>OU461583.1:13502608-23502608 GCA_911812115.1 Pristionchus exspectatus | reverse complement strand
GAAGTAAGTGCGACCTCAGTGTAAGTACATCGAATTTAGGCATATTTGCTTCACATTTCTGCTGCCGTTTTAATGGCATTCCTGCTAAATAATCCGCCACTTTGTCTTTTTAATCTCTTCCTTAAATTAGTTGGTATTGAATTCTACTGCTACGTTTGCGTACGTTTCATTTATGCATGATAGCGATATCAATTTTGGAGAATTACTATCATAATATCCACTGAATTTACGTTTCATGAGTAACGTTAGTAATGGCCCTATTCGATCTATATTATTTAATAAAATTAGATATTATTAAATTAAATTTTATTTGCAGACGTGAACAAGGTGGCGATCACTCTCAACAAGGAAGGAACTTCTCATGCCGACCAAGGAATTTAAAAGCTAAGTTTAGGATGTGGCGTGAGCTAGGAGCTCTGTCACGCGTGCTTTAGAATGTGGCGTGAGCTAGGAGCTCTGTCATGCGTGCTAAAAAATGTGGCGTGAGCTAGGAGCTCTGTCACGCGTGCTAAAAAATGTGGCGTGAGCTAGGAGCTCTGTCACGCGTGCTTTAGGATGTGGCGTGAGCTAGGAGCTCTGTCACGCGTGCTAAAAATGTGGCGTGAGCTAGGAGCTCTGTCACGCGCGCTTTAGGATGTGGCGTGAGCTAGGAGCTCTGTCACGCGTGCTAAAAATGTGCTTTAGGATGTGGCGTGAGCTAGGAGCTCTGTCACGCGTGCTAAAAAATGTGGCGTGAGCTAGGAGCTCTGTCACGCGTGCTTTAGGTGGCGTGAGCTAGGAGCTCTGTCACGCGTGCTAAAAAATGTGGCGTGAGCTAGGAGCTCTGTCACGCGTGTTAAAAAATGTGGCGTGAGCTAGGAGCTCTGTCACGCGCGCTTAGGATGTGGCGTGAGCTAGGAGCTCTGTCACGCGTGCTAAAAAATGTGCTTTAGGATGTGGCGTGAGCTAGGAGCTCTGTCACGCGTGCTAAAAAAATGTGGCGTGAGCTAGGAGCTCTGTCACGCGTGTTAAAAAATGTGGCGTGAGCTAGGAGCTCTGTCACGCGCGCTTTAGGATGTGGCGTGAGCTAGGAGCTCTGTCACGCGTGCTAAAAAATGTGCTTTAGGATGTGGCGTGAGCTAGGAGCTCTGTCACGCGTGCTAAAAAATGTGGCGTGAGCTAGGAGCTCTGTCACGCGTGCTAAAAAATGTGGCGTGAGCTAGGAGCTCTGTCACGCGCGCTTTAGGATGTGGCGTGAGCTAGGAGCTCTGTCACGCGTGCTAAAAAATGTGCTTTAGGATGTGGCGTGAGCTAGGAGCTCTGTCACGCGTGCTAAAAAATGTGGCGTGAGCTAGGAGCTCTGTCACGCGTGCTAAAAAAATGTGGCGTGAGCTAGGAGCTCTGTCACGCGTGCTTTAGGATGTGGCGTGAGCTAGGAGCTCTGTCACGCGTGCTAAAAAATGTGGCGTGAGCTAGGAGCTCTGTCACGCGTGTTAAAAAATGTGGCGTGAGCTAGGAGCTCTGTCACGCGTGCTAAAAAATGTGGCGTGAGCTAGGAGCTCTGTCACGCGTGTTAAAAATGTGGCGTGAGCTAGGAGCTCTGTCACGCGCTTTAGGATGTGGCGTGAGCTAGGAGCTCTGTCACGCGTGCTAAAAAATGTGCTTTAGGATGTGGCGTGAGCTAGGAGCTCTGTCACGCGTGCTAAAAAATGTGGCGTGAGCTAGGAGCTCTGTCACGCGTGCTTTAGGATGTGGCGTGAGCTAGGAGCTCTGTCACGCGTGCTAAAAATGTGGCGTGAGCTAGGAGCTCTGTCACGCGTGCTAAAAAATGTGGCGTGAGCTAGGAGCTCTGTCACGCGCGCTTTAGGATGTGGCGTGAGCTAGGAGCTCTGTCACGCGTGCTAAAAATGTGCTTTAGGATGTGGCGTGAGCTAGGAGCTCTGTCACGCGTGCTTTAGGATGTGGCGTGAGCTAGGAGCTCTGTCACGCGTGCTAAAAAATGTGGCGTGAGCTAGGAGCTCTGTCACGCGTGCTAAAAAATGTGGCGTGAGCTAGGAGCTCTGTCACGCGTGCTTTAGGATGTGGCGTGAGCTAGGAGCTCTGTCACGCGTGCTAAAAAATGTGGCGTGAGCTAGGAGCTCTGTCACGCGTGTTAAAAAATGTGGCGTGAGCTAGGAGCTCTGTCACGTGCTAAAAAATGTGGCGTGAGCTAGGAGCTCTGTCACGCGTGCTAAAAATGTGCTTTAGGATGTGGCGTGAGCTAGGAGCTCTGTCACGCGTGCTAAAAAATGTGGCGTGAGCTAGGAGCTCTGTCACGCGTGCTAAAAAATGTGCTTTAGGATGTGGCGTGAGCTAGGAGCTCTGTCACGCGTGCTAAAAAATGTGGCGTGAGCTAGGAGCTCTGTCACGCGTGTTAAAAAATGTGGCGTGAGCTAGGAGCTCTGTCACGCGTGCTAAAAAATGTGGCGTGAGCTAGGAGCTCTGTCACGCGTGCTAAAAAATGTGGCGTGAGCTAGGAGCTCTGTCACGCGTGCTAAAAAATGTGGCGTGAGCTAGGAGCTCTGTCACGCGTGCTAAAAAAATGTGGCGTGAGCTAGGAGCTCTGTCACGCGTGCTAAAAAATGTGGCGTGAGCTAGGAGCTCTGTCACGCTTGCTAAAAAATGTGGCGTGAGCTAGGAGCTCTGTCACGCGTGCTAAAAAATGTGCTTTAGGATGTGGCGTGAGCTAGGAGCTCTGTCACGCGTGCTAAAAAATGGCGTGAGCTAGGAGCTCTGTCACGCGTGCTAAAAAATGTGCTTTAGGATGTGGCGTGAGCTAGGAGCTCTGTCACACGTGCTAAAAAATGTGGCGTGAGCTAGGAGCTCTGTCACGCGTGCTAAAAAATGTGGCGTGAGCTAGGAGCTCTGTCACGCGTGCTAAAAAAATGTGCTTTAGGATGTGGCGTGAGCTAGGAGCTCTGTCACGCGTGCTAAAAAATGTGGCGTGAGCTAGGAGCTCTGTCACGCGTGCTAAAAAATGTGGCGTGAGCTAGGAGCTCTGTCACGCGTGCTAAAAAATGTGGCGTGAGCTAGGAGCTCTGTCACGCGTGCTAAAAAATGTGGCGTGAGCTAGGAGCTCTGTCACGCGTGCTAAAAATGTGGCGTGAGCTAGGAGCTCTGTCACGCGTGCTAAAAAAATGTGGCGTGAGCTAGGAGCTCTGTCACGCGTGCTAAAAAATGTGGCGTGAGCTAGGAGCTCTGTCATGCGTGCTTTAGGATGTGGCGTGAGCTAGGAGCTCTGTCACGCGTGCTAAAAAATGTGGCGTGAGCTAGGAGCTCTGTCACGCGTGTGTTAAAAAATGTGGCGTGAGCTAGGAGCTCTGTCACGCGTGCTAAAAAATGTGGCGTGAGCTAGGAGCTCTGTCACGCGTGCTAAAAAATGTGGCGTGAGCTAGGAGCTCTGTCACGCGTGCTAAAAAATGTGGCGTGAGCTAGGAGCTCTGTCACGCGTGCTAAAAAAATGTGGCGTGAGCTAGGAGCTCTGTCACGCGTGCTAAAAATGTGGCGTGAGCTAGGAGCTCTGTCACGCTTGCTAAAAAATGTGGCGTGAGCTAGGAGCTCTGTCACGCGTGCTAAAAAATGTGCTTTAGGATGTGGCGTGAGCTAGGAGCTCTGTCACGCGTGCTAAAAATGTGGCGTGAGCTAGGAGCTCTGTCACGCGTGCTAAAAAATGTGGCGTGAGCTAGGAGCTCTTTCACGCTTGCTAAAAAATGTGGCGTGAGCTAGGAGCTCTGTCACGCGTGCTAAAAATGTGCTTTAGGATGTGGCGTGAGCTAGGAGCTCTGTCACGCGTGCTAAAAAATGTGGCGTGAGCTAGGGGCTCTGTCACGCGTGCTAAAAAATGTGCTTTAGGTTGTGGCGTGAGCTAGGAGCTCTGTCACGCGTGCTAAAAAATGTGGCGTGAGCTAGGAGCTCTGTCACGCGTGCTAAAAAATGTGGCGTGAGCTAGGAGCTCTGTCACGCGTGCTAAAAAAATGTGGCGTGAGCTAGGAGCTCTGCCGCGCTGAAATAGTAACCAATATCTCTCTCACGAGAGGTATTGGTTACTATGTCAGAACCAGTTCAACTTCGGCGACTGGATGACTCAATCAGGACGACCTTCAATTGCGGGCGACACGTGATGATTTCGTCGGTGAGTCAATGTTTTCGAAATCCTTTGTGAATAAAAAAATTCACTTTACAGTTGGATGATTGCCGTCACTCGGACGCGTTCTGTACTAAAGCGACTCCACACTGCTTCAAGAGGTACGGTAGATTTCCGTAGAGGTGATACAATCGTTATAGGGCAGGAAACCAGTAGAGTAGTAGAATGTAAAAGACCATCCTCCTCATCAAGAAAATAATTGAAATTATAACGGCGCCAAAGGTAAGATGGATTTAGGACACCTTTTGTTCTATCAACGTAGCCTGCTTTCCAAAAGTGAAATATTGAAAACTGCAATGATTAATGGGAGAATCGCTCGTCAATTTTTAATCCACCACCTGCACAGCCTTATTGATAAATAGTTTGAGTTGTTAGAAGATTACAATCTACCGTATCTATTCGGCTGGTGCTCAACTTGTGGGTGTAAGTCCCCAATCTGTTCTGGCAGAACTTTTGTCCAGCCGATCAAATGAGGAATGATGGTCATCTTGAAAAACGCGAAAAAGCATTGCCTTCTTGACTACCTACCACACCGTAGTAGAGAGCGAAAGCAATCGCCTTCTGCCTAGCAAAATTAGCCTTAAATTCTTTACTTGCGAGAAGCATTGGCTACTTTTTTCAGAATGAGCATGACTTCGGCAGTTGGATGACTCAAAGCGTGGGAGCAGGGTGAGATTCTTCTACTACAAATGGAACAAAACAATTTAATCGGTGAGTTGATGTGTTCGTTTTCCTATATCAGACAAACAATTTAACTTTGCAGTTGGTTGACTACAAGTGCCATCTCCGGGCGCTCGATGTGCTGCTCCTAGGCTGGAATTTGCTCGTATCTATGTAGAAATATCACCATTTTTGTGTTGTACTTGTTTCATTGATTATGCACCGATGCAATTGATCGACAGTTAGCCTGTAGAATAGTCGTTACACCGCTCTTACAATATGTTTTCAACTCAATTAGTCCTGTTTCTCTGGTCCTCGTTTTTTCATATAAATTTTCTTCCTTGAGAATAAATAAATTGTTTTCGAAAGAGCCTCCTGAATTGGTTTATTTCGAAGTCGTTTGTAACGATTATCTATATTTGCCGACATGAGTAGTATTTAATAAAAATAGGATGCATGGCCACAGCCCGCTAGGACATAATGTGCGAGGAGAGGACAGTCGAGTACGGGGGGTTTAGCTCAGTGGTTAGAGCAGCCGTCATGTGTTCGGAAGGTCGTTGGTTCGATTCCATCAACCTCCATCAGTCTTTTGCGTGCTCCTCTGACATCCTTACAATAGAATTCAAAAAACTTGTCACACACCACGGAATATAACGTTCCTTTCCAATCTATGGTGTACTTTTTTCGCCACTTTCGCATCGTTTTTCACGCATGATATGTTATTTTTTCTGTTTCTAAAGCAATAACCGATTATTATAGCGCGATGAGAAGTGATTGCAAAAGAGCGCTTGATTAAATTCGCATTTTCACGCGTTGCCGCGCACAGTATTTCTGAAGCTCCGCCCCCTTAGCGTAATAGACGTGTGTCCGGAACGTTTTATTTCTATGATACACAACGGACCAGAGACAAGAGATGGGCGGAGCTTACGGGTCCGAATTCATACCAAAGCGGGGTGAAATGCGATAGAGATAGTGGATAGAGACGAGAGTGAGAGAGTGAGAAACACGAAATCTGTGATACAGCACACACAAAAATGTACAAAAACATCAGAAAACTGTCCAGAGGTTGATATATCCTATAATCATATTGGCAATATAAAATTATCAACCAGCAATACAACACTGTGTATATAATAGATAACCAAAAAGAGAGCAGCTACGGGAAGAGGGGGATGGGAGAGCAGCACTAAGAGAAAAACAGGGCGCTATAACAGAAGGGGTGTAATCTTCGAAAATCTTTAGGGGTTACAATAGAAAAGCAAAAAAGCGAAAAAAAACTACAGAGTAATAAGAGCGTGTCGATATGTCGAATTCGCGCGCAAAGGGGATAAAAAAATCAATAATCGATGGATGAACAGAATACGATAGGGAGTACGGTAGGGGCGGGGCCGATGAGATCAGTGTAGGACGTGATTATCGATCCATCTTCGTCGTTGCGAGACCCTCCCTTCTTAGAAGGCCATCACCGTCGAACGCCGCTGGTCTGCAATACCAAAAATCAATACTATTCCGATTATAGTATCCAGTTTTGCATTGAAAAATCAATCATCGATAACTGACTACCGTATCACTACCGTACTCACCGTGTAGCTGCCCTGCTTGTTCAGCTGCGGCTTCCTGTAAGCGGTCAGCTTCGGAATTCGCTGCACCTGAACGTCAATCGATTATCGATTTGTCCGAGGCGAAAAGTCATTCATCGATAGCTATACGGTATCCCAATGGGATTCAAAGTTACCGTACCTTCGACGGGTCGGCGGCCTTGGCGAAGCCGGCGTTGATCATCAGCCGGCCGACGCGCTGCTTCTGCAGGAAAAAATCGGTAAATCGAGTAAATATTTGGCGGGTAATTAAAAAATACAAATTTTGGATCGCTGCCAAATCCACTCACCGTGCCGTGTGTCTCGTCGATGACGTCAATCTCGACGACGGGAATTCTCGTCCACCGAGTAGCCGACCACCTGGAAATTAATAAAATCAATTTTCGGTCGCCTTTTCAACCAAGATAGCACATAAAGCCAGTCCTCGATCACCCATCGCCGTGTGTCTACCGTACCTTTCCGAAGAGTAGCTCTCTGAGTACTCGGTGGCCTCAACCGACCAGGCGGAAGTGCCGTCCACCGGCTGCACGTTGGCGAGGAAGCACTCCGTCGCTTGGAACGGCAGCGTCATCAGATCGGTTCTGTAGGAAAGGGAGCAATTAATGATAGGAAAATGATTTTTTATTGATCTGATCTTGGCACGCACAAGGCCCGTCCTTCTTTGGCACAAGGCCCGTCCTTCTTCTTTGGCACAAGGCCCGTCCTTCTTCTTTGGCACAAGGCCCGTCCTTCTTCTTTGGCACAAGGCCCGTCCTTCTTCTTTGGCACAAGGCCCGTCCTTCTTCTTTGGCACAAGGCCCGTCCTTCTTCTTTGGCACAAGGCCCGTCCTTCTTCTTTGGCACAAGGCCGTCCTTCTTCTTTGGCACAAGGCCCGTCTTCTTCTTTGGCACAAGGCCCGTCCTTCTTCTTTGGCACAAGGCCCGTCCTTCTTCTTTGGCACAAGGCCCGTCCTTCTTCTTTGGCACAAGGCCCGTCCTTCTTCTTTGGCACAAGGCCCGTCCTTCTTCTTTGGCACAAGGCCCGTCCTTCTTCTTTGGCACAAGGCCCGTCCTTCTTCTTTGGCACAAGGCCCGTCCTTCTCTTTGGCACAAGGCCCGTCCTTCTTCTTTGGCACAAGGCCCGTCCTTCTTCTTTGGCACAAGGCCCGTCCGCTTGCAGTGATAGGCCCACCCACCCGCCACGCCCATCACCGCCTCCTCTTGTCTTTGGCACAAGGCCCGTCCTTCTTCTTTGGCACAAGGCCCGTCCTTCTATCAATCTTTCCATTTTTATTGGAGCCTTTCTCGAATTATTTTCTCGAACTGTTTCTTTTTACTTTACTGAAAAAAAGGGAAAGCCTTGTATCGGCTTGAAAAGAGAACGATGACTCACCAAAGTAACTGCGTCGTTTCTGCAACAGAAGCACATTCATCTTCTCGCTCTCGTTGAGTGAATCCACGAGCCGCCGAAGTCGTATTGCTCCTAAAAATGAAAAACAATACCTCTCGTATGAGAGGTACTAGCGCTGGCGAGATCACTGATCTACGCCCCCCCCCCCCTAACGCGCTGGCGAGATCACTGATCTACGCCCCCTAAAAAAAGCGCTGGCGAGATCACTGATCTACGCCCCCCCCCTAACGCGCTGGCGAGATCACTGATCTACGCCCCCTAAAAAAGCGCTGGCGAGATCACTGATCTACGCCCCCCCCCCCCTAACGCGCTGGCGAGATCACTGATCTACGCCCCTAAGAAACGCGCTGGCGAGATCACTGATCTACGCCCCTAAGAAAAGCGCTGGCGAGATCACTGATCTACGCCCCCTAAGAAACGCGCTGAACTTAGCTTGTAAATTCCTTTGCCAGCATGAGATAGTCCTTCCTCGGCCGGAGTGTCGCTAGCTAGTTCACGTGCATCTGCAAATACAGAAATCAGTGATAAAAGTTTAAAACTTTTTGCAAAGTGACTCAAAAAAGGTAAAGTTTCGTCTGGTCAAGGTAACATGAAGTGTAAAGAAATTAGATGTTGAACTAGTTAACTGGCCGGTGAAGCGCAGTGTCTAATCATGGTTCTTGATAGAGAAAAGAAGCACCACACAACATGACAAAGTAACTAGATTGTACTTCTATCGTCCGTGGCAAAGCTACCCTAATCAAAGGATATCGATCGTGAATAATAATTCACCTCTCCATTTTCGTCGTCTTCCTTCCCTTCCCCTCACTAGTTGAGAACTTCTTGCTGATTCTTTCCATAGATGGGAATCGGTCGATTGCCGGGAAGTGAACTGCCATTCGAGGTGCTGCAAATTATTCATTAATGAACAACAGTGAGACAATGATAATATCTTTCAAAGGTATATTGACTCACAGAAGAGATCGTCTTGTTTACATGTAGAGGGAGAAGCTCGTCCTGCTCTCACTACGCGAGTCACTCAGTCAGCAGCCCAAGTCGTAGTGCTTCTCAAATATTGAATATCTCGTTTTTGTTCATAAATCAATAATCAAAATAATCCGACATGCTTGCACCATTAAAAAATTCGATGAAAGCTCCTAATATCTAGACGACACAGTCAGAGAAAAGACAAAAAAGGAAAGACGGAGAATCGAACATGGAAGAGAGTGAGAACTTTTTTTGCTATTTGAAGAAATAAAAATCTGCAGTTTAGATTTGATTGAGGGGAGGAAATGAATTTCTGAGAAGGCAAACAAAGTAATTAAGGTTCATACTTTTGTAATCATTAGCTATCGATCGGTACGTTATATCACCTTTACATTATCGTCGTTTTCCTCCTTTATGTCGATTGCTCTCATTCGTTGAAGTCATCTTAATCGTTCTGAGCGTAGATAAACAACCGTTGATTATCCGTGAGTGAGTGACCATTCAGGATACTGCAAATATTGATTAATTAATCAATGATGTCTGGGCAATAATATAGTGAAAATATTAATGGACATGTGAAGTATGTGTGAGTGATGAGTGATTCAAGACTGGGCTGAAAGAAGAAAAGCACGCGAGACTTGACAACAAAATGGCCGTCCTCATTTCGAATGTTATGTCTCTGTGGCTGACCGGTGAGAGAGAATGCGGAATGAGGAGAGTCATCGAGAACAAAATAGCACATCGAGCAAGATAGATCAAGAGAAAAAAATAAAGGCTTCTCCTAATTCTCCTAAAGCAGATCCTAATCGAAACAAGAAGTGTCGATCGATTAGAATAAAAATAAGCGGTGAAATACAATGAATATGATAACAGCAAGCAACGAGAATTCGCAAATTGCAATGAAGTAACAGCAACAATCGATCCGGCAAAGTTTCTTCCTTGAAAGGGGGGCAAGCGTGCGTAATTGCTTGAATAGCAAGGCTAAGGAGGCTATTGGATCCATTAAAACAAATCAGAAATAAGAGCAGCAAATTTTAATCATTCTAATTTATTTACAGCGAACCCGCAATTAAATTGATCAAAAGCGTATAATAATACGATCCACAACTATTATTAGACCAAATATTATTTAATCAGATTAAGCATTACGAATTCCTCTCATGTCGGCAAAATATAGGCAATCGTAACGAACTACTTCGAAACAAACAAAAATCATACTTTCGACAACATTTTACATGAAGAATGATTAGAGATATTAATCGAGCAACAAACTCGTTCGATTTAATATATAAAAAACAAACAAACGATCGAAACTTCGTTTTATCGCAGATAACGTATTTACATGAATTTACAACAACTTCTGAATTTAGTGGGAGGAATTCAATTCAACTAAACGTGTCAAGGGATGGAATCTTCTCAAACTTTTGTCCATTTTTGTCGCCTTCCCCTCACCCGTTGAGATCTTCTTGCTGATTCGTGCCGATTGTTGATTGCGGTACTGTAACTATATTAATTAATGAACAACAGTGAGACAATGATATTATATCTCTCAAAAGTACATTGACTCACTGAAGAGATCGTCTTGTTTACATGTAGAGGGAGAAGCTCGTCCTGCTCTCACTACGCGAGTCACTCAGTCAGCAGCCCAAGTCGTAGTGCTTCTCAAATATTGAATATCTCGTTTTTGTTTCATAAATCAATAATCAAAATAATCCGACATGCTTGCACCCATTAAAAAATTCGATGACAGCTCCTAATATTATAGTCGATCCGCTCTACGAGAAAATCGAGGAGATATCAATCTTTCCATTTTTATTGGAGCCTTTCTCGAATTATTTCTCGAACTGTTTCTTTTTACTTTACTGAAAAAAGGGAAAGCCTTGTATCGGCTTGAAAAGAGAACGATGACTCACCAAAGTAACTGCGTCGTTTCTGCAACAGAAGCACATTCATCTTCTCGCTCTCGTTGAGTGAATCCACGAGCCGCCGAAGTCGTATTGCTCCTAAAAATGAAAACAATACCTCTCGTATGAGAGGTACTAGCGCTGGCGAGATCACTGATCTACGCCCCCCCCCCCTAACGCGCTGGCGAGATCACTGATCTACGCCCCCTAAAAAAAGCGCTGGCGAGATCACTGATCTACGCCCCCCCCCTAACGCGCTGGCGAGATCACTGATCTACGCCCCCTAAAAAAGCGCTGGCGAGATCACTGATCTACGCCCCCCCCCTAACGCGCTGGCGAGATCACTGATCTACGCCCCCTAAGAAACGCGCTGGCGAGATCACTGATCTACGCCCCCTAAGAAAAGCGCTGGCGAGATCACTGATCTACGCCCCCCTAAGAAACGCGCTGAACTTAGCTTGTAAATTCCTTTGCCAGCATGAGATAGTCCTTCCTCGGCCGGAGTGTCGCTAGCTAGTTCACGTGCATCTGCAAATACAGAAATCAGTGATAAAAGTTTAAAACTTTTTGCAAAGTGACTCAAAAAAGGTAAAGTTTCGTCTGGTCAAGGTAACATGAAGTGTAAAGAAATTAGATGTTGAACTAGTTAACTGGCCGGTGAAGCGCAGTGTCTAATCATGGTTCTTGATAGAGAAAAGTAGCACCACAAACATGACAAAGTAACTAGATTTTACTTCTATCGTCCGTGGCAAAGCTACCCTAATCAAATGATATCGATCGTGAATAATAATTCACCTCTCCATTTTCGTCGTCTTCCTTCCCTTCCCCTCACTAGTTGAGATCTTCTTGCTGATTCTTTCCATAGATGGGAATCGGTCGATTGCCGGGAAGTGAACTGCCATTTGAGGTACTGCAAATATATTAATTAATGAACAACAGTGAGACAATGATATAATATCTTTCAAAGGTATATTGACTCACTGAAGAGATCGTCTTGTTTACATGTAGAGGGAGAAGCTTGTCCTGCTCTCACTACGCGAGTCACTCAGTCAGCAGCCCAAGTCGTAGTGCTTCTCAAATATTGAATATCTCGTTTTGTTTCATAAATCAATAATCAAAATAATCCGACATGCTTGCACCCATTAAAAAATTCGATGACAGCTCCTAATATATAGTCGATCCGCTCTACGAGAAAATCGAGGAGATATCAATCTTTCCATTTTTATTCGAGCCTTTCTCGAATTATTTTCTCGAACTGTTTCTTTTTACTTTACTGAAAAAAGGGAAAGCCTTGTATCGGCTTGAAAAGAGAACGATGACTCACCAAAGTAACTGCGTCGTTTCTGCTACAGAAGCACATTCATCTTCTCGCTCTCGTTGAATGAATTCACGAGCCGCCGAAGTAGTATTGCTCCTAAAAATGAAAACAATACCTCTCGTATGAGAGGTACTAGCGCTGGCGAGATCACTGATCTACGCCCCCCCCCCTAACGCGCTGGCGAGATCACTGATCTACGCCCCCTAAAAAAAGCGCTGGCGAGATCACTGATCTACGCCCCCCCCCCTAACGCGCTGGCGAGATCACTGATCTACGCCCCCTAAAAAAAGCGCTGGCGAGATCACTGATCTACGCCCCCCCCCTAACGCGCTGGCGAGATCACTGATCTACGCCCCCTAAGAAACGCGCTGGCGAGATCACTGATCTACCCCCTAAGAAAAGCGCTGGCGAGATCACTGATCTACGCCCCCTAAGAAACGCGCTGAACTTAGCTTGTAAATTCCTTTGCCAGCATGAGATAGTCCTTCCTCGGCCGGAGTGTCGCTAGTTAGTTCACCTGCATCTGCAAATACAGAAATCAGTGATAAAAGTTTAAAACTTTTTGCAAAGTGACTCAAAAAAAGGTAAAGTTTCGTCTGGTCAAGGTAACATGAAGTGTAAGGAAATTAGATGTTGAACTAGTTAACTGGCCGGTGAAGCGCAGTGTCTAATCATGGTTCTTGATAGAGAAAAGAAGCACCACACAACATGACAAAGTAACTAGATTGTACTTCTATCGTCCGTGGCAAAGCTACCCTAATCAAAGGATATCGATCGTGAATAATAATTCACCTCTCCATTTTCGTCGTCTTCCTTCCCTTCCCTCACTAGTTGAGAACTTCTTGCTGATTCTTTCCATAGATGGGAATCGGTCGATTGCCGGGAAGTGAACTGCCATTCGAGGTGCTGTAAATATATTCATTAATGAACAACAGTGAGACAATGATATAATATCTTTCAAAGGTATATTGACTCACTGAAGAGATCGTCTTGTTTACGTGTAGAGGGAGAAGCTCGTCCTGCTCTCACTACGCGAGTCACTCAGTCAGCAGCCCAAGTCGTAGTGCTTCTCAAATATTGAATATCTCGTTTTTGTTTCAAATCAATAATCAAAATAATCCGACATGCTTGCACCCATTAAAAAATTCGATGACAGCTCCTAATATATAGTCGATCCGCTCTACGAGAAAATCGAGGAGATATCAATCTTTCCATTTTATTCGAGCCTTTCTCGAATTATTTTCTCGAACTGTTTCTTTTTACTTTACTGAAAAAAAGGGAAAGCCTTGTATCGGCTTGAAAAGAGAACGATGACTCACCAAAGTAACTGCGTCGTTTCTGCTACAGAAGCACATTCATCTTCTCGCTCTCGTTGAGTGAATTCACGAGCCGCCGAAGTAGTATTGCTCCAAAAAATGAAAACAATACCTCTCGTATGAGAGGTACTAGCGCTGGCGAGATCACTGATCTACGCCCCCCCCTAACGCGCTGGCGAGATCACTGATCTACGCCCCCCCCTAACGCGCTGGCGAGATCACTGATCTACGCCCCTAAAAAAGCGCTGGCGAGATCACTGATCTACGCCCCCCCTAACGCGCTGGCGAGATCACTGATCTACGCCCCCTAAGAAACGCGCTGGCGAGATCACTGATCTACGCCCCCTAAGAAAGCGCTGGCGAGATCACTGATCTACGCCCCCCCCCCTAACGCGCTGGCGAGATCACTGATCTACGCCCCCTAAAAAAGCGCTGGCGAGATCACTGATCTACGCCCCCCCCCCCTAACGCGCTGGCGAGATCACTGATCTACGCCCCCTAAGAAACGCGCTGGCGAGATCACTGATCTACGCCCCTAAGAAAAGCGCTGGCGAGATCACTGATCTACGCCCCCCCTAAGAAACGCGCTGAACTTAGCTTGTAAATTCCTTTGCCAGCATGAGATAGTCCTTCCTCGGCCGGAGTGTCGCTAGCTAGTTCACGTGCATCTGCAAATACAGAAATAAGTAATAAAAGTTTAAAACTTTTTGCAAAGTGATTCAAAAAGAGGTGAAGTTTCGTCTGGTCAAGGTGACATCAAGGGTAAGGAAATTAGATTTTGAACTAGTTAACTGGCCGGTGAAGCGCTGTGTCTAATCATTCAATGGTTCCTGATAGAGAAAAGAAGCACCACACAACATGACAAAGTAATTAAATTTTACTTCTATCGTCCGTGGCAAAGCTACCCCTAATCAAATGATATCGATCGTGAATAATAATTCACCTCTCCATTTTCGTCGTCTTCCTTCCCTTCCCTCACTAGTTGAGATCTTCTTGCTGATTCTTTCCATAGATGGGAATCGGTCGATTGCCGGGAAGTGAACTGCCATTTGAGGTACTGTAAATATATTAATTAATGAACAACAGTGAGACAATGATATAATATCTTTCAAAGGTATATTGACTCACTGAAGAGATCGTCTTGTTTACGTGTAGAGGAGAAGCTCGTCCTGCTCTCACTACGCGAGTCACTCAGTCAGCAGCCCAAGTCGTAGTGCTTCTCAAATATGAATATCTCGTTTTGTTTCATAAATCAATAATTAAAATAATCCGACATGCTTGCACCCATTAAAAAATTCGATGAAAGCTCCTAATATTATAGTCGATCCGCTCTACGAGAAAATCGAGGAGATATCAATCTTTCCATTTTTATTCGAGCCTTTCTCGAATTATTTTCTCGAACTGTTTCTTTTTACTTTACTGAAAAAAAAGGGAAAGCCTTGTATCGGCTTGAAAAGAGAACGATGACTCACCAAAGTAACTGCGTCGTTTCTGCTACAGAAGCACATTCATCTTCTCGCTCTCGTTGAGTGAATCCACGAGCCGCCGAAGTCGTATCGCTCCTAAAAATGAAAACAATACCTCGTATGAGAGGTACTAGCGCTGGCGAGATCACTGATCTACGCCCCCCTAACGCGCTGGCGATAACTGATCTACGCCCCTAAAAAAGCGCTGGCGAGATCACTGATCTACGCCCCCCCCCCCTAACGCGCTGGCGAGATCACTGATCTACGCCCTTAAAAAAAAGCGCTGCGAGATCACTGATCTACGCCCCCCTAAAAAAGCGCTGGCGAGATCACTGATCTACGCCCCCTAAGAAACGCGCTGGCGAGATCACTGATCTACGCCCCCTAAGAAAAGCGCTGGCGAGATCACTGATCTACGCCCCCTAAGAACGCGCTGAACTTAGCTTGTAAATTCCTTTGCCAGCATGAGATAGTCCTTCCTCGGCCGGAGTGTCGCTAGTTAGTTCACCTGCATCTGCAAATACAGAAATCAGTGATAAAAGTTTAAAACTTTTGCAAAGTGACTCAAAAAAAGGTAAAGTTTCGTCTGGTCAAGGTAACATGAAGTGTAAGGAAATTAGATGTTGAACTAGTTAACTGGCCGGTGAAGCGCAGTGTCTAATCATGGTTCTTGATAGAGAAAAGAAGCACCACACAACATGACAAAGTAACTAGATTGTACTTCTACGTCCGTGGCAAAGCTACCCTAATCAAAGGTATCGATCGTGAATAATAATTCACCTCTCATTTTCGTCGTCTTCCTTCCCTTCCCTCACTAGTGAGAACTCTTGCTGATTCTTTCCATAGATGGGAATCGGTCGATTGCCGGGAAGTGAACTGCCATTCGAGGTGCTGTAAATATTTCATTAATGAAAACAGTGAGACAATGATATATATCTTTCAAGGATATGATCACTGAAGAGATCGTCTTGTTTACATGTAGAGGGAGAAGCTCGTCCTGCTCTCACTACGCGAGTCACTCAGTCAGCAGCCCAAGTCGTAGTGCTTCTCAAATATTGAATATCTCGTTTTTGTTCATAATCAATAATCAAAATAATCCGACATGCTTGCACCCATTAAAAAATTCGATGAAAGCTCCTGATATCTAGCGACACAGTCAGAGAAAAGACAAAAAAGGAAGACGGAGAATCGAACATGGAAGAGAGTGAGAACTTTTTGCTATTTGAAGAAATAAAAATCTGCAGTTTAGATTTGATTGAGGGGGAGGAAATGAATTTCTGAGAAGGCAAACAAAGTAATTAAGTGTTCATACTTTGTAATCATTAGCTATCGATCGGTACGTTATATTCACCTTTACATTATCGTCGTTTTCCTCCTTTATGTCGATTGCTCTCATTCGTTGAAGTCATCTTAATCGTTCTGAGCGTAGATAAACAACCGTTGATTATCCGTGAGTGAGTGACCATTCAGGATACTGCAAATATTGATTAATTAATCAATGATGTCTGGGCAATAATATAGTGAAAATATTTATGGACATGTGAAGTATGTGTGAGTGATGAGTGATTCATGACTGGGCTGATAAAGAAGAAAAGCACGCGAGACTTGACAACAAAATGGCCGTCCTCATTTCGAATGTTATGTCTCCTGTGGCTGACCGGTGAGAGAGAATGCGGAATGAGGAGAGTCATCGAGAACAAAATTGCACATCGAGCAAGATAGATCAAGAGAAAAAAATAAGGCTTCTCCTAATTCTCCTAAAGCAGATCCTAATCGAAACAAGAAGTGTCGATCGATTAGAATAAAAATAAGCGGTGAAATACAATGAATATGATAACAGCAAGCAACGAGAATTCGCAAATTGCAATGAAGTAACAGCAACAATCGATCACTGATCTACGCCCCCCCCCCTAACGCGCTGGCGAGATCACTGATCTACGCCCCCTAAAAAAGCGCTGGCGAGATCACTGATCTACGCCCCCCCCCCCCCTAACGCGCTGGCGAGATCACTGATCTACGCCCCCTAAAAAAAGCGCTGGCGAGATCACTGATCTACGCCCCCCCCCTAACGCGTGGCGAGATCACTGATCTACGCCCCCTAAGAAACGCGCTGGCGAGATCACTGATCTACGCCCCCTAAGAAAAGCGCTGGCGAGATCACTGATCTACGCCCCCTAAGAAACGCGCTGAACTTAGCTTGTAAATTTCCTTTGCCAGCATGAGATAGTCCTTCCTCGGCCGGAGTGTCGCTAGTTAGTTCACCTGCATCTGCAAATACAGAAATCAGTGAATAAAGTTTAAAACTTTTGCAAAGTGACTCAAAAAAAGGTATAAGTTTCGTCTGGTCAGGTAACATGAAGTGTAAGGAAATTAGATGTTGAACTAGTTAACTGGCCGGTGAAGCGCAGTGTCTAATCATGGTTCTTGATAGAGAAAAGAAGCACCACACAACATGACAAAGTAACTAGATTGTACTTCTATCGTCCGTGGCAAAGCTACCCTAATCAAAGGATATCGATCTGAATAATAATTCACCTCTCCATTTTCGTCGTCTTCCTTCCCTTCCCCTCACTAGTTGAGAACTTCTTGCTGATTCTTTCCATAGATGGGAATCGGTCGATTGCCGGGAAGTGAACTGCCATTCGAGGTGCTGTAAATATATCATTAATGAACAACAGTGAGACAATGATATAATATCTTTCAAAGGTATATGACTCACTGAAGAGATCGTCTTGTTTACGTGTAGAGGGAGAAGCTCGTCCTGCTCTCACTACGCGAGTCACTCAGTCAGCAGCCCAAGTCGTAGTGCTTCTCAAATATTGAATATCTCGTTTTTGTTTCATAATCAATAATCAAAATAATCCGACATGCTTGCACCATTAAAAAATTCGATGACAGCTCCTAATATTATAGTCGATCCGCTCTACGAGAAAATCGAGGAGATATCAATCTTCCATTTTTATTCGAGCCTTTCTCGAATTATTTTCTCGAACTGTTTCTTTTTACTTTACTGAAAAAAAAAGGGAAAGCCTTGTATCGGCTTGAAAAGAGAACGATGACTCACCAAAGTAACTGCGTCGTTTCTGCTACAGAAGCACATCTTCTCGCTCTCGTTGAGTGAATTCACGAGCCGCCGAGAGTAGTATTGCTCCAAAATGAAACAAATACCTCTCGTATGAGAGGTACTAGCGCGGCGAGATCACTGATCTACGCCCCCCCCCTAACGCGCTGGCGAGATCACTGATCTACGCCCCCACCCTCCCTAACGCGCTGGCGAGATCACTGATCTACGCCCTAAAAAAGCGCTGGCGAGATCATGATCTACGCCCCCCCTAACGCGCTGGCGAGATCATGATCTACGCCCCCTAAGAAACGCGCTGGCGAGATCACTGATCTACGCCCCCTAAGAAAAGCGCTGGCGAGATCACTGATCTACGCCCCCCCCCCTAACGCGCTGGCGAGATCACTGATCTACGCCCCCTAAAAAAGCGCTGGCGAGATCACTGATCTACGCCCCCCCCCCTAACGCGCTGGCGAGATCACTGATCTACGCCCCCTAAGAAACGCGCTGGCGAGATCACTGATCTACGCCCCCTAAGAAAAGCGCTGGCGAGATCATGATCTACGCCCCCCCCTAAGAAACGCGCTGAACTTAGCTTGTAAATTCCTTTGCCAGCATGAGATAGTCCTTCCTCGGCCGGAGTGTCGCTAGCTAGTTCACGTGCATCTGCAAATACAGAAATAAGTAATAAAAGTTTAAAACTTTTTGCAAAGTGATTCAAAAAGAGGTGAAGTTTCGTCTGGTCAAGGTGACATCAAGGGTAAGGAAATTAGATTTTGAACTAGTTAACTGGCCGGTGAAGCGCTGTGTCTAATCATTCAATGGTTCCTGATAGAGAAAAGAAGCACCACACAACATGACAAAGTAATTAAATTTTACTTCTATCGTCCGTGGCAAAGCTACCCTAATCAAATGATATCGATCGTCTGATTCTTTCCATAGATGGGAATCGGTCGATTGCCGGAAGTGAACTGCCATTTGAGGGACTGTAAATATATTAATTAATGAACAACAGTGAGACAATGATAAATATCTTTCAAAGGTATATTGACTCACTGAAGAGATCGTCTTGTTTACGTGTAGAGGGAGAAGCTCGTCTGCTCTCACTACGCGAGTCACTCAGTCAGCAGCCCAAGTCGTAGTGCTTCTCAAATATTGAATATCTCGTTTTTGTTTCATAAATCAATAATTAAAATAATCCGACATGCTTGCACCCATTAAAAAATTCGATGAAACTCCTAATATTATAGTCGATCCGCTCTACGAGAAAATCGAGGAGATATCAATCTTTCCATTTTTTTCGAGCCTTTCTCGAATTATTTTCTCGAACTGTTTCTTTTTACTTTACTGAAAAAAAGGAAAGCCTTGTATCGGCTTGAAAAGAGAACGATGACTCACCAAAGTAACTGCGTCGTTTCTGCTACAGAAGCACATTCCTCTTCTCGCTCTCGTTGAGTGAATCCACGAGCCGCCGAAGTCGTATCGCTCCTAAAAATGAAAAACAATACCTCTCGTATGAGAGGTCTAGCGCTGGCGAGATCACTGATCTACGCCCCCCCCCTAACGCGCTGGCGAGATCACTGATCTACGCCCCCTAAAAAGCGCTGGCGAGATCACTGATCTACGCCCCCCCCCTAACGCGCTGGCGAGATCACTGATCTACGCCCCTTAAAAAAAGCGCTGGCGAGATCACTGATCTACGCCCCCCTAAAAAAGCGCTGGCGAGATCACTGATCTACGCCCCCTAAGAAACGCGCCTGGCGAGATCACTGATCTACGCCCAAGAAAAGCGCTGGCGAGATCACTGATCTACGCCCCCTAAGAAACGCGCTGAACTTAGCTTGTAAATTCCTTTGCCAGCATGAGATAGTCCTTCCTCGGCCGGAGTGTCGCTAGTTAGTTCACCTGCATCTGCATACAGAAATCAGTGATAAAAGTTTAAAACTTTTGCAAAGTGACTCAAAAAAAGGTAAAGTTTCGTCTGGTCAAGGTAACATGAAGTAAGGAAATTAGATGTTGAACTAGTTAACTGGCCTGAAGCGCAGTGTCTAATCATGGTTCTTGATAGAGAAAGAAGCACCACACAACATGACAAAGTAACTAGATTGTACTTCTATCGTCCGTGGCAAAGCTACCCTAATCAAAGGATATCGATCGTGAATAATAATTCACCTCTCATTTTCGTCGTCTTCACTTCCTTCCCTCACTAGTTTGAGAACTTCTTGCTGATTCTTTCCATAGATGGGATCGTTCGATTGCCGGGAAGTGAACTGCCATTCGAGGTGCTGTACAATATATTCATTAATGAACAACAGTGAGACATGATATAATATCTTTCAAAGGTATATTGACTCACTGAAGAGATCGTCTTGTTTACATGTTAGAGGGAGAAGCTCGTCCTGCTCTCACTACGCGAGTCACTCAGTCAGCAGCCCAAGTCGTAGTGCTTCTCAAATATTGAATATCTCGTTTTTGTTCATAAATCAATAATCAAAATAATCCGACAGCTTGCACCCTTAAAAAATTCGATGAAAGCTCCTGATATCTAGACGACACAGTCAGAGAAAGACAAAAGGAAGACGGAGAATCGAACATGGAAGAGAGTGAGAACTTTTTGCTATTTGAAGAAATAAAAATCTGCAGTTTAGATTTGATGAGGGGAGGAAATGAATTTCTGAGAAGGCAACAAGTAATTAAGTGTTCATACTTTTGTAATCATTAGCTATCGATCGGTACGTTATATTCACCTTTACATTATCGTCGTTTCCTCCTTTATGTCGATTGCTCTCATTCGTTGAAGTCATCTTAATCGTTCTGAGCGTAGATAAACAACCGTTGATTATCCGTGAGTGAGTGACCATTCAGGATACTGCAAATATTGATTAATTAATCAATGATGTCTGGGCAATAATATAGTGAAAATATTTATGGACATGTGAAGTATGTGTGAGTGATGAGTGATTCATGACTGGGCTGATAAAGAAGAAAAGCACGCGAGACTTGACAACAAAATGGCCGTCCTCATTTCGAATGTTATGTCTCCTGTGGCTGACCGGTGAGAGATGTGTGAGTGATGAGTGATTCATGACTGGGCTGATAAAGAAGAAAAGCACGCGAGACTTGACAACAAAATGGCCGTCCTCATTTCGAATGTTATGTCTCCTGTGGCTGACCGGTGAGAGAATCGAGCAAGATAGATCAAGAGAAAAAAATAAAGGCTTCTCCTAATTCTCCTAAAGCAGATCCTAATCGAAACAAGAAGTGTCGATCGATTAGAATAAAAATAAGCGGTGAAATACAATGAATATGATAACAGCAAGCAACGAGAATTCGCAAATTGCAATGAAGTAACAGCAACAATCGATCCGGCAAAGTTTCTTCTTGAAAGGGGGGCAAGCGTGCGTAATTGCTTGAATAGCAAGGCTAAGGAGGCTATTGGATCCATTAAAACAAATCAGAAATAAGAGCAGCAAATTTTAATCATTCTAATTTATTTACAGCGAACCCGCATTAAATTGATCAAAAGCGTTAATAATACGATCCACAACTATTATTAGACCAATATTATTTAATCAGATTAAGCATTACGAATTCCTCTCATGTCGGCAAAATATAGGCAATCGTAACGAACTACTTCGAACAAACAAAAATCATACTTTCGACAACATTTTACATGAAGAATGATTAGAGATATTAATCGAGCAACAACTCGTTCGATTTAATATATAAAAAACAAACAAACGATCGAAACTTCGTTTTATCGCAGATAACGTATTTACATGAATTTACAACAACTTCTGAATTTAGTGGGAGAGAATTCAATTCAACTAAACGTGTCAAGGGATGGAATCTTCTCAAACTTTTGTCCATTTTTGTCGCCTTCCCCTCACCCGTTGAGATCTTCTTGCTGATTCGTGCCGATTGTTGATTGCGGTACTGTAACTATATTAATTAATGAACAACAGTGAGACAATGATATTATATCTCTCAAAAGTACATTGACTCACTGAAGAGATCGTCTTGTTTACATGTAGAGGGAGAAGCTCGTCCTGCTCTCACTACGCGAGTCACTCAGTCAGCAGCACAAGTCGTAGTGCTTCTCAAATATTGAATATCTCGTTTTTGTTTCATAAATCAATAATCAAAATAATCCGACATGCTTGCACCCATTAAAAAATTCGATGAAAGCTCCTAATATTATAGTCGATCCGCTCTACGAGAAAATCGAGGAGATATCAATCTTTCCATTTTTATTGGAGCCTTTCTCGAATTATTTTCTCGAACTGTTTCTTTTAACTTTACTGAAAAAAGGGAAAGCCTTGTATCGGCTTGAAAAGAGAACGATGACTCACCAAAGTAACTGCGTCGTTCTGCAACAGAAGCACATTCATCTTCTCGCTCTCGTTGAGTGAATCCACGAGCCGCCGAAGTCGTATTGCTCCTAAAAATGAAAACAATACCTCTCGTATGAGAGGTACTAGCGCTGGCGAGATCACTGATCTACGCCCCCCCCCCCCTAACGCGCTGGCGAGATCACTGATCTACGCCCCCCCCCCCCTAACGCGCTGGCGAGATCACTGATCTACGCCCCCTAAAAAAAGCGCTGGCGAGATCACTGATCTACGCCCCCCCCCTAACGCGCTGGCGAGATCACTGATCTACGCCCCCCCCCTAACGCGCTGGCGAGATCACTGATCTACGCCCCCTAAGAAACGCGCTGGCGAGATCACTGATCTACGCCCCCTAAGAAAAGCGCTGGCGAGATCACTGATCTACGCCCCCCTAAGAAACGCGCTGAACTTAGCTTGTAAATTCCTTTGCCAGCATGAGATAGTCCTTCCTCGGCCGGAGTGTCGCTAGCTAGTTCACGTGCATCTGCAAATACAGAAATCAGTGATAAAAGTTTAAAACTTTTTGCAAAGTGACTCAAAAAAGGTAAAGTTTCGTCTGGTCAAGGTAACATGAAGTGTAAAGAAATTAGATGTTGAACTAGTTAACTGGCCGGTGAAGCGCAGTGTCTAATCATGGTTCTTGATAGAGAAAAGTAGCACCACACAACATGACAAAGTAACTAGATTTTACTTCTATCGTCCGTGGCAAAGCTACCCCTAATCAAATGATATCGATCGTGAATAATAATTCACCTCTCCATTTTCGTCGTCTTCCTTCCCTTCCCCTCACTAGTTGATCTTCTTGCTGATTCTTTCCATAGATGGGAATCGGTCGATTGCCGGGAAGTGAACTGCCATTTGAGGTACTGCAAATATATTAATTAATGAACAACAGTGAGACAATGATATAATATCTTTCAAAGGTATATTGACTCACTGAAGAGATCGTCTTGTTTACGTGTAGAGGAGAAGCTCGTCCTGCTCTCACTACGCGAGTCACTCAGTCAGCAGCCCAAGTCGTAGTGCTTCTCAAATATTGAATATCTCGTTTTTGTTTCATAAATCAATAATCAAAATAATCCGACATGCTTGCACCCATTAAAAAATTCGATGACAGCTCCTAATATTATAGTCGATCCGCTCTACGAGAAAATCGAGGAGATATCAATCTTTCCATTTTTATTCGAGCCTTTCTCGAATTATTTTCTCGAACTGTTTCTTTTTACTTTACTGAAAAAAAAGGGAAAGCCTTGTATCGGCTTGAAAAGAGAACGATGACTCACCAAAGTAACTGCGTCGTTTCTGCTACAGAAGCACATTCATCTTCTCGCTCTCGTTGAGTGAATTCACGAGCCGCCGAAGTAGTATTGCTCCTAAAAATGAAAACAATACCTCTCGTATGAGAGGTACTAGCGCTGGCGAGATCACTGATCTACGCCCCCCCCCCTAACGCGCTGGCGAGATCACTGATCTACCCCCCCCCCTAACGCGCTGGCGAGATCACTGATCTACGCCCCCTAAAAAAAGCGCTGGCGAGATCACTGATCTACGCCCACTAAAAAAGCGCTGGCGAGATCACTGATCTACGCCCCCCCCCCCTAACGCGCTGGCGAGATCACTGATCTACGCCCCCTAAGAAACGCGCTGGCGAGATCATGATCTACGCCCCCTAAGAAAAGCGCTGGCGAGATCACTGATCTACGCCCCCCTAAGAAACGCGCTGAACTTAGCTTGTAAATTCCTTTGCCAGCATGAGATAGTCCTTCCTCGGCCGGAGTGTCGCTAGCTAGTTCACGTGCATCTGCAAATACAGAAATCAGTAATAAAAGTTTAAAACTTTTTGCAAAGTGATTCAAAAAGAGGTGAAGTTTCGTCTGGTCAAGGTGACATCAAGGGTAAGGAAATTAGATTTTGAACTAGTTAACTGGCCAGTGAAGCGCTGTGTCTAATAATTCAATGGTTCCTGATAGAGAAAAGAAGCACCACACAACATGACAAAGTAACTAGATTTTACTTCTATCGTCCGTGGCAAAGCTACCCCTAATCAAATGATATCGATCGTGAATAATAATTCACCTCTCCATTTTCGTCGTCTTCCTTCCCTTCCCCTCACTAGTTGAGATCTTCTTGCTGATTCTTTCCATAGATTGGAATCGGTCGATTGCCGGGAAGTGAACTGTCATTTGAGGTACTGTAAATATATTAATTAATGAACAACAGTGAGACAATGATATAATATCTTTCAAAGGTATATTGACTCACTGAAGAGATCGTCTTGTTTACGTGTAGAGGGAGAAGCTCGTCCTGCTCTCACTACGCGAGTCACTCAGTCAGCAGCCCAAGTCGTAGTGCTTCTCAAATATTGAATATCTCGTTTTTGTTTCATAAATCAATAATCAAAATAATCCGACATGCTTGCACCCATTAAAAAATTCGATGACAGCTCCTAATATTATAGTCGATCCGCTCTACGAGAAAATCGAGGAGATATCAATCTTTCCATTTTTATTCGAGCCTTTCTCGAATTATTTTCTCGAACTGTTTCTTTTTACTTTACTGAAAAAAGGGAAAGCCTTGTATCGGCTTGAAAAGAGAACGATGACTCACCAAAGTAACTGCGTCGTTTCTGCAACAGAAGCACATTCATCTTCTCGCTCTCGTTGAGTGAATCCACGAGCCGCCGAAGTCGTATTGCTCCTAAAAATGAAAACAATACCTCTCGTATGAGAGGTACTAGCGCTGGCGAGATCACTGATCTACGCCCCCCCCCCTAACGCGCTGGCGAGATCACTGATCTACGCCCCCTAAAAAAAGCGCTGGCGAGATCACTGATCTACGCCCCCCCCCCTAACGCGCTGGCGAGATCACTGATCTACGCCCCTAAAAAAAGCGCTGGCGAGATCACTGATCTACGCCCCCCCCTAACGCGCTGGCGAGATCACTGATCTACGCCCCCTAAGAACGCGCTGGCGAGATCACTGATCTACGCCCCCTAAGAAAAGCGCTGGCGAGATCACTGATCTACGCCCCCTAAGAAACGCGCTGAACTTAGCTTGTAAATTCCTTTGCCAGCATGAGATAGTCCTTCCTCGGCCGGAGTGTCGCTAGCTAGTTCACGTGCATCTGCAAATACAGAAATCAGTGATAAAAGTTTAAAACTTTTTGCAAAGTGACTCAAAAAAGGTAAAGTTTCGTCTGGTCAAGGTAACATGAAGTGTAAAGAAATTAGATGTTGAACTAGTTAACTGGCCGGTGAAGCGCAGTGTCTAATCATGGTTCTTGATAGAGAAAAGTAGCACCACACAACATGACAAAGTAACTAGATTTTACTTCTATCGTCCGTGGCAAAGCTACCCCTAATCAAATGATATCGATCGTGAATAATAATTCACCTCTCCATTTTCGTCGTCTTCCTTCCCTTCCCCTCACTAGTTGAGATCTTCTTGCTGATTCTTTCCATAGATGGGAATCGGTCGATTGCCGGGAAGTGAACTGCCATTTGAGGTACTGCAAATATATTAATTAATGAACAACAGTGAGACAATGATATAATATCTTTCAAAGGTATATTGACTCACTGAAGAGATCGTCTTGTTTACATGTAGAGGGAGAAGCTCGTCCTGCTCTCACTACGCGAGTCACTCAGTCAGCAGCCCAAGTCGTAGTGCTTCTCAAATATTGAATATCTCGTTTTGTTTCATAAATCAATAATCAAAATAATCCGACATGCTTGCACCCATTAAAAAATTCGATGACAGCTCCTAATATTATAGTCGATCCGCTCTACGAGAAAATCGAGGAGATATCAATCTTTCCATTTTTATTCGAGCCTTTCTCGAATTATTTTCTCGAACTGTTTCTTTTTACTTTACTGAAAAAAAGGGAAAGCCTTGTATCGGCTTGAAAAGAGAACGATGACTCACCAAAGTAACTGCGTCGTTTCTGCTACAGAAGCACATTCATCTTCTCGCTCTCGTTGAATGAATTCACGAGCCGCCGAAGTAGTATTGCTCCTAAAAATGAAAACAATACCTCTCGTATGAGAGGTACTAGCGCTGGCGAGATCACTGATCTACGCCCCCCCCCCTAACGCGCTGGCGAGATCACTGATCTACGCCCCCTAAAAAAAGCGCTGGCGAGATCACTGATCTACGCCCCCCCCCCCTAACGCGCTGGCGAGATCACTGATCTACGCCCCCTAAAAAAAGCGCTGGCGAGATCACTGATCTACGCCCCCCCCCTAACGCGCTGGCGAGATCACTGATCTACGTCCCCTAAGAAACGCGCTGGCGAGATCACTGATCTACGCCCCCTAAGAAAAGCGCTGGCGAGATCACTGATCTACGCCCCCCTAAGAAACGCGCTGAACTTAGCTTGTAAATTCCTTTGCCAGCATGAGATAGTCCTTCCTCGGCCGGAGTGTCGCTAGTTAGTTCACCTGCATCTGCAAATACAGAAATCAGTGATAAAAGTTTAAAACTTTTTGCAAAGTGACTCAAAAAAAGGTAAAGTTTCGTCTGGTCAAGGTAACATGAAGTGTAAAGAAATTAGATGTTGAACTAGTTAACTGGCCGGTGAAGCGCAGTGTCTAATCATGGTTCTTGATAGAGAAAAGAAGCACCACACAACATGACAAAGTAACTAGATTGTACTTCTATCGTCCGTGGCAAAGCTACCCTAATCAAAGGATATCGATCGTGAATAATAATTCACCTCTCCATTTTCGTCGTCTTCCTTCCCTTCCCTCACTAGTTGAGAACTTCTTGCTGATTCTTTCCATAGATGGGAATCGGTCGATTGCCGGGAAGTGAACTGCCATTCGAGGTGCTGCAAATATATTCATTAATGAACAACAGTGAGACAATGATATAATATCTTTCAAAGGTATATTGACTCACAGAAGAGATCGTCTTGTTTACATGTAGAGGGAGAAGCTCGTCCTGCTCTCACTACGCGAGTCACTCAGTCAGCAGCCCAAGTCGTAGTGCTTCTCAAATATTGAATATCTCGTTTTTGTTTCATAAATCAATAATCAAAATAATCCGACATGCTTGCACCCATTAAAAAATTCGATGAAAGCTCCTAATATCTAGACGACACAGTCAGAGAAAAGAAAAAAAGGAAAGACGGAGAATCGAACATGGAAGAGAGTGAGAACTTTTTTTGCTATTTGAAGAAATAAAAATCTGCAGTTTAGATTTGATTGAGGGGGAGGAAATGAATTTCTGAGAAGGCAAACAAAGTAATTAAGTGTTCATACTTTTGTAATCATTAGCTATCGATCGGTACGTTATATTCACCTTTACATTATCGTCGTTTTCCTCCTTTATGTCGATTGCTCTCATTCGTTGAAGTCATCTTAATCGTTCTGAGCGTAGATAAACAACCGTTGATTATCCGTGAGTGAGTGACCATTCAGGATACTGCAAATATTGATTAATTAATCAATGATGTCTGGGCAATAATATAGTGAAAATATTTATGGACATGTGAAGTATGTGTGAGTGATGAGTGATTCAAGACTGGGCTGATAAAGAAGAAAAGCACGCGAGACTTGACAACAAAATGGCCGTCCTCATTTCGAATGTTATGTCTCCTGTGGCTGACCGGTGAGAGAGAATGCGGAATGAGGAGAGTCATCGAGAACAAAATAGCACATCGAGCAAGATAGATCAAGAGAAAAAAATAAAGGCTTCTCCTAATTCTCCTAAAGCAGATCCTAATCGAAACAAGAAGTGTCGATCGATTAGAATAAAATAAGCGGTGAAATACAATGAATATGATAACAGCAAGCAACGAGAATTCGCAAATTGCAATGAAGTAACAGCAACAATCGATCCGGCAAAGTTTCTTCCTTGAAAGGGGGCAAGCGTGCGTAATTGCTTGAATAGCAAGGCTAAGGAGGCTATTGGATCCATTAAAACAAATCAGAAATAAGAGCAGCAAATTTTAATCATTCTAATTTATTTACAGCGAACCCGCAATTAAATTGATCAAAAGCGTATAATAATACGATCCACAACTGTTATTATTAGACCAAATATTATTAATCAGATTAAGCATTACGAATTCCTCTCATGTCGGCAAAATATAGGCAATCGTAACGAACTACTTCGAAACAAACAAAAATCATACTTTCGACAACATTTTACATGAAGAATGATTAGAGATATTAATCGAGCAACAAACTCGTTCGATTTAATATATAAAAACAAACAAACGATCGAAACTTCGTTTTATCGCAGATAACGTATTTACATGAATTTACAACAACTTCTGAATTTAGTGGGAGAGAATTCAATTCAACTAAACGTGTCAAGGGATGGAATCTTCTCAAACTTTTGTCCATTTTTGTCGCCTTCCCCTCACCCGTTGAGATCTTCTTGCTGATTCGTGCCGATTGTGATTGCGGTACTGTAACTATATTAATTAATGAACAACAGTGAGACAATGATATTATATCTCTCAAAAGTACATTGACTCACTGAAGAGATCGTCTTGTTTACATGTAGAGGGAGAAGCTCGTCCTGCTCTCACTACGCGAGTCACTCAGTCAGCAGCACAAGTCGTAGTGCTTCTCAAATATTGAATATCTCGTTTTTGTTTCATAAATCAATAATCAAAATAATCCGACATGCTTGCACCCATTAAAAAATTCGATGAAAGCTCCTAATATTATAGTCGATCCGCTCTACGAGAAAATCGAGGAGATATCAATCTTTCCATTTTTATTGGAGCCTTTCTCGAATTATTTTCTCGAACTGTTTCTTTTAACTTTACTGAAAAAAGGGAAAGCCTTGTATCGGCTTGAAAAGAGAACGATGACTCACCAAAGTAACTGCGTCGTTTCTGCAACAGAAGCACATTCATCTTCTCGCTCTCGTTGAGTGAATCCACGAGCCGCCGAAGTCGTATTGCTCCTAAAAATGAAAACAATACCTCTCGTATGAGAGGTACTAGCGCTGGCGAGATCACTGATCTACGCCCCCCCCTAACGCGCTGGCGAGATCACTGATCTACCCCCCCCCTAACGCGCTGGCGAGATCACTGATCTACGCCCCCTAAAAAAAGCGCTGGCGAGATCACTGATCTACGCCCCCCCCCTAACGCGCTGGCGAGATCACTGATCTACGCCCCCTAAAAAAAGCGCTGGCGAGATCACTGATCTACGCCCCCCCCCTAACGCGCTGGCGAGATCACTGATCTACGCCCCCTAAGAAACGCGCTGGCGAGATCACTGATCTACGCCCCCTAAGAAAAGCGCTGGCGAGATCACTGATCTACGCCCCTAAGAAACGCGCTGAACTTAGCTTGTAAATTCCTTTGCCAGCATGAGATAGTCCTTCCTCGGCCGGAGTGTCGCTAGTTAGTTCACCTGCATCTGCAAATACAGAAATCAGTGATAAAAGTTTAAAACTTTTTGCAAAGTGACTCAAAAAAAGGTAAAGTTTCGTCTGGTCAAGGTAACATGAAGTGTAAGGAAATTAGATGTTGAACTAGTTAACTGGCCGGTGAAGCGCAGTGTCTAATCATGGTTCTTGATAGAGAAAAGAAGCACCACACAACATGACAAAGTAACTAGATTGTACTTCTATCGTCCGTGGCAAAGCTACCCTAATCAAAGGATATCGATCGTGAATAATAATTCACCTCTCCATTTTCGTCGTCTTCCTTCCCTTCCCCTCACTAGTTGAGAACTTCTTGCTGATTCTTTCCATAGATGGGAATCGGTCGATTGCCGGGAAGTGAACTGCCATTCGAGGTGCTGTAAATATATTCATTAATGAACAACAGTGAGACAATGATATAATATCTTTCAAAGGTATATTGACTCACTGAAGAGATCGTCTTGTTTACGTGTAGAGGGAGAAGCTCGTCCTGCTCTCACTACGCGAGTCACTCAGTCAGCAGCCCAAGTCGTAGTGCTTCTCAAATATTGAATATCTCGTTTTTGTTTCATAAATCAATAATCAAAATAATCCGACATGCTTGCACCCATTAAAAAATTCGATGACAGCTCCTAATATTATAGTCGATCCGCTCTACGAGAAAATCGAGGAGATATCAATCTTTCCATTTTTATTCGAGCCTTTCTCGAATTATTTTCTCGAACTGTTTCTTTTTACTTTACTGAAAAAAAAGGGAAAGCCTTGTATCGGCTTGAAAAGAGAACGATGACTCACCAAAGTAACTGCGTCGTTTCTGCTACAGAAGCACATTCATCTTCTCGCTCTCGTTGAGTGAATTCACGAGCCGCCGAAGTAGTATTGCTCCAAAAAATGAAAACAATACCTCTCGTATGAGAGGTACTAGCGCTGGCGAGATCACTGATCTACGCCCCCCCCCCTAACGCGCTGGCGAGATCACTGATCTACGCCCCCCCCCCTAACGCGCTGGCGAGATCACTGATCTACGCCCCCTAAAAAAGCGCTGGCGAGATCACTGATCTACGCCCCCCCCTAACGCGCTGGCGAGATCACTGATCTACGCCCCCTAAGAAACGCGCTGGCGAGATCACTGATCTACGCCCCCTAAGAAAAGCGCTGGCGAGATCACTGATCTACGCCCCCCCCCCTAACGCGCTGGCGAGATCACTGATCTACGCCCCCTAAAAAAGCGCTGGCGAGATCACTGATCTACGCCCCCCCCTAACGCGCTGGCGAGATCACTGATCTACGCCCCCTAAGAAACGCGCTGGCGAGATCACTGATCTACGCCCCCTAAGAAAAGCGCTGGCGAGATCACTGATCTACGCCCCCCCTAAGAAACGCGCTGAACTTAGCTTGTAAATTCCTTTGCCAGCATGAGATAGTCCTTCCTCGGCCGGAGTGTCGCTAGCTAGTTCACGTGCATCTGCAAATACAGAAATAAGTAATAAAAGTTTAAAACTTTTTGCAAAGTGATTCAAAAAGAGGTGAAGTTTCGTCTGGTCAAGGTGACATCAAGGGTAAGGAAATTAGATTTTGAACTAGTTAACTGGCCGGTGAAGCGCTGTGTCTAATCATTCAATGGTTCCTGATAGAGAAAAGAAGCACCACACAACATGACAAAGTAATTAAATTTTACTTCTATCGTCCGTGGCAAAGCTACCCCTAATCAAATGATATCGATCGTGAATAATAATTCACCTCTCCATTTTCGTCGTCTTCCTTCCCCCCCTCACTAGTTGAGATCTTCTTGCTGATTCTTTCCATAGATGGGAATCGGTCGATTGCCGGGAAGTGAACTGCCATTTGAGGTACTGTAAATATATTAATTAATGAACAACAGTGAGACAATGATATAATATCTTTCAAAGGTATATTGACTCACTGAAGAGATCGTCTTGTTTACGTGTAGAGGGAGAAGCTCGTCCTGCTCTCACTACGCGAGTCACTCAGTCAGCAGCCCAAGTCGTAGTGCTTCTCAAATATTGAATATCTCGTTTTTGTTTCATAAATCAATAATTAAAATAATCCGACATGCTTGCACCCATTAAAAAATTCGATGAAAGCTCCTAATATTATAGTCGATCCGCTCTACGAGAAAATCGAGGAGATATCAATCTTTCCATTTTTATTCGAGCCTTTCTCGAATTATTTTCTCGAACTGTTTCTTTTTACTTTACTGAAAAAAAAGGGAAAGCCTTGTATCGGCTTGAAAAGAGAACGATGACTCACCAAAGTAACTGCGTCGTTTCTGCTACAGAAGCACATTCATCTTCTCGCTCTCGTTGAGTGAATCCACGAGCCGCCGAAGTCGTATCGCTCCTAAAAATGAAAACAATACCTCTCGTATGAGAGGTACTAGCGCTGGCGAGATCACTGATCTACGCCCCCCCCCTAACGCGCTGGCGAGATCACTGATCTACGCCCCCTAAAAAAGCGCTGGCGAGATCACTGATCTACGCCCCCCCCCCTAACGCGCTGGCGAGATCACTGATCTACGCCCCTTAAAAAAAGCGCTGGCGAGATCACTGATCTACGCCCCCCTAAAAAAGCGCTGGCGAGATCACTGATCTACGCCCCCCTAAGAAACGCGCTGGCGAGATCACTGATCTACGCCCCCTAAGAAAAGCGCTGGCGAGATCACTGATCTACGCCCCCTAAGAAACGCGCTGAACTTAGCTTGTAAATTCCTTTGCCAGCATGAGATAGTCCTTCCTCGGCCGGAGTGTCGCTAGTTAGTTCACCTGCATCTGCAAATACAGAAATCAGTGATAAAAGTTTAAAACTTTTTGCAAAGTGACTCAAAAAAGGTAAAGTTTCGTCTGGTCAAGGTAACATGAAGTGTAAGGAAATTAGATGTAGTTACTAGTTAACTGGCCGGTGAAGCGCAGTGTCTAATCATGGTTCTTGATAGAGAAAAGAAGCACCACACAACATGACAAAGTAACTAGATTGTACTTCTATCGTCCGTGGCAAAGCTACCCTAATCAAAGGATATCGATCGTGAATAATAATTCACCTCTCCATTTTCGTCGTCTTCCTTCCCTTCCCCTCACTAGTTGAGAACTTCTTGCTGATTCTTTCCATAGATGGGAATCGGTCGATTGCCGGGAAGTGAACTGCCATTCGAGGTGCTGTAAATATATTCATTAATGAACAACAGTGAGACAATGATATAATATCTTTCAAAGGTATATTGACTCACTGAAGAGATCGTCTTGTTTACATGTAGAGGGAGAAGCTCGTCCTGCTCTCACTACGCGAGTCACTCAGTCAGCAGCCCAAGTCGTAGTGCTTCTCAAATATTGAATATCTCGTTTTTGTTTCATAAATCAATAATCAAAATAATCCGACATGCTTGCACCCATTAAAAAATTCGATGAAAGCTCCTAATATTATAGTCGATCCGCTCTACGAGAAAATCGAGGAGATATCAATCTTTCCATTTTTATTCGAGCCTTTCTCGAATTATTTTCTCGAACTGTTTCTTTTTACTTTACTGAAAAAAAAGGGAAAGCCTTGTATCGGCTTGAAAAGAGAACGATGACTCACCAAAGTAACTGCGTCGTTTCTGCTACAGAAGCACATTCATCTTCTCGCTCTCGTTGAGTGAATCCACGAGCCGCCGAAGTCGTATCGCTCCTAAAAATGAAAACAATACCTCTCGTATGAGAGGTACTAGCGCTGGCGAGATCACTGATCTACGCCCCCCCCCCCCCTAACGCGCTGGCGAGATCACTGATCTACGCCCCCTAAAAAAGCGCTGGCGAGATCACTGATCTACGCCCCCCCCCCTAACGCGCTGGCGAGATCACTGATCTACGCCCCTTAAAAAAAGCGCTGGCGAGATCACTGATCTACGCCCCCCTAAAAAAGCGCTGGCGAGATCACTGATCTACGCCCCCCTAAGAAACGCGCTGGCGAGATCACTGATCTACGCCCCCTAAGAAAAGCGCTGGCGAGATCACTGATCTACGCCCCCTAAGAAACGCGCTGAACTTAGCTTGTAAATTCCTTTGCCAGCATGAGATAGTCCTTCCTCGGCCGGAGTGTCGCTAGTTAGTTCACCTGCATCTGCAAATACAGAAATCAGTGATAAAAGTTTAAAACTTTTGCAAAGTGACTCAAAAAAAGGTAAAGTTTCGTCTGGTCAAGGTAACATGAAGTGTAAGGAAATTAGATGTAGTTACTAGTTAACTGGCCGGTGAAGCGCAGTGTCTAATCATGGTTCTTGATAGAGAAAAGAAGCACCACACAACATGACAAAGTAACTAGATTGTACTTCTATCGTCCGTGGCAAAGCTACCCTAATCAAAGGATATCGATCGTGAATAATAATTCACCTCTCCATTTTCGTCGTCTTCCTTCCCTTCCCCTCACTAGTTGAGAACTTCTTGCTGATTCTTTCCATAGATGGGAATCGGTCGATTGCCGGGAAGTGAACTGCCATTCGAGGTGCTGTAAATATATTCATTAATGAACAACAGTGAGACAATGATATAATATCTTTCAAAGGTATATTGACTCACTGAAGAGATCGTCTTGTTTACATGTAGAGGGAGAAGCTCGTCCTGCTCTCACTACGCGAGTCACTCAGTCAGCAGCCCAAGTCGTAGTGCTTCTCAAATATTGAATATCTCGTTTTTGTTTCATAAATCAATAATCAAAATAATCCGACATGCTTGCACCCATTAAAAATTCGATGAAAGCTCCTGATATCTAGACGACACAGTCAGAGAAAAGACAAAAAAGGAAAGACGGAGAATCGAACATGGAAGAGAGTGAGAACTTTTTTTGCTATTTGAAGAAATAAAAATCTGCAGTTTAGATTTGATTGAGGGGGAGGAAATGAATTTCTGAGAAGGCAAACAAAGTAATTAAGTGTTCATACTTTTGTAATCATTAGCTATCGATCGGTACGTTATATTCACCTTTACATTATCGTCGTTTTCCTCCTTTATGTCGATTGCTCTCATTCGTTGAAGTCATCTTAATCGTTCTGAGCGTAGATAAACAACCGTTGATTATCCGTGAGTGAGTGACCATTCAGGATACTGCAAATATTGATTAATTAATCAATGATGTCTGGGCAATAATATAGTGAAAATATTTATGGACATGTGAAGTATGTGTGAGTGATGAGTGATTCAAGACTGGGCTGATAAAGAAGAAAAGCACGCGAGACTTGACAACAAAATGGCCGTCCTCATTTCGAATGTTATGTCTCCTGTGGCTGACCGGTGAGAGAGAATGCGGAATGAGGAGAGTCATCGAGAACAAAATTGCACATCGAGCAAGATAGATCAAGAGAAAAAAATAAAGGCTTCTCCAAATTCTCCTAAAGCAGATCCTAATCGAAACAAGAAGTGTCGATCGATTAGAATAAAAATAAGCGGTGAAATACAATGAATATGATAACAGCAAGCAACGAGAATTCGCAAATTGCAATGAAGTAACAGCAACAATCGATCCGGCAAAGTTTCTTCCTTGAAAGGGGGGCAAGCGTGCGTAATTGCTTGAATAGCAAGGCTAAGGAGGCTATTGGATCCATTAAAACAAATCAGAAATAAGAGCAGCAAATTTGAATCATTCTAATTTATTTACAGCGAACCCGCAATTAAATTGATCAAAAGCGTATAATAATACGATCCACAACTATTATTAGACCAAATATTATTTAATCAGATTAAGCATTACGAATTCCTCTCATGTCGGCAAAATATAGGCAATCGTAACGAACTACTTCGAAACAAACAAAAATCATACTTTCGACAACATTTTACATGAAGAATGATTAGAGATATTAATCGAGCAACAAACTCGTTCGATTTAATATATAAAAAACAAACAAACGATCGAAACTTCGTTTTATCGCAGATAACGTATTTACATGAATTTACAACAACTTCTGAATTTAGTGGGAGAGAATTCAATTCAACTAAACGTGTCAAGGGATGGAATCTTCTCAAACTTTTGTCCATTTTTGTCGCCTTCCCCTCACCCGTTGAGATCTTCTTGCTGATTCGTGCCGATTGTTGATTGCGGTACTGTAACTATATTAATTAATGAACAACAGTGAGACAATGATATTATATCTCTCAAAAGTACATTGACTCACTGAAGAGATCGTCTTGTTTACATGTAGAGGGAGAAGCTCGTCCTGCTCTCACTACGCGAGTCACTCAGTCAGCAGCCCAAGTCGTAGTGCTTCTCAAATATTGAATATCTCGTTTTTGTTTCATAAATCAATAATCAAAATAATCCGACATGCTTGCACCCATTAAAAAATTCGATGAAAGCTCCTAATATTATAGTCGATCCGCTCTACGAGAAAATCGAGGAGATATCAATCTTTCCATTTTTATTGGAGCCTTTCTCGAATTATTTTCTCGAACTGTTTCTTTTACTTTACTGAAAAAAGGGAAAGCCTTGTATCGGCTTGAAAAGAGAACGATGACTCACCAAAGTAACTGCGTCGTTTCTGCAACAGAAGCACATTCATCTTCTCGCTCTCGTTGAGTGAATCCACGAGCCGCCGAAGTCGTATTGCTCCTAAAAATGAAAACAATACCTCTCGTATGAGAGGTACTAGCGCTGGCGAGATCACTGATCTACGCCCCCCCCCTAACGCGCTGGCGAGATCACTGATCTACCCCCCCCCCCCTAACGCGCTGGCGAGATCACTGATCTACGCCCCCTAAAAAAAGCGCTGGCGAGATCACTGATCTACGCCCCCCCCCTAACGCGCTGGCGAGATCACTGATCTACGCCCCCCCCTAACGCGCTGGCGAGATCACTGATCTACGCCCCCTAAGAAACGCGCTGGCGAGATCACTGATCTACGCCCCCTAAGAAAAGCGCTGGCGAGATCACTGATCTACGCCCCCCTAAGAAACGCGCTGAACTTAGCTTGTAAATTCCTTTGCCAGCATGAGATAGTCCTTCCTCGGCCGGAGTGTCGCTAGCTAGTTCACGTGCATCTGCAAATACAGAAATCAGTAATAAAAGTTTAAAACTTTTTGCAAAGTGATTCAAAAAGAGGTGAAGTTTCGTCTGGTCAAGGTGACATCAAGGGTAAGGAAATTAGATTTTGAACTAGTTAACTGGCCAGTGAAGCGCTGTGTCTAATAATTCAATGGTTCCTGATAGAGAAAAGAAGCACCACACAACATGACAAAGTAACTAGATTTTACTTCTATCGTCCGTGGCAAAGCTACCCCTAATCAAATGATATCGATCGTGAATAATAATTCACCTCTCCATTTTCGTCGTCTTCCTTCCCTTCCCCTCACTAGTTGAGATCTTCTTGCTGATTCTTTCCATAGATTGGAATCGGTCGATTGCCGGGAAGTGAACTGCCATTTGAGGTACTGTAAATATATTAATTAATGAACAACAGTGAGACAATGATATAATATCTTTCAAAGGTATATTGACTCACTGAAGAGATCGTCTTGTTTACGTGTAGAGGGAGAAGCTCGTCCTGCTCTCACTACGCGAGTCACTCAGTCAGCAGCCCAAGTCGTAGTGCTTCTCAAATATTGAATATCTTGTTTTTGTTTCATAAATCAATAATTAAAATAATCCGACATGCTTGCACCCATTAAAAAATTCGATGAAAGCTCCTAATATTATAGTCGATCCGCTCTACGAGAAAATCGAGGAGATATCAATCTTTCCATTTTTATTCGAGCCTTTCTCGAATTATTTTCTCGAACTGTTTCTTTTTACTTTACTGAAAAAAGGGAAAGCCTTGTATCGGCTTGAAAAGAGAACGATGACTCACCAAAGTAACTGCGTCGTTTCTGCTACAGAAGCACATTCATCTTCTCGCTCTCGTTGAGTGAATCCACGAGCCGCCGAAGTCGTATCGCTCCTAAAAATGAAAACAATACCTCTCGTATGAGAGGTACTAGCGCTGGCGAGATCACTGATCTACGCCCCCCTAACGCGCTGGCGAGATCACTGATCTACGCCCCCTAAAAAAGCGCTGGCGAGATCACTGATCTACGCCCCCCCCCTAACGCGCTGGCGAGATCACTGATCTACGCCCCTTAAAAAAAGCGCTGGCGAGATCACTGATCTACGCCCCCCTAAAAAAGCGCTGGCGAGATCACTGATCTACGCCCCCCTAAGAAACGCGCTGGCGAGATCACTGATCTACGCCCCCTAAGAAAAGCGCTGGCGAGATCACTGATCTACGCCCCCCTAAGAAACGCGCTGAACTTAGCTTGTAAATTCCTTTGCCAGCATGAGATAGTCCTTCCTCGGCCGGAGTGTCGCTAGTTAGTTCACCTGCATCTGCAAATACAGAAATCAGTGATAAAAGTTTAAAACTTTTTGCAAAGTGACTCAAAAAAGGTAAAGTTTCGTCTGGTCAAGGTAACATGAAGTGTAAGGAAATTAGATGTTGAACTAGTTAACTGGCCGGTGAAGCGCAGTGTCTAATCATGGTTCTTGATAGAGAAAAGAAGCACCACACAACATGACAAAGTAACTAGATTGTACTTCTATCGTCCGTGGCAAAGCTACCCTAATCAAAGGATATCGATCGTGAATAATAACTCACCTCTCCATTTTCGTCGTCTTCCTTCCCTTCCCCTCACTAGTTGAGAACTTCTTGCTGATTCTTTCCATAGATGGGAATCGGTCGATTGCCGGGAAGTGAACTGCCATTCGAGGTGCTGTAAATATATTCATTAATGAACAACAGTGAGACAATGATATAATATCTTTCAAAGGTATATTGACTCACTGAAGAGATCGTCTTGTTTACATGTAGAGGGAGAAGCTCGTCCTGCTCTCACTACGCGAGTCACTCAGTCAGCAGCCCAAGTCGTAGTGCTTCTCAAATATTGAATATCTCGTTTTTGTTTCATAAATCAATAATCAAAATAATCCGACATGCTTGCACCCATTAAAAAATTCGATGAAAGCTCCTAATATCTAGACGACACAGTCAGAGAAAAGACAAAAAAAGGAAAGACGGGGCATCGAACATGGAAGAGAGTGAGAACTTTTTTTGCTATTTGAAGAAATAAAAATCTGCAGTTTAGATTTGATTGAGGGGAGGAAATGAATTTCTGAGAAGGCAAACAAAGTAATTAATTGTTCATACTTTTGTAATCATTAGCTATCGATCGGTACGTTATATTCACCTCTACATTATCGTCGTTTTCCTCCTTCATGTCGATTCCTCTCATTCGTTGAAGTCATCTTAATCGTTCTGACCGTTGATTATCCGTGAGTGAGTGACCATTCAGGATACTGCAAATATTGACTAATTAATCAATGATATTTGGGCAATAATATAGTGAAAATATTTATGGACATGTGAAGTGTGTGTGTGATGAGTGATTCAAGACTGGGCTGATAAAGAAGAAAAGCACGCGAGACTTGGCAACAAAATGGCCGTAATTATTTCGAGTGTTCTGTCTCTTTGGCTAACCGGTGAGAGAGAATGCGGAATGAGGAGAGTCATCGAGAGCAAAATTGCACATCGAGCAAGATAGATCAAGAGAAAAAATAAAGGCTTCTCCTAATTCTCCTAAAGCAGATTCTAATCGAAACAAGAAGTATCGATCGATTAGAATCAAAATAAGCGATGGAAAACCAATTAATAAGATAACAGCAAGCAACGAGAATTCGCAAATTGCAATGAAGCAACAGCAACAATCGATCCGGCAAAGTTTCTTCCTTGAAAGGGGGCAAGCGTGCGTAATTGCTTGAATAGCAAGGCTAAGGAGGTTATTGGATCCTATACGAGTCGCCTGAGGGCGCCCCTTGAAGAACTTTTCGCGACACAAAATAAACAAAAACAACAGAGAACAAAGCAAACGACCGACGAGGAAAGAAGATCGATCGATTGTGCGATGGGAAGAGGGCGGAGGAGAGGGGATAGGGTAGATCAGAAAAGGGACGGGAGAAGAGACTGTCTGGTCAGAAGAGAAGGGAGGCGAGAGAGCACGCGAAAGTGAGAGAGTGCTCACGTGTTCGCAGTTCAAAGCATCAACTCACCGTCACCGTCTCGTTCGACCAAACACAAGACTAAGCGAGGGGCAGCTCTACACAGGATGGAGAGTGCTAGCACAGGTCGTGGAAAATGGATAGATACAAGGAAATCGAAAGTAACCCGATACTACACCAGACCTGGGAATAATCGATACAGATTGGGGGAAGATACAGTAATCCAAAATGAGAAGGGATTCACCAGGCCAGGGAATAATCGAAACAGATTGGGGAAGATACAGTGATCCAGAAATGAGAAGGGATTCACCAGGCTAGGAAATAATCGAAACAGATTGGGGGAAGATACAGTGATCCAGAAATGAGAAGGGATTCACCAGGCCAGGGAATAATCGAAACAGATTGGGGAAGATACAGTGATCCAGAAATGAGAAGGGATTCACCAGGCTAGGAAATAATCGAAACAGATTGGGGGAAGATACAGTGATCCAGAAATGAGAAGGGATTCACCAGGCCAGGGAATAATCGAAACAGATTGGGGAAGATACAGTGATCCAGAAATGAGAAGGGATTCACCAGGCCAGGTAATAATCGATACAGATCGGGGGAAGATACAGTAATCCAAAAATGAGAAGGGATTCACCAGGCCAGGGAATAATCGAAACAGATTGGGGAAGATACAGTGATCCAGAAATGAGAAGGGATTCACCAGGCCAGGTAATAATCGAAACAGATTGGGGAAGATACAGTAATCCAACAATGAGAAGGGATTCACCAGGCCATGGAATAATCGAAAGAGGGGGAAACAGTATCCTGGGAAGATAAAATATATAAATATACTACAGTTCATCCTGATAATCGAAAGGGACGGTGGGAAATACAGAATCCCGGGATATCACGAGCAGAAAATTGAAATATGCAGGGACGGGTACAGTAACCGCAATGGAGAAGAATTTATAGGCGCATGGCAAATCAGTAGATACGGGAAAAGATACAGTAATCCGGGAAAGTGCAGGATACGTTGAAAGAGCGTGCAGAATGATGGCATTTTTGCTCATTAAATTCTGCCACTCTTAATGTATAAAACAACGCTCAACTACTCGGATGCACGATAGACATTATATCCTCCCGAAATTAATGTTTTAGTTTGTAAGGTACACACACTCGAGAACATTCAGACTCGCTTTCGAACTATTCAGATGAAATCAAACCAGAACTCAATTTTTAATTTTTTTTTTTTTTATATCTACCGTACAACAATGAAAGGAGGAAATGATGAATTATCGATTGGTGATCTCGGGATTAATCTTGATCTATCGTTTCTTATACAGACAGGGCTTGAGCACAAGCCCGTACGTTCGTTTTCCACCTGCAAATTAACAATGACGAAAAAGGAAATCAACTCTTTAATCCTATTTTGCAATTTCTGCAGCTTCAGCATTTGTGTTTCAACAGTTGAGACTTCAGCGGACAATCTAATTTGATTCAGTGTCATGTTTGCAGCGAATTCAAAAACCAATAAAGAAATCAACAGAAATTTCAACACAAGTTCCACAGAAATTCAAGATCCACACTTTTGCGTTTCACTAGTATTACTTGGTCAACGGCGCGCACTTCATTCAATTTTATAAGTATCTCAATCTTTAAAAAATCAATAAAATATAAATAATATAACAAACCTTATCAATCTTGATGAACTGCATGACGATGAAGTAGTCCGTTAACGCTTTCTGCGATGGAATCCATTAGAAATTTCGAAAATGTTGGAAAAAAGGCGGGAAGGAATGAAACTCAAATTCCACCGTACCCGTTCGTGCACTTGGAAGCCCAGCTTGCACACAGCGTCCACGAACATCTTCGGATTCACGAAGCGTGACGTCACCTCGGCGATCTTGAGAATGCCGCTGAAATCGGGGATCTGACGGAGTGGAATTGACACCGTATTCATATCCAAGCGAATCATATTCAGGCAAACAAACATACAACTAATTAGTGACAAATCTCACATTCAACCAATATTCTCGGTGTTTCACGTCTACTTCTTACGTCCGAAATTTTCCAAAACTTCACGTTGGTTACACATAAAATGAAAAATAGTTCTGAAAAAATCTGACCATAGCTACTGTTCCTCTATCACTTATCTTCATTCATTCATTCATTTCAATTTATCGATCTTCGTCTTTCCTATTCACTTTCAACAACGAATTGATCAGTCCTCAACTCAATCACAGAAGAAAGATAATTGAGTAGCACCTGAGTAATATTGTTTACTAGAAGACAATAAATAATACTGTAAATAAATAAAGAATAATGATTCAAATTCCATACTATTTTGCATAAGTCTCTCATCGTTTCCTTCTTGCTCTTCCTCCTCATAACTATCCTCGATATCGTACTCATTCTGCTCACAATCGACCGGCGATCGATCACCTGAAATTAATACCGTATTACTACCATAAAAAATTTAAAATAAAATTTTATTTTATTGCATAACCCATATAAAAAGGTACATAATGTAACTCAACGGAATCATCGATTCTCCAATCATCGGATCAATAATCTCGGCCCCGTCATCATCTATCGGAGGAATTTTGACTTCTTTTACAGCAGAAAGCGAGATCGATTCGGCCTCTTTATTCTTTTCGTCTACTTTCGGATCTCGATCGAGATGAGACATCGAATCAGTTTTGCACACTCCAGCTGCGAAAAATGTATACCATGCACCTTAATCGCATCAGAGCTCGATCGTCGATTACAACTATAACCCCTTTATGGATCAAAAGCACCCACAAGCGGTATTCGATAAATAAGTGACCAAAATTCGCCTTTTTCGCTATATACCGTAATAATGTCAGAAATCGATCGATCGTCGATAACTACTGTAATAATACCGTACCGTCTCCAGTCCATAATCGTCCTTGCCAAATTTGAGGAGCGGCTTGAGCTTGGCGGCCGGATCGTCGCCTACCGTAGCCTCGAGTGAGGCCATCGATCGACCCATCGCGAGAATGCTCTGCAAATGAGGGATACGGTAATCACTGGAGGATATTGTCTTTGTGGAATTGAAATTTTAATTTCAATGGCAGTGCGCAGATTTGAAAGGATGGACTATCACATTCAAGCGCGTCAGGAACTACAGTTTTTAGACTGAAACCCTGCCCGATATTGATTGTAGGACCACTACCACCGTACCTCTTGAAGCAGTGCGGAGTAGGTCCGTTAGATTGCGTGTCCAAGCGGAGGCAATCGTCTAACTGCAAAGTGGAATGTGTTAGATTCAGATTCAAAACGTTGACTCACCGACAAAATCATCATCTGCCGTCCGAAATAGAACCTCGTACTGCTTGAGCCATCCAGCTGTCGAAGTCGCACAGGTTCTGAAATAGTAACCAATATCTTTCATAAATATAAAAGTGGTATTGGTTACTATTTCAGGGGCTGGACGAAAATGTCCGGGCCAAACCACACGTGAGTGTGGCGGCCGCCCGGGCCGAATCACGCGTGTGATGGCCGCCCCCCGCGCTGCTGGGCTGGACGAAAATGTCCGGGCCGAATCACGCGTGTGATGGCCGCCCCCCGCGCTGCTGGGCTGGACGAAAAATGTCCGGGCCGAATCACGCGTGTGATGGCCGCCCCCCGCGCTGCTGGGCTGGACGAAAAAATGTCCGGGCCGAATCACGCGTGTGATGGCCGCCCCCCGCGCTGCTGGGCTGGACGAAAAATGTCCGGGCCGAATCACGCGTGTGATGGCCGCCCCCCGCGCTGCTGGGCTGGACGAAAAATGTCCGGAAAAATGTCCGGGCCGAATCACGCGTGTGATCTTCTCAACTAGAGTCAGTCACAGAAAAGACTGTGCGAAGGAGCGAAATTGAAGCAGAAGGAGAAGAAAAAAATGGTAAATTTATTCCCTTTGTGCTAGAATTCCCATGAATCTTGAGTTGAAAGAAATGAAAGAGTACAGCAAATGAGGAAGAAATGAATTTATGGGAAGCCAGATAAAGTAATGAAGTGTTCATGCTCCCGTATTCGCGAGCTATCGATCGGAAAGATATTCACCTTTACATTCCGTCGTTTTCCTTCATTTCGATTTCTCTCACTCTTCGAAGTCGTTCTATTCATTCTGGACGAAGAGTGGCAACAGTCGATCGTCCGGGGATGAGCCGCCATTCGGGATACTATAAATATCGATTAATTAACTCAGTGAAATCGTGGCGACCATATTTGAACATATTTATGAGGTGGATAAAAATGAGATATAGGAAGTAGAGAAGTATCAAGATGATAAGATGAAAAGCAGGTCAGAAAGGCTGATGGGAAGATAGGTAACCGTCGAAACGTGGTTGTTGCGGCAATGTAAAAGCAAATGGAAAAAGGTGCTAAGAAGCAAGCCTCAATGAATGCGAATACAAATGTATTTGCTTTGACTTTTCTATTTGAAATCTACAATTCAATGGTCTCTGAAATGAAATAAATTGAGATCAGACGTGCAGTTCCCTAACAGGTCAGAGGAAAATATTGGAAATTGCTGACCCTGCATCGAACAAGTTCTAATTAAGCTTTCGCTTGCACCGAATTAGGAAACTTGCAAGAGGCGAGTATGTTCCAGTATGAAGTGAACAAACGTGACCAAAAAAAATTAATAGAATTACAATAAATAGTGAGGGAACGCCATCAAAACAGATCAGAAAAAGAGCAGACAATTTAGGGACATGCAAACCGGAAAATCAAATTTGATAGCCGGGGAGAGGTCTGTGCCGGGAAATGAACGTCGAACTGCCCGGGAATTCAAATCTCCTCAGTAAAATTGTTTATTCGTGTTTAAACGACTATATAAAGATCCGCCTCTCTGCTTTTTTGCATTTCGAGGAAATCGAACAACAATATATCGACAGCAAAAAATTAAAAAATATCGGTCTTCGCAAACATGTTCAAATTCGACAACAAAAATCGGGAAAAATAGTTTTTATTTAATATCAGGTTAATTAAGATATCCGCCTCTGTGTTTCAACCACGTACTTGTTTTAAAGATCATTAAGGTGATATGTGGAAAAAATGAGAAAAATCGGTCTTCGCAAACCTTATCAAAAACAGTGTCAAACATTCCGTGCAATCAAGGGTCCTGTGTTGTTGTTTACAAACTACGACTGTTTTTGTCTATATTTCGAGCACCTAATAGCTTAATTACATGCTGTGAAAAACATTTCAATGTGTAATTCTCAACTTCAGCTACATATTCACCTAATTAGGTACGGCTACAGTATACCGGAATTCGAAAAGTGATAAGTACGTTCGCTGAGAACTGAAAAAAAGCTATTATACATATCAATTATTGTTCAAGTAAAATTGCTCTATCCAATAGAGCAAAAAATGAAAAGACGAAACAAATTTGAAAATATTAGCATCTGACACGTTGAAATATAGTGACCAAGTGAACCGTACACTCGCTGGCACTACACCACGAGGGGCGGGGCTAAGAAGGAGTGCTCGTATCTTGCTTAAATAAAATTGTTTCAAAATTCTGGAAGTGCTATCTTGATTCTGCATGTCCGATAGCCCCGCAACCGAAAAATAGGAATTTTAAATAGAGTTTGAAAATTTACGTGAATGTCCCTACAGACAATTTGAATCACTATGATTTATTTACAGCGAGGTCGCAATTAACTAAATCAATACTGTATACTAGGAATATACGCAATTGAATTTATCTCGCCAATTAACTGTTTCAAATAGAATTTTATTAAACACTCATGTCGGAAAAATATGGCAATCGTTACAAACGATTTCAAATCAAACCAAATCAGGAAGCCCTTTCGAAAAAAACTTATTTATGCGCAAATAGAAATAATAAAGTGTGAATAATTATAACAAGTGAAACACCGCTAATCGAATTCACGGCATATTGTAAGAGCGAAGTGAAGATTATTCTACAGACTAGCAATCAATCAATTGCAACGGTACATAATTTATACAGCAAATCCAGCTCGGAACTAGGGGGCGGTACTTCTACAACGAGCAGAGGAAATTTCATACATTGAGCGTCAAATCGTCCGCCCGGAGACGATTCTTGTAGTCAATCAACTGCAAAATAAAATGCTTAGTCTGACATAGGAAAGCGAACACATTCACTCACGGATAAAATCGTTTTGTTTCACGTGTAGTAGTAGAATCTCGCCCTGCTCCCACGCATTGAGCCATTCAGCTGCCGATTGGGGACTTACACCCACAAGTTGAGCACCAGCCGAATAGATACGGTAGATTGTAATCTTCTAACAACTCAAACTATTTATCAATAAGGCTGTGCAGGTGGTGGATTAAAAATTGACGAGCGATTCTCCCATTAATCATTGCAGTTTTCAATATTTCACTTTTGGAAAGCAGGCTACGTTGATAGAACAAAAGGTGTCCTAAATCCATCTTACCTTTGGCGCCGTTATAATTTCAATTATTTTCTTGATGAGGAGTGTTGTGTCGTTATCCTTGTTGTGACTCATGCCGGGCATTGCACGATGTCGATGTGTGGGGAAGAAGAGTGACGAGTAGCATAATACAGCTTTATTGACGACGCGTACTCATGACATCAGTCGACTCAACTTCTAAGAGAATAGGCATTGGGGAATAGCCTAAACATAATACGCAATGAACGAAGTGTATGGGAGTGTATGACGAATAAAGTGTTCCGCGGGTAACACTGCGTAACTACGGTAAGTTAGCAACCGGGCAGGTATATTACGGCGGGTCACATACTATTTAGTCTGCTTATTAAATAGGGTAATTACATTAATTACTTATTCTGTGTATGTCATTCATATGGAATATATGACTATACAACACCTCCCCTTCAAGATTGACAGCGTGTCGATCTTAAAATACATTGGGAAAGGAGGTGAGGTGAGGACGTAGCAAGTTTTGGTCAGGGATATCACTTCTCGGGTGATATTTCAGTCTTCGACGTTCATCCTTCATTGCTCGCGATGTCGTTGTCCTCGATCGAATCCTCCTTCGTGACGATGATCTTCTCATTCTCGATGCCGTCGTGGCAATCGAGTCTTCAGCTGCTCCAGAGATGTCCGTAGTCGACGACGTTGACGGTGCCGCGTGCCTTGCAGTTGCTCCAGTCTCGATGACGCTCTCCAGATGATACAATATGCCTTACATACTGGCAGAACAGAATGCCTTACTCATAGGATATCAAAGAAGGTTTCAGACAATCTTTGCCAGTTGTCACCAACTTTTATCCAGGGCATCTTCTATCATTTCTTCAAAACGATAGTCATTCTTGAATGGGCTCTCTCCGTTCATTGGAGAAGCATCCGACAATTGCATGAGAGATCGATTTCTCCTCCGTGCGACTACTTCATTAGCTGTGGCCTTGGGATGACCCACTACACAGTTTTACAGTATCGCTTATCATGCCGGAGTGCAATTTTCACTGCCGAATCCATTCACAGTCTCAGGTACTGGACCTTGACTTGATTCCATTCGCCTCGAGTGTTGTGGTCTCGGAATTAACCGCTTCACAAATCACTTTGACGAGTTCACTTAGTTGCCTCGGGTCCGTTGTGGTCTTGGGTTACTCCCACTTCACATTCGACCTTGACGATTCACGTTTCACGGAACATAATCATGTTCACATTGCTTCAAGTATCGGGGATACTGAAGTCTTTGTAGGCGATGTAAGCCTCGAGATCATTTTCTGCTGAATTTGCCTCGTTGCACACATCGTGCACCAGCTGTGGTCTCGGAATAAACGCTGCACACTGTCCGAGCTTCCCTTGTTCACTCGATAGATCGCAAATTTCAGGTTCTCATTGTCGCAGGTTCTCGGGCCTGGACTCTGGCTGTCGATAGTTTTCTTCTGAAGTGCTACCACAGTGCTTCCTGTATCCGAGATACGGAAGTCTTCATCGGGGCCTATAAGCCTCCCGATCATCTGATATTCTCAGAAAAATCAGGTTGGTGTGTTTCAACCGCTTCGCACCACTGTCTTCTAGTAGCACTCGCACGCCTTGCCGTGCTCAATTCGGATCTCCAGCTTAGTCGACAGTGTTACGTTCCACACTGGTGCGACTGTCTCGTGGATGGTCCTACCAGCCGGGCTGGTTAGAGAGCATCAACTACTCGATGGTGTCAACGCCTCTCCTGCCAAAACTCTACTCAGATTTTCGAATCACGGATATTTCCTTACATGATGAAATCATTTCAGAGTTGTTTTCCGTGTGCTGTAATTTCTCCCTTAGCTTCTTGCCGGACTGATGAAATTCAGCAAGGGGACACGAAAATAGCCAGAGCAGACAACGTTCTCTTGTTGCCTGGCGCGGTTCGTAACCACGTCTTCCGATGCTGCCCTTTCGCAGTTCGGCCAAAGCAGGCAACGTTCTCTTTTGTTGCCTGGCGCGGTTTGTAACCATGTCTTGAGGTTTGTAACCACGTCTTCCGATGCTGCCCTTTCGCAGTTCGGCCAGAGCAGGTAACGTTCTCTTTTGTTGCCTGGCGCGGTTTATCACCACGTCTTCTGGCGCGCATCACGTGGCGCTGCCAGCTACCACACAGGAACCATGTTCCGTGACGTTTCACTCGACATGCCGGTTGTATTTCATCATGATTTCCCATTTGATTCACTTATTTTGAGTGAAAATTCAAAAATCGGGCAGCACCTCCGGTGCAAATGATGAAATTATACAGTGAGTCAGTAGAACTGGGCTACCTCACAAGGATGACAGAGAGTATTAGTAGCTCGTGGCTACCTCTCAAGGGTTATAGTGAGTAAGTAGAACTAGCTACCTCACACCCAAGCAAAGAAACAAAGAAAAGTGTTTCGAAAATATTCGAAAAACGACTTACTTTGAGTTCGAATAGTCCTGAACGCCAGATGTTGTGTCGTTATCCTTGTTGTGACTCATGCCGGGCATTGCACGATGTCGATGTGTGGGGAAGAAGAGTGACGAGTAGCATAATACAGCTTTATTGACGACGCGTACTCATGACATCAGTCGACTCAACTTCTAAGAGAATAGGCATTGGGGAATAGCCTAAACATAATACGCAATGAACGAAGTGTATGGGAGTGTATGACGAATAAAGTGTTCCGCGGGTAACACTGCGTAACTACGGTAAGTTAGCAACCGGGCAGGTATATTACGGCGGGTCACATACTATTTAGTCTGCTTATTAAATAGGGTAATTACATTAATTACTTATTCTGTGTATGTCATTCATATGGAATATATGACTATACAACAAGGAGGATGGTCTTTTACATTCTACTACTCTACTGGTTTCCTGCCCTATAACGATTGTATCACCTCTACGGAAATCTACCGTACCTCTTGAAGCAGTGTGGAGTCGCTTTAGTACAGAACGCGTCCGAGTGACGGCAATCATCCAACTGTAAAGTGAATTTTTTTATTCACAAAGGATTTCGAAACATTGACTCACCGACGAAATCATCACGTGTCGCCCGCAATTGAAGGTCGTCCTGATTGAGTCATCCAGTCGCCGAAGTTGAACTGGTTCTGACATAGTAACCAATACCTCTCGTGAGAGAGATATTGGTTACTATTTCAGCGCGGCAGAGCTCCTAGCTCACGCCACATTTTTTTAGCACGCGTGACAGAGCTCCTAGCTCACGCCATTTTTTAGCACGCGTGACAGAGCTCCTAGCTCACGCCACATTTTTTAGCACGCGTGACAGAGCTCCTAGCTCACGCCACATCCTAAAGCACATTTTTAGCACGCGTGACAGAGCCCTAGCTCACGCCACATTTTTTAGCACGCGTGACAGAGCTCCTAGCTCACGCCACATCCTAAAGCACATTTTTAGCACGCGTGACAGAGCTCCTAGCTCACGCCACATTTTTTAGCAAGCGTGACAGAGCTCCTAGCTCACGCCACATTTTTTAGCACGCGTGACAGAGCTCCTAGCTCACGCCACATTTTTTAGCACGCGTGACAGAGCTCCTAGCTCACGCCACATCCTAAAGCACATTTTTTAGCACGCGTGACAGAGCTCCTAGCTCACGCCACATTTTTTAGCAAGCGTGACAGAGCTCCTAGCTCACGCCACATTTTTTAGCACGCGTGACAGAGCTCCTAGCTCACGCCACATTTTTTAGCACGCGTGACAGAGCTCCTAGCTCACGCCACATTTTTTAGCACGCGTGACAGAGCTCCTAGCTCACGCCACATTTTTTAGCACGCGTGACAGAGCTCCTAGCTCACGCCACATTTTTTAACACGCGTGACAGAGCTCCTAGCTCACGCCACATTTTTTACACGCGTGACAGAGCTCCTAGCTCACGCCACATCCTAAAGCACGCATGACAGAGCTCCTAGCTCACGCCACATTTTTAGCACGCGTGACAGAGCTCCTAGCTGACGCCACATTTTTTTAGCACGCGTGACAGAGCTCCTAGCTCACGCCACATTTTTTAGCACGCGTGACAGAGCTCCTAGCTCACGCCACATTTTTTAGCACGCGTGACAGAGCTCCTAGCTCACGCCACATTTTTTAGCACGCGTGACAGAGCTCCTAGCTCACGCCACATTTTTTAGCACGCGTGACAGAGCTCCTAGCTCACGCCACATTTTTTAGCACGCGTGACAGAGCTCCTAGCTCACGCCACATCCTAAAGCACATTTTTTAGCACGCGTGACAGAGCTCCTAGCTCACGCCACATTTTTTAGCACGCGTGACAGAGCTCCTAGCTCACGCCACATCCTAAAGCACATTTTTTAGCACGCGTGACAGAGCTCCTAGCTCACGCCACATCCTAAAGCGCGTGACAGAGCTCCTAGCTCACGCCACATTTTTTACACGCGTGACAGAGCTCCTAGCTCACGCCACATTTTTTAGCACGCGTGACAGAGCTCCTAGCTCACGTCACATCCTAAAGCACGCGTGACAGAGCTCCTAGCTCACGCCACATTTTTTAGCACGCGTGACAGAGCTCCTAGCTCACGCCACATTTTTTTAGCACGCGTGACAGAGCTCCTAGCTCACGCCACATTTTTTAGCACGCGTGACAGAGCTCCTAGCTCACGCCACATCCTAAAGCACGCGTGACAGAGCTCCTAGCTCACGCCACATTTTTTAGCACGCGTGACAGAGCTCCTAGCTCACGCCACATCCTAAAGCACATTTTTTAGCACGCGTGACAGAGCTCCTAGCTCACGCCACATCCTAAAGCGCGCGTGACAGAGCTCCTAGCTCACGCCACATTTTTTAGCACGCGTGACAGAGCTCCTAGCTCACGCCACATCCTAAAGCACGCGTGACAGAGCTCCTAGCTCACGCCACATCCTAAAGCACATTTTTTAGCACGCGTGACAGAGCTCCTAGCTCACGCCACATCCTAAAGCGCGCGTGACAGAGCTCCTAGCTCACGCCACATTTTTTAGCACGCGTGACAGAGCTCCTAGCTCACGCCACATTTTTTAGCACGCGTGACAGAGCTCCTAGCTCACGCCACATCCTAAAGCACGCGTGACAGAGCTCCTAGCTCACGCCACATTTTTTAGCACGCGTGACAGAGCTCCTAGCTCACGCCACATCCTAAAGCACATTTTTTAGCACGCGTGACAGAGCTCCTAGCTCACGCCACATCCTAAAGCGCGCGTGACAGAGCTCCTAGCTCACGCCACATTTTTTAACACGCGTGACAGAGCTCCTAGCTCACGCCACATTTTTTAGCACGCGTGACAGAGCTCCTAGCTCACGCCACATCCTAAAGCACGCGTGACAGAGCTCCTAGCTCACGCCACATTTTTTAGCACGCGTGACAGAGCTCCTAGCTCACGCCACATTTTTTAGCACGCGTGACAGAGCTCCTAGCTCACGCCACATTTTTAGCACGCGTGACAGAGCTCCTAGCTCACGCCACATCCTAAAGCACGCGTGACAGAGCTCCTAGCTCACGCCACATTTTTTAGCACGCGTGACAGAGCTCCTAGCTCACGCCACATTTTTTAGCACGCGTGACAGAGCTCCTAGCTCACGCCACATCCTAAAGCACGCGTGACAGAGCTCCTAGCTCACGCCACATCCTAAAGCACTTTTAGCACGCGTGACAGAGCTCCTAGCTCACGCCACATCCTAAAGCGCGCGTGACAGAGCTCCTAGCTCACGCCACATTTTTTAGCACGCGTGACAGAGCTCCTAGCTCACGCCACATCCTAAAGCACGCGTGACAGAGCTCCTAGCTCACGCCACATTTTTTAGCACGCGTGACAGAGCTCCTAGCTCACGCCACATTTTTTAGCACGCATGACAGAGCTCCTAGCTCACGCCACATTCTAAAGCACGCGTGACAGAGCTCCTAGCTCACGCCACATCCTAAACTTAGCTTTAAATTCCTTGGTGGCATGAGAAGTTCCTTCCTTGTTGAGAGTGATCGCCACCTTGTTCACGTGCATCTGCAAATAAAATTTAATTTAATAATATCTAATTTTATTAAATAATATAGATCGAATAGGGCCATTACTAACGTTACTCATGAAACGTAAATTCAGTGGATATTATGATAGTAATTCTCCAAAATTGATATCGCTATCATGCATAAATGAAGCGTACGCAAACGTAGCAGTAGAATTCAATACCAACTAATTTAAGGAAGAGATTAAAAAGACAAAAGTGGGCGGATTATTTAGCAGGAATGCCATTAAAACGGCAGCAGAAATGTGAAGCAAATATGCCTAAATTCGATGTACTTACACTGAGGTCGCACTTACTTCAAGTTTAATTCGCAATTTATTGGCTTTGTGAGAAAATTCACACTAAATAATGAGTTACAAGAAATGAGAGGATATAATAAATGAGGAAATAAATTTCTGAGAAGGTAAACAAAGTAATGAAGTGTTCACACTCATGTAATCGTAAGTTATCGATCGGTAAGTCACCTTTACGTTGTCGTCGTTTTCCTCCTTCATGTCGAATCCTCTCGCTCGTCGAAGTCGTCTTATTCATTCTGGTCGCAGAGGGGCCACGGTAGATCGTCCGTGAGTGAGCGGCCATTCGTGATACTATAAACATTGATAGTATAACATTGATTAATTAATCAGCGATATAAGAGCAAGGATTACATTTAAATATTTATAGGAGGATGAACAAGGGAATATGAGGGAGTGATGATTCAAGACTGAGAAGCAAAGATGAAAGGCAGAACAGAAAACCTGGTATTTGCGATGAGAAGATATACAATCACTGAAGAATGGTTGCTGCGGCAATGCAAAAAGCAAACGGAAAACAGTGAAAAGGTCGTGATGAATGAGAAACCTAAGGTATTAAGGGCACATTTTCCAAAGGTCTCTAAAGGAGGGTCAAATGAATTGAGAACAGGTATGTAGTTCCCAACAGGAAAGAGGAATACATAGGAAAATGCTGACAATATTGGACAATTCGTTAACAAACAAGTTCTGATTGACGGTTTACTTGCTCTGAATTTGCAATCTCGAAAGAGGACAGTATGTAGTAAGGTTGGCATTTCGGTGTTTGCAACGTTGCAATAGCGGTTCCCTAGGTAGCGCTACCGGTAGCAACGTTGCTACGGAGAGGCGAGGGTAGGGGGAGGGTAGCAACGTTGCAACGAGGGAAGGGAAGACCCTCTCATTTTTGCACGCTCTCTCGCCTATCTCTGCCCTTCCCTAGAGAGGTAGCAACGTTGCTACCCCCCTACCATTGCAACGTTGCAACGTCGTAATCGTTTAGCCAACCCTAGTATGTAGCATTCAAGAATAAATGATTATATCCACAATAAATAGTGAGGGAACGCCATCAAAGCAAATCGAAAAAAACGATGTGAATCATTTTGATTTATTTACAGCGAGGCCGCAATAAACTTAATCAATACCGTATACTAGGAAGATGAGCAATTCATTATATTTCGCCATTAAATCGTAATCAAATTTATTTTTATTAAATACTACTCATGTCGGCAAAATATAGATAATCGTTACAAACGACTTCGAAATAAACCAATTCAGGAGGCTCTTTCGAAAACAATTTATTTATTCTCAAGGAAGAAAATTTATATGAAAAAACGAGGACCAGAGAAACAGGACTAATTGAGTTGAAAACATATTGTAAGAGCGGTGTAACGACTATTCTACAGGCTAACTGTCGATCAATTGCATCGGTGCATAATCAATGAAACAAGTACAACACAAAAAATGGTGATATTTCTACATAGATACGAGCAAATTCCAGCCTAGGAGCAGCACATCGAGCGCCCGGAGATGGCACTTGTAGTCAACCAACTGCAAAGTTAAATTGTTTGTCTGATATAGGAAAACGAACACATCAACTCACCGATTAAATTGTTTTGTTCCATTTGTAGTAGAAGAATCTCACCCTGCTCCCACGCTTTGAGTCATCCAACTGCCGAAGTCATGCTCATTCTGAAAAAAGTAGCCAATGCTTCTCGCAAGTAAAGAATTTAAGGCTAATTTTGCTAGGCAGAAGGCGATTGCTTTCGCTCTCTACTACGGTGTGGTAGGTAGTCAAGAAGGCAATGCTTTTTCGCGTTTTTCAAGATGACCATCATTCCTCATTTGATCGGCTGGACAAAAGTTCTGCCAGAACAGATTGGGGACTTACACCCACAAGTTGAGCACCAGCCGAATAGATACGGTAGATTGTAATCTTCTAACAACTCAAACTATTTATCAATAAGGCTGTGCAGGTGGTGATTAAAAATTGACGAGCGATTCTCCCATTAATCATTGCAGTTTTCAATATTTCACTTTTGGAAAGCAGGCTACGTTGATAGAACAAAAGGTGTCCTAAATCCATCTTACCTTTGGCGCCGTTATAATTTCAATTATTTTCTTGATGAGGAGGATGGTCTTTTACATTTACTACTCTACTGGTTCCTGCCCTATAACGATTGTATCACCTCTACGGAAATCTACCGTACCTCTTGAAGCAGTGTGGAGTCGCTTTAGTACAGAACGCGTCCGAGTGACGGCAATCATCCAACTGTAAAGTGAATTTTTTATTCACAAAGGATTTCGAAAACATTGACTCACCGACGAAATCATCACGTGTCGCCCGCAATTGAAGGTCGTCCTGATTGAGTCATCCAGTCGCCGAAGTTGAACTGGTTCTGACATAGTAACCAATACCTCTCGTGAGAGAGTATTGGTTACTATTTCAGCGCGGCAGAGCTCCTAGCTCACGCCACATTTTTTTTAGCACGCGTGACAGAGCTCCTAGCTCACGCCACATTTTTTAGCACGCGTGACAGAGCTCCTAGCTCACGCCACATTTTTTAGCACGCGTGACAGAGCTCCTAGCTCACGCCACATCCTAAAGCACATTTTTTAGCACGCGTGACAGAGCCCCTAGCTCACGCCACATTTTTTAGCACGCGTGACAGAGCTCCTAGCTCACGCCACATTTTTTAGCACGCGTGACAGAGCTCCTAGCTCACGCCACATTTTTTAGCACGCGTGACAGAGCTCCTAGCTCACGCCACATCCTAAAGCACGCGTGACAGAGCTCCTAGCTCACGCCACATTTTTTAGCACGCGTGACAGAGCTCCTAGCTCACGCCACATCCAAAGCACGCGTGACAGAGCTCCTAGCTCACGCCACATCCTAAGGTGTACTTAGCTTTAGATTCCTTAGGTGTACTTAGCTTTAGATTCCTTGGTCAGCATGCCAAAGTCCTTCCTTGGTCGGGGTGCTCGTCAGCCTGTCCACGTGTTAAGCACTGCATCTGCAAACACATGAGTAATTTAAAAGTTTCATTCTTTCAGTTCGCTCAAGCTGCCGATCTAGTGTAAAAATAGTCTTAAAAATTACCGATGAGGTACAAAGCCCCAGTAAAATACTTAGGTCACGAAACCCAAGATGTGGTGTGAGATTGTGAAGCCTATGGAGCTTGCGGCGGTTAAGTTTCTGGTCATTTCTTATGTTTTTGTCGATCAGTGGTTTGTCGTTCTATAATTTTTGATCAAATTTACCAGAAAATGTCGTGTGCGTAGGTCCTTTCGGGAGGAATATTCGACCTCTTGAGGGAATCGTCTCCTCTTCTTCCTCATTCGCACTCGCGAGCATCCTGAACAGCATCAATAAAAAAATCGTTGAATTCATTCAATTGTACCGCCTATGCAACGATCAATTTAATCAAAATTATATTTTTTAAAAATGATAGAGAGAAACGAGGTCGCTTATAAAACATGGAACTAGCGGTCGATAGAGTCAGTGATAGTTATTTTCATTACCTGGAGTCCGGGAGGGAGAGTGGCCTTCAGCTTGTTGGCCTTTTCCTCGTCCTGTGTGAGCTGGACGGGCGGAAAACGGCTGGTGCGGGCCTTGAAAGGTGTAATTTAGTCTATTAATTACAACAGACGCAAATATGAAACAATCCAGTTAGGTCACTAATGAAACAGGGAACTGACGGTCGATAGAGTCAGTGATAGTTTATTTTCATTACCTGGAGTCCGGGAGGGAGAATGGCCTTCAGCTTGTTGGCCTTTTCCTTGTCCTGTGTGAGCTGGACGGGCGGAAAACGGCTGGTGCGGGCCTTGAAAGGTGTAATTTAGTCTATTAATTACAACAGACGCAAATATGAAACAATCCAGTTAGGTCACTAATGAAACAGGGAACTGACGGTCGATAGAGTCAGTGATAGTTTATTTTCATTACCTGGAGTCCGGGAGGGAGAATGGCCTTCAGCTTGTTGGCCTTTTCCTCGTCCTGTGTGAGCTGGACGGGCGGAAAACGGCTGGTGCGGGCCTTGAAAGGTGTAATTTAGTCTATTAATTACAACAGACGCAAATATGAAACAATCCAGTTAGGTCACTAATGAAACAGGGAACTGACGGTCGATAGAGTCAGTAAAAGTTGAATTGCATTACCTGGAGTCCGGAGGGAGAGAGGCCTTCAGCTTGTTGGCCTTTTCCTTGCCCTGGATGACCAGGGTGAAGAGGAAACGGCTGGTGCGGACCTTGAACCCGGGGTTTTACCTGAAAATAAGCATTTCAATTAGCTCACAATGAGCACAAAGATAATGTCCATAAACGCTGGTCACTCAATGGAAGAATGGGCCACAAATTTGCTCGAAAAGGAAAGTCAAATTGCGGACATCACGTGCAGCACGACACAAAAAGCTGTAAAACTTCACGAAGGCCGTATTCGACTCGGGTAAAAAAACGGCTCATTAGGCGCAGCATTGAGAGGCTAACAACACCTGCTAAACGGGCTTTATGAAAAACCCATAGTAAAGTCAAGAAATCGATTCAAATTCAAAAGTGGAAAACTGGTATGTACTGCGCGACCTTGTAAAACTTTCGCATGACAGTTCAAATCATTGTAAATGACTTATCAAGTGATTGCCTAAAGTGTAATCCACAATGTGTGCTAAATAAATAATCGAAAAAATCAACAGAAACAGAGTAAAGTGGAAGTCATCAATGAAAACGATGGTTGCTTGTTAAGCAACCTTGGCACAAAAATTTGAATGCGAAAAGGGCGGGAAACCGCTCGCGCGACGCGTGCGTTTCAGATTCATTTCCCTATTAGTGCCGTGAATAAAAATCATTTTCGAACTTAGAAATTCATCGGGGGCTCGGTCTCACCACGATTGTAAGCATACTGTAAGTTTAACGTCGAATGTTGGGCAGTTCATTTAGGTATACTGTAAGCATTTCTTGGAAAGTTTCAAGAAATTTGAAATTTGAATTCGCATCGATTTTCCTTTGTTTTCGCGTTTTATTGTTGTTTTTATACTTTTTTTAAAATATACTTTTTGTTTCAGTCGATGCTCCGATGGCTACGGCGTCGCCCTGCTGCTCGTTGATGCGATTCGGCCGATATTTCGACCGGTGAGTGCTTTTATTTGTAATCTTTTTTGTGTGTCGCAGTTTGACCGGTTGCTTAGCTTTAGTTTAGGTTAGTTGATTATCAAAACAGTACTAAACCGCTCGCATAGTGCGTTTGAATGCGTCTGACACAAATTCACTTGCTTTTTCGCGAGGATAAGGGGTGTTTGCGCGACAAGGGCGCTTTGTAGTTAGTTTATCGCGATTTCGGAGCATTTTCATGTGTATTCCTTTTTACAGTTATCGTGGCAATGAAAGAGCCCGTGAGCTCGCTCGTCTCTCGGCTACTCGGAATACTACTCTAGTGTTCTACCTGGCAGAATGGGACAAGGAACGACCAGGTGAGCTTCAAAGATCAAAGATCGAAGAAGAAAGACCAAAGTTCATCACCGATTTTTGAATAATAACGTTATAATTTGATCATTTGTATGGTGTTCACAGCTGTTTTAGTTAGATACAGTGTAGTTAAATATAAATTATACAAATATATAAGGATCAAAGATCAAGGATCAAAATCCATTTTTTTGTAGCAGACGACAACATCGGCGCGGGCATCGTCACGCAGCGTTTCACGTGGGTCGATCGAGAGGACAACGCCTGCCCTCCGTCGCTCGCGGCCGTGAGTTATTGATAATGTGCTTTAACTGGACATTGGTTGGCTAGCCCCTTTTGAATTTCGAGGTTACTATTTGTTTATATAGGACAAGTTAGGATAAAGCAAATGGCCAATTTTTGAAATAAGAACTCGACGATTAGGCTGTATTCTGATTCGTATTTCGAAGAATACGCTGGAGGCTATCACCAATTTTTAAATAGGAATTCGACGATTAGGCTGTATTCTGATTCGTGTTTCGAAGAATACGCCGGAGGCTATCACCAATTTTTAAATAGGAATTCGACGATTAGGCTGTATTCTGATACGTATTTCGAAGAACACGCTGGAGACTATCGCCAATTTTTTTAAATAGGATTTCGACGATTAGGCTGTATTCTGATACGTATTTCGAAGAATACGCTGGAGACGCTGTCCTCAAGGGATACGATTTCTATAATTTAAACATTTAATATCATTCTCCTTCCTACGAGTCGTGACTACTGGTATACTAATGCCCAGATCTCTAGTACGATGTTTTCAAACCCGTAGCCAAGGTATTGATTTTCCAATGGAAAAAGCAACCCCCCCCCCCTTTATCGATATACCAGTAATCACGATAAACCTGAGCCCTATCTAAAGACCTATCAAGACCTATACATGGCGTAGAACGGGTCTCTACCGCAAGTATCAGGAAATATCGCGTAGTTTAAAAAAATTTTTTAAAGCGTTTTTGAACGTTTTTGAACATTTTCAGACCACTATATATTTACCCTTTTCAGACCACTATATATAATTTTTTCCCGGGAGGAACTGAAATGTATGATTCTGATACGTAGGATCGAGTGGAATCGAGTGGACCGAGTGGATCGAGTGGACCGAGGCGGGTGGGCGGGTGGGCCTCAGAAGAATCGACGGAATCGAGTGGACCGGTTAGTTTCTCTATTAGCGAAAATATTTGTTGTTGCGTATTCAGTCTCATTTCGACCGTTTGATTAACTTTAGTTTAGGCAATTGTCTTTCCAAAACAGTAGTAGGAAGTTCATGTAGTGCTTTTTAGTGAGCCTATCTTAAATTCGTTTGAATTATTTGCGAAGAAAATAAGCTAGGATGTATTTTCTGATGAGTAACCTAAATATTACAAACAAAAATTAAAGATCAATAATCAAAAATCATTTTTCATGTGGAATCGAGTGGATCGAGTGGATCGAGTGGATCGAGTGGACCGAGGCGGGTGGGCGGGTGGGCCTCAGAAGAATCGACGGAATCGAGTGGACCGGTTAGTTTCTCTATTAGCGAAAATATTTGTTGTTGCGTATTCAGTCTCATTTCGACCGTTTGATTAACTTTAGTTTAGGCAATTGTCTTTCGTGCTAAATGTAGTGCTAAATATTAAATGCTAAATATTAAATATGTCCTAGCGCAAACTCGAGGAATCCTAAAGAGTACGGTAGGTGAGCATTTTCGTTCGTTGTTTTTGTGATTAGCATTATTATTGTTTTCGCTCATTTTTTCAAATTTTTATTTTTATATTATGATTCGGCACTATCGAATGCATAGGTCGAGCATAACTGGTTATTTATTTAATGCTTTTAAAATTAGCTGCTGCCCTCCCTATGCATATTTGTTATTAATTCATTTCATTTCCTCCTTCAGAGATCATCCGAATGCTTTCTCAAATAGTTTAGCATCGCAATTACGTTTGGGTTTTCATTCATTGTGTCTTTTGTCACTGTGTGCCTCTTGGTTTTGCATTGCCGTGAACAAGACTCAGCCCGAATTTTTTTGTATTTGACTTTTTGCATATCTTCTCATCGCAAACACCAGCTCTTCTGGCCTGCCTTTCATCTTTGCCAGTCCATTCTTGATTCACCATTCCTTCCTATTCCTTTTTCATTCACCCTATACATATTTAAATGAATTCATTGCTCTGATATCACTGATTAATTTATCAATGTTTATAGTATCCCGGATGGCAGCTCACTCCCGGACGATCAACCGTTGTCTTTCTACGGCCTGAATGTTAATCGACATTAAGGAAGAAAACGACGAGAATGTAAAGGTGAATCACTACAATTGATAGCTTGCGAGTACGGTGTGAACATTTCATTTCTTTATTTGCCGTCCCATACATTTGCTTTGCTCTCTTATTTTTTGCAACCCAATATTCAGAGTGAGCTCTCTCAAAAAAGCGAAAAAGTAATAATTTATTCTTCTCATTTTGCTTCACTTTCGATTCTACGTTCTCTTTTTCGTTGATTATCTGCTCCTCTAATTGAGGAGAGATGTATTTCTCGTCCAACGGGTAAAGTAAATTAGGTAAAGAAGTGACCAGTTTTGCTGGCTATTTGAGGATTTGACTTCAATAATCATATTATAAATCGATCATCTGATTTTTGAAAAAAAATAATCAATATTTTTCTAGAGCCTCGAATAGCCGTTCACTTCCTGACGATCACCGTTGCCTTTCTACGGCCAGAATGTGCAAGACTACTTCGACGAGTGAGAGGAATCGACATGAAGGAGGAAAAGATGACAATGTAAAGGTGAATATATCTTACCGTTCGAAAGCTTACGATTACGGAAGCGTGAACAATTAATTACTTTGCCTGTGTTCTCACAATATTTTTATATTATTTATTATTATTATTAAATTCATTATTATTATTATTGAGAATTTGTCAATCAATATTTTTATTTGCAGGCGCACGTTGATGAGATAGCGAGCACTCCGACCAAGGATGGACCTTCTCATGCTGACCAAGGAATACAAAAGCTAAGTTCCCCCGCGCCCCCAACCCGAACACTAGGCCACTGCCTAGGTTCGGGTTCCCGCGCCCCCAACCCGAACACTAGGCCACTGCCTAGGTTCGGGTTCCCCGCGCCCCAACCCGAACACTAGGCCACTGCCTAGGTTCGAGTTCCCCGCGCCCCAACCCGAACACTAGGCCACTGCCTAGGTTCGGGTCCCCCGCGCCCCCAACTCGAACACTAGGCCACTGCCTAGGTTCGAGTTCCCCGCGCCCCCAACTCGAACACTAGGCCACTGCCTAGGTTCGAGTTCCCCGCGCCCCCCAACCCGAACACTAGGCCACTGCCTAGGTTCGGGTTCCCCGCGCCCCCAACTCGAACACTAGGCCACTGCCTAGGTTCGAGTTCCCGCGCCCCCAACCCGAACACTAGGCCACTGCCTAGGTTCGGGTTCCCCGCGCCCCCAACTCGAACACTAGGCCACTGCCTAGGTTCGAGTTCCCCGCGCCCCCAACCCGAACACTAGGCCACTGCCTAGGTTCGTGTTCCCCGCGCCCCCAACTCGAACACTAGGCCACTGCCTAGGTTCGGGTTCCCCACGCCCCAACCCGAACACTAGGCCACTGCCTAGGTTCGGGTTCCCCGCGCCCCCAATCCGAACACTAGGCCACTGCCTAGGTTCGGGTTCCCCGCGCCCCCAACTCGAACACTAGGCCACTGCCTAGGTTTTTTTTTTTCGGGTTTTTTTTAAAATTATTCTCGCATAATTGTTTCTGTTTCAGTAAGAATAAATGCTTTCGAAAGAGCCTCCTAATTTGGTTTGTTTCGAAATCGTTTGTAACGATTGCCTATATTTTGCCGAAATGAGTAGAATATATTTCATCTGATTAAATAATTAGTGGTCAAATTAAATCAGTTTGTGGATCTTATTACGGTATTGAATCAATCGAATATACGGTATTGAATCAATACTATTGATCAAGTTAATTGCGACCTCGCTGTAAATAATTCGGAGTGATTCACATTTTCTGCTATTTTCTGGTTTGTTTTGATAGCATCTCACTATTTCTCAAGATTTTAATCATTTTTGTTGATCACGTTTGTTCACTTTATTCTTTAATGCTACGTAATATCCTCTTGCAAGATTCCAAATCAAATCTCCCTTATGTTACTTGTTTGAATCAGCATTTTCCAATCTTTTTCTATTGTGGAGCTGCATATTTGTTATTAATTCATTTCATTTCCTCCTTCAGAGATCATCCGAATGCTTTCTCAAATAGTTTAGCATCGCAATTACGTTTGGGTTTTCATTCATGTGTCTTTTTGTCACTGTGTGCCTCTTGGTTTGCATTGCCGTGAACAAGATTCAGCCCGAATTTTTTTGTATTTGACTTTTTGCATATCTTCTCATCGCAAACACCAGCTCTTCTGGCCTGCCTTTCATCTTTGCCAGTCCATTCTTGATTCACCATTCCTTCCTATTCCTTTTCATTCACCCTATACATATTTAAATGAATTCATTGCTCTGATATCACTGATTAATTTATCAATGTTTATAGTATCCCGGATGGCAGCTCACTCCCGGACGATCAACCGTTGTCTTTCTACGGCCTGAATGTTAATCGACATTAAGGAGGAAAACGACGAGAATGTAAAGGTGAATCACTACAATTGATAGCTTGCGAGTACGGTGTGAACATTTCATTTCTTTATTTGCCGTCCCATACATTTGCTTTGCTCTCTTATTTTTTGCAACCCAATATTCAGAGTGAGCTCTCTCAAAAAGCGAAAAAGTAATAATTATTCTTCTCATTTTGCTTCACTTTCGATTCTACGTTCTCCTTTTCGTTGATTATCTGCTCCTCTAATTGAGGAGAGATGTATTTCTCGTCCAACGGGTAAAGTAAATTAGGTAAAGAAGTGACCAGTTTTGCTGGCTATTTGAGGATTTGACTTCAATAATCATAATAAATCGATCATCTGATTTTTGAAAAAAATAATCAATATTTTTCTAGAGCCTCGAATAGCCGTTCACTTCCTGACGATCACCGTTGCCTTTCTACGGCCAGAATGTGCAAGACTACTTCGACGAGTGAGAGGAATCGACATGAAGGAGGAAAAGATGACAATGTAAAGGTGAATATATCTTACCGTTCGAAAGCTTACGATTACGGAAGCGTGAACAATTAATTACTTTGCCTGTGTTCTCACAATATTTTTATATTATTTATTATTATTATTAAATTCATTATTATTATTATTGAGAATTTGTCAATCAATATTTTTATTTGCAGGCGCACGTTGATGAGATAGCGAGCACTCCGACCAAGGATGGACCTTCTCATGCTGACCAAGGAATACAAAAGCTAAGTTCCCCCGCGCCCCAACCCGAACAGTTAGGCCACGCCACTAGGTTCGGGTTCCCCGCGCCCAACTCGAACACTAGGCCACTGCCTAGGTTCGAGTTCCCCGCGCCCCCAACCCGAACACTAGGCCACTGCCTAGGTTCGAGTTCCCCGCGCCCCCAACCGAACACTAGGCCACTGCCTAGGTTCGAGTTCCCCGCGCCCCAACCCGAACACTAGGCCACTGCCTAGGTCGGGTTCCCCGCGCCCCCAACCCGAACACTAGGCCACTGCCTAGGTTCGGTTCCCCGCGCCCCAACCCGAACACTAGGCCACTGCCTAGGTTCGGTTCCCCGCGCCCCCAACCCGAACACTAGGCCACTGCCTAGGTTCGGGTTCCCCGCGCCCCCAACTCGAACACTAGGCCACTGCTAGGTTCGAGTTCCCCGCGCCCCCAACCCGAACACTAGGCCACTGCCTAGGTTCGGGTTCCCCGCGCCCCCAACTCGACACTAGGCCACTGCCTAGGTTCGAGTTCCCCGCGCCCCCAACCGAACACTAGGCCACTGCCTAGGTTCGAGTTCCCCGCGCCCCCCAACCGAACACTAGGCCACTGCCTAGGTTCGGGTTCCCCGCGCCCCCAACTCGAACACTAGGCCACTGCCTAGGTTCGAGTTCCCCGCGCCCCCAACCCGAACACTAGGCCACTGCCTAGGTTCGGGTTCCCCGCGCCCCCAACTCGAACACTAGGCCACTGCCTAGGTTCGAGTTCCCCGCGCCCCCAACCCGAACACTAGGCCACTGCCTAGGTTCGTGTTCCCCGCCCCCAACTCGAACACTAGGCCACTGCCTAGGTTCGAGTTCCCCGCGCCCCCAACCCGAACACTAGGCCACTGCCTAGGTTCGGTTCCCCGCGCCCCCAACCGAACACTAGGCCACTGCCTAGGTTCGGGTTCCCCGCGCCCCAACCCGAACACTAGGCCACTGCCTAGGTTCGAGTTCCCCGCGCCCCCCAACCCGAACACTAGGCCACTGCCTAGGTTCGGGTTCCCCGCGCCCCCAACCGAACACTAGGCCACTGCCTAGGTTCGAGTTCCCCGCGCCCCCAACCCGAACACTAGGCCACTGCCTAGGTTCGGGTTCCCCGCGCCCCCAACTCGAACACTAGGCACTGCCTAGGTTCGGTTCCCCGCGCCCCCAACCCGAACACTAGGCCACTGCCTAGGTTCGGTTCCCCGCGCCCCCAACCCGAACACTAGGCCACTGCCTAGGTTCGGGTTCCCCGCGCCCCCAACTCGAACACTAGGCCACTGCCTAGGTTCGGGTTCCCCGCGCCCCCAACCCGAACACTAGGCCACTGCCTAGGTTCGGGTTCCCCGCGCCCCCAACTCGAACACTAGGCCACTGCCTAGGTTCGGGTTCCCCGCGCCCCCAACCCGAACACTAGGCCACTGCCTAGGTTCGGGTTCCCCGCGCCCCCAACCCGAACACTAGGCCACTGCCTAGGTTCGGGTTCCCGCGCCCCCAACTCGAACACTAGGCCACTGCCTAGGTTCGAGTTCCCCGCGCCCCCAACCCGAACACTAGGCCACTGCCTAGGTTCGGGTTCCCCGCGCCCCAACTCGAACACTAGGCCACTGCCTAGGTTCGAGTTCCCCGCGCCCCCAACCCGAACACTAGGCCACTGCCTAGGTTCTCTTTAGTGCCTCTCATACGAGAGGTATTGACTGTTTTTCAGAACCAATTCAACTTCGGCGGCTGGATGACTCAAGCAGGACAAGGTTCAATTGCGGACGACACGTGACGATTTCGTCGGTGAGTCCATGGTTTCGAATTCCTATGGTGTATCAATTATATTCTTTGCAGTTGGATGACTGCCTCTGCTTGGACACGTACTCGGACACTGCTTGGACACGTAGGAGCGACACATCACTGCTTCAAGAGGTACGTTAGATTACGGTAGAGGTACACTTATCTAAAAAGGGTAAGGCCTAACGCGAATGTGATAGTGTTCCTTCTTCACCAAAAAAAGAGTCTTCCGGTTGGGGTTTTACAAGGAACTAGAGATAAAAAAAGGAGTCAAGGGTGCATTTAGGAAATATTTAGTTCTTCCAATGTGTTTTGCCTTTGTTTTGCCAATATTTTTTTAGTTCAATTATTTGATAGTAAAACCAGGGAGAATCGCTCGTCAATTTTGAATAAAACTAATAGTATGTACGATGTTGATGAATATACGATCTTGTTGATGAATATAGTTGCTCGAAGATTTCAATATACTGAAAAAGTAACCGGTATCTCTCAGACAAAGTCAATTGGTTACTTTTCAGAATCAGTTCAACTTCGGCAGTTGGATGACTGCGCGATTTTTCTACTTCACCTGAAACAAAACGATTTCGTCGGTATGTGTTCATTTTCCTATGTATGACAAAATTTCGCTTGCAGTTTGTTCAAGTACCATCTCAGGACGATCGATGTGATCTCAAAGACTGGAAGTTGCTTATGCCATTGTAGAATTATCACCACTAGTTTCGAGTTATATTTGTTTCATTGATTATGTACCGATGTAATTGATCGATGTCAAGCTGTAGAATAGTAGTTACTTCGCTCTTACAATACTCGATAGTAATGTTCCATTGGCTTTAATTATTCTCGCATAATTGTTTCTGTTCAGTAAGAATAAATGCTTTCGAAAGAGCCTCCTAATTTGTTTGTTTCGAAATCGTTTGTAACGATTGCCTATATTTGCCGAAATGAGTAGAAATATTTCATCTGATTAAATAATTAGTGGTCAAATTAAATCAGTTTGTGGATCTTATTACGGTATTGAATCAATCGAATATACGGTATTGAATCAATACTATTGATCAAGTTAATTGCGACCTCGCTGTAAATAATTCGGAGTGATTCACATTTTCTGCTATTTCTGGTTTGTTTGATAGCATCTCACTATTTCTCAAGATTTTAATCATTTTTGTTGATCACGTTTGTTCACTTTATTCTTAATGCTACGTAATATCCTCTTGCAAGATTCCAAATCAAATCTCCCTTATGTTACTTGTTTGAATCAGCATTTTCCAATCTTTTTCTATTGTGGAGCTGCATATTGTTATTAATTCATTCATTTCCTCCTTCAGAGATCATCCGAATGCTTTCTCAAATAGTTTAGCATCGCAATTACGTTGGGTTTCATTCATTGTGTCTTTTTGTCACTGTGTGCCTCTTGGTTTTGCATTGCCGTGAACAAGATTCAGCCCGAATTTTTTGTATTTGACTTTTTGCATATCTTCTCATCGCAAACACCAGCTCTTCTGGCCTGCCTTTCATCTTTGCCAGTCCATTCTTGATTCACCATTCCTTCCTATTCCTTTTTCATTCACCCTATACATATTTAAATGAATTCATTGCTCTGATATCACTGATTAATTTATCAATGTTTATAGTATCCCGGATGGCAGCTCACTCCCGGACGATCAACCGTTGTCTTTCTACGGCCTGAATGTTAATCGACATTAAGGAAGAAAACGACGAGAATGTAAAGGTGAATCACTACAATTGATAGCTTGCGAGTACGGTGTGAACATTTCATTTCTTTATTTGCCGTCCCATACATTTGCTTTGCTCTCTTATTTTTTGCAACCCAATATTCAGAGTGAGCTCTCTCCAAAAAAGCGAAAAAAGTAATAATTTATTCTTCCATTTTGCTTCACTTTCGATTCTACGTTCTCCTTTTCGTTGATTATCTGCTCCTCTAATTGAGGAGAGATGTATTTCTCGTCCAAACGGGTAAAGTAAATTAGGTAAAGAAGTGACCAGTTTTGCTGGCTATTTGAGGATTTGACTTCAATAATCATATTATAAATCGATCATCTGATTTTTTGAAAAAAATAATCAATATTTTCTAGAGCCTCGAATAGCCGTTCACTTCCTGACGATCACCGTTGCCTTTCTACGGCCAGAATGTGCAAGACTACTTCGACGAGTGAGAGGAATCGACATGAAGGAGGAAAAGATGACAATGTAAAGGTGAATATATCTTACCGTTCGAAAGCTTACGATTACGGAAGCGTGAACAATTAATTACTTTGCCTGTGTTCTCACAATATTTTTATATTATTTATTATTATTATTAAATTCATTATTATTATTATTGAGAATTTGTCAATCAATATTTTATTTGCAGGCGCACGTTGATGAGATAGCGAGCACTCCGACCAAGGATGGACCTTCTCATGCTGACCAAGGAATACAAAAGCTAAGTTCCCCCGCGCCCCCAACCCGAACACTAGGCCACTGCCTAGTTCGGGTTCCCCGCGCCCCCAACTCGAACACTAGGCCACTGCCTAGGTTCGAGTTCCCCGCGCCCCCAACCCGAACACTAGGCCACTGCCTAGGTTCGAGTTCCCCGCGCCCCCAACCCGAACACTAGGCCACTGCCTAGGTTCGAGTTCCCCGCGCCCCAACCCGAACACTAGGCCACTGCCTAGGTCCGGGTTCCCCGCGCCCCCAACCCGAACACTAGGCCACTGCCTAGGTTCGGGTTCCCCGCGCCCCCAACCCGAACACTAGGCCACTGCCTAGGTTCGGGTTCCCCGCGCCCCCAACCCGAACACTAGGCCACTGCCTAGGTTCGGGTTCCCCGCGCCCCCAACTCGAACACTAGGCCACTGCCTAGGTTCGAGTTCCCCGCGCCCCCAACCCGAACACTAGGCCACTGCCTAGGTTCGGGTTCCCCGCGCCCCCAACTCGAACACTAGGCCACTGCCTAGGTTCGAGTTCCCCGCGCCCCCAACCCGAACACTAGGCCACTGCCTAGGTTCGGGTTCCCCGCGCCCCCAACTCGAACACTAGGCCACTGCCTAGGTTCGAGTTCCCCGCGCCCCCAACTCGAACACTAGGCCACTGCCTAGGTTCGAGTTCCCCGCGCCCCCCAACCCGAACACTAGGCCACTGCCTAGGTTCGGGTTCCCCGCGCCCCCAACTCGAACACTAGGCCACTGCCTAGGTTCGAGTTCCCCGCGCCCCCAACCCGAACACTAGGCCACTGCCTAGGTTCGGGTTCCCCCGCCCCCAACTCGAACACTAGGCCACTGCCTAGGTTCGAGTTCCCCGCGCCCCCAACCCGAACACTAGGCCACTGCCTAGGTTCGTGTTCCCGCGCCCCCAACTCGAACACTAGGCCACTGCCTAGGTTCGAGTTCCCCGCGCCCCCAACCCGAACACTAGGCCACTGCCTAGGTTCGGGTTCCCCGCGCCCCCAACCCGAACACTAGGCCACTGCCTAGGTTCGGGTTCCCCGCGCCCCAACCCGAACACTAGGCCACTGCCTAGGTTCGGGTTCCCCGCGCCCCCAACTCGAACACTAGGCCACTGCCTAGGTTCGAGTTCCCCGCGCCCCCAACCCGAACACTAGGCCACTGCCTAGGTTCTCTTTAGTGCCTCTCATACGAGAGGTATTGACTGTTTTTCAGAACCAATTCAACTTCGGCGGCTGGATGACTCAAGCAGGACAAGGTTCAATTGCGGACGACACGTGACGATTTCGTCGGTGAGTCCATGGTTTCGAATTCCTATGGTGTATCAATTATATTCTATTTTGCAGTTGGATGACTGCCTCTGCTTGGACACGTACTCGGACACTGCTTGGACACGTAGGAGCGACACATCACTGCTTCAAGAGGTACGTTAGATTACGGTAGAGGTACACTTATCTAAAAAGGGTAAGGCCTAACGCGAATGTGATAGTGTTCCTTCTTCACCAAAAAAAGAGTCTTCCGGTTGGGGTTTTACAAGGAACTAGAGATAAAAAAAGGAGTCAAGGGTGCATTTAGGAAATATTTAGTTCTTCCAATGTGTTTTGCCTTTGTTTTGCCAATATTTTTTAGTTCAATTATTTGATAGTAAAACCATGGGAGAATCGCTCGTCAATTTTGAATAAACTAATGCAGTATGTACGATGTTGATGAATATACGATCTTGTTGATGAATATAGTTGCTCGAAGATTTCAATATACTGAAAAAGTAACCGGTATCTCTCAGACAAAGTCAATTGGTTACTTTTCAGAATCAGTTCAACTTCGGCAGTTGGATGACTGCGCGATTTTTCTACTTCACCTGAAACAAAACGATTTCGTCGGTATGTGTTCATTTTCCTATGTATGACAAAATTTCGCTTGCAGTTTGTTCAAGTACCATCTCAGGACGATCGATGTGATTCTCAAAGACTGGAAGTTGCTTATGCCATTGTAGAATTATCACCACTAGTTTCGAGTTATATTTGTTTCATTGATTATGTACCGATGTAATTGATCGATGTCAAGCCTGTAGAATAGTAGTTACTTCGCTCTTACAATACTCGATTAGTAATGTTCCATTGGCTTTAATTATTCTCGCATAATTGTTTCTGTTTCAGTAAGAATAAATGCTTTCGAAAGAGCCTCCTAATTTGGTTTGTTTCGAAATCGTTTGTAACGATTGCCTATATTTTGCCGAAATGAGTAGAATATATTTCATCTGATTAAATAATTAGTGGTCAAATTAAATCAGTTTGTGGATCTTATTACGGTATTGAATCAATCGAATATACGGTATTGAATCAATACTATTGATCAAGTTAATTGCGACCTCGCTGTAAATAATTCGGAGTGATTCACATTTTCTGCTATTTTCTGGTTTGTTTTGATAGCATCTCACTATTTCTCAAGATTTTAATCATTTTTGTTGATCACGTTTGTTCACTTTATTCTTTAATGCTACGTAATATCCTCTTGCAAGATTCCAAATCAAATCTCCCTTATGTTACTTGTTTGAATCAGCATTTTCCAATCTTTTTCTATTGTGGAGCTGCATATTTGTTATTAATTCATTTCATTTCCTCCTTCAGAGATCATCCGAATGCTTTCTCAAATAGTTTAGCATCGCAATTACGTTTGGGTTTTCATTCATTGTGTCTTTTTGTCACTGTGTGCCTCTTGGTTTTGCATTGCCGTGAACAAGATTCAGCCCGAATTTTTTTGTATTTGACTTTTTGCATATCTTCTCATCGCAAACACCAGCTCTTCTGGCCTGCCTTTCATCTTTGCCAGTCCATTCTTGATTCACCATTCCTTCCTATTCCTTTTTCATTCACCCTATACATATTTAAATGAATTCATTGCTCTGATATCACTGATTAATTTATCAATGTTTATAGTATCCCGGATGGCAGCTCACTCCCGGACGATCAACCGTTGTCTTTCTACGGCCTGAATGTTAATCGACATTAAGGAAGAAAACGACGAGAATGTAAAGGTGAATCACTACAATTGATAGCTTGCGAGTACGGTGTGAACATTTCATTTCTTTATTTGCCGTCCCATACATTTGCTTTGCTCTCTTATTTTTTGCAACCCAATATTCAGAGTGAGCTCTCTCAAAAAAGCGAAAAAGTAATATTTATTCTTCTCATTTTGCTTCACTTTCGATTCTACGTTCTCCTTTTCGTTGATTATCTGCTCCTCTAATTGAGGAGAGATGTATTTCTCGTCCAACGGGTAAAGTAAATTAGGTAAAGGTGACCAGTTTTGCTGGCTATTTGAGGATTTGACTTCAATAATCATATTATAAATCGATCATCTGATTTTTGAAAAAAAATAATCAATATTTTTCTAGAGCCTGAATAGCCGTTCACTTCCTGACGATCACCGTTGCCTTTCTACGGCCAGAATGTGCAAGACTACTTCGACGAGTGAGAGGAATCGACATGAAGGAGGAAAAGATGACAATGTAAAGGTGAATATATCTTACCGTTCGAAAGCTTACGATTACGGAAGCGTGAACAATTAATTACTTTGCCTGTGTTCTCACAATATTTTTATATTATTTATTATTATTATTAAATTCATTATTATTATTATTGAGAATTTGTCAATCAATATTTTTATTTGCAGGCGCACGTTGATGAGATAGCGAGCACTCCGACCAAGGATGGACCTTCTCATGCTGACCAAGGAATACAAAAGCTAAGTTCCCCCGCGCCCCCAACCCGAACACTAGGCCACTGCCTAGGTTCGGGTTCCCCGCGCCCCCAACTCGAACACTAGGCCACTGCCTAGGTTCGAGTTCCCCGCGCCCCCAACCCGAACACTAGGCCACTGCCTAGGTTCGAGTTCCCCGCGCCCCCAACCCGAACACTAGGCCACTGCCTAGGTTCGAGTTCCCCGCGCCCCAACCCGAACACTAGGCCACTGCCTAGGTCCGGGTTCCCCGCGCCCCAACCCGAACACTAGGCCACTGCCTAGGTTCGGGTTCCCCGCGCCCCCAACCCGAACACTAGGCCACTGCCTAGGTTCGGGTTCCCCGCCCCCAACCCGAACACTAGGCCACTGCCTAGGTTCGGTTCCCCGCGCCCCAACTCGAACACTAGGCCACTGCCTAGGTTCGAGTTCCCCGCGCCCCCAACCCGAACACTAGGCCACTGCCTAGGTTCGGGTTCCCCGCGCCCCCAACTCGAACACTAGGCCACTGCCTAGGTTCGAGTTCCCCGCGCCCCCAACCCGAACACTAGGCCACTGCCTAGGTTCGGGTTCCCCGCGCCCCCAACTCGAACACTAGGCCACTGCCTAGGTTCGAGTTCCCCGCGCCCCCAACTCGAACACTAGGCCACTGCCTAGGTTCGAGTTCCCCGCGCCCCCAACCCGAACACTAGGCCACTGCCTAGGTTCGGGTTCCCCGCGCCCCCAACTCGAACACTAGGCCACTGCCTAGGTTCGAGTTCCCCGCGCCCCCAACCCGAACACTAGGCCACTGCCTAGGTTCGGGTTCCCCGCGCCCCCAACTCGAACACTAGGCCACTGCCTAGGTTCGAGTTCCCCGCGCCCCCAACCCGAACACTAGGCCACTGCCTAGGTTCGTGTTCCCCGCGCCCCCAACTCGAACACTAGGCCACTGCCTAGGTTCGAGTTCCCCGCGCCCCCAACCCGAACACTAGGCCACTGCCTAGGTTCGGGTTCCCCGCGCCCCCAACCCGAACACTAGGCCACTGCCTAGGTTCGGGTTCCCCGCGCCCCCAACCCGAACACTAGGCCACTGCCTAGGTTCGGGTTCCCCGCGCCCCCAACTCGAACACTAGGCCACTGCCTAGGTTCGAGTTCCCCGCGCCCCCAACCCGAACACTAGGCCACTGCCTAGGTTCGGGTTCCCCGCGCCCCAACTCGAACACTAGGCCACTGCCTAGGTTCGAGTTCCCCGCGCCCCCACCCGAACACTAGGCCACTGCCTAGGTTCTCTTTAGTGCCTCTCATACGAGAGGTATTGACTGTTTTTCAGAACCAGTTCAACTTCGGCGGCTGGATGACTCAAGCAGGACAAGGTTCAATTGCGGACGACACGTGACGATTTCGTCGGTGAGTCCATGGTTTCGAATTCCTATGGTGTATCAATTATATTCTATTTTGCAGTTGGATGACTGCCTCTGCTTGGACACGTCTCGGACTGCTACACGAGGAGCGACACATCACTGCTTCAAGAGGTACGTTAGATTACGGTAGAGGTACACTTATCTAAAAAGGGTAAGGCCTAACGCGAATGTGATAGTGTTCCTTCTTCACCAAAAAAGAGTCTTCCGGTTGGGTTTTTACAAGGAACTAGAGATAAAAAAGGAGTCAAGGGTGCATTTAGGAAATATTTAGTTCTTCCAATGTGTTTTGCCTTTGTTTTGCCAATATTTTTTTAGTTCAATTATTTGATAGTAAAACCATGGGAGAATCGCTCGTCAATTTTGAATAAACTAATGCAGTATGTACGATCTTGATTAAATATACGATCTTGTTGATGAATATAGTTGCTCGAAGATTTCAATATACTGAAAAAGTAACCGGTATCTCTCAGACAAAGTCAATTGGTTACTTTTCAGAATCAGTTCAACTTCGGCAGTTGGATGACTGCGCGATTTTTCTACTTCACCTGAAACAAAACGATTTCGTCGGTATGTGTTCATTTTCCTATGTATGACAAATTTCGCTTGCAGTTTGTTCAAGTACCATCTCAGGACGATCGATGTGATTCTCAAAGACTGGAAGTTGCTTATGCCATTGTAGAATATCACCACTAGTTTCGAGTTATATTTGTTTCATTGATTATGTACCGATGTAATTGATCGATGTCAAGCCTGTAGAATAGTAGTTACTTCGCTCTACAATACTCGATTAGTAATGTTCCATTGGCTTTAATTATTCTCGCATAATTGTTTCTGTTTCAGTAAGAATAATGCTTTCGAAAGAGCCTCCTAATTTGGTTTGTTTCGAAATCGTTTGTAACGATTGCCTATATTTTGCCGAAATGAGTAGAATATATTTCATCTGATTAAATAATTAGTGGTCAAATTAAATCAGTTTGTGGATCTTATTACGGTATTGAATCAATCGAATATACGGTATTGAATCAATACTATTGATCAAGTTAATTGCGACATCTCGCTGTAAATAATTCGGAGTGATTCACATTTTCTGCTATTTTCTGGTTTGGTTTTGATAGCATCTCACTATTTCTCAAGATTTTAATCATTTTTGTTGATCACGTTTGTTTCACTTTATTCTTTAATGCTACGTAATATCCTCTTGCAAGATTCCAAATCAAATCTCCCTTATGTTACTTGTTTGAATCAGCATTTTCCAATCTTTTTCTATTGTGGCGCTGCATATTTGTTATTATTCATTTCATTTCCTCCTTCGAGATCATCCGAATGCTTTCTCAAATAGTTTAGCATCGCAATTACGTTTGGGTTTTCATTCATTGTGTCTTTTTGTCACTGTGTGCCTCTTGGTTTTGCATTGCCGTGAACAAGATTCAGCCGAATTTTTTTGTATTTGACTTTTTGCATATCTTCTCATCGCAAACACCAGCTCTTCTGGCCTGCCTTTCATCTTTGCCAGTCATTCTTGATTCACCATTCCTTCCTATTCCTTTTTCATTCACCCTATACATATTTAAATGAATTCATTGCTCTGATATCACTGATTAATTTATCAATGTTTATAGTATCCCGGATGGCACCTCACTCCCGGACGATCAACCGTTGTCTTTCTACGGCCAAATGTTTAATCGACATAAGGAAGAAAACGACGAGAATGTAAAGGTGAATCACTACAATTGATAGCTTGCGAGTACGGTGTGAACATTTCATTTCTTTATTTGCCGTCCCATACATTTGATTTGCTCTCTTATTTTTTGCAACCCAATATTCAGAGTGAGCTCTCTCAAAAAAGCGAAAAAGTAATAATTTATTTCTTCTCATTTTGCTTCACTTTCGATTCTACGTTCTCCTTTTCGTTGATTATCTGCTCCTCTAATTGAGGAGAGATGTATTCTCGTCCAACGGGTAAAGTAAATTAGGTAAAGAAGTGACCAGTTTTGCTGGCTATTTGAGGATTTGACTTCAATAATCATTATAAATCGATCATCTGATTTTTGAAAAAATAATCAATATTTTTCTAGAGCCTCGAATAGCCGTTCACTCCTGACGATCACCGTTGCCTTTCTACGGCCAGAATGTGCAAGACTACTTCGACGAGTGAGAGAATCGACATGAAGGAGGAAAAGATGACAATGTAAAGGTGAATATATCTTACCGTTCGAAAGCTTACGATTACGGAAGCGTGAACAATTAATTACTTTGCCTGTGTTCTCACAATATTTTTATATTATTTATTATTATTATTAAATTCATTATTATTATTATTGAGAATTTGTCAATCAATATTTTATTTGCAGGCGCACGTTGATGAGATAGCGAGCACTCCGACCAAGGATGGACCTTCTCATGCTGACCAAGGAATACAAAAGCTAAGTTCCCCCGCGCCCCCAACCCGAACACTAGGCCACTGCCTAGGTTCGGGTTCCCCGCGCCCCCAACCCGAACACTAGGCCACTGCCTAGGTTCGGGTTCCCCGCGCCCCCAACTCGAACACTAGGCCACTGCCTAGGTTCGAGTTCCCCGCGCCCCCAACCCGAACACTAGGCCACTGCCTAGGTTCGGGTTCCCCGCGCCCCCAACCCGAACACTAGGCCACTGCCTAGGTTCGGGTTCCCCGCGCCCCCAACCGAACACTAGGCCACTGCCTAGGTTCGGGTTCCCGCGCCCCCAACCCGAACACTAGGCCACTGCCTAGGTTCGGGTTCCCCGCGCCCCCAACTCGAACACTAGGCCACTGCCTAGGTTCGAGTTCCCCGCGCCCCCAACCCGAACACTAGGCCACTGCCTAGGTTCGGGTTCCCCGCGCCCCCAACTCGAACACTAGGCACTGCCTAGGTTCGAGTTCCCCGCGCCCCCAACCCGAACACTAGGCCACTGCCTAGGTTCGGGTTCCCCGCGCCCCCAACTCGAACACTAGGCCACTGCCTAGGTTCGAGTTCCCCGCGCCCCCAACTCGAACACTAGGCCACTGCCTAGGTTCGAGTTCCCCGCGCCCCAACCCGAACACTAGGCCACTGCCTAGGTTCGGGTTCCCCGCGCCCCCAACCCGAACACTAGGTCACTGCCTAGGTTCGGGTTACCCGCGCCCCCAACTCGAACACTAGGCCACTGCCTAGGTTCGAGTTCCCCGCGCCCCCAACCCGAACACTAGGCCACTGCCTAGGTTCGGGTTCCCCGCGCCCCCAACCCGAACACTAGGCCACTGCCTAGGTTCGGGTTCCCGCGCCCCCCAACCCGAACACTAGGCCACTGCCTAGGTTCGAGTTCCCCGCGCCCCCAACCCGAACACTAGGCCACTGCCTAGGTTCGGGTTCCCCGCGCCCCCAACCCGAACACTAGGCCACTGCCTAGGTTCGGGTTCCCCGCGCCCCCAACCCGAACACTAGGCCACTGCCTAGGTTCGGGTTCCCCGCGCCCCCAACTCGAACACTAGGCCACTGCCTAGGTTCGAGTTCCCCGCGCCCCCAACCCGAACACTAGGCCACTGCCTAGGTTCGGGTTCCCCGCGCCCCCAACTCGAACACTAGGCCACTGCCTAGGTTCGAGTTCCCCGCGCCCCCAACCCGAACACTAGGCCACTGCCTAGGTTCTCTTTAGTGCCTCTCATACGAGAGGTATTGACTGTTTTTCAGAACCAGTTCAACTTCGGCGGCTGGATGACTCAAGCAGGACAAGGTTCAATTGCGGACGACACGTGACGATTTCGTCGGTGAGTCCATGGTTTCGAATTCCTATGGTGTATCAATTATATTCTATTTGCAGTTGGATGACTGCCTCTGCTTGGACACGTACTCTAGAGGAGCGACACATCACTGCTTCAAGAGGTACGTTAGATTACGGTAGAGGTACACTTATCTAAAAAGGGTAAGGCCTAACGCGAATGTGATAGTGTTCCTTCTTCACCAAAAAAGAGTCTTCCGGTTGGGGTTTTACAAGGAACTAGAGATAAAAAAGGAGTCAAGGGTGCATTTAGGAAATATTAGTTCTTCCAATGTGTTTTGCCTTTGTTTTGCCAATATTTTTTTAGTTCAATTATTTGATAGTAAAACCATGGGAGAATCGCTCGTCAATTTGAATAAACTAATGCAGTATGTACGATCTTGTGATGAATACGATCTTGTTGATGAATATAGTTGCTCGAAGATTTCAATATACTGAAAAAGTAACCGGTATCTCTCAGACAAAGTCAATTGGTTACTTTTCAGAATCAGTTCAACTTCGGCAGTTGGATGACTGCGCGATTTTTCTACTTCACCTGAAACAAAACGATTTCGTCGGTATGTGTTCATTTTCCTATGTATGACAAAATTTCGCTTGCAGTTTGTTCAAGTACCATCTCAGGACGATCGATGTGATTCTCAAAGACTGGAAGTTGCTTATGCCATTGTAGAATTATCACCACTAGTTTCGAGTTATATTTGTTTCATTGATTATGTACCGATGTAATTGATCGATGTCAAGCCTGTAGAATAGTAGTTACTTCGCTCTTACAATACTCGATTAGTAATGTTCCATTGGCTTTAATTATTCTCGCATAATTGTTTCTGTTTCAGTAAGAATAAATGCTTTCGAAAGAGCCTCCTAATTTGGTTTGTTTCGAAATCGTTTGTAACGATTGCCTATATTTTGCCGAAATGAGTAGAAATATTTCATCTGATTAAATAATTAGTGGTCAAATTAAATCAGTTTGTGGATTTATTACGGTATTGAATCAATCGAATATACGGTATTGAATCAATACTATTGATCAAGTTAATTGCGACCTCGCTGTAAATAATTCGGAGTGATTCACATTTTCTGCTATTTTCTGGTTTGTTTTGATAGCATCTCACTATTTCTCAAGATTTTAATCATTTTTGTTGATCACGTTTGTTCACTTTATTCTTTAATGCTACGTAATATCCTCTTGCAAGATTCCAAATCAAATCTCCCTTATGTTACTTGTTTGAATCAGCATTTTCCAATCTTTTTCTATTGTGGAGCTGCATATTTGTTATTAATTCATTTCATTTCCTCCTTCAGAGATCATCCGAATGCTTTCTCAAATTGTTTAGCATCGCAATTACGTTTGGGTTTCATTCATTGTGTCTTTTGTCACTGTGTGCCTCTTGGTTTTGCATTGCCGTGAACAAGATTCAGCCCGAATTTTTTGTATTTGACTTTTTGCATATCTTCTCATCGCAAACACCAGCTCTTCTGGCCTGCCTTTCATCTTTGCCAGTCCATTCTTGATTCACCATTCCTTCCTATTCCTTTTTCATTCACCCTATACATATTTAAATGAATTCATTGCTCTGATATCACTGATTAATTTATCAATGTTTATAGTATCCCGGATGGCAGCTCACTCCCGGACGATCAACCGTTGTTTCTACGGCCAGAATGTTAATCGACATTAAGGAAGAAAACGACGAGAATGTAAAGGTGAATCACTACAATTGATAGCTTGCGAGTACGGTGTGAACATTTCATTTCTTTATTTGCCGTCCCATACATTTGATTTGCTCTCTTATTTTTTGCAACCCAATATTCAGAGTGAGCTCTCTCAAAAAAGCGAAAAAGTAATAATTTATTCTTCTCATTTTGCTTCACTTTCGATTCTACGTTCTCCTTTTCGTTGATTATCTGCTCCTCTAATTGAGGAGAGATGTATTTCTCGTCCAACGGGTAAAGTAAATTAGGTAAAGAAGTGACCAGTTTGCTGGCTATTTGAGGATTTGACTTCAATAATCATATTATAAATCGATCATCTGATTTTTGAAAAAAATAATCAATATTTTTCTAGAGCCTCGAATAGCCGTTCACTTCCTGACGATCACCGTTGCCTTTCTACGGCCAGAATGTGCAAGACTACTTCGACGAGTGAGAGGAATCGACATGAAGGAGGAAAAGATGACAATGTAAAGGTGAATATATCTTACCGTTCGAAAGCTTACGATTACGGAAGCGTGAACAATTAATTACTTTGCCTGTGTTCTCACAATATTTTTATATTATTTATTATTATTATTAAATTCATTATTATTATTATTGAGAATTTGTCAATCAATATTTTATTTGCAGGCGCACGTTGATGAGATAGCGAGCACTCCGACCAAGGATGGACCTTCTCATGCTGACCAAGGAATACAAAAGCTAAGTTCCCCCGCGCCCCCAACCCGAACACTAGGCCACTGCCTAGGTTCGGGTTCCCCGCGCCCCCAACTCGAACACTAGGCCACTGCCTAGGTTCGAGTTCCCCGCGCCCCAACCCGAACACTAGGCCACTGCCTAGGTTCGGGTTCCCCGCGCCCCCAACTCGAACACTAGGCCACTGCCTAGGTTCGGGTTCCCCGCGCCCCAACCCGAACACTAGGCCACTGCCTAGGTTCGAGTTCCCCGCGCCCCCAACCCGAACACTAGGCCACTGCCTAGGTTCGGGTTCCCCGCGCCCCCAACCCGAACACTAGGCCACTGCCTAGGTTCGAGTTCCCCGCGCCCCCAACCCGAACACTAGGCCACTGCCTAGGTTCGGGTTCCCCGCGCCCCCAACCCGAACACTAGGCCACTGCCTAGGTTCGGGTTCCCCGCGCCCCCAACCCGAACACTAGGCCACTGCCTAGGTTCGGGTTCCCCGCGCCCCCAACCCGAACACTAGGCCACTGCCTAGGTTCGGGTTCCCCGCGCCCCAACTCGAACACTAGGCCACTGCCTAGGTTCGAGTTCCCCGCGCCCCCAACCCCAACACTAGGCCACTGCCTAGGTTCGGGTTCCCCGCGCCCCCAACTCGAACACTAGGCCACTGCCTAGGTTCGAGTTCCCCGCGCCCCCAACTCGAACACTAGGCCACTGCCTAGGTTCGAGTTCCCCGCGCCCCCCAACCCGAACACTAGGCCACTGCCTAGGTTCGGGTTCCCCGCGCCCCCAACTCGAACACTAGGCCACTGCCTAGGTTCGAGTTCCCCGCGCCCCCAACCCGAACACTAGGCCACTGCCTAGGTTCGGGTTCCCCGCGCCCCCAACTCGAACACTAGGCCACTGCCTAGGTTCGAGTTCCCCGCGCCCCCAACCCGAACACTAGGCCACTGCCTAGGTTCGGGTTCCCCGCGCCCCCAACCCGAACACTAGGCCACTGCCTAGGTTCGGGTTCCCCGCGCCCCAACCCGAACACTAGGCCACTGCCTAGGTTCGGGTTTCCCGCGCCCCCAACTCGAACACTAGGCCACTGCCTAGGTTCGAGTTCCCCGCGCCCCCAACCCGAACACTAGGCCACTGCCTAGGTTCGGGTTCCCCGCGCCCCCAACCCGAACACTAGGCCACTGCCTAGGTTCGAGTTCCCCGCGCCCCCAACCCGAACACTAGGCCACTGCCTAGGTTCGGGTTCCCCGCGCCCCCAACCCGAACACTAGGCCACTGCCTAGGTTCGGGTTCCCCGCGCCCCCAACCCGAACACTAGGCCACTGCCTAGGTTCGGGTTCCCCGCGCCCCCAACCCGAACACTAGGCCACTGCCTAGGTTCGGGTTCCCCGCGCCCCCAACTCGAACACTAGGCCACTGCCTAGGTTCGAGTTCCCCGCGCCCCCAACCCGAACACTAGGCCACTGCCTAGGTTCGGGTTCCCCGCGCCCCAACTCGAACACTAGGCCACTGCCTAGGTTCGAGTTCCCCGCGCCCCCAACCCCAACACTAGGCCACTGCCTAGGTTCGGGTTCCCCGCGCCCCCAACTCGAACACTAGGCCACTGCCTAGGTTCGAGTTCCCCGCGCCCCAACTCGAACACTAGGCCACTGCCTAGGTTCGAGTTCCCCGCGCCCCCCAACCCGAACACTAGGCCACTGCCTAGGTTCGGGTTCCCCGCGCCCCCAACTCGAACACTAGGCCACTGCCTAGGTTCGAGTTCCCCGCGCCCCCAACCCGAACACTAGGCCACTGCCTAGGTTCGGGTTCCCCGCGCCCCCAACTCGAACACTAGGCCACTGCCTAGGTTCGAGTTCCCCGCGCCCCCAACCCGAACACTAGGCCACTGCCTAGGTTCGTGTTCCCCGCGCCCCCAACTCGAACACTAGGCCACTGCCTAGGTTCGAGTTCCCCGCGCCCCAACCCGAACACTAGGCCACTGCCTAGGTTCGGGTTCCCCGCGCCCCCAACCCGAACACTAGGCCACTGCCTAGGTTCGGGTTCCCCGCGCCCCCAACCCGAACACTAGGCCACTGCCTAGGTTCGGGTTCCCCCGCCCCCAACTCGAACACTAGGCCACTGCCTAGGTTCGAGTTCCCCGCGCCCCCCAACCCGAACACTAGGCCACTGCCTAGGTTCGGGTTCCCCGCGCCCCCAACTCGAACACTAGGCCACTGCCTAGGTTCGAGTTCCCGCGCCCCCAACCCGAACACTAGGCCACTGCCTAGGTTCTCTTTAGTGCCTCTCATACGAGAGGTATTGACTGTTTTTCAGAACCAATTCAACTTCGGCGGCTGGATGACTCAAGCAGGACAAGGTTCAATTGCGGACGACACGTGACGATTTCGTCGGTGAGTCCATGGTTTCGAATTCCTATGGTGTATCAATTATATTCTATTTGCAGTTGGATGACTGCCTCTGCTTGGACACGTACTCGGACACTGCTTGGACACGTAGGAGCGACACATCACTGCTTCAAGAGGTACGTTAGATTACGGTAGAGGTACACTTATCTAAAAAGGGTAAGGCCTAACGCGAATGTGATAGTGTTCCTTCTTCACCAAAAAAAGAGTCTTCCGGTTGGGGTTTTACAAGGAACTAGAGATAAAAAAAGGAGTCAAGGGTGCATTTAGGAAATATTTAGTTCTTCCAATGTGTTTGCCTTTGTTTTGCCAATATTTTTTTAGTTCAATTATTTGATAGTAAAACCATGGGAGAATCGCTCGTCAATTTTGAATAAACTAATGCAGTATGTACGATGTTGATGAATATACGATCTTGTTGATGAATATAGTTGCTCGAAGATTTCAATATACTGAAAAAGTAACCGGTATCTCTCAGACAAAGTCAATTGGTTACTTTTCAGAATCAGTTCAACTTCGGCAGTTGGATGACTGCGCGATTTTTCTACTTCACCTGAAACAAAACGATTTCGTCGGTATGTGTTCATTTTCCTATGTATGACAAAATTTCGCTTGCAGTTTGTTCAAGTACCATCTCAGGACGATCGATGTGATTCTCAAAGACTGGAAGTTGCTTAAGCCATTGTAGAATTATCACCACTAGTTTCGAGTTATATTTGTTTCATTGATTATGTACCGATGTAATTGATCGATGTCAGGCCTGTAGAATAGTAGTTACTTCGCTCTTACAATACTCGATTAGTAATGTTCCATTGGCTTTAATTATTCTCGCATAATTGTTTCTGTTTCAGTAAGAATAAATGCTTTCGAAAGAGCCTCCTAATTTGGTTTGTTTCGAAATCGTTTGTAACGATTGCCTATATTTTGCCGAAATGAGTAGAATATATTTCATCTGATTAAATAATTAGTGGTCAAATTAAATCAGTTTGTGGATCTTATTACGGTATTGAATCAATCGAATATACGGTATTGAATCAATACTATTGATCAAGTTAATTGCGACCTCGCTGTAAATAATTCGGAGTGATTCACATTTTCTGCTATTTTCTGGTTTTTGTTGATAGCATCTCACTATTTCTCAAGATTTTAATCATTTTGTTGATCACGTTTGTTCACTTTATTCTTTAATGCTACGTAATATCCTCTTGCAAGATTCCAAATCAAATCTCCCTTATGTTACTTGTTTGAATCAGCATTTTCCAATTTTTCTATTGTGGAGCTGCATATTTAGGGAGGGCAGCGCATGTTCCCGATGCGAAACGCGATACAGTATGCTAGCAACTTTTTTCGAGCGAATCGAATATTGATTTTATTTTTTAGTCGTCTTCAAATTATTTATTTATTGACCATTTTTTAATTTAATTACTATTTTCTCGCTAGCAAATAACTTTCATAGCTCACAACTATCGAATACGCGACTTAGCCTGTGCTAATTCCCTTGCTTTTTGAAAATATGAACACTTTTCAAATTTTGGCTTTTTTATTTTTTTCGTTTTCACTTTCCCGTTCCTACATTTGGCCTTCCCCCTCTAAGAAACCACTTTAAAATCATCGACTGGGTCCTCCCCCATCCCCCTGTTACTTCCTTTGCCGGAATTGCTCTGCCGGAGGTACCGAAACCTTGGGTTCTTTGGCGTGAATTCACCAGTGTACTCGATTTTCTTCCATTTCCGCAATCCCGTACATACGGTTGGCCTTCCCCCCTCTACCAAACCACTCTGATATGATCACATATGTCCTCCCCCATCCCCCGTTAGTAACTGTCGCGAAATTTCTCTGCCGGAGACACTGAAATCTTTGGATGATTGCCGTGAATCCGACCGCGCGCACTTTTTTCTCATGGTTTAGCCTTCCCGTCTTTAGCCAACCACTTTGATATCATCACTTATACCCAAGCCCTCCCCCTCATTGGTAGATATAGGGAAAATTCTCTGTCGGAGATACCGAAACCATGGGTTGAATCCACATGCACGCACGATTGACTAATATAAGCATAATAATAGCTTTCCTGTTATTTCTGTATACCAAATCGATCAGATTTATGTTTTAGACACTCAGATCATGCTCACAATCATAAATATTTATATATTTTTAAGTAATTACAATAAAATACAAAAAGGAAAATGCTAAATATTAAATATGTCCTAGCGCAAACTCGAGGAATCCTAAAGAGTACGGTAGGTGAGCATTTTCGTTCGTTGTTTTTGTGATTAGCATTATTATTGTTTTCGCTCATTTTTTCAAATTTTTATTTTTATATTATGATTCGGCACTATCGAATGCATAGGTCGAGCATAACTGGTTATTTATTTAATGCTTTTAAAAATTAGCTGCTGCCCTCCCTATGCATATTTGTTATTAATTCATTTCATTTCCTCCTTCAGAGATCATCCGAATGCTTTCTCAAATAGTTTAGCATCGCAATTACGTTTGGGTTTTCATTCATTGTGTCTTTTTGTCACTGTGTGCCTCTTGGTTTTGCATTGCCGTGAACAAGATTCAGCCCGAATTTTTTGTATTTGACTTTTTGCATATCTTCTCATCGCAAACACCAGCTCTTCTGGCCTGCCTTTCATCTTTGCCAGTCCATTCTTGATTCACCATTCCTTCCTATTCCTTTTTCATTCACCCTATACATATTTAAATGAATTCATTGCTCTGATATCACTGATTAATTTATCAATGTTTATAGTATCCCGGATGGCAGCTCACTCCCGGACGATCAACCGTTGTCTTTCTACGGCCTGAATGTTAATCGACATTAAGGAAGAAAACGACGAGAATGTAAAGGTGAATCACTACAATTGATAGCTTGCGAGTACGGTGTGAACATTTCATTTCTTTATTTGCCGTCCCATACATTGCTTTGCTCTCTTATTTTTTGCAACCCAATATTCAGAGTGAGCTCTCTCAAAAAAGCGAAAAAGTAATAATTTATTCTTCTCATTTTGCTTCACTTTCGATTCTACGTTCTCCTTTTCGTTGATTATCTGCTCCTCTAATTGAGGAGAGATGTATTTCTCGTCCAACGGGTAAAGTAAATTAGGTAAAGAAGTGACCAGTTTTGCTGGCTATTTGAGGATTTGACTTCAATAATCATATTATAAATCGATCATCTGATTTTTGAAAAAAAATAATCATATTTTTCTAGAGCCTCGAATAGCCGTTCACTTCCTGACGATCACCGTTGCCTTTCTACGGCCAGAATGTGCAAGACTACTTCGACGAGTGAGAGGAATCGACATGAAGGAGGAAAAGATGACAATGTAAAGGTGAATATATCTTACCGTTCGAAAGCTTACGATTACGGAAGCGTGAACAATTAATTACTTTGCCTGTGTTCTCACAATATTTTTATATATTTATTATTATTAAATTCATTATTATTATTATTGAGAATTTGTCAATCAATTTTTATTTGCAGGCGCACGTTGATGAGATAGCGAGCACTCCGACCAAGGATGGACCTTCTCATGCTGACCAAGGAATACAAAAGCTAAGTTCCCCCGCGCCCCCAACCCGAACACTAGGCCACTGCCTAGGTTCGGGTTCCCCGCGCCCCCAACCCAGAACACTAGGCCACTGCCTAGGTTCGGGTTCCCCGCGCCCCAACCCGAACACTAGGCCACTGCCTAGGTTCGAGTTCCCCGCGCCCCCAACCCGAACACTAGGCCACTGCCTAGGTTCGGGTTCCCCGCGCCCCCAACCCGAACACTAGGCCACTGCCTAGGTTCGAGTTCCCCGCGCCCCCAACCCGAACACTAGGCCACTGCCTAGGTTCGGGTTCCCCGCGCCCCCAACCCGAACACTAGGCCACTGCCTAGGTTCGAGTTCCCCGCGCCCCCAACCCGAACACTAGGCCACTGCCTAGGTTCGGGTTCCCCGCGCCCCCAACCCGAACACTAGGCCACTGCCTAGGTTCGGGTTCCCCGCGCCCCCAACCCGAACACTAGGCCACTGCCTAGGTTCGGGTTCCCCGCGCCCCCAACCCGAACACTAGGCCACTGCCTAGGTTCGAGTTCCCCGCGCCCCCAACCCGAACACTAGGCCACTGCCTAGGTTCGGGTTCCCCGCGCCCCAACCCGAACACTAGGCCACTGCCTAGGTTCGAGTTCCCCGCGCCCCCAACCCGAACACTAGGCCACTGCCTAGGTTCGGGTTCCCCGCGCCCCCAACCCGAACACTAGGCCACTGCCTAGGTTCGGGTTCCCCGCGCCCCCAACCCGAACACTAGGCCACTGCCTAGGTTCGGGTTCCCCGCGCCCCCAACTCGAACACTAGGCCACTGCCTAGGTTCGAGTTCCCCGCGCCCCCAACCCGAACACTAGGCCACTGGCTAGGTTCGGGTTCCCCGCGCCCCCAACTCGAACACTAGGCCACTGCCTAGGTTCGAGTTCCCCGCGCCCCCAACCCGAACACTAGGCCACTGCCTAGGTTCGGGTTCCCGCGCCCCCAACTCGAACACTAGGCCACTGCCTAGGTTCGAGTTCCCCGCGCCCCCAACTCGAACACTAGGCCACTGCCTAGGTTCGAGTTCCCCGCGCCCCAACCCGAACACTAGGCCACTGCCTAGGTTCTCTTTAGTGCCTCTCATACGAGAGGTATTGACTGTTTTTCAGAACCAGTTCAACTTCGGCGGCTGGATGACTCAAGCAGGACAAGGTTCAATTGCGGACGACACGTGACGATTTCGTCGGTGAGTCCATGGTTTCGAATTCCTATGGTGTATCAATTATATTCTATTTTGCAGTTGGATGACTGCCTCTGCTTGGACACGTACTCTAGAGGAGCGACACATCACTGCTTCAAGAGGTACGTTAGATTACGGTAGAGGTACACTTATCTAAAAAGGGTAAGGCCTAACGCGAACGTGATAGTGTTCCTTCTTCACCAAAAAAGAGTCTTCCGGTTGGGGTTTTACAAGGAACTAGAGATAAAAAAAGGAGTCAAGGGTGCATTTAGGAAATATTATAGTTCTTTTTAGTGAGTCTATCTTAAATTCGTTTGAATTATTTGCGAAGTAAATAAGCTATGATATATTTTCTGATGAGTAACCTAAATATTACAAACAAAAATCAAAGATCAATAATCAAAAATCATTTTTCATGTGGAATCGAGTGGAACGAGTGGAATCGAGTGGAATCGAGTGGATCGAGTGGACCGAGGCGGGTGGGCGGGTGGGCCTCAGAAGAATCGACGGAATCGAGTGGACCGGTTAGTTTCTCTATTAGCGAAAATATTTGTTGTTGCGTATTCAGTCTCATTTCGACCGTTTGATTAACTTTAGTTTAGGCAATTGTCTTTCCAAAACAGTAGTAGGTAGTTCATGTAGTTCTTTTTAGTGAGTCTATCTTAAATTCGTTTGAATTATTTGCGAAGTAAATAAGCTATGATATATTTTCTGATGGGTAACCTAAATATTACAAACAAAAATCAAAGATCAATAATCAAAAATCATTTTTCATGTGGAATCGAGTGGATCGAGTGGAATCGAGTGGATCGAGTGGATCGAGTGGATCGAGTGAAATCGAGTGGATCGAGTGGATCGAGTGGAATCGAGTGGAATCGAGTGGAATCGAGTGGATCGAGTGGAATCGAGTGGAATCGAGTGGATCGAGTGGAATCGAGTGGATCGAGTGGAATCGAGTGGAATCGAGTGGATCGAGTGGACCGAGGCGGGTGGGCGGGTGGGCCTCAGAAGAATCGACGGAATCGAGTGGACCGGTTAGTTTCTCTATTAGCGAAAATATTTGTTGTTGCGTATTCAGTCTCATTTCGACCGTTTGATTAACTTTAGTTTAGGCAATTGTCTTTCCAAAACAGTAGTAGGAAGTTCGTGTAGTGCTTTTTAGTGAGCCTATCTTAAATTCGTTTGAATTATTTGCGAAGAAAATAAGCTAGGATATATTTTCTGATGAGTAACCTAAATATTACAAACAAAAATTAAAGATCAATAATCAAAAATCATTTTTCATGTGGAATCGAGTGGATCGAGTGGAATCGAGTGGATCGAGTGGACCGAGGCGGGTGGGCGGGTGGGCCTCAGAAGAATCGACGGAATCGAGTGGACCGGTTAGTTTCTCTATTAGCGAAAATATTTGTTGTTGCGTATTCAGTCTCATTTCGACCGTTTGATTAACTTTAGTTTAGGCAATTGTCTTTCCAAAACAGTAGTAGGAAGTTCATGTAGTGCTTTTTATGGGACTATCTTAAATTCGTTTGAATTATTTGCGAAGAAAATAAGCTAGGATATATTTCTGATGAGTAACCTAAATATTACAAACAAAAATCAAAGATCAATAATCAAAAATCATTTTTCATGTGGAATCGAGTGGAACCGAGTGGAATCGAGTGGAATCGAGTGGATCGAGTGGACCGAGGCGGGTGGGCGGGTGGGCCTCAGAAGAATCGACGGAATCGAGTGGACCGGTTAGTTTCTCTATTAGCGAAAATATTTGTTGTTGCGTATTCAGTCTCATTTCGACCGTTTGATTAACTTTAGTTTAGGCAATTGTCTTTCCAAAACAGTAGTAGGTAGTTCATGTAGTTTTTTAGTGAGTCTATCTTAAATTCGTTTGAATTATTTGCGAAGTAAATAAGCTATGATATATTTTCTGATGAGTAACCTAAATATTACAAACAAAAATCAAAGATCAATAATCAAAAATCATTTTTCATGTGGAATCGAGTGGATCGAGTGGAATCGAGTGGATCGAGTGGATCGAGTGGATCGAGTGAAATCGAGTGGATCGAGTGGATCGAGTGGAATCGAGTGGAATCGAGTGGAATCGAGTGGAATCGAGTGGATCGAGTGGATCGAGTGGAATCGAGTGGAATCGAGTGGATCGAGTGGATCGAGTGGAATCGAGTGGAATCGAGTGGATCGAGTGGACCGAGGCGGGTGGGCGGGTGGGCCTCAGAAGAATCGACGGAATCGAGTGGACCGGTTAGTTTCTCTATTAGCGAAAATATTTGTTGTTGCGTATTCAGTCTCATTTCGACCGTTTGATTAACTTTAGTTTAGGCAATTGTCTTTCCAAAACAGTAGTAGGAAGTTCGTGTAGTGCTTTTTAGTGAGCCTATCTTAAATTCGTTTGAATTATTTGCGAAGAAAATAAGCTAGGATATATTTTCTGATGAGTAACCTAAATATTACAAACAAAAATTAAAGATCAATAATCAAAAATCATTTTTCATGTGGAATCGAGTGGATCGAGTGGAATCGAGTGGATCGAGTGGACCGAGGCGGGTGGGCGGGTGGGCCTCAGAAGAATCGACGGAATCGAGTGGACCGGTTAGTTTCTCTATTAGCGAAAATATTTGTTGTTGCGTATTCAGTCTCATTTCGACCGTTTGATTAACTTTAGTTTAGGCAATTGTCTTTCCAAAACAGTAGTAGGAAGTTCATGTAGTGCTTTTTATGGGACTATCTTAAATTCGTTTGAATTATTTGCGAAGAAAATAAGCTAGGATATATTTCTGATGAGTAACCTAAATATTACAAACAAAAATCAAAGATCAATAATCAAAAATCATTTTTCATGTGGAATCGAGTGGAACCGAGTGGAATCGAGTGGAATCGAGTGGATCGAGTGGACCGAGGCGGGTGGGCGGGTGGGCCTCAGAAGAATCGACGGAATCGAGTGGACCGGTTAGTTTCTCTATTAGCGAAAATATTTGTTGTTGCGTATTCAGTCTCATTTCGACCGTTTGATTAACTTTAGTTTAGGCAATTGTCTTTCCAAAACAGTAGTAGGTAGTTCATGTAGTTCTTTTTAGTGAGTCTATCTTAAATTCGTTTGAATTATTTGCGAAGTAAATAAGCTATGATATATTTTCTGATGAGTAACCTAAATATTACAAACAAAAATCAAAGATCAATAATCAAAAATCATTTTTCATGTGGAATCGAGTGGATCGAGTGGAATCGAGTGGATCGAGTGGATCGAGTGGATCGAGTGAAATCGAGTGGATCGAGTGGATCGAGTGGAATCGAGTGGAATCGAGTGGAATCGAGTGGAATCGAGTGGATCGAGTGGAATCGAGTGGAATCGAGTGGATCGAGTGGAATCGAGTGGATCGAGTGGAATCGAGTGGATCGAGTGGACCGAGGCGGGTGGGCGGGTGGGCCTCAGAAGAATCGACGGAATCGAGTGGACCGGTTAGTTTCTCTATTAGCGAAAATATTTGTTGTTGCGTATTCAGTCTCATTTCGACCGTTTGATTAACTTTAGTTTAGGCAATTGTCTTTCCAAAACAGTAGTAGGAAGTTCGTGTAGTGCTTTTTAGTGAGCCTATCTTAAATTCGTTTGAATTATTTGCGAAGAAAATAAGCTAGGATATATTTTCTGATGAGTAACCTAAATATTACAAACAAAAATTAAAGATCAATAATCAAAAATCATTTTTCATGTGGAATCGAGTGGATCGAGTGGAATCGAGTGGATCGAGTGGACCGAGGCGGGTGGGCGGGTGGGCCTCAGAAGAATCGACGGAATCGAGTGGACCGGTTAGTTTCTCTATTAGCGAAAATATTTGTTGTTGCGTATTCAGTCTCATTTCGACCGTTTGATTAACTTTAGTTTAGGCAATTGTCTTTCCAAAACAGTAGTAGGTAGTTCATGTAGTTCTTTTTAGTGAGCCTATCTTAAATTCGTTTGAATTATTTGCGAAGAAAATAAGCTAGGATATATTTTCTGATGAGTAACCTAAATATTACAAACAAAAATCAAAGATCAATAATCAAAAATCATTTTTCATGTGGAATCGAGTGGATCGAGTGGAATCGAGTGGATCGAGTGGAATCGAGTGGATCGAGGCGGGTGGGCGGGTGGGCCTCAGAAGAATCGACGGAATCGAGTGGACCGGTTAGTTTCTCTATTAGCGAAAATATTTGTTGTTGCGTATTCAGTCTCATTTCGACCGTTTGATTAACTTTAGTTTAGGCAATTGTCTTTCCAAAACAGTAGTAGGTAGTTCATGTAGTTCTTTTTAGTGAGTCTATCTTAAATTCGTTTGAATTATTTGCGAAGTAAATAAGCTAGGATGTATTTTCTGATGAGTAACCTAAATATTACAAACAAAAATCAAAGATCAATAATCAAAAATCATTTTTCATGTGGAATCGAGTGGATCGAGTGGATCGAGTGGAATCGAGTGGATCGAGTGGATCGAGTGAAATCGAGTGGATCGAGTGGAATCGAGTGGAATCGAGTGGAATCGAGTGGAATCGAGTGGAATCGAGTGGAATCGAGTGGAATCGAGTGGATCGAGTGGAATCGAGTGGATCGAGTGGAATCGAGTGGATCGAGTGGAATCGAGTGGATCGAGTGGATCGAGTGGAATCGAGTGGATCGAGGCGGGTGGGCGGGTGGGCCTCAGAAGAATCGACGGAATCGAGTGGACCGGTTAGTTTCTCTATTAGCGAAAATATTTGTTGTTGCGTATTCAGTCTCATTTCGACCGTTTGATTAACTTTAGTTTAGGCAATTGTCTTTCCAAAACAGTAGTAGGTAGTTCATGTAGTTCTTTTTAGTGAGCCTATCTTAAATTCGTTTGAATTATTTGCGAAGAAAATAAGCTAGGATATATTTCTGATGAGTAACCTAAATATTACAAACAAAAATTAAAGATCAATAATCAAAAATCATTTTTCATGTGGAATCGAGTGGATCGAGTGGAATCGAGTGGACCGAGGTGGACCGAGTGGATCCAGTGGTCCGAGTGGACCGAGTGGATCGAGTGAATCGAGGCGGGTGTGCCTCAGAAGAATCGAAGGAATCGAGTGGACCGGTTGGTCCCGTTGTAACTGCATCTTTATTTCAAAACCAATGATACATAGTGAAGATAAAGGGATTTGCAATTTCAAAACGTAATCTCATTGCTGACCTTATCTGGACAAAACAAAGGGACTGAATAAAGGGACTTTGAAGCGCTAATTCCAAATGAGAGAAAAAAACGAGAGAAGTGTATGACCAAATAATAAATTTGATTTGAGGAAATATTGATAACAAACAGCATGCATTTCAAATGATGTGGAAGTTGGATGATATAGCAGAAAGATGCTCAATGGCTCTGACGAAGTGATCTCCCTCGACGAACTACCACGTTGGTGGGGTTTCCGATCTCACCTTCTACATGAGCCTCTTCGAATTTGTGCTTATCCAGATCCCTCTCGCGATTCTCCGCGTGGGTTTCGCGGTAGGTTTCGATCTAAAAATATGTGAAATATTGGAATACTCGTTGATAGGAGTAATAAGATGAATGTTTCTAAAAATCGTTCTATTCAAGGAAAAAGCTTTTGTAGAAGTCATCTAGTCGAATTTTACAGTAACTTGTTTCTGTTAACTTGTTTCTGTTCTCGAGAATTTCAGTACGACTTACCATGCCGTAAATCATCTCGATAGCTTTGACAACTCCGATGATAAATGCGAACCAAACAATGCACATCAGACAGATCTGCAAAAAATGGTTCCTTTTTCAGGATTTCATATTTCGGTTCCAATTCTCTGCCCACTGAAATCGATTCGTTCCATAAAATAATACTGAGACTAAGAAAAATACTAAAAATCCAGACATGAAGTAGTTTGGCACGAAGTGAATCTCCTCACTTCGCATGCTCTCTCACATATTTGCAAAAAGATAACATGCGAAATGAAGAGCAATCCCATTTTGGGAAAATTCCTACCATGAGCATCATGCTAGCGACAATAAGAGCTGCGTCGGCCGGAGTTCCGGGAGCGACGAGTTTCCTGAGAGAACACAAAGAGATGAGACATATCGGCTTTTTTCCATGCGAACAAGAATGAATTCTGAAACTCCTGTGGACAACTCCTGTGGCAGTATCATAAGAAAGAGACCGATTAGTTATGCTGACCTTCTCATGCCTCTCAGCAGGAACACTTGGAACATGATCTGGATCAGCTTCTCTTTCAAATCCTCTTCCTTTGAAGAGGACCTCCGTCTGCGGGTTTCAGACGCTTCTCTCTTCGATGGTGACGACTGTCTGCCTGATTCACGAGATCATAGAAACCATAAATGATTATTTTTGTAATATCTCGAATGCAATTCTTTATCAATTTTCTTTTTATCAATATTAATTATAAGCGCTAGAGGTTACTGAGCGACTTACGACTCGACCAAGCAATACCATGGACTAGATTAATCATTAGAGACTGGATAAGCCTATCAACTCTGTTTTAAGAGAGAACAATTGTACTATTCCGAACCTGCAGCACTTTTCGATGATGAAGATGGTGCACCTTCATGATGTGTGAGAATGTTGGGCAGTTCTTCATACTCGGCCCAGATGACGAATAACACTACGATGAGAAGCACAGCTTTGGGGTTCATGGATTACTGAATAAGACCGTTTCACTGGCGACCGCTCAAGTGGCGAAATTCAAGTAGAGTAAACGGTGAACTTCGCTCTCTAGATTACAGGGTACGCAAAGGAGAACCGCTGTACAGGCCCATCGAATAATTTTCATTCTGTATGCAAATTAAATCTACTGCCATACGAAAGGAGCGGCTTCTTTGTCTAGGCTCCATGTTTGAGTAAATTTCTCGTTTATATTCAATGAAATAACTGGGAGCTGTCAAGTCACGACTTTAGTTCTTTGACCCTTTGCGCCACTATCCGAAAACGAATTTCCATCATCAATTACAGCATGCGCCTCTCAGCAGTATAAAAAAGAACTAGAGTGATGAGGAAAAAATAGGAAATGTGGATATGAGAAAATATGTTTCATTTTACAAGATACCCACAACTAACTTATACGACTGGCATTGGGTTAGCGAGCGAGAGGTTTGTGAGGAGACTGTCAGAGGGAAGACCTTTTCGCTATTCCCTCAACTCTCTCACCAGTCAGAGTAACGGCAAAAGAAGGACAGAGTATTCATAGTGACAACCTCGCTTGTGGTGTCAAAGTGATCTTCAAGTCATGCATCAAGCCGCGAGGCAAAAAAGGTAGGAAACAGCACGAGAAATGATAACGGGCTTCGCATTATCAATGTCGAATCGTTGACGATATCTCTCTACTAGTTCAGTAATTACAGTAAACTATCAATCGAGTCGACGGAAGGGGTGTTGCTCCACGGAGAAAATGCTCACTCAGAAAGGTGGGACAAACTCGTGTGAATGGAACCCTGGCTCGGACACGGAGAGTGAATAGTGCAAATCACGTCGCAACTCTTCGTATTCGGTTTTAACGCTCTTCTCTCACTCATTAGCTTACGCACCGATTGCTCCTGCACCACAGCACCCAACTCGGAGAAGTCGCTCTTCTACTAAAAAATCGACAGTTGAAATGCGAAAGACCGACATCAAGGCATACCGACTTCATCTCCCAGCCAAATCTCATGAAGGCTAAGGCCCGCTCTAAATGGATGACTCTCTATTCCATTTCTTGAATTTATCGCTCTATTTCGCCATTTCTCGGATAGTTGACTCTCCCTGTTCACATCAGATCACTAATTATCGTGTGAATATCTCTATTGCCTATCCCCTGTTCCAAATCACTAATTAGCCTCAGAATATGCGCGATTTGCCACTTATTTCGCTATCGAGTGATCAACACATTTAAGAGTGAAAATGAGAAAACGCGGAATGAATTATAAAGCCAACCGAAAGAGAGCTGTGACGGGCGGCTGACTAATGATGTGATAGAATCTTAACCAGCGCTCAATATTTCAGGTGTATTTCTTATTCACGTTATATGTTGATTGTTGATCGATTTTCAAGCGTTCCGTGATTCGTCGGCTGTATTTTGATACCCTCAACAAACTATTTTCAGAATCCAAAATGGAGGAGAATCAGCTCAGTACAAAATCAGCTCAGTACAATGATTCCATAAAACGTAGTGTCAGATGTTTATTGGCTTGTGATGGAGCGAGAATGTACTATGATACGCGATCCGAAGAATCCCCTAATATGTGGTTAACTCATCTAGCGAAATTCGTTTATGTTATGAATGGTAGTTGTGCAAATCTATCCCTCCCCGTAGAAAAGAGCTCTCAGGATCTCTATATTTGTGCAAGACTTCGTTACTCAATACACCGGATGGAGGTCAGGGTGCGATCTCTTGATGGAAGAGAGGAGGAGGAGGAAGAAGATACGAGGACATCAAACACATACCTTCCCTAGTAAGGTATTCTGACCTTGAGCTTCCAGGATTTGAGTCCCCTTTCGCCAAAATTATTCCCTCTAAAGCAATGGGTAGTATGCGGCAGAAAGAGACGGTTGCTCAACTGTCGACGTCTAGGCCGTCTTCAAGACCAACTTCGTTCTTCCATTGCGGAGAGATTATGCACTCATCGGGCAAGAACTCACTCGGATCCATATATGACAGTGAGTGTAATATCTGCGAACATATGTCTGGCGTGTAGACTAGTAGTTACTATTCAGTTGCACTATCATCTAGATCCTTGGAGTCGAATGGAGTCGAATAAATAGCATGTGAAATTGAGAGAGATGGCGAGTGGTCGATAATATTGACTTCCTCAATGCCGAATTAAAAAGTCGAACGTCGCCTGTAATTTTCCACACAAACCCCTTTCAGACGTTGCTCCGCCAGATATTCCGAAGGACGATAACGACAACGACGAGAATGCCGCAGAGGAAGCGAATGCGGAAGAGAATGAGGAGAAGAAGTCCTGTATCCCGAAGCAAGTCACCAAGGTGGGAACTGGTGCCAAACTGACTAGCGCTAACTAGCTATCTATCAAAACCTATTAATAACCCTGACTAGGGCGGATGATAAATTGATCTCTCGATTTCACGTACTGCCTCTCTCCGCCCGATGATATGGCGATAAATTGACAGCATTATGAAGACAGACAAATAATGATAGATGCCAATGGAAATTTCAGTACGCAAAGATCCTCCTCATCTCATCTTGATCGGTGTTCTGGTAGGATATCTGTGTTTTGGTGAGCGAAATTTGAATAATTTCCTAATTTTCTAATCCTAAGTTTGGTACTACTGTGTGATCACGGGAATCAGCTGTCGACCAGTGATCGTGCGCATTTTAAATTACGCATTTGCACCAAATAAATCAATTAAGGCGCATGGATACTTATGATGCTGGAGACAGATACTGAGCTTCTGGCCCGATCGACCAAGCTTGTCAAGTGAGAATTAACTGAATTGATTTGACATGAGATTCGAATTGCACAGGGTGACGAATCTTATGCGCAATTTCACCGCTGAGAGCTGGACCATCATCAATAACGCCCAACACGGCGGGAAGCACGTTAAGGAAGAGGAATGGGAAGCAATTTTCAGGTAGGTATTGCCGGACTCGGCAATACTGTCAGCGATACGGCAAGTAGAGCAGGTAATCATTTCAGGGAATACATTCTGCGTATATCCGAGACGGTGGATGATCGAAGACCGATCAGAAAGGAGTTGAGCACTCCCGATGATCCGACCAAGATGCACAATAAATGGACATTTCCGACTTCTCTTCTCTACGTGCTGACTGTTTTGACGACTTGCGGTTCGTGCATTGAATCTTGATCTTAAACATTCTGTTACCTGTATATGATATCTTTCGCGAGGTGATTGCTTGTAATTCAGCAACATATCTTAATGCAAATTTTACATATTTTCTCAAAGAATACATAATTACAGGGTACGGTGAGGTGTCCGTTGACACGAAACTCGGCAAGTTTTTCTCCGTTTCCTTCGCTTTTCTGGGTATTCCGCTCATGTTCATAACTGCGGCCGATATCGGAAAGTTCCTGTCAGAAACACTGACCAAATTGAAGGATCAGGGCAAGAGACTCAAGAGGAAGCTTGGAGTAAGTTCCTTTATTGTCTTGTATTAACTAGTACGTGATTGTGGCACAGGCGGTTCTTACAGCCAGGGCATGCGTGTTGGTAGGTTTGCACGGAGTTTGCGAAAGGACAATATAAGATCTTTCGGTTTTTTGAATGATTGTAATGCACAGGTGCGATTCATAGGTGTTCACATTCAGAACATCTTCTTCTACGGTACATACGGTGGACGGCGTCTGTCGATTCCCTCGTCAACAGGGAACACTGACATGCTGGATATGTTTGGAGTGAACGAGGTCGAGGAGAAACTGTGGTTCCCTATAAGTAAGTTCTTGTCCATTCCCCTATCGTGACATTCCATTCATAGTCTCGAACTTGACATATTTGATGACCATTTCGATTTCAATCAAATTCCAAAATGTGCTCGAATATCTTGCGGAATAAGTAATTCCATGCACTCTGCCAGTTCCCTCATCGTATTGGTCTCACTTGAGAAAAGGACGAACCCAGTTCCATCGTACTCCTCCCTCTCTCTCTCACTCAAATAGATCATATTCTTGAGACGAGAGGAGCCATATTAGGGAGCGCTCTCACTCCTTCTTAAGCCCCCACAGGGAATTGCGCGAGGATGCTACTACACGAGTAATGAGAGATGATGAGACGAAGGAGATAGAGATGCGAGGGAAATTACATGGTGGACAGTGCTTCCGGGCAGCTGATCTAGCATAGATTCTGACACATATTGAGCGTCATGGGAGATTTGCTGATGACATTCTTGAAAAATGGCTCTCGATTATCTCAATAACCTTTGCAGTTGCCTACGTCGGATGCATCAGTGCTTACTGCGGTCTTGGATCGTTCATGTTCATCTATTGGGAGAGGTAGAGCTTCATTGTAAAATGTTATGACCAAATAGCGACTATTTGAACCCGTTAAACGGTTTCCCCGGAAAACGTGAGTAACATATGTGCGTGCTGCGCAAAAAAATGTAGAAATGTCTAGCTAAACATTCTTCGTAACTCAGAAACTGGTCGTTCCTCCATGCCTTTCACTTCGGCTTCAACTTGGTCGTCACCGTTGGTCTCGGGGATATCGTCGTGGTCGACTACGTCTTCCTCTGGCTCATTGTAGCCTTTGTAGTTGTCGGTGAGCATTTTTACTTCTCTAATCCATTCGTGTCACTAGAACCAACCATTAAATGGAGTCATCACCTTGAGGTGTGTTGGTTAATTAATCAGCGTAGTGACTCCTTAACGAAAAACCGATTGCTTTTCGCTGGTTAATCTCGACAGGCGTTAATCAATCGTTGTAGGCCTTTCCGTCATGACAATGTGCGTCGATCTCGCTTCAACTCATCTCAAGGCATACTTCACTCGTATTCACTACTTTGGTCGAGCGAAGAGATTCCTCGGAATGAGTGAGGAACTGCGGGAGATCATGGCTCTTCTTGGAGCGATGAGGAGAAAGAAGGGCGGAAAAGTGAGAACCATTTTGTTATTTACGATTTGGTTTGGAAGAGATTTTATCGAAACGCCTTCTCCATTTATCGAATCTTTGCAAATGAATGAATTGTATCTGAGCTTTTCAAAACTTTTTTTTGGAATCGCGTCAGGGGTGCGAGGAAATAAAGGAAAAACTCACTCTCGCCACTCTTCGCAACTGCCTCCCTTGATTAAGTGTGGTCATAAACCTCCGAGTCGTGAGAACTTTCCCTTGACAATTTGCCGCCTTGAAGGTTACGTGGACGGATATCGTCGATTTCCTCACAAACGAGCTGAGAGATCGACCGTATGAGCCGAGACAACTGCTGAAGAGACTGAAATTCATTGATGATACGAGATATGGAATGAGCACCATTCGATACAATTCTCTGCAGGTGTGATTAGTATTCATCCCTAAATCTCCGCAATACCATTTTCTCCTTTCTAGCGCTACTCTTATTACTTACACTCGTAAATCAAATATCCTCATAACTCCATTTGATGACCATAGGGCAGTGATAACTAATCCCCTTGCTCGTCTTCCTCTCTCGTTGTCCATTGCTAATCCCTCACTGACCTCTTCCCTTCTTATCACTTCTCTTATCATCTCAGGATTTCTTCCGCGAGTCCGCATACATCCGTCGTCTCCACGCACTCCAGTCAATGAAGAAACATGCGCCCGTCTATCTATGATCTATCAGCCATTATCCATTTTATAGCCATGTCTATATTTGAGCAGAACTTTTCTTTACAACCGTCTAGCTCTGATTTATCATCTTAGCAACCTGATTTGAATATTTGAGCACAACCTCTCTCTACTTCAGAAATTTCTGACTTACCCTTCCTGTTAGCCTCCCTGTCATTTGTACATATTCCTTCGTATTTTTTGAATATTTTTTTTATGATCTCGACGATGAACATTGCAGAATAATTGAAGTTTAAAGTAGAATTTTCTAAGCCACTTCGCTGCAAACTCAGTGTCTGCTCATTATTATTAATGTGTGTTTTTGCACCCATTCCATTTTCTGCGTACGTATGCCGTCTCCATCAGTTTTTGACCTCCCTCATTATTGTCTATTTTCACACCCTTTAATTACGTTCTCATACTCTTCGACCTCCATCGGCCATTACGATCATTATCGGCAGCCGTTTTCTCGTTAGATTGCCTCATTATCCGCTTTTTCTACACTGGAGGCTTCAATGGCGGTGGCATTTCGCAAATTAGCTTTTCCTCTTACTCTTCGTCTTCTTCTTTCTACATTCATTGCTCATTCAGAGACCGCCTTTAATTCCTCGCCTCTTTCTCCGCTTCATCTTCTTCTTCTCTTTCTCACCAATGCCATCCCCAATTTTTGGTTGTTTGCACATTCGAATGAAGTCTGCCTTCCTCCCCCTCTCCTCTTTCTCTTTGTTCATTCCGTTCCTCAGAAGGGAAGGACGATATACCTCCACTCTCTCTATAGCCCATGCTCTCTGACTCGATCTGCTCGACAATTGGAAAGGGGAAAGGAGAAAGGAGAAAGAGATATTACGAAAAAGGAGCCAGCAATAAAAATGAGCGGGAATGGATGGGATCCGAATGACTTTTGCAGTAGAAGAAGGGTAGTGGTCAGCCGGCCACAAGTGTTGCTTATTTACTGCCAGAAAGGGAGGAAGTAGGAGGGAGGGTAGGAGAATGACTCTACCCGTTTCGTCTACTCTTCAATCTACCCTTACTCGCACAAGATCGTGTCAAATGTAGAGAGTGAAAGGAGGGGACAGGCTCGCAAAACACGGCTAATTCCCGACTCGCTGCCACTGTGCGAGACACTCCTCTCGAACGGAGATTCGAGGTTTTCTCTAACTCTCTCCATATTCCATGCTCTCTCGTTCACTCTGACCGGCCAGAGAGCTTGAGAAAGTGAGAGAAAAGCAGCAATCTAATCCATTCAACGGGCACTTCTGGCGGGGGATCACCCTACCCTTCCCATACCTCCCACTCTTCCTCTTCCCACCCCCATCTCATCTCTCTCTCTCATTTGGTCATAGAGGCCACTTGAAGCTTCCTCCTGCTACTGCTCCTCTTCTTCCAATCTCACTTTGCCCTCTCCTTCATCTCCCCTTGTTTCTCGTCTAACTCTCTCCCATATCCATGCTCTCTCGTTGTCTCTAACCTCCAAGAGGAATTCAAGTTGAATGAAGAGTCTCAGGGTTTACTCCATGTCCTCTCATGATGGGTCACTCGGTGTAACACCCACGAGTCTCCTCAATCTCTCCGACTATTTTTCGATTCTCTCGATCAGATTTCTCTCACTTCGTCCGATCTCAACATCGCTGTTGATTCAGCACTGAAAAACGAGCAGATGCAATCGCGCCTTTTCCATTTTCTCCCCTTAAACAGTCTTTCTCGCCTTTTTATCTCACTTCAGTGCATAAGAACGACTCTAATCCGGTTCGCCTTACCATTTCTTGTTATCCGCTCAAGTACAATACACTTACTACCCCGTCTTTTCTTGGCTCTTCTTTGTGAGACACTTCTTCATATTTCCGGCGCAGTTTTGCACTATCGGAGGATTTTCTCGCCTCTTGGCCCTCTCTAGTGGCTGTGAAACGGCTATGGAGTGAATAGATCGAAGAGAGCAATCGCGTGTTCAACGCTCTCTTCATTTCCCCTTATCCCTTGTCTGGTAGAAAGGGCGAGATAGCATGCGCAAAGAGGAGAGTGATTTCATGTTCACACAAGTGTCGAGAATGCACTAGACACGAAGAGGACTGGGAACTACTTTCAGTGGTCAAAGAGGAGGAAGAGAGAATGGAAGCTCTAGAGTGGCCGAGGTTCACAGGGTTGCGAACAAGAGAGGGAGAGAGAGGGAAGGAGGAAGAGGGGGAGTAAGGCACTGCCCCTTGAATCCCGGGCCTTGGAAACGCGTTGGCTCCATAGTCACGGACTCACGGTTCCAGCCTCCTAATTCCCGGACCTGGTTCTGGTTATGACTTGGACAATCTGTAACCAGAGCACAGTTTGTTAGTGTTCGCTCTATCGGATTCGCGATTCTCTCTCAAATGTGTGTGTTCTCTCGTCATCTTTGTTGTCTTTTCTCTCTCAATCTCTCACTTCATCCCTCCATTGTCACTATGTCGGATTAACATAGAGGTCAATCCCCCAGTCGCTTCGTCCCCTGCTCAATACTCGTTCCTATTGAGCAAATTACTAATTATTCATTCGTTTCTTCATAATGCCCTCCTTATTCTGCGATTCCAAGGAAACTTCCTGGATTCAAATACCGGTTGACACAGATGATCTCTTCTCCTCCTTGCATTCTTTATGATTTCTATTACCCCAAATTATTATTATAATTAATATATTTATTTCCTGTCTAAAAAATCTCTCTTTCTCAATGCTAAGGAAACTCTCTCAATATTCTGAGAAAGATCAGTCCATTCAATTCCTCCACTCTACCTTCTTCCATCCTTGCACTCCTAATCACTCCATTTACTCTTCCTTATCTTCCTCTCTCATCCTCTCCTCATTCCATTAGCGTTCCATCCCCTCTTACGCACTCTATCTCTCATGGGAACCCTTGTGAGTCCTCGCACAGCCCTTCTACTAGTATACTCCCTCGGGGACCCTACTGCAAGGTATTGTTTCACGAACTACTACTGTCACTTGATTGAAGGAAATGAGGTTCCCATCATCTTACTCTGACAGATCTCCCATCCCTTCCCTCGACTCAATCATCCCCCTCATCTATACATCGTTCACACCTCTGCAGGGGGTAGACGCACTACTTCAAATCGGCACACACTCTCTCACTTTCGCCTGCTCTCTCACCCTCCTTTCGCGTCTGATCCCTCTCCCAATCCCGTTGTCTCTCACTCCGAGAGGCTCTTCACAGTCTTCAGATCTCCATAATCGCATGCATGCACTCTGAATAGGAATCTTTTCGAGGTATGTGGGAGCGTACTTGGAAATTCTGAATCTTTCTGATCTCTCATCCATTCTCATTCTATCCCATCATCTTTGACTATGAATCGAGAATAGATAACTCAATCTTTGTGATCTCACTCTCTTCATTTCTCACACCCTCTCCCACTCTCTGTCTTGGAATCAAGAGAGAGACTCAATGTCTGATTGTCCTTTGATCTCCATATCGCCCGCTCGACGATCAAACAACGTTGTGATAGCTAATCATCTTTGCCTCTTCGCCTTCTCTCTTTCCGTCCTTTTGACCCTTCTTGACCATCCATGTTTTGCTCTAACTATGCGTCATGACTAGTTGTTTCTCCCCTGGATTGTTGCCATTTCTGGAGTAGTGCAATATCCTCCTTCCTTCCTCTGTTCTCTTCCTGTCTTCACTCATCAACAGAAAAGGGAGCTGGTGTCCCCATGGTCTCTCAATTTCCCCTGGTCTCTAATCAGTCAGAGACGACGAGAGAGCATGGGAAACGGAGAGAGTTCCTTCCCAGTCTCTCTCAGCAATTCATTCGCCGTCTCGAGCCGTCTCCTTCATTCACTCCATTTCATCTCCGATTCTCTTCTCGAGGGTTCTTCGAGGACTTCATTGAAACCTCCCTTCCCTTTCCTTCCCAAACTGCTCAACCTTTCCTAGACAAACATTCCTTTCTCATCCTCTTTTCTTCCTCTGATTGCACCTCTGCTTATCATAATCCACGCCTCTTTCTCACTGGTCTTCCCCTACTTTTTGCTACTCGAAACGCTTTTCTCTTCTTCCCTAATCTTCTTTCTTAGGACGGTTTTACCCCATTACGTGACCTCAACTCTTCTTCTTCCCATGGTGGAATTACGCGCCCGCTTCTTCCCCTTTATCTACTCTGACCATCTCGAGAGACCTCCCTTCCCTTCCCAGGACCATTCACACTCTGTGATATACTGCGGATTAGCCCTCCTTGATCGGCCTACTCTCTCATCATGTCTATCTGTCTGGACTCTCCTCTAATCACGACCTCTCTCCTCACATCTATCAGTGAACTCCCTTATCGCCCGCTTCAAGAAGGGGTCAACAGGTGCTCGATCGAAAGAGAGATACTCACCAGGCCTCCTCACTTCATCTCTATCTATCGCTCACTTGAGTCCATGACGCAATCCAATTTCCCTCCACTTACACTCATTCATGTTTCTCTCTGACTCAGATCTATCCTATCTATCGGACGATCGGATTTTGTTTCACACTTAGCAACTCTGGTTACTAATCCTCACACTTGCCCTTTAAGGGTGAGGAAAATAAGTGGATTCTCCATATGCACCTCATTCACACGCACCTGTGTTCGACCATTCACTTACAGTATGATAAGTGCCCATCTGAGCAGTCCCATTATCAGCCAGTCCATATGGGGAAGAAGTGACTGGATATCTCTAACTCTCTCCTATCGTCTTAGTATCTTGGTCTATCTCCCCGGACCACCTCAGATGACCCAAGACGTGATAATGACCTACTTCGCTCTGTCCGACCCATGCAGCCATCTGTGGTATCGGTATCGTAGGCGAGGCGCATTGGAATACGGTAATCCATGTCTATATAAAGATTGCATATACTGCGGACCCTCTCCTCTCAGCTAACGAGCTAACATTAGTGGGGACCCTCCGAGTAGTTAACTGTAGGTCTCTTCCTCTCCTGCCAGCCTGACTACTAGTACTATAGGCTCGGAGCAACTCGTACTTGGAAGGCAGAGATTTATAACAAGCCCTCTCCTCTCTCTCTTTCTCTTCCCGCTAGCCGCAATGAAAAATGCGACGGCGATCTCACGACTGGCTACAGGTCTCCATTTCTTGCTTCGAGCCAACTTTAGAAATTCCTCAGATTATTGCAAAAAACTTGTATATTATGCGTGATTTGTTACCAAAATTTCTTAGTTTGCACGTAGGGCGAAATAGAGATAGTTTTTGAGCACCAAAACTCTTGCTCCTTTGTAGCCATGATTTATCTACCTCAGTGCACCTCTTCAAACCATCCAACCGCTATTCTCCTCCTTCTTCCTTAGAACGAACACCACTGTAAATACACGGATGAATGCTCAAGTCGTACCCCGCGTGTGTGTTAGCCCCGACTTCATATTTCCCCTTTCGCACAATCAGAGAGGCGATAGAACACGGGGAACTGAGAGAGTCCTCCTTCCTTTCACCGCTTTGTCCACATATGTTCGCGACCGGCTTTTCCTCTCTAAACTCGCCGCTGACGCGTTTTTGCACCGCTTAAGCTGAACGGCCAACCGTCTTCTGGACACAATCTATCTCGTTTCTCGCTTCGAGATTGACTTTCTCGCCTGGGATTGCATTGACACAAGAGGAAACCGTGTGAGGTCCTCGTCCCTTTGCCCCTCAAGGGACTGGTCAAGACGATTCCCCCTTTGCTCCTCCTTTAGGTCATCAACTGTTTTCCCTCCCGCTGTCATCCATTCGCGCAATGCGACTGAGAAGGCGAGAGAGCATGGCGAGTGAAGAGAGTGCAGAGAAAGAGAAGGCAGAGAGACAAGGGCGAATGGAGAGAGCACAGACAGGGATAGGCCCTCCCTCCCTCTTCCTCTAGTCTGTTCCAAGAGAGGGGAGGCACATTGCGCAATGGACTCAAGAGGGGGTCACTCTCTCCTTCCCTCTCTGTTCTCTCTTCCCTCGTATCAGTCCTATCTATCTCCCTCACAACTGTTTCCTAGCGTCTGTTCAATGAATCAAAGTGCTTTTCCCTCTCTCTTTCCATCCTTATAATTTACTTGGCTTTTAGTCACGAATCTCGGCAGTTTCATATGCACTGCAATTACCAGGATTTTACGCCGTATTTCATATGGCAGTAGTGTTTTTACTGGGGGATGCGTCGCTTCTCTTCCAATCTACGCCACATTGTCTGCTCCTATTTTGATGAATGCTCTCTTTTTATTCTCGCTCAAATCTATCCATTTTCTCCTCTCAGATTCGAGGGTAGAAGTCGCAGATGTGAGCAGAACTTCGAACTGAGAAGTGACGAGACCGAATTTCAAGCGATTGGCAACCAAAGGAGACCATGCCGTGCTTCAGGGTCAGTTTTTCCAATAATAATATTTATCGATTTTAACCTATCACACAGTTACAAATATGACATATAACATTGAAAAATTATCTTTAATCCCTCAAATCTGATGTTTGACCACTTGAGACGCGATGCAATGCGTTATCATCCATCTGGTACACGGTCATCGTAATCGCCCTGCAGTCGTATCTCATCTACTTGGGCGTCGAGAGGTACTATTCTTCTATATTCATTTTCGATTTGTGATCTGAAAACGCATTGATGTCTTCATTTCGCTGATCGCTAGTTCCATTTGACATGTGATGTTTGCAAGAACTCGCCTTGAATTCATTCATAATTTTTTTTAGGCAAACTAAATATGCAAATTCATGATTCTTCAGGTACAAACTGTACAACGACATGAAATGGCCGACGGGCGGTTATCCGTCTGCCCAATTGGCCGTCTACTCTTTCCTCTACGTCGCCTGTCTCCCTCTGAACGTGATCCTATTCGCAGTGGGCATCTTCAAGTCCGGGAACATCGCTGGAGACAATGAAAAGTTGGCGGATAGAGAACAAAGAACACTGGAGTGTCGCCCGAATAGGAAGGGCAATAAGGATGGTGAGTACCATTGTTGATTATGCCACGACATCATCTAAACAAATATGTCTCGAAATAAGCTGCTTCAACAGTAATTTTTGTATATTCTGAGATCTAAACAATTTTAGCAGAATCCACTGCAAGGGATGACTGTCTTTTCTAGGGGACAAAATAGTTTTGCCTGATAAAGCAGCAGTGAGTAATACGTGTTGTCAAACCCTTCTCCACTGCGAAAATACTTGTCCAAACCACAACAACTGGTGACTGGGCTTAGTGCAGGAATCTAAACAAATGAGAAAAAGTCTCGAGGAAGCAAACTCTTGCTAGTGAAACAAAACAAAACAAAGTGAAACAAAGTGAAAAGGGGCGCACTAGAAGGAAGACTAGAACGAGGTTATTCTGAAGCGTTTTCCACTCCTGAAAGAGACTCTTGTTCGCCAATTTCGCCACTCTTTCACACATCTGAATCTCGTTTCCTTCTTGAAAGTACAAGGGAAGGTGACGACTTCTCTCTCGATCGAGACGAGGCAATAGGGGGCCGAATGCAATAGTAGGTGGGAGGGCAGTAAGTTCTTCGCATCTTAATGGCCCGCTTCCTTCGTGGCCAATTCTCACTAGAGTGCTTTTCTCTCCATCTCTCAATTGGGAGGTCGGTCCGCGCGTCGGAATGGCGGGGGTATCCATATTTCACGTCCGAATTTCCTTTGCGAAGCCGGGGGGAGAGTCGGCTAAAGTAGGAGAAGGAACGCGGCGATCGCGCGAAAATCTCACATGTCTCATTAGCATACAGATTAGTAGTGAAGGAGCGAGTGAGTTAGCCATCCAATTAGGCCTTGAATTTGAGAGAGCATCAGGGAAAACTTTGCTTTCTTTGTCGGCAAAGTTTCGAGGAGGCAGACAAGAAGGGGATGCTCGTGGGATTAGTAAATACTGCGAGGCAATTACAAGGGAGAAATTAGTACGGAAAGAAAGTGCAAGCCAGGCGATTTGTCTCGATGAGTAGAGAAGGGGAGATCACCTGCTGAGGGCTGTGAGTCAGATGGAGTTGAGGGATTCAGTGATCCATCACAAAACACCTGTCGAATGGGTGGACACAATCAGTTCCGAAATCTAACTTCTAGCCATACGAAGCTACATACCCCTGGTGGATGTAATAGTGAAAGATTCAGATATTACCAGGGTACATTGTGCATAATCTTCTTGCAGAAAATCTCTGAGAAATATATCAAAATAATAAACATGATCCTTTCAGGTTGTCTCCACGCGATCAAATCCCTCTGGCAACACTCCCTCCATTTCCCAGCAGATCCACGTCATCATGGCCCTTCTTCAAGTCGTTGCTCAGCAATTGATGATCGCCAGTTGTACAAGCACGGATTCGTCGGATCTAGTCAGTTTTATGTTTTCTTTTTCTCTAAGTCTCTCAATTTGCCCTTGTCCTTTCGACTTCTTTGCATTTTGATCATTAATGCGCCTCGGCTTCTTTCTCCCACTTAATTTGCTACCCAAGGCATCTTGGTTCGCGGACTTATTAAAGAATAAGAAAGTGCATCGACTATGGCGGCTGGCTTTTGCACTTTGCGTGCTCGGTGAAAGTCAGCCAGTGGCCTCAAGGGCACCGGATTATCCGCTGATCCGTTGAACCCGCAGGGCGTTTTGACCGACTTGACCGATTCCCACTCTATCCTCTCTTAACTCTACCCGACTGCCCATACTCTTTCACAGCACTGCCAGAGGGTATAAATAGTGGCGTTGTCAGGAAGAATGCGTCTCTTCATTCTCTCTGCTCTCTCACCGGCCAGAGTGACGAGATAGCGCGGGAATGGAGAGACTTGTTCTAACAACTCTAATAAAGAGTTGGGCGGGTCCTTTGTCCTCTTCTCCATAAACTTGTGCAGTGATCGAGGCGGCGACGTGAGATGGGTCAGCAGATGATTGAGTCTTTTCCTCCTCCTTCCTCTCCTTCTCCTTGATTGTAATGCCCAGCTTCCTGAGTGAATGGATGGGCGAGGAGGAGAAGAAGTCTCTTATATAATGGGCAGATGGTGAAATGGGAGGGAGTCGAGGGGGGGGGGGACAGACGCATCCTCCATCTGTAATAAGTACTGCTCCTCCTCTCTCTCTCTCTGGTTTCTCTGTCTCTCTCGATTCCCATACTCTCTCGTCCTCTCTGATCGTCGAGAGAGGCAACTCGAGAGTTCCAATTGGTGAGGCGCCAACCTGTCGGGATAATTGAGACAGGCTCTTCCGAATTCTAATTGTGATTAGCACTGAATAGTGAGGACAACTAAGCGACACGGATTTGGTTTCGAGTTCCCGCGGAAGGCTGTTCCGCAAGAAGAATAAGCCCTCCCTTTTCTTCCACAAAACCGGAGATTCACCTAGTTGTAGTAGATTTTTGCTTTTGATTGACATTTTCGCATAAACAGGAGCCAAAGCCACCGTCCCATTAGTGATCCCGCCATGGCATAGTTACTCGCTCTCTCTCTCTCTTCTATTTGAAGCCGAAGCTGTGCGCGCGCGAGAGGATTACTACTAGTGGAATGGGACGAGTAGCAGGGATTATGTGCTCAGTGAGGGAGGAGGAGTGAAGAGGAAGAGGAGGAGGAATAAGTTGGCAGAGGGGGGCGAAGAGGTCGAACGAAGATGGATGAAATAGAGTGAAATGAGCGATAGAGTAAACAGAGAGAGAATTGTAGAAGTTCTCGAATTTGGGCGGAAATGACGACGTAAACTGCTAGGGATGCGCGAGATTTGATTTGCATATGGAGAGGAAGGAGAAGAGAAGGGAAGTGACGAGAGTGTTCGGAAGGAAGGAACAAATCTACGGGGAACATTGCAAGGAACATCTTACGTCATTCAAGTAGATGCAAATCTATTGTATCTATTGAATGTTTACAGAGGAGATGTTTTATGGTTGAAAAAAAATAAAAAAATTGAGACGCTGTTTGGTTAAAGTATCAGAAATCTTAAATACAAACTGGGCATGAAAAAGAGTGTTCCAGGCGAGTTCCTCAACACTGAAATGGATTTTCTCTTCCATCGTGCTCGTCAACTCGGAACGAATCTTCCCTCAGGAGAGACGAGACTGCAGGGATTTCAGATCACGAAGGATGAGTTGAATGGATCCCCGCTCGGACCGCCACTCTTGCCGTGTAAGTGACTCTATGTTCAATGATGGAACTTGAGAACTATGACGATAGGGTTAAAAAAATAGTACAGGATTCAGAAAATAAATTGCAGTGCTGATGAACATCCGTCTCTTCGGAATTCCACTGGAGTTCGTGAATCTCGTGCTTGCTCTTGTCGCCTATTCGACTGTTTATCCGTAAGTTCCAATTCCAATACTGCAGGATACCAATTATTTTGAGAGAAGCATAATGTCGCCGCAAAATATGAAAATGCGATATAATGCCAATGCTGGAGCCAATAGCGTTATTATAACGCTAATAATTACAGATCGGTCTTCTGGCGAGTGTCCAAGTTCTTCTCTTCTCTTCTCCTCTCATCTTATTAACTCGATCTGCCTCGTCTTCTCCTATCTCGCATTCTCCGTTCTCTACCGTATCCAAGAAACGAACATCGACAGTGTGCGGCCGGTTGGACTCGGTGAGTACGGGTTACTGTAGGATACGGTAGATTCAAATGATCAGTTAGTCAGTCTGGTCAACGGTAGGATAGCAGAAATACCTCGTTCATAAACCAACCTCTTGTGTGGCTGGCTGTGAAAGCAAAGGTTCTGGGTTCGAATCGGGTATGCATGTTTCCTGACCACCTCCACATGCCAAATTACATTGAGTACAAATTCAGGTTCGCATCTCGTCTCACTCCGTCAGTTCTCCTACATCTTCCATCCTCTCGGTATCTTGGTATCGTTCGTTGGATCGACGATACTGACACAGATCGCACCGATCACCCTGTATGCGTACGGATACAACAAGTATCTGGTAAGCGCTGTCTTTCTTATCTCTGCTCTATTATCGTCCCCTAAATTCGATTGTCTCTACCACATACAAATCTACTCACTCTATTGAATAATTGAATGGAACACAGCCCATAATGAAGATATACAATTTTATTTTAGATCAACGTCCTCAACTGCCAGGCGAAGAACAACATGCGCAATCAGGGAACGAGTGGCCAATCGGAGTACTCGACGTACAATCGAGGAAGAGCATTCAGACCGACGCACTCGCAGCTGTGCTGTGATGGGTACGCTACTTTAACTGATTCTAAAATCAGAGCTCTCTAGAAAATAGGTGTATGAGAGCTTCATAGAGATAAAAGAGAAAAAGAGACTTAGCATGTAAAAATGATTACTCCTCAAATCCATTCAGCTACGGTCCTCACGTCGTCGCGATCGCCATCCTCGCCATTATCTGCATTCTAAAGGCTCCAATCATCTATGCTCTCATGATTATCTATCAGGTACACTTGCTTTGGCTACTTGGCAAATACAATAATGATATTTTGAGATTATATCATATCAGACATTGTTCGTTACCATTGTTCGTTACCACCTTTTACCTTTTTTTCTTTCCAGAATGACGATCGCACTCTTCTCCTCGTTTGCATCTGCACTGAGATCATCTATCTCTTCTCATGGATTCTTCTATGGATCGGACTGACGCTCAAGAGGGAATGGAACTTCAACATTCTCCATCGTGCCCATGAACTCTACGCTCTACAGGTTAGCCCCTCTTTTGTGAAGCGAGCATCTGATCAGGAAGTGTTGTACAAGATCGTATAGCTTCGGATCTTGGATACGGATTCTTTCTTTGATATTCACCAAACAGTTGATCTCTGTTGATGGCCCTCGAACTAGGTTTCCTTCTCTAATCTCTCAAAGTTTACATTGGTCTAAAAGCTGAGCGAGCCGTGTGGCATTTTCATTGACGTCATCGTCTTAGGGAGCACTTAGAGTTCTCACAATAAATAGTGGGAAAAAATTTGTATCATAAACTAACGTTAGTGATAAATCTTCGATATGGACAACATAGAGTTTCGCTTTCCGTCTAGAAGTCCTAGACCATCATCAATACATTTGGATAGAGGTCATGAATGTGCAATGACCTCTTTGTCAGGAAGGGCTCTAACAGCATGAGACAAATGAGGGACCAAGGGATGTACTAGAATTTTGCGGGCGGAAATAAATACATTTTAAAAATACAATAAAATGATATTAATTTCAGAAGGGTCTGACAAGCGGACACGTTCGGGTGAACACGAATCCTTCTCAGCTGAAGAACGCCCTGATTGTGATGCATAGAGATCAGGTGAGATATGAGGGGTCCAGATAAGGGATACTGTCATTAACGTATTGCTAATTATTAACGGTACATCAGCACTATCCTCTCTTTGTTTTTGAATTAGAACTGTCGGATCTCGTGCACTAGAGATCGACATCGCTTCCGCTGGCACGACACCTCTAAAAATCGTGAATGAAAAGCGGCTTTCCAATACCCCATCTTGATCAGTGCTCAGAAAACGACACTGATTGTACCTCATGTGGACGAATAATAGACCACGATATCGATCTAATAATAATCCATTCAGATGTTCGTGACGGACGATCAGACGGCTAAGCAGTCCCTTCTTCGTTCCATTCAACAGAATAACTTCGAGCAGAAGGACGAAGCGTACTGGCTCAAGTCGAATGGAGGAACACTACAGGGATCACCTGCGATGAAGTGAGTAACGGATGAATACTGTCTAGTCTTCTTAGTAGAGCAAGTGTGAGCACGAGAAGGGGACACGGATTGATGACGTTGATGATGATCGGCGCGGCGCTTTGTGCATACATCACATCATCCGTCAGGAATAACAGTATCAGATGAATGACCTGATCTTTTCATGATCTGACACTTTTCAGATTTTGAGTTGCGCGCAATCCGACAAGAAAGTTATCGTGAAATGAGAAAGCTTATGCTCCCTAGCCGGTTAGAAACGCCAAGAGAGCATTGCAGATAGGAAAAAAGAAAAGAAGCGACCTCCTTCACTAGCCCTAGTTGAAATAATGATTGCGGATTGATTGCAGGCGCATGCATTCTGACGGTGCGCGCACAGAGGAGATGAATCGACTACTGTCTGGAGGAGGAACATTGAGGAGACAGAGCAACCAGCAGCAGACCACTGCGCAAATCCAGGAGGATATATATACTTCGGTAAGAGATCACAGTCGACTAGCGAAAACAAATGTGCAAGATTTCTGAAGAAAGATTTCTTATTTGTACCCAATGCTATGAAGTAGAATGGGTTTAATTTATTAAATAAACGGAAGTAAAATCAATACTCCATTACAGAGACTGCCTCCTCACCCGAGTCAGCTGACGACTCCCGGGTACAGAGGTGGAAGCTCGCCACCACAGGGAACGGACGGGTTCGGAACTCTTACGGTCAGTATATTCTTCCTGCTTGTATCAATAATTTGGGCTCAAAAGTTCCAATATGATGGATAGAGTTACTGTATCAATGAAATTGCAGCGTCAGCAGCAGCAGTACACACTGCAGCGACACGCCTCGGCGGGAGTTAATCCGACCGGAACACTGCAGCGATCACTGATGGATGGACCGAGTTCGGCACGACAGGTTAGTAAATTTTATGCATTATTGCTCAACGAAAAATCAGTTCCTTAGGATATCGCGAATAGCGCGGATAGCGCGAATCATCTTCAATGAAATGCGTTTCAAGAAATTGAATAATTTTATTCAAATATGGAACATATCTGCAGAGTGAATCATACGCGTCCATTCACAAGTCGAAGGAGGCCGCTGGCCCAGGAGGAATCTACGGATGGAGAAGAGGATCACAGGACGAGGGAAGTGGATTCTCCGCTCCCTCAGCGTATGGAACCGTCGGCAACTATGCCACTTATGCGAGACTTCCTCCTCAGGTGTGTTTCACTCGCAAGCTGTTTGAGTTTCATCATATGAATCTACATTCCATAAACATCCTAGTTAACCAATTCCCCTTGTTGGAATCGAATTCCGAAAGCAGAATTTCGAATCTCTAATGTATCTCTAACGAGAGAGTACTAGCCACTTGTCAACGCGACTTGTTGATCCTTCAGTATAACGTATACCTAGCATACAATAAAGAAGGATCTTCGGCTATAAGTTAGCCCACCAACTTAACTTGTTGTTTTCCACATGGCCCCTCTCTAAAAAAGTTCGACACGTTCCACATTTTTGAGAGAAATGAGTGGCCGTCTGTCACAACAAACTAAGTCCTCCAGCTATTTCTGGGAGCCTTTATGTGTTATCGTTCATCATTGACTCTCTTTTAAAAACCTTTAACATGTGAAAGAAACACAAAATGATCGTTGCGTATCTCAGTACAAAATTTTAAAAAACACAATATTTTAGTGCAACGAGACGCATAAAATCAGGTAAGAATACCACTGCTCGGCTAGCGATGAATTCCAGCGATGAATTACCTTTCTTTTTCAGGCATCAACTCTCCAGCAGTCTCGGCTGGCTAACCTCCCGAATGGAGGTTCCTCCACTCTACGCCTCAACAATTCTGCTTACGCGTCGCAGCAGCAGATCGGCATGCCACGACCTCCTCAGACAGTGACGATTCCCTCGATCAGGCAGAGTCCTCTCATAGGAGACAGGGCGGGATCAGTGCCAAGGTACGGTATTTTTTCTTTAAAAATGTAAAAGGTGCATCCAAGTCAAGTGATTAAACGCTTGGTGGGACCCGTCGATAAGGAGACGCTCTTTGCACTAATGTATAAAAGGGTCCCTAGACATATCTTTTTTTTTCTTATCCCATATTTTTTGGCCACATAGCATGGGATTCAGTCAGCCCAATCTCATCATCGAATCAGCTCGATTAGCATCAAACGCTGTTTCGATGGGATATTTGCAACTTGCAAGATCGCACGTTTTTGCACGGCCAGAGAACTTATCAAAAAAGCCAAAAAACGAGGTCGTCTAGACATTACAAATATGGACGCAAGTCGCATATTTTTTGCAGAGAGCAATCCGCCTATGGTCGTCAGCCAATTTCCTCCTCTGGAGTTAAGCTCTCCTCGTTCAATCTCAACGGAGATAAGAGTGCCTATGGATCGGTTGGAGGGTTTGGATCCTCGCAGAGAGCTCCAGTGGGACAGCCATCGCAGTTGCTGTACAATGGAGGAGGAGGCAGCTGCACGGGAATTGGACCCAAACCTGTGGTACGGTATTCTGACAGTCCACTATGGTGAAGTCTAGTGTATCTCATCATCAGAACAGCTCAATGATCTCCACAATAGTCTCCAATAAAAATAAATTATATTATTTGTTAAATTGTTTGAACTCATCTCAAATCCATGCAACGATCATTTCAAAATAATTTCCTTTTTGGTCTGAAAGGACCTCTAATTTCCTATTTTTAAATTCTAGATCCCGAGATAAGTCTAAAATTCAATTTCAATGCAAATTGGCCGGAATTGGGTGTTTTATTCCGAGATGAGTTAGATTAGTGACCACAGTGGCTCTAAACACGCGCTGACAAATCATATAGGTGCGATATAACTACTTTCAGCCGCCTCCCTCCGTGAACGCCACAACTCCCCTCTCCAACTCCTCATCGGCCCAGGATGCAACGGGCGGATGCTTTACTCCCAATAGTACAATGACCAGTCAGGGATCGAATTACTCACAGAGGACACCGAGGGGATCGCCACAACATCAGGTGAGCACGGTAATGACATCTGTCCCCGTCTTCGGCGACTGACTTTTTGAACATGAATTGACCATTGAACGAGGTGAACAAAGTAGATCGCCGGCACCAATGACAGTTGCTCAACAGAACGGTTCGGTAGCACCAGACACAACGGTAATAGCTATTCCGCTAGCACCTTGGGAAGGTCAACACAGAAAGTTCGTCTAGTCTACAGTGCAAATTCATTCACGTCCAGTTCTCAATTGTTATTCTTTCCACACGTCTTTGAATACGGAAAAATATTCCAACAGGCCACTAAATTTGAAAACCATTTTGCAATTAAGTTTTAAATAAATATATTGAGACGTCCTCCTTCGGCGGTCCTCGCAGCGACATTCATCGTGCGGAAGTGGAGGAATTCGAGGATGGAACACTGCAGAGAGCACCACCCAAACCAGCTATCGTCACTGGATCGACCAGTGTACGACACACTGTCAAGGCGAGTTGCTGAATAATTTCTATTTGGGTGGTTGTTAGGTTTTTAGGCGACTTATGTAGGTGCCTTAGGTCACTGGATCATCTAGTCTACTAGTGTAGGACACACTGTTAAGGCAAATTGTTGATTATTTCCTTCTTAGGTGTGGTTCTTAGGTTTGTAGGTGTCTTAGGTCATTGGACCAACAAGTATATGCCTATGATGTATTTTGCTCTGCAGAGAGCTCTACTCAGATTACCACTTCATCCTTCTTTCTGAATCATTAATCAAACCTACACAATTCTCAAACTATACCACATCTTTGCTTCAATAATAAGGCTTGTTCATTGCAGGTAGTCGGTAGCAATACCCTTCGATCGAATGAGGATTCTGCCAACTACTCGGCCTCATCGAATGGAAGTCAACCGACAGGAGCCGATTATGCAACCAGTGTCGTCTAGGCAGCCAAATCTGCAAAAAAAAATCCTTTAGACTTTCAACTGTAACTTGTCCATGTTGCTTCTGTTATCTACTTCATCAAAGTCATCTCTGCTAAACCCCGATCATTACTCTCATTCCTTGTATAATCTCAGCTTGTTGGTCGCACGATCTCGCATAGGTTTGAGTATGGTGATCTTGGTTTCAGCCTCTTTTCCCTCCAACCCGAGTTCCGTCCCTTTTTCCTTCCGTCCGTTCAGTTAGGCCCTATCGACGAGGTATCAACTCATTATCTGAATGGCCCGCCCCCTGTTCTTGCCCTACAAATTGTCGTTCTCTCCTCACTAAAAACGATCTGACGCTGTCATAAGCCAGTGTAGACCCGATTACGCCTTGCAGTTTCTCACTCCCCCCCACCATCGAAATGTCCTCTCCTTCTCCCCTTCTCTCCTATGCATGTCTAAACTTCTCCCTAATTCGTCCCTGCCCTCCCTCTCCTTCTCGCATAATTCTTCCCCGTTACTTCATTAAGCACGTGCCACCTCTCGTGTGGCACCATTCGGGTCATTTAAATCTTCCCCATCCCCCCTACTAGCCCCCATACATATTTCATCATCCCTACCCAATCTCACTCTCCTTCTCACTCATTTCGACCGCCAAAAAGTGTTTCCACCCTAGTGTCTCTCTCATCTCGTTTCCCTGAGAACAACGATCCTTCACATACATACACACACGCATTTATGGGGGAGCCCGAAGAGGTTGGAGCAGAGCAGAATCAGATGTGTCGCTTCCTCCTATACCCTTCCCCATCCCTCTCGATGTCCCCATCCTATACCCTCCTCCTTTGCCACACTGCACATTGTTTCACTCGTTCTCATCACATTACTATTCCCGGATAAACAGCGAAATTGAAATGAGTGTCCTCGACAGAAATGTGGCCAAGTTGTTGTATACGTGAAACGGAGGAGTGTTTATGCCTGGATTAGCCTCTTTGGCGAATTTCTCTTCCTTGTCGACTGGAATTAAGATGTTTCATCGAGTCCCGATTATAGTTCATCTTTTGCTCTTCCTTCCTCTCTCCTTCTTCTAAGTGCGAGCTCACAGAGTACTCTCCTGCCAGTCCTTTCTTGCTTGGTACAGTGCTCTAACTCTCTTCATTTCACCCAGTCTCTCCCCATCTTTGCCTGGTGAGATGCATGTAAAAGGCGTAGAGTGTGAAGCTGTGTCCCCATCGGCTTAGGTCGTCTCCATCTATTGTGCGAGTGGGTGCGAAATGCCACCGTATGTTGACAAACCGCCCTCCTCCCCCTCTTCTCATTTCAGAATTATCTTGTCTGTGAGGGAAGCCATACAAATGAGTGGGATGTCCGCAGCAATAAACAATAAAAGTGGGAACACTAGCAATGGTTCGCAGCTTCTTTCTTGTTTGGACAATACATCTGTCGATGTATTAATTTAGTTAGTGAGGGTGTTCGATCTCGCTTGTCGTTTTTCTCCTTCTCTCTCGCTCGTCCAATTGAAATTGTTCTACGAGATCGTTCCCTCTCTCTTCCAGTCATCAAACACAGCTTGTATCTCTTCGGAATCTCTCTTCTCTCTATCCAATCTCTTCTTTATCCGTGACATTAAGCCACAAGTTCCTCGTGTTTCATGCACCTCGTAACCCTACCGTAGGCACGCAAGAGCAAGCATTTGTATTCGCTCTGAAAAGAATCTAAATAGTGCTACAAAACAGGGATACAGGCGTCATGTTCAGTTACATTTTCTAATGCATGCATATACTTTTTAGCTGCTTTTAGCAGTGAGATGCTTCATATACTTCTTCAATCTTATCGTTTCACATACATCGCCATCGTATATACGTAGTAGTAATCCTAATCTGCTGCTCACCTTCTAATCGTGACTAGTGTGCAAATGCGTCGAAATGTACCGCTAGATGCCCTTCTAATCTGTGATCTTCGCTCATCAACCAGAGTGGAAAACGTCGAATTCGCGTTTTCCGGTCCATTTCAGTCCCCTTAGGATTTCCTCTCACCATTCATCAGCATTTTGTATGTCTGAAAACATTTTCATGTTTTCTCGAATTTTGTCAACTTTTCGAAACTTGATGTTTGATCTTGCGGCCACTTTCAACAGCAATCTCCGTCGAACACTACTAATAAGAGAGAGGAGTAGGAGGGGTTTCATCCCCTCTTTCGCCTTCCTTAACTTCTCACTTCGTAGTCTCGACTTCTCACGCAGAGATAGCGAGAAGAACTCTTCTTCTTTCGCTCTAACAACGACGTTTCCCTTTCCCGTTCCTGGTAAATTCAACCTGACTAATACTAGTTTCCTGCTTCATAATTCGTCGCGCTCTCATTTCATAGGTAAGGAGAAGGAAGAGGAGAAGAAGGAAGCCTCTTGAGATGGGGCAATTCCATATCCCCTTGCGCGTCCTTCTCATAAGTCGCCTTCTCATATGTGTGTGCATTCAACCCTACCGTATATTCATCCAATTTAAATTTTCTCTCCTCTCATTTCGAAATGCTCCACGTCTAGAGCCGCGAGAGCAAAATTTCTCGCTCGATGAGCCACACGGCGTCCTAATGATCTCCCCGCGCAGTTCTTGTAATGTGGTTATGAATAAACATGGCCAATTCGACGCAGGACCATCCTCCCGCTCTTATCTTGAACCTCTCTTCCTGAGTTCAATGACTCCAATTCTTCCTTGACGGTGTCGGCATATTGCTTATTGTAAAACTGTAAACTGTAATTTGAGTTTTTACCATTTTTACCTCATGTCTCTTATAACAAAAAAAACTGTAAACTGTAATTTGAGTTTTTACCATTTTTACCTCATGTCTCATTAATCACCTTTCACTGCTATTGAAATCCGGGATCCCAATTGATCCGTAATACTGCATTGCTTGATGTAAAGCCGTAAACTGTAACCACTAATTTGAGGTTGTATCTTCACCGCTGTTTTCCCTCTTCTTCTTCTTGGTCGAAGTTGTCGACACTCTTCGATGCTGTCAGCGTCAGTCTTCCGAAGGCCAAGCCACTCTCGGGCCTCGTCAATTACGACACTCTTCGAACCGATGGGAGGAGGAGGAGGACGTAAGAGTTCTTCTTTCTGTTTTTGCCAAGCTCACATGCTCTCCCTATCATATCTCGACATCAGTGTGCAGTCTGCGGCCAGTTCCTAATCACGCTATCGTATGCTTGAAGGATCAAAACAGAGAACCTTGTTGTGCTCCCTTCAAGTGCTCACTCCATTCAAACTGTGTAGAATGCGGAGTATCCATTGTTTGTAGTATTTTGAACGTTCTGGTACACTAGTGGCGCACTGGACAGCTGACGTTAGTTGACCAAGGCCCTTCATTCCATTCATACACCTCCCGGGAACGGTCTCATGGTAGATCACGAGACTGTTTTTCGGCTGTTTTCGTTCTTGGTATCCATTTCAATGGTTTTGAAAAGGCTGTGTACGCGTTGAGAAGTGCCCTCGGCATTTTCCTGTTGCTTCCGAGAGGATAAGCGGTCCTTAGAGCACTTCAACCGTTTCGATCCCCTCCCTTCTACGAACCACTTTCTGCGCTTTCCTTCCCGAGTCTCGTGATTTTCGAAATACCCCTTCCAACTTCCTCCGATAATTGGATGCCCTTCCCAAGTGTAATCGCTGATTGGAAGCGCCTGATCACAAGAGGTGATTCAGTTTTGTCCTCATTACGATTATTGGTGAGAGATGGGAAAGAGTGGGTGAATAGAGTAGAGTCATTCTCCATATTACACTCATGCGTTGACAATAATTAAGTCGCTCATATATCGGCAACAGAGACAATAGATCGCGCAAAGATCACTAGACTAGCGTTTCATTAGATAATAGTAGGCGTTGCTGCGTATAGAAGAATGCGTGGAGATCCTGAAACATCTTAATTATTGTTCATTACGCCTTCTATCTCTTAAAGGAGGAGTAACATGAAAGTTTGAGTCACTAAGTTGACAACGTAGTGCTGTAGCTATCGACAGCCATATCAGAATTCTGAAGTCCCCATATTTGTATCTCATCTCTGAACCGAGATACAGCGAGTTGGCCTTGTGCCAAAGCTTCCCTCATGGCAGGAAAGGGCGGGGATTTTGAACTGTTGATTTCACTGGGAAGGGACTGCGCACTGATCTACCCCAGTCTCCCCTTGTCTCTTCCCATCGATCGCCTTCCTCCCTCTCCCTATCAGAGGACGGGAGAAAGGAATAGGGTCTTGGCAAAGTGCCAACTGCTAACTACGGTCGCTTCCCATGGCCGGCATTTCGTTGTGAGAGTCTCTAACATTCTTTCCTGTCACTCCTCCTTTAAGGGGGAAGTGAGGGAGCGAAAAGAGTAGTAATAGCTCCAAGTCACGATCTTTCCACTGCAGGAATGGGCGGCAGCACTCGAGACATCTCAGCAACGATGGATGATAACGAGACAAGTCTGATCAGGTGAGAATTATTGTACTCTTTACATTAGGTCGTATGAGAACATAAGGATAAGAACGTACTGCATGACCACCTAAATGTATAATTTGTATCGCATTTGGCTTTGAAACATAATCAATAGGTCCGAATATTCTGATTCTCTTTCAACCTGTTTATTCATGACCTTTTTTCACAACAACTTCTAGTTTTGGCTCCGTTCGAGTTTTGATCCCAATGTTTTCGCAAGCGCCGGGTGCGCTTTTTCACACATTTGCGCATAATTGAGGATCTTTAGATCGAGCGTAGTGTGCGAAATCTCACGCGCATGGGTTGCTAATTTATGGGCGAGTTGAGAAGGTGAGAGAAGTTGGGATTAACTATGGATGTCACCGACCGGGGAATCCGGGACGAGTTTCGCGCTTTGAAGATATATCTTTGTCTCTTGGTCTCTTAGTGCATTGAACCTCTGCAAGGAATCATGGACCTTTGCGCATAAAAATGTACAAGATACAAGACCTTGAACGTGCTTCTCGGTTTTACATTTAAAAAAATTCAAACATATGATTCAGAGCATCTCAAGACATGCAAATTCTCAAGTAATGGAAATGAAGTTAGAATTGAGGGGGTGTTTCATTACATGCGACATCTCGAACGCGCGGTTCTCTGAACAACTCCTTGCATGCAACGACATAATTAGGCCGGCGGATCACAAATCGCTCCTCTTCCCGCTCTTCTCTTCTCTCTCTCTCTTCTCCTCGCTTCCGCTTTCCATCCTCTTTCTGATCTCTTCAAACCGTGAGAGAATCTCCTCGTTTGAAAGCCGAGCCCTCGCGATGGGCGAAACAGCACTCGCAACTGTTCGAGAACCGACGAGAAATAAATATCTCCGTCGGACTCTCTCGATTCCGCCCGCTCTCTCTCTCTCTCACTGTCTGACCACGATGTGAAAGTTGAACTCGGTTGAGAATCAGATCAAAGTCGAGAGATGAATTACTCCTACGGTGTGAGAATTAGAGACGAAAAAGAAAGGGAATGAAGATGTTGTCTCTTTATTTCCCAAAGTCTCTCACAGGCGTGAGTGACGAGATAGAACGTAAAATGAAAGGACACGTTTCTCATCATGCAGGACCAAGTGCAATTGCTCAACCGCCGGATAAAGAACAGCCTTGCCTATTTCAACTAAAGGGTCGTTCAAGATGGTCATGTGACAACAAGGATATTGATGATGTTCTACAGTTCGATCAAAGTCATGGTGCTCGCTATAGAACATGCACTAGTTCCTCTTCTCTAATTGTTAGTTCACCTGCAGCATTTGCCTCTACACCGAACACGAAACTTGCCAACATCTTCTCTCCGCTCCCCTACCCTCAAGTGACACTTATAGGGGGATTTCAATGCGGCTCCCAGGCTGATTACTCAAAACAGTGAATAGCCGAAGGGCTAAGGAGGGGTAAATATAGACTGGCGGCTAGAAATAGGTGCACCAGAAAATGTGAAATGGCCTCTTAAACTTACTAACTCTTGTATTATCGAGTTTTGGAGCAATCCCACCTAAACGTCTGTATGGATTTTCTCGTTTTCCAGAATGTGCAGACATGCTCGACTGCACTGGAGGAATCTCCGGGGGAATGTAGAAAGGTAGAATGTGCAGAATGTTCTTCCCTTCGTTCTTTCCTTGAAGGCTTGGTTGTTCGATGCATCAAAATTTCTGCGCTCTAGAAAATAGTCGATCCTTCAATCCATTAGCCTTCATTGAGAAAATATACCGTTAAATACACCGATAGAAGAAACCTGAGCATCAAGCGCATTGAAGAATGAGAAGAAGACGGAACTACCTATAGCTTTATTATACGGAATGTGGAATGTATACGCAATGCGACGATCGTTCGTTGAAGGCGGGCCTCATATTGGTCGATGTGGCTTTTGCGCGAGCTCTTTCGAAATTGATACCCTCCATCCTTCGCTCCACTTCCGAAAACCTTCCTGTTAGGCTTGGGAAGCAGCAGCAGCCACACGTGACGACGCATGCGACGAGACTACAATGGGATTAAAATTTATTAAAACTAATTTTTATCAAGCATCATTTTCATGCAGAATACTGCCAGTTTTGCACGTGTACGTTGCTAATGAAAATGCACATGTTATCACCCAATAGACACGATGTCGCCTACGTCTACTGATTACCGGATGCGAGGCCTGGTATACAAGTAAAAACACAACAACATCTCTGCAGACTCGAAGACTCTACATTTACTATGTTTACCCACAGCCCTTTTCGTCTTTGCGCTGTCTGCTCTTCTCTTTCTCAGAATCCGTCTCCGATCGAATTGGATTGGGGTCAGGGGAAGAAAGGGTCTCCTTATTCCTCAAGATCTCTCGTCAGTCTGACCGATTAGAGAGTACACGGAATGGATAGACTCTTCATCATCCTTGTCAAAAGGTGCGCACTTTGCAGCCAGGAAAAGAAAGGGATGAATTCTCCCTCCCGATCTCTCACCGAGAAGAGAAAGCAATAGATCGTCGCAGTATACGAGATTCAGAAGAGGGGATAAAGGAGGGCGGGTCTGCCTCCTGTGTCTTCTTTCCTCTTCTTCTTCTTCCTCCTTTTTCTCCTCCCTGACTCCTCTTCATCGTCATTTATCCGTGAGAGCGGCGCGTGCCCTCAGAAGAGAGAGAAGGACAGTCATTATGTTCTCCCGACGGGGTCCGGCACCTCTTGAACGGAGGAAGATCTCGTCGTCCACTTCCCTCATCCTTCCTCCCTCCTCCTACAGTTCCAATCTGGAGAGAACGACGTCGAATCCGGCATGGTCAGTTCCAGCATTACTGTAGTCAGCGTGAATTATGGCTATGACTATAAATCCGGCCTCGTTTCACTACGCGCGTGACGTTCGCCGCATTCCTGCAATGTTTCGCATTTTCGCGACAATTTGCATAGATGTTCTGAAAATATCTGTTGAGACAGTCATCATTCCGATTACTTGTGTGCCTTGCTGATTCCTTCATTCACTTTTCTTTTTTTGCTAATGAACTGTTTGTTGTTACAGCGTCCTTGGGTTCCCGATTACGCTCGAAAAAGTTCAACTATTTGATTCTCGTTAGGAGTTAGAAGCTCGAACTTGTCACGATTCAAGATCGACTCGGTCACGTAACGCTATCGGACTTTGATTCGTCCCCTGTGATGGGAGGTTGTTGTGACTATAGAGAGTGAGGACTAGCTGCTGGATTAGCGTGACAGGCACGGAAGAGGACGACAAAGACGTCTTCCAAAGTGAGAGGAAAGATGCATGAATTAGCTGTTTTTCACTTCCTCTCCAGGTATTTCCGTACACAATTTCCATATCAACTACTAGTAGTTCGGATGCTTCTCATTTCCCAATGTTTGAACTTCGATATCTTATCTCTTATACTGATTGATTGGTTGGATCCGCCTAAACTATGCTGATTGCTTCCTTAATTCAGGCGCGCTTTTGTTGTTACAGACCGTTCGGTCCCTTGAGAAGGCTTGAAGAATGTCGTTCTTGAGCACTTCAAAGCAGGGGTCAATATCCTGCGTCATTCCCTCTTGTCTGGAATTCGACAAGGGTTACATTTGCTCATGTTGCAGCGGGGTTTTGTCGTTGTGTGGGGGTTGTTGTTATCTCTCCTCTTCTTCTCATCAGCAGTTGCGTGCCAGTTCAGATCAGATTTCGAGATGAGTCGAGTAGTTCAACACATCTTTCATCTCTCAAAGTGAAAGAAGCTCAAAGTGGACACACAAAAACAAGACATGTCGTGTCGAGATTCCCGTTAGGTGCACTCATTTCTATAGGAACTCTTATTTGGTATAGCTCTAAATTCTATTCCACCTTTTCTTTGATTAGCTTTCTAGTTCCATATTTATGTAAAATTATACAGCCACAATTAGACGTGGAGATTTGCTTCGATATAGAACCTATTCCAACAATTCTTAGTCCCATTTACAGAGATGTAATGAACACTAGATCGTTTTTTTCGGTTATATTGCTCAATTACCAATATTTGATAAGCATTGAACCCGGGATGGCTCTTTGAAGATCCTACATCAACTGTTTTCCGAAATATTAACAGAGGATTTACGAGCGTTTTAGAGCGAAAATGAGTGAAATGAAAAAAAATTAAGATTAGAGGTTATTCGAATATTTCGTCCTTGATCCCATTAGAGTTTGCCCTCGAGTAGCGACTTTTTAAGGAACCAACACTCACATCTGCTTCTAAGATCAAGAACACTCACTTGTTGGCTATTTTTTCACAGATCATACTTCAACAACTCTAGAGATCTTTGTGTTCACATAAGCGCGATAGCTGTATAATCTTTTGACAAAACAAGTCAAAATAGCCGATCATAAATAGAGAAATGCCCACTCAACAAAGTCGGCGTTTTCAACACACACTAAATTGGGGAAGTACTGGCTTGGGAGTAAGACTCATTCGAACGTCGGTTTTACGGTCTAGTCGAAGTCGAAAAGTGGGCCCTGCCGAACTTCAAGATACCTACTCAAAGGAGAATCTTCTTCGAAGTTTCTTTCCTCGCAGCCGCATGTGATCCCTCACTCGTCCAAGTTCACTTCTTCTCCTCGCTCTAAATCATTCGGTTGCACTGGTCGAGAGAGGGGGGAGATTCAGTCCCCTCTCTCTCCTCACAACGTGATAGCCCTCCTGGGGATCGGAATCGTCGCTCATTCTCACACAAATCCCTCTTTTCCCCTCGTTGCAACCAGTCATTTCCTCATTTCTTGCGCAATTCGGAAACATTATCTGCAGCCTTGGAGTGAGGGTAGGAGTGTCTACGCAAGAATCGGTCTCTTCATTTCACACACTCTCTCGCCTGTTAGAGATCCAAGATATCAGGAATCATCCCTTCGTGGGGGCGACAGGGACGAATCACCACCCAATGGATGCAGATCTCACTTCCTTCTCACCACCAAATGACTAGTCGTCTTCCCATCATACAATCTCATCAGAGAGTCCCACGAGAATCCCCACGCTTGTGCAGACTTTTACTCCGATTACCACTGTTTCAGTGGACCTTTAAAGAGCATCGGGAAGGATCTTCTTCTCCACGTGCTCGAGGTTCTCTCGTCTATTAAGTCTGTGATGTAGTCGACCCTTCTCCTCTCATCCGATCCATCCGGTCTCTTCCCTCCTCCTAAATGACTGCCCTATTCCTCTTCTTGGCCCATCCATCCCTCTTGAGAGACTGATGCTCCTTGTTCTCTCTCTCTTTCGCTCTTTGTTCTTCGTTTCTCGCTTTCAATTCGATAAGAGCTGTAGAGTCAGTAGATTCGCCGCGAGTTTCCTATTCAAATCTAGCCCTGCATCGTGAGCGTAGGCGCAGCCATTCACAAATAGACGTCGTTGTCGTCGTTTGTAGGAGGACGTCGTAACAGAATCAGGATTTGAGCAGTGAGCTCGCATGTGTCTCCTCGTTCCGCACGCTCTCTCGCTGCTCTGACTGCGATGAGCGATCGAGGAATGAGGAGACGACATCTAAATCAGTCGGGATCGCGGGGATATATTCAGTTGCGATGGAGATAGCCGACAGGCTTCTAAGATCTCTATCGCAGTCTCTCATAGATTCCTTCGTGGGAATCATATCAATGGAGAGGAAAAGAGAGGAAAGAAGGAGTCGGGAATAGAGAAGAATTCTCTATCACGAGACGATATCCATAGAGAGTCATTGCGTCTAGAATAGACGAGATCATTAGACTAGCCGCACTTTGAATAGTAGACAGCGCAACTATACGAGCTAACTTTCGTAGACATGATTCAATCTCAGTCTCTTTATCGTGTTTCGCGTCTGGAATTTTCTTCTTTGGTCTCAATAATCTTTCATCTCTGTTCATAAGGCTTAACGTCCTAATTGTGAGTCCCTTAGACTATCAGCCCTCTTCTAGGAAATTGATACTTCAGCATCGCCCCTCGAGCGCGGCATTAAAGGCCGTGCAAACGGTGTGAATTTACCTTTCCACTGAAAGTCTACGTGGCATTTGAATACTTGATAGGGCAACTATACGAGTAATCACCTCTTTCCTTTATCGCCAAAGTAGAGCAAGAGTGTGGATGAAAGCTCGATTGAGACTCGTTGATTTCATCTTCTCGATTCCTCCTTCGCTTCACTCAATCATTCCATGAATCCTTCTCTTGAACATGGTCTCACCTTCATCTCTCACACCTTCTCAATTTCACTTTTCGGCCCCCTTTCCTCCCCCATTTCGAATCAATTTCAACAGCTGAAATTATCTAATCAGCGCGAATGCACCTGTCCCTGTCCCATATTCTCCTTTCCTCGCACTTACTTTCCCTCATTCACTCAACTATCGACTGTTCTCGAGTACCTCAATCGAGTGTTTCCACAACTTCCATGCAGTATGTCTTACTACTATTAAGAACTATTCAATTGGTTGTGAAATCGGTCGACTCGTGAAGGATTTCAAAAGGGACTGATTTCTTGAAGAATCTTAATTGAATTTATGTGAATGTTTTGCTATTAGGCGACCTAGGAGAATTAGGGGAACTAGGATTTCTCTAGCCCTTTCTGTTGCACTCGGCAGAGTTCCTGCAAGAAGGTCTTCTTCTTCTTCTTCGTCTCACCTTTGTTGTTGTCTCTTCTCCTCTCTTCTCGTCTCTCTTCTCGTCTCATCTTACAGCCTCGACCCTATTCTCAGATCGAGTACATTCCCTATTTCGAGATCGTGCGCGAGTTCGCACACTAGAGATGAAGAATCACCAAACAAAGGGGGCAGAAATTCGGGAGAAACCAGTGAAATTGGCCAGACTAGTCCACAGCGGATTAGTGTTTTTGGACGAATACGGAGTTTGTTATTATCATCGGGCTCTCCAGACGGGCTACGTCACAGAGCATCTAAGGAGAAAACATGTCAAGAAGTGTACAGATTAGATTCTTACCAGGAAGTGCGTATCAGTTCTATGTGAGATTGGAGAAGAATGGTTTTTCATCTCTGATATCACAACAATCTCGATATCATTGGTTTTTGGTTTCGGAGCACACTCTGTCTCCAATACCTAGAATCAACTCACTCACACCATAAAATAGAGAACGTATAGCACCGCATTCGCGTCGTGGGTTCATTGGTAGCCATCAGATTCATCGTGAAATCGACACTATTTTTCATATGGCACCTGGCGAGGGTTAGAGAGGAAGAGAGAGTGCGTGACTTGGAGAGAGTTAGAGAAGGCGATTGGGATAGAGAAAGCGAGAGAGTACGTGATATGAAGAGAGTGAGAGTATGGTTAACGATCCCATTCTAAGCCATCCGTCGGATTCTTACAAACACGCAATTACACGTGCGTTCCGAGAGAGCAAACGTGATATCGTCCCCAATGAAAAAACATCTATTGAAATGGTCATTTTGATGTTATCACATCACATCATCGGCACCTTTTTGTTCACGAAGAAAGATTTCCCTTACATGACCTAGGGATCTTCCAAATTTCATGACGACTGAGTTTTCAAGTGGAAATGTTGAATCACTGAGGAGCTCTCACATGACTTTGTGCCTACCGTAGTCCTTCGTCGATAATTAACCGTGTGACATTACCCCCAATCTCGAGATGAGATTTCGCTTCCGTCTCTGCCAAATCGCATTCTCCTCTGTAATGGACTTTCCATTCCATCTCCACATCACTCCTCATTCCGACGCTGCTCCGTTTCCGCGCCGGATTGTAGTTACATTTGGCCTTTAGCAAGCGTAGATCTCTTGCGGCGAAAAGAAGGTGTGTGCAAAATTGTTCGCAATCCCTCGGTCTTTCTGCCTGGTGATAGAGCACAGCGAAATGAGAGAGACTGACCACTTTTTTGTACACCCCCTGTAGTGTCATTCGGGAGGCGGCCTCCTCTAATAATAGAAAATGAGAGGGGCCAGCGCGCGCGTCTCCAAATTGCGAAGAGGAGTCGCTCCCTAACGCCTGACTGCTCGCTATTTTTTTCGACTCTTCATCCTACTGCTGTAGAGACGACTTTTTGTTGTATTATCAACCATAGAGAGCGATTTCCATTCAAATCTGCTGGGGAAAAGCAAAATTGTTGTTTGTTGCTAGATATTGGTTGTGACTGTATAAATTATAAAAATAGTGATCCAGCAATCGAAAGAAATCAATTCTTCTGAGAGGTTTCTGCGAGGTCTTGGCCATTTTTTAGAGCAATGTTGTCTTGCAGCTGAGAAGGACAAAGGGTAATGACACGACCTCTTTCATTGCTTCCGCCTCTTCTTTCACTCATCATCTCTCACTTCTTGCAACATCTACCGATATGCATTTGAGAGAGGGAACGGCCTATCGTGCACAAGTCACAGCCAACTCTCTCTACCTCCCTCTCTCTCCCTCTCTTCCTTCCTCTCTCCCTCCTTATCCTGCCCTACCCTCTCTCTCCCTTTCTCTATCTCACGAGATAGCGTGTGAAATTGAGAGAGACTCGAAACGCCGCCCCCTATCATGCCATTCATGCTTATCCCCACAGAGAGAGAGAATAAGATACCACCCGGATGTCATGCCTCCATTAACGTGAAATTGGTGGTTATGATAGGGGAATTGTCCTTGTCTTACAATTCTCTCATTCTTCTTATTTCTGGTGAAGCTTACCTCTCCCCGCCTTTTTCTCATCGCTTAGTCTCGAGTATTTCTGGCACATTTTTTGAGAAGGTCGCGTAAGTTTCTCGAAATCCCTCACTTCAGAACTTTAGAATAATTGAGTAGTCTTTCCATCTCCTTATCTCCCCCTCTCCTGGATATCAATATATATATGCTGTTGTTGTCGATTCTATCCGTATGAGTAGACGCAGTGAGAGATCGAGCGAGAAGGAGAGGGAGGCAGGGCTCAAAACTAATATCTCGGACGATAATCCTTCCTCGGATTGATTCCATTTACGGCATCATCACTACCGTATACTCTGCATTCAATAACTCTAATATCTCGCTCATCCCGCTCATAAGCCATTCATTGATGGGGCTTCCTTCTTCTTCTTCTCTCTTTATGAACATTCGTTCTCGAAGTGCACTCAGATACTACGCCACCGCTTTTCTTCTGACATTCAAAGACCATTTTATCGCACGCAAAACTATTAAATCATCCAAGTTTTACTGGGAATTGGGCCTCCCTCACATGCCAAAACTCCGCGGAATCTATGAGGGTGGTTTGAGGCAGACCGCCTGGCGGTTTATAGACATTTTTTGGGCAATTTCGGCGACGCTTTGATCTGAAAAGTCGGAATTCCCCTCGAAAATGCACAATTTCAGTTCTGCGAACTCTTCCCTCATGGTAATTCCGAGCACGCGGAAGAATCAGCACGGCTCTGGGGCTGGCGTGCACAATCAGTACGTTTTATTATGAAATTACCCTCGATTCAGTCTGAAATTAGCCCGATTTTTCATGAATTTAGCATAAATTAGCATGAATTTAAGCTGAATACAACCATAAATTGCAGTTTCCGCTCCTCCCAGCTGGGTAACCATCATCACCACAATCACGATGACTATGCTCGACAGCATCTACCCGAGAACGGAAGGCCAGCGCCCAGGACGGATCTCGTGTCTGGTGAGAACAGAGATTGCAGCAATTCCTCTCTCCAAGTTGAAGAATACTGAGAAACGCTTCGTTAGAGTCCTGTAGTGAGATTGACAGCACAAGGGTCGATAATGCTGACTTCAAGACTTGTGGGAACACAATAAAACTGTCACCTCTGTTATGATGTGAGTGTTGTGTCGTATGGTTCGTGAAACGCGAAAGCGCTCCATTATGCATGTTGCGAGGAGGCAGGTGAGGAGGAAAGGAGGAAGAAGAGGAAGGAATGATGAATTGGACAAACGTTTTCCCATCTCAGCTGAAATGGGAGAATTCATCCGATGCTGCTTCATAGCTACTCACTTCTTATAGAACCCTTTCGCACAATCATCCTCTGGCTACACTTAGTGCAACGCAGTCTACTCCTTAGTATGTTCGACGCATATGGAAAAGAACTCTGAAATCTTAGGTTTCTGGATATGCGAGGACCATTTAGCCTTTCTAGACGTGTAGTCCTCCCTCATTAATTTCTTTCTGTACGCACTTTCCGAACATACGTTAGCTATTCATACAATGTGGCGGCTGATTTATTGTCTTCGCGTTCTCTGGAATTAGACCGGATGAGAACCGAAAAAAAGTTACAATTTTTAATTCTGGGAAACTAAAAACAACTATATCTATTAAACCTTTTCCAGTAGTCTTGGTGCCTGTGTACCTATCTTTCCCGCTAGCTGGTCCATCATTAATGACTTGCTTTTCGCTTTCGCCGAACACCTTATTCTAAGGGCCTTCTATCGCTTGCATGGACTCAGACTGTCTCCCATTACTACTAGCCGTGTTCTCTGATCCGACCGATCTCGTTTATCTTTCTCGCTGGTCTTCGAACTACTCTGACAGCTCTGACAGACAGGCGCAATTCGTCGTTTCAAAGTGTTTTCTCTAATTGACTCACACGTCCGCCGATTCCAGGAAAGTTGTCTGAACCTCACTTGTATTTGTGTAAATGTTGTCACTTCATGTTCATGAGTGTTGTAATTGTGATGCAACAACACTGCTAAGAGTGACAATTGGAGAAAATGTTGTTCCGACGAATATGTTTGTTATAATTCGAATCCATTTCAGGAACGGGTGACGCAGTGCTCAAACTGAACATTGGCGGATCGCCCTTCCGTCTCAAAGTCTCTTCTATCTTCTCGCGCGGAGACGAAGGTAAAAAGACGAGCGCTTCTAACGAAGTTTGCAGTGAATAACGGCCGATTGACACAGTGGAAATTGGCCCGATTCACGCAGTTACTTCCTTGTAGATGTGACACAATCTAGCAAAGAGAGGGGAAAGGGCTTGATTAATGAGATCTTTGCAGGAAGACTGGTCAAATTTGCGCAACTCGACCATGAGAAGAGAGTGGCTGCGAGTGACGCGTACTTTATGGTCAGATTATCTCTTAATTGGCAAACGTTCAAGATTTCTTACGTCATACATAATCATAATCATCACGGAAGGGCCTGTGGAGCAATGCTTCACACATAGACAATGAAAATTTCCAAATCTTGCGGTTAGCTCGCCTTAGTATACCTTTGAATGACAGCTGAATGACAGCTACAAGTGATATGCCCTAGTAGCTCAGCTTTTCCCATTCGATGCACCTAATACTTGAGAATTTGCTAGTAGCCCTCATTCCCATTCATTTTGGATCGTGAAGTTTCGGTCGCTGAATAGGCTTTCAAAAACGTGCGATTGCTGCACATTCACTGGTCTCGCCGATGAGATTGCCGGCGTGAGAAAATCAACTCGGAAGGGAAAGAGATGAGAGGTTGCCGAGAATAGAATCTGATTGTGGAGTCTCTCTAGAAATATCTAGAAATAGCACCTCTGAGAAAGAGGTCTCGCTTCGAAAAATACGGGGTCTCTGGCCCTGTCACATGTTTCACTCCATTAGAGGAGACCAGAGAGAAGGATGGGTTAACGAGGTCAACGACTGAGGGAGAAAAGTAGACGAGGCTAGTGCATGAATCCGATGTGGAATGACGTTATGAATAAGTAGTATGCAATTTTTCGTTAGCGTAGAGCTCATGGAGGTTAATATTATGGACAACTTAAATTGTTCCAGTATTACGCTTGCGCTTAGAATTACGATGAAATGGTTTGGAATTATTTTGCTTTGCTAACAAATCAAATTGTGCATAACATAATTATTTAATTTCCCTTATCCAGCAATCGGACGAGTATTACTTCGAGCGTTCTGCTCTTCTCTTCGATGCTGTCTTCAAGTACTATGCCACCGGGCAACTGCATCGACCACTCGATGTGTGCACTCATGAGTACAGTCAGGTAATTGATTAAAGGAATACTAGGATCGTTGGAAAACTCTTTAATGACTGCCACATAGGCCCACTGACTGATAAGGTCACAAAAACTAAAACGCGAAGAGATCTCTTCTCTCATTAGACCCATTTTATTGCCAGCACTATAGTACCAACTACTCCACTTATTCAAGTATCATTGCTCTTTAACTGCAAATAGTGGCTGTGAAGCCCTAGACTAATGACTGGATATTGGTCGTCTAGAAGTGGGCAACCCGATGCTCGACCCTTCTCATTCGATAAGTGGCGACGAGAAAGAGCAAAGAGTACGCAATAGCGAACTGAAATTGAAGGGGGATAATTGAGGGACTAAGGAACAAAATAATTTCAGGAGCTATCGTTCTGGAAGATTCCCGAGAACCACATGAGCCCTTGCTGTTGGAGAAATATGTAAGCTCTTTTTATGAAAAGAATGCCCGCTGTGACTGTCCTACCTGTCACTTCGTGTAATTAGATGGACTGAACAGACGACTACTTACAGACGATAAAACCAATTTGCGAAATATGAGGAAATAGTCTGTGTATAAATAAGGGAGTTGAGATGCGAGAAACGCAGAGGAAGAAAAAGTGGAGTACAAAGATCAATTATTCATAGCGTAGGGAGCTGCACAATTGCTATTGAATATTTCAGTAGCGACTCGGGAATATTTCAAGGCAGCGTATGTCTCAGATGAGGAGGGCTGGGCCTATTGGGGAATTCAGACCAAATAATGCACTGGAAACAGAAAGCTTTAGATGTATCTACTATAGCATTCGGACATCTCTAGACCCATAATCGAGCCAAGTTCCGTGTCTGTGACAACTAACCATTGACTGTCCCGGCACCAAAGTATCCAGAAACTGAATATAGGTTGAAGCAAAATATTGAAAATCCGACACGGGACTGTAAAAACCGGTCCCCCCATGTCAGGTCTGAATCGATGGAGGATCTCACCAATGATGGTCAGAAGATCGAACCGGCAGATCGAAGTATGCGCCATCGCATTCACGTTTTCTGTGAGGGAGACGGATCATTAGCGTGAGTACCGGATGCATTCCAAGGAATGAAGAAGATACGACTCACAAGATCAAAGATCAGTCATTTTTCAGCTCCACCATCTTCTCCTTTGCTTCAATCTCCTTCGTCCTTATCTCAGTCATTGGACTCGTTCTGGGATCCATTCACGAGCTGCAAGTGAGATTGTTATGCTTTGCTACTCCACATTGTCAAAACTTTCAACAAATGCTAGTCGTTTGAAGAGCAATTCAACTTGAATCAACATAGTCTCAATCAATATTTTAGGTGCCTATCTCGAAGAACGGCACAATCCACGTGAGAGTCGCTGAGAACGAGACGACGAGTAAGTGTGATGGGAATCGTCAAGTGAACTAAGCAGAGAATCGACGTGGAAATTCAGCAATGAATGTTGTCGTTCCTTCCCTATAGCGACGGAGTCACACCGTAGTCGACTCCTATCCTTTCGTATTCATTCGCTCTTTCGTACTACTGTAGTCGTTCAATATGCGCCTATTTTCGCGTGTGCGATTTGAACCGACAGAGACACTAGAATGAGGTCCTCACTCGATCGATATGATGCAGTCCATTACCGTAATCCCATTTTGGAAGCGTGGAACGATCGGTACAGCTACAATGGCACGACCAAGAGTATGTTTGAGCGTATGGTCGAAAGCACGAGTTATATTTAGCGCATCCTTCAAGGCACTTTCCCTACCGGTAGCTCTCTACTAAATCACGGCCCTACCCATTTTCCGGCTCATCAACAATCTCCTTCCTTCCCTCCTTTTCCGCGTTCCTTTCCCTATCGCTTGCGTAAAACGTTTGCACAAGTTATAAAAATCGGTGGTGTAGTATGCATCCAGGGTTTAGTGTCACCCACACACACACTGAGACATCTCCGGTTTTCCCTTTTTTCACCTCACATTTTCCCGTGTCATGTCATTCCCCTCGCAACCTCTCTCACTTTCAGTCGGATCGACCGAGATCACTTACAGTCAAGCAGGTCACAGCCAACTATCCGCTACTTTCCTTTGTTCATCGTCGCTTGCATGGGTTTTCGTGACCCCGAGAGTGTCATTTGAGATCAGATGCAAGATAGCAAAAAGGATTGGGCATTCCTATTTCTCTACCTCATGACCTCATGAATGACACTCTCAAATGGAGTCACATTGAAAGTCCATGCAAACGAACGTGCAACAATGAGAAACAACCTTAGTTGCGCTGGCAGTAACACCAAACATCTTTAGTTATGGCTTATCGTGATTGGAATTAGTCCATCTCTCGCTTGGTTCATAAGCTACTAATTATTCTTTTAAGTTTTAATTACACTCACAAGCGTGCTGCTTTCTCTGCCTCACACGGATAGATTGCCGTGCACTTTCCCTCATCTGATCACCCTTTCAGAATCGGACCCCAACATCATCTGGGAGCCCATCCAGTCTTCGGACACATTGAGACCATCTGCATTCTCTGGTTCACATTCGAGTGAGTTCAAAGCACGTATGTCAAAGTCATTCGCGAAGTCGTCTAGTAAGAGTCAAAACGTTTAACACCTCGATCTTTGTCCATTTGATAATGCAGCTATTCATCTGCTTTATAATTCACACGGTTGCATGCCATAAATTGAAGTTAAATTATTTTAGGTACATTCTCCGTATCGCCGTTGCCCCAAGCCGCATTCACTTCCTCTGTGGAATCATGAACATTGTCGATCTGGTAAGGCATTGTCGTGATCAAACACCAAAATCAACCGTAAAAAACCGATCATGAAATCATGCAGACAGAAAGATTTGGAAGGACCTATATACAGGGATAAACGTCAATAATAGGTTTCCAGTAATAAAATAGCAGAAAAGATCATCAGCATGTGCCCTAACACCCATCCCACATGATCCTGATATATAAACTGAATTGAAATTGAATAATTTCCCAACTTCAGATCGCCATCGTTCCCTTCTTCCTCGAGCAGGCACTCGCACTGTTCGGCATCGATATCGCGTCGCTATCCGATATAAAGGGTACATAGTCGTTATCGATCGAATCCATTCATTTTTTTATTCGAACAACAAAAACCATACAAAGGTCTACACCACTTTAATTTCGATCAAAGAGACAAGCAATTGAAAAAGCGATACAGAGTATAATGTAAATTCAAAATAGTTTTATGTCGTCTATGATCTCTGTGGTCTTTGTTCAATTACGGGAACTACTCAGCTTCCACTTCTTTGATCTTTGATCCCCTCCTCTCAGGTGCTCTCCTCGTTGTTCGTGTTCTCCGTGTGCTTCGCGTCGTGCGAATCCTCAAATTGGGCCGATATTCAAGTGGAATGAGAACGTTCGCCCTCACCCTTAAGAGCTCTGCCAGACAACTGGGAATGATGGGAATGGTACGCTCCTGTCTTTCTATCGGAAAATAGGAAATCGACTTAGTAACCATAAGTCCTCCTGCCAGTGATGCCAATCTAACGATTTTGAGATAATCATTTGTGTAGGTTGATATCCTGTGTGTCACTCAGGTGCTCTCAACGGGTGTCGTGTTCTTCTCAACTCTTCTCTACTTCGTTGAGAAGGACGAGAAGGACACTCCCTTCACTTCCATTCCGGCCGCTTTCTGGTGGGCCATCGTCACAATGACCACTGTCGGTGAGTAAAACATCAAAACTAGATGAATAAAAACAAACAGGCGGTATTCTGTCACCATGGAAAGTGTTGGTGTTCTGACAGTGACAGTCGTCGTCAGACTGATGAGACAACTATGTATGTGTATGCTGTCTACAATTTGATGAAATCGTTCTGGATCGTTGATCTTTGACTTCCATCTCAATCTCATTAACTTCTTTGCAGGATACGGCGACTGCGTGCCGGTTACTATTCGTGAGTTGACATTAGCTAATTATTTCCCGAGCTTGCCCATTTTTCACTTGGAACGGGAATGGGCTCGTAGAGACAACATTATCCCACACTTTTCTTCGAGTAGTTACTTTGTCGATCGAACACGGTGAGATAGTATGGATTTGTAAAGTAATATCGTAGTTGACGCTAAGAAATACGATCTTTCCGCATATTATCAGAATGACTAGATAATTCGCAAAACAAAAAGTGACATCATTGTTGGACTATGGATTTGGCTTGCATCAGAACTGATGAAATCGGGAGAGATGATGGGATCAGCAACGAGGATATTTGTGTAGGGAGAACGATAGGGGTCATTATACTGACTGATAGGAGAGTGAGGGAATTGAAGAGAGTGAAATCACCTCTAGAGATAGGAGGAATGATGCAAGATCATCACGAAAACACCTCGAGACTGTGACCATTAGTGCAGGCATGTGGCAAGACGTGACTGTGAAAATCATCTCGCGCAACAGAACAGTGACAATGTTGACAATGTTCTGAAACTCAAGCTACAAAATTGCAAACATAGATAAAAAAATACTGTAAACAGAAAAGGAACTAATGTTAGTTCCGTAATTTAGCTATATTTTTCGAATATTTTGATGATATCTGTATGAACTGCAAGAAAAAAAATTGGAAACCGTTAACTCATTTTCAGCGGGTAAATTGATCGCGAGTGGTGCGATCATCTCTGGCGTGCTCGTCCTCGCCCTTCCCATCACGATCATCGTCGATAACTTCATGAAAGTATCCGGAAAGTGAGTGACAATAGAATAATTCAAGCGAGACGATTGAACTTTTTGACAATTTGTCAAGTCAATCAAAAATTTGTCCAGTCGTCCATTAAATCTTCAGTTCGGTCGATATTTCGTCCTAATCGATCGATGTTATCTCGTGCCGTACCGATTTCAGAGTGTATTGTGACCCGAACGTCGGACCAGTAATTCCCACGTTCGAGTTCCAAGACGAATTCGACTTCTAGTGTTCCGTTCCCCCCGTTCCTCAGTCTCGGTATCAGTGTCGATCTCGCACACTAATGCTTAGCCTCGCTAACCGTCCACTAACCAGGAAATATGTAGTCATCTGTTGATTTTCAGCGAACAAGATCAATAGGCGGAGCCCCACCCACTTCAAATATATGGTAACAAATCACGCGAATCACTGCCAAATCACTGCCGTTTGTTTGTGTGTTCATCACAGATTTCACACACACACACTACTACCGTAACCATATATTCCGATACTTACACACGGCGCTTTCTCACTCAATGTATCTCTAAAGCTATCCTCCTTCTCCTCCCCTCAGATTCTCTCTCTCTCTATCAATTCACAACTCGTCACTGCCTAATAAGAGCGTCCTTTCTGCAGTCGCACCACCGATTTCAATAATTTCAAGGGCTAAGTAATAACTAATTAATTTTCAGTCACCAACACAACATCTTCTCCTCTGGCCCTCCACCTCCGCCGGCCTCTCCCTCTCCTCGCACCAAAACTCCCACAAACAACACCACAAATCACCTATGATCCCGATGATCTCACCTACAGTAATCCAATCTGGCCGAAAAGGTCACAACCAAACAAACTATTTGTCTTCCTCACCCGGTTATTGACCCAAATGCCAAGAGATCTACTTTCTCCGAAGAAACGAAAGAGTTTCTTCCCATCCTACTGTGAAACCGTCCCCGTTTTCCCGTCTATCAGTCTTAAGTTATCCTCAGTAATCTCTAGTCACTCGACCAGTTTAGTCACAAGTATTCCTTCCCCCACAAGTCTCCGATGATCTCTTTCCATTCCAGTGCACATTTTTTCTCGTCAACGACAATTCCCTCTCTTGGAATTCAGTTCACCCATTTCTGTCCCTTCCCATCTATATCAATTCCAAGCTACACGTTCCATCTCCATTCTCCCGTATTACTCTTCTTCCACCTTGATATTCCCAACCCTTTCCTGTCCAGGTTTCTCCCCCATCTCTCTGTATGTTCTGCTCTGTATTATGATGAATTAATATTTTTCCTCGTCGACTTGTTTATTTCACCACGGAAAAACTAGCAACTCAACACCGGGCGTGGAGGAAAATAGTAAGGTGTACAAATAAGCGAACACACGACAAATTACTGCTATTGCTGAATACGGGCGACGATACGAGGAGACTTGGGCAGTTATACCAAATTAGGCAATTATTAAGAAGCGAAACAAAGGCTGGCTGTGTGTCCAAAGCTCCGTAGCAAATCTCGACAAAACGAGTCAGATGGGAAGACAATAGAGTGAAGACAGCCCCGTTTATGCATATGGGAGGGAAGGGCAGGGACTGACTGGTAGGGCAGTCTCTTGAGCTAGACCTGAGAGACGGACGGGGGTGGGATACTAATAGGATGGGTAGAGATGATCGGATAGGTTGGTTGGATAGCTCGCATTGAATATATGGCACGAACTTCGTTGGGTGTGCGCGGACAAATATCGATCTCAGAGTGTAAGGCGTAATCAGAGGGACGGGTCGGCTAGTCTAGGCATACTTGGCAGGATGGATACTATTGTAGGGCAGTTAAAGGCAGGAAAAGCTAGTAGGGATCGGGGGGAGATAACGTGATGGGTGAGTAGCAAATGACCTTTGGCATAGTGTGGGAGAGAGAAAGCGACTGTACTACGGCGATTATGATGGCGAAGGGAAGGCAAGGTAGATGAGACCATCTTACTCCTTGACCTCGAAGCACCATTCGGGTCGGTCGACTCGACCGTACTGAATATCGGTGATGTGCTCGTAGAATCTCTGCATCAGATTCGGCTTGGCGTCCATCGTCGGAATGTTCCACGTCTCGTATTTGTCGGCCTTTCTGCATGGAGAAACAATATTGTATGAAGTCTAGAATGACAATACTATTTAGAATTCAAAATTGTTATTATTTTGAGCTGAGCATCAAACAGAGAAATTGATGAGCTATCGTACACCTCGAATAGGGAAAAAACTACCGTACTTTACCGTAACCCATTATTATCTTCCGTACCTGTTGTGGTAGACAATCTGGCCGACGGGAGAGACGACGCAGGCAGTGCCGGCTCCGAACATTTGCAGGAGCTGCAATGGGGGAAATCAATTATTCATCCGTGACTACCTTACTCCTTCGACTCGAATTGCGCTCTATCGTACACTTAAAGAGAGGACAAACTCAAAAACTTATCATTGACTAATGAAGAATACAGTACTGTTCCAATCTGTTCGAATACGTTGCCTATCGTACTCTACCGTACTACCCCATCTACTCACTCTGTCCTCCTTGAGGGCCAATCTGATGTCTTCCATGGTGAAGGATCGCTCGGACACCTTGAACTCTCCATATTCCTTGCCCAGATGAAGCAGGGAATCACGAGTGACACCGGGCAGAATGATACCCTTGTCGAGAGGAGGAGTCGCCAGCTCGAGATCTGCAAAATAATATATGTTAATATTTTAATGTAAAATAATGCTTTTGCGTATTTACTTTCTATGTTTACTTTTTATAATTTTGTTGATATAATGAATGTATTTGTAAAATTAAGTATTTTGTAGAAATTAGACCACAATTCAGATCCATTTCTTCCCACTTTTTGCCTATGCGGATTACATCACCTTCCCAATAGATCTCAATCTCACCTTCAGCGTACAGGTTTTCACTTTCTATCAGCAATGAATCATCATTTCCTCCACGTTTTCGCCTATTTTCTATCATTCGCCCGGCCACTTTCGCAATCTATTCATAGGCGAGCGCACTGTTATTCGACCTTTTTCTCCTACAGTAACATCACTGATCGGGTAGAAGAAGTAAACAGCCTTCCTCTCCTTTTTCTCACCCCTTTCGCTCGCAGCCCCCTCATTCCAGTTCCATATCATCGACTGGTTTCTTCCATCCTGCCACTCATTTGATAATAAAACGCCGAGCGGTGACCTAATTTCACCACGTGGATAGACCGCCACGTGGTCAAGCGCGAGATCAAAGAGCCATTAACTCTGAGCACTCCGTTAAAGCCTCATCCTCTCTCAAAAACAAAATCTTTATGACCCACATGCACTACAGTATGCCTCACATCTTTCGAAAACACATGTGGTCTTTTGAGCTTTCGAATAGCTCGGGAACTTTAACCCCTTCAAACCTCGTGGCTTGTCCGGGATATTTTACACACTCACTCAAAAGTCATCAGTTCCTGCTTCTTTTTGCTGCCTGCACGGCTCTCTTTCTTTATCCCTCTCTCTCTCTCTAACAGACCAACTGTCGTCCTTCGGGACGGCACTCAACGTGGGGATCAGAGGTTGAGAGATGAGGGAGCAGCAAGGAAAAAGGAGCAGCAGCTGCTGTGTCTTGGGGAGGAACGAGATCAAAGCACCATTGATAATCACTCACTCACAATCAGCCCCCTCTCCAACTCGAGTAAGAAGGAAAGATAGGACAGAGATCGCCGTTGATTGATAAATTATGACAGTGCAATAAATCATGATTTCCCACGTTAACATCGAAAATCCAATATCGCGCCGCCTATCTTACACTGAATACAACTTATATTATCCAAAGATCCCGACCTTTTTGCCAGTGCCTAATTTGATATAATCTCAGCACTTTTATATAGATAATTTTGATAAAAATATTAAAATCCGGAGATCAAAGATCAAAGATCAAATGCTCACCTCCTTCCTCGTTCTTCCAGAAGACGAAGATGTTCATGGTTCCGACCTCAGTGAGCTCCTCGTTGTCTCCCGAGAGCCACACAACCTGCGATTATTGATATAAAAATTGATTTTTAACATGTTTAGATATATAAATCTATTTAAATCAAAATTACCTGCTGGCATCCCTTGGCCTGTGCGGACTGAGCGACGCCGATCGTGGGGGCGTAGTTGCTGCAAGGATGATATTTGATCTTTGATCCTTGTTCTTTTCAGTTTTCGTAGACACCTAGATCTTCCCTTTGCAATGTTGATACACGTTCCTTGATCTTTCATAATCATATTTCATACGCACAATGTCTCAGTATTCGCTGGGGAATTCAATCTATCCAGTTAGACCTACAAGACTGTGAATCTTTGATTTCTCTCCCCTTACTTCCCAGCTTCGTGCGTGACTAAGTGCCCCGACCGGAAGCACGAGACCCTCGGGAACCTCGAGTCGACACCCCACATCTTCTCCCCCCCCAACCCTCCCTCCCTCAATCTCTTCCACTTGCATCAATGACGTCGAAGGTCACGGAAGAGTGGAATTAGTTGTTTGTCTCTCCCTCTCCCGACCATCCATCAAACCAGCCCTATCCTATTCTCAGCTCTCGATACAATCACACCCTTAAATAGCGCTACTCGCTCAACTGCATGTATTTTCGCAGCGATCTTTAGGTGACTTTCGATGGTGATTGAGTGAGTATCAGGTAGTTATCGTTCACGAGAGGAGTGCAAATAGACGATAAGAAGTAACCACGTGGCCCCTCTCTCTCTCTATTGCATTCTTCTCCTCTCGTCCCTCTCCACTCCGCTCCTCCTCTCAGTAACTTTTACGACTTCTTCTCATCTTCTCAAGCGAGTTCTCTTTTCTCATTTCGGGAATTGAGAGGTAGCGGAAAAAAGAGAAGAGTGAGGAGATCGTCAAAAAGCAGAGTGAGGCGAACAACGCAATAACCCTTCGCTCTTCCACCCGATAAACGAAAATGCGCCTACCGTAACCGAGAGTAAAGACTCTTAAAATAATTTACTAGGAGACCCAAATTAATCTCTAAAATTAGCAAAAGCTACCTACCATGCATACATACATATACCTACAGTATCCCAAGTGGCGGTGACCTACCGTAACCCTAACAAAATAATGAACTGACCATCCCATCTTGTACGCGCCTACTCCTCCGGGGAAGGCACGAACGAACTGAGAGTCAGCGAGTAGAGAAACGGGCTGGAAGCCAGAGGTGAAGTACGAGCCGACGGGGCAAGTGACGACGAAGAGCTTGGCATCGTGAGGGTTACCGACACCGAGGGTCTTCTGGAATTTAGAGAGTTTATGATTGGGAAGGCTGAGGGTTATGGTAAGAGCTTCATCTTGAAAGGGATCAGTTTTGTGGGATAGGGTTAGCGTAGTAATAAATTAGTTTACGATTGGATTAGGTAGAAGGGGTAAGGAGTAGTTAAGGTACTCACGTCAGTGCCGATGAGAGTGGGACGAATGTAGAGGGAGGAGGTGGCTGAGGAGGGCACCCATTCGAGATCGAGACGAATCTGATCCGCGATCATGTTGATCAACTCGTCCGAGTCGAAAGTCTGAAATGCAAAATTTCAACATAATTCCTGTTTTTCCTTATTTTTACTGCTAATTCTTTTTTCTTCCTTAATCTGTGTTAGAATCTTCGCGTGCGCTCAACCCATTACCCGGTTTTGTCACAGCGCCTACTGTAACTCTCCGGGGAATCACTCTGAGGAGGCGGTGGAAACTAATTATCTAGAAAGACGGCACGGGACTAGAAGAGGTCACGTCACGAAAACATATTATCGAGAATTCGCTGCAGAAATCATCGCTCTTCGCCTTTCACTGAATCGACCGCGTGACGTCATCGGTAACTGTCCGAAAGAGCAGTGCAAAAGTGTCAGATAGTGTCGGACTACGGTGGCCGGAAGTAGCGGGAAAATAGCGAATTTCGTTGAAATCTTACCGGAAGTAGTGATACTTATCGTAAAAACTGAATTTCAATGAAAATGGACCCAATATTTTGAAAAAAACGTTTAAAAACAGTGAATTGGATTGAAAACTCACTGGAAGTGCAGATCTCTGGGCGGTTCTGTTCATGCGGGCCATGTTCATGTCGGGACGGAACATGCGGATCTTGTTATCGATTCCCCTGTACGCCTTCATGCCCTCGAACAGCTCAATCGCGTAGTGGAGAACCTGCCGAATGTGAATATTATTCACCAGATTGATATAAAATTTCATTCTTATGTTTTCATCAGCACTTACTGATTTTCCACACGTTGTATTCACTAGACATCCCTCTCTTTTTTGAATGCGTATTCGTCTCAGTGTGTAAAGATAGCCGGCGGTCAAAGCCAAAGAGCAGTGGACGCAATGAGCGCAAAAAGCGAAGAGAAGGGGCGATTAGAGATAAGAGCTCTCCTCGGCCCCTCCGGCAACTATAGTCAACCGATATCAAGGGTGGAGGATTGAAAAGGTGCATGCGTACCAATGTGTTGAAAATCGTTCTTTTCAAATGAATTTTTATTTCCAAAATGCTTATTTAAAAAAATAATGGACTGTCTTACGCCATAACACTGTGACTATCGTAACCTTGCGTATCAACATTCTCAACTTCAATATTCGCATCTTCCGCAACCTTGCACTTTGCCTGCCGTAACCCAGTATCTCACCTTGGATCCGGGATGAAGCTGAAGAGGTTGAAGTCGGTGCAGTTTGGGTTTTCCCCATCCTCCCTCGAGAGTCCAATCCACATCGATCATGTGGTCAGAGTAGTACTTGCCGAAGGGAAGTTCTCCGGTTGGCTTGGGAATCTTCTCTGATGGAAGAGCGGGAATCGTCACCATCTCGGAACGCTGCAAATAGAAGATTTTATTCATAATCTATTCCATCGATCCTGTTTTCTTTTAAAATTGTCGATCACACTTTTTTCATTAACTGATTGCTATCCTAAAAAAGAGAAGTGTATGGACTATATACATCAGAGCGAAAAAAATTTCATTTCATAGTTTACGTGTCCCATAAACTGAATGGCGCAGAGCTATGGTATCCTATACCTATTAGTCGACCCAGATCGTTCCATGAATCATTTCGTAATTAGTCGTTCAGTTATCGCATTCGTTCAGTAAGATCCGTGTTTCGCCGGTTCCCTAGTCCATGAGTAATCAGAGGGCTAATCAAAAGCTCATCTGATCTGAGTACTCGTGCCGATTCGAAAATCGTCTCTCGATCGTAATCTTTTCACGTCGTTTGAGTGCCTCGACCCGACCTGCCGGCGCCCCATTTCGATGATACTTCGCACGTCGAGAGAGCGTGCGGAATGGAGAGACCGCCCTCTAACCTCCCTGACCTCGTCCAGTTCCGTGAATAAGAACGCAAAGTGCAGGAGTGTTGTTGATCCTCGCCTCCCCTTCCCTCTCCTCCCCTATTGCATCACTCTGAGCCACTTCCTCTACACCAAAAGATCAGAGAAAAGTCGCGTGGCATTCGCAGAAAATCGGTTGACAGCTTGAGAGCGTGCTCGATAAGATCGAATGGAGCGATAAGAACCCCCATCTGATTGACTTTTGAGCCGCTATACACTCGCTTTGATCGAGAACTTCAACCGCCTAGGCCTGTCTGAGTTCTGATGAATCAATATGATCAAGAATGATTCTAACCTATGATCCTTAGACATTGAATCAACGACGCAATTGTAAGAGTGGAAAGTTATGGGTATCTTTTATGTTAGAATCAGTTTGCGATCGGATAGGAACAAAGAAAGAAGAGTACTTACGTAGAAAGTCCTTGCATGATCCTTCTTCTGCTCCTTCTCCACGGGAGGAGGAGCGGATGTGGTCTCGTTGGTTTTGGTTGTGGACTGTGCGGGTGCTGCCGAGTCTGCGGGAGGCGACGTGTTGAGTAGTCGAGCGACGAAGGCCGTCGACGAACGAGGAGTGAGCAGAGCAACTGATCTTGATGCCATTATGAAAATCTGAAAAGATCAGTTGGTGATTGGGATACGGAAGGCATACGGTAACGCGACGTTATGAGCGTCTGATGGATGATCAGTTAGGGGAAGTGATAGGGTGTATAGGATGGCGAATCGCCTGTCCAGTCAGGGGTATATATGAGGGAAGGGGGAAGGAGGTCGGACAACCAACGTTCTGTCAGCGACAATGAGCGCAGAGTGTGTATGAGAGTGTCGACTGAATGGAAGGGGCGGAGCTAAGGGAAGAGGATGGGGAGGGAGGGGTGAGGATGAGCGATAAGGGGGCAGAGATAATGGAATGAGATCAGAGTGAGAGACGGGAGCAGAGAGGGCGAGAGAGCAGGGATAATCGAGAGAGTCAGACGAGAGAGAAGAGTGAAAGAGCGGGGTTACACGTGCAAAACAAGAGAGATCGGAGGGTGAGGAAGGGAGAGAAAGCAGTTAGGAAAATAGCCTCGAGCAGAGATAGTTATGGCCACGTGGCTTTAGGAAGAGAGGGAAGAGAGCGAATTACAGTTTTATGGTGCCACACTGCATGAAATTGTATAGAAAAGGGTTGCATTACACCCCTAATCTAAGGTAGGAACCCACTAGGGAGAGGGTAATCGAGTTACTCGAATGACAAAAAGGTAGGTAGAGATGATCTCGTGGGTGATAAGAACCTCAGTGAACAGAAGACACAAGAGGGCAAACATTCAGAAATTGGCGGGGAGAAAGAGTAGGGAGAGGAGAAGGGAGGAAGGAGAATAGAGGGGAAGGGAAGGGTGAAGCAGTTTTAGAAACTTGGCTGAGAGAGAGGAGAGAAAAGGAGAAGGGAAGGAATGGAGAAGATACGCGATTGAGAGTAGAGAAGAAGAACTACTGAGGTAATGAAAGGATCGGAGATCAGAAGGAAATGGAGGAGAATCAGAATGGAATGAGTGATAAGAGAGAGCCTTCTCTTCAACGAAACTGACCATCGCGGGGCTTATAAATGGGGCGATGATCAACCGAAAAACGTACGATTCACTCAAGAAATGGGCGGAGAACGAAGAAAGATCGAGAAAGGTAGAGAGGAAAGGAGGAGAGGAGAGGCGGGAAAGAGGGTAGGAAGAATGATGCAATGAGGAGAGAGGAAGAGTGGGAGAGAGAAGGGAGGTCAAGCCCGCTGGCAGCGGTCTCTCCTCTCCACACACTCTCTCGCCCCCGTCTAGTCTCTCTGCTCTCTCCAACCCGTCCTTCCCTCTCTCGCAACGCTGTCTGCGCTCTCTCCTTTTCGCCTCATCTCTCGGAGTCCGTCTCGCTAGGTCAGAGTGAGTGAGAGAGCGCGCGAAAGTGAGAGAGTCAGACGATTCGTCCTCTCCTCCTGTTGATTGCAGGATGTTGTTGCAGGAACTTTTGAAGGTGGAAGAGGGGAAGGAAAGGGGAAGGAAACTGACATTGAGAGGAAAAGGGCGGGCTATTTTCGAAAATGCTTCTCCTTGAGAAACTGTCTACCCGTGGCTCCGTCGCCCTCTAAATAGTGCGCGATAAGGGGGTGATAAAAGTGATGTAGGGGGGCTGGAAATCACAACAACAGCACCCCCTCTGATCCGCTTCTTATTCATTGTCTACACAAACAGCTACAATGCTCTCCTGTTTCGCACACTCTCTCGCCAGTCAGAGAGGTGAGAGAGTACGTGAAATGAGGAGAGACCACTTCTTGCGGGGCCATTCCTAGTCGGCACCCCACAGTGGAGAGGGGTGCCGCCGAAACAAAGGGCAGAATGAGGGGACCCAGGGAAAGGGCACCTCCTTTGCTTTTCCGTCGGCAAAAGAGCATTCATACTGAGGTGAATCTTCCCTTCTTCCTACCCAAAAGCGCGCGCAAACATCGCGTGTTTTTCCAAGACACGTGGTCATTTTCTGCCAGGAACGAAGGGGGGGGGCTGTCCTAGGAAAGGACGCACTCAAAGAACTCCTCCTTTTCTTGCCACTTTCATCCCTGAATCTCGATATTTTTAGCTAATTTTACGTTGGAAATATGCATTACGAAAGGGATATTTTCCTTCCATTTTCTTTTCAGAAAATTCTCTCCATTATTCATTATATCTCGACGGCTCGAGTAATGGAGAAAAATTGTTTTCAACTACGAATAGAGGCCACAAGCCCCGCCCACTTTGGTGTGACATGCTCCTCCAATAAAAACGAGACGGGAGCAGCACAAAGTTCATTCTAAACGAAATCGCTCGTTCGACAGCGCGTTGGATAGCTATTACTATCATTTATTGATTGGTCGCTATACCCAAAGTGAAAAACAACAACAAGTAGATCAAAATCGATAATAAAGGTAGGGAATAGGTTATTTCTGCTACTTCCCATGTAAAAACCTTTTGGGTACAGAAATTTTCTGACATAAAGGAACTTTTTAGGAATTTTAGAGAAAAAATTAGATTTTTAGGAATTTTCCCTGATTTGTGCCAGAAGCTCGAAGGAGGGGCGGCGGAGGCGAGCGAGAGAGCGGGGAGAGGGAGAGAGACACACGCAAATTAGGCTCCGCCCCCTTCCCTCTCGTCTCGCCTTTCTCACCTCTCCCACAGAGCGTCTCGCGCGTACTTTTCGGGCTCTAGCGCGCCTCAGAGAAATTATATCGACAAACGGTAAAAAGCATGATGCTATTGGGACCACGAGGGACAGTTTGAACACACGTTTGGCCCCATTGTATTGAATCGGCTATCTGCGTTGTGGCCCCTAACTACGAATCCTCGAGTTCACTTTGCCGTTTTTTGCACACGCTTTCGTCTTGGTAGTAATAATTCCCTCGCTCTTTGACGGCCGAAGATCGTTGCTCTCTCCATTTCACGTACTCTCTAGGGGTCAGACAAAGTGAGAGAGTACGTAAAACGAAGAGACCACGGGAGTAACGCTCTTCGGGCTTCCTCCCGCTTCCTTGATCTTCTCCATCAGAATGACTGCGCTTCGCTGTCTGCGCCCTCTCTGATCTCCCTGATCTCTACCTCTTCTCTGCCGTCTCTCATATTCCCACACTCTCTCGCCCTCTCGTGTTTCAGCAGCAACTGACTCGGGTCACGTCTTGTCGCATGGACAGAAGCTGAGGCATCGAACGAGAGAGCGTGCGAAAGGAGGAGAGTGCAGAGAGGGAGAAGGACGAGAGAGTGTGAGAGTAGGAGAGACGAGAGAGAAAAGACAAATGCCTCGTGGCTGTGTGCATTCTTTATCTGAGCTCGTGACGTCATCCAATCGAGCAGAGGGTATCGGATCATATGGTGAATGATAATACCCATTGTACGTGTGCGTAGTTTGTGGTCTGGGGACAAATACAGTATGATCATGGAGTAAATTGTGTCTCTAATCAATGTTCTTTCATTCTTTCAGATAGGGTACATGCAAGAAGGGAGCGATTAGATCACTGTTGCAATATGACCACCGTGGGAAGGCAAGGTACGAGCAATTTGCAGAAGGGGGAAATTTGTTGAAAGATCAAGAACAGTGTACCGTAATCCTAGAGGTAGTAACAATGCAATCAAAAGATAACGATGGTCCATTTGCAGGGGTTTGTACCGACCGATAGCGGCGTCGACGAAAATGTGTGCTGGCTTTTCGGAGTGTTTTGGGACGTTTGCAGAGCTGGGGATATGAGCGGGGTGGTATGACATGGTATTGTGAAATTGTCATCTTCTGATCGACTGATGAAGTAGTCTATGGGATCTGTTTGATAAGCTACGGGGCAAGAATACAATTGGCGCTATTTTAAGGTGCTTAAGAATGAGTACTAAGTAAGGTAAAGAGATAAGGTAAGGCGAATAGGGTAAGGTAGGTGCCTAAGTTTCTACAGATGTGATTGGTGGAATTCCTTCCTCAGCCTCGATAGTCTCAGCTCGTCAATGAGTGCAGAATGGGCATCATCAGCTGATACGAAGTACTTGGACCTGCAAGGGAGAGATTGCATCAGGCTGAGTGACTCTCTTCTTTTCCGATTCTCTCTCGCCCAGCAGAAACAGTGGAACACCTTTGAAACTCTAGCCTTGATTGCATCAGAAATGTTGAGGGTGGTCATTGATCAATCCCTATTCCCTCATCTATCGCTTTCAATGTCTAAGCGATCATGTAACACGCGAATCGCCAGAACGCGGAGCTGCCCAGGAACAACTTGCAAAAAGTTCAACCGATTTCGACCATACTATAATGTGAGAACCCACTTGGGACCAAGATTCGAAAAATATAGGACATTTGTCCCAAAACCGGCTATTAGGGATTTTCCGGTCCTGGGCCCGGCTATATTATATCTCAGCTCTCCGATGAGCTAGAGACCCCCGGTTTGGCTCAAAAAATGCGGAAAAATATTTCAAAAAACTTTTATATTTTGACCGAAGACGATGGAAAAAAACAACATTGGTAAAAAATAAAATACGATTTTTTGAGTTAAAAAAAATTCTAGCCCTATCTAGAATGCAATTTGCAGGGAATTTTATTGCAGAAAAAGAAAGATTTTATCAATGTAAAAAATACAAAAAAAAAAATGGGCAACTTTATAGCCCCTATTTTTTGTTATGGGAGCTCGAAAGGGTAGCATAGCACGGATGACCTACCGTATCTAGCCCTATTTTCTTGTTGTCTGTGAAATCCTAGGGTAATATCATTCAAATAACATTAAAGCGCATTAATATAAATATTTATCACCATTGGAATCAAATCCGCCACCATCATTTTTTCGGACCATGACCCGGGGTTCATGCTTCAGATGTAACTCATGACCATGAACCCGGGGTCATGGTGCGAAATGGACATCAAAAGTCATGTTCGAGAAAGTTCAATTGCTATATGCCGAAGTGTTGCATAGTCTCCAAAAAAAATTCCACCATCGTAAATACCGTAATTCGATTATCGCAAATTGATTTTTTATAATAATTATCAGATTTTTCCTTTAAAAAATCAAATCTCGATTTCGCAGCTTCGGATTACGGTATTTCCGGTGGTGGAAATTTTCTTGAGGACTATGCAACACATCGGCGTACAGCAATTGAAGTTTCTCTAACATGACTTTTTATGTTCATTTCGGACCATGACCATTTCTGAGGCATGAACAAATGATGGATTCCGAACAAATGATGGTGGCGGATTTGATTCCCATGGTGATAAATATTCATAATAATGCGCTTTAATGTTATTTGAGTGATATTACCCTAGGATTTCACAGACAACAAGAAAATAGGGCTAGATACGGTAGGTCATCCGTGCTATGCTACCCTTTCGAGCTCCCATAACAAAAAATAGGGGCTATAAAGTTGCTCATTTTTATTTTTTGTATTTTTTACATTGATAAAATCTTTCTTTTTATGCATTAAAATTCCCTGCAAATCGCATTCTAGATAGTGCCAGAATTTTTTTAAACTCAAAAAAATCGTATTTTATTTTTTACCATTGTTGTTTTTTGTCCATCGTCTTCGGTCAAAATATAAAAGTTTTTTGAAATATTTTTCCGCATTTTTTGAGCCAAACCGGGGGTCTCTAGCTCATCGGAGAGCTGAGATATAATATAGCCTGGCCCAGGACCGGAAAATCCCTAATAGCCGGTTTTGGGACAAATGACCTATATTTTTCGAATCTTGGTCCCAAGTGGGTTCTCACATTATAGTATGGTCGGAATCGGTTGAACTTTTTGCAAGTTGTTCCGGAGGGGCAAATATTGCTACATTTTCTCGTGATACACGTGGTAAAGCTTTGAACAATGGATTCTTGATTCCTCTTTCGCTAATGTTTTCTATGTTGACTGTTTCGTTTGTCTCTTCGCGCTGATGATTAAGTGGCGACTAGGAGAAAGGTGTTGCCTTCTCTGCAGGGATTGAGAGATCCTGAGCAAGTGTGACCGAGCATCTTTGGTCTGCGGGTGGAATGTGGTCTCGATAGGGAATGCGTGTAGGGATGTGTACAATTACCGTAATCCGGGAGAAGGGAATGATGCTGTGCAGTAACGATCCTTTGATCGACTGATGAATTAGTCTTGCGATAGTCTAGGGAGAAGCATGAAAAGGCAAACGAAACAGCCAAAACACAGGAATCATTCGCGCTAAAGTATCACGAGTCCGCTGTTCAAAGCTCTATATAACTTCTAGTTTTGTGTAAAATTGTCCACAGATTCGTTCGATGAGACATTTTCTCTCTCACCTCAGCATATCTCCCACGACGCTCTCCCTCTCTATCGACAGTGCCTCATGGTCATACTGAACGATAGATCGAGATCGTGATCGGGAGGGAAGAGTGGAGTCACGGAGAGAAGTGGAGGGACCGTCGAGGCATCTGGAAAAACATTCACGATTGTCACGAAACTCATCGCTATCTGTTGACCTTTTCTCTGTATGCGTTCGTTCTGCGATCAAATCAGTAGTTCAAATCTCTTCAATAACCTCATTGGTCTCTTATCTCACCTCGCAATGTAGGTAACACAACAGTTCAAATCCCAAAATAGCCAAAAAATGGATAGTTTCTTCATTTTTTCCAAGAACTTTTCTGATCTTTGATCTCACCTCACAACGTGGTCTCGCGAAGCCTCGGACCATTCCGCACCCATGTCATCGTCCAATCTGCAAAAGTCTCTATTCAGAGACGGTTTTGACCTCGAAAAGCTAGAATTTGAAAACGAAAAGGTGCGAAAACAAGGCGAAACGAAGGGGTGAGCAGTGCACACTCGTGTCAATTTACCATCGACCAGGGCAGTATATGATTTTGACGTATCGGGATCGTATCTGAACAGGGATCTGTCTAATTGATTAGAGGTAAGGCGTGTTTTTTTCGTTATTTTTACACTGTCATATCCATAACAGTAAGATTCTGTAGTCTGTCACTGTGATTGCCGAGAGATCAAGTAGAATGAGGAGACGTGAACAGTAAGATGATCGTTCCAATGTAATGTCTCTCTCATTCCTCCGCACTCTCTCGTCCCTCTGACTGCCGAGAGATAAGACAATATGGAGAGAACATTGCTGATCGTTCCACCACGCGGGATGACGTCAGATTTTGACGGACAGTAAGAAACAGCGGGGACGATAACAGAGAGGAGACGATAAGACGAGGGGAAGAAGAGATCAAAGGGTTATCATCGTTATTCTTGGGCGAGAAAGACGGGGATAGAAGAACAGTCGAAAAGAAAATGTGTAAAAGTCTTACATATTCGCTAGCGGCACGGGATTCGAATTGTACATTTGCCGAACGATTTGAGGCGTGTGCACGGAACAACCTGGAATCGGAATTATTGTGGGCTTGCAAAAGATCCATTCCCACTCAGGCATTGATCTGATGTTATTGTGTTGTTGAGCTAAAAGCGTTATCCACTAGGCCATCGCAACAGCACTATCATCGCTCCGCAATCGACACTCAGACACACGTTTTGTGAGCACTGATCAGTCACAGGGTCGTGCGCTTTCTGTGTTGTGCTCTGTCGATTGTGTACTGCTAGCGTACTCTCTCCATTGGAGCCGATCTATCACAAGTCAGAGAAGGTCGCCAGCGCTCTCTCCATTACACTCGGTTTCTCACCGACTTGAGAAAGATTGCGAAATTGAGTGATGCGGAACTCGTCTGGCTCGAAGAGCAGTCAGAGAAACCGAGTGTTCAGTTGAGAGCGAGAGATGCGGAAGTTATGCTGTGTTGACTTTCACAAGTTTCATCTCCAATGAGTCGAAATGGAGAGACTACCGTACCGTACGAGTGAAACGTCGGCGAATTCGTGGCGTTTTTTCTTTTCTCCGCATCTTGGACGAGTTTTTCCGTGCCAAAAGTACGATAATAGCGAGTAGAACGAAGAAGACGAGACCGGCACCGAGGGCCACAACGAGTTGACCATCTTGAGATGTCTCTGAAACGAATGATCGGTCGGATGGAAATCAAAAAATCGTTTAGCTTCGTAGTACTTTGCGAGGGTGTTCTAAACGCCACAAACTGAGAAAAATTGACGTCGGTACTCATCCGACATAGTACCCAAATGATGACTTGATCCCTCAAGTTTAGCTGTCTCAGATACTAACAGACTATCGATGATTGACACGATTCGTGCAAATTTCGGAGACGTTTCAATCACAATCAAATCCGCTTTCCAACCTTCCTATCTCTCCCTGCCCTTGGTAGACTACAGATGACGGGGTGATATTGTGAAATCGCGTTTTCTACACATCATTATTTTTTGGCCAACAACAATTTTGTGCAGACTATGCAGACGGCAAGGTCGGTTGACGATCGGCCTTTCAGTTGTCATCCGAAATTTTACTGCCCCCCCCCCAATTTCGAGGCTGTTTCTTATCAGCATTCCGTGCGCTGTGTCGACGAAATCTCGATTTTCGAAGCGCTACACCCGCAATCAGCCTTGTTATCAGTGTGGAGCGTGGCGCTATTTCGCATCATCATCACCCAGTTCCATATCACACCGCGCGATTAAACGACCAGTTATCTAAGCGAGATTGCGAGAGAGAGAGACGATAACAAATGAATCATCAATCTCATCTTCCGCTTCTCATGCAAAACTTTTTTGCTCAAAGTTCTGCCAGACATCCGACCGGTTCTACCGTACTACCACTCGAAAGCATCAACAAGTTTTCCAACTGATTTTCGAGAGGGTTTTCAGCGTAATCTCCTATACTACTCGAAACTGCAAACAGAACAGAGTTTCCGAAGAAACAAACATGTGTTTCGTCCTCTCGAATTCCCATTGTCTCTAGTCCATCAGTCAGTCTGATCAGTAGAGTGCGCAATACACATGTTCCCCACCTCTCATTGCAATCGTCACGGTCGAGAGGGACGAGAGGGAGCGAAGGGAGGACGGAGACCGATGATACGCAAGTCGATGTCTTCGGAAGGTCGGGGGATGGAGGAGATGGAGAAGTGAGGAGACAGAACTTCGGCCTGGGATGAACGATGTTACTAACTTGATTCGGTATTCTGATGTTTCTTAAGTACCGTCAACTGGGAATAAAACGTTCCACAGACGATATTTTATCATATTTTATCATAAAACACAATAATGGCTCCCATTTCCGTCAGAGTTGATGAAATTGCACAATTTTTGGAATTTGGGCGTTTCAAGTGATGGTCTTTAAGACACAGATAAAAAGAAATAGTCAAAAACTCTAGAAAGTACAGTATCAAAAGCGTGGTGTGTGGTGTGATTTCGAGTCGCAGAGTGCGTGTGACGTGCACCGGTGCAATTCTCAATTTGCCATTTTTTGCACATATCGGTTGAAATCGAAATGGTGACGAAATGTATCAATTGAATGCCTCGAGTGCGAAAAATGGCAAATTGAGAATTGCACCGGTGCACGTCACACGCACTCCGCGGCTAGAAATCACACCCACACCACGCTTTTGATACTGTACTTTCTAGAGTTTTTGACTATTTCTTTTTATCTGTGTCTTAAAGAACATCACTTGAAACGCCCAAATTCCAAAAATTGTGCAATTTCATCAACTCTGACGGAAATGGGAGCCATTATTGTGTTTTATGATAAAAAATGATAAAATATCGTCTGTGGAACGTTTTATTCCAGTTGACGGTAGAAGACAGTTATTTCTGCAGGAATATCAGTTTATCTGCTGGTTTCAGTTTGGCGACACTTTCAGTTTTCGAAGATGCAAATCAGTGATTTACAGTTTTCAAATAACATCTCCTCAAAAAATATGGTGAACTTAACCTACCACTTGGGCGTACTGTCCCGCTCCATTTTCATCTCGACCCTATACGAGTGTGCGCCTTCCACTGGCTGCCATACAAGTCGATCCCTGTCTAGTCGAGGATCTTCCGGAGAGGACAACTGAGTGCACACTGAAAAGGAGCAATGATTGAATATCTAGAGACTAATTTTCCAACAATGAAGTGATCTCTATTTTTACAATCTTTTGAGATAATATCCACCGGAGCAACCATCCGTTCGTCTGCCGGAGTAGTGAAAAATGATATAAACTGACCATGCCGATCCACCGATGTCGAGTTGGCGCTGCCTAATCGATTCACTGCTTCGACGGTGATACGGTACTTGCCGAATGGAGAGAGGTTATCCATTGTGACCTGACAAGCGGGATGTTTCTTTCTTCGAAACTCTAACCACTGGTTACTTCTAATTTAAAATAAATATCCGAAAAGTTTTATATTAGCTATTGTCACTTGAGAGTGGGATTACTGTACTTCATCGTCAACCCTTCCCTCTTCTCGCGCAATAACATGCTCTACTAAGAAGAATCCAAAGTATGTACCTCAGTATGATCAGTCTGCTCTCCTCTCCATTCTAGAAGACTCGTCTTCCGATATTTCCTCTGCGTAAGTGATGAACCTCTGTGGATGACACCGTCGAATCCTGTAAAAAATGTCTAAATCCTCTGAAAAATAGTCATCTATAAATAAGTGTCAGGAAGGTAGATATTGGTGAAGATGCAGGTCATCTGGTTTCGGTAGGTCAGTGGGAAAGAGCCTCTCTGAACGGCTGACCTTCATCCCAGCTGATCCGCAATGCTCGATCGCTATCACACATCACTTCTGTAATTCGAGGAGGTTGTGGACGAGTGTCCTGAAATATATATAACTTTTTCCTGTAGGCTCGCTTTTTGTATCCATTCGATATGTTAAGGGGGTTCCATTTCCAATATTGTTATGCGTTCCGTAATCGTACAAACCTCGATGTGAACTCTCGTTTCCGTTTTGACAGTAGCGACGGCATTGCTGATAACACACTCGTAGACTCCGTCGTCTTCATAAGCAACCTTCTCGATGATGAAATCTTCCGATGATGTTCGCTCCTTCAATATAAAATCGATAATCAGATCCGGATCACTTAATATATTTCATATTTATTGTCATCAATAGAGCGTCTTCGTCTCATCAAACTGAAGGTCACTACGGACCAAGAAACGGGATTTTCGCAGTATTAATGTGATACTGGCAGTCATTAATCTGTTTTGGTTTCATTGTTCGTTTTTTTTGCTCAGCAAAATCACGTTCGCCCGCATCATGCGATGGAATATCAACAACACCTCTCGAAATGATCACATCAGGAAATGAAACCGGGGGACTAAAATAGTGCAATCGAATGTTATCATCGACTGAGGACTGTGTTAATTGCAAAACGTAGAAATGTTGAAAGTAGAGAAAGCAGATGGATATGTTCTTGAAAAGTACCCTACATTGTTTGCACTCTCTCCCATTTTCTGGCATTTTTAAATCAAGCCAACATATTAATTTCTTACCTGATTACGGATCCAATACTGTATTGGCGAGGGATCGGCGAATCCCGCACAGCGAATGTCCAATCGTTCTCCAATTTTTATACGGATCTCAGGAGGCGGCTTGATGATGAAGGCTGGTGGTTCTGCAACATTTTGATGATTTTCAGTGTGTAACTTACTCAATTTAGGACGATAAACAGAATCTGATTACTGAATAAACCAATTTCCCTAACAGCTCGCCTTACCAGTGGGTCCCACCTAGCGTTATCTTTCGACTGTAAAATCGCAAGACGTGGTCCACCTTTACCTTTTACCTTTTACTGATTAAATAACTCACGAGCAACGATGACATGCATCTCGAAAGGTTCGCCTCTTCCGAGTGAGTTGAACACCTCACAAGCGTACAGTCCCGAGTCTTCCGCAGAAACGTTCACGAGTTGAAGGGAATCCTGAAATGAGTTTATCTTTCTCACTTCATTCTCTTCTTGTCTTCATATTATCCATCAAATTTTCGATATGACGCATTAAGTCACTAACCGATTCCTTAGTGGCCACAAAATGCCCATTCCTTGTCCAGTTCACCATTGTCACTTTCGGATTCGCATCTGCCGCACACTTCAGAGTGGCGTTCGTTCCAACAGCCAACGTGTACACTTCGGCATTGCTCGATAGGATCTCGGGAGGTCTGAAACATGTGAAAACTTGCAATATTCATCTTAGCTCAAACATCTCTGAAACCAAGTTGTTTTTATTACGACACCAAAAATCGATCTAACTATTTCCTTCGCGATTACTGTATTACTCGTTTTCTCTCGTGCCATCTCCGATCTAATCTGTCATTTTTCATCATTTTCCTCCTTTTTTGGGGCGATCAGCGATCTCTATCGAATTGGGCGAAGACGTCCTTCCAAATAACCTTGAATTGGCGCGCGCTCTCTCACAAAACTGCCGTTCTCAAGCGGCGATGGGAACTTTTCTCCCGCTACCGAGCACGCTTTGCTCTCTCAAATGCACACTTTCCTTCTCAGGTGAGAGAAAGTAAGGGAGAGTTTCAAGAACTGTCCGACAGAAAAGGAAACGTTGGCGTAATGAGATCCGATTTGATAGCTCTTTGTATAATGGGAACGGCGGAATGGAAGGGACCTTGGACTATTCCAGGAACAATTGCACTGGATTAATAGCTATAGCAAGCCGAGTTGAAGGGATCGGCATGTTTGCAAAACGAAAAAAAACTCTTTCTTATATAAAATGATGGAACAGATTCAAAAAATGCGTATTGCGCCCAAAATGATATCTAACAGCGAATGAAAGTGAAGGCGAGGAATCAATGTGCCTACTAGCGATGTGAAAGTATGTACTAAGAGTTTCACTTCGGACAACTGCACACTCACATTGAACATCCAAGAATGCAGTAGTCACTGATTCTCCAAAGATATTTCGCGCGTGACAGGAGTACAGGCCTCGATCCTCCTTCTTCACGTCACGAATCGCTAATTCGCCGTTCTGAATAGTCTACTTTGAATAGATGCTATAGTTAGGATGTATAAAGGTATTGCAACTATATTGTACTAAGAGAGATTATGTCCAGCTGTGAAATTGAATGCAATTTAAAAGTGAAAACAGTGAGAGAGAAAATTGCTCACTCCAGTATGTGCCCTCAGTCCCACAGCGGTCGTCTTCACTGGAATGCCCTCGAATTTCCACTCGTAGCTGATCCTATCGGGATATCCGGTGGCGTGACAGTTCCAGAAGGAACTTGACCCGGCAACGACCGTCTTGTTCTGAGGAGGATAATCGAAGTGGACGCGCTCTGAAATGGAGAGATTAAACAAAAATTCGTATTTAAAAAAGTCCAAAAACATATTCCAACACGGTTATCACATTCAGTGGACTTTTTTTCCGACAGTGATAATGGGATATTGTGGGTTCAATCCTTATCCTTATTTTCCAAATTTGTAGGACTCACTCGGAAATCGTAGCTCATCACGGACTCCACACGGCCTTCGCTGTTCGCAGCGAGACACGAGTACGAACCCTGAATATTGCGTCATTTCGAAATACATCACCTTGCCTACTCTCAACAATAGGGAATCAGTGCGTTGAATCTCACCTGATGTCCGACAGTAACGCTCGGATGTTCAGCACGTTTGTACCGCTGACGATTTTGCCGTTCTGCAAATAATCATGAATCATTCCACGTGATCCCAATCAACCTCATTCACTACACTAGAGCATGATATTGGATACATCACTAAGGAGAATTTTCGCCTGTTCGCTCTCCCATCCCAATCAACATCTCACCTTCATCCAGCTGACTTCAGGTGGAGGAACTGCACTCGAGGCGCACTTGATCTCATTGCCTTGCCTCCTCAGCGAAGATAACCTCGCCATGAGCGGGTTCAGTGATTGTGGGTGGGACTGCAAGGTATTTATTGTATTTTGCAGGCATTCCGAGCTTTTTCTCCTTCAATAACGATAAACACATGGTAGTGAAACTCGTTCCAGTGCCAGCGGGTGTATGACCCGATCGTATTCAGGCACAATATTTCAATCAATGGATCTCTGAGATTCCCTCAAGACATTGTCAAGTTGCAATTCCAAAAAAAGATAGATTTTTGAAATGATGTTTTGGGGTTTCTCACCATTGACAACCAGCCTCACGGGTGGGCCGACGATCGGGGCGGTCGGGGAATTGAGAAGAAATCGAGTGATGGAGCAAGTGTACACTGCCTCGTCCTCCCTTTGGACCGAGTGGATGGTGAGACCGAGGGAGTCACTACGAGCGATGCGACCTGCGAATAATCGTTACTGTTTGGAGACTTTTTTAGTTTTTATGGGGGGAAATACTGATGAAAAGAGAGCAAGGAGAAATTAGATTGAGTAATTTTTTTCCAGACATGTTCCAAGTATTCTTTGGCAATCAAGCTATATGCATTCTCTACAGCAATATTGCGAAAGTAATGCCGCCAATAAAGTAGCTAGTAATTTATTTTTCATTTTGCAGCAATCCTTTTCTTACTAGCCAGCACTTTTATCGAGACCGCACTGTTATCGAAATCGCCGATCAAAATATTGTGAATACGATTAAAGTGCACTTGCCTATTTTCAAGTAGCGATACCATGATCAAATTCTCGAAATCTAACCTTGCAAATCAGGTGAGGATGCCCTGGCTCCGATCCGTATGCCGAGTGCACCAACTGTCCATCCTCCTCCATTCCAGACTGAAGTTTGTGTTGTCCGTCGGCGCTTTGAGCGTGCAATTCAGCGTTGCCGGCCTACCCTTTCGTGCCCAGTGAGTTCGCATCTGCAAAATATTCAAACTTTTAACGGAAAATGCGATGAAACGAATACAAAAAGTATCACTAGAATCACAAAGATCGATGAGTAAATCAAATCAAATTTTCTCTATGAAATTGCCATTCACGAAAGAAATAACAATTCAATTAGGAAATCAATAAGAGATTGAGCATTCAACAGCTAAAGAAAAAAGAATGGTTTACAGACAGACGGAGGAAAAGACATTGTGCTAACGAGCGCAACCGAATAGGTATAAGCCCTGTCCATAACGAGACGGATTAGTAAGCGATCTCCCTCTCAAGATGTTCCGAGTAGGCAGTTAGCAGGAGGGGCTCAGCCAACATACACAGTGATTGGAGAGAGAGGGAAGGAAGGTGCAGCCAGAGGTGCCATAGAGGGCCCGCTCTCTCACTTTGCCATGATCTCTCGCTCCTCTCTAACCGGCGAGAGGCAGTGTACTGCACTCGCAGATGGAGTCGCGCGAGAGGGCGGCTGTCTGTGCTCTCCATTTCACGTGCTCTCTCGCTTTCTCTAGCCGACTAGAGAGTGAGGGAGGGAGGAGAGCGGAGCTTCTTCCCTCTTCTGAGTGAGCTGTTTAGGGTCGAGAGAGGGCAACGATCAAAGGGCCGAAGGGTACCAGATGCAACTTAGACACTCGACGAGTGGCCACTCCAAGTGGATACCATCACTGCACCAATCCTTTCGCCTTTGAAGTCCTTTTGACCAGTTACACGACATTACTCTCCTCATTTTATGCGCTCTATCAAAGAGCTTGCAAGCCCTTACGACAGACGCAATGGAGAGAAAAGGGCGGAGAAACTTGGGATATTCATGCAAAAGTCCATTAGCGTGGCCGGAAGGAAAGGAACGGAAACGTGTCCGAATGAAATCGAGCGAGAAACTTGTTGAAGCAAGTTGAATTCAGGTGAGAAATCGAGGTGTACAAAGCTTTGCTTTGCTTTAGAATCGAGAGAAACCACAGCTGTTTGATTGCACATGTATCCTATTCCCACTATTGCATGAGAAAGATACTACCTGACACTAAGTCACGGTTTCGCCTCGTCGGTAAATATAACCTTCCGTCGGTTTTATTGGACAATCAATGGACAAAATGGCAGAGTCAGAAACCGCGAGTGATGTGGCTAATTGGGGAGCTTTTTGTGGTTGGCAGCAGAAAACGGAAAAGAGAGGGGAAGCAGCGCGATCAAATGGTCATTAGGACAATGGGAGGATTGAGCAGATGGAAGGGAGGCTTCACTTGGAGTAAACGCGAATTTCGGCCGTTTTGTTCGGGGGCACTTGGAAATCTCGAGATAAGCAAAAGAAAAGAGGCGGAAACATGGGAAAAAGAGCAACAATGATGATCGCGCTACTCAAAAGATGCGAAGGAGAGGCGAAGAAGGGAGAGGAGGAATGGAATCGAGTTATCTGAAGGGGCAAAAGATGAGGAAAGCGAGGAGAGAAGCGTGCATGATTATGAACACCCGCTGCTGTTCCCATCGGAATTCGGGCGTAATCATTTCTCATATATCTTAGGATGCGGAGTGGTTCGTTAAAATAAAGTTGCCGTAATTTAGATCCATTCAGTGTAGGCACAGAGAGGTATGCAAATTAAGTGCCTCAGAACGGAAAAATGCAAGTAAACAAAGCGAGGCCGTCTTTGGAGGAAAGAGGGCCACTCTGCGATATTGCTATTTGTCCTCGTGTTTGAGTCGTGAACTCACGGATGCAATACGCACAATGCGAAAAGAAGGAGTGTGAGTGTATTTGTTCTTGCAGGTCTTTGAGAGTATTTGGTTAGCCGTATGCACGCAGCGCAAGAATGATACATTGAAGCAATCGATCTCGCACTGAATTGGAGAGTGTCGAGTGACGAGTATTGTGACAAGGACATGTGCATTAACAATGGACAGGACAGCCAGGAGGTGCGGCTGATATAGCAGTAGTAGCCCGAGTGGTCGAATATGAGCTTGAATACCTAGTGGGTCAGACACATGCCGATATGAGAATAATAGAAAGGATATTACTTTCAGGCTTAGTGGCCATCGAGATCAGAGGGGTACTATTCACACCCAGGAGCGAAGAATGAAAGAAAGGCGAGAATATTAGCTCGCTGCGGGCATTCTCCCACAGCCATATTGGATGGGAAGTAACGGGAGCGAGAAAGGAAATGAATGTCAAACTTTGAATGGCCACCACATCGCAGCACCGTTACGGCCCCGCGGCTTATGAGAAACTGAATTGAATGAGGGATTCCTGCAGAGTTACAGGCAAAATTGAACAGTATTCGAGCAGTATATGGGCGAAATTCAGCGATACTAATACTTGTGAAAATTTTCGTACACAAAAGAAGAATTGGATGAAAAACGATATGCTGAAGGACAGATAGTCTAATTGGCGTCAATTGTGGACTATCAAGAGAGTGAATAGAGTCCAGCTGGCTATGATCAGTCAAAAACAAAGGGAGGCCAGAGGGAGGGTGAGAGGCCATCGAGAGTGAGAGAGGGAGTGCCTTAGAGGGGAAGATGATACACTCAATCACTCGGATGAGGAGGAGGATATGACAGGAGGTGGAGGATGGGAGGAGTGTTACAGCGAGCGTAAAGTGACAGTCCAGTGTGAATGAATACGTAGAGGACCTGAATTACGACCACTTGCTTACATGTAAAACGTACTTGTCGACTATACATCGAAACGGTTGACTACTCTCAGGTAATGTAAGGCAACCACAGTGGTCCGCTATATTTGTTGCAAAAAGTCACGCCGTACCTACCCACAATTCAATACATTCATTTTATTAGCTACAAATTGTAGAAAAAAATGAAAATTATGCCTAAAAAATGAAATGGTCACGATAATTACAGAATACAACGGTGTAACCCACCATCTCGTCAGTTGGCGTAAATTCTCGACTCGATTCGTACCAGTGCTTGCAAAGCAGCGCGCGCTTTCTCAAGTAGCAGATGTTACTAACACCCCTTCCTCCCCTCTCAACTACCGCTCTCTGGTCGATCGCTAATGAGAGAGTGATTAGCACCATGATGCTCATTTCGAACGATCTCGTATTTCCTCCAGCACAGTCAGACAGCTCGAGATAGTACTCGAAACGAAGGGAGACTGCATTCAGCAGGCTTTATCAGGTAACAAAAAGGATGCGCATGGCTCGTCATAAGCCAAATCAAACAACGGAACGGGTAGGGATGACTTGGAAAGAAATGGCTCTCTTCATTTTCGCCTGCTCTCTCGCTTCTATGACCAGCGAGCGCGTGCAGGAAATGGAGAGTCAATGTCTTCACTGGGAAGAGCATGTGAAGAAACTGAACAACGATTCTTTCATTTACATGGTCAAATTAACACTCATTCATTATTATCCTAAGGTCGATGTCACATTTCCTCACTTAGTCTTCGTTAAGCACCCCGCTGTCAGGAACAATGGCACGTTAATCCTTACTCGCTGAGATTGTTGGCATGTAATCGCACTGCATTGTTTAAGGTCGGAAGATGCTTCATTTGAGATACTCAGGCGCTTCTAATTAAAAATATTCCGAAACTTTTCGTAATGCCTTTGTTATTGGTAGTAAGATTATGTTATGATGACAATAATGTCGGAATTTACAACCAGGGAATCAGCCGAGTTATAAACGTGCCTCCATTCTTTTAGGAACATAGAGAAAAGAAACGTAGAAAATAAACTTAATGTTGGCGAGACAAATAAAACACATTTATATAGATCAGACATCTGACGGACGACGGCGGCAATAACTAGATAGGCCATAGGGATTGCCAGCTAATGCTCGCATCCATCTTTTTGATCTGAAAACTGTACGATCCTTCGCAAACCACCATTTTCGTATCCTTAGATGATTCATAAACCCCTAAGATCTCTGCGCAAAGTGTCATACAGCGCGAAGAGGGGATACACCAGGTCGATGTTTCATTCCACTTCATTCCTCTCTCTTCTTCCTCCTCTTCTCCAGTTGCCTCTTGCTGCACCCGTTTGATCTACCCATGTTGGATTCAGTCCCCTCTTCTCTACTTCCCTTTTCTGCCTTCTGGACCTTCTTCCCTTTCACCTCAGCACAGCTTTCTTCTTTCTTCTTCTTCCCTTCTTCTCAGTGCGTTTGCCTTTTCGTTTCCTCTAATTGGTCGAGACAAATCTCGAGATTGGTCGAAAGAAGGCTCCGAAGATTCCCTCTTCGCAACCAAATTCCTCCTCTTTTTCCTCCTTTTCCCATAATCAGAACTGCAACTGCACTTGACAATTCGGGCTTTTCGCTCGAAAGCGCAAAACAATTCCTCTCCTAGATGGAAAGGCTTTTCCGAACTTTTTGGTGTTGACAGTCCAGGACCGATTTCAATGAATAATTTGCTTGTGGAGGTGGGCAAAGGAAGCGATGCTCACGCAAAGCACACTTGAAGCCACGTAGACTGTACTGCAAGAGCAGCGTCATTTTTGATCGGATTCAGATTTACTCGGTGACGTGAGACATGACGTTCACTAACTGTCCGTCAAGGATCCTCAGTCCATAAATAGTCTTTCGAGTATTCATCTCTGTCTTGGATCTCTTCAAAATCTACAGTTCCTTCTTGTTATCCTCCTCCCTTCCATCAAGCCACTTACCGCGGGGGTTTCCCGACCGGCATTCTATTCTTCTCGTATTCGTCTATCTCTCTCTCGACGGTCGGTCGTTGGTACCGTTGTGTTTGTGTTTGTATGTGAATGTGGTGCGTGTGTTTCGCTCGAGTGAGCTCTCCATTCTCCCTTTCTGTTGTCGTTCCCAATCCTCAAGACCTCAATCCCCACCAGTAATGGTCCGACTACTCTCCTCGTTTCGCATGCTCTCTAATCGTCTCTAATCGCGAGAGACAAGGGAGATGCGAGAGTCGAGCTTACGTCCCCTGCCTTCGACGACGTTAACGACCATCGAGTGAATGCCTTTCGGGACGCCTTTGGTGCAGTTTATGAGAGTTGTAGGCATCCACTTCGCCGTCTCCCTTTTCATTCTCGCGTTTAGCTCGAACAAGCAAAACGACAGCGTGTTCAGTGTATGAACTGGAAGAACAATAGAGCAACCACCCCTCTACCTTCCTCTCCCTCCGTCACGGTTTTGATTGCACCACTAGGTCTTTTTTCGTCATAGTTTTGATTGATCTCATAGGATATTTGTTCGTCACTGGTTTGATTCTGCGAACATCTTTTTTCCGAATCTGTTCATAATTGACCACATATTTATTTTTGTCAATAATTTGTTTGCTCTTTCTTCGTTGTAGTTCACATAGATCATATAGCTCTATTTTCAAAGTTTGGTTTGGTCCTATAGATATTCTGGACCAGCGTGGCTAATAATAAACTCATGATGCAGCCTTCTTGAACAGGGCCTTCAATGACGAGAAGCCACTTGAGACGATTGGAATCGGACCTGAGCCTATCCACTTTTCTTGCAGGGGGCATTCATTACTTGATATAAAGATAAGAAAATCTAAAAGTCTATAGGTACTTAGATCTCTGAATCCGTTTTCTCATTGCTCCCCTCAATCGAGATTAACTCTTCCTCTCCTCCTCTTCCTTCTTTATCTTCCCCTTCTCATCTTCCGTGAGTACTACAACCTTCTTCCCTTCTCTCAGCAATCTCCTTTTCTGTCCCTTATATTCGAGACTGCTTTATGCTTCTTTCCGCTCTCCGCACAACCTATCAAATAATAGGCACACACACATTCCTGACTTCTTCCTTTTTGTTGCTCGTTTCTCCTCAACTTTCCGAGTAATTGCCCACTCTCACCTTTGGGAGAGGGACAAAAGTCTCTCAACTCCTCGCTGATCTTTGATCGCTGCTGTCGCATCCAATCTTCTTCAGCAAACTTCGCCCTTTGTCACTTGCAGCAAGAGGGGGTTTCACTTCTCCTGTCAGTATCACCTCCTCCTCCCTCACTTATCAAATGCCTTTACCCCTCCTCCATACTCCTCCTCCTCCTCTTCCTTTTTCCGAGACAGACTTGTTTGCCTTCCGATTCGGTTCTCATTTTCCGCTTGTCTAAAAGCGATATCGTTGCTTGAGTCCCAAAGTACCTTTTCCCTACGACTTCCTACGACTGCCATTCATGGGTTCCCACTCCGCATGTAGGAAAGATCTTGTGCTACATTATGTATGCTGTCTAGTTTGTGGTTACGGTATTTAACCGATCTGGCTCAAAACTTTCACATGCACTAGGTGAGATTGCGAGCAGAATTTTAGAACCGACGATGTCCTAAAATATATTTCTAACTAAGAGCGCTTAGAAGAGCATTTGCTCTAATAGCCACAGTTCATTAATTATTTCCTGCCCTATAGAAAATATGACCATCTCGTGATAATAACTGCCATTTTTTCCACTAATTGTCATGCGTATTACATTTCTCTGAATGTTATCGACGTAGCGGATTATCACATTCTCATCACCATATCTTCTCTTTCCTCGATTAGATTCTTCTTCGATGGCTGAACTTTTTTGTGCTTGCTTGCTACTCTTCTGCTCTTCTAAGCGCACTAATGATTCATGATCTATCTGTCTCTTCCCCTTCTAGTTCTCCCCTTTCCCCGTAATCTCTCGTCGGACAGAGGAAGACGAGAGAGCGCTGCAAACGAAGACTCGTCCACTTCCTTAACTCGTCTCATCACTGTCCTCCAAGTTGCAAATCCCCCTAGTAGAGGGTAATCTCCCTCTCCCTCCGTGACTTCATCCCCTTCATAGCTGTTTTGTCTTTCTACTCTCGGTCTCATTTGCTCCTTTGTCTCCTCTGTTCCTATTCACGGGAACCTGGCCTAATCGTCCACACAAGTTAGAAGGGAAATTGTCAGAATCTCTCCATTCGCCATACTCTCTCACGTTCTCTGACGAGAGAGTGTGTAGAATGAGGAGAGTGAGTCGATTAGAAGTTTGGCACCTGGCCAGTGGCTAGTGGACACATGATCCCTGGTTTTAATTCTCCTTCCAATCTCTGCGCTCTCTCACCTCTCGTATCTCTCTGCTCTCTGTGCTCTCTTCACTCTCGCCCAGCAAACTTTCTCTCGCTTCTTCACAATCTTGACTGATTTCTTCGAAGAACGAGGTTAATTTCTCGTATTTTTCGTGAGAACATCAAAAGATCTGCTCCAATCATGCCCTATTCACACCTAGTGACGTCTACGAGTTATCTCACGCTAACTTGACAGACCAATCTGTCTAAAGCATGAGCGTCTATGATCAAATAAGCCTTATATGTCGCACTCTGTATCCTTTATTCCACCCTCCGTCTATTCTTTGGCCTGTCACGCCTCCTCTCGTGTGAATTATTAATCGTGATTGGTTCTGCATAATTAGGCTTCTTCCTTCCTGACTCGTGCTCTTGGTATGCAGCCAATTTTCACATCGCGTTCAATTTCTCGGATCTCTTTTGTCGAGAGCGGAACAAACACACCAATTAACAAATGAGATAATTAGTGTTAATCATCACCACAGACATGCTCTTTAGAAGATCATCGATATGCCCAGTGCCGACTTTTAATCACTCATATTTTTCGTATTACAAATTTCATTCGAATATTCGCATCGTTTCCCGTTCCCATCTCACGCGTTCCAATCAACTCCTCTATTGCAGGGTAGTCATGGTGAAAATCGCAAAGGAGAACGTCTTGTTATTACTCACAGGCAAGTGTGATGATCATTGATGATTCATTAGGGATCCCTGACCCCTCTCGAACAATTTGTTAAGATCTTCAAAATTTTATATCCGAGGAACATGATAGATCATACTATCTCAATAGAGTTAGATAATGAAAAGTTGTTTTTAGTTCAGGACGTAGTGTTATCGAGATACACTCAATCACAATGCTTTTCAGTGTTCGGAGTAGTGGCGGGAGTGATCATGGGAGTGTCCTTGCGTGATTCGGACAATAAATGGAGCAAACGACATCTTTCCTATCTTCGATTGCCCGGAGATCTCTTCGTACAAATGCTCAAAATGCTCATTCTTCCTCTCATTATGTCATCGATCATGTAAGTTTACTAATTATAGATTATCCCTCCCTACCAGTCTATATGTTCCATATCTATCTTAGCTCAACGAGAAAAAACAAACTGGTACTATTTACGCGTGATGCATCAAAGATACCGTGACAACTCTCACGCTCTCTATGATGATTTTTCTTTCTCTTTTGCGTTATCTCATACAGATTAGAGTCAGCTAATTACCCTTGTTTGTTTGATCAATTAAGCAAACCAATGTGATGTCAAGATGAGAATATCATCATCGTAAGCTGGGGGTAGTGCAACATCCATAATTTGGTCACCGATCAGTAGTCTTTTTCGTAGTGTCGAAACATCCGGACTGCAACCAAAGTTTCTGCAGATTGATATTGCGCGCGCTTATCTCTAATGTAATCAAAGAGACAAGATATCTTCAATCTCGTGACTTTTCTCTCCTTCAAACACCGTTGAATTGTTGCGATTGAATTCGAATTGAATGAGGGTGGAAAAGCGCAGCCAAAACCGCACAATGGAAGTCCCGCACAAATGTTTGAATGGCATCGCCCTATTAGAAGTGTGAATTGGCGAGTAGTTCTTGTAGTTATTCTTCCCCGTTTGGGAGACTTGCTCTCTTCATATTACCTGTTCTCTCACTTCTCTGGCCACGACAGAGTCAGAGAGCGACAGAGAGCGCAGAGTGGAAGGGAGATTGGAGAGGAAGTGCGGTTGACGGATCTAAGTGATCGAGCACGAGTTATAATGAGAAAGAATAACAAGCATTGGCCGTAAAAAAGAAAAGAAATGAAGAAACAAGAAAATACTGTTTTGATCTTTGAACCAAGTATCTGAGATAGAAAAAATACAGTTCTAATCTTTAATCTGAATGAAAAATAATATTTTCCAGTTCGAGTTTGTCATCGGTCGACTCTAAAACCGCTGGCAAGCTGGGAGCAATCTCCCTGCTGTATTATTTCCTCACTACGATGGTCGCTGTTACCACAGGTGCGAATAATGATATTCATACATAAATAAATATAGACATTGATAAGTTGAAAATGATGCAGGAATCATCCTCGTGATGCTCATCCAACCCGGCAAGTGGATGGTTACGAATATTGAGGAGGTAAGGAATACCTGATCTTGTTCTCTTCGAACACCTGATCACTTCTCGTTGTGGTGCATATTCTATCCGCTCTGCCGCATTTTGTAACTCTTGGAAACCCTTCTGCAGGCTTTAACAATGTATGGAATTGCAAGAATCGCCTTTGTAGGTGGTGGGAGAGGCGAACAAGGCTGCTCCGTGCATCTCCAATGCCATCGACACCATTCTCGATCTGGCCAAGTGAGAAAGATCAAAGATCATTTAATCGAAAGTCAAAGAATGGTGTGTTGAGTGTGGCGTTCTTGCGCCCATGCTATAGCACACAACAGCGGCTCTCTATCTCCCTCTCTCACTCGGGGTATAGCTCAGTGGCAGAGCATTCGACTGCAGATCGAGAGGTCCCCGGTTCAACTCCGGGTGCCCCCTACGTTCTTTTGCTGAATTTTTCTTCTTATTTTTGGGCATCAGGTCTCATGAATTTTTGAGTCTTGATGCCCGTTCTCCTTTCTCCCTGAGTTTTACCAAACTTCAGAGCACAATGAAACTCGACGTGCCAGTTAATCAGTTAATCGAATAAGTTCGAATAAGAGTGCAAAGAACGACTCGGAAGTTGGGAAGGTCACTCGAATTTGTTTCTGCCGTTGCTCAAAACGTTTCGTAGAAAGCGCAGTGCTGTAAATCCATCAGTCAAGCTCAGAAATCAGACATCCAGTCGTAAAACGGGGGACAAAACAGTTGACAAGATAAATGGCCGCCGAACTTTAGGTGAAGTCTTCTTTCCTGACAAATTGTGAAGGGCGGAATGCGGAAAGTCCATGCCTTTCTATTGCTTTGGCCGTTACCCGATCACTGAAATAATGTGGTGTGTAATAAGGGAAAGCCCCTGGACAAACATATGAGTGATGATGGATAAGAATAGCCACTTGATGACAGGGGGGAAGGAGAGAGGGCAGTGACGTAACACGATAGCCAGACATCAGATCGACTGATGGAATGTGCGATCAGCGGGTGGCTATTTTTCATAACAGATGTTTAGCCATGGGCTTTGAGAGGTGTGCTGAAATTGGAGTGAGAATTTGAATAACCGTTTTGATTAAAGTTAATTATTTCCTTTCAAAAACTCTAATTTCCAGGGCCCTCTTTCCCGAGAATCTCGTCGAGGCAACTTTTCGCAGTGTAAGTGGTGTTTGGCTCCAATTTTCCGCGAAGTAATCAAAAAAGTGCGGCCGCTAATGCGATTCAAACGTGATAAATTGCAGCAAAAGGTGTGCATGAAGTTCCTGAATGGAACGATGCCAGTTGATGCCGATATTGTGCTGAAGATGACGACAGGTGAGGATGAAAAAATTTTGTTTGGATATGCAAGCTATTGATAAGAGCTGAAAAACGCGTAGCCACGAAGGTGATACACACAGCATGAGGCAGCATGGGCAATAGGTCTGCCGATGGCATACGGATGATTACTGGTTGCATCTTCATCCAACCTAACGCCGAATTATTATGAATTATGAACGCCGAATTATGAATTAAGCGAGATTATTGGATGGACCTCGACTATAGCTTGCGACACGAAGACCATATCCTCAGTCTTTGATAATTTGTACACGCAGCATGTTGCACTTCTCACTATGATAGATGAGATAGCACAGGGATGTTGTAGTCGACTCGATCCTGAAGTTATTGTTGTTGGGAATTTAAACTCGACAGAGCAGTTGCAAGACGCGTAAACACGTAGCCACGAGGGTGATACACAGCAAGAGACCGCAATGACAAACAAACACGATTTCGAAAACAAACGAACAGAACTGCGCCCAGAAGAAAGTTTCCATCACAGCCATCTGTGAAATTAGAAGATGTGCTGGGAACCAAACCTTATTGAAGTCTTCTTGATACGCGAGAGCAGACGAGGAATATGAGATGTTGTCTGTAGTCGATCTATAGAGCTTCACACTTACTGCTGAGGAATTCTGAGACACACACACCTGAAATTTGACAAATAAATTGGTCAAAGCCATTTCGTAATTGTTGTATGTTGCAGAGCAACGTGCCTTTCTCGAGGAGGTTCCCGAGAAGATCACCTCCGATGGGATGAATATCCTCGGTCTCGTCATGTTCTCAGTCGCATTCGGAATCACAATCTCATGGATCGGAGACGAGGGAATTCCTCTCAAACTCTTCTTCAAGTCACTTGAAACGACCAGCATGAAGCTGATCTCGCTAGTTATCTGGTAAGGAATATGTTCTTTGTACCAAAGGAAGGTCGACTTGTAGAGCTAGAGAAAGAGAGACCTATTGTCCAGCATTAAAATAGCCACAGGGGTGGATGATGACCAAATTACCGATGGACTCATTTGATGTTTCTAAGTATGCGTGCGTATGTGGGCGATAAGATGCTATTATTCTTAGAAAACCTGCCACCAGCAGATTGCAAGCAATTCCATAAAGCGTGGTCGTTATTTCACGCTTATGAGTAGGCCGTTTCCGCGTTTTTACTACCGTGCGGGCAGCCACTACCTTTCCTTACCTTTTCAAACAATCAGAACTTACTCAAATGGGATTGAGGGGTCTACAAAATATCAGCCAAAAGCCACTCACTTATCCTCATGAAAAATGCATCTAAAACTGAAACAACCCGACGACAGAAATTTTAGCGTATAACAGGCGTATAACAGCGTATAACATTTGACAGCGACAATACAGGTACTCTCCCATCGGCATCACTTTCCTCATCGCTGCACAGATTGTCGCCATGAAGGACCCCGGAAAGGAACTCCAGGTTAATTTTCGTCTATTCTATTCTTGGCTTACCCTACCCTACTCTTGTCATTCAAGTCGATATTGCACTCTTTTCTAGTGCTAACATCACCTTTAGGTGCAATGATGGCTAGGTTAAATCGATATCGATTCAGGTCTCATGGGCTATATGATCACTGTCCTTCTCGGTTTGGCCATCCATGGACTCGTCGTTCTTCCATTGCTCATGATCACGGTGAGATTTATTCACCCCTTCCTGGTTTGTTAATAAAGTATGAGGCCTGGAAAACCACCCGGATTGGTCCATCACCTTAGTCTAAACAAACATCATGTCTCCCAACGAACGCGTCACCAGATTTTTTCATCTTCTTTACCTAGGGATGGCTGGCCATGACCTTCATGATCTCTCATTTGTCTGACCGGCCAGAGGGTTTGAAGCAGAGACCAGTTCTTAGGAAGGCTTCCACTCGCTTCTACTCACGATTTTCTTGCACGCTCGAATGCATGACCGCCCTCAGTTTTGCGGCTGCGGAAAACGAGGCCTGAGATCATAAAAAGAGAATAAACGGAAATGTTTTCCGAGTTTTTGAGAGATTTTATGATCGATAAACTGACAAAATATGGCCACTCCACTCCGAATTTCAATTACCGTATGACACACAAGTGGGATGTCCTCAGTTGAATAGTATGATCCACAATCCAAAAGAATCGAATTTACGATCCCTGAGCTAGGATATCTATCCATGTACTGTAATCACGCGTCTTCTAGCACACATATAGCATAAATTACCGTCTCAGCAGCTGTTACACTATCGAATTGACGCGGATATTAATTGCTTTGAGCGCACCTTCTGCAGGTGTTACTATGAAAACTGGCTTTTTGCTGTCAACACTGTTGATGTTGATCTTCTCGTAAAATCAAACTTGCATGAAAGGTATTCGAAATACACAAAAAGATCTGTGGTTTTATTTTGTTTGTGAAAAGAGTTTCACGAGCAACTGTTTTTGGAAAAAAGATTAAATATTGGTGATGATCTTTAATTTATTTAAATAATAACAATAATTCAGCTCGCTCGTCGCAATCCCATCTCATATGTTGCCGGGATGGCTCAAGCCCTTCTCACTGCTCTCGCCACTTCATCCAGGTATAATATATATATCAGATATTGGGAATGTTGGGGTAAACATCATTAGGAAGGGGATAAGGGGATCTTCCAGGTATAGTAACACCATCACAGGCCTACGTGATCAGTAGAAAAAAATCGCCGGTGAAAAAGAAAGCAATGGGAGGGAAGTAGGATTAATGATGGTTAACGGTATCAAAATGCATCTGATTATTACGATAATTTATTTCAGTATTACGTGTTGGGGAATTGAGGCTTACTGTGTACTGTATTGCCTAGACGAGAGAGCACATGGTTACTTATGCGCGCGAGGCGAAGAATGAATGGACTCGACTCTCCCCAATTGGATTAGTCCCTCTCCCCTCACTCTCTCGTCTGATCCAATTAATGCGCTCGATTCTGTCCACGAGAAATATCGAAATTGCCCTAGTTGTAATAGATATCACTCGGTAGAACAACTTCCTCATTCGTTCCCTCCTTCGCTTCATAGTCCTAAATTCTGATTAATCCCTCCCGTCAGCGATTCCGTGAGGGGAAAAGTGAGCTCCCTGCCCTTTTTCAAGTTTCCCACCCGTCAGTCGGCCACTTAGGCTCCCTGTCTAACCGACTAGTGTCCATGGAGATGGAAGAGGTCATCGCTCACTTACGCACTAACTTCCCCGCACTCTCGAAAGGGCGCACGAAAACATCACCTGAGAGATGAGCAATACCGTTCAAAAGTGAGATACACAACATTTTTTTCTTGCACGCCGTAGAGATGTACTCCAACAGACATAATCGTCGTTTGACACATTCATTCACTACATTTATCATGAGATCAAGCCATTGGGTCTGCACGAGGAGACATCGTTAGGGAGGCCTTGGGATCATCTTACTCAGATTCAACAACCAAAACATTGTCAACTGTAAACTGTTTTTGATCAGAAAAGAAACTTTGCTACTTAACAGTGAACGACCATGAAGAAGTCTTTCTCATTTTGTGGGGGAATCAAACCATTTCCTTGCTCGGGAAATGACGAACACTAACGCAGTCAAGCAGAGAACGGCTGCTGAAATATTACTCAATTATTTTCCTGTTTTGTCCTGTGCCGTCGAACTATTCTTCTTTGACTCAATTACTGAGAAGACTGATCAAAAATGAAGAAGAAGAAGACGAAAAGAAAGAAGCGCTCGTGGGCTGAATTTATATACAATTTTGCTCAGCATTTAGCACAATGTTAGCGCATTCACAGCGTCAACACAAAATGGTTTTCATCAAGAATCGGAATAATCGCGAGTACTTCCGAGCATCAGTTCGTCTAATGGTGCTGTAAAAGAAAAAGAACTGTAAAACAAATAATATAATTTCATTTCCAGTTCGGCAACTCTTCCTCTTTCGATCAAATGCGCAGAGGAGAACAATGGAGTGGACCCTCGAGTGACTCGTTTCGTCCTTCCCCTCGGAGCTACAATGTACACTTTTTTCATCTGATGTTTGACTGTGATGACACATTCAAGAAAAAAGGGTTGGATTCACGAAATTTTGTCTTAACAGTGAGAGATCAATGAATGTCTAGAGCTGCCAGAACGGTGAGACTTTTTTTCCGAATTCATCCTCACCAGACAAAGGGTGTTCTCTTCGCGGACAATGGGAACGCTCGCTTCTGCGTGCGAACTAGAACTCCCTTTGTTGACTACTGAGGAAGTGCTGGTACTCTCGGCTGAAGCATGCTTGAAATAGCTACACTTCCCGAGAATTTGTCTCTGCGTTGCGCACATTCTATCTAAATCAGAGAGGTAGAAGAGGCAATGGGCAAAAATAGTAGGTTGATGACTTGAGCAAGTAGCTGAAAATAGAAGTGGCGTCGCTTGTTCTTCTCTCATCGCTGTTTTACCGTGCTTTTTGTGCTGTCTGATCTTGACGAAAGTGCTAATGACGCGTGGATGAGCTGTGAAACAACTATAGTCTCAAGATGGCTGACGCGCCTTCTCGAGAAGTCTGAACAATCGAAAATACGCTTTGATCAGTGAAATCATCAACAGCACATGACTATCAGTATATGCGAAATAGGAATGGATTTGTGAATGATTAAAACATGAAACAAAATCAACGATCAGAAAATGATTAGTCAATCATTAATTTCAGTAACATGGACGGCACTGCCCTCTACGAGGCGGTTGCTGCCATCTACATCTCCCAATGCGTCGGACAGGATCTCTCCATCGGACAGGTCATCCTCGTGAGGTGAGCGAGTCATTCCGCCACTTTGCCTGGTGCAGTGCGGTCGCTCAGGGTCTCATTCTCATTCTCATTGCAGTCTGACCGCTACGCTGGCCAGTATCGGAGCAGCGGGAATCCCTCAGGCTGGTGAGCAAATTTTAGTGGCCATTTTACGATTCAACACCTCAAAAATGTCAATAATGAGAATCCCGTACAGGAATCGTTACAATGATCATGGTGCTCATCGCAATCGGCCTTCCCTCGAACCTCTTCATCCTAATCTTTCCCGTGGACTTCTTCCTCGACAGGTACCACATCTTGGTTATATCCATCTCTCTCATCGGCAGAGATATCATGGTTCTCTGCACAAAAAAAGAGTCACTGTGAAATGAGCCTAAGAATATCTCCATAATGAGTTAGCTAATTTGCAACGATGTCGACGTCGGCCAGACTTCAGAATCCGCCATCTTGATAACGATAATATCTTGAGAATCCGCACTACGGTCAACGTGCACGGAGACGCCATAGGAGCAGCCGTTGTGGGCAAACTGTGCGAAGGATATCTGAAGAAGGTTAGATTCTTAATAATTTCTATCTAGCTCTTCATTACCTATGAGCCCTTCTTCCTAACTCTCATACCATCATTCTATGCATGTCAGAAGAGAGTCAGAGATTCCCCTGGGTCGTCCGCTTTCACTTTTATATTGAATGACATAAATATAGAAGTTAATGGACGTCTTTTGATCCGAGCTTCAGAGAAATTTTGATCTCAAGGTTATAATTCCTCTCGGATTCGATGAATTCTCCCCCGTCGCATTGCCTATTCGCCTCGCGAGAGTCCCCCCTTTCATGTTCCTCGTTGGCGCGAAAAGGACAGAGATGGCTTAATAATTGATGATAAATCCCTGACATGATGTTCTCAACAGCGCATTCGAAATACTCCTTGAATAGATGAGCTAGTGAGAGAAATTTGTTGGAAACTGCACATAACCTGGCTGTTTTGCACGAGAGAGAGAATGTGCATTGTCCAGAGACGTGCATCAGGACTCAAACATCATAACAAATTTCGCATTGACTATTCCGGTCGGAAGTTCGTCCATGCTGCTTCTCACAGGATAGTTGTGACTAGCAAATGGTCGAAAATATATCAAAATTAAATATCGGATAATTTCTCAAACCATCCTTTGTAAACATTTAGGGATGTAGTGTGCGATTTTGTTGAGCAATTTAATTTCCGGAACTCGGTCCTACTTTGATTTACCACTGTCTAGACTCCAATCTCATGTAAAGGGGACGGAAAATCTCCAAGAAAAGGCTCTCTAGATGAATAGACGGTATATCACAATAGGCTCAGGTGCGAACCGTTCTGTTGTTATTTCCCTCGGGAATTCGACCAATGTTCCCTTTGAAGGGGAGAAATCGTCCACTAGAGAGACACAACAATTAGATTCACTCCCCTCTTACTCGACAATAGGCTTCACTGGAAGTAGATGTGTTCTTTCCTCTAGATTGACTGACATCATCCCACTTCCATGCTTCGTTCGTTGCTCTTCCTCAAAGTGCTCGCTTCTCCACTTACCGGAAACGTTCCCATAGACACAGGCCACCCTTCCGAGTCCCAGTGAAATCGGATATTGATGGGAAAAGAGAAGGACTCAGGGCGAGCTTAGCCCCCGCCTAGGGCTGCTTAGAGGCCTACGTCGAAACTGACAAAGCAATAAGAGAGGGGTAGGCAAGTAGCTGAGAAGACCGGAGACCAAATGGGAAATCACATGAGATTCCAGGCTGAAACACACTACAAAAATATTACGGGGATGATTCATTATAGGAAGGTATAGACCAATTCACAGACCGGAAGTGTTTTGTAAATGAAATTGTGGATTGTGCTAGCCGTTAAAGAAGGAGTGGCACGAATCACAGTTAGGGACTCCCGGCACGGAAAACCACCGCCTCAAATAGATTACGGTAGTCAAAAAAATCAAACTTTGTTCCTTTTCCCGGCTCTACTCCCGGCTCTGTTACAAATGAGTCTTTTTCCTTTTATTGATCGCTTTGTCGTTTCGCTCATGTTTTCTTGCTTAATTACATGTTAGGAATCATAAGGAATAGCTATTTACCCTTTAGAGTACATTTAGATCACGATCAAACCTCAAAGGCGCCTCAAATTGGCCCACGAAGAAACCAGCCTCGTTTTCGCTCCTTGCTCACTTTGTTTTCTCATGTTCCTAGCTGTTTCCTGCTCCAATTCGTGTATATATTTGCGGCAATTACTGTGCCTAAGGTATTCCTTCCATAACGTATGATAATTCACTGCCTCCCTCAAACCACGGCGTGACAGCAGCTTTTTTCCACTACCGCGCATGTTTCTTCGCTTGTTCTTTCGCTCGCTTGTTCCTGGTTCTTGCTTATTAATCGTGTTTTCAACCCTTAATATTTCCCTCTCGCTATAGGATCGTCGCCGTCTCTTCGAAGGAAATGCCCTTCTCCGTTGTCTTGTCCGCATTGGAGTGCTCGTCGAGGACCGCATGAAGCTCGAATACGTGCTCGGTCTCCGCGCTGAGGACTTCCTTGAGCGCCGTCTCCAGACGCAGGCATTTTTTTGTTTTATTTTGCTCTCACAATCAGTTGGCCGATTCGAAGAAGGAAAACTTCTCTGATAAAATGTATTGAATTAGTTTTGCTTATATTTGTTTTCAGGTCTTCAAGCTCATACTCGCCAAGTCGAGCACGCCCGTGTTCTCATCCGTCAGAAGCACTTCCGGTACGTTTTTTTTAAATGTTAATTTTTTTACGAGTGGTACTCGGCATGTTGATATATATGTCCAGGTTGGTTCCCTCCTGAAAACATTCCGGTTCCTTTTTGTGGCTCATACAGAGATAAACCGTTGACAGTATTTTATTTGCTCTTTCAATAGTTAGTAAATTGATGTGGAAGAGACGTCAGTTTTTGCGGAAACGTGAAAAAGTTGATAGAATCAGTTTGACGATTTTCTTACCGTACCTTACTTACCGATTGTCACCTGCTTTGCGCAAAACTATAGATTCTTCCACACCAATTACCTATTTATTGAAAGAACTATTTGAAATTCTGTCAACGTAAATCGATAAAAAAGCAAAATATAGTATGTCAAACGAGCTTTTGCAACGCAGTTGAATTCATATCAAATTTCTCTCTACATGAGCCACAAAAGAACCTGGGATCGGTAACGACCGGAATGTTTTCAGGGAGGGAGGAGTGTTTTCAAATAATTTTTGAAAGTGTATTTTTCAACTGTTCTATTGCAGTGCTCGTCGCCCTTTGGGGGTGGACGACCCGGCCGCGTAAAGAGAAGAAACGCCAAGAGAGGAGGCGGAGACGACGCCGGATCTGACGCCAACGAGTAATATGGAACAGTTGTTATTCGTTATCCCTGTCCCATCTTTGTTCAAATAAAGACTTGTTATTTTCAAGTTCGTTTTTTTCTGGAGGATGGACACACAAAAGAATAACATTTACACAAGTGTATTGATTTGTTCTTAACTTTTGTTACTTCCGCCAGTGCTTTCATTTGATACGATATGCCGACAAGGCTTGAAACTTTTGCTGATTTTAGTACACAGAGAATATCGAAACTTATGTAATTTTTAGAGGAATTTTCGTCACTTCGCATAAACTGATCTCTGATCGGGTATACATTCCTATGTCGAATTCCCTATGTCGAATGTTGTCGAATTCATAAGCCTAGTCGTTTCTGTAAATGTGCACATCGTGAAACCCGGCATGATCAAGGCATGCGCGATCTTTCAGTATGTATACTGTGCATAACTCCTCACCCCTAACCGACTCCGGTGGTGTAGTGGTGAGTGCGCCAGGCTACAATGCGCAGGGTTGGTGGTTCGACTCCCCCTCCTGTTTTAATTTATTGCTGATTTCTCCTTTTCCGATTCTCTCTCTCTATAAATCAATACACGATACAGTACTCGTAATTTGCCTGCGCTCAGGCCCGATCTTTAAAAATCCATAGTGAGCTTCAAAGACATTTCTGTCACTTCGGATAAACTGATCTCTGATCGGGTATACATTCCCTATCACCCCACATTCTCAGTTTAGGTGACTAAATATTCGTGCCACTCCTTCTTTAATAGATCCATCTTTCAGAGATCAATGGTTAACTTCACTTAATTTCAGACTCCCGTTGACGATCCTCGTCAGGCGACGGGCTACCGTATGCTCTCCCAACACGCGTCGCCCGACCCGAAGCGCATCTCCATCACCAACCACAACTACGAGAACTCCCACATGCTCTAAGAGCAGCCAATTCGATCCCGAGAACTCCACCGCGCTAGTGGTCATAACCAAGTCCAGCCCCTTAAACTCCCAGTCCTATCTTATTCACCGCCGCCCATAACTCGCCCCCCTCTAGACCCATTCTGAAACCCCGCATTGCTTCCCTCTTCCCTCTCCGCTGCATAATAGACTATTTTGTGCGTTCCGTCCCCTACTTTTGGCATTGTTTTACAATGAAGGAGTGGGCAGTTTGGGAGGCAATGTTTGGAAACGTCAAAGATCGATTGCTTGTGAGTCGAGAACCTAAGGGTTCTCGTGCTCAAGCCCCAACAGCTGACAATCCTCGCCTCTCTCTGTCACTTTCGAACCCTTTACTCTGATGTTCTCAATGAGAATATTCTCCGACGACTTTCACCATCTTCTACTCTCTATTATTATTACAATTATTATTCCTATCCCTCGGTGTCTTCTTAGTCTTTTTTGTCTTAATTCATTGCACTTTCTCGGTTGTGCTCTAATTAGATTACCCTAACACTGTCCACACGTATATACTCCCCATAATTGTTCACACGCTTCGGTCTCGCTTTCCAGTGGAAGCAATTAGATATGTCCCCATACTCCCACAATTGACTCTCTCAGTAGTTTCGAATTGCACTTCTACTCTATTTTGCGTCTATTGTCCATGTACCATTACTCTCCGATAAAGGTTAGCCACTAGACAGATCAAAGCACGCTCTCAAGAAAGTTGCCCTTTCATCGCCTTTTTTCAGGTAAGAATGGAGAAGAGAGTATGGGATATGATGAGAGTCAGAGAAGCTCCGCCTCCTCCTTCTAGGGAACATGAAGCATCGCCGACTCCGCCCACTTAGGAGGATATAAGGCGGATATCTCTCAGTCGTCTCCCAAAACGCACTCAGATCCAATTTCACCCTCGTCCTTTGATCAGACTCGATTTCCGTTCCATTTTAGCCCTTTCCGCTCCCAATCTATGAACATTTCTATCCATGGCGAACTGTTTTGCAACCCCTTCGGAACCAAGAGTGATATCACCGTCGATACCGTGTCATAATCCGAAAAATATCGGTTGTCACCTGTCCAGAACCAACAGCAGACAGGAACAGTGGGCGTATTTCTGTTATTTTCCCCTGATTGTCCAATCCCCCTCCTTCCGGTATGCTAATGCCAGGGCCAGTCTGCTCTTTCAAGCACCTCTTTCTCACTCACGCGTCCTTGTTTTCACGCCCTATCGAAAACTACGATTTTTGATCATTTGACACCCTCAAGATCACTGTTTTCCTTCCTCCTTCTGAAAACAAGCACTTGTCTAGCGCAGCCATCCTTCAGCCATCCGTAATTCCTATTCGCACGTTGCCCCCTTCGGAACCAAGGTTGAGAAAAAACTCTGGGATCGTTTTCCACGTGTATATCTACTATTCAATCGAAATCTGTGCAATATTACTCAAATTTTGACGAGTTCCACTGAATCCTCCTTCCGTCTCAGGTAACCCATTCATCTTCCCGATGCATTCTTCCCTTCTCGTCGCTCTCGCTCTTCTCTCGATCGCCGTTTGCATTGAGGCGCACGCCGGAGCCAAGTTTGGCAACGTCCCGAACAGCGTAAGCCCATCTTGCCATCATTTCCCGCACCATCTTGCTTCCGAGTGGTCGTATTCGTCATTATATCAGCCCTAGACAGCCCTAGACATTCCGCATTCCCTATATCAGCCCTAGACATTCCGTAACCTCGAATTCGCCCTCGAGCGGTTATGCAGTTTCTCATTTCGTGCACTGTTTTTTCTCAGACTGCCAGAGCGGTGGGTCGCTTCAAGAGTCACACGACGAATAATTTGACGTGGAAAGTTATCCCTCAGAGTGGCCGCGTCACAACAATTATACATGATTTGCACAATTCCGCTGCGAGTCTCCACATAGAGTGGACCAACGAACAATGAATTCCATGTTTCCACAAACGAGTCTTCTCAAAAATCCACAGTCTCCGACGTTAGATCGAACCGAAATAGACATGTAGGCCTCCTTCCCTCCCAGTCGTCTCTTTCCATGGCGGTCCACTAACGAATTCAACGAGCGTCTCAACGAACAAAGAGGAATGAAGGGAAGCGACGATGTGGTTATGAAGTCTGTAGGAATGCTCCCCCTGTAAGACCAAAGGGACGAGGTGTTGAGGGGATGAGTCCTCCCTCCCCTCACTTTTTCCAGCAAGCAATTACGTAAAAGAAGCGCGACGGTGCCAGCCACTGGCAGTTACCCTGATTACACCCTCATAGGTATCATTTTGCGCGGCTAAATTCGCTTTGCTTTCGACGAATCGGTCGTTGTGTGCATGTCAAACAGAATTACACGGCATAAAAAAGCAACATGTGAAGTAATAAGTCAGTAGTCAGAATACGAGGGGGAATAACAAGTTAGTATGCGCATAGGAACCGCGAAGGCGCACAATAAGGCAGTACTAGAAGAAGGACGAGGGAATTGATGAGTTATTTACAACCCTTTTTCGTATTGGATGTTTGCTCAGATGACGCGAAACCACAGAAAAATATACGATACAAATACTCACTACGGCAGATGGTACAATCAGGAGGTGCGGTTTATCAACAGACAATAATAGTCATCTTACTCCAAGAAGGAATGCTCGCCTACGCTATCAACAAAGGAACTGATATACCTCATCGGCTTAGAGAGACCGGTTCTCAATCATACAATCACATACATCCTTCAGCAACAGTATCATAGACTGCATTATCGTTCAACGAAGTGCGACTATCTTTCATTAGGAAACAGAATGAATGCACTTTTCAATAACGCCATTTTCTGATTAAATGTTTATAACGGAAGTCATACAGCTGCAGTACTAGGAAACTGAGGACATATCCATACAACAACTTTTTCAGTCCAGCGTTATCGGTCATATCTTATTTCAACCTAAAATTCAAATGAACAGAAAGAGGACGGAGGACGACACTTTCTAGATTATTGTGATGATTTTTTCAATAATATTTTCAGAAACAGTGTCCTGCCAACGTGCAGCGTCTACTGGGTGCGATGTGCAGGGATAAGCAAGCTGAGGATTTCTGCGAGACCCACGTCTCGTCACTGAGTACGTTTTTCGACATCAATGATAAAGTATACGTCACATCTCAATGATCTTCCCTTTCTCAAGATCGTTTCCAGACATTTCGCCCAGATGAGAAAATACAGTCAAAATATCTTACGTTCCCACCACTCTTGTACATTCCCAGCTGCAAGAAAGTCTCAGAAAAACTAAGATCTTCCCTCAAATTATTCTCCCTTTCCGGCTACCGAAGCCCACTTCCTGCTTACTCATCCCTTTCATGAGTGCACTCCAGGAAATCGGTGTTTTTTCGCACTGCCAATTAGGGAGGGGCAAACAGGAATCTCGAGAGTGAATAACACCTTGGAATTTCAGCGAAACTCGTGGAAAAGTACTCAACCTTCGACGCTGACGTCATCCTTGGAGGTAAGGGAGAGGGGAGATAATACGGTTTGCTCGGAGGCAGATCAGTGATTTCCCGCGTAAGAGTGTGCCGCAAAAACGTGAAGATTTAGTACAAGATTGCTCTTGTTTCTTGGAGTTTCCGATTACTCCTTTCCAAGGAAATTACGATCAATCATCTGACAAATCATCGGACTCTCCCAGAAAGATTTCTTGTGAAATCTCCTTCTTCTTCTTTCAATCAAACACCAAGGGCAGAAATAATCGATAATCAAGTAATACCGATAAGCTACGTCGATATCAATCGATTAATTCTGTCATCATAATCCAATAGTTGTGTCTTATCAGAAGACATGTGTGTGTCCGCTCGAGAGGAGGGGAAGCGGTGATGATAGTGATATAATCCAATGAATAATTTCAGGCGAGTGCTGCTCTGAGAAACGTTGTCGTCTGTCAGTGCTCCGTTCCCTCTGCTGCATTGACGGCCTCCGTGTCGTCTCGTCCGACGACGAATAGACGCCCTCCCAGCAACTCTCCAAGAGAGCTCAGTCCCGGAATGATTGGGTGCACCGTTCCACTCTTCTTGTGCTTCTGATCGCTCAAAGTGATAAGATTGCAATAAGAGTTGATCTGCGCACCCTTCATTCCCATAACCTAACCCAGGCAATCAATACTCCATTCGCGTACAACCAGAACCACCCCATAGCCCCCCCCCCTGCATCACAATACCGTATAGCCCTTCCGTGTGTCCATTGTTAAGTGAATAAAGTGGCTTGCCGCAGTAGAGAGTTGTGTTGTGTAATCGGCTCGCGGGGAGCGAGAAGAAAGGTTGAATCCAGATGCTTCCCTTTCAATGTGATTCACACATAGCAAAGAAGAGATCCTCGAAAGCCACACAAATCCCCGAAATACTCATCCCATTCCACGATTCAATGGCAGATGCAAACGTCAATCCTGTAGAGAAAAGGATGAAAGTGACCAAGAATCTAATGGCATCCGTTTTCAGACTGCATCCAATCACTATTGCCCTATGAAATAATCCCATCCCACTGCTCAGAAAGAACAATCGTTTTGCGAGCTCTCCCAAGGGAGAAGCAGCATTTTATTGTGACACGGCCACTAGGGCAGGCGTCAATACGACATAGAGAGATACAATCGATTACACAGTACAGCAGAGGAGCGATGACCGGGATGGCGTGGCACGGGTCGGAAAAGGGGGAAGGACTGCCGGTAGCTTAGGCTTCGGCGACCTCGACTTCCTCGGCGGCAGCCTCAGCAAGAGGAGCCTCGGGTGCCTGCAATGGATTGGTTGGTCAGAGCCGGGACCGGAAAGTGGAGAACGGAACCGGTAGGTGGGAAGACTAGACCGCAGGATAGAAACTTACAGCCTCGGGTGCCTCATCCTCGAAGTCCCTATCGGGGATCTGAAGGGGGATTGGCTCAACGGGAGGACGCGCCGCGTCTCCCTCGGCCTTCACTTGCTCCACGTACTTGGGAGGCTCCAGGTTCTTTCTGGAAAGTGAAGGACTGTGAAGGTGTGATCTTGATAGGCTAGACAATTCTATCAATGAAGGAACGCTGAGCAAAGGGGCAGAAATTAGAGGAAATTTGAATAGCAGATGTGCTTCACTCAGTCTTGAACTTCTCAAATTATCCCCATATGCGAAAAATGGAGATGGTGGTGAGACAATAGAATTGCTTTTAGAGATTTGCTTGATGGGATCGCATACCTGAGCTGTTCGAGCTCCTCGTTCTCTTTTCTTCCCCACTCGGGAGGAGGACGAGCAGTTCCATGTACGATGCTTGGGGGCTTCTTCACGATGGGCTGCGGAGATCAAAGATCAATTCTGATTCCTCATCCCTTTCCCGTGGACGTACTGTACACTTACACTTCTGTTGCTCATCCTACACACTTTACTTCCTTGTTCTGTACTTAGTAAAACCATTGCAGACAATCTACTATCAATACTCAAACAGATTCCATTGCACATATTGTATATGTCCCTGTGATCCAGGGTCGGGAGAGGATCAGAGATCATTGCCTAACGGGAGCAAACGGCCCTAAGATCACTCTTCGAGACATGACAAACATCTAGAGTAGGGCGGCAATTACTGCGCAAGACCACTGACGCAAATAAGGTTTGAGCGTAAGGCGAAAAGTGTTCGTGATCTACTGAGAAACAACAGCGAAACTGAAGGGGTGCGCTTTAGAGTCTGGGAACCATATAACAACTACAGACAGATATATCTAAAGAGATTATCGGAAGAATAGTACAGAGGAACTTCCATGGACTACGGTAGGACAGGGCTACAGTAAGTCAGATTGGTGCAACTATTACGGTGACTCACGTTCTCGAACATTGTGCGGCGGTCACCGTATCCTCTTCGGTCGATCTGACGATCGAACTTGGAGGCGGTCGTGATCTTTGGCGGGTGCTTGCTGCTGGCAGCCTGAATACAATTGGTCTGGTGATGTATGACTTTCACATAGTACTTGGCCGTATATTGTTGACTAGGTGATTATGATATCACATATCACAATCAAATGTATTTTCATTATCATGAATCATGGACAATGAATATGACAGTACATATGATTACGATTGGTGATATGTGAATGACCATATTGATCATGGGAGCGTCATCAATACTCACCTCGCTCGCGTCGAGTCCCTTCTTGAGGGCCTTGTTGCGGGCGGCCTGACGCTGACGCTCAGCCAACTCCTTCAGCTGAAATGGGGGAATGGATTGGTGAGTGAATTTAGATCATCTACTCAAAAGTCTAATCGTTCGTATGTAGTTTTGAGACTAAATTTCTGATTTGGAAACCCCTGATCCCCTGAACCCGATTCAACAGCCATATAGGGATAATAACGACTTATATATAAGTCGTTATTATCCCCACTCACATCATAGTCCTGTCTCTCGTTTCTCTTCTCGAGATCGTACTTGTCAGCCTCGAGTTTGACGATGCGACCATGGAGTTGCTTGATCTTCTCCTTCAGATCGTTGGGAAGAAGACCAGAGATGTCCACTCCACGGCACACAGCGGCGAGGAAAGCCTGAATAAAGTGAATATTTCTGATATAAATACTTTGTTATTTTATTTTAGATCATATATAACGGCACTAAATCAGCGACTGAAGGACTACAATAGAATGGGTATATCACCTTCTTAGCCTCCTCGAGTTGTTCCTTGCTCTGTCCCGATGCCTTCTCTTGTCCACCGGCGAGGTTGCCGACTGAGGAATTATTAGATCAGGATTGAATCGTTTTGAAAGAAATACTCATATCAGACGAACTGCGGTGAAAGTTTTAGAGGCAATTAGTAGTATTCAATATGGATGAACATATCAAAGGGAAAACAACTCACACTTGTTTGCCTGCTCGCCCTTCGAGTCCACGGTGAAGTTGCGACCGCCAGGAGCACCGCTGAAGTAGAAATGATTACGGTGCCAGGGTAGATACAACATCTTCGACAAACTTCTCATGCCAGTACATAATAATTGGGCGTAGAATAGAATACGTAGAATACGGTATCTACATAGCAAAAACTACGTCAGTTAATAGAGTAGTTCTCCATGTCAGATCACTCACACGGCAGCTCCAGCGAACGAGCCGGCCATCATCTGCTGACGACGAATCTTCTCGTCGTTCTTGCGACGTTTCTCCTCCTCGGATTTGGCCTGAATCAGGGATAGCGTAAACTCCGGCTGCCCATAGCTACCGTAATCTCTATCGTAATTTGGCTACTGTAATATATAACGTAAACCCAGTATCGATATTGAGACGTGAGGGTGACTGTCTGTACGTCTTAGGTATCCGAATACGGTGGGATACAGTATAATATGTGTGTATAAATTACCTTTCTCTCCTCCTCCTCCTGTCTGCGTCTCTCTTCCTCCTGCTTTCTCTTCTCCTGCCATTCTCTCTCCTCCTCAGCTCTCTCCTGACGACGACGCTCCTGACGCTCCTTGAGCACACGCAGCTCCTCCTGGAAGAGGGAGGAGGGTTACGGAGGGCCTTGGTATTGTCGATCAAGAAATGGTCTTCGAATACATCAGTAAAGCTTGAGTCATATCGATCGTATGGTAGCCGAGTGGTAGGAAGATACTACGGTAGGTCACATAATAGTTATGATTATGCTATTCATTGACCACAAGAAACCAGAAGAAACGAATTTGAGAAGTACTACCGTACTTCCTAAGATCATATCTTACCTCCTCTCTCTCCTTCTCGAGCTTTCTTCTCTGTTCGTAATCGAGCAGTTTGGCCTCTTCCTCCTGTTCGTGTCTCTTCTTCGCTGCAAGCATCGCAGCCTCGGCTTCAGTCATCTCAGCAGGCTCAGGCTCCTTCTGGGGAGGAGGAGCAGGACGAGAGGGCCTGACATTCACCGGTCTAAGGGACGGGTAGATGCAGTTCTAGGCCCGAGCAGTTAGTGATAGAGGAAAGTTAGTCAACTGAGTAAGGCAAAGGGGAGGGTGCTTACTTGACTTCGGGAGCGGCCTCTTCCTCAGGGGCTGCTTCCTCTTCGGCCCTGCAAGAGAGACAGAGGGATAGAGGAGAAGAAGGACAGGGAAAGGAGATAGCACACAGAAGTTTCGGTATCAGGGGAAGACCGGAATGAGAGCCGGTGTCAAGAGCCTGGAAATAGGAAGACTCACTTGGATTCCTCCTCGGCTTCCTCCTCAGCCACTTCCTCCTCAACCTCCTCCTCGGAGCTGCAAGAGGGTAAGCTTACGGTAGCTTCCAAACGGATAAAGCTCTACTTAGTCAGTTTGCTCAGAAAAGGAGCAGAATTCAGAATGTTTCATGCTAGTGGATTACGGTAGGTATTTTTTTCGTTCGTGTGGGTTACGGTAGGTCAGCAAGTTCATGATTTAGCTTAGATAATCACTCACTACTCTTCCTCTTCGTGGTCCGACATGCTTGTTAGACGAGTAGATTCAGTACCTGCAAATATCAACGATTAGAAGTGGAAATAAGAATGGCATAATGACGAATGCATGATGCTGCGTTAAGAGGGGAGAAAAATTAAAAGGAGCATTCGTCATTCTGCCAACCCAAGGATGTGGGTAGATAAAAATGAGGATAGATAAGGGATAGATTCAGACCGCTTAGTTCAACTGAACGAACCCGGGCGGATGGCTCAAGATATAGGGAGGAGTCGGGCAGGGGAGGAGTGCGGCAAAGTGCCATTCCCTTTGTAAAGAGTCGAGAGACTGTTCGGATCGAGGAGAGTGCAGACTGTCAGACGGAGCGAGAGAGTGTGGGAAAGTGAGAGAGTCGCCTCGGAGCCATTCCTCTCGAAGCCTCCTTACACAGTGGCGCGAGATGCGGGGGATGGGAGACGGGAGGAGAGGGAGGTGAGAGAGAGAGTGAGAGAGTGGACGGATCGGAGAGAGAGGAGGAGGAGCGGCAATTGAAGGAGGAAGAGGAGGGTGAAAAAGGTTGAGTGTATGACGGAAAGGAGAAGAGGAGAAGACGGATGGGAGGAATGGAGAAAAGAGATGAGGAAGAAGAGATGAAGGAGAATGGATGAACGACTGTGATCTATCGAACAATCTTCAATTTTCATCAGAAAGTATATTGTTTCGTGGATACGAGCACGTCGCACGATCTGTAATTGAATAAAATCAATGACACATTCTAAATTTGGAATATGGAGGAGATCTCCTTGCACATTGCGCAATAAAGATCAGAAATCAGTGGGTTGAGATGAATTGCAGAAAGGGTGTAAGTCATTTATCTGATCTTCCTTATAATATTGATTGCACATGTTCTCTTCTCAGTTCAGTAAGACTTTACACTCGAAGTGAGGGGTGAGTCAGGAGAGCGAAGAGGAGCTATTCGTCTCGAGAAACAACTGATCAATTTTATCGGCTCAATCGCTCACTTCAATCGACCACAATTGAGGGCCATTCGAGTGAACACCTGTTATACAATTGATCTGATTGAAGTCACACCGGAAATGTGTACTTATGGAATAATAGTGAACTGGAGAATGGAGTTCGTAATCAATAATTTCATAGGGAAGTGAGAGTGGAAGTTAACACTATGTGTGGAATGGATGAAGGAGTAAGGAATTGTTCAATGAATTTGGGCTGCCCTAACCTTGAAGGTAATCAGGGGATAGATGACAAGGAATTGCGTGTGATGGAAAGTCGGAAAATGATTCGTTATGACTGGGTATGGAATCGGCTGGAATGTCTGGTGTGAATTCTGGAAGTCAGTGGAATGAGTTGTTGAAACTGGTTGAACGTTAAATGAGATTACGGGGACATGATTAAGGCCTAGTTTGTTAATTGAGCAAATAAAAGTGTCGAATTAGTGTGAACGGCTACGGTCTAGTGGTTCCTCCTGAATGATCCTCTGACAGTCTTGAATAGACGAAAGAATGCATTTCCTCTCTTCGGTGTCTCTTCCTCTTGCATGGAAGTTGCCGCATCGGTCATCGATGGAGCAATCTGAGAACAAAATATATTTTCCAAATGCGCAATCTGTCTGAATCCGTCCGTAACGAATATATGTGACATAATATCGAGATTTCTGGGCTTTCATAGATCGAAAAAGTCGTCTGAAAAAATAATATATAAAAAAAAATAGCATTATGCACCTGAGTGAGGTAATTGCCGACACTCTCGTAGAGAGGAGGCAGTGTATCGGGACCAGCGAGGTCTGAATGAAATAAGATTCTGCTTAAATTTCACATTATCAGCTCTTGTATTGATTGCCTACATAGTGACTGTCCCAGTGGGTACACTGGGAGTGATAATAAGATGATGGGGGTCGCAACACGGAACTTACATTCCTCAACTGCTTCTCCCGTGTTTCCCGTCTTTATGCTTTCCGAACTTAGAACTTTCTTCTTGCTCGTTCGAAATACAGTATCAGGGGCGAATCGAAGCTTCTGCGTGGCTCGTCGCTCTAGACGATCTGCATTCTCACGATTCTCCATGTTCCTGCGCATCTCCCTGCAATCAACTTCTCACTTGGGTCACATGACTATGTTTCCGTGGAAAAGTAGCTTTCATAACATATATAAATATGCGATATCCTCGCACAGCTCATCTACTGGGAACAGCGTTGCGAGCCTGAGAATTTGGTCCTCAGATTGACAACATTAACAGGGTGGTAATATGTGGAACTCAATGAGCGTATTCGATAAACAAGGCAAATGTAATGAATGGGCTCACCTGTCCATTTCTTCCTCGATTCCTCTTCGTCCTCTCTCCTCTGCCTCCCTTTCCCTTCTTATTCGTTCTTCATACGCGACACGAATCTCATCATTGTCCCTCCTCAGCCGTTGGTCGAATGGATCGAGTGCGATCGCTTGCTTGGGACGTGGAAGGGGCACTACGAAACGAGCGAGCACATCCGCTCCTCGTACCGTCTGTGTGAGGTCGAGCGACTGCTCCGCTGCAAGAAAAGCCTTAGAATGGCTAACAACAGTTAACCATCCCCTAATGTGTGCACACAGCATAAGTGACACTGACACTGATTGCAAAGTTTCTCAAAACGTAGTGAACCCTGAACTACCACCTAATCTGTTTTTATTTAGATAATAATGAGTGAAAAATGCGCTCACCACCGAGCATGTCGTCCAGCTCTCGATCCTCAGTCATAGCGAGATACATCTTCTTCGTCATTTCTACTTTACGATTCGCAACTGTAAAACGCATTCATATTATTGATTTCCTATCATTTATCAGTTCAGTAACATACCGAAATCGGAAGTACCTTTTCATAAGAAAAGCATAATTGAATCTTGAGACTCACCTTCCATTTCGTAGTCTTCTGGAGCCGGAGTGTTGTCGATGTATCTGCCTGCACTAAGATCAGGCACTGAAATGAATTGAGTCGTGAATAACAGCGAGACACTGTGATAGATAACGATCGATAGGAACGAAAAGTTGGGACAAAGGGTGTACTTAAAGGTGTCCTATCACCAGACAATGCGCTCCCTTGCTGTAATCTCTCATCCATTTGTGGCAAAGATAAGGCTCAAAGATAAGAAGCAATCAAAGAGTTTCAAACGGTATATAGTTTCCTAATACTACCTTGCTAGCAGAGGCAGAACGGAGATCGAATTACTAAAGGTGAACGAACATGAGGTTAACAAAAGACAAATACACAAAGGGCATGCCTGCAACTCCGTACAATTTTCAGTTATCCTATTTGTGAGACGCTATAGAGAATAATGTGGTATCATCACTCTTCCCGTGTTCGACATCGCTCGTCTTGTGAGAAAAGGAATAAGGAAAGGAAGGGACCGAAGACGGGTATACTGGCCAAGATACGAAATAGGAAGTTGCAGAGGTCGGAAGAAGGAAGAGACTGGCAATAATCGGAACTAATCAGGGCGGGGAGAGACGTGAGGAAAGGAAGTGTCGGTTGGTCGAATCGACGTTTCGTCAGCACCGACTACGTGTGCAAGTTCGAAATTGTGATTCATGTCGATATTTCTCGACAATTATAGGTGATAGGGCACTAAAGGTCTTCTGTTGATGTTCATACCAAACGATTAACAACTGCCGCTCATCTCTCATACCTCTACAATAACCAATACCCGCATGAATGAGCCGCGCGCGCTCTTATTTCACCGTTCCATCTCTATTCCTCTCGAATCACGAAATGAGAAGCGGATGGATCCGTATTGAGACTCAACAAGATTCATCGATCAGGGTGAAGGAATATGAAGACAACAATGGAGAAATGCACAAAAGAATCCTCCGCAACTGCATATAAGAGGATTCAAATCACGGTACGGCTTGTGCAATGACAGGAACAAGAGAGCACCATACGCTGTATAATTGTTGTATCCTTTTCCTAATGAAAAATGTGATAGGCAAGGCGAACGCGTATCCTCGCAAAACTGGACGTAAGAATTGTAGCAGAAAAGGCTCACATCTCTCCTCGGGCAGTCCACAATCGAATCCATCCGTGGCGTTAATCGAACACTGCGAGAGACTCACTGGAAAAAACAACTGGTCCTTCTTTCGACACAACTTGAGTTTCGATGATTTTTGTGCTCTACGAATACAACAACAAACCTTCCTTATAGAGTTGGGAATAGGCAGGGATGTCGTCGAGTAAGAGATCCTTCATGGTTGGCCAGAGTTCGACCAAAAATTAGGTTAAGAGTTGAGAATCCCTCCACGATTCCTATAACAGGTAGAGCAAATAGCATCAATTTTGAGCTAAATTTAGAAAAATCGTGATGTGCAATAATAGCAATCGGAAGCGCGAATGATGGGGTGGCCGGAAAGACTCCAAGACATTGAGAGATGCACAAAAAATGACTTGAGCGGTCTTCCTCCCTCCCCGGTTCTTCCTCTCTCAGACATGGAACACACACAGAAGGGAAAAGGAAGGGATGTGGCAGGAAAACGGATATGTTGTTAGCTTTTCTCTTGCTTAGTCGTTCGTTCGAATGTATCAGAGAAGTTACCAGTTGAGCAGTCCTGGATAAGCATTTTTTCTCATTCCATGTTGACTAGTAAAGTGTTTCATAACAAAGAATGAAACCGCAAACGATTGCACAACAGACGTTCGCATAGAGGACAGGAATATGAGCAAACGTTGGCTTGTTTTCGCCATGGAGCATATCAGTGGTCCAAATTATGTTCAATCTACCACCCGCAAATAAAAAAGACGATAACGACTGCGAGAGAAAGGGAGTCACTTTCCATCGAAAGTGGTGGTCTCAGTTGGAGAAAGGAGATGGAACATCCCCTACATTTATCCCTCCCTTCTTCTCCCTCCCATAGTGGCAAAAGAGAGTGAGTGAGAGCGGAGAAGCTAAATCATTCGCAAGTTATGTGATGGGCAACGAATTAGTGGGCATATTTGCTGGGTGGGCGCGTATCCAATATCTTCATGAAACTCAACGCCTCTCCGGGCATAGGTGTTTGACGTCGAAAGCTAATAATGCACAAGTAAGAGATATTTTCGTCCTGGGATGTTTTCAGCTCTTTTTTGCACGATGACTAGTCATCAGAATAACATCGACAGACTGCTTTCATCCGGAAAAAAAGGCAAAAAATAAAGATTATAACACGAAAAAAAGCGAGATTTCTAGAGTATGAAAGTTAACGACGATTTTAGAGTGTGTGAGGAGCACAATGAAGTGAAATGCTTAAAAGGAGCGTAATTTGGCCAATTTATAAGTGTCAGCTAAGAAAGCGATGAAGATGCACAAGAAATGGCCTCTCCATAGCGCACTCTGTCTATCCTCTCAGAAAGGATACAGATCATTCAAAAAGGAGGATCATTATTTCTTGGTAAGAGACGCTGAGAAAACATCTTAGCTGCGGTGTTTGCGAACGAGACGAAAACGCGATCGAGTGACGCTGAGAGGCGCTGATAAAACTGTGAATCGGTCGAGAATTTGAGCGTGTGACTCGCTCATATTACGAGGAAAAACGATTGGAGATGGGCAGTTTGATTGACAGCTGAACGGCATACTCTCTTATCACTCAAAGTTTGCGGTCAACAAGTCAAGTAAGCGAAGGGGGAAGAACAATCGAGAGTGAATGACCTACGAGAGCCTTACGACTGCGCAATATCGAGAAGCGATAATCGCATTTCGACACACACGATAGCGAGAGAGGTGGTTGATAAGAATGACCTACTTGATCGTGACATGCATATGATGAAGCGCGCTCGCTCAATGTTAGCATATCACCTGAACTGACAAATTGTTGATCAAGTGGATTTCATAAGTGAGTGCTATGCTAGAATGGTCAGGAATAAGTAGAGTACTAACACGATCGGTACGAGACGTTCAGCGGGAATGGCCATCTTACAATGATCGCTAAAAAGCGCTCAGTACAATCAATTAAAATCACTCCCGACGATCAATTAAAATCACTCCCGATTAAAATCACTCTCGGAAACCACACCTCACACACCGGTCGTTCTTGTGGTAATAAGCGGTGCAGAATCTGTCCAATTACTAATTTCAGAATTGGAGTTACTAGCAACATTACAGAAGACATTTTCCTCACAAATAAAGAAGCTGAAGATCATTGCATGACAAAAAATGTAGTTTATCTCATTACATGTACCGTCTGCTCCATGCAGTATGTTGGTGAGACTACCCAGACATTAAAGAATAGAATCTCACAGCACAGTTATTCATTCGAAAGTAGTCATCTAAAAACTTTCCTCAGTCAGCATTTTAAGGAGCCCCTTCACAATAGATATTCTTTCACTGTAGAAATTCTCGATCACGGAAAGGATAAAACAGACCTATTGCAGAAGGAGCTTCTTTGGATAAGAGCATTAAACACCGCGTATCCATTTGGATTGAATGATTCCATTAAACACTTCGGCTATATTTCTGAAGGAATAAATCCTCTTGAAAAATCATCTCATCCATACCAAACTTTACCCATTTCTGATCTCCCACAGAACAGTAGAGGAAAGCGCAAACGAACACGAAGAATACCAGCATACAAATGCACAAAAACTGCTCAAGAAATTGTAGACGAAATTGAAATACGAGATACACGTGAGCTCTTCATCTATGGTAGATCACTCAGACATCATGACCTTCGAAAACTGGAATATTTTACCGCTTCTACGGAATTCAACGCTTTGAATCACGAGCTAAAATATAAGATTTTTTCAATTATTTGCCCCCATTATTGGGAATCTAAAACGACAATGCAGAATGATGACCAACCAAAGGCAATTTTAAAGCTACAATATTTCGGAAGATTCATGGAAAGACTAAAGCTTACGAAACTTTTGAATTCCGATAGAGTTCGTGATGTTTTGAAAGAAATAACTGGAGATGTAAATAAGGTACCTCATGTGCAAATCACTTACTCTCTGAATAACTCGACCTCACAGTTTCTGTGCAACTATGGAAGGTTCCTGAGAAACTTGACCACCCAAGAGATTCAAACAATCTTGAGTTCCACATGTAACTGTCACAAATATCCAAATTTCGTGGATTCCCGCTATAAACACGTATGCTCAGGTAACACAACTATAATTAATGATTCTGAACTAAGAAATCTCTTTGAAAAGGGAACCAAATTCCGAGTGAAAACTTTCACTGATCGAAAAACAATATTGGATACTGTGCGAGACTCATGTCAAAATCTATTGGCTAATCTCATTCGAAAACATAGAGCTCCGAAAAATAAATTACCTTCCATTTATGATGCATTCGCTGGAATTATCTCCGATAAAATAAACATTAAATTAAAAATACACCAACATGATTATGTTCAAACAAAATCTCTTATCAGAAAAGTGGCAGAATTGCACAAAGATTTCGTGATCACAATGGTTGACAAAGCATCAGGAAACTACGCAATCACATGTAAGCAATTGTATCTTCAATTTATGGAGAAAGAGCTGAATACGCAAAGCACTGATGGTAAAACATACGAGATCAGAGATCAACTTGATCCAGTCAACATCAAATTAAATCATGAGAAATTCACACGCAGTTTCGGTATTTCTCCGCAAACAGAAGGAAATCTACCCAAAATTTACGGAATTCCTAAAATGCACAAGAATCCGATAAAATTCAGATTTATAACTGGTGCTCACGACAGTACATTAAAACCACTTTCTGTTGAACTACAGAAAATTCTAAGATTTTTACATGGTCATTTCAGAAGATATTGCAATAACATCACAAGCCATGATAAAATTAATCGATTCTTTTCCATACAAAATACGTTCCGTGTGGTTCAGCAATTGAGTACAGTTCAAAACAAAAAATCCAAAATTTTCTGCGCTGACTTCTCTTCATTGTTTACGAATCTTCCGCATGATGTAGTGAAAGAAAAGATGTACTACCTCTTTGACTTGATGTTCAAAAATGCTGGTTCTGAATACATCGTAGTTCAAGGAACACATGTCAGATATGATCGAAATAACTCGAATACCAGTGGTAGATCATATCACAAAAACGACCTCAAAGGAATTGTTGATTTCATCCTACGAAACTCATTTGCCTATTATGGTGGAAAACTATATCAGCAACGAAAGGGAATTCCTCAGGGTAATAATGCATCTCCTCAAATAGCAGATCTCACGCTTGCTGTCATGGAATACCAATACATCCGCAACAACATTCAGATTGGACATACTCTATCCTTTTCGCTAAATCGGACATTTCGATATATAGATGATCTCTTTCATATATCCGAAAATACAGACGAATTCATGAGAGCAACGAACGATATGTATCACCATTCACTCACTCTAGAACAGACTAATACAAGTCCGAGGGAAACAACCTTCCTTGACATGTCTGTGACAGTGATCAATAATGGTACTGTTCAAACCTCATTATATAACAAGACCGATGATTACTCATTCTCGGTCGTTAGATACCCTCACTACGAATCGAATATTCCAATTAGTATGGGTCTGAACACGCTACATGGTGAAATAATTCGCATCTTCCGAAACTGTTCTCTATTCGAACACTTTTTGGAAAGAACTCGTCAACTTACACTTTATTTCCTGCAAATTAAATACCCAAAAGACATCCTATACTCTAGACTATATTCAACATTGAACAGAACCCCAGCGATATCACTAAAATATGCAGTTTGTAATAATGATATATGCATGCGTATTGTCGAAAACCTATGATTTCCCCTAATGAGATCTCTTCCTTTCCCTTCCCTTCCCTCACTTCCCTCCTCCCGGCAGGGGATAGATCATTGATCTCTTGACTCCCCAATCCCTCCTCTCTCTATCTATCGACAGCTTCCATCTTCCCCCAGTCAGCAATCAGTCGAACTAAGGATGGGATATTTCTCTTCTCTCCCTCTGTCAAATTTGTTTTTTCTACACCCACCTTGTAACCTATATTGATGTTAAATACTTACAGTTCCCATTAGATCATTCGCGCTAAGTATTGTTTCGTTTCCGCGTTAGTTGTTTGTTGTTTTCTTTCATCTCCTACATTACCTATCTCTCTAGTTTCCCTACTTGCGAAGGGCGTCGTACTGACGAGGTCCACCCTTCGTGAGGCGGTTGGGTGTCTACGACCCAATGGACCGAAACATCCAACCGCATTTCTTTAGGAAGTCTTTCTAGTCACTCTCCTCCCAGCAGTATTTCTACTTATTTTCATTTCCAAAAACATTTTCTTCTATAAGTTCCTTAATATACAGAGCAAATTCGATGTTCCCTTCTTTGAAGTCATCAAAACTCAACTGATGTCCCCGCAGGTCGAAATGTGGAAAGCCGATAAATAGACCATTTCATCTAAGACCATTATATTGTTCGAATTGTCTTTGTTATGGTCAATGGTACGTTTCCTTGAACTACATTGCCATTACTATCGTAGTGTTGTTAGGCAAACGATTCATAGAAGTTCATGCATTTGCCACCCTCTCGTTTTCTTGTTCGAGTACCATTCCAACATTTCGAACTAGGATCTCGTTATTTTCCTCGTCTTTGGTCTTCCTTGTTGTTTCCAGTAACTGAGCCACTCCAGTGGAAGTTGAGAAAGGAGCTTCTGTTTCAAATCTGAATAATCTTGGCTTGCATTCTTTCGAACTGGTTATGAAAGGGAGAAGGTTGAGGGAACAGTCATCTTGCATTCATCAGCATGAGCCTTTTACTGTCCACCACCACCGGCAAATCAAGCCTGCTTCCATAACACGAGAGGAGGGACTTGGTAACCTGCTGGCATCTGCGTGACAAGGTATAATATCTCATGTTACGCGTGTTCACCGACGAAAATAAACCTGGTATAAAGTTCCGCGTGTTGAGAATAACTCTGAAGCCGTGTTAACCCTTTTCTCAAGCAACTTGTGCTCTCTTCTCGCTATGTTTTCCTGAGTCTTCTGAGAATATCCCGCCGTGGCTCTTCCGGTGGAACGAAGAGAGGACTCCATCCTTCACTGTTACTCTTCGTCCTTCTCTCGCAATCTCCGTTCTCATTCCCCCCTCTCTTTCGCCCCCCTCTTGGAAGTGGATGACGCGATTTTCATGGAAAAAATCGCCCACCCTTCCGGTGGATTGCAGATGAGTTCACTCGGAAATGATTCTAGAAAGCACTTGTCAGATGTGAGTAAAAAAGATAAAGGTTCAGGTGCATCCACGTCGTGCGATTTTACAGTCGTACGACAACGCTAGGTTTGACAAACCGGTGAGGCCGACTATTGGACGGACTACAGCACCCTGCGGTCCAATGCTTTCTAGGATAGGTTAGCTTTTGCGATCGAGTTTACTACAAATTCACCGATCCCAGAAGGTACGAAGGGTACAGGAGGCAGGCATCAGATGTGGCTATTGTCCCGGATGTTCATCGTCAGATGAGACCATACTGTTCTCAATGTTTAAATATTTTTCCGTTTGTGGTCGGTGACATTTCACGAGATCACTGGACAGCGAAAAACAATTTTCGTTGTTATCTAGTAGATTCTAATCCGAAGGCTTCCATCCGACCTAATTCCAGCCGCGTATCCTCGCATTCCGCGTAGGCGTTAGCTCAATATTGTGATGATTCCGTTCGTGATAATCGTAGCCTGATATCTGTTAAAAGAAAATTGAGAGCTTCCTCGAAGAAAATTGAGAGCTTCCTCTCCGATCCTGCGTATCTAGCAGAATAAAAGGTAATTCAAAGCACTAATCTTGATTAAGAATGCATATTGAAAGAAAGGCCAAGAATCGCAAAACATTTCTTCACATTCATTCCCCGCTGCCCTTTTCCCTACTTCCCTTCCATTCATCCATTCCTCATTGTGTGCAAAGAGAGTCCTCTTCTCAAAGTTGGCCTCTTCTCAGTGCCTCGAAATACCCCGTTCTTCTTCTCCTTCCAATTCAATTTAACAGAGGGTCTCTCGTCCTTCCTTCCGCTCCGCAAATTTGCTCACCCTTACAGCCTCCCAATTCGGTTAGACTAACGCTGCACTCTCCCCGTTCCCTCCACTCTTTCTTTCACTCGTTGCCCATCTCATTCTGACGTTTCATCCCTTCCTCTGCCTCCGTTCTCTCCTTGTTCTCAGCACTCTATCAGCCACTCTCACCATGAGAACTGACAGCCGAACCGGATAAAAAAAGCGCTGCGGGTGCATTCTCGGGAAAGCGAAGGGGAGGGGAGAAGGGGCGGGAGGCGAGCCCCTCCCCGCTCTCCTCCTCCAGTAGGGGGACTACGGTCGTTGCCTTCGGTCCTCTCTTATTGCTCCCTTATCTTGACTTTGGGTTCTCAGTAGTGTTCCCTTGTTGAACAAAACATGTTCATTCTTCATACTCGCTCGTCTTGAGAGTACTATAATTCCTTTCTTCTCTCATTCGAATTCCGGAAAGTCTCTCCATCAAGTGAATCCTAGTTCTCAGTTATCCTCTTCTCTTACAGTAACGTCAGTAATGTTCGCTCGCTCGGTTGCCGTATTCCTCCTTCTCGCCCTGGTCTTCTCTTCTTCTGCTCAACCTGAGGAGAGAATGCTGATGTGCGGACATACACTTGCCCGCTACTTGGAGACAGTGGACTGCACCCAAGTGAATAGTACGTAATCTTGGACTTTATCCTGACTTCAAGTGGCCTGCAGAAAGAAGCATCACACGTGAGGGGATTGAACTCTTTGTAGTGAGTGAAACCTTCATAGGCTTGCGGGCTCGGGATCGACAGTCCCCTCCGCATGCGAGACCATCTAGTGCCCGAGATTCGCCTAAGAAGTCATTTTTGATCAAATGGTGTCTCCACTGCTCATTATGAGTTCTCTGAAATGTGAATTTATCGTACGCACAGGCCAGTAGTGGTCACGTAACGCGGTGAGAAGTTAAACGCCACTTCGCTGAGAGAGCTAGGAATAGACCCTACCGTAATCGTTTGGGGCGTCGAAAACATGCATCATGGAAGAATTTGAGAGGTCGAGCGCGTTGCCGCTCTCAGCCCCAAGCAACTCCTCATCAACTGCTGCGCATCAACGGTTCGTTTTCAGTCGTTTACTCAGTTTTTTTTTCAGTTTCCAAGCTTTGTAAACTACTGTATCGGTCGAGAACTCACTTTCTTAAGGATACAAGCTTATCTTAGGGAGTACCAATCCATTCTTTGCAGGGCTGCACCAAATCCGAGGTGATTCGCACAGTGTGCAGAAAGTAGAGCGAAGACGAGGCACGAGCTACAGTAACCCGAGAAGAGTCGACGAAAGATAGACGAGATTTACAGATTTCCATGCTTTTGGCAATTATTTATTCGCTTCCGTGCCATCTAATCCTGTCATAACGCCCGATAAACTTGTGTTAAGTGAAATTTATGTCCTGTAGTTTGATGGGCCGAATATCCTGCTCAATGGAAGCACAATATTTTCACGAAAAAGCGAACGTCGGTGAGTGCAAAACGTGTTAAATGTAAAACAATCACTAATTATTAGAGGCTGAAAAGAAAGAATATGTGAATGCCTGCTGTGAGCATTTCAACGATATTGATGGCATTTCCAAATCTTGTTTGAAAATCAAGAGCGGCAACTGAATGGCAAACTTAGCAGAACTTGATAAAACTCTTTCGATTGCGTGACATATTGACTTGCTTACTACTATGTATTGCAGCTGTGAGAATGTTCACTCGTGAGCGTAAGGATCATGGGACACGTGGTTAATACGGAAAGGGCTTGCATCCAAGATTCCCCAAATTCTTATGCTATCATTCGAGTTTATTTTCCTCACTGACAAGGAAACCGCAATAGTCGGCCCCTTGGCATCCTGAACTTGTTATACTCCTCTAAGAACAAAAATTGGATATTTGATTCCTAAAAACCGATAACGAATATTACGAGAAATTCGTGGACAAATATTCCTTCCTCGCGCAAGCTAGTGAACGAGCTGGATGTGTGCTACGTCGAATAAACAAAGAAGTCAGAAGTAAACAAAAACAAATAATACATTGGACTCTCTTCGATCACTTCTCGATATTTTCTCTCATTCAATCTTAATTTTCCCCAGTTTCTCTACTGACTTGTTCGTTCTTCGTTCGCGTCACTCACCCGAACTCAATTCCCTCCCTCTCTTCTCCCAGCTCTTTTTTTTCTTGATTTACTGCGTTCATTGAGTCTGCACTCTCTTCACGTTCTCCAGTGAAACTGCCATCTCTCTCTCAGCCATCTGCCAGCCCTCGTTCTGCCTCGTTTTTTTATCTCTCTCCGACATGTGCCCAACCTCTTCCTTCGATTCTCCATATCGCCAGTCTGTGGATTCCCAGTAAAGATGAACCTTCTCGATCTCTACATCTTGCTGGCGTCCCTTAGTTGTATTTCCCTTGCCGTTCAACAGAATGAATCTGTCCTCCCTCTCGATTCTCTCCCACCTTCCTCAGTCGAGAAAACTCATTCCTCCAACTCTTCCGATCTTCCTTCTGCTACTATTGACACTCTCGGACACGAGCAGAAAGTCAATGAATCGATGACTAAGTGTATATCCGCAGCGATGGAGGTCCCACTATGCCATAGATACCTTGATGAGAGGGGACAACCGCTTAGAAGTACGTTTTGGAAGTCAACATCTATTATCTATTCCGCATTCTTAATTCATATTCCGCCTTTGTTGGGTAGGGTCGAGCGTAGGAAGCGCCTAGAAGAATTTCGTTTTATTGGGTAAAGATGTCATAGATGTAGAGGAAATATGAAATTCTTTTTTATTCTAATTCTATTTTTTGCAGTCGATAACGATACGTTGTCCTGCACAATTCGCAAATGTCTGCCAGGGGAGATTCCGCTCAATCGCTCATCGATGCTGGATGCCGCAGTAAGGAGATGCTGTACCGACTTCAACGCTCAAATCCGCACCTGTTTCAAAGCCATCGACCAGCTGTGGGGAGCTGAGGATAAAGAGAAGGAGAGCTATCGTGAGTATTTAGCGTAACAGCTCGCCTTACCAGTGAGTCCCACCTAGCGTTGTTGAATGACTGTAAAATCGCTTGACGTGGATACACCATTTTTGTGATATCTTCTCACATGAAGTCTGTGAGTCAGTGAAGTCTGTGAGTTCCCGAGAAAAGGAGAACCAAGGGCACATCGATTTGTTTCACATTTTTTTTCAAACTGAATATCTTATCGTGCGTTTGAAATGCTTAGCAAACTCAGTGTGCTGGTTAGCGGGTCATTGATTGTCTAGAAGAGAGGAAGGGAAGAGGTAGGGGAGAGGAGAGCAGGTAGATCACTAGCCTCCTTCCGGCCTCTGCGTCCCTCCTCCCTCCACTCAGTTCGGCAAAGGTTAACTACGAGTGGAACGGGAAATAATCTCACGATAAATTGCAGAATCGATCAAGAAAGCCTTCGTCAACGCCTGTTGTACATACTACAAGAAAGAACTGGACAAGATGTGCACTAAGATTCGTGAAGACTTGGACAAACTCGATCATTAATTGGAAGCAAAAAAAGATAAAGATAAATATCTTATCTGAATTTATTAGACAACCTGTTGAGTTCAATGATGTTCAATGATACCCCAGACTCTCACTCTCCAAAATCATCCAATCCTGCTCAAACTTCACCAACATAACCCCTAGGCACGGTATTTACGAAATTTGAACTTTGATCCCAAAATTTTTGATCTTTGATCTCTCGAAAAATAAATTTCAGATATACCTATCGTGTGATAGCTCATTCGAAAGAGCATAAAAAGTTATGTTCAAAACCGGAAGGATTTTGAATTTCGTCTATTTCGACCCAAGTTATAACTGAAAGTATGACGATTTCGGCCAGTTTTGGAGAAACTCTTAGTGGGCAACCATGATGGCATGATTTCCGGGGTCCTATTTTTTGAGATTTTGTGTATTTTATAAAAAAAGAAAATACTTTTACTACTTCTACTACCAGTGGGTCCCACCTAGCGCTGTCTTATGACTGTAAAATCGCTTGACGTGGATACACCTTACCTTACCTTACTTTGATGGTCACATTTTCATGGCCAATGTGTTGCGATTTTCACAAAACGTGGTCAACCACGCCTTTTTTCACCTAATGGTTCAGGCCGAAAGGGTTCAGAATGATAAAAATTTTAACGTAACTTTTTATGTTCAGAATTTTAACTTAACTTTTATGCTCTTTCGAATGAGCCATCACACGATAGGTATATCTGAAATTTATTTTTCGAGAGATCAAAGATCAAAGATCAAAAATTTTGGGATCAAAGTTCAAATTTCGTAAATACCGTGCCTAGGGGTCATGTTGGTGAAGTTTGAGCAGGATTCGATGATTTTGGCAAAACTGTGCCATCCCACCTGCGTTCTTACAGAGAACGCGTTTTATGCACATGATCAATCAGTTCTCGTGTCCATGGACAGATCAGCTAAAACCGGTTCCTGCTCTCCATCGAAAATCCATTGTTCTGAAAAAAATCCAAATCCATTGTTTCGTGTTTTGTATTGCTCATTCTGTGCAAGGAAACTCATTGCTCATTCTATGGATTCCTTAATTCCTCTTCACCACATTGCCACTGCTCGTCGACCTGACGGTGAATATCTCAATTTCTCGACAGCGAGTGAAGGTATGTGAGGACAATTCATTTTCCAGTACAAGGATTCATAGTGCGAGAACCGGAGATTCCGTATCCGTTTTTCTCACCGGTAATTTTTTCGAAATTTTCTCTGAGTCAGTGAGTGTGACAAGATATCGTAAGATTCAATTGCTTATTAGCTAACATAATTTATATTCATTAAATCATTATTAATTAAGTAATTCGATGTAAAATTCTTCTTTGCTACAACTACTACTAGAGCCTCTAGATTGGCAACATGAGCTCGAACAGGAGAGCAGGTGGCAATATTCAGCGGAAACGTGTATCGTAACATTCAAATGCTCAGCGGAGACGCTACGGTGTTTAGCGCATAATACGGAACATTTTATTCGCTAGCTCGTTATTGATTAATACTAAAATTCTCATTTTCTCAGTAAGTGCTATTAGTGCCGCTAGGAAACGATTAGGAAAAAGAGCTAGGGTCCGAGACCCTCCAGTCACAAGTCGAAATGAACGATAGGAATCGGATTACGCGGAACGGTTTATTATTCACTTCAGGAAGGTCTCTTAAGTATCAAATTCATTCACGCTAGGAATTTGACCTCTGATTCAAATAAAGAGCCTCTCTGCCGATCTTTTCGATTTAAATAATTTATTTTGAACAGAAAACATTATGATGAAAATGTGACCAATGATGACTTGACTGATCATTCAGTGAAAAGAACTAATTGCTCATTCAAGGTCTACTTCATTATTCCTCCTTTCCTTTCACTTCCACCTCATGAGGTCTCAGCGGTAGGCCGCGAAGAATTTTCTTCACTGAAATTTGGAAAGTTTTTCTAAAATTATTTATATCATGATATCATGATAATGATTTTCCTCCGTGATTCTTAATTACGCTGATCAAAATCGTAATTTTACATAAACTTTTTTGCTGAATTATGTGTACGAAAAGACGAAGACTTGAAAAGACTAAACTAAACCTATCTATTATTTTATATAAATTTTCGAATGTATTCCATACAACTCAGTTTCGTTAACCGTTCTAAAGAAAAAAACTTTAGTGTGGATGCTCTCTACTGTTAAAAACTGGAGCACAATGATTACGAATGCATTTTCAGAATTATCGGTGATAGAAAGGCTTCGCAGCCAAGAATCGAGCTCCAATCGAGCTCCAATCGAGATCTTGTTTGAGGTAAATTAATTACCTCTATGTAAGTCAATCAACTTATTATGTACTTTTCGCATTTCTCTTATACTTTTTTGTTGAAACTCATCTATTCACTAGGAAGTCCCAGATTGAGCAACGGGACTATGCCATCGATGATACGTTTTGGATGAGAGGTTGGAAGAACCTAAAACAATAGCGCAGACTGATTTGGCGAGATTCTGGTAGATGGTAGTTGAGTATGAGTGTGTTTGAGTCGAGGAAAGAAGAAACAGGGTGTGAAATGAAAAATAGATAATAGCTTTGAATTGCCATTATTTCTTCATCGGAATACGGCAGAAATGAGATGGGATGGAAGAAGGTTGCGACGAAGAAGGTTTCAGTTCTCTCTATGATGGCAGAAATATGCATAGATGCCATGGCTGATAAGCGAAAGCCGCTTTAAATGTCTATTAAAAATAAATGACTTGACAGAGAAGATAGATTAGACATAGTTGCACCACTGAAATTCCCTGAATACTCAGTTGAAGCAGTTCATCCAAAGAATAAGTGATTCGATAGAATGAGAACCCAAGGAAGAAGAGAGGCGAATAGCAGTGATACTGTCATCATATACTTACTTACTTAGATAATTAAAAGATCCTTCTTGAACGGGTGAAGCTGCGAGGATCACAATGTCTCCATTCTTCTCTATCGCGTGCGCGAGTAGTCCAATGGCGATAGGGGGGTTTTATAAGACGACGACCTGGTGGATCGCCCGACAACAGTGTACGGCATCCGAGCGTACTCCTCGATAGAATCTCTCCATCTGGGAGGTGGTCTTCCTGGTGGTCGGATGAGATTGGGGGGGAGGGAACCACTGAGTGACCCTTGTCGACCATCTGTCGTCGTCTCGTCGGAGGATGTGCCCTGCCCATCGGTGTTGATGGGATCGGTGACGAGGGAAGATAAACGGATGTCAACACTGCTTCTTTGCGCTTTCCGCATGCTGGGTAGATTAGTGCCAACTCTCTAGTGCACGATGGGCATTTTGTACGAATTAGCTGGTAGTCTCTTTGCCATGATTCAGCTGCATAGCAGTGAGCGGGTAGAACGTGGGACTCGAATAGCGACGCTCGGAACTTCGAGTCACTTTGATTTTAAGTAACTTCTTTGATGGCTTCGAATGCTGCCCATGCCGAATGTTTCCGTCTGATCAGTTCATTTCTTATCGAAGCATCGCTCCTCAACTATAGTCCGATGTAGGCGGTTTTAAATGAGTTTGTTCAATGGTCATGGTAAAAGCGTTCTATATCCAATGATTCCGTGCAACCGATTCAAGGTCATCATGCTGAATCCGAGACATTCATTGCTTGAGACATTCATTCATATTGTCGTCACATATTACGACTAAAACCGGTCGTTTACTCGATATAGCCGATAATGCAATAGTTGTCTCCGCTCTCTTTCCTCACTAATCCATTACGGACGATAAGACATAACTGAACAATTGCAAAAATGTGAAATCTTTTACTTGTTTGGTGAATGATAGTAGTGAATAGAATCATCTGTCGAATAATCACCATACTTTCCAAATAAAGAATAAACGCTTAATATATTGAGAGCGTGATTCTCATTTCTCAATCATAAATTGAAATATTCCACTGATTTAATCAACTTTTAATTGATTTGTTTGAGAAACTATAGCTCTCTTGTCATGTCACTGGAAGGGAAACTCATTGTTTCGAGGACAATGAAACCCTCGAAGCTTCTTTCTCTTGAATGACAGAGTGTGTACACAGTAGTCATGGGTTACAGCACAGGCCCTATTGTAGTCACGCACAGGAATTGTGTAGTCTTCATTATTGTCTTCGAATAATTTGAAACATGAAACAGTGAGTCCAGTAACGTAGTGAATTTGTCAATCATTTTGAACCGCGTAAGAGTTATGTTTTCGAATCACTATCTCTTAAAAGCAAGTCTTCTATAATGAAAAAGTGAATTTCATACTCTATCACTAAGATCTCCGTCAGAGATTTGAGATTCGTACGATGATTCTCCTGAGAACATAGAATCTGTGAGATCAGAGATATCTGAGACCTGAGCTTCGATGTTGTCATTGTGCTGCTTCTGAAACCGAAGAGTGTATTTAGTTGAGATATCCTTTTGCCTCGTCTTCGTCGGGAATTAAGACATTTTTTCCGCAACAAAGAGCTCGGGATCCGCAAATAAGAAGTCCCAATATTTCAACTAGCGTAATGACAGATGCTCCGAGAAAGAGACCGGAATTTCCAGAAAGTTCAGCAATTAACGATAGCACCTGAAAAATGTAATCATAAAAAAATCGAAACCACAAACCTGAAACGATGCCTCTTCGCTTTGAGTGACGGTCATAAGATTTTCGAAATATACCGAAATTAACATGCTATTCTCCTCGTACCTAAACACGATTATTGTAATAACATGTTTTGGAAAAAACGATCACAACCATTTATGACAGTTCTTCTCGCTGTTGAAATTGGAATTTTCTTTTTCGCAGCTACCTTTCTGAAATAAAAAAAAATTGAAGAAGAGTAGTTAATGATATGAATAGAACTTGTCCTACACCAGGAAGATCCGCAGTATTGTCAACAAGTCCATTTTTTGTCCATGGCAGACGGTTTCTCTGCTGCTGCGATCCGACAGCTACTTTGTACTATAATCGAAGCAATGTACGACCAATTGATTAAGATTAACGAACGTTTCCGGATGGGAATTTATTGTATGTAATTGTCTCCTGAAAGACAGTCTCCTCACAAGATGGTTGACAATTGCATAGGTCAGCTCCTTGGGGATCATTGGCAGGTATAGTGGACGTTAAATTGATGAGGCAGAGCACTAAACATTGATGAGGCACTCCTTTTTGCCTTTTTTCTGGACTCTCACTTTCAATAGGTGTTCTGCAGTACTTTTCCTTCTCAGTCTTCCCATATGCAGGGTCCATGCATCCACATTTATCGAGTGCTTTTACTTGCATGCATTCTCCGAAGCACTTATTAATTGAATAGTTCTGTAATTATAGTCGTTTTTTTGATTTGTCAACGTGTTGTATGTCTCACAGAGGCCTTTTGGCATTTAGAGTAAGGATCCCCAAGACGTTTGTATAGAGCCTGGCAAAAAATAGTTATTGATTGAAATGATTGAGATTAACCTTCGTGACAGCAATGAAGGCACTCTGTTGGGTTCCGACAACAACTGATTCATCAAAATTCGGGAATAATCCATCATGGATTGACATTACACTTAATTATAAACGTTGACTTTTGAATATTAATTCGCTGAGCTGACATAGACGACGATTGAGTAGTGGGCAAGTAATCCAGCACGTTCTGATTTGAGTTTTGCTGAGATATTGTGGATCAATAACTTTAGCAGATATTCCACTAACATTTACTGTTGCCACAATTCGAAGTCCCTGGCCTTTTCCTGGTCTTGATACCATCTCCTTACGAATGAATGTAAAGCACAACCCGTAGTCCTCATGAAGAAAGGAAGTGAAATCGGATCTAAGAATGCATATCTTATAAATTTGGGAGTGTTTCGAACGAGGAACAAGTTCTTCCTCGGAAAGTGCACTCAGTGACGAGGTCAGTGTACGAATATGCCGCCCTTTTTTTGTCTTCTTCCGTAAGATTTGCCATGAGTAATCTGAATGTAGGCGGATGTTGGGAGAATAAGACGTTTCTCACCGTAATGTATATTGTGCACGTTCTAGCCGTTGTTGAGAAGAGTCGGTCTGAAAGTAACACTTCTCCCCCTATTCCGATTATCATAGCATTTTACCGTTGCAAGAAGAAATGTATCTGATGTTGATTGGCCCTGTTCAATCAATTCGAATTCACTGAGAAGCTTCCTTATAGTCTCAAATTCGTTCCCTCCATTCCTGAAATAATATTTGTTGCAATTTGCAATATATTAGATCCTACTCCACAATACTCCTCTTCATCGGGTTAGTGTTGCAGATACTAACAAATGGAAATGCCTGGAATTATGTTGAATTACGTATCAATATGAGGCCGTTTGCGTAAGAATCAAGCAGATTCGGAAGGGTCCGGCACAGGGCAAAAATTAGAAATAGCTGAAACATTGTGATTTGTGGTTCTTGAGTATGCTGATGACGATGGGCATATTCATTTTGCTCAATGTCGTCGTGTTGGCTCCAGACGACGTCACGTCGAAATCAGTTTTTCGTTGATTTCTCGCTTCACGAATTAGCTAATTCTATGAAATCGCGGTTACCTGCATGGAATTCGATGCTGATCACGCCTATTTTATTCATTTTTCGTAATTTGCATAAATAATTGCGTAAATGGAAACTTCTCTCTGAGTAAAGATAGAGATGTCCCACCTGTACAGATCGGATCGGAATGTCGAGAACACCCTATCTTTAAAATTTCATCAAATTCTGCCATGGATAATTTGAGAAAAGCAACTTATAGTATACGGGGCTTGTAAGTAAATTTGACCATCGTCCCCTTGAAAATCGGCCTCCGTTGATCGATCGGACTCTCCTCCTCGAGGGAGGAGAGAGAGCATAGGGAATCGAGAGAGCGCAGAGACAGGGAAGAGGTCACGATCGAGAGACTCGGGTAGATCAAAGGATCGGAAGTCAACATGGGGACGATGGTCAATCTTACTTACAGGCCGGTTCCACTATAAGTCGATTTTCTCAAATTATCCATGGCAGAATTTGATGAAATTTTAAAGATAGGGTGTTCTCGGCATTCCGATCCGATCTGTCCAGGTGGGACATCTCTATCTTTACTCTGTGAGAAGTTTTCATTTACGCAATTATTTATGCAAATTGTGAAAAACGAATAAAATAGGCGTGATCAGCATCGAATTCCATGCAGGTAACCGCGATTTCATAAAATTATCTAATTTGTGAAGCGAGAAATAAACGAAAAACTGATTTCGACGTGACGTCGTCTGGAGCCAACACGACGACATTGAGCAAAATGAGTATGCCAATCGTCATCAGCATACTCAAGAAGCCCAAATCCCGAAGATTCAAGGATTTGATATTTTTTGACTGTGCTGGCCTTTGCTCGATTCTAAGGCAAACGGCCTCATATGTGATTCGACATACTTGAGGTTCAACAGTTATTGTCTCCTGCATAGCGGAGGGGTGATCGCAGAATTTTATAATGGATAATGCCGCTAGCAGGGAATTCACTGCGAAGCTGAATGGGAAGATTGTCATGTTGATATGAAAAAAGCTCACCAGATCAAGAACGCAAGTAGATAGCAAAAACTCTCAAGCTTTTTTCTTCTCGAGAGTTTGTTGAGAAACGGTAATGTCCCCCATTTACAATAATCGGATATAACTCTCGAGCACGTCAGTCCTTTTTTCTGAAATAAACATTTATACACTGACATTCTATAGTAGGACTCACCACCATATCGAATCGATGTTGTAGTGACGGTATGTTTTCAAGCAGAGGTTTTCTTCACTCCTCTGCCCACTTTTGTCTCTAAGCGACATATCCAAAAGGGTGTCGTTAGACACAGGGTGAGAAAATTAGGGCCGAAAGAAAACAAGAGTGAATCGAACATAAATCAGGCGAATGCGAAAACTTTAGGTGAGACAATCTATGAAAACTGAACATTATTCATTTCAGATTAATCTTGTCTGAGATTGCAGAAGAACGTTAATGTACTAGCACATGGATCATCGTGTAGGTCTAATTTCTGTAATATCTACCGCAGTGTTTAATAAAATAGTGGACAATCCCTCATGTATATGTAATTTTTTTGCTGAATTCTTCTAACATTGCATGCCTTTCTTAAAATGGAATACTGATAAGTTTTTATTTCTTTATGGATCAACTTCTCTGTCAAGTGCTGGTGAAAAAAAAGTAAAAAAAAATATTAAAAACCACCAATCGAAATTAAATCAAAACTATTTATTGTACTGTGAGGTTGAATTTTTTGTATTGTGAACTAAGAAAATTAAATTTTGAACCCCGCTGATCAGGTTCAAAATATTTGTTTTTTCCGATGTTTTCATACATATTTTCACTTTTTTCCTCGTGCCTAGGTGGCTTACAGAAATTCTATGCATGTTGAGTATTGCGAGGCTAAGGCCCTCCTAACGCAAAAGTATGTGCTTTCAGATCTCATTTTTGGGGGGCGGGCGTGCCCAGTGTCAGATCGAGTCTTACCGAGCGCGTATCTAAAAACAAGGTTTAAGAGACGAAAAGATTAGAGAAACTTCTAGGAAGAGATTAAATAATAAAGACGTCCTAGAGAAATGCGGTTGGATGTTTCGGTCCATTGGGTCGTAGACACTCAACCGTCTCAGTGGACCTCGTAAGTACGAAGAAAGATAGGGCACGAGAAAATGTAAGTAAACAATAAACATAACAGAATTGAACAGAATCTATCAGTAGTCGCAATGTTGCGCTGATCAAGATAAGGTATCAGAGGGCCGTTCTTCTTTCAAGATAGTTATTTTAAGTGGTCTCGGGCCAGTGGATTGGTCTTCTTTCCTTGTCACAGTCGCAATGACTGGAGAAAGATTCCTGCTCCCTTGGTTCCCGATAGGACTGTTGACGGTGTTGCACGCAGATTGTTTCCCACTGTTGGTCAAAAACGAAGCCTGGCGTGGGCTGCATTCATCTGTGTGCTCGAGTCCTCCAAACTCGAAAATCCATCTTTGAGCGAGAGATACGAGCCTGGGTTCTGAGGGACCAAACATCTTAGGTAATCATACCCATTACACGGCTACCAGTCCGGCTTGGATTGGGATTCCGATCTTGTTGAGTCGTTGGCAGAGACGAGGGGAATTTGGAGAAACCGCTCTCCATCAGAGAGAATGAAGAGGAAACCGCTCGCGACGACTAACAGAAATGGGAATGTCGACTAACAATAAACAACTAACCCTAAAACAAGTCAATGTATAGCGCAAATGAACTAATGGGGTCTGTACGTATTTTATATCTGCAAAAAGTTGGTGTAGAACAAACAATTCAATAAGGAGAGACAAGAAACATAAGGTCGTTAGTTTGACATGCTGCTGCCCGGAGGAAGATGGGGAGCGATCTATAGAGGAGAGTCAGAAGGTCAACAGATCAATGATCTTCCCAGGAGAGGGGGAGGGAAGGTTCCTGTTATTAATCGTTGCGATAGTATACATAGAATTGTTTCACTGTTTTGTTCTAATTTTCTGTTACATTTTTTAGTATTTTCTAAAAAAAATTTTATGTATGTTTTTTTTTGGTGATCTCGTATTATTCCTCCATATTACCCATTACTATGCATGGATACGAGCATGTATGGCTAATCGGTTATCATGAAGGATAACGAGGCACTTTCCACTTTTTCAAATACTGTGCTTACATATATTTTAGTGCTCATTTTATGAAGGGGTTATGGACCGTTTAATACAGACTCTCTTGTCAATGTATACGACTGTAATCCGCCACCACCCATTGAATACTTTGTTTTCTACTTTTGCTTCACAATTTTACACAATCGCATATCGTCAAATCATATTCTATGGAGGGATTCTGGTTCCCACTTCACTATTCCTCTGAAAACTGGCTTGACTTTGGATGCCTATAGAAACTGAATAACAAGTGTGAGTGATGTTTTCCTGAAAACAGTCAGATCGATATGTTTTGTTCATAAATGATTTTTGTAAAACTACCTCTACTTACTCGAAGCAATATTTGAAAAAAAGTAGATGAATTTCGAATGCTGTCCCTTCAATGTGTTAAACTCAAGAAGTCGCTGTCACGCTGTTCGTCACGAAACGTCACCGATCAAGAACTGTCAGCTACATGCGATGTTTCGTGACGTACTGCGTGACAAAACGCGTCACGATCATGACGATCCGTATGTCTGAGTTTTGTGAAATTTTTTTAAAGAAAAAGGTGCATCGGGGTGAGGACGAACCCAACCTACCCGTTTCTTCGAATTTTGATGCCAGCTTGATATGGAGGTGCGCTAGAGGTAATAGACATAACTGCGCACAACTTCGCACTACATGCACAGTTTGCACCATGAGATTGATCCCAAACTTTTAACTAGTGATAATTGGAATGGAGATATTCAATGATAATCAATAAAAAGACGGAAGGAAATCATTTGTTTTGACAATACTTTTTGTCGCAAATCGCAAAAAGTAAAATGCACCTAAAAACTTTTATTCAATTTTCAAACCATCTTCTATTTTGGTTTGAAATTGAGTCACGTAGCATGACACCAAATGTCACGACGTGACTATGCGTATTTCCTGATGTCACGAACTGTCCCGGTCGTTACTTTTGGTGACACTTTCCGTCTCATTTCGTACGGATCGTGATGAACTTCGTGCAAGTCAATTCTCGTGAACAAGTACTATGCAATATTGCAATAGATCTGATTGGCTTACGGTGCTGTCAATTTTCTCCCAAATGAGTCTCTGTAACCCTCCCCTTTTCCCTCCCTCTTATTGTTGTGCAAGAGTATCACCAACAGCAACCTTTTCTTACCCTCCACAATTCTTCTTTCATTCCTCTCAGAACTTTCTCGATGGAGCTGGACATACGCTCTATAATAATATTGCGTAAGTTCTTGTCCCTAATAAAACAATTATTAATTTCAGTAGCTTCATTTCAAGGATGTAATTCAAGTAAGTCTTTCAAGAAATTTCGTGGTTAAGTTATTAATATGTATAAACAGCTTGTGATTTCCAATTGTCATCGTGTGATTTCTCTGAACCCTCTGAAGTGCACGTTATCGATGGTAAAGCAATGTGTCATTTATCAAACAATCAGCTTTATTTTGCAGATGGGAATGGTTGTCAACTTTCGTGTCCGGTTTGTTAAACTAAAAAATATTGCGGAGATTTTTTTTTTCTAGATTCCCTATATTCTCGTGGTCTTCTCTATCAACACATCGACTAACTATATTATGAATAAGATTCAATACAAACCTTCGAAGTGGAGAGGTAGAACTTAGGTTATCCAGCAATTGGTCATAAAACTGATTGCAGGAACGTATAACGGAACACTCTTTGAGATCGATGGAAAGATTGAGGCGACATGTTATACTGAACGTAAGTTGATTGTTTTATATTACGTATATGCACGTAGCTTCATTTCAGCCAGATGTAATAAATACATTGATGGAAAAGGGTATGAATTTGGAAATCGGTATGTAGGCTTCATTATAATATCTAAATATTTACAACCCAGTTGTGTGATGAAAGACGTATCAGCTACATGCAATGAAGTTCGAACCTTACCTCTATGTACTTGCTCATCACAATATTATGGCCCAACTTGTGAAATTAGTATGAGATTTATTCTTTTCAATATTTGCCTTTCTGCTGTATTTTTATTCGCATCTCTTTACAGCTAAAACTTCTCAAGACATTCTAATCAAATGGCTCGGCATCGAAGGGGCTCGTAAAGTATTCGAGGTACAGATATACCAAAATAAACAGATAAATGAAATTATTTTGTTGAAATTCAGCTCTTCAAGCCCGGTAGAAGCAATCCAGCGACAACACTGGACATTCTACCATTCCTCTACTCATACTTTGATTCTGCAAAGCTGAGAACTATGAGCTGGAAACTCAGTGAAATCATTGAATCAAGCACTTTTGAGAACATCGGTCTGAAAGAGTTAGTGAATATCAACATTTCGCAAATTTGAAAAATTCATTGCCTTCCCAATTTCAGCTCGGACTTCTTTCAAACGTTCGACATGAATAAGGGAAATTGCTACTCGTTCAATTTCGCACAAAACTCTTCCTCAATTGGAATATACAAAGCGAGATTCACTGGACCACGAAAGAGTATGCTGCTGCTATGTAATTGGTGTGAAGAGAAATCGTATTTCAGGCTTCAACGTGATACTCAAATTGAACTCGACGGAAAACTTGGCGTGGGCGGAAACGGTCGCCATTAAGGCTTACATACATGAACCAGGGACTCCTCCATATCAAGGAAGAGAATACTCGCTAAGAACTAATGGGGCAGATGTTCTTGCGATTGATAAGGCACGTCATACTAGTTCGATATTTGGCATATTCAATTTCTTTCAGAGATCAACGAAACTGGCTTATAAGTGCATTGATAAATTGGATGATGAAAATCATTATTACGGAGCCGGTTCTTACTCTCGAGAAGTAAGTTTTTTATTGTGTTTTGTATTGTCGGGCAATTTATATATTCTCAGACTTGCTACTCAGTCTGCTACGAAGTCAGAATAATGGCTTCATGCGGCTGTATCGATCCGAGAAGGACGACTTTCTCTGAAAATACAAAGTGCAAATTTCCCGAAAGTGAGTTTTTGTCACTGATTATATCCAACATATTAGATTTTATTGTAGTGGAATGTGTAATTGCGGCAGCTCTCGAGCATGGAGACCTATCTTCGTGGGAGGATTGTAACTGCCCGCCTCCATGTTATGAACAAGTGTACGACATAACGACTTCAAAGGCACCTCTCCCTCTTTCGGTAATCAAGACAATCTCCGTCTCTTTTTTTTCATTTTTCCTTGGTAATTCGAGAAATCAGGCTAAGTATAGTCATGGAAGATGTGTAAACGCGTCTGATTGTGCCGAAACTGCCCGGCTTAACATCTATATGAGGCGCCTTGAGACGAAGATTCTAGTAGAAGAGCAAAAAATATCGGTAAGCGGATTAACGATCAATCATTGAAATACAAAAAAAGTATTGGCAGATCGCTACGATGTTGTCTCAAGTTGGGGGTGTCATGGGAGTTGTGTTTGGTGCAGGAGTGTTCACGGTCCTTGAGCCTTTTATTCTCGGAATCACTTTCGTCATTATTGCTATTAACCATCGGCGGAGATAGACTTCTTCTTCCATCACATGATTGTGCGTTATCGATCAGTATGAATCCATAGATATACATTTGTATCTCGTGTGGAATTCCAGTATTAGCCCTATAAATAAAGATCCTCAAATTTCCGGTTTTTAGTTTCCTTTGTCTTGGATATTTAGAATAAATCCAATGTTCATCCCTCCAGAGAATGAGGGAGGCATCTGAATATATCGATGAGTGTCTGGCCGTGCTCCATTTCACCCCCCTCCTTCTCTTCTCTACCCCCTCCCCCAGACTTCATACTGATATCCCATATAATATTTCATTACAAGCTTAATGGCACGACATCGGGAGACTGGTCGCGATTTTGATTATAGTTGGAAAACCATTTAGCAACTAATATTAGGATCGTCAGAAAAGGTGAGCAGCATTGTGTTGTTGTAAAGGACAATATTGTTCAAGTGAGTTGACCTATTACATAAAGAAGTAGCAGTAGATAGAAGTCGTCTTGAACTTTAGGAAGACTTCATTATCTAGTCTCTTCCTTGCAGTTTTTCTAAACTTTTCGTCTCATAAACCATGTTTCATTTTAATTCCATCGCCTTTTTATGAAGAACCTGAGAATTGAAGAAAGCTGAGTAAAACACTTTCGACTTGTCTTTTGTTCTATTCACAACAGCTTTCTCCTCCTTTCTTCACAAAGGAAAACAGTCAGCCCACTCTTCTCTATTGACAACCTAACGAGAAGCCCTCCCTTTCTAACTCCTCCTGAAGGCAATGAAACAAATATTACATATATTATTCTCAATGGTTTGTGTTCTTCTATAATTATATCCTCTTATTTCATTTAGATTTCATTCGTGTACTCCTTCTGTTTTCTTTCTTATTCCACTTCTGATTCCTTCACTGCGATCGCACAGTTTGATTTCGACACTCGTCGAAAATGTGAAGAGGCATGCATGAAGAATCCGTCGGAAAGTAGTACTATAAATAGTAGAAGTCAAATCAATTGCTTTCAGTGCATATCGATTCATTATGGGACTACATGTGTTCTTCAAGGGCCTTCTCGAATGAAGCTCTGTGGAAGGCCCGTAACTGTTCTCAAAAAGTATCCTACTTGTCCTGGTAATAGATACTTTTGCACGCAAAGATCTTTAAGAAACATCAGTGAGCCCTGATATTGAGTCCGGATTGGGTACTGACCCATGTGCAGATTTGATTCCTGGCATCATCAGAATTGGGCAAAATCAGATATGCCCGAGATCTTCAAGCAATCCCCAGTTTTTTATAATACGGTCAGCAAATATATATTAAGACATTCGTTTACATAACCATTCAGTGCAATCGATTTGGAGGGAAATAGAATCACTCTGGACAATGACAACCTAAATAAATTGACATTCGATGACAAAGAATCCGTATGGATCTTTGAATATTCACATCCGGAATCTTCCTACTCGAAAATTGTATCATCTGCAAGTTGTGCAGTTGCAGGTATGCAATCGATTTGTGAATATTCTCGAGAGATGTTTTAAGATGATCGTTGCCAGTGTGGTCCCAGTCTCCCACCTCTATATCCCACTCCTTCAAATGCCAAGCCTCTCCTCGCGTCCGGAAAGTGCCCACCCGGAACTACACTCAAGTATGCTTGTTTGAAATTTAAAAAAAATTCTTTGCAGCTACTATACGAGTGACAAGCCGGAATTCGGAATCATCTTAAAGACAGAGGTAAAGATTCCCAAATTTAGAAGTTTCAACCAATGTAGTAGGGTTGCAAGTTCGAGACCAAGATCGAGACTCTCGCACTGACCTCGTCCCTTGCCTCCCCGACGTGAGATCATGGGGTTGTGAGTAGGGCTGTCAGGATGAAGAATCCGTCTCTTCATTCCTCGTATTCTCTCACCGGTCAGAGTGGCGAGAGAGTACGCAGAATGAGGAGACGGATTCTTCGTCCTGACAGCCCTAGTTGTGAGAGAGTGCAGACATTGCAGAGGAATTTGCTCTCTCTTTTCCCACGCTCTCTCGTCGTCTCCAATGGGATGGGACTGCGAGAGTCTCGCATCCTTGCAATACTCTCGCACTAATGCGAGAGTATTGATCTGGAGCTTGCAACCCTACAATGTAGTAACTTCAGCTAGTAATCACATGCCGTGCTGGATATTGGATTGCCGACTATCCAGACAATAGCAACAGCTGGAGAATTACGAACGGTTCATGCATCTAACACTATATTTTCAGCAACAGAAAGTATAAAGAGTATTGAGCAGTATCCACTTTCGTGTTTTTGAAACTTAGAAACGAGAGAACCACCAACTATCACGTGCTTCTAACTTCACGATAATGTTCCTCAAAAGTAAAAAAGTGTAAATTTTCTGTTTTGAGATCCTTTTGTTATTGCCATTCTATGAGTTTCCAATTATTGACTAGGTTTTATGAATAACTTGAGAGATATTCATTGAATCACTCACCAGTGATGAAGAATTAAAAAAAATTTCGAAAGAATTTTTGTCATAATGTTTGAACACCCTGTGTTTTGGAAAAAAAAAATCTGATGCGATCTCATTATGATAATTTATTTTCGAGTGAATGGTTTTCGAAGGGGAAGAGCTTTATGGAGGCTTTATGGTACAAAACACGATATAATAATACTGGAAACATTGACGTTTAGAAAAAATGAGGTAGATGATCCCTCTCATTTTTTACCGCTCAAAAGGAGAGAATGAGAGGGATCCTCACCGTCTAGACCTCTGCAAGGTTCACATCATAAATTGCGTGGTTGCAAAAACATAATGCATGACTTTTATTTATTCCTTCTTGGGCTGAGTGGTGGACATAATATTATCAGGAATCGTATATTCCTCTTCACGCTTTAGAAAGAAATGAATGCATCTCAGCAACTGAAAAAAATTTTTAAATCATAATCTATTAATTCCCACGTTCACATTGTTTTGTTCTTCCTTAATGCACTTCAAAATGCCGTCCAGTTCTTCAACTTCCACTACCTGAGCATATGTGTTAGAACATGAACATTTGTTGGTTCACCTTAATAGTTGTATCTTCCTGAGTTTTTACCAGGGACGGTGAGGAAAGCATCTAAAATGTAAAGGATGCATGGCCACAGCCCGCTAGGACATAATGTGCGAGGAGAGGACAGTCGAGTACGGGGGTTTAGCTCAGTGGTTAGAGCAGCCGTCACGTGTTCGGAAGGTCGTTGGTTCGATTCCATCAACCTCCATCAGTCTTTTGCGTGCTCCTCTGACATCTTTACATGGCGACCATGGTAGGGAAGCAGCCGTCATTGGAGAAAAAAAAATCACATTCTTCGCGTATTCATCGGATTATGATATCTACTCGAATTATCTTCGTACTAGTGTCTAGGGAACAATTCGTGTCAGCGCTTTATTCTAGAACGATTGTTACTTATTGTTACTTATATAAATATGTTACTGTGCTTTCTCGAAAAAAAGATATTTGTACGTTCTTGCTTGCTATATTTTTATTTTCGTGTGAATATGGAAAGTCGAAAATAGAAAAAATTGCAAAATGAAGCCTTGAACGCATACCCCTAATTGTAGAAAGAAGTTGAACAACTCAATAGATCGCAACAGTAAATTAAGAGAATTGCAAGGAAAAGCTATGTCCCATAATGAAAATTAGACCCTGGAAAATGTTTAAAAAAAGGAAAAAAATTTCAATGCGTTTGCTCCTTCTAATTTGAGAAGTTGGATCAACCAAGACGATGAATCACCACAAAAGGGGAAACCAATTCAGAGAAAGGATCTTCATTTGAAAGTGATTCATCATACAAAACGAGCATCTAACTGGGATTTGTCCTAGTTGGTAAATTGTCTTAAAATATTAACTTTACACTTTCATGTACACAAGTCTTATAAAAACGATCTACAAGTACTTTTCGTTTCTAGTGTTGTAAATAAGAAGTATCGGTCTTCTCATTAAGCGTGCTCTCTAGTCACCCTAACCGGTTATCCTAATAAGGATAATGATGAGACGGATTTTTCATTTTGATTTCGTATATTTGTTTCCCGTCGCGCAACGCCAGGTATGGTGGTGTAAGGCAAAAGAGGCAAAATGGGACATGTCTCACAATACCGGACAAAAAGAGAGTGAATGAGTGTGAGAGTGAATGAGAGAGTATGCATAGTATGTTGATGTTACTCTAAGTGAACGATTTTTGCTGTACAGTGCTCTTTATGATTTTGTTTTTTACCACAAACGTCCATAAAGATAGTATTTGCAGCAAATCTGTTGAATCTGGTTGCGAAAAAGGCGAGAGACTGTAATGATACGCAGATAGAATTTACTATTCGACAAAGTATTCGGAAAATTTGTTCAGTCATTCTTCGCGAACATTTATTCAACAAAATGTATACAGCTATTTACATTTTTCAGAAACAAAAAGAAAGACAAAGAAATAATGATTCCGGATTAGACTACATTAATCTTCCAAATCATCGCTTTATCGGTGTTGATTTTACAGGCCTTGATAGAAATCTTATTTTGGTTTACCCTCGTAATAAAAATCATGATAAAAATTACATTCATTGTAATATATTTCAATTCGATGTCTTGTTGATTAATGTTCGTTAAGTAGCAGTGTTCTGGCGGTTCCCCACTGAATTTGAAACTGAAAATATACAAAGGCGAACACGAAGGCACGAACTTCACATTCCGTACTCGCCGAGTAATATTGTCGCATATTGAGTTTAGAACTGGATGAGACGTTGTTAAAGTGAAGATCACTGAGAATTTAACTTAGCTAATTTACACAGACATGTTAATCACCGGCAGAGGTTGCAGAACCCATCAACTTGCACTTTATAATGAGTGTTACGATAGGCGAAGAACCTGCGGAAAATAAAACGTAAACTTATGATTTCGTGAAAGCCAATTAATCAATGGGATTCTAATGCATTTTGAACTGCATAGTTGCCAGATTACTCGCAAAAGATAATATTTGATTTCAAACAACTTACTTTCTGTATTCATCTTTTCTCATATGAGCTGTTAAATACTCAGCCATCTTTTGAGGATTTTCAAAATCGTCGGCAGCCACAAAAGCGCTATCTGGAGCCTTTTGCATCACATAACTTCTTCGTAGAACAATTGGAACAATATTCTTTCTGAAAAAAATGCATTCTATCCCATTGACTACATAATTCTGAGATACAAGTGCTACACAACCTACAGGTAGGTGTTATTAGATTACTTGTTCCGGAGGATACTAGTGAAAGATGAGGATCATACTAAAAACACACACCAAAAAAGGAAGATTAAAATAACATACTCGATTCTCCAAAATTTTTCGGTAACATAATCTCTACAGAGAATATTTTCGAATGCAATGACGAAAAAATGGGAATCTGAAATCGTTGGTTATCAAAATTAAATTGTCAGCGCTTAAAGAATTTACAAAAACCTACTCATCAAGTTCTCCTCAGTTTCTGTTGATATTCTTTTGTTAAAGCACAATCCAACTTTAGTAATATTGATAAACTTGGCGAGTTCCTAGTTTATGAACTGTGTTTATGGAATCGTGAATGCTGTATACTTGAATGTAGACTAGCCTTTTCGATTCTGCTTGGCAGTTTGATATTATCGCGAGCACCTCTTTTGTTTTGTTGGAAAAAATTGAATCAAATTCCTTCTTAAAATAAGCGTTATTGAAAAAAGTTTGCTATTGACTTCACAGATTCACTTCATTTAAGGGATTCATTCTTTGTAGATCTTTTTCGGAGTGAGCCGGAACGAAGAACGATTGATCAAAGTAAGTGAAGTTGTTTCGGCGATAATCCACTGTGGTGTTGAAGAAGTTTTTCGTGAACTGAAAAATAGGTTAATGATAAAAATCCAGTCAATCTACTTTTTTGTTCGTTATCGCTTCGCCTGCATGCACAGGGGCTTCTTTCAAAATGAGACGTAGATTTGATTACTTGTTCGATTTCGGGGAAGTCTTGTTCTCTGTAACAATATTTCAGTTATACGTGAAATGGATCAAATCCTAACCTTAGGAAGATCGCGAAAGTGAAAAACAAACGCGTCCGCGTCTTCTTCTGGTATTCTGGAAAAAGTTGGTATTAGCGCAATGCTGAAAAACTTCGAAAATACGATATGTAGCGGACATTACGACACTTCTCATTATTGGTTAAAACAATCAGTTAATTTTATCAGTAAGTACGAAATATATGACAAGGACTTCAATCATATGTATGTGCAAATTGTCAGAAAGGTGTTTTAAGCTGATCGGTTTAGTTATTTTCGATAGACTATTTAATAGTCGAGCATTCCCACCGAATTAAACACAGAAAACTGCAGAGGGACTATTTGGGTATTAGTTTGAGGCAATGAGTCGATTCCATTCCCGACAGTTTTTGAGACAGAACAATTTCTATTAACTGTCTTGTGAGGATGCTCGATTAAAAAAAAAGTAGAGGAACAGTTTCCTCACTCGTATTTTTCGAATACGTCGCACTGATATGAGCAAGGAAGCCACTTGATCCTTTCAGCGAGACTATGTTCGAAATACCGTGTCCAGGCCACAATCTGAATGTTTTTATTAAAAACTAACTTAAATTTTTCGATTTTAAACTTTTGGTTTGCGCTTAATCTCCTTATTTGCGACTTCCTCTGTCTTCAAAATGGCCAATTTATAATCTAAAAGAGTGTCTCATAAACGGAAAATCGCAAATGTTCACCGAAATTTTTTGTCCCCGCTTGCAAGGTGAACAACAGATAAATAACACTTAATGAGAACTGAAATTTAATTAACAAATAAGAAAACACTGTTGCCACTTACAACTATTAGGATAATATTTCGTATCTCCATTGGAGAAATTTTTCGATCTTTGACAACCAAATTAAAAAATCGGCGAAAAAGTAGCTGAAAAAAGTTTGCTATACTGCAACCACAGCAAACAGCCATTACAACGTACGAAACAAAAAGAGACGTAATTGAATTGACTTGTTAATCCGTTTCGAAAATTGGTGGCTAGCGATTTCAACTATACTTCGCGGATGGCATTTTCAGTTGGCATTAGTCTTCTTTTAGATTTTATTGGATTGTGATTCACTTTCATTGTTCCAATGCCGAGAAAGAATGGAGTTCAGAAGTAACAGTCAATACATTTAAAAATAAAACAAGGAAAATCGATCATTGAAAGCACTATCATATCATATCATGATCAATAAGCGGGCGCGGTGGCGCAGTGGTTGTGTGCCAGGAATGCGATTCGAAAGGTCACGAGTTCGACCCCGCCCGCCCCCAGATCCACCCAAAACCAAGGGGGTTAAGAAATGTTGGGAGTGGTGAAAGCCACAGCAAATAAATCCCCTACCACGTGCACACAACACGGGCGGTAAAGCCTCGCAACCAGCCACTGGTCGTCCCGGGATAGGCTCAAGTTGCTAATCGGCGTTGGGGTGGCTAGCCCGCCCTTAGCGAGGATAATGCCAAAATCACCACCACCTTAAGACTAGGCGCGAACAATATTCCACTGTTGTTTCGCGAGTTCGTCTAACTTCAACGGGTCTCAAACTTATTTTTCAAAGTATTAATGAAGCGGAAAAAGTATATATAGATGGTTTTCCGAAAGATAGGTACGAAAGGGAGACAATCTCTTTTCGACTGACAAGAAAAACGCAACTGAACAAATGATCGCCGCTTTAATTTGGACGCTCTCCTTTTTCCGTATGCTTCTCTCATTCTACGAACAGTTCCAATTACTTCTTACACTTAATTATGAGGAAATTATTATCGTGTCGAACAGCGAAAATATATTCCTATGCTCCATTTTTATAAATAAATTTTAAAAACGTAACGGATTTATGATAAGGAAAGAAAAGACAATTTTATTAAAATTGCATTACTTAATTTTAAAAATTTAGAGTGAAAACAATAGAGGAAGAATGAACGAATGTTCTAATTGTGATATAAGATTGCTCCACATTATAGTGTCGTTCACTCGAAGTATTGATTTTCTAATTGTGACAAATGACATTGAGATATTGTGTCTATGTGTTTCCAATCTCCTACCCCCAATCCTTTTCTTGCTCATTTGACTATTTTTCACATTTTCTATAGAACAAGTATCTTTTTTATAACTCTTTTACTTTAATTTCTTACTATGTAATCGCAAAGGCACGGCCGCAGGGACATCGGTTACCAATGCGATTATCGGTTGGCAAAATAGTGAAGCTTCTCACAACTATAGGCATTCTTTCTGCGTTATTCGTTCTAATCGGAATGGTAAGTATCACCGTTAACTGATAGTAGATCACATTACCGCTCAGGCAACTTTCGGTGGTCGATTTAATATATTAATCAACCCATCATACGCATCTCCTTTTCTTCTTGAGGAGGTTGAGATAAATATAAAAAGAAAGTACAGCAATATTCCAGCCCGTGTGTCATGCAACAGGAACAGGAAAAGTTGAGATCAAGTTGTCTGTTACAGATGATGTAATATTTTTCTATATAATTTTGATCTTAAAAAGTTTGCAAATTCTTACAGGACCTCGAGAGATTATCTGCAACCAATTCAATTGCTCACGGAGGTTTATTTACACCTCATGGGTGTACTCCTTCACAAAGAGTGGCAGTCATTCTTCCTATGCGGTAGTGGATATTCATATCAAAAAGGCAAAACTAATGGTAATTCAGTGATCGTGAAGAGCATCTTCGAATTTATCTAAATCACATGCATCCCATTCTTCAAACACACGGAATCATGTACCAGATTTTTGTTGTTGAGCAGGTATATTTAGTATAATATTGCAATTGTGATCATCAAATTTAGATTCGTGATGAGTCGCTATTCAATAGAGGAAAATTATTCAACGTAGCAGTAGAGCAAATATTGAATGTCTGGATTATTTTAAAAAAGTGTATAGAGTTTTTCCCAGATGGGAGTATGGGATTGTCTCATATTGAGCGATATTGATCTTCTGCCCGAAGACAATAGATTGACGTATACATGCAAAGATAAACCGCAGCACATTGGGTACAAAATAAACAAGTTTCGATACAGGTATGAAGAATTCATGTCTTTAATAAATAATAACTGACTTAAAGTATTTCAGGTTGCTCTATCCTGTGTTCTTGGGTGGCGTAATTGCAATGACTCCGGAATCATATGTGAAAGTCAACGGGTTTTCCAATCACTACTGGGGATGGGGAGGGGAAGACGATGAATTTGGGCGAAGGTATTCCAAGTATTTAAATATAGAGGTATTTGATCATTACAGAGTAATTTCTACAACAGGCTTAGACCGACCGAATTCGGAATTCAACCATTTTACAATGATCAAACATCGCCATGATGAGAAAAATTGGCACACTGGATACGGGTAAAGAGATAGGCGATGATAAAATCGCGAAAATAATACAAAGAAATTGAGATGTCGAAATTACATGTGCGAACATTATAAGCATAGACAGTTCACAGATGGATTGAATTCCTTAAGGTAAGTATATAATAATTACAATTAAGCAATATAAGCAATATAATAGGATAATAGAGGAGATTTGCAAAAAAAACTTGAAATATTAATCGCTTCAGGAAATCTGTTGTTATCGAAGAAAAATCTCTGTTTACACACATTATTGCGGATCTCAAATATGATGAAATAGAAAAAGAAAAAGTCAATAAACTATGTAGAGGCCATTGAAAAAATTATCTCAAAGATGTTGTATATTATATGTTATTTATATTTATGGTCATTTTGTTTTTTTTTTATAAAGTTCAATTCTCATCAACACTTTCGCGATAAAACTGTGGAGTAGCACAGTTTTATCTAAATCGTTTCCGAAACTCAACTCGTTCGAATAGCGAAAGTACACAACTCAACCTGTGAACTCGTCTGCCGAAATTACTCGTTTAGACAAAAGACGCTATATATGTCCTCTTCTGTATGTTCCTTTTTTCTTTCGTTTCATTATTAACTGTATATCTATTCATTCTTGTTGAATAAATAAAGATGATGATCAAAAATTTTCATGTGCTTTTTAGCAGCATTTGAGCTGAAAAAAGAAGCAACGCATGATCAAAAAATAATTTACATTGACAACTTTCGCTGTAGAATGATGCTCTTGAAGCTCGCAGATGGAAGTTATGACGCAATGATTATCATAGTCATGGGTAAATAACGAGTAAGCATTCTTGCCCTTTCTGCAAAAGTCATTTCTGCATTGTAGTTGACTGTGTTGTAAAATGGGAAGATGAACAAGATGTGTGCTCAGATTTTTTTTGTTTTTGAGAACGAACAAATTCATCAAAGTAAACAGAGGATATCGAATCATTCCAGTCGAATATAATTCGTGATGGAGTTAAGGCCGACAGTAGAAATCTTCATTGAAGATCTGTCCGTTTGCCCCTATCCATCCCTGATTTGACGTGAGCGGTAGCTGCCCGTAATAGCCGATACCACCTGAAAGTGTAAATTATAACAAAACCGTGACTGTGCAAAAAATAATTTTTAAGACGCTGCTCGTAGATGACAAAATAGAGAGACCTAAAGAAAATACGGTTGGACGTTTCTGTCCATTGGGTAATAGACACCGAACTACCACAAGAAGGGACATGTCGAAATCTGTCGATTCACCATTAACAGGAGCGAATGCATTGTCGACGGTATTCTTTCCCATGAGAGTGCCAGATGAGCATTCCACTCGACACTTGCGATACTCAGCGGGTAGTTGCTCTAAACTTTAATTATTTTGAAAATTCTTTAATTTTCAGACCTCCTGTGAATGTGGTCGGAGCGGTTCCGCTCATGTGTGCACAGGCCATGCAGCCCACTCGTTCCACCTCAATTCGATAGATTACATCACAGTTTGGTTGCAGATCTCACATCAAATGGTGCCCTTCCGAGTGTAGTTACTTGATACGTTTTGGCTGCAGAGTTGCATGTGGCTGGTTCGTCAACCTGAAATTGGTAAAATAACAATAGATTTTTTAACTATTAAAAATGAGAAACTGAAACTTACCGGAACATAGGCTGGAATGGATCCGGCTGTAACGGACACAACGAGAACGGTATCCTTGCTACACCAAGCATCACCACCAAGGAAACAAGCCTGCGTTAATGATGTCGCCAGAGGATCCTTAAATAAAATAAAATCGATGAGAAATAACAGAAGTGCATACCGGGAATGTCTCGCACGTCACTGAACTGTCAGGGCTCAGACACGCGGGCGGTGTCGTTGTTGTTGGATCAGTGGAAGTTGAGGTGGAGGTGGTTTCAGTAGCAGTGGAGGTGGTTGGTTCACTGGCTCTTGAAGTGGTTTCAGTAGAGGTGGAGGTGGTTGGTTCAGTCGTAGTGGAGGTGGTTTCAGTAGAGGTGGAGGTGGTTGGTTCAGTAGAGGTGGAGGTGGTTTCAGTAGAGGTGGAGGTGGTTGGTTCAGTCGTAGTGGAGGTGGTTTCAGTAGAGGTGGAGGTGGTTTCCGTTGAAGTGGAGGTGGTTGGTTCAGTCGTAGTGGAGGTGGTTTCAGTAGAGGTGGAGGTGGTTGGCTCAGTAGAGGTGGAGGTGGTTTCAGTAGAGGTGGAGGTGGTTGGTTCAGTCGTAGTGGAGGTGGTTTCAGTAGAGGTGGAGATGGTTTCAGTAGAGGTGGAGGTGGTTTCCGTTGAAGTGGAGGTGGTTGGTTCAGTCGTAGTGGAGGTGGTTTCAGTAGAGGTGGAGGTGGTTTCCGTTGAAGTCGAGGTGGTTTCAGTAGAGATGGAGGTGGTTTCCGTTGAAGTCGAGGTGGTTTCAGTAGAGATGGAGGTGGTTTCCGTTGAAGTGGAGGTGGTTGGCTCAGTCGCAGTGGGTGTAGTTTCAGTAGAGGTGGATGTTTCTTGTATATCCGCTATTTTGAGGTTTTGTATATCCGCCGCTGAAAAGAGAAATATATATTATCACACGTGTCTCATATTTACCTTTGACACAGATTACAGATGGCACCGTTTCACCGTCTGTAGTAAACCATTCCCTTCTTACGCATCGAATCTGGAAAGATTAGTGTCGCAAATAAGTCACTGCCATGCAAGTCTATTGAGATTGCGAAATTTTAATTGAAGCAATATCCCAGATGTTGATACGCTCGCCACTCCACGGTGATTTCCTATTCTATTCGATATCCTTGGATTGAGATTTACTGTTTGGTGGCATATGAAGCAATGAACAACTACAACATTGGCATTTGTGATTTTTACTGAACTCCTAAGTACTCCTGCACCTCTCCGGACAACCCATCTTGCATAAATTTCTGCATTAGCAGATTTTCCCTCTGCACCCTCCACTTAGGGAGGGTGAAGAGTCCAATGGGGGCCGAGGCTCCCCGCACTCTCCTCCAGGAGCGCCCAATGATAATACATACCCTGTCTACAATCGATCCATTCACGGCCAGTCGCCAGCCTCTGTTCGCGCACGTGATCGACTGGCAGTGACACGAATCGGCATTGAGGACTGTCAAAGGAAATATTAACAATCATTACATATGCCAGCAATTGTATTTTTGCTAATAAAAAAAAGAACTGTAAAGAACGAGAAATTCAACCGAAGGCGTGAAGCGGTTCTTGGTCATTGCAAGTAAAGCCCGATTCTTGGGGAGGGCAGTTGGCGTCATTGTCAACGGTAACTTCTTTACACGCACGGCATTCTGAAATTTCCCGGATAAGCAAGAAAAAAATTGTAACATTTTCTGCTCTCTGATTGGTCACGTGCCAACAATATTTCTCATCTGACATAGGTCCTATGTTCTTATTACGGGTACAGTGAGCATTTTTTGCGTACTTTTGTAGTAGGTTTTCGCTAGCGTTGTAAAAATCTTACAAAAACTATGCCGTCTCAAAATTAAAGAATATGTTAAACTTTTGAACTACATCAAGAAACTATTACAATAATAAGTGGACTTACCATGTTGGGCGATCTCGTCCTCCCTCCATTCAGATTTGGCCCAATCTCTACAGAACGACGTAGTTACCAAGCAGAAAAGAACAATAGCGACGTCTCTCATCATGAAAGGATTGCTTTTCGATCGTCTAGGATTAAATAGTCTCTTCCTTTTCATTAATTAGTTTTAAGGGCAAGAAGAGTGAGTGTTTCAGAATTGATTTTCTGCTCAAGAATTCTTGGTATATTTGATTGTCTCTTACCCTGAACAAATGAGGTTGAGGCTTACTATGTTAGTTTCTATTCAATTACAAGTAATCTCTTTTTGTCAATTCCAGTTATTCTATCGTTGTTCCAGACAGTTAGATCAATGAATTTCCCAATCAGATTCACTGTCGGGAAGCTTCTGTTCATTCTGTTCCTTCTCTTTGTTGTGTCTAGTGAAGGCGAGATGAGCAATTGACGATGTGCAGTAGCGGCTTTTCGTGTTTGGTCTCTGGTCATTTTTGTCATCCTCATTAAGTATAACAAACCAACAACCGTCACCTGTTTGAATATTCTCAGTAAGGCGAAGGCATCCTGTGATGCTCACTTCAGGGAAGGTTTAGCAATCTTCGAAAACATCACTGTCGGAGACTTATGTTTCACATCCCGCAGCTGTGATGGTTACTTTCTCGAAAACGCGAAAAATCGAAAAAGCAGAATAGAGGTGTTCTGATTCTTCTAATTGCAACCATTTTTCCTAAATTCTCTCTTCTCCCTGGCTGACGACAGATGAAAGGCAGTAGACGAGATCACAGATTGAAGTAATTGCGAAGTATAATCATTCCATTAATTTCTTGTTCGATAAATTGAACGATCGATTGAGACATACATGGAACATAACATGGATTGAATGTTTTTTCATTACTAATAGATAATCGACGTTAGGTCGGATAAGAACCTACTGGATGAGAACCAAAATTTTCGAGTTCTTCCGATTGCGGATCTACTGACAAAATACTGCAACGCTCAATTTTTTTATTGAGTTTTTATCCAGTAGGTTATAATCCATATGTTCTCATCCGACCTCGTGCCTGAAAATCTCGCATTTCTTGAGGATCTTGATGATCATATACGTCCGTTAGCGAAATTCGAGCATTGTCATTAGAGCAGCCTACGGAGCGATTCAGAAATGCGTAGCACATTTTTACATAAAGTTATTTATCGTTCCGTGCGCAACTAATTCCAAAAATTACCGTCACATTTAAAATTGAGCTTTCATTGTATAGTTTGTGCTTAATCGACGTAAAATCATACCAGTAATCGAGATTTATCATTAAAGTAAGAAAACTAAGGGAAAATAGGCGGAAAACGCAAAACAATGGTAAGCTCCGCCCCCCTTTTTTGGAATCCGTTACGCGCGGAACATTTAAAAAAATGTGATATCTGGTCCCATGAAATTATTTCATAAAGAGCTTTTCCTTTCGAAAATGTATACTTCACGTCATGTAACCGGGACGCATTTCACCATCGGCGGAGAACAGTGCAATGTAAAATGAAGTAGACATATTTATTTGAAAGATACAGAAATGAGGAAGTTTACTCTCATAGTGACTCATGTAAGAGTGGAACGCACAGGAAAGAAGAAGCATGTTAAGATGATTCATCATGTCTCTTTTGCCGCGTTCCTGCGATAATTGGGGATGGGCAGAATTATTATTATGGCATTGGTATCCTAAATGCGCTTACGGGAATGCTGTTATTTTATCATTGATCAATCAATCAACTGAGTGCAGTGTTATTCCTCATCACTGCTCAGAATTAAGAGAGAAAAGAAGAGAATTTTAGAATGTCTCATCATGTAGATAAAACAAGCAAGATGGACGAGTTCAAACACAAGAAATAGGAAGTATCGGTACTTGACGACTTTAATGGCATTTGCAAGCACTTTCCTCCATTTTTTGCAAGTTTGATTTTTGTCACTGAAACAATTGGTCGGGAAAAGCGAGTAATTTCCACCTACTTCTCCAAAAAGTTAATCAGTCTATCAGTGGCATTCATTAGACTTTTCCTGATTGATAAGGTAATTATCGCTGCCAGAATTATCAATATTTGATTGCGAACGAAGGATCCTGCTCGGAAGTTAAATTGTGGATTGTAATCAATAAAGAGTTATTACCCAAACTAGGAATCTGAGCCGTTTTCGGAAAGTTATCCGTCATCGTTGATATTACCACCGCAGTTGACACAGTTGAAGCAAGGCCAATATTCACATGGAAATGGATTTTGAAAAAAGCCAAAAAAAAAGTTTACCACAGATTCGATAGTAGTAGAATCGGTATTCAGCACAAGACCAGCTATTATCAGAAAGCCAAGAATGAAACACGGAATAATTATGAGGTGAACCCAGAATGCTGAATGTCGTTTGACAGTGATGTTAAAATAAACCTGAAATTATTATATTCTAAAGCGCATAAGTTTCGTTCAATTCAAACCGAAGCATTCGATGGATTTGTAGTAATCAATTTCAGTTTTTGCGTTATTTTCCATTCGTCTCCGACCTGACACATTGACCATGTTTGAAAAATGAACTATATTTGAACCTCAATATCTGATGTTTGGATCCTTTGTACACTGCCTTCAACCTTGACGTTCAATCTCATCAGTGCTTGCGAGTCAAAGCAAATTTCAAGTGTATGTTCATCGAATGGAAACTTATGAAGCTCCACTTTAACAGGAGCCACGTAATTCCACGTCACAATGTCTTGCACATTCCCTTCACTACTCACCTGCGAATTCTCGCGAATAGTAAATTGTTTATTAGACAAAATTTCACCATCACTAGTCCTTTCTCATTGTCATCTGACTCCAGCGATACATATTTGCAAGGATTAATGTGAGGTCTCCAAATTGATTCTCTGGAAAAAATTCCATCGAGCTGTTTCGAAATCGTATTGCAATTAAAGGTGGTGTCCCACGAATATCTGGCTAACTGAGTTCTCGATGTGAGATGGTGGGTCGTGGCAACACGATAACAGTTTCGAAACTCCCATGATTTCAATTTTCGTTTAAACTGAGATATGTGCACTTGGCTGCGTGCCAAATGACCCTGAAAAGCAGGCAACGAGCGAGAGAGTATGCAAAATGAGAAGAGCGCGCCCTCTCATTCCTCACTTTGCATAATCGCTCTCGCGGTTCGTGGGACGCCTTCTTTAAGTTACCTCGTCAATACAACTTTATTGATGCCGTTATATTCGGAAGTATTCCAAGCGAGACGATAATCGCACCAGGTTACATTTGCTGTCATAACAACTTGGATAGTTTGTTGCTTTTCTTCCTATTAAATACGTCATTGATGATCAACTTAATTACACGGAAATGTAAACTCACTACTCCTGCAATTCGTATTTTGAGAGGCTCGAAGGAAATATTTTCTTTTGACTCTTTCGCATTTCCACTGTATGCAAAATATGGAGCCATCATCGCATATGAATTCTTGTTTAACTCGAAGAACAATTTCTGCTGTGCGGCATGATTTGAAGCATCTGTGGATATACCTGGAATATTCCATGCGTTTCTAACATAAAGGAAACTGAATTTTCCAAGCTGCACGATTTCTGCGCATGCGCCATTCTAAACCAAAACAACTTACATCCAGAAAGTAGAAGTGACTTTAGCAGGAGAATGAGCATGAAGAGGAGCGGAAAGTGACTGAGTCAGAACTGCCGAGGGAGCTATTCTTATGAATGTGCTGCCAATGATTCACAGCGAAATTAGATCCGTTTCCTCTATCGACTTCCGTTATTACTTCTCTACTCGAAACGATACTGTGAAATGCAACAGCAATGTGAATAACGACATCCGAGTAAGACGAGAAGCACTAGCGAAATATTGTTCCGAATCGAAACATTCTTCGGATATGTTCCCACATTCATCACATCGGAATGGAGGATGTATTTGTGATGAAATGCTTGATCTGTATAATTTATTATTCATCGGTACTGAATATAACTGATTACGATGCGGCATTATTAAAACACTTTATGAAGAGGAACTTTCCCAGTATCACGAAGAGTAGGTGAAGGAAGGGGAGGGGGGGGTGGAATGGTCAAGTGAAGTGAGCTCCCTTCACCCCTCCAGAATAACAAATGGGGTAACAAACCTATCTATGCATGTAGTCTGTGAGAATGTGAGAGATCGAACCATCTATTTTCCAACCCATTCCTTACTACTCCTACACATCTCCAAGCACATAAAAATGATGGGAAATGTCTGTCAGAGAGAAGTTCATCTTCATTTGCATCCATTGTCCATTCCGTTACTCCATTACTCCGTAGCCGCCTTATCAAGCAGCCATCTTCTCGTTACATTTCCTAAGTACTCGCACACATTTTCATGGCCTTTACATACTCATAAAATTATGGGAGATATATGTCTAAGAGAAGAAGACCATCTCCCCGTGTCCATTACTGTCCTGCCGTCGCCTGTCGCACAAAGCCGTGCAGAGAGAGGAGAACTGTGAGGGGGAGGGGAAGAGACGAACCATTCTAAACTCGGAAATGATTGCATCTGCACTTCAACCTCGAAGCATCGCCCAGGGGTGGCTTGGCAGAGCTTGAGGACGACTCTGTCGCACAACGACTTATCAACCAGCTATGAAAACCTTCCTACCACTACTCCCACACAGCTTCCATTTACATCAAAAGTGAAGGAAAATGTCTGCCTAGTCCGTATCCATAGGTTTTCAGACGAGTCCCCTTAATCCGCCCTCTCCTGGCTAGGGAGTAGGGAAAAGAAGAGGATTGTCTGTCTGCCAAGGAAAGGACAGAGACAGTTCAGTAATGAAGCTCCTTCTCCTCACCCTGGTGTTCTCCGTGTCTACGGCCATTCTCCTCAGGCCGACGCCGAATTTCGATGTGGAGGCCCTGAGAGCCGTGGATCCGCGCCATAATGCCATGGTTGAGTGGATGTTCACTCGCAGGCGCAGATTCTCGCCTTGCCTATTGTGCAAGACTGGAGGACGCCCCGCTAGGCACGGTGAGTTGAGCATTTTTTGGCGGATATCGACATTGTCATCTCTCTAGCAAGCCCATGGGAGAAATAGGGCGCCAAAGTGAGAAAGACCGGTCTGAATGTGTTAAAGTGGCGGTTATTCAAGAGTTCAAGGGGATTGGGCTGAGGAATAGTTTTTGGTCGAGGAGAGAGTTATAATAATTATAATTTATCTACGCCCGAGGCGCAACGAGACCGAAACGTTACATAATAAGGTGGGAGAGCAGGAATGAAGGGGGGGGGAGAATGAAGGGGGGGGAGAGTTTTTGTTTCTTTGGTAATTGTCGAAAAATTTCCGACAGATGCCACTTTTGAAACATCGGAAATACTGATTGGATAAAAGTGCAGCTATGTTTATTGTGACTTTTGCAGGAGGCTACAGATACATGTTCATGGCGCGAAGTGCGCGCAATCCTGGAGTCGAGAACTAATTAAAGCGAGGAGATAATGAATCGCAACGTAATTGAATTCGATTGCTTTGGATAAAACTGTGAACGTGTGTCTGAACGAAATCGTTAGAATTGCAAACACACAAAATAAGCAAACAGATGCTGACGATAGAAAGGTACCTGTGTAGAGGAGGGAACAGGACAACAGAAGCATCTTTAAAAACGAACCGCATTGTAAAAACAATGAAAATTCCATGGAATTCTTTGCTTCGCATTTTTATTCATTAAAGTAGAAACCACAGAAGAAAATCGACAGTATGCTGTGCACAACGAGAAAACCGTCAGAGGCTTCGTAATTCTTGCTCGGCCTACTTCTCTGGTAATTTTACTCGTCGTAACCACCAATTCGTAATTGCATGAGAGTCTTGGTCTAACTCGACGAGCATGGAACTCGGTATTCTTCGAATTGCAGGTGTACCTCACACCACTCCACCATCTCGGCTCACAATACCCACATTTTCGTAGAAATTTTTTTCACTTTGATTTACGGTCGTATTACGCATGGCTGAAATTCAATTAGCAATAGGAAATTGCTTATCAAACACCCTCTCTCAATAACAACCTCGCCAGCATTTTCATAATTCAATTATCAGCCACTCTTGGGCTGCCTCTCATTTCCTTGATAAGAATCTCACGGATCCCAGACACATCAAAAAAAGATGGGAAAGAGCACTCGGAGAGAGGGGGCTAATATCCTTCCATTCCATTACCCCACCCTCATTCTCAGTTTCGACTAAAGTCGGAGCCTACCGTCCTCCTTTCGCTCCTTCGAATATGAACCTGCTCCTGCTCTTCCTCCTCTTCTCCACCTGTTCTGCCCAGTTCTTCCACGCTCCACCCATTGTCTACTTCGAAGATCTGGACCCTGCAACTGCTAAACAATACAGAGGCCTCTTCTTGGTTGACAAAAGACATGATTCATCACTGGACATCAGCTCTATGAAAGACGGTGAGTAATTCGAATAAATTGATGAGATCACTTATCAGATATCTCTAATTCTTATGAACATCTTAGTCATAACGTCGATGGCGATGAAATGCTTAGTAATTGCTATGATGTGGTGGGTACAGTTCATGTTACATCTAGCGCATACATCACATACTCAGCGACCGTACTTAGCTAGTGCAAAGGCGCAACGATGTAGAAGTTACGCTCAGCTGCATTTTCTTTTTAGATGTTGATTACTAATTACGGCTTAGATGGGGCGAGAAGGGGTACAAGCCCCGTCAGCACATACTTTCACGTCTTCTTGACAACAGTAAACTCGCTACGATGAAGTAGTAACTTTACATTTACCATATCTCAGGCGCAGCCGGAACCTCCGATGAGCCCAATGCCTTCAAGGCTCGCGCTTGGCGATTCCCAGTAATTCGCAAGAACTGAGAGTAGAAGCTGTGAATCCAAGATACGACCGTCCTAGCAATCAATGTCCCGATATTCAACATAATATTATTTGGTGAAATAAATATGATCTGTTATTCCTTTGATTTTGTGTGTGAGCATCACAGCAAACACATGAAAGGACGAATAAAACATATAAAATATGAACATACTCGAATGAAGCATACTTGGAATATTTGAATCGACTTCGGATCTCTGCAATACTCCTTGGCTACTTATAATGAATCTAGAGTCTGTTTTGCAATGACGTGATCAATCGCCAAGTTCGAAATCAATGGTAGAATATTCATTTTATTTTTTGACGACTAAACTCGGAATCGAAGCGAGTTTTTATAGAAAAGTATACAAATGTGTGCGAAAAAGTCTCACCTAGCATGATAAATTCACTTCCAAGTTCGACTTGATCAGTTCTTGCATATAAAGCGTGTGAGTATTTTTGTTGAACAATCTCCAGTGCGTATTAGTTGTTCTCGTTAAGATGAGACCTCTTACCGGTCGAAAATCACAGAAAATAAGTACTCCTAAGTTAACCAATGGCATAATAATTCGACTTGTCACACTCGCTATCGCGATCTTTGCGAATTTTATGAGGTCGCTGTGCAATTTTTCTGACCATTTCCGAGAGAATGAAATATATTTTCGAAAATAATTATGCGGAAAAGCCATGCAAGATAACAAGATAGCGGACTGCATTCAGTTCTTTATATTATACGTTCTCAGTTGCTCTGTACGCAGTCTCACGTGTGACGAATCCGATTTCACTGACGTCAGTCCAAATTCAATGCATGTCTATAGTTAGCCTTATGAGTCGAACTGTCGTGTCTTTTCATGCTTTGAACGGATCAGGTGGGAGAATATTGCGAGTAGACTTCGCAGCCGCCCGATATAAGGGATTACAAATACAGATCGATTATTGGTAATTATAATGTGGATTACTCTTATTCTCACGAGCAATATTTAATCAACTCCGAATCTTTGTGTTACTACTTTGTTAGCTCTAATGAAACTCTTCTGGGGACCGGCTACAGTAATCACAAAGAATTACTCAGAATTTAGAACGAAATCAATGGTTCAATGTTCATTTTTTGTCCGCTTAGTTGAAGCCAGTTTTTTTATTAACAAGAACAAGGCGTGGGAAAAACATGAAAGTCTCATCTAGCATGAAAAATTCATTTCCAAGCTTGAATTTATCAGTTTTTCTGGATATTATCTAGTGAGTATTGTATAATTGCTGTGTAAAAGCCTCTAATTATTATAATACTCATTATTTATAACATCAATCATAATTGTGAAACAGTGTTAATTATCTGCTCTATTTGAACCACTACCGTAACCTAGAATATTCGCTATTTGAATGTTCCCGCCACTGCGTGGCACACCATGTGTTGTAACGCGTGATACTCAGCCAAGTATCGCGCCTCGTTTTCTGTGACGTCTTTTAACGTCATTCTTGTTTCTTCCGTCTCCGTAGCTGGTGCTACTTCGCCTGTCTTCTTTTCCGTTGCTCAAGGATAAAGCCTTTATTATCAAGACCGCCTAACTCGTCCACGCTGAGCAAAGACACAACAATAATTATTCTATATTTAGTATATTTTTTTTCTTATTATGAAAGAAAATATAAAAAAACAATAATTTTTGTTATTCAACGTGATTATGCTGATCTCTAAATGTTACATGAACCGTTGCGTCAAGCAGACTCACCGAGTGACCGCAACTTTGATAAAATTTAGTGTTAATGTGCATTCACCCTTCATATCACTTGGAATTTCTTTGGCAAATAACTCTTGTTGCTTTGTTGCTTTCATCCCGAGACTACACTTGACGATGTAAACACAGTCATTAACATTATCTGCTCCAATCTGCTTATTCTTCGTTTGCCTCTCGACAGGATGAATACGTATCTCATCATCTTCCTTTCCTCCAGACGCAAAAGAGATCGTTTAGCTCTGCGGGGAGCGACTGCTAAATTACGTCTACGATTCAAATCTCTGTGACTGTGGTTAGTAAATTTTATGCAAAATCGGTGTATTTGCAACAACAAACGCAATTTGTACATGTAAAGTTAATAAATAAAAAATAAGGATTAGCGCGCCGTGATTTAGAGAATTGAGGATTCCAAAAAAATTAAATATTGCAGAGGAAAGTACCGGAGTGCGTCTTCAGACGTTGGAGGATGCTTGCTGTCATCGATGGTGTTCCGATCGAAACAGCACTGCAACTGCAGCACATGGAACAAGTAAGCTCTTTCTCATGAATGGCCCCTCTCAAAGTTTACTGTGTATATTCCCCACACTCCATTGTACTATACATCAAGAATATCTATCGATAAAATCTAATTATTTGTTTATTTTTCGAACAATTCTTTCATAATACAGTCAGGAAAGGTCATGCATTATTCTGCTAACAAGACTCTAAATCGACGTCCCTAGCACCAGTAAATCAACTGATCAAATGTATTGCATTTCGCTGCGCAGAAATACGTTTAAAATAGGATGAAATAAAGAGAATCTGCTCTTTTCAATGGAGGATTCTATTCTTGTGATAACAATGCAAGTACAAGCAGACGTTGATGTGTGAAAGATGTACATATACACTCCTCGTAGTACGAAAAGCATCGAATGATTTGACGATGATCAGTTTTGTGCTTGATTTTTGCTTTACAGATCAATTTTTTTTAACTTGAAGACCTCCTAGAACAATATTTACACTACAATAATGCTTTTTTGTTTGCACTAACCAAAATAAGAGAATTAGTTAAAGATCATGCGTAATAAATGTACTCTGCATAGGAGAATGCGCCCATATTCAGTTCGAAGAAAACAATGTGAATAATATAAAATATAACATAAATCATAAAAAAATATAAGGATTCGAGGATAATTCTGAGCTAAACGAACTATTCGTGGTTTCGCATCTCGCTCTAGCGCTGCGTTATTGACACTTCCCTTCCCTTTTCATGTTTACTTCGCCACAAACTTGCGGACTTTCCAGAAATCGTTCAATATTTTATTTTTTTTTATTTTTTTTAAATTTTAAATAGATTTAATCCACACAAACGTTCACTATTTCTTCGATTCTTCTCATAAAATCCTCACAAAGCGTGATTTTCGTTTGATTGTGCAAGCAATTTAGACCTTTCACCCATATTTTCTCACTGCCGATTGATCTGCTACCAACAGATTGTTTCCGTGTCATCTCAAATATATAGGGCTAATATTAGAATCAGCATTTGCTTGCCCTAATGGGCTCAGCTGAGGAGTAAACACATTAAGTTTATCTTGGACATGTAATCATGCTCACAATAGGGAAGGAAATGCCGTGGATATCAAGTGACTCTTAATCGCTATCATACTCTCACTTGCTGGCAGACTGAGTGAGAGAGCATGCGAAAGGGAGAGAGTGAGACGATATGAAGCCGCACACAAGTGTGACTCATCCAACAGAATCAATGACAAGACTTGGAACGCTCGCGCTTCTGTTGAGAAGTCTCCTGGAAGAATCATGAAGGGGTCATAAATGTCCATTTTCGTTCTTAGTGCCGTTAAATTCCGTCGGCAAAGTCTGACTACTATATTTTCGTACGAACCAGGCAGCGCTCATGAGACGTTGAACTTTATCAAGATGATTGTGATGAAAGCGATTGGACCAACCTCAGGCTTGACCTCAGGGACGTCCTCATTCGTGAGCGATCTGTAGCTGGACTGGGGTCGATTGCGATTGAGCGGACGTTTCTGAAAAAATCACGAATCTCTCTCAACATTTGTGAATCTTGGACACGATCGATCGTAGATCCGATTCACCAAAACCAAACGTTTTCATTATCAAAAGCGTGTCCAACGATAATCATAAGATTACACCTCACAGCACCGAGAAAAGCCTGAAAGCAACTGGAAAAATGGACAGAGTCGATACTCACGAATGCTCCGGTGACCTGTCGGAAGGATCGACGAAGAGTGCTGCTCACTCGTCTCATCAACGTCGGATGCGTCTCGCCCGTCTCGCGATCCACATAGATCTGTGCAAAGATTATACTGCGAACCTTAAAAAAGTAAAGTTATCCCATTAACCAAGGCTCTTGGGTCCTACGGATATTCACTACTAGACCAGGGAATATTCTAGACCAATTATGACTACGAATTATCTTGGACGATATTCCCGTACATTCTTGTGAAAAGGAGAGGTTTCGTTAAGCACTGTTTACATCATTTGAAGAACATTCAGTAAATATAATTTTCTAACCTTGGGAGCGGCTAGCGAGTTGCCCGGCATTGCAAGGCGCTGCAATAAAAACACTCAACTATGAGAGATGTGCTAGACGCGGAAGCGATTCACCAAGAAATTACAGGCAACAACTCGACATAAATTGATGGTATGCGTTTGATTGAGCAGCTCAGCAACGACTGACTATTCAACTATCATTTATAGACGGTGGTGCGAAAAACTGCAGAAAAAAATCAGCAGTAATGAGTAATGATTCTCGAATTCAACTCCTCAACAAATGAAGCAGCCAGCAACTAGGTGATTAGAGGATAGGCGCATGATGGATGAGCTCACATGAGGGAAACATCCAGATAGCCTGATATCTGTCTCTCTATCTCTCACGTCGAAAACAAGCCATGTGACGCGCAGACAACTATTTCGAAGACGTTACCGTGGGGACGAAGAGGATGGATTGTTACTGAACGAGGAGGTGAAGGGAGCAATTGTAATTAAATAATGATGCGGATTGAAATATGCGCTATGATACGTGCGAGGTGGGCACCGTTTAGGCGAGTCTTCAGTGTGGGGAAATGACGGTAGACGATGGACGTGTATGGCCAAGATAAAGTTTTAAAGCGTTGCCGAGTGGACGAATGGATAGACCGAGAAGGAATTGAGGATTATGATTTTAGGAAGCTGGGGAGGATTACGAACGGAATTTTTTAGGCTCGCTGAACGAAGAAGCGTTATTGTACTAAAGAATAGAAAAAAAACGATTAATGCTTTACAAGGACCGCAATGAAAGGGTAAATTACAGTACTTAGTTCATACATGCATTTCGAAGGGAGGGAGAAGCCAGTAAATACAAAATACACCTAATTTTAATGAGGAGGATCGGCACTTACGGGAAGACACGATTTTTTTTAAAAATGAGGGAATATATTTTACGAGAAAGAGATGCAGAGCATCTCGGATAAGGATGGGGCACGAGTGACGGATGAGGTGCTAGAGGGAGAGGAATGAAATCCGCGGAAAAAAATAGACAATGAGAAATCCGTCAGGCATTCAATTATGCGTCAGCCCTGAGAAACCAGAAGAAAACTCTCGAAGTAACCATCGGCCTTCCGAATCGCATTCCTTAGGCGCATGGTTTTAACGCTTCCATTCGGATTCAGTTCAGGACATCACTCTGCGAACTTTCTCTCTGCCCAGATGATAGTGATGTAGGAGAGGGAAGGGATATGATTGGGATTAGGAAAGTCATGGAAACGGATTCGATAGGGGAGGATGAGGAGGGGGGGGGGCGGAGAAAGAAGAAGGGGATAATTCGGATAGGAAAGAGATGAATTTTTCGAGGCAGACGTAGAACTGAATGAAACCTTAGAGTAGATTAGAAGCCATATTAGGAACGTTATTCGCAGTAGGAGTTCCGATCACTCAGAAGCAATTGAAGAAGGAATGTGCGAGATGTTGAACTGAACAGTGTCAACGTCTTCATTTCGCCTTATCTCTCGTTCACCAGAGAAAAGATAGAGTATTTCGAAATGAGAGAAGCAGACAATCCATCCACGAACTTTTCCTCCCATTCGCCTCCGTTTCTTAGTCATAGAAACGGATAAATGTCATTATTGCGGCTGTGGTAAACAAAGAATGTACTATCTGGGCGCCTGCACATAAATTCACGCGAAACCGTGTCGGCGCTGAAAACATGCGAAAGACAAGTACGAAGAACTGTCAGAAAACGGAAATGGGGATATCAAATACTAAGATAAAGCAACAAAAGAGAACATCTTTTTCGCCCTCGACATGCAGCGCTCTCCAATCTTCCGATCATCCCTCCTGAAGAACTTTTGAACACGAGCACGTTTTACCTTACTCAATGAACTTACATCATTACTTTGGTTAGGGTGTAAATGATGTTGTAAGGGTCGAAACTGTCGAAAACTGATCAGTGATCCTAAAGTGTAAGCAGAAAATGGAAAATGCCCCTGAGTAAATGTGAAATCAAGCATCATAAACAGCATAGAGTTACCCTATATTTAGAAATCAGTGTACTCAGATGGACTTCTGACGCTTGACGTATTATGTTTTGGAGAATAGAGTCAGGAGTGATGATACGTATGATAGACAGAGAGAAACTGATTCTCTGACGTTGAATAGGAATTATACGAAAGCGCAAGACGAGTTTTCAAGCAGACATTGAAATTGAAAGAAGCCGTTCGTAGGCGGAGAAACCTCATGGATGCATAATTCTTGATTGGAAATCCTTCAACATCCTCGACTGTGCCTTGATTGCTTTTGCATTGACTTATGTGCTGCATAGCTTTTAATTGTCTGTCTTACCCGGTCTTTGTCTTTCATGTGTTAACGCCATGAAACCTTTTCAAGTACTTTTATTCGGATCAATTCATACAAGGTGATGCAAGTCACGACGAGTGTCAGTGAACTAGTGAGAATAGCTGGAAGCAACAAGTGTACTGTGAAAAATATAATCTGAAAGAGGTACTATAGTGTGCATGGGTAACAGTAATCAATTTCATTGAGGGAAGGGAAGCATAGAAAGTACTTGAGAAATGGACTACTCTTCTTTGTAGAAGAAGGACGCAACTCAGAAGCGCAGTGTACAATGTCAAGCAACCAAGTGATACGTCCGAAAAGCGGAAAGACGTCTGTCATTAAATATTCAATAAGTCAACAATATATTGACTAGTCAAAAACGATTTCAAACCTTGTCTTCAAATTAGATGTGATTTTGCGACAAAGACTCACTCTCTCATCTTCTCCTATCATCTCGTCCTCTTTATAGTCGTAGCAGGGACAATTCCAGATAATTATTGCGAGGATCTCAAAAATCTTATTTGAAGAATAAAAATGTCCCACTCACAATGAATAGAATCATCGCCACTTGAGCTACGAACTTGAAGTCCTTTAAATTATCCAGGAATAATTGAATATCTTCAAAAGATCCTACAAGAAAATGTGAGTTAGTTAGCTGATTAAAAAACGTAAGAAAGAAGTAAGATATGTGGATGCAGGTTTCATTATTGTTTTCAATGGAATTTGATTGGGAGCGGCGCTCATTCGGAAACGATATCGAGATGGTACAACGACGAAAATCTGAGCTCGAGGTGGCGGTGTCTTTCTCTGCGGGTTGTTGAATGGAATTGCGGAAGAGGATTGTCCGAATTCCAAGGGCATTAGAGGTGCCTCTATGCGATGGAATAATCAAATCAAAGACAAAGGAAACATGAGACACAAGAATCAACAAGCTAATTCGACGAGCTGAGGTGCTTCCTTGGATTCCGTCTATTTATTTTATTTTTTGCAAAAAAAAGGTTAAAAAACAAAAAGGTGGGTCAACAGAAAATCCAATAGCAATAGAAACAATCGTGAACGCGTTTAGAAATCAAATGTGATAGTCGACGTCATCAAAGTCGTTGCATTGCAGTAGTTCATTGATTCACTCAAAGGGGGCAACGGACTGTCTCGATTCAGAATTCTTCTGAAGCCACTTGATAACATAACGAATATGCAATGGGGTTTGTCCCTGCTTTTCAAACTTAATTCGTTTAACAAAGGTTTATTTTAGAATTTTACAAGCGTAAACTGTGTTGCTGATGTGAATGATGCCAACATTGAGAAGGGACATTATCTCGAAGATCCCCACTTTGGAAGGGAGACAACTGTGCTGGAATGAGAAAGATTAATTCTCGTTTCTCTGGTTATCAAAATTTACAGCAACGCTTCCCAATCATCACCTTTAAACACATTCTGAAGCTGATCTGACTGTATTCGATACTCCTCCAGCGATGGCTTGTAGTTGCTCCATTGTGGTTGGAGGAGGAGGAGAACGAAGACGACTGAGCAAAAAGAACAACTGTTGTTTGATTTGATCGTTAAATTAAAGTCCAGATAGAGCGTTGATACTGATGCTTGTTCGGACTTCGTGATGTAACAGGTTCACTTCATAAATCCGATATAAAAGAAATAAACAAATAAATTACCAGAATGTGAGGAACCTCGTGAGAATTCTACGTCGTCGATTTAGATTCCTTTTTGATGAAAGGCGGAATACACGACGGATCTAAAATTGACAAAGAATCTGATTTTACAAAAAAATCTGAATCTGATCTGCGTCTAATTTTTAAATTTTAAGTATTTATTGAATTGAACATGATAAACAACTCACCAATACGCTGCGGCGAGCTAGCAACCAGAAGAAGCTCATGACTACAGGCGAATGCTGCTTTTCAGGAACATTTGTTTTCAAGGCTCATTTAGGTGAACATCCTATTATATGTGAAAGGATGAGTGTGTATTTAGTAGCGCTGTCTGGATAATACTATTGTCTACAGGATACACCAAGTAATCTCCACAAAGGGTACTCTCTGGCTTATCTTTTGAGACTAGACAATGCAATTTTCCAGCTGAAATATTCTGTCCTTGTGTTAGTTTCAGAAAGAACTGAATTTCGATTAGTGAGGTATGATGATGTTCATATCAGAGGGATAGAATAGTTTATCGACAGCTAAAAATGCACTCACATTCGGAAGATCTTTGTGATGATATATGAGGCGGTTTGCGTTAGGATCAACAAGTGTTGGGAACAGGCAAAAAATCAAAAGTGCCCAAAAGTTGGCCCTAGGGGTTATTTTTCATGCTGAACAACCTGGTATGGTCGATTTCGCAATATGTCCCCTTTTCGCTCCAGTGGGGGTACCCCCCATTTCGCCCTTAAACGCGTTTTTCGACCAAATCACGCCGGGAAATGCATGAAATGGCACGAAATCTCGCGTACCATGACAGAATTGTGTGCTCTATCTCGTGGTTACCTTGAATTGTCATGATTCTTTTTCGTTCTCGAGAAAAAAGCGTTTTTTGACCCAATTGCGTGCGGGAAAAATCTCTTCACCAGTTGAAAGAGCATGATCTGCTGATCGTTTCGCGCTATTGAAAGTGGTATTTATTTGAGGCAAAAGATATTTTATATCGATTTTTGTGACAAGTCAAAAAATAAAATTTTCTGAATACCCCCGTGTTGGTGCTCATTTTGAAGAACTCGTTGAGCTGATAATTTTCTGTGAAGATATCATATCATTTAAACCTCTTTGTGAGAAGTTACAACAGACCGAGGTCCACTTTTCATGAGGGGTTGCGGATATGCACGTTTTCCGCACTTGTAACTTCTCACAAAGAGGTTTAAATGATATGGTATCTTCACAGAAAATGATCAGCTCAACGAGTTCTTCAAAATGAGCACCAACACGGGGGTATTCAAAAAATTTTATTTTTTGTCTTGTCACAAAAATCGATATAAAATATCTTTTGCCTCAAATAAATACCACTTTCAATAGCGCAAAATGATCAGCAGAGCATGCTCTTTCATCTGGTGAAGGGATTTTTCCCGCACGCAATTGGGTCAAAAAACGCTTTTTTCTCGAGAACGAAAAAGAATCATGACAATTCAAGGTAACCACGAGATAGAGCACAAAATTCTGTCATTGTACGCGAGAATTCGTGCCATTTCATGCATTTCCCGGCGTGATTTGGTCGAAAAACGCGTTTAAGGGCGAAATGGGGGGTACCCCCACTGGAGCGAAAAGGGGACATATTGCGAAATCGACCATACCAGGTTGTTCAGCATGAAAAATAACCCCTAGGGCCAACTTTTGGGCACTTTCGATTTTTTGCCTGTTCCCGACCCCCGTTGGGACTTGTTGATCCTAACGCAAACGGCCTCATATCACAATAAAACAATTTTCAAACGATCGATTAAGCAAAAACAGGTAGGAGAAGAAATAGACAGAACACGGAAATGGGAAGGGAATATTTACGGGTTTTATCCTTTTGAAAAATGACTGGCTCACTACAAATTTGTCAACAGATGATCGTCTACAAAAGGAGTAGGTGCGATATTAGGGCGTTGAGGCTCTTCCACCACTTTCCACAGAAACACGGAGAGTTTGTGTGTTTTTTTGTATAAGAAATCGACGAATTGGACCAGGGAGAAGAAGTGTGTACCTAAATTAGATATCCATGAAAACGCAGACTACAAAAGATGTTGACTGACAGAGCTGGGCCAATCGAAAACAAATCGGAAGAATAGTAGACAAGCTCGATTATAGTCCGCATGTAGTCATCAAATGTATGTGATGTGAATTGAAAAAATCCAACCAGACACGGCAAAATATAGTATTATAAATTACGATCAAAACAAACCTACCACCATTACAAGGTTCAGAAACTGTGTAAGAAAAATGCAGAAACTTATAACGAAGAATGATTTTTCCTGAACCATGATAATATTTCTATCTTTGCTCTCTTGTTTACAATCGATGAAAACTTTGTTGATTTCACATGCCTCATGTACCTAAGTGATGCAATCTGTAATTGAGATTTGAAAAATGCAAGTTATAAGCAGTTATATACATTTAGAATCGAGCAAGACAGGAAAATGATAATACCAAATCCGATTTGAACAATAGCAGCCAATGGCTTTTTCTGTAAATTTTCAATGTATCGATTGAATTGATAGTTTTAGCTTGCCGATTTTCCCAAATCATGCTCCACGAATTCATATCCACCAATTTTATAATTTAGGAATATCCTTGAATCTAATGGTAAGCTGAACATAAAATATTAAATTTACATTCGGTCTACAGCGTATTTACCTTGTTGCCAATTGTGCAGCAGCAAAAATCGAATGAAGAATGATTGCGATGAAAAGATATGATTTTTTCCACATCTAAAACATGATTTTTCCGACGAAAGGAGACAAGATGAATTGAGGTGCTAATTGCACGTATACCGTACAAACGGACTTTTTTGCTCCAAGATGCAGAAAAACGCAACTTTTCTGCGAAAAAGTGCGAAAGTCTGGCATTTCGTTCATTGTGCACCAATCAGGCTGAATTTTGGAATTTAAGGGTTTCTGATGATTGCCCACAGGGCACAATATAAGAGACCCCGGGAAAATATTTGGAAACTACCGTAATCGATAATGCATGGTGTGTACTGTAGTTTGGTTTCTTGTGCACTGGTGCATATTTTAAATTGCCTTTTTTAATTTTTTGAAAAAAATGTTTTCTCGTTTCCATTCTCTACGTTGTTCTGTTGATATTAGCGTTCATTTTCCAATTTCAGTGGTTCAACTAGTGATCAATGTATCGTTCCTTTCACTTTGTTGGCCGCAGTCACAAATGGTATCGAAAATGAACAAAAATATTTTTTTAAATAATCAGAAAATACAAAAAAAAGGCAATAGAAAATATTCACCAGTGCACAAGAAACCAAATACACAGTACACACCACGAAAATTTACACCACGAGTGCATTATCGATTACGGTAGTTTCCAAATATTTTTCCGGGGTCTCTTATATTGTGCCCTGTGGGCAATCGTCAGTAACCCTTAAATTCCAAAATTCAGCCTGATTGGTGCACAATGCACGAAATGCCAGACTTTCGCACTTTTTCGCAGAAAAGTTGCGTTTTTCTGCATCTTGGAGCAAAAAAGTCCGTTTGTACGGTACTTTACCAGATTAAAAAAAACTAAACCTTCGTTTCATTTAACATGGAAAGAACAGCAGCAAATCGATCAAGAGTTAAGAGAAGAAGATCAATGTTTTGAACGTAGTACAGATGGAATGTCAGAAACAAGTGGAGATTGCTGAATAAGCTGATTGAAATATTGCTCGGGAATTTTTATTTACATCAAAAACGGCCGTTCCTTCAGCCATTCATAATAGAAAAAGAAGAAAGGTTCGCTGGTCAACTTGAGATAGATCCAAGCATTCAACCAAGTGATCATGTTCTTAAGTTGATATAAAGCAAAGGGAACCCATTCAAAATAGCAAACCGAGACAGCCATAAGCATGTAAATCACAACGAAACTGCTGCTTAGTATTCCTCTTATGCGGAACATGACATAGAAAACAAGAAAATACGACATTATGCCGGGAATTCCGTAAGAAAGTTGTATCACCGTCCGAATCATCATTTTGAAAAGAGAGTAAATCTGAGCACGCCGAGTTCACATCTTATAAGGTCTGGTGCCTAATTGCCTTTTTCATTGGAGCTGTGCCTCTCTAATGAAGTCTGGCTTGTTGCGTTTCTAAACGCTCATTTCTAGTTTGACCGAGTAATTAGCGGTAATACATTTTTTCGAGGACTAGAATAGAGCTGCAGACTGGTAGTCAGCGCGATACAAAAAGCATCATGTAAATGAAGCTTCATTCAACGCAAGCTCGAAGTAAAAGTTATTTAAAAGTAATTTTAAAGAGTGCTGAATTCAGCGAAAATATCCAATGAGGAGTTCCCCCATCCACCCATCAATTTACCTACGCCCGTCCTCGGGGCTATTTACACTATTACCATCGCAGAAGTAGCCATCGCAGTGAATCAAGTGAAAAATGGGAAGGCAACCGGACCAGATGATATTGCCGCTGAGGTTTGGAAGGGGTTGAGAGGCCACGGCACGTTAAGGGTGAATCTGAAATGCACGCAACGCGCGACCGCGACGCATGTCTAACGCGACGCTCCTCTCGCTGACTCCGCCCCTTTTCACTTTCACCGATTTGTAAACAGCACCTCGTTCATTGCCTAGCAATTCACTATTCGTCCAAAACGTATGGTGATTGATTCCACGATGGGAAATGAATGCATCCCCAAAATTAGATCGAAAATTATACAAATCCAGAGCAGCTAGGGCCGAAAACACACGAAAAGTTGTATAACTTATTGAATAAGTTGACGAATTTATGTCAACTGTGGCTTAAAAGAAGCACTATCGCGAGGACTACAACACCTGCTAGCGGAAATGTAACATAAATCCCCAGCGAATTGGAAAAATAAAGTCAAAGTCAAAACTTGAAACTTGATATGTCGTGTACAACCTTGTAAAACTTTCACAGCTCAGTTCAAATCAACGTAAATGACTCACCGGTGAATTCCCCAAAGGTCATTCCACAATGTGTGCTAAATAAAAATACTAAAATTCGCCCTGTTCTCCCGCGAAGTTGAAACGAGAGGCGAATCCGTCGATTTCTTGTTAAGCAACCTTGGTACGAAAATTTGAATGCGAAAAGGGCGGGAAACCGCTCGCGCGACGCGTGCTTTTCAGATTCATTTTTCTATTACGTAACGTGCCGTGAGGCACAGGGCACGTCCATCTCTGTCATCTAATCAACCGCATAATTGAATGTGATAGAACCCTTGATGATTGGCAGAAATCAGTCACGATCCCAATCTGGAAGAGGAAAGGTGACATAATGAAATGCAAAACCTATCGCCCCATCCGACTACTTTCCCACACCATGAAGGTCTTTGAACGTGTAATTGGCTCTCGATTGCGTGAAATAGTACAAATCCATAGTGCGCAATGCGGTTTCGTAAGGGGAGTATCAACCAATCCAACAAATTCCCGAGCTACCTCACCCAGCAAAAGATCCATAGTACGTCCAAGATTTTCGATCTATTCTTTGGCTAGTGAGATCCTGTCATTTGAAGAATGATTAAACCATGACTCATCATTTTCCTATCCATTCAGATTGACGTTGGATACTAGATGAATCAGGAAAATTTCCTTCTCCTTTCCCTAGAATTCATTGAGATATATTTTTCTTACTCATTCACAACAACGGAAAAGAAGCATAAAATAATGCACAATTCTCAAAAAGCAAAGATGGTGTCGCAGGAGATTCTCCTCCTTTTCCTTCTATTCGGTTCAGTTTCTTGTGATCGATTGAAATTTCATCTCGAGAATCTCGTCGATAGAAATATATCCGCTTGTGACGATTTCTATCATCACGCTTGCTCTCAACAAGTCGACCCAAATGAATTCTTCACGCATCAATCAACTTTCTCACTGAATGAAGCAATCAAGAGACTCTACCCTGAAGTGATCAAGCACAGTCCAATTGAGGTAACAGCTTATGTGTGTAAGGTAAATACAAAAATCTCTAATTTCAGTTTGATTTACAACATAGTCGAAATGATAAAATTAATAAAGAAGATAACAACTATGAAAAGCTGGCCAGATTGAGGTAAATTACTAACTTATCAAGAAATCTTTATAACTCTCATTAGATGCAAAGAAGACATCAATTGTTACATGCATGATCACGAATACTATATTGAACTCATACATAATGCAAAAGTAAGCATCATTATAAAACGCAGTTTGAAAAAAAATCTAGGAAAACTACAATATCACGGATTTGCCCACCGGCGAAACTATCGAGGAATCCATCAAAAACTATATCAAAGATACATCAAGAATCATCGAAAATCTTATCGATTTCATCAACTCTCCTGATGGTTTAGACCGAAGAACACTATTCAACGTATGTAGAACTTATTCTCGCAGTTACAAGATATCACTAAGCGTTCAATGTCATTCCACGACAATATTCAAACAAGAATCCGATTAATCGAATTCGTAAAATCAAACAATACATACACTGATTTTCACGAAATCAAGGAGGTTGCAGAGACGATGAAAACAAAAATGATCGATATGTTGAATGTAATTCAAAATGTAATTTGGGATGTTATTAATCTGTCTCGTTTAGAGTACAGCGTGGCTTCATGAAGACGAAATAAGCAAATTCATCCTTCTGAAGCTAAAAGAAAGAGTCTCCAAAATTGAAATCTTACACGACTTTGATCAATTCGAAAATATCACAACACTGCAGAAATTTATACGAGATTTGAACAAAGAATATTTTTCGGTGAAAAGGTATTTCAAATCTTAAGGAATTGAAAATTTCTAAATGTTTAGTGGAACCGGTATTCATCGTCTTGATACTATATTGCGTTTGAGCTCCGCTTACATTAAAATCGAAAAAAATATTCTATCACAAAAGCCTGAGGTTTGCATTAAATTGATAATCATAATATAAAATCAAGTATTAGTTGAAACAATTCTTCTTCCGTGTTTATTCAAACTTTCAACTTAATGCATTCTTTGAACCTGAACTGAAAACGGTAACCATGCTTGCGCCATATATTCGCCGATCATCTTTCAAATCAAATATACTGAAAGAGGTAGTTATTCAAGAATTCTTATTTTCTTCATATAACTGTTCAGCCCTTCATCACCTACTCTTGTCTTGGTCACGAACTTTATCACTCTCTCTTTGCCACTCATACTAAAAATCTACTTAATCTCTACGGCGAAAGACTTCAATGCATTATCAATCACTATAATCAGTCTTGCTCGAAGTTCGCATTGGTGAGACAATTCAAATTATTGGACTCAAGTGGTGCTCAAGTGGTGCAATTAGCAGGGTGCTTGTGCGAGTGGAAAACATACAATTACTGAAGATGGGCCTGATCTTGAATCATTGCGGCTTTCCTATTCACTATTGCGAGAACTTTACAGCGACGATGAATTGGTATGTAGCTAAGTTATAAGGTTAATTATGTACATGGGTTAAATTGCAGAAAAATGCAATCGATGGATTGGGAACTACTCGCGAGCAGGCATTTTTCTATTACGCTTCAAGTGAATTTTGCGCGAAAAGTGTAAGCAAAAATGTAGCCCATTTGCAAATAATTATGTTCATTTACTTAAGATGCCCAGAACGGAAGAGCAAGCAAAAGAAGATGTGCATTCTGCCGACAATGTCCGTATCAACGCAGCTTTGTCGCTAATGCCCGAGTTTACGAGGGCATTTTCATGCAAGAAAGGCGATGCAATGTATGCGGAAGAGAAGGATTCCTGCTATGTATTCGGTCCCAAATCTTGAGAATATTCTCCATCTTTCCTTTACATGCCCTAAAGTGAAAGATAAAATATGTTTTCGGTTATTTCCTTGGTAAAATTCCACGATACTAGGAAGTTGGAGTTCAAAGTATGCGGTGAAAGACCCTCATCATAACACGCTCCCTTAAACTCATGGAGACATTGAAAAAACGGAAAAACTATACAGATTTTTTTTCATCACAGGTTGGAAAAGTAAGCATACTGCAGCGTAAGGCGCGGCATCTCATCTTTCAGTCTCTTCCATTCTCCTCTCATTTTTTTGCTTACTAGTGTAGAATACTCCACTCCTTCAGCCACTTCTCTCGTATTACCACGTCTGTCTTCTCATCGCATTGTATTTTCGACGATTCGTATTGTGACTGATAAAGTCCGTTCAGTATCGTGAGAATCGTCGTGAATGGGACGAGATATTGATAACATATTTCTTTGATATACGAACTTATCACATATATATTTTTTTTCAGGTACATCAGATCTCTTGAAGGACATTAGACGGTCGATAAAATAGAGTTTCCTTGCTGTTTATTTGCAGGATTCAAATCCCAGGTGCAAGCGAGAATGAGTATTTTGATTCAAGCAGATCGGTAAACATGACCAAAGGGCGTTGCTGTGAGAATCAAAGCAATAGCAAACTAAACGGCGGTTAAAATAGTAGCCATCAGGCGTCTGTTTTTTCTTGTTACATGCAGTCGTTTTGTTTTCTACGGCTCGGATTCTTACAGTACTTCATGTTCATTTCAAATGCTGTCTCCCTCCATTCGGAGGTTACTTAATGTCGGCAATGCACATATTTGAACATAGATAGAAGCGTTCATTTTACAGTTTATGCTGCAAATTAACAGCACAAAAGAGTATATGAATGATATATGTCGACTTCTTCTCCTCGTTTGATCACGGACGAGGGCAACAGTAGCAGCGGCCACCACGGGGATGCTGCAAAAAAATATTTTGACTTTTATCATACTCACAAACATTGTCCTTTAATTACTCGCACTAATCTTTCACAAAAACGGATATAATTTTTTGAATTTGTGATGAAACAAGGAAAGAATACAGATAAAAAATAGAACAAGAGGAGATTTAGATATTATTAATATGAAATGCTCACTGCGAACGAGAAGCGTCTATCATCATCCTTGCCGATTTCCGAACCGCAACTGCAAAAAAATGACAAAAAATGAAAATATATATAGAAAAAAATAGAAACCTTCCGACAACTCTAGAATATTTTTCATAATCAGATGAAGGCTAGAACCAACTTACTGTCCGTCTCTTCTGGCCCAATTGTTGTGCCAGCACGCGGCTCCGTGTGCCTGCGAGCACTCATCGCAGTCGGACAGACATGAAGAGTGAACAGCGAGGATGAGAGCCAGACAGATGAGTAGGACACGAAGGGAAATCATCGAGGGATGGAGAATTTCTGAAAATAAAGGTAAATGCGGGAAGGTAAGAACCGATGTGGAAAGAGAAGGAAGAGGAGGAAGAAGACGTAAGAAAAATGTATTTCGGGATGGGGATTCTGACAGAAGGCCGGCCTTTTATACAGTTTCTACAAATAACTTGAAGGGTCCATGTGAGTGTGCGTTATGGGAAAGAGCAGGATTCTGACCTCAGTATGCTAACAAAGTTGACTGACAGGTTATCGCTGCACGGAGTGTGGGTCACTCTGAAGGCGGAAGCCGAATGGAAAAGCCAATTTTAGGAAAGTATCCAAACGCGACAGGGATACATAGTCTGAAGACATGAAATTATTGCATTCATAAATATTATCAGTAGTTCACAGTGTTTATCGCGATCATTTTTAGTGAAGGCTTGTCCGCAGTTGTGATTCGTTCGGATTGACACTTTATGCGATATCAGCGATGGAAAAGTTTTTAACAGAAGCGCTTTTTTGCTCCGGATTTTAGAAAATAGCATTTGTTCATGATGACCATTTAGAAGATGTTATGCCATATCGCACAACCCGTGAACTTTTTTGCAGCCCATTTAATGCATTATAATAATATCCTCCTGGGACATGCCAGTCAAGTTTTGTTATCATATTGAGACAATAATACTGCTTATTCTCATAACGCCCTCTCACATGGATACTTTCAACCATTGGTTGAAGCAGTATAAAAAGACCATTCTCCTGTTGAACTCATCACAAGAACATCTATCTTCCTTTCTTCACCTTCCTCATTTTATTTCGATTACTGTCGAGTTTCCCTCCTCGCCAGCTATCTCTTATCTTCAAATGCTAAATTATATTTTCAGCCATTCTCCATCGCAAGATGATTTCCCTTCGTGTCCTACTCATCTGTCTGGCTCTCATCCTCGCTGTTCACTCTTCATGTCTCTCTGACTGCGATGAGTGCTCGCAGGCACACGGAGCCGCTTGCTGGCACGATAATTGGGCCAGAAGAGACGGACAGTAAGTATTTTTCTTGAATGATAATGCACACATTTTTTGCATATATTAGATTGTTGAGGAGAATGGACGGAGAGGTTTCAGAAAGGGTGGAGAGGTGGAGAGGAGAACTATACTAAAAAATCAAAAGTTTAGTTAATTGTAAGCTTTGCAGTTGCGGTTCGGAAATCGGCAAGGATGATGATAGACGCTTCTCGTTCGCAGTGAGCAATTCATATAAGTAATTTAAAAAAATATTGCAACTGGAACATCTTTTTGCATCATGTTAGCAAAAGTTTACCACGAGAACGAAGTTGAAATATATAATCTTGCAGCATCCCCGTGGCGGCCGTTGCTACTGCTGTCCTCCTCCGTGATCAATCGAGGACAAGAACGCATTTCGATATACTTGATTCATATACTTTTCTGTGAACTTAAATCGCGACATATTCTGTAAATTAAATACTATCACTGCAAAAAAGTAAAAACCTTTTTCTCAGTTCGTTCTTGAGTTCAAGACTGAAAGAACTATCCGAAATGCACTCAACTCTCGAAGTCTAACTGTGTTTATTCTTTATTGGCCATTCGAAACTGAACGCATTTCTTTTATTCATTAAAATATTTGAACATTGAAAATTCTTCAAGAAGAGCAATCACCAAGGAACTTTCTCTCCGTTGTATCTATAGAACTCTCCATTGTTCTCTTCAGTGAGGGATAGGATTAGGTTAGAGAGAGGCGAAGTTGATTCCTCAACCTGGTGTTTATATTTTAATGGAATTCATAGGGTCTACCGATCTCATATCAAAAGTGTAATTTATGCCCACATAATTTAAAAAGAGCTAGTCCGAATTTAGCCTGAGCTCTTTCTGAATCGTGATATAGAACAGCAACTCACAGAAAGAGTGGCATTAGGTGATCCCATTTCCGTTCTCACCCAACCGGGTGTGAAGACAGTAGCTCGGATATTATCCTTCTTCCATTCGAAAGAAAGACGGCGAGTGAGCATGTTGAGAGCTGCCTGAAGAGATTTCTCAATTTTTACTCGGAACAACCAAGTATCTTGTCTAAAACAGCTTTGCATGTTTAGTTAAGGTTTTTACATCATCAAAATTCATCAAAATTCTACTCGAATTTAGTGATATATCGCAAATATTTTATTCTCACCTTGCTCATAGCATAGATAGTGGGAGGGTAGGTTGCCTCAGTCATTGCTTGTTCAAGAGATCCAAAAGCAGAGGAGATATTTGCGATCTGCGACGATCCGTTGAGTTCAGCCGCCCTCTTGAGAAGTCCGTGGAAGTTCTGAAACTTGAGATGATTAGAATCGTGATGAATATTACTATTACTGACACAAATTTGCTTAGTTTTAACGATGAATGAGACTTGTGAAATGAAATTTTGGAATGAGCTCACATTAGCAACAAGAAGTGGTCCGAAGCAGTTCACTTCGAATTGTTCCATCACATTCGTTTTGGATACTTCACCGTCCAACTCGAGAGAATTGAAGATTCCGGCGTTGTTGATGAGAAAATCGAGACCTTTTCCATTGACGATCCCAGTTACCTGCAAATATTAACTTTATCCTCCATATTTGCATGCGCTATCGGAATTTCAGATTTTCGGATAGTCTGCTGATAAAGTCTGCTTATCATAGTAATAGCATTGTGTGATAGTGCTTCTTCAACAATCATCCTACCATCGCATTAGAATCTACGAATGGTGACATCAAAATGAGCTGAAGTTCTCACTTTCTCAACAGCAGCGACGACACTCTTTTCATCGGTGACTTCACAGGGAATGATATGGAGCTTAGGATTTTTGATGGCAGAGAGAACCTGAACCAATTTATTAACAGTGATCAATCACGAAATATTCGCAAGTTCTAAGGACTCAACTGTTCCTAACTTTCCAGTTACTAAGATCAAATATTCCTTTAGTAACATCGCTATACCGAAATAAGCAAACGAGATGTAAAATATTTACCGTAGCAGTATCGACATTTCGCACAGTGGCAATCACAATGGTCACAGAGGGATCTTTGAGGAGTTCCTTAACCAGTCCAAGACCGATTCCACGATTGGCTCCAGTAACGAGGACGGACGGCATTATTGTGAAGAAGCAAATAAGAAATTCCTTTCGACTGATGATTTGTCATCCTTGAAATCACTGGCAAGAAATCGCGACGCTTTCTCATTCATTCTCTTATCAGTGTCATCATTCTTCGCATCGAATCAAATGTGTATCCAATAGATTTGAAAACGTAGTTTATCATTGATACAATCAGAAATGATCAAGAATTCACCAGAAAACTGATTCTAATTGCTGCAGTAATCACCACGGCAATGGAACTCGTCGTATCTGCAGTAGAGACCGTTGTTAACACTAAAAAACTTGCTGAGAGGTCCGGTTGACTGATCCAGCTGAAATGGATGAAACGATGATATGAGCTCATTCACACCGATGAGCAGTCTCTTCCTTCAACACAATCTCTCATAATTCAGGCTGATTATTCTTTTTCATGCTGTCATTTGATATCCAAATTAGCGTTCATATCATCCGAATATAAGAAATTCAGCATTTACTTCTCTGAATAAGCGCGCAATAAATTAAAATTGAGCCATTGATATACAAGATAATTGGAAATGCGTACTTTTCGTCGATATCTTGCTTTTATTTCTCTTAAAAATCATCGTTTTCCTCTGGGACAGAATATAATATCTGCACAAGAAAGCTATTTGTTTGTAGTGACCGAATAAATAAATGGAGAGAGTATGTGAAATAAAGAGTGGAAGCGAGTTGATGGAGTTTTAAATGAGCAGAGACTAAAGGTACTAGACATAGGACGAAATGCACTACAAAAGTGCACGGAGCAGAATTCCAGAGCACAGGGATCATATTTATTTTCCTTTTTTGTTCCAGAATCTCACTGTACATGCATATCTATGCCATACGGTAATACATTTCTTTCAATAATTATTTGAAGTGGCTCATTGCAGATTTTTTTACATTTCATCACCACGCATTCCCTTTTTTTATTTATCTCAGGCATATGCATTCACCCCTTCCGTGACAATTACGAAGTCCCCGAAGTAGAAACTTAGAGATGCACCAACCTTTTGATCACTATGAGAAGTGAACTAAGTGAAAAAATATTACCACTCATTTTCAAGTATAACCCATAATCTCTTTTCCTCACTCACGGTGGTGTTATCAATATCTCGCAGTCGTAATCACTACCTCTTTCCTTTCCCGTCTCCTTGACCTTGTAGCTCCGTTCTTTTCTCACAATTGCCGTTCAAGAAATGGAAGTACGAGAAAGATAATGAAAGATGGAGTGAGCATTAGAGAAAAAAAGACAAAAGGAGAGACTAAAGCAGTCGCACTAGTGTGTACATTTGCTGCATTTCATAATAAATATACACTTTTCTCCGCTCATTTCTCGCTCGATACTTGCAACGATTGGGCGAATTGCTGCTCTGAAAAAATTAGAGACTCGTCGGATGAAGACTTGGGGTTGCTATGAGATAGCAACAAAAAATGGTCTAAATCAAAAATCATAAATGATTGACTCACTCACGGCCGCATTCGGATCCGTTTCCTTTCATTTTCGCCCTCTTCACCTTTGAGAATTCTTACTTGCCCTTCGTTGTGCGTGCTCTTTTCTCTCTATCGTATTCATGGTTGTCAGGGTAACGAATCCGTCACTTCATTTCTCTCATCGTTCATAATGACGAGAAAGTATACGGAATGAAGAGACGTTATTTTCTCACCGACTGCCCTATTCTCATTCTTCCCTACTAGCCCTGTATTCGATATATTATCAACACTTTCTTATCACTATTTGCCCTCATAATCGCTCTCAATACACTTTCTCGTTCCATCGATATTTTTTCTCTCTTCATTTGCGTTGTTGCTCGATTTTAACGATTTTGTCATACTCTTTTATTTGTTTTTTTTATGTTTTTTGATTGTTTGATGTCCTGTGTACCTGAACGCTAAAATGACTCTTTTCAGAATCTCTTTGTCTCCATCATTACGCAATGACCACTACCAACGAAAAGAACGTCAAAGGCGTCTACGTTAAGGGAGTAAGTGACAATATCATTGCTGAGAATTATTTTCTAAATGAGCAGGGCACATGATTCACATTGCCTGACTTCTTAATAGAACATGATTCACTCATTGTTGAAAGATCTCACAGTGGGTTTGCATAGGGTCAGTAATAAATGAGAAAATTATTTTGACCAGGTCTTCTGCCCGGTCGCCGCACCTATAACACTCGAGGAGGCGAACAAGATATATGAGGTACGATAGTTATGAAATTTATTAGAGATAGCAAAGGTTATTGCACAGACCGGGAATAACTCACGTTTTAGAACTGGGTTCCCGGTCTGTGCATTAACCTTTGTCATCTCTAATATTGTGTGTACCTTAAAAACTAATACGATAGTTATGGTATCCTGCTGAAAAAGTACATTAACAGAAGAAATCTACATGATTAGGTACAGAGGGATGCATAGGGAAGTTTACAGGAAGGAGGTATATAGGAAAATTACGTTCATCTTGGATACATACACATAAAAGAATCATTACGTTGCAGAATGTTCCACTCGTAATATTCGCATCGTCGATAAAATTTGAAATATAAAAAAATATATAGACTCGTTATTGCAGATGGGCCTCGAATCGGGAGTTGATCTGGGAATTCTCAACAATGTTGTCGAGAAAGGGATGAATCCCTCCCATCCCTACAATCTGGTCAGATATGTTCCGAGTTCTTAATGATATTACAATATGGCAAAACAATTTTTTTAAGTCATTGTACAAAGGAAGAAGACACATCGGTAAAAAAAGAATACCTATGAAACTAATTGTGATCTCTATGTGAATTGTGACTACCCGAAAACATTGAAGTATAATATATTCAGCAGAGAGCGTGTGAAATGTGACGAGCATACTCTCTCATTCCCCATTACGCACGGTTTTCTTTCTTCTCCTTCTTTTACTGTCTTGTCCAATGAGTTTCCACTGTAAACCATTGCCTATGAAAAAACGTTAATTCATTAGTGAGTGGTCATGAGCAATGGAACGACGGTACCTCAGAAAAAAAGATGAATTTTTCAGACGCCCTTTCTTATACATTCTGCCTCCCAGATGAATAAAGATCAGGTGGATCAATGGCTCATTTCACTGAGGGCAGATCCAATGGGATCCTTCCTGCGTTGGATAGCCAGTGTCTTGGTATACTACATTTCTTTATTTTTCGATATCGTATCCGATTCAGCCACACGATCTTTCTCTCATCACCAAAGATGCTCATCTATACGAGCGGCCAACAGCTCCGCAAGCTTCTCGTAAGCGAGCAGCTCTGTCGATAAAAGACGTGAGTCTACGTAGGCAATACCAGTACTACATCTTTCATCTACTGACTATTTAACAATTTCTCGTATTTGAATCCCTGATATTGCATTTCTTTTCAGAAGGAAGAGATCATTGACGTTGTTGGTGATTCAGAAGATCCCTCTCGAATGGGGACAAGCTCTTCGACTAACAATGTAAGGCTGGCCAGCTCTTCGATAAACAGTGTAAGCCTAGACAGTAGAGTTGCAGGAAATCCCGAAAGTCGGAGCTTCGGACCCTCGCCGTTAATTTCTCTCTACCTCCCGAAATTGAACCCGAAACCGAACCTACCATCATAATTGGCAGTAGGTCGAATGCAAACTATTTGCACATAAAGGTACATAGTTCATGTACGACTGATACATCTGAGAATTTGATAACAAACCAATATAATGATGTAGAAATCAAATTTAATATGGTGACGAGAATTCATTACGATTTTTCAGAAACGCCCGAAAACCTTCAAAATCAATGACCTTCTTCTGCAAAACGTTCGTTTCTTCATGATTATTCCTTTTTCGAACTTATTCTCTATAGGGGACAAATGCCCAATCAAGTTAACGAACCAGTTATCCTCATAAAAAGTACTAATCTTTTGCTGAAATCAATCCTTGACGAATCTAGAATAGGAAGATGAGATTTGGTTGTACCTCATATCAATTTCAGATGCTGGCTCCCTCCATTCCTCTTCGCCAGACATCAGTGATCGTCAACACTCCTCTCGATCTGTCTGGACCGAGAGTTTCGGTGAGCAATTCTGATTCTTTATCTCTGGGAAATGGGACGATGTTGATTTTAACAAACACGTGCGGTTTTCAGAATAAAAACGATCTCGAGCCTGCAGCGCCCTCGTTAGATTCAAAAGGTCTCTGAACATTTCTCAATTTAGGCGATGATTTTCTTCAAACCGATTTGAGATCGTGAAATATCAACCGATTAGTGATTATGTGTAAAGCGAATAGTTGTCTTGCTGTTCTGATATCTCTCGCCGTGGAAATTACAGTGCATACTTTTTGTTCATCTGTGAAATGACGGTTCTCGTAACGTGTGAAGAGAGCACGTGAAATAAAGATAATGATTTTGGAGAAGATTGAAGAGAACAGATACTAGAGGTACTAAAGATAGGACAAAATTAATTGCAAAAGTGTGCCGAGCAATGTCACTGAGTAGAGAATTGCAGGAGTAGCTCCATCGACTATTATTTCCTATCCCAAGTATATTTGAAATTATTGAATGTATATAATTCTTAAGAAAATGTATTGTCGTGCATGGTTCAATAAAAATAGCTATATTGATTTATTCAACGTGCTGAGGATGTTTCATTTACCACGGAATTCTCTCTCCGGTGTGATTGAGAAATTGACCATTATGATCATCAGTTAGGGAAAGAATGAGCTTCACGAGAGAAATCGTCGACTCTTCCACCTGTTTTGTGCATCAGAATTGAATGAAGCACGGTATCAACTAACAGTGAACTGAGCCGCCTGGGTGCCCATATCAGTTTTAACCCATCCGGGACAAAACGAAGTTGCTCTGATATTATCATCTTTCCATTCAACAGCGAGTCGACGAGTGAGCATATTGAGAGCAGTCTGCAAACATCATACTCAAAATACGGCTCATTGTCAGCACAACATCACTATCAATTATTCCGATTTATTTATGATGTTTTTCCAATAGTAGAACCGTATGTAAAATTACATACGCAAATGAACTATGAACTACCTTGCTCATATCATAAACAGCGAGAGCCATGTCCATTCCCAATTGCGAAGAGTTCTCCAGAGATCCCATACTCGAAGAGATGTTCGCGATTTGTGCCGAGCCTTTCTTTGAGACCGCTTTTTTCAGTAAAGGATAGAACTTCTGGAATATTGCATGAAATGAGGCAAATGCGCTTAAAATGTCGCACATTTGCAATGAGCAGAGGAGCGATTGTATTCACTTCGAAAACTTCAACGATTCGTTTCTTCGATACGTACTCATTCAAGGGCGCCATGAATCCTATTCCTGCATTGTTGATCAAAATATCCAGGCCATTTTCACCGACGATTTCCGACACCTGAATGACAAATGAACTAATTGGAAGATGGAATATGCAGCACCGATTCCGACGCCTGAGCAATCGACTCTTCATAAGAGACATCGAGAGTAATTATGTGAAGTTTAGGATTTTGCAGACTTTTTAGGTCCTGAATCACGATAAATGTCAGGCGAGGAAATCAAATTGCCAACTATGAGGATACTTGAATCAACCACATACCTTAGCCGAATCGATATCTCTTGCAGTAGCGATCACAATAGAAACGGAGGGATCGGAGAGGAGTTGACGAGTCAAACCAAGACCAATTCCACGATTACACCCAGTGACAAAGACGGAAGACATGTTGATCAAGCAAAAATTTCCGATTGATAAGAATATCGAGAAGTATTCTTTTGTCTGTATTGTGCTGATAACACAGTGAAAGACACTCTTCAGCTATAAACTAGGAACATCAAAGGCACTTAATGTAAGTTTCGGCCTTTTTAATGACGTTCGATGGCGCATTGTCAAGTAGGGGATGTTCATTGATGCTCTTCCAGGGTCGATAGCAGATACCAGTGTAGTATTGTTTCGTAGTCATTGGCACTATTAGTAATTAATTTATTCGCATAGACTTTACAATCACAGTCGAATCACCAGGGAATCGGGTCGCCGGTGTGTTGGTAGTAGAGACCATTGTGTTCTTCTTTGAGGGAGAGAATGAGTTTGGTAAGGGGAATTGTCGACTCGTCCACCTGAAATATCGGAAATGTATGAGGGATTTGATTGTGAATGACGAAGGAATGACGCGAATCAATGTGACCTAATCATCACAATTCGACACGAGTCTCTCACATTTGGAATGCTCTCTCATCGGTCAGATCGAAACCTCAGCGAATGTCAAGAGCACAGAAAACTAACCGTATACTGAGCTGCCTGAGTGCCCAAATCAGTCTTCACCCATCCGGGGCAGAATGAAGTCGCTCGGATGTTGTCCTCTTTCCATTCAACGGCCAATCGGCGAGTGAGCATGTTTAGTGCCGCCTGAGGTATCAAGTTGAGCAATGTTACTCAATCCCATCCCATCCAATCACATCCAATCAGTATCAAACGTAAAAATCGGAAAACGTCAAAAAGTCAAAATCATTTGATCAGTTACTACTAATCGCACTCAATGATAAACGCACTTTGCTCATTCCATAGACGGAGTAAGGCATCTCCTTTCCGATATTTGTAGAGTTTGTGAGTGATCCAAGTCCAGAGGAGATCATGGCGATTTGTGCAGAGCCCTTCTTAGATGCTGCTGTCTTCAGAAGAGGATAGAACTTCTGAAATTTATATTATTAGGAATAGTAGAACATGCGATTTGTATATTTGTGTCAGCCGCATAATATAACGGATTCTCCTGTATTTACATGCGTACTAAATAAATTATTCCCGAGGAAGCACACCATACTAATACTCACATTCGCAATCAGCAGAGGAGCGATCGCGTTCACATCGAATATCTCGATGATTTTCGCCTTGTTGAGCTCTCCGTTCAGCGGATATTTCGATCCGACTCCCGCGTTGTTGATGAGTACATCGAGGCCGTTGTCACCAACGATCTCTGCCACCTGAATACAACTGGAGATTACAACAACAATCATTTTTTCCAACGAAAACCGGAAGGATTTTGACACGAAATTAGATGAGTACAGGAGGAAATACTCACTTTCTTGGCGGCATTCGCGATGGAATCTTCGTTGACGACTTCTAGCTGAACGATGTGCAGTTTGGGATTGCTGAGAGCCTTGAGCTCCTGAAATCGGTTCACTCATTTGACAATGTATACCTAAGTTTACCCCTTTCTGACTCTTATTTCGGTGAACTGATACGTGAAAAGTTAGCTGACTGTCATTTCGGAATGCTCCCTTGTTGATCATACAGACTAGAGAGAATTGGAAAGTGAGAGAGCGAAATCGTTCCACCGGTAACATACCTTTGCCGAGTTGACATCTCTCGCAGTCGCGATAACGGTGGCTACGGAGGGATTGGAGAGGAGTTGACGAGTGATTCCAAGGCCGATTCCACGATTGGCGCCAGTAACGAGGACTGAGGACATTGCGAGAAGAGATAGGGAGAGTTATGAGGTTGTGGCTAGCAGTATTTCAGGTTCCTTTATACTCTCCTCCTGTTGTTGTGCACTGTGGTTAGTGGCTAGAGCAGAGAATATAAAACAGACACTTGGGGAAGGGGAAGGAAGAGGAGGGACAAGAGGAACAACAGAGACACACAGAGATGTCAGCCTGCTGAAAGATGGCACAATTTTTCACAGAGCAATTGTGCCATTATATAGGTGATGGCAGCTTGCCAATTTGAACCTTGTGATTCTACACGGCATCAGTATGCATTCCGTTATCGTTCCATGATTAGGAGCACCTTAGTTTCTCGTATGATTATGATTTGGGGTTTTGAGGCACAAATTTGCTCATCCGCATCAATAGAATTAGTGTCACAAAACAAACAAAATATGTGTGAAAGTCTTTTATTTATTCGCTCATCGGCCTTTGTCATTCAGAGAATGATCCAATCAGTCACTTGTACTCTTCCATTTCCAGATTCTCAACAACAAAAGTCATTAAGGATAAGACGAACGGACATCATATGAACTCAAGGGCCTGCTGACTGCAAGAGAAAAATAAGGCAAAAAGTTGCGACCATGGTAGGGATCGAACCTACAATCTTCTGCTCCGTAGGCAGACGCGTTATCCATTGCGCCACACGGCCATGTGCTGGGTGCACTGGGAGGTAGCATTGATTGTGTGGGGTGAAAGAGCTTCATCGGAATGAGATTCTCTATCGAAACCGGAGTACGATTGCTTGAGTGAGCTCCATCTAACTGTCAATGTCAACTGCATTTGTTGACAGAAATTGGGAGATATATTTTCTAAATTTCCCATGGAGTGAACAATTGTGTTAGAGAAGGGTTCATCGTGGGTTCCTCTCACATGTTACATTGATGAAATCATGGTATTGCTTCAACATCCTCAGTTGTGGTACAAATTTATCATATTTGTCAAGAAACAATATTTCATTAGGGTGAGTGTATTGCATTGCTATTGGGACATTTCACCAGGGAATCGCCTCTCCATTATAGCGGAAGTACAATCCATTTTGTTCCTCGGTGAGGGAAAGAATGAGCTTGGCGAGGGGCACCGTTGACTCTTCCAACTGCAAATAATTAATTTATAGAGATGATTTGACTAGGTCGTATGAAAACTTAGTGAGACCACAAAGATCTTTTAAGGTAAATCATTTACAAAGACTCGACTACTTCTTGGACTCGTACCGTAAACACAAAAGTAGGAATTGAGTCGGGCCAGCTATGGTTGCCTTTTGTAAAGCTAATTCCATCTTCACTCAAAATTGGACACGTACCGTAAGCGCAGCAGCATCCGTTCCCATATCAGTCTTCACCCATCCGGGACAGAAAGAAGTCGCTCGGATCTTATCATCCTTCCACTCAAGAGACAACTTGCGAGTAAGCATGTTGAGGGCGGCCTGAGATGAATGAATATTTATTAGAATACATAATGGAACCATCCTTAAAAAACTAATCCAACTAATCGAAATGTATGCAATGTTTCCCGTCTTTCAAATAGTGCTACCATTCTTTTTTGGGCTCCGAAAGAACTACGTCTCTCTCACTATCCAAACCGTATTATTGGCAAAGACACCCTCCTCTGTTTCTGCATATCACTATCAGTGATTGTCGATTTAGAGACTCACTTTGCTGATGGAATAGAAGCCAGTCGGGAAGGGAGTGTCCATCTGAGGGCGAACTCGAGCGAACCTGCAACACTTGCATTGAGCTTCACTCGCGGTTTTCCACTTAAAATCTCTGACATATTTTCGAACGCACACGTTGTTAATTCGTCCGTAATTACAGACTGAATAAAGAATCTGTTTCTGTATTTCTCGCTCTCTCTCGATCAGAGTGAAGAGAGAGAGAGAGAGAGCGGGTGAAATAGAGAGACTACTATACCAATCATATTCATGGACACTGAAGCAACAAACCGAGAGTTGAGGAGATATTGGCGACCTGCGCCTTTCCGTTCTTCTCTGCCGCCTTCTTGAGCAGTCCACGGAACTTCTGAAAACAGAAATTGTTGTTTAACGTGATATTCTCATAAATTTTCAGAAATACGCAAGAAGAAGAGGTGGAGCCTCAGCCTAAATTTTTTATCCTTAGGAAACGCAACGGTCGGCAGACAATCCGAGGTGTCCTACTGTGATAATATGTAAATATGAAAACTCACATTAGTGATCATGAGAGGAGCGACGGTGTTCACTTCGAGTTGCTCCATTACGTGAGCTCTCGAGAAGTCATCGGACAGCTTTCCCTTGTTGAAGATACCAGCATTGTTGACGAGAAAGTCGAGTCCATTCTCACCAACGATTCCGGCTACCTGAAATGGAAATAATTATGCTGTTCTCGACAGGAAAATTGTGAGGAACAGTATTTCAGAGACCAAAGAACAAGAAAATATTTTCAGCGGTGAGAGAAGGGATAAAGTAAATAATTCATCGCAAGAGGGAGACGGAAAGTAGTGGGTACTCCTTTATCCCGTGAATTCCAGCGTAAATGCCACGAATTTTGCACACTATTGGAAGTCCGCCACACAAGAGCTCAGCAAATTTTGAATCGAGTTGACAACCAAAGAAGGAATAGAAGTCTCGAAATGCTGTAGAATTATAAAATTGTCACCGTATTTGCTGCCTTTGCGATGCTCTCGTCGTTGACGACTTCCAATTGGACGAGGTGCAGCTTCGGACTCTTTATAGCCTTGAGATCCTGAAAAGTAATAATAGTGGCCTGTTTATTATCTTGATATCAATGTCATTTTGGTTTACATTAAAAAAATGGTTTACATTAAAAAAATGAGTGAAAATTGAAAAAATTGAAAATATACAGCATCATTCCTGGAGCATCGAGAATTTCATAGTTGTTGACCAACTAAACCAAACAACTCACTGTGGCCGAGTCGATATTTCTCGCAGTAGCGATAACAATAGAGACAGAGGGCTCTTGGACGAGTTGACGGACGAGACCAAGGCCGATTCCACGATTGGCACCAGTGACGAGGATAGAGACCATGGTAGGAAGTTGAGGGAAGAAGTTGAGGGGAAGATTTGCAGTAGTGCGCTCTCTTTATACCCTTGGCCCGCGCTGGGTCATTGTGTCTGCTGCTCTCTTCCTTCCTCTCGCTCTCTCGTCTCCTTTCTTCACTCTTCCCTCTCCCTAATCGTGATCCCTCGCGTCTTTCCCTCTTTCTGCCACGCAAACAATGCGGGAACAGAACAGAAACTAGAGCAGAAGTGCAGCCGAGATGTGTGGAAGTGTATGAACATAACGGTGAGGATGAGACACACACTAGAAGCCGTCTCCAGTTACTGGGGTAGAAGCAGGAGATTCAAGGATCATCCCGAATGTGTTCCCGTGTTGTAGTTGTGCTTCGAAATGCATGTTCCGATAAGCGACCTTGAAAAGGTATTTTTCGAGGGGAGAGATGAGTATCAAACCACGCACTGACCGAGATGTGTGCAAGTTTGCGAAGCGTAAACAATAGCGGCAGAGAATCGAGAGCCTCCCTAACAATGATCACGGCGAGTACTTCCACTTCTGAACCATCGGCAAAGTTTAACCAGTGAATTAACCAGTGAGTGATTTCTTCTCAGGAATTAGTATCTCCATTCGGCACATTTCCTATATGGTCAGAGAAGCGAGTCGAGAACGGGAGTGCCTTTTGCTGTACTCTAAGATACAGTTAAACGCTACGGCTGCACACTTTCGGACGACTTTTTTCACTCTGACCCTTAAGGAATCCATCACTAAGATACATTTAGACCGTACGGCTGTGCACATTCAGACTATACTTCCTCGCACTCTGACCCTTATCACGATCAGACGAAGCAGAGAGGGGGATAGAGGAAGTCGCAATTTTTCTTCAAGGGCATCAGAGAAGAATAAATTGTCAGCCTCAGTGGCGAATGGCTTGAAGACTGGATTCCGATGTTCATCATTATGGCACAATAATAACGTTCTATCTCACACTTCAACTCTCACAGGTATATGAAATCCATCGGCAAAAATATGTATACATACTTTATCGCAGTATTATACAGATCAAACTGTGGTTGAGGAATAATGTGTTTCATAGATCATATTGGAGGTAAAAGGCCAAGAGCGATGAGATTATATTCTGATGAGGTATGTGATGTCTCTACCAAGTGAGGGGCTGGAAGTCATAATTGTAGAACAGTCCGTTGCTCTGCTCTCCGAGCTTGGAAATCGTACGAGCGATGTTAGATGTACTTTCCTCGACCTGGAACACGTTTGAGTTGCTCTCAAGGGTTACGGTAACACCATCAACCAGGAATTACATCACTCGCTAATTGATAGGATATCTCCTCTCTACCGTATCAATCGGTTACGGCGATCTATCTCAAAAACTCACCGTCAGCTCTCCCGCTTCGGTTCCCATATCAGTCTTGACCCATCCGGGATTAATAGCAGTAACACGAATTCCATCGGCCTTCCAATCCATTGCGAGTGTCTTCGTGTACATATTCAGCCCGGCCTGGAACATTAATAGTTATTCTGATTGCCAGTTAGCACTCTCGGCCTTCGAAATCTTCACACGATTCAAGCGAAAAGTGCTCCATGATAATGGCAGACAAGTTCTCGCCTTGCTCATGTTATAGGCAGTGAAGTGTCTGGGTGGGACCGCTCCCCAAGTGAGGGAAATCGATCCAAGGACCGAAGAGATGTTGACAACTTGAGAGTGACCGGCCTTCTTTGCGCCTGCCTTCAGAAGCTCCTTGAAGGCCTAAAACAAGTAAACTCTGCAACAATCCAGAATATTGCACGGTTTTCGATTGTTTATCTGGTTTAGTTTATCCAAGTTTATGTCTCCAGCAGAATCGGGGTCAGATGACTAGGGATAATCCGATTTGCTAGCAAAAATCTACACAAGTTTAAACTTACGAAGGTAACAGCCATCGTTGCTACACAGTTGACATCGAAGTTTTTGCTCGCTTCTTTTCGGTTGATGGGAGCATTGATGTCTACTGGATAGAGGACGCCAGCGTTGTTGATAAGGATGTCAACTCCCGATGAGCCAACGACCTTGCCAATCTGAAGAGAGATTAATAACGTGCTTGTTCAGGAAGAATCCATCGGATCCTAATATCCATCAAGGTTCCCCTTCTATTGTGCAGTACACTTGTACACTTGTCCCGACCGACAAAACATGCTGCAAAGAATGCTAACATCTGTTCAAGTAGGAAGAGGATCTAGATGAAAGGATTCCTTGTTCGATCTACTACCTAGCAAACACCGGAACTTCTCTCCAAAACATACAATCCGCTCTCTCAATTTCTCACTCAATAAATTGTGAAAGCGGATTATTGCTCTTGCAGTCAATCGAATTGTATGCCAATCTATCAACAGAATCTTTCCGTTTTTCCATAGTTCGTAATCCACCGCGATGCACACACTATTATTCCCAAGTTCTCACACTACTTCGGCCTCCCACAACATAGTCGATACACTTAACACATATTTAGCTGATTATGTAACGGAGAACCTACTCCGTGCTCTACTTTATGCTGGATTATCCAGAGTCAATATAATAAGTCAAATCACAAGAATATTAGACTACCGTACCTGCTCAACAGCCTTTCCAATGGAAGAATCAGAATCTGCGTCCATTTCGACGATAACGAGTCGAGGATCGGAGATTGACTGGAGTTCGGGAGACTTGGAGGGATTGCGAGTAGTGGCGAACAACTTTCCGACCTGAAATATACTCTGTTTAATGAAATTTACTAATTTGCACATTGATGTGAGCTTCCTACCGTATCACGCATCCTCTACCCATCTCCATACCTGATCATTCTTCAGTAGTTCCTTCACTAGACCGAGGCCGATGCCTCTGTTCGCGCCGGTGACAACGACATTCTTGACCATTGCTGATGCTGAAAGAGAGAAATGCATCCGACTGAGTGGAGGGGTGGAGAAACAACTCGCAAAACTATGAAGTAAACAAATCAAAGACCGCCTCCGCTACTCGAGTTGATTGAGGTCAGAGAGGAAACCAGGAGAAGGCCAGGGTTGTGTGGTTCAGATCTAGCAGAGGAACGACTCTCGTCATTCCCCATGATCTCTCATCGGTAAGAGCAGGTAAGAGATCATGCAAAAGGATGAGAGTTTGGGCGTCGATCTTCCGATATGGAGGGGAGATGAGAGCAGAAGATGAGAGGTGGGTGCTGGGAACCTCCCCTACCACCCATTTATATGCTACGAGCGGACTACGTACGTTTGTTGTTCGGCCGCCTTGAGAGAGGGGGGAGCGGGCGGGGAGAGCGGGGTTGTTGAAGGGTGCGGGCGAGAGGAGGCTCCGTGTAGGTTGTGCTTTGTGTGCCAGTGGTGTGAGAACGGCAGAGCAGTTGCTCCAATAGCAGCACGAAGAGTTTGTGACCGCAGGATAAGTTCACGTACATCCCCCCTTTCGATATGCTTTAACTATTATAGTAAAGAATCTTGTGGAATTGATTACAAGGATGGATATGTACCCGAAGTGGAGTTTGTAGTGAAAATAACTCCATTTCGTAAATTATTCACACATTGAATCCCCTACACACTCGAATGACTCCAGTTCGCAAGTCAGTGAGTGCTTCTGCGCTAAGTTATTTTTCGGGAATCGGCTAGAAAATTGCGGTGGCATATTTGTGGGTCAATAAGTCCCGCAAATATGCCACGGCAATTTATTTCAAAGGGTCTGCAAAAAATTGGCAAAGGTACTCAGGAAAATATTCGATTGTTACGGATACAGTCTGCAGTAAAACGTGTGTGTTATACTCGACCGTACCTTAGGTGCTCAAATCAATGACGGAAAATGTACTGTCCTTATGAAACTATTTTGGAAGCGGTCCTTATAAAGTATAAAGATTGATAATCGCGTACGTATAGTCGAATTGTTCACAAGTACGGGCGACAACCTCAACAATTTTGAAATAGCACGTCCTCGGTACTTGCACTATTGCATGATGACATTGATTATTTTTCATTATTTCACTTTCTATTTTCAGGTTCATCTGGAATTGACCACCCAAGTTAATATTTTACGAAATATGCACTTTGGAGTCATTTTCTAGTTTTATTCTTCTCACTACACTTCGGGTACAGTACGTGTCTTACAAGCAACTTTCACAAGTTACTGGAAGCCCCCCTCAACCATAGAGCATGTGGAAAGGGGGAGGATGTTCGAGAACTTATCCTGCGGTCACAAACTCTTCGTGCTGCTGTTGGATCCGTTGCATTGTCCTTCTCACACCACTGACACACCGAGCACATCCTATAGCCCGCCTCTCCCCGCTCGCACACGTCAACAACCCCCGCTCCTCCCGCCCGATCTCCCGCCTTTCTCAAAGTGGCCGAACAACAAACACTCCTACCCTCACTCGTAGCATATAAATGGGCGGTAGGGGAGGTTCCCAGCATCCTCTCATCTTCTGTTCCCATCTCCCTTCCATATTGGATGACCAACGCCCAGACTCTCCTCATTCTCCATGATCTCACACCTGCTCTGACCGACGAGAGATCGTGGGAAATGAGAAAAGTCGTTTCAATCTGAACCACTCAACCCTGGCCTTCTACTGGTCTCTTCTCTGACCTCTATCAACTTGAAGGCGGCCTTTGACTTGTTTACTCCATCGTTTCGCGAGTGTTGTTTCTCGTTTCGTCTCTTGTTTCACTCAGTCAGTTGCATCTTTCTCTTCAGTGTCAGCAATGGTCAAGAATGTCGTTGTCACTGGCGCGAACAGAGGCATCGGCCTCGGTCTAGTGAAGGAACTACTGAAGAATTTTCAGGTATGTGGAAGGGGTAGGGTGAGATACGTTAGGATTAAGGTAACCCACAGTAATGAGCAATTTTCACGAAATGTTATTGAAAATGTGTTCTGCTCAGGTCGGAAAGTTGTTCGCCACTACTCGCAATCCCTCCAAGTCTCCCGAACTCCAGTCAATCTCTGATCCTCGTCTCGTTATCGTAGAGATGGATGCAGATTCAGATACTTCTATTGGAAAGGCCGTTGAGCAGGTTCAATATTCTTGTGATTTGAATGATCTGATTGATCAGACTTGGGTTATCTAGTTTGTAAGTTGTAAATTGCTCGTAGCTTCTCTTTCACATGATCACAATAATATCAGTTAGTTATATCGAGTATGTTGTACAATGTCCATGTTCATGTGCAAAGTTGTTTGCATAGCGGTGGATTACAATCTATAGAAAAATAGGGAGGTTCTGTTGATAGAGTGGCATACAATTCGGTTGACTGCAAGAGCAATAATCCGCTCACTCTATTGAGCGAGAACTGAAAAGAAAGCGGATTGTATGTTTTGGATAGAAGTTCCGGTGTTTGCTAGATAGTAGATCGAACAAGGAATCCTTTCATCTAGATCCTCTTCCTACTTGAACAGATGTTAGCATTCTTTGCAGCATGGTTTGTCGGGTGGGACAAGAGAGTACACAATAATATCGATTGATGTTAGGATCTGATGGATTCTTCCTGAACAAGCATGTTATTATTATCTCTTTAGATTGGCAAGATCGTTGGTTCATCGGGAGTTGACATCCTTATCAACAACGCTGGTGTCCTCTATCCAGTAGACATCAATGCTCCCATTAACAGAAAGGAAGCGAGCAAAAACTTCGATGTCAACTGTGTAGCAACGATGGCTGTGACCTTCGTGAGTTTAAACTTGTGTAGATTTTTGCTAGCAAATCGGATTATCCCTAGTCATCTGACCCCGATTCTGCTGGAGACATAAACTTGGATTAACCGAACCAGATAAACAATCGAAAACCGTACAATATTCTGGATTTACTTGTTTCAGGCCTTCAAGGAGCTTCTGAAGGCAGGCGCAAAGAAGGCCGGTCACTCTCAAGTTGTCAACATCTCTTCGGTCCTTGGATCGATTTCCCTCACTTGGGGAGCGGTCCCACCCAGACACTTCACTGCCTATAACATGAGCAAGGTGAGAACTTGTCTGCCATTATCATGGAGCTCTTTTCGCTTGAACCGTGTGAAGATTTCGAAGGCCGAGAGATGTGCTAACTGACAATCAGAATAACTATTAATGTTCCAGGCCGGGCTGAATATGTACACGAAGACACTCGCAATGGATTGGAAGGCCGATGGAATTCGTGTTACTGCTATTAATCCCGGATGGGTCAAGACTGATATGGGAACCGAAGCTGGAGAACTTACGGTGAGTTTTTGAGACAGATTGTCGCAGTATCCACAGATGTGAGATAGGTAACATATCGTAGTCAAAACATCTTAAGAGAGCTGATCGGTAATTTTCGACCACCCCATGGCCACGATACCCCGGAATGAGAGCCGGCCGCCCATTTTTCGTACATACACACCCCTTACCCTCGCATGTAACAAAGCACCATTCAAATCCGAATTTGAGTCTTCACTAGCAAGATATGAAGCGGCAAAGTTGGAAAATCGTCAAATCATAATTTTTGAACGCGATAAGCTAGACTCAAAAACTCTTTTGCAGTGTACTAGGCATGACCAAAAAGCAAAAATGAGCCATCCCGATCAAGCCCCATCTCACTGTGGACCTGATTTTATAATCTAATTTTTTACTTTTTGCGAATTTTCTCCCCAATAAAGAGAGACCGACTGCTCATTTTTGCTGATAAATCAACTTTTATGAATCCTTTTGTGAACCCTCACCATTTGGAGACCAGCAATTTGTGCCTTAATGACCTTACAAAAAGATGAATGTGTCGAATGCTGGTCGCAGGAGTGTTTTCTGGGCGTTCTTTCTTTCTCTGTTTAAGATTTCCCCATGAAATGGGGCAAATAGTAAAGTTAGGTCATTTTATGAATAATCATCACCATATTAGTCCATTTCAACAGTATATTTTTTTCGGATTTTTTCAGACCATGACCCGGGGTTCATGCTTCAAAAGTGAGTCATGACCATGAACCCGGGGTCATGGTCCAAAATTGACCTGAAATTTCATGATCGAGAAACTTCAAGTACTATACGTCAATGCATACTACAGTACCCCAACAATATACCGTAACCCGAAATACCGTATAGCGGTTATCGCAAAGTAACCTTATTTTAAAAGAAATTGAAAAAGTCAGTTCACGATTTCAGGGAAGTACGATTACGGTATTTCGGGTTACGGTATATTGTTGGGGTACTGTAGTATGCATTGACGTATAGTACTTGAAGTTTCTCGATCATGAAATTTCAGGTCAATTTTGGACCATGACCCCGGGTTCATGGTCATGACTCACTTTTGAAGCATGAACCCCGGGTCATGGTCTGAAAAAATCCGAAAAAAATATACTGTTGAAATGGACTTCTATGGTGATGATTATTCATAAAATGACCTAACTTTACTATTTGCCCCATTTCATGGGGAAATCTCAAACAGAGAAAGAAAGAACGCCCAGAAAACACTCCTGCGACCAGCATTCGACACATTCATCTTTTTGTAAGGTCATTAAGGCACAAATTGCTGGTCTCCAAATGGTGAGGGTTCACAAAAGGATTCATAAAAGTTAATTTATCAGCAAAAATGAGCAGTCGGTCTCTCTTTATTGGGGAGAAAATTCGCAAAAAGTAAAAAATTAGATTATAAAATCAGGTCCACAGTGAGATGGGGCTTGATCGGGATGGCTCATTTTTGCTTTTTGGTCATGCCTAGTACACTGCAAAAGAGTTTTTGAGTCTAGCTTATCGCGTTCAAAAATTATGATTTGACGATTTTCCAACTTTGCCGCTTCATATCTTGCTAGTGAAGACTCAAATTCGGATTTGAATGGTGCTTTGTTACATGCGAGGGTAAGGGGTGTGTATGTACGAAAAATGGGCGGCCGGCTCTCATTCCGGGGTAACGTGGCCATGGGGTTCCCAAAATGGTCGAAAATTACCGATCCGCTCTCTTAACTTGTTGATCCTAAAGTAAGACAGCAACGCAATTCGCGATTGTTGGTGTCACCGTAACCCTCGAGTGTGTATTACGGTATTTCAGGTCGAGGAGAGCACATCTAACATCTCTCGTACGATTTTCAAGCTCGGAGAGCAGAGCAACGGACTGTTCTACAATTATGACTTCCAGCCCCTCACTTGGTAGACACGTATTATTATCTCGCATCTGCATTTAATCACCATTCTCATCTCTAACAGATTTTGGATATTCAATATAAGCACCTCATCATGATGTGTTTTTACATTGTTTCGATAAAATATCGCTATTTCACAGTTGCTACTCGAGACCATTTTTGCAAAAGAAGATTAAGAAAGGATCATTTATCGATATAATGAATCAGTTCAGGCACGATGCTTTCCATTCTTGCACAAAGCCAGCAGCTTGCTTGAGTGTAGAAATGCCAAGAAATACTTTGTCTGAAAAGTGTCACTAGTCACGTGATAATATTAAACTGATTATACCAGTGGTATCCCACACGTATTCACCGTCGCAGAATATGGAAGCAGTGCGGAATGGGGGAATCATGTCTTTAAAATGAGTTTTTAAAAAGGTAAAAAGTTTGTTTTTGTACCGACTGGTATCGTGCAAAATATAGAAAAGCTATGATTGCTCAAACTTACGACATCCCACAATGGGGAAGCACCAAAATATTTCGATGTGTAATTGAGTGCCGCCAGTACAAACAAGTTGATTAGTATCCGACATCCATTGCTGAACTTTCACTCAATTACATTTAACATAGTGATACTGACCGGATCGTCTCCTGTTGAAGTTCCTTTCTGGAATGCGGGACAGTTAATGCAGATAACTGAAACACATTCATTAAACATGTTATCATCGTTGACATTCCAACCGTTTGTCGAATCTGGTATGACGACCCCATTGATTTTCCATTCTCCCAGGAAGCAGGTAGGAGCGATTATCTGAAATATTATGATGCGGACAGTGGCGACGCCTAGACGAAATTGAGGAAGACGATCCATCCTCCTCTCTCTCATCCTCCTCTCTCTTTCCTTCAGAGAGTGGTAAAACTGAGAGGGAACGTCTCCCTCATTTTGGTCTAGACGTCGACACTGTTCTCATTGGAACTAAATGGATCAATTATCCATGCAAATACACGCAATAAGCATCTCACCTGTCCAACATTATCCGTGTATCGGAGTGCATTTGGCTCATTGCACTTCAACATCTTCTCAATTGATGGGTTGGCCGAATTCTCGAGTTGTGGGTTATAGCAGCTGTACTTCGCTGGGCAGACGCTGGGATTGGTATACAACAGATCGTTGCAGCCTTGAAAAAAGAATTAGGAATGACATAAGGGTGTTTAGAATGCACACTTCACAGCGCTATCTTCAACAATCATTCGGAAATGCTAATGCTGCTCACGTTTCTTGATGCATTGGAGCTTATTGTAGAAAATTTCAGTATGTGAGTTATCGGCATTCATCATCCTCCATTGTCCTCCACTGCAAGCGAACCAGATTTCCTCCTCACGGTGAATGATCGGCCCGACTTCAGTATTTGAACCGAAGGCTCCTTCTGAAATTCGAATTACATTGCTTCAACCGTAACCTCTTGAAAAACAAAACAAAGCTTGCCTTTGCATTTAACCCCGAGCAATGATGCGCTCCATCCTGTTCAGTAGGAATGATCGGTTCAAGAAGTTCACTTGTTTCGTAGCCAACATTGGGAAGAATTGGGCAAGAAACACAATCTGAAATGAGAAATGAATGATTTGCAATCAATACCAATCAAGTGGCACAAGTGATGTGTGAAAAAATCTAAAGAAGATGTAAGATAATAGTCACTCAAACCTCTCGCACACGCGGCGGAATCAGCCTCGTCGCCTAGCGGAGTAAACCAGGTCAGATTATGGCAGATTACCTGGAATATATACTATGTTTCGAAATACCTATAACAAATGTTCACCTTGTTTGCGAGCACTCCATTCACCATTAGAATTGCCCTGGGATCCGCACACTTCATCTGAGTGCAAGTGCAGTGATCGTCGGGTGTGAGCACTGAAAAGAATGAAGCATTTTATTGGTAAAAGTCATCAAATAAAATCATTCACATATTTTCATTAAAATTTATAAGCAAATGATCGAACCCAAGCCCAGTAGGTGTGCAAACCACCATGCGAAAGTATGCCACACTTCACGTTGAGACCTCTTACTTAGGCAAATTACAATACCATTTGTCTTCAACAGCTGGCTTCCGTCGCAGTCGAAACCCGTGAGAGGGCAGTTCTCCTCATTCGTCTCAAAGGCCTTGCATCCGCGACAATCTGAACACATTGGCAATGAGTTTATCGCAGAGATAAAAAGACAAAAGACAAGATAGACAACGATGTCAGCTTCTACATGATTCCTACCAGGTCTGATTTTTTTATATTTGGAGATCGGCACGCTATCTAAAACTTGTTCTTGCTTCAAACAGCTTTGCGAGATGATGCGTTGTCAACAGTAGTAGGATTGGCACGTTTTCACGAGAAAATTCAATATATTTGCAAGAGTGACCGACTAACCATGAAATTTCTGATCCTCCTCCCTTTCGTGTATTCTCTCATCGAGATTGAATCATTGCAGTTGGACTACAACAGCGGAAATTAATCCAAAGAGAAAAGTTCGAAGATGCTTCATCCTCATCTCTCGTCGCTGCTCGTTCTTTCCCTTTATAGGGACGTCTTTAATCAGCAACCTTTCGGTGCGGAAGGAAGCAAATTTAAAAGCCCCAGACTAAGCTGAATGGCAGAACTTTAATTGCTTTCTTTCGTCGGGAAGATTTGATCTAAAGAGTGACTCGGCAAAGACACTGTTAAATTGACACTGTTAAACTTTTCGTGCATTTATTGAATAATGAGCATTCAAATTGTTCCTTCGTTAATTGATTATTGAATATTTTTGCAGCTACTTTGTTTAGGCATTACATATTTCCACATTCTCACTCTCCATACTCAACAACAGTTTCTTATCTTGTTATTGTGTGAGTACTCTCCCCTAGCAGTCAGTAAACCATTCCCTTCTCTTCTCTAGGCAACTGGCCTTGACCCGTGCCAATGCGTGGGTCTCCTCCAAGCATTCCCATACGCAAAAATCATCCACTGACCTCTGGCTACCCCCTCCAACTCTCATCCTCTCCCTCTCCCTTGGTCACTTTCGTCCCTCTGCAAGTTCCCTAGTGTAACAGGCGATGCAAGAGAGACTTCGCCTCTCTTTCCTTCGTTCTTGATTCTTCCTCGATTTCGCAAAGCAATGTGTTAGTTTGCCAGGAAGGCTCGCATTTTGACCGCGATGTTTGTGCGTGCATTTGCGATCGTGGGTGAAAGGCACACAAACGTGCGTTTCTCAGTTTACCATCCAAACCGGTGCAATTGTCAGTTGTTACTAGTTTTTGACCCATATTCATCACCAAAATTTGCAAATTATCACGTAAATCTTCTCTCTCGATTCTTTTCGGTGCGCACAACCTCTACTCAAATAGTCTTCCTGATCCTTTTCGTTTGTCATGCACGCTCGTCCTATAATAACTCCATTCCTCCATGTCTCTTATCATGAAATACAGATCAGCTCAATCTTGCGTGTACCGGAATGTTTCTCGTATATTATTGTTTCTTCACAATAACTTAATCGCTATTTCCAGCCCCTATTCAACATGTCCAAATCAGTCGTAATCACGGGCGCCAATCGCGGACTCGGTCTCGGACTGGTCAAAGAGTGAGTAAAACCATCTTTCAACCTTTCGACGCATAAATAAGCGCAAAGCAAACGGAAAACGAGGGGATATTTACCAATTTACGGGCATTGATAAGTTAGATGAATGACAGGTGCTCAAGAACAACTCGGTTGGCAAGTTGTTCGCTACGACCAGAACTGCGGCACCGGAACTGTCGGTATATCCGATCCCGACTGGTCATCGTTCAAATGGCGCGGATTCGGACGAATCGGTTAAGAGTGCAGCGCAGAAGGTATTTTTTTTTTACTCTTGTAGTTTTGCGAGTTTTATCGCAAAAAAAAAATCAGTTTCTCTATTTTGCTAGTTCCGCGATCAAGATAGTTTTATTTCAATTTTTATAAATGATATAAATTGCAGGTAGCCCAGAACGTCGGTTCATCTGGAGTTGACATCCTCGTGAACAACGCGGAGTTCTGCTCGGTGTCGATTATAGTAAACCGGTGAAAAGAGAGGATGCAGCACACACTTCAATGTCAACTGTATCGCTACCATGGTTGTGACTCAGGCGAGATGTTTTGTCTGCTGAATGATGAATGAACCGTTCGAAGAATCTTGATCCAACAAATGGCCACGAACCGAGTTTAATGTTTAATAATTCTAGACCTTCTACGAGCTGCTCAAATCAGCAGCTAAGAACGAACGGCCACGCGCAAGTTGTGAACATCTCCTCGATTCTTGGTTCGATCGCCCTCACGAGTGATCGATCGACTCCGGGATGTTCGCTGCGTATTCAATGAGCAAGTTGGAAATGTAAAAAAAGTGTTCTACTAGAATATTAGCGATGTGAATGTTTGTAGGAGAAAAGACGTTTTCAATTGCACAAGCCTTTAGCTCGAGACTCAAGTGCAGTTGATGAAAGTTTATTCAATCGGAGAAAAAGCTTTTTTCCGGCTTATTTTGCCACGGTCAGCTTTTTGAAACCTAATTTCTTCAGGCGGCCCTCAACATGTTCACCCGTAATGTTTCGATCGATTGGAAAGACGACAAGATTCGATGCACGTCCATTCATCCCGGATGGGTGCAGACCGATATGGGAGGAAAAGCTGCGACACTAACGGTTGGTGATCAGGAGACACTTTTCGTTCAAGATCTCGAAAATTGGAATGTCACCGTTCTTAGAATCAGCAGTTACGGTGATTAGGCTAGTTCGTAACTGAGAAAACAAACGCTTTTGCGTTGACATCAGCATGACAAAGCGTTTTAGTGTTTCTGTGTTTCTAGAGTACATCCTCATGTGCATTTTGCAGGTGGAGGAATCAACGTCGAACATGGCCAGTACGATATTCAAGTTGGATGAGCCCAACAATGGACTGTTCTACAACTGGAAATTCGATGCTCTTCCTTGGTAGACGCTGTTCAAAGCCGCGGTTCTTATTTTATCAATCTCCTAATGCAAGTACAATTTCTGATAAAAAAATTTCTATATTTTAAAAAAAATATTTATATTTAAATATTTATAGTGTTGATGTAATATGAACGAATAAATGAGAAGAAGGGAAACAGAAGACATATACCAGGAAACGGTGTAGGTGGAAGAGGTATGGAGAAAGGGAGTGAAGACAAATCACTGATGGATAACTGTTTTACTGAGCTTTACCTTAGATTCACATTAACCATCCAATAGGCAGCGAACAGATCCTCTAGTGGGCGTTGTTGCTGGAAAACTAGATGTATAAAACAAACATTGTTGATCGCGAAAAGTCAATTTAGAAAATGCGAAAAAGCGAACGTACTTGTGCAGGAAATTTAACGTGCCGGTCACAACGTGTTTTTTCTTCGAGTTTTTGATCTCTCGTTTTCAGTTTTAATTCTTGTTCCTGAAGACCTGAAGAACTGGAGACCTAAAGAACTGGAGACCTGGAGACCTGAAGACCTGGAGACCTGAAGACCTGAAGACCTGAAGAACTGGAGACCCGAAGACCTGGAGACCTGTAGACCTGGAGACCTGTAGACCTGAAAACCTGGAGACCTGAAGACCTGAAGACCTGAAGACCTGAAGACCTGGAGACCTGTAGACCTGGAGACCTGAAGATCTGAAGACCTGGAGACCTGAAGACCTGTAGACCAGGAGACCTGTAGACCTGAAGACCTGGAGACCTGGAGACCTGGAGACCTGTAGATCTGGAGACCTGAAGACCTGAAGACCTGTAGACCTGAAGACCCTGCATCGAAGACCCATATCTGCATCTGTATCTTGGTTTCCCTGAATTGTATAATCAAATTGCGGAAAAAAGAATTTATATATCGGCATTAGCAGATGCTCATATGATGCTTTCGGGAAACGTAATTTTCAATGGATTGCATAGTGACAAAATGGCAATCGTAGGGGAATTGACGTGATCAAGAGAATTCAAGGGAAAAGTGTGGGCTACGGAGAGGTAGCAAAATAGGAAATTCGAAAAAAGGGGTTATGGGGAATAGGACGGGGGAAGAGAACGAGGGGGGGAGGGCGAGTTGCCTTCTTATTCAATGTGTGATAAGTGGGCATTGTGAATGACACACGAGGGTAGTGTCTAGTCTAACATCATAGCTAATTGGCATCTCATGTCAAAGAAGCTAAACAATTGCAAGAAATAACAATCAGTCACACCAATAATTTCAAATACGGAAAGAGGTTAGCAAATTGCTCATAATTGATGGTCTAGGCGATCCAAGCCTTCTGTTCTTTCAGGTAATCGTCGAGAGACTTCAGTCGATGGACCGGCTTGTAGGTAATGTTAGCGATCACTTGAGAAGTGAGGAAAATTGCTCCGAAATACTTCCAGAACGGATATTTCTTCGAGTATCTGCAAGGATCATCATGAGTTTATTAGAATTAAGTGGGAACACAAGCTACTGACCTTTTTTTACGGAAAATTGACTCACTTTCTTGAATAGTACGAAAAAAGTATTTTTTGGGTTAAAACCTATCGGATAATGCTATCTGCCTACCTGCTCAATAGTCGGGCAAGTCCATAGCAGATAACAAGTCGGGTGATGAACTTGGCGCGTTGCAAACTGGAAAGTTTGTATAATTTTCACGTATATTTTGAATTATGTATTATTCATATATTCGATTCTTATGAGTCTTCAGGTCCAGAAAATGATCACTATGGCAGAAATTTGACTGTGCTAATTGATCTTTCGATATGTGGAGTACGACGAGCGAAACCGGAGAGACTAACTTCTTGATATTTGTCTTGGCCTTCTCAAGGGCTTTCTTATCCTCAAGATTCTCCTTGGTGATGTATTTCCTCACTCCCATCACGTAATCGAATAGGTAGTTAGACCAATTGATCTGTCGCACATCGAAGTTGAAGACCTGAATTGGTTTGCTTGCCACATGAGCCATGCTGATTTATATTTTCGTTTTTTAAACATATTCATTTGTTCTTCTTGCGCTGAAAAGTACGTTGTACATTGATACGTTCTGGGAATCAGAAGATGTCGTGAAAACAACCTTCGATTCAGTTTATTATCTCCACTCTAGTCTTCGGGGCGTAGTTTGGCATCCCCTCGACCTCTGATTCCATAGCGTACTTCGAACGATCCGTCTCGTTCTTTCTCTCCTCTTATCAGTAAGAGGCGAGCAGTGATAACGCCCAATTCAGGAATCGGAGAAGGAGGATTACATCGCGCTTAGACACTATGAACAAGCACACGGAATCGCTTGACCTACCGAGTGTGCGAGCATAATCCCCCGGAAACTGTGAATTCAACACTGACAATTTCAACTATGAAAAAACATTCGAACACAAACTAGTACGAGGATGCAAACAGTTTGACCTCGAATAAAAAATTTAGCGGTTTGCTCAATATTTCATTGATTATCACGGAGTAGCTTCTAACCGACCTTTTTGTCTTCCGGATGGAGAGCTTCCCACAGCATGGGCAGTCCCTTGTTCTCGAAGTGCCATCCTCGAGTGGTGAAGTATTCAAGAGTGTGCACCATCGTGCGCACCTTTCCGTACAGACGGGAATATCTGGAAAGGATATTTTTTTAAACTTCTGTCTCCCAATATGGAAATGCTTCTATAAATATATTTTTAATACTGGATGGATGTAATGAATCGAATTTCGGTATCGCAACATATTGACGGGAATAGCTGCATCTAATATTTTAGCATTATCACTCTTCCAAAAATACAAATAAAGAAACTATGAGTTGATGAGACCATTCAAAACCGAATCGGAAAATGGGTGTTAAAACTGACATGGCCTTCTTGCCGACGACCTGGCACGCGATGTCGAGTGCCTTCGCGGGATATTCATGACGAAGACGGTGCTCGAACTGGAAACATTTTTTCTTTGTTACTTTCACCGCAGCACCTCTCTGTGCAATGAATATGCTTCAAGGCTACCCAATTTCCAGTTGTTTTCGCAAGGTTATGATGCAATAACAATGTCCGTACATGTACGGGAGTGTGCTGGTTTGTTCAGGCCATTCCATTTATCAGGTCATGATAATATGTAGTACGGAATGTGGAGGAGCGACCATAGTATCGCCTGATTGACACTCGTCAACTCTACGTTGATCGAGTACCCATGGTTTGGGGTTTGAGTGGCAGCCCGAATGAGTCACAAGGAAAGAATGCTACTTGCTCCTATCTTCCAAGATTCTCATTTTCTCTATTGCACGCGCTCTCTCTCTCTATTTTCTGGCAAGCAAGCGATAATGAGGTAAGAGACTCTTCCTAGTGCCTGCCATTCGATACTAATCAATCCCTAGCGTTTCTCTTACAGAAACAAGATGGAATCAAGGTCACCCACCTCGAACTTGGTGGTGTTCTTGAAGAAGATGGCGCTGGGAATGCCGAAAGCGTCCGGCATCGGGTACTCCTTGTACACCTTAACAAAAAGATTAGGAATTTAGAAATTATGACGAAAACGCTGAAAATTAGCCCAAAAAATACAGAGTAATGCTTATAATAATAGCTTGTCTTAACATGAGTATTGTTAATCATGATACTTCTTCCTGCTGCCCACTACCTTTTGCCATTATAAGTCTATACGATGAAATCGAAAATACTATGTCTCACCTCTCTGAGGAAGGAGACGACTCCATTCCATGTCACGGGATTGAGCTGACCGGAAGTGCAGTGCACGATGGGGATGTTTGTCGAGCTGAAACAAAAAAAAAAAAAAAAAAAAAAAAAAAAAAAAAAAAAAAAAAACGAGAATCGAATAATATTTTTTTTAATCGAATGTGTTCTCAACTGTTCATTACAGATCATAAATAAGTTTCACAGATGACAAATCCATTGAGTTAGGGCCTATCATAATAAAATCAAAATATGCGCATCAAAATAAAAGCATACCTTGAGTTAAGTCTGTACGCTCCCGTGGCGATCATCATGTTGGCGACGACGTCGACGGGGATCAAATCGGCGACTGCCGAGAGATCACCGGGCATCGAGGAGAGCACTCCCTTACCGACCTGGAGAGGAATCATAGAGATACTTGTCTTTTAGAAAGCAAAGAAAATTCCCGCGAAAAAATCAAACGAAATCTGAGAAACTCGTGAGTAATTGTCGCCACAGTCCCCAACTCACAGCGATGAACAGACCAGCGGGTCCGTTGACGTTGTCCAGCCATCCGGGCAGCTGTTCTCTCCACATGGCACACACGATAGAGGGACGGAAGATGATCACGGGAAGACCTTGAGCATCCTCCATCAATTGACTCTAGAAGAAAAATTTTGTAAGACGGTCGAGATACCCCAAGTCAAGTTGATTTGATGGCATCATTTGCATATGCGCTCTTTCAAAAAGTGCTTAACGATGTACCGATACTACGATGATTATGAAGTAACATAGTGAAAAATGTTAATGCAAAAACATGACGAGAGGACATTACTGACCTCAGCGAGTGCCTTGGTGAGGGTGTAGGTGTTGGGTCTGTCTCCGAGCAGATGAGGAGTGATCACATCAATCATCTTGTCGTCCATCCAATCCAGAGTCTGAATTGGGACATAAGAATAGAATAATTCGTATTTTCAGTGAAACTAATGCGTGTGCATGTATAGTTCTACAAAAGACTTTCCGCTTCTGCCCTCTTTCTCGTTCTCTTTCTTATTTGCAACGAAGAACGGTTAAATTGTGTAATTCTTCATGTGTATTTCACTCTCTCTGCTCATTCATTCTAGAGAGTCTGTACCAATGATCATCGTCTCAATTTGTCTCTAGATCGTGCGCATTATTTGCTCTCAGACTCGCGAGACAAGAGAGACACATGGGGTGATCACATTCTGATCAAGGCTCGGCGAAACGCACCGATCCTTGCACACTGGTTAGATATACCACAAATATGTTTAAATAAGGGATGTGTGAAATCATATTAAAACGCATCATCTGCAAGAACGCAGATAGTGTGGCACAGTTTTCTTGAAATTGCTGCCATTGGCTCAAACTAATCTGGTTATTACCTCGTTGAGTTTCTGGGGATCGACGGGCGCAGGGTAGACCATCTCCTCGGTCTTCTGCCTGTCACAGTTGGCATATGCGGTGGAACAGTGAACCAGACACTGGAATAAGGATTTTGCAATTTACTCGACGATATTGATACATTAGTAAGGTACGAGTTCAGTTTCGTGTTGATAGATTTCCACTACTTTGATCCTGTTATCATTCATACATGTGAAATCGGCATGAATCATTTATATCAAATTAAAAATGACGAACTAAATTCATTTTTTGTTAGAAAAACATTCAACTAACCGCCAACTTGGGCATCTTGTGACAGAGCGAGATGAGTCTCGTCGTTCCCTTCACGTTCATTCCTACTGCTTCGCGAAGCTTCTCGTCGAATTTGACAGTAGCGGCGCAGTGGAAGACAACTGAGACCTGAAATTTGCATTAAATGTTTTGGTTGCATTGTTCACACCCCTGGAGAATGAAGAGACACTGTAATTTACCGAAATTACTTTCAATTTTTCTGTATATCAATGCAAGGATGCGTTATTCAGTTTCCGATTTTTGAAATATTCTTTGTGGATGCAAGGAATGCAATCGACAGTGACATCGCGACAATTCTTATCATTTCTCGGAAAATGTGGCCATCTAAGCTGACCTCATCGCACAATCTCTGGATGTCGTGCTGACTCATTCCGAGATTCTCCTGCATGAGATCTCCCTCGACAACGATCACTTTCTGAAGGGCATCCGGACTTTCTCGACGAAGACGATCGAATAGAATTCCCTGAAACAAAATGTTTTCCCCGTTAGTCATCAATACTAGGCAGGTTCCTAGTCGCTGCAAATAATTGGACTTTTTTTCGTAGTTTTTCAGTATCTTCCTTATCTTTAGCTTTTAGATTATTCATCTTTTTTTGTCAAGGTTTGTCTCTTTTTTACTTTTTTATATGTCCAGCCTTTTCCCTCGAAATCAACGTTTTTTTAGTCAATTTATCGCCCATATGCTGGATAATCGTCCTTATCTTTAGCTCTTAGATCTCTCATCATTTTTTGTCATAGATTTTTCCAATTTTCCCATTTTTTTGTAAATTGACTGTCCTTTTCTTCGAATTTAATCATTTTTGTGAGCAATTCTTGGTCCATGTCACTCTGGGAGCATCATTGGCCATAACGAGCCATAATACGCGGACTTCGCCCCTCATTCGTATCGTAGTTTGTCGGCCCTTCCCCTTGCCGCGAGTCCTTCCTTCCTTTCTTCACACAAGCTGTTCTCAGTCTCCCTCTCCTCTTATCACTCCTCTCCACCCTTCCGAACCTCTCTCCCTCATAATTCTCTCTCTGGACCCTCCCACTTTCGCCTTGTCTCTCTTCTTTCTGTCTTGCATGCCAATCATCGCATCGTCCGATCGCCGACTCTCACGATTGTGCGCCCGGACTGTGACCTCCTCACCCCATCAAGGAAGCGGGAGGAAGAAGAGATGAAGAAGGGAATAGATCATGAGAATCGGGGGATGTGTTGCAATGACATATGTGGAAGGTGCCAACAGCATGGCAAACAGCTCGAACGAGATCGATCCAAACTAAGGAATTGCCCCGAACGAACCTCTGTGATGACAGTCCATCGTTCGCGCGCGGATTTTCCTCTCGCAGATCGCACGACGATGTAAATGCGTTTAACATCCGGGACAGAGTAGAGAATCTTCTCGACCAGAACCTGAAAGGATTAGGACCGGATTTAGATAAGTAGAGGTGAATTTCGTCAGCGCGCTTCTTAGCGCGTTTCATCGTTTTTGCTGAATCGCTTAGGCTTTTTTTGCTCAAATTAGATGATTAAGCAATTGATCGTCATGTGAATCGCACACGATCGCCATCGATATCAGTGCAAGGGTGGAATTTTCTGCAAAACAACGCGAACTTGGTCTCTGTGTACCCTGATCTCGGGCGGTTACGGTGTGAAACAGGGAGAAAATCAAGGACTTTCGTACCTTGCCGAGGAATCCGGAGGCTCCTGTGATGAAGAGCGAGCGCTCTTTGAACAGCTCACCGATTCTCGGCAGCATCGTTTTTACCTGCAAAAACAGCATTGAAATGTTATTGAAACGGTGCAAAATTTCACGAAAAATACAGGAAACGGAGCGAATGGGCAAGCGGGTTTGAGTGAGTGAGGGGACAGTAGAGTGTGGTGGTGGTGCCATCGGAGGGAGAAGAGGCAGAGTGAGAGATGCACTGATAAGCAAGAGAGTCAACGGATTCTTATAATCATTCGACCCTCTTCTTCCTTTTCTCGGTCGCGTTTTAGGACCGATGACGTATCATAGAGGGATGGGCGGAAGCCACTTACAGAGGTCAGAGTGCTGCTTCTCTTGTTCAAAAATGACCAAGAACAGAGATTGTTAAGAAAGGGCAAATACGTATCAGGATAATGACAATGATTGAGAAGAAATGAAAAGATTTTGGAAGGTACTCGCAGAGTCCAGAGACTTGTTTCTAGTGAATTAATAATAGACTACTTGTATTTTGAATTCCAAACGTAATTCAATTATTGATCAGCGAAAAAATTATTTTACCGGTATAGCGATTCAAGCCGCGTAAGGGGTCTTTCATAAGCATTTATTTCCTAATTAATCATTTTCGTTATAGTAATAAGTCTAGATCGTTTTGCACACCTACGAAAAGGAAATCGTGCGGTATCAAAACCCAAAATACTCGTCGATAGTGAAAATGAGGCGAGTGAAAGACCTCAGCTTGCCCACCCATTGCTGGGGAGGGGACGAGGAATCCAAATCCCATTAATCCTAACAGTAGTTAATGGTATTGAATGAGTCCGGCGAATCACCTTGCAATCTCAATTTTAAACGAATGTAAAATTAAGGTAAAGGTCATCCCGTTAATCAAGGCACTTGCGTACTGCGGAAGATCACTGCTAGGCACATCTGCAATCTCGAGTATATGAAAAATTCAAATAAAGTTCACAAGTACAATGGTAGAATATAAGAATATACTTTATCGTTTAGTGTATGTGATTATAATATTGAAGGACGTTGGAGTTTGAATCCCTCAAGATTTGGGTCCGAACACATAACAGGAATTCTTCTCTTCCGCATACATTGCATCTCCATTTCTGCATCCAAACGCACCAGTGAACTCGGGCATTAGCGACAAAGCTGCGTTTATTCGGATATTTGGGGCAGAGTGCACATCTTTTGCTGCTTTCTCTTCTGTGCGGATTTTCTTAAAAAATAAAAATAGAATCTGCTCAGGTTTTTTGCAAATATAAACGTAAATTCGACTCTACTCACGTCTTTTGCACAAAATCCACTTGAAATATAGTAGAAAAATGCCTGCTCTAGAGTTGTACCAAATTCGTTGATTGTTTTATTCTGGAACATTGCTCATATATGCAACAAGAAGTCAAAACATTTACTGACCAATTCATCTTCACTGTAAAGTTCTCGTACTATTGAGTAGGAAAGTCGCCAAGATCCTAGATCAGGTCCGTCTTCAGTTATTGTCTGTTTGCCACTAGCACAAGCGCCCTGTGAATAAAATCCACCTCGCGAATCGCATAGATTATCTCACAATTGCAAACGTCGAGCATGTCTGATTGTAGTGATTGATAATACATTGGCTTCTTTCTCCGTAGAGATTCAGTAAATTTCGTAAGCCAGGAGCGAATAGTGCATGGTGTAATTCCTGACCAAGAACGAAGTAGGTTATGAAGGGCTGAGCATGTACATATAAAAAAGTAGTGATGAATAAATAATTACCTCTTTAAGTATGTTCGTTTTGAATGCAGATCGGTGCATGAATGGAGCGTGCATAGTTACTCTTTTCAAGTTATCATTAAAAAACGCATTCCATTCAAAGTTTTTCTCAACTCGACCAATGTAATGTTTCATCTACAATTTTATTTCACAAGGTAAACATGAAATCAACTCGAACCTCTGGAGTACTGTTATGGATGAGTTCACCGTAAGCAGCTGTCAAGCTCAGTAGCGTATCTAGACGATGAATACCAGTTACACTGAATACTCTTTGCAATTATCTAGGCTGTAGAATTGAAAGACCTTTTAATCGAAAAGTATTCACTGTTCAAATCTCGAACCAGTTTCTGTAGCGTTGTTACATTTTCAGAATTGTCAAAATCGTGGAAGATTTCAATTCTGCCAATTCGTTCTTTCAGTTTTACAAGGATGAATTTGCTTATTTCGTCTTCATGAAGCCACGCTGTACTCTAAAAATAATATTATCTGTTAAAATATGTAATTTTTATTTACATTCAAATTGTCGATCATTTTGCTTTTCATCTTCTCTGCAATCTCCTTTATATCATGAAAATCGTTAAATGTGTTGTTTGATTTCGCGAACTCGATTAAGTGGATTCTTGTTTGAAGAGCAGAATGGAGCGACATTGAACGCTAAGAGAGATAAGATAAGTACTGGAAAAAGTGCTCTAAACATACGTTGAATAGTGTCACTTTGTCTAAGCCAACAGGAGAGTTGATGAAATCGATAAGATCTTCAATGATTCTTGATGTATCTTTGATAAAGGAATTTATGGATTCCTCGAGTGTTTCATGTGCAGTCAAATCCGTGTAATTGTAGTTGTTATTCTGAAGTAACATCTTAATTTCCGTTTCCTCTAATGCCTACTTTTATATAATACATTTGTTGCTCATAGTACTCGTGATCGTGCTTGTAGCAATTGATATCATCTTTGCATCTAATGAAAGTTGTAATGTTCTCTTTAAAAGAATTGGATCTACCTCAATATGGCCAGCTTTTCATAGTTATTATCTTCTTTATTTATTGTATCACTTCGGCTGCTTTGTAAATCAAACTAAAATTCGAGATGGGCCTTATAATTTATTGTGGCTTACCTCTATGGGACTGTGCTTAATTACTTCAGGGTAGAGTCTCTTGATTGCTTCATCGAGTGAAAAAGTTGATTGATGAATGAAGAATTCTTTCGGGTCGACTTGTTGAGAACAAACGTGATGATAGAAATCATCACAAGCGGATACATTTCTATCGACGAGATTCTCGAGATGAAATTTCAATCGATCACAAAAAACTGAACAGAATATAAGGAGAAGGAGAAACCCTTTCGACACCATCTTTACTTTTCGAGAATCGCTCATTATTTTATGCTTCTTTTTCGTTGTTGTGAATGAGTAAGACAAATATATCATAAGGAATTTTCGGGAAAAGAACGGAAAATTTTCCTGAATCATTGTATCCGCCGCCGATTTGAATGGAGAGCAGAATGTTGAGTCATGGTTTGCTCTTCTAGAGTTAAAGAGCGATCGTTAATCGAAATATCGGAAACAAATTATGAACAAGTTTTACAAATGCTGTTCAAACTCGCGAAATTTGAGTATGCCCAGCGCCACAGTTTCCTCTTGCTGAAAAACATTCCAATCCAATAGTTCAAAAAAGACAGAAAAGTTTTAACAGCTATGGAAGACGTCGACTGATGATGAGGTGTTTTGACACATGGTCATACTTAGAGCATCTTTGATCAAGGGTTATTGTAGTATCCACGAATAAGTACTTTTTTAGCCTTCAATGAGTTCTCATTGCCTCATTATAGCCCTCGAAAATGTCGTCGATCACAATCTTCTACGCATCCAGAAGAATCACAACTTCGTCGAAAGCTTAAGACAAAAATTAGCTTCCAGAAAATGTTCAAAGAATTTTAATGTTGAAAACGTTAGTTCCTATTACTTGCAAGCGTTACCTCATTGATTGTCCATTTTAGTTAATCGAGGAGTGAACAGACCGCTCATGTTGAGCAAGGACACTGGAAATCCATAGTTTGCGCTTTACTTTTAAACATGAGACGAACGCATCACAGAAAGTTGCATACGCTACCACGAATCAAACTTACTCGAACGATTTATCCTCTTCTTTTAATTTTCTAACACATTCGGGGTACATGAACTACGAGAGATTTCATGTTGAGAAATATACACGAAAGAATAGATGGATGAGAAAATGAAAGGACCTCCATTTATTTCTTCCCGAAAACTGCTTTGAAGCAGAGCCCAAATCAGCATAGACTGCGCAACTGACACGCAAAGGCCTCAATTTCCGCTTCACTTGATTTTTTCAATGGAAGAATCAAGAAAACCCTCTGCTTTTCCTCAATTTCTTCGTTGTAAAATTTTGCATTAGTTTCTTTATCGACTTTAGTTTAAGTATACATTGTGGTCACTTTTTTACACAAAAAATCAAATTGTAAGTGTCCGAAACTTCGATGCATTTTGACATTACAACAGTACTTGAAGTTAATTTATCATTATGTTTATTCGTTTTACAGAACAAATTGAGACTTCGGTCCGAATACGTAACAAGAATCTTTTTCTTCCACATACATCGCATTCTCTTTTTGCATCCAAACGCTTTGGTGAATTCAGGCATAAGAGATAATGCAGCGTTTACTCGAATATTTTTTGCAGAATGAACATCTTCGGCTTGCTCTTCAGTACGAATAACCTATAGAATAAGCTTTGCGAATGTTATCTTTGACTTACATACGTCCTGCTGACACAATCCACTCGCGATATAATAGAAAAATGCCTGTTCAATCGTCGTTTTTAATCCCTTGATCTTAGTTTTCTGAACAGATTCTATATCACGCCCATGTTTTTGGAAAGGTTAACCAGTTGCTTTTTAGTGTATCGATCTTGCAATATAGAGTAAACAGTGCGGAACGATTCCAAATCAGGAGCGTCTTCAGTGATTGTTTGGGGTCCACTCTTGCACGCGCCCTAGAAATGAGGCATCCAAAACAATTGGGATTGAAATTACCATTCCGAATTTTTTGCAAGATTTTGAGTAGTGATTAGAAATACATGTACTTCGATGATTGTACAGATCGAGTAAAATTGAAGTATCTTCCGCGAATAGAGAATGGTAGAGTTCATGGCCAAGGACAGAATAGGTGATGAAGGGCTATAATATCGTGTAATATTGATGAATTGTAATTCGTTAATAAACCTCTTTCAGAATATCTGATTGGAAAGCTGGTTTATGAATGAAGGGTGCAAGTATTGTTACTGTCTTCTTTTCTGTATTGAAAAACGCATTCCTTCGAAATTCTGCGGGCATTCGGTCAAGAAGGTTTTGTATCTGTACCAATCTGTATGATAAGTAGAGATGTGATTCATACCATTCGGGAAGTGTCGGATTCTAACTTTGTATAAGCAAAGTTCTGCTTTAGTACAAAGTCTAGCATAGGACTTCCAGTTTCACTGGAAACATTACCTGATAATAGACTTTTCCTATCCTACCTTTTGACCGAAAAATAATGTCCATTAAAATCTCTATTAATTTTCAGTAGTGTTGTAATATTTTTATCGTGTTCGTCAAAATCGTGAAATATTTCAATGCTGGCAATTCGTTCGATGATTTTAGAGCGGATTAATTCGCTAATCTCATCGCCTTTAAGCCATTTTGAGCTCTGAAGAAATTTGTAGCATTCGAAATTAGCGAATAGTAAGCTAACTTGAATATCACTAATCATTTTTTGCTTCATTGTTTCTCCAATTTCCTTGATCTCATGAAAATCATCGTGTGTACCATTTGTAAGCATGAATTCAACCACGCGAATTCGCGTTTGGAGTGTGTTGTGAAAGGAACGGGCATTCTGGAATGAAAAAGGTAAATTATAATTAGATTGAATCGCATACCTCCAGCCTATATTTCCGTTCATCCATATTCGGAGATTTCAAAAAGTATATTATTTCTTTGATCATTCTTTGCACATTATCTATCACAGTTGTGATTCTTTCCTCTTCGTCGGCAACATTTTCGACATTCTTTGTCAAGGTTTCGTTAGAAGTTATCTGAATCGTTTAATTATTGATGTTCGATTTTCATAATTAAGCACATTCATTGATTGAATTTGCGCTGCAAAATAGTCAAGTTCGTTCATGTAGCAATACACATTTTCCTCGCATCTAAATATTGTTATTAATTTGCTAAAAAAATCGATCGTTGATACCTCTCCCTGACAAGTATCTCATATTTTTTATCTTCATAGTCGAATTGTCCATACTTTCCAGAGGCTTTGATTTGTTGCAAATCATACTGCAAAATAAAACATATTTGAGTCATATGTTGAATTCGAATTTATTGAATCAAACCTCGATCGGACTGTACTTAGTGGCATCATTCATGAGATTGTTGATTGCCGTGTCGAATATTGTTGATGCGCGGCTTGAGTAGAATTCATCAGGATCGACTTGTTGAGAGCAAACATGATGATAGAAGTCATCGCAAGCGGGCACATTCTTGTCGATGAGATTTTCAAGATGAAATCTCAATCGATCAGAGGAAACTGAGCCAAGAAGGATGAGAAGGAGAAGAAACATCGATGCGAACTTAACCACCTATTGTGTCTCTCCCTTTTATAAGTTTCACATTTCCCTTATTTAGAAAATCTTGAATACAAGTGATTAATATTTGACTAACAGCAAGATCCGGTTTCTCGTTGTATCATTTAGGAAATCGATCGGGAAAGTTGCTTTCCACTCAATTTTTTCCTTTGTTGCATGGTTGCATATATGATTATTGGGATTTTGATTTAACAACTAAAATTTAATGTAATTTCCTCGCTATTTCCGCATAATACAGATGGGAGGAGTATGTTCATGACTGGTTTTACTCTCACTTCATTCGTTCAAATTTTGTAATTCGAGAGAAAGAAATGATAGAGATGTCGAGCACACAAAACTTCAGAGATGAGAAATGAAGAGCATACTTTTATCTATCGTGCGTATCAAATGCTTAGCAAACTCAGTGTACTGTGTCGGAAAGAGGAAGGGAAGAGGTAGAGGAGAGGAGAGCAGGTAGGTGACTCGCCTCCTCCCTCCTCCGTGATACGATAGGCCATCAAATGCTACGATCGACAAAATAAGGAAGGGCAAGTAAAAGCGTCAATCGTTTGCATTTCCCGGACCGATCGCACACTTTACCTGAAAGATTACGGTACGTAAACTCCAGTAGTTTGAATTTCCCGGTACGGAAATTCATTTGTCGATCGCACACTTTACCCTGCGCAATTATAATATATATTCTGTAATAACTGATGAATCATAAGTCTGCCCCGCTGATAAAGTGTTCCACCTGTCTCAAAATTTCTACTTATTGCTAAACATAGAATGGTATAGAATGCAAATATAGCAGTTCATTTTCCATTATTTGAGTATTTAGCAAATTCATACTATTTTCGGAGGTTTTGATGAGCACATCGGGTCTACGGCAACGACGGACGGGACTTACAGGTAATTTTGCTTCATATTTATTTAATTCCGCCTCAAAACGAGCCCTTGCAAGCAAAGGCTAAGTGACGTGTAGTTCAACCCTTTCCTCTTTCGCTTTAATGGCTATTCTAGCTTTAATTCACTTCAAAAATCACTAGCTATGGAAACATTAGCGTGTTGACACTACTACTTACCGATAATATCCCTGAATTGAAGCGCTTCCGATGCTTTGATAGGGCCAACGGTTCCCACGTGTTTTACATCACCAATCGAGGAGTAACAACAGTCTAGTGACATCCAATTGCTTATTTTTTGCAGGTTTCGTCGAGAATCTCGATGGATTCAGCAAAGTATCCGAGAATGTTCAAGAAGAGAAGAAGAGCACAGCCGGAATTAGTGAGTTTACTAGTCATGTCTCTGTTTTGTCGCTCTTCAATCTTTTCTGGCTAGGAAAAACAGTTTTCCAGCTGCAAATGACCATTATTTGATTAATTTTATATGTAATATATGTTTCAGTTTCGCTTCTCTCGTTTGTCGTAATCTTCGTTCTCGTAATCTCTGAAGTTCATTCACATTTCTTCGGTAGAAAGCAGTACGATTACCGATTCAGTGTGGATACCGACCTTCACGAGTAAGTCCGCCTTTTTATTAATGATAATTATACATTTCTAAAATCTTGTCAATCCATTTATGGCATAAAACTTGGTATTCGAGGTCTGCATTTGTAACTGTATATTTTATTACTAAGGGCATTCTGCAAGTGTTGCTAGTCGACCTGTACGTAATTAAATATATATTTTAATTAATTAATAGTAATTTCCAGGCGTCCTCCTCTCAAGATGGATTTCGTTGTAGCCACTCCCTGTAATGCTCTCTCCGTTGCCTCCACTAACGATGCAATCGATGATCAGAAAGACGTCGAGGGAATCACTAAATCGCCGTCCAGGTTTGAGAATTCTCGAGTCCGTTCTTTGTTTTGAGCGCGTGTGACCCCGAAAAATAAACACATTTCTTCTGGAAAACAGCTGACTCCATGTGATGTTGTGGGGAAGTAATGAGGAGATCGCGTCAAAAACCACCATTCATGTGCCCAAACTACTTCTACATTTACGTCTGGAAATACTTATCGGGTTCAGATTCGAGTTCACTGACGAGGAACAACTGTACTGGACGATTTTGCGACACGCGCATGCAAGAATGCACGCGGATGGAATGAGAGGACTCGAGGATGTAAGATAAATCCCACATTTACAAGAAGATAATCAAATTATAGTTGTTGATGGTATTTGATATGGAAGAAGTGAGATTGGCGTGAAAGGAAATCCAATTACTGTTTCCATAGTCTCTCTTCTCCCTCACGCTGGTGCGAAAATGCCACTGACAGCTTACGAGAAATATGATTTCATTTTCATTCGGACACTATGGTTGGCGACAGTAGGAAAATTTCATGGCGGAAAGTGTCAGAGACAGCCTTTCGATTAGTAGCCTCGTGGGTTTCTTCCCTTCTCCTTCTTATCGCGTGCGCGTCGATTCGGCGTGCGTTTCCAGTGTATTAAAGATAAGAACATGCGCGAGTTTCTGCTTATCGATTAGTTGTCCTCCATTATATCAATATTCAAATGATCATTTGTGAGAAACTATTGTTAATTCTTATAGTGTAGCTCAGACAGTTTCCAAAATCCTGTGTGTTTCATGGTTTTTAGTAATGCAATCTTAGTAAGATGTGTTTTGCATAGACTAAACAAAGACAACTTATCGCTCGTTGGTCATGATGATGGTTTTTTGATTTATATAAAATTGCAGTTGGAATACGTGGAGGACGACGTCGAAGAGAAGTTAAGCCATCTCGCAGATGAGAAACAAGAAGAAGAATCAGTGAAGATCGAAAAGGAAGTCGAGGAAAGAAGGAGGAAGGGCGATGGGAATGGAGAAATTGTAAGTAACGGCTATTTTTATGTTCAGTTATAGTTTTGAGTTGATATTAGGCACTGTCTTCAAGATACATTCGTGCAGATTGCCTTAGAGTCAGGTGTAAGATGCCTTGTGCCATTTACTTTAAATAAAATAAATTTTTAATTAAATCGCAATACAGGTGTTCATGGTCGCATCGGGTATGGGCATGTTCCAAATGGTGGCAACTTCGGCCAAAGACGAGGGAAGTGCCTGCCGCATCCATGGACGAATTCCAGTGAGAAAGGTGAGCTGCTTTCTATTTAAATTAAATATTATTTTGTTTTTGCTCAACCTATTTTGCTCGTATTTGAATCGGCAAACCGACGAGTGCAGGCATACGTTTTGGCAAAATGCCAAACCGTACGCCTTATGAATGGGACAGGAATTTCCGTGCGGGACCTAAATTTCTTTGATCCTAACAGTACAAAGGCGATTTTTCTGAATTACCGAGTATTTCAGCTTGTTGTATATATTTGTGTGTAATATTGTGCAATTAGCTTCCGGTATACCCTGGGTACTCTAATACTTACAGGGAAAGACGGAAAAGTTCCTCGTCGCGCTCAGTAACAGCCTCTTCCACAAGCACGGTGAGACGCGTGAGTTGATCTTTGATCTTTAGTTTTCAATTTATTTATTTTATATTGAATAGTGATCTTTGATCTTTAATCTTCGCAGAACAACGCAACATCTCTCATCGTATCGAGCAGTTCAACTTTGGACCTCGAGTTACTGGCCTCGTCTCTCCTCTCGCCGGAGCAGAGCAGATTTCTGAGTCAGGTCAGTCAAGGGATAAAGAATGGTGGCGAAGCCATAAGGTATGCTCTCTCACATCACCGTCTCTTCATGCTCAATTGTTGCCTATGATCATGTAAGCCCAGTGGGTATAATGACTGGCGATGAGTGTTTGATCTCATCTCCTTCACATTTTTAGGACATACTGTGTGTACGAAAGGTAATAACAAAGGAAACCAATTTATCGGGTTCACGAGTAGGCTAATGAAAATAGTAGATCAAGTTAGAAGCAAGCTATTTGCAATATAGTAACTGAACAGATTGTTATCCGAATATTCTTCGTCCAGGTCACGATGTCTACCGATATTTCCTCAAAGTCGTTCCCACTAAGATCTACCACGGAATGTTCGATCGATACACGATGACCTACCAGTACTCCGTTACTTTTATGGTGAGTTAATCAACAAAAATTTATGCATAACCCACTATCAGATAATAGACCCGGTTTATGCCGCTTGAAGTTGTGTTAAGGTAAATACTTAATGTTAGAGAAAGCAATATCGACAGGAATTTTCACGGGATTATCGATCGGTTGCTAACTAGAGAATCGCCGAGTATATTTGATCGTTGCCGCTCCTCACTCGTCGATTGTAAACAAACAGAACCACTTGATCGCTCGTCGAATGCAACAGCCATTTTATCGTCTGATCTAATTAGAATTTGCTAGGGAAGCGAACGTAGGTTTCCAACATATACTTTCTTGATAAAACCTTCTCTTATATTTTTCTTAGTTGTAAAATTTATATATTTTTATATGTATATTTTTTAATATATATTTCATAGATTTTCAAAAATATATATTTTTAAAGTTTTCTCAATTTCAGAAGAAGTCATCCGATTCCACATACTCCGATGGGGAATCTACATCGAGTACGAATTCTCAGCGACTGTCATTGAAATTCGAGAGAAGATCAAGTGAGTTGTTTACTACCTCTCTGCACTACTCACCAAAACAAGATCGCCCATCAATCTCTCTAATCTCCGATTGGTAGTTGACCTTTTGCGCTCGTTTCCCTCAAAGGAAAGAGAGTGGAACTCAAATAGCCATATCCTTTGAATCGAAACTATTCGTGAACGCCTATCACCCAATTTCAGGACATTCCTTCAACTGATCATTCGTCTCTGTTCGATTGCTGGTGGAGTCTTCGCTACCTCTCAGATCATCAATTCCATCATCCAATCGGCTATTTGTCTTGTCGGAGCTGTACCTGCCTCTCTCCCCGTTCCCACTTCTCCCCAATACACTGAAGAGGACAAGCAGCGCTTCCTTGATTCCACTAATATTCTTGTGCATTAATTAACTAATTAGCCTATTTTAAAACTAATATCAAATTATCAAATGCCCCTGAGAGATTGTATATCTAGCAGATGCTTGTCATACTTCCTATATTGTGCTGCAATTGTGATGCTTCCTCGCTCTCAGGCCTCCTTTCATCTACCATTCTGGTCAATTCCTGCATATTATTAGTTGTATTTATCATATATTTGGTGTACCCTTGGAAAATGGATTTACGGGTTGCCGCAAATCGTCGTTGCCTTCCTCTCTTGCTTCGTGCTTACTGTATTTCGTTTTCGTGGTTTGCTCGCGCGCGCATTCTCGCAATTAATATAGGGATAATAAAGGAATTTGTTGATGCTCTGTGATCGTTTTTCTCCAACCGTTAGCAGCGGTCTCGATACCTACCGTGATCTAAGGACTACCGTAACCTTCCCTCAACTCAATCTTAGGGGGAAGCCGCTCCAGCGTCACAATGGCCGACCAGCAACAGTTCTCGTACCTCCCCAAGATCCTCAATGGTCAGTTATCGATTCACGGTCAGGTTACGGTAGCTTAATGATACCGTAAACGTTTATACATAGCAGATAATTAGAACGACAGAAGTTTTCAATAAAAATTTTAAAAAATATTATATCCTATTTAGCTACGATTGCTTGCCGATACTGCGAAATTAGTGAAAATATTAATAAGTTTAAATAATAACTAATTAAACATTTAAATTCAGGCGGCCTCGCGGGTATTATTGGCGTCACTTGCGTCTTCCCCATCGATTTGGTCAAGACGAGACTTCAGAACCAGCGAATCATCGAGGGAAAGGCACAGTATAATGGCATGTGAGTATTTCTTCATTAACAATTTCTTCGAAAATGTTTGCAAATAACAAGGCGAATATATCAATTGAATTTTTATTTATTCAACTTGTATTTTTCAGTGCCGATTGTGCTCGCAAGACGTGGGCGGCTGGAGGAGGCAACTCATTCGCCAAGTTCCGCTCACTCTACGCTGGTTCTTCCGTGAACATTCTCCTGATTACTCCTGAGAAGGCGATCAAACTCGTTGCCAATGACTTCTTCCGTCATCAGCTGAGTCAACCTGGAGAAAAGTTAGTGAATTTTCAGTATCATTTGTTAAGATTCTCTCGATGATTCTTTTTGACGAAATAATTCAATACAATCCTCATGATTTAACATTGTATTATCGAGTGACTAGATGAAGTGTCATTCTCCTTGCAGGAAGCTCTCCGTTCTTCGTGGTATGGCTGCAGGAGGTCTCGCTGGTCTCTGTCAGATCGTCATCACCACTCCCATGGAATTGCTCAAGATCCAGATGCAAGATGCCGGAAGAACCGCTGGTGAGCAAACGACCGTATCTTGTCCAGCTTTTTTAGCTAATTACTAGAATACCTCTCGATATATGAACTACCGTATCCCATGACAGTCATGGCAGTGATTGTAGACAGTGCACAGTAGAGTATCCCTCGTGGGATATTTTCAATATTTTTCCTGTAGCTAAAAATATGAAACTAAGCCAATCTCAGTTGCTGGTCAGCCTCGTCTCACGGCCACTCAACTAACGATGAACATTATCAAGCAGTACGGATTCACTGGACTGTACAAGGTTAATGTTGGACCAAAGTTTGTATCAGATCAATCTATCTCTTATCCTCCAATCTTCCCATTTTATCCTCTCCCAGTTTCACTAAGAAGACCTCAGTATATCAAAGATAATTTCTTATTCATATGATATTTGCCATAGCAGTTGAATTTCTTTATTGCATTACTGGTTTATAGATAATATAAGACCAGATCATTTTCAGGGACTCTCCTCGACTCTCGCTCGTGACGTCACTTTCTCCGTTCTCTACTTCCCTCTCTTCGCCTACCTCGATTCGCTGGTGAGTGAAATTTTCATAATACTCTCGATTGTCGACAGAAAGCGAAAGGAGTCAAGGACCGTGACTCACAACACCCTCCTGATCTATATTCGAGATGCGTTCCACTTTCAGTATTCTGCGAACTTTTTGTTCTTAGCCCGAGGAGTTTTTGACCTGTTCGGACAATAAAACTGGCTATGTATCTATAGTGTGACGAGATGTGAACCAGTGTATGATATAAACGAATTAGAAAGCTGTAAAATTTCGGCGTAAACTACTTTCACAAATCTAATGAAATTGTGAAGTTAATCTCCTGATTGTTTTTATCGATGTTACTTAGCTCTAATATTTGTAGGGTCCTCGCAAGGCTGATGGTTCGGGAGATGCCGTCTTCTGGGTGTCATTCGTCTCCGGTCTCGTCTCAGGAGCAGCGGCTTGCTTCGCCGTCACACCTCTTGATGGTAAGTTTTCTTCTCCGACAATGTTTAATTGTGCTCGAGATGTAGTTCCGAACCAATGTTGACAAGGGTTCGGAACTTTCACGATACTTCCTCATTGAAAGAGCATAAACAAATAGACGAACAGCAAAGACAATCAAGCTGTAAATATGTTGAGCACTGTTTCTTGTGCAATGGTCTCAATAAACGTCGATGAAACTAGTCTATAAAAAATAACTTTTTTCTTTCAGCAGTTACAATACATAAAATAAAACATTTAAACAACAATTTTAAATTAATGATTTTCAGTGATCAAGACTCGCATGCAGACGATCAACCTCGGTGCTAATGATGTCAGATACAAGAACCCCGTCGATGCTTTCCTGTAAGTTTCACATCAAAATGTCAAAATAAATGCCCATTCACAATAGAAGTTGAGTTATTTAGTAGTAGTTCCTCATTGACAGAGTGGTGATACAAATAGTTAAAATAACAACAAATGTTTAATATTTTCTTTTGCAGGAAGATCACCTCACAGGAGGGTCCTCGTGCACTCTTCAAGGGTGCCGCTTGTCGTATGATGGTCGTCGCTCCCCTCTTCGGAATTGCCCAGACCGTCTACTTTATCGGTGTCGCTGAGTACTTCCTTGGAGTGAAGAAGTCAGCCCACCACTAAGCCAAGTCCCTTGCCTTCTCCACCCCCCCCCCCCCCCCCCCAGAGAAAGAGCCTCTCAGGATCGCTTCCACACCGTATTTAGCCAACCATTCCCCCGCTTCTAGTGTGTCGCCTTGTTTGATTGGTCCTACTTAGATTGTGCTACACTGCTAGAATTCGATCCACCCGTCCAGTCATATCCTGAGTGCCTTCCGTAGAGAATGTAGAGTAATAATGTACACGATCAACAGTATTTATGAATCGATGAGAGATCACTAAATATTGAAGTACAGCCATCATCGAGTTCCGGGTTCGTACAGAGATAGGAAGAAGGAAGCTCGTTGGACTGAAACTGTTTTGCAAATCATTTCCCTATTTTTTCCACTAGACTGATTCGGCGCCTGGTATCAGAAGGGGAAGTTGGCTGCACTAATCGAATCAGGGTTTGAAACTAGAGCATCAAATGGGAACCGTGACAATCTCTCCCCCATCTCTCGAGTACAGATCACTAGCAGTTCAATAGAGAAGTAGAACGAGTTTGACCTATCTCACTCAAGGCAAAAAATATTCGTCCCAATAGAGTGTTACGAGCTTAAATGGAAAAGAATTGTGAACTCGATTGAATGAAGATTGAGAATGAAATGGAGGAGGGAGCAAAGATACTCGAGAGAATTGTTGAAACGATTTGAGTGACCAGTTCAGTATGTCCGTTGGTGTGTCCGAGAGACAGTTCGACCACTTACTTGATTGATAGTTTCCCATGTTGTCTTCAATTTATGATCATCGCCCTTTTATTTCATTTATTTTGGTGTATTAGTACAGTTCGACTATGTTTTATTCTCTCTAACTTTCAAGTGTTTCTGATTGAAGTGCGAGGTTATTAGGTTGTTTTGCGTGCGTCTTTCTCACTGGTCTCGATCTAGTCTGCTCTAGTGCTGCAAAAAGTCTGCGCACATATGCGTGAGGCTCCACTGATTCAATTAGGGATTTGTCTTCCTCATATTTCGCTCGATCTGTCTCCCTCTCAAAATGCAACCCCTCTCTCTCTCTCTCTAGCAAACCATCGGCTAGCTGCTACTCTCACTGCTTGTCACTATAAAGGAGGCCACTCGCAGTTTCACTCCCTCAGATCACGGAAGCACTGGGAGAGGAAATGACCCGACTGCAGCTGCTGCCCATACTTATCGTGGCCAGTCAAGGTAAGTCATTCACGGAGGTTCATCCACTGAAGAGCGGTCACACGAGGGAACACCCGCAGCGACCTTGCCACAGGGTGTGTATTCAAATAACTTAGTCCACATTCAGCGATACCTGCCAAGATCAACTACAAATACTACCTCGATAATCCGTACGATGCTCTAGCTCCAGGAGATCGTAAGTATATTGCTTCATTCTATCGACAGTTAGACCATCTTCCAAGTATCGGAGTATCTTCTGCGTACACCAGTTGTGTCGTACTCGAAGAGCCATTACATTTCGCACCACGGCATCCAGGAGTCTAAATAGTCACAAATGTTTCCGTTCCCTCTCCCTTCTTCGATCCCTTCGATCCTTCTTTCTCTCGATAGTGAAAGTTTGTCATGCAATGCGTGAGAAATGGCAGTTATTGCGTACTTGGGAGAATAGGTTCGGAACGGAATGGGAAGGAATGCGTTGTTTGCCTTTCTCAATCAAATATCCATTCCAGAGTGCAACGGCACCAAACTCGATGATGACATCAGGGAAGAATTTCTCGAGGCTCATAATTACCATCGATCTCGAGTAGCCAGAGGACTCTACGTGGCCAAGGACAAGATTCTCCCACAGTCGTCGGATATGATTCAACTGGTTGGTGATAGTTCCAAGTGATAGGACACATTCATGGGGCGAGAAGGAATACTTTGAGACAGTATACCACGTCATGATCTGATATCGGTGAACCCATACCGATTCTAGATCGTTCTTGAACTAATCTCCCTGTGACCTTCTCTTTTCGCTTGACCCACCTACGCTATTCGAGTAGGGGCAAAAAGCGGAGAAAAAGCGAAAGCGACAGCTTTACGGTGTTTTTGAGCGCAAATAACACCGATCTCTCTCTTATTCTCGAGAAGTTAGAGAATCCAGCAATGGTCAACAACTTTTTCCTAACGGTGACCTGAGCGTTGCATTGCCAATACTGAAATGAATTGTGAAATCTCACAACAATTCTGCAGACATGCAGTGCAATATTACATACATAATTTCAAAGATAGAAAGAGTCTAACAATTCAATTCTTACAATAAATATTGTTTTCAGCGTTGGAGTTGCGATCTCGAGCGTGCGGCTCAGAAGTGGGCTGACGGATGTGAATGGAAGCACGACACTCCTCTTCCTCTCCACTCCGAATCACTCTGGCGCATCTGGGGACCTGAGAGTTACCTGAGAAAGTTCCGCATCGGCGTGGTCAGTTCATCTATCTCAAATAAACCTCTGAAATAATCAATGAAAATTGATTTTCTAATATGTCGATATAATTTCTAATATTTAATATGTCGTTTAGTTCATGAATTCCCTTAGTTCTTGAGGACCTCATCATAATCCTTGGCCATTGGCTAGTCTCTTCGGTTCTCTCGATGGGTCAATCTCGGTTCCACTTGAGATTGCATTAGCCGGCGTCACGCTTGTGAGAGAACATACGATAGTTGAAATTTCTGCGACTCGGAAGTAGTGAGTGGAACCGTTGAAGTTTTGCAGAATGCCACGAACCGATGGGCGAGTGAATTCGAAGATTTGGGAACTGCGGCCGAGTTCCACAAGATCGGACACGCAATGCTGGTAAGAATCACGAAAACATAACGGCTGATGTTGTATTTGGCCTGGACTAAGTGTATTTAGAATAGATGTCAATTCTTGCACAGAATCTATATCGAGAAAACGTATGGTAACAATCGATAATTGTTTATTTACAGATGACCTATTCGGATCAGTTCCTTATGGGTTGCGGATTCGCAAGGTGCCAGGGTCCCACGTACACTCAACTCTACGTTGTCTGCAGATACTTCTCCAAGTAAGCTGACATCGATTTAAACCCGAGCCAAAATATGTTTATCACTATCGAAAACAAGGTCATTTCGATTTTCGCTAGATTTTCCATCACCTCTCAATCAATCTTAGTCGACGGTTGGTTCCCGACTCTTTTTCGTGTCAATCTAAGTGAGTCGGATCGGCTAATGCGAACTGAAAACTGCGCACGAACGGTAAACTCGTAAATTTTGAGAACGAAAGTTATCGGCGATCATTGAGCGATCCCTTCTCTCATTGTGGAGGTGGAATAGACAGAGAGGGATCTTTGATTTGGCAATGAGATTAAAATTGTTATCGTGCAAAACATCTTTGCTGCACTCATATTTGCGCTCTGAATATGCAAAGAATAGTCGGATGGATGGTTATCAATTTGCGTATAAAATATTATTACTAACAATCGCGAGCAAACAAACGGTAACTTCTGTCGATTCATCGATGACAACTAGGCCATTCAATTTAACAAAAAATATCTCGCGAGGTTATTTTAGTGAAAATATTTCATTATTCGGGAAAACTATACAAGAAATCACTGAATTCATCATTGAATTATTCTGAACTTAATTGCAGCGGCAAGCGAAAGCAAGGAACGATGTACCGAGAGGGCGAACCGATCACTCAATGCCCTCCTGGATACTACGGTAACAACGCTACTGCTCTCTGCGAGGCTGATGAATTCCCACTTCCACGCAAGTCCGCACCTACTGTGGAAGAGGATCCATTCAGCATCTTCAAAGCTTGTGAGTTATCCTGCTTCATTATCAAAGAAACAAGGTGTTTCGGATGAGGGATCTAGCGGATGACACGAAATTGATATTTTTCAAAGAAAACATCCATGCACCGAATTTGGGTGCAGAAAATAAGTCATTCTCCATTTATTTGAGGAAAAATTATCGTCTGATTCATAATTTCTCTTCTCTGAAATTCCCAATTCGATGACACACATCAGAAATTGCTCATTTGCCGATGACATTCTCGAATTTCCTGTCTATTCATCGTCATCTTACTCATACTCAGAACTACTCATTCAATTGGTCTCATCCATGAGAAATGAAGGGGAACGAGAAACAGAGAGGCAGAGATACTCTGGGGACATATGAGGTCGAAAGACCAAAGAACTGGCACGTCCAGAATGGACTACTTTGGGGAATTGGCAGCAGCTCAATTGGGAACATCCACATGGAACATGCAAGATGGATATACTGACACTTTTTTCATCCAGTAGGATCTTCCGAATGTTCATGGAGATTATCCCTCTTCAGAGACATCTTCTTCATCTTCTCTTCTTTCCTTCGCATGAGCTTTAACCCTCCTTCCAACTACCTCATCTGAGAAGAGGAGAAGAAGAAACAATCGAGAGATAGAGAGAGAGAGAGAAGGGGACTCCCTCCCTCTCTCTCTCTCAAGGGAGAGCCCTCCATTCCTTCCCTCATTTCTCGCTTCCTCCCTCTACGAATTCCTCTTTTCTTCGCAAGAAAGCAAACCAAATTGTCCCCAACCCCGCAGTGTCTCTTCCAGTGTTCTAACCTCATTTTGATGTACATATTGCTCTCGTCGGTCTAGTGTGCCCCCCTAATTCTGGCTACTGCCCCACTCCGATCAAATCTCATTCCCCTCCTTCGCTCTCTGTTCCATTTCAAGAGAGAGATCGGAGTGATAGTTGGTCGAGAGTCTCTCTCTCTCTTTCTGGCAATATCGGCCGAATTATTCAAACGAACCCCCATCTTTCGCCATCCCATTTTCGATGCTCATTCCCCGCCTGCAAAAACTGTCATTTTCAGCCTCTTTCTCGCCTCTAAAAGCCTAAAAGCTAGAGAGTCAGCCAGTAGTTCCTCTTCCCGTAGAGTAGGGTAGTGTGACCCGCCCGAACCCCACTTATGCTTTTCACTAAGTCTTCTATGGGCACTTCTTTGTATGTGTGTGCGTGTGTGTGGTTGTTGCAATAAAGTCTTCCTTCTTCTTGGCTTTTCAATCGTGTACACGGCCCAAATCCGCTAGAGCTTCTCTACAGGACAGAGAACGGGCGAGAGAGTGTGCCAAATGGAGAGAGTCGCTGCGAAATTTGCGAAATCTTGATTGGAAGAAGCAGCAAACGGGACACGCTGTCCACTCTTTCGCCCCTCTCTCTCTCTCGGTCCCATCAGTTGTCGCAATCTCCCTCCCTCCCTCTCTCCGAGGAGGAGCCTGAGAGAGAGAGAGAGGGAGAGAGAGAGAGACTCTAGCATACACATTGGCCCACTTGTGACCCTCCGGGGGGAACACTCTCTCTCTCTCTGGAATCTATCGTCCCTTCTCTTCAGCTTACTTCTTCTCTCTTTCTCGCACTGTTTACACCATCGATTCCGTCGTCGAATCATCACCTTTTTCACTGAGCCAAACGCGACAAAAAAAGAGCTATGGCGAGTAATGAGGAACCACTTTCACCCCCCCCCGCTCTCTCCCATTTCCATCTTGCAGTTTTAATCCGTATAGTCATCATAAGTGAGGGAGAGCGGAGATAGCGTACAGTCGAGAGAGAAGAAGAGGAGGAGGGGAGAAACCGTTGGATATCTATCGTCGGTTGTATTTCTCTCCTTCTTCTCTCTTTCGTGTCTCCAGTCCATTAGCAGCCTCTTCTCCGTTCCCATCGACGCGTCCTTTTACGTCTGTCGGCCAGAGGCTCGTTTTCAGTCTCGATAAGGCCATTTCGCTCCTCGTCTACCTCCTCCCTTCCTCTTGGCCACCGATCCCCATTCCCCACTAATGTTCTCCTCGTTGCTCTCACACTAAACAACCTTACTTACAACCTAAGCACACGGATTTGTCATCCATCTACACCCATATTTTCTCCTATTATGCCTGAGAGATGTGTAGGTCATGTTCAATTTCTCGTTGAGATATGTCGAATCTCGTCGCTATTTCCTCTTTGAAGGTGACTAGAAGGTCGGTCGAGTGTGAAAGAGAAGGAAGAAGAGAAGAGAAAGAAGACGGAAGCAATGAACGAGGAAGACGAGGAAAAGCTAAGGAAGAGCTCGTTCAAGGTACCGCTTCTTATCTCTCCTTATCTAATCTAATCAACTCTCCGTTCGGAAGGATCGCAGGCTCTCCATGCTGTCCCCTCCTTGTTTATTCATGAAGACGTACCCCGCGTCAAAACAACCTTAATAGAATAGAGTACGTATCACTGATTGGTCATCAATCTCCTCCTCTATTGCCTCCTCATTCTCCCTTCCTCTAATAAGCCTCTATCAGAGCGCTGTATCATCGATCTTTCTCTCCTCTTCATTTCTGCTGTTTTCAATCGCCAACCCAACACTTCTTCTTCCTCTCTTCTCTACCGAACGGAATCGAAAAAGAGAAAGAGAACGGTAGACGGCAAAAAATGCGCATAAATGGTGTTGATGAATCATTTTGCCGCATGTAAAAGGCGTCGAGGCAAACCGATTCTGCCATACAATTTACTGCTCGTTTGCAGCTCGATTTCTTCAGAAGCAAGGAGAGATTCTTCCTTGTTTCTTCACTCTTGATGATCTTTTCCTGGTTAGACAGAGCGAGAGAGTATGGGAAAGTGAGAGGTTCAGAGAAGGAGTGTAGGAACGAGGAGATTGATGGCACATTGGCGCATCGATAGGGCCCATCTCCATCGGCTCCACTTTATTTGCTCTCTCATTCCCCCTTTCCCTCCTCATTTCACGCAATACCGATAAACATGCCCTTCGAACTCTCCCCCAATTCTCTCACAGTTCTCCCCTTCCTCCCTCTCTCATGATCGCATTTCCATCCATTCTGCCATAAAAGGGGCGAGTATTCACTCACCCCTGTTCCCTCCCTCTCCTCTCACTTCCGATGCCAACCTGCTGCCTGTCGCGGCTTCTGCATGGTCGCATATCGGTACGGTCAGAACACCATTTTTGACACTGAATTATTTAGGATTAGGTACTAAAAAGTGGGCGAAAATGACCATTTTTTCATTCATTAGTTAGTCATTTTCATCCGACGTAGAGCGCCAGTTTCGAAATAGTTTTATTCTCGAATCTCGGATCTGTGATATTCTAGAGCCTCAGAGTAGTCCATAATCTCGCAATCCCTCGGGAGGTCAAAGAGGAGTTGTCCGCCCTCGCTTGTGGCTTTCTAATCTAATTGCCACTTGCATCTCACTTCTCGTCTCCCTCTCGTCTTCTCACTTCTGAGTTGCACCAGAGTAGACAGGTGATGTCTCCCTATATAGCCTTCGTCTGTCCCTTTGCCCCGGATCTTAACTGCACCTGTCGCAATGATTAGTGATCTTCTCACACACTATTCGGTTCTTTTAGAAATTTAAAAAATAGATCGGGATGGACAGTCTTCTACCCAAAACTTCTTTCTAATTCTATTTGTAATTAGTGATCTTCTCACTTCATCGCCCCTTCGGTTCTCACTCTAATTTAAGCATCATGCGAAAATGTTGAGCGACTGTCCGAATCATTCTTCCAACACATCGATTACCGTTGTCTCTCTGCAGTTGATCGTTTCTAATTCCTTAACGTTATAGTCGATCAAGAGCCATTCCGAGAGCCCATCAATATCCCTCTCATGCTTTCATAATTGCGTTTCGCTCCACCTTCCGGCTCCTCATTTCGCTCTTTCCTCTTCCCGGCAGCGCTTCTGATTGGCTTTGCCGGCTGTAAATACCTTATATTAGTGTCGATTTCTTCATCCGAATCTAGGATTTTCCTCATTTTCCAATCTCACTGCTTTATTTCACATCTGATTGTCATTCGCCTAGCATGTCACCGTATTTGCGTTCCTCCTCCTCCTTTTCGGTTCGATTCTCCTCCAATCACACATCCTCAGTTCTTCCCTTCTGAACCCGGTGAATCTAGCGCGTTTCTTTTCCTTTTCCAATTCTCATTCTTATTTTCCTCTCAACCCTGCCCATCTTGAGATGATTCTTTCACTTTTGTGTTCTCACCCCTCCGTTCTTTCCTAAACCCGTTGACCCTCTACAGCATGGAGAGTCTGCGACGGCGTCTCTCCAGATCCTTCTCATCTAACTCCACCAACAACGCCAACTCCACCATTCAGAGCAAGAAGAAGGAGTACAAGGATGAGAAGAAGAGGGTGGCGAGTGAGTTGGTCACTGCCCTCAGAGATCCAACGGTCGTTGTCATGGCCGATTGGCTCAAGGCCCGAGGATCGCTCAAGAGGTGGAACAGATACTACTTCGTCCTTAAACCAGGGCTACTGCTGGTCTACAAAACCGACAAAACGCATAAGGTAACGCCATTACAATAGTTAAAGAAGCTAACCCCCTATATTCCAGCAATCCCACTGGGTGGGAACGATCCTGCTCAATGTGTGCGAGCTGATCGAGAGACCGTCGAAGAAGGACGGGTTCTGCTTCAAGCTCTTCCATCCACTGGATCAGGTGTTGTATCTCTTATCACCGTTTCTTATCTGATTGATTACTGTAGGCTATACCTACTCGACAAAGACTAGATACGTCAATTTAAACAATTCGATGTCCGTAATTACTTCAGAATATCTGGGCAACCCGTGGTCCGTTCGGTGAATCCCATGGCGCTGTTACTCTCCACGTCCTGCCTACCACCTACTTGATATGCAGGGCTCCTTCCAATCAGGTTAGAGCCCCTTCGCTTCCTCTGTGCTTCCATTCTGACACACAGTAGTCTTGCCTACCGTACCCACTTGTTTATCATCATTTCCGATCTGAGAACTGCTTCTCCACTCTCTTAGCGATCACTACTCTTTGTCCTTTTTCTATCATCATCTTATAACTAGTACAGTAATGTGAAAAGGAAATGGTCACAAGAAGTTCAACAAGTGAAACCGAGAAAAAAGGTTGAGATAAGAGAAAAGACAGGAAAACAAGAGCTGGTGCTGCCGTGAACACTCATCTTTCCGAGTTTTTCTCTCTCCCAAGAAATCTAAGTCATAGAAAATAAGATTCTCGACCAAAGATCCCCATACTACGAATCGACACATGAACAATGTTGTCGACTATGGCGCTAGTAATTACCGCATGAAGGTCAGCTTCTCTGAATGCCTTGAGGTTCCTGCCATTTCGAATAATTCCCCTCATTCATTGGTAGTGTATTGTAAAGAGGGAGCCGATAGTGCCCTTTCGTAGAGACGCACGCCCAATCATTGTTTCCTTCTCTCCTTCCTCCTTATTTCTAATTCCGTGGACATTCTTCTTCCAATTCGGAAGGAGGAGAAGGGTGAGAAATGGGGAGGGTGAAGAGGGAGAAGGAGGGGAAGAAGAAGTAAGGGAGTTGCTTGTGTCATCTGATATCGAGAGTAGGAAAGAAAGTGGAGAAGAGTTCTGAGGAGGAGGAAAAGATGGGAAAGGAGTAGGAGGGAGAAGAGACCTCACCACCACCACTACCTGATATCGTGAATAGAACTCTCTTGGGAATACTGGAGACTAGTCGTAAATATACTAGAGAAGAAAAGAAGAAGCGAAAAGAGGCATCTGAGATGAATGGGTCTCGTGTACTAGTGCAAATATGCTAAGTTTAGCATAAGGGATTGCTACGTGTGCATATACCTTGATCTATGATGATATTTGTACTGATATAACGTCAGAGATTCTATGTACATATATCATACAATATCTGCAGCAACATCAACGTCTCGCTCAATACATACGCACACAAAACATCTCGATCTATAGCCTTTTGATAGATGAATACATGCGAAACGCATGGCGATTCCACAAACGTGCAGACGTTAACTAATGCAGTAGAGGGGGACAGACTAAGTAAGGGTGATTGATGGATAATGTGAATGATGAGTCTGCCTACTCATTCTCCATGCTCTCTATCTCCATAGTGAACCGAGAGAGTACTTGAATTGAGAGAGTCTTTTGCCCTATAGATCCTCCTTTTCAGGCTGGTCGTTGCTGGATGGATGCGCTCGAATTGGCATTGAGATGCTCCGGACTGCTTATGCGAACCATGCATAAGGTATATGATTGGACTTTGCCCCTGAGATACCGTAGCCTAATGTTGATAAGATCACTGAAGTACTATTCATTACCCTATTCAGTTATTTCTTGAGACCTTTTCAGTTCTGGCTTTCACCATATTAGCCGATTGAGCTCTGACAATCAATGCCTTTCTCATTCCACTCTCAATCTGCTAAATTTTCAGCTGGAAGCTCCGAAGGATCTCGAACAATCTCCTTCAACGAGTGAAATGCTCGAGGCAGCCGTGCAGATCGATATAGAGGCGAGATTTGCACCTGTTCAGACATTCTGAAGTCTAGGGATACGGTAGTTGCACTTTACCAATCTCTGAGAAGCAATTTCAAACTTCCCGGGCACAGTAATTAATCAAAATCTCACCTCATTGTCAGGAAGTGTCGATGGACGGTGAGGACGCAACTCCGATCAACATCTCAGAGACTGAGGCCGAAAGGCACTTCACTGGTTAGTCTTCATCCATATTCTCGACCCTTCTGCTCCGAACCGTAGCAATTTTTGAGATGAAACACTGCAAAGTCCAATAACTAAAGCGACGAATCGGTGATCTGTCAAGCAATAAAAGTGTATAGTAGTCCGACATTCCCGAAGTCGTTAGTTGAATGGGCGAAACAGAAAGAGCGTGTGAACTAGGGAAAACGAACTCTCTGCCAAATGAGATCGACGAAGCAGCGCTCTCTTCATTCCCTATACTCTCCCGCTTTCTCTCTAGCATCCAAAAAGCGTGTGAAGCTAGTAAATGCTGAACATTGCTGCGTATCAGCCCCACTTGGCGGGACCGCGGGAATGGGCCAGTGGATTAATGAGATCCGAGTCTGAGTTTGTGCAAGGATCCTAGGACAGTAAGATGAAGTGTCTACTAGGTAATCTCTTTTTATATATTTATTTTTTATCCTCGAAGTCTAAATCTTCATATTTCACAGGTCTCGACGATCGTTCGCAGGACGAAATCGCACTTTCTGACGCAGAGGAAGAGAACGAACCGGAACAGAAGGAGAGTCCTTGGATGAGATCGGAAGTTGAGACGGTGAGATCCATGAAACGCTCCCACATCATTCAAAGATTAGTAGTTGGAAAATTGATCCGTTGAAAGACTTTTTCTGTGACTTTTGAAGAGTGCTAAATCGTGAAAGATGTCATTATCTTCCTCCCTCTACTTGAGTGAGTATGGTTGTTCAGTTCGGCCCTCTAGGAGGTGATTCACAGACGGGAGACGTGGGTGAGGAGAACAAGTCACTGCTGTGGGCACTACTCAAGCAGGTCCGACCGGGAATGGACTTGTCCAAGGTAAGGATTCGCTTACCTAGGACGTCTTATCCTCTGCCTCGCTTCGGTTCTTCCTTGGTACAGGCGCATTTATTTGGCTACTGATCAGATTCTCTGCTAGCTGCAATGTCTCGATACTGAATAGGTCTGATCGTTTCTCAAGTACAAGTTTCGCAATATCATCAAGAATCATTGATCATAAAGGGAACGCTTTGCATTGCAAGCATTCTGTGATCGGAATGGCCATTAAAGCGGATTGCCTAACTCGACAATCGAGGCTGCTTTCGATCGACGTGGAATATCGAGCGGCGAAAGGTGTCAGAGAAGATGGGGAAGAGAGAGAGCCACCATCTACTCTTAGAATAGGACATGATAAGGACATACTGCCGGCAAATACCCATCGGTTCTGGAACAACTTCGCTGAATAAAACAGTATGTTTGTCATCGATAATGTGAGAATTCTGCCTTATTCGCAACTTGGCTCTCTCATATTTGCACTTCCCTTTTCATCTCTAGCTGAGAGAGAATTCCGTTTCGAATTCGAAACCTGCGACTGGACTAAATGCGTGTGCCTAAGGTCGTCCTTCCCACCTTCATTCTCGAGCCTCGTTCCTTCCTGGAGAAACTGTCCGACTATTACTTCCATGCTGATCTCCTTCATGAGTACGTTTCAAAGCAATAGCAAGACAATAATAACAATAACAAAAACAATTGGATAATGAATATCCTTCTATCATCATTATCGACCTATCAATGAGACTAACCTTACCAAGTATTCAGACTGGTAGTTCGTAAGAAGTTCCCATTTCATTGCAGGGCGTCCCTCGAGGATGATCCTCACATGCGCATGGTCAAGGTCGTTCGTTTCTATCTCTCCGGATTCTACAAGAAGCCCAAGGGCCTGAAGAAGCCGTACAATCCGATTCTCGGAGAGACTTTCCGCTGCTGTTGGGAACACCCCGATGGATCCACAACCTTCTATGTGGCTGAACAGGTGGGAGATCATGACAATTTGTATCACGGACGATTCTTGCTATTTCATTCTCGTCGGAATCTGCAAAGGATAAGAAACCAATGATCTGTCATGATCCTTTACAGTCGCAATGTAACATCAATTTTGATTGAATAACTGAATTGCAGGTGTCCCATCACCCTCCCATCTCCTCTCTCTTCGTGTCCAACCGCAAGGCGGGATTCGATGTCTCAGCGACGATCCTCGCCAAGAGCAAGTACTACGGTAACTCTGTGTCCGCCATGATGCTCGGCAAGATCAGGTATCGTTCGTACCATGGAACCAGGGCATCCAGGGTATCTAAGGTACCTAAATGCATCCAGGATACCCAGGACATCCAGAGTATCTCCGGTTCTCTGGATACCATACTTTGCTTCAGAATTTCTGGGGAAATCCAGTGATAAATAATCACTATTTAATCAGAATTCGTCTGCTGAACCGTGGTGAGACGTACACCGTCGGACTCCCATTCGCCAACTGCAAGGGAATCATGATCGGATCGATGACTCTTGAGCTGGGAGGACAGGTACAGTATCTAACTGACAATCTCAAAGATTCCATAAGTTAGGCAATTTAGAGGCCGTTCCTTTATGAAATAACTTATAATTAAAAAATTTATGAATGTAGATTTTATATGCTGGGAAAGCATCAATTATCCACTTCAATTGTATCTATGTAATGAATTAACCCTCAATTGAATTCTTCTCTGCTCTTGATCTCAGTACTGCTCATTTGCATAAAGCGGAAATTAATCCATTCATTGCGGCGCAATCCAAATCCAGTAGCCAATAGGCATCGGAAATTGCGGGAGAAGTAATTACTCCATTTCCTGTGAGCTCCCCGCACGTACTATTAATCACTTGAGTGCTTGAAGAAACGTCGAGAAGCCGAAAAAAAGTATTGTACAACGGGTATCATTAGGGAATTGATACTCCGAGAAGAATGGACTTTGTTGAGAATGGGGACTTTTTAGTACTATACCTCATCAATAATAGCCTAGGACGACTCGGGGTTTGAGTAGCACCTACTTTTTGGGAATTTATCCGAATGAGAACAATGGCGAATGGAAGAATTCATCAAAGTGAAAACAATTATGATTTGTCAAAATGTAGGTAACCATCGAGTGCGATCGCACTGCCTACACATGCATGCTCGACTTCAAGCTCAAGCCCTTTCTCGGAGGATCCATGAATGTCATGAATGGACAGGTACCTTATCCACTTTCTCTTTTTGATTTTCTTTTTGTTGATATGATGTAACTCATTTTCTCATTCAGATCAAGCTCGGTAAGGAAACGATCACTGAAATCGACGGTCACTGGGATGGACTTATCTCGTACAAGAACGTCAAAGACGGATCCAAGGTGAATACCACCCCTCACTGTACCGTAATCCCTTCTCGCACCGTAACCCCTTCCCTACAGTAACCATCATCTACCATAGCACTTCTCCTCTGGCGACCCCACCGTACCCATTGTCCCTCTGGCTTTACCTACCCTACTTTCTCCCCTATGGGAGATATTTCACTTCATACCTGTCATCTTTCTAAAGGCTGTTATCGCACATTTTCTCCTAGCCTGTCGAAATAATCTTCATCTGTCAATCCCTCAAGCCATGCAAATCGTCCATCTCACTTTTCCCCCATACCGTCATTTGCCTCGAATCTGTCGCACCTAATCTACACCTGTCACCTAGAGCTTTTCTGCAAAATCGCATCTCACTTTTCACTTCCGCTCTTGCCTGAAAACGTATAGCCAGACGATAATTGGTGTCACGCCTGGATTTAGTGATGCCAAGGGCAAACAAGAAGCTTAATTCGCGATCTATTGAATATGCATCATCTTTAACACACTAGGAAGGCTTCCTATCTCCCCATTTCACTTTCTTTCTCGCTAGACAGAGTCTTCTCTAGAAAGTGTGGTCACCAGAAGATAGAGAGATCGTTTAAAAGAGATTGAATTATTTAATATTAGTCAAATATAGGCGACGCTCTGGGAGGCGACGACGGAGACTTTCGGAAGACGACTTCCAAGGAAGGAGATCCCTCTGGAGAGTCAGGAGATTGGGAGAGCAAGAGTATGTTTGATCCTAGTATCTGCAGAATACAACATCGTGTGAAATTAGTATGTTCTCAGACGTAGTACACCGAAAGTCATCATTTCCTACTTCAAGACAAAAAAAAGCGTGAGAAGAGAAATTAAGAAAAGTGAGACCTCAGACGATCAATGACGTGTTCATTAATCTAGGAAGCACAATATCTTTGTATTGGAGTATTATTCTTTGGATACTGTGTTGATACAGTACGGTATATGAGAGATACAGTAATCTCTTGACAGAGAAACTGCACGACGTCATTGCAGGTTGTGGATCAAGGTGAGCGAGGCGATCGCCAACGACGACCAGTACAAGGCCACTGAGGAGAAGACCGTGCTCGAGGACGACCAGGTGAGTCATTCGTGGCAAAGGATCTGCTGCTGGGCTGTCGTAATCCCTAGGGTGGCGCAATACGGTCGCCGTCTTCTTCATTCACACTCTCTCTCTCACCGGCCAGAGATTCGAGAGAGTGTGTAAAATGAACTCTAGATCCCTCATTCCAGCGTCGTCGTGCCAAGTCGGGTATCGCTCACGAGACCAAATTTTTTCCGTCATAACGCTCAGAGGACACCTACGACTATGTCCATGCCGAGTGAGTGAGGGTAACAGCTGAGGAAACCTCCCTCAAAATCCCACCCGTGAATTTATTGAGCACTCATCCTGGGTCATTGCCTATTACTCATTTCACGACTACCTTTTCTTCGAAGACCCATTTTATTCGGGTGAAAACAACTAATTCAATTCTCTAGCCCAGAAAGCAGATGCGTCGACTACTGAAATGATTTTAGCCTCCATTACCGAATACTCCATTACTCGGATGCCAATAATCCTTGGCGGAGTAAGTGCGGGAAGACTAATGGATCCCTATCCTCTTTAGATCTTTTTCGCCGAATGGCTCCTCGTTTCTCTTGGTTGCGGGAGAGACTGAGAAATGGGAAATGGCATCTCCATGAGTCCCCTCTCCAATGACCTTCCGTACCTTCCTTCCATACATTGTGCCAGATATCTGTCCTAGGAAGGCATTGAATTGGCGCTAAATAGGGCTCGCACTTACCTGCCGAATAATCATCTATTGAACGTAATATTTTTTCAAAAATATCTTATTCTTCTAATGATCTAATGAATGAATGGTTCTCACTGACCGGGAATTCAATGAGGCTTGATCTCTATAATTAGATACAGCAGTGTCCTCTCTTCCATGCTCTTCTTCACTCCTGTCAGAATGGGCGCTACATCCAAAGTGTGTGGCCCATTGCGTGAGAAAGCGCTAATTATGCGGATCATTAGTGGAATGAGAGCTTTTCCTAAAAGGTGATGTGTGCCCAACCTGTCTCACAATGGCGTCTTGTTTCTCATGGATTCGTCTTCTCTTCAGTCATCGTCCGTGGGATCTTCACAACGACGTCAAACAAATCGAGGACGATTACGTCATCAAGACCATCTGTAAGGTCAAATCCTCCACCAAACTTGCCAAGGGACAAAGAACCGCTGAGGTACGGTATCTATGCTTCTACCTTACATTTATCTACACATTCCCCTGTGATTAAGATTCAATTATGACAAAAGAATCAAACGAAACAGTAATGAGATTGCTCTTTCTTAGTAATAAAGAGTGGTGAACTGAGATAGTGTATGAGTAAGAGGTAGATCAAGGAAAATTGGAATACAGTAACCATAGAGTAGCTCAGTAAAGGCACCTTACCACCGTCGCTGGGCTCCCTTCCTTGCAAGATTTATCGTCAAGCGTTCCTAGCTGACGTGTTATTTCAGGAGGGGAAGAAGAAGAAGAATCCTCTGATTCGACGACTCAGGTGACTCTTTCCAATAGAAGAAAAGGCAAGAGAGGATCACGCAACAGCGATGGAGATGAAGGTACTAATTACAACTTGACACTACTACTAGGAATTGCTAAAAAAATTGTGAATCAATCATTTTTTTCTCCTTTCCAATTAAAATTCTCTAGAATTAGGATACTTCTGTTCAAATCCCGGTTATAAGTGAAACTCGACCCATTAACGTCTAATGAACTTCGCACTAGTAGTTTCACATGGCTCGACGGCTAATGATGAAATGCGAACCAACCTTCCTTAGTCAATTCAAAGATATGAACTTGCGTATCATTCTTACCGTATCCCTCGCAGGAATCGATCGAACGCACCTCTCTTCTGCTCGAGAGACTCGGAGAACGGCTTGACACGGTACATATTACCTATATTATTTAAGTCAGCGCTTCTTCATCAAAAAGATTCCCAGTATGGGTAATTTGTGAGCGGGTGATGACAGAAGAAAATGGTGAGGTAATCATTGCCCATAGCATCCTTTATAGGTGGCCGCCGACGCTGCCTCCTCTCGTCGTTCTCTTCTCTGGGCCGCATTCGCCCTTGCCCTTCTCAACATCTTCCTCTTCCTCTCCCTTCGTGATCGCATCACTGCAGCTGTCGCAACTGCCTCAGCTCATGACTCTCCTCCGAGCCTCTGAGCTACTCATTTCGAACCAAATTTCCGAGATTTCGACCCAGATTTCGACGAATCCATGACTTCACAGCTAGCCTTCACGTCTTCACACCTATTCAGTTACCAGTTCAAGCATTCCATTCATTATTCCTTTTATCACCGCATACTATCGTTTGTGCTTCAGTTGTTTCTCCGCTTGTCAATTATCGATATTTCGTATGCATCACCCTGGTTACCGTATCCCTCCCTTTTCCCACCCTCCCCTTCCCTCCCTACATCTCCTCATGAATCCGCCCTCATAATGCAGTCCTTAGAAGCCAATCCCATTCTCGTATCCATGAGAGGGAGAGGCAGTCGTTTTCTTTATCCTCCCATTCGTTTATGATGCCCATCGGCCCCTCTTCCTTTCTTCTGTCCAGCCCGTCCTAATATCCTTAGATGTGCTTCCTTCTTTCACTCATTCGTACTTACTACTCTCCTTCACCCGTTTTCTCTCACCATTTTTTCCGCGAGAGAGTGGGCCAACTGGAGAGTATTCGTGGCACCTGCCCCTCTTTAAGGCGTTCTTCTCTCTTCCCTCATCGGCTTTCCATTGTCGAGTATTCGCCCTTGATTAATGGTCTCGCATCTTCATTCCACATGCTCTCTCGCTGGTTAGAGACCGAGCGAGAGAGTATGGGGAATGAAGAAAGTGTGATCATTGATCTAGTCTTCAATCCGTTGTGACAACCACACGAGTTTCTTCGCTCTTCCTTGATTCCCCTGTGACTCCGTCCTCCCATATAGAGAGGAAGAGGAAAGGAGGCCTACACTTCTGATGAGGTGTGTCCCTCTTCCCTCTTCCTTCACTGGGATGATGGGTACACTCAAGCCTGTTCTTTCCATGTCTTACTGTAATCCGTCTATCAGAAGTTGCCAAGATTATTCATACTATTCCGTCTCTCGCTTAGCCCGCTTTTGCCTGTATTTCATTCATAATTTGTAAGAGAAATATATTTTAGTCGCTTTAGTCTCGCATGCACTCGATTGTAACTTGGAATAAAGAGTATTATGTAAATGTCGAGCGTCGTTGATCGATTGTGAATTGAAAGGATAGAATAATGATGAAGAGATGGGATGGGTCATCCTCTTTCAAGAGAGCAATTGTGGGGCGGGGCTTAACGATAAACCGTTCCGGCAGTAGCGTTAGTTTGCGTGTCACTTCGCCGACTCTCGTGCGTCGGCCAATTCAAATGGAGGCTCAGAGTGGAAGCATTGCTTTGTTCTCTCTCTCTTCATCCTCATTCTTTCATCCATTATTTCTCATTACTTCCCTTCGTTCGGGACAGCTCCTCAGATTGATTCGGCCCCTTTTCGCTCCTCCCCTTCCATTTTCATTTCCTTTCCATCCATCAGTTCTCCTCTCCCTTATCTCGTTACCTTGACGCCTGGTGGCTCAATCGGTTCCCCGGGCACTGCTCAACACTAGTAATTTCCACGGTACTATTCCCATCTGACGCGGCTCCCGCTCCCCGCTCCCCCCCCCCCTCTCTCCTCCTATTCCTCCTATTCCTCTTCATCATTCGCACATACAATGCAATGTGCGCGCTGCCTATCGATCGTTCCCTCTCTCTCGTCAACGTGTCCTATATTAATTTATTAGAGCCCTTCCGGCTTGTAGCACGCAGGAGCCTACATGTCTTGCACTGATGTCTAAGCTTGTAGGAGAGATGTATTTGGCTAACATTTTCGAAAAGCTCTCTCAACTTTCCTTTCGACAGTGTGTGATTTCGGCTGAATAGCTGACAATATCACAACACTGACGAAAAAAGCAAAGATGTTAGTGCAATACACGTAGGCGACTGAGACCAACCCCTCTCTCCTGAGAGTTTCTATTCCCTCTTCATCCTTCTCTCTCAGGTAATTACGTCTCCCATTGTCGTCATCGTCGTGACCTCTCTCTTCTCGTCATCTTCTTCTGCAATGGCTTGCTTACCATCGTGGACTTGTAACAACGGATCCTCAGTGGTTAATACGATCTCTACTGCGGACGTCGTGGCCGCTCTGGTCATTGCGAGGACGAAGAAGGCTCGTATACTCAATAACAGCTGGCCTTACCAATGGGTCCACCCACCTAGCGCTGTCTTACGACTGTAAAATCGATTGACGTGGATACGCCTTTACCTTTACACTAAATATCATCATACTAAGCAGAAAACAGCAGAAAAAGTATCAATTGCATTACACTGATAATGATAATATTTTAAGGACATTCTCGAGGACCCGTATGATGAACTTCACGAGAACCTTCGAGTTCATCTGAAGAATCTAAGGGAACTAGAGGTGACGAAATCGATCTTGTGTGTCATTAATTTTGACACGATAACGAGATATTTCGTCCACTTTTGAAAAAAACATGTCTGTCTCGTCTCAACGCTCCTAATTAGAGAACGAAACGGTACAAGATCTTTTTTTCAGGACAAGATCTACGACCTTCAGAAGGCCGCAAAGGGCGGAAGGAGGGTATGATTCACGAATATTAGATTCTTTTCAATTTCACATTAAGTTGACGGCAGGCCTTATCAGTGGGTCCCTCATACCTTTGTCACTGTAAAATCACTTGATGTGGATACACCTTTACAATTTCACATTAAGCTGAATACAGCCGAGACGGTGGAGTGCTCCAAGTTCAGTGATGTGCAGAATGAGATCCGCCGGAACAATGTGAGATTTATGCCTTAAATTAGGGATTTTTCAACCACCCCGAAACAAAACGAGTTAATGGAATGAGAGGGATATTCGTATTTTATCGTTTGAACGTCTACAATCGAATCCCTATCAGGAACTGATGGAGATGATACGCACCAGCCGGAAGGAATATCTAACTCGTCGTACTGAGGTACATATTTACCGTACCTGAGGCATTGAGGATTAACTGCTACAGGCGTTCCTGACCAAGGATGGATTCCATGTTGGAGTGCAGTTATTCGTCGACTGCTTCATTCGAGAGAGGTGGTTACGCATGCTGCACGGTATATGAGAAGACGTGGAGAGAAGAAGGAAGATGATGGGTTTCCGGTACGATGTTAATATCACATATTTTACACTCGTCTTCAAATATTGGATTGTGCCACGTAGTAGAAATCCCATTCTTGCAGAAATGTGGGAATATGTGATCAATGGCCAATGCATAATCAATTCCCATCGTTATTCCGCAAATACCATTTGCAATCTGTATGGGAAAAGCCGTTTCGCTACCTAAACATTTCCGATCTTCTTTGAAAGACTTTTCCACTTTATTTTATATTTATTGAAAAGGTCAAGTGGGATACTTATCCGCAATCGCTCAAATATTGACTGAATGTAATTTTTGCAACGTGGCAATAATCATATTTTGTGTGTTGAATATGAAATGTAACAAAATGATCAATATCAATAGCAAAAACCTTTCGAAGGTGCTGAATGACGATCAACTGGCCAAATTGGAAGAACTGAATCGACTTCTCAATCTCACGTCGGAAGGCTGCGTGGATAAACCCCAGTATCTGAAGATACTCCACGATACTGCCATGCAGTTGCAAGGGATTATGGAGGACAAACCCAAGGCGGAAGGTGAGATTATTGATTTTCTCTAGTTTGATTAGTGGTTTGATTAGTGATTAGTGGTTTTTGATTAGTAATGATTTACTTGCGACTTTTTTGGAATAATAATGAGTTAGTCACTGTGATCGATCGATGGAGAGTCATATAATTGTAGAAGACCCACGTCGAACTCTCCTGAACACGATCATGACCAGTGAATACTACGAGAATATGAGGCAGAATAACGTAGAAGAAGAGAGCACTGTAGAAGATAAGGAAGAGGAGGAGGTGAGGAGAAGGGGAGCGAATTATTGACGGATGGCATACATAAACAGCATCAATAGCAATTGACATTGATAGAGGGGGGGAGCGAGTGGAATGAGTGGAATGGTGGAATACGAAAAACCATTTATATCCAAACAATTATTTTCGATGTAAAAGTATCGATTAAATTAGCAACACTGCATCCTAAGAGATGGGAGCATCAAATTGAGAATGTAAGTAGCGGTTCTTCTGTATCAGTGATGCGATAACAGTAATAAATCGATGGAGAAGTAGTGAAAACGACGGTTTGGATGCCATTAGTCACGTGCGCTGTAACAATCTGTAATAAATCTTTGATGGCCGCAGCAGATAGTATTCCGTTATATTTCTCCCTCTTTTCTCCTTCTTATCGATCATTTATTCATAAGTCTAACCTTGCTCTCGTAACGCGCTTCTCCTCCATTAGTGCGAGCGCGAAATGGACGATGAGCGAGAGAGAGATTCTGTCTAATGAACTCACTTCATTCAGGAGGATAAGGAAGAGAAGCCTGAGCAAGAACGCAAGATGAAAGCAGAGGATCCTCCGGTATGTTCTTATCTCTATCTGTCCCAATTTTCTGGTTGATATTTCATGTAACACCATTTATTCTCTCAGCATTGCCTATCGGAAAACTTACCCGAACTTCCGATTTATTCCCCCAATGAGTTTAGCACAATCTCGACAGTTCTCAAAGAAAACATGGATGAGAAGAGATGGTGACGAGATGACGAATGATATCAATCGCTTACTCAAATGACCTTTCCTCTTTTCTTTATTCCGCCTCAGCTTAGGTCGATGTTGTTTGTCACATCGAGAAACGTCCGAGAACACGTCACGTACTTCCCCCGGGGGTATCACAGAGGACACGAAGGAATATTCTGACTCTCTCACTTTCTCATGATCTCTTGCCTAAAATATGACGTCCTCTTCCTTATTATCCCGAAGAGGGACTCTACTATATTGATTACTGAAATTAATTATGCTGCTCCCTTGCGCCTGTGCAGAAAAGAAAAATATGCGCTTCCCTTCTTCTTATTACATGAGAGTATCGTGCGTTTCAATGCTCAGCAAATCAATGTGCTGGTTAGCGTATTGATTGTCTGGGAAGAGAGGAAGGGAAGAGGTAGGGCGGAGGAGAGCAGGTAGATCACTAGCCTCCTCCCGGCCTCTTCCTAACTCCGCCCATCGAACGGTAGTCAAGGTCACTACGAGTGGAACGGAAAATAATTTCACGATATCTTACTTATTATTTTGCGTATTTCGATTACAAACTCCTTCTCAAATTCAGGTGTTCTTTTCGCACCTGGATTTGTCAGTTTTGCTGTTGTTATGGGACAGGCCAATGCAATTTAAATTTTAAAAATATTTATTTCAGGTGACGTTCCTCAAGTCCTCGGACGCCTGTGCCCCCTCCGGCCGTGTCGCTCCTTCTTCGGATACGATGATTCCCTCCCGCATCCCAATCAGATCTTCTTCAATGGCACGCAGCTGACGCAAATACTACAGCCTTCTCCCATGATGATGCACGGTGGCCCTCATCAGATGCACCCGATGCCGCTTCCCGGGGCCCTGGTCATGGGTCCTCCCCTCATCTAGCACATCTCCACATGCAACCCATGCAGCCCATGATGCAGCAGGGTCCGCCATGCCCCCGATGGGACCATCCGATGGGCCAGATGATCCCTATGGGCCCAACTCCTCTGATGCAGCAGCAACTACCCGTCAACTTCAGACCAATGGCCCCAATGGTCTCAATGGCGAGTTACATTCTTAGTGTGATGCAAGTGTGTGATTGCTTCTTTCTTTTCTTCCTTTTTTGATTAACACCTTCTTTCATTGCACTCCTCTCCTCGGTGTTTCATTACAGCACTAGTGCCACCCCTTTCTTAGGGAGGAGCGCAAGGGAGAAAGAGGGTGAAATGGAACTGAAAGTGCATTTGTCCCTTCATCTTCTTCTTCTTTCTCCTCCTCCTTCCCCCAGCGCCATCCTTCTCCATTCCCATCACCCCCAATAGTTGTAACTCTCCTCTCCAGTCTCTCTTTCGCCCCTCTCCTCCTCCTCCTGTTTCATAGTGCAGAAATTAATGGTGTGTCAGTTGGCACTGGGTGAGGAGAGAGAGAGAGGAAAGTTGCGAATGTGTCCCCTCTCCCTCTCTCGCCCCTTATCTTCCCCATCACCAGAATCCCAGCTCCGCCCACAATTGTTGCACTTTTCAACACACACCAATCACCAGGCACCACCACCGATTCTGATAAGATAATCTGGTCGGGTTAAAAGGATGGGGTTCGCAACCTTCTTTCGGATGTCCTTACCCTCTCAACTCATTGATCTTCCCTCCAAAACGTCTTTTCCCGCCCGATTTGCCGTATTTGATCGGCACCCTTCCCTCCTCACCCTTGGCCTTCCCCCCTCCCCCCCCAACACTCGCAACATGAGAGCAGACGGGGGAAAGACACCTGTCCTATCCTCTCCTCTCCCTCTTCCCCTCTTTTTCATCCTACTCTCAATCCTCAGTTCATTCCTGTGACTTTTCGCCCTCAGGGCCGAGGGTTGATTCACAGATTCTTTCCTGTCATACCCTTTCTATCCGTTGATTACAGTAATCCTTTTGCCACGATATCTATGATCTACCGTAACTCTGGCTACCGTAACCCTGTCGTATTGCAGCCCAAGCACCGGCGTGGGAGCCGCCCGCGATTCCGGCTGGAGCCGGACCGGAGCTGGAAATCAGCCAGCGGTGAGAACATCGCCCAACGGATCCAAGGACGGAAGCGGTGGTAGTACTCCTACTGGGCCGCCAATGAGAGGAAGAGGATGTCAGCAGAGGAATTTCGAACCGAGAAGGCATCAGCAAGTCGTTGGCAATTTCAGTGAGTTATCATTACGCAAATAAATAATTACTGGTAAAGCAGCTGGGCCCAAGCTCCTAAACTAACGGGATAACCTTTACTTTTACGTTTGATACATTGGGTTGAATAAGTTAGATTATGTGAAGAAATAGGAAAGGTTATCATATAATGTATTTTCGAGCATTTGCGAGAGGTGAATCACTTGTTGTCTTTTGCGAGAAACGGGAGATCATTGTGAGGGGAAGATTCTAGAGAGAGAATGACGAGCAAAAGGGAAGAGTGACCGAATATTCTTATCTATCGCTTTCCACTCGCTACATTTGGGCCCTTTCGCAACAGAAATGAGAGAGGGAATTAAGGATAATTACTGACAGGTGATAGATGAGAGTCAGTCCTTTGTGTGATGTGATTTTTGGATTCCGAGGTGATTTTTGATCGAATAAAGTGCAGAGTGAATCAGATGATAAAAACTCAGTTGATAAGAATAGTTGATCACTAACCAAATTTTGCACCTTTTTTGAAATTCATGATTGTTAACAATATTATAAATTTCAGACCAATTCGCGCCTCCTCTGGCACGTTCAACCTCCTCCATTCGGTGTTCAGATGTTTCCTGCCAACAATCGAGGGCAGTATCAGAACAATGGATACATAGGCGGATACTCGGGACCTCAGAGATGTAAGTTACTGTAACCTTGTCCCGAAATCATTAAAAAGGTGTTTCTGAGCCAATCAACCCAGCTAGCGGCAATGTGAACCAATATCCAAAGGATTAGCGCTGGTATGAATCTTTAAGACGTGTGAGAAATATGAGAAATGTTTGATCTGTATTCGAACGAAACCTTTGACTCTCAAAACTTTCACTTTTGAGAACCTTGCGCAACAAAAACGGCTTATCTATCAATCTAATCTATTGGTCGTTCCCCCAAAGCTGACTCCAGTATTCCCTAGTCTCTCACATGCTCTACAGTAACCTCCTACTCATTTCAGACCCCGTCAATGGTCCCACCAACAACCTGAATGCTTTTTCCGTCTCCAACACTCTTCCCAACGGTCCCGCTCCCCCTACTACCTCCACCAGTTCCAATGGCACTCCGTTCCGTCGATCCTACCGCCGGCCAGAAGCTCCAGCTACAGTACCCGAGGAGGTCGGGGCGGCAACCACAATGGAGCCCAGAACAACAACCAACACTAGGCCTCATCCTTGTATCCCCCCTCTCTCTCCACTTCTAGTCATCATCCCATCCCTGTGAGCGCGAACTCCCTGTTGTATCGTGCATTGTTATTGTTAAGTATGTGTAATTAAGTTCGCGCTCCAATCCCGGCTTTATCTCATCGTCACCATTCCCAATCAGTCCCCTCTCCGATGACTACCGTAATCTCCCTCCATATCTGTCATTGTACTTCTACCCATTGACATCTCTCTTCTCCCTCTCTTTCTCCACTCTCAGCAGTCATAACTGGACAGTAGTTCCTTCTATCGGATTCACCATCACCGTCTAATTCCTCTGTATCGTCATCATCCTTCGATTGTTCTTTCCTCGCCCCTTCTCCCTTTCCCTCCTTCTATCCCCTTCATTCATCCCCTGTGCCCCTCCTCCTCCCTCCTTCTCCTCTTCCTCTCATTTCGAGTCAACGAACAAACTCGATTACTCATTGGTTCCCCTCCTCCTCTTCCCTTTCTCTTCCATCCTCGCTCATTTATATTCTCACCCCTCCGTTTATATTCAGATTCATCCGTAGGCTTCCAATTCGTCTCCTTATCCCTTCATTCGCTTGCATTACTCTCGAGACTCTCGTCCAATTCGTCTGCACTGTGTCTTTCGTGTGCGAGGAGGAGTCGTAGATGGGAAATGTATTCCTGCAGCCGGCTGCAGCTCTCTGCAGCAGCAGCCGCACCGTTACTACCGTAGTCTACGCGACCCCTCCTCTGCAACTTTTGCTGCCGCAAGTGTCATGGAGCCCCTCTTCGGGCCTCCTATCGGAACACACAGGCGCTTTGGTCGAGATAATCACATCTTATTACTGTATTGTATTGAGTATCAATGTATCGACTATCCTCCCCCTCCTCCTCTTCCCCGTTTCTTCTCCATATACAAGCTGGATGTGTCCCTAGTCGTCCTCTTCGTTCCCTTTTTTCGCTTCTCCGATTTCCCTCCTCTTCCCTCTTTTTCTTGTCGTCATTTTCGCACTGATTCATCCGCTTCTTCCTCCTCTTCGTCCCTCATACATTCGCACTCTTCTTTTTCTCCCCTTACCCTTATTTCCATCCCCCAAAAAATGTGCGCACCACACGATAAAGGTATTGGAGCAAAAAGAGTAGTGAGAAGCAAAGAGAGGCAAAAACGAACGGGCGGAGGGGGGATAGAGGGACACTTCTTCTTCTTCTCCTCTTCTCGATGGGGGTGATAAAGAGAGGAGGAGTTCACTCGTATTCAAGGCCAGTCTCTATCACTTGACAGTTCAATCCTCTCTTCCTCCTCTCTTCCTCCCTCCTCCCTCTCCCTCTCTCACTCTCTGAGGGGGCGGACACATTGTCTACTCACTGCCGTCCTCCTTCCTCATCAATCCATATATTCCTCCCTCCCTCTAGATGGATCGACCACTCATCGTCAATTCCCTCCTTACATTCATCCACAACTATCGGGATTCGTCTCGACTACGGCCCCTCGTCAACGAGTTCTTCCCGTGAATGAGATCGAATCGAAGCGGAGCAGTTACTCCAGAAGAGATTAGGGGTCAAAGGAGACGTCTTCTATCTCTACGACTCCATCGTCGCCTCTGGAAGGACGCCTATTTTCGCAGCTGCCGATCTCACTGTAATGCCACTCGTCCTCATCGATAATACGGAGAAGGATGAGGTACGGTAGGGGTACGGTAGATCTAATATGGATCTCTATTCTCCCTTATCTTATGCTATCTTAATGAGTAACTTGCGCCTACTATGCAGTGGCGATAGGTCATTACAAGGTGTGATGGTGATTAATGGGAGACAATAAACGGTTGATGATGATTTAGATGATACGTGAGATGCGAGCCCTTCGTCGCTTCATCACAGAAGCCCTCAATGGACGAATCGACGACCTCGGTTCTCGGTAATTTCCCCATCCTTCACTCTTCCTCCCCTCTAATTGCCGCTTATGATACGTGCTCGATTCCATGGCTCTTCACACTTCTCATCCTCTCCTCCTTCTCTCTCTTCTAAATGAGTCTCTCCTCACTTCCCGTCCATCATCCTTCCCTATCTATCTCTATTTCCCAAATGATACAATGAAGGAGGGAGGAGGAGGAGGAGGATTCTAAATGGCGCGCGGTAACTAACTGTGAAGGGCGCCCTCTGAAACATTGTATCATTTGTTCCATTCTCTTCTCCCTTCACACCTCTCCTCATCTATTCCCCCTACCTTCCGCTAGCTTCATCTTCTATCTCCTCTCTGTACAAAAAGACAAAGAGCTTTCCTTGCCTCCTCCTCCCTTCCATCATCCTCCGTTATAGTCGAGAGAGAGAGAGAGGGATAGAGCTAGATGGGATGGGATGGGGAGAGGAGGGAGAGAGGAGGGACGGTGTCAGATGCGATAACATTACAGTGTGTACGACTCGTCATCATCCTCATCGGAGGGAGATCTCATCCTTCCTTCTTCCAAATCACAGCCTCCTTCTCCTTCCATCTCTTCGCCTGATCTACTCACTCCTTCCGAAATGGACACTTCCACCTCATCTGCGTCTACCGAGAAGTCCTGTGGAGACCTAGAGCCAATGCAGCCCACAAGCTCGATCAATCCATGCTAGAGGTGCAGTAACCCTTGCTTACCGTAATCAAATCTTCGTTACAGGACCGTTCCTCCGACAAGGCTGCCCTATTCAATGGTCACCAAGCAAGAAGAGGTGCAGTAGAAGTCTAGATGCGGCAGTGGCCAAGCTGAATGATATTCAGAAGGTCAGAATCCCATCGACATTTTTGGTTCTATCGATTCATTCCAGACCAGACGGATCCCGTGTCTCCCGTTCCCTCAGCCATGGTCTCTCCCTGTCCTTTCCTCCTCCCGAATGGCTCCTCTCCCCAGTACACCTCAACTTCCCCTCTGGGCCTCATCCATGCAGCTGGATCCCCAGTCCTACCTAGCCCTTATCTCTCGGTTGGTCCAATCGTCCATGCCTCCTACTGCTACTGTCGCACCACCTCCCGTGCTACCGTACCCATTCGTCCTCCCTCCTTCACTCCGTCCCATCGCCAAGGGAAGAATTGAGGTGAGCAACAACTGATTGGTCTTCGATTAGAGGAAGAGTGCATTAGAAAAATACTTCTTGTGGTTTACGATAGTCATTGTGGAGTATCCCGTGCAGCTTTAGTTTCCGCTCTGTGGATGCAGCATAGATTATATATATCTAATAACTTTCGCAACGCGCATCTCATTATATCTAGGTTGCCTCTCTTCCGTGTATGATTTCATGCGGATTGCGCGTTCTCGACCACTGATTGTTATCCTCCTTTCCTCTTCCCCATCCTCCTCCTCTCCTTACCATTCACTCCCTTCCTCTCTCCTTCTCCGTCGATAGACACAACACAGAGAGAAGAAGTGAGAAGAGATGGGAGGAGGTGATAAGTGATAACGAGTAGAGTGATGAAGGAGGAGGAGGAGGACGGAGGGAGGGGATGGGTTACAAGGTCGAATATCGAGATGAAGAACGAAAGAAAAGGGACTCACAGGGGGAATGCGCAACTTGCACGGGAATAAGAGAGAAGAAGAATCATCAATCTCATAACGAATTGAGTTGCGAAAACGAGAGCGGAAACTGCCAAAAGATGATACGGTGTGAGAGCAAAAGGTTGCAGTGATATCAATAGGGGATACTCGGTAATTCTTGTCATAATGGAGAAGTACTGTAGTCTTCTTAGTGTCGCATAGAGAATACTAGAGGGAAAGAAGGGTAGATGACAGAGGGGTTTATCATCAGATAGAGACGAATTTGCAGTGAGAGACGCGTATCGACGGCGGACCTCGAAGAGGATGAGGACGACGGAGAGAAGGGATATGATGATTCGTCCCTTCTCCGAGTGAGCAAGCTATGATGATGATGAAGGAAGAGGATGGAGATGATGGTGAGGATTGTTAATGATAAGAAAGTTACATAATGAATCATGTTGATTGACGGGTAGTCCTTAGACATATGAGGTGATCGATAAGTATTATCTGTACATTACGAGAGGCAGTACAATAGAGTAACTGTATATAAAATTTCCAGAAGACAAGCCCTTCGTTTGCCCTCATGTCAACTGTCTAAAGAGATTCGGCAACAAGTTCCTGCTGAAGAAGCACCAGTTCATCCACACGGGACTGAGACCGCACGCCTGCCCGTACTGCTCCAAGCGGTGAGTTGATCTTTGATCTCTGATCCCCGAACCGACTCTGATCTTTGGTCTTTCCAGATTCAATCGCAAGGACAACCTCCTCCGCCATAAGAAGACGCATATCGGCGGGGATGAACCCAATCGGCCGCTGTCAAATCTCTCTTCTCCTTGCTGCAGCTGCGCAGGACGAGGAGTGAAAGTTCTCATGTCGGATCCCAGGGTGCACGGTCGATAATCAGTTACCTTTCTCGAACGAGCTCTTATGGGAACGGTGGTCTAACTTTCTCTACTCTGCAAGCGCAAAAAGGATATGACCACTGTTCCCCTAAAGAGATGCGTCGATTGAGCAATCCTTTTCCCTCTTACGTAATCAGTAGTCAGCAACTTTGTTATCTCATCGCTTCTTATCAACATCCTCATGATCGTTATCTCCCTTCTCTCTACGCTCATTACCGGTCTCATTCCTCCCTCCCCCCCCCCTTCCCTCAACCCCCCCCCCCCTTCCCTCAACCCCCCCCCCCCCGATCAGTGCAAAGCATAAGTAGTCTAGTTCATTAGCAATTAACGAGGTATAGCCCCCGACATAATCGGGATTAGCAAAGAGAATCCCGTGCCTCATTAACTCCCCTGTCTGTCCCCGTGTGCCATTACTGGCATAATCAAAGAGTGTATAGCCATAATATCAGTCCTAAGGATTATTCTTTTCAATCGCAACCAATCGAAGATTACCTGCAATACAGTCGATTTCCCCACACTGCAATCACTTTTCTCCTATCTATCTCTCTGTGTTGTCTCTCGCTCAGTGATAATAAACGGTTGTGGACCTATTCCCTGTCCTCGTACCCTTCTCAGACCGTATAGATACCGATCTGCAATCGGGCCAAGCATCCCGGGTGATTTAGCTACCAACTAATGGTCCTTCACTGGGAGAGAGCTCTATATCTAATTTATCAGCGAACCAAGGTCTGTAGGTGACAACTAGCCCGTCGATCGCACTTTGTCAGGTAGTAAACGTATGGGTTTGGCCTAGATTAGGGATTAGCCCCTCCGTTCACTCTCCTCTTCCTTCCTCCTCCCTCATCTTATCATCACTATTGGGGTCGAGCCCTCTTCTGCCATGATACGATTACCGGAGAATTGAGGGAGAATGTGAATGAGGGAAATGTAGAGGCGAAATGAATCACTCGATTCATATCATTGTTCTTGCATGAAAACCCGAGAGGAAATGAGAATGCAGGTATTGTTTACTGACGGGAGGTAAAAGTTTCAGGGAAATGAAAAAAATGAAGATTGTTGGATGGTCCCTGGAGCATGAAATACAAGATGAGATCTACAGAGGGCGAAAGGACTAATGAGATGTACATATGTTCTTCGTTGCGAACTTCCCACTAATCTCTTCATGCACCTGTCCAATCAAGCAGACAACACATAATTAAGCCTCACTTGTACGTGCAGATTGGATCGATTCTGCAGTGTAATACAGCTCGAGAAAGCCTTCTTAGATTCCCCCCATGATATCACGCCCTTTCCGCCTATTACAACTATGAGATACTACCGTTTCCTCTTTTCCTTCCTCTCCCCCGATATTCCTCTCTCTCCCTCTTGATAAATTCGCTCATATATCATGTGTCTTCTTTCGCCCCTACTCAATCTGTCTCTTCCACCAACCCACTGTCCCTCCGTTCTGTCAATCTTCTCACTCTATCGAATCACACATTTTATAGCACGAAAGTAGGAGGGAAGGACGAAAGAGCGAGTGGGGAAGAAGGGATAATAGAGGCAGGATAGGAGAGGGGAGTGATGAATGACAGTAATGAAGATGACGGACGATGGAGATGGCAGTGCTCAGCACTTGCCGAAGGATCGACTGCGTTGAAGAGTGTTCTGCAATGATATAAAATAGTTGAATACAAAAGAAAACGAAAAAATTATTGCTTTGTGATACTTTTCATTCAATTTGTGAAAATCAAATGAAAAAAGCATACCACACTGAAGCATCGGGCAATCAAATGATTAGCGGCCTTCTCCACTTGGTGATTTCTCTCCCGAACACGAGATTGGAACTCGCTCGTGCTGCGGAATCGCCTGAAAATTATGTTGAATTGATTAATATTAAGAAAATTTTATGGTCGCCTTCTCTCCAGAAAATATCACTAAATTCAAACATTCGCTTAGGAAACAGACATTCCAAGCATGTGTATAGTACTTTTGAGACGAAATGAGAAATTAATAAGGAATAGATCACTTCTGAGTTGCTCTCCTCATCTCTTCTTCATCGAATGCTTTCACTGCAGTGGGATCCGCTCTGAGGAAGGGACGGGCAGAAGTGAGCGAAGCCTTGCCCTCAACGACAGCACGAGCGACGTTGCGACGTTCGTCTTCCATCTGCAATATGTTATTTGATAATTTTATTGTAAAAAAACAAGCTATTGAGAAGAGTCAAAAAAAGATCAATATATCTAAATTCGTTATGTTAACGTTTGGGGTAGTATACATTTATCATATTATGTTGCTCTATTCTAACTCACCCTTGCTCTGGTCGCTGCAGCCACTTTGATTGCAGTCTGTCGCTTCTCGCATCGATAGATGAATTCGGGACGGTGCTTTGAGGTAGTACTGAAAAATTAAATAAATTTTCCAACAGAAAAATCAGTTATGTTCACAGCACTGTTCTCTATTTAGTTTAATTTCACGTATTGCCTTTTTCCCTTACCGAAGGAGTCTTCTGATTCACTTCCTCGCTGTTCGATGCATCTTCACTGAATAATCTCTTTGGCGTTGATTCTTCATCTGTGTCCGTGCTGTTCTTGTTGGTCTGCGAAATAAATAAAAAAAATTTGGAAAACATTCCGTCATTATAATAAAAGAAATATCATGTCATATTTTCCCTGTTTGTTCATATTCATAGTTGAAATCATCGTACCGGTTTCACAGTTCGCTTCGGGGTAGAGGTCGATATGGGATTGATCGTAGGCTGCAGTCTATTCTCACGATCGGAGGGAGGCGGCTGTTGAGGAGCAGTGATACGAGTTGGTAGAGGAATGGGAGGAAGCCAGCTTGGATCTGCAATACAATTATTAGGTGAAAGGAAGCTAATATAGGCACGGTCACAGTACTTGTGGTACTTTTGATATGAGGACGTGTTCAGGAAAAAGTTTATCGCATGTTCTTAGTTCAGTTCTATTCCAAGCTTCGCTGGCATTTATATCACAATAACTATTTGCTGGGGTGCCAAGTGATTCACAATCTCATGTGACATTAGCTTGCCAATTGCTCTATTCGCACATTGTTCTCGCTTGTCCTTCTCTGTATGAACAACGAAGAGATCTACAATCTTATTATAGTTATCAATATAACTTTTCAACTACCGAACTTATTATTTTTTGTACTTTCTAATCGACCATTTATTCTTTCACTATCTTCACTTACTAGTTGCCTTCTTCGGAGTCGAAACGGAGGAGCTCTCTCGGGTCTCAGACGAGTAAGTGATTATTGATTGTCTTCTCCCATCGGCTTTCCTACTGATCACAGGCGATAGTTCGGACAGGGAGACACTCTGTAAGTACCATTCATTTCACTTTATTAAATATGTATTTCATACATAGTTTGTTGATAATATTTTCTTACTTCTCGATAAGGCCTAGATTTAGATTTGGGCATAAAAATGATTTTTTACTAAATCTACCTGTACAGTATAGTTGTGTCGATCACTCTTCTCATTCTCGTCTCTTCCTTCTCTGTCTCACCCATTTACTTCGCTCACTGTGACGACCCGCGCTCAGTTTCGACTGAAAATAAAGTATTTTGAAAATTATTTTTATTATTTCCCCCGCTGCGATATGGATCCTTCCATCGATCTCCATCATCAACCCTTGACTATCTAGTCCATATAGACCACTCAGATGGTCTGGGATTACACCCTCTGGGTAAACGTTCTTGTCGGTTGATGCACTAGCCCATTAACTCTTCTGTCACTGAGAAGCATGTTACAGTAAATTCACGTGTAATTTAACTACATGAATGGCAAAATAAATTTGGTCACCCAGGGAATTATAATTGGCACTCACATTTCCTTATTCTTCACGGTGATCTCTCCCTTCAACTTGGTGATTGTCTCTGATTTCTCATCGAGTCTCCTAAGCACAGCGATCTCGTCCTTGCATCTTCCAAGTCCATCGATAGTTGTCGTTCCAGTTCAGATGGACGAGTCCGCGATCGGAGAACCTGAGTGATAGGTGAATTTCATAGGTTTCAATTCTCCAGGAAGTCATATAAGCATGGTTTCATGAACTGGAAATGTATCCTCTTGGAAAACCAAAGTTGAGCAGTGTACTCAGTTTTTTCACTTTCTTTATCGTCGTAAACAAATAGTGTCTAATTTATCAAAAACTGCTTATTTTTTATTATTTTAATACGCTTTCAAACGATTTCACTAGACCATCACCATCCTAAAATTTAAATACTAACTTAGGGAATCGAAAGAGATTGACTTGGCACATTTATTTAGTAAAACTCGCATGGTATATTCATTATAGCATATTTTCGAGAATTTAAAGGAGGCGTATCATGAAAAATTAGTTCATGCACTTGAAATCATGATCCGATTGGAATCCAGAACGATATTAGAAAGCAGAAATTTGAAAGTTGTACGTCCACTCTGGACGAGATATCCCCGTCCAAAGTATCAGGAAAGGACAGGGAAAACCCCGCGAAAATTCAAATATTTTAAGCAGCGCCAATGGGGAGGAAGGGAAGGTAGATCAAGAAGGATAGATCGAAAGGTCATCGTTGTCTCGCCCATTATTGATTGACTAGGAAGGGATTTTTCTTTGTTCCCGCAGGTTCTTCCCATCGACAAAAACTGATCTACTCCTTGGCGATTTGCCATTAGAACCTTGGCAATTTTCCATAATCTTGCAAGGCTCGGCATATCGTTGTAAGAGTCGCAACATTTGAATTTCAAAAGTTCATGATACGCCTCCTTTAAGCGATAGTTTGATATTTTGAGAGCAGTATTTTTAAGTCTATGAATTTAGTGCTGTACTCACGATATCGATTGCTGTTGTGATCAACGGATAGATTAGTATCGATCTGCTTGAGACTCGAATGATGTTCACTCCTCCGATACGTCACACTCATCTTTTTCGGCCTTGTAGATCGATGATATTCTGGAATTTATTATATTTTAATCAAATTTACAGTAGTATTGCACAGGGTTTCGCTGTGAGCGAATCATGGTTTAATAAAAATCCATCCATAATTTAACGAAGGTACGGTACTCTCTTTTTTATTATTCCTTGTGGATTAGATAAATTTATTTTATTTTAATTAATTACGTACCTTGTACAGGCGTGTTCTCTGAATCCTCTTCCGATAGAAGTGTGGGAGTCTCCCGATGCAGTTCCTTGGCTATTCGAGAGACCGCACACCGATAATGACTCCTGCATTAAGAATGAATTTATTTTTTCAATCATGGGCAACTGGAATTTAACTAAAATTATTTTTAAAACAGCGAAAGGAGTACAGCAACTTAATTACATCCTAAGAAATATATAGTAGCTAATTTGCACGCTGTTCGGTCGCTTCTAAACGTGCAAAAGTGGAAGAAATAGCGGAAGTAGAGTGGACACAACGAGTGGAATACGAATGCGAGAAGTGTAGGCTCTTCCCCTTCTTCAGTCTCTCCCTAACATAATACCTTCCGGCTTGAAATCCGGTCAGCCTTCGCAAGGTAATTGCGACTGGGTCGGCCTATTTGTTGTGCAATGTCAAGCAATGTCAGTGTTTGAGTGATTGTCAAGGAACGAAAACTGGCAGAAAAGTAAGGATTGACTTACCATATGGAGTCAGTATGAGGTGACTTCGTAGGAGACGAATGGGAGCGCATGGCTGAAAATAATGAGGCTCAATCAGTCGAAATCACTACCGTAATTTATCAACAATATCAAAGTTAAAAATGTTAAAAAGTTAAAAATATACCTAAGCTATTAAAAATTCAATTTCAATAAATTTAGTTAATTAAGTCAAGGTGATTTGAAAGAAAGGTGATTTGAATGTATTTGAGCGCGTTTGTTGTGAACCGCTACGTAATCCATTCAAAATCGCGCCTTTTATTCATAAACGTGGAAAATGTGTTCCCAATGACTTTTGACTGATTCTATTAATTAAATTGATAAATTTAACAAAAAAAACAACAATAAAAATAAACATTATTCGAAAAAGCGTCACTTCGCGAGGTTGGCGGTGTTGTGCGTGTATGGCGTGTGCTGAGAGCGGGCGAGATATGCACTACGTCGAATTGGCGCACCGCCAGCTTCCGTTGCTCCTTTTCCACCTATGTTCTATGAATATAGTGGGGCGGCCACTATGGCCCTCGTTCTTAGGGCCACTGTGGCCTTGTCGCCAGGGCCATCGTGGCCTTGTTTGGGGCCACTATGGCCTCAACTGTCTTTCTCGTGTTGTTATTATTGTTTTTGCCTTCATTCGCGTGATAATTTTGATAGTTTAGCTTTTTAGGAAGGTTTGTTTGCCCTGCTATAGGCTCTCCTTTATTCATTTTTTTAACCTTTGTATTTCCTGTCTGTATGGGTTTGTATATAATTTGGTTCCTGGTTAGTTTCAAAATGGACCGATGTGGTTTATGATTGCTTGGGGTCCTTTGACGAGCTGATATGTAATTCATTGGCCTTGTTAGCTGAAAAATTAAATGAGAGATGTTTACTGTGACTTGCGGTTGCTGATATTGGGTGTCGTTTTTCCGAGAGAATGAGTGTGAGAGTGAGAATGGCATTGACACTTATCTAGTAAGGGCGATCAATTTCTAGATAGAGACAATTTGATGGTCTTAATATAACGAGGCAAGGACATGACTGTTTCCTAAATGGCGAAGCAGCGCATTCGTCTGCTCGCAGCTCTACGAGTTAAGTGCAGCCATTGTTGTATCGGCGTCATATGAACGGATTCGCAGCGATAGAGCGCAGCTCACATGATTCGCGTGGTGGAAGCGGTCGACCAGGAATCTAACGTTGGCGAATCGAGCGGGTTCACGTGCTAAGGAGTAGGCGGCCAATCGACACGAGTTATCGTAGATGACTGTATCGGGCATGTTGGATCCTAGTCTTGAAAGAATTACTTGAAGATTCGAGGAAAGTCTGTAACTTTTACTCATTTGTTCGCCAGATGGGCATATAGGAGGAAAGGAGGAAGATTGCATAGGAGGCGGAATGAGGTAGAAATAGTGAACGTATTATCGGGAGAGGTTTCTAAACTACAGGAGGGATGTACCAGATAGGACACGAAGAGGAGGAGATTGCTCGCATAGTTGCCGTTCGGTACAGGTTTCTCGTTGACAACGGATGCGCGTATTCCCATCTGAAGCCCATCGAATACGAGAGCTCGAGAGTACTGACCACACATGGCTAGAGACCGCAACGAGGTAGACCGAATCAATCGTAAGGTCTTGGTTTTGTGCTCAAAGTATCCCTCTGGGTCTGAATAAGAACATACTTTACCGTTTGTCGATATCTCATTTCTGAACCGAGTTATGATCCAAAAACCATGCGATTTGGGCTCAACAGAGCAGTGTCCGAAACCGGGACGAGCCAAAAGTGGGCGAAACCTATTTCAAGCTCATTCCCAAAATTCGACGAGTATAGCTTCGCCCAGTCGTGAGAGACAATTTAGGAGAGAAATTCCCTCTTACCTAGGGAGGGCGCGTGCTAGTCACGACGGGATAGAAACAGCGGATGGAGCGGGCGGAGGAGAAGGGAAGGGGCGCGTCTCTCACCCCCTGGGGAACTGTAATGTAAATGTGTCTACTTCATTAATCATGGATTTCTTTCTCTGACCAATTTGGACTACCGAGTAGGAGATTCTTCGGATGTCTTTGATTAATTGTCCAGTTTGCACACTCATTGCAGGCATCATAACGTAGCGGCGATCTAGGATATTGGGGATCATATGCCCCTCCCTCCCAGACACAAATCATTGTGAATGACTCGAGGGATGAATACATCTCTCAGTACATTCACATTATTGCACTGGCTACCTCTTTCGGCTTTCTAGTTCTTACTCCCTTAGGTCTTGCGGGTGATCGGGATGCTTATCTCCTTGGTACACTCCTGTAGCCCACCAAGATTCAATTGGCTTGAGTGAAGGCTGCTCATCTGAAGAATATCTATTTGCTGACCTACGATAGAGAAACCATCAATTGTGCAGTCCTGACGATCGATAGTGATGCGATTGATTTGTTTTCAGTTCCTAAACATTTTGTCGAATATGGGCCACTGTGGCCTTATAAATGTTTCTGGAACATTCGATGGTAATGGGCCACTGTGGCCTTCTTCGAATGAGGGCCACTGTGGCCGTGTTCTCTCTTACTGTTCGAAGTCTCTTCTCTTCATTGATGAAAAGAGAACGATCATTTCAATATTCTCTCATGTTTTGAGGTGAAGGGATACTTTATTTATATCCTTACTGATTTGCAAGAGGTGGTCATTACTTTATTGATTGGATAGATGATGCGACCCCTGAAAGTTTGATAGAGGGTTTCTCTAGGATAGGGAGGAGGGGAGAGTGCTAAGATCATTGGAGAGTTTTCTGGAGACTCGCGAGGAATCCGGAGGGCAGCCACTCTTACTGGCGCGGTCTCCTACCTCTGGTGTCCGGAATCAACTTGGAATCGAGCAATTCCCACAAGTTGGAATCAAGCTTGATGGCAACTTGTGGGAAGTGCTTGATTCCAACTTGTGGGATCGTTAGAAATCAGTGAGTACTACGGTAGCTTCCTCTATTATTGATTGATAGAGAGCATGGGTTTCCCCATACCGTAACCAAAGTTGATTCCGGACACCAGAGACAATAGAAAGAGTATGTGGATTTACGGCTATTTGGACTACTCACGTTCACTCGTTGTCTCACAGTGACAACAGGCCTTTTGCTTACATAGCCTGGCTGAGAGGATGGAAGGAGAGGGAGCAGAGGTGGCCGAGGAATCTGATTGAGTTTGAATGTGGGCTACCGTAATCACTGGCTTGATTGGAAGGGCGATATCAAGAGTGGGAGTGGTGAGAGAATTGGATGGAATATCCTCCTGGATACGGGAAAATAAGGCTTATTATTTCCAGACTTTGCTTTCTCTGACCAAAGGAGCAAAAGCAGATTGAGGATAGAAACCGAGAGGAAAAGAGACCACAACAACACTCTGAATCGAATATATTCAGTAAGAGTTGTAGATAGGTAAAGCTCATTGAATCTCCATTCTGAATTGGCGGAGTGTTGGGAGCAGAGGGATTGGAGATGACGGGCTCATTCTGAATAGATTATTCTCTATTCCTGCTTACATTAGGAAGAGTCTTCATCACTGTACGGGGCCACAGTGGCCCTAGCCTTTATCCTCCTCTATTCGTATCTCTTTCTCTTCTCTCTTCCTTCTGAAACTCTTTAGTACATGTAGACATAAAAGGATCTCACATTACATAAAGAATGGGAACGGAAGGAGAGACAAAGAGTTGTTACATGTAGATCAATTCTCTACACTCTTTGTCTTCTCAATCTATCATCTCTTTTATGCGTTTTGACCTTATTCATTTTATCAAGGAATGTTCTGAGAATGGTGTGAGATGCTAGCGAAAGAATATAAATATTTATCATTGAAATATAAACATTTAAATAATTTATAAAAAATATTAAAATATAAATAATAAACATGACATGATGAACCACAGTAATTAGGGAGGTGGGCCACAGTGGCCGTCCCACTATCATCTCAGAACATTCCTCTCCTTTTCTCTCCTTTGTTTCGCTTCTGTCGCTGTTCTATTTTAAATTTATTGTTAAATTTGTGTTCTACACGTTGTCCACCCGTTCCGTCACTCATTTCGAGTTCGGTTTTCGTGATTTGAGTCCCATTTTGCTCTTAAATTCGCCCTTGATCATTTTCGCCCTTTCGAAATCGCTGATTGACCACTCGATCAAACAAATTTGCGTTCATTTCGATGCATATTAGCCTCAAATTACTTCCGCCCCTTTACTCTTCCCTGCCATCACTCCGTTTCACCCTGATTCGTTGTTATTTCACCGTGCGAGACCAATTAGTCGGTTTTGCGGTTCCCCTTTGGGCTCCTTCCTTCTCCTTCTCCGCTTTTTCCTCCCTTCTCAACCAGTCATTCTCTCCCTTTTCCTTTCCAGTCTTGTTGAGTGCTTCACGAATCGATCGATTCCATCTCTTCCCCTGCTTATCATAATATTCGGCGTCGCATTCTCTCCATCTCTTCCCTTCCCCCTCCCCTCCTTCTCTCTTCCGATCACTCTTCGCTTCCTATCACCCCCATTTGTCTATCTCTTCCTTGTATTCCCATCACTTTCTAGGTCAGTTCGAGAGTGCATTCTCGACAACCCTTCCCCTTTCACCTCTCCCCCCTCACTCTTCCTTTCCATCCCGAGAGGGAGAGATTGGGAAGAGATTGATCTGACTCATTATTCCGATTACTCATGCGCTCATTCTTTCCTTGGGTCGTTTCTCCCACGCACAAAGTCGCCTCTCCTCATTCCCGTTATCAGTACGATTCTCTGCTCGATTTCAGCCTCAAATTTCCCTCTTGTTTTCCCTCTCTGACCTTACTCGCAAGCACTTTGCGCGTTGTTTACGCCTCACTTTTCAAACTGAATGAATCATTGCAGAGAGCGATTGAAGAGTGGATCGGTCGAGGGTTCGCTGGCTGAGGTACGGAAAGGATGTTCGGGAGGTTGAAGAATCTCTTCAAGGCGCCCAACGGCGATGACGCCAAACGAGTGCAACTACCGCCCATTGTACAGGTACGAGAAACAATTAGTTTTGCCTTACTTTGAAGTGAAAAAATAGCTAAAACTGGAATGTAATGATCGCGTTAATTTTGTGTTGTAATTTTGAGTAGAAAATACTGCAATTTTTATACGAGCTAGTTTAATCACCTCATAATTCCCCGTTGCAGAATGGTCAGTCTCATCTCGACGAGTGGGATTCGTGGGCGAGCTGGGAGACGGCGCCTTCGGAAAGGTCGAGAAGGCAGTGAGCAGAGCGGATCCGAGGAGAGTCGCTGCTGCCAAGGTATGGGGAGGGGGAGCGGGAAAAGGTGCGATGGGTCGGTTTTCTTTCGTATTTGATTAAAAAGGGGGTTTATGAGTAGCTATGGAATGTTAGACTTTTTCTTTGAATTTTTGAGTAAAATTTTGAGAAAAATGAATTGAATGGTTAGAATGATCACTTCTCATTTTTGGAACGTGGTCAATGTTCGGGAAGGGAGCAATGAATAGAATGCTGATCTACTCTTTTCCTTTAATTTTTGCTTAATGAGAAGTGAACAGTTTGATGCCGGTCTATCACGATGTTTGTTGCTTACCAGAGATCAAATACTACCGTCAAAAGGACCTATGCATGCCACATTTTGAGCCTAATTTGAACAAAAATTATAGAAAAGCATACCGCCATTTCACAAAAACAGAGAAAATAATACGAAACCTAACCACAACTTGCCCAATAGCCTTCAAAATGTGTAAAAGCACGCCACAATTTAAGTTTCATAACATGAGTATTTGACCTCTGTTGCTTACCGTAGAAAACGTGTGGGAAACCGGAACCGAATCGTGTTGTTGACTGAGTGTGCGCCAATCTCTTGCACTGTTCGCGCGTCTTAGTGGAGCCGAGAACGTTGCAGATAAGATGTTTGTGAACGAGGGATAGGCTGGAAAAATGGACGCTGCCTCACTTTCTCGAGAAAGTGTGAGCGTGACTCAGTGAGCCATTGAAAGGTTCTGTCCAAGGGAACGCAACTCGGCGAAAGTACCGTCTTGTCATCTAATTGACAATTACTGAACACTTACAAGAGTAAAAAAGAGAGCAGGTATTGAGTGCCAGGGTGTCATCTAACCCCGTAAAAAGGAAAATTGCAACAAAATGGGATGGGACCATAAAGAAGTAAGGAAAATAGCGTGAAACATAATTGGTTCGATGTGGAAATATCTGATTCAAAGTCTAACTAAAAGATAAACGCTTGAGACATAACTTATCCTTTTTCAGTGTATCACGATGGAGGAGGGCGAGGAGCTCGAGGATTTTCTCGTCGAGATCAACATTCTCGTCGCGTGCTCGCATCCGAACATCGTCGGCCTCTACGCCTGCTACTACCACGACCACAAACTGAGCGTGAGTACTACTGTAGTTGTGGAGTTATCGCAAACTGAGTGGATTACGGTAGCTTTAGTCGGCTGCTTTAATGACCACAAATTGAGCGGTGAGTATACTATTGAGGGGTTTATCGTGAACTGAGGGGAATGGCTTGCTTCTTTACCCGATCGCAAACTGAGCGTGAGTGTACCGTAGTTTGGGACTATCGTGAACTGATTGGATTACAGTGGCATGATATCGAAAACTGAGCGTGATACGGTAGTTATCGAGAACTGAGGGGATTACGCTAGCTTGACGGCGTATCGGAAGTTAGTATGTAGGTCGGGTGTATCAAGAACTGAGTGGATTACGGTAGTTTGCAATCGCAAATTCATTTTTCATTTTTGTGGAGGGCGCATTGAAAACTGCCTTTACTGACCTGGGAGAGATTATCGATTAGTTTGCCAGATCTAATGTTGTTGGCCATTTGGCCGATCCGGATAGACAATATCTGCTAATTAGTTGAGTTGACTCTCACAGTAATGCTTTAGGCAGTAACGGATAGATCAATGGAACGATAAGACCAAACGAGTGATCTCTGTGCGCATCTCACTTGAGATTTCATGCGCCTTTTGATGCCGCTTATTTATGACCGTTCCGCTTTGAATCGAATGGGGACGATGAGGGGCTTGAACGATCCCTTGTTGCTTTAATATTCCTTTTCTTTTAGGCATTCACTAGTCGATTCGCTATGTATTACTGTAGTTCCACTCGGTTCGATCGCTAATTGAATTTATTGTACTAGATTAGTAGTGTTTCCTAAGAAATCCTCAACAACAGATTACTGTAGCTCGGTTCGGGTCGATCGACAACTGATTTTACAGATGCTTCTCGAGTTCTGCGGCGGCGGCGCAGTGGACGGCATCATGATCGAGCTAGAGAAGCCCCTCACCGAACCACAGATCGCATACATCGCACGGTGAGTATACAGTAGATTCCCTGTCACTGTATCATATCGAACAAACCCGAACCTAGGTATAATAGTCAGCTAATAGTCAATCTAATAGTCAGCCATAGATACTTTTCGGAAAATTTATTTTGTCACGAAATTGAATGATACTATTTCCCGGTACACAGCCTCGGCTTTAAGACTCAGTAATAATTCATTGCAGATTCACGTGCGAGGCGCTCGCGTATCTTCACGAGCAAAACGTAATCCATCGCGATCTCAAGGCCGGCAATATCCTCCTCACTTCGGATGCCATCGTCAAACTGGGTAAGTGGTAGACTTTGAGTAATCAATATTATTCCTCAATATTTCCTCACCACCCTCTCATACAACTAGTCGAACTCTCGTTATAAAAAGTGCTGAGAATTAAGCCTCGATAGGTTGCCCGGTAGTTCCGTTGTCCCGTACTACTTAAGTACTTTAGGTCCTCTGTTCAAATCACGGCCAACATCTATCTGCACTGTTTCTGCATTTTCTCTTGTGCTCTGACCCACATGACCCATTGAACTGTGCACATCTCTGAATGGAATCAATCAAGCACCGAGACTGGTCTCTCTCGCTCATGCTTGGTTGGCTCTATAGCGGGCCCTTTTTGCGCCTCGATCTGACCAGGATCGAGATCTCAAACGGGGCGATTATAATTCCTTTTGTATTCGATGAATTCACTGACCCGAGACCTCTCAAAATGACCATCTGAAATATCAATTAATGGCCTTCTGACAGCCTATCTTGATCAACTTCCAAAAGGCGATGAATATTGAATTGTGTTGTCGATGTGATGACTAAACGTCCCACTTTGCAGCTGACTTCGGCGTTTCGGCCAAGTTGAGGGACCAGGCGGAAAAGCGGGATACCTTCATCGGGACGCCCTACTGGTGAGGGATTAGCCTGATTCAGGGTGAAATTATTCCCCATCGACCTCTCTGGGGAGTATCCTCTAATAGAGAAAATGCTCATTGCCACCCGAGGATTGCGAGGTAGAAAAGGGGAGAGCCTAGGTCCGGAAACACTTGTATGCCCGCACCTTCTTGCGTGTTTCGTTCCACTTTCTCTGCCATATGTGTCGAATAGTGCACAATAGTCCGCTTGCATGTATCAATCGAAGCGGGTGGTTACGCAGGATCAATGGAAATGAGCAAGGAGGGGCCACTTGACACTAGAGACGGGAAATAGCGCGCGCACCTCTCTTTTGATGGTCACTCTCTACCCGGCTCTCTGCTTCTCTAATCCGAGCGAAAAAAGAGGGAGAGAGAGACTGAGAGTAGGACAAACAAGGGAAGAAGGAGATAGTCGTTCCCTATTGGAGAGGCATGTAAGGTGAGCTGAGCGGGGGTGGGAGAAACTATTGACGCCATGCGAAGGAGAGAAAGGCAACCCGAAACTGTGAGAATGAGGGATGGGGAAGAGATCAGAGGTCAATGAGCACACTAGATACGGCAAATCAAGAGGTGTAAGAGGAGAGAACTTTATTGAAGAAGTGAGGGATTTGCCACCATAGAAATCATTAATATTGTAAAACATATAGTGATAGTCGTCTCGCTGATACGGCCACATTATATTATCCTCGATTTACAACAAGATTACGATTTCAAACACATTTATTGAAAGGTCAGGTTAGGTGAGAGCTCCGATATGCATGGCCTTGCAAATTGGTTTTCTTTCTTCGTTAAAAACGTTCTGACCAACAGTCGCATTTTATTTATTTTAATTAATTAACATAAATACGCAGGATGGCCCCGGAAGTGATGGCGTGCGAGACGTTCAAGGACCAACCGTATGACACGAAATCCGACGTGTGGTCCTTCGGCATCACCCTCATCGAGATGGCACAGATGGAACCACCACACTCGGAGGTATGGGTTGATCTTTGATCTTTGGTCTTTACTGATTTTGCTATTATCTGCAAAGAAACTTTCACTGAGCTTGCTTTAGTTTTGCAGACGATGAGCACAGTTCTAATCTGACCGCTCCAAATATTAATTTGGGTTATATTTATTTTTTAACCAACATATGAAATATTGAATTGCAGGTCTCGCCGATGCGCGTGCTGATCAAGGTGCAGAAGTCGGATCCTCCCACCCTCTCATCTCCCAATATCTGGTCCGTCTTCTTCCGAGACTTCCTCACGAACTGTCTCGTCAAGAGCCCGGCTAACAGGAGAACCGCCGCCCAGCTGAGATCGGTGAGTTGATGGGATTATAGGTTAGGGTTCCAGGTTATAAGAGATAAATACGATGCCGAATGACAGAAAAATCTTGGCTTTTCCGTAGGTAGTCCTCATGTGTTCATCTGATCAAGTTTCACTAATTAGACTGCACGAAATGCGGCTTTTCATATTTTGCATTGATAGTGCAATATGGATTCGTACACAAAGATATGGAGAAAGTAACCTCGTTAGACATTCTAATTCACCATGAAACCGACTTGCAGCACCCGTTCATCCGTTCCGGGACGGACAAGAAGTCGGTGGAAATGCTGCTGGCGGAAGTGAATGCAGAGGATGTGAGAGAGGAGGAGATCGTCATCGATGATTCCGAATCCGTCGCCGACTCGGAGGATATGCGTATGTTATTATTATTATTTTGAAATGCATATATGTAATACATATACAATGGTTAACTGTTGATACACGGAAATTAATCGAATCATGAATGATTTCTGTAAAAAGTTGCGAGTGGGAGTGGAGACAAGTCAGATTCCTGATAGACAAAGAGTGCTAGGGAGATTGAGCTGCAAGGGTGACGCTCATAATAATTATGTCATTGCAGAGGACGAATCGCAAGAGAACATTCCTCCCCTGGAGGAAGTGAACACGGAGAAGCGACAGAAGAGAGCGGCGCCCCCTCCACCCGTATCGCCCGTCCATGCCAATCACGGTGAGGGAGAAATTGTTGATATTTTTTTTATTTAGAAAGGTTAACGAGGTAGCGATATTTTTCTTAGAGAGTGAGTAGTATAGTTCTACTCGGAATTTTGGAATCGGTGCTGACATATGGTCATGAACACAAAACTGAATTACTTAAAGGTTGAATTTGCAGAGGTGAACATCGTGGCGACTCCGTCCGTCGGCGCCGCCGCCATCACTCTGGCAGAGGTGTGCAGCTGATAATTTTGATTCCTAGTACTCTTAGGACGGCTAAGTGCAGGAAAACAGGTCATTGATAGGAAAAATTTGCACTTTCGAAGTACAATATCATCGAATATGTATTTTATAGCGAGTGTTTGTTTTCTTCGTACATGCTTCCTCTGTTATTAAAATATAAATAAATATAAATATAAATATATATATGTGCAGGCTCAGACGCCCAGGAGGATCGACACGAATCTTCTCGTGCCCGACGTGCGATCCCCGAAGAGTCCGCAGTCCTCCGATGTCGTCGATGCATTGAGGGAACTGGACACGGCACTCGGCGCCGAAGCAACCTTTATCACCATCAGTCGTGCGTTGTTTGTTTAATGAACATGGCTTCTCACCCTCGTGAGAGACTAGCACGAAGGTGAGACGTAGGGCTATAGGCTAGTGATGAAGAACACAATGCGACTTTTTTACGTGGTTGAACAATGTTGATTAACAATGTGAATGATATAATCAAATTGATTTGAATATCGAATTCAGCCGAAGCGAAGGAAGAGCCTGCCGAGCCTGGCTACTACTCGCCTTCTCTCTCCCGAAGACCGGAAGTGATTGAGGCATCGAACAAGATCAAGAATGGTACGTTTAAATGTAGATTACTTTATTGCTCCTTGTTCTGAGAAATTGCAATAGTCAAATCCGAGAAGGAGCCAACTTGGAATGGTAAGTGACACCTGAATCTCAAACCTACTGAAATTGCTCAATTGTCGATTCCGAATCTTTAAATTACCGTACATTCTATTCAGTTCTCGATTCGGTGCGCGCTCGTTCGATGGATCGGTCGCCTCTTCCCACGCCGCGAACTCCCTCACATCCATCTCGTCCCGACACCGCCCTCTCCACGGATTCGGACAGTGGCTACGTCGCGGAGGTCAAGGTAAGTACGGATTCTGAATCGGACCCGCGAACCTCAAAAATTGGTACGCCCGGCAAACGTGAAGTCACTGCCGTTACGATAGTAGCGTCAAATTTGCCGATCAGATTGTTGAGCGGTTTTGATTACATTATTACGTTCCACAACCCTCAGCGCCTTCCCTCCTTGATTCTCATTCGGTTTTCCGGTATGTCTCTGTTGTGGTCTCCATAGAGATTGATGTAGTTCAGTTGTGTGAGATTAGCTTCAGTTCCAGTACCATTCAGTGATAGTTTCAGAGATCAAAGATCAGTGCACTTCATCACTGTAGATTCTGCTTCCTGTTACAGTACGATTACTTCACTGTTACGCTGCGAACAGTGTCGACGTCAAAATATATTGAGAGAACCACTCCTACTCATTCCGACTATTTCTTCGGCCAGAGTAGTCGGACGTCGACACTGTTCTTACCATTCCAGTAGTCCTGTCTCTGTCCCTATTTCGGGTCGATCGGTGCGCGTCTTTCAGTGTTTTTCTCTCTTGCAGCCATCGGTCGTTCACAATTGCGAGGCCGACTTCTCCCTGCACAATGGCGACCAATCGGAGAGCACCGAACACACGCACTCCATTCCCATTCACGACGCTGAGTCGCTGGTCCGTTATAGCCTTATGTTGGAGTGTCATGTCCGATGGTGCTAGGTTGGGATGATCATTGGCGGGTTCATACGATGGATGCCAATCGACATGAGACTCGACAGACAAAATTCCCGCTTGTGTTTTTTTTTGTTCGCATGTTCGGTTCATCTAAAGGATACGATCAAAAGAACACAAACGGGAATTTTGTTTATCGAGACTCATGTCGATTGGCATCCATCAGTGTACATCCGACCTAGTACCTGTCCGGTAGCTAAGTTTTGGTTCTTTCGTTCCACACGCTTGTACGGTTAACGGAGCGCTTGGAACCAAGCTTATCTAGGTTGGGTATTTGAAAGATCAGAGATCAACCCTGTGTCTCCTTCCAGTCCGGTGTCTCGGCCCTTCGAGAGCGCTTCGAGAGTCCTCAGCGCACGTCGTCCTCTGGACAAATCAGTCGATCGACGTCGGTTACGAGAGGAGATTCGACGGATGATTCGGATGCCGAAGCCATCGCAAGGGCAAGGATCAGAAACGCCATTCAACACGTGAGTTTCAGCTTGCTTTTTATCAAATTTCCCCTGTGTTTCCTTCTGTTATTCAGTCCAGCTCATGCAATGAACAAAAATACAAGAAAACCTCTGGTGATATATCACCATCTCCATTCTTATCGCTTATCTCTAGCAACAGCGTTCCGATTTCTTCCGTTTCGGCATTCTCGCTTGCTAGTCAGACACAGCAAGTGAGAAATCGAGAAATATCACGCATCCCTCGTGCTATTCCGCATGCATCATTCCACCATTGCATGGATTGGACAAAAAATAGTGGCTGCTCTTGTATTTGCGGGGTTTGCTAGTTAGTTTCCATAGATCAGTCAAGTAATTGTTATCCAAGCAAACCAATAGAGTAAGAATGCGTTGTTGTATTGGTAATGAGTTCTTAGGAGTTAGTCATCGTAGTGAGAAAGCTATGCGTAATCGTTGCTCATGCCATAGCAATAGTACTAATCCTTGTCCCTGTTCAGCAGATCAATCTGGAGGCGAATCGTGTCTCATCTCAATCGACGTCGTCTACTCGCCCGCTTCCATCGCGTGCCGCCGCCGTCTCCACCGTGCAGATGGTACAGGCCGCCGATAGGTCAGCTACTACCATTTATCTCTAGAAATTTTTTTCCGTAAATAACGAAATCCTCTTTGTTCAATATTACAATACCGTAACCTTCTAGTTTCTAAATAACGGTTTTCCTACAACCAACCTACCTTTTAAAAACTCGATATATTACTGCAACTGATCCATATTAGAAAAAAATGAGAACTTTTCGAGAAGCATTAATCATTTTGTGAAATAATATATCAATAATGTTTTCAGAGTATCACTAGCGTCGTCCGACTACGCTCCGTCCCGTCAGCAGACGACGCCTCCCGTGCAGCCGAAATCGATCGAAGTGAAGAGAAGTCCATCCAGCAAGGAGTACACGTACTTTGACAACCTCGACAGGGCAGAATACGTGAGTTGTACATTCTTCAGTGAGGGGTTGCCTCTCTGAAATCACCATCTTTCTTTTATTCATGTCGAAGGGGATACTATAGTCGCACTGGAAAAAATGGAAAAAGAAACACCGTTTGGGGGGATGAAAAGTCTTTAGTTGTATTTGTCGATTTGCATACGTTGAGGTTAGTCGTATTAGAGTTGTATTGGATATACAATTATTTCCTAATAATGCTCCAATGTTTCGATGTAATAATATTTCATTTCAGTTCACGGACTCCCAGCTGGACTCAACTCGTCCTCCGCCCGATCCGCCCGTCGACTATGAGGAGAAACGAGCATACGAAGAGAAGAGAGCAGCGAAGAAGAAGATGATCGTCGATCCCGTCTCTGCCTCGTCCACTCTCTCCAAGGAATCCAAGGACTCGTCCACTCCATCCGAACCACCCAAGATCATCCCCGATCCTCCCGTGAAGATCAGACCACAGGTGAGGAAGACTGTTTGTACTTCGGTTGAGAGCATGATCATGATAGCCTACTGGATGATATCCGAAAAACCTGCAACCAATGTAAATAATCTCATCCTTCTTTCATTCGAAAGATCTATTCCGCTTTAGAATCATGATCGATCGCTTTGAATATAGAAATTGTAAGACAGGTACAGAAAAAAAACAGAAGTATGACGTTTTCCTGCTCATGAGTCGCGTTTTTACTAAATTTTAATGTAATTAACACAGGCGATTCCGAAGGAGGAGCCTCCTCGTCCGGCGTTCAAGCGCAATCCGTACCGGCAGACAGTGACGAAGAAGACGAGAACGTACGTGGTCGATGGCGTCGAAGTGACCTCGACGACGATGCACGTCCTGGGACGACAACAGAATCTGCAGTTGAGGTGAGCGGGAAAGGTAAAAAGGTGTATCCACGTAAAGCGATTTTACGCCGTATGACAACGCTAGGTGGGACCCGCTGATAAGCCGACTGTTAGCGGGAAGGATTACGAGCAATTATTCTTGGCTTTTATTCCTTACAAACAATATCAAATTATTGAAGTTTTGCCATACTTTGAAGAGATAATTGAACTAGTTTGGGTAGAGAGCTTGGATCGGCCGCTTGATCGTAGCATCAATAAATAATTTGGCAGGCGCCAAGAGATGCAGGAGCTGAAGCGCGTGCAGAGGGAAGAATCGCGGCAGATCCAGGAATTGGAATCACAGGCCTCCCATCAGAACGACCTGCAGGAGAAGAAGCAACAGCAGGAGAAATTGGTGAGCGAGAGTTTGGTCTTTGATTTTTCGCAAACATTTTATCTAGTTATCAACTATTCCTAGTTGCGTTTTCATATTTCTCGTCGACAGAATCTGGCGAAAATAATCCCATTTGCGAGGTCGAAAGCGAGAGAGTGAGTGAAATTAGAGAGTAATTTTACTAGCGAGAGTCGACTCGAGGGATAATCCGACTTGATTGAAAAGAGGGAGAGGGGTTCGTTCTTCATTCGTCTATCTTGCGCGCGGGCTGAGCTGTCGGGTGGCGCGGAGGAGAGGTTAGTGGGTAGTCTTTTGAGGATCTTGGGGGTTTCCCTGGGGCATTGGGGGCCCTAGAGGGAGGGAGATGGGGATCCTAGAGGGAGGGGGGAGATGGGGATCCTTGAGGGAGGGAGAGGGGGTCCTAGAGAGAGCGAGATGGGGATCCTAGAGGGATTGAGATGGGGATCCTAGAGGGAGGGAGATGGGGATTCTAGAGGGATGGAGATGGGGATCCTAGAGTGATGGAGATGGGGATCCTAGAGGAAAGGAGATGGGATCCTAGAGGGATGGAGATGGGGATCCTAGAGAGAGAGGGAGACGGGAATACGGTTGGGAACGGAGGGGGGATACGTTAGGGAAAGGAGAGGCGATACGGGGGGGGGTACTAGGGACGGAGACGGAAATACGGCTGGGAAGATAGAGGGGGTATATTGGGAGAGTGTGATTTTTCTTTCTAGAGGGGGGGTCTAGCTATTATTACAAGAGGGAATAGTCAAATATCAAGATAAGATTTAGTGAAGATGTTTTTGTTACATGAGAGATTGGGTTGTGATTGAACTACCTATCATATCGTATCTCTTCCAATTCAAGATTAATTTAAATATTTACAAATAATATTGCAGAACATGCACCGTCAGTACGAGCTGGACATGGACTCGCTGATGCGCAAGCAGAAGAGAGAGATCGAGGACGCAGAGAGACTACAGGTAAACTTTACTGGTCAAAACGTTTCACCTTTTCCTGCTGCTGTTCTCCGGATATCGGAGAAATTGTCTTGTTTTCTTATTATGGCATATTAGCCACTGATTGGATGTATCCTAAATTCGATCAAGTTTTTGACCACAACTGACAACGATGTTTTGCCGGAAAGGTCTAGGAACGATTCGATATCTTCTCAAATCACATAATTGTTTTTGTTCAGGAGGAGGAACTGCGAACGACGAGCAAGCGACTCAAATACGAGCAGGAGAAGGATCTACAGGCGTTCCAGGCGAGACTCAAGCAGGAGATGAAGATTATCAAGCAAGAGGTACGTTATTTAGGATTGCTCAATTTAGATTGAACAAATACCCCGTGGCATCGCTTGCTAAACATTCAAAAGACATTCTATAGATTGTGCTGGCTAGGTCGGATGAAATTTGTATAAAAGATCTCCTGAATCCAAAAGTTCTCATGCGAACTAGTGGCCCATTTCTCCCCTTCTCACCCGGAGCAGAGTGACAGAAAAAAAGAGTTGTTCTCTTAAGGTGGAGATGCTTCCTCGTGCGCAGCGAAAGGACGCCCTCAAGCATCGGAAAGAGATTGCGGAAGAGATGAATCTGCAGAAGGAACAAGACTTCCACGTGCAACTAAGGATGAATGCTGAGGTGAGACATCGTTAGTGATTCAGATCCCTGGAATTATCGATCCCTGGATCTCTGATATTTCGAAATTCTATTTGTCGCTTCTATTATCTGGTAGTAATCCTTGACAAACACGCTCTCGACATCTAAAAATATGTAGATGTGGTAGAAGAAAGACCGAGGAGAGACTGCAAGATCAAAGGTCAAAGATCAAATTTCAAAACAAATGTCAGGCGTCGATCGCTCGAATGCGCGCGAAGCACAAGGAGAAGATCGCGCAGCTGGAGAGGCAATTCCTCGAGCAGAAGCACATGCTACTGAGGGCGAAGGAGGGATCGGAATGGGAACTGGAGGATAAGGTCATGAGCGAGAGGTAAGAGAACCGCTTGTTTCACTCTCTTTCTCCCTTTCGACTAGAAAATCTGACCAGTACACATTTGTAGTAAATATTTAGTTTCGAAAAGAGAAATACTAGTGGCGAAAGGAAAAAAAGCAAAATTTAAAATGAACAAAGAGTTACAAGATTTAGTTCGGTGAAATGTGACGGTGTCTTTTCACATAAATAATATGTAATAATGTCAGATACGTTCTGCATCGTCGTCTGCTCAAGGACAAGTTCTTCCTCCTTCGCACACAAATGCTCGCGCGACAGCAGAAGGAACTGCAGCAGGCACAGAAACTCCATGCGAGAGGTTTGTTGGTTTGTGTCAGAAAGATGGACGGTGGACATAACACCAATAGGTTGTTCAGTTCCGCGTTTCGAGTCGGGTTGTATTGTGGGCAAAGTAAATAGTTGAAATAGCATCTGAGATCCTTTGAATTGGAAATGCTACAGTTGAAATGGTCTGGATCAAAGATCACTCCATTGCAGAGGAGGAAGAGCTCATTCGTGCGCTGGCGACCGACCGGAAGCGACTGCCGAAGATGCTGAGAAACGAAGCGAAGACGAGGTCGGCCATGTACAAGGAATCACTCAGGATCTCGATGGTCAGTTATCATCACTACTTTGTCCATATCGAAGCAAAATACAATAGAGTGTTACGAAAATACCAATTGTCCTAGTCTATTCTTTGGTTTATCATAAAAATAGGAATTTTACATAGAATTTCGCAATCGATAATCGCAATAGTAAAGGTGAAGGTCATCCCGTAAATCAAGGCGCTTGCGTCCAGCGGGAGATCACTGCTAAGACAGTAATCGCAAAAGGATAATTAAAATATTTAATTAATTACTGTGATTCCAGGCCGATCCATCGGGCGGCGACATCAACGACATGGTGCGTCGGTTCGACGAACAGGAGAAGGCGAGAGTGAATCAAGCACTGAGAGATCACGAGATGAAGAGTGAGAAGAAGATCCAGACTCTCAAGGAGAAGAATGCCGCGGAGGTGAGTAGGATTTTCTATTGTTTGCTAATTTTTTTTCAAATCTTAGTACTGGCACTCTTTTGGCAGATTGTTTAGAACGTTCCCAGATACCATTACGAACAGAATATTGTGCATTCCTAAATATTTTCATAGTTCATTAGTCCTAAGATCTATCTTCAACGGATTCTTTTTAATGGAGTCTGTAAACAACAAGCCGTACCTGGCCTTACCCGTGTACACCACAAGGCGTGCCTGTTTCATGACAATTGTAAAATCGCCTTGGCTGAGGAAGCAACCTTTACCTTTACCTCTAAACAAGCGCATAAGTGTTTATCGGAAATGTATTTTTTATGTTCTTCTATTCAGATGAAGGAGCTGGAGGAGACGCAGAACGAGAACAGGAAGCTACTACTCGAGAAGGAGAGACAGACACTGAGTGATCACGAGAACAAGTACATCACGATGAAGGATGAATGGAAGAATGATCTACCGAGGAAGAAGGCGGTCAGTAACGTCGATAGTTAGGCCTTGTATCTTTTGAATCCCATTTTTGGAAAACAGCCACGGCTTCACCATTGGTAAAATAGGATTATGGGCAGATTGGAATGTCGCTTTCCTCGTTCTTTGTTCGAAATAAATCAAAATTGAATAGATTCTCATAGTGGGACGATGATATAGGTGAATACGGTCATCGAAAAACGTTAAATACGTTTCTCTTGCAGGAATTGGAGAATTTGTTCGACGAGGAACTGTCTCAACAAGAGCACTTCTACGGTATGCAGTCCTCCACTCCATCGACACCCTCACTCGGAGGTCGCATCTGAATCCCCTCTTTCCCTTCTCTCGATTCCCCCAGTTGATGATACCGGTTAACCAGTCGTTCCTTCCTCCCCACTCCAATCCAATCACTAGGTGTTTTGATGACCATCGATCAATTTCTGTGTCATTCACAACTCTTCCCGTCCTCCATACAATCACTAACTATACGTATCTAATCAATACTATGTTTTGCCATACACTCTATTTTCGATTATTATTCTGCGACACAGTAGTGCAAAATCTCGATTCTTGATGAGTACCCTCGTTTAATCTAACTAATAATATGATATGTTTTACAAGTTGCTATGTAACATTCGTAGTTGTAGTAGACAGTTTTACCGCTCGTGATCTTTGAATAATTCCCAACATCAGAAACATTTCCCTCTTCCATAAATGAACATTATCAGTAGCTATGATCACTTAATAATGCCTCGAGCTTCTATTGTACATTTCACGATAAACAAAACTAATATTATTTTCTCATTTTTGAGTTGTTAACGGAGCTTGTTTACGGTATCGTGCTCGGATTGAGGAATATCGCTCAAAATTAATGCTACAGTAACGACTATAGGTCTATAGTATATTTACAACTATTGCGCCGATAGGGAACGGTAGCTCTGGAATGCACCGTGGAGTACTGTAATGATTTTCTACTGTAGCTCTGGAGTGTACTGTGTCAAACAGGTTACGGCAGATATGATGGGCTCCTGTATCTCTGGCATGTGCAGTGGAATACTGTACCGTTTGGTATTTTAGGTCTGGGAGGTATTGTGGCGTAATGAAAGTCTTCGATAGTTCTGGAGGACTGTACGGTGAAAATAGGTTGCAGAATACTGTATGACACAATGTGATCGGCAGGTCATAGTGTAGTCGATGAATGAATTGACTGATCAGTTCGTTGTACTATTTCGAGTTGGTTTTGTTGCTGCGTGACTTCTAGAAAGAGAAGATGGTCACAAGATGAAACTGAGCCTAATTATGACTGATTCCCCTTGCCGATTCCCCATGTCTATCCCATTCTAGGAAAGGAGAGACAACCAGAGCGTGGGAAGATATTCCTGGAACGAAACCGTACCCACTTAGGAGTGTTGTTGTGGCATGGAAGGATGACATACTCTGTGGAATAGAGAATATACTTTATCGATTGGCTCGTGGGATGTATGAAGCAAAGCGCAGAAGCGAAAAGAAATCAAAAATCGTTCGTCATACTAATTCATAATATCACGGGAGGCAAAAGAAATCATGAGAAATAAGTAAGAACGAGAACATTGACTAGCATGCGTAAGCGTCATTACAATAGCTTGATTGCAAATCTGAGCTGTGCAAAAAGTTTTTCGATATCTTGTTTCGCAATGCTCTCTCGGTTTCTGTGACCGGCGAGAAAGCATTATGAAATAGTTCTAAAAAAATTTGCACATCCCAGTTACAAATACATTGCCCATGGCCACCATAACATGAGATTAGAGAGTCTCTTCGTGGATCTCAGCATCAGTCTTCGAGTCCTCCGATGCACCGAGAACCTGCATTGATACCATTCTTGATACCATTCTTTCCCTGTCAGAACCTCACGATGGTACTCCCAACTTCCGGATAGTATTCGCACTGCTCCCAATATCCGAATGTTCAAGCGTCGACTTGAAAACCACCCCATCATTTAGCCAAACTCACCTAACCCAGGAGAGTCCCCCCCACCCCATTCCTGCTCTCCCATCTTATTATGTTACGATTCGGTCTCTTTGCGCCTCGGGCGTAGATAAATTATTATTATTATTATTATACCTTATTTAAGGTAAAAGGGCATGTGAAGTACGGCCGTTTTATCCTGAGAGTCTATTGCTATTCGATTATCAATCTTGTCTACCACGATATCGTTTTTTTCACGAGATAGTGAAGAAAATGCGAAAATAGTTTGGGAATGATGCTTGTGGAGTAACAACGCGTAGAGTGATTGATGAATTGGATTGAATAATTCACGCGTACATTATCCTCCTGCTCTTCTTCACCGGCCGATTCCATGGGAGGAAGAGGATTGAGAGAGGCATGGATCGAGGACATCACGATGGCCTCCGCGTTTTCCTCGTCGTCACGAGTGTTCGGTAGAGGGAAGACGGCCGAATCGTCGGCGGTTGTCGTCTCAAAGGTAAAAGGTAAAGGTAAACGTAGGGGCCACAAGCTCCGCCCACTTTGTGCGGACACGATTTCGCCGAAAAGCGAGAAAACAAAAACACAAGCTTCATTCTAAACGAAATCACTCGCTCTAAAGTGCTATGGATAGCTGTTAGCATTACCTATCCATCGAGCACTGTCCGAGAAATACATTACATCGCTAAGACGATCAAATTTGCTTATAAACGAAGGGAATGGGTTGTTTTGACATGTTTCAGTTTGAAAGTTCTGCTCGGACAGCAATTTTCTGACTAATTGGATTTTTTAGGATTTTTAGAGAAAAAATTAGATTTTTAGCATTGCTCCCGGGCTTGTGTTTTTTGGGCGGGGAGAGGCATGCGAGAGGGCGGGGGGAGGGAGAGAGACACACGCTAATTAGGCTCCGCCCCTTTCCCTCTCGTCTCGCCTTTCCCTTCTCTCTCCCAGTGCATTGCGCGCGCACTTCTCGGGCTCTAGCGCGGCTGCCAGACAAGATATTGACAAACGGCAAAAAGTATGATGTTATCATGCCCTTGGGGATAGTTTGAGCTAACTTTTGACTCATTTGTGTAAAAACGGCTATCTGCGTTGTGGCCCCTAGGTAAACGTGTATCCGCGTCAAGCGATTTTACGTCGTAAGACAACGCTAGGTGGGACCCACTGATAAGGCCAGCTGTTATACGGACTACAGTAGTCTGAAATTTTTTCAATGATTTTGTCTGAAGCAGCTTCTAATGCTAGGCATACATGTGGAACAACCCCAACAAGTCAGTACAGAAGAACCACCACGATTGTGAAGCCTATTCGAAATTAAGTGAGGAGTCGGGAATTAATGCTTAGATGGTTTCGGAATTCTGTATTCTTTGATTGGGGTTCTGTTGATCTGTTTCGGTATTCTTTCGGTAGTCTATTGTACGATCCCTTGTTTGTGCAATAGAAAGTCTCTGCGTGAGAAACACAAACGAGTGACGAACTATACCCAATTAAGAGTGTAGTCTCTATCCGTTTCACGAGAACTATATTCGGTAAAAGAAATAAAGAATACTTTACCAGACAGGGAATCCCTTCTCTCGATTACCGTACCCAATGAGTCTTAGAAAATCGAAAGCAGTGAAACTGGTGAAGTACCTGTACAAGATCAACTCTCTTCAGCTTGCCGGTCGCAGTCTTGGGCAGTTCAGTGACCAGGGAGACTCCAGCTAGGTGCTTGTACGAGACGAAGTTCTCTGAAAGGACTACTGTAGAACAGATAAGAGCGATACATGAGGCGAGCCCTATTAGTATTCTCTCTCCATTTCACAAGGTCTAAATTCTTTCTGAAAAAGAAGGACAGAGACAGAGTAATGAGCGTACCTCTGACGAACACAAGTACATCATTGACCACGGGATTTCCAACGATGAAAGCATGAGGAAGGGTGTTTCCACACATTTCAATCTGAATCACTTTATTGCAATATATGAAACTGCTGCTACGTGATTTGTATAGATTCTTTAGGATACTCACTCCCACAATGGCACATTCTTCAACACCCTCCACTCCGGCCTTGATGGCCGTCTCCAGTTCGTAGGGGTTAACCTGCCAACCGCGAACCTGCAAGAGACGTCGGAGCATTGATCTCTCCCCATGGCCTCCTCATGGTTCACACTTTTGTCCAATACACTCATGTCCTTTGTTCTAAAAATTCCCAACTAACTACGGTAAGATCACCTTGATCATCTCCTTGGTGCGTCCCACGATGGTGAGGGCTCCCTTTTCGTCCACACTGGCCACGTCACCCGTATCGAACCACTCTCCGAATCTGCGCAAATTTTTATTTGATATTTTTTAAAAAAATTTCTAGTATCATTTTCGTTCATCTACTTTTATCTCCAATTTTGTCTACTAGACGGAGCACATGTGATATGACTGCAGTTGACAAATAAAAGAAGATGCGAAGCCAGGAAGTTGCACGAGATCGAAGTTCATTTCCTCCGATGTAACCAGATAGCATAATTGCTCACTTGTCCCCTTTGAGATATCCAGTGGCCATAGTGGCAGTCTTGACGATTAGATCTCCGGGAACGTCAGGAGGACACTCAGAGCCGTCCTCTGCTAGGATCTAAAGGACTATTGTGCTCTTAACAATTTTCCAAACTAATATCATTTTTAACTCGCCTCCTCAGTATTTCATGTCTGAAGCTTTGACATTTCCTACCTTGAACTCAACTCCGGCATGGCCATTCCAGCTTTTGTTGGATCCTCTCCTTCATGAGTGGCGAAGACGAGAGTTCCCGCCTCGGTGAGACCGTACACTACAAGATATACGGTAAGAGATAACATACAGAAAATATAAGGAGAGGTCAGGTGGTGTTCGAGAGAAGTATCGTGATATTATTTTCCGTTCCACTCGTAGTTGACCTTTGACTACCGTTCGATGGGCGGAGTTAAGAAGAGGCCGGAAGGAGGCTAGTGATCTACCTGCTCTCCTCCGCCCTACCTCTTCCCTTCCTCGCTTTCCCAGATAATCAATACGCTAACCAGCACATTGAGTTTGCTGAGCATTTGAAACGCACGATAATAGTACTATGCATGAGAACAGAGAAAGCACTGGGCATCTGATTTGAAAATACGAAACTACCGTACTCTGTACGAGTTTCACATCGGGAAGACGTGCTTTGAAAGCAGCAGCATCCTTTGTAGTGAGAGGAGCAGCGCCGATGTACACCACCTTAACAATCATTGTATTCTGCACAGGAAATAAAGGTTGGGTCGGAGAATATCTTTTTTTTATTCTTCTTTGTCTATTTAGCCAGAGCGAGAACATAATTGATGTGGATTGTTTTTTTTCATGATCTGGAACTTAGACGTGTCGAGGATCATCGATCGTGATGGAAATCACTAAGTTACCCTGTAATACTCATTACTGCATCTATTACCTTGAGATGAGGCAGAGAGAGGTTTCCAGGATGTTGCGTGAGCACACCAATAGCGGCCGGCACGAGATACACCACCGACACCTGAAAGGATTTGGTTAAACGATTTTTTCGGGTTAAGATACCTTGTACTTGTTGAGAATGTCGATGAATATCTCCGCATCGAATCTGCCGTTGAGCACCATCGTCATGCCCTAAATACCATTTATGTTAAGCAAACGACGTATTATATTTATTGGTCTTGCGTTTACGCCGTGAACGCGATAATGCAATCATGATTGATTGATTAGCGCAGTACATTCGAAATTTTATTATTTGTTAAAGTCTTCGTTCGTCTATCGGTGAGTACCGTACCCTGGATAACATAATGAAGAGAGTGATGAGTCCTCCGGCATGGAAAAGAGGGAGCACTCCGTGGATGGCCGATTCCTCAGCAGGAAGAGGCATACGCTCGTCCTCCGGTTGGGCATACATCAGACTGCAAAGCAGAATATTCATTGGGATTACTTATTTCGCAGGAGAAGTGGGTGTTCCTACACTGCTGAGAATCACCGAGCGTCGTTTATTGATTCGAATATGTCTACTCAAAATAAGAAAGTACTGTGATGTCACATTAGCTATAGTTTCAGTGAATACTCACTTTCCCATGAGACAATGGGCGATCACAGCACGATGTGGGATGCAGATGCCCTTGGGTGGGCCGGTAGTTCCAGACGAGTAGAAGATGAAGGCCTGCGAGTACAGTTTTTTCTAGGGAGATTTTTTTTTTTGAAGAGTCGGTAATCCCGACACCGCATTGCATCGCTCATCTTACCGTAGTCTCGATGTCGAACTTGTTCTCCTGTCTCTCCTGTACCTCCACTCCCGACGTGTCAATCGCATAGAAGTTGTCCATCTCGACGATCATCTTCTCAATACGGAATGGGTCACTTCTCATTAGCTAAAACAGGTCTACGTTATTGCTCTGTGCAGAAAAATCGGTTATCGAGTAAGACACACGCGTTGCGGCAGGTAAACGCGTCGCGGTCGTGGTCAAAAATCAATACCGGACGGGGGGGGGCGACAGCTCACCACGGGATTGTCCATGTCGAGTGTCGTCTCCCACACCTTGTCGATGCAATCCTTCTGGGCGATGACACAGTGCGCGTTCTCGAAGTACTTCTCCAGCTCCACTGAACCATTTTCCATTACTACACCCTCGAGACATAAGACATGTCAGTTCTTATTTGAGGCAAAACTGACGACAATTGTGTTTCGATGAAATATCGAGTGGGAATGATATGAACGAGAATACAGGGGGCAAAAATATGTCAATTTTAGTAGATCCGAAGCGGGCGTTCTAACTCTTCTTCATGGCCGGATTAACAGGGATGATGGTGATGCCTCGACGAAGTGCACCGAGCACGAGAATGATGTAGTCGAGAGTGTTGCCTAAACAATGGATACAGTATCCCCTAGACTGAGTTCACTATACAGTTCAGAATTCCGCCTTCCCATCAGCCTTTGCTGTGATATGGGTTACTGTATCTCACGCTACAGGATAATTACGTTGTTGCATCTCACACTAGAGCACACTACCGTACTCCTATCCAAGCATCACTAATGACGAACCAGAAAGTACGGCGATTCTATCTCCGTGTCCGATGTTGTACACAGCCAATCTTCTGTCCACGTCCTCCAGTCTCTCGAAGAATTGATCGTACGAGAGGAGCGCATCGCCCTTTTCCGGATCGGCCTGGAATGTGAATTTAGTAATCATACCGAATCGCTGGGTACAGCACTCCTGCAGAGTGTCTTGGTACTGCAACCGTATCAGTAACCGTAACCGTAGGATAAATACAATACAAGATACAGTAATCATATCGTTCCGGGATAAAGCACTCCTAGACTGTATCTAGGCACAGAATACCTTAAGTATTCAAGGTACAGTACAATATCCATCCCCAAGCATGCCCACTTACGATTGCGATGCGATCTCCATAGATCTTGGTCTGGTCCATCAGCCATTGGGTGAAGGACTTCTCCGGCATTGGAGGAAGAGGAGGAAAGCGGTTACCGTATACCATAGTTGAAGATTGAGACACTCGAGACTGGAAAGAAAGAGGTGAGTGAGCAGTAGTCCATAGAAGGGGCGAATGGAAGGAGGAGGAGTTGGGCAAGTGAGTAGTCGATGGATGGAGGGGAAGATATACCGAGCGACGGTCGGAAATTAGCTGAGATCGGTTGGAAGGAGGAGGGTGGACGAAGGGAGGAGATGACTATCCTCGGATTGAAGTTAATCAACCCGTGAAGTTGAGAAACAGATCCCTGTGCAAGATGTAAACAAGAAGATGGTTGCTGTAGATGTTACCGATTAGACTCTCAAAAATTGACTTCGTGTTCTTTAAGGAAATATTTTTGATTATCAATTTCCTTCATGGCCTTAAGTACTGGAAGAGAAGGGTTTAGGAATACTGTACCTTCCATTCGGGGATATACCTCAGCACACTCACAGAACGTGAAGAGCTGTGAATTCGTTCATAATAGCTTGACTATACGAAAAAAACCGGAATGTACGGAATGGAAATGGAAAAATATCGTCTATGGAAACGTCGGGGGCTCTTTCGAATAAACGGATCTCTTTCCTCAATCTCCTTCTCCTTCTTTCTAAGGAGTGCTATGGTAATGGATGCATTCTAAGCGTAATAAATCTTTCGCTCGGCGCTCCTTTCCTTCAAAAAGTGACTACTATTCTCACGGTTTGTTCACAGTGAATCATCACACTAGAAAAAGCGTGTATGGTTCTATTGTAGAATATACAAGAACATGATGGACTTCTTTCAATAAAAGTCATCAATGCTTGTCAAATTTTCCACTTTTAAGATTCCGGCCATTCCTCTCGAATGTATTGTCTCCCTTTCCGATACACTGTTGCGCTGACCTGCGATACATCCATCAAATCAAACATCACGATGGATCAAGAATGGCATCAAGAAATTTTTTAATCAAAACGTCATAAATTTATATGTACCAGATTTGAAATCGAACCGTTGTAAAGTTATCAAAAATTATTGACTAGAACCGTGAACTGAACCGTCGAGTACGAGATCGAGAATGGTGCAAACATAATCAACAATAACAATTATGGATAAGTCGTGACTCTGCTCGTTGCTCTCTGAAGGTGGGGGGGGGGGCTAAGGAATGAGAGTGATAGGGAAAGAAATATTTGCGATGATGTGGCCAACCATAAAGATGAAATGATCATAATTGGTGTCGGCTCGATGTCGGGGCTCCTTCGGAAGAATGAGACGAGAGACTGACACTATCGTGATCGGATTTCTCTGATGAAGAGGCAGATCGGTTGAGTGTCGTGTGCGATCGAGTATTTGCGTCGTCTTTCTGAAATTATCTCATTCACTCAATGTCACTCAACAGTTCTCATAGTGATCGATCAAATGATGATGAGCTGAACGGTAGCGGGTTGAGTGGACTGAAGCGGGGAACAACTACCCCTGTAATCGTTAGCCGTCCCGAGTTGCCAACTCCACTTCACGACCTATAGATGGTCTCCCAAAACTCAAAAAACAGACTCGTTTGCTCGTCGAAGCCGGCGATTGATTCGCAGACTTCCTTTTGTTGTGAGGACGTGGATACAGTTCTCTTTTCGGCTGCATTAGATATGCAGGAGGAGGAGAGATGCCACTTCGGCTGGACGGTGAAGGGCTAAATAGGTCAGCTATCAGTTCAGAAGTGAATGGATAGTTTTTTTAAAGAAACACACGAAATGATTTACAAATTGTAAACATACACTGCATGTTCGGTGATGATAATTCGTCTTTGTGAGATTGTTCCCGTGTTGGCCGACGGTACGACAATGCCGTACGTTGATAAACTGCAAAATTATTTATTTTAAATTATCAATGTTATTCAGTATGCGGTTTAGTCAATAGTTACACCACAAATGGAGCGATGACAAGTGTATAAAAAACAAGAAACCTTGCAGTGCTCGGAGGCGGCGCATAGAAACGGCTAGGATGATCTCTCCCATGTTGAGGAATGAAGTTAGGATTGTAGCTAGGACCACTTCGAACTGTCGAACCACTGAAATTGTTTTTCTAATGAAGTCTGGGAGTGGGGGATTCTAGACATCGAATACAGTAAGGGCCAGTCTGCCCGATATTGTTCGGAGCGAGAACGACATACCATTCCTCTCGGTCTCTCTCAACAATGTTGTTTTGTCAACTAAATATAGCGATGGAATAGCATGCAAATCGGAAGAGGCTAGTCCTAAACCTCAAAACTTACCATTGCGAGGGTAGTGGCGGTGGTAGGGAAGGATACGTGGAGGTCGACTCCACTACAGAGTACGCGCGCATCTGCGATGTACAATCATTATTCATCTAGAAGCATGAAATTAAGAAGCATGAAATGTGTGAAACAGTATTCTTACCTCATAGTGTTCACCCGGTGCTCCAGAGAGTGGAACGAGCAGTGATGGATCGTTATGGCCAACGAACTGGTGATATCTGCGAGATGGATTGATAAAGATGTGAAAGGCAGGTATAAGGTGTGTACCCACGTCTAGCGATTTTACACTCGCAAGACAACGCTAAACGGGACCCAGCTAGATGGGGGCTAGGTTTGATGATATAATGTGAATGTATTTCCCCTTACCTCCTGTCAGCAACACTCTGCTCTACTCCCGAAGTTCTCTTCTTACTGTAGCAGAAGAACACGCAAATGGGGCAAATTGCGAGAAGGAGAAGAAGCTGGAAAATTTGTGTGAATTATATAAAAATAATAAAATATTTTGTGTTCTAAAAGTTATCGAAGATCTATCAAACGTCTGCAAACGTTACGAGCACTCCTTAAACGTCTCGTACACTTACAATGACTGCACCAAACATGATGTGCGTGAATGTGACTCGGAAACCGGCAACTTCGGGGGTGAAAGCTGCACAGAGCTGAAATAATATTTTTGGGATGAATTCACTAGATCTTGTCGATTTTGGAATACTTTTTCAGTCAATCAACTCACTCTCTCATCCTCATCCGCTCCGTTACTGCAATCGTAGTGATGGTCACATCGCAGCTTCCTCTGAACGCACTCCGGCTGACTCATTCGACCGAAGATTGCACAATCCATTTCAGTGGAGGGCACGGAACATCTGCAATTCTTCCCTCGACCGCATTCTCACAACTTTCGCGAGGAAATATGCAAATTTTGTATTCCCCATTCCAACACATCATTCCCAAAAGATGTGTACATCCTTCGAGTTCGCAGTGGAATAAACTCACTTGCATCCTTTCTCGTCACTCTCATCCTCGCAATGGGGCACTCCATCACAGACAAGATATCGATCGATTCTCGTCCGTTTATCCCCACAAGTCCATGTCTTTACATCGATACTTCCGCACATATCGGGAGCTTCGTCAGAGCCGTCCGGACAGTTGAGTCGACTGAAAAGATCATACTCATACTAAACGACACAAGTTCAAGAGTTTTCTCTCAGAACACAATAGTAATCGAATCTCGTAGTGAAAGCGTTACATACTTCTTTATTTCCTAGAAGAATGAAAAAGTACTTACTTGTCGCATTTTGCTCCCGAATGAACACACGTTCTCTGATCTCGGCAGAGAAACTCCCATGGATCGCAAGTGACGTTTGGCATGCAGATGTGTGCCCTGTGAAAATTTACAGTTTTTACAAGTAACAAAAATTAGAAGATAAACTGACGAATCGTGTGAGATCGTGTATCCCAAGGGGCAGAGGCACTCGTAGCTATCACCAGAGTACCTGTAAGGGGAAGTACATAAATCTATTCAATAGCGTTGATGTTTTGCTGCATTTGTTATAAAGCAAGAGGGATATCTAAAAGGGAACTGACGCGCATAGATGAGTGCACTCTTGATGGATGCAACTTCTCGACCGATCGAATTGCGCGAATTCACTTGAAGTGAATGCAGCCATTGCAGTGACACGAGACATTCCCGGAATAAGTAGTCGTTCTTGTCCAATGATGAGGAAGGAATCTCTGGAAGGCGGTACTTCATAAGTAAATTGGAGTTACAACAACTAATGAGACATTAGAAGTACACAATGGAACAGATACGGACCCGCATGGTCAAGATAACCGTGATAACTGTGTAAGAGTTCCAACACTTACTCTTTCTCATCAATCGGTACCAACGCGACTCTCTCCCCATCCACCGAAGCAAAGAGCGCCTTCACATTCTCGGGGCCATTCTTGATAGGAGACGTATTCAGATTAGTGAGGTCCAGTTTGTTGATGGAATCTTCTCCAGTAAAGAGCAACTTGCTCTGACTTGGCAGAAGGGAGAGACGAGAGTAGGGAGTTGTTCTCTGAAATGGAAACGGTAAGATACTTTTAATTTGTCTGCAGTATTACTAGAAGCTCCTCAGTTGGTAGATTCTCGTAATACTGCAGACAAATGTTTCGCACTCTTAAGTTCAATTCAAATAACATACTATAACTCAAAAAAGAAAATCCCTATGACAGTATCGAACGATGATAATATATACCGTAGTATGTCTTATGTACTCACCTCACTGGCCTTATCACAGTTCCTTCCGTCGAGATCACAAACAACTAGGATCGGCCCACCAGAGCGAGTGCTCACGTCAAGATATACTAGTTTCCTGAAGTGCATTTTTCATTCTTCATTTTTCTGGTGAGACATACCTCGCTCCAACGGCAAGTTCAGTCGGAACGGGTTGTTTTCCCGTCACTGGGGAGATCTCATCACCATTCACTACTCGACCGATGTGCAGTAACTTGTCGGGTTGAAGGGAAGTCGATGACTGAAAATACTCCTTTGTTATGTAAAAATATATTGTTATTGCTTCACATTCTATTGACTTCCTATCTCGAGCGACGCGAATGAGACATACCTGAATACGGTAGACCATGATGTGACTTCGTCCCGAGGAAACGACACAGGAAACGAAGAGTTGCCTGAATATATTCATTGAGCAGAATATGATAGAGAGACTCCCGAGAAATTTTTTAAAATTTTTACAGTACCTTCCAAATGTGTCCACGGCAAGTGCTCGAAGGTGGATGCATACGGAAACGAGGAGCGATTGGGGATTGACCTGAAACTCTCGAGCATTTTCTAGTGTCAGCCTCTCTTTCCAGTGTGACCGAGCAATATTCTGGCAAGAACTACCTCTACTCATGTTGCGTGATCCTTACTTCCCTCTTTATCCCTCGTTGAAAGTACGTACCGTGTTTGCTCCTCTCATCGGCACAGATCGAATCACTTTGGGCTCGTTTGCATCGATCCAGTAGAGTGTAGCGAATCGAGAGAGTTCATCGACAGCCACGGAGAGGGGAAGTCCAACTTTCTCGATGGGAAGAGATGTGATGGGTGAATGATCCTGAACGTTAGTAGTCAGTTCATTCTCACCGTCCACAATCACAGTACTGAGTCCATTACACACACCCCTAACATTAAGCTGTTCGCCGTTCTGTTCTCTGTCGTACTCGATATATCATCCGGAGTCTCAAGGGCCAGTCATACCTGGTTCATCATCGATTTGGGATCCTTGGCTGATATATACAGAAATCTGCCGTTGCTTCCCAGGATTAGTCCATGCGGATTCGCTGTAAACCATTTCACAATGTCTCATCACAGAGAACACCGACTGTTATGTTCTTGTTGACTCACCGTGACAAGATTTAGTGACAACGTCGAAGTATCGATGATCCCCACACGTGCATACGGGTTTGGCCTCATATTGGGGAAGGCACAACTCGGAACAGCCTCCGTTGTTGATTTCGCACGAATTTTTTTCTGGAAAGAACAAATATTTCCAATTGATCAGTCGAATCGACTCACTCTCGCTCTTCGCCACTGTGCTAGTGATGACAAAATCCCTGACGTTCTTCACTCCGGCATGCACCGAATGGAATCCGCCACCATCGAAGAAACCGAACTCGTTTTTCTTGCTGAAAAAAGGATTTTGGCACTTTTGCCATGCAGTCCTCAATCAAAAGAGAGTCTGTCGTACCTGTCAACGTAGTACAATGACTTCTCTCTGAAGTGAAGATAAGCGATTCGTCTTTCTTCCGATCGAGAGAGAACGACTGCATCAGTGCCTAAAAACGTATCTTTCAATAGGCTTTTGGTTCGAAAATGAGTGAACGAATGACCTCACCGTTACTGCTCATCTTATGCAGTGTGTTGACTCCGCGGTTTTGCTCGGTCCAATAAATCTAAAAGCATCAACTTTGATGAGATTAGACATGAAATTTACAAACTTCTCTATTCTTGGGGTCGATGGTCATCGCAACAATTCTTGAGGACGGCTGTGTTGTTCTGTAGAGAACTTGGCCTCCATCCGGAGTGACTGTGAGGGGCATTCTCTGCAACACTCATTAATTACATTCATGTCAGTAATAATGTTTTGAAAAATAGTCACATTTTTGGAAGTCTCATATTGTACACGCATGTACACGCAACTAAGGCATATTCACAGACTGATCCACTTTCTCATTCTTTTAGCTACTATAAGGAAGCCGACCTGGTACTAGGTCACCCGATCTACGACAATATCTCTCACATGGATGGAAGAAATATCAACAGATTCGTTGACGAAGTAGATTTCGCTTCGCGACAGATCCAGTTTGACAATCGTCGGTCTGATGTCAATCCATGCGAGAGTCTTTGACTGTTTTCCATCCAATGAACACGCCTCGATCCGTCCGAACTCTGCGTTTGAGCTGGAATGACAGTGATATTTAAGTCATTGTAGGTAATTTGTTTGATTCTGAACTCAGAGAGAGAAGGGAATAGTTGGCAAATATTTAGTTGTTCTACAAGCCCTGGGTCATTATGGAAACTCACTAGACGATCAGCTTCGCAAAATGTTCAATCTCCAGGTGGGATATTCCCCTCAGTGCAACTCCCGACGCGATAACAGCTGCTCGTGGAGTGGGACTAGTGAGGTTGACGTGTTCGATCGTCCCCGATGAATCGTTACTTGAGGCGATGTAGATTGAGGATGAAATCTGATCAGAGTTTCAATGATTGAGGCTGCATGTTTCTCGTCTCATATTCAGATAATTTTCATGCTAACGATAATCCGATTCAGTGATTGTGATTGCGTGGGGAGGTGTGGGAAATAGCCTCGTCTCGGGTAGTTTAACAATAGGCACTACTATAAGAAAACTTTAAGTTATTGATTACCTGATCGAAGGCGATATCATGAGGCGATCCGGATATTTCCTGCAGGTACAGCTTCTCGAGATTTCGGGGGCCTGAATAACAATTGATTATTGCGCCGCTAAACAGAAGGGGGCAAAAAAAGAGTTCCGGACAAGGAACACAAAAAACAAAAGTCAGATAATCTTTTTTATTTCATCCACAAGGAGATGATTGATGTTCGAATAGTCAGTGGAATAGATAATTATAGGAAGTAGAACAGATAATTGATCTCATGAACTGATAAACGCACTCACCCTTGAGTGCCATTCTCACGAGATCCGGTCTCCTCCCTGATCCATCCAGTAGAATCACACTGCTCGTCGCTCGCACACATCGTCGACCGTCCTTCTGCAGTTCGAATCCTCGTCCACACAAGCAACGAGCGCTTCCGGATGGACTGAACGTGGCATCAATGAGAACGATGAAAATGTGATTCAGTAAAAGACAAGGAATAAGTGAGCGTTTTCACCTGTTAAGACAGTAATGGCTGCAGCCTCCATTCCCCTTCACACACGGTCCACTCCTCTTCACCGCTTCCTTTAATCGCACTGCTCGCAAGCCGACAGGACCGTAGATCTGGGATTCAACGACGCGAGATGAGTCGTGACCTGAAAATTACAGCGGAGCAAATGCAAGCTCTTGGCGAGAAAAAAGTCGTTATCTCTGAGCTCGCAAACATGCAATTAGCATACCTGCAAGTATTCCATCTCTTAGCACAATCTCCACGAAAGATCGACCAGCCATCGAATTGCAGAAGATGCGATTTCCTAGTCAGATAATTGATAAATTAATGGAAATCGCAATTATAACTCACCCAGCTTCGACACACTATAGGGCTGCACCAACTTGTAGCTCGTTTGCATGTACGTGAGAAGGTCGGTTCCGTCGAGTTTGATCGATCTGAGACGTAATGATATTCCGACAAACACTAGTTTTTTTACCTGATAAGGGAATGATTCGACTCGGCCCAGTACAATCGGCCTCCTTCCAGATCGAGTTCGACACCAGTGGGATAGGAAAAATCTTGCAGGGCGTACTGTAATGGAGTAAGAATTTAATTTAGCGCATAAAATAATCTAATCGAAAGTGGACAGGAAATAAGGACTCACAAACACTTGGGCATCGCTCCCGTCCAGGTTCATTCTAACTATTCGACTCGATCTCTCGAACCAATCTGTGATGTAGAGAAAGCCTGAAATTAAACAATAATTTTAGCAGTTACCTAAATCTATCTCCTAATGAAAGTCTTGATCTTGATTGGATATGCGAAAAGAATGAAAATCTAACCTCCATTAGAGTCGATGGCAATTCCGTGAGGATTATCCAGTTTCGTAGAGACATCGAGAACACGAGGAGAGATAGAGCCGTCCATTTTACCAATCTAGAACATTTGTTCATCAAGTGCCGCTCTCTTTCTCTCTTCCGGTTACCATCGAGGAGGGAATCGAACATTCCCAATGATTTCACAAAGACTTTGTGGAAGGAATAAATGAGAAGAAGACTGGAGACTGACAAGAATTTTCTGCCATGTATCGCTTTTTGATCCCATTTCTACCCTCACCCAAATCAGCGCTGTTTCTCCATCCACCCAGAAGATGTTCCTTCCCACGATATCGAGTCGAAATGTCTTTGCACTCTGTTGAATTCCTTCCTTGATCACGACGGACAGATCGGAGCCATTGAAACGACATCTGAAATGACGCAAATGGAGTACTGCACCATCACACAGCCATTAATCTACCGTAAAGGTAAAAGGTGTATCCACATCAAGCGATTTTACAGTCATAAGACAACGCTAGGTGGGACCCACTGGTAAGGCCAGCTGTTAGCTGTCAGCCGACAAAATCTACCGTACTACTTTATTGTTCAGGTTTATTCAGGTTATCGTAATCGCAACTGTCAAGTGTGATTCAACTTCATCGTGGGGGTAAGAGCGCAATTTCTGATTTCACAAACCTCTTAATCGCCGTATCGGTGATGTCGAGCCAGTATACGAATCCTTCGACCGGGTCGTAGTCAACATCGAACAGCGAGTGAGATGACTCCTCGTGACCCTAATGGCAATCTAGTGTTATTATCTTGAAAGAGACTAGCAATGGGAGGCTTCCATTTTGCAAAAACTGTATTGTGATGTTACGTAATCATTGTTGTATAGAAGTGATGCTTTCTTTCTTGTTTATTCAGAGCACCTCTCTCATTTAGCACTGTACTCTTCCCTCACATTTCATACCTCATAAGGAATTGCTTGGGGCGTGTAGTCGGAGGTGTCCAGTGAGACGTAGAAGAGACCAGTGATCGCGGAGATTATGAGCACCTGAAAGAATTTCGAAATATATAATTTATTAAGTTTACTTCAGTACACGACGAGTGTTTCGTAGCTCTATTTTTATGGTGGCTTTGGTGAGAAGCGTTTCTGTATCTGTGCATGAAAGAGAGACACAGAACAACGGGCGCACTCTCCTCGGAAACACAGGTAAATCGTAAAAGTAAAGATAAATGCCATTCCGTTGGTCCCCCGAGAGGTCACTGCTAGGCCAGTGAGGACAATGAATTTTATATGCAGGGAAAATATACTGCCTAAAACTATTTCGACCCGACTCATATCATAACATTTCCTCTGACCTCATTGAATCCATCCTCGCAATTCACTCCATTCTCTCTCAGTCTCACTCCGATCGGACATGCACATGTTCTTTTCGGTTCGATGCGAGCGACGAGACAGAGATGAGAACAATCACCGTTGTTCGTTGAGCACGGATTGACATCCAGATCTTAATAAATTTCTTTTGATTGTGAATTGTCGTCAATTGATAGCTTGCTGACAAGCTTATCCCTAACTTAGAGACCTGCTCAGTAGTGGATTCTTTCTCTCAAGTTTATATTTTTCACCCCTGAATCGCTTTTACTTTGTCTCACCTGTTTTTCTCTCATCGTGGACTACGTGGAAGACCTCGATCTCGCTGATTTGTTCAACCTGAAAAGTTCAAATAAAAAAAAAGTAAAATTGACTACTCTTCTCATTATTACATTTTAGATCACCAACTTGACTCGATAAGGTCTTTGAGGATAGCCATACTCACCTCATGGAAGGTTGCTTCGCAGTTTGTATGTTCGCACGTGGCCAGACGACCGGAAGTTAGTGAGAGGAAGAGTTGTTTCTGAAATGGATTCGTCTTTCTAGATTGGGGAGAAGAGGAAGTAGATGCTACTTCTCCCTATTTCCTCGCGAACGCCACTGTTTTCGCCAGCGTTTTCAACGGTTCCGAACTCTCAACATGACAAGAAAATAATTGACGAACGAATCTCTAACACCTTAGATGACCTCCATTCGTCACTATGAGAATCAAATATTTATCCATCTCCAGTCCTCCAGCCTTCCACCCTTCTCACCTCATGGACATCCAAGTGTAGTACATGGGAAGTCTCGAAGAATTGTGTGCACGATTGACGCTCGTAGAGACGACACTGCCACAGTTCCGAGCCATCCTGCGAGTCCATCAAAGATATTATATATTTATGAATTTATGTGTGGTTGGTTCCATAGACATAGACATAACATAAAATCGGCAATAATAACGGTACCTTGGTAGTTCTTGCGTAGAAGAGACTACCTTCCTCCCTGCTCAGTGCGAGTGAAGTCAGAGTTGCGCCTTCTGATTTCGCTGTGTTCTGAACGAGTGGTTCGGATTGCTCATCAGTTTAAATATTCCGCTCCAAAGATCATTCCGAAAGTCGAGCACAGTTAGCACTACACTGCAACTACCGTGGTCCAAAAGTCTCCCAAAGTATGGCTACGATAACGAGCTGTTCATACTCACCAAGAAGGGATGTTGATCATGATGCTGTCCATTCATGAAAGCACGCTCGATCTGATTCTGAACTGCATTGATCCAGTACATGTTCCTGAAATATATCGTTTTTATAGCTCAAATCATGTTCTTGCTCTCGAACTGGATGGGTAAAGTTAACGTCAATCGATTTTACAGTCGAAGACAACGCTGGGTGGGACCCACTTGTTAGCTGTTTGTGTACTGGTTCGAATCTTCTCTAATCATAATATGTCAAAATGATAATTCGCAAACAAAACAAAAAAAAATATACGACTGACCCATCAGTTGGATCGAGTACGAGTGAATGTAGATAGTCCAATTTATCGTGGAGGATGACACTGCACGTTCCGTCCTTCTTCGTCTCTCTTACGTTGTCACACACTTCGATTCGAGCTGAGTTATCAGGACCGATCGTGGAGATAGCGATGTAGATCTGGAAAGTACATAGTACTTGATTATTTTCTAAGAGATTACTCTAATCATTGCTCAATATGCCTGAGATTCAATAGAGTTTTGTTTATAAAACCTGAGATCAGATACAGGAGTCCTTTCTAGGGTCTAGAAAAACAATGCCATGAGACTCCAGTTTTCGCTCAGTCACTGATCAATTGAAGCAGTTTTGGAACTGAAAAAAATCCACCAGGGCTACCTTGTTCCAGATATTTTTCACTTCATCACGCACATTCACCATCATTCGCGAAATAACGATCGGGACTACTGTATCCCGGACCACTATTTATTTCAGATATGCCAAACAATCCTCAGATACCACAACATCGCCCAATATTTTCCTTTCCCTTTGCCTTGGCAATAATCGTCTATCAATAGGGATGAAGAACACGAGCGGCGTTTACTTTGATCTGCCTGCAATATAACCAGCGCGTGCTATCTAGCCGATTGCAAACAAGACTTTGACCTATCATTTACCTCAGTCTTGAGTTGATTTTGATCAAATTCTATCTAACATCTCGAATGTCTCAAATGCAATTGTGGTAGGAGCCTACACGAGTAATTATTCAGACGAAAACGTTTACATTTTCAATATTCTCCCCGAATGAGGATTTACGAACCTTATCCGTTAGCCAATCATAAGCGATCGCTGTCGGCGTGTCATCGAGTACTCCTCCTACTGTCAATTGAGAGCTATCCGCACTTCCATTGAACGGAATCCGATGAATGTGCTGACCGAGAGTGAAGAACCCGGAAGACTGCAAGGAAATTTATTTTAATATATTTTCTAGCAGGAGAGTGCACCAGAATCGTTCATATTGGACCAGCTATCAATCCTTCCTATGGCAACATCACCCAAGGAATATTGGGATAGGTTGCCAAAAAGTAGTACATAGCACAGTTACACTTTCTTATGGAAGGTCTCTTAAAATACAGAGATATGGGAGAGATACTCCGGCATCGAGCTCAAATTCCCACTCTTTCACACATAAAATCAAATTAGTCGCATTAATCTCTCCTTCTGATGATATCTACTCTTAGAGGTGTGGGTGAAGAAATCATTTACCAATTTCTCATCAACAGCCAGTGACACTTGAAGTTCCTCTCCGATGGGCTTGTAGAGTATTCGAGATTCCGAGAGGTGGAGAGTGATTGGGTCGATCTGAAAATCAGTTAATTATTCTTTTACTGGAAATCTTTTGTCGTTACCCATCAGAATGGACAGCGTGAGAAAGATCAACGTTTCTAGGTCTGTTTCTCACAGCTGGAGATCAAACCACTGAGAACACTGGGAAGCGTTCCCCGAAACAAAACATTCAGGTTGTTAACCAAGAATAACGAGATGAGGAACATACCTTGAGATGGGAAATCGTCTTCCCTATTCGAGCAAGTAGTGTAACTGTCTGAGCGGGAGTCGTAACTGAAAGTACAAGCACTTTTTATCTCACGAGTCAAAAATAATCTTCTTACCTAATAGTATAATCGCCACTAATCGGATGTCCATGGCACTTTGTTCTTATCTTGCGTCTCGCTCTTCCTTTGCATCAGCTGAGTCTCATCTCGTCAACCTATACAAAGCATAATGAGATACACTATCGTTCGAAATCGGAGCAGGATCAGGAAGAATAGCAGACGTACAATAGAGATAATGCAACATGAGATCGGAAACGGCCCATAAAAAGCGCGCTATTAGCGTTAATGAATCAATGACGCGTACGGAACGATTAAAGTGAAGGGGGAACGCACTAGTACTCTAGAGAGGGTGAATAGGCTCATGGCCACTCTGTTTTGATAGCGAGCGAGGGAAGGGGAGAAATACGGAGTGGTGTGAAGTGAAGAGGAGTCGAGAGAGTGGGGCAATTTGAGAGGGTGCAGACGCGAAAGGAGGAGAGAGATAAGGGTGTCGGCGAGCCTTTTACCCTTCCCCTCCCCGATGGCAATCGAGTGATGAGACACGACTTAACGTCGAATAAAACCCGCCGAAAGGTGTCAAAATCAGCGTTAATGAGATTTGATTGCCCGCACGAGACATTGTGGGAGTCAGCTACAATTAGATGGAGGCCGGGAAGGAGCGATTAATCAAGAATAATAATGGAAGGAGGAAGTGATTACACATACCAGAGGATGAAAGGAGAGTTGTAGGGGAGAAATCAGCAATGCAAAGAGCATACTTCCCGCGCAAAACCTGCAGAGAGTTGGGGTGAGGAAGCAAGGATGACCCGCTGTTTCATTCCTCTTTCTTCTCCCTCCTCCTCCCTCTCCCCAGTATCTACTCTGCCAGTGCGCACTAATGAGGTTACTCTGTGAAAATGACCAGTGGAAGGAGAAGAAAGACTCGCGTCTAATTCTATTTCAAAACAAATAGTGAAGAAAAGAAGAGAGCAATCACTTCCTCGGGGGGATTGAAGGAGGAAAGCAACACTGCCCCGCCTCTCGGGTCAGCCACATTTCTGCCAGATGTGAAAGGAGAAGAGAAAGGAATAGTGGCCTGTTTACGGTTCCTCTCTTCTCTCGGGGCTCCAAAATAAGTAACAGACGGCTGGCTGCCAAGATCAAAGAGGGAGACTGAGAGAGTTGACCAAGGGGCAAAAAGGGCAGAGTGGACACTGAGCCCCGGGGGTGATTTAGATGGGGATGGGCGGCGAGAGTCACCTCCTCCCCTCCTCCCCTCTTCATCCCCTCTTCTCGCGGTACCCGTCTATACGAACCACCAGAATGAGATGCAGTATTGGCCGAAATCGAGGAGGAGGAGAAGAAAGAATAGCAATAGAGAGGGAGAAGAATGGAGAGCTATCGGGGAAAGAATACGAGATCGCAAACGATATTGAGGAAACGGCGATGGCAATCGAGAAAGAGAGACTTTTACGGCAGCACACGGGTAGGGGAGACTGCTCACGATTAAGAGGAATAAATGGAGGCGATTCAGGTTGCCGCGATTTTTGAGAGTAGTAAGAAGGAGGGGGCAAGTTGAGAGTGAAATGCAGCCTGCCTCTTCGCGAAAAGAAAGCCATTTATCAAGTGAGCCAATCGTTCCCAGATCGAAACCTCCTCATCTATCTTCTAGGAGAGGGTGAGGGGATGGAGGGGAGGAACTGTTCTCCCCTCTCTCTCTCTGTCACCGATCCTTCACTTTCTTCCGCTTTGTCCATCTGGACAGTTCAATCCTTCCTTTCTTCTGAGAAAGAGAGCGGAGATTGGAAGGGAAGGAGGAATGATACTCCTTATTCCTTGATCAACTACTGGGAATTTCACCTAGAATAAAAAGTAGAAGAAATCAGAAGAGAGAAGGGTTCTTTCTAATGCATTCATTCTGATCAACGGGTTCGATTCGAAATCAGAACTGAAAGAAGTAGCAAAAAAATGATTTCCCGAAATTTCCAAGGAATTCGCGATCAGCTGCTCGCAATCTCTTGGGGATTCAAACATAATTATAATGAAAGAAATTGGAAAGAACAAGTTCATGCATTCCGCCAAATTCCTTCCAACTGCGATCTGATCTGTGTATCAGAAGCATTTTTTTTTGTTTTCGCGATGAGAACGGTTGAGAAGTTTAGGCTAGGCCTTCAAGATTACTGATCCACCGGAGATAATTGCTTTAGAAAGAAGGAGGATCTTCTATTACGAAAACAAGGGATGACAATGGAAAGAACATCTCGTAATGAGAACGGAATTCATGTGCATGTTTATCACGTATATATAGAAGATCGCGTGTCGAGTGAAGAGAAGGCACTGATAACAATGAAAGGAAGAAATTATGGTGATTGACAACGTTGATTGGAAAGGGAGAAGGAGTCATATAAGTCACGGTTGCGTTTTACGATTGCATTAATGACGTCTAAGAGCGAGTGAGAATGATTGACTAATGACTGAGTATTATGCTTAGGAATAGTGACGATATTGCGAACCTAGACTATGGAGTGGTAAGCTAAATAATACAGAAAATATCATACAGATAAAGGTGAATAAATACACTGGTAGAAATCAGGAAAATGGAAGAGAGATCATAAGCCTAGGGCATTATAGTTAAAGCTATCAAGCCGTGCCTATTCAGAAGAAGAAAGACTCGGAATTGGGACAGTAGTGAGTGAAGATGCTGTTGACCGTGTCATCAATTGGATACACGACAATGTCTCGGTCTAAGGCATTATTATTAAAATGCTTTCAAGTGAGTATCTGATCTTAAAGAGGAGAAAGCGGGTGACGGAGAACTGTTCATCATCACGGATTAGAGTCAGTTATTACAGGGTCAGGGCAGTCACGGTGACTCGGAATCGATAATCGAACAGCAAGACGATGAAGAAGGAGTCAGGAGCTGCGACTGAAAAGTAAGAAAGTGCTTAACATCCAAAATTGAGAACTGCGAGTCTGAAGGGATGACTCCCCGTCCCACACTATCCTCCTCATTCTATTGCCAACTCGCATCGAGAATTTAACGTGACTCGTGAATGTCTATTAAACCGACGACAAATATGACGATCCATCTATTGTATATGTAAATTAATGCTCACCTCAGTTATCATTCTCTCGAATCGAGGAGACACCTCCATCAGAAGCTCCTTCATTGTGTTGTAGTAGACAATGAACAGTTCTATCATTCTGTAGTCTCCGTTCATTGAATCATGACAGAGGGAGGCGATCCTCCATCCCTTCTTCGTCAATTCCACGCAGTATGCATCGCCTGAAATGACGAAGCCGTATTTACAGTACAAACAGTGAGTAATCCAGCGCAAAAACGAGGCATGTAACCGGACCATTCAGAAAGTACACGAATATGTAAGGATCGAGTAGTTTACGCAGTGGTTACGGAAGTGGAACCTATCTCCACAAGATTTTACGATTTCATTCTACAGTATCACCAGATGTGCCTATCTAGGAACGATGCACGTTTTTCTACCAATTTTAACGTGCAATAATGTTTATTAGCGTATACGATACTGACCCTCAAGCGTGGTCAGATTGAGGAAGATGAGGTCATCGAATCGGGGAAGTCGATGGGAGACGAAGAGAGAAGACGTCACTGTCGAGAAGTTTCTGACGGCGAAGAGCAGCTGGAATGGATGAGGAGATTACGCGAATTAGGTGGGCGATGGAGGAAGGAGGAGAGGGAGCCATTTTTGCACGTAGGAAGAGAGGTGAGGAGTAAACAATGACCTAAGAGAAAAAGGAGAGAGAGGATGACAGTGAAAAAAGGTGAAACGCGCTAATTTTGCACGTTGAAAGTGCGTCGAGAGGTGTTGCAAGTAGTAAACAATGACTAGGACCGAAAGGTGAAAAGAGGGGGAGGATGACGAAGAATGGAAGTGGCGAAATGCATATATGGGATACGTAAGAAGGAGATTTGAGATGAGCGGCCTGCTATCAAACAATTAAAATAGGCAAATACGGAAGATGACTATGGAAGGTGGAGTTGAGATGTGCTATTCTTGAACAAATGGGGTGTTCCGGAAGAAGATTTAAGTGTCTAATCGGATCAGTCCTCAGTTCCTTCTCAATTCCATTCAACCTTCTCTCTGGCTCTCGAGTTATTGCCAGACCCCCATTATGCCTGTTAGCGTGCAACAGTGACATCTCACTATGACCTATGAGAGGAAGTGATGAAATACGAGAGAAGGGAAGTATCGAATGGGTTATTCTAATACGTTACGTTTTTGGTTTATAATGCTTGATGTAATGCCTGTTCACAAATAGGTTCATCTTTGAGGGTAGGAGGGGAAGTGACGAAATATGAGAGAAGGAAGAGATGGAATGAGCTAAGCTTACACGTTTAGGGCACTTATGAATGGCTTGAGGAGAGGACTGTCACTATGACCTAAGAGGAGAGGAGGGTGAGGTGATGAAATAAGAGCGGGAGAGGTGGACTCGAGAAAGAATATCGGAACGGTTGTTTCCTTGACAGCTTTGTTGATCTCTTGATTGTTTGAACAGGGGATCTCTCGAGGGTTAGAAGGGAGGATAGAGATGGACAGTACTGTAATAAGTGGGAGGAGGGTAGGGAATGAGACAATTAGGGGACGGAATATGGATTGCATCAGCTCACCTTATCGTGTATTGACGCGTTCGGTTCGATTTCCGACGACTGGGACATAAGAGAGTCGAAGGAAGAGGTAGAGGAGGAGGGGGAGAGGCGAAAGACTGAAAAAGGACTGAGGTTGAGAGATATCCCGAAGAGTAAATGCGTTCGTAAGAGTAGGCTAGCAAATGACGAAATGGCTCTATGGATTCCCTCTATGGATAATTCTCCCACAACTTGTTTGTTTCTAACAGTTTTTGATGTCTTCTAAGCCTCGCCGCTACACGCAAAACAGTGGGATAGTTAAACAAAACATAGGCAGTTTAGGTATTTTTGCATGATCTCAGAAGGGAGATCGGAAATGAGAAATCGAATATTTTCGAAAAACTTACGGAACATCAATATGGAGTTTATTAGTGAAGCAGCTGCAGGTCTTGATCATTGTTGCGAATGAGTAGAGATGAGGGAATGTAACGACTATGAGAGTGAGGCTGAGAGTGACTGTTCCTCGAGTCTCGAATATTCTGGAATGGGTGCTTACCCTCCCTCTCTCCTCTCTCTCTTCTCCCTCCCCTAAAGGCTCTCTCTCTCTCTTCTCCCCCCCGTAAAGGTCAGGTCAACGATAGAGTGTGGGTTATGGAGAGTGATTGCATCATGGAAATTCCCCCGCTGAGTCCACCTGTCTCCCTCTCTCTCGTTGCAATTAGTGTTCTTCTCCTTTTTAGCACTTCTAATCTAGGCGCCAATGCGATAAACCTAGATATATCGACAGTGCTCAGGAAGTCAGAAATGGAGACGACTCTCTTCGTCTTTTTCAACGCGGAGAAGACTCTCTTCGTCTTCTTTAATGCGGAGACGACTCTCTTCGTCTTTTTCAACGCGGAGAAGACTCTCTTCGTCTTCTTTAATGCGGAGACGACTCTCTTCGTCTTCTTTAATGCGGAGACGACTCTCTTCGTCTTCTTTAATGCGGAGACGACTCTCTTCGTCTTCTTTAATGCGGAGACGACTCTCTTCGTCTTTTTCAACGCGGAGAAGACTCTCTTCGTCTTCTTTAATGCGGAGACGACTCTCTTCGTCTTCTTTAATGCGGAGACGACTCTCTTCGTCTTCTTTAATGCGGAGACGACTCTCTTCGTCTTCTTTAATGCGGAGACGACTCTCTTCGTCTTCTTTAATGCGGAGACGACTCTCTTCGTCTTCTTTAATGCGGAGACGACTCTCTTCGTCTTCTTTAATGCGGAGACGACTCTCTTCGTCTTCTTTAATGCGGAGACGACTCTCTTCGTCTTCTTTAATGCGGAGACGACTCTCTTCGTCTTCTTTAATGCGGAGACGACTCTCTTCGTCTTCTTTAATGCGGAGACGACTCTCTTCGTCTTCTTTAATGCGGAGACGACTCTCTTCGTCTTCTTTAATGCGGAGACGACTCTCTTCGTCTTCTTTAATGCGGAGACGACTCTCTTCGTCTTTTTCAACGCGGAGAAGACTCTCTTCGTCTTTTTCAACGCGGAGAAGACTCTCTTCGTCTTTTTCAACGCGGAGAAGACTCTCTTCGTCTTTTTCAACGCGGAGAAGACTCTCTTCGTCTTTTTCAACGCGGAGAAGACTCTCTTCGTCTTCTTTAATGCGGAGACGACTCTCTTCGTCTTCTTTAATGCGGAGACGACTCTCTTCGTCTTCTTTAATGCGGAGACGACTCTCTTCGTCTTCTTTAATGCGGAGACGACTCTCTTCGTCTTCTTTAATGCGGAGACGACTCTCTTCGTCTTCTTTAATGCGGAGACGACTCTCTTCGTCTTCTTTAATGCGGAGACGACTCTCTTCGTCTTCTTTAATGCGGAGACGACTCTCTTCGTCTTCTTTAATGCGGAGAAGACTCTCTTCGTCTTCTTTAATGCGGAGACGACTCTCTTCGTCTTCTTTAATGCGGAGACGACTCTCTTCGTCTTCTTTAATGCGGAGACGACTCTCTTCGTCTTCTTTAATGCGGAGACGACTCTCTTCGTCTTCTTTAATGCGGAGAAGACTCTCTTCGTCTTCTTTAATGCGGAGAAGACTCTCTTCGTCTTCTTTAATGCGGAGAAGACTCTCTTCGTCTTCTTTAATGCGGAGACGACTCTCTTCGTCTTCTTTAATGCGGAGACGACTCTCTTCGTCTTCTTTAATGCGGAGACGACTCTCTTCGTCTTCTTTAATGCGGAGACGACTCTCTTCGTCTTCTTTAATAAATCGCACCCGTAGCATTCTTCCCGAATAGGTAGCAGACACCATCCTGAAATATTATTGAGCTTGGAGAATTTGAAATTGCTGATTACACACCGGTTCGGAGTAGAGAAGATCATCAGTCTGACATGAAAATACACGAGAGAAATCGGGCATCTGCGAGACGAGTGAATTCACGCGAATGTTATCGGGCGAATGAGGTCCTTTGAATTCCTGCAACATATCCATCGTACAAATACGCAAAAAAAAATTCCCTTACCTGTTTCGCGAGATCTCTGCACCATCTCATTCCTATCGAATAGAAGAAATCGGGATGATCGGATTTGCAGATCGGGATATTCGAATTCCTGTAATTATTTGAAGATCACGATACACAAATCTTATGTGAGATCAACTAAACTACTTGAGCGCGGTTTGCAGAAAAATGTATCAACTACGTTGTCTCAAATCTCGGCTAACCATAAGTTGTTCTGGAGTGAAAGACGACCATGCTTGCGTCAATATAGTTGAAAGCATTGTACTGTAAACTGTAAGCTGCTCGGATGTAGTTTAGTATGTCCTGAAAGTGAGTCAATGGTTCGAGTTTCATCACTCTTTTGACTTCGTGTGAAGTGTATTTCTTGTCCAGTTCAATGGAAGTCGTGTTGAATGAGTGCACAACGTCAAACCATGCGCATCCCGTGCTCCTTCAAGGAAAATATTTGCAGTTTTTTTTAGTCAAAACGGAACTCCTTCGCAAAGTATTTTGTTTCACTCGAGTGGATTAAAAACTCCAACACTTGCACACCAGTTTCATCAAATATTAGGGCACACTGCATTCAAACCGGGTCAAAATGTCTTGCCTGGGGCTGTAATCGAAGAATTTTGAAGTCATATCCCGGTTGATCTTGCGTAGTGTTGTGAGATTCCGATCGAAATTATCAAAGTCAGTGAAAAAGACCAATTCATCGAGAATCGTCATGTATTGGCCGAGAATTGAGAAGCCGAAATCATTGATACCATGCATCCATGATGTCTCCTGAAGAAATATATATTTTTTTTAAATTCATCTCTAGAATCAAAATTTACCTGGAATCTTCTCAATATGACCTCTTTCATTCGCTTTGCCAGGTTATGTATTTTCTCAATTCCGACGTTGACGTTTGTGAGGTTAGTGGAACTATTGTTCAAAAATTCCATTACGAACAGTCGATCATTCAATCCGGTGTATGCACTTGTTGTATCCTCAAGACATTTGTTTTGCAAACGAAAGAAATGGATAATTACATTGAAATGTTTCGAACTATTGCTGTTTTTGTAGAGTAATTCTACCATCCGACTAGTTGCCCGCATTGATTGAGTGATGTTCTGATTAGTCTTGTTTCCATGAGTCGAGTAGAATTTGAGACTATCATCGACCTGGAACTTATTTACTTTAATTCGAGCTGTTATTGTAACGAACATTCGTCGTCGTAGCATTGTAGAGAGTGTAGAAGTAGAGGAACTCATTAAAAGTCAGATACGTGCATCATCGAAGTAACTCGACCTCACCGTTCTCTCAGAAACGTTGAGTAAACATCAGAGTCAAAGGTGCAATTGAGATCCTCTCGCGCTTTTGTTATATCGTTCTGAACGGAAGCGGAACTTTCTCGTAAAGTGAATGGATTTACCATGATCGGGTTATTCAAAGTTTTTGTCTTGAGTTGTGAGGCTAGATTCTTGTAGAAATTCTCCGATTTCGTCCAGACAGTATCGTTTGTGTCCATGTTGATCGAGCAGACGTGTCGGTAGAAGTTATCACAAGGATTGACAGACTGATTGAGGAATCGATGCACATGGTCCGATGCGAAATCAGCAGTTGTTGACGGGAATAGGAAGAGTATCAGAGGGAGTAGCATCGAGGGAACAGCTTCAAAGTGAAATGAGACGGGTGTTCCGATGTGTTTGCATCTTCTGAGTGTTGCCTCGCGCGTGTTCTCACTGGTATTTCAAAGAAACTCTCGAGTTGCCAATGAATACATTGAGTAGAGTGTAGCGGAACGGAAAGTGTTTTGGAGAAAAATGAGTAATCAATAGAAAACTGTAAATGTAATCAAGCAAAAGGCAGCAAAACATTTGTTCCGATGCCGGGAATCGAACCCGGGCCTTGCGGGTGAGAGCCGCAAATCATAACCACTAGACTACATCGGATGACGGCGGTGGGGGCACAAGCGCGTGCGAAGTAGTGAGAGATTAGAATGGACGGAGTATCTGTCATGAGGGTGATGGTACGATTTGTAACTCGGACAACATAACTGAAGTCTTGAAAACCCTATTCTGAAATCCGACGTTTTGGAATTATGGTAATGGAACTCTAGATAAAGGAAACGAGAGCTCCCATTGAGAGTAGTCAGGGGCCGAATCAGGGAAGGTAATCCGATCCACTTTCTCTCACTTCAGAGAGTGCTAATTGTATCTCTTGCCCCTCAAGGATCGGCTGTCTCTTCTAATGGATGAGAGTCTCTCACTGATATCAAATGCTCGATCGGGCCAATTCCTCCTTCTCATCTCCTCATTCACCATTCGTTCATGGCTAATCCTCCCTCGTTTCCATATCCCCTTCCGGGTCTTCTCTACCCAGACCAGTCTCGTCCTGAAGCAGTCAACTATCGACCGGAGAATCCCTCGGTGGTCTATCCGGGAGATAGGGGCACTGACCCGACCTTCTTCCTAAACTCGCTCTGTTTCCCGCAAGCCTTACCTGGCGGCTATTCGGGTGAGCCTATATCTCTTTCTATTGTGGGTGGTTGGTTCGGCGGCGAAAAAAAAGAGGATTGGGGTGTTCCACTCACACCGATGACGATTTCGAACTTAGTGATAATTATATTCAGTTATGTCAATTTCATTTGTAAGAATTTTAAAAAACCGGCAAATTTCAAACTTTCATGAACACAATATTCAACGTATTCCATATTATTGTGTAATGTAGTTTCTAAAATTGACGAATAATTACGGATTTCACGGCATCCGTTTCAATTATAGGCGTTCGTCAGGGTGATTTGAGTGATTCTGACGACAACTCGAAGATCAACCTTCGCACTCAACATAATAGGAGGAAACCGCGAGTGTTGTTCACTCATGAACAGGTTTGTCATACTGAATCTCGTTGCTCACCAATTTTAGTTTAGATGATAGAAAAAAGGGAGGGAAAGTGGTAAATTGACTAAACATCGGACAGGGTGTATTCTCATGGGACGATTATACATAGTATTCTAGTTTTTACCAATAAACTCATGAAAAAGGTTGCCCACCTTAAGTTCGTTCATAGCATATACAGCGAACTACATGCCGCCGAATTAGACTAGCTAAAATGGAATAACTAAAAATATTTGTAATTCTATGAAAAACTCTCAACTGAGAGTAATATATAAACTAGAATAACTAGAACTGTAAATTACAGGTAGCTGAATTAGAAGAGAGATTTACTCGACAGCGATATGTTAGTGCAGCCGAGAGAGAAGAATTGGCTACGAAACTGACCCTCACTGCGACTCAGGTGAGAATTGAGGCTTCTAGAAGATTCCGATACATGTCAAAGACTATGAGTATCTATGACAGTGCGTAAAACATAGTTTGTAAATGCCTAGAAATGGTGGGTACTTGGTCTTGTTTCATAATATGTTCTCAGATATGTCTCGTAAAGTGCTATTCTGACCAAAATACTTAGGTGAAAATCTGGTTCCAAAATCGTCGGTACAAGAAGAAGCGACTAGAGCAGGATCGCACTCTACAGCTCTCACAACTTCCATTTAACAACCCTGTGAGTGAAACATGTTTCAGTTCAGCGAAAGTTCTCGTTGCCCACCTTGCACTATATTGCTCGAAACCCATAAATTCGTTAACTCAGTCACATAGTTAACATTTATCATTTGTTCTATGTCCCTTGTACATAATCACTGATCGTTACAGATTTTCGCTCAGACGATGCTCGGTTTCACGCAAATGCCTCCCACGACTCAAATGTGAACACACGACAATATTTATCCAAGTACATTCGCACAATCCGTTCACTCCATCCGCTCTATGGTCTCCACTCTTTGATGCACTACTGATGATGTCCCTTGCTCGCATTCCATTCGCCTAAATGATCGTTGATTACTTCGATAAACACAGTTACGTACCTCCACTTCGTCCTCCTATTCTGAAACCACGTCTTCACTTGCGTATCCGTCATATGCAGAAAGTCCGCCAACTTCTTTCTCTGCTCAGAAGCGAGATATTTGTGAGAAACGAAACAATCTTCGAGGACTGCGATCTGTAATTTTGAAGTTAAAAGAAGTACACCCAATAAATAATGGTCTCACATTTGAAAACACTGGTCCCTCCGGGTCCATGAAATATACAGGTCACAGAAGGAAAAAGTGATGGTGATAAACAGAAGTAATTGACTACATGTACCTGTTGTTTGTTGAAAGAAGTCCTTGGCTTTTTCTTGGTGAGATACTCTGGTCTCTGGAGATCTTGTTTAATGCTAGAGGCCAACGCGCGATTGAGGAGAAAGTCAATTCCGAATCGGAGGTCATCGTTCTGAAATGCAAATTATTGGAACTAACATCTTAGAAACCATATTGCCTTATTCCTAATATATTTAATCATATAAGATGCAACGAATGGTAGCAATCGTAAAGAGAAGAATACAATTTATATTTACAATAACTGTGGTTCACGAATCATTATCGACTGTTAGCGAAAGCAGAATAAAATCTCACCGTTTGCTCCATTTGTGTTATCTTCTCGTCAACCATAGACTAAAAAGAGAGATCCGAATGAATGAGGAGGAGTGAGTCGGCTGATGCTTTTCCTCTATTTCCGATTAGGCTCTTCCATCGTGGCCGAAAGATGCCACTTATGGCTGCGAGCAGCAAATGAGATGAGGAATTGTTGTCTGTGTGTAAACGAGTAGGCACAGCGATGCGATGCTTTATGTGTTACTCGTGTGCCAAATTAGAAACGAAGATCTGGGAAAGCATATGCATCAGCTATCAGGGTATCAAAAGGGTGATACGGTGGGATATCTCACACACTGTCACTTCGTCGAATACACTCATTACTCTTTTTCTCAAGGGACTAATCTCATAGAGAACTATGGGAAACGTACTCGTCGCTCAGCAATATATACCCTGTCATTCATCGAGTCAGCCGCTTTTCGGTCTCTTCCGACACGATAATATTAGCTCGCGAGAGTTTCGTCCAATATCTCCCCTTCGCCCACTCTCCCCCTTACCCAAGTCATGGAAGACCAAGCCCATCCCGTGTATCAGTGGATCATATCCGGCCCTTTTCACACGGCATTCTTCATTGTGATGGGTGCTATATCAATATTCTCCAATTCCGCCCTAATCCTGTCAATCTACGCATCGGGATCTTCGGAGATCGGAGCGTATCGCTACTTGTTATTATGTTTCGCCGTCGGTGACATCGTCACTTCGATCATGCATGCTGTCGCGCTTCCGGTGAGCGTTGCTATATATATTTGAAATTGTATAAAAATTAATTTATAAATAAACATAATTATATTTTAATATACAAATGGATATATACAATTTATGAAAATATTATTTCATAAAATTGATTGTTTAGTACTTCGTTTCAGCACTTGCACATGACATCAACTGGTTATTGGTATTTGCCGCGAAATGATTGGATTTTCTGGAGCAAAGGAGGTGAGCGTACTCGAAAAGCCTGACTAAAATATATAAGAAAACTTCAACAACTATGGAGTTACAGGGATTGTTGCTCTAGTGTTCACTTTCGTCTACATCGCCAGTTACTATCAAACCTTTCTCATTCTCTCCTATCACTTTGTCTATCGAGTGAGAGCACTCACAAGGTGAGTAATGATGATTATTATGATTATTAAAACGCGTTCTCTGTAAGAACGCAGGTGAGAGTGTACAAAAATTTCAAAATCATCACCCGGGGCTCAAACTTCACCAACATGATCCCTAGGGAGGGTATTTGCGATTTTTGAACTTTGATCCCAATAAAATTGATCTTTGATCTTTGATCTCGCGAAAAATAAACTTCAGATATCCCTATCATGTGATAGCTCATTCGAAAGAGCATAAAAAGTTATGTAAAAATTCGAAATTTCAAGCATTTTCATCAACATTGGTTCCAGTTATGACTTAAAGTATGACGATTTTTGCCAATTTGGATGAAAATCTATATGGTAACCCACTATGCTATGATTTCCGGGACACCAATTCGAGATATTTTATGTATTTTATGATATGAAAAAATATAAGATACTTTGCGGGGCACATTTTCACGGAGATCGTATTCAAATTTTGACCCAACCATGGCCGACTAAGCTAATTTACATGAATATGGCCCATGAAAAGAGGGCTCAGAATGTTTTTCCGGCACTTGTTTTTACCTCTAATGATTTTTTCCGACATTATGAACCTGTTTACGAATTTTGGTCGACATTTTGGCCATATATTTGGACATTACTCACCTCGATTTTTTTCACATAAGGGTCCCCCCTTATGTGAAAAATCATGTTGGGGTCAGGTTGAAATGGAACCTCCGACCCAGCAAAAAGTATGTTAGGGTGCTTAAAAATTGGTTTTATGTTACTTTTAGTGCAATCATACATGTTATTGTGGTCAATTCCGACATGACCCCTACAAGATTTTTCACATAAGGGGGGACCCTTATGTGAAAAAAGTTGAGGTGAGTCATGTCAAAAAATATGGTCAAAATGTTGACGAAAAATCGTAAAGTGGTTCATAATGACGGAAAAACATCATTAGAGGTAAAAACAAGTGCCGGAAAAACATTCTGAGCCCTCTTTTCATGGGCCATATTCATGTAAATTAGCTTAGTCGGCCATGGTTGGGTCAAAATTTGAATACGATCTCCGTGAAAATGTGCCCCGCAAAGTATCTTATATTTTTTCATATCATAAAATACATAAAATATCTCGAATTGGTGTCCCGGAAATCATAGCATAGTGGGTTACCATATAGATTTTCGTCCAAATTGGCCAAAATCGTCGTACTTTAAGTCATAACTGGAACCAATGTTGATGAAAATGCTTGAAATTTCGAATTTTTACATAACTTTTCATGCTCTTTCGAATGAGCTATCACATGATAGGGATATCTGAAATTTATTTTTCGCGAGATCAAAGATCAAAGATCAATTTTTCTGGGATCAAAGTTCAAAAATCGCAAATACCGTCCTTAGGGATCATGCTGGTGAAGTTTGAGCCCCGGGTGATGATTTTGAAATTTTTGTACACTTTCCGATCCAAATCACTGCGTTCTTACAGAGAACGCGTTTTAAATGCATTCCCACTCGTTCGACAGTCGTTTACGCCAAATGCCAATCAGTATATTATCATTAGCCTAAAGAGTCATTGCTTTTTCAGAGGCCGCTCTTGTTTTGATAAGTTTCGCCCTATAACGTGGATTGTCCTGAGTACGGTTGTGTATATACTCTATATGGGCGCCCTGTTTGGAGTCAGTCTATATGCACTAATGCCAAGTGATTATAGCAGGTAGTTTCGCAAAACAACTTGGAGTTTCAATCCCAATCATTTATAGATCTGTCGCTCCTCGCTTCTTCATTGACTTGTATGGAATGGACGTAAGCGATCCAAATTCTGGCTATTTGCTCGTGACTTTGAAGGTGCGGAATATCATTTCCTCTTATTTATGATAATTTCGATAGTTCTTTAGTCACATTTGATATATTTTTAGAGATTGGATGCAGAGGGCAATCTATCGTGGCACTCCCCAACACTATTCGCTCTCTCCGTCGCGGGAACTCTATTCGCAGGAACAGCAGCTGCGATTCTCCTCTGCATTTGCCTAATCAATGCACACATGAAGTTCGTACACTCACTTTTCCTCTGTTCATTGCCATCCTTTCAGAACTCTCAGCTTTGCTCCGAAAACACGAAAATTGCAGCGACAATTGTACAAGGTCTTGCTAATTCAGGTATATAGTGCACTTTTTTCAATAAACAAAATAACAACTTCAGACGTCCGTCCCATGCGGGTTTTGCTATTTTCCGCTCGCGATAATGTTGTTTCTCCCGCTAACAGGTGAGTGATGTTATTCGGTGATAATGTATAGGTATCATACAACATTTTGTTCGGAAGATCTACTCTCGATAGTTGGTAGTGTTCTCAAATTCTCCTTTCAGGCGCGGATATCGGCTCATTTGGAACTATTCTCGTAATGATTACGGCAATCTTTCCTTCACTCGAGGGACTCATCGTGATCCTGATGGTTCCTCTATTCCGACGGACAATTCTTCGCTTCCTTCACATTGCCTTCGAAACCAAGATGACCTTTTATATGGCAAACCCAGCCAAGGTCTCATCGGAAATCAACGCCCGTGGTTCTATTCCGAGAATATGATTAGGGTAAAGTGTGTGTTCCATTTATTGAATTATTTATAGTTATATTTCCATTCTCTACTTGTAAAATTATGTATTTGTTGTTACAATCAAATATATGCAAATTTCCTCAGTGGCTTCGAGAAATAAGTAAACCAATGCTGGTCAAACCGATTGTGCTCGTTTACCTGTTTTGTACTTGAGCTCATTGTAATAACAATTGTATTCAACGTCGAGAGTGCAATAGCACTATCATTACATCGACGAGATCAGGGGACAAGCGGTATTATCAGTGAGGTTTTGATGACAATTGCGAGAGATCTTAGACTAGAGGATAACATGGTTCAATAATAATCATCATCTACAGCTTTCTCTATGCCAACTACCTGACAGTCTCTTTCCCGTAGATCGATGAGTGTGCGACCAGAATGAATGGGGAATTGGCCGACCTCTTTCGTGTCCATTCCCTTCCTAAATAGACGACGTTCAGACTTTAGATTTCAATAATCATTGTTTGATTCTCTCTTCCTCAAGAAGGAAGGAAGAAAGGAGCACTCGCCTTAACTATTCAGCTGAAGCTGAGTAATATGCAGTATAACTATGGGTTTAGCCCGCCAGCAATCTAAAGTTTAGCTAGTTTACGGAGAGCATTCAATCCAGAAAATAGCTAAGTGAAAGGAGAGGGAAATTGAGGCGTTCGTTTTGCACCTGAATGAGCTTCTAACAAAAAAAAGAAGAAAAAGTGAAACTCGCTCGAAGGTGAGAACAATAGTAGACGTGAGAATGATTTGTTTGATCATTCCGGACGAAGGTCTGATCATTCCAGTAGCTGCATCCATTCCCTTGGTCAGTTTCCTGAACGACAATTTAAGACACACCACTTTTCCAGATATCAAGCAAATTAAAACATCTTTGCAAGGAAACAAAGTTCTTCCCCCTCAGTATCCATTGAGCATTCGCCAGAGAACGTAAAAAAACAGCCCTTTAGTACTCTAACTCATCTTTCTCTGGTTCCTCTCTATAGCAACGCGGGCAGTCTTTTCGGGCGTTTCGTGTGATACGCTCCAATAAACCCTCACTGCAACGTCACGAAACCTTTGGTTTCAACGATTGAGGATGTTCTGTTTTGACTAAAATGACTTTCTATGCGAATGATTTAATCAGCCACCGTCATTAAGCCGTGTCCCTTCTCGTGCTCACACGTGCTCTACTGAGAAGGTGATTCAATTGACACTATGATACATAACGGTGCAAAAGCGAAAGGAATAAAGATACCTGATGCCCGATACTGCACAGTCGCAGGGCAAGCGGACGTGGTAAATGTCGCGAGGAGCGAGAATACAACGACCTGCAAGTATCGAGTTGGCCGTGGACCAGCCTAATCACGATGAGTAGGTCGAAAGGAATAATCTAGTATTTCGAGAACGAGACTAGAAATTCTTAGTGAAGGATCTACGAAAAACTACGATAAAAAGCAACTTGTGCAGAATTATCCATTTAAAAATGATGATGCTCACTCGGATCGAAAACACTCTCGTAGTTGACGAATTTCTCATCGATTTCGATCTGAAAACATGCATGAAAGGTCTTTAGTAGAAATTAGTGACATAAAATTGCGTTCAGAATTGCGTTCAGAGAAAGGCTACAAAAAAAGTACAGAAAACCATACGTAGACGTGGATGACCTCACAGCTCTCATTGAGAATGTCCACCATTGGACGATCGACCATTCTGCATCCTCTGCAGTGACCAGAGATCTCCGATGGACTGCCACGCATCACTAAAAGGTAAAGGTGTCGTAAAGGTGTACGTCGACGTCAAGCGATTTTACAGCCGTAATACAACGGTAGGAGGGACCCACTGGTAAGGCAAGCTGTTACACGTACTACAATATCCTGAATGCTTTCCAGGGGCTACCTAGATATCACTTAGTAAGCATTCTGGCATCACTGAAAAAATCTAGCAGTCGATCACGAGACCGGAAGGAGGAGTTGAGTGCGCCTCCCAAAGAAGGCGAAGGGCGAAGGAACGAAGCCAATTCACATAGAGGAGAAAAAGAACAGTGGGAAGACTGAGGAGGGGAAAGAAGAGGAGGAGAGGAGGGGGAGAGGCGAGAGTCTTAGACTCCTCTTCGCCTCTCTGTTCTCTACGATTATATCTGAAGGTTGACGTTCATTCGTGTAATCCCGTGCTGACTTGAGGACTCTATTGAGAAAGTACAGTCCGGGTTGGTTCCCCAGTGAAAACAATCCGTCCCGGCCGGCCCCGGCCGGCCCCAAGCGGCCCCATGCCTTTTTGTGGCTCGTACAGAGAGAAATTTGATATAAACTCAACGGCGTTGTAAAGCTCGTGTAATAAGCTATCGATTTGTGTCAGCAGAATTTTAAATAGTTGTTTCAATAAATAGTAAATTGATGTGGAAGCGTCGTCAGTTTTGCGAAAAAGTGAAAAAGTTGAAAAGAATTAGGTTGACGATTTTACTTACCGTAATCTTGCGACCACTTTTTCGCAATACTGATGACAGTTCCTCATCAATTTACTATGTATTGAGAGAAATACTTAAAATTCTGCTATCACAAATCGATAGCATATTACACGAGCTTTACAACGCCGTTGAGTTTATATCAAATTTCTCTCTGTACGAGCCACAAAAAGGCATGGGACCGCTTGGGGCCGGCCGGGACCGGCCGGGACGGATTGTTTTCACTGGGGAACCAACCTCGACTGTACAGTTCATCGATAGGGACAGAGATAGCATTATCAATAAGTACAAGATGAGATATGGGAAAGGGGAAGCCGAAGAGGATATAATTTCATTACTGCTAGCAAAGGTGTTACTGCACAGGCCGAGAATCAAGCTTTCGCTAGATTTGAGTAATCACTGAGACAATACAAATAATTCTGATAAAGATGCTAGTGCAATGAAGCTTCTTCCATGAATCGAGGTGGTGGGCCCGTCGGATGGGGAATCTTAGGAAAGGGAAAGCCGAAGAGGATATAATCGTGATAGAACATCCGAGTGATCACAGACATTATGTACTCCGAGTGACGGGCGATCCTAAAAATACAAGATAATCAGAACATCTTTCACGAATCAACAGCAAATCTTCAAAGGAAAATACGTATGAGACATCCAGAAACATCCAATTAGAGGAGTTGAGCAAAATTCTATTTCGCACGCGCATACTTATTTACCGGGCTTACATCATAAATGGAAGAGATTGGTACGAATAGCTAATCCCTACCTAAGAAACTTGGCTTTATCTGGAGATCCAACCGTTGAGTGCTCGGTCCGAGATGAGAGCAGGGAACTTCGAATGTGCTAAATATTTATTGACACTCTTGCTTTTGTTGTTTTCACATCATACCGTGACATGCTCACTATCGACCTTCCATTTCGTCAGTGTTTCAGTTATTTCCTCAGTCATCTTCTGTTGGTCTTCGCCCTCACCGCCGTATCTGAACATCGTTTCAAACTTATTTAATTGGATCAGTTACCTAATGACGGTGTAGTTGGAGAGCGCCTTGCTGAAGCCGCAGTACCTGCAAATAAATAGACATTTTTTATGATCTTTTGCAGCTCAGCAGTAAAGAACATGTTTTGTTCATCCTAGCCATTGTTGGAAACAAATGAGCTGTGGCCTGGTTTTCCTGTAGTCACGAGGGAATGGATGGAGGGATGAAAGGATTCTTCCTTTTATACTGACAATTTATCACGCACCAATTTTGGGGGAAGAAATGCTGGTCGTAATAACTGCGTTGTCCAGCTTTAATCCCGCCGACGCTGTAGAGGAGCACTGAAAAAATAAACATGTTGAGATCGCGATTGCCTTTATTTCTACGTTCATTTCGGCAGATTTCATGATGTTTCTCTTATTGATGGGCAATGAGAGAATAAAAAAAGCTTTCTGTGTAATGTTTACTAGTAAAACGAAAAAGACAATGAGGCAAATCAAGAACCTCTGATTTACTCTGCTGTACGATAGAACAATGAGCCAAATAGAAAAAGGAACCTCTGCGGTACTGTTCGCTTAGAAAGCACATAATGTCGCCTCTTCCACATCCGTAGCAGTGCTTCCCTCCCAGCTTATTCTGAGTCTCCCTATAAAGAGAGAGAAAGAAAGAGTGAAAGTTCCCGCCTCATTACCACCCGACAGCTCCCCATGAACCCGATTTGCATTTCACATAGGTAGGTGACCAATTCTTGGTATTATATATTCTAATTGTGCGTGTGCCTACTCAAAAAAGTCACCCAATAAATAGTGAAAGAAGGTGACTATTTTTCGGAAACTATTTGGACTTTATCCATTCATTCCACTCTGAGCATGTGCCTAGTCAAAAAGTATTGTAGTAAGTCAATTAGCATATTCCTCCAGTATTCCAGTATTGCGCAGAGCGATATTCTATTTCCTTCGGGATACTCTCATTTCCGTTCGAAGACTAAGCGAAGCTCATCCATTCTCGCGCCTCCAATCTAAGGGACTGCGAAAGAATGCCCATTTCCAGGGGGCCCTGGGTCACATATGTACTGATTTGTATGTAAATGCTACGTACTTGATGCACTTGTCGACATAACCCGATATGAATCTCTCCAGAGGATCCCTTACAACCGTGAGCAAATGCGTTCCTTTCTGCTTCGTGGCCGAGGCGAAACTCTCGAATTCGTTTTTGCCCTCGCAAAACCTGCGATTATCTCGTCAATTCGCACAGGAACGATAATGCTCACCTTCCATGGTACATTTCCGTGTTCAGAGACTTGTTTGCTGCGCGAAATGCCCTTGTATCGTGCAGATAACACATTATCGCAGCGAGAAACGTCGACATACTCTTCTCAATGACACATGAAGTGATCGGATAGGTGGGATGAGCGGACTGAAAGTGCCTAATAATCATAATCTAAAAATAATAATTGGTCAAATAATAATAATTTGAGTCAATCCTACTTCCAACTCCACTACCGTCAAGATACCGTTCGAACTGAGAAATACGCGTGCCGAACTGTCATCATTAGTATCAGGTAAAATAACAACCCTGTATTTCGAGGGGAACTCCCGCAGTGGTCGAGGGCAGTTCTCAGCGTCTTGTCCTTGACAAAGATTGATCGGTTCCAGAGAAATGGAGAGATTCGAGGTAAAATGAGCTTGATAGAAGAAGAGTAATGAAGTGAGAAGCAAGATGATGAGAAGTAATCGATCACGAGTGACGGAAACCATTCAGATTCATTATGGAATAGTGAGAAATAGCGAACCTCGGGATTGTCGTGGCATAGAGAGAAAAGTGTCTATGTGATAATCCCCCTCGGTACTCTGTGATCCCCTTTTCATCGCTCTTTCACTCGCCCAATTTATCTGCACAGATTAAAGCTACAGCGTGGATGTGGTAAGTATGCATGGTAGATTTTGAGATGAAAATTAATGAATGGGATAGTCCAATTGAAATGATCAACTTACAAGGATCCTCCATTTTATCGAAGATCTTCGGGAGCTCTTCTTTCGTTCCGACCTTAAATTTACGCACTTCTTCATCATTACACTTCCAGCCTGCTACTATACCATCAAGCGGATAATGATCACTGTCATTTTTTCAGAATTTGGAACATGCATCATAAAAAAATCCCTATTTTTAGTGTTTGAATGTTCCACTTTATCGTCGTGCGAAGTGGTCCTCAACCCGTAATCTTTTCTTAAAAGAGCTTCTAACTAAGTCTCGCCACTCAACACAAAAACCATGGAGGAATGTTCAGACATCTCGCATTCTATCGCCAAGAACTAACCAGTTCAATCGTACATCCAAAGAGGGACGATATATGGATCATCTTCGTCGTGCTATTATGAACCATAGCCGTGCGATGAAGAAGATGGTGAGGAGGAGGAGGATCGGACCCATCGCGCTCCTTATTGATCTTCTTGCGCATTCACTTATTGTCACTCACGAGGAAACGAATGATAAGAAGGCGGACGATCTGAGGTAAAATCAATATGTAAATGTACCCCGTTAATAACGGCACTAGCAACCTGTGGGAGATTATTCAAAGGCCGTTCAAAGGAGCTTTGAGAAAATAGAGGGATGTAACGACTAGACGACTTGAAAACGCTCGAATGCAAATATGTAAAAAAAAAACAGTAAATTTCAGCCAAGTGACACCGCTGATATCATCGATACAACAAGTAGCTATAGTAGACAAACACCCCAGAAAGTCTCTATATTATGAGAGGAGTCACGAGATCGCAACCAGATTAGTGAGGAGACCACGAGACAGATGAGCTTCTCCTTCATTCAATGGGAGGTAGGAGGCATCACCCTCATCTTTCTTTTCCATAGACCAATTCGTCTTTAGGAAATTGGAAATACCCAAAGCGTTTTATCATCCTGAGATGCAGATAGTTTATCTTGGAAATTGGACAGCGAAAGCAAAGATATCAATACTTCAAGCCGTTGCATGGTTCAACTATGCTGAGAAATATTCTAAACCAGAAATACGAATTTTTGTTAAGGGTTGGATTCGAACGAACGTCGAACCTCCGGTAGTAGTTATTCTTTGTCTATTTCGCTGCTGTAAGCTCTAGAACTGCCGTGCGATTGTCCATTTTGCCTCGATTGATGATGAAATCAATGGGGAAGTAGAGGGTTTTTCGAAGGGAAGGAATGGCGAAGATGAGAACGAGCGAGTTGAAGAACGAGTGCGAACTCATGCACGTAATGCAATACGCGACCATCTCTGAAAATTGTTGTTGATTTCCCAATTTCATGCTCTCATGCATCAGAATCAATGGTAATATTGGTTAGATTAATCTTAAAACATTTGCTTGTGTTTATTTCGACAAACAAGGCAGCGCATGTGATACGCACCTAGCACTTCGTCGAGACAATAAACCATTGTTTGAGTCTTGTTTTCGCATCCAAGCTCAGTCTGATCCTCATGAGGTACTACGCTACCGACACTAATTTCACCTATGAACCCACTTCGGAAGTACGATTGAACTGGTTTGTTCGTGGCGACAGATCGGAAGATGCCCAGACATCCCACCATGAAGGGAAGAGCGAGAGTTAAGAAGGAGAAGGAGAGCTGAAATTTATGAACTCGAAACAGAAAAAAATGAGTTTGTGATACTTGCAACGATACAGTGATGAACGAGCGCAGTTGATATCTAAATTTGTTGAAATCAATAATATTCGTTCCCTCATCCGAACCTCCTATGAAGCTTAGTCATCTTGTGATCTTTGAACAGAAGATTATAGAAAATGTGCAAACACAAACTGAAGATAATAATCAAGTAGGGGACTTGGAACAAGGCAAAAGCTGTAATCAACAGGTGTTTTCGAAATTCAATGTTGTTTTCATGCCCAGAATCGGCGTTAGAGTATCGAGGTCTTTCTTGAAAATGGCCAAGGTCTCATGTTCTCCGTAGAGATCCAGTTGTCTTGAGGAAAGTTCCTGGAGGACAACTGTTTGAATGATTTTTCACTTGGATTTTCACCTCAGTAGATATAACCATCGGCTTCAGACCAAAGTAGAGTATCGGAAGGCCGAGAAGGAAGAAGATGTTGTAAGCGAGAATCATTAGGTGCATTTTGCGAGATGCAAAGTGGAGTCGGCCGGTTTTGCTTGCCAATTGCTGAAAAATCATGTTCCTGAATCATTCAAGAAGTGCGATTAAACTGTCATCAATTTCCTAATTGTGGAGGCATTCGGTATTTGATTAACGGAATGACCTGATGTCTGAAGAAGAGACACGCGCCAACGGCAACTTGCCCTTCGAGAACGAGGAATGCATAGGTTATCTGAGATTTACATAATCAATAATTTAAAAATGTTGACTTCACAATCAGTTCGAGTGCGCTTAATCCGAATAGATCTCCAAGCATGTAGAATGCGAAGTCGTCACAAATGGCCACTATTTGAATCCGTCCGAGGAACACGCTGGTGACTATGAGGATCACCTGAAAATTGTTTGGTGTCACCTACCGTATGTCTAACGGCACACTGTGCGATTCAAGGTGTAGCATTAATTTTTTCGATATCTGCCATCACGCAAGTGAATCATTTACTTAGAATCGTTTACTTTGAAGTAATAGATTCACTTTGTAAACTTACCGTAACAACTTTTGGGGTGTAACAAATCGACAGTCAAATAAAAAATATATAAATTTTTCACCTGAACCGCAAGCAGATATCTTCTGTACACTTTTACGCGCACTTCATGATCAAACACCATCGCTATCAGTATGGCTATGTTGAACGTGGCGATGAAAGGCACTACAAAACCCAATCGCGTCGGAAACATAAACAGAGCTTACTAGAAAATCGATGAAACGTTTCGATGAAATTGTCAATATCATCGAGTTGCTCTTCTAATTCTTCTTCACTCACTTCAGCCATTACAAATGGGAGTACTGAATCTAAACTGCAAATTTCGCCCCTTGGGCCTCTTGTGATACACTTTCACCTGTCTTCCACCGAACCCGTCACCGGGTGATACTGCAGCACAGTTTTATCGCAATTTATGACGAAACGTGAACAGAGCGGAAGGCTAAGACAGGCAAGGAAAAAGGAGGGGACGGCGATAGAAAGACTCGGGCCTAATGACACATCTCTAGACGATATCAGTCGAGGGGAAAGAGAGGGGGTACTACCGGAATTGACAACTAGCACTTACGACGCTTTAGTAGCAGATTTGTACTCTTATTCTTAGTTTTAGTGCTATTCCTAGACTTGGGCGGGGGTGACTTCGAGGAACTTTGTGGTCTTCTCCAGCTCTTTCTTCGCTGCCCTTCGATGCTTTCGCGATGAGATCTTCTTCTTGGGTGCTGGAGGAGGCACGAGGGCGTATTCGGGCAGGACTGCGGCCATCCAGGGAAAGAGACGCACTGTCGAATCACGGATTGGGAAGACGAACCTGCAGGTATATTCGTCTTTCATACAGCCTTGATGTAGAGGCTTAGTTTCGTCTAAAAATAGATTTTCCTTCTCATGCAAGGATATTTCTAGATACTCCCGTTCCAGGATTGTTGTTCACAAAACTCAGCAATCACGACGACTCAAACCGGACTGGGGGATGTTGACGGGGCTGCTTACCAAATCAGAAGAATCGGATGGGCAAAGGAGATGAGAATGGGAATAAAGACGAAGAAGAGCTCGAGAGTCAGATAAACACACTGAAAGAGTGGGGTTAGAACCGGGAAAAGGCATTGTCGGTGAACCTCAGCACAGGTGTCCTGCCAGATCGTGCGATAGGCAACTGCGAAGCCGGATATGAGCAGAGCCAACTGCCATGCGACTGTCTCGACTATGACGACATCTGAAAGAACTTTGTTGATGAGTGAATCAAGCGTAGACCTGAAGTGGTCCCTTGATGTTCCTAGTTAAAAAGTAGTAGCTATGATATTCAAGAAAGACGTGAAATTGTCACAACGTACCAGTATACTTGCACAATAGTCCTTTGAATTTTTTAAACCCATTTACGATCCATATTCATGAAGCCGTACTTTTCAAGTCAAGCCCCTGTACCTTTCTAGCCACCCCCCCCCCCCTTTCTAACCCTCCCTAATATTACTCAAAGATGTCGATCCCAGAAAGACCCCTAATTCCCTCCCTTCCCTAGACACTTCTCTATCTGAAACGCGTCCCATTTCTCTGCGGCGCCAATCCGGGAATTGTTAATTAACGCAGACGCGGAATTTCGGCGGCCGAGTAAGTAGATTTCGAGATTGGGATTAGGACTGAGAATACCTTTCAATGACAGTAACAACCACTCACTCTTGTTACTGAGTACAATCCCCTCCATAATTATGTGTCCTGACCACATCATTATGAATCTGTATGTGTACCTTTCACGCATAGTAAGTCTAATCTAAGATATCTCTGCAAATGTGTCTCTATCATCGCAGAATGTTTCGACAGTTTCTAGACATGGACATCTTGAGATGCTGTAATGGTTGTACCTCTCACGCAGAATGAGAGTATCGTCTTCTTGTCCACTCCTGTCGGATGAGTGTGCACGTAGAGCGATATGTAGACAACGGCAATGGCGTGAAGAAGAATAAGAAGGGTGATGAGGATGAAAACCATCTGGTAGTCGTGAATCGCCAGCAGAATTGAGCACTGCAATCACAATATTGACCTAAAATGGGCCCCAATCATTCCAGAATCGTCAAAAAAAACATCCGATTCTTCTGCAATGGTATTCTGTCCCAATTCTAACAGAATCGAAGAATCGAAATAGTTAGTTAAACAAGCTCCAAAACCCCAAAAAGCAAAATTCTTCAAAAATAGTTCTTTCTGTCCACAATCCTTGTAGATCGAACGCAAGAATTGCTAATGACCCATTTACGATCCTCTCCGACAGACCCTTTTCGTCATGGTCCCGTCTCATCTCCGTCTCTCTCTCTCTGTCTCTGATTGTTCCGACACCGGAAGCTCAGTTGCCCCTCATCCCGCTCTTCTCATCTTCCTCTTTTCCAACACTTTTCTCCTCTTCGTCCGATTCGATTTGAGAGGGTGCACAGAGCGGCGCCTTTTTCTGTGTGTGAAAAGGAGAAGGAAAAGATCCGAGAGACGAGCCAAATTGAGAGGGGCCGACAGAGAGAATGAGAAGGAGATGGGGAAGCTTGCGTGTACCATGACCATGTTAAATTGGAGGCGTAATACTCTGAGCTAATGCCCAAAGGGGAAATCCATATCGTTCAAGAAGCACAAGGAGTATTGAGTCAAATGCAAGCAAATGCAATGCGAGTGAAGATTCCGTCGGTCATGGCATCAACGGAAGTAAAGAGTAAACAAGAAAATACCTGTTCCATCCGTCTCGTCTCTCCATCCTCATTGTCGAATGCAGTGAATACAAGGGTAAATGCAATACAGAGAACAGCAGTGAGAGTCTGCCAGATGGAGCACATCCACGTATAGGGGACGGGTCGTTTGGACTCCCTGAAATGCGGTCATCACCTTTCAAACTTCACGAATACAGTTCTTCATGAAGAACTTTGAAAGGAGCAAAGACTGTTATAGAAAACTGTTCAAATGTACATCGCACGTCTTCATTTCCTTTTGGTATTCAATATCCATCTATACATGTGCGGATATAGTAAGACTAATGCTGCATCTCAACTTTGGTTGTGACTTCATGCCGAACGAAAGTCAATTAATTGGGTACCGGAATTGGCTATGCTTTCCTAATCTCAACCATCTCAGTGTCCACAATGACGTGAGCGGGACGTGATGCCGTGAAACTTGGCTGACATTCACAGCTAACTCACTTATATTTTTTCTTCATTTGCGTGCTGATTATGCATGCGAGAATGCCGCCGTGGATATAGCAGAAGAGAAGCGGAAACTCCTGAAGTTGAGCAGGTTACCGTACTTTTATAGAAAACAGCCAACGCCTGAGCCTAAGCATCATCATCTATATATATGGTAGAATGTTTTATTGAGGAGCCACTTTATTGTCGATATAATTCGTTATTACATCATCTTATTCATATAAAACACTCAAGAGCTTGTTCACTTCGCTATACCATCAGAAGTTACCGTATTCTCCGCTATCATTGAATGATCGCCACTACTTCTTATAAAACTTGTTTTGTTCGCTACCGTAAACCAACTACACCTGAGCTCAATCTCAGTCAATTTTAGCACGATTTTGCGGGGCGGTTTGATTCAATTTTCGTCGAATTGACACAGGCTTTTCACCTGCAATTTGCACGTCGCAGTGTTTGTCTCGGGAAGGCAAGGTTCGTGAAGGGAAAAGAGGAGGAAGATATTGCGGGAGAGTTGAATCGCACTGATTAGGGCGTAGTTCAGGGAGAGACCGCACTGAAAAATATTTTTATTCAGAAAATGGTGTGTTACTATGGAGGTGGGATAGTAACAGAAAAATCTTACCAATTGCCTCCTCTGTGCGTAGGGTATGGGCGCAGCTCGGTGTGTCAGAAGCGAGACGATGCAGTTCAACACTAATCCCAACACAGAGATTGTCAGTTCCGAAGTATGGATGAGCCTGGAGAATTATAATTTGTGCTCGAAGAATCTAGCAAAAAATATTTTTTCTTCCTGTTCACAATTCCACCAATCAAAGATTTCATGATTAAATTTTTTGCCTTTCTTATCGATTCTCAAGCAAACCGAGTCAAAAAAGGACAAGGAATAGGTAATGCGAATAGATGAGACCCTATTGTCAGACCTACAAAACCAACAATAGAACTCACCATGTGTGCACGTCCACTAGGGGTGTCGTGCAATTATCGCCTGGTCGATAGAATTCCCGGTATTCGGTCATTTCTCCTTCGAGGCAGTCTCAATCTGTCAACGAGAGGGATCTGTGGGTCTCTCTTGTCAATCCCGCCTATTTGGGATTGGGAGGGCCACCCTCTCTCTATCTCATCCCTCTCTCTCTTACTCATGAGATAGACTCTAACTTATTCACGGCCCATCTCTCTATTCAACACAGAAGAAGACGACCCTCATTCTCTTCGCAATCCGAGTGGAAGAGAATTGAGGAGTAAGAGAAGAGAATGTAGGGAGAAATGAGCCGCAAGTTCGAGGGTACTTTACGAGACAAACTCGCGCAATGGAAGAACTTTGAGGGATCGACAATTTCAGATTTTCACGTTCTTCGTTGAATCTATGCAGTCTCAGAAGGCAAAGTGCGACGTCGTGGAAATCAAAGAGCGCTGCACAAAAAGTGCAACTTATGCTTCTACTTCCGACTTCCCCCTTTTTTCTCCGAAGTCCATACGCCTTTTCTTCTCTCGTTTGCCCCCGTCTTCGTCCATTCTTCTTCGCTCTTTGATAATCTTCCCTCCGCTCTCCTTTTCCTTCTTCATTCCTCTCCATTTCCGTCACTTTCCACACGCAAGATGCCTTTCGCCATCTCCACTTGCGAAGTTGTCTCAATTCTCCTGGAAAAAATTCCAGAAAAATGTAGAGAAAAAGGTAGTATTTCCTACCTTTCCAAAAAAAGCTCCTTTTTCCTTCTTACGAGATTTTTTCCGGAAAACCTCACCGCATAACCCTCTCAATTTCCACGAATATCCTCCAGATTCATGTATATTGGATATTCCCCCAACCGAAGCTCATCCACGACCATCGTAAAACGCATTTTGCTAGAACTATCCGTCCTCATTTAACATTCACGTAATTTTGCTTAAAATTGCAAAGATTTCTGAAACATTCAAAAGTCAAAACTAGAGAGCGCTCAAATGTCAAAAGATCGAGCCACTGCTCTTCACTATTTCCTCTCTTTTTGTGCATTAATCGTTCTGTTTGTTCCAATCAAGCTCCCCTTCATCCGATTACTCTTTCCCTCTCTCATTCTCTGAAACGTCAACGTCAAGTAGACTCAAGTAGATCAATCGGCCGATATTATCGACATCTGTCTGTTCAGATGAGGAAGAAGAGACGAAGTAGCACACCTGACCCTCTCTTCCCCTTGGTCCTCCTTCCCCTTCCCCTCCTCATCCTCCCCTCCTTCCTATCCATCTAATCTCCCCCTCCCCTCTCTCCTGGGAGAGTCTACGCTTTCCATCTCTCGTCCCTCTCCTACACTCTACTCATAGATTGATACCTGATCGTCCAACGTCTATTCCAATTCGTCTTCCTCCTCTTCCGTTCCCTCCACAACCTTGATAGCCGGAGAGATGTGTCGATCATATTTCCCCATTCTCTCTCTCCCTTTCCCACTCTCTCTCTCTCTCTCTCTCTCGATGTAATCGCTCTGCATTAACCCCAGAGTACAATCGTTTTGTGTGCTCTCACTTCCTCTCTTGCTCATACCAGTCAACTGACTGTTTTCGCCCATTATCTCCTCCTTAATCGTGCACGATTCTCTCACTTTCGCGTATCAATGTTTCTGCTCGCACAGGTAATGGCAACGGCTAATGGACTACGACGTAATAAGGCCATACTCTCCGAGCTCGGCGACGGTCAGTATTTTATTCTCTTCATTCTCTTGACATCAGGTAGTTCTCGGAGCCTTAGTAGTGACGTTCTCCAACTTGAGCCATAAATTTCATTATTTATGAGGTTATAATAGGGTAGGGGTAATACTTCTCGCGCAAGGACGATGGGATCATTTTTCGCGGAAAAAAAGTATTTTTTTTTGTATTTCCAATGAGCTTGGGGTCATAACACCCAGTAGCTCTCGCCCATGGCCACTGCCCACGATATTTATTCTCCTGCCAGTGTTTGCACACTCTGAATACGTTAATTCCGGCATCTCCCTATGGCGAGTAAATGGGGCGCCCTTCTCGGACTTACGACGGGAAAAAGAGGCGAATAAAATGAGAAAAGAGTGGGGATGGATGGATAGGATGGGCTCGAAGGGGTCTAGGGAAGGAGAAGAGGAGGGCGAAACGGGTAAGGAAGTCCATCCGTTCTCTCTTCCTCCAGTAAGTCAATGTTCCGCACTACAGAAGCTACCACGCAATTCATCGTTTCCAAGAGGGCTCTGCCCAAGAATGGACTGAAGGACTCACCCAATGTACACTTCTGGTCAGTTCTCTAGTAACTCCTGATAAATCTCAGACAGAATTTCTGCAAATTTGACTCGTGCCTCACATCTCCCGTCTGCTTTCTGACTCGGGACATCTCTCTCAATATTCTCTAATGCTTGTTTTCCACTGGCTTCCTAACGTGGCAATGCCGTCCGAATCCGGCGGTCCCGAATTAGCTCGCTTAGAGTCGAGAGAGAGAGAGGGAACCACAACAACAACTAAATCATGCGCGTGCTCTCCGTTCCCTTATCTTCGGTTCCACTACGTGTGATAGTGGCAGACTGAGGTCAACGGTCAAACATCCTCGTTCCGTCTCTCACCCATGGGAGGGTGGAGTGCATGCAATCAACCAGAGATTGGTACATGAGATTGTGGAACACTTATTTTCCTGTATGAAGCAGGATTCAAAACACAAAATCTATGGGGGAGAGATTTACAACTAATTAAAGAAGCTTCAGTGACGTTTCGCTACCGCGCGAGACCGGACCGGGACCGGCAATTGAACAGGCAGATTCGGAAGAAGCAGAGGAGAAGAATGTCATCTACAGAACCGTCGCTAGCATTCCCATCGGTCAGTTTAATTGGTAGACGAAAATCCAATAAACAAGAGTCTACTTCTTACTCTATTTCTCTCTCGAGTCGTTTGTTTTTCGAATTCATTCTCGAACGCTCATGGGTGAGATCACAGATTGTGGTGGACTACAGAGTTCGATCAATATTGTTACTCAGCGATCTCATTTTCGAAAACAAAACTGAGTACTTCTACGATTTCACAATGCGATAAGAGAGTGTTAATGGAGATTATTATCCGTAATTGATGACTATTGTCCTATCAATTATGTGCTCCATAATTGTTTGACCTTGACTGTTTTTGCAGAAGATAGTGAGATGGTGTACTGCCATCTGTTTCAACTCAACTCCTGCTACCAAGCAATGGCCAAGAACAACAAGGTACATAAATCTTTCTTTTTTTGCTGAAAAGTATTAATCTCTGACCTGAACAATGAAGAGTTACAGTTACTGCAGTGATTTTTGAAACAAATCAATCAATAAGCAGCGATTATTCCAAGATAATTATATTTATGTACTCTATAGAAATATATTCCAGATGATCGTCTTCACCGATGACATGAACATCCGAAAGGCCTTCTATGCGCTAATCTACAACTGTCCGTATCTAAATATACTTTTTCTTACAGTAACCATAAAATGCAATAACGGAAGTGGTCATGTGCACATGCTTATCGTGTTTTCACTCGTTGAGCATCGAAGCCCCTTGCTCTATTTCTATTTGCAAAAGAGTTGTTGTTCGAGAACGGATAGCACCGTGATATACAGGGCAGACAATCAATGATACTAGAAACATTATCAAATCATTGAAAATGTAACATTAATTTGCAGCTGCTCGAACAGGTCTGGTTCTGGACTCGAGGACGTATTGCCTCTCCAGTGTGCTCTCTGCCACAGATTTCATCATGGTAGGTGTCATCTTCTTGAGGGAGTCTTTACTTACACTTGCTTGTTTTCAAGAATTGCCACATAGGTTATAGGAAATGTTTACAGTTTCCATCGACTTTCTACTAATTTTGATTTGAAGGTTCTAATGAAACTGTGGAAGTTCCGAGAAGCAATCACTTCCATCACTGGTCTACAATTGACAGAGGAAGACGAGAAGCGAACTGATATCACGGAAATGCCCATTCGATCATGGAAAGGTACGAGAGAGTTAAGAGAGTTAGGATTACTAGTCTAGGCTTCTTGTTTAGAGGCACGTTGTGAGAATTTATTCTATTACTATGTGATGTTCACAACTACTTCTCATCACGGATTCTAATCGTCTCAAGTTATCTACGGCCAAGAAAAGCCCCATTAAAGAAGACTACTTCGTGAGTTTACTCTTGACCACGCAAGTCAGGACTTCGGCGGCTGGATGACCTACTTCTGGACTCAAGCCATCGACTAAGCGCGACGGGCCACCGACAACAAAAAGCTAAGAAGATACCATCCCTTGACCCTTTGATACTGAGTACGAAGATCCCTATCCCCTCCCTAACGATGTTTCTTCCTGCAGGCCCAGTGCCTTGATATCAGGATAAATCTGTAAATCTGTATCTGTTCACAACTAGCGAACCAGGACCCCCTTTGAAAGGTTCGAACAAATAGCTCGTCTAACGGCCAAGATGATTACATGCTTAGATCTAGATGGCCTGCTTGGAGGGAAATGTGATGTCATAAAACGATGATGACATCATTGCAGAGCACCTCCATAACGACGGAAAGCTCAAGCCATTCCAGACGATTGATGTGGAGGACAGGTACTGTCTGAGGAGGGAAAGGAACAACTTTTGGACAATGGTTTTTTCAAGTTTACCTATGTTGGCAAAAGTTATGTGCACGAGCATGAATTCAGAAAGTGCGATTAAAAGGAGCGGAAAAAGATACCGTAGTAGTCAATTCTAAAAGGAGGATAAATGGGAAGAAACGGGATGAAAGGCGGCCCATTCATTCAGTTTATACTCTGCGGCCGAGCGACTCGCGAGTTCGCGCATTCATCGACTGCCCGTGATGGATCCCCACTGCGGAGACTGCATGTTCATCATCACCCATAGGAGATTGTTGCACTTCATCTGGCAACATGTCAGGAGATATTTTTATATGAGATTATATGGAAAAACATAAAAATTCTATGAATATTGATCATTCATTAGCAGTTATCATTCCCCTGGAACATGTTGAAACTACCTATTGCCATTATGAGAATCTATGCAATATTATAAAAAAATTCGTGTACTGAATGATCTATGGGAACTATGAGACCACTAATATGTTATAGGCTGCATTGCTTCCCAAGCCGGAGTTTCTGCGTGAACGAGTGCGAGATTTGGGAGTAGGCACGTGGAGCAATATCAAATACGTAAGTAACTCAATGATCGAAATGCTAAATATCTTTCTCAGTGAGCATCAACGCAATGCATTTTTGGAAGCAATATCACTTCCCGGAAGCACTGATTAAATTGCAATTTTTTTGTAGATTCTCCACGAAACTCCGTTGATTGACGCATTGGACATGCTAATGAATGAGAAAATCAGCGGAGTTCCAGTGGTCAGGGACGAGGATGGACTCGAAGTGAGCTTTGCGTTGCAATCTCAATCTTTACTGATACGGAATTCTGCATACATAAAAGTGTTCTAGTTTCGGCGATGAAAGTCGGCATTCCCGACTTTCATTACCGATTCTGAACTAATCGTTTTTTTCAATCATTCTCATCTAGAAGCCAATTCTTTCGGATGAAAAAAATCAAGAAATGCAAATATATTCTAGGTGATCAACGTGTACACTCGTTTCGATGCGATCTCGGTAGCGTTCAGTGGAGAGAAGGAAAATCTTTCGATCAATGTCGGCGAGGCACTCCGGCAGAGGAGGAGACTTACGGTAAGATCCATATCCACCTTATCTTGACAATTGATTTAGAACCTAGATATATTACATATTCAAAATATTGAGCCTTTACCGTACTCTTTTGAAATTTGGCTACCGTATACCCCGATCGAGCAAAAATTAAATTATTCATTGAGAAATTATATAATAGTAATTGCAGGGTCGCATCGACACCGTGGTCACCGTTCCTCAGGACATCAATATGTGGAGTCTTCTCGAGTGTTTCGTTGAGAAGAACGTATATCGAGTATTCGCTGTTGACGACGGAATGAAGCTCAGGGTTTGTTCATTTTATAATCTCTCTAAAATCCTAGCAAGATTGCAGTTTACTGATGAACATTCTGGTAATATTAAGATGTCCCCATTTTAGCCTCATTTCCTTTTGAAACTAACCCAAAATCACGCTCACTGTCTTCTCGTCCGAAGGGCGAATTCGATTTGTGCTTACTCGCCCTTTTTCCCTTCCAAAATTCATGTAATAAGGGACCAAAGGCCGGGGATTAGACGAAGAAGTGAGCAAGTGACTTCGCAAGAGCAACTTCCTTTGATTCCCTTCCCCGCCCAACTAGAGAACAACATCACTTTTCTTGTCAAAATTTAGTAGTGAAGTGACTACATTTCCTCAATATTTTTGAATCTAAACTCACAAGTGGATTCCAAAAGAGTTAAAGTTTCAATTGCAGGGACTGATCTCTCTATCGGATCTGATCAACTTTATGGTACTTCGACCGAAAACGATCTCTCTATGAAGAGGAAGCAGGGAATCCTCGAGTTCACCATTCATTCATAATTCATCTTCCCTCTCTCTTCTTCCACTCTTTGACCCCTATAGAGACGGGCCTCGAGTATAGCGCGAGTAATGTGTCAAAGTCAGCTAGCTGTCGAATTCCCTGTGGGATAGCGTCTCTCTTCGTATCCACTTAGTCATCCAGCCCCCTCCCTACTCCATCTTTTCGCCTCCCGAATATATCGCCTTATCTCTATTTCACTCCTCTATCTATTGCGAGAAGAAGAAGCCTCCCACGCTCGCTTGTCTCGCAAAAGCCTCGCCTAGTACATGTCCCCAATCGACACGGGTGAAACTCGTTATCGCGGCCCATCGCAGTCATTGGCTACCGTATACCACCCCCATGCCTAATCCTCCTTCCACTTTATCGATTATCTAGTCACCGAGACTTGTTGTTTCCTCTTTGTGTCCTTTTTCGATGTACTCCTTGCTCGAGAGTAAGAATATGACACCGGCTTTCGCACATACTTGATGGTTCGAAAGCGATCTTGCTTGCAGAAGTCTCACGCCCACACAAGTTTACACAGCGAAACAACTTCTGCAAATTTCCTGAAATTTCGGAGATCTCCCAGGCTCATGACTTTCCAAATTGTATTTGTTCTTATTGTGTTTCCATAATTAGAGGTTTATTGTTGATGGTGTGGGAAGAAGAATCACTTGGTCACTTGATCACATCGTCACTTCTATATTCTGACTTCTATGAAGAATCACTTGGTCACTTGATCACATCGTCACTTCTATATTCTGACTTCTATTCTGACTTCTATATTCTGACATCCTGCTGAAAGCTCCTAAAACTAGACACATGCAGCAGCAACATCTCGAACGTGTCTGTCAGCCCTAGTCAGTCGCTCTCTTTTCATTGAGTTCTTCCCGAGAACGACTTCTACTTCGCCCGAATTAAGAACTCTCTTCATTCTCTCGAGTCAGAACACTGAAAATGTGTGAAGAGAATGGGGTGGCTGTAGTTTCCTAATGCAAATTGAATAATTCATTTCCGAAAGAATGAAAAGATCGAGAGCGATCTCTGCCCTCTGATATCTTTGTTTCGTGCACTCCGAAAATTTGATTCAGTTTATTCTCTGAATAGCGAAATTCGACGAAACACAAGCTTGTGTGAGAGAGTGAACAGTGAGCTTCTCCATTACCTTCACACCTTCTTTCCCGCCGTTCGTTGACACTATTATGTTGAGCCCCTAAGCATAAACTGTGTTCCTTCATCGACCCGACTCGTTGTATTCCAATACTTTCCCTCCTTCTTCCTCCATATACAATAGAGTGAGAGGGAGCCTTCGGAAGCGAAGACACACTCGGGGGCAAAACTTCTCCATGGAGAAATGGAAATCGTCATCTACGGGAGGAGAGGGTGGAGGAGGGTGGAGGAGGGGAAGTAGAGTGTTGCAGTGGGGGAATGGGGAAGTGGGGATGAGACCAGAGATGGCGCCTACAATGGGTGAGAGATTCTAGTTGACATACTCCGATCGCTATCTCTGATTTACTTCAATGTAACTATTTACCTCTTTCTTGCAATGTCATTGCTGCTCATTATTTCGGTTCAATTAAAAAATAATCAGATGTCTAGCAGTGATTTCATGCAGAACTCAAGGTTTCATTAACTTGATATCTTTTTGCGTTGCTCTCCAACCGATCCCCATTCCATTCCATCTCTTCCTCGGTCCTCCGTGCTTCTCCTCATAACTATCTCTCCCTCGTACAACTCGCACGCTCATCCGCCATCATCTCTTTGCAATTGAATCAGCGCCCATATCCTCCAATCAGATTGAGGGAGAGAGGGAGTAGGAGGGAGAATGTGTCCAGCTAGTTGACCGGCCTAAATGAAAATTCTATATCTTTAATCCGACATATTTGTGTTATTTACGGTCATGTAATCGCTTTTACTATTTTTATCTTTATTTCATTCAATTTTAGAGAAAGAGTTTCTGGAAAGTCTACGTGCATTCTCTGTTCTTTGCAAATACCCTGCGTCACCATTGATCCCCCAAGTCATTGGAGTTCCGCATCTCCACATGTACTCCTCAATTCTTTCCAGACATCTTGCGAGGGAATGTTAATTTTATCCCTGTGAAACCGAGCGTGTCCGTGCTCCTCCATTAGTAGCCATCTGCAAGACCATTGTGGTGAATGCCATTGAAAATGATTGTGAAGTAAAGAGGCAAAGTATTACATCTCAATTCATGTTTCTCCTCACAACTTTCGATCGAGGCTCACAACCCACTAGCCATTCATCAATTTCGTGACATGAACACAAGTTTCGTCGTCTTCCTCACTTCATTTTAGTTGTTGCGTCCCTCTGAACACTTCTTCTCATTACCCATTCCTTCCTCTTCGTCTCCAATGTTGCCTGCTTCTTCTGCAAATTGTGCATTTACATTGCTCCAATCAGGTAGACAAAGCATTTCCTCTCTTCTTCTTCTCTCTCCATCTTCTACTCTTTCTGGAGCTTATGAGTTCTCTCCCTTCCCTCAGCAATAATCTCGGCCTTTTTTATTAAGAATGCAACAATCGCCGCAAAGCGCGAAGAAGAAGAGAAGAAGAGAGAGAGAGAGTCTCTTCGTATATTCTGCCTCCGGTTTCGTTTCGCATTCAGGTGTGAGTGTGACGACGCAACCGGATTCGTTATAGTCATTCATATTCATTCACGGACGGTTATCACCTCCTGATCGGTCGCTTCTTCTGTGCCTTCTCTTCCCTTTCATCCTCCCTCTCATCTCATCTGCTTGTGTGTTGATAGTTGTTGAGAGTAGGAGTGTCACAGCAAGGAGTAGAGAGAAGGAGGAGTGAGAGGGTGGGGAGACATAGAGAGAGGGGAGGAGAGAAAGCACAGCCGCTCTTCATCAACTCTCACACAAGGAATGATGACACGCTAGAAGCATTACACTCGCCTCGTCATCTCTCCACAAGTCCTTAGCGCGTTCAATCCAATCCCAATTGCCTCCTTTGATCTACCCTTCCTTCTTCCATTCACTTCTTTCTCTCTCTCTCTGTAACATTTGTTCGACAACGGGTCGCATCCTCTCTCTTCTCTCAGCTGAACATGCGTTGTATGTAACTCTCCCTCTCACTAGACCCTACTCTTTGCTTATATTTTTAGTCGCCGGTGTCGTCGTTTTTTCAGGACCCGTTAATGGTCTTCCCCTCCTTCTTCTTCTAAGAAGGGGAGGAGCCTCTCCTTCTCCCAAAGAGAGTTGCACTGGCCCTTCCCACCCTCTCCTCCCGTTTGTGGATGGAGTAATGCCTACTCCTCCTAAAGTCCTCCTCTCTTTTTCATCTCACGGTTTGTCCCTGCGCGTCGCTTCCTTTTTTGCTTTGGCCAGTCGAAAATAAATTGTTTCTGTCTTCTTCGCGTCTTTCTTTCCTTATCTCATCGGCAATTAGAACGGAAACGATTGAGAGAATGCAACAACAGTTCATTCCACATTGTGGAGAACATCTGGTTTACTTCCTTCATGCTAATATTAACTTCTTCGTCCTGTTTCTATATCATTCCTATATGAAATCAAACTTTTCTTTTGTCTATTTTCAAAATGTTTGTTTTGCATTCATGAATCGTGTTTCTTCTAATATGTCTAATAGATGTATCAGGAAGCAGAAGACAGATGCAAGTATTCTGCAATAAGGCCCTATCTCGTTTGCAGAAGACAGAAAGAACCATCCTCTCCTCCCTTCTTCTCTTTCTCACTGTCACATCTCTCGATTCGCGCCGTTTGCTTTGAATCAGCGAAGCGAATGAAACTGTCCCTTAGAAATGGCAGTCTCCGTCTATTCAGTCATGGATTTCAATCAAAATAGGATGAATATTTCATTGCGTACCCGCGAATAGTCTCTCGGAAGATTCTCTCAAAAGTGTCGTACCTCTTCTACTTCCGTTTTATTGCAACCGCTCAGTAACATCCCCCTTTTATTAGGCTCTTCAGAAGTAGTAGTTCGCACATTTCTCCCTTCTTCCTTCCCACATTGTCGTTCTTCTTCCCTCTTCTCTCGCGATCATTACAACCACCTCAATCGGAAGGTGTAAGGGGGCCGTTCATCTCTCCATTCTTTCTCCTCTTTCAGATGCATGCTCATGCACTCTCCCGATGAGGCCACCTCACGTGACTGCCTGGCCTCCGTGGAGGTTAGTTGACTACCGATTGTATAAAAAAAGAAAATATAGGGTAAGGTATATCCACGTCAAGCGATTTTACTGTCGAAAGACAACGCTAGGTGGGATCCACTGGTAAGGCCAGCCGCAGCCGTTATGTTAGTATATCTCCTCTAAAATAGTCTAAAATTTCCACTGGCCTAGTAGTAGACTCCCACAGTACTTCGAGTGTCTTGAACACGTGCTGAACAATTATATCTACCTTTAGTCTATGTCTTTCAATCGTATTTCCTGAGATACGATTAGGCCTAGCAGTGATCTCAGGCCTCACGTGTCTTGATTATCTTAGTCTGGTACCTCCCCATTTCCCCTGATCTCTCGCCCTGTCTGAACATGAAAAATGGATCATTGGTACCCGAATCAACAAGACGATCCATCTCTCTCTCTCTCTCGAATCGAGAGAGCTGATCACAATCCATGACGTCTTTCTAGTTCTTACCAAGTTCTATGACGCATTCGTGACAATAAATACTCTATTTACTGATTTTTGTTCTGGGAGAACACTCATTATTAAGATAGGTCAAATTACAATTACATCCGAAACTGAAATTATTAATATACACACAAGGAACTGTTTCAGGTCGCAACTCCTCCTGTTATTTCTCTCCAACCAATCAACCTGCCTCTCCTTCTTCGGTAGTTCCTCAGTAGAATCCACGCCAGAACCTGATGATGATGGAAGGTTACAACTGCACATTGGAGGAGTCTTTCCCATGGAGGTAAATTCGGCCTCGAACCCAGTTCAAAAGTGCACAACCATTGTCTTCGTCTCTATTGTTCTCGCCCCAAAGATCTACTGAGACAACCTACTTCAATGGGGTTCGCACATTTGAATCTTGATAAAGTGCACGCGCCCTGAATTCGCTCCTTTTTTATCATTTTCGGGCTAATAGAGTCGAAGCACATCCAGCTCATTCCGCCCTTTACAGGCGGGTGCGGGTGGTTGGCCGGGCGGGCAGGCCTGCTTGCCCGCTGTTGAGATGGCCCTCGAGCACATCAACAACAACACGGACGTTCTTCCGGGCTACAAACTGCACCTGCATCAGAGCAATTCCAAGGTGATATCTTCAATACCGATCCTTAAAGAAGGAGTAAACTCAATATTTTCGGGGGGTATCTGACGTCATAGGTCGATAGTTTCCGTAAACCACACTCCGAATTTGAAAATTAGAACTCTCTAGCTCAACGTTGTACTGAGTTACACGCGCGCAAAGTTTCTACAGGGCACAGGCAAAATCAAGATGCGCGGTGCAAAGGGAAGGGGTCTAGGTCAAGACGCAGAGGAGATGGGAAGAGACGGGAGAGGAGCGAAAAACTCTCGCGTCTGTCACTCTCACCCTCTTACAGTACTTCCCCCTGATTGCACAGGGAAGTGCTTCCCCGAATTTGGAGTTTACGCCTTCTTTAATCCCAATCATTTTTTTTTCATGATTGCCTTTCCGTTTTGTTACTATTTTGGACCAAATTTGGTGGACTGGTGAGACTGATTCCGTCTCCTTATTCCTTCCGCATTTCCCAGCGCTTTCATGATTGCCAATCACTGAGTTCTCTTCTTTTCACGCATTATTTCATGCTTTGTAGACGAGGTAGTGTGTAAAAGTGAGAGAGTATCCCATCTCTTTCATCTCTTCCTCATCACCTCCTGACTCATTCGCCTCTTCTCTCTTTGATTACCCCTGATTATCCCCTGATTGATGAGTAGCCCATTCCTATTTTTCCTTGGCTCTTCCTCTCAATCTGATCGCTTTTCTCACCACCGCGCATCCAATTTCCTTAAGCCTCTTCGTTTCCCCTCTCTATCGGGTGGTCAGAGAAGACGAGAGAGTGTGGGAGATGAAGAAACGCAGAGAACCATTTGTCGCGTCAGAAAGATGGCAAGAAAAGGAGAAGACGAGCAAGGGAAGATAAACGACCGATATTTCTCGCTACTCCTTGTCTCCCTTCTCCTTCTTTCCCCGTAGCATCCCCCATGGAGAAAAACGATGAGGAAGGAAGGGCCTAGGGGTCCGAAATTAGGGGAACGAAACAAGAGCGCCGCTTGAAAGTACATCACGGAGGGGATTACTGCGTTGCGAACGAAGGAGATTGCACTTCGAAGACAGACGAAAGATACTCGGCTTTAGAGAGAAATCAGTGTTAGACTGAGCAGAATCTATGAAGTGAATGTAACAACTACTACAACTAGGAGACAAAAGTGAAATAATAGGAAAAATCCGAATGATTTGTGTTAGAATCTAAAATATGAATTTAGTTCTTCTTGGAGGGATAGAAATTGTGAGATAATATTCATTTCAGTGCCAACCGGGTCTCGCGATGCAGGAGTTGTACAAGTTCATCTACGAGGGCAAGAACAAGTTGATGCTGCTCGCAGGCTGTTCTCCCGTTACCACCGTGATTGCCGAGACGTCGCCCGAATGGAATCTCGTTGTGGTCAGTATCTTTGGTCCTTTCCATTGTACTAACGTATGCTCTCAACTGTTTTGCATCTGAGATAATCAGACAACTTGTTGTGTATCACTGTAGTTCTCGATCACTCCTTATCAACCCGATCTTCCCCTGCGCAAGCCAATTGAACTTTTGTCCTCTCTGGCCTCCGGCTCTCCTCTAGTCAATCTCAATCGCGCGTAGACAATCGGTCGTCCCTGTGTGAGGAGGGCCTGATTGCATTTCATCGGGTGCTCCTCTTTCCTCTCCCTCTATCCCCTGCTCCTTCCCCTCACCGAATCAGTCAACGTCCCTCCCCATCGGAACGTGAGATCCTCGAGATGAGAGACACTTCCGCTGCGCGAGTCTCATTTTACCGGAAATAGGCGCCCCTACCATATCCATGACTAGGTTAGGAAGACAAGGTTAGGAAGAGTTAGGCTATCGATATGGAGAAAATATTTGGACATAATGTTATTTGTCGCCCGTGCTGTTGGAGTGAGCAAGAAGAGGCTACACAAAGTCGACCACACTCCTCGTAAGCCGATTTCTGAGAAGAGAAAGGAGGGGGCAAGAAGGGCGAAACATGTGAAAGACGAGGGAAGGTTGGCAAGGCGTCTCTTTTCCTTCCCCAAATGTTGTTTGTGACGAGGAGGAGTGCGAATTCGATTGAAGTTGTGTCAAATGGAAGGTGGGACTGGAAGAAGATTGGATGGGAGGGGGAGATGTATGAGACTATTCACGAATTGAGCAGTGCACTTAAGCCCACGCAGTGAGAAAAATAACTGAAGAAACGGGGTCGGATGGAAACATTTTGGGACTGGAACATGATAATGATGTAAACAAGTGGTTTCTAGTTCGATAGCTACGTGGGAGCTCCGTGCCCGGAGATGTGTAAGACTTGCAACATTTTGAACGAAGCTTCTCAGATTTCGTACGGCGCCAGTTCACCCGCTCTCTCCAATCGACAGCGATTCCCGAAGTTGTTCAGAACTCATCCGTCAGCAAATATGCAGAATCCAACCAGGTTCATCAATCAAATCCATGAATCTTCACGATTATTGCATCCTTATAACTCCTGAATCAACAGATTGGAGGGCTGAATTTAATATATAAAATATCCAAGAACCTTCACGGATAAGATGTTCGGCTCCAAATATTTATAAAAATACGAAGATTATGATTCCGATTCCAGAGTTGAACTGTTTGAAAAATTCAAGTGGAAGCGGATATCCATTCTGCAGTCGGTTGAAGAGGTAAGTTCTGAGATCTATAATTCTCTCTATTTGGTTCTCTAGTTAATATCTAGCTAGATCGCGCTAGAAGAGATCAGCATGCTTTCTATCACCCTACCTTCATGATAATGATATAGATTCTGATATCTTGCTTGAAAAACTATTTATTATGTCATATCAGGTCTTCCAAGCCACGGCCACCCATCTCGAAGCAGCCTGTAAGAACAAGGGAATTCGTGCGGAGCGCCAGAGTTTCTACGGTGATCCAACGGATGCTGTGAGGACACTGGTCAGACAAGATGCGAGAATCATCGTCGGATTGTTCTACGTTACCGAAGCGAGGAGAGTGCTGTGCCAGGTGGGTTATTATGGTCAATATGAAGATTTCTTTTTAATATCCTAGGCTATACTATATGTTTTCCTTCGATGATTTAAAAAAAATATCCGTAGTAGACTCGTTAGAAATGCACGTTATTTATTCCCGAAGGAGTGGTATCTGGTTCTTGTTCTATGCTTTCAAGGCTTTCAAATCGTTATCTTATATTACGTCATGTTATGGAAGTGAGGCTAGGAGCTTCCTCATCCTTTCCGATCTCTAATCTCACCGTTCAAACACCATTCCGTCAAGATTTATCCGATCAGTTACTGGGATCTCTGACGCCATTGCATCCTTTTCTCTCATACTCTGTCTTTTACTCCCATTCTCCCCCCCTCACCCGACCACTTTATCTTCCCGGACCTCATCCTCATTTATCAATTCAGCCTCGGGCGGCGAAAAATAGAATGCGAAAAGTATTGTGAAGGCTGGGAAATTTGCTGGGGATTCAATAGGGGCTTGCCGTGAGAGTTTCATGCATCAATTAGGTCACGGGTCCCCTTTGGGTACTTCCGCAATGTGGGCAACGTTCTTGGAAGCACTCAGTCGGAAACATAATGAATCTAAGGCTTTCTGCAAATGAGTGTATTCAGGGGAATGACTATGAGGTCACGTATTTTGCATGCAAGAAGTCAACAAGCTGAAAGATATGACATGAAAAATAGTCATTTTTCAGGCATACAAGCAGAATCTGTACGGGAGAAAGCATGTGTGGTTCTTTATTGGATGGTATGCTGACACGTGGTACGAACCCCATCCAGAGGAACATCTGAGCTGCACGAAGGAAGAGGTTATCAGGAATAACAAAAACATTTAAACAAATATTTTAAAATTTTGAGATGTTGAAATTTCTGCTCATTGTACCCTCCATCATTATAAACTGGGAAAATATGCAGAATGTCCTATTAGTTGCTTATTATCTCGGGCTATTTAGAGAAGAATATTTTCGAGAGATGATGTTTGGTCAGTTGTGGCTCTGAAGACAAAAAGAGAATATCACGCGTTTCACCTAAGGATTCACTGAATTCGGCTGGTCTAGGAGACACATTTGAGTTGACCCCCTAATTTCTCCATGGTTTTCGAAGGTCCTTGGGAAGGTCTCCCATGGGCCGGAGTTAGAGGGCCAGTAGATCAAAGATGACTCCAGGAGATGACGTCAAAGTTCGTCTTCGAGACTCGGTTTTCCTCAAATATCTAAGTTCAGAAAATAGCTATGAAAAAGTGTTTGGGAGATGAAATGTAGCATTTCTCGAGTACTTTCAGGCTAAATCGGAAGTGGAATGATTTCCAAAACTCCTACGCTCTGGTGAGCAATCTAAGCCCACAGATGCGGGAAAACTCTGCCGATAATTCAGTTAGATGAGGATCGTCGAGAGCTTTCGAATGAGCTATTAAAAGTTGAAATCGAAGGGGATTTGGCTGAATTAGCCACGAAACCGCGAAAAAACGGCGATTTTTGACCATGGGATCGGCAAGGCAACGGTAGATCAAAGAGAGGTCGCGGGCCAAATAAATCGATATTTTTTAAATTCGACCAATTCAAAATTTTAAAAGGACTTTCGGTTTCGTCTCGCCATCCTGATTTCAATTATGCTTGTTTTGGCATTATTGGTCACAAAAGAACCGAGAAATAAAGGTAGATCAAGGCGATTCCCATCGACTTTCCGTGACCTCTCTTTGATCTACCGTTGCCTTGCCGATCCCATGGTCAAAAATCGCCGTTTTTTCGCGGTTTCGTGGCTAATTCAGCCAAATCCCCTTCGATTTCAACTTTTAATAGCTCATTCGAAAGCTCTCGACGATCCTCATCTAACTGAATTATCGGCAGAGTTTTCCCGCATCTGTGGGCTTAGATTGCTCACCAGAGCGTAGGAGTTTTGGAAATCATTCCACTTCCGATTTAGCCTGAAAGTACTCGAGAAATGCTACATTTCATCTCCCAAACACTTTTCTTAGCTATTTTCTGAACTTAGATATTTGAGGAAAACCGAGTCTCGAAGACGAACTTTGACGTCATCTCCTGGAGTCATCTTTGATCTACTGACCCTCTAACTCCGGCCCATGGGAGACCTACCCAAGGACCTTCGAAAACCATGGAGAAATTAGGGGGTCAACTCAAATGTGTCTTCTGGAACCAGTCAATTCTTGGGTGAAGTGCGTGATATATATATGAGGCCGTCCGCCTAAGGTTCAACAAGCCTCCACAGGGGTCGGGAACAGGTAAAAAATCAAAAGGTCTGAAAAGTTGCCCCTAGGGGTTATTTTTGACCCTCTACACGATGGTGCACTCGATTTCGCAATATGTCCCCTCCCCGCTCCAGGAGGGGGCACCCCCCATTTTGCCCAAAAACGCGTTTTTCGATGTTATTTCTTTAAAAATTGGCCAAAATGGCTCGAAATCTCACATACCCGACCAGAATTTCGAGCTCTATCTCGTGGTCGTATTGGCAGAGCATGATTTTATTTCGTTCTCGAGAAAAAGCCGATTTTTGACCCAAAGGATAGCGCAAGAAAACCCTTCGCCAGTTGATAGAGCTGGTTCTGCTGATCATTTTGGTATATTGGACTATGGGTTTGAGTTTACATTTTGATGTTTTGGGGGTGGAGCGAAAATGGGACACAAAAAAAAGTTCGCGAATACCCCCGTGTTTGTGCTCATTTTGAAGAGCTCGTTAAACTGATCATTTTTTGTGTTGGACTTTTTCATGAAAAAGTTTCCTCAAGAAGTTACAGCTTTTGAAAAGTTGCTGATTGGCAGTCTCGTGAAAAAGGCAAATTTGAGCGATTGTAGCTTCCTAAGAAAACGTTTTCATGAAAAAGTCCAACACAAAAAATGATCAGTTTAACGAGCTCTTCAAAATGAGCACAATCACGGGGGTATTCGCGAACTTTTTTTTGTGTCCCATTTTCGCTCCACCCCCAAAACATCAAAATGTAAACTCAAACCCATAGTCCAATATACCAAAATGATCAGCAGAACCAGCTCTATCAACTGGCGAAGGGTTTTCTTGCGCTATCCTTTGGGTCAAAAATCGGCTTTTTCTCGAGAACGAAATAAAATCATGCCCTGCCAATACGACCACGAGATAGAGCTCGAAATTCTGGTCGGGTATGTGAGATTTCGAGCCATTTTGGCAAATTTTTAAAGAAATAACATCGAAAAACGCGTTTTTGGGCAAAATGGGGGGTGCCCCCCTGGAGCGGGGAGGGGACATATTGCGAAATCGAGTGCACCATCGTGTAGAGGGTCAAAAATAACCCCTAGGGGCAACTTTTCAGACCTTTTGATTTTTTACCTGTTCCCGACCCTTGTTGATCCTAACCCGGACGGCCTCATATATGCAAGTTGAAAAATATAAGGAAAAACAAAATAATGTTTACAGATGCGAAAAGCGGCAGCGTATCACTTCACGACCGAGTCCATCATGCTGAGCAAGGATGAGGTGATTCATTTCGTATTTTCTATAACATATAACATATACATACAATTACAACTCACTGGAGAAACTCATTCCGTACCCTATCTGAAGCAGTAAAAAACAGACAGATTAATATAACGCCGTTCATCCACAATTTCGAAAAACATATTCTAAGGTGGCTGGAGTTTCTGGAATTACGGGTCTTCAGTTCGAGGAAATGCTGAGAAAGCGGCTAAACTACACCGATGTGGCTAATCTGGGAGGATGGCCAGAGGCACCACTCGCATATGATGCACTATGGTCAGTTTCACAGAACTGTGAATATTTTTTGAAGTTGAATAAGTGAATTAGCAATTAGGATCTCGTGTGTCTTTCGACTCTCCTGATCAGCGACCCCTGATAAAATCTGTAATTCTGTAATTCTGTGAAATGAAGATGATCGCACAATAACACGGTTCCAGGGCTCTCGCTCTTGCCTTCAACTGCACTAGAGCCAATCTCCCGCATCATCTCAAGCTCGAGAACTTCACCTATAACAACACCATGATGGCACAGCTTCTCTTCGACTGTGTAAAGAATACATCGTTCAAGGGAGTATCGGTACGATAGTCATTCCTTTTCTAGACTTCACCAGTGGTGATATAGTGCACTTTGTTCCCCATTCTTCAATCTGGGATTCCATAACTTCTTCATATCCTTCCTATCCACTCTAGTTTTATTTGATGAATGTGTTGGAGGGAAGACGAGATCGAAAGACGACTAAAAGATAGAGGGAGAGAAAGAAGAAGTATAGAGGAGACAGCAGTCAGCTATTTCTAGGGATTCGATATAACATGACGATCCCTTGAGGGCAATTCGTTATCATGCGAAGGTCAATGTCCCGTCAATCATCTTATTCACAGGGTAATGTCATGTTTTCTGACTCTGGAGATCGAATAGCCAAGACGCAGATTGAACAATTGCAAGGTGAGGGAATGTGGAAGGATCGATAGCATTGGAGATAATTATCGATTACTTTGCAATCGAAGATGAGCTATTTTAAGCTGAGTTGATAGAGTAGAGTGGGTCACGTCTGAGACGAGAAAAAGACGAGTGTAGCCTCGTTAGATCAATCATTCGGTTGACATGACACGGCCGAGTGTATGACAACTATGAGATTAGAGAGACGAGTCGAGTTGAGTTGGAGGTGGGGATTCGAGGGGGACGAGGAGGAAATCTCATCCTTAATTGAAAAAAAAAAATACTACTCTTGATTGAGTTTCTTTTTGGTAATGCTGAACTTTTCCGCGCATATTTTGAGTTTGGGATTTTTCAAATTGCGATACGTGGGCGCAAGTCGAACACTAGAGATGTACAAGACTGCTAAAATTGTTGTTCCAGACGGTCGATACGTAACTGTCGGCCGATTTGACAACGGGGAGCATCGATTCAATTGGACAGCGGAGATTTTGTGGCCCGATGGTCGAGGTCCTCCGCCAGATTCCACTATTATCAGGGAACAACTAGAAACGGTTAACAACGGGGTAAGACATAAATTATAAGGCAAAAGTATACAAATAATTGACAGTTGTATATCATCGTGTGTCTACTAGCGATTATTGGCATCGTTCTTTCGCTCGCATGCTTCATATTCAACGCGAAATACGGGTATCGCGGGTCAGTTTTCGTCCCTTTGTTTTTGTCAATATGATCCTTGCAATCATTTGAGCTTGATTCATGATTATATTTATGATATCACCCAAATTCACTGTCCAAGCTTTTGTAATTATTTATAAATTCCGATTATACTTATCCACCCTTTATATGAATACCAAATAAGATTGCTTAGTATGAAAGGGATATGAAGTACAGAATTATTCTTCATGAATTTATACTTCCAGAATCATCGTGCAGTCTCAGCCTCAGTGCAACAACATTCTGTTGGCTGGATCCGCTCTTTGCTCCGCTTCTCTTTTCCTCATGGGTCTTCCTACTGCGGGTGTGCAACTCACTGACGGAGAATTCACGCTGCTTTGTCATGTTAGTCATTACGAATTCGATTTTGTAGAAGCTACCGAATGTCGGCTTCACAAAATGAAAATATGTGCGAAGTTCTGTGAACAGTGACTCGCATTCAACTATAACTCGAACGGCGCAGAAAAACAAGCGGAACTGCGGTAGAGTGAACTCGGATTAGATAAGTCTGAAACGAACGGAAAAGTCACGTAAACTTCGAAAGGGGTCGAGAATTATATGATCTCATTGGGATGGGAATCTCGATCATATTTACGATTTGATACATTCTGTATCCAGTCTCAAATTGTATGGCAGAGTCATCTTTATAGATTTTACTGGTGAGATAAAAATATAATTTCAGTCTCGAATCTCAATCCTCATGATTGGGTTCACTTTCGCTTACGGTTCCATGTTTGCTAAAGTGTGGATCGTCCATCGAATAGGCGCCTCAGAGAATCAACAAATCGCCAGTCGACAGAAGGATGAGGTACGATGCTTGCCCCTCTTCGACCCACCGTATCCTCTCCTTCTCTATCTATCTTTATCCCTTGTTCCCCTATCTTCTCTCTCTCTTTTCTGCGGCGCTTAAATGGCTTTAAACTAATCTCGAGATCAATAATCACTCAGCTCAGCATAGCGAACTCACATCGGTAATCAGTAGAGTTGGCTTCGATTTCGCTTCTTCAATGGCGAAAGCCAACTCTCAATTGGTTTCCACCCCCTGATATATAGATTCTAAATACTTTTCTTCCTTTACTTACTCTTCGCCATTGCAGTACAAGCCCCTTCTGGGCAAAGTATCGGAAAAGGTGAGAGTCAATGGCAGTCCTTTCCTTCTGTAACCTTCTCCCCTCCTCCTTCCCTATTCCTTATTTCCCGGCCACCTTCCCCTTCTAGTATCGCATCTCTCTCTTTTGAAGTCTATCTGAAGAAATCTTCTCGCTTCGGTCCTCCTGTCCCATCGCTTTTCGTGCTTCTCCTATACGCTTTCGTTATTTCGAAACACAACAGAATCGATCAAAGCAAACCGTATCCTTGTCCCGTGGAAAATCCCTCGTTCTAGCATGACCAATCGTCTATCTTGTCTATGATCGACCAGTTCGAAATCCTCCTCAGTTGAACGCACGATTCATCCCATCACAGTCCCTCTTCCCTTAGATGCAGCACTGTACTCGTCGAAAGGATCCCTTCCTTCTTCCCTCTCTCCCTTCTCTCTCTCTCTCTCTCTCTCTTGGGGTCTCACTCGATGGTCTCCCTTTAACAGGAAGAAGGCTCTCCGTGGGAAGGTCTTCGAACTCTAATCGCCACGATGGTCGGACGGCCTCTGTACATGTCGGGAAGTCTAAGGAAGTCTTCCACGCCGTCCTATGGATCTTCTTGCCCGAAGAACGGATAGACTTGGCCAGGTCTTGCGATATCACCCTATCCTCTCTCTTCTCACTTTTCCCGCATGGAATGGATCTGCTTGCTTCGACGCTTACACAATCAACACTAACCCCTTCGCACTCTCTCTCTCTGGCCACACTCTTTTCCTCACTATGAATACATTACTCTGCATGCGAGTTGGCTGCGAGAACTCACTCAGTTTCCACCACACGCACTCCTCATTTCCCTCCCCACCCTTCCCTCCCCCTCTTTCCACTCGCTCCCCTGAGTTTGCTGTGCTTGATAGTGGCAGAAAGGGCACTCCACCCAACTCTACTGCACTCAAGAATATTCTTTCTCTGTGTGATGCACCCGAAATCGATCGGATTTTGGAGGAGTTAAAGATCGCGATTTCAGCCGATTCCCGCAGTCAAGTTCTACGTTGTCATCGTTGCCTTCGTCGCTATCGACATTCTCATTATTCTCGTTTGGATTCTGATCGATCCATTAAAGAAGAGGAGAGATTATGTGTCCAGAGAGGTCAGTTTTAAGAATCATATTACAAGTCAAAATCAGCGAATATTAAATGGTCGTGCTCAAACTATACGAGTGTGAAATGAACATCAAGAAATATCAAGTATTTTCTAGGATCCGAAGATCAGTCCAACGGACGAGGATGTAAAGACGAAATGGTTTCTAGAACTCTGCCAGAGCGATCATCACACCATCTGGACTTGTAAGTTCCCGTATATCGCTTCCAACACTATATATCAACAACGTAGAGTTGTTAAATAAATTACATAGAGGTAATACGTTTGCATGTTTTCCTACTGGAAATTGTATACCTTATCTCGTTGATCATCTCGAACACTTGCAGCCGTTGTGATGGGCTACAAATTGATCATCCTCATCTTCGGTCTCTTTCTCGCCTACGAAACGAGGACGCTCAAGCTTCGATTCGTCAACGACTCTCGCTTGGTTGGATTGGCCATCTACAACGTTGTCTGTCTGACAGTCGTAACGGGTGAGCATTATTTCTTATCTTGAACCTACTCGATAATGGCCAATGTATTCAACAACAAAAAATGACTAAGGAATGACTAAATATCTCACTCCGAATAAAATCAACGTATTATTTGTATAATGAAGAGCTATAATTTCTCGAGTCTTTATGTATGCATACTTGCACTATAAATATTCCATCCTCTATTGCAATCAATAGCATATGAATACCGCAGCCTAATAGTCGTACTTGCAGGCCCGATCGTCACATTGCTCATTCGATCCGACACTGGTGCCAATTTCGGCATGGTCTCAGCAACTGGTATCATCTTATTTGCTCCACAACATTCTCCGATTGCACTTTCAGTGATCCTCTGTACGTACATTTCCCTCGGTCTGGTCTTCATTCCCAAGTTTCGCTTCGTTCTGAAGGTCCCTGCATCCCGAGATGAGGTACTAGTGTCCTTTCATTCTTTAAATAACAGCGGCTCATCTTCGATGACATTGTTCCCTATTCCTAACACATATCTTCATTATTTGCAACGTAATCAACTTTTGTAATTGCCCGTTCTTCCATTCTATCCCTAACCCTTCACCCTTCCTTCTTTCTTTTTTCCCTCTTCCACCCTGTTTACTCTGCAACGACTGTGAATCGATGAGCAATGAGATGGATACAAATGAATCCGCAGAACTGGAAGGTCTTCATTGACCATTTGCCGAAATGGAGAACCATTCATTAAAGCCCACTGAACCCAACATAAGATTCAATTAAACAACATAAGATCCAGTAACCCTTCTAATACCGGTGAACACCTCCAGGAGTGGTTGTCCACGGTGACTGTAAATCGCCTTGATTGTGGAAGCCATTTGTTCATCTGTATCGTATTTTCAGGCCTACCCGAGTGAGAATGGCCCCGCACCGTCGTTATCGAAGGCAGAGGCAAAGAAGTTGGAACAGCTTACGAGGGAAAACGAAGCACTCGGAAAACAGATCGAAGAGGTATGCAATGTTACTTTAGAAATTGCTATGACCAGAAATAAACTACATTACTATAAGCCACAAGATCATCACCATTGCTCTGTTTTTGCCTTGATTCCACTGAGTCATCTGTTGATGGAGCCTCTTGACTGCTAAATTTGCCCTGTCAACAAGGTACAATTTCTCAGAAAGACGAGCGGATAGCCCAATGTACGGCGCGAATTGACGAAGTGGTGCGGGAAAGCAGTGGAGGCAGCAGAGAAAGCGATAGGCTCATCTCGGGTGAGTTGCCGTAGGGTTGCAGGTCGGTATTACCGGCCCTACTCGGATCATACGGACGTCTAGAGAAAAAGATTGTCAGTATTCCCGATATTCTTAGGATTGCCGATGTGCAATCCTAGACTAATCAGTGTCAATCACCAACTGAGTACCTTTAGTAACCAACACGTCGGCTCCTCCGGAAGTCTCCTCTGCGAAGCAACCTGAGTCCTCCTTCCCCTCACCGGCTAAAATGACGACTACAGCCTTGATAGAACTGCAACCGAGCAATAAAGAAACTACGGGTAAGGAATTTTGTGGTTCTTCAACCATTTGAAAAAAATAGTCTTTTGACCAAGATGACGATGAAACTCATTTTATCATCGTTCCCTCGGTCGTTTCCTTATCCCATTCAGCCCCCTCAACGACGTTCCTTCCTTCATTTCCCTCCTCTTGTCAAGTGTTCCCATAAAAGTAGTATCTCATCCATCTGCGACCCATCGTTGAGAATAGATGAGGAGGAAGGGAAGAAGTCGTTTCCTTCCCGAGTACAAATGTCCCAATTCCTCTTTTTGGCTCCAAATAATGCCCTCGATCTCTTCATTGCACACTCTATCTCGATTTGGCTGACTTTTGCTGAGAAGAAGAGAGGCAGATTCATATTTCACTCCTCCTCTTTCTGTACTTTGTCGGATTAGAACCGGCGGGATGAGAACCAAAAATATTCTAAACACCACAAACGGAGAAAAACATTCTCAACCGACCAAGTACCCCTCTTTCATTCCTCCCATGATGAAATGGATGACACGGCTGTTCGCGTACTCCCCTCGAGACCCTCACCCTCACACACTGTTTGCTGCTGTGTAAGAAGAAGAGAATCTTCCAGAAATGACAGCCAATTCAAAGTCGCCCCCCCCTATCTATAGAACACATTGCGAAATACACGTCTCGCCTACCGTACTCTTATCTTTAAGGTTCAATCTTTACTTCTCCTCAACTCTTATTCGTTGTGGGCCAAAAAGAATGTATCGGTTCTCATCGAAGTATGCTCATTGCAGGTCAATACCAGTACGAAGAAATGGACAATTCCAGTTCCTCCGATGAAATTCTTCTGTGAAGCCTTCCCCCCGCTCTCCCCTCTTATCGTGTATATTCCATTGCTGGTCACTGTATTGTATTCCTTTTTCGCCTTGTCTCACTCCCCTTTCTCACTCGGATATTTATACTTCCACCTCGCTTCTAGTCTTCTGTAGTTGACCTACCACTCTTTCCTAGGTATCACTTTCCGCCATGCTTTCTGAGATAAAGCGAATCCATTTCTGTGTTATGTTCTCACACTATATCATTTGTTCACAAGGTACAATTCTTGCATCACATCTCTTCTCCTTCTTTCGAGTGTTCCTTTCCCCTCCCTCCCTTCCCTCACTCTATTTTGATCGTGATTCATGAATCGATCTGCAAACTTGTGAGTGTCCCCCCTCTCTCTCTCTACCCCGTAGGTGTTCCCCATCCTCAATCGATTCGTGGATCCATTGACTCTCTTCTCCATCCTCTCCTCCCTCCTCTCATCCCTTCTCCTCTCCCTTCTCCCTCTTGTTGTTACCTACTCTCTTTCTCCTCAGTACAGTGAAGATCAACGAAAGTGCGTCAAAGTTCGTTCGATGGGTGGGATGGAGGAGGGGGTCGATCAGAAAGAGATGGGTTGAATTGGACTTTCTTTATTCCCTCGTCTCTCCCTATTCGATGATTCCATCTACTCTCTTTCTCCGGGATGTCATCCCATTTCGGGAACGATCTATGAGCAACCTTTCCCCCTTTCGTCTCTTATCTACTCTCTTGAATGACGGACACATTCACAGTGTCCTATCGAGTAATCTAGTGTAGACTAGAGGGCGTCTTGGGTGAAAAGGAGGAAGTATAGTCATCATAACTCCATATAGACCACTACCGTAACTTGGATGAATCGGGGAAAAGGTCGGGGCTGAGTCTCAACGCTCACTTTTTTCCGAGGAGGCAACAAACAAACTTTATCGCATCGTTCCTCTCTTCTCTTCTATCCCTCCTCTGCCCCCTCTCTCCATTACTCTCTACTTATGGTTATCGTCAACTCTCGAGAAGCATTGGCAATGACGAGGAGGCTAGGGGAGAAGAGGGGAGGGGGAAGGGAGGGGGAAGAAGTGGAGTAAGCAGAAGAACCAGGCTAATCAATAATTCGAGCCTCTCGCAACGGAAATCGTGAGAAAAATAAGGGTGGCGAGAAGAAGGGGACGATGCAAATGAACAACAGAAGTGCCGTGGACTAACATCGAAACTTGGGCTAGAAATGAGAGAAAGAATAGGATAGGCTGAATGACGAAGGCACGTCACACGAACACACATACACAAGTCTCCCTCTATCCCTCCTCTGTTTCGTTCCCAACCTCCCTCCTATCGATCGTGAACTTGAATGGTGTAGAAAATAGCAGAAAATAGGGTCGCTTACCGTAATTGGGGTAGGGCATGGCTTGGTGGGACTGGGAGAGATCCCCTAAGCCAGGGGGCAGTGGAGTGAGCCGTTGACAATGATTGGTTGCAACCAGCTAACCACACTGCCTCCCGGAACGGAAGAGGAACTCTGTCGAAGGAAGGAAAGGGCGATCCTCTCCCTCAGGGGAGTAGAGAGGAAGAAGGACTGTCGAGTCGACTGAAGGGAGAGAGCCGAACAAAACAGGGGAGGGGAGGAGGCAGAGCTCTCGTTGGAGGGGGCGGAGCGGGGAGAGGGAGGGCGAGAGGGCGGGAGGAGGAGAGAGTGCAGAAAGGGAGAGAGGGAGGGAAGACTGCTGATGGAGCAGTGTCCTTTGTCAGAGCAGATGGGTCTTACGGTAGTCAGGGAGAGGAAGGGATGATGATGGTTGAGAGAGGGAGAATCAGCTGATAGAAAGAGAGAGGGAGAGAGAAGGGGAGAAGGGGTGAGTCAAAGTTCACAGTGGTTGAACACATCGATCGTATCGGTTTGGGTGTGGTCGGAGGGGAGGAACGGCGGAATGATTACAGGGGTTAAGAGTGTGACGGAAAGGAGGCCTCCATTCTCTCCTCCTCCCTTTTCCCCTTCTCCTTCTCCCTCCTCCCTCTCGTCGTTTCTTCAATCGACTACTTCGAAGGCGTTCTCTCAAGAAGAGAAGGGAGGGAGGGAGGGAGGAGAAGGGGGGGGGGAATGAATATCGACGAGTGTCGTCTTCCGGTGTGGACAGAGCATCATCATCACATGAGAGCGCAAAAGATACCTGTGAGTGTGACTCGTGATGGCCGAGATTAGAGCACACGATCGGGAACATCAGTGGAGTAGTCATGGAGAGAGGAGGGAAGAAGGGAGGAATGACAGAGGGGACTTACTCAATACTGCACTCAGACCCTCGTAGTAAACACACTGTCGATGGAGGGGACAGCCGGGAGCGAGAGAGGGAGAGGGAGGGTCACACGCGGTGTGCCTCGGCCGACCTATTCCGTCTCGTCGTCTCTCTGTCTCTCGCGTGGTGTGCCAAACAGTTCGGACTGCGCAGGCACTTGCGGACCGGTTAATTAGTTTCGCGTGGTAATTAGGCCGTTCAAAGTCGCCTTTGAGTTGTATTTTCGGTTTGCAGATGTGGTGACTGGCTGAGGCCTGCAATGGAAAGCGAAGAGGAAGCGAGTAGCTCGTCAATTCCAAGTTTGTTCCTTTCTTTTATCCTTGCCTACTTTCCCTGCTCCTTCCCGTTCCTTGTTCGCTTGAATGCACTAGAAGAAGGCCTTTTCGAGAGACCTACGGGTTACTGGGCGCAAATACACCTGCCACTTACTGAAACAACCCGAAATTCGCGCAAAATTGAGTATTGCGCTAAGAACTGAGAAGACGAATGAAACGTGTCGACCATAATGCAGTTCGCCCAATTTCAGTCGATTATCACGCGTTGGACGATCGAGTTGTCGATTGGATCGAGGAAGAATCAAACCTCATCTGTGATTTAGCCGCGTTAGACGTGAGTAATCGCCGCATTTATTAATTATTTAATTAAATAGACCAGAACTTAGTCAGCGAGCAAAGAGCCCGTGTAATTCGAGAGTTTGTAAGCTCATTTGTGATTACTGGACGAATTGTTGTATGAAGAGGGAGAGAATAAGATAGAGGGGACGAAACTATGCCAACATGTTCTTTTGTTTGCCGAAACGAGCGGAGAAACCGCAAGTATGTTTGATGAAAGAAAGAACTGGCTTGCAATCAATCATTCACGAATATTTTAATTGAACAACGATACAAACTTTATATATTGCAGGCCACATTCGATATTTGCAATACTCGCGAGTCTCATAATCGCTTGAATAATACTGATTCCTTATTATATTCGGACGGCCAGCAAAGTGAATCAAATAAAGAGCCGAGTTCCATATTATTGGAGACGGAAGAGGAAGATGCGCCTATCGAAAAGAAAGGTATGTGGTGCTATCGAATGGAAAATAATATTTTGCGGAGTGTCAATCAAATACACGATGAATCAATTCACAATGGGGCTCTCGCTTCCTTTCGCCTCCCTCTCTCTCGTTTACATTGAAAAGCGTTTCTCTCTCCTCTCTCTCTAATACACGTCACCATGCACACGTTTTGCCCTCTGGAACAGCTTTAGAGGCCGCTAAATATAGGGCTCACACTCAAAATAAATGTTTTCGTTCCAGGAAAGTTCTTTCATATCTTCAACAGGAATGCCATGGCTCTTTCAATTTTCGTCGTCTTCGTTTTCTCATTATTCTTCGAAATACAGTGAGTAAATATTAAATGATTACTTATTCATTTATTTTTTTTAATTTTTAAAGACTTCGAGTATGCAAGTATATTCATTTATAAAATAATTAATAGTCATTACACTCGACCATGCGTTGTGATGTATACAACGTAGGCGAACATAATACTGCGTTGAGACGACGTATTCGAGATAGATTTAAATTTGTGACTAATTAAAATAATTACAGATCTAATAATCCCATATTGACACATAGAGATGATTATAGTACCTCTCCGGATAGTTTTACTCATTCCGCGTATGTAAAGGACCGTGACCAGGTATTTGTTTATTCATATCCACGTATATTACGGTTCTATTTATACCCTAATCCGTTTGCAGGCTGGTCATGTTCACTACAGTGTTCACTCTCAACCATACAACTTGATCTTCGTCTATAGCCATATGTCATTACGTAGCCGGCAATGGATTAATATTATTAATAAGATGGAGCGTATGACACGATACGACAGAAAAGAAGTGAGAAAACATCGATGAGATCTGTGAATGAATTCTTGCAAATTTTAAGTTCGGTTTCTACACTTGCCGGTGTTTCGACGGGAATGATTCTTGTCAACAAATATTCGGGTTGCAAGCAAAGACTCCTGCTGTTTTATTCTTTCACAAGGGTCGCTATTATCATTATAGTGGACGGTTATCGATTGACCATGTGTGGAGGTGAGCATTGAGAGTACGGATACGGAATTTGAAATTTCCTGAAATTAACGTTCGATTTTCAGTTGGGTAGAGCGAATGATGTCGCCCGTTGAGATTGTATACGATTTAGAAGATTATTACAAGAAGTATCTCATGTACGATGTTACGTTCACAGCATATTTTCCGTTCAAAAAGGTGAGCAACAGTTACGTATCCAACTATTTTAATAGTAAATTTTAATTTACAGGACAAGCGAATGTATCGTGTCAATCCTCACTTCCAAAACTACGAAAGAGTTGCGTTAGATCGAATGACGGGAACTCCAGGTTTGTGTTTTCTCAGTATCAACAGTATTCAAATTTACTGTTCCCCCAACCAAACTTTAGAATCTTCGATTTACTAAAGAGCTTTTAATATCAATAAAAGCTTCTGTTCCAGATTCGCACCGTACTCGCTTCTTCGTTGTTTTGAACCAGACTCTCGCCGAATATCTAAAGGTTCGTGTAAATATACACATTTTGAATTGTACTATATAAAAATATTATTACTATATCCATATTACGAAAACCTTACCTAAAATTGGTGGAGTACCCGGCTAACCGCTTTGAGAGAGCAATGAGAGCTACTTTCCTATGCTACCATTGTTGGTGTGATGACTAGTGATGTTATAGTGAAACCTATTCAGGTAGACGAACCAGGCACAGTTCTCTTTCAATCGATTCTTGGTCGATATGAATACTTGGAACCAGGATATACGGAGGCTCAACTTGCCTCTTACGTCTTCCACTGGGATCGATCAGCCTTCAGAGTACCGTTCATGTACAAAGGTGTGTTTTATGATATACTGTCGATAAACCTTACCGATTGTCGTTTATTGAAGAGTTGAAAGGGTTTTGAAATATCTCAGTAAACCGAGCTTGTTTTATTAATATTGTTCTAAATAAGCTGTGGCTATTTGTTGCTTCAAGGTTATTTTTGCAGGGATTCATCCTAACAATCGATATAAGATCCAATCGAATCGATACTTCACTAAAATCACTAACGGCACGACGATAGTTCTCTTCACTCGACACGATTCTCTCAACTATCCAGGAAATGATGACATCACTGCGTTCAGAGAGGTAGGTATCAAAAATTATTTTTGTTGTTGTTGTTTTTGTTGGTAATGAAATCAGTTAGTTTCAATAAGTTATTTAATTTATGAATACACCTTGACCAATCGATTATTTTAAGTATGTTTAGATCGCTCTGGAATACAGTGATTGTGATCTCCGTCCGGAATGGCAATGGAGAGCACCCAAGAAGATTTATCATCCGAGGAGATATTCTGGTGAGGAAACAATGATAAAGGATAAAATATTTTATACTGAGATATACAGTAAACAGAGAACCAGAAACGAAAATTTTGTTCGTATTATTTCCGATATGACTATCAGAAAAGGAAATGCATTTTTGTGAATCAAGCGATGCTTATTCGCATTATTTAGTGGGTTCGACATCGACGAGCAGTGAAGAAGTTTAGATAATTAGAATTTCTTAGTTTAATGAGAGTTGACTTGTCCTTGCACCCATAAAGTATGAATAAACACTTCATACATGGTTGACTGCACTATGCAACACTCATTCAGCTGCGATGGATGAATTGCACTCTTCTCGTCAAGTTGTGATGAATGAGGATCGTATTGCGTATGAGAAGACTCGTCGGAGTGAGACGGTGAGTTATTCATGAGCAAATAATCTTCATAGCTTCGAACAAAATTGGAAACGATAATTTATGAAAAAAGTAAAAAAAAGGTGTAGATTTTTATACATAACATTACAGTAGAATAAGTAATTTCTCATATAATGTATTTCCAATTTCCAGATCCGCGGTTGCTGCAGCGATGTCAACTCTCGTCGTTCTATTCAATCTCTCTGTTCATGCTGTCATTCGGAAAGCGGATGGATGGGTGAAGAATGGAAGTGCGATCTACACTCGTGTACGAGATCTAACGCGAATTCGAGTGAATTGTTCGAGTCGGAGACTTGTGATTTACTCCAAGACGACATGACCAGAGGTGATTCTGAATATGATCATAGATAAATGATTTCGATGTATTCAGATGAGATGTTAGTGGAGTGCTGTGAGCTTGCTCGTGAGGGTGAACGACCAGGAAGGCTTATTCCACATGAGGAGAAACGAAGACGATCTCACGTACATTTATATATAATCCACTTGTTTTCAACAAATATTTTAGAATCAGCGAGACGCGTTCCGTAGATATCTTGGCCAGTCTCTTACCGATCGACGTATTAACCGAGCAGGCATCGACGCACCACGGAATATGACACTTTGGAAGTATGGATGCAAAGTGAGTATCTTCACTTTCCTCGATCTTCATAACGAAGTTAAAGGAGGCGTAACAGGAATGAATGTCAGAAACTCCCACAACGAAATCCGGGACTTGCAAGTACAGTAGTTATCCGTTGGCTCTTTGCCAAAGTACCTATTCCCTTCTCCCGTTCCCCGATTGAGAGAGAGATTAGTGCGATCGATGGGAAGAGACAGGGGGAGACAATGGTAGATCAAGGCGCACCCTCTTCCCAGTCAAATCCTCTGTTCAAAATCCCCGCCGTTTCCTGGACTCAGGGGAATTCTGTCACTAGGCCAACTCGCTATAACTCGGTTCATCGATGCCGTAGAAACATGGGAGTTTCGGAAATCTGATATGGTTATGGATTGCTACAATGTGACGTTGACATACTAGTCACCAAAATATTCATGTTACTCCTCCTTTAAATGATAATTCGATACTGTGAAAAAGGAGATCATTCTTTTTTTTGTAATTTTTTTACTAACAACGCAACAAATTAAAAAAAAACTGGCAATTGTAAGTCTTTGGTCCCTCAATTACACGGGATAAAATTGAAAATTCGAATTCTGCTCGAAATATTTTGCACGGTTTGCACAGCAATTAGCAGGGATTCTGTTGATTCGTGTTATTTCGAAATTTTGTTTTCCCGTTGTGTCTCACTGTTTACGGTTGAAATTGCAGATTGAGAACCCCCTTCGGTTCGTGATCGTCGACACGCGAAGAAGCCCTTCCATAGCGAGAAGATTGGGAGTCAATCCGACCTCGTTCGTTATAAAATACCATTTTATTAGGGGTATTTACGAGATGAAAGATCACAAGATGAACGAAATCCGGACAGTCTCACTCTAAGTGAGTCACATGCGAAATGGCTTCTTGATAAAAATATATCCACGGAACTGAAATTTTTTTTAAATATATTATATAATCATAATTTCAGGATTCCTCGTGTGGCGATCGTTGACGCTGAGGAAGAGAGAGTATCATACATGGATTGGCAGTTTAGTCGGTGAGTATATCGGATGCACATCCCTCTTCAATCGAGTTTTTTATCTATGACTATTTTATATCCTACGTATGCAGGCAATCACTGCGTCTCTTCATCGCTTCTTTCCATACTGACGAGACTGAATGGACTCCTCTCGTGAATGGAGAATTCCCACAGCATAGTCGACCGGATTCTGATGCGGAAGGAAATGTGATGACGGAGGGAGATGAACTACTGAGAATGAAGGAGCTTGATTACGAGCGATTGATCGATCTAACGACGAAGACGGTATGTATAGGCAAAGATCAGATATGACGCATAAAATCATAGTTCGTTAGATAATATTCCCTTAATTAATCAACACATCATGCAAATTTTTGATATTTCAGGACAAAAAATGTAGATGATAGTGGATCGAACACTCAATCATTCTCTTGCAGGTCCTCATCCGTGATTCCGTTCTCTTCCTCACTGGCGGTGTTTCTCACGCGGGCTCAATGGTCCTCAACTTCCAGATGTATGAGACGATGCAATTCTTTCGTGAAGCGAAGATACCCATCGAATTTTATAGGTAATTGAGGTAGAACATGTCACGGAGTCAGGAATGCTTGCACATGGCTGTACCTAACTCAGGATATCTTTTTTCTTATCTTTCATGGACCTTTGAATACCTAATATTTTAGAAAGTATGCCCATTATTATTCTTTAAACTTTGTTCCGCCTTCAAAGCGTCAAAATCAAGGTCCCTTCATCCCCCAGGCACCATATGTTCCTATGTGCGTGTTCGTTCCTTCTGAACACACGGAGATCAAAAGCGGTTCTTGACTAGATTTTCTTGCCATTGAACGCCGTTCACGGAACCGTCCCCATCCCTTTCCGCCCGGCACTCCAACGGTTTCTCGTCCGGCAAATCTCGTTTCTGCTCTGCTCAACTAGACAAACACGCGCCATCGAGACGACACGAGCACTTTTTCATTGACCTTCCATTGAGAGATTTCGAGAAAAAAACAGGCGGAAGGGATCAGCCAGTAAACAGGTTGCCAAATTACGGCTTTGATTTTGGCTGTGCAAGAAAACGAAATGAAAACGAAAAGAGCTACTGTATATATTTTCGAAGATCACTCAATCTATTTTCTCCCGCATGACCTTCAATGTTCAAGAGTATCCAACCTTTACGAATGATTGTATCAGGAAAATATTATAACATGTGTGTTTTCTACCATAATAGCATGTAAATCAAATAACAAGCAAAAAATCTATTTCCAATCTGTTTCCTCTCTCATTACCTTCAATCTTCAAGAATACCTATCCATTACGCATAATTATTGCCAGGAAATGATATATCATGCGTGTTTTCTAGCATAAACATCTGCAATTGAATACCAAGAAAAATAGTGATTGATATTTGCAGAATGTCGGTTTCATCTTCCTTTCTGAGAATCACGCTATTTTAAGATTATTGTTATTATTATTTTCAGTTTCGACATTACTCGTTACGATCTTCCCTTCAACTTCAAGATGAATAGATTTCCATCTGTTTACTTCCTTCCTGCAGATCGGTGAGTATGACCAGAAAATCGAAAATACCCGGAACTAAGACGTTGTTTCACGAGTTCGTCTGGTGATTGGTCATTCTACTCCCTTGTGTAGATCTCGCACTTGAACTGTACCTGCTCTTAACCCCTCGATCGGAAAAGAATTCGCACCTTCGGGTGTCTTTGGGATGACATATGGGTACACCCTCACGCATACACAAACTTGCCCATCCGGATGCCCCTTATGCATGCATGCATCACTTTTTCTATTTTTGATAGCGAGCGGGAATTATTCTTAGATAACAGTGGAGTGAATGGGAGCAAGTATCTCCGGTTTTCGACTGTTTACTCGATCAAAAGAGATCTCTTGGTAGTGCTCCCTATATTCCTGCCAACGAACTGCTCGTGATTTCGCGTGCGGGTGAAATATCTGGCAAACACCGGCTGACTATGCTAAACAAGGAGCGGCGAGAGATCGGAAAGGGGACACAACAGCGTCAGCTGATGGACAATGTTATCGAAGATCAGTGCGAAATGGTCAGAGTTTGAGATCATTGGGAGAGCCGTGAACTCTTTAGGGTAGGGACGAGGAGAGAGGGCGAAGAAAGGACGATCATGCTATAGCTACAAACCCATTTAATAGATCTTAGATCAAACGAGATGATACCAAATTCAGGCGATCCCGATTCTGAATCCGATTGCAAATTTATAATCAGTTGAGGCCACTGGACAGCTTCGAGTTTCCGTCGGGACTGCAGTTCACCAGCAGCAATCTCGTATACTACGCCCTAGCTTGTCTATCGGATACAGTTCGATGGAATGCCGTTCTGGGCAAGGGAGAGCCGAATTACAACTTACCAGGTACTTTTTGTATTCTTATCGCGTTCACAATTAAGCACATATTTGTGATATGATTGTGATTCGATTAATCGCGAGCTAATCACAAACTTAGCAAGTACAATCTTTCTCAGTTTTTATATTTGCCGAAAAAAATGAACAAAGATCTTTGTGGTACTCTTCCTACGGGATCATGAATCCGCTATACCAAATTACCCTCAGTAGTCCAGATTACGGAGGCACTTTTAATCACTTAAACGAGTCTAGTTCCTTCTTCTCGTGGGAGCCTGACGCATGCCGGATTAGTCTATTTACTTAACTCCAAATGTCATCTGGGTGTAATTTGTAGTCCTCACCCCCCCCACACAGATTGTGCTGACATCATGCCCTTTCTCTCTCCTTCGATAACCCGATTTCTCATTCCTTCGCAGGCATCTCCGGGCGAGAATCGAGGAAATTGAGCGAATTCTACGAAGGAGAAGGCGTCGATTATCTCGTCAATCGGTGAAAAGGTGAGATGGATGTTATGCAGAGGAGATTCGTGCCGATTCGATTATCCAGTTATGATAACAGAAATGGAAGATCTCTCGTTGCGTAGAGTATGATCGCATTGGAATTTTTGAAACAAAATAGGCACAGAATTGGAAATATTTTTTTTTCAGCTAATTTTTGCTTTATTTACTCAAGTGATCTCATTTACGCATTTCGAAAATTCCCATGAGTAGATGTCGTCAGTTGAACAACAATGTGCACAACACGCGATGATGCTTGCGTTAGTGTGTGCTCACATGGTTTAGAGTTTCATGCGCGTACGGTTTATTTTTTTGACTAGAATGGCTCACCCATCAGCTGTTCTATTGCTGGAATGGTACACCTCGTGGGTATGATCTCATCACCGTAAAAAAATTGCCAAGTTCACATGTTTTGGAATGTTTTCGAAAATTACGCATATGTTTATTTGATCAAAATCGCCAAGTTCACGGGTGCTGTACACAAAATATACAATAAAAAGGATACAAGACCATTTTTGTCGGAATGCGTCCGGTCATCTACTTTATTTGGCCTCACCCTGTCCTATTACTAGAATTCATCGGGCGTCATCGTCCATATCTGTCCCTTTCGTCTGTCCACTCTCTTCCTGTTGTGGTGGCCCATCGCCCGGAAAGGAGCGGGACAATTGTTTGATTAGGGGCAGAGGAAGAGGAGGTGCGAGAGTGTGCTTCGATGATCTCATTACACTGCACTCTATGAGGCAAGCGCCATATGGGCTGAAGGGAATGGAGGGCCAGAGCACACTAGAGTCTTAGTTAGTGCACGAACCGTATCGTGATGCTGATGTAGCCTAAAGCACATGAATGTATCAACGAAAACCGGACTGCGAGTAACAAATAGATCAGAGCTTACTGAAATAGCGACGTTCGGAATCTTAAAATGGTTCAGGTTTTCTGTTTGCAGACTGACATCGAAAGTGAGGGCGAATCGACTCCTACTCGGCTACCTACACGAGCGGACTTCTGACAATGACGACTTTCCTCGTGTTTTGAGCGCTCTGCAACAGGCGATGACAGCCTTTAAGCCCTCTTCAGAGCCCCTTTTCACCCCTGCAACATAATTGAAGATCCTTACTCTGTTGAGCAGCCCACATAGTAGTGTCCATTTTAGGCCCTCCACATCCTCCCTATAGATATGGTTCCCGTCAAAGAGTTGCTTCTTATTGTCTCCCAACTGATTGATAGATCACCCTGCACATTCCTGGAACTCGCTTGCGGCAGTGTTCCATTCCCCTTCCTCCCCTCTCCCGAGTGTCCCCCACCCCCCCCCCCCCCGTCTCAGTGGCTCCACCGTAGTCTCAAAGAGTATTCGTCATTGCCAAGTGTCTTAGTCTTCTTCTTCCTGTTTTTCGCATATCCTCTCCTTTTTCCGTTCCAATTATGGAAGTTGTCTGTGTCTGTGATAACGTTCCCTCCTAGACATTACTTGTTTCTTCTTCTTCTTCTTGCTTATCATATTATTTGCTTCTTCTCTCTTTCTGCCTCGAGGTATTCCACTCGCAACTGTGATCGTGCTAGCTAACCTCTCAGGGAGATAAGGAAACAACTTTGGAGCCATGAAGTTCACGCGAGGTCTCTAAAGTCGATCAGATTAGACTTCTAAAGACCGCGCTCGACCTTCTCAACTTTTAAAGTCGTATACTAATCTCCCCGTGAGGCCCCAGCTCCTTTTCTCCGGGTTATCCCAATCGAACACCATCCCTTGTTGTTATATCACTCACTAGTCGTTCCAAAGATCGTTTGTTGTGGTGACAGATAAAGGCTAATCTTATCTTTCTGCATTAGTCTCAGAATCATTCTCGGAGCTGTTTTCGTCTGTGGGTGTGGAAGAGGAGGGGCAGCTGCAGAACGGGAACGGTTGATTTCCAATTTATCCTCTCCCTACTTCTCCCTCCTCCCGCCCCTCCCCCATTATCACCTGTCCTCGCACCTGAAACTCGCCCGTCACCGTAGTCGCCTAGTCTAGGCCTCTTCTTACTACTTTACTACTACTACTCCAAACCCTTTTTTTAGTTGTCTCTGACATTTCCCTTCCAGTGATGTGACGCCTTTCTGTCTGCTCGCGAGCGCAATAGTTCATTCTCACGTCGAGTATCGCTTTTCCTCCTATTCTTTCCCACTTCTAGTCCCCGCATGCTTCATTCTTATCTTCTTTCAACGAAATCGTCGCTATCGAGGCATGATGACAGTTTCGGGCAGTGGATACAGAACTTCTGCCTCAGGGACGCTCGGAGATTGCTGACCATTTCACACGACTTTTCTCTGGTCAGAGATAGTTAGAGAGCATGGGAAACGAGGAGAGTTAGGGAGACATAGAATTCCTTCGGGAGCGTTCGGCTCATTAGCGAACGCCTCTGCATGACGACAAACGACGTTATCTTCGCTTATCAACGGAGAGGCTGATGAGCAGAGACGAGCGAGCCACTTTAGTCAACAGCACAGTCATATTTTCCCACTCATTTCTATCTCCGCTTCCGCTTTTCATTCCTCCTTCATTCCTCTTCCACCACGTCTTCTCAATCCGGGACGCTAACCGTATTTCGCGGGCATCTCAGTTGGCGAAGACCCCTCCATTAAGATTGCGATTCTCCAGCGTCTGAACGTCGTTAACCGTATTTCACAGAGCAGCGTCATCCCATTCATTTCGGCTTCCATCCCTATCCTCGTCGTTTCCTATTTGGTTCTTCCCCTTCATTCCAATTCTTTACATTCTCTTCTTGTGGTGAACGTCTTCAACTCATTTATTTGCTCACTCCACGCCGCCTTCAGGGGGAAGGGAAAAAGAGGGTGAGAGAGGGCCTCTCTCCGATTGTCCTTCTCTCTCCTCACTCCTGATCAGCTGGTTGATGACGAACCATCTGGGGACTACATCAACATCGCTCAGCCCGCCCTCTGAAAAGGGAACCACCCTCGAAGCTCCGCCCCCTCCTCTCTTCACAGTAGTTTTCTACACAGAGAGGCGGGATCACACACGCACCATACGACAACTCGCTCCGCTCCGCCCCATTTGCTTCTAGAATAGACTTCAGAAGAGTGTTCGTTGAAGGGATGTCCCCCTCTGATCGACCCCTCCTCAACCTGTCTTGATGAGACACAGTCGAGAGCATAGGCACTCCCCCTCCTCTCTACCATTATCAACTATCTCTCTCCCTACTCGCTCCCCTTTTGCCATTCGACTTCTTCCCATTTATATTGGCCGTGCGTCTTTCTCTTTTCTCGTTTCTCCGAACGCTCTTGACCCCATAACCGATAAGGGAAACGGCTCATTTGAAGAAGAGGAGACAGAAAGGAGATGATTCCGAGAGGGAAACCCCTTGTTATCAACTCATCTATTCTTGACCCCATCCATACCGTATCCCTTGACCCCATCCTCCTACTCGTAGTGCACTCGATGACCTCATCTTTCATTACGTCATCTCCTCTAATTCATCTCTCTTCTCATCCTAGAGTCGCCCTGCCATTTGCACGTCGCTCTTTCCGTTCTCGATGTGTGTCCTTTCCTCGTTGACGATGCTCTACATCTGAATTCCCCTAAAATCTTTTCTTTCCTGACCATCTTAGCGCTCAATCTCTTTGTTGCCAATGTTGCGACATCATAATTCTTGTAACTCTCTTCCGCCGTATTTCCCAAATACGTTAATTAGGTTAATTACATGATATTATTATCATTCCAGACGCCGAATCTCTCTTCCCCGATGCGAGTGTTGTACGTGTTGCTATCTCTGCTACTGGCCATGGCCACGCTCACCAGTGCCATGAGCTACAATCGGATGGTCTACGAGGAATTGTTGAAGTGAGTCATCATCCCTTTCGCTTGTGAATGCGAGCAATCAAACCGATACCGTAATCCACGCACAAACGACTACTAATAACCAATGTCTATCTATATGAGTGTTCACATGCAGCCGGGGGCGCTACATTAACACCCGCGTGTTGTTTGCTCTAATAACAGTAGGCAATCACCACCACGCGTACAGTAACCAGTCTCTCTCTCCTCTGTTCGTCCCTCCCTGAGAGATGAAGGGAAAGTGGTGGGAAAAGACGCCTTTCTCTTTCCCGTGAACTGCACAAGTGTAACCATGCTGAACTCGATAAGATGTCGAAACGAAACCAGCTCATCGCTTCGCAATTCCACCCATACAGTTTCCGTTGTCCCATTCCGGGGTGGGACGAGGCGTTCTGTTTTCCCAATGAGTCAGGGAAGCTCTTAGCGATGGTTCGAAGGGAGCAAAATAGCCCGCTCTCACCAGGTTTGCGGGGTGAGAGGTTGCTCATGTTGATGATGTCACCGGAGTGCCTTGCCGCTTGTTCCCCACTCTCCCTTCACCCTCGCAACCCCTCTCCATTCCACTGTGCCACTGTGCAGTTTTCCCGTTGTTACACCGAAGGCAGCTACTCGAGAGCAATGAATGCAATAGAAGAAGTGTGGAAATGACTGGCGGGGAGCTGCGCAATCCAATGCGCCTAAATGGACATTACGTATAGTCGAGCCCCCTTCGAGATCTCATTACTACCTCAATCCCATCTCGATACTCTTTCCTGAAACAGAAGAACAAAAAGCATCGCAGAGTCTGGGGGAATTCCAATCGGATGATGGGCATCGAGTGTGTTTCACAAGAACGGAATGACTCTGGCTAGTCCTCGTAGTAAACTGAGTCATGGAAGCGGCTCGAATTCCATCCCCCCTTCCTCCCTCACAATTCGACGTAGTTTCTCCACCCCCACGTGCTTATTGTTGCAAAAGGGAAGGAGACGAAGGAAGAAGGGATGCATGAGAGGGCTAATCAGCATAAACGCAACGACCCTTTCACCTAGAGTAATGGGGCCACCGACCAATATCCGTAATATGGAAAGCATCCATCCCTTTTCGCACATAGTGCGATCAGTAAAGTGGGACTATACTATGCTTTAAGAGATTGGCATTTCCATCAGAAGTTACATCATGAATAAATTCGAGGCGGTTTGTTTGGTAAGCATAGTGTGGTTCATTCCTCTATTCCGTCATCATTGATTGTGAACAAAGACAATGGCGATGGCCGTTTCAGTCATTGTAATCAGCGAGACAGTACGCAACATCACTCGATTTGATTGAGTAGTTCGAGCTTCCCCCGAAAACATCTAAACAAAAGGACAACGACTCCACCGTAATAGTCATCAGTCAAGTAGTCAAGTATACCATCCCATTAGCTCCCGAGGGACCATCGATTTTGATTGTTTGTGATAGGATCCTTTGCTCGGTAATCACCTGAACACTGTCCGCCGGGAATATCCACCTATTCGAGAAAGAGAGAAAGATAACTTGACCATCGTATCGTATCGTATATCTTTCTCAGTATATATTGAGAGTTCATATTCCATATATACCCACTCGCCTACCCTTGGGATATAAGAGCAAAGACTAACGCAAATAGCCAACGTAGGCGGAAGAACAATGCACTGGCGCTTCACGTTAATCAAAATGAACAACGAACAAATTGGGGTTGAACATTAATTCTATTTCGAGAGCTCACATGGATTGACAAGCAATCCATTATTTCGCACATTTTTCTAATAGTTTCCGGTCTACATCTACACGATGTAGACCGGAAACTACACGTCTACAGAAAAGTCAGATTTTGCCGAATTTTGAATGAAGTAGATATCTGTGGTATCTTTTGTCGAATTGGTTGGCGATGTTAGGGAGTGGGGAGTAAGGATTGATAACACTCGGCCAAATAGTTGCATGCAAAGTGCGTCCCACCACACGTGAGGATGAGTGCAAGGACGAATCAAGAGACGAGTGTCCATGAAATCTTCCCGAACAACTACCTCCCATGCATCGATTGCAAAATGGCGTATCAAATCGAGCAATGAAATAAAACTGTGTCCATTTAACGACCATTTTTTCCAACTAACGATCATTTGCACATTCTTAATAGATGGTGAATCATCCAAATTAACACTTGAACTTAATTTCTCAGTAACCAACTCATTTCCTTTGCAGTGAGGTCAAACGCGAGGTTGCCTCTCGTCACACGAGAGATCTGATGCCCGATCGGCCACGTCGTTCCTCAGAGAAGAAATCATACCCGAGGAATTGCTACTTCTCTCCGATCCAATGTCTGTTCACGAGGAATTAATCTCCATTCACTCCATCTCTCCACTACATCTTCCTCTTTCTCGATTCTCGATCTATACACACTAGTCACTTATTTATTCTGATCTCTTCCCCTCGCCCCTGTCCATTCCATCCCTTCATTCGGTCTAATCAACACCCCTCTTGCCCCACCAGTGAGAAGAGCTGAGCTCGAGAGTTAATCGATCAAAGATCACACGAAGTTCCGCTCCCCCATCTATCTTTCCCCTGATAGTCGTACGCTCTAGGTTTGTTTGTGTGTGTATGTTTGTGTTCTTCCCTCACCGTTCTTCCAACATCTCGCAGTCATAATATCGTTCTACTTGAATCGGATAGTCCGCACCGCTCCATAGCATTTATTATATTTCGCACGCTTCGCACTGTCCTCCGCACACCGAATACGTTTCCCATTTCTTACCGCCCTTTCCCCGCTCCCTTTCGAATACTAGGCCGTACTCTGAAGATGCTTTACACCCCCCCCCATTGACCCATCAGAGATCCTCTCAACTGTCTGTACCATCCATGGAGAATGTTACCGCCCATTTATCGAACGATGATAAAGTGATGCATCCTTGTTTGCAATATCAGTGGTGATTTCACGCAGACAAAAGGTTGTTTTGACCGCAATCGCAACGCGATATCAAAGGTTTCTTTGCTCTTTGATGACATCACAGAGGTTATTTGTGTTGGAAGAGTCCTCTTGTCTCTCTCGATAGAGCAGCGACTCAAGCAGAACGAATATATGTCAGAGAGACCAACTGCACCTGCTTTACAAGTATCTCTCCATTTTTTGGAGGTCGACTGCGTAGGATGACGTCGATTACTTCTCAGATGTTTGTTTGCCATACTTGAAAAGACATTTCTTTTTATTCGGAGCTCAAGTACATTTAAAAAATTAGCCTTTCTGTGAAAGGATGATGCCATAAGGTTCGTCGGCAGATGTGAATCAAATGATTTTTTTCGAACACAATTTTCTAGGAGCTTACTCGTTAACGTAAGGTAGATGGTACTACTAAACTAATCACGGTTATATACTCACAGTCATCACTACTCGTCAATTCAACCTATTCATAAGAGACCAGTGAACATTGGAATATCAAAGCGAGTGACAGATTAAATGAACATTATGGAGCAAGAAAAATACGCTGATGAACGCTAATGATGTTGAAAGATCTCTGATATTTCTGAAGCTTGCTCGTGATGTCTCGTTAAAATCTTGGAAATGAAAAAGCTACTTTACCACTGTTCAATCCTTTTTTTGTAATTTTTCCAACATTTTCACGCCACACCAGTCATCACAAAACAATATCTTACGATCACCATCGATTAGCGCCTTGATGAGCGTGCAGGTGCTGTCTTCTCTCTGCAAGAAGTTTAGAGAATTGTTTTACGGCAAGACAAATTAGTTTCCGTGGATATCAGGCTCCTCTATAATCGTTAATCAACGAGATTTTAATTACCATCTGCTGATCGGCTCCTTCTCCTGCTGTGATATCCAAGATCCAAGTGGGACGAGGAAGTTGGCAAGCCAGGGATGACATTGCACGGCCGGTAAGAGCTCTGAACGAGTGAATTACTACATTTAAATAATTGCATGCAAAATTTTGATGAAATTATTCACAATTAAAGCACTAGCCACACCGCTAGTGCAGTAAAAGCACTTGGTTAAGCCTCACAATTCTGTTCCGAATGGGCAAGTTGACGTTTGATGTTGAGCGGAGGCTGCGCGATAGTTTCGAGGCGACTTTGCTCCTGACAGAAAGGATACATAAAATATCCATGGAAGCGGAAGTTTACTATCCCAATCCGCAATCTACACAAGTTTTCAGAGTAATACGCTGGCTAATTAAAACTAATAAATCGAAAACCAACCTCGTCCGTTGCGATTGACTGTGGACCGCTGTCTTCTTGTTCCGATACCATTACTTCCAGTGCTGGTCCTTTCTTGTTCCCTCCAATAGCCTTATCCAATCTTTTCTTACCATCTGGAAGAGAAAGAATGTCTAATCATGACCATCTCTACAATAATCAACTGACTTATTTACCTCTTCTTCTCTGTTCATCCCAGATATTTTGACGCAACTCGTCATACTTCTCATTCTGTAATGGCAATGTTAATTTTAAAACCAGTTAGCATTACCATTCTATCTTCCGCGACTCATCCTTTTCTCTCCTTTTCTAATCGTTGTTTTCCTAATAAATCTTCTTCTTCGCCCGCTGCTCGTAATAAGCATCTTGAATTTATTGTATCTCCACCAAGATATTTATCTCGTATATTATCTTTGAAAATTTCTTCTGTTAGAACTCTGATAGCATACCTCTCTCGATCGATTTGATCTTGCGAATCTCAATATACTCCGATTTCCATTGACATCGAATCTTTCTCACTCTATTATAAATCATATTAATCTCTGCAAAAAAACTTCAGTATTCAGTGCCGATATTTTAAATTCACCAAAGGTCATTTGTTTCCTTTTCTCAGCTAGTCCTCCCAGTTTTGCAAGATCTGCTGCAGCACTGCAAACATTTCTCTCTATTTCGTACTACTAAACACAATGATCGAGATACATATTTGAAATTTTACCTTGAATATCTTTCTTCGACTCCTTCTTCAGAGCCGAGTCATCCCAGCATCAATTTATCTTTCCCACTACATATTATTACAGTGTTCTGTTCGCCATGGAGCTAAAATATAAATATGCACATCGAATTAGAGATTATCTAGCCAAATAGCACTCACACTTTCTGCCTCTCTTCGCACATCATCTTTAATCAACTTTCCTTCTACTTCTCGCCTACTGCCTACTAGATCGATTGTCTTGCCGATGAAGAGAGGAATAGTTCACGAATTACGCTTACAAACATTCGAATTAAACTATGAGAAAGAGATAGGCTAAGTGGTTGAGAATGATTATTGATTATTATAACAACAACCAAATAGTGAAAATGTGTTAAATTAGCGATAGAATTCAAATTTTAATTGAACTAAGAACTCCCACCACAACACGAGCAAGGAAAACGGCAGACGGCCGAAAGTACGGTAACGCTCTCAATGGATCGAATACTGACTTTTCTAAAGTTTAGTCTATTAAATTAAATTTTCTTTATTAATATATTTTAATTGATAGTTCTTTATTACATTCAGTTTTAGTAATCGCTAAATATCCGGAAAAGATAGAGCACGATTTACGAGTTATTACTAAAGAACTACCTACTTGGAGTCACTTTATATCACTTTTTCGCTCTAAAATATGTATTCAAATATGTCAATCACTCTGTCGTTTGGTGTGAAATCCCCTTCTTTCGTACTAAATTCTCGTAATCTCTTTGACCTCCCCGAGCCATTCGTCGCGTTTTTTTCCTCACATTAGCCGAGGTCCATTTCGTGTACTAAGCCATTGAGAGGCGTCCTTTCATTCGTGTCAGGCAGAGAGAGAGAGAGATTCCTCATCCCATTACACGATGGAAATACACGCAGGTGGTCTCGACACATAAAATTGAATGTGAGAAGAGGCAGAAGCGTCCAGATTTGCCCCCCCCTCTCCGATTCACAGATGGAACCTATCACTAGCACATGTAGGAGAGGAGAGAGGGAAGAAGAACGGTGACTCACACTCGACAACTACCCAGTTCATTGACAATGGACACAGCGTTGATGAGAGATTGCGAGGAATGAAGAGATGGTGTTTTGCCCTACCCTCTTCCTCTCGTGCCCTCCCAGTACAGGCAGTTGACCCACTGGAGACATAAACAACAAAATGAAGAGAGAAGAATGGCCCAAGATGGAGTGAAAGCTACTAGAATAAGTGCTAATCATGATGGCCTACAACGTGATCCTTCCTTCAATGGAAAATTCAGAAGCTTCATCCTCTGTGATTCTACAGTACTCCTTCAATGATCTACCTAATAGTACTCGTCGTCCTCTTCTCCATTCCTTCACCTTCCTCTTCTCCTTCTCCCTATCTCTTCTTTTTCCTTCTTCTCCCCAGTTATCACTCGTAACATTCCATTACACACTCCGATTCACGGCTAGCTGCCACTTTCCAGTCTCTTTCCTTCTTCTTTCGAGAAATGTTCTGACTCACTCCCGATTTCATCTTCTCTCTCGCCCACACTCACTGGCTAGAGAAACTTCGATATTAGGAAATGAGCCAGCTCCTTCCCCCCTCCCCTCTTTCCATCTACCGATTTCATCACTACACGATCGGCTGAGTCAGCTCCTTCTGCTTCTCTCTTTCCCAACTGTCTGTGTTACATCATAGCGCTTACCAGGTGCCCAGAAATGGATAGGGGAGAGGATTAGGAAGGGTGAAAGGGAAGGAGGGAAGAGGGGACAGGTGTCGTGCTTCTCTGCGGCAGAAGGGCTACGGGTATGAATATTCTCTATTGAACACACACTCGTCGCCGTTCAGCCGAAGAGAGTAGGGCACATACCATGATGGGGTAGGTCAGGGAAGGGAAGGAAGAGAAGAGTTAAACCAAGTCCAGAAGAAGTCCAGAGGAGAAGGAGAAGGACGAGTCAGGCCCACTGAATTGTACAACGAATGATAGAAGTAGGGAGGAGGGGACAGATGTCCTTCCCCCATCTCCGCCCATCTCTCCTCAATCTATGCACTGTCTCAGCCCTCCCTCTGACCTGCCTAGTTCACTCTCCCTCTTCCTAGTACTGTCTCTCACTCTCGCTTCTTATCTCTCCGCCTCTCCCACTCCACACACTCCCTCGCCCTCCCCACTTCGCACTCTCAAAACAGTGCGATCTCTCCCTATCAGTATACCACTACTATGCATGCATAACAAGGGGTAGAGACGGAGGTGGTAAACTGATATACCGAGTGTCTCTCTCTATCTCTCTCATCTGCTTCCTCAATCTGCTATTCCATTTCCGATGTCCTCTTTCCTCCCATCGGCTTTCTCCCTTTGTACTTTTCCTGAGAGTACATCCGCCCTTTCCAATCCTCATTGCACTATAGTAGTCTCCTCCTCTCGGGTGCAGACCTCTCTCCCTCTCTCGTTCCTCAATTGCATCTCCCTCCTTCCCTCCTCTTCCAATCCCACTCAGACCCAATACCCTTAGTGGATTCAAATGAGATAATGAGAAATTCGGGGAGAAGGGAGAGAGGTAATGAGAAAAGAGAGAGATGATCTTTGATCTCTTCGACGCTTAACTGGCACCCTATCAGCACTCTCCATCTCCTCTCTCGCCGACTTCTCGATCTTTCTTCTCCCTTCTCATCTCCGCTCTTTTTCTCTCGCCCTCTCTTCATTCTCCACGCTCTCTCGCCGCCCGCTGGACACGTCGGATTTGTAATAAAACTGAACGTGGCCGGGGTGTGTAGTGCAAAAAGCGGATGCTCAGAGAGCACGCGAAATCGAGAGACGACGAGAGAAGAGGAGAGACGATTAGCTGGAATGGGAGAAGAGGAATGATAGGAAGAAGAAGAAGGAGAGGGAGGGAGGAGGGAAGGCCACCTGCTGTATATCCCCAGAATTGAGAGGAGAAGAGGATGGAGGAAGGGGCAAAAAGAGCGTCGTGCCAGTCTCGTCAATTGCCTACTCTGAATTAATGAATACTCGGAAAGGAGAGAGGGGAGAGTGCAAGTGCCCGGTGTGATTACCGTGAATTACTCAAGACGGCAGGCAAAGGACGAGGTAAGAGCACGGGAAACAGGGAAAACACAGAGGGGTGCCAACTACAGGAACTTTCTCTCTTTGGACAAGACGGGAGTCCACCAGATGTAATACAATGGTAATTTCTTGAGAAGCCACCAGGGCATTTAGACGATATATCTCTTTCACTAGAGACTAGACGTGATCTCGCTCTAGTTGACCCGTGAGTGAGCGGGTGCAATCAAGAGAGTATTACTTGTGGAGCAATCCATAGATCACAGCTGACACAGCGGGATGCCATCTAGAGGAACTCAGACTAGACACGAGAGAGTCCATATAGTTGACCCCTAAGAGGGCAGGTGCAATCGTGAAGCCATGAGGACACGGGGGCAATTACGGATGATCCTCTCTCTCTCGGAGGCTAGACGAGATCTTTGCACGGATATATCCACACGCTTCGATAATCTCGCCATTTCTAATCCTCTTGGCTAATCACACGTGTAACGGAGCATGAGGGATCGAGAGACTGCTAATATGCAATATTAAGGGTACTTCAATTCCAAATACGAAACTTGAAAGATGAATGAACCTCTCTCATCTCTCTCATTCGATCTCTAATCAGCTCTCCTTGTTAACACACTCACCTCTCTCTCTTCACTCCCAATCACCCATTCTAGATACACAACTCCCTTCCTGCTTCTTCTCCTTCTTCTCCGTCCGTCTATTTGCGTGTTTGTGTCCTGCTCTCCGTTCGCGTTGGCAGTCAGCCAAGGAATCTCCCCTCCCCTCCCTCTCCCTCCCCTCCCCCCCCCCCCTCTCTTCCCGTCACGGGGGTTGTTTTTCACGTGAGACAACCACTCTTCTCGTGAGATGCCGAGAGACAACGGCAAACTGAGAGAGCGGGAGTGGGGAGAGAGCTGAAAGCAACAGCGGGGAGAGGACACAATCCCGATCGCCTCTCCCCTCCCCTCCCTCTCCCCCTTAACCAATGCTCTGACTCACTCTTCTTGTGATGAAATGGTCACCGCGCATGGCACAGCGATCCTTTTTTGGCGCCAAAAACTGCTCGCCTCTGTGAATGGACGAGACGAGAAGAGTGGGGTAGATAAGAGTTGGTTACTCTCTGGGTGTATCGTCTTTGACTGTTCTCAGTTGTCTCCTAGGTAAGGTATATCATCATGCTGTGGTCATCCACTCTTTGCTCTCTCCGCTCTTGCTTCCTCTCTCCTCTCAGCGTCTACTAGACTCGTGACCGCTCTTAAGACTGCAGTCTCCCTCTCTCTCTCTCTCTCGCTCTCATTTCCCCTAAAAGCAGCATAGACCAACCACATGCTATTGCCTCACGCGCGACAAAGTCACTATGGCGACCTGAGACTTGCGAGAAGTGAGAACATGAGGGCAGATACTCATAGAGAGTCTAAGAGATCAGACACTCAAGCACATTTTAGGAAGCACTTACGTGAAGTGCCTGAAAGGCATTATGCATAACCACGACACCAACCTCATTAGACGCACTTCTCTGTGGTCATTCAGATCATCTCATTCCCTCGTTCTCGTCTCTGTATTTGCTCGTCCCTCTATCTTTCCCCAGGTACACTATGCAAATGGAGATACTCTCGTAGTAGGGGATCGGAAGGTAGGAAGAGGGAGGGAGTGGAGACCCTTGTTAGTGCTCGGTAGAAACGTTACGGGTACGGCATAGCAATGCCGGCGCGCACCCGAAAGCGATTCCACCGAGCCCATCGAAGGATCTTTAGGGGAGAGGGGAGGGTACGGGAGGGTAGGGGAGGCATCCTCACTCGGAATGGAGAGAGCCGCTCGACAGAATGGCTTACGGGTATGAGATGATACGAAAGATCAACACACTCGTTAGCATTGCTGCCTAGTGGCAACTCCCTCGGAGGAAGGATGATGTAGATGGTAGAAGAGGTGGAAGAGGTGGCAGAATAGACGGAGATGGTCAACCGATCGGAAGCTATCCGTTCTGAGCGAGTGACACTGTCTCTCTTGCTCCTGCCTCCCTTCCCCCTCCCCCTCCTCCCCCCTTGCAAGACTCCGCCCATCCGCCTCCGCCGCCTCGCCCCGCCGCGCTCTCTCACTGTCTGCCCGCTCTCCACCACACAAACACTCCCTCGCTTCCCATCGATTCGTAGGGAGCGCCGTTTCATCACGTGCTGTGTATGGTGGCCAACGCGCGCTCTCAGGGAAAGCGCGACGGGACCCTGAGGGAAGGGAGATACGAGAAGTGTCCTTGCCCTTGAGATACAAATACAACCGCTTAAATAGCACAATATATAGTAACTCATGCACTAATATACTCCTAGCTTTATGAGTGGAGGTACTATGTACCTGAATACACAAAAGTAGAAATTGCAAGAAAATAAAACTGGATGGGCCTTCGGTAAAGCCCCCCTGCATACGGTATCTTTGAGTACTCATTTCAGAAGTAAAAGTAGAATTTTCGTAACTATTCATGCCTGAATTGTTCTCTGTGACGGACGTGAAGCCATTATTTGTGAGATATCCGATGCAGTGCAAAAAGAACGAATGTTTAAGGAGAACTGTAACTCTCTTTTTCTGTCACTTCCCGGACATATGACATACGATTCACACATTATAATAATAGATTTATCGATGGCTCTCTGCAAACAATAACTATGAATGACAAAATAGGCGAAAGGTTTGTTAGTGGAAGAGGAGAAGAGTGAATTATTAAAGCGATAACCGATATCCTGATGAAAAGAAGGGTGCGTGAGATCACCGGTAGTGAGAAAAAGGACAGAATAATACAGAATACGGTAAAACTGCTTAACGTCTGATTGACACGAAATTAATTATTGGAAAGATTGAGAAGACTATTGTTCAGGATACTCTAAGGCTCTGTCGATCTTTGCGTTAAGTAGAAGTGATTACTTTACAGGTAAATCAGTTTTTTGTGGTCATCGGGTATTGAAGAAATACTGAACCCGTAGGGAATACGTTTGGTCCTGGCCAAAATTGAAAGCACTGACTCTCCAAACTCTGCACAGAAAGAGCACGCAATGTGGAGAGATCTGAGCTTTCCGGCTCACTTTAATCAAGACGATCATAAATACGAAATTGTGCGCCTAGCGAAGGTCCAATAAATAAAAGGGCGAGAAGAAGGCATCTTGGTTTGGGCTAATGAATTTCCGTCGCTGGGGAAGGGGATACGGTAACTTTCTCTTTTCTGACAGATAATCTAGGAAGGGGAGAGAAAAGGGAGAGTATCATCCTAGACTTGTGTGTTGAAGTTGCCCCTCAGCATGCGTAGGAACGTGGAGCGGAACTGTCGATTGGCAAGAGCATAGGCGAATGGATTGCCCGTGCTGTTCAGATAGCACATGTAGTAGGAGAGCGTGTACAGGGTCGTCGGAATGCACTCACCACGACAGAAACCGTAGATTGTCGCCTGGAATGCAGGGGATTTGTTCAGAGGAATTGTTATCTATCTCTTGCCGAGTTGACCCAGGCTATGGATCGCGATGATAGTTCTGATGAAACAGTTTCCTGCCAAGGTTCAAATCACCATTCCAATATAATCTCTGATTCGTACTTCTCCCTAATCTGCTAATTCGCCCTCGTCCCTGCACCCTTCACTGTTTCACCGGAAGTCATTTCCGCCCTTCATTCTTCTAATTCCATTCTCCCTCTTCTTCTTTCAACTTGTCCGATCACTTCAGCGTCTAATGTGCATCCAACCGGGTACTGATTTCTCATTATTTTTCGGCACCACTAAGACCTTTGTAGTTCAGGCAAGTCGAAAACTGACCAAACCGACTCGCTTGTGACCTTAGCCTATCCACACTTCGCATGCTCTATCGCCGGTCGGATGAGATTGAGATCATAGGTATCGGTTGGTAAAAGAGTACTTATTCACACTTCTCAGGACACAATTCCGTGTGATACCTCCGCCGTGTGAGTAATGTGATCGTTATCACCCCGAGAAAAAGTAATGCTTTTGGCTGCGATTTCAGCTATAACTGCAATGTTTCCCAAGCACATTCGCTGTAACGACGGACGGAATGGGAAAAAGGACAGAAGGCGCAATATTGGCTTTCCGTGAAATTGCGGGGTAGAAATCAAACATTGGCCGCTTGAATTAGATATGAGGAGAGAATTACCAATTTCCTTTCTTCGCTGAGAATATCAAAGCGGAAATTGAAACCTATCTCCTCTGAGCTATAGCTTAGGCACGTACTTCCCTCCTCATTCCACACGGTCTCTCAGTGATCAGACAAACGAGAGATAGTGCAGAATAAGAAGAGCAGGTAAACTTGAATGATTCAATATCCGGTATCGGTTTTCTTTTCCCGGAAATACTCACCATTATATAGTAGGGACCACAGAATGGCGAAGAATCCAACGATGAAAGTGATAGTGCGGAACGCTTTGTGCGCTCTTTTCTCGGCCTTTGTCGGTTTTCGAGACCTGCAAATGGTCATTTATCGTCGATTTTAATCAATAATAATAATAAATCTATCGATAATAGAGGGAAGAAACTGCATACCGACTGATAATCGGCCCGAATATCGACGTGATCATCCGTTCTCGTGTGAAATTGCCAAAGGATGAGATCTTTCGAGAGACGGAGAATCGGGAACTGAACGGGAGATTACTGTAGGCAATACGAAAACACTTGGAAAAATATTTTTTCTCAGATTCATTGTTACGAAATGAGGATTGTGGTAGAAATATCGATGTTTGTGTAATGTCTGATAGTAATGTCACTGGATAGTTCACTGCGAGCAACCGTACTTGCTGGGGCTAAGGAGCGTCTGGGCTGGTTGTGTTGGAATCGTTGGAGGAGCAAGTGAGTTACTGCCTCGTTGATTGACAGATTCCCTTCGACTGTTCGGTTTGATCGTTTCTCGCGTGGGCACTTCCGTCACTTCCTCGCCCTCACCGATGACGAACTTCTGAAATATCGATAGTTGACTCACTTCTCATCACTTTTTTCCTATGATTGATGTCCGAACGTCATATAAATGGTTCTGATTGTCCATTTTTTCTCAGAGAAATGATATTTCGAGGAATCGTCGCTAAACGATCTAACGGTCGCATTCTTTTCGGCTTTTCCAAGAGCAGATGACTTCTTGAAGATGAATAGTGCCATCTTGACTAATTATTCACGATTCCCCTCGCTCCTTTGATCTGCGAGAGCGCACCTTCTCACTAATTGGTCATGATTGTCAACTCCTTTGATCTACCTAGGACGAGATGACCATCCCCATTATCAATCGTACAGTGCTCGGTCGTTTTCTGTGGTCATTCAATCATCTCCCTTCTCCCCCTCTTTTCTTCATCCCCGTACTACAACGTGTCGACCAGTGGCCTGTTATCTGCTTCGCCAAAGGGCAATTTCGAATGCGCCCTCCTCAACCAGCACACTCTCTCGCAGCCTCTAACCGACCGTCCCTCTCCTCTTTCCCCGTGCTCTCTCGCCCCAGTTATAGTGTTCGAAATGAATCGTAATATTGCTGATAGGGGACAGAAGCGATGGAGAGAAGGGCAGATTGTTGGTAGGGACCAACGTTCGTTTGAATAATGCACGAAAAGGACAGTCGACGAGTCGTAATGCAGGGAAATGAGAAGGGAAGAGAGGGAAAGTGCAACTTGATAATCTTAGTTCATGACAACATAATGCCCTTTCAATGCTACACGCAGCGGGAAAGAATTTTGTTCCCGTAGAATGCGAGCTTCGAAAATGTCTGTTATACAGACTACCCAAAATGAAATACTCCCGACACACTCAAGGAAATCACTAGAACATACCCTACTGACAACCACCAATGGAGGAGACTTCAAAATTGAGAAATGAAATACGATTCTTTATTTTTCTCAGTGTTATGAGCGGGAGAACATTACCAGTAAAGCATGACAAATACATAAACTCACGATGACACACTGGGCGATCTATTCCACGTGGATCGTCTTCGTGTGAGCACCCGAGCGATTCTCTGTCTCATTGAGACAACCCATCGATCACTTCGAGAGAGAGAACGATCGGGGATGGAGAGAGAGGAAGTACACGGTTGATCGTCGTCAAGCTGCTGGAAGAGCCCGTTATCTCTGTTTACGATAAACTGCAGAAACCACATCGTACCCATTTTGACTCAGTTCTCGATGAACTACCGTAAGCTTATAGTTCACTCCTTGACTAATCTTCACTATGTAATATCTCCCTTTTTCACGATAAACTACCGCATCTAATATTCCCCTCAGTCTATTTATCCTCTTCGTTTCACGGTACTACCGTAACCTCACCGTATCCTTATCTAATATTTCCATTCCGTTGTCAATAATCTATTAATCTATTATTTCCCTACGGCTCTCGCTTATTTATCGTATTTCTATCGATAACAGCTGAAATTTATATAATACTATTCTCATTACAAATTTATTGAGTCTATCAAATCTGAATCTTACCGTCTCTTCAATCTCCACTCGACATGGCGTCTTCGATCTCTCTTGTTCCATTTGTTTCCTTGCTATTCTCGCCGATGCTCCATTGTTCTTTGCCGACGATCGAGCGGAACTTCGACCCGATTTCTTACTCTTCAAAATTCATAAATCACCTATTTTTCAGGTTTTATAGAAATGGCCGATTAGAATAAGATACAATATCGCTTTGTCTGGTTGTATAATTACATCAAAAGGGAAAAAGTAGGCAGCATTTTTCAGGCGCTGTATGTTTGGTAGCCATTTTGAGCATTAGGACAAATCGATCACACAAATCAGCTGCGGTTGCTCGTTCAGTTCACAGGTGCATTAATACATTGAAGCAGAAAGCCGAACCTTCTTGAAGCGTCTGGATTCATTCTTTCCTATGGATGAGCTATTCGATTCTGCAATTGAGTCGGTGTGATGGAGAGGCGTCTTGAAGTGAAGGACGGAAGAAAGATCATCGTCTTCGTTGAACAATAAAGACAGGGAATCTGATCGATCCATCTGAAAGGTGACGTCACTGTCGAAGCGATTGACATCAGTGCTTGGAAAGAATCATCGGATCTCTCATTACACAATGCTCTCTCGTCGGTTAGAAACACCGAGACAGCATTGCGAAATGAGAGATCCATTAAATGTTTTCCCAGACTTGATTGGCATTTGCGCATGGCATTATTACGTGGTGTTGGCGCAAGCATTTGGCACATTACGAACAGCGCGTGTACCTTATGCGAAGGGTCTGCGTCTAAGCGGGTTACGGTTGCCGTAGTTATCGATCCATCGGAGGGCGAATCAGCTCGAATCGTCACCGTCTCGGGCATCACCGGCCTGAAATACCGTCACATATTGCACCCATGGTTCTCATTTGGTCTCGATAGCCTTAGCTATCCATTTATGATTTGAACAAATTATGCATCATTATTCGAACAATATATAAGATATACTAAGTGCTTTCAGTATTTTTTCAACTGAAGTCATCAATATATCCACTCTTCGTGAAATCCCGCCGCTTTTCTTTAGGAAGTCTCTCCTTTTCCTTCACTCATTTAGCGGTTTATCTATTCATCTATTTAAGATACTAGACCATGATTCTTTCTAAATTCCCCCCACTAACAATTTGAGGGAAGCTCTTTCGATATCACTGCTGCTCTTCCTCGATTCGACGTGGCTCTCAACATGACTGACGACTGATTTCTCCTCTTGAATCACAGCCAGATTCAACTCGGATTCGCCATGGACGGTAGACGTCTGCAACTGAAGAGATGCAACAGACTGGAGCACTCGGACACACGCGTGCAATACTTGTGCATTTACTTAATCCACCTGCTATTCTGCTAAATATATTGCAATATTCTTTTTCAAGACATTCCATGCAATTGTATTTTTTGTTCAAATAGTATATATACGTTTTGTTAATTTCAGTTAATATAATTGACTGGAGTGCACGGACACGCGCGTGCGCTAATAGTCATTACAGACACACTATTATATACATTTGCATTTGACTCAGTTAATCTGGTTATATTAAAAGTATTTTTGACACGATGATGCGCTATTAATATATTTGTATCAAAAACATACATATTGTGATATACGTAAACCGAATATTCCCTGTGTGCAAACTGAGTTCTAGTAATGCAACAAGATGGAGCAGTCGGAAACACCATTCGGTACGGTAAATGATCTCAGAGCTCATGCTACACTTAGTGCGCTCCTACTTCCAAAAATGTACTCAAATGTATTCAGTATTTAATATATTTTTATTCATTGAAAGGTATGATCCCCGAGTTTTAACAGTTGTTCTAAATAATAAACAACATACTTCCCTGTCTACTGTGCGCGTGAGTTTCGTTGTACCTCATCACAAACTACAACACTCATCTTATTCAAAAACAATAGAGGTTTGATCTGATATTTTCTCCGATTGTAAGAATATAGAAGCATAGCACGCCTGCTTTTTTGAAGAAGTCTTTGTTGAGAATGTCGCTATAGTAACGCGCTGAAGATATTTTCGAAATATTATCTGCAAAACTACAGTATCTCAGTATCTCGAAATATCTTCAACCGAGCGGAACCTTGGTGACTTGGGTTTGAAAAATAGTACTAATAACGTAGCGAAATCAAATAAAAATAATTGTATTAAAAAATTATGCAATTTGAACTAATAAATTTCTGTTCCCTTATGGTCATCATATCCCTCCTATTTCTCCCTTGGTTTCCCTTCTCTCTTCGTCTTCCTCTCAGATTGGATGGATGGACACTTTTCATTGTCCTTCATAAGTGAATTGTGAGCAGAAAGACGACGAGCAGATAATCTCGTTCCCTCGATTCCCTTTCTCTTCAATATCCATTGAGGAGGAGAGAAGGAGTAGACACACGGAACGAAATGACCATACTCAATCACAGATCGTGCTCAAAATCGATCACTGCTCTTGAAGTTTTCAATTCACTAGCATTCATTCTACAGCGATATATGCAGAGCTAGACACATACCAGACAAGCATAATTTAGAGATGGACTTCTCCATGCCACAAACTTCACAAATAATAAGTGCGCTCCCTACCGGTGCAGCGGTGTGGTATCCGCTGTCCCTTCTCGCATTCTCCTCCTCTTCTTCTTTCTCCTTCTGTGATTGCAGCATCAGTGAAACTCCGACCTGGAAGATTTGAAATCTCACAACGTTGCAACTTAATAATCTGGATGGTATGCATAATACTCTTCGCGACGTTATTCTCATCACTATTGCATGATAGAAGCCAACTTAGATACTATTCGACATTAGTTGTTTCAACTTAATAATCTACATTTTCTCGTCTGATCCCCTGTCTCGTGTTCTTTGTACGATTCCCCATCGACGATTTCTTTCCTCTCTCTCAGCATCTCCCTCTCTCCCTCCCTCCCTCTATCACACTCGAAGCAATCCAATCTCCTGTTCTAGTCATGTTCTGTGCTTGTCGAGAATGAAAAGGGCAAAAATAGCGCAGGTCTTCAGAACGTTTGAGGTCTTTCTACTGCTTACAACAGCTACATTTCAAATGAGGAAATCGGAGAATAAAGACTGTACGAGGTGCAGAAAGTGTCTGTTATCTATATTTCTTCTTCGGTGAAAAACGTAAATATTGTCCAAACTTGTTACCAGTGATCTCCCGCATGATGCAAGTGCCTTGATTAACGGGTTGACATTTACCATTTATCTTTAGATGTTTTATCTCACATAATCTCCGAATTTCAGTAATCATGTTTTACTGTGTAATAAATTATTGAGCATTTCCCCATACCTGTGTGCCTAATCGTTGCGAGAGAATCAATGCGATGTGTCTTCGTTCTTTGGCCTTTGCCTTCTTCTCCAGATTCTTCGCTGCTTGATGGATACCCTGAATTGATGGTCTCATTCCATTCCATTCCCGTTCCCTTCCAGACCATCCATCCTTCTTCCTTTCCCCTCCTCATCCATCCACTCTTCCCCAACACACAATCAAATTCAGCACGGCGCCCACTCATAGGCGCGCGCTGTGTGAAAAATATCGTCTCGTATCGTCTCAAGGGACGGCTGATTGCACTGTCTACACATGGAGAATACTCTCCCTTCTTCACCCCCCACAACACTCGAATTGGCCCGATTCTCTCCCTCCCTTGGACTTCTCCTCACCATCTCCTCTCATGTCCCAAGGGTCATCTACTGAACTCTATCACCCGACGACTTTTGATGGCTCACATAACCCGTTTGTCTATTTTAGGCGCCTGTCAGAAAGTTTGAACTTGAAATGGGCTGGCGTGAAAGGGTATCAAACTCCGACACTTATGGACCACTGAGACCAGCGTCTTTTGCCCGAAAACCCGCGTCGATTAGGTTTAACCGACGCAGATGTGGAGAATTCGAAGCTCATATATCAAAAGTATACGTGCAAAGTTTTTTTTACAGTAGTCGGAGCATCACAAACTCATTATTCTTCCATCTACATTAAATCAGTCAGTAGCATGGTAATTTGGCTCTGTACGGAAGTTAGGTCTTCAGAATAATATTTCAGAAAATTAAAAGGTTTCGTCGGTCCGTTGCAGATCTATTAAGGGCAGATCTATTCAATCATAATTCGAGGACTCACCTTGTACAAAATAAGCATGGCCACAAGGGTCGTCCAGTAGTAGGCCACGTACATTCCCATGTTCACGAAGGGATTCGTGAGGAAGGGAGCAGAGCACTCAGAACCGCTCATACTGAAAGGAAAGGATTGGAATGGAAAGGGCAAATCTATGTGTTCTTCACACGGAAACTGTCTCGAATGAGGAATGCGTCTCGCAAAAATGGTCCTCATTCGAGGCAGTTTCACGAGTGCTAGTGAAGGCGATTCGATCTGTGAGAACCCGAGGAAAGCATTAGGTGATTGGCTGCTCAGACGACTCCGCTATCTAGAACGGCATGCCAGAACAATAGTCGGATTCTCCAGTATTAAAAGAATTAGAATATGGAGAAATTCGGATCATTGTTGGTGGAAGGGAAAGGTGAGAAGAATCATGCATGATTAGAAGGAGAAGTGTGCTCGGAATCGAGTGAATCTACATAGCTCATCGAGCAAAGTGAATAACAGTGGGTGAAATCATTCAAGGACATGGAACTGGAGAGAAGAGAAGAAGGACTAGGAACACATATTTCTACTTCTCGTACAACTCATACCCATTGATTGTTCGTCGTCGAGTGGATTCTCTCAGTGCCCTGGATCGCACCAACTTTCAAAGGTTATTTACCAACAAACAAGTTAGTCAGTGAGTGTGCTGGAAATGGTTAAATCCAAATCTCAGGATTTTTATAGGGAGTTTCGTTAAGACTACGATCATTATCAGAAAATTAATAGTAAAGTGTCTCATCATGTATTAATGCGCCCATTTGGCTTGTCATGAAATTGTAAAACAACCCGATTTATGTATGGACAAGCCATTCCTAGATAAAGATACTCTTACCTGTGCGCGGATCCGGTCATCGCCGACCATCCGTAGATCATCACTCCGAAGATAATGGCAGGAAAGACCCACGAGAAGATTATCGTCATCTTAAATGACATTTATCAACAGACATTCCTCCGCTTACACTGCATTTTCTTCTGCAGGGCCAACGTTCTGAGCTCAAGATATAAATCACAATCGGCCCCAATTAGATATTCTATTTTTATAGAGCTTCATGCCATCCGATCGTCATATTCGTTCATTAACCTCTTAATGCCAACTTCCAAGAACTAAAATGGAAACCATAGCGTAATTCGGGTTTCACACGCGAACGCATCGTTAACGTTGAACGATGACTATTCGCCCTCTAGGTGCGAGTATTCCATATGTCTCTTTTAGAAAAATCGAGAAATGTCATGTGTTCAGCTCCCCCATTTAGAAGTGTAACAAAGGTTTCATTTAAGAGATCAATTTCTCAGTACCACAGAACGACGGAAACGTCTATAACAGTATAGTATAGTATACTGGCTCACCTGCGTCTTGGTCGGACTCTGCCATTTCAGGTACTTTGCTGTGTGGCACACAGAGAGATATCGATCGGCAGTTATGAGAAGGACGGTCAGAATGGATACGAGACAGAGAGTGTAGTCGAGGAAGAGCCATGTCTCACAGGTGACAGCCCCGAGAGGCCAACGCTCCCCTGGAATGAGAACCTTATGAAATGTGCGAAAAATGTGCGAATCCCACAGGAATGGCTGCCAAAAGCAGACTGGGCCGGTGTTTCTCATTGGATCCATTTTAATACTAATCTATTAAGTTTGCAGTGTACCCGATCAGGTTGTTAGAGTTCATGAAATTATATTTAGGAGTTTTCCATTTCGTTTTAATGCGCGCTCAACATGCACTGTCTTGTATTACTTTCATAGTCGTATTTGTTCACTCAGTTTCTAGCAATCGACGCAACTATTGAGTCCCATAACAATAAGGGCACTATTCGTCACTGCTCACTGGTTTCTTCTTCTTTCCTCTTAGTTCTTTCCAATTTGCCTCGCAACAATAACGAATGAATTTGTTCTCCCTCCTCTTACATTTTCTTATTCTCCCTTTCTATACACCATGCCTCATTCTCTCAATTTCGCCTTCCAGAATGACTTGATATGGAGGAAGAAGGGAGAATGTTAATCAGTGCAGAGCGGCGGGAAATGATTGTACGCTCGAGAGAGCCTCTATTTCTCTCGTCATGTGTGATATGGGTGCCTACGGAAGATTTTTTCTCGCTAAATAAGAAAAGGCTCATTTATATCGACAGAGAGTTGTTTTTGTCAATAATTAAAAGAAAAAAACATTCCATAGGTCCATAAAGGAAGGGAGTTATTTTCGTCATGTTTATCCGCACGCAAAAAGTGAGTCCGATTTTCGGGCAGTACTCACGTAGAGTTGTTCACTGAAGGGGAATGAATCTCACCGTTGAGTACATACACAGTGAAGAGAGGAAATCCCTCGATGCCAATGATGAGATCAGAGACTGCCAGAGAGACAATGTACCGGTTGGAGACCTGATATTAATTGGTCATTCCTTGTAGCTGCTCTAGTAAAGAGAAGTCTTTCCCAAACTACAATTCTCGTGACATGCACTCATTCCTGGAATACTGCACAGTGAAGGTCGGTCTTCCCTAAAAAGAATTTCAAGTTTATGCAATATGCTCGTTCTTGGAAACTGCGTGTAAACAGAGCAGTCTTCCCATGAACCCCAACAAAATCAAGTTTCGAAGCCTCAGTAGTGTGATCGACGTCACTCTGGACATCAAGCTCATCTCGTCCCAAAATTCATCTCTGCCCTCAACTAGTCGCGTGCTATTCCTAGAAAGGTCAGAAGAGATTGGCCTTCTTCAATCTATGTTCGCCAAATCTCCACGCCTCTCTCGCATGTGCTTGCGCACTTTTTGGCTCTGTACGGAAACGGGGGTCCCATCAGAAAACGGAGGTCCCATCAGAAAACGGGGGTCCCATCGGGTCCCATCAGAAAACGGGGGTCCCATCGGGTCCCATCAGAAAACGGGGGTCCCATCGGGTCCCATCAGAAAACGGGGGTCCCAAAAAAAATACGGGGGTTTCATCAGAAAACGGGGGTCCCACCGGGTCCCAACAAATATTTTTTTAAGTCGACTGGCAAGTCGGAATCCACCTCTCCCAATCCCACTACCTCTCCGCGCGCGACCAGTAAAACCGTTAAGCCGGATTCTGCTTCAACTGCGGTAACCAGACCGAAACGCGGTGGAGCTTCGACCGTAATCACTACTCCCAAGCTCACTGTCAAGTCCACTACTACTAAGTCTTCTCGTACCACCGGCTCAACTAGCATCCCCGATTCGATGGGCAAGTCGGTTTCCACGACTCCCAAGCCTACAACCGCTCCTACCACCAAATCTCGTGAACCCAGTAGGACATCAAGCCAACGAAGGCCAACGAAGGCCAACAACGAAGGCCGCTACCAAGTCAACTACGAAACCCCCTACGAAAGCCGCAACTAAGCCGACTACGAAGCCCATAACGAAATCAAGTACAAAATCTTCCACCCGAACCATTACCAATTCGCCTATCAGACCTAAGAACAACCCTCCCAAGCCAGCCTCTACTCCCAAACTCCCAAGTTCTCCTCTATAGACGAAACCTCGCCCACGACCCAAACCACGCTAGGGAAAAAGGATCGCTTACATTTGAAAATAATCTTTACGAAAGTGAGGCGAAAAATACGTCTAAAAACGCTATAGTGTTGTGATTACTGAAATTAGCAAGGAAAAATAAAATATAATTAAGGGACCCCCGTTTTCTGATGGGACCTGATGGGACCCCTGTTTTCTGATGGGACCCGATGGGACCCCCGTTTTCTGATGGGACCCGATGGGACCCCCGTTTTCTGATGGGACCCCCGTTTTCTGATGGGACCCCGTTTTCTGATGGGACCCCCGTTTCCGTACAGAGCCCACTTTTTCTCTCAGTCTAGGCTAAGACCAATTAGGAGGGGAAGGCGGATAAGCAAGGGATATTGGGAAATGGAGGATGCTATTTCAGCGGAAGACTGCGAGCTTGTTTCGACATCTGGAGGAGATTGCAAGATAGTGTTTGTTTCTGATCATTTGTGTCTAATTGTAAATGAGAAACAAAACCCATGCCATTCAATACATTTGAAAGATGAGTGACTAGAAACATATGGCAAATTACAAGAGAAGAGGGCGTGAGTTTTCGAATGAGTCATAAACCTACCTGTTTGGATATGTTCCGTTCGATTTTGTATGCAATCACGACCATCGCATTGCCAATGATCGTGGCGAGGGAGAGAAATGCGACGATCAGCCATATGATGCCCTGAAATTGAAAAAAAATTTGTGAAAAAGAACTTATTTCATTTTTAAGTATAGTTTTAAGTCAACTTATTTTAAAGGAAACATACAGTATTCATGATACCCTTAGTATTGTATGGACAACGTTATATTTTTCTGTGTTATGAACGTGTGTTATATTTCACGATTTTTCAGAAACTCTTTGAAAATATCCAGAACCCTTTTTTCATTCAGCACCTCCATCCTCATAATTGTGCATTGCGCTACGATCGACTAATTGTAAGAGGTGGATATCCGGATAATCCATGCTTTTTCGTAACCTTCCCAACCATCTCTGAACCCCATTTAATTTAGTAGGAGCTCTCAGCTTACTTCTCAACGGAAATGTGCTGATCTTTTTTCTTCTTGAAGGTCTCATCTCCTCAGATCTCATGCCAAATGGCAATGATTCATCTTTACACTCACGATCCTCCCAAAGGACACCACTAATCCGTGACTTTCTCAAGGTCTTCGCTCCCTCTAAATTCTCTCAGGTTACACTGCTATATTCGCACTTCCGTTCAATCTCCTGGGCTGAGTCTCCAGGCCACTTCCTTTTCTTTGCTGCAGCAGTCAGTGGCTTCAGTCATTTATCCCAAGCCAATAAACTCTCTTTATATCCCGAACTCTATTCCTTCTCAGACATCACCAGAGATCTTGGCGAAAGAAGAGATGGGCCTCATCACTCTTCCCCCTTCTATCTGATGGATCTTCCCTTCATTTTGAGGAGCAGATCCCGTGCGACGATAGGACTCTATCCCCCTTTCAGTGAAGCATTCACCCGAGACGAGCAAAGAGTGATGCGCCCGCTCTCTCATTTTGACCTGCTCTCTCGTCTTCTCTAACCACCTAGAGATCAAGCAAATTGAGAGACGTCTCTTCTTTTTCCTCTGATGGATGAGTGCGTCGCCGCATAAAAGAACCCAAGGACTCGATTCTGTGAAACATACACGCAAACTTCCCTTCTTGCAGCCTACGCCCATTCATCAAGCGAGACCCTCAGGAGGCATCATTTCGAATTATTCTTTAAAACCGCACGGAGATCTCTATTCTAACCATCGTTCTTTCTATCCTAATCAATTAATCCCTTGAGCATGGCGTAGAGTGCTCAGATGAGGTTGGCCCGGAAATGTTCTTATGATGTATTCCAGCAGTTTCCACTAGCTAGGTCTACATAAACCCGCACCCTTGGATTGCAGGCTGGCAAACCATTCTTCCAAATCTTAGACAATGTGTGAAGTCACACTTCCTGCAGGGGTGCGCTGCAACCATTTCCGCGTAGAATAATGTGGGTGCGAGGGTATAGCTTCCATGCGATTATTCGCCCCCCTGCTTACCGTCTTCTGCTTTTTGCTTTCTTAGCTCACTCTTTCTCGACGACGAAAAACAATGAATTGCCCCTCTCATATACACAAAAACGAGGAGCGGAGGAAGTGAGATTCGTGTGAACACGTCGTGTCTACGGACCCCGAACATCGGAGATGATAACGACAGTGGAGTAGTGGAGGATGTGAGAGTGGGAGGGATCTTTGTCTCTCCTTTCCCCATACTCTCTAGGGTTCTCTGGCCCATACAAGATCAGGCGAAATGAAGTATGACAGGGAGAACCCTGAAGTTCACGGGTTCTGGATCAAAGAATGGGGCGCGTCGTAATATCATCAGAGAGGGTGACTCCCTTCAACCATTTCATACTACACCCCGTCCTTATTGCGTTTCACGCGCCTTGCGATTATCCGCACTCGCGAGCCAATCACAAGCAAAAGTTGCGTTACTGCAGCGGACTTCTTTCGAATCTTTCCCGATTCCCATTGAAGGCCATAGATCTTGAGGCTTTTCATAACGATACAAGCGCATGATTAGAAACAGTCTAGTGGCTTGCTTAGGATTCATCTCTGAGAATGAGGGACGAATGCCTGACAAGTCCACTTAGTCGAGGGTGATGACTAGAAGTGCAACAACGATGCCACTCAGTGCACTCGTTATTCCGGAACTGAGCAGTGTGCTCGGAAATAGAACCAGAGTGGATTTAATCATGATAAGATCAAATTTCCTCTTGATAAGCATTTTGATTCCGAGAGGAGGGATAACGCCATTGCACACAAGACTCCTATTGAAAAGGCGCATGACGTTCTCGGAATACGGCCTTCTTAATACATGTTTTCAAGAGAATCCATCGATTCAGCATATTATCGTCTAGCGAAACATCAATGAGGCTTATATCGATTTATATAAACGATTAAATCTCGAAGCTTCCGCACAAAATTGTTATGCGGCGAATATTAAAAAATAATGGATGGCTAAGTGAGTATGGTTATGGTTTCTATTTAGGTGCGTGTTCGATATCAGTGATTGTGTTAGTGGGAAGGATGGTTCTCGCCTGGGTTATCGGATGGTAGGGCGAATTCCATTCGTCTGGTGGAGGAAGCGTCGTTGAGATTCCAATCGAGTCATTACTAGTCATCATCGGGACATGACAAGAAGAGGAGAAGACCTCAACAGACCAATTGACAATGTTATTAGAGACTATGTTGAAACAGATGAAGCACTACATAAGAAAACAAGAAGTGATCGTCTTAGATAATGTACATGTGTATTTCGGTCCGTACGTCGAACCTCCTAGAAAGAAATGTGTTGTGGAAATGTGCGAAAGCAAAGACCAATCTGCGAACCAATCTGACCTCTTACTAAGAGAGCAATAGAGGAGAAGAGGAAGAAAGGCGTAGGAAGGCGAAACACTAGGGGAATGACAATGATAAGCACGAGAAAAAAGGATAGACTAAGATGACTGAAAGGAAGGAGAGAAGGAAAATGATAAAGAGAAGGAGATAAGATTAGGGAGGAATGAACACCTCTCACTCTCGAATCTAAGGGGGAGAAGGAGATGAAGCCATAGAGGGACCGAGACTTCTCAATACCGATTGTCGGTCTTCCTTCCCCTCTTCTAACTTGACGACTTCTCTCTCAATGATCGACCTCTCTAGCTGAATGAGAGCTAGACACGAAATGGGAAGCGAAGTACGAGAGTGATGCAGAATGACATGAGAGGATGATCAAGGAGGATAAGAGGAATGAGAATGAATATGCAGAGGAATCATTCAAAACGAACACGATAAGTGTAGAGAAGAGAGGCGGAGAGGGGAAGGAAGGGGGGGAATGCATACGAAAAAGGGGAAGACTGAAGCTCCGCCCTCTTTTGATTCAAGGAAATGAAGATATAGGACACAATGAGAAGAAGATCAGGAATGGAAGAAGATATTCCATAAGGGACCTATGGTACAGATTAGGATGAACCAGATTCGAATGTGACGTAAGATGGACAAGAGAGGCTCAGAGGCGAAATCGAGTTATTGTTATTCGAGAGGAGGAGGAGAGAAGAGAGGAGAAGTCAGTCTCAGTCACCCCTAATCGAGAGCACATTGTGTGAACTAGAATGTACATTCCATTGTTCTCTGTGTTTCTCAATCGTATCAGGTTGATGTGATATCGCACCTGAGTTTGTAATTGTACTTTTGCATATTTTGTCGCAGCATATGGAAATGAACTGCTGCATTTTATATTATCTGTTCATTGATGAAAATTAAGGGCAAGGGATAGAGACGTCTTTCATTAATCCGTATCAAAGATCAGTCTTCATCTTATCGATAATAGTCCCCCTCCTTCGTCTTACTGTATATCTCTCTTCTCCTCTGCGCAATTCCAACCAATGTGCACATTCCAATTTTTTCAACGAGATGATTTAGCATCTATATATATGTGAGTGTGTATGTTATACGACAGCGTAGAGACGGGTGCTGTGAGAACGATCTGCCTATATACCAATTATCGAAAAATGCCGGAGAGGAAATGGGGGGAGAAAGGGGAGAGGAAGGGGAAACGAATGGAAATTCATTGTGGTCGGTGATGGGGAAAAGTAGAAGAAGACGAACGTCTCTCCGGAAAGAAGGCAGAGAAGGAGGAGGAGGGGAAGGGAGTAATACGGAAGGGAAGAGAGGAAGACAAAGAGTTGATCATTCTCACTGATAGGGGACTAGACGGAACACTGACTAGATGGAACAAGCGAGTCTCTCTGTATCATCATCATTTAACGAAGGGGAGGGCGCGGGAACGGCCCCGGAAACAGGAAGAAAATTGAATAAACGTAGTAGCGAGACGAGCGAAAAAAATAGACATGGATTCTTCTCGGTTGGTGGTGATGAGCCATAGCATAGCATATATTTTATGACGGGGCGATACACAGACAGGGAGGGCGGGAGGAGGGAGAGAGAGAGAGGGAGGAGGGGAATCTCCCCTCTTAGTCGTTCCATCTCCTTCTTACGCTTCACTGCCGTCATCGGCACCGTCGTCGAGTGGACCTGAAGAGGAGAAGAGATTGAGAGGGAGGAGAGGAGGAGGGAGAGGGTCGGGACCAAGTCAAGGAGAAGGACAAGGTCAGGGGAGAGATGGAAAGAGAGCAACCCGACCATCTATAGCTGCTAGGTGGACATGGACATCAACGAACATTTACGATATCAGAAGGTTGGATGAGAACATTCGGATGAGATACTACTGGATGAGTATTTTTAGGGCAGTTGGATTCTGTAGGATCTCATCCGGATATTCTCATTCGACCTAGTGCAACGTCCTCGATTTCAGAAAACGGTTGTGATGATTTCATAGTGATTGGGCAATAACAGAGGACAATTGCACAACTCCGAAAACATGGATCATCATTTACATAATCCAAAGTTGTGCAGCGATCCCGTGAATGTTATCAGACAACAAGATAGACATATACCCTACGTGATTGCATAATTTTCAGTGGACGTGCTATGCGGACGAGATAGGCCCTAACTCATATCGTGAGACTCCTACACATCTTCGGAGTTCGATTATCGAATCATCACGAAAATGCGGAGGATCAAACGTTATGATTCACAACGATACTCACATACAAGGACGCCACAGAATGAGTGAGACAGACATTGCAGTGCATATACAGTGGGTGGGTGAGGGGTGGAATGAATAGTGCTTGAAGAGTTGATTGTGGAGTGTCACTCCACCGCCTTGCCGTCCTCGTCATATACTGGAATTCGATTGACACATTGAGTGGTGAGGTTACGATAGGTGACTGATGTCTCCAACAAAATTTCGATCTCTCATTTCGCTATTCTCTCAGAGAGCATTACGAAATTAGAGATCGAAAATTTTTTGCACACGCCAGGTAGGAGCGTTATGATGAGTAAGGTAGATGGCGATTACTAAAGGCTACAGGGTTAGTTTGGCAGGCTGGTATTCCTCCTGCAGTGAGATCCATGCAGTGAAGTGATGAGTGGAAGTGTTGGAGTAGAAGGATGGAAGCCGAGAACAGAAAGCTTCAAGCAATGAAGCAGCGAGACTGGTCAAACCAAGGTGATAGAGGGTCGGGTTGCTCTCTCTCTCTCGAACACGAGGATAGATCGACTACGGAGAGATCATCTGTGCGAACCTTCAATGTTCAGTGTCAGTTCAACGTTGGCCTCTCCGGCGTCATTCTTGATGTTGCACGTGTAAGTGCCGGAGTCCTTCGCCTTGTAGTTCTGCAATTTATTAAGTAAGATACTGTATTTCGTATGCTGTGATGAGTTCATCGGTCACGGTGGCGAAAGTGCGTTAGCTGAAGTAATTTTTTTGTCAAATTAACTTTTCAGGTCATTAGCCTTTTTCAATCATTTCCGGCCGCGACCACTAAGACAAAAGTACCGTGACATTTGCGCCTAATGTTCTCTGAGATTCAGCCGTTTCTCTTCGACTGAATGAATCCGAAGAGAAATGACTCGAAGAAGCGGACGAAAGACGAGGTAAACACTCAGAGAATGAGAGGCTGTGGAGGGCGAGGGAGGTAGGGAAATATAGGAATATGGGAAAAGATTCGAAACGAAAAGGAGGACTGGGGATGAAGGGTTCGAACTGTCAAGAATGTGAGGTCTCCTTGACATGTTTTTCAAAGGAAAGTATACAAGGGAATCAATAAGGCTCAATAAGTTTGCGATCTTTGGGCCCAAAATGATCAGTATTGTCTTCTTTATACATAGACCTCTGATATGGCTCCGTGATGCCATCACATCTAATGTTCTGCCCTTGTCATCAGTCGTTGCTCACCTTAAGCTCTAGTTGTGCGGTGAAAGTGTTGGCTCCGCCATCGGGAGAAAGGTTGAACTTGATCCTCGTCGACTCCTTCATCTTCTTTCCCTTGGCGTTGATCCAGATAACCTGCAGATCAATTTTTCTTGCTCATTTACATTCTCATAAGGCTCATTTAGTGTATGTATTGGGGATTGTTATCAGGCGATCGATATCAACGCGTCTCCCTGAGGTGCATTGCCCAATCGATTTCCTCCCTGGGTTTTTCATAAATCACTTGGTGTACACTTAGAAGAGTGGAAGGAGGATGCACTCATTGTAATGCATCCTCTTTCTCTCCCTCTCAGAGACGACACCGATACATCTGTTTGCCATCGGCACGCACGCGCAAGAAATATCACACTCTCACCCGATAAACACTTACTGGTTATTCCTCCTCTGCAAACGATATCGATCGTCTGATATCTCGGCACAACTAGAACTACGCAAAAAAATTGCAAAAATGCTTCTCAAACAAGTAACTAGAGAATCTGATACAGCTGAAGAACTTTCATACAAGCTGTGACAATAAACTAACCATTTGTACAGTTACATCAAAAAAACTATTCGAAGAAGAATTTAAAAGTGAACAGTAATATAGAAAGATTGTATATGGTTAGAGTAAGCCATTAGTTACCGTACCTCGGGGTTTCTATCAGCCTGGAATCCGATGTCGAAGACGATGGCCGGATCGCCGGAGTCGGACGTCTTCTGCAGGATCTGCGGCTTCCTCGTGAACGTCGGCGCGCCCTGGGGAACTGCAAAAGAATCAGTAAGCGATTGATAAAAATCAGTTATCTATCGACAGTTATCGATTGATAAACTCCGTTATTGCGTGATAACCTCAGTTATCGATATGGGAAGTCAGTTATGGATCGAGATACCGTACCCTCGAATTTGACGGTGAAGGTGGCGGTGAGCTTGCCGGACTCGTTCTTGGCCGTGCACACGAACTGACCGGCGTCCTTCTCCTTCGTCGGCTCCTGGAGGGAAATTTATTATCGATTGATAAGGACAAAATCGAACAAAAAAACTGAATAGTTTTCACTACTGAAGCACTTGAAAGAAATGTATAGTAGTTCGGTAAAATGGTACTACTCATGATCACGGTACTCACTCTGATTTCGAGGGCGGCATAGTAGACCTGGTTGGGCTCCTCCCTCAGGACGATCTTCACGCGGTCCGACTCGGCGACGATCTCCTCTCCCTATAATTTTTTTTAATTATTAGTAAAATATATAATCTAAGACCACAAAGTTGCTGCTAAAGTGGCTATAGAAATCAGTGTATGCACTTGATTGAGAATTGGGAATCGATTGAGAACCGTAGTGACTACTGTAACTCGGTACCTTTTGCCAGACGAAAGTGGGCTTGAGGATGGACTTGGCACGGAACTCCATGACCATCACTCGGCCGTCGTCTCTTGAAGAGATCTGGGGCTTCTCAACGAAAGTGGGCGACGAGAATCCTGAAGGGATCGACTGGGTTACGGTACATTCGAAATCGATTATTTCTTCTTGTTTGGTGCCTTTTATAACTTAGAAATTCTGTGTCGATTCTCTAAGCCTATCTCACAGTGATCGTAGGTACTGTATCAATGCTCGTTATGCAGTTACTGAAGGCCGATTATCCCTTACCGGTGAGCTTGAGGTTGAAGTTGGCGTTTCCCTTTCCGTGGGGGTTGACGATGGCGCATCTGTAGGCTCCGGCGTCAGAGTCGGCGAGGTCCTTAAATTATATACTTACTTAGTTACTTGCAATCCTTACTTAATGTCCTGTGACCTACTGATGCAACTTGTTTCGATCATGTACAACATTGCCGCATCGATTTTAATCCATTCAATCGATCGGCTAATTGCTTCTCCATCTTTATCTCTATCGGAAAGGTAATCGGCCCTCTCCCCCTCTTCTCTCCTCCTTCTCCTCCTTCACCCCTCTCAACACTTCCACCCACGCGAAAGGCGCAGGAGGTTGAACAGTTGGCAGTCTTCGTGTTGTGAGGAGTGGCAGGGAGAGATAGCAGATGAAGATGAAGAGAGAGAGAAGGAGAGGGATAGGGGAGATCAGAGAGGATCGATCGGTTCTCGAAGAGAGAGAAAGAGCTGTTTTTGCGATGAAAGTGACTAATCAATCAACGAAATATCCAAGATTCACCCTGACCATGCGCTGTTTTTCTCGAATTCTTCACGGAATGTTGATGCGAAATCATGTTTTCCTACGGCTCTTGCAGTTGGGAGTAATCCTACTCGGGATACTTGAGAGAGATCTGCGATTTTTATTTGGCTTTGCATCACAGTATCACAAATATTGGTTATCGATCATAGAGATCATTCAAGATTTGAGATTTTCATGGCGTTTCTGAATCAAATTTTCATTGCATCACCCATACTTCTCCACTCATGATTTGTGATCGGCGACTCTTCCCATTGACTCGTTGTAATGAGTGCTCTTCTCGGGGCAACAGTTGTATGCAAATGAAGGGAGAGAAGAGAAGCGAAGGATACTTCACCCCTCGTCTCTCTCACATCTCTAAGCCTCTCTCCTCTCAGTTCTCCGAAGGCTCCGATCACTCTCTCCCCTCTCCTATCTCTAGTTGTAATGGGAAGACACAGCACAACAGCCTCGATGGCAGCGGAATGAGAGGGAGAAGACTTGAAGGATGGCAAGTCGAAGGAAGAACAGAAGGAGAAGGACAATTGATCGATCAAGGGAATCGATTGGATCGGTGCATTTAAAGAACACTTCTTAAATATCCCACGGTAATGAAAAAAAGACCCAAAAGCTTTTTTTCTACAGTAAGCCTGCCTCCTAAAAAATACCAACTACAGTATCCCAAGAAGATGAATTCTAATAATCACCTTGATCTGGAGGACAGCGGAGAAGGCATCGTTGCCCTTGTTGTCCAATCGGTAGGAGAATCGACCGCCCTGCTTGATCTCGGTCTGCAAGGAATGATTATGATAACACTTTGCATCGCATATCTTTATCGATATCAAATATTCGTTATGGATCATAGGGATCAATTGATATTTGAGATTTTGATGATATTTGTGGATGATTTATCTGCGTTTTCTAGATATTTTTTCTCGATTTTGCCCATAAAATCGATGATTTCCGCTCTATTCTTCGCACGTGTTGTGCCCTTCCGTCCTAAGATCACTTATCCCCTTACTTCGAATTCTCTCCCTCGGCTTTCTCCTAACTGCTTCAGTATGTGTTTGCACTCGCTCACAAGTTTAAGGAGAAGGCGCGAGGAGGAGGAGGCGGAAATCTATCCAGATATCTTTCAACAAACACCAGCATTCTCTTCCCCTCTATCCCGTTCGCTTTCAATCATTATCCTTCAGAAACGATTGAAATCAAAAGAAGCGAAAAGCCCTTGAGGATCAGTGTCATTTGCAATGTAAGAATGAGAAGTTGCGTCACAGCGTACTCTTCTAAGTGGGGGCGAAACGGTGCCTCTCTGGCTGCTTCGAGATGACTTTTTACCTAAGAGAATTCTCCCGCTTCGCTTCCCCTTCTCTTATCTCCACATCCAAACAGAGGAAACGCACGCTCATCCGGGGGATATACCACACTCTACTGTACTGAGTCATTTCGAAGGATGGGGAAGAGGAAAAAGATCACTGACGTTGAGGGAAAGGCAAAAAATGGCTTGCGCGCACTGTGAAAGTTGATTGATTGGCACCGGAACGGGGGCTCTAGGCGCTCTATCGGATAATTGGTTCTCCGCTGCGCCTCCGTAAATCACTCTGGTGAATGCAACCGTAAGCAGGGATCAGGTATTAGTGCGCACTATTTACAAGATCAGCTCCGAGATCAGCTCCGAATACAACCACGAAAAACTTCAGATCAGGATTAGTCGGTAACACGCGCGGATCATACTTGATAGTAAGAACCTAAGATCAAAATCGAGAGATTTAACTGGTTGAATATCGTACCGTATCATAGAACCACTTGATATCGGGAAGGGGCGATGCCTCGAGGAAGCACTCCAACTCGAGTGATCCATCATCGTTCTGTCTTGCCACCGGCTGCTGAGGGAAGTGCGGTGCCTTTCCGTCGGGCATGACTGCGGCTGCTGCAACGGATTGCCGTAATAAGGGCTGCATCGAGAAGTCAATGAAGAGGATAGAAGGGAATGGCGGACAGGGTAGCGGTATGAGGAAGATTGGGTTCTACTCTTGTGTCTGAATGCTAGGATATCTCTGATGGAAGAGCACAGGATGCGCACGAGATTGTCGCAACCTTCGAGCACGCCAAGGAACGGGAGAAGAGAGGGAGAAGATAGAGAGGGAACACAGAGGGGATTGATCGGATATACTCCACTTCTGATACTAACCAAAGGAGTGGCTACAGTGTTTGGGCAGTCTCTAAGAGGAGCTAGTTAGAGAAGGAGGGAGGAGAGGTACTAGAGTCGGTCCCGGAGTGGGGGCTATGAAGGAGAGGAGATCAGATACATGGGTGAGCCTCCTTCTCTGCCATCCCCCCTCTCATCCATCTCTCCTCCTACTTCTCAGCGACGTTACAGCGTGCCTCACCTCCCCTCCGTCTTCTCCCCTCTCTCTCCCTCCCTCTGCTCCTCCCCCGCCCCCACTCTCTCTCTCCCTCTCTCCTCCCTCCCTCCCCTCCGGGCGAATTATAGCAACAGTCGCCAACTGCTGCTAAGGCATCTCGGGAATCTGAGAAGGGAGGGACTGATCTACCCTTCCGAGAGTACACCCATCAAAAATATGAGATGAGAAGAAGAAGCATGAAGAATGGAGAAGGGGAAGGGGGCTCAATCGACACGGGAATTGCGATGGGGCTACTAAATTCTAAGGAATATCAGTTATCTGATAGGGATAAGCAAGCTAATCTATAGGCTTCCCATCAAGGAAAATTGAGTGTAGGATCCGGAAAGACTGACATAACTAGCAGAAAAAGAGATCTACAGATGAGTTTTAACTACAAATCTCGGAAACGCCTTTTGCTACAATCTCCTTCTAGTTCATTTCTTTATTTTTGCTCAAGGAATGCATTATCGATTGAAAAGAATGAACGAAGTTATGATCTACCTCATGTGGTTTCATGAGCCCGAGCACAGAACATCGGAAATCTGATACACTGAGGCATACGAAGCATGTTAGATGAGAGAAGGATTCGGGGTCAATTGTTGGGGAATGTGATGAGGGGCTCTATTGAACCGTCAGATTTTATTCGAACTACTCTAATCTAAGAGGATATTGGATGTATAATGTTTGAAAGGAGGAAGAATCGAACGTGAGAGTGCGATGAGGTTCTCATTCGACAGATGCGGCAACTATAAGCTAAGGTATATTGGATAAAGTGTTTGTGAGAAATAAGAACTGAGTCAGATAACGAAAGAGCAGAAGGGGGCGAAAGTGGTGTGGGCTCGATGATAAACAAGCAGAGGTCGAGAGCCTTTTATCCCTAAGAGATCAAGTGGGCAAAGTCACGTCGTTGAACGCCCCGACACATCTGGAGCCCTTCCTTCAACGTTCAGTGTGCCAGACTGAAGCTGAGAAGTGCTTGAGAGCATATTTTCGGGAAGAGGTTGAAAAGCGCAAAGTGGATGCTTTCGAGTGCTCGAGTTCGGGGAAACAATGAGATGCCGCATCTATTGTTAGTTCTTTGGGATTTTGTCGATATATGCAGCATCTATGTGTTTTTCGTTAGGATTCTATCGATATTGAAGGGCTTACCGACTGCTGAAGTATTTCCCATGGCGACGCTGGAGAAAGGATAGCTGACTGACGAATGCCTTCCTTTTGCCATTCGACAACTACCCAAACCGATTCCATTCCGTAGGAGTAGAAATGGCTTGCCCGAGAAATGGCCCTCCTCTATTCCCTGCTCTCTGCCCTCTCTGGCCCCCAAGAAATCCCTACTTTAGAGTAGGAAACCTTCTCATGTTACTACTACTGCGACGCATTATCGGGACGGAAGAATGGAGATTTTCTTTGCGTGAGAAAATTGTTCGAGATTCCTCTACAGAATGGATACCTGCACGTAATCAAATCGCAACCAGACAAAAAAAACGTGGGAATTGGGCCATCCGGTTGTTTTCGAGTTTACACGAAGAGGGTGAGTGGGAGGAGGGAAGAGGGCGATCGGAGGGGGGAAGAGACAGGCAGACAAAGGTGATGGGAAGGGGATGGGGAGGTGAGGGTGGAGGACAAATGTTAGAAGGGGATAGCCTAGTGTATTATGAAGAAGAAGTCGAGTAGATGGCGTCGTCAGATCAAAGAATTTTGTCGGTTAAAAGGAGGCAAATCCCCATCACACTCAATGGAATGTTGTTGCAGTTGGGGACGGGGGAGCAAGCGGCTCATTCGATAGATTTTATCGCACTTGACTCGATGCAGCAGGGGCAGAAAAGCATGACAAGGTCGGGAAAAGAGAAATGAAAAGGGTACCCACAGCCTGAAATCAGCTGATCGTCCTCGATATCGGACAATTCCTCCACAGAGAACTCGTGTTTAGGCAGAATACGAGTCTGAAATAGAAATACTATTAGGTTCACAGCGTCATTAGCAAAAGTTCAGCAGTTTTTACTATTTTTTGTTCGTCTTATCAAAATAAGATAAAGCGGGAAAATCCCCATCATTCACCTCCTTATCTCCAGCAGAGAGCGGTCCGCTCGGCTCCACGGTTCCAGTGATGTCAACGGAGATGGACGCCTGCTTGATGGGTGCCTTCTTGAAGGACTCGACCGCAGCCTCGACGGAATCGTCTTCCGATGAGGTGTTGAGATCCTCGGGAGAAGCGGTTAGGACGCGACTGAAGATGGGCAGGTCAACGAAATACAGATATCTAGCTAGTGCATGACGGCTCTTGATCCTATTTTAACCTAAAAGCTTAGAAATAATCAAAAGTTCGAAAACAGATGCTCTATGGTTTGATTCGGTGATAGGCAAGAAAAAATGCAGGGGCAGGGGGTGCATCACTCGAAAAGAGGTAGCGCAATCAATGGAAGTGTCCGGCTTTTTTGTCTGTGTGATCACTGGGGCGCGAAGGGCGTGCTAAGGAAAGGAAAGAGGAGGGTAAACACGTTCGATGCACAATTGAGAATGGGGAAAGATAACCGATGAATCCGATCAACATCCTGGCTTTAGTACGCATCAAATAGCAACGATGCTTCCACGATCACATCGATTTTCAACCGTCAAGCGACGCCCACGCAGCAGTAAGGCTTTGAGACGAGATTCGGGACGATTCGGGACGAGCAGATCAACATCGTCACCATAGCACATTTAAACATGGTAACGATGTTTTTCAATGATTTTCTGCTGTCAAGAGTCTTGGTGCACCCTGGTAGGGATGGATTTGGCTTCGAGCCAAACGGCCCAAATGCAGAATCTATTGTTTGCTTTCCGCCCCCGCTTCAAATTAAGATTGTTTTCCAGAGAAATAAAGTAGCAAAGCTCACGTCTTTTGGGCTGCTTGGTCATCAACGAAGTCGGACATCTCCAGTAGATTTTCCTTGTATTCACCAGAAGAAGCGAACGGTGGATGGTGACTAGAAGGAAGGAATGGGCGAATCGTGAGCTGCCTTTCTCGCCTTCTCAAACTTTTGCCTTAGTCATCCCCATCTTCCCTTTCCCTTTCCCTTCCTCCGCTTTCGGGAAAGGTTGCGTGATTAAACAACAGCATGCATTGATTGGAATTTATCGATAATAATCGGAAATGACAGCTCATTTCCCGTTCCGAAGTATTCATGCAGATATGAAGTATTCATGCAGTGACAGAGCAGTTCGGAATGTTATAACTCTCACCATATTCAATTCCTCCTCTCTCTAGCAATCTCTAACAAGTGATAGTGGACACATGGTTTCCCTTTCATCCATCACTTTCATTCATCACGTTCTCGATTGACTCACCTCTTTCTGTTCTCGAAGATGTTCGGTCCTTCAAGTTGATTTAGCACGCTTCGGCCCGCACTGAGAGATCAAAGATCAGAACGGCAAAATGAGAAATGGCCCTTCACGAAGAAACAAATCACTGACGGCCTCGCAGACATTCGTTGAGCGACCACTCGGCAACAGGAGGGAGGCGGCTAATGAGTGTATATGGATTAGGATTTGGTTCACATCGAGGATACGTCCGGAGACGGCGTCAACTGACACTGGTTAGTCGGGTTGAACACTCACACAGATAACATCATCAAAATATTTTATTCCACCAGAAATGACTACTCCTAAGAGTATATACTGTACAGACTGCGACGCTAATGATATGGGACAGAGGAGGCAATGGGCACACAATTGAGCTGCTGCTAATGCGAATGCAAGATGACGCGATGAAAACTGGGTAAGATCTACGAGGCGGTAACTTCTCCATAGGGCAGAGAAGGCAATGGAAATGGAGACACTAGGTTGGATTAGAACACTTACTGAATGAGAACTTAACTATTTGTTATCCATTATGGGATTTTGAGAGTATGTGCTCAGACCCAACAGTGAAAAAAGTGAATCCGATCTAGTGCGGAAATGGAAGGATGGATGGATGCAAGGAGGGGGAGATATGAGGGGGAGAAATGGGGGGGGGGAAACAGTGAATGGATGGTAATTAGAGCGAGAGGATAATGATGTGCTTATAACAGATTCGTTCCTTCCTCCTTTTCACTGGTGCAATTGGAGAATTCCCGCTCCCACACCGTGACCGTAGCCCTTCGGACCGTAATTACGAGCGTAGCAGGCTGAAATCACATACTTCTTTTTTGTTATTACTGACTGATCATGCGCTATTTGCAAGAAAAAGTCTCACCGATGATAAAGACAACGTCATCAACCCGTGTCCTCATCTAGTGCTCACACATGCTTTACTAAGAAGACACCACATTCTCTTCAGCAGTTGAACCCTTTTTTTTGTACAATCATACAACATTTGAAGAAAACTTTCAACTGAAGTCAGCTCCCCATGGATTGTAAAATTTCCGAGAATGAGCAAGTATCGAGGTTTCCCTTTGACGCTCAATGTTCACGCATCAGTGATCACTCCGTTTCCAATTGAATGCAAGTAGGTTCGGCTATTTGGTCAATGAAATGTTCGACCGTTGTCCCTCGATTTATTGTCAATTAAACGAACAGTTCTTGAACTAGGGGTCACTAATGTCGCAAATTGACCGATCTACGGTTGGGGTTATTATAGTATATATGAGAAAATAACTCACTGGCACAGTACAGCTTTCCTTCCTTCTCATTCTGCGCCCTCGAATCGAGTCTCTTATTGCAGTTGAAGCAGGAAAAGCAAGTGTTCTTGTGCCAAATCTGCAATATTTCCGAATAAATCATTATTTTCTTCGCTTTTCTCCTATATTTGTGTTTATATTTTTTGAAATCATTTTTTCGTTAAAGGGTATTTCCGTGTTCTTCACTGGATGAATCATCTTGCCGAAGATGCCTCACACAAAATGCTTCAAATTCCCGGAATCGTCAGGGCCATAACTCAGCGCTAGAGAATGCTCATAGCATGTGGTCATAAACACGACGGGAAAGACGGCACGGATTACACTTTTAGCCACGGGAATAGCCTCAATCTTCCCACCCTTCTCACCCCTTCTTCCCCTCTCCCAAGAACTACTTTATGCGTTCTAAGCGGCGACGCTTAGTGGGGGACTTTTCCTCCACTTATTTGTGTTTCTTGGGGATTAAAGACGAAGTATGAAAAGAAAGGAACATTCTCGCATAAAAGTAACTCAGTCATCTCATTGTGATTCATACTATCTTTATTGTTTCTCCAGCCTCTGACTCCCCTGACCCCAGAGTACTCTAAATGACAACCTCGGAATATGAACAAACGTTCTCTGACACCCTATCTCAATCAGGGTTAAGGCACAAAAAGGTGAAGGTGTATCCACGTCAAGCGATTTTATAATCGTAAGACAGGGCATGGGTAGCTGTTATACAGGGATTAAAACTGATAAAATATTTATTTGATCTAAGATGCAGTACCCAACCTGTCCTCCAGCCAGCACTTTCTCCGCATCATAGACCGTCTTTCCACATCGTCCACACGACGTGTTCTTCATTTGCTGAGCGGCAGCCATGGCGATTCGATGGCGAACCGTGAACTTGCATGGCTCCTGGAAAGGAACGATTAGAGAGGGAAATAAAGTTAAAAGATCAAGGGAAATTGGACGAGAACAGGGATCTCGATTCTGAGGATGTCGCTTGAAGAAAATGAATGAATTAGTGGGAAGAAACGAAGTGACCTTACGAAGACAACAGGAAAACCGTAAGCATCTATCGTAACCAGTCAAGACCAAATACGGTAGAGCACCACATCCCAGTAATTTATAAAAAAAGTGGGAAATGGTAGGTCGAGGCGAATGGTATGAGATTGTGATAGATCAAGGGAAACGGATGAGAAAAGCTGCTCGAGCCTAGGATGGGGATTGCTACAAAAGGAACAATTGGTAGGTCAAACGGCGATTGATATGCGCACGCTCACGATACGAGTGTGTGTGTTACGCTTTGTGGCGAGCGCATTGGAAGAAGGGAGAGAGAGAGATTGGTCACAGAGGGGGTTCAAAGAAGGAATGAGACAGAGAAGAAGAATGGGACATTCTCCATGGGGAGAGACCATGGGTAAGGAGGAGTGTGGGCAGCTGAGCGAGCAGGGGAGGGCTAAAGGCTATAGAGGGAGGACTCTATAATGACCATCTCTCTCTCTCTAGGAGGTCACTCAAACACTCAAGGAAGAGAGCGGAGATATCATGTTGTGCCATATTGACTCTCTACAAGAAGCAAGAGGATAGAGTCTCTGCAAGAAAAGTGCAAGGAAAATGTGCTGAAAGTGCATTAATTTCACACACGCGTTTCTCTTTTCGACTCGTTAATTAAATTCTCAATGACATACCGAAGAATCGGAAGAATCAAAGCTGGCTTCTGTGCTGGCAGGGGAAAGCGATCCTGTGCCTCGGATGATTGTAGCTGAAAATATTGTATTTTGATGGAGAAAGAGATAATTCAGAGGAAAGAAAAAGGAGAGGCGAAGGAGGGAGGTGCACCTGTCCAAACGAACTATCGACTACTTTCCATGAGATTTATTTCGGAATATCAGAAGAATTTTTAATGAAACATTATGGGATGGAAAACTAGGAGGAATGAATAAAAAGATGGGAGAGTTCGTGAAAAAATCTCACGATCCAAATCCGTTCTCCAATAGGAAGCCATCTAATTCCATTCCGGACCCGGAGTCCCGGATAGTCCTCCCTAGTCCGCATAGACTACGAGCAGTGAAAAAAGAGCAAATATCAGACGAATGTGAATCGTTCCGGTCTCTATTGTGATCGAACGGGACAATTCATTCTCCATTCCCACCTCCAATCTCTCCCCTCTACAGAGTGTGATACGAGTTCGATAGAAAACAGTGGGTAAATAGAGAAAGGATAACTAACCTTCGACGGTTCCGTTACGCTCGACAAATCGGTCGTCTAGCTGCAAAAAATTGGAAATTATACGAGAGGCCCACAAATCAAACTGGCGTGATTACAAGGATGCCACTCTTTCACATTCCATACAATTTCCTGTAGAGATTGAATGAACCTACTAATCTTCCAACAAACTCGAATACTACTACGCCAAACAATTATATTGGACGAGTATTATGTCAGACGATTATCCAGAGAGGGAAAGGGGGAGTAGTACATGATTGGCGGATTAGCGAGAGAGTTCATGCACACGAACCATCTCTCTTTCTCACTCGTTCTCGCTTCCCATCACAAAAACCCTCACCACTTTCACTTAATCCCAACAATGCAGCAAAAGTGTACTGAACCGGACGAAAACGATTGTACTCATGAACTACTAGAAGCGATCCCAATATGTGTGTCGAATCGAAGCAAAAAAAGGAATTTCTCGTCAAGTCGCTTAGTATCCTTTTATGAAGAACACCCTAGGAGGGGTTCATAGGTAAGAAGGTTGGTAAAGTACCTTGGACAGATAGCTGGAGAATATTCTCGGTCTGAATTCGTCTCTGGTCACTCCGTAGCTGATTGAAGACGTCACTGGGTCGTCTTATTCACTCCATAACTGATGGACGAAGTGACAGGGTCCGTCTTGTCGATACCGTAGCTGATCTGAATTTCGAATATATCATATATTGATAATTCTGATCCGGAACTCTCGTCAAACGTATTCAAAGCGAGAATTTGAAATAGAGATATGATTGCATGACACTGATTACCTTGTATCCATCATCGTTGTTATTATTATTGTAGGTGTTGATGTGGAGATCCGAGATAGATCCTCCATTCGTTGCCGTCGACAGTACTCCACTGCCGATGCCGTACCCGACTCCCTTCGGACCGAACAGACTCTTGTAGCAGTGATTGCAGTACGGCTAAAATGAACTTCGTCTTCTATTCTCCATTTACTGATCCCACTTTAAATGCATTCATTTTAGTTTCTGTTAAAGGAGGCGTATCATGAACTTTTGAAATTCAAATTGAGCGGGTCCTACAACGAAATGCCGATGCTATCAAGATTCTGGAAAATTGCCAAGATCTTTTGGCAAATTGCCAAGGAGTAGATCAGATTTATTTCGTTGGGAACCACCTGCGGGAACAAACAAAAATCCCTTTCTAGCCAATCAATTGCGGACGAGACAAAGATTACTTTTCATTGATCTACCTTCCCTTCCTCCCCCATTGGAGCTGCAGAAAAGATTTGAATTGTTGCAGCTTTTTCCCTGTGCTTCCCTGATACTTTGAGGGCGAATATCTCGGCTTAAAATGGGTCTACAACTTCCAAACTTCAGCATTCTAATATCGTTCTAGATTCAGATCGGATCATATTCTCAAAAACATTAACTAATTTTTCATGATACGCCTCCTTTAAACTTGGTCGATCAAGTTGGAATTAATATCTCCACTTTGCATCCCATAATCACCACCACTAAACGATTCGACACTTGTTTCGCCATCGCTCGTTAAATCGTCATAAATTGGAACGGCTCCTCGTTTGGAGTCGAAAAGGGAGGAGGTCGAGGGCTAATCAGCGACTAGTTTCTTTGTGGTGAATAGAGAGTAATTGTGCGTTGATCGCTAGTACTTGCATCCTAAGAGCGAATGAGTCAACCGAGTCGAGAGTGATTGTGCCATACAGGATCTCGTTATGGTTTCTGCTGCATCTCACTTCAATAGATTGCGAAAGCCAAAAAATATAAGTATAAATCAGCAAATCACCTTCTGATTGTTGTCGTTGCATGAACGAGAGTCGAGGCTTCTTGAGCAGGATGCATTTGCTGAAATTTAGTTAATTTTCTTAGTTGAATATGACATATCACGATCTCATACTTCATTCACTGGCCAAAACCGCTTGCTCTAAAGAGCCATTCCCACTGTACTGACCTTCTCTCGACGTAATCATTCCTGCTATGACGGGTGCAATCACTAATCGGTAGTGAATACTACTACCAATTAGCTATCACTTTCCCATCACTGACCTCTCCCTTCCCTTCCCGACACGACATTACACCATCCACAAAACCCATCTCATCATTCCTCAATTTGGTGCTGTAATCACCGACAAACCCGCTCTATCACTCGGTCCGCTGCTAATCGCCCGTTTTTTCCCGGGCGCTTTTGAACTTTTCAGCGGCGGGTAATTGAGGGGGGAAAGATGAGGGGCAGGAATATTGGTTAGACGAGTCTCGAGACTGACTAAAAGGATGCCGCCGATCCGGCCGCAATTATCAGCTAATTGCCCGCGATTTCTCCCTCCGAGAGTGGTTTTATGAGACGAGAATGCGGAATTTTTCCTCAATTATTAAATATGCCCCCAACAAAAAGGCAAGATGCAACCAGCTTCACCCTTACCTTAGCAGCTCAGTATCAGACTCGGATTTGTCCAGATTCGTTCAATATAGTGCTGAATGGCACGGGTTGCCCTATTATGAACAGAACCAGTAAAACTGCAAACAAATGTCACTTCAACCCAACCTGGTTTATATATCGAGAAATGCAGAGGACAACTCACAGCAGATGAAGCAGGCTCTGTGCCAGTGTTGTCCAATGGCCTGCACTGCTTCGGCGAAGTACACGGGGTGACCACAACGTCCACACTCGCTCATATCCTCTGAAATCATGAATTATTCACGTCTTGGAGACACTACTCGACGACGCGAAACGAGAGCCCTGAAGGCTATCAGGGTGAAGGAAGAGCATGTATTTCTACTGCTCTATCACCGGTCAGGGTAACGAGAGATAATGAGAGAAAGCTATTGTACTACAATCCTTTATGAATACTTCTCAAGAAGAGGCCGGAAGAAAGGAGGGGTGAATCAGGGTGTTGTTGCAGCCAACAATGGTCCGAACGGCACTCAGCTCCGGGTTTAAACGAGAAATGGCAGAGATTGAGGAGGAGTAAACAGGAACGCTGCAGATGAGGTGAGTCGATAAGGTAGAAAGAATGGAAGGAGGAGGTTGACTGCCTTATTCAATCGAGAGAGAGAGACGGGTCTAAGTGAGGAGACAAACAGAAATGGAATGAGATTGAGCCAGTGGAAAATGACTGCTGAAGAACTAAGAAGGAGTGCATACAGAGTTGATAACTGAGAAAGAGTCGGATAGTTAAAGGAGAGGGGTTCGGAATGGGGGGAAGAGACACTACACACACGTTCATGTACACTCCCCTTTAGGGACAGTTATGAACAAGATGAGAGGAGGAAGAAAGGGGGAGACAGAGAGGGGGCATTTAGGCCGTATACTCTCCCTTTCATGATCCCCTCGCCCTCCTCATGAGATATTGTCTCACTCTTGGGCAATCGGCGCCTCAAGGAAGGAATGCGAATGAAGAAGGAGGAGGAGGAGGGAAATACAAGATCAAGAGGCGAGATATGAGATAATGGATCACCCTCTCACTCAAGAATGGACAAGATAGAGGAGGAGAAGGAGGAAAACGGACGCATACTTTTCTCCTCCTTTTCTCATCAGTCGGATAGATTAGCCTGAAGAAGGAGAAGGGTAAAGGCAACCTTGAGGGAGAGAGACAAGCCATTGACAGAAGGAGAGAGTAAAGAGTATTCCTTGTACGATGGGCAGGTGCGAACAGTAAACACGGATTCAATTTCGCCCCGGAGGCAGAGTTTATTTGAATTGTGTGCCTGCCAACAAGGGAAAACAAGTGATCAGAGAGAGAAGAGGGGGAGCTGTTCCGCTTTTATGTCGCCTATTGAAGACGGAATGGGATTCCATTGTGGCATAGCTTGTTACTCATTCCTATTCAAGTGAGATAATCACGGAAAGAAGTGTTGGTTCAGGCAGCGGAATTGATATGAGTGAAGAGAGAGGGGATGGCCTCTACAGTCTTTATGGGGTCCGTTCTCTCTTCTCTTCGTATCTCTCTCTCTTCTCCCTCTCACTTTCGACTCCACTCAATTTATCTTCACTCTCCACATGCGAGCGCTGACAGTTGTAGCCAATCCAGAGACGGTCGAGGGGAGAAGTGACAAGGCAGAAGGAGGGAGGGGGGAGATCGGGTGGAGGGAGCTGAGAAATAAAATGGGAATAACTACCCAAATAAGACATGCAAACGCCAGTGAACAAGCGTACAGAAGTCCTTTGTCACTCCGCGAGCGATCAACTGGAAATATTTAATAAAATATATTATTTATATTTATGTATTTTCATTGTTAACAAAAATTTATCATCAACAATGTAAAATATATAAAGAAATCATAATCATGACCCATTAATATGTTGTTCCGATGAAGTGGGGTAAAACACCCTGCACCCTTCGCTACTGCACCCGGCGCACCACATCCCATCGACCTACACGCGCGCATTTTCTCTGTCTCCCACTCCATTATTTATGTTTTACTCATTATTTTATCCTTTTTATTTATAATCCTGTCGCCAAATATTATTGTGAGTGATATTTCCCATCCTCCCTCTAACTCTAGTGATTGATTCGTTAATCTTCTGGCTAGTCCAATCGGCCCCCTTCTCTCTCTTTCTCACTCACTCTGTCTCTCTCTCTCACCTTCTCCTGTGCCCTTGTTCTGAGATGCTCTATCGATCTGCCTCTCTATGTCTGCCCTTTCCACCACAGTTGTCCTTCTTCTTCAGGTAACTTCTCGCCCACCCAAGACCAGAAAACCATGTCTAGAGACTCTTTATTCGATTTATATTAGCGGTTTATGCGAAAGAAACAAACAACTTCATTTGATTATTGAGCATTCTCTTTCCAATACTCTTCCGTCTTGTTTACTCGTCCCACATTAGTCGTGTACGATTGACAGATTCCACGCCAAACCCTCAACTGATAAGAGGATGGCTACATATCATCGCTATAACTCCTATTAGAGGCCTCCTCCGCCAGATCTTCCTCTCTATCCTTCTCTTCTCCCTCGACCTCTCACTGACCAATTTGAGCCCTACTCATTTACTCATTGAGCCCAAGAGTGAACTTTGATTCGCGTACTCATTATAGTCTCGTTACTACTCGGAGTGTTTATAGGTCAATCGATTGCCATAGATAAGATATTAGTCCTCCGTATCCACTCTGTTCTTCTTCGTTTTTGCATCTCTTTCTCGTTTAGTTAACAGATCTTGCTTCCGTGAATAACTGTCAGTACTTTCAGGTAAAATGACAACTAGACTATTCTTCTACACGGCAAAAAGGCAGTATGGATTCGTTCCGCAGTCGTGCCTCATTGTGAGTAATTCCGTACTCACCAACAATTGAGTAAAATAATTGCAGCCTGTGGACCACAAAAGAAAAACGGCTGGGGATGTCTACAGGTTCGAGCAATACACTAAGAAGGGAAAGAAGAAGTATCGAGCGATGCTCCTCGTTAAGGGAACAGAAAAGGTAAGCATATTTTTATCCACTTCGTAAGTGCCATTAATATCGTCGCGCCTTGGGCGTTTATATATTATTTTTTATACATATATTCATCATCGCCACAAGATACTTACTGAGTTTTCATCGATTTAGGATCTTGAACCACTCTTCGTCCGTCTCGTCGGCAATGATGAAGTACCGGGAGTTGTGTGCCCGAGTGAGCTGATCGGTCCCGACGGAAAGCGTCTTCCCAAACTGCCTCCTCCATTCAAGGTTCGTTCGATTTTACTCGAGAATAGGAAAAAAAGGAGGTTCGGGATGAAGATGTGTATGTATCTAATTAAAGCAGCGGAGGAAAATGGCTATACCGGTCAAGCGATCAGAAAAGGCGAGCCTCAAGAATGGACAAGCCACAACTTCAGCCAAGAAGCGCATCGGCCCCAGCCCCCGCACAGTTGGAATAAGGTGAGTGATTTTTGCCTTCATTGACATTACTATTGCCGGGCTAGGTTAGAATTTAGATGCTCAAATGGGCGTGTTGGAAGGATACTGTAGTTAAGATAGGAATATCGATGTTTTAGTTGTAAAGGTAAAGACAAAAAAAAGGTAAAGGAGTACCCACGTCAAGCAATTTTACATACCGTCATAAGACAACGCTAGGTGGGACCCGCCGGTAAGGCCAGCTGTTAGACGGACTACAATACCCTGCGGTCCAACGGTAGGATACCTTTCGCAACTGAAGTCACTACCACTTTACTGATCCCGGAGGGATTGGTTGGCCTCGGCGGGGAATTGCACTCGATACCCTTCGAATGATCGGCGACTCCTTACACCAGTCGTCCTCGGCTTGAAAGGCGAGATGTTAAATCTTTTGATTCGATCCTTTTTCGCCCCTTCTGTTCAGTTGCATTCAGGATGTTTACACTATTGCTTTCTCTATCCCGTTCTCGGGTCTATCCTGCTATATGCCATTGGGATTTGAGAGAGCACATACGTGGCAGAGGTAAGAGAGAGGAAGCTGTCTCTCAATTTCCCATATTCTCTAGTGGGTGACCTGACGAGTAGATGATAGATCTCTATTCACATTCTCAACAACATTGAGAGGGAGTGCCGGTGAATGGAAGTGGTGTTGATTTTAGTGATATTGGACCTAGAAAATTTTCATAGGGCATTGTGATTGAGAGCACATGACATCAAAATGTGAATTTTTGGTACACGAGTATCGAAAACTATTGTCTGTAGCTCATCTTGGATTCTAGTGTAATTATATGTTTTCAGACGCAGCCAGCGTATAGCTGAATTGCAAGAGAACGCAGCCAAAAACGAGGATGAAGCCGGACATTCCAGGTAGGTTACTCCAGAAACACTGGCGGGAAAACTTTGCAATTTTTTGTATTTTGCAGAAACGGAAAACGGAAGCGAGTTAATGAAGATGAAGAGGACCAGCCGGCAAGGCAGAAAACACGGAAAGGTAAGGAGGGAGTGTGATGCTTTATCATCTAATTGTTTTACTAATACATTTACAGAAATTCAAATTGAATTCCTGTTATTGACAAACGTATAAAATATGAGATGATAATTGAGCAAATTACAGAGACTTTCGAGAGAAAGTATGAAGAGGAAGAGGAAGAAAAAGAGGAGGAGGAGGACAGAGAGAAGGAAGGAGATGCGGAGAAGATGGATGATTCGAAGGTTGCATCATTCATCCCTGATGATGATATGGAACGTCGAGGTGAAGAAGGATATGTGAATGGCGTGGGAGATTCATCGAATGATGAGCCGGAAGAGGCATTAATGAATCCCAATGACGATGATGGAACAGCACTAGAGACTGTAGAGGTTGAAGAAGGAAAGAAGGAAGAATTGAAGAAGAAAGAAGAAGAGATTAAGAAAAGAGAAGAAGAATTGAAGAGGAAGGAAGAGCAAGTGAAGAAAAAAGCAGAAGAATTGAAGAAGGTAGAAGAGAGGAAGAAAATAGAAGAAGAATTAAGAATGAAGAATTTATGAAGAAAACAAGAGATGAAGAAAAGAGAAGAAGCATTGAAGAAGAAGAAGAAGAGATGAAGAAAAGAGAAGAAGAATTGAAGAAGCCTGTGGTCATTACGATTGATGACGATGCTGTTGAAATCAAGCAAGAGATAGGTGCAGCAGAAGGAACGATTATTGAGACACCTCCTCCGATGATCGCTGTTCCGATTTCTGCTTCAGCTCAACGACTTATTCACCAGCTCGACGCTGATCATAATGGTGAATAATTAATATAATAATTCTAATAAATATTTATTTGATTTATTTGATCCATCAATACAATTGTTACAATTGCAGGGGCAGACGGTGAAGCAATGGATAAGCAGGAGAGGTTCCTCGAACTAGCAGCGCAAATGGCGCTAATCAGTAAGGAAGCTCAGGTGAGAATAAGTGAAGAGAAACGTTCAACATCCTCGTATTTTCTCTGCGATATATTAATAAGATAATTCGAAATAATAAAAAAAATTCAGGAGCTGGCTCAACAAATGAAAGAAAGCGAAAGAAAGAAAGCGGAAGAGGAAGCACAGACGGCAAGAGATCCTCAACCTCCCCGACGGGATGAACCTGAGATCAAGAATGAAGCCACCGATGTGCCCGTCTGTGACAGATCGATGAAAGAAGGGGAAGCAGCAGGAACAGAGGAAGACTCACAGGTACCAATGATGATTTCGAGTAAGGACGAGAGCGAAAACGCTCAGAATTGAGATGAAAGAGGAAACTAATCTTTGGACATCAATCAGAAAAACTGAAGCAGAATAAATAAATGTCCAGTAGAACATAGAAATTTTTTTTAAGGTGGATTCCCCTCCTGAAATTATTGCTCCTGCTGATAATTCCACTCGTGATAAGAGAGAGGTCAATGATGAGTCGGAACTGAATCAACAGGTATAGCCATTATTTCGAACTTGTTCACTTGTTATCAATGAGACGAAAAATGAAAATCGAATTCAGAGAAATAGTATTCAATTACTTTCAGGATCAATTGGTGCATGAGCAGTTCTGTCCGATGGTGCAACAGCCTCCCCAGGTCGGCATCCATATATTATTTCGATTTTACTTTCATTTCCATTTTCAGGATCATGAAGATGCAGAGGGCACCAAGCTGTGCCATATCGGCAGAGGACTCAGGCTAGACAACGAGAGAACCCTTGATGGAGTTAATGTAGATGATCACGTGATCTATCTCGGAAGCGAAGGAGCAGATTGCGAACAAGCTTGTGTGATCGGTGAAAGAAAGGTGCGATTTGTAGTATATTGACAAATACGTATTGAAAAGAAATAGTTGTAAATGGTTAGAGTGTGAATGTATTTTTGTCACTAAATAAAAAGTAATTCATTCCTTTCAGGGATTGGAATCGATCGCAGCATTCCACTTCGTGGAGATCCTCACTGGTAACGGAGAGATCAATAAGGCTCCGTCTAATGTGTTCGCCCTTTCATCCGTCTACCAGAAGCCGGTGAGCACGAGAATACGACTGAATACAGGTCATCAAATAGAACGATCATTCTTCTACGATCATTCTACTTCCATCATTGGCAAGGTTATTTTGGTCCTATGCAGGGCCAGACCGGCTTCCTCCCGCCAATGGCGAAAGTATCGGAAGAGGCGCAGAACTGGCCGCAATTCCGAAGAATTGATGAATATGGGAACCAGTTTGGAGAGTCGTTCGCAGTTCTCGTGCGGCGAATGAAGACGACTGACGAGGATCTTGACTACGTCGAAGTGTCATTGGTATGCATTTTTTTAATTCGAATATTTTTTTTGGTTTTTGTCGTCATGATCTATGCCAAAATTAAATAAAAATATTTACGGTTAGTATTGTGGCCAATGAGGTTACGATTCTTGCACATGTATCTGGTTCAGTATATATTTCACCACATTGGTTAACCCGTAGAAACCACTTTTGTGTACAGCCTATTTTTTCAGATTCGAGGATCTCCGGATTCCTTCACGGTCATCGAAGAACTCAAGCAAACTTCATTCCTCTACCATGAGGACGTACAAAACATGAGGGATAACAGAATCGAACTGAACGCTATCCAGGTGAGTTTTCGACCGCTAATTGATGTATAATCCATTCTACTTAACGCTTAACATTCTATTTAACGTTTTTTGCAGGTCTTTTTGCATGCAACTCCCACACAGCGATAACTCGTTCTCTCGATATTCGACATGGTCAGAGGCCTCCGTAAATATCCTCAGCTCATCGCCCCCATATATATCTGTAATTCATAGGCACACATTTTATTCAAGCCAAATATATTTTGATCTCAGTACATGTCAGGACGTTCTGCATTTTCATAAACTGTTTCTTGTTTTTTCATTGTCTTGCTTACTTTTTTTTGTCACAAACCTTGTAAATTTTCATGTAGATTAGTGAAATAAATTAATAGTTGCAATTTCAATTTCACACACCTACAATGCGAAAATTGTATTGATGTTATAGGATACAACAATCAGAAATCTCATTATTGTGTCGTCAAGATCATCACACTAGTAGCGAACGATGCACAGTTAGAAGGAACAAGGCATGGGTAGAGATAAGACTGCGTATGAGTAGTCACGATAGAACGAATTAAAAAAAAAATTTCATTGGAAACTGTTCTCGAAGGAGAGCCAATTGCAAAGCGAAGATAATGTTATTTGCTAGATGCAGATCAAATGGGAAAACGAGGAATATGCCACAATACAGCTACCAAAGTATGTGAGAACTACGATAGCCCATGACGCTATATGGAGTGTAAATCCCTGTCCTCTCATCATCACATTTCATTACGATGTGCCCTCGGACCCGTTGCACGCTTCCGGCACAGGTATGACACAATGACAGATCAGGGGACGAAATGACGGATTAGACCTGAATATAAAAGATTGAGATGAAATAAGTGCGGGAACTCACTTGATGGTTGATCAGACATCGAGTGGATTCATTTGTAATGTCAATTTGAACGAGTTCGAGTCCGCCCTCATCTCCTTCCTCTGGAATTATGAAAATTGTTGTAAATTTGCACCCAATCTGGCTTATTTCCCCGGTAAATCAATTTTTTAACGAAATCGTGTGAAGTGATTATGAAATCAGTGAATATTTTTGAAAAAAAATGAATCTGTTCGAACTCACTTTTATAATCTTTGGCAACCCTTCGACAGATGTAGATCGCCCGTGCAAAGCCAATGCTGTGAGGCCGAGTACTGCCAAGAAGAGTGAAGCGTCCACGATTTCCCACGCGACAAGCGATTCCATCGGAGGGTGAATGAGAAGAAGGAGGCAGATAAGGAGAGAAGGGAAAGCGACAACAATGGAGTCACATCGAACCGGGGCAGTGATAAGAGAATTTGATGAGGGTGAATAGTTAGAGACGTCATGTTAGCATGGATGAACTACCGGGAATGAGTTCATCAAAGTTCAGAGATGTCAAAAGTTCAGATACTGACTCCATATTCAACAGGAGGAAGGTTTTGATGAGGATGAATAGTTAGAGACGTCATGTACAAATGACTATCAAGTTCAGAGAAGTCGCAAGTTCAGAGTCACATCAAACCAAGCACTACTGCCGCACAACACCGGCCGAAATGAGAGAATCGATGAGTTCTGAGAGTCCACATGTTCGGATCATAGAGTCACATCGAACCGGGTACTGATAAGAGGGAGAAGGGGGTTGATGAGGATGAATAGTAGGCAAAGGTACACAGTAGATGTAGAAGAATAATAGTTGAAGGTAACAGGAAATGGTAAAAGGAAAAAGAAGAGTAGAAGATACCTTTTTCTCTGGATTGGACTCCTCGAAGTTGAGCGACAACTGAGCAACATGAGACGGGCAGTGAAGAAATAGCTGCAGACGTCACGCAGAGATAGATGAACTCGTATCTGATATACCCTTCCATACTGGGAATAGAGGTATTCAAGGAAATTCCACACAAAATAAGATGACGAGTTCGAAGAGTGGGAAGTCTCTAAAAGGTACATAAATGGGATACATGAATGGGAGGATACTTAAATTATTTTGCCGGATTTTTGTTTCTGCAATTTCGAAGTGCGCAATTAGGTTGTCTCAGACTAGTGGAGTGAATTAGTGCGATGTCATTTCGCTCGGATTCTGAGTGTTCTCACGCTTTTCTTTCATGTAATTCTCATATTTTTTTGAGCCAGACTTCGGATCGAAAGTAGCGCCACTTCAACAATCCCTGAGGTATTGATCTACCTCTTGAGGAGTATGCCTTGTTTCGACTAGTTTATCTCTAAAGTTCGCGAACCTGTGAACGTTAAAAATCTAGAGCTCGTAATCGAGACATCAGGAACTGTTTTTCGAATTTCTTCTCAGCCGAGTATGAGCACCAGTTGGTTCAATGAGACTTCATTGGAGATTGTGGCGGTTTGTGAAGCGGACATATCCTATTTCACTTTCGGGTCATAATCTTTAATTGATACACAGGATCTCACTGCGAATGGTGAGGCGAACCCCTGCACTCTGTCTACTGGACAAATGCTAGCAATCGCGGTGAGTAATCTCTCTCTCTGCCTCTCCTTTCCGTGCAAACTCGAAGGTGCGCATGCCAAGAGAGCTGTTTTAATGTATTTTTAAACCATAACTAGATCAATGAAGCCATCGGTTGTCGAATTCTTGTGAAATTGCAGTTTCTTCTTCTCGCTCTTGTTCTGGGCACGATTGCAGCGGCAATTGCGGCTTTGTGGTGCGCTCTCCACAGTGAATGGATGTGCTGCTGCAATAAGAAAAAGAGGAGGAAGAGAAGATGGTCAGCGGCAATGTCTTTCTTTTATTGTCTCCTATTATCTCGCTTTTGTCGAATACATGATCGAAAGGGAAACATATAAAATATTTTGTGGATTAGAATACAGGAAATGTTGCCGGACATGAATATGATTTTAACGATTTTTCAGGCATTTGATGACAGAGAATCAGACAGGAAGAAGCACAGGTTCATGGAAGACGTTGCCTCAGAAGGAACGATGATCGCACGACAAGGTAAGAAAGCACACGCTCACTCTTTTCCGTGCTATCTCTTGGTATGAAGACAACGAGAAGATGAGAAGAGATTCATCATTTACATTTCAGTGAGCCCTCGCCTTGAAACCTGTCGAGCCACTACTCGGAAGGTGGTCTTCCAGGAAGTTGTGCGTTTTTTTTGTGGAATCTAGTAAGAAAAAATAGACTCATTCCCTTCACACGTTTTTCCTAGCAAAGCACAAACTCGCAAACATTTCAAGATCATGAACGAATGAATAGTGTTGGAATGTTGGAGGACAGTGGTTAAATCTTCAGGTGGATGTTCATCGTTCTCGCTCTCCTTCCCTCACTTCATTTCATTCGCCTTTTAACCCGCTCCATCGATCTGTCTCTCTAGATAATTTCCGACGGCCTTTGGTGAGATGGCATGTGAATTCGCATGAAAAATAGTTCATTCAAGGTCAAAATCGATCTGAGTTCCTTCTCTCTTGATTGTGTGCAAACTGAGGAAGTATCGATAAGGCTTCGAGCCGAGTTGTTCCCTATTCGATAATATACTTCATCTTTGATGAGTTATATTTTGCACTGCCATGATAAATGTTTTAAATAAAGTTTATCGATTGCGGTAATTAGAAAAAGTTTCAAATGGGCTTGAATCATTCAGTCGCGTTCTGAACCACTTAATCTATCACGGTCGGTCTGTTAGACGTAGGGCTTTCTGGAGTCGTGTAGTAGTGTGTCTGTGTCGAGTTGAAATGATGAGTAGTGGTGTTGGCTGCCGGAGACTTGGCGGTCACCTCTTCCGATTTGTCGTCAACGTCAATATCCGGTCGTTCTTGCGAGTTGTCAATCTTAGTATCGGTCTCATTATGGAAGGCGTCCTCCTTTACTAGTGTCATATTCCTCATGAGATCGAGTATTTCCTCGTGGCCATGTGCGAATATAAGATCAATGTCGGATAGTGAGATCTCCTCCAGGGGTTCCTCTACTCGAAATTCGGAAGGCAACTTAGCGATGAAATCCGCGAAGATTTCTTCGGTCGCAGCCTTCGATCCAACATCGAACTTGGCACTGTGCTCTCCCACAATCGAACTGAGCTTGCTCTTGAACCACTTCATCTTTGAATCGAGTCCTCCTCCAGTGATATTCTTCAATCCATCCAGACCGAGAGCTCCAACAAATCCATCGACCAGTCCCTTCATCTCTCCCTTCACTGCAGCAAGAGTCTTGTTGAGAAGATCGCCAGTCTTGCCCTTGAGTTTCTTGTTGACGAAATCGAGACCGGCCTTGGGCATCTCAGTCACTTTCTTCATCAATCCACCCATCATCTTTCCTGCTTCGCCCGTCGAATTTCCAATAACCCATCCGATTTGATTGTCCAGTCCTCCCATTGCGTCGCCGATCGCATTTGTCGTATTTCCGAGAAGATCATCAGTCAGATGCGAAGGAAGATTCATGTCTTTAAGGAGGTTCTTGACGTTCCCAGTGACTTCGTTGTTAAGGTCCTTGCCCATCTCTCCAATCTTCCCACTCACGTCGTTTTTGAGCTGGTTTGAGTTCGCGTTCATATCTTTTTCTGCGTTAGCGAACATCTTCTTCCCTTCATTGCTCGATGGATCAGCAATCTCTCCGAGATCAGGGGAGTTGGAGCATTTCTGCGGCTTTTCCTGGTCGCATCCTTTAAAAATCGTGGATAACAATTGGTTCTGTCGAAAGATGCTAACGTATTATTTACTCGCAATGAAATTATTTTATTACTTTCATTGCGAGTATATTCCCAAGTTTTTAAAATTAAAATTTTTTTTTAAAAACTTGAGAATTTACTAACCATTATCTTTAAGCATATCCTTCATCAGTTTCTTGGCGAGATTGTTAACGAGAGGCTCCATCAACTGGCTTTGGAGGTCTTCAGGAAGGTTTCTGAAAATTTATGCGATTATTAATTATATTGGATTGCATGCTATTAAGATTATGGCGCTACTAACCCGATTCCATCTTTCATCAGGTCCTTAGCACACTGTTCGTTTTTGGGATTCGACTTTTTGGGACTGCATTGGCCTGAAATTGAGAACAGTGATATAGTCGGAAAAGTTTGACAGCTAAATTATATCAACTTACTTGCTCCAACTGCCGAACTGAGGAGAATACACAGAAGAATTATCTTCATTGTCAGTGGAGTGAGGTGTCGGCAGCTTGTTCTGGAGAACTTTTATACATCTCCGATACCACATCATCGTGTGCCATACTTCGAGAGAGAAGAAAGTGAAGAATTTAGTGAATCACTCATCAGATGAACACCACATAAGATGAACACCGTCGTTGTGTCACATGACGCTCGTCACCGTTCCAGCGGATGTCATCATTTCCGCAAATATCATCTACTTAGAGCATGTAACGGATGATTCAGATCCACATTCCACCCTTACTATAAAGGCATCACATGAGTGCTCACTCCATTTTCATGATGAAACTTAGCATCTTGCCCCTTCTTCTGTATTCTCCAATCTATGCGGGCGCGACCAGAAGCTGCTGTTACCGTTCACCTACCTTGTAGGTCAACAACATTTTTAGCATCAGCAACAACATTTCCAAATTTGATGCATACGTTTTAGCTTGCATACCTGGATTAAATTTCCAATATGATCCCTGTTACTGCGTTTCGTCTTCTCAAATGGTTCTCTTCGGGAAAAGTTGTCGAAGTGATCAAGGAAATGAGCCAGAGTGTGAGTTCATTCTGATAACTTTTGAGTGGTCACTTCTGGAGTTATTTAGATGAAATCTGTGAGTTCGGCAAGATATCAACTAAAAGGTGTTTCTGTCGAGAGCAGAAAGGATTGATTGATGTTGGAGGAATGTGCGACTTTCCATTGAGTGAGTTCAATTCAATTCAATTCTTTATCAGGATCATGCATAGGGTTGGGTTATGGTGCATGCTGATCTCGTCTATAGCTGTACTCGCTTGGGGTAATCGACAACTCATTCGTCTCTCCAGCGTGCTCTTGGGTGGCCTCTCGCTCGCATTCGATTGTAGGTTATCTATGTCATCAATGCACGGGTCCAGCGAGATTCATCCATTTGCCTTACACGATTGGCCTAATCGATCTTCTTCATCTCGGTCAATTTCACCCAGTCTTGAACATTTGTTCGTGCCCTCACTCGTTCATTTGACCATGTGTGAACGAGATACCGATCATCTTTTTTTCCATCTTCCTTTGCGCGACACGTAACTTCTCCTTATCCGACTCCCGTAGAGACCAAAGTTCTGCTCCGTATAATACAGCTGGTTTAACGAAAGAGTGGAAAGCTTTTCTCTTGTGCTTGAGTGTCAATCGGGCGATGTCATTAAATCATGGATCTTGCTCCAAGCGCCCCATCCGCATCTTATTCTCCGGTCGACTTCTTGAGTTGGATTGAGTGGGAATGACAAGGTAGTTCCGAGATAAGAGGCATCATCTACAAACTTGTATTCTTCTCAGTCGATCACAATTGTGGCTCGCGTTGTTGTGCAGCTCGTCAATAATCTTCGCATTTATGGACAACCCACAGGCAGCTGCATTCGTCTTCAAAGTAGAGATCATTCTCACCAACGCCGGCTTGTTCTTCGCAATAATCACTATATCATCCGCGTAGGCGAGATAAGTGAGAGGCCTTCCATCAATCTTGATCCCGTCGTTATCCCAGTCGCAATCGTTGAGGATTATGCGTAGGACTGCAATAAAGAGTCTGGGCGATAATGGGCAACCTTGTCGAACTCCGCGCCGTATTGTTACTGGGACAAGTTGTCCATTGACGAGAACATTGGAAGTCGATTCATTGTAGAGCCTTTGAAGAAGTCCGATCAAATCTTGGTGAACTCCTTGGGTAGATAGAGCGCTCCAGAGTGCCGGCCATTCTATGCTGTCGAATGCTTTCGCGAAGTCTATGAGTGCTACATAAGAAGGTATACTATGCTCGACTATCTTTTCGAATAATTGTTTTACTGAGTGAGCATGGTCTAACGTGCTAAACCCAGGACGGAATCCCGCCTGTGTTGGCCTTTCGGCATCTTCTGGCCAAGATTCGACTCTTTTTAGTACTGTTTTTGTCATTGCCTTGTAGATGGATGGCGATAGGCATATCGGACAAAAGTTATCGATCTTTTCAGTACTACCCTTCTTATGTAATAGAACAATAGTTGACTATATGAGCGGAGGGGGATGGGCTGTCCAGCGAGAAGACGATTGAGCAGTGAAGCGATCACTGGAGCGAACTACATTTCTTTGCCCGTTCGACCTTGTTCGATTGCTTTTCTTAGCAGCCTTCTTATATCCTTTTCCATTGCTCTTCTGTCAGCCTTGCACGAGATTATGTAAGCTATTCGATTCGGGTCTGAGCGTAAAGACTGCCGTTGACGAAGAAGTGGCTTGTGAGAGACGGGAATGAGGAGGATCCGAAATATGGACGTTCGCACGGGCAGCTTCAACAAATGCTTCGCACGAATTATAGGTTTCATTTGAATCATGTGTTCCAGCCAACGGTGGCGAAAGTGGCACATCGAATCGCCGGTTTTACGACCTCTCTCGAGCTGACCTCGGGTCGTCGGGTACCCGAAAATTTCGAGAAGAAACGAGCCGGAGTTTTTCTCAGCTCGGAGTGGACCAAATGAGTTTCGGTTTTCACCATTCGACGGTAGATAGAGAGGCGAGTCTGTCACTGTGCGGTCGGAATATTGCTGACTTGGATAGGGATGATGAAACCAGAAATACGACTCCGTACTGGGAAACATTGGAGCCAGAATGGTATAACGTAGAGTATGATTTAGTTAAATCAAACGAACCAACATTCCATATTCGTGTTTCCGTCAGAGTGATGACACCTTCTTGAGTGCGTTCTCGAGCTCGAGCTGGCGAGACATCGAAGAGAGGTCCGTCGATTGATAGTTCCGATTGAGAGCAGCATACAGACGAGGGCAGGCCAAATAGCATTTCTTGCTGGCCGGGCTACTAGGAATGGGACTCGTGGCGATGAGACGAGACGGAGGAAATAGAGAGCCAACTGCTCGCTACAGACTTTTGAACAGCGAATGAGTGAGTATGAAGAGACAATCAAAAATAAAATGATATATATTTCAGACTGCCCCATCACCGATCCCACGCCGTCACACAAACCTGTCACCGAGAGACCACCACTCCACCGACAACAACCACCGGCGGTCCGACGAGAACAACCACTCCACCGACAACAACCACCGCGGTCCGACGAGAACAACCACTCCACCGACAACAACCACCGGCGGTCCGACGAGAACAACCACTCCACCGACAACAACCACCGGCGGTCCGACGAGAACAACCACTCCACCGACAACAACCACCGGCGGTCCGACGAGAACAACCACTCCACCGACAACAACCACCGGCGGTCCGACGAGAACAACCACTCCACCGACAACAACCACCGGCGGTCCGACGAGAACAACCACTCCACCGACAACAACCACCGGCGGTCCGACGAGAACACCACTCCACCGACAACAACCACCGGCGGTCCGACGAGAAACCACTCCACCGACAACAACCACCGGCGGTCCGACGAGAACAACCACTCCACCGACAACAACCACCGGCGGTCCGACGAGAACAACCACTCCACCGACAACAACCACCGGCGGTCCGACGAGAACAACCACTCCACCGACAACAACCACCGGCGGTCCGACGAGAACAACCACTCCACCGACAACAACCACCGGCGGTCCGACGAGAACAACCACTCCACCGACAACAACCACCGGCGGTCCGACGAGAACAACCACTCCACCGACAACAACCACCGGCGGTCCGACGAGAACAACCACTCCACCGACAACAACCACCGGCGGTCCGACGAGAACAACCACTCCACCGACAACAACCACCGGCGGTCCGACGAGAACAACCACTCCACCGACAACAACCACCGGCGGTCCGACGAGAACAACCACTCCACCGACAACAACCACCGGCGGTCCGACGAGAACAACCACTCCACCGACAACAACCACCGGCGGTCCGACGAGAACAACCACTCCACCGACAACACCACCGGCGGTCCGACGAGAACAACCACTCCACCGACAACAACCACCGGCGGTCCGACGAGAACAACCACTCCACCGACAACAACCACCGCGCGTCCGACGAGAACAACCACTCCACCGACAACAACCACCGGCGGTCCGACGAGAACAACCACTCCACCGACAACAACCACCGGCGGTCCGACGAGAACAACCACTCCACCGACAACAACCACCGGCGGTCCGACGAGAACAACCACTCCACCGACAACAACCACCGGCGGTCCGACGAGAACAACCACTCCACCGACAACAACCACCGGCGGTCCGACGAGAACAACCACTCCACCGACAACAACCACCGGCGGTCCGACGAGAACAACCACTCCACCGACAACAACCACCGGCGGTCCGACGAGAACAACCACTCCACCGACAACAACCACCGCGGTCCGACGAGAACAACCACTCCACCGACAACAACCACCGGCGTCCGACGAGAACAACCACTCCACCGACAACAACCACCGGCGGTCCGACGAGAACAACCACTCCACCGACAACAACCACCGGCGGTCCGACGAGAACAACCACTCCACCGACAACAACCACCGGCGGTCCGACGAGAACAACCACTCCACCGACAACAACCACCGGCGGTCCGACGAGAACAACCACTCCACCGACAACAACCACCGGCGGTCCGACGAGAACAACCACTCCACCGACAACAACCACCGGCGGTCCGACGAGACAACCACTCCACCGACAACAACCACCGGCGGTCCGACGAGAACAACCACTCCACCGACAACAACCACCGGCGGTCCGACGAGAACAACCACTCCACCGACAACAACCACCGGCGGTCCGACGAGAACAACCACTCCACCGACAACAACCACCGGCGGTCCGACGAGAACAACCACTCCACCGACAACAACCACCGGCGGTCCGACGAGAACAACCACTCCACCGACAACAACCACCGGCGGTCCGACGAGAACAACCACTCCACCGACAACAACCACCGGCGGTCCGACGAGAACAACCACTCCACCGACAACAACCACCGGCGGTCCGACGAGAACAACCACTCCACCGACAACAACCACCGGCGGTCCGACGAGAACAACCACTCCACCGACAACAACCACCGGCGGTCCGACGAGAACAACCACTCCACCGACAACAACCACCGGCGGTCCGACGAGAACAACCACTCCACCGACAACAACCACCGGCGGTCCGACGAGAACAACCACTCCACCGACAACAACCACCGGCGGTCCGACGAGAACAACCACTCCACCGACAACAACCACCGGCGGTCCGACGAGAACAACCACTCCACCGACAACAACCACCGGCGGTCCGACGAGAACAACCACTCCACCGACAACAACCACCGGCGGTCCGACGAGAACAACCACTCCACCGACAACAACCACCGGTCCGACGAGAACAACCACTCCACCGACAACAACCACCGGCGGTCCGACGAGAACAACCACTCCACCGACAACAACCACCGGCGGTCCGACGAGAACAACCACTCCACCGACAACAACCACCGGCGGTCCGACGAGAACAACCACTCCACCGACAACAACCACCGGCGGTCCGACGAGAACAACCACTCCACCGACAACAACCACCGGCGGTCCGACGAGAACAACCACTCCACCGACAACAACCACCGGCGGTCCGACGAGAACAACCACTCCACCGACAACAACCACCGGCGGTCCGACGAGAACAACCACTCCACCGACAACAACCACCGGCGGTCCGACGAGAACAACCACTCCACCGACAACAACCACCGGCGGTCCGACGAGAACAACCACTCCACCGACAACAACCACCGGCGGTCCGACGAGAACAACCACTCCACCGACAACAACCACCGGCGGTCCGACGAGAACAACCACTCCACCGACAACAACCACCGGCGGTCCGACGAGAACAACCACTCCACCGACAACAACCACCGGCGGTCCGACGAGAACAACCACTCCACCGACAACAACCACCGGCGGTCCGACGAGAACAACCACTCCACCGACAACAACCACCGGCGGTCCGACGAGAACAACCACTCCACCGACAACAACCACCGGCGGTCCGACGAGAACAACCACTCCACCGACAACAACCACCGGCGGTCCGACGAGAACAACCCTCCCGACAACAACCACCGGCGGTCCGACGAGAACAACCACTCCACCGACAACAACACCGGCGGTCCGACGAGAACAACCACTCCACCGACAACAACCACCGGCGGTCCGACGAGAACAACCACTCCACCGACAACAACCACCGGCGGTCCGACGAGAACAACCACTCCACCGACAACAACCACCGGCGGTCCGACGAGAACAACCACTCCACCGACAACAACCACCGGCGGTCCGACGAGAACAACCACTCCACCGACAACAACCACCGGCGGTCCGACGAGAACAACCACTCCACCGACAACAACCACCGGCGGTCCGACGAGAACAACCACTCCACCGACAACAACCACCGGCGGTCCGACGAGAACAACCACTCCACCGACAACAACCACCGGCGGTCCGACGAGAACAACCACTCCACCGACAACAACCACCGGCGGTCCGACGAGAACAACCACTCCACCGACAACAACCACCGGCGGTCCGACGAGAACAACCACTCCACGACAACAACCACCGGCGGTCCGACGAGAACAACCACTCCACCGACAACAACCACCGGCGGTCCGACGAGAACAACCACTCCACCGACAACAACCACCGGCGGTCCGACGAGAACAACCACTCCACCGACAACAACCACCGGCGGTCCGACGAGAACAACCACTCCACCGACAACAACCACCGGCGGTCCGACGAGAAAACCACTCCACCGACAACAACCACCGGCGGTCCGACGAGAACAACCACTCCACCGACAACAACCACCGGCGGTCCGACGAGAACAACCACTCCACCGACAACAACCACCGGCGGTCCGACGAGAACAACCACTCCACCGACAACAACCACCGGCGGTCCGACGAGAAACAACTCCACCGACAACAACCACCGGCGGTCCGACGAGAACAACCACTCCACCGACAACAACCACCGGCGGTCCGACGAGAACAACCACTCCACCGACAACAACCACCGGCGGTCCGACGAGAACAACCACTCCACCGACAACAACCACCGGCGGTCCGACGAGAACAACCACTCCACCGACAACAACCACCGGCGGTCCGACGAGAACAACCACTCCACCGACAACAACCACCGGCGGTCCGACGAGAACAACCACTCCACCGACAACAACCACCGGCGGTCCGACGAGAACAACCACTCCACCGACAACAACCACCGGCGGTCCGACGAGAACAACCACTCCACCGACAACAACCACCGGCGGTCCGACGAGAACAACCACTCCACCGACAACAACCACCGGCGGTCCGACGAGAACAACCACTCCACCGACAACAACCACCGGCGGTCCGACGAGAACAACCACTCCACCGACAACAACCACCGGCGGTCCGACGAGAACAACCACTCCACCGACAACAACCACCGGCGGTCCGACGAGAACAACCACTCCACCGACAACAACCACCGGCGGTCCGACGAGAACAACCACTCCACCGACAACAACCACCGGCGGTCCGACGAGAACAACCACTCCACCGACAACAACCACCGGCGGTCCGACGAGAACAACCACTCCACCGACAACAACCACCGGCGGTCCGACGAGAACAACCACTCCACCGACAACAACCACCGCGGTCCGAGAACAACCACTCCACCGACAACAACCACCGGCGGTCCGACGAGAACAACCACTCCACCGACAACAACCACCGGCGGTCCGACGAGAACAACCACTCCACCGACAACAACCACGGCGGTCCGACGAGAACAACCACTCCACCGACAACAACCACCGGCGGTCCGACGAGAACAACCACTCCACCGACAACAACCACCGGCGGTCCGACGAGAACAACCACTCCACCGACAACAACCACCGGCGGTCCGACGAGAACAACCACTCCACCGACAACAACCACGGCGGTCCGACGAGAACAACCACTCCACCGACAAGAACCAACCACGGCGGTCCGACGAGAACAACCACTCCACCGACAAGACCACCGGCGGTCCGACGAGAACAACCACTCCACCGACAAGAACACCGGCGGTCCGACGAGAACAACCACTCCACCGACAACAACCACCGGCGGTCCGACGAGAACAACCACTCCACCGACAACAACCACCGGCGGTCCGACGAGAACAACCACTCCACCGACAACAACCACCGGCGGTCCGACGAGAACAACCACTCCACCGACAACAACCACCGGCGGTCCGACGAGAACAACCACTCCACCGACAACAACCACGGCGGTCCGACGAGAACAACCACTCCACCGACAACAACCACCGGCGGTCCGACGAGAACAACCACTCCACCGACAACAACCACCGGCGGTCCGACGAGAACAACCACTCCACCGACAACAACCACCGGCGGTCCGACGAGAACAACCACTCCACCGACAACAACCACCGGCGGTCCGACGAGAACAACCACTCCACCGACAACAACCCCGGCGGTCCGACGAGAACAACCACTCCACCGACAACAACCACCGGCGGTCCGACGAGAACAACCACTCCACCGACAACAAACACGGCGGTCCGACGAGAACAACCACTCCACCGACAACAACCACCGGCGGTCCGACGAGAACAACCACTCACGACACAACCACCGGGTCCGACGAGACAACCACGACGCGGTCCGACGAGAACAACCACTCACCGACAACAACGCGGTCCGACGAGAACAACCACTCCACGACAACAACAACTCGGAAACCCATTCCCGAAGAGAAAAATGACCGACAATGCGCTTGGAAGAAATTTTTAGGTATTCTATTGCCTGCTAATATCCATAATAAAGATTTAAGATAAAATCACGACGCCTGATAGGTTCAAGTGGCCTAAGAAGGACTCTTCTGATAAAAGCAAAGAAAAGCCGAGAAACAAGCGTTCTAACGAGCATGGTCAGTGGCATTGAATCGATTATGAATATTAAATTTTTCAGCAATTCAAAATTCGCCTTCGACGAAAGACATGAAAGTCACGGCCAAATGAATGGTCTGTTTATTTGAAATCCTGATCGCGAACGCAATTTTTTTAGATCTCTTCGTTGACTCTAACAAGTTCCAATGGCCAAAGAAAACAGGAGCGAGTGCGCAGAAATCACATCGTTCGTTATAATCAAAAAGATTTCTTGATTAGCTAAATATTTGCAGGCAAGTCTCTTCCGCATTGCTCCACCGGCGCGGTCGCAGAGTCCACTTGTCACTGTGCAAGAACCGATCGCGAAATGAGCCGAGGAAACTACTGCCCGTCTAATAACGATGTCTACTGCCTTCCCAATCGATCGCCGATGGACATCAATGAGAGTCGATGCTACTGTCCCTCAACTCGATCCATTCTGTACTACTCGCAGTATTGCTATTGAAGGGTTGCCTCATTTTCCATCTCTTAGAATTAATAATACTTCGAAAATCAGCAACGTATTTATCAGTGGATGTTGATTGAGATAAAATCGTAGCACGTATGGATGCTAGCTATATTAGTTGTATGATGTCCACGAGATACTGGGAGGATTTTAAAAACATTTTTGAAATATTTTGAAAAAAAAGAAAGCAAATCATAGAGAAGTTAGACCTCCGCACATTGCTTGAAAACAGATTTTATAACTGTAATATAAAGCTAACGCAGATCACGGAATATTGTGGTATTAATTGTATGTGGGATTTGGGGGATAGCACAATCGAGATAATTGATCCAATGTTTTATTCTAGAAAACTCCATTCTGGAATGATTACGACTCGACTCCCATCGTTGTTGTTCTTTCCTTCTTATCAAGTCTGCTCGGTCTAGGTCAATTCCCAGATTAGAAAAAGATGGAAAGCAGTCATAAATGACTGTGATTCTCGAAATAATGTGAGAACATCGACACAGAAAAAAATGTTCTTCCATTTCCTAATAAGATCTACTTCAAAAATATGGTTGAGAAATACCACAAACAAAAGAGAATCTATATGTATCGTAAAGATAAAAATAATGTCTCGAGACAACTTTCGGCTCGTTAAAATGGATCACCAGACCTATCTTCAGTCACAAAAAATTACTCCAGCAAGAGAGAGATGAGTGAAATTTAATAAATATGAAGCTTCCTCTCATCATTATTTCCATCCAGGAACACCGTCGTGAATTAACTTTGCTGGATAGTTATCACAAAACTGTATTTGTTTCGATATTTTCAATGCGTTGGTTTTCATCTCTCTTTCACGCGGCGTAATGCTCACCTCTCTAATTTCAGTTTTGCTCAGAAAACTTTTCCACTCACACCTTCGTGCTAATAAAAGATAGCCATTCACACCTTTGATCACACCCGTTTAATCTCATTTTGCATCCTCATATCTATTAGCGCTTCATCGAAAAATCCACCTCTGGCCATTTAACTTCTATTCTCGGAATATTTTCGTTTCTCCATTTCCCGTGCTCTCTCATTGTTTCTCCTCAGCGATTGAGCACGTGAACCGGAGAGAATTCCAATCGTTTCTCTCCTCGACCGTGTCATTATTTGAGTGTAGCGAACGTGCCATTCCCTCTTCTCACTTCCTTCATTCCTCCTCGTTAATCAATCGCATGAACCTGAATGGGCGCAATTAGTGTTCTATCCCCTTCCTTGAACCACCCCCTCCTCCTTTCCCTCTCATTTGATGATCAGATCTCACACTGGAGTTCGCATCGCGTTTTTCTCCGAGAAAAAAGAGTGTACTCACTCTCGTTTTGGTTTTGTTTGCTCGAAGTTAATCGCAGTTCTCCTACCCGTGATCTGTATTCTCCCCTCCCTAGGATTCCCTCTTCACCATATTTTACCTGTACTTCGCCCTCTTCCAAACTCCTCTCGACGTCCTATCGCCGATGACCCATCAGAAGGAGGCGGAGTCTAAGGGGGGAGGGGGGGGGGTATCTTATCAGCTTTGGCCTCAGACAGTGTGTCTTACTCCCATCGTCCATTCCAAGTGCCTTTCTCGGTTGCCTCTACTCACTTCAGCCCCCCTTTGCAGATCTTCCTTCAGACTCAACGATGGGCAACGCTCCTCTCGTCTGTCTCTCCAATGGACACAAGATGCCGTTGATCGGCCTCGGCACATGGCAGGTACATACATATTCTAGATAGAGTATCGTGTCGTAACTAGACTCTAGTCTCGAATTGCAGTCCGACAAGGAGGAAGAGCACGTGAAGGTGCTCGAGGAAGCGGTGAACATGGGCTATCGCCTCTTTGATACTGCTGCCTCGTACGGCAATGAGGAGATCATCGGCCGTGTCATGCATAACTTCTACGCCAAAGGAACAATGGCCAGATGCGAGTTCTTCATCACGACTAAGGTACGCTTCCCTTTTGAAGTTCTCATTAGTACAGCTTGTCAGAAGACTAAAAAGGCTAGTAGAAATTTTATCAAAAGGACGATTTTGAGCAGTCATATCTATAACTTTGATCAGGAAGTCATAAAGTCTGTCCCAAGCACATGCCGCCACCATTAGATCACTGACTGATAAATGCATCGATGCCACGGGGGATCAGCACCAGATCCATTCCCCCATTAGGCACCCCATTTCACTTGCCTACTTAACGCATGTTCGCGTAAGAGTAGCTGCCGGTTTGAGTGGCGAATGATGACCAGGAAGGGAAAGGGATACAAGTAGTGAAAGCATGTGACGTCTACTCTATAGCCATTGCTCAAACCAGCCTTCTAAAGATAGGATCAATCAATGATTAGATCCACTCGAAAGGAATTCGTCCCTTACAGACGTCAAGCACCCCTTCTAATTCCCCTTATCACCCCCATTCACAAGTGATAGAGAAGGAAGAGCAAGGGGATTTGACTCCTCGTGAGAGGTGGAATGTGCTCGACGGCTTAGCGACTAATGCGCAAAGGGCAGCGGACTAGGTATCAAACCAGAGCGAAGTAGAGGAGGAATTGTTCCCAACACACATATACACCCATTGATACCCATCGATTGATTGATAGCGAATGGGATTCATAACAAGGATTACTGGCAACAATTATTTGTAAGGGCTGGTATTGTAAGAGCTGGAATTGCTAGAGAGGCTTCTTGGTAGAATGAAATTGACGAGGGGAAGATATAATCAAATATTGAAGTTTTTGGACAAAATATTTAATGTTCATTTTCAGATCTGGCCAACTTATCTCCATCCGGACCGTCAGATGGCCGCTTTCAAGGAGTCTCTCGCTAAACTCGACACTCCCTATGTCGATCTGCTCCTTGCTCATCAACCCACTTGCTATGAGGTTAGATCTTTCACCTTCCCTCCTCACTCGTCCCCTCTCCCTCCTTCCCAGACACAGTGATCTTTCGAACCGTTCTGCACACAAACCATCCAGCCCTCCCCTACGCGTCCACTAAATCATCCACATCCCCACTATCAGCTTGTTTACGTGATAGACGAGACGTGACCATAGTGTATACGGGGTTAAAAATAAGAGGTTTTCAACGAATTAGCCTCTACGTGCAGTGAATTTCCCTCAAAAATTAGCGAGCTGTCGCTGAAATTCTTCTAATTTCAGCTCGATGGAGTCACCCACGATCCTTCGGTCACTGTTGAGATGATCTGGCAGGTATGCACATATATCATCATTATTTCATCTCTATTCAGAAAAGTGATTCGAAATGAAAAAAAGTCGATGTGCGATTCAGTTGAATTGTTTGAGGATCAAAGTTCTATCATGTCAATGAACTATGATTAGACGCACACACGAAAACACAGAGGCTGTAGTCCAGGATCACGTCACTGTAGGAGTAGTAAATCAACAAGTTGCTCTTTTATCAAGTAGTTCTAATTGATTATTGATAAGACAGGGATACACTCCAACGAACGATCACATAAAAATCACTCGGAGTAGTTTCAATAGATTGTTCAGGGTCTGGAGAGGATAATATATTCATGATAAAACAGAGTCTGTGCTCCAGAGAATTAGAATTCATGCGGTGTAATACATTTTATTCTAGGAAGTCTTTCTCATTCCCTTGCATAAGTTAGCAGTTTCTCTATTCTTCTTCAATTATACACCAATATTCATACTAATTCGTATTTTAAGGGTCTCGAGAAGATCTACGAGACGGGTCTCGTCAAGGCCATCGGAGTGTCCAATTGGAGTGTCGAACAGATGGAGAGAGTGATGAAGATCGCCAAAGTGAAGATTCATGTCGCACAGGTATACTGTTGCATCGTCTAGCAATAGTGCGCTGAATTCAGTATGATATTCAGCATATTATAGTATGTCAGTCTACTTCAATAATCCTTGGCCTAACAGTGATCTCCCGTAGGGCGCAAGTGCCTTAATTAACGGGATTATCTTTACCTTTGCCTTTACTTCAATACGATGTTTCCAGGTGGAGTGTCACGTCTACCTGCCCCAGTTCGAGCTCGTCGAGTACTGTAAGAAGAACAAGATCGTTGTCACTGGCTACGGTTCTCTCGGATCTCCCGCCAGAAAGGTTCCCTTCCTCGGCAGGTGAGTGTGTCTTGTGATGTACCTGAAGGTGATTCGCACCACATTCTCAGAACCCTCAACTTTGCCGATGCGCCGAATATGTTCGAGGAACCGGCGGTGATCGCCGTCGCTCAGCGATACGGAAAGACGCCACAGCAGGTATAAATTTTTATTTCCTAAACTCTAAATAAATAGGGGTGTGAAGTAAAAAAGTAGCTTAGAGTGTGAATGAGTTGGTAATCAATAGTTTGTACTCAGTTATCCTTGTCATGGAAGGAATAGACCAAAGATAGTTGTTGCCAGCAGGTAATGGAGCTTTGAACACCTCACTGCTCGTTCTATGGCGCTAATCGGATTAGCGTTTGCACGTGAAGAAAGGACAGATGATTGATAGCGATCGAAAGTTCTCGAACATTTTGTCAACACTGAACGCTATTTATAGTACCTCAATGTGTTCCAATTCTTCTTCTTAAGATATTAAAAAAACAATTAAATAATTATAATGCAATATTATCATGATAATGTCAATTGCAGGTGCTGATCCGGTATCTGCTCGACAGAGGAATCTGCGTGATTCCCAAGTCGACCAATCTCGATCGTCTGAAGACGAATCTCCACGGTGTCGTTGACTTCCATCTCGACGAAAGTGACATCGAGAAACTTAACAATGTGCCCCACAGACAGAGACTCTTCATGCAAGAGCAGTAAGTTATTGGACGATTTCGAATGTTTAGGCACTCGAATAGCGCCATTTTGTTTTCAAAATTACACTTTTGTAGGGTTCTTGAACGTTTCATCACCTAATTGAATCATTGTAATAACTATCCTATTTGCAGTATGGCCGGTCACCCCGAGGACTCTTTCGCGTCCGAACGCTGAGCGTTGTACGACAACCACCCCTGCATGTCCATACTATTCCCCGAATACTCTTCACACAACTTCTCCACTACATACATAGCCCATTACTCGTCATTCCTTGTACGCGTCGGTAGATAAAATCATCCATGAGACTAGCACTGTTTATGACTCGAGTTGCGAAGCAGTTAACGACCCCTGTCAATCCTTCTGATGAGCGGTATCTGCTCTAAACAAGCTTTATCTGGAGTGAGAAGAATGAGGGGAATGGATGGGGGAGACGGGGGTTTATGACACAGACTCGATCGAAGCCAGTCGCAATAATTATTGAGCGAGATCGTGATTAGACAATCAATAATTATCGGTGGAGATCGGAGACTGGGGAGATCAGGGACAAATTAATATCAATAAATATGGAGATTGGAAGAAGTCACAACTGTTACCTAGACGCGACGTGCCTAGAGGAGAGCTCGTGAAAGAATGTGAGAAGAATACGCAAGAAACTGAGAATAGTAACTGTCTGGCAGTATACGGTAGTGAATCAAAGAACATCTGAAGGGTCGGGGCGACTAGAATCTGTAAGATAGGAAAGATTGGAGGGGGGATAATACTGGGCGATCGGGAGGGATTCCTTAGGTCACCGATCTGTGCTAGCCTGCTAATACTGCTGCAAGAAGCGATGTACACTAGAGATCGAGTAGCGAAAGCGGGGTACAGGGAAATAGAGGTATCAGGGGAGAATTCTTAGGCGATAGCGCCTTTGTGGGTGAGAAACTCGAGGAGGGTCTCGATTTCGACGTTGATATTGGCCGTCGCTCGTCGAATTCTCTGAGCGATCTCATTCGTTTCTCCATCGTCAAAGGATCGACCACAGAAGGAAGCGACCATCGCCTGTGCGTGTGCGTCCTCACTGCAATAGACCACCAATTAGCTCAACTCGAGACTATAGTCTCTCGACATGCACCTTCGTATCCTTCTCATTTGCAAATGCTAATGATTCTTAGTCGTTCTCGATCGGCTCTTATCATCACATTCGCTCTCTCAATGGCGCTTCAATTTTTGGCTGTCAACGACAGACAATTATCTTTCGTCTATTTCACAGTGAATACGTGGGGGGATGAGAAAGATAGCAAGCGCGTGCGCTCTAAGAGTGGAGATCGAGGGGGGAATCCCACCGATTAGGGATTATTATCATTTCAACGAAAAAGAGATAGAACTTAGCAAGAAAAGAACGTGATGTGTTACAGAAAGCATGCGGAAGCGAGATTCTGATAGAATTGTTCAAGGATGTTAATATGTTTTGGCATTCCAAGGTCAGTGATAGAGCACGTGAACCGAGGCTGCCCTCGACTGGTGTGAAACTGGGCTGTGAAAACTTTAACGGTCTCTCATTTCATGACGCGCTATCGATAGACCAAGAGAGCGTTGAGTAATAAAAGGGACGTAAAACAGTCGTCAAAGGAAGAGCACGCTTGAGGGAATGAAGAAACGACAGACCGTTAAAGGTGTTACACAGTCCAGAGTGAGAAAGTTGTGTGTGAAATAAAGAGACAGCGAAAGCGAGGAGACTACCTTGCCACTGACATATTACTGCCGTTCTTCTTCGAGTGATCCGATGATCTCATCAGTAGTTTATCGCGAAGTTCGTGCATGTCAATGAACGAACGTCGCTTGGATGGAGTCGATCGAATCTTGTGAGGAGTGGCAGTCAGATCCAACTGGAAGAACACTTCTCATTACCCCAATATGTTAACTTTATTATGTCTTTTTCTAGGTAATCCAACTGTAAAAACTCTGTAATGTTCAGAATCTGTTCCTGTGTTCCTATCATCCCGTTTTTTTTCATCTCGCACATTTCACTTCCTCAATAGACGTCAACATTTCCTATGGACTATGATGGACAGGTTGATGCTAATCCTCATCAGCTGGTTGCGTTGGTTCAAGGGTCAACGATTGAGTGATACTCGTTCTCTTTCTCACGTGATCGCTAATCATCAGGGTAGTACCCCATTTCTCCCTCTCCATACTGAGAACCCTCTACTAATCCCTTGTCTTCCCCTTGATAAGAGCGTTGTTCCTCACTCCTCCTCTCAACGCTATTCTTATCTATGATTTAGCATGCGCATGTGATGAAAATGAGCTGATACTCGACAAAGTATAGCGGAGAAGGGGAATTACGACCATTTAATGGGCCCGATGCGAAACATCAGTGATCAACTAGGTCCTACTGTATAACTCATTAGAGTACGATTCCAATTTAGACTGGATTGAAATAGTGATCAGCATCGTTGGCACTAGCTGTATTTGCCTACTTCCAGAAAAGAGTTAGCACTCAAACATCAGTTGGCGTGAAAACTTGCGAAGGATGCTTCTGTCTTGATAATTTAATAGTTGAACAATTCCGATTTTAAGTTGTACGATAATCGAACCTGCTTCAGGGCATCATTCAGTTCTCCACACTTTACACGGATCTCCGAGTAGTGGAGAATCGTATTCTTGACGATCTCGTGGATTTCCGCCACCCAGAATTTCATGGAGAGACCGAGAGCACGACGACACTCGTTGATGAACGATTGCGATTGGGCGACTGCCTGAAAGAGTAGGGGTTAAAAAATCATTACTCAGAAAAATGACAGAAAATTAAATAAGATCAAGCACATGATGCACGAAAAAGATGGCAGAAATACGAATTCACACACGGCCATATATACAACAAATACAACTCTGATGCAAACAATGATGCGAAAGCATGCTAACTCTCGCCTTGTCCAAATTGTGGTTGTTCCACAACTGAAGGTATTCTCCCTTGTGATCCACGTGAGGCGTCCAGTCCATAATTGCAGACCAATCCTTCATCAACAGAGGCTCCACCTCAATAATCAATGTAATTTGAACATCAAACATTCGGAATAATTTTGAAAATGACTACTGCATTTACTAGAATAATTTACGCTGCTCGAAAAGTTGATCCCATTCGACTTTTATGTACTATGCATTGATTCACTAGATTGTGTGTGTTGATTGCAGTCTCACAAATTTCGTCTACGTTTGCGATTCGCTCTGTGTTATGACCGAGTGATCACGAGGGGCAAGCAAAAGATGCCGATGGGTGCAGAGCGAGATAACTGCACGGGTCTATTTCCATCTTGTTGACACCGATTTCTGATCACTTCCTCCTCGCCGTACATTCTGGTTCACAGGATTTATAGATGTGCTTCTTATCGGCTTTTTTTTGTTTCTCGTGATCATATGGTCTCAATACACGGATCGGATCACAATCGAAGACGAATTTCATTGTACTACACACAATGTTGATTGAATCCTAGTGTTAATCAAAAGTAATGCACAGATCATTATGCAAACGATGTTAAAACGACGTGCATGTCGACGTGAAAGGTTAAAATTCGATCAAGTCATCATAGCTGACCTTTATTCCAGCTTGAAGCATACATAGAATGCCCTGCTTCGTGTATAGATCTCCTCGATTCAAATGGGGATAGAGGAACTTGACTGTCATCTTCACGTCAACCTTCGTGAGCTCCTTCCGAACCTGCCAACAACCGGATTATTAGTGAACTCAAAACAGAAGATCAAGTTATGAGTAGAACATAGGTCATACTAAGGAAAAAAACTCGTGAGATGAAACGCTGTAACTAATTCATGTATACCTTGGATAACAGAAGTCCCAGCAGCTTGGCACAAGCTTTATTACTCTTGCACTCATCCACTACTTCGCACTTCGGGTCGCAATCTTGATGGAAACACGGCGACTTCGATACGAAGATGACGATCTCGTAAAGGTCAACCTGAATTGTTATTGTTAAAATTATTAAAATTTGTTGTTGTTGTTTTTTTACGATAAATTATTATTCGTTGTTGTTGTTGTTGTCATTTGTGTTATTTACCTTATACTTCGAAATGAGATCATAGATGGCTGCCACCAACTGCTCCTCTACATGGGGTTCGCTCTTGCTCTCGTGGTAGAAGTCGCCTCGATAGATGTAGTCTTCTCCTGAATGAAAGATTTTGAATTGAGAAAAGACTGCCTAAAATGAAAGCTCATCGAAATCTCGTCAATTCGTCAGAGGGGGCACTAGAAATGAGAAAAAAACATTAAATTTGGAAGTACTGATATACACGACATACCTATCAGGGTGACGATCAATCCACTGCTCTCGTGTTTGTGCTCAAGGAAGCAGCTCTGGACGTGTTTCGGCACATGGAACTTGGACGGGCCATTTGTACAGTCTCCGCAACATTTGCAGCTAAAGAATATAAATTTACTCAAGTCATTGACTTTTTAAATTAAAATTTCGACTTCTTCGTATAATAAATTTCTAGCGGATCTGGGTGGAATTCGAACATTTGAATGATCAACTGGATGCTATATTACTCTGCAATAATGAAAATAACATTTTCGTCTATTAGGTCTCTCATGTCACCCGTTCTCAGACGTCATACTGATTGAAGTGTAGAACTTACTTGGATGAGCAGAACTCATAGACTGATCTGCACGGACACTCCTTCTTCACACACTGCTTCTTGCTCTTCGCACATTGACAACCTTGAGATGGTTTCACGACTTTCACCACTTTCTTCACTGGTTCCTGAAGCTTTAGTTAGCGTTTATTATCAATTTTATCAGCAATGTAATTTCATGTCAACACAGTAAGTTTCACGGTTCTGATATAATATATCAAACATATGCATTATATTCAAAACAAATCTTACTTTATTCTTGCATATCTGTTTGCAGGCGCACAATTTGGAACATCCTTCCTTGATTCTCAGACAGTCGCATCTCTCACTCTTTGCGCACGCATTCTTCGCGGGTTTTGCTGGATCCACTTCACAGGAGCACTTGCAGATCGCTTGGTTCAGGCAGTCACCGCGGTATCTGAAGGATTAATTTAAATAATAGTTATCGAATGAATTGATGTACTTCCTGTTAGGTTCCTGTTAGAATGCTTATTATTCACGTTTATGCAAATATCATTAGTATATTTGTACCCGAACTTGGATCGCAAGTTAGTTTTGTATCGCTTCTCCCACCTTTAGCACTCTCGTACTCTTAGTGAAGCGACCAATTCGCACGTCAGCCTAAGTACACTCTCTTCCCTTTCCTCCACCTGCCCTTTAGACATCGTCGGCCACTCTCTCACTCAATCAAGCCTAGTGCACCTATAATTAGGGATATTGGCGTTAGCTTCATTTCTGGCTTCTCAATCGATCAAATAGCCACCGTCAACCGACAGATGTTACTTGTGGAATATGCAATGAGACTTTCGCTCGGTCCCTTTCCAGTCGCTATAGCACCCCTCTTTCAGTCATTGGGAAGCGAAGAAAGGTGTCCGATTTCGCAGTGCGCGAGCCCTTTCTCAAGAGCCCGAACACTAGAGAGCCCGGAGGACCATTGAGAGTTGCAGAAGAGTAAAGGGGCAATCGATGACCCATGAAAAATACTGAATATGCGAATAATTACAAAATTAATCTAATAGTCGTACAACGATATTGTAGTAATTGTGAAATGTGAAATGTTAAACAATTTTAGTAATGTTAGTTACTCCAATTTCACATATTTCGATAGTGTCTCCCGTCAACATGCATTCTGTCTTTCTTTCTTCCTCGCTTCTCCTCTCTAGAATATGTTCTCGCGTGATAGACTGCCCTCTGGGCGCAAATCGGTGCGCGAACAAAAGAGACAGACGGCCATGGTGGCCTGGGGGTCGGAAGAGAATGGAGTGGACGAGAGGGAGGAGGGGGAGGTCCAAGAGGCCGGTAATTACTCGGCTCTTGTCTCTCCCTCCTTCACCAACTGTCGTGCACTCCCTTAATAATTGAGTCCGCTCTGACCTCTCCTTCCTCCCTCCCCCTCCCCTCCCTTCGCTTCTCCCACCACTCTTCCATCTTCTTCAGAAACTCTCACGATTGCTCGAGGTCGCGAGAAAGGGCGAAAAACGAGCTGGATTAGGGCGATCGATCATTGAAGAAGTGTGGGGATTGAAGCCCGAAATAAGCTGAGAGGAAGGGGGAATTATGGGCCTTCGCCGGCTTTTCCTCTCTCTCTTTTCCTATCGGATGCCATTGATGGGGAGGATTGGAGAGGCGAATCATTCCTTCCCAACACTACTCCCTCTCTCCCATTCAAACTCCATTTTATGAGGCGTACGCTAAACTGAAGAATCTAGATTGCCGCCACACATACACACTATTCTGCCTCTCGCCGAAGTCGTTTCTACTTTCCGTCTCTAATCATAGTTTGACTGCCCTTTTCTCATCAACGCGACGGCGCTTGTCTCTCTCTCTGTAATGAGAGTCACCCTTGTCGACGAGAGATCATGACAAAAGAGGAGGGTCCGCCGTTGTGAAACGAAGCGAAAAGCGAGCCGACCACGTAGCGTAATGCCTCCTCCCTCCTAATGAAGCACACTAGCATAATCTTCCCTACTCATCACAGGAGAAAGAGAGAAGGAGAGGTAGGGGACTAGACCTGGTAATGACTAGCTCGTTAGAGGTGTGCAAAAATCTTCAAGGAGGGCTAGACACTCGAAAGTCATTAGTGAGGTATGCGGTAATTGGGGCTAAAGCACATCCGCAAACACATTCAGTGGAAACGGGAATCGAGTTAGGTATCGGGACGCGTTCGGATAATGTCTTTTCGTCCTTCCCTCGATTCGAAGCTTCCACTTTCTCCCCCTCCCACAACGTACGAAGATTTGTATGGGTGCTAATGAACTGTCTGTCATACTATCCCATGCATGGAGGGGGTGAAGGATAATTGATAACCACGGAGAGGTCGAGGGGAACGATTTACGACAGATTGAGCCCGGATGGAGAGGCAATCTAGCGCTATTCCTGATGTGAATGTGGAGGTGTCAGTAGCATTCCTTGCTCTGATTTCCTTTCCTTATGACTACAGCAAAAATGAGTAATCGGAAGCGCATCTGCCGCTACAAATTGACCAAGAGATTGAGTGAGACGATAAGCGAGCATCGGATGTACTTGGCTTCTGCGGTTACGAATGCTATGATTGTAACCGCTGACGTTACAACCACAGGTGATTTGCTTATTAGTAGATGGAGTAAAGAAGGAGGCTTATCACGTCCCTTATCTTTTTTTATCAATGGTCCTTCGCCTTATCTTTTTTATCAATGTTTTTTCTATCTAATTCGAATTGCTAAGTACGACAAGTAGGAGGTAGAAGACAATTATTATAAAAAAATAAGAAATACCTGGCGGATTCGCAGTGCTCATCGCACATTCTCCTCGCGGCGAAGCATGGACAGGAATCAGCACTACATCGACCCTGCGAGGCAGCGCATTCACAGCAGAAGGGAGCACCTGAATGGACAAGTTGAAATTGGATACTCCTAAGAGTCTGGATTATAATATTCCAGACGCCTTCTCTATCCAGAAATAAAAGAGAATTCTACATTGGTTATTTCGTAAATTCAAGATAAAGTATACACCTGGATCTGTGGTATATCGATGTATCAAAGCCCGCGCATCAAAGTTGGACAAAGGAAGGAGACTACAATCTTATCACGCGTCTATCGCCTTTCTTCGCTGTTATTCCCGCCGAATTCGTCACAATAACATCATGGCTGGCTTTGATTCGCAGTTTTGTTCGCCCGCGCCGCTACTTTGCCTACAATAAATCAAGCGCCGTTGTCGGTTAATGGCGCGTAGGATATTCATGAGTCTGCGCACCTTGCTAGAAAGAACTTGAGATTTACGAACGAAAATCTGACAACCGAGGAGTAGAAAAGGAGATAGTAACTCACTAGTGTAAGGAATGTATAATTTGAGCAGAGATGGTCATACACCAGTTTAAGAAATACAAGAAGATAATTTACCAGAGTATGAATGACAATGTCAGGAAACACTATTGAATAGAATAGAAGAAGATAGTATCTCACCGGTTGCTCCAGTAGCGGTTGCGGCTCTGCTCATATTCTCGCTAGCGATCGATGCATCCGCGGTACCGTAACCTGAGGATACGGTAATCATATATCACTAACTGGCTAAAATCCTCACCTAGTCTCCACTCCTCCGAGCTCTCCCGCTGTCGCAATTGCTCACGGGCGAGACTTTCCCACTGGAAATTGCGCAGAATTAGCCGAGTAAAGCAAGTAAATCGAGAACTGCTGCAGCGGCTGCAAATGGAGCGCGCCCTACTCAAAACAATCTAAATACTCTGGCCAAGAAATGGAGAGGGAGGAAGAAGCAATGAAATAGATGGAACGCGAAACGAAAAGAAGACCCGAGAAAGAGGGGCGAAGAGAAGATGGAATGCACACGTGATTGGAATGGAATGAAGACAAGAAGGAGGAGATGGATTGGAGACGGATTGGAAGAGGATAGAGGGAAGGATAGAGGATAGTGACCGAAGAAGGGAGGAGGAAGAGAGACAGCGAGCACATAAGTGTGAGAGATGAAGCCCTCCCTCACTCCCTCTCTCTCTCGTTCCATTCACTGAGAGAGAATCGATGGGGGAGAGGGAGAGTCAGAGGGAGGAGTGTGGGAGGAAGGAGGAGGGGAGGTGGTTGGAACACTGTCTCTGTACTGACCGAGAAGGAAGGGGGGGGGAGGGAGGGGGTAGCTTCCTCTCCCCAGTTCACCCCCTCATCGATTCTGTTATTGGAAGAAGACTCCCTCTGGCTGGTCTCTCTCTCTATTCTCTCTTTACTCGCATGCAAATATCGGGCATGAGAGCTCATAAGCGAGTCGTATCACTTTCAAGACTAGTAGTAGAAGAGTATGGATCAGAAGATGCATGTAGAGACAATTGCGAGATTGGCTAACGTAGTAGTATAGAGAATAAGTACAGTAACCTATCCTTGCCTAGACCTACCCTTACCTTATCGTAAAAAAGAGTAAACAAAGAGTACGAATCGGAAGCTCATGTTTAAGGTGTGTGAGAGAATCTCAGGGAAAAGAAGCAATAGCGAGAGAGGAGATTCAGTGAGGTGAGAGGAAACGAGAGAAGAGATTAGGAATGATAGGCGGAGATATCTTCGAAATGTACTTTCACCGTGAATAGAAGGAGTCATGAGGCATCTACGAAACCAAAAATTATGATACTTTCTGTTAATTTTTGAATGGAATCCTCGTTTTCTTTGCATGTTTCGAATGAGGGGGTTAAGCCTCCGATAATAATGTATGATCATGAGCAGATGGTAGGGACACAAAGCAAGAGGAGGTCGAATCTCGGATGACTCTCTCGATTTCACGTGCTCTCTCGTCGGTTCTCGTGGGAGAGTGGGGGAGAGGGAGAGAGAGAGGAGGGAGAGGGGGAGAGAGAGGGGAGGGGAGGAAGTGAGGAAGAGAGGGAGGACTTGTATTGTCTCTGCTTCTCGAGTGCATCGAAAGCAGAAGACAATTCAATTTCCACTCGGTTGCCTCGTTTAAAATGGGCGAAATGAGACGGCGAGAGGAGATGGAGTTGGCTTCCAGGTGAAAAAGGGCACTTTGTGGGTGAGAAAATGAAGAGAAGCACTTGCAGCTGCCTGCCAGAGAGAGAGAGAGAGGAGAAGTTTGTTTTAGTACTTCGCAACTTTTCAACTTTGATACACCATCAATTCTCAACTAACAGCATTGATCTTGGATCTTATAAAAGGAGAAGTGAGAAGAATAGATAAATTCAGTACCCAAAACGTGGGACATAAAATGGAGGCTGCCTTGTATTAAATCTTCTATTCAGGAACAGGGTAAAATATCAGGTGAGATAATCAAAAAATATAATGGTGAAAAATAGAAGTAGACCAATACTCGAGTTAGTTCATTCTCGCCTCGGGAAAGGGCACACTAATGGACATGTTCTTCTCTCCTTTGCCGAGTAAGGGGAGAAAGCCACTCACCTAACCTTTTTCGGAGAGGAAATAGGAGTTGGATGGAGGGGAAATGTGTTTTTCCGACTAGTACATTAGTCTACGAATGGACGTCGTTGCCATCACACATTAGATAAGCCATCAATATCGAGATGGGGAAGATGGGATATGAGGATGACATGCATTAGCTACCGTAGTTTTCTATTATATCTTTAGAAAAAAGTGAATTCGGAAAAAGAAGAAATTGTGGGGTTCAAGTTTCTCAATTAATATAACTTTCCTTCCTTGAGTATCGCGAAGGTTCAGAGAAACCATTCAAGTGTGAAATGAGAGAAATCGGAAGAGATAAGAAGAGGAGAGAGGAACCAAAGAGAAGAAAGAACAGACAAGAGTCACATTACACTCAATCCTCCGTTTCTTGATCCGAATTTTATTCGCATTCCGTTCGTTTTGTCTGATTCAACACTAGATCCTATGTCATATTTTCGAAAAATTTTATTTTGGTAGACCCTTCTTTTCTGAGAACTTGAAACGGATAGGGCTCCCTGAAGCTGATCAGTACGACCTTCTGTTTCACTGAACTATAAAAAATATCTCGCCCAGCTCATTTCATACGCGTTAGTAACGACCGACTGCGCTTGCGATCAGTCACGTTTCTTTTGCTCATTGTGACTTCATCTCCGCAGGCCGTTTCATTTTTCGTCAAACGCGTTTCGTTTACAATCCGAGAGCTTTTCTTGTCCAAAATATCACTGATCACCGATCGGTGAGCGTCACTGTTGCTAGGTCTGCTATTGTTCCTCCTATACCTCGCGTGAACCGCTATTCAACAAACGTTACGAAAATGACACAAAACTGATCTTGCAAAATGATTTATTGTCAGTAGATCCGAATAGATTGAACCAGTATATCATGAATATTCTTTCGCGGCGCCGATCAGTATTCTACTGCGAGTCAAAACAATCGAAAAAACTGACCATTTCGCTCCTCGCCAACTTTAGCCTCTCAACTCTTCGTTTCGATATCTTCCCGAGTGTAGAGGAGTATCTTCCTAGCTGCTGCGTCGAGGGTCGAGTGAGGGGAGGCCTCCCTCCTCCTCTCAATCCTTCCCTTTGACTCCTCCATTCTGGACCCCCTGGGGATCACTTGCTCTGACAGGCATTTCTCATCTGGTCCATCCCCACCACGTCCATCTCTCCTCTTCTACTCCCTCATCTCGAGTGGGTGAGTCCCTTGTCTCTCCACTCGATCAGACTAGCACACCAAGAAGAAAGACAATGGGTAGGTCATGAGGATGGAATGACGAGCTCTTACGTTACTAAGAGCTCTTTTTAGGATTTTGAGAGAAAAAGGAAAAACATTGGAAGAGTCAGCCTCCAGTTATAGCAAACTACTCATGCGTCATTGACTAACGTTTACAATGAGCTCTCATTTTCGACCTCCAGAAGTCTTGAAATCATTCTGGGACATTGGATCAAGCATGCTTTCTGGCATTGCTTCTTCCAACTCTCCAGCAAAATTCCAAATTATCTTCGTTTCTTATGTTTGCTTGATCCAAAACAAACTTTCTTCAACTCGCATCGGAAAATATTTTTGTCTCGTCTTGGTGTTTGGCTCTGCTGTCGATATGTTTCATCCCTTGCTCAATCTCAATAATGAAAATGGAAGAGCGAGCCAGGCCGTGCCAGTCACTTTCTCATTCTGTCCTCTCATCATCATCACTTTGTTATGTCCTCCTCTCAAGGGAGGAATCAGAGCAGAGCGACGACGACGACTTCGTGGGCGGAAGAATACACTCGACAATGTTCTCACTCTCTTCATCCACCACACTATCTCGCCTCTTCTGACCTCCGCAAGCTGATTGAATATGGAGATTCGAGACTGAAACTGGCGCACTATGGAGATCCATCAGCGGAAATGAGATGACACCTCTCCTCTCCCCTCTCGTTCATTCCCCATTCATTCTAGGCAGAAAAGGGCGGAGATACGGTGCTTGGACCTCCTCATTCCCCTCCCTTCCCCTCTTGTTTTCGTCCAATTCGACCAGTTTCAAGACAAAGGTGTTGACAACTCGGGACAAAGATAGCTTACGCAATTCGCAGCGATTCTTCTCTCTTTCCTGACCTCTGATAAACACAGTGGCGAGACTCCCTCCCTTTCTGCTCCCTTCTCTCCGTCTGGGGACGAATTTTACTCCCAAACGTCGTTATGTTGGCTGGCTCTCAGTGCGATTTTTCGCCACCACTACCCCAGATCCCTCGGGATTGATTCACCCCTACTCAATCTTATATACTCTTTTATCCGCCACCCATATCATTTCCGGGCGTTAACGGAATAGGTCAAAGCGCGTACTACTTTTCATTGTCTACGGGATCGGAAATTCTATTCGAAGAAGAACGATATAGTCATCATTGCTGGAATTAGTGGTAGAGACAAAGGTATGCGTTCATGTTCACTCCTCTTCTGACTCCTCCCCCTTTACTCCTTCCTCTCCTCGCTTTCCCTCATATCCTCTAATCTGCCTTGAAGGAAGAAGGTGGAGAGGAAAAGTAGAAGACGGGTCCATGAGACGTTTTCCCTCACTGCTTCCTCCCCAAATTTCGCGCATCTTTTTTCGACCTCCAGAATCCCTCGGCTTTGTTTTTTTCCGCAAGCAAGCAACGCCGATTGTTCTTTAGACACTTGTTCAGATGGACTTACTGGATATTCGGTTTTAATTGAAAACGCCTATCAAATGGCTATGAAATACCATGTCTTAAAATCTCCTCATTTCTTGCACTCTTTCATCGGTCTCAGATGCGAGAGAGAACGCAAAGTGTAGAGACTCATTTCAATCACTACGATTACCCGAACTACATGCCGATTTACGAGAGAGTTCTCAGTCTTTTTTACATTCGAACCTCTAACTCTCCTTCCGCACTCTTCTCCGTAACTCCATCGATTGCAGTGATATTGTTCGAAATCTTCCGTTGCTGTCATGGGCCAGCTTCTGTCTGCCGTGTTCGAGCCCCATACTCATCAGGTTCGTTGGCGCATTGATTTGCACATTTCTCATCTGAATCATCCTCTTCGCCTAATTCGAATCTCAGATTCTCGCCAGATTCTAGGTACTTCTCCTAGTCCGCACGTAAATTATTGTTAGAAAAACATTTGCAGCACTTGTAGAGTTTAATCAAGATTTATGGGTACTTTACGGAGTTCGTGGACAGGAAATTGAATTGACTTTTCTGCCGTACATGATACATGACCATGTCCGAGCGGATTTGGGAGATTAATATAGAGCGCGACAAGAAACATGAGTAATGGCTATTATTGATACAGTAACAGTCTAGGGCGAGGGAAGAGGGCGGTAGAGGAGTGGTACGGTAGGACGGACAACAGGTAGATTAAAAGACAAATTAGTCAATAATATATCCTCAGATCGTGATGATCGGTCTGGATGAGGCGGGTAAGTCATCCATTCTTCGCTACCTCAAGAAGAGCAACGAGGGAATCGAGGAAGGACCAACGGTTGGATTCAACTGTGAGAAGGTGCGTGGTGGTTATTACTATATAGTCATATATAATCTTAAGAATGAAAAGGTCATTACTTTAAGAGACGGGAATACCCTCAATAGGTTCACATCATTATATATCTCAAAAATATTTTAAATCTTATTAGAATAATAAGTACTTTGCAGTTCCCATGCCGTAATGCGAAGGGCAAGCAGCAGTACTGCACCTTCTGGGATGTGGGAGGTCAGGAGAGACTGAGAGCTCTCTGGAAGGTCAGCGGACAGGGGAGTGCTTATGCTTCTTTAGTTATTGTGATAGTCGTGTTGTCCTCCTGAGTGGTTTGTGTTCGGTTTGTGTGTTCGGTGTCCCTGATTTGTTTCAGAAATATGTGAGAAGTAGATGTAAGTAGACGCTCGCTGCATGATTATTTTATAGGGGGGGGTGCGCTGCATGATTATTTTGTAAGGGGGACTAAAACAGAATCAGTGTTTTGCATCATCCATTGCATCATCCTATTTAAGGAGACATCGTGGGAAAATAAACCAGATGCTCGTGCTTTCTAGTAGAAATCCATTAGAAGAGGTTAGATTCTGAAGTGGGGGCTGAGACTGCTAGAAAATGGGAATTTTGAAGAATGCATTCTGGGCAGGGTTCAGACAAGCCAAAATACTAGCCTGATTTTCACCGTGCATCCAATATTTCGCGCAGAGTTAGCTAAATTTAGTGCCCTTTCCCTTTGCAAGTAATGTCATTAAGTCTCAAATTAAATGTTTGCACTAGCTCTCGTGACCGAAACAACGGCAAACGTGCGAGAGAAAGACGGCAAGATTGTTGGAATCAAAATATAAATGTATTTGAATAAAATAAAGTATTAAAAAAATCAATAATATATTATGAAATTATCAATGTGCAAATATATAATAATATATAAATAACATAAATATAATATTACTTTAAAATATCGTCAGATGTACGTGCGAAGAACGGATTCGATCCTATTCGTCATCGATTCGGCCAATTCGGAGAGAATGAAAGAGTGCAAGGAGGAGTTGGACCATCTCTTCAGGTGAGTATCATCAAAACAATATTGAAAATCGTCAAAAAAATCGATAAAGAACAATGACTATTTTTTTCATTTTGTAGAGAGGAGATCGTGCCCTCTCGCATTCCCTTCCTCATCATCCTCAACAAGATCGACCTTCCGGGAGCGATGAGAGAGGAGGAGATTCCTCGAGGTAAGATCTGTCTGATTTAGCAAGTCTCCGATTTACGAAGTACAATCCAACTGTTATCTGATTGTGCAAACTCAACATTCCACTACGAAAAAAATCAAACGGTCAAATTTCTTTCAGTTTCATCATTTTGGTCCCCCATTCTTCCACCCAAGATTCCGATTAGGGTCCCTCTGTGATCACGTACATAACTCCACCCTTACTGATGCGACTATTTTTATTGCCCCCAATATATCATCGATGACGTCATCACCACAGCGTATCCGCCACATGTCACAGTCACCGTCACAAGCATGATTGTTCTCCCTTTCTTATTATCCTCAACAGTCCTACTTGTAGAATTCATCTCTGATCACATACTTGTCTCCGTCATAACATAGCGATCACGTAAAAGTACCCACACTAATTTAGAATACATCTCTGATGACATACTCTACCCTAACTGATCTGTCTTTATCACCATCCCGAATGACGTCATCCTTCCAGCGTATTGGCATCTACCGTCACAAGCACGATTTCACGATCGTCAACTGCTGTGCGATCACTGGAGTAGGACTGGACGACTTCGTTGAGCGTCTCAACGCATCCATCAATGAGTCGAGGTTATTTTATACGCAACTTCATTTCAAGAACTAGGTAATAACACCCTGAAGGAAACTTTGTTTCACGTTTTTTTGTTGGAACGTTTTAGAATATTTTTCACTGTTACTTCTCAATCCCAAAGTGACCTCAATTTTTGCTTCTCATTCAGCTACTATTAGGAAGCAACGGTTTGCATCATATCTATGAGGAATTTCATAAGCGCATATTTTCGCACTAAAATGGGTCGCTTCTCGACACAAACACGAGCGCACTTCAGTCTCGTAAACTTTTTATCAGGAGGTCCGAAGCCGCTATCACGGCGGAGGAAGAAGCCATTAAAGAAGTCACTATCTCTCATTTTCCCATGCTCTCTAGTTTCAGCTTATTCGCTAGAGAGCATGTAGCATAGGGAAACATGGACGACGTGAGCCATTAAAGAGCCACATTTCAGGAAGCGCAAGAAGTGAGCAGAACGCAAAAGGATTCTCTTGCCCTGATATCTTCGATCACCCTACCCGATACCTCTATTAATCCACCATGATTCCACCCCAACTTGTGTTACCTGGTTGTTCCCTATACTTTTCTTGTCCTTATCAATAGTAGTTATCTTATTGCGAGTTCGCAGCATAATTTTATCAGTCTGTCCATAAATCAAATGATCTTCAACCATCAGAGAAACCCTCTCATTCTCCTGAAGCTTATTTCCTACACCATGTCAAATGCCTACCATAATATTTCCAGCGAATCTACGAGAGTTTCGCTTGAATCTGCGTATTCCATTCTACGATTAGGTTGTGTATCTTTCAAGCTGTCCGATCTATCTGTAATGAACTATTTTGAGTGAAGTAGAGTTGGAACTTCGTTATTAATGATAAACATGATATTCAAAAGATGTTATTACATAAAACATGTGCTCATGGTTAGTTTCGATTACCAGGTGTAAACAATCTCACTCAAGTTCCCCCTTTACACCATTTCATCACCGACTTTCAATGTTTGCGTCAAAAACGGTGTTCCAATTCGGCCGTGTTTCTCTCCTCTCCTACAATGGAAAGTGAAAGGTTCTCTATTCGGAGCCTTCACTTTCTCCATTCGCCCAAATTCTCTCGATTCCTTACTGTCTTTTGTCCACTTTCCGAATACTTTCTCTCTCATTTTGCAACTGTGGGGAAAGGGGATAGAATTGAAGAGGGAGACATGAAGACAGACGATTGATCGTAGCCAATCTCATCCTTCATTCTTCTCTGTTCCAATCTCTTTCCCTTTCACACATCCATTTCACTCCGTGTTCGTTTCTCTCTCACTCTTCCTTTCTCATGTCCAAATCACGCTCTCTCTCTCACTCATTCTCACTAAGCCCAGCCGGTTTCGAGCCCTGTCCACCTCTCGCTTTCCCTCTCTTCCCTTACTATTCGACCACTTCACTCGATCCTCTCCTATCTCGATATTGTATCGTCATACCTATTCATACTTTGGCCTACCTACTCATTGGGATACTTATTCACCCACAGTCAAAGTGCCAGTTTCTCTCTTCACTTTCACTCCGTTTCCGAACTATTCCCCTCGTTTCTCCCTTGTCTCATTCTCTTTCTCTTTCGATGGTATCATAGGCGAAAGTGAGAATTTATCCCTTGTTGCTTCCACTCTCGCTTTTTCTCGTCTTATCAAATCTACCTTATCACTCCTTTCTCTTCTCTAGTGGTTGCAGCGAACACCTCATCCCATTTATCTTGAAAGGCAATTTCATTCCAGTTTTCTGTGCAGTGCTACCTCTATAATAACTACTATTTCAAGTTTTGGATTGAATTTAAACACTTTGATCTTGAGTTGGCGAAGAGCGTTTAATCCATGTATCATATCTACTTCATTTCGATCCATCTAAACGCGCGCAAACTTTGCAGGAGAATCATCGCAGGCGAGGCGGGGCGGACAAAACACAAAAACGGCTCGTCAAGTTCATTCAAGGTCAATCGTCCGGCAAGGAGGAGGATCCTAATAGTCGACGCAAGAAGGTTAGTACCCCTTTCCTTCTTCCCATCACCTCGGCCCAAATCACACGCGAGAAAACGCGCTAAAAGAACAGGAAAGGCGAACCGCTCCCAGTCTCGAAAAATAGGACCGCATGTCGAAAATTAGTGATACGGAACTAAATTGGATTAGCGCAAAACTAGAAATTCGCTAAAGGTGATCAAGACGCTGATCCAACAAAAATATCAGAAATAATCAGTAGAATCAAAATTGGTTCCCCATCATTAGTCGAGTGATTCTAGTCTCATTACATCAATGAGGTTCTCCCTTCGTCACTCCATATCTTCCAATGGGCCTCCTCTTCTCCTCCCGGTATCCGATTACCCCATCTCTCCCTCTCTCTCTCTTCCTTCTTTCCTCTCCCGACAGTTGGTAAAGGTAGAAACGACACTCTCGACTCTTCACTTGTGGTAATCTGAGAAGGGGCGAAGTTGGTAGAGGAGAGTCGCGGGATGATTGGAGCAGTTAGAGAAGAGAAGAGAGGTAGGGTTGAGAAGGCCAGTCAACACGCCAATTTGCACTACTGTATCCATGGGTTGAGGTTGTTACACCATGCGTGCGAGATGGTTAGAACTGAAAAGCACCAAACACGGATCGTTTTAACGAATCCTCTGTATTTTGAGCTGAGTTTTATTGTATCTTGAGCAGCAATATCGGATATGAATATTTTACCGTAATACCACTACTGAACATAAGGTACTACTGCATCATCACTGATTCACATGTTTACTGGTACATTGTTTGTTTCATCGTGTAATGGGAAGTGCGAACTATGAACAATGGCGTAATCGTATTATGTTGTCCAAGTGTGAAATCACGGGTGCTTGTATGAGATATATATCTCCTCTGAGCTGGACGTCATCTGTGGTGTCCACTATCTCTATGCGGAACCAGCACAAAGATATGCACAAATTTACTGTCCAGGTGCTATGATATCACACAGACCTGAGTGGACAGATACTGCTATATATGGGGTGGAATGTGGTTTCCGACTGTTCCGAAATATCGTCGGACGGATTTTTACTTAAATCCGATACTGAACATTCTACCATTCTAATCATCTCTCAAAGATTCAGTTTTACTAGTAGAGCGTGCTTATGGCCATCATGAAATAGGAAGTGAGATAGGAATGTGTTCTCGAACTGTTTCCGATCTATCGTTGGGCACCAACGCCTTCTCGTTGCATTCTTACACTTAGAGGCGGGGAAGGATGGGATGGAGATATGATCGGATGTCAGCAGCAGTGAGGGTCCAGTCCACCAGATCTATATCCTCCTCTCTTCATCTCTCCTCTTCTTTCTACTTCTTCTTACTGCCGCTGCTCTATATCCACACAATTGCTTCAATTAGTGCGTGAGTGGTGGAGTAACAGTCCCATCCCCCCTCGAGTCCAGTTCCCGATCAGCCTCGGCTATAGTGATAGTGACTACAACTGGTGGTCATTCAGAAGGATGAGAAGGGAGAGGGAATAATGAGAAGGTGTACGATGAGACCGATGATGGGCGAGTACTTCCGCACTTTTCGCCCATTGCCCCCCTTCATTCTTGGAGAAGAGGGGTTACTCGTCTCTTACTTGTGCCCATCTCACCAATTACTCTCATCCGATTTCCTATGCATCCCAATTGTCTCAATCACCAGAGCCGAGAAGAAGAGAGAGAGAGAAGCACCGACCACTTTCCTTGTCTTCTTCGTTTCCTGTCAAACCAATCGTCGATTCACTTCGCATCACCGAGTCATTTAATGAAATTCACCCCGCCTGCCTTTCTCCTTCGTCTCCTTCCGGTGTCATGTCTTATGCATCCCAGAAAGGCGACGCATCTAGATTAATTAGAACGCCCATCTTATCCACTCGAGCAGAGAGGAAAGCCCCTGGACTCTCATTGACTCGTCGTTTATCCCTCTATCTATTGAATGCCAACTTTGAACTTGCGAACAGATGATTTTCGGAAGTGCATTTTTAGTCGAGATATTTTTCTCTCTATATATTCACATATTCCAACTCTAACCATCAACATATGATTTTTTGGAAGTTCATTATTTAAATATTCCTCTCCATATTCCTTAATATTCCATCATTTTAACATGCGTAGATGATTTTTCGGAAGTGCGTTCTTTGATGAGATATTCTTCACAATATTCGTACTTTCTTATGCTTTGATGGACGTAAATGGAAAACATCTGACTGTTTAGACCAGACTTCATTGTGATCCTTCCCCTCCCCCACCTTCATACTAACGAGTCATGTGTTGCTTATCGTAGATAAGACCCGTACTTCCGAGTCATTTCCGAGTTGACTTCAACGCATCGGGTCGGGTGTTGAGGACCCACTCTCTTAAATATTTCTTCACTTCACAGGGGCATATTATACAATTATTGCAGAGTTTAATTAGTTGATATTTTCATTCCGATCCGGTCTGTTTCAACACCCTATTGTTATTAGGATGACGCACTTCCGTAGTACACATCCTCATGTGTTTTTGAGAGATGCACTATACTGGAGCCAGATTCCGTCCATTGGAGCGGATTATAATAGGGGTCGACCAGAGAGAGGAAGGTCCGAAATCTCTCGCCCCGCTTCCCTCTTATGAATCCATCCTTTGCGTCGTTGGTCTAATCGAGCTATTCATCTGCCATTCCCATTCATTCTTCCAAACGGGGAAGAGAAAGGAAAGAAGAGACTTCTCGCCTGCCTTCCTTATCCACTCTCAACGCACTTCCAGTCCATTCTCATAACGGGCATAGTTCCGGATTTAGAAAGGGGTAGATTGCAGAGGCTGTAGGGTCATAGCTCTACCGTATGCTGCAAAATTCTGCTCTTTGCTATTCACGTCTTCCATATATTGTATACCTGAGATTTGCAAAGTAGTTTTGAAACACGATCTCCTTAGATGTCTTTATTAAGAATCACTCCCATATTCGAATTCGTTGAGAATTTGCTAATTGGAATGTGCTAATTTGGTGGTAGAGAGTCCATTTAAAGTTCAGCACTGTTCCTAACGACACTCGTTTCCGTTTCTTGTCATCACAACCAGATGAGTATTGCACTTGTACCGGCTAGGTCTTTTTCCTGCATAGTGCAGTCTGAATCCCCGAGAGTGACTGGCCGATCTCTTCATCCTCTTCAGCCTTCCGTCTTCCTCTGTATTCCCGGGGAGTCTCAGGGCGGCGTCTCCCGACCCCTTCTCATCCCTTTCTCTCATGTAATGCAATCAGATCGTCGTGACCCTCAAGGCAAGAAGAAGGGGGGAGACGAAAGAGGGCTAAGTGGAGGCATCCGTAGATAGAGACCGGAGAAGAGTAGAGGAGGGGGAGGGAGACAGATTGGGAGTGGCGTATAGAGAGCTCTACCCAATTAAACGGTTCCCCTCAGCTCCGCCCCACAGTTGACAGCCATGAGCAGCCCCCCTTCCTCCACACCCTTCGTATCGGTCTCACAAGTCATCCATCGGTCGAATTTCACGCAAGATGAGACTTGAGATAGAGAGGCGCTCGACTGGTCATTCCCCCTCCTTCTCAGCCACTACTCACAATTTTCTAATTGGCTTGTGCTGGCGAGCCGTATCGTTCTACCGTATACCATAGCTGCTGCACCCACTTCAGCATTTCATTACTAGAGACGTCTTTCAAAAGGACCAAGTAACCTACCGCACCATTGCACTAGTGGACATTGTGTGAATAGTTTGCATAAGACAACCGAAATCAGCACATGATTCAACGATTGATGACTGTGCTTGGAATATCACTATTTACACCGAAATCAATCTCATTGCACCCCATTTCATCTCAATTTTCTCTCTTTGCTCATTACCCTCAAAGCCCAAGTCTGCTTCCCCTTCCTATTATCACTCTTCCGCTTACTTTATCTACTTCTCAACTGCGCTTTTCAACGTCCCTTGAGATTCAGAGGACTCTTAGTGGGGTCTTTTTCCTACTGTTCTGTTCATTTATCACGTGCCCATTACTCTCATATCAATCAATTTCCACTAGCTGAGAACATCAGGAAAAAAACCTACAGGAAGAGAGCCAAATATTGACGTTTTCTTCCCTTCTTGGATCTGAGAACTATGCTTATATTTTTTACAATTTTCATTCAGTAGATTATCATACGAATGTTTCTGACCCAGCGGTATCGATGTATGAAATTGTGCTCCGTTTGGTTTAATATAGCACGCAATCTCAATGGCTACCGTACTCTCCTGGGAGTAGTCCCCCCTTCTTCTAATCTCTCTCTCCAATTCACTATGTAAATGGAGTGTCGGTGGTGTCGCTTCTCCTTTGAATGGCTGATCGCCCACTCCTCTCTCTCAGTACTCTCCTAGTATCTCTCCTTCCATTAATTGCCATCAGCGAGATCCCCCGTCCCCTTTCTTCTCTTCCAATTATTTGATCCTTCCCGAGAGATAAGAGGAAGGAGCTGGCGCGATGTGGTTTGGGCTTATCCATTACCCTTGCACTAGCATATTTCTCAATCTTTACCAAAATCTGAAAATAGTTATATTGATACCAATAGAAAAGTTTAAACTTGATGATTATCGCTCACTTTTTTGCACTGTCTCTAGAAGTAGGAATATTTGGCAGATGACGCAATGTTCCGAGAATATTTCCAAAAAAAATTTCTTGAATTCTGATTCCGAGTCCAATGCTCTAACTTCTCCCCGGGGTATACGGTAGAATAAAGGAAGAAGAAGGGGGAGGGAGAGGGGGGGGGAGGGGAGGAGAGAGTCCTCTTCCGACACTCAACTGGTCATACCCGGGAGCAACCCTGATTACATTACCAGTCCAGAGAAGAGAGAGAGAGGAGTCAAGAGAAGAGGGGGGCAAAGGAGGATATCGCTTTAGGGTGAGAGCCCAAAGTGAGCATCGAAATTGGGTTTGAAGAGCGAGAGAAAGACATGTTGAATGCCCAGTGAACACAATCATTCTCTGTTTTTGAGTGAGTGATTCGAGTGAGAGAGTGAAGGGGGATAACTCTTCGCATGTTCGGTAGGAGGGATTTAGTGACGACGTGAGGCACCATCAAAGTCGACTCATCCCCAAGATCCAGACCGAATTATTGGTAGGATGAAGGGGGATCGAACAGATTCCCCTCTCCTCTCCTCTGCCTCTCCCAAGATACTGAATAGACCCTCCGGCTTCTTCTTCTCCATCCTCTTCGTAGCATCTCAGCCAGCCCCAATATGTCGTCCAATCTCATTATATGAGAGAGACGGTATCCAGAGCACGCTAGAATATGCAAGAATGGCATGGAAAGACGGCAGGCTCCCCTTCTCCCTCCTCTGACTTCACTCCTCATTATTGTGATCTAAGCTCCTCATTTGGACGTGTGGATCCTTTCTGAAGTGTCCACTCGACACCAATTACACTATTACGTGTCGGCTTCCACTTTTACGCTCGAACTCGCGTCGTCGCCCCTTGTACTATTCGAGATTCACCCCCATTTCTACGGTGTCTAATTGAGGGGTTGAAAAGTGTACGGTGCCTTCGCTTTGATGTGTGTGATGTGGCTACTTTATGATATGCTTCATGTGATTTTGAAACAACTGCTGCAATACTGCCTACTGTATGTTGGACTTCGCTTGCGTCGCTTATAATATTTCGTTTCTCAGAATTCTGATGAAAATATTCGGACTGAGAGCACAATAAGAAAAAGTTAGAAAAATCTCTTGCAATTTGATCCGAAAGTTCTTATCTGAAGATACATCCTTCATTCTGTTCACTGCTTATCGTCTCGCAATCCTTCACTCGCTGCTCACTCGCACCGCTTTGCTTCGTTATCAGCCTATCGCTATGTCTGCTTTTGGTTAGATGAGAACACCCGGATGAGAACCAAACATTCCTTTGCGCTTCTATTTTTAGACCTATTCACAAAATCCATAAAAAAATTTTTGTTCACTTCCAATAGCCCAGAATGTTCTCATTCGACCAATTGCCGCTTTGCTTCTTTGTTTTATGCCCCGCATCATGTGTTGCTGATACCGCAGCAATATCTGCTTACTGTATTTCGCTATGGCTCGCTTGCTTCGCTATTCGTTCTTGCTTTGCTTCCCTTGCACTCTCACCTCCCGCTTCAGCTTTTCCCTGCTCAAAACAGCCGTTCAATGCCCACCACGTGTGGCTTTCCCAACTGCAAGTTTCGCTCTCGCTACCGAGGAGTAGAGGACAATCGACACTTCTACCGTATTCCCAAGAGACCGTTTGTACTGCGAAAACGGTGGCTAACGGCGATCGGAAGGACAGAGGAAACCGTTGTCTCGCAGGTGCTTTGGGGGCTTCATGCAGCTTTGCTTTGCTTGTTATTTTTGGAGAAAAAACTGAATTTGAACTATGTTACATGCTCTACAGTCCAGAAGTAAAGGCGCATCAACTTTAGACGACCTGAAAACAGTCCAAGAACACGCGGTATTCGGTACTCCAGTAGATATCAGTTCGCTTAAATCGCTTAATCGTCGGCTCATCCGAAAGCTTTGCCACAATATCAGCACCAGAGACGTGTAAAAGCTGTCACGCACTCCTCTCATCACATACTCTCTGTGCTCTCTGAAGGCATGGGAGCAATGCAAAACGATGAGTGCGTGAATTTTGTGGCATATGATCACCACATGCTTTCGACCATTCCATTCGCACTAAGCGGGATCAGCAGGTGTTCAGGAGAAAAGTGGAGTGTTATCGCAAAAACAAGCGAAAATCGAAATATCGAAAATTAATTATGATATTTCGATGATGGTTTTAGTTCAAATTACAGTTGCGCATCTGCTCTGCTCACTTCGAAGGCGGAGAAAAGAAGGAAGGCGATATTCCAGTTGCTGATCCGGCTGCGAGTTTATAACAAATGAGCATTTGTTCCGTTAAACTATGAACGAAACTAATATATCTTCTTTCAGATCGATCCACCGTTATCAATCGATCTCCCGCCAAAGGAAGGGAAAACGCCGAAACGCGCTGCAAAATCATCGCCACCAGGGCAGAAAGCACTGCTTGGAAGGACCAGCTTCACTCCACCATTTCTCAAGCAGAACAATCGGCCGAGGGAACAGTGGGGTGAGCAATATTATATTAATGTTGCAGTTTCAGTATCGGTATTATGACGAAATCTCGCACGATCCACATTGTGCTCTTAATTATCGATAATTTTCGAGCCTTACTAGATTTCATAAACTTCTGGCAATCTTCTGGCCTTTACTTAGATCTAAATGAAGAGTGAGAAAGAGAGCATTAGGGGAAGGATTAGTGAAGAGTTTGTCCTCAAAAAAAATTGTATCCTACTGTCATGGGAACAAGGGCGGATAAGAGGAGTGAGAATAATTTCGGGATGAAAAGTTGTGAGCTGCCGAGAATTTAGGAATCAACTTGAATTGTTTTTTTAATTTTCTAATTAATTACCACAACAACGTTTTGTTTTGATTAGTGAGTACTAGAGCACTGGGTTTAGTAGTGTCCATAACGTCAATGAGATATGGAAATGTTGACGCACTACGATTCTGAATAATAGCATTGTGTTTCTTTGGCTTTTCCTTTCTCAATAGGCTAATTCGAGATATCTCTCAATTCCTCGTTTTTATTTCACTGTCGACATCTCTTTCTCGTGTCTAGGAGATGTATATCATTCGAATCCTATAGCCGAACCCCGTCATTTTGCTTAGATACCTTCCTTCCGTCCTGGCTACCATCGATTCCTTTCCATCATATTGAATATAGAATATTTTTTTTAGAACATTCAGGTGAAAAAAAATTATCAGTTTTAGAACTAAAAACGTGCATCCTCCTTTCAATATCGTTGTTATTGCTCGTTTTTTTCACATGTTGCCGCGCAAACCACTGACTCTTGTTCGTGCTTACAGTTCAGAATGGACCATAATGCCTCATCTGATCAGTCATCAAACTCTCGCGTTCCTCTCTCAAGATCAAGTTGACCCCATCACGCATACTCCCAACTCAGTGATATCTTTTCTTGCCGCTGTAAAGAAGGAAGAATCGGAGGATCCAGACCCGACTAATCTAGCCAAAATCGCCATCGCTAAGACCGCCCCCAGTCGAGCGGCTGGGGGAAAATGCAAGATCGGGCGAACAATCACTTCAAAGAGGACCTTCACCGCCGCTCCTCTACCTGCGAACTTTCCTCTACCTGCGAACTTTCCCACCCACGATCCAGTATTCCTACAGAAACTCAGGGACGATGCGGCGGCTAAGTTTGCTGCTAAAAATGCAGTCACCAGGAAAAAAGGCAGCAAAAGAAGGGAAACGGTAGGTCAATGTGGGTTACTAAACTTAGAGGAGCGGGGCAACTACAATGCGACTCGCACTCGAATATTCATTGATGCATGTTGTGCATCTGTGATGATTATCCAAGACGAATCCGATTCCCATCCGTCGAGATTCCCAGGGATGATTCGCCTAACGTGGGACATTTTTCAGTGAGCCTCGACACGATAAGATTTGCTCCCTACTCTCTTAATTCCCTCCTTCTCTTCTCTCCATTTCAACCATCTGGTCATGATCACTCGTCTTCTCCTTATTCACCTGGACTATTCCATCCCTTCTTTCCTCTCTTTCTCCTTCCTACACTTTGTCACTTCGATTCCACACTCATTATCCATCTAAGTCTCTTCGTCCGCTTTTCCTTCCTCTTCTCCTCATCTCCTCCTCTTCTTCTCCATCTTCCAGTCCTTCTATTCAGTCATCTCCTCAGATGTGTCCACTTTAAGGGAGACCTCGTCTTCCTCTTCTTCTTCTTGCTTCAGCCCAAAACAGGCATTTCATGAGTAGTCGAGTCTCCTCTTCCTCTCCAACAAATCCTCACTACTCGCCTTCTGTTTGTCCAAGGAAGGAGAGATCTGAGTGACGTTCTCACTACTCCCCAATTCGCTCCTCCCTTCGTTTCATCTTTCAGCCACTCGTTACATCGAGACCTCTTGTGTGCCCATCGTAGACCTCCATGGGCTCAATACCTGATTGAATGCAATCCCTCACTTCGGGAATCGTTTTGTTAGAATACTGTAGCAGGCAGTGCATATCCATCATCACATATTTCCTCTTTATTGACTTACTATTATTAGGTGTCAACAGGTAACCATCATACTCTTTATGGCGGTAACACATAACCCCTTGTGGCCACCCCACACTCATAGGTCATTTCACTTTGTCTCCACTCTGCCTATCTATTGCTTGCCTCTCTCTCCTCACCCTCCTCCCTCTCCTCTCTTTCCTCACTTCGAACCGTCTCTCACCATCTGCTCCTCTCAGGAATCTGCTCCCATCTGGGATTGTCTTTCCGTCTCTCTTCTTCCACCACTTGTTATGCTTCCACTCCTCTCACTGTCTCCTCTCTCAAAGTCGCCACTTTGTGTCAGCGAGTCTCATTTCGACAATAACTTGCTTCGACCACTTCCCCATCTCTCTCCATTTGGGTCCCCGGAGATTCCACTATGAGATAGAGGAGAGGACTCTCGGTAGAACTGCCATCATTGCTTCATCCCATCATTGTTGTCCCACAGTCCTTCCTTCCTCCTCTCTTCTTTTCTCTCGCATCGTAACTCATTCCTCCGTTCCTGTCTACTCTTCTTCCTTTTTCTCCTCTTCTAATTATGTATTTGTCCCGTGTAGTATGCATGAGAGGGTACGAATTATTGTAGTGAAGAGAAGCGGGCTTCAAGAGAGAGAGACGTTTTTCACTCCTTTCCATTCTCCATTCCGCCCATTGTTCTGCTCTCTTTGAAGCCTAGATTGAGAAGCCTGTGTCCAATCGCCTTTTCACCAGCTCTTCTCCTTTTTCAATCCCATTTTGTAGGAATCAGACCACCGTAGTCTTCGTTGCTCATTTCTCACAGTTAGGATAAAGGGGACCGGGCGGCAAAAAGGGGATGAGAAGGAAAATTGGGATGTGAGAGAGTGAGTGAGTGAGTGAGTCGCGGAGAAGATTAGATGAATAGGAAAGAAGGGGAGAGAGCAGATAGAGAAGGGGGGACCCCGCCCCATTTGTTTGAGCAGCAGCTACAGCAGCCAAGCGACGATACCCCACTCTCAACTCAATTACCCTATTATATTGTGGGGCCACAACCCCTCCTCTTTCTTCCGATGTCATAGATAGATGTCATAGGGCTAGCTTTACCTTGGTAGGCATCGAACTTGCAACCCCTGGATGATAAATTGCGCCTTAGACCACTAGGCTATCCTTCACTATACTTTTTTTGTTTTCAGAAGTGAATCATCTTCTGGAGAACTCCTGCACGCTCTGCCCCTGCTACCCGACAACAGTGACATCAGCGGAATATTCGGAAGTAAGACCTTTTCGTGACCCTTTTTCGAGTTATTCGGCCTTTTGCTTCGAAATGACGCAATTTATAGCTGTGCTTAGCAATTATTTCAATATATTTATTCTTGTTTGGGTACGGTAGCATTCCTCGAACAAATATAGCGTACAAAATCCAAGTGCATCGAAGCGCATAAGAAAAATGCCTAGAATCTCATGAAATCACGATAGGAGATCATTGAAGCGCAATTAAAAAGACATTTTATTTATTTTAACAAATAATAATTTAAGTGGCATCTCGAGCGAATGGTGTCGTCTCATCTCGTCCTCTCGTCGCTCTTCTCGATGGAAGGGACTGCTCCATCGAAATGCCTATCCTCAAGGATGTCGCCACTCTCGCATTCTGTGATGCCCAATCAACCTCGGAAATCCATGAGAAGGTACTATACAATACATTAGTCAGTATAATACAAATATTACGATATATTCTACTCTTCCTGCTCTTATAAGCATCTTTAGATGATTTTTTGTGTGATGATGAAATACCTATTAGGATGATTTTTTAGCCTTGGCACCACACCTTTCTCACTCTCCTTATTATCAATTTCCTCCCACGAGGTAGATCATATCTTCAGGTTGGGGTTGGTCCCTCAAGTAATATAATGCCTAGGCAGATCCGTATTTACCCTCCAGAAAGATGAAAGATGAAGCGGACAATTTGATTCCGATGAACTTTCGGCAGCTTTTCTGCACTTGCTGCAGGTACCAGCATGATGTCACTCATAAATCGGAAAAGGCGAGAGAAATGAGAGAGCGATAGATTCGGTTGATTCGCCACTGGAATTTAGCAGTTGCGTCAAGCGGGAGCCAATTCCCCCCCTCTCAAATGTGTCTTGCAACCATAAATTTCATAACGCAATTTCGCTGACTGGGGCGGCCTCTCTCCGTATCGGGATTGAATTAGTAGTAGTCCTATCTCTCCACCAACTATTTCCTCCCTCCTCTTCTCTCGTATCTCGATGAGAATGAGTAACTCGAGAAGAAGGACCAAGCAGGGGAAGTCAGATAGATAGATAGATAGTCCTCGACCCTCCTCAGTTCACACACTATCTCGCTTCAATAAGGGGAGTAGAAGCCTAATAGAGTACGCAATGAATGTTAAATCGGGTAGTCTTCCGTGAGCGACGATTCTCTCACCCCTACGGAGGACTACTCCATTATTCATATGAAGAGATGACTCCTTCATCATCCAATATCCTCTCACATAATTGGTCAACGGCGTCATTGTCGAAAATATGGTAGGGATGAGTGGCGAACATGGAACAGATGGGGGAAATAAGGGATAGAGAGAGAGACGACTATTGTTTGTCCCGACGAATTCAGTGTACCTCATCTATTATTAAGTGAGTGAAGAAGAAGAGACGAAAGGAGAGAGTCGTACCATGAATTGATAGCTTGAGATTCGCACGAAAAGAGCTCTCGGAAAACAAATGATTCCCGAATGATGTGAAGGGGATAGGTGCCATTTGGTTCCGAGCGCGAAAAAGACATTCACGATCTATCCCCAGGGTGCCACTTTGACATCGTATATAATGCCTCCGGGTGCATTATGTAGACCCCTCACTTATAACATCGGTTACTCATGGAGAAGGTCATTACATCAGAGATGCAGCTATAAACAATTTCGGGCCGAATCAAAAATGTTGATGATCAGGCTAAACGGCACGATCGAATCTTACTGTACTTCTGTCTTAAGATACATCCAAGTATCCGACTGAAGTGAATTCTATCGTTCCAGGTGCTAACTGAGGCTGTCGCGGCTCTTATGTGGCATTCAATCCGCTTGGAGCGAGCTGATCTCGAGAAGTTCAAGGCACTCAAGGTACCAATATTAGAGTAAAAGTGTATACAGTAATATCATATTCTTCGAAGGTGGTCGTCAGAATCGGCTCGGATGCCGACAACATCGACATCGCTGCTGCTACGGATCTCGGTGAGAATCTCTCTGACTCTCTCCATTTCCCATGCTCTCTCGCGCTCTCTCTAGCCTTCTGCAGCTTGTCTGACTCTCTCCATTTCTCACGCTCTCTAACCCTCTCTGACTCGCATTCCCTGACATTTATGGAATCCTTCGGAAGAATCCGTTTCCGCTTTGGCGCTGCCCTTTCAGCTCGAATACTGAAATAACTTGACATTCAACCAAATTAGCAGCTGCATTATGCCCAGCGGTTTTCTATTAGCGTATGACGCAGGATGAAGCTATTGAATCATCCTTGGGTACTGTATTTTCGACAAGGACCCCTTTCGGCTCCCTTTCGTCGCTGAATAAATCAGAGGGTTGGTCATTTCGTGTGAGTGGCTACACCGCTTCCTCTCCTCCTCTTTCTCTCTGGATGGAGTAGTATCTGACACTCAATCTGCCCCCACTATGCCATCTCCTCCTCCCTCGCCACTTCAAATGAACATAGGACCCATTGAGTTGACTAGCGAAGGAAAGAGGAGGACGGAAGGAGGGAAGGGGAAGGAGTCAGAATAGGAAGGGGCGAATCTCGCGGAAATTGGCAGGCCCGTCTCAAGACGACTTCGACTGACTCTGCCTAGTCTCTTCCCTTTGAGTGAGAGAGAATAAGAGGATTGGTTGAGTGAAGATGAGAATTGGAGAGAATGGACATGAGGATTACTTAGTACTCACACCCACGGAAAGAGTGCATCGAAGATTAGGAAGGAAGAGTGCATTGAGAGGGATCAGAAACAGCGAGGGATTACGGTAATGAGGAGCTGAGAATATACCCAGGAGCATCTGCTAGATCAGACACATTATGTAGACGTTTAAGCATCTCAAGTGTAATCCATTCCAAAGATATTGTAATAATGGATTGCGATAGTGGAGTTGATAAGACTAAGAAGAAGCTATACAAAAGAAACTTTTGAAAACAATGCTAAAAACGTATCTGCGCCCACTGGTGCAACCTAGGAAGAATTCCTGCCTATCCTCATCTGAGCGTTAACGCCTGTTAAGCATAAAAATTATTATTAAAATGTATCTCAGGCATCGCCGTCTGTTCCACTCCATCTGGCTGCGTTGAGGAGACTGCCGACACGACGATGTCACTGATCACGGGCATGTACAGGAACACATTCATGCTCTCACAGAAGATCACGATGGAAGGAAAGGTACGGTCGAAAAAGACATCATCCCCGTAATGTTAATCTAATAGGAAAACCATGTGCATTCTATGATAAAAATGCGTTTACTCTATGAAATAAAATGAAATATATTTGTTATATTTGAATTTTCAGCCGATGGCGATCGACACGATGCGCACTCAGTGCGCGGGCACTCGTCGCATTCGTGGGGAGACCCTCGGCCTCGTCGGATTCGGCCGTATCGGAATGGCTGTAGCAATCAGAGCGAAGACCTTCGGATTCAACGTCATCTTCTATGATCCACATGTAGCTGAGGCATCGAGAAGAGCATCGGAGTGGAGAGGTACAGTGATAACATAGATGATACTATTTGATGATGTTGATAGAGATGCGGAGCCAAACAAAATTGATTTCAGAGTATCAACCCTGATCGAGCTCGTGTCCAAGTCCAACTGTCTCTCCCTCCACTGTCCTCTCACCGACGAGACTCGTCACATCATCAACGACTCCAGCTAAGGGTCAGTCAAACAGCGTATTTACGGAAGATTCAAACGTTACTCAGAAAACACACACCTAAAAATGGAAAAAAAAATATCAACGCAAATGCAAAAAGAGAGACAAAGAATTCCAAAATATCTTATAATCAATATTTTTGTATAGGTGATGCAACGCGGGTCGTTCATCGTGAACACCTCTCGTGGAGGTCTCATCAGTGACGTCGATCTGTCCATCTACCTCAAGAGTGGACACATCCGTGCTGCGGCTCTGGACGTATTCGAATTTGAACCTACTGGGAATGAGTATCAACCGAGTACGTAGAACATCTTATCTTTTCTTCCCGGAGAATGACATCTTTCAATCGATTATTGCAGACCACCTCGCCACTCTTCCTAACGTGATCGCCACGGCTCATTCCTCATGGTACTCCGATGCTGCGTGCAAGGAGCTCAGGAGATGGCAGCTAAGGAGGTTTGCACTAGTTCTTCTTCACGTCTTCAAAATCTCAGAATAAGAATAGCGGAGTCTCGAAGCAAAGATCTTCGAACTTTGCGAACAGAACACATGAGATGGTTGATCTGAAAATGTCTTGAGCGGAAAATAATAGTTCAGTCTTTCCAGGTCCGTCACGCTCTGGTCGGTCGTCGTCTGCCTCACGATCTTCCCAACTGCGTGAACAAGGATCAGCTACTAGCTACTGGAAGAACCTCCGTCCCTTCACATCCCTCAAATGGCCGCTCCCAGTCCTCCAACATGAATCCATTTCATCATCTACAGGGATTCGGAGGTGAGAACATGGAGAGAGGAAATGAACTCGGAGGGTGAATAAGTCTCTAAATTCCTTACTACACCTTCGTACTAAGAAAAATCGTGCTTTGTACTTTACTAAAACCTACTACTACAGTACTAGTACATTCTAGCACTCTTGACATGAAAATTGTAGGAAGATTCTCACTGCATACTTATTCCCCTCCGAGCCGCCGGTAGTCGTGTCGTCTAGATGTTGTTCCTACCGCTCCTTCTACTCACACCCTCTCTCAGTCTTTGCAGGTCGTCCCCTCGGGATTCCCGGTATGCCGCCATGTCCTTTCCCATGATGAACAATCCGATGCTCGCGGCGATGACGGAGGAATGGCATTGAATCCACTGCTGATGAACCCCAACTCCGCCGCTCTGGCGCTAGCCTCGGCCTCAGTGGCCAGTGGACACACATCGCCTGCAGCCGCACTCGCTAGCCTAGCTGCTGCTACTCAGGTATGTATTCGGGAAGGGCCCTCATAAGATCAAAGGGAAACGGTAATACAAAAAATCATAAAAAATGAACGAATTTTGGTCAATACAAAAATTATTTACTTGCCTCCTGAAAGACATCCAGAATAAAAAAATTAATTAACCTCAGGGCATGTCCACTGCCTCTTCTACGGCATCGTGTGGCTCCAATGGACCACTCGCTAAGAGCCCGAGGATCAGCAACTCGGCAACGAGCTCGCCTTTCAAGGTAAATAATGTAAATCTTAAAAAAGCCCAAAATTTTATTTTTTTCCCAAAAATTGCAAATTCAATGGTTCACGGAACATTTTGTATACAATTAAATAGCATTATGAATAATTTGCATTGCAGCGCGAGGAGGCCTCCCCAGTTGTCTCCAACGGCACCAATCCTTCGAACGAGTCTCCCTGCTCGCCCCATGCTACTGAGACGCAGATTGTCTTCCGTATCCCATCTCCGCCTGAGAACGGAACGACGACCTCTGGTTCTCCAAAAGAGGAAACTCGTTCCGAGTCATCGACTCCTCCCCATAAGACACTGATCAAGATGGAGGAAGAGAACAGTGGTCCGGTTCTCAACGGGAACGGCCATCTCATCCAGAGTCTCACCCAGACCTCCGCCTGAACTAGTTGACATCACTCGAATCTATCCAATAATCATTAACCTCCATTAACCCTCTCTACGTACTATTATTGGACCGACCTAGTAGCAAAGAGGATTAGAGTAGTATCGTCTTGGAACTTGATATTTACAGTTCATAACTTCTTGCTGCTCTAAGACGAGACACCTCTGGAGTAGAACTTCGATTGACCTCTCATCTCTCTTTTTATGAATTCCATTTATTTCCATCGTATTATTTTCGTATTCTTCGTATTTGCCGGCAATTGTGTAAGCTTCCCCATGATCTCATAGATTGCCTTCTCCCACATGATACGTTTATTTGTCCAGCAATGCACCATCCTTTTACAAAGCACAACTCTTCGTTTCGGTCATGGGTCAACTAACCCCGCCTCTTCCTTTTTAGCTTCGTACTTTTGAGTTTAGAGAACCTACTAACATACAATCTGGTTTCTTACTTCGTATTGCAGAGCTTTTATTGAATATCTAGATCAAATAACTGTATCGTATTCATTCTTCGCCCAATTGTATGCCAACTACACCAAACGGAAAACCCCGATAGTCGTCCTTTTCCTTATTGTCCCATAATACACTCGGTGTTGAAATGACGTCTTCCTTCCTATGCTTTACTCCTCAATCCAGGACTTTACACACTCCCCCCAAAGTCTACAGTGTTCGACCACTCCACTTATTCCTACAATGTTTGTGCTCCCAGATCTGACTACCGTCAGACAAATTAAGGTACTATTGTGCGAAACATCCGACAGATAAGATAGATTTGTCATGATTACTTCCCCACTCGTGCTGTTTTCATACCGAGAGACTGTATAACGATAAACGTGTTTATGTTGCAACAACGTACCCGTGAAGAATGTTGATATTACTACAACAACAGATAGGCGAGAACAGTTGTCAAAATGGGTACAAGCAAAGAGGATATATTGACAGAGTTACAGTAGTCGTTGAAGCAAGTACACTTGATTATACGGTAGCCGAGTATGGCGGATTGCTCACACATATCGACTGATCCGAGTGGAAGAATCGAGCATCCACGAACCATCGAAACGATACGATTCTCATCGTTGTATGTGTTACCCACTATAAATATAAATTTTTGATTTTTGATTTCATCCTTGCATTTAGCAATTTGGATCGTTAGTGAAAGGAATGAAATCTTCGAAATCAGTGTTTTTCCCAAATTTGAAAGCGTCTAAGGGATTTTACACCGGTGAATCATTAAATGTTTCATTGTTCAGGAGTAAGTCATATTTAAGAAGCTATCAATGATCTTAGGTGGAGACTAAATGCATCCCATACTCTGAAGATTCCCATCAACTCACTTTTATCGACTCCACCCGAGTAGACTGCTATCTTCACACATCCAAATAGACCATATCCACACGTCTTCGGTGCCATTTACAGTCGACTCCTGCTCCACTCGTGCACTCGTAGCATGTTATCGAATCAACTCGCGATATCAAGAATGGTAGGAGAAACAGCGACAACCAGAACATCACAATGTATCTGCAATAGGAGATGGAAAGTATATTCGATCAAGGGATTAACGGGAGAGTTGAATCGAATACGTATGAGAATGAGAGTCAGATGCAGTTTGAGCCCACATTTTAGCTGTTCAGATCTGTTCGAAACATTGCAGATATCACAGGTTTTTTCGCGAATGAAAATAAAAATGAATCACAGTGTTGAGTGCCTACTCATATAGCAGGAGACATGAAGCGGTCACTGAAAGGTCTCTCAGGCGCCTCTGACTAAAAAGAAGGAGAGGAAGAAAGTGAGAAGCGATTGTGACCGTGTATTTGAGGTCTTCCTCCTTCCAGCTAGTGAAGAGCACACAATTCAATTCAATTGTAGTCCGGAATCGCCATTGCAGTTTGCGATTACTCATAACGTCTCGGGGAATTCTTATTCTAGGTACTTTCGGATAACTAATTTATATGTCTAAAAATTGTCCTTGTATTGACAGGATGTAAAATTAGGCAAATGCTAAAAAAAGAATGACTCAGAGCCAGTGTGATTACTAACTGCTCTTTATCTTTCTGAACCATCAGAGTGTGAGTGAACTCCGACATTGTTGATCCGTCCCCAATCAGCCGGGATGGAACAAACTCGCCTCATGATGTCAATTTCGCTAAGTTTACGGCGTTGTTTTCGTAGCAGTTGAGTGTGCGCGAAGGGGAAAGGGAAGAGTTGAGCCGATCCAGAGTGAAAGGAAGGTCGTAAATGATTGAGCATAGAATTGCATCATGGGAAATTGAAAAAAAGAGTCCAAGGGGAATCTCTTTTCCAAAAACAAAAAAAACGAAAGCTTCAAATTGTCTAGACGGCTAATAATCCAAGATTTTGCGATTTGTTCATAAGCTACCGATCATATCCTAATCGGAAATCTGAAATCTGAGAAGAGTCAAAACTACTGAAAATCTCCTTCAAAAATGGGGCAAAAAGAACCTATTTGTTCCGAACTTCTAGCAACACAAGTATTCTTTTCTCGATCTGTGGTGTTCATCTACTACTTCCTTCCCATGAGTCACAATGGAAAGTTGACTTTCTCCTGCATGGATAATTTCTCACAAACAATATATGTCTGAATTTAGAAATCCTGACTGGCATCTCCTATACCGGCTGTCACTATCACAGATACCCCGTGGCAATTACGCCCTCCTATACGAACGTTTCACCAGTTGACTAGAGAAAATAAGGCAGCCGGATCAACAAGGTTGGCACTCCCATCCCGATATACAAAGGTCCTTCCGGACGCGGTAATGCGCACTGTTATCGGAGAGCATCTCAAGGAGTTCCGACTCGCAATTATGCCCCCCCCCCTTCGGCTACTATGGTCAGTTATAATGAGGGGGGGGGGGACAAGAACAGGGATGACCTCGGAATCATCTGAGAGAAAGAGAAGGAATGAAAGAAGAGAGGGAAGGTATTGCCCTTCCCACGTAGAGCTGTTATTATATGGAGAGACAAGTGAGCTCGCTCGTTCTCTCAATTGCAACTCCCATTGAGAATGACCACTGATGTGGAGAAGGAGAAGGACAGGAAACAATCAGTCAAGGAACTGAAACTTCAGAACTTATTTAGTTTAGGAGTGAGACATGCAGTCAAACAATAAGATATGAAAATATACCCTCTGGTGATGCTTGAGTATTTTGGATATCCTGTTGGCCTCGCTGACCACATGAATTGACTCACCCCAGTGGGTTCATCACCTCTACATTATATCTGCTCCGAAGCATTGTCCATCTCTTCGATTCCACCTTCTGTTTAATAGCTCTAAGTTCAATCGGAAGTAGTTCTCACTACTCTATTCTCTCGATCATTCAGCATACCAGAGGGTCTATACTTTTGATCCCTCCATCCTCAGTTCAATGCATAACCTCTCAGTGGTCACTGGGATCGATTCCCTTCAATCGGAAGCACTTCTCACTTCTCTCGCTCTCAAAAGGGAGACCAGTCGTCAAGAGCTTCGCCATCTCTTTCCATTGTGTGTGCGGGGCGATTTCTGATTCGCCCTCCTTGCACATCGAACAATCGAATGGACGAACTCGACCTGAAGGAAGAATGGACACTAGAGAACAAGCTAGTTTATGAGCAAACCTCTTTCACTCCAGAATACTTGAAAACTGCAAGCTTAATTTTCCTTAAAATGTTGAATTACGTTGTATTGAACGATGTCGGATGCCCAGTGGCAGGAATTCATAAGATATAGGAAAGTTGGCCCGGGTTTGACCCTGTTCTAATCTTAGCAACCAGTGGTATTCATATGATAAGTCTTCCATATGAGAATGATACTCTCTTCCATCTTTTGCATTGCAAAGGCATTCTCCAGGATAACTCTCCCAGGATCTTCCCCAGGATCGTCCACTAATCCCTCTTCACGGTATCTCACCCTCCGTTCCCCGTATCTTTTAGATGCGCATACCTCTAAAAGGTCGCTGGAGGTTAGTCGTCTCTCTTGGGATAAGAGATGGTTCCTCTCCCGTCTTTCCTAGATTCCTATCAGAGAGACCCCTCTCTCCTCTACCTAAGTACCCTAATGACAAAGGGCCAAGGACACAACAATCGCCTCTGCTATCTCTCTTCTCCTGGCTACCATTCCTTCTCTATCGATGCGGGAACTCCTCTTTGCTCCCCTGGATCCGCCCCCTCTGGATATTCGTTCGCCCTCTGTGACACCCGAGTGTGTGTATATGGTCAGTGTATGGGCATGCTAATGAGTCGAGTGGTGGACACTTCCGGAGGTCCGCCGGGTACAATGGCAACTATGTTTGCATGCTTGAGAGTGGTGTCGTCCATCAACCCTCTCACCTCTCCTCCTCACTCATTCACGCTCGCCTCTTTTTACCTGCTCGGTCGCTTCCCGACTCCGCCCCTGCGAACGCGCGCAGAATCCTCAATGACATACTCTTTCTCACCTTGCCTCCTCCTCTTAGCGCTCTCGAACTTGGGTTCTCGCTCCTTTCCTAGCCACCACCACATGATTCACTGTTGCGCAACGCAAGCTGTTTTCAACTTGTCTCCTCTTCTTTCTACTGTCCTTGGCCACGAATCGAGCAAGAGGAAGAGTGTGTTCCTTGTATCGCCCCTTTCCTCCCCTCTCCCCCTCAATAGGCTACTACTCCCAATCCCGAATGAATCGCCCCGCAACAACAAGGGTACGGTAGCTAGGCTCCGTCCTGAGTCACCACATTACTGTAAGGGCTTCTTCTCCCTTTGTTCTGACTACCGTATCCCGAGGCTTTCTCTCGCCTATTCACAGTTTGTTTGCCTATCGTCTTTACGCCGCTTTTCGTTGTATTCTGACTCCCGTTTAGCCCCTGATTCCTCTTCTCCATTCCATTCTAGCACCGCTCTCCCCTCATTCCGATCCCCTCTTCTCAGCTGAATCCTCCTCGTATCTATCACATGTTCCTTTCTCTCTCGAGCTACTTACTCGTCACCTGATCGCTACTTTACTCGGCTAGATAAATCTTGATCAAGATCTGTTTCAGCGTCCTCCTTTCCGTACCCTTCCCCTCTCCTACTGCACTAACTCTACTATCGATGCCGTATCGCGCAGAACTCAAACGACCGGATCTCAAGGGTTAGTTGCATCACTGATTTCCTATAATAGTGATTCTAGAGATAGATAGTCATTGCCGAGTAAGCCACGTTTGATTTATACAGTCATTGTTCATAAGGCTGTTCTCAAGCTCAAAATTTCATCACTTCCTCCCATCATACGGTATCTTGCTTCAAAATAGCTCCTGCTCGTGTTGAGTCAGCTGCAATCGTTCGAGAACCCGTAATACTGGTTTCAAATGCGAGAGGGAAATGCTGCGCGAAAAAGCGTCGTTAAAGACTTTGGGAAAGATACGAACAAACTCAACTGATCTTTAGAACTTGAGAACTATGGTTTATAGCAATTGCCGTTCAGGTCAATTCCCTGTTCCGTTTGTGGAAAGATCTTCTGCCATCATCATCCCTCAGCAGACATCGGATGCAGGCTCACTTCAAGAGCTACACTTGCACCCAATGCAACACGGACATATCCAGTGAGTGATTTGATTAGCTACCCCTCACATCATACGCGAAAACACTGTCAAACAAGGAAGTTCACAATAGGAAGGACGTCCTACCGTACTCCCAACAAGTTTGCGAAATTTGCGCTATGGCAAAATCACAGAGTTTCCGGGTTCAGCGGTTCGTAAATTACCGATGACGCGATATCATTGACTAACTTTTGCGTGGTGGTCTCTCTGTTCGTTTTCTCAACAATCGAGCGGCAACCGCACGGGAACAGGTTGTAACATCCATCAGAGAGCCCTTCTCTCTCTCTCTGATTACTAACCTCGACATCCATGAAAGTGCTCGATAGGGGCTAAGATGATGTGAGCGAGAACATTACGTGACTGTTTTCACTCATTTGAGCTGGTGAGTAAATCCGCCCAATCATCCTCGGATGCCCTTTGTGGCTCTCGGCCCATAGACACGATACAAATCCACGAATGTTTGCGCTTCCAATAAGCGTCAGTCCGGGCTCGACCTTTGTCCTATTATCCGTTAGAGGTCGAGAGTAGGAGAGAACGTCTTATCTATCTCCATCTCCCTACCAGCCTCCCCTCCTCTTCCTCAACTTGGCCTTGCTCCTTGTGACTCCCGCTAGGAAACGCACACTGGGGAGGAATCCACGAGATGGATAGTACCCATTCATTAGCGATATCGTCATATCTAAGCGATGACTCCAGGATCTTTTTTTTTCGGTGCGAGGTGATGGGGATAATTCTTGGTCGGGGGCGTTAGCAGTCGAGAAGTGAGGAGGGGAGGCAGTGTGTTTGGCTACCGTATTCACCCACTCTCAGTCACTTCTGAATGAATAGGGAGAGACGGGAGCTATCGCTCAATAGCTCGCCTCCGAATCAAAGTCTTAAGGCAAACAAGGCAAAGCAGAGGAGTCAGTAATTGGGTGGAAGGTGGGAGTGCTAGATATGGATGTTCGACGACTTTAACTTGATCTCTCGCTGTTCACTGCCCCTCTTTTTCCCCCATCTCAGCTGTGTGACTGCCCCCTCCAAGAGCGCCCAAATGGACGACCAAAACAAGTTCTCAATTTTTGGCTAGTAGAAGAATCGGGGAAAGAAGGAGGGACAAGGTCAGCGAGGGCAGCCATACTCTTTCTCCTACTCCAACTCCATCGATGGATCCAATCTACCTCTCTATTCCGAATGTACTCTGACCGGTGGGAGAAGGGAAGGAATCATTGTGGATGGATAGGGCAAGAACATTACTGTGTGTCTCTTTCTATCGCTCGTCGATCGGAGTTGAGCATGGAAGAAAAGAGTGGGGAAAGTTGGGCAAAACAACCGAGAGGATGAGCACCTCGGCTAGAGACGAGCACAGCTGACCAACATTCGAGAATGTACACGGGGGAGTGATGAATGTTTCCCGAAAAGACTCTATCAATCGCTTTCAGCCTAGAAATACATTGTCGGTACCCATAGTGGGCACGTTATGATGCAGCGTCAACATGATACAGCACAAGTTCGGCTAATTGTCTAATTGGAACTTGAAAATAAATAAAAAAGTTGAACTCTAAATTCGCGCAATGATCTATATGAATCTGATCATCGGTCACTGAATGGAAGAACATCGTTCAGCGAAAATGTTACGCATATGGATCAAATAATTCAAATAAATTAGTTTTTTTTTCGTATTAGAGTCAGGAATCTCAACAACCAACGGTCATCACAAATTACCCTTTTCAGGCAACGAAACTCTCCGCTCTCATCTCTTCCGCGTGCATTCCATCTCTCGAATGTTCATGTGTCGGTGCTGCAATTGGGCCTTCCCCGACAAGACGTCCCTTCACATTCACATGCAGTCCATGCTCAGGAACGGACAGCCCGGAGAAGTGCCCGTGCTGGCGAGGAGCTCCACTGAGGGTGCGGTATCCATTCAGAGAATTGTTGAAGAGATCTCCCAAAGAATCTTTAGATTGAGTGAAGAAAGCCACCCTAAGTATGTGGGATGTGGTAGCAGATATCGTCCAGGAATCTGGAGATTGAGCTGGTCAATCATACAGGATACTGTAGTTGCGATGTAAACTCATGCTCACTGCGTTTTAGGTTTAGGTGTGGTGGCATAGTAAAACCATGTCATTGTCGCACTCAAATTTTCCATTTCCGGTCAATTTCATCAGTGGTGCGCTCAAAGTGCTTAGCTGTCTCGTTCTGATCTCGACTCGCTCTCATTCTCGAATAGAGAAGGCGATTGAAGGAGAGAAGGAGAGAGGGGAACGAACGGCGGATTGTTACAGCACAATTAGAGTCGATCGGCTGACACCCATACAAATACATCTCCCGCCTTTCGCGTCTCTCTTCCCTTTCCGCGATCCCTTCCCCGCTCTCTACCCGAGTATCAACTCTAATGGCTAGATTACGCGCGCTCACTCGGCTGTTTTGTTATGGCCACCACGGCAAAATCAGTGATATCGAATCCTAGCCGATGAGTGGGTGAAAGTGACAAAATAACGAAAAACAGGATATGAAATGGAGAACCTTCCGGGGATCTGTGGGGGATCAAAAGTTGCATTCAATCACTATCCAGAAAATATTAAAATATTCAAGGAAAATGTAAGTTGAATATATCTATACAAATCTCTTTTCAATATTCTCAAGTTGGTACGGTAATAATCAAACCGCATAAACAACCAATATTGAACTAAATTTCAGGTGATCCTGGAGATGGAGAATCGTCTCCGCCTCACGAGTCCAAATTTTCATCATCATCACTATTTCGACCGCTTGAGCAGATGCATCCTTCAATCCTCTCAACGCACAATCGCTTCTAAATAGCCTCAAGAAGGTACGGTATATGCATAATGTTACATCATTATCTTCATTCCTTTTTAAATTCGTAAACTTTGCGCACGAAACCCGTAAGGCAATTAAATCTAATTTATTTTTTTTTTCAGAGTGAGTCTCCCTCCACTTCCTCCGTACTCACTCCCGCACAACTCCTCAACGTGTGGCTAACGAACAATCCGTTCATGAATATGGCCAATCCAATGGCGAACCTGCAGAATATGGCCATGGGACAGGAGAAGAACGGAGAATCCAGCGAATCGGTTGGTCAATTAACATAGTTTAAATTCACAAATGGAGCGACTCAAATAAGATCAATAATTCTTGAAATTCCAGCAAGATTCATCTTCGGGATCGCCTGATCTCAACGAAGACGACTACATTGAGATCAATATCAAGAAAGAGGTATGGAAATTCTTTTTTCCTCTCCATTTTAGTAGTTCTCAAAGATGGTGACAAATTGGTATTCGCTTTCTGATATTCGATTTCTAATTTATCAACAACATCGACCTCATTGAAACGACTTCAGGACCTGGAAGACGAGATGGCCGAATTGGACGTGGTCTCTGAACCTGCTGATGATTCCTTCGAAGCAGAGGAGAAAAGGAAGAAAGAAGTGGAAGCATGAAGAGGAAAGCGACGAAGCCAGTGCAGATGATGGAGGGAGTCGATGAGGAGGTTAGCGTTGATAAGATGTTTAAAAAAGATGATTCTGAGAAACCTCATCCCATGTTATGATAAAAACAGTCTAGAATTACATATAAGATGGGGAGTATGCAATATAACCATTTAGGACTCCTCCTCGCCTCTCAAACTGCTCGCCGTCGATAAGAGCATTCTTGCCACTGGTCTCATCATTCCCCGTGATGCTTCCTCCCCTACAGTCTCCGATTCGCACACGAGCAGTGGCAGCAGTGGACATCATGGAATGGACAGTCCGCCCCATCAACATCATGGATCGAAATGCTTCGACTGTCAGGTACGGTGAACTCTACATTTTCACTCTGATTTGCCGTAGCTGTGAATACGGGGTGATCTTAATCTTTGTATATTGAGGAACTGAAGTCAAAGCTCACCGAAAAAGATGATGAACTGAGAACGCGGACGTTGGAAGTCGTCTCGCTCACGGGAACTGTCGATCGACTTCAGGTATGTTTTGATGCTCACTTTGCTTGATTTCTTAATCTAATGAAAATTATATTTAAGCCGAAATAATATAAGTATTATTCAGAAGCAGATCCTTCTACTCGCCCAAACGTGCAAGCAGCGTGAGATGCAGGCTCTACAGCAAAATCACATGGTTAGTCCCTGGGCTTTGATATCAGCTTCGAGTAGGTATTGCTTAACGAAATAGTACTGTTCTCATGTTTCATCAATTCCAGGCGCTTCTTCGTGCCAACATGCTCCGTTCCGTGCCCGTCCCAATCGTCTCTACTCCCTCCTCCATCTCCATTCCTCCCATATCCTCCTCCCTCCCCCAACTCAATCCCGAAATGCTCAAGCGATTCGTCGACCAATTCGTGCAGAATAACCAAGCACAATCATCTCCCCAATCCTCCTGCTAAATGTACATAGTGAATCCCTTACCAAATCAGTTAAAATCGGATCAAATCATATCAATTCAGGCGATAACGCTTAGTATTCACTGTATTCTTCGCAGGATATGATTTGATTTGAGCAGCAGAACTCGTTGATATTAAGCTAAGCGACGAATAAGTCGCCTATTGTACACTTCTTTCCATGAGTATTATTGTTGCACTTGCACGTCCATTCCACTCATATCTTGTTATACCCGCCCATCAGTCACCAATCCTGCAATAATAGCTCTCTGCCAACACAGGTCAACCCAGTCTCCCATCCCACTCCACGTAGTCTCCCTTACCACTTGTGCAATTTCCCATACATCCATCAGTCGGTAGCAATCCTCTCCTCTCTGGGTATTGAAGGACATCTCCATTATCAGCTCTGCACTATTAGCTAACACTTTCCATATCGCATTTCCGTTGTTTTTTTGTGCTACCTAGATGACTAGAGCGTAGAATGCTAAGTAGATACCGTACTTCCTCTCGTTTTACTATTACTTTCCAAAGAATCTGGAAGACGCTGAACTGTATCGACCATATCTCTTGATCGTTGATCGATGTCATTGGATACCATCATCGTGTTATGAGGGTCCTCAGTCGATTACATTTCCTTTCTCCTAATCTACTCAATTCATTTATTCTCCATGTACCGTGCATTTGTGCATATAAAAAAGATTGACTCGATGAAATGACTAACGATGCGGGGTGCGGACTAGAGATACATTCTAAAGCTCAACTACTATTTTGAAAATCCAATTCGGAATTATGGCAACTCGGAATTCACTGTGGAACCAGAGGCACGATTAGAACGTGCGAGAAAAACACAAATAAGTGACTATGGTGAGCAGGGTTGAGATTGATGTCTTACTAGAGATTTACTCACTGGAAAGGTATCGTCGGAACTATGGTGGTGCTATAAGAGCTAATCGATAACTGGGTTCGTAGAAACATTAGTGAACTTAGACAACGAGAAGTTAGGAGAGTGTTAGGATGATGATAGAACTGAAGTTGTATTAGATGATGCAATATCTACTTCTGTTCAAAGCCCGACACGAAATGCTTGTTCTGATAGTAGAGAGCGATGCGTTCACGACCGTACTCCTGAACGATCAATACATTTATTACGCCTACATCCCTGGCAGTTCTCGACCATGCGTAATGTATGTCGCTGTATTCAAAAACTCATCCTACATAATTCATAAATGTGCAAAGGTGTTTTCCTACCGAGAATCCGAATCCGACAGGCGACAGCTCGACCTGTAGCAGACCCCAAACGCCCCAGAAGATGTGAGAAACGGGCACGAAGGGGAGGGTTTCCTCAAAGAGTAGTAATATCTATCTTTTCCGATACCACATTAGGGTTGACGGATGGGATTTATCTCGTCAATTCCCTTAACGTACCTCATAAATCTTCTCAGCTGCCTCCTCAACGTGGTCACCATGCGGATCACTCTCGCGAACGTAGTTCACGAAAAAGTCGATCATCTGAACACGCAATAAATTACCATGTGCCCAAATCTTCTCTCACTAGATATATATTGTTATAATGAAGGACCACGAGTACCCCAAGATCTAACATTTGAAACATGTACATGGTTCAATATTTAGCTAGTTCGGTTCATGTTTATTCATGGTTACCTGTTCCTTGGAAGGGAAATTGTTGGTGTCCACAGAGTAGAGAGGGTACTCATCCACATCGTAATCAATGCTCCATTCAACAAAGTGATTCGCGAAGTCGAAACCGCTGAATGGAAGACGTGATTGGAGGTGACGCATGCTTAGATTTTTTCATTCTCACCTTTCCTAAGAATATTGTTCCATTCTCGCAATTTTATCTATTTGTAATTTATCTTTTTGTCATTTCTCACCGATAGTTGTAGCTCGCATACTCAAAGTCGATGAGGACCAGTCGAGGATCCGATGGGTTGAAGGCAGAGAGGGAATTGCCCATCGTTAGAGATTCTCCGTCGCTCAGGGAGATGGACGGCATTCGGATATTGCCTGAATTTATTACCCTGCTTGCTTCTTCCCTGCTTTCTTACGAATTATCGATCGAAATAGGCCAAATTTTGCAGTTTTTTTTAAACTTTTCCTATTCAAAAGCTTGACGAAACCATGGCTTGTACACTGGGTCATTTTCTATTTCCACCCCGACTTGAGGCAGAATAATATTAAGAGCGTGCCTTCCCCTTCCCTACCTGAAGATCCCTTGGGAAGGAGAATGTTGCCCTCCTGCAGGTCATTATGGCAGAAGCGAACGGGCGATGTGGACTGACCGATCATGCGTCTGAAATAGAGATCATGAGACGGTCAGAATTCAACGGTACGAAAACAATAAGGCTTTCAGTGTTTGGAGATTTTTCTCTCAGAAATGAAGGACTTCATGCTCAAAAACGCTGAAGGTCTTAATAATTTCGTAACATCAGATCTTCGGTAGTTGGGAGGAGGCGATACCTGAGATAGAGTAGCTCCGTAGCGAGATCATCACAAGTGATTGACACGGGGACATGGTCTCCGTACTTGGCGGGAAGCTCGAAACACTTCTGGCCACTGGGAGTGAGCATCAGCTGTTTTAGCCATCTGAATTTATATTTAACATTTACATCGTTATTATAAAGTAAAGTACTGAGTCGGTTACTAACGCGCAGCGCGTCGTCGACTACCCCACATCTATTATTATACATATCTCATTTTTGCTCACATCAAGTTGTATTGTATGGAAAATGTCTACAATTTTTGACTATTATTGTAGTAATTCATTTCTATGCTCCCTACGTTCACCCAAGTAGAAAAGGAAGACGTCAGAGCAGAAGAAACATGCGCATGCGCCCGTCTCATCTATATTTCACACGAAGAAGAGGAAGAAAGGGGGAAAGGACCGCGGGACTCGTTTGTGTTTCGAAAATGCGATCCGCGAAATGTGTTGGTTCGTAAATGAGATTCGAACCTCTCGAGTGCATCACAAAGATAGTCGGGTTCCTTCCAGATGGGCACTTCCAGTTGATGCACCTCAATGGAGAAATGGATGTTAAATTTTACTAGATGTTCATAACTGTTATTAAAAATTGTATTTCCGCTCTACTGCTACAATTCAAATTTCAAATATTTCTTCTTCCTCGTCATTTGCAACACCTGAGTCTATACGATTCCATATTCTACCGTATTTCTGGATCCCTATAATTTCATCCCTCATCCTTCCTTACCTTGGCCAATCTCTTCGCAATCTTTGCTGACATTGCCGGATAGGAATTTCCCGGCAGGAAAGCGGACGCGACTGCAAAAAAAGTGATATTCATCCATCAGAGAGGAAAAGGCTGTCTCTCGGGACAACGGAAGGAACGACAGCAACGATGGGACATGAATCATTCAATCCGTTCGACAGTTAGTGTTCGGGGAGGAGAGATGCAAGGAACATCACCTTGTGCCAATACCAAAAGAGGTTCATGTCAAGCAGCAAATGTTTCGACCACACATCGCTGGAGTCTTTATATAGCGGTTGCTAACCACCACTTGTCACGATTTTGACGGGCTTTTAGCTTTTAGCTTCATCGCCTACTCTAGCTCAAATGTATACTTAACTTGGCAGTATTTAAGGGCACTTTACTCTCGCTATAAATACTATCAACCATCTATGTACTCTAAAAGCTCCCGTACCGGAATATACTCCAGTAGCTGACAGCAATTGAAGATACCTCCCATTTGGTCTAAAAGCTAAAAGCCCCAGTTTCCTTACCGGAATATACTCCTCGAGTCGGCCTCCACTGAAGATGCCATATAGTTTCGGGCCGAGATGTCGGGAGAGAAGAGTGAAGATGACAGATTCAGCCACCAGATGGGATTCCGTCTCGGGATTGAAGTAGACACGGAGAAGCACCTTAAGATTTAATCTTCCAGCCATATGATATGCTGTTTTATGACACTACACCCATTACACATACTGACACACTATTTACAGTAACAGCCATATCCGGATACTGGACAATGTAATCTATCCTTCACCCTTACGATAACACTCTTCACTTCCGGACAGCGTGTATTATTCCGTGTCTCTAATGGCCTATAACAGTCAGCGAATAACGCTTTACCCTAAGGCTAGGGATGGTCTCACCGAATGGAGTGACTGCTCGACTACAACCGACTAGTCACTATGGAATTTGTACCGCATATCGCTTGCTATATATAATATAATAGACATGTTCGTTTTATTCAGTTGCTCTACACATCGCATCAAGAAATCTCATCGTCGAGTCCAGGAGTCTCAGCGAATCAACAGTATTCTGTGTGCGTAACATCCCCTAATTTCACGAATTATTGATGTTTTTTCACTTTAAGGGTATGTTTTCGCTTCTCACCTTATCGGGCTCATTTTTGATGGGCGGATGCCTCTCGCTGAGTCTGCACAGGAAGAGCATATTACTCATTCCGCCCCTGCAATTTATTCGTATTCTCCATTCCACTCAGTCGTGACTACAACAACAAACGGCTGAATCGCGTTAGCTGCAGCAAAAACAATGGGCCATGAGAATTGGCCCCTAGGCAACCACCATCGATTGAGAAGGGAGAGGGCATTTCACAATCTATTGCTTTCGGGAGGAACACGCATGATACCTACGCGTGACATTAATAAATCTATCAGACGCGCATGATGTTGATCGTTTACGATGGAGCCTATTTTGGGGTGTTTTTGCATATTGAGGGTTACGGTATGCTCACTTGATTCTGTGCAGAGAGATGTCCTCGAGCTCCGCAGTCTTCCAAGCACCTCCGAGGAAACGAGCACAGAGCAGATGGGTACGCTCCTGGAAAGATATCATATAAGTATTTGATTTGTGATTGCAACTACAAACTACAAAACCCGAAAAGTGAAGTATTTACCTTGAGTTCGATGACGGAATTCGCATCCGTGTGCGGCTCCATCGTTGCGAGGAGTTCCTTCATTCCTCTGCAACGCAAACTATGAATCAGATACAACAGAAAGTCGAGGTGATCTAGAGAAGTTTCGGTGACTAAACTATACAAATTCGTCTCGTCTAGTAACTGAAAGTGACTCTCGCGCACTTCAACTTGTCAAACTCTCAGACTGAGTGAGGAAACGGGCAGCTACTCTAACAACTACAGGGAGAGTCTCCGTTTCCCAGGCCCGAGCTTTTTTCTCATATATCGAAAGAGAGAGAGAGAGAGAGAGAGACGGGGGAGGAGAGCAGAGCCTCCTCCAATACTAAGTGCATTATGGCTGAATCCGGAGGAGAGGGGAGAACAGAGAAAAGAGCTTCTATCTCAAGTGGAGAAACGGAAAGAGTCAAATCAAGAAGTAGAGGGTGAAATTCGTTGGGAAGAAAATGTGCAAGTTTGGTCGAAATGGGAGGCGAGAGAAGACTTAGCCACTATTCAAAAGGGATAAAATGAGAAGGGGCGGGCAGAAAAGAGAACGGAGGGGTGAGAGGAATGAATGAATGAAATGGATGAAACGAAGAGAACTACCACCATCTCATGTAGTATGAATAGGAGAAGAAGGAGAGGAGAAGGAAGAGACGGGAGAGGCAACAATGATTGGAGGTTGGCAATGATAGACGATGTTGTATCAGGGGATTGCAGATTATAATCAGAGGAGGAGAGGGAGAGGAGGGAGGAGTCTTGGGAGTACTAGAGGTAGATATAAATCTCTTCTCATCGAAAGAGATGAGCAGTAGTTATTAACGAGACTCTCAACCAGATGGTGAGGAAACCCTGCCAGTGGACAAATCCTATTCGAAATGAAAAGGAGATCAAATTGATAACGAAATTCCTAAACAGAATTTTCGATCACGCTTGCATGATTTGAGGAGACAGCTTTTATTAATAAGATTGGATACAGGTAACCGCTTCGTTTTAAAAGGAAAGACGACCACTTTAGGTGAGCACACCGGGAAGAGCGAGTACACTTTTTCTGCTGAATGTGTCACTCCCGGATGTTCGAGGTGTGAGGGCGTACAAAAAAGCAAGAAATTTCATCATAAATACAGTAAAATGTTTTGTTCTAGTTTGTACAGGAGCGATTACTCTATTCATTGCGGAAAAGGGCTCAGGATAGTAAGTTGTAAAAAGAGTAAAGTGTGTGAATGATGGTCCTTACCGGAAGTGAGTAGAGGAGGCCGTGCGAGCCGCCGTGTCTTTATCGAGCATTCTGAAAGGGGCTTTGGTAAGAGGGGAGAAATGAAAAGCCGCGCGTCAGAATCAGTCACACACTGTCAAGACGGGAGTTGGAAAAGAGAAGATTTTCTCCTTTTTCAGAGGAAGCCGGAGCAAAATAAGTCGACAAGTCTACAAATAAGAAGAGAGAAAGTAGCAGTTAGGTCTTTGATGTTTTCTGGCGCCCTTGGCTGAGTTTTGTACTCTTGTTTCGAAAGATTGTTGGTTTAAGAACCACATAAGTTTGGACAAAGGTAAACAACTAACTTGTAGACAGGCACGCAGCGAGATTGAATTAGCTTTGTACTTCTTACCCATCGCATGTAAGCAGTCATTGCAAAATAGTGAGTGAGATAGCTACTGGATGGTATGCGACAGGTTAAATAGGCCTGGCATATGGGCGGGTACCGATCATGTGGTGAATTTTTGGTGTGTGTAGGAAAACACCCAAATAATCGAGAGAAGTCACGCAGAGTGAGCGTGATATGAAGTATTATAAATTCATCTTCGAACACTTGCGAAAGAGCTATACGAAAATAAGACTCTATGGCATGCAATTAATTATCGTGCGTTTCAAATGCTGAGCAAACTCAATGTGCTGGTTAGCCTATTGATTGTCTGGGAGAGAGAGGAAGGGAAGAGGTAGGGGGAGGAGAGCAGGTAGATCACTAGCCTCCTCCGGCCTCTTCCTCCCCCCCTCTCAACTCAGTTCGTCAAAGGTCAGCTACGCGTGGAATTGAAAATATTCTCACGATAACATATCTTTTTGCACGAGATAATGACAATTATCAAAAAAAATCGCTATTGTCCCAATCACGGTTGCTGTGTGAACTAGATCATTCCTGATCAAGGTTCTTAATATATTATATATTATTTGGGGACAGTAAGTAAAAGATCATGAAACATCAGTCAGATTGGGGTCAATCATTTCAATGGCTTGTTTAATGAAATTAATGCAAAGTGAACATTTTGTGAACACAGTACAGTAATAATTTCAATGGCTTGTTTAATGAAATTATTGAAAAGCGAACACAGTACTTTTGCATAGCGCGAGCGATGCCTTAAAATTTTTAATTTGAATACTAAGCCTACAAAGCGAGCATTTCTGCACGTAAGCGAAGGAATCCATATAAATCTAAGCAGAGCACGAAGGAGTAAACCGAGAGGAAGAAGGAACAGAAGAGACCAGTTGCAAAGACAGTGAATAATTGAGCCTCTAAGAAGTTACAATTCTTCACGTACGTATTTTAGGCGAGAAAAAGAAGGAATACTAGCAAGATCTCGAGTAAAAAGAGGAGAAGGAGGGATGGAAGAAGTCTCTTCGCAATGATTGTGTGCGCGACTTCTCCGGCCAGCAGTGACTCGATTTCCAATGGTGGGAAGAAGGAAAGAAGAGAGAGGGAAGAGAACGGAGTAAAGACGGAGGGGAAGAAGTCGGATGAGGGAAACAGAATAGAAGAGAAGGAAGAAGACGAAGGACGAAGAGACACGCACAATTACGGAGAGACTCGTCACTCTCTCTCCTTCGCCCTCTCTTAGGAGAGAGTTCCTCATGGAGACTGAGAAGTACGAAGAGGTGATCAGGATCTATGGGTAGGATCATCTACTATGCGCAGTGTCACAGTGGTCTTTGACTGCTCCTTCCTTTCTTCAAAAACTGAGTTACCTACGGAAGTTGAGGTTCAAGAGGCGATCATGATCTAAATGAATCCCACAGTAAAAAGTGACCGACAACTGAAACCGGATTCCTGAGGAGAGGTAGCCATCGAGAATTGCTCAAGGCGACTGTGGCCGCGTACGATTAACAGAAGCAAATTATGGCTACAACCTACTCCGGAGCTGCTCGATTCTCACACGAATCTGGGAAAATAAGAGAAACTCGCGCAGGAAGAAGTGATGTTGGGAGGAAAGAATTGGAAAGACGAAGCAGGCGAGACCCCGGCAAGACAGAGAGATGGTCCCCGGGGATTGAAGAGCCTCGGCTCTGGATGAATGGATACACAAATGGATACACCAGTGATACGGGTGAGTACGGGATTGGAAGAGGAGAAGGAAATCGGATAGAGGAGAGGAAGAAAGAGATGGAGGGAGAGAAGGACTCATTAGGGAGTTGAGAATGGCCGCATCCACTCAAGAGTGCCCAATCATTGATGGGAGAGGAGTGGAGGGTCTCAAGGGACCCGAGGGATATTATTTCATCGAGATACACCCAATAAAGAAGTATTTTTATTTGAAATATGTAGTAAAAGTTGGGATCCACTTTGCGATCTAGCCATGACATTGTTACTTAAAGTGACCTTTGCGACATGACTTCATAAGGGTAAAAATAAAAATAAGTATTAAAAAATGAATATAATTATAAAAAACTATAGAAAGTAAAAAAAATCTTCAAAAAATAGAAAAATAAGATATAAATAATGATCAAGTTTTGCTTTGCAACCTAGCTTCGATTTTTTGTACGGTTCACTACTTCTTAATAATATAAGATTTTAAATTCCAAAAAATCTGTTGAGGACCACGTACGGAGTAGAATGTTAAATTATTATTTAATATTTGAAGTTTTTTCGACTAAGTCGTGACTTTGCGACAGTTTTATCCTAACAATTACAATTCAGTACAATTCGTCAAAGTTATAAATAGCTTGCCTTACGGAGTGCAAAATAAAATTTTTCCTAAATAATTAAATTTATAATTAACTGATTGATGGTCAAGTGTTACTTCGCGATTTAGCAGTGACTTTGCGATTGTTTTACGACTCCATAGCGATTAAAATACTTATAAATTATGAAAATAATGAGTAGTATGACGTACCATGGTAGAATATCGTGGAAACAAGGGAGGATCGTCTCGTTCTCGTGTGGAGTAGCTGTGAACAAACAGAGGACAAGCAGTGAAGAGAGCGAAGGACACACAAGTCATCCCTTTTTGTACCCTGAAAGCAACTTCTTAACACATATTCAGCTTAAAATCATCACATATTCCTCACTGAACCCTTTTCGGTGTAAATGTATCAAGAAAAAGTCGAATTTAATGCAAATCACGATTTCCACCTTGAAATTCAAACTCTTCCCCTTACCGCCAGCCCCGCTCCCCCTCCTCTCGTAGTGTCTCACCACGATTGTTGTCTTACTGTAGGTCAAGTTAAGCTAAGAGAGGGAGCGGAAGGAATGGCAGCTGGGGGCAGTGAAAGGCCATTCATTCCTCCTTTCCCTCTTTATTATTCCATTGATCCTTCCTCATTTCATCGCAATTGCGCTCTTTCTCTCATCGCTTTCATTCACATTCGTTTCGTATAGTTGAGGGGAGATAAAGTATGATTGATGGGAGGGAATATAGCTCCAATCACGGTTCAGTGACAATCTTTGGCCGATTAGAACGGTCCATTTGATCGCGTCCTCTCATTCATTCAGCTCAATAACTATTGCTCTACATCGTTCGTCCTCTTTCACTCTCTCTCGTTTACGATTCCCACAACTTTCGGCAATGTGAAAAGAGAAGACAGACAGGAGAGGAGAACTCTCCACGTTCCTTTGTTTCCTTTCCTTCCCCTTTCCACTCAATTTGCGCAGCCCGCATAACCAGTACTCCCGGGCTGTTTTCGTTCATTTTCCCTCTTTTCTCTTCAAATTTCGCTTAATCCCAATTGAAACTGGAGCCAAAAAGGACGATTCAATCAGTCAACAAATATTCGGACTCCCATTTCCACTTCTGATTCGTCTTTCGCTCCCATTTCCAAACCAGTCGACTGATCCTTTCCCGGTCACTTTCCTGAACCATTCTCTCCTTCTTAATAATGTTGTCTTCTACTCACCGCCTTCCGGTGTGCACACCAATAATAAATATAGCAGGTTACAATCATACTTCGAAATCGAGGGATTATCATGTTATTGCCGTTACTTAACGAGTATTTCGATACGTGTTTGCGTGTTAGTACATATCTTTAGCTATTTTTAAATGTTTAAATATGATTTATTATTAAAAATGACATTTCAGAGCCGTGTGATCTCTCCTCTTTCCTTCACTCATCACACGGCTTCTCTCCTTCCATCGCAGCCATGGGCAACAACAGCAGTCGGAGAGGTGAGCGAGTCCCCTCGGAGATGCTTGAGATGACGGGGAAAACAAGAATTACCTAGTAATACTGTGATTAGAATCAGGAGATCGATGCATGACAGTGAAAATGATTCATAATTTTGTTGAGTTGATGAATATATTATTTAGTCTTAGGGAAACTTAAATTTCGGAAGCCGCACAATTCATTTCTAATGCGGAGCATTGATCAATTAATATTGATTATCCCAGTAGGAAGCTGGCAACCCTGTAATCGACAAATATGATAACTCCTTCTGAATATATTCGAACGGTTTGAGCGATTAGTTAAAACCCACTCTCAATTCTGCTTGAACTCGGACATAAAATATAATAATTTTCTTACAATACTGACTGCTCAACATTATGTCATTTTCACGTGAACGCACGGTGACCTCTACAGCAAAATTAAAATTATTTTCGGCAACAATTTGGAAAACAGTATAGTTTCAAATAGACAATTATTTCTACTCGATCAATATTTTGGCACATTCTGTTGGACGCGCGGTGATCTTCGTGTTGGCACAGCCTCGATCCCGATTCTATTTTGTCGAGCACTGAAACAGAAAAGTGAACAGAGATCAACACGAGGCATTTCGATAGACTCCCGACAACAATCGATTCATCAATGTGTCTGAGACCGAGCACTGATCAGGTTGTGATATACGTCATCTCAATTCGACGTCAAAAGTCACATGCTGAGCTTTTTGGGATTCGAATATCAAAATTTTGATATTCAATGGAAATGTATGTACAGTTTATGATCATACGACGATAAGGGAGAAAGAGAAGAGGCGATATCGTTATCATCCTCACTTTTTCTCGAATACTCTTCATCACACCGAAATAGTGCACCATCCCGCCCTGTTTGCCTACTGAATCAACTTGCAAACAAAGTTCTCGTAACTTACTGCGACGCGGAGTTATCGATCATTGATCAAATAGGTATAGATCTTTTTTACAGATGATTTTGCACCTGACAAGGCGCTAAGTCTTTCGGGAATAGGAATCACATTAGATGCAACTATTTTCTTTCGTATTCTTGCGCTTTTGGGTAGACATTTCCGCGAATATCCGGAAATTCTTAGAAGAAAGTTCTGAGCCGACCTAGTTCTCATGAGGTGTCCATCGTGATCTCTCTTGTCCTTCCATCCTCATCTCACATGACAGTTCATCGACCTTCTGTTCCCTTCTGCCTGCATGTCAGTTGCTCCCTCACCTCTTCCATCCTCTATCCCATCTCCTCCCCTCCTCCCCTCCCCATCCCTTCTTCTTCTTCTACTTCTTCCCTGACCCCTTTGACACTCCTCACAATGCCTGCCTTGGACATTCCCTCCTCTCGACTATCGTCCCCTGAATCTGGAGCTTCCCGTCCCTCTTCCTACTACGAGTGCGAGTCAATCGACGAGGTCGTCAATAGGATTCAGACGTATAATCGCAGCGTCAGAGGTCTACAACCTTCTCCTTTTCCTAACCTTTATACTTTTTCGACACCAGAAGCTTGAATTTTCTAATTAGAACAAAGATGGATGGATAACTGTAATGTTTCTCACGTATTAAGGAACTATATTTAGAGAATATCAATTTCCGGTTTTTTTCGAAATTAGTAGTCGTATCGTCAATGTAAGCAGCACCGATCATATGGCCATCGAGCACACTTATCACTCGTCCTCGTCTTTCCTTCCCCCCAATCTCTCTTCCCTTCCAGTCTCGTCCTCTCCCTCCTCCTCCATTCTTCCTTGCACCCTCTCTCTTCGTACTAAAAGCGATTGAGCAGGCGGCCCGCTTATATTAGTCACACGCACACTCGAAAACGTGTCCATGGGGTTGCCTTAGATGACTCAGTTGGTTCAGTTGGCAACGAACAGAAGGCGTCCCGCGCGCTTGAGAACTTGTTACGAAAGATGTACCGAGTAGTGCTTGTTTTCATTTCACAATCGAGTTGTGTTGTGCAGTCTCGCTCCTTCGCTCCTTATTCTTCTTTTTTTATTTAGTTATAAGGCATTACTCATACGAAAATACTCTAATCAATCAGTCTCGTTGATAAGAGTCAATTATACTCCATAACTCGAGTAAACAGTGTATTATGCATCGAAAATTTGTAAATTTTTCTAATTTAATCGTTAATGATCCCAATTTCAGATATGATCGTCGGTTCATTGGGTGAGATCGACGACTCGACAGTGATCAATCAAGGCACTTCCGAAATGCGACAACCACAACTCGTGAGTGTTACCCCTCTCTTGTTTATTCCGTTCCGAAACATATGGCTCTGACCCCGCTGCTGTCGAAACCTGATCTTTCCTTTGCTTTCCCCTCAGAAAAGAAGCAACGATCCTCTTTTTCCCGTCCCGAAGCGTGGGATCCTCCTCTCTTTCCGCCCTCTCCTTCTCCACTGGCGTAATGTGACGAGCGGGAGGGGCAGAGCAGCCTGCCGGATGGGGAGAGATCACGGGGAATGAGGAGAGGGAGGGGAGAGGTTCCAGTCACGGAATGAGACGGGGGAATGTGACGAAACTAGTATCGATCGGGTTTCGGAAGTGACGATCAGTCGATTGTTCGAGTATAAACAGAGGAATTGATAAGAGGCAAAGGAAGGGGAGTGATTCATTGCGGGCTTTCTTGAAGTGATCGCACCGTAAAAGTCCAACTAGAAAAGGCTCATTGGGCCTCGCAATGCCTTTCCTGGTGGTCGCCGTTCATAAAAAACACTTCGTTCGAGGATATTTTTTTCAGACCTTCCATTCCATTCACGGCACGAATGTATCACTGCAGAAGGGCGGCAGACTGGCCAGGAGGCATGAGTCATTCTGCAAGGGATTAGCATTCAGCAATCGGTATGAATCACTGAAATATATAATCATAAGAACAAAGAAACAACTGGACACTAACGTATGTGACCCTGAGCTATAGTATTGATTGACTAGGTTTGGATGTTATTCCTTGAATTTACAGACCGATCGGTATCGATGAGAACGTATGCATCAAACAGTGTGAGGTGGCCACAAACTGGTCTGGTGTTCTCCGGTTTGGACTGACCAACATCGATCCCGAGACATACAGGAACACACAAGTGCCCAAGTAAGTGGTAACCCGATTTGTAACTATCCAGGGTATAATAAAATATGTGGGTGTTTGTTAAGTATGAAGTTCTAACTAGTGGGCATTAAAAATTGGTTATTTATTTACTATAATGAGAAGATCTCGTTACCGATAGGCTTAACTGTTGATTCGTTCTCGCTAATTGCTAAGAAACACTAACTATTGCACTCATATAGAAATAATGGCTCCCATAGATGATCTCTTAATTAATGGTCCAGTTTCACTATCACTATTCTCAATCTCGATAGTGTCAGGTGTCATTGTGCAATAGATTCTCTTGCTACGAATCGTGCAAGCTAAACAACAAGGAAGAAGTAGTAGTCTTGAGTCTCGATCATTCTCTGTGATTGTTGTCAGCCGGGTCAGTCATTCTGCCGCCCCGAAATATACGAGGGGTGATCCGAGAGAGAGAGAGAGAGAGACGCGCTAATTGTTGTGCGCCCCCTGGAGCAGCGATCACTCTCTTTCCCGAGGAGATCATTGTAGTCAAGAGAGAGAATGGGGAGGGAATTGTTGTGAGAGGAGACTAGGCAGACGATCTAAGATGATCTGCCATCACAAGAACTGGATGGTGCTTGGAATTAAAATTAATCAGTAGTCGCGGAGATGTGGTCTGATCGTGGGCGGAGATAGTGCTCGAGACCGATGCAGCGAAGGGCAGTCGAACAAAACACGGTTGGAGCCCACATTGTCCACACATTTGTCCACTCACATTGTCCACACCTCGCAACCATGAAGGCAGTGGTTCTTGGAGCAGTACTCAGAAAACATGGGTAAAAATATATATAAATACATCAATATTTGACCCAAAATGGAACCATTGCTCGTTATTTTCCATCTTGCACTGTTATGTCTGACCAAGGGCTCCATCAGTGTTTTGTTCGACTGCCCTTCGCTGCATCGGTCTCGAGCACTATCAGTTGATGGGAAGGAGTTCGTAATTTGTTTTGAGAGAAGACTAGACTGGCGATTGAGACAATATGTCACCGCACTAACTAGATGGTGATCGGACTGGATAATAGAATCCAAAGAAAAAATTGCTTGGATCGAATTTTGGGCATAGTGATTCAGGCGAATCGGGAAATTATTATATGACTCCAAGTATGTTTTGTTCACCTGCCCTTCACTGCATCACATTCGGTCTCGTGCACTATCACCTGATGAGAGAGATGGAGTCTTCGTACCCTTGGGGATTGATGGAGAACACACTCGACAGTTGTCCTCTCTCTTGATCGTGTGAGGACTTAAACGAAAATCTCGTGATCATTTGCGTTGAGATCAGGCGATAAATCACGTAGTTGCACTATTTTTTTCGCTTCCTGATTGGAATTGAAAGGACCAATTGCACTGCCCAATTGAACAAGTCACACCTCGGATCTAAATGAGATTACGGAGTACAGATATCGAGATACCTAACACATTAAAATATACCAAGACTGAATTTTTTGAAAAAATGAAGCTGATTTTAGATTCGCGTGTCCCGATCTCTCTTCAAAGGAAGGCTACTGGGCGAAGGCACTGCCTGAGAGATACTCTGTCGAGGGAAATATTCTTCACTTCTACGTCAATGCAGAGGGCGAATTGTTCTACGGGGTCAATGGACAACAAAAGGTATTGTAGTAATATAAGCAGCATTATTTTCCCTGTACCCTTAAATCTGAATTGATTAAGGTGATTAAGCAAATATTTGTGTCTCAGGGTCTCTTCCTCATGGGTATCAACACCACTCTTCCACTATGGGTTATTGTCGACATCTACGGAAACAGCAGCGCAGTCGAGTTTATTGGTGAGTTTGTAGTTGACAGGTGTGATCGTGGTAATAAAATCATCAACAGATCGACAATGTTTTTTTTCTAAATTATTTGTAGTGTTACTACTGCAAAATGTTCGAAACCCTTCAAAATTATTCTCAAAAATTATTCAATTCAATAATCATTAAATGATTCATCGCCATTTTAATGAATGTATCTTGAATTGATCATAGTCAGTGCCTAGAATGTTGGCTAACAGTGCCCACAATTCTCCGCTTTTCTCCGGAACTTCTGCTCATACCCTCAAACACTCTTCTGTACCTGCGTAGTGGGATGCAGTTAGCGCAAACAGACCCATCTCTTCTCGCTCTCGCAAGTAGCCGCGCTTCCCACTCCTCTCAATCACACCCATGTTTCTCCCTTACTTTACCGAAATCGATCAAAACGATGACGATGACTGCTGTAGTCTGATCAAGAAGAAGGAAAGGGGATCGAAGAGGAAGGGTAGGATTACTAATCTCATGGGGGATTAGATCAATTACACTCTTGGCATGTGGCTAAAATTATTGCTACAACCAGCAAACGTTGTCTCCAATTTAATTTAACTCTCACAACTATTTCATAAGTACGAATACTTGTGCGAAAAAACTTCGAAAGTTTTACGGAAATGGTTTAAAGGATTTTTTAAAGTATTTTCATCAAAACTATTTGTAATTAAAATATCCTTTGCAGATCCATCCGAGCATCGCACCTCTCGTCGTCCTCGTGCCTCCTCCTCCACAGTCGCTCCCACTCTCATCATTCCTCCCCGACCACGCACTCCTCCTTCTGTATCTGCCCTACCTGCTCATGAATCGCATGTGAATGGAGACCTCGCCAGCTCGACCAGTCGTGAGTTATATCACTCTTGTCAGGAGATATTTGGTTCCAAGTAGTTCCAAGATCTTGACGTTAAGTAGAAGGCTGAAATTTTGAAAAGATGCATCAGCATGCATCAAAGATGCATTTGTATCCCTAAAGATTAGATGAAGAATGATCATTCAGCCTCAATAACCTTCCATCGAGTGGTCGGTCGTCACATTACTCTGTCGAATGGACGAACGATTGCCAGCAGATCAGAGGACGAGTACAGTCATGGATATGTGTTCACTGATCGACCAGTCGCTAATAACGAGAAGGTTACCATACAGGTGAGTACATCATGTATCACCGAGTACATCACCTACGCTAATATTCGGTTATATATTGAGGTTCAGTTTTGTAGCAGCGAAAAGATGGGTTTGCTTCAGATTAGACTTAGACTGTCTAACAGTTTTCTAATCTTGCCAAAAACCCGCACAGTTCGCACAGAAAAGAGAGTGCAAAGGCGATTTGTTTGTCCAGTGCCGTGCGTGTACAATGTCAACCAGCCTTCACCATGAACGGGAAAGGAGACGAAATTGGAACGAGCGCAAAGTATCTTCTTTCGAGAGCGAGTGTGTCAAAACAACCGGAAGTGACCGGCACAAGGATTTTCTCTGCTAGAAATGAATCAAGCGGAATAACCATTCTGAAACTGAAGCAATCAATATCCAAAGCATATCAAATATACAACAAAAGCATCAGTAAAACTATTTATTATAGTCTATTCTTACAGAACTAAAAAAATCTTTTGCAGATCACAAAAGTGCTCGACCTCTACACTGGAGGACTCGCAGTGGGTCTAACGTGTCAGGATCCGGCCACACTCAGAGGGGTCGAATTGCCCGCAGATTCCTCCGATCTGGTCAACTTCCCCGATATGTACGTGGGCATCAAGGACGTTGCCAACAAGCCGCCAGTGAATACGAAGCTCAGCTTCTGGGTGTCCGATAAAGGTGAGATCAGTACTCCGCTCAGCATAACAGTTTCACATAATGGAAGCACTGTGTAGAATGATGGCATCATTGCGCCTACATTCGTTCTTGCATACGGTATTTGTAGGAGGGATGCGAGAGACGGGCCTTTGTTGTCTGAATGGGAATTAGAGTGAATGGTTATCGGAAAAAGTGCAGCTGCGAAAAATCGCAGACGAATAAAAAATAGGATAGACAATATGAGTAATCTTGAGAAATTGCCACTCGTGTCGAGGAGCGATGTAATATAGGGGGGATTATAGGAGAGCACAGTTGCAGGCAATATTGGTGTCAGAAAGAAAAAATAACTGTTAATAACTTTTTTTCTGAAACTTAGATTCCCTTTTTAGAAATATAAAATATAATTTCAAGAAATTATTTCAGCCGAGCTCAAGATGCAGATCGACGATCGCCCTGCTCGTACGCTCATCTTCGTAGACAATTCACTCCAATTGTACTTCTACTTTGACGTGTACGGATCGACACAGGCAATCAAGCTTATCGGTATGTTTCTGCCTCAAAAATCTTTATTTTCTTTCTTCGATCGATTTTGTTTGTGAATTCGAATGTGTCTTTTAAACGAATGTTCGTCAGGAGCCACCCGATCAGTCGTTCTCGTTCTCCCCATTCTGCGACGTCATCTCGCCTATCAGAGACAATGATGCCCACCCACGTCGCCCTTCCTCCTCGACCATCCCGATCCATGACTGATGGTAAGTTAGGATTAACGGAAAATTCATTCAGTGAATTCAGTGAACCCAAATCTCAGTGAATCATACAACTCAACGAATTTATGCAGTAATTGAGTAATAGAATCTCAAGTATCTATTATCCGAAATCCAATGAAATCAAATCGAATGAATCTTGTGTTTCAAGCAGTCTCGAATGTAATTTGTGTAATTCAATCATCTGAAACTTAATTGAATCAATGAAACCAATTCGAAGCCAATCAATTATTCGAGCTAACCTTCCAATCGTTTCACAACTGGTAACTTTTGGTCTGATTGTCAAATGCACAGTAAAGTTTGCTGATCTCGTCTGGCCAGTAAATCTCAAAACAACTCGTCTGCTCTCGACCTTTTTGTGGGATTGCGAATTGGCCCAACATACCTAATTCCTCTTTGTTTCAGCCGCTGACGCCAGCAGTTTGTCGAGGAACTTCAGCACTTCCATTACGAGTACGTACCACTGCACATCTTTAGCTAACGTTCTGAAGATAGCGTTCACTGCTAATCTAGTAGTGATTGAGTGATTAGAGATTTGGAATCAGCCACCAATACAAAACATTTGAGTCTACAGACGATAGTGATTACCTAATATTACCACATTTAGGTTCAGCAGAACACTTCTCTCAGATAAATCTTTTTTTTCAGTGGATTCAGCAACGGGAACGGTCTCGATTCGCCCACCTCTCCCCGCGCGGAGAGACAGAGCCATTCTTGATCTTCTCACAGGAAACATCAATGATGAGGACCTCCCACCCCTCCCGCCTCCCCTGACCCCTTCAGGTATGGAACACTAACACTGAAATCTCACGACACTACTTTCATTTAAGGATAATTCACAATTGTTCAAATGTCAATAATTCAGGCCTCTCCTATCGCGAATCGTCTCCGGCCCTTCCCAGTAGGCCTGCACCCACTCTTCCTCCGGCGTCCTTCAGAAGGCCACCCGCTCCGCCTCCGTTAGTATTCTATTGGTATTTTCAACCAGTGGTCTCATCATTTGTATTTATAACACAAATTTTTCAGGGTCAGCTCGATTCCCTCGCTCACTCCTCGTTTCGTGCCGTCTATCCCGCCTCCGACCGAAGCACCGCCGGCAAGACCGAAGTAGGCCATTTTCCATAGTGTTAATTATATATTTTAATGAAATTATGAATGATTTATGTGTTTGCAGGCCTCCGGTGATCACTCCGCGAGCCGCTTCTCCCGACACTCCGGCCAACTCATTTATGTCGGCCAACTCGTCTTCAGTGACGGACGAAGCGGAGGAATGCACTGGTACAAAGATTTATTTTTTTTCCTTTTGAGGACTGCTTTTTGATGTATAGGGTAAAATTCGAAGTAGCTTTTTGATCAAATTGAGCTTTTTGATCAATTTTTGATTTTTGTTCAGTGTGTATGGCTGCTGCAATCAACTCGGTCATCTACACGTGCGGTCACATGTGCATGTGCTTTGAGTGCGCACTGCAGACCAAGGTGAGAAAATTTAATTTTTTTTCTTACAATTTTGATCTGAAAATCATTCTAATATAAAAGTAAATTTTCCATTTTTCAAGTTTTCTGGCAATCTAACGATCTAAAAATGTTCTAATCAACGAGCGATTTTGTAATAATAACGTGATCAGCTCGTGATCCCTTGGTCACACCGAATTTCGAACCACGAGAAAGTACTTTAAAAATAAATCGAGACAGTGTGGCGCTCAAAAGCGATTGAACACATGAGAGAACCTCTCAGTACTGAATCATTTTGACGATCTTCCAATGACACCAATAAACAACAAAACCACAACAACAGCAGCAAAGTTGTAATGAGCAAGCGGTTGTATGAACACTAACATTGCGATGCTCATTGGAAAAGTGAAAGCCAAAAATGCATTACATTTGGCGCAGTAAGCAGGAAGTGTTTTTTATAGACAATGAACTTTGAAAAACAGCTGCTTTAATTTTTTTTGCGATTAACTAAAAAAGAGCGGAAATTCGATCTGCTTCTCACGCAACGAGCGTGTCGATTCGTGCCAGTGGGTGGGGAAGGAATGCACATCCCATCTACATAATTTGATTGATCTCGTATCTCGCCCACCTCTCATTGTTCACATTCTCAATACTTTCCATTTAAGGAACTCGGTCGAGGTTGTCCCATCTGTCGGAAACCAATGCAAGATGTCATCAAGACGTTCAAGACCTAATTTGTATCTTTCTATTGTATTTAGTGTATCATCTGACGAGTGATTCTCCCTATTGTATCGGTAGTCCTCCTTCTCCCATAATCAGTTCCTTCCTCACCGTGCTAATCCTATTTCTCCTCCCACCTCTTTCTCTCTCCCTTCGATACGGTATGCACTACGTTAAAAGGCCAAGCGGGGGGACCTTTACGACGCGCTTCCTGTTCGCTTTTGCACAGAGTTCCTAGTACACTACCATCGATATCCCACTGACCTTGTTATCACTCTCAGATCTTGCCAGTACCCAGTACCCATACCTTCCCTCAGATGCCCTCGCGAGATTACTCGACCGATCCCTTATCACAACTAGTTATCACAGTCATAATCAGTTGATCCCGTCCTTCCAATCGAGTACTCCCATGCATCCGCCTTCACTCTTGGTCGCTGTGGCCTTTCCCTCGATTCTGTTCACTCTTTCTGTATCACTTAGGTGTCTCGAGCATTGTTCTCTTCGTGTGTGTTGTATACCTGATGAACAACGATCACTTTCAATACGTAACAGCTGTTGTCATGAGATCTGAAGCTTGAGAAGCTTGAGAAGATTCTTCGCTGTAAAATCTCTCGTCTCCTCTTTTCGTTTCGAGAAACAGAATGCCGTGCGGGAATGATGCACACGCTTCTCCTCTCCTTTCTCTTTCCTTTCCCATCAGTATAGTATAACGTCCGGTTTGGGCTGCGATTCTATGCCATTCAAGCGTCTTCTTCCGACTTCCCCTCCACTATCGAGTTTCACGCACCACCACCGGCCAGACGGTTCCAAACTGTCTTCTCCCTTTCCACCCACATATTCTCTTCTCGTTGTTCCGCCTCCTCCCAATCACAGCTCTCATTCCCATTCAGAGCACCATCATGAACACTCCGCTCCTCCGACTGCTCTCGATTGCAATGGCAGTGGCAGTGGTGAGTGCATTCCAGAGATACCCGAACGGCATAGTCAATTACTCTCATCGCACAGTCTACAGTGGTGTATGCATTGGCTCAATATATCTCTAGTGTACTCGATCTTTCACAGATCGTCCTCGCCAAGCCGCTCAAGGATCAATGGGAGCTTGAGACGGCGATTCAGGACGATATCAACGTGCATCGAGTGAGTTTTTCACCTTTTGGCCCACTGTCAACTATTTCGCAATCGTAGCGTAGACCATAGTGAAAGGGGCCTTGCACTATAAGCGCGCAGCTCATCCAATCACTGCAAGGGACGTGTAAGAAGCAGTCTGGGCGGAAGTTAGAGAAAAAGGAATAGAGATTGGGGAGATAGAGAACGCCGAGGAAAAAGCTGCGGAATTCGCACCTCCTTTGCAAGTGAGAACTAAAAGAGCAGCTAAAAGAGCGAAGGCGTGGACTTTGATCACTCAATCGGAGGGAGCACTTTCAAAGCTGAGCCCAAACAATCAAAACTCATTTTGCGAAGTGATCGTCCAGATGGTCAAGATCCAACAGTTGTAATATTTTAACAATACTGCGTATACTAGCGCTATACAACTCATGATTAGGTTTTTTAGACGATCTTCAAGATGGAGAGTAAGAGATACTCTAACATTGTCTCAATTATAGGTGATGATCTACTCGAAGACGTACTGTCCGTACTCTCGACGTCTCAAGTCGCTCCTCACCAAGTACGATATCGACGATATGAAGGTCGTCGAGTTGAATAAGGAAGATCAGATGAGCGAAATGCAGGTTTGTACGGTGTATTCGCCTTGTTAAATCTTTGAAATTTGTTCTAAGGGAAGAGCCGTGGGGAGTAGGAAATCTAAAATAGTGAAAGATGAAGGAACTTTTTTCGTCCGTTCTGCGGGAGCTTGAAAGCGAAGGGTTCTCTTACCGTGTAGTGTAATAGCCGTGAAACTAACACCCGGAAGTGGCAAGGGATGCGGCTGTTTCGTTTCGGTTCTGTATCGCAGTTTCACGCCTATCGATTGCTTGCCTTTTTGTAGCCGAATTCGATGAATAGTGATCAAATCGGGACAAATCTATGCATAGTATTCAGCCAAGATTGGGAGGAACGGAATGTAAATCGAGAAAGCGATGATCGCATCACTCCACTCGATCAGCCAATGCAACATTTCGCTGTTACACCGGCGAACGGTTTTACCGAACTCATTGTCCGATTGTTGTGAAAAGTTGAACAATACTGACCCCGAGGGAACGGAAATGGCGATTATGCTGATTGAATGGGCTCAATAAAGGACTGTACTTGAGATGTGATTAGCTTGTACTTCAGAAAACTTCATACTGTCTTCTTCCATTTTCTTTTAACCATATTAGGCCAATTGACATGAGTTAAGAGCTCGCGAAAAGTCCAGTCGAGAACCACCGATCTCATAGGTTTGCACTCAAAGAGGAAGCGTATCGAAACTGAAAAGCAAGAGGATTGCGGTTCACGCTGATTTATAAAGCTTCATTACTGATACTACCATCTATGACACAGTTCTATCGTCTATGATGTGTATACGTTTAGCATTTAATGAAACGGAGTGTAGGAGGTACATGCAATTGAAAGTTGCATCATAGGCAAACAAAGAAGGAGTGCAAATGGTGTTGGTATAAACAAGGTAATTTGGATAAATAAAAGAGATAGATAGTAAAATTCTAAAAAAAATTCAGGATTTCCTGGAGACCCTGAGCAGTCGTCGCACCGTCCCTCAACTCTTCCTCAATGGTCAATTCGTCGGTGGCTATGATGACATCAAGCAGCTCGATGATGATGGGGAATTCGAGAAGAGACTCATGCAGGCCGGAGCCATCCCCTGGAGAGTATAGGATACTGTAGATTCCGATCGATCGAGAACTGACTCAGGACCGTTCCCCCACTGTAATAATTCACACATTGTATAGAACGCAATATTTACTGCACACACCCAAATTTCCATTGTATATTCGCCAATCGTAGTTGAGCTTCCGTCTTTCATTCTTATATTCATCTCGTGCATGTTCTCGCCCGCCAGTTATAGTATTTTGAGTATCACAGCTAGACTTTGAAAGGTAACTGGTCGTTTGATAGGGAAATGAACCGCCTTCTTCACGAAAGGCAGCGTGGAATGAAGAGAGCAGTGGAATATTTTCCTATCAAACGACTAGTTGTTTTGTTACCTTTCAAAGTCTAATCACAGCCAATCCGCGCGGGTGTCATATATCCCCACTCTAACTTGTTCTCGTTCTCGATAATTCACCGCTCTTTTTGATTAGGATGGAAGACGATAAAGCAGAGCTAGATCGGATATCGACCTTGACTGTGCAAGTTTGTCGAGCAATGCGGGTAGCGGGAGGGGAACGGAGGCCGACTAATCGTTGACCAGCCGGGTACAAACTGGTGGTAGAGAGAAGAAAAATAACGAGTCATTCTGTGCTAGACACTCCTACTCCAATACAGCTGTATTATCAGACGGGCGTGAAATAAAAGGACTGAGGGGCTATGCATATCATCGTATGAGTAAGCGAGGGAGAGGGGGACACTCAATGGGTAATCGGCGTTCCCATAAAGGGTCAAGGGGCCGACCTTGGACCTAAGAATCTCCCTCTCGCCTTCCTCGGGACTCCTATCACCTTCACGAACTCTACTCGGTTCTTGTGCCTGTCTCTACTCCAGTTTGCCACACAACCAGATGCTTTCCTCTATTTGCTCAGTTCACGTCAGTTTCTTCCCCTCCTCCTCCATTCTTCACCACTGATCCTCCGCCATTCCCACCCACGTTCCTCCTTCATATCCTCTCCCGCAAATCTCTGAAAAATAGGATTATTTGATAGGAAAATATTTTTCCTCTGAATGCTCTCCGCTATCTTCCATGCACTCTCTTCTCTGCATCTCACGCAACAATGAAAGGTTGCACAAGAATAAGAGTAGGGAACCGGCTCTGAGAGTGGATCCCCCGTGATCCAAGGGGCGCCCTCCTCTCACACAATGCCTGTTCCTCCTCCGGTCACTTGCGGCTTATTCCTCTTATTCAATTGGAACGTAACTCGTTCGTTTGGTCATTGTGGTGTACAAGTTTATGATCTGATTCTCATGATTCTTTGCGTCAGATCTCCACTAGCTCTGTATGAATTGTGGTCCAGTGAGTCATTTATATCAGCATGGAAGTTCATCGACAAAGGACCAGAAACAGTGACTATCATTGCGCTTTCATATGATTCAATCTCTCTCTCCCTCTCTCTCTATTATCATCGCCGATCCCTGTCAATCTGCATTGTAATCTCTGCTCGATGCTTTTCTATTAACATTCTCTGGTCACTCCAATTTCCTGTTCACTCTATTATATTTCCTCTCCTCCTCCGCAGTACAATTCGTTGATTTCCGCTTACCTGTGCGCTCACTTTATGGACCCGTGAAGTGTTGTTTGTTTTTTTGCCGTGGTGTTTCACGCGAGAATTGCAAAGGGGAATCGACTTGACATACATATCAGCCCCTTGTGCTCTCGTGTCTCTTTTGTGTTCGGTCACCTCACGAACTTTCCCTCTATCACAGACTATTCTTTACTCTACTTTATCTATAGTGGATCTTTAATTTCCACGAAAATCTCTCAATTCTTCATATTATTTCTGGCAATTTTTTTCCGCGAAAGTTCTCGCTCAATGCTTGTTCATCTCTCGTGCAAATGACGCATTTGTAAGATGTCATCAAGCTCTCATCAAATTTTCAATTATCTTTCGTTCATTCTGATAATCCCGAATGTTCTTCTAATTGATCTCGATTCGTATTGAAATTTGCGTGCTTTCTGTTTATGATTTTGCGATAATTGAGTCCCCCCCCCCTTCATTCCTGCTCTCCCACCTTATTATGTAACGTTTCGGTCTCGTTGCGCCTCGGGCGTAGATAAATTATTATTATTATTATAATTATCAATTCAGATGAGCGCCTCACCTCCTCCCTCAGCCACTCGAAATGTGGCCGTGCTCGTTCTTGCACTGGTCATCGACATGCTTGCGTTCACGTGCATTCTTCCCCTCTTCCCATCCATTATCTCCTTCTACTCGAAAACGCCACATCGGGTGAGAAGGCTATTTGCATATTTATTTGAATCTATCTATTTTCACCAGGAACACACACTATTTGGGTTTCCCAATTTTCGCTCATTTATGTAGAAGCATGTATGATGAAAATACAGTTCATGACTAATACTTTATTGTTTGATGGCGAACACTTCATCCTATCCCGTTATTCGAAAACCATTCATTGTTTGGACACCTTTCTTCCGGTGATCACAGCAACTGAACACACAACTGACGAGAATTGTATTGAGATTTATTCCCTTACTCTTAATACTACTTTGTAGTTTCGGGAATACTAGCGATGGAAATGAAACGCTACTTAGAAGATTTGTTCAATTTTTCACAATTCAGGATGGCCTCTACGATTTTTTCGTCTCTTTCCTCGCGTCATTCCAACGATTTATCGGCGTACCATACAATGAGCGGTACAACAACGTTTTCTTCGGCGGTGAGAGTTTTACAATATCCACAACAATCGTTGCGATGGTGTTTACTCGCTACACAGAAAAATTGTGCAGGTTGGTCAGTACGTCAGTAAGAGGTTCTAAGTGTCATATAATGAGACACATTGAATAAGAATACATTGATAGAACTAATCTGTTATTAGGTTTCCTCGGATCGCTGTTCTCTGCTCTTCAATTCATCTCCTCCCCCACTCTCGGAGCTCTATCCGATGTCTACGGCAGAAAGACGATGCTGCTTCTCTCTGCTGCCGGCACACTTGTGTCACACGTTGTGAGTCGTACTACAAATTCGATTCTGGTTTATGCATTAGTATTTCCGCACTTTGTGAGAAATTACCAGAAATATGATCAAGGAAAAATTACCGCATACACAATGTACAGCTCTAGGTGGTACTTTAAACAGCCCTAATCACAAAGTAGTGAGAACAATAAGTCATGTCTTGATAACAGCATTGAAAACTTTCGATTACGGTCCCTCTCCAAGCAGCTTCCTCAGTCATGTTCGCCCAAAGGAAGCGAGGGGTAATCTGATTTATGGTTACTGGTCTTTCTCTGACTTTTTTTCTTTCTCGCGGCTCCCTTTGATCTCCACTTGCTTCCGATTAGCTTCCCAGTGGGAAAATTGAGAGATCTGTGTGGAATGGATGAACTAGAATGTTTACGCATGGAGAATCATATGGCGATATGATTATAGAAATTACCTGCCAATCTCGCAGAGCGATTGAGAGCAAACTATTTGCTTGTACATGCTTGATGCCTGTGCGAGACATGTTTCGATACTCGAGTGATAGCAGTCACCCAAATAATGAAAATATTATATGTTGGATATGCCGGGGAGAAATGGAATATTTATCATTTTATCGTGAGATTATTTCCAATTCCACTGGTAGCTGACTTTTGATAAACGTTCGAGCGGGGGGGGGAGGGAAGAGGTAGGGGGGAAGGGAACCTACCCCTTCCTCTCTCCCAGACAATCAATAGCTCGCTAACCAGCACATTAAGTTTGCTGAGTATTTCAAACGCAAGATAGTAATTATTTTTGAAAAAAAATGTTTAATTCAGATGTGGCTTCGTGCGGACACTTTCACTCTCTTCGTGCTCGCTCGAATCGTCGGCGGTCTGAGCAAGGCGAATGTGAACGTGGCCACTGCCATCATAGCCGATGTTTATGAGCCGAAGGACCATCCCAAGGGAATGGTAAGCGGGTTCGAAGATGTATTCTAGGAATTCCTTGTGTATTTCTCGTAGGCTTAGAAGCAAAACAAGTGTTTATCATGTGATAATGGTCAATGGTTGCTCAAAGAACAGGGGTTAGTTCCGGCAACGAGATAAAAAGGAAGAAATGAATGATAATTCGCAGGCTCTAATCGGTGCATCGTACTCGATCGGATTCCTCATTGGACCCATGATCGGAGCATACTTTTCTGTTATTGCACCCAAGTGAGCATCCTTGATTTATAGAAAGTTGTCGATCTTGAGAATCCTGCTAAAAAATGTGAGTTGTTTCTGCAGGAACGCAACTCTGTTCACTCTTCCTGCTCAGTTCTCAATCGTCGTTACTTTCATTCACTTCCTCATAATCGCATTCTGCCTGAGAGAAACTCTCGATCACAAGCAAACAGTAAGTTACATTTACTTCTTCTCGCGCAGTAACTTAAAAACAATTTCCCTTACAATATTACAGTAGAAAGTAAGTGTACCTGTGTGTCCAAAAGCTCCATGTAATATCCCTTCCTTATCAGAAGTCTCGCGAGTCGGTCACAGACCGCGCCTCTCTCCTCCTTCGACCATCTGCTCTATTCAAATTCAGTGCGGTTAATGCGCCGACGGAAAGTGAGCCCCTTCCCTTTCTCCCTCTATATCCCTTCAATACACTCGATAATGTATTCGATAGGGACGGCTGTTATGAGGCAGCAGTACACTCTGTTCCCATACGAATAAGAACCATATTATAGGACAATGAAATTGGCGAAACGCATTTTCTAGTTCTTTTGGTCATTTGTGGAATATGATAGCTGTATGTTATGATTAGTGATACCTTGAGGTAGAAAAGTTCAAAAAACGGAAGCTGAAGATGCAGACATTATTTAGTCAAAATGTGCAATATGGAACAATTTGAGAGAAAGAGCGAATGGAGTCGATTGGATGGACCTATTTCCTCTACCTTTTCCTCTATGCTGGCCTCGAATTCACTCTTCCCTTCCTCACTCATCTAAGATTCGACTTTGGCAGGTAATTAATGGGTCGGAAGAGGGGTGAAGGAGAGATTTATTGAGCCCTGAATTTACCTTTGTTTCAACGAGGGGGGGGTAGGAAGATTTATGGAAGGAAGTAAAATCTTTTGCCGTTCACATAGTGCAAACGAATCGTAGCGCCATTGCATTATATTTTAACAAAAAATACCTTCTCAGAACTGTAAAATTCGTTAATTATTATATATATTTTTACGTTTTTTCAGTATGCAGCAGAGTAAGATCTACCTCTTCACTGGTCTCCTCATGCTTCCCATTCAAGGAGGATACGTAAGGAGGACACCGTTGCATAAGTGAGTAATTTTACTATTACTTTCCCTAAATTACAAGAAGAAATAACATCGATATTCCAGACAGAAACGACTCGCTGAAATCGGGTTGATGTGCATCATCCCCGCTTTTCTCATTTGTGCTATCGCCCATTCCGTCGTTGTGCTCTACATTGGACTGGCACTGTACGCTGTCGGTCAGTATTTCGTCACTTATCTCTTCTCCTTCAGTCTGTAGGCTGAAACAAATGTGAAGATTCTTCGATTTCAGAATATTGTAACAGTTGTAATGTTTTAAAGTCTTTTACCCGAAAACCTACCGTATCTTGCAACGTTCTATTCTGCAGCATCAGCGACAGTTGTGCCCACTCTGACCTCTCTCATCTCCGTCGTGCATGAGACGGATAAGGGAGCTGTGGCCGGAGTATTCAGGTCGATCGGAGCTCTAGCCAGAGCACTTGGACCGATATTCGCATCCACTAGTGAGTCCCTGCATCTTTATTGTTAGCATCCCCACTTCGGTTCTAGAGTTGAAAGCAGAGTAATTACCACAGTTTAGTCACGCATTGAAAGTTCATGTCGGTCATGCATGATCGAACTGGATAGTAGAAGATGAGAGCACGTGGTCAGGATCAAAGTATCTTACACATCCCTATCGATAGGGATCTCATAATCCGCTATCATCCCTATCATCGGGCAATCTCTCTTCTTATCTGATCATCTATGATGAGTGATATCCTCTCGTTTGTCCCTGTCCCTTCTTCTTTCTTTCTCTTCCATTCTTCACACCGACAGATGACAATCAAAGTAGTCACCAATTATGAAACGCGAGCAGTCGGGCTGCCTTTTCCCCTCCTTTTCCCCTCTCTTCCTCTTCCCATCCGGGAATGACCAGTCCCTCCTCTTGGTCTAACGAGCACATTGACTCGCATTCGGAGAGAGAGACAGTGTGTGATTGTGAGAGAACAGATGGCAGAGGACGGCGAGAGAGTGTGGGATATCAAGAGAATCGAGAGAGAGAATATGACAGACTGATTGGCCGATATAGCTCATAATTCATGTGGGTCTCACTCCATTCTCGTGCTAATGACTCAAGTAGTGGCGGTAGTCGATGGAAGTGCCAATGGATAGAAAAGATGATCTCATTTCGTCAGCCGAGGAAATTGCATTTGGCTCGTTGTACTATGGGAGCCGGCAACAACTAATCAGCATAGATGCACTTTGGAACCAGAACAAAGCGGACCCATTAGCGTGGAGGGAAGGGGATAAATGGTTTCGCGAAGGGTGAATTCACTGTCGAAATGAGTCAAAACTCTATTGCGGAATTGATTCCGGAATTCCAATAACGCGAACAATTCCAATAACTCTTGCTTTACAAAAGAGAACGCGCAATGAGAAGTGCTTTGTAATTCCAATAAGAGAATCCCTATTGAAACCTAGAGAAATAATGAAGCGAGAAACAAAAATATTATTTCTATTTCAGTATTCTGGTTGCTCGGTCCCGAATGGTGTTACGTGATCGGTGGTATCTCTCTCGTGCTGCCTCTCGCGTTACTGCGACGAATTCCCAATGTGGAGAGTCCACTCGAAAAGGAGAAGATGAAATAAGGGAAGAGTACTTCCAGCCGTTGATTGGACTCAACTCTAACCTCTCAGTGGTAATGCACCGTATCCCCAATTTTGGAGTCGGAAACTGATTTCTCTATGTATAAATTATTGGTATGCATCGATTGTCATATACACATTTGTTGGTGTAGCTTTTCATTCCTTTTACTCCAAACGGAGACTTTGAACATGTACACAATTCTTGCGTAGTATCACCTAATTTAATCGTGTTTTCGTGATAAATATTTTTGTAAGACTATAGCTATAGTAGAGACTTCCCCCCCCACTCATAACATATTACTCACATCTTACACACACACAGTGAGCCTCGTATTCCATCAACGGGACTCCGCTCCAAAATGAAGCCGAGTAAACATCATACCCTCACTTTATGTACACCTCCTAAGAGAGAGAGACAGAGCCTGGTAATGGCTCTCACACAGTATCCACTTACAACCCGCCATTCGGATACAGTGACTGTGTGACACGGGGGAGAGAGGGAGTGCACTCTCCTAGTTTCCCACGGTCTCTCAGCCAGGCTCTTAGAGCCCAGTTACGACCGACCCCTTCTTTGTCTGGATTAGTTCCCTAGAAATAAACAAGCGGGTAGGGCACATCAGCCAGAACTTTCTGCCCCTCTCGAAATTCCGTCTGAACTTTCTCTCTCTCTCTCTCTCTATCTGAAGGGAAAGAACAGCCGATTCGAAGGGCGAAATGCAATTTCCTCCCTCTTTCCTCCCCACTTCAGCCATTTCTTCCTAGGGCACTAACCATAATGAAACTTTTTTTGGCCCAGCCCCCCCATCCCCTGAATAGATGAGAAAAGAGAAGAAGAAGCGCAGACTGGCCGGAGGCATGGGCAATCCAGACTGAGAGACTCCTACCCGGATCACTGATACAAGACGAGTAGAAGAGAGCACAGATTGGAGGAGAGTGTAGAGAAAGAGAGACATGAGAGAGAGAGACTGTATGGATGAGAGAAGGGCCAGGCCTCCTACTCGCACTAAAAGCCACCAGAAGAGTTCCCTTCTGTCCTCTCAGTATAAGCAGATGTGTCCGAGTCTCTTCCATCCTTTTCCTCTTTCCCTTCTTCTTCCTGATCTACCCCCTATTGTCCCTACATACTCTACTTCTTATGCCCATCCTCCCATTCTTTATTGGTCATCTGAATTGGTCTCTTGAGTTATCCCCTAGTGCCCCCTTCTTCTTCTTCCTCATCTTCCCTTTCCATAAGTATGCATCTAGTTCAATCCCATTGATGTGCTATCTCTCCCGTATGATTGATTAATCTCTCAGTTCCGATCGCTCAATCGATGTCATCGAGAGAGAGAGAGAGAGGGATCGGGATGAGGAGAGAGGGAGGGAGAGACAACCTAATCTGAGACCTCCCCCTCCCCCCTCTCTCTCTCCCTCGTTCGGTCATTGAATAGCCCCAGCTCACTCGTCTTATCCCATCCCTCTCTCTACCCCCGAACACCTCTCTCCCCTCTTCTTATTCACTTATTTTCCCGCCGTTTTTGCGATTGTTCCTAACCATTCAAACGTGGGCAAAACCTAAACATAAACGTCCACAACGATCGTTCAAAAACCGCTGCAAAACAATCCTTTTCATACGCTCGCATTTCATTGTTTTTCGCGCCCTTTTCCGCTTCTCTCCTCCCCTTTCCCTCTCCCCTCCATTCCTTCCATAACTACACAGTTCTTTGGTGGACACCACCCGTTCCATTGTTCCTCTCTTTCTCTCCTTGCTCTCTCTTTCATTCAGTGATGAGGCTCGCTTATCACTGTTATAATCAGACGATTGGAAGAGGATTTCTCTCTTCCTGACCCCTATCACGCGTATCAATTGAGAGAGAGAGGAAGGGAGAGAGCGTCGTTCGAATGGTTCAGTCACAGCGCGTGGCTAGATCGATCAATAGCCAGAGTGTTCTTCTTCCCTCTTTTGCATACTCTTCCCAATTACTGCTCTTCCCTCCTTCCTTCCTTCTCTCAGGAGCAACGTTGATTTATCACACACGTCAACCGTCCATTGCTCAATTCTCTCTTCCCTCTCTCTTCTCCCTCTCTCCCTTCCATTCTCTCCATATGAGTGACCAGTGACTCGCTCTCATTGACTACATCAAAGAGTAGTCCCTCCTATATCTCCCTCTCCTCTTCCTTCTCCATTTCCCCCGGTCTCCCTTTCCCGTATCTATCACCGTCCCTTCTTCTCTCTCTCACACACTGTTTACTTCTTCGATTAGCCATGCGATGGATTGCCCGCGATTTCTGGCCTTGTTTTGACACTGTGAAATTGCGAATTTTACCCCTACGAAACGGCCGAAACGGCCCTGTTTTCGCTATTTTCCTCTTCTTCGATACTGTTTTGCCTTCTCGAGAGCCGGAAAGGTTACGACAGAGGTATGAGCAACATCCAAGGGAGGGAAAGGGATGACTACTCTCTACAACTCCCCCCTCCCTTCCCTCCCTCTCCCTCCTCCTGTCCTCTTCCATCGCCATTTGCACGCCGTTGGTGGACATTCCATCCCATTCTCTTTCCTCCTCCTCTCTCTCTCTCTCTTTTGAGGAGGCAGGGAGGACCTCCGAAGGGCTGAATCACACTCTGTGTCTTCCCTTATATTCGAAATGTCGTGTCTGACTCTCTCGTTTTCGCGTGATCTCTAGTCAGTCTCTGACCGACATGAGAGCTTCTCTTCCTCCATGTCGTTCTGTCGTCCCATTCATTCTGCTTCACTCATCATTTCTCCACTTACGTGCCAGGTGTATCTCTCCGTCTCTCTCCGTCTCTCTCCCCCTTCTCACTTTCAACGATCTCCCCTCTACTTCTTCGTCCATTCCGATGCCATCATCCGTTCTATTCTTGACTTGTCTCGAGTTTTAAAGAGCCTTTGATTGCAGAGAGAGAGGGAGATTGAACTGATGTGCTGACTTCTCTTCCACTGCTCTCCTCGATAATGATTCAGTTCATTATTAACACCCTTCATGCGATTCCTCACTTCAACTTCCACTTCCAACAGATCAAGCCGACGTTCGTACTCAACATCGAGTCAGAGTACACTCAGGTTAGTCGTTTTCCCAATGATTCAGCACCATTTTGAAAGCAAAAAGGCCGCGCGAACGCGTATTTAGCCTCGTTTAAGAGCGCAAAGTGTGATGTTGTGACGGGGTATGGGAAAGTAGTGGGAAAGGTCATCTAGAGGCTCGATAGTCTTCCTCTCTCTCTCTCGATCGATCTCATCTCTCTCTGTGCTAAGTGCAATATAAACACACGTCGCTGAATCGACCAGATACTTCTCTGATGAGTCGTCAATTCTAATCGATTCGTCCATCACTGTTTCTTTCCCTTTTGATTTCCTCTGTAGATCAAAGTCGGAAGTGCGTGGGTTAGTCCATCTGCATGTCCCATGTAGTCAAAGACCCTTGAGGGACGATAACCCTAAAGAGTGTGCACAGGGAAGAGACCACAGACAGTCAGAGGGGGAGAAACAGAAGAGGAGCTCAAACACTTTTGACCATCTCTTTCGTCCTTTTGAAGTTGGAAGATCGAAGAAGAACTAGTGAAAGGGAAGGAGAAGGGAGATGGGTATCAGTCAGTAGGGAGAGAGGGGACGAATTAGCACGCGGAACAACAGCTGGGGTCTGGTCTCTTCTCTTTCCTAGCAGATTCATATCTGCCATTCACTTGTCCCCTTTGCCTCTCCCGACCTTTTACAGTCTTCTTCCTCCCTCTAAATCTGCTGTCTCCCTCATTTCTGTAACCCGATAGTTGTCTTCTCTTTGCTTCGCAGCTGCATTCAAGCAGAAATCGCTGCTCTATCTCCTCCTTTCTTCTTCTTGTCACCCAGATGTGAGAAGTAAGAAGAGACACAAGAAGAGAAGTAAGAAGTGTGTAAGGAGATACCACGCTCGCAACCACTCCAATTGAGTCTCCCCTTCCCCCTCTAAGATCGGGAAGGAAAGGGTGGGAAGGAAAGGACATTCAACCCTCGAGTATGCCCTCCCGAGGGCATAATTATCCTCCTTCTTCTTCGTGGATAGTAGTTCGTGCGTTCGAAAAGAGGTGAAAAGGGTGTCCTGAGTGTGCACATTGAGTATGATAATGGAGAGGGAACGAAGGAGAGCCATTAGCGCCCCCGATGTGAAAACACATCCCGTGGCTGTAGTAATCAGCACGACAGCTACCGTATCCCCAAAAGTTATCAGAAAAACAATTAAGTGGTATTGATAGAAGCAGAGACAGATGATCAATGAAAAATAATAGAGAACTAGAAAATAATCAAGAAATGAAAGGTTGAAAGAATTCAAAGCTTCCAAAATTGATTAACATGGAAAATATCTCAATTGCAGTCCCTTGCCCTAATCTGTGGTCTCGTCCTCTCCATTTCCCTCCTTCTTCTTCTCACTATCATCATCACATGGGTGTGCCAATGCTGCGCGAGAACCGACACGACGGTGAAACCGAGAAGGAAAGTGAAGAGACTCTCCATCATCCTCTTCATCCTCAGCGTATTCTGCTTGTGAGTCGCATTTTATCTGTTGTTTTCTAGCTTTCAAAAACTGAAATATGATTGATGGAGTACCGAGTGAGGTTGATTTGAGGACTAATTGGGACTAGATAATAATGGAGAGAACGAGAGCTATTAGCGCCTATTATAATAATGGAAATAGCAGAGGTGCACAGGTAGAACACATGACCGGTTGGAGAAAGTCCTTTGCTATCCCGAATTCAGAAAACAAATAAATATTCTTTGCAGCTTCTTCCTCGGTTTCTGTCTGTTCGGTAACGACCGGATCAACAGAGGAGTGCAGTCTTCGATCGTTTCCTTGAACGATGTGAACAACCAGATCCAGATCGGACTCGCTACGGTAAGATATATCAATTAATCAATTTTATCAGTTTCTTGTGGATAGTATGATGACCATCTACTCATTATATGTTCCTTGTTCCAGGGTGGCCAGCTAACGGAAATCAGTCGCAATGCCTCCACTCACATCAAGAACCTCGAGCATATCGTACTCGAGAAGAGCAAGAAGCCAGGAACGAATCAGACGGTTCGCAAATTGATTCGAACCTCAAAAACCAATAAATCAATTAATTCAGCTCATCTCCGAGATCGATACCCTTCTCACTTCTCTTTCCGACTCGATCGACTCTGTTCTCAAGCGACTCGACAGTCTGAAGAAGGACTTCGGCAATCTCTCTGTTCTCGAGAAGACCAAGAATCTTGCTGAACTCATCGAATTCGAGAGGTTAGTGGGGCTGATTACAACATGTTCCTCGAAATTATGGAAATCCTCGGTTTAGAGCAGAGTTCGTAGCTATTTGGGTGATATTATGCAGGGTGGTTCCTCTTGATGTGCAAGTGACAGTAATCTAGTGCTATAAAGAACCACGGGCCGCATATGTTTGAGCGCACCGCTTTTTTGGAAAGTTATAGCATCGTTGGCATAGGCCAGTGCCCCATATGGCCCGATGTGGCTATCTAATCAAAAGTGCCCCTCGGCCCTCTCCCTCCCTCTCTCCCTCCACTCAGAGTATCAATCTGTTCCTCTGTTTGTCTTTGGACGAAGACGATGCTCAAGCCAATCTATGCAAGTGAGACGCAACAACCCTTGATTGTTGATTTCGGGCCCCGATCAGGGTTCCAGGTTCCGAGACATTCACTACCCAATATCAAACAGAAACTCAATGAATTGATATATTGAAACTAGGTTGACATTTCTCCGCCTTATTTTTTGGATTGAATGAGCTATACCAAAAGTTGATGATTGAATTTGGTTGATGGCCTCAGTCTCGAACCTAAAGAACGTTGGGTACAATCAGATAAAGCACTGTTTGACTTCGAAAACAATTACGGTTCGTTGAAAACAGAGATCTTTTGCTCGTTGACACGTAGTTGTTTTTGTGACTAGGTATGGGCAACAAACAATAGTCGGCCCTTCCTCTCTCTTCTCTTTCATTTCGTTCTCCTTGAGAGGACGCTGTCATCTTTTATGAACATCTCGTCTCCTTTTGTGTGAGATGTCTCCTCTTCTCCTTCTTGTCCCGTGTCAGGCGCCCCTTCAAAGAGTAGCAGAAGCCTTGCCTAATTCCGAGAGGGGCGCATACTCTCGCTCGTAAAAATATACTCCCTGTGGTCAACTGCACGACTTTCCCACACGCGAGAGATGTCACTTGGAGGAGGGCTTCCAAAGATAGATTGAGGCAAGGGGAGGGGAAGTAAAGTTGTGCGGCCAGGATGAATTGGGAGGCCACAAGTTGTGGTTGGTATTAGTTCTAAGGGAGAAACAGAGAGAGGGATGGGGATCATTCAATTTACGAGGTCCAATCGTGTGCGCGTGTCGGTCATTAACAACCATTACAGAATGGAGGTCGAGGGGGAGTGAGGGGAGAGGGCACTGATGAGGGAGAGAAGACAATGAGATGTCCATTGAATGGATTAGATGATGGGAAATTGATCGGAGGGGGGGATTACTACTAGGAAAAATGGGAACGGTGGGGGATTAGAGAAAGATGAGGAAGAGAAGAGCTGAATTGAAGGAACAGTGGAGGGAGTGCACCTGTTGACCTAAGAAATTTGACTGAACAACCAGAATTGGCAGACAATGAGCATTTTTTCGAAATTAAAAAATGTTTTAAGTTACATTAAAGATATAAATTTATAACAAAATCTGATTCAGATGGCTACTCCTCGTTATTCTCCTTTCCATTATGCTGTGTGTTCTCTTCGCTGGAGTCATCTCCTTCTGCAGACAGTCCAAGAAGGTTGGTAACAAATGAGCTAAAAATAGGAATCAAGGTTCCTATCTCAGAGTATTGTTTTTTTTTCAGAAAAGCTTGTGACGTTAAAATCGGGATGATAATTCATTTTTCACTAAAATATTTTTAGGGAGCAGTCGGTTTCTCTGGAGTGGGAATCCTCATCTTCATCGTATGTTGGGCACTGCTTGCTGTTGTTCTGCCTCTGGCTGTGGTGAGCATCTTATCGACAAATATCTTTAAAAAATAGACCGATACATGATTCGTAAGCCTCACCCTGTGGATTCAGGCTCTCGCTGACTTCTGTGGACAGGGTGGTGATTTCCTCGCTGATACTGTCAGCCAGCCCGTCCTCAAGTCACTCGCATTTTACAGGTAAAGTCTCGTAACAAAAGAAAGAAACAAAGAACATACATAAATTGTTTCTATCTTTATTTATTAACAAAAAACTATATCAAAGTTATAATTTTATGAATTATCTCATTTATCGGCGTGTCTGTTTGTTGAGTGCTCTCAAGTTTATATGTATACTTTGAATTGATTTAAAAAAATGAAAATATATTAATTATGAGAATTACAGCGAGTGCGACCCTCGTCCGACCCACGACAATCTGCTCCTCATCTCGGCATCTCGAACATGTCCGATGAATTGAGTAACATGCAAGGAGTGAAGACGAAGTTGGACTCGTTAATGGACACGGCATTCAATCAGAGCGAGGAGGTACGGAAAGAAAATTGATAATGAGATAGTCTAAAATTGCATATATTGAACGTGCACTTATTTTTCGATCGATTGGATCATCTTGGTATGGTAGGATAAAGTTGTACTGCAGATTGAATCAACGGTATGGTTACGGAGAGTAGACTTCAGTTGGGATTACAGTGATACAGTGGTGCTTTGCGAATCCGCTTTAGGCACGGTGTAGCTAGGAATACGGAAGTTTTGCGATCACTGCCACACCCGTAAGGGTAATGTAGGGAAGATAGTAGTTACGCTAGGGCTCTAAATGTCCGATATCTTACGGTATTTCTCTAGGTATTGATTTGCGTCAACATTCAAAAAATGTATTTTGATAGTAATTTTACAGGTGCAGAAGGCGTCCTCCTTCCTTCTCGATGACGGCACTCGCTCACTCAAGACGATCGGAGCACTCGAGAACTCGTTCGCTTGCTATGCCTACAAGGACGATCTAAGAGTGATGAAGGAGGGTATCTGTGGACAGGCTGTGTGAGTTTTCTCTCTCTCATCTATCATCATGGGAAACGAAAAAATCGATCGTTTTGCTTCATTAACATGAATGCTTCATTGTTTATTCAAAAAAAATATGAAGATTTAATTAATTAATTATTTGCAGTGTCGGATCGGCCGTTCTCACTCTCTGCCTCATTCTCCTCGCTCTCTTCATGTTCACCCTTCTTCTCATCGTCTCCAAGTCGTGGAATCTCTTCACTCGACTGTAAGTTTTTGTTATTATCTAAATCACTTGAATGACAACTATTTGATGATTCAGTTTTTAACACACTAATTCCACACTAGAAAAATTAACATTATACGGACTTCTATACAAGCACTTTATCGTTTAAAAATATTTAAAAAGTCCCTCCAGACGCGTTGGCCTTCGAGCCAATGGCGTCTCGACTATTTCTCCTCGTCCGATGGGGAACGACGATTCACTCGTTTCCCCATCGACGATTGAGAGACAGTACACGTCACTCAGCAAGAAGGTCTCCTTCCGGTAAGAGAGTACCGTGTGACTCCTGCTCCCTGATGGTACTAGGGCTGATGATAACTGTCGATTGAGAACCTACTGAACGAGAACAGAACATGACTAACGAAACACAATAGTTTGTCGGTTCACATCCAGTATGCTTATCCGACAGCGATTATCAGACCTCCCCGATGGTAGTATCCCCTCCCTTCAAATCCTTAATTACCCCGCTGCCATTGATGTCGTTGTTGAAGCGTTGAGCATTTGAGAAGAGAGCAGCGCTTGAGCATGCCACCGTAGAGCAAATGGCTTACCAGAGGCAACTAGCTAACGCAACGCGTTCTGTGCAGCTTCTGGTAGGTCATTCGGAGATATTTCTAATAATAATAAATGGCATTACAGTGGCAATGACTACGTGGAAGTGGATGAGGACGATCCGTTCTTCCCTCGCAACGCAGCCGATACGAATATCCCCGTGGACATCTACGGCACGCACATGTACAATCCGAGAACCAGGTACCCTTGCTTACCGAATTCAAGAGGACGGATCGAACTACTATATTGCACATAATGTTTCAATCTCCTTCTATTCACCCTGGTCAATGATTGAATAATTTTAGTAGTATTAAATATTAAAGGGAGCGCACCGAGCCCTCAACTGGAACGACAACAGCAACTGCTAATGGAGGCGAGACGGATCCCCTCTGGAGCAGAGCTCCCGTCGCCGGCAACTCCTCCGGAACGTAAGTTATCATTCTTGCTTGTTGAATAAAACAACGATATTTGAGTTTCCTGGACTTTGCAATTCAGTCTCGTTACTAAAATTTTTTTAGATGCAGCAACAACCAATACTACGTATAAACCAATTAATTTGTAGCGCCGTCCGCTCTCCCTACGACGACCGCTACAACGACTACAATGATCACTACAACGTCTAAGTGAACATCTTCGCCCCTTTCCCATCGTCATCCCCTCTGATCCCACCTTCCTAGCCATACATCAGCACAAGTAATTATTGATCGTAATAATATTAGGTTGATTCAAAAGTTTCGCTACAACGCTTTTTTGGATATTACTCAGCCTTGATCGATCGATTTCAAAATCCCTCTCGGTAGTTTTTAGGGGGGTTTTCAAGCAATACAATCATAAATTGGAATCGAGTTGAACGTGCTTGAAACATGAGAAAAATATTTATTTATAAATTGTTGCTAATCCAAGCGATTTTCATTGGTTTCCTTTAGATCAACACCCTATCAAAACAGATAATTTATATATCCAGCCAAGCTGTGGTATGATAGGGAAGGGGTTTATGATTAATTATAGCTAGTTTGATTATTTTTCAAAGCAGCCATGAAAGCAGGAAATCGTGATAAACACCATTTTCGACGGCTGCATTTCAATCCCAAAGTTTCGAAAATTCTAACTCCGGAATGCAAGGCCAAATCTTCTTCAAAAAAAATATCGTAAACTCATTAGGAGTAGTAGTTTATTTTTCACCATCTTTAATGTCTATAACTCTATCGGTATATTTTTGCCATGACTCAATGTAAGTTTTGCTATTTTTCTTATCTCAGGATTTCGAATCAGAGGGTTGCTACGACTCCGGATTTCACGTTTCTTTAAAGCTAATATTTTCATAAGCATGCTTAGTGAATGCCCTTCTCGCAGGAGCTTCAGATTCTGTTATATCACATCGGCACAATAAATGGCAACTCGAAGACAATTGTCCATTTTTTACGCACTATACAACTTTGACACGTTGCCATTTCTGTTATACTGATCTGATATTTTCGACCTGAAGTGCGCTGGAGAGAGTATCCAAGCCCCTTTTGATTGGTTAAAAACAGGGGTTCTTAAATTAACTGGGAAGAGCAGGAGAGGCAAAAATCGTAGGACGGAATTTTGTAGCGAAACTTTTGAATCAACCTGATAATCTCCCAGCCGATCGCAGAGTCCGATCTCCCTCGACTCGTTCACATTTCTCTCCGTATTGCCCCATGTTTGATCGAGTGATTTCTGTGTCAGCCCCAGACTTCTCCACCCCATTTCTTCCCCTTTACTGATACGGTAACACTGACTGAGTCGGCGCGACTCGAGTTAGTTCTTAGAGCACAGTGAAGTTCAGTCCTTCACTGAACATCTCAATATACGTCCAATGCTTCTACCATCCCACATGACTATTAGGCATTTTAGCTAACGATTTTGATTTTTTCCTTGTGAGTTTCAAACTCAATTTCCCCTTATTTCTATCCTTTTATTATTCCGATTGTTTGTTCGAACGATCGAAACGAATCGATTGACTGCGCTCCTTCCGATATTCCAATTCCCATTCTCGAATGAACTCATGCGAGACTGTTACATGCAATATTATTTTCGTCTGAAATCGCTAATAAAGAAATAAAGATTTAGCATTATTTGATGTTGGTTTGGGGTCGCAAAGCAAGAATGAACACTGACCATCGATCTTTGATCTTTTATGTAGGTGGGCAAATCTAGAAAGTAATCGAATCGTCTCAGGGAGTTGCGAACAAAAGATGAATCGAAGATGAGCGACACTCTCCGATATTGTCACTCCCATTGTTTGGTTGCATTAAGTCGATCAGAAAGGGAATATCTGAGCAGGAAGAGCTTCTCCAATCTCAATAAGCAATAAATTCAATCCAGAAGAAGGAAATTATCGACATATCGGCACTCTCCAGATGGTCTTTGTTCTTCCATGTCATTTGTTCGTCTTTTTCCTCGCTGATTCATCTTTTTCTTTGTATGTGGACAGTCTCAGACGGAGAAAGAGAGGAGAGACCCGCTGTTTCCCTCATTGCATCTGGCCGCAAAGGGCGCAATCGTATGCTAAATCATCCTCTCATCTTTTCAGTCCATAGCTATGAATTCGTCGCTGATTGTCGTTTCGCCTAATCCATGGCATCCCACTGATCTTCATTTCTTGCACTTGTTGGGAGCTATGATAACATGTCTTGGATCACTCTGCTCCCTCTACTTGCTAGTGTCACTAGTTCGCATCGAATACCTGGGCAAGAGCTTCAGGTATGTGATTTTTATATTAAAATATTATTTTAATAATAACTTAATAAAAAGTGAGCATGCCAGACTCTTCCTCTCCGTCACTACGATCCTCTTAATGGCCAATTCTCAAATCAACGTGCTCATCTACTGGCTGGGCGATTCAGGTAGACCATGCAAAGATTACCCAATACCGTTTATTTTAGATCACGACGATATTATTCATAATCTCACCGTGATGGGATATGATCTGCGTTTGGTATTATATCGCACTATTACTTGACCAATCACATGATTCATAGGCCTCGTATCAACTCCGAGTAGCTCATTTCTCTTCGATGAGTGCTCTTCTTCTGGAAAGAGTTCTTGCCACTCTTCTTATAGAATATTATAATAACAGATTCAACTGGGGTCTTCGATCCGTTCTTGTCTTCGTAGGAGTAAGTGAAGCAGTTTGAATAAATTGCAGAGATCATTTCAGGTTTCGCTCTACACTATCATTGATGGGATTAGAGGCAAGTGATTTGTATGACTTCATCCTGGAAGTAATTCAAAAAATAATCACATGCATCTTCGTTAGGTTGTAGTGGAGGCCCGCTCCGTCGTCGTAATATCGATTCAGTTTGGGGTCGGGGCATTGGAATTTTAATAATTATATTACAGCACTCTCCCATTCTATGGACGCTTCAACGAGAATAATGCTCGGCTTGGGAACCGTCTTCTCATTTATTGTAAGTTTTATAACTTTAGTGGAAAATAAGGTAGGTGGATTCAATATGCCTAAATGGCGTGCATTAGTTAGAGAGGTTTCAAAAATATCACTACCAGATCATGATTCAAAAAACAACCAAATTACAGAAAAATGAAATGAATATGCATATGGCTATACTTTACTTATTCAATTGTTTTGTTGCGTCTGAGAATGATATTTATCTCAATATTTCAGGGCATTCTGGTGTTTGTATTTCTCAATGAATACTACTCACGAATGCATCTGTACAAGACAATATCGATAAAGGCTACTGTAAAAGTGAGGATAATAATATTAAATCAACGCCATTTTCGAGATGATACTACCAATTATGTAAGGGGACAGTAACTAATTTGTGCAGTGGATGAAACTGGAAATAGAGGCCAATCAAACGATAATAATGCTAATTTATTCAACAGACAACTCGAATCGTCAAATGGGGAAGTGTGGCATGGTGCTCATATCATATGTTTTCGATATTGGCATATCACTGCCCCCTCCCACTTCACATCAGGGAAGATCTACAATGCTTCGTAAGTGGAATCATATTTTGCTCAATTTTATATATTTTATTGGTAAAAAATATATATTTATTGGTAAATTTTTTCAGCTAATCTCCGTTCTCTCATTTCTTCTTCCTGGTCTGATCATCAGCTCTTCCCATTTTCGCCACGGATTAACCGATCTACCCTGCATAGGACCTTGCATCATCTACGTCCTCGACAAAGATGTAAGAAATAGTATAGAGTAGGCTGTGAAAATCACGAATTCGCTATGATTCGATGTCGAATCTTCAATTAAATACTTTTTCCAGGTGGATGAAGAAAAGAGACGACGAATCCAGATGGCTCGTTATTCCAACAGCGGGTGAAACCATTCCACCACTCATTCGATTGCCCTCTCGGCGATCCCATGTGTTCAACCCATCTTTCACCATGTTCTTGCTTTGACCCCATGATGGATCTCCTATCTCAGAGTGCCATATGCCTATATCTCGCTGGCATTTCCCCTTTGCTATCTCGTCCCTCGATCAGACTGTTTCTTCCCCTCTCGTTCCCCTCCTCGTCGCCATTTCAGTTTTGCTGAGTTGTTCCCTACTTTTGTATGAACGAATTTTATCGATTTTTCGTTATAGTTAGCATCCGATTCATGCAATTCACTAATAGTCGAACGTTCTCTGATCTATCACTGATCTCTCTGCGTATCTCCTTTCTGGGTGAAAGATACTCCAAAACCCACCTAGTTTATCGATCGCCTTTCGACTTCTCGGCACTTCCCCCCCCCCTCTCCGACCCACTTGTGTGTGGCGTTTCAATACACGGTGCATCGGGGTGAATTGGAAGGGTTGTGGGGTAAAAAGGGGGGCGAGAGAGAGGTAGTAGAGTTGGATAGGGAGTTCTCCCTCTCTCTTCTCATCCTCCCCTTCTCTCTCGAAACTCTCTAGAACTCCGCTCTCGGCAGTTCGCAGTTTCCCGTAACTCCCTCTCGCTCTCGGTTGAGTGAGTGATCCAACTCCTCGTTCCCTCTAGTTCGGCAACTATCCTCCCTCCCGATTCATTTATCGCTCGCAAACCCTTGTGACTGTTACTTGCAGCCAATATCATAACCATTTATAGGGAACGAGATCGGGGAGTTGAGAGGGAGGGTGCGAAAAAGGTTGGGTGATCGGTCGCGGGAAGGGCAGCCGATAAGAAATTGCCATCCAGGCTCTTTTCTCCTCCTCACTTTCATCGCGTTTCTCATCAACTGACCGATATTTGACCGTGATTGTGAGAGAGAATTTTGATTTTAAGTAGAACTGACAGATTGAAGAATCCATTCCTAGAGTCCTCCCTTGTTGCTATGAGTGAGATAGCGTAAGGAAGGAAGACGGATTCTTCATTCAGCCGTCCTTGTCTCCTCGTTGACTACTGATCGCTTTTTCCACGCGTTGATCGCTACCATTCAGAGTTTGTCTAGGTTTCCTTCAGGGAGGAGCTCCCTCCTCCTACTCCCTCTTCACTCTAGAACAGTTCTGTTAGAAGGGGCGCCCTCTCCATTGCCACACGATTTCGTCTCCTCCTCGAATCGTTTGCCAACCAACCATCTCTCTGCCCTCTAACCTTGCCTGCCCTTCTCTCTCCCATTCATTCCCCCCCCCATGATCCCCTAGCCTTTCTGAACATTTTCATCTTTTCTGTAGAGAATCGCGCGACGACGGCGGAAGAGAGTCAACAACTAGTTCTCAACTATTTACCTCCTCCCCCTCCCCTACCTATCTACCCCCCCCCTCCTCCCCCTGCCATCTCTCCTCTCCACTGTGCTGCCCCCAAGAGCGCGCTGTTACTCGAGTAGGCAACTATTGTTAGAACAGTCCCCTCCTCACCTCTCGCTCTTGTTGTGGACACTGTGTCGTCCCTCCCTTGCCTCTCCCTCCATTCTTCCTCCTCTTCCAGGTAATGGACCCTCAGACGTTGTCGGCCCTTCTGCTCAATGGGTCGAATGGGTCGGCCATTGATCGGATATCGACGGCGCTGCATCTGAGACTCGTCGGACTCCTATCTCCGACTCTCGAATCGGCTCTGTCTCCCTCGTCTTCGTCTACTTCTGCAGCATCTTCAACTAGTCAGATGCAGAGGTGAGACAGGTATCCCCCGATCAGTGATAATCTCATTTTGTAGCCTCAAACGTCCCGGATCGCCCATTCAGTCGTCGCCCTCATCAAAGAAGAACAATCTCTTCAACACGGATCTCTTCTCGCAGTTGAGCGCATCGTCGGTGAGTGATCTCCGTATGCTAGCAACTGATTAATGTGCGCCTCTGTTGTCTGTCTGATTACTTTCATTCTGCGCTCTTGTATAGCCTTTCTTGTTCTTAACTCTCGTTCCGAAACGTTCCGATCAGTAAGTGAACTGTCCGTTACTCGTTGCTCATTCCGAGTGTCAGTGTTGACGAGTTGGTCGGTGCGGATTGATAACGGAGGCCAGAGGGTGAGCAAGAAACAATAGAAGACGACCATCCGCCCTTATCACGCCAGTCCATTACGAGGTGGAAAAAATCATAGCGCTGAGCACAGCAGAAACGCAAAAGTCTCTGCATTTCTCACGGTCCCTCACTTGCACTAGTCCGTGCAGAGCAATCTCAGTAGGACACAGGGCCTTGATGATGACTTTCCCTTGCAGAACATCCTACTCTCCCCTGCGCCGACACTGAATCTGCCCGAGATGGGCGTTCCACCCTCTCCGGATGTCATCCACAAGCCGATCGCCATTCGTCCTCCCGGGGCGCCGCCCACTTTGCAGCTGCACATCTCTCCTCCCGCCAATTCTGCAGCTGCAGGAAAGGAGGAGACGGACGAGCACTTCTCCGACTCGGAAAGCAGCGACCCCGGAACGAATGAGGACTCGGCAAGCACGGAATGCATCTCGCCGAGGATGTGCAATGGTGAGATTACAGTAACCTATAGTACATCAAGTTTTTATACTGAAGAGTTCTACTACTTGCAGTAGAGTAACCACTATAACAATGGATCAACAAGCTATTCCGTAAGATAGTTACCGTAATCAAACGAACGATAGTTTCAGGAGTGATCGACACTTCGGCAGTCTTCTGTTCAGTTCCCGGTCGACTCTCCCTCCTGTCGTCTACGTCCAAGTACAAAGTGACCGTAGGAGAGGTGAGCAAAATACCGTAATCTTGAGTTTTTCTGTGTTTTTTCCGTTCTGCTCAACTGATTTTGTTCTTATCCTTTCCATCGATCAACTGTTTATCCGGTGCAAAATCTGCAGAGTTTTGGCACTGATGATCGGAGTTCAGCAGCGAAACTCTCGAGTGAAAGTGCGTGTGCTAGAGTTCACCGATTTTCTCCCCTTTCACCGCTCTCTCTCTTGAAACTCTTTTCCCCAATGCCATCATCGTTTCTCGAAACTAGTTGTGAAGGTGTTCACAGCTCTCCTTTCGTCCGCTCTCCAAAGTATCGAAAACTCATCAGCCATCCAAAAGAAGCGAGATCAGAAAAAGATCTGACAGCTTAGGAGCACAGATACCGTATACCCGCTCGCTCTCGCTTGGTTCTACGCTGTCTCTTTATTTTGCGCTGTCTATTTTCTTCTCTGCTCTAGGTAGCCTCGCCTCTCGCTCTATCTTCATTTTTCTATCCTTCTCTCTCTCTCTCTGAATGGCGATCTCGCGCGACTAACTACAAGAGGAAGGGAGGGGGCGGTTACCTTGAAGGGACATTGGCTAAGGGAAGGAGGAGAAGGAAGGGAGAGACGGAAGGGAAAAGACCTTCTGCCTCTCATCTATCTTCTTCCCGCGCTCTCATCCTAATGAGGAAAAGAGAGCCGATCGGGGGTAGATCAGCGAATCGGAAAGGGGCGAACCCACCGTGAAAAGCCTCGGGACAGTCACCTATTTCGAAATGGAACACAGATCTCAGAGAGAAGTGTGGACATACGATGAGTCACTGCGTACAGTAGGCTGATGCTTACATTCTCCTATCCCCTGATCTTCGATCTTTGATCTTTGGGCTCCTTGAATCACCTTCACTAATTTGCACATCGGTCCGCAAAAAACCGTGTGGTCTTTGGTTTTTGCGCCTCTTTCCTTCTCGCTTTTTCTCATTTCTCGTAACCTTCGGATGCACAATTTCTCTCCTGTGGCGGCCCCAGGGTCGTATGAAGGAGAGAGAGAGGTGAAACCGAATGGCAAAATTTGTTCAGATGGAATGGGGGGATTTGGAGGGGCGAGATGAGAACTGTGATTGAGTGAACGTGGAGAGGGAAAAAGGAAGAAGAGGGAGGAGAAGATCGAAAAGAGTTGAAGGACCATCGGCTTAGACAGTTTCTCTATACGAGAGAGATGTTCATCAGGTGACCACTTTAGGGGGTATAGAGTAGTAAAGGAGTGGGAGGATAGGGGATAGAGTGATCTTGTGACTGTCCAACCACCCGAAATTCCTCCTTCTTTCTCCATTCTCCCGCTCGAAATGTGTGTGGAGGGGAGAGGGAGATGCGCTAACCTCTCTCAGAATAGACCACGTTTAGGAGCAAAGTTAAAAGCGAGAGCGGGAGTTTACTCAAGTATTCGTCTGTCCGTCCTCTCCGTCTCTTCGATTCCCTTATCTCTCGTCGTCTCTCTGCCTCACGGGGACTAAGTTTGTGTGCACGGCGCCCCTGGGAGAGAAGAAACACACCGGCAAATAGAACTTGAGGGAGTGAAGGGAGGGGAAGAAACTCCTCGATTTAGAATCAATGAAAGAGTATGGCAGAGAAGGGGGATGGAAACTACCCAAAGTGGTAGACAAATTGAAGGCATGAATGGGCCGCATTACTCTTAGATAGTTTGAAGTACTTGTGCCACATCGAGTACTGACTAATCAACCTACCGTAACCCAATGGTCAATGGGCGATTCGCCACCGTAAACGATTACCATATACGGCAAGTACTGGCGGGGGGTCGGTTCTGGAATCGTCCGTGCACTTGTGTTATGATCTGTCACTGTTTCTCGTCCGTGTCTTTCTCTCTCTAGTCTATTGACTCCCTTGGGGGGATCGGGGACCCCGTGATGTCATGCGATTGAAAGGTAGGGAAGAGGGAGAAAGTGGGACAGGCTTATGACCTTTACTCCACTGTCTAGACTGTTGCGAGATGTCTAACAATGATCAAACCGAAAAGTTGCGATCAAACTGTTTGTTCCAGATTATGGAAATTGATCAGCGATGCATGCAGCGATGTGTCATCGTAATCGATATCATAGTAGCTACCGTAATCCTCTCAATGATCATCAATACCTTGTTTGGCTGAGCGAAACGGCAGCGAAATGTGGTCAATCGCGTAATGGTAGCAGGCGGATTTGGACCACTGCGCGCAATGATAATATATCCTCTCTCTCTTCTCCTTTCCGCATCTCTATCCCATCTCGACTACCGGATTGTTACTCAATCGAACGATCGAGGGGTTGTTCGGTTGCGTAATAATTCCGCTCGCCCCGGTACATCCGATTTGGATCAATCTCTCGAGCGAGAGAACGAAAAGAGAAGTGGGATCGAGGCTGAACTGACGATGGACCGTTCTCATGAGCAGTTAGAGACCGGGCTGAAATGAGAGAATATTTTCTATAGTTAGCGAATCTTTCGCTGTTTCCGGCGCACAATCGTTGCGTCTACCTCAGCAATATTTGCCCAGCCGTTCTCGACTCTTCTCGTCGACTCTCCCCCACCCTCACCTTCCCTCTCCCTCTCCTCTACCGTATCCCCTCCGCTCTCTCGTCGATACGCCGATCGATCACTGTGGCCACACGCGTACACACCGACGGGGAAGAGGGGCGGGGGCAAAAACATTTACCCCCTTCGAGAATGGGAGAGTGGGGAAGAGAGGCGACACCCGTAGGGCGGAAGGGATGATCGTGACTCAAGGATTGCCCTTTCCCGACTCACTCGCTCACCATTCTCTCTTTTCAACAACATCCAAGTTGTTGCACAATAAAAGGAGGTCACGAGGGAGCAAAACACACGCACGGTCACTAGAGAGAAAGGGGTTGATCGATATTCAGGAAGTATAAATAAATTTCACGGGAACAAAACGATATTCTGTGAATAAGATATAATCATGGATGAAGTGGTTCTTTTCAGCTCCAGAGACGTCTCTCTTCACCCGAGTCACTCAATGCGAGCATTCTCGGAGGCATTCTGAGAAGGTTAGTCGCGATATGATTCATTATATTGATGAAAATTTCAATAATTCAGAATTAAAATGCTGGAGAAGTACAGTGATCAGAAAAAATGGTGGTGATTGCAGGGCCAAGTCGAAGAATGGAGGTAAATCTCTTCGTGATTCACTTGAGAAGATCGGGTTGAATTTGCCTGCGGGAAGACGCAAGGCTGCTCCGGTCACACTGCTCACGTCACTCGTTGAAGGTAAGAGGCATTCAATTAGATGAATGCAGAGGAACAATTTCACATTTTTCCCATCCAGTAGGTAAGCCTCCGGGTCAGCCGACATAATGCCTAGAAATCAGTACAATTCAAACTAGATCCTACCGGTGGTTTGTATATTGTTGATCTTTGAACCACTCATATCACTCATGAAAAAATATATAAAAGGGATTGAGCTGATTAATCATAAAAAACGGCGACGGTGTAGGTTTCTAGTGCTCAGTAATAGAATGTAATCCTAATCTGAGTGATTGACACATCCGGCTCAATCGGGGTAGATCATCACATCATCCCTGGCAATGATAGAGTAGGTCACGTCATTGCTTGAACCGAATATGCCCTAATCACATATCTTTAATCTGTTGGATTCCTTCTAGACCATTATCCCGTTGCGAGAGGTTGTTCATTGAGGGGGGGGGTAGATCACACCATCTCTTGGAATGAGATAGAGAGACCCAAACCAATGCTCGGATGGACGAGTGATAAGGAGGGAAAGGGAGTGATAATCGGTGCCGCGGGCGCGTCATAGTACGGGAAGAGACGAGAGAGAGGCACCAAGGGAAGAGATAGGAAGGAAGAGGGAAGAAGGAAGACACTATCATTACTATTGGTCATCCCTTTGCACTATGAACGACGATCTAGCGAGGCTGCTTAGAGGTATGATTGTGATATCTACTCTATCTGCTTCGCTATTAGAATGCTTAATGCAACCTCCTAGAAATAAAATTGTTGGGTTGGTAGGTCACTGGTTTGATAATCTGTGGGAATTTTACATTTTCGTAAAGAGCATCTCACTTCTAACTTTTGATTCATAACTTTGCTTAATTTAATAATTTAAGGCGAGGCGGAGCACTTGGCCTCCGATTTCTCGGCCGTCTGTGACAGTGATTTTCCCGTTCGAGAGATGGCCGAAGCTGCCAATATCAAGTATCTCCATGAGGATGAATCGGCCAGAGAGATGAGAAGAGAGCAGATAAGAGCTACCAAGTGAGTTTTAACAATTTAACTCCCGAAGCGCGGCGATATTAAAGGTAACATTTGAAATGGATGGAACTTCAGATGGGAGCTCGATTCTTTCTAGAATTTAGTGTTTCATATGGCATCAATCAATTCATCGATTTTGTGCAACGATTGATTTATGCTAGATCATAGGGCATTTTAAACGATTCATGAAGAAGATTCACAACAAAGAACCCGATATATCACATGATGATTCATTTCAATCGTCCATTTCAGGTCGATGATTCGTGAGTTCCTCCAACTGATGGACGTATCAACAGCCTCGAAGGAGGACGAAGCATCCACTTCCAACGATAACAAGCTCGCCTCTGGACTGGAGCTGTTCCAACTGTGCACTCACGGATTTGGCATGAAGGCCGTAGCTACGGGACTGCATACGCTCATGAAGTGAGTATTGACTAATCGATTCCTCGAATCGAGTCTATAATGACACCAGTTTACTGAAAATCAGAGTGAAACTCTACATCGAGCATTCACTTCTAGAGCGAAGAAGCAAAAGAGACAATCGAATTGTTTTACATTAACCTTTTACCCTTTTTCCTTTTTTTCGATCTTTACAATAAACCTTTGAGACCAAACTCAATATCTCTGAAATATAATACATATTAATTAAATATTATTACAGATTTCTCGATGCTTCCCTCGACTTCCTCTCCACTCTTCCTCCATCTGGCAATTCCAACACCAATCTGAACATGTCATCGCTCCTCGAGAACAATCCCTCCCTACTCTCCCTTCTCAACAAGGAAGTGTTTGCTGCGGCTGCAGCTGCCGTCGCATCCGGAGCCACTTCTCCCAATCTTCCCAAGTAGTCATCGTTCACACTCTTGTTGACCAATGGATTGATTATCTGTAGTAGTATTGCATATCAGTAGTATTATTAGAGACCAGTTAACATAAATATGTCAACTGAACCCCCTTCATTTTTGTGTCCATTTAAAACAGTCTCTAATAATACCACTCATATCAAGCGTGATAATTGTGCTACAACTTTCACGACTACCCTCACGACTCTATCCACATTCATTCGACATTCGCTTGTCTTTGCTGATCGACAATTTTTTATCTGAGGTAGTCAATCCATTGGTCGTATTTCCTGTCACAGGAAGATTTCCAACCCCGTATACATTCCAGGATAGTAGATCCTCACAGCTAACTCTTTGCTAATTGATCTTCGATGTTCGCTTTTCGTTGTCACCATACATCAGAGGTTTAATTCGTTTCTCCCGCACTGCCTTGGACTTGAGAGCGCTGTTCTCAGCTCTAGTTTTGTATCATCCCCGTGAAAACCCTAGGCATTCAGTGATTAATTTCCCCCTCTGATCCCAGTTACGTCCCTTCCCTGTACCAATAGACACACCGCCGTAGGCCTTACGTTTGCGAAGTTTAGAGTACCGATTTTCCCTTATTGTAGAAACGAGTAAACCCCCGCTCAGAATTATTTCCCGATGTGATAAATCACAATCGCAGCTTCTCTCCCGTTGTGCATTTATATTTCAGGCGTATCCCCCACTTATCCCCCATATCACACCGCACTCTTCACTTGAACAATCCCTTTTGTGATCCTTCCCCGCACCTCCTCTAGGAAAGAGTCAAAAGTGTTCCTGTCCTGTACTCAACTGCCTCTAGTTACAAAACAACCTCCTATGCTCTCAGCTACATCAATAACGATGGCTCAGATTCGCTCTCTCCCCAATGAATTCCATCGTCAGTAGTCCACCGAAATAGAGTAATCACAAGTCATCCCTAATCACTCCTGAGTATTACAATATTAGCTCGTTAGAACCGCTTATCTAGCTTTAGTCCCGGTTCTTCAATGCTTTCTATGTATATTATCTGCCGATAAATAATTCATGAGGACGCATTCCAAGAGATATATTTGAATAATGGAGCATAGTCATCTTTTATATATAAAGGAAAGGTTTCAAAAAATCATTAAACGAAAAATTGTCAACGAAGAAAACATATGTTACACAGACGTAGACTATCCCCATGCTTTGGTTCCTCCTTCAAACGTTGCTCCAGTGAAAGCACCTTACACCAAGAAGACGACCGACGGGGGGAGTAATAGACGTGTGTAAATAGTTCAAGGCATCTGCCATTTGCTCTCACTTTTGAGTTTCGATTCTTGAGTACACTGCTTGATAGACTTCAAGTGTATTATATTTATATTTTGTAATTTGACATTTCACTCTGTCCTTCTCAAAAATATCGATTTTCGTCGTACACACGCACATCCTTGCGAGGAAGCAGTTTGGAATGATTGGTTTGGAATGATTGCTCGCCAATCATGAGAAATTATAGTGGGAGTTGAAATCGCATAGAGACATTACAGTCGAATTCTGATGACGGTGAGTGAACATTTCCTTTCATACATCTGACATCAAGACCTGGAGACCTGAAGACCTGAAGACCTGAAGACCTGAAGACCTGGAGACTTCAAGACCTGAAAACCTGAAGACCTGAAGACCTGGAGACCTGAAGACCTGAAGACCTGAAGACCTGGAGACCTGAAGACCTGAAGACCTGAAGACCTGAAGACCTGAAGACCTGAAGACCTGAAGACCTGAAGACCTGAAGATCTGAAAACCTGGAGACCTGAAGACCTGGAGACCTGAAATCCTGAAGACTTGAAGACTTCAAGACCTGAAAACCTGAAGACCTGAAGACCTGGAGATCTGAAGATCTGAAAACCTGGAGACCTGATAACCTGAAGACCTGGAGATCTGAAGACCTGAAAACCTGGAGACCTGAAGACCTGGAGACCTGAAGACCTGATGACCTGATGACCTGAAATCCTGAAGAAAATAGTTTTCGGGTGAAAGAATGGGAAATAGAGAGCATCAGGCGACGAGAGAACAGAGAGTGCAGAGAGAAAGCAGACGAAAAGGCAGAGGCCGGAAATCAATATACGGATAAGGTAAATCGATTTTCACTTGTTTTGTTTATAAGTGACAACCTGGAATCACGCATACTTTTAGCGGATGATAAATAGTTAGCTTGTTGGAAATGTAACTACTTTAAAGAATAAAGAATAAACAGTTATATAATTCCCAGTATATATTAACGAAATAATATACTTCGATTTTCAGCGACTACGTCATTACCGGCATTTAGGTCTCCTACACATGCCTTTTCTCTCATCCTTTTCCCTCTCTTTCTCTCAAATTTTGAAGTTCAAAAAGTTAAAAGATTCAATGAAAACGATTGAAATAGTTAAAAATTGATTACAAACTGAATAAGCCTGTCGTGAATCCAGTGAGAGTACGGTAGACATAAAGGTCATACGCGCACAATATTTTGAAACTCGTTCATATTTTCGCTGTTTATTTCTAATAGTATACTTTTTTCAAGTCCTCATTACTCGCACTACCATTGCCTAATAGATAACCCATATTTTCACTGATTTGGGTTAGTTTTGCTCAATGGCAGACTTCACCAAAGGAAGAAAACGCTACCCTGTACCCGCTAAATTGCCTTGTCTCTATTGAATGAAAATTTGGTCACCATAACATCATCGTGGAGCAATCTTTTTTTGAGTTCGGTAAATATTTACACATGTTCATCTTTACTGTGAAAATTGAAGCAACCACGAGAAATAACATTATTCTCAGTGTGTATAGTTATTGCAATTCGTCTTCGCTTTGAGAGAACACTCATTGCGCTTCTCTGATCGCTTACTTGCGTAGGATCAAATACTTCCACGCCATTTACTGTTTACCCAGTGAATTACCAGTTGCTTGTGACGGATGTTCACACTCGTGCACACTCTAGTGTGAACCATGACGTTTTTTCCGAGAAATTATCCAGAGCTAAAATTTGAAGTCAGCACCATTCTCTATAAATATGTCAAAATCCATTTCCAATGTTATTTTTTTGCATTATGCTGTGAATATGAGACACTATCTGAGAGAACTGAGCGATTTCACCGAACAACCGTACAACAAAAAATAGAATATTCTGAAAAAAATGCCCTAGGATCAACTTTTTGCGTAGAACTCGAAAATCGACCCAAAAAAGCCGTATCTCTAAAACTGAAATTCCTACAGTTGACTTCATGGTGACAGGGGCCACATATAAAGTTTTTTGTGGGGCTTCCAATCATCCAACAAAGTATAAATTCTTTCAGATAATAAAAAATGAAATGTTTTCACAAAAAAAAATTATAGGAAATCTCACCTGGAAAATAAGTTATGCCATTTTTTGAGCTAAAATAATTTTTCCTGGAAAGAGATGAAAAAACCGCGAATTCTAAGTGCGATTTTCGGATTCCTCGTAAAAAGTTACATATATGGTATTTTTTTCAGAATTTTAACTTTTCCCCCTTTTCTCATATTTGCCTTCAAAGGTTACGGTAACATGACTTTCCCCTAATTAGGGGACCTAATTATTTGCAATTAACGAAATTTCCATGGGAAAAGACTCAAACAGTATTAAAACGCCATATTACAAATATTTATCACCATTGGACTCCAATCCGCCACCATCATTTTTTCTGACCATGACCCGGGGTTCATGCTGCAGAAGTGGCCAGTGACCATGAACCCGGGGTCATGGTTCAAAATAGACATGAAAAGTCATGATCGAGAAACTTCAAGTGATTTACGCCGATGTGTTGCGTAGTCCCTAAGAAAATTTTCACCGCCGAAAATATCGTAATTCGGTTATCGTAAATTGGTTTATTATAATAATTATCGGATTTTTTCCTTTAAAAAATCAATTCTCGATTTCGCAGCTTCGAATTACGATATATTCGGTGGTGAACATTTTCTTAGGGACTGCGCAACACATCGGCGTATAGTACTTGAAGTTTCTCGATCATGACTTTTCATTTCAATTTCGAACCATGACCCCGGTTCATGGTCATGGTCCGAAAAATGATGGTGGCGGAATCAATTCCAAAGGTGATAAATATTTGTAATATGGCGTTTTAATACTGTTTGAGTCTTTTCCCATGGAAATTTCGTTAATTGCAAATAGTTAGGTCCCCTAATTAGGGGGAAAGTCATGTTACCGTAACCTTTGAAGGCAAATATGAGAAAAGGGGAAAAGTTAAAATTCTGAAAAAATTACCATATATGTAACTTTTTACGAGGAATCCGAAAATCGCACTTAGAATTCGCGGTTTTTCATCTCTTTCCAGGAAAAATTATTTTAGCTCAAAAAATGGCATAACTTATTTTTCAGGTGAGTTTTCCTATAATTTTTTTTGTGAAAACGTTTCATTTTTTATTATCTGAAAGAATTTATACTTTGTTGGATGATTGGAAGCCCCACAAAAAACTTTATATGTGGCCCCTGTCACCATGAAGTCAACTGTAGGAATTTTAGTTTTAGAGATACGGCTTTTTTGGGTCGATTTTCGAGTTCTACGCAAAAAGTTGATCCTAGGGCATTTTTTTCAGAATATTCTATTTTTCACTGTACGGTGGTAGGTGAGCTCTCTCAGATAGTGTCTCATATCGTCATCAAATGGCTTTAATCGAGTTAATCACCGAAAGACGTTCGGGGAAAACGAGGAACCAGAGGGCTCAGCACCGTATAAGAGACAAACAACTGTTGGAAGTGTGCTGATTTCGGCCGGGAACGGGGTCATGTACAATAGAAATGGGCACTGCCGTTGTACGTCAGTGGACGGGGATTTGTCACAAGTGGAAGTGGATATTGACAGAGATATTGCAGTTAAAGGACAGGAAAAGGCACCACAGGCGAACACGTAGAGAGAAAGAAGAGCATTAGATATAGAGATGACCTAATGAGGAAGCATCCTCTTCTTTGCTATCCGGTGACGGTTTACAAAGGAAGAGGAGCAATCCTCACTCAGTGTTCCCTATTTAGATAAGCAGTCTGTACAAATACTGTGAAGAAAGGAGACACACGGAAGGGAAGGGTGAAGAAGATCTCAGAAATGGGGAAGCTCGGCTGACCAATTAGTTAGCGATTATGAATACTGAGGCAGGATGGCGTTAAAGCTTTTTGGAGTCGGTCGAATATTTGGGTGGAAATTTGTTGGATCACTTCTTGATGAGCCGCGCGTATAATGAGGCGAAGATTGCTGGTAGCAACTGAAAAATTATTATTATTGTAAAGCTCTGAAGTTATCCTGAGCAACCCCGAAAAGAAAGTTTTCTCGGCTACTGTGTTCGTTCATTCCACCTAATATTATCCTGATGTTATTTGCTAACACTTCTCACTGTGAATTTTCTCAGTCTAATCTCTCTGCAACCCCTTCGATGATGATCTCCATAATGTTCAGAATGTTCAAGAACTCACTCCCACAAAGCTTGTGACGATGCTTAACCACGCTGCGATGTGCACTACGGCCAGAAGATCTGAAGTGGAGATGATTTAGAATTGTCATCGATGAGTACGATGGTGATGATGATGACTATGACTAAGATCCTCCAATCTGATTGCATTTCGGGAGTGACTTCTGAGTGATACAATATAGATGATAATGACTACCAAGAAATACTTTTTATAATCACTGATCGCTCATAATGACTAGGATGAACAATGCGCAAATATTACTTATCGAAATAATCGCTGAAAACCTTTGCTGTTCAATACCCCATCAATGACATTTTGAAAAATGCACTAGCGGATTTACATCTACATTCTCGTCTGATTGGTAAACCTCTCAATATGTTGTTCTTCTCATACAAAATGTTCAGAACTATATAATCTGAACAATATTTCCATTCAATCGAATCAATTTTGATATTTTTATTTAAAAAAAATCTTTTCTATATTCCATGAAACACTGACCTGATCGTAGCGGTTCGTAGCATGTGTCTGTGAACATGATGCTCGAATCTGGATGTGTTGGATCTCCCTTCAGGCACTCTTCTTCCATTCCCTTGACGCAGCTAAAAGAGTACTCATTAAACTGTCGTCTCATCTCATAATTAGTCAGATATTCAAAATTATTTTACTCCAATGCCTATACCAAACCCTAAATTCAAATTTTTTAATTTTTTTCAAGGAAGGAAGAACTCGCTATACCATCGCATCCCTAACGAAAAGCTGATGCGCATAGCGAACAGAAAATATCGTCTGTGCAAGCTATCACATTCACTAAGCTTCTCCTCATTGACCCCATTCGCCTCGAAATCAGGGTCGACCTCTTCCTCCTTTCCCTTTACACCCACTGTAACAAGGAAATGATGGGGCTCAAGCTATCAGCTTTCCACCCTTTTAGCTCTCGAAAACAGTTCAACCTTCGATCGCATTCGTCCAATCGTCTCGCTCTCTCAGCTAAAGTTCAGCCTCAGTGAATCACAAGCTCTTGTCTGTTTGGGAAACCCCTCATTCCGATCGTGTTTCTACCTCTTCTCAAGATCAAGAATACACATTCACCCGTTCAACTTGTGTGTTTCATATTGAGCAACGAACTGACTAGTTGCCGCTAGCGGGCCGAAACAAATTGTGTCTATTTCGACTCTCTCCCTCTCGACTCTCAATCGTTCGCACAAACGAGTTCGCCCCTTCGGGTGCGCTCTCTGCGCCGCGCCGAGCCAAACTCTCCCATTGTGTCTATTGAGAACGAGAGCAATGGCCGCGCCCTATTCATCTTAGGCACTCTCTAGCCGATCAGAGAAAGAGAGAGAGCATGCGAATCGGAGAGAGACAGAGAGTGAGCTCAGTGCGTTCTTTGCGACGGTCACAGCACTGATACTCCTCACTCTTCACCTCCCTCGAGAATGCCAACAACCGGCCCCTCGTGTGAATAGAAGAATCCCGAGAGGAGTACAATAGCGTCTACTGATCAACTCGACTCGACTCTTCTTCATTTATTCCTCCTTCTTTTTCATTCAATGTAGTAAACCGAAATGTTGAGGCTCATCTTAGACGCGCGCCACGTTTGTTTGCGTTTAGAATGAGTGGGAAGACGAGGGCGCGACTACGCAGTTCCCTTGATCACAAAGGCGTCAGAAAAGAATGGGGGTGAAGGGAAGGAGGTGATCAACGGGCAAATGTCACCAGCTAATGAGAAAAGCTCCCCGGAAGGAAATGAAAAAGATCACATACCAAGAGAGGGGAAGGATTGGCTTGGTTGCTGGTGGAATTGCCTTCTGATGCATGTACCTGCAATAGCATATCTATACATGTAGAAATGTTGTAATTAGGGGTTACAGTAAACCAATGAAAACTAGAGCTTTGTTTGCAACTGTAACGAAAGCAGATATTTTTCTACTGTGGCTACGATGTACCCAACCACTAAACAACTTAATTAAAAAACAAAAGAACGATGACCAAATGATCATTTCTTCTCGCTCGTTTTACGATAGTTTCCGTCAGGAGAAGCAGCTGCAGTAAAAGTGATGCAGGGGTAATGACGCGAGTGGGCACAAGAAAGGGAACGCTTATTATTAAACTGAGAGCGCTCTCACCACTTTGATGTTCGCCACACGCGCACGTCATCAGTGCCGTTGACGCCGCAGCAGTGAAACTGAAATTAATAGAACTCATCAAGTAGGTCCAGATCCTTCTATATACACTAAGTATAAAGAAATCCTCAAGCGTTACTTGAGAAAGCAAATTTATGAGAAAATGATGGTTCTGAATGTATAAAGATTTGAGAAATGTAGTGTGCGAATGATCAAATCGTTATACTACACTGTGCTCAATTTCAACCCGCGGGGTTGTAGTGTGCCGATATTCAAAATAGACGTTGTTCTACGTGACTACTCCAGTTGTTGCTGAGTAGGTTCAAGGTACCGATACTCACATTACTCTGCAGTTCATCCCATGCATTCGTCACTTTCTCCATCTCGGAAGTCCCGTAGAGCTCCCGGAGGGAAGTGAGCATCTTGAGATGGAGGGGAATCTGGTGAACGAGCTGAAAATTGATTTATTATTCGTAATTTAAATATTTGGTTACTAATTTAGTTATATTTGTGACCACTAATCACTACTAGTATAAATTACAATACTTGTTCCAAAATAAAAGTATGTACCTGGTATCGGAACACGAATCCCATCACACCTCCAATGAAGAACATGATGAAGATGATCAGGGAAGATACCGAGAACTGAAATACGAAATTCGTATTATATCGTAATTTTACACCAGTCAATAAATGTTATGAATTTGATGCTAAATAGTGCGCATACCGAGTACATGCCGCATCTCAGCTCCTTTAGCACACTGTACACAGCTATGCACGCATTGCCGATGCTAGAAGGAGGTAATTGAGTCATTCGATTAGCTCCTGAGGGTCACTGACCCGTCACTCGAGAACATACCATTACTATTACGCGATCATATCAACTCATTAGATAGTGGTTCTTTTATCAGGAATTTTCATTTTAATGCAAACGGCCAAACACGTCTAAAAATGCATACTGATAGATAATCTACACCGATTCAGAGATTACTCCTTATTGATACATCGCAACTCAATCAACATTCATTTGATCAAACGCAACAAACACCATAATCTGCACGATTTTTCTTCTTTCCTAGGGTCTGACACAACCCAAATGGAGGCTATTCTTTATTCAGTGATTGTATATGTTTGATCACTCACCTGATAATGCCAACGACGATCATGATCCTTCCCACATCGACATACAAGGAAGGTGCCAATAGTTCCGCGTACACTGACCGATTGTGTACCAACCATCCTCCATAAGCGATTGTCAAGATGCAGAAAATCTGAGTACAAAGAACTGAATTAGGAGTAGCTAAAGGTAAATTTCAACTAGCGATTCTACAGTCGCCCTGCCGGCTGGTTTTAGAGTCATTAATAATTACTGCCTATGTACGAAGGTAATATTCATATATAACCGCATATTCTGTGATTCAGTTCGATTTGTTTGGTTGTTTTGTTCAAGAGGGTCTGAGATGAGAGGTTGAAGAGGAGAGGCGCATTCCAAAACAAGCCGAGCTGACTCATTATCGGAACGGCGCTCGCGCACTGTAAAAACATGGCCTCTAGCGATGAATCAGGTAGTGATTACTTCTTGAACAAACGAGATAACATATAGATAACCGCGCCGGAATTGGTTGTGAAAAGCGAGAGTGACCCTACCCTAAACCGTCCCGCATTCCTCGACAAGGTCACAGAACGGCAACAAATTGAGGCAATGAGGAATCTTACAGACTAAGAAACGGATTGTTGATCAATCGGATCAGGGGCACGCCGATGTTTCGACAATTGTGTGACATTTAGGGCGCGGAGGAAAGTGGAACGGAGCGGTTCCGATTGATAAAATCGCGTATGAATAAGATCTTGCAGTGATTGAGAGTGACTTACCACGGAGATAACGTTGAAGAAGAAGAAAAGAAATCGGAGTGTCCGTCCCACACTGCCGTATGCTGTGCAGCGACCGTACGAGCCCATTTCTGTTAATTTGAATTTAATCAAAATTATTCAGATTTGCCCGAGGCACAACGCGATTGTAGCATGAAAGAAGTGAAAGTTAGATAAAAATGTACTCGAATTGGGAATGTAATGAGTCAGCGAGATTCGTGCAAATCTTGATGGTGTCAGAGGTCAGCAGTTGTAATGCGATTTGATACTCTCACAGCTGCGCTTGAATGCCATTTCACAACAATGTTGTCAACCTCTCGATTTCTCACGAATTCAAAGCGAACTTAGCGAGCGGCGGCGCGCGATGAAAAACACGGAAGGGCAATAGGTTGACCGAGTATAAGAACACAACACTCAGAGACCGAGTCAATTGATCGGGGGGTTAAATGGCAGACGAACTCTTTTTGTACCTCTCATCGACCAGGCAGACGAGCAAAATATCAGTACAGTGACTAAGAAATCTGAATGTTCTCTGAAGATCGCAGAGGAGTGAGGGAGCCCTATGGGTGAGGTGTCCGTAGACTAATGGTTATCTGAAGGGGTGGAGTGAGGGAGGAACTTAAGTAGTCATCGTGAGGATGATGATGATGTGGGTGTGGACAGAGATTCTGAGGGAGGGACGGAGGAGGCGAGGCGGTTTGTGAACTCCTCCCTTGCGCAATACCGAGCAACACACATGAGAGAATTTTCGAGGAGGAGGAGGCGGGCGATTGGGTGTTCACTATTCTTACCCGTGTGTGGGGTGGAACTCGAGGAAAGCGCTCGTACGGGCACACAAATACACTGCAAACAGCGAGCGCCTCCTCACGTACCCTCACCCACAGGCACAAAAAACAGCGAGCAAGAATAAGTGAGTAAACACGGAGCGCGCCCCGGGAGCTATTCTGCGCTCCACGAATATCTTCGATTCCAGTTTCATGCTGGCAAAAGGACACGTAACGGTGCTACTCTGCACGAAGGAGTTGAGAGGGGAGGGGTTGGACTGGTTAGCATGCGTGCGACCAGAGAAGACAATGGGAAGAAACTCGAAGAAATTCAGCACATTTGCCCCCCGCTCGTGGGAATTGACCATGAAAAGCCGATCGATTGGAGCAGCGCAAATGAGACAGTTAGGGGAGGGAGAAAGGCACAGCCGAAAAAGGTTCGGAACAAGCTGATGAAGGGAGTGAATGAATGAAATAGTTATACGAGGAAGCGGGGAAGAAGTGATTGGAAATGGAGGAGAGAAGAGGGGTGAAAGGAGAGGAGGAAGGGAGGAGGAGCAGCGGACGTTGCCATTACACTGATGAGAGAAGAGCGAGGGGAGGGGGTGGAAAGGGACGCCTAAGGGGGGCAATCAGGAGAGGATGGCAACTGTTGCTGCTCTCAGATGGAAGAAGTGAAGCTGATGATGTCATCGAAGGAGCGATCGAACCGGTCGAAAGTACATGAGAGAGAGAGGGACTCGTCCACTTATAGTGTGAGACACCTTACTATTACGAGTGAGAGAGAGAAGAGTCGCAGCGTTCTAAGGTGCGAGAAAAACGGACTCGTCCAAGTGGATCGTTTTAAGCGACGGAGATGGGGCGAGAGAGCGGAGAGCGCAAAAGGATGGAATGGGGGATAATCCAATTCAGCTGTGTGATTGTTACGTGAGGAGGGGGTGAGGAGGGAGAGCTTGAGGGGGCACAGGGGGAGATGGAACAGGTTTGGCAGAGGAGATAAGATCATGGCTAGTTGCGCGCCTCCCTCTCTTTCTCAGAAATGTGATGAGACAATGCCCAAGTTACGTAAGTGAGCTGAGAGGGGTTCAGAGTCGCTATCGGACTGGTGATCTAGTAGAATGAGCGAAGGGAGACTCCCTCTTGATGAATGACCTCTGTCCGTAATTAGCTGAGCGATAAGAGGAGTATGACGAGAAAAAGAGAGAGAGAGAGAGAGGTTCCACACGATTTCCCTTATCCGATCGGAGGAACGAAGGGAGATTCTTCTCTTTACTGCATGTTGCTTGATTTGCCAGATGTGAAATGCATCGAAAAAGTTTCTTTCCGTAAAATAAACCAGCTCTCTGTGAAGTTTCTTCGAATAATTCCTTCACAATAAACTCTCATTATTTCGTTGAAGTGGATCAACTGGATATAATAGTTGTGAGCGATCTAGGGTCGGCCGATCTCCGTCGTCGTCTTGTGCAGTCACAATATCAATCAAATCTTTCCGAGATTGCGTGGGTGACTCACAAAATGGGACGAACGAAGGGATTCCTCGGTGAGAGATTAACGGTTGTCAAACACAGTCGAGTATCGAGGATGATCAGAGCACAATGAAAATCGTGGGATTCAATCGTCCATCGTCCCCCTCCACAATCTTCCAACTTTTATGAGTTATGCTTACGTAGATGTGACGCGATGTCATCCTTACAAATGTAAGAATAGCCCGAAAAAACGATCATATAGTTTGGGGGGGGGGAATGTTCTTGAACATACTGAACTGACGAACACACTGAAAGTCATCACTGTTATCATTTTTGCCAGGTCCTATGAGAAATGAGAAATGATGTAAAAATTCTGCACTAAAATCCACAATATTGTAACCTTTACTGTAATGTGCTAAATCTCTGTGATTTACAAAGGCCCATGCCGATAAGAGGCGGGATTCTCGACCGCGCCTGACGCTGATAATTCCCACGGTTTGGGGTATAAATCGCACAAAGGAAGCCAGATAAGAGCGAGCAATCGTCAAGATGTTTCCACTCCTTCTCCTTCTCTTCTCAGCTACTCTGGTGATCGCAGGTTCGCATTCGGGCAGAAAGTCACAAATCGCCTCTCGCAGATTATCCCTGTCCGGGCAACTTCACCTGGTATCAAGGACCGGACAACTTCCATGATGGATACTGCGTCACGTTCAGTGATGATTTCCTGCTCGATGGTCCTCAAGCGATTGCGTACTGCGAGGGAATGGGAGCATTCGCACCATCGATCCATAATCAGAAGGTAGTCATTCTCCGAAATTTATCAAGAATCGAACAGCTGTATACTTTTGCCACTGACATCCAATTCCACACATGAGTTCATTATTCGGGGATGAAAATTCCTAATAGTACCATCTTTTCAGCAACTGAATTACTGGGCGGATATGACGGTGACAGCAGGAGTCGGTCATTATTGGCTGGGCACAAATTGCCCTCACGAGAGCGATCCCTACACGTGGACGGACAAGACCAGAACGGACTACTTCGGGCCGAATAAAGGTATGTCTTCTGCTCTGGCTTCGTAGTGGCAAATCCGAAAGAAACGTCTACATTTTACTGCTTCTATCGTCGCGCCTTGCTGTGATCGATTGAATATGCGAACAAAAAATACAAATCAGGAAATTTCGAAATTTATAGCAATTCATGACGACTGAAAATAGAAGATATTCAGAGTTGCTCAGCTGCAAGAAGGGCAATGGTTTCCACATGCACGGTGATGGATTCGTGCTCTTCGCTCTCGTGGACGATCCCACTTCGAGCACGGAACAATTCTCGGCTGCCCCCGCCCTCTGCGCATACGCGATGACCTTCTACACGACAGTGCAGCCCGAAACCACCATTGCTATGGGTTAGTTAAACGTTGTACGAGTAATGAAAGCACTGATGACAAGGATTCTCATTTCTGGAGCAATTGGCTGATATTACTTGATAATTTGTTACAATTATCTGTTCAAATTAACCGTTATTATAGGCGACGACCAGTCAACATCCGGCGAAGGCGAACCGACGGATGTTGATACGACCTTGAAGACGACCCCAAAGGCAACTACTCTCCCTCCTACCACTACACCCACAACCACTCCCTACTCGCCCCCACTGCCCGATCTGAACGAGGCCTATTGCACGTGCAACCCGGAAGAACCGTCGCTATATCTCGATCTGGTCTTTGTTGTGGATAATTCTGCGGATATGACTGGGCAGATGCTGGGAGCTGTGAGCATTATTTATTTGAAAATAACTTTCTATATAGACACTGTAAAAATAATACTTAATTTTTGAAAGTTGTGAGTCAAATAGCATCATTTATTTACTGCTGATGAGATGAGTTTGCCGGGATGATTGAGTCTTCTTCTCCTGAGTATTATTTGCATTTTTGTATTATGAATGATTCACTGGAACGTTTATCATTGACGTCAGGCGCGCCTGCAAGGCGATGCCTGCTATCACAATAACTATTTGAGTGATGACGCAAGTTTTCGGGACAATTTAGTGTTTGAGAATGCCAAATAATGATGAAAAATCACTGAATACTTGAGCCTGGTAACTTGAGGGATCATTCAAAATAGTATGAGCAAAATATTAAATATGATTCCTAAATATTCCAGGCTGTCGCAGCTATTCAGACGGTTATGTACGCGATTCCATTCGGGGATCAGATGTGGCAGACCCAAGTTGGAGTGGTCTCCTTTGCTGGGGATGTTAAGGTAAATCGATTCTCAACAACAACTAACATAAGAATGTTGCAATACGATTTTAGACAGTGGTAAACTTTGGAGATCTCAAATCCGTTGACGATATTTTCACGTGGAACATTCCTCTCAGTAAAGCAAAATCAACAATGATGACAAGGTTGCGTATTGAATTTTTTGTTTACACTTTTATCGTTTAGTGCAATCGATACTGCTACTGAAATGATTGATAATAAGGCTCGCAACTTCACTCGAGGTGTCATCATTCTTCTCAGTAACTCGTACAAGTACGTTGAATTATCTTGCGCCACCTCTGTTGACTATAGTATCACACAGAACACAACTACTTTGATTAGTGTGTGCTCCTTGCTGTGTTGCTACTGAAACATTCTCGAACTATAGTGTATTCTAGTCAACTCGATGACACAAATATCGCCGAGGCTTCGGAATCCTTCCAAGACGACGGTGGAATCTTCATGACGATTGGTATCAATCTGTTGTGAGCGGCTTTATTGATCAAAGTTCTCGCACAGATTACTCATCCAAGGGAAATCTTGCGGGACTGAAGAAAATAGCCTCGGACGGATACTATTTCAACAGTAAAACGGAGCTGGACAATTTAGTAGTTGATCTTATCTACGGACTTTGCGATGGTTTGCACCTTCTAAGAAATTAAGAGTGATCAAATATTGTTTAGCAAATTGTTTCTGTTCCGATGGTCTGACAGCGTACGACTCTCAGAATGAAAGAGGAACTCCTCAAGGTTAGTATAAGTCTTTTGTTAGTCCATAAAATGTTGATTTAAATCGTCAGAAAACTGCAGTCTGTTTGAAACAATTCACAAAATCATGATAACTAATTTGATCACATAGACATTTAAAGGATGCTACCATGCTGCGATCAGTGCAGCAGTCTTCGATGCCGCGGATAACAACTGCCGCAATGAGAAGGGATTCGTCGCCACAGCGCACGACTCCGCTAAGAGCTTCTTTCTTTTGTCGCGTTAGTATTTCATTCATCGTCTTGTTGCATTTCATTATTCAAATAATACTGGGAATTGTCAACATTATAGGCACAATATTCGTTCTTTCTTTTCTATTTATAATACGAATAATGAAGAGTTTTGTCGACATTATTTCGAAACACCCCTTTCAGTGTTCGACAAGAGCAAAACGTACTGGATTGGATATCAGAGGAAGAACGGAGCATTCAAATGGGAAGATAATGTAAGTCTTTATCGTCTCAACCTATTGAATAACTACCTCTTTCAGTCAAAAGACAGCTACACCAACTGGGCTGCGAGCAATCCCGTGTCAAACAAGGACTGTGTCTACTCAAAGCAGACAAATGGCTTCAACTCGGCTTGGTAAGTTCGATTTTTAATATACTTTCTATCCACGATCATTGTTCAAATAGTTCTATGCACTCGTCTAGCTGTGATTGTTCGATTTGCAGGTTCTCAGCAGACTGTCGAGACCCGATAAACGCCTCTCATCAATACGCCTGCCAAATGAGGCCTTGCGATTCCACCTACAACTGCTGGGTTTAGGCACAGATCACTCGATAAAGCCCTTCGCATTTCCTGTTCCTCCGGTCCTTCTTGATCGATGGCGTTTTCATCGCCTTCCATACCTGTTATCAATCTCATCACTTCCTTATCACTTCCGGTTGTTGCACAATAATGACGAATTTGCTCAGGATCTTCAAGGGAACTACCAATGCGGTTTGCACTTGTGCTAGCTGCCGTTGCAGCCGCAGTCACTGCTCAATGGTGGTCATCGTCTTCTACCACTACTGATACACCCTTCTCGGAAGAAACTCAGTCAGCATTCAGCGATGGAACGGCGTCCGACTCTGGATACGAAACCGCCTCTCCATTTCCAGGTATGCACTGACTTTGTCAACCCTGTATACAAAACTATAAAAAAAATAAAGGAAACAACATCTAACTGCAAATTTTTTAAATCTTCTTACAATCTTTACATCCTTCAATATGATATAGAATAGTTTTATGGTTATGATATAGTGGATAATGTAGTGGCGAAGAAGCATCTGAAGCTATTTTCAGATACTTCAGAATTCAGATTCAGATAGAAGATACTGAAGATATGCAGTGTATTTTCAGACGATCCCCGCTGTCGATCAGGCTTCCGCTACTACAATGGATGGTGCATGTACACGAGTGATCCCACCAGCTACACTTATCAGCAGGCAGTGAATGTGTGCTCGAACATGGGTGCACTCGCGCCGTCTATTCACAACAAATACGTGAGCATTAGAAACTTTTAATTTTCTCGACTACCTACGAGCAATGTCTAAACGAGAGCGTAGTTAAATTCTTAACATTAATCCACAACAACTACGTGAGGATTTTGAGATTTTATCACACTCGCCCCTTTGAACCTACGGCAATAGCAAAAATGGATCGTATTTTCGTTCGAAACTTATTAATCCTCAAGAAATAGGTGAGGTTTTTTTTTGATTTTATCTTGCAAAGTTTTGAGTAATGTCTAAAAATAGAGTGCATTTTCGTTATACGCATGATTTTATTACATTTTTCCTAGAAAACTGTATCTACCATAAAATGTTACATTGCCTTCAGGAACTCGACTTTTGGAGCAAATCGACGGAGACTTCGGTGACCAACCACTTCTGGCTGGATGCATACTGCCCGAGTTCCGGAAAGCCGTACGTATGGAGAGATGGCACACCGACTGACTACATGGGACCGAGAGGAGGTGACTTCGAATTAATTGTTATGTTTATTCGTATTCGTGATCTACAATATTGCGCTTTAAGCCTAAAGTTGTGTGACTCTAAGCTTGCCATTTTCATTAAATTTCCAAGCTTATGTCAGAACTGCAACAGTGCGTAATGAACTCCGGATACCACATTCACCCTGACGGATTTGAGTACTACGACTACAGGTAAACGATCCTAGGAAGCGTTGTTCATCCTAAGTGTTGCCTTATCGTATCACTTCTCTCTTAAGAGACCTTTCACGAGAGAACGTAACAACAGCACGGATGACTTTTCTGCAACCTACCCCAATATTTTTTTGGTGAAGTTCTCATACCGAGTGATGATTCCCGTCGCAATATGAAGAGTTTTTATGAACTCTCCGAAAAGTTACAGGCCTGGCCCAAAAAAAGTCAGATTTTTCAACTAAAATTTTATATTGTTCTTAAAACTTGAAACTACGTATTTTTACACGTAGATTTCGAAAAAAATATTTTGGAAGATATACGACTTCGAAAAAAAGTCAAAAATCGATTTTTTCCACGTTTTTTCGCTCTAGTGAAAAATTTTATCGTCCATTGACCTTTTTAAACATTAAAATCGGATTCCTCGTGAAAAAATACTACGGGTCTCAAAAATTCAGAAAAATCGATCCATGTGCCCGCAAATTACATCGTTCCAAGTAACGCCCAGTCATGACTTTTTGAGCAAAACTGCTCACTTTGACAGGATGCAAAACGTTCAGAGAACCATTCCTTATGCCCGAATGGAATTTTTTATTCATTTTTCACCTATTTACGATGTTTTGACAACTTTCCGACACCAATTTCGAAAATCGTTCACCTCGACTTTTTTCACATAAGGGTCCCCCTTATGTGAAAAATCCACTCAGGGGTCATGTCAAAAATGGATTTCAAATCAGCTTATATGAATGTAAAGGTGTTTAAAACTTAGTTTTATATTAGTTTAAGTGCATTTTGACATAATATTATGGCCAATTTTGGTATGACCCCAGACGGATTTTTCACATAAGGGGGGACCCTTATGTGAAAAAAGTCGAGGTGAACGAATTTCGAAATTGATGTCGGAAAGTTATCAAAACATCGTAAATAGGTGAAAAATGAATAAAAAAATTCATTCGGGCATAAGGAATGGTTCTCTGAACGTTTTGCACCCTTTCAAAGTGGGCCGTTTTGCTCAAAAAGTCATGACTGGGCGTTACTTGGAACGATGTAATTTGCGGGCACATGGATCGATTTTTCTGAATTTTTGAGACCCGTAGTATTTTTTCACGAGGAATCCGATTTTAATGTTTAAAAAGGTCAATGGACGATAAAATTTTTCACTAGAGCGAAAAAACTTGGAAAAAATCGATTTTTGACCTTTTTTCGAAGTCGTATATCTTCCAAAATATTTTTTTCGAAATCTACGTGTAAAAATACGTATTTTAAAGTTTTAAGAACAATATAATATTTTAGTTGAAAAATCTGACTTTTTTTGGGCCAGGCCTGTAACTTTTCGGAGAGTTCATAAAAACTGTTCATATTGCGACGGGAATCAGCACTTGGTATGAGAACTTCACCAAAAAAATATTGGGGTAGGTTGCAGAAAAGTCATCCGTCCCCCCTTCTCAATAGCTACGTTCTCTCGTGAAACGTCTCTTAATCTCCGTAAAAATGTTAACTTTTTCGTACAGCACTCCAGCTCCGGCCATCTGCGTCTACCCCGTGGACCCGTCTCCCGAACCATCACCTGTCGATGTGACTGAAGAGTACTGCGCGTGCACACCGAAGCAGATCTATCTGGACATCGTCTTCGTTGTTGATGCATCGGCTGATATGACCAGTAGGACTGTGGGAGATGTGAGTGATGAGATGAAATCGACTCGGAATTGAAATATAGACATTCCTAGACTACACAGTTTGACACGCGGAAATAGAGAAAATCTATGATAACAAGAGAATGAGTGAAGATGGTCGTAGAGGAAGGTTTGCCTTGTAGAGAACGTAAAATTCTAGGCCACGGCAACCATCCAATCGACCCTGTTGGGACTCACTTTGGGAACGGCGATGTACCAGTCCAATGTTGCTGTCGTTGCATTCGGAGATAAAGTGCAGGTAATTATTCCGAATGTTTCTGAGTATAAAGAAATTTTCTATTCGGTTTCAGACCGTCAAGAACTTCGGCACTCTCAGAAACGAGAATGATATCTTCTCTCTGTCCATCCCATACCTCGGAGGAAAGTCAACGAAGATGACTGAGTATGTTGCGAGTGCCGCATCAATATTTTATATACATATTTCAGTATTTTACCAGAAAATATTGTATTGCAGTGCTATCCTTCAAGCATCTTCCATGATCTCCTCTAACGAGAGAGATTTCACGCGTGGAGTTATCGTTCTTCTCAGCAAGTCTTTCAAGTATACTTTTCCCATACAATTCAATTTTTATTCATTGACCAAGCAGAAGATCCACATGAGATGAGTGCTCTGACTAAAGGGAGTTTTTTTTTAATATTGGGGTAGGTTGCAGAAAAGTCATCCGTGCTGTTGTTACGTTCTCTCGTGAAAGGTCTCTTAAATCTTTTTTCCTCATAATTTTATTCAGCCAGCTCGATGCTACGAACATCAGAGAAGCATCCGATGCATTCCAATATGATGGAGGAATCTTCATCACTCTCGGTAGATGATCTTTCCTGACTAGATCACCTAAATGAATCATTCTAGACTATGCAAAGGGACAGGGAATCAAGGGTCTCAAGGACATCGCTACTGCTGGATACTACATCAACGACGCTACTGAGAGACAGACTCTCAACGCTGACATCATCTACGCTTTCTGTGATGGTGAGAATCGTTAATGTTACCGATTCAGATTTGAATCAACCATCCCTTTATTTTAATCTTTCTACCTTTCTTGTGTCTCATAATTTGACAAGAATAGCTATATATTTCCAGCCAACTGCTTCTGTCCCGATGGTCTCTATCCCTACAATGTTGCCGACGATACTACGGGTCGTGAAGTTCCCAAGGGTGATTTTCCGTGACATCTCAGCAATTGTTATGAGCACAATCACACCCTCTCAGTCGCACTCGTAGCGCACGCTATTGAATCCGCATTGCAATCGGCAAACAAAGAGACGACGCGGAATGATTATTCTCCCTCCACTAATCACTCTATGCAGGTTGCTATCACGTCGCCGATGTTGCCGCAGTGTACAATGCAGCGGAGCAAAATTGCCTCGGACAGAACGGATTCGTCGCTACGGTTCACGATAATAATAAGAACTTCTTCATGCTCTCGCGTGAGTTCCGGTCGTATTTTTACGGAACCCTCTATTACAACTTGGTTAAGAAAGGTCAATACACCTATTTTTAACATAGAATGTGAAATTTTATATATTAGTTCGTGATTTCAGTATTCCCTCCGAAGTCGCGATACTGGCTGGGTCTGAAGCAGCCGAACGGAAGAGATTTCGAGTGGGCTGATGGGGTCAGTTCTTCCACATAACTCCTAATCTATTGAAAGTGATAACCAATAAATATTTTTTTCCAGGCCGATGTTGACTTCACTTATTGGGCACCCGGAAATCCCATCGCCGGCGATGCATGTGTGTACGGGCAACAATCGACCGGCTTCAATTCTCAGTGGTATTATGAACCAATATTTTCATGTACATTTTTTCGTGACACCTGATACAACTTACAGGGAAAGTGACAAAAAAGAACAAAATTATTTAAATGGCAGGTACTCCGCTCCGTGCACTGATCCTCTCAAATACTCCATGTCGTATGCGTGCCAGCTTCGTCCCTGCGACACCGAGTTTGACTGTCTCGCCTGATTACGCATGATGTCATTAACCAACTACCATATTTTACCCATTTGATGACTTGACCAGTTAGCCTCATTGATGCCCCCATCGCGATCAATGATGTAACACTGTCGTCGACTTTGAACCACACCAACAGATCGACACCAACATGACATTGCTTGTACACTCGATCGGATTAGCAATCCGGTGATACTGATAAAGACGTTGCTTCTCTCACTCTCTGGTCCTTTGCTCGCTTGGCGTTTCGTCGCCTTTCGATACCTGGTATCAATCTCTTTGAGGACACGCCTTATCCCATTCTCATCCTTCCGGTGGTGGGGATCGTGTGATCTCAAATCAAGCATTCATGATTGGCACTCGCCCTCTTCACTATATTTGTTTCCTAACACGCTCTATTCCTATCTTTCTGCTCTTTGCTTGACGGCTACATTTTTTGCGTATCAGTTCAATTCATCTACTTCCTTTTAGAGCCGCAATCGAGCAGAGATGAGGCTCGCACTGACTCTCGTGGCACTTGCTGCCGTTGCATCTGCACAGACGAACGATTACGATTATGGGGGATATTCATCGGATGGCTACGACGGAGTTTCGGCCTCTCCCTCTCCCATTGACAACTATTGCGCGTGCACGCCCAAGCAAATCTACCTCGATATCGTGTTTATCGTCGACTCGTCGGCTGATATGACCAGCAGGACAGTGGGAGATGTGAGTAGCACACGAAACAAGTGTAGTATATTTATAGATATTATTCTTCACGAGATTTAAGAGTCATAATAAATCCCTCAAGAGGAGACGTTCTAATGAAAAAATATTTGTTAAGGCTACCGCAACCATTCAATCGACACTTCTCGGCCTTACCTTCGGAACTCAACTGTACCAGTCGCAAGTTGCCGTGCTCGCGTTTGGAGACAAAGTGCAGGTTCGAGCAAGTGAAATTCTTGCTCAAGTACATGATCTCTATCGTATTTCCAGACCGTCAAGAACTTTGGAGACCTCAGAAACGAGAACGATATCTTCACTATGAACATCCCTTATCTCGGAGGAAAGGCAACGAAAATGACTGAGTATGGGAAACTTTTTGGCGGAGAAAAATGAGAACTTTCAGTGCAATTCAACAAGCTTCTTCTATGATCTCTACAAACGAGAGGGAGTTCACTCGCGGAGTCATTGTGCTTCTCAGCAAGTCTTTCAAGTAAGTTGGATTGACCTGTCTCACTAGCGAAATGGTACATATGTTTCACTTTTTCAGCCAACTCGATGCGACGAATCTGAAGGAAGCATCGGATGCTTTCCAGTACGATGGAGGCATTTTCATCACTATCGGTTTGTTGATCACATTAATTTTTTTACACATTATCACCGGACATGTCTGTGTTATCGCACCAATACGATAAATCCATGACAAAGGAGTAAAAAAATGTCATGAAGAATTTGACCATCGAGACAATGGAATAAAATTGCAGATTACTCAAAGGGCGGCATCAGGGGACTCGCAGACATCGCGACTACTGGATACTATATCAACGATGCTTCGTCCAAGCCGGACAGTCTCAACGCTGACATCATCTACGCTTTCTGCGATGGTGAGTGCCTTTATTAATATGGTAATCTTTTTTTGGTGATCTTTGAAAGTATTCTTTGCACTATATTTACACTTTTAATGTTTTTTTTTCAAATATTTTTCTGAACCGTTTCAGCCAACTGCTTCTGCCCTGATGGACTCTATCCCTACAACCTCGCTGATAGAACGACTGACCGCGAAGTGCCCATGGGTATGCATGTTTGCACATCAAATTTAGATATTTATTTTGTGCCTTTAAACCAGGAGAACATTCTCACCTCGTCAGTACTTTAACGTGATGCATCGGGCATAGATAAATAAAATAAAATTTCCGTTATCAGGTTGCTATCACGTTGCCGACGTAGCCGCTGTGTACAATGCTGCGGAGCAGAATTGCAAGGGTCAAAAGGGATTCGTCGCGACGATTCACGATAATGACAAGAGCTTCTTCATGATGTCTAGTGAGTTACACCATTTATCAAGCTTAGAGTTCAGTAGGATTCAAATCTCTACCTTCTTGTGAGTATCTATACAAATTTTGAAGATTTGACTTAAATTTTGCATATTTTGTTGTTTAAAACGATAAGCGATTGTCTAAGAATGGTCCAACTCTTCATTGATATAACGTTCGTACATTCAGTCTTCCCTCCCAAGGCGCGATTCTGGCTCGGTCTCAAGAGGATTGGAAGCGACTTCGTATGGGCCGATGGAGTGCGCTTACATTATTTCTATATATTTTCAAAATATGATATTACGATCTTTTCAGGTTAGCGAAGGTCAGGAATACTGGGCTCCGGGCAACCCTATTGCCGCCCAAGATTGCGTATATGGACAACAGCAGCAGGGATTCAACGCGTCTTGGTAGGCTTTATGAACGTTAATTTTAATTCAAATTTTACTTTTAGATTTCGATTTTTAGACATTTGCCAAGAGTATGATGTGATGTGCATGGTTGGCCATTTATGACTTCTCGGTTTTTTAGATGTGCCTTTAGGGTTAAAATATTATGTTAATTGCAGGTTCTCCGCTCCGTGCACTGACCCTCTGAAGAACTCGATGGGATACGCGTGTCAACTTCGTCCCTGTGACACTGAGTACGATTGCTCGATACCCGAGTGAATCAATAATGCCTTCTTAGTCGTTTAATAAATGCTTTTTACCTTTTCGCGATGTCACGATGCAATCATATTACATGTGTCAAAGGTAGCAGTTTATCAATTTCGCATGGGGATTATCAAGTGGACTTGGGCCCGAAGATGTAACAAGAGTTCTGCTCTTCCACGTGCATATTATCGCCGGCCTTGCACCCGAATGCTCTGGAGAATTCGGGCATTAGAGAGAAGGCTCCGTTGATTCTAATGTTAACAGCAGAGTGAGGATCGTATTTCGCCCATCCTTCATCACGCACTTCCTGAATCATGATTTGAATAGTTTTACAGGAGCTTTATTACATCTGGTAAGCACATCCCGCTCGCCGCATAGTAGAAGAAAGCCTGTTCCAAGGTTGTATCCATTCCTGCTATCTGATTGGTCTGTAAGCAAACAAAAGTTTTGATTGGCCATCCCATCAGGTAGCCCACTAGTTCATTAGTGTAGCGGTCTTGCAACATTCCATAAAGGAGTCGAAGGGACTCAATATCTGGTGCATCCTCATAGATCGTTTGCTTTCCGCTCTCGCAAGCTCCCTATATGAGAGACACTTGACACTTGCAGTGAGTGGATACTAACTATTTTGAACGGAGTGCATGTCTTTGCGTAGTGATCTGCGATACATTTACTTCTATGGCCATACAGTTCTAGCAGATCTCTTCTCAATGGAAGGAAAAGGGAGTGGAAGAGTTCGTGCCCAAGAATGTGATATGTTATGATGGGCTGTGTAAAGTTATTATGTGGATAATATTTATTCCGTATTTGTAAATGCATACCTCCTCCATAATTTCTGAACACAATTCTGGCTTATATATCATTGGTGCCAGTAGATTAACTGTTTTAGTTTCATCAAGGTATTGCCCGCTGAAGGCGAACTTTGCCAAAATGCGTTTTACAATGAATATCTGGATCTGTAAGAATATGACCTATGAAGGAAAATAACTGGAGTAAAGCTTAAAAAATGATTGCATGAATCATATATATTCTTTTTTTTAAATGTCTTTACCTCAGGGGAACTTTCCGAATACAACCGATTGTAAGCATCGACAACTCCAAACAAAGTATCGAGGCCATGTACTCCACTCTTCCTGCGAAGATGTCCTGTTTATTATTTTTTCAATGCTTCCCACTTCGACTCTGCATAGAAATACGCATTCAAGTCTCGATTTAATTTTCTAAGAGTGGTTAAATTTTTGTCCAATTCGTCGAAATCATGGTATACTTGGATCCCTTCAACTCTTTCTGTGAGCATACTCATTTCAGCATGATGTAGCCAGGGGGTTTCCTAAAATAAAAGAAATCATTTAAAGTATTGCATTGTCTATGGAATGACGAACCTTGATATTTCTGATAATTCTTTCTTTCATTGTTTCCGAAATATCTTTTAGATCGTGAAAATGCGAATACGAATTGTTTGAATGCATAAATTCACTAATATGAATTCTGGCTTGAAGGGCCTTATGGAACCGTACTGGTGTCTAGCAAAGCTTCCATAAATATAGGTAATTGAAATAAATTTTTTTTATACTCACCAAATTTGATATGTTTATAGAAGATGTGTTCATGAACGTAATTAATTTGTTGATAATTTCATTAGTCCCGGTAATGTAATGGCGAATTTGATTTTCAGGTGACTCGTTAGATTGGTATGGAGTTATTTCTGGCTCAATCTGAAATTTTCTTAATATTAAGCTTGCGCTTAATATCAATTGCTTACGCTTGTGAATGTCTCCATTTTCTCAGAGTAGTATTTCTGATCCTCAATATAGCATTCGGTACTGTTCTTGCATCTATGAAGCATTTATGTCAGTAAATCAAAAAAATCACTAACCTCTTTCGCGCAAGTTCTTCATACTTGTTGTCCTCTAGTTTGAAAACGAGTAAATCGGGGTGTTCAAGATCGACCTGTAATTCTATTTGTTTTTCAAAGTGTATTTTACAATATTTTAGAAAAATAGTAATAAAAAGTTCTTCTTACTGTGAGAGGGCTATTCTTATCCGATTCGGGTGTAAACTGTTCAACGACGCCAAGGAAAATCTTTCTAACTCGGTTTATAAAGAACTCATGCGGATCGACATGTTGAGAACAAGCGTGGTGGTAGAAATCATCACAGGCCGAAATGTTTCTATCGACGAGATTCTCAAGATGGTATTTCAGTCGATCGGAAGAAATTCCGATTTGCGGAAGAAGAAGGAAGAGAAGGAGAACCTTCGAAGCCATGGTTGCCATATTGTTCTCGCCCATTCTTTTTATACCAACTTCGTCTATTGTTGAATATAACGCACCAGTCATATGAGAAGAGCTAAGCGATGGAAATCTGAAAAGGAAAGAAAGGGTTGATTCACAATTACCCGTGATTTCGCTTGTTCCCAATTAGCGCCGATGTCGAACAATAGAAAGGCTTCGAGATTTTTCTTTTTGTGAAACATTCAAGAGAAGAAGATTCGGTTACATCTGCTCTAGTTATTATCTTACGCTCGAATTTGCCGATTGCTTGGCACCTTCCCAGCTTACTGACAATAGTGTGAGGATTTAAATTAAATTCAAGAAAAATGTTATCATGTTCTCGCTCTAATAAAATTCATTGGGTCTTTATAAATTTAGTTCTCAGAGAGGCATATCGTGTAGAATTTCATTGTTAATTCGGGTTATTACTGATGAGATTTAACTTGTTATGCACTCCCTCCTCTCACGATTTCTCTCTTCATAATTGACAATTTATGTTTAGGAAGTGAACAAATTAACCTATGATCATATATTTAAGTGGAATTAACATCATCAATCCGTAAAATGTTCCGTAAAAGAGAGAAAATCGAACGAAGGGAAGAGTACTCATATGTTTATATATTTAGTTCAAATTAGTTCAAAGGGAGGAGGGGGAAATTACGATTGAGACTAGTCTTTCTGACAAATGGGAATCGTGAGAAACAAATTAAAAACATTAAAAAACATATTATATAAGTTACTAACGTGTACAATATCAGACTTAAAAAATGTGGTTTTCAAATTGTGTGACTACGAAGACGTTGTTGATGTTGTTGTTTATATTCGATTCGAGATCCATTCCCGATAGGTGAATCACAAGCGTATGTGACTGCATAACTAAAGACACTGACGACACTTTGGCGGGTGCCCACGGGCGATGAATAGTAACTGGTGGAGAGGGCTTCGCTGCTGACACAGCGTTCTCTAAGCTGGTGTGATCTAGCTACCTGAAAGAAACATTCGAGTTGCTTGAGATGCGGAACCGATTCACAACGGCATTTTTTGAAAGCGTTTTTCAGAGGCTTCACAGGATAATGCCTAAGGAAGTCAGCTAATGCAGATGTCAGCCTGATTTTTTTCGTTCGAGCCACTAAAATGCAGTGCGAATCCAAAATTGCGCTTGTTAGTAATAGTAATTAGTGCTAACCGACAGTTCTCCCTCGCAGTCCACCGGTGGTTTTTCTTCGTCTTTGCTTCTCCAGTACGCTCCTTTGCGAATCTCAGCTGCTGAAGGGCGAGGGGAAGCCTAGAGATGTTTGAATGCGACTCACTTCAATGTTTTCCATTTTGATAAGTGTCCCTAGAACACACAAAAATATTTTTGATACTCAAGCGAGGACCTTTTAACAACTTACCCTCTTTATGAATGCCCAGTAACCGATAATAAGACCGAGAAGAAATTCAAGAAGGCGAACGATTAGAATCCAGTTGGGTGTAGATTCCACGGGTGGCTGAGCAAATTTAAATTTTCGATTAAAGTTGCGATAATATATGAAATATATATCACACATTATAAATCACAACTTGTCATCGATGATGTCCTGGAACTCTAGTGCCCATGTTTTACCTTGAATCCCGGTTCTTCCATCACCTCATCGTAGACATCGCTGTTGATGTACCGATTGAAGCGGAATTTAGCTTCGATGTCCATTCCTATAAACGTTATATGGTAAAGAAAATTGTATTCGTCGCGTGACGAAGGGTGCTGGTATGGAGGTTGCAACTTTAAAAAATCAATAAATGCTCAGACGAATATTTTTTAAATAGTGCGAATTTAATGTAAAGATGATGAAATAGAGGTCAGTCCGGTAGGATCGGCAAAGAACAAGTGAGTTGGACGGTGCACCACGAATTCGCCCTTCACTGGACATTGATGATCGTGGGAATGATGGAGTGCTGGCCTGCGCTGACTACCACCGAAGGGATTGTGAAATAACACATGACGGAGAGGAAATCGATTGAAGGAACAGTTTCTCTTATATATGACGAATTGAACTAATCACAGGTACGTGACTTATCTTTTTTGTGATCTTACTTTAGAGAAAAACCTGTGGATTTTAGAGCAATTTCCAATACATATGTTCTGTAGTTCAGGGGAGAAAAAACTTATTGTACTCTCGATAAGTGTGCCGCATGCCGAAAGAGAGATCTTCCTGTGATCATTCGACTGTGAAAATCAATGTAAATGTATTTTTAATATGCACAAGTGAGTACAACGCAAACCAGAAATCACCGTTTATTTTCCATATAGTTCAAATAGAGCAGTTGCCCGGGCAGATTTATCACCGGCAAGCAGAAACTGACTTTTCACCTCTACCGTAATTTCATCGTTTATTTTCTTAATATTAATTTCTATTTTACTCTGATCGTATACTCAACGTTCAACGATATTCACTGATCAGATAGAACTAACAAAATGTCACACAATTCATTGCAGTATTGCACATTGAGAATACAATTACATTGTCTTTAACAAATGTATTTTTCAGGTTTTCTTTTATATTTGTCTATATTTGAACAACTATCGCGGTCTTCCTCTTATCGCTCCATGAGTCGTGCTTTTGGCATGTGAGAGAAGGAAGGAAAGAAGGAGAGGGGGAGAAAGGGGAGGCTTTGTTGACAGGCAGTGAAAGCAGACCTCGAACCGACGCGTGAGCAACATTTTCCGTCTCCCCTTTCAACTCAGGTTCGTCTTTGCTCTCAATATTAATCTTTAAACGATAAATTGTTCTCACTCTCCTTGTTTTGCCAACTCTTTTGGCACGTCGTAGTCTCTAGTCGTGGTTGTGTTTACGTGCTCGCTCTTTCGGACGAGCACAAACTAGAGGGAGAGAGAGAACAGTCGATGGGCTAGGACAACATCTTGAACGAAAAAGAGAGAGAGACACTCTTAAAACCCACGAAAATCATAGAACTAAGGACTGAGTCTAGCTCGATCCTGACTACAACAGTGTGCTAAATGAGGGTTCTAATGAGGTTAGGAGACGATGAAAGGCCTTGTTTTCTCCAAAAGTGAAAAAAAGAGTGCAACTGCTCTCCGTATCTTGTTGTGCTGCTTTCCGTGCGTATTTCCGCGTCTTTAAGCACTCGGCAAGTTCAATCCCGTGTTGACCGTCCTTGCCGCCTTGTTGTTTGATCTCCCTTTTAACTCCCGAGACCCTTCAGTTCCTCATTTTCCCTCACAATTCTCGGGTGTACCGTGAGAGTGGGGAGTTACAATCGTCTTTCACGCTGGCATCGCTTCGTTTGCTCAGAGCGGTCGGCCCTTTCATTCGTCCCCTCGTCACTCGATCCGTGGTAACGACGAACCGAGGACTATTGGCCATGTCTGGGGTGAGCTTCATTAGTTATGAATTCGGAATCCTCTAGATCTATTTGTGCTCGAGTAAGCAAGTTGGAAAAAAGCCATCCATAGATATTCTTTTAACATTCCCTCTTTTTTTTCGTGAATTCACCAAATATTGGCGTTTTTATCCTTATTTATTGGCGACTTCAATATGAGCACCATTCGAATCCCATTCCCTTCAGATGAACGAACAAGCTCTCATCGACTACCTCTATCGAGCGACGTCCTCGTCAAGCGAGGTAATTCAATTTATAAGTAATTTTATTTTTCAATTCGAAAAAGTACTTTTCTCAGAACTTTCCCACTTTACCGTAAGAATCGAAGACTAGGAACAACTTGTGTTCGCGCTCTATTCTCAGCTTCAATCACACCTCTAGTTTGTATCCTCGGGCTCAGTATGTGTGGTAGATCCTAGAAACGAGGAGGAAATGGGGAGTGGGGCACGCCGAGGGGCGGATCTGCCACAGTTGTTGCCGTCCACTTTGCACTCTTCCTTTCACTCCACTCAAACACCTTCGAGTAAGAGGCATCCAACTATTGATAGGTTGCCTATCCTTAATGACCGTGGGCGCAACTTTGTTAAATTTGTCAAATATGTTGTCAATACACATCAAACATTTTCACCGGGTTCACTAACACGTCTCCCTTGATCACCTTCACGCACCCTCATTCTCGAACTCGACCAGTTCAATTTTGATCAGCAGTAAAAGTGAATGTGACCTCGTCCCTCCTCGTCATATTTTTCGGTCGGCATCATATTGCCTCCCGCTGATGTTGTTGCGCACAGAGAACAGAAGGACTGTGCGAAATGGATCCGTTCCTCCACTGTGTCTCGCAATAACAATTTCGGAGCCACGTCCCTTCTCGATCGAGAGAGATTTACAATACTCGTATGCACTGAACATTGCTTCGTTCGTGCCGTTTGTTTGTTGGCGGTAGAGTGAAGAAGAGGGAAAAGGTGGGGAAGGGAAGGGCCGCGCAATGAGGGAAGTAGGAGAGAATGAGTGAACTCGAGAGATGCATTCCTAGAGAGAAACTAGAGTATTTGAGTTAGTGAAAGTAGTAGGTGCTATCTGCAGGAGGCACACACGTGCAGGGTTGGTCCCACATGACTAACCGCCCCTCTTCCGCCCTCTGGTCAACCCCTATTGTCTGTGCATCCTGTGTGTATCCATTGTTACTCGATTCGACTAGGATGTGTGTAAGCGCCCTCTCATCTTTCACCTCCAACTCCTCCTCTTTTCTCCCCCTATCGATCAGTAGTCCCCGTGACGCTCTCGTGTACTGTGATTGTCGACATTCCTGGCAATCATCGGAAATCACCCGATATTCACATTCCTCAATCCTCTACTAGTGATCGGGATCATTGCATACTCTATACTTAATAGCCAACCTATTTTATAGGAGGTGTGTTAATAATAGAGAAAGTCCGATATTCTCGTCCAATTGCCATTTAATGTCCTCGGTACATTCTTTCACACGTCCTCAGATGATAAATACGGCCCGATAAGCGCTCTCTGAACTTCCAAAGATGACAACTCATCCTTGATCGTGATGAGAAATATGATAGTAAGATGAGATTAACACGAAACAGTCGAATTATCGTGGGCGGAGCGAGGGGATCAACCTTGGTCGCCGGCTATTCATCTACTCCACCCTATGATTCCTCCCTATTTTCATCGACGAACGAATGTGCCAGTTGTTGGGATAGTCAATAGTATTGGTATGATCACTAGCAAACTTGTTTCTCCTTCATCTCCTCTCTTCGCCCCGGTTCATTTACTCTTTCCTCACCTTTCGATCACTCCTATCACTAGCCATTTCTTAATAAAGTCTCTTATTATTTCTCAGTTAGTGTATCTACAAATCGTCTATCTTTCATTCCATTACGGCTTCACCTCTCATATTTAAAATTTTTCATGTTCACAATTCATATTCCTAATTTAGTTGAAAATCGAAAATAGCTAAAGATAAAATAAAAAAAATAACTTCAGGACGCTGCACGCAAAGAGGAAATGCTGTGCTGCGCACCGGAGAAGAGTGATCTCAAGAAGGTATACGAATTTATCCTATCCTCTCTAGCCTCCATTAGGGGCAATCCATTCACAGAAAACAAGATCGCACTTGATTCCTTTCCTTCTTGAGTAGACGCAACCTAGAGAGAGAAGGAGCAGTAGCTTTCACTCCCTTTTCCCACTCCCTAGGTGACCTCCACAAAGCGTTTAGTGGCTATTCAACCGGAAGTTGACCCTCCCGGTGCATAAGAGACCCACTTGCCATAATAGAGCGCATGAATCATTCAGTGATCAACTCCCGTACGAGTGCCTTTACTTACTAATTTACTTAACTTTTTACTCTTCAGGAGCTTACTGCTGACAACTCTGCAGTAGTAGAAGAGAAAGTGTGCAAAGCCGAGGAAATTCCCGATGGAACGTGAGTATTTTTGATCATTCAGATCAGTTAACAGTCGTTATCTATTAGGAAACAAAGAGCAGCCGTTAACATGCAATGAACGAAGTGGGATATTCTACAGAGATCATTCAGGAAGAAGGAGGTGGAGCTGCGCGGTCGCAAGATTCTCATCATCAACGATGGTGGCAAGTACATGGCCATCAATGGTCTCTGCTCGCACTACAATTGGCCGCTAGTCACCGGTGCGTTATCAGCCACTACACACTTAGCGGTCTCTGTGCACCTCTGGAAAAGGAGTGAATCACATTTGCTGAGAATACAGGGATGATATGGGGATTCCCTCATAGCAGTTAGCTTCTAGTGTGAACAATGCTGTGATTCTCATCCCATCAATTCGTGCACAATCCATGCACATGATAATCATGGATTCGTCTTATCGTGACATTTCTCAGCTTATGGTGCATGAAATTATTTCATTTCTCAATTAAGTGTAGACGCAGTACGAGAATGCTAGAGACGACTATGACTAATCGAGATCCGTTCAGGTTACTACTACAAGGGTCGCGTTCGTTGTCCTCTTCACGGTGCTTGTTTCAACACGGAGACGGGTGATATCGAGGACTATCCCGGATTCGACAGTCTTCATCCATTCCAGGTTCGACTCGCTTCCCAAGATTTATATTAACGCGCTACTTTCTCAGGTCAAGAAAGTGGGCGCTGATCTGGTGATTAAAACGACAGAGAAACGATTGGAATCTGATCGTAGAACGAGGAAATCATGGCTGAAACAGACTACGAATGAGAAGCCGATTGTGGTTGTTGGATCTGGTGAGAGATTTAACGACTTGTGTTAAAAGACCTTTCTTTTCTTTCTTACAAATAATGGTAAATTAAGGATTATTTACATACATACATTCGTTTATCCTGATATCAAGACAATAGGCCTGCAGGAGGAAACATCATTAGGGTGGAATTGGGATCTTCGTACTTAGTGATGGATTCTTTACCTCATCGAATATTCTCAGGACCCGCTGGTCAGTCAGTACTCGAGAATCTTCGTCTCGCCGGTTGCAAACAGCCCATTATCCAGTTCACTAAGGAGTCCATGCCCGCCTACGATAGAGTGCTGCTCTCCAAGGTACCGACCACTCATCACGACTAATTGAGCGGGAATGATTCCAGAAAATGGACATTGACGCGGTGAGACTGCGCCCGGACGAGTACTACCTGGAGAATCACATCAGTGTGAGGCTCAACTCGAAGGTGAGATCGGGTTGGCAATGATCGACATCGAAAGAACTGGGACACATTTCGTTATATATGGGTAAACAAAAAAGAAGTATGAAAACTGAGGACAATAATTGAAAAAAACTGTTTGTATAGGTCGTAGCCTTCGATGCCGCAGCCCACACGGTGACACTCTCGGACAAGTCGTCCTACGTCTACGATAAGCTCATCCTCGCACTTGGAGGAGCTGTGAGGACCCTGTCCAACAAGGGATCCGATCTGAAGGTGTGCCAACTCCCACATACTCTTTTGAGAATCATCACTATTTGCTAGATCTGGCAGCCTTTTTCTCAAGGTTGAAATCATAACTCGATAGCAATCTTTTTGTTTCAGGGAGTGTTCACTCTCCGTAATCACGACGACCCTAAGAAGATCATGGAAGCGACCAAGGGAAAGGATCTTGTGTGCGTCGGCGCCAGCTTCATCGGTTAGTTAGCCTTCAGCGACTCTAATTTTCGATAAGCTGCACGCTTATTGTTACGCGCATGAAAATATGTAGAAAGTTTCTAATCTACCATGCCACTCTCGTAACGCTGAATCCATGATTCCAAACTGACATGATATTTCCAGCTTGTATGGTAAGATATTGCCCGATAAGTCTATCAGAGTGGGTGCTAGCGTCATTTCGATCTATCCCATATTCAGGAATGGAGACAGCATCCTCGATGAAGGCCGTGGCCAACTCGGTCACAGTCATCTGCTCCACGAACGAACCCGTCCCAGCACTAGGCATTGATGTGGGAAGAGCTCTGAGAAAGGTAGTTGCATTGTTATGTATCACATTCAATATTCAATTGTAATATGATATCTGATGTAACTACGGACTATCCGAGACCAACAAAAGCAACAAATCAATATAAATTGTTAATTTACAATTTGAGACTGTCTGAGATCAGTAGAAAATCGTGGTTCTGTTTTTCAGTACTTCGACACGAAGGGAGTGAGAGTGATCACTGATGCGAGAGTCGATCATCTCGAAGGAGGAGGAGATGGACACGTGAAGGAGGTGAGGAAGGATTCCGTTGAACGAAACGATCAAGGAGAAAAATAATTCACTCTTAAATATTGAACAACCTAGAAACATAATAACCAACGATATATTTTATATTAAAAGATGAAACGAATGCATTCGGAATTCTCGCAACTATAAACGAAATCACACTTTTATTCTGCAGGTTGTTCTCAAGGACGGAACCCGGCTGCCCGCCAGCTGTGTCGTTGCCGGAGTCGGTGAGGAACCGTTAAGGATGGCATAAGAACCTAGATGAATTGCAGGAGTCGACCCGGACACCACCTGGCTCAAGAACCATAATATGGCACTGGATGATCGAGGATTTATCAAGGTACGAAGCATTTCTACTATCGAATGACGGAACTGACGGAAAAGGAGGAAAACGTTCGTATGAAGCACGATACAGCCAGAACAACACATGAACAAGACAAGCAGATCTCGATCTCAACTCGATCGATCTCAACTCAGGTCAACGACAAGTTCGCCACTTCCATTCCGGATGTCTATGCCATCGGAGACGCCATTTCTGCCCTCTTCCCTTCTGGGGCATCGACACCATTAATATCCAGCACTTCCAAGTCGCCCAGAGACATGGTACGTCTTTAACGTTTCAACACCAGTGACTGACGGCATGTATTGCAATCGCATAGCTCTCGTAAACTCAAAACATCGTTATTATATTTCAGGCCAACTAGCAGCGTGGTCGATACTGGGCAAACCCCAGCCGGGCAAGCTCATTCCCTACTTCTGGACGCTTTTCTTCTTCGAGAAGGGCATTAAGTTTGCAGGTGAGTCGAGACGGGCTACCTATTGTCCTGGTGTCATAGTTCACCTGCTCTGGGGTTGAATTGAGCACGGTAAATTCAATTTAATTCAATTGAATTTATTGTAACTGAAATTTTTTTGACATAGTAATGAATGATCGTACAAGGACCGTCGATGTAGTTAAATCGGACGGATGGTGGCAGGCATAGAGAGAGATGCCGAATATATTAAGGTTGCTCCGAGGGCTATGATGAGATCTATACGAAGGGAGACGTGGATAGTCTGGAATTCGTCAAGTACTACCTCAAGTAAGACATAGCTCAATATGCATTACCAAAAACTACTCATTACAACTTCGCTTTGCTCAACAAAAACAGTCAAATATGACAGCATTGAAGTTGATCAGCATTTCCTAGTAATTCGCTCTTGCATCGGCTGATTGTTTGCCGAGCAGATTTGAGATTACGTGGTCTCCGGTAGAGCAATAAGATCTGTCTTCAGGAACAATCGGGTGATCGCTGTTTCCTCTGGAGGACCAACGGGTGCTCCGATTCAGTTCCTTGCCCTCTGCGAGCAGGGCAAGCATATATCCAGGGAGGACGTGGAGAAGTGAGTTGACTTTCAAACTCAGATTAGTGAAAATATTCTTCGTTTTAGGAACACCACCGATGATTGGGCCTTCATGCTGAAATGAGCTTACTCCTTCTTATCCTATTTCTCACCAAAGTTGTAAATATCCACTTTGCGTTGTATTTCTTCTGTGCCGAGTATAAACATTTTCCAAATGTATTTGTAATTGATACACTAATTGAATGTATCGAGACGGCTTTCACTCTCCGTTTCTTCCATGGGAAGGGCTCACGCGAGTGTTGTCACATAAATCCGCTCTCTCTCTCCTTCTCCTCTCTCCTTTTCTTCTACGACAGAAGCTCATCAAACAGAATTCAGGTGCTCCCTCTCTACTTCTCTTCTTCCACCCCCGTTTCTCACTTAGATCCCAGGAACTCGACGAATGCCATCGACTCACTGCATTCACATCGACTGTCTACGACCTTATAGATCAGCGTTACTTTTAGATTAGCTCTCTGATTTTCTCCATGAAGCAATCAAACCTTATTCCAACAAAATTCGTGCTACTTTTTCCATTGCTATTGGAGTTATTTCGACCCGAGGTTTACTCATTTCCATCCGGTCTGAATAGAGGCCGGCGCGTGTAATATCCGACTAGGGATTATCTACGCGGGCATAAACGCACAAAGAGATAGACCAACAGTGACTATTTATGATCTCGCCCTCGTTTCGCTCATTTTGCCTCTGATTTCCATAATATTCGTTGTTAGTAGTGGGGGTGAACCTTCGATAAGATGTCGGACAAAGCGGATATCTACCTGGAAGAGTATCCGACAACTGTGAGTTTGCCACACTTTCAAAGCGCCCTATGCATTCCAAATTTCATGACATTGCTGTCCGCAAGTTACGCAGGTTCCATTATTATATATTGTTTATAATTTCAGTACGATGTTAATGGGCGAAACTTCCTCGTTGATTGGATCTTTCCCGTCAGCTCGAGGGGATTCTTCAAGTTTTTCGAAATTGTAAGGAATACAATCTCCGTTGTGTTCAGCAATCATTCTTTGCATAATCTTATTTAATATTGGGAAAAAACTAATGGACATTTATTTGTTGATGCATGATACCTTTTGAGAGAGGTGTAAACAGCATTTTTTAAAACGTTTATTTTTTTTTATTTGCAGATTCTCTGCTTCCTAGCGATGCTCTTCATCGCGAATTCACAGGTTTGTTTGTCTGCATATTTACTAGAGTTTGAAATACGGGACGGGTAATTCGGACCCGGTCGGGTAATGGAGGTGGAAAGTGAAGAATGATAGTTACCCGGGATAGTTGGAATGAAATGGCTCCTTTTAGTTCAGTCGATTCTGAACAGTTTGAACGCAGAAACCGAACAAAAATACTGGTAATTTGCGCAAAATAGAAGCACAACCTGAAGACCGACCACTCCTGAGCGTTTTGAAGGACAGAAAAACTCACAAGCGCGCATTTTTCATTTCACTATCCCGGGTAATCCCTCTCTATCATTCTTCATTCTCGGGTACCCGATGTCCCGGGTAGCGTTACATTTCAAACTCTAATATTTACACATAATGAATAGTTTACTCGATTATGGCTTCGAACAATCGAGGCTTGAACCATCCAATTCTAAAATAAATAGAATGCAATATTCACAATATCATGGAAAACTCATCAATATTATTTATTGTACGAGGAAAATAATAAATAACAACACAATCCAGGGTGTATTGGAGGAGCGTAACTTCGGTCTCTTCGTTTCCTTCCTCGGTCTCTCTTGCTCATTCGTCCTTCTCGTCTCCTACGTACTCATGCTCAACTCGAAGATGTCCCAGTTGTGCTGGTTCATCCTTGTGAGTTTACCTATAGTTAACTGAACACTCGTTTACCAAATCATCCTCTTGAACAGTTAACAATGAAACTTTAGCAGCATTTTCGTGTACTTTCACCGTTGTGCAAAAAATACCTATTTTCATTAGCTCCAACTTGCCACTAAATCCTGGAAGTAAAGAATAAGATTACCCAATGATTATCAGGAGTGTATGTACTACACGGTCATGTCTATTCTTCTTCTCGTAGCGGGTGTCTGCATGTGGGTGTACTGTGCTGATTACTGGTCATCCCGCAATCCCGTCTGGCAGACATGGCCCAGTCTTGCTGCGGTGAGTCTCCTCTGCTATATCCATTCCCCTGCTAATGAAGCGGTTTCAACTCGACCAACGAGCATATTTTTGGGGACGCAGTACAGATATTTAACTGTAAGATCTTATACCAGGGACCCGCCGTGTAATTCCCACGTTCTTCTCTAAGGTCCTATGATCAATTAATTTTGCAGGGAACTCTATTCGTCGCGACTGCAGTGTTCATTGCCGATTTGTTCATTATCATCAGCTACTACAAGAAGTAAGTCCCACTCACCCCAAGTGATCTTATTCTCCTTTCAGATACTCATGGAACCCCACTTTCGACTACTCAGCTAAGGCAGTGCCCACCAATCAGTCGACTCTTCCTACTCATTAAGCTATCACTACGACAATAATCAGCAAGCATGCGCATAATGTTACCTCGTTTTCACTTTGTACTCCAAATATTGATCTTGTGACGCTTTTGCAGGATAAAATGTGCTGAGTCACTGTCCTCCAATCGTTCGCTAGCACGTGAATGACTATTATGTGCTAAAGCAACACTTTCAGCGGCTAGTATATAGGCAGAAAGAACCAAGATTTCGTCTATTCCTTATTTAACGATTCCTTTCATTTCGCCTTGTTTCAGATGATCCCTAGTACGCTCTGATTCATCTGATGTTGCAAGCAGGTGTTGTGTTCGTGTCTAGTGTGATAAAATACACTAGACATAGTGACGGCATTCATCGAAAAGAGAAAATACCACTATCCGTTTCCCTAGGGGATTCCGGGGAATATCATTATAGTTTGGAATGTATGAAACGAAATTCTAATTATTCTCGAACGGATCTCTATCGCTCATGGTGAACACACAATTCACAATTTGACTGCCAAACAAATGCCACGAATTGGCAGGCCTCTGCACTATTCTACCTATCTCTCTCATTCTCTCTCATTCTTTCTCCCTATCTCTCTCATTCATGTTAACACTCAATCGAAAAAAACAGACAATTTATTGCGAGAAATTGAAGAAACATGACATCCAATCTGAGATACATCGGCATTGGTCCGAAAACGGCGGGTAAAGCAAGGAACAGGCACTGTGTGACTGGCATCAGGAGAGAGAATAATTTAACGCATTTCTCAAGATTAATTTGACTCCCGTTAAATTAATGAACTCCCTCGACTGACAAAATATCTGGCATAATCTGACATAGAACTCAGCTCGGGAAATACTCTCAGAGTGCTTTGATGAACAACGAAAAATATGAATAAGAAGCGAAAGGTAGAAGGAATAATTAAAATCACAGGGTTGACTGGGTTCTGATAGAGGCATGGGGGAGGTTGGTCATTCGAAAGTTATTTAGCCCCCGAATGTAAATCTTTTTTGGGCGATTTGTGCAGCTTAGCGAGCGATTCTGTGGCTGCATTCTTGGCATTTCGATGGTAGTATTGACGCGCAGTAGATGGTGATTGATTCAAACTGCAATTATTATTATTATTTTCAGAATATCCCATATTCAACATTGAGAATCGGCACTTTTTGATAATCAACTGGTAATCCAATCTCTCCTTGTTTCACTTCCAAATTCTACTCTCATCCATCCTTGTTGATATGCTCTGCCTCAGGGGTAGATACTGTGCTCTGATTATTGGAAAATCACACTCACCTCTGTTCCTGTGCCTCTTCGACCCTCTCCACATTTTCCTCCTCGCCGGAGGCCTGGGTATCTATCGCGAAGATCGCCCGTTTCTGCAATAGAGTGAACATAGTGACAGACTGAACGGTCGGAGGAATGACAGATCGACTAATTGCTCTTGACAGAAATGGGCAGTGAACTCAAGCGAACGGCAGCAATGCGTTTTTGACCTTGCACCTAATCGTACGGGAGACCTAACCTTTAAGCCATTTTTATATGCCAAGTAGCGAGTATTTAAGAATTTGTGATCCTCTAGACTCATTAGTCGCCTAATAGAGAGCACGAAACTAAATCCAAACTAACCGCTCTTGACGTAGTAGGCATGGGCGCTGACGCGAGAACTCTCTTTCGGGGCGGTGGAGGTGGAGGGAGATAGGTTGCTGCTATGGTAGAAGTTGATGAAGAGGGCAGAACGAAGTCGGAGTGCGATCGGGGAGATCTGGAATTATCTAGATAAGTTTAGATACAACGTTTGAACTAACAGCTGGCCTTACCAGTGGGTCCCACCTAGCGACGTCTCACTGCTGTAAGATCGCTAGACGTGGAAGCTCCTTTACCATTTTCCTTGAACTAAGCTATTACTAGATGAAGTGTACTCTCTCTTCCTACCCAATTGATGCCACTGTTCGTGGAAAATGTCTGCGATTCAAACTAAGAATAGAGCGAGAGGGGATGGTCTCATTTTCGCGCAGATAACACTTTTGCACTCGCCACTCGCAGACATCACAGCGCCAGGTGGCGAATTGTCTGGCGAATAGTCTCAAAAAAGCGGGTTCCTCTGATTGAAACATCTGCTGTAACACCGTATGAGCTATATCATCGACTATTGGCCACAAGCAGATTGAAATGATTTGAATATAGCGTATTTGGCTCATTAACTTCCCAATCACCCGTTTCACTGACCCAACGGATCCACTGCTCTGCTCGTTCTCGCTCGTCCTCGTCGATCGAGGCGAGTTCATTGTGAAACACCTGAGGATGAATAAGCGATGACGTCATGAATGATGAAATTGGATTCAGAAGGCGAACACGACACACAAAATCGATGGGATCTCTCGAAGCTCGGGTATCAGAAGGGGTGAGAGGTTGACGCGTGGGGCTTAGCTGTCGCGAGTCATTGTGACAGAGTTGGAGGGGAGGACGCGTAGCGACTCGCAGTGAAGAGTCAACGATGATTCGAGAGAGGGAAGGGATGGGAAGGGAAGGTGATAAGCAAGCAGTGGGAGAGACGCCGCGGGGCAGAGAAACGATTAGAGAACAGGCAGAAAGGAGAGAGTCAGAGCCCAATTCAGTCGCTTCGGTGCTATCAGTGCCGCGCAAACCTTGCGATTGGAAGTGATTGTATGTTGGGAAGAAGGTATTCAAATGGGGGGGGGGAGAGAGGGAGAAAGAGAGACAACAAGTGACCGATTTAGATGAAAAGGACTGCAGACTCAGTGTAATCTATCATCGGCAGGGGTCAAAGGACTCTCAATTTCCCTTCCTCTTTGACGATCTTGAAATGAAGCCGACAGATGGTACTGGGTGGTTGGAAGAAAAAAGAGAGAAAGACGAGAAGAGCGAAGAGAGAATGGGATAGTTGCCCCCCTCGAACGGTGGTGATGGTTTTAGGGGATGGATAATTGCCAGCGAATCGTTGTGCTAATGAGGGGTTGCATAGCGAATGGGTTGGAGGCACAATGGAGTGACTGACTTGCGAGTGTTTGAATGGGCCGAGGGTGTGCAAAGTATACGGGGTCGAGCAAGGTCAAATAAGCAAAAAAATGTCTGAAGAATGGACGGATTATGGACCGTTTTCAAAGGGGGAACTCTCCCTTTTTCTCGAGTAATAAGGTTGGCTCGGGGTCGAGTTTTTGCTGTAGAGTGAGCGGCGACCGAAGATAGATCGAGGCTAAGATGGAGGGGAGATGGCGCAGTATGATAGGCCAAGTGAGAGTGTATCGAAGAGAGTGAGCGAAAGTGAGAGAGTACAGACAGATGAGAGGAGTAAGAAAGTGTGTAGATTGAGGAGAGTTGACACTAGGGGACGATATAGAGAGGGATCGAGAGCGAGACGGGAGTGTCGATAGACTAATATGGGTGGATGGATTAAGGGAGGGGTGGGACTCTCGGGAGGCTGATTGATTGGGGCTGGCCAGTGTGGCACTTGGTCATTTGTTTATTCCGGTAGTTTATGGATTAAAGAGTTCTGACAGGACAATCGAATAGGAACCATTGTGGAAGCAATCAATTCGAGATATCATTAAAACGAGGAAGTTTTTGGGCAGCTTCTTTCCACTGGATTGACCTGCGGAGATGCTCCCAGGGAGAAGGAGAAGGGAGAAGAGAGCAGATGAGCAACTGAAAAGAGATTGGAAAGTGAGAGTTGGATTGTATTGCTTTCCCTATGCAGTTTCGCTTGCTTTCGCATAATTTCGATCTAGCGAAAGAAGGATTGGATTATCTCTCGGTAGACACTTTCACTGCTTTCACATAGTTCCCCAAATCTCGAAATGGGTATAAAATGAAAGAACTGTTTGCCCCATAGTTCAGTAGGTTTGAATCAATATCTTCTTCCCCTACCTGCATATCTCCCCTCCTTCTCACGTCCTCCGGATGCTTATAACAGGAGGAGAAGAGCTCGTCCATCGACATTTCCGCCTGAATGTCGGGATAAAAAAAGAAAGAAATGATGAAAGGTCTCTTGATGAGTACTCGCCATTTCAGCCGATGATTCGCCGGAAGAGAGGCGGATGATGAGTACACCTGGAGAGACGGAATATATGGGATAGATCACGAGCTTTACGAGCACGAGTTTGGTAGGATACGCTTCTTTTGTATAAATAAAAAAGTGGATATCTAAACTTTACACAGATCTTTTTTGCAAAGTATCAACAGAACAAAGACCAATTTCAATTGTTTTATTGCTTGAGGATATTCTGAGATCTCTAGTAAAGGAATAAATTTGGAAATTGAGGCCAATATCAATGTTTGTCTTGTGCACAACTTGTCATTCGCATCAGTCTCGTTCTTACTAAGATCACGATAACAATGTTTCCACTCCTGGCTGTGAACAATGTTTGTCTTAGCCTCGTTCTGACTGGTCATCTCCACTGTCTTACTCATGGCGACAGTGCGAATGAGGAGGTATCGCGACTGAGTCAGTCGTGAGTGATACGAAGGAGTGAAAAGTGCGACTGGAAGAGTGGCGAGCGACGAATCGCAACAAGACAAGGGTCACGAAGCGATAAGATTCCCGGAAAATTTCGAATTTTCAAGCCACATTGTCAGATCAGATCAGTGCCTACTTTCTCTAGTGCATATTGCTGATTAAGCATAGTAAAAGTTTCATTGGAGCATCTTTGTTTGGTATCACCATTGGGTTTGAGAAGGCTGGTGAAGTACTGCATCATGTTTCCGGTGAATACTGATTGGGCAGGGAATATCTTCTTCCCTTTCCAGTAATCGCACTGATCGATGATGTATACATCGAATACCTCTCCTGAAATTCGTTCCAATCTATTCAAGAAAAAATATTCAAGTTCATGAAGAATGCAAACCATTCGCTTGAAGAACGTCTAAGTACTCTCCTGCGGAATCATGCACGTAGTTGACTCCATTGTTCTCTAATCCCATCCACTTTCTCGAGATTTCCAATGAGGAGAGATCAGAGACTATCGATGTCGCATTGAACTTAAATCATGCAATGGTTTGTGTTTTCTTCCAACACCACCTGATCGTTCTGAGCGAAATATCGATCGATTTCTCCGGGTGAATTTGTCGCATAGAGCACGTTCACTTTCCTGTTCAATACTGATTGTGATGCGAATATCGCTCCAATAATCGCTCTATTCGCAGCGTCGTGCACTTCGTTCCTCACAAACTCGTGATTCGGCCCTGGAGATCTTTGGTTGATAAAATCAGTGAGGAAAGGGGAGTGAGCATAGTCAACAACCCCAAGGAGGGTCACTATCAGGTGTGAATTTGAAATGTTGGGAGGGAGGTCTCACCGAGTGTTCCCTGTGAGAGTAAATAACGAGATGAGCGGCCATCCTTCAAGTACAACAGGCGAACTCTACTGACTCCACTGGAAGAGACTCTATTTATTGATATCATCCTAGAAACTCTTACTCAATGGATAATTTATCCAGGACTTCATAGCATTTTTGTCCCGAACAATTTTTTTCGAGAAGCTGCTCTCCGAATGCCCAATTCGTAATGCCCAACAATACAAAAACCTGGAATAAAGTATCGAACTACGAAAATAGTGTGAATTTCAAACCTTTGAGGAAGCATGACGGACTCTTGATGCATGCACTACGTGTATCATATCCAATCTCCTTTCAATTTCAATTTAGTCTTCCAATGCAACGTGTTATTGCAATATAGACCCTTCAGGGAAGAGAAACTACTAGTTCCATAACCCCTCCGGTGACTCGCTCACTTAATCCATTACCAGTGACTTTCTACCTCTCGCTCCGGCTGTTTTCGCTTTCCGTCGCACTATCATCGCCACTAGAGAACACGTTCAGATTCTACAGGGAGTGAGTTTAGAGGGGGTCGGAAGGGGGTATATATGGTGGAGGTTAGAGGGTAATGACACACTCATTCGTGGCACGATGAAGGAAGATGTCGGTCGTCTCGTGGGAGCTCTCTCCATCACTGCATCTGTCTTTACCCTTGTGGCATGCATGACCATCCTGCCCCATTTGGGCAAGCAGATCACCGATATTCATACGTACTCCAAGGTAATGAGTTGATCTGCTTAAATTTTCATATGTGAATAGGAAAATATTATGATATTGGCCATTATGTTACGAATTAATATTGATATATTATGTTGATTTTTGCAGAGCCTCTCCGAGGAATTTCTTATCATCGAGAGAAAGGCGAGAGATGATCTGATGGAATTGAGAGGAGGAAGAGCAACGCCAGTAAGAACTGCGAGACAATCGACGCCCGAATGCAGTTAGTTATCTAATCATGTTGATCTTGACTAGCAGCATTCATTCAATCGAGCTCGTCTGTAGTAAGATGATTGTTCTTCATGGAAATATATTTGAAAGGATAACATTATTTCTTTTGAAGATCAGTTTCTCAATTGTATTTCCAGATTGCGAGAGTGGGTCTCCCTGCCCTGCTGGACCTCCCGGCATGCCTGGACACCCGGACAGGATGGACAGCCCGGTCAGCCGGGTACCCAGGGAGAACCTGGCACCATCGGTATCACTCCTCCCGCTGAAGCGAAGGCTGGCGGTGGATGCAGAACCTGCCCGCCTGGTCCGCCTGGATCCATGGGATACCCGGGACCGATGGGACCACCCGGAAGAATGGTACGGCGTTTAAATCATTCTCTTCTAATTCGATTTTAGTTTGTCAACTTATTTGTGTATCTACAAAACCTATTTCTCAGTTATGGTTCACATACTACCCTTTTCAGGGAGAAGAAGGAGGTCCTGGCAAGCCCGGCAACCCAGGTATGGCTGGAATGATGGGAATGCCCGGAGACCACGGTATGCCTGGAGCTATGGGCACGCCCGGAGGACCTGGACCCAAGGGAGGAGAGGGAGTCAAGGGCACCAAGGGTTCGTACTATATTTCGTCAAACTACCTTCCTCATACTACTACTATATCGCATCAAACTTCGTAATATGTCAACAAACAATTTTTCTCATCAAGTGATCATTATCACCACTTTTCATCATGATCTTGAACTATTCTTTTCTAGGTATGCCCGGAGAGAAGGGAGCACCGGGCGAGCGTGGTCCTCCCGGTATGCCCGGATACATGGGAATGGACGGAAACATGGGCTCGATGGGATCGATGGGAGGCATGGGAGAGCCGGGCAATGGAGGAAGTCCCGGATTCATGGGAATGCCGGGCACGGCGGGTACCGATGGAGGACCGGGTGATGATGGATCGTACTGTCCGTGTCCGAAGAGAGGATCGGGTGGAGGATCCAACTACTCGGGAGGACCCGCGCCCGCGCCGACCACAGCAGCGCCTGCACCTGAACCCACGCAGAAACAGGTACTTTAAACGCTTCTGATACTTATATGAAATTAAGCTGTTGCTCAAGTACTGAAAGAAACACTCATATTTTTAAGATTCTCGCATATTTGAAGTTTTGATTCTAGAAAAAATCATATATGAATCTTGAATAAAACCACATTTCCAGGTCTCTCCCTCCACCTATGCTCCCCCGAGGCACCTATCGCCCCCGCCCCTCAGACAACACAGGCGTACCAGCAGCAACCCGCTCCTGCTGCCGGTCCTGCCTACGCAAAGGGAGCCAAGTCATCCAGGGTGTCCCGAGGCAACTAAGTACTGTAGACTAATAACGATTGTCGCTTACAATAAACTATTCGTAATATTTAAACATAGATCTCAACAATGTAGAAAAGTCTATACCGTCGCTCACAATGAACCATTTATAATATGCTTGTCTACGTGGTTTTAATAATATTGAGCAAAGATCTCAATGCTCTCAATGAACCATTTATCATACATAGTAGCTCTGAATAATATGGAACTATGGAAGAAACAAAAGAATAAAAGGGGGCGGTGAACGATTGCCGAGGCAGTCATGGAACCAAGGGAGCAAACCGGCCGCAGCTATCACTTTACAATCCTTAAGTGAAGGAGAGGAAGCGATGGTGCAACCAGTTCGTCGTGTGATGACATGGACAAAGATAAAGAAGTAACAGAAAAGTGCTTCCTCCTACTTCCTTTTATATTTTTGTAAAGAGTTTTGATAATCTTGAACATTGAAGGAAGATTGGAGGAAGTTTTTCCATTGACCTTCTTTTCCCGTCCATGGCAAGTGAGGGGTTCGCACTAACATTGCCGTTACGAGGCGGATCATCGCTACCAATATCACAGAAATCGCTGCTTAATTGAACGTGCCCGCATCGAGGTGATGCGAGAATGGAGACAGGGGAAGAAGGCACTTGAGGGAATACCATTGGGTGAAAAGGGAATACGGAGTGGAATCATGGAGTTATCCGTGGAGGTGATGGTGGAGGTGCAGTGCTGTGGAGAAACGACGACAACTTTGAAGAAGGCGCTCGCGGGCGGCGATGGTCTGCCTGAAAATACTAAGGTGAAATAAACAATAATAATAACATTTAGCCGCACTGATTGTGGGTTGGTGTGAGGGGAGGACTTCAATTGATTGATCAATTACATTTACAATTTGATTACACAGATCAGCAGAGATTTCAAAATATTGGCACCGTTACTAACTCTTGTGAAAATTATTATATTTCCTACGAATTTCGTAATTATTAGTCTTTATCGATTATTAGAAACGAATAATTAAGCATTTATTTAGAATTTACCTGGCCTAGTCGTCTACGCGTGCTTGGACGCGTAGTCGGCCACTCGCTGTTTGTGCACTCCAGCATCACGAGAGGCACGAAGACCTGTTATTATTTATTCTATTAATCAATCTAAATTTTAAAATTACTAATTCTCTAAAAATATGAAAAAATCTATTGTTTTGAATGAAATTCTCGAAAAGTCCTCAAATGAACCAAAGAATAGGCGAAAGTGGTGATTGTTTGCTCCGAGTTGTGATGGTGTTATACCCAAAGCTCTTGCGAGACACTATCGAAAGGCCAACTAGAGTCCCTAGCATTGTCGTTTGTAAAATCGCCTGACGTCGATACACCTTTTCCTTTACTTTAACTATCGATAAGGAGTAATATTCGCTCACCTTCTTGAATAGCCAAGGAGACACAAGCGATGCGAATGCGATCTGCAATTGGACAAGAATTGCTCAAGGTAACCCGAACAAAGTGAGACAAAAACGTCGCTGTAAACCGCAATTTGCCCAATTTCGCCGTATAATGCAATATGGCCAAAGTTTGTAAAGTTTGCGTCGCTTGTGATCCTCTGACAGCGGAAATTCAATAGGCAACGTGGGGGTGGAGGGGAGGAGAAGAGGTAGTGTCGACGTGGCATTGTGTGGTAGAAAAGAGAGAAGGATGAGAAGAGGCGAGGAAAAGATAGTATTATTAAAGATGATGGATGATTCGGTTGTTGAATCGATGAACAGCGAAGGAGAGTGAACGAGTGTGTGTATACAACTCTCGACTAGGAAGAGAGAAACACTCCCGATCTATTCACGGGTCAATTGTGAGTGCGATAGAGACAGTTCTCACTCGGGGAATGGTGGGTGGTGAGAGTGGATGGAGGGAGGGAGAAGAATGGGAAGAGAGGGGAAGGGAACAATACATGAAAGGACAGGGCGTATAGGTGCGCGTTACTATAACAGCCGAAGAGGACATGTTTGAATAGATGGTGGACATTGTGAGAAGGAAGAGCGGGAAAGGAAGAAGAAGATGGAATGGAGAGATAAATTAGTGGTGCGACTCCAAGGACGAAGGAGGCCGATGGGTTATCAGATTCAGGATTGCGCAAATAGTAAAGGGAAGAGATCGAGGGGGAGGGAGGGTATCATGAGATAGCATCTTGGAATCCACTCAGAAGTTTATTTAACGTGTTCATAAGAAAGAAAGGGGATAATGGTGGTGGGAAAGGAATACGGAGTGTCTACTCTGGTATTTTCTGAGCCCAAAGGTTCCCGAGATAATGAGGAGAAGGTATGCAAATCGAAATAAGAGAAGGAAATAGTCTGCAGTCTCTATTGCACAATACGCATTTATATTCTCTATGCACCCGTCGCTTTGCCTTCCTGAAATTGGAGTCGAGCCGCACTAACTAATTTGTACTATTAGTGCGAGTAAGGTAAATAGGTCGGCGAATGGGCTCTTTGCGTGCAAATAGAATACAAAATCAACGGGGACGGAATAGGAAATACAAAATGATTTTTTTACTCTTTTAATAGTTCATTTCAAAATTTCAGACGATCATCAAGCGCCCATAGTAAAAAAATCTTTCTAGCCATCAACAATCAGATATATGATGTAGCAATTAGGTAATTTGAATCAACGCGAATGGTTTTTGTTGTAATTTCTTCAACTCATTTTCATCATTTTCTACCTGAAGATCATGCTGCCAGCATCCAGTGGCGAGATTGGTCAATCCCATGAGATGGACCGCTTGTCGGGCAAAGTTATCGGTAGAAACGACGAATATATCGTTGGCCTCAGCTGCATCATAGGAGGCGACCTTCGTAGCCACGAGCATGGGGATAAGACACTGAAAGAAAAAAGTATCAGTGAATTAGTGAAAAAAGTAATTCTCAATTTATGAGGCAATTCTCGATAGCTTGGAATTTCTGATGTCATAATGCTATTAACTTTTTACTCAGTGATTACTCAAGTCCGAGTAGGCTCAAGATACAGAGATCAATTATAGAGATAACTCTAATGAAATTGAATGCTAATAGCACCCGTAATGTCCTCATTAGTGTAATATTCTCTTTCAATATCAATAATAAGTTTTTGTCCACGAATAAGCTCACATTCTAATTTATTTGCAGTTTCTGTAACCACTTTCCATGCTATCCAGAATAGCCACATAAATTGAGTATTGCTTTCTTCATTCATTCACTGATTTGCTCAAATTTGCACGACTTTCTGTTGACTGTGTGCTACCACTAACGTTCCAAACTGTTCTGCAACAAAAGACAGATTGCTTGCACAGCATTTTGGATTCTCGCTACACGAGAAACCATTGTAGTCTAACACTATTTATCTGATTTCCTATGCAAATTTCAGGTTGCTACTATGCAATGGCCTTTGATCTTTGTAGTGATCAACACGTCGACCCAGTTCGCATATCGTCAAAACTATAATTTCAAATCCAACTAACTATCATTTTGAAGTTGTGAGGCAGCGATTATTTCATAACTAGAATTCGCGCTGTGCGTTCTCGTTGTGAAAAGCATCAACTTCCGCATTCTCACACCCTCTGAGCGCAATTTTCTTAAAATTCAGCGCTTAAAATGGATGATGAGCAATCTAAACTGAGCTTCGGTTCGTTCCCCATCTGCTTACTCATTACTATCAACAACCAACTACACTCAATTCCCAAGTGGTGAACTGTGCAAGACTATTATCGCCCACGTTTCTTCTTATATCTCCTCAGTGTAGTAATTCCTCAGTTAATCCACCTTCACCTTTATCTCGTCCCCTCTAATCTCGTTAAGTGTCGTACTGATGCGAGAAATCCGTATAGTATGGCTATTTATGTCTCTAACCCCTCGTCATTGCGAAATCGCCTTATATTTGGGTTTCATCGACCCTTTTCAGTTCAACTATGTGCAGTATTCCTAGTTTGTAGTTAATTATGTCTTCGGAATAGTGCACGTTGTTCTGGTTTCCATTGAGTGCAGTGCAGTGAACGAGGTGTGCACTTTACGATGTAAATTATTTCCCAGAATTGTGACTCACCTGAATATTCCTCAGTTAATCCTACTTGCGCCAACTCGGCTATGACTAGAACTTAGCTAAAAGCTATAACTCGCTAGAACACAATTTATTCACCTGAATTTTCACATTCGTGCTTCCGAACTCGTCGGCGATTCCTTCCGAATAGAATGAGATTGCAGCCTTGGAACACGGGTAGGTGGAGAGATACGGCAACGGGCGCCATCCCTAAATATTTATCAATCTTCTCTGCACGTGTTTTGTTTTCGTTCTGGCGCTGCATCTGCTTTATCTCTTTCAAATGCATACACTTTCGTATTCTCAACTCCATACATGCTTTGCGCATCGTCGTTTGAACTGTTCCTGATCTCTGACTTCATCTCAAATTCCCCGAATCTCAGTTCCTCATGTCTCGACTAGTGCGTCATTCGTATCCATATTCAAATTCTAAGCCTACGAAGCTCGAAATATCACAAGAATGGCGGAGGTGGATAAACAGCGCCTCTTCACGTGCTTTAATTGCTAGACCGGAGACGAAGATTCTTTCACACAATCACATAAGTGGAAAACAGCAATTGCCTAGTGGCGATTTCCCCTTCATTATTTTCGCATTCAATTATAAAACTCATTTGGCGCCGCTCATTGGTTTCAAATGGGCGGGGTTCTGAAGGAGTGAAGGGGTCTCTGATGGAGGGAAGCCATTCCACTCTGATCATCCATCTCCACACTCTCATTACCGTACTCTACGAGAAGTAGAAGAGACATATGTTTGACCTATAAATCTCGTAATTGATCATATCAGCGATTTTCTATCTTCAGACGTTCTAGAAGCGTTATTCGATTTCGAGTTCTTTGCCCGATGCCTCTCATAGATAAGAAAGCTTCCCCCTCACAGCTCTTCTTTTCGTAATATCTTTCCTACCGTAACCTAGAGTAGAATACCGTACCGTCATGGAAGCAACGTTGATGATGATTCCTCTATCTCGCTTGACCATTCCGGGAAGCACTGTTTCGAGCATCTGAATATGTGACTCATGTCCATGCTATCGACATCTCCTACATAGTGTTTTCAAGTAGGTCTGTCACTTCCACAACCAATTGGCTGTCCATCTGTTTCCTCCTTTCTAAGCCAATTCATCTAATTAGAAAGCATCAAAAACACGAGTCTTCCATGGAGGCTAGTGTGTCATATTGTTTCCTTGTGCACATTACACCACTAGGGAATAATCATCCTCGTCTTCCTCTTTTTTCGTACCTTGATGTTTGACATGAGATTGACTCGTAGGATCTTGGAAGCGAGTCCTTCAGGGAGCTCGACCATGTTTCCCACTGCAGCTGGAGCGATTCCAGCGCAATTCACTGCAATCACCCATCATTCATTCATCAATTTCATTAAATCTAATTGAAAGAGTGCAAGGAATTATGAGAGACTGTTCTAGAAACGGATATCCAGATCTACTCGTTTTCTCGTTTCTATTGGCCATTTCACACCTTCGCCGAACTAATCGTTCCAAAGTGCCTTCTTCTCTCATCTCCTTGCACAAATGGCCACATTGTGCTGATCTGTTCCCACCTTCTTCCCTCTCTCTCTCATTAACACGAGTGCTCTTCCCTGTCACAGCGTTGACCTAATAGAGTAGAGTAGGGTCGGTTGCTCTTTCGAAGGTCGCCCTGAGCAACCCTTGCACTTCCACCCCAACTTACGCAGAATTCCAACATCGATGTTCTTGAGATCAGCCGGGAGCTTGTCGAAATCATCATTTTCGAAATCGAACACGGCCAATTTCACTTCAGCATCGTATTTCTCCGCTGAAAATATACTAGATGACCATTTGCGTCTCGTCTTTCTCATAATAGTACATCATTTCCTGACTTCTTACTACTCGACTATCATCTAGCGGGTGTTGAATAGCTGCTACTAGACATATACTCTAATTGGCTTGGACTGCTCAGAATGGAAGCAATGGAATTAGAAGAAGAAGGAGGAGGAGGGGAGTCTCAGACTGGCGAAGACCCTCGAGCAGAAAAGGGGAGGATAATCTGTCCATCTGAGGGGAGAAACACTACCCGAGCGAGACCCTTTAGTGAATGGGAATGCAAATGCAATTACTGCTGTCTGGCTTCACCTAATCTGCCGATCTAGGAGGAGAATCCTCACTTGCTCTTTCTGAATGTTCAGAGAATCGACCGTAGTAATTGCCACCTCTCACTATCTCCAATCTTTCTTCACATTCACTCCTCGTCCATTCAGAGATAAAACAATATTTTATTAGATCTCACCAAGTTCCTTCTTGATCGCTTCCAGTTTGTTGATGTTTCTTCCAATCAGGAAGAACTTTCTGATTCCTCTCGCTCGTGCGAGTTCAAAAGTGTACGCCTTTCCAATGCCATCCGTGCCTCCGGTTACGACTGCAATAACCTGTATCCTTAGCCGATCGAGCTTCTTTTCTCGTCATGATCTTGTTTTGGTCTGTACAAAAACCGCTGAGAACACGCGCAATCATCCATTTCCATCTCCGCTTTCATAAGAAGTAAATGGCGAACCTGCCCAACTGTCCAACAGATCCGATACGTCGACTTCCTTTGCGAAGAGGTGAATGTGCACGCTCTTGATCAGAATCCACGCAGCCTTGGACAGTCGGACGGTGATATAGGCGTAGATGAGATACCACACCCACTCGATCACCCAGTCAATCATCTGAATGCAACCAATCAGTGACGTGTATTTTGGCGGAAGAGACATTAGGACCGCGCATTACGAGAGTGGCCCTGAGCTGACAAGTGGTACCCGAGAGTTGACCAAAGAGGGGGCAAAGAGGAGAGGGGATAACTAGTTTCGGAGGGAGAGCAGTGAAAAGAAGGAGCGAACAGTAAATGGGGGTGAGAGTCTCGATCGAATGAATGGAATGAGAGGGACGGTGAGATCCATAAAGAGAATAGTGGATAAATGACAACTAAGGTCACGGTCATTCGAGCGAGGAAGAGGAGAGGGGTCGGGAATTTGGGTAGATGGTTCCTCCTTTCTATGATAGTGACCATCAGTGAGAGAGAGAGAGCTGGGAGAACGTTCGAGACATACGAAGGGTAAGAACCGATCGAGAGATAGGAGTAAAGGGGATGCAAAGAGGAGCAGAGAGACCGGTCTAAAAGGATAGTATGTGAACGGGAGCATATGCTTATCTGATCTCATCAAGGACGAGTACCTTTTATCAGATGGGAATCGTCATCATGTTCAATACTCCCCTGACTCAACTTTTGCTGACGTAAAATAACTGCAGTTTGCGTGTGAAAATCTGTCCTGTGGATTGATGATTGATCGCTCGCCGATGATGCATTGAAATTAGTTCCACTTGTCTGGAGGACACAAATATGACTCGTTCGTAACAGAATACAGTTCTCTCCCCTTCTGCATACGTATTATTCCACGTATAACTCTCATTTCTTCCGAACTTACAGTAATGAAAATCTCTTTAAGTTTTTTTCCCCTCAACCCTTTATTCCTTAATTTCACCATACACTTTTTCTCATGATAATCTTTGAAACAGAATGATAAACTTTTTACGGTATTTTCTCTTCAACCCGAATTCCCATATTTTTGTCATTCGCTTTTTCGGTCATTTGCTGTCCCTTGCATCAGCACACAATGGTGTTTGTTTCATTATTATAGGTCTTCTCTTCTTCCCTTCCGTCCTCGGTCTTCCCATTCACAATGATGAGACAGCTCCTTCTCTCGATTCTTCTTCTCATCGCTCTCGTCGATTGCAGTGTCGATGAGGAATACGGTAATTGTAAATGTCATTGATTGTGAAAAAATTGAGCACTAAAACTCTAAATATATATCTTTCTTGCTATTTCTACACTGTGCTCTCGGTGGTTGATCTATACACTGCCTAATAGCCTGAAGTGAGAATGAAATAGTATAATTAAGATATAATCATTGAAATAATGTTTATATTTCCAGAAAGCGTCCCGTTTCTCAATCCCGTCAAGCGATCTTTCAATCGGGTGAGTAACCACTGAATCAGCCAATGTTTCTCCATTTTTTGCTTGAATTCTAATCGCAAAACCCTATCGGTTCTGTCATTTTTCTATGAAGTTTTAACGAGTTGCAGTAAATAAGAAAAAATACTGAGTCGAGATTTCTTTCGCATATCGCATGAGTAGGCTTCTTATTAATACTAGAGTAAAGACTAGAGTGAGTGGAGGGAAACTATATATCTTTTTAACGGAAAAGACATTTCGGGCAACAGTATTGATTTTTTTCGCAGGTTGTCCTCCGTCCGATCGACTTTCTCCACCACAAGAGAATGGCGTCGTTCAGTGACACACCGGGACGAACCGGGCTCCTCGACTCACTTCTGAATGGAGGAAGATACTGATACTTGCCGAAATCATTCTCCGATTACACTTAGAAGACAGCAGTCGTCCCTCTTGCTTTATTGTACGAATCCTAGATCTCAACAACAGCTTTTCCTTGCCCTTTCCCACTGAAGATGAACTCAGCGTCGTGTGAGACACAATAATCACCGTTAAATTATATTTTAGCCTTGTAATATATTCGCTGTAACAATATTCCCTCCTCAAGTGATCTCCAAACGATCTCGATCATTCCCACTCGTTTGCCATGTGAGATATCAATTCTCTGAATGAACACTTGATTCTGTTGATTGTAATTATCATTTAAAAACTCACAGAAAACTAAACCTAGTATAAATATGGAAAAGTAGCAGGATTGGAACTGAAATATTAAGAAATTACAAAACTCAGTTCGTATTGGAAAAGGAAAGAATCTGAGAAGCGACTATTCAAAAATATATATTAAATTTTTATAATAATCATGAAACATTGAAACATTAACAATATCTTGGAATTTAACATGAATTTGAACAGTTTCAGGTTCTACACGGATTTCTCTGCCTCACGAGAGAAAGTACGGTAGGATGGCACGGAATAAATGAGTACGCGAGTAGCCGGAATAACGCCGTGTTAGGCTATTCTCGAGTCTTTTCCCCTTCTTCACTCGGTCATTTCTCCGATTTTCGTCACTGTCCTTTTCATCATTCTGACTCGCATCCCTATCAGTTTGCCTTTCGCACGCTATCGCCATCGTTGCGCTCTTGAATTACCCTCTCGTTTCTCTCGCAAAGAATTGCAAATTCAGCACTAATCCTATTTTCGATTGCAGGGAACCGCTCTTGCATGGAAATAACATGCAATAACTTCAAGGAGAAACATGGATACATTGAAACTGTAATCAGAAATGCGTCCTTTGCGGGTGAGCCTTCTTTTCAATAACAATGAGACAGAATATCGTACTGCAATGCTTGTTTTGATCACTTTTAACTCAGTTAGTGTTGATGTTTCATTGATTTTTGCTCATTAAGCCATCGATCTCGAGTTCTTGGGTCTCGAGGATGAAGAGGTGGACATGAAATGTTCCCTCTTCGATTCCACACAAGAGAGGTTCGTCGTTCCTTTCTAATCCATGTTCGTTCCTAAGAAACGAGCTCTTCCTAAGAGGACACCATCAGGATCTTTCTCCTCTATTCCATTCTCCTATCTTCTTCTCAATTAGTCTGATTGCGGTCGACACCACAGGGGGTAGGATAGATTGAGAGTGGGGGGAGACAGTGACCCTCTCTTCTTCTTTCCCATAAGCGTCCCTCTCTCTCTAGATCATAGACCATCTGTCGCAATCGATTGAGTTGGGAAGAGTACTGGAAGGTGGAAAGAGAGTGGAGTGAATGAGGAAGTGATCGAGAGAAATGAGGGGAGTCTTACACTGGGTCATTTGCATACTCGAGTCTTATTTTTCTCTGTCTCCTCTTGATTGATAAGAGAATTGCGAGGACAGGGCCATTGACACAATTAATAGCAAGGTAGTGAAAAATCAAAGATCGAAGACCAAAGATCAAAGATCAATTGTAGATATGAGAAGTCGTTGCACTCCGTTCGTCGGTTCCCTCCCGCTCAGCTCGGAGTTGCCTTCTTCACTGCTCTCGACGATGGAGAACGGTCAGTTTCTTTCTTGATATTTAACCATTTTTATTCAGGTTTACTTCTCATCTATCTTTTCTGATGCCTATGCAAAGTTTCTATTTTTTCTATTTCTTTCTAATTGACGTCCCACTTTGTCTTTGACATCCATTCATTGGTGAAATGTGAACAAAAAGTTCCACGCGCTGTGTGTTCGTTGCCGATCCTGAGGGGGTGAAGGCCATTCTTCCATGCACAAATCTAGTTTGGAATAGAGTGAGAGAAGAGGAGAGGATAATGACCGCGGCGCCCCATACTTCCCCACCCCATTTTCACACGTCGCTTCAAGAAATAGGCCCCAATCAATTCCTCGAATCGCAATTTATACTGGGCTCAGTCTGAAAGAAGAAAGTGTTAGCGTAAACTGTGGGGCGTGAGAAGGAAATAGTTACAATAACAATGGGATGAGAGCCAATCATCAGTGATACACGGGGGATTGGATGTTTTGACGAGAATTCGCACTACAGTACAGATCCCATATAGGGGAAGAAGGGATAATGATCACGTCGCATACTACTACGCGTTACATCAAAAATATAATACAGATAGCGATCAAGAATGTATAATATCGAGAAAATATCAATTATAAGCATAAATATTATAATAATATAGATATTATTGCAGTTACAAGGTGGATGTGTTCACCTTTTATCTCTTCCAATCAATATCAATGGGTCGAGATTACTCTTTCTCCATCGCTTCCCTCTCCTTCCTATCGGAGCACGGATTCAACTTTAACAAGGTACCGTTTTTCGTCATTTTCGGCCGAATTCCCCGATGATTCAGATAACTTTCGCAAAAATGATTGAAGTTTTGTGATTGGTTATGATTTCATTGCAGTTGACTCGTGAGGGGATTTCTCACATGAATTTGGACGAACTTCAGCGAGTGCTCGAGCGATTCCACCAACCGAACGGAATTGAGTAAGAATTGAATCCCACTTTCCTCTGATTGATAGTAAACATAGTGTCATTCAACTCCTCATCCATGCAACTAGCAGTCCATCTTCTCGCTTTACGAGTGACCTTTTCCATCTGAGACGCTACCGTACTCCCTCGATAATTTGTTCGTATAGGGCACTCTATTTTGGGTTCGTCTCGGACGGTAAAGCGATTCGGAAACGAGCGCAAAACAAATGATTTACTGCCCATCAAGAATCAAAAGCAGAGCGCACATTTGAGTTCCAAAAAATTGAAATGAACGGAGCATCTCAGAATATCCCAACCATATAAAATGTTAAATCTCAGCAAAAGCAGACTTTGGAAGATCAAAGCAAAAAAAAACACACATTAAAATTATTTCAACTTATTAAGAGGATTGATGAACCCTCATCTGAAATGCTTGAAACAATCAATTATTCTGTATATTATTATCCGCTTGTAAGAACATAATTCACAGGATCTTCGGTGCTCAAATGCCTCCACTCGTCCACCATCTCACTCGCATCATTCGATCCGAAGTGGCCAAACTTCGTCGTGGCTCGACCGGATCCGAGGGCGCCCCACAACACACCTTCCCCGGTTTACCCATTGCCATCTCGCAGGTATCATATGTAGTTCTTGTACACCCCGATATGTCTAGTATAGTACTCCTCGTTTTATTTTTTTCATTTGTAATTTTGCTTGAGCAAAAGATGTATTCAGAAGCTGAACGATCTGCAGCGTGCCGCTTTGCTGTACAAGCTGCATGGGTGCACACCGGGAATTCGTTGCGAACTACAAGATCAGATTGTCCGTATTTTCTCGATTTCAGCACTTTTTATCAGTGTTGTTATGTTTTCTTTCATTATTCATTGAAATGTTTCAGTTGATGGTCTACCCATCCTCTGAACCACCTCGTGACATCAAGAAGCGTCTCTTCGAGAGGGTCTGCGCGGAGATGAGCGGAGTGAGCGACGTCGTCATGGCTATTATCGAGAGGAAACTGGTGAGAAAGTGATTCAATATCGACTCAACCCTCGACCATATGGATATTTGATCAATATTGATATCAATTGCGACTTTCATCTTTTTCAGCCCATCATCGGCCACAACTCCTTCCGTGACCTGCTCTATATCTACGAGTACTGCATCGCCGATCTGCCAGGTGAATTTGAATTTAGTAAATTCGAAAAATATTATATTTGCAGACACTCTGGATGAGTTCAAACGCCTCGCCATGTCCGTCTTCCCGTTCGTTGCCGACACTAAGATTCTGGCAGAGGAGTGCAAAAATGTAAGTATTTTAGAAAATATCTGAAGTGATCTCCCGCAGGATGCAAGTGCCTTGATTAACGGGATGACCTTTACCTTACCTTTATCTGAAAAATATATTTCAGATTACATATATTAATTTTCTAGGTTATAAATAATTTTCTATACTTCAGCGTCTCTCCGTACACGGTGTGATGAACTATCGCCTCGAGTCACTCAACGCTTTCTTTGAAAGGTACATTTCGTCATTCGATCTTTCTAACTTGTCAATCACGCCTAACTTTTTGGTAACAACGTGCACAGCTGACACGTTTCGAAAGAGGGATCTCAAACTGCAAAAAATATTTATACAATATAGATATCTTATAGGATTTATAGAATGGCGTGCATCGGTGGAATGAAACCTAAGGAGAATACAGTCCTCTCCTCATCTGAACATCATCTGAACCTGATATGAATAAATTAGTATTATTATTATTATATAATTATTATTATAGGATGGCGATCGCTCGTCGAGTGGCCTCTCCTCTCTACGATTTCGAGAAGGAAGTTGGCGAGAAAGTTCGCAATCCCGATGGTGAGAATCGCTCCTTTTTTGCAGTTGCTTCGCCCTCTTGCGAACCAGTTTTGAGAGCGAGGGGGAAGAGCTAGAGGAGAAGGGCCGAGATAGCGATCGACCGAGGATATCGAAAAGCCCGCGTGATCTGCACAGATGGGAATGGAAAAGAGGGAGAGAGGGATAATGAGGAGGAAGAAGGGAAAGAGGGAAAAGAGGAAAGAAATGGTCAGCGGCTCTCACGTGTTTTCTCTTCGCGGCTGAGTTGGAGGGGACAAAGAAACGGCTGAGAGAGAGAGAGCGCGAGAAAAACAACCTTGTGACGGGAAGAGACGAGGATTTACTGTAGAGAGGGATCCGAGAATAACGAGCTCAAGGAGTGGACAACACATTTTTTGTACTTGGCACACATATGTGTCATTTTGAGATAATAACAATACCAGTATAGAGAATATTATAGCTGATGAGACGGTAAATATAGTGACACCGTGGAGGGAGTGCACAGTGCCAAAATACATACGATAAATAAAAAGAAAAAAGTAATAATAACTGAAAGTGATGTTTCTGTTACTACCACAAGGAAATAGTTGGAGGGGCGCTTCTATAGAACGCGGGCCAGTCAGAAATTGGGTAGAGTGAGGATAGACGAAGACTTTATTCTTCTTTCTATAGATGATGACTCCTGGCGTTCTATAGAAGTGCCGACGGAGGGTTCCTCGGCGTACATCTGCCTGGCATTTATCTCTGAACAATCAAAAATACATTTCAGCCAAATCGCTGCACGATGCGGGTGTGGATGCAGTGAGCACTGGACAGTCCTTCCTCCGTCTCGCCCATCTCGTCAGTATGGAAGAGTACGTCTTCTCATATATTGAATTAATGACCACTCGACCATTCCATTCTTCCCGTTCCATTGACCATTCTTCTGACCATTCTACGGTGTGGTTGGTGGTGAACTGAATTGTACTGTGCATAGCCAGAAGACGATTCACGAAATGGAGATTAAAAATCTCTAATTGCAGACGTGATACTTCGATCTGTCTGCCCTTCAAGACGCTTCTCTACTCTGTTCGTCCCCATGCAAATCGTCTTCCCGTCCCTCTTCTCGGAGTGCCCTTTATTAATCTGGTAAGGACAAACAATGTTATTAATGATATTAAAATTCAGCTAATCCTGCACTTTTTATATTTTTGAATGACGCACGAGTGAACTTGTGACATTCAATTAAAATTCTACTAATCCTCCACTTTTTTGTGTGTTTGTATCACGTGTGAACGCTATTGTGATTGATAATAAGGGACCGGGTTCTGGAAAAAAACATATTAACAATTTTATCTCAGATCGGAGTGGAACCGCCTTCTCGCAATCCGGAGATGATCATTCTGGAGATGATTGCAAACGACGACGAAGCGGGTCTCAATGCACTCAGAAAGGAGCTGAGGGGCAAATTCGGCAGATGGAGGTTGGTATTTCGGCTCTGTTCTGGTATCGATGTCCGTCAGAGATAACGAGGTCCACAACATCTGTGACGGACTTCGATATCTCTGACGACCTCGGTACCAGAATAGAGCCAGCTTTTCTTCCTCTTCCTTTTTCCATTCTCTTCTACGCTCGCGCAAACGTGGGCGTTGGCTATTCCTACGAACAACAAAAGAAGAAATGGTCTCTCGATACGTCTCATTAAGTGACGAAGAGGCACTAGTGGAGTGGGATTAAGGGGGTTAGGAGGAGGAAAGTGTATGATTTGGGTAATTAATTCATTAATTATGTATATATTTTGCAGATGCGATGTTCGTCGACATGAGGATAATCGAATCCACGTCGCCACAAACACTGATACCACGTAAGTTAAAATAAGTAGAAGAGAGAAAGATGTGATATGTCCAACTGTCTCATATTTCAAACTGCATGCTTCAAAATCCTTGAATCTTGTACATTTAGTTATTCTCTTTTTTTTGAACATCTCGCAATAAAAGCAACGCAAAGCTTCTACGCTTATCCCAAGCTGTCCGAGCATAGTTAAAAAGCGGAGATGCAATCTTCTTTCAAGCACAGATGCCAGGACATCTGTTGGGAAAAAATAGAGGAATAGTATACGTTTCCGAGGGGGTTGAGGGGTTGAGGAGGCGATATTTGCACAAACTATCTCGAGGAAGTCGGAGACAGTTAGAGGGGATCTCTGACCATTCGTACTCTCTCTCTCTTTCCTCTTTGTGTTTTCACCTGCAGTGCCACTCGGCTCCCTTCCCCCTTGATAACTTTTCATTTCCTTCTCCTCATCACTTTTCGTTGATAAGAAGGAGAATGAGAGGGATCGAAGCAGGGAAGGGGAATGTTTCGCGAAGGCGTTCCTAGAGAGAGACGAGTGTGTTCTGTTTGAGGATTGCGTGGAAAGTGCAGATATGGCCACCTAGAATATTGCAGTTCGGGGGATATAAGGAAACTAAAACAGTAGAAATAACTCAATTAAAATATAACAAAATATTGATTGACAAAACAAATAAAAATACATCAGGCAAAGATAAAGACAGTCAAGGAAAGAATAAATAATGAGCAAAATATTATTAGCATATAGTTTTGATTACCATTTTTAATAAGGCATGTCAACAGGTATTTTAAAATAAACTATATCAGATACTGGCGTGTGTACAAGTACTACTCTGTCCATCCCCACTACCGCATGCTGTCCATTCCTTCCTCCACTGCAATCTCCTCATCCGACTCCAATTCTTTTTCATCATCGTCCCCAGAGGGATCAATCGGTCGACCTGACCATCACGGATCCACTGCTTCCGTCGATTCTTCCAGTGAAGACAGCAGTGATTCCGAGGTGGCGTCGTCCATCGAAGCACCCACAGACATCATCGATTCCAATGTGTGAGTGAATTGATCATAATTTTTATATATTCAATTAATTATCTTTAATAATTGAAAATTTATAAAATATATCTTTTTATTTTAGTATTTCCAGAGTCGCCCGTGCTTCAGAACTCATCTTCGATCTCACCCCGACCCCTGCTATCAAATGGTTAGTTACGAGGAATCGATACCTATATGTTCCTTCTCAGTAAAATTGAAGTCGTTACTTACTCCATTATTATTACAGGTTGGTCGCTCTGGGGACGTGCGTAGTTGCAGCGAATGTATTAGGGCGCCAAATGGGCTAGCCCCGTCCTCCATAATCCCATTCCCTTAGTCCCTTCACAACAACAAAAACTCCAAAAAAAACGAACGAAACACTCCAATAACTCCTAAAAAATAACGAAATGCTTTCATAATTTATCCCGTTTGTTTGCTTTCACTGCTCAATTACTGTTTTCGCCTTATGTTTCCCTTTTCTCGGTCTACCTCCCCCTCAGATTGTTAATCTTGGATGCGGGGTTACTGACCCGCTCACACTTGATTAGTCTTGCTCCTTGCACCGGCCTCCTTATGACGTCGGTAATATTTCTCCCCTTATTCATCATCACCACTCGCACAATACGAAATGTTGCCTGTTATACAGCATACATATTCCCTCCTCGCACCCGTTTTGCCCGCATTAGACGGTCCTTCTTATTCATAGTTCATTGCCTTTTAATTAGCTAACTCCTTCGCTTTACCTCAATAGAATCTGAGATTGGAGTCCGGCGACATCCAACTATTGTAGTGCCCACACTAGTACATACACCCTTATACATACCTCTAGATGAACCTAGCCATGCGCTTACTCCAAATATTCAGATTTTATCTATGCTTCTAACCAGTGGATTGTACAGCCTAATCGTCGTCCACAGCTGTGATTATACTTATACAGTTCCTTGCACTGCACTCGTATATACAATCTTGATCGATCATTGTAACTATCAGACTTATTATTGCACTCCCATCAGTCATACCGTCGATTCTATTCAGAGTCATACGTTTCAACACTAACACCTATGTAGCTATGGATCAGCTATCATCGTATGTAATCAGAACTAAATTGATTTTTGATATAGACAATATTCATCACTTTATATTGGCATTTTCTCGCTTTCTCTCCATAGTCCACTAACTAAAGTCATTTTCCCTGTCGTCTTTAACGGATTGTCTTCCCATTGCTGCTAGATACTGCTCCCCGTTTCTATGTACCTCTCCCCATTTATCGAGCTGTTCATCATCATTATTCCACTCTTCTCAGATCCTTTTTCCTCTCCCACGTTGTACAAGTTGACCCTTTTCGCATAAATATAACGGGATCGTTACAGTATCTTGAGTGAATACTTGCGAAGCAAGGAGGTTGATTAATTCGACATGTTGCATCTACTCTCGAATAGAATCGAACATGCTCCCTCCAATTCAAGATGGATTACAGCGGAGTGGCTGTTAGTGAAGCAGTGGGGGGAAGAAGCGGAAGATTGACGGGTAAACTACCCTGGCTGATCTCATTTCGCTGTTGATCTCATACTAGTAAACTCACACTGACAAGCATTGATTTTCAAGCTCTTACTTGTCATTACCAAGGTGGCTCGTGACTAGATCAATCACTATGAAGATTTAAGTTCAACACCGGCATTACCCTCGCATACAGTGATCGAAGACCTGCTATTATGGGGTATACACTGATTTCTCTTTTCCAATCTACAACACATTTTCGCAAATTTATCGATAATTGTACACGACGAATCAGAGAGGCGACCACGTTACAGTTCAAGTGATTATAATGATGCACGTTTACTAGGTTATGGGAATATTATTCACGGGGATGTATAGGCGATTAGAAGATGAGAATCTACTCCTCTTCCTCCTCCTCTTCGGCCTCAGACGCCTCGGGTGCCTCGGAGACTTCTTCCTCGTCAGCCACCGGCTCTTCGACCTGGAAATTATTGATTGTATTCGTGTATTTTTTTAGTTATTTTCAGAGATTGCTTATCAGTGTTTGTGAGGTAAAATACCTTCTCCTCCTTCTTGGGAGGGGGAGCGGCCTCTTCCTCCTTCTTCTCTCCTCCCTTCTTCGACCATTCAGGCTTGTCGTCCTTCTTCTTCTACAAATATCAACACAAATATCAATTGTTAATCTCAATTTCACTTCTTATCAATATCGATCACAGTACAGTGAATAGATCTATGGATACCGTATTCGTGGTAGCTTCTAACTCAATAATTTGATGCATCACCAACCTTAGCGATGACATCATCGATGACGTTTTCGGTCTTCTTGACAACTTTGAGATTGGATCGGAAATCGGCCTTGGGCGCCTTTCCCTCTGCTCCCTCTCCTCCCAGCATCTTCTTGAACTTATTGTCGTATTTGGAGACCTTCTTGAGAGCGGGCTTGGCACTGCAATTTGATCTATGATCTCTGTTTATAACTGGTATTTCATATTGGTAAAGGATCCACGTCAAGCGATTTTACAGTCGTAAGACAACGTTTGGTGGGATCCACTGGTCAGGACAGCTGTTGGGAGGGTAATAGAAGGAAATGAACTCACTATTTGCCTCTGAGATCGTTGACCTCGATGTTGAGGCAGTTGATCTCGTTCTCTTTTGCGGAGACGATGGCGTTAATGTCATACTTCTCCGATTCGAGTGCTTTCACGCGCTCGAATAACTCGTTGTAGATCTTCTCGAGCTTGCCTGAAAATTATTTTCCACACCATAAAACCGATTTTTTTCAATCTTTTTCTTGCATCGCTAGAAGTACTTTTCAGTCAGTTTGTTATCCATGAGAGGCATTTCCACATGTTTACTCACCCTTGTCATCAACGCTGTCGACTTCGGGAAGGGGAATGGTGCGCTCGGCGAGAACCTGGAAATATCGATTACGGTATCAATTGATGACTGTTCATGTGACTCCAGTGAGAAGTCGTATGGATTGGGTAACCTCTGAATAATATCGATCTATCGTACCTTCTGTCTCTCCTGCTCCTTCTGCAGTTGCTGCCTCTTGAGATCCTCGGCGGCCTTGACCATGAGAAGCTTCTGCAAGGGGACGATTACTGTAGATTGGAAAAAACATTTTTCAATTTTTTTCTGCATAAAATACAACAAAACATTCCATGCTTTACTGATCAATACTGATCTTGTGTTCAATATTAACATTCCCTTACTCTGAGCTTCTTTTTTCTCTCGGGCGTCAGGAATCCCTTCTTGGCCTTCTTGCCGGCCTTGCCGGCCTCCTCAAGGCGCTTGCGCACCTACGATAGAACTGATTAGTGGCGTCACGGAGATCAAAGATCATAAATCTCCAAATTCCTCGTACCTCGGCCTTCTTGGCCTCGCGCTCAAGAGCCTTCCTCTTTGCCTCCTGAAATGGTAAATGATATTTTCAGATTAAGGATTGCCAAATCAGGGAATACAGGTAAAAATGAGAAGGAAACTCACGTCTCCTGCATCGTCAGCCATGATTGGGTTAGACTACTGAAATGAATAAATATGAATATGACCATTTTTGAAATTCTCGAGACAATGAACACAATAATAGTGATTACGAACGCGTTATCACATCTGAAACTGAACCCAGAGACTGGCAGAAAAACAAAGAGGGAAGGAGGAATCTTCCGTTTCTCTCCGATTGAGGGGGAGTTGCATCTCTCCTCCATTCGACTTCTTTCTCCTCTACACCAACTGTTCATCGTCTCTCTCTCAATCTAATCATCCCTCCTCTCTCTCCTTGATCTCCGCTATCTCTCTCATTCTCATCTCTTCCGGTGTCAGAAGCGACGGCCCAGGAATATGAGCAGAAGTGTCACAAGAGGGGATAGAATTACAAAAACAGAGGAGGATCGGCTTGCTGTCAGGGGATGATGACCACCTGGTGGAGATGGGACGGAAATAGACACTGGCTAGTATTTAAAAGGGAGCAGAGGTAAAGTAATCCCGCTCTCCTTGCATACAGAAGATATCACATCATTATGTAGTGATCGAATATAAAAAGATTTTGAGAAGATCAGCAGAAATTAATGAAAGTCGACTCCTCGCTTTTGACACAGATGAATCAAGAGAAAGAGAAGCAAAGAGGTGCTGGCCGTTGGTCTAAAGATATCCAGACTCCAGTATGTGTAATCTCCCTTCTCGATCCGAGTCTTCTTCTCTCCCAGTCACAAATCACAGCTCTTTCTCTCACTACTCTCTCCAATCAGCCTACTATCTCGTCATCTCACAAATTTCATTATCTCTGTCGGTTTCTTACCTACGCATTTGCTCGCATCTTGACGAGCGACCGACTCTTTCCTTCTTCCCTCCTCACAATGAAGGGGAAAACAACAACTGAGACTGATGGGATAACTCAGAATGACGATGGGATTGAGGCGAAAATGTAACTGATGCATCTGTATTTCGAAGGGGCTGGCAAACCAGTGCTTACGATTCCCATGTGTGCTAACTCCTGGAGAGTTTACAGTAAAACCCGCAGAATCGCATCTAAAATGTAAAAAAAGACTTTTGCCTGTGATTATAAGATCATAACAGTAACGTCTTGAGATACACTGAGATGGGATACACTCCGCATGTCGGCAAAAAATTTGATCTCGGGCGGGCTCGAACCGCCGGCCTTCTGTGTGTTAGACAGATGTGATAACCACTACACCACGAGATCGCTGGTAGAATCTCTATCTAAATCGTCACGTGTCTTGATTGTGTATCACTCTCCTTAAAGGGGAGATCTTATCAGCACCACGTAATGCGTAGTGCAACAATGAAAGATCACTCATTGACCTTGGGCTCAGACGAAGTCGCCCTTATCTGTGATCAATTCTCGATTACATTGGATGGTGAAAAGTGCGTAGTTCAGTAAAATGCATTTCAATTTAAATAAAGATACTCTATCATCTCCACAACCAATCTGCAAAAATGATTGATGATTCACATACGATCGTAAGAGCATGAGCACTGATGATATTTTTTTATGCCACCTTTTTAGGAAGGCATATGGGTTCGAGGTTGAAAATTTTTTATATACGCCGTCGGAGCATTAGTTTATGGCTACTAGAATAGTTACCTTAAAAGAGCAAAAGTATTGATCTCGGGCGGGCTCGAACCGCCGGCCTTCTGTGTGTTAGACAGATGTGATAACCACTACACCACGAGATCCCTGGGGTAGTGAAGGCTCTGCCCGCAATGTCTCTGCTCTTCTCTCGCTCACTAGAAATGCATTGTGAGTGGGAGGAAAGAAAGCAGAAAGAGTAACTTTCTAATGAATATAAATAATTAAATTTGGTTCGAATCGTATCACGTCATCTTGTGTCTCTGAATTGGCACACTCTAATCTTCCTTGACTACTGTCACGATAAATACCATTTAGGAACAAATTTTCCGAAAAGAAAAGAGTTCCATCGCTTCCGTGTCAAAAGTCCAAAGGCAACAAGCTCGATTTAATCCTGATATTCAATCTTCTCCCTTCCGCCCTTTGCAAGCAATTCAGTCGAAGGGAGCAGACACAACAACCGGACGGTATAAAAGACGAGTGGCTAATTGTTGCAATCATCAGCTTTTCCTTGCCTCTTCTACTGTGTCTTCTTACTGTATCCTCTTGCTGTATACTGCAAAGAACCCCATCCCATCAATCCTTCCTTTAGGATGCGTTCTCTCTCCCTCCTCCTGCTTGTCGCTGCCGCTGCTTTCGCTGTTGAGGAGATCACTGACAATGGCTATGCCATCCCCGAGTACGATCCCCTGCCTTCCGATGGAGAACCCGTGGTACTTGTTTACTTTCATATATTATTTATATTTCTTCGGACTCACGTAGAGATTCAATAACTAAAAAAACTCAATTATTCTCCAGGAGACTCCCGAGAACACCGACTGGGCACCGACCGACAGAGAATTGGAAGGATCCGATGTAAGTCCCCTCCCAAGATCTCTATTGTTCTTTAGTTGTCCCGTTTCTTCACGGATAAGTGAGCGAGTTGTAGCCACACCGATGCGCTTCTCTGTTGCTAGGAGCATCTCAAGGAAGCGCAGATCATTTCTTTTTCGGCTTAACTCCGCATGTACCACGATCTCTATTTCAGGTCGTTGACATCAATGACGTAGATGGAGGAAGAGCCGAAGGTTGGATAATAATGATATTATATACTTATGTATATTAGCACGGATCTTGAATGAAATGGTCTTACAACAACTACGACGTTTACTAGAAAGTTAGATGTCAATTATGGAGGAAGACAGTCATTTAGCTGACGCCTTCGATCGCCTAAATCATTGAGGAATAATTCAGATGCCTGGTTCCATCACGGACACCACGGTCATCACGGTCTTCACGGACATCATCATGGTCGCTTCCACCATGGAGGATTCCGCAATGGACACCTTCTCGGACATCACTTCGGACATCACTTCCACACCAGAAGACCCAGCCACCGCCACCACAGACCCACGGTATAGATTTCGATATGCCCCTGATCTATTGACGTTGCTTATTGATCAATTATTGTTTAGTACACTATAGGTACTCATTGCTTGGTTAGGTACTCAGCACAATCGAAAATACTTAGGTCGTCGTGACCGACAGACACCACGTCGTCGCTCATCCCAAGAAGCCCTGCACAAAGGTCGTCAAGCACGTCACCGTCCACACTCACGCCAGAGTCAGTTGAACGCCTTGTCGATCAACACAATTTCCTTGAAAGAATATCACAGATAATACCGCGTAGGAAGATTCTCTCTTTTTTTGCCTCAGTCAGCAGTTTTTTATATTTTCTATAATGTTAAACTAAGAATATTTCTAGTTATTCAATTACAGCTGTATTTCCGGTATTTCTAAGCTATGTAATGTTGTATTTGCAGCCCCACCATCACCACCACTCCTCTTCCAGGTGAGAATACTCTTAGCATATTCTATATTCTAGCTCCGACTATGTCTCAAACATACCTAAACCTTGATCTTCAGCAGCTCTGAGGAGCCGACTTTCGGCTGCCGCGCCCATCGTCATCATCATCATCATCATCCTGGACACCACCATTCGTGATTGATCACTTCTTCTAATTTTTCAAATACAAATTTCTCTAAAATTGAGATATAAAATGGTTCTAATCATGATTATTCCAGCAGCTCCAGCAGCTCGGAGGAGCAGCCGACTTGCGGATGTCGCGCCCACCACGGAGGACATCATCAACAGTTAGTTTACGATCTTACTCTTCATATTACCTTGACAATTCCCTTTGAACTCGGTAAAAAAGGGCCATTTTCAGTCACGGTATTCACGGGCATGGACATCACTTCGGACACCACGGACACGGAGTGCTCCCTATCGCCCCTTTCCTGTAGATTGTCGATAAATGTCTCTGTGTCTTGTTGAATTTTGTCCGACGCAAACAGGCAACCCTTCATTTACACACCCACTGAGTAGTACAAGTTGAATGACATGGAGAGACTAACTAGGAAGACCATTGAGAGGACAAGGTTTGAGAATGGATAGGAGAGATACTAAGGAGAGCATAGATAGAGGAATAAGGTTAGGCGACGTGATCATCAATCGAGACCAAAGTTGACGTTGATTACTGCTTCTTCTTGTCGCTTCCACAGCACTGTTCCTTGCCGAGTGTCGTGCAGAGAATGAATATCTCAATGATGCCCACAATGGACATACCGAGCAGGAAGCCCATCTGACCTCCGAACTGCGAGAGGAACGTCGATAGCTGCAATTAGTTCTCACTAATCGTCACTCTTCTAGAATACCTTCTGTCAAAAGTTATTTCTGGATTATGGTATCGTAATCGTAAGTTCAAAGATCATCACTGACAGTCATCTTCTCCATCTCTACGTATACTTGGCTCTCGAGTGTGTCCATGTAGATGGTGAGACGGGCGATTCGCTGACTCAGATCGGGACATCCATCCGTATCGTTCGCGCAGTTCGGAATCTAGATACATTTGTCATTATCCCTTTCCTGTTTCCACATCAAGACATGCCCTTATAATTATTGCCCGTTATATTTCATGCTTGCATGGGTTATTCCCTTTCGGAGACATTTTGACGTGTAAAATGGTTTCAATATTTCAGACAGTCGATATTGTGATGCATCCATCATGTTATCGAATGAAACGAGATCTAATAGTTATCCCAAATACAGGAATGAAATAAAAACCTTGTACGGAAGTGATGCACTCGTAGCTTTCAGTGTGTACACCTCTCTGTAGCATTCCTGGGGGCACTTGCAATCCTTCCAATTGGAAGGCTCACCGTAGGTTGCGGAAACGTTGTTGATGCAGTCGTCTGATCATGTTTCATAACTTTTCTTGCTTGCATTACATTTAAATTTAGAACTAATCATCGCACAATTTTCCAACTTTTCTATTTTATGGGAGAAGATATAAAACAAAGATGTCATTCTCGGCTATTATATGCACTCACTGTCCTTGAAGAGACACTGACTGGCAGTTGCGGCCTTCTTGTACCTTGCGTCCATACATCCACACTTCTCCAACACTTTGTCTTGGAGGCAGGCTGAGTAGCAACCCTGACATGGATCCTCTCACCTCGGATATTGAGGCAAACTATTGCGCAAGGCGCTATTTTTAGCGCCTGACTACAGTGTGGTTTACACCCATGGGAATATAGAATTTGTGAAATATTGGTAGAACATTCTCAAATATTAGGAGCGAAATCGCACATCTCTTGTGTAGTCTCCGTCCTCGTAGTAATTCTGCTTCAGCTGCGAGCGAGAAGTGATGCAGTCAGAGATGAGATGAGTGATGGACTAAAACGAATTCACGGTCTAACGGCACTTTTTTACTCATGAAAAGGCCATGAACAATGGAAATGCTAAAGATTAAACGAGATATTATCGTACCTTCTGCAGTGCGATGACATCAGACGCCGCTGCTCTCAACGAGTACAGCGCTCCCTGGACGGCAGGAACTCCGGGCGCATGAATGTACGCGGAGATGGCCTCGCTCTCGATCCATGACACTTGCTCTCCCGGATCCAGTTTGACCATGATGGTGAAGTCTCAAAGAATCCTTCATCAATACAAAACCTACTGAAAAAAGTAAAAAAAAATGACAAAATAGATAGTGTAACTACATACACCCAAACTTTACTCAAAATGAGAGAAGAGACGAAATAGGATTTGTGACCTCACCTCTCGATTGCCCAGCAAATCTCGTGTTGTAGAGTCCATCGAATGAATTGGTCTTGTTCGCGTAATTGAATGTGTAGCAGTTACCGAGTTGATCGTCGTACACTTGCGTGAAGGCGAATCTAATAGACAAAATCCAGGGGTAAAGGTAAAGGTCATTCCTTTAAGAGACCGGCTCGGTAAAAATCGACCATTTTAGCCCACCCCCGGACACGGCGCCCCTTTTTCTTTCAAATCCTTTTGTTGTTGATGTGGTGGGAGGGTCTAGTCCTCACATTGCCAAAACCACCGAGGATTTTTGGTTCACGCTGATACGGTAGGAGAAATATCCAAATACACAATAAATGGTTTAAAATCAATAATTCAAAAACGGGAAAAGCTAGACTTATTTTTTTATGTGCATTATATTAGAGGTACCCAGAGGTACAAAAAATGATTTTTAGATTGAATCCTGGTCGGTTCCTAAAACAAAAGTTGCACAAAATAATTAGTTTTTTGAGTAAAATAGGCATTTTTTCGAACGGGATCCAGGGGTAGCCTAGGTGTACGTTGAAGCACACTGACGGATGTACCTGAAAATGCAAAGTTGGACTACCCCATTCTTTCACATTCGAGATTTTTGCTCGTAAAGCTGCGAAATCGAGAATCTGTTTTTGATTCATGTTCGCTTTTGCGATACCAATCTTATTTTTTGGACCCAAAAACCACTCAAACAACATTTTATCACTATATCGGACTCACTTAACATTCTAGGAGGCAAATCTGCCTCAAAAAATGTTTTCATGATGATCCGGGGTTCACGCATCAGAAATGACGCACACCCATGAACTTTTGACTTTTGTTAGACATGGAGAGTGAATTTCACGTTCTCAAAAAGGCAATACGTATACTTCGAGGTTGCATACAGTCTATGTGAAACATAAATTAATCGGAATTTTCGAAAAAAGCACTTTACTTCTGAGAGATTGCAGGAAAACAGAACCCCCGAGGAACTAGGAGCCCCAAGTTTGAGCTACATCGATGAAATTTTTATGGTGACGTATATAGGAGACGAGAAAACTTTTATAACAGAACTTTTGTCCCAGAACCGGCTTTTAGGTATTTTCCGATTTCCAACCCGGCTGTGACGTATCTCAGCTCGTTGAGTACCTAGACCCCTATTCTTTGACCCAAAAAAATTGAAAAAAATATTATGAACATATTTTCTTTTAGAAATACTGAAATTGGAAATTTTACCGTTACGAAAGAAATTAATTTGTGTTACCAAAATCGAAAATTAATATTTCCTCACTTTTTCCACCCATTTGGCCAGATTCTGACTTCATTTTTAGAATCTACGTGCTCGATATAGTATAGGGCTATTTAGAGCTAAAGGCCATAGGTGTTTGAATAGGTCTCAATGAGCCATTTTATCCAAATGCAACATTTTGAATACATCGAATGTTTCCAATCCATCAAAATTTAAATTTTATGGCCTCCACTTCATCATGCAATTGCATATTATTGATTTTGAAGTGTTAGAAACATTATTTAAGAGTAAAAATATTTGCCTTGTGCAAATGTCAGAGATAAGAGACACTTTTTGAGAAAATTGAGCTTTTTACTCTATCGGCAGTACAAGGAAAAATAACACATGCTCAAATAATGTTCCAAGGAGCAACTTTCCACGTAGAACTCGAAAATCGAACTTATAGTGCCGTATCTCGAACGTCCGATGTAGTATAGGACGCCTCATCCTGCCTGGGGGAATATCTATGTTTCGAATACGCTCCCAAACCCTGTCACATGATTGTGATTCTTGTAGATTTCGACAAGATAAGCATTTTTGTGAAGAAAGCGAAAAAAAATTTATATCAGCCGAAATATATAATATACAATTCCATGATGGGTGGGAAGTGGAGCCCATAAAAATTGAAATTTTGATGGATTCGATGTATTCAAAATGTTGCTGTTTTTTTTGGATAAAATGGCTCATTGAGACCTATTCTAACACCTATGGCCCTTAGCTCTAAATAGCCCTATACTATATCGAGCACGTAGATTCTAAAAATGAAGTCAGAATCTGGCCAAATGGGTGGAAAAGTGAGGAAATATTAATTTTCGATTTTGGTAACACAAATTAATTTCTTTCGTAACGGTAAAATTTCCAATTTCAGTATTTCTAAAAGAAAATATGTTCATAATATTTTTTTCAATTTTTTTGGGTCAAAGAATAGGGGTCTAGGTACTCAACGAGCTGAGATACGTCACAGCCGGGTTGGAAATCGGAAAATACCTAAAAGCCGGTTCTGGGACAAAAGTTCTGTTATAAAAGTTTTCTCGTCTCCTATATACGTCACCATAAAAATTTCATCGATGTAGCTCAAACTTGGGGCTCCTAGTTCCTCGGGGGTTCTGTTTTCCTGCAATCTCTCAGAAGTAAAGTGCTTTTTTCGAAAATTCCGATTAATTTATGTTTCACATAGACTGTATGCAACCTCGAAGTATACGTATTGCCTTTTTGAGAACGTGAAATTCACTCTCCATGTCTAACAAAAGTCAAAAGTTCATGGGTGTGCGTCATTTCTGATGCGTGAACCCCGGATCATCATGAAAACATTTTTTGAGGCAGATTTGCCTCCTAGAATGTTAAGTGAGTCCGATATAGTGATAAAATGTTGTTTGAGTGGTTTTTGGGTCCAAAAAATAAGATTGGTATCGCAAAAGCGAACATGAAGCAAAAACAGATTCTCGATTTCGCAGCTTTGCGAGCAAAAATCTCGAATGTGAAAGAATGGGGTAGTCCAACTTTTGCATTTTCAGGTACATCCGTCAGTGTGCTTCAACGTACACCTAGGCTACCCCTGGATCCCGTTCGAAAAAATGCCTATTTTACTCAAAAAACTAATTATTTTGTGCAACTGTTGTTTTAGGAACCGACCAGGATTCAATCTAAAAATCATTTTTTGTACCTCTGGGCACCTCTAATATAATGCACATGAAAAAATAAGTCTAGCTTTTCCCGTTTTTGAATTATTGATTTTAAACCATTTATCGTGTATTTGGATATTTCTCCTACCGTATCAGCGTGAACCAAAAATCCTCGGTGGTTTTGGCAATGTGAGGACTTGACCCTCCCACCACATCAACAACAAAAGGATTTGAAAGAAAAAGGGGCGCCGTGTCCGGGGGTGGTCGATTTTTACCGATCCGGTCTCTTAATCAAGGTACTTGCGTCCTGCGGGAGATCGCTCCTCGGCAAGTGATTTCAGTAAAAATTAATTAAAAATCGTTAGAAAAATACGCGGATTTGATTGGGTAACGGTAGTAATACTCAGATACTCACGTATAATCGACCTCCTTCAACTCATAATCGATAGAGTCGACGATCTCATCGAGATTCCAGCTCATTGATCTCTTCACGTTTTCAGGAAGGAAGGCGAAGAGCAGAGGAAGGACGTCCACGAGGGCAGCAGGAGAAGTCTGGGCGGTCTTGATGATCTGAACGGGCAATATCATCATCGACTCTTGAGATCACAGTAACCTCGAGCAGTTTGTCGGTGACATCATCGCCGAGCCATGCGCGGAGTTTGTCCAAGAACGAGATCACTGAAATATGTCGATGAGGAACTCGAATTGGAATTTGCATGTAGTGTTAGCGACTGACGGAGGGTGCATGTGGGTCCAGTGTATCCTGCTGGACATGTGCACAGGGGCATAGTGAGGTCCTCATTGCAGGTTGCCGTCGGAGTAGCCATGTTGCATCTGAATGCTTCACGTCAGCACAGCAATTTCACTTTCAATTCTGCAAGAGAGAGAGAGAATACCGGAATCATCGAGAGAGATCCACGAACATATCTACTCTAGGTGAAGGATGAACGTCAAGCGTATCCACGTCAAGCGCTTTTACAGTCGTAAGAAAACACTAGGTGGGTCTCACTGGTAAGGTCAGCTGTCTGTAATTTAATTGTATTCATCTACCTCGTTGGCCACTGCACACCCATATCGTCAATGTACGGACCGCAGCGAGCTGGAATGTGATGGCGTCATCGTTGGAGCGGATTGGAATGCAAACTGACGGGTTCCGAGGCATCCGAATTGCACGCTCGAGCCAATGTCGAAATCGGGCAGAGCTGGTTGCTGGCCTGTGAATGAGGATTGCCGGATAAAGTAGCATTGCGAAAACAATCGTACTGATATTACTGTAAATTCTCACCTTTCCATGAAACTGAGTCGAATTTCGCGCTGATCAGGTAGAGTTGACTGCCGAAATCCGGCAGGTAGGCGATCAGTTGGGATGTCGACTGAGGGAGTACGATAGAGTTATCGACCGAGGTATCGAGGACCTACCGGACAGACGATATCGCAGATGGGCACGATTGGAGGCGAACCGGCTGAGCTCATGGAATCATAGGCGCAGCTGTAGGTGTCCTCTGAACGTGACTGGTCTCGAAGGGAAAACTACCGTAATCTCACGTTCTGTGGTCTGCAGTAGACTGGGATTCGACTGGCGCACACGAGGTTCGTGTAGTAGTCGGAGCAGGCTGAAACAGTCAAAAACATTTGAACTGAGTAAATAATGATAACGAATGGAGAGAAGTCTTCATGAAATTGGAGCAAACGAGGAAGGATGACTCACCCGCATGAATCCCGGTGATTAGAAGTGCTGAAAGGAGTAGTTTCTAGGAATGAAATAGTCAAGCAACTTACGAAGGATGAGCAGTTCTCTCCACATGACGAGTCAACGGGGAGGGTAAGAATGACTCCAGGAAAGACTGCCCCTTCCTCCCCGGAGGAGTTGCCGTTGACAATTCCAAAGAGGAGAATTTTGGTCAGACTCTAGTCAAAGTCTCTGCTCTCTCACTTCCACTGGCCTCCGAGAGAGTATGCGCTAACCGGAGATAGTTAGACCATTCTCGGAAAAGAAGACACAAAAAGGGATGGAGAGGCAAAGGAAGAGCTTTCAATAGACCAACCCACTCCTAGCATCGTCTCAACAGAACGACCCATCCGGGTTGGGTTTTTTCTTTTGTTTGAATAGTTAGAGAGCCTGCACAATGGCTGATATTTCCTGGAAAAGGAAGTGAAGTGAGGTTGACGTGAAGCCCATAGCAGTTCAGCCTAACAGATCCGAGTCATGACGTTTCATACCAAACAATTGTTGCTTGAACTACGTCACCTCTTCATCTCATCCCAAACTATTCGTCTACAAATTTGACGAACAGCGATCATTTCATCTTTGATTGCATCTCTCCAGAGTATCAAGAAACTCGCTGAATGCCAAATCAGTCTAGACGCTATTCATTCCCTCCTCTCCTCCACAGCTATCCCTTCCATCTCCACACCTTCCACGATCTCCCCTCCTCCATACCTGTCAGCTCTCTCCACTTCTCACCTTTCCCGTTGCTGCGATACTAAATGCCGCTGAAACAATGGCCCCCTCACACCACCACTCAACTAGAGTGCTAATGGAGCAGAAAACTGTCTGGGTTCGGGTGATTTTGGGTGATTTACCACCCCTTGATTTGCCTCCCAAAATCTTCTCCGAAGTAACGAGCCTCTCTAGGTAGTGGGAGATATAAATCTCTCGGGCGTCAAAGAGGGGCGGAGAAGAAGGCGAATGGATGGAAGGAATAGGAAAAGAGAGGAAGAAAAGGAGAGAAGGGCATTTTCACTCTCCGCTCTTATGGTGAAACGAAGAGGACAATAGCATCTCATTTTTGCTTCTTGTTTATTGACGTTCGCTGTTGCTCTTCAATTGTCGTTCCTTGTAGAGAATGGACTGTCCCTGCCCCGAGTACGCCACGTGCAAGAGGGTGAATATGATCCCCTTCTGTGAATGCAAGGAGGATGCTCCAGCTGGTGTCTTCGACTGTCTGGGAGGTTAGTTCCATCTTCCGGGTCATTAACTCCGTTACTTCTCCGCTAATTCCGTTGTATATGTCCACTACTGAATACCGTAGACTTTGGGTTCATATCCTTGCATCAGGGAATGGGGATGCAATTAGAAAAATCAATTGGAAGGATATCCACGCTGATTTTTACCATTTCTGGTTGCTGATAACTGGACAAGAATGTAGGTATTAACATAAGTACGACATCAGCAGGCCGGGTAGGACAGCTTTTTACCACTAATACTCTGATGCACCTTGCCTTCTTGGATCCGAATTGGGTATACGTGGTCTTCCATCTTCTCCCTCCTTATTTCTTTCCTCTCAGTCTTTTATTGAACGGCGAAACTAACGAGATTCGACGCGCAAAAAACGAAATGTGCACTGTGGTTGAAAGCAAAAGCCTGTTAGAGTCAGCTTACTCAGGTCTTACAGCCCATTTCGGTCTAAAGACAAGGTTAGGATTACTGTATTTCCTTTTCCTTCTCTCTAGTGACGTCAAACCATCGATGAGAGGGGCGATAACAGCCTGGCTCCTGTCTGAATCAGTCACGAGACTCTCATTACTCTCATTCGCTCATTAGCGAATTGGTGGCTACATCTCGAGTGTTTACTCGTGATATCTCCCTTTCATGGAATATACGCTATCAGAACGAGTGCTTCCGTACCCAACAATCACACATAAAATGCCTAATATCAATACAAACCAAACAAGAGAGAGAGCGGTTCCCTAAAATTTCTCGTCTCCATCTCTGGAATCGATGAACATTAATGGTCATTTGAATGAGTGAGCGAGATCTCACTTTCATTCTCTGAACTATTGCGGTGGAGCGGCAAATGTGAATGGTTTAGGACTAGAACTGATTACGTGAAATTTAGTTCCGTTTCATTCCTGAGAATAGGTAGATAAATATCAAATTTCAGGGACCCTCACCGCTCGAAAGCCCAACTACGAGTGGCCTGACGAGGCCTTCCCGTACGGTCCCAACCCTCATCGTCTCTTCAGAATCACTACCGCGCCTCCTCCTACTGAATGGCAGATGCTCGTCGACAATTATTACCTCGACAAAGTATGAATATTATTTACCGGATACATCCTAGTCTCCTTTAAGTCTTCTTTCTAGAAATACTCTACTAGGAAGACTTCACTGCATCATGAGGTGTAAAGGTGTAAAGGTGTATCCACGCCAGGGGATTTTACAATAGTAAGACAACGCTAGGTGGGACCCACTAGTAACTCCATCAACACTATCCCGAGAATAGAATAGTTCGAGTATATAGACATTGCAGATCCTCCTCCTCATCGTCTTCTGTCTTCTAGCAATGTGTCTCGGATGCGCCACGAACTTCGGCTGTAAGGTCATCATGGATTGGCGTCGCAAGCACCTCGCACGTCAGGCGAGAATGGCTCAGAGATCGAGATTGATGGACCCGGCCAACTTCCATCTGCGATCGAATGCTTGGAACTAGCATCTAATCACCACTGTCCGTAATATGTCGGATGAGAACCGACAAAAGTGTGTCTCCGTTAACGAGTCCGAAAATCCTTTTGTTTTTCCTGGCAAAATGCTACGCCCCAACATTTTTTTGGTTCTCATTCTACGGTTCTCATCCGGCTTAGTACCTCACTCTCTATCCCCTATCTCAGTTCTTTTTCATCACACTTTCTATCCACTTTCTGCCTGCCACTCAGTAACCCTAGGAAACGAAGAACCATTTGGAATAACGGCCCATCATTCGTTTCCTCTGAGATTTCTGCCATTTATATCTCGCTTTTTCTTCCCCTCCAGATCAACATTCCTTCTATGCTAACTTTTCTCATCCTCATAATCGTGAAATGCATCACCAAAAAACCGAGCCCACCATCTCATGCTAATCATTTATCGATGCACTACAATAAACTCTCTATTGTTTCTCTAATTCACAGCACAACGAGCATAAGAGTACACATGAGATTGGCTAGTTGGAAGACCATCATGAATCCTACATCGATCATAGCAAACAATCGATCCCAAGCCGCGGCAATTTCCCTCTCCTCCGCTCTTCTTCTCGCTTTGGAGTAAATCTGCTCCATCGTTCGCTCCATATCATCGATGACACTAAAAGTTATGCATCGTCAGCATTTCGAGTCACTTCCTCACCCATTCAGGTCTTCCCGCTGCTTCCCCTCCTCTGCCTCTTCCTCCCGCTCCCTCCATTGTAGCCGGTGATATTGTAGCACCTTTAGGAGAGAAAGTCAACAACTTAGTCCGAAACCTCGTGGTTCCTCGGCTCTGGATACAATCCATGTCAAAAACTAAGAGTATTTAAGGCTGTGGAAAGAAAGCGCTCAAAGACTCTTGTTGTGCAAGAGCAAATTTTCCACAGATTGAGCGCAGAACTTGTAAGAAATGTTCTCATTCCGGTAACAAATCAGAGCATTTAGTTCACCTCCTCGAGACAGCGTGGCGGCTTCCACTTCTTGCAGTGAGTGTAGTAGTGCAATCGATGGATTAGAAGCGAACAAAGACCCGCTCCCGAGATGATTACGATCTCCGTGAAGAGATATTCGCCTGAAGTTAGGTAGTTCGGATTTATAATCAATCGATACAGATGGACTGAGCCATGCGTAACTAAAATGTTCACGACAAGAAAGCACAAGAAACAAAAAAAACGTACCGAGAACAGGAATATTCGTTGCATGAGGCATAGTTGATGATACATTTCGTAGAAGTACAGCAGTTGAGAAGAGCGTAGTTAGTGTGAGCGACGTCTGAAATATTCCACTTCCATACATAAATCTCAGTGTTATTTTCCATGTTCAGAATCACGTCTCTATATCTACGCATCTGATGCGAGATTGAGCACTTCATCTTCACCCTATTTGCATACCACCATCACCGCCAGAACAAATAAGTGTAAATCACCTTCTCGTGTCTTGCTCCAAAGTGGTTTGTAGGGGCGAAAATGCCGAAAATCGCAATGACAGCCACGATGAAAGTGGGCACGAGAAGAGTCCAGATGTACCACTCCGAATGACGTTTCATTGTCACCTGACAACTATTATCGTACTCAAGTTGCGTCAGATATGATCAACACCAAACACAGGTGAGCGATCTACATTGCTCACTTTAAAACAAGTAGACCGATACTCAAACTTGACGTCACTGTCGATGTGCATGGAGAGAGCTCCCTCGGCTACGCCTATCTCCCATTCCGAGTTGCCCTGAATTGTGTTTCGTATTTTCATTGGTGATGTTCACTCGTTGGTGTTACATGAGATCAGTTGAGGAATCACTTCTCGGGCAATCAAATTCTTTATTAAATGACTTCATTGTAATATTTGTTCACATTTTGAGAAATTTGTCGGTTCCGGCGGATGCCATTGAGTTCAAGTTACATAGAAAGAAGTTTGTTTGCAAAGAACGAATGTCGAAATGTGCTAAGTGTTAAGTCGATGACGTTTTTTCTACAATGACTCAAATATTTCTCTGATTATATTGTTCAATTAAAAAAATATTGCTCGCCTCAAACCACTTCGGGCTCGCTGCAACATCTGCTCGGTTGATGTCGACTTCATTGATCTGAACACATTTTTTCACTCTTTCCCCCGGTTGCTAAACCAACTCGATAGAACCATGGGCCGATGTTGATCTGGCAACTTTGTAGATCAAAGGGAAACTCGTTAACCTGAAATGGAAACACATTTGTATCATTGAGTTTACGGATATTAATGAACCTCCAACTTGCACTGAGTTCCAAACACTCCATAGATGCTTTGTCTCACTGTTCCATTGGGTAGAACAACAATGTATCGATTGTCTGGATCAACACCGTAGTTGATGCTTACACTGTAACACCCTAATAAATGCTGAATTTTAATAACGAACCTCATGGGAATGCTCAACTGCGGGGTCCAGATTCGTCCCTCCTTCAACTTCAGGTATGTCTTGTTGAAGATGGAAATGTTCCATTGGAGGGCAGGGTCGAACCATTCCTCCAAACACGGTTTATCAGTGAAGAACATCGATAACAAACCACTCCGAACTCGGCAGAATAATCGATAATCTCCTTCGTTTGCTCCTGTATTGCGAGGTAATTCTGAAGGAGCCGGTAGGTCAGCTCACCATTTCAAAGAGTCGAAAGCTAAGGAACGTGATCGATAGAAAGGTTGGCTCATTATAGATCGCAGATGGGACAACTTCCTTGTTGTAGTCTCTACAATGAATTTATCAAAAACGATTAAATCATCGAAAAAATACTTGAGAATAAACTTGACGAGTTCGGAATCGACATTTGCCTCTACATAAACCAGTAGAATTGACACAAGAAGAGGTAACATTGAATGTCATCGGATGGAGTGAGATGTGACACTAAATGTAAGCAGTAGTCTGTTTGGATAGAACATCTCCTAGGTGTCGCATTTCGAGTTTTTTTGCGAAAGATTAGAAAATATCAACAGCGAAACAAGCAATTAAAGTTAAATCTGGTTGCGGAAAGAAGAGACATAGAGAAGCTGCTATGAAAAACTAAATAGAGAGACTTCCTATAAGAACAAGAAAATGATGGATCACTGAAAAATTATCGAATTTCGGTATATTATTGAGATTCGTGGTCTTTAATTACATCATGGACCGACAATGCTGCAAATTTCATTACAAGAAAATTAATTGCAGGATAGAAATCAATATTTCTCACGCTTAGTCATCATCGATCTTAAATATCCTCTCTGTTCCATCTTTCCATTTTTCCCATTTTCTTTGTTCCTTTGTGCCCTCGGGACCCGTTGAGACTGTAGAGAGGGAGAAAGAGGATCGGGGAGGAATGGGGAGGATAAATATACATCATCCTCCTCCTCCCTCCTCCTTCTCTGCACTTATCCATTGCCACTTCTCACTTCTGATCTCTCTCCCCTTCTGTTTTTGGCCTCTTTTCGGAAAGTGCCACCATAAGCAATCACCTAGGCCCATAATAAAGTTCTCACTTCGTGTCCCCCTTTCCTCGACACCTCATTCGAACCAGGCACTCGAGCGTCAATATCTCTTTTCCACGTAATAAAACTCGTTTTGTATTATTTTTTTGTATTCTATATCGTATATATCGCGCCCTATAGATTAAGTCAATTAGCAGAGGGCGTTTCTGCATTATCGATGGTGGTAGCTTCCGAGGGTACAGTTGAGAGGCATACTGTAGCCAACCTGTGAAGAGCATAGAATTCGAGCTTGTAATTAAATCAGTATTCGAATTTCATCATCATTCCAGAAACATCCTCCTTCTCAACAAAATCACCCTCTCTTTCCCTATCTCTTCCCCACTTATGCATTGATTGCCACAGTTTATGGGATTGTAAGACACTCACATATGGTGAAGGAAGAGGCGATTCTATCTTTTCCCTTCTTTTGACAGGTCAGAAACTTCGTAAACAGTCGTTCGTGTTAGGCTATTCCCGCCCTTTCATTGTTTCTTTGTCGATCCATTAACCAAAACACTATCGATATGTTTCAATTTCAGTCTTCGCTCAGACTTCGGTAATCAGATAGTTATCATGGACCCTAACGTAAGTTCCACTCTCAGAATCATTAGTGCTTAAATTCTTTTTCATTAGACCTGTTTACGGGTTAACGAAATGTGTCGTTCATGGGTATGAATGGGCCTGTGAAGAGAATATAAGCTTTTAATAATATATATTCGAATTTCATATAGCTTTTCTTTCAGAGAGACCCTTTGCCTCGTCAGGTTAGCTATCCCAGCAAGGAAGAGTATGAGGAACTCTTGGCAGTCTGCAATGCTCGTCGCCCGGATCCACCCGTTACGACCCCGGTTAGTACATTGGCATTGAGGCAATTTAGTGAAAAGTAGCCATTCTCTTTGGTCTCACTTCGAGTTTTTTCCAACAAATTCGTCTCTGATTTAGGTACCTCTTGATTCCGTAATTGCGCTTGAGACAGTTCCACACCCTCCAGGCACCCCCGTGAGTTACAATTGCAGCTTATTTTCATTAAAGATTACGGAAATACGATGTAGATGAGGTCACGTGTGTTGATTGATTGAATCGAAACAGTGCACATCAGGTCCCAAGAAATCCACAAGAGTTCTGTGATAGTTTAGTCGTGGCAATCAAGAATGGATGCAAAGTAAGTGATCGTCTTGGTATTTCAATGTCACCGATTACCTCAGTGAGAAACCACTTTTGAAGTCTTTTTAAAGCCAATTTTGAAGACAAAGAAGATGATTGAACCAGACACGGGTTTCCAGTGATTGATTAACTTTCAGAAGAGACAGGAGCAGGCTGCGATTCAGCAAGCTGCGGCACGTCAGAATGGCGCTGCAGTTTCCGTTCCAAATAACGCAATGGTACCGTACTGCCTTATCAAGTATTCTCTATTTTTTGCATTCAATAATCAAATAGTCTCCATTTCAGACATGGGTTCAAGTTCCACCGCAGCGCACGGCTATGAAACCTCATCACAATGCAGTCCAACAGGTGAAATAAATTAATTTAACTTAATAAACTGCCCTTTTCAAATATTAGTACAGTTGATGGTACTTACATGCTCTGCTTACAGGTTCCCCTACAGATTTCTTCCCGAAAGTCTCGTGGGAATGGGAATTCTGGAAGAAGGATCACACAATCCACGGTGAGCTTTCAGGAAAGCTGTGACGGTTCATAACTTCCATTCCCGAAAAGAGATGAAGATGGCATAGTTTCAGCCAGCTCAAACTCAGCCATACCATCCATACTGGGTATCTCACCCGAACATTACGCCGATGAATTCCACTCCATTTTGGACTCCTCCCAACAACCAGAATATGCAGGTTCATGCAGATCATATCACTGTGACCACTAAAAAAGGTAAAGGTGTGTCCACGTCAAGCGAGTTTACAGTCGTAAGACAACGCTAGGTGGGACCCACTGGTAACGCCAGCTGTTAGGCTAGTTTTTTGCTCACTGTGACCACTGTGAGCTAAAAAAAATAAATATTTTCATTATTTAAGGTTCATCCGCTGTTCGACACCAGCCCGATTCCTGAATGGATCACGAACAAATCAATAACAGAGTTGATGGGGATTCTCAAAGCCGTGGGTTCCCTTCTGGTTGGAATTTGGCAAGGCTTAGATATTAGCCGATTCTAACTTCGACACAGTCAAAAGTAAAGTGAGATGGAGAAAACGTGATAAATTTCTGAAAATTATGATAACAAATACTAGCTTCAGAGACAACGCAATGCGCAAACGCCGCGCACTCCTGTCCAGGTGCCTCAGATCACTTCATCAATGCAGAATCAGGCAGGAAATTTATCTCTAATTCATCTAACAGAAATATGAACATCAGCTAAAGATCTCAGTTTGAGTTTATTGAACACGATTATAGGCTCTCAATCTCTCCGTGCCTCCCTTTGCTCAAGCGGATCAGCACGAATATTACATGCAGTTGGTGAGTATTATTTCAGTTCTGATCAGTGATTGGCATACAAATATTCTTCCCAAGTCCTCCTGTTCGATTTCATGTTACGCTAAAAAAGGAAACACAACATCTTAGCATCAACATTCATAATGTCTAACGAAGAATTTGCATGTGCTTTCGAAACTACTGGTCCCGAAATCTATAACAGATCCTTTGTAAAATGCTGATAATTCCCGACTTAATTCTGCACCGATTATTTGCATTCAGCAAGTCCTGAAGGGACCTCTATCCTCGGCCTTCGTCCCCTATGGTCAGATGAGAATTCAACGGCAGTTCGCTCCTATTGTCTCAGTGCAGAACAGTGGAGTTGGCCCGTCTTTCGTGAACCTACAGAGCTCCATCTCTCAAGGAGGACAGGTAAGTATATTGACGCGAAACATAGTCTTTCCATACCGAACCATACAAATGTGACTTTCTTAGTCGTAACATGTCTGTTTTCAGGTAGCTCAATCAGCCCAGAATAGTTTTTCTTCTCAGCTCAAGAAGGAGGACGACTAAGGACAGCCTCAGGTAAGTCTACTATATCGAAGCATGGTCACGCATCCTTTACAGAAATTGTGATCGTTACTTCATCGCCTCCTCTTCCACTTCTCAGCTGTAGTTCAATTGTGTTTTGTTACATCAGCTAATATGCACTATTTACACTATGGATTCTACTCTGTGCTCATCACTGTTTTTGATTAGTAAAACAAAACATTTCCTTTAACAGACCACTCGCATTTATTATTGGATCGTTCTACAATTTACAATAGTCTAGGCATCGGAAATTTCAATGTGAGGAATGGTGGAAACAGTGGACGTCGATTGATTATCGCGTTCCTCCAAGGGAAGAGAGATGATGGAGATACGAGGTTCTCTCTGGACTCCTTCCGTCTCGAATATTCGCTTCTTGATCGTTTCCATTCGCACCTGCGAGAACACCTTGATTCATAATTTCAATTAATCGATGTCATTTGGGTTATACCCTATCCAATCACTATTCGTCACTAAAAATAACCCGATAATTTAATTGAGAAGTAAGGAAGGCGAGTGACATCGATTCATCCATTCTTAGATTTCACATCCCAGCAATCGAAAAACCTGAGAGAGAATTTTCCCGACATCATCTGCTATCTCTCTTTTTCACGGCAGAGAGGTGATTCACTAGAGAGAAGAGAAAAGAAGATTCTCAATCACCGATTCCAATTTTTTTCTATGATTTCATGGTATCCAAGAGTTTCAAGTGAAGTGGTTTCAGCACACCGATAGCGATTATAATAATCAAATTGGTCACCAATTCCTCCTCTTTCCTCAGTGATTCTTTCGTAATACTGCCAACGTATGAGAGTTGGCGAGTAGTCCGAACTGCTCGTGCCATTGTTTTCACGTAGAGAAGAACTCTGATCGAGAGAAAGATCGTGAGGGGAGATTCCGCCATTACCTAGAATGAGAATATTCACGAGATACTTCTCACGATAGTCCTTTTCCACACTTTTCGACTCTATCAAAGATGATAGATATTTAGCACAGCTTCATCTGGGAAGTTGTTGATACTCAATAGTGAGCGATTTCAAAAAAAATATTTGAGAGAAACACTCTATAATCACTCAGGTGTGCCAGGCGTTTCTCTTCAGTTAATAACTACCGCTCTAAAAAGTAAAGCCAATCCTGATCAATCTGCAAGCATATTTCTCCAGACATTTGAAGTCAGGGAAAGAAGTTATCGTTAGTTTCAATGACTTTTTATCGATTCTTGAAGATTAAAATCGCGCTCACCATGATACAGAGGAAGATGTATACAGAAGACAGTACTGAAGTACTCAGATTAAGTCAAATGATAAAAATATTCACCTTCTGTTTTCTCATCATGGAAAGTTACAATAATTTGCACTAGTTTAAATGACAAATAGGCAAGAAGCATGATCTGGATAAAATGCGTATACTACAATTTATTTCCCATGCTCACTTCTTCGATGATTATAGGAATAATAAGCGGCCATTTGTTAACTTTCAACGCAATGAAGAAGGTGATGAGACTGCTGATGAAAGACACATAGAGAGCCAGCCGCTGAAAATAATTTGAAAAAAATTTATACAATGCATGTTTACTCACGATCCAATCCTCCAGTTTAAGACCCTTATTAATATTATTATTATTAGTTGTGGTAGTAGTATTCGGAATTGTCCTCGGATCTTCCCATTCAGCACAAATTATAATAATATGTCCAGCCAAGAACACGGTGAGGATCAGGGTTTGGAAGGAAATAATGCACTTAGTGACGAACTGAAGTTCAGAATTTACAATATCAATGGCGATAAACTAACTGTGAGAGGGTAATTGGCGATTTTCGGCTCGAGAATAGATGGCGACCGAATACGGAACATTCTCCTTCACGTTCTATCCTTTCTTCACGTTCTATCCCTTTCTTCTTCCTTCATTTGAATCGCTGATTCACCATCTCCATCTCTTCCCATTCTCTCATATTAGTCAGGTGCACAGAATGAAGTGACGCAAAGGTTACGGAGAGAGTGGAGATCATTAACAACTTTCATCATACTTGTTGTCTTTCGTGGAACCATCACAAATGATGTACCTGAACGTGACTATTCTCGAGATTTAGTGGCTGTAATGAGAGAGAGAGACATCGAAGTAGATCTCTCGGGAATATCCCCATGTTGAGTTCTTTTCGAGATTCTTGCTTCGTTCAACGTTGTGAAGTTTTGAGAAATGAGCCAGATCAAGATTGTGTGAAATAATAACGCCAAGCAATTATGATGGCTCACAACGAGCTCCCACTTCTACTGAGTTTCCACTCCTTGAGCCAATTTCGGCAGAAACAACCGAAAAACGTGCTAAAGGAGCATTAAATATCGATGCCAGTTATGAATCCAAGTTAAGAATTAATAAGAGCCAACACTTCTTCGCCATCTCAGTAACGTACAATTTTTGTTTGCTCATTGGTCTCGCAATCTTCACTTCGACACTTTGTAGTGTTGAAGGGAACTGCAACGCGTGACTGTTTATTGTAGCTTGCTTTTTTGTACTTTCATTTCCACTTTTTATCGACTCATTCGGCCTTCAAAGCGATTCATAGCTGTTGGTCAACTACATGTGATGACTTAGCTGACACTGAGACCCCACCTCGAGACCTCATTTGGCAAACCTCCCTCTCCCCTTGAGATTAACCAGTCGATTTCTACGGTTACGATTTATGCAAGATGTTCGATTACACACGGGGAGAATGACAAGTAGGGATAGGAAACGCAATGGCAAATTGCTACTTTGGATTCTTCAAAAATTATGGGTATCGAGAATATGGTTTGAAAACGGCAAAATTCTGTGGACATGTACATCATGCGCTGTTTTGGGAGGGGAAGATTGCTACAAGCGCTGCTGAGGGGCACTCTCATTTGATTCCCCACTCTCACAGCTCATTATCGATTCTCGACTTGAGAGATGCCTAATAGGGCATGAGCGGAATAGAAATATGAAAGCAGAGATAGAAAGGGAAGGGATTGTGGTGGTACGGTAGAAACGTGAACATCAACGGAACGGATTTTTGAACATGGAAATACGATAGGAACGAGGGAGTATTGGACATAATGAATTACGGCAGATACAGGAGACACAAAAATGAAGAGATACAAATATGCGGTAGAACAGGGGATGGAAGTAGAGATAAGGAACTGTGGCAGATGCTGGAACCAAAAAGGAAAGGGATTTGGGGATACGGTTATTACGGCAGAAATGGGGGAAAAGTGTTGGAGATTAGGAAATGCGGCAGAAATGGGAGCCAGAAAGGGAAGGGATTCGGTTCTAAGGTGACGGGAGAAACTGAGGTTCATATCGGCTCATAGAGATGGAGAGATGGTCTCATATTTCAGTGAGGACCATACGAACCTCGAGCATCCTCTCGACGGACATCGGGAGATCCTCCTTGTGAACTCTGGCGACCTTCTCAGGGAGTGCTTGACCTCCCGTTGCATCTGCGACGACGAACTCCGGGGGGATGGCGGCCCCGTCATAGACGAGGATGGAGCCGGGCAACGCATTGGCCGCGTCCGACGCATCGGCAATTGCCGATTTCTTGCTTAAATACATTCCATTAATCAAAGTATTGATTAATGACTGGCCGTGACCTCTCGAAAGCCCAGCTTTACCTATACTTTTCCCTTTTTGCGTTGTGCATAAGAGTTGAAATCACCACTACAGTATCTTTGCTGATGCATACATATACAAAATATAACTTACGCGTTTGGCTTCGCCATTATCGCGCCCATGTTGGAGAAGAGAGAATGCAACTGAAATTATGAAACTTTGAGCAAAAAGGAATTATCGATTTTTGAGATACGACAAGAGAAATGAAGAAGCAAAGAGATTCCTATTGGGTATCATGGACGGAATAGGGTGCACATGGAACGAAAAAAATGAAAATGACTACGTCAGTGAAGATCTATAGCAGAAGGCTAAGGAAATGGGAGGTGTCTCTGTTTGTAGTCAGTAAATCAGCGAAACTCAGAGGAGAGGCACTCGATACGGGAACGGAGTGAAGGGTTTGAGGGCGGAGTCTGGAGACTTTTGCTTCTAGACACTAATTGCTTACAACATAAATACATATTTCCTAGAAAAAGGGCTTTAGTTACTTATTCTCAAAACTATGCTAGCCCCGAAATTTTTTTTGAAAAATGTGAGCGGTCAAGTCATCGAAAACTTCTCACGGAACTAAATACAACTTTTTTTTCAAAAATAAATAATTTCGAAATGTGTTATGGGATGAAAAAAGGCGGAAGTTATCTCCTTCAAAGCACGGGCAAAGGCCATTCCTAAGAGTATTCTTATCATCTCAAATCACTCGAGCTCTTCTAACTCATTAGTCAAATTATCTCAGATTTTGCTCAGCAAAAAGTTGTTTTCGGCTTCTCGAGCTGAAACCACCAAACTGTAATCCGGGTGGAAGTATCACAAATTTCAGAGGAGGGTAAAAATTCTCAGAACCACTAATTATAGGAAGAGTTGTAAAAAGTCAATGCTTTTCTGGTCATGAAGATAGTTTTTATGAGGAAGATCGGGCTGATTAAGCAAAAAGATTGGTGGTCATGTGAAGGAAATATTTGAATTCGAGTCTTGGTGTGTGTGACCAAGGGCAACAGCAGAGAGAAGAGTAAGAGCGCCTCCTACCTGCAATTATCTCCAGTAATCCCCTCACTGAGGAGAGGAGAGTCCCTAGATCCCCAGGCGAGTTGAGAATCTTGTCAACAGTTAACTTTGAAGAGTTAAAAAATGACACAGAGATCTGAGAACACTATATCGAAAGTCATTTCAACCCTACTAATTGATTAAAACATTGATTGATAAAGTTGGTTGTTCGATGGGAGTAGTAACTACATAAATGTTCTCCCTAGTCATCAATTCAAAGAAAGTCATTCTATTGAGCGAATGAGAGGAAAAAAGGCAGAAGATGCCTCTAGAGAGCCCTGACTAATGGGGGATAGGGATGAGGTGCACTTGCCACGCAAATCGATAAAGGCCGTACGTAGATCGAGGCAGTTCCGGAAATAAGAACAAACCATAGTGAAGATCCCATGGGGGATGCCTATTTTCGCCCCCTTTCTTCCAATTAGATATCATCACTGCTACGTTATTGTATTTATTTCATTACTAAAACCATTGTGTTAAATAAATTGTAATTATTATTGAGGGGCAAAGAGAAGAGATTAAAGATCGAGAAGAGATTCGAGTGCATGCAAGTAGTGGGTAGAACGGAAGAAGGGATAGATTAGGTCTGTTGCAACCAATCTCTCTTTTGTCGTTGATGGGCCATGAATGTGATCACGGGATCGCACTGCATGGGCGTAATTATCTACACCGGAGTAGCTCCGAGTATTCTCTCCAATTTCGATGTCAATTCCCGCTGAGGAAGTCTGCCTCTCTCCATGACTCTCACTGTCTTTCTTCCCTCTCTTCGCCTTCCGTAACGAGCCGATTCCACCGTGAGAGTGACATAGCGGCATGGGGGAGTGTCATCAGAGGAAGAGGACGAAGAAGAGGAGGAGGATGACAATTCGGATGGAGGCGTTGGAAGGGGAGTGGGCTGAAATCGATTCAACGATATTGAATGACATAGTAGGAACACTGAACAAGCGCAAGATTAGATCAGAAAGTTGGGGAATTTGCTCATTTGGAGGGGATAAAATATTCTAATTTGATAGAAAAACAAAACTTCTCACCTCTGTGACGACAATCTTCACTCCAGATGGTTGACGACGACCGATGAGACAAAGGAAGAAGAAGCGAATATCCCTGAAAATATCGAAATCTTTTTGAGATTCGAGGGATTCCTACCTTATAAAGTTCATGAATCGTGTCCATACTCGCGCTCTTCTCGATCTCTCCCGAGGCATCACTGAAACTCTCCACATTATCGTACTCTGAAGGACCTTACCTGCTTATTGATTACAAGATGGCCTCTGGAAGCAGCAAAGTCAATGGAATGGAGGGATTAGGCAGGAGCTGGATTGGATGGCCTCGGTAATAAATGAAGATCGAGGAATTCAGGATGCACATTCAATTTCGGACGGAAGAATTTGATGGATGTTCTTCTCCCTTCTTTCCCCTTTCTCAGGCGTTCTTCCGTTTGAATGGACGTTTTTGGTAGAATCATCAATCTGAAATATTCCTCCCCGGTGCTCTTAGATTGATGAGCCAGCATGAGAGCCAATCTTTATCTAAAGAGAATGCGAATACAATTGAGATGAAGGGATCGGGCAATGAAGAGGGGGAATGGGATAGTTCTGCTCAGACCATTTTCAGTCCCGGGGCACTTCCCCTCTTGAGACGTCGCCCGAACCAGCCCTTTCTCTTCTGTAAATTGAAGTTCTCCCTGTTGCGAACGTTGTATCAGTCAACATCGGCAAAAATGTCCTACTGAGAAAAGCTTCGAAATATGATGAACAAGTGTCGTAAGATAGAGGAGAGAAACACACCTGTGTGGAGGGCGGATTTGCCCAAGTTCCGGATTGCTGGGTGTTAAACACGCCGACAGTCTGCTCTTTTTTTCTTGATGCAGAAGCAGAACATTGCTCTGAAAAGTTGTTATCTCAGCAGTGAATTGATAACTGGACACAAACCTGAGCAGAGACATGACAACTGCGAAGATGCCCATTAGTTATAGGTGGGGGGACGAGTCTTTGGGGAGTTCTGAGACCCCTTCACTCTCTTTGCCACACTCGAGGGACTCGGCACACTCGATGAAAGATGTTCCCAAGGAGATGAGATAATGAGCAGGTAAATTGGAGAGGGAATGTATTGTAAAATGAGTAGAGAATAAAGATAGATCAGCCAGGTGGTTTAGAATTAAAATCGATAATATAGGGTGAAATGTTGCGTTACTTAGTACGAATAATGAGTTGGTTTCAATGCATTGTGCCTGCCGTAGAACTCAAATACATCACTTATTTTCACGAGCAAGATGAATAGGAATCTTTAGGATGCAGTATATTATCGATCCAAACGTATCTGAATATAAGGTGTACCCAAAACGCTCATTAATGATTCTTCAAGGCTAATGGCCCTTGACACAATATCGACATTTCATTTTCTTTTTCAGATTCACATATTTGAGATCTTCGTTTTTGCGCAAAATAATTGAGATCTTCGGTCAGATGTTTGTTTTTGAAGCTTTACAATGGACTGACGACCTTTTGAAGATTTGACTAAAAGACCGCAGCGATTGAAGGGGCGATTGTTAGTTGTTAGTTGTGAGTTGTTATTCTTGCAAGGGGCATAAAAGGTGAAACCAATACACTTTACTCTCCCAAAAACGACCATTGTTCATTCGAAAATGAATAAGTACTGCAGTGTGCGTATGATAGTAAGAGAACCAGTAGCATAATAAAGGGTGTCGAGTGGGAAGACAGAAGTGCAGATAGAGGGAGGGAATCAATGCTGTTCGGTATTGTTATTCTCGTCGGTCGGTTCTTCCTCGGGCATATCATCTGCATAGAGCACTTCCGCGAAGATGTTCTCAATGTACTACTATTATTAATTAATTTATTATTTTTTAGCTATCAACGATGAGTGTGTCGAGAGATTATTGATCATCCGACCTATCTCGTATGTTCACTTTCTGAATATTACGATAGTTCTCAAATACTCACCCTCGGAGGGACCCACACGAGGACTTTCTCCTTCTTCACTTTCACCACTTTTCTCTTCATCGTCACCAAAGCCTGAACGCATACTTTACCATGATGATTAGTTCAAATAGCCGGCCAACCTTTTAAAAAGGAGAGCAAAAGTGACGCTCTCACACGTATGAGAATGCATCATCAATTCATATGGAGCGTTAAAAGGATGGGTGATAAATACTGTAGTCTTCTTTGTGGTGCTAAAGGAGGGAACGAGCATGACAAAGAAGACAACAGTACTTCTCGTACTATGACAAGAATTACCGAGTATCCCCAATTGATGGTGGATAACCAACCGTGATCAACGTGTTTGTAGCCTCATTCAGTGCAAAGGCGGTGGCCACGACCACCTCGCCGATAAAGTGCATTTTCTAAAAGATTTAGGTGTATATCCTGACGTATATCCTGACATCAGGCACTGTGCCTGCAGGAAGAAACATCATGTGGGAGGGTTTTTTGTTAGGAAACGTGACTATTGTTTCGTATACAGAAAGGTTCCATTAAAAACATAACGATTTACAGAACATTTACTAAGTGATGGAGGCAAAGAAGAAGAGAGCAAGCTTGTACGAGAAAGAAATACATTTCTGAATGGGCGAATTGCGTAAAGGAGGGAATAAATCATAGCGTTTGAGAGTGCTAAAATGGCACTAAAAGCGGCACGAGAATAAGGGAGAAGAAGCGCGAGGGGCAAGACGCAATTGAACATCTGTAGTTGAGGAAGAAGTATCTCGAACCGCGAACACGGGAATGACTCATGAAGCTCATCTCGAGGCTCTCGGAAAGCGCGTTGACAAATGAATCGAGGCTGCCATCAGTCTCTTGGCCGGGATGCGCATCCTCTTTCAAAGGAGAACGAAATGTGAGAAGCGAAAAGTGCGAGAAAGCATCTCAATTTTCATCCAATAGAGTGTGAATTGGGACGGTTGCAGAAATTGTTTGGATCCCGTTTCCCATACTGATTTATCGCTTACATATCACTAAGATAATGCAAATGACGGTGAATATTTGAATATGAGTGAGAGAAAATAGAAAATTAAGAATCTGTGGCAAAGTGAGCACGGACAAGATCCACCGATAGTAATATCGATAGGGATAAGGACAATGTGAAAGAGAAATCTGTACGTGGAAAAACACTTCGTTTCGACAACGTCTTCTTTATGATCTATTCGTCCTCGAAATCGACAATTTTAGAAGAGGGATTCGAAGAATTCCAGGAAACCAATGCTCACCTGAAAATGCGCAATTTCTAAAATCAATTCAGGATAAACGAACCTCAATTCGGCAATGATTTAGTAGATGCAAGGATGCTACCGTTGCTGTTATCGATTCCGCACCTGAAAAACGATTTTTTTCAAATAAATGTTTGCAGTCGTACACAAGATATTGAGAACAATCGCCGCAATTAGAAGAATCATCAGATATGAGTAGTAACACTGCATGCGGTGGGTACTTTTTCTTAGTAATGGTGTTGCATAGGATGTATATTACGTAGAGTAACTGAAATTGCATCAAATGAGTTAGTAATTGCTCAAAAAACCTTACATTAGGACACATTACGATCGATGAAACAATCGATATTCGAAGCCAATTCATTTCTATGCCATGAAGAAGGAAGGCGTATCTCATTATGGAAATATTCTGATGAGTCGATATTCTGATGAGTCCACAGTTGTGCCTCAAATACAACGAGTCAGATGAGCCGTTGCGAGTACGTGCTTTACCTATATAATAACTAATGCTCAATTATGTTTGACTGTAACTGTGATGAAAGTGTTCATTTCAGTATTGTGGTGACATAATCATCAAAGAAGCCGAAGGCTACATGACAGGCTGCCCCGATCGAGGACCACCCAAGTTCAGCAAGGTGGTAAACGTGACCCACGAGTGTTGTGAGAATAAGTGTACCAGGACGCAAGTAAAGGTTAGAAATTGATATAAATTTCTCTACTAATTATTTATTGGTTCTGCTGTATTCAGCGCACTATATCAACACAAATTTTGATAAGGTTTTCTGAAATGCATTATCTAATTTCAGTGCTTCATCTGCGAGGAGTAGACCTCGTCAGTCATCTCGCACTCAATGTCAGCTATAACTTTGTACTTCAACGACGACCAGTCTCTACTGTTCAACGATTTTCTACGATACAATTCTCGATCCTCTGTGACATCTCGATTCATGATCAAATTGGTATTATTACAAATGAATGACTGTTTGGACCAAAACGATCTTGCATTTTAACAATGGACCACGTAATAAGAACAATCCCTGGGCTGTTTTTCAAAGAAAGTTGGATTTGTCGATATTTTTGTTCTTCACTGAGTTTGTTCTCAAAGATGATCTATAGGCAGAACCTTGCACGACCTTGAATGCCAAACTCAAGCGCGGGGAGAGTGAAGATCGGAACTGAGACGGAAGGAACGCTAATGTGCAGTGACCACTCGACTACCGGTTTAGAAACGTTCAGAGTAATCGAGAGTAGGTGGATTAGAGTTTCCGAGACAGTGCTGATGAGTGCATTCAAAACATAAACATTCATTCATTTAGTCATTCATTTAGTCAGTCACATTATTTACATCGGGAATTGTACACACCTCACAATAACCGCAAGTTGTTCTGATCTTGATGACCACTAAACGGAATATCAACATTCTTCCTTCTCACTCAATTGTCTGGGACTTTCTGAGAACGATCCCCGCTAATTCGTGCCCATACTATTTTCCGTTTTCATCAACCCAAATCTCACCTTGGGAAGTATTCTAACTCTTCGCCAACTCAAAGAGAAAGTTTCTAAACTGGATTAGAGTAATCATGGCGGCAAATTTACTAACCGATTCATTGCCTATGAATTTTGAAATGGAGGCTGAAGAGAGTCCTGTTCAGAATCGCCCGTCAAATTACTGTGAGTGCTGATTGTTTCGGAATTGTTTTTGTTTTCCTTTTTTCCTTTTTTTTAAGTTTTTCCTTTTTTTTTGCAGGCAATGTGAAAATTGTAGTTGTCATTCGAGCCTTTCTGATCGCACTCATTCTCGTATGCATCATCATTGTATTCATGCACAGTCCTCATGCCACTTATACAGTTAATGATGGTAAAAGTAGAGAAGAAGAATCATCCCCCTGAGTATCTTTTTCATTTCAGCCAAGACCAGCCGACTCGATTGTGCGGACGATCACTTATGAGAGTCATGAAGGACGTTCTCGTGTCCTGTAATAAAGTGAACGGTGAGTTGTGATCACAGTGTCATAATAACAACGCACAATTCTTCAGATTTCGAGCATTCATTAATTCTGGAGGCATGCTGCAAGGTATACATTTCTCGAATTTAATCTAATCATCAAGAGTCAACTGAAATTCATCCTTTTGCAGAGGGAAACTGGGTGCACCACGAAGGAAATGATGCATCTATTCTGCTCATGAACAATCCATGCTCCCTCTCTCTACATTTGTTATGAGCTAGGTGATGGTGATGGTGATTTTGGCATTATCCTCGCTAAGGGCGGGCTAGCCACCCCAACGCCGATTAGCAACTTGAGCCTATCCCGGGACGACCAGTGGCTGGTTGCGAGGCTTTACCGCCCGTGTTGTGTGCACGTGGTAGGGGATTTATTTGCTGTGGCTTTCACCACTCCCAACATTTCTTAACCCCCTTGGTTTTGGGTGGATCTGAGGGCGGGCGGGGTCGAACTCGTGACCTTTCGAATCGCATTCCTGGCACACAACCACTGCGCCACCGCGCCCTCCTGTACAATAAATATAAGAATTGTGCCCTTTCACTATCTTCTGATGTCGAAATATACGTGGAGAAGTGCAAATAAAAATATTTCAATTTTTGGGATACTCGCAGTTCCATTTCTGCTTTCTCTCACATACTCAATGTGTATCAGTCGAGGCTAACAATTAGAAACATAAATAAAGCAGACTCGGTCATGGAAAGCCTTCATGAAACTACATTGATCTCCTACTCACATCATACTTCAGTTTGTAGAGTTTGGATGCCACGGAATCAAGTGATGACAAGTCCGATGTATCCGAGCATTTTGCAGAGATACATACATCATCGATTTTTCTTTATGTAATCTCATGCAACAACTGATCACACAACCTCTTTTACTCATTATCGATATGTTCAGACACCTGATTGACAGTTACAATACTAATGTGTACCCGTCACGACAATCAAATACCTGAATATTATGATCGGGTAGGCACATTATTCTTTATGGATTGCTTTATTCTCTCGAAAACACGACCTCCCAATCACTATCAATCTATCTATTTCACGCGAAACAAATGATTTTTTCAAATAAACGTAATATGGTTGTCCTAGCAAGTGTATCATTTCGAAATAGTCTTTTTTTCGAACATATAGTGCCCTCTCATAAAGTGTTCTGAAATTGCAGATTTTTCAGAATGATCTTCCGTCCTCTTCAACTCCCCTCATTCAAAAGCCTCTCTCTCTCGCTTATCAAAACACGAAATATGTGCTCTAACGATTCACCTGATATGGAACGATGCTCCTCCCTGTCCCCGATTCTGATCACCTTTTCCCTCGAAGTCCTAGGTCCATGTCCTAAGGTCCTAAGTCCATGACCTTGACAAACTAAGAACAATTGAAAATCAGTAGTTCGAAGGTCCGTCATAATTGTTAAAGAAGTCTTACCTTGTGAAGAAAACCTGGAGACACTACAACAATAAACAAATAAAGGGAAATCACATGCTCAGTTTTCCTCCTTTGTTCTCGAAGGGAATCAGATTGAATCTAAAAGAGCACTCAAATAAGACGAACACCGTGACATTATCTTCTTTCTCCATCTCGGATCACATAATTGTACTCATCTGTCTCATTCTCAACGATGTTCCTTCTGTCGGAATGGGAGCATCTCTTTTCCTTCCTTTCAGCCTTCTTCTTATCGAAATGGCAGCAATTTTGTGACCATTCGAGAAAGGTTTTGAGCTCTATTTCCATTCGGGTGTTAATGTTGAGCATTACAGGTATGTGCAGTGTCAATAATCCTTGTCTTCTGGTTGATTTGTCCAATCAGCGGGACGGCTATTCCACTATGCCGTGAGTCTATGACCTCACTACCAGTGAATTCACACCATGTTCAGTGCTCTTCTCCAACAGTCAATCCTCAACGCTTATTTTCATCGGCGTTTCCATTGTTTGGGCATATTTCTCCCAGAACATTCCTGAGAGAGGAGGGCTACCGATGGTGAGATTGAGAAGATCTTCAGGTGATCTTCAGTTGTGGTATCTTCAGGATTGGAGTCGCACTTGTTGGCCCTGGCCGGTCATTAGAGATTACTTCTCCCATAAAATCGTGAAAACGGCCGAACTTCCGCCGGATCGCTCTTATTTGATTGGGTTAGGAGCCTTTTCACTATTTTCAAAATCACCTCTGACCTTGAAATTCTTAACAAATAACATACATAATCACATATCAAATATCAGATCTCATCCACACGGGATTCTGCACGTTGGAGGAACGCTTACTTTCGCGGGCAAAGTCTCCGGATTCAACGATCTTTTCCCCGGATTGAAACAGTGCATTCTCACTCTGCAAGGTCAATTCAGATGGCCGTATAGGAGAGAGACGATGATGTTCATTGGTGGGTTTTGCACACTCTCTTTCGGCCTCGTTCAGCAAAATGGAAACTTATAATTATACATATTCAGGAGTCAATTCATGCTCACCAGACTCGATTGAATATCTTCTGAACAATCCAGGTTTGAGGGTTCTAGACTATTCTTTTATAAAATATACAAATATAGGATCGGGACGTGCAGTTGCTCTCGTTATTGGAGGACTAAGTGAATCGCTCGTGTCTCGCCCCGGACGATACGACATCAAAATAAAGAATCGGAAAGGATTCGTGCGACAAGCGTTGATTCACGGGTACATTCTAATCTCTCTCCATTTCACACGCGCCTGCGCACACACCACCATCATCCGATGTAGTCTAGTGGTTATGATTTGCGGCTCTCACCCGCAAGGCCCGGGTTCGATTCCCGGCATCGGAACAAATGTTTTGCTGAATTTTGCTTACTTTTCTATCAAAATTTGAATCATTTCAGGGCCGATCTCGTTCCGTGCTATCATTTTGGAGAGGTGGACATATTTGATCACGAGAAGGGAAACGACGAGAAAGCGGTCAAAACCATGCAGGTAATTGCGGGTAATACGTTTTCTACAATTGAGTGCCTTTTAAGGCCCATATTCGCAATGTTATCGGATTCCTTCCTCCTTTCCTGAAAGGAACGAGTATTTTGGTTGTGGACTACCTGGATTGATGCCGTTCCAGTGAGTTTTCTGTTCTTTCCCTACGGTAGATGTCTCCGTTACCTCATTCAATTAGAGCAGAGGTCGAAAACAATCCTTGGCCGAATTAGTGCTATTCAGAAGGCCGATAACGAGCGTTATCGGGGCACCGATCGCCGTTACTCGCAAAGAGCACCCGAGTGAGGAGGAGGTGAGCACTTTTAACGTCACTCACTCAACAACTATTCCCCCGAATTGACACGGAATTTCACAAATTCGCGAACTTTCGGGCAAAGAACAATTTCTGTCAGGAATGGAGTGCACTCATGGAGTGTCTCTCTTATATTATAATATGCTCGGTAACTATTCATTTCCCAGTACCCGATGTCATCTTACTTGATGTTGTTGACAGTTTCGGTTATCAAGTTTTAGAGCAAACAAACAAACACATCAACAAAAACATAATATTGTAAAAATATATATGTTATAGGTGGATGCTCTTCACGATAAGTACTGTGCTGCACTGTGTGAATTGTTCGAGAACCACAAACATCGTCATGGAATACCAGAAGATGCACATCTTAACATTTTCTGATTTCAAATTGAAATTTGAAAGAACTAGACATACGTAGCTTTCTCCAAATCCGAAGGACATTCACATCCATAGTGAACCATCCTTCTCTCATTCAGAGAAGTTGTACTGGTAGACGAAGCTGTTTTCTGATAACGACGATAACTCTTCCGATAAAGAATTTTGATGTGTAAACCCGGGAAAAAACGTTCAAATTGTTTTCCCGTTCGTCTTCTCTGATACCTCACGAATAATTCGGCTGTTTGTGCACACTAATCGTCGCAATGTATTCTTTCTCGTCCTTATGACACTATTTGAGGAGAATTGACGGTGAATGAGACAAGAAAAACGTGAGAGACGGTTTTCCACCGGGTGATTATCTACTCACCTGAGGGACAAGAGAGGGTCACTCGTGTGCAAAACAAACAGTTTCGAGCACTTAGCTCGCTTTCACTAGGAGTCAACACTTCCGAGGCGATACTTATTACAAGTGGACACTCTGAGAGTACTACTAGTTCCTATCCAAGCAATGTTACTATACTTACATATTCCTATGCATATACACCACTCGCACAATTTAAGGTGAGTTAAGGTGAGGTCAGGCGAGCTTTGGAATGATGGGTTTGTGTGGCTGTCCGTTTTACAATTTTAAATCTAGTCTAGAGTCCATCCCGACCTACCTCTATTCATCCACTATGGATCACGCACACAAAGATTGTCCATGCTTGAATGGACGAGATGCTATATAGTATCCTCCCTCTCTCCACTCGACTCCGTGTATCATCTCTGTTGATTCAATGAAGAAGCACAGTGAGGGGAGGGGTCTAGAGGGATCGGTATGAGTGAAGAGAAGAGAGAGGCGGACAATCGGAAGATACTATTGAAGCAACTATCTGACCATCGCGTTCGGATTGATTCTAATTTTACTGTTTTGTATTATCTTGTTTTAATTATTATTTTCACACTAGTTTATCCTACCTGAATATTTATTAATCTATTATTTTTCAAAGGCTATCAACGTTAGAATTCGGCACAAGATCGGATGAGAACATCGGATGGTATTCCCTAGATCAAAACTAAAAATATGCTTATGGTTGTAGTATTTTGACAGTTAAATATCAATTCTTCAAATGAAAGAAAGCGAACAATATCGGTTCTGATCCAAACATTTACATTCGACCTAACTTTTAGATTTCTGCCAGACATGCTTAACCAAGAACCCGCTTCTTCTTCTTTCCATCTCTGCCACTTGCACTGTATCATGCCTAATGCTCTTCTTTGGCTACATCATCCTTCCCGATCAGTCTCCTAATCTCCTTTCTTCATTCTTCCTATCGTTTGCGCGTCTGCTTAGTCCATCTTGTTTTCGCTTCTTCCCCACAGATGGGAGGGACGGCTCGCCTAACCCTATCTATCCCCCCTTCACTGTTCGCACTCATTCAGTAAGCGATCGGCTCTCTCTTTCTGACCACACACCTACTCCCTCCCCCTATTTGCTCGATATATCGTGTTCAATCAAGGGATTGACTGTCCCCTCTCTCCCCCCTGACCCCATCACCTCTCCCTCTATCTCGACTCACTCCCAATGCGTTTTTGCATTCTCGAGTGGTGGTCACTTCAAGAGACAGAGTGGTGCTCTCTTATCACCCTTCACCCCTCGCGGATCTGATGAAACATTGCTCACTTATCTCAGAAATCCCAAGCTATTCTCATGTTCAAGCTCACGCCTCAACTTGATTAGTACACACTTTAGTTTGTGATAACCATTCCTAATCTGTTGTTTTCAATGCTTTGAACCAGTACACGTTCGTATCTCTAATAATCCGCTTCGCATTCACAGTCATTTCCAGTTTGTGGACTAATAGGAGAAGCTCCTTGAACTTGATCCTATCCGTCTTGTATTACTACCTCGTTCGCCCCTCTTCCATCTCTTCCTAGTTCCTCATCTACCGCTCTGCTTTATCGCGATCTTCCTTGGATCATCATTGAAATCTTGATCGAATTGAATTTTTCAGCTTTCTTTTCTGCCCCAACCCCGGTGTTCGATCGAAATTGAATGGCGGGTCGTTGGGCCTCTCTCCCTAGTAGTGATCAGGAGATACAGCATCTATCCGCTACCACGTTTGTTTTTGATCGTGCAAATTTATATGTAGTTCCACTTCTGCATTGACCACTGCGAGAATAGTCTGAATCCACATCAGTATAGTGGGAAAATATTCTGAATGAATCAGCGAAGCGCAAACAATAATCGCTCAGAACCCCTGCACCGACCACTCTCGACCCTCTGGCCCTCCTACGAACCCGAGTTGGCAGTCTGATCAAGGAAGAAGCAGCTGGTAAGCACGCCAAAATCCGGCAAAACATTTGTTCCGATGCCGGGAATCGAACCCGGGCCTTGCGGGTGAGAGCCGCAAATCATAACCACTAGACTACATCGGATGATGGTGGGTAGAGCGTGCGTCGGGGATATGTGGTGAGAGAACTCTCTGTTGTGTGTGGCAGAGAAAGTGCGGCGAGCGCCTGCAACCAAGGCCGCTTTCTATAATTGTTCAATGTTTTTAACGAATAACCTTGAGATTATGGCCGGACAATCTGCTACTATCGTCACATTGACACAGATGAGGGATTGCCGTTCATGTGCGAATTTGGATGTTGTCCGGGCGGATGCTGTGTCAACTGGCAGACAAACACGTTAGATTACTTGAAAACTTATTTTTCTCCATCTTAAAAACGTATATGCAAAATTCGATATTTTGCTGCAGGAACTACAACCCTTTCTCGTGGGCACTAGCGCTGTTAGCGATTCTGCTCCTGACCGTTTTGAGTGAGTTCAATTTCTTTATTGTTAGCTTATTGTTGCATTAAAAAAATAAATAAAATAAAAAAATGGTAATTTAGTCGCTGTAATGGCTCTGATGGCGGTGTACTGGGTGAATCGGAGGCAAACGAGGGAAATGAGAAGACAGATGATGATCAATTCGGGAGCCACCGAGAGCAGTAACGTCAGTCAAGTAAGTTTCATGCATCATTTATGTAGTATAATATCAAAGCACGTTTGACTTGATCGAGAGAATCCTTAGGATCTTGATCTGGATGCAAGAATTTTGAATCTAGTCAAATATTGATCGTAAATTTAGATATATTTCGAAATATTTATGAATGTATCTTATGAATGTAACAATCATTGTATTTTTCTCAGATCAGCGGTCCCGGTTCATACTACTATCCCGAGGGAAACTTCTACTCGTATGGAACTAATAAGGAGCAACAATATTGATCGAACGATTCGTCTCATCATAATCACAAGCCATTACCCACCTCATCCACTACAAACACATGTTCTTGTCTGCTTAAGCGGTGCACCAAAGCGTCATTTCACTCACTTTATTTATTGAAACCTTCTCGTCTTTCGTACAATCTTACGTGAATATACTTACCAATCTCCGTCTTTGCGTGTGTGAGAATAATAAATAGTCAGTTACAAGGTGGGGTAAAAAGAGATGCGGGGCTATGGTCGAATGTGTCGGAATAGTTGCATAGGCTACTCGGGAGTAGACTGAATACTAAGAGGGGGGGGGGCAGATTAAGAGGAGAAGCGAGACTAGCAGAGACAAATAGGTGGGAATCATTAGAGTACAGATTAGTGCTTCTCGATCTCCTCATTTGACTGAAGAGACGATCGAGAACGAGAGCGAGTGGGAGAGAGTCCCTGTTCCTCGAGGTGTTTACGGGTGAGGAATCCACTGAAATGGGCAGAGATAACGCTTTACTACTCATGACGATAGGTGCTCTTTAGTACCAAGTGACATCGGAAAGGTGCTTTAGTACCGAGTGACATCACCGTACGTCATTGTGGCATGCTGCTTACCGGATGTGTGCCTGAATCTTGGTGGCCGCCTGGGAATCCTCCTTCTTCATCTTCTCTACTTGCTTGCGAGCGAGAAATCCGCGGATCTCAGACTGGAAACATTCACTTTGAATCGAGTCATTATGCAGAATTGCACAAATTTCGAAATTTCTGAACAACATTGAATGCTTTTGGTTTTTAGCTCAATTTTATATGAATTTCCTGTTAGTGAAGTCATACCTGAATCTTCGTAGCAGCACGATCCTCCGGATTGTCAAGTTCAATGGCATGGCCACCGATCGAGTGACGTCTGCAAATATTTCATTCAGAGTTGTTGGTCGCAAATGCTCTATCCGCGCTCAGACATTCATCACGCTGAATATTCCCGAGAAACGGCCAAATGAGCTTCCCCGCGGACTCGCTCTCAGCCCTTTTTTGCCGCCCATTTCCGAGTATTTCCGCCACCTCTTCTCAAATCCCATCCACTCTGTCGGGCACTAATGAACCTCCTCTCGGGTAAGAGGAGAAGGCGAAAGATTCATCTCGAATACCGTAGTCCTCGGAATTCGTACAAGTCCCATAAATAGGCTAATGATCGCCGAAACTTGAAACGAAGCCATTTTCAGTGTCACGAATAGATTGATGTATTTTTGGATCATCTTACTCATTCACAAATTATGGTTTAAATAGTTCAAATGTAATCGAAAAAATAAATAATAATAAAAAACATAAAAAAAACTTACTTCTGGTCTTTCTTGTTGTTCTGCAGTTGCATCTTCTCACTCGACTGAGTTCTCGTCATCTCTCCCTTCACTTTTCCAAGGTGGTTGCGAACCTCAATTATTCATCGTTTAGGTCAGCTGTTTCCTCGGAAATCGGAAGAGCTTCTAAGCATTGAAGGTCGAGTGTGTTTCAGGTGTATTCAGCACCGAGAGATGATAACGAGGGTGAAGAAATTAATGGGATTAAAGGCAGAGAATGTTTTTTCTTCGGATTGCAACGCGATCAAGATAGCGCCGAGCAGATGTTTTCAATAGAGAAAACGCGCGATGAATCGATTTGCAGATGCTTCTCAGATAGGAGAAAGCAGGATATGATTCAGCAAGAAGCGTCTAAATGTTCGGGGATTCGCACCCTTCCGAAATACCAGACACAAAGAGCCGTTGTTATCACTACAACGGACGCTCTCATGGCAAACAAGAGAGAAAAGAGAGAGAGGGATGGGCGTGTAAATCACAGCGGAGATTATTACTATCTGCGCAGGTAGAAATCGAAACCGCACCACCCACTCATAGCTGAGTCAGAGAACAGAACGGATTAAGTGAAACCCCCGAAGATTCCACATTGGAACTTGTGGTCCACATTAGAGTCAGATGAAAGAAGTTCAGAGAAACGGTTCATGGAGATATATTCTAACTCGAGTGGCTCCATCTCATAGTCAACCGACCACCGCCAGTCCTCCTTCAACAAAAGATATGTGAGAAGCAGCGCTACTCAACACTCAAGTGGGAGGAGGAAACGCGGATTCACTCAAATACTCTGAACCAGTGGATCCGTTTTCATACAACCTCGAGAGCAGAGCCGAGGATAAAAAAATGTGTGTTCTGACGCATTGGTAGGGTGCATATGATTCTTTAGCTCTCGCTCGATCGTTCGAGATCTCGATGGGGCCCTCGTTTACTATTTGGCGAACATCTGTGCTGCTCCTCTGTCTGTTTCTCAGTAGGAAAGAGTCGAGTGGATCTTCTCAATCTGCGATTTGAGAGAGAAGGAGGAAGAGAAACAGATGACTTACGTCAGAACAAGAGAGGGAGAGACAAGTGAAGAGTAAGAAAGAAATGGTCGGTCATTTTCTGCAAACTCTCTGCAGAGTTGAGTGACAGATTCCCACCGTTTCCGAGCGAGAAAGACCCCCATAAAACCATGTAGTACATCTATGATCTCTAGCGTCAAATTTCGATAAGCGAGATTGATTCCCACCCATTTCAGCGAAGAAATTTTAAAAAAAACCTGGAAATTTTACGCATTTCTCCGTAGACCATTCCCAAGGTGTCTTAGTCAGAACTACCGTAGTACTCTCACGCAAAACCTACACCGGGACTTGTGAAAGTCTAGTTTTTTAAGATACAAATCCATTTCACTCAATACGTATGGTGCAAACTACGGTACTCCCTCAACACATCAAGCGTTACTGCACATTTCACAGGAAATACTTGCTGCGGAGTAATAAGTTTCAATAACAGCATTCTTGGTGTTGATATTCAATATCTCAGTGAATTTCACCTGAAACTAGTATCGTGTTCAACACATCAACTGATGAATTGCTCTACACATACTCATTTGAGTGCACGTGTCACCTAAAACGACAGTATGTTTGGTGTTTGAGTTATTCTTTCTCAACCTCTACTTGTTCATAATGCGGTCGCCCCGCGGGAATCGGTGATCGAATCAGCACGAAGAAGTCTGAAGGCAAAAGTGGAAAGACGGCCGGACAAACGTCATGCCGAACTAATGACTTTCTCAGTTTGTATGCTGTTCTCATATAGAGTAGATTGCGGTGTCCGCTAGTCCCAGACAGCTCATTGCTCAAAATAGAACAATTCTTGATGAATCTGCGCTCTTTCGCATATGTGTCGTCCCTCTAAGCGCTTCGCGTTCTCTGATGAATGAGGAGTGCAGAGCTCTTTGAACGGCTAGAGTATTCAGTCAGAGAAGGCGAGATAGCAAGGGCAATGGAGAGAGTCAGAGAAGGGGATTACGTTGTGTCCTCTGAAGACTGCCTGGATCTTCGTTGCGGCCGCGTCGAGAGGCGAATTCTCACGAGAACCGGGGCGACGAGTACCGTCTTCCTCCTAGAAAGGTAAAGTTGCGTTATTCTGCGTATGATTCGACCTCCGTCATGCGACAGCTAACACTCTGCTCGTACTCAACACATTCAATGGGCCTTAACGAAGTGGTCACCTCTTTTCACCTCGCTACACTTTGATAAATATCGTAATTTCAAAAGCATTTTGATCGAAAATGATGTGGATGGTACATCGAGATTATGCTATTATGACAAATCCGATCGCCGCTTGGTTTTTGGAGATGAATGGAAAGATGATAAAAGTGGTGCGGATCATGACGAATCGCAAAATCGAAATTTTCTATAATCGCCCAGAATGCACGTCAAACATTTGCATAAGCGCTATTGGCCATTGTCGCTAAAGATACTTTTCGGACCCATGATATTATTTGTTGAACTAGGAAGGAACAATTCGAGAAGTTCTTCTGTTTCGCCTCCGCAAACATGTCGGAAGGAGCAATTACTGGGTGCTTTCCAAGTACAATTTTGAGGCTAGGTACTACACATTGAGCTTGTTGGGAAAGTATGGCTGCACTGTCGTTTCATGTACGAAAGAACGAAATCTTTGTTACTCAAATTAAATAGAAACTACTTCTCTACTTATTTTACCACAACAAGGGTGCTTCTTCTAGATTCAACATAATTGTTAGTAAGTTTAGCCTCTATCATGTTTCGGTTTGGATGTCTTACCTTGCGGTGTAGATCCGATCGAAACATCTCGTATGCGACTGGATCGGTGAGGATATCGACTGTGGGATTGCCTGAATAAGCACATTTATGATATATAGCTGAGAAACAATTTAATATTTGTGTCAGGATGGGAGGTACTGTAGGAAGAAGGAGTGATACGCAAATCGATGAGGGAGGAAATAATATCCGTTCCCGGTCACAGGAAGAGATAGGGATGGCGGCATATCAAGAAGCCAGTGAGGATGTGAGGGTGTGAAGCCAAGGGATTCAAGAGATTCCCGAGAAGGGAACGATAAACAGAAGGCAGCCGCGCCTAATGGGGATAATGCCCATCGTTCATTATGCGCATCGAAGACAGTTCCGAATAATAGCGGCCTATCTATTTCCTGCATCTGCGCACTCATTAAGCATATGTGCGTGGAGGATGAATGAGAAAAAATTGTCTTGAATATTGGAATGAGCTCTGCGACAACCGAGTAATTTCGTACTCGAGTGAGCACGACTTGGCCAATTACGAAGAGAAATACGAATCGAAAGAGTAAGATGATCACTACTTGTTCTGAGGGGTTCTCTATATGATTACAGACGACTGTGAGCATTAACCAATTCCCAGGTGCGAATAGTGGAAGCATATTTTTCAATCAATTCTCGGGGAATGAGCCTGACTCCTCCCCTCCCTTCCATCCACTACTCTCTACTCCATGAAGGGCGGAGATTAATCCATTGGGTGGGAGAAGAGGAGGCGACCGTGAGAGTCCATACTAATTCTCTCCCCTCGCCACGCCGCAAAAAGTGAGCACTCCCCACTCTGCCCCTAGCGCAAACCTCTCACTGACAGATGCACGAATGAATTTGAATATGGACGGAGGGGAATAGGACACCGTATGGGAAGCAATTGACCTACGTGGATTCGTTCTTGAGAATAACAGGAAGTCAGGGACTATCGACATCGGGTAAAGAAGGCAATATGCGAATTGGGAATATGGAAGGGAAGACTTTTCATTGACGGAAGCGATTAATCCGAGTCTGCTTGGAACCGCATCAAGTATCTGTACGAGTGGTCGTCTATTCACAAAATATTCGCTAAACGGTGGGGAAGTGAAAGATTCAGAATAATCTAAAACTTTCAAATCTAAAAGTTCTAAAAGTCTAAAAGTTTCACATATTCTTTCGCTGACTGGTGCGGAAAGGAGTGGAATTGTGCGAGGCAGAGAAAACTGATCGATCTCACTTCTCCGATGGTGCTGAAGCTCCTCGATGAAGAGTTGAGCGAAGCCGACAATGTCGGAAGGCTGCAAGAATGTTGTGTCTGGAGCAGAGCTCGAGAAACAATATCACCGTCTCTTCATATTGCACACTCTCTCGCCAGCTCGTTCGACGAGAGAGAGAGGGAAATGAAGAGACGACGGTATCATTTCTCTAGTCTGGAGCAGTAGCCATCATTTCCTATCTATCTCTCCTCCAATCCTCCCTTTCTCTACTCTCATCGTCCACCTACTACGTATTCCCTATGGAGTAATCTACTCTGCAAGGAAAGTACCTGAAGCCGAATGCTCTCTCGTGCAATTGCCTCGAGAAGAGGTCGAAGACCCTCCGGGATACGGTAACGCTCACTGCAATGGAGAAATGACTTATGTCCAAAGTATTTCGAAATGAGCTGACCGATCAATCGCTCCCTTGTCCATGGCTGATTATTCACCGAATACGTGTATTACCTGCAATAGGAGAGCTGTCTCATGCAAAATCAGAGAACCAATAGCGCGAGAGGGGAGACCATGAAAAAAAAAATAATGAGAGCAGAAGTAGATCCGGAATAATCATTTTGACCATCTGACTAATGAAAAACTGTCGCTCACAGGTTAAAGAGATAAGAGAGAGATGAAAGAGAAGGAGGAAATATTATCGAGAAAGACAATCGGGAGAAGGTATTGGCAAACACACGTTAATCATTCATGAACTCGCTCCCTAAGGCGAGATATCCAATAGCATCTAAGGCGACAAAGATTGAGAAACCATTGGGTATTACGTAGAAACTGGGCTGGAAAATCGTTTGAGAATTTGCAAATCGTTAACTTCTTAATCCCTGACCAGATTAAGAACCTATTAGAAACTGGGCAAACAGAAAAATCATGTGAAAAGTTTTCGATGATTCGATGACTTTTGATTCCCTGACTAACGGCATTGGCAATTCTAGAATAAAAAGAAGCCGGGGGCTCTCGCATGCGTGTGCGCCTGTGCTGTTTTTCACCGTCAACGCGGTCAATGGTTCGTTTTGTTGTCTCAGCGAGGCTTTGCTGGTATAATGGAGACGGGAAATTACTCGTCGTCCAAGAAAAGAGAAGGATGGAGAAGAGGAGGAGGAAGGGGAGGAGAGGGCGGGAGGAGGAAAGAATAGGGAGAAGAAGATGCGATAAGCGACGGGGTCGAGTAGTAGTATCACAGAGACCTTCGGCTCGTTCTCGATAGTAGCGAACAATCTGGTTAGGAGGAGAGGGGAAAGAGGGGGAAGGGAGGGAGGGGAGACTGACGTCCCCCTTCGAGTACTCACGACGAGTTGCAGGCAGGAAAATGCTGAAAAATAGCCTCGTTCATCGACTCTTTCTCGTCTAAATTGAAAGCAGAGGAGGAAAAGGCGGAGAAAGAATGCTACTGAAATTGAGACAGAGACGCGCCAATGTTCAAGAAACGTCTCACTAAGCTAATCTCTGACGGAGGCGAGGAGAAACAGGAGAAAGAGGAGAGGAAAGGAGAGGACCTGGGTTCAGTGATACTTGAGGGAAAGTGGAGCCGATCCTCTCGAAAGCGAGCAAAGAGGTCGGTTGAAGCAGGCGCTATGAGAAATCTGCGACTGAGAAAAGAAGTACAAAATGATGTTTTCTCCCCCGAGTTCTTGCTTACATCGGCAAGTTTTCGAGGAGAAATGGAAGAAAGCAGAAAAAAGGGGAAAGAAATCGGAAAAGGGAGCGCGCCCCGCACTTCCTGCTCTATTCTGCTACAAACGTCGTTGATTACCGCATGACTTCCCCCTCAAATATATCTCATTTTCATCAACGCGAGTCTATAGGCAGTAAAAGGCAGGCAGTAAAGAAGACAGATGGGCATCGAATTCAGTCTCTCCCTCGCTAGTCGATTACTCGTAACCTGCTCAGACACGGTGAGATAAGACTGCTAGATGAAGAGGAGAAAGAAAATGCGCCCCTATCCGGTTGAGGCAGAAGAAACATGAGGGGATGAAGCTAATTCGTCCTTACCCCTCTTCTCCCTTCCTCCCGATTCTCAGTGCTAATTCCTCCTAACGCTAAATAAATCCAGGAATAGTCGAGAAGACGTGGAGAAAATTGAGGGAATTCGACATACTTTTTAGTCGTTTGCTCTCACTGACAAAATATAGAGGAGATTTAGGAGAGAAAAGAAGAACTAACCGAGCGGGCGACGAATTCAAGTGACAAGTACGCTGAATTATGTAAAGAGGAAGACCTCAGCGTGTGAAAGACAGAAGGAGAAGCAAGAGGGGGAAGGGGCACTGCCAGGTACGCGATGCTAATTTACATCCGCAAATAAATTGAGTTATCTCGTTATTCCTTACAGCAAATTTAGACATAGTTAATGCACTGTCTCTGTAGCTCCTCATAATTTCTCAGGTGCGCGAGATTGCTCCGTAATTGCGATACCGTACCTGCATACGGCAGATGTTCCCTTCAATATGTCACCTCCATCTTCAAAAGCACTCTTCTATCCTCTTGACCTATTATTTCCTCAACCCGCGAAGGAACATTAAAAATAGAAGAGGTGTAGGTCATTTACCTACCCTCCTCCCACGAACGAATAAAAACGATGGGATAAGTGAAGAAGCAGATGGGAGAGGGAGGACTCGTTAAATGACCACTGGCTCCTTTCCCCCCTCTCTCCCCCCTCAACGAGTCATCTTTTCCACGGGGGACGGGTGTAATAATCGAGAAGACGAGTGGGACTCGCGGGGATTGTGAGAACTATAAGAATCAATGAGTTTAGTGAACCAAAAGAGTCTCCCTTTCAACTGGCGGAAGAGAGGGTTGAAAAGGGAGAGAAGTTGAGATTGTTCTCAGAATGAGACGGCATTGTCGTTTACCCCTCCCAATGACGTCTGTTCCCCCTCTCTCTCTCTCGCAACATGGAGTAAAGTTCTCTCTTCCTCAACTCAGATTGTGACAAAAAGAACACTCGTCCTCCATTGTTTTCTGAATCTCTAGTTCATCAAAGAATCTCAAGAGAGATATAGCGATGGGTGGGAAGAAGTAGGACGGGTTGGGCCATGAATTATCCATGTGCCAGCAGTACTCCCGCGGAAACGACCGAAAATGACTAAGAGACACGCAAAGTTGTCGGATTTGGCAGTGAATATGGGCGAAAACAAAGTACTCGGACGGGAAAGAATGTGAGTGAGTGTGTGGGAAGAAGATTGGTTCTGTCGGAGAGATAACACAATGAGGAAATCTCTCTTCGTGAGATCAAATGGTGATTGAACTGCCTGTTATTCTGGGAGTCTCTGATACGACACTGTTGACGTGATCGAATCTAGTGGAAGTGGGAAGAGGAGGGGAAGGTGGGAGGCTGATATCTCAACTCACATTCTTTGATTCCGAATCTCTCTCTCTTTCTCGCTTTCTCTTCATCTGTTGCTACATTCCACACGTTTTTTCACTGCTTGCGCCTGTTTTTCCAATCGCGAAAAAGATTCTGCTCGAGTTTTGCTTTCAAGATCGATAAAGCAGTATGCTTGATCGGATGGGATTTCAGAATGGATAACATTTTATTGTGTATGTTTGATCATCATAATGTTTACACGAACGAGGGATGATGATGCGTAGGAGAAGAGGGAGATGGGAGAGAACAATCATCGTTCGATTGGGAAAGAAGAGAATGGGAAATAATATTCAGAAGCTAACCGAGATCGCGCTCACGAGATTAATATACAAATACAGTGGGAAGGAGGCAGGCCGAAAAGAGGAGACTCATTCGGGGGGTCTTTTGCGGGCGGAGGGCGGTCGTCTTGGCGACGACAACACTCCTCTCACTCTTTCGGAAGTACTTGGTGCGTGTCAAACGTGCAGAGAGTGTTCTCGCTTCCGGCCGACAAGTCTGCTCCTTTCGGTGCCTACCTCGATAGGGAAAGGAAGAATGGGGAAGGGGAAGGGAAGGATGGATACCCGGATCGAACCGAATTAGAAACTGACGAAAACATAGGGAGAAACAGCACATCGGGATGGATAATGAGGGGAAATCGAGCAAAAACAGTGTGATACGCCGGGATAGGAGGACATTCGGCGGATAGAGGAAGAGGGGACAACTGAACACATTGCAGCTAGATGGGCATGGTGGAAATTGGAGATAGAATAAAGGAAAGAAGAGAGGGGAGAAAGATAGAGAGGACTCAATGGCTAAAGCGTCTGTGGAGGGTGCAACCGTATTGTGAAGTTGTGTGTGCTGGGACGAGAAATCGGGTGGTGGTGGTAAGGAACTGATCAGAGAGAACTATAACTGAACATATGGTGCGAACAAATATTGATTATGATGACACGGCAAATATTCTACGGGCGGCGACAGTGCAAACGGGGGTGGTTCTAGGCGAGGGATCTATTGCGAATTGTGACCTATTTAGGCAATTTCGAGCGAGTTTATGGTAAGTAGCGGATGGAAGGGAGGTTGTGGGGTTTAGACGATGATTTCTCGGAGTACTCGTCGGCCTCCGGATGCGTATGCCTCATCGTCCTCATGCTCATCGTAGCCCGCCTCGACGACGTGAGCGTGCCCGTTGGCGCCTGAATCGAAATTTATACATTTTAAAATTGAATTTAGTGATTCAACATGATTTTTAAAAGATTTTATCCAGATTCATATATATTGCAAAAAACAGATTTTCTTATATAGTTGAAGAGGATATTAAGGCTATCGTAAAACGTACCATCATAGTAAGCTGCATGCCCTGCCACGGGATACACAGCCTCCGCGAGGAATGCCTCTCCGTGGTACCCGTGGTAGCCCTCATCACCAGCAGGCCACACGTCCACACCAGCTTCGTGGCTGCAATTTATTCGATTTTTACTGCACGATCCTTTGAAAAACGTATTCATAGTGATTTCGGCAAGTGACTACAGAGAAATGTAAATGTTGCATTATAAATTACGGTTGCATGAGATTTGCGAGGCAGAAACATAAGAGGAGTAGCGGGAACGGAAAATGGAAGCATCTATTAGCTCTAAATACCTCGAGAAATTGGCCGAGCGCCCGGACGACCCAGAGTTTTTTCCGGGTGATTTCTGTGCAGTTGCAAGATGGGAGGAATCGAGAGTGAATACTCCTGAGTCAGTGGCCGATCCATTCTTGGGCGTATTCTTCGAGTTTGGCGAAGAAAGGGGCCCGCTCACTTCGGGTCTGCAACGGGAACGAGGACGGTCACAGGAAGCTATATCGAACACGATCACGATACTCTCTGGCTATGGTCATGGTACTGGGTCGGATATCCATTTCCGGATGATATACTACTGGATGAGAACCAACAAAATGTGTTCCACTTGTTTTTAATGCGCAAAACTCTGGATTCGAGAAAGGAAAGGTTCTCATTCGGTAGGTTCTCATCTGACTTTGATCATCCAAGCTAGTACCATAGCTAACGATCGATCGGAAGCAACGGCCAGCAAGAACGTGCTTTAGAAAGGGAAAGTAATAGATATACAAAATGTGATTAGATTATTCGGATGAACTCATGCTCTCATGAGTACTCATCCGAAAGATCTCATACTTCTTATTGATCACCATTACGCTTACCGTTCCTGGCTGAGACTCTTCTTCTTGGTCTTTCCTCCCTTGACACTAATGCCGAGCGGAGTCTTCGTTGTCTGAAATAGGGATGAACTGAGGAGGAGTCACACCATCAGGGAACAGATAGGGGAAGGTACTGTGATCTAACATAAACAGATTCATGGGAGTGTGATCATGGTGTATGTATTTACATGATATATACTGTCGTGAAATATAATAACAGATGTAGTAAAAAAGTACATGAATTGTGTAAAAATACTGGATTGTTTATGATAACGTTGTAAAGACACAGTAATCTCACATTTGGCTGAGACTTGATCCTGCAGCAGCAGATGAGGACAGCGCAGACGAGAAGGATAACGAAGGAGAGAAGGGCAATTGGAACGAGAAGAGCGAAACGATAGGGAGGAGTGAGCATGGCTGCCACTGAAAAAGACAACATGATTTTAGTTTTCAATAAAACAATATTTGGTGAACACCTGGTTGAAATCACTGAAGTACAGTTTTGAATTCGAAATACTCTATTTTTTTAAGGATTTCACCATACGTAGAAGAAGATCCTATTGGAATTTTCCCTATCAGGCTAGTGCAAATATTCCATACAAGTGGTGTGAAGTGTTCCAAGGATCCTATTTGATCATTCGAACATCGGATGAGATCGATCCCCCCATACTTTTCACTATGGTCCTAATCGGCCATTGAACAGAGCAAAAAGAAGACAAAAGAAGGCCCTTTCGCTCTCTCTCTCTCTCGAATGGAACAGGAGAAGTCAATTAGCGAAGCTCATTTACGGGGCGGACTAGAAGAGACAATTCGGGAAGGAGACTACGAAGGAAGAAGAATGAGGGAGCGCCTTTTGCAAGTTTTGTGTGTAGGAAGTGCTAATGAAAGGAAGGAAGAGAGGGAGAGGAACAAATATGATTACTACTCTAGCGAGCCGACGCAACAGCATTCACTAGGCGATAGATCCCGACTGGTTACAACCCGGCTCTGTTTACGATAACAATTACCCATCGGGTTTGATCGGCCACTCAATGGCCAGGTCACTATAGCCAACCTACACACGAAGTTGTACTAGAGAACAGGATGAAGAGCAGGAACGAGGGTATAAACTTGAGGGTGGGAGAAGAAAGAGAGTGAATACAGTGGACAAGTTGATCTACAACCTATTGTTATGGGAGGCGGCTTCCTGTGGTTAGTACACTCGGAATCAAGGGAGAGACGGGGGAGAGCCTGAGGCCACTGTGTATCTCCCCCTCTCACACACTGTCCAATTGCAAACATCTGTTTGACATCAGGTTTCCGATTTGAATCTCACCAGAATCCGCAGGGATTTATTGATCGAAACGCCCTAGATCAAGTGGGGGTGATTTAGGAGGGTGCTGGTGCGGAATAATGAGGGCTGAAATGAGAGGAGGGCTGACTGGCCTTGGGCTAGAATGAACACCTCATCTCACCTGCGGAGGTGAATTTGTCCAGTGATGGAGGCATGGCGGGAGATTGGGACAAAGGAGGGGCAGTGAGGAATGGAGGGAAAGGAAGGTGTAGTGAGGAGGAAGGAAGGTCCTGCTCCAAGGGAGAGATGTATGGAGGACGTTGCTGCTCGTCGGTGCAGTGTCAGGTAACACCAACGAGTGGACGGCTATATCAGTGTTGTAAGATGAGTCGGGAGGTCGGGAAGAGAGGGGATAACGACTGCCTCCTTCACTCTAATCTCGCGAGAGAGAGGCTGCAGAGATGGAGGAGAAGGAGGAAAAAACGGGTGGTGGTTGTGGTAGTGGTCAAATCCCATCGATCACTTGATAAGAAGTAGCGGGAACGATAAAAGAGAGCCGCTCTCCCGATCGTCTTTTTCCGTGCATCAAGGTGAGAATGGGGCGCGGTCAGAGCAAAGTTGGATCAGTGAACAATCAAGAGTCGAAGAGTGAGCGAAAGGTCTAATGTGAAGTGGACCAAATTCGATTAGGAAGTCGATCGGACGTTTTGAACGAAAGAACGTATGATCTAACACAAATCTAAACGTCTTCCTTTCTCTCCGTCTGGAGCGAAACAAAGAAGAGCGCCCTAGGGGAAGGGTTCGAATTTCGGGTGCGGAGCAGAATAAAGGAAAGATGGGGGAAGGAGAGAAGAATCTGGTGAAGACACGCGAGCTTCTTGATTTCGTATCAGTTTCTGGTATATAATGTATACTAGTTCAATGCAACCTTAATCCTTCTCTAAGTTTAGCATGAGTGTGAACGGGATAGATGCTGATAGGAGACAGACTAATGCGGACATGACTAAGACGTATGACTAAGAGACTAAGACTGACTAAGTCCAGACTAAGAGTAATACTTACTTAATGGAATGGACTCCTCCGAGCACTCGGACACATGTTGCCCATCTGCAGACATCGTGCAGAATCGCGCCTTGAACGCATCACCGCCCTCGTCGAGAGAATCCGTTCTGCAATGGAATTATACGGATTGAAATGCTGAACTTGGGTTGTTACTCCTATTTCTCTAGAAGGATGATTACGTTACGGTAATATTTATGTTACTTTTTCCGGAAACGTATTTATGGATGGGATTGTTTTACCTGTTGCCCTTGAAGCATCCGATAGACCTCCACACGTCTCCTGATTGAACGTAAAACATGAAGCAGTGGTCGACCGGAGTTGGTGGCTGCATATTGCGTATTTAATTTTCAAAATATTTATTTATGCAATGTTTTGCGTTCTGATAAGCTGAAGCCAGCATTGCCTGCTTACCTGTACAGTGAATATTCCTTCAGACGCGATGTAGTTGAGTGCAGACGGAACGATCAACTCCTTCCTCACAGCAACATCCTCAGTGGTAGCGATGAGAATCTTCGTGAAGTCCGATGCACCCATCTTGTTTTGGGAGCGGATTCGAATCTGAACCAGTTATATTGTTGAAAATTAGAGGAATGTCTAAATAAATTATAAATAATGATAAGAATAAAAAAAGAAATAAAAAATAATGTACATAATAAGTCGACAGCTGCTTGAGTCCAGTGAGATTGTAGGTCATCAGGTTGGTCGCGAAGGTTGTCGTGGCGGCACGCTTGGCTCGATTGGAATCTTTGCTCTGCAATTATATTATTTAGACGTTGCTACACTCTCAAGAGTCTGATCAGAGTAGATTTAAACGCTTTTTCCAATGGATCAACAATTATTAGCATAACTAATATTTTTACAACTATTAAATAAATGTTGAAATGATTCCCATACCGATTTGACGACACTCCTCAGGGACGAATTGGTCACATCGACAGTGAGGACTTCGGCATTGGCGACACTCTCAGTGAATGGATTGAGCATGCGATATTCGAGTGAGAAGGTCTGAGGAGACCCTCCATCGAATCCGGGTCTCCATGAGAGAGTGATCCAACTCGACCCAGCAGTAACTCGCTCGAGGTCATCAGAGGCAGTGGGAACGGCTGCAGAATTATATTTATTTGCTGTTGATAATACAAACGTATAATATCTACGGTGAAGGAAGCCTTTAGAATCAGTATATAGTTCGTAAAATCAAATACTACTCATAATAATACTCGTATTATGCCTAGTTAATATTTCCTTAACGAAAAATTGTGAAAATGAGTTAATAACTCACACTTCTCCTTTAGTCGAATCACAACTTCGGCTCTTGCTCCCTTTCCATTCATCGATCGACATAAATACTTGCCATAGTCCGACTCTTGGACCTCACTGACATAGAGCACAGACTCATATTCATCCGGTTTGCCGACTTCCCGATTCACTTGGAACGAATATCGACCGCCCTCCTTGATCTGCAATGGAATAGTAAGATAATTTTAGCAGAAATAAAGAAGTAAAATATGTGCAAAAAAATGCTAGCGCGCAGATAGAGATTTATTGACTACTAGTCCTCTAAACCTTGAAAATTTGCGGCGTTTGAAATGGCGCTCACTCGCTAAACACAGTAAAGCGCTGATTGCCGAAAGTAGTCCACAGTATTACAGTTTTTTGTGTGTACTCTACAGTACTAAAATGATCAATTTCAATATTTTTGATAGAATTTTCCTATTTTTTAAATAGTTTCCAAATATTCTCACCTCATTAGAATCGTACATCCATTCGAAAGTCGGTTCGGGTCTCGCCGATACTCGACATGAGATCATTGCCGTTCCTGAGATATCAGCTGCAGCCAGGGCCTCGGTCGGGTATCGATCGTTGAGAATCACGGCTCCATGAGTAACTCGAGCGAGTGTCCAGGTTGAAGAGGACTCTGTCGCGCCGTTGGAGGCAACGCACGAGTAGTTGCCCTGACGTATCGAACATCATTATTAGTACTCAAGGATGAAGGCAATGAAGCATGAAGGCAATAATGCATGTAAAATATGTTGAAAAAAATAGAAATAGACCAAATAAGAGTTTACAATAATTTCTTGATCAAATCGTGAACCCACCTTATCGCTCCACTCCACGGGTCTTGCCCATCTCAGAGACGACGTCACAGAAACTGAGCAGAAGTCCGTGGGGGAACAACTGGAATGTCCCTCCACCGTCTCGACCTTCCATGCATCTCCAGTCACGGGCATTTCGTCCTTGAGCCATGTGATGTGGGGAGCGGGGTATCCACGAGCCTCGCAACTCAGTTCCTCAAATTGATATAATTGAGATCAATATTGAAGAATAACATCGAAACACAGTGGATTGTTCATTGTTTAAATATTTTCTACATAAAAGGTAAAGGTGTATCCACGTCAAGCGATTGTACAGTCGTAAGACAACACTTGATGGGACACACTGCCAGCTGTTACCTGATCCTTATCTCCCTCTCCATAGATCCTCTCCGTGGCCATTGGTCTCTCAATCGTCGCTGGTTCAATCACGATCACTCGAGCGATTCCTGGTTCTCCCTCGCCGATGGCGTTGTGAGGAATGCATCGGTACTCGCCGTTGTCGGCAAGCTGGGCGTTTCTGCAAACATTTTCTTGGATTTATCAACCTATTCTTAAATTTTTATTTCGAAGTCAAGACCGTACGGTATGCAGCTACCGTACAGTAACAGTTGTACAGCAGTACAGCAAACTACGGCAAGTATCGATAACTCAAAAGTGAAACAAATAATTATCCTCACCTAATAACCAGTGTCTGTCTCGTGTGTTCCTTCGTTCCATACTGTCCTCCACTCGATGGCGATGCCCACTTGAACTGAGCTGCGGGAGATCCGACGTCCGTTGCTTCGCATGCCAATTCGATCGTGCCTCCAACGACCACGGATAGTGTCCAGGGAGCAATCACTCCTGAAATATTGAAACTTCTACATGAACATTACCATTACAATACATAACTCATCAATATACATTAAAACCCGATTGTAAATATAATTTATAAACCTCTGCCCGGTCTCCTCTTAACATCAACTAGCGTGGTCGCTCGTCCGATTCTTGGCTGCGATCCCGATTCTCCATACAGATTAAGGTAGTTGGTGGCAGTGCATGTGTAGTTGCCAGATTGCTCCCTGAAACAGAACATTGGTAAATATTTTTCTTAACACCAATTCTTTTTTAATTGAACTATACCTGGTCACCGACGGCAGACTCAGAGTTGCTCCTCGGCTAACGAATCCGTTGGGACCAGTCCATTCGATGGATTCCTCTGCGGGAACGGCTTCAACTTCGCATTCAACGATGACCGACTCGCCCTCGGCCGGGTTGACGATGTCCTGAACATGACAAAATTGGAAGAATGGTACTACTGTTACTAAATGAACTTATTCCTGAAGATCAATAGAAAAATGCAGTTAAAAAAACAGTTTTCTGTAGATAGTTAATGTACCTTGACTCTGACAACGGGCGCATACTGCACTTGGACGGTCATCGTCGCTGCAGCCTCTCCCACAGTATTCCTCACTCGACACTCAAATGCACCTCCCATTCCCCTCTCGGCCATGAATGGCCACGAGGCTGAGGCGTAGTGCTGTGAGGAGGCAAGATGCGTCCTGCAACGAACAATGAATTACGGTATGTTTAGATTACGTTGATGCTAAAGCATACATAATGAACTCCAAATGTAAAGTTAAAAATAACTAGTGATTTCATTAATATTTTCAATGGGAAGAACACAGGTGAAAACGTACCATTGGAAGCTCGGCTGGCTGGGATTCGCATCGGCTGCGCAGGTCAACTGGACCATCTGTCCCTCTTCGACAGCGTACTCCGAGACGGGCCCGACGGTGATCCGAGGGCGGTACAACACCTGTAAATCATCTTTCAGAATACCGTTTTTACTCTTACTCTATAAGTTATGTCACAACAATTGATGAATTCCATTCATTCTGCCTTGAATAATTGCCGAACTATCCCCACCCCTTCTTCCCTCACACTTAATTGTCGAGTGAGACTGTCAGAAGTCCCTTCCCCTCTCCCTTTCTGACCCTGAGCAGCTGTAAACGCGACTGGGGGTGATCCGTATTAGGGAATGTGCCGATCGCAATCAGTGAGAGAGGGGAGAGGGAGATGGATATGGTACACGGATTAGGAGAAGGGAGATTCCAACTAATTTGCGCCCCCGGTGGGAGATCTCATTAGACGGGTATATTGTTGGGTGTTCGCGCCTTAGTGATAAACAGGAGGGGAAAGTGAGTGAGAACGGATTCGAGAACCTATTATTGACACCTTTCGACTAGGAAACAAATTTAATTTGACCCAGGGTGATTTGGAACGAATTTTCATCAAAACCTTGTTAATGACACCTTGTAAATACGGAACAACGAGTCAAACTCACATTGAGTCGTGGTGACTTGGTCTTCTTCTCTTCTCCGTCCTGAAGGGCAAAGTTGGATACGGCACAGGTCACGTAGGCGCCGTTGTCTTCGGGAGTCGCGCGCCAACTGAAAGAATATATGTTAATACCGCAACAAAACTAATAAATTTTGCTTTATTTCAATGAAAAATCTCTTTACTCACTGAATAGTGCTGTCCACAGTATCCCCATGAATCTGCTGGGAATGAAGATCGGACGGAGCGAGGGTTGAGTTGTGGAAGTACTGAACAATAGCCTTTTTGAAGGGAAAGTTTTTATGAATGATTATCAAAAAAATATTCGTACCATTGGAACGAGGAGTAGGGGATCCTCCTGAGGTCGAGCACTTGAACGAGATTCCATCGCCCTCAGTGACAGTCTCAGTGGGAGCGGAGACGATCTTCGGGTCACCGGGTGGCACTGAAAATATGTTTCAATCATGTTTTTATTCAGTTGATCACATTTTTGGTTTTCTAGAAGAACTTTTGTTAATTTTTGTTGCACACATCCATTATTGCGTCATTCCAATGATTGACCCTCCATCGGAAGAATGGTCATTTCCGTATGCGTGCCTCATCTCTTTGATCTATGCTCCTAATTGTACTCTTCCCTCCCGATGTCGTCTTCTCTTCATTTCCGGCATCTCGGCATTCATCTCTATCGTATGCAAATATGGCCCTCCTCGGATCTCCCCCTTCCTTCTCTTCTCAATTGTGCCGCCTCTCAACTTTCCACGCAATGCTAACGTAGTGTGTGATAAATAGAGACGGAGCTAGATGTTCTTGGAGATCTCTAATTGAGCTGGATCTGTCTCCATATTCTACTTCTCTTCCGATCTAGATCCATGTTGGCGAATTGAATAGACGAAGCATACAATGCTTGCAGGGGGTAATAGGCACAGTGTGCCCGTTAGCTACCAAAGAAGGAAAGGTGAAGAGGGTTCAAGCACTTTCATTATATCCAACCTCTCTGCTCGATGGAGAGAGAGAGTATCTATAATAAGGGCCAGGTGCGCGACACCAATCACTTCTTCCTCACTCTCTCCATTATCCATGATCTCTAATCCCGAACAGGGGGCTTAGCGAGAGCAATACAATATCCCCCGTGCGCGCTAAACCTAAGGGTCTCTCCTCCAGGAGATAATGAGTCTGGATTATACCTCGTAAAAGTGAGGGCCAAAAAAAGGTGGTCTTGGTTGAGAGGTTTCATGAACGGTTCTATGGCTCTGTAGTGGTACGGGATGAAACCCGAGACTGAAGTGGGGTGCAGAGAGATTAGCTGGTATGGAGGGATAAAGAGATTCCGCGACTGGTTGTTTGACCACTACTGATATGAGACGCGCGTCATTCCTCGCTACCTGCTAAGCAGGGAGGTCGGCGGTCTTGTGCAAATAGGGAAGCGAAAGGGACGCTGACCGACACACGAGCATCCGATTTCCCTCGTTCTCACGGTCCGAACGCTATTTGTTTCTCCCGTACCTTCCCCTTTGGACACGAGTATACACGTGCTAATTATGCTAATTAGCTATAGCCGCGGGTCTTCGACAATTGAAGGGAACCGCTGACCCGAAGGGAAAGGTTAGCCGGCAGGTCGAGAGAGGCCCCCGAGGCAATTGTTTCCTCCTCTCTTCCTGGCTACAGATTGTTCCTACCTTCTAATCACTTGGAGCAATTAGGGACCTTCCCTAGGGCTACAATAACAATCGGCCCTGTCGCTCAATTATTCATTGAGACTGATCAACCTCGCGTCAGTCATTGCTCATTTCGAGGCCATGTACAATAGGGCTGCTCTATTCAATCGTTTTCTTGGCTGAGGTAAGGCTAAGGGAGAGGAAGAAGTGTGTTGAATCGAGCAAGGACAAGAGGGCGAAGGTAAGTATCGAGCCAATTGAGAGGAGGGGGCAAGGGGGGCTCAAGGGAGGACACACCACTAAACTCTCCCTCGATTGCAGTCAGATCATCTCTCAATGGCAGTAATGAGTGTCTCTGCTCTATTGTTGCACTGTTCATTCCATCTGGTCGCAGAGACTGTCTGACATGATCTCCCCTCCTCTCATTGCGCAATCCATGGATAATCACCGTGCAATGATCGATGGGAATGAGAGGGATCGAGACCGAGCGGAGACTGATACAAGGACACACGAGAGTGGGTACATTGTGATACATGTATTTTCTTATCAAAAATGATTCAAATTTCGTGATATTTTCGGGATATTAGCTAAGATATGGACACTTTCTCTGATCCCTTAACCCACCAAGCACGATGACTTCCGATCCATCAGTGGTATGCTGACTCCCATCGTCAGTGTTGAGTACGGTGCAGTGGTACGTTCCCGATGTGTCCGCTCGCGTGATCTGCAAACGCGTTCTCTAACTCTCTCCATTTCCCCTGATCTCTCTTCGTCTCTTCCTTGAGAGTGTACAGCTTATCGTTCTGTGATGCTCTTCGCACTTCTCGGACATCATCTAATCCTAACGATCGCTTTTTCTTCTCTACTCACATGTTTGATCTTGAGATCATGCTGACCGGCGGTCGCGTCGTTCACCAACTCGAAATGGGCCTTCTCGAGGAGTTTCGAATTGCGAGTGAGTGTCCTGAATTGGGATCGTATTTTTCCTATGAAGGAACATTCCCTGGTGTGAGGATATTGCTATATCAAGTTCTATCTAAAGTTCCAAAATGACGCCAATGATATCCGTCTAATGTTTCCATCCGGATTCCATCCAACACTTCTCGCATTCTATCCTCTCATCAGATCACACGCTTCGTCTAACGAGCCAAAGAAGTGGCGAGAAGAAAGAACAGGCAAGAAATTCCCGTAACACAGAGAGAGAGACAGAAAAGAGTCAAGGTGATCGTCATGCGATTGTGCATGGCGATATACTGCAAAAAGGCATCTGAATGGTTTCCCGCTTTTTGGGAGAGTTTCAGGTCACTGCAAATTTGCTATTCAATAGTCTTTGCAGCACATTTAAAAGGTTGAAAGAAAGCGTACCTAGGCAGTCCCTTGGTGTAACGGATCCACTGCACTTCATGATTGTCTCCTCTGAAGGACTGAGCCAGTGTACATTCGAGTGTTGGTCCTTCCTCTCCTTCCCGCACGTAGTACGGAGATGATGATGGCTGCTTCACAAAAACATCGGTCGTCTGGCCAGCGATGCCTGCAAAAATCATTCCGTTCACTTGTCTGTTCCTGAGGGGTCAGTTCATTCAGTCTTCGATCACTCTAGTTGCTCAATCGTACAGCTCGAGGGCTCTTCTCCTATCAAGAGACTCTCCTTCTTCTCTCTCTCTCCTCTTTGAGTATGAGATTAAGCGTCGTCCCCCGCCGGTAAGAGCCCTCATCCAGGAGGTTCACAACAAACACCGATTCAAGGGTTAGAGAGAGAGAGAGAGAAGAGTCTCAGGCGAAAGTAACGGTGCGCGCTGGTCTCTTTTGTAGATAACCTCGCTAGATCTGTGTCGAGTCCGAGATCCGAGTCGTAGATACGCGCACTCTAATGGAAGGATGAGACGGCCAGCAAAAGACTGTCCCATAAGGATTCGAACCCAAACCCCTCTTCTCTCCAATCTCGCTCCCTCACCTACCGGTCAATTATTAGTGGTGAATGCGTAATCGATGCGACCATGGATGCACTCTGAATAATGGGAGGACCACCCCTATTGTACCTATATGGGAGTCAAACCACGCTCGACCGCCCTCAACCCGAGGGCGAATCGCTAATGAGACAAGAGAGCCGGGACAGGATTACTATAGTCTTCATTAACAAAACAGTGTCGAGAGGAGTGGGTGGCCGGTACCGGTACTGAGCAGCAGGCGAGGCAAATCTACAGTGAAGATCGCGGGAGTATGCGCATGCTAATGGACCAGCCGGAGATATTTGCTTTTATCGCACAAAAGCTTCCTCTTCTTCTCTGTTGTATACATGTTTTGAGCTGATGATGATGAGCGCAGTGACTCAATTATGGATGGAGAGCAAGAGGGAAGAGCAAAAACGGTGCAGTCCTGATAGGCAATCAAGAGGGATCATACAAAAAAGCAAGATCTTCATGTTCGTTGATTCCCCCCTGTACCATTCTGTAGAAAGTCTCACTATCCGGTCACTTATCCCTCATCTACTCCCTCTTCCCTATGTGTATTCGCAGTATCGGACTGGCACATTGCGTGAGTGAGAGAACGCTCGAGGCGGAGAGAGCGCAGACGCGAAAGGGAGGTGAGAGAGCACGCACATCGAGGAGGGCGCTCTCGGGTCCAAATACAAACATATTTGGCAACTCCAGAGGGGGATCGGGAGAGTGAGAGAGAGGAGTCAGCGGGTAGAAGGGGCAAATGCGTTCCGCCTCAGGGCAAATCTGTAGAGATGATGGAGGGATAGAGACAAATCAGGGGATTTTAGAAGGAACAAAGTAGACCAAAGACAAGATCATGGTAGATCAACGATAGTCAGTCATAGTTAATGACTGAACTGACAATCCTTGATCTTTCTTTACAAAAGTAAAGGAAGCACTCACCATGAACAAGTAGAGTGAGGAAGATGAGTATAGACGACGATCGATTCCTTCGATCATCCGGTCGACTCCTCGCCATTTGGAGTCTTCTTTGTGGAGGGGGAAGCTACTACACACTACTCGTTCCCCTTTGGTCGATCTCTGAAAATCATTCCAATTAAGGGAGCAGAACGGTAATGAACTGGTATCTCTCAAAAGGAGCGCGACTGTGCAAAAAACGACGAATTGATCGACTCGCAAGATAAGCAACGATAAAAGTGAATGATAGGCGTTCTAAGGAGAGGGTGGTGAGGCATGGTAGGTCAAAGACTCTGTCCAGGAATTCGAAATGATCTGTCAGCAGAGAGCTTCGCTCATTACGAGGAAGGAAGAGTGGAAGGAGTCTCTTCACTCCTCAGGGGCAAAAAACACTTGTCAAGTATCACGGGAAGTGACCGGCGGCCGGTTTCGAGCGGCTCTTTCATCCTCGAGTTCGCAGAGAAAAATGACAAAAACGAGGTAAGGAAGAGACCGGGGGATGAACTGCGCATATCTCTCGTGAGGGTGAGATGAGAAACAAATGGTCATGAATAGGAGGCACGCCTCTCATCCCATTCAATGCATACCATGAAACTGGCAGATCAAAGGTCAAAAAAGTTGGCAGAAACGGGCGATTTCTGAGATTGCGGTGAGGGGTGTTGGTGAGGCGAAGAACAATGGGATGGGCGAGACAGAGGGAGAGTACCATCCCGAATAGGCTTGTGTTTGAGCATTGAAGGAGGAGGAGGAGGAGTGAAGACGATTGAAAGGCAAGAAAGTGGCGAACAAGAACAGCTTGTCTTACTGTCTTGGACTCAATCGAGGATCGAGGGTGAGAGGGAGGGAGGAGGGAGGGGGTTGATCTCTCTCTCTCTCTCTCGGGGGTGTGGTCTGCCTCTCTCTCGCAAGATCCATCCGCTCTCATACACACATTCACCCGAAGGGGGCGGGCTCGGGGGCTCATTAGTTGATTGGCATGGAAAGGGAAGAGAGAAGGGTTCATAACTCAGATCAGGAAGGTGATGGAGGAAAGTACTTCGCATGCAGCAGCCATTTACCCCCCGATCGCAACCAGTTGGTCAATTCGACTTTACCTTACACGGAGATGGGAAAGAACTGAGGAGGAGGGGAATGAGAGAGGGGAGTGTGATTGCATACTATGGCCCCCCACTCGATCGGTCACTATTATCCGTGTAAGAAGTACAAGAGTGAGAGAAGGGAAAGGAACAAGTCTGCGAACTGGTCACAAGTCCTGCGAGGAGACAGTTCCGATGAAAAAAGGTCGATTATCCCTGCGACTTTCCAGTAAAAAGAAGGTGTGGACTGGACTCGGGTCGGCGAGTTTTTCTTAGCACCCTCCGAAGCCGCGTTCTCGGTAATCTTCCATTGTTAGTGAAGGGATCGAGGAAGGAGTGGCCATGGAGAAAGAAGGAGAGGTGAATAGAAGGAGGGGAGAAAAAGCACTGTGCCGCTTGGCTGTATAACTGAGAGCGAAGAGTGCACACATATCGAGAAAATTATGGGCCTGATTGAGAGGGGGGAGAGAGCGGGTGAAATGGAGAGACGAGAGAAGAGGATGCGCATAACAGGTGAGGAACGGACGGGGCGGGTCAAGCTTTGAAGAAGAGGACGAGAAGAGAGGCTGGAGAGAGAAACAGGTGGCTTTGAATGGAAACTGAGGTATATACTCAAGAAGGACTGGCTAGATCGAGAAGGTGACCAGAAAAGGATACACGGGGTGAATAGGTTGGCAGATAGGCGAGACAGGGATATGCGATAGTGATCAAGAGGGAGGGAATCTCTCTGACAGGCATGTTAACCTTCCTTCGACCTTGTCTTCTGCTGATCTCGACCAGATATCTCGAGGGCACGCTCTCGATTATCGAGAGGAGGAACATGATTGATGTTGGACAGCAAGGCGGGAAAACAGGATACCAATTGTAGAGATCGACAATTTGAAACCCAAGAATTTCAATACAAAGTCGTTATCCTCATACAGAAAGAGATACCGCTGATCTCACCAAGGCGGTAAGACAAGACTGGGATAGTGTTTATAGGGACACACCAGAGGGGTGAGAGGCATTCATGGGATACTGGTGGCACCCGGGGCAGGGGTTGAATCGTCGCGCAAAAGAACTGTGATCATGGGATTAAGCTCAACGTCAGGTTCCCTTTCGTAATCAGCTCAGATCAAAACATAGGGACGGCAGGGAATGAAGGGGGAGGGAGGGGTGATAGAGCATCTCAGATTTGGAATGGACGGCTCCCTCAAGGAGGGACGAGGAGCAAAAATAGTGAGAGAGAAGAGAGAGAGAAAGATAAGGACATATCCGAAGAGAGGGAGAGGAGGGACAAATGATGAAGTGATCGATACAGATTAGGTAATGAACGGAATGGAAGAAGGAGGGAAGGGTGAAAGGAAGGAGTGGAGAGGGGACAGAACAACTTGGAACCGCCGGTATGCTGAATTACGGCTAATCGCACAGGGGGCAGCAACCTCGCGCACGCTCAGTAGATTGTTCAAGCTTCTCTCTCTCTCTCTCGCAAGCAAAAGGGACCCGATCGAGCGTGAGCCGCGCGGATCTAAGCATTTACTAGTCGAATCGAGCGGGGCGAAGCACATCTCGGTCACTCGCGCAAAATGACTGCGAAGCGTGAATTGGTATGGCAATTAGGCACGCGATAACTAGGCCTGATCTGAGAGTTTCATTATAGAACTACCGTACCCTTGCGCCAAGGTGAGTAATGGCACGCGGGCGGATTAGGGACTGTTAGGGCGGATTAGGCCTGGCCTGGGCAATAAAAGAGACGAGGACTGTTCCCACACCGATCCATCTCTGTGTTGTCATACACTCATGTTGTGGCACGCAGCTGTTGAAGGAGTAGCGGTTATGCGTGATAAGGGGGAAGACAGGCCGACACGCCACTTGGGTAGGCTACCGAAGGAAGTGATGAAGGAATGGGACAGTCTCTCAATCTGCTTTGATCTATCACTGATCGGGGTTGAGAGAGTAGGAAAGATGAGAGAGAGAGAGAGGGGTGGTATTCCTTCCGCACCTTGGAGCGACTACCGGAACAGTCTCGTGTTTCTCTCTGGCAAAGGTGCGAAGAAAGAGAGACAAAAGAAGAGACCGGAAACCTTAGACGGACGATGTGAGAGATGTTCCCCGACGGGCGTGGAAGGGCTTTAGAACGAGAAGAGACGGGAATGGTACAAGGAAATATTGTTGTTGCCATCTCTCAATAAGGAAGAGCCCCTGCCGACTGTACGCAATGCGGCGAGATGAGAGGAATGATTAAGAAAGGGAAGTTGATGGAAGGAAGGGATGATTCAGCACGGGAATGGAAGTCTATGGAGGAGGAAAGAGAGGCTACCGAAGTACCATTCAATGAGTGTGACATTCTAACGTAGGAACAGTAAGCGAATCGAAAGGATAAAAAACTCAAGGATGAAGCCTAATGGCAAGTATACTCTTGCAAGAAAAGGACCGATGCCAGACGGAATAAAAGGGAGGCGCTGAGTTTCCATGGGAGGGAGAATCAGTGCCCACCACAGAGAAAGAGAAGGGAAGGAGTGGACAGAGCAAAGACTGCTAATTATCCTCCTGAAGGTTACAAGCGAATTAGAAGGAAGAGGAGGCAAGGGAACGGTAAGAATTACTGCTGCCGATTTACCTCTGATTGCACTTTACAATCCCATAATTCGAAAGGATCAAATTTAGAACCCAGCAGATTCAAGTCAGCCTGTCATAATCGGGTCAGTACTCTATCGGGAGTGGTGGTGAAATGAGGGGGTTGAAATATGGTTGTGCTCTACTCGCGGTAATGCATGGGGTCCCTTCCATTGTACAGGAGAGGGCGCGAGTGATGAGAGGTCTCTACTAGAAAGAAAAGAAGTGAGAAATACAGGCGAAAAGAGATCGAGTGTGAGGATGGGTCTGTGTAATTACACGAGTTGGAACGATGGGGGGGGGCTCAGCAGACGGGGGAACGATCTGTCAGGCAGGCATGTTCGATGGAATGACTCTCTCATTCGCAATGCTCTCTCATTTTGTCTGACTATCAATAGAGCACATTTAGGCATGGATGTGCTGAGAAATTGATGCTACAGGGAACAGTAGGGTACGATAGGTAGGATGACAGGCATGGACAAGTAGATACTGCAGAGGAATACGGCGCAAGATCGAAGGAATGGAATGAAACAAGAGAACGCGTGTGCGCATGATACAACGAGAAGTTCCTAATGCAGGTCAGCGCTTGATAAATGTCCATATATTCAAATGGGATCCCGTCTCACTCTCTCCCTTAGGTGAAATCGGCCCGGCAGATCTCTAATGGCTCTCCCATTTCACTGAAGATTGTGATGAGTGACAAAAGGGGGCAGATTAGATCAAGGAGATGAACCAAGCTGGCAGCACTAGGAGATGAAAGATCGAGACAGGCGAAGATATACGAAATCTCCCCTCCCCCTCTAAGTGCAGACCGATTAGAAGTCCGTAAAAGGAAGTTGAGTCACTCATTCGCAACAGCGAGAACGGGATGGATCAGCTGTTTTCACAATGGACTTGACACACTTTTGGACGGCGAACTCTAGAAAGAGAAAGTGAGGGGGGAGAGAGAGAGGAAGAAGAGTGAGAGTCACTCAGGATGAGACGAGAGATGAGCAATATAATTAGTATGATGATGATCGGACACTGCTGGTGTGCCCTCTCCCATTTCGCCTCTCCCTCCGCGTGGGGAGCGGTCGGGAAGAGATAGAAAGAGGAGAAAACAATAGGCGGTCTTCATATGCGCCGCCTTCAAAGGGAGACTAAGGAAGACTGTCATGCTGGGATTGACCCATACATAGGAAAAAGGTGTGATGGTGCCTCGAACTTGCGCAAGGATTGTAATTGCGCCAGTTATGGTCCATGATGGGTATGATCCCAGACAGATGCACAATCGCTTCTTACTCAACAGGTGCAATACTGACTGGCCTAATACTAGAGTATGAATTGGGTGAGGACGATGGCAAAAAATGGCCAGGGTATGAATTACGAGCAGGTGGTTGGAAACGATTGGACGCTTCCTGGGTCAATTTGCCAGAGGGAACAGAGGGGCTACAAGTGTCCTTAGACCCTCTCTCGACCCTCTCTTATTGTATGCTTTCGCTCCTGTTATCATCGTGATTGTGCCCCGGGAGAAGAAAGACGGCACACTTGTGTGAAGTGGACACAGGAACAACTGAGGGAGAGAGAGAGGTGTTCCCCCACTGAAAGGAAGATACTAAGACTTTGATGAAGAGGGGGCTCAAGAAGTAGCAATAGCTCGCAGGTACCAAAGTCGACCAGTTTAAGGGGGTAAGTATATGCCGCCAAAGAGAAGTGTGATGAGAAGAAACAACCTCAGGGGATCATTGATTCGAGAAGATCTGGACATTGATTAGATGCAAGACGAGAAGCATAAAAAAGAGAGAGGTGTTGGCATGTCAGAACCGTATTAACGATCTTAGTATCATAGTTACGATCACTCTGTTGACCCTCTAATGCACCCTCTAGAGATGTTGAATGATTGATACAGCAAGAGTGGATTAAACTTTGATGAACCTATACTTTCGTATAGCAGTAAACGAGCATGATATGCAGCCTCAGAGGGCCACCCAACGGGCGACGAATTCGAAATGAGTGGAGAGAGGATCAGATATCACAAGGAGTGGACTACGGAGAGGAATATGAAGTACAAACTGGACAGAGACTCTCAGTAGTCTTTCCATCTAGCAGAAGAGTGGGATGAGTGAACGAGATTTTGTAGCTGACTTTTGTCTCTCTTAGCGCGTATCCTATTGTTCTCCTGAAGTGACCCCAGATTCTTTTACACGCACGAGCGCAAAATCTTCCGATTCCCTAGGCTTACGAAATGGACCCGCCAATGTTTAGGCAACAATGTGCAGAAAAAAAGGAGAGGAATAAACGAGACAAAGAAGGAAAAGGATAACGAGAAGGAGCAACGCAGTTCCTCAGTTCAACACAACAGAGAACAGCGAATAGTGGACCCAAATGTCCACTTGAATTTTGCGTAACTACAAAATCAGCTTAGTCCAGCATGCTTCTGCAACAAAGAGACGGAAATAGTGGAAACGCCAAGAATGGGTTTGATTAGTCAAAGGGAAGCGGGCCTATTGGCTGCTCGAAACGGCAGTTACCTCTCTCTCTCTATGTATCTTTCTCTCCCTCTCGTGGGAAGGTGCAAATACAGGAACGGGAAGAGAGGAGAGAAGAAAGGCATAGTGGAATATGATGAGCATGAGCACAAATAGGTTGGAGGAAGGGGGGGGGGGAGGGAGTAGTCCCCCTCGAGAGAGGGGTTCCAACGGTTTGCAGTTACCTCATCCAGAAGTTCCGTCATTTCAATGAGCTGTGCAGACTTGAGACAAATTAGAGAACTAAGACGAACTAATCAAGACAATCCAGCACGGTCACCTTCCCAGAGGACTGAGAATGGAGGGAGTGGCCTCTATCTCATATTACAGTAGAGGGAGGCGTATAAAGATCATTAATCTCATACTGATCTGCCTTTCGTTCCAGAATGCCGATAGGAAGCATCTGTGATAGATTGAGGGAAAGGAAGGAAAGACAGAGCTTATTCTCCTCATCTGGATTCTAATTAGCGAGAGTGAACTTCACAAAGGGTCATCAACTACTGCGGTTGAACTCCATCAATTAGTCACATATGGGAGGAAAGGAAGCGAGAAAGGGAAGAAACTGCAATTTGACATCCGAACGGACAAAGATACTGGTGAGATGCTACAACTGAGCTAGGGAGAAAGAAGGATGTGTGAAAGAGAGTGGAGAGATAGAGTACTCTTGTCTGACGATAGCCAATCCATCAAAGGGAGAACAACGGAGAAGACTGTCTCTTCCCTCTAGATGAGACCATAAATCAGTCAGATATCGAGATAGGAAAGATGAGGAAAGACTCACAACAGAGGTTTATTGAGGAAGAGAATCTAGATCGAGTCACGGATAAATCGAGCTTGACGAAAGTAAACGTTGATAGATCCTCCGTCACATCTGGCGAATAATAGATCTTCATGAAAAGTGAGGATGGAACGACACTGAAATCTGAAGGAAGAGGGAAAGTGGAGTCAGATTTAAGCTGCAGATATCGGGCGACTCTCTCACACGAATAAATCTCAATAAGTGAAGGCGTCACATCGAATGGACACATGATGAGGTTAGATAAGAGTTTTGGTGAGATGATGAAGTGGAATGAACAATACTAAGCTTTGTTCAGGTTCTCACGTATGAGCAAATTGAACATGAAGAAGATTAACTTATTCTGATCAATGAATGAGATGTCAAATTCGGAACTGGATGTCTCACGAGGACTTCAATGGGCGGTCATTGTGTGTGAGGGAGTAAGAAAGGGGCTAATGAGTCCCGAGGGAGCAGCTACTCCCTCCACCCTGATAGATGCTTGCTATGATAGGCAATGAGACTTGCCAGAGTAAGAATCTCTCTAGAGAGAAATGAAGAGGAAGGAGGGGAAGAGACAAAAAGGAACAGACAAAGGAGTCGTTCGAGAATTTTCACAAAAAAAGGATGGATTTTGAGTGACAGTGGACGTGAGACTTAGTACGGGAGTCCCTCTAATGAGTACAAGATGTAAGAAGGGGAGAACGTCCTGGAATCCCGGCGGCCCACCCCCACTTCGCACATTTCGAGATGACTGCAACCAGATGCTGTCGTCTCTCACTTCTCCATATTCTCTCCTCCTCTCTCATTGTCTGCCCTCTCCCTGATCCCCATGTTCTCTCGCACGCTGCGGGGTTCTGACTGGATAATTGAAGAGTAACTCTCATCATCTCTCACTGATCTAGGCAGTCAAGGAGAGAAGAGAGTAAGGGAAATGGAGAGAGTCAACTCTTCCGTCAACCATTGCCCAGTGGAACGATTGAATAGCGGGATCAACTGCCAGATTAGAGAATGGAATGGAGGCTGCTGAGGCTAAGCCAATTCAAGGGAACTTTCACCTGATTCGGGTCACTCACTCAATTGAGAGGGAATGGAGAGTAGCTGTTGCGAGTGTTGTGGTTGCGAGTCTTCCTCTCGCTCCCGTTAAAAAGATGGATTGGTTCTCGCTCCCTTCCAAGCACCAGGTGTCAAATCTAAAGGGTGTCAAATCTAAAAGTACTCTCTCCATTTCTCGTGATCTCTCTCTATCTGTAGCTACTAGCCTCTGACTAATTGGTCACTACAAGGAGCAACTGATCGAAAGAAGGCGCCTCGGACTAGATAATAACTGACTGAGATACGTAAAGGCGGAGAACAATGGGCGCGTGGCGACTATAGCCTGTAATAACAGCAAAAAGTGTGTATCTGGAGAGAGGACAAGGGGCGGTTCTGTAATGAGTGAGTGAGTGTCTGGTCATCATTGCCTGCAGGCCAATTTGACGCGGAGTATGCTCAATGAGCCGCAGGGCGAAAAAAGTGGAAGGACTCACTCGAAACGAGCATGGAAAAAGTGAAGTGATGAATCTTCCTGGTGTGTCTATTAGCGATCGAGGATCGTTCGAAAAAAGTTCGATTAGTTGAATTTAAATATTATTTATTAAGGGGGATTATAAAGATCAGAAAAAAACTATAACTACTATGACGAATTACTTATTAGTTCTAGTTCTGAGAGCCCAGCAACTTACTAGTTAGTCTTGTTACCAGTCCTTGAAAATAAATTTAATGAAACAATGAGGCATAAGCAAGAATCGCACAAGACAACCTGTGAGCGCGACTCAATGGAAGAAGCAAGTGTTAGTCAGTGAAAAAAGTGTGGATTCGAGGTGTCTGACTGATTGATGGGCATTGGAGGAGAATCGAAAGAGAAGACTAAGAGTCTCTCAAAGGTCCACGATAATTGATAGCCCTCCTGTCCCCCCATCTTGCTTCATTTTCACGCCGGCTTTAAACTGCTCGTTGATTAATCGGAGTGGCACGCGAGATGAAAAGAAAAAAAGGCGGATAAGATCCTTTTCACACCCCACGTTTCGATTACAACGACGGAAACACAACAACGATGAGGTTTATGAGTGGGGGAAATACACAACTGAGGTTCTCTTGATCAGACGAAAGTGAATGATCAGTCATAAAACGATAAAGTTGTTGTGGGATCAATCATAAAATAGGGGCTATTTCAATCAAACATTCTTAGAATTACAAGAAATGTCTGATTGGAAAACAATCCACTATGTTTTACCATTATATATTTGCATTGTCTTTCGCGAATAGGCATACCGTAATGCCACAATAACACACTGATGAAAAAATGGAGAAATAACACGAAGGAATCAACAGGATCGCCATGTTTGCGAGTAGGGGCGAATTAGCGAAGGAGTGAGAGGCCACTGAGCCGCGCCTCCCGCTGTGCAGCCTGAAAGGAATCGTTACGGAGAAGTTTGTTGGAATCACCTTGGACAGGGAACTTGTTCATCGAGATCCCACTGCGATTTCTCTTACTATCTCCATTTCACACGATATCTCGCCTTCTTAGACTCTATTCATACCCTGAATCTCCCTTAAACTTAAGGATCATCGTTCCTCTTGGCATTGTGCCCTAGTCATAACATATCCTTGCAAGGCGATCAGCGTCATGTTCAGAGAAGGAAGAAACAGAGAGATTCTCCCCTTCGATATTCGAATTTGTTGCAGATACCCGCCATCGATCGTCTCCCTTTGTCTCTGCGGACTCCAAATTAGCCCCTATTGCACCCCTATCCATTTCTCGTCTCAATCGTCTCAGCCTTCTCCCTATTCACTCAGTCCTCGCTCTCATTCTTCAATCCATTCTCGCAATGGCGTCGCTCTTCTGCGACTCGGACAACGAATCGGCTGAGGTATTCCAATTTTTAATTAAAATTTAAAATATGAACTACGAGAAAATGGGAATATTTTTTGTTATGAATTTGTGGCAAAACATAAATTAAAGGAAGATGATCATAAAAGCACTATAAATCCGCAAGTCATTCGCCCGTTTCCATATCTAGCCTACCTGAAAAGGGAAGGTCACAATAGCTCCACTGTTCCGTCTCGCTCTATATGGTGCGACACGTTGGTTGTTGCACCATCTCTCAGGTAGATAAAAGTGCATGAGAGGGACGGAAAAGTGCAATTCCTTGTCCGAGAATCATTGTGAGCCGCTCGCGCGCACGCGTTTTCTCTCCTGTTTCTTCCTTACTTTCTTCTTTCTTTTCGAACGGGCCACTTTTCCTCACTCTTTGGCGCGCTTTTTCTTCAGGCAAAATTGGCGCCTTTGCGCACTTTTATTCTCAACTGAAGCACTTCTCAGATTTTCATTGGGCAGACGAGGCAGGAAAATCGATCTCAGCACACGATGGTTGCAGATGTAATGGCTAGAAACAACGAGAATCAGAATGTGAGTTGGATTGATGATTCATTATTACTTCTCTTGCATTTCACTTTTTGTATAGATTTTCCACTGGGTTTATAGGATTTCCTCATTGGAAAGTACTTTTTTTTTCATCACGACTGTATCTCATGTTTGGCATGATTACAACTCCGTAAATTCGTTGGTTTATAAACTGAATGTGATATCCTTCAGGGTGAGCAGATCTACCCCGCTCCCAATCATTCATCTCATTCGATGCTCTCAGCTGAAGAGGAGGAGAAGGAGGGAGTTATGAAGATCATCCGAGCGAACATCAAGAGGATCACACAAGAGGCAAATAAGGTAAGGTGTCTTACAATCTCGATATGGCAACTTATATCAACTGCCAGCCTCGCAAAATCAACCACTCTCCAAAAAAAAATTTTTTTCTTGTCTGGATTTCGTCTGAATTAGTAATTTAATTAGTGAAAACAAAGGGAAATCGAGAATTAGAAAATTTGGATTAGAATTAATTGACTAATTTTCCATGAAACAAGGGAATGTTAATTTAGCGGAATAGAATTTCAAAGAATATTATTTATTTAAAAATGGTAAAAACTTCAGATCGAAGACGATCGATTGAAGCGTAGCCAGATCCAATACTTCAATCGAAACGGATGTTTCTCCTGTTAGGCAGTGAATTCAGTGCCCTTTCCTCCCCTTAGATTTCCCTCTCCCCTCCTGTCCACTTTCACTCCTCCACGCTTCTTTGTTGTCTCTCACACTTGCTTGCCATCAATTTCTCTCTTTTTTTTACCCTGACAGTAAGAGATACGTCAAACACGCTTCTACTTTTACCCCCGAACTCCACGAGAATAGATCAACAAACTGGAACCATCATGCCACCATTCAACTGTCCCCTCAATCGCAATCAATCGTTCGCATAGTAATGAAGAGTATATCGATTACAACAGTTCGTCAGGACATGATCATTTAACCGGAGTGTGAATACAAATAGACAAATGAAGCAGAAACGAGTTGAAACAAAATACTCGAAAAGGGGAGAAATGGAAAGAGATCGCCATGGGGAATTGTGGGTGTCAGTCTACCGTGTCAAATGATGAAGGGGACGGTATTATGGAAGGAGGGAAAGGTCAACGGGTGTCAGAAGTAGGCATTATTAGGATACAGCTGGATGCTATCTTATAAATTCCCAATCTTACAAATCTAGCAAAAGTCTGAAGAGCATAGGAAAAGAAGGTTGCGAGAAAACTTTCCCGAGGATGCAATTTTAGAGCAAGGAATGCTAAGGAAAACACGGAAAAGAGGCGAAGAAGCCGTGTGTACAAAAGGGTGGTCATCGGATCTAAGTTTTCTACTCGATTAAGAAATGATAGAAACCGTTTACGAGTCTGAGCTCGCGAGAGGATACTGCTAGGCCAGTATCAATTACAGTGGAAGTCTGAGTCTAGATGCAATACAGTTTCGATTTGGGAAAAAAATCTAGAAGGATTATCGAATTGGGGAATTTGAAGTGTTCTAGAAAATTCAAAATCTAGACAGATTCAGTATTGATTACACAAAACGAGATATTTAGAAAGATGGGGAAAGAGGGTTTACTACATGGTTTCAAAGTTAAGGGGAAAACTTGATTCGATTCGGGCGAATTCGTGTGGGTATCTAGTAAGGCTCAAAACTATTATGTAGGTATTATGCTAGGTCAGGCAAAGCGGGGGGTCAGGAAGGCTACTCATCAAACGGCGTATCGAGGAAATGATTCTCAGAACTCGTAAAGGTCATCGTCGTCCGAGTTCTCCCTTCTGTCTCCTTTTGACTCGACGATGAATGTCGACTCGTCTGTAGGCGTCTCGTCATCTGGAAAAGTATTCTGTTAAATAAACTTGATTTTTTCAATGTGAAAAAATGATTTAATTCATCAAAAAGTATGAAAATTTTGAAGAAAATCCTTAAGAATTCGTACCATCACTCTCAACGGAGCTCTCCGTTCTCATTCTTTTCGCTGCATCCTCTTCTTCCTCGTCATCGATGGTATTCCGACGGTACGTCACCATGAATCGACTCAGGGTTGGAGGGAAGGGTTGCTGGAAATGAGAATACTGTAATTTCATAGAGAATTTCGTATGGTAAGAGAGGAAGCGATAAAAAATTTTTGCAAATGATCAGCAATGGACTCGAACCAACGCCCTTGCGATATCAATACCCATCTGCGCCATAGTTATGGTTAAGATAAGAATATCTCGCCATTAGATCTATATTCTCCTTTTGCAAAGTGTTTAAAAAATGAATTGGAAAAATGAATGCTTTCTGAGAAAGATCTTAACGAGATTGTTCAATTAATTTATTTCATTCAAGTTTGTCTGTTAGATTAAAAACGCGAGTACATTCACTTCATGACTAATTTCAATGTAGTCACACTAAACTCGTTCGTCTAAGTTGTTTGCATGATTTCGTCATGATGACTGTAATGCACCCTAGAGCTCGAGAAATGCGCCGCTGTCTCTTCATTCTGCACTCTCTCTCACCTGTCAGAGAGGCGAGAGAGTGTGTGAAAGGCAGAGACGGCGGAATCATTTCTCGACCTCTAATGCACCCACCTTTCCACCGTAACCGACGAAGAAGCGGCAATTGAGAGGAGCGAGAAGAAACGGCGATTGCTGAAGAGATATACCGTCTCACTCACACCCTTGATCATTTCCCTATTCACTAAGCTCATCAATCTCACCATTTAATCACCTATCGTAACCTATCCGTCTTTTCCATTATCTTCTCCTTTTCGAACACTTTGTGAGTGAGTTTGACCTCTTTATCACTTTTCATATCCTCTAGCTCATCCCTCAACTCATAAGCCCCTCAGGAGGGAGGGAGAAACAAGTGAGGATAGATGTGATAAAAAGAAGGAAGAAAGGAGGACTAGAGGATAGGAGGGGAAAGAGCAACTCGTGCCTCATTTTACGACTAGTCAATCGCCCGATCTGGATGAGTCCATGCCCTTTCAAGGAGATTGTAGATCTACAATCTATAATATCTTCGAAAAATCCACTTAAGAACCATTCCGCAAGCACGTGATCAGAAGAAAACTCGGTAGGTAATATGATCCATGTCACGCTGTTCTCTCTCACTCCCATTCATGATCTAAGCAGTGGCTATTTCGTCGAACAGACAGACAGTACTAGATCATAAAAGTGCCTGTGACGCAGTGAGTTCCTCGTGGGTACCGGTGATTTCTCTCCCTTCTCTCCGACTCAAACGATCACTTCCCTCCCTCTTCTTCTTCCTTGCTACTACCATGTGATGCTACCCTCGTGACGCGGCGTTGCGTTGAACCGGGGGAGCAAACACGACACTATCATATCAGAGGAAGAGAGAGAGAGAGAGGAAAGACAATGGAGAGGGCTGTTACCCACTACAACGAAGTGAATAATAGCATCAGAATGATTGTATTCGCATACCGTCTGATTGATTAGACTTGCAATCATCACATTCATGCATAGATCATTGCATAAGACATCCGCACAGGATGAATACAGAATGGCACCTCTATTGATCGTCTAGTGTTACCCACTACAAGGAAGAGAATAATAGCATCATAATGGCTGTATTCTCACACACGGCGGTGATTGATTAGACCGATCTCTAGTGATCATCTGGTGATACTCACTACGGAAGGGAATCAGAATGACGGTCCGATCAGCAGGGATTGATAAGCATAATCTCTAGTAATCATCACATTCATATAGAGATCAATGCATAAGAATGACGGTTTAACCGAATGCATGATCTTTGAGATGTTCCCAGACTCGGGGCATTTGTATTACGATATCTCCCGTTACCACTTCATATCAGAGGGTAAATCTTACCTCATCAGTCGGGAGAGATTCAATTGAAGATGAAGCAGTCAGAGATAGGGGTACATCATCTCCGAGTTGGGAGTCCGTCTCATACCCGTCTGATGATCTCACTTCCGATATCTGCAATAGGTCATAATCATACTGTTGATCGAAAATCAAGGCAAGAGCCTGTCGAGCAAAGCTTATGTTCCATTCCACAGAGATTTCAGTGCATTGCCGTTCTATATTTGTTCTGCCATAGGTAAAAATGATAAATTCAACCCGTAATTGCTTGCAAATTCCTGTGATGATCACTGTTAGCTCTTATGCAGTAGAAGAGTTTGCTTTAATCCGATCAGTTTTTGTTGTTGATTGTCATATCACTGTGTGAATATGATAATCGGAAGCGGTATCGAAAGGGAGAGGGGAATCGATCATCGCTTCCTCTTTGTTTTCCCCTCAAGAAATGAGCGACGTGTGTTTCTCCCTCTCTTCTTCTCTTCTTTCTCAATCAAACAGCTGCTTGTTTAGAACTCAACGCGAGAGTCTTGAAGAAGACGACGAAATCGAATGATAGATGGAATGGGGGGGCGAAGATCATACCTGTCTGGCGAGGGTATGGGAAGCCGATGGGAAGAGGAATTCTCCTTCTTCAAGAGGAGTTGAGGGCGAACTCGGAGGAGGAGTTGGATTCTGGGGACGCTCGGACAGCGAATGCCATTGAATAGATGTTTACTCATGGAATGCGATGATCAAACAATGAATGGATATTCGTTAATGATGGTTCAAACTCGCTCGGAGGTGAGAGAAGGAAACGATCAACATTCCATCAAGAATGGAGCTGCAAGATTGCCTAATCTACCTGCGCGATTTATTGCGCTGAGAGGGGAGATCTAAGTGAGAAAAAGGGAGAAGGGAGAAGATGGAGCTATCACGAAGAACGGAGAACGGTCTGGTAAATAGTGATTGAGAACTGTTGAGAGGGGCTCTTGGTTTGAGAAGAAGAAGTGGGGGGGGAATCCTAGAGAAGGAGAAGAGAAGAGGTAGAGAGGGGCCATCCATTTGAAAAGGTTCCATTGCGGCTCGGTTTTGAGTATTGCGTTGGACGGAAAAGTTCGGAGGGAGAGGAGAGAGGCGTCAAAGGGCGTATGACTCCACCTACTGATTTGAGGAGGAGGGGCGGAGAGAGGGAAGGGAAGGAGAGAGGAGAGATGAGTTGAGATGACAAAAGAGTGTAGTGATCGGAGAGAGCGAGATGGGATAAGCTATTCTCTCTGTTCGTCTCTCTCTTCCTTCCTATTGCTATCAAGCACCCCCCTCTCTCAACTTTAACAATTCCTGTGCTAACCCCATCTTCTCGTCTCCCTTCTCGAAATCGATGACGCAAACAAGGCACAAACAGCTCAAACAGGGCAGATCAACACTTCTCCCTTCTTTGGTCCTATGACTTTACGAAAACATCGTTCAGCTATCTGAGAGAGGGGAGAATGGGAAGAGCAGTTCTCTCCGATCGGAAGGAATGAGAAGGAAAGAAGAGGGAGGAAGTGATTGAGTCCGAGGGTTTGATTGATCGTTCAAGAATGAGACGGAGCCAGTTTTCTAGAGAAGTTCAGAGATGCGTTATCGAGTTGTAATCACTGATCAGAGACTCAAACCGATGAGATCTCAGAGAGGAATGACAAGGGTCTCATCACCTTCAGAATTTGGGTAGAATAGAAGGAGATTGGTGAAGAATGAGAGCCGCGTCAAGGCAGAGGAATGCGGAGAAAGGGAGGGAGGAAACCGAAATGAGTCGAGTGGAGAAATGGGAGGGAGGGGACAGGGATTCATGAGAGATGAGAGATGTCATCCTTTTTCGCCCGTTGCACTGTAACATCTGGAGGGAAGAGAGGGCATATGTTATGCAATCTTTGACCCGGAGGGCGAGTGAGGGATAACGGTAATCTGTTCATTCACTTGATCAATGATCTCTACGAAAAAGAACGAGTAGACTTTCAGTTATTATTTATGGAAGAAACTCTGCTCACAACATTGACACAAATAGTTGCAAAAACTCTGGCGATCGTCAATAATAATTGTTGTTTTCCAATAATTTAGAAATATAGACAAATCTTTCCTAAAACTGAAATAGCTCAAGAATCGAAGAGAGATGTTACGGTAAGCTCGTTTTCGATGGAATGTGAGAACAATTCGTCGAGCATTCTCTAATGAGTGGGAGGGATGAGACAGATTGGATTGACGATTCTTCTCGCCCATTCCAGTTCAGAATCTATTCTGGGAACGGTTTGCCTCCCTATCAGGAGAATGGGGGCTATATTTGGCATCGTGTGCGCGGGACAGGGGAATGAAGAGAAGATAGAGAGAGAGAACACACCGTTTGAACGAAACGTGAACCGTCTCCTGAATAGGGGTTAAAGGGGGGAGGTGGGATAGAGAGAGATAGAGAGGGGAGGGGACGAGAGAATTTGAAGAACTAGGGGAGACAAGAAGTCGAAACGGTGGTGAGTGAACGCGAAATCAAACAGAGAAATGACAGCTGAACGAATGAAGAGTTTGAACCTCCCACACAAATTGAGAAGATATCGACGACGACAAATAACTGAACTACTTCTCCACGTGACTTCTCAGATACCTCCATTTTTCTCAATTTCCCTTCTCGTTTTCTTCATTTTCAATAGATGTGCGAACTCTCTTCTGCTCGTCGTCTGACACTCTCTCCATTCTCCACACTATCTCTCCTCTATCGGAATCAATCTCAATTCTGAATCATGCTCAGTTTGTCTCTTTATCGGGTCGAGCAGAGAGAGAGAAACTGAAAAAGGGGAAATGCGAGCAAAGTTAGAGAAACAGGGGAAAGCATTACAAAATGCCTACATAGAGTGAGAACAGCCTCAATCGGCAAGGAGGGGCCATTATGGATGGTATTGATGAGGTACAAGTAAATAGGAGAGAAGTAAAGCTGAGATGAGTAGAAGTTAGAGGAACGCAATCGATTCCATTGCAGGAGAACCGATCATGTCTCCACCACTCGTAGTGTGGATGATTTGATTGAAGGAGATTAGATAGCGGGGGAAAAGGGGACGGCTACAATTTACTTCTACTTCTACTATCTATAGAAGCATAACACTAACACGGAAGGGGGAAATTGGGTGGGAGGATCATGTGGGAATAGGAGGAGTTACTGTAGAGGATAAATGAATTTGGTTTTTTAAAACTTTGGGGTAAGTGATGGAGAATAGAGGGGATTAAGAAGACGAGTGCTATCTAGTGAATACAGTGGGAGATTCAACCATTCTACAAATGAACAGTATCCAATAATGGATCAAGAATAGCAGAATTCAATGGAAGGGAAAGGAAGTTATTACGAGCAATCAAATATTATGAGAGTTGCGGGGGCTACTGTGTTAAATTACGAGATCGACAATAGAATGAAGGGAAGGATTGTGGATTATTGGTGATGGCCGAAGGGAGGGTACGGTACCGCGGGGAGTACGGTAGTCCCTCACTCCTTTCTGACGAGTAGATCAGCGGAGATGGATCTCTGCATGCCGAGAGTAGGAGACTGGAGAAGGTTCGCACCAGGGGCAGGCTCTGTGTCATTCTGGAAAAAAGTTGTTAATCTCAACATCCCTCATCACTCCAAGATTTACTATGTGCCGGTTCCGAGCTACTGGCAAGTGTATTCGTGCATTCGTTAATGTTGCGATAAATAAATATTTATCTAGAAATCCCCCTTCTTCGTATTATCGCATTGATGTTAGTCATTTTCTGCAAGATAGAAGTACCTTAGCAACGATAATTTTCGCAACTGATTAGCGAGGCGGGCGATTACTCACTTCTCCCTCTTAGTCACACTCTCACTAATTCGTCCCCTGCAGCCACTGCACCGCAATTACTCATCTATTTGCCCAACAACTCGGTGCTTTCGGCGTTTTATTCATCCCCTCGATTCTTCCCGATTGCGAAATCAATCGCAATTGGATTCGATCCCGATGAAGAGATTGCCGCAGAGATAAACCTTCCATTTCTTTTCCTTCTCACTCCACAATCACTGTCAATTTCCTCACTAAGCTTTCTCAGAATCGGAATCGGAAAGATAAGAAGGGTCGATCCGAGGATTTTCATGACCATTGTAATGGTTACGTTGAACTTTGACCGAATATCGAAAGGAAGCCGCGCGACCATTCTCAAGCCCATTCCCGTCAATGACTTTACCCTTTCCTTCCGCTTTAGGCCCCGCTCTCTCTCTCTCTTCAGAACACACGGGAATGGGGCAATAAACGCCCGCTCAAAAGTCTTCTGAAGGGACAGCTAAGGGAGTTAACATTCAAAAAGGGAGGGGATATTCTACAGTATGTTTCATGGATTGATAGGACCTGAATACAGCAAAATGATTACCTCCTCATCCTCTAGAAGGACAGTGAGATTGAAGATGCCCGTTGAGCGCTTCGGGCGATTCGCAAAGTGAGCGTTGCGAAGAGGATCGATCCTCTGCAAAATATCGATTAGGTAGAGGTTCCACCCCTCCCCAGAGGGCACTGTCCGGCCACTGCCACAGTAACAACAGAACACCCTCGAGCCTCTAGGTTTATACTACCAACTAGTCTCCAAAGCATATTGATTGGCAATGCGAGAGAGCATCGGAAAGGACGAGAGTCAGACAAGGTGCGTCCCCTCACCTTAGTGGAAGCAGCGGCGCTCTTGGTCAGACGGGCCGCGATTGCGGCATGATCCGTCTCGCTCTGCTTCTCCACATCACAGCTCACCTGAAAAAAAAGAAATTCGAAACTAGAGTCTAGTCTCGATGGTCTTACCTCAGTGAGACTCTCGAGGCTTCTAGTGCGGGGAGAGAGACGCTCGCGAACGAACTGAAATAGCCAATATTCGTCACTTTCAGAGACCAATAACGCAAAAAAAGATTGAAAACAGTGGGAGACTCACAGCGGTGGGCATCTTGTCGTCACAGGGAGAAGCGGGACGCATATCGATCGTTATAGAGGGAACGAGAACAAACTCCTGGAGAGAGATGCTTCAGAATCAACCTTTGCCGTTCAGGGATAGCGCTATCAAGTAAGATCACGGAGGTATGAATGATATGTCAATGAAGAAATGGAAAGGGAAGTGATCCAAGGACTAATCAGAGATATCAATGCCATTACCACCCGATTGTGTTTCCGGTCGATTCCCTATGGTATCTAATCAACAGAGTACGAAAACAACAGATGAAAACGACAAAGAATGCGATGGTATGCACAGAACAATGCGAAGTGTGAGTAGTGAAGTGAGTAATGAGCAAGTGAGGGAATGCCCCTCTCGTCCTTTATAGACAAGAGCACTGACACGGCTGATCAAGTCAGGGGAATACGCTCGCTTATCTATCCCTTGCCTCCCCCTCCAAGTGTTTCGGGGAGCGCGTGATAGCCCTAGAGATCGGAAGTTGCCCAACTACTATCAATACACACTCTCCCCAAATCGCGCGAACTCTCTGGCTGTTGACTGGAAAGGAGCGCCGAAACCGGCGAAAATGGCACTACCAAAGGGATTGCTGCGGAACAAAGTGATACCCTAACTCCCTCTCCCGGAGTTGTCCCTATCATCTCCCTCTCTCTTTTCTCTACTGTTGTGTAGGGTGATTCACTGTGGGATGGCTACGAACCCATTTCGTCAGAAGAATAGGATTCAATTTTCACCGGGGAATTATGCGCGGCGCATCGGGACAGATCATTGAGTTGACAGAGATAGACAGAGTGTGGTCAAGTAGGGGAGGAATGCTAGCGCATCTTTTGAAGGTTCACCCGATAACCAATGCACGTCACTGACTCACTGTCGTGTCATAACGTGTGCAAAATCGTCGCTCTAAATAGGTATCCTATCACTCTATCAGTTAGGCACAAATATTTAGTTGCTGACTGAATTCTTATGAGAATTCAGTCAGCATGTTGTGGACCATCTACCCCTTCCTTATACTTTTTGTCTAAAAGGGAATTGGCTTAGGTTATGGTCAGAAATTTGACTTGAAAGCGATAGACAGATTGTGGTTAAGTAAGGGGACGATTTGCTTGGTTACTGTAACTCACGTTTGATGGCCACTTGGCGATCTTCTCTGCAGCGAGAGACTCGTCGGAGCGCCACGCCTCCAGACGAAGAGTCGCCATCTCGAGGGCTGCTACCTGGAGAGGTAAAGTTTGAGTCCCATCAACGACAACTATGCTTGTTGGGATGACACCCCAGCTGGTCGGTTTGTACCTGTGCAGCGTCTGCAGCAGCTGCAGCAGTTGCTTCGACGACATCGGAGCATCGAACGGGCGACTGGGACATCCTTGCGACGATTATGATTGTCACTGAAAAGAGAGCTCAGATGGAGGTGGAGATAAGGGCGATAGCGTAATTCAAAATAGATAGAAGCTCCGAGGGAGAAAAGGGGAGAATATTGATTGGAACGCGCAAGCCGTTCCTCCCTGATGATTTAGCATCTCTTCCATCTCGAAAATGCAAAATGAGAAATAGATAGAGAAGGTGAGTGGAAAGGGGCGAACAGGGGAAAGGGGAGAGGAAGGAGCTAGAAGAGCCCCGATGAAAAGGCCAGTGAAGAAGGGGAAGAAGAGATGAGAGACAAGGGAGAAGGGAAACAAAGAATCAGTCAGAGAAAAGAATACGGTCTTGTTGTTCACGAGTCCATGCGAAGGACTTGCACTATACCGATTGATTTCAAATGTGCAGTGAGCCCATAAGTTATGATGAAATTCTGGAGAATCAGATACTCAGAATTGGTTGACCAGTTGAGAACAAAAGGGAGATGATTGGGTATGATCAGTGAGGGGAGAGAGGAAGAGTCTCAGTTGAAAAGAGAGGGAGGAATGAGATGGAAGAAGAGGAAGAGACACTGAACTGAGAAGGGATGGACGACTCTTTTCTCTCTGATTTGCATGCTCTCTCCCTCTCTTTCTCCATCTCGGTCCTCTCCATTCACCACAGTCTCTAACTGCTGGCCCGAACATGGATGGTGTCGTAATAATGAAAGAAGAGAGAGGAGGATGTTGAAGGGCCATTTGTGGACATCTGTGGAAGGAAAGGTAGAAGGAAAGGGGCAAGAATGTCAGCTCCGACAAAACAGTGAGAAAAGACCGAAATCAGTCGAATTCAGAGAAAGCGGAAGGTTTTCAGTTGACGAAAGCTGCTCACACTTACTGATAATCACTCTTTGGAATCTCTCAAATTGTCTGGGATACGGATTTTTGCATGCTAGAAGGAAGGGAAATTTGTCAACAAGTTTAAAAGGCCCACCGCTGGAGACAGCTATGGAGAAAATCGAGGTTAGAGGGGGGAGAACGGTGAACTTCAAAAATGTGAGAGGGGCGATGCTTTTCCTAAACCATGTGTGCATTCTATCTCACGTTCGCATTCTTCCGCCCACGTCGAAATATGATGAGACGATGCAAAGAATTCAACTTCCTCCCCACGATTCAACGTCATTTCCGATTGACGCTTGGTATTTCAATGGTCTGCAATCCTCTTATCACCACTCAGTCCACACCCATTGACCGCAATGAGGTTCCTCCTATGAATAGTCATCCCACGCCACTCGTCTCTCTATCCAGACTGGCGTTATTAATTAGCCTTACCTGTTGTTTACTCGGAACGATTTATTGCTTTTCTCACAAAATAAGCACGAACATGAAAGAAAATGACATTCAGACGAAATAATGAATACGAAATGTTATCCACACACGCTGCAGCCACTGATAGCAGTGGGCGATGGAGGAAGGGAGGGAGGAATGGTGAAGGGAAGGGGAGGAATTACGAAGGGAACGGGAAAGGCAGGACGAGGGGTACGGTAGCAGCAAGATCCGCACGGGATTGTGCCACACTTTATCGAGTACGAGGAATATGAGGAATACGCGCAGCAGGCGCGACGCGATCGAGAGGGATACTGTAGCTCTCCATTACTCGTTGAAGATACCTCCGGTTTCTCTGAACAGATTACGGTAGTTGAGCTGATGAAATTTGACAAACCTGCTGACGGAATGGCATGGAATGATTCGAAAATGAGCAGTATGAGAATGAATGATGGAGTGAATCCGAAGGAGCGCATCCTTCTCACTTCTCAAGCTGTCGAATGCCAATGAAAAACGAGAGGAATGGTGGATTTGATGATTGCCGGGTAGGCAACCTCAGGCCAAGAAAGAAGATGAAAAATTCATCCAAGTGTGAATTTGGGCCTAGCATTTTCGTGCATTGGATGAAGGGAAGTGAAAACACAGATATACGATATTAGCGCTCGCCCCGCGGGAAGCTGCCCTATCCAACACCCACTATGACAATAAAATGCCTGATTCGGCACACAAATAGCTGCACATGCCACGAGGGCGTATATGACATGTATTTACCATAATACTGACCGTGAACGAATGAATACATGTGGGCGAGTGAAGGCACCGTACAGAAAGAAATGAGGATAAGTAGAGAAGGCATGGCGGATGGAATGGAAATCTACTTTCTCTTCAACATTCCATACAATCTTCTGAAGATGTTAGGACGAGGTGGAATGACGCGCTGATGGGGATGCGGTTGGAGCACCTTGCAGATTGCATTGAGGCAGAACTGATAAATTGTTTTTTCACATGAAAAAACAAAGGAAAATACCCGATTGGTCTCGAAATGATGCAGGATTTGGCCAACTTCGAAGAATCTTCTTGGACAATTGGAGCAGGTGAAGGCGAGATGCACTTCGTGCTTGTGTGCCCTTCAATTTCAAATATATTTTTTTAAATGATAAGTCAGTGGCGACCCTATTACCTTTAGCCTATTTTGAATTTCCTACTAAAGTCAAGAAGCAAAAAATCAATAGGTGCTTCTTCCATCGATTCAGTGAAGAAATTTTGATTTTAGTTTAAAAGCAAACCCACGTTCTTAGGTGCTGATCGGCATGAGCCACAGTCATCAACGGGAGCTCACAGAAGGGACACTTCAACATTTCCTTCGGCATTGGCGCCTCCTCCGACCGCATGGCTGAGATGTCGAAGAGTGACACGGAGGAGGGATCCTTGATTGCCATAAACGGGCCTTTATTGCTGCAATGCATGACGAAATGGATAAGGGAAGAGGAGAGAAGAAGGACCATCCAACACTTTGCCCTTCTCTTTCTCTTTCCAATATCCCTCCTTTTTCCTCGATTTGTGGTGAATCAGCGTGTGAAATGTATGGGAAAAATCAGGCAGCTGCATAATACTTTGTGCCTTTGCCGATGGGAATAATTCTTTTCTTTGAAGATGGAATCTTCGAATTTGAATTCCCTTGACGGTTTTCTCTCTTGCCTCTCCCTCTCTGTACGGGAGACACTCCACTCATTCGACTTCCGATGTGGTTCGAATTATGTTAATGGATGGGGAAGGGGAGAGGAGGCGGAGAGAAGAGGAGGAGCGGCGATTGCGGACGGATCCACAACTCATTTCTCATTTCGGTGAGGAGGAGAAGATCTGCTCTAGACTGGGCACAGTTTCGTCTGAGACCGACACAACTTCGCGCACCTTCTGGCAATGGAGGGAAAACGATTGCTGTTGTATGCAGTTTTGCTGGGGAGTTGCTGTGGTGTCGCCAGTATCAAGGTAAGGTTTATTGCGACTACTGCTGTGATTTCGATCGATTTTGTATGCGCTTTAACGATTCAGTGCGAACAAGAAAAGAGAACAAAGTGGGATGATGGAAATCATGGTGTACTTAAGTTATGGTGCTCCATCAATGAATCAATGTCCCACTCGCTAACTTTTGGTCGCAGTGACCTTATCGTGAATCAGAGAATTATTGGAATGTCACCGAGAAATAGCTTAAATATAATTTAGCTCGCTTGCCGATAAGAGACTAGATTTTATATTTAATTTATAAAAAATACCGTAGCAAGACTGACAATGCTCTGATTATTCTAGCCATCATTGCTATCCTAATGATATTTTTATTGAAAACAAGATAAAAGGCAAAATGGTGTATCCATGTCAAGCAATTTTCCGTCGTAAGGCAACGGTAGGTGGGACCCACTGGTAATGCCAGCTGTTAGACGGACTACATACCCGGCTGTCCAATGTTTTCTCGGGTATCCCTCAGTTCTCCATTTGACGATAGGAATATAAATATACCAACATATTTCTCCTGTACAGGCGGATAACTACGACGACGGTCTTCGTCGTGATTCTGGAGGTTTCGTCGTCATTGGTCATCTCCAACCGAACAACCCGAACATTGCCCATGAACCGGACATTCTACGAATGTGCGCGGCTGATCTGAGGGAGAGAAAGATCCTCCCGGCTAATTATTCCTTCGAGTGAGCTCATTTTCACAATTCTTCATCGTTTTTCAATAATAATTGCAGAGTGGCAACGCGTGAATCGTGCAATCGCTATTCTGGCGTGGAAAATGCTGCGTACCTTCACTACATGCGAAACGCCACCATCTACTTCGGCCCGGGATGCAATATGGGTAAATATAAGCGTTCCATGTCTAAAATCATTCCTCGTTCCAGAAATGCTGGTGATTGGTCGTCTGGCTCCGCGTTGGAACGTGCCCATCATCGCTCATATGAGTGGAGATGATGCGCTGGCTGATCGAAAGGAATTTCCGTCACTCGGATCTGTTGCTTTGACTTCAGCGTCGGAAATGGCTCGTGCGACCTACACCTTCCTGCAGCTTAACAACTGGAAACAGGCAAGATTTCACCATTTTCCGCTTTTTTCACCAATTTCGCCGTTCAGATCGCTATCGTTCGCCCTACAAAAGACCATGAACGTCTCTCCGTGCACGCTCTCATCAACATCTGCAGAGATAAGGGAATCAAGGTATACTTCGATCGACAAATTTTCCAGACACGGTAGATTACGGTAGATTAGGAATTACTGTAGACGGGCAGTGAATTATGACTCTGCCAGACATATTCCTTGGCGTAAACGATCAAACATTAGTTACTGCTACGACACAACGAAAACATTACTTTAACCATGTAGATAAACGATGTATTCGAAGTGGATCCATACGCGTCTGCTGATCAGATTATCTCAAATGGTATACCGGATGAAATCGCATCAAATGCAAGAAGTAAGTAACTGTTTTTCGTCTTATCTTCTTCATAATTTGATGCGTTCAGTAATCGTTGTCGAAATGGGAATGGATTTGCATGCAGCCACTCAATTTATGCTCGCTGTCAAGAAACAAATGATGAAAAATGCCGACTACGTATATGTTCTGCCATGGCTCGCTCATGTAAGACAACATAATATGTATGGACTCGAGTTAGGTGTAACCATGTTAGTAAGGACACATCGATTAGCAAAGCTCATGATGTCTCACACATTATCGAATCAGAGAGTGCGCTAATAACACCAAGTTAATCCCGTCCATCTTACTTCCTTCATGTTTCGTGATATTTTACACTTCTTATTTCATCCAGAAATCTACTTGCATGGGAGAGAACGCGTTTTTGCAAGTGTGGAGATTTAGAAGATGCGCTGGAAATATCTAGTGACGTGTAATTCCATAATTCGGAAAACTCTAAGGAACGATTTCAAACGAGATACAATGAGATCCGAAAACGAATAAACGGTTCCGGAATACTTATGCAGCGAACTGCGTCGATGTCTTGATGAAAATGAGGGAGACAATCCCCGCATTCTTTCTTATCTTTTCGTCAGAGAGTTGTACAAATGAGGAGGATCATTTGTCTCATTTTCGTGTAGACATCGACACTCCTATTCCAGATAGCCGACCACTATCCATGGGAGGCCTCCAATCTGGACAAGCAGGAAGTCAAGGCGGCCTTCGAGAGTTCAATAATTATCACTGCTCATGGATACGATCGCAAATTCTTCGACGAATTCCAAGATCGCTTCTCGAAGAAGACAGGAATCATCAGCACTCATGTACGCTGTGGTCTATTAGCACAGATTATCACATTTAGTTGTTTGATGCTAACTATCATCTTCTTTGGTCCCTATCTGCCTTTTTTCCCAATTAGTGAAGGACATCTACGACTCATTGGAAACTTCCAACCGAACCTATTTGTCTGTTCTCTCAAGTTTCTTTCCCACAGTATAATCTCCTAAACCATGCTCCTTTATAATATAAAAAGTATGTTGCAGTACGCTACGCTCAACTACATGTCCCTCTATGATGCACTCTTTCTGTATGGACTCGCGTTGAGGGACGCTTTTGAGGAGGTAATCACGATTTCACCATCTCGAAATCAAAATAATATATTTCAGACGCTCGACTACAATGTGCACAAGAACGGTTCGCTCATATGGAATAAGATGACGAACAGACAATTCATCGGTATCAATCCAATTGAAAAATGATTTTGGAATATTTTTTTATGTAGGAACGACTGGCCAAGTGCTCATCAACAACAAGGCCATTCGTGTGCCCAGTTACGCTGTATACTATGCGAGTAATGGCACACTGGACATCGTTGTGGAACTCGAGGTGACTTTTTTATTTGAATACAGTTTGAACTACGCGCTGCAATAGTGAGAGAGAGAGAGAATAATGAGATTCATCTCAATCGGGTTTGTATTTTGTAAGAATACCATTGTGATGAGGCGCAAGAGTGACATTATGATTTGAAGAGCGCACAGTTGCCATTCATCATTCTATCGTCTTACCATTGCATTGTAGCGAGAATGTTCTCTCGAGTTCATCAAATTGTATTACTCCTCTTTCAGGCCAAGCTGGGTGACCGTCAAGAGTGCGCGAAGAACTCAGATCTCTGCTCAGAGCATCTCGCTCATGAGATGAAACAGTTCTACTGGCGATCTCACAATGGTAAATGATAGGCCTTGAAAATTAACAAAGTATCTAGTTATGTAATGAGAAAATCACACTTTGTTGATTTCCCTATATAACACTAGTTATTTTGTTACTTCTCATCAGTCTAATGAACACTTCCTTCACTTATCCTCCTAACCAAACACCTTCAGGAATGTTCCCTCTCGACGAGCCGGGATGCGGTTTCACTGGCTCCAAATGCGATTATACAATCTATTATGTGCTCGCTGGAGTTCTAGCTTCTATCTCAGTCATCATTCCTCTTGCATACTTTATCTACATCAAACAGTGAGTGTACAGAGGAATTAGAGGTTCTTATAGATAGAATAGAAACAGTATAGACCTGCATAGGATAGGCTAGTAGTTAGCGATTAGCTATTTCAGAGACGAGTTCCTAATCATAATCATAATATAGCAGCTTCCGATCATGAGAACAGTTCATGAAAAAATAGATAGATGTGGATATAGAAGTTAATACTACGAGAGACGAGACACTTATCATCATATAACTTTAATGTAGACGTGTAGATGCAAATAAATAGATTGATGAGCGTTAGATAGAAATTGTATGGCTAGATTGTAAAAATAGATGTAGTTGAACACCTATTCCAGGAAGGAAAAGCAGTTATACGATATGACGTGGAGAATTCCTCGTGATACAATTCGTCTTGTCGATGGATTGCGTGGTGTAAGTGAGGACACTGAGCGCGACCATTCGCGCTCAGTCGTCTTCAATCAGTTGTTGTACTGGCTCGTGGCCAGAGATCATCTTTCTTTCAGAAATCAGAGAACTCCCTGATCTCGAAGTCAATCTCGACCAGTGGATCTCTATCGGACAGTCACACCTCGAGTCAGAACAAGAAGAATCTCATCTCGGCCAAACAGGTTCGAAAGAATATCAATATGTATGATGCAACACACAAATTCAGGCCCTCTGCAACGGTGTCGCCCTTGCTGTGAAGAGATTCACACAAACTAGGAATATCAACTTCCCCAAGCACGAACTGAAAATCCTCAAGGAGGTTAGACTCTGTTACTTTTCACGTAAAATTTTAATTTGCAGCTGAAACTGCTCGAGAACGAGAATCTGAACAAGTTTTACGGAATTTCGTTCAATCAACAGAACGAGTTTATCGTTGCGTGGTTGCTGTGCAACAGAGGAAGTTTGGAGGTCTGTTGTTTTTTCTTGTAAAGGCCAGTTGGAAAAATGCAAATTAACTCAGGACATTCTGTTCAATGATGAGATGAAGCTCGGACACAACTTCCAAGTGTCATTTGCCAAAGATATTGTTAAGGTATCGTGCGTTTCAACTGCTCAGCAAACTCAATGTGATGGTTAGCGAGCCATACATTGTCTGGGAGAGAGGAAGGGAAGAGGAGAGAGGAGAGCAGGTAAATCACTTGCCTCTTCCCGGCCTCTTCCTCTCTCCTCCCACCACTCAGTTCGTAAGATCAACAACGTGAGGAATGGATAGTATTCTCACGATACGCTACTCGAACCATATAGCCATCATATCTTCAGGGACTGGTCTTCCTTCACTCGTCTCCAATTCTCTACCACGGCATGCTCTGCCTCCAGAATTGTCTCGTCGATTCGAATTGGACCGTCAAACTGTCCAACTTCCAAACCGAGCGAATCATCGCCGAGAAACTGGCGAATGTACAGTTGTCTTAACGATCTAAAGATCTGAGGAAAAGGGGGTCTTGAATGAGAACGTTTCAGGCCGAGGTGAAACCGTACCATCCCGAGGGCGAAACGGTCGATCCCGACGCAGATAAGGAGCGCTACATGGATCGAAGTTTGTATTTTCACTGTTTTTCGGTTTTAAATTTGCTCAAAAGTCGCCTCACATGGTGGTCACGCTGCAGAGTACATCCAACAAGCGCCCGAGTTCATTCGGGAGATCGTCACCACTGGAACCATTCCGCCCGGATCACAGAATGCCGATATCTACTCGCTCGGAATGGTCGTCTATCAGATCTTGTTCAGAGTGACGCCCTTCCATGAGAGAGGCAAGAGCACGGAGAGTGAGTTGGTGATTGTATTCCAGGGGGTCAATGAATATTTCAGAGTTGATGGAGATGCTGGCGATGACGAATGACGATGATCAGCTGATCAGACCAAGCTTCCCCTCGTCCAATACGGGAGAGGAGGGATTCAATCTACAGGTGCTTCCTCTTCTACCTCCTCTTCATCATTATTCGAATTCCACAAATTCAAATATGATACATAGTTGATGCATGAATCGAAAAGCAAGACCTTGGTGCATTTGCAGTTACTTTCCTGTCTGGAGGCGTGCTGGCTGGAGATTCCCGAGATGCGCCCCAACATCAAGAAAGTTAGGACGATGATCAACGCCAATCTGCGATCCAAGTGAGCTGATCACTTAAAATCGATGTGACCGGTCTGATTCTCAGGGGCAAGGGCTCGCTCGTGGATCAGATGATGAAGATGATGGAGGAATACACGGTGAATCTGGAGAATCTCGTCAAGGACAGAACTGCGATGCTCGAAGAAGCACAGAAGCAGGCCGATAGACTACTCAACAATATGCTACCGAGGTATAATCACTTGTAACAGTCGTATACCGTATGTACATTATAACATCATGAAGATAATACGTAACTTTTCCGAATTTCATGAAAATTACAACAAATAAAGACCATAAAAAGGCATTATTACAAAAATTTCTCTATCCAAATCTCGATTCAGACCGGTAGCTGATGATCTCAAAGTGGGCAAGCCGGTGCTTCCTCAGCTCTACGCTTGCGCCACCGTTCTCTTCTCGGATATTCGCGGATTCACGAGAATCTCCTCGACCTCGACGCCATTACAGGCATAACTTAGAACAAATCAGGAAATAAAAAATATTTTCAGATTGTCACGTTCCTCAACGACATGTTCAGTGGATTTGACGCGATTATCGCTAAGCACGACGCTTACAAGGTATTCAGGCTTTCGTCATCGTAATGAATTCATCGTATTTATCAGGTGGAGACGATCGGTGATGCGTACATGATCGTCAGTGGAGTGCCCACTGAGAACGGCAACAATCACGTGCTAAACATTGCTGAGATCGCCCTCAAGATGAGAGCGGTATGCTCATCGGAAAAATAATAGTGAGAGATGAGCAACAATTGTTCAGTTCGTTTCCAACTTCAAACTCGCTCATCGCCCGGAGGAGATAATGATGGTTCGAATCGGCTTCCACAGTGGAAGTGTCGCTGCGGGAGTGGTCGGACTCGCAGCGCCGAGGTGAGCATTTGTTACGATGCTACACAACTGATAGATGAACATATACGCAACTGATTGCAACTAATATATTAACAGATTTCCCATTTTAAAATCAAGACACTAATACAATAATGTGATGAATCGCTATTAAGATACTGTCTGTTCGGAGACACGGTCAACATGGCATCTCGCATGGAGAGCACTGGAGTTGCTAATAAGATTCAGGCATCAACTGAGCATCTGATTCCATTTTAATTTTTGTATTTCCAGATCAGTGAGCAGGCTCACAATCTCATCAAGTGCTTCTTCACTCAGTTCACGTGCATTGAGAGAGGAAAGATTGAAGTGAAGGTGCTGTTTTTCTTCTCGATTCAACGAAATAACCCTATAGTTCCAGGGCAAGGGAGAATGCACCACCTACTTCCTCGAGGGAAAGATTAACAAGAAGAATTCGTCTGGAGCTCGTTGAGCTTTCTACCATAGTACTTTCGACCCACATACTTTACTCATATTCATCCTCCTCCTTAGATTTTCACCATTAATCCGAATAAACACTTCTATTTCGTTCATGAAGTATCAATTTTCCTCAAAATTAGCCTAGTCGGGATACAATTTTCCTTTCCCGCCTTTCTTTGGGGATTCGAGCCACGCAGACTCAGTGGGACTACAATTTGATTAGATAAAAGGCCCCAGTTCTTCTTCTCAGCACCATTCATCATCTACAATGCAACTGCCTGCTCGTATACTTACCATTACTGAAGAGCTAGACCGGTAAATCGATTTCAACTTTTGCTCATATTTGCGTAATACCGAGGGAACGGTGCGAAAATGGAAGTGAATTGCTTACATCTGGATATTATCGTGTTTTTATTTTCATCTCACCTCATTGTATGATAAACACCATTCTAGCCGCTTCAAGAAAGGAATAAGCGGCATGCGTCGCTCAGTTCGGCGATTGGTCAAACGAGTGAAGGGAGGTAAGACCACTGATATTCCGATCTCTATATTATTCATTATTTCAAGAGCACCTAGCCACTGTACATACATCAATTTTCCCATCATTACAAATTCAAATACTCTAAGATACATGGCGCGTAGCCTCTCGTCGCAAGGTCACTCGAGTGATGGTGGAGAGAGACGCTCAGTTGGATCGAGCTCTCAACATCGTCGACAACATCAAGAAGAGTCAGTGCAGAAGAGCCAAGAGACACATACTTACTCTTTTTTCCGTACCGTGAACATAAAAAGTAACATAAACTTCCCATATTAGTCCACTCGGAAGCTGATGGGACTAGGTGACAAAGTGCACTCGTTTGTCACTAATAGTTTCTACAGACACAACAACGGGCACTGTTGGTGAGCAAGTCACGATGATTCTCGTGTGTGCCTGCATCGAGATCATGTCTGCACTAGGCGCAGTGTGCAATGATATTCGGTGAGTGTAGGATTATTTTCAAAATAGAACCAAGGTGACTCTGATGGCTGATGGTAGCATAGGGTTTAAAGAATGGAGAACAATGATATTTGCAGCAAGAAGATTGGCAGCAACACTGCAGAGGAGCTGACTACTCGTGAAAGAGTGCAGGCGGTTGAGGTATTTTAATCATCTCTTCCCTTACAAAACTATATTTCCAAAAATTTAAAATAATGATCTAGGACTTTGCGAAGCACTTGGACTATCTGATGGACCAGGCTCTGAAGTTCATCTGAGAGGCTCCATCCGATCTCCTAACAAATAATCCCTTATTCTGACCGTTTCAAGTATTCCTACTTTCATACCCTCTCACCCATCAACAGAGATGGTCGGCTCCATTCAGCCAATGCTACATTTTGACCGCAGTATGATATTTGTCGATAAACGATTCAAAAAAAGTTCACGTTCGTCAGTGTGAAGCTTGCGTCAGCGCGAGCTACAAATTGTTAAAAGAGACACTTTTTGGCATAAAATTGCTGACGCACGAGTCCAAACATTTCTTTGAGTTTTTCTGAAATAATTCTCTACTGAAATAACATGCACGATATTTATCGGGGGAGTAAGGACGGGTCATGTGACCAATAAGGGTTACACACACTATGGTTACAGCATCGGCACAGGTACAGCGGGGAAAGAAGGAGGGGGAAATCGATTTGTGGTTGGATTTTTACTGTAGAACAACCCTATCATACACTGTACTCACTTTTTCGATACCTTCTGGAACATGAGAGAGGTGTCTAGAGAGAATCCCTTCTTATCAGCCCACATCTGTCTTCTCGTTCTCATTGAAGGAGGAGGAGACGGTTGTCCATTACGAATGACCAAACCAAGAACCTCGGAGGCTTTTGAGTGCAGTCGAGGTTGTCGACGAATTCGAGGAACTCTCGAGCTCGGGCCCGGTTCATCATCTGAAGTATTGCCCTTGCCGTCCTCAGTCTCGTGGATCATCTCCAGTTCTCCGAACGAGTATACAGACGTTTTTCTCTGCCAGAAGATGTCCTTGTCTTCCTTGTCCTCTTCTCTCAACAATGACGATGTCTCTCCCACATCAGATTCTGCAGATTCCGCATCGACATGTACTTCAATGTCAGCGCTGAAGATTGGAGTCTCGGAATCGGGAGTCGGAACGGTCAGGATGATGGAGGGAGTAGTGAGTTTCTTGGAAGATACGCCTTTAGAGAGAAGAGAAGTAGAGGGCATCACTGCAATTTAGACTTGAACTTTGATCTTGCTCAACCCATTGTCGATTAGGCTTGACATTGAAGCTTGACTTAGTCCCATCTAGTTGACCTAGAGAGTGAGATTGGAAAGTGCAACTGTGCATAACAATCGATCATTTCCTACCATATAACATGGAATTTCTTTCACCATTTTCCACCTTTTAACTAACCGATGACATCCTCAATCTCCTGCATCTCCACATCCTCATCTCCACCTTCTCCCACATTCTCCCTCATTCTCCCTCTCCAGTATCGACATAATTCCCTTCCGAAGGCTCCGCAGCAGAAGATGACGAAGAGAAAGTAGAAAGCAAAGATGGCTATTATGATACCATGCTGGAAGGAGATTTGATGAGTTCCTGCCCGATATTTCTAAGTTTCGTATTGTGATGGTTAAGCGAAAGCATTTTCGCCTCAGTCTCAGATGAACTGAGTTGTCTTTTACATATGGCCAACGGAAACGTGAGTAGACGTCTTTTCCGTTTCCGTCTCTTTGGCCATGCGTACAACTGCAGCTGAACTTAGGGATTGTTATAGAAAGCACGTACATACGAGGATGTTCGTTGGGTGGTTGTTTCATTAGTGCACCAAAAAGATTAGCGAAAACATCAGCTTAAATTTCTCCAAATTTTCATAAAATACCTTTGACCGATATAGCATTTTATGACAAAAAAAGTTACCTTGACTGTGAATTTGTCGTGCGTCGCATCCGACGTCGTGTTGGTCAGTTGATAATGGATGATATGAGGAAGTTGATGCTTAGTCTGGATAGTAGGCATACTAACTAGCTCAACAGCTGCCTACTACCAAGACTGCCCTTCTTTCTTTCAAATAGAGGGTTCATATCCCGGATTTCAATCAAAATGGAAATGGGCCGATTCTTGTTCTCGCTGATAGGTTTTCGTTCAATCAAATTGTAGATGAGAATATGAAAGGCAGGATGGAAACCCTGATGAAGGTATACTAAATGTCTTGTTTAGCATCGAAAAAGGTATGCCAAATGGCTTATCTAGTCACATAACATCAATCAAAGATTTACTGACATTCCTTTTTAGCATGCTTCCTCACAGATCGTGTACTTCCCTCAGAAGTCGAAGACCACGAATTTATGGCCTTCGGTCTGTGAAAAAGAGATGTTTCTCGGATAATCTCATTCATAGCGCATCAACGTTGCTTCATTACGCAATCTATTGAACATCATTGATTGCATTTCTTCCAGCCTTCCTTAATCATAGCTGATCACTGTTTGTCTGACTCCAAACGCTCTCATCCAGGTAAAAGTCCATCTTCGATTCTACTTTTACTCATTTGCGAAATTCTGCTTCTTGCTTGCTTCGGGGCGAAAAGAAGATGGAGAGTGAAGAGAGTGCAGAGAAGGCAGAGAACACATCCCCGAGAGTGCCTTGAGGCCAAGAGATTGGAAATGCCAACGTCAGCAATTGCCATTCCATCCCGGATCGAATCAGCTCTTTCCCTCCTTTGGCCTCATTAGGCAGATCAACCTTTGCTCTACAAAAGAGGGTCCCAATTACACCAAAAATTGGTCTACTTCAATTTCCCGAATGGAAGTAATCTGCAAAGAACACTCACACAGAATGCTACTGTATAAACCTACAAAGTTGTACGACTTGTGTGGGATCTGGGAACAGAAGTTATAGTGAAATCTGCTTGTGAGTCAGAATGGAGTCAGAGTTCACCAGGCGTTTCGCTGCTGTTGGAAAGTGAGAGAGAGAGTGATCAAACAAACAGCGGGGGTAAATATACTCGCGCGATCGGAAAAGTAAGTCAACCTGGCAGAGTTCGTGCCGGCACAACGATCCCTCATTTCTCTCCATTATTAAATGTTTTTCATAGTGTTCATTCCTTTTATCTGACCTTTTGCAGTTCCCTCGCAAATGTTCTTGCTGTGTTTCTTGGCATCCCAACTTCTTTTCGTCACAGGCCAAGCACAAACTGGATATCAGGTATAATCAATTCTAAATGCGTTTCTAAATGCAAATTTGTTAGGAATCCCTTGCAAGGACTCTTCTGAATTTGGCCGGAGGAGCTTATGGAACCAATCAAGAAGGATGCATTTTGAGGTTTTAGTTTTCTCTAACTTACGATTGTTAATGCTAACCACAGATCTTTTCCACCCGAGCAGCAGTATTACATCTACAACACTGTCCTTACGACCTGCGATGCTCTTGACTCGTTAGTTTTCTTCAGAGTATGATGGAAGTAGAATTACCGATTCAGATCCTGTGAGTTCTACATTGTCAATTCGAATGTTACCCGTCAAGCATTCATCGTATTCCGAGGAACAAAGACTACGGTACTGTTGATTGAACCGCCAATGATTAACGAGCGCATTTTTGAGTTGGTCGAGTTAGGAGTGAAAATGACCTATTGGTAGAAGATTACTCAGATTATTTCACATCCACAGGGTCAATTGCTTCTGGAAGGATGGGAATCGTACCAACCGGGCACGGATTTCATTGGCATGGGACAGGTATTTCGATCTTCATCTCGAACATTACTCATCGTTATGTAGGTAAACAAGTATTTCAACAAGGCTCATAATCATCTGTGGCCGTCTGTGTTGGATTACCTCGCTCGCCCCGAGTTCCAGGTACTTGTGATATTTCTGTATTCACAAATAGTCGCAGTAGTGAATATACTGGGAGGTTTCTCTCTATAAAGTGCTTCCCAAAAGCGTGACGGAAGTGCAAAGCCTTCCAGATAAGTGTAAAAGCTGTTTCACTTTTGAGAAATGAAAATGGTCATATGTCCATTAACTGAGCACTTATCTTTGTTGTTTTTATAATCATATTCTCAAATGAAATCTCTATAAGAAAGTGTAACATGCCGCAACTCGCCAATGACTCACAGTCAGAACAAAACCATATTTTCAGGAATATCAAATAACCTTCACTGGCCACTCTCTCGGCGGAGCTCTCGCTTCACTCGCCGTTGCACAAACTGTGTACCAACGTGAGCCATAAGTTGTTTCGTTTCACTCTTACCAAATTGAGCAAACAGTAATATTGGCATGACACAATATAAACTACACGAAGACATACCAGGAATAAGCACATGTTACTAAATTCTACAAGCAGGATCTTATATTTATGTTACTAAATTCTACAAGCAGGATCCTACTAGGTTATCGACCAGCATCTTCCGTGCTTCTCTATACTTTCGGCCAACCTCGCACAGGAAGTTACCGATATGCAATGACCTTTGACGGTCTGGGAATCAAGAGGTGATTACAACTATCAAACGATTGCATGATTACCTATGCTGGTTTGGCTAAACCAAGTATCTTCTAGTTATCGTGTCGTCTTCTCCGATGACATTATCCCACACAATCCATCGTGCAAGAAGAATAAGACCGCGACACCTCTTGATAATGGCAGCAGGTTGGTTTTCCTTAATTCCAGATAGCTTCAACTTCACCTTTACAGACCGTGCATAGCTGATGAGACCAACCAGGCGTATCATCATGGCATCGAAATCTGGTGAAAATTGCAATTGAGAATCCCTAAAATGCAAGAATCTGTCAGGTATCCCGAGTCAATGACTCCCGGTTCACAGTACATCCAATGCGTTGGGCAGCCAGTAAATGAGGATATGACCTGCAGCGACCAGATTATGTTCAATGTAACTAATTTGTGTATGAGTACGTAATTGAGTTTGAAAAATTACAGCCCGACGATTCGGATGTGTACGCATGGAAGCATCGTCATTACTTCAACTTGATGGCAAGTCTTTCTCGACTCTGCAATCCCCTCTCGTCCCTCTTTCGTTCCAAAGCGTAGCCCGCACTCTACAAATTCGTACAACGCTACGCTGGGTGCAAGTTATTTTTGGCTTCAGGTAACGGGCTATGGCAAGTCGGGATGCACCAACACAACTGTCGATGCTCCTCCACCTTATCATACTGGGGAGAGAACACTCGGAAGTGCGATAAGCAGCATTCTCGAGGCGGTTAAAGGAAGGAAATAGAAGCCCTTACCCGATCTCAATAATAAATGGTGTCATCTCTTGCGAATTTTCGATGTTGACAAACACAACACACGTGTAAATTGATGAAGATTAGTCACTAATCAGTAGTACGATTGACGTTCGCGAAGCCCTTCTAATGAGAAATCTCCCAGATATTGGGAGGATTCTCGATTTAGCAGTGCACTCTCTCCCAATGAATGCCTGACACGGAGCGAAACCGCTTCCACGTTCCACTCTGTACAAGATCTACACATTTTGTAAATGCGACTCCGATTGCAGTTGATTATTTCATACTATCAGGAGAACGAGAATCACTGCGTCAATTCGTTTTTTTCGCTGCCAATCATACGTTCATCAGCGGCACGAAATAAGATCATCGGAAAAGACCATGTGAACTACACATTAACGTCAGAGCATTCGGCATGAAATGAAGTATTCATGAGAAAAATGTGTACATCAGTGCCAGTTCATATCAGGCACAAAAAAGCTCGAAGATATATCCATAGCTCCGATTTATCTCATTCAAAGAATATGATATCATCCTTTCAACTCCGGCTTACCAACCCGCGCCCAATTTCATCTCTCCTTTGTGTGTGCCCCTCCCTCATCTTTCTTCTCACGGTGGCAAAAAAGAAGGGTAAAGTGAGAAGGGAGGGCTTGGAGACTCCCAGTGGTGAGCCGTATCCCTGGCACGGCCGAAATTGGAAGCTACTTCGAACTTTTTCTGATGAATTTTTTTGAATAGACATTGTTTCTCCTTCTTAGAGGCTAAGCGAAGCAGGTGTATTGAAATGCTGCTCATTTCAGTGTCGACTTGTGTCGAGCAAGCAGAATTCTTGCTAATTTGGTAACTGGAAAGGGCTAAACTTTTGAATCGTCGACGTCAAATTTATGAATGGCAGCTGATGAACAGAATACCGCTACGTATCTCAAAAATCAACAATCATCCATGGCAAGGCTTCAATTTCGGAGTAGAGTGCAAGTGTATCAATGACCGCTGATTGGAAGAAAATGTTAATTTTGTTACGTTTCACAGTCGTACTGATCTCAAAGTTTCAATTTCGACGAAAGGCTTACATGATCTTGAGATGTACGCTGTAAACTTTTGGATGATCCCAACTGATATTTAAATATAGCCGAGCATAGATGTCGTAGAGCTTCATACAGCCGATAGCGTGCTAACGAACACTACTGTACTCATAATCTGTTATACGTCATTTAGAATAGGGGAGTGAAAGAATGTCAAGAAGGACAACTTTACGATGATTTCCATGCAAAAAGGGAAAACGAGTAGATATTCTTGGTAATTATGTTGAATCGGCCGTAATCGCAAATTTGAAATGGGCTCGATGATAGCAGAAAGGTGTTGAATTTCGATTATGAGATCACGATCTCGATATGATGTCTTCTCAGTTGAATTATGTGATCTGTTTCAAAAATCTGAGAATAATTCAAAATTAACAGTATTTCAAAATTACCGATAGTTCAAATTTCAAATGTTCTTCGACATCGAATCGTATGAAAAATGCGCATAATTAAGGGAAATGGTTTTGAAATACTCAAATTTTTCATAAAAATCTATTTTTCGATCGTTAATCAGAACAAAGAAGTGTATTCCAGTCTTCTCTTGCATTCTGCACGACCCTCCAAGGCCCGCATGCTCTTTTCACAGATGCAACATCTTTCGACTCCGCCCCTTCTCAAGCCCCGCCCACCTGTCGCTGTGCCGGTCCGGCCTCTCACTTCCACCAGAAGCCTCGAGCTCCCTTTTCCCTTAGTAGATGCCACATCGTCACCTCTGAAACCGAACCTCTATGCGCTTTTGGCTGCTCCTAGTACTTGTCAATCAACACTTACTTGTCCTCCTAACATCTCAAAGCTCATCCCTTCCAGGTCCATCGCACCCTTCCATCGGAATGACATCGCAGACGCTTCTCCTCGTGGCTCTCTGCATGGGAATGGCTTCCGCCGGGCTCTTCCGGTTAGTTCCTTCACACCTCCTTAACCTCCTGTGATCTCCCCCTTCCAGTAACTGCGCCCGTCTCCACCACGTCGTCAACCTGCCATACATCGCTCCGACGATCGCCGACATCGGCAAGTGCCCGCCCGGCTGCGAGCCCGAGTCGTAAGTCATTCCCCGTCCTCCATCTCTATCCGAGTGGTTGCCCCTTCCAGGTACTCGCCCATACAGATCATCTACGTCAAGGAGGGCAAGGGACAAACAGTGGAGAACGAGGAGAATGGAGATCTGGTCATTCAGTCCTGTAAAGCCGTCCATCGTCATTAGGACTGACTCTCGCCCCAGTCTTCCGTACTCTCATCTCTCTCATTGGATCAACCCCACCTCTTAGTCACCCATCTCTCTCTCTCTCTCTCTCTCTCTCTTCCACTCACTAATAATATCCCCGATATGTCTTTTCTCTCCTAGTCAAGTTCGTTCGTTCCTCCATCCGGTATGCCTAGGCAACAGTTATTGCAGCGGTGGTGATTAATTCATGTCTGTATTCATTTCCCACCGACTTGACAGATTGCGCATGTGGAATTCGATCGAAGACTGTTGAGATAAATATACTGTTGTTGGTTCGTGGAATGGACAGTAAAAGTGACATGGAAATGAGCCATTACAATAATAATACTAACCATAAAGCAGAGAATAGAAACGTCTCCGTGAGTAGAATATGACGTGATTAGAATATAACATGAAAATTGCCTATTCTTCGGGATAATCTTGAGCAGGTAGAGTTTCTCTCGAAACAAGCAACTGCATCGCTAATGATCGCATCTATTTACACAGAGTGGCGTTCATGCTAAATTAGTCATGACACACGAGGGTACCGCTCATTACTCAGTCTTTCTCCAAATTTAATCGAGAAAGTTTTTCCTGATTGCAAATTGTGGCCACTTTGCTGTACTCTGTACGTCAATCTGTTTCTCGTAATGGAAATGCTTGGAGGTATCCCAATTGCTTTATCGATGACTAACACAGGATTATGTGAGATATGCAGGCTAAGAGGCGCTTCGTATACGCGAATCTAGAACAAGTATAACAATCATAAAATCGATATGGAACAATTTGTTTGTTCTCACAACACAGAACAGCACAGTATTTACAGCAAATCTATATTTCTAAGCGAGAATCGAATCGAATGTAATCTCAACAATAAAACAGAACATGCAAGCTATGACCCCATATTCTAAGCGAAATTTACTCGAAAATGTGGCAATACAAACCGGTGTTCGCAGAACAACGTATTATGCAGGATTGAATCCCTCCCTGTAATTGAGCCCTATAAGAGAACATACGGAGTGATATGATTAACGAAAATGCTGATATGCATAGAATTGTAGTATTGAGCATCATGATTGAACAATTATCCGTGAGAGCCCATGGAGGAGAGGGTCTCGATATCCAGGCAGTACTGGGGTCCGAGGGCAGATACGTTACGATGCGGACCACAGCACATGAACTTCTCAGTCAGGGAACTGCAAGACACATTGTCATTAAATGGAACAAAGTAGGTAATCAAATACAAAATTTAACAAAAGATTACCAATGAAACTTAGAAGAGATCACTTACATTCCAAAGGCATCAGCGTGAGAGTTGATGGTCACATTGTTCGGAGCGCCGAAGAGGAAATCGGCGTAGCACGGACGTTGGAAGTTGATTGTGTACATACTCATGATCGACTGGTACGACGAATAACCGCCCACGGAGAGACCGATAACTGCAATGAAGAGCACTTTGAAGGGGAGACACTACAGTAAATCAATTGAAACATCCAAAGCAAAAAGGATTTGCGAAATAAAAAAGTCTAATGATTCTTCATTCGTAAACTTCACTTACGGATGAGAAGCGTGTTCCAGAAAAACTTTGTGCCACGGTTGTGCGTCCAGAGGCTGGAATGTATATTATAATCGTCAAAATCAAAATAGTCTAATAAATGAAGACAAAGAGGGTGCGGACATGGTGACAGTTCTGAATCAACAGGCTCAGTGATGCATCGTGGGTATTCCTCTTGACAATCTCCAATAGATAAAGACAAAACATATTGTGATGCAACTCACTCAGTGAGACGAAGAGGCTCAAGATGGCTGCCCTTCGTTCCGAACTTGTTCAAACGAGCATTGAGGTAGAGCGAGAAGAGAGGGGGAAGGACGATTGCCATCAAAGTGATCGTTGAACCACCGACCAAATCGAGGAGAGGACCTGAGGATATATAGTTATGATCCAGTAGTAGAGCTCACATAGGGAATATAACTATTCAGTCAATCAATCCCCGTTTATGCGCTCGATCAGAGTGGTCGACTCACCAAAGTTGGGCACGGTGAGGGCGCAGAGAACGACGAGACACAGAATACCCGCACGAACGATGATTCGTCGGAACGAGAACACTGCAATTTGAAGCTTGCATTAAATTTGACAGAATCCTGTGCAATGTAATACAAGTGTCAAACTGACGCTCGGGGACATTGAAGAACTGCTCGGCTTCCTGATTGATCGGATTGAAAACGATGGTGAGAGCGAGGAAGACGTGCACTGTGATGAGCATGTTCACTGCCTGCTGGATCCATGCCGTCTGAAATATTTCAATTCGTCATATTTTATATAATTTTTGCATTATGTTGACTACTTTTCGACTATTGATTGATGATAAAGACATTCAGGTGTAGTGAAACGTACCTGGATCGAGAATATGACCACATCTCCGAGGGAGGCACCGTAAACAAGTGCGCCCACCAGAGACACCGGCAAGTACATGCACGCGATTCCTGAGAGAGGTGATCTTTGATCTCTTGCATCGAATCTTCATAAAACAGTTTCGTACCAGTGAACGCTCCGGTGACGGCCTTATCGAACTTGTGAGGATGCTTCATGTCGTGTTGAATAGTGGGGAAGGCTCCGTGACCACCGTACGCGAACATTACCGTACCGAACGATTGAATGATTCTGGAAAGTTATTGGATCTTTCAAGAATTCCTCCTCACTGATGTTTTCTTCTGGTTACCTATTACCTGATGTCTTGACCTATCAATCAATCATATATGAAAAGTGAGAGGGGTTGATGGAAACAGTTTTTCCACACAGAAAAGTCTCAAATTGGATCACAAGAATTTATTCCTAACCTGTTCCAGTTGAGAGGGGGAAGGGCGTTGACGGGCATGCACACTTCCGAGTCAATATAAGCACCAATCATGAGGAGAATGCAGGCCATCGAGGTTGTGAACATCGCAATCATGATCGGAATCCTGAAGGAAATGTTCATTATTTTCACCAAATATTGTCTCCGAAGCACTAAGCGCCGTTACACTGGAATAAAGCATTGAACGAGTGTTCAGCTCTCATTTCTTACCAGAAGTCCTTAGGAGATCTCAGCAGAATGAGCGGGAAGATGAGGATGGCAACACATCCGATGACCCAGCAGAAGGAGATGTGACGACCAGTGAACCAGAGAACGAAGGATGATAAGTTCTTTGACCTATAATACACAAGTTATTAAAGCGATGATCTCTGCCCTCGTTCGTCTATGCAACTAATAGATTCTCTTGAAGAAGAAAAGCAAAAGCAATGATTTAGTTCGCTGCATTTCATTTACATAAAAGGAAGAGTATCGAGAACATTACTGGCAACATTTCCACTAATCCACTTTCTCTCTCGTGCCCTACACATGGAGAGCGTGGTGGATTAGTTTATGTTCATCCTAAACTTTGCTGCTCCATTTCTTTCTCTAATACCCACGCTCTTCGAATGAGATGAAATTAGCAATGGAAAGGGCGGGTAATCGAGAGATTTCACTTACCCGAGTAGTAAGAACACGACTGCAGTGCCGAATTGTGTTATATTGAGGATGACTGAGACCGCAATTCTGAAAGATAATATTATACATTTCACATTACTGAATACCAGTTCTATGCGTGATTAACCCTTCAGTATTGTGGCTTCCACAATTTGGTGTAGGTTCCAAAGTGGTTCTTATGTTCTCATCCTTCAAACATCACCAACAACCTAATTTGATTCTCTGAACTCTTGACGTGGTGCGACGCTCTACTCTCCACTGTGCGAACTTCCCCTTTCACTCTCGATTTACCGATAAAAAGTGATAGAAGAAGAGAGGGGAGAGATACTTGTCGCTCCCAATCAATCTTCATCTCTCCTCTCCCTTTCTCTCGCTAAGCGCATTTGCGAACTGATAAAGAGATGAAAGAGAGGCAGCCTCACCCTAATCGGTTATGCTCTATCTCTCAATTACTGTTCGTCGAGATTGAACATCCAACTCTCGAGATACTATCGTCAAAATCGAAATACATCGCAAATTCCAGCAAGCAGTAAAATGGCTTGCAAATTGTTCTCAAGGTTTTGGCATTTCTTAAAGAATAGTAAGCTCACCCTGCTTTCCTTCCAACGGCCCTTCGAGCGATTGCCGGGTACGGTTTGTTACAGTGGTACCGATACTTGGAGTATCTCAGCATCATGATACACCAGCACTCGCCCAGACACACTCCGGCATAGCCACACAAGAGAGCACCGAGGATGACGACCACTGTGCCAAAAATGACTCCTGGAATCAATCACTTTCTTTGCAGACAGTCTGATAAATTGCTTCATAGGGTGCATACCCCCGATATATGCTAAAACCCTCTAGAAAACGCACTTGGAGTTAAGAACCTGTCACGGAACAACCTTTGTATTTGTGTTTCGGTGATGTGTCAGTACCAAGAACGTTATTTTTATCGAAACTCATCTACTATACAACCATATCCGGACTACCGTATCCCCTCCCTCACCACACTGTGCCATCACCGTCGGCAGGGCGACCAATCCTCCTCCGGCCGTCTCTCCAATGATGAACAACGACGTGATCGGCACCGTCATTCCTACGGTATTCACAAATCCTCCCGTTGCGTTGAAATTCTTGAGATCGCGAAATCGCGCGCCTGTCCGACCCATGATGGCGGCCGGCTCGGAGATAGAGATACGACGGGGTCGCTGAAATGAATAATCTATGATAGTTGATCTTGAATTTCATGTTTCATGTAATTTCATGTGTAATTTCATGAACATAGATTGATCTTTGATCTTCGAACTTCAACCAAATTCATCGAGAGGGTACACGAAAAATCGATCTCGGTTGCTGCAATAAACATATCTTGCATCGACGTGGCAAGCTGTCAATGACAACGCAATGATAGTTAATTTTGGCGAGTCTTTTCGCTAAGGATAGATTTCTCTCTAATCGAAAACAGCGAAAAAGCAAGATTGTTTGTCTTCCCACGATCTTTGCACATGCTAGAGTGACCTCACTAATCGTCAACAATTGCCGAAAACTTCCACGCAACAAGTTTTGCAGTTTGATCAAATTAAGCTCAATGACCAATAAACTCTCAGGTCAAATGAGAAAAGCTCAATAATCGATCCCCTTCCACATCAAATCTCTTCCTGCAGGCCCATTGAATAATAGTCTAAAGTCTAAAAAAGTGAAATCGATAAAAACTAACAAAAGGATCGTCGTTCACCGCTTTCTCGACCTCGTCATCATCGAATTCGCTCGCTTGGGAATCGTCCAGAGAGGAGATATCATCGTGGATAATCGCCCCCTCGTCGTCCCTACAAATCCGTATTGTCATGGAATGCCCCTTAAGTTGTCCACTAGAGTTTGTCCATTTGCTCGAAAACACTGTTTCATGGAGATCTAAGCTGATAATAGTAATATTATTGAGATTTTCTTGATGAACAATGTGCTGAATTCGATCGCTGCTACCGTACCTGAGAGCGCGCTCCTTCAGCAGGGGTTCATCGATCTCCGCAGAGAGACGATACTTGGAGCGGCCACCCGAAGAGGCCGAGGATGGGCCTCGACGCTCCGTCAGTTCGATCCCCACGGCGTCCGCAGCTTCAGCAGCTGCGGCTGCAGCGGCCGGAGAGTTGGGGCCTGTGGCTGACCTGGAAGTGGTGCTGTGGACCACCGCATCCTAGCGTACTGTATCGTACTATAGACCGATGTTTCTTGTAAAAAAATCGCTTTGATTGTGAGGTCCATTTCACAGTTACGTTTACCGTATCGCCGTGATCAAAGTCCAACCACTTACCCGTTGGTCTTACTTTGCCCGTTGCTTCTCGACGGCATTGACAATTGACGATTGATCGCCGACACTCAACTACCCTGTACGAGGAGAAGATGAAGAGCGAGTAGGGACAAGTAAAGAGAGGGGCGAAAATTGAGTGTGAACGGTTTCAATGAAAGGGCGATTTGGCTTATATAGGGACTGTGAGAGGAGAGAGATCGTCGAGTAGAGTTGGGCCGAGAACTGATAGAGAACAACCAAAAAGGAGGAGAGAAGGGAGATGGGCGAAGTGGTTCTCTCGTCGTCTCGTCTCTCTTCGATCCATGCACTCTCTCATCTACTACTCTCCCTTGTAAGTGCACTATCTCCTGCTGTAGCATGGCGAGGAGAAGTCGAGAGAAGGTAGAGATGGAGAGGGAGAGATTGCATGTAGATGATAGTTGGAACTGACACTTGTGGAATGCCGATCCCCCAATCGTCAAGGTCGACCAAAAACGACGGATTGGAGATAATGAGCGATCTGATGGACTGCTCTAAAAATTGAAAACCCCAGACTCGACCTCACTGAACCGAAAATGACTATCTTAAAAGAAGATCGTGCTTCTGACACCCCCTCTTCATCAGTATCCAGAATTCGACACTGATATATGTATTGCATATTGTTGGACTATGAACACTCTGTGAACAAGCACACATACGTCGTTGGATACGGCCACATGACAACTTTTAATCGCCCCCCCCCCCTTCCCAGGTTAGTCCGTTTTTTTGCCAAAGTCAAATTCTTGCGTCCCAGTTGATACTGAGATGCCTCGTCGCAATAACATTAGAGACACACAACTGTCCTCTCGCTCCTCTCGGTCTCGGATGTTTTTAAGACGAGGGAGAAACTGATAGCGAGCGATAAGACGACAGCATACACACTTCGCCTGGTCCTACCCATCCACTTTCCCTTGTGACACAACGATTTTACTTTCTTATCACTTTGTCGAGAGTATTGATTGGTTTTGATTTGAGATTCAATATTTCAGGGATGAGATTGGTCTACCTCACACTAATCACTTTCGTTCTTCTGGCTGTGACCATTGATGGAGCGAAGAAAAAGAAGAACAATCACAGAGATAGAGATGAAGGATCCAGTCGTCAGCAACTGACTGAAGATGGTTAGTTTTTCGCACTTTTCGAAATTTTTAAAACCGATAACTATTTCGATCTTCTTCGCTAAGTACCAGCAAAAAGAGGGGCAGACTAGTGGTGGTCTGTGTTTCTCGATGTTCCGTGTTCTTTCGTTGACAAAGATGTAAAGAGAGTGTCGGATCAGTAGTCGATTAGCACACGATCGGGGCAAAAAGATACTTACCTAGCTCACTCAGAGCAACTCACTGGCCGCAGAGAGGAGGAGATCGTGAAGCAGAAAGACAACAAGAGAGGAAGGGGAGGTATGGATTGAGTGATTTAGAAGGAGTAGTTGATTTGACTGTTCAGAGAAAGAAGAGAAGCCGTTGAAGAAGGCCGAGGATGAAAGCTCTTCTGAAGAGGAGGAGGAAAAGAAGGCAGCTGTGAATGCGAGTACCGTTGCCCCGGTAGGTAAATTGTACCAGATAGAATGAGAGCGAGATAAGCTAATCGATCTGAACCAAATTTTGATTTTTTAAAGCATTTCTGCATTAGTTATCGTTATGTTATCATCCGAACGATCCTATCTTGTTGTAATTGACCTAATGACTGATTTCCAGTCGCGCGGACGTCGTGAGCTGTACGATCAACAACTGTTCAACACGAATCAGGTACGGTAGACTAGCATCACTAACATTGATCTTTGATCTTAGATCTCTCTCTCTACCGACTAAACTGTAGCGTGTACTGATGTCTTACACTGTGAACACGATTAGGTGCCGGGACGAACAATCATCTTACGCTCTCCAATGATCTCGATAGCCATAGAAACGAGAGATCATGGGAAAGTGAGAGAGTCACACGAATCCTCGCTTGGCTACGTCAGCAGAACAAGCGATTATGTAAATCGGAGCCAGAATACAATCATTGTTCCTCGACAAGTAGCGATGTACGCAGAAATAGAAGTAGAGATTATCAAATAGCTTAGTTTGATCACTTGAACTTGCTCGATATTGAGATTCATCGAAGTGGTAGGTCAAGAAGGGCCGAGAACACACTACAGAAAGCAAAGGAGGTATACTGTAGTGGGTAGATCAATTGTCTAATCAAATTCATTAGATGGACGAGCTTCCTTTGAACAATAATAATAATAATCAACAAGAGCCTCCTACGAGGCACAGACCGAGACGTTCTGAGAATACTCTGCATAAAGCGAAAGAAGTGAGAGGGATTGGACTAACTCAGCGAATGGCAATTTAGATGGATGAAATTCCCTTGAAGACATCAAATCTCGAAAAGACTCATACGAGTAGATCAAGACGCGCAGAGACTGAACATGCGCAGACGGGAGAGATCATTCTGACTAGGGCACAGGAGGTATACGGTAGATTGACAATAGGTCGGATGAGAACTGCACCCGATGAGAGCCCACCGAATGTAATTCTTCTTTTTTAGTTTTCATGCGCTGTTATGTCTAAGCACATACTCAGAAAATCTTAGAACCAATGATTAGCCCAGTTGACCTCAAATAGGTTCTCATCCGGATATTCTCATTCGACCTAATGTCGGTAGATTCAGTCCAGAGAAATGATTCATTAATTAAGCTGAACGACGGTAATAAAATGCCTCTCGAGATTGATGAAAATGCCGGAAGTCGTCCCGATTATCGCAAGAAGAGTCGTACGAGAAGAGAGAACGGAGAGATTGTTCTGGGAAAGGCGCAAGAGGTTATCGATAGATGATAGTCTCTGCAGAGAGATTGCAATGCGTAGATAGTATTCGCACAGCGAAGGAGATATTTCGCAGTGTGTAGATCCCTTAGACCAGAAGTTGATTCGTAGATTGTTAGTAGCTGTCTAGACCTATCACTATATAGTGTAATATCCTCATATCCGTTCTCCAGCACACATCGTTGCATCATCTCTGTCTGCACGCTTTGCAAGCAGCTAGTGCTAGTTTGTGGTTACTGCAAGGTCGACCTTCTATCTTCTTTGCAGCTCAATGGGGGTGAGAGAACGGAGATTGGAAAAGATGAGACGGCAACTCGACCCGATTATAGAAAGAACTCGCGCACCCGACGGACACTCGAGGTCCGTGACTAGAATGATGAATCCGTCTCTTCATTTCTCGTACTCTCTCACCGATCAGGGTGACGAGAGAGTGTGCAGAATGAGAGAGCAATTCATCATCTAGACAACCCTATCAGTGACCTACTTGAGATGATGTCTACAATAGACAGAAGACTCCCTTCATGGTAGAAGATAGATTGAGAGATGTCTTGTTCAGATTCACCGCGGAGCGAGAGTCGAGAGAACCGTATCTTCAGAAGAGGCAAGCAACACGCTGGTCAAGGCGAAGGAGGTGAGTATCACATACGGATAGAAGTTCCCTCATGTCAGCTCGAAAACGTCACTACTTCCGTCCCATTTTTTCTACCATATATCATTGTGATTTCAGCTGAACGATGGTGAGAGAACGCCCGTCGACGCACAACCCTCTCAGTCTCAGATGGTCAGTTACAGATTACGGTGTTGATACGGAGTATCGTGTGACTTGCGTGGTTATCAGTAATATCACCGTGCTTAACCACTTCTTATACTCTCATTAAGTGAGAGTGATAAGGTTCAAGTGCGCATTCCTGAGAGATCGACTTTTGAAGATATAGTATTCAAAGATGTCCCACAATATTTGTTCTTTCAGCCCGACAAAGTGAAGGCCCACAAGAAGAGAACGGCTGTGAGTTGTTTATATTTTTGAAACAATTATCAGTAGCCATGAGTACAACAACATGGAAGTCGTTTCATTTCAGAGACACCTCAACCAAGGGGTCGTCGAGGAAAACCCTATCAAAAGAATCTTCAAAGCAGAAGATGAGGACTCCGTCGAGAGAAGAGAGGACACATCGGAATGGAAGAGGGAGAATGAAGAAGATTACGATGATGGAGGAAACAGCAAATAAATAGTTTATCATTCAGTGATCTTTCGATAAATAATTGCATTACTCGATCTTGAAGTCAGCGATCACAATTCGCAACAAACCCGCAAAACAATAACAATATTGGATAAGGACAAACAGCTTGACTAGATGACTCACAGATGAGATCATAGGGATCAACACGACACTTTGTACTTTGACGTTTGGGCAATAACACACATCTCAAGGTTTGGCAACGGCTGCCTGGGCAAGTTTTTGAAAGTGAAGATCACGAGCGAACTGATTTCGGAGAATGCGCATGCACTTTCTGTAAAGGGCCGACCCTCGATATCGACTGATCTCGAAGGACGGAGGATGAGGATGATGAACAGTGAAGGCTGATGGAACCACTTCGAATCGATATCTGGAATGTGATCTTTGATCTTTATTGATTCTTGATCCTTGATCAACCAGTATTTCGAAAGGATTTTTATTTACCGAACTATTTCTTCTCTAGGATCTTTAAAATCAATCTCTAAAATTCATTAATCTACAAAATCTCACCCATCAGCATGCAATGACATGAGATGCGATACTTTGTTCCATCCGAATCCAACGAATCGTTCATCATAGAGAGGAGTACTATTACGAGCGATCACAGCATACGGTTCGTAGCCTGGTTTCCATTCGACCTGGAGAAAGAGATGATTAGAAAAATATATTGTTGATATGATTCCACAGCCTATCTCTATAGATGAAATAATCATCCCACAGCCTAGGCGAAAGGCGAATTTCTGCACAGCAACTAACATACATCACAAAGTCCAAGAGATGCAAGAAAAATTTGAACTGCCGAACCTCATATGGCGCTTCAGCCTCTCTCCATTTATCGTAATCAGTCGCATTGTGCCCTGCTGGCCAGATATCCGTTCGAAAAGGTTGAATCTGACATTTTAGTTCGAGAAGATATTGACTTTCCGAGATGTCACCTTTCCATCATCCCATTCTCGTATTAACTCGTCTCTCGTCTTAGGGAAGTGAAGTTTCTCTGATGAAGCGATCTCGAACGCGGGAACAACCAGCGCTTTCTTGTTCATGTCAACTCTCTTCACAACGGAGCGCAGATTTTCGTACAATCCTGAAATATTTATGTTTCATAGCAAAAAGGATCATTGACCTACCTTTTGATGGGATAAAATCGACATCCGCCAAGTAAGCAAAATCAGTTTTTGATGCGTTGAGAGCAACATTTCGTAAGTAGTTGATCGGGTAATATCTCTGAAATGATTTCGCATTTAAATTGACCACAGCCTTAAATAAATGTCTTAATCATCGTACCCCGGTCTTGAATACTGCATGTAGCGCGATGTTCTTTCTGCCTCGAGCCATTTGCGATGCATTCATGAACTCTCTTCAATGATACTGATTGATTTGCTAGATGGTAATGATCTCACTCAATCTGAGACAATTCAGCATCGGTACAGTACACAACGGCAGATACTGGTCCTTCCCACGAGTCGAGAACCTTCTCGAAGATATCGAAGCGATCCACGGACAGTTGAGTAACGAGAGTGACGTCACCGGCGACATTCTGATAATGCCAATGTAGTATTTCTATAAGAAACTAAGTTACCGATGGTGTGAATCCATTAAAGTAGAGATGTGTTCGATATTTGGTGTGAATGGCAGTGAATAGAGCACCGCACTCACTATCGTTCTCCTCATCTTTGAGCAGCGCCGTAGTCTGAAACTATTTTTCAAGATGTTCAAATTTCGAAGGGTGGATTTTGCCTTCTGTGTGTGTGTTGTATAGGGTATTCTCGGAATTTTTACTAACCTTATTTATCGAACAATCCTTCCTCAATCGAAAGACGTATCCGTCCATAGATTGGTAGACAATATACTGTTGTGCATAATGAACCACGAACTTTGATCTCAACTGCATCTTCTCAGGGGAATTGAAGTGAGCAATCTGGAAAATCACTGGACAAGTAAGACACGAAAATATGCAGACATACCTTAATATCCTTTTGACAATTCTCAGGTAGTGATTGTGCACCGAGTTGGAGGTTATACTCGCACGGGAGTTCTACAATCAATCCCGGATGAGAGACAGCAAGTGCATTGAAAACATCCTGAATTCCACTTAAATTGTCATTGTCGAGATATTCTATTAGAGCTAATTTTTATCATTCATTTGTCAGCATCCAAATAGTTATACTGACTAGAGTTCACATCTCGAGTGAAGATCGGATTGTATGAACTAATTTGAAGAAATGCCTCTCCATTTCTCGCTGTTACGAACCTGATCAGCCAATTGCACCTTTCCATACTCCTTCAGTCTCTCCTCCGTCTCGCGCTTCCACATCAAACTCCAATTTGCTTTCCTAACTCTGTTCAAATTGACGAGCACAACGCCAGAGTTGAAGCCACGACCCTGAACAATTGTAGAACCTAATAATTGAATCTGTTTTGAATGAAAGAAGTGTTGCAAAAAGATTAATGAGCATCCGTACAGGCAGCAATTGTCTACAGCTTACAATTAACCAAATTAGTCAAGCTCTCTGACAGTGTTGATTCTTTAAATATTTTTTTGTTAAAATAAACGAAAAATTGAGTAATCGAATTCATATTTTTATTAATCCTGTAAAATTCACACTAGAGACTATTGGAAATTCTATTGGAATTGATACCTATTAGGAGTCATCTCGCATTGAAATTCTAATAACTATTGGATTTTCGGAATTGATTCGAATAATAAAGCTCTGATGCTCACCCTCATTAGAGACCTTCCTCCTCGTGGATAAGAAAAAATATTTTAAAAAATTGGAATATGTTACCCACCGTTGCCGGCCATCTCCTCCTCGTGGACGTTGCTTGAGTGTACCACGGCGAGTTGTTCTCTCCCATTACGAAGAGTGTCGACTCGTTTGATCCTTTGAAGGTATCGAAGATGGGAGAAATATCACCAAGGACGATTACATCAGAGTCGAGAAGAAGCACCTGCAATGTTTTAATAAAATAGTTTCTCATAGAAAAATGATGAATTGAGCGCATCATTTACATTTACATGAAACAATAAGAAAAGACTAAAAAGCGCATCACAAAGCATACAAAAGAATTATTGAGCTCACCTCCTCAACATCAGCCGGCAGTATATCGGGGATGATGAGTTTCATGAGACCGAATACCGCTGAGTAGTGTGCATTCGGAATCCATTCGACCCGTGACTTGTACTTCTCCATATCGTACATGTAGTAGCGAACTGAAACAATTTATTACTATTTATACTTCGATTTTTGTTTCTGTGTTTCGAGGAGTTAGTCTTAAAGCATCAACAGAATAATTGGAAAAAAGCGATGGTCAGGAAAGCCATAGTGACTGAAGCAAACTAAACCTAAACAAATCTCAGCATCCCCATATTTTTCCAACTCAGTAATTCAACTATGACGTTGTTTTTTCAGTGTTGTTTGTTGTTTTTGTATGAGTGATACCTGCAGGCAGATGCCAAGTATCGAAGAGAGTGGGAAGAACTTCTTTCGATTGCTTGTCAGTGATGAAATGGAACACCAGAGGTCCCTGTAACATCATTATCACTACAAAATTTTAATAGTAATAGCTGACCCTGTGATGGTACAAAATGCTCTTGAAGAGAGCCGAAGCTCGATTGACTACTTCATATCCACCAAGCACGAGGGAAATATGGTGCTCCTTGCACTGGTGAAGATCTCCTTGTTGTTCTCTTTCAGGAAATGTGAAGACTCCCTCGCTCCAGATGGGAAGAACGCGAAAGTTTCCAACAAGATAGTAGACTGAAAGGGCTCATCACATTTCGTATACTATAGATTATATGATCCATATCAATCAGAGCATGATTTCCTTATCATTTTTCAGAGAGTTGTGTGAAGAGTTTATGCCGTCCAAACTCTAGCTGATCTCTCTTTCCCAAGACGGAAGTGGAACACATGCATGTCCTCTTTGCCCTTACGACTTTAATTGTCTCGCCGCCTCATTACTATTTCATCAGCTAAAACTACCCGAGAATTTCACCGTGTGAGACATTCCCCTCTCTTTCCACAATTCCACAATTCACTAGAAACGGACCTTCTATTGAGAAAAGCATGCAGAGTGTGACTGCAATGCAGGCTGTGATTCCCAATGCGTAGAGTAACCGAATGGGTGATATTCGGCGAGTCATCTGGGAGAACATTACGGCATTATTTACGATCATACGAGCGATGATACAACTTTGCGAAGGCGAGTAATCGCAAAGAAGGACCGAGTTATGGCAGGGACAATGAAAAAGATACGACTGAGACAGAATGAGAGGAGGGGAGAAATGGGCAGTCTTGCGGATGAGATGAAATTGTCAACTTCTTACGAGCCTGTCAACGGGGATGGAGGAGTAGCAAGGAATAGAGAATATATCCTCTTGGGGAAGATATTCTATGGACTAATGGATAGAAGGCATGCAGGGAATTATTAATTGACAGTCATCATAGATCACGTTTAGTGAATATAAAGAGAGACTTAAATGATAATGGTCAAATGATGATAAGCATAGACAAACAAGATAAGGTGATTAGTAGCCACGAGAGTGCAATTTGAGTGATAACAAGCTCCATCTGTAAGAAAAAAAAGTGTGCAAACAGTGGGAATAGACAAAAAATATAAACGTTTTCTAGAATCCATGGCAGACTAAAGCTAACCTCTCGACTCGACAGGTGGTCATTGAAGATGTAAGACCTATCCATGCCCTACATTCTGGCAAGGAAGCGTGAAAGATGAGTTGTCACGAACAAAAGCGGGCTAAGGGAGGGAGGAAGAGAGGACTTTCTCGGGTCAACTCACCCTCCCGAGGGTCCTATGAATCTCGGACTCATGCACAGTCATGAATCAAATTGTGGCGTTTCATCAACTTCCTGATATCTGCACTGTTCACTACTACTCTCTTTGTGTGGGGAGGAAGCGAGTGAGGGAGGGTGAATGCGCGATAGAGTGAGAGATATCCGGGGGGAAGGGAAGGGAGTGTCGTCCCTTGTCGGATCATGGAGGAAGAGCACTAATGAAATACTCTGAGACTGAAGGGAGTGAGTGAATTAGAAGTCAACGCTCTATCGAATCACAAAAGGGCAGCTGACTGACTGAAAACAGAGGAGAAAAGCCCCTCTAAAGGGATGATTCAACAAATAAAATTATACTGAGGAACCTCAATATTTTTTAAAAATAATTTAAGGTTTCCTATACCGATATCTAATGAAACGAATGAGCTCCTGATCAAACAGTATGTTTGCTCGGCGCAACTACACTATGGTTACACTTTGCGCAGGTTAAAGATAAAAGTTGAATGAAGCAAGGATGACGCTGAGATTCAAGCGATAAGAAGGGCGTGTGCCAGAACGCTTCTCTCACTGGATTAGCAGGTGGAAACACGCCTATTTGTCGCTCTCTCCATCCCACTCTCTCTCCTGACGGTCAGTCAACAGGTGAGATCGTGGGAAGGTAAGAGATTACTGAATGGAGGGGAGAAATGGCTACAGCTACCTCGCTGCCGTTTCCACTGATTGCCTTCAGGGATAAATGAGAAATGACAATCTCCACGCTGTCTCGGGAGGCGAGAAGCGACGAGAGAGTGTGGGATATGGAGAGAGCGTTGTCGCCCCCCTTCCAGTCAGTAGTAGGAAGAAGCAATTACATCCATCTTTTCACGCCACACACTCTTTCAATGGACGGGCGGAGCGTTTGAGCGACAGCGGCGAGATGAACTACAGAAGGAGATGGATTTTGAATCCAAAGAAGAAAGAAGATGAAGCTAAGATTTGGGCGATTGGCTTTTGAATGATGAAAAGGCGTTAGTCAGAGTGAAAAACGATCTAAATATCGGAAAAGTATTGATAACAGAGATCGTTTAAGTGAGAGAACACTCAGAATGAGACTAGAGGATCGTGAGGAGCTCTTGAGGGTGTTGTGGATGGGATACGCCGTGGGAAAAGCGAACGAAATGGACAGTCCGTTACACGCGTCTCTACTCCCATATGAGCGAGGGTCAGTATTGTCTCAGTCCTCTCCCTCCCCCCCCCCTCTTCCCTATCTAAGCTCGCCCATCTATATGTACATGAGAGCGCTACCGTCAGTCAGAGGTCAACCTCCCTCTCCCTCCCTTTCCTCCCTCTCTCCATTAATCAAAACTGCCAACAGATGGAGAAGGGAGGGCATACAAGGAGACACTGATACAAAGGGAAACGAGAATGGATCAGATAAAATTTGTAGTCGGTGACAACTCAGATGAAACTGTCCGGAAGCAGAGTAGTGAGCCCTTTGTGAGAAATCAATCTCGGACGAGAGAGAGAGAGTCTATTTGTCCTTCCCAAAGTGCTAACAATCTCTTAGATAGAAGGGAGTAAGAGCGGTCGGTGAGTGATTAATGACAAAATAAAATTGAAAAGAGACGAAGACAGAATGCGGATCTCAGTTCCCCGGAAATTGAATGCTGCCTCGCATTCTCTTCCATGTCTTTCCTTATTCCTTTCCGAATCATCCCATATTTGCATGAATTCAATCAAAATGCCAAGCGGGCAGATTCTGATGGAGTTAGCGGGATTTGATACGGTAGAGTTCTCATTCTAAATCCCCTCGTATTCTGCTCCTCCAGGTCAACAAAATGCGTGTTAGCAAACACAAAAGCGGCGAGCGAACTCCAAAGAGAGGAGAGTAATCTCAATCTCGACAAGACAACAGTTGACACGGGAGAAGAAGAAGCGGTGCCTTCAATAAATGGGCGAATCCCCTAATCCTTCGGGGGTCACTCTCCCTTCCCATTCTTCTCCCTCCCTTGTCTCTCTTTTCTTGTCCGCACGGGAGCAAAGCGCAAAGGTAAATCAGGCAGAAGGACGAACCGTTCGGCGACTGTGTCCATTGAGAAGGATGACGCATCCTTCCAAGATTCAGACTACCGTGTTCATTCTATCTTATTCTCGGTTGTATGTGTTGTACCTCTCTGATATATCATATTTATCATGGTTTTGGTTCTATCTTTTCTTTCGGCAACAGATTCTGCATGTTGTCTTAGTCCGCTCGCATCGACTATATCGTCTATGATATTTTATATGCCATGATCATTGTATTGGTTCGATAATACTTTCCGTTCGGCGATGGTGAGAAGGATGGCACATTCCTTTATTCTGTCTATCGTGCATTCGATAGTTTTACTCATTGGATCATGTTCAATTGACCTATATTATACTTTCTAAAATATTCTCAGTATTGTATCTGTTCGACAAAAGTAGGAATTAAAAATTATTCAATGTCTTTTGTTTCATGATCAAATTGTCGTTGCATTCCTATTTTTTCCGAGTTGCTGTTGGATTGAAGTTGTATTGAAGCCTCAGTGATTCGAGAATTTTTTGATTGTATTCACGGACAACTCGAGAACACAAAAAACACGTTTCAAATTGCATTTCATTTTTATGTTTTTTGTCTTCTTAAATCGTAGAAATATTACTACCGCATGACCTTGACACGCGCATGAATTGACCGTTTATCATGTGTGCTTCCATTCTCTTCTTAAAGAATTGGATCATTCATCATTCCATTTCTCTTGTTCTTCATTTTCGTTTTCAGAACTGTCAGGGATATTTGCTTGATTGATTTTATCACATACAATCTCGTGCTTATCTTCTAATCGTTCTGTTTTCGAATCTTCCTCTGTCTGATGCTTATCACTTCTCAATTTCAATCCCACTCAATTTCCTTCGTCTAGAACCTATGATACTACTACACGTGCCTATCGTGCCCCAGGCAACAGTTCCCTTCCTCCTCCTCCTCTCTTTCCCACCCCATCCCGAGCCCTCTATTTGGATTCCTCCTCGTCAATCCTTTGTTGTATTTTAGTTCCTGCTTTTGGCATATATCGTCTCACTTGCGATCCTTCTCGCCCGTGTATCATACGACCAGAGGCGCAAAATTATTTATGCTTTCGAGGGCTAAGAACGAGAGGTCCTCGGTTCGGATTTCATCGCGCGCAGCTCTGACGTGGGTATTCATCAAACCACATGCGGAACTACATAATTGTTGTTTCGTTCGAGATCTTACAGTGCTCCGATAACGGGCCAATCCGTAGTTTCTACTACATGCGTAGAATTTATACAGTTATATGCAATGTTATGCGTGCACATACACTGAAGACGGAAGTGCCTTTACCCTTTCATTACGGTGCTCAGATAACGGCCCGCAGTTTCTACTGTATGCCCAGTTTCACAATCGTCAACCCTTCACTTCTTTTCAGTTATCTCGTGTGTGAGTGTTATCCGATGTTTTGTGATGGAGTGCTCCCTCTTCTCGGCTTCTCTTCACCTGATTTGCCCCAGTCTCTCTCTTCATTCGTTGCTCTTCTCCACTTCGAAAATCGTCAACACTCGGAGCGACACTATTATGATTATCAGACGCGGAGGCACACAAGTACATACAGAACGTGCCCTCACGTCTTCCTCGTCTTTTCTCTATCCGGAAATACCTTCCCACTACGGAAATACTCTGAACAAATTTGCACACTCAGTAAGGAGTTGAGAACAACGATCAAGAGTGTGCAGCACAGTGTTCAGTGGAAGTTTTGTGATGTTTTCTCCCAATTGGTGGGACAATCGGAGCGAAAGTTCTCCCTTCCGCAAGGGAGAGAAGAGGTATGATGTGTAGCGTGTGCCTTGAGGGATCCACGAAGAGAGAGATGGGGAGACAACGGCATTCTCTCCCTCTCTCTCTCTCTGATCTATCCCCTCTCTCATACCTTTGTATTCCGAATCCTTCCTCATTCATGTCAAACATTGACGTCGATTCGTTGCACCACAGTCCTTTTTTCTCTTCTGTCTGTCTCACCTTACTCGTTCACTTCCATTCTGCCCCGAAGGCGTCGTCTTCACATACATTGCTTCTTTCACCTGTTCCAGATTCGAGCTTCATAGTTAGATCTCATTCACGTTTAAATAATTTCCTTCTTGATCAACAGCTTATTACATTCTGTCAACATTTTTCGACTAGAGCTTTGATTTTTTTGCTCCTTCAGATCTCACATTTCCATTCTTTCCACCATAATCAGTTTGCCCTCCGGTGCTTCCTTGTCTTGTTGCCCTTCTCCTCCCATTTATAATCTCTTCCTCTCCTTCCTGACCATTCCTCACATTCCTCCGATAAGCGACACCAGTAATACTCTTTTTGTTTGGAACGTCGTCCGCCTTGAAGAAGAGGAGAGTCCATAATAGTACTACTACTGCAGAGAGTGGAGGAGAGGGCGCAGCGTCTAACGTTCTTTTCGCGTGCTGTTTCCTATCGGGCCGAAATTCACTTACTACGCAGCTGCTTTCTTTACCTATTCTCGTCCTATTCTCGACATACTCCTCAGATCTATAGTCGATATACTACGGACAGCGATTGCTCATCACTTCTTGCGCAACACTCAATGCAATCCTCGCACTTTTGTGCAAATACAAAAATGATTAATGTTCGGTTCCGGTCAAGTCACTCCCTCAGAATAGACTTCGATATCTATTTTCTCGCCATGAACGAGCCTTTTGTTCCAAAGGTTCTTGAGCAAAACAGCGAGATCTATTTTTTTCCGAGACACAGTTGATCTCTCGTGCAATGACGATCTGGTTATTGTGTGCTTGAGAATCGCAACAAACTAACGTGGATATAGTACCATCGTTCTTTCCCTCTCCATCACGTGATTAGATTGCCGTGAAACAACAAGCTAACTTCGAGATGCTTTCTCGTTGTACTCGCCCTTTAGCCCTTCCCCCTTCAACATATGTCTTGTTTCTCCATCCCTTTCTCCCTCCATCATCATCATCGCTTTTATTCTCAACGAGATTACGAGCTTGCTTTGTCCCTCAACGATGTTGCTTCGAATGACCCCAAACAAAATGTATAGCACAACAAACTGCGTCCTTCCTACGCGCCTATTTTTAAAGACCTCTCAGAATTCGAGGAATGTTCAGAAATAGTCGCACCTAAACAGTGGAAGAGAGTGCATTTCCGTTTCCGACGAGTTTTTATCAGGTTGTTTATTTTCATGACAAACCATTCGTCGACGGAGCGGAGAGTCGACAAAAAGAGTCGATCCACGAAAAAAAGTTGAAATTCTCCGGGTAACCACCTTTTACTGCAGTCCGCTTCTCTTCTCCAAAAATGGGCTTGCGGATTGGGAGCAAGCAATTACTTTGCTTTGTATAGCTGCGATTGTTTCGATGCGTTTCGCTCATTTCGTAATTACCACTTGACTAATGAGATAACAACAGACTACTTTCGGATGTTTCTCTCCTTTGACTTCTCCTCCTCTTTCCCTTCATCGTTCGTTTCCATTATCACTCCGCCCTTTCCATACCTCCCTCCTCCTCCTCCTCCCTCCTTCCCGTAACTCCTCCCCTCCAATATCCCTTTCTTCGCTCCTCCCCTTACCCCAGTCCATCCCATTCCTGGCCATATTACTATCAGATTTCTCCTTTTCTTCTTCGTATTATTGTGACTTATCTCCCCTTGCCGTCGGGTACTGTAGCGCAAATGGTCAGCGATACGCTACCGTACTCCTCCTTGTTGACAGTTTCGCGATCAACTTTGACGCCTGTTAGTCTCCATTCCTCATGTGAGAGAGATCATTGTTTCGTACCGCGACCCCTGTACAAATCATCAACAGTTTGGCGCACTTTATACCAAGGGAGGGGTTTGTTGAAGGGGAGCGAGGGAAAGGGTGAAAGTTTGTTTGAATATTTGCATAATCACGCCTGGCCACCAGTGTCTCTCTGTTCCCCTCCTCTCCTTCATGAGAGAATGGACACTTTTTGAAACCCCCTCTTCACACCGCTTTATTGCTAGAATCGCACTGGTTTCCCACTGTGATATCATCAATTGCAGCATCTCTTCCTCATATGCTCCTCTTCTTTCATCGGTCATCAGTCGATTGAAGGATGCAGATTGTGTTCACCGCGGGGCCGAGCGCCCAGCCAACGGTGCTCAGCGAGGTGCATACTTTTCCTGATTCAGGCAATCACTTCCACAATCGATCTGCCGACACGACACTAATATTCACAATTCAGACGAACGGTACCCACGACGAATCTCAGTGGTGGGGTGCAGTGATGTGCTTTCACGATCCGAAGACCCACGACTGGGAGTTGTATGAGGAGTTGATGAAACTGTCCCATATGATCATTCTCCCGATCACCATCGCGGGGCTATTCGTCAACTGTCTGGCACTGGTTAGTTCTACGATCAACGACCATTTAAACTAATCATCAGGTCTGATCGACTTAAGGTCCTTGGTCTTAAGACTTAACTATTTTAGTACAAACCCGTCTACCTCCTGATCATTAGTCTCATATTCAATCTATTTTTGGCGCCACAGTACTACTGTATCCACCTCCCCTCATCATCATTGATCTCTCCATCTCTTCTCTTTCTGTTCTTTGTCTGCTCAGCTGTTTCGCCGTGAGCGTTCGCACCGTTCTCACGCAGTTTGCTCTCTCAATAATAGGAACGCCGCCTCGGGGAACAATTGTGGAATTATGGATCGAAATCCTTCTTTCTATCACTATTTTTGATATACTTCTTCAATCTTTCCCTTCCCCCTTCAATCATTCGCTTTACGATGTGCGCAACACAGACTCCTTCCTTTCCCTCCCCCAAATAGCCACTGCTGCTCCTGTGATTTATATGTAGTAGTTGTCCACAGCGAGCTCCTTCCTTCCTTCCCTCCTAGTACGTTGCTCTTTCTCTGCGCTCACACTTGACCACAGCAGGGCCGTAATCCGTTTTTCCTTCAAGGGAGTGACCATGTGAGATGTGCAAAAAAGGGTTTAAGAGGGGTAGGGGGAGGGGGGAAAAGATGCGGTTCTCCAGTGGTCAATCTCTCTCGGGTTTCCAATTGCCCCTCACGAGTTTCGTACTATTGCAACACTCAGGAATCTCTTTTCCCCGGCCCAAAAAAGGGGACGATTTCGATAGTCGTGGGAGTAGAATTCAGAGGGGGGGGGCAAGAAATGCAGGAAGGCAGCCTTTCACAGGACGACCTCCTCCGATTTCAGTCATGTTTCTCACAGTGGCCCCATTCCGATGGTCATTTTCGAATTCGTTCCTTTCCATAGATGGACCCTCCGGGAAGAAGACGGGAAGAGAACTGTGCGCATTCGTGACCTTTTCGGATTATGCGAGTGATCTAGTGATAGGATGGGGAAGGGAGGGATGCCAACTCAGCCCCGGCACACCCTTGCAAATTATGAATCAGGAAGAGCATGAGAAGTGAGTGGGAGAGTCTCTCTCTCGTTTACTCATATACGAAAATGCCTGAGGGGTCCGGAATAAACGCACGTTTCATGATGAAAGTGGGAAAGAAGATGCAACTGGACAGAGAAATGACCACCTCACTGCATCTCAAGTACCCTTTATGAGTCTCCATTTCGATGGATGATGTTCATGCGGGGTCAGTACATCCCATTCTCACATCTCACTGATCTCTTCTCACCCAACCGTCTCATATCAGCAAACACTCACTGTCTGTGTGTGTGAATTGTTTGTGAGAGAGAGTGGGCATTGGGGGATTGCGGGGTCGTAGAGAGATGGAAGGGATGAAGCAAGAGGAGGGGATGAAAGAAACGTTTAGGACCACGCAGTTTTATTTATGCGAACCAGCCAGAACTCGGGACAATGGAAAAAAGTGTTGCATCGTAAATCTTGTTTGGTGCGCTACTTCGTTCGGCATACGGTAGCCACATGAAATAATGGAGACTGAACAAAAAAAGAGAACACTGGATGATAAATGACATTCAGACCTTGCTCATAGACAATGAGCAAAAAAGAAAAGAGGATGAAATATGACATTCAGGTTTTCCTGTACCGTCCTCCTCGCATAACTTCTGGTGTGTTCGTGTATCTCCAAGCTCTTCTCTACCTGGACATCGCCCAATTGACCGTCCAAGCGTAAGGAGTGATAAGGAAATTACTCTCTACTAAGGTCATTAAGGTCGTCCGTGCTCATTCCATCCGTTTGTGATTACCACCATTCGCATGAGCACTTCTTCTACACTCCGTGCATGTGGGAAAGGCGACTTCTGGAGAGACTTACGCCGAGGTTTGTCACGTTCCCAACGACTGCTAATAACTACTCTGTTTATAACTTGTTCGTGGGAAACAATTGAAATCAGGTGACCAAGCCATGATCTCTGAGTCATGCGAATGCATTGTATTAACTAAAGGGATGTATCCACACGTGTCCCAGTCCGTTCAAATGACCACTCGAGAAGAGTCTGTTTACTACACAATCTCCCCTCTTCCTCGACCTCGCAAATCCCGGTGTTTCTCCTTCTTTTCTCCGGGACTCACAAACGGCCAACAGCACCCGATCGGGACTAGGAAGACCCAAAAATCGTGAGAGGGCCCATCGTGTTCAGTAACTCGATCGGAATCCCACTGGATTTTGCCATAAAGAAAATAGATCGGGTTCCAAATCGGATTATGAGAAATATAATATCAGGGATGAGATAAATAGGAAGAAAAGAGAAGAATGGCAGTCAACGGCAGAATGGCTTGTTGTGATTTTATCATTTCAGAGTTTTATTTTACAGATTACAAATGACGATCAACACTCTTCACGCATGGACTATCGCTGCCCTGTCAGCTCATAGATATTGGAAGGTACGGTAATAAGTCTGTTTACAACTTCTCAACGGCATCCATTCGAGATCATGTAACCAAGTTCTAAAACATGATATATCACGCATTCAAGGGACTTTCGAATTAGGACGCATTTCAATAAACTCTAGAATTCTGCCTGGTTCCAAAAAAGGGTCTGTGGAATTTCGTCGCCAGCAAAAAAACTCCCACTCTCAGCGCCCTCAACAATGGCCGATCGTCAATATTCTATAACGATAAACTGCGGTCTCACACTGTGCGGAATTATTGGTTCTCAAACGAAAATTGGACAACGGGGCACTTCGAACTGGACTTGAATAATCTCTGGTCTTGCTGTTACTTAATGTAATAACGGGCTGATTTCCCTTGTTTTGAATTCGGAATGACCCAGGAGGAAGGGGTCTGAAATAGCGCACTCAAGAGTCCACTGAACCAGAGAACGGCTGAGATGGCTTGGCTGACTAGCGTGAAAGAGGATCCGTCGTCCTCCTTCCCGAATGTCACTGCCATCTCCGCTGGTCAAGCATGACGAATCATGAGAAACATGAGAACTTGTTCCGTGCGAGAGAGTGACCACATTCAGGAGTCGCTTATAGTTATAGCTGGCGTTAGCAAAGGGCACACTAATAATACCCAAATCGAATGTTTCAATGCAAATTTCATCACAAGCGAATATTCAGGAGTCGCTTATAGTTATAGCTGGCGTTAGCAAAGGGCACACTAATAATACCCAAATCGAATGTTTCAATGCAAATTTCATCACAAGCGAATATCAATCGAGAATCATAACTCCATATTACTATCCTGAGAATGATACTGATCATATTCTCCCTGATGGATGAAAATTGAATTTATCAGATCTCCCGTCCGGTCGAGGCTCGTCTCAAAGATACGGTCTGCATGGCTCGTTGGATGCTCATTGGCATGTCCATTGTGATCCTCTTCTTTCGTGTCCCGATCTTCCTAGTGGAACTCAAGATCAAATGGCTGCCCATGTTCCGAATCGTCAATGAACCATGGGCTACTGAGGTACTGTAGACTCCCTTAATCCATCCCCTCCTTGACATTGGCATCTGGTGGAATACACCTTAAGAAGATTTCCGCCCCATTTTCATGTAGACATCAAACTGCCACTGCCAGACGGGATAAACTGATTGATTGATTGACCTTTGCAGAGACTCTCGAACTACCGTCTGATCTACCATTCCATCCTCGATCCTCTCGTGTCCCATGTCATTCCCTTCCTGTGGATGTCCTTCTTCTCTCTGCTAACCCTCCTCGAGATCTTTCGCTCTCGCAGGTTCAACTACAAGAGCATCGCGCTCAAGGGCAATTCGTAAGTAACCTTTACTCATTTTGCAGTCGAACGATCCCGATGAGCGGTCGCCTTCTCAGATTCAGCTCTCGTCAACCGCTCACTAACGGATTCAAGCAGAGAAAACAGGTAAGAGTCTGCCTCTTACAATACAATTACAATTATCTATCCGCCAGGGTGAGTACAGAGAAGGTAGCTTAGAGTCTTCGGTATAATTCAGTGGAGGTCCGACGTTTATCCTCATTTAGAGGTAGTGCAAAAAGCTGACCAATCCAATGCAATAAATTAGGGTCAATTGTTGTCTGGTATTGCATTGAATTTTCCAACAGACCCACTATTCAAGCTGAAAAGGCAGGTAGAAGTTATTACCCAGTCTCAGTTCTCGTCCATTATTGTTCCGAGGGGCAATAGACTCTCGACGTTGGTTTAACGACGTCGTTCGGAGTCGAGTTCGGCCGAAACCTATTCAGATTCATGAGCGAGCGAATTTGCAGTTGTGAAAGAGCTGGGCAGTTGTTAGACCATGCACGTCATTGACACAATCATATCAGGGGACCTAATTTCAGGGATAGTCTAGAGTAATTAACTAATATATATTCTCAGCCACAGGAACTTCGTGCGACGATTTCGATCGTGATCATCATTGTCATGTACTTGGCCCTTCATTCGATGCAGTTGTTCACTATTGCAAGGAAGTGGCAGCTGCTACTGCAGCATCAGTGTCCGACCAGGTATACTCAAGTGAAAAGCCACTACGGTAGCCGAGTGACCAATTGATTGCCTGAGAGGAATTCTCAATTCGGAAGTCCACATCACATTCGTGCAGCCTTCAAAGCTGAACGAGTAGCCACTTCGAGTGGGAGCTCGAATTCTCCGACTTGTGAATCTTTCATGACAGTTCGGTGCAGCGCTAATGAGAACTTCTCACGCGCAGATAACCACGAGGGAAAAATGGCCATGAGAAACATCATTGAAATTGAGGCAATTTCAGCCTACGCAGCTAACATAAATCCACGTAATTTTGTTCTATTCGAAGCTGCATTTTACATTTTCCGATGAGAAACATCATGAAAATCCTGTAATTTCACGAAGTAATTTAAGCCCACGCGCATGAGTTTCATAAGCAATTAGTTATTTTATTCTGGGAAATAATTCTGGAAAATTGCAGTGAGAAACAAAAAAATTGGAAAGAGAAAATTGAATTGCGTGCGTAGGTTTCAAGAATACTATTTCTAGTCATGATTCGAAATTTCTTGAGATTAAAAATAGAGCACAGCCTGACTTCACAGATGTCATGAATAATATGTTACAGACGTGACTATCTCCACTCTCACATTTCGATTATTCTCTCCCTCGGATCTACGACTGTCAATGCATTTGTCTTCATAGCGTTTACTAGCAGGTAAATCTTGATGTCAACGATATTTTTCACTATAGAAGTCCATGATCATTACACAACATCACCTGTTCAGACTTCGTAAGTACTTCAAGAAGTTGATCCGGAAGACGTCTCGAACGCTCTCCAATTCCTCCGAACCGCCCCTCTCACCCAAGACGACGATCACAATCGAGGCAGTGAACGAAAAGTTCAACGAGAACCTCAACTTGTGACCTAATAAGCCTCTCCTCACCTACCGTAGTCTACGCCCAACCACTCTCATCTTGCCTCCCTCCCCAAAGTAGACAGGAACAGTCCCCCCATATCGACCCACTCCTATTCATTCCTAATTTATACTTTGCACTCCTCACCATCTCCCTCCTTCTGATCACACACCACACACACAAGGTTTACGAGGCCGACTCAGTTCGTTCAATTGATCTCGAATCGTTCCAAGCTTTTCTCCCCAACTTTGCATGTAAAAAGTCTTCTTCTCGGTTTCCTTCGGTTGTATTGATCCCCTTTGCATAACTAGCGTCTATCCGGTTAATTATTCAGTTTTATTATCTCGAGTGACTTCGGATTTCCAAGACGCATATTCCCAATCGTCTCTCTCTGATGACGAGCTTCCTCGTTTATGTACACACAGTTTATCTATACAAAAGCCGTTCACAATGTGGACACTCGATAATAAGCATAAAGTTGGTTGATGCATAATAGTGGTAATCGGGATAGTGGGACAGCAAGAAGATGGTATGAGAACGGATTGATAGTACCTGATCAGGCAAAGGATGGAAGGAAGACGATAGTCTGAGACAGAATGGCCATTGAAACTGAGAGAGAGAGAGAAACGCAAAGCATTGTACAGTGGAAGGAAACATTGGTACATACGAAACAGCATACAGAAACAATGTAACGCTAGATAAACGATGGATTCTAGAAATGGGTTGGAGTCAGAGATACGCTGGAAGGGTGTAATCTGTACTAATCATTTTCTCACATATACATACAAATAACTCATTATGGGCATATGAGACACTATCTGAGAGAACTTAGCGATTTCATCTAACAACCGTACAGTAAAAATTAGAATATTCTGAAAAAAATGCCCTAGGATCAACTTTTTGCGTAGAACTCGAAAATCGACCTCAAAAAGCCGTATCTCTAAAACTAAAATTCCTACGGTTGACTTCATGGTGAGAGGGGTGCCATACAAAGTTTTTTGCGGGGCTTCCAATCATCCAACAAAGAATAAAATCTTTTAGATAATAAAAAAAGAAAAGTTTTCACAAAAAAAAGTGAAAAGAAAACTAACCTGGAAAAAAAGTTATTCAAAATTTTAAGCTAAAATATTTTTTCCTGAGAAAAAAATGCATTAGCGGGGATTTTTAAGTACGATTTTCGGATTCCCCGTAAAAAGTTACATATATGGCAATTTTTTTCAGAACTTTATCTTTTCCCCCTTTTCTTATTTTTGCATTCGAATGCTAAGGTAAAAACGATTTCCCAGTATTTGCGAGGCCTACCTAATTGCAATTAATGAAATTTCCATGGGAAAAGACTCAAACAATATTAAATTGCCATATTTCGAATATTTATCACCATTGGACTCCAATCCACCACCATCATATTTTCGGACCATGACCCGGGGTTCATGCCTCAGAAGTAGTCCATGACCATGAACCCGGGGTCATGGTCCGAAATGGACATTAAAAGTCATATTCGAGAAACTTTAATTGCTATACGCCGATGTGTTGCATAGTCCCCAAGAAAATTTTCACTACCGGAAATACCGAAATTCGAACATCGCAAACTGATTTATTTTAATAATTATCGGATTTTTCCTTTAAAAAATCAGTTCTCGATTTCGCAGCATCGGAATACGGTATTTCCGGTGGTGAAAATTTTATATGGGAATATGCAACACACCGGCATATAGCAATTGAAGTTTCTCGATCATGACTGTTCATGTCCATTTCGGACCATGGCCCCCGGGTTCATGGTCATGGGTCAAAAATGATGGTGGCGGATTGGAGTCCAATGGTGATAAATATTCGAAATATGGCAATTTAATATTGTTTGAGTCTTTTCCCATGGAAATTTCATTAATTGCAATTAGGTAGGCCTCGCAAATACTGGGAAATCGTTTTACCTTAGCATTCGAATGCAAAAATAAGAAAAGGGGGAAAAGATAAAGTTCTGAAAAAAATTGCCATATATGTAACTTTTTACGGGGAATCCGAAAATCGTACTTAAAAATCCCCGCTAATGCATTTTTTTCTCAGGAAAAAATATTTTAGCTTAAAATTTTGAATAACTTTTTTCCAGGTGAGTTTTCTTTTCACTTTTTTTTGTGAAAACTTTTCTTTTTTTATTATCTAAAAGATTTTATTCTTTGTTGGATGATTGGAAGCCCCGCAAAAAACTTTGTATGGCACCCCTCTCACCATGAAGTCAACCGTAGGAATTTTAGTTTTAGAGATACGGCTTTTTGAGGTCGATTTTCGAGTTCTACGCAAAAAGTTGATCCTAGGGCATTTTTTTTCAGAATATTCTAATTTTTACTGTACGGTCGTAGGTGAGCTCTCTCAGATAGTGTCTCATATACAAAAGAAATATAGTGAATGTTAATCTACAGATTCAATGCTGTTTTATGCGATAGAAGTCCGCTAATAATATTTAAATATAGGATTTGGCTGCAAGTCGGAAATCGAGGAGAGAATGCCACACAATATTTGAACTACACTGGTATGCTACATATTATAATTGGATCTACAAAGATCCACAGAATACTCATCTTTGGTTTGTGAGAGAAGGGTAATACTAAATTGGGCTGTGAAGTACGTTACTTATTACGATATGATCTAATTCTATGCACTGGAAACTCATTATTGTGGTGCGGGTACATTGATAATACTAAATTGTGCGGAGAATTGAGACTAGACATATTCACTGTCTGGGAAAACTCACTGGAATACAGACAAAGCGGGTATAAAATAGTTTCTGACTGGAACGTGGACGGTATTTACAAGTGGATTAGAAATAACAGATGACCGAGAGGGATGAAAAAGGTAAATAGGTGAAGATGTATCCACGTCAAGCGATTTTACAGTCGTAAGACAACTCTTGGTAGGACCCATTGGTAAGGGCAGCTGTTAGAGGGAGACCGAGAGGGATAGGGTGGTTCACTTCTTGGCCTTCTTTCTCTTGCTTCCCTTGAGATCCGCGGGAGGACGATCGGGATGGTAGCGAGGCTCACTGTTACGGTCGAACTGCACCTTGCCCTTGCCTCTACTCTGACGGAACTGGAATAAGAGGTTGATTTGAAGCGGCAATGTCGGATATCTACTGCTCAATGCTTAAGCCGTTTCATGACATTTTTTGTTGCAAGACCGTATCTAAATTAAAAGAAAATGTTTTTCACACAATTCGTTGTATTTATTACCTGAACACGGGTCATGCTAGCCGCCAGTGGATCATCGAAGACATACTCGGCCGGTCGAGGCGCCTCCTCCGCGCCTCTCGCAAATGTAGCAATGTCATACTTGACGTCGGAGAAGTCGGCGGTCGGCTTTCTTCTGTAGATCACAAGGGCCGGATTCTTATGGAGACATTCCATTGGCGCCTCGCGCACCTCAAATTATGTGCTTTACTATCCGTCATCGAGTAGTAGTAACGAAATGCTCAAATACTTAGTGCAGAGTGACTCGACATATTGCATTAGACTCAAATACTGACCATCGAATCATTGTACTTGAAGAATCCAGTGGACGACGAGGGATCGCGAACGATGGTCCTTAAAGTTTTAATTCAGTAATCAGAGATCTGTCATTTATTAAAGATTAATGAGTGATCTATCTTACGTGTAATGTCCGACGTCGGCATAGCCTCCTTCATGGCTCATAGTCGAGACGAGTTCATAGATCATCCGACGTCGATGGGTACGAGGAGTTACGAAACTGTAAAAGACCATTAATCGTAAAATATACTTTTTATGTACCTTCATCTCATTATCATTTTTTTAAATGCAAAGTAATGGAATTGTAAGCTCACCCATGCTCTTTCGGATATTCCTTGCGGTAGAGAGGAGCGAAATCGATGTACATAGGGACGATCACATCCTCATGAATCTTTCCTCTCGAGGGCTTAAGGGAGAATATATATTAAAATGTTTATCGTAAAATAATAAACCGTTCCGCGTATTCTTGTTCCTAATCCTAGCTCTTGTTCCTAATCGTTTCCTAGAGGGCACTAGTAGCATTTACTGAGAAAATGAGAATTTTAGTGCTAATCAATAACGAGCCAGCGAATAAAATGCTCCGTATTATGCGCTAAACACTGTAGCATCTCCGCTGAGCATTTGAATGTTACGATATAGAACATGAATTTGTATAGAATTGTATTTGGAGTATTGTATTGTAGAATTGTATTGTATTGTCTAGAGATTTGTGTAGGGTTTGCGTAAAAATGAGAATGGAAGGAATTTATAAATTTGAATGAAATTAGTGAGCAGAAGAGGGCTTACGTTGTTGAGGTTAGCATTCACGTCGACTCGTTTGATCGAAATGGAGATAAAATCGGCCAGATTGCAGAAACTTGAGACTTGCACCGATTTATCACTGTGACCGTTAGAACACGTCCAACCGGTGCAGCCAATCGATTGAGATCCGCTCTGAAAAGTATTTATGCATATCCGAAAGCCGCAGTAAACAAATAAGAAGTGATATCTCTTTCGAAGACAACTGACCTTGAGGAGGAAGGGAACATCCATCTTCATAATGAACTTTCTCGCCCATTTCGGCTTGGCGGCACTTCGATGGATCGAGATGGAATTGAGACTGGAAATGACTCTATTGTCGCAGGAATACGCAAGATGATGTAGCGATGCCACATCCATCATTGATGCTGTTGTTGTGACTCGAAAAAATAAAACAACAACAACAACAACAGGATCGCAAGCTACGGTTTAACAACAATTATAAATTTGAAAAAAGATGCATAACTCACATCGAGGGATCGTACTGACAGGAGATTCGAATGAATTGAGATAGGTTTGGGAAGAAGGACTTGTGCACTTTGATATTGTGCTGGACAACCTCGTAGTTGCAGATGACTCCCGAAGAAAGGATCTGAATATAAATTTTCTTTGACAGTACTATTTTTCTCCATTTGTGATGTTCAGAAGTCCCTGGCAAAAAAATAATTCCCTCAAAAATTCCCTGGTTCTCAATTTGTTTTTTGTTTTTTTTTGATTTCAGATGAAGCAGAGCTTACATGAGTGTCAATTGATCCGGTGTACCGTGTCCTCGGATCCTGTTCGCGATTCTGGGGAGGTATTTCAAATTATTATGATAAAATGAGTAAAAACGTACGATGACGAAATCAACGTTGACGAAGGGATGATTCACTCCGAGATAGTTGTGAATCGCCTTACGGAGATCGTCCACGGTAGCATTCATATTCAGAATGAAGAACAACGGGCCATCGGGACTGAAATTAACGGTCACGGAGTGGTTTTCCCTGATTAGGCGGCATGCTTACATTGCAGGAGTTGTGTTAAGAGTGAGCGCTCCTCCGAACGAGACAAGAACAAGAAGATTATTCTCAATGTCCGCAGGAAACTCGATGGCTGTGAGAAATTCGTTGTAGCCTTGAATGGATCTGCAATAAATTACTTCACCATAGTCTCAGGGTTAACCTCACCCGACACGATTACTGTCCAGCTCACCGAGTAGCTCCCAACCTTCCCTTCCGTGAACGAAGACTTCAGTCTGCAATTTGAAATTTTTATATGCAAATTAGGTGACGGAATTGACAATTATTCGACATTTGCAAGTAACATACCATTGACAATTGAAAGGGATGAATGAGCTCATGATCATACATTTGATCCTTCAACTGACAGACGGACGGCACGATGTTGTAGAGATATCTACTGGAATGAAATGATTATTACATTTAATTATCCAATGATCCTTTTGCTAGTTCCGGGCCTGTTGGACTTCAAAAAAGTTGTGCATATAAGGGGATCTGCTTACAAGTTTTCTAGAATTGAAAAAGTTTCAAATTTAAGAAGGCCGCATCGCTCGGCCGCATCGCCGGCTTGGAGAAGGGGAGGAGGCGATGCGGCCTTCTTAAATTTGAAACTTTTTCAATTCTGGAAAACTTGTTAGCAGACCGCCTTATATTTTTCCCAATCGACACCGAGTTATTTCACAAATAAATCTTTCTTGTCTTTTGGTAGCTTGTTCCAGTTGACAAGCATAAGCGAATTGAAATTCTGGAAATAGCTCACTTGAGATGCGCTCTAAAATTCTGGCATCGGCCTGCAACTGATCGGACGAAGCTCACTTTGAGTGGAGGCATCGTATCGATCATTGACCTCCTGCAACACTTTTCTTATTTAAAAAAATCAAACAAATGACCATCTCTATTTATGTCTCAAAACATATTCGTGCAAAGACTCACTCTGGAATCACAGTCGGTGCCATTATCTCATCATTAAACTTGTAGATAGAATCGTGGCAGTTAAGGCAGACGTTCAAGGTCTGCGTCTGAAAAGTTTCTTTTCTCATTTATGACTGTGCAAATTTCGTTAATGAATTTTATGACATTTCTTCATTAATGACTGGGCAGGAAACTAACGATGGAAACGTTGTTGTAGTAGAAGGAAGAGTGGGCATCAGCTCGATTGACGAGACAGTGACGATCCTGCTCGGAAAGACCGCGTAACTGAAATATTCGATTTTGAGGGGTAGGAAATCGCGATTAGGAACCCTCGAAAATGACATTTCGGAACCCAAATCAATGTATAAAAATGTGATCTCTGGTTTTAAAAATCTGGTCCACACTGACTGGTCCACGCAATATCTAGCTGCGCCTTCACTAGAAAAGATCCAATACCTGCTGCGCTGTGGGAGGAACCAAAGCCCTCTTCGTAAAGTCGTGCAGCTTGTCCAGAATGGCCATGAGAGCGAGGGACGCATCCTGTGATAGAGCGTGTTATGGATATTAAGATTAGAGGGATTACGGGATTGAAAAATTTGACGTAAAGCCCACAAAGCATGTGAAGTCCGTTTTGTATTTTTCCAGAAATAACTACCCCGTGGATGATATGGGAACATAGGTGTACCCCACAACATAGGGCTGAATCTGAATCTAGTGTGACATTACATCTTGATCGCCTGCTTTGAATAATCCGCTGCGAAAATTCGTCGCGAAGTTAGCGGAGAAGCATCGCCACTCGAAATCGATTTCTTCAGGCTGAAATATTTGATTTGGACCACAATCATGAATAAATCATGAATCACAAAGCAGTAAATGAAATAATAAAAATATAGTGCCTCACCGTTCCCTTTTCCAGAGTGACGAAGAGGTTCTTGATAATTGTTACAATCTGATCATTCTCGCCGATCTGAATTGAGTAATTGTGTGATTTTCCTTCCCATATCCTTTCTGGATATTCCAAAAGGCTCAACTCGACATCTTCAAATAACCACTCCCACATTCACTCAGTATATAACCCGTTTGTTTCTGCTCGTGCACGAGAAAGGAATGTTGCTTTCCACTCGATTTTTCTCCTTGTTTTCTTTGCAACTTACCAACAAATCTCCTGCAGCAGGATCCTGGTAACGACGGGTCGAAGGGCCTGTAGCAGATTGAATTACATAAAAGGTGTATAAAGGCACATCAAGCGCTCCACATCAAGCGATTTTACAGTCGTACGACAACGCTAGGTGGGCTGATAACTGGTAAGGTAAGGCCAGCTGTTGAATTACATATTTCCCAACAATTCTTGATTGAGTTTTATATTCCTTCAATGTAACCAGCCACAATCGTGGCAGAGTTTAGGGAACGGTTTGATGATTCATTTCGGATACCTCGGAAAATGATCAATAACAATAACGATGACATTTGATGTCAAACCTGAACGGCGGAGGCGATGTAGCACGAATTGCCCGTGTTTTCGAGCCCGTATCTTCTATTCGGAAGTGTCGAGTTCGTGTTCTGAAACCAACTCAATTATCGCGACTGGAAACTGTAGCTATTCTTTCCTAAAATCAATCCAATTGCCACTGTTGTATAAGTGGAGCTACTTCTCTAAAACTTTAAACACGTTTGCTAATCATAGAAACTACCGTATCGATCTTGGAAGGAACTACCGTATCCCCGATATCCAATCAAGGATTAGTAATCTGCATAAATGGATGAAAAGGACTGAAATACCCCCCACGCAATCCAATTATTCATGAGATTCATACGGTAGTCTACGAATAAGCGGCTTGTTTCAGAGGGAAGGGAGCTTACCCTCCTTCGGTACGCCATAATCAGCTCTTCTTCGTCTTCTCTCCTTCTAGGCGGCGCTCGAACTGACTGAGTCCTTCGATGAGACTGTAACTGATGAGACATCAGGGTTAATCGATTGATTTCGAGGTAGTAAAGGACTAATCCATAGAGGGAGTCGAACCTAGGGGGACCTTTGCATAATCCTTTGCTACCTCTAACAGGGATAATCGCACATCTCCAAAAACCCAAAATATCGATCGACTCACTCCTTCCTCGAATTCTCTGGTGTCGATTCGCGTTAGAGACTGCGTCCGTTTGGGCGGAGATCGTTGCTGAGCCTACAAATGTGATTACATTAGAGAACTACGGGGGAATGAGATATTTTAACGTTTCTTCATACTGCCATGTCTCTCGATAGGCAGAGAAACGAGAAAGTGAAAATAAATGGGAGAGTCAATCCACCCATCGGGCGAATTGGCTAATCAGAACTACACTTAGACACCCACGGTAATGGATTCAGAAGCCGAATTGGAGACGGAGAAAATGGGGAAGCTAAGGGGAAAGCAAAGAACCAGAGATCAAGAGGAGGTAATATCCAGTCAAGATATGATGAGGGAAGATACTAGAGCCTTTTGGTAGTGAATGGACAGTGACATGAGTCGCATTTATGCACCCCTCCCACATTAATAAATTCAGAAGCATGCAGCGGAAAAGGGAGTAACAAAAGGGAGTAACAACAAATAACTGGAGTGTCGAATGTATCGTCCCGAGTTGAGACATCTCGACGGAAGAGAGCAAGGAACACCTATTGTTAATGGACCTTTATAAATAAAGATACTCCCCACGCCGCGGCAATGAATTCAGAATCCGAAGAGAGTGAAAAGGGAAGAAACAAAAAAGGAACATAAAATCACTGAAGCTTCAAAGGAATAATCTCGAGCCGAGACATCTCGACGAAAAGGCCAGGAACACCTATTGTTAGTCGACCGTTACATTACCCCAGCCACAGCGATGAATTCAGAAGCCGAGATATGTGGATAGAGAAAGGAGGGAGAAACTAAGAGAAACAAAGAACCAGAGAATCGTATGGATAATCTCGAGTAAATATATGCCAAGTGATGAGAAAGAACAACTTTTGAATGTGAGTTGACAGTAGCACTTACATATTCCCGAACAAATGAATTCAGAATCGAGATATCAAAATCGAGAAGGGAGAAACTAAGGGTAACAAAGAACCGGAGTAACAGAAAGGAGAAAAGGAAGGAAGGAAGGAAGGAAGGAATAAAGGACTGCGCAAGAAGAGAACGATACGAGAAGAGAACGGCTCTCCGCCTCTTCCTCTCATTCTTCTATCTCTCCCTACTCTCTCAATCTCGTACTCCTCGCCTCATCTCTCTTACTTTCACACGCTATCTCGCACAGAATCCGCTGACCTGCCACTCTCTCCTTTCCTCCTTTTTTACCCATCTCATTCTCATTCCGGAGGCGTCAAGGATGAATAGGGCACATACACATGAGAGAGACGCATGAGATTCAAGAGGAAGGGGAGAAGCTTGATATGGGGAAGGGGGAAGAACACATTGAATGGACTGAATGGACTTGAATTCGTCTCGCAAGGGTCACTCATCCCTATCATCGAACAACCAAAGACAGATGTTAGGTAGCCCCATAAAGTACTTTTTAGACAGAATTTTAGTCGACAAAGTACAGTGAATCATGCCTGAGGAGCTTTGAGGCGAATTTAGATGAAACAAACATGTTGACAAGGTCGCATTGAAGAGATAGTACTGTTGCACTATTAAGGATGACTACTCTTAATAAAAATATTTAGATGAAAAGGAACATCGCAAGGAGCCAGTCTGCTTATGGAAAATCGCATTAAGAAGTAGAGAGAGAGCGCGATAAATTGGGAAAAACACTCGAAAATGTACCTTTCTCCTTCCTTTCTCTGTTATTCTCCTTCCTCGTTCCTGAAATGAGTCATTGGAGAAAGATGACAGAACATTCTTGCGCGCATTCCCCTAAGTATCGAAGCGTCCTATTCACAACTTCTTCTAAAATATTGATTGCTATTTTATAGAAATATATCTGTGGTTCCGAAAATTACTATTTTTCAAACGTTATATTCATTTTTTGCGAAACGGTATTCGTGACGCAACGGATTGATTGAGTTAATTCCGATTCTATTATGGCGGCGTAAATTTCTTACCGTTAAGAGTTTCGACAATAGCAGTGATGGTGAAGGAGAGATAGCTCGTGAATCGACGTCTCAGAGTCTTCTTCCTCTTCGGCTCAGACACTCTCGTACCTGAACATGAACAAGTGAACAAGTTATTGAGAAGTTACTCTCTCACTCCTACGTTCCCCTCGTTTTTCTATGGCCATTCAGGCACGTGCAAAAGAAAGTCGCGAGAGCGAAAGACTCGTTTCTCGATGCTGCACACTCTCTCACTTTACTTCTCGATCGAGATAGAGGGCAAATTTGAGAGACTCTCGAGTGGCCGGCTCTCATTACAAGCCAATTAGATCGGAAACATGGATTCTGAAGAATGCGAGAGAAGTCAGGCTTTAAGGATGAAGAATTTTACTCATTTCTCGAGATCTGGCAGAATGACTAGAGAGAGGGCAGAATTCCGCTACGGATTGTTCAATTTTAATTGCACTAATGAGGAGTCAAAAAGACACGAGGTGTTTTGTCTTCCCACTAAAAATTCGAGATTCCCACACCTTCAGAAGAGTCCAACGAATGAAAAGTCCAAAGGACGAAGACTTCCCCCATTTCCAACTAAAATCTTCCCTTCAACGTCCAGTTGCATTCGCCAGGCCACCATTATGGGGCGTTGTCAAATCAGAACTATTATGAGACGACAAAGGTCGACTAACCTTCAGGCAGTACCGAATGCTCAGCTGCTCGTTCCAATTCTGTTCGTCTATTGGCAGAGGGAAGAGGGCGAACCTGCAATTTGAGAAGGATTGAGAGGCCATTCTCCTAAAAAGAGTGGGTTTTGCCGGAAATCCATGTGAATGCTGAGCAAAATCAAGAAAATAGCTTAGAAAAGAGAGCAAGTGCAGAAACCACGCGCCAACTATTGCTCCCTCAATCGCTCTAGGGCTGTTTCTATCCTCTTCTCTTTCGCTCTTTCCTGTCGCTGTTTCTATGACGACGCACGACTGTGATTTGAGAAAAAAAGGGAAGAATAAGGAGAAGAGGGATGAATACACCCCTTGGCATCGTCGTCATAATTCCGTAGTGCGCAACGGTGCCACTCAGCTATGATCACTACCCTTCCCCTTTCCCCTCTTCCCCTCAATACTCCTGAGATGGTAAAAAAAACGCACCCTGTGATGGAAAAAAACGTATGAGATTACTTGCGCAACGGACCATTTTTTGATGCAGAGAAAATGGGAATTGGGTATTCTCGGGAAAAGTGATGAGAATTCATCGGTTTGAGGGCTGGATTCCTTTCAAATATCAACGATGGATTACTGGGGGAAGGTATAAACCCATGAGGGAACATTTAAAATTTAAAAAGAAGCTCAAATAGCGTATCAAACATCGATGGCTGCAAGTAGCTTCAGAGTTTTGAAAATTGTTCATCCTTCTTCCCATTTTCCCATATAATCATCGTTCATTTTGCATCTATTATCATCTTTAGTGTAATACTAAACAAGTTGTGAACACCTTTGCGATATATCGTTCCACCTAATAACAGCTGGCTTACCAGTGGGTCCCACCTAGTGTTGTCTTACGACGTAAAATCGCTTGACGTGGATACACCTTTACCTTTTACCTTTACCTTTCCACCTAATGTACTATGATCATCAATAGAGAACAGTGAAGCCAAAGATACCAACTCATTCCCACAAATTTAGACGATCAATAAGAGAAATACGGTAATATCCGATTTTCAAGTTCAGGCTTCGCCACCCAATTGTCGCCGAACTCGCCAAACTGCCTCACAAATGTTATTGCTTCTCGAAACGCCCGAGTGATGAAATAACCAAAGAACTAACCGATCCCTTTCGCTGGTGCTGCAGCTGCTGCTGATTTGGCGGACCTTGCAGCCAATCCCTCGGCTGGTCCGCTCCCGCCTCTCGCACTTGCGATGAATAACCGTTTCCCATGTGCCGATCCGATTCGAGATGATTCGACTGCAATGGACCTCCTAATGGAAGCTTATTTGCCTGAGGAGGGGCAAAGGGGTGAAGAAAAGGAAGATGAACAGGAAGGAAATCTCTATTTCACTCTCTATTTCGTTCACTCTCTCAATCTGTCTAACCGGTCAGAGATTGCGGAAGAGACGAGAATTTCACTTTCAAGAGTGACGACTGCAGTCATCTTTACGAAATTTGAGTAGACTGAAAAGCGCGCATTTAAATTAAAACAGAGGCTCGGATTAGAATTCAATACCAAAGAAGAACTGCAGGGAACGGCAAAGAAAGAACTGCCGGGTCGTTGATACTGCGATTGAACTACGCCAGCACGACGAAAAGTACAACTATGAGAGTGAAATTACCATAAAATAAAGCATAATCAAGATAGAGGATTAGCGGCTGTGAATGAGAAAGAGAGCAACCATCGATGGCAAAGGAAAAGAGAGAGAGAGAGTGAAACCAGTGTTTGAGCACTTTAATGTTCTTGGTGGGCGTAATACTCTCGATCGGTCGATTGAGATGTGAATGATTGGTGATTGCACGACAAAAAAAACAACATCGATCCATCCCTCTCCAACAACTCTGATCTGACCATACCTGTCTGTTGTTTGTTGAGTAAGGCGGATTTGAAGTAGAGCGAGTTGAAGACTGGTATGCGTAGTCCCTGTAAGGAAATTGTCAAATTTGCTTTTATTATCAGTGATTACTCCTGAGAAGGTAAAGTTGCAAGGGGGGAAGGCTCAAGTAGAACACCTGCACAGTAAGTGATATCTGTGAGTTCGTCTCTCAGTGCGGTATCTGACGGTTGTCCTATGCAAACTCTAATGGAATTGAATGCCATCGAGGTCGGTTACAAAAAGGATGTAAATAAATACGTAGAGGTCATAGTCATAGTAAGTGAAAGTAGGTGAGCTCTCCTTCGTCTTCCCTCTCTACATGGTTACTGATCCTATCGCTGTTTCGCAGTGAAAAGGCAGCACATACGATCACTTACCGGGTGAACGGTTGAGGAACGGAAGGAACGCCATTGAAGGAGGGACCGGGCTCGGATTGATTGTACCATTCATTTAATGCTGCTGAAATACATTTTTATTGCATTCTACAACATTTTTTCTGGTTCAAATAGAACATTGAACGAATATAATATTTACCAAATCTTATCTATTTGAATAAAGAAAAAACGATATTTCTTGTCATTTCAATGGCTTTCTAGATCCGAAACTAAGGATTTATAGAAAACATGCTCACCTTTATCCTTCGATCTTCTTGGTAACGATGAGTATCGCGGAGGCAGACGTGGGGGCATTTCGTCATCCATACTTAATCAACAGAGCGTGAAGTCAGTGGAAAAAAGACGAGGAAGAAGACCTTAGGGGTGGAAAAAGTGCAGTCGGGACTAGGCAAACAAAGCAAAAATTTGAGATGCGCGAAAGGTAATCAAGGGTGGAAGTATACGAATTTTGAAAGTCGAAACGCATATTTCCGCAAATATTTCCAGACTGTGAAATCTTGTACCAGTCCTCACTAAACCTTGTGTTGGTTTTCAGTGCGTTTTAATACGTGTGGGGGGAAGGTAAGTTAGGAAGGGTAGTGGAAAAGTGGACGTATCAGTACAGTCAATCGATGAGTGATTGTTGAGCCAGAAGAGGGGATGACTCACGATCAGAGTTATCAGTATGGAAGAAACGAAAGGAAGAGAGAGGGAGGGAATTGAGGAGAGGAGGAGGGCGAAGGGAGGGAGAGTGAGCACACAATTGAATGCGAGTGAAGAGAGATCCCTCCATGTGTTTCTACGCCCGATGGAATAAAACGGAAGGTAAGCCGATTCGAATCTCCATCATATTTTATTGCCATCGAAGCTAGGAATCTTGCAGCAGTTTCATTCAAATCAATGAGACGACACTGACAAATCGCGCATGAAATCTCATGATACACTCCCATTTCACAGAGCACTTGAGAAATACACCTTACTTCGAGGCAATTAGAGGAGTAGAGCAATATCGACCAGAGAGGTGTCAACATTAACAAGATCAAATAGTAGAGTATCTGTCATGCTTTGTGGGAAAGAAAGAATCTGAATGAATCTGAAAAGCGGCAAAGCGTGCCTGTTGCTAACGACAGAATGTGGATGCCATCCCGGAGCCCGGGACTACGAATGTTGTTCGAGGGGAGTGGAAGAAAGGAAAGAAAAAGTGAAAAAGGTAAAGGTATCTCCGTCTTCAGAGTATTTTTCAACGCGCGGAATCTTCGCAGCTTTCTTTTGATCAATGTGCACGCATCGCATTTAACGGTATAAATTGTCACTTAGTTGCCAGCCGGCGACACATGAAGAAAGTCAGAGTTGCGGCTCGTCAATCGATCTGAGTGACTCCTCTTGTGTCCGACACTGCGCAAACAAGCATACGAGTAACACCCCCACTCCAAAACGACAAACAGCCCGTCGATTCACAGGGAGAGTAAGAAGGATGGACAACTCTCGGAAGATTTGGAATGAATGGAGCAGAAACGATGATCCTGAAAGGGCTCTCAACGCATCGAAAAGCGGTGCAAAAGTGAGATTTCGATAGCTCTAAAAAGTTTGCCCGCTTCAGCAGAGCGTTCCTTGAGATGAGTCACAAAATTTCTGCAGAGTTCCATTTCCAAGTAAATGATTAAGCAAAAAATATTTAAAATTACGAAATGTTCTTTCTAAATTGGCTTGTTATGGGAGAGAGATCAGCAGAAAATATATACAATATTGAAAATATGATTTCTTCAGGACTAGAGCAGTACATCAGGCAGTACATTCGGTGCTCCTCAACGACGATGCGACTATTAGGATATCTCTCATATGAACCCAGACAGAGAATCGAGGCAGTTATAAATCAGGGTCCTCTGGCAGTCACGTGCTTCGGCTAACGAATCCTTTAGAGAAGCCGTAGACGAAGATTTAGAAACACTACGCAGGGAGACACCAAATGTCGTGCAGGAATCTTCGTGAAAAATCGATCGAATATTCTTTAAAAAATACTTGGCCTGAAGCTAATTTTATCTACTTTCGAATCTTCCAATCGCCTCATCTCTTCATTCCCCATCGGGACTCAAACTGATCTTTGTAGTTTAGTGAATAGAAAACGTATTCAATGAATCAGTTTTGCTACGAGGCTGTACAATATTATTGGATCGACTATCGTTCTCAGAGGGCTAGCTCCTGTGGGAGGCGGGAGTTCCCGATTCATAAACTGTGCTTCCCGAATAAACGATCAAACCCGCTTACAGCTCCTTTCTTCCCCTCTCACTATCACTTCAATTCTCCTTCACCATCCGTTCAAGAGTGCGAATCACCATCAGCAAGGGCCTAATCCCAGTTAATTCAAAGATTCTCCACCATCTTCCCTGTCCTTGAATTCACCACTCGTTCCATTGCATCGTATATACTAAAGAATGAATATTTCTTAAAAAAGAAGATTTTGGTGTGCCTTATCAAGCATTTCAAAAGAGAACTATATTCTGTAATATTGCATCATTCATCTCTCAAAAGGAACAAAACTGTTGTAATGTGCATCTTCACTCGCACTGATTTTGACTTCCAATTTTCAGATCAGAAACAGAGTACCCACTGCTTGTAACACCATCAGACTAAATCTACATCAATATTTTCACTCCAGATGCCTCTGGTTATTTCAATCTCATAACACGGCCTCATTCTCATCGCTCAATTCCCTTTCCTTCTCTTCTCCTCAAAATGTTCTCATCTAAATACATCTGAAAATTCAACCCCCTTTGTGCCTTTCCTCCAAACTATTTCTTTGTTCTTAATTACTCTCATATATTTATCAGATTTCTTTCGCTTATTCGAATCGACAATATAAGAAATAAGTCAGCAGGAGCTCTTGTGATCATTATCTGTTGGGGTGCGAAAGGGTCACAATGACACTATATGGCCAATGATGAAAACGATGCTAATTGGTAAGACAATGGGCGATGCGAGAAGGAGTGACTTCGATAAGGGGTGAATGCACGACAGCAAAGTTATTCGTGACAGGTGTATGTGTTTGGGAATAGTTGTGGCTTCGTTACGGCTGAGACTCAATCGATCAAGCGGGTTTGCAACTTGTGTTTCGTAATAGCAACAAGGAAGTATAGACTAATCGATATCGTAGGAATTCTCAATGGGATAAGAGGCTGGAAGAGATAATACTGTCTCGACTTATATACAGATCGATTATTATTATCGTCGTTATTGCTACGGTACGTGATAGGGTTGGTGAGTGGGAGAGGGGGAGATAGCAGCGGGATAACAAAGGATAAGAGAAAAGGTGACGGAAGAGAATCAGAAGGTAGGAATTAGCCCTGGAATGAGGATGATGAAAAGCTGTGAGAGGAAAGCGGAGGGGTTACCTTGTGTGTTGTGTTGTGGTGGCGTGCAGTCACTCCACTTTAGGCTATGAGATGGTTAGTGGGCGGTCGGGACCATCCTCCCAGGTATTCAAAACCTGCAATGGGACAATGGATGAGGATGGGGATCATAACTGAGTCAGAGAGGGGAAGAGTTGTGCGAATCAGGTAAGGGGGATTGCTTGAGCACATAAGGGGGAAAGACCCGTGAGTGAGGTTTGATATTTGATAGGGAAATTAAGGTAGTTGAACGAGAAAACTCAGGGAAAACGCTATCTTTTGAAATGATTTGGTGGCGGGTATGGCGCTACAAACTGAACATGATTCTGAGATGAAGAGGATGAGTAATTACCGGATGGAGGAGGTGGAGGGGCGAGTCCGTTGGGCATTCCTCCTGCGCCGGGCGGTGTTGACACTCCCTGAGGCGGCTGTCCCTGCTGCTGTGCAGCCTGCATCTGTGCTAGATGCGCTGCTTGGGGCGACTGCTGCTGCAGCAAATGTGCCTGCTGTTGCTGCTGCGGCGTCATGGGAGGGCCCATGTTGCCCATGGCCAGGTGGTGTGCATGGGAGACTGGCGGTTTGGGGGTTGACCGGCCTGCTGCGGACTCGGCCCACCCGCTGCGAGCAGTTGCGCGTGGTGCGCCTGCAGTTGGGCGAGCGAGGGCTGCTGCCCGTTCGGCTGCATCTGGGGCGGCGCCATCATTCCGGGCGTGCCGCCGGCGGGGTGCGGTCGCATCGCCGCGTTCGGATCGTAGTTCGGATTCTCCAGCTTATCGATCGTCCGCTCGTCCTGCAATCACGCGTCATTCTCGTTAAGTTGTTATTCATCGGGGATGAAAATGATGTTGAGTGGGCGCCTGAATTGGCTGATTGTCCCCATTGAGACTAATTAGAGGATATTGAATTCGGGGAATCGTACTTTATGAGTGCCCCCATAATTGGAAATGAACGAGAGTGACTACAGTACCTCTCTGAACTCTCCTCCGAGCATCGATGGTTCGCCCACGACGTACACCTCGGGCATTCCTTGGAAGTGCATCTGAACAAGATTGGGAATGAACAAACAACTGCGGCTTCTCTCCCCAATATCGGAACCAATCTAATCAAGAAAAGGGGAACTTTTTTCTCATTACATTGATGCCCGTAGTGAGGAAGAGTCTAGTGGAGGTGAGAGGAGTGGGACTAAGGGCTTCGATGAATGACTGGGGAAGGGGCTGCATCACTGGTGCTAGAGGGAGCAGAGCAGCTGCTGATGAGGCGCTATCGGAGAGACTAGCCAGAAGGGAGGAAAGGGAACCGTCGTCCATGATGCTAAACACAACGTACCGCAGGTGGAATGCCTTGAGGGGAGACGAAGGGGCGGAGGGGGCGGGACTGGCTGATGCTGGAGCTCCTCCCTTCTTTGCGCCCTTCGGATTGGCAGGAGCCTTGCGCGTCCTCTTCCGAGTTGGCTTCGCCTGAGATGGGAGATTGAGCCAGTTATGAGAATGGGCGAGAAACACCGGGGCTTCCGATTGCCTTCGTTGTGTGAGAAACTCGTGTAGGAATAACAAGAACTTGAAATGGGCTGGGTACCTTGGCTTCCTCGGGAGGTTGCTGCTGCTGTTGCTGCATCATCTGCGCGCTTTGGGCATCTGGAAAGGCGGGATATGATTTGCGAAATCACTGACTCAATTTTGGGCTAAAATGAGGTTAAATTGACGTACTCATCATATTTCGCTGATGCTCTTGCTGTTGATGTCGAGCGAAGCAGATCCTCTTCAACGCGTCTTGCGGCGTCAGTTGCTGCAATATATATGCTTATTGAGTACTAAAACCAGCTATATACTCGTAACTATCTACCGAAACGGGCGACCGAAAGGCCGAATTCTTGCTGGGCAGCATTGTATGCAGTCGTGAGAACAGGATTGAAGACTAAGATGGGACGGGGGGACGGAGGTATGGGGAGGAGGAGGGAAGCACGAGCGAGGCGTCCCGTGAATCCCTTTCTAATGAGCGGTCGACCACTCAATGGCGTCTCTGATTGAGGAGCGCGCACTCAATAGAGAGCGAGGAGGGGCGGGAGGAGCGGAGAAAAGGAGTGGGGGAGAGGGAAGGGAATCCTTCGACTGACGAGGATTACCACAACTTGTGAATAGAGAGGTGATTCGAGACGGGACGATCGACTACTAGGAAAGGAGAAGGACTGACTGAGATTGTATCTGAGAGTGAGAAGGGAGCGCGAGATCTCCCTTCTCAGTCCGATACAAATTCCGCCCTACTCCTCTTTCTTTTCACTCCCACTCCGCCTAATTAGTAAGCTGCGTGCAGCGCATTGCATTATGGATAATGAGTGGCACGGTGAAGAATACTTGCGCTTGATGGTTTCCTAATGAAGATGGGCGGTTGAATACGAGCTGAGTCACCTGATGACATTCGCTTGCGGCGAGATTCTCATTGCATTCATTCGTTTCTAATAACCCTGACATTTCGTTAATGTGTTTTGTCTATTCTGCGATGATTCGAATTACGAAAGTTGTCGAAGCAACATATCTCAGGTTCTCCAATCGATACGCTAATGAGGACTTGCTCTCAGACTCTCTTTCCCGTCATCTCTCTTCTCTTTACAGTACTCGAGTCTCGGAAATGGATCGTCGTTTTACTTCCTACACAAGAACTCGTCAAGTTGACACGAGATCGCGTCACTCGAAACAGAGTTTATTTGATCGAAATTGCGAAGCGCACTCACTCTTCTGTCAATTAGTCCAAAGGAAGGAATGGAAAAGAAGAAATGTCGAGCAGAAAGGAGGAGGTCAGAAGAAGTTTGCTTTTACTGATGCTCGGAAGAGTGAGAAAGGGGCGAGGCAAAGAGCCAATATATGCACACACGAGCGCAGATTTTAATAAAGATAAGGACGATGTATTATTAATTTCCTGCTTCAAGAGGGTTTTCTTCCTTCGTCCCCATCTTCAGGAGATTGAAACGATGAAAGAAAGGGGAGAAGAGAGAGAAGCTAGCGTCGGACGGCTATAATGCTTCACAGCATCTCTATACCCGCATCTCTCCCAGGGTATTAATATAATTTGGAGCCAAGATAATTAAACTACAATTGTGTAGCGACAGCGGCGCTCGGTTGATTAGTCAAATACAATTACTGGAGCAAACAACTACAATTCCTCGGGTGAATACGGTAGTTTTAAGGGAGAAAAAAATCAATAAATAAATCTCACCGGTTGTCCCTTGCATGTGCTCATAATCAGCTGCATTGGTTCGAGAATTACGGATAATCGGAGTGCCTGCAGCGAGAAACAGGTGAAAATTGGTTCCACTCGAAAATGTTATCAAGTGTGATTTAGTCCTTAGTGACTCTAGGTACAGATTCAATATAATTTTATCAAAAATAAACATTTTAGTAATATATATCACATAATAACAATCGATGAATCGATTTTTTTATATATATTTGTCTTGAGAGTTCGCTGTATTTTACCTGCAGTGTTGCTGGACTCATTCCACAGGTGATCGGTCGTCGCTTGTTCTCCGCTAGCAAAAGAGGAGTGAATTCCTGAAAAAATTAAATTTTTTTTTTACAATATTTCTTAAATCATTTTCTAATCAAGGCTAATGTACGCAACTTCTAATATGAAGTCCCAAACCACGTGAGTGAACGTTACATCAAACACGCCGACCTACCCTGGTGATTGGATTGAGGGTGAACTCCTGACTGGGCTGCAATTCGATGACCCAATTCCGAATCCGATAGTTATAACACTCCTCGTACGGTGTGAAGTCGAGCTTGATCACAGCGTCTGTTTGCACCTGCAATTAATAAATAAATTAAATTTATTCCAAATCCGAAACGGTTGAAACTTTTTCGTTCTATGTAAGCACGAAGTGATAGTGAGGTTGAGCTGCACAGTTGTAGACGAGTTTTTAATATTTTTGCTCAGTTGCTTTGGATCATAAAACTGCGGAAATACTTAGGTCCTAAAATATGATCTTAGAACTTTTTCAAAGACTTTCCGCTAAGGAAATCTTTGTGATTTCTATCTGATTCGCAGGACTGGTTCTAGATTAGAGAATTGATTGCATCAATGCTCTAATCTAGAACTTACAGTTATAGTTGTTACTATATGCAGAATTAGATAAAAAACAATGATTTAAGAAATATTATGTAAAAAAATTAATATGAAGATGGGAAATAATATATTCCATGCAAAAACGGGTATATACAGTTAAATTAATTTTTAAGCATACATAGTATGAATTTTTTTATTGGTTTTTTTTTGGATATCATATGTATCAATCTCATCCTATTTTCTCCGTTCTCAATGGTATTGTCGTTTCAATGACTTACCTCGGATTGATAGGGCAGCTCGTACTTGGACACTTGCATGAATTGATTGCACTCGTAGGTCGTCAATCCATCTGAATTATACCGGTATTTAGCAAATTTAAATGCAACATTCAACATAAAGTCACTCTAAATTTCGTGGAATATATAGTAGCTGTGCATATAACCTACCAGGAGTTGGGGTTTCCCTCGACGGTCCCTTGATGACGTAGTACATTTCGTTCATTCCTCCATCTAAGAGTGTTCGGAAGTACCGCGGAATCAGTTGTCGTCCAATTACTGGAATGATTATTGATTTTTTAAAGAAGGAATTTACGATTTGTATATTTGGTGCACGGAATGGTGCACGTTTTTAAAATCTCACCAAATTTTTCATTCTTCATTCCCTTATCATCCGTTATAATAAACGTCATTTTCGCATCTTCATCGAAAAATTCGTGCGAGAAAGCATCCCACCACTGCGCGTAGTCCTTTTCTTGGACCTGCAACACATTGCGTCATACAAACCTTTTGTCTGATTTTGCATCATAATTTTCAACTTTGAGACAAATTTTCTCACCCCGGTATTCAAAAACAAGTAGAATCGTCGGTTCATGTCGTGTATTCTGAACTCGATGGGGGTCGGAGTGGGCATCTGATGGGGAAGAGGATGAACTCCATTGGGAATTCCGACGGGTATCGGTGTTCCCATGCCTGGGCCTGGTCGCATCCTGAATTAATTTTGAATATTTACCAATATTTTAGTGAATGAATTCCATTTCCTTTTTGTTTGATTTGATGATTTGTTTTACAAATTCCCTAGTCGCATCCTGAATTAAATTAGAATAATTACTAATATTTTAGTAAATTGATTATTTTTTCATGATTATGCATGATGATTTTTATCAGACTTCCATAATAATTGCATCGCAGTGATCCAGAATCATAAACATTTTCCCTGTGATTCTTGCCACCCCATCCGCTCAATGATTTAGAGTCTTTCCGATGGTCAATCGTCGTCGTGTGCCTCTCCTCTCTTTGTCTTATACACGACTGGACAACGAAGGACAAAGGCGACTTCCCCATAAAACTTTCATTAGCACGAGCAGGCAAGGGGGAGAGCTCAAGGGCCCCGCGCAAACGACTCGTAAGGGGACACAGGGAATGGATACGGAAGAAGGAGAGAGAGAGGGCAATCACCCTTCTCACTACGACCAAAACCCCATTTATGAGGCCTCTTTCACTGCGCAATGGGCATCGCAACGCAACATGAAAGATATGTGACCACGGGCAATGGTCTCTGTCTCGCACGCAATGCCGAACCCATTATAGACCGCGTAGAAGGAGACGCAAGCAACACTGAAACATTACTGAAACAAAGTCCCCTTGAGAAATCTCTGCTCAACTGCTGTACACGACACTAATTTTGCTAGGAACGACGAGCCGCGGGTCTTATATTACAAAGCTCCCGCAGTTTCTCATATTCCTCCCAGTGGCACTTCCCCAATTCTGCCTACATCCTTTACACTCAGTTTTGGTTTCTTTTTTTTCTGATTGATAGGCGTATAGAGACAGCAATATTTCAAGAGAGTTGCCCGACAATTTCTACTCGCCCCTCACATCTCATTTGTCATCTTTTGCCGCCAAGCGTGAGAGTCGCGCATGCGCAGTCGAAATATGCAAATTAGACGAGCGCAGTTGAATTGATGGCCCGTACTCAGTCAAGTGAGATGAAGAGTGTGTGCACCATACGCTTGTGAAATAAGGTTAGGCAAGATGGATTGCGGCTGGACGGTAAATATTTCGAACTCACTAAAAACCAGTAATAAATCACTACATTGACTTCTCGAGAAGGAACCCATGATCTATCGATGACTTTCAAAAGAAGTTATTACTGAGAGACGAGTTCTAAAACTACTAGAAACCCTCGCCTGTGCAACTACCGTAATCCTGCAAAGAAATCAGGGCTCATTTCAGCCCTACCTTATACTAAATCCTTGTGATCTCATAAATCCCTCAATTGCTGCAAACTCATTCCCACTTGAGGGGCGTCCGTCTCCTCCACTCTACGACCCTTCACGAAGAGGAAGAGCATTCCCGTCTTTCTCTTCTTTCCTAGAAGTGCCTCTGCACTATTAATCCCTCTCTCCCCCCCCCTCTCTCTCTCTCTCTCGCCTTGCTCTGCCCATGTGTGAACACGTCGTTGAAGCAATGAACGCCCCACAGCCAAAACATCTCAGCCGTTTTCCAATTTAGCACTACGATTCAATATCAGCGAACTACGCACTGATCCAAATGTCATTGCTGTAGCTTCTGCATAGCTTCTGCATCAATTCAATTTCTGACCACGCAGAATATAGTATACGGTAGGTACTATTCACGTAAAAGACAACATAATCTCTATTGTTCCTATCGTCTGGCCTAGCAGTGATCTCCCGCAGGACGCAAGTGCCTTGATTAACGGGATGATCTTTTGCCTTTATCTATTTAATATCGTCTGGTCCATGATTCCCACTGATCTTACCCGGGTGCGCCTTGCATGCTTCCTGGTGTTGAACTGGGCGTCAGTTGTTGTCCTCCGGGCATCGATCCCTGGGAGCCTCCAGACGACGTCGGGGTCATCGTTGATGGTGTAGAGGTAGCAGTCGAGTAGCTCACAGGCTCGAATCCGTTACCGTAGTATCCGTAACCGTCGTGCGTTGAGTAGACATCGTCCATCAACATCATTCCACTGCCGGCCATGAGAGGATCATAAGCGGTCTCCATCATTCCTGCAGCAGCTTTAGCCTCTGCTGCAGCAAGTGCTGCAGCTGCAGCCGTCTCCTTCTTCGTCTTTCGCACTCGCTTCGGAGGCGCGGGCGCCAACGGGTCCTTCGGCTTCCGAGGCATCACTTCAATCAGGGTAGGAATCAGAATCAGAACTTATCGGTCTCGCGAAATCGCACAGATCATCAAGGAAGGAACGTTAGACACAATTTACGATCACCGCGCAATATGGCAACATTTGAGCAAGAAAAAGAGAGTAAGAGCACACGCGTGAATAAAAGCGAGTTTTCTGTTGCGAGAGTCGAGACAGTACGCAAATCGGAGAGGGTCGAGAAAGACAACACTCGAGGTAGGAAGAGAGAGAGAGAGAGAGAGAGAGAGAGAGAGAGAGTGGGCCTAGCCAGTTTCAAGCGAGAAAGTAGCGACGCAAAATTGTGCTTGGTTGTAGGGGAAAAGTGAAATTGGGGGAAGGATACCAGTAAGGATGGGGGGGGGCGTGGAGGGAGAGTAGGGGAGACAGAGAGAAGAGTCCTGATTAGGTCATGATCGAATAAGCTACACTATGAGCGAGAGAGAGTGGAGAGCGAGTAAGAGAAGGAGGAATGGGAGAACGAAGATTGCACTTCCATCCCCATAGGAGGTAATGGTCCTTCTAGAACGGTTGCTGAGGGAGGCGGAATCCAGGATGCCTAGGATACCCACAACTATCGCCTAGTGACTGCAATTGGCTGATCTCTCTCTCACCTTTCTCTTCCACTCTCTCGAATTTGCACACTCTCTCGTCTTCCTCTAACCCCTTCTTTTCTCTCTTCCACAGTCACTGCGCGGTGCACGCAACTCATCCGTGAGTAACCGCCCGTGGAGACAAAGTTGGTGAATGGAGGGAGGGATGAGGAGGAATGGCAGTTGGGAAAGGAAGGAGAAGAAAGAAACAGACCGACACCGACTCAAAAGGAGCTACCGTACGATGAATCTCACCTGAGTCATGATTGCAACATTCCTTTGAGAGGTTGTTTGAGAATCAAGTCAAAGTGAAGGGGCATCATGCAAATCCCAAAGAACAACCGAGCTCAAGGGATACAACTAATGGTAACTCAGTTGCATGAATGTAAAAATGTAAATAAGAACCCATCTGAGTTCCATCATGGCTAAACGATGACTGTCTCGGATCATTAGTCTGTCTAACAATGGGATGAGGGGTCAAACAAGGGCTGATTACTGCCTCTTTCCCATGGGAACCACGAAGAGAGAAAGGAGCATATGTTCCCGATCAAGGGATCAGAGGGAGAGGGAGGAGGAAAATATACACGGATGGCTAATGAGACGGGGAGTGAGAACGCCTCATTCGGGTCTGCATCTGCAATATGGCGCCGGGTGGTCCGAAGGAAGGTCGCGATCGCGATCACATCCACAGTATGCATGGAATCAAAAATGGGAATATATCATCTCGTTACCTAAACTAACTCCGAGTTTAAGTTACGGAAGATATTGGGTGTCGTGTAGAAAACAGTTTTCCTTCGCCCATAATTTGAAGAAAGTCCGATAGATCCGAAAATGGGGATCAAAGACGGATGATGTGAGCGGCTTTCGAAATGAAATGTCACGCAATGTTCGGTGATCGTAGAGAATGGGCGGGGAGGGGACACAATGCGGGCTCAATCAGCCTCTCTCTCTCTGCCTCTCCCCATCCAACAATGGCAGACTAATAGGACAGAAGATGAGAGGGAAGGAACCGAAAGGAAGAGACAGCTGGAGGAGGAAGATTGGATGCGCTTGAATGGAAAGAAGTGATCGGGTAAGTGATAGGGGGTACGGTAGGTAAAAGGAATGGAATCACGTTCTCATATTTCATACATGATCCAGAACTAAGATCAAAATTCTTCGCACCCATCAAGTGCTTATCATTTTTTTCAAGAAGTTATGAATCTTCTTATCTGGAAGTTGCGATGAGACCAGACTATTGGAACATCAGAGCCTTCGATCGGAGGGTCAGAGGTTCCGAGGGTCAAAGGGTTTTCGTGTTCCAAGTGATCATAGATGACACTCGTGAAGAAGAGGACAACGACGTAAGTGGAGATGGAGAGATCGAGTGACTCTCTCTCTCTCTCTCGCGCACCAGATCAATACTGTTTGTAGAGACGACGAGTGAGTGGTGGAGAGACAAATACACACACACTCACACACACAGCCACCCCCTAAAGCTGTGTCTCTAATTTCGGAGAGCCTGGGTCCTCCTCCCTCTATATCTCTCTCTCGACCCTCTCCTCTCTCTTCGCTCCTCACTGTCACTCATTCGCTGACTGATTGCGCGATAGCTAATGATGACAGCGACTCGTCGAATGCATCCGTAAGAGAGAGAGAGAAGGAACACTGCGGCAGATAGGAGAGGGAGGAAGTTGGAGGCAATGATTGGGAACGGATATCGTTTTATATAAAAATGGATTTGATCATGAATGAAAGTCGATTATCTGGTTACTGTCAGAAATAGGAGCAAACTTGGCGAATGAATCGCAAATGTTCATATTTCAAAGAATATTGGAATAAAATCAAATATCCCGAGATAGGAGATCAAAAAACAATGGTTGATATAATCAATTTCAAAGAATTACGCAAGATCTTTAAGCTAGCAATGTGGTAGAAGGGAGTTCGAGCCAGCGATTGTTTAGTTTCAAGCATTCTTGAAATTGAATAAACTATCGACTGAGGGACAGGGGACGGGAGGTCATGGATGAATATTGGAATGGCTATGATATAGTGAGCATGATATGAACAGAAAAAGCGAGAGGAAAGGAACATGAATAGTTGCAAATTGGGGGCGATAAAATGAACAGTGAGGGTGAAGTTGACAATGGACGACGTCGGCCTATCCCTCCCCTCCTCTCTCCTCTCTCCTCTCCTCCCCTCCCTCTTCAGTCTCTTCTCTCCTCCGCGTGACCTCTCTGCAGTACTTGCCCTGAGGGCGCCCGGTTGTCGAAAAGGGAGGAAGGGGGAGGAGGAGGCCGCTTGCTTCCCTTCCCTCCTTCCTCCCCCTTCTGAGGACCCTGAAGGGGGGGGGCAGCATACACAGAGGGAGGAGACAGGGAGCCTGTGTCCCCTCCGACTCTCGAAATCGAAGGACCTCCCCTTCCGGCTGCGCCTTCTCACTCTCACACAACACGCTCGTTCTCTCTCCTTTCACGCGAACTGTAGATGTTAAGATGGATGGAAGAGGGATCGAGGAGGGAAGGGACACCTCTGTATCAATCGTATCTGACTAATCAGAGGGAGGAAGCGAAGTTAGTGCCTGGAGAGGAAATCAATTGATAGCAGACTGATAAGGAGAGAGGAAACGCTGATCTCGTGGACTCATTTCCGAAACGGCGATGAACTAGAATGATAAGGAAACCAAACTCGGGAGTGGACGTTGGCTTGTCACATACAGCCGATACGTTGCAGAGGCATAAATACTCCGAAAAAGCGCAATAAAACTTCTGGGGGAGAGGGAGGCGGACAAAGAACTATCAAGGAATGTTGAAGTCATTAAACGGGAAAATAAAGTGGAGAATTCAGAAGGATAGTGCCTCACAGAAGGAGTCAACGTAGAGGAGTAGTACAGTCAAGGAATCAACAGATAAATTTGTGATTCTGAAGGATACTTCGACGAGGGAAAAGGCGTCAAAGTAGAGGAATACTACAGTCAAGGATTTGTGCCGTTCTACATTAGGCCATGAGCGGAAGGGAAATAAAGGAGGAAACAGACAGTATCGATGTTCAATGCTCATCGGAGCTTGAAGCTTGACGTCGTAGTCTTCGACAGATGCCGTCAACGACGACAAACTACATCGACGACGACAGTAGCAGAGAGAGAGAGTGAGCCACTGTGTGTGTGTTGTGACTGTGCGAACGAGCGAAGAGGGAGACGGAGAGACGGAGAGACAACGTCCGACCACGAAAGGATCATGCATTTCGGAGAGAGGCTGAGGAGGAGGAGGAAGGGAAGGGACGCAGGTGAGAGAACGAAGGCAATGGGGGACTGTTTTCAAGTCCCAGTGCCGCCTCCAGACATCTTTTTGTGCGTCTGTCAAAAGAAGTGTGGGAATGAACGAGTTCACGTGGGAAGATGCGAATGATCATGAGACGGAATGTTTCCGTGTTCAGAGATGATTGAGGAAATCAAGTTTGAAGAGATAGTACATGTAGAGAAAACGCAAAAGTATGTAGTTCACGTGATCATCATATATCACCGAGGAACGTTTCCACGTTCGAGAATGATTGATTGAGTGGATCCCAGTTGACACAACTCAAAAACGAAAAGAGTTAGACAGTTCGGGAATGATCTCATTCAAGAGAAAGCGAGAGAGAAAGTGAAAATTAGCAGAACGCTTTTTTGGCCATGATTAATGGTTGCGATGGGACGGAGAGATGGATGAGACAGACAGTACTCGTGGATCGAGAGAGGATACTCTCTCACGATATGAATCAATCGATCGATCTGCTCCCTCTCTCTCTCTCTCTGGCTCAAGCGGGATTTGTGTATAGGAGGAGGAGGGAAATGCATGGATAGAGTGAGGGGAGAATGGAGAGTGTTGGGAAGGGAGGAGAGGTAGAGTGATTTCGATAGGTGGATTACGAAGATGAGGGAGAAGGGAGGAGGGAGAGATTCAGACGACGGGAGAGGAGAGACTAGTCGAACAATGGGGATCGCAGTGGTCATCGGGATCCAATCAGATGGATGGTTGAACAGGCTGGAAAGTGAAAAGGAATGTATCGGGAGCGTTCTCTCTCTCTCTTTCACTCTCGTGTCATTGTCAACACTCTACAAGGTCACTCGGAAGGAAGAGGAAGATAAGCGAAGTTGGAAGACGATTAGAGAAGTTAAAGACGAGTAGTTTGGCATCGTATGATGGATATCTGACAGGATCAACCACAGAAATTTAGCATGGACTTTGGTATAACTTTTATTAGAGAAAGTATCAAATTCTTCTGAAACCTTTAAAAGTTCAATTTTTTCTTACAGATTATTTCCCAACTTGTTTAGATTTCAATCCTTTGATGGATCTGTGACAGAAAGATGGAGATGAGCCCATGATTGATCGTGATGTAACTCTTTCTAGGCCAGGTGGTACAGTACCTACCCTATCTCTTTTCGATAATACTCCCTCTATATTCTCGTATAATTCCAGTCGAAAAATTATGTCTCATTATGTCATTTTTCCGAAAAAAATGCGAATTATCTCTGTAATTTTTTTGAATAATTGCTTTCGTCAAAGCCGTGGGAACATCGTCAGGCCTTTGTTTTCGTTGTCATCCTCGGAAATTCAGTGAAATCTATTTTCACGAGGGCGAGTTGATCTTTGATCTCTCCCGGTACGGTAGCTGGGAGAGAGAGTCTCTTTCTCTCTCGCTCGCATGAGACGAGAGTGACAGAGAAACGAGAGTATTGGAAGGGCAGTGACGCAGATCACTGCTACGCCATACACAACAGAGTGATGACGAGAGAGTGGGCATTTCGAGGAGAACAGGAGGCTAGAGAAAGATGAGAGAGTGAGCGGAATCGAGAGGGTTTAGAGAGTGGTGAGAGATCAGGGGATGGGCAGAGGAGCAGACGACGAGAGTGCACGAGATAGTGCTTCGAGGATGGAGAGGGATAGAGCGATGAGAGACAAAGAGAAGGAAGAGAGTCTAGACGAGCATAGACAGAGAGATAGTGCACACAATGAGGAGAGCAGGAGAGAGCGTGAGGGTCGAGAGTGTAAACAGTGGAGAGAGGGGCAGAGGGCGGTTAGAGATAACGCGAAAGGGAGAGAGAGCAGCGTGAAAAGATGGGGGGAAGGATGCTGCACAATGGAGAGAGCGGTTGGCGCGGTCGGAGGAGGGGGAACGAACCGAGTCACCAAACAGGCCCCGGGGACCCTCGACGGTTTCCCACAGTAATTCTGACGTTAGTCGTTGCGGCGGTCTGCGCGAGAATCTCGCAGTGCGCAATGCGAGTAGTCTCCTCCTCTCATCGACTGCTCTCCTCTTCCCGTCCTCAAACCGCAGACTCCCTGGGGACTGTCCGGAGGGAATGACCGGGGAAGGAGAAGAAAGGAGGAAAGAGGCGGAGAAGGAGGAGGAGGAAGCGAAGAGGGACGAAGATACGACAGAAGAGTCGGAAGGAGGGGAAGAATCGTAGAGGAAGAACAAAACAGAAGGAGACACTACAGAGAAATGGACAATCAAAAGTGGCGAATTTGTGTTATGCTGAATAATTACGAGCGATGTCGCAATCTGCTTATATTCTCTACAGTAAATAGTCAGAATTTCAGCGAGCAACAGCGATCTCTAAAAATTACGGTAGACTGGGCATATTACGAAGACTGGAGCATACTGGAGAGGGGTGGAGCAGGTGTGAATCGAGTTGAGTGGGGGGTAAAGACTTCCGATATCCTATTCCGGTACCGCGAAAACCTGCCATTTGCATATGTTTGCATCTCTCTTCCCTTTGTGTCTCCGTATCCTAGCCAACCACATTCGAGTGCGAATGGACAAAAAAAACCCGATGTGAACGCGATAAGCCATGAAACCGCCCCGACCTCAATTTCGCTGACTTAATAACATACCGGGTGGCCTCGGATTACAGTTTGGTATAATTATCGCTGCACGATATCTGGTGACCCTCAGACCCTCAGGGTCAGATATCACACAGTAATTCTGACGTTAGTCGTTGCGTCGGACTGCGCGAGAATCGGGGAATCGACTCACGTTTCCTTCAGATGCTGCTGCTGCGGAGGCGGTTGCTGCAGGGGCTGCATGGGTTGGAGATGGGGCGGATGGTGAGGAGAGTGCTGCAGGATGGGAGGGCCTGTGGGAGGCTTCGATAGGATCCCACTGAGTACGCCGTTGCTCATCGTGGAGGATGAGGTGGAAGGTGGACCTGAATAGTTTCTGAGATTAGCTTGACGAAATATTTTTTGAAGATTTTTTTGAAAACTCGTTACAATATTTAATTTCGAATATTATCTAAGAATTGCTAATTGTTCGTTATATTTTCTTTGACATCATCAGCAAAAATATATTACTATCATTCGCCAAACTTTTAGATTTTTAACTTGTTTGGACCATCATTTTCTGAACATTTCATGGCAGATATTCCAATGTTATCGAAATCCATTATGGCCTACTGTAAAAGTAACTACCATAACTCAAGCAAAATTGTTTTCGAACCTATGACTACGGTTACCTGGACTACAAATGTTAAGTACCGTAAACTAACCCAGACTTTTCAACTACCGTAATCTGAACCAAAATTGCTGCCTACCGCACGTACCCATCATACTCTTCTTACATGCTGTCAGGGACTTGCTTGCAATTAGCATGATAAGTATTGTTCATTTTTGGACTACATCCTACCGTATCTTGTTACATAATAACGTACCCATCATGCTCTGCTGGTAAGTAGTCGGGGGCATGCTCGTGGGTGGTCGATGCATCATCGTCACTGACGATGACGTCATCGTCATCATAGCCATCGACGTGGATGGATGCATCGCATGACTGACGGCGGCCAGGGGAGAGGACATCCCGATGGAAGGAGATTGAAGCATTGATTGAGGGGCGTGAGGTGAGGCCATTTGCTGACTGGAATCAGAAAATGATTTCAAAAAAATTGAGAAACCAACATGTCTTCTCTGGTTTCAGATAATAAACTCTTGAATTATGAGAAAACAGAGGAAGTTAATTCAAATTATTCTTGACAGCAATAGTTGATACAAAGATGGTGAATGCACATAGACGAACATTGGAGGATCTATTGACCAGCAGGTAGATTGACGCTATGGAAGCCCCATCACGCCTATGATTGACAGGTTTCCACGATGAGTTGTCGTGAAAACGTGTCTTACTACAGGTGAGCAATGATCGTCACTTGCTCATATCCGATTTGCTTTGACCGTTTTTGAATCTTTGAACCTAATTTACGTTCCTATTATTTCAAGAGTTGAAAACCACTATCCATATGTGAAAAATATCATTTTTTAAACGTTTTCCATGAAAAATATTGTCTTGCTATATTATAAACGGGACACACCGATATGGCATTGCTTGCGAGTTGTGCATCGGCGGGGCGGGTGATGACATCATCGGGGACATCACTGCAACGAATGATTATCAACCTTATCACTCATTTCACTCGTTCATTTCCCCCTTGCACTTTGATCAATCCTTCCACTATTTTTGTTCTAGATCTCCCGGAAACTTGGCAAACAGTTTGGAAGCTACCGTACTTTAGTCTGGGAAAATATCTCTGTTTGTGAACTCACTTTGATGGTTCATGGGAGAAGGATGCATCGGAGGCGGCATGCCTGACGACATCCCGAGACTGCCTTCAAAAATAATATTTTTATCAAAATAATATTTATGAAGCTGCGTCGCTTCAATGAACGGATTCTTTTCATCGTATACGTTATTGAATGGCCATTACAATCCTCGTGTATGTGAAAAAAGTTCCAATATCGTCATCTATCGTCTCACTTGCATCACCTACCTCTACTACATTATATCATCATTAGTCACACTAAGCGCGACTACAAATGACAACGAATTGCCGCAGTAGGTCGCAGTGATCTATTTGCGCTAAATTCGAAATTTTTTTCTCAAGCAACAGAAGGGCCCGGCATATTTTTTCTTCAGTCAGCAAATCAAAATTTTAGTATTATTGTTGATTCAGTATGCAAACAATTCTTAATATTTAGTTACAGTAATCCCTAATATTTTTTGCTTCTGAAAAATTGTTTTGAAGCATGATTCAAATATGAAGATAAGTTATAATAACATTGAATCTTGTGTGCATTATGATGTGCATCTTGCACACGATGTGTGCAAAAGAAGAGCAAAGAAATAACTCCAACGTGAACAATACGAGAAAATCGATTTTCGCTATCGCACTACCGTATCTGACGCATGTTCTAGTGAAACAGGAACATAAATGAAAAACAATATGAGAGCCCTCATCCTAATACAATAAATTATTATTTATTTCGAATCATAAATATTGTAATATGTAAAAGTTATTAATTATATGATTTGCCGTACCTCCGGGCCCTCCCGCAACCATATGTTGCAGATGGGCGATAGGCGAAGGCAAGCTTATCGATGCCGTGATTAACCTATAAATCAATAATCAGTAAATCGATAATTAACCATCAATCGTTAAATCGCGAAACTCGGACAGAGGCTAGGCGGGAGCAAGAACAGTAAAGGAATCCTCGACCTATACCTCATTTGTTGTGTTCAAGGCTATGCGCATGCATCTCACAAACGAATATCTATGTTCCCTGTGGACTGCCCCCTCCTTCCTCTTCTCCATGTCAATCGATGCAATGAGACTCGTAATGCGATGGGCGGATGATATAAGAACGAGAAGATCTATAAACTGGACCGAGAAGAGGAGAAGCAAGAGATGAGAAGAGTGAAATCGTTGAGAAGCGAACGTAAACTTCGTCTCAATCCGAAGGGTGAATAGTGTGTGCATGTGAGAATATCGAGTGATGGAGGGAGAGACACAGAACGTCTCTTATCAGATTGCCCAATCAATCAGTAAGCGATGAACAGGAGACGAACACGTAAGAGGAAACTAATCGAATGGAAGGAGGCAAAAAAGCATGAACAAGGGGAAATCGAACTTGTAGTTGATATCACATTGTGAACCGACAAAAAGGATGAAACACTTGCGAGACGGAGAGAAAAGGTTTGAATCTCTTCCTCTCCTCTTCACGAAAAACCGCTGGTTGCTCACATCGCGACCCTGGAGGTGAAGGGAGACGAGAGATGACGCCGAGATGAGAGAGTGCAGACACGTGGAGAGACGAGAGAGTGTGAAGATCAGAGAGAACCGCGCGGTTGGGAACGCGCACGGGTCGACCTTTATTGTGGAGAGGGAGAGGAGGGAGAGCGGGGGAAGGGGAGCAATAGACCGAGATAGATCGAGGGATTGAGAGAGATCGCCTAATCTGGGACTGATGCATGGACTCATTGATTGATTGGGTTGGAAGGCCAGAGTGTTGAGTGTTGTGATAAGTGGGTACAACATGCAGTTGTGAAGAGGAATAGTGGGGTGGCGCTTCCTGGTTCCACCCGAGAGATCAAAAGAGGCCGATCGCTGCTACCGGTCATTTTCCCGTTACAAGAAAGTTGGCGAGCGGAGCTATGGTAACAGATTTAGAGGTGAATCGGAAGGGGTCGGAAGCCATTGAAGGTGATGGTCGGAAGGAGGGGATTCCGTAGTGAGAAGGAGAAGGAGGAAGACCCACAGATTGAGTCGCCATTCCAAAGGTAGACACAGACACTTCCGTCTAGGAGGACCCGAGGTGGCTTGATCATACAGAATAAAGTTAGATTGAGATAGGCATATGGGGAAATCTAAATTGGTCCGTGGTTTTGCCAAGAGCTTGCGAGCGAATGGGACATGCGAGCCAAATGGGACAATGAGACAGGAACAGTGTCTTCATCAGTGGGCCTCTTAGGATTCACACCACCCATCCCATCTCCCCTTCCTCTCCTTCCCCTCCTCTCGACCGCTCTCTCCATTCAACACCCTCTCTAACCGCCCGCTGACCTCCATAAATCTCCTTGCTTCCACACACTCTCTCCTGCCAGTAGCCCTTGCGAGTCCAGATGGCCCGGGTCTCCTATCGCCGCACCCTATCTCCACAAGAAGCCGAGAGAGCATGAGAATCGAGGAGAGTGCCAGAGAGAGAGAGAGGAAAGGGAAAGAGAAGGGAAAGAGGAAGGGATGAGACAGAGTCTAGAACGCGACTCAATTGTCAACGAGAAAGCCGTGCCGCTAAGCATAACAGGTTATGGATAACCTATTTCTATCCACTGACAGGTTCCGTTGCATTTAGGAAATGCAAATTTTCCATTCAAACTTATTCAGATATATCGTCAACCCCGACATTATTATACGAAAAATACAGAAAAATGGAGAGAGATAAGAGAACATGAGATGCAACATCCCCAAGATCCAAGAATATTCCGAGATGTTTGGGAGGAGGCTGAATTGCTAATCTCGGCTCAAGGCACTAAGCTCGAGAAACCCCTACAACGCCTGCAAAATTAACAACGTCTTTTCCCTCTCTTGGTGCCTATCGTACCCTTCCTCCATTTGCTATAGGTCGAAATCGAGATGAAAGAGGACCCAATCTGTCTCCTTCCGCACCCCGATTTGACTTCTTACGCCTTCTCCTCCTAACCTCTCCTTCTCTCCTTTCTCCTATAATCTCGTTGTCGCTTCATTTTGGTCATCTGAGAAAAGGACGATGAGAGAGATGCTAAGAGTGCCTCTTCTTCATGCTCCATCTCTCGCTATTAGAAGACTGAAATGGTCGGGGAAGTGCAAAAAGTGGCATTTGCCCTCCCTTTCTCCTTCTCTTAGATGACTCTGAATATGTAGGATAGAAGGCCTAGAAGGAGAGGTCATTTCAGCTCCAAAACCGATGAATATTTCAAGATGTGCGAGAGTCGGAAATAAAACAGAAGAAGTCAGTCAGTAGTAAGTGACGCGAGAGATCCGAGAAGGTATAGAATAAACGGAGCTTGGATCTCCCCGGGGTTATATGACGTTTCGAGAGAGAAGAGGAGGAAAGGTAGTGGAGACTCTCTTAGTCCTCCATAAAGATGTCCCCTTTCCACTCTCTCATTGCACTGCAACTGCTGTTCAAAGAGATTCTTTCAACAGGTGAGCAACACAGCATCTATCATCTTACCCACTCGAGAATTTTCCCGTTGCTCCCCGAGGGAATACTCTTGATGCGGAAGCTAATCACCGATGATATTCGAGAAACCCACGACTGTCTACCGTCTACTGACTTGAAAAGTTCTAATGAGCATGCAAAACAGTCTAGAGAAAGGTGAGCACGGTAAATAGGTGAATGCAAGACAGAGCACAATTCGAGGAATTCTCAAGTTATTCATTTCGATGCAGAGTTCTCGGTAGCTCCGCACAATACACGATAATGACCCAGTGAGAAAATAAGAGATGAGTAACGAGATGTGCATTGTTTTGCACACAATAAAAAAGCGAAAGAGAAAGAGAGACATTGAGGTCGTATGTGTGTATGGCTTGCTTGGTACCCACATTGTCCATTGACTCCCATTCCGAAATCCGCCTTCCTCCTCCCTCCCCCTTCCCCTCCTTCCAAATACCCCTACTCTATCCATCTATCTCTATTGCTGCCGAGCGAAAGCCTGGACTAGCGCATGCTTGAGAAGGAGGAGAAGAAGAAGAAGAAGAGTGGACAAAAGGAAGGTTACGACCACCAGAGAAGATTAGAAGATGGCGCCACTTATCATGATTTACATGAGCCAGCTTGCGATTGTTCTTTTCCGATACATTCCTGCATCAGAGAAAGCAAAAAAAGATGAGATAAGGAAGAACCCGCAAGATGTTGCAAAAGTTCCGGATATTTCGCCCTTGAAAGCAGCTGGAAAGCATGTGCAGCGTTATTCTATTTGCACTCAGCGTTAGGATCGATTCCAAGAATCTTCAATTGGCTTTTTTATGAGCGGCACAAGTAGCGACAAAGAAGAAAGGAGAAAGGATGAAGTTGCATGCATCTTCTCGTCAGTCAGGTAGTGGAGATTTACCGTGCCAGTACGCACCGTTGCTTATGAGTTGAGAGAGAGAGAGAGAGAGACGGTAACGGGATGAGGGGATGAGATTCATTTGATCTTCGGTGGGAATTAGATGGGATGACGGAAGTAGACGGAGCAATGAGCAAGAACGAATGTGCTCCTTAGGACTCTGGTGAACACTGATGAAAGAACAGTATAAATCAGCTCACAATTGAGTCAACACACATAATTACATATATAATTTCTAACAGCTGGCATAAACCTAGTGTTGCCTTACGACTGTAAAATCGCTTGACGTGGATACACCTTTACCTTTTACATAATTTCATCATGATTAGCCCATCGGAGGGAAGAAGAAGGAGAGAGACTGGATAGTTGTGCCCCTGACCTGATCGGTGGTGGGAACGAAAGAAGTGGTAGGGAGGAGGAGGGAGAAAAAGGTAAGTGAATGAGGGATAGGAAGGAGGGCGAGAGAGCGCGCGCTGTGAAATCGCGTTATATACACGCAACTGTTCACTCTTTTACGGTCTGTAGGATCGAACAACAGGAGGAAAGATGAAAGGAGTGAATTTGCGCCTGTTCCTATCATCCCTATCATCATTGGAAGGGGAAATGAGTTAGGAAGGAGACTCCTTGGGGATCATCGTGTATACTAGAGAACAATGCAGAAGGGCTGGGGGTACGGTAGCTGAAGTTGGCCCCCGATTGGAACAAGCAGCAATCATCGAGTGAATCAATAGTTAGTAGTGATGAAGTCGTCGGTCTATGAGAAAGTAAGAAGAGAAGAGAAGGAGGAGAGGAGGACGGTATTCTCTTCGTCTAACTCTACTTGCCTATCTCTCCCCCGCTCCTCACTCATTCGCTGTTTTGTTTTGGCGTTGGAGGACCAGAAAAAGGGAGCGATGAAGGAGGGGAAAGGAGGAGAGGGGAAGAAGGAACAGCTTCTTTATTCCGAGGAATACTCAGGATTTCTGAATTTATGATACTCAACCGAGGGCTCCTACCACTCATTAGAGCGTCTGGAGAAGAGGATGGAGAAGGAGTGTGGCACAACAGTCGAGGTCGTTTGAGAAGGAGAAAAGGAGACAGACGGGGAGGATCGGAGGGGGCGCCTATTATCCAACGATGAGTCCACTCACTTGCGAGATATGTGAGAAGCGAGAGTAAGTAGGAAGAAAAAGGGAAGAAGAAGAAGGGAAGGAGGGGACGAATGGAAGGAGAGAAGAAGGATATCTGAAGATACGAAGATTCGAGAGAGGAGACTTCCCTTTCTTGGCACCAATCCTCAGAGGAGGACCTTCATGGGATGGAATGTGTAGTGGTCTTCTGACCTACCGTATACCTTCCATGTGTTTCCTTGTGCATTTGTGTATTGCGGCAAACATGGAATCCCCGAGATATGCAGTCCGAATGCGCAAAATGAGAGTTATGCGATAAAAGTGAAAGTAAGGAGGGCCAGTTGCATCAAACGACAGAGTGGAATTAGGGTAGGAGAAGAGGAGGAAGAAGGAAGGCGAGTCTTTGTGGTAGGAGGAAAGAGGAGAAGAGTCGCGCTTGGATCAACATTCGAACCAATTCAACCGGGGGTAATAAATGAAGACACTCTACGCTTCCTCTTTCACGACTGATCTCAGTTCTCTCTCTCTCAAACACAACATTGCCCTCGGGAAAGGAACTAGGCCACGAGTGAGAAAGAGAAGGAATAAATGAAGTTCCACTTCATTGAGGGGAAACGAATACGACAGAGTAGCGAACACACGTGCGAGATCAATATCTGTAGTGAAGATGGATGGGTTTATGGATCGATCGGATAGGAGGATAGTGGGAAGGAAGAGACGATTAGGCCTTCACTCACAGTCACTCTCTGAGACACGATCGGATGAGAGGAGAGAGTGTGCGGATATGAGAGAGTGAAGGGATGAGAGAGAGAGACAAGGCCGGTCTCTTTACCTGTTACCGATCCCCTCTTCTTCCACTGGACTGTCATTAGTGGGATCTCTCACACTGAGACACATTATCGATTCGAGGGAACGAAGAAACTAAAGGCAATTTCTTATTTTAAAATAGTAAACGATTTTTTGTTAGGGAAAAGGTTATCAGATAAGACAAAAGACTCAACGCTGCAAATGTCACGGTGTAAAGTTTTTTTTCGGACAGTCCGCCTTCATTTCTGACATATTCACTTTCAATACGGACTATACAATGCTCTGTGCTATTTCTTTTTTCTACTAATTTTTTTGTTCGACATATTTCTGCTTTCAATTGAAATGCTTTGTTGTAAAAATGTGCCTACTTTTCCAATTTTTATGACCGTTATTATTAAATCATCTTCAGGCGCCTACGCCGTCTCTATCATCTCATGAGAGAAATTGATGATTCAATTAATTGAAATTCCGTAAGAATTAACCACCTTTGCGAATTCGAAAACAGAATCAAGTAGATATCACGATCTACACGGTTAGTAATAAAATAAAATTTTAAATTAAGGTTATCAAAAATAAGAGAAATTGTTAAGAGTAGTACGTAATATTGCCATGAATTAAGCCATTTACATTATTCGGTTGCAGTTCTCCATCGCTCTCTCCTACTCTATCAGTTTCCTTCGAGGATAGTACCGAGTGTCAACAAACGATCGACAGACTTATAGTCTGTGTGTCAACAAAGACTATAAGTCTGTCATACCACGCACATGGAAGATGGAAGTGGAAGTCACATGGAAGTCCTGAAATCCGTATTCAACATCAGTCTCCTTTCTGTGGCCGTTGAGCGTTCAACATTCTGATTCCTATTTCTATGACGACCTGTTTAAGAGTGCCTGCGTGATCATATGCTTTCGCCTGGCTCATTCACTAACAGTTTGTCTCGAGACGTATCACTGACCGGTCGCTTATTCCTTCCATTAAGTTCCTTCCATTATTTAAAAATTGTATAAATTTTTTTGAATCGATGACAAATAAAATATTCTCTCTGCATTAGCATTTGACAAATTATTCAAATTCAATGGTTACAAACCAATGCTCCAAAAATCAAAAGTTAAATTTTTATCATGAAACAAACTTCGTGCAAAAGTAGCTCATTCCCATTTATCGATTCACACAAAAGGAAACACAATGACGGTAGTTAAACGTACTGATCTCAAACAGATGAATTAGAGAGACAATGCTCAGAATGATTAGCAATTATTGCAGAAGCTTCGATGCGATCCTTATGCAATGAATGTAGGGAAATGAGCATCAGAGCCGGGGTTGCGTTGTATACTGTCGATATGGGGCGATAGCAGGGAGAAGGTAGAGATACAAGTACTCTTCTACTGTTGAAAATCGGGACGAGAGAGCGAGATTTACACGAAGGTAAAAACGGGTGTTGGGATATGGGCGTAATAATAATAGAGAAGAAACAAACAAAAAAGCAGTTGCTGCACTGCACAACTGAAAGATGGAATGAGCGAGAGTATTGAGATGAGCTGAAAAGAGTTTTTGCGAGCCAGAGCATGGTGTTTGATTGAGAATCGAACACGATATCTAGCCAAAGGGAGAACTCAGAATGCACGACTTTGAGGAAAAGTTGTCTCGTAGCATGGGAGATAAAAGAAGGCAACCTAATTGGAGGGATCAATGAAACGAAGATGCAACCTCGCAGTTGAACACGAAAAGGAATGAGAAGAATATTATGGGTAGGATGGATGAATAAGTAGGAGGAGATTAATCCACGTTTTGTGGGTAGATGGAAACCCTCTGGTTTGCTGGTGCAGCGACGTAACCGAAATGGGGCTATGAAACGGATGCGAACAGGGTGAAACTTAACTGTGTCGATGCTACTGTTTTGATTATGGCATGAGGGGAGCAGGGGAGCATTATGGCTCGGCTTGATGGAGCGGAGAGATAGACATTTTGACTCGAGATCGAGTAATGGGACAGGAGTGATATCGGGAGTAAGATTTGCCTATGTGATGCCTACTGGATTCAGCGAGGATACTGTAGCTAGAGTATAGTCGGGGGTTACTGTGCCTAAGTTTTCTGGTTACTGAACTTAGTTAGTGGTGAGGATAGCTACAGTCTGGTTGTCGGAGAGGACATTGATGAGGAAGGAAGTCGCATTGCCAGCCAGTTCCTCGTTATAGTTCGCCCAAGCAGGGAAGGTGTCAAGATCGAACCAGCGGTTAGCGAGCAGCCACCTGCAATTAAATGTTGATAGTAATTTACACTTGCTTGGTTATAGTTTGCATGATTATGAGCATATTTTGTGTTTCCTTAATATTGAACACATTTTGTACTAGTTTGTGCCAATTTACATCGGCTTTCGAGTATTATGTTGAAGAAAAACGAAACCGTACATATTTGCCAGATTGCACAGTGCGCACCAGATGGAGACGAAGAATCCGGCGAATGCCTGGAATGAATCAATCGATAATTGTGAAAAACAAACTGAATTGTTTACTGACCATATCCTTGACATCGACAACTCCGGCTCCGAAGACAATGGCGTTGGGAGGAGTGGCCACGGGGAGGAGGAAGGCGAATGAAGAGGCAACCTGCAGGGACAAACTTTCACCGAACGTTACAAATGTGTCCATTATATTAAGTTGTTTTAGGTACTGTAACGGAAATTTTTAAAATAAAATAGCAACATTCATAAATATCACAATTTCCTACCGTGACGGGAAGCATGAACAGCAGGGGGTTGATGTTGAGAGAACGAGCGAGTTCGGCGACGATTGGAGTGAAGATCGAGGCGACAACCTCGAATTAACTCACTTTGTATTTCATCACTTTTTCACTCCTCAAAATCATTTCAATTAACACACAGAAATTATTCATACCGTATTAGAGCAGACATTGGTGAGTCCGATGGTAATGACGACACAGATGGTCACAGCGACGAATTTGTCCAGTCCTCCAAGGGAAGAGAGAAGATCACCGATCGTCTGAGATAGCTCTGATTCCTGAAAAGGATATTATTTAGAGTATTTCACCCAACAAATATATATTTTTTATCAATGGGTCCGATCATGATCACTGTTTCGACCATGAGTACGATGCAGCGAAATCCACGATCATTTCTAATGTACCTTGACTCCAGCTGCAAGAGCGAATCCACCACCGAGAAGCAGCACGACGCTCCAAGGGAAGGATTCCTGGAAATGTATTGATGATCTTGATCAATTCTAAATTCCGCACCTGAATAGTTGCCCAGTCGAGCAGTCCCTTCGTTCCCTTGTTCTTCTTACTGCCCATCTTCTCTGAAATTTCGATATTCATTACTTGTCTGTTTTCCAAGAACACTCACGGAAATTCGGGCATTTCTCGGGGAGGACGAATAGGATAATGACGATGAAGACAGCGGACGTAGCGTCGGTAACGTATCTGAATCGAGAGATACTTGTGATATCTTTACCACTACTAAAGCTGTAGAGTACTGTATTTATTGTGAATCAAACCCTAATTCATGTAAAAATCTAGTAGATCACCTTAATTCCACCTATAGATTATAAAGAAAAATCAAAATAACGAACCCCTTCTTGAAGTATTCGCCGAATCCAGGGACAACTTTGGGGTCGCGGAAGATCCAGAGGAAGAGCAGCAGTCCGAAGCAGCACGAAACAGCAACCTCAGCAAAGGAGACAGCGGGGAGACGGCGGTACTTGTCCTGGAAAGAAGTGTGTGAGAGCATTGTCACTGGGTATATCGATCTACCTTGAGCTTCATCGAGACGGTGGCGGAGCCCTTGGGAGCATTGCGGAGGAAGAGGAAGCAGAGAGTCATCCTGTAATTAGCCACGTTCCGCTTTATACGTGTCATGTGTCCACGCTCGGTGGACTTGTTAGGCATCTTCATGAGTATATACCAAGTGAGAACGAGACAGACGAAGGCCATCGGTGTAGCGAAGATGATCCACGAGACGAAGTTGATACCGGTGTCGACACCAGGGAAGATCCTCAAAGTATTTAAATATTTCTTCTAAAATGAGAGGGAGTAGGGAGTTCGTTAAGAATTTTTTTGACCACTGTAGTAGGAGAAAATATAAAGTTGATTCACTAACAAATTAATTTATCAGTGGTCATGAACGCTTGTTTACTGGCACTGATAAAAGAAGTGTGGTAATGAGCTTACTTCTCCAGTTGTCCGATGAGCACGAGATTCGAGGCAGTTCCAGTTATAGTCGCAGCTCCTCCAATATTGGCCGCGTAACAGACCGAAACAAGGAATCCCTTGGCCATTTGAAGTTCACGAGGATTGAAGTACTTCATCATGTCCCTAAACGAACACATTTATGCACTGTAGAGGACAACGTCACTGAAGCCATGCAGTTTCATGCGCAAAAAATCTCAAGAAAATTAAAAATTACAATTTGGAATACGAATGGATCTAGGTTTATTTGTTAAGTGAAACATGATTTGTTAATAATTTTTTGTTACGTTGGAGGTTGCTTAGAATTCTTCGGTATGATTCATGTTAGTAAAACAAAGGAGTTCTCCTACTGTTGAACAAAAACAAAGCATGAGAACGTATGTATGCATACCTCGACGAACGAAGTGCCCGATTAACGTCACGTTTTCCGGTCACTCCGTTGGTCGAGTTCACACTCACTGGTTTTCTTTAGGTCTAGTCGGGTTACACTTCACCACGTGCATGCATCAACCCACTTGAGTGTCATGTTATCCGATTGCTCCAGTTGATCGTTGTACTGGATTCGGGTCATTACGTGGTGATTCTCGCCCTGGGCAGGGAACGGAATCAGATGGTTCTCCGCCTCTTCGACGGCTTTCTCGAGACGGACGATCGAGGGCGAACAGAGAGCAGCCATCTTCTCTTCGTGATCCATTAGATGACGACGACTCTCACTCTCAGGAAGAAGAGACTGGGAGGCATCCGTCCTGCAAGAGCAAGTGAATACTGAGACTGCGCTCAGTGTGAGAGAGACAGGACAGAACATGAAAATGATTAGGATGTGATCCGAGTGTACTGTACAATAGCGTGATGGAGACAGAATCGATTCGACATTCTCTATGGTGAACTATCGATTCTGCCCGTTTATTGCTACCGTACAGCACTGCAAAAGGTGTTCACGACTATTCGACGGTACAGATTCGACCTAGCAAGCGGGGGGCTGGATTCAACGCAGGTGCCTATGGAAAGCAGAGACGCCCTTCGAAATGAGACGGGGACTCGGTGAATGGACGATGGGACAATGATGGTGCAAGAGAAAATGTGTAAATTAGTAGACGATGGGAATCGATATACTTCTCTCCGATATGGGTGGTGCAAGTTTGGGTTGCCGTCGAATACTCAACGCTAAAAGGAGTCATTGGGTGAGAAGAAGATACAGAGAGGGATTGATCCACCCAGGGCACCCAGAGTCCACCCTTACCGAGCGGTCTGCTGATCGATCAGTGATGCGGGATCTCTAGTCATGGAGAGACGACGACCCTCGATTGATCTGAATTACGAAGATTGGTTAGAGGAAGAGCACTACTGTTACACGAGTAGTAAATGGAAGGCACTGGACCTAACAGAGTACGAGGATACCTACCTTCTTCTCGAGGCGAGGTGCTGTCTCTCGATCAATTCTCCGGATCGCTGGTTGCTAACGAGTTCAGAGATGACAGACTGGACGATGGGAACCATAAGAGCAGCGGTGGCAGTGTTCGAGATCCACATACTGCAATAAATCAAATGATTTTTAAGAAACAATTCATATTTTTTCCGATTTTGTATGCGGGACCCTCGTTTACGATGCGGCGTCATCAGTATCCCAAATCCTTAAGTGATCGAATCTCGATCATTCCTGATCTTTGCTAGCTTTACTCAATTGTTTGTTTTCGCAACCAAGCTTCCATTGGCCCCTCGTGAAATCACGCAAAGACCATTGCGTTCATGATCTCATTTTGTTTCCTGCTCATGATTGATCTATCGGATGACAAACTATGGATGATGTTGATGCCATTCCGTCACTCGTCAGCGAGAGAGTTCTTATCTCTGTCGAAAAGAGACACACCTCAGAAGCCACCACCCGTGACATCACCCGCCTCGTGGGCAGGAAAGAGCATTCATCTCTCCACTTCTCACTGTCTTTCTTCGGTTAGAGAGACGAATAGAGCATGAAGAAGGACGAGAAGAGGACAGTTGCTCACAGGAAATGATATACCCTTGTGAAATTCCCACTGACGGCTAGACACCATCGCTTTTCCGGAAGCTACTAGATCTGCCATTCGTACTTAATGTTAGAAAGACTCCATAATCAATGCCAGTATAGGTTGGTATATGTTTTCATGGTCGATCGATTCACTCATCAAATCCCATTAGGAAACAGTATTGAGCTGCACAATCTGTACTCCCCTAGGTATTTGACTTTCATACCAAATGGGGTCATATCCAAGGTCTATATGCTCAATCTGGGAATGGTACCCCAAGTGGAGGGTATTTTCAGTCCGAGTTTAAAGCTAAATGGGAGTACTTCGAGGGCGGTGAATGGAAAGGGAGAAATGGAGGGTAGTCAATGGATAGAAAATGAATACCTGAGAAAGGCCGTGACTGACATGAAGCCGAGCATGATACTGAAATTGCACGGTTGGATTGAGAGGAAAACTGAGTCCGCTAAGACCGCTAAGTATATTTTTTTCACTAAGTGTCCATAAGCAAAGCGTTGAAAGCCTGATTATATCAGGAAGCACTTTGTGATTGATATTTCACACTCGTGAAAGACAACGATTGGTTTCATGTGATGTTTCAAAAGAGGTTTCGTGTAGATATAATCGAATAACTCTCACAATCTGGGATCGGATCCAACAAGAGAAAGCACGAGAAGGGCGATGCGAGTGTGCAGATTTGACTTCTCCACTGCGACTGCAACCATGAGACCACCGATGAAGAGGAAGCCAGTGTCCTGAGAGATCACATTCACAATTTATCATAGGTCGCGTTAGTGGTAAGGAGATTAGTCGGGCCTATTCTTCCTTTCTTCAGAGACAGAGAAAGAAAGGAGACAATTATGGATCAAGATTGAATTTGACTAATTCTACAGCTTTGGAGTGCGAATTTTGCTCATTTTGTGTATTTGGGTGTGTGAATTTGTCTCATTTTGCAACTTTGGAGTGTGAAGAGTTGGAGTGACCAATGGATCAAACAGGCATCTTGATAAGAAATTTCATTGCAGAGTGAGGGAAACAGCAATTATAGTTTGTCAGGCGCAATGATGAGGAAATGATTTGCTCACCGGTAGATAAGTTTTAGCGACCGCTTCGGACTTCATGATGCCAAGGGCGGGGAAGAGAACCTGAATAAATTATCATATATTTCAACTCTATCATCTTTCCCATGCTTAATTTCCATCTATAATATATCAGTGGGACGTCAATATCACAGAACCTTTCCGCTTACATCACTACTACCCTTCACGGTGATGACAAGATTTGAGAAGGCCAGAGAACCTCTCAGAAATGGCATCTTACCATAGGAACGAGGGCAGTGATTGCAAGAGGAAGAACCTCGAAGACCCAATAGAGAGACATGATGATGACCACGTAACAGCACTTCAATTTCACCTGTAAGAAGTAAAAACATGAGAATACTATTTCATTTCCTTCTGCTCTTGTTTTGATGTAGTTTCAGTTGCTGCTAAGGAATGAATGGTGGAAGGATACGATAGCAACAAGTCTCTGATTGGTTAGATGAGTGGATTATGGAGACTTGTTATGACAGAACTACGGTGGATTATAAGTGTGTTGTTGAAGTGATGTACAAATTAGGACGTGAGGATAGACTACGGTAAATATGACGCTCGTGCATTACTCTCAGACTACAAATAATCGGATTTTCAGTGTGATGGGGGTCTAATGCGCGTTGTCTTCGAGACTTTCTCTAATGGACTATGAGATGGGTATGCTCTTTGTTGAGATTACGGTAGTGGAATATCGATCATTTTCTTCTGATTACTATCGTAGAAAAAAATCCGGATTGTGGTAGCATAGAGTTTGAAATGGTTACCTCATTGGGTTGATCCATGAAGAGGAGGGAGAGGCGATGAAGGGTACCATCAAGATGACGGCAGTCTCTTGGAAATCACGAATTATGGCCGCAATGCTGCAAAATATAAATTATTTTTAAAAAATAGTCCGTAAAAAACTAACCTCCGACCCATGACTTCGTGCGGGGGGTGTCTACGATGTTCCTTGTAGTTGAATAGACAAGCGGGGGCGTTTGTTCGAAATCTGAGTGTCGACCGAAGATTGAGACTAGCTGGAAATGAGTGGATTGTTGTGACTGCGCGAGTCTAGTGGAACACGATAAGCTTCTCGAGAATGCTCGCCAAGTCGCGGGAAGATACTCAACTTGCTCCTTTCGGGCATGAATTATGAGGGAACAAGAGAATGGGAAGGAAGGAGATGTGGGGGCGAATAGAAGAATAGAAGAAGAGAGAAAAGAAGAACAAATGGCGCGATAATTACAGACTACTCAAGCATCCCGAGAGGAATGTTTGCGTAACTGAACACGAGCGAATTCTCAATTGTTTTGATAAGAAAAGTTGAGTAGACACGGTAATCCTCTATTCAGACTACAATAACAACGAGTGGGTTCCTAGTTATAATAGGATGAAGGCAATGGGTACTCGTCCCAGTTTTTTCAAGACATTCAGGATCCTATTTTACGTCGTCCTTCCGTGCTACTTCCCTTCATTTCAACCCAAAAAGACCTCACCCAACTCTCTTCAGGTTCAATGCTCTCTCTCTCTTCCTATCTAACCCAAGAAATAGCGAACAAGAAACAGAGAGCCATTGGCCTATTGGACTCGAATCTGAAATGGGCCGAACTTCGTAATGTGGTGAGGGAGAAAGGAGTAGGTAATGTATTCTGGAAAGATTCTGGATGAATCATATCGATCATCTAACCTACTTAACTCGGCCTACGTCTTCTCATCAAATACTCGAAATGCATCAGAAAACAGGACGGGCGTGGGAAAACTCTTGAAAGGGAAAACTCACGAGGAAGGATTTAGACGACGTTCGAAAGTTACGAAAGAATAGATAGAAAAAGAAAAGGATTAAAAAGAAGTGAATGATAGGCAAAGAGGAAGAAGAAGAAAGGAAGGAGGACGGAGAGGGAAAGGAGGGCTGGGAGAGGGGAAGCTTCTGCCTCCATTGCAGAAATAGCAAGCGCGCCAAAGTGGTGAGGGATAGGAGGGAGAAGAGAAAGAGGGAGGGGAGAAGGAGGGGAAGGGTAGAGGGAATGGGAGAGAGGAGGAATGGATACAGAAGGATCGAGAAAGGGTGGTGGTCATTCAATGAATGGCTTCTCTCTCACTATGTATAAACTTCACTTGGCTAGGAAATACTCTGCTCACTTCACGTTCTCTCTCTTCTCTCTGACCAGCGAGGTAGTGTGCGAAAAGAAGAGTATCTAGCGAAGCCATCCCTAGTACAAACTCTTCTCTAGTAGTTAGTGAGAGAAGATGAAAGAAAATCGCCAAGGAAAGTGCACATTCGAAAGCATGCGCTCATTTGGTGACCACTACTGGGAAGGATGGGGGGGGGAGGAGAGGGGAGGTAGAGCGGGGGAAGCTTAATATATTCTGCCAGATGTCTGAGCTGTGTGGAGCTGTGTATCCGCGCGAGGGTTATTTTTGTCGTCCAATTATGGTTGAAGACGGGATGTGAGAAAGCACGATGTGAGGCAAGAGTCTATGCAGAAGTGAGTGAAGCGCGCACTGATTATACTAACCAGCTTGCTCTTGTCCTAAGATGGGACAGCACTCTCGCAGTGCAATCGTCTCTCCAGTCAAAGTAGTCTCTCATGTCAGGCAGAGCGAGAGAGAATTGCGAATTGAGAGAGTCAGAGTATTCGCATCTTCTCTGTGTAGGGACATCCCACGTGGACACGATATCCAACGGGAGAATCTGACGTATGAAGAGCGACAAAGTGTATCCAAATAAACGAGAGATGAGAGAGAGAAGAAGAGCTGCTCCCTCACACAATCGGCCAGATGTGTGCGGGGGAGCTATTCATTCTTGAAGACTTAAATACGAACGATGCCAGTGACTGATATACATATCACTTGGTAGCCTTGACTACCTACATCTCGGGCAGTTATCTCGAGCGTAACGCGTGAAAAGGCAAGGCGAGACGCGCCGTTACGCGTGATTCAGTAATGCTAGGTCCTTTGATCTGGCGCACAGACTAGAATAGGCTAGCTGGGTGGCTAACAACTCTGTCCTACTACGAAGTTAAGGGGGCGGGGCTACTTAATTTCTCAGGATGATGTTTGTGCTCTTCGTAGAGAATGATGGACGATCGCATTGATGAGGTCAGAGAGCAACTGCGAAAGAGAGAAAAGAAACAGCTGAAGGCGTTTCAAGTTGTAAGAATAGAATGAGGGAGGGAGAGAAGGAGGGAGAGACGGAGGTGGGGAGCGAGTCACTTTCCCATCATCTCGGATTCTTGTGCAACCGCACCTCGTCGAGCCGAAGGACGTCACTGAACCATGCGGTGGAGTGAGAGGAGAGGAGAGGGGAGGAGGGAAAGGGGAGAGGAGAGTATAGGAGAAGGCAGAAGGGAGGTGGGACAGAGCAGCAGAGGATTAGCGTGAATTAGCAACTAATGTGCCGTAAACTGTAGTGATATTTGATCCTTTAGAAGAAGAATTCGTCAGAAAGTTTGGTGCAAGAATTCGTCAGAAAGTTTGGTGCATTGCAGAAATTCAGAGAAGAGGAGTGAAAACAAGCGAACACGTGTGCACTAAAAAGTGATGCCGAAAACAGCTTACTAATGTCAACAGCTAGCTCGCTTGCAAGGACATGAGAGGAAAGGGTCAGTGGTGATGAGTCAAGGAGCAATCCTGAAGAGAGGAAGAAGAAATGACCATACAAAGGGGTGGAACATCTGCACTGCAGAAGAGGGGAATAGTTTTACAGCCATGCTGGGATAGTACGAAGTTGGGATGACTTGGCAAGGAATGATCTCTTCATTCCACATGCTCTCTCACCGGTCACAGAGGCGATAGAGCACGCGAAATGAGGAGAGTCATTTCTAGCCGAGCCATCTCTAGTACGATGTTAGCTGAGTCAGTGGCATGGGCCGTGGATAGAAGAAGGAGAAAATAAAAAACGTGATGCGATGATGAAATATTACTACAGTTCAAATTCAGAAGAAAATTTACTCAACAATCACCTACTGATCTGCTACCCATCCCTTTTCATGTTAATGTTCTCGTGAAACTATGACCAACACGTAGTAAAACACTGCTGAACTGAAGCCAATATAGGTGTTCTCGTGCGTGAACGAGTTTAGGAGTCAAATAAACCAAGTGTGAATGCCATTGGAAGACCATCAGAGGAAGGACGGCTGCGGACTTCCCTCTCCCCTGTCCCCTCTCCTTAGTGCCCTGATGGCTCGAGGTCAGAAGATGAAGGAAGACCAATGAAAATTGGGAGACTCAGAGAAGATAGAGGCGGGAAGATAGGTTCTGGAGAGACGGGTGATAGGGCAAAAAGAAAGAAAGAGCAGGTAGCAAATGAGCGAGAAAAAGAGCATGGAGAGAAGGAGAATGATGAGTTGAGAAGATCAAAGAGAGGATTCCCCCATCTGGGATCATATTGATACGAGAAATGATACCCAATTGATAAGATTAGAGATCGAATGTCTATGCCAGTTCAAATGATGCAACTAACCTATTCAAGAAAAAAGATACATATTCATAATTTCACTCACGATCCTTCTTAAATTACCGCAGCCAATGTGAGGCTTAGAAGAACAATTGTTTTTGAGAAGAGGGTGAAGCAATTCTGTACTACTACGAGTGACCTGCTAAGAGTAGTGAGAGAGTAAGGAGAGGGAACATAGGGCGGAGCTAGAGAGAGAGTGGGCTGAGAGGAGAGCATGGGAATGAGAATGAAAATGAGATGTAAAAAGGATGGGAAAGAAACGGTCGTCGGCCACTATTTCCCCATCTCTCACTTAGCTGTCTGGTGTGACTTTGCAATGTTGTGCACTCTTTGAATAGAGTCGCCCTCCGAACAACAGCAAGAGACGAATGAGATACTTTGAGACCAGATGTTATGAAGAAACAGCGGAAAGGAGAAGCCAAAGTGCATGAACCAGAGAACACTCGTCCCTTTGAAGTGAATGGAATGGAGAAATGTGTGAGTCAACTCTATCATTCTTGCAGAACACCTTTTCACGACAATGATGGCACTTTTCAGAAATTTTTGGTGAAAAGTTTTGTAGTTAAAAGAACAAAATCCGTATCTTAATGACACTTAAACTCTCTACAGGAAGATTTACGTAGGAACGACGAAGAAATGTGGTAGGGAAGGAGAAGCAAATAATAATGCGTGAGGCCGGCGATGAATCCCTACCACAGACTACAAATAATCGCGTGAGCTTCGAAAATAGAAATGTGTTCTCGAATGTTGTCTTCACTGGAGATTAGAAGAAACTGAGGAGGCACGGCACCAGTCAAATTAATCTGGAGGGTATATAGGAGGAGGTTGATGGGGGAAAGGAGGAGGCAAGAAAATGAGATGGTGGGAGAGGGAGAGAGAGAGGCAATGCCAGAGCGGCGAAGGGTTAAGCCATCCATCGGTACTAAGTAGATACTCATGATGATGATGGAAGGGGAGAGCTACGGTGAAATAAGAAGAGGGAACGGACAGGGAGGAAAACAGTCCACGAGTCCAAACAACCATCATGCCTCGATTGAGGGGAGTGACTGTAAGATAGAGAGAAGAATGACGTCTGTAGCCATGCATTATCTCTTCTTTCCCTCAATTTTCGGGGAGGAAAACGATGTTCATATCGCCTCTCGGTATTTGAACAGCCTTCTCGAATCCACGAGGAGAAGATCTACCTAGCTTGATATCTCTCTGCCTCTCTGAAGGCTCCGAGCGACAAGGGTGTTTCGAAATACTCCTTCCCCCTGGCCGCAACGAGTGGTTTTAAAGATAGGGAATGAGCATCTGCAAGGAGGCAGAAAGAGAACTAGCCAGCTACGCTGGCTAGGTGTCGCCGGGTCCGACCCAGTTGGCATCGTCGCTGTCGGAAGGCTCGTGAGGCCGAGAGCAATCCGAAAAAAGATGGGATGGGGCCACTTCGTGGCCCCATCCCATCTTTTTTCGGCTTGCCCTCGGCCCCACGAGCCTTCCGACAGCGACTCGCAGACTCGCTTCGCTCGTAGGAGCGTGTGTCGCCGGGTTGTGATAGTCTTCTGCGAGTGCTTCGCGCACGCCGAGTTGTGTATTTAAAACATTGGCCAATGCATGAAAGTATAGAATGTTCAAAGTCCCGGACCCAGTTGGCATCGTTCCTCGCGAAACGCTAGTGGGGCCTCGGGCGATCCGAAAAAAAAAGACGGGAGTGCTTCGCGTCGCCGGGTTATGTATTTAGGTCATCGGTCAACACATTTTAAAATGAAAAATTAATTTGTTTTTGGAATAGCATTAAACAATCTCCAATCATGTGTCGATTAGGAGGATCATATTGTTGAGGGGATTGGTCATCGTCGTGTAGCCACCATTGCCCATCCGATTCTTCTCTTGTGTATGTCACATAATTCCCGCTCGACCAGTGAGCTCCTGCTGGTCCGATATGTTGGGTACACCGAGTACACCGACAACTTGCCATCTCTCGCCTACAATTCTCAAATAGCCAGCTACGCTCGCTTCGCTCGCTCGCTGGCTAGGTGTCGCCGGGTCTGACCCAGTTGGCATCGTCCCTCGCGAAAGGCTCGTGGGGCCTCGGGCGATCCGAAAAAAGATGGGATGGGGCTCCGCCCCATCCCATCTTTTTGTCGGATCGCCCTCGGCCCCACGAGCCTTCCGCCAGGGACTCGCAGGCTCGCTTCGCTCGCAGGGAAGTGCGTCGCCGGGTTATGATAGTCGTCTGCGAGTGCTTCGCTTCGCCGGGTTATGTATTTAAAACATTGATATAGAATAGTATAGAATATTCTGAAAAACAAAAAAATATCAAGGAAAACATCATTCTGAAAAACACGCGAAAACCGAGTTATTGCCTAAGGATTACGTCATATTCGTAAGGATGATGAAATTCATTCTAAATTTAGTGGCGCTACACTTGCTGGTTCGTTTGAGCCTAAGTTCGCCTCGATTGGACGCTTTTGCGCTGAGTTACACGCGAAAACGAGTTATTGCCTAAGGATTACGTCATATTTCGTAAGGATGATGAAATTCATTCCAAATTTAGTGGCGCTACACTTACCGGTTCGTATGAGCCTATGCACTTCTCGATTGGTCGATTTGGGCTGAGTTAAACGCGAAAAATGAGTTATTGCCTAGGGATTACGTCATATTTCGTAAGGATGATGAAATTCATTCAAAATTTAGTGGCGCTACACTTACCGGTTCTATTGAGCCTAAGCACGTCTCGATTGGTCGAGTTTGCGCTGAGTTACGCGCGAAATAGCGAGTTATTGCCTAAGGATTGCGTCATATTACGTAATGATGACGAAATTTGTGTGAAAAGTGAAAGTCCACTTCATGACGAGTCGTTTGGAATGTTGCATGCCTGATTCGGTTGAGTTCCCAGCGAAAAAGGCGCGAAAAACGGTGTAGAAGTGAATTTCGTCATATTACGTAATGATGATGAAATTTTTTTGCAAAAAGTTTGCCTGTCCATGAGGAGTCCAATGGTACCGGAGATAGACGTGTACGATCAGTTTGAGCCGAGTTATGAGCAAAATACGAAAGCGTGACACACGTTACAGACAGACAGACAGACAGACAGACAGACACTAAGATATGTGACTTATCAAGGAATTGAAGAGAGAGAGAGGGGGGGAGAGGGAGAGAGGGGGGGGAGGAGAGGGACAGGCATATTGGAGAGAGAGGGTCGACTAGAGATCGAATACGTCATCAGAGGGGGTGAAAGGGAAGAGACCGCAGTCAGATGCCGAGTGATGCAGCCAAGGCCATTTCCGGTCTCGAGACTCCTTCCTTTCACACCACGAAGAGACTAGAGTTCGACGACGATGAAAGAAGGAAGGAATGGAAAGGATTCTTCATTCTGCACTCTCTCCTCGCTTTCATCTGTTAGAGAGTGCTAGTATGAAGAGATTCAGAACATTGGTCAGTAGAAGAGGCAAGATTCTAATTCAGCACCTTCTCTAGTTGAGATTTAGTGCTAGACACTGAGAGAAGAAGAAGAGGTTCTGAAGGAAAGGAGGAACCATCTAGGAGAGTAGTCTAGATTTCCCTTAGGAGTCGTCGGGAAAGGATTGTTATTCCATTGAGAGGTGTGAAAAAAATAGAGAAAAGCGAGCGTGCAAGCTATCAATCACTCCTCTCAATCAAATGAATGAGAGAAGGATGAGTAATTGGAGGAAAGGTCAGGAAAGCAGGAAACAACTGCGTGAAAAGAGTGATCTGGCGAAGTTTCCCTGATTCATTCATCATCTTCTTTTAGAAACCTTTTCTTCATCAGACGAAACAAGAAAGTAACACGACAGGGAACAAATATTGCAGTTAGTACTGTTGTTTTTGGGGTAGTGAAAGACGTGAGAAAAGATTGAAAGATTGGGGGAAACAAGATGAGCATCACTCATAGATTACACAGAAACGGTATATGACTGAGTTACAGTACGACATCGGGTCGACACCTATCGAAACAGACAAAACAGATTATGCGATGGATAACACTTTCATATGTTGATGAGCCTTAGAGGAATGATAACACGTAGTGATGGTTATATCGGGGACTGGGAGGCTAACGTCTAGCGAAACGTCTCGCAGCATGCATATCAGAGTGGGATTGGAGGGGGATACCCGGATAATATCGATTATGAATATTAGGGGGCAGTACAGACATGGAAGGGGAGCGAACTAAGAAGGGGATAGTTGGCTGAACCATAGTACGGATCTAAAGCAAGAGAGAAGTAGTGGGGGACGGATCTGCAATATGAGAGCAGAAGGATCGGAGGAAAAGAACGATATATTGAAAGTGAAAAGACGGGACGGATAGATGATAGGGATGGAAGATATGGAAAGGGGGCGTTGCGGAGAGAGAGGAGAGGAGAAAGACAACACAATGGATAGGAGGAGAGAGAGGGAACGAGTGTGTCGCCTCTGTTCATTACTAACTGATTAGGAGTGAGAAATGATGATGATGATGATGATATGTGGGAATGAGTGTGTGAACCAGACAAAGTGACTAATGCAGCTCAGAGCTCTTTGGTATTCGGAAGAACCCGATGGGAATGAACGACAAGAGGACGGGAATGAAGAATAGACCGTGAATAGCTCCTATCATCATCGTCAACCAGATAGTCTTGAAGAAAGTGAGGATAATGTATGCATCCACAGTGTACAACACGGATATTCCCAGAATGGTCGAGGAAGCTCCCTGAAATGATATGATTCATATGGTTCCTCATCATTTTCTTCTCACTTCTTCGCTCTTTACCCTACTATGTTGTCACCGCTCATTAACGCCGATTGGCAATAAATCAGGGTGGGATCGAAAAAGAACAGGCGAGAATGATGATGGTCACTATTTTTTTCGCTTCTGCACTATGCCGTGGAACCCGAAAACACAAACATTCACGATGTTTTTCGTCGAGTGATAGGGCAGAATATCAATCAACCTTCGATCTAGTGGCCTGGCCTTAATCTAAGGGCATGAAGGAGCGGTCTGAATCTACAACAGCAAGTTGTGATGAATTCTCACCTGGAAGATGGGCCATCCGAGAGCTTCGAGTGCTCCAATGACCCTCTCTTTGCTATCTCCGTGGCTGGTGACAAAAGCGTAGATGATGTGTGCTGATCTGCAATGAATCAATGTTATTTATTCCACTACACACTTCGATGCATGCAGATTTAGTGTAACGCAATAGTGAGCGATGGATTTGAATCGAACACAGATCACAAATTGAGAACAGGTATTGATCATAGAACGTGCTAGCGTGTGCAAAGGTTGTGGTAGCTAGAGACTAGGTATTCTCTGCAACCTTGCTTTTTTTTCTAACTTTGAGATACGCTGGTGGGAATCGACCAATTGCTTTCTAGCAATCGAAGAAAATTTAAGAAAAAATGTTGACCTGCACACATGCCAACATTTCAACTAAAATATACGAAAGATTACTCACAAATCAACGGCGAATCCGATACTCATGATGATGGAAATCATGGAAACGGCGTCCAAGTTCACTCCCCAGAGGGTCATGTAGCCGAAGACACCGATGTTGATCGATACGATGGAGATGAAGATGATTACACCTGAAAACAATTGTTCGAGTCCAAAGTGTTATTTTTTTCTGCGGCATGAACATTTTGATAATTTCGACATTCAATAGTTTAGTCCAAAGCCAAGTTCAAAGTGAATCCAGTTATTTTCCATGATTCCTGTTCAAAAGGTCACGCGATTGATCTCATTCACAAGCTGTTCTGCCTTGAGGATAATCACGTGCACTCCTCGTGGGAAAACTTTAATTGCTCATCTCTAGTTCGTCAACTGTCTGACCCTTGGGATCGATCATAAATCATTGCTCGAGTTCTTCCCTCAAGGTTCCTTCTTCCAATCGCAACTCTCGAATGTCATTCAGTTATCATTAGAAACGAGTTTCGCCTTGCGCGCACTTATCACTAATCCCTTTTTATTCTCCAAATTTGCTTCTTCGCAGCTCTCTCGCAAAGAACGAGCACGCATGTGATTGGCCTAGTGATAAATGGCGAACGTTCATCGAATCTGTCGCGGACAGAGAGGTTACGCAGCCGATATGCGATAGGTTTACGACCTTCGAAGATGGGCTTTCCTAATCCCATCTTGACAGTATCGATTGTCACCTGAGGGTAGTGAGGGTACGAGTAGAATGGAGACTACAGTCATGCAGAGAAGGGAGATTCCGACGTTCTGGATCGTTGCAGGAAGAATGATCAGGTATTGATCGGCGAAGGGGAAGGCCTCATAGTAGATCTCGATCTGGAAGTGGCGTTCTAGATATTGATGGAACGGTATATTCGAAGATAGTGTGAAACTTACGTGGAAGGGTTGTCTGTCTGCAATCTCTCGCAGTGTCTTGGCAGCCAGTTTGTGCTGGTTTGGCTCTATGATGTTTTGCAGAGCGATCTGCAATGATAATAAACTTATTTAAAATCAACTAATACAAAATCACACTAAAAACTGTGATATAGTAAAATACAATACTTCCATAATAATCACACAGTGCAGTTTAAAAAAAAAGATCAAAAGTATGTATCACCTGGAATCGATACGCAGTGAATTCTCCCGTGGTCTCGTTTGTTCGGATGTCGCAATCCCACTGGAGGAACCACCGGTGTATTTCAGCCAGGACTTCAGCTTGGTCTTCCAGATGCGTTCGGTGTCCTCGACCTGCATCGATAATTGAAAATGAAATCAATTGAAATTGAAATGAATGATTCTGATTTAAGTAGTGTCTATGCACATTGCCAACTGAAAAATGTTTCACCTCAGCATTCAGTTGTTCAAGATAGTTGAGATACTCAAGCAGGAAGAACACCGTTCCCTCTCTTCCCATCGTGTAGGGTGTGTTCTCGAAGGATGAAACGACATCCATCAGTGCGTCCCTGGAAAATTGAATCTCAACTTCATTCATCAATCGCGGAAAACTTTGAAGAATCAGTAGAGGAGGCACGTATTCTCTCTCTCTCTCTCTGACCTGTTCTCTTTGACAATGAGATTCGGTGGTTGCAACACGGCGACATGCAGTTGAGGTCCAGCTTTCCAGAAGAATTTAATGTCCTCGAAGTAACGAGCGATGTAGTGATCGTTTGTAACCTATAATTCATACCATAAATAAAAAAAAGAAAAAAAGTGTCCATTAAAAAAGAACACCAAGAGATCCATTTTTAAATTAACAAACTCACCAAATTACCAGGATTGAGACCCTCTCGGAAGTTGACACAACCATACAACGCGATTGAGAGGTAGATCAGGAAGACAAAAGTGGCCAGAGCTCTCATCGAATCACGAAGGAGGAATGGTCCTGAAAATATCAATGAAGATTTTTGTTGACAAAGATTCAACATAATCACACAAAAATGATCTGAAATGACCTACCAAACTTCTCCCCGATCCATTTGATGATCATCGAGGGTTCCGAGTGAGCCGTATTCTGCACAGTGTGTGCGTAAGGCATTGTGGGGACACCGAGAGAGACGGACGGCAGGGATTGACACGACTGAAAAGATTGGTTGTTAAGTTATATTAGTTATGATAGTTTTGACTTCACTTATATATCTGTGGACTCATTAAAAAAAATAATTTAAAAGAGCACTGTTAAATATGGTCTGACGCATCAGAAAACGTGACGGATCTCACCTTGGATGGCGATAAGATATTACTGCCAGAGGAAGAAGTCGAAAGATTCGATGCAATATCGGAGAAATCAGAGAGCGAGTTGCTCTTAGTGCACGTTCGATGGTACTGCTTCAGATTCTCCGGGTAGACTCGCTGACTCTTGCTGCGTTCCTCGCTCTTTGCCTGCAATTCACGCAGATAATATATTGATTCTTATGTGGTGCCTCCTCCCTAGCCTCACTAAAAAGATCCTCCTTGTATATCATTTGGTTTTAAAACAGTTTCAAATACGTTACGCACTTCCACAGTAGACGGCAGATACTTGTCTTCGGCTATTCGATAGAGGAAGACGCAATGGCGCCGTTGATGCTCAGCATTTCAGTTATTGCCAGGGCACCACAGAAGAAAGTTAGCTGAAAAATGTCGGTACTCCTTTGATCTTTTCGTAGCCACATCGTAGTCGTACACTTAGTTAGCTGTTTCATTATCACTGTTCATTCGCCTTTTGCTTTTTGCTCTACTTGATCCACTCTATCACTTCTCTCTTCTTTCTCACTCTAATTCTTCCTCGTTTCTGCACAGCCTTTGACCCGTGACAATGACACTATGAGATCAGTGATGTGCGAACTTTAGAGAAGGTTCACAGCGTGGCAGTGACTCCCTCAATTTCGCCTGCTCTTTCGCCTCTCTGTCAGGCGAGAAACAGAGTGTGCAAAACGATGCGATGCGATCCCGAGTTCACAGAAAAAGTTGAGCCGTCTCGAGGTTTATTGACGCGCTTGATTGCTTTTACTGCACTGGTCTCAGAGAATTGTTGACGTTATCGCTCTCGCAAAAGATCAAGGAGAGGGGATTTCCCAAGTGCGAACGATCGGTTTAACGATCTTCAATAAATATTGGCTCAGGAAACTTGAAATTGTCTCACAAACGCACAACTTTTGCTTGAATCTTTACAGATTTTAAAAATTACCTGGTAGACGTAGCAGAAAGCTACTGAAACGCATGCGTAGAGACAGAAGAGTTGGATTCCAGGGAGATCAGTGATGCAGCCAATGGCGAACGAGAGAATATCAGTGATGTTCGTTATTGTGATTGCGACTCCTGAAATCATTTTCCTTACATCGTAGACTAGTGATGACGCGTGTCTCAACAGTAGATCGTCTATCGTCTCTAACATACTAAAATTGTTCAACTACAGTGTTTTTACAAAATGAATCATATAATTTATAAACAAACCAGCATGAGCAAGTGTCGCTTGCATCCTCTCGATCACTCCATTGTTCGCATTCGTCTGCTCCCAGCAAGCGACCATGATGAACATGTCGTCGATTCCGATGGCTGAAGAATAGAATTTTTATCTCAAAAGATCTTTCCAAACTATCCTAGTACATGCGAGCCCTCCCTATCTTCACTTCATATGTTAGCAGTCGTTGATAAAACGTTACGACAACAACCACGAAAAAAATCAATCGTTTCTAGTATGTCAAGCAAGTAGAATTTCAAGAAATGCGCCAATTTTATAATTTACAATACTCACCGATAATCAAGAACGGAATGATAGTGTTGATGACGTTGTAGTTGTATCCGAGGATCATCAAAAATCCGAAACCACTCGTAATCGACATCAATGTAGTGGCAAGACCTGGAAAAAAATGATATCGCAAGTCTTCATAATACATTTATATTTATTTATCCACTATTGCTAAAAATTCATTATTAAACACTGACTCAAGTTTCACTTTATTAGAAATAGCGCAGAATAGCAATTTAGAATGACGCACCAGCAACAGCCAACCAGGGTTTGCTCCTGATAAAATCCAGTCCTCCCTTCGCAGGTGCACGTCGGAGACAGAAGGAGAAGATAAGGGCATACAAAGAGAGAGAAGTGAAGGAGACGACGAAGTTGGGCACGAATCGATCAGCGTTCTCGTCAAGACCATCCTATATGACAAACATGAGATGAATAATATTAGATCTCCATTTGTCTGATTCGTTGAGACTCAAAAATAAAATAATGCAATATATAATACAAATTGTTGTATTTAAAAAAATAAAGCAGTTGAGACTGACTTGTAGTGACTGATAATGGGCGAAGCTGATTGTGATAAGATTCGAGCTGTAGACACTCAACAAGAACTTCTCGACGGCATATGAGAGATCGGAGGAGTACCTGAAAGATTCATTCATATTATCATCATGTCATTAGTCACTTTACGAGGAACTACACCGAAAACATTGCATTGGCGAAAACTCCCGTGTTAGCAATTACTAAGATAACATTGAGGGAGATCTACTTGGCCAATGACATCGCGTTTATGAGCAAGTATTATGATAACATGACTAAGCGGATGACATAAGACATGGGGATAATAACGCCAATCAAATCGTAAACGGCAATCGTACCGTGCCACTATATCATCTTCCTGCTTGAGGAAGTAAAAGAGCTGATGATCTTCGCTTCTTGAACCGTGTGATTCGTCTTGTACAACTGCACATCTCCTAGTGTCGTTCCGAGGTAGACGGGAGTGTCCTGAGAATTTATATATACTTAAAGATCGTATAAAAATCAGTCAAAGTTATATTAATCGATCTTCATCTGTTTTCAGGAACTAATCATTACGTAACTACGCCCACCCCCATTGTAATGATCAAGCCCCCATGTGTCCCACCCGAAACACTCTCCCTCTTTTCACTGCACAATTATTACAGGATCACATACACTCGCCCAGGTAGCACGAGAGTAGTAGGAGATACAATTATTGTCTCTGAGAGATCCAGTAGTTGTCTAGAGAGAGAGGGGAGAGTGTGCAAGGGGGTAAGCTCTGGTAAAGCCATTGCTTAGAGGATTACCAGTAAAGAGACAGCGATCAGCACAACTTTCGATGGCACATACGGGGCAAACGAGGACCGGTTAGTCAGAGGATGGACAAGAGGGTGTTGCGAAAGTAAAAGTGCCGAGTGAATACTCGAGGACACAATGAGGTTCTAAAGACCGGAAGAACCGCTCAATGCTATGGGCATTCAAGAGGAAACAGTATTTCGGAGATGAAAGATCATTGAAGTCAGTCTAACAATAAGGGCATACGGAGGTTCTAACAACCGGACGAACCGTACAATGCGTGAGAGAGAAGAGTCACTACCCAAGTTGACGGAAATGAGGTTAGATCGGGCGGAAGCAAGATGGAAAGATAATTTTACCCCTACTTAGTCCCTGATAAGAGAGTTGCGGCTCAAAATAGGTGTATGCTTGATTTATGCGCGCGGATCCAGTTTACTAATTTGATGTTTCTAGCTTGGAGCAAACGCTAATTAGAAAGGAAGTGATCAAGATGGGAAGCTGCATGGAATTGGAGATGATGCGCGTCTCTGCTTAGAGTACGTGAGCTGATTAAGATATCGGATCACAAAAAACATTTGGTGTTGATCAATTTATGAGTAAAGGTAAAGTAATGTAAAGGTTAAGTCATCCTGTTAATCAAGGCACATACGTCTTGCGGGTGATCAGTGATTTAAGCGTACTATTGAGTCAGAAATTATACCTGATTTCCTCCTCTTGGATAGCTCAGATCGATGACTCGTCCCACTTTATGCCGTTGAAGGAGCATCTCGATGTGCTCGTTGGCCATGCATTCCCAATCGTAGGACATACACAGGTCCTGAACAATTTATCGTGTTTCATTTTTTTAGTTCACTAAGGTCGGACATTAAGGATACTAAGGTATCACTTAGGTTTACAAAGCAGGAATATCTTTGAGATTCAAAGACGCAATTTCAATTATTGACTAGTTATCTCTACTTGATTTCTCGTTTTATGCTCTGAGTGCCAATCGAGATTCATGTTCCCGACCCTTTCGGATATTATGTCTCATGCAAATCATTCAAGTGTGTCTTTCAATGCCCAATCTGGTCTTTCTCTCTGCACGATTTCGCACTTTCTCCAAGAGTGCAGACACAAGGACGCCTAGCTGAAGAGAGACTAGAGGAAATGATGAGAGATTGAAGGAATGCGAAGACAATGAGACGATCACTCATTATCACAGCTGATGCTCAAGAGAGATATGACATTGATAATCACTTTCCCTCCGCGCGAAATAAAATCTCCTAGAAGGTCGAACCTGATAGGTCAGATTGAATTTCCTGTCGTCGGTCGGAGTGGAGATATTGTACATCAACCATTGATTCAGCATTTGAATCTCCTTGAGAATCGGCTCGCGTAGGATGTTACCGCCGTCTTTGGCCTAGAACAAGAACAAAGTTAATTTCATTTTAGAAATGCTGCTTACCTTTATCAAAACATTGATAAATCGCTTCATCTCGAATGATTTTCCGGGCAGAAATTTTGTTTCTTTTAGTGGCCAAGTGTCGGAGAACGTTTGCAATTCTCGTCGCCACCTAAACAGTTAAATTATTAAATTTTATTTGAATGAATCGATATTCTTAATAGTATGCCGATCATCATGCAGTTCATTAATTCAAATCAAGCCCTCGTCCTCTAAATCCGCATCGTTTAAATATCCAACCTTGCGTCGCTGGGCGTAAATACGAAAGCGGGATCATCGATTCGCAGTTCGTTTAATCGGAGAAAACCGACGGAGCAACAGGCTGTGACTATTAAGGGAAGGATGATGAGAGGCCATCTGAAATTGCTCCATCAAGATATTACACTACTCGTATGTACTTTCGTTTTTACGTATACTCTTTCATGATCTCTAGTAACATTCTTATCATTTTTATATTTATGTTAAGCATTCCATACCGCTGAGTTTGTTATCACAACGATATTTAGTAACTGTGACTTACCGTAACCGGTGAGACACTGGCGCGTACCACTCAAAGAGCTCCCTCACGTAGGGCTCTACTGAGTTGTAGCCCATTCAATGCCTGCAAATCATTGATTTAATCATGCCTCGCTATCTCTAGAACAATGATTACGCTAAGCGGAACACGGGGAACGGGTTATCAGCAATCAATCACTCCGGCAGATTTAGGAACGCGCATGGCACTATGGATGAAAAGGGGAGATGTATCTCTATCTCTCGCTCGAGGGCTCAACTCATGTAACCGGTGTGTGGGGAAGGAGGAGAAAAGCATCACAAGAAGAGGAAGAGATGGCACGAATTATGCAAACACTCTCGCAAGTAATGGGAAGATCTCGGTGGATTGACAGGCTGGTCCTGAAGAAGCGACCGCCCCTCTCGAGAAGCACTGAGGAGGGTGGTCCTGTCTATGGTCATGGATCGTTTGACACGCACAGAAGCCTCTGTGCCTGGCTTGAATGGGAAGAGGAAGGGGGAAAGTCGCAATAAAGATCAAGGCGCGTGTTTCATTCAGTGAGAAGGGAGCGACTGGTAGAGTGAGATGAGAATTTGCATGAGAATATCCACACTATCCGGGTCGTTTTATGATGGGGGAAAGGCTACTGGTCGGAGGAAGCAAATGACAAGCAAAGAAGTTGTGAGAAGAAGACGAGATAATTAGTGTGAGGGAAACGGAGTGAGTCGAGTCTTTTTGCTATTGACTAGATTAAACTATCGTATCTCATGCAAACTGTTTGACTCGTTCGTGTTGCGTATATAAATTTTAGTATGATTTTCGCGCAAAATTGATCGAAATGGTGACTAAGAACGCATTTTAAACGCTTTTTTTATATTGTCGCGTGATTTGGAATACGCTAAATGGCCTGGGCAGATGTCACAATGAGAGTCGATAGCCCTCTGCAAGGACAGAGTGCGGATAAAGGAGAGCGAAGCGAAGATATGCGCCATTAAACTGGCCAAGATGGAAAGAAGGAGGGAGAGGGACTGGACGATTAGGAACATGAGTAATAGTGGCAGAGCCCCCCTTAGGGCATCAATCGATATATATATACCTCTCACCTTTGATAGAATTGAAAGTCGAGTGAGTTCACGAGAGGTTCCGGTCACTTAGTCCGTCCTTCTGCCAAATCCGACTATAATAGTGAGTGGGGGAAGCGAATTGATATATTCGAGAGGGAAAGTTTCCCTTTCTCTCTTTCCTCGAGCCGAACTCAGAGAATGCGCGATGATGGGCGAGTTAGGATCCGATCGAGATCCACAAATGAGAGGAGAGACAAGGCGAAATCGAGAGGGTCGAGACGAGAAAGGAAGTGATTCAAGAGCCGAGAACTTGAAAGGCGAGCCAGCAGTGGGTGGTGGTGATATGAAGTTGGATTGAGCGGTAGGAAAGGAACAGATGAGGGAGATGCGGTTCAATTCACTATACAGAAATGAGGGACTGACTGCCAGCACCGGTCAAACGGTGAGATGAAGAAGAAGAACAAGGTGAATGGGAAAGAGACAGTCACTGGGGTGGGCCATTCAATGAGTTGTGTTGCGCACGGGGAAAAGTGAGAGTAATGTAATAGAGTGCGCGCCCTCTCACAAGGTGAAATATCTGCCCATGGCATCTCCCTTCCTCTGGCCTGTCTGGTTTTCGCGCTCACGGGAACTAGGAAGGGACTCAAATAGTCCTACAATACCATAGCATAGTGAGGATTTGCTCCTTCCTGTCCGTTTGCAACGCATGAAAAACGATGAGCGACTGAGGATGGAGTGAATTGAGAGGACGGAGTAAGCTGGCGTTACTGATCTTCCTTCAGATTTGGGGCATACTGGGGATTAATTGGATTTTGACGCTGCTGGGCCACAAGAAATTCTGGTTGTATACACTGATCGCACCGGGTGGTGGTGTTCTGGGGGTCGGGCAGAGAGGGGAGGAGAAGGGAGGAGAGAGAGATTGGACGGGTTTGATGCAGCTTAGCCCTTAGCCGTGCACAGTGGGGCGTCCACGCAAGAGATGGAGAAGAATCTCTCTTTGGTTATGAGCCGTCGGCTAGTTCGCAGAGGACTACTAGATATCGGATGAAGGGGCTTATGAAGGGTGCCCGGCCATCCCTTGTGGTCTTTTGAAAAAAGAGGAGTGATCATCGCGACGAAAGTGCAGGAGTACAATCTCGGCACTGGGTTGGATGAGAAGTTTCGGAAAATCTAATTTTTGTTATCGCAGAAAAATAGAATAGCAAAAATCGATTCTAATTCAGTAAGTTATCAGTGGCATATAATCTACGTAAGAAAAAAATCTAAGAACGGCCAGATGAAACACATTTTATGTCTCCTTTAAAATTATTTGCAAAATGATACACTGACCTTCTCGAAATGAGATAGAGCATGGTCTGACTGGCGTTCAATTGAAAAAGTCAGGCTAAGAAAGTGAAACAGCCCGTACAAGCAGACCACTTAATCACCAGGCAGAGAACAGGCAGGCTAAGAAAGACTAATTTATGGGTTAGTGGATACATTGGAGTTTAGAATAGAAAATGATCGATGGTCGATCTCATTAAATGAACGAAACATCAGTCATAAGGTTCTGGCATATTATTGATTGTGCTGCAAACGACAGCTCGGAAATTCAGAGGTATGTATTCTCAATATTGATCTAACTGCAAGACCAGGGAATCTTAAAACTATTATATACACGTTCGGCGATTATGGGGTAAACGAGGATCATTTCCGATGATACGGATCGAATTAATGTCGTAGCTGTGAGAGTATGTGAGATTCTCCATAGGAGGGACGTTAAAACACGAAAGATCAAGACGGTCGCAAATCATCGCATATTCTTCGATTATCGCTCAGAGAGCAGCAAAAACCAGGAACAGCAATCATCTTGGGACGGATATTCGAGAGGACTGATCTAAGTGTCCGACGATTGCTTTGGCGCGGCCGGCAAAAAGTTGTCTCGATTGATGATTTAGTGTGGGAGGAGAAGAGACAAGACAAGCGAACTGGGCGACATGAAATGAAGAAGTGCGAAGATGATGGATAAGTGGATTGATGCAAACGAGATTAAGAGAAGGAGAGAGAGAGTCAATCGAGAATGAGACTTTGCTGAAATGATAGTCTAGATATTTGCACCTCAAATGCATGGGTTTGAACTGCAGCGGAAAAAGTTGACTTCTTTAACAACCCTTGAAAAAAGATTTAACTGCCTTTGAAGAAGGATTCTTCGGCGAGGTAAAAGGAAGCTATCACATGATCCACAAGCGAGAAAAAAAGTGGAGAAAGTGAGAGCGTGTGTGTAACCTTAACAAAAGTGAGTGGACTCATTCCACTTTCGCATCTGCATTTGCTCATTCAAATTGAAAGGAGAACAGAACCGAGAGGAGGAAAAGAGAGAGCGGGAAGGGGAGAAGATAAAGATAAAGATGTGGAGAGAGAGAGACATCTCGAGACTTGTGGAGAGGAAATCCGAGTATGACCTCAATTCGCGCAAGATGAGAGCCAATTGATACACTTTGCGAGAGAGAGACGGGTTGGTATCATATCAAGCTGTGATGCGATACAATGCATTGGCAGTGAGGAGTGTACATGGAAAGGAAGAAGGAGGAAGGAAGGAGAGGAAATGGGATTAGATGGGTAGTACTTCCGTTATCTCGTCGGCGCATCGAACAGTGCCCCTGTGCCAGTCCAGACCTTGGCAGCAAAAGGGAAAGCTTACGCAAGCAGCGACGATTTATTCCCCCCATCCACCCTCCTCAAAACAGACGGAAGAATGGGAATAAGAACGATCACAATCGGTCCTCCTTTCGCTTATTCTCTCGCTTTCATAATCTGAGAACCGTGGCACACTTATTCATCTTGAGGAAGGAAGAGGTATTGTAGCCTGAAGGAGGAAGGGAAAGAGAGAGAGGAAGAGAGAGAGGATACAGTCTCTCTCTCTCTAACAAAACCGGCCGGATGATGCTCGAGTAAGCTATGGCGTGGAACCGGTAAGAGTGAGCGCCCCCTCGAAGGCACGGCCTATTACTCTCTTCCCCTCTCTCCCTCTCCCCTCTCTCTCTATCCCTTGTCCTCTCCTACAGATTACGCGATCGTGCCATGGTCATGCATGACTCAAAACTGGATAAAAGCGAAAGTGCGCACGGGTTTGGGCGGAGGATATTGGGCCTCGGGCGAGATAAAAGCTGAAGCTACCTACCAGCTGGCCTTATGCCATATGAAATGTAAAATCGTTGAAACGCCTTTACCATCACCGTTTCTGTAATGAAGGCACTTGCGTCCTGCAGGAGATCACTGCAATGCCAGAGATTGTTAGAACGGTGCAGGGCATACAAGTATTTATTGATTATTGAATTCAAATGGATGGAATGGCAGTGACATCATCAAGCACGGCGAAGCTCTCTTTCAGACGATCGGCATCGTGGATAGATCTTCTCTTTCTCATGGAATCATGTCTCTGCTGACGCTTCTTTCTGGCAGAAATTTCAGGATCGGATACGAGACGCTTGCGGCGACCAGACATGGCACCACCTCGTAAGGTGTCGAAGTGCCTGAAACACGACTATTTATGATATTCGACTAGCAGGTCATACTGGTGATTGCCTATATCAGGCAGATCCCGGGATCTCTTGCCATTGGTGACGACAGGAACCAGCTTGGATCATTCTCAGCTGCTCTGAACAAAATTATTTTAATTATTCATTTAAACTTTTACTCCGGAGTTGCTCCTCTCGCACCATGCACCACTTAATTTTTATTGTTTTTTTTTCATGCAGTCGAAACGCTGGGATAACTTTATCGTTCTTCCTACCGGAATAGCGTAGCTATGGTTGCTGACTTACCCCACTTCTCCCTTGATCGGATGGGCTGAGGCGGCGAAAAGGAGGTAGCAAGAGAGAAAGAAGAGAATATAGCGAATCATCATCGAATGAATTCTTCCTCGATTTTCATTTCTTTTATGCACCAAACCGTGGGAGTATGTATTTCAATTCATAATGTTGTAAAACTTTTTGCAGTTTGATTTCGTTCGAATCTCCTTGTCAATTCGATGGTTCCTATGGATATCAGCCCACTCCTTGACAACAACTGCGGAAGATGGCGAGATTTCCGGTAATATCCTTCCTTCTCCTAACGCAGACCACACACTCTGTCAGTTCATTCAGAGAATATAAAAAGGATTCAGACTTGACGATCACAAAAACCCATCCCCAATGCTCGCCTGAGCCCAAATGTCACTTGTTGCATCATTCTAGCCAGTTCTATAGATGTATCAAGATAAAATAAGAACGATAACGACGTGGAAACAAGCATATCATTCATCGATTGAAAAGAGTGACAATATGGAGAGAGGGAGAGGTGAGAATTGGACGGCTATAGAGGGGGAAGAATGTCTCTGATCTTTGATCTCTTGAGTCTATTCATAGGGAACGAAGGCGAGTCGCACACTTCGCTTGCCGAGGCTCTGACCGGCTAGCGAGTCGAAGTATCTGAATATGATTAGTAATTCACATCAATAATACTGGCTACATCTGTGTTCTGAAAATCCTGTCAAATCCTATATCCAAGACACGTATGGCCTACAAGTCTGAAGCGGAAGAGACTCGTGAACTATTCAGCACGCCCAAAGGAACAATACCAACTAGTGAGGCGGACAGAATTGTGCGTTTCCTTACACTGGAAGATCCCACACGGTCAAACTTCACCAATCGAGAACTATGATTTATCAAATCAAAAATGTCTCTTTCAGATTGTCAACTACAATATAAATGCCATCATTTTTCTATTATAGTTATGAAACCACTCTGCAAAATAAACAACTACAATTCGTTTTCCCAGATTAATCCTTCTTTCGAATCTATTCTTAACGTTTGATCAAGTGAATGTTTGTTCATATTTGCACCGGAGAAGATACTTCCCCCCTTTATCACTAAGTACAAAGATCCCCATACCCTCTCTAGTGTTTTCCTCATGTAGGCTCAGGATCAATCTGCAAGGAAGTGCATTATCACACACCTCTTCTCCGTAGGAAGTTCATCGAATGTACGATCGGATCTTTTTCCCATGGAATCGAGGAAGGGATTCATCGCCCTCTTTCCCATTGAGTCCAGGAACGGATTCATGCCTCGCTTGCCCATCGAATCCAGGAAAGGATTCATCTTCGCTCGTTCACCACGCTAGAAAAAAACAATCAATGAATACGTAAATGTATAGGTGTATAGGCGTATGAATTGGCTGTTGATGTATTGTAATGAAATGTGCAACAAGAGTGGAGACTACTTTAGCTATATGATAAGGTATCTTACAACGAAGTAGGCAGCATCGACGATAGAGCAGAGAAGGAGGGCAAGAAGAGTAATGGGTAGAAGGGGACGCATCCTCGAGTCGAGTGATTACCTGAGTGGAGGCTACGTTAAGACAAGGTTAGGAATGTTAAGGACGGGAGGAGACAAGAGAGGGCATCTCAACATCAACGAAGAGGAAAGGACTGAGAACTGAGAGCAGTCCCAGGAGCCGGTCCTCCCTTAAGCTCCGCCCCTTTCTCGGGCAAAAAATCGCTGAATGACTGAACCAAGGATACTAGTAGTCGTATCGATAAAAGAAAGGGGAGGCGAATTTGGATTTGCCTAGGAAACGAACGAAAAGGGAGGAGAAGCACTCGAGAAGACCGGGACAAAAATGTCGTGGAGGAAATTGAGAGACGAAGGGGGTGACAGGAAAAGATGAAGTAGTGCGAGATTCCAATGATAACGAGAAACGTCTAGAACTATTTTCAGAGTCCAAATTTAGCATTACGATGATCCATATTCCATACGGATAGATTCAGGATAACAAATTTTTTTTTGTTTTTTAGTAAAAATTTATTAAAATGTTGATTATAGTACGATTATGGAACGGTCATTTTTTATTTATCAGAACTTCAAAAATTCAATGGCTATTTGCAAAAGAATATTTAACAGGATTTATGACTGGAATAAATTCCTAGGGAAAAAGGCGTTCGTAAAAGGAGCTGTTCAGGAGTGCCGTCATCTCAAAAGAAGTGTCCACTTCATATGATCTCCTGTTATTTCCGCTCCCATCGTGGCTCCTCCTCCTCATTCCTCCTTCGATATTCGTCCATCTAAGAGGAAAAAGGAAGCATCATATCGTCCATCCCCGAATGGGCTCGGCGCTCTCATTAAACCGTATCTCCTTCTCGTTCCCATTTCCTACCGTACTATGCATATATTAGGAGTGAATATCGGAGATGGAGGAACGGGACGGAGGGCCGTCGTAATTGTTATGGGCCATCAGGGGAGAGTGGGTGAGGAGAGAGGCGCCAGTGACGATACAGCCCCCTCTCTTCACCACATAATGAGCGGTTCCCTAAGACGGATAGAGGGCATTCAATGTGATGGGAAAGGGAAAGAAGAACGACGATTCGATCACGGGCTTCCCGAATGAAAAACGGCTATCAGTGCGGAAGAGACGGACGGAAACGAGACAGGGTCTTTCTTGGGATTGAAGCTCGAGAAATGGAAAATCATGCAAGAGCCTGAAAAATGGCGGAAACAAGCCAAACTTCACACGACTTTATCACGAACGGTGTCTTATAAGCGATTCCTAGCCTCCCACAATCGGTTTTTGTCCTCAGTCTCCTTCTCCTTCCCAGATGTTTCACCAGCATCATATCTTATCCGATATACGAGAATAGCAAAGATCGGTCATGAAATAAGCGTTTCTATGTGTCTCCTAGTGAGAATATAACACAACCATGAGAAAGCATGTGCCCCACCTACGCCCAAAGAGAATAAGTATATAAGAATGGATTGATGTCTTAGAAATCCGCTCCAGGATTGGTGGAGAAGGTTCGAGCGTTCGGACTCCACGCCTTCCAACCACGAGGAACTTCGCCGTGACCTCCCGCCACCTGCAAATAATAATAATAATAATAATAATAATAATAATAATAATAATAATAATAATTATTATTATTATTTATTCATATCAGGCAGTAACGCTCAAATGAGGATGGGTTGGAGTTCTTCTTAGGTTACATTCCACCAACCAATGAAGGGATTCAAAGACTGAGGAGGTTGTGAAACTAACCCCTCCCAGTTTTCCATTGGCTGCTCTCAGATTGGATTCGGACTTGGATGGAGCCGTCTTAAAGAGACTTCCATGTGCTGCCGGAGCGACTGAAAACAGAGAATATATGTGAGAACTTTCACTGCGTTCTCGGCAAAATTTCAATTCACAAGTTCGCGGTGAGATCATCGCCAAACTCTCTTTCTTTCGCGTGATCTCTCGCTTTTCTCTGTTACTCTTCCCTTCTCTCTCTCATCCCCAGTAGAACGCCGTTAATTCTGAATCAGAATTCAATTGTTTTTGAATAAAACAAGGCTAAAACAAGGCTAAAACAAAGATAAAACAAGACAAGGCAAAAACAAGGCTGAATAAGGCTGAATTAAATACAATTTATAGTCGTACCCGAGTTCTGCTTGGGTGCGAAGGGCGACGTGGCACGGGGTGCGGGCGCACCACGAGCAGGAGAAGACGAACGAGCTCTGTACAATATTTTTGAAAAAAACTTGATTGTTGATTATTTGTATTTCGAGTCTTTGCAATTTACAGTCATCAGACCTATGATTATCAACGTATCACGCAGCTGCCTCGCCATACTTCCTTGTGTTGTAATTGTGTATATTACCTCACAGGCGCAGCAGCCGTCGGACGATCTCCACCTGAAGAACTGCGAGCAGGAGTAGGCTTGGCCGATGGAGGCTTAGTCTCTGGGGGAGACTCGCGGAGGGGCTGGAATACGGAGGAATTGACCAATACATGAGAAAACATGAAAACACAGTAGTATAAGAGGCTATATCTACTACATCCACGATATATAAAATAATATCAAAGCTTACCATAGCAGATGGTGGAGGAAACTGCGCAGGTCTTCTCTCGTTTCTCTGCGGCTCCGGCTGCTGAGTGATCACCGGTCTGTTCGCGGGCGCTCTCTTAGAAGGGACGAAGAGAGCGGGAGGACCCTCAGGCACCTCGGGAGATTTGTCTCTCTTCGGCGATCTATCAGGTGGAGAAGCAGGCACGCTTTCCTCCCTGAAATAGAAGTATTATTATGCTTTATTTTTTGTGATTCTTAAGGTTTTTCGAGTCAGATACAAGTCTTCGATTGAGAAATGATAAGAGACTCATGATATTAACCTGTATGGTCTATCAGAGACAGGAGGAGGAGGCAGGAGACGACTCTGCTTGGGAGCCGGAGAAGCCAAGACAGGCGAGGACGACTTGAACTGCTCGGGGAACGGACGGTCCTGGATGGTTAGAGAGCGAGAGACGGGTGGAGGAGGAGGGAAGGCACGAGGACCGCGAGATTGGGGAGGTGGCGGAAGAGTTTCCTCCCTGTGAAAGTTTTGTGTCACATTTTTGGTTTCATCTTTGGGAGTCAACACCTCGTTGATAGTTCACAAGTCGACGAGATCCACGCGTTTTTGATTGAATAAAACTGATACATTTTATATATTAACCTGTACGGTCTCTCCTCGGGCGGTGCATTGTGCAAGAAGACGACGGGCTCGAGTTGCGGTCTCACCCTCTTCTTCTTCTTCTCCTTTGGTTCCCTTGGAGGCAGAGGCAGATCCTCATCCGTCAGTGCTCTTCTGGGCAGTGGAGGGAAGGGATCGCGAGGAGAGGGAAGATCAGGAGAACGACGACGAGTTGGACGAACGATGAGTGCTATTGGAGCAGCAACGATACGGTGATGGGACGGCTCATCTGAATCTTCATCAATCTTTACGAAATACGTTCGCTCTGAAAATGTCGTCTCTGAAAGGTCTTAATCTTCATGGAACATCTTTGCTGTGACATTGCCGTGGAAAATAATTTTAGTGTAAAAATGTTGAAACGTAAATGAAAACGATCTTGCTCACCATCCTCACTGTCCATGAACTGCGGTGCCTCCGAACGAGCTGTCACGGGCGGCGGAGGAAGGACCATTCGCTCTGAAATATAATCCATTTCTTGAGTCCAGATGGTATCCTCACCCTCTCTATCGTACTCCACCTCGGGTTCTCGCTCTCGATAGATGATCACTGGCTCGGGAACCTCCCATGGATCGGTCATAACTTCTTCAATAAAATATTTGTTTCATCCATTATCATCTTTTTCTGGACTAGGTAAGGTGCAAACTATTTTGCATTAAGGTTTCTGGATTATGTTTAACATACAACAGTTCTCATCCGACATAGTCTCTCATTTTTCATTTACCCTTGTCCTCAGTAGCCGGCTTGTCGGGCATGTAGTCGATCGGAATGGGCGCAGGAATAATTGCGGCTGGCTGCATGACAGGAGGAGGAAGGGTGATCTTAATTAAATTAATATATTTACAAATTTGAAAATATTTGAAACCTTGGGTTCCTCAACGGGCTGGTCGACCTGGACTGCTTTTGCGTGCTTGAGAACTTCTGGACCTCTCTCGATGTCTCTGACTACAGCTGCTTTAGTCTTGCTCCTGACAAGTAGATGCTATAGTTCAATACAATTTATGTTGATCTACTTGCAACAGCATCCGCCCCAGCAGCAGAGACAACAGACAAGAAAGAGGAGTGCCAGTGCCGCTGAATTACATTTTTATAAAGAATTAATGAAAAATTTCACTCGCCCAGAGCAATAGCAGTTCCCAGCAACCACCACGGCACGCACCATCCGAACATCATCAGACCGCCCTTTCTGCATGTCGTGCCTGAAAAGTATATTTCAGTGCATTTGCAGGTCTGTTCAGGATGGTTTACTGCTCGTTTGTGTCGTCGTCGACGGTTCTCCCGCTCCTCCCGATGCACTGGTCGAAGATGAGGGTAGAAGGGTCGTCTTCGCGTCGGGGATGGAATCTGGGGAGAAGATTTTATCACTTTAACCACTTCATAAACACCGCCTCAAAATACAGTATCTAAGCATGTTTAAAAAAATTTGTGGAAAGAATTTTCACCGGTGGAAGAGTCTGTCGTAAAGATTTTTTGCCTGATTTGGTGTATTAGAGTTCCTAATATCAATTTCGTAGGTATAGTAATGCAATTCCGAGGCCGAACTGAGGCCGAACTGGTTACCATTGCCAGTCGTGGTCGAGAGCGTTGAGCCAGTCGAGAACGAGCCCGTCAGAGTAGAGAATGTCATTGAGGCTGTAATGAAAAGTACCCTCGAAAACAATCCACCTCCTCACAATTATCGAGGCCACCCGCGTCGGTCGTCCTGAAATTACCCTGTATTGGTCGATTAATCTCTCGCGTTGTTTACTATACCTGTAGCTGGTCGTGGCATTGTAGTCGAGAGTCGTGCTGAAAACACAACTGGTTACGACAATCTCCATAGGAATATCTTAGTGAACCTACGCTTTCATCAAATGGTATGTCGTTTTAGTTCAGTACACATAGAAACAAACGTGGAACGGCAAGTGGGCGCGACGGAACACTGGTCGTTCGAGTCCTCAGCTGTAATCAACGCAGACAATTAATACCCGACCGCCCACCACCACAAGAAACGCCTAGAATGACTCCTTACGTTGACTGCACAGAACGACGGCGGCGGTGGCGCACGGTCCGAAGTGCATCATGTAGTCATCGTTCGTGATGAAGACACATCCTTCTTCGTTCGATGGGTCCTAATGATTTAAATAGATATTTGCAATATCGAAGACGAGGGAGAGTAAAGAACCACTGGACCGAAATATCCAATCGCATTTCTCTCCAGTCTCTTACTTGTATTTCCCAAGTTGTTTTTTTTATTTCCTAAACCACGTTCCTTTCTAATTTCACCCCTGTCAACTACAATTACAAGTTTTCATTAACATCTCGAATTCTCCCTCAATCTCATAAAATCAGGAAGCAATTAAAGTGTGCCTACTCCGAGAATCAGATCTCCCGTGTAATTTGCGACGGAGAAGAACTCATTCCCTCTGCACACAATCGCAATCTGTCCCGTCTGAGCATTGCCAACGACGTATCCCGTGAGCACCGGCAGTGTGAAGATCTGAGTATTCATTGCATTCACCATCATTCAGCACATATTTCATAATGTCTATCTCTGAAAGCTCGAGATATTGCAAAATTTCTATTTGGATCGATTCTTTACTTCGAAGAAGATAGCTAATTTTTCCAAACAGATTTTGATCTGAGTCGCATACAATATTTTTTTCGGTTTTACTAACCGGTTTCAAGTATTCAGCCAGCGCGATGAGAGTGTCCTTATCCTCTGGTTGTCCCAATCTTGCTCCAACTGCAACACACGCGTCGTCTGCAGATGACCAAGTACTCGTATTGCGATCCACGATCTGACAATCAATTTTTAATGACAATGAAAGTAATATTCAGTCTGTCTATGGCTCAATGCCAGAGCAGTCACTGCTTTCAGGAACTATCATTTCGTTTCAAGCGAGATTTGTGAACGAGATCATTCAGTTTTCTATGCTTCATGTATCCACATCGAAATTTGTGGGTAGTTTACATGACTGAATTAAAATTCATCCGAGAACTTTTATGTTAGTAGTTAAAGTTCAAAGATGTTTGAAGGGATATGGTAGCCAGATTCATTTACTACGGAGCCCCATTTCATCTCTAAATGTGATTACTTGTGTCTAGAAGTACTGGAAGTTAGTTTCTCCCCAGTCGTTTTTTTATTTGTCCACATAAATTTTTATTTACTTTTCGCGCCTTTCAACAATTTGAAAAAGTGGTGTGAGATTCATTACAGTAGATCTGTTGATTAATAATTGATACCTTTCTACTTCCGAAATTGAAAAGATCTCTCGTTTTCTGAGCCGACCCTACAAATTAGTGTCTGCTTTTTCTTCAACATGTGCCAATGTGTTTCTTCAACAGTCTTTCCCATCCATCTCCAATCTCTCCCCACTCCAATACAGCTGCCACAGCCGCATTTGTGTCTCGCACAAACGCAAAATAATCATGGCAGTAGAGAGGGAGAGCGCACGTTGATATAATTCTCCATCTATCCCCCCTTCACCACTACAATGTCCCTATCGCCCCGCCGCTCAGTCTCAGTGTTGTTTGCTCCCGGGCAGTTGTTGCAAATTGGCTCCAAACTGCGTGATTACTGATTCCCGGGGATACAAATTCATTGGAACCGGGGAGGGGGGGGGTAGATCCCGTGACTTTTCTTGGTAAACATCCGGGTACGATTCAGTTCTCGATTTCCAACCTGCCAGCAGTAGGGTTGATCAGTGCCGTTGATCGTGATTCCCGGGCATTCACACGCTGCCGATTCTGTTGAAATTCCATTAGCAGTCTCGAGTTCCGTTTTTTTTTAGCGCTAACACCAGATCTAGTGTCCACGTGCAGTAAAGGTAAAGTTGCTTCCACAATCAAAGCGATTTCACAATTGCCATGAGACAATCACGCCTGGTGGTGAACACAAATGACCTTGCAACTTCACCTTAACTGTACGAGGGCAAAATATAATGCTCCCCACGTTCAGTATCATCATACCTTTAGCGAAGAGCAGTAACACGAGAACTCTCCACATACTTGTTCGATTCTCCGCTTATTTCGTTATTCTGGGACGTCACACAGGGGAGGGACTGAGAGTGGGGGCGCATCACGAGAGGAGGGGATGGGACGTTGCCCAGCTACGAACGCAGTTCCCATTGGAGATCCCATTTGAGAGGATCCACATCCACATCCAACCAAGCAAGAAGAAGAAGAAGTAAGAAGAAGAGGAAAAGAAAAGAACATGAGCTCGGCAATGCTGGTTAGCTCAAGGCAAAAAGGCTGATTTCTTGAAACACACATAGGTAAATGTAAAAAAGGTAAAGGATCCTCGTCAACCGATTTCACAGTCGTAAGACAACGCTAGGTGGGACCCACTGGTAAGGCCAGCTGTTAGACGGGCTGTATGCTGTCCAATGCTTCTAGGGTAGCCTTACCTACTCACATACTCCAATACTCTTTCACAATTTAAAAAGAATCTTGGTTTATAAGTGAAGAAGAATAGAGGAAAAACTGCTAACTGAGGCTAACTGAATACTCTTTCTTTTCTCCTGTTAACTTCACAGATCTTTGCTCTCAGATCTCCTTTCTACTCTACAACTTCTTCACATCCAATGGAATTCACTTTCTCCACACTTCAATCGCACCTCCGACGGATTGGATTTCTGCTAGAGCTCGAGAAGTGATACCGCAGTCCCTTCATTCTCTCTCGTCGACTGAGCGGGCGAGAGAGTGTGGAAAATGAAGAGACGACGGTATCATTTCACGAGCTCTAATTTCTGCCCGCCCGTGTTGGAATCAGCCCATTCTATCGGGGGAACTAGACGGGGTACTGAGTGAAAGAGAGACTGCCCCGACTTTTGCTCTTCTATTCGATGCAGCTGCTACCAGTGAGTGAGAGGTAGATCTCGCTATCGATCCACACACAAACTTGTCACTTTTTCTGCTGTCCACAAATGTCGCAAGAAATGCATTTTCTTCGTTGGATTCGTCACATGGAACCATATTGTTTGCACGACCATAGAATTGCTTCAGTGCCGTTGTGGAATCATTCAGTTAATGAGGAAAGTGAGATTTCCTAAATATTGCCATTTCGCGAACTCACCACTCTACCAACCGAGAGGAGGTAACCAATCCCTCCTCCTCTCCGTGATTTTCCTCCCCTATACGCTTACACATTCCCAGATATGGGAAGCAGTCTTGGCTCTCACGACAACCTGCATTCTCTCCTCCCTCCTCCTTCCCCCCCCCTCTCCTCCTCTTCCCCCTCCTCCTCCCTCCCTTTCCCTCCTCTTATCTCTGTTCACCTCCACCTTCTCAATCGCCCCTCCCCTCTCAATGCAATTTCTCATTCCGCCAAGACCCCTACCATTTCATAAGCGCCAATTCTCGCTCCATTTCTTGGCTGTTTTATGCACTTTTTTCAAGTTGTCGACCGCTTTTTTTGTTGTAGCTTGGACGAATGAGTGCGCGGGCGCTCTTACAAGGAGGAGCTTCGGTCGGATTCTAGCAGCGATGGGCGCATCAGCAGGAGCACTCAAGCGAGACGTTAGTTTATCTGGCCTCTTCAATCTACAATATTACTAGGATCGATAGGAACTGCATCCGTTGATATTCTCACAAGAGAGCCTCTACAGGTATCGAGCGCAAACTCGAGGAAAATAGACGCCGCTCTTGCCAGGAATCATGCAGAAAACCAGAAGAAATTCAAGATTCTTCTGTTGGGTGAGAATGTTTCGGAGATTCATGAAAGTCGATTCTTTTCTTCCTACTCCTTACGTAATCCTCAGCATACTTAATTACCAATGATAATTCTTGAGAAAGTTATCGATTTGATCCTTTTTTGATTTGATTCAATGAATTTTTTATCGAGCGCATAATCATCTTCAACATAACGCTAACAAGTGACAGTTCCGCAAGAAATACTCATAACTTGAATTCTATGATTTAAATATAATTCTCACATAATTCAGGTGGATCTGAGTGCGGGAAAACGACGATTTTCAAGCAGATGAGGTCGGTTGATCGTGGGAATTACAAGGAAATCGTCCGATATTTAGAATCTTGCACCTCAACGGGTTCAGTGAGGAAATGTTGTGCATGTATCGAACGACCATTCACAATAATGCCCTCGAAGCGATGGATCAACTCATCAAAGCGTGCGATGTATTCAAGTTCAAGTTCGAAATATCCACAAAGGTACCAACTTCTTTCGGGTTTCAGCATGACTTCTCACAAAGTATTTATCTTTCCTTTCCAATGTCAGAGTTCGTCCATCCAGTATAGTTGACGTTCATGAAAGATAAACGAGTGGGTTGCTTTGAGCAGGGATAAAGTTGAGGATTATGTAGTGATCCAACTTTTGACTTAAAAATTGTTGTGGCTCCAATTCTCAATTCTTTTTGTGATGTTTTGTTGTAATGATTGGGAAAGAAATCTTTTCTTCTGATCAAAATTGCAATTTGCAATTGAGTGAAAGTTTAGAGCTCGCCGCGAAATTGAATGAACGTTCCCGAATGCCAGCTGATAATTGGTAGAAGCAGCTGCACTCAAGAATTAGAACATTACTAAAAAATCTCTGAAACGACCTTTTCTTGGACCAGATTTATTATTATTATCCAGTTATCCAGCTCTTCCTGTTATACAGATCACGATTACTGGACTTCTTTCTTTCCTGTTCTGTCTAGGATCGAAGTGTGCACCTGGGAAGATGTTTTCCCCGATTTTGGGCTAGACGGGCTTTTTGCCTTTGCCATTCTACACTTGCCAGGGGTTTTGTGTGCGTGAGAAAATGCGCGTTGATTGCTCCATTTTTACTTCCGCAGCGGGGGAAATTGGTGTGGCGGGGGAAGGAAAGGTGTAGGTTTCTCTCCCATCTTGATGAAGGAGTTGAGGATATCAGAAAACGACCACAGTCGAGTGAGAAAAACGCGCGACTGTTTACCACACTGCGCCGGGCACAATACTAATCAATTGGAGAGACGAGGGAGCGTTGATACATTAGGGGAACTTATAGGTGGAAGCTTGAACCAAATAATAGTATATATTGACTTCTTTTTTTTCAGGAGGACATCCAGAGATTCTACGCGTATTTCAAAACGGTTAGACCAGAAGACGAGGTGATTCCACGATTAGCGTCGCTTTCAAAAGATGATTTTTGTAGAACGTTACAATCCCTCTTGGAATCGCTCGTTGTATGGAGCGAATATGGAACTCAAATCAAATTCAAGCCACTTACGTTCGAAGATTTCAATTTCCGCTACTTGATTGTGCTAAATAGTAGGTTGTCGAACCAATTCAAGGGATGACGATGTCTGTTTCAGTGTTTTGGATGATATTTCGAGAATAGGAGAAACGAATTATGCACCGACCACGCAAGATGTGCTGAACTGCAGGTATTGACCATTCCCATCTTTCAGGCAAAATCGATAATTCTATCAGATTCCGGACCGTCGGCATCACCGAGTTGGAGTTCGAGCACAAACGGTTGTTTTTCCAGTGAGTGCTATGTATTCGTATAATATTGTTTTCTCTTTAAGAGGCTTTGGTAAATTTGTTTTAGTCTAGTCAATTCAAATTTAAGCTTGGGCGAACCTAACCTAGTCTTAGCAAAACCTGACTAAGCTTCCGAGTCTTAGGATAACGTGACAGAAACGAAATGACTTAGGATTACCTAACCTACGATCGACAAATCTGATTCACGCGGATAGCCTGTGAAGCCTCAATTTAGAATGGTGGATGTCGGCGGTCAACGTAACGAGCGTCGCAAGTGGATTCATGTCTTCGATAACGTCGATATGCTCATGTACGTGTGCGCGCTATCCGATTTCGATATGCAGGACCCAGAGGATCCAACGATGGTGAGGAATTTGTGCTCCTCAAATTTTGAGAAAAACTATTAGGATGTTTGCTCTCATTCTCCTTTCTCATGGCGCCACAGATTATTCGATGTGGGGGAGATTGTCACCATTGTTTTTTGCAGTAGCCAAATACATTATTATGTCTTTTATTTATGTATGGAAAATATTTTAATCATTTTTCAGAATCGGATGATGCAGAACTTTGAAATCTTCAAAACCCTTGTTGTTTCTGAGATATTCAAGAAGGCTTCTATCGTCCTCTTCCTCAATAAGCACGATATTTTCGTGGTATGTCCTTCTGTACCTGGTTTGGTTTCAGGAGGCTCCCCTTTTCAGGAAAAGCTCAAGTCCGTGCCGCTTGTGCGATGTTTCCACAACTACAGCGGTACGTTCGTTTACCAAGTGAAACCATCGCTTGTGTCTAATCGGCTCATATAGCTTATAGAAAGAATACATACAGCCTTCAGAATTTGAAATTCTGATTGACTGAGTCCATTCCAGGCGATAATACCGACGACGACGCTTGCAAATTCGTGCAGAAGACATTCGCTCATTACGTGCATCGTAAGCATCGATTCTACTCCTTCACAACGAGGGCTACGGACACTGATCTCATGGATAGGTAAGTAATACTTATCACGGCTGGGAAACATTTAACGGATCTCTCATTTCACAATGGTCTCTTGCCGGTTAGAAACACCGCGAGAGTATTGCGAAATGAGAGATCCGTAAAATGTTTTCCCAGCAATGGTCCTTATCGATTTTTTGGACATTACTTTATTTTAACAACAATGTTTCTTTCCTTTTTGCCCTCGAAATGTGTCAAATGTGTCATTGCTATGCGATTGTAATGACACATTTCAATTATCTCGAATTCTCTCATGTAACTGAACAAACATTGAATTGAATTGATTTTAATTGAAATGTGGCCTCTATAATTTCAGGGTCTTCTCATCTGCGGTTTCTCACATAGTGAACCACAATCTTCGCGCCACCGGTATCAACTAGTCGTTTATTCTTCAGACTCCGCCCGATCCGGACGTCCAACGTTCATTTCAATTCCTAATAGTTTGCAAAACAATAGAATTCCACCTGTTAGTGATGAGCTAGTCAGCCCCTCCCATCCCTTTATCGTTATTCCTCTCCATTCTCCAACTCAGCCTATTTTTCTTTCTCCTGCTCGATCAATCATTCTACATACGCGAGAGACCCCGTAATCCTCCCCAACTCCGTTCAAGGAGATCTATTCTCCTCCTTCTTTCTCGCTCTCTTTTCTGTTTCCACACTCACTAATACATTGTTCCGAGAAACTACATGAGTAATACGCTTTACTGACTCCATTCGGCGCACAACAAAAGAGGTAACGCACTGACAATTGATGGATGGAATGACAGTTGAGAGGTCGGATGCCTTTATGGGTCAGTCTCAAGAGATTACTGGGTGATCTTTCTCTCTGGGGGAGGCTCAACAGTCTTGGCGCGTTTCTTGACACTGGTTGCTCTATTGGACGGACGTGGAGGTGGCGGTCCAGATGGGGGAGGAGTGGAGGGTGGCGCACCGATTGGCACAGGAGGAGGAGCGTTGTCTTTGTGCTCCTTATCCTTCTCCTTGTCCTTATCATTCTTATGCGCGGGCTTGCGACGGACAGACTTGGAGAAGAGCGGAGGCGGTATACCTGGAATGAAATGTTGGTCCAACATTGGCACTGCTTTAGCCCGATAACAGAAAGAGTGCAAATGTCGCAACTGAATAGGGAGAACTTTTTTGTAGTCTTAGAGAATTGAATGGAACAAAGGTAGTAAACAGAATCTGTGGCGCGCTGCTGATAACTTGGACCCGAAAAGGAAACTTAGTTCTCTTGGATCCTGGGGAAAAAGTTAACGGTCTCTTTTTTGTTTTCTAGTAGTTTTAATTGAGCGAGAGAATCGTGTAAAAACGGCCGTTAGTTTTTTGCGCTAGCTAGATCCAAGTTATCCTCCAATCGTCAAACCAATTGGTGGTGGTGCACTGGTGGGCACTCGGGGCGGGTGCTGCGAGGAGCGACCGCGTCGAACGGAGAATGAGGGCGCGAGTGCGGCCACGGTGGGTTTGTCGTGCACTGTGCAATGATTGGCGGTTGTGGTGGACTGAGCGGGGGCGCCATCAATGAACGGAGGAGGAGGAGGGGTGGTGGTGCCATTTTCACGAGGAGGACCTGCCAGAGGAAGAGGAGGAGGAGCTGCGCCGTCTTCCGGCTGCAAAAATGTTGAGTTGATAAGATGCTGTCTAGAAATGATGTTGTTTATTGTAAATTTTGTGCGCAATTCCATAACGAATTTACAACGATTGAAATTTTTTTACAAATGGTGACAAATATTGAGAATCGTTCCGGGAAGCGCGTGAGTCTCTAAGATTCTCAACATTGTTTTATGTGTTGTGTGTTGTCAAAGGGATTAGCTCATCGATAATGCCATATATTATTCGAAGAGGATGTAGACGTATTTCTCCTCATATTTCCCTACGGAAAATGAGCTTTCATAATATTCGGCAATGGGTCGTATGAGAATTATTCGAATTATTTTTGGCATGAATATTCAACTGACTCTATCGTCCTTGGCCAGTAGTCCGATGAGTTTCTTCTTTATATCCGAGTCGTCACGCCCTTCACGTTTCTGAATGGACTGCAGTGAATGCGTGCTGAATACTCGAGTGTAGGCGAAGACAGTGAACTCGAAATGTCTTCTTCTACACGTTGTCGCTGCATTTCTACAAATGCAAGACTGGTATGGCCAACCTTAAATGCATCTCTTGGATTCGAGTATCGACTGGGTCGATAAATCACAACCAGCTTATCGGTGCCCGGGGATCCAGCATCTCGAACCACCTGAAATACTTTCTATTTGCTCTTTCTGTCCTCCCCCGCACCATTGGTCATGCGACCCTTTCACAATCCTCAAAAGGGGTTTCGCAGCTCTTCTTCGAAATCTGGGATGCAAAACAAAAGATTGTCTTTTTTCCTCTTTCCGCGTCGTCGTTTTGCTTCCGCTGGGATGACTCCCTTGAGAACGGGGAAGACTTGGATGAAAGAGGGGAAAAGGGAGGGAGGAGATGGGTGAAGGGTCAGATATAGAGAGATACACTGTGAAGATGGGAGATGACACCATCTAAGGACGTGGCATTTCAAATGCCAATTTCACAAATTTTCATGGAATTCGTAAAATTGGAGTTATTGTGTTGCGAATGTCTCGGAAGAGATGGTGAATCCATCATCTCTGCTTCGTGCCGCTATGTAATTGACTCCAACCGCATTTCGTACTCACTTGCAATCGCACGGACTGTCCCGGTTCGAGGTTACAGTAAACTGGGGACACGCGATACACGTCGTTATTTGAGCACTTGATCTTTACGGCAATTCTGGAAAGGAGCAAGGTGTATTCCCATTCAGATTTACTGCCTTGAAATAATGTTTTCAACCAGTGGCTGAATGGATAATGGGCAGTGCGAAATCTCTTTCATTACACAATATCTCGCATGTCAGTGAGGCCCGGAGAGAATTGTGAAATGAGAAGTTGTAGCATCACATTTCCACCCCATAAACGTACCGATGGTTTCGCCCATTGACAATCATATGCCTTGAAGCACCTCCTTTCGTCGCTGAGTAGACGGAAACCTAAGAAGAAATGGGACGCCAATCACGGAAAATAACCGTACAAGGGAGAGGAACACGTAGGACAGTTAGGGAGTTTTGGTAAACAGAGGGAAGAAATATAGATCTTCGAAATTGCCTTTTTAGGTAAATTTTTCCTCTACCCCGTGCCCAAGTGAATTTCATGAGTTCGTGAGACTAATTCATTCTGACAGGGAGCTTCGCAAGGGCCCGAACTCAGTATCCTATTCATTAGATTAATCACTAATTACAAATTGGATTACTCTTAAAAAAAATCGCACTCCAATTATCAAAATAATGCGCAAAAATCGGTCAGAGATAGATAAGAAATTTGTGAGACTTTTTTGAAAAAGAAAAACTGTCAAAAATGAAACCTGTGGAGTGAGGAATAGATCGTGGTCATCATCATCGTAGATCATCGTGGACAACGACGATTTCTGAAGAATGGAGATTCCAGTAACTGAGAAGGAGACGTTTTCACCCTTACGATGCTTCCGCTATGCGCTGTCTCCTCCTCCTCTTTCTCTTCTTCTTCTTTCTTCTCCCTTTCCTTCCCATCTTCTCCCTCCTCTCTCTCTTTCTCTTCATCTCAGGCATTCATATATCTATCTCATGGAGCCCTCATTGCCGTCCTTTTCATGACGCCCTCAAACACAGATGGCATCTGTGGGATGAAGGGAGACTCCAGTACATGAAAAAGCGCATTGATGAGACCCTTCCCCCCGGAATACATCATCTCTCTCTTGTTCAAACTTCTTCGCTCTTGTTCAAACAGAGAATATAATTTATTAACCGAACTATCAGATCTCGGATACTATTCTGCATTTGGCGGGAGGGAACAATTAGGATAGGAATGAGTTATCGAGCGACGGGATGAAATATGATACAGAGCTCTAGCTGAATTGGTCGATTACTGGTGAATAATGGATGAATCAACACTGAATCTAATTCATTGGATTTCAATTACTACTTAGCTTAGTCAGTCATGACACTCGCGTGTTCCGAATAGTGAAAATAATGGGGTGAGAACACGGGGAGCGAGAAATGATGCGTATGAGATACAGGAAATTGTGACTAGAGAAGAAGAGAACGGAAGAGGAGAAGACGTACATGGTAATGAGTGAACATGTAGCGATGAGATAGGGGTGATAGGAATAGGGTGTGAGCTAGGGTCGGGAACGGGCAATGATACACACATCAATCAAAACGGTGGTCGAATAGGTCACTAACCATCGTAAGACAACAAGGGTTACGGTACTTAAACTTCATCTTCAGGCCCAAACATGCTGAATGTGTTTGTGGCGGCTGTGCGAGGTGAGGAGGGGCCAGTGGTAGGACGATCGGGTACTCGAGAAGAGGGATAAATCGTAGATTGCGTTAGAAGATCGTTGCTGCAAATGAGTAAATAAATAACACTATAGACTATACACTGTATGTCGATTGAATGAAAATTATCGTGATGTCTCGGTGAATTGTTTTCTGTCCTACTTTATCACTATTTTCGATAGAGCTTTGAAGACAAGTATTATCGATAAGTGAAGCAAATATCTTACTATTTAGGAGAGGTGGGCTCGGATTTGAGCACGACAATTGGCGCTCGATTGAATGGAAATTGTGTGGTGCTGTACTGGCTGGTACTGGTGCTACTGCCGTTAGTGTTGGTGGTGCGAAGTGAGGAGGGTTGATTACGTCTAGTTGGAGCTGGCGAGGCATACGAGTTACCTGAGATGAAGTAGGATCATTATTTATACTATAGTAGGGGATTTAGCACACCGTAACACACGCTAGACGTCCTATCGACGTCTATGCACACTGCAAACTAGGAGAAATTCAGATTCGAGAAATGGTCCCTACTCCACCCATATAGGTAACTAGACCATTACCCGAACCTCAACTTCAATCAAAATTGTTGCAATAAGAGCGATAGAGAGAGCATTCAGAAAAGACTATTTGTGACAGAGATGGCGACTGTTCCGTGTGATCGTTAGACGGAAAGAGAGGAGATAGGAAGAAAGAGAGACATGCACTGTCTGAATTATGGGAGCACACTGGCTAGTCTATAGTTGTATACACACATCACTGCATGTCAATACAGTAATCAGCGGGCAAATTTGGCACACAGATCTTTTACCGTCTTAGCCTAATACGACGCTGTAGGTAGGAGATCAGCCTGAGAGTTCGTTACGAATATAAATGAAAATAACAACAAAATGTCAACTATCCAAGCGATAGGAGAAAACCGGTTTGGTTAGAAGGACATTGATAAGGACGTGGACTTGACTCACTGTTGTTGGATCCGACGGATCGCATGGAAGATGAGTGCCTATCGATGTATGAGGAGGAAGACGTGTCCGCTTTCTGCATTTTTATACATCACTATTTACATTTTGCAGTTATATTTGTAACCTATGTCAACTTTAGATCATCCAACAGAAAATAGATCAACCAGCAGTAATACATAATAAAACTAAGAAGGAAAGAGAACGAACCCTATTTTGTGATATGATAGCGTTAACAGAGACTGCTGATTCAGTATCGGAACAGGCCGAAGAGACGGATGAATCGGAGAGACGACGAGGGCGAACCATCAGAGCGGCTTGTTGGGCTCGCTCACTCCTGATTTATACTAGTTATTGATTATTTGTCATGGAGTATGAATTCATCATGTATTTTTGGATGCACTTTTGCAAAGCTTAATATGAAGAGTGTGTGAATGGGTGCATTTTCTATTTTTCCACTACAAAAAATGACAATAGCGTACCGTTGTTGCTGTGTGGTGTTCTGCAGGATCGCACTCAAGTGCTCGACCAATCGTTTAAATCGTCGAACTGGTCCTAAAATTAAGAATATGAGTAGGTGCAATGATTGATGGTTACTTACCTGCCAGGAGTGTGAACTGGACGACGTACATTGGCGGTTCACCAGGCGCATTCACGTTCTGATTACCAGGCAGAATATCGACCTTGAATTCACAGTTTGCACAGGGCATTTTATGAACATCGAACTGCTTTCTTTAAAGTAAGAGACAGTGAAAGATGATGTATTCTTACATTCATCTTGACTCCTCGTGAGAATACGGATCCTCCAGCAGTCGGTCCTCGCTTGTACTCAACGCGGAACGAATTCTGCCCGACCACGGAATGGCTCAACTCGTGAATCTGAAATTTTCTTTTCTCTACGAGAACATCAATATCTCCCTCACCGTCAGAAAAGCCCGAATTAGCTCGGCCTTGATTCCATTGAGGGTTCTTCCTTGCACTGGGACGACGTGAGTATCGTCCCTTTCCACGGAGATGGATGAGGTAAGAGAACCGAACCAAGACTTCTTGACTAAGCTGAAGTGAGAAATAATTGATTAGAGGTATGCAGATTTATCTTGAAATCATGTGATTGGTCAGAGTGTACATCGTAGAGATGATAGTTGTTATGAATGTTCTACAGCATGAAAAATACTGCCACAAAATCATTTGGGAGGAGATTGGAATTGGTTGGGGTTAGAATTTTAAAGTAGAAAAAACTTACTCAGATGTATCAATAATCTGGTTTTCCTCATTATCACTTCCATTGCTCATCTTCCTCCGATGGAATCTCGGTGTTCCCAAGAATGAATTCTTGATGGAAGTGATTTTCGCTCTCCACGGACCAGACGACGAGTTTAGTTGGTTACTGCTGCTTCCACCTGAACAATCAATTGAAATGTGTACTAATCTTCATCTTTTACAACTCCAATGAGTTTATTCAATGTAGATTCAGTCTTATTCGATGTCTTCATGTTTTCATTGCGAATTCTCACGAATGAATCGATTCTCAAGGAGGTAGGCCAAAGAAGCAAAAATCCATTACCTCCCGATATCAAGCTATTGGTAGAGGACGTTGTCGATCCCATTCCTCCGCTAGCCATCGAATCAGTCATTATCGACGGCGGAGAGTACTTATTCTACAAGGAACAGTTATTGGAGTCGATATTGAAAATTCAGATTGAAGACTACCGTACTCTACCTCTTTATTCACTCTCATGGATAAAATAATTGAAATGAATAGACTTTTAAAAGAATGCTATGGCATCTTCTTAGTAGAGTGCGTGACCCTCGAGAAATCACCAGCTCTACTGAGAAGACTCCAAAATATTCTATACTATTGGAGAATATCCGTGTATCACTTATCAATTTGAAAGAAGATTTAAGTGAAGATGTGCTTACCTCTCCCCTGCTATCACTCCTCTTCGCGACACTGATCGTTGATGGACTGGCCGATGCCGTCGAGATGGTCGATGTGTCCATTCCATTGTTGCGCTCCTTAGCATGAACCTCTTTTAACTTCGATCCCTGTTCGAATGCATATTATGATGAAGTTCATATTTCGATTGGAATGTAATTACTCGATTTCGAAAAAAATAGAAAAAAAATAAAATCGCTGACCTGCTGCCGCACTGCTCTGACATGTCGTGCAGCTTCTGCCAAGCAAGCTGGGTCAACGGGTTGAGTGTAGTAGTGATAGTTGTTCGAGTTCCTGCTAAATAAACAGTACGATAGTTTCGACAAAAGTCTAGAGATTAGGAATGGTGAAGTCGCAGTAAATTTCTAACAAATATTCTCAGGGTACTTCCTATATTCGTTATCTCAATAGACTCACCTCGTTGCCGATCGTCCCCTCGCTTCTCGTGAATTCTCCCGTTCTTCGTTCCTATCTCCTCGAGCGGAGAATGAGGATGGATTAGAGACGGCAGTGAAGACATCTCTCGCACTTCGCGGACTTCCACTGGGCGAGCCACCGAGGGACGCGTGTCGACCGGATCTATACCGACTGTAATGGAATATGGGTGTTCGAATGAAAGTTTCATACTGTAAGGTAATGCTTTTCTACATGATCTTTAATATACCGAAGAATAGGATTAATTTATCTACCTAGAACTACCATTCGTAATAACTAACCCATACTGCTTCCTTGGATTGATTGGACTTCCATCCGCAATGCTTCCCACTGCGTATCGACCCGGTCGACTACTGTCCGTTCTCTTCTTTGGAGGATCGGCGATTACGGAATTGCCCCGAATGACGACCTGAATCATTTAGATTTTATTCTTCTGAACGGCAACCTAAATTATTTAGATTATATTCTTCTGTTCTGTTTTCTCTTCGTATTCGATGAACATCAAAATCTATTCCAACTTGATGTAGTTGGGAGCTAGATGTATTCGATGGACCAATCTTACCTCAGTATCATCTTCGTTCGCCGGCTTCCGCCGTTTCCTATCCAGCAGAAGGAAGTACACCATCTTCTCCGTGTTGTGTCTGCAATGAGCTCATTAGTGAATCGAATGTGTAATTTTTCAGCTGGTAAACTGACTTGGCAGAGAGTAGGTCACGTATCAACTTCTCCCTGTCCTTGAAGCACCCGAGTGAGTTCATGTGCCGTAGGACATCCGGATCGATCGAATCCTCGTTAGGGATCACGTGCGTCTCAATTACAATATTTCCATATAAACATCTATCAAAAAATACTAAACGGTGGAGGGAATCAATATTTTTTGATTACTCTACAAAGAAAGCTAAGGTATACAGAGCAGACTAAGTCCGGTTTCGCGGTCTGCACCTTGTTGCTTTAGTGGAAGATGAAATTGATGCTACGTAATGATTGAAAGCATACTCACCTGCACAACCTGAGCCATGGGCAACTCCAGCTCGGGTTCATCTCTCGAAGATCCCTTCACCCACGGGTGTCGGAATACTTCAGACAGGGAATATCGCTTGTTTGGATCGACCTCGATCATGGCCCTTAGGAGACTTTGGACGTCCGTTGGGACGAAATGAGGAATGTGGAAGACGCCCTTCTTCACTTTCTCGAGCAGATTCCGAAGATTATCGTCGTCGAAGGGAAGGGCGCCCTGATAATATAATTTCTGATTGTTATACCCTACATCTATAATAGATTTTCATAATAATAGACAAATCACCAGACAGAGCCTCTAGCCCATACTGCAGTAGTAATATTTCGTCGAAAATACTGAGAAAACAAGATGTTTTCAATGACAGTGAGCAGGAAGTGTTACGAAAGCTCAAACCTTGATTGTTCTTTTCAAAATTGCATTTTTTTTCTCGTTATTGATGTTCTTGTGTTCTCAAACCCTCATGCTTACCACTAATAAGGCGTATAGTATCACTCCGCAGCTCCACACATCGGCCTTCCTCCCATCGTACTTCTCACCCTACAATCATCGTAATTGCACACCCTCCTCGCTTCCCTTCTTCTTATCTTTCTTTCATTCGTATAGTCATACACTTACTCGGATAACCTCGGGACAGGCGTAATGGGGACTGCCGCAACTCGTTTCCAGCATCGATCCTTCCACTTGCAAAGAAGCCATTCCGAAGTCAGCGACCTGAGAGGGAAAGTGGAATGAGGCATGCAACGCAAACATGACTTTCTCAGGAAATCAAAGTCGTTGAGAGCAACGGACCAAATGTTATAACAAAATAATAGTTATGGATAAACAAGGACTAAGAAATTGCGGTGAAAAGCGTGAATTGGGCGATTTATTGCGTGAATTGGACGGTGTGTTTTTTTTTAAGTTTTTCAGATATTTAATTTTTTTAAATATTTGCACCAACCTTGATATTGTTTCTCTCATCGAGCAGAAGGTTTTCCGGTTTGAGATCTCGATGACTGAATAGCGTTGGGATTTCAAGAGGTCCCCTGGGAATCTCAGACTCACCAGATATTGTGAGCGTGACAGAAATCGAGAGCGGAGATGATCTGTCGAAAGAACTTTCGGGCTTCCTGAAAGGACATGTATGAATAGCTGGTATTCGATTCTCGCTTACTGAGACCAGTACCAACTGGCTCAAAATGTGAGTCTATCCTTATTTCCTCCCAAAAAGAGTGAGGAAACAGAAGAAGAACATACCTTTGACATCAGCCTTCCTTTTCTCACGAGATAATCGAACAGTTCTCCACCACTAACGTGCTCGAGTAGGAGATACCTGATTTTTTGTTATTCTTTATCTTTCATTTTTGTCCTCTAGCTGAATTTAACACAATTTCCTGGGATCAGTAGCATATCTGACTTCGGTGATATTCGATCTTACCCATCCCAATTAAGCCATTCTTGGAAATGAAACATGTCCCATGATCTCTCCCGATCGTTCTTTTCCCAATTATGGCATTCCCTGAATCCGAATTCGTCGAAACTCACAAATATTTCTTGTTTTCGTACACATCGAATAGATGGAGGACGTGAGGATGCTCGATGAGTTTCATTATTGCGATTTCTCGTTCCACCTAAAATATGGGTATTCATCTCCTCTCATTTCTCGCCTCGATAGTTTGCTAAGCCGTTCGGCACAGTGATCAAATATATTTCCTCTCGAGCATTTTCGCTTTCCTTCCGGAGTTCTCTTCTTTCTCCATGCCATTCCCTATGTAAATCTGACGGGTGAAACATCCGCACTCAACACAAGCCCCCTTCTCAAGAGAGAAGAAGAGAAAAGGAAGACCGATGAGGGGGGAGATTTCACTAATGCCCTTCTTCCCCCTTCTCTTCTTCCCACTGATCGATGCGCCGAGGGTGGTCGTCATCCATTTCATTCATTTCCTTTGCAAGGACGAGACAAAAAGGAGGATGGAAGAGGGAATGGAAGGGAGAATGGACTAATCGCATCGTACCGTCTAATCGTGTTCGTTTCGTGGAAGGGGCAGTACGAAGGGGAACACTGACGCTAATTCCAACTGAATTTCGGGAGACCTACGCGTGGCCTACGTTTACAGTCGAAATTTATCAAAACATCTTCAGATTCGTTGAAATGCGCCAAAATAGTGATAAAATCATACCATATTATTTTCCTTGATTTGTTCTTATAGTTACGTTTGATATTTTCTTATGGACTCGTTTGACTTCATTTTAATATCGTTTATTTAATATTTTTCTTTTTTCTCTTACCTTCTGCAACACAGACTCGGACAATTTCTCCTTATTCACGATTTTGATGGCGACTTTTCTTCCCGATATGCAGTGAGTGCCCGTTTTGACCAGACCTGCAAACGGACTACAGTACTCTCTTTGTCTCTGGGAAGTGATGTCAGATTCCGATGCAAAATCCATCTCATTTCGGGTTTTTGGGGTGGAGTTGGACGGGCATCTCTCTTCATGCAGCCCCATTGCTCTCTCTCTCTCGACCACTCCACTCTGAGTTATGTCTCCCTCGAGAGGGCGAAGAAATGGAGAAGAAGAGACGGAAGAGAAACACCATAGACAGCTACGATTTCCCCTCCCTCGAAGAAGGAGTAAAAGAAGAGTGAAGGGGTCAATGACTTGTCCCCTTCCCTCCCTTCTCTTTCCTTCCGTCGAGGACACCCACAGAATCCCTCCTGTGTGTGCGCACGCTCCATGTGTTTCTGACAAGAGGACTTAAGACAAAGGGAGAGACGGAAGAGAGAAAAGGGAGAGAAAAGTGATGACAATGCACTAAAGAGACGGACGAGATCCCGTTTACTGACAAGAAATCGAGGAGGAAAAGGAGAAGGGAGAGAAATAAGCTCTGTTCTGGATTGTTATGGTTGCTGCACGTTATGGTGGTTTCTAAAATGGAGAAATGTAAACTGACCAGTTTGTCCTTTCCCCAAGGTCTTCTCGAGGCGATAGGGGCCACAGTACTGCGCCTGGAAATTAAGATAAGTAAAGGACATCGTCAGAAAATCAATATCGAATTGGAAAAACAATATGTTGATCAACAAAGCTTTTGGAAAATTACTAAAAAAACAATAAAGTATTTTTCAAAATATGTCAGTTGGAGTGCGATGATTTTTTGAGTCATTCATTCATTAATTCGGGTAAGTAAAAGGGAAAAAAAGAATGAATATACGAAACAACGCAAACCTGCTGCAGTCGGCCCCCTCCCGTTGCACCGTCGCCCATTCTATTGTTCAGTTCCTGAACAGAATGCCCAAATTTATTCGAGAAAACACACACTCTCTGAACAAGCCTCGCGGGGCCGTAATGAGAAGGAGGGCGGAGCACTAGGAATTCTGACTACTTGTCGCTCGTTATCGAAATTGAGACAGGCAATAAAAGGGAGGGAAGAAGAAAGCCGAACCTCATTAACGACGCTCAGCTTACTGTTGATCTCGCCAAGAACCTGAAAGTGACGGGATATATATCAATAATATTTTATCTACGCCCAAGGATCGATGAAAATACTGGTAAATGATGAGGAAACTCTGTCATATCAAGGGTGTTTAGATAGGCTGCTTTTGAAAATTACTGGGACAGAATATGACGAATTCCTCCCATAAACGAAGGGAGGAGTAGTATGGAAAGCGTATACAGATAGATTAAGAGATGATGATAAGAGAGAGAGATAGAACAAGCAAGGGATGGAATTATGACGACCAGTGGAGGCATCAATAACAGACAGACTGCGATTCTCTCCCTTCACTCAACCAACCCAAGACTCTTTCTGCTTCCGTCTTTCCTTTCTCTCATCAGAAACGAGGATCGATGGCGCGGCCTTTATTTGCCTATTTTACGCCCTTTCGCCTACGGGCAGGCACTAAAGACATGAGCCATGAATTGCCTCGGCGAATCGAAGGTATTCTCGATATAAGGCAGTCTACGGTAAAAGTGTACGAGAATTGGATGGAGGTGACGATTTTTCAATGGGGCTAATCAGCAAATCAGGGGTTTATTCATGGAATAAGTAGAGAAAAGACTCATAAAAGGGACTGCAAGAGAGTGATCAGAGTTGAAATCTCGACTGGTCGAGTGTAAGAAAAGGGGGTGCGATCCATCAGTGCGCGTTTCTCCTATACTCGCCCCTCCCCTTCCCTCTCTCGGGTCTTAAGAGCACCAGAAGAAAGGAGAGAGAGGGAGAGAGAGAAGAAGGACTGAAAGAGGACGGAGACGACCCGAAGAATAGAGGACGTCCCGTGAAATAATGCACTGCATTCAATGCGTTGCGCCTCTCTCTCTCTCTCTCGCTAACCCTTTCTCGCCTCATGTGAACGAATTATCGATGGTCATTAACTCGAGTGTGAAAGTGGGCCTTCAGTAGGGAAGCACTTGGGATATTCAAGCGTAAGATTTACTTCCAACATTTTTCTGATAGTTTGTTTTCCAACACAAATTATTGACGTCATTTGTAATATTTTGAAAAGAGAATGCGTTAGGACGTAGGTTTTAAAGTAATTGCTGTGTTATTGTTTTGCTTCGGCAGGCGTCACTTTTTCAATTTTGTAAATTTCGATGATTTTTTAAAGTTAGCGATTTAAAAAACACAAAAAATCGTCAATTTAGGTGCCTGTAATATTGTTATTTCTAGTTATTTTTTGCATTATGGTTATGTGAAAAATTTAGAAATTAATTGAATAATTTCAACAATTGAAAATAACATCACTCACTTCTTTGAGAACCTCTAGCATGCAGCGTCGCTAGGCGCGCGACGAGCGCAGATGACAAAGAACAGAAAAAAGACGAGGGCTTCTGTAATTTATCTGATTTACAACCTCAAAAACGCCGAGGTAGGCAAAAAAGCAGACTTATCCACAGGCGATCAATAGAAACGACAAGAAATCGTAATATTTGGTGAAATGAATGGCTGCACGAATGGGACGCCACACCATTTGGCTCATCCGTATACAGTTATCCTCTCTTCTGTGCATGTACCATCGATTTCTGTGGTCGTCACCCTCCTCCGTCCCTCCCTGTCTCTCTCTCTCCCACCTCCACAACGGGGCTTCCTCTGCCTTCCCCTCCCTCAATCTGTCTATTTCACTTTTCCACCAGCCACTCACAACAGGTAAACGTCGCCGGCAACACAACGAGTAGTGACACCATAATTTCTCTGTTTTTTTTCGGAATCGGGAAAGTGAGAGAACCCCAGGGAAATATTAGAAGACGAAAACAAACGTTTTGAGCAGACAATTTATCAAAGCGCTGTTCAATTTCCGACCGTCTCTCTTCTACTTCCGTTTTGAAGTAATCGTAAGGGATGTTTAATCCCTCGATGTCTGATTCCCTCCTTGCCACTCGAAATGTTCCCGCGCCGTCCGTTCGTAATATTCTCAAACTCAATTATGCCCCCTAGAGGGCGAACCTCCCTCTCTCTCACTCTACATCTCCCTCTCTCTCTCTCTCTCGCATATGCTAGTGGAAATTTGATGAACTGGTCACAAGAGGACGTGGAAGAGTGTGATGATGAAAGAGAGATTTGATAAGTAGTAGGGATAAACATGATACGTGTATCGCGAGCCTTTACATATGGAGGTACTGGAGACAAACAACCTTTGTCGCCAAGTTATGGATATAGTTTACTCAATATATTGTGCAATGAAAACAACTGAGTACACTAGATACATGAAACGTGATACAACTAGGAATTGCATGAGCCAAAAAAATTCTAAAGCGTCATTATTATGGATCTAGTTTACTCAATTCATCAAAAGTGAAAGTTGGGTTCGCTAATCGCGGGCTTATCCGTAATTCCTATTGCGAACACCGGGATTAGAGGGAGAGAGAAGAAGTCTGCCACTTCTCGGAAAAGATTCGCATGAAAAATGGAGGAAGGCTCGAACACGCGCTTCGAAGGGAACTCCTCAATAATTCGAGCAGGTGAGAATCAGAAATCGTCATGTCTAATGAAATCGTGAGTAGGCGTCGAAAATCGGATAAACACAGCTGGCAATAAGTACGGAAAGAGAGAACTTCTGAAGTTATGCATACATGTGATGTAAATACTGTCGAGTATGGTAATATTGAAGGATTTCATGACCTAGGGGCCAGGAGGGTTTCGAAATCAGCTCCAAGGGATAATGAGGAGACAGGACAGGGACTGGACATCGGTCATCCATCTCTCTCTCCCTCCTCTCTCTCCCTCTCTCCCCTCCCTCTCCTCCTCTCCCTCTCCCTCTCCCTCTCTCTCCTTCCTCCGCTCAATAGCCATCCTCCTCCTCCCCCACAAGCTTCATGCGCCCTCCCAATATCCCTTCTCTGACCAACACTCTCCTCATTTGCCATTCTCTCTCCGCTGGGCAATCGCCCTCTCGATTGTGTCCACTCTCTCACTATGGTTCTCACGCTCCCTCTCCCTCTCTTCCTCTCTTCCTACTATGCCTTGGGCAGCCAAATAAGAGAGAGAGCTTAATGGAAGACTGCTCTCTTTCTCTCTCGAGTGGGCCTCTTGTAATTTGCATCATATCAATGAGAGAAAATGTAAATACAATGGTAATTATAATATTTCAAGCGATTTTCCAAGCATGGTGCACCTTTAGGCCCTATAAGGCCTGACATATAAGGTCGGGAATCTTAACGAGAAGCGATCAAAGAAACTTCGTGGGAGCCAACGACGACGATGAAAAGTAGAAGTTACGTGGGAAAAGGAACGAAATTTCGACTAGGTGTTGAACGGAAAGACTGAGAGCGAGAAGAGAAAGATACAGAAGGAGAGGAAAATAGTAAGTAGGGGCTCTGTATTCGCCCACTATTGCCTAATGACAGGAGAGAGGAGCGAGCGAGGATGAATACGAGGCAAATTGCCACCTCCTCACTCCATTTATACTACTTCATGCAGTAGTTCACGTCGTCGTTGTCTCTACTAGGACAGAGGGAGGGAGAGAGTAGGGACAATGAAGAGACTCGACTAATTACTCTCCCTCACACACGGTGTGATGCATGATGCCATTCCATTTTCCGACTACACGAGGAATCGAATCTGGCCAGAGCAGAAACAAATAATTCGTATGCGTGTTCGACGTTCAAAGACCACTTTAGTGTAGAGGTAACTACAAAATAACGTCTCTAGCTGGATCTATCGCATTTCATCATCATCTCCATAAGAAGAAGGGTGAAGCCGAATCAGGAAATGAGAACAGGCCCGGGCGCTGTCTTATCTCACTTCCTCCCTCCTCTCCCTCTCTCATTTCCCATGCTCTCGACAGTGCAATTAGGGAGTGAGAGACTCAGTCGAGGGGCGAGGGCACATTTGCATATGCTAGCATGGACTCGGTTCCCGAATTTCCATCCCAGGGCTCTCGTACCATTGGACTACTCTCGAATTCCCTCCTTTCGCCCTCGTAAGACGGATAGTTGAGAACAAGGAGTCATGTATTATGCAGCAATGCATTGGTGAGAAGGTCGAGAGGCTGAGAGAGGTAAGAAAGAGGAAGGAAAGGGATGATAATCTAGCGGATAACCACTCTCAAGTGAACACTTAAAGGGTTTGGTGGGTGCTTCACATGGAAAAACGAGGAGTGACGACGACAGAATACCAGAATGGAGTGGCGGGTGAGAGAAAGAGTGAGAGTCCTGTCGTGTCCACGCCTTTCCGATTGGAAAGAAGAGGAAAACAGGAGAAAGAATGGCGAGAGAACTCGAGTAAATCTAGACAACGACGAACAAGGACGAAATTGTGATGGAACTGAAGAGAAGAAGTCGAGACGGAAACGGAAGCCAAGAAGAAGAAGAGATAGTGAGAATGAGAGAGGAAGAGGGGAAGGAAGAGACAGAAGAGGGGAGTTGAGAGAAGACTCAATGGATACAACACTGAAGCTGCCATGGAGAGTAGCATGAACTTATCGAGAGAGAGAGACATTTATACCGGATGCACATCATAAAGCGTAGTTGGTTCAATTGTGATATTGTTTGACACGTTGTTCAGTAACATATTCTATTATGAGCTACTGTTCCTCGACCAATTTAAGAGGTTTGGCTTCGGTGAATTTGGCCGGTTTTGCCCGGATCATCAGACAGAAAATGACGTTAGAAATGACGAGAATTGCGCCGTGAAGAACGAGAAGGAAGAACCTGAATAGACAGTTGAATCTATTGCTTCCAATGCATCAAATGGAGCTATCCTTTCAGAGAAATCGTCTGTCTTTCTACATGTTTTGCATGCTCTTTCTCTGGTCAGAGAGAATGAGAAATAACGTAAAAAATGGAGACCCAGAATCGCGTTTGCCAGATGAATGGCTGTAGTGAATCTTCCCCCCGTAACAACCTACCATTGATCCCAGGTTGTATCTGGAGCCACAGCCCAGACGAGGAAAGGTTCAGCAATTGTTGATGATGAGATGATCACACCAATTATTGTAACGATGAAGTGGGCGTATTGCCTAAAAGGGTTTAAGAGACCTTCCACGAGAAAGTGTAGTAACGGTGTGTACGACGTTTTCTCAACCGGTCCCAATATTCCGTGGGTGATGTTCCCATACCAAGGGCTGATACCTGGCCCAATATGAGCGCTTCTGGTGCACTCCCCGAAAAATGCCAGCCCCGACCCAAAAAAAATCGATATTTTTCATCGTCAAAAATGTGCGCTCTGAAAACTTTTTCCGAAGTATTTTTGCACGTAGATTCCAAAAATTTTACTTAGAAAACGATGCGATGCGTTTGAAAAGTCGAAAAGAGAGATTTTCGTCGTTTTTTGTCCCTCCTGAAAAAAATTTCTCTCCGTAACAAAATTTAACTATGATTTTCGAAATCTACGTGAAAAACTACATAGGGTATGATATTTTTAAGAAATTTTAAGAAATTTCATAAGTGCGCTCGGGAGTTATTCCTCTCTGACCGAGGCGCGCTCGACGTTTTTTCACAAAATGGCCCATACCGAGAGGGCTCAGAATGTTTGGCCAACACTTGTTCATGCCTCTAATGATGTTTTTCCGTCATTATGAACCTTTTGACGATTTTTGGTCAACATTTTGACCTTATTTGAGGACATGACTCGCCTCGATTTTTTTCACATAAGGGTCCCCCCTTATGTGAAAAATCAGGTTAGGGGTCATGTCGAAATAGGACTTCGAACCCATGATAAAACATTTTAAGATGCTTAAAAATTAGTGTTAAGTTACTTTTAGTGAAATCATACATGTTATTGTGGTCTATTTCGACATGACCCCTAACCTGATTTTTCACATAAGGGGGGACCCTTATGTGAAAAAAATCGAGGCGAGTCATGTCCTCAAATAAGGTCAAAATGTTGACCAAAAGTTTTTCACGTAGATTTCGAAAATCATAGTTAAATTTTGTTACGGAGAGAAATTTTTTTCAGGAGGGACAAAAAACGACGAAAATCTCTCTTTTCGATTTTTCAAACGCATCGCATCGTTTTCTAAGTAAATTTTTCGTAATCTACGTGCAAAAATACTTCGGAAAAAGTTTTCAGAGCGCACATTTTTTGACGATGAAAAATATCGATTTTTTTTGGGTCGGGGCTGGCATTTTTCGGGGAGTGCACCAGAAGCGCTCATATTGGGCCAGGTATCAGCCCTTGGTATGGGAACATCACCCACGGAATATTGGGACCGGTTGAGAAAACGTCGTACACAGCCCTATCACAGAAGCTACGTTTTCTCGTGGAAGGTCTCTTAAAAAATGTCTACAGATTTGGCAAAAAAATTTTTGAGAACTTTTTCTTATGAATATGGCATATAATTAAAACTAGTGTGTAAGATAGTATTTCTTTTACATTTAAGCAAGATTGAGCACCCTATCCACTCAAGCATGTCTTTTCCGACAGTGTATCCACATAAGCCCTCTCTTTTCCCATCCATCATTCACCTCTTCGATGCAGTCCAATCAAAGTGCGAATCCAACCCCATTCATCGTCACTCTTTTTGACTGCGAGAAAGAGAGAGAGAGAGACGTCCTTGATTACCCTCTCTCTCTTCTACTCGTTATTCACATCTCCGAGTGAGATCGCACGCTCTCTTTCGACGAAATTGAGTAACGGAGATGGGGAGGAAGGCGGAATCTGGTCGCAAAAGGAAGGAGGAAAAAGGGCTCTCGTGCGGCTCGTGGGTACGAAATATGATATGCATTCCGACGATGCAGCGGCCAATTGAGAGATTGTTGCTGTGCTCTCTCCATCTCCTTCTGATCTCTCCCTTCTCTCACCCAGGAGAGCATGGGCTCATGCATCTCCAATTATGAAGTTGAGATGAAGGAGGAGGAGAAAAATGGAGAGAAGAGGGGGAAGGGAATGTTGCGGGACGAGCCGGTTCATATTACGCATTCACATTACGGATTCAGTGGGATGGGCACGAAACCCCGCGACGGGACACACTAGAGATGGATCAAAAATAGTGATGATGAATGGGCTGGAATGGAGTGCACTTTCATTGGACTGTATCGGAGAAGTGAATGATGGATGTGTTTATGCGAATATTTTTCGGAGATGATTACTCTATCCGTACGGTACACAGCCTCCGATGATGAGAGATTTACAGAGTTATTCTAGCAGATGAGAATTTTTTCTATTTGAGGAATGAGATACAGTGATATGCCAGAAATCATATTTTCGTATAGTTCTCATCCTATGCCTGATAACAACTCACTTGGTCACGATCATCGCTGCTTTGTTGAATCCTGCAGAGTTAAATCCGATGAAGCTTTGAGTGACCGTGATGAAAACTGCACAGAGCACCTGCAATATTCTTCCTATGATCACTGCAGTTTTCCAAGCTCTGACCAAGATTGGTTTTTAGAGTGCTGTTCTTCTTCCTTCGATCTAGTCCTGTTGAATGGTTTCGTGTCAGGGAAGTAATCGGTTAAAGAAAGAACTCTGCTACTTTAGGTTACTTTAGGCTACTTTAGGAAAAACGTTTGTCGGTGAGATTTTTCCATGTCGCACAAATTTGGCATGTAGATGTTTGAGCGTTCAATGGTCTCACACATTCAGCTTTTCACATCAACAATCTTTTTTTTTGATGTTTGATTGTTCTTTGTGCTGCCTGACCATATCTAATTGACTCGGGGGAAACACTCGATTACTAAAAAGAATTCGAACCTTGTTCTCGACAGGCAGAAAAGCTGTTGCGATCATCAAAACGCCTGCGAACCCGCATGAAATCGTGTTGAAGAAGCGCGTCTTGAACGATTCCGACACGGAAGTCCATCGATCGGAGAGGATTCCTGATAAGAATATAGCAATCATATTATCATTTCAACCGTTTAATCATCGCATGAGGAAGTGCTGATTTTCTGCACAGAATGGTTCGATGACTCGAGTCACTTGATCTCATCTATAGGGCATTGTTGACGATAAGTTTGATTGACAGATGCGATGAATCGTCGCATCAATAGCCATCGAACCAGTAAGCGATTGAGCGTTTGATCTCTAGAAAAAAAATTGTGAAGAACACTGACCGCTCACGATTTTCAGTACGAGTTGCATGAAGAATGAGATGGCGTTGTAGTTTGAGGTCTGCATGTCAGTTAGACCGACCGCCTGAAAATTTATGCAATCTTCAATGATCATATAAAGCGGTCAAGTATCTGTACGAACTATGCAAAATTATCAAGATTGTAGTGAATATTGACAAACCTTCTTGAGTACTGCAGACGAGAAGACGATCAGCGGCGAGATTCCATTGTAGTTTCCTATCGCTGCGATCAGAACAGCCCAGACCGAAGGGTTCTTGAAAAACTCCCTGCAAATTTTAAGTAATATAAATGTTAAGCAAGGTCCTCTCACCTAAACGGAACTTTGGGCTTCTTCTGAACGACGGGTTTCTCATTCGGTTTGATGATCTGGAATTCCTTGTCACTCAGTCGATTGTGTTGAGCGGGAGTGTCGTGGAAGAAGAAGTACCACAGACAGAGAACAACGGCTGAAAAAGATTGCATACAGAATTATCTTCCCTATTGTTTCCACTTGATTTCTGTTGACATTGACCTGACCTTGCTTAAACGATCTCAGTTTTCTTTTTCGCTTGTATTTTTACTGAGTAATCCCGGTCAGATCTTTGTCGTAGATTGTGCTGCTTTTTCTCGGTATCATCACCCGATCTGTCACGTTTGTCTACTGCTCCTTTTTCGTGCGCCGAGTCGAGACGATTAGTCTATGGCTTCACGAAAAAAGCGATGTCTCGCTTGTGATTGTAACTGTCTGTGTCTGCCCCAGACAGCTCAACCATTAGCAAAATTTCTTGTTTTTTTCATCTGACGTATTTCTGCTGTTTCAACTTCTATTCCGTGTCTCAAACTAAAAAAGCGTCTAAAATCTTGGTATAACGAAGACTAGTCCCCGATAGTCACCTGAAGCCGCGGCATTGAAGTAGAAGATGGATCGCCATCCGTAGAGATCACATAGAGGTCCGGCAGAAGACATCGTGATGAAGATTCCCACCTGTATTCTTCATGTATTCATGGTTGTTTCGGTGATCTAACTAACTATTCACTACACTAGCACTACGGAATGAGGGAATTGTATATTTCACTACTTTTCAACAAACTTGAATCGATCGTGTGAATAAATGTTGAGATTTACATCTCTTACACTATCTTCCCCTTCTTCCTAATCCGAGTGGATTAATAATTGAGAAGAGTTGTATCTAATTTCTCACTTGTGAGTAACTGGAGAGAATGGCGATGAAGAATCCGACTTCAGCAAGAGGTGTCCAGTTAGCAGCGATGTGACCGATGAGAGGAATTGTCGGAGCAACTGCTGCACCCTGGATCAATCTGGAATGTCGTTTCGTTTAGCTTGCTCGATCTCAATCGTGCTGTAATAGCACCAGTTTTGTTTATCATTAAGGTGTCAGATCACAGCTGACCTAGCAACGACATTCTGTTTCTCACTTTAGGATGAGTGTTGATGTCGGCCAGTAGTCAAAAGCGATGGGGATGAGTCCCGTTGCTATGGTGGAGACGGCAGTGCCAAACATGACCTGCACGAACACATGGAAACATCCTAGTCGTAATAAATGCCAACCTGCTTTCTGACAGAAACTCTGCCTCTAAGAGCGATCAATCCGAACAAAGTAACAATGTTTCCTGCTGGGAACGTGGAATAAATTATATTTGAGAGGCCAGCGGGGAAGTACATAATTGGAGAGTCGGAGGGATTTCTAAAGATTGTTTTATTATTTTTTGAAAGATCAAAGATCAATATCTCACTGTTCATAGATCGCCCTCACATCCATCGTTGTGTTTACTCGACAGACAACGGCAAAATTGTACGCAAAACAACATGAAATTCCTAAAATATACAGATAACTTAGCCAAAATTTCTAAAAACTGACCAATCGATGCAGAAAGCGTGCCAATAATAACAATAAAATAGCGCAAGTGGGGAATCCGCCATTGTTGTTTGGACTGAACGTGCAGATTGATTTTAAAAATATATATATAAATAATACCTCATTCGGAAGAAACTGCGAAACTTCTTTCTCTGATGGCAGCAAAACAACATTCTGATCGGAATCTTTCTCTGACATCTAAATAGAAGGGGTTGAGTAATAATTCGCATCTGGCGAACGCGTTAGTGTAAAATGGCGGGAAATTTCGCAAAGTGACGAAGGAACGAGTGAATCTGACAGGATGGATCCCCCCTTAAGTAGTCACTGCCTATCCCCAGACTATAGTTGCCATCCATCTCTAGGTGCTCTCTCACTCTTCCTCATACTTTGACATGTAATCGACTCTCTTCTCTTTCTCTCACACTGGTCCACCTCCCTTCCTGTCTGACTTATTGAGGCAGCGATTGGGGGAACGATTATCATGAGAGGAAGGAAAGGAAAGCCGATTCCAATGTTCCGAAGAGAGAAGAACGGCCAGAGATCTTCACACAGTTTCAGAGTAAGCAAATAGAGGTAGGTGGAGAGGAGAAGAGACAGAGAGTAGAAACGGAAAGAATGAAACGACTGAAGTGCAGGAAAAGGAGAAGAAGCCTAAGGGGAAGTAAGCTTGCACTTGGAACTCTCCCCCTCCTCCTTCCTCTCACACTCTCGTCATTTCTTTGGGCACTGCCCTCTTTTCTTACTTTCCATCACTCCTGAACAAGTAGAAAAGTGAAGCAAGTCTCGTGATGAGTAAAAATGTAATTGAAAGGAGGAAGAAAAGGCGGACTTTATTTCTTGATAAGGTCACAAGTGTTGCAAAGATTTTGATTGACAGGACGATTTTTCCTTCACTACTTCCTTAAGGCTAGACTGTCTGGAGGCTTATTCACATGACAGGTATGATGATGTCACTAAGCTCTTTCAACCAATAAAAATACTCGCTACAGCTAATACATACTGAAATGAAACCACCTGTCGAGATCATCTTTTATGATTAACAAAGGGAAAGGTGTTTGACATCACTCGTCTACACTAGAACATCGAAAAGCGAAGAAAGTGCGCAGACAGTGATTAATCACCCCTCAATTGACTCTTTTCTTCGAACATTCCTCGTCTCTACTATCATCCCTACTGCGGGCGTGGCTAAATCGGTCATATGGCACCGACCGAAAACCATTGAACATCTCAAAATGTTGAAACAAATGCGAAAAAACGGTGTCATAGGAAAAGTGGTGATCGAGGGACGCGAATGAGGGACACTACGGAAAACACGAGTGATTGTTTGGGAAGGAGATTAACTCTCCGTATTGCGCTTATCTGTGCAAAAATTGTAGGTGTAAGCGTTTCGCGGGGTTGAAGATCGTTAATTTTAATGAGAATACATGACTCGAAGAGTCCACTTCACAGGATTTAATAGGTGCAATTACGAGATCAAAAGTTTATAGGGCACAGGGTGAGATCATCACAGCAAAGACACGGACTATTAAGATCATTGAATAAGTACGGCTCCGAGCTAATCAGCAAACTCATTGGGAGGAGGGCGTTCCACCATCTCCACATCGCTGTTTTGCCTAACTGGGAGATCTTTACGATTGAGTCTCGACGGAGAATCGGCAACAATGAAGTAGAAAACATTCGAAGGGATGAGAAGAATTCCATGAAAGAAGATGAGCACCCGCCTGCAAGAGAATTATCATAATCGCCTTCTCCCTTTTTGCCTATGATTTGTTGACAAAAAGTGCCGTCCAAGCGTACTATTACTGACTACAACTTGTTGACTATTTATGTATTGAGTGTAGAAGCCAAAAAAAAAAAACGGCTCCCAGCTCACTTCATCGTTATTAGCAATATATATAGACGAAAATCGAAGCGAGATGCGGAAATATTTAAATCATCTGTACCATTCATCCCACTTGTGATCGGGGAAATAAATAGCGATCAGTGCGGGTTCAATCATAGATGTGAACATGCTCATCGTGATGAAGATGAGCAAGATGATCATAGAGAATCGTCTAAATTATCAGTGTAAAATTATCATCAATAATCACATAATTATCAGTAATTCCGGTATTATGTCGGACTGTAAGAGAACCAAAAATGCTTTTGAGTGGCGCAGTATTTTTCCAGGGAGTTCTAAACACCACAAACGGAAGAAATTCCGTTTGTGGTGTTTAGAACTCTATCGGTTATTATCACACATAGTAACATAATTTCCTATCATGGTTGACCAAGGACTCACTTGGCAACAATATTGGATGCACAATGGTATCCACTGTAGCTAAAGCCGGAAAGCGCCTGAGCCAATGCGAAAAGGCCAGCTCGCACGAACTGAAATGCTTGATCTCTGAACTAATAAAATGATAACCGAACTTTGTCCTCGTAATAATTACTGGCAACTATGGCGAAGACACATCCAGTGACTGCGCACGCTGCGAAATTGACCGCCTTAGTCCTCCAATTGCCGCTACCGTATCCTTTGAAGTAGAAGAGGCATCCTTGAAATATAAAAATAATATCAGTAAATAGTAGTATCGAGAAGAAGAAAGGTCTGTGTAGAATCACCATATTCCTGAACAGGAAAATGCTTTATTTGATAATCTAATAGTAAAACATTTCTTAAGTTTCCAAGGGTTCTGGTTTCTTGACATCATTTTCAGAAGCTAATCACTTCGCTTACCTAGAGCCTTAATAACGAGATGCAACAGACACGATATGCAGGCAATGATACACGTTTCCCCATTCGTTAGCTTGAGGCTCTGAACATTATCTCATTGCATTTTTGAATAGTTTTCAACTGTTCTGACCCTTTTGAGGATGCTTGTCTGGAAAAGGAAAAGGGGGGAGATCCCTCCATAACTTCCAAACGCAGCCACCAGAACGGCCCAGACCGAGAGATTCCTCATCATTTCTCCGAAGACAGCCCTACAATTATGCGATTGCTTATTTTTGCAAGGTGTTTTTTTACCGAAAGGAGGAGATTGATGCTCTTGGTCGCTCATCTTTCGAGAGTAGCTCCTTCTCCTTTTCGCCCAGACAGCAGCAGTACATAGAGGGAACATCAAAATAGAAACTGGACCAGAGAGCGAAGATGATAGCTGGAAAAATCGGAATTAAAGAGAGAATAGATTCTCTAAAGAGATGATAGATATAAAAACGGCCATAGGTTCTCACCTGTGTATATCGCACTGAGGTTACATATGCTTCGCCAGCCAAAGTTGCCACCGAGTAATCCAGCAGTGAGGGAAGTGACCATCACACCAATCTACAATACTGATCTCAGTCGAAGGTGCCTCTTTCTTCCTCGTCGCCCCCCCCCCTTCTTCTCCCCGTCCTCACCTGAGCTTGACTCGAGACGAGAGCAAGAACAAGTGTCGCTTCTCCCTCAGCAGTCCATTGATGGGCAAGATTAATCATGAGAGGTACCATCACAGAAGAACCGAGTCCTTGCACGAAACGAAGAATTCTGGAATATTTTTTTGAATCTGAGGTTTTTGTTGCATCAACTTACGCTATAATAGGAACCCGTTGATTAGTCTCTATATCGAAGACGATGGGGATAAGAAGGGTCGGAAGTGCAGAAAGAATGAGGCATATCATAACCTAAATAATGGCATTAACCCTCGAGATTCTTTCGATACCGTACCTGATATCTGATTGACAACTTGCGGGAGATAATGAGTGAGGTCAGTATTCCTAGGATACTTCCCACTGGGGATGCACCATAGAGAACACCCGTTACGGGGGAACGGGGAAGAATCATGTCGGTCCTCGGGCTAAAATATATATTAATTCAATCATCTGTTATTGTCGTGCATTCAGTCCCTCGACGCCGGTTTCATGGTGATCCGAGAACCGATCAATACTACATTTCAACTTAATGATAGAGATTGTGTATTCGAAACAAATTGTTGGTATGGTGTGGGTGTGGCATGCTGTCCCATATCGTAAAAATAATAGCGTACTCGTTGGAATGAGATGTGGTGGAGGAGATCTCCTGGGGAGATCCGAGTACCGAGGAGTACGTGAACGCGAATGCATTGGCTGTCGTGGCGGAGCACACGAGAGTAGCCAGACCAACGACGTAGAGACGGCAATGACCACTCTTAGCTGAATCGTCCTCTCCTTGTTGAGCAACTGCAGGCTGATCAGCCCCTCGGTCCTCGGTAGAGCGATAATTCTGAAAGGAAATTGTCAGTAATACTAAAAAAATGTAATGCTAATAACAGTGTTATTGTCTAGTCTCATTCTCTTACTTAGTTATCGGTCAAGTCGACTTTTATGAGTGAACTGTAATATTCAAAGTACAGATATAAAAATATAACATTGCAATATATCTGAAGGAAAGAAGATCACTGAAGGCATAGAAATTATTTAAAATTCGTAATCACTCACTGCTACGCTGTATCCATTTGGAGGAAAGAAGGGAGTGTGGACCTGAGGTTCCAACTCTCGCTCCTCCATTACCATTTGAGTTCGGATTGAGTGAACGATGAAGATTCGAGAAGATGTCAGGCCACGCCTCCAAATTTGTAGTACTTAAAAAATTCCTTCTCGAGTTCAAAGATAGCAAAAGCGGATCTAACATAATGAAAAAAACATACACATCTAAAAAATAGTCATATAAAAAGTGGGATTTTTTCACAAGCGTAGAGAGTAGAAAATTCGATGGGGGCACGCAAGCTGGCTAAATGCATATACTAATGGAACTCAAAAAACATTTTGGACAATCTGTGATGATTGTTGAAACGGTACGTTACTAGATAAGTATTTTTTTCACTGCAACACAGATTCCACCGTTGACTCAGATAGAGAGAATCTCAATGCATCTCGTGGAAGACGTGTATTGAAAGCGTCTAAGGGAAGAGCAGGTAGAGAATAAGAGGATGGGCATGAAAGAGAGCGTCTGAAGGGGCTGCTCGGGTCTCTATGAGGAGATCTCGACTGTCTCAATGGGGAATGACTTGGAACGAATCGAGACGCCAGATGGATCAGTCTCTAAGAGGAGTCCTCCTCACAATTTCTTTATTTCTTCTTTTGCTTCTTCTTTCCTCCCCCTCCTTTTCTGTGCCATTTCCCCGTTCACTTCCCGTTAAGGTGTCTATGGAGACTCCTCAGGGGGTGCGTCCATACTTCATGTCCGGAGGGGATGCTATTGTTCTCTGGAGGGAGAGATTGAGAAGAAGTAGAGATAACAACTCAGACAGTTCACCCTTAATCACTCTCACTTGAACGTCCCCAACATTGGCTAGAATGTAGTCAATACCTTTTAAAAATAATTTAATGTGCATATCACTTGATCTTCACATATCATAAACAAATAATTATTTATTTAAGTACCTCAAGTAGCGGAAAGTGAATAAACTTGAGATTATGGAATGTTCAAGCAGTTGGTCGAATCTAATGAGGAATATCTTTGCTATGAGTGAAATGCCTAATTCATTTGGGCTACAAGTGATGAGATGGTGGAAAAGAACCAGCAATTTGAGCTAAACACAACGGGACTAGCGAGGAATATTCGAAAAATCACAGAAAGGAAAGGTCTCGTAAGATACTGTAGACTATGGAACACGAACAGAAGGACACACTAACACACCGAACAAGCAAAACAAGAAAGAATTACAGCAATCTCCTCCTTGAGATAGGAATTGAAAGTATCATACAAGTGTAATCTATTCATCATCTGAATCCATTTCCCTCAACAGTCGATTCATTTGGTCACTCTCCGATCGATCGTTTCGATCTCTTCTTCGTTCAAGAATACGTTTAAGATTGTAATTGGCGACCACGACAAAACTGAAATGAGAACGAACTTTGACTGACCCTGAGAGAGATAGTGCAGAGTACAGGATTTTTCTTTTTTACGCCTACGTATTTCTCTTTTATGGCACATTCGATGCGAATATTCTATTTGAAATCGCTTTCAATTTTTAAGACTACTTCGACAGTAATCAGTATTATCCAGCTTCCCTATTATCTTATTATGGGACGAAAAATACGAAAATTGTGCAAATATTTATGAGAAAATGTTAATATGAAAATTATCAGAAAAGATTTCAGCAGCATCCCATCAGTGCTCCCTCCATAATCCCATCAAAGTATATACGTTGTTGCAAAAGAGATATTTCCTGTACTATGCTATTGTCATACACTGTTAATATTGCTATTGTCCTGAACTATAGCGTAACTATCAAAATATTATATCACTCACAGTATGCTGATGCAGAAGCAGAAGAAGAGTAGGCCACAAATGACAAAATTATTGGGGAAGGCACCCAGCATCGTTGCTACCTCGTCCTCTTTCGATGGAGCTTCTGAAAATAATTTTCGAAATGAATATTATTGGTTGAACAACATAGTTGAGTCAGAGCTGACGTTTTGCAGGCATTACTCACTGGAGAATATGTTCGACATACAATTTCATAAAGGTAATGAGGATGTTCAACTAGGGGATCGATGGCTAATAATACAATAATTGGAAAAGGAACGGCACTGTGTTGTATGTGCTTTTCCTCCTCTATCAACAATGTTTGCCGTTCGAGTGCCGAGGGAGAGGAAGGGGGAGGGGACAGCAATGGCATATTCAGAGGGGGTAACAAGATCGATACGCGCCAAGTGTACGTGGAGAAGTGCGGTGAGTAGTGAAAGCGTGGCGGGAATAAAGAGAAAAGAGAGAAAAGGAGAGGAGGAGGGAGAAAGGTGGATCAGGTTAGAGAAACGTGTTGCTCCCCACGCACTGGCATGATCCGATTGCTTTTTGCCACCTTTTATTCGCCGATCCACCTCTGTGCCTATTAATCGGCGGCTAATACTCATCGTACTATTCCTCGTTATTTTGATTTTTTCATGAGGATGGAAGGTACCCAATTATATAAAATGTTAAATATTTGTTGATCGAGGCTAAAAATACTTACCCGTATCGAGGTTGAACAGCAATCGGCGGGCGAAGCCAAACTGCTGTGGTTGATCGAACATCATGATCAAATGGAGAACAGCTCCGTTTGTCCACCCGAATCCCTCCTGAATATTTGTCATGATCATAAAAATAATTTATTCGCTAAGCAAGGTGACAGTAACCGAACATTGAGTAGTATCGAGTATTATTGGACGATATCCTAATAAGGTATTCGCTATCAAAGCAAAGAGATGAACACGACGATTTAGTGTTGATGAACGAATTGAATTCAATATTGAAAACGGAATCGATGGCTCTCGTTCGCCTATGCAAAGAGAGAGAGAAAGGGGAGAGTTGTTGACTGACCTGCACAGGGTATTCCCCTCCTCCGCCGTGACTGCCATCCGCCTTTCGTGCGTCGTATTTCTCCCAGATTCCGGCGGCCTGGAATTAATTATCTTTCGTTGTAGGATTTCGCTAAGTTTTACAGTATGAAAAGTGACAATGATCGCTAAGGTTCATATAAAATCTAAAACTATTTCATATTGAAAACGTTATCATCATCGGCGTCTGTGATCGGTTTCATTATCATTCAATGTGGATGCTATTTCATCAACTCACCGATCCCTCGGGTGGTTCGAACATTCCTTGGTATACGGTACTTGTGAATCGATCCGCGGTCTCCTTCGCTTTCTGCACGAGATATGCATCCCTGCATGTTTCGATATGTTACTTATATTCCTTGGATGCGTCGATGTGGGAGAAAAACGGGAAATTTTTGTGTCTTTGTACAACTCAGCGCGGCTCTTATGTTATTCGATGTGATTAGAGTCAAAAACGACTCTTTATCTTGGTCTACATCTCTTTCCTTTTTCATCAATTCCAAAACATCGGTCACTGACCGAGTAGAGAGTAGTGACATGACGAAGAGATGGAGAGTAGGCGCCCACACATTTGGGAAGTCCCATTGCTCAGTCGAATTGACGGGCAGCGTTGATGGAATTCCTCCTGAAGTCAAATCATTATATTTAGAAGTAAAAAAAAAGTAGCCTGGTAAGCATTACTCTAAAAAATATGCAATACCGTACCCGGAAGAGTGAATACACTGTTCTTCTCTAGATACTCTCCTACTCGCTTGATCACATCACCCGTCGTTTTCTGAACCAAGAGAGGAAAGAGGTTCGAAGGATAGAAAAATCGACGAGGAGAAGTCTGTTCAATGTCGTAATCCAACCAGATTCCTGTAAAATCACATATTTTAAGCTCCAGAGATAGTTTTCACCTTCTTTCTCATCCCAGAAGAACTTATCGAGTGTTGTTGAGAAATCAGAGAACTTTTGCCGATATTCGTTAGACTTGCTGAGTTGATCGAGTTAGTCATTTACGAATGCTAATATCAAACCTGGTCTCGTTGAGCTTCTTGTACATAATAGCGACCGCCTTGTAATTCCATGCCATGAACGTGTTGAGATCGACAGGAACAATCGAATTTGTGTGAATCGACTTCTTGGAATCTGTAAAAATCAAATGTACATATATGTTGATGCTAACAATTATCAAAATGCTTTTAAATCACCAAAAGTCATATTAAAAGATATGGAGAATGACAAACACAGAGTTCTCACAATTTTCAAGCATGACACTCATCCTAGTATCATCACCAATAATTTTGTGAAAGTGACGCAGTAAAGGTACTACTCACAAGCATCAGTTCCATTCTGGTCGAACCATCTCGACGAAAAGTCCCATCCCGATTCACATGCTGACGTCGTCGATGACCACACATCCTCTGGCTTTCTCGTACTATTCACTCCCTGCCAGTAATCAACGAGGAAGTTCTCGGGTCGAGGACAGTTCGACGTTGTCTGAAAGGGCACCTTTAGTTATTGCCAATTGAAAGTTTCGAAAATAAGCATGTTAGATTACATTACAGAATGGTTTCAATATCTGAATATCGCACTGATATGATCAATAACTTACCCTGTACTGGAACACATTGTAGCTGGCTCCATCTTTGGCAACGGAAAATCTTCGTTTGCTCTCCCAAAACTGTAGCTCCTTCTCGACCGATGGAAGGATGGTACGAGTGAAGTTTGAATCTCCTGTTAGTTATTGATTCAGTAAAATTCGCATCGTATTTCTCACCTGTGGCTATAAAGTACTCGTAGAGCATCTGAGTGAAGAGAGGCGGTTGCGAGCGGAAGGACAACCTGGAAAGTTACTCTATGCTGTTTGCACTGGCCATTCTCGGCTATCATCTATTCTCTCTTATACCGTATACTATTGCCCAAGCAATTTTATAAAACCCAACACCAAAGTGATAGTTTTTTTCGTTGAAATTTGTTATGGTTAAATAGACTTACTGTAGTTTGCCGGAGTTGGGAATAAATCCATGGGTGTCAACGAGATTCGCAAAATTCGAGATCATTCCTCTCACAGTCGCCGTCATGTTGGATACTAGCAGACCTGGAATAACATGTGATTGCATTCACTTCACATCAAAATATAGTATTTCTATGCTGCAATATTATAAATAAAGATTAAGTTTACCTTCGATAACCCAGTAGCTGTCCCAATAGAAGTAGATATCGAATTCTCCACCAGGGACGATGAATGCATTGGGGACGGGAGTGACTGGGTACTGAGAGGAATTGGTGAGAACATCGGAGGAGAACTTCTTCCCAAGAGCATTCCATCGACGGTGAACTTCGAGGGCTAGTTTCCTGAAAAAAATACTCGATAACGTAATTGAATTAGATAATACTAACGTAATACTATTGTTAATGTTTGATCATTGTTTCAATGTTAGACCTATCATATTTCACAAGAAGGACAATTATACTAATAGGAATTCACTTCTTATGTTTGTTATCGCAGCAAAATCTAAAAAACTAGGCACTGAACACGGAACATAAAATATAAATTTCAGATCTTTTCGCTCACCTTCTTCTCAAATCGGGAATCTTCCCAATGAGCTCAGGGTTGTCCTTCCAATCTTCGAATGTCACCGATTCAAGATATTTCACGTTATCGAAGTTCTCATCGCAAAATGTAGTGAATGCAGTACGATTTATCGGGTAAGTCAGCCTGAACAATAATGGTATGGTTTGTTTACTGTTTTGACCAGGCGCCCAATGTCGTCTTGTGGTTTGGCTTTTGAAATATATATTTATAAATGTCGCTCACTTTTTGAAATTATCGAGTACACTCTGAGGCGTTCCCCTTATCTTTGAGCCTGGGCACGATTTCTATAAAGGAAACAATGATTACCAGTTCGGCGTGACTAATAAGCATCTATTACTGGTTTGATGGTAAAATCGATAGGTACATTGGACTTACTTGTAGTCCGAACTGCCATGCGGCAGTCAGAATCGAGCCGATGCAATAGATTTCCTTGAGTGGACCGTCACACACAGGCACAGAGCAATTGACGACCAATGGCGCATCGATAATGAACACTTCTGACTGAGAAAATCAGAGTATTTATGATATTTGCGTTTAATTTGGACTATAACGCGCGCTGTTCCTGCTTGTAAAAAAGTTGATTGACAGGTAAGCAGCTTAGAAACTGGAAGGAAACACTCACGAGTGTGTCTGAATGAGTCAATTGTTGCGCGTGACCCGAGTGCTGGGTCTGATCCGGCTCTCCACAGTGAGAGAACAACACGAAACAACTCAGAATGGCGACCCATGTGACGAGATGGGTCGCCGCCATTGCTGAAAGGCAAAAATTGAATAAATCATGATCAAACACGATCAAAATGTAAAAGTTAATGCAAGTTCAAACGAACTCAGAGCCGGGTATGGGGCCGGGCAATGAGCACTATTCGTATGGGAAACGTATCCATTCTACCGTAGTGTGGAAAAACTGGAAGTTGCAAACTGATTACATTTTTGATTTCGATCCTACTTTATAAGGGAATTGAAGCAAAAGGGAAATATTACGTTACGAATCGCATCTATTTCCTTTGGACTGCAATTTAAGATTCATTAATTGACTATTTGTTGCCCCCTCCCATCTCTGAACACCCATTTTTGGGGTGCTTAGCAGATCGATGATAACTTTTTTGTACATGCCCCAATAGTTTATGATCCTGGTATACCGTTCTATCCTTCAAAAACTATTTACGTAAATACAGTGAGAAAACCGTAAGCATAGGTCCTTCAGTCTTATTGTAAGTCAAGAGTGTGGTCGTGGTGTGGCCAAATGGTGTGTTTTCAATATCTCGCTCGTGAGCTTTATTCGCAATACAATTCAAAGTTTATCACCATTTCATCGATCCAACTCTTTAATTTCCAGTTGGGTGCCCTCTCCATCACTTCTGCCATTGATTGGTTTCCTCAAACAGCCCTCTTATGGCCTTCAACACGCATTCTCGACGTGACTTATACGCGTCTAGCGGTAAGCGCCTCTTCCTTCTTAAGATCGAGCAATCTCCTCTTTCAGAGCCGCGGCCGAAAGATTCGTCCAAGCGACGGAATGGATCTCCACCAAAGAAGACTTCATCGCACAAGAATGCGTTCAAGAAGCCGAAAAGTATGTGCAATCGGCTCAATACTTCCGGCTATTTTCGAAACTGTGACGTCGATTGTTTTGTACAGAAATATCATATATTTTAGTCAGTACTAATTACAGAGATGAGCAAAGAGGAGATCTCCGTCCGTACGTACAAATCGATATCTTTACTACTCGATGCCGCGAGAGTTCTCGACGAGGAGGAAAAGAAGGGTGAGAATGACTGTTTCTTTAACCAATTTGATGATCTTTCGATTAGAAAAGGGACATTTTGAGTCGCTCAATAGAAAAAGATGATAGTTTTCAATGCATTTGTTTTATATTGTGGATATTTTGCTCAATTAACTCCATTTCAGCGTCAAAACCTTCTCCTCTTGCCAAGACAACGGTCAAATCGGTAGCAAAGAAGACTACTTCCTCGAAGCCCGCTTCCGTTTCAACCGACATCTCCCCAGTTACACCTCCTCCAGTAGCTACAGTACCTCCTCCACCTCAATCTCCTGTTAAACTCATTCATGGTAAGTCTCTTTTCTTCCAACTGACGAAATGCTTGCGAAACGAAGCGGAGAGAAAAAACGCTCCTTCGCGAAGCCCTAATTTCGCATTCACGTGTGACTGAGAGAAAGCGAATGCCCAATCATTGAAAATTTGTGGGTGATAAGTATGTTCAAATATTACTATCCCGAAAATACTTTGCTTTTGCTTTGGAAAATGTGATGTACATTAGGAATAGAGAGAAAGGAGATCTATTACATCTAGGGGAATCTCTGACTTTCCGGAGGACAGAATCGAGCGCAATAAATTGGATTAGTGAGAGAGGAGAGTAATTCGATTAGTGAGAGTCGAATTCATTCTTCGCCTCGCGCGCATAGTTAAGCGGTTCGCGAGCGTCCGCAGGACGCTCGTCTGTAAATCATGTAACAGGCAACAAGTTTTTTTGCAGCTCTATCGAACAATTTGGTTCTCGTCAAGGAGATAGTCTGGATGCCATCAGACAGTACCCTAGATTCACCCAATGACCCTTTCATTTTCAGATGATCATCAATACACTGTCACGACAACGATCTCTTCCTCCCTTGATCTCTTCAATGAACATCCTTCTTCTTCCACGACAGTCCATACTCAGCCTCTCGAAGAGTCTCATCTTGCTAAGATCGAATCGCTGGCTCCCTCGACTATTCCCCTCTCAGCCTCGACTCCTCTTGAACCCCTCTCTATCTCTGTCCCGGAGGCTGCCGTACCCCTGCTCTCGCCTCTCCCTCCTACCCTCCAACCGTCCGCTGATGCAATGACGATGCATCGACCGGTCGCCGCTCTTCCCATTCCGGCAGAGTTGAGGGACATCGCCCTTCCTATCGCCCATCGATCCGTGTCTACTGTTACGAGAGTAGTGGCAACGAAGACACCACGAAAGCCGCGTGGAACGAACAAGAAGAAACCAAAGACACGTGAGTACAATTGATTTGGTTCTGTACAATAATTGTATACTACACATTAATAAGAAATGGGAAAGATCTTTCTAGTAAACAGCTACGGTCCATAATGAGGCAAATCCCTCGCTGCACAAGTGTGTACTAACATGACGACATTATTTCTACATTTAGCGATTAGATTGTTATCAAGCAAAACATAGGGGGATGATCACAGTGAAAATTCGAACCGATTAGATTGATTAAAAAAGTACCGAAAATAAGTTGTGCTTTCAGCAGTCCAGATCACTGAAGAGGCGCAACTAGTGACAAACTTCGGATATCCAAGTGAGTTTATTTGATTCTTCACATGTGAATCAGTATGTCCGGGAGGAGTCAAAAGATGGTTATAGATTTTTATTTGAATAAATTGATTAAGATGAGTGTCGAACGCGGATTCCTCCTGCTCTTCGACGGTATTGGGATCGATTAGAGCGACAGAAGAGACAGAGCGAGGTCTTCTTCCACGATTACTTCTGGCAATGAATATCCGCAAATAGACACACTGCTCTAGGATGAATAGCTGGATGAAAACTTGCCGGATGAGCCCCATTTGCACTCGTTTTCTGTTTCTAACTGACTTCCAAAAATAGTTATCACCCAGTAGGTTGAAATCTAGATATTCTCTTCTGACCCAATTCTCACATCTTGAGCTTTTTGCATGAGCTTCGTTTTGTTTGGCCATATTTTGTTTGTTCAACCCTGTGATTTACCATTGTTCGGCAAGCTATTTTCTCGTTCTAGCTATAATAACGTCTCTAGACATCACAATCGAAACTTCCCCTGATTGTTCATCTCCCGTAGGACCTGCTAGTGTTTTTGTTCGAACGTTTATTAGTGCAATTTCGTATGTTTCATAATACCATAATTATCCGTTCCAAATATATTAATCCATTTTTGTTTCATTCAACTTTTGACCATGTGATTAATAATTAATCGGCCAGCTACTTTCTCAATCTAGCTATCATAACTCAATTCTTGGCATTAAAATTGCAGCTTCTCTTTATCTGTGGTCTCATGTAGGTCAGTCTCTAGTTTGGTTCGACTACTTGTCAGCGCAGTTTAGTTACATGCACCCAGTCAATGCATAATAGCGACCCGGTTCATTCATAATTATACTACGAAAGCTGTTGATCACAGATCTGGTGATATTTGAGATATTCTTGGATAATTATCGGATCGTTAATAATGAATATTTATCATTGTTGCCATCGTTACATAAATGTTGTATAAATGTTGTAATGCCTAGCGAACTCACGAACTCTAATCTAAATGTCAATCTGATCAGTATATGGTAAGAGAAGGAAAGGATAGGATGATAGAAATAGGCTGTGAGAGGAAAGAGGGAGAAGTCACAGGGAGAGAAGTTGCCACCGAATCGTGCCATGGCTCGCGAATGGTTACCTCGATAGGAGAGAATACTCCGGAAGTGAAACCCTTACTCGGGAAGAATAAGTGCAAGAAGAAGGCGGAATGAAGCTCATGGGGAAAATGAGTGAAATGGCGAGAACAGGGGAACAGGGGTCTAGAAGGCAAGGGATGGTCATAGTAGTTACAAGCGGTAGTTACAGTATACACTTAGTTAATCATATCGGGGAGTTATCCGTCTTCTAGCTCGCTTTCGAGATTGGTCGTATCATCAACCTTATCGGGAGAGGGCAGTTGTGAAAGTAGAAGGAGTTCTTTCTTGAGATCCATCTCTTGGAAGGTACTTTCTTCCTTCTTATCAGAATCCTCTTGCTCGTTCTCATCCGAGTCCTCCCATGGATCGAACCATCCTTCTGGATGAATTGTGCTGGGAGAAGGACGGAAGCGAACCGGCTGTAATTTCAGTATTAAAGTCACACTGAATACAGAAAACAGAATTTATTAGTAGTCGTAAAGTGGCGCTGATATCTAAAGTTGATCTGCGCGCAACTCTACCATTCTGATTACTGCAACACATATTTATCCCGTTGTCTGTATCGGATTAATATGCATACCGGCTCGGTTACTCCATTGATTTTGTAGATGGCATTTCTGATCTTGGTCAACTCCGGAACTCCCACTCGACAGCATCCTTAATTTTAATTGTGATTTTTCGATTTAATTTGTTTTAACCATTTTCCGTGTTGTGATCTATTTTTGGAAAACAGAATGGAATTGAGCAAAAGGTATGCGAACGTCTTTTGCGATACGTGAGTGCACTTACGACATGTGTTTGCGCCCCATCAAAAGAATCTGATATTTTTCATCAACACTTTCGATATGCCTACAGATATTTGATATTTACTCCTACTGACTAAAGTGAGATAGTGTAATTTTAAATGGGATAAAATTCTGAAAGATTGCAGAAAGATCGGCATCATCGCAAATACAAAGATCACTATTTGAGCTCCCTGTATTGTTTTCATTTAGTTAGTTCATATCAATTAATCTTAATAGAGCTTTTAGCTAGCTTTTAAAACCGTGATACACTATTGCATTTCCAATTCTGTGTCATAATTCATATTTGAGACAGCAATTGTTTTTATTCATTCCCCCTTTTACTTCTGTTGACCTACCTCCAACGGCAAGTGCTCCAGCTGCATGCCAATCCATCACGTAATTGTGCAGATCGGATCTCGGCCCCTGGTACCTACAATTCCATATTACCGTATTCGTCTACCATAATCCTCAGGTCTTATGACTCATCCTACTCACTCTCTTTTCTCTCAAACATTTCCTGTGTCTGTGCTCTCTTCACTCTCGCTTTTCTCTTTTTCTCTGTGCTCTCTCCGCTTTCCTGCAAAACGAGCAAACGTAACCGCGACGCGTGGAAATGACGACGCAACGCGGTCGCTGGCATTCTTCCCCTTCGCCCCTTTCTCCCTCCCTTTCGAGCCCCCTCCTCCTAGCCTTCCCTCCCCCCTTTCCCCCCTTCTCCCATCCCGCCCCCTCCCCCTTTTCCCTTTCCCCCTTCCTCTCTTCACTTGGCTATATCGATTAGAGGGAGCCAAGGAGGAAGTGGAAGGGGAGAAAGGGGGAAGGGGGAGGGAAGGAGGGGGAAGAAAGAAAGGGAGAAGGGGCTAGAGGGGAGAAGTGAGCGAGAGTTGTTTGTGCAGGGAGGTCGATAGAGAAGAAGGGGAAGAGAGAGTGGAGAAGGGAAGGAGAGCACTGACTCGCAGTCACATCCTATTCATTTTGGCCCATATTTAATTACTGAAGCAATATTGAACTGCGGGATTCGGACTATGGCCCTAACCAAGTCCAGAGGAGCCCAACGAATTCTGGCACGCCTATATTCGGTGATTGTCGGGTTACGGTAGTTTCCAATTTATTGGGAAAGAAAGAATGATTGAAGTGAACGCACTGCCCGTCAACCCAAGCTTCTCCAGAGTTGGGATAGATGAAAATGTGCTTGTCTGCGTCGATCCAACCACAGTCGACAATTGCCTTGATCTGATCCACTCCATCGGCAGGATCAGTACAGTTAATGCCGACTCCGATGACCTGGAAATGAAAAAAATATGTTACTACTTGGCGATATCTACCGCGAACATCTCGAACATTTTGCTCACGTGACTGTATGCCTAACACTGATCATATATGCCAAAGACTGATCAAAATCTGGGCCCCCTTCTCCCCTACCGTATCATTAAGAGTCCTCACCTGCGAGACATTGAGCAGCATGCGAACTACATGCCCAAGAGGTGTTCCATCACGGAGATGAAGCTTCTGAAATAATGGTAAAAATCGTGAATTGGGAAAAAAGAAAATTTGATTAAAAATTGATTGAAAAAAAATACAAATTTGCTCACGTCGAGACTGAAGGAGATGATCACATCATGGATAGCAGACTGTTCTCTAATAGTGTTGACAATCATCTCCACATCTATCTTAGTAGGAATCGTTTCGAAGATGATGCCTTAAATCAAGTTGTATCCTTCTGTTTCCATGGGAACAAATACCATCATAGTCCAAGGGTCTGGCAAACACAAGCTGATTCCAGTAGTATCTTCGGACGAGCTGGAATTGTGTACTACATCTTATTTACTCTCCAAAACTTATCAACATTTTTTCCGATTACGGTAGTTTCACCGCTCCTCTACAAGACTAAAGGTTGGACATATCATTTTATTTAAATTCATGTAAATAATAGTTTTTCTTTGATATATATTCACACGCTGAGTCATGCAGTCGAGTCTGTTAGTCAATTTTATGATAAAAATGGAAATCAACTAACCTGAGGGTCGACGGTTGTTGCATAGGCTCCAGTGTACTCACTACCATCCCTCTGTGTGATCGCATAAGAACCGATCGATAGAAGAATTCGGACATTATCTTCGTTCTTATGAGCGAATCGAGCGATATGAGCAGTATTGATAGCGGCCTGAATAGAAATGAATCATTGTGGAACCACCATTGATTGCAAACTGATCAGGCAAACGAAAGGGTTCTAGATTTCACATATCATTTACGCCAAGCATTTATGCTTTCAGACTAGCAAAAGCAACTAAATAAATTTTAATTTTTAAAAATAAATGGCTCACTCGGAAAGCTCTATTGGTAGCGTTATATCCGTAGATAGGCGCGAGAGTCTCGCAGGAATGATGATATGTGTTTGTAGTGATAATATCGCAGCCAATGTTGATGAATCTGAACATAATTTGAATACGACAGTATAAAAAGTTGCTAATTTCCCTCTGGAAATGAAACATACGCCTCATAAACAGCTTGAACTTTGTCGAGAAACTCGAAATTGGCATAGGCGGTCCAACCGACATGGTTCTGTAAAAGATTATGAGAAATTTTAATATGAATTAAAGAAAATTCTCAGGAAAAGGGCTCGAACTCACATGAAAGACGACATTCTCCTTGTCAAGTTCCGTGGAAAAGCTTCCGTCGAGGAAAACAAGCTCATTCTTCGCCTTCTTATCATCCAAATACTCTTTGAAGGCCAGTTTCAACACCTTTTCCTTGTCTTTCTCGGGCGGACTAGAGTCCATCACTGAAATGAGGCAGATATTGGATTAGATTGAGAGGGAGGAAGCGAATTAGCGAGCAGGGCATATAATAAGTGGTGGGGGATATAAGAGTAGAGAAGGAGGCAGAGAAAGAGACGCACGAGTCACAAGTTACAAACCGCTAGTTAGCGAGTGAGAGAATTCGAGATTGAAGAGGGGAGGAATAACGATTTTCCTCCGGCAAAAAAATCATAATAAAAAGTTTGAAAATTTTTGGCTGAATGCCAACAATGGTATTGTTCCCCGGACACGGCTTTGTTTGCCGGCGCTGGCTCTCACGGTCCCACAACGACTATTGTAATCGCGCCTTGCGCATCATCCGTTCGAAAGTCCTTGATCTCTGTAGTTTGTCGTATACTCTCCTTTTTGAATAACTAGCGAATATCAACTTGCAAATTTTCATATAATTCAGCATTTCCCCGTCATTGCTTCTCTCACATCATTCAGACCTAGAATATTACTCCAACAGTTCTTTGTGAATTATCTTTGTGATACAGGGAAAGAGAACGGTTTATCGATAATATATTAATACAGGAAATTAACGTGAAACATGGTTTATGAGACGAAAAGTGTTCAATAATGTTCAATAAGTCTCAGACATAGATGGCGTTGTTAGGATACGCGATGGATCCCTTAGCAAGCACTGAATCCGTGCTAGTTGTCGCTGGAATGGCAGTGGCGATACGAGGAGTGACAGAACTGCAAGGGAAATAGGGGATTGAATAAGTGCAAATTGACAATTCACCCTCCATCTCTGCTTAGACCCATCTCAATATTCGCTCGTCGCTCCTGGCGACGAATTCTGAATAAAAATCATATGATTAAGCATCTCACAAACAAAAGATCATGAAATAACAAGAGAGCAATCAGACAATAGAGTAATGGGTAATGGAGTGAGTCTTTCAAACGATTTTATACTGAATGGTTGACCTACCGTTTCTGGACTCCCTTGTACATGACAAGCTGAAGGAGCGAGAGGAGGATAGTCACGGAACATCCGCCGAGAATCATCTAATTTATTGATTTTTATTATTTATCGATATTTTGAAATAATTGTTTTTATATTATCGAGATTTAACAATAGTCGAATGATTTAATTAGCGATCTTAAATGTTATCGATATTTATAAATAATAGAACTTATAAGTGATCGAGTTTCTAAAAAAATTCACCATTGTGACGACGAAGACTCCCTCAAATCCTTCAGTAGATCGATAAGTACTACTGTGATCGGTAAAGTTACTGTGAGCATTCGTTAGCTAAAGTGGATGACCATTCACGTATGCCATGATACACGAAAAGGTGACATTACCATGGGGAATTGTTCGAATCCTTGGGAAGGGCCAAGAAGAAGAAAGGGAAGAAGGAAGGAGCGACAACATATCATGCTATCAAGCGTAGTCACTGCAGATGAATCTTGTGGGAACGCGAATCACAATGACAATCGTGAAAGAGGGAAACGGATTCGTCCACGCAGTCGTAGTGAATCTAAGAAGGAGGAAGGGCTAATAAATCTTGTCTCGCTCCTCGTATCCAACGAAGATCCCTCAAACCCATTCAACCATTACCACAGCGACAAGGGAGCTGGAATGTGAACGCACGAAGTATTCGTTTTTATCGACGGACGTTGGCAGACAAACGGGAAAATAACACTCTACAGTACACTGCAGTGACTGGGATGGAGAACGATTGGGAGTGTTGAATGGGTTGGAGAACGAGGCTAGGAGACTAAGGGAACAATTGCGCATTAGAGTACGCGATCCATTTGGTGGAGTGGACGTCATAGTGGGATATTTATTAAAAGGATGAAGGAGAAGTCAAGTTAGAGCACGTATGAATCAATATTCCATATGATGTAGCTACTAAGAGTTAGCCTCGGATGTCTGAGAGCAGGGAATGGGTTGCTGGATGAGAGATAGGACGGGATCAGTTTCTCAAGATTAATAAATTCCTGATCCGGTTGGTTGGATGGGATGGAGTGCATTTAGTGAATAGGAAATGAAACTTCAGGTTAGACGACTATGCCTACGGTAGGAGTATGGAATGAATCAAAGTTGGAGGAGATCAAGTAACTGAATGGTCATGTGTTAATGAAAGTCACGATAGAGTACGGTATGAGTATATTGGAAGGTGATCGAGGGAATGAGTTAATTTAGTAAGGGGAATGTCATGCAATATGAATTTAAGTTTCTAGGTGAACGGGTGAAACGACGGCGAAACTGGTCAGAGAGTACGGAAAATGAGAGAGTACGGTAGGTCAGAGAGTACAATAGGTCAGAGAGTACGGTAGATCTAGCGTGCCTCTAGCAGAGGAGCATTGATGGATCCTCCATCCTGATCATCAGTCGATAGATCATCTTCGGGTGATCCAGGGTTCGACTCCCAGTCAGTAATCGTGCTCAGCTGAGGCCTGAATGGCAGAATTTCACCCGTCCATCAATGAATATTATCATCTCGGTCAATGACTTCGTGGTTGATCTTTCCCGTAGCCAATACACCGTGAGAGGGTGATCCTCTGTGATGGCCCTCACAATTCGGTCTCCGTGATCAAATGGACAGTCGATAATCCACCGTATCACTGAACTAATCATCTGTTCCTCTAGTCTAGACCAATTTCCCTTGCAGCATCCGCTTCTTCCTTATCGACTATCGGAAATGGATCGCTTACATCCAGACATTCCCACTATCAACTACTGAAAGTCTCGAGGGGAGACGAGAGGGAATACCGTACACCGCTACTTATGCAAAATAACCTCAAGTGCTAATCATGAAAAATTTAACAACAATTATCGTAATCTCTTCGCCAACCGTTCGTAATCGAGTGCCCTAAAAAGTACTGAAAGTCCTCAAAAAAGGGAGATACCGTACACTCTCATGCGAATGCGACGCCATTGCACCTGAGACCAGTCCGGCAGGCCGATGATTCTGAATATCGATAGATTTTTTATGGAACGTGAGAAAATCGAAAGTTGTTAGGCAAAAAAAGTGTAACGCACTCTGGCTCACGAGGACGGAACCATCCAATCTTGCAGATTGCACACACTACAATCTGAAAACAATGTCAAGTACTTCTGAGTAAATCAATACGCTGAGAGACCTAAAGAAAATAAGCCATGATTCGATTCTAGCCTGAGACAACCCTAAAAGAAGAGAATATCGATAAATATGGTTGTTTGTTGCCTTCCGTAATCCAGTAAGAGTGGAAGTCGTACGCCTAAAATCGGTGTTAACTACCGTAGTTTCCCATGCATTCAAACGGCATTAATGCTACCGTATCTCATTAAGATCAATCGATATACGCTCAACTAGGTATCTACAGTCTCTAGACTGATCCAGTAATCCATTCTACAGTAACACCGACCAATCCGAATGAGATTCCGGCGAATACAGCAATAACGAAGGAGATGATCGTGTTGAGGGGCGTTCTCGAGGGTAAGACGTAGGGATTGAGAGTGACCAGTGGGTCCTTGACTCCACGAGAGAATTGATCCTCCGAGAAGGGATAGTAGGGAGCCATTCTGATAAAGATAAAGATATATCCACGTCAAGCGATTTTACAGTTGTAAGACAACGCTAGGTGGGACGCACTGGTAAGGCCAGCTGTTTTCCGGATTACTATACCCTGCGGTCCAAAGCTTTCTAGGGAAGGTTAGCGAGGTCACTATCAGAGGATCTTGATAGGAATGATATCAACTAAAGAGATAGGAGGGAGTGTGAAGAGGAAAGGAGCAATCAATGCCTTTGAGAGCTACTCTAATGAACTCTCAAAAAAGTGCTGCCTAGAGGAGATGTGTTCTTGAGCCTTTGAAAAGGCGTATCCGGGAGTAAGGAATGCTTCATCGAGAGAGAAAGAGACACACGGATGTTACGTAAATCACGAATGATTGTCGGCCATAATGAATAGATAGGCCAGAAAAAATAAGCCACAGAAAACGGCTTGGAATGAGTGGAAGAGGAGATTGACAGTGTAATGGGGATACTGGGGAGCGAAATGGAAAGAAGACAGGCGATCCTAAGATGAACGACCTAATATCCCAAGGAAGGGACGAATTCGTCCTGATGATAAAGTGAGGGGAGGTCTGAATCAGAAGAGAGAAGAGCGAAGTCGAAGGGAAGAGTGAAGAGGAGTAGACTATCACAAAAACTAAAAAAACTGGAGCTCGGATAGTGGGAAAGTCGGGGGTAAAACAGTGTGAGTGTCGAGAGGGCGATACTTCAGTAATCATCGAGGGAGTAAGTCCTCTTCTTCGTTCTCTCTTCCTCACCCGGGATCGGAGTGGGAGGAGTGACGATCACCTGGAAACGTTTTATTTTTTTTTCTGAAATCTGAAAAAATCTTATTCTTGTTACAACATAAAGTTATACATGATGTACATTATGAGTTTGATCTGGACCATTGAAAGAGATGATAGGGCATATTCAATAGGTGATGCTAGATTTTTCTTGTCATTAATTGTCGTTTCTCGACTGTGGCACTACTAATAAAGACGGTAAAAGGGTAGAAACAATTCACAGATACGGTACCTCAGGTGGGGCAATCGTATGAGAGGGGGAAGTGGTGGCGGTGGGAGGAGGAGTGGGAAGACTCGTCGGGGAGCCGATCTCGCGCTCCTCGTACGATTCACGGGGAGGAAGCTGCACGTGCACCTAAATCAGAATCGTTTTTATTCGTCAACCCTGACGAGCTAATGTCATTGTTCCACTCATGAGGATCTTCTGCAGATTCATTCATCTATCATAGTAGTGATTGCACTCGGTGAATCTTCACTTTTCAGAAAATTATTTTTGACTTCGATACTTCTAAGAAGACAAGCGATCTTCTATCAACTGCAGTCCTCTGACTGATAATGCGTAAGATGTAGAAAGATGTCAAGTACCTTGTCTCTCATATCGATTATCTTCCCTCTTGGCACTTTGCCCTGTTCGAAGTCAGCGACGGCGTCAGTCGAATCGGCTCCATGCATTCGACTGCAACTTGAGGTGTGGTTACGGTGGGATAGGGTTTTCGATAATGATGTCCCCCAACGTTATCTATCCACTTGCACTCTTTCGATTCCATCGATCAGTCACGATCAGATGGTATCGAAAGGAAAGAGTGGTTGGGTTTACTGTAGACATGCAAGCGTTGAGGAGTTTCTTTCCGCGAACGATGCTCAAGGAAATTTACGGGCACTCGAAAAGAGGAGGATACTCCACATTCTCTTAGTGCACTATCCGAAGTAGAGGTCCTATTGAGTCGTCACATAAACTGGTGAGCGTCAGAAATCTCTCTCCAATCTGTGATAGATACTTAATAAGTGGTTGTTAGTTCACAATCGCAGCTTAGTGACTATGAGCTATCAGGAAAAGACTGTATGGTATAGAGTTAGAAACCACTTACGTCAGTAGGAATCTGGTGAGTAGAATGACCGCTAGTAGCGCGATGACGGCAACAATCAACGCGATGAACATCCACACATTCCCGTCCATTGTCCATCCTCCTCCCTGATGAGTCGAAGGAGGAAGGGAGGGACGAATGGTTGACAGATCGGAGGAAGAGTTCATTCGCGCACCTCTCTCAATCAAAGCGAATGAATCGAGTGTGAATCACAGCGGGGAATGGTTGCTAACTAGCGGCGAGGGGAAATGGCTAATGTCAACGAGGAGAGGAGGAGCAGTGGGATGATGACCGCAAAGCGCAAAAACGACGACACGAGATCATTTTCGTTAATTGAGTGGGATTGGGGGATCGGGGGATCGGGGTCAGTTCAGTATATGCAAGAAATTAGCAACCGCAATGAGAACCGGAACGAATGCGAGAGACAAGAGATGAAGGGATAGATCGGGGCGAGAAGTTATGATAAGCTTGTGAAGAGTGTTATCAAGCGATAATAAGTCCCTCACTCCGGATCTACCACCAATTTCCTGCAAGGACAGAGCCAATTGCCGATCCTGCGCACTTCACTTGGTTCATCGTTCACTCCCTTCCCCTTCTCCCTCTCCCCAATCACTCAATCGGTGTGACCAGTGAGATAGAACTCGATCAAACAGCGGAGCATATCTTTATTCGATAGATCGGTGCACATGAACAAGCGGTGAGATCAGAGATGAGATGGGAGACAGGGGACATTCACAGCTCGAACGACCCAGGAACGGACTGGGTCAGCTGGGGACGAGCTGGTCCGCGAGACTTGCGCACGATTGGAGTGCGAGGCCGACGATCGACCGAAGAAGTCAGGAGGATCGGACGTCCTCCTCGTCCCTTCACTCGACGAGGCGGAAGGGGAGTGGACATCCGATTGGAGATTGACTGCATCTCAACGTCCTCGACCGTCACCTTAATGATTTTTTGTTGAAAATATTGATTTTTTCTGTGAAAAAGACGCGAAAAATGATGTGTACCTCCCTCTTCTTCGTCAGATATCGATACAACTTGGTCAGTTTATGCTTGAAGAGACAGAATGCGATGAGGGACAGTTTGAGGGCCAGTCCGTACAGCATTGCAGAAGACCAATAGGTCATCTTGGAACCAGACGAAGCTCCGGACGATCTCTGCCATCATCACAATGAAAATTGCCGGAAAAATCCATAAAAAAGCTAGGGCACTAGGGGGGGGGTAGCATTCCGGAAATAACCTACTGAATGAGAACTAAAAATTTATTAGAGCGATCGGTAGGTTCTCAATACCAAAAGCGAAAACAGTCGAAATTGCTTGGTTATTATACAGTAGCTTATCATCCGAATGTTCATATCCGACCTAGTCAACAGTAGTCCCAGAACTCACGGGAACCGGCGGCATTCGTGGAAGAGCCTCCCGATGAGAATAGAGGAGGGCGGAGGGAACGGAAGAAGAAGAAGGATTCCTTGGAAGGATGTAGATAAATGAGATGGAAAGAAAGAGTACAATGAGGAAGAGGTAGGCTGAGAAAAAGTAGGCAATTTGTATTCTTGATTCGGAATGGATGTTTGAATTGCCCTTTAGACGTTTGCGTTCAATACTAAAACATATTGTACGAAAATTCGACGTTAATGAGATACTTGATAACACTGAAGGCAATTAGAAAGGGACAAACAAGAGATTTCTTTATCAACGCTTTTCAGGATTGAGAAGAGGAAGCCTGGATGGGAACAATCGTTAGCTTCGGGTGTCATTTTGGAATGGAGAACGGAAAGATGCAGGGTGATTTATATATGGAATGCAATCTATGCGGTTAAAGATACTAAAATAGAGCTAGGTTTGAAAGGATTGGAAAAAGGCGAACGGTGATTATCTTTCTAACAGCGTTGACGTTTTAAGGACAGGAGTAGTTGAGTGTAGTTTGTTATCATGTGCTATATAGTATCATCGATTAGTGGTTCTAACTATGGCGAAGCAGTATGTGACTCTCAAAATCGGATTTTTTCAAGACAGCAACATTCAAAAAATGGGAGTATGCCAGATTGAGAGAGTGGGTCGATTGGAAAGGGACTCTTCAATGATTACGGCAGAAGACGATTCTCACGATGAGAGCCAACATGAAATGGAAGGGAAGAATGATGGCATTGACCATTCCATAGAAGAGAGCAGTGGCATAGGTGCAGGCCAGTGAGCATCCCGAACCTGAATATTAGACATTGGAGTAATCTATAATTGTTTCTTCAAGGAGTAAAACATTCACAAATCGTATATTCAATAACAATTTCTTCTTTGCGTAACAATTGAAAGTAAAAAGAGAAACTCACGAGTGGCATTCCAGCAGCAGTTATCCTCTTCGACCTCATCGTCATCATCATCGATCAGGAGCATCGGAATCATGACAACACCTCAAATATATTTTCAGAATTTGTTTTCAAAATTCGTTGTTCAGTCACATATACTCTGCTGCACTTTCACTGATCAGCACAATGTGATAGCTAATTAGAATGGTTATTCGAGCATTCAATTAGCGTACCTGAATCCATGTTGAACGTGACAGTGTGTCGATTCTCAGCTGGAGACGAATCAGGAGTGACAGGAGTCATTGGAGAAGGACGATAGTGCAAGAGGCCTTGCGATAGATAAACTGATAGAAGGATGAGACTGACAATATGGAGAAGAGTTGCCTGGACAACCAGAAATTCGATTGACGTGGCCACTCTATCTTCCCGTCTCTTCCCCTCTTCAGCCATATCCTTTTGATAACGCCTACTTTCGTTTCCTTGAATCTTCTCACATTTCTATCAAATTCCAGACACAAAAGTACACAGGGCTATAGGCCATTGCATATGAAATCGATTGAAGAGATCTTCCGCACTCAGCTCGATGAACAATGAACTCCTGAAAATACAGGGAAATACATTTTCTTGAATATTCGAGGATATACATGACGATACTGATGACGATGGGCGTATTCATTTCATACTTTGTGCAACCGTTCGTACCAGATTCTTAAAATGAGTTTTATTTTCTCTTTACCCGTTAAATGCGCAAATTAGTTCAGTTTGTTTGAAAAACTACATCAATAAGTCATGCCCACCTCGTTCTTAAAAATGCAGACGATTATTTGCGATATGATTTTCGAACATAATGTGCATAAGATTAACGGGCGTTGATGAGAGAGATCGGAAACTCTAATTTGAACAGGGGCCGATTGTCAGAGGAATCATCAGCTCAAGATCGAACGACGACGACGAGTCCGCGTCATTTCTAAGATAAGCAAGACCCAGAAAACGGACTGCTGATTTTCGATTGTCTCGTCAATCTATTTTATTTCAGGATGTACAGAATCATGGTCAATAAAGAGGATCTTTACTCGATTCATGTGTGTAATTTCCTTAATCTTGAATTATTGACTGTTATGATTACTGATAAATTCGCTTTACTCGTAGTCATTGCAAACACATAAGATACAATCCATATACATGATCCCAACTGAATCATAATGAACGGAACGAGAGCTAGCGAACTCCCACGAGTGCTAGAGTACCAAACACTTGGTCCATCAGTGTCTTCCATTGTGGTTTGAGTATGTTGAATGCTTCAGGGGACAGATGGTAGTCATCACAATATCGAGAGTGTCCATTGTGAGGGTTGTACCTGAAAGAGGAATGAAGTGACATTTCCCGACAATAAAATCCACGTCCTCTCCTGCTGGCCCATATGCATTGATATAGTTATTCAAATTGACATAAATGGGGCATGACAAAACCGCAACGACAAAAGCGCAAATGAATTACTTAAATCGCTATAACTCACGCCCCGATTTTTTCACTAGAACCCAAATTCCAAGAGTAATCGAATGGACACGGCCACAAGTCATAAAACGACTGGGAAAGATTTGTGAAAAAATTTTAAAAAACGATTTAGAAACCTGAAACCACCGGGAATTGATAACAAATTGTTAAAGCATGTTGCGGAAAAAAGTTAAGCACTCTTTCAATATCCGGAGAAGAGCAATGTGAATTTGCGCTTTTGTCGTTGCGGTTCTGTCATGCTCCCACATGAATTTATGTATTTCGTAACTTGGCACAAAAAGAGGGGACTTACCAAGAGAAAATGTCACTTCCGTTGAACAGCAACTTTCCCGTTTCAAGGCGGACGATGTTTGAATGATTGAACTGTCTCACGCGGTCGAAGTAGTGCCGGAATCGACTCGAATATGACTGAGACATCTTTTTTCCTGATCTGTTGATGTATATAATACCTTGAAGTCTTGCTTGAGATCACTGATTGACTGGTTGAATCTCGCTCGTTTGAGTAGGGAAGTGGGGACGGTAGAAGGTACTCTCGCTGCGGGATACGCGTCGTCCACAATGACGAAACGAGAGTACATACTGAAATCAACAACTTTGACTATATGAATATGAATTGATTACTCTAGTTATTGCTCAAATTTTAACAAGAGTTTGCAGTGGATTGATTGACGGAAAGGAAGTGCACTGTAGGAAGTGCAATCTTTAGCTACATCTAAGAGACGTTTCACGAGAGAACGTAGCTTCTGAGGCGGGGCGACGGATGACTTTTCTGCAACCTATCCCAATATTTTTTTGGTGAAGTTGCCATACCAAATGCTGATTGCGGGCCCAATATGAGGAGTTTATATGCACTCTTCGAAAAGTTGCAGGCCCGGCAAAAAAAGGTCGAAATTTTCATCGTCGAAAAATATGTGTTTTGAAAACTTAATTATACGTATTTTTGCTTGTAGATTCCAAAAAACATACTTTGGAAGACATCTGATATCGTTAAAAGGACGAAATCAAAGATTTTCATCGATTTTTGCTCCTCCTGGAAAATTTTTCTCCGTCTAGGATTTTCTAACCTCGATTTTCGAAATCTACGTGAAAAACTACTACGACTGTGAAAATTTCAAAAAAATTTATCGATGCGCTCGGGAGTTATTCATCTGTGAAGAAAGCCAACCACACTTTTTTCACAAAATGGCACACACCGAGAGGGCTCAGATTGTTCGGCCAACAGTTGTCTAAGCCTCAAATGATGTTTTTTCATCATTTTAATCCTTTTGACGATTTTTAGTCAGCTTTTTGACCTTATTTCTGGTCATGACTCACTTCGATTTTTTTCACATAAGGGTCCCCCCTTATGTCAAAAATCAGGTTGGGGGTCATGTTGAAATAGAACCTCCGACCCAACAAAAAGTACGTTAGGGTGCTTAAAAAATGTTTTTATGTTACTTTTAGTTCAATAATACATGTTATTGTGGGCAATTGCCGGGCCTGCAACTTTTCGAAGAGTACATATAAACTCCTCATATTGGGCCCGCAATCAGCATTTGGTATGGTTACTTCACCAAAAAAATATCGGGGTTGGTTGCAGAAAAGTCATCCGTCGGGTAGGTACGTTCTCTCGTGAAAGGTCTCCTAATGAAACTGATATCATCTTGTCTTCATAATTCTCACCTCAGTTTATCGAACATCTCCTTGATCGCAGCGAGTGCTGGGTCATTCTCAATTATCGGGCCCATCTGCGGAGCGTATCTAAATTATTCATAATTAAATATTAATAATTTAGAATGAGAGTTCATATGTATTTATAATAAATCACTAGTAAGGAATACGTAGTAATTACTAATTATTCATCTTTATACTTACGTTCGTATGCTCACAATGATTATCGCTGGTCTCGTTGCATCAGCGAGTTTGAAGACGGCATCTCGATACTGTTGGCATCTTAGAGAGGCAGGCTGAAGAAATGAACAGCCTGCAATGAATTGCTACTTTATTAATTAAATTATTATTTTATGTATACCTTTTTGTATGATTCCGCGAAGAGATCGGAACCGTCCCGCTGCGATTTCCTGAACTTGCGTGCTATTGAGCGCTCAATTCGACTGAACATACATGAAAGTGTGGCGCTGAGAATCCGGCGAATGAGTTTCCTACTAAAAGGATGTCCAGATTCGAAGCCGAGTTGCCATTCTCAACAAGTATGAAATAAAAGCGATAAATTGTATAAATATTAAAATATTAGCGCTTCGTTAAGATCCCAGAAAAAAGTGAAGTATAACTGAAAGGATATGGCTTACCAGTATACAGTGTGAATTCTTCTCCATTTTCAAGAACGTCTTTCCAATTATCGCCTTTCCGTCAGTATCGTTCACACAACCGACGAACAGCGTACGATTCTTGTGTTCGGCTTTCCAGTGTTGATCGAGGTGATTATTCCACAAATAGGACTCCGAAGACCACACCGACTCTGCAATTGGAGGAGGTTCAATCAAAGTACCGTTATCTTCCGATCTTTTTGGTAAAATTTGAGACTCGAAGACCAGATATTGCCCACGAACAGAAAACGAACCTGGGATGAAGACTTGATGTCTCACGCGATACACCAACGGAGTGAAAGTGAGTGCACACAGGACGTACGCGACAATGACAATCGTAGTCGAGAGAGGAAAGGGCCAGAAAAGAGAGGGACGCTCGAGATGAAAGTGAATGACAGAAGCAACAAGAAGAGAGAGAATGAGAACGAATGAACCATCTGAATGACATATTAGAATGATTTTAGTCAATCGGCACTACTACCTAATTCAATTAACAATAGCAAAGGTACAGACCGGGAGAACTCAGGCACTTTCTATCGTCAAATTGTGAGCCGACTCAGCATTAAACAGAGTATTCATAATATTACAACTTACCAAATACGCTAAATGCAGTGACGTCAAAGAAGAATTTGGTGAATGCAATTATTGGCCAGTGCACGAGATACGCGACGTATGAGATATCGCCGAGGTAGGTGAGGATACTGAAAGTAAAGGTAAAAGGTAAAGGTGTATCCACATCAAGCGAATTTACAGTCGTATGACGATGCTAGGTAAAAAAAATGCTAGCCATTGTGTCGACAACAAACTCATTACTTACGGAACTTCGAAGATCTTCGCTCGAGTGAATGGTTTCTGTCCGGCAATCAGCACGAAACTCATTGCAGCGAGTGAAACGAGACGAAGAATGATGGGATCGATGGTGTAATCGGGAGTGAGAGCGAGAAGGACGACAAAGGAAGCGAGAGCAAGGCACATTCCATAGGTGATGCAGTCTGAATGTTGATGGATAACTACAACCAGCTGTGTGTGGATAAACAATTGTGGACAAGTCCACACATATCATCACGTTTCTAAAGAATAGCATCGTTTCACAGTAATTGGATCTAACTAAATCAATTCTGAAACGTCAGTTCAACGAGAAAGGTCACCGTCTATGCTCATACTCACCTTGCACTCCTATCTTCTTCAATGTATCGTCACTTTCATACTCGCTTGAATCAACTTTGACTCTTACATATTTGGAAACATCGGAGATTACTTTTGCAGCGAGGAACTGCCACAGTCTGAGCAGATACCATCTGAGAATGTGCAGGAGAACCAATACCTTGTGAGAATAGTATTGAACGAGAAGATGGGACCAGTGACAAGAAAGAGAATGAGTGAAACTGCAAAAGGATGTCTCTTAGTGGCCATGAACAGAGAACTACCAAGTGAGAGGACGAGAGGAAAGATGAAATGAGGTGTGGATGTCTTGACTACGATGAGTCTCTCAACGAGAAGAAGGAATGGGACGAGGAGGTAGAATTGAATCTCGAGTCCGAGTGACCAAGTATGAGTAAAGACCTGTACCTCGTTGACCTGGAATTAATTACGTATTGCTTGTATATTGTCAATCTATTCACCGCAGTCCAGTAATCTTTCGTGTCGAAAAGATTCCCGATATTCATTGCGAATGCCGCCACCCATGGCAGTTTGTGACGCATTGTGTTGATCAGTCTGGGTAAATTTGTTGAGATCTACTAGTGATTGTCCCATACCGGTCCGTAAACAGCCAGCCGGCAAAGGAGACTGTAGCAAGGAGTGTAAGTGCATACATGGGGACGATTCGCTTGAAGCGACGCTTGTAGAAATCAGCAATTACCTGAAAAAATGTTCAAAATACAATGAAAATACCTATAAAATTCGTGAAAAAGCTATAACTAACGTAAAATAATTATTTGATTATCTTCCGAATCTCACCTCTAAATTGATACATTGCTTCGATGATAGAATGTTTGTGATGAGATATCCCGAAATCAGGAAGAATCTGAAATTGTCCGCTCCCTTCACTCAGAGAAATCCACATACATATCAACACCGATGAATCCATTGACGAACTTCTGGGGCCAAATATGGAAGAAAACGACCGATACCAGGCAGAAGCCTCGAAGTCCCTATAATTTTTTTCTAATTGTTTTCTTGTTTTTATTGCTTCACAATACATTCACCATAATGCAAAAGTGTATCCACGCCAAGCGATCGTACGACAACGCTAGTAGGTTCTACGTACAAAATTGTGAACAATTTGAATTGAGAACCCGAATCGTCAACAAGACGACGGATCTTCTTCGAATCATATCGAAGACTCTACACTATTCACACTAGTGCACAAAGAATATAATGGAATTGAGGTCATACCTGTATATCAGCTCTTCGCTCGCCGGACAACCCTCCCATCTGCTTCATTTAGACGAATGTTCGCTATTGCTCCCGCCAGTTCTGATATCGAGCCGGCAAACAGATATCTCCTGAAGGGAAATTAGAGATCGGATCAGGGTGATCATGAGCAATCTGAGAACGGCAAAGGGAGAAGATTCGAGGGGATAACTCCCTTTGTTTCGTAATGAACGTAATGAAACAATGGACAACAGTGAGTGAACACGTTCATTGCGGGTCTCAATTCGTAGAGGGTGAACGAGAGTGAAAACTGGAACTGACTGTGAAGAAGAGGAGAGAAGTCCCCCTATCTGGCTATCGAATCTATTCTCTTTTCCTTCTTCTCTACTCCCTCGATTTGCTTCCCTTCTCACAAGCAGAACGAAATCAATGACCATTACTGCGAAGAAGGGAAAACCAATGTGCAAATATATTTCAAGACAATGTTTCAGAAGTAAAAAGTTAGCTAAGAATACGGTAGTATTTGAGAGCCGTAGATCTCAAACCTGAGAAAAGGCGCTAAATCCCGGTCCGGTTGCGCGGAATACGGTAAGATATTTAGGCGCGTAGTGAATCGGTTCAAATGGGGGAAAGGAGTGAGAGGGAGAGAGAGAAGGTGATCAAGGTTGTGTGTGGAGAGGCCGTGGGAAAGAAGGAGAGCAGAGAGAGGGTGAACGAGTGTGAATGGAAAGGGAAGAGGGTATGGAAGGGACACGAATATGGCGGGAAATGAATGCGTCAACAATGAGCCGATTTGCATTACGCCCTAAGCTTTTCCGTTTTGGCTCTATTGTTTTCCCTTACTTGCATTGTATAGGTCTCGCGAAAGCCTTTTTTTGCTTTAACAGCCTCATTCCAGGTAAAAATGACGAACAAGAGGCGCTGTACAAATTGTATTCAGTGAGTTATTATCTTTCGTATTTATTTATTTGGAATAAAGTAATATGATGTCACTTGTTCAGTACTCTCTGTGATGTCGTGGGAAGACAGCGACCCGATCGATGCATTGAATTCGTTTGCGAGTAAGTTGTTGCATTCTTCATTCTACTTTCTTTTACATGTAACTGGCACATTACATGTAACTGGCTTTGTTCACTGTTTTGTGAGCATAATATTTTGAACACATTTTTATTTTTACAATGTCACTGAAACACTAATTAATATGGCGAGGCTTTCAAACATGAGAAGGAGTTATAGATGACAGGCGACTGTTCTTAACTATTTAACAATATCGATTGTAGCTGACTTTTGATTAAATTTCCTTCTTGCAGGAGTATATCACTATTCGAGAAGCATTTCGGCTTCGAATACAAGGAAGAGACACGAGAATTGGCTCTTGAGGCAATTGCCAAATTTGGGCCGAGTACTCCATTTGAGAATGACGAGCGAATGCTGCCCATATACAGGATTCTGGTTTGTTACTTCAGTCATTTTCAAGTATTCCTAACTAATATTTGAAGTCTAACTTTACCGTTGACTTTCAACATATGATAAAATCAAAAATTAATTTTGTTGTTTTAAATTAAATTGTGACATTATTATAAGTTGAACATTTGCAGGGAAAGTACTCTCGTTCATTGTCCTCCACCGATATCTACGATAAATTGTACGAAAAAGGACTTTTCGCGAGGTCACCGCAATTTCACGTTGATTGGGCAGAAGTTCATCTAATGGCGAATCAGGTCGAGCAAGCAAAGGCCATTCTGCATATGGTTAGTTGTGTTTCACACTAGTACTTTCACGCTCGTTCTTTAAAGGGTTACATTGTCTTCGGTAGCCTTGTATACTGCGATTACAAAGATTTCTTTTTTTTTAATTACAAAAATAATATATCCGATGTATTTGAGATGGAAGCAGCAGTGGGTGGTGATCACGAGAACTGCACTCAACTTCGTCAACGAATCATCGAAGAGGAGAAACGACAGGCGGAAATAGAAAGGATCACATCCAGAACATCAAAAATTGCAGCGCTTGTCAATGTGAGTGCTCCAAAAGAGTGTAAATTTAGTGCGTAAAAAATTTAAAAAATACAATTAGCTCATTATGAAACAAATATGCGTTGGTGTAATTCCGAATTTTTAAAACTTTTGCTCACCGTTTCACTTTCTGCATTTCGTAGAATCGACCAATTAGCATACATCATTAATGGTTGTAGCTCGTGGTCATCCAATATTGAAACATTTGCAGCAGCAGTTGCTGTACAGGCTGCAGGAATACATTTTCCCATTTTTACTGCAAAATTATATTTTTCGATGTGCCAAGTTGTACATTCCTTCAAAATTGCATGAAAAACGTGATTAAAAAAATCTAAGAATAGATCAAATTTGAGCGACATGAAAAATCGAAGCCTATCGCTAACTGCCTTCCCTACTGTATTGAATGTGAAACTTACACCGTTGTTCTTTCTGCCTTTCGGAAAATTTATAAATTTTCATAATCCTCATACCACGTCAGATTATTCGTTCAATTTATATAATCATCAATCGTTCAATATTTTCAGCCTGGGGAAGCACCAAACAAGTCTGCTCGTCGAAATCTCTTTGGTTCCACTTCTCCTGAATCAAAAGTGCCTAACGATACAATCGCTGAAGAGCCCAATATGAAGTAATTGTTTCATTTCGCTTTTATTCAAAAAATACTGTAGCACTTGCCGTAGTGTGCCCAATTTTTGCAAAAGTGGCAGGCCAACACTCTCCTTACCCTATACTATGCACAGAGGGAGACAGCGAGAGAGTGTGTGGGAGAAGAGAGACGCGCAACACAAGCAATGTGGCGCGCGCGCAGTCAAGAATTGCTTAGTTACGTTGACGATAGATTTTACGATAATTATTTATTTATTTATAACCCTTAATGATAATTTTTCACCTTCAGATCTTCAATCGAGCATTCCGAGTCCGTTCTTCCCACTTCACGTGATGAACCGATCGTTCTGCCCAATATCGTTGACGCGTTCGTTATTTTCACCTCAACTTTTTTTCCATAACTAAGTATATTGGTTCTCTGCTCCGTGTTGTATTTGAATAGTTACATAATTATTTTATCAACCCTTGCCCCCTTCTCGAGCTCACACTTGCTCTACTAAGAAGACTCCACAGAATTCTTCATTAAGCCGAGTTTTACCGAGTATCATTTATTTACATCATTATTTACAGCCCTCCGATCGATATCAGTATCGTTTCTCCCTCGATCAACCTTATTCAATCCGGACAGCTGTAAGCAAATTTATCTATTTGTGAAATTGGAGTTCTGTCGTCACTATCCTGATCGTTCGCCTTTCAGTGCACCCAACTTTGCGCTCCCGCCCGTTTTCTCCTTCTCCAATGCAATTCCCACGTCGACTGCATCGTACAAGCCGTCAATGCACGCGACGACAAGGGAAACTACCATGATTCGGTACTATCGAATTTTTTATTCCACTATTATCCCATATATATTAGAAAATTGAGAAAAAATGGAATTTGAAAACACAAGAAAATATGCGATAAAGATAATTTTTAAAAAATTGAGAATACTGACATGAGTACCAAAAAATACAATAATTTTTTTGAATATTTGCAGGAATGCAATCATGTCCACAACAATGATGCCTACGATGGCTGGCGCTAACATGCTCTCCGGTCTCCCCTCGCACCCAGGACAGATTAAAAGGTATTTTGTGTTCATGATCTCTTGTTTTATCAATCTAGATTCATTCAATCGAACGTTTCATAGTCTTCTTACACTGTTGATATACGAATGTTTTTTTCGATCAATCTAGATTCAATCCAACGATTCATAGTCTTTTTGCACTGATGAGCTCACAAATGTTGTTTCAATCAATCTACATTCACTCAACCTTTTCAACTCTCATGATGTCTCTTGATCATCTGTATTTCCAGCCAATTCGTCGTTCCGTCCCTTCCTTCCTTCCGCGATGTGGCCAGAGCTGCCAATTCAGAGAATGTGTAAGTTTCTACTCCAACACCTTTTTGTCTGCCCTAAATCTTCAATAATCGTCGCAATATTCAGGGACCCCCGTGGCGCAATCGCAAACCACAACTTTGCAAGAAGAGATCTTGCAGGTGATTTATTCTCTAATTTATGATGTTTGTTTGAAAACATAGCAATTGATCGAATGCGCTTGACAAAAATGGACATTGCACCGGCCCGGAGTCGAACCAACGCTGTTTCTTTCAAAAGAGCACACTTTACCACTACACTACCTGAGCACGTGTGCACCGTTTACCTCTCAATGCACTATTCTACCGATATGCCATGAAAATGAAATGATTTCAGGTATTCTGATGCCATCGAAGAACATTGATCTCGATCCCTTCGGAGAGTTAGAAGTGGCGGAAAAGAAACCATCCTCTGCATATGAATTGAAGGTTGGTTCATTCAAATGAGAGACCAGCGCGATCTTTTGAAACACAATTCCCATCTCATTCCATGAGTCCTTCACACTCCTTCGCACAGTCTGCACCATCGTATTATTACAAGTTTTTTTTGGTGTTGCCTTTATGAGTTATCGTGGAGAGGTGACTCGTCCTTTGAGGATCCCCGACAAGGAAAAGAAGGAGAAGATGTGTTCTCTCTTTGTCCTTTCCCCCGCTCCATTCTCATATCCATGGCCTCACTCGAGACAGTTCAAAGCATCTGTGTATACATGAGAATGCGATACACCATGTTGCCGTTTCGATCCCGGCACGATTTCCCCCTTTGACCCTTCCGATTTCGTCCCTTTCTCATCATTCGATAGTGCGGGAAGGCACAGTGATTAGACAGGGGATGGGAAAGTGATAATCCCTTCGAAGTGATGCCATCGTGAGAATGAGAGTGAGAATGTGGGTAGAAATGCAGATGGAATCGCCCTGTGGGGAAACAATCGAGGGGTGATTTGACCAGCTGCCTCTAATTCATTAACTGCCTATCCCCTCTCTCCCAGCCCCGTTACCAGTATTGCTCACTTGGCATGCCGACTAGTTGCCTCTTCCTCCTTCTCCCAAATTTTGGCGCGAATTTTGACAAAAGACGGGAAAAGACGAGTTGAGTAATGAAAGGAGAGGAGGAAAAGAGTAGTGAGGAGATGGAGAGCAACAGTAAAACATACTGTCATGATGGATGAGTAGACTTAACGAGCCATCCTTTGGCTACCTCATGCCGCAAAAGAAAGAAGAAAATACGAGAAACAGACAGGGAGAAACCAATTATATTTGAACCACTGCGAAAAGGAAACCTACTACCGTAGTCCCGACTGGCAATGAGTCATCTTGAGCTACTTGAGGAAGATCACAGTATGTTAATGGAAGGAAAGTGGAAAAAATAAGTTATATATCTCAATTGGAAAGTTGGGAGCGAGGGGAATGCATTATCGATTAATCAATGTCCAACCGAAATTGCATTTCAGAAGGCCCGCCTTCAGAGCCAACAGCATCAGCATCACCATAGTGCAGCCAGACGAATCTTCCCCGTAAGTCTATTCTGGTCCATTCATCACTCGCCCCTACTTTGAACCTTACCCTCCCTCCCTCTCTCCTCTACTCGATTGACCCTTCAATCTTTTTGCACACGGTGCAGTGCGATTATCTTGCAAAGCTCCGCTCTTTACGCACTTACTTTCTGCGAATTCCGGCGTGCCCCGCTTTATCTCCCGCTATCTCTCTCTCTCACTCTCTTTCTACTCTGTGATTGGCATTTCGTTTCGGCTCTCTTTATCGCCAAAATTTAAGAATTTGAGAGACGAATGAAAAACCGGTAGTGACCCAGACATTTCGATAGTGCGTTTTGCGTCTCGAACCATTCGCGTTAGAGAGAAAACGGTCGATCGAGAGAGAGAGAGACATGGAAACTCCCTAACCCCTTCCTCCTCCTCCCCTCACTCTAAGTTTCATCACTTCAACCTGGTTCGCAACATACACTCTTCCTCTCCCCCTCTTCTCTCTTTCCTCCCTACTCACCTTCCCCTCTCGCTCAGTAAAGAACAAAGAACCGCTCTCTAGTTGCTCCTTCTCTTTCTCTGGTGAGAGGAGGAAGGGATGAAAAGGAGGAAGAAACGGGAGATGTCCCAAGTTCACGAGGTCTTTCGACGAAAAGGGCGAGTGAGAAGGGAGAAGATAGATAGAGAGAGAAGGTTCAATCGAGATCAGGGTGTGATCGTTTTTAGATCAACTGATATCCCCATTCAACTTTATTCGATATCCCCCACCACCCCGAGACAGATGCTAGAAAAGCGTGAAGAAAGATGAATCAGACGGCAAAACAGTACAGAAAGAGATGGGGGACACAGCTGAGAATGAATCATTCCCGTTCCAGGATACGACATCTCAACTCTCGAATGCCTTCTCTTCCTTTGGACTAAACGCTCCAACGTCTTCATCTTCCATCAGTGATCCCCCCAACTTCCCCATTTCAACAGTGATCATCCAATCAGTCATCAGTTTCCCTCTCTAACATCATCATAATTGACCGTGTACTTTCCCAATCTGTAATCTAGTAACTGGCCATTACGCTCTGCCCACTGTTACTGCTAGAGTTTGAAATACCTTCCGTCTCTTCATCCGAGCGTTCCCTCTCGTCTCTCTGAGCCACAAGAGACCACATGAGATGGAGAGGCGATTACAAGTATTTCAAACTCTAGTGTCTACCCAAACCCCACTCTTCTCGATCATCAAAGTCAGCGTGCGCGCTCGATACTTCCTCTCCCGCTCGTGAACGAGAGAGCGTGTGAACTGGAGAGCGCGCACGCTTTCGCCCACTTACGCTTATCACTTTTACGCTTAAACACTCGCAACATTTGGGCCACTTCTCCACTCATGATTGTGATACCGCGCTCTTTTACGACTGATAAAGGCATATCATCAATTAGTGAGCCGTCGATCAAGACTCAGACACGGGCGATAGAGGGGTAGGCGCCATGCCATCAATTGTCTTGCTCGCTCTCTCCTCCCCGAGGGACGACGCCAAAATGGGATGATAATATTGCACTTTCGAGTGTCGTTTATCTCGATACCCCGTAGTGATCCACACATTGCTATACACGTTGCAGCAATATCTGCCCTTATTGGATGCCCGATTTTGCTTCTTTTTCCGTTTCTCGCCCTTCCTCGTTTTTCTTTCCCTTTTTCATTCACTTCTTTCTACCTGGGCCCCAGTTCGTCAGGTAATCTGACACGGGGAGTAGGGTGCAAGAATTGATAGGAAGGGGAAAGAGGGGAACTGCGACTCGGCAGCGGCCGTCGGAACAGAGAGACTACATGATCAGAGGAGAGTCTCCAGACGACGAGAGACGGCGAGAGAGTAGACAGATAGCGGAGAGCGGTGTCTCTGTCGTCAAAGTGCACGATGGGCGGAGTCTGCTGAGAGAGCGTGCGATCAGTGGAGGGCAAGCGAGCGGAGGGGGCTCCCCCACCCTTCTCCCCTCTGCCATTCCTCCTCCCTTTTTCATTCATCTCGCCTGTCGTGACACTGAGTCGTGCTCATCCCTTCCCTTCTCAACTTGTCTCTCTCTTCAGACTCTACAGTACTCTCATACTCCGGTACTCCCAAGCAGCTAAGATGACGATCAGATACGGATCAGACAGGTACAGATAGCCTTTCTCTATCAACCTATCTCACCGTCTCTTGCCTTTCTTCCATCTCTTCCTCGTTCATTTCCCGACGTTGTGCAATCTGTACCAATCTTGGCGCGTAGTAGTAATGGGAAAGCAATGGCTGTAAATTCATACATTCAAAACTTCTCTTCCATCTCCTTCTCCTCTTCTCTCTTCTCGCCCCTTGCTGATTCATCTGATGATCGCTACTGTTTCATCTTCTCCACTCTCTCTCACTCGTCCATTCACTCCTTCTCTCCGCTCGCTCATAGCTCCTTCCCGGCTCCTTCTCCATTCAAATCTTGCCCCATAGTGTCTAGCTACTGTAATCACTCTTCTCCTTCCAGCACTCTCCCAACCATCAACTCGATCGACTTCAATCAGATCATCCCTCACGCCAACAGCATGCACATCCTCATCAAGTGAGTACTACCGTAACCCTGGGGTCTTAGGGTAGCGGGGGGGGGGGGGGGGTAGGAGGGGTACGGTAGCCCTTTCCCAGCGCCCTTCCGTAAGCATATCGTTAACTGGACGACGTCTTTGGCCGCGGCGGTACAGAAAAGGTCATCTGGGGGGGGGGGGGTGCCGGAAAGGTTGGGGTACGAAGGGGAAAATGGCCAAGTGCCCTTATCTCGCCTATGCGCCTCTAGCTAAGCGATTCAAATCACGCCATCATTGCAATAAACGAAGACATTTGATTTGATAGAGGGGGTTACAGCCCGTCAAGATGATAGGCTAGATCAGAGTCCTTGGTTAGGGTATGAGAAAGAGTGTGGGAAGAGAGGAGAGTGAAGAGGGAGATAAGCCGTCCGGCGCCATTTTTTCCGACGTCCCCTTCCGAGTCTCCATAACCTTCCCTTTTCCATTCCCCCTCTTTCGACTATCGCTTATCAGTTCGATGCTCTCCGTGGTAATTGATCGATTCCCTTCCCCTTCTCTTCGACGTGGGAAGGGAAGCGAGATTAGAAGAGATAGTACCATCCGCCTATTCTCAAACCCTGAGGAGACAAAAATTGATAGCTAGACGTCATTCATCCGATTACCTGTCTCTCCTCCAGACAATGGCTCTGACAGTCCCGATGTTGTGGGATGGAGGGTACGGTAGATTGTGTCATCTTGTGTTAATGAAGTAGCTAGAGTAGGACGAGAGAGTATGGCAAAACGAGAGAGTGTAGGCGTACTTTTTCATGAAATTAACACCTTCTGTTTTAGGATTGCTATGAAGTGGACGAACGAGACTCCCACTGAAGAGGGCCGTCGTGCTCTTCTCGAGCTTCTCATGCACGGCATTACCCGCTTCGGAAAGGGATCGCCCACGGAGAATGACGAAGCGATGCTGCCCATCTACAGAATGCTGGTGAGCCTACCCTTCTACCGTATCACAAGTCCAAGGGACTCATTACCACTAATGTCCGGCTCCACTTTTTCCGGAGGTCCTTGTTAATCTAGTGCCGTCCATTGACGAAAAATGTCTGCTGAAAAGTATGAAGAGGTGTGCGCACATTAGTCGCGGCTCGTTACCCGAGAGAGGACATGAGAGAGCGAGGGAGGAGGGATCGGGGATGATCCCCCTCACTCGATTCGGACCACCCTGTCCTCCCCCACTCTCTTTCGGTCAATTACCAATACAAAAGAAGATACATGGAGGCGCGGCCACAAAACGGATATGCTAATCAGGGTCTAGACTCATTCCGAGGGGCAATACGGCGTGTGGTGAGGGGAGAGGCCGGCTCTCCCCACTCAAAGGGCAGAACCATTCATCTTCATTGCGCCGCCGCCGCGGTTTCAAGTATGGTGGGGAGGGGGATAGGGGAGGGATAAGGAGGGGAGAGCTCAAGTGATGAAATGGCACTTGCAGCCTAGTGAAACTCTCTACTATCACTTCCTTTCATCACCTCTTCTCTCTTGATTAGGTGATACGCGGCACACGAATTGATCTGCCTCTTTACACCCATTTGTGCACTTTTGACGTGCGAAATCGGCCTTGAGACAAGCGCGAGAGAAGAGGAGAAGATGAACGAGAGGAACGAACCAGTTTTTGTGGCTCGAGCGTTCGGGGTCGATCTCCCCCGATATGTATAAGAAAGTGAGAGAGAGAGACAGCGAGAAAGAGAATATCTCTCAGATATTCGAAATGATCATCGTTGATCACTTGGAGATACCCTGCCTGATCAGAATGGAAGTTGATCTTTGATCTTTCACAGGTTCGTCACAGTCGTTCTCTCGTCTCTCGCGGTCTTCTCTACTCTCGACTCTACGATGAGAAGTGCTATCGCTCTTCAGCTGCGTACGTTTCTTTGAGTCCAAGTGATTGGAAGAGGAGAGGGGGAAGGGATGAAACGTCAGTTGCGAATCCCCTCTCTCTCTCTCATCTCAGTTCGCAACAGAGGTGCCCCCAGCGTGTGCCTCCTCTCCCTCCCTTTCTTCTTCTTCTTTCTTCTCGAGTCTACTCATCAATCCTAGTACACCTCCGTCGATACCCCCTTTGCTCCCCGTGTCACATCTATCACGCACGAAAGAGGGAGAGATAGGAAGGAGGGAAGGGGGAAGGGACACAGATTACCATGGTCAATGAGCAGTTATCACTATCGACATTGATTTCTTCCCAAAGTGCAACTATCGAGCGGCGAAGAGGCGAGAGACTCGATTATGGTATAGACCGAAGATAAGATCTCTTGTCTGGGAGCCATGTCTATCGTAAACAAATCATCTCCGAATGTGTGAGAGCCGTCGAGAGAGAGAGAGAGAGTGAGAGTCTCACAGGCACCTTCATAGGTCTACCGAGGTCACTGATCGGGGTTGATGATAGGGGGGGGGAGATGGGGGAAGAGGAGAGGGGGTGATCTTTTGAACGATGGTTGCTCCTCTTCCTTCCTCGCCAGTCTCGTTTTTGTGTGATGACACTTCCTCTCTGGCTTCACTTTTTGTATCTTCTGATTTGAAAAGAGAAAGAGAAGGCGAAAATGAGGAGAGAGGCGAGAAGATGAGAGAGAGAGAGAGAGGGTTACTGTAATGTCCTTTTCCTTCTCCCCTTTATCCAAATGTATCTTCTCTCCGAGGCATAACCACTTTGAATGGGGCTATTCGGGATGTGTTCTTGCGTGCTCATAATGTCATAAACACCTGCATAAGTGCATCTCGGGGCCTTCGAGAAGGGAGAAAAAGAAGGAATGAGGAGAGATCAAAGATCAACAGATGGGGATACTTTAGAAGTAAAGAATAATGGGACAAAAGAGTACTGGAGAGGAGTGAGTGAATAGAATGGCAGGAGATAGAGAGGGTTACTGTAGCGCTTTTGAGAAGAGAGAAGGAGGATGGGAAATCAAAGATCAACATATGCTGATACTGTAGAAGGAGGGAACAATGGAACCAAGAGACCAAGTGTACTAGAATGGAGAGGGGAGGGATACTGTAATGCCCTTTGCTATCTCCCTTCAAAGTGCCATACTTTCCGAGGCATCTTTTCGAGGATTCGAGAACAAAGAAAGTGATGGGGGGAAGAGATCATAGATCGAACAGAGTACTGTACAAAAGATGATAGGGCATGTATGACCGCCTCACATCCGATTCTACCGTGATTGGTTACTGCAATGCCCTTTGCAATCTCCCTCCAAAGTGCACTCACCCCATGGCATATCAGCCCAGACCTACTCAAATACAGAAAACATATGGCACGATTGATTTTTTTGTATCTTCAGATTCTACCGTGATTGGGTGGAGGCACTGATGAGCGAGGGATCTCGTGCGGATGTCGATGCTGTCATTGAACTGGCCAAGGAGAACGAGGCAACTCCGATGAAGATGCTCGAGAAGACCATCGAAGGTCTCGCTCAAGGCAATATGTAAGTGCTCCTCCCCTCGATACCGTACCCTGGTCCTTCATCACCCTTTTGCATGCTAGCTAAGTAGCTGAAGGAAACATGTATAGCATATTGACTCCTTCGTCGATACCGTACCCCCTTGATGACTCACTCTCATCCCCCCTCTCACTCCCTCTGGCTTGCTGGATCATAACGATGCTTGCCAAAGAGAGAAACAAAACGGTCATTTCATCACGGGGCTGTTTACGTGCTTTAGCCCTTAGGAATGAGTGCTTGTTCGTCAACAAGGGGCTATTTCATCAAAGGGTTGTGCAACGGTGAGGGGGAAGGGATGGTGATCAGAGTACTTCTTATCCTTGTCTCTCTCCTCTTTTTTCCCTTGGCGTCTCGTCTGCCATGTGATGAAGCAGCATCAGAGGGAAGAACAGAAGGGCGACAGATACAAAACAGGGGGTTTGGATCTCTGGTTTGAAAGGACGAAACAAACAACCTTCTCTCGTGATCGCATTCTGCACGACAAAAAGCGTCGGGGTCACATCGGCCGCTCAATAACACGGCGTAAGAAGTGCGAAGGGACGGTGGGCAGCTTGCAAAAAGAGAAGGAAAAAGGGACGAATCGACACCCCTCGTAAACATGTTGATGACTTTAGAAGGAAGGACGAAGAAGAAGAGGACTAGGGGGATGGGATTGGGATCCATTGAAAATATCATATCAATCATTCATTTCCTGTATATGAGAGAGTAGGCGTGGGATGTTAGGGCTTATTCTTCTCATTTATCCATCGGAAAGATCATTCTCAGAGGACCATGATAATTACGGAAGTATCCTAATAATTGCAGGGAGCTCCGTGAGAAGGTGCTCACAGTCCTCGGTGACGTCACACACGACATCACGACGATCATCAGAGATGCCGAGTAAGTATATCGTACCCTTGAACCCCCGTCACTTTCTCCCCAGACATTCCCGCTATCTCGAACGTTGTTCGACTGGTCACTGTCTAGACAGTGTGCACTCGCGTTGTAATAGTGCACAACTCAACTCTTCCCCATCTTTTCTCGCACTAGCTGCAACCTCTAAAGCATCGTGGAAAGATTTGAGCGAAGCACTTGTCCTAATCCAAATCCTTCAGGGCTCCCGCCGCCCCTACCAACTTCACTGTCGATGAGCTCAACTTCGTGCTCTCCTCTACTAAGATGTCCGAGGTCCTCGTCTACCTGTGAGTTATCACTAATTAGCTTTAATTGGTCCAGTAATTGGCTTTTTTTAATGAATCATTTGCAGTGGTGCCGCTCTCGCTCCTCCCGAGGCACTCCATCTCATGTGAGCAATCTCTCATTCTTCGGATGCCCCTTCCCTTCTCCTTTCATTCTCGACCAATATTGAACACCTGCCCTCAGATTTGCACCTAGGACAGACACGGCAGACTGATTAATGTCGGCGTCGGATATCGGCCCACCCTCTCAACAATTTCATTTATTACCCATATCTCGGATCAAATCTCTCAATGGGTCACAAAGTGCGAACCCATTTTGATCGAGAGTTTCGCCCTTATTAAGATCGGGCCTCCAATCAAAATCTGTAATCTGAACCAGGGGCGAAAATGGATGAGAGGAGAGAGTGTGAAAGACAGAGAGACTCCCGACAGTGAAAGCGGGCGAGAGATGCCACTAATCGCGGAGAGTGATGAATGATTTCTCTCCCTCTCTCGCGAGTGTTGCACTCTTCTCCCCTCTCTCCCCTTCTCCCATCCATCTCTTTTTTTACGCTGCCTTTCTCTGTCTGAGATTCAGGAAATGAAAAGAGAAAGACAGTTGTAAATAGGGAACAAAGGGATCACATTGCTCATCGTGTGAACTGTTTCCGGCCAAAATGGGAAATCAAGGAATGGGAATATTTTCAAGCATAACAAAATACAATATTTTTATATACAGACTTGTCCCTGACCTCTTCCTGTTCGACCTCCCTAACTTTGGTTTGATAACCGGACGTACTAAAATCCACCAAAATGAGATCTCCCATTTCCTAACGATAAAATCTGAGTGTGAATATCTTGCAGATCAGAGAGAATCGGCGCGATGCGTGTCGTCGCCTATGAGGTCGATGCTCACGAGCCCAAGTAAGACAACGACGACCAGTATGACGAAGATGAATCGCGCTTTAATCAACATTCTTCATTCACTCACCCTCTTCTTCAATATCTTCAATACCTTGATCGTATTCATCTCATATTTCTTCTTGAAACAGTTCGGTTTCGCGGTGTCACCCCAACAGTCTTAACTGAGACTGTTCACTTTAATTTTTCTTCTTCACATCCAACTCATGTGGCTATATTTTCGACAGTTCACTAATGAATCTCTTTTTAGTCTCTTAAAGACCTCTCTTCCCCATCTCAGCAATCTTTCAGTATCCCCCTTCTCTTATACAACTCCCACAAGTCATTTTTCTCCACTCCAAGAGACCGTCCTCTTGATCTTCTCAATGAGTGTTTGTGGTCTTAGTGTGAATATCCCATTCTTATCGAGCCCAATCATTGACCGTTCAATATTTTACTCACTTCATATTTTACTGTTTCCTTTTTCTACCAGTAATTTTTGAACTTTAGCGGTCAGTTTGCAACTGTCGCACTTACTTCGTAGCTTCAATTCATCATTAATCCTATCTCCCACTCCTATTTCTCCATTTATGGATCATTTGCTGATCCATCTCTCTTTTCTTGCTGTAATCAAAATCTGACGGTCCTATTTACGACAGTCCATCACCTTTTAGTGTGCTTCGTCATCACAATCCTACAATTTCTTTTTAATGTGCATGACTTATCGTGTTCTTCATAAGTATTTTCATGCTAATTTAGAATCAACATTGGTATCTCATTTCACTTGTCTCCACCTCTTCTCTTTTCCATTACAGCACACCTGGAACATGCTCAATTTTCTCACGCGGATACTCATCTGCAATTATATTTACTCATTCTAGGCCTAGATCATATTCAATTGTCTCTATTTGGAACTCATTTTCCGCCCATTCGTCTTTTCCCCCTACACTCATGGACCTCAGTCCTTGTATTCCTCAATTACTCTCCCAACTTTCTCTTTTTAAATTGAAATCTGGTAGCCGCATTGATTTCATGCTGGTTTGACCTATGATTTACGATCGAAGTTTGTCCGAATTTAGTTTCTACAATTCATATATTCCCATCCATACATACTCCCACTCATACATACTCATCCTGCGATGTACTCCCTCTGATTTCTTGCTGTGACTTTGAAGTGTTTGTTCAATACTCAGATGACTGTAGAACTAGTACAATTCTTCCTTCCCGTAGATCGTAGTTTCTCCCTGTGCACACCCTTTTCACTTATCGGTGTAATGCCACTTTTGTCTGCTTTTAGTGAATTCGTTCCTATCCCGAACTCGGCTTTCCATCCAAACCCTATTGCTCTTACAACTACCATACACCTAGCTCAACATTAGCCAACACCTTCCTGTATCCTCAGCTCTCATTCAATCTTGCTAGTACCGCTCTGTATGTCTGTACGAACGTTGTACTCCAGTGCCTGCACATAGACAATCTATCTATGACAGCAGCTAACTCTACCAAGAATGAGCATATCGTCTCCTTATTATACTGTAGTGCAAACTCCGAGTTAGTTCAAATTCACCTTCACATGTGTTTCAATTGCAATCGTAATCAAATGATAAAAATACATCGGAGTAACCACAATGGAAACATGATGCAGTTTATTGAAAATAATCAGTACATATCGGAGCATCCAGGGATAACTCACAACAAATGAAAGACAGCGTGAGAATGGAAATGAATTGGTACGTAGTATAATATTGAAAAGAGTCGGTTTTAATCGGAGTACAAACTCACGATTATGAAAGACGACATGAGACTTGTAAATAGAATAAATGAAAAGGTTGGTATGGACAAACCAATGAAAGACACCGTGAGACTCTAAGACAAAATCTTTTCATAATTCAACAGTACATACAAGCAAGGATGACAATGGAACAGTTGGTGGAGACAAGTTAATGGAAGTTGTTCAAGAATGGAGAATTGCATCCTTGAGGGAGAAGGGAATACACCATCCGGCCGAGTCCTCGCGTACAGCAATGCACGTCTCTTGCAAACCGCATTCGTCCTGGAATTGATGAAATGTGTGTTTAAATTTGACTTTGAGTTATTTTTCTATGCCATTCTAATATGGATACGTTACTCTCTTGCAGTTTTTTTCAGAAAGAGTTGGGAAAAAAGACTTATCACTGACGAGAATCGCGTCCGGATTGCACGATGTAATTCTCAGGAACGATTTGTCTCCCTTGATCAGCGGAAGTGCGTGATGCACAGAGCGCAGCTGCTCCTCGAATCTCTCCCCTGAATGACTCTCTCATTTCACCACACTCTCTCGTCTCTCTGACAGGCGAGAGATCAAGAGAAAGCAAGAGACGAGAACATGGGTCCTCGTCTGATGAATGGTACTTTTCTCTAAATCTCTTCATCGCAAGCGCTCTTTCACTTTCTCTACTTGAATGCAACGTGCGACAAAGCAAAAGTTGGGGATATCGATAAAAAAGCTGAGGAATGATAAAAAGATGTGTTTCAGCAATGGAAGCTTTCGGATTGCATTTGGTCAAGGGCGATCATGATCCAGTGAAGATGACAACCTCGTCTTCACACTTACTTGTGTCCGTTCTCATCTCGAATTGTTCCTGATTCTCAAAATCCTTGAAACCGTCCTTCCTCACGGGTACGATTCGGATAAAGTAGTGCGCTCCCTCCCTCAGATTCGCAAGCACGACGGAATTCTGCAATTTTAGATCAAAACGACGTAAAGGGCAGTTTAATCGGGAATCCGGATCCGATTTCTCGAAAAAATCAGCGATTCATCATTGAGTTTCGCACGTTTGGCGAAGAAAGATTAGTACACTTGCAACGGGGCATTTCGAGGAATCCCCAGGGATTTCATTTCCCGATATGCAATCTTCGCACTTTTAAAGGCTCTTTTTTCCAGGGAAAACTTTGGGCTTCCTTATCTGCGTTTTACGAATGAATCTACTCTGATAATTCCTCATTTGGACTGTTCTCGTCACATAGTCCATATTACTTCACAGTAGGGTTGCACATTCGTCACCCGTATTTCCGGAATCGCTATTACTTCTCTCTAATCGATTGAGACAGTCGGAAATGCCGATACCGAACGTGCAACCCTACTGTACACCACTTCAGGCTACCGCCTACCTTTCTCGCGTCCTCCAGCTCCACTTTGCTCCACGATTCGATCGGCAGCGTTCGATGCTCCGCAAAGTACACGGTCGTCCCTGTACGTTGTCCCTCTTGTTTTTACTTCCACCCGTAATCCGATCTGACCTGCGAGCGTGTCCATTACGGATTCCGGGAAATTCCATGAGATGGCCACTTTTCCGGGCACGAGATTACGGTAGCTGAGCGCGTTGGCCTCTCGAACTTCGGCGAATTCCGCGTCCGAATCTGCAAGAAGCGAGGGGAATTGTAGCTGGAGAGAGAAGCGACTTTCTTCTACTATCGCGCAAGCAAGGGCAAGAAAGCCTTTTCGTCGATGGATCACTCAATTCGAAAAGAAGGAACACTCGTTTATTGGGTCTCATCACACAGAAAAAGAATGCAGCACACGGTAAAGTGATTATGAAAGGGGAAAAGCTCGGAGCTATTGAGTGTGACTATCTAATCGGTGAAGGGGTCACGACCGCCGGAAATGCGAGACCAATCTGCAATTGGCGAGATTGAGATAGATCTAGGGGAGATTATTAGTGCTGAGAACTGCCTATGCTCACCGATAGTAGTGAATCTATAGAGAGAAGGGGCTCGAAGCACAGAACCATCGGTGTTGCGGATGTTCACTTTGACAAAGTACGTCGTGAGACTCTTCAGATTGGGCAGACTCAGTTCCGCATCTCTAGACGGAAGGGGAATGTGTCTCCAGTGGTTCTCGGGAAGATCCTCAACAATATTTTCCTTGTGTTGATTCAAGTTAGATTATGTGAGGAAGGAGATGTATAGCATGTGTACCAGCGTCTTACGACTGTAAAATCGCTTCACGTGGATACACCGTCACTTTTTCCTTTACCTTTAGTATGTGTACCACTCACACTAGTATCAGACACGCCACATTTCAAATTATGTCTATTGAAACTGATCCCTCATCAAAATTAGTCTACAGAAGCCCGAATTTTCTCGCTCGGCCCATATTATTTTCACGCGATCTTCGCTCTTTCTCTCATCAGACATTCGCACTATGGGCGGATTAAATATTTCTCTGCCTCCTCAAGGCGGGCTTCACTGTTTTTCGCCTGTTGTCACATACACGCAGCGTCTTGTGAATGAATGTATCTACATTGATAATTCCACCCGCTCACTGTTCTACGACTATTGATTCACACGCAGAGTGTATCCATTCTTCTTACTATTCCAAACATTGGTGTAAGCTCGGGAACACAATCACCCTTTCACATCCCTCTCCTTTTTGCACACTTTTCTTTTGCTTCTATCGTTGATCCTAGAGGTCAAAAACCATTGTGACACACACAGAGTGTACCCCATTCTTCTTCCTTCTCCAATCACCGGCCAAAGGTGGAAACCCATACCTTGTTGTCGCTCACATACACATCGTATCCCGCAATGGTCGCCGCGTGGATGTGACTGAAGAGGAAGAAGAGAATGAGAGAGAGAGAGAGAGGGAGGGAGGGAGGGAGGGAGGAAGGGAGGGAGAGGTAGAGAGAATGGGAACGGTTCGGGAATGTCGGAGATCGGAGATTGTTATCAACTTACGGTTCGAGTATCCACTGTAGTCGGACGCTGTTCACTTCGTGCGAGTAGATTACGTCCACTTTCTTGATCGCGTTCGGAGTCACTAAATTGTTTAACTTCTTCCTCATTTCATCGCATTATACACCATTCATGATGGACCTTTTACTATACAATACTATACATGCTTGACCTTAATAGTGATCAAGATCTCTGGGTACACAGGCACCACGAATATTGCTCTCTTCTGCGTAAGTATGCAATGATGTGATTCGTCCTCCTTCATCTTCTTTGCTTATTACGCCACACGTTGCTCATATGTTTTTCGTGAAGGAGGAAGCCCTTCCGACCTTTAGGCGTCTTGAAGTTGAACTGGCCACTTTCCGTGTACACATCGTTCTTGAGCAGCGTCCGAATCTTGAGCAGGTACTGCGTATCACTGCAAGCAGAAGAAATGGTCATTTTTTCATAACAAGTGGTCATTTTTTCCAGCCCGACGTTGCTTGCGCGATAGTAGAAGAAATTCGCTTGCAAGTAAGTACTTCAAGCAGAATAAGTGATATTAACCGAATGATGATGGGCGATAATCCCGAAATGTCTCAACATCTATCCCGTTCACGCTCACCTAGAAGAATCGAGATTTACTGCAAGCAAGAGAAAGCCAATTACTGCCCAACTAATTATAGCAAACAGCTGCCATCCCCTTCGATTCCTCGTATTTGCCAGTATTTGTGACTTGAATCAGAGCCGGTACACGACATACACGCCCATTGACTCGTTTACAAGAACTAGTTACCACCATATCCATCATATGTATAGCTCACTCCCCGGAAACCCAGAAATTCTTCATTGTATAGTCTCACCTCTTGAGTCCATGCAGACTGGCACTCGATTGGGCTCCACCGAATTTGATCGTTTGCCAGTCATCCTTTCCCGCCTCAGAATACTGTACGTCGTAGCCTAAAATAGGAAGGTGTTATCGCAATCATGATCAGCTGGGCGATTATGTACTATTAACTCATATGCGTGGGTAAACTTTAAATCGTCCAGTGCGCGCTAACAAGGGTCCTGCGGGAGCCTACCGTATGCACCTCTCCTATTGACTTCAAACACCCACCTCTTCTGATTCAAACGCCCAGTTCCTTCTCGATATAGATCCTAATTGTTCCATATCTTTAAATGTCAGTCCAAAGCACAAAAACATGTGGCAAAATGCACCCGAAATGGAGCCGGATCTCGCCCACAATTTCTGCCGATTTTTTTCTCCCAATTTTTCGGGAATGACATGGGACGCTTATTTCGGTTTGCCTCCTCGCGTCCCGAGTACAATTCTGCCGGTTCTTCAGCTGCTTTATTCACTCAATTCGAACGTGACTGAAGAGGGTTTTAGAAGGAATGAGAAGACGTCACGTGAGCGCTCGCACTCATTTCGTTCCATTTGGAGAATCCCCCGCGCTCATCTCAGCGGTTATTACACTTTTTTTCATTACACACGCATATTTCGGTTTGGTCTAGTCGCTGTTCGTGCGAGTGAAATTACTCGCAGAATTCATATTGAACCTGTCACTGCAGCACGCAGGAGCTCCCTTACTGTTGACCAATTCCCTCCTCTTTCCCTCCTTCCTTTTCACACCATCCTCCGCCATTCTTCATGCTACATATTGTTGGGTATATTGAAAACGAGCGCTCGAGTAACCGGAGACATGCGATGGGAATGGAAGATCGCACTGAGTCATAGGGCGAGACCCAAAATAACTAAATTGACTAGACTGGTTCGGTCATTTAGCCCTTAGAAAGACTTGTTTTGGCTCATTTGTCTTCGTGTTACCGTAGCGATGATTGTGTTGATTGAGGCAGCTATTTCCCTTATACATCCGTTTATCATCCTCCTCACCTTGCACATTGTTGATTCGATCCATTCCACGTGAGATGCCCCTTGGGCTAAACTAGACTAACAGCTATGTCCTTGTAAGCGAATGTTTTGGTTTACTCTTTTTCGATATCGTAGCGACGATTGAGTAGTCAATTATTTCTTACCTTGGATGTTGTTCACCATGGCAGGCGGAACATCCCACGTGAGATTGACCGCTCCCGCTCCGCTATTCTGGAAATAGGCACTCCTGTTTTTCTAAGGTTGTATACACAACTTTTGTACCTTGAAGAGACTGCTGATGATGAGATTGCCGATCTCGAAGAATTCCTCGTCTGAATGAGCCCATTACCGTCCATATTTCATCACTTCCTTTTAAGTTCTTCGTAGTTTGGTCCAACTTACACGACAAGTTGTCAACAATGGAACGTGCAGCTTGGAAGTTGAAGGGATGTCAAAAAAGTCAAAAAAGGAACTCGTGCAGCTCTCGTTTCCTTCTAGGGATGAAGCTACTTTTTCCCGAGCACGTTCCAATAATGAAGGACAACTAGGAGAAAGAGGACTGAGGAAGATTGCATTAGTCCATGAGTCCTCTTCTTCCCCTTCCTACAAGTTTCCTCCCCTCGCACAAACATCTATACTACTACCTCTCCTTTGCCCAACTTATGAGTTTGCTAATGAGTCTACGCGGTTTTGCTGTAGCAGGGGTGGAATATGGATTCTCTACCTAGTGTAGGCCGACTTTCGCGAGAGGGAGAGTCAGGAGGAGGAAGTGGGCGGGGCTGAGAGAGTAGAGCAGAGAGAGAGAGAGGTCAGTGCATACCTTTGGGCATTGTAATCTCTACGATCGCTGCAGTATTCGACACTTGGGCATCCGAAACGGCCGATCGAATGGTCAGCTCGTATTTCTCTCCGGGAATCAGTCGACCCATAGTAAACGAACGCTCCGAGGTCTTGATCTGGAACGGAAATTGGTTTTTAATTCCCTTTTCCGCTCTAAAGATCGCCGTTGTTGACTTAAACCGCTCAGTTTTTCATCGAATGCCCAATTTAGACCCTGGCCTATCGTCTTACGCGCGTAGCCTGAACTTTCTATTAGGCGTCTGTGTGTGTTTGCTCAATTTTGGCCCTCGGCCATTCTGCGTATTTTTTCATTCTTTGCCTCTCGAGTGCGACGCTGGAATAGGAGGAGCGCATTGTCTCCTCACCTTCCCTCTCTGTAATCTCTCTCACTGTCTCTGATGCTGCACACCTTGCAAGTAGCAAATCTGCTACAGACGATCGTGTTGACTGAATTTGCATCCTACCCAACTAGTAATCATGAAAAATAGGGATTGGCGTCTGTTCAGCTGAATACTTCCGCTTAATTTCTGCATAGAACGTGACAAGGTGATAAATATTGTTAACCACTATCCAATACTATCCTCTAATCCACCATGATGCTATTCCACAAATCATTTTCTCGAAATGTGCATACGCTCTGTCTACCCCACTTGCCGACATTTTCAACTTAAGTCTAATTTCTGGTACCGTACCCTCTGTTTGGAAACACTCCCTTATTACTCCTATCCCTAAACCTGGCAAAGACTCCAAACTTCCCTCTTCCTACAGACCCATTTCTATTATTTCTCCTGCTGCCAAAACTATGGAACGTCTCATTAAAGACCACCTCAACTCGCACCTTTCTCGTTTCAATGTTCTCCCTTCTAACCAGCACGGTTTCCGTTCTGGTGCTAGTGTAATTACCAATCTACTGACTTGTCAGAATGATTGGACCAGTGCCCATTCCAAAAAGCTTGTCACTGATGTTGTCTACATTGATTTCACTCGTGCATTCGATGTTGTTCCTTACCCCAAACTTCTTGCTCGTCTTTCACATTACGGTATTCACTCAAACTTGCTCTCTTGGCTAGAATCATTTCTGTCTGATCGCACTTTCTCTGTCCGACTGTCCGCTATTACTAGTCATCCTTACCCCATTTTATCAGGTGTTCCACAAGGTAGTGTACTAGGACCCATTCTTTTCTCGATTTATCTTGCTGACCTCTCACTTGCCTTATCTAAGTTTCATAACGTTTCCGTGCAATGCTACGCTGACGATGTAAAGTTATACGTATCCTACAATAAGTCTACCAAAGCTAGTATTACGAAAGAATTCCAATCTGCTCTCAATTGTCTCTTCGAATGGACCCAATGTAATCAACTGTCTCTCTCTGCTTCTAAATGTTCACATATCCGAATTGGCTCCAAACAAGTTTCCCCTCGGTACACCATCAACTCCATAGTTCTTCCCCTTGAGAATAATGTTCGTGACTTAGGTGTTCAAGTTCGCTCTGATCTTAAGAACTCTTCCTCTATCAAAATCCGTGCACAGAAAGCGACTTCTAAATTGTTTATCCTTCTCAAAGCTCTTCCGTTCAATTGTCCATCCATCCTAATTCGTAGTTACAAAGCCTATGTTCTCCCATTACTTGACTTTGCTTCTCCTTTTTGGAATCCCCACTACTCAAGTGATATTGCTACCCTTGAAAAAGTCCAACATACCTTCACTCGTCAACTCTTCTATCGTTGTTTCCCTTCCCCTGATTATCCTCTTTCTCTCCCCTCCTACTCTGACCGTATAAAAACCCTTGGCCTGCGCGCGCTTACAGAGAGGAGAGTCATAGGTGATCTTTGTATGACTCACATGATTATGAATGGTTTCACTATTATACCACGTTCTCTTTTTTACGTCTACAAGCCATTACGAGACCGCACTTCATCCTTCGGAATCAACATAGAGTTGACAACCAGTACTCCCAGATACCATTCTTTCCCTGTCAGAACCTCACGATGGTACTCCCAACTTCCTGAAAGTATCCGCACTGCTCCCAATATCCGAATGTTCAAGCGTCGACTTGAAAACCACCCCCTCATCGCTGATCTCGCCAAACTCACCTGACCCAGGAGAGTCCCCCCCCCATCCCTTTCCTGTTCTTCTACCTTATCAATGTTACGTTTCGGTCTCGTTGCGCCTCGGGCGTAGATAAATTATTATATTATTATAATCCTACCCTCATCCCTGTGTTCAATCGGTCAAGTTATCAAATCAGGCGTTGCCCACTCAGATGGAGGATATAATGTAGTCTATATTCTCTATCATCATCTGTTCCATATTTTCCTTTGCAATCTCTCAACATCCATTCCATCCTTTATCCTTTCCTAAACAGCTGGCCTTACCAGTGGGTCCCACCTAGCGTTGTTCTACGATTGTAGAATCGCTCAAAACACCTTCACCTTTACCTATATTCTCTCTCTCTATCATCATCAATCCTTTCCTATCCCCTCTCTTCCTTTACCTGCTGTCTCTGAAGGACTCCGCCCGATCTCGTCGTCAACTGCTTCACATTCACCACATAGTAGATGTCTGTAATCATCCTTTGAACTTTAATTAATTATCCCCTCGGTAATTACGACCCCACAACATACGGCGCCGACCACTTGTGTCGCCCACATTCAAACTTGAAATTATCGTCCCTGCTTCCTCCCACCAGAGGAGGAGTCCCCACCTCTCATCAGAAATGGATAGGACTATCAACTAGAAGGTGGCAGTCTAAATTATGTGAGAGTATAGGCCCGTCAGTCTGGCGTCTCTCTCTTCTGTCGTCCTGTTGAAAAGCTACGATATCCGCCTCGTTCCCCATTACCATCCGAAGTCGTTTCCCCCTTCTCTTTTAAGTGCACCAGAGATCCCTCCCCTCAAACGTGCGCTTAGGAAAGACATTCTCCATCTTAATCGCTTTCCGAACGAATTATCTGATTCGCCATTTGCAAAAGCTTGCTTTTCTTTCATTCGATCAGTGGGAAAGTATGTGTTTTCTTCCTCGCTTCTCAAGTGAACAACCAGCTTGGAAGCATGCATTTTCTGTCTGTGTTATTCTCTTCCATTTCGTGTAAATTCTCACCTTTCCCGTCGACTTTCTCATCTTCGATCGGCTTCCATTCAAGCCTCACACTCGTCGTGTCCAGAATATTAGCAGTGAAGGCAGTCGGAGGGATGAGTGCCTCCTGCGCCTCGCCGTTCGGTGTCTGTATAGTGTACAGCACTGTTATCTATGCATTGCGTGATACGGTATCATTGTGCATGACTCTATTCAAACAATAGGGGGGGGGGAAGCGGACACTATTCGTATCACTCTCGACCACTCTCCTTATCGTAATCCCCTGAGAGTGACCGGCTGAGTCATCCTAGTGACCATGAAAACGAACCTTCTTGGTTACGGTAATAACGAGCACTTGACTCCAATCCTCGATGATCCTTCCGTGTCGTTCTGCGTTCACCTATACGAGAGGAGATTAAATCATCTCTGACCACCATTACCACTTTTCATAGAGAGGCCCAGTGTCAAAACGGCGTGAAAACAAGAATATTATGCGTGACGCAGAAATTCAGTGTCTCTCGTTTTAAAATGCGCTCTTTTCGCAGAGTGCACGCCCGCCTGATTACTGTGTCTTCTTGGTCATTCTCTAGGCTCGACCTTGAATGGCCTGGCGAGACTGATATCGCGATTCGGTCACCATTATTCATTGACAGATCAGTGCCGGTCTAGGCAATTTGTTGCAAAATTTCCTCCATTTTCACCCACAAAACACAAGGCGGCCTTGATCAACCTTGACAATCACACGTAGCAGGATAAATGAGCACTGCTACTCTACTATTAATCCGCCGCTCTCTCGTTCTCGCGCTGCCTAAATCCAGCTCCTTTGACAGTCTGACTCTCTCCGAAGAAAGAAAAACAGCTCTTTGAAAGGGAGAAGGAGGAAGAAGGCGAAACGAAGCGGGAGAAGCATTGGCAGATGAGGAGAGGCATGATGGTCGATGGTTGCCTGCCATGCTCTTCCCCCACGCATGCGCCCCATCAACACGCTGCTCTGCTTTTTTCTGTTGTCGTGTCTGCTAAATCGAAGGCCTTTGACCTCCTCGCATCGCACTTTCTAGAATCCTCGCTAACGAATTTGCACTATGCCCGCATAAAAACAACACAATCGTCTACGCAGATTGAATTAGTGAGTGTGTGTCGTCTCTCCACTAGAACGCACCCAATTTGCCTCCCCGATGACCACCCCTTTAATCCCTTCGCTCACATATTCCATTAATACGAGGGGAGAGAAGGCAGGGCCCGTACTCAGGTACTTTAATCCTCTGGGAGCCGTCAGCTGTTCGAGTGATTTTCACCTTGCGCTCTCCCTTTCTCGAGAATATAAATAGGTAAGGGATAATTCGTGTTCTCGACTCATTGCGATCTCAAAGTCACGCTCTATGTTGACTTGAGCGTATGATGAATGGGCAGGCGAGGAGTGTTCCAATCCGCCCTCATCAATATTCTACTATTTGCTGCCGGGTTTTCCCGGTTTTCGCCGGATCTCTGATGATGGGAGTCATACTACCTGAACGTGTAGTTCATCACCATCAGAGAGATGGGGTTGAATAAGACGGACGATTGGGTCGGCCGTCCTCAGGGTCTTCCAGTGCTCAGCATTGTTCATACGGTAGCGAACATTGAAGGCAATGTCTGAAAAGTTATGAGTCAAGCGATCCTCCATATTTCTTCCCCTCTCAAATCTTTGGTCGCGAAGCATCACATAAATAAAGCCGCGCGTCTTCTCGTTCTTTTTACTTATAACCCATGCAGCATGGAAGAGGGGGGTGTTTTCGATGGGCTGAACACGCTCCAACTGTGGTGGGAATTGGTTGAGAACTCACTGTCAAGTGGAGGAGGGAATGTCCATTCGACGAAGATCGTTGAAGTTTGAGGATGATATCTGAGCGTATTTCATCAGAAAGCTCAATAGCTTCGCGTCCTCACCTCGCTTTAAGATCCCGGATGGCCGGAATGCCGTATGCTGTGATGATGCAAGGCAGTGCAGCCAAGATGAGCAGCAATCGCATGGTGAAGGAAGTAAAGAAGGAGAGGGGACTATCAATGGTACGAATCGGGACGTCGATTCTCGTGAGTGACTGAGTGAGAAGGTGGACACGACGACCCTTATCAGTGATAAGTCGACTCAACCTTTTATCATCCCGCTGGTCAATCAATCTCTCCTACCCTCCTCTCCCTCTATACGTCCAAGTGCGAATTGACAGGGCTCCATTTCAAGGCGCCCCTCGGATTTGGAGGGATTAGACCACAAAAAGCGAAGAGAGGCCAGACGCAGACCTCGTTTGCACAACACAATATGTGTACACCCTTGTTGATTCGTGACTAGACAAGTCTCAGTGCATTTTATGTCTGGCAGGATACGGGCCAATCCCGAAGACCGGAAGCAGATCTTATCTCAATCTGTCCGGGATGTCAACATGGCACAGATCTCATGGGAACACTCGTGTCTTTTGTTTTTGTACTGATTGGTAAGTGTGATAACCACTAATTGGCAGTAATTGATTAAAAATGTGACTTTTCCTCCGTCTCTTCTCATTATCAATTCGCACATGTTTGCTCCACTGCCCTATCATTCCACCATTCCATCATCACCCCTCTTAGCACTATCAATCGGCTTATCGTTCTTATAAGCCCACGGGACTGAACACGACATCGGTACCCCATCGTACAGTTGGTATCAATGCATCTCTATCAAAACACCGAATGGGGGAAAGTGTTGCAAGAGAGAGAGAGAGAGGGACCAAGTATGATGTTGTCGAGGGGGGAGGGGAGGGATTCCGATGCTGCTTCTTTCTTCCTTTCTCTTCCTTTTCCTCTCTTCCTTTCATAGCAAGGAGATCTCGAAGCTAGATATAGTGAAAGAGGGCGGGGATCCATTCGCGAGCCGTCGCCACTATGTCCGCGCCAATTCCTCATTCGCCCGTGTATTTTGTTGCTCTCTGCTCCCTTCCTCCTCGGACATTGTTGTTCTTCCAGACTCACGTCTTCACAATGGAATTGGATCCTCCGAACGTGACGGTGCGAGTCGAGGAACCACTCGTCGTTCCCCAAACCCTCTCTGAATCCCTCGAGATCTCCTATCAGATCATGTTCTTCATGATTGGCATCCCACTCAATATCGGCACCTTACGAAGAACTGCCAGGCAAGGAAGCTTATTTCCGTCGAGAAATTAACTTACCAAAAACAACTTCATTCAGGAATCTGCGAGAGGGTGGCGTGGAATCGAGACTGGTCAAGTTGTCGAGACAATTAATGTTCGCTCATATCATGGTACTGGTCGTGTATGGACTATGGCGTAGCTGGTGGATCTACAGCTTCTTCTGGACTCAAGGTATAGTCTCTTTCCCTCTTCGAGGTTCCGGTTGTCACTTGCAGGCGATCTCATGTGTCGTCTCTTCTCATTCGTAACCGCTCTGCCCTTTCATCTCTGGTCGAACATCGTGGCTGCCATCGCCATCGATATGCTCTGCTGCATTGGGTACGTTCAAGGAATGAATGATGTCATCAATGTCTCGTTTAACCCCAATCTGGATACAGTATCTGTGGTGGTGTTGGTGGCGTTGGTTGGTAGTTTCGATGTCTTTGCATCCTTTGGAACGTGATTTTAGCGATACTGTTTACTTGAGAAGGAACTAGTGAGACTCCAGCCAATGCAACAAAGACTTCGAGAGTTGCCATGAATTATTTATTCAAGTTAAAATAGCTCTGAAGCAATTGCCCTCGATGTTCACTGTTGCATTGCGAAAGGAAACTCCAAACTCTCCAAACACGCACATACGACGACTACATTTTGTCACTGCCTATGCATAAACTTCCTAAAAACATGAAAGTTCTGCTGAAATGGCGCTTTTTGATGCCCAATTGCATACTGTAGCTCGCGCGAGCAAACAAGGTGTAACTTTAGCTAATTAAAGGGTAGCCTACGAAAGGTCCTTCACTTGAGTCTGTCTACTCATTAGGAGAATGGATTGCTGACGTTGTGGAATGTTCGAGTATCCCTATAACTTTTGCTTCTTCTGTCAATCCGTCTGAGAGCTTGGCGCGCGTGGGAATTCGGAATAGGGCAACAATGAATAGAGAGAAGGAAGTCTTCTCGATGAGAGTTGTTTGCCCATCGTCAGCCCCCACAGTCAAAGTATGAGCAGACGCTCATTACACTAATCACAGCTCTTCTTCAATGCTGCACATTCGTCGTAGAGTTCCGAACCACACGATAATAACAATCATATGCCACCTTTCTCAAACGAATGTAATGAGCAGCGTGGAATTGCGGCGGTTGTGGGATAACACACCATTGTGAGATGATCGGGAACACGGAAACACGGATGGGGAGGAGAAACAACAAGTTTCTCCAAACTTTCTGAACATATGAAAAAAATGGACTTAACTGAATTGGTCTTATCTGGCCTAGCAGTGAACTCCCGCAAGATTTCGTGTGAGTACGGGGACACTTTTATATGTATCTGACAAAGGATGATCCAATTATCAGGTCGCCCCTGAGCAGCTATCGAAATGGTTCTACGCGAGTCCAATACATGATCTTCTTCTGCTGGTTTGCAGCCATTGTGTGTGCTGCTCCAATGGCCTTCGTCAAACATACCTACAAGGTATAAACAAACCACCAACAAAGATGATTGAGAAACCGATTGCAGTTCAAGATTAAAGATCTTGAGAATCTCCTCGAAGGAAAGAAGCTTCCCACCAACTTCACAGGCGAATATTACCAGTGCTATACGGATACTGAGGTAAACACACTGTGTTGCTGACTCACTACGACACGAAGTACTTGCTCTTACTCGTGGAGTAGCATAACTTCATTGGTTTTCTCTTAAACAACTCTGATAACTGCTCAAATGTCAACTCTTTTGACTGAGTACTGCAAAGAGTACAAACTTTTTTTTCAGAACTTTCCCAAATTAGTGCTCGTGAACAGCTACATTCACGTCTTTTCCTCTTTCTACGCTCCTCTTGTGATCGTATGCGTCAGTTACTGCTCAATCGGTGTGATTCTCCATCGTCAAATGACCACCCGCAGGTATATTTCCTTGCCCATCTCCCATTCCCTAATATCCCCTTGTGCAGGCTCATTTCCGATGGCAGCAACGTGACTGCGGCACGGGTTTCCGCCACTAAAGTACGATAACTCCCTCGAGGAGGAAGGAAACGAGTCGTTCCACGTCTTACTCATTCCTTTTACGATCGTCCTGAGTTGTTCCTATTCTCATTCTCTAGTTTTTGTCTGTGCTCGTATTCGCCCACTTTATGGACATCTCAATGTACGGGATCACCATCGGGAACGACTCGATAGAACGACGGGCTCTCCCTTCCTTCCAAACCTTTGGTCCCAATGCGGAGTCCGCGGGCGGAAATGAGTTCCGCTATAGTCGAACATTAGATATCGGGAAAAAATGCAATTTCGCATCTCATTGAGATGACGGAATGGTGCGCAAGACCCGCGCTCATAAATTTAGATAAAAAGTTTAATAAAGGGAGAAAACATGAACGGAAAATTAAATATTCATTGAAACCCATATTTAGGTGTCTGTATGAGTCATCTATCTTCTGTGTTGCCAGTTGACTGGGGAACTCAGAATTATTCTATTTGTTTCATTTGCAGAAACGATTCCTCAAAGCAACAGTCGCAATCGTGTGCACTTACGTACTCACTTGGTTGCCGTATCAGGTGAGATTTTGACAGAATGATGATCTGTAACTATTCCTGTTCACTCTTCTTCCTTTTCCCTGTCCTAGCCCTGTCTTAATAAGATTTGTGGATAAATGGTAATTGCCTGCACTCTAAGAGAACGCTGATTCGATAATGCGAATAAGCAAGGAATAAGTGCAGAAATCGCTTGCTATTTTGAATCTTGCACTGGAGTTCTTGTTATTTCTCAAGCAGGAAGAGGGATCTACTGCAAATAGCCAGCGTATTTACCAAACACTTAGAGACTAATTAAACTTTCTCAGGTGCTCCACCTTCTCAAACTAGTATGCCCGCCAGATTCTGACTGCGCCAACTTTTCGTCAAATATCAACTTCCTACAGGCTATCATCATCGCCAGGTGAGCTGCTCTCTCATTTGCCGTATAGTAGGGAGGAATCGACGCATGCGAGAGAAGATTTAGTTCTTCGGTCGCCAACAAAGGGGGAAAAGGAGGAAGGAAGAATCCCAGGGTGTCTGTTCACAATAAGACGAAGATCCTGTTGTTGCACATAATAATAATAGTAATAATAAGGATTCGTCGTTTTCAGCACGTGCATCAATCCGTTCCTGTACAGCTTCGATGCAAAGCGGAAGAGATGCTCGGGGAATGGATCCACATTCGAGAATGCCCCCAGGGGAACAGTGATTGTGAGCCTGCCGGTGAAGAAAAATTCACGAAATGGTCAGACCGAGACCCTTACGACGTTCCTCACTCCACTGAGAACTCGATCCTCGGGTGACATCAAGGGAGAGGTCTAGACAGTTGTCCCCCGTTCAGTAACTACCATATATACCCAAGAATGCACCCTATCTTTATGCGAGAATGTCCAATGTGAGCACCCGATTCCTCTTATTCCATATGCTATCGATCCTTATCTAGTCCCAATTGAGCCTTCTTTGTGCTTCTACTGATGGCCGAATCCGTCTTAGCTTCCAACAATAATATTCATTTCTTACCCTCACATCTTTAGTTTCGTTCGCTTTCGTGAAACTCATATTCCTTTTCATGTTCATGACACAAAATTATCTTCGTTGTCAACCCTCCCACCCCGTTCCTTTGTTCACCAGTTCAATTCGGCCACCAGTCCAAGCACCTACTCGTTATGTGTTTGTCAACAACGGGTTTCGTGTAACTCCGTTGGCACCCTTACCGTATTCGTAACGGTATTATTCGAGTAACAAACCGATTCTCCCCTGCGATCTCACCCTCTCCGTAAAACGAGATCTCGTTCCGCTTCTGCATACTATACTATATTCAGTTGTGTTGTCGTCCATGGTTTAATCTTGTCCACATTTATCGATAAATCAATGATTATAGCTTATAGCATAAATCAATGATTATAGCTCAACATGGATATAATGGAAATGTGAATCATATGCATGGTCATTGTGCAATATAATTCCTGGCGAGTCGAGTGAACTTTCTCTGGACGTACTGCACAGTTCCCCCTGCATTGTGCTTTGCAGTAGCCTGGATAACTTTGGTTTTTTAAAATTTTGTATTTCAATCACTTTTCTCATCTCGGTCAAACGTTGTGGAATTTTGGGTATCCGATTAGGATCTCCGAGTCGGTGGAGAGAGTGAGTGATCACACCTGCAGTATATTTTAGTTGGTTCTCAAAAGAATATTGCCAGAAGCATTGATCCGCATTTACATACACAGTACACAATAGATTCAATACACAGTTCATACCAATCTTCGAGAAGTTATCGAGATTGCTGATGCAAATTTTAATAGGGAAGTACTCGGCAACAGTGGGAGTGATTTCTTCTACACGACTCATTCCAATCACGAACGAAGACATTTTCGAAAGAGATTTCAGCACGGAAAGAACACTACTCTGATAATATTTAAGAATTACTCATCCACATCTTTCCACAAACTCTGTATACATTCCCCGCTTCGGGCGCTGATCGAAAGCATTCGAGACGATCTATAGAAATGATCGAATGATCGTTTCGACGAATGAACTGAAAAATGATTTTAATATGAAATATCTGTACTTATTTATATTAAAACCTTCAATAACGACCCGATAGTGTGTGATCGGCCTTCGATAGAGCTTTCTTGTTCAGCCTTATCAATACTGAATTTGTCTTGAGTGAGATAGCGTCGACCCACGCAGATTTGCCAGATAATTCATCTCCGATGAGGAGAATCCATGGACGAGAGTGGGGGGTTGACCATGCACGCAGCTCTGAATGACAATGTAGTCACAATTTGTGAAAATAGTGCAAATATTAATAATTAATTCACAAATTTAAATATTAAAAAATCCGAAACACGTTGTATGTTTTAAATATATTTTTTGAACCCACGCATCGGAATAACTGCCAACAGGTAGATAAGGTTCTTCAGGTCGAAAGAGAATGTAGGCCCTCCAAGTGTGTACGTCGCTCTAAACAGTGATATGGATATGGATCGACCAGCATCACTCTTCTCCTACAATATCTTCCTACTACTCCCACATAGGAGAAGAAGTGAGACGAATATCCTATTTGTATATAAAGATAAGTCTATCAATCTGTCTCACTTCTGCGTCACAAGTAGATCCATGCTCATAAGTCTGCTCGGATTGGCGACAACCCTTCTCAGGTAGAGATCGCCATACAGATTCTCCAATTGCTCGTCGAAAGTTGCAGCTGCCTGAACTTTTAAAAGTGTTTAATTACATTCATCAGTCATGTGATTATCTTTTTTAAATGATAAAATGATTACATGATCAAAAGACCAGCGACATGCGAAATATAATGTATGTTGCATACCTGTGATCCATCAAACCGACGATCATCGCTCATCTCGAAGTACGTGGACTTGATTTCTTCTAGTAGAGACTGAATAGATGAAAAGGTACTGTGAACCTAAATATAATTACATGTAGATATGGTTCAAGTAGTGGTTCAACCTGAATTCCTCTTCCTGTCTCCCTTTCTGTGCTGTACTGACGAGGACACAGACGTTCTGGGACCTACAAAACTGTTGTGAGTAAATAGTAAATGGAGGTTAACCCATTTTCACAGTCGATGCTCCACCAGTTGCTACCAATTTTCCGTTTCGAATGGTTTCGCCACATTTCTTTAGTTGAATATATAAATACAATACAGAGTGATTAGTAAAAAAATATTTAAAAAAAAAACTATACAGGTTGCGTCTGTAGCAAAGTTCCTCGAACGGAGATCCCGAGTATTTTATGTTCTTGCTCTCGCATTTCTCGGACTTTCTTACGAGTAAAGTAGCCTCGAGTTCTCTGAAATGTTCCTGACGAACCCTCATCGCTAAAATGTATAAATCTTGCAATTTCAATCGATAGTATTCGGCTCACTGCTTGAATCTTGATCACAGCCATTATCGGGTCCATCTTCTTCTCACTTCGAAGATCCATCGCTTTCTGCATCACGTGCCGAAGATAATCACGACGAGATATTGCTTGGTAGACTAAAACAAGCGACATATAATTGGAAATAATTGCATCATTTTGTGAAATCAATGAGAATCAACCTCTTTCGAAGGACTGTATCATAAGCACCGCTTCTTCTTTAGTCATCGTCTGGATATGTTTCACCTGAAACAAGGAATTCGTTAGTGCGTATTTTGTAACACCGTTCTCGCATCTTCCTCATCAATATCCAAATCTACTCCAGTATCTTTGTGACGAGCGAGTCGTTGAACGTCGAGAAATCGTCTCGATGTCCTTGGAAAATAGAAACAATAAAAAGTTGACATATAAATAATATTACTTTCGTTGAGTTTCACGGTCGATTATTATTTGCGGAAGAACTTGGTTACGTATATGAATCGCCAATGATTGCTGAAATATATATTTCACGTAATATAGAATTGGGATCCACAACCTTCGGAACGCCTGCCTCAGCCATGTGTGCTTCAATGTTGTTGAGGAAATCAGTGGATAATTTCGAGAGGAAATCATTGAAGAACGATGACAGAAAGGCACAAATTACTGAAGCGGGAGCATAAACTAACCCAAAGATTTTAATTGTTTACCTAAACAGGATTTCCTGTTGGCCATACTGGGATCGATACGAAGGAGAGCATCGCTCTCTTTGAGAAGACGAACAGCATCGAAGAATATTTTAGCAACGAATAGAGGACGACCAGTGGATTTTCGCTGAAGTATTCATTTAGAGTTACGGGTTTCCTTAGAGATTACATCAGGAAATAAATTGTAATCAGTTTGCAGTTTCTCTTATCTTCAACGATACTAAACCAAAATTCTTACCAACTGCTCCTGATGCTCAAGTTACAACGTAATAGTGTAAGTATACCCGTTACTTGTAAAGTTTCTTCGATGCTATAAATTCACAGAGGCACTTACCAGCTTTGCATTCTTATCACCATTGACGAGTCGATCAAAGTCGCGAACCAGATTCTCGAGACAAGAAAGCGACTTCTCCCTAGTCGGATTCGCCATTACTCCGGCAAATATGCGCTTGAGTGAGCCAACCGTCCGATTGATGCAGTCAGCCGGAAACAAGTAGTGGAATCTGAGATGAAAGGAAGGAAGGAAGGAAGGAAGGAACCACCCCTCTACTCCCCTTTTTTCAGATAGTCGTGGGATTAAAGGAGGTGTCCCACGAATATCTGACTAACTCAGTTCTCGATGTGAGATGATAACAATAACACTTTCGAAACTCCCAAATTTTCAATTTTCGTCTAAACTGAGATATGAGCAGTTGGCTGCGTTCCAAGTGACATTGCGCGCGCAGGCAACGAGTGAGAGATCGTGCGAAATGAGGAGAGCGCGCTCTCTCACACCTCACTTTGCATAACCGCCCTCGCGATTCGTGAGACGCCTTCTTTAAACAATGATGCTCTTTGATGAACTCTCTTTATCGTGATAGGACAGATTGATGGCGATTGAACTTTGAAGATTCGTGACAATTTGAAGGAGAGAATGGAGTTTGAATGGATTTGAGTAGCAACTGGTAAGAAGTGCAAGGTTTGAATATTTGAACAATGACAGTTTGAGAAGAGTTCAAGGGTGCGACACAAATGCGGACGGGAGGCTACTGGGTTGGGTATATGAGATTAGGGAACAAGAAGTGTGAGAGAGCACGAGGTACAACGCAGATCGACGACAACGTTTACACAGCATAGGATGTGAGAGGGAAGGGGGAATATGAGGCACTCGGGTTGAGAGATGGTGCGGAAAGAGCGCAGAAATATCATACAGAGTGCGATTTAAAAAAGTTGGTGAAATGGATGAACTTCGTTATATGAAAACATTCGAAACAATTAATAAACTCTCTGGACAAGCAAAATCAACACTAAACTAATATTAGCCAAGCAATTCGGCACAATTATCGATACTCAAAATATCTCAAATACATTTCTGTGTAAGTGGTGGGGTTCATGGTACAAAGGTACATGGTTCAGTTTTGAACGTGAAAACGCTCCTGAAAAGGCTTCCTGAATATGCACTCAATTCAATGGCTTAGAGTAGATTAGTATGAGGGGAAGTCGGAGCAAAACATGAACACTAGACGTCTGATTTACAGGAAACTATCTGCCACGGACCTGAGATAGTCCGAAGAGACTCTCGCAGGTACCGGGGCTCGACAATCGATTAGTGAACTGAAGTGAATAGCAATAAAACACACAAACAATAATATATTGGGCAAAGCTATGTCACTGGGAGCAAAGAAGGAGAGAATGGCGTCAGGAATCAGTCGGAGCAAGACTGACAAAGTAAAAGCGAGAGTCAATGAGCATGAAAGAGTGAAGCAGGGCTGTGGCGGTGGTCAAATGGGGGCATTTCTGATCTATAATAATCTGGGAAATCATCTCTGGTTAATAGTTTATACTCTCTGCTAATAACTCTAGACGATCAACTCTTCTTCAAATCTGTGCATATTAGTAAGTTAAGCAGTGGCGACAGAGCGCAATGGTACATACATGGGGATGAGATAATTGTTGGATGGAGAAATAGGTACATAAAGGACGGTGATGGTTTGTATAGGAACCGGCGTTTAGCAGCCCTCGAAAGTGACTGTTTCAATTTAGACATTTGGAAATAAATTATGGATCCAATGAGATTCTTTTCGAGAACTATTATACGCCAGTTCCTACACTCGTCATTACCGTTAGGAACAAGAATGCGGAAAGGGGAGAATTGGATCTTTTACTGTCTATTCCGATGACGCGGACAGGAAGACGGGTGAGGAGGGAGGATTGGCGGGTGGAAGGGGAAGATGATCATCGTCTTCATCCTCATACACCTCCTCTACAATCTCCTCGATGATCTCCTCCACTTCTTCACCGTCGAATTCACCGTCGAAATCAGTGTTGAGCATGAGCGCATTCTCGATTTGATCGAGACGAGAGGAATTCTCGTTTTCGTACTGTTGGAGGAGCGTCTCGTAGGCAGTGAAACCGGTGTTATTGGAATCGGCCAACTGATTGAATCTGTCCTGATGGGAGGGATCGATCATGAGCAGACCCATGTTCACGGTGGGGTCATCTGCAATTTATGAATTAGATTAGTTGTATAAAGTTTAGGTATAACACAATGCAAAATTGTTCGATTTTTCGAGTTTTTGATTATATATATCCAAGGTAGTGAGAGTTAAAGTGTTTATAGTTTTGAAAAGTTTGATTAAAAATAGATTCGTAGGTTGGGATGGCTCACATGATAGCTGGAGATCAAGAGGAGTGTTGAAGGGAAGCGTCTCTTCCGCATCTCCCTCGATCACTTCCTCAACAGGGAATTCACCCTGGAAGGGGAAGATCTCGTGTTGCTCGAGAGGAGATTCCGGATTCGAGGGAGGACACTCCTCAGGCTCGATTACTGCAATTATGATAAAAAAATTTTATGTTTATATGCTGCCCATAATTGATTAATGTGTTTCCATAAGAATATTATAATATTTTTTGTTGCTTGATAAAATTTACGGAAGTGCCTTTGCACTCAAGTTGAGTGGGTAGGTAATTCAATGTATATTTTCGTACACCACGTCAGGTTAGCAATTATTTGGCAAAGAATGGCGAATGCGCGAAATTAAATCTGGGAAAGTAAAGTAAGCGCACGACGATCGATGAATTTAATTAAGAAGCAAACGTTTCAAATGTAAGGATCGACAGAGTTGAATAGTTGCAGTTGAATAGTTGAAGAGTTGCCCGACTAAACACGACAGGGCACATCCCGAATGAGCAATCCCTAAAATTGGTACTTCCTCCCCACGTAGTCGTCCCAATCGTAGCCACATTTGTTATCTGCGATCTCATGTCATAAAGATCTCCTCTCTCAACGCCCGGAAGAGATTAATGCTTGCAATTTCACTCGTTACGTTTCTAGTTGAAGACAAGATTGCGCTGATCTCCGGAATCCGTCGATTGCACTCGCAGTCACACTTTTTGCATGAAACTTCTTAGTATGGGACGATTTAGAGGATCATTGATTTTGAATGGAACACGATTTACGTTAGAAAGAATATTTTATTCAATGTTGGTGTAATCCCAACTTTCGCTCCCAGTCTACTGCGAGAGTCAATTACACTTGGCGCCCTAAGACTGAGATAAAATTTATGACTTCCGTTCCTTCTCCCTCTTTCCTGCATCTCACACCAATCCATTTCCTAGCTCCTGACTACTTAGCATACTTAGCATATTAGTACTTAGCATACCTACCGTACCTTCTTCCTTTCCCTATACCTATTATCTATCGCAAAATTCCGAATACTGTCTTCTTTACATATTATTAACCCCTGAATCTTTCCAGCCTAACCGCTCTGATATGTTCAATAGTATAATTGATAAATCTACACAAAATATAACTTACTCCGTAAAAATATTCACAATCGAGGAAAACGTGTTAAATCATGAAAATGAGCGCAAAATACGCAGGAGGATCTCTGTCATATATTTATAGACGCATTTGGTTGTCGGGATGAAAATGGGTTCCCGTTCTTGATTCCAACTTGATACCTGGGCATACTATACTCTATTCCAACCTATAAGATATTCCAACCTATAAGATCTTTTCTTTCTTATTTTAATAGTTTATCTCTCAAACTGGATGAGCCTCTCATTCCTTCACTACCGTAATCTCCTCACCTTCTTCTCCTCCATTCTCCAAGTCATCTTCATCATCGTGTCCATCATCACTGTCGTCCGTGTGGTACTCGATCTTTGATGCCTGACAAAAACAATCGGCTCTGGTCCGTTTTGGGTGTCCCATCAAAGTTTCCTGGTCCCAAAATAGTTTCCTGGTCCTCAAAAGTTTCCTGGTCCCCGAATAGTTTCCTGGTTCCAGAAATAGTTTCCTGGTCCCAGAAATAGTTCCCTGGTCCCAGAATTAGTTTCCTGGTCCCAGAAATAGTTTCCTGGTCCCATAATCGGCCGATCAGAGCCTGAAAAAGTTTACTGGTCCCAGAAATAGTTTCCTGGTCCCATAATCGGCCGATCAGAGCCTGAAAAAGTTTCCTGGTCCCAGAAATAGTTTCCTGGTCCCATGTTTCCTGGACCCTTACATAGTTTCCTGGTCCCGCAAATAGTTTCCTGGACCCATCCTTATATATTGATAACACTGTTTTTCTAAAGCACTAAGCACCAAGCATTAAGCCTAAAGCTAAGAAATGACTTACCATGGCTAAAGATGACTTTTCTAGCACTTATCCAACAGCACTTGACACTTGCAATAGCACTTGGGAATTGATGGGACCAGTAAACTATTTCTGGGACCAGGAAACTATCTATCTCTGGGACCAGGAAACTATTTCTGGGACCAGGAAACTTTTTCTGGGACCAGGAAACTTTTTCGTGCCCCGATCAGCCAATTATGGGATCAGGAAACTATTTCTGGGACCAGGAAACTTTTTCTGGGACCGAGAAACTTTTTCGTGCCTCGATCAGCCAATTATGGGACCAGGAAACTTTTTCTGGGACCAGGAAACTATTTCTGGGACCAGGAAACTATTCGGGGTCCAGGAAACTTTTTAAGGACCAGGAAACTATTTTGGGACCAGGAAACTTTGATGGGACACCCAAAACGGACCAGAGCCAAACAATCAACCTCATATTCTAAGAGGACGTAGTCCTGAGACGACGCCTCTGGTTTAAGTTGAAAGTATTACACCGAATTTGAAATATTCGTCTTCCATTAAATTATTTTCCATTCCGAGTAGTATTTCATATTAGGCGTGCTACCGTCAACATCAACCTTCTCTCTATCTTATAAAAGTTTAGTATCTCTGTGGACACATTTCCTCGACAATTAACATCTCATCATGGCGGTATACGATCTTACCCTGTATCCCAATCCCGAGTCGGGATTGAACAAACTGATGTCCTCAGGGCGAACAATACGTCGAGGCGTCTCTTCCTTCTCCTCCTCAGCCTCCTCTTCCTAGAATATTCGACGATAACACCTATTGAATTATGACGGCCTTATCGCGTGATGAAAGATCTCGTAGAGATAGATCGACCAGGAGAGATTAAACCATGTAAAAGCTGTCAATAATGCCCGTGATTCCGAGAGTTTCTCTCAAGTTCTCACGTATTCGGGGGCAAAACCCTGTGAATATGTATAGTAGTGTGTCCTGAGAATCACGGAGGGCTTGACAAAATATTCACACCTTTTTGGGGTGATGTCTTGTGATGAAGGAAAATGAAATCTACCGTATACTTGAGGGAAACTAACCAGCACATCCTCGATAATTTCCTTAGCGGGGGACGACGCGTTTACGATATCGAAAGGAACGGTGTGTAGTTGAGATCGAAGGAGCCTAGACGCCTCTGCAAGCGTAGATTTAGATGATTCATAGAGAAAGTAGTGATACTTTCGAATCTCTTGAGTGAAATTCATCAATTTAATTTGCGCCCTCTACATTAACTTTATCTAAATAGATTTTAAATATATTATACATATTTTGAAATAAAAAAATAAGTAGAAGTAAGTATTAGAGCCTGGGTATTCGCCTGGGTATCAAGGTGTATTCGAAAACAGTTATCGGTCTAAATCAAGTATTTAAAATAAATTTAACTAAAATAACGAAAGAGTAGTATAAATTAACCAAAATGCTCTAATAATTAGATAAACATTCACTAACCAGTGTCCTCCTCCTTCCGAGGGGAGATCGTAGGGTCCGCGGGTGCGTCGCCAATCGATCCATCTGACTCGGTTCCACTCTCAGACGACGGAAGGACCAGCGCCTTGTACGCTAAAAGCTTCTCAATTAACACGGCGAGAGACAACAAGGAGAAGTGATATGACCAAGGCCAACAACGCTCACTGAGTGGTGGGAGTGATAGGGAAGTGATGACGGGCGCCGAGCACGATAAAGTGATCTCCGTATCGTCAAAGCGAGCCCGCTGAGCACCGGCGACTGCAAATCGATATCTTGTTTGTAGTTTTTATCTGAGTGAATACTCTAGTTACTGCCGAGTAGGCGCAAGGCAAAAACATTAATAGAGATAGCTAAGGTTAATGCACAGATCAGGAATCGAACCCGGCGCTTCCACTTACCGGGCGGGAGTTATCTATCTGGCGTTGTGTGCAAAACGTCAAAAAAATTTTTTTGCTCAGCTCTAGGCGCAAAAGTGTGTAGTGTATAGTACAGTATAGTGCGAATGACGGATGGGGCAACTGACAGTCGAGAGGAGCGGCGGCCGGTCGCTTAGCAGCAACCTTCTGTTGGAAGGAATGGACTGAATGGAAGGACGGTTGTCTGCCCCTGAAGTCACCCGCCACCAGCACATCCAAGTCCACCGACTCGGCCATTTTACCCCTGGAACAAGTATTCGATCAGCGAAGAAGCAACAAAGGCGACACGGTGAAATGGAAGGAATCGAGTGGAAACTATTTGTGAGGACGGCTTAAAGTAATATCGGCCTATTCTGGCCTGCCTAGAAGGCGAAAGAGGAGGTGCGAGGGCCAACTTCGGTTGGGGAACATAGAAAATGAAGGAATGGAAGGTATTGAGCAAGGGAGAAGCTGGGGCGGGTCGAGAGGGCGCTTTTTGCCTCTCCTCGTGGGAGAGTGTGGCCCGCCCGAGAGAGTATGGTAGAGAGTGAAGCGGCACGCTCTTCCGCGTGAGAGTGAGAGTGGAGCGAAAGAGAATTGACAGACAGAATGTGTATCGATCCACCGTATCCGTCTGGCGCGAAATTTGAAAATTTCTCCGAAAGGACACTGTATTTACACCAAGAATATTTCTTCTGTTTAAAACGCATGTTTTATATTTAAAAATTAATTTTATTACATGAGCCGAAAAAACTCCCCTAATTGCTCGACCCTGGCCGAATCTCAACCGCCTTGTAAATTCAATTTCTTGAGAATAAAGATCAGATATCATTATAGAAAGTTACATGGAGATTGCCCAGCCGATTGCTTACAAAAAAATATCAGCTCGATCGGAGTAGTAGGAATATTGAACTTTAGTAGCATCCCTCCTCCGTCCTACTATATTGTAGGCTGCCCCGTTTTTAACGGTGCGCGTTCAGAATGCATTATACGGGGTTTATACGGGGTTTATCTTAATTATGCCAGATAACATTACACAAAACAATTAAAACAAAGCAAATATTCTTTAACGAGTGACCGAGGAAGTATAATTTTCCTCAGGCACATCCTCGGTAGCCCATGGGAAGCATCCATAGAGCACAATCAGAGTAGAAGTCTTTCGGGGCTTTCTTATCGTCCGCGGCTTCGTAATTCGCGATTATCTTCTGGATTTCAGCCAATTTTGCAGCAGGAATCTGGAATCTATGAATAGGGTATGCTTCAAACTATCTGCGACGGGCGAATTCATTAAATTAAACAACATATAATGAAATGGGCATTCAACACACGTGATCAATCATACTGCACTCATTCATCCAAGAGCTGACCTTTCTCACTATATCGCATGAAAAAGCCTTAAAGCCAGATGCCAAAATTCATCAACATTTCCATAGTGAAACCCCAGTCGGATTTGATTATAAAACAAATCAGAAACCGTCTGGTCCACATCATCCATCCAGTTGACGTACGCATTCCTCAGCATATTCTTCGATGCAACATCCCGTGCCCACAACTTCTTCTTGATCTGGAACCGATATTGCAAAAAAAAATACGCAAAGAACAGTGAAAACAAAGAAAATTCCATTTAAGAGTTAACCGTATTCACCTCAGTCAACTTCGCTGCTGCTATCTTTGGCTTGATCAGGGCGAATAGTCCATTGATGTACGCAACGGATCTAGATCGAGCAGTGAGCGCCTCTTGAGCGGTTTTGACTACTCCAGCAATTTCTTTCTGCAATTGGCTAGGTGTGGTGTGAATTGACAAGCCATGAGATCTCGATCTACATGCCTTAGTGATTCCGATCTCCTTGAAGTTGTTGTTCACCCATTTCTTGACGCGAGCGTTCTGTGCCTTGAGCGTTTTGTCCTTGCCGAGGTTGTCTATCAGCTGCAATTAATTATGTAAGAGGGCAGTAAAACACGGTGAAAGGCACAGTAACCCTACTACTTTTATATTGGGCCGTTTCCAATAACATAATCAGAAATTCAAAAGAATAGATTACTTACGGCCTTGTATTTGTTCATGATTGCAGTGCTCGAAGATGCGGAGAGATTCAATTTCAAGCACATGGCTGATCCATATCCGATTTTCTGGGCAACAATTGCCCCAAAACAGACAATTACTAGGAGAACTAAGGAAAGGCGCATGCTGAGTTGGTGCACAGACAAACTGTGAAATATTTGTAATCTGCAATGGATAGATCCGCTCAGCCCGCGTAATCCTAAAGATTACTTCCGTTACGGTTCGGATTAAATATAATTGGTCTGATCGAAAGAACGCAAAATCGGCGGATTGCTTATATTTTCCGAATGTGCAACGATTAGTTGCAAGATCAGTATCACGAAACTAGCCAGCTACGCTCGCTGCGCTCGCTCCGCTGGCTAGACCCTGCGGGTGGCAAGCAGCCTTCGGCTGCAATGAGGCTCGCTACGCTCGCCAGCGTGTGCGCAACGCCGGGTTGTGATAGTCTTCTGCGAGTGCTTCGCGACGCCGGGTTATCCCAGTCATCGAAAACGCTTCGCAAAAAAGCTTAAAACTGACCCGAAAAAAATTTGACCACGTGAACTACTATGGTATACTGTAATCGCAGGGCAGGTTTTCAAACGCCGGGTGCTATATTTAGGGCATTGATCAATCTTTGAATGGATAAAATATCCACAGTGGGCGATCCTTGGGCGATCCGAAAAAGAATGGGAATTCGCGACGCCGGGTTATCCCAGTCATCGAAAACGCTTCGCAAAAAAGCTTAAAACTGACCCGAAAAAAATTTGACCACGTGAACTACTATGGTATACTGTAATCGCAGGGCAGGTTTTCAAACGCCGGGTGCTATATTTAGGGCATTGATCAATCTTTGAATGGATAAAATATCCACAGTGGGCGATCCTTGGGCGATCCGAAAAAGAATGGGAAGGGGCCACTTCGTGGCCCCATCCCATCTTTTTTCGGCTCGCCCTCGGCCCCACGAGCCTTCCGCCAGGGACTCGCAGGTTAGGCTGTCAAACGCCGAGCATTTTTTTGCGGCGATAAAATAAATCTGACCCGCCGAACCTTTTGGGATACTGTAATCGGGTTACGGTATCGGTTGATGACGTAATAATAAAAATTTAAAAAAATTATATTTGATTTGGTTAAGTTTCAGGCGAAAACAATGCAAAAAACGAGTCATTGCATCATCATTACGCAATATTGCATAGTGATGACGAAATTGGTTATCGATTTTTCGAAAATTTTGATCACGAGCAGATTATTGTCAAGCACGATCGATTTGGCTGAATTTCCGGTGAAAACTGTGGAAAAAACGGATGATGACGAAATGATGACGAAATTATTTATCGATTTTTTTAAAAAAAATTTTTCATGAGAAGTTGATTGGTAAAGAATCTGAGGCTGTACGATCATTTTGTAGCGAGATATAAGGAAAAAAAGTTGACCGTGACAGACAAACTTAGACACAGACAGACAGACAGACAGACAGACACTCTGACATTATAGTACTGAAGAACTGAAGAATGTTTATTATGAGTTACTTGACTGTCAACTACAATCAGAGATCAGTTTCTTCATGAAATCGCGCATCCAGTGAAACCGGGAGGGCTCATCCAGTCCATTGTGTCAGTGTTGAAATCTTTCGGAGACTTCGCACTGTCGGCTGATTCCCAGTTCGTAATGATCGTTTTGATCTCAGTCTGCTTCGCTGCTGACAGCTGAAAAGGAACGGCTCCTGTATGATCTCTACAATGCTCATTTGAAATGATCACCAACTGAAGTGTACAAAATATTGTTCGATTAACAATGCTCTCTCTGTTTTTCTGACAGGGAAGAGAGCAATGCGAAATGAAAAAAATATTGTACACCCCAGGTCAGCAAGTTCCCTATTCCAAGTGGGGAAGAATGGGGAGGAATCCAGGCAGATCCTCCTCCCTCCGCCTCCTCGACCGTTTGTCAACGGGCGTGGAACGGGAAATAATCTGACGATATATAGTAACTGACTAGTGCGAGAGCCTGGTCTTTCCATGCGCCGTATCCGTACATGGCATTGTTCGTTTTTTCGGCATCGATTTTCCACATCAGTTTTTGAATCTGGAATGCACTTCATTGAGTCAGTATGACGGTATGAAGACCACACCTCAGTGAACTTAGCAGCCGCGACCTTCGCCTTGATCTTGGCCAGTAGTCCCTTATAGTAAGCGACAATTCTCCATCTCGCTTCGAGTAATGATTTCACATTAGGGATCACCCATGAGAGGTCGGCCTATTAAAGTAATTGTTTGTAGTTATTCAGTTTACCAACCTTTGCTATTCCGACCCCCTTGCAGTTGTTGTTCAACCACGTCTTAGCTCGATTCTGCTGAGCAGCGAGAGTCTTGTCCTTCGCTAGATTGAGGAGGAACTGGAACGATCTCGTTATTCTTGAATTTTTCAACGATTGTAGGATCCCGTTCAATACTCTGAGCTGCATTTTAATATTTAAAACGATATCACTTACAGTTTTGTACGCGTTTTTGACTGCGACAGTAGACGTCTTGCTAATTTGCATTGTAGAACATAAGAGAGAGTTTGGTTTGATAGCTTGAGAGGTGATCAGACCCAGAAGGCTTCCCAGAGAGATGAGACCGAGTAGGTAACGCATCTGCAACAGGTAAAATTAGCAAGCGAAACTGCGAGAGAAAGTGAATAAACTGCACCGATCGTGGCTGATATAGCGCCGTAGTAAACCACCGGTGTGAACTGGGTACAGCAAGACAGATTAGTTATAATTGGACGCGCAAACGCATCAATGCACAATCGCAAGAACAATTTGTGACAGAGAACAAAACACGGACTGTATACAGAAGTCTTCTTCTATTTTTGAGGCTAACGTTTACATACACGAAATGTTATCCAGAACTCAAGATGCAGTATCAGCCGCAAAGCGAGGCTATAATGATTCACTTTAGTAAGACTGCAATTGGCAATTCTGCAATACTTTTCGTGCACTTCACAATTCTCTGTTCTATCGCATTCGATGAGATCACTTGAAATGAATTGGTTCAGTCCTTGGTAATCTATCGAGACGAACTTGCTGCTCTTTCAATCTCTATCCGGATTAAATTTAATTGGACGTGCACAAAACGGAAAGAGTTGGGTGTGCAGTTCGTAACTAGAAATTGCACATATTGATCAGAAGAGAACACTTTTCAATGAAAAAGGAAAGCAGCTCTTCCAAGCTATTCCATAGCCAAACACTATCATTCATTTATTAATGCCATATACTGTGATATTCTGTCAGAGGCGGGTTTATCATGCTATTCAATCTAGCTCAGTCCGCAGTTACTGAATCCCATTCCAGGGAAGAATGCCCATTTGTCATCCTCGATTTGCGTATATGTTGCCTCTTGATTGTCAATGATCTTCTGGATTTCCGTCTTTTTCGCAGCATTGGGGATCTGAAAATCCTGTTAATTATAACGCAATTAGATGTATTAATACCGCTGCGATTGCTGCTGTCTTCCAGTCATCATAGAAGAAGAACATGTTGTTCTTCTCAGCTTTGTCCTTTGCCCACAGTAGGTTTTTGATCTGAAATTCTCGCTGGATGCCTAGTGGATACAAATATTTCAGCGGACCTCAGTGAACTTTGCGGCAGCAAGTTTCGGCTTGATTTTAGCCAGAACATTCTTGAGGTACGTCGTAATTCTCCATCGTGCCTCAAGCTTTGTCTTCAATCGTCCGATATATTCTGTCAGAGTAGCCTAAAAATAAGTTATTAGTACAATAAAATCAGTGAAATGATTACCTTGTCGAAGATGCCCTCGAGATTCTTCCAGTTATTATTGAGGAAATTAGTGCCTCGCGTTTGCTGGGCCTTCAGAGTCTTATCCTTGTTCAGATTACCAATCATCTGAAAATATACAACTGCGGGAAAGTAATATATAACCACTAACCGTCTTATACTTAGTCTTCATATCATTCTTCACGGTAGCGCCCATTCCGAAGGATACGCACGTAAGACCATTGTATACTATGCCTTGAGAGGCAACGATGGCTAGCAGACAAGCCAATGCGACAACTGTCGCGAGTCCCATAGTTCTGCAAGTGTAACCGATTCATTGTAGTTGCGATCTCTTTATACTCTTCAATGAGGATTATCCTCCATCACTGAACACCCTGTCTCGCGACTAGAAAAATCCAATTATTTTGAAGATAGTCCCTGTTCTTTGGAAAAAATTTTCACATTTGGGTCGAGTGTACTCTTCGTCTGAAGAAGTTGACAATATGAATTAGATGACTTATTTCTGTTGGCTTCGCAGCCGCTTTTTATGACCTATCGTTATTTTGGAAGGATCAGCTGTATGCAGACTTTCAAAGAGAATTTATGAGAAGTTTCAGTAACTGAAATCATGAGGTACAAATAAACCACCTTCTATAATCGTATCAATTCAGCTGTTCTCAATACTCATCTTACAGTGATTATCTCCCCTTCCCTGCGCGTTTTCCTCACCATGGACGAATATCCCATTATTCCGATGGTGAGGGGAGAGTCCTTTCTCTTCTTAGTCCAATTTCCTCGCCGAAACGGCCCATTTCAGTGAGCTCTTTCTTCCCTGACTTATTCCCCCTCTAATCTGTCATAGAATCGTCCGTGCATTCCAATAGGACTGAAAGCCTCTCGTTCTTCCATTTGTCATAAGAACACCTTCCCATTTTCATAGCTGTCATATCTGAGATTGAGAGGATGGTGTCTTCAATCGGAGAGATTCGTCGTTTGCTCGAGAGTGAGCCCTTCAATCGTCCTAATGGTCAGTAGTCCGTTCAAGAGGGAAATATACGACATCTTATGGCAAGGTAATTTAGAATGCACTAATTGAGATCTGTTCGATTGATGTCTTACGGTATCCGAACAAATAGATGAACTACCATAATTTGCATACTTTCGCTTTGATTTTAGTAGATATCCTGGAAAAGTCTTGTTTATATCATAGCTGCAAGGGTTACGATAGCTTAATGAACATCATTCCAACTCTCTCATGGGGGTTCCCTAATGTATCTCAAAATTTTGTTATTTCGAAGCATCGATGATTACGGTAGCTTAACGAGCCCATTTCAACCTCATTCCAACCCCATCTCAGGGCCCACTAATGGATCCCCTCATCCATCTCAACATTATCACGTCAACCCATCGGATTCCTCGGATCCATTCGGTAAGAAACCTCATGTCGCCCCCTTCTTATAGTCCTCATTCCTCCATTACTCACCCCGAGATAATGGACAATCTCTGCATCTTCCGTAATATTTCGCTTCTCTAGCTCATAACCAGGTCCTTATTAGGGGAAGCGAAGAACCTTAGGCTTAGTGACACTCAGTGTAACAGAGAGCAGGAGGTCATGCCTGTGCTCACTGCTCTAGTCAATTTCCTCATTCGTCCAGCCACGGTGGTGATTCTTCTCATCTTGGGAATCTCCTTCATCATCATTATCACTGTACTCATCTGTGTGAAAGTGTGCATGATCGGAATGGCAGGAAGCGACGAGGATGATGACTGGTTAGTTTATGTGCTACTTATTTATCTGAGATTACGGGTTGAGAGGGGATAGATACGGTAGTGTAGGTGTTGTCTATCATATGATAGGGAATTTGTGTAATCCAATTGTAGTATCCTATAGTGCAGTTCAGGATAAGGACCTTTAGGATTCATTTGCTTAGTACCGGAACATTGTTGTGTTGTGGTGGTTTTTTATGTGGTTATCTCGGTATTTCTCATTCGATAATTATTCGGGAGGGCTTTTGTAGAGCTTTTGTTAGTACCAATCATTTCGCATTCAACATATGGTTCTGTATCACCGCAGTATCGTTAAACTTAATATTAGTGGTGACTTTGGTAATATCACTCGAAAAATTGATATTTTGCTTGCGTCGCGGTCGCGCGTATTGGGAACTCGAGTGGGCGGAGCTTCAACGTGTCTGCTCATTTAGGGGAAATATTGCTCATGAGAGTGCATATCATCGAAATATTGGAAAGTATTCACAGAACTTAAGTTCCAACTATTTTCATTATGGTTATGAAAAAAGAAATTGAAAGCAGTCGTGTGCAAAAAATGCTCGAACTCTTATTTCGCCATACTCTCTCGCTATTTCTGACGGGCGAGAGAGCATTGCGAAATGAGAGTTCGAGAAATTATTGCACACCTCTGATCGAAAAATCCATAAACAAGCGGCAATGCCTTGCAGCCAGGAGCCATCGCAGCCCTCTCCCTCCCACATCGTGCCCTCAACCATCGATGCTGATCTCCCAACGAGCGCATGGATGTGACTAGCACTACTGCACGTAGGAGTATCCTCCACTGGCCTGCTCCCTTTTTACACAACTACCCGTCCATCTATCCCGAGTGCACCAGCGACAGCAACCACGGTCTAAACCTTGCCCTTCTTTCTATCCCCCCGTCTCCCTATTTACACTCCCTTGCTTTTACTTATTGTCTTCCCAAATACCGTAAACACCCCTAAGTATTTGACTCTGTCCCGCATTCGCATGAGAACGCAATCCGTTCAGCACTATGATCTCGTCTAGTGCCTGGCCGCAATCACAAAACTTACCGTAGCCCGCGCCGATTCAACCAAATTTCGTCTATTCCATCTTTTGCCAGTTTACAGAGAATGAGATGAGGAGCAATCCATTAGTCCTCTCTACCATCCCGAATCCAATCTCCTCTCTTGATGCTTGACGAATAAAAATGTGAACGAGAATAAGAAGGGCGCATGGGAGGGCAAGGGAAAGGGAAGGAGGGGAGCAGGGTAATGGATGGGTGAAGGAAAGGGAAGAGGAGGAACGGCTAAGAAGCAGCCCGACCATTCAGTCTTCGTCATAGATTGGGGGAGCTCTTCTCTTATCGACCATGAGCTACATGAATCCTCCCTACCGTCCTCCCAACTGGGGCCATCCCATCTACAACAACACCCTACAGGAGGAATTCGAGTGTAAGACTGTTCTCGGGTTTGTTCTCGGGTCTCAAGAGTTGTTTTTAGTGATCGATGGGGTTTTATAGAGTTGTTTTATAATTTATTAAGGATATCACGAATGTGTTCCATACGGTAGCTTGAGTTACTTACACGACTGAACGAAAATTATTTGTAATTATCTATTTTGAGAAGGAGTAATTCTCTATACATCTGGTCTGCAAGACAATACTAACTTTTCATTTCATGTATATTCGTTACAGGGTGGTCAGTCAAAGGCATCACTATGATCTTTACCTGCATCGTCTACGCAGTTCTCATCGGTGGATCGATCTCCGCCATCTCCTATCTCTTCGTTCGAGTCTATTGCTGTGGAGGACCTGGCTCGTGAGTTAGAGTGTGCAAATCGGGTTTTCTTCATTTCGCACATTAGAAGATGGCATTCATATGAGACAAATGGTTCTTTACAGGTAACGGTTGCTGAGAAAGATTGTACTTATGTTATGAGAACACTAGTTTAGAGGATACGGTAGATATGATGACGCAGTCAATTTCATTGCTTCATTTCCCATTCATGAAGATTGACGCATGTATTAGATTCGAGGGCGTATGGAAGAGACCAATTCGGGTTTTCATTATCCCATAGCTTATTTTTCCTTTTAGGAAAATTAATAATAAATACCTCAGGATGCTCCTATTCCAGAAGTAGTAACAATCGTGGGCAGGTCGCTGATTCGGCCACTCCCGTCGCTCGTCCCCTCGTTCTAGGACTGGGTACTGTAGTTGAAGAAGTGAGAGTCCCTCTGGCCGAACCAGAGATCATTGTCACTCCTGTGTGAGTACTGTAAGATATAATTGAACCTCCTTCCCCATCCCTTCAATCTGTCCCTTGTTCACCCCTTTCGTACCCATTATTCGTTAATATACCAATCCTAAGCGTAGTCCCCCTCGACTGTAAATGAAAGTAGTTGATTTGAATTTTCCATTTCGGAATACTACTTATGAATTTTCTCTCGGCTCCCCCCCCTTCACATAATGTCTTCCAATACTGTAATCCGGCCGTGTAGACCCTACGTAATTGGAGAAGAGGTTCAATTATATAACTGCATTAGTCATGAATATGTTAATCGATGGAATCGTTACACATGTGAGTTGATAGAATTGGAACGAGAAGAAGAGCCGATTACTGAAATATCCGTGAGATTTACTACCCTCCTCCATTCTTCCGACTCAAGCCCACTAAAAAAATCCACTAAAAATAAAAATCCCTCGAAAGCATCGAATTCACATGTACACAGCAACAGTATAGTGTTTATCACAGCAAATGAACAATTCAAAAGGATTCAACGATTTCTAGGACAAGAATCCATCCATTCTTTAGTATTGATGGTAGCCTGGAACGTAGACCTTCATCGGCACCGGCTCTCCAGGCAATGGCATCGTCCAGCCTCGAGCTCCCCAGTACAGCTCGTTCTCTTCACGAGAAAGGTCCTTAATTGGATGAAATCTAATCAATACTTCCATCTATTTGTTACCCAGATACTGGGAGATCCCGATCTTCGAGGAATTACGACGACTTTGATATCTTCCTCAAGGTCGTCATATTCAGGGATGGTCATCACAGCGAGCTGTTCGTCAATTTTCTCCACCGTATCAACATTGTTCGGATTATGTGCAGGTGCCTTCCCGAACCTATAATGGGATGTTAAAATATGAACAATGATGCAACTTACTTCTCACAGAAGGATATCCAGATATGAGTAATGAACATGCAGAATTCGGTCCAATCGAACCATTGAGGTAGCGGCATTATTACCCTGGAAAACTGGAGCGTTATAACTCATTATTGACACATCACTTGATTTCTGGTCGCATTGTCGAAAAACACTGGGGACATACTTTCCTCAGCACATATAGCTAAAGATAGGCTAAAGGGGGGGGGGGTGAATAGATATGCATCACTTTTCGGCAAAAGGTCTGGTTTAAAAGGAAAACAGCGATAATAATAAACAGAAAGGCAATCGATGAAGAATGGGATGTTTCTTTGGCGACCTGGGGGTGAAGGAAAGCTTTGAACTACTCCCCTGTTAATGAAGTACTTGAGATACCTGGCGGATGAAAGGCAAAGGTTTGTTGGAGTCGAATACGATGCCATTTACTCGGAGACTCTCGATCCTCGGAGATCCGCGGAATCTCGCATTTCCCAATAGTTTAGTGCAATTGATTGAAATGTGGTCACATAAAGAATGTATACTGTACATCGAATCCACACAGCTCACCGTGAGTGGAGCAATTGGAAATTCGGAAGCTTTGGATATTGACTAAGAAACATTTTGCAATACGTCTATAAGCTAGTTATTTATTCTTCGGCTATATATTCAATAAATCAATTTCAGTTACATATGCTTGTTCATAATACAAATTTTTGTGATGCTGCAGTTTCAAAAACTGATATCATATAAGAACAGTAAATGAATGAACCACAAATGGAATACTATAGTTGAGAAGATACATATATGCAGATTTGCAAATTGCCACTGGGATTAATATGTGTTTCGCAATCTATAGTTCGCAGTTCGCAAAAAGTGATTCTCTCATCATTTTTCCATGCTCACTCAGTGGAAGATCCCTCCTTCCTGGCCACCTGAAAAAATATTAAATAGCCCCTCCCTTCGCCACTCAGCAAAGTGTGTCTTCATGTCAACACGTCTCCTTACTCTGTCACTCACCACTTCGGAGTTACCTTGGGAACGGCGAGTGTGACGCCCTCGGGAGGGAGAATCATGGAGAGATGGAGAAGAGGAGGGATCGACATCTCCCATCGGGAGGGGAGAGGCCGCCTTGCTTGAATGACACAGGTGGATGGACTCCTCGCTCATTACGGAACGAGGAGTCACCTTCTGAATAATTATGATTGAGTGAAAGTAATCCTTGTCATCTTGGGTAGATACTCTGGGTTTTTATAAAGAAAGAGCCAGATGAGAAAGGCGAAGAGAATCCGAATTTAAATATCCTTCCTAGCTCTTTAGCTTAGCAATTCTCACCCTAAGGTAGGCGTCCAACACATGATCAACAGCATCATGAACTGGATAAGAGGGAAGGAAGGAAGTCGGAGGAGAGGGAGAGATGGAGGGCGATTGGGAGACGGACACTCCATTGCACTGAGGAGTCTCCGGTCGAGATACGGACTCTACCGGATGGGCATGAAATGCATTTAGCCTGTTGTCAACTATTAAAAGGTGCGTCCATATCGAGCTTAGACACGTGAGACTACAACGTTAGGTGCCCCCCCCATCAATTTACCTAAAATCTCGAAGCATACCATTTCAGTTGCTATCGGCACAACTGCTGCTTCATTTGAGCCAACAGAAGGATCATGAGGAGAATCGCCATCACGGGGAAATTCTCGATCGCGAGAAAGGATCATAGCAGGATCAGCTCCCTTAAATGCTATCCATCGCCTTCATTTTCCCTTCAGATCTTCTACGTACCTTTATAGATGCAAGAGCTGCTCGCACTTCAGTTAAGGTGAGAGTGTGCACCACAAGGGGTGGGAAAGCTGAGCGATTGCGAGAGGCAGATCCGGCCAATTGAGAGGTCTCAAATGATCTTTTTCCACACACCTTACTCACTCACCTATCATTGCCGCCCCACCCAAATGTTATAAATGCAGTACCTGAGTGTCCCCTCTGCGCAAGGTTATGACGGGAGTGAGAGAAGGAGCTCGATTGTGAGAAGAAACGGGCAGGGGAACCTAAATTGACTTCTTCCTATCTTTCCTTATTATCCTCAGTATTCCTTAATCTTCTTAATATTTGAAAACGGTTCACTTCAGGCTCGGCTGGATTCGAGGCAGATTCGACTTGATTGCTGGAAGAATCCCGGTTGCGGGAGGTCGTTGCGGGAGGTGGAGCAGATGCCATTTCAAAGGCATTTCCGCTTGGGGTCACTCGTCGAATATCTCGTGAATTCCTTAATGCAGATGCAAGTTTGCAAGAAACTTAAAACGCGTTCTCTGTAAGAAACAAGGTGAGGTGGCACAGTTTTCTTAAAATGGTCTCCCAAGGCTCAAACTTCACCAACATGACCCCTAGGGACGACATTCACGATTTTTGTACTTTGATCCCGAAAAGTTTGATCTTTGATCTTTGATCTTTCGAAAAATAAATTTCAGATATCCCTATCATGTGATAGCTCATTCGAAAGAGCACAAAAAGTCATGTTAAAAACCGGAAGGATTTTAAATTTCATACATTTTGGCCCAAGTTATGACTGAAAATATGACGATTTTCGTCAATTTCGACGAAAATCGATTTGGCTACCCATGAAGCAAAGTCCACCTGGTCTCTGTTTTTTGATATTAATTGCATTTTTTATATAAGAAAATCTTGGCACAGATTCCGGGTCACATTTCGTGCGCCAATTTATAGAAATCTTCAACCAAATGTTGCCAGCCATGTCTTTTTTCTCAATCCGTACCACCCCGATAGGAGGGTAACTGTTTTTTCAGCACTTATTTTAGCCCCAAGTAATGTTTTTTCGTATTTTTGAACCCTTTGACGATTTTTCGTCAACAGTAGGACCTTGATTTTCGATACCACTCACCTCGACTTTTTTCACATAAGGGTCCTTATGTGAAAAATCAGGTTCGGGTAAGGACAAATTAGGACTTCCGATCTGAGATAAAGTGTCTTAGGGTGTCTAAAAATCATTTTTGTGATTGTTTGAGTACAATCCGACATGTTGTAAAGGTCAATTCTGACATGACCCCTAACCAGGTTTTTCACATAAGGGGGGACCCTTATGTGAAAAAAAGTCGAGGTGAGTGGTATCGAAAATCAAGGTCCTACTGTTGACGAAAAATCGTCAAAGGGTTCAAAAATACGAAAAAACATTACTTGGGGCTAAAATAAGTGCTGAAAAAACAGTCACCCTCCTATCGGAGTGGTACGGATTGAGAAAAAAGACATGGCTGGCAACATTTGGTTGAAGATTTCTATAAATTGGCGCACGAAATGTGACCCGGAATCTGTGCCAAGATTTTCTTATATAAAAAATGCAATTAATATCAAAAAACAGAGACCAGGTGGGCTTTGCTTCATGGGTAGCCAAATCGATTTTCGCCGAAATCGACGAAAGTCGTCATGTTTTGAGTCATAACTTGGGCCAAAATGGATGAAATTTAAAATCCTTCCGTTTTTTAACATAACTTTTTGTGCTCTTTCGAATGAGCTATCACATGATAGGGATATCTGAAATTTATTTTTCGAAAGATCAAAGATCAAAGATCAAAATTTTAGAGATCAAAGTATAAAAATCGTGAATGTCGTCCCTAGGGGTCATATTGGTGAAGTTTGAGCCGGATACGAGAAAATTTTCTAAAACTGTGCCATCTGACCCCCATTTCACAGAGTTCTTACGGAGAACGCGTTTTAAATATTCTCACCAATTGCCCATTGGAATATGTTACGGATAACCTCAACTGAAAAAATGGATCAATTAATAGAAATTTACGAGTACAGCGGCGATTTCCAGGGCTGATATTAGTGTGCGGCATTGTAACATTTAAATCAGGAAGTAGTAGATATAATATTCCATGTGTCGGCAAAATCAATGAGTATCAAACACTTGAAAAAAGGAGAGAAGACTATGCGCTTGAAGAAGGGAGCGAGAAAATGGGGGTAGATTATGGATTATACACGTTGGACTGAGATACATCTCTCACAGAATCTAATATCATCAAACTTATCATGACGGCTTCTTGAAAACAGAAGTCGAGAACAAAAGATATCAGAGGTCGGAGGGAAGACAACAACAAAGATGGAGTAGGAAGCACCAATGATTCCATAATATATTCCACGTGTTTATTTTAATAAATAATGTATGGCTACTTTGTTTGCTCTTTTTATTTATTTGGCAATTGGCTACTGATAAACTCTAATTTATTTACTATACTACACTTTTTCTCAAACTCTAGCGATGATTAAGACGATAGTGACTTTTATTTGCACAAAATTGGACAAACTGTCAAGTAGAAACGAACATCACCCTGACTGAGTGCTAATACGTTAAGTCTCCTCCGTTGCCACTTCGAATTGGTAATATTGGGTGGAACAGTGATCACATACGAAGTCTTAATTTGTTCAAAATATTGCATGAACTGTATACAATGTTGCAAAAACTTTATATCAACTCATTCGATTGTTTCACGTGTATAAAGAATGTCAGGAGAAAATCCAAGATTTATCCAGGCAGGAAAGTTATCAGAATCACGATTGAATGGGACAAAAAGATAGATAGTTGGATGACAATGATCGAACATGTTTTAATTAGTAGATCTAATTGAACAGAATAATCGCTGGATACACACAATCCTCTGTCAGTTGAATGAAGTAGAAAGAGGCCTCTAATTACGCTTTCCGTTCATTTTAGCCTTATCCTTCTTATCATCGATCTTTGTGTCCTCAGTTTCGTCGTCCGATAGATCCGCCATGAAATCGCGCCAATAATCTTGATCTGCAAAAGAGACATACTGTTGACCATTCATTGGACCGTTCATTCACTAAACTAACCCTTTTTAATAAGAGCAGCAAGTTTAGCTTCAGCGTACTCCTCACCACCTGGGCAAAAAGGGTGGTTCACTGCAACAAAACTTTGCTTCACTTCGTTTGTCTAATTATCAGAGACTATCTGAGAGAATTTAGTTAGGCTCCACAGAGGCCGTACAATGATTTTGGACCCTATGCTGAAAAACTGGCCCAGGGGTACTTTTTCACGTAGAGTTCGAAAATCGACCTTAGGAAGCCGTATCTCCAACCCCGGGTACCCTATTGGTCCTGGTACCGTACCAGGCTGTACTAGCAACTTTGCGACTGGGGCTTCAAACCTATCCATGTGATAGCGCATTTTGTAGATCTCGTCGAGACAAACATTTTTTGTGAAGAAAGTGAAAAAAAATATTTTCATTGAAGAGAGTTATGAAGAGTGAAAATAAAAATTTTCACGTCGAGAAAAATTTTTGCCCGTGTCGTGCAAATTTTATTTTTCCAATCGATTCAGCATCGTTTTTTACCCCTTTGGTCAAAAAATTGAGCGAAATCGAAGGTGACAGTACCCGACTTTTTTTGCGCCAAAGCAACAACACACCAAGATCAGCGAAAATCGATGTTTCGAAATCGGCCTTTTTTGACGGTTATTCTTGTCCCATATGCTTATATTGTTATATTCACGTTAAATTGAGTTAATATTCACTGTTCTGAGAACAATTAAGTGAAAATTTTTATTTTCACTCTTCATAACTCTCTTCAATGAAAATATTTTTTTTCACTTTCTTCACAAAAAATGTTTGTCTCGACGAGATCTACAAAATGCGCTATCACATGGATAGGTTTGAAGCCCCAGTCGCAAAGTTGCTAGTACAGCCTGGTACGGTACCAGGACCAATAGGGTACCCGGGGTTGGAGATACGGCTTCCTAAGGTCGATTTTCGAACTCTACGTGAAAAAGTACCCCCAGGGCCAGTTTTTCAGCATAGGGTCCAAAATCATTGTACGGCCCTTACTAAATTCTCTCAGATAGTCTCTGTTATATTCACCATAGACCCAGCGAGTGGAGGAGTGGTTGTAAGGGGGACGGTACTCCGGAGGGAAGTAGATTGGCTTGCACACCCCCAGAGTGGGCATGGGAGGCAGGGGATATCCAATCCGCATACCGTAAGGGTAATATTTGGGATCCGGCTTCGGTGGTTCCTTGTCGGCCACGGATCTCAGTAATGCGTTAGCAATTGCCTGAGTGTCCAGAGTCAACACGACGGGCTGAGCTTCGTTCGCTTCTTTGATTGTCTCTTTCTGTCATATTAAATTCAACTTCAGAAATGAACTCTCCCTTGTTCAAGAGCACTCACGAGATTGGAGACTGCCTTTTCCATTTTATCTCGTATCTCCTGTGAGACAGATTTGATGTCGTCAAGACTCTTGATGATTTCATTGAGATTCTCCTTCTGCAATTTATGATTTATTCTGGAAAAACGATGACATATTCGCCAAGAAACTATAATGAATCATCTTTTTTTTAAATTACGAATTTTAAACGATATCGACATACCAGAGCAGTGTAGTCGGCCATTGCTGTCCCTGTTGCGTCTGAAATGATCGAATGAGCTTGACTGTTTGAGGAAGATAACATGAATGACGCAACTCACCTTTGCAGATTGAATACTACTTCTATTATTCTCAACACAAACTTGCAGTTCAGTCACGCAATACCTGAAATAAAAGTAGATCCGGAGCAAGCACGGGGGCGTCGGAGGGGAATATATGAAATCTTTGCAAAGATAAAAGAAAGGGATCTATCATTGTAAAAGGACTGTGTAAGGACTCATGATGATGCTAAACGCCTGAATAAAGGAGAACAGCTGGCTTTCGGATAGCGAGGAGTCTCTTTCTGTGAGGATAATCGCGAAAAAGAAAGAAGTAGCAAGCGATTTCTGAGAGATATTATCGTGAAACAGCTACGTGCCAAGGGTCTAGTGGTTCAGAATTGAATCGATGGATTCAGAAACAGCTTGAGAGAAGGGGAATTTGCAAAGCAAAATTCTTATCAGTAAACAGACTGATGGTATGAATTGATACTGCCATCGCTAGCTCTCTCCCGCGGGCATGTCGATACTGATAGAAACAGCAAGGTTGTTGTTGACTCAAGAGGAAGAAACACAAGGAGAGTATTACGAGCAAACGCACCTATTAGGTCTTGAATGGAAAATGCTGATTGAGACAAACAAAAGGGTTGGTTAAAAACCATCGTTAAAACCCAAGGAATGATATATTATTGTAGGATAGGAAGATATTAAACACCGGGTTCCTTATAAGTTCTCTGTTAGAAATGTCTGAGCTCTCTGGGTTAGGGCATGCGCAATAAGTACTCCTCCCTCTTCCTCTAATTGTCAGAGAAGTACTCTCAAGCAAAACAAGAGCATTTTCCTCACCATAAGAGAGATCCGTTTCTTTCGCAACAATTAATTCATCCAACAAAATTGACCAAGCAGTATGAAATAAGAAAGAGATGTCTAAGAGTACATGTAAAATGTTCAAGTTGTCGTATGGAGGCAACTATATTTGGCGACTTGAAAACTAATATCGCGGAATTACACCAAGCGATGTGCGCTTCAGATTATTGAGAGCTGTAGGGAAGGCGGAGCTGATGAGGCATTGATATCCCTCTTCGGGGCTAAAATATTGGATATTAATTTGACACCGGGTTGTTGTTACATCAGTATACGAGAAGGAGATAGATATGAGACGAGCAAAGAAACATACGGGAGATTGAACCTTTTCCTCCATGTATTACAACTCGCTCATCATGATACACAATGAAAAGGATATTCTCAGGAAAATATAAATGGGAACAATTTTGAGATGCTGTATTTATGGGAAGTGAATGATGTGAACTCAAGACTAAAATGGAGATGAGAAGGCTTTATCATATTCAGTGTAAAACATAATCATTGAAACAATCATTGATACCAAAATTTAAAATAAAACGGTACTGGTAAGATCGCAAAGGAGATCATCAATATTCAATTATTATTATGAGGAAATTCATCAGTCGCTTCTTGGGTTTCTGAAACAGTTTCTTTGTTTGCCATATCTTTCATATCAGTGTTATACTAGTGTCCTCTCCTTCCCCTTTCACTCTTCTTGTCGTCTAGGGAACGAAAGAGGAGGCGCCCTCGCGAGGGGAATTAAACGATGGTAGGGATAAGGGTGGGAATCTCGAGATCTCCCTTGGATAGATGCGAGTGAGGGCGACTTACCGAATGTGTGAGGTGGAGAGGCTCATCCGTTTGAAGGGGTGTTCTCCTGAATAAATTTTGTTCGTCGACCATGTACGACTCGAGGAAGAGAGTGTGAGGGTAGACACAGATTGAGGGCGAACATTCCGAATCGGGAGCTTTTTCCTTACTATTGTCGCCTACGCCGATTTAAAGTTATCGAATGACTTCAAACGGGATCCACTGGTTTGAAGAAAGGTTACGTAGCATACCTCTTCTTTCGGTTCCGTCACAATGGCCGATTCCGTTTCACTGGCGGATGGCTCTTGAGCTGCTCTCTGAGAGGGTTCTCCATCACGGGAACGTTCCTGATAGCAAGAATAAATCATGGTAGAGTAGAATACGTACCTGAGTAGGTACTAAATTCGCCGTAGCCAAAATGCGCACCATCCTGTTGTGGAGAGCGGAACCAGAGAAAGCTTGAACTCTCTAAAATCACTTATCTTCTTTCCATTCCGTCATCTCATCCTTACCAGAGCTGTATCCACTACCACCTCCATCTCATTCCTGGTCAGGTGCACGGTACGAGGCTGGACTCGAATAAGGGAGGGAGGCTGGCAGACCTCGAATGATCCTCATCTCTTCCCCGTCCTCCTTCTTCACCTATCTATTTTCCTTTCTTGCGCTCACCTCAGTGTCTTCTCTACGCAATCTCATTACGGGAGTGAGTGAGCGAGCTCGAGAATGGGATGAGACGAACCGAGGAACCTCAAAGTGTCCCTTAGACCTCCCGTTATCCCATCGTCATCCCTTCCGTCGTTAGTCAATCAAGAACTACTCAGTATGACATGAGTAGATCGAGACAACTGTTGTGAAGGAACCCGAGTATGTTCTTGAGTGTCCCAATTCCGCCTTGCATACCTCTTCGGCCACGATGGAAGCCTCTTCGACTGCGCGTGGATCTTGGCCAGCTCTTTGAAGGGGATCAACTTCCATTCGAGAGACGTGGACAACGGCACTCGTTTCCTGCAATAATATTGATAATTTCTACACTCAAGGCACGACGATGTTAAAATATGAGGTGGAATAATATTAACTTTTCCTTATTTTTCATCCACTTCACTCATACATCCTTTAGATATGATAGGCATACCACAATCGAGGCGAGTGCTGCTGCAATCTCTGAGGCATTCAATGGGCGTGCAGAAAGTCGAGGAGGACGATTGCGAGCCACAGAACGCACAGGATGAGATGTCTGAAATGTCGCTTCTACTTTTTCGTTTGCTTAACTCAAATTTTTCCATTGGTATTGAAACAATTCCTACCACTCCCGCATTCGGTGTTATGCGAGGAGCATCCCTCTCGAAGGCATTTCCTGTCGGCACAATCCTTTGACTTTCGCGCGAACAACTCAATTCATCATTTATATTCAAATTTTGTCAGTAAACTCACCCACTGCCCATGAAAGTAGAGTAAGTGATTGAACGAATCTCTGAAATCTGTGAATACATAGTCAATCAAAAACGCAAAAGAGTAAAGTTGAAGAGTATCAGAAGAAGATCGTTTATAGAAAGTGAACGTAATATTCATTTATTCGATATTCACTTCCCAAAACAAGAAGAAAGTGAGGGAATTCAAGGGCAATAAACACAAGCAAAAGAAGGGGAGAAGATGAGATTGAAGATGAGAAGGAGAAGAATCGAGAGGGTAGATTATGGATTATACACGTTGGACTGGGATACATCTCTCACAGAATCTCATATCACCAAACTTCCATGACGGCTTCTTGAAAACAAATGTCGAGAGCAATGGATATCAGAGGTCGTAGTGAAGACAACAACATAAGAATGAGTAGGAATCGCCATCGTTATGATCACTCTACTTAACATTAGCAAGATCACTACATTCCTTTTGAAAATATTTTCAAAACTGTTTTTTTCTAAATCGAATTATGATATTATGCACAATCTTATTTATTTTCATTGGTAACATAACGTATAACAGGAAATTTTTTTAATAATTATTTAACATACGATAGAAGGAAAGAACATACGCAATAGAAGGTTTTGATGATTAGATCGCTAGTAATAGGATTTGACAATGTATTCAGAAGGAGAGGAGTGACATGAACCGGGTTGGAAGTGTATGATCAACGATGAGAAGGAATAAATTTCTCATAAAAAAGGAACTGAAACAGTAATTGGCAAACTCTAGTGGAGAATAGCATGGTAAAATGTGATTAAAAGCGCAATGCCGTGAATGCAAACGGAATGGATACTGAATCAATATGAGAAGGGTTAGTAATAACTCGAAATTCGAGTCAAAAATGAATCTACTACACTTCTGTGAACGGGGAATCTAGCGAGTTTAAGGAATGACAGAGACAATACTGAGATTGGAATTGAGATTGGACATGATGATGTACATGAAATGTATTACAATGAGTGACAAGAATTGGAGGAATAGAGCGAGCTGTCAATGTTCAGATTTGTCCCTATCAGTATTGGAATCTGATTCGGCACTAGGATCTTCTACTGAATTTACGGGAAGGAATGACGAAGGAGGAGTGGGAATAGAAGGCATGGTAGTAGTAGGAATAATGAAATAGGGTGAAGTCATCAATCGAGTCATGATTGTTCGAATCATGTCTTCCGGTGACATTTTCGGAGCGGGTTCTTCGACTACGGTTCCGGGAGGAATGGGAAGTCGTGGAGCCACCTCTGCCCGTTTGACCTCAACGATGAGAAAGTCGCGGAACCATTGCATGCCTTCGAGTAGCTCATCGCTCGTCGCGAATACTGGACGACGGGAGAATTTGTGGCGAGGTCTGAAAGGTAAATGTAAAAGTGTATCCAAGTTACGCGATTTAACAGTCGTAAGACAACGCGGGACCCACTGGTAAGAGTCTGGTGTGTGAGGTCTGAAGGGGGCAATTATTATATTATAAGAGCCCAGCACGGAAAATACAAGAATATGAAGGGGTTGCAGAAAAGAGAATACATATCTAGGAAGTACACATTCGTTTTTTTTCAGTGATTTTTCCTGATTTGTAAAGAATCTAGTCCGAGTCTTGCATTTGATGGTTCGTTGGACTTAATTTTCTGGGCTTGAAATTAACAAATTGGAATGGAATCTTGAATCATACAAGTTCAACGAACTTTGGCGTTCCCATTCTATTCTTGTATTGTCTTCCAAGCTTCATTGTCCACTCGAGCGCACTCCGTTTTGAGTGTTCGAGGTAGAAGTGTCGATCCGGACCTGTGTCTTCTACAGCAGCCACGAAGGTGTCGATAAGCTCTTGGTCCTGAAATGTGATAACGATTTACACTCGTCCATATTATCTGTCGTAGTAGAACACCGAACTTCAAATTCGAGTGAGGAAAATAACTCACATTATTCGTGCCAATGGCGTTTTCGATGGATAGGTGATCGTAGGCAGTGTCTCCCTTCCTCGGTCGCCGACACTCCACTGGCGAGAGGTGGTTGGCGTGGCAGAGCATGAAATAAATCTGAAATGACGGGAATATTTCTGAATATCCGCTGACTTTTTCAGCATTATTGCACTCTTTTTCAGCATTATTGCACTCATTGCGTGAGAAGGAATAGAATCGGTTCTCGAAGGATAATTTATTATATAGATTACCTATATTCATCAAGTTTCATGTGGATGTATGTTCTAGTGTGTCGTAATCATGCAAAGTGTGAGAGTATTGTGGAGAATCGTGATCTGAGATCGACGATTCTCTTATGCGAAAACACGAAGACTCTAGATCGTGGAGTCCACGACAAGTATGTCTTTTGTACAAGGGGTTACCTGCATTTGAGGGATCTTCACAAGCGGTGGAAGCATCCCGCGGATTGCCTGTGCTCTCGCTCCGATTTCCGCTAGTGTTAGAGAGGATATTGTTATCCATCGGATACGCGTAGACCCACGATGAAAGGGCATCTGCAACAAAATGATATGTGTCACACTTGGTCAGAAATCTACAGGGTAATCAAGCTTTCTAAAGTATCATTGAAAAAAAGAAGAACAACGTACCCTCCACGCAGGAGAAATCGTGTTCCGATGGATGGCGGCAATCAAGTCCGACCAATTCGTATCTGAATAAATAATTGTGAAAATGTGCACAGACTCAGTAGGATCCGTCTATCCGTGAATTAGAGCATAGTTGGACAACGACAAATCTAAGTTCTTCGTCAAAACATCTGCCGATATTTTTGTTTGCATACCAGTGGTTACTGGTTCTCTGTTCGCACGTTCATTAAATGTTGCCATTATGATTTTTTATAAATAGCTTTTACGCTCGATGCCATACCGGAACGTCCTCGTCTCGTTTGTCTCAGTTGCTCCACGATTCTCCGATCGTCTTCCTCGTACGGTTCATCCCTAATGGACGCATTGAGAATGCGCACGAAAGCGGTCTGTAAGCTATTGTTTCGAATAAAACTAGACTACACCTTTCTCACAAAGCTACACTAATGATGCATTAAAATAGATGAGAGTCTATCTAGATACGTACCTCCTCATGTTTGAGAAGGTCCGACTCGTGTGGCTCACGCGACAAAGCTGAATATTCATCAATTTGTTTTGGGTAGAAAGGTAGGAATATCAGTTGTTAAATTCGAGGTTTTGCCATTTTTTGTATGAGGCCTCAGTACACAACGAAAAAAGATGGGTATTGAAATCAAGATGGCCACTCACTGCCGGGGACGGAAAGTTGAAGAGCATTGAGCACGATGGCTCCGGTAAAGCGTATCGGTGCTGTAATGTGGTTAATTAACTCCACTAGAAAATATAAAAAAAATGGAAAGGTAGTACTTGGAACTACTTACAAGTGATTGAGTGCAAAGAATCTATTTATTTCAAAAATTGCAAATAAACGGCTCACCTCGAGGCTGGAATGGAGGCAGAGGTGCGACAGGAGGGTGTAACTGCGATACAGGTTTCCTTCCAGCTTGTCTCGCTCTGTGCATCTGTAGCTCGTCCGGCCACGCGTCTCCTGAAAAACGTTCTCGCTTCGCCCGGGCATGCAAAATATTTTATGATTTTCGAAATGGAACAAAATTAATATATTTCAATTATAAGTAGTATTTGTTAATTTCGAAATGAGATTAAAAAAACGAAGACATACGAAAGAATACTCACGTCCGCAGCCGCAGTGGCAGGAGATGGGCGAATTGTCCGGTTCTCCCTCCGGAACGGGAAAACCGTGCGCTCCCAATCGACGATCGATCGGCTCTCTCCACAACATGTACCTGCTCATATAGGCCATAATTCATAAGACAACGCTAGGTGGGAAGTTAGCTGTTGTCCGGCCTGCAGTACCCTGCGGCCAATGCTTTCTAGGGAACGTCTCTTTCTAATATCAGTGTGTAGGTTAACGACCATTCAGTGGTAAAGGTTAATCGTAGAAGTGAGAGAAGAGCCGACGGCTCAGAGAAAGAGGGAGAGAGAAGAGAAGGAGTTCACTACCGGTACTATCCGATACATTTCTAGGGAAATGTTCCACCTGGTCATGTCGTCCACAGCCTTCCGCTCGTACTCTTGCTGACTTCTGTTCGCTTCTGGCCATCTCTCCCTGCTGACTTCATCGGCAACGTGCATGAAGGCGGGCAGGTAGCAAGGACAACCGTAAGAGCGACCACGGCAATGACACGAGGTGGGATGGCGAGGCTTCTGGAAAGTACATTGTTTACTGTTAAGGAGCATAATACGATGACCGGATCTTTTGCAGAAGATGGGCCTTGTGCGCACAAAGTGCCTGTTCGAACGCCAAGTTCATAAATATTTGATGAAATTGATCTTGAAGCAATGGTGAAATACGTTTAAAAAACAAATTTCATTGAGCATTTAGTACCTGTGTATCGGCCGTTTCTTCTGGCAGCTTGAAATGAGCCTCCGGGACGCCTCCCGCACCGGGGAACTTTCTTCTCTCCTGCGTCGGCACAATACCAGTCGTCTCCGGCACACTCAAAATAGTGAATATGCTTGCAGTGTACATTATGTGTCTATCATCTTAATTGTGCATCAGTGTTAGAAGAAAGAATACATCGAATGTCGTACCTGCTCGTGGATGTGGATGATCGACTTGAGCTTGTCTCCGAGGACGACTGCAATTTGGAAAATTTATATTTATTTAACAAACCGAAAAAAATATTGGTACCACACCTGCTCATCGCTAGGGACTGCTGATGTCGCGGGGAACCTTCTCCTCGCCACTTTCTTCTTTCTTCCCTCCGCTTCAGTGACCTCCTCCTTCTCTGTACTAGTATTCTCCGAGCTCTCTTCCTTCTCCATTACACTCAAATTTATCAATTATTAAATAAAATCATTTGTCTTTCGACACAGATAGTAATGGAATTGGGCGGAAAAGAGTTCAGTGGATCGAGGAGGGATGAATTGAGAGTGCATCGTCTACCGTACCTGCTGGTGGGGGCAGTTGACGGGCTCGAGGGAATATCGGGGAGCGACTGTATATTGTGTAATTCATATATATTTTTTAAAATTAAAAATATACCTGCGTATCTTTAGGGTCTTCCGGGACTTCCTCCTTCAGCTTAGAGACTTCCTTCTCCTCCTTTCTTACTTCTTCATCTGCCCCGGCATTCTCCATTGCACTGAAATTTGTCGATTAGCATGCGCTAAAATATGGCAACGATAACTCGTGTATGGATTGTTTGAAAACCTGGGGCTCAGATAGGAGTATAACCGAGCGAGAACGAGAGTCTCACTAGATAGAGGGGATGGACGATCATCTACTCGTATTAACTGTGAATCCGAGTTCTGATGGAACTCTCAGAAATGTGCGAAGTGTCTTATGGTACGGGAAGAAGGAACTGTGAGAGAAAGAATAACAGCGAGAAGTTGAAGAGCAATAGTGAAGAGTAAGAACAGGGAAGAATGGACTTTGTCCACATGACCAGTGGTCAGCGATATAGTGGCCAGAGAAGCCATGATGGCATTTTCCGTTGGTCGAACAACAAAAGCTCCGCGAATTTATTTATGATAATGATATGTAAATGGGGAGGACGACATGATGGGTCAGAGGTGCAGAAAGGAAACGCAACAAGAAGAAGGTGTGAAAACATCGAAAAGTGAAAGTGACAAAAAAAGCAACTTTCCAGTTGTTACTAGAATTCACGATCTATGAATTCATCTGCCCTTCTACGTAGGAAGAGACATGAAAAAAGAGACATCTAAATGGCTTCTTGAGAGAGACACTGAGATTGGCGGAAGACTTTTTAGACACAAAAAAAAGTGTCCGATGACATGGGGAAGGAATGGGAGGAAACAATAACAGAGGAAGAAGTTGTGGGGAGGAAGAGATCGAGAGGATGGGAGAGACGAGAGAGAGAAAAGGAGAGGAGGAAGAGACCATCGCATCGAGGGAAGATACTCTTATCGCGAATAAGCAAGAGATGGTCATCAATATTGTACTTTCCCCGGAGAGTACACAAGGTCGATCGGCAAAACGGGATGCAATGATGTAAACACCTCTTCCTTCCAGGCAAGTATTAATATTGGGGTGTTAAGGAGGAATCTGATTTCTTGAGCGGATTCAGTGATGCGTGAGAATATACAGCTAGAACTAACATGTATTTGAGATTGTACGAAATGCGTCTGACTGAGCTCATACTTCGAAGCATTGAAACAGGTGAAGACTCACTGCCGGATATCTAACTGGTAAACAATGAGATTAAATGAAATGTTGAATGACCGAAAGGCACAGGAAGATCCCTAGAAGGTGCAAATGAGATAGTTAATTGGAAGAATTAGGGCCTTAAAATCGCACGAGAAGAAACTCGCGGCAGTTGTCCAGTGCGTTTTGCCAACTCGAGAATAGAGAAAGAAACGAGAAAGAGAGAAGTGGGTAGCCTCCGCATAAGTTGGACTTTGGACATGAGAGCGAGAAAGAGGGAAGAGAGAGAGAGCGGGTAGAGAGATCTTCACGGAGGGGAACATTTTCATCTTATTTTGCCCGAGAATCCGAGAAAATTGCCACAATTTCGAATGAGATTATTGATTCCATACTGGTACTAAGTTTCAATTACGCCAGTGTTTAAATATTTCATGAGCTCGTCCATCGAATGAACTTCTGTGAGGCAGAGAGAGAGTGGGATCGAACTAGTCCAGTGAGAGTTGGGAACAAAGGAATGAAAGTAATGGAAAATATTGCAGGAAACGTAACGAAATATTGTGGTGATCATCCGCTCACATACTTTCCTTAGATTCTCTGTCTTTATCGGAGAGGCCACTCTGAAGAGATATGTGAAAATATACACAACACGGTTGGACTAGACCATCATATTCTCAAGGAACGAATTTTTACTAAAGGAAAGGCTATTATAACTACACCGAAGAGCCTGGCGAAGAGAGCTAGAAGAAGTACACTGAAGAAGGGAAAGAGCTAGAGTAGAATAGTCATGGAATGAGAAACTTGACAATGTTATGAGAGATAAGTAAACGATTCTGTGATCTAAAGTTGGTTCGTTCTAGTTGCCTAGTAAATTCGGACAGTCTTGCATGTGGCGGCATTGAAGAAGCGCGAGTCTTGCTCTTCCACCTGAAATGGTTTGTGTTTTAAATCGGGGTTGTTGTAACTTCACCGGCTACTGGACTACGTATTGAGAATGATTATAGAGCATTTCCCAAAGTTTTACAAATATCACTTCATTTAATGTTCATTTAATAAGAAACGTCCACATTTCCCAAAGTTTATACTAGATATGAATCGTCCATCAATGAGTGCATTAACATACCTGTGCTCTACACATTGGACAGGTGTGTTTCTCATCCAGCCACTTCTCAGCACACTCCTCGCAGAAGATGTGATTGCAGAGAAGCTGCAATGGTAAATTTCCGTACATTCTTTGCCTTTTTGAAGTAGGGACGAAGTGGAACAAATAATACAACGTGATCTACGTGTTCATATATTCATTTAGAAAAATGCATCAGGATTGCAAAAATCAAGAAAAATCGATAAACGCATCAAGATGAGTCTACTGAGCCCCTAATCGTCTCCACCCGATTATACTGATAATTTCTACTGATAGCGAGCAAACTACCCTCTACGTATAGCGCGCCGATGCTATCGCTCCCACATCTCTGGTAGTATAGTGGTTAGTATCCGCGCCTGTCACGTGCGAGACCCGGGTTCAATTCCCGGCCAGAGAGAATCTTTTGCAAAACTTTATAGCATTTACAAAGTTCGAGGGGAATTCAATTTGGCACATTTCTGACCAGTTCAACTGTAATATTTTGGCATTCATCATGGGTCATCTTTCTGGACGTATCCGCTTACCTTGATAGGGAATCTCAGATTCTCGAAGCAGATACTGCACTTGTCGTGCTTCGCGATCTCTTCCTGAGTTGGTGCCACTCCATACGATACCATATTGAGCAGGGAGACGGCAGAGCGATACATGCTCTGTCCGAACTCGATTATCTCCTTCACCTGTGATTATGAGAATTTGTCAACTGCTGTTGAAAAACTTGAATGAAAATAAGCTGTAACTGGATTCACAGATCTCAATGAAATTTAAATATACATACCTTGAGAATGATGAATGCACAGACGAAAAGTGTGTTTGCAACGGGCAGTTCATGAAGGTACGTCAGGGCGGAGGCAGAGTCGGCCATGTTGAAGGGACCGAGGAAGTACCTGCAACGAGCAAGGATACTCACAATTGCTGATTGTTTTCCAAAAACTATAAAACTGGACTTTGTGCTGTTAACACTGCCACCGCCAAATCTCATTCTTTACTAGATTCTCTACTGGTATCAATGAAATGAGAACAGGCAACCCCCCTGTTCTCAATATTTGTAACAACTATAATTACTCACATGATCCACCACGGACCGGCAATTGTGCATCGGAACGTCTGTGAGGTGTACTCAAGGAACTGCAGTAGTCTCCTCCTTCTCTTCAGGGCCATCGTACGCACTGGGATTGAGACCACCTGACGATCATTCTTTTATTATTACAATTTTATTGGAATCACACTACCACTGCTTTGACGAGAATTGTGATGTGCTTGGCCGCAAGATCGCTCATTATCACGAAGTAAAGAGTGACGAGACACGGTTCGTATCTTAAAATATAGCGTATGTAGATTTCAATAGAAACAATAGCTAATAAAGGTAAAAGGTAACGGTATTCAAGGCACATTCGTCCTGCGGGATAGCTAATAATCGATCTAATATAGATCAAAAACTGACGGTTGGAAGTGTAGAATAAGTGCGTTGAGTACAGGAACGAGATCCACTCCGATGACATAGTGAAGGGCTACATAGTGACCGACAATGGCCCAGAGTGTGACGAATATGGAACCACGTTGACTTGACGATATCGAGGTGATGTGCTGAAGAAATGTTGTGTTTTCTCTAGGAATTTGCCAAGTAGATTCAAGATACATTTGGCTAGAGATAGTAAAGGGTTAATGCACAGACTGGAAGTCAACACCGAGTCTGGAACACCCGCCCGGTAAGCGGAAGCCCTCGGGATCCCGGTATAATCATTATTCTTTTACTATCTCTAAGGAAATTCTATTAGATTGAATAAGAGGAGATCTCTTACCTTGTCCCCGATGAGAAACACCATGTATCCCAATATTATGGAGAGAAGAGCGGACGACTTCTCGAAGCACAATTTGAGTAGGAATAGAAGGGCGAAGGGAAGGAACTTGGAGAACATCGAGGCGACCTTGAGCATTATTCTTAGTATTAGCCTGCCGACTGATTGATTTGGATTCTCCATTTCGATATGAACAGAAGGGATCCATGAAATGGCAATAAACGCACCGTTTGGGCGTTTCTGTTCTGTCGAAGAGCGAGACGAACACGATTGAACTCTCTTCTTAGTATCTCGGGAGTCGTCTCAACGTTATTCGCACGGTCTCGAGGGGGTTCCTCCTGCAATCAATCATTCATCATACTGGAATACAACGGTTCTATTCATTATTTATCAGTCAATTCGCAAATCTGACTGAACGGGCTAAATCCCAATCTGATATCAGGAATGGTGAGAACAATAGATGAGCAGCACTTACTGAGAATAGTTGAATTATATAATATATTCAATAATACCATATAATATAAAACGATCCATATTTGCTATTAACATAGCATAGCTTTGATAGAGTCTGGTGAATCATACTACTTGTCTTATTTCGTGAATGCAAAGTTGACGTGGGCCTATGTTATGGGAACGTGTCATTGCGTAAGGATGGTTGCGCAACACACTTTCGCGAGAAAAACTATCTGAATAGAGTTGTGAGTAGGCCACGTATCAAAAGATTCTGTTCTCAAAATTGGACAAGTGAATTTTTTTGATATGGAAGCGCTCGCTTCACAACAAATGATGCTATAACGTTCTACTGATTTTAGTAGTTTCAGACTTGTTGTTTCAAGAAAAATGTTGCAACGAAAAGCTTTCCTAGAAAATAGTTTCATGAAAAACAAAAATCTTTATATTTGATAATCCAACCTCATCCGCAGTCTCCTCATCATCACTTTCACTCGTATCCTCCATGGATTCAGTCACTCGAATCGATTGAGGCGCAGCACCATCCGAATCCCCGTATGTGACAGTACTGCAAAAAATATCACTTTTTAGAGAGAAACACAATCCCTTAATTAATTGAGGATAGAATATCACAAACAACTCACCTTCTCCTTCCAGACATTGCATTGAGAGCGGCCGTCTCTGCCGCCTCTTGTACACGCTGAAAACAGATTAAAATATATTTTTTTTAGAATAGAGCTACCAGATTCCCAATCTCAGTCCTGTTACTACACATTTAGTTTCAAGCAATAATGTTTGTGTTAGTGATTCGTGCTAATCTATGCTTCCTTTCTCTTCGTCTAGGTCCTTCAGAAATCGGTATCGCTTCTCGATGATAAATTTCTCGCCTTTGAAGGACTCAGGTACATACATACGATACTTCTCTTCCTTCAAAACTTCACCTGCAGCAATAGTGCTTCAATGAGATGGTTGTTCTCGTAGAACTGGGGATCATTGGATGCCGTTCCGTCATGAGTCGATTCTGAAGGGGACGGAGACGGCTCCGAGTGATGGTCACTGCCGCTCTGAAGTGAGAAACGTCGCACGACGTTCTCAATCTATCGATTAGTCAGTTCTAATCGATCGGCGGAGTTAGAATCGTGCCCAATTATTACTTTCCCTCGTTTTGTTGTTATTCGTGCACAATCCGATCGGGCGTGTATGAATTTAGTAAATGTTTCTTGAAATCGTCTTTTGACCGATCCTTATTGGCCTTCCAAGGGATCAATGGGATCCGGTGAATCCATATCTATTTATTACTTTTGAAAATGGAACGTTTGCTCATCGAATACAATAAATTGTACCCCAGGAAGGCAATAATTTCCACCCCTTTCTCGATGTATGAGTCAATCGTACCTGAGTAGCAGCCAGTAGGGCTGAGGTGGGATCGCTCTCGTCATCAACGTCATCTATCGGGATGATCACACAGGGAGCGGTCGATGCCGATGAGGGAAAGGACGACGTCGCGGGACGACGATTACCCGGCATCTTTCTATTACCTGAGATGTGTAATTAGTTCCTGAAATCTCTCGACATGTATCGCAGAGCGCAATGACACTGGCTCTGATGAGAACACTTGGATGATAACCTACAAGATTTGAACCAAAATTTACAGTTTTCTTTTGCGATTTTTAACCTACCAACAAAATTCTGCAACGCTAATAAATTATATCATCCGAATATCCTCATCCGTCCTAGTGCCAGCACAATGCACACATTTCATACAAGATTAGATAAAGAGCCGATCGCTCTGCGGGTACAGCAACCCGTCGGGCGGATACCGCACCGATTTCGACACACACATCAAAGAGAAAACTTTATCCGAGCACAGATTTGATACGTATACGTGTCATTTGGTAGGTGGCCTTTAAAGGATTTTGGACTAAAGCAAGGGATTATTAACCGACTAGAGAACGGGAAGCAGGGATAATGCTAATGAGTGCGTATTTGCCAATCGAATGCCATGGTTTCGAAAGAGAGAAAGGGAATAACACGTGGTGAGGTAGCGGATATGCTGAGATTGAGGGAGAATGTCTACCGCAATGAATGAAGTGCGGGGGAGGAAAAGCAGAGTTAATGAGTTCATGACACCGCGCAGAAATCATCATCGAATGCAAGTAAGTGAAAGTATGAGAGTCGGAATAAGTGAGAGACGGGACTGAAGTGGATCACAGTAAAAGAAAATAAAGAATATAATTACTATCTAGTCGCTACTGCGCTTCATAAATAACGGCTATACGGGAAGAAGACTCAATATCGATTCCTAGAAGATCGAGAAGAACGGGCTTTGTTTCGCATTGCGAAGGGCAGATTGTGTCGGGCCAGATTCTCTCGAGTGAGATGAGAAAGTGGCTGGGGATGAGTGGAAGGAGGCGAGCTCTGGAACTATCTCATTATTGGTTTGGCCTCGTTCCCACAAGAAGTGGCCTGCCACAACTAGTTAGTTACTAGCTAAACGAGCGAGATCTCGGAGCGGAATAGGCATTCTGTTTCATAAATCGAAAAATAGTTGCATCTATTAGGCTTACTTCACATTTTATCTATAAGTGTAGGTGATTTGACTAATTGATCTTTGAGATGCTTCAATAATCGTATCGAACTGACTTGGTAGGCTGCATTCGCGTGGTCGGAGATGTAAAGAACCCTCACGTCCTGACGAGGCCGGAAGAGGAGATAGCAAGCGAGTGTGAAGGATACCACCTGACAAATTTATCTAATTTTGACTCAAAGTTCGCTACAATAGTACCGTAATTTACAAGGAAAAATTCGTACCTGTGCAAGAATAACGAAGAAGAAGACTACGCAAGAGGCGGTGAATCCGATCGTGAGCGCGTGCCAGATTCTACAATTATTGGATAACGACTACTTTTCTCACTCCCTCTCACCGATAATGGCATCCGTCACATCGAATATCGCACGATCTGGGAGGATCCTGACGGAATGCTTTGAAGTCCCCACATCCACCGTTTCCTGTAATCAAACTCAATTTGACGGCCACGAGAAAATTGCAAGTGACACAAGTGCACTTATTACTCAGAAATAGAATTGTTGTACCTCCCAAGGGATTTATAGTATTGCGATTTATAGAATATTATTTTAACACTCTCACCCATCACCAGTCTCCGAGACCTGCATACGGGCAGTTACACTACATAACTTACTACATAACTTGTACGCATTCTACTTATCCTTATAGTATCTGGCATCCTATCATTCTACCCCGTTCAGTTTGTATAACACGCACTTCACCCAAGAATTGACTGGTTCCAGAAGACACATTTGAGTTGACCCCTAATTTCTCCATGGTTTTCGAAGGCCCTTGGGTAGGTCTCCCATGGGCCGGAGTTAGAGGGTCAGTAGATCAAAGATGACTCCAGGAGATGACGTCAAAGTTCCTCTTCGAGACTCGGTTTTCCTCAAATATCTAAGTTCAGAAAATAGCTATGAAAAAGTGTTTGGGAGATGAAATGTAGCATTTCTCGAGTACTTTCAGGCTAAATCGGTAGTGGAATGATTTCCAAAACTCCTCCGCTCTGGTGAGCGATCTAAGCCCACAGATGCGGGAAAACTATGCCGATAATTCAGTTAGATCAGGATCGTCGAGAGCTTTCGAATAAGCTATTAAAAGTTGAAATCGAAGGGGATTTGGCTGAATTAGCCACAAAACCGCGAAAAAACGACGATTTTTGAACAAGGGATCGGCAAGGCAACGGTAGATCAAAGAGGAGTCACGGAAAGTCGATGGGAATCGCCTTGATCTACCTTGATTTCTCGGTTCTTTTGTGACCAATAATTCCAAAACAAGCATAATTGAAATCAGGATGGCGAGACGAAACCGAAAGTCGTTTTAAAATTTTGAATTGATCGATTTTTAAAATTATCGATTTATTTGGCCCGCGACCTCTCTTTGATCTACCGTTACCTTGCCGATCCCATGGTCAAAAATCGCCGTTTTTTCGCGGTTTCGTGGCTAATTCAGCCAAATCCCCTTCGATTTCAACTTTTAATAGCTCATTCGAAAGCTCTCGACGATCCTGATCTAACTGAATTATCGGCAGAGTTTTCCCGCATCTGTGGGCTTAGATCGCTCACCAGAGCGGAGGAGTTTTGGAAATCATTCCACTACCGATTTAGCCTGAAAGTACTCGAGAAATGCTACATTTCATCTCCCAAACACTTTTTCATAGCTATTTTCTGAACTTAGATATTTGAGGAAAACCGAGTCTCGAAGACGAACTTTGACGTCATCTCCTGGAGTCATCTTTGATCTACTGACCCTCTAACTCCGGCCCATGGGAGACCTACCCAAGGGCCTTCGAAAACCATAGAGAAAATAGGGGGTCAACTCAAATGTGTCTCCTAGACCAGCCGAATTCAGTGAATCCTTAGGTGAAACGCGTGATAATTCAAGAAGAATCATGGTGAACACTTACCACAACATCGAAAAGTCTGTTGTAGATGATCTAGGGACTCCTGGACAATGCTCGGACCTTGGTAGTAGTGTTGCACCATGTAGTTCAACGCGTCAGATAATTCCACGTCGATCTAAAAAGTGATGTGAATGCAATGATTGATTGGCATATGTAAAAAAAAAGAGAGAAAAGATTGCTTACACCATCCTTCTTGTAGAAGATGAATAGACCGGCGGAGATTGTTGCTATCAACAATACGAAAACCGCCACTGCATAAATACCAATGAAGGGCTTCGCACTCGCTGTAACTCCACAACAACCTGCAATATTAAATTTTTAATTATTTTATTTTTGGAGTATTTGTGATCACTTCGCAGCTATCAAGGTTCATACATGGTAACTATGTTCGATTACGACCTAAGGTGCTTCTATAAAAATATCAAAAATAATACAAAACATATCGAATCTGGAATCCAATAGCTTTCTATAATTGTAGCATGATTCATATCCAGGTTGCTTGAACATTTGAAAAATGAATCTAATCAATTTAATGCAGAATCCAAATGTTTTAATGTTGCTTGGTCGACTCATAGTGATCAGCTATCATTCAATTTATCTACACAAAATAGAGCTGCTGGAGAATCTCTAATCTGATTATAATCGAAGATAAGAACAAGAAATAGATACAAATCAACTATGTGATTTGTTATTGGATTGATTTGTGATTTTTTCTACAGTATCTTGATTATGTAAGAAAAAAATTGAATTCTAAAACTGACCGAAAAATGCAACAACGATCATAGCGGCGCCGAGAACAATCATAATATATGAGAAGGCGTAGAGAGTGGGTGCCTCCCAGAAAGCTTCCTCGACCACTTGGCGATATCTAATTACAAATATAATGATTGAAATTTAGTCCTTCATTGACAGTTGACAATACAGTAAGCCCATTTGAAAAGCGCACACATTTCCACAAAGAAGCATCACTCGTCGCTCACAATGGCACGAAACAGTTTCGGCACATTACTACGATGGTAGTGACCTCCTTTCGCCTGGGATCGAATCTGCTACCGCGCTGTACCACATGTACCAAGTGTCGTTAACTTGAGAATTTCTCGCTATCGAGAGTAACGTCGAGTTGCTAGAAAGCCCATTTGACATTTGAATTCAATTGAGACTGTTGCCGCTTCGTTTCATTCCGGACTTCATTCAAACTAGTAGGTCATTCATCTTCTTCCTATTCGCATATTCTTTGTGTTCTCGTTCGAAATAAGCCTCGAGGTCTCTAGTGACACGCTTGAGAAGACACGAAAAGACTCGCGCCCTGAGGCAGTCTCTCATTCGAACATCGCTCTTTCCTCCTCTTCACCAATAAAAGGAGTGACGCGTCTACCCGACTGACCCACATTGTCTCGCGCGATCTTTAGCCGATATGAAGAAGAGAGGAAAGAAGGAACATCATCTCATCATCTCTTCCTACCCCCTTAGATCGAACCATTTAGGAGTGATGATCAGTTGATCAAGTGTAACTGGAAATACGCTCACCTTTCACTAAGGAAGTCTCTAAATCGACTGTCCGTGCGCAGCCACGCGCCAAGTGCCATTATGGCTGTGCCTACCACCTGCAATTTACTAAAATTATACCAGTAGGAATCGAATTTAGAAAAATATGATGAGTAGTTGAAAAACTGACTAGTTTTTGGTTAAAAATTAAAGTAATGAATAACTCACAATAAATACTATATTCGCGGCGAAGATGCCGTACTTGACGAACGAGAGACATGTGCTCTTCTCCTCGTCTATCTTGGACCTGCAATCGATCTGTTCTCCTTCCTTCCTTCTCATAACTTTGAACATTGTAACATCGCGCTGCTCTGTCGTCACAAAGTGGGTTGTAGTACACAAAAGGCTTTCGATGAATTGATGAACAGTGATCATTTGGATGACAAGTTCCGCGATCGGCACCATCAAAACTACGCGCCACAGACTACACAGTTCGCCGTGTTTTCAATTTTAAAATTTTAAAGAAATAACTAATTGTTAACCATTGGGCAGCCTATTTGTTCAGAATACCAAGACCAGAAACGAAATGGAAACATGGCATTTCTCTACAGGAGTTGATGCTCGATAAACGATCACGATCATGATGCTAGGAATAACAAAGTTTCATTTTAGGAGAAGGTTAAAAATGTAACTGACATCTCTTCCGTATAGGTGTAGACCTCTTCGGGCGGCGGTCGTCGCGGGTCGGAATCGAGATTGCGATAGATGCGAGGCATGGCGAGGCCTCCGCCCGCCTCGACTGTGGTTGTGAGCGAACCGGCGTCCCACCGATTGCCCCAACTGTCTCGACCCATACAGAACGCGCCTGCAATTGTCGAAAATTACTTGAGTGTAAGGAGATCTCATCCCTCTTTTTCCTCATTATACAAAATAATTGTGACTAGCGAATGCAATTGATCAGTAACAATGCGGAATGGAGTAGGACTAGCGGGGTCGGCATAAGATCATAAACTTAAGTCAGAACAAAAACGTGAACCAAATCGGAAACAGGTGGGATCAATAGCTGAACGGTGTGATGAAAGTATTGGTTACCACTCGAAGATCACAATCAGAGGGGGGAAAGAAAGGAAGAACGAGAACGAAAGAGACACAATAATCGTCAGAGATCAGTTGTAGATTGGCAACTAGCCGAACAAAGAGCAAATTCACATTTTCACTCCCACGCTCGATACCGAAAACGTTCGCGAATGGAGGGGAATCAACAATGAGTAAGACGGGCGCAGTGACGCATTCGGAGGTTAACAACAATCGAGGGGAAAACACGAGACAAAAGGAGGGAAAAGGGATGAGAAATGTGAGTTGGAAGCCATTGCTCCCCTCGGGATGAGGTGAGCTCACACGTGCAAATCCGCTCAAGTGGATTAATCATGGAACACAATCGAGGGAAGGTGAGCGAACTTTGGCCATTCTCATGGACAAGAAACGCGCAAAAGTGCACGGTCGTCCTTAGTCAAGGGGAGAAACACAAGGGAAAAGTTGGAGGAGGCAATTGCAGCATGTATCTTCGCCTCCTTTCTTCTCACTCTCCCTCACCCCTCTCTCTCTCTCTTCTCCGACTTTCCTCTCTCACCCCTGCAATACACTAGCGCGCTGGGGAGACGTGACCGCGGCGCGCGACCGCGACGCGCGTGACACACACATCCCCAGTACCTGGTGGACAAAGAGAGTGAGTGGGAAGATATTTGCCCAAGGAAAGTCCGGGCGGAGCGCATACCTGATTTGTATACTGATTGGTCTTTGGCTCGTCACCATCAATACTCTCCATTTTCATCTCATTTCAGCATGTATAACTGTTCTTTCCTTCCAACAGATTCTCTCCTCTACCGTAACGCGAATAGATTTTCTCGGATCTATTTTGGGAGAAGGAGAAAACCATGAACTGGGAAGCATTAGAGTTTGAGAGACAAGGAGGGGGTCGCTTTCGTCCTCCCTCGGGAGCTGTTGTCTTGAACGAGTCTAGAGGAGGGCTCCTCTTTTCTGCCTCCTGCTTCACTTCTCTCTCGCCAGTGCTAATCTCAGCCGCATTCACCCTTTATCTTCATTATACAACATAATTGCGACTAGCGAATGAGATTGAGCAATACCAGAAAAGGAATAGACGTTGCGCGATTGGAATAATGTCGAACGCGTGAGTCACAACGAACCTCCTACAGGTATACACAGAATATTCTAGGCAGCATAGTATTGCTCGAACGAGAATGTATAATGAGGGATGAGTTCCTTGGCGCCTTCATCCATTGCTCTCTTGACATCAGCCTCCTTGTGAACTCCAGTTCGCATCCAGCAAGTATCCACTCCAAGTTGATTGCCGAACTTGATATCGGTGTCGAGACTGAAAATATTATTTTGAAATAAATGATTTTTTTCTGGGTTTAACTCAAGCCATTGACGACTTGGAATTCGATACAACTTAAGAGACCTTCTCCATAAAAATTCACCATTTCGACCCCCTTCCGGACATCCTCCAGGATATTCGAGTCAGACCTTCACACTGCAGTCATAGGAGAGGGTCGACCCCTTGTTTACAAAACTACAATACTTATCCCCTCTAGCCGCCTACGCGTGCCGCCAGGTGCGCGCGAAAGTGAGATTTTGGCCAAAAACGTCATATTCATATCTCGGCAACGGAACAAGTTAGGGATAAAATTCTTTTTGCGTTATGTTAGTGACCTCTTATGTGCAAAAAAGCACCATTGAAGAAAAATAAATCTTTGATTTTAGTCCGATTTTTTAAAGATTATTTTCGAATTTTTGACTTTTTGCTGCCTCGCGAACGTTTCCGCAGGATCTCATATAGCATATATTGCAGCCCTCATGGTCCCAGTAAACACCCACCACAAATACAGAAGATCGAGATTTTCCGGAGTACTGAAAAGTGAGGTCGAATGGTGCAGAGTGCAAAAATCCAATTACCTAACTTTTTGAATAGATTGTCTACTGCTGTAATTTCACATCTAAAATTCGTAGAGTATTCAATTTACAACTTTTGCACAGTTTTTAGAATTATACTAATTGATTTTGCGTCGATATTCAATATTCTGCGCGTGGACACAAAAATGGATGTCGTGGAGATCGGTTTTCTCGCATTTCTCAGACTGACATTGGTTTGCGCAGGATCTAACCTAGCACATTTTTTGACTATCACATGTCTGCAAATTATGAGCTGCAAATACAGCACATCGAGATTTTCCGGAGTACCCAAAAGTTCATCTGAACGACTCGGAGTCAGTCACAGAAACGCTGTTTTTGTTGTTGTCTGGCTATCCCGTATGTGATTTTTGTAAAATACCACTCAAAATAAATTGACACACCATCAGGTGAATACTCATCGCCATAAGAGTCGAATTCGCCACCATGACTTTATTGACCCATGACCCGGGGTTCATGCTTCAGAAGTGACTTTCGACCATGAACCCCGGGTCATGGTCCAACAAGGCCAGATTTTGAGGGAGCCCGATTGGGCTAATCCTGGTGCTGCTGTATTGATGGACTAGTGAAACATGCATTGCGATGTCATACATTCGGAAATTGACCCGGGGTTCATGGTCGAAAGTCACTTCTGAAGCATGAACCCCGGGTCATGGGTCAATAAAGTTATGGTGGCGAATTCGACTCTTATGGCGATGAGTATTCACCTGATGGTGTATCAATTTATTTTGAGTGGTATTTTACGAAAATCACATACGGGATAGCCAGACAGCAACAAAAACAGCGTTTCTGTGACTGACTCCGAGTCGTTCAGATGAACTTTTGGGTACTCCGGAAAATCTCGATGTGCTGTATTTGCAGCTCATAATTTGCACACATGTGATAGTCAAAAAATGTGCTAGGTTAGATCCTGCGCAAACCAATGTCAGTCTGAGAAATGTGAGAAAACCGATCTCCACGATATCCATTTTTGTGTCCACGCGCAGAATATTGAATATCGACGCAAAATCAATTAGTACAATTCTAAAAACTGTGCAAAAGTTGTAAATTGAATACTCTACGAATTTTAGATGTGAAATTACAGCAGTAGACAATCTATTCAAAAAGTTAGGTAATTGGATTTTTGCACTCTGCACCATTCGACCTCACTTTTCAGTACTCCGGAAAATCTCGATCTTCTGTATTTGTGGTGGGTGTTTACTGGGACCATGAGGGCTGCAATATATGCTATATGAGATCCTGCGGAAACGTTCGCGAGGCAGCAAAAAGTCAAAAATTCGAAAATAATCTTTAAAAATCGGACTAAAATCAAAGATTTATTTTTCTTCAATGGTGCTTTTTTGCACATAAGAGGTCACTAACATAACGCAAAAAGAATTTTATCCCTAACTTGTTCCGTTGCCGAGATATGAATATCACGTTTTTGGCCAAAATCTCACTTTCGCGCGCACCTGGCGGCACGCGTAGGCGGCTAGAGGGGCTACGTATTGTAGTTTTGTAAACAAGGGGTCGACCCTCTCCTATGACTGCAGTGTGAAGGTCTGACTCGAATATCCTGGAGGATGTCCGGCCCATGCTGAATTTTTATGGAGAAGGTCTCTTAATGATAATATCTGTTTCGTACGGTATCAAGTCACAAATCTAGCCAACCAATTCAATTCCCATAAGCGGAAAGATGATAGTGTCCTATACCGCAGTAGTATGCGCTCGTCGTGTGGACAAACATCATGCATGGACCACCTGACCAGCGTGTTTGTGCAGGGAGAGAGACTACCACTCTGCATGGAGTAGAAAGAGGGAAACAAGGGAATTACAAATGATCTGGTAGTACGATTGTTGTCATGAACTAAGACCGATTGGGCAATGATGTTAGCGATAGTTAGGTGCAAGAAAGAAACCAAAGCATTCCCTGAGACGGTTAATATGAATGGGAAAACTATGCAGGTTTAATCGTTTCACCCCCTAAAAATTGTAAAAAAAATACTTACCGGTCGCCGAACATGATCGTGGAGGTTGGATCGAGTTTGAAGTTGGCCTTCATATATCTCTCGAGTTGATCGCTTGGCTTCCCGAATACCGTAGGCTCTCTTGGAAGGGCGCACGCACGAATCGCCGCTGTTACGCAGCCAGTGCCTGGAAGGAGAAGAGTAATAGGAAGAGAGTATGACCCAACAAGGCATGGCATGAAACAATAATTATATTCAGTTTGACGTGAAAGGAAAAGGCACCATCGGATGACTATTTTACTACAAAATTGGGAGTAAATCATTTCAAATACTTCATTAATTTGCGAACTTACCAGGCACGACAAGAGCTCCGTCTGGTCCCGGGAACGTGTAGTCCTCGTTAGTGATGAAGAACCCGCAATTCGGATCGCGGAGATAATTTGCGGCCTATAAAAATGTAAAAAATATTTCAAAATAACTATAACTCGGTTCTTCAACAGGGAAATCCGAACGAGTGACAAGGAGAGAACTCAGTGATGTAAATCGAAACATATCTCACCTTCATGATCTTGTTGTAGCTGATGTGTACATCGTAGCCTACGACAACAGCCGAAACTTCTCTCGATACATCGATTGTACTGAGAAAAGTGGCGTCTGGCGAAACTGGATCCGGCTGCAATCATTACAGTTCTAATCTATTTCTAAACATTTTTTTTAAGATTTCAATTAATACTAGATGTACTTAGTTTCAATGTACTGGTCATTCAAATAACGTGATACTGCGCAATTGAATAAAAGATTTAATTTACAAGCCATGACTGAACAACGAACCCTACGCAACATGTAAAATTACTCACACCGGATCCGAATGTCTCCACTCCCAATTCCTTCTCAAGAGTCTCAATAACTCCAGACGACGCAATGGTGTACACTGCCTTGCTCATAAAGTGCAGATTCCTCTTGAAGAAATCGGCCAAAACAACGTTAGGAGAGATGATGTTATTCTGGAAACAATAAATCGTGCGTCCAACTTGACTGGAGGGTTAAATTCAGATTCAACATTATCATGCATGCTCTGGTCACAAACAGATCATGAAACTTTAATACTAGAAGTCACTTGATGCGAACTTAGTTTATCATATTGTAACTACCATTACCTCGTGGAGATTTCCAAATCCAAGATCCGCCACCTTCTTCATGTACTGCGTAGTGGTTTTCGTCGAGTTGTTGGTGACAATGTACACTTGCTTTCCCTGCAATCGTTTTTTTTGTAATTTCAAGTCATTCAACGAGCTCACCCGCTCTAGTAATTCGTTGATGAATTTAATTGCGCCGGGCACTGGGTCCATCGATCGCCAGAGAACACCTGAAATTTTTTATATATTTGTTTATTGAAAATAAACTTCATCTAAAAAAAATCACCGTCTGCATCGAATAGATACGTCTCGTAATCAAACGGTTGTTGAAGCTCCATAACCAGTCCATTAGAAGCCATCGTCCTTCTACAAAAAAAATTACCGTATCCTGTTGATTCAAAAAAGAGGTTAAAGTATCGTGAAGCATACTACACAACGTTGTTGGACGTGCACGGCAGATAGTGTGTTCGAGTGAGTTGTTACATTAGGGTAGAAGTGAGGGTGTTAATGGGTGCCGAGGAGCGACGAACATATTCCCGAAGTTTTCTCTGTCACGAAAGAAAGAAGAAAGAGAGGTGATAGAAGCATAGGTGTTTAGCAGGGAGTAGTGCCCAAGATTTCTAAAATAGATACGATGCACGCAATCTTACTTTACTATGGAATGTAGTGGAACCCGTAGTGAACGTAGAGCAGCCTTGAGTTGAATCTTAAGCCTGATTTGTGAAAATTCTCCCGAATGGATTAAATGTACTAGGTAATTAACCTGTCGATCCAACTCAGACATGTTCGCAATGTAATTAGATCATTTTGAGTTATTTATCCTGAGAACAGGGACAAGGTATGGGCTATGATTATATTACATCTGCACAGTCCGTGAGAGTTTGTGATGCCTCGCGATTGTTCCGATAGAGATGTAGCAAATGTCCCGATAGACTGATATTTCCTAGCAATAAAATAATAGATCTATGACTTTGACTCAAAGGTAATACATTGTTGGCACAGGTCGTTGATTAGATTGGGAATTCTTTGAGAGACTGGAATAAAGCGGCAGGCATTAATGAATATATTATAGTAATTACAATCCTGATGATCTCATCCTACTCTTTGGCATGCAAGTAATGCTACAAATATTTGTACACCGATATGTCTAACCTATATAGATATGAAATTAAATTACAATATGTGATTGGGTGAATAACATGATCCTCATTGCTCGGAAGGTGTTGGTGGAAGAGGCTGAACAAATCATTAATATTCAATCTGCTTTATGTAGTAACTACATACTTTCATAGGTGGGATGATTAATACTTACCTTATTCTTGGGAGTGAAGAACGTCTTGCTTCGCAGTGTTCCGAAGTGAGATTGGCTTCCCTCCGAACTGGAATCGTCCGCCTTACTCTCTCTGATCTTTCCAGGTTTCTCGGGAAGAGGAGGAGGCGGCCCCGAGGGCAACTTTGGCTTGCGGATCGGCGTGGTGACGAAGTTGCGCACTTCTGAAAAAATGAACGTTTACAATATTTTCACAATCAAAATTTACTCACTATCAATGGCCTCTTCGACTCCATTGCTTTCTCCCTTGAGCGATCGGGATGAGAGGCGCGAAGATGGCGAAGGTGAGAAGAGAGTATCGGCAGTGAGAGAGGAAGACGATGGAGAGGCGGGAGACATCAACGAAAATGATTGAGCGTCGACGGACTCGCGTGGGCTGAAATAAATCAGTTTACAATCGCAATTTAAAGTTTAAAAAATGTTTCAGATCCGGAAAATTTGTAATATTCCGTTTACGGGGATGTTGAGCATCAAGAACATTTATAACAAGAAATGATGATTGAGGGTGATCGATGTCAAGTAATACCTCTTGGATGGCATATAATGCTGCAACATGCTGGTCGACTGAGTCAGAATATTCGTTGATTTCCTCAGATGTTTCATCTTTCTCGTAATCGTCGATGGTTGACTACTGAATAACATTTCTGTGGCATTATAGCGACTTTCCAGGAAATTCGCTATCTTTCCAACACAATCACTCAAATTTATCCATATTTCATCATTTCCAAGTGAAAATAATATAAATAATCCAATAGTAATATTTATTCCAATAATCCAATCAATTCTCGATCCAAAGTTTGACTTCGCAAACTTACAGTATTCCCAAGTTTGAGTGAGCGCGCTTCGCCACCCGCGTCGCGGTCGCGTTGCGTGTCTCGAGCAAACACGTTTTGTCATCACTCTCTTCTCTTACTCCTTTCTTCCTTGCTTTTCAGCCGTTAGGTCGTTTTTTCCCTGATTCCATTAGGAATCACAGTCAGTTTGGGTCCAAGAACCCGCCCCCAGCCAGCAGCGAGCCATCGTGCTCATTCCAGTCGGAATTTACTCTAGTAATTCCAACCCATCCAGTCATCCTGAGCCTAGTGCTCTCCAGTTCAGTTCTCCCATCACCTCTTCCCTTCACTCCTTCCCTTTCCCTTAGGTTCCCTTCCCCCTTCGCGTTTATTGTGTAATAAATTGTTGTTATTGTATTCGCGTCCCTTCCTCACACCACACGCCGCACTTAATAAGACGGCCCCAGTTCACACACCCGCAACTATTCTTGCTCACTTTACTCGTTAATTCCAACGTGATTGGCGAGTAATCAGTTAGTGAGTGAGATAGTCCGCATATGGTGCATCCAGCCAACTCAAGATCCCAGTAGTCAAGACCCGCGTGGCAGTTACCTCCAGTTACGTGTTATTTCGTCACTCTGACGATTTACTTCCATTCATACCATCCATTCCCAATTGCGTGTTATTTCGTCATTCCATTCCATCCCACTATCACATATCCAACCATGACGAGCTGTAATGATCCCGCGTACGCGCGCATTCGCGCGACGCATTCAGAGGCAAAAGGAGCTGTCTCTGATCTTCAATTCATCATCGACTCGTTCATTGATGTCAAGGACTTCACCGAGTTGGAGGAGAAGGATAAGGAGCAGGAAACTGCTCTTTCCGTGATCTGTGATAAGATTTCTATTTACAGTGCTCTCGTTGACAAAGTGGAACGTCGTGTTGCCCAAACGGCAAATGAGACGGAAGACCAGAGGAAGGAAAAGAAGAAGGAGACTGACATCTTCCAACGATTCTTCGAACAGGATGACGAGGAGCTCGACTTCGATCAGGTATATCTTAATGGTTCTTTTCTGGAAAATATTAGGAAGAAAATGTCCGTTACTGTTTCCAATGCTTCCAGTAGAATCAAAAGGCGCATGGAATGTGATTACATTCGTTCCATTACTACCATTCCCCAGTCTCATTCCACTCCCATTCCCCTCCAGAATCAGTCCAGTAGCAGTGACAATTCGTCACAGCCCAGTCAGTCCATGCAGCCCAGTCCAGTAGTTGTTCAAAATGAGCTTATTACTAGCGTGCTTTCTCGAATAGTCGAAAATTCGACAGTTGCGCCCCTTCCTGCCATTACTCTCACTAGTTTTGATGGAGAATCCACCCAATGGGAATCATTCCACAGTCAGTACATGAACATGATTCATCCCAGAACCCATCTTTCTAACCACGAAAAGCTCGTTTATTTGAGAAATGCGCTGAAGGGAGCGGCACTTAGAACAGTTGAAGGTATTCCAATTTCCAACGATCGACTCGATGAGACAATCGATCGATTGAAGGAAGTATTCGGCCAGAGTAATCGTACCAATACCATTCTCATTAACCAGCTGCTTTCCATTAGACCTAAATCGCAGAGCCTAGAGGACCAATTAGAGTGTACTCAGCGATTCATGAATAAGGTGTACCAACTGAATGACAAATCAGTTGTTGACAACTTTCCACTCATTCACCAGATTGCTTCCACTATCCATTCCAAGCATCTCGAAAAGATGTTCAAGCAGCAACCCAGTACCATGATCCATGCATTGCGAATAATTGAGACTGATTTGCTGGAACGAATTCAGATTTCGAATCTCAAGTCCACCTTTCGCTCCCACAGTGTTTCCGACTTTCCATCCAATGTGAAAGATAGAGACTCCGGTTCCAATAATGAGAAAGCGAAATTCAAATCAAAGGGTGGTGTTTCTTCCAATAGTCCCCCTTGTGTTTATTGTGGTACCCATACTTACTCTGATTGTCCATCCATTACATCCATCGCTGATAGAAAAGCTATTCTCAAGGAGAAAAGGCTATGTTTCAAGTGTCTTTCCTCGAAACACTTGTTCACTCAGTGCGATAGAAAATGCCAGAATTGTGCGAAGTTACATCACAAGTCCATTTGTGATTCCAATCAAAAGCCGAACCAGTCCAGTATCCATACAGTCACTTCCTCTCAGCCATCCCATCCCCTCCCCAGACTCTACACTAGTCCAGCCACTATCCAGAATCCAAAGACAAATGGTCAAGTAAGCAGTAGTGTTATGCTTGATTCAGGCGCTATGGTTTCTCTTATCACTAGATCACTTGCTAACAAGTTGTGTCTCAAACCTCATGACACTCGCGCTATGTCACTCGTTGGTTTGGGAGGAGAAAAGACTGGTGGTGATATGTATGACGTCGTTAATGTCAACATAGTCACAACCAAAGGTCTACTTTCCATCGAAGCAATTGTAATGGACTCTGTAATAACCACTCCCATGAACCTCCATCCATTATCCAATGAAGATTACGCAGTAGTGCAGTCACACTGTGGCAATGTACCGCACCTTACTGAGTTTTCCATCACTTCTCCAGATTTGCTAATTTCTGTTACCGTTACCTCAGAAATTCTCGCAGGTTCTAACGAGGTGAACTTATCCAGTGGTTACAAACTCATTCTGTCCAGTCTCGGTCCGATCATAATCGGCGAGAAGAAATCCCATCGAGTCAATAGCAATCGCTCCATTCCAAAGCAGAGTATCCTGACTAGTCTAATTAGTGATGTTCCATTCGAGACTAGAGTCGCGCAGTATCTCTCGGTTGACGAAGCAGCCAGAGATTACAGTACCACTGAGGCTGAGGCCAGAACAGAATCCAATCAGAAAGTAGAGCAACACTTTCATGATACTGTCCAGAAAGTAGATGACCAGTATCAAGTCCAGTACTATCTCAAACCAGAATCAGTCGATCTTCCCACCAATTCAGAACTCGCTTACAGTAGATTGAAGTCAACTGTTCAGTCACTATCCAAGAACTTCCATTATCTCGAATTTTATGATTCCATAATGAAAGAACAGCTCTCAGCAGGGATGATTGAGTATGTTGATTCATTCATTCCAACTGCTAACCAGTGCCATTATCTTGCTCATCAAGCAGTTCTCAGACTAGATAAGCCCACTACTCCATTACGCATTGTGTATGATGCAAGTGCCAAACTGAAAGGTAAACTGTGTCTCAATGACGTCATTTCTCAAGGACCATGTACACTAGAACACATTCCATCCCTGCTCATTAGAGCTCGTTCCAGAAAGTATCTCATTGTCTCTGACGTTGAGAAAGCGTTTCTCCAAGTGCAAGTACATCCATCCCAGCGCGATCTCTTGCGATTCCTCTGGATCAAAGACATTCGCAAGCCAGTATCCAAGGAGAATTTAGTCACTTACCGATTCACTGTCACACCTTTTGGTGTCAATCAATCTCCATACTTGCTATCCAAGGTGATCGAAACTCACCTCAAACAGTCATCCAATTCCAGTAATGAGCATCTAATCAGCCAGTTGATCAACAATGTATATGTTGATAATGTAATCATAAATTCTGACCATCCCACTCTAGAACTGTATTCCATGTCCAAAGCACTATTCGAAGAAATGCACATGAACTTGCGTGATTATGCTTCCAACTCCACCTCATTCATTCAGTCCATTACCGAATCAGATAGAGCACCACTCGGTGACCAGAAACTTCTGGGAATCGTATGGAATCCTTCCACTGACGCTCTTTCTATTCGAATTCCATCCTTTCCAAGGCACAAGACTGAAACTAAGCGAACCATGCTAAGTTCCAATGCATCCATTTTCGATCCAGTAGGACTACTACAGCCGCTGACACTACAAGCGAAGTCACTAGTACAGAAACTCTGGTGTCTTGATCTCAAATGGGATCAATCAGTTGACCCTTCCATTCAGTCACAGTTTCACGATCTCCTCACTGACATCGAGTCATTTCATCTCGACATCCCTAGATACAATGGAATGTCTTCTTCTAATGAGATCCACTTAGTCGCCTTTGCTGATGCTTCCAAGCTCGCAATGGGCGCAGTGATTTATGTGTGGACCCCGGAGAGGTCTACCATTGTCATGTCTCGTTCCAGACTCGCACCAGCCAAATCCAAAGCAACGATTCCAAAGCTAGAGTTGAATGCCCTCGTTATGGCGCATACTCTTCTCAGATACATCGTTGACTCCATTCGGAAAGAATTTCCTATTTCCATCATCCACACTCACGTGTATTCAGATTCTGCCATTGCTCTATTTTGGTGTCTCAATGATCCCAATAAAAAGAACAACGGTACATTCGTTGCCAACCGTGTGCATTCCATTAGAGAAATAGCTGATATACTCTCTTCCACTCCCAATGTCTGTTACAATCCACCCAGATACGTGAAGACTGATTCCAATCCAGCCGATCACATTTCGAGAGGTTTATCTGCAAGCGAAATGAACAATCCAGATCACATGTGGTGGAACGGGGCTCCTTGGATGAAGGATCCGCCTGAAAAATGGCCGAACGACCCTATCCCTCCCACTGCTGATCCTCCATACACACGAATCGTTGAGTTCATTCCAACTCCACTCATCGATCTCGATAGGTATTCCACGCTCAGTAAAGCCATTAGAATCACTGGATTTGTACTCAGATTCATTCAGAAGCTCACATCCAATTCAACGAATGCTCTTCTCAAAGCGAAATTCAACAAGTTTCCAATGATGTCCACCCCATTGCTCTCAGTGCTCGAAAGAGATCGAGCACTCCAGACTCTAATTCGAAACCACCAGTCGTGCAACATCCAGACCCATGACGTTTGGATCCAGAATGGTCTCATTTCCAAGGATGAGTGTGATATCTGGCGAGCGAATACTCGACTCGACCACGCAGATATTCCATTAGATACTCGTTCGCCCATTCTCATTCCAACCAATCGGGACTCTAGATTAGCCCGTCTCATTATCACTGACATCCACGAGTTCATGTTCCATGCTGGCACAGAGAATGTGCTTAACCAGCTGAAGCAACAATACTGGGTTCCACGTAGTCGACAACTCGTGAAATCCCAGGTACGCTCATGTATCCCATGTAGGAAAACCAATAATCTACCGTACCCATACACTTCAACTCCTCCACTTCCCTCTGAACGTGTTTCCATTACCAAACCATTCCAATGTACTGGCATCGATTTCATCGGTCCCTTTACATCCAATGCTAATGTCAAGATGTATGCTGTAATTTTCACGTGTCTCAGTTCCAGACTTTCACATATCGAAGTCACTGATTCATTACTTCCATCCACATTCATCAATGCATTCCGTAGATTCACGTCCAGAAGAGGAACACCTTCTACAGTACTATCAGACCAGGCAACCACTCTCAAACTTGCCAGTAGTCTCCTCAATGGTTTCAATAGTGAAGATTCACTCAATACCCTATTCCAGTCAGAATCCATCCAATGGAAATTCACTACCAGTCACGCCCCCTGGAAAGGCGCCGTCTATGAAAGACTCATTAGAGTATTCAAAGATTGCCTTAACAGATCCATTGGAAAGCGAAAGCTCTCACTAGATGAATTTTCCACCATCACTGCTGAAATTGAATCAGTGCTCAACTCCAGGCCACTCACTTACGTGTCATCAGATGAGATCAAATCATTCTCCAATCCAGTACTTAGACCAATTGATCTCATAATGCCCAGTTCCTCTCTTGCTGTTCGAATCCAGTCGGTTTCCAATGAAAGTGACAAGGATTACATTCCACCAGGAGAAGAAAACATGTCCAGGGCCAGTGCCATCCGCCAATTATCAAGAACCATGTCCATCGTCGATTCCTTCTGGTCCAGATGGCAGGCAGAGTACCTCACTACCATTAGAGATTCCAAGAAAGATCCAGACTCACTCCATACCTACCGATCTTCTTCCATCTCACCCAAACCCGGTGCCATTGTCCTCATAATTGACGAATCGGGAAACACTCCTCGATCCACTTGGCACATGGCACGAATCATCTCTGTATCTGGATCCCAAGCAACTCTCAAGTCCCATGCTGGTCGCACTATCCAGAGACCAATCAATCTACTCATCCCACTCGAGCTTGATGCCCAAGAAGATCTACCTGTCTCCACTTCATCTCCAGATTGCTCATTCCAACACGCCATGGCGACCAGGTCAAAATCCAGGCGTCAGGCGGGAGGCAATCTCACCCATTCGATGTCCAATTAATGCTCTATTCAGATTTCAGATTTTCTTTTTCTTCTTTTCTTCAGTTTCGCATTCTACAAGTCGATGCACGACTTTCACTGTTATTGTATAATTATTTGTGTTCTTCCCCTTTACCTATTGTACCCCTTCCTTAGTCGTCCGTCAAACTTTTCTTCTTCAACGGATCCACTTCTCTCTTCAATCCATCCAACCTTCTTCAATCCATTCCATTCCACTTCTTCTTCCCCAGGCGGGAGTATAGCGACTTTCCAGGAAATTCGCTATCTTTCCAACACAATCACTCAAATTTATCCATATTTCATCATTTCCAAGTGAAAATAATATAAATAATCCAATAGTAATATTTATTCCAATAATCCAATCAATTCTCGATCCAAAGTTTGACTTCGCAAACTTACAGTATTCCCAAGTTTGAGTGAGCGCGCTTCGCCACCCGCGTCGCGGTCGCGTTGCGTGTCTCGAGCAAACACGTTTTGTCATCACTCTCTTCTCTTACTCCTTTCTTCCTTGCTTTTCAGCCGTTAGGTCGTTTTTTCCCTGATTCCATTAGGAATCACAGTCAGTTTGGGTCCAAGAACCCGCCCCCAGCCAGCAGCGAGCCATCGTGCTCATTCCAGTCGGAATTTACTCTAGTAATTCCAACCCATCCAGTCATCCTGAGCCTAGTGCTCTCCAGTTCAGTTCTCCCATCACCTCTTCCCTTCACTCCTTCCCTTTCCCTTAGGTTCCCTTCCCCCTTCGCGTTTATTGTGTAATAAATTGTTGTTATTGTATTCGCGTCCCTTCCTCACACCACACGCCGCACTTAATAAGACGGCCCCAGTTCACACACCCGCAACTATTCTTGCTCACTTTACTCGTTAATTCCAACGTGATTGGCGAGTAATCAGTTAGTGAGTGAGATAGTCCGCATAGGCATAGGTCAATTAACATGTTTGAAAATACTGGTTATAGTTTGGCTGCAACAAAATGTGCTATCAATTTTTTAGCAGCATGCTTTTCGTAATCGCTTGCAATCGCTATCGATGATATTGATGTTTGCTTTGCCCTATCCGCTTTCCAAATTATATGCCTACACGCTTTTTGCCCCAGCTCAAACCGTGCCCAACAACGTTTGCACAGTTCCTCTGTTCCTAGTCGAATTCACGAGTGACGCTGTGGGATCAGCTGTCCTTTGGAAGCATTTTAGGCTATTGGAAAGGTATAAATTCGATTGAGTGGGATGCAATGGATATCCAATTTTCTTCGCAATGGCTTCTCTTCGTGTGTGCATTCTCCTTCTCGTAATTCTCGCTGCCTACGTCTATGCTCAGGTTAACCACCTCCCGTTCTAATTCACGCAAATCTTCTATAATTATTTTTCTATAATTTATAACTTGTACTCAGGTGTGCCAGGATGCCGCCGCAGACTGTCGATGCAAGCTCGGTCTCTGCACTAACCAGGTATAGTAGTTACTACAGTTCAATCGCAAAAATTAAATTTGCAGATGTACCGCACGCTGATGACAAAAATGTGCAATCTCTCCTGTGGAATCTGCACTGCGACTGGCAAATAATTGGTTCAACTCTCTCTCTCTCTCTCAAATCACAATTTCGTTGATGTGCGCATTGTGATAAACGCTTTCCGTTGCATCTTGCGGATGTTGTAAATGGGTTGATTATTTGAGTTCCAGAACCAACCAAAAAAACTCACGGTTCGTTGAGCGTCAGCACGGACATGGTGAGACTTTCTCGTCTCTCCTCATCGAGTGTCGCATCGGAGGGAATGATCGAATCCTGAGAGAACAAAGATTACCGTTATGCCGTAACCAATTTGATCATGGTGATCTGGATATTCACCTCAACTGCTCCGAACTTCTTCTCGACGAATGCTCTGTGATCTCGGAATGAATTGACGAGATGCTCATGCAATTTCGGATCCGCTCCCTTGTGATGAAAGACGGCATATTCGACGAGAACGACCTGATGATATTTCAATATATTTTTTTTGCAAATTTGTTGCTCCTCAATCTTTAGTTGTCTATTTGTACGGAAAAAAATGAAATTAGTCTGAACCTGTCGAATAATGAGAGCTCTCAGTTTCTCGACCATTTCCTTCTCAGTGTCGTCGTATCCTTCTTGCAGTTCGGGAGCGAAGAAAATCTGCAATGAGATCATCACCATACTTCTCTAACAATGTCTCGATGTTCGATACGGCTGATTGAACAGAGAGAGGGTCTACTACACCACTCAAGAGTGATCGACTAAATATAGAATTAGGGGAGAATCTAACCCTATTCAGAGGATAAAGATCATTGGTTAACTCACCAGATAGTTGGCGACGCCTCCCATCACTGCTGCTTGACAGATTCCGAGCACTTGCCGTTCCAGATTCTGCACTGATGCCGAATCCTGTGACTGCAATAAAAATAATACTTATAAAAACTACTTATGCTGCGCCGTTAGTTTTTCGTAAAAAGACTTGGAAAACGCACCAGATTTGAATTCCCGCATTTTCCCTTTTTGACAAATATCTCAGCGACCGAAAAAACAACTAACACCACATTACTTATATTTCACTCGAACACCATCCGTACAATGGGCGTTCGGTGCGTGACAAGTGAATCTTTTGGGGGGGGGTTTAAATGGAGAGTTGGCGAATAAAATATGGATTTAAAAGATTATTTCTACTGTTATGGAGATCCTATCCAAATTGCAGGCAAAACAAACCGCTCGATATTTCTTGGCCGAATTGTAGAGAGCCTCGTTCTTCTCAACCATTTGAGTGAGGGCCATTTGCAGTGGACTGATGATGATCGGATCGGAGATGGAAATCACCTCAAATTAGCAGATCGTAGGAATTTTGAAGGATAAAAATCTAAAACCAATCTCATTTACTTATAATAAAGTTAAAAATAATAAGCAAGATTGCTTGCCTTGCTGAAGTTGAGTATTCCGGGCATCTCTTCGTTGGGTACCACATAGATCTTGGAAGTGAACATCTGGGCTGTCTCACTGTAACAATATTTGTTATTCTGATCTTGTTCTCGAGATGAAACTCACACTGCAGTGTCATTCGTCGCATATGGCAGCCACTTGCTCTCCTTGTTCTTGAATGCTTTTGTATACTCGAACTTTTGGATCTGAAACGAAGATTAATAATGTTTTCAGTAGATTTCTCTCACGTGGAAGTATTCGTAGTACATCTTGATCGACTCGGAGACATTCTCCGCTTCGAAGGGATATTGATTAGGGACGGCAGTGAGGTTCATCACCTGTAAATGGTAAAAAAGTTGAGATGTATCCTCGTCAAGCGATTTTAACAACTGGTAAGGCCAGCTTTTACCTGTAATTTCGTTTCATTAACCCAATCTATAGCCCCCGGAAAGCCCAATGCGCCGATGTATTGATTAACCTATCCAGCAAGATATCACTTCATCTATGTCATACCTGGAAGTGTCTACCCGAGGATGTCTTCAACTTCTCCGTATTCGCTGATGAGTCAACTAAAGCGGAGAGAGGGTACGCTTTCTTCAGATGAGTACAGAAGTCTCCCAGCCTCATTGTGGCCTTGCTCATGTACACGTACTGCTTCCCGTTGAGGATGCCGAATCCCTGTTAGGGTCATTCAATCTTTTACATATTTCAGATACCTTTGCACATGTATTACTGTGACAGAAATCGGAATACTTTGGTTAATTCAATGACTGAATTGTCTCTTACTTTGACTTAACAAAACAATGATCTGAAAAAAGAAAATAGCATACCAGTCCGTAGAATCCGACAAGGTAGAAGAATGGATGAACTCGAGTTCCATCCTCAATCTTGTTGTACAGCTTGCCCACCTCGTTCTGTAAAAAATACTTGAAAATCGTTAATTTATACATAAGTTACAGTAATCCTGGCCATCGCCCTGTAATCAACGACGATTCTCTCGTAGTGAGGCATGATCTTGTTGTAGTTGTGGATCGCCTCCTCGTACAGTTCGCCCTGTAGTGTTAACAGTTCAGAGTATTAGGATGATGTATTGAGGAAATATATAAAGAAGTGTCATAACAATGTATTAAGAAGCATCAAAACAAACCTTATCATATAGTTCCGCAATATCGGCCAAGAGCACGGCTTTGAGTTGTCGCTCCGTTGCACAGTTTCTGTTACGATTTGCAGTGACGAGATACTCGGGTAGCTCGGTGTTGCTCCACTAGAAAGAAGACAATCATGTTGTTTAACTATCAAATAGGCAAGTTGTCTTGTAAATGTAACTCACACTCAGCATACTCTCGGCATGGATCTTGAGAGTGTTCGCAGCTTCGATGTAGTAGCCACAAGACATGTGCAGATCGAACAAAGTGTATACGTAGCGGATAGACAACTCGGCCTGGTCCGAGTCCTGGTACACTTGCTGCAAATTGGTTTTTCTAGTCACTCGATTTAAAATCTTGAGATGCCGAATTGAGGATGGTAAATCTAAGTTTGATAGGGTTATCTTATTCTCCCTCACCAATAACAACACGATGCATCGCATTCTCTGTTCCTCATTGTCTTCTCTCTCCTTCGCCAATCGATAATCAAAGAGAAGATTGAGCACTCGTTCCACTTCCACGACAAACTTCTGGCCACTCACTTCCCACAATTCCGGGTCTTGGCTGAAATTTTCTGTTGAAGAATTTATCAAAATTAGGTAAATACCTGAGATTTTGCTCCATGAAGTGGATGAGTAGTTCACGGAAGGATCGATTTCCCTTGGTCTCTTGGACAATGAGCGAATCCAGTTGGAGGTAGAGCTCGCGAGAGGTCTGAATGGAATATAATTTATTCATAATTTTAATCTATCGTACCTGATTGAAGTTTCTCGGTTGCGCGTCACTCAGCGAGTACTCAGTCATCATCATATCACACAGGATCTTGATTATCTCTCCATGCTCCGATTTGGTGGTTATTGCAACGAGAAGGAAGTCGCGGATCATGTGAGGAATGTGGCGCATCTTCTGAGCTGCTGAAAATCTACATAATTAGCAAAGAATTATGAATATATTAATTAAATTATCTAAAAATATAAACAATATCGATGATTAGATTCTGTGTTTATTGAAATTAGAATCTCAACTTCAATCAACATTTGACTTACGTGATAGCATGAACCAAGTACTCCTAAGCTCGAACATTGCGTTCTTTACGAGTTCCTCGCTCTCGAAATGGGCAGGAGTATTGTCCTTTGCGCTCGCGTGGATGATAAAAGCAATCAAGGAGAGCATGTACTCACGCCATAACTGAAATTACGTTCGCTTTGTATTTTCGAAAAGAAGAAAAATAGTTGAGTAGATAGGTGAACTGGTGATTCCCTGATGACACGATCGTTATGAGAAATCTAGAGAGTACTGAGGATATATTCTGCGAGGATCTCTTGCAGCTTTTGCTTGTCTTTTTGTGCGTGAGCCTAATTATGCGCCACATCTGGCATGCGTGAGAGGAGGGACAACTTGAATAGGGAAGAAGGAGAGGGAATAGAGGACAAACCTCGACGAATGAAGTCACATCGATTAGAGTTTTGTGGATGGCCTGAACGTACTGAAGCACTTGGTAGACGACTCTGCAATCAATAAGTGTTAGTTGAAAATTTGATCGGCATTCTCACGCTAGGCGGATTATGACATTCCCTGGCAAAACTGAATTATTTATATACCTGTTCATTTCTCGATTGAGTAGTACCCAGGTGACACAGAAGGGTGACTTGTTCAGAATGTCTCGAACCATCAACAACATCTCCAGAATGACCTCCACTTTCGCCTCGTTGTGACTCTGTAGATGTATATGAATTGAATCATGGCAAGAGAGTCATTACGAACCGCAATGTACTTCTTGAAGGTGGTTGCTGATGTGTGATGGAGTAGAGTGATCACTAGAGTGTACGCGTGCGATCGAGCGTCGTCAACCTAAAATATCTCCATTAATAAATACATCAATATGATCACCACAGAAACTGCACAGAGAATATAGGGCAAGATCGTTCCTTGAAAGAGTGTGAAACAGAATCCTCTACAAACCTTATACGGAAGTATTCCATTGCTGACGAAGACTGCTGTTCTCACTGAAGTCCTGAGAGAAGTGGTGACGATCATCTCAAGTTCACTGGCAGTGCCAGTTTGGAAACCTCCGTGCTCCTGAATTTTGTCATTGTTTTCAGAAAGTATACAGAGAGTGATGACTACCTTAGTAGGAAAGAGCTTCTCGATCATCATGAGCAGAGTCTTGAAGCACTGCGTTGAGACTTGAGTTCGCTTCCTGAATTTTATATATTTTTAGGAAAAAATGCACAAAAACTCACTCATCGTTCGCTGTCAAATCGTCCAATTCCATCAACTTGAGCAGAATAGTGAGGAAGGGAGTGAGAAGCACCTCGCGACACGACTCCATCTAAAAGATTTTTTGCAATTGGTGTAACGATATTAGTGATAAATACCATGAACAGCGGAGTTCTGATAATCGCATCAACGTATGATATCCTGTGCATATCAGCGACGAATGGCGAACAATTTTGGATAATGTCGTGTAGGTGCTCTCTGAAGTGTAATGACTCATATAGATATTCTTCCAGGTACATACGTTAACTTATTTGCATCATACATTCCTCTGCACTCTTTAAGTAACTCGCATTGCTGATCGATCAAATGACCAGTTCGATCCGAGTCCTTACTCTCCTCAGATTGATTCGATAAAGTGGAGAAGCGCTTGCTCTGTAATTATTACGTTCATCATGTATATTTTGCAAAATTCAAAACCTCTTTCGGTGTCATGATGAGAGGAGTGATGAGCTCAGGGAGGTGTCTGATGACTGTGTTCTGAAAGAAAGAATATTTTTTTCAAAAAAATATTTATCAGGTGGATACAAAACACCAAGGCATAAGTATGTCATCGCCTGGAGATTCAACTTCTCTTGATCTTACCTGAATTGTCGCGAGTGAAACCTTATCGTCCACGAAGGAAGGTTCAGTGCGCGATACGAGATCCGTCACGCGAGTCATGAATGTCTCCAGAGCAGTTGTACATGCGTCAGCACAATTCACACCGGCCCTGGAAAAACGTAATTATTCATACGCGCAATACCAGCAAGATAATCTATAAATAACTAGCCGGGCTACGCCCGGCTAGACCCTGCGGGTGGCAAGCAGCCTACGGCTGCAATGTCGCCGGGTTGTGATAGTCTTCTGCGAGCGCTTCGCAACGCCGGGTTATGTGTGTAGTTTCATCCCAGTCGTGTGCCTACGCTTGCAAAAGGCTCGTGGGGACTGAACTACGTTTGGGCTAGTGGACTACATTGGAAGATAAAACATTCACAGTCGCGGACCGAGTTGGCATCGTCCCTGGCGAAAGGCTCGTGGGGCCTCGGGCGATCCGAAAAAAGATGGGATGGGCCCACTGCGTGGCCCCATCCCATCTTTTTTCGGCTCGCCCTCGGCCCCACGAGCCTTCCGCCAGGGACTCGCAGGTTAGGCTGTCAAACGCCGGGTATTTTTTTGCTGCGATAAAATAAATCGGACCCGCCGATACTGTAACCGAGTTACGGTATCGATTTATGACGAAAGTTATAAATCTGACCCAGCGAACTAAATCTGACCCGCCGAACCTTTTAGGATACTGTAATCGGGTTACGGTATCGATTTATGACAAAAGTCATAAATCTGACTCACCGAACTAAATCTGACCCGCCGAACCTTTTAGGATACTGTAATCGGGTTACGGTATCGATTTATGACGAAAGTCATAAATCTGACCCAGCGAACTAAATCTGACCCAGCGAACCTTTTGGGACACTGTAATTGGGTTACGGTATCGATTGATGACGTAATAATAAAAATGAAAAAAAAATATATTTAATTTGGTTGAGTTTCCGGCGAAAACGGCGCAAAAAAACGGTTTATTTCATCATTATTACGCAATATTGCATAGTGATGACGAAATTGATTATCGATTTTTTGAAACTTTTGATTACGAGTAGTTTGGTGCTAAGCACGATCGATTTGGTTGAGTTTCCGGTGAAAACGGCGCGAAAAACGGTGTTGTAAGCTATTTCGTCATATTGCATAGTGATGATGAAATTGATTTTTGATTTTTTGCGGATCATCACTACAATACCTTTTCTGAAGGACTTAGGCTTGGAAACGGGCGAAAAGGGCGATTTTGGGCGATTTCCGGAGCGTGACATACATACCCACATACCCACATACCCACGGACGGACAGACAGACACAAAAAAATTATAGTCTCTTAGTAATCAACACTCACTCCATCCCTTTCCTGTTCGACTCGGAAATCACAGTAGCGAACCATGAGAGACTCCTGAAAATATTAGAAGTCAGATGATGTATCTTTTCAATAAAAATTACTTCATCGCATCCATGGCTCTCTTCACGTGGAAGTGTCGCCCGCCGAGAGTGAGAAGAGAAGTGAGACATCGAAGTATCCGACTAAATCAGCAGTTCAATCAATCTCCGGATATATAGTGGGTCGTTATTATTCTCCATGAAAAGTACGAAACATTGCATTATGATATCAAATTCTCACAATGCCGCCGAAGTGTGCCATGTCCTCTCAGCGACCTCCACTATTCTCGCTCTGCACTTGACGAATTGCTTCTGTTCGTGGATGGAGAGGAGATTGACGAGAACGGAGAACACCTACAACCAACAACCACTGAGGAGGGAAACACGAGGAATGACATTGCGGGGGATTGAGATACTTAACATATATTTTCGATCCATATTATCGGTAGATTCGATTCTGATCCAACTCATATTTTTGTGTAAAATATTATCTGGTATACATAAGAGGCAATGTTGAAGAATCATCGAGCAGCATTACCTGCTGTTCTAGATTCTGATGTGTGTCCCAGATATCGAATAGACTCTCAACGATCTTGGGAGCGAAACGAACGAGCTGAACGAGCAAAATAATTTAATGAATTACTTAAATTCAATTATTTAACTAACCTCTTCTTCGTTCTCACTGCACGAAACGCTGAAGTACGTGAGGGAACTGGAATGTAGTTATGTTATTTCGTTTGTCCATCTCATCGAAGGAATGTACAGAACAGATCAGAATGCGATCCAACATCCTATCAGTTTGGATTCTTGTTAATGATGTAATATAATAATGTTCTGCATAGGATACCTTGCCAGATCAGCTGAGTGCTTTGAGTGATGGAGAATCTTCCTGAGATTAGGCGACATGGGAATCCTCGAGGAGACAAGATGTGTTGATACCGTCATCGAACATTTGTCCGACAAGGAGAAGACACCCTGAACAGTCTTTGGATATTGGGAAGAACAATAATTATCATCGCAGGTACACAATGTGAATCAGGTGATAAAGATATTTAAAAAAGTGAAAATGAAGGAATGGAAGAAAATGGAACATGTGCGATATTCTGTGGGCGAACGATAACGCCCTCGGGTGGATGATTCAGTCTCGACCCTCTATTTGCTCTACTCTGACCTGACTGTGCTTGACGACTGCGAAGATGTCCCTTATATCAGTACGGGCGCTGGGAAGAGTGATGTAGTCTGCGTTAGGTGTCTCGTATCGGGATTGGTCGATCTTAAAGATACTTTTGAATTTCAATTAAAGGTGCTGTTTATTGGATATATGCTTATTTGATTTATTTTGTATATTAAAAAAAAATACCTTGTACACATACGGTTCGTGTTCCTTGTCCTGTATGATCTCTCCACTATCGAGAATCTTGAGATACGATAGTGCGAATGGTCCCTGTAGAAGAGGATAGAAAAAGTCAAGAGCTATCGTAACCGACCTTCTCAGATTTGTGCTTGTCTACCGGTCTTCGTACATGATAGCACATTCGCAGAAAGAGACAGTCGTCAGGGACGATTGTTGGGAGTCGGACCTGAATGGGTTGATCAATGAAAACTTATTGAAATATTCGTGATTGTACCTTGACAGTCTCATTCCATTTCGGTTTGTCCTCATTGATGTACACGTAGGAACAGTGAGTGGGAGCGGGCGAGCGAGATGTGCCAGGAATGTCGAAACACTGTAAAAACATCTTTTTCCATGTAACGCAAACCAATTCATAGCAATCAAGGCATAATGTAACGGAAGTACATTTATTATATTCACCCCGGGAATCACTCGATCGTTCTTGTCCACTAACGACAATCGAATCTCAATGTTCTTCTTGTCGACGGCCTTGGTAAGGAATTCACCGTAGAGAAGTGTCACGAAAAGTTCGTTGCGCTCCTCGTCTAGAACAATATTGTGTGTTTGAGTATTGCATAAGGCGTGGGTCGTTATTATTAGAAGATTAATTAGCATAATTTCCAGTCTCATCTGCTATTGAGATCCCTTCAGGGCACTCTAGATTTATTGAACATGTTAGATTGGGAAAAGATAAAATATATAAAGACGCTCTTCGGTACCATATGTGTTTCATTCAAGAAGTGTTGAGCATAAACCAAAAGTGCTAACGTAGCCCCTCTCTTACCCTTGATCAAATCCTGCAAATGGATGCACTTCTTCTCTGTTGGTTTACGATCAATGAAAAGATGCGAGTTTGTGTGCATGATCTTCGACCGACTTCCTTCCAGAAGGACGACAGAGAAGTGAAGAGTTGCGTCCTCTGAAAATTAATTACTACATAGTTTTAAAATGTTCGTATGTCAGATATCTTCATAATTGGACAAATTTGTTTACGAATTGGCACATTCCCTATTGAAATTGAATGAATTTATCTCAATTCCACTCACCAGTGGTCTTATTTGCACTTCCTTCGCCTCTCGGCAACTTCATCATCATCGACCACTTTTCCAGTGAGACATCGAATGAATCCTCCCTGAGTTAGTAATATATTATAATTGTCTAAATCTGGTAAATTCGACTTCCAAGAACGACAGTCGTTCACGAATCTTACCTATTGAGTATAGCGGCAACATGTTGTGAATTGCCGGATCTCCCTTTCGGCAGAATCGATCGTAGGTCTCGAATGTCGAAAGCGATTGGTTGTCGGCAGTTGTGCACCGGATTACGATCAGCAGATGACGTTAGCTTCTTAATGAAGCGAAATTATTTTTGTTCCGTATTATGGTAATCCATGCATTCGTGTTGTTTACCTTGATGAGTGTTCCACTAGTGTTATCAACCGGAGCCAACCGAGCGACGCGAGTTATCAGCACAACCTTATCGATGTCCAGAGACTGGTCCAGATTCTGAAAAAAATTGTTTCAATTGATTCTCTCACTAAAGACTCACTGTAAAGATGCATCTTGCAGCTCCCTTCTCGAATCTCTTTTCTGTGCCGATCCAAATGAAGGAGAAGATGTCACTACAAAAGAGTCACTCACTCAGAGTATATTGGAGTGTTTGCTCTCCACTCGCGATAATACTCCGCAAGAGGTATGATTCGTGAAAGTGGAGCGCACTAACCGAGGAGTAATTGTCCACACAGTCAAAGTCTTCTTTATGTATGTATCTCAACGTGGTCATTTCTCTTTCACAAGAAATTAATATTGGTAACAATCTCGGGTGGTTCTTCATTTTTTACAACTGAACTCACGTGACATATCGCTTCTTCGTAAGGTCGTACAATCCCATCGAATATTCGGCGTTCGAGAATAGATTGAGAGTCGAGTTTCGGATATCGAGAAGAAGAGACTTGGGAAGAGATCCAGACCCGTGAGCATCCTGAGAATGCCGTGTTCACTGGTTACATAATTAAAAATACAACGCAGTTTGAATTATGTTGAGGTGAATTTTTTTCTCAAATTTTAAGGCAGAAAATGAAAACCTCGAGAGGAACGCTGAGTGATTTGTGTTTCTTGATGTACTGATTGAAGCACTCGGTGATCGATAAATCTCCTTGTTCGAATGGTCGATCGTCATCATCGCGAATTTGCAACGGAAGCTTCAGAAACCTGCCAAATTTTTAGATTAAATATTATTATTTTAACCATAGGATCAGCTCATTATTGATAGATTCAGTGCATCTTTGGTATCGACAGCAATCATTTGATCGAGAGGCGATTGTTAAATATTTTTCTAATTATAATTGGAGAAATAACTTACGCTGCTCCCTTGTCGATCATGTAGCTGACCTCCTTCCTCATTACATTCAAACGCGTTGACGGGATCAACTCAGCCTGCAAAAGGAATGATCATTGCTTTTAGAATGCTTTTAGACCCAAACTAACCTCGATTCTCTTTCTGATCGTCCTCAATTTGTCCATTATGTCCAGAAGTTCTTTGAGATAGTGAACGTCCGATTCAGAACACATCGCAGCCTGTATAGAATCTATGAGGGCATTGTCTAATAAATATATTGAATAACTGCTTTGAATTGCTTTTTCAAGGCAGTGCCTGCATAAATTATTTGTAAGTGTTACAGAAAAAATGTTGGAAGATTGGAATTCAATAAAGTAAAAGATTAACCACTCACACTGATCTTCGGCCACCATTTAGTGAGTGCATCTTTGATATCAGCGGCGATTACTCGATCGAGAGGCCAATTCTCACTCTCGAGAATACGAATCTACAATTATTTGGATATTTTTACATGAATATACGAATTTGTAAATTAAATACAAGTCTGTCGATGGCCTTATGTTCCGAAGCTGCTCGTTTGACTCAAATGTTATTAAAAAACTAGTAAACTAAGGTTAATTTTGGATCAACTAAGTTACAAACCTCGGGATAACCGACGAACTGCATTGGGAAGAGTCCATATTGAGAGGGATGAGAGGTTTTGCAGCCGAAAGCCCAGTCTGCAACGAAAGAGATGAATGAGCAGTTTTAGCTATATCTTGTTCTTTCCTCGATCCAATCCAAATAAAAATTTTAATAAATCCAAATCCAAATCCACATAAAAAATTATCCAAGTAAAAATATTAAAATAATATTAGGAATAAGGCTGCGTACCTTCTTCTTCCGCTAGAAGATGAACTTCGTCGCCAATCGTAAGATCAAGGAAGGGATAGGGAAGGGAACTGGCCGCTTCAATTTGGGCCGATGACGGTGTGAAGTTGCATACCGCTGAAATTAATTACTTCGTGACAACCAGGCCACATCACGCCTTCTGTTAGGATATATTTTTTAGAGATTTGACTGAATTGTTGTTAATTACTGGGATCTAGCACTCCGCAGAAACTAACCGACGGCATAGTGTATCCTGGTCATCCCACGGTGTGCTATGTATAGAGATTCAGTTGGCGATGGGCATGGATCAGATACTGGAACGTAAAAAATAAGCAAAAATAAGAAAAATAACAACTGGCACTGCTTCAACGTATATGAGTCAACAATACTCTGCTCAAGTTGAAAGGAGTGAGTGCAGAAACGGCACTCTTGCGTGTGTGTTTTGTGAAATGTCGTCGTACCAATGCACACTCGATGCACGCAAGTATACAATCGTGAACTGATTTATTTAGTTATTACCGTATCAAATTCTTGTTTAAAAATGATCGATACTGCAAATATATCGCTTGGGACAGCCTGAAAATAGAATAAGTCGCAAATGATTCATTTGAATGAGTACGAGTAGTGAATTTGAAAAGTTGACCTCACTTACACAAGGAAGAACACGGTCCCCTCAATATGCACATGATCCCTATATTCATTTTATTGTAATGGAACATGTTGATTTGGTCCCGATTCGAATACTGGCATGTATATTGAAAAAATATCGATAACCTGTATATTATTTTAATTTTCCGATTACAAACTTTATCAAAGGAACGATTATGAATAACCTCTCAATACAATAGAGGCATAAATTGACAGTAACTTGTAAGCATATGGTATACGAGAACACGAATCAACGAAAAAACAAGATGCGAGTGCAATCTATCAACCATTGGGTAGAGTCAGTCTATTGACTCATCGATCTACCATTCTCCCCTGAACCATTGATATGTATAAAGCTAACTAATCCTTTATATTTTTTCCAAACTTGCGTACTGTTTTTTTTCTTTTTCCTTTTCCATTCATTAACCTCGTTTCCTTTGAGATGCCCTTTCCAATCTCATTTCGACTCCCTTCCCTTTCCAATTCATACTGCTCTTCTACAGTGATGACGACCAGTCACAACACGAGTGGAAGCAGTATTTAACGACGAGTGAGACACAGAACAACCACGATTCAGCACCATTCAGTGCTTAAGGATCCCCTTTGAACGCTTTTATTCAATTATTACTATTTAATTAATCCACATAGCTTCTCGATCCTATGCGCGCCTAGTACCCGATTAGGAAAAGAAATGAAATTTCGACTGTCGTAAATCAAAATCTTTTTTTTATTCTGGTCCCCACTCCCTCGATTATCCCATCTACATGTTCTAGTGTTCCCAATATATATATTAGAGATTCCCCTGATAAATATTCAAATAATAATTGCAGCTGGCCTTACCAGTGGGGCCTTACCACCTAGCGTTGTCTTACGGCTGTAAAATCGCTTGACGTGGATACGCCTTTACCTTTACCTTGCAGATGCGCTTCGCTCTCGTCGTTCTCTTCTTCGGCCTCGCCGCCATCGCCCTCGCACAGGACGAACACGACGTTCGTTTATAATATTGATTTATATAAAATTTATTCCAAAATGTTCATATATTCGCTCCTAGTCGTAATGACTCAGTGGAACACACAAGTCGTAATTCCTTTTAGTCGTTTTACTGTAGCATGCATTAAGACAAAACTGTATCCGTAGTAAATAAAATGTACAGGTTGAGCACGAGGATGCGTACGAGGGAGAGGGAGATCACGAGATCGCCGCTGCTGACGATCACGGAGATGAGGAACACCAAGAGGAGGAAACCGTCAGTGAAATTTCCAATATGTATTTCTGTTTAAAAAAACAGATTTTCAAGAAAAAAATATAAAAAATATGGTTATATTGTACAGGGAGACGAGCACGTCGGAGATGCTGAGGAGCACGAGAGTGCCGACCTCCATTCGCCCATTGTCAACCACGATGCAGGACATGTGAGTTGGAGGAGGACCCTAGACCGAGCACAACTTCGGGGAAAGGGTTGCCTCATCGTTCTTGCACTTGCAGTGACTAAGATCAAGGCAAATCTCGATTCAGGGCCCCTCTCATCACGGCCACGGTCACTACTACAAGCGCTACCATCACCATCCCCACCACATCTTCCGTCGTCCCGATTGCAGAGCCGCCTTCCACAAGGTATACAAGAGCGAATGTGTAGCCACCACCTCCTAAGTTTTGGGATTTAGAGGAGACACCATATGGATCATAATAATGTAAAAATATCTATTCGCCTTCCATAACGACTGAATTGTGTATTGATAGGGCAGTAAACGAAGAAATTTTAATCTCTCGAAGACTGACAGCATCCTTGTAGGGTCAGTGCAAGGGCTTCGCCGATGGAAAGAAGGCCGGATACAAGGCAGGATACGACGAGGGCAAGGAAGAGGGATTCAAGACCGGATTCGAAGATGTATGAGAACAATCTGACCTGTTAATCTTATATTATGAATTGCAGGGCAAGAAGCTCGGACACAGCAACGGATTCCACGAGGGAGTCAAGAGCGGATTCAAAGCTGGACTTGTTAGTCCTTTCATATAACGCCCCTTTGCCTATCATGCCTATTCACATTCACTTCTATGACAATATGTCCATCTGATTCCAATGATTGTAGGATGTCGGAGAGAAGAAGGGATACGATCACGGATTCGTCCTCGGCAAGAAGGAGGGCATCAGAATTGCAGTGACCAGAGTGAGTCCAGCTGGAGAGATCAATATGGTAGAGAAATAGGGCATAATCCTGAATTATTGAGCGATTGTGTGCATGTGTAGGCTTCGCGTTTGCGAAATCAAACGAAAGAAGGGTGATCCATACGAAATACATTTCAGGGTCTGGAGAAAGGACGCGCTGAGGGAGTCAAGATCGGATACGCTGAGGGACACGCTGTCGGACTGGAGAAGGCAAGTATTTAGAATACATCCCACTCGATCTTCCCTCTCTATGCCCCGGGTGATCACGACAACTTCCATCGAAATCTTGCGATGATCCGTGCAAAACTAGTGCCCGAAAATTGGACAAAGACTAGGCACATGTCAGGTCCATGACTGCATGTCTCAAAAAAGTGGGCCCGATTGAACAATTAACGTACAAATATTAATAAATATTATTTCAGGGTCGCAAGTGGTGCTCAACGATGGTTGCCGATCTGCGCAGAAAGATCTACAAGATCAAATGCGCCCTCGCCAAGAGGAACCACCACCACCATCACGATGGATATGACAAGAAGAAATAAGATGCCGATTTTCGTTACTGATCGATGAAATAAAGCGTAGTTTATCGTCTTTACGACTATCAAATGCAATAGTTGGAACACAGGCGATTTGGGACAGACACGTATGGTTAATTTACAGGTGAAACAAGAAAGTGCTTATCTTTGGTTCCAATTCTTGAGAATCTGCGCAATCATTTTTTTCGGCGATCCATTTTCCTTCGCTCTTCCAGGACTATGCTTCACTTTTGGAGCTGGTAGCTGTAACCATATCTCATTAGACATATATTGATATGAGCAGCTCAATTCTTAAATATGCCTACTGAAAATATAACTCACGAAAGGAAATCGCCCGTGAATGGCAAGCTTCTTGATGACATTTATTGTGTTAGTGTTGGAGAGGACGATATGAAGCTTGGCGTAGAGATACTGAAACAGGTGAAATTGTGTGACTGACTTCAGCTATTAGATCAGGTGGCGATATACTTCACAAGTTCCTAACTTCCCATGTAACTTCAATGAGAGAAAGTAAGGGTCGGCTAATACTAATGTTGTTGGTCTTCACTAGCCAAAGGGAGAAGTGCAAATTGCGATATACCTCCCTCTCTAATTATTTCCCTAGCTTCTACCAGTGAAAGACATGAGGAAAGAGGACTCGCCATGGCATCATATTTGACGGAGAGAATGAAGAGATCGATGAGATTCGCTTCCGTTAACCTCGCCCTTCCTCCATGAGTGAGACGAAGGAAGTGCTCAAAACTCTGAAGAGAGGGGAGATAAAGATCGATGGTTCACAGTTTTCTCAACTCGCAAGTTGCAGTGAAGAACTCTCTCACTCAGTTCAAAAACCATCCCATCTACAGTTGGTGATAGTGTGAAATGTGAAAGTATAAAATGACATTAACCTTACTCCCTCAGCACCAATCCTACACTATGAGTGCGAGGGGAGGGGATATACCATGCATTTTCAGCAGTACTCTCTCTTGTACGAGAAAATGAGGCGCCAAGAACTTCGAATAGAAAAATATCGAAACGGTCTCACCTTAGCGGACACGTTATCGACAGCGATGGGACGGGAGTGATCTGAGTATGGGAAGATATGCTTAATGCATTTTTCCTCAATGTTCCATAATTTCTGAAAGCGAAATTTCGAAATTCACGCATAAATTAACATATTGAAATCAAGGCAATGGGCCAGTAACTCTAGCGAGGGGATTGGGAACCTCGTGCTCAAAGCGTCACTCATAAACAAGGAGAAATAATTTCCGTGAAAACAGCACTGACCTCTTTCTGGACGTAAAAAGTGAGCCCTTGGACGTCGAATTGATAGCAGTTAGGAGAAGGGATCATGAAATTGATAGCCATCGCCATGAAAGAACTGAAAAGAGAGTGAGACGTTAGAAGAGTATAGAGGAAAGACAAGAGGAGGTAATTTTCATCGATGAAATAAGAGGAGGATACGATTTGTCACTCTCGATTGTGATGTGACAGGCGATGAACATATCGTTCTCTCATTCACTCTTTCTTAACGAACGCGTGGTTGGAACCATAGGCAGTTGTTACAACTAATGAGACGAAAAGGTTCAATTGTTTCACGAGGTAGGCATTGAGCTCGAACTGATAGCGAGAGCTTCTCATTGATTGTCACTCACTCTTTCGGCTTTCAGTGATAACAAGCACAACGATCAGAAATTGGAGGAGGAAAACCTCTTCCAGTATGCACATACATTACAGCTGGAAATGTACACTCTCGTGCAAACCATGGATGGTGAGAGAAGTGTGAAGAAACGTAAGAAAATACCAATTTACGCTCGAAATAAATCTAAGAAAGAGAAACATGAGGCTTCAATAATAAAAGCGTAGTACACGCTCAGATGAAGCCAAACAAGGGAGAGTAAAGCGCGCAAATGCAGAGAATACCAGGGTGAGAGAGAGGGGGAAGTTCACACCACTCATAACCACTGCTTTCACGCGCTTTCGCTCCTTACCCGTTATCTGCTACCTGCGTATCCTCTCATTTCAACTACTCTCTCTAATTGCGCTTTTCGTTCACTCGGTGGTATAAACTGAACTTCTTATGCGAAAACGAGCTGGAATTGTTTATGTGAGTGCAGTAAAACAGAGATTATCATAGTCATATCAGTCCTTATCTCACCTTCATCGACACATCTAACTTTACCACCAGTGAAGAGGAGGTCTCTGAATCGAGTGAAGTTCTTCACAATGTCGTCGTCGCACCATGATATTCAAGGAACGCAATTCCTTTCTTTATCCTGTAATAGGAAGACTCCATGCTCTTCCGATTCTAACATAAGAGGCATATCTTCTAAAATACTGACGATAGATTTACTAGGGTTGAAAGAATGAATATTCCTCTGTCCCTCCCATTACATTATTTTCTTAGAAACTAATCTTCCGGAAGATTTTGCTGACCACTCAAAAGACTGAGGGTGGCGGTTATACGTCCCACTAGCAAAAAAACTAATCAAAAAATTCTCATATTGAATATGAGTTGTAGAACTTCGATATTATCAACATGCTAATGTTGCAGGCAAGTATTATTTATACTCTATACCATGAATAACTTTATGGAACGCCACTCAATCGATTGCTTCATTCAACACCGTCTCTTCCACTTTTCCATTCACTGACAGAATTAACCACAACAAGAGCAGTTCATTACACGGCAAATGCCACTGCATCATCCCGCAATTGAACAGGCGCACTATAAAAGGGTAGCGGTCGACTGAATACCATCGCCCATTCACTCATTCTCTCGTGTCTAATTGTTCCAAGAAAGCTTCCTTTGCATAATTAGTCAATTGAAGGATGCGAGTTGCCCTCATCGCTCTTCTCTTCGCCTGTGTGGCCATCGCATGGGCCCATGATATTGAGGATGTAAGTCACTTCCCTCTGTATCTTTACTTTTCTACGTGCTTCTTCTATAGATATTTGGAGCATTTTCAACAGCAGCTACGTTGAAAAGTTGATAAAAGGATTTTTTTCTTTAGATCTCGGATGGATCCGATGTTTCGGACGATGTTTCCTCTTCGAACGAGCCCGTGCCAGTGCCCGTGATCGGTCATGGATGGGGTCCCTTCGGTGGTCATCATCATCATCACAAACCCTGTCGCCATCACTTCCCCAGACCCTGCAATTGCACCGCCGCCTACAAGAAGGTTCCCATTTACATTTCATAGCTTCTCCTGTTCCGTACTCGGCCTTACACCATCAAGCGTGTTGACAACTGTAAAATCGCCGTGATTGTGGAAGCAACTTTACCTTTTTTACTTCTCCATTTCTAGATTGAGATTTGAAAATATTAATGACTAAACTCGCAGGGCTACAACAAGGGCTACGCAAGCGGATATCCCATTGGTCGCGAAGAGGGATTCCCCGTTGGAAAGAGAGACGGATACCTCGAGGGACTTGAGAAGGTATGAACATGACTAATGATAATGATTATAGTCGCAATACACCAGACAAACTCTCACATATACCGTTTCACTGTTACAGGGAAAGGAAGAGGGCGAGAAAGAGGGCCAGAAGGAAGGATACCATCACGGATTCTTCGCAGGAATGGTTCGATTCTCACTTTTTTTTCTTTTTTTCTATTTTAATGATTCCTTTTATTAGTAAAATTGGGTGTATAGGTCAAGGGAGCCAGCCGTGGTCTCTTCAAGGGAATGGCCGACGGAAAGAGAGAAGGAATCTCCTGCGCCATGGACAAGGTAAATCGTCTCTAACATAAACTAGCCTAAACTACCCTAAACCACCGCTACCCTAGCCTCTACCCTAAGCTCGTTCTCATATTCTCATATAGGCTTACGAGCGTGGAGTCGAAATCGGAAAGGCTGAGGGTCGCGCAAAGGGAGAGAAGGACGGATTCAATGAGGTGAGACTTCCCATTACGCTAAAACTGCCATTAACAACCTTACAACTAGCATACTACTATATAACCGTATACCTGTCTAATAGTATGCCTAAATCTATGGATGAAAGAAAAGATGGCCTGGTGTTCGTTATACTCTCGAATTTAGACATTTTTTCTGTGACACTGATAGGTTTAGATTAATTCACACTGCAATGTTCTTTTCAGGGTTCTCTCGAGTGCAAGGACGAGGTCGAGAGACTCAGGGCCATTTTCAAGACTCTGAGAGACGAGCTGAAGCACTCGCATCACCATCATCATCCTCACTGCCCTTGCAACGCGCACGAGCATCACGATCACTCGGTGAAACCCGATTGGATGACCGGTACCGGTGAACACGCTAATGATCACATTGTCGACGATAGATTCCCCGGAGCGAAGAAATAACATGTGCTGATTGAGTGATATGAGCGATAAAGATTAGTGTACTATCAATCGTTTCTCGTGCGAATTACATAGTACAACGTGTTTCACTGCACTTCCGATTTATCAAATGAAGCAAATTAATATCTCTCTTTCCTCTCCTTCTCGCTATAACTCTCCCCACTCCCTCATTCCTCACACAGATTCTCTCTATAAGACATTCTTCATTAGTGATGCTCCGCGAGTCTTTTCAATATTTGAGAAAGGATTGACGTGGAAGGGCAAGAAAATTGAGATTTCTCCCCTCGAAAGTTGATGCGAACCGGAAGTTTGCTGCGTGACCTTTTGACTTATATTTTCCACCCGGAAATAATTATGAAAAGGATGAAATCGTGGTCCAATTTTTCTGTCATGTTGCACATCCTGCTATTATTCCAGTTTCCGTCTGTTTCGTATAGTAATAATAATAGCACCCTCGACAGGGGCTCCATCCGTGATTTATTATGTCCGCATACTGGAGACACTTGATATGAGACGAAATTGACTTCGTGTTGGAAGATGAAGGCCGTTCGTCTATGGATCGAAACAGGCAAAACTCGATCGTATCCGGGGAAATTTGAACAATGATGAAAACGCCTTTTCACTCAATTTCACAATATGAGCTCTTTTCAAGTATTCTTCTTGTTCTCAATGCGTCAGATTTGCAAAGACTAGACTTCCAATCATAGCTACCGACGCTCTGCTATGACTTCTAGCAGAAACCGTGCGTTCCTCATCGACAGTTGCATACTAGACAATCATATCAGAGCGGTTCGGTGCTCAGAAGGAAGGAAGGAGGGGCTCACTCTCGGCCCTTTTATGACACTGCCCACAATGCGGTATCTCCGCATACTTATCCCCATTGTGAGTCAGTGTCATAAAAGGGCAGCTGAATGATACTTGTTCGTGGATTGCATTTATTACAGCAGAGAAGACCATGAAGAAGACTAAATTATATGAATACTACTCCCTTTCCTCTGCCCGGTATTACAACAGTTTAGTGCGGCATCTTCCATTATATGCGGCAACTAAACTATTGTGATAGCGGGATTCTGAGGGCGAAGGGTTAGGTGAGACTGAAGAAAGGATGGAATTTTTAGGACTCGGAGAGAAGGGCGGGTCCAGGGGAGAAAGAGGAGAAGAGACCTTCTCCGAGATCCATACGGGATGAAAGGGTTGAGTAAGAGAAGAGAAGCGGAGGAGGGAGATATATACACGAGATGGGGAGAATGAGGCATGGAAAGACGAAGAAGGAGAAGAGATATGACTGAGTTCTCATGTATATTGCAAGCCCTACAGAGGTCAGAGATCAATCACTTCCTAGTGGAGGGAAATGACATTTTCGAACATTGGAAAATTGAAATTAGAAGAGCAACAGAACGTGGAGATTGAAGACACAACAAACGGTGTCCGTATATAAGGACGTCCTTTCGAGTGAATGACAAGTTGAAGATGAAGCTCACTTCACTATTCCTCCTCTTCGGCCTTGTTGCTGTCTCCTGCGCACAGTTTGAGGTAATTTCACTCATATTTGGAGTTGAGTTGTCAGAAAACATCCCGGTGAAATAGTAATGGCTTGCGGAAGTAGAGTGCAGATGAATCATGTCTAGCTTCTCCTACTCTGGGGCGGATAGAAAAATATATGCATGACTTTAATCGAGACACAATTTTGAATGAGAAAGGGGAAGTGATGGTGGATTCTTCATTTTCTTTCCAGTAATTATCCTCTCTTTCCAGGGGTCCGACCTCAGCGATGACCACGGCGACATCTCTCACGATGAACCCGTAAGATTCAATCTTTGTTCCACCCAAGACATTCTTCATTAGTAATGCCCACGAGCCTCTTCAATGAAAGGACGGACGTGGAAGGGCAATAGAATTGAGATTTCTCATAATGCAATCTTTGTACCACTTTCTGATCACTGACTAACTAACGATCTTATCAGCATAACGTCATAAATGCAGCCCCTAATCCAACTCCACGGTTTCATCCATCTCGAGAACTAGAGCTCAAGAAATGATACCGCCGCCTCTTCATTGCACACTCTCTCTCGTAGACCGAGTGGGCGAAAGAGTGTGCAAGATGAAGAGACAGCGGTATCATTTCTTTATCTACCACATCGTATTCAGATCCACGAGGATGAAGTGACATCGGAAGACGATCACGAAGACGTCGCAGCTGCGGCCGAAGCAGCCGAACACGAGGTCCATGCCAACTCTGGAGAGACTCCCGTGGCCCATTCACATTCGGGAGAACACCATGTTGGATACGGAGTGGAGAAGCCGTTCGTGAGTTTCACTTGTTTTCAGCAGAATAATCTTATTTTCCTTTGAAGTACCACCATCATCACGGACATCACCATCACCATCAACCCTGCAAGAAGTTTTACTCCAAGGTAACGTATTCTTGATGTACAATCTTTCGAAACTATACATTAAAAAGTTATTAGTGCATTATAAATAAAATAATTGCAGGGCTTCTCTGCCGGATACGAACGTGGAACCGCCCGTGGATTCAAAGCCGGATTCAGCGCTGGAGAGAAGAAGGGACTCGAAATCGGAATCGAGAAGGTCTGATTTTGTATGCTTTACACCTTTCGTGTTGCATCATTTGGGAAGGAATGACCATTATCCCTATTCAGGGAAAGGCTATCGGCATCGATATTGGCTTCGTTAAGGGAGAGAAGAAGGGAATTGACGTTGGAGAGGTAAGGAAGGAAGATTTGCTCTCATTGCACAGAACATGAAGAAGATACATAAGATGGTAATCTAAACAAATATATTGCAGAAAATCGGTTTCAAGAAGGGACACGAGGCCGGATTTGTCGAGGGAGACAGACACGGATTCCACAGAGGACTCAAAAAGGTCGTTTACTCGGTTTTATTGGCTCAGATGCAGGTTGATAAGGACATCCGGGATATCGAGAAAACATTTACGATTTCGTTGTAACGAGCATTTTTAATAAGATTTTGAGCAGAAGTAGTATCAGAAAAAGGTGTCATACTTAAAATATATAATTGTTGTAGGGATTCGAGCACGGTCACGCTAAGGGACTCGTCGATGGATTCAAGAAGGGACACGAGGCCGGACTCAAGGAGGTTGGTTGGAAGTGTCATTTTCAGGAATGAAATAACAGTGGTCCGATCAAAATATAGCGGTTTGTTTGTTCGGACCTCTACTATTTTCGGTGAAAATATTGTACATCGAATTCAATGGGTGTGAAATGTGTGATTGCAGGGTCTCTGCAAGTGCAAGGATCGTGTTCAGGAACTCAAGGACGAAGTGACTGAAGCGAAGAAGAGATGTAGAGGAAGACGCCATAGAAAGAGCAGTTCTTCCTCGGAAGAGAAGGGGTCAGACATTGGGGATGCTTGAAGCCCTAAGGTTGGGACAAAAAAGGATTGTTTGCGACAATAAGAAGGATAGATGGTCGGTCTTGCATCATCCCTATTATTGTCGCGGCAAGGTTTCTTCTAACATAACATCGATAGCCGAGTATCCCTGTTTGGAGAAGCTAGGAGACTGTACCTCTGATCCACCTTAAATATCTCTTTTTTCAGCCACCGTCACCACTACGGACGCCACGCATAATCGCCTAATCTTGTTTGTACCGATAAAGTTATCAATCCAATTGACTGTAAATCATAGCGGTGCCTCTCACTCTCGATATGTTTTCCACCACCACTCATCACGAGCAGATAAGAGGGAAGGATGGAAGAAGGGGAGGGAAATCGAGAATGTTTGACAGGAGCCTCCTTGATTGCAAAGATGAGAAAGGGGAGGAATGATAAGGGCGAAAGAGTCTTTCTTCTCATTCTCCTCGCTATTGAACTGTGTGTTACGACCAGAGTCTAATCTGCTTCGAAAGATCAACTCGCTTCTTGTTTCTCGTACGTATACTTCACAATCACTGCCTTATGAACTGCAGTAATCATGGCTAGTGGAGTGAAGCCGCGCAAACGGAAGGAGTCTCTTACGAAGAGGAAGGAATCTCTGACGAAGGATGAAATTCAAGACGTCGCTCCTCCAAAACCGGGATTTTTCGAGAGACGAAGAATTAGCGAAGAAAAGAAGAAGGTTGAATTGATCTTCGATCTTTCGAATGAATTTGTTTTAGTACATGGAAGGACTGGATGAGCTCGTTCACTGTTACGAGGAGGACAAAAAAGTTGTTGATCATGATTCCGAGCCTGAGGAGGTACGATAGATATACAAGGTATGCGGTTCATGAAAGTAAGTGATTCCAGGAGGACCGAGATACGGATAAGTTCATCAATAATTTCATTTTCTACTTGACTATCGTTCTCATCTTCGCCAATTCTATCGCATCCTACCTCTCTGGATCACTATCCATTCTAAGGTACGTCATGATCCTCACAATTTACCACAATTTATCAATTTAGCGATAATTGATCTGATCTTTTACGGTAAATCTTCACATTCCAACCGTAATCATTCACCGTAATCATTATTTACGAATGTTAGAACGAAAACACGGTGCCGTAATGTTTAGTGCCCTGTTATCTCGATGACCCAATATTTTCCATAACAATAACATGGTTACAGCACTGTCCTAGCAGTGATCTAACGCAGGACGCAAGTGCCTTAATTATCAGGATGAACTTTACAATTCCTCTACCTTTACAGTACCCTCGTGGACGCATCGATGGATCTCTCGACGAGTACTATTATGGGAATCTGTCTGCATCAGGCACAGCAAGTCGATCCGAGATATCCGAGAGGAAAGGAACGGTTAGAACTTGCATTAACCTCTGAATTTCACTACTATATGGTTATGGAATCTCCGGACGTCTTATTTTATTCCCGATTGCAGACTAGAGATGATCGCTGTTATTCTTAATTCCGTAATCATGGGCATCGCTAATGTTGTAATGATCATCCAATCTCTGCAGGCTATCGCTAATGACACTGTGAGTGCACTATTATCTTATTTTTAGACATGATTGATTGCAGGTCGATCATGTCTAAAAGTAACAATCCCCTCCAGAACCCAATCCCCTAATGATGTGTGATAATGATGTTTCCCCCTGCACTATGCCTTGAATCAGGATAAATGTAAATGTAAATGTGAATGATTGTAGGTCGATCCTCACATGACATTGTGGACCATGATCATTCTCGTTTCGGGCTGCTCCATTAAATTCTTCATCATGGTCGTGTGCTACAGAAGAGGCAACGACTCGAGCAAGGTCCTAATCCGATTAGTAAACTGATAGCGTTGTCATCAAGGATAATCCCATTATCAGTGTCACATCACCGCACAAATTCAGCCATTAGATGATGGTTAATGATCGGGGAACCAGTGAAACCATTGAACACGGTTAACGACCGATTTAGGAAATACTTTTTACTAATAGCATAAAATTAGAAGCGATTTGAATACCAATGAAATAATAATAGTTTTCAAATAAATAATATAAATACTAATAGCAGCAATTTGCAATATCTTTTCCAGTGTCTGGCGATGGACCTTCGCAACGATATTCTCACTGGAGTCGTCGCAATTCTGTGTGCTTATCTCGGGGATGCGTACTGGAAGTATAGTGACGCACTTGGTGCGATATCAGTATGGTGAGTAGAGGCCAAGCGCCCTGATTAGGGAGATAGCACCTGCGTAGGAGACGTGGCCTTATGGGATCCAACCAAAGTTCAAGCGGTCGAGGGCACGTGTACTATAACTAAAAATGTATTGAAATGAATAATCAAATATCTGACACGGGATGCACATCCTTTTCAATAACCCAACTCCGATGTCTGAAATCAGTCAGCGAAAGACAGCGAATTCATTCCAGCTCTTACATTGCTATCTCGTGGTTCCGTAACACACTCGAGCATATTCCATTCATGGTGAGAAATCTTGAAAATTCAGAATTCATAGAGATCACGGATAGCATGAACCTTGATATGTTTTCTATTGTACGAATAATTCATACACGCCATGTTGAACTAAATAGTAATTGCAGGTCGGAGTCTCCGCAGAGAAGGAGCATCTCTCTCGCATTCTCAAGATCGCTATCGAGCACGACGAGAGAATTCAGTAAGCCCTCTCTGCTTTACTTCGATAATGCAAATTGTTTGATTCAGGAAGATCGATCATATAATGATCTACCACATCGGAGCGAAGGCTCTGGTTGAACTGCATATTGTCATGGACGAGAAGCTCCCGCTCAAGGTGAATGTAGTTACCAAAATTGTTGTCCTCGTCTTTGTTGAATTATATTTTTTTTCAACGACATTAGTCTTGGATTGCAGATCACCCATGACATCTCTCATCCACTCGAACAGAAGCTGAACCGTCTCGATTTCGTGCAGCGGTCCTTCGTCCATTGTGATTACTCTTGTGATGGAGATCATTAATTGCTTGTATTTGTGTCAGTCGCCCGGTTGGGTTCAACAAGGTGTTCTTTATCGACACATGTCACAAGGGAGAAACAATACACTGAATGTGGGCGGATAAGAACGGGAGAGTTTCACTTAGATCTCGCTGCGAAACTAGCGACTCTCGTTGTGTTGGTCTCCTTGAACTCTTTTGTAGTGCACATTCCGAAGATCTAAAAATTTTGAAAGTGTGAATCACCGTTCACCTCATTTCCACTTCCGTTTCACTTCCGGAAGTTTATTATCTCTTTCATCACAAGTTGATTAGCTCACTCACCTCTCGTCTGAGTGCTTTCGATGAGATGAGAAGGAGAACGGGCTCAGCGAAGGAAGTGACTGCATTCGGGATCATGTACTACAATTAAATTATGTTTACCTTTTCTTTCATTGATGATCACTTCCTAAAGGTTATAACGATTACACTCTAGTCTGAACCCCAAAATTAAACCCTCGTGATCCTGTAATCGTGGCCAACAAAAAAGTGCCCATAACCACTCGTGATTAAAGATAAGCGGAAGGTGCGCGTTATTTGTGTAATTACTTGAGAGCCTGAGAAAACGAGCAGGGTCATAATTGATATTGAACATAAAGACTCGTGGCTAAGTAATTCGGCGAACATCCTAGTTGAGTAGTTACTCACCAAACTGATCATTGTTGCTTGGAGACCGGATTCGTTCATGATGAGAGCCAGGAACCAGATCGTCTGAACAATTTTAATCATCAGACTCGGACATAGTTGAATTTATAACATATGAAACTGAATAATACCTGCTGAGTTGCCTTCACCGCATGAGCGAGAGTGAGTACTACTGAGCAGAGGACGAGTATTCGCTCACTACGGGATATAGTAGCACCACTCGCCGTCCATCCACCTTGCATCAATGCCTAAAAAGATATTGAAGACGGCCTTGAGACAGAACTGCCACGAAAACATCAACTATTCAAATTCAATACTTGAGAATATATGCAGACTAGCTCAAACTCACGATCTTCTTCCTGTCCATAACGAGTTTCGCCACAGTCGCCACACACATCGGGATGGTTGTGACAAAGAAGATAAAGTAGACGAACATATTGAATCCTTTTGCTATCTGAATAATTTGGATTTCGCTGCATTTAAGTAGAGCTTGTACGAATTTCACTTCTACGCTCATTACTTTGAATTTCCAATCGTACCTTGAATGGCACGCTTTCAATTCCCAGGTAATGTCCATAGCCGTCATCAGTTCGAGCAAAAGCGGCCTGAATTTTGGGTTGAATGAGCATGAATTGGCACTGCCTGACCGTCATGAAGGGCATGTAGGCGAAAATGACGAGCGGCAGCAGGAATTGTAGGGTGATAATGATCCGAATGTGGGAGGGACACCAGAATCGCTTGAACGAGCTCAAATAACGAACTCATGGACTCATTGATCGCCTTTTCAAACGTACAATGGAAACCAAACAGAGGAGAACCGCGTTGCTACAGCCAGAATCTTGCCCAAAGTCATAGAGAAAGCGAAGGTGTGTGAGAAGCAAGAAAGAATGTTCATGAATAGGCCTGAAATCAGAAGAACGTGCACTTACGCTCGGAGCAAAAAATGTAACGGGAAAACAAAAAATATATATTTAAAGAGAATTTTTGAATAGTTCAAGAGAATGTTTCCCTTTCACGGTATTGCATCTTTTCCTGCCTAGATCATAGAGAAGAGGGCAGCGCGAGCTCACCTCTATCAGGAAAGACGTGAAATCGAAGATCGAAGAGCCGAGTGAAAAGATTGCACAGAATGTTCAGTATTGCCGATGCTCCTGAGGAAAACGAGAGTATCATTACCTGATTTCAATTAACATTAACAACAAGATTTTGTGGATCGGAACCTGTGGTTATGGCGAAACTGAAGAACGGTCCCTTGAGATCGTCAGAAGCAGAGCACGCGATCTCAATTTTGTCAAGATTTTATTGAATTTAAAAAAGAATTGACATTTAATTCTAGAATAAAATATATAGTAAATCTAACCTTGGCAATGACAAACGCGTAGAGGACACATAAGATAGGCTCGATAAAGTCGCTGTACACGGTTCCCGCATCGATGCCCGCAACCACAGCAGCCGTGCTATTCATTGTGTTTCCAGCCATTGCCCAAGTCTAGAGACACTCAGTCCTTGCAAGTGATTTTTTTTAAATTAAGAACAAACCAAATTAGAAGGAGGCATGATACAATTAATTGGTCTATCAACAATTGTCTACAATTGACAGAGTTGATCGTAGACTGGTTTTACGATTTATTTCACATTAACAGAATCCTTGACGAGAAGAGGTTCTCGAGGACAAACAAAGCAGTATAAAAAGAGGACAAGCACATCAGAAGACCTCAATCGAGAGCGGTTGATTCGATTAACACGCACTCAAAAAATGAGAGACGATGATGTTCCGGGAATCAGTTGCTCCATCCAATTAGGGATAATTCAACCGACGATGTCCTATTCAGCCTCTATTCTATCTTGGACTATGACACTACGTAAGAAGAAGTATCTATAGCACAGAAAAATCAAATAAGACACTGATCCAGAAAGAGAATGATGTTCGAACTATTCGTCCAGAGAATGGAAAGACCATGGAAAGGAGAATCTACCTCTCGGCTTTTATTCACATAGAAAGGCAACTGCTTTGAATATCGATGGACGAGACATGGAAAAGAGTGATTGCTCTTACATTGAGTTCTTGCTCAACTGTCAAATCACTATTTATTCAGCATACGGTGTTATCGATAAATAAGAGAACTGCCGTGGAATTGAAAGGGATTGCAAACGAGAAGAAATAGGTAACAATCTTTCGATAAAATGATGTGCAGACGGAAATCTAAATTTCTATTGGCCAGTATTCTCATTAAGATGGACCAGTCTAGAATCTAGTGAGACTGAACTCGGCCAATAGACAGATATGATCAGAGGGGAGGTACTCATTCGGCCATCTCTCCAGTCCACTCAGATCGCCCTCTGTAGGCACGGCGAGTCTACGATTCAGAGTCAGACAAGATTTCTGCAAGAGAAGAGATTGGTTAAGGCCCATCACTGATTCTCTATTACGCACAAAGCACAAATTAGGTTTTAAATTGCAAGAAACGTACGCCATTGCCCGTATCGTAGAAGATGTAGTCGGGATTGGCCATGTGCACAGTGTAAGAGGTCACTGTGGGAGCCTGAATCTATTTTTTGATTTCATCCATACCCGAAAATGGATACCTGATGGGGAGCGTAAGTGGATACGAAGTTGAGTTGATGACTGAATTGATTGGGGTGAGTAGTGTTGAGTGAGTAGAGAAGATCGACTGAAATCGAGCATCAATGGACTAATTAACAGGAAATACTGGCTCTGTTTTAGTATCCTGGTCCCATGACGATATCCGGAGTATTGGCATGGGTCATGGATATCGTCATGTGACCAGGATATCGTTTACGGGACCAGGATACTACAACAGAGCCGAAAGACTAACATAGATCACTCTGTATTTCTCCTCTCCTGTCCATCATCGTGTGAACGTATGTCTCACGAGGAAGTTCATAGAGGAAGTCGTCGTGGGGAATCACAGCCTGTTTGTTTCCGAATAGCATTCTTCGTGATTTTAGTCTGTTCCACTGCGAAGACAAAATAGTATTATCACGTATGTCGTGACGGTACTATGTCGGATGAGAACCGTCGGATGAAAATCAACATTTTTTTTGAGCGGCGCTGTATTTTTTGGGTTCTAAACACCACGGAAGCCCCTCAAAAATGTTTTGGTTCTCATCCAACCATAATACACCCACTAACCTCGTCAGACGTAATTTGTCCCGATCCCTGCTGCAGACTGAACGTCGTACCGTCGAGACTGCAAAATTAATATTCAGTTTGGGATACTAGTGTCTCACTCACATTCCACTAGTGATGTAATTGATCAGTTTACTCGCGGGTTCGATGTTGAAATCGCCCAGAAGAAGCACAGGTTCCTCGTCTTTTATGCTCTGGAAACGAGACAGATATCTTGTGGAGAAACTCTATCTGTACGAAAGACACTTTGATCTCTACGTGCTTCCGACCGAGCAGATCGAGGAACTTTGATATATCACGGGCGAGAGAGTACGTGAATTTGAGAGAGATGAAAGTGTCTCAATCGCTCTTCGCACCTGATGGACCCGAGATAAGAGATAGGCGATCTGAGCGAATTTAGTGTCTCCACGGAGCGGATTGAAGAGAAGATGAGTATGAGCGAGCAGAAGAGAAGCACGAGTCTTCCGACACACAACACGCACGATTTGGCCTGAATGAAACAAGTATTGACCATGAATAAATACGATTACAAAATAAATTGCACATTTGGAGTTGGATATCAGATGAATTCAATTGTTTTGTTCATTTTTTTACATCCGTTTATGATTATTCCCAGACTATTGCAAAATGCGCTGCTCTCACCTATATTTCCTCGATCGAGCACAGCATCTTCGTGCTGGTAGAACTCGACCGTTTCGTGTGATTCAACCTGCAATCAATTAGAAAATTGATTAAAAATAATATAAATAAAACCTTGAATCGCTCCTTTCTCACTGCAATGATCAGTCCATGGTTGTGCTCGTCCATTGTCCTCTCGGAGAAGATGATTGTGTAGCCCACTGGAAGGATTTCATCTTTGATTTCATCATCAACCTCCTGCTTCGTAGCCCTGTTTTTCGTCTATATTGTCGATTTGTCGATTTCTTTAAAGAAAGATAACTTTGTTTATGATTCCATCACTTACGGCTCTCCAACAACTGCTCGAAGCACTCCTTGAATACGGCCTCGGACACCTCCTGAAGACCGAGAACATCGGCATCGAGTGCACTGATCTCGTTGGCGATTCGAGCCCATCGATGAGACCATGTTCGAGAGGGAGAAACACCACTTAACGATTCCGGATTACAGTAATTTCAAAAGGTAAAGTTACAACGTTAATCAAGATACTTGCTAATCACTATCCTGATGATCGTTCGCTTGCAATAATGAACTTTAGCCTATTGATTAATGATTTGAGTAATCACTAAACACAAAGCAACACTGAAGAACCAAAGTAATTGTAACCAAAAGAAGGTCTCGTGTACAGAGAAAGAGTGAGATAAAGAGCACTGTTCCGCTCTCAACATTTGGTATGGGAAAGAAACGAACTCGAGATGAGAGTGCAGTTTGGGATTGGCCTCGAACGAGCTCTGACAAAGGACATTGTAACTGGCGACTCGGATGGTAGCTGAATTGACCTGAGAACCAAGGGATCATTAAAATTGTAAAAAAAGCATACCTCCTTGTCCCTCGGGTCGCATATCTGCTCCCATCTCCTGATATGCCAACCACTGAGACTGAGCGAATCGGCTACTTCTGTAAATACATTTGAGTTGCGGATGCCATCATCGTGTTCAACTACCGTAATCCGTCTCTGACTCGACAAGAGACTGATAGGACGAGGTTCCTCGAGTCGCAACGGTTTCATCAGTACAATCTGAAGCGGTGATGAAATAGATGGTCTCAAACGTGGTGCATTTTTCTTGTAAAATTAACCAGAAATTGATGATAAATAAGAGATGTTTCAAAAAATGGGGATGGGGAAAATTGGGGAGTACCTTGCTTGGAAGTGAACATGGATCTGAAGGCTGACGATGTTCGGCACCAATACGACCGGAGAGTCTAGAACCAATACAATTAGAAAATGGGCTGTCCACTCACCTCTCGCAAACTTCTTTTCCCAGTCTTGTCAGACTCGGGCGATTGCCGGTCCATTTCTATAGAGCAATTGAATACAACAACAAAAAGGGAAAGATATGGAAGCGCAACAAATATGGTAAAATCGTCAGATACGCAAAAATGAGAGAGGAAAGAATGTAGAATGTGGAGAATGCCTGCGATTACTCAGCTTTGACGAACTCAGACAGGGGAAGATGACCTTTAGGGAGCGTTCTCTCTCTACCCATTCATAATCGAGAAATGAATAGGAAGAGAAGAAGTGAGAAGAACTGTGTAACAGCAATATTTCAGAGATATCTCCTCTCGGCTTTGAATGAATCCCCCACCCCTTTCTCCCTATCCACATCTGTGGAATCTATAATGCCTGAGCTCAAACGTTTAAGCAAAGTGCGTTTTATTAAGTGTATTATTGCCACATGAGGAATATATATGAGAAACAAAAGAGTTGGGAGTGTGGAATACATGATTATACTTGTGGAATGGGTATCATCAAGAGAGCGAAGTCGAAAACTTATGATTGCCAGCGTCAGTTGAGAAAGTCTGAAATGGTCATTCTTTCATAATTTTCATAATATTTTCTGAGAAAACTTAAAATATTGGAGGAATATGCTCACAAGATGAGTCGATGCTCCTTGAAAATGTAAAAATTAGAGAAAAAAATGTGCACTTGTACCTCGAAAATGCGCGCATTGTGTTCTGCGGTAGAGATGGCGGGAATCTCCTCGATATCCTTGTGATCATCAACCTGTTCGGTAGCCGGAGGGGCAGGGTCAGAAGGCATCGATGCTATTGACCTAAGAAAGTCAATTTAAATTGAAAATGTGCGAAACACTGTTTCATTCAGGACAAGACTTGGATGATTCACAGTGAAATAAGAAAAAAATGTATAATCAAGACAATATGTTGAACAACAACTCGCAAATAAATGATTACTATAGAAAATAAGAGCGAGCAACGTTTCTCGGTCCTATTTTAAGGCAGTTATGGAAAGTGAGAATCGCTCAGTGAATGGAGTGTTAGAATTGACCATCTGAGGAGTACACGCAATATGGTAGAGCAAAGGCCGTCTCTTCCTTGACCATACGATCTCACTTGCTAATCGACGATAGAGTCTGACAACTTGAAAAAGTGAACGGATTTGGAAAGAAGAGAGAGGAGCGATGGGTTGTACTTATGGCTCGAAGAGGAGTTTCTGCCAGATGTGTGGAGAATCGCCCCCTTTATCTCTTTCTGTCTTTGTGTCTTAAATATACCCAGGATAAATTGTTTATTCATCAGCTGATTTACATGATCATAAAGGTGTATAAAAGAAAAAAAGATCTATCTAATATGGAATCGAAATTGTTGACTCTATAGACATGGACCAGCAATATTATCCGTTCAATAGTCCTCTCTGTCATTCTGAATTATCTGAGAAATGCCGAGTATTTTCTCCACGTCTCGACTCATTCGACTGTTTCTGAATTAGTTTATTTTCATAATGTAAATGATCTCACAATATTTCGGTTGAAAACAACCTGAATTCGGATACAACATTGAACTCACACATTGTTGTACTTGATTTTCAGCAGAGCTGGACTCGGGGTTCTGAGAAAACTAAGAGCGATCATTCGATTCCCAACATAAAATACCTGTAAGTACATGTTGCTCCGACCAAGTCCACACAATGGAGATGAATGATGAGAACAATCACGACAATTGTGTAATTTGAGACCATCCTCGAACAGGCACAGAAGAGTTCGCAGAAGATATGAATGAATTGAGAACTCCTCGATCCCACTCGACCCATTAATTCACAGATCATCCAATTACATTTAGTGGGATGGATTTCAGCTTCCAAGTCAGACGCTTGAGCCGTGAAAGTTTTAGAGATCATCAAAAATACGTTTTTTTTTTAATTTTATATTTTGTTTTAAAGGGAGTCGGCAGCCAAAAAATGACCATTGTTCATATGATTAAGTAGCATTACCTGAATACAATTCCAAAAAATTAGAAAATATAAATGCTTATTTAAGGAGAAAAATAAAAAAACAAGTTTTGGGTTACGGTAGCTCCTGCATAGTTGGTGTGGCGATATTTGTATGCACACGCAAGCCAAAGCCGGCTTTAAGGAAAATTTAACGGCTACTGTATTGCTGTGCTTATCGACTTTTTTCGTCGGTGATTTGGCTCCTTTTTCGTTCAAACGTCAGCAAAACTGTTTGGTTTTATTGTTTTTTAGTTTATTTATTAGTAAACATGAGCATATTGCTATGTTCTTCTTGTTCGACGAAGTTCTGGCAGCAGTTCTGCATTGAGTTTTCCGGTATAACAGGATTTTTGTTAGTTGCAGTACACAAGTTTGGTCGTTCTTCGCTCAATATCGTTGATTAGTGATCGTATAGTCGTTGTAATACGCTTTGCAATTGAAATTTAGTCATGGCAAACAAGTGTGTCGTTTGTGATGGGCCTGGCGCTGTTCGGTCATTCCCGACGAACTCGCTTCCACACAAACAAACGTATTGGGTCCAATGCCTAAATTTGCTACCGGAAGAAGGAGAACGAATGCTGTTAGAATGGAGGGAAAAGCAGGACAAGAAGCAGAGAGTATATTGGTGCAACGATCATTTTGGAGAAGGGAAAGACCCCATCGATGTGAGAAAACTTTCGGCAGCAATTTAGATCATTTAAAATCTTCAATCCTTAGCCTTTTGTGCTGACAATGAATTCCAGCAACGTCCTCCGAAATCATCTGCATCTATCGATAATATGCCTCTTCTCACTAGACAAGTAAATATTATAAACTATCTTTGGGAACTGTAAATGAGGGAAATTCACATGAATTATCGAGGGAGAAACAAAGCGAAGGGGGACGAGCATATGAATAACAAAGAAAATAAATAGAAACTAATCGAGAGCTAATCAACTTCAGTTATCTGAAGTCTCCGTCAATGACGGCACAACTCGAGCTTCTCCCGCTCCTACTCCATCTCGCTTTAATTCCTTCCCTTCACCTTTTCGAGGAGATTCTGCGTCCACGCCCCTTCCATCACGTGATACATCGGAGGTAGATCATAGCTAACACTGATATTTTGAAACATACTTTATTTAGAAGACGAATAACCTATCACAAGAACTAGATCCAACGGTACAATCGGTTAGTTAGACAAACAAAAACTGTAATGAAAATAAACAATTATTCACCTAGGATGAGCTACAATATTCTAGTCAAGAGACAGTTCAATTGGAAAACGACGATATCATTTCTTCTCCTCTTCCACCATATTTACTCATTTCATCGGTGCAGTTGCTCAAGCTCTTTAAGAGATGCCCAGAGTGTGGCCTGGAATTGACATCATCAATCAAGCCGTTCCTGACTGGCTCTGCGCTAGTTCTCAAGTGGAATTGTGATTTGTGTTGTGCGCAATCGTGGACGTCTCAGCCTAAGCTTAATGGCCGATTTTTCGAGGGAAACGTTAAGCTTGCATGTTCTATGCACACAACAGGTCTTCCCTTGGCGGTTTGTGATTTTGAGTTATGCCGTATCGTTATATCCCTTTTCAGCGACTACTCGATTTTGGAGAGGAGCTTGAGCTCGCTCTTCCTGCTGAGCGCACAATGCGAGACTACCTTTCCAATCTTGTAATTCCCGCAGTTAATTCCATCTACAGCAGTCATATGCAAATGGTTATATCTACTGTTCGGAACGCGATGAATGTGAGTGGGATTTGTAATATCAATTGGCTTATGCTGTTTTCTGCTCAGCCGTGTGCACAATTACCAAATTTTAAAGTAACCAAATTTTAAAGTCTACCTTGGTTATCTTCCCTCTAGGATAGCATCCCTCTTGATCTCCACCTCATTGAGATGCTTCAGTCGTTCCATTTGTTCATCAATGTAATCCAGTTCTCTCTGTTTCGTATCCGCGTCTTCCTCTCGTTAACGAACCGCCTCTTTCTCTCCGTCCTGCTCCGCAATCTGCAGAGTACGATAGAGGATCAATCGATTTTTATCGTTTACCGTACCTCGCGCATCAGCTTATCGTAGTCTGCTTCCATCTGTTCCTCCTTCACTCGAACCTAAATAATTTATCGATTGTTTACCGGTCAAAAATTCCTCATAGGGTAATATTCGATTACAGAGATTTCAAATTCGGCCCTTTCTCAGGTTTTGCTACCTTGTCCCTATCCGTTACATTTATTTGACTTATCCACGATACTCTATGATGGATACAGTAACCCAATCAGACAAAAATTGTAATATCAATAGAATAGAGCAGAGTAAACTTTAACTCACTTGAAGGTACGAGGGCTGGACTTATCGATGGATGGGAGATACGATAGCCCGGGATTCTCAGCTACAAATTGTACGGTGTCAGCCATCGACCTGAAAACAAATCTTGTAGTCATGGTTGTGAATAAGCACAAGGCGGAAAAGGAGATTGGTAATTTACATAATTATCAATTATTAATTATTATCTTATACTTTAGGCAATATTAGTGGGCGGATGGAGAAGGAAGGAGTGAGGACAGGGGTGAAAAGAATTCATGCATTGCAGCTTAAGGTGAATATTTGAATTAAAACATTCGCAAGAGAGTTAGGGTGAACATGCAATACATTTGAAAATGCAATGACACGGATCTGGTTTACAGATAAGGACCATATGCACCGATAATGATGCCAAGATCGGTAAAATGCTCAGAGAGGATGAAGTGTTCAAGGGAATCAAGCATCTACTCGATTTTTGGCACCTCATAAAGGGCATAAATCACGAATTACGAGAGGTAGCACTTCTAAAAGTATTCAATTTTGATATTTGTATCATAATTGTAGGTATCAAAGAAGAAGAGCTGCTCGAATGTTCAATACTGGAGGGATAAGATAATCAATCACGCGTACTTTTGTCACTATAAATACGGTAGAAACAGAATGCGTGGAATTAATTATTGGAAAGCTGTTTTGCCCCATGTGACAGGAAGGCACAGGGGCTTTCACAAGGTAAACGAATGCATTGCTGACGTAATTTCTAAAGGGTCAATGCAAATATTACGAGAAAATAATATAAAACCGTACTTTAGATTCCGTTCATCGAGGGAATCACCAAATGCAAACATGCCAAACTGGGAGAACACAATGAGAATTTGATCAAGCGGGACAGTGAAGAGTATCAGGAATTGAAGGCCGTTGTACTAAAACCAACATTCCTCTCCGGATTTCTAAGGGCGAGTCCCAAGACTAACACGAGCCCGAACGAATCATTCAATTCGATCATTAATATGTACGCTCCGAAATCACGTTCCTGGTGAGTGTGCACAGATATTATATATCTTATATCGTAAAGTTGTGCAACAAAAATCATACTTGTTCAAACTGAGACAAGTGATCTTCACTTGCAGCTCGCCCAAGTGGTATGCGGAGCGAGTGAAACTCGCAACCATGCATTTTAATACGCTGGCTCTTCTCTCGATTCTCAATTTGAGAAAGGAACGTTGGAACACCTCGGTTAATGTGAATGGGAGACATGCACATGCAGTGAAAAGAAAAATGACCAAAGCTGAGCATGCATGGAGGAATGAGGTTGGACATGCTGATTCATGTTTCTATGTCGGATAATCTAATCGAACGATAAAGCAATAAATAATTAAATTCAGGTCTGGAAAGAGATTCCGGGAATTCTCAACGGAAGGCAGCTGCAGCAGTTCCTGCAGAGGAATAATGCACCTACTGACCGGGAGTACTTGCTTGCATTGCAGCAAGAAGAGGAGGAAACAGTGGGAGATGAGGAGGAAGAGCATGGAGAGGGAGAGGCAGATGGAGAGGATGGTGCAGTGAGCGATGTGTCAATGGAACTGGGGGAGGGGTCTACGGAGAGGATGTCGATTCGGACTTTGAGCCGACAATGAAGTTGATCGAATTGTCTGACGTCGAGGACGAGAAGTCGGAAGGAGAGGACGAGGAAGAGGAACAGGAGGTGTCGTCAGGATCAGAGTGGGATGAGGGAGAGGCAGGGCGGTTTGCAGTGGAGAGAGGGAAGAGGGGACGAGGAAGAGGTCGTGGTGGAAGAGGAAGATGGTTGAGTAGAGGGGGTACGGTAGCTCAATCAGTAGTGACAACTGATAAGAGCACTGTACTTGCTCGTGCACCCGCCAATCAGGAGGAAGGAGAGCCATCGACCAAGGAGGGAAAGGGAGAGAAGAGGGAGAAGAGGAAGGTACGACGGGCGAAGACAGCAAGGAAGGTGGTGATGGACGAGTCGTCGTCTGAGTCGGAGAGTGACAAGCCACCAGTGAAGAAAGGAAGAGGGAAGGATTAGGGTATAGTAAGGGATAATTAGGGGGTATTAGGCATGCAAGGCCAGGGAATAACATGCTTTAGGGATGAGTTATTTATTTGAATTATATTGTTACTCACTGTTATCGTCGCTCCCAGCGAGAAGATGCTGTGCCTGCATCACTGAAATTACGGATTCCTTGTTTGAATAAAATAAAGTATTGCTTTCAACATTCCAACAGTCAACATCATTCTCAATAGCACAGGCCAATGCATCTTAGATGTGAGCGAATCACAAGTGAAATATATTTCAAGGAACCTTGACTACAAGAACGACAGGACAACATTACTAGCTAGCCTTCACTCTAGAACTAGCAAACACTCTCGATATGCCATTCTAACGTTAAGTAATAGATTTCTCTTATTACGATGAAACACTACGTCTTTATCTACCCACCTCATTTTATTCCTGTCTTGTTCTATGCCAAGGCGTCTCAAGTGCAGGTGGTGGTTGGGTGTCCATCGAACCTCCCGAAGGAGCGAAGAAGTCTTCGGGCAGCTCGGAACCACCAGCGACTAAACACAAAGGCACAAATAAAATTTTTAAGGTAGACCTATGAATAAACCAACTTTTTGCTTTCTTGAGAGGAACTGTCGATTCCCTAGCGGCCTCCTGAGCACGCTTACGGCAGTTATCGCAGTCTTGGGGTTGGACAGCTTCAATTTTGATTTTAGTGAATATTTATTTTACACACGCATTACATATTTACTTGTGATTAAACATAATTACAAAAAAAATTAAAATATACAAACCTGGTTGGTACGTCTGAGGGGAGCCACGTCGACGGCCTGACGACGGACGGTACCGGCGCGTCCAATACGGGTGGAGTCTTCACGGGGCCCGGGTTGATAACGGCGTTGACGAGCACCTGTACGAGATTCTGAAAAGAGAATAGATTTGAAGTGTTCCAATAATACACAATAATACATTAAACAAATTGGGAAAGAAATATCTAAATAATTTACCGACCTGGTATCGTCCAGCGGAGTGGGGAAGGCACTTGACGTATTTATCCTTGACGGCGATGTAGTCGACAAGCGAGATGTGGGCAACATTGACCTGACAAATATAAATATTAATCACTTCAGTTTGTTGAAATATAGCAACAGAACAGTATAAAAATCTTATAATGGTTTAACGACAAGGTGCTATCAAAGCAGAGGTGATAATTGATCAGGATGAAAGTACCATGAACAAAATCAATAAATATTTATAATACCTCCTGGCGGTTCCATTTCCCGAGAAGCTTGATCTCGGGAAGATCGCTCTCGAACTCGAAGGCGGGAGCAACGTCCACGGCCTCGATAACCTGATCAACTGCCCATTCGTCGGCCATGTTTGGCTGAATTTGATAATTATAGAGTAAAAACTTGTAAAAGTCAATGAAATAACACGAATAACAACACGAATATCAAATATAACTGTCCGTAATCCAATACTTATTTCATACAGCCGAGTAGCCAAAATAGAAGGAGCCACGGAAAGCGGTTGCGAATAAATAATAAGGTGAATAGCCGTAATTAAAGCTTGACAACTGTCAACTACTTGTCAGCCGAACCGGTTGAATTGATTTACACGGAAATATGATGAAAAATCAACTAAACACTGATAAAAACGAAAAGGAAAGACTGAGCTCAGCTCTCGAAAAAACAATGAAAATTATGGTGCGCTTGTGCGACTTTTCTGAAAAGTCGAAACTTGTACTATGCAGGAGCGACAGTAACCCGAAATACACGCAAATTATGTTATTTTTGTTTTGAGTATTTTGAAATATTTTTTCTAATTTTTTTTTGAACATTTTTGGATTATTAGAGCATGTGAACGCTCAAATGTGAACTTTTGAAGAAATCGGAAAATATTTATTTTTGGACGCCGACTCTCTTTAAGAAATATTTGACGCAATCCAAACTAAAGTAGATATCTAGCCCGTTAGCTCTCTTAGTGTTCATTCCAACACGAGAAGGAAAGAGACACACTATTGCGCGGTTCGTAGTGAGAGAATTACAGTCAACAGTGTATCCCATTTCCTCCCTTTTCCGCTCTCTTATCGGTCTGAGTGTGGACTAGTCGACTCTCTAATACCCAGCATTCTTTTGTGTCTTATTCTCATCTTATGATCGGAAATTCACACCACCATAGGAATAGTAGTCGGTTTTTGGTTTATTCACTGCACCATTTTCACCTGCTCACCTTGAATCAATTTTGCCCGACTCATCTCACATCTCTTACCTTTGATCTCGTATGGAAAATGGTTTCGCTTTATCGTCAACATTTCATCGCCCCTTTGTAAACAATTGTCGCCGTAAATGGCATCGTTTCCACTAGGAGCGGGGGTGTAATTTACGGCCCCCTCTGTTTTTCGATTTTTCGAGAAGAGCCTTTCCCGCCCTTTTCAGACTCCCTTTCCACCACGAATGTTGCTACAAACTCAACCATGCATACAATTTTCTGCCCCTTACACATCCATTCTATATTCCTTTTATATCGTTCCGGGGCTAACCCGGTTGACGGCCCGCAATGAACATGTGAATGGAAAGAGAGAGAGAGAAGAGTAGCGATCACCCCCCCCCCTCCCCTTCCCACTGTGAGTGTGTGTCTCTCTCTCACTCTCTCCACATCTCGGGGTCAATAGCAGAGAGAGCAGGGCGAATCGAGAGAGTGCCAGAGATAAAACGGCGTCCTATGTGCGCCTCTAGGTTTCCACATACCGATCGCTTTCGCCGATAATTTGGTCGATTCTATCGCGTGTTTTCGTGGTTTCATGCGTTTCGTCGATCGGGCGCGTCAATGCTCACTTCAGAATGTGCAGTTCGGCCTCGAAAGATGTGTGCTGCCACTGCAATAAACGATTCACTTGCCGACCCGCTCATCCGTCCGTATTCTCGTGCAGAGTAAGTGATTCCAATCGTTCATAACCTGTTACAATACCCAAACAATTGATTTAGCGACTTCTCAGCCGCAAAATAGGGAAAACGATTGAATTTGACAAAGCAATTCGAATTTCGCAACTCATTGCCGTTTCGCCTCTGATTGGTTTCTGAATTGAGATCGCGAACAAGCACTTTCTCCAGATTAGTCATCGCGCCACGGGCAATAATCGCGCAACCAAGAACTGATTGTGTGACGAAATCAATTTATATTGCTGATTTTACTTTCCTTTCGTTATTATCGCACTTTTTTCTTTCAAATACTTATAGAAAATGCGTTTTATTATCAGGATCGAGACGATGGTAAACTTCGATTAACGGAAATCGATAAGATCGTTGACTTCCGCCATGAAGACGCCAGGAACATCAATAGTGAGGTACGATTATTGAACAATTCAAAAATATAAAAAAGCAGTAAAATGTAATATAAAAAGTCAGGAAACTGGAGAATTTAAATTGCAATTATTACTGGATCGAACGAGCTTTCGAAATCACCTCGTGGATTCAATTTCCTTAAAAAAATTATCAATTCAAATCAGAAACAATGACGAAATATAAATTGCTTCCTGGACGATTAGATAAAACAGTTCAATTTCGCATTTGGTTTCGTGATTTATACAACAACATTGACAAGAAAGGGTTTGCTATTTCACATTTTACAAATACGAACTTAAAATACCATGCTGTTGCAAATATCATAGTTTCCTAGTATTGATGACGTGTTTTGTCGAATAATTTAACCAATTTTAAGAAGAAGTATATCCAAAGGTCTTTGATCATGCGGGTGCATCGAAACGATAGTTTCCTGTTGATTTTATATTTTTGAATTTGTGATTTTTGTAAAAAAAAATTTTGCCAATAATGATAAATTTTTAGCAAGACGTTCCCGAAGGCCAAGGCGAATTCAAGGTGAAATGGAGAGGAAAAACAACGGAGGAATGGATACCTGGAGATGATGCCTTCGTCAGTTTTGCGAATATTATAAATATTTTAAAAATTAAGTATGTATCAAAGAACTGTGTATTGTTCTTCGGAACCATAATCAAGGTATAAATTGAAGGAACTTGACGTCGGAGCGGTGAGGAAATACTTCGAGAGGATAAGAGCGGAGCGGAAGGCCCTCACTCAGAAGTATATGGCATCGGTATGCAATTATAAACTATTCTAGTGTGAAACATTAGAACAGCGCTGAAACAGTACAAAAGCGTAGGAGAAATTATGTGGTTTGCGAATATGTGACGAACATTTGAAAACGCTAGACAATGAATACAGAAATTAGTTTCAATAATTATGTATTAATTGCAGATCTCTCACGTATCCTCTCTCAACGACATTGTCTGTGGTGGGATAGTGAATGAGACGGATACTCATTACAAGCTGAAAGTGGTCGGTCTCAGCCCGGATTTCTTGCAGGAACTAAGCCATCCGAAATGGGGAAAGAAGATCACGCCCACGTACGTATTTCTTATTTCAGACAACATTTCTTTCAATCATTATACAAACATTATATGTGTGTAGAACCCACGTAAATAGTTCTATTTACAGCAAATAACTTGGTTTCTAGTCGTTGACGGACTAATTCGTGCTTACCATGTTTATATTGTTTTCCTTAATTATTTTAAAAAATTATTTGTTTGTATTGAAATTATTTAATTGCAGTTTCGAAGTGATCCGTGAGAAGGGCGTCTTGTACGTGTGGGTGAATCAGCTTCAGGCCGAATACATCTTCAGAAAGACCGTAAGTGAACACCAAAAATAGGTTTAATTGACTCAGTATAGTAAGAAGTGAAAGAGAGATCTATAATTGATATAAAATCGTAATCATTATTTATCACGTGCAGATAACGACAGCATCAAATTATGTGGTTGATTTTCTCGACCTAAGTCTGAATTAACTATGTGTGGCACAATCATGGGATCTTTCAACCACTTTCATTTCAGGTGCATGAGTTCGAGCGGAAGAAGCGGATCAGACCGACGCAGAAAGAGATCGATAACATGGATCTGTTCGATTTCGGTAGATATCTGGTGAGAAGAGATGCCGGCTTCTACGACGAAAACAACACTAGTGAATCCGAAGGCGGATCTGTCGATGTAGTCAATTAGATTCGTCTTGGCCTAGCTGAGTTAGACCAGACAAGTTCAATTTCCCCGTCATCCATCTGTACCCGTTTTTTGTTAAGTGTATCTGACTCGTTTTTATATCGTAATATCGAGTGTTGAAGTAAAGTAAATTGAAGGGTTTACCCTGAAGTGCCTTAAACGCTCTCATTCTCACACTCTCGATGTGGTTTTTGCGGATTCTTCCCTACCCGTTCTCTCGTTTCTTTCCCAGGACAAATTTCTGGGGGTTCCTATAGAAAATATCAGTCCCTTCTCCTCTCATCCAAGTAGTGCGCTCTCACTCGATCTTTCATCGTATAGTTAGGGGCCACAAGCTCCGACCACTTTGTGCGGACACGATTTCGCCAAAAAGCGAGAAAACAAAAACACAAGCTTCATTCTAAACCAAATCATTCGCTCTAAAGTGCTATGGATAGCTGTTACCATTACCTATCCATCGAGCACTGTCCGAGAAATACATTACATCGCTAAGACGATCAAATTTGCATATAAACGATGGGAATGGGTCGTTTTGACATGTTTCAGTTTGAAAGTTCAGCTCGGACAGCAATTTTCTGACTAATTGGATTTTTTTAGGATTTTTAGAGAAAAAATTAGATTTTTAGCATTGCTCCCTGGCTTGTGTTTTTTGGGCGGGGAGAGGCATGCGAGAGGGCGGGGGGGGGAGAGAGACACACGCTAATTAGGCTCCGCCCCTTTCCCTCTCGTCTCGCCTTTCCCTTCTCTCTCCCAGTGCATTGCGCGCGCACTTCTCGGGCTCTAGCGCGGCTCCCAGAGAAGATATTGACAAACGGCAAAAAGTATGATGTTATAATGCCCTTGGGGGATAGTTTGAGCTAACTTTTGACTCAATTGTGTAAAAACGGCTATCTGCGTTGTGGCCCCTACGTATAGTACTACTGTTATTCCATACCCTTTCCGAGTAGGATTCATCGTAGACTTTTTTACCCTGTTTCGCGCGAATCGCGAGTGCAGGAGATTAGAATAATGAAGGGAGAGAGAGGAGAAAAGGAGAGTGCGGAACAAAGGAGGATTTAATCTGGCTAATGGATGTGGGTGGGAATCAAGGAATGTCCTCTAGCAAAGACTACATTTTGCAATGAGTTTGCACAATCACTTTCTTGTTGTCTAGTTATCCTTCTATCTACGACCCAGTGCTCCGAACTATTCTTCCTCTCTATCCCAAAAATATTCCTAATCATTTTCATAGCCTAAACCTTGTTTCATTATTTGTACGTAGTACTACCGCTCTTGTTTCCCCATCTCCCATAGTCGTTCATGCCGTTCCTCTCTATATTTATGCTCTTTCCTGTCCTCTTCTCTATCTCATATCCGAATCGAAATGGGATGCGTACAATCCTCTCCGCGTATCCACGACAATAAATCCACGCTCCAATCTCTTCTTACCCTTACGATTTGCATACCCTTCCTTCTCTAGCCTTGTCCAATACGTTTTTCGAGAGAGAATCTCGCTCGATATTCGTCCTTTTTCTATTCGTTTTAGTAAGAATGCTTAGTGAGAAATGATCTAGTAAAAGTGCCTCGAGCCTACTAGTTCGTCAATCTATCTCACTTGGAATACGTTTCCAGTAAAAATGGTGCCCGCCCCCGAGGTCGTTAATCGCATACTGCCCGACCAAAGCGAGTCTGAGGAAGAAGTGGAGGAGAACGACGCTGCTCTCCGGCGGATATACGGAGCAAGGAAGATGGGAGCGATGACTGACGAGCAACAGCAATTTTACGGTCTGTAAATAGTGACAGTAGACAATAAAGATCTCACATCGAGTTTGCCAGTTCAGAAAAAAGACTATTTCAATTTGGGAACCGCTTGAATCACAGTGGCTGTATCGAAGGATTACGGTAGGTATTAGATGGACTCCACAGTCATTCCTTGCAGAGAAACTGCAAGAACAGAAGAGGATGATTCGTCGTCGGACTCAAGCATGGATTGTATGTGAAGGTACGATTGTGACTATGCATTCAAATATTGGTGAATCGATACTTATTCGCATCTTCTAATACGAAATTTTCGTCTGCTTTTTCCAATTCCTAAATGAGAGTCATACTTATTTATAAAATTAATAAATATAAAATGTTTGCTAAAATTGAGGAACACACGTGCAACTCGATGAAGAGGAGCAACGACTCTTTGACAATTTTTTTAAGAGGTGACAATTGCAATGAAAGGAATCATATTGTTAGATAGGATTCGTTAGGTCTTATGGATTTCATATGAACGTGTGCAGATACCACTAACGCGCACTGAACGTTACAGAAATTTAAGTATGTGACAACTATAATTGAGGCAAGTGAAGTAATCTTCTCATCTCTACGGGATCCGAATCGCGTCGCTTATCTCACTGCTCAATTCGAGGTGAGAGAATCCGAGGAGGCTGTAAATTTGCCCACCTCGAGTATTCGAATGAAGGGGCATACAAGAAATATTCGAGTGTTTCGACTCCATAGTGATGATGCATCCTAATCTCATAACAATCAATTGAGCGTCTCCTCACAATGATTCCTCCCCAAAACCGGTACGGATACTACTCACTCTCTCTCCATTTCAACGACAGCAGAGATCAGGTGACAAAAGTGTTAGATATTTTGTAACAGTGATCTCCCAGGGACTGGCAGAGTTCGCTAAGCTGCTTACTGAGGACATTTATGAGACACCTGTTGAGACGCTCATTCGAGAGGAGGTATCCAAGCTACTTTTTGAGATTTCAAATATGCGAAATACAGGCACGACTAGCTGAAATTGATTCGACTGATCATTCGCCACAAGAAGGTGAATTTTTATATTTATGCCAATACAATTGCCAAATGATGAGAATTCATGATATATTTTCAGACGGCTTCTCTGCATGCGTTCTACGCGCACGTCACACGGGAGGATCCTACACTCCCACAGTGGGCGGGCGTATGTATACATACATATTCGAATATCGCGGATTCTATCAAACATTCTACAAGATCGAGATATTTTGAGTAGACATTCTTGTCAGGTCCATTCGTTCGTTTTCAAGAGCTTCTTGCGTCCGGATCGAGATCAGATCCATTCGAGAAGCGGAGAGAGGTACGGTAACGAAGGGAGCAGTGATACTTCCTCGTTTCATTGGTTAAATAAGGTAAAGATGTTAGTCAAAATACTCGCAAAGCGGGCGAGCCACTCCCTCGTCGAGGTAGTCGAAATCTCTAACTAGCCATCCCATCGGCTAGGTAGAGAAATCGATTTGAGTGCTCGATCTAGTCAAGAAAGACGGAGACGGTAAGGGTGCGATAAGTGGAATCATTTGATGGACTCATTCAGGAATTGGTGTGGACCATGAAGAAACACTTGAAGGCCTTTGTCAGTGAGGAATGCGGATGTGAGTCTGATATGTGCAGGAAACCACAGTGAATTTTGTTTTCAGTTGACTTTTCACGATACGAGCGAATCTATGAAGTACCGAGAGGTGACGACCACAACTACTGATAATCGTGGAAAATGTACCCTTAACCGTCATATTTATATTTAAATGTTGATGCGTTGTGGAATCAATAGTTAGGTTACAGTTGATCTTTACGGATCACATATCTTGGTTATTTAGTGATGTGCAGTGAGAGTCGCCTTCCACCATGCCTCGGAGTAGGGTACGAGATTCCTGAACGTCATAAATACCATTTCATCGCAACACTTTCACTGACTCCATGTTGACTTCCTTGTGATTGTCCACAATAGCAGGAGAAGTCTTTCCCTCGCATGCGACTTCCCAGAATTCAATGGAATAATAATTCCTGAAAGCGAAAAATCACTCTTTGTAAATGTATTACTGCAACTAACGAGGCTGCGGAGTTGTCAACTAGTCTATCTGGAGAATTCTGATCAATAACACTGGAGGAATCAGAAGAAACGGAGTCAGACTGAGAAGTTGACTTATCCAAGGAAAAGTTCGAGCGACGGGCGATCTCCTAAAGGATTGCAAGGTTTATGGAAAGTCAATTATAAAGTTGTCCACGAAAATTTGGCTCTTGTTTCCTGCGAGGTTAGCACATTTATCAACATAACTGTGAAAAAGTCACCTCGAGAAGATTGGTAGAGCAATCCATTACGTTGAACGTCGAATTCGCGTGAGAAACTGGGATGATAGAATATTAAGCATCGGAAAATCAGCAGATAATCAGTGTGTGCACACATTCGAGACTAGGTATATTTTACATACAGACTCGCAATCGGATTCTCTCATTGGTGGGAAAACTACTATTATTTAGAAAAATGCTCTTGAAACCATATCTCAAATATTCAAATTATTCAATAATTTTATTCAATAATATTATTCAATAATTTTAGAAGAAATTGTGAATAACAGCGAAAATGAGGACGACTCGGGGAGAATAGTGTGGGAAAGGCACAAAGGTGAGAATAGATAAAGAAAAGTAGAATCGTAAAGAATGTTGAGATTTTTAGAAGCATATTATAGGAAGCAGAACATTAGGGAACATCTAGCCTTGCTAAGTTTGAGAACACCAATCAATTTGCTCAAACTTCTAAAGATATAATTTGCACTCAAATACATTGAACTTCAGTGAGTATTCTTCTTAGCGAAGCGAAAAGTGAGGAAAGCGGAATAAGGGAGCTTTCCAGAGCAATAGATTGCGGATTATAGGCACTTGTATTAGATCTCTCATCGATTCCTCTTCACAGGCGCGCAACTCGCTATGACGAAGACATAAAGTGCAATGACATAAGCCTTAAATTAAAAAGAACAGCGTTTTTCAACACGAAGTACTGCGCATCAAGGGAGTATCATCTTGCGTACTGGTATGTTCATGCACACAAGGATTACTTATACATATGGAAGTACTTTTACTACATTTGAATTAAAAAAAAATTAAAATTAATTAGTATATCAATTCGCACAATATATTGTGAAACAAGAGAAATACATCAAGTTATGTAAAAGAGAAGATGTATCGGCATTGAGACATGCGTATCCCATCTAGTTCCACTGATTGTGCAGTTCCTCGAAGTAGGTGTTAGTGCCTGAATAAATGTCAAATGTCATAATTTCATTGTCATTGTCATGTTGCCATGGCGAATCGTTCTACCTGTTGAGCGGCGATCACTTGAGCCTCGTCCTGCACAGGTTCAGGATGGGAAGAGGAAGGGGATCCTCGTCAGGAACAGGAGCGGGTTCGGGAATCGGCCGGGGGATATTCTACGGAGAATTCGTTGTCGCGCGGTGGAGTGGGTTCATCAGGTTTGTCAACGGCAGGGGGATCCTCGTGAAGGCATCGCCTTCAGTAGGCTTGACTTTGCCTCGCTCGATTGTCTGAATTGACACTTCACAGTTATCCTCACATTTGTAACGTCCATTATACTCCACTAAGAGATCACTAAGAGGGCTCAAAAATCAGGAAAACACGTGAAGATGTTCGATGTTTCTATGGAAATGTGAAGCATTTACACTCACCCGCAGCCCATCGAGACGATTTGTGAAAAGATGGAACTGAAAGGAGATGATATTGTCCTTTTAACAACGTGCAATTCACGATCATTGAATATTATGAACAAATCATTCAAAACGGAGTGCGGTTGTAGCTAGGTTATCATACAGCAGACTGCCAAGAGGTCAAACGTATTTTCAAGTCGGTAAGAAGTATGATAAGTTAATGCGAACGATGCAAAAATCTTGGTTCTAGCCAAAAACAGCAACAAAGAGATGCACTTCCCAATGACAGGGAATCAAAGTGACGAGTTCAGGAAAGGAGGGAAAGATGAGATGGAGGGGCTCTTCAGGAAGGAAGATCTATTCGGATTATGGGAATATCACGTATGAGACAGATCATTCATAAAATGTTGTCCAACAAAGCAAATGGACGAAAGTCCGAAAAGTTTATCCAGTACGGAACTTTATTAGGATGCATTGTAATTGCTGAACTATGAGAGAGGTTGAGGAAAATATAGTGGACTAATCGAAAGCGGGCCTCACTCATTGTACTGTCTCAAGTACCTCTCCTTAGCTCTTGAGGAAGCATCCATGAGACTATTATGCATTGCCTTCTCGTATTGCTCACTGTTGAAGGCGTTAAGAACAAAGATAAGATTGAGGGCATGCATCAATTGAAAGAGAATGAAAGCGAGATAGTTGCTGCGGATTACACGGCAGAAGAATTGAAGGCAGCGCAGGAAATTTCGAGAGGTAGAAGATCGATCCTTCTGCTTAATAAGACCCTTGAGTAGATCCCTCCTGGAAAAGAATGAAAAAGTGTCGTGGTAGGGGCGTATTGAGTCGAATTCATTGTTTGATGTGATTCACCTTGTTCATTGTTCTCAACTTACTCTATCTTTCTCTTGTGGATGTAACTGACAAGGAATAGAATTCCTTTCTTGACCTCTCTACGAAGAACGACGAATAGCACTGCGCTACATACAATAATGAATTGACCCATCACGAAATAGCCTGAGAAAAGGAATATTGTAGCCTGAGTTTCACCATATCTCTCAATTATCCAATTTGCACATCTCTTTCACTGAGTAGATGAAGTATTGGGAGAAGAGTCAATGTTTACCCAAAACGGGAAGGGAGGAAGATTTCGGCAGGCCGTCTGCCAGAATTCCTATGATGACTGTGATCGACATCATTACTGCGAGGCCGTAATTAACCTGGAAAAAGAATGTATTATATATGAAAAGCAGAAGTTCTTCACCGCAGTATCCATATTCTCCTCATCTCCCAGAAAGAGACCAGTAATAATGAGAACACCGAGAAAGTAGGCCGGAATGATCACTAATTGCACCCAGAAAGTCGGGTGACGAATGATGTTGCAGTCGAAGTAGATCTGAGTAAGGTAACTGCAATGTGTTACTGTTAAACTATATTACGGCTGCACCGTAGGACTCCTGGGCCAATTCCGCACTCAGAGAGATGAGCGCCCATTCGTTGTTGACCTGGGATGAATTTTGCAAGATCATAGAGGAAAATAGTCACCTTTCCGGTCATTTTCGTCGGATCATAGTACTGAGAAATATGGAATATTGCCTCATCAGGAGTGAGTTGATTGAGAACAAAGCACATGCGACACGTGTGAGAGTCGAATGGGAAGTTGGACATCTCCACATTATATTCTTTTTCATTCTACATGAAAGTTACTTACCACCATGTCACAACTGTACGATATCGCCCAGTTGAGATTCACGTACACAGTTCCATTTGAATAGATCTCAAGTGTATGCCTCACTATCAATCGCACTCGAGTGCCATACCTTTGCCATAGTCGTCTTGTCATCATCCACATTTTCTCTCGATTGAGCATCGCAAGGACTGATATTCGGCTGCCAAATTGAGTCACTCTTCACGAGAAGATATGGTATCTGCCCATAGTCGCTCTCATTCCAAACAAGTCTCATATCGATCCTAAATGAACTATTTTTTTGCGAATCCGCATATGAAAACTACCATCCAACTCGCATAGATATCACAACTTCAGCTGATTGTGATACTTGATCCTGAAAGCAAATACATTCCACTAGTCACGAATTATTGTTCCTTACCACTTTGTTCACTCTAAAGTAGTTGAGGTTGAGTGAAATTGGGATAGGTTGATAGTCATCAGTAACATTAACAATGCCTTCAAACATATTTGGAATAAGGCTGAAAGTGCTTGAAAACCGAGTGGGTAGCTTGGGGACAGCTCCTTGATGTATTGCTTGAACAATCTTGAGTACAGCTTTGCATTCTGCTTTGCGAACTCTTTGTACACCTCAGTATCTGAAGAATCTATACGAACACGAAAAGAGATTGCGCTTACAGTTGGCGACGGACCAGTGGAATAAAAAGTGAATAAATAAGAGTTGCTTCATTAGGATAGAGTAGTGAGAAGAAGCAAAATGAAAGGATGTCGTTTTCTGTGTTTGTTTAGTACCCACCCCCAATGAGAAACAATGAGAAACACGATACATACTAGAGTTTATCATAGGGAATAACCATTATCGTTACATATGTATAGCAAGTAGTTCACATCTTCCAAGTAGTTTAGTCATTCACTTGTGCCTTCCGTTGTCTCTAGGGGCTTCCTCTTCATTCTCGAGTGACTCAAATCCAGCAGTCGACCGAGGTGAGCCATTTCCTGCAGATATTGGTAATCATTCTAACACAATTCTCCCTTGACTCTGTTTACCTCTTATTCTAACGGAGAGTCTACGAAATCCCTTGGCGATTCCATCAAGCGCCTCAGTGAATCGATTTCTAGACGGAGTCTGAGCCCTGACCACACTAGGTACGATCGGTCTGTCCATCTGTCCAAAGTGGACCGTGTGACGTAAAGTTCGATTGCGATCCAGTCCCGAGGTGGGCGTCTTGATGATTCCCCCTAAAAAGCGCATTTGAAATGTCAAATTTATCTAATTAGGAGGACGAGTTTCCCTGAATAGAGTACTGGGAGTCATGGAGATTACGGGGCGGGATAGGAAAGGCAGGGCACTTACTCTGTTTGGTAGAGGAGCGAATATTGTTTAGATCGGCAGCGGAACGACTGCGATTTCGACGTCCGAGAATGTATCGAACGAGTGAAGGAACGTTGAAGGGAAGAGCGAACCTTCAATTGGTAGTATAGCCCTCCCAAAGCTACAACTTAAAAAAAAGATAGTTTTCATTCAGACTTTCAACTCAATCATGTGTAAAAAAAATTTTCCCCTTAATTTCACTTATTTCTTTTAGGGTTTAGGGTACAACATCAGGCACGGATTTTCGCGAGTGATCTCTCACACAGCAAGGATTTAGTCATCACTGTATTGGAGTAATTCAATGAAACACGGCTCGGGATAATAGCTTAATAAGGTCAGCTTTGATAATGTCAAAGGGGGCTGCCGCTATTGAATTCAGTGCTCCGACCCCCAACTTCTTACATCATCATAGTGTTATTGAAACTGGGGGACAGGGAATTTTTCACTCGATTTTGAGGGATCTTTCGGGGAGATTCCAGTTCTTTTTCAAGATTTCTACTGGAAACAACTGTGAATGAATGGTCCGACTCTCTCCTCTCGCAATGCTCTTTCGATTTCTGGCTGACGAGTGAAAGGAACAAAAAGAGGAGACAAAAACCTAGCTGCAATTACGTTACTCACCCTCTTCCCCTCTCTCCATCCGACGGTCGACTCTGATCGATCGAGTCGGTTGAATCGAAGAATGCTGAAGAGGCTCGATTTCCTCCCTGAGACTGACTTCTTGCGTGTCCCTCCCGAGCTCGAGAGGGAATGCGAGAGGGATATCCAGCGACTCGCTGATGTTGAGCGGGAGTGACAGTACGGTAGGGAGAGCGAGGAGGGGATGAGATGGGTGGCATATAGGGAGAGGGAGTGGAAGGAAGAGGACGGAGGGACGATCGATCGATTGTTGTAGTGCGACGTCGTTCTCGGTCCTGCTGACGGACCTGTGATCATTGATTAGTCAACTCTGTCCAAGGAATTTATGGTACATGCAAGAGTGGCCCTGTCTCATTTAACTCGTCGTCACAATGGAACAGAATTTGTGGGTCAGAAAAGGAGGGTCTCTTTCGTAATCGTTCGATGTCTCTAATGCATCCCACCTTAGTCTTGACCACCGCAACCTTCTCCTTTCCATCTGTCATGGCATCGACCTTGTTCTTCTTCACCTCTCTCAGACTCATTCCTCGACCTCTCTGCTCTACCACCACCATATCCGCTCGAATCGTTCCGCTAGAATGAATGATATCTGATTTGCATACCGTGTTAGAAAAACCTCTCAGCAGGCTCGGATATGGTGCGATCACGGGACTTACGAGCACATTCCCACTTGGACTGAGCTCTGAATTGATGCTGTTTGGAGAGAATGTGGTGGGATGGAGGAAGAGGTGTTTCGATCGACCGATTCGCTCATTTAGTGGTTACACGCGCAATATCGGGAATAAAGGCCTCTTCCCAGCTGTCTCACTCGCTTTACGCAATTTCGTGAATATAATTGTCTGATGAGAGGGGTCGCAAAATCTATTTACTTCGCGTGCAACCGTAAGATGCATTGCAAACTCACTCAACACACGACATCATGCGCCCGAGAGACGGGGAAGACACCAGTAGGAAGAGATGAGACAATCCCGTGTACAAGGAGGAACTCGCACTGAATCGATGCAGAGAGAGAGGAGAAGAATCCGTCGTGATTAGGTACGATAAGTGAGAACTACCCCCTCCCTCTTCCTCCCTTCTCAGCACTGCTTTCCTAGTTGACGCCAATCAGATTCAACGATTTTAGCAAATATAGGAAATATTTTACAAAATCAGCAATCACAGAAAACACCTGGCTTAATAATATTACGCAAACAATCGATAAAATAGCACAAATTAGCTAGGGACTTAGAATAGCCGAAAAGATAACTAGATTAACGGGATTTGCCAAAAGAATAACACACCTAGACACATCACGAGTAAGGAAATCATGCGTAAACAATTAGGATAAGCACTTGAGAAAGTATCATGAGACAAGTCGTCAGAAGAGTAGTTGCCGATTGCGTTTCGGGCGCAAGTGATGAATTTTCCACTGGAACAAAAGATGCATTGATATTTGAAGTTTTGGAATAGTTCAGGGAAATGATGATTGCATCGATTGTGTGTTCAATGGAAAGAGGAAAGAGCGAACCTATTGGTGCGGGGCTAGTTTCAACTTGGACAGATATTTGTTCCACTTGGACAGTAGAAGTTGTATTGGTTTCTTCAGGTTCGTCAACTTCGATTCCGGAAACCGTTGCTGGTGTTATGTCAAGATTCTCGCTTTCCCCTTTATTCGGAATTAGAGTCGCTCTGGAATAAGTTAATTATCCAGGTACAGCTATTGAAAGCCGCTGCATCAAAGATATTTTCACGATTTTTGTGAAAAGGAGCTTCGCCAGATCCATTAAAGTCGCTATACCTGCCACTGCCTTCGGTGTCCTCATTGTCGGTTGAGTGGAAGGGGGCATATTCAACGGACCTAAACACAGATAACGAAAACGATCACAGATAGAGATAACGGAGAATGAAGATTCTAAAGAAGCTCCATACTCGATCTGATGATAGAGGGATTGGCCATGTCCAGAAGAATGCGCAATCACCATGAAAATCACTGACAACTTCTGAACAATTTTTTTTTATTTTTACCTGCAAACGTAAAAAATGCATACCAGAGCCGCTTTCATTCCTCACGCTCGACAAGGATCTTTGCGAATTGACGCCAAACGTACAAAATTTATACGAAGAAAAATTTACATTCACGCAACATACGTGGTTATTCATCATTTTCCATTGTTTGAGTCGGGAAGTAACAAACAAGAACAATGATAGCAGTGATGAGTCAAATGAAACAACTGCGGTAAACACAACAAATCCATCCTAAGCATGTATATACAACAACCATAACTTGAGGGATAAACCAAAATGATTGCTAATATAGAAGAAAAAGTGCGAGAATTCCTACAGAGAGCAGAGGAAAGTCAGATGAAATACTATTGTGAAGGTCAATCACAGAAGAAGTGTTTGAGGAACCAGCGACAAATGCATTTTTGTAGTATTCCGTCAGTTTCTCGTGAAAATCAGGTGGTAATTCGTACGAGTATTCTTCGTTGGCATGAGTTCGTTTGAGATAAATGTCGTAGTCGAGTGTGGAACACATTTTGATTGCGATGCATGACTGAAATTATTTTTTTTCTGTGGACAAGTATCTCACATCTCTTACAACAAGCTCTGTTACTCTGTAATTTTATTCTGTTCAGATGACATCCCTTCTATAGACATGTATCCAAGTAGTCTCAAGTTAGATAGATGATACACTTACCAGATGAGGATTATTATTCTTCTCCATGAACGATGCTTGTAGAAGTCGAATGTTCTGTTGATCGGACATCACTTTCCGACAGGTTATCTGACCCTGAAATGTTTGAAAGATGGCGGTTGATTCCTTATCAGATTCTGCGCGCTCCGCTTTCGGCCCATGTAGTATAGTGGTTAGTACTCCACGTTGTGGCCGTGGCGACGCTGGTTCGATTCCAGCCATGGGCAACTCTTTTCGCTTTTTTACGATGTGAAATCATCATACTATGAATGATACCACTTTTAGCCGTCTTTTGAAATACGCGTATCTCTTACACTCGAAATCTTTTTTTAGCTGAAACCCTGTGAAATCTGGATATAAAAATATGATGTGCACTTACTCCGCTCCACCGATGACATCTTCCCATCAACTCTGATCTTGTTCGCCTTGCGCTCTCGATCATTTGATGACTGAACTGCAAATAAATCAAATAAAATCATTCTTCCTTAGACTAAAACTCCACTTTCTGCTCATGATACAGTCAGAATTGATAGATTGAAATAATCCTTTACCCGATAACTATCGATGACAGAGACACACTTTGCGCAAGTGTGCGATCGTTCCAGAGCTGGAGTGGATTCCTGCACTGATAGAATCATTATGAATAGTTGAAACCAACAGTAAATCAAGTTCAAGAGCAAACAAGAAGGTCTTACTTGTGCTTGGGACTTCTGCAAGAATGCAAATAAAATCAGCCACCGCAAAAGCATCTGCAATTATTACTACTTTTTTGTTGTTGTAAATTTATCGCAAAAACAAGCACCTCTGAGTTACAGGGAAAACTTGGTGGAAGTACAACTGAGATTCGATATTGTTGCGAGAGTCAAAGGATAGTAGCAATATTCACACTAGCGGTGACCATCGACTGACTATCACATTGATACTGTCTTATCAACATCAAAGAGTCGAAATGTGAGATGAGAATGGGACAGGTGAAAAAAGTTCCGAGTGGAAGAAAAAGGAGAGATTTTGGAACAAGAAGGGAGATCAAAGCGGGCGATGATCCAACTGTGAAACGCGCGTGCGAACGAAGAGAGAGAGCGAGAGAGATCGTCACCTGCTCTTATCCAGTCATTCTTTCCCACCAATTATTTTGCCTTTGCCATCCTACTTTAATCCGTCCCGTTCCACGCGGGAGAATGTTGGAATGGCAACATCGAAAACAGTCAAGTTCTCCGAGCAACGAGGCTCTCCTGCCTAATCTACTCATGATAAAGCTCTTGTTTCGACATCAGGACCAATATCCTCACAATAACCCTGTTCTTCCTCTTCTTCTGTTATCCTCCACGTTTCTCGCCTGAGAAACGCACACACCACTGTTCCCTCACTCCCGCTCTCTCGCCGCCTGATATACTGGTTCTTCGAGCTTCGCTCTCGGCCCATGTAGTATAGTCCACGTTGTGGCCGTGGCGACGCTGGTTCGATTCCAGCCATGGGCAACTCTTTTTGCTCATTTTATGTTGTGAATTCATCGTACTATGGTTGCCAGGTCACTTCTTTTAGGTATCATTTGCAATTCTTGCCTCTCTTCACTCGAAACAGTCCTCATTCTTTCATGTTGACAAACTCGATGCCAATATCCTCCAAGAATAAACGACATGCAAACTGAGTAATTCGACATTTCTATGTTATTCTTTTCTTTTGCCAATATTTGTTTGTCTTTGCCTTATCTAAAGTTTATGAGAAATGAATCACATAAGAGAGAAACCTCGTATGCTGCCATTGATTGTTTGCCGACTAACTTCGTTTGTATAAATTGGATTTATTTTCTATTCATTTTTTCATTTTAGTACTTGATATGTTTATCGATTGATTGTTTTTAACGATAGATGATAGGAATGGGCTACACAGAATCCAATATTGACGTCGATTTGCGTTTCACGTTGATAAAGTTGCTAAATTTAAATGTTTTGCATCCTAAACGAGTTGAGCGGGCTCAGATCAGAATCCCTTTGTGAAATATGAGTCCTAATTCCTTACGATTACTGAGGGCAGTATTTTCTTCCTGAGCTAAAGAGGAGTATGGGGAGAGTGGTTAGAGCGACGATGAGAGAGGGAAAGGGGGAGATACACCCCTCTAGCAGGGTGTTTCCTACACGCGTTCGTGGTGTAATGGTCAGCATGGATGCCTTCCAAGCATTCGACGGGGGTTCGATTCCCCCCGAACGCAGTAATGTTTTGTTCTTTTTTTGCATATCATCAACAAGAACTATTACTAGGGAGATACCCTAGAGATTCTCACTTTGTAGTCCCCACATCTTAGCCGTTTGATCAAATAGAGGGCACATCATGCACTATTAGTCATTGTCGTTTATCACACCTTTCCTTCGTCTCGTATCCGAGGAAACTCTCCATCTCTTTCAAAAGATAGACCAAGTCAGCCGTCAAAACACCCTTTCTTATTCTCCGTATCACTCTAGACCACGAGATATTGTCAATGATGCAAGCTTTATTATAATGTTTCGCTCAATTACCCGTATAACAATGTCGGTTTATTGCATTTAGTTCTTCAACTCATTTGCCTGGTCTCACATGAAGAAAGCGATTATGATCACATGCTTCTTTCATGATCAGTTCCTCGAGAAGATCATGCATCAGAAGTGGTGTGGCTTGTCTCTCGCCTGAAGTTTTTATTTGATATTTCGGTATATTCGTTGCCTCTCATCATTCTTACCTCGGTGAGTGTGAGGAGCAGTCTGTGAAAGTGCAACTAGCATGAGTAGAATTATGCACGACAAGCTGAAGATGGCACGAGTCATTTCCGAGAGTCATATAGAAGTTTAAACTGATGGTTGCGATTCAAACGAAATACCTTTTATAAACAGCGCATGATAAGGAATAGCAGATAAATCTAATCTGGGCGTCGATTAGAGCAAGTTGCATGGTTTCCCAATTCTTTGATCATCCTTAGAATCAAACATATAGCTTCACATCATTTATAATGGTTTCAATTTCATATTCATTAAAAAGAATAATGATATTTTAGAATTCTTTAAATATTTTGAAAATGATTTTGAAAAAGTTTGGAATGTAGGGGGCGTCAGACATCATTCATTCCTCAAGTTATATCCTTTCCAAGGCGGTCTAAACCGCTTACGAGCAGGGCTGATTAGAGTATCGCGATGCTTTGATAGCAGCACCCTTCCTGAGAATGCATTATGAAGTTGTTTTAATCTGTATAGGGTGTGGCTGAATGTAGAAGTGATCATCTTATTTCTCTTATTCTAAGCTCATCCCTCTTCACCCCTGCCCTTATTTGATCCCATTCTATTGCTCTAATCCCATTCTTGTGTGCCATTCCCACCATTATTCATCTGATCTCATATACTCTCGTTGACGTCTTTCATCTTTCATTCATTTCTCGGAATTAAAAAGTGACTTGTGACCTCCGAGATTGCAACTGTGTCGAATCTCGTTCTTTTTCTAGCCATTAACCTTCTAGTGGGGCCAATTTTGCGAGAGGAGGAGGAGGGATGGGCGAACTAAGGAGATCCTTCCTTCTCCTCCTCCTTGAATCTTCCCTCCATTTCACTCTGTTGTCCAAGGAGACGCGGAAAGGCTCGTCAATATGAATCCTTTTTCCTTCCATCTGACATTTTGCCTCAACTCTTCCTATACTGTTTCCTATTCGACTAATACTACATCAGTCTTTGAAAAGATATTTTGTATCTTTCAGCATTCCGTTTTCCCCTTCATCTCTGTCTGTTTCTCTATCAGCAGTGATCGTGTCTGAATGATCGTCTTTATACCCCGAGTGCATCCCCATTTCCTACTGCATGTTTACAATTTGAAACTCTCGGAGGCTCATTAGTGTTAATAATGTGGGTGGCGCGAACTACGTCGTCAGACTTTTTTCTTCCTTTGAGGGCTGGCCACTTAGATTGTCTTACACTTCTTAGAGAACGTCGTATTTCTCTCATCCTATGAGTTTCTCCTATTCGGTTGTCCACAGAAACGCCGCCCACGTCCATAAATAACAGCCCCTTTGCATATCATTCTCCTTTCCGAGCTCCGCATCGAAAAATTTGGAAGCATTTCTAATTTCATTCCAAGTTTTGATCTGTCGTTTTCCATGGAAATGTTTCATCATTTTTCAGATGGAGGCCAACCTCCCCTCTCCTCCCCTGTCTCCTCGCCCCTCTTCTCCTTCGGGAGAACCACTCCCCAAAGACGACGATGAATCGTCACCGAGACCTCCGACTCCTCCTGATATTCGGATTCGGCTTCCATATCGTTCGTTTCCCACATCTATGTTGTCTGAGAATGATAATTCTTCGAATGAGGAAGGAGAATTCAGCCCGGCTCTCGTAAGTCTTCAACATATTCATTCACTGCACAGTTTCTTGGCAGTCTGTTATCCGATGAATTCTCAGTTTTACAATCAATTTACATTTCAACGTTCAGATTCGTCATACGATCGCGATGGAGGCGTTGCATGATGAGATTACCTCCCTTGAGATCGAATTGGACATGTGCACATTCCAGGACACTTACACCGAGGTTATTTTATTCTCCACATTCCAAATGCGATAGTGGTATGATACATTCCTGACCAGAGATAAGACTTACTCGAGAATCCTTATTTTTTTCCTCTCCTCATTTATAAACTCCTTTCGCGATTTACTTTCAACAATATTGCAGGAAGATTGCGCTCGACAGCACAATCTCTATACCGAGATCAAGTGTCTCAAGAGACGATACAAATTGATGGAAGCGATCGAGGACATCGATTATCCCATTCTCCCCCATAAACTGCCTTAAACCGCTATTGAAGTTTTACTTCTGTAATTTAATTACAAACCAAACTATGTATTTGTAAAACTAAACTTAAAGTTTGGAGTGTGAAGATTGATTGTATTTGTCGATTTTACTGCTTTCCCATCGTTTTATACGCATCGTTACTCGTTCTCATCCTGACGATTGTTTGTCATGAGTTCGTTCGGTGTTTCGATGAAAGGGTTATTTGAAAGGGAAAAGAAGTGTTCGAAAGGTGAAAGAAGAGAGAGGAAAGACTCTGAGACCTGGGCGGATGGAAAGTACGTTATTTGGATCATTTTAGATTAGAGCGGTTTGAGGAGCGCCCTCCATTCCAAATCCTCCGGGGTCGACTGACCGCGAGGCACGGGCCTCCCACGAAGGAATGAGGAGTTGTTAGAGTCTAGATCATGCGGTAAAGTAGGTCACAAATTAGATTGGATCCTCTGAACAGAATTGGCCATGAATATTCAGTGAACGAGAGCGAAGTGGTGTAGTGGTCTATGGCGCCCTCCCATTCCACTCGGGTTCGATTTGACAGTTCATCGAAAATATGATCAAAATGTTCCACAGATTTTAATCGTGTTCCCTGTCGTTGAGCTATTCATATATTCCTTACTTCTCTGATCATCTGGCAATCTGGCAACTAAACCAATCCTTCTTTCAACTTTTTATTTCCTTCTTCTATTCCTCTGGTATGTTTGTAATGTTTGTAATTGTAATAGGCGTGGCTTTGTATTAACACTTTATTACGCACACACACCACTATATTGATCTCGGCTGCCATACAATACACGATGAAGACTGGGACTCACGGGGGGACGGGCCAAAAGCTGGGAGGAGAGAGGGGAACGAGCGCTCGTTTTCAAAATATGGGTGGTTCATGGAGACCAAGGGACAGTATCAATGCATACGGGGACACGAAGGAATCGGGAGAGGGGAAAGTTGACTTAATTTCCACAGCAGACCTTCTGGATCTCCGAAGGTCTGCACATATTCGTGCAACACATCGTACTGATCAACTTGCTGTCGGCTCCTCGACGAGCACGAGAAGAGAAGACTGGTGAGGGAGTGATAGTATCGACGATGTCGAACGGCTTATCATGAGTCGCTGCAATGAAATATGTAATCTTAGCAATATTCTCATTCAAACGACTTCCTACAGAAACAGTAGTAATGTGTTAATAATTGCTGAGCGTATCCAACTCACGAGTAAAGACTTCCTTGCATTGAGGGGCATTGGGATCGCACAAGTTGTGATCCATGATGTGCTGTAGCAGTTTGGTGCCACACAAGCGGAAGAGGTCGTCATTGGCATGCGTGCAGCCAAATAGAACGATAAGGGCGACGTAGGAGAGGGACCGAAGTAGGAGCATCCTCTAGCTAGAATTGGCAACTAGGCAAACGTCAGTTAACAAGCGAAAATGATCAGAAGACTCTCCTACAGATGGGTTGGTGGAATATTTAGGATAAAAAGTTGTCAGAGATTGTAATCAGGTCCTAAGTAGGAGAATAAAAACGAGAATGAACGAGAATGATGATGAAAATAGTTAATGGTCAAATTCACACAAGATGGCGAAAAGGAAATACTCGACTACGGTTGTGCTACTTGGATTATGGGAAAATACAATTGTAATAAAGCAGTAGCAGATTGTAAAATGAAGCGAGAGGAGGATAACGAAATAGCTCAAGCAAAAAGGTTGCATAGCGGCATAATTCAGGACTTTAGTCGAAAGGGAGAGATCGTATGGAGTTGCAGAAGCTGGAATGAGTACTGTGGTAAAACCAGCGCTTTTATACGGCAGGGGGCGGAGTCTGCAGAAGGCGGAGCGTAAAAGAGGCAAAGACTTCGGGGATTCGAAGATGGTACAACATCGAGAGAGATGGGAAATCGATTGGCACCGCAAGTAACAATACAAGTATAAATATGAAAATGCAGTGCAGATGAACGTTGTGAGTCATTACTCTTATATTACTTGAGTGCACCCTTGCGCCCACTTTCTGATTGCGATCCATTAGGAGTACGGTGGCACTCATAGTTATTACTTCCCACTCACTTGAAAGTGGATTGAAACGGAGAAGAATACCTTCTCAACTGGGCAACAACTTTTTTCTGTGAAAAGGTCACGACGAAGAAAAGATTCTAGATGGAAACGTATCAAATTCGTAGGTTGAATTGAATAACAGAGTAGCCTCGGTGCATTGGTGAAAAGTAGTTCTATTTTGCAGAAGGTAAGGAGGAATCAGCAAATCGAGAAAATATGTCCTTTTTTATGAAATTAGCTTTGATTAATAAACGTCAAACTATTATTCTATGGAGATCTTAGAAGATACTCAGAATAGATACTGTAGATCTGTCTGAAAGCTTTCAAAGCACTCAATGGATTATCAGCCACTGTCAGTAGACGGCTAGCCAATTGGACTGAAGAGAATGCCTCGTTTCGAGGAATGTCAGTGAGCGTGAAAGAATGGGAAATGAATCTGAGAATAGAAGAAACATAAACTGAATCGTACACTACTGAAGAATTAGTGCAGATTTGATATTTTTTTCATCAGATGGAAGATTTGGGGTACGTTATCTTCTTCGAGTTTCACCGAGTTTTTCTTCGCGCTATCTTTCACAAGGAGTACGATAGTGTTTCACTCATTGCTGTCCCACTTCACTCTTCCACGAAATGGAGGAGAATACAAATTAACGTTTTCAACAACTTTGGCGTCCATTAGTAGCATATGCAAATTTGTCTGCAGGATTTCACAGCACTCAGTGGATTATCAACCACTCTCCGCAGACGACAAACCAATTTGGGGAATGAAAAGTATCCTAAAAAAAATTGTTAGCGTCTGTGACGGATGGGAGATTTGGCATTATCTCGCAGCGTAGGTTTGTTGGAACTATGATTTTGAAAATAACGATGTTCATACCGATGAATCGGTCGCTTATTTCTCCCTCGTGTGGGCGAGGTATTAGCAGGTACTCGGAATAGACACATGAAAATTTGTCGTCTGGTTGATTTCACAGCACTCAATGGATTATAAACCACTGTAAGTAGACGACAAACCAATTTGATAGAAGGATGAGATCAAAAGCAATAGAAAGAGAATCTTTACGAAGCTGTTGACGAATTCGTTAATCTCCAGGAGAGAAAACGCGGCAAAATACGGTTTTTACCTTCTATTTCGAGCCGATTAAGGGCGTCTCGTCAAGTGTTTCGTTACCGAGGATTAGGAAAGTGTAGATAGGGGCCACAAGCTCCGCCCACTTTTGTGAGACACGATCTCGCGAAAAAGCGAGAAACAAAAGCCCAAGCTTCATTCTAAACCAAATCGCTCATTCTAAAGTGCGTTGGATAGCTACTGCCGACCTCAATCGATTGAGCACTGCCCAAAATTAGCATATCATCGCTAAGTAGATCAAATTTGCATATAAAAGAAGGGAAAGGCCGTTTTGAGGCCTTCCAGTGGGAAAGTTTTGTTTGGGCAGTATTTATCTGACTAATACGAATATTTTAGGAATTTTAGAGAAAAAATTAAATTTTTATCATGCTTCAAAAGCTTGGGCTTGAGCGCGGGGAGAGGCGAGCGAGAGGGCGGGGGGAGGGAGAGAGACACACGCTAATTAGGCTCCGCCCCTTTCCCTCTCGTCTCGCCTTTCCCTCCTCTCCCCCAGTGAGTCACGCGCGTACTTCTCGGGCTCTAGCGCGGCTCAGAGACAAGATATCGACAAACGGTAAAAAGCATGATGTTATTGGATCCATGAGGGATAGTTTGAATATACTTTTGACCCCGTCGTGTAAAATCGGCTATGTGCGTTGTGGCCTCTAAGTGTAGATCATTAACTTGTCTCTCTTATCTTTGCTGTCTCCGTTTCTGTTGTTAGAATAGTACTTCCATGGAGATGTTATCTTCCGTATTCAATAATCTGAAATCCGACTCTTCAGATTCTCTCCCTCGCTCTATTCTCTCACCCTCAGGCCCCGTCTCAGACATTGATATTCTTTCAATGATGACTGCGCCACGCTCTTATCTCTTCGCTCTCCTTTTACTTATAGAAGTATTCCTTTTCTAGTGAAAGTTATTTTTTTTATTCAGCTGCTCTCTAGTTTCACTTGTAACAATAGTTTTCGTTCAGAGTGGTCAGATAAATGCATTAATTAACAGTTTTCAGGCGAACAATGGTTGAGCGCAAATGGTTTGATCGTCTTCTGAAGTCCATTCGCAACAGGCACTTTTACCTTTTTAAGCATAAAATCAAGTAATCTCAATTGAGGTTCACTCGTCGCTCCAACCGAGTGAACCACCAGTTCATCCAGGTCACTTCAGCCGGTCCTTCTCCCGCGTTGAATCGGGCTAAGGTAAAGAATGAAGTACTGAATCGAGAAATACTCGTATCTTTCAGCCACGAGACGTGAAGGAGTGGAATCGTGAGCTTCAACGTGTTCAGACCTCCCGCTGATTGATTCCCTCCCCCTTGTTATGGGTGTTCCCTTTCATGTTGTATTGTTTGATAAACATGCTTATACTTCGATCAAATATGTGTGAGAAGGGGAGGGAGAAGGAAAGGATGGATGGGAGGATTTAAGGTGTTGGCTCCCCTCATCTTCTCTCGGCCCGTCTTCCAAAACCATGGCAACATATTAAAGGAAAGAGGAAAGTTTGATGAGATAAGTTGGAGGAGAATAATATCAAGTTGCGAGAAATCTGAGGAGCTTTTTTGAATTGAAGCACGAGTAGTGATCATTCACAGGTCAACAAGAAATTTCATCAACTCATAAATGGTTGTTGTCTTAAAAATGAGTGATTTTTTTGAAAAGATTGTAGAGTCGCTACTGATTTCACTTTTTTTCCTTACCCCACTCCGCTTCTGAGTTCCTGCGCTACGGTACTCCTCATTCAGGCGTTGGGGTAACTCTATGTTGTTGAGATAGGATCATTTTTAGAGCAATAATGATTCATCGTTTGGAAGTTCTTGACAGACTACATAAAGCACAAGCATACACTGAATTGGTCTTGCAAAATAGTTACTGGACTAGCAGTGTGCTCCTGCAGGACTTCATGTGCCTTGAGTACGGAGTGACCTTTACCTTCACAAGAAACACATAACAAAATACCAGATGACACATCAAACGGAGGGATCTCATCAAGTCCCTCAATAATCAGAAGCTAAGGGTAAGATAGCAAGCCTACCTCTTTGATTCCCCCGTTACATCTTACAAATCGGGCGTCCATTTCGCTATGAACTACTCTCGCTCAGTCATTTCTTGAGTGAACAGCCCCAGCAAGTCGTGCCCGGAAGAAGTCGTTGTTAAGCGAAACGTCCCACTCCATATTTGTATACTCTCTTTCCATCAGTTTCCATCATTAATTCAAAGTTTTCATCAGATTTTCACAGACCACGTGAATCTTTTTTTGGACAGGTGAATAATGAACGTTTCTCAATTGCTGAACAAGGGCTACAAGATGATTGCGACTGAGCCGGACACGACGATTTATGTCGACCCATCGATCAGACAAGTGCAATACACTTACTACGGCCCACCTGCTCCCGTCTCGGAAGAGGTACGGATCAAATTCTTCACTTCCAGTTTATAGCTGCGGGGATGTTTCTTTCACGTTACAATCTCTGTAAAAGACCTTCGAATAGGTAAAATGTGAAGGTGAAGTCGTCCCGTTGATCAAGGCACTTGCTCTTTCGATCTCTTTCGAGGGCTATTGTCAGACGGGAGCGTTCGGAATAGGACAATGAAAAAATGAATCATCTCAGGACATGGCTCGTGAAGCGGCGGTTTGGCATGCTCAGGAAAGAAGAATTCACATGTGAGATGAACAAGTCTTCGACTCCTCTCCATGTTTCATCATCATTAGTTTTTGTCACAGTTTTTATCGATAAATTTGTGATTGCGTTCGTAGATGAGAATGACGACAGAACAGGGTCAAATGGAAGGAGAAGCGACCCTCAATGTGAGAAGAGCAAGAAACAAACATCTAGAAGAATGCTCCTTCCACTTCCTAGTTGAAATCGGAGCATACACTTACTTTTGAGTTATGTTCGGAGTCTCTACCGTTTCCACTTCTTTCACTTTCATCGTCACTTTAGTTATTTGCTCGTTCTCTGTAGCTACCGTACTCTCTCACACTTCTCTTGCAAACTGTCGTGCCATTTGCAAAAAAAACATCTCTGGAATCGGAGGTGGCAATTCCATCTACACCTACGGAGTCGCTATTTCAAGTTTCACTGAATTGCTCGAATGCGCCATTGGAAGTAATGGGCTCCTGAACTTAAGCAGGCTTAGTCTGTCATGTTGTATCGTTATTTTAACGACCTGAATCAATCGAACAAACTCGATCTTTGTTCCCAATAACTAGATGGAGAGAGAGAGCGTGCGAATGCTGCAAAGCATATGAAAAAAAACGAGGCTGCAGCACATGAAGTCTAATTCAACAAAGAACGACGAAGAAATATATTTTGATGTGAATAATGAACAATTTTGAAAGAATCAGCCTCGTTCAGCTTGCGAATTATATTTGGAATTATCTCCATCCTAATTCCTCCCCAATTCTTCCCCTGTCCACTCTAACCTTTCCAAGCTATGCTCCTTCTACGTACAAGCAACCTGCTTCAAAGAGTTGTGTTCCAGTCTTTCGAGATGAATTGTTTAATGCAATAAGGACTACGAGACTCTAAATGAGAGGACGGGTCTCACCATGAACAAACATCTCGAACGGGTCTTTATTGTGCCCAAACTTTCACAATTTTGTGCACTTTAGTGTCTGCGAAGTCGATGGAGGTGATTCCATAGACGCCTACAGAGGCGGTGAACGGAAAGGCGGTGAAAGCGGTGAAAGCCGCGGTGAAAGCGCAGTTCGAAGTAACGTTTGCGGGGTGTCGGAATTAGCTGCCTACCCACGATCAGTTCGATTGTCTGTCTCTTCATCCTGTCACTGTCATTGAAAATTCATAATTGCTTCAAAGAATGCCTACGGGACTTTGACAAAAAAGTCGAGACAAAAAAAAGACAAAAATCTAAATTGCAGGAAGGTCTCATCAAATCTCGTACAGGCATCTCGAATGCACTTTCATTGTTCTGACTAAACAATTAAGATTTCGATATTAATTATGGTTTGTAGGCGGGTGATTTCATGGACTCCTACAGAGGCGCGAAAGGCGGCGCCATTCGAAATAACTGCGTAAAGACGGCAATATTTAAGCACAGCGCCTGCTCCAATCAGTCGAACACATTCCAACTTACTACTTCCTTTCTACCTTATGCACTCTCTCACCCAATCATAATTGTGATTCCGTCGAGATGAGGCTGAGGTAGCAGCGAATCGCTCCGATTTCATCCATTTAGATGCAAAAACAAACAATAATTCCCTGCGAATCGCCTCGATTCTTCTCCTCCATAATGAATCGCCGCTGAAATTCAACTCCTCGCTTCAAAATTTCCCGCCTTTCTTCGCCTCAATTATCGACGAATTCGAAATAATTGCGAATTCCCCTTGAAAAAAAAAGATTATTGAGGTTTTCTAATAAGTGCACCAACTCCTCCGCTCATATTCGTTGTGTTTTTCTATTCCTCGTCGCATATTCGATTCCTTTCTCAATTCTACCGCAGTTTCAGCTCGGATTATTGTCGAAATGGGCAAGAAATGGGAGAAAATTCGGAAGTGGTAAGGGTTTATCTATCGAAAGTTGCCCTGTCAGGGTGAAGAATTCGTCTCTTCATTCCACGTGCTCTCTAAACGGTCAGAGCGATGAGAGATCACTCGGAATGAACAGATGAATTCTTCACTCTGACAGGACTATTCGGAAGGATGTAAGTCATGACAAATCTCACAGGAGCTGGAGACGTCAACCCAATGAGCAAGCGAATTCAGAAGTGAGTAAGGAGGAGCCTCTTCCTCCTGTCACGCAGCCTCCCCAGGAGAAGAAAGAGGTGGGCAATGGCATGTGACAAACATACACTAACTAATTGCAGGAGACTCTTCCGACTATGGGTGACACTACCCATCCTTCTCTTAAGGAGGAGAAGAAGGAGGTGGGAGGAAGAGCCTTGGGTGACATTGCTAAACCTTTGCTTAAGGAGAAGAAGGTGGAAGGAAGAGGGAGGACTCTGGGTGACACTACTCATCTTCCCCTAGAGGAGGAGAAGAAGGAGGAGGTAGGATAAAAGGGAGTCAGAGACTATTAACACCGTCCCTTGCAGGACGATCCAGTTCCGGAGTATGAGGGGAGCGAGAGCCAGAAGGCTCATTTCGAAGAGCTCTTCCGTTGTTGGGACGAGGGATCTTCTGAGCAGGTCAAGCAGGAACTGACGTAAGTTATCATTAATAAGTCTGTTTGTCTCGTCGGGGAATTGAACTCGATACCCTTCGAATGATCGCCGGCGCCATACACCCATACGGCCATCCCGCTCGGCCATAATCGGGAAAGTCATAATGAATTCATTCCAGTGCTCGTCAGACCGCAGCTCTCGAGGTTCAGAAAGCTCACTTCGATGAGCTCTACAGCCATTGGGACGAGGGCCATGAGAAATACGAGAGAAACAAGAAGGAATCGAACCAGTAATTACCCCCGAGAATCGATATTCCCTACCTCTCGAGCAGCCCTCTGATATTCTACTCTTGTCACAGCCACTCACCAATTCCTGTTCAATATTATGTAATGATGATAAGTATCTTGTTGTAGTCGTTGCACTTAAAAACGAAATACGAATAACAGCAACAACACCTTGAGTAATCCTTGAGTAAAGATTATGAATATCAACAATCAAACACCATCTCAGTCAAACACCATCTACTTCCAGTCATAGAGAAACATAGCGTAAATTGATAAGCATCTGTCCTCATATGTATTTATCATACTAACGCCGATGGGTGAAATGACTATCAGGGATGAACCCTGGATTTATTTTCGTAAAGTTAGAAGGAATTCGCGATTATGTTTTCGTGAAAATAATATCTTATTCTTCAGTCGTCCGATTGGTTTATTCTCTAACTTCGTGATATTGGCGAATCGGTTCTGCAAAGGCGTCGAAAATAATTCTCAGATTTCTTCCTCAATGATGAAGAACAAACATTCGTGACCAATGGTGTTTGTTCGTTTCAAACTACAAAGCTAATGGACTGCGTCTCTTTGTTCAGAGGTGAGACTCCTCTGATCTGAAAAGAGCCCTGCACGCCAAGAAATCTTTGTATGCCCTTCCCTCCAGTCCCTCTCCATTCACACCTCTCCATTCTCTTCCTTACCTCTCCTTCACACGATATTGACTTTCCAGTACATGCGAACCGAGAATTCAGGGGGTGTAGACTACTTAGTTGTTAATAAAACAGGCAAGGATGTGCCTGAACTTGCTCATGCTCATGCTAAAAAAAATGTTCAAAAATACAACAGTGTGACGTGAATCAATCGTTTATTGAAGGGGGTTCTTATTCAGATCACACGAGGGCGTTCGTCATGGTTTCTGCTTGAGATTCCCCAAGATGTCGTACTCAAAGAGGTAGCAAAGTCGACGAAGGAAGATCCCCACACCAGTTCACCTCCAGTCCAAGATTCCCGCACAGAGTCGACCGCCCGCAGTCTCGCTCGCCGCTCGTCAAGTAAGGTCACTGCATTACATCGGCATCGACATTTGCCATAACAATTTCTTAAATTTGCTTCCAAATTTAGGACAGCGAAGTGAAATTATCGAGATTGCTCTCCACTTATTCAACTCCAATCTGACATGGCCCCTACGTCGTTTCGAACAAAGACCAGAACAATAATTCCCGCCCACTCATGTGATGATGATTGATAATCTGGTGATCAGGTGACGAATTCCTTTCATTCATGAAATACGTATAGCCTTCCTCGAAATCACGCGACTGCTATCCCAATATCTTTTTTCATTAGGCTAGCCAAATATCATACAATCTCACTGAAGTTTCATTCCCTCTTTCTTTCAATTTCTTATCATTTCTCTCAGATTGTTTATTATCGATGAAAAATATAGCAAAAAAGAATATTTCAGGTATAATCCGAGTAGGAGACATCCTTAATAATGTCCTGCCTTCTCAACAGGTTGCGTTTTAATTGTCCTATCACTTTATTCCAAAAGAAACGATTCAGTTGCTCCGGAACAACCGAAGTCGTTGAACAACAGCCAGTCTCGGCAGTCGTAACGCAACCGATTGACGCGCAGCCTACCGCTCAGACATCTCCCATTAATATCGAAGTGAAAATCAAAGCCAAGCCTACTGACGATGAGGTAAAAAAGCATGGAAATCAAAGAATCGAGAATGATTTTAGGAGGAGTTCACTCCCCCGAATAAGGTTGAATACACGCCCGAACAGGCAGAACATCTGAACCGTCTTGCTTCTCAATGGGCAGGCGAGATTAGCGAGGAGAAAGAGAAAGAAGAAGAAGAACTCCAATAGACTTCATTGCAATTCATCTCAACAGTACTCATGTATTCATCATGCATTCTTCACACCATGTATACTCCTTTTTCATGAAATAAATAATCTTCCATCTGACATGGAATCTTAGGTTTGACAATCTGACATCTGACAAATTAAAAATAATCTATTTGACACAGCGAAATATAAACCAAACAAAATGTTTTCCCTCTCATGCCGCTTACTTTTTTGCACTAGCCAATTTCTCGAGTATCTCATTAGAAGGGCAAATCGAAGCTTGTTTAGCCTGAAAGGTGCCTCTCATTCTCACTCTACATTTTGCCTCCTTCCATCGATAATCGCTGAATGTTGCTTGCAGCTCAAAGCGATCCAGCATTCACACTTGCAGCCGCATATCCTTTTGTGCTGTCGTCCAGTCCTATCAACGTGATAGTTCTTGTTTATCCACGCCTACTCATTTTCTCTTATTATTGCATTACCATATATATTTGTTTGTTCCGATATTAGTTTGTTCTTTGTTAATTTTTTTTCTAACAGTTGGCCAGTGGGTCCCACCTAGTGTAGTCTTACGACGTAAAACCGCACGACGTGGATACACCTTTTATTAATTTGGAAGAAAACAGTCCATTTCCATGTGTCAACTGAGCTCTATCGTAGTCAAAAGGATGAACGCTCTTCTGTCGTGCCTAGCCAGGTTAGAATCATCTCTTTTCGATATTAATAACACCATTACAGCTGTTATCGCACCCAATCGAAAGTTGAGCCTACCTCGATAACCGCTTCTCTCCCCCTTCCCATTACTTCCATTCCTTCAGTCTCGTCGCATGTCGAGGTACGGTAAATTTGGATGAATACCGTACTTCTATTAGTTAGCTCATTGGTTATCCCAACTTGTAGTCGTCACATGACAACTGAAAACTAACTGGAGCACCGTTATCCAACTTTCTCATTCAGGATACTCTGAGTGCCCGTCAGTGGGTGCCGAGTGAGGGATCTCACTTTCCCCATCTCTTCGGCGAATGGAAGGTTGTCTATGAGGAGAAGCAGAGAACGAAGGAAGAAGCAAACAAGGAGTGAGAGGAAGGAAGGGGCAAAAGCGAGAGTTTCCTTAACCTCCCCCTCCTTATCCCCTTCTTGCATCATTCAGTTGTTTGAATAATTTTCAAATGCATAAATATACTATCGTTCTCTCATCTATTTTTTCGTACATTGAGAGGAGTGGTAAGGATGCCGAACTTGTGTGAAGGATTGAGTATGACGAGGCGGGGAAGAGAGGAGAGGGACGAGAAGAGGTTAGGCAAACAAGTCTCTCAAATCCGATATCAAGAGATCATTTTCTCTATTTTAGGGCTACTTGAAATCTGTGAAAATAACTATATATTCGGACAATTCTCGGTTTTCTGGCAATGCGAACGTTATGCAATCATGCAATTCTCCACTCCAACACAATTTCTTCATCCATGACGTGACATCCAATGTTAGGTCATTAGAGCAATTTAAATCAAATAAATTTATTACAAACCCTGGAATGGGAGCTAGTGAGGGAAGTGTGGGAAGCCAAAACATGAGATAGAGATGACGGAGCAGTGAAGAGCGAGCATGATTGATACTTCACTATTGTTGGTCAGAATCGAGCAAGGAAACGGTTGAAGTGGCGATCGAGAGACCAGACTCCGCATCTTCACTGACGGATAGGATGGATGATGTCGTCTCAGTGCTCTCGGAGGGGAGAGTAGGTACCGCGTCTACGCCCGTCTCGGAGGGATTGCTGAGCCTTCTCCATTTCGAGACTCTGTGTTTGTTCCGTTATTCAGCACAAATGAAACTTGTTCTTTCAATCTAGTTTTATCAGAAAAGCAAAACTTGGTAAATGAAAAAATATCGAAACCTGTCGCAAAGTTCGTCAACGATCGCTGCCACACAGATGAATACTGAACATGCGCCAAGGAAGAACACGAAACAAAAGACGCAGAAGTACAACAAGTCTGAGGCATCCATTAATCTGCAAGTCCGAGGAACATCAACAATGAAACGAGTTCAATGACTCGTAGCTTGATTTTCGACAAAATCTATTAAAGTAACTTTATTTTAAGACGAGGCAGTTACTCGTAACTATAGATATCTTTAAATATGACACGTGAGAGAGTAAGTACTCGCAACATGAGAGAAGAGTGAATCGATACGAGATAGATGTATCTAATGAGGCCGACAATGTCGGGATATGTACTTGGAGATGTTGAGATTTCTGCTGACTAACCGAGCACATATAAAAGAATCCCGATGCGATTTTCGTGGATCCGAACATTGTCTGGAGAGGCAAATAAAACAGTAGTGCTTATTATATATTTTAATCGTATCATAATTATATGAGAAGAACGATAGATGAGTCGAGCAGTTAACTGGCCGCGCCCTCGATGACGTCATCAGTTGCGGACACCTCACTCGGATTTCCATTGTTCGTTTTAGACGGAGCGACTCGCATCTGTCTTTGCATTGCCCTGAGGTTTAAAAGAAAACAATGAACAATTCATACTTCTTTTCGCGTCGATTCGCCTGGTAGATGAAGGAGATTCCTCCATACGCGGAACTGAGAGCGACGAAAAGGACCAAACAAGAGATATAGAAATAAATGGAATCGAATGGCTCCATTATCTGCAAAAACAATCAGAATTTTGACAAAAAAATCAATCGACTACATGGCCAAATAGAAACAAAATTGAGAAACATAACAAGTATTGGTTTCTTAGAGTATGTAAATAAAAACTCGCGAGTACTCGCTGTACTAGGCAAGCACGAATCAATGAATGAGATGGGATCTAGACCAAATAACAATGAGAATGTATGAATTTCAAGGCATCACCAAACATCACACAACAACTTTGGCGTGTGGCCTTCCTAATGTTCATCAGACCTGATGTAGATGAATGGAAAACTAAAAGTGGCGATTACCCAGAACATTAGTCGCCTCGAAAAAAAAACATTGTGTAAAAACAATGTCCTGACTTCCGAAGAATCCCAACTTTGACTATGGAAACACTTGATTCCTGAAGAAACTGATTCAATTCCATTGTTCAAAACATCTTCGAGAAGATTCTCGAGTCAATTTCTTATCTTCATCCAAAGACTCGAGTGGTCCTTCGAGACTACTCGACAAAATCTCCGAATCTATACAAGATGTTTCTCACTAAATCCTGAGAAGCTAATGGGAATCATGGAGCTTCTTCGAAATTTCACCATCATATTCTGTATATTTTTAGTCTTTTTTTATAAAAGACCGTCTATTTCTGTATAATTTGAAATATTCTCGCTTCTTTGATAATCATTACTGTTCCTATGCATTGCAGAAAGCATGTTCGACTGCTTCGATCTTCTCAAAAGGTTGTGATAGGAGGCCGTTTGCCTAAGAATCGGACAAATCAGGAGTGGCTTGGCACAGCTCAAAAATCTCGATTCTCTGAAACAGTGTGTTTTGGGGTTCTTGGGGGTGCTGATGACGATGGGCAAGTTAATTTTGCATGTCGACCTCCCGTTGGCTCCAGATGCCGTGACGTCGAAAACAGTTTTTCGAGATTTTCTCAGTTAGAATAACAGCAAATATTAAGCGAGTTTGGCCCTGGGGTAGAATTCGATGCTGATTACAGCTGCCAACTTTATTTTTCGTGAATTACAAAAATAATTGTGTAAAATGGAAGTTCTCAGGGAGCCAATAGGGATCAGGGAGACTAGCATAGATCGGACCGGAATGATACAAGGATTCCAAATATGTTTTTAGGCAGTCAATAAAACATGCAGATAAGGTTTTATGCAAAAGATAGTTTACCGGTTTGTAAGTAAATTCAGCCATCCTTCCGCTTGTTGACTTCCGATGTCTTGATCTACGCGAGTCTCTCTAGCATGACCTCTTCCCTCTCTCTGTGCTCTCTCTATTCCCCATGCTCTCTCGCCTCCCTCGGGAAGGAGAGACGAATCGATAAAAGTTCGGAAGTCAACAAGTGGAAGGATGGCTGAATTTACTTACAAACCGGCAAACTATCTTTTGCATAAAACCTTATCTGCATGTTTTATTGACTGCCTAAAAACATATTTGGAATCCTTGTATCATTCCGGTCCGATCTATGCTGGTCTCCCTGATCCCTATTAGCTCCCTGAGAACTTCCATTTTACACAATTATTTTTGTAATTCACAAAAAGTAAAGTTGGCAGCTGTAATCAGCATCAAATTCTACCCCCAGGGCTTAACTCGCTTAATTTTTGCTGTTATTCTAACTCAGAAAATCTCGAAAAACTGATTTCGACGTCACGGCATCTGGAGCCAACAGGAAGTCGACATGCAAAATGAACTTGCCCATCGTCATCAGCACCCCCAAGAACCCCAAAATACACTGTTTCAGAGAATCGAGATTTTTGAGCTGTGCCAACTCTTGTCCGACTCTTACGCAAACGGCCTCATAGTCTGATTTCTTAAAGAAAAAAAAGCCCATTTCAGTTGCTGGGGCATCGATGGCTCTCTCGAACGGACCACTTCGACCGTCGTTCCCATTTCTCAGTCGATAGATACTCAGCCTAAGGCTGAAGGACTTCCGATCGGGCCTTCCTATGCCGTCGACAACGAGGTTGGGACTGGGGAATGAGAATATCGCTCTCTATACGCAATGCTCTCTCGCGGGTCAGACAAAATCGAAAGAGAGTTGAGAAAAGAAAGTTAAACATTTTTTGTACAACTAAACTAAAGTTGGAAAGAGTGAGACACGAGATGATAATTGACTAATTGAGGATGAGTTCACTCCCCGTGATGAAGTCGTCTTCACTGTTGAGCAAGCAGCTCATATGAAGGATCTCGATACGAAATGGAGGGCAACTAATAATTAGATGAATACTAAGAAACATTCCAATCAGATTTTTTACGAGCATTTAAATTGTATATCCGTTATTTAATATTCAATATTTATTTTTCGAGACTAATAAACAGATTCAGTGGAGTGCAAAACAATCGAGAGGAATGAAAAGTTTGTGATTTCGAACACTTGAAGCCTCAGTTTTCATTGGTCGTTTACCATTTCCTAGTGAACTCATTACGACATCAAGTCAATATATTCTTCAATGAACCCGCCCCTTAGCTCTCCTTCTCGTTCCTCATTGTGTATTGTGTTGCCTCAGAGTGGGACGAATCTTGTGATGCAAGTTCATATCTGTTGAATCTCTAAATATCGAATTGTGTTCCTCTTGACTAGAAGAACATTTGAATCGCTCTTAAAATCCTCATCGAACTAACTCTAAGTTCTATGCTGTCCGAATTTAATATGAACCATTTTGAAAGCGGAACAATCATTGACTATATGAGCCCAATTCAACTCTTCTCTCCCACACTCACGGAAACCACCGGTTTTTTAGTGATCAAACAATGGGTTCCATTTATCGCTCACTTTGGCACAGAAATCTAACTTACAAGATACTACTTGCAAGGGAAGAATGAGTGGAACATGAGAAATTATTGATGCATCGTCTCCTAGAAGAAGAGCTCAATGGAGTATTGCTTTGTGATGAGAACACCCGGCTTCCGAAGAGTTAGCTTCTGAATATATGAATATTATGAATATATTCTGTGTATTTTATATTGTCTGGTATGATCAACGATCATTTCATTTCTCAGTTGCCACAAAAACTTTTTTTGTTTCTAACACTAAAGGAAAGTCCATGGTCGTTTCACCCTGATGTTTAGATAGATCTCCTACCTCCATCTTTCCATCATACTTCCATCCTGTTAGTGACTGTCCGGCCTCTCCATACACTTTGAGAGCAACGGAAACGGGAGACGAACGAACACCGCGGATCTGCAAATTATATTTACATCGAAGGTAATCGTCCTTAAGATCGAGTAATTTCTACTAGTTTTTGGCCACATACTGTCCGAGTTGAGAAAATACACAATCAGCTTGCCTCAATCTTCTCGATCCAATTCTTGGCCTCGTATTTGCCCACGGGAATAGAGGTGAAAGTGGCAGTGGACGATGAAGTCGATCTGCAAATAAGTTTATATAGTTTTCCATGGGAGAATTCAACTACTAAACTTCTATAAAGCGGTATGATTTCTATGAGAGCATACTAAATTTCTATCGTCGGTTAAATAATGCTGATGCTCAACTCAACATCGATAATTGTTTTCATTTTACCTGTATACCATCGCCGCTTCAACAAACTCTTCCTTCTCTTGGTACGCATGTGTCTTCGCATCGTCCATGTACACCGTTCCCTGCAGGTGAAATAGTTAGTGACCTCCCGTCTCTCACAACAAAGAACTACGAGTTCTCAAGAAAAGTCGTTGTTGTGATCGTGTATTTGAAGAATTTTACGGCATTCAATTCCTATCCATTTTATACCTTCACATGTCTTGTCACCTTAGAGTGTTAAAATATATAATAATTATCAACCTTCGCATGCCCATCTTCGTCAAGAGCAATGAAGAGCGTAAGTGGATCAGCTCGCATCAACCAGGCAGAACGACGAATCTGAGAATATCGTCATTATTGTTTGAATATTTTCTGAATCAATTTCCGTTGATCACTCCAGGCTTAATCTTCTATAATTTCAATACAGTGTCCTCGCTCTTTTCTTCAAAGTGTCAACGGAAGATTACACACTATCCGAATTTTTAAGAGAATATTGCGAGTTATAAAGAGGGAAAGGAGGTAAGAATGGTTGAGCACGAGCGACTGATGTCGTTGTAGTCAGAATGTTGGCGTCACAAAGAATACTAGGTGCATACTCTCTGCCAGTTGGGCACGATTGTGCCTCCTCTCTGCCACACTGGAGTAGGCGACTCGTAGAGAACGGCTGGTATTGTTTGTTTGCCCGATAACTGAGAGGCACCGGTGTGGTAGTCGAACCATCGGGCAGTCTGCAATCGATCAATTTATATTTCGCTCTCCCTCTCTAAATAGGAAATTCAGTGGAACTCGCATTCGAAAAAAATGGTATTTATAAGTCTCTTTCTCTGTCACATCAATATAAAGAAAGGGGCTGTCTTCTAGCGTTCATTCTCTACTAGAAGTTGTAATACCTTCTTTCCATCTCTCTCCGGTAATTGTACAGTCACCGACGTGGCTCCCTTCGTGACAACAGGATGAACGAGCAGAGCATCTCCGATCATCCATGCCTGAAAATCGAGAAATAGTGAATACCGTACCATGAAGGGCTATTTTTGAAACAATTAAAAATTTCATACAAGACCTACGTCTTGAGTCTCAAAGAATTTATCCTCCTCTGGAAATTCGTAGAAGATGGGTCTCATTGGCGGCATTCCATTCTGTGCGTGCTCTCGGAATATTGCGTACCTGAAAAAATATGAATTGTTTCTCGATTCCTACGATCCCACATCCTCATGAATCAGCATCTTGATAACTAACCATTTCCACTTTGCCTAACTAAAAAATTTACCAATACGGCAGGAGTGCGTATCTCTCCCGTATGCTCCTTCTCATCGACAGCATCGCCTTCTCCGATGACAACCACGGTTCACGACGACGAGTGTCGATGTGAGAATGAGCTCTGATATTAAGAATATTAACTTTTTCATAGACAGAATGAAAATTTTAAGTGTGTTACTGGGAAGAGTTTTTATAACAAATTTGAGTAAATAAACGAACCTGAAGAAGGGCTGCCATGCGCCCACATTGTACCATCGCACAAGCAACTCCTCCGATGGGTTCCCGAAGAATCCGCCGATATCAGCCCCTGAAGATCTTTGGTTTAGAGCTATTTCTGTTGTTGTAGTCAAATCTTGAATAAAAAAATATACGTAGTTCGCACTCGCTAGTTTTTGTGATCGTGAAAGTGTGTGAAGAGAGCGTAGAATTCGAACCAACATCTCAAAGACCAAAAAAACCAAAGACGTGCATCTCCCATTTTCTCATATCCTATTTTCTCTTTACATACCTTGTTTCACAAAGAAGATTGTAATTCCCTTATCGCATCGCTAAGTTCGATTAATTTGCTTACCCGCGAATGGAATGCCAGCGACTGAGAGTGAGAGCATCATGGGAGCAGAAATGGCGAGATGACTCCACTCTGCTGTGTTGTCGCCCGTCCAAATGGCCGCTGTCCTCTGAGTACCGATGAATCCAGCCCTTGAAAGTGAGAGTTTACGGAGACTCCTGAGAATAAAATCACCTCCTTTTCAACCGCATTGCTTCCAATGAGAACCTAATCTATAAGTCTTCTGCTATTACGCAAGTACTCAAGCAACAACTAACCTCGACAGGAGGAATGGTCGATCGACACCGCCCGTTCTTGCTAGTTGTCCTTCGAAAGTTGCCGAATGGTACTGTAGACCGTAGATGTTGTGCACCTGACAATGTGAATATTTAAAATCATTAAATTGAAGATATAGAGTCTGAAACGAATATTACAAGCTGATAACATACCTCTCTGTTCTCCAATCCTCCATGATGGATCGCATCTCGTTCGATTGTCGCTTCTGGCCCAGAGAATACCTAAAATTTATGAATTAATTAATGAAGAAATTTGAAATATATTTTCTGTGATATTATAGAAGAGAACCACATCGACCAAAAAGAGGAGAGTGTTTTTTGCTTGATGCTGGTAACGAAGAACTCTATTCTTATTTGCAATGACTTCTCACCGATGGTTCATTCATATCATTCCACGTGTAGAGATTCTCCGTCGATCCCTCGTATCTATCGAATGCGAACTGAGAGATCCAATATTCGCGTGTCTGAAACATAAAATCATTGATCGCCAGTATCAGGTGTGACGCTACCTTGGGCTTGAAGAAGTCCAGATACTTGCTCGTTCCGGGCCAACAGTTGCCCTGGAATTATAAATTAATCATTTGTCGAAATGTATTGCAAACCTCATAATCAGTTCGATTATCAGCGTTCTTGATGTACAATTCCATGACCTGAACAGGAAAATGTTCTCACGATTAGGTCGGAAGACTATCGTACCATTGCGTCCTGATACACCTTGTAGGCGGGATCCTTCTTGATGTGCGGATCAATTATAGTCACCATCTTGCGTCCCTGAATGTGTTCGTTAGCTTACTATATATGCACGATCTAATTACTGTAGCCGCCACTCCATCGATCATCTGCTTGGGAGTCTTAAAGTGGATTGGACTCCAGGTGAAGTATCTACAAAAGATGATCAGAATGAACAATATAGCTGAGAAAAGTACTCTAAAAAGTCCAGAGTGAGTAATGCGCGACACGTAGTTGTTACTCAAACTAAATTAGATAGGTAAGCACAATCTCACTTCTTTCCATCAGTGTGTTCGATATCCAACCACATCACATCCATCGGAATATCGTGCTCGTCGAATTTCGCAGTTACCTGAAAAAAATCTTATTGCCTAATGATCTCGGATTGCTCTTTGATTTCGTCAGTAACGAAGTAGTTCTGAAACCTTAGCAACATCGTCTTCGTTTCTGTAGTTCCATCTGTTCTGATGATAGCCGAGAGCGAAGAGAGGAGGAAGAGGCGTCACCTGTGATCAAAAGGTTTTTTAATTATAATTAATATAATTTGAAAGATACAAATATATAGACTACGTACACCAGCAGTCAAGGCGAGTTGTTTGTGCACTTTCTGAGGAGTTGGACCTGGAAAACTTTATATATGCAAAGCGTTGCCCAATCCATTCTTGTGAAAATATGGAAAAAATATATTTCAGACAGCTAGTGCGCGTCCAGGTCTCTTTCACTCTCGGTCGCAACAGTTTGGTATTGCTATGGGTGACGAGAGTATGCATCTTTCAGCTTATCCTTCCTTCTCTCCCTATCTCACTTGGTATCAGAGCTCTATAAGGGAAGATGCTCGCACTACATTCCAAACCCCTTCTCTTGATCTTCTAGTTGCTATGTGTCCCTAGGAGGTAAATGAGCGAGAGTAACTTTCCGTCAACGTTTCTTCTCTTTTCGACTCGGGCATCGAGTGGGTAGATTGTGTGTGTGTCTCTCTCTCTCTCCTCCAGAGTCCTCACCCCTCTGTCTCAAAATCAATAAAAAAAACAACGAATAATTTACCTGAGAAGAAGAACACATCGATAAGTCCACTCTCAGACATGAAATGAGCAGTGAAATTTGGCGTCGAATCATCCGTGACCACCTGAATTTTTATGATATCTTAAATGTACGTTTGACAATCCTCTACATACTATGGATATTGGTAAATTTCTAACCGTGTTCCACATCTTCCTGAACAGTCCCTTCGAGCTCTCAGTCGACTGCGTGTCAACCCACGTCTCGGCAGCGTTCAGCCTGCAATAAATATATGTGTTTTTTTTTTTGAAAAAAATAATATAGTGTAGTTGAAGTGTAGTTGTAAAAACTCACCAGAGAACTCCGGCAGTCGCCTCCTTCCTGTGTGCAAGTAGATAGGGAACGGAGACGTAAAGAGCCATCGGATTACCAATCTCGTACCTGATATTTGCCAATGGAGACAGACATAGAGATAATCGTACAAGTTGATCTAAAAATCTGCACAATAAATCGAATTCAACACTCACTCGAACACATCTGCAAGCTGCCTTTCTATTTCTAAAGGGTCCACATTATCAATATACTCACTCGAACACATCGGTATTGTAGAGTCGATAGGGATCGGTGGATCCGACTGTGCTCTTTAGCGAGAAAGAATCGGCATGCTCGGGGAGACCGTACGCATTGCGGAAGCCAACCATTGTGATGTCCACCTAAATATATTTTTATTATATAAAAATGAAATTTATAAAAGTCATGTCAAGAGAATGAATATGTTTCATTTATACCCCGACACTGCTGGATCCGAATGGTTTCGAGTCGGTCCACGACTTGAATCTCTCCTGCCAGAAACCGTCCGGATACTGCACTCCTTCCTTTCGAGTAGTGAAGAGATCCACCTGAAGGTTTATTTATTGTGAACTATCCGATTAAAAATTATAATTAACTCAGTGAAATAATTGAAATACGAACCTTGAGCTTTCCTCCTGCATTGATTTGCGTCACGAGATCACCGTTTCCATTGAGAAGGTCGATAACAAAGGGAGAACGATGGATGATGGCCTGAATATAAAGCGTAACACAAATTTCAATTCTGCAAGACTGAACGTCATGAACTGCGGCTTCTTTTGAGAAATATATCGCACAGAGAGAAATACGATTAAAAATCCTTTCTACAGAGGTGGGCTACCAGATGTTCACCCTCTATCTATGATCTGGATAGCAGTTCGATCTCACGTTCGCCTGTTTGTCTCCATTCACAATCTCGACATGATCAGCATCTTGTTTGATGGATTCGAATGCGAGTTCCACTGGATCTCCGGCTAGAGCCTGAGTGGGAATGTACCTGCAATCACGAAAGCATAAATATTCTTCCAACTTTTCCTTGTGATTTGTACAAAATAAGGATTATTTAAGATAAAAAAAAGTGTGAAATGGTCGTAACCTCTGTCTAATGGCGGTCTCTTCAGGCTCATCGATCTGTACACGAAGTCGTCCCTCAGTGAGACCAGTGATTGTCAATTGCAACCTGGAGAAATGATTGAAATTGCCAATAAATTATGTATTCTGATAAAATTTACTCTCATTAGTAAAATGAATGACGGTATTGTTCGCTTTATAAGCTTTATTTAATATAAATAAATATATATATTGCAAACCTATTTTCATTGTTCACGAGCTTTGCCTTCAACTGATTCGCAGTCTTCTCAATAGTCGACCAGTCAACTTCGTAGCCGGTATTGCTCTAAAATAGCACATTTTCATTTTTGCAATATTCCTGATATACTTCTTGTCTAATTGCATTGACTTCTTCAACTCATTTCTCGACGGTCTTTTGACCAGGTTGACCTAACAACTAGCCAAATCTCTCGCTGAGTCCATGGAGAGAAGAAGCCAAGAAATACTCTAAACACACAAACAACTAACCGAGATGGCTCGGTGCCTCTTGCAGAAGGCTGACTGGGCGCATGTTTTGAAGTCGCCTCGTTTGACTGCAAGAGAAGTGAAAGAGAAGAGCCAGATCAGGCACGCGGCCCGCCAGCTCATCCTGTGATAGAAAAAAGCTTGTAAACGTTTCGATCCAAGACACGAGTGGGTAAATCGAATCGGTAAATGGGCTAATGATCAGGGAACCAAGCATGATATGCAACGTGTGATAAGCGGTGGCAAAGAGACGACCTCGGGCGTGGCCCCATAAGGGAAGTTCCACGTGGAAGGAGAGAAGAAAAGAGGGTTGATGACTCTCGAGAGTATGCCCGGCTGGCTAGAACTTGAGGGAAGAATCAATAAAGAGAGGCCAGATAGAATATGCACTCGACAGCTCTAAGCGGTTATAAGAGTCCACACGTCATTAGCCTCTCCTGAAACTTGAAAGGGTGAAATGATGGACTGGAGTTCCTTAGGAACAAGGGAATTTGAATAAGCGTGTCCTTTTAGTAATTTTAATTTTTTTAATAAAATGGAATGATATAATATTGGTCGATGTGAATACTTTGTCATGGATGCGAATCGTTGGTACTTGAAGCTAATATTTAAACAGCAACGATTAAATTCAAGTACAACTCCTGTCTATTCATTTGAATTTCTGAGTACGCGCGTAAACGTATGAACTATTTTGATGGTAACAGTACAATTTGAGGACACCTAATACAGTCGAGCACTAACCGGCTCTTGTTTCGTTTAAATATTTTTATATGAAAAATATACATATATTTTGAAATATTTAAAAATGTAGTACGAAGCACTCATGAAAACGATATGCAGTGGAAATTATCATAGTTCCCTATGCCTTTAGTTACCGTTGTATCATATCTATTCTCGGATTCATATCCCATTCTCCATCCCCATTTCAACCAAATGAAAGGCAATCTCTACTCTCCATAAATTGGCTTGCCGTCTACAAGGAGTGGTTGATAATCCATTGAGTGCTTTGAAATCCTCCAGACAAATCTGCAGTATCTACTCCGAGTAATATCTCGCCCATACGATGAGGAATATTGCGGAAGGTTAAGTTACATCAAGCCAAGTTAGAAATCGGAGAATCCATGCCGAAAACATTAATTCAGTGTTGCAATTTCCTTCTCGTTTTCTCGAAATAGTACTCATTTTCACTTCTGCAACGAGCAGATGGCTACTATATTAGTTGATCCTTCCTACGAAATCGTTACGTTTTCCTCTCGAATCTTTTCATCGTCGTGACCTTTTTGCTGGAAAAAAGTTGTTATCGACTTGAGTCTCTATTCTTCTCCATATCCTGCAACTTCGAGATGAGGGAGGAGAAATAGCCACAACTGAAATGCCAGCGTACTCCTGATGGGTCGTAACCGGAAGTAAGCCTCAAGAAACAACGCCGTCTTATCCAGCCATTCTTGACCACGATCGAAAGAAATACAATCACATTCCTGGCCAGAAGAACACGGGTTTCCCTTTGAGTAGTATTGCTCAGTGAAAGTGAGAAAACAGCACTAATATGACAATTGGCCAAGCGATCAAATGCGTAGGATAAACAAGAGCTTCCATCTGATAGTGGCTACCCATTTAGTATGTCAATTGAATTTATGATCGGTAATGGACAACTCTTCGATTTATTCTCAAATGCGTCTATCTTCCTTTCATCCTCTCTGGCATTCTCGCAGAAATGAGATCTCTTCCCTCCATAAATTGACCCGTCTACTGAGAGTGGTTGATAATCCATTGAGTGCTGTGAAATCCTCCAGATAGATCAGCAGTATATATTCTGAGTATCTGCTAATATCACAAGGATCTGATCGAGACTAGAAATGTCAAAGTTGACGAAGGTGATAAAGAAGAAGATGGATAAAACGGCTGGGTGCCCACTCTCGAAGTTGGTTTTCCTCAATAATTCCTTCCCTGAATAATTTAATTTCGGAACTAGTGCAAACAACTCTGGTATTATGCTTTGGTTCACATCGATTTCACATCGATGTTTTCTCGCTATGTCGACGTTGTCGGCTCTTCTAAGCCCGAGTCTCGCTCCGCCTCCTCCGAAGTCCGCCTTCAGTTCTCTCCGCCCACAGTAGTATAAAAGCTCTGATTTCACCTCAGATTGCAGCAGATTCGTATTCATCAAACACTCCTCAGTTCCTAGGAAATGATTTTGAAGTATTATACACTTTTGCACTTTCCTTTCAGCACCACTGTTCATTGTAGATCAACCCATCCAAATGTTTCGCCTCATAGTTCGACTTCACCATGTACCTCAAATTTACCATCATTTTCTCCTTCTATCATCTTCGCCATCCTCTCGCTCTCAATTTCCCTCGGGCTCTGAGTATTTCGATTGGTGCTTTTTTCCATCATTTCGACCTGAAGATAACGCAAGATCGCTAAAAATGAGGTGTCCGGCATATTTATAAAGAGTCGAATCTCTGATATATTAATTATCCGATATTTCGTGATCGATTCGTGATAGGGAAATACTCCGGATTCTTTTTGTTTACTGATTGATCTTGGTTTACCAGATTCTAACATCAAATCAACAATCTCGATTTAGCATGCTCCTACTTCGGACCGTCTCCTACCTCGCCCTTATCGCACTTTTTGGCTGTTCTCGGGCGAACGACGACCTCTTCCGCATGTGTGGCACCAAACTACTCCAGCTACTCATGGATCACAACCTTTGCGATCCCAATGCCCCTCAGTGCAAGGAAGTCGTCCTCCGTGAGTTGGATACCGACCGTATTCTCCATTCTCCATAGTGCATTCCATGATTTCTCAAGTTACGAACATGATATCATCATTACGAGGAATGGGGAATACACCTCACAACTTCATTAAACTTTTATGATTTCGTCTTACCAGTGGGTACCACCTAGCGTTGTCTTACGTCTGAAAAATCTCTTGAAGTCGATACACCTTTACCTTTTTACCTTCACCTTTTACGATTTCAGCCACTGAGAAGGCTCTCGACATCGTCGATACTGTAACTCCCTCACCATTCTTCTCCTCTCGTGCTCGTCGAGGATCCGACAGCAAATTGATCAGTACGATGTGTTGCACGAATATGTGCAGACCTTCGGAGATCCAGAAGGTCTGCTGTGGAAATTAAGTCCTTCCCATCTCCTAACTCTATTAGAGTCCCCGTATGCATTGATACTCTCCCTCGGTCTCCATGAACCACCCATTTTTTCAAGACGAGCGCTCGTTTCCCTCTCCCTTCTCCTAATTCGTCCCCTCTCCGCCCAAGAATCCCAGTCATATCGTGAGTTGTATGGCAGCCGAGTTCCATCTGGCAGCGTGTGTGTGAGATAAACTGTCAATACGAAGCCAAGTCTTTTATTTTTGGTTTTTGGAATCATAATACATCATAATACCATAATACAGGAAACATCTTTCTACATTGAGAAGCGCAAAAGAGCGAGAAACAAAAGTTTGATGACATCTTTAGATTATTTCTTGGAGCATGGGATTGACATACGGTAGCTATGAGCGCTCGCAATTATCAGGATTCAGAGAAGATGTTCAGTATGGCCGAATGGTGCAAGGCGCAGCTCGCCATTCGAAGGGTACTGAGTTCAATACCCGCCGAGGCCAACCAAGCTTGCTATCCCCCGGGCGTCTGGAAATTAGAAGTGGCTTCCTACCGTAGTAAGAATTGGACAGTAGGGTATTGTAGTCCGTTAACAGCTGAACTTACCAGTGAATCGCACCTAGCATCAATTTCACCTTTGTCGTGTACTAAGCAATCTTTAATTCGGTACAATATACATAAGCATTTATCCCTGCGAACTCAAAGCAAACAATCGTCAGGATCGAACGATGGGAACAAAACGATGGGAAAGAGGGCAATCTATACAAGCATCTTTATTCGGCGCTCAACAGTGTTTAGCTAGAGCAGGTAAAGGCAAAAGATAAAGATGCGCATGAAGAGATTTTAACGTCGTAAGACAAAACTGGTCACGCTGGCTGTTAGACAAATACACAGCTTATAGGTAGTAATTAAATAACACTAATTAGACAATTAATTGATTAGACATGGTGGTGGGAGTGCGAGCGACGTCTCATAGACTTCTTCAGCGGTCTCACGAAGGAAATGGGGTATTCCAGGTCCTCCATCTTCTGAAGCTCCTTGTATTTTCCCACAAAGAACCCTATCTTCTTGAAGAGATTCACCTGACGCATACAATCTTCCTGCAAACAAAATCAGCTTGAGAAGAAACAAGGATATATACGGTAGCATGTTCGTCTTTGCACATCTCCAGGTCGTTCTTGAGGGAGGCGATTAGGGGAAACAACATATCCATCTCCCTTGCATGGCGGATCTGAGTGAGAAGATTGGCATCGATAAAGGATGAATATGATGAAAAAAGCATGATTACTTGTGCAAACTCGGGAAGGTTAGGGCATGAAGACGTTGTATTGGTGTGACGAGAGCGATATGATCGTCTGATCGGCGAAGGAGGAGGCGTCACCGGGTATAGTGAGTGAATTTGTCTGCGTAATTCCGATAAAGACTGCGGACGAGCGTATAATTCGGCTGGAGAAGGTTGATCCGTTAGTTGATTGTCCTCCTGAGGGAGTGGTTGATCCGAAGGATGGGAAGGCGGTGGAGGGTCATCGGCCATCTGAAATGGAGAAGAAATAGTTGAATCGACGCGAAACATGCATCAGCAAGAGGCGGTTATTAATAGATATGGGTGATGTTTCCGAGGACAACCAAAAAGGAGGAGAGAAATTCGAAACGGATGCGATGATTATGAGAAGTTCGCTATGGAGTGCGACACCTTCTAATTGGGTTAGGTGGCCATCAAGTAAGAAAAAAGAGTCTAAAGACGTGGTTCGCGCCTCCCACATTATTAACACTAATGAGCTTCCGAGAGTTTCAAAAAGTAAACAGGAGGAATTGTGCGGGGTATGTTGAGAATACACATGTCGTCATCAGGGCAAAAACACTTATTCAGAGTTGATCTCAATCATAACTTTGATTAAGGTTCATTCGCTCTAGCGAAAACTGAAGCTATTCAAGCACAAAAAGAGTCCAAATAAAGGAAATGACTACTGTAAAGTCAGCCCAACAGGAAAAAGTATAGGAAGGGTTGAGGCAAATGTCAGATGGAAGGAAAGAGGATTCATATTGAGGAGCCTTTCTCCGTCTCCTTGGACAACAGAGTGAAATGGGGGGAAGATTCAAGGAGGAAAAGAAGGAAGGATCTCCTTAGTTCGCCCTCCCTCCTCTTCCTCTCGCAAAATTGGCCCCACTAGAAGGTTAATGGCTAGAAAAAGAACGAGATTCGACGTGGTTGCAATCTCGGAGGTCACAAGTAACTTTTTAATTCCGAGTAATGAATTAATGAGGAAAGAAGCCAGTGAGAGGCAATGAGATCAAATGATGTTTGGATTGGCACACAACAATAAGATTATTTCAAGATAATAGGTACTGAGGTGCTGGGAATGGTGAAGAGGAATGGGCTTAGAGAAAGAGGTGATCACTTCCTCATTCAACCACACCCATCGATAATATACCGATTATAAAACTTCGTGTTGCATTCTCGGGAAGGGCGCTGTTATCGAAGCATCTCTGTACTCTAATCAACCATGCTCATAAGCGGTTTAGACCGCTTTGAGGAGGAATTTCAGCAATGAACGACGATTGACGCCCATTACATTCCACGCAAATTTGAAAAATAGAGTGTTCTTTTCAAATTTTTATGAATCCTTTTTAATAACAATTATGTCAACGCCGAAAAATAGGATTGAGTATAAGGAGTTGGTCGAAGAGTTAAGGGAAACATGTTACTTCTTCTCATCGTTTTTTTTAGATTAATGCTATCAACTATTGGATAATCTCGCGCGATCTATAAAAGGCGTCTAGGATCGGTTTGTAGTCATCCTTTCAAGAGAGTGGATGAGCTTCTGGAATGTCTCGAGCGATCGTCACTTTTTCGTGGTTGATACTCTTCATGATGGTCGCACTATTGTGTGCTGCTCCTCATGCTCAACGAGGTAAGATTGCGCATTCATCTTGTTGTATAGCTAAGAAGAAGAGAAAGCGAGAGCCTGTCTTCTCCCTAGCTTCACTAAGAAGGCATTCACTATTTTCATTCACTCCATGACAAAAATTATCGCGAACAGACTATAGAAAATTGTCTACCGGTGAGTGAATGCATGTTGTCCTTAATAAAGTCAGTTGACCTTGTACTGATCGCAATCTCTACTTGTTTCTCATATTCTCTCACCCTTCAACTAATAGAACAATATCAAAAAATGATTACAGGCGAGAGACATGTCACACCACTTCGGATGCTGGAGATTATTGAGGAATTGATCATAAAAGAAGCGTGTAGACATCGTTACAATTCGCAAGCGAGACTAGGCAAATGAGAAGAGGCGCAATATACCACTACGGTTGACGGGTGATTAATGGAATCATAATAAAGCTTGGATCATTGATATCTCGTGATCTAGACTGATACGGAGAATAAGAACTAGTGTTTTGATGGCCTGACTTAGTCTATCTTCTTAAAAAGATAGAGAGTTTCCTCGGTTACGAGCAAAGTAAAGGTGTGATAAATGGGAATGTCTAGTCATGCATGATGTGTCCTCAGTTTGCTCAAAAGACTAAGATGAGGCAGAGTGAAGTGTCAGAAAATCGAAAAAAAGTTTTCTTGTTCCCCAAGTAATTTTATGACAAGGAAAAATATGCAAAAAAATTACTGCGTTCGGGGGGAATCGAACCCCCGTCGAATGCTTGGAAGGCATCCATGCTGACCATTACACCACGAACGCGTGTGGGAAAACCTCTGTTAGAGGGGACTTATCTCTCCTCCTTTTTCTCTCTCATCGTCGCTCTAACCACCCTTCTCTTTGCACCTTTTCTACCCGGAAAATGCAGGTAACAGCTATAATGAGTATTCAACACTAACAACATAAATTTAAATTTTGTTAGATCTATAAAGAGTCACGCCAAAAGGTCACTCCAAAATGTTTGCATCTGCATCGGATTATGAAGAAAGGGATTATGGATTATGCACTCATTGTTTTACGTTTCTCCGCCCGAAATGCCCTCATTTTCAAATGATATACTAATAATGTAATGGAATGTGAGCTCAGTAATATGTGCTCCGTAATGCATTCACTTACTTCCTTCCTTAATGACCTAATGAAATAAGATCACATAAAAAGCAAAGAAGATACCATGCCTTGATCTTTTGACACTGATTACGAAGATCCCAATTCCATCCCTAACGATATATTGACACTGACGTTGTCTCGAATTCACACTGAACACATTACAGTCGTTAGAGAGCTCTTTTTCTCCAGTTTCACATATTTTCCTGCATTTTTGATCAACAGACTATTTATGACGAGCACGACCTTGTTGAGCTTTCCCATGTTCGTACTTACCCAGCAGTATGCTCAAATTCGTCATCTCGAGTCGATCTCATCCTACGAATCTGCATCCGACGCCACATATAGATTTAGTATCAACCAAAACAAATTAAAAAAAAAACAAATGAAATTTAATCAACTTTTGCACATTTTTCCGCCCCGAAAGACCGAAAGATAAAGACCGAAGCGAAAATGACGGAATGGCAAATTGGAAAGAGCACTGCTAAAGGAGTTCCCTCAGTTCAGTCGAGTTCGGTTGTTGTGACGAGTAAACTTTTAAACAGTGGATGAGTAAACTTTTTCCAATGACTTCTCATTTCGGAATTTTAGTGTATATGTGAGGCATCCACTCCACGAACGTGGTGGCAAACGACATCCCACGTTGTTCGCTCGAGTAGCAGGGGTTGAGAAGTCGCCCTCCCTTCTCTCTCCTTCTTGACAGTTACACTTAACGTGACACCAAGGCAATCGTTCCACTGAAAAAGTGAAAGATTAATGGTAGGGAGCCTAGGTGCATATATCTCATTCCGAAGAGTTATCGATATATTCCTTCGCTCACTTCTCGCTTTGCTATTTTCAGTATATTTCTCTTTTTGTTCTCTGGGTCTCTAAACGCACAGTCTGTTAAAGAGGCTAGAAAGCCGATCCAAAATGAAACAATGAGTTCCCTCTTAATGTATTCTAGAGTGATAGACAGGGTTCTTCTGTGGTCTCATTTGTCTTCTTCCTTTCTCAACTCTTTGCGAGGGCAGCTGGTGTGAACTCTTCCTCCTTTGAGTTGATCAGTTAGCCTCTCTGTCTTTGTGAACAAACTGCTCTTTTTCCTTCATCTTCTTTCTCCCTATCTCCCTCTCCTTCCAATCCTTTACTCCATCTGCTATCTTTTGCGTGTTCGTTTTAAATCCATCTTTATTTCAGAAGGATCCATTGATGCGAAGAATTTCGTCCGCTTTCCAGATATAACCTGAGAAACCGCGCATCCAATATAGGTCGCAAAACGACGAGTCTTTTTCTTAAAAGTCGGATAATCACAAAATACCTCCTACAGGATAAAACATTAGCTCCAAACAGACTGGAAGACAGAGAAGACTTGTGCAGAGCAGACTGGTCAAGCTCTTTCTAACCGCTTTACTTCCTGTTCAAACACGTCTAATTTGGCTATTATGCTGTGAAGATATGACAAAGTATAACAAAAATGAATTTGTGAAAAGCGATAGAATGAACAATTTGCTCACGTCATTACTTCTCCCAAAGAATTCACTCGCATGGAATTGAGAGGGACAATACAGGAGGAAGATTCAATATGACAACGCATGCAATATCACCGCATTGCATCCCGAGAATGTGTAATCGACAACTTTTCTTCTTTTTGACACTGAGTCAACGAGAAGAAATGGGAGAAACAGAGAGAGGAATGGAGAAGGTAGAGCGTCGTCCCGAACCATTCAGTGATGCATCTTCCCTTCCTTCTCCTCTTGATTTTCCACGTCTACTATGCATCTGAGCATCGATATTCGGTAGGTAACACTATTTATCCTCAGATTTAACAATGCTTGTCCTAATTTATTCTTCCGGTTCGCATAATTATTTAATTTTGCAGTTTCATTTTAAAATCATTTGTCCACCGGGCAAAGTATCGGCAGAGCTACACCTACTAAACAAAATTGACGATGAATCCTATGAAGATCTCGATATCTTATCGGTACGTCAAAATTCTCTTCGTTCAATATCTTTTGTATTTCTCATTACAGATTGGGTTCGATAGATCGAGTGAATTTGTAAATATGAGTGCAGTAATTGATCTCAATGAAGACGGGTCTAATTTGAAAATGGGCGTGAGTTGACTGTCAAGTTTCTGTTTCTGTTTCTTCTTTCTTCTTTATGTTTTTGTCCTTCAGACAGATGAGTCAACGGTTCCTCAGATATTGCAATCATTTTTCCATTCAGATAAATCACAATTGCAACGGATATCGACGATATCTCATGCACCATTTCCAATTGCCCGCCTTTGATGCCGTTTACTCGGGACATGTCAATTTGTATACGGACAAGGCGGTGTTCAAGAAAGAGGTGCAAGAATTAGAGCAAGAGGATTCGATGGAGGAGGAGGAAGGCATAGCAATCAAACCAGCGAAAACATCTAGTGAATTAGGCGAAGAAGATGAAGAAGAGACTGATCCGAATGTCTCTTCTTTCTTCACACCGAAGAAGGTCGATCCCGACTCGGCCCATACTGTTTCTCTGATCTCTTCGTTCCTCATTCTATTGATCTCTCTAGTATATTGATCTGCATATATTTGAGTTCCCTTTAAAGCTATATACAGCGTTTCTTCTGTTACCTCGCTATTAGAACCTCGATAAAGTAAGCGAACTAATAATGTTTAGTTTCTTGCAAGTGGACTTACCGCTTAAATGCAGAGAACGATCTTCGTATTTGCGGTTCGATTTGAATAGTAGCACAGAATCGTGGTAGAAATCCGCTCTTTTTCATTCATTTTGAGCGCTTTTGGAGCTTCCTCTTATAGACGCAAAACGTCAACGAAATAGACGAAAGTTCTTCTGTCAACGGAAGAGAGAAGTCGAATGGTTATTGGAAAGCGGATATTGAGCATGAAGAACTGAGAAAGATGAATAGTGAATCGGGATACCCTCATGGCTATTCTTTTTCTCGAAGAATCCTTTGCTGGCATCTATCAGTTCATCATCGTATTTATGCACAGTTCGGGTAGGTTGTGATTAGTGATAATAGATTGGCTCATGTCGAGTTTAATCACTGGAAGTTCCGATTTCTTGACGGATCAACTACAGATACGCTTGACGGATGGGATGACTTGATTTTCATTGTGGATTTAACATGCTTTCTTGATTTACTAATCGTCACTACCCTATTCTGTGGATTCTTCACCTTCAATTCCTTTTCCGCTTCCTCACAGAACTATTCCTTCTTCTCGGCTACTGACCGATTCCGTTCGACTTGTGATTGGGAGCCAGAAGAAAGAGGAGAAAACAGAGGAGAGGAAACCTTCGCCCATCGAACAGTAGCCCGACTCACTTGTTAAACTGTACCCCCATTGTGGGATAAGATAAATGCATCTGTTAAATCAGTCACGGACTTACTCATAATGGCAAAAGAGGAACTTGAAAGAGGGGTCTTGCTTGTTGAATGGGAGGAGCTCAAAAAGACGAAAAAGATCCAAATAACGACTCGATATGGATTCCCACTCTCGCTAAAAATTGACTACGAGTAAAATAAACTCGTAAGAATTTTTGTTTAAAGAATTTTTTCTCCAATAAATTCGAAGCCATGTAAAATCGGATGATGTGCCCTCGTCTTTCATTGCAGATTCAAATCAAGGTCTTCAGCACAAGGTAATATTTGGTCAAATCTATCGTAATAAATTAACCTGACGGAATACATAATGAGTTGATAAAAGATCACTTCGATCAATCTTCCCACCGAACATCAGGCTCTCTGCGTCAGCTCCGATTCCATTGACATCGTCTATCTCGTTACTCTCAAGTACCCCAGGAACATCCTGAAGTGTGCTGACGCGCCTGCCCAAAACTCGTCGCATCCGCCCACCTTTCTCACTTCCTGCTCAGCCATTAGCCAAGCATGATTTTGGACAACGTTATCCAGCTTATCTACGGTATTCCCGGTGTTCTCACCTACATAGTCGTCTTCTATGCCATGTGGTCTTTAAGGAAAGTACTCAGCAACTCCTTCATGTTTCTCTTCGTCATGACAGCTGTTGTAGTAAGTTTTTTGTCCGTATCCCCTTGAGAGGTCCTCTTCAGAACATCGTTACGTTCCTCAACACTTGGGTGTATCTCAAGTTGCAAAAAGAACCCTTCTTTGACTTCTACTTCAGATGGCTCGAAGAACAACCAGTTGTGAAGTCAGTTCGAGACCCATGAGAACGATAGTTAACCTGAATTCAGGCAAATTCATGTGCTCGCTGTATCACACTTCTATTATGCTCAAAATATAGATCTGCTGTTGCTTACTTTCGACCGTTTCGTTACGATTACTCAGTTGACAGACACATATGTGAGTATTATCAGCTTCAATCTGTTGACTTGCGGCTTTCAGTGGTGGAATAAGTATTACCTCCTAGTTGTCATTGCAGCTCAAATCATAATATGTCCCATTCACTGGGCATCCAGGTAGGTTCTCATTAATTATTCTCTTCTATCTTATTTTCAGAAATTTTCCTAAAGCCGCATTGTTTCAATCGATATATGGAGGAGTTATCTTCTCAGCTTGCTTGTTTCTCAATGTTAGTTCCCTCCTGTTCTCAGTCAAGTTACAGCCAACCTTCAGATTCTATCAATCAGGTATCTTTCCAAGATGAACAAAAGTTCCAGAACTGCGGTGAGAGATGAACGTGCAAGAGATAACAAGGTGTTTCATCTGTTTCAGCACATGTCTCTATTCATCATTAGTTTTCTCATGTTCATAACTCAACTGCTGAATCTTGGCATTGTGGTATATATCCTTCTCACCCTCATTTTTCATAGCCTTCTTTACCGGCGATAATGGGAGTTGATTGTAATTTTGCTAAGAGAATATTTTATAGATTTCGACCGCTGTCGGCTTTTCTAATCTTGAAACTCTCAATCGAGTATACTCCGTTATGATGTACACTTCGGATCTGTTCTCACTCGGACAAGCAGTGTAAGAAAAGAGATTCATCTCATGCTAATTCAATCTGTATTTTCAGCTACACGATCCTCCTACCTGGGCCAATGCGGCATTTCGTCGCACTGAAGATATGGAAAATATCCCCATACTGTTCGAGACAAACGGTTCATGTTACCACACTGACTCCATCCAAGAATCAAGTCTCCAAGTAATCCTATTGTACTACAATACTCATATTTACTGCCATTACTCATATTCTCAGTGATACCCATTGTCGTGATAAACTAAATAACTATAAGTGTAGCTGATGTTTCGAGTGGGATTGGGGTGAGGGAGGGATCATTGTCCTCTAGAATCATCCCATTTCGTATGCATGCCAGTCGAGGAGGGCGACTAATGGCACTTTCTTCCTCCATTTCCGTTGTATCTCTATGTCCACTAGGACGAATGAAAAAAAATTCGGAACATTCCTGCTTCTTCCGAGTTTTTGCTAAGAATTCTGACACAACCATACTCCGAATATTATTGTTATCATTCAGTGAGCAATGATCCTAATGTTCTTATCTAACTTGCATTGTCTTATTTTGTTCCATCCTCGACCGTTCTCACAGTTAGTCAGAGATTATGGGGTGAGAAGAGGAGAAAGGGAGCTATACTTTGTTGATCCGATCTGAGAGATAGGAATGGTTGGTAGAGAGAGAGGGAGAGGGGGCAACTCTCCCCCGCCGGTATCTTGCGTGTATCAATGAACCATCGATTAGAGGCGGAGGAGTTGACCGGGACCCCTCTCTCTCTATCTCTTCTTTCCCCATTCACAACACCATACCTGACTCGTCTTCTCTCCTTCTTTCATGCGTTCCCTCTGGGTTTGCCTCGTAAACGAACGCTTTTTCGTTGTTTTGGCAGTGCTTTCTCGATGTTCTCATTTTATGTTCTCATAAAATGGAATGTTCTCATCGTATTTGAAATCACGCGGCGGGATAGAGCTGTGGTGTGCTCATTTTTCTCTCGCTCGGGTTCGGTTGACCCCTCTTCCTTTCCTATCGCTTGTTTTCGTCTCATTTCTGCCACTGTGTCTTTCCTCACTTTACCGTCAATAGTCAAAATACTCACAACACCATCTCTGACCGATTTTAGCTTCCGTTTTATATTTGTTTGTTCGTTTATGAGAGAATAATGAGCAATCTGTTTCAGGAGAATGGCCAAACTGATCAGTGGTCTGGAATACTCGAAGAAGGTGCTCACAGATGTCGCCGGAGGCATCGCCCATGTCAAGGAGCAACATCCCGATTTCAGTCCCTGTCTCGCCATCGTTCAGGTTTGTTGCATATTTAAATATTCGAAAAAACCTTCTCTCTGTTTGCTCTTTTCGTGGCCGTTTCGCTATTCATCTTAAACCCAGCATCAACAATAACACACCAGCATCAACAGTGATTCTGATCTGTCGCGTTTGATAAGCATTAGGGAGAATTGTAAAACGAGAGGCGATCTCGTTAAAGGGACCTGGTCATGTTAGACAATAAACCTTCAAATGATACTAAATGCCTGCTGAAAATGATTAGTAAAAATAAAAATAATTTAAAATTTAATTTAAAATAAATATAAACTTTGCAAAATACAGTAATTAATAAATCGTTCCACGCGTACTGGGTTTTTACAACTTGCGCTAAATGGAGTATAGCTGGGGTTCGGTAGGGGGAGGGAGACTACAAACTACAACGGCGGGTTTTTTCTTTCCGCTGCACTTCATCGCGGTTTTATCGATTTTTACCTTATTTTTGGACGTTCGCGTGTTTATTTCGTGTTTCACCGCAACCCCTCCTTAACGTTGTCCAGTTATATACAATTTTCATGTAAAAGTTAGCCGAATTGGGATATTTCGCGAGTTGTTTACATGAACAACATTTTTTTCGGTTGAATTTTGATTAGAACTGGATAATAATACTCGCAACTTGGCCCTCTAGTTCTGTTAATCGTTATCGCGTTGTACTTAAAGCATCCGTGCCTATTTATTTACTATTAAATATGAGTAATATTTAGAACAAGATGCCGACCATCGAGGAGCAGGCTTCCGTCTACGCCGCACTCGTCCTCCAGGACGATGATGTAAGTTTGATTAGAAAGGAAAAATGAATGAATTTCCAGTTATTTGACTGATCTAAACCATTGAATTCAGGTCGCCATTACGGGGGACGGCTGAGCCTCAAGGGCGTAGAATGGTGAGCGGTTATTTGAAATAACTTTTTTCTTATTTTAAATCAATGATAGGTTCCAACTTCAAAAAATGCACAGGTAAAAGCCTAAATCACGTTGATTTGCAACCACTGCTGTTCCGAGACTTTTTTCTGGTGTTTCTCACACATTAAGGAGGCTGCTTAATGCTGGCTTTGTTATATAGTTATTTTATTCAGTATGAGGAGCTGCCATCTCCGCAAGAACCGTGAGCACTGCTCCACGATCAACATCGACAAGGTCGCCGACACCTCCGTTAACGACTGTGTCGTTAACGGATACGGGTGGGAATTTATTTTATATTTGCCTTTTCATTGCGAGAAGTTGATTCCATTCGACTGACTAATCTGCTAAATTTCATTGACCGTTGTTAGGTAAAATTAAACTAAAATTGTTGAATAGTATTTACTGGTTCCATTGGTTACATTTACTGATATCTATTTTTAGATCCTCGACTGCTCGTTATTGTGATGGCCAAGTTCTTCTCCCTCTCCGCCGAACAGAAGATTAAAGCTACCGGAGGAGCTTGCATCTTGATTGCCTAAGGCACCATTATTGTGTTGTATATTTTTTTGCTTTCACACTTGTTTTAACCATTCGTAATATAAATTTTGTTGAACAAAGACTCAAGGTTGGTTGTGACGCAGTTGTTTGAAGCTGTGAAACGGATCGGAAAGGAGACTGATCGTTTGATAAAATAAAATAGTTGTTTATAGATTTAAATAGTATTACTTGAATATAACCTATTTGGGTAGGTGAAATCGATTGGTAAGTTTTCGACTTGCTCATCGGAGTTTTTATGGTTATTTTCATCTTTTACACTTCACATTTTACACCTTTTACGCTTCACTGTATCCGGGAATGTTTTTTTCCGGTATATATTTGTTCCGTAAATAAAACTAAAGTAATAAACTATGAAAAAATCGATAAAAATACAGTATCAAGCAAAAATAAAAATGGTGGTGCGACAGGTGCGTGCACTCAAAATGGCGAGATTTCGGAAACAGCCCAGCCGGGTTTCGCCAAGAGCCGGACCCCAGCCTAAAATCCGGCTCCGGATTTTGAACTTTGAAAATTCATAACTTCTTTTAAAAAAATTTTTAAATTTTTATTTTTTCACCATTTTCATCGGAAAGAGGAGTACTTTCATCTGAAATTCAATGTCTGAAGTGTGCCGGGTCCCTTTAAGCAACACGCCATTGATAAACTGTTCAATTTTGAGACCAGTAAAATACGTTTTATTTCCAGGTCGGTGATCGCTCGGATTCTAACGTGTACATTGGCGCTAAACTGAAGAAGGCAGCAGAGATCGGAGCTCAAGGACGACTCGTCAAGCTACCCTCGACCATCTCCCAGGCTGAATTGGAGAAGCAGATTGATGCCTTGAATGAAGACGATACTGTCGATGGAATCATTGTGCAGGTACGGTATAAGAAATCAATAACCTTCAGATCACCTGTTAGTAATAGAGCCCAACTCGTTTGAAGAGGTAATGACCTGAAAAAAACGCCTCTATGGCCTTTCACTGCGCTCAGAGTGCAATCAATCGATGAATTCATCATGATTGTCTACATGATTACTGTAGGTTCTTCAAACCCGGAAGTGAAAGATCCCGATTGGATGTCAAGTGGCTCTGTGAAACTCCGTAGTGTCCATGATTCACTGCCCCGTGGGCGTTGTTGATAATTAGCACTTGCTTCTCAACTTCGCCTTTCCAGTTGCCTCTCGACTGCTCTAATGAGATCGACGCTGATGAGGTCATCGACAGGATTGATAGACTCAAGGTGAGGAATGGGGGGACTGGATTCGAGCTGAAAATCCACCAAATGGGATGAAACGATGTTTACAATAGGCAATCATTCAATTGCGCGTATTCTGAAACACAAAGAAATACAACTACTCAGATGATGAATTAGTGGAAATAATAGTTGCATCTCAGGACGTTGATGGGCTCACTCGCGAGAACGCCGGTCGCCTTGCTCGTGGAGAGCTCTCCTCTACCGTCTTCCCCTGCACTCCCCATGGATGTCTGTACCTCGTCCAGCAAGCCACTGGAGACCCGAACTACGTCAGTGGAAAGCAAGTCGTCGTGTTGGGAAGATCGAAGATTGTCGGTGAGCAAACCCTAAAATTCCTCTAAAATTGCAGTGTATGGTTACTTTGTTTCTTTTATTAATGGATACTATTGGATTAGTGTATCTTCGACCATCGGTAATAACAAAAGCATCGGGGTTCATCAGATGGAGATTGATTAAGGGAAAGGATTGGCTAGCGGGGTCATTATCTGCCTAGTAGTATACAGCATGGGAACTGCGCCCCTCTGGCACTTCTTCCTTATAAAGTGATGAGATGGGCTAACAGATTAGGACAGGCCATGATGCCCGTGGGTAACTGAAAACGAAACAATTAATATAGGAGCGGGATTGAAAAAAGTATGAGGGATAAACCGGGAAATATGAGCTTGAAGTACTTAAAAAAAGATTACCGAGGAATTGATTATGAATATCTGCTCTCAGGTTCCCCCGCAGCTGCTCTCTTCATGTGGCATCAGGCGACCACGACCATATGTCATTCGAGAACGAAGAACATCGAAGAGCATTGCAGAAGGGCTGATGTGCTCATTGTAGCTATCGGAAAGAAGAACTTCGTCAAGGGTGAGTAGTAAAAGATGAACAATGACATAAACGACCTGAAATAGGAACTTTTGCAAGTGTATTCCCTGATTTTAATGTTCAGGAGACTGGATCAAGCCCGGAGCGATCGTTATTGATTGTGGAATCAACGTGGAGGCAAGCTCAGAACCAGGAAAGAAGAACAAGCTCTTCGGTGATGTCGACTTCGATGCAGCTAAGGAGGTGAATATTTTTATTTGTTATTTATATAAACAATCTTTTCAAGGTCGCTGGCTTCATCACTCCCGTCCTGGTGGAGTCGGTCCCATGACCGTCGCTATGCTAATCAAGAACACTTACGAACAAGCGATCAAGAGAAGATATGGAGAGAGGAAGGTCAGGAAAACTATAAAAAAAACTATGTTTTCATAACAATTAATTTCAGCTCGGCGAGTGGAAGCTGTCGTACCTCAAACCGATCCTCGTGAAGCCCGTTCCCTCCGATATCGCTGTTTCGCGCAGTCAACCGCCTAAGGACATTCAATTGGTTAGTGTTTCTATATATATCTGTATTGTCACTTAAATATCGTCTCAAAATTAATAAATAAAGTTAATCCCAGTTGGCTCGCGAGATTGGCATCAAAAAGAGCGAGTTGGATCTGTATGGCGACAAGAAGGCCAAGGTCTCACTCAAGGTTCTCGATCGACTTTCGCATGTGAAGGATGGAAAATACGTCGTCGTCGCTGGTGAATTGCCTTTTTTCTATTCAAAACAACGAAACAACTCGTAGAGAGTAGCGACATAAACGTGGTTACACCCTCCTTAGTACCACTAAAGGAACGAATTAAACGTGACGATCAAAGCGCGGAAAAAGTGCTTCTAAAGTGATCTTTTACTGGGCTCAAAGCGCGGTCAAAACCAGGGATAAAGATAGATGCGCGCGTGCTCGTTCTTTGATCGTTATCAATCACTACGTTTGCCACACGAGATTATCGCGTTTGTTAGCGAGGAAGAGAATGGAATGCTCGCCTATGGAGCAATGTTGTGGTGCCAATTATAAAACAAAGGGCAGTGAACTTGCCGTAGACAATAAACAACTAATCGCGCGTTTTTTTTTCACACAAAGATTTTTCAGAAAATTTTGCATTAAAAAATCTGATATCAAGTATAAATAAAATATCCTTTTCAGGAATCACTCCGACTCCTCTCGGAGAGGGCAAGTCGACGACTACGATCGGTCTCGTGCAGGCGATTGGTGCCCATCTGAAGAAGAATGTCTTCGCTTGTGTTCGTCAACCGTCGCAGGGACCCACTTTCGGAATCAAGGGAGGAGCCGCCGGTGGAGGATATTCACAGGTTCGAATAAGAATGAATGAGTAATATAAATACATAGGAATGTAAAAATTTCCCGGGAGTCGTATCGATTATACTACTTTTACTATTCTACTTGTACTTATCTTTAAAAGGAATTCTGTGAAAAATGCGCAAAATGAGTTATTAATGGTTCATAGTCCTACGACAGTGAACATTCTCTCTTTCAGGTGATTCCCATGGAGGAGTTCAATCTGCATCTCACGGGCGACATCCATGCCATCACCGCAGCGAACAATCTGCTCGCTGCTGCAATCGACGCAAGAATGTTCCACGAGAATACCCAGAAGGATGACGCACTATTCAACAGACTCTGCCCGCAGAATAAGCAAGGTACTATGATAACTAAGAATGAACATCGTAGACACTGCAAAAAAGTAATGAAAAAAGTAAAACTGAGCTTTATCTTTTTTGTATGATTTGAATGGTCTTAATAAAATTTCAATAATCAATTTCAGGTGTTCGCGTGCTCTCCGCCGTGCAGAAACGTCGTCTCGCACGTCTTGGAATCAACGTCGTCGATGATGGAAATCAGCTCTCTGAGGTCAGAGTTATTATCAGTTCCAAGCCCTACTCTATCTTTCCATTGATGGTGACCTTTGTCTAATTCAATATCATCATCTCAGGAAGAGCGTACTCGCTTCGCCCGCTTGAACATTGACCCCGCCACCATCACTTGGAACCGCGTCATGGACACTAATGACAGATTCCTGAGAGCGATCGAAATAGGTCTCGGACCTCAGGAGAAGGGACACACGAGAAAGACGCAGTTCGATATCACTGTCGCTTCTGAGGTCCTTACTGTTTGGAATTTTCAGAAGCTCTTGAACATGGCATCATGCGCTATTTTGACTTTATACAGCCATCAGTATCAGTGGACGCAAACATAAATAAATATATTGCAGATCATGGCGATTCTCGCGCTCACCACTTCCCTCGAGGACATGCGTGATCGACTTGGAAAGATCGTCATTGGCTCGGACAAGAATGGACAACCCGTGACCGCTGATGACATCGGAATCACCGATGCGCTCGCTGTTAGTTTTACTCACAATTTTATCACTAAAACGTTAATAAACAGTGTGATATTAATCAAAATAACTATATCATGGTGTATTTCAGGTGCTCATGCGCGACACCGTCCGTCCCAATCTGATGCAGACACTCGAGGGAACTCCTGTGTTCGTCCACGCCGGTCCCTTCGCCAATATTGCCCATGGACAGGTATTTAGAGTATCATTTGTTCTTGAAGAGATACATAGTAGGGTACAAGAAAAAGATAGCAACCGTATTTGAAAAATACTAATTTTCTTCATGTTCTCAGTTTTTCTGAGCTCATTGTAAAGAAACATATTTTCAGAGTTCCATCCTGGCCGATCGTCTAGCTCTCAAGCTCGTTGGCCCTGAGGGTTTCGTCATAACCGAAGCAGGATTCGGAGCTGATATCGGCATGGAGAAGTTCTTCGATATCAAGTGCAGGTATACCACCTTCCATCCTACCAGTTATGAGCATTAGTTATTCAAAAAAGGTGTCATGCCTGTTCAATCTGAATAAGTAGTGATCGTATAATTTTAACAAAGACAGATCACTATAACTTTTTTGAATTACGCAATTTATAAATAATCCCTCAGATACTCCCGTCTGCAACCGCACGCCGTCGTGCTCGTCGCGACTGTTCGTGCACTCAAAATGCACGGAGGCGGACCGGCAGTTGTAGCCGGTAAGAGATTCTGAAGACGACAAAGATATTGGATTACGGCACGAATACACATAACAAGAGTGTAATTCGGATTACCAACTTAGTCGTCTCTAGTAGACCACACATCTCCGTTGTTGTTGCCTAATTGAGTCTTCGATTGTGCTCACAACACAATGTAGTAGTATAGGATCATGGTTTCAATATGCTTTTAGCTCATAATTTATATTTCGTAAAGACATAGTCAGTCTCAAAGTCAGCAGTTATCCATGAAAAAAAACATCGCAAAAATCAGCAGTTTTTTTCATGTAGTCCTCAAAATATAAATATTCTCACATTAGGAGAGCACTTATTCAAGACTAATACTATTCAGGAGCTCCTCTCAAGCATGAGTATCTCGAGGAGAATCTTGGACTGGTAGAGGGAGGATGCGATTCCAACCTCAGAAAACAGGTTCGAACATCGTCTAAATGTCGGCTCATCAGGAAAAATTTGTGCATTATTGCACCCTTCAAAATAAACTGCAATAAATTACAAAATATATAAAAATTGGATATTTCCAGATCGAAAATGCGAACAAATTCGGCGTGCCGGTAGTCGTTTGCGTCAATCGATTCGCCACTGATACCGTCGCGGAGATCGAGTTGGTCGTCAAGAAGGTTAGCTCATGAGCAGAAAAATCTTGAAAAACTGAGACAGTCCAGAAAATATCGTTATTACTCTTCTAATCATTTTTTTGAGAGTTTGCAATATTGTTTTACAGTATAAAATACTGATCAACAGTTGTTTCTATTTACAGGCAAAGGCCCATGGTGCCCTCCATGCAGTTGTCTCCGAGCACTGGTCCGACGGAGGAGAGGGAGCAATCGCACTCGCTGAGGCAGTTATTGATGCATGCAATGCCAAGAGCAACTTCCGGTGACTTGTGATATATTATATTATCATATTTTGCGATCATTAGTCGACATTTGAGAGACTCATTTATGTGTTTTTCAGATTCCTGTACCCTATGGAGATGGCCCTGGACAAGAAGATCGAGACGATCGCCAAGGAAATTTATGGAGCGGACGGAATCGAATTGAGCGAAATCGCTCAGAAGGTTAGCTTTTTTGAACTATTGAGAATATTTAAAAAATTAATATTGTTTTCAGAAAATCGAGACGTACACTCGTCAAGGCTTCTCTGCACTGCCCATTTGCATGGCCAAGACGCATCTCTCGCTCTCGTCCGATCCGACCAAGAAGGGAGCTCCCACTGGTGAGGATCACAGCTTTATTCACGAACCGCTAGTTGAAGAATCTTGGAATTTTGAAGCGATACCGTCTAATACCTACAACATTTTGTCCAATCGATTGAATTCGGCTCAATTTTTACAGGTTTCACCCTTCCCATCCGTGATGTTCGCGCTTCTATCGGTGCCGGTTTCATCTATCCGCTCGTCGGAGAGATGACTACCATGCCTGGTCTGAACACCCGTCCCTGCTTCTACGACATCACCATTGACCCTCAGACCGAGCAAATCGATGGTCTCTTCTAAGCAACAAATCATGCCATCCATATCTCGCATACTGTCTTGTAGTAGGCCAAGTTTCACAGTCATTCCGTATTTCGTTTAGCATTCCAGTATGGTGTTAGTGCGTTACGTTGAAAGAAGTATAAATATAAATCTTAGCATCTTATGGTTTCATCAATTCGACAAACACGCGTGACCTTCAACAACTGGCTCTTCATACTGGAGTGAACACACTAAACCGATTATAAATTAGTTGTGAGTCATGAATTCTCTCGGAAAGGGTAAGAGGGTCGAGAGTGAAAACAGGAGAACATAAATCAGTTGATGCCTGGAGTGGAAGGAGGCAATGGAGTGGACGTGTCAGAGGGGAAGAAAGAGAGAGGGCCGTCGACTAAGCCATTCTCCTACTCCATCTCTCTTACTTACACACACAATAATGACTTCCAAATGGAGTCTACGGCCTATTTGACAGCTCTTCCTCATTTCTCTCTGATGTTTCACTGTTCAGTCTATCCTTGTCTCTCGGGAGTCGATCACTTTGCATATATTGTGAATGTAACTCTGCATCCTTCATCTCAACTACTTCTCATGCACTCTTCGCTCCCTTAGTCGGAGATGAGAGAGAGAACCACCCTCTTATTCGCGTGTGAGTACTTACTTTATGACTTGCCGATATATCTGGGAGAAGTCTCTTGACGAGAAGAGGAGGCCCGGTTTTTAGGCGCGCGCGCGTTGGAAGCACAAGGGAGATTATTCTCTCGTCTCTCTCACTCGGACCATTATTCGTTGTCCGGCATGGCCCCCTTTTCCGATGTGCCCCTTGTTAGGGATTGCGAGACATTGCTTAGTGCAAGAAACATAGCCCCAATTGGGCAGACCGATTGAGAGGTCAAAGTGGCCATTCATCTCATCAAAATGCGGAGACAAAGCGTTTCCTTTGTCCCGAGTAGTCAGTCTTTTGTTTCGCTTCTGATCTTCTTCCGCTTTTCTTCCATTTCATTCCCTTCTCTCTTTTCCCTGTTGACATTGTGAGTGCCTCCTGCCAACATGTCCGTTTTCCTCCTCCATTCCACCATTTTTCGTTGCCCGTCGCCTTCTCGAAATCATGTTCTCTGCTCGACGAATTCGTCAAAATTCACGTTAAAAATTATAAAGGATCGAGGGTTCTTTTCTCGAAATCCTTCAAATTTCCTAATCCACTCGCTCCCTGTTGTCGCAATACCTCCTCTCCCTCCCGGAAACCCCTACATGGACCCCCCCTCAATCAGCCTCAGATTCAGCCTCCCTCTCTCTCACACTAACGCTCTTCTCATTGTTCTCTTTTCTCCAGGGACACCTCCTAATCCGAGGGAGTTCGGCTTCTCTACTGTTTTTTCGCGCGCACTCGTCGAAACTCCGGCACGAATTGATGGCGGTCGAAAAAGAGGCTCCTCAGAGAATCATCATCAACTAAGAGTACTTTCGAGAGTCTCCTCCTTCTCTTCCATTCCTTCCATCTTCTCCCTACCCTACTTCCTAATATATCCTGGGTGGTTTTGGTCGTTCATCTTCCCCCTTCTCCTTTCCTCTTCCATGTACAATCTGGGTCGCAATTGTCGTCGCTCTGCTACCTCTTTACCTCCATCCCTCCTTCCCTCTCCTTCCTCTCTCTCTCTCCGTAGTCAACCCTGACGCTAAAGAGCGCAACCCAGTCCAGTTTGCAACTTTTGAGTCACATTTGACACTCGCGCACTACGTGACTAACCGGACTTAAAATTCAGGCCACATTAGTCTTTCGCCTATATGCATTCGAATGTTGAGAGATTATCTCATGTCCATCTCTTCATTCGAACTCTCTCAGTCCTCCTTCTCTTCTCTCTCGTTTTATCCGTCCTCAATCTCCGTTCTTCCTTCTACTCGCACTTCTCACACTTCTCATCGAATCTTCTCTCTCTCTCTTAGGTGGTCAACCGAATCTATTTCGCATTCATTCAACGAACTACTGACGAATTTCCCACTACTCCGTTTATTTCGTTCCATTGAACGTCGTCCTACCATAGCCAATAATTGGGGTCTGCACTCATGCTTTCTCCACTACTACGTCTTCAATGTGGGGTAGGTGTAACTGGAGATGGGCCAGACCGCTTAGCAAATTTCCAATCCTCTTTTGTGATGCAGTTCCGTTGCAAGGAAGAGGGACCAGAGATTGACCAGAATCTCAGTTTCTCTTTTCTACATGATGGTTTGAGGACTTGATGAGCACATGTTCTCGAAACTTCTCACTTTGGTGTTAAATTATCGTCTCTGTCTCTTCTCTAGACTCAAATTTACAATCAGCTTCAGTGCTTTTCATAAAAATGGCCATAAAGACTCCTAAGAAGTCTCTCGTTGAGTATTGTGAATGTAGTGACAAATTCTGTTTGATTCGTATGCTCGACATGAGCCTTCTTCTCCTTTCGTCCACACATGTTTTCAATATTGACTGAGGGATAATCCGCGACGATGATGTTTTCCCCTCCCTCTCACTCTGATTTAGTCACCGATTCCTCTCCCCCATCAGACTCCTTGACGTCCCCTCCTCCTTCTCCTCAAGCCCTTGTGTGAAACAAGAGGAGACCTCATATATGTCCTTCCGATCATCTCGCCTTTCCCTTCTTTTCTCTTCACGAGAACACTTCCTTGCCACTCTTGAGCTATGTTGCAGTCTCTTATTGGAGTAGTCAAGTTCCTTCTTTTCTCTGCACTCTCTTTGAAATGGAAACACTAAAAGAACTCTCAACACTATACTAAATGCGTGGAACATTCGAATCCTTCCATTTGGTCAATTGCAGCTTTCGAGCTGCGTTTAACGCGGTGTTTTCGAATCACACAACGATAATCATCTTCGAACTTCTTATGTTCGTCTCCGTTCAAGTGTTCTCGTTTTTTTCCACGTATTTTTAAAAATAAGCTGCCTTTATCCAATTAGCCCATCTCATCAGTTCCGCATAATTTTGTATTCTCCACCCTCTCCCGTATTCAACTTCATCGTCTTCCATACATATCCAATATACTCTCGGTATCTCCCCTCCCTTGCTCCCTTGCTCCCTCTCTTCCTCCCCTTTGCCCCCTTCCCTCCTGCATCCATTCACTGCCTCACCGATGCATCCATCCTTATCTCTATTTTCATTTCGTTCCCGGTTTGTTTTCCTCCGCAAGCCTTTTCCTCCTGCCTTTCGGGCCTTTCTTTGCCCCAGCCAGGCGAGCTTAATCATTCAGACGGTGCCTTCTGCCTATAGAAGGAATGACTGTCTTGCGGATCCTGATTCATCTGTACAAAACATTCTATTGTCGGTAAAGAAATTTTTTTTTCGTCGAAAACAGTTTTACACACCTTTTCACGCGCGTCTCATAGCCAAGTAGGAAGGCGAGTCTTGGACAGTCACACCCCACTTATTTCTTCTTCTCTTCTTCTCTTCTTTTCTCCACTCTCAACGACGTTCGTTTGACGCGTTGTCTTCCTTCTTCTCTTCTCCACTACGGAATGCATCGAAACCACACTTGTCCCACTTCGCGCTCCTGTCCTATGATTGCATAATTGCATCGAAATTCGCACCTCTCTGGTTGCACGTTTGATCAAAAATAACTTCATTGTTGAACAGTATCTCAATATATTAATTTTAACATGAACGAATAGGATACATAACTGCGGCATATTCTCAGATTCGGGATGTTCTATGTACCTATGGTAATTTGTGCAATCAATCAAATCCTCGTTGTTTTGTTAGAAGTACTAAAGTAGATTAATTTTACATGAACGTCTTGAATTCTGCGATATATTATCAGATCTCCACATGTAATACCTGATCTATTATTCATTCCATTCTCTTCTATGGGTCGATGCAAATTGTCTGTGTTTGTCCACTTTCCCTCAGTCATCGCCCACCTACTCCTCCATTCAGCATGCATAGTGCAATGCAGTTCAACATCGCCCAATCTTTTCCTCGATATGGGAATATCTGCAGAGTAACATATTCGAACATTTTATTAGGAATTTTCTGCGTCTGGGCCATCTTTTTTTTAATTTGTTGACCGGAGGTTTTCTACATTAAAAATTGAATTGGAATACAATTTTTGTGAATAGCTCTTCTCAATAGCGAATTGTATTTTTCGAATGGAAATATCTCTTTTTCCCAACACATGATGAAACACAGTGCTCGTTTAGTATGAAATTGATATAATAAGCATTTTGAGCGTTTTTTGTCCATATTTGACACTTCTATTTGAGCTAATAATTCTTATCAGACAAGGTATTAATAAATTTTGGCAAACAGAACAAACTTAGATAAACAGAGTAGAAAATATATTTGTTCAATGTTCAATGGTGCCTAATTGATCATAGACACTGACCCGCCCCCATATTTGATCTACTCGTTGCTCGATCAAACCGTGCATACTTCTCTGATCGACTACGTGGGAACATCTCTTCCTCTTTCTGAGATTGGAAGAGACCAGAGAAGCATCTTCCCTCTCTCTCCCTCCCTCTCTCTTCTGTGTACTCAATAACAGTCATTAGATCGCTGATTCAATTCGCTCGTCGTCCAGTTTTCTCTTGTTCTTTCTCGATCGAGAGAGAAATAGAGAGACAGAGATTGACGATCACTAAACGATTCAGAGGATCCGAACGACTTCTTTTATTCCGATATTTCCTTATTTATTTCTGGATTCAAAAGTCGGTTATATTAACTCTTCTTAAGATTATATTAACTCTTTGATACATTTTTTTAAATATACTTTGCGTGAAGTGAGACTCTGTATAATATCAATTCGCACAATTAATATCAATTCGCACAACATTGAAAACGTGAACTTTTTCCCTTCTGATGATGTTTCTTTTAACGTAGTCCTCCCTCTTCATCCTATTTACCTGAGTAATCCAGTGCTTACCAATTTCCACTTCAATTTCCCGTGTCACTCCAACTGCCTCGACATCATTGCATAATATTATGGTAAACTCGAATCTTCACGTAACTTTCTTGTAAAGTACACGGAGTTGTTCCTGTAGTTCTTCCAATTGACATCTTCCCACTCATCTCTTCACTATTCGTGTGTTTTCGAGTGAGATGGAGTGAGAGATCGGACAAGGGGATGAGAGTGATTCATATTCATGTAACGAGGCGTCTCAACATCATTTCCATTCCCTCGAGAAGAAGATTCACACCTCGATATCGAGACTAATCTAGAAGGAAAAGAATAATGTATTCCATCTAGTTTTCAGATTGTAAGTAGCAATGTTAGTAGACGAGATTGATTGGTCTACACAGCTGAATCTTCTGACATTGAGATTGGTTGTTTCTGTATTGCGTGAGAATCCCATTTATCTGTCTGTTGTTGAATGGTCCGAAAATTCTAACGATGTGTTTGCGCAATTTCGCAGTTTTCTGCAGAACTCGAGCCGAAAACTTCCACCATCGTATGTATTACGGATTGGACGATGGTTTGAATACGAAATGGTTAGGATCTGGAATCACCGGCTTTTGATGCTCTGATTTTGTTAAAGGTCTTACGAAACCCGATCTTATCTGTACCGAGAGCTGTGCTGGACAAGGCATACGATGTAGCCAATAGTCAAAATGAGCTGATTCTTCGATGCTCTCACTCTTCATTTTCTAATCCAATGGCTATGGTCACTCTCCATACAATAAGTAACTGGATTGGTCTCGATTCCTTCTCCTCTAGTCAGCCACTTCTTTCCTTCCTTCTTTCCATATTCTTTCTGCTTCATTAGATCCTCATCGTGGGAAGAAATGTCTCCACTTTCCTCGTCGTCTCTCCCCAATTTCTTCCCCTTTGTCTTCTGCTGCGAGCCCAATTTCAGCCCAATTTTTTGTTGCGGAACTTCCGATCTTCCCGAATCATCAAACCGACATATTGCATCACCAGTATTGAATTCCTCCTATCAGAAAAGGAACCTCATTTCACATGCTGAATGTGAGCAATTTCTGAAACCTTGAAGAACCAGCCGACTTTTCTTCTACCAGAAAAGCACACTAAACCGATATTTTAATCCCTAGTCATTCTGCACTCTTTCTGTAAACATGATGACCCGGTTTGATAATTAATTTGCATTAGAGAAATGGGGGATTGTTTCCACGAAGGTTCAGCGCATGATAGAGGAAGTAGTATCTCTTTCATCACTCTTCCTTTCATCCCTATCAGATTAGTCGTTTCCCCCACAGTCCAATACTAATCTCTTCTCCATGTCCTTCCCCTTTCCTTCTCTTGCTCTTCGGTCCTCACTGTCGATTCCTCTCCTTCTTCTTCCCCTTCGTCTTCTCATTTGTTCTCGACTGATTGCCATCCTCCTCTCTTCCACTGGTCCTCAATGTCTCTCTCTCTATGCTCTCCTCCATTCCCACACTCTCTCGTCCGTGTCCTATCTCGAAATTGCGATCGCGTAGTGCCTCTCAACACGCAGCAACGACGACTTCATTGCGAAGGCATCTAGGGCAGATCAGAGTGGAAGAGGGATCAGGGAGATGGAGAGAGTCCAGAGTGTCACCCTCTCCTCGATCTCTTACTCGTCCCAGTCATATTTGAGAAGGAGAGGGTGGTCTCCCTCGGACGTTTTCATCAAGGCAGATGATCAACGTTGTGTGTGTAATTTCATGATTCCTTAAAGTATTCCGATAATTAGATCGTAACTTTCCTCTTCTCTGTCATATGGTCTACCTTTGTCCTCTATTCACACGGGAAGAGGGAAGAATAGAATTGTCAATAATAGGACTGTCTACCCTCCTCGCTACGTCAATCCTTCTCATTCGTCCTCCAATTTCTCATTGGTGGTCTCATCTTATAGTGGCCTATTCCTATTTATCTCATCCAAGAAGGGGAGAGAAATTGACAGTGCTTTGAGCCTTCTTCCACACTCTTCTTCTTCACTCTCCTCTCACTTTCTTTCTGTTTTGGTCATCCGTCTTCCAACCATATCCCTCCTCCCTCTTCCCCTCCTTTCAGACCCTGTCTCTACTCTACCGATTCATTCCGAATATGCGAGTAACCTCTTCCTCTCCTGGCTCCTGCCCCTCCCTCTCCCCTCTCTCCCCCTCCCTCTCCCCCCCCCTCTCCCCCCCCTCCCTCTCCCCCTCTCTTCCCCCATCAACTACTCCTCGTGTCCACCACTTCCGCAGATCTCAGTAACATGCACTGACGCGGAACTCGCCACTTATGCCAAAATGTTTCTCCGTTTTTGAATCTCACGACCCCATTTTCGGATATTCTTACCCCGATACTGCTTTTTTTTGCTCAATATTCTATCATATTTGTAGTCTTTACTGACATCTCCATTTAGTATGGTCGTGGATTTTTTAAAAACATCATTTACTCGAGTACCTTTCTTAAATTTCATTTCCCATTGTCGTTGGTCTACCTTGTCCACCTATAGATCTTACCTCGAGGTTCCGGAAATTGTTTCATCGTCTCTCATCTTTCGACCATATTCTCCAGTCTCAGAGTAGTAACCTGATAACTCGCTTCGTCTCTTACCCCTTGTCAGATCTTCACCGCTGATTTCTCTTGTGACCAGGAGTGTTCGTAGGCTGATCACCGAAATTCAGGACAAAATTTGAAAATGAAACTTTAATGGGCGGCTATGTGAAAATTGCTGATTTCATACGATTTCTATTGTTTGAACTTGCTCATCTTCTTGAAATAGTTGTTCCTTGAATGAATTTATGATCTGTCTGCGAATCTTTGATCCTTTCACTTTTCTAACCCACTCCAATGTCCTCTTTCGACGTCATCATTCTGTAGCCTACTGGCGAGCCTTTCCTACCTGTGTCCCCTCACCTCCCTCCCTCCCCAATCTCTCCTCCCTCTCTCCCTCTCTTGTTGTCGTGAGTGCGCACAGTCGTCGAATATGCAAGGGTGATCCCCTTCGTCTCCCCCAGTCCTTTCAACCGCCTCCCCAAGGCTATATCACTCACTCCTCTCTTCTGGAAGAGAGCGGTCGTCTCTTCTCAGCACTTAGATTGTCAACATCTCTCTTCCTTCCAGTGTTTTCAATGAATAGATGTTGATGAATCTCCAGGGAATCTTCTGATCCCCTCTCGTCATTAGGAATTGCACTCTACTAAGCAGGAATCGATGATCTCGGGTCCTTTCGAGTGTTGAGACCGGAAGAATTCCCCTTTCTCCCTCTGCACTCTCTCCGACTCTCCTGAACTCTCGCCTTCTCTCAGTCTGAATCCTCTTGTTCAAGCAACTATTGGACACCTGTTCCCATCATGTCGTTACGCTTCCTTCCCTCTCCCTCTCTCTTTCCTCTCTTCTTCCTCTCAGTCGCAATGCATTCCATACGACTTCGAGGACCTTATCATCGTTACATGTCTCCCTAAGTTGTTAACCTCCGATTGCAATCGATGCCAGTTGTCGTCGCTCTTGGAATCTTCTCTCTATTACGAACCCTCTTCCATTGTCTCTTTTCTCCTTCAGTCTTGGTCCTCATCGTCGTTGGATGATTGCTCTCCCTCCTTCCGGATGAGAGTGGAAGGAGGGGGCCAAATCGCCATCTCCCTCTCCTTGGAGAGATCCCAAACATTACCTGCGACCTCTATCTCGTTGCCTATTTCGAGAACTGGACGATTATGGGGAGAGCTCACTGCTTGGATTTATTCGCCCCTCACACGTTTACACTCTTCCTGAGAGATATGGAAATTATGATGACATCGTCTGACGCCTCCGCATTTTCACTTCAGTACAAGTCAGAAAAGCCGTTTTTCACTGCGCTGTTGATGTTATATCGAACTTAATATGACCCCTGTGGAAATCAAGCGATTATAAATTGGAATCGATGTGATTACACGGCGAATCGCGTGTTTCACTTGGAAGATTTGACCATGTTTACAGTTAGAATATGTTTCCATGCGAGGGAGGGGCAATAGAGCGAAACACACTCCTGACTCGCTTCCTCAATTCATGAATGGCTAACTAGATTAGGCGACCCAGAAGAAGAAGAGGGAAAGAAGGTGGAAGAGGAGGAGGCCAGTTCTCGCGCGAGTTTATTGTTTCCCAGTATCTTCTCATTTGCCCGCCATTGTTATGTCGCATTTTCCGAGAAGTTGTCGATGCAAGGCCATATTTCTTTGCAAATGCATCAATATCAGATCAATATGTAATCTCGGAGCGTGAACTGACTTTTTCGAATGTCATTTACTGTTCATTGTCCTGTATTTCGCGAGATCAATTTTGACCCTATTTCTGTTCAGATCCACATCAATTCGTCGTAGTCTTCAATTTTCGGGGCGTGTACTTACATTTTCGAACGTCAAATTCCGTTTATTGTCCTGTATTTCGCGGGGCCTCCGCATTTTCACTTCAGTGCATGTCAAAAAACATTTTTCTCGCTGCGCTGTTGATGTTATATCGAACTTAATATGTCCCGTGAAAGCTAAGTTCCTCCCGCTTAAAAATTATATTTTATTGCAGATCCATCCCAGATCGTCTCTCTTCTCGTCGGGGTGTGAATTCACTTCGGACTCTACGCGATGAACCACTCGTTGATAGCACAAAGAGACGCGATTATCTGAGAAGAAAAGAGACCGAAGAAGCAAAAGGCTGAACAAAGGTAACGTCCAACCCTTCCTCCTTCTTCCCCCCTCTAACCTCTCCTTCTTCCACCCCTGTCACAAATCGGGATACACGCTTGGTCATTGCTTCCCTTGGCTACGCAGGGCACTCCCAAGTTTGAGAGAATCTCTATTAGCTTCTCCATTTCGTCTCTCGTCTAGACTGAAAAAATCGCGTGTTGTGTGGTCTAGGATGTTCTTAACTATTCCGTTCCTGGTTTTCTCGGGATCTCCCTCTAAACCAAATCAATTTACACAGGAAGAGAGTCGCGCACGGGGTGGGGTTTACGACTGTGGTCGGCTTACGCAAAGAGAGAAAAGGAGTGAAGTACCTCCGGATAAGTGGGAGCAAAGGAGAGAAGATGAGAAGGGAGAGAGAGAACTTCCTATCAGTTGACACGATGGGCGCGCTTCACTTATCGCAAAAAAAGAGATGAGAGAGGATAGATGATTTCTGATCTGAGAAGGCTGATCTGATCTTGTCTGATCAACGCCACTGCTCGTCACACTCTCGGGTTTACGAATTCTCGCCTCTATCATCAATTATCTCTGCCGCTGTCCCTCACAGCAGTTCACACTCGACCCTTCTCTCTCTCTCTCTCGAGTGGGGTCACGATTGTTGCAATATCCGCCAAATTTCCTCAGAGATCCTGAACGCAAACCGTGTTTCTACCAATATTGATTGCTTTTCGGGATCTTTTTGGGATGTGTCTTATAATTTCTTAATCAGTCCTATTGTTTAAAAAAGACAATTGTCGATTCAAGTTATGTTCATCTTTAATTTTACTAGTTTTCGAACTGATCTGCGTCATCAATTGCGCCCATTTTGCAAGAGCGGCTCAGGGGAATTCCCTGGAGCGACTCTGATTCCATTCTGCTCGTTCTTCTGGGGGTAGATCCAGTGTGCAGCAGCATGTTTCTCATCTTCCCTTCATCTCTCTCCTTCTCCTTCTCATCTCCCCTCTGGCAGACTCTCAATTCGATTAGACTCTGTCTTGTGCGCTCCACTATATCCTCGGAGACGATCTTTATCCGAGAATGAGAAGTGTGTTCATCAAAACACGTAAAGTGACTGGGATTTTGGTTGATCATTAGAATCACAAACAGATTAGAAGATGAAGTTGTTGATTGATTACGGTGCTTTACGGTGCTGGTCAGCAAGGGTTAGCGCAAAAAAGGCCCTCACGGACTGTTATATGTGCTTTTGATTGAAAAAAGCAAAGTTATCTTTACAGATGCTGCAGCAACCGGTGGCTCCCGAGCTGCGGAGCTTCCAGAGTCTCTCCAAGTACTCTGGTCCAAGGCAAGTGCAGTCGTTTCGAAATAGAGTAAATGACCCGGGCAGCTAATGGCAGGTAGTAGTTGAGTAGGGCAGAAGGGATCTCTCTCTCTCTCTCTCTCTCTGAGTGGTGCTCCCTCACAAATCACGCCCCGACCAAGAGGCACTTTTTCATCGCTCCTCCGCGAGGGAGGCATAACATTAGTGTACGAAGTAGTCAAAGTCCTCGTCGGAGGCGAAACCCACTCCCACCTCACCGCAGTACCTCACTTTTGCACGTCTAGCGATAGGAGATATTGGCTGGTTTGACGATTTAAAACAAAGTATTTACAAAAAATCACTTACCGTACTCCTTTACTCAAATTTGCCCGTCTTCCTTTAATTACCTTGAATCTATTCTGAATTGAAAGAATTGCATATGTTCTTCTTCAATTCAGAGTAGGGTAACGATTAATCTTGGATTCGTTTTCTATTGAAATAATGCCGTTTGATCTTTATTGGAGCAATGACTATGATTGTTATTGAAAATGCGATCTCTAATAATTTCTCCCCTCTCTTTCTTCAATCCAATTGAAAGTTGTGAATCCGTTCTCCTCGTTCTCACGCTCTCGCTTATTCCCTCCTCCTCTTCCTTCTTTTGACTCGCTGAGGTCTCCCATCATCTTCTCCTCCTCCTCCTCTCCAGTCTATAGTTCTTCCTCCCCTTCCCTTGTCTCCTCCCTCCTCTCATCTACTACAAATTCGTCTGTCCAGTGTGTGCACCCTTCCAATGTATAGAATGTCATTTTGGTTCCTTCCCTCTTCTTAGTGGTTTTGTGTGAGGAGGGGTCGATTCTGCAGAGAGCAGCAAGAGAAGATAGCGAGAAGGGGGAGGGGTTCCCGGTGGCATTCCGATAACTCCACTCTGATCTCTTATCCTCCTTCAGAGCGGTCGTTGCTCGTCGACAGTCTCAGATCATCGCTCGTCGTTCTTCTCAATGCAGGAAGAGGACAGAAACGGATGACGAGGTCAGATTTCATAACTTACAAAAATGTTCATATCACTACGAAAATGTATCCAAAATGTAACTAGAATGCAAGAAGATTGTAGCAGATGCGTAGATGAACAATGGCATCACATAATGACGCTAGAGAATCACGCCCCTACCTTAGTCGTTTTTCCTCTCGCCACTTCTGTCAGATCCTTTTCCTGCCTCTTGACATAATACACACTAAGAGGAAAGCCTTCCTCCCCTCCTCTATCAGAGCCCCCCTAGTCCTTCTTCTGCCCCTCGTTCCTAATCTTCTCTTCCTTCTTCTCAGCCCTCCAGTCAGTCCATGTAAACTCATTCACCTCAGTCTCATTGCACACTCTCATATCTAACTTGATTACTCTCCCTCCCTTTCCCGTCTCTTTCCTCCTTCCTTCGGTGTGCTTTTCTTGACAAGTGAATGACTGCGGGGCTAGCCATCATATGCAGACCTCTCCCCTTCTCTCACATCCCTTCCCCTCTCCATTCCTCGTATTTTATCGTGTCTCTTTTCCTTTCTCATCCAATCACTGTAACCCACTCCTCTTTCCTTAACTCTCCCATTCGTTCAAGACTATAAACTTGAGACTGTTGCAAAGTTCCTCCGTTCACTTCCCTTGATAGCTTCCTTCTATCGCCACTAATGATCGTATCAACGGAGTAATTGCACTCTCGGATACCTTGTTTGGCCATTAGTAGACTCTCCGTGGATGTGCAATTTAGACATCAAGTCTAGCCATAAGTCTCAAGGTAGTAGCAGCCCAAAGTAGGCGGGCCTTCTCCCCAGTAGTCTCTCCTACCATACACTACTCTTCCTAATCGTGAATGATCTGCAGGCAATGGAGGCGGGTACATATCAACTGGGCTCGCGAGAGAACGAGGCCAACGCCATGCCCACAGCATCACCGAAAACGGTTCGATTCTTGTTAATTATCCTCATCATCTTCATTTATCCAAGACAAATGTAGTTACAATAGGGATCAAATAAACAATAGTCAACAATAGCTTGGAATAGGTTTCTTCCCCTTCTCCAAAAAAAATTATTTTTTAGAAAGCATTTTCACAGTTTAGGATTTCCCAACCTCGCCCTAATTAGCGCAATCATAAGATTGGTTACGAAAGGAATGAATGGCAAGGTTGATTTCCCTAGAGAATTGATATATTAGGGAGGATCACGGATTGCCAAACACTTTTCATCGCGAATGTTGCAGTCGATAGCCGATCAATCGTCGATTCGAGATGGAGGAGGATCGAGACAGGTCGAGTGGGGAGAAGATGAAGAATTCGAGGAAGATTTCGATCCGAATCTGCCCTATCCTGGGTATGTCGCCATATTATTGATACTTTAGGAAGTCTTTTGCCTAGTCTCTTCGCCTCTTCGAAGTGCCAGTCTTTTCATCTCATAAACAATATTTCTTTTTAATTTTATATTATTAGTTGTATGCTTTGACGTTGTTAGATACTTTACGAGGATTTCTTGAAATCAGGAGAAAATGTAATATAAATGACGTGAACCCTTCTCTTTCAGGTTCGTTGAGCCTTCGCTGTTCTTCTTCAAACAAGCGAAGGTCCCTCGATCGTGGGCCCTTCAAGCCGTAATGAGTCCCTGGTTCGATCGAGTCACCATGGGAGTCATCCTCATCAATTGTATCACACTGGGTAGGTCTTAACGAGAAAATACTATCCTGTTCATAAATCAAAAGTATAGTAGGTCTTATTTACGAACAATTATGTACTATATAGGTTCTCGTAGGAGGTAATAAAGACATCTATAAAACTCTACCGAAATGGAGCTCCTTTTGGTCCTAATCGTTCACATTCTGGAATAGAGGTCTAAGATTGTAAAAGATTTACTCCTAATATAACTATGTAGGGATGTTTCGACCGTGCGAGGACGGTGCCGACTGCAACACTTATCGATGTCAGATGCTCCAATTGGCCGACCATGTCATCTTCGCCTACTTTGCGTTTGAAATGGTGAATTATTCAAACAAAATCGAATCTATACGTCGATTGGGTATGATATGCCATTGGGCAAGAATAAGGAGAGGTTAATCACAATTTCCAGTTAATTGGCAATTTCAGTGCGTAAAAGTGATCGCGATGGGCTTCACGGGACCGGCCGGCTATCTGTCCGATACCTGGAATAGACTCGACTTCTTTATTGTTATTGCTGGGTGAGCGCAATTTGCTCCAATTCTTCACGTCCCACAACAATTACAATTTGCAGTTGTGCTGAGTATGTGCTGCAAGAATACGTGGGTAACATCAATCTGACTGCGATTCGAACCATTCGAGTGCTTCGTCCGTTGAGGGCCGTCAACCGCATTCCGTCTATGCGCATTTTAGGCGAGTTGTTTCTTGTTTTTTTTTGAGTCGGCGCCATCGTCGGATGGTCGACAAATTCCTGCATAGTTCTACTATCTAAGAGCGAATCATAGACTTTTTTCAAGTTATTTGTTTTCGCTCTGTTTCACTTTTCGTGGGCGTCAAAAATGAACGTCACTTTGTAGTTTGCCATCTTTTTCCCCTGCAATGTTGCGCATTCGCTATTGACGGCAGTCGCTGTCGAGATTTGCATTAATGAGAGGGAAGAGAATGAGCGGAAGGCCCGCGGGTTCACTCTGTGCGAGGGAGCAAAAAGTCACCAAGTCAAAACAGAAAATGAAAAGAAAGAAGAAAGAAGGAATAAAAAAAGCCGGGTTTCTGTGGGAATCTTGCAACATGAAATAGGGAGAATAATTGGATTATCATTGCAGTAAATTTGTTACTGGACACTCTTCCGATGCTGGGAAATGTCCTCCTCCTTTGTTTCTTCGTTTTCTTTATTTTCGGCATCATCGGAGTTCAATTATGGGCCGGACTGCTCAGGTTTGTTGTGATTTCAGTGGATCACCGATTTCGAGAAATTCGAGAAATTCGATTATTCGATGAAAAGTGTACGAGCAATTGAAATCTTAAAGACTGAGATTAAGATAGGATGATATGAGGATAACAAATTACTACTAAGATGAAAAAGTCGCATTCAGGAATCGTTGCACGCTGAACTTGCCGAACACAACAACGGGTATCCCTGAAGATTTCTTCCTGGATGTGTCCCTCTCAAGGTGAGTCCCCTTTGTCCTCCCTCGGCTCCGTTTTCTAAAGATGCTAGGACAATGAGACCACTCACGCTCTCTCCGGGCCCAGATTTCGCAAAATAGTGTTTTTTTTTAAAAAACAAGAAGTGAAATAGAGAATATTAGCATGTTTTTACCTAAAAAAATAGATAATTTTTGAAATTTAAGGTTTTACATTCCCGAGGACACTTCGATGGAGTACATCTGCAGTCAACCGGATGCTGGGGGCATTCACACATGTCATGACCTACCACCATTCTCCAAGAACGGAATACGGTAATCCCTTTTCTTGATTTTTTTGCAAATTTGATTAAAAAAGTGAGACTGGACAAAAATTTGAAGTGCTCCCATTTGTTCTTAGTTACAGTATGCTCCTGTTCCACAGGTTACGTGAACTATTTGTATGCTGAGAGGGGATGCGAGTACACTGTAGGTTCAACGAAACTAGTATATCTCGTTCATCGTAATCATTGGTCACGTAGGTACGCGCCCTCTTGAACTCAATCTGCAGTCGGAACGAAGAGAGGGGGAGTGAGAGAGAGAAGAAGAGGCGTGCACGCGAAATACGTATGACACTCGTGTTTGATCAGCGCGAAACGGTTCTCGGAAAAGAGTTGCAGATTCCGGATTGTCCACAGAGTTATCTCGGGGAAGCTCCTATCTTTCTTATTCTCATAAAATTGCATGCGCATTATCTTATCAGCAGAACACTTATGAGACATATAGAAGGTGTTTTTTCTTGATCGTCGATCACAAGAATGGGATAAGTAATTTTCTGGCTAGTACTACCCAATAAATCATACGAACAATCCCCCATTCAGATGCAATTTGACGATCGAGGAATGGGAGAAGGCGGACAATTTATCGTGTGTGAACTGGAACCGTTACTACGACAAGTGCGCCGTCATCCACAAGAATCCATTCCAAGTGAGTTATGAGCGATACAAGAGGAGAGTAGAGGGTAGTACGAATAGTCATATGTCTGCCCCTGTTGATGTGACAGTTGCTTGAGACGTCACACACAGGTGAACACTCGAACAAGAAGAGAAACAGCGGGGATTTTCTCTGGAATGAGGAAGTGCTTTGGATGAAATAAACATGGAATGAGATCAAAAAGTATTGAGAATGCATATCAGTATTGTTTCTTTGTGCAGGTCACTAGAGATTATTCATTAATTCTATTGGGAAAGGTAAAGGTAAAGGTACTTCCGTCTTCAGCGTATTTTTCAAAGCGTTGAACATGCGCAGGATTATTTTGATCGGTGCGCAGGCATCATATAGCATTTAGCGGTATAAATTGTAACTCGGTTGCCAGCCGGCGACACCGTTCTTGAACTGTAACATATTATCTATTACAGGGATCGGTATCGTTCGACAACATCGGTTTCGCATGGGTCGCGATCTTCCTTGTGATCTCGTTGGAAGGATGGACGGATATCATGTACTACGTACAGGATGCTCACTCATTCTGGAACTGGATCTACTTCGTACTGCTCATTGTGGTCAGTTGATTAATTAGTTCCCAAAAACATTTCTAATACCCTGTAATAGTCACTACGGAAGATGGTACAGCGGATATAGTATCATTCGGTGCGTAGTGCCAGCATTATAGATTAAATATGTCAAACACGATAAACAATTAAAAAAATGTGCCCTAGAAGTGCGCTGGACTTTATGCATGCACTATGTTCCTCACGTACCGTGTTATTCGCTTGCATTCGCTTTGGTCGTGAAAGCAATCTTATCTTTACATCCATACAATACAGTAAAAAATTTCCTCAGATCGGTGCGTTCTTCATGATCAATCTCTGTCTGGTCGTCATTGCCACTCAATTCGCCGAGACGAAAAGAAGAGAAACGGAGAGGATGTTGCAAGAGAGGAAACGATTACGATCCGCCGGATCCATATGTGAGTTATTCCACTTCCGTTCTACCTTTGAGGGTAGGACACGCTGGGTTTCATAACGCATTGTAAATAATAGTTGTAAGGTCATCGAATCTTCGAAAGAAGGCACATAATAGTGCAGAAGATACACTTGTTGAAATCGTGCATGACTGTGGTTTGACGATTAAATAATTTGACTATTTTCGTATAGACTATTGTAAATTATTGTATATACTAACAAACGAAGATCAAATATTTAATATAATATTTCAGCCGGGAGTGAAGCTGGTGCAGCTGCATCCTCAAAGGACGGAGGAGGCGACTCCGTCTATGCTGCGATGGTTCGATTCATAGGGCAGACCTTTCGTAGGACGAAGAGAAGAGTAAAGAAGGTAAGCACAACTTTCGATGATCAATATTCTTCGAATTTACTTCATATTGGGATCTCCGAGTATGCAAGGTAATAAGAGTCGCCGCCACCAAAAGAGCCACAAAAATATGAGCTTTGAAGATTCAATCGATTTCAGGAGTGGAAGCTGTACAAAATCCGAAGGCGAGATCGTCAAGAGGCGAGAGTGACGAAGAAAGAGCAGAAGAACAACAATCGACAGCACTCTTTGCCGGCCATCGAGGAGAGACCCGACGAAGGTTCAATATTCTATCATATTCTTTATTACTGGCCTGACAGATCTCCGGGAGTTCGAAAGCGTCTTGATTATTTTCTTCAATTAAAGCTGTTTTTCCAGAGAATCCATCCAGTGAGAATAACTTCCTCGCTATTCCTGAGCCGACGTCAAAGTTGCGGCGGAACTCAGCGAAGAAAGCCAACGGCAAAGTCCGATGTTAGTTTATCTCATTCTGGATGGAGAATTCAGTATTATTATCAGTGATCAGTGATAAGTTTGCGAAGATCTTAGCTCGATCAGATCAAAGTCGACCAATACATACTGAAAAAGAAATAGCTCTAGCTAATTAGAAAGTGATCAAGGAAGCTTCTAATCAATAATCTAATCTCAGTATCGGTGGACGTCGGTAGGGATTCTGACAAGTCGTCGTCCGATTGCTCGAGTGGATCGGAAACGGACGACGAATGTGATGAGGAAACGTACCGATTGGACAAAATCGAGGACAGCAGTGTGAGTGGTTTACGGCAATGGGAATGTGAAAGATTTGCCCAAATGCCCATCAGAAGCTGCCATGTCCTTTGCAATAACTTGCAGAGTAAATCTGTTATGATCAGGTCATCTCTACGTCACTAAGTAGGATGGTGTGATGACCGTTTTCCTACTGAGACAGTACTAAGAAATTTCGACTATCCTTTTTTCTAGTCACGAAAGAAGAGGAAGCCCCGGAAACGAGGTCCGATCGGCGCGTTGCGAGATCGGATTCGAGCATTCGTCGTATGCGATCACTTCACTCGAGGAATTCTTGTGGCGATTCTCGTGAATACGCTGAGTATGGGAGTGGAGTACCATCAACAGGTGAGAATGAGTTGATACTTTAGTAGTGCAAATAATATCTTCTCGATTGCATCGAAAATTGGTGAGAACAATAGAAAAGTGTCAAGATAGCATCTGAACATTTCAGATCTCGAGTTGTTTGTTTTTGTGATACACGAATCTGAGAAATCAATTAGAGATGTTAATATTTTTTCCAGCCTCTCTGGTTGACGAAGATCCTCGATATCAGCAACTACTTCTTCACTGCGCTCTTCGCCTTTGAAATGATTCTGAAAGTGATTGCCGACGGTCTCTTCGGTTATCTCGCCGATGGATTCAACCTGTTTGATGGAGGGATTGTCGCGTTGAGGTGAGCTGAACAACTTTATCATTTCTTGACGTATATTGAAAACCAGCTCGAGCTGAAAATAAGATGATATATCTATACCAAATCGATAATTCAGTGTGCTCGAGCTGTTCCAAGAGGGCAAAGGTGGTCTATCCGTCTTGCGGACATTTCGACTGCTCAGAATTCTCAAGGTTAGAAATTTTTCATTAGTTCTTTACGAGATAAATGATGTTCCTCGTTTTCTGTATAAACAGATCTTCTATGTACCATTCATAGGTTTTAATCTATTTTCATCCAGCTCGTTCGATTCATGCCTGCCCTCCGATACCAACTGGTAGTCATGCTGAGGACGATGGACAATGTCACCGTCTTCTTCGGTTTGCTAGTCCTCTTCATCTTCATCTTCAGGTAATCAGAAAACAGCTAATTTGGTTTTCACAATGAAAATAACTATTTCTCCACTGCTAATCCCATTGAATCAACTCTCCTAAAAACTCACAAATCAGTCACCACAACCTTCCTCGAACACATAATTCGTAACCACTCCAGTCGCAATTCCTCACACTACATCCTCAAAACCTATAAAAGCCCTACCCTCTAACCCGCGTTTCAGCATTCTGGGCATGAACCTGTTCGGCTGCAAATTCTGCAAGGAGGAGGCCAACCCATTTCTGCCCTTCGCTCCTGTAACGAAGAAATGCGAGAGGAAGAACTTCGACACTCTCCTCTGGGCGCTCATCACTGTCTTCCAGGTTTTACTTTCACTGATTAGCATGATGTATAGATGTGACCTATGTTAACCCTGGCTTGTTGGTGTGATGTACTATTCCGTTAAAATAAAGGTATGCACTTGTGCTCATTTGCATGGCGTGCAGTAGATCTCGAAATAGGGGTAATCGTCTCTTCATTCCATACAGTCTCTGTGACAGAGCGTGGGAAATGAAGTGAAGACTAACCCTATTTCGCTGTGTGCTGAAGTGACCTACGTTTTCCCTGTATGTTCGATGTACTAATCCATAAAATGGAATTATTCCGTTGTGTCCAGTCGTGTCCAGCCTTACTGGTGGGTCCCGCCAACATTGTCCTGCGACTGTAAAATCGCTTGACTTGGACATACCTTTATTTTTTTTGTCGTGTAGTTCAGTTCAGTGTTGTCTCTTTCAGTATCTTCGGAATGATTCTCTTCGGCTGTCAATTCTGCAATCACGTTGAGACGGGAGTGAAGTGCACGTGCGAGCAGATCAAGCAAACGCCCGATTTGTGTTATTGCGATCGATCAAACTACGACAATCTACTGCATGCGACTTTCACTGTCTTTCAGGTGTCGTGTCACTATACATTTCAATGTTATACATCTATCGTTTAGTTCAATGTTGTATTAAGTCCTTTGTTAGCGTGATTATTTTGTTTTGTTGAAATGGAACTGAAAGATTGTAACATTCCAGATTCTCACCCAAGAGGACTGGAATATGGTCCTGTTCAACGGGATGAGTCAGACGACTCCTTGGGCTGCTCTCTACTTCGTTGCCCTGATGACCTTTGGCAACTACGTTCTCTTCAATCTTCTAGTCGCCATCTTAGTCGAGGGGTTCCAAGAGAGCAAAGAAGAGGAGAAGAGGCAACTGGTAAGGATGTAATTCGATTCCAGAAAACACCGAAACGAAGTGCCATACTTTTGTAGTTTCAGTTTTTTTGGAGAGATTTCATCGTAGAAGATCCGCAGACGACAGATAGAAGTAGAATACGTAGATTTGAAGAATGCAATGAAGATCTATCATTGTAGGAAGAGGAGGCTCGCAAGAAGGCCGATGAGGAGGAGGAGAAGAGGAAGCACGAACTGGAAATGCTCATTGCCAAGACGACCTCGCCCGCTTTCATGGCTAGCCATCCGAAGGTTTGTGTAGATGAGTAAAATCTTGAATAAAAACTATTCTAAATTTTTAAAGTAACGGTAAATCTCTATATAACGTGTAAATTTGAAGGGTTTTTCAGACAAGACGGTTTTATCACAAACTAAGTAAATATGAATTTCAGGAAGCGCAAGAGTGTACATGTACGAAGGGTGAGCACTTCTTGCGGATAACAGCAGCATGCGCAGCATCAATGTCATCACGATCACCCTCTCTCACTCCCGCTGCTACGGTGAGCATTTCATCTGGATGATACATTTGATAAATCTTCTCAACTTGACGATAGTGTTAATGTATTCAGAATGATAGTTACTATTATCATTCGCTTTTCTTTCACTGTTAGTGAAATTTTATTCCTATCTCTTTCATTCAGGAAACTCTCGGCTCACTGACTCACAGTCCCGTCCGGCAGCCGACTCCATCGCGGATCGTAGGGAACAATGTGTACCAGCCAGTGCCGAAGGGAGAAGATTCGGAAGAGACAGAGACGAGATCGCCAAGGATGTCGACGAACTACGATAGTGATTCATCCGATGATTCCAAGGAGCTTCTCACCGTACAAAAGTGAGTTTCGAACACATTTGAAAATTATTTAAATTATGTGTTAAAATAAACAGAAGTATTCGTAGGAGAAGTCGTATATAAAACCGATGCGTCCTTCACGTCTCAAAAGAGGGAGAACAAACGGTTATATTTCAGAACGTACCGTCTCAATCGTCACAAGTCGTTGTTTCTTCCTGCTGGATCGCGATCTCCGCTGAATATCCAGCCGAGACAGCGATTACACTCTTGGGGAGGCGTCCATGTTCACTTCAATCCGAACTGCCCTGTTCATGGACGAAAAGCGCTGATTGAGACGTATGCGAAGGAGAAGTATCTACAGGTAATTATAAAGAAACTTCCATCTTGTAGATTCACCAAGACGACTTCAATATGTATTGCAAAGAAAGGCTAGAAAAGACGAGTAGATTTGTTTGAACATCCAAATACCTCACGGCCGGCCTACCCCGTGTTATGAAATTCCAGTTCCAAGATATGAGATCTTACTTGTTCAGGCAAGTCAAGAACTGAAGCAAGCGATGGCCGAAGAAGAGAAGTTGGCAGAGGCGAAGAATAATGCGATGTGGAGAAGAGTGCTGAGAAAGACCTGCCTGAAAGGACGAACGGACTACTCGCTGTTTATATTCAGCCCGAAGAACTGGCTGAGAATCAAGTATGCTTTTTTGATTTCCCCCCTGAAACGTTTGAATAAGGGTAACTATTTTTCATTTTTTTATCTGAAAAGATCCACAGTCCACAGGTCGGCCAAATAGGTCAAAATCCTGTCAGGGTACAAATTCCAATGAGAGTCCAAATACCCGATCAGATAGGTTAATGAAAAAATCTAACGTCGTAGTCAAAAGGGTTTATTGACCAATGGTGGTAGGCCTGACAGTACTCCAGCAAGGATTAACACAGGTTGCACACACGTTAAAAAATGCGATGCAACGAAGACAACACAATCCACACACAAAACTCCAAAAAGACATAGGTGTTATTATGAAATACATAACCCAGCATTAAATCATTGAATATGTTTCAGGTGTCTGCAAATAACTCAGAAGAAATGGTTCGACTACACGATTCTCTTCTTCATCGGTATCAATTGCGTGACTCTGGCAATGGAACGACCGAGCATTCCTCCCATGTCTCCCGAGAGAGTCTTTCTCGACATATCTGGCTATTGCTTCACTGTCATCTTCAGTTTGGAGATGTTAATGAAGGTTAGATTACTTCCATCTTCTTGTCAGGAGCACCCTGTACTTGTATTTACAACGAATAATTTAGTAATTTTTCGAAGATGGAGTCTTTGTATACTTCTTTGATTTTAGCACATTTATCGATAGGAAGCTCTACTGTGAAGGAGCCGATAACAAACAAATAATATCATTGCGAATCCACTATACAGGTCATTGCCAACGGTTGCATCATCGGGGAAGGATCGTACTTCAAAGACGGATGGAATATTCTCGACGGAATTCTCGTTATCATCTCCCTCGTCAACGTCCTCTTCGAGTTCTTCGCCAGTGGAGATTCACCCAAGATCTTCGGAGTGAGTTTCGCAATGTTTCTGTACTTTTTACAAACTAGTATTGTATTTGAACAGATTTTTAGCTCACGGATCGTTTCAGTATTCTGTAGGCATTACTTTGTCTAGTCTTAGCATCACGCATCTCTAATGAAACACTATTCTCTCAGGTAATTCGAGTGCTCCGTCTCCTCCGTGCTCTTCGTCCGCTTCGAGTGATCAATCGTGCTCCGGGTGTCAAATTGGTCGTGATGACCCTCATCTCGTCCCTCAAACCCATCGGAAACATCGTACTCATCTGCTGCACTTTCTTCATTATCTTCGGCATTCTTGGAGTGCAGTTGTTCAAGGTGAGCCAAGTATCTGGATTTCTCTGTCCTCTCTTGTCTTTTCCGATCAGTATTATTTATCCTTTTCATCTTCTAAACCATTTTCTTTGAAAATTGTGTCTTTGCTTCACATTTTCTCAATTACGAAGTCAAAGCGACGCTTCTACACAGCAGTTTCACAGTACAAGTGGTCTATATTTTGATTTCGAAGAAATAATCACTTTAGGGAGTAATGTACCACTGTGTTGGCCCTGACATCGCCAACGTGACGACCAAGTGGGATTGCCTGTTGGATACGAGGAACAAGTGAGTCAATTCTATTTTTTTACTATTTCGAAACAGTGATGGTTGAATTTAGATGGGTGAATCATCGCTACAATTTCGACAATCTCGGTCAAGCGTTGATGAGTCTGTTCGTTCTCTCTTCCAAGGACGGATGGGTGTCCATCATGTACCAAGGAATCGATGCGGTTGGAGTGGATATTCAGGTACGCTATGATTTATGTCGTTATTTCATTATACGCTCTCTTGATTTTGCTTTACGTTTCTGATGTTAGCGTTGTAAGAATTTGTTAGTATATTATCAAGCGCAGCTGGCCTTACCTGTGGGTCCAACCTAGTGTTGTCTTGCGACTGTAAAACACACCTTTTTATGAAAAGCAAACAGAGGATTTTTTTTACGCTCATCCTGTAAATTTTCACCCGGACTAGTACCGAATTTGGTAGTGCATAACGCATGTCAATTGTAGCCGATCGAGAACTACAATGAATGGCGAATGATCTACTTCATTTCGTTCCTTCTTCTCGTCGGTTTCTTCGTTCTCAACATGTTCGTCGGAGTCGTCGTAGAGAATTTCCACAAGTGCAAAGAAGCACTCGAGAAGGAGATGAGAGAGAAAGCGAGGGAGAAGAGAATCCAGGTGAGGAGAAGCACCGACAAAGCATGCACCTAACAGACAAGAATAGTGTGATGTTGCATAATGCAATAACAAAACTATCATTCACATCAATATCTAATATCTTATAATTCTAATCGTTACTAGAGACAGCAAAGGATTAATCTCTCCGTCTTGATCCTACCCGGCAATGACTAGAGTAATCACTCGGAACCTATTAATGATCATCACTTTCCGAACATCAGAGACTCATCGGAGAGAAACAGCACTGGCACTGAAACTGCCACTAACCTAACCCAATCCAACATTTACAGAAACAATTTAAGCGCAAGCTCAAGCGACAGCAATTCGAAGAAAGTATGGCGAACAAGAAGAAGAAGTCAGTAAAGACGAGACCATACTGGGAGGAATTCGGACCAACTAGACTGTTCCTCCACCAAGTTGTCACCAGCAAGTACTTCGATCTGGCTATTGCTGCTGTGATTGGTCAGTTTTCTATTTATAAAGCTGTTGATAGCTGTTGAAAAACCAGCAAAGTTAATCTAATCATATGTGTTCTGAACAAGATGCAAAGCCAGTGATTATCCAAGGCAAATTTAGATTTTTTTAACAGTTCAAGATGAAGTCCATACAACAGATGACCGTTCCTTAGAATTTTTTCCCTACAAATGTTCAATCCTCAGGCATCAACGTCATCTCGATGGCGATGGAGTTCTACATGATGCCGATGGGGCTGAAATACGTGCTGCGTGCTCTCAACTATTTTTTCACTGCTGTTTTCACCCTCGAGGCTGGAATGAAGCTGACTGCGCTCGGATTCAAGAGATTCTTCCGAGAAACGTTCGTAGTATTGATAAAACATTTTCTCATCATTTTGACATCTTTAGAATATGATCTTTCAGATGGAACCGACTCGACATGTTCATTGTCATTCTCTCCATCGCTGGTATCATTTTCGAAGAATTCGAAGCCCTGGAACTACCCATCAATCCAACGATCATTCGAGTGATGCGAGTACTGAGAATAGCGAGAGGTTAGTTCCTATTCACTCTTCCTTTTTCGATCATCGAAATAACAAACGAGTATTTTTATGGCATTCATTTTTTTCTGAAATTCACTCATTAACTGATTGCTTCCAGTGCTCAAACTGCTCAAGATGGCTAAAGGCATACGATCTCTACTGGACACTGTGGGCGAAGCACTGCCTCAAGTCGGAAATCTTGGCTCTCTCTTCTTCCTCCTCTTCTTCATCTTTGCTGCTCTAGGCGTGGAATTGTTCGGAAAGCTTGGTGAGAGATCATCTCGAACAATATCACAATATTTCATGATTTTATTTGGCTACATAATAAAGACATCAATCATCATCATAAATTTCTAATTCCCCCTTTTCAGAATGCTCTGAGGAACATCCGTGCGACGGTTTGGGAGAGCATGCACACTTCAAGAACTTTGGCATGGCCTTCCTCACTCTCTTCCGAATAGCCACGGGTGACAACTGGAATGGAATCATGAAGGTGAGTACGAAATTACACAATATTCAGTATTTTTGGGGACTGAATGTTGGATAGTTTAGGGTTTAGGTTCGAAACATTATAGAAACAACAATTTATTTTATCCAGGACGCACTTCGTGACGACTGTAATCCATCTGAACGTTGCGAGACAAACTGCTGTGTGGATCCCATTCTGGCGCCATGCTTCTTCGTTATCTTCGTACTCATATCTCAGTGAGTTCATTCCAAACCTGGCTTCTGCCTCACTTCCCTCTGGCTATATGAAATAGATGTAATGGAAGACACTTCCCTCTGGCTATATGAAATAGATGTAATGGAAGACAGTTGCGTACTTTAACATTGACTGATTTTGCCGTACTTATTCGTGAGACAACAATGATAATAATATTTAAAATTGCAATTCAGATTCGTACTCGTCAACGTGGTCGTTGCCGTATTGATGAAACATCTCGAGGAGAGCAACAAGAGAGACGCAGCAGAAGCTGGAGCAGCTGAGCAGAATGGTCAGGGTTCAATGGTCTTATAATACAATCAACTTCATTTTGGAATATAGAGAGTTATGCGATACGCGATAGCTCCAAACTGAAATCGTTTATTTGTGAAATTGTTGAAGATAGTAGCAACTTTTCATTGAGATATTCAATATCACAGCCACATTCTTTGTTGTGATCTTTGTGATGTTTACACACAGTTCCAAGTTTCCATCTAACCAGTTCCTCTTCAGGCGTTGCCCAATCCGGTGTTGACACAGACGCGAAGGCAACTGACACAGAAGCGGAAGATGCGGAGAGAGACACTCCCTGTCCCCCGAAGGAAGAGATTATGTCGATGGAGAATCTTGAGAAGGAACTGATTGAAGTTGAGGAGCGAATGTTGCTCAGCAATAGGATTACCATTGATGACGGTGAGCTAACAAGTACTGAACATAACTAATCTCTTCTAGTTCCTGTACTCATTTTAATGTGAGATATTTGATATGAGGCAATTGATTGTTGATGCATGCAACTTGAACTATTTGAAGAGGTCGAGAAGAATAATTTCCAGGTTCCTTGGTTTTCGACGAGGAAAGTGAAGAACTTCTCTCGCCAGTGTCCAACATCCATCTATCCGCGAGCTTCAAGAGGAGACGACGAGACAGGTAACCAATCGTCCATTGAATATACCTCACTAAACATGTTCAGTTTGATAATCGAATCTCCCTCGAAAGAGTATCACCCGATGGCTCATCAGTTCCACTCATTCCGCACTAAGAGGGACGGATCAACGAAAAGAAAACGACTTCCGTCAAAGTATGGACTTTAAAAAAAATTATAGATCTATGTCATAAGGGTGTAGGAGTGATCATAAAAAACCATGCATGATCATAACCCAGAAAGATTCAGAACTTTGATCACTTCTCTTCTCTGTGTATGATCCTTCCGGGTTTGGTGTCTCAGAGAAGCGAGATGCTCTCTTGTTTCAGAAGGTGTCCCTCTAGAGAGTGCATTTTCTCACCGGGGCAGACTAAGCCAGAGATCATACACAATGATGAGAGTGACGATGGTCCTTTCAGAGCATCGCACACCAGTTCTGCCGACGAGGGAATCTCCCCGATGCGAGAGGGATTAGAAGAGGAAACAGTGGACGCCTAAGCTACTCTCCTCTCCCTCACCCCATTATTTCTATCTATCGAACATGCCCACAACTTCTCTGGTACACTCAGTCACTTATCCATCGATCACAATCACATATTCTTCTAACATTTGTATGTACTCGGGTCTTTCCCATCACAACTAAGCACCATATTTGATTAGTGAGATCATTGTAGCTACTTTCCATGATTTACATATCGAGATATTCATTATCACAACCACATTCTTTCATTTGGACTATCACTCGTGCTTCGATATTTCCCTTATCCCTCTTCTTCCATTGAACAGTGTCAACACCTTGCTTTCCCTTGCACAATCCCTTTTCCGTCCGAACGAGCTTGTTCACCTATACAATTAGTCCAATCACCGAATCATCTCCTTCCGTCCTGTCATTTGCTTTCATACGTGGTCCTCTCACAGCCATATGTCAATGTGCAATCGCTCTCTCTCTCTTTTCATGCTGACATCAAGCCGTGACTTTCCTTCTGTTGAGAATCAAATCAAATTCACTTGCTCGCCAGTTCTGAATCGATAAATATTTCGCTATATTCGCTTCAGATGCTTATTATTCTTTCTTCATTACTTGTCGTCACAAAAGCTGATCTATTCGAATATCACTTGCGAACGTATCTCAATTTCTCCGAGAGTCAATGCACTAATTTCTATCGACACGTCTGTCCCTGGAATATCGCTGACAACGATACAATCTTGTACAAAACCACCCAATATTACAGAGATATTGAAGACGAAATGCATTCTTTCTCTCTTACGAATCCAATTGCGGTAAGGAATGCGAAAATATCTCATTTCAGTCCACTTTCTTCATAAATTTCATCAAATGTTTCAATGTCAGTCACAAAATAGTGCACATTTTTAAACTTAGAATGACATAATCGACGGTTTAAACTCTTCTCGGACATGCCGATACAGTCAAGATTCTTACCGTGAATTAGCACAGAAAAGGTTCATTATGTTGAAGGAATCCAGTCTATTTTCAATTCAGCTAAGATGCGTTGCTAACTTCGACTGTTATAATTCCGAGTTTCGCTACTTTTTCGGAGTATATAAGAGTTTATTCCATGAGGTGACAGCAACAAATTAGTTAATGATGCAGTGTTATTTAGATTGAAGAGGATCTTGACTTCTTCGCCAAGAATGTGAACTCATCAATACGAAACAGTTCTCTTACATTATCTGTCACTTCTAGTGTAATTCAGCTTATTGCTGCGCGAATGAATTTCAATGTGTGTTATATAATACATCTTACAAAGATCGGAGATATTTGCAGGCGACAGCATCGTATTTCACGTCAATACAAAATCGACTGGCAGTAATGGAATATTTGAATCAAAATAATACAGCAAGTATCGTTGGATTAGATGCCGTAAAGCGAGTTAGCGATGATCTCAGATCGGATATTCTGGAAAGTTTGAGGGTGAAAACTAGCGTTCTACTATCCTTAAGATTATTTTTTCAAGCGAACTACTTGGCTTTCGGATGTTGATACCTTCGGGTTAAATATTCTTGACCAATTCGTGCAATCCATTAACGAAATGCGAATATATACTGACTTTGATAAGTTTGATACTGACCTCACATTCATTAGATCATTGAATAAGAAGTTCAGTGCGCATTATTATGAGAGTGTTGTGAGGTAAGAAAGTCAAAGTTTCTACGATTATAAAATTAATTAAGGAAAACAGGCTGTCAATGGTTGGATGTTGCGATAGCTTTGGAATCAGGAAAATTGTTGCTTCTTGAAGAAACTACCGATTATGAGGTGATAAAAGTATCAAAGCGAAACAAGTTTTAACAATTCCAGATTTTATCCTTGCTCGTTCGCCTTCAAAACAGTTTTCAATTTAACGCGTTCAACTTCTACAACAACATCATTCTTCTTGCTACCACATTCTTTCCACTGGCTCAAAACGCATCGGAACCGGCATTTGTTGATTATTGCTAACACTTCATTGGATAATCAGACATATTTCAGTTTGGTTCCACTGGTAGGATACTCGCTCATGAGATGTTCAACATATTCGTTAGTTCTCCCTTTGTCCGAGATCATCCCTATTTCATTAGCGAGTCTCTATGTTTGATCGATCACTTCTCCAGTACCTGTCATGCGTTTGGAGATGTATCAATTATTTCTGTGCATTCAAAACAAAGGGTTCTTCCAGGCAAATTGTCCAAGTGGCCGCCATACATTCATTGAGGATGCAAGTGATTTAGAGGGCTTGCGCCAAGCTCATAATCTACTCACTCAGAAGTACAGTGTCGGACAACTTGCTGTATGTCTGCAATATTTTCACCATTTGATAATTGTATTTAGTCACTGGCCTTTCCTGACCTTCCCTACACTCTCGAGCAGATATTTTTCTATGCATTTGCGTCCCTCGAATGCGTTTCGAATGAGGACGAAGAAGTGCTTGAGTAGCGATTAGAAATAGTTAATATTGTTTTATTGCAGGATTTGCGGAACGGCACTCGATCACCATCTAATATTCGAGTGAATGGAGTACTATCGCAGATGCCTGAATTCACTAAAGCATTCAATTGCTTCGATGGAGAACCGATGAGTGCACCTGATGTCAGAATTAATCCAACTTCTTAATCAATATCGTCATAATTTCAGCAAAGTGTATGCTATCTCTTCGGCCAGAATGCAATATCCAATGGGAACTCATCATTCAATACTGCCTCCAATTCATCTAATATTCGAAATCATCGTTTTACCTCGAATCGCATGTCGTTATCAGATTTGGAAGTGCTTATCGATGAGCTGGAAGGATAAACTAAAAGAATCCCTTTGATTCACTCACGATGAGTGATTTATCCCATCCTTAGATAGGTCTTCTTCATTCGCGGAACGAGGACCAGGATAACTGTCACATCTACTTATTTTCGATTCTCAACGAGTGTAGTAAAAAAAGCTGTGATGCAATTCTAGTTGAAGATGTTCCATTGAACCGAAAGTCTCTCCATTGAAACAGAAGAAAAAACTCGAGGAGTTGACTAGTCAGAATGCAAACACCTCGCAACACGCCTCTCATCTCACTTTGAAACAGACTCTCATCGATGCTGGTACTCCTAGTTTTATCATTAGTCTCTACAATCGATGCTGATTTCGCATTGGATCATGTTCATCAGTATCTCAATATCTCCGTTGCGCCCTGTGACAACTTCTATCGACACGTTTGCTCGATTGGAATGGATCCTAATGACACTGTTTGGAAGAAGAGCGAGAACTTCTATAAGGATATTGCCACTAAGTTGAAGTCGAGAACTCTGAATAATCCTGTGATGGTAAGTGTGTTCGTGCTGGATTCTGTGGGCTATATATATTCGCAAACTCGTTCGATTGCGAAAATGATATCAATCCGTGGATGAGATCAGTAACAGTTTGCGATGTTCTTTTTATGAGTTGCTTCCAAACTCTATTCAGAATGACATTACCGAAGCGCGGGCGGATCTCAATTGCACTTTCAATAGTGATGTTTACACTACGTTAGTGAGAGAGCGGTAAGATCAAAAGGAGCTCACTTACGCGTCACAACTTGCTAGAAGTTAATTCATGCTTATCCAGTTGTGCAAAGGACTTTGACTGCTACTTCGATGAGTTTCTCTACTTCTACACACTATATAATAAGACGACTGAGAATGTGAGTTAGAAGTGCAAACTTTGCCATTTCGCACAAAGTACACCGTAATCAGACACTCTCTAGAGTGAAAAGGTTACGTCTTTCAGATTGAAGATAGTCTCACCTTCTATTCGACTCATGGAAACAAGACGAGTGGTCGGAACATCACTCAATCATTGAAAGCGACCTCGAAAATGGTGGAATTGTTGTACAAAAACAGCAACAGCTCTAAGGACTTCAACGTGAGCTTGCATAACGTGAGAAATTTCCATAGATACGCCAATTTCAGGATACAACAAGCACGTACACTCTCTTGAACGATCGACTGTTCGTAATGGAGCTGCTTAATGAGAATAACACTTATGATGATGTTGGATTGGAGAAGATTCACAATCTCACTAAACAAATAAAGCAGATCGTACTACAAACGTTCAAGGTAATTGACACCAGTTTCTTTGGTCATGAGTAATAATTCAGGAAACGCCTTGGATGAGTACCATCAATGAATTCGGGTTTACTATCCTCGGCCAATACATGACTATCCTCGATGAGTTGATTGTTCTCACTGATTTTGACAGTTTCGATCGGAATTTGACTACTCTGAGGAAGATCAATCATGACATCACGGCAAAGTATTTCGAGTACAGTCCGAGGTGCGTTCTTTACTGAGATTCGTTCTAATTTTGAGATAGAAGATAAGTGTTCACGTGAGATCAAACAAGTTACAAACTTCTGATCTATTTGTTTGACTTTCACTCGAAATTGAAACCGAGGAAGAGCTGAAAAGTAAAAAAATTTCTCTTAGAACGACTGGATGCGCGTGGTTCGATGTTGTTCACTCTTTCAATAGGACTTCTATTGAACTGGAGAAGAAATACACTTCATTCGAGGTCAGATGACCGACCAGCTACGTGACATTTGCAAATATTTAACAATTGGTCTTAAGATTTCAAGAGTTCATCTCTTCACAGCAAGTTTCCCATGAAATACGCTAATACGTTACATTTAGGAGCAAGTAAACTTTCTCCGAGCAGCATACAGTTTGGTGTACAATGCGTTCAACTACGTCGAAGCGAGTATTATTGTCGTTCTTGCGCCCACGTTCTATCCACTTATTGATAATTCGAGTGATACAACGATGGTAAATGCATTCATTATAATTTTACTTTATCCCAGCGATGTCTAAACGGTCCATTATTGACTGTCAATCTATTACAGATTGCGTTCGCTGGTGACATTCTTGGTCATGAAATCTACCATTCGTTCATCACCGAAGCTCTCCTGAACAGGAGCGAAGAATATCGGAATGAGGCTGAATGTCTCTCCACGCACTACAATCAGAGCTGCTCGCTGTTCGCTGAGGTGTTTTCTTTACCTTTGTTTCCCCGCTTGCTAGATGAGCCGGGTTAGACCAATCGTTGAGGTAATCCGTTGTTGAGATCGTTACGATTTTATGTTAGCATGACGTTCTCTACTTATCGATATTTACAGGGCCGATGTCACAGTGGCCCGAAGACGCTTTCCGAGGACGGGCCTGATGTGGAGGGGATTCGAGCTGCATACAAGTTGCTTACGAACGAATTCACACGGGAGCAACTCAGTGTGGGTATATCACATTTCTTTCAAATTCTGAACGAGCTGAGCATTAAACGACCTGAATATCATTTTAATTTACCATTTACAGGAATTCGAGTATCCCGATCTCGAGATCACTCGTGAGCAGAGCTTCTTCTACTCTGTCGCAATGAGATCCTGCAGGGATATCTCCAAAGCGGTATGTCTTTTCTTTTTTACTCATGTTGTTGTTGTTTTTGACCTGTTGTAGTTCCCTTCGCTCAAAACAACACCTCTGCAGGAATACAGGGAACACTCGCCCGACAACATTCGAGTGAATGCGCTGGTCTCGCAAATTCCTGAATTCTCGCGGGCCTTTTCCTGTCAGACCGACGACCTTCTCTATAGTGAACCAGTAAGTATCTCGAATTCCCGGGAAAGTGAGAAAAGGACCCATCCGAAAGTGCAAATTAGATCTCTACGTCAGTCCTTTTTCGGCACCCATCCACTTTGTCGTTCCGAATTCAATTAGGACGAAAATGTGTCGGATACTTACCAGGACGGGGTCTGCTTCCTCTTCGGTAAGGACGCGACGGGCAAGAAGAAGATTACGGCCGCCCAGGTCGAGAACGACGCCACGAATGGAACGACCGTCGATCTGTCCAACGAGATCGCCCGATTACTGGGCGAATCGTAAACTGCCCATGTGCACCTGTGCCTTGTCCAAGTCACGAGTATAAACAAATGTGTCACTGTTTACTGGTCATTCCTCGCTTTTCACTGCATTTCTCCATCGATCGATCGTATGTAAGTAGCTGAAATTAGCCAGAATCTATCTCGGCGGAAGAAAGATTCCCTCTCCACTATCTACCCCTTTCCGCCATTCAAAACGCTGCCATAGCCCTCTATTTAGTCGCGTGAATGCGCCCCCTAATCTTGGCGGTGGAATCAAGTTTCGGTACAAATTGCACATCTCTTCTCACGTTTCGCCCCTCTACTCACTAATTAGTCGTTAAAGTGAGGCGGTCGGGAGTTCCTCGTACTATATCGAGCTAAAGGCACCGCCAACGTATCATCCCATTCGTTATCTTTCCGTCTTTCGTATTGCCCCGGACAATCCTTGCTACACTTTCTCACGCTCTCCTTTCGACAGTCCTTTGTCAGTGTCTTCCCCCACCATCCTCCCTCCCGCACTCCTCTCCTAGGTGTTCTCTCCCATCCCTCGAAGAGAGGACATTATTCACTTTCCACCTGGAGATGGGAAATGGGAGGGAGGGAGGGGTGGCCGCAGTGGGGGAAGAGCGTCCGAAAGTGGAAATGAAATGGAGAGGAGCCTTTCAACCCGGGGGCTCTATCTCTTTTCATCCCCCCCCTCTCCTCCTTCCCGTTCTATGACTGATTCTCTCACCTCCTCCTTCCTCTCTCTCTCTGTCTATCTGCCCGCCTCTCCTCACTTCCCTCCCTCCTCCCCCATCATCCCTCTCACAATTTCAATCTGGGCAGTGATCATCATTCTCAATCCGCTCCTATCTCTTCGTCTGCCATGTTTTCATCATTCTCAGAATCCGTCTGCTCCCTCTCATTTACAACCCCCAAATTCACTTCTGAATCACGCATATCGTTGCTTATCAGCGAATGACCATTTAACCCCTCAACCTCTTGGCTTTCTCCTCTTCATTTCGATGAAACGAAGCTCGCCTCATTCCGAAGATTCCTCGAATCTCCTCCCTTTCTCTTCGTCGTGTCCTTTTTTGCGCCTTGCCCTCTAATGAAGTGAGGGGCGGGAACGATATAGTTTCACTCAACTCCCGAATCCCTTCCTTACTCCCCGAATCCCTTCCTTCATAGATCAATCCCGACATGAAGCTTACGAGTGTTCGCAAGGTGATTCACGAGTTGGCCCATCGCAACATGCCCCTCGCAGCTACGGTAAGCCCCCCCCTCCCTTCCATCTCTTACCCCACACTTCCCGCTCCCCTACCGCCGTCTCTCATTGTTTCTCGAATCTTCTCGTGCGATTCGGTGAACTACGGCGCCGCTTTTTTGTGAGGGTGACGGGCGGGTTCAAATCGCTGCTTTCGATCTGGAACGGAGGAGACGAGCAATTAGTGCCTTGATGGGATGGCGATAAGAGAGGGGAACCGCTAGTCGTTCAATAGATGGGATAGACTGACCCTGCTCTTTTCGAATTGCGTCTACCTTATCAACCTGGTCACATGACTTCATTCATGTAATTGTGTATATCAATTTCCGGGAAGGGCCAGAAATCGTAGATCTCTTTCGTTGATAGTCGCACTTTCTAGTCGCATATGGAAGCCACAATCTGCGAAAATGCCTAGGATATCGCAACTCTCGACTGCAGAATCCCTTCCAGAAATGTGCTCGATCGAGTTCACTAAGGTTTCTGTCGCGCAGGGGGATTATGGAAAGGGATTCTTGGAAGGAAAGGAATGAATCTGCTCGCGAGCTGAGAGAACAATCAGGAAGGCAGCTGGAATTGCGTCAATTAGCGAGTGGTTCTTCCTAGGATCGCAATTGAAACGAGGAAGTGGAGACTGAAATCAGTCCATCGTCTCATTCTTGCTGACCTGCTGAATTGGGTAGAATAGTGCCGAGTATCGTTACATTTGACAACTTGTTCAATTTGCGCAGTTTTTGAATTGAGGGGCATGAAGTATCACATAATCCCCCATGCAATCTCTCATGGAATTGTATCTTGAGTGCTCAGCAATGGCTAGATTAATCACTCAGAATAACGTTTAGCATAGGGTTTAGCATCATATTCAATACTACTAGCCCGCAGGATGCAAGTGTCTTGATTAATGGGATGACCATATCTTTTACCCTTTTCCCCTGAACATCAGCCCCTTTTCAGGAAGTGTAAGTAGTGTGTATTGAGGTGGAGGGTATTTGAGTATATTTTTCATAGAGTGTCTTCCATTTAGTACCTCAGTATCAGCCCCTTTTCAGGTAGTGGAAGTAGCGTGTGCGGAAGTAGTCTTTCAGTATTTATCGAGTATCACCTTGACGAATCATTCCTTTCAGGTAGTAGAAGTGGTGGATCAACTGGAGCGTCGTCACAATCTCGCTCGTGGAGTCTTCGACGTCACGACGGCCACGGGAAAGACGTGGAAGGAGATCTTCGCCGAGGTAAGAAGAAGGGGTTGTCTGGATGAAAACCCCGTCTCTCCGTTCCTCGCACTCCCACCGTTCACAGGGACGAAGGAGTGCGACAAATGTGTAGACAGATTTTTCATCCTGACAACACTAGTCATTTTATCTCTGTGGAGTTGAGAAAACACGAAAAAGAAAAGAGGCAACCAAGCCACCCCAAGTTACAACACACCCCAGTAGCCCTGTGCGGTAAATTACTCGTGTCTGAATGCGATTTACATTGAGGACAAATTTTTGATTCCTTGTTGGAGAAGCGTTAGTCAACAGTGAGTGAATTCCTGTACGATTCTGGGACGATTCCTGGTAATTCGAGTGAAATACCGCGAATGAACCCCCTCACTGCTCCTCATTTCGCATTCATTCATCACCAGCCATTAAGTAGTCTCTTGCTCGCTGGAAATGGAAGAGCTCTATAGGGGTCGTCATCTTATTTTCCTTTCAGGCACATATTTAGCATTCACCCAATCGCTTGGATACACCTTTACTTTTGTGTCAAATTTTAGAGAAAAAATCGAAGAAATTGAGTTTCCAAATGATCAAAAGATTACTTGAGATGCCCGACTTCATCTACAACGACGAGACGAAATCGTACTATATCTACGATCCCGATGCCTACGACGCCAAGTCGGCATCTAAAATAAAGAAGAAGGTAAGGGAAGACGTGACAATCCAAATTTATCAACAACCAGAAGATCACGCGTCAAAGTAGATTAGTTAGAGTACAATTCTGCATGAATTTATCTCGCTTGAGCGATTAGATGAGTTCTGATGACAAACGATTTCGCAAATCGCAGCCACGAGATTTTCTGAATCATATTAGCAACGATGTTGCTGAATGAAAGTGCAAGGGATTGTGATAGGGCATTCTGAGGAAGTCTAGACTCTTTTGGGTGACTTCCATTCACTCCATTGGATATTCATTACAGGTCACGAGAACGAAGAAAGTCATGACTGATGATGACTTATTGGATCTAGAATTCGAGAAAATGACCATGGGTAAGACGATCACAATGGAGGAATTGGAGAGGAGGAGAGCCGCAGCCTTGTTGAGGGAGAGGGAAGAAAGGAAGGAATTCAAAGAGAGCCGAAGGGGATTTGCTGGTGAGACCTTATCATATCCGTTGAAATCTCTACGATTGGGATCCTTGCTCCCGGAGAGAAAACTAGTGGGAACTTTAATCATTCACTGAAACTCCAGTATATTTCCCAGTAAGGTAGGATCCCAACTCGAAACAGGTGGATCCCACTGAGAAAGAAATGCCAAAACCCCAGCCATTCTGTGAATTCCGACACTATGGTGACAATTTGGCATGTTTACGCTACGAACTCAAAATGCACCTACGTCTTCTATCCAATAACTCTCACTTCAGGTGTGATTCCGAAGATAGTCGTGCCGATAATTGAGGAAGAGGAAGAGGAGCAGTGAAGTGGCCTAGACCACGTCAACTTCCAGGAATACACTTTATCCCCCCTACTTGAGTAGCCTCGTTAGTTCCCATTTCGAGATATGATCTCGTGACGTTTCTGCCTGTCGCTTTCTAAGGCACACGGCGGATGATGACATTCGGATGAGAACCATTTTCACATTTTCACATAATAATACTAACTCCTAAACGTCGTAAAAATGGTTTTCATTCAATACGTCATCTGTATGTGCATTCTGTTTCTTTCTACGGATCTCCGATCCTCTGCCGTCTTGTGACAATGTGTTGTATAGGCACCATATTTATCAGCGTTATGAGAAGAAGAAGAAAGAGTTGTGTTGAGGTGTGTTGTAGTATAAAGCTTCGCTCGCGTGACTCCTTGTCTGGCTAATAGTGAAATACGGATGAGTCGGCCCTATTCTTCATCTTTTTCTCCGTTTTATCCATCACTCGATCGGACATGAAACAGTTTACTCGACCCAGATAGAGAAGGATGAAGGGAAGCAGAAGTACGATGATAGAGGCAATGAAGAGTTGGAACGAGTAGCCAACCCTACAAATAGAAACAGTGATTATGGGAAGTGGGCTGGGTAAATTACCATATTTTGTCCTTCGTGCTGAAACCAGCGTCGATTTGAGAATCGAGAAGAACGGTATCAATCATGTATTGAGAGAAATTAATGTAGAACAGGAGCGCAGCACCAGAGAGAAATAGCACTGAAACGAGTATATTTTCGGATTTGTTTTCGTTTCTGAGAATTTAGCCAATCATAGTCTTATCATCTCAAATTTCAATTAGCTCTGTCTGGATCTTCCAATTTCATCCGTTGCTACTAGTGCCTCCAATCTTCCGCCTAGAGTGAGATACTTCGGTTCCACTTGCCTACTACGAATGAGACAAAGAGTCATCTATCCCCACACTGATGGAGGAAAGAGAGTGAGAGTGGGATGAGGAGGGGGTAATGGTTTCACTCTCTTCCATCCACCCTATCAATCTCTAGCGTGGAGTGACTCAGGAAGAAGGGGTAATGGTTTTACTTTCGTGGCAGATCTCTATCAGGTACGTGTGGGTTATAGACAACGAGGAATGGAGAGAGCGAGAGAAGTGATTAATGGATCCACCTTACTTACTGGCTAGTGCCGTGCATCCCATTATTCCGTAGGGCGTAATATACTCCTTCTGCTTCTTCATCCCGTATATCAGGCAGAATATCATGGCGAGAAGGATGAATAACATTCCGAAGGCAGTGAAGGAAACGGTCCCGAACCAATATCCACGACCGAAGAAGGAAGTTCCTTCTTCAAGCTCGCTCAACACTGAAAATAGATTGGTTCCGGAGGATAATCTAGGGCTTCTTCTCGAAATTTGTCTCAAATCATTTTCATATCAAGTTTCGAGGGAAAATTGGATGGAGGAGACAGCAAAAAGCACTAGAGCAGTCCATTATTCACATCGTTAGGTCGTTTGATTAACGATAGAGATAAAGGGATCAATGGCTGACCAGAAAATGGAATCGTCCGAACTCCGAGTCCCCAATCGAGAACTCGCACTCCTGAGAAGAGACCAGCGTGCATCTTCCCTTCCACCATAGCAATCACCTTAAAATAAATTATGCATTTCTGGCTTTCTTGATAGCTATTGACCAACCAAAAAGTGTATAAAAGAAGAAACCTAATGGTATACTTCATTATTCATCTCGATGTCAACTCGTGCAAGATCTTGTAACATTACTTTTTCTTCACTTTTTCGTTCTCGCGCGCAGCTCATCCTATTGAGATTTATGATCTCTTTCGCGCAAAATTTCTCTTTCGGCTTTGAACCCGTGATCTCAAGAATGGAATGTCCCTCTCACGTTCCTTCTCATTCCATCTCACGATACGATCATGTGTTCTCACTTTCGGTCATTAGAAAATGGAAATCGATTTAAAATTTTCGCAATGAAGCTAAGCTAGTGATATCTCACATTATTGTCAGCAATATCTTTTTTTCACAAATTATTTCCTATTCAGTAATGATCAAGAATTTGAAAATTATTCAAATGACATCAGGTGAGGATAAGTAGAAGGTACATCTGTGGTTTTCGGAGTCAGTGCTTCGCTATTTTTCGGGATACAATTTTCCTTGCTTCCTACCTTTCTCTATATATAGGTTTGGAAATATCATGTCAGCTTTCAGCAGTTCGGAATGCAGCGAGGGACGTCATACAATTATCAGACTCTTCAAAGCTTAAGATTTCACCTTCGAATTGACGACTTTCCCTTGAATCCATTGCTGGCTGATCAGGGCTCCCGCGATAAGAGAAATGCTGCAAACGAGAGGCCATTTCACCCACTGATCTCGATCCCGCCAACTTTCACTCTCACATAAGAAAACGAGAGAGATTGAAACAGTAGCAAAACGGGTAAGGTTACCTGATACCGTAAACGATAATGGACGCGTAAAATGACAATCGTTGGCAGAGGAAGTTCATAGTGGATCGGAGAGGCGGAATGAGAGGAGATAGTTGAACTGAGTGTGGCTATCAACCATTATCTCACTCTCCTCTGCTTCTCTCCATAGTTTTGTCCTACTTTCCCCCTCTTTCTCTCTATCTCTTCACTTCATCCCATTTGGTCGTTCGGTTACGCGATTTATCGATGAACAGTGATGAACAGTTGAAAGACTGAAGAGTAATAGGGTAATTGGCATCGATCGGAGATTAGACGAATAGTACTGGTAAGTGGACGAAGAGATGGATAGATGAGTAACCTAGCGGATATGGTGTACCTTGCAGGAGAAATTGATACTACTAGAGATAAGTGGAACGAGAAAAGATGAGAAAGGTACGAGGGAATGGCACTGGTCTCGGCTAAGCGAGACTTCACGAGTGGTACAGATGAGTTGATCACACCGGAATGGAGTGATGACGACGATCATAGTATCGAGATGGAGCGGGCTCGTTGTAGAATCTGAATTTAGTTTCGTTAACAAATCGTCAACATTGAGGACACTTCTTTGAGATGTTTCCTGTTCAATAATTTTGATTTGGTATAAACGATTGAGTCACCTCGTAGTATGATTCGTTTCGATCTCTCGTTCCACATGAGCATACTCATCGATCTCACGATCAGTAGTGTATCGGATGACCTGAAGAATCACAGTTATGTTTGAATCACAATCAATATAAGTTGACGAATTTTACGAAGTCGTTCGAATTAAAGTAATCACTTGCATAACACTAGAAGCTATACAGTTAAGCACTAGATCACCTCATCGTATCCCTCGACGCAGTTAACAGATCGACTCCTCGTCGGTTCAGGTTCGTATGCCTGATTGAAGTACGAGTGACGATCCACTTCCTCGAACAGTTCCGACTCGTGGCGAGTACGGGTGATCTGTAATGATTTATTTGTATATACCAAATTAAAAGACTACACACTGTAAATGTATAAAGTATTGTAGAAAAATGGGTATTTGGTAAGTAAGGACTTGAGAAGAAGCAGAGTATCTTACATTGGGATTCTTCTCATATCGATGGGCAGTTCCATTCCTGACATTGTACACTCCAGCATGTCCAGAGAACACTTCCACTTTGTCATTGTCAAGAGCCCCCATTCGAGCGATCTGAATAGGTTTTAATTTGAGCGATTATACAATCATGAACAATTATGTCGAAAAACAGGGACACATATCTGTCGCAACAAAAGGGAAACTCCATCCATGTCCAGGGTACGTCAGGATCATTCATTATTCATCAAACCTCACCTCAATGTCACTCTGTTTCGACGCTGCTCTATCCACAAGTACATCCGATCCATTCTCGAGTACCATTCGATTGATCGAAGTCCGATCGCAGTTGGACGTCTGAGTTCCGTCACTGTACACACGAGGTATGGGCTTCACGTCAGTATGAGTGACCTGGAAGTGATCATTTTGATTACATTGGAAGTTGGTGTTATCGAGACGAGTACTCTTCACGACTTTGGAAAAGAGCGGTAATTATAGTGCGGAAAAATGGAACAGATCAAGACTGTTATGGAGAAATGAATGGGAAAGAGGTTCTGAGTCTTCTTATAACTATCTTGCTACCTATTTTTTCGAACGCTTAACTATAGCCTAACTTGCAAACTAATGCGCTCATTGTTTGGTGGACCATCAATTTTGATTTCTGAAGGATAATGAATTCCTACTACTTTACTGCTGCAATGATACGAAAATATTAACGCTGTAGTGTATACCATCCAATCTCTAACATCCCCTCTATCCCTCTCGTTACATGATCTGTTCATCTGTGATGGAGTCCTCCCACAAAGTAGTCATCATCTATCACCACATTCGAGACAGTACGAAAAAGAAGACAAAACACTGTTCACGACGTGCAAATGTGACTCACCCGAACCAGTACAACCTTTATCTGCAGAGAGACAGAGCATTCGTACTGTTATGAGTCACGCAATATGATACACCATTTCGTTCTCTATGCTAATTAACACGATGGCGCTTCTACTGGAACCCTGTGTTAACAAGAAAATATATTCGAGGGAGATTTTGCATCAAAGTTGTATTCTTAAGTAATGGCACAAGAGGTAGGGTCAATATTGAGCAAATTATTTTCAATGGGATTGTTAGGTTCATCAGTACTATAGTGATATGTCAATCAGAAAGGGAATCCTCCAATTAGGAGAACTATCTAAACGAGATCAAGCATCGATCACCACTGTTGTCTTCTCCGTCGAGGAAACTGCCGCAGTCTTCTTCTTTCTCCATTTGAGGAATAAGAAGGCGAGAAGGGCAAGGCAACAGCAGAGCAGAAGAAGGATCAAGAGGATGATGAGCAGCCACAACCACCACGGGAGACCTGATGATAACATTTAATCGATCATATACTAGGCGATTAACTGGGATTGCATTCGAATAAATAATTAGAATTAACTCACTCGTTCCCCAGTACAACCAGACAACATGCATAGCAGCAGGTAGACCGATGAGACCGATTCCACGAGCACAGGCTCTCTGAGAGAATCAATTTATTTATTCAAGTGACCATTCGACCATTCGAGTCATGTATTACTAATCCAAGAGTTCACTCACATCCATTGATCCTCCTGGTTGCACCTGCAGCTTGCACTCGAAGCTCATATCGGGTCGATTGGGGCGGAAGTGAATATTGGATGATTTCTCTCTGCCCTGCCCGTAGTATCCCGAGCTCTCGATCATGTTGATGAAGACGTTTGTGCACTTGAGACATCTAAATTGATTGCTTGCTCATATTGATCAAGACTAATCAAAGATGATGAACAAGGTGACGATGATGAAACAAAAATGATTGAAAACACTGTTTTCATTCTGGTTCTTACCCAGGCGGTCCAATTATTTGCTCTCCCGTCTCCACTACAGTACACGATTCGATGAGATAGTCCCTACTGAGATCCGTACTCTTGATCTCCAGAGTGTAGTCGGCTCCCACAATCAGATGTCCGCTTTCCACGATCCCGAAGTTTTCCGGCGCCACATTCTTGAAGCCTGAACGTAATGATTCGCGCTTTTTTCGTGTGTCCACTCTCTGCGAACCTCGGTAAACAGTGATAGTGTATTCGGCTTGGATTGAATAGACGAGTAGGAGAAAGGAGAGCGCCACCCGTCGCATGTTTGAGCAGACTGACGGACAACCTGGAAGTTCGTTCGTTTCCAGAGATTTCGATTTTGAAATTGAGAACCAATGTGAAACTATCGTCGCAATAACTATCGTTACCTCAGAATCCGTCCGACGGTTGTACAATCTACGGATCTTCCCTGGAACGCTGAGATTGGTATGCAAATGCGGAGGAACACAAATGTCACGGTTCACTTGCGCCAGTGAAGCGAATGGAGGGAAACAGGGAAATTGGAGAGGGGGGCGCTGTGCAAGCCTGCCGTTTTTTGGGCTGAATCTGACTCACGGGAGAATGGAAGTGGATGAGGTACAAAGAGGAAGCAATGCAATGGGCAGATGGAATGGAATCGGGATGGATTTGGGCAATGAACGTGCCAGCCTCGCTTAATGTGTATGCATATGCGCAAAAAGCGAATGGAAACAGAGAGACAGAGACAGGAAGAGAGACGAGATGACAAGGATTGTACATGATTGCCCGCCTATTCGGGGAGTGTTATCACAATGAGAGGAGGAGGATCGAGAGAGAGAGCAAGGGAAGGAGGAGGTATTGTGTCCGAGAGCGGCAAAAGTACGACCAGTGAGTCACGAGAAAAGACGCCTGGAGGAACTGATTCATGCCCATTCGTATAGTGAGAAGAAGAGATGATTGAGAGAAGAGAAGACAGGAGCTGTACTGATGAAAGTAACGGTACAACTGATATTAGAGAAGGGAGAAGTAATATGTCGCCTTCGACAGTACTGATTCATGATAGTGACGACAACGGGAAAAATATATTCCGATATTCACCGTAGCATATTCAAATTGACTTTTGTTCCCTGCAACATGAAACATCTCTGAGATCATCAAGTTGCTAAAGAAAGAAATGTACGAAATATGAGAAATATGGTGCAGGAGCGAAGAGTCTAGTCCGGAATTAGTATAACCTCTTGCGTCAAAGCCCTTTACTTAAATTATCTCTATATATCTCAAAAAACTGAAATCATCCCACACATCCAATTTCCGTTTGCCGCCCTCGATAACTCGCATTGGATAAAGCAAAGTGGTGAGAGTCCTCCTCTCTTTCTGTTCTAGATTTCTCCCCTCCTCTGCCCTCGGATATGGTGCTCGTTAGCCTCCCCCTCTCGACTCATTCACTCCATTCCATTCCTCCAGACTTCTACTTTCGCTCAGTCCGCTTTCTTAGCATGTTCGATAATCTTTTCTCTATCTAGCCTCCAATCCTCCGTATAGCTCATCAATTAGGAAGCCACTATTAAACTCTCGACATCAAAATTCTACGACGGATTCCGTCTACATAGCTAACTTCCATATTTCCATGTTTTCACCGTGATTGACCTAATTATAAGTATAGTATGCTAATGAGTATTCTCTCCATTCATTCCGTTCCAAGATTGCTCCTCTTCTTTCTTCTCCACTCAGATGCCCTCTCATTCATTTCCGCCTCACCTGACCGACGACCTTTGTTCATGTTCCTCATTCTTCCTCCTTCCTCTCATCATCCGCCAATTCCCACCTCCCGCACCCTTTTTTGCCTAGCGATTCGCTCCCACGAAAGACGTTTTGAGTGAACTGATACTATTTATCATTCACTTTAGGAATGCATTAGTCTGGGCCTAGTCTCCCAACGGGCGATAGTCATCGTTTTTTCAGTGTTGATTGCACTCCAACGATGGCGTTCGAATTCCCGCCCCTGTACGTAGAAGCTCCTCGTCTTCTTCATGCGAAGAACAGTCGATTCGTGTGCAAGGAGAAGATTGAACTGCTGAAGAAGTCAACGTTGGAGGATGCAAGTCTGCTGCCTTTCCTCACGGGAGCGGAGATCCTCAACAATCGGGTATACTAATTTCCTCAATTGGTTTTATTTGAGGAATTACTCTAGTCGAATCATTAATGGGCATTCTTACTCTCGTCTCTGCTTCAATTCTTTGTTATCATTGAAAAAAGTTATGGATATCTCGCCCACTACTCAGTCGATTGCAGTACCTCTCTGAGAAGCCCGGAGACTTTCCTAACATCGTGAACATGCTCAATAAGTGCAATGCTACAATCGCTGATCGTGTTAGTTCATTTACCTAGAATTCTCGACCTATTTGATGAGAGAGATGCCTGACTTCTTTATTCATCCCAATCAATCTCTTGCTTAAGAGATACAAAGAAGCGATATAATCTTCATTCTAATGTAGCGGTAGCCTCAGGTGATCTACATGCTCTCGGAAGTCTACAACAACCGCATTCCCATTGATAACGTAAAATCACAGCTTCGTTCGATATTCAAAATCGTTCTTTCAGTCCGAGATCATCCGTGCTTGCACCATTCAAATCTTCAATATCTGGATCAAAGACTTCGCCAATTGGGTGGATAGAGAGACTAGCAGGGGCACATATTGCTGTAGCTTTATGATCATGGACTACCTGCATGAGATGATGAAGGAAAAGGTTCGTTGTCGTTCCGATTTACGATAGCAGGACGCAATTACAGAGCCGAAATTTCTCGATCTCTCATTTTGCCATACTCTCTCGCTCTTTCTGACAGGCGAGAGAGCAATGCGAAATGAAAGATCGATAAATTTTTGCACACTTCTGAATTACAGGTGGGGATAGCACTCACTCACTCGGCGAAGAATGAGAAATGCTTCGCTTTCTATAGAGATATTCGGGCATTCATCAAGATGGAGTTTCTGCTGGAGGCGAGTCACGGATCAAAAGATCAAACAAATTCGGTTAATGACTTTAATTGTAGAGCTACAACTACGGTTTCTACGACAGAGAACAATTGGAGTTGATCGAGATGGAGATGGAGTGGCTGAACAAGGTGAAGCAAATAAAACAAACAAAACGCATCAAACATCAGTGGTACGCGTGTTCAAAGATGCTTTGTCGGGATCGGTTGATACATACCTATTGCCGATAAAACTCTAAAATTGTTCAGAAGATCCCTGAAGGTCCGATCGACGGCATCAATCAACGTTTCCTAGTAGAGTGCATGAAGAGAGGAAGAAATCTGCTGTTCGCAAGGGAGCTCATGACGGTTTGCGACTTTTGGGCCCAATGTAATTCATATATTCCATTTCAGAATCCCGACTCGAACTACGAGCTATTCCGATACATCCAGAAGGATGGTGTCTGGTTCTTCAAGGAGTTCACTGCAGTCAGTCTGAGTTGTGATCTGTGGATCACCGACTATAATACTCTAGTTTGAGCGACGGTCACACTCGTTCCTAACATTCTCACCTAATCTACTTTTTTTCCTCCTTTGTCTTCTTTCAGCACATTTATTCACCATATTATTCAATTCATTGCTGCCTTTTGCACAATATTCCCGAATTTATTGGAGTTCAATCATCATTTCAATTGTGAAAACCGCCGATCTTGCATCGCTTCTCCACCCTTCCCTTTCCTTTCGCCATCCATCAGCAAACAGTTACCCTCCTTCCGAACTCCTCACACCTACTAAGCTGATCAAACAGCCACATTCCCTTCCCTTTCCCACTCTTTTTTGCCTTTGCTTTCTTCTTTCTGCACCGATCTCACAGACGAACTTGAACATTTGAGTTTATACACATTGTATCCAACCATGGGGGCCCGCTACAGAACCGGGCTGAGCATTACAGTATAGTGGATGAATGTGGGGTTACTGTACTCCGGGGAGTTCTTCGAGGGTGACCACACAGAGTCCTTCCTCGGCCGAGCACGTCTGTCCTACGTCACAGTCGTCTCTGACTTTGCAGGGGTTGCCGAGCTGGTACACGCGATGGCCGAACTTGTTTCCACTGAAAATATCCGTTTTTGGATGAATACTAAACTTTTCATAATCGCAAGTATCAGTGGTGCATACCTGGGCGAGTAGTGGCACACAGCGAAGTATCTGCCTCCGCAAACGTTCGTTGCACATCCCACACGGTAGGTGACGCCCCATGCCATCTGAATCATTCGTTCAATTAAAAAAACATTCCCCTGTTTCTTCTTGTTTTTCCTGGTCTGTATTTCTGTTCCTTCTTGATACCACATAACTCACCTTATACATGCATCCTACAAGGTCAGTAACTATTATCCACAGTTTCTATTGTATACGTTTGGTGATAAATAGTTCATCGCTTGCCTGTGTGAAGTGGGTCACGTGATGGAGTAGATTCTGTCTGGAGAAGGTGTTGTTGTATCCGACTCCGCCTTGCTTCAACTCGTCCCACCATTGCTTCGTCGCCTTTGATAGATTTTGATCAAATAGGTTAATCGATTAAAATTCATTATTACTGTGTGATTTAAGTTGATTACGGTAGGTATTGATTAAATGCATACCGTAATCATCCTAAATATAGATACCGTAATCACAGTATAATTCGTTATCACGTTAGAATTCCCGCTGATTTCGGCAAATATCAAACTTATACGCTAGATTACGGTAGTTATCGATTTCCTTATTCTAACATACCTGCTGAAGTAGCGTGATCTGATCGTGCTTGCCATTCTCCGTTTCAGTCATGAAGATATTCTCTCCGGTCTTTCCGTGCTTGTAGGGCGTGAATCTGCATCGTTCCACTGCTTCCTGGGCCGTTCTCTCCAAGACACAGTCGTAGTGCTAAAATGGCAAGATTTTAACTGAATTTGGAAATAAATGAACAAAAATACAACTAAATGACCATCTTGAGCATGTTCTTGGCCATCGGTGCGTACGCTCCCTCTCCGTCCTCCTCCTTTCCGAATGCGATTGAGGATCGGAAGGCGTTGTGCCAGTCGAGAACCGTATGTCTCGCCGTGTCAGTCATCTTGGCGTTGCGAGGACAGATGTGAGAGGTGTAGCCGGCGACTTCTAAAAGGTAAAGATAAACGTCATCCCTTGCGTCCTGCGGGAGATCACTGCTAGGCCAGTGTCTTTTAAAATGATTTACTGTTTTTGTGTTTCAGAAGCCTGTATATTTCATAGATTACGGTAATATGAGATATATACGATTACCCTCTCCCTCATCTCTCTTCGGATGCAGATGGCAAAGACCCGTGAGCGGGACACAGTAAGAATTCTCATGGGTGGAACAGTCGTAGTCGAAAGTGCACGGGGCTCCCTGTTCGAAGATGCGATGGTCGGGAATGTCACCGCTGCAAATGACAAATATTGATCTTATTGAGTCATCTGTGACTTCTGCTATCGGCTTGAGTGAGTGTGAAGTACAGTATTACGCCTATACTTACGCCTTGTTGTAGAAGCAGGACAGCGCCAGTCCAGTGCCGCACTGGTGCACGGAGCAACCGATCTCCGTTGTCTCGGAATTGGCCATCTAAAGAGTTAAATGACGTATAAATATATTGAATTGAATATATCGAGAAAGTGTCTCACATTGGCCCATTGTTGAATATCCAGAGCGATATTGTACTTGATGTCATCTTCGACGTCCGCCGTCAGGATCTGTCTTCTCCATTCACCGATCTTCTTCGTGATCGCGTTGGGAATGTCACCGGAGAAGTTGTCGATGCTGAATATTGACGGTAATTATTATGAACCACACATAAGAATGAAGGAGTCAAAAGGAAGAGAAATCCTTGTATACAGAAGCTCTGCATCAACTGATCTCACATTATGAAATTCTGGCCCTGTCCGAGGATGTGATCAGCCTCTAGCTTATCACACTTTCTGGTCCACTCGCGAGCCTGGATCTCGAGGTCACAGCTCCAGTTCTGCAAACATTCAATTTACTGTAGCTTACATAAAGGTAACTGATCCCTCACCAGTTTGTACATATTCGTTGATCTCGGTAACATGCCCTTCTTGGCCACTTCTGTTCCCTTGGCGATCGATTCTCTCATGTCGTTGTGAGCGGCGAGGAAGACGTGACGAAGGGCATTCGTCATGTCCTCGTTCTCGTCGCAGTTGAATTCTGTTCAGATTTATATGATAAAGCTAACGTAATCCAATTCAGCAGAGCATTATAAGACACTACCGTAACCCAAACGAACACATTTTCTGATATGAAATTACCGTAATACCGTATTTATGAATCCAATCGCTAACAAGAATTTTATTTTATTATGAAACTACGATCACTATATTTTATTATTAAGCTACTGTAAGCGGATAAAGCAGAATATTATTTGAATGTGAGATAAACTAACGAGTGCATCTCTTGCTGCGCAGTTGGAACACTTCCTCGACAGTGTTCTGTCTCTCGACGATCCCGAGGGTATCTCCGAGAGCGACAGCCTGAAAATCGATAAAGCTACAGTAATCAATATACCTACTGTGAGCTACACTCAAACAAGATTTAGCTGATGTAGGTCCAACTAAAATGCTTACTTCCCCTAACATTACACTTGATTTTCAAGTCCAGCAAACTTACAGTCAGGACAGCGAGCACCAGGAGAGTTCGCATTCTCGTTGGCAGACTGTTCACCCGAATCCAAGCCGTATTTTCTCTGGATTTTCACTTGCCTTCGCCCGTTTGCACAGGCGCCTGCAACGTTGTGCACAGCGACCGCCGTGGAAGAAAATACGATAACACGACTGTCTGAGGGCTTTCCCGGGCCCTAAAACTGTCAGATTTGGCTCAATATTTAGCGCCGGAAAATCCTTAATCAACTGTAAAGAAATCACAGGGTCCGGATACCATAGTCTACCGTAATCCGCATGTGACGCGTGTCTGTTGTGATCGGCTCGTTTGCTCAGGCGTGCCAGCTCTTCGCCATAAGCTCTGCAAAATCATCGAAGAGGGTGCGATTTGAGCTCCACTCGCCAACTTCGCTCCTTCCCTTCCTTTCCGTCTCTCATTCACCCGGAAATGCGTCGTGCAATTTGCGGGCTCCTTGTGCTCTCCGTGGTATCCGCCCAGACATGGCTTGAGTGGAGTGCATGGAATGGTGATTGCAAGGTTGGTTGATACTATAGGAATATTCGATGAAACATTCCTTCATATCTTCGAATGATGAACTTTTGCTATTCAATGTCAACAAATGATACTATCAGGCTGCTGGAGCCGTGGCTCAGACTCGCTTCAGAGTGTGCAAGCCACCCAAGGAGGGAGCTGCTGCACCCTGCTTGTACGAAATTACTTCATAATATATTCGAATATGTTTTAATTTTGCAGCGGTGACTCGACCGAGGTTCTCGCGTGCAAGGAGTGTCCGGCTCAGGGGACTTGGGGTTAGATTGCTCCATTCATTCAATTCCGTATTTCACCCAGTCAATCTCAGGGGAGTGGACGGTGATGGATGGATGTTCCGACAACTGCGGCGCCCATGGAAGAAGATTCCGCACGAGAGCTTGCAAGAAACCTATTGGATGCCACAATGTCGCATGCCCGTGAGCGATCACTTCTTCTAAAATCAGGAACAAGTCTCGTAGACTTAAGGATCGATAGGGAAGACTGTTTGAACAGTTCCACATTTCATCTCAGACCACCTTCTAAATACGGAGATGCATGTCTAATATCGTTGACATCACTTGGCAAGGCTGTCCTGACAGCTCCTCCCCCTCAATTAGACTTGAAGAACTTCACTTTGACTAATTTCGCTCTGACGAAGGCATTTCATGATTTAACCAATTACTAACAGAGGCGAAGCTCGCGAGACAGAGGAGAACGGAGCTCCTTGTGATCACCAGTCGCCCTGTCTTCTGCCCAAAAGAGCCTGCCATCCCGACTACAAGATGGCTATCGACGCTGAGGAGGGCAGACCCAAGTGCCTCCCCAGAACTCCCCAGTAAACTGATGCTATTGTGACACACTTTATTCTTACATATACGTGACAAACAGAATAAATACTGAGCTATGACGTTACTTTGTTCTACTGTTCTGTGATAGCGAAAAAGCACATCTAGTGAAGACAAAGGCGAAATCATTTACATAGTATCTATTGGTATTGTTCCAAGGGCAAAATTGTTTTAAAGTCTGGTATCTAAGGTATTGTTCCAAGGTGAATCAAGAAGTTGAAGAACTATAATTAGAAAGTTTGGCCCATTTAGTTCTTTTCACGTCAAAGCAATGAAGTGTCTTTGGAAATCAGAAGTCGGGCAAAATACAAAGTCCTTATCAATACTGGTATCCCTGCTGCGCAGCGAAGGGATTGGTCGCAGGCACACCGTGTTGGGCATATTGCTGATGGTACTGCTGGGGATGCTGTTGCTGTTGATACTGTTGAGGGTGTTGCTGCTGGTATTGCTGCTGTTGCTGGACGTGCTGGACGTGCTGCTGCTGCATTGCCTGCTGCTGCTCGAGGGGAGCGCCCGACTGATAGGCAGTCACGCCTGCGACCGAACCGACTCCTGAAATGGAACTTCATTTACACTTGAAGGCTTTTATAGAAACTTTGGAGAACAATAGGAAAAGTGCCTGTACGAATATAAACTACCCTCTGTCCTAGTGTATAAAGAAATGCCAGAGTATCATCTTGACTACTCACCCTCATCATTTCCTCCGTATCCATAGCCATCCGACACGTTGCTTGGGACACCCTGCTGAAATTATGAGTAAACAAAAGAAGAAAAGTGTGGTGAACGGTTACCTGGAAGTCAGTCTGGTACTCGTTCTGTGGTTGGAAGGGCAGTGCCTCCGCCTGACTCGCTTGCCATCGTCGCCACGCAAGGAACGCCGCTCCCGCCTTCAAATTAGCATGACTGAAGAAATCACTTACTTATGGATGCACTAGGTGAGATAAGAACAATTTCGCAATTGCTTGCCGTCCCCATTGTTCTCATTCAACCAAATATATTTTTATAGATTTCACAGATATATTTTTTGTATATTTTAATGTTACTTTTTCAATATATTTTTTTGGCTATTTTAGCCCTTACTCATGCCTATTTTGTTCATTCGTTTGTAAACCATCAGAACTCACGACCCCTCAAATGTCGTCGAATGGTTTCATATTTCGTGCATGCATTGCGAGAGTATTTGCGCACTTGCAGAACTCGCATCGAAATGAAGTTTTCTCCTTCTCTCTAATAGGCAGATAGTTTTAATTCCATTCCGTGTCCTCCCCTTCATCATCCCCCTCAGTTCTAGGGACTCATCAACGATGCAATAAATCGCTCATCTCCTACTAGAGTGAGTATTGAATCTTTATTGCGTGGAGTGCTCGAGGCCCTCACTAGGCAAATCGAGCCATTTCCGGCAGTGGACTAAAGAGAGAGAGAGTAGACTAATGCTTGTTTCCTTTCCCTTCGGTGACAAATGACAGCCCGTGTCTTCTCATGAATTGATGAACTAGCTGACACTTCTCCAATAAATGTCCTGAGTCTTTCACGAGAAGTGTTCCCTATGTTTCCTGAGCTGTCCGAAATAGGTTATCTAATGAGAAAATAAAAATCTATTGAGAAATCTGAAAAAAGATAATTACCCATGTTCCAGCAGCCAGGAACGATAAGAGAATGGCCATCTTGACCCATCTCGAGTCGTGAGGCTCATGGAGTTCCATTGCCTTGAACTTGCCGAGCGTGTTGATGAACATGAGAACGAAGATGAATGCGAAGAAGGCTGAATTATTGATTTCATTAACACTATCCATAAATTATACTCGCCCACTCATACTCACTAACACTAGTCGTAACGCATCTACTCAACTCAACAGACACAACTAAATTCTCATAAGACTCACCAGAAGTGGCCATATCCGCCCGCACAACTCTGCTCCTCGTCTGAACAGCGCTGATCTTGTCGAATTGAGCGTCCGCAGCCTAGAAAATTGGTATTTGTGGTCAGAAATGAATATCCTGCTGACCAGAAGAGCTAGAGCAGCGAGAAGAGAGAAGAATCCCATGGCGGACACGAAGGAACACGTGGTTGCCGAGCCGTTGAACAGACACATCTTGAGTATTTATTTGAATTATTGAAGTGTAAAATTAAAAAAAAAAGATTAAAAATTTGCGGAGCATTTTTATAAAACTCGTTTTGAGCATAATGTTTTTATTATATTTTTAGAATTGGTCATTACCTTCAGAAAATATATTTTCATAATTGCTGTCCTAATTGAAAGAAAATGATTACTTTAGGGTCGGGCTCGTTTATATTTGCTATATTTTTATATGTTTTCCTCTGCTATGTTTGATGAAGCGCCCCAACCCTCCTTCCTTTCCCCTCCGAATTGGTGTCTTCCCAGGGATCTCCACTTATCTCCCAGTGCCATCTCCAGTTTTCCCTTCCCTCTCCAATGACGCCTCATACGTCATTCCCAGACATCTTTTCTCGCCTCGTCGATGAGGGAGTTTGCTGCAGAAATCGAGGGTTCTTTGTGTGCGAACTCTCCCCGCTTTCCGGCTAAGTGACGCAAAGTTCGCGGCTCCAGATATATCCCATCCGAGAGGAGTCTCTTTCTTCCGGAGGCGTAATTCGATTCCCGACGCACACAAACCAACAGGGGAATTGGAGGGTTGTCTGTCGTCGGCCGTGCTTTGTTCACGACCGAGACACAAAGCAATCGTATCACCACATCTAATTAGCTCTACAGTAATGGATTCTCTCGCCTCGTCACAACGAGACAAAGGCATCGCCGCACGTATTTCCTGATTATGCTAGGGAATTTTTACATATAAAGAATAACTTGGATTGATCAACGACAGATACGTGTTAGGATCATGTCATTTTGTTTCCTCCCACAGAAATCTCATTTCGGAAATTTAAGTAAATTTGTATCCTCGCCTCCACTTTCCACGCCACTCTAAAATGATATCATCAACAACTTCGAAAATTTTACCTGTTGATGAATGTTGATGAGCTCCCGATGCCATCCTCCCTTGTACATACAGAACCACAGACCGGCGCCAAGTATCTGAACCATTCTCGTCAGTTTGAAATGCTCAGCAAACTCAATGTGCTGGATAGAAATCAATTCTTCGGGAGGAAGAAAGCGAGGAGGCAGGCCAGGTAGATCACTAGCCTCCTCGCGGCCTCTTCCTCCTTCCTCTCGCGTAAACGTTCGTGAAAGGTCAGCTACGCTTGGAACGGAAAATAATCTCTCGATAATTTCTGATCCCCTGATCTTTCCATTCGCGACCTCTTCGCTAGAATGCCTAATGAGTGCGCGGTGGTAGCCTAGCTACACCACGTCACCGGTTCTTGTTTGCCCGAGTGTGAAGACATAGCGAGCGACTGGATATAATTGGAATAGTCGACCAATCGTAGTATTTCACCCCTTTACACTCATGCGCGATGCATGTAAATGAGGCATTATAAGAGTAAAAAGTGTCTTACCGCAGCTCCGATTCTGCACAGCACGGAAGGTTTGCGAAGGAACGTCTTGTGGTCGAAGTTGGCACCGGACATACCGGCCCCGAAGGCCTTGAGGTTGTCCATACCTGGGAAAAACGTGTTTCACATATCCAGCATGCAACAAAGTCACGAGAAATAAGCGAATATACAGGGAAATGATTCAGAGAAGGTCTTGCAGTACGGGATTCAAATTGCAGCGAAATGTCCATGGCATTTGATGAAAGGCAGTAAGAAAGGCATCGGAGCACGCGAAAACTACTGTGACATACAGCGAAGAGGAGTGACGGATGAGAAAACGAGGAGGAGAAGGAGATGCGAGAAGGGAGACGGCACTTATTGAATATTCAACGAGACAGTAGTAATCAGTGATGGAGAGAGGAAAGGAAGGGGGAAGGACACCCTAGAGAGAGGGGACTCGTGGGGGTCCTAACGGGGCAGAAGAGGGAAGAAGGCGGAGAAGAGACTACTTCTCCCCCTCCTCCTCCTCCTCCTCCTCCACTCCCCCCTTCTCTTCCACTTCTTGTGCATCGATTGTCGATTGTTCGGAGGAGAAGGGAGCAGAACTCCGAGGCTTACGTATTGGAGGAGAAGAAAGGGAAGAGGAGAGGAAATGCGAATAGGAAGACGGCTTTCCGGACGAAGACTTCTGAGGCATCTCGAGAATGAGCGTGCGAAGAGAGGAGATGGGTGGAGGAAGGAAGGGGAGGGAGTGGAGGAGAGATATCAGATGATTTATCAGGCCGCTAATAAGCGAGTAGTGTGTAAGAGGACGATTAGGGCGGCGAGGAAGAGAGAGAAAGAAAGTTGCATGGAGTGGATAGAGTAAAGAGACGACAGCAATCTATTTAGGATTCAAGAGTTGGCGGAAGCTATGGAAAGAAGAGAGGTCGTGAAAGTAAGAGCAACGGGGCAAAGAATACACAAATGCTTTGTGAAAGATGCAGTCAGGCCTTGCGAATAATTCTCAAGATGTAATGAGCGTGAAGGAAGAAATCTGATATTTCTTCCGAGAAAGCAACTGTGCGAAAACAATTATTATTGCGTTCTGAACAGTTCGATAACCGTATAATTTTTCCTGTCGTGCGTATTTCCTCTTGGAGTAGGGAATAATCTGCTTCTACTGATATCTCATGAACATCGTCTTTGTTTTTCCTTCTTTCCGCAATTGCTTACTGCTGCATTAGGCTGCTGCATACAATATTCATGGAGATACAGCACAGATACAATCGTAGTTGTCGTGTATGCGATCACCCACCCCCACCCTCACGAGAGTCATTCAATCTTGCAGAATCGAAGGCTGATCTACGATGCATTTATTGTATTCGGAACCGAATCTTTTATACGGTGGATGTGATTATTATTCTTAACGGTGTATCTCCACCGACCGTAGTTTCATGATGATTGTAAAATAGAACCGATTAGACATTCAATCATGTAGATTCGCAATTATTTCTACGATGCTTGTATTGTTTTGTGTGATAGACGGCAGCATTCTATCCGTCCTGAGAACCAGCAATGCGTGAGCGAACTCTGTAGGATTGTAGGGAATATTTAGGATTGTTGTATTCTCAGAGTGTCTTTTATTCGTGGATTGTGTTTTTTTATTGGTTGCATGGTGCAGTTTGCACACAGTCTCTTCTATTCTTCGTTCGTTCGCTCTATTCAGTCAGCAATGCGCACAAATTGCATTGGTACGATGTTGTGTATCTACGCGTGTCTTTTTAGAATTTATCCCAAATAGACGATAGACAGTCAACTGCCATTCTGACGTAATCGACCATTATACCTTTTGTAGCTCGAACTTAAAATGTGGCTGAAACTCTCCGTCAAACACTACGTAATGACTGCCTACAAAAAATCAGTGCCAGGCAGAACTACCACCACGAAGTGTCGACGCGGTCCCCTCAATTTTTTAGTAGGAAATTAACCCAGAGTGGTCGAAGGGTTTAAAGTTGCTTCTAAAACGACGTTGGTACTACTTCGCCCTTCAATTCATTCATTCATTTCGGTTGTGCTTCGTTTCGTTCCGCAGCTTCTTCCACTCCCCTTCTTCCTCTCTTCATATTCTCGTGTTTCATATCGAACTCTCCCATTTCACACTTCTCCCCGGTATTTGTTCTTGCTCGGCTAGCGGACTGATTTTCACTCAGTTTTTCTGGAATCCGCCCCATTGAATTTCGACTACAATGGCTCCACGCCGGGAATTCTCCAATTTCTCACCGCTTATTCTTGAATCTCATTTATTTCGATATCATTCCTTGGGAATGGGAAGGACGTAGACCATACATCGAATTCGCTCCCGCCAGTTAACTGCCGTTCATTTTTGCCTCTCTTTCTCGATGCTTCACAATCGTTTGTGGTCTGCTTCGTTTCGTCTGAGTTGACTGTTAGTCGTTTTGAGCCTTTAAGTGGAAAACGTTCCATCCACAATTCTCCTACCATCTTCCTTCTTCCGCTGAGTCTCTTAGTCCTCACTACGTGAGCTGCACCACAAATCTGTCCCTATTCCCAGATATCCTATTCACCGTTCCCAGAACGAATATCTCAATGAACCGTGTAGTTCCGTGTTCATCCCAATTTCTCGAAAGTGTCGCCTTTTGGTCATTCCGCGCTAGTTCCAAGTAAAAATACGACTTGTGTATTGTCGGCGTTGAACAGATGGCTCTCTGGATAATTTGACGCCACACGCACCTCTCGATGAATGACTACCACTAAATTGCGAGAAAGAAGAGAGAAAATATGTCGCAGCAGCCTTCAGTTTTGCTTCCATCCTCCACAAATGTTCGCTTCCCACCCCCATGAGATCAATGACCATCCCTTCATCATACTTCTTTCTCTTTCGATAGCTTAGCGGATGTTTTTCTCCCTCGAGCAGTACGGTGCCCCTAGGAGAAGTCCACCACCTAATTTTGCTTGTTTTTCGACCATTTTCGATCCCCCTTTTTCTATCCGAACACCATCCATCCTCTTGCTCGTCGTTCTTCATTCTCCTTCTCTCGAGAAGATACGAAGATCTCAATAGGATTACCGGTCGAGGGTGGGGAAGACAGACGTGTTCTCTCTATGTACTGAACACTAGCAGATACAATCGTCTATGCCTACTTCTTTCTTTCCGAGTTGACTGTTAGTTGCTTTGAGACTTTAACTATATACTGTTCCAACCGCATTTCTCACCTTCTCCCTATGTCCTTTTTAATCCTATGAATAGCACTGATACTGGCGGATAAGAGTAGTGATCTCTCCTCATCACCACAAACAGACGGAAGAGTGTGGGTCAACTCTCAAAATCTTCCCTCTTCTCACTCTTCTATATTGTTTTCCTGCACACACACAAAAGCGCGTACTATATCGAGACTGTCGAGATTGAGTGGGTTGTAGCTGGCTGGAATATATCCCCGATCGATACCTTGCCACTCTACTTATTTCTCATTCCCATTCCTGGCCTCGATATATTATGCGAACTTTGCACTGAACTAAGCGGCCCGCGTGTTTTCGTGAGTGATCCACGCCTTCTCACACGAATTGACAATTCTCACTCCCTCAAGTGAAACATGCGGAGCCATTCTCTAGTCTTCCTGCTTCAATGCGTTTCTCATTCGAAGAATAAGAAGGAGAGACGGCGATCGCTGACCTCTTTTTGCATGTCGAATTTCTTCATGGATGTTACCCTGGCAGCCCCTCTCGTGTCTTAGTTACTTCTTCTCCTTCTCCTTTTCTCACCTGCTTCGTCGATGTTTGTGCTGAATTCTCCTTCAACACCGCACCAGATGTCTGCCCCATAAGGAACAATTGTCCCATCTAATATTCACGTTCCTTTCTGCGCCACTTTATCGTCTCGTCTCGTCCTCATTTATGGTCGATAATCAGTCGTCTGCACAGGAGTGCTCAGCAGCTGCATTCGAGGGTGCCCCCGCACGTTCCCTATCCCATTCACACTCATCTTCCCCCCTCAACCCAAAGTCCTTCTCTCCTTTGCCTTCTCCAATTATGTTGCGCAAGGAGCATTCAGGCGAAGAGAAAGCATTTACTGTGGGGCCCATCATAATATCGCTCGTACTCATTAAACTTATTTTCGCGCCGCCCTCCCTCCTTCTTACTCACGCGTGTGTAATGAGAAGAAGTTTGACAGCTACGGTCTTTCGATAGGGTCGATTGACATTTGACTACTGTTGCTGCTCAATTCATATCCGTTGTCTCTCCCACTCTCCATACTATTATTGCACACGAGCCAGATACAATCACATGCTTATCACAATTCCTCGTCCATTCTGATTTCCTTCTCTCCCTCTTTATCAATTTGTAGCACGTAGCTGCCTTGTATGCCTCCTTCTGCCTTCTTCTGCGGTGGGAGGAGGAGTACGAATCAGAAGGCTCCTCCTCCCTCCCTCCCTCCCTCCTCCTTCTCCTCTCCTTCCTCCATTGCAGGTGGAGCAGTCAATGGAGATGGAGAACATCAGCTCTGAGGGTTCTCTCGACTTTGAACGAGTTCCTGCCGAAGAATCGACCGACTTCCCGAATGCTGAAGTGGTAGGCACTTTTGCTGCATTTTTTTATGCGTAAAAATTCTATTTTAGGCGCGATTAGTAGCCAACTTCTTCTACGCTATCTCCTCCATCATTGGAATACCAGGAAACCTCTTCGTACTCTTATCAATTCTATGCTTCCGGTCAGTTTCGCACTTTCATCGCCTATCTCTCCAATATTCCGTGTAAAGTGGGTAGAAGTTACGATGGTTCCACACTACATTGGTCAGAATAACATCCACACATAGAATACCGGATGACTTACGCTTCCCCGTTTTTCGCTTCCCCCGACACCTATTTACACGACTAGTACGGGAAAACTCGTGAAGATGCAGATGTTTCGGTTGCCTTTCCTCCACAAGAGACAAGTAAAGCAACGAAACTGGCAAAAAAAAGAGAAGGGCTCGCGTGAAACGCAATCCTCAAAGATTTTATGAGAAAATCCGCTCTCTCGAAGGTTGACTTTCCGGGAAAATAAGTTATGTTGCCACGTGCAAATTTGATCTTACTCGATGACCATTAGCGCTGGTCTATTCTCCGTATAGAGTAGGTCTCTTAGCCTTTCCACTTCTGAATAAGAGCACGAACTGACAGTATCATGAATGGACAAAAGAATGAGGAAGAAGATCCGTTTGTGGGATCGGATGAACGGACGATCCTCGCTCTTTAGTGAATAACAATAGGGTGCAATAGGGTGAATGGAAGAAGACCACTCCACTGGCCCCTCGACATGACTTGAAAGAAGGAAGGCCTTCTGATACTCCATCTTGATCATCCCCAGAAACCGACACTGATAAATATTGTGTATTGTATTGTAATAGGGTGCATATTACTTACATATAATATTATATGAAAGACTGTAAAATCGTGTATACACCTCTACTTTTCACTTTTTAACCTTTTTTACAGTGAAATGAGAACGATCTCTAATATCTACATCTTCAATCTCGCTATCGCCGATCTCATTTATCTGCTCGGAACGCCCCTCATCATCATCAAATCAGTCACGAAGACATGGATATTCGGAAATGCCATCTGCAAATTGTACCTAACAGCCAATGGCGTAAGTACTAATGATGGAATCATTTCGGATTCCAGACAGTACAAAAAATCAGGAATAAACGTCTGACTTGTAGTCCAAATGCGAACCTTTTGTGTTGAAACAAATGGGGACTATTTCTTGTCCCTACTTCTTTCGTTTCCGCGAAGAAGTTCTTGTTTGCGAGCTCTCTTTCGAATGCCACGAACGTAATTAAATCCGCGCAGATAGATTATCGCGCCGGTCCGACAGTCAACCTTCTTTCCCAGTCCTAGAAAATAATGCGTTCGCGGAAGAGGGGAAGATACAGTGACGAACGATCTATAGAGGGACCTAGATATTGGATGCTTATTAGGATACTTAATATGCAATACAATGATTTCTCAATATCACTCCCATATCCATATCTATCAGTATCTAACATCCATAACAACTCTAACAATATCTGACATAACTTCTACAGCTCTCCCAATTCGCATCTGCTGCATTCATTGGAGTGCTCTCATTCGATCGATATCTGGCAGTTTGTCGCCCAGTACAGGCCACTGACTGGAGAACCTTTCGGTAAGCTGTAGTAATTGTAAAAAAATGTAAAATGGCTTCCACAATCGAGGAGATTTTACAGTTGTCATGAGAATATATAGTAGTGATATACTGTAGTCGGATTATCAATTCATTAACGACAACTTCAGATTCGCCCTCTCCATCTCCATCGTTGCTTGGATCATGGTAGCTGTCGAGTCAATTCCACTTTTCATGGCGGCTCAGACCGTTCCCGGAGGTTCATTCGGCACAAAATTGCTCAAAAAGTGAACATAATCTCTAGGTGACGACGACTTCCAAGATTGTATGATAATGTGGGAGATGGAGCCTCAGTCGAATGCGACGACTGCTGAAGAAGAGGTGCTCAATTTCACGATACTGCCAATCATCGAGAAAGTTTCACGACGACCTCTCTCAATAACATGTGGTTATCACTCGTGCTTTGGAAGATCTTCTTTTTTATCAGAGACGATTTTAGGGATGATCTCCGCACAATACTTATACTTATACTTAAACAATTTTTAAACTTATATAATATTCCATTTCAGAGTCTGGAGATGGAGGAGCGAAGGATCTTCTCCCGTGATCTATTCGTCGCTTATACTTTCGCCCTGTCCTATCTGATTCCACTGATCGCAATCTGGATCTTCTATGCGAATATCATCCAGAAGATGTGGGCGAGGAGAAAGCATATCTGGGGAAGGAAGAAAAGCATGAAGCGAACCACATTCAGGGTTAGCTCATTCATATTTGCTTTTATACTTTCTTAACAGCTGGCTAATTATGTGTTACGGAACTGGGCTTCCAATAATGTTCTACATATAACTCATCATGTTGCATGAATTCATCTTTATTGTCTTTACCCATTTTAATTATGCATTTCTGACTCTGATGAGTAAGTGTCTCATGCGTGCCAAAACACAATTATTTCACGCTAGTTCATTCCGTCTCAACTGTCGTCAACTGTGCGCGGGCGAGAAAAATGGCCAAACAATTCAAAGGGGGCGCTCTTTAGCTTGATGGGAATAGAGAAATAGATTAGAATCAGATGTGGGAGTAAGCGAGCAGAGAATATGATGTGGGTATTCACTGCTCAGTGTGATTACACCTGCTTGCAGTGTACAACTGAGAAGTTGAGATCTCGTGGTATTATGATGTAACTGAGTGTACAATGTCTAAGGCCAAGGCAGAGTGAACCAACCACCGCCCTGAAATGCAGATGTTCAAGCCTGAAAAAAATAAACATAAAACATGGGATTTGTGATCTTGTAGTACGATAGTTCCGAGTATTCTGGTCCGACTAGATAATCGAATAGGGAGACAATTGAGCATTCTCATCGAACACAGAAGACCAAGCAATCTTTGTAGAGGTAAATGAAATATTGAGCGGCAGGAGTGAGCCTATTTCTGAGCCGTGCGAATGCATAATTATCCCTAGTTATATTTTTGACTCAGCGCACTCAGTAATTCCGAAACTTCGAAGCTGCGTTTATGAGGGACTAGTAATGACAAGTTCTGCGTAAGCGTGACATCATCGCATGTAGAACTAGCTACATGACATTTAAAAACTGGATTCGTGAACGTAAACATTTTGTCAGGTATCCATCCTCGGTCTTGCAATCGTCGTCAGTTACACTCTCTGCTGGGCGCCTTTCTGGTCCATTCAATGGGCTGTCGTCTCCAATTCAGTGCCCTACAGCGAGTGGCTGGTGAGCGATCCACTTCGAATATAATACTAACTAATCATCTCAGATAATCTCGAATCTCACTGCCTACGTGCTGCAGTACATCAACTCAGCTGCCAATCCCTTCCTCTACGTCTTCATGTCCGATGCATTCAAGAGAAATGTGAGAGCGATACCTCTTACACTAGCAGAGCCATACCACATTATCACCGATCTAGCAATGCCCCTTCCCCGCAAGACTGAATTGCATTTATATCGGGATAACTTCACTTGCAATCCGTTGACTGTTTCGATCAGCAGAAAATGTGATGAGAATCGAGCGGGACTACCTGACTTTAAACGAGTTTTTCTTCAGGTGGCCGCACTCCTGCGGGCGACCAGCTCGTACCAGTTCAGGTACATGTTTGAACTCATTTCGCACACTCTGTAGTCGATTCTGCAGAGCAAGAGAGCACAAAACACTATAGCTAACAAGCTAGCAACTAAAAAAACCAAGAATCTTATCGAAGAATCGAAGAATCAGAACACGCACGTATGCAGAAGAACATTGCTAGGAACATCCTCACTTCCTCAAAAGTGCTTAACATTGTGTATACAGGAAGCCTCGCAGTGGCCTCGCCGGAAGAGAAGAGGCCGTCATCTTCCTCAAATCAGCACGAACAGAATCCTCAGCAGTTCTCGATGCTGAAGAAACTACGACTGCTCGGGAACTCTAATCCCCATCCCTGTCCTATTAGTCCAAATGATACTATTTCGGATGAGAAGCGACTGGATGAAAACCGGCAAAAATCTCCGTTTTTGATATTGCAACACCCTGGCAAAATACTAAGCCACTCAAAAAAATTTTGGTTCTCATCCAGTCGGTTCTCATCCTACATAGTACCGACCAAATCCCTCGCACGGGTTTCCCTCCTCTCGATCTCACCATCCCTTCTATCTGGTCCTTCCAGGGTTCAGTCCTCCTACAATCTCGGTAACTGCGCTAGATCCGCTCGCCATGATCTCTTGCTATCAGGCTTTTATCCTTCGCCCATCGATTTTCCCGCATTTCTCCATCATATCGCTATGCTGAATAAGTTCGCGATTCTTTCTTCCTTCCCCTTTTCCTTGTTTGTTCACCCTTCTCCGCGATATCCCTTTCTTCCTTTGGTTTGTTCTCCTCCTCATTTGTTATTCGCATTCAATAAATTATTAGATGTGTATATGGTCATGTGAAGGTCCTCTGACCGACGAGAGATGATGATGATGATGATGATGATCGTAAATATTCGCCCAGCCCAACTAAACCGAAAAAAAAAACGCCAATTCTTCTTGGCCCGACCACTAGCATGTAAATACAGTATGTAAAATTTGGAAAAAAATTATTGTCGAATCAGATTTATCACAATCAGCGAACGACGCCGGTGAGACCTTGCTTGGGACATACAATGAGTGAACACGCTCTAAATGAGACAGTGATGAAATAAGAAAGTGGTAGAGAAAGAATTACAAATCAACCAAGCAAGCTCCCTAGTGTTTCTCACATTCTACGACGGCTTCGCCGCTGTAGAGCTGTGACCCGAGTAACGCTACTGCTCCGAAGCGACCGCTCGAATGCGAATGAGACTGACCGAATGAATGGGATCATAGGGTCAGTCGCTCGCTCGTCGGTGCTTCGGCGCGATAGGAAACCGGCGGGTTCGAGAGAAAGGATTCTGATCGATGGGAAGGGGAGGGGGACGCTAATCAGCACAGTTCTTTGAAATTGGACAGAGGAAGAGTGTTAAGGATGACAGAAGGAGTAGTCCACAACCGAAAGAAGTAGTGAACTTAATGAGAGGAAGAGATGGGAGAGAGTTCATCAGTTGGATTCCTACAGTCATGAAGAGGATTGGGGTTGTGGCTAAGGTGCACGGGATGGGTTTCTCACCGGTTAGAGAATAGCAACCTAAGCAAGGGATGGAAGGGAGAGAATGATACCGGGATTGAGAGAGATGGACAGGGCTTTTGACGGGGCTGATAGAAAGACGGCGGGCTACGGTAGATCGAGATGGGTGGAGTGAACTTCCACGCTAAACCGTCCGGATTTTGGTGTTCCCAGCCAGAGAAATGTGTTAACAATTAGTAGAAGGACGAGGCGAAATAATGTATAGATCGGGAGTTGAGTCGAGATATCAGGAAAATGGAAAGATTGGTCGAAGGGATGGGAGGGGGAGGGGGGGGGGGCTAGCGAGAACTGTGGGGATTACAAATCCTAGATGGGAAGTAACCAGTCTGAAGATGGAGTGATCGCAGTGAGAGAAGCTTCGAGAGATGGAGTAGCTGCCAAGCAGAGTAGAGCGAATCTTAATGGAATTGGTTAATTCGATCAGTGACGACGATCTGAATCACACCTTGTAAGCAGCTAATCGCATGAGTCAGTTCGATATCGATCTCCTACCCATCACTAAATGATATTCGGTAATTCTTGCTATAATGAAGAATACTTTGAAGTCTTCTTAGTAGAGCTTGGGTGAGCACGAGAAGGGGGCACCGGTTGATGGGTTAGTGCTCACACAAGCTCTACTAAGAAGACTTCACAGTAAAACCCTCACTTAGGATGTTCCCCTTCTCGAAGCCGTGCATCTGAGCTACCATGACTACCAATGCGCGCCATGTCGCGTGTTCACCCTTTTTTTGCGCATTCCGTTACCATAGACTCCCCGTGTGAAACAGCCTACTTCACCTCCTCTTGCCACAGTAGGTGCGAGGACTACCGGTAACTCCTAGGAGCCGAATCGGGCCCTAGAAGAAAGTAAAATGACCAACCTCATCGGCGACCTGCCGGTTTCTGTATACCAGAAGACGGAAGTCGAATATAACAAGAAGGGAAGGGAGTAAAAACGAAACGAAGATGGAATCGGCTCAGGAGCGGCATCGCACACACGCATTTCTGCAATTGGAACCGCTACTTCCTCATAATATTTGGCTTATTCGTGGTTGGTGGTTATCGAAATGACGCAACAACTAACCGTGGAAATGACGACGATGTAGTTGGCGTTGTGGTAGTCAGATGTTGGCCGCTCCTGCCCTCGTTTGGAGGTCTCGTCGAGGTGAGACGACGGAGTGGTCGTTCACGATGATGAAATCATGAGACCTGAAGAGAGGGGAGCGTTAGCGAGAGACAGGGCGAGCAACACTCAGACACGAGGAGGTCGAAACTCGCGGAAGGGGGAAAGGAAGGAGAAGGGAAAGGGAGAATACCCCCGTACTATCACACGGGAATACACACACAAGTAGAGTAAGAAGGGATAGGAGAGAGGGGGGAGACAGAAGGGGGAGAGGAGGGGCGAGGGAGAGACGATTGATCGAGAGGAAGGAAGAAGATAGAAGGGAACGAGAGTGTTTGGAGCGAGAAATTCAGAGGCGATGGAGGAGAGAGCGCAGGCGACGAGAGCAGAGAGAGAGGGAGGGGAGTGACTAGCCCACCTCCTCTCCACTCTGGTCAGGGCAGAGACGCAGAGGAATCTCACCAGCGAGAGGGAGGAGAGTACTGACGGCCAGAGCAGTAGGAGGTAGTGTAGTGAGTGGAGAGAGCGGGCGAGGTGGTCAGAGCAGGACGAGAGAGCGGGAAAAAGGGAGAGGGTACGAGCGAAATGAGAGAGAGATTGAGTAGGAACCAGTTGGAAGAGCGAGAAGCACGTCTTACTACTTCTTTACTCTCCTTTCTATCCACAACAAGGAATATCCGCATTAGAGGTCCGGGTCAGAGAGAGAGTGAGACGAACGGGTTACCGATATGAAAACAAGAGAGAGAGAATGGAATGGTAGTGACTGTACGATTGGACACACGTAAACAACAACTAATCGCCATACGATTCCTTGCCTCCTCAAAACATTCACCCTCCCCCCCCCCTTCACCCTCTTCCACCTCGTCGAGAGGGAGATGGAAGGAAGTAAACAAGTGAATACACTGTCGAGATAAGCTCTCTCGTGATATCACAGATGGTCGTTGGTTCCTGACTAGGAACCGGAGGCTACGGTAATGAAGGTAAAGGTACAGGTACACGTCAGGCGATTTTACAGTCGTAAGACAACGCTAGGAGAGAACCACTGGTAAGGCCAGCTGTTAGACGGACTGCATACTCTGCTGTCCAATGCATTCTAGGGTTGCAACCGAGGTTACTACCCATGAAGCACGAACCGGGTTTTGGGTACCAATTGGCGAGACGTACATTCATTAAAGAGAGCCGAGCCGATTCTACCACGTACGAGCGAAGTGGACAGTAACCGGTTGAGTGATGGGGGGGGGGGACTTGAGAGAGAGAGAGAGAGGGAGAGAGAGAGAGAGAGAGCGGTCACACCTCAGTTGATCGCCAATTACTCAATGAGTGGTTCGTTTTGGCGCGAAGGAATGGAAATGGTGGTTTGATTACTCGAATGATAGATGGGGTGATCGATCGAGGGGGCGAAGAAGAGGATTAAATACCGATTGAGCACTCGATTGGGAGGAGGAAGGGGAGGGACATGATAACGGAGTGTGGAGGGACACGCATGACGACACCGATATATCACTTAGGGGCGCAATCGTGAAACTTCAGCAGGGAAATCGGCCATTCGTATGCAAATAGCGCTGAAAGCAGCGAAAACCGACGCGCCTTGATGAAGCATACGGAATTCTCTTCATTTTGCCATTGCTCGCTTCTTTTTATGAGTGTTTTTGATGATAGAGAATTTATAATGCGCGTTGCTTCTTCCCGTTCAACGCTCTTTTCCGGTTACCGTGAGAATCTTCGCGTCAGCATTCTTGATCATCCTATTACGCAGGAGTGCATAAACTTCTGGCGAAGCGATAGAACGAACGTTTCTGTGATTTTTTTTGCACGTGATTTTTCGTTAGTCGAATACTTGAAATTTCCTGTATTTTTTCATGGGTAAACGTTTTCATAAATATATTGACGATCAAGCCATCCCAGTTTCTGTTTTTCCCATTTATCAGTCGTCTTACTACTCTCGATCTCTCAGTCATACACATCGAGCAGTTGGCATTCTCGGCTATCTCTCTATCACATCTAACAAAAAGGGTACTACCTCGAAATGTAAATTTTTTTTCGTAAATTTTGAATGAGAAATATATTTTGGTAAATTAAACATTCGGAAAAAATATTATGTAAAAAGTTAGTTGGAAATTTCATACCGTAAATATTTTTCTGTAAAAAATAGTTAAGAAATTGGTATACTGTAAATGCAGTATTGATAAATATTTTCTTGGAAAGTCATCTCGGAAATTTTTTCTCGGAAATTTCGTAATTGAAATTTTATAAATAGCTTCCTTTTTTTCAATGGTTTTACTGTCTTAATGTGCGTATTGTTGCTTATTTTTATTCGTACTGTATCTTATTTTTATTTTGTTGCTTAATTTATTTTCTGCTTCATTTTTTGCGTAGGTCATCAAACGAAATGTCTAAAGCATCGCCAAAGCATCCCCTGCCACGCCACCTGTAATCAACAAATCAATAGGGACTTAAATCAAAAGAACAACAAGCGCGATAATGTCGAGAATGAAAGAACTATGAAAGCGCGGGAATATCATGAAAAGAGCGCGAAAGCAGAAGAGCCCCGTACATTTAGAACTGCACGAGTCGAAATGAAAAAAAAAGTTTGATTCAAAATCCTACCGTACTTCTCTACAAATAAGCTATAAATCCTACCAATAAGTCCAAATAAGCTATAAATCCTACCAATAATCCTACCAATAAGCTATAAAAAATATGCATAAATATATAAATTTCCACAAAAAATTACGAAAAGGAAATTATAAAAAAACAGTTTCCGATTCAAAATTTCCGAGAAAAAATTTCCGAGATGACTTTTCCAAGAAAAAATTTATCAATAATGCGTTTACAGTATACGCATTTCCAATGTGAGTTTTACGTAATTTACCTTTACAAATTTATTTTTCCCAAATTGAATTTCTAAAAAAATATTTCTGAAATGAACATTTACGAAAAAAATTTACATTTCGAGGTAGTACCACAAAAAGGTTATCGGAAATACGTCAACATCATGCTCGAGAAGACATTTTCGCATAGAGCGTGTGACGGAATACAGTATCGCTGATAATGCCATTCTGCTTTATACATAATTATGAAATTATCTTTAGATTCATAGTTACTTTCCGCATTGTTGTCTCACCCGTGGAACTAGCAATCAAAATAAGTACGAAACTGTTTATTGAATCATTTGAATGATAAAAAACACTTGTAGAACAAAATTAGAAAACAATTGATTGAAAACAATTTGATACTCGCTTATGTACATGGTGAAACGGCGGCGGAGGAGGGGATGTGTGTTGAGAAAAGAGAAAAAATGACCATTCGGGCGGTCACTCGAGATACTTTATTCTATTGTAGGACGACTGTTTACGTGCCATGTGGAAAAGAGAACGGGAAAAGAGAAGACAGTCTTTATGCGATTGTATGTACAGATCCAAAGATCAATGCAAGGAAGTGGCACATTTTAGCAAGAAATTGATAAATAATTACAAGTAGTTGCATAGAATCATTTTCATACAGGTTCGTGATATTCGTGGTATCAATGTTCCATATTATCACCCGCAATTGCGATATCATCGGCGTCTTTTTGCGCCTGATGGTAGAGGGATCGGACCGCATCGGATAAGTGATTCACTGTACTCTGCAAATTAATAAATGCTATACTTATGTTTTTTCAAATTTAATTAAAAAAGGTGTAATTACCCTAAGAGCCTCCTCAGAGTCCTTCTGATTGAAACCCATTCCGATGAGCTGAGCTAATTTGTCTTCATCCACTTTGAACTTGGAGTCGCGGAGGTCTGTAATATGAATCATATTCGTAATTATCGATTTGTTCTGTTATTAAGATTAATATCTGTGTCGATATCTACCAATATTCGATCTTTCTACAACTATACACCATATCGAAAAGATCGAAGAAATAACTAACTGTCTCGATCCTTCTCCCACTCTTTGATCTCTGCATCGGAAAGGAACTCTGCATACGTCGTTTCGTTGAATACGAGCCTGTGATTATATCATAGAGGATTAATAATCATATCGGGATTCCCGCATTACTCGACAGGTACTCTAACACTGAATGTTGCTACCATGATAACCGCATATGTCTACCAACAAATATTTCACGCGCTCACCTGTTCTTGGCTAGGTCAATGCAGCATCTGTGACGGCGCATAAAATCCAAACCAATCAGCACGTCGAATTTATCGTTCATAACATCGACTTTTGCTTTAAACTTGGCATCTCCGATCTCGAATTCGCCTGAAAAAAATAAGAACATATTTTTTCACATAATTTGACCACTCGTCACTGAGCATCAAGATCACAATCCCATTTCCTTCATGTCAGGATAACAGTATTAATCCTCGATAAATTCTTGAAAAAAGAGACTCACAAGAGTAGATGCGTCCGGCCATTCTATCCGCTCCTCCAATTCCCGATACAATTCCCTGTGCTCTCGTGTCCATCATGTGCTCGAGATGAGCTTGTCGGACGAATGAGAGGGCCATTAATGAGATTTGCGCTCCTGCAAAGATCCTACTTCATTTCTTATGTTGTAAACCATGAAACGGCCTCATTTTCTTGGGTTTTTCAGTGGGCAGAATCAGAACAATCTCCATCACTGCTGCCTCGACAGTGTTTAGATCATTACTCTAACGATTTAATCACGATCACTGTAATCCTCTCACCGGAATCGATGAACGCGAATGTTGGCACTCCGTTGACTTTGATCTTGACGAAGAGCATGTGAATGGGAATGAAAACTTCTGGCATCGTTTCCATCGCCTTAAAGTATATTCGTAAATGGATGCATTATTTACTCCGACTCGCAAACGAACTCGACCGAGTACGATAGATGATTCTACGAAGAAGATTCCATTCCCTGACGAGTATTGACAATCCTAGTTCAATCCCTTGAGTTTCCTATTGCCTGAAGTCAGGATATATGTAAATTACTGACCTCGACATACATCTTCTCAAAGCTCTCGTTTCTGATTGCCTCTAGCACTAGTGCTTGACCCTCAGCCGACCACGGATCTCGAATAGCTTTCAACTTTCTCGCCTGCTCATCCATGAATGCACGATACTCGCGCTTGAATCCATCTAAAGAAACCTTCAGTTTTGATGATAATATATGATTACCGTAATCTGAGGGATTCTTCAGGTATTGTTCGAGCAGTTGAGGATGCTTCTGGTACACCTGAATCGATGAATGGATAGATTGGTGATGCTACGATTTGTGACTCGGATAATATAACTGAATTCTTGAAAACCCTATTCTGAAAACTGATGTTGTGGAAATATGGTGATGAAACTCTTGATTAGGGAAACTGATCTTTGCATCTCTCGAATGGTTATCGATTCGATATCGAGTGAGATTATGTTGGCTTACGTTGCTCTTGACGGCCGGCTGGTTCATACTCTCGAAAAGTTTCCTGCACTTTTCCTCCTCCTCTTCCTCGGGCGTCTTGGCGGGTTTCAACTTCTTTGCGAGCTGAAATTCAATTTAAAAATAATATAAAATAAATTACAGCAAATAGCAAAAGCTAACTTCTGGCTGTATGCTTGATTGATTTGGTAATAATGAATAAAGTTTCCTTAGCTGCTCCTCAACAAAGAAAAGATAACCACCTACTGATTGTTAACGTACTATTTATCTATGTACCGACTTTTTTTTTGCTGAAAAAAATCAATGTCATGATAATCACTAATTCGTCAATTATGAAAATACTTGTGCTCACCTCCTGCATTCCCTGTCCCAGCAACTCGGCGAGTCTCTTCCTCTGAGCATCGAGACCATCGACTGAGGAGGGACCGGCAGTCGATGAGGAAGCGACTGGGGCAGAGGTAGAGGAGGAGATGGCTGGTGTATTGTAGGAGTAGAGAAGAAGATCGCCGTCCTTGAGTCCGCAATCCTGAAGAGATCGTATATTTGTGTAACCAACCATCACTCTTTTAAACATATATAAATTCTATTGCAAATTGTAATAAAATCAATATTTCAAACTAAAATAGTGCAACTTACAGCGAGCGTCTTGCTTCTTCCATCAACTAGAACGTCAACACCGTCTTTCAAGAGGCGAACCAAAGAAACATCGTGAGAGTCGTTCTCGAGGTCCGCCATGACCTGTAATATATATAATTTTTGAAATTAATAACAATATTAATAAATATTAAAAATATACCCACTAGAGCAAGAAGGTTCTCGATCGGGCAGTCATCCGTCAAATCGACGTTTGCGATACGATCGAGATCACAGACCGTGATATGCATTGCTCACAACGGTTCTGAAATCAAACATATGTGAGTTAACGAAATTGTAAAACGAAAATGCGAGTGGAGAGCGAGAAAGGCGTGTAGTTCCTCGTAGAGGACGAGTGGAGTGAATGGAGGAACCCGCGAGATGGAGGGCAGCGAAAGTACAGAGAGTGGAGCGGCACTTTTAGTTCAAAACGAGGGAGAAGGAAGGAAGGGGTAAGGGGGAATATTCGTGGAGGAGAAGGAGATGTGTAACAGAGACTGGTCATCCCTCTCTCTTTCTGACCACGTGTTGGAAAGAGAGCAATGATGATAATTCGTGGTGTTCTCGTGTGCTGGCGAGTGTGCTAGCCGCCGGCGACTTTCTAAATACGAGCGAGTCGCTTCCGAATCGGTAAACAATGAGTCAGCCAGACCTAAAAATATTAGACTGTCTATGGTACGGGTTCTCTCCACTTTATGTATATAAATGGTTGCGATTTTGGGTTTAAGCCCTTTATCTCGTAGTCAATGAGACACATAGCGAACGAACCAAGAATAGGGAAGGATACAGTAGGGGGAGAAAGGTGTATGGCTGTGAGATAGTGGAGGAGGGTACGGAGAGAACAGCAGGATTCGAAGTATCCAAAAAGATTGAAAGAATGGTCGGATCACATAAAACAAAGCTTGAAGTAACTATAGTCCAATAATAAATATATAAATTGATGAAATCTCACAATTTGTTAATTGATTGTAGTGCAAGATTTATGAGAACTCAACAGAATGTAGCAGTGCAGGAATATTATTGGCATGAACTAGTAATGCCCGGATTAGTGTCGTTGAAAAACGGCAATTGCTTTTTTTTTGTTTTGCCACAGTTTCGAGGTATTATTTCATCGTCTAGGTCTACTCATGTGAAGGTATTTGAGATACCGGAACAATATATTCAATATGAAAGGTTATCATACATGTGTCAGGGGAATGCAACAGTTATAGGGAGACACAAGGAAGGCATATGAGGTGTATGGTATACGGAGGGGAATCGAGGTTCGTTCACGATTGAAATATAAGTCGGGAAAGGTCAAAGACAGAGACGAGAGGAAAACAAGCACAACAAAGTGGATCTAGATTGCAATAGAGTGAAAATTTCTCCAGGGAAGGTCCCGAGTGATCACTGAGGATTCTCTCCGGGAGGAGTACAGGGAGTGCAGGGAGGCACGTTAGGAGTATCGTGACTCTCCATCGGCAGAGGAGGATCGAACTGAAAAAAGTATATTCAGAACTTGCCTAGTCTCAATGGTCTTTAGAAAACGCATGAAGAGCCTTTTGAGAGAACCCTGTCTTCAATTAGTCACTTTCAATCCAGTCATTACTCACTAGAAGGGTATTGCACAGATGCACTTGCTAATTTGCCCAAGGTCGGATAAATTTGAAAAAAGTGCTGAAACTGTCAACTATATTCGCCATTAGTGCGCGACTACTACCACTTTATTTGAACGAATATTATAATACATTTATTGTCCTCTTACATCTTTCGTCTGCAATCCTTCCATGTCCTCATCGACTTTTCCTCCATGCAATTGGAATGGATTCGGCATCGGAATAGCGATGTCCATGCGGGGATTCGGATCGAGAGGCGCTGATGAGAAACCTGCAAATGCAAATTTTTAAAGATTTTATGCGGTAACGGACAAACATAATTAATGGCCTTAGAGAGCTGCGGTTACTGTAATTTGGATACTTATACGCACACCAGACAAGATTTTATCACAATCAAAGTTTTTACAGTCTTTAAGAATCGACAACGCTTGATGGTGAGGTATCAAAAATAGACAACAGAAAGACCTCTTGCGGCAATTACCCTGTCAGTTTCGATAATCATAGCCTCAAATGAGTGTTAAATTCAGCATTTGAATCCCTCGCAAAGTGTTTTGGCAGTTTTCTAGATCCCTCTATATCTTGATTTTATCTATGACTACTGAAGTTTCGAATGACTATCGAAGGTGGACTGGGTAGATTTCGAAATAGTCAGACAGCGAAATTAGGTTCCATTCATTCTGCCCTGTTTGCTAGCCTAGAAATTGAGACAATTTGCAAATTAGTTCCTTTGAAGGATGGTGAAGAAGTGTTGATTGAGACCTTGAGAGTAAAGTACGAAAAGTGAGGCATCGAGAACCGAAATGAATAGAAAAAAGAAATGAAAAATGCAGAAAACGACTATTTTCCCATAGATTCCCAAATTGAAATTCAGCATATTAAGGAGCTAACATGGGTGAATAGAACCCAGTTTCCCTCCGCTCACCGAACATGGTCGGGAAGGATCGATCGGCCAGAGGAGCGGATGCCAACTGTTGAGTGATATCCATGATTCCGTTCTGATCCACGGTTATAATGCACCAGATTGATTCTATAATTATATATTACTAAAATTAGGAAAACTAAAGATATATACTGAAGGTTCGAATGACTATCCATGATTACGAGATCTACCGAGTTCACCGCTGATAGTCATTCGAACCTTCAGTACATATGTTCTTTAGTTTTCTTTTTTTTTATCCATGATAAAAGTACCTCCAAAGGGAACTCTCTGGAAGGTGTTGAGATGCCATCGGGACTGATACATTCCCGCCATGCCGGGACTCTGCATGTCAACGGAGATCTCTATTTCGTCCCCGGGCTCGATGGAGGGAACCAACACTGCCGTTTCGAAGGAGAGAGCATCACCTTAATAATATGTATGATTTTCTAAAAAATTATAACACATCTAAATTAAAAGGTACATTAACCAGTTGCTTGATCAATATACATATTTTGTCGACCAGCTATGATATTTGAATAGATTGTTAGATGAATTGTTAAAGTTATTTTTTATTAAAGAAATAAAATATCCATATTTTGCTTATCCATATTTTGTCAACAAGCAATCCTATTTGAATAAATTGTTCCATGTATAAAAGATATTTTTTTTATTATGAAAGGGATAAAAATAGTTGTTAAGTGACGAAATTCCATTCGCTTCTCTCACCTTCCATGAAAGCGATGCAGCTGCCGGGTGGCCATGCAATCAATCCGTTGTTCCTCACTCGCCACGTCTTTGTGAACCGAGTATTGGGAGGGATGGCCTCGCCCTGAACAACAACAACGCATGTACTTTGATCCAATTCGTCACGGGATAAAGTAGTTTATCACTTTACTATCACCGACTGGCCTGAAATTGGTTAAAACCGTGACTTTTTAAATTATTTTATATAATTATTCATCACGGAATACACAAAGTTTAACCCGAAACTATTTACAAATTTTGGTTTTAAAAAAAAATTTATGAATTCATATTTTTATGACTAGATAACAGATAGATAACAACCATACTTTTGATTTGTATAAATTTAATTCCCGTTTCGCCCACCTCTCCAATGGTGACGTCGTTGACCAACTGCATGTTGAGAGCAGCTGCTTCGTAGACATTCGAAACGTTGTTCGACGCTCCATAGTCATAGTAGTTGCCCAGAGCTGTTTGGATGTTCCTTGAAAGATAGGATTCGTTAGGAGGGATATGGACTGCACTAGGGAAGGGAACGAGAGGGATGCGACTAGGCGCTAATTCGGTCAGGGAGCAGCACAAGTCGAAAAAAAATCGATGGAGGAAGGACACGAACCAGTTGCTCATATCGAGAAAGAAGTGGCAAGTCTCGGGAGAAATGGTCACGTCTCCGCACACTTGTTGGAACTGTCGAATGAGCACCTGCAATGTTTTTTGTCACCCTTTTATCAGGAGCAAGAACCAGGAATAATAAGCCTCATCCCTCCACATTTTCGCCCTCGAAGAATCGATAAATTGCTCAGAAACTCGCCTCTTTATCGTTGGTTCCCATGCAGGAAAGGATGCGAGAGAGGTCACCGTCGATATCGTGGTCAGTTTCCATCACTGCAATGAGAAGACTTGAAATTGGCGAGCAGACACGGCCAAAAAGTGGTAACTAGCGAGAAAACGGAGGGGTTGAAGGCCATTCAAGGACGTTCAGCTAGGATAAACTAGTGGAAAGAGAGGGATAGGCTGGGGTCAGGCCAATTTCGAAGTCTCTATCTCTTTTACGCACTCGATCGATAAACTAGTCCGCTTGGTCTACTTCAAAGAATATGTAAGAGCAAAAAGAGAGCGCGGGCATATAATAACGGAGGGAAAGAGGCGATCGTTTATGGGAGGCCTGTTGAGGGCAGTGAGGGCCTCGCTCTCTCGACCCAAGCCCTTGGCTTGGCCCATTTCGTTCTCTCGCGTCAGTATGTTCGTTGTGCGCCCTAGCAGTGTCCGCTCGCCTCTCTCGCGCCTCTACCTTTCTCGTACCTTCTCCTCTCTCGTTTGTCTTGAGTGTAGTCTGTATTTGTTGGTTGTGTGTCTCTACCCGAATAGTCATCACCGACTACTCCGCCTATTCCCCTCCCTTCACTTTTCCTCTCTCTTATTCGGCTTCCCTCGTGTTGTCGTGTATTCCTCCATTCGTCTCGCGAGCTTCCACAACCCAACTCTTCTTTGAGAGTAAACATGTCCAACCACGCTGTGGCTGTTCTTCGTGGAGAGGGAGTCAACGGAGTCGTCCACATCTATCAGGTTATATACATCCTTATCTCAACATAGACAAATGCGCGAACACTTTAGCTAGTCGCTTGGTACGGGCAAACAAATGGTTCCTGGACTTAAGTTTGGTGATGAAAAATTTGGGTTGTCCCAACTCTCGATGTTTACTTCATCGATTGTACCTCTCGCAACCCCATAAACCTTTGAACACTCGCCAGGACTCGAAGAAAGTTGCACAATATCTCATTTATCGAGGAGACTCCCGTTGTTTTCGTGTTCCCCCGTGCTAAACCGTGCCGAGTCGAGGTCAATTCGTGTCGAGAGAGTGGGGAGAGACAAGAGGAGCACAGTTAGAAACACGAAGAGAGAGAGAGAGAGAGGGTGTAGCCACGTGTAGTCGCGTAAACAAGCGGCGACTTTGGATATTGATCGGGAGAGATGTGCTTTGACCTACAAAGGAACGTTTTCTGCTTCCTCTCAAACCGCTTCCAAGGCTAACAGTTAATCCCTATAGGAGGAAGTAACACAGTAAACAACAAGGGCTTCGAATATCGATCGAGAGATTTATTTTATATTTGAAAAAATATATACTTGAAACCGATCACTTTAGACGCAATTCGATGGACAATTTCAACGATTTTTATTGTGAAGGGTTCATTGAAAATCTGACCTAAATTTTGATTTTTTCATACACCTTAGCGAATTCCTCCGAAATAATTAGTTACAGCTGATACACTCTAGAGATCTATCGAGAAACCTCTGATGGTGTGACGAAACGTTGAGCTGCACTACATCTTGAGCACAGGATGAAAAAAGGGAAAAATAAATGAACGTTGTTCACAGAGTAGCCAATCAGTAAACAATTTGCAGTATATCTTTTGGTAAAATAGCTTGGCGTGGATATAAAGATATAATATATAAGATATTGATATAAAGATATTTACTATTTATTTTATAGAAGTCGGAGTCGGAGCCTGCCGTTCTGAAGGGAGAGATCTCCGGTCTGACTGCTGGCCTCCATGGCTTCCATGTGCATCAATACGGTGACTCCACCAATGGATGCATCTCGGCCGGTCCTCACTTCAATCCCTTCGGAAAGACCCATGCTGGACCCAAGGTAAGAAGGAGGAGAAGGTTGAAGGAGGAGGAGATGGAGGAGGAGAGGGAAGGTGAGACGTGTGTAAAAGTAGTGAAGGTGAACTCAACCAATTTTTAGTAAGAATGAATGTACGAGAATACCATATTCTGGTATACCTCATCAAGGATTTTCTCTTGCTCTGCAGAATAGAATAATAGATTGCATCAGCATCCTCTGTTTTCCCTTTTCATAGTCGTGAGAACACTCTCTTATTATCGTAAACAAGTGTATTATTCGGCCGGGCAAATGCCGTTGCTGGGACGATTTTTCCCTCGATTCGTAGAGAGTATACGGAAAAAAGAATGAGTAAAAAGAGTAAGGAGAGACGTTCCCATGGAGATTTGGGAGAAATGTTAGGTTGTGCTGAATGCAAGCTGAGCCTAGAGAGGGATACAGTATACTGGAAAGACATGTATAGTTGGGGTTGATGCAGACGGCAGCTGAGTGTCACGCAATGTGCAGTTTTCTCTGGGAATACCATAACATGCTCATGAAAAGCAGGTTTTCTTACAAAACTGTATGTAATTTTTGGGTCGCCTATAAAAGAACTTTGAGAAGCTGAAGGGTTTGCTATCGAATGTTCCAATTCAAACTGTTGTAGAAATCCGATTCGATGCACCTGACATTCCTCTTATAGGGCTGTTATAAAAACTAGACAAACCTCGACTAGTCTCACAACAAAGCACTCAAAAACACATGCTCACAGACCTCTCTCTCTTGACCCTCTGTCTATGTCTCTTCATTGCAGGACGAGAATCGTCACGTGGGAGATCTCGGTAATGTGGAGGCGGGAGCTGATGGAATCGCCAAGTATGGACATGTTTCTCTCCTCCAATTTCCTATGTGCTTCCTCTCAGCTTCCCTTCCGATTAGCATGTAGATTCGCAACATCTTGACATCAAATAGATATGCCCGGAAGCTGTCGGAGTGAAATCGCATTAGGCACGATTGAGGCTTCTTCTAGTGAGAAACATTAACGTGAGGTGAAGTGAAGCGACCGTATACCTCGTTGCAGATTCGAGATCACCGATTCGCTGGTGACTCTCTATGGTGTCAACACGGTGATCGGACGCTCGCTCGTCGTTCACGCCGGCACTGATGATCTCGGTAGGCGACCGCTCGACCGCTCTGACCAGAACTAAATCACCGAATGACATGTCAGGTCGCGGAACCGGAGACAAGGCGGAGGAGTCGCTCAAGACCGGCAATGCTGGTGCTCGTGCCGCCTGCGGAGTCATCGCTCTCGCCGCTCCCACCGATTGAATCGAGGCCAAATTGTAGATCGACGAATACCGTACCCTCTACAATCGTCAACTGATCCCCATTACCGTATAACCTTTCATAGTCCGGACGAGACTCACAACCTCTCGATCCGTGCCCATCTCTATCCACGTGTAGTGTGCCCCCCTCTGTATTACCTTCCCACCGAATCAATAATTTCCCTGTCCCATCTCTCTTCGTATTGTCATCCCTTAGTAGTAAAGATAAAAGATGTGTTATCTAAGAGATACGAGAATGTCATGGGTCTCTGCGTCGATACGTGTTCAAGCACACAAAAGGTACTCGGTCTAAGAGTGTTATTTATCTAGTCGCTCACATACACCAATCAATCAATGGGTCTTATCAATGAGGGTGATGTGCGAGGAGAGGGTGATAACAGGGGTATTAGAGGAGGAGGTAAGAGGGGGGAATTGGAGGAATTGGGGAGCTATGAGATCAAAAAGGGGCTAAGAGAAACGCGTCATTCGTTGCCTAAAATACGAATGGAAAGGGCGACGGGACAAAATGACGAGAGGAAGCAAGTAGCAGTTCCTAGTTCGTATAAGGAGTGAGATGATGATGACGATGGAATTCAGAAAGCAAAGTAGAGGATTCCGAAGATGATGAGAAGAATGAGAGAGGCGATGGCAAGAATGATGAGCAGGAAGCGGAATTTGTGACGTTTGATCCTTCCGCAGCACGATTTGTCGATCACTTCGGGTACCTAAACAAGCTCCATTAAGCTACCGTAGCCCCTCAAATCCCCTCACGGCTTGGCAACTTGGGATTGTCTTACTAGCATCGCCATGCAAAAAGACAATACATTGTGGAGGTCAACCATAAATCAAGCTCACCGATTCGCCATTGTTGTAGTGTTCTCGCATGTATCGCTCTCCCGAGTTGACAGGCTCGGGACGGGGAGCTTGATATACTTGCTGACTCTTCGCTCCGATGTTGTTGGGACGAGCAATAGCCGCCCGGACAGTGACTGGAGATGGTTCTCCATCCGTATCGTGAATACGCTCGAAGAACTCCTGAAAACAATAAAATTGGATAAATTTTTGAAAATACTCATAGAGACTTACCTGAGGCGCTACGGACATGTTGATAGTAGGAAAGGGGATTTCAATGGGATAGAAGAGACTCAATGGAGACAGGGTAGACTCTCATTCAGAGAATGATACATCCTCTCATGTGTTGCTATCCTCCCTTCTGCCCGTATCTCTCTATCGACTCCTTATCACCTCAAGTGGACTTAAGCCGTATGCTTCAAGTCCCTATTGATTATAAGGAACAGACAGCGGCAGTTGCTAGGAAGAAGGTCCCCCAGACGCGAATATATTGCCCGTCTCTTTTCGGATTTGCGAACTCAATTACTGGGAAGGGAACACAATTCGGGATGGGAAATGTCTCCGGACTAGGATGTGAACAGAATCAGCGAAGCCCTGACACTCTCACGGTTTTCGTCACTGCGATAGTTTCTCATGTAGCACAAGTTTATGAGATTTGATCGGAGTGAAATCAAGCCCGAATTGGCTTCTAATGAGCAGAGAGATGGAAGGAGTCAGTTACCTCTTTCTCGAGTGAATGATGTCCATCCCACTGCGAGTATTGTCGCTTCAGCTCGATTTGACGACGTTGCGGTCTTGACATTTTTTGTCCAGGAGAGGATGAAGAGGGGAAGGAAAAGGAGGGGGGAGAGTTGGGAGAGGGGAGGAGAACTTCGGAAGAGATTCGAAATTAGAGCGGATTATTGGCGTTGGTTCGGTCCTTCCGCTCTCTCCCTCACTCCATTAGCTGTGAAAACTAGCAGTGAAAGGGGAGGGCCGACGAACTAAGAGATTTGTAGGCACCCACAGACTCGTGCCGAATTTGTACGTGTCTATCAGCCAATCATCGTCAGACTCGATATCTTCAGGGAGATCTCCCATTGATATTTCAAGAAAATTCAAGAAGAACCCATCTCAAAGGATGAAGAAGCGACGCACAATGGGTTACTGTAGAGGCGGTGGTGTTGTTTTGTGGTGTGGGTGATTGTGCTCTCTCCCGGAGCTCTTTCTCAAAATGATCGCTTGTCACGCTGTGACACCTATTGTTTCCGGATGATTCAGCCCTCATTTGCGGTTATCTGCTAAATTTTATTTCCATTTTCTCACTCTCGAAAGACGCACAACACTCTTTTCTACGTATTTCGACCTTAGTTCATTATTAATTTCCTCATTTCAGGGTTTATTTTGACGGGTTTCGTAATGGAGTGACTCAACGCAAGCCATAAAGATGGTGAAGGACAGACTAGCGGAGATTTCTGTGAATTTTAATTATAATTATCAGTAATTATGATATATTTGGCACTTATATGCTTCGGTTTAAGTGTATAGAAAGTGAATAAGTCAAGACAAAATAGTTATGCCGTGTGCACAGTCAACGGTTTCATTAACAAGTGGGGTTAAAAGAGCCGAGTATCGATTTTTAAAAATAATAATAATAACCATGAAAACATAATTGCAGTTTGAGCATCAGAAGCGCGGTCGAGGCAGATCGACAGATAGTGATGAATGCGATCCAGAGAAAGAGAAAATGCTGACGACTGAGAACTGGAATGAACTCGAACAGGTTCAATTCGATTGAATTACCAATTAAAAACCTTGAAAGCTATACAAAAATATGAGATTTTGTATTTTTTCTACAATAGTTTCCTCCCCTCGATCCCTGAGTTCAAACCTTCTGGAAGCACTGCAATAGCGCAACGGCTTCCCCACTTTCACCCCTTTCCTTTCTCATTATTCTCCCCTAGATTTGGGCAACTAGAGCCGGGGCGGCTTTTGGGAATTCATTAGAGTGCGTTGAAAGTGCCTTCGTTTTGGAACTACGGTAGAAAACGTGTGGGATGTGCAAAGAAGTGCGGAAAATATATGCAAATGTCCGTGCATGGAAATTAGCTTTCCATTGATGCAGGAATCTGTGAATGAGAAATCAGTGCGGAAGCTGAATATGGCTTATTATTGGTTCTGATAAGTAATATGCTGAGTAGGAGCGAAAATGCAAATACTGCTTAAGAACTTCGAAAAAAAATCATCGAAAAATGTCAGGGGAATTCGCACTAGTGAAGTAACTACAAGATATAGCTTAAATGCATTATCTGAGTGGGGGAAACATAATTAGTAATGGGTAAAAACAATATTAAGTAGATAAGAGAAGAGTACCGTCATACTTTAACATTATTCTATATTTTATATTTATTTCAGTTCCATGAAGAGGTGGAGCGGTTCAAGACTGACATGGACGCTTTGGAAAGAGAAGTGAAGGATATTCACATTCTCCATGGAAGGATACTCAGTCAGCCACCGAATGCAGGTAGGATAACATAGTTAAGATTGGAATATAAGAAGCGGATACTCAGTCAGCCACCGAATGCTGGTAGGATAACATAGTCAAGATTGGAATATAAGAAGCACGATTAATGTGTAAAAGAAGCATTTTAAATGGGCATAATGGAGGGAGACTAAAGCTAGCTCTAACGGATGTTTCGGTCAATTAGATTTGGCAAAGAGTGTACTAATTTATATAAGTTGCAGCATTGACGAATCAGATGAACAGGAAGACCGATGATGCTCACATACAACTGAGACAATTGATGGAACATATAAGAAGTGAGTCACCGTCTCCCTTTCTTATATCAAAGTTGTATTGTAGCTCTTGACAAGAATCTCGAAAGTGCGAAGGATAAAACAGCCACTGTGAGCAACAGAATCAACAGGGAACAGGTGAGATTGATTCCTTTAGAAGAATATGGATGTATAATTCAATTGAATTTATGGATGTATAATTCAATTGAATCACAGGTCAAACGTCTGATCCGCTCTCTCGTCAATCTTACGGAGAAATTCAATAAGGAGCAGGTGGAATACAAGGAGAAGAGCAGGAAGAAGTGTGTGGAGTACCTGCGAGTCAGTAAGTGATTAAACTCATTAATTATCGACTAATTAGAAGTGAATAATTACACAAGTATATATTTCTCAGTGGACCATGACCTTCCGGATGACGTAATTGACGAAGCGATCAAGGAGGGAACACTCTCGGACAAGATCAGAGGGGTAAGCACTCTATTTATAGCACACATTGTCGGAATGAAAAGAATGTCTGATAACGGCAGAGTTTCGTGCGCACTCGCTGACGAAATTTATTTGTTTGGGTTTAGAACTAACATAGCAATGAAATTTGGCATTCCATTAGTAACTGATTGATTTTAAAGTAAGAGTGAGTATACGAAAAGATTGAAATTAGTACTCAACAACAATGTTTGTCAACGGGTTGTCTTTAATCGCACTCGGATACGACGTTTGTAGCTAGAGTACTTGAATAAAATAATTATAAAAGATGGCTGAAAGAGCAACAACAATTGAAGGTTTTACTTATAATAATTTTAAAAAATTAAATTTTTAGGTAATTCTCGCAGTTGACGAGAAGAAGGCACTCTTGGATGCGGTCAAACAACGAACGGAGGACATCCAATCACTCGAGAAATCGATTCGAGATCTTGCTGAGATGTTCCACGACCTTCACCTGCTCGTCGTTTCCCAGGTAAGAACGTCATTGTGATGATTATCATCATGATTCAGTTAGGTCACAGTAAATATAGAGCATTTTCTTGAAAGTTTGCTGAATTGGGGCCAGCGAAAGAGCTGATGTAGGGCTGCGGTCTCCTATTGATTCAGGGGAAGTTCCGGTAGGTCACCACACTATTGTCCCAAGTTGGTCATCGCACACGAGATCTTTGTCCCCGTTGTCATTCCTAGAAATACTTAGAGATTCCCACTGATATTTGGGGAGAAAACAAGACGTACTAGGCGCTTGTCAGTCCCCAAGTGAGCTGTTGTTGTGAAGTGATACCCTTCATCCAACCGAAAACGAGAGAAAGGAGTCTAAATAAGAGTGAGAGACTGCACTCCTTCTTTACTGTCTTGTTGATTCGGCCGAATGATTGAGTATGCGAGCTACTCCTTTGTTTTGCCTCCATTTCTGCTCGAGTCTCTCGACCGTTCCCCTTCTTGACTGGTGCTCAGTGAGCAGTGCACCTTCTTTCTGAGAAATAACGAATCGAATGAAAGATGAAATCCCTGATAATATGGAACTAAAAACGTGCAAGGGTATGGGATGGGAAATTTCATATAATTAGTGCAAAAGCTGAGTAACTGGACATCGCAATTTTAAGAGGATCCTGTCTTTGTACTCGAGGAATCATACACAAAAAAATGTCGGTTTTAGGACGAGATGCTGGAGAACATTGAGAGGAACATCGAACGTTCCGTGGAGTACGCATTCAAAGCCAAGGACGATATCGTTTCCGCACAGAAGATGAAACGACGTGCACAGATGGTCATTTTTTTTTCCTTTTTTTTGCTCGCTCCTTTCCTCCCTTACGTGATTGGAATAGATTGGAGAGTAGTAGACTTCGAGGCACAGATTACTTCTTTAACTTAACTCGGCGTCACTTCCCATTAGAAACGTAGATGTGTTGATTATTCTGATAATTGATGTAGCTAGCATGCATAAACTATAAATCATTCCAGATGAAGATCGGTATCATAATCGGCGTGATCATTCTCGTTATTCTCCTTTTCCTCGTCGGAAAGATGCTCTTCTGCTTCTATCTCCCATTCCTCTGCTGAAGATGAGAATGCTCCCTCCCTCCGCCCCCTCCCATTCTCCCATTATTCCCATCCCATCTCTCGAGATTCCGCCTTTCCTGCAACATGACGATTCCCCATAGAAAAGTTGTCCAGTTACAGTTCTGAATCTCGCTCGCTTTTATTAGCCATAGAGGTCCACATTCTCGTTCTCCTATTTCCCTCATTATCCCCTACTCTGCCTCTCTCTTCTCTTTCCATTTCCTTCGTTCTCTTCAACCATCGATGCTTCCCAGAACCACATCCATCATTGACCTTCCCAAAATTTCCCAGGAAACATTATAATCCACTCTTGTACTCCCGCCGCTTTATTCAGTTAATATGGCAATTTTGTGTGTAATAGCAACCAGTGTTATAGCCTGAGTGAGTAGTGTCTTCACCTGTCTTCTATTATATATCTCTTCGCTTCTCTGGTATTATAGTCCCTTTACGGAGACTTCGCTCACTCTTCATATGTATCAATTCTAAGCCGCTAAGCTTCGTGATGTGCCCGTTTCCCTTTGCTTCCCTAATGAGGAATTGCTCAAAAATTGACTCTCAAGAGGTCTCGAACGCTTTTTTGACCTTCAAACGTGCCTAAGCATTCATTTTTGCTCCAATTATCGCTTGTTGTTTAATATCTCCCTGCCAATGATCACATTTCAATGAATATCAAATCTTTGTAGTCCTACCATACTTCCTGTGAGGCAAGTAATATCGATTGACACACTTCGCTCTTTCCTGTTCTTCGAATCCCAAATCTCCTTCCTTCTCTGTATCCGATTCGTTTCCTAGTGACCGACCACCGGTCTCTTCTTTTTTCATTCGTGGAAACTGCCAAGGGACAACTGTGGCTTCTCCCACCGTATCTCGTGTCTGTGTTTTCCATTCGTCTCACATTTACTTCTCAATGTTTTTATTGATAAATCCCTCCCGCTTCCGTGGAAACGAAAATTCGGAGAGATACCGTACCTGCGAACATAGCCACCTAGGAGTATTTGTGAACAGCCTCAAAAAGTACGTATACGTCAAGCGCCCAGTCTGTAGACACTCGGCGTCGCATGGCTTCTCACGGACTGTGTGTTATGAGAGACGCCACTAGACAAGAAACAAAAAGTGGAAAACATGGTGGGAGTTGACTCGAACAGTCAACAAGATGGTCTATTCCGGCGGCAATCTGCAGCTTGCTCTCGAAGCCTTTGCGCAATGCGCATTAGCTACAGTGGCTTACCTTCTGTCTCAACTAATTCCATCTTCCTCAGGAACCGCAACTAAATGGATAATGTCGACAGCACGCGCATTTTCTCACTGTGTCCTAGCGATTTTGGGATATCACACATCATTGCCCACCAATCCACGTCTTCGTTCTCGTCATTCGAGATCTATTCGTGGCACTGCATCACAAGGCCATTGTCGCCCTTGGAAACCCATCTTCTTCTTCCATTTGGATCGTACATAAATCTCGGAATGGGAAGTCACGGGCTCTGCTTAGTTCCTCTCCTTTCTTCCCTCCCCTATCCCCCTTCTCCTCCTCTAAATCCATCGTACCCTCTCATTACCCTTAAAAGTTTCCTAATGGATTCTAGGAGGGCTAGGATATCCGAAGTAAAGAATATATTTCACGCATAAGGAATAGTGTGCAAAATCGAAAAATTGATTCGCTTCTTTTGATTTGTTATACAAAAATCTCATCAGAAGCAAATGAAATTGCAAATTGTGACCTGAACCAAATTTATTTTCACAATTAGTTATTGCAAAACGAGTGCATAGTTTAAATACTTCGCTGAGTCATCCCCTCCCCATACCCTATTCTTTGGTCTCGGGGTAGAAATTTCGTTCTTGATTGAATTTAATTAGCCATTATTCGAGGAAGAGTTAGATTCAAAGGCAAAATTGACCTTTGATGAGCTTTTTCGATAGAACTCCTCACGTTTCTAGGTTCATCATCAATATATCGATTGTTCCTATTCCCAAAGTAGTAGTGGGAAATTGTACCTTTTTGCAGCAACATTTTTCCATTGTTCTCTTCGTATCTTGTGACCAGCTTTCCGCTTACGGTATTTAGAATTCTTTTCACAGAGGAATTAGCCTGATTAATCCTATTCTTCATCAGTAGCTGCAGCTATCCTCCTCCTATTCTTCACGTTTTTCTTGTTTCCGTGACTCCGCCCCCTTTCTCTGGTCCCTCCTACATTTAGTATTCTCCATCTCGATGGTGCTGGAAACGAGCTGTCCTGACCTCAAATACTTTGTCCTATGTCTCTTCCTCTTTTCGTTACTCTCATCTCGAACTCTACGAAGTTGATTGACAGACGGGGGATTCTCATGTTTTATGAATTGCTCTCTCTCTGCTTTTAGACAACTCCTTTGCGCTATTCTCGTTCTTTTCCCCTAAATGTTCCCATCTTCTTCGTCGCTCCTAATTATTCGAGCTGTTCGATGCAAGTATCCGTTTTCTGTCTTGACTCTTCTTGCTACAAGTTATTCCCCTCTTCATATTTACCACTACAAATCTTGTATTGTTTCTCGATTGCGATCTAAGTCACGGGTATAATAACTTGGTGTTCCCCCTCCTCCGCCTTCGACGTGGGTAATGAAATACAGTTCTGAGCCGATGCAAGTTTGTCGTATCTTGAGTAATATTTTGCTGCAACATTTCTATGGTGCATGCTATTTATGATCAGAATGAAAGTCTTGCACTCTACAGTATCCTCCTCTCTTTCTTATTCTCTGTATTCCTCATTGGAAGTAGAAAGGGCTACTTCTGTTTTCATGATAAATCCACTATTTGTTTGACCGTATCATCTGCATCTCGATTCTTCCCACTTTATAAACAAAACACGCACCGATCGCAGTTTCAACACAAATAATTTTCAAATTGCCTCCGTACCGTAGTTCTCATTCTTCATCTTCCTTCTCTAATTTCCTCTAATGGGAAACGCTCTAGCAGCTTTTGAAACCTTTTCATCCATACTACCGTATCCCTCTTCTCACAAATCCTTCCCCAGCCTCCACTCGGATGATAAAGGACGCAGTCCCTGATGGCATATCAATTGATTAGTGCCCCTCGTCCGTATACTCACTGCATCCGCTCGTCATTCTCATTAAATTATTTCCCTTTATTACCCCTTTATTGGCAGAGTGGTGTATGGCGCCGACCATTTGAACGGTACCTAGTTCAGTCCCCTGTCGAGGCAATAAAACCCCTCTTTACCATAGCCACTACAATAGTGTTTATCTAACGCGGTCTCTGATGTCCGATGTCGCACACATTCCTCCTCTTATCCTCTCCCATCTTCAGATGGAGGAAGAGGAGCTTGCGGATGTGGCTACGGCCATGTTCAATCTCTCTTTGTCCAACTCTACCATTCCTTCGGTTCCCACCAAAACGTACCCTCAAAGTATGTGGGATCCGGAGTGGAGATGGGAGGTCGAGATGCAGGATCCGCCCTTTCACCAGAAGTATGCAGTGGTGAGTCATCGGTTACCGTATTTCGATAATATTTATTTTGTAGCTCATCAATATATCGATGATCCAGCCGCCGTATGTAACGAAGCCAGTAAGTCTTATTCCTATTTATTGTATTTTTGCGATGTGAATGTGTTTTTGATGTTACCTTCCGAATTCGCTATATTTATTCCACCATCACGTGGCCTTTTATTTTCCCACTCCACATCGGAGTATTTTCGCGTTCCTATTTGCCTTGTAATCACAAATTGCAAGTGGTCGAAACTGTATTTTTCGCGATTTCGAAAAGGCAGAGAAGGGAAAAAGCGCCGAAGGGGGGCAGTATTGTGTATGGGAGGGCAGCGAAAGGGTAGACGACCTGTCTGTACCCCCCCCCCCCAATGGAATTGAAACAGGAGGGTGCTGCAAGTCCGTAGAGGCAAACAGAGAACAATAAAGGGTGGATATTGGTTTCCCCTATGTTTCCCTCTCCCGCAGAAATTGCAATTGAAATAATCTAGCTTTTCTGAAGTACTGAGCTTATAGAGAGTTTCCCTGAACACGGCCAAGAATAATAATAGAGTAGATGTTGACACTGATATACAATTAAAATGTAAACAATAACTCGTATAACATGGAGAATCGTCAATCGTAAAACGTCGAGCAGAGAGGGGAGAAATGAGAGAGTCGAACACAATTCGAAAATGTTTCACAGGGATGGCAGGGATGGCTTAGCGGGGCTTGAGGATTGAGGCCACTACCCCAATGAAAGAAGAATCTTGATTTTTTTCATCAAAATCGAGCATAACGGGACGAAAGATTCGTTAACTCATATCTCTCATCTCAGCTGTATGCTATCGTCGTTCCTGCCATTCTTCTCGTTGCAATGATCACGAATAGCCTAGTCTTCTTCGTAATGAACCAGCTTGGATTGAGGACTCCTACTAACGTTGTCCTCTGTACGATGGCCATTTCGGAACTGGCTACGGGTATGTTTCATTATTTGTTTACTTATTTGTGAACATACAGCAAATTAACGCTCAAACTTTGCTCTTTCTCATTGGCGCGTTCTCTTTGTAGAAGCAATACATTTCCCAAGCGCTTCTGATGGACTATATCACATTATCACATTACTCTGAAATATATGCTACCAGCTACTTTCTTACTTTCTACTTCTTCCTATGACGCCATACGCAGTCTATCTCCTGCAGTAATCCGCATTAGAATGGACGGAGAAGGAGAGAAGGGAAGAGGAGTTTTTTAGGAGTAGTGCTAGTTCTCTCTTTCTCCCTTTTCTCTCTTCGTTTCTCTTACGAGGACGGAGAATGCAGAATAGAGGAGAAAGTGTGAGATTAATTCCCAAACTTCCGAAGGAAAGGGCCAATCCGTCTTTCCGAATGCCAAATTGTATGCAAATGAGTAAATCTCCGGTCTAAAGGTCAATTGATGACCTGCGCTTTCTCAAGGTCAATCTGAAAGTATTTTGCAGCAGCGAAGAGAACAAAAAAAATTTCGGAAATAACGAGAGACAAAGAGATTTATATGTAGAAGTAGTTTTCACAACAAATAAAGTGTAGTTATTGCCGATGCCAAATCGATTATTCTTGCAGGAATCTCGTCCATCCCTTGGAGCATCTACTATTTGTTCAGAGATATCACTTCTGATATGGAAATGTCCAACTTCTGGTGCACTATGCATCAATTCTTCGCCTTGCACCTTCCCTCGATGTTAGTTTGTTGGGTACTAGGTCGGATATTATTGTCAGGGAGAACCGATAGGAACTATTTTCCTCCATTTGAGGTGTTTTCAACAACCTGGCACAATACCACGCGCGTGAAACAAATTCTTGGTTCTCATTCTACGATTATCATCCGGTACAGTGCAGTTTGCAGAAATTGTACAAACTCACTTCATGGATCGCGAATTTGCGCATTCCATAAAATTTACTATATACGCGCTAGGTAAATATCCGCGAACAAACTTGCAATACGCGCAAACGTGAGAGATGTTTTCTCAGCATGGCACAAGTTTGTCTATCCGGCAAAATGAGAAAACTGAAATAGACAAATTCGATATTCTCACGAGTGTACAATAGGTCCACACTGAAATATGAGGACATCTCAGTTCAGAGATTGCAAGAAAGATAACATAGAAAAACCATATTTTTAGGTTCCACACAATCTCGATCTGGCTCACTTGCTATCTGGCAATTCAACGTTTCCTATACGTCTTCTGCCCTATCGGAATGATGGTATTCTCCCAGAGGACAAATATCCTAATTATTGGCGGTGAGGATAACAAGTTTCAAGTTTTCCTTTCAATCTTTTAGCCATTAGGGTGAGTAGAGGGAGAGTCAAGTATATTTCGGTGGAGGTCCGTCGTCTTGGTGGCGATTCGTTTTGAGGGATGGGGCTTCGGGGAAAGCAGCATACCGGGTGTTTCTCGCAATCATAAGAGAAAGCAAATCGAAAAAAATTATTTCTTCTTCCAGTAATCTGTCTATGGGCGATACTGTCCGAGGCACCAAAGATCTACCTCAAGAACCTGACCAACTATCCTGGACGATCAGGTAGACAGTACTGTCTGCAGAGCCATGATTGGTTCGTCGAGGAATACGTAAGTTTCATTATTTGTTTATCCGCGTAGTCTCATCCATATGCAACATATTTTTAAACGTTATTTTGGCACTAACATGAAGAAAACGCGTTTGAGTTTAAGCGGTTAAGGTGTCATTTCACATGCTATGAAAAATAGTAAATTCAAGAGAGCTCGCGAAATAGAGCGACCCGGGAAGAAGCGTTAGAGACCTACAGTACACTCCTTTCTTACTCAATCACGCAATAACTTAATTATTGCTCAATAATTGATCATGCGCAAAATATAGGGAAAATAATAGATGTAGTGTTGATAATCCTTTCTGATAACATTACTTAAAAAATATGATTTCAGATCGGATACAATCGGTACATCTCGTGGACGTACATGTACAAGCTCATCTTCGTGCACGTTATCCCCTGCTTCCTTCTGACTCTTTTTACGATCGCCCTCTTCTGCAAACTGAGATGGCAAGACAGCAGGAGGGCTAAACTGCTCCGTCCCAAAGATGACGACGACAAGAATAAGAAGAAGAATGATGACACTGCTACCACGAGCACTTCTGAGAGTGTGTCTGTGGTGCAAGATTCAAGAGACCTAACGGCAGTGGAAGTGATGAGGTCGGCAACGAATGGAGACGTCGCGGCCCTCAATTCAATCCAATTTATCGACGAAGGAGTCGAATTGGGAGAATACGAAGTACTGATAAACATTGAGAATGTGGAGGAGGGAGTGGAGAGGAAGAAGAGTTTACTTGATGGACTTGTCGAAGTGATCCCACATGTGATCCATGAGGTCATTGATGAAGAGGCCATTGGAGGAGAGCAGGAAGTAAAGGAAGAGGTCGAGATAGTGAAAGAAGAAGTGGCGCAGTCGGAAGTGGTACATCCCCCATAATTGTGGTCACTCCTCCAATTGTTGATGAAAACGCCATCGAAGTGCTGGAGTCGGAAGACATGATCGTCCCTGCACCAAAGCGAACGATGGAGCAAGAGATTGAGATTCTCGTGGAAGAAATCATTGTGAAAGTAGTGGCGAAGGTTGAAGGAGAACAGAAACCTGCGAATGACGACTGGGCAAAATACTTGGTATATTTTTCCTTGAAAATGGAGTACTTCAGTTATTCGTTTCAGAGATCGCGTGGCTCTACTCCGAGTCCCAATGGCGCCGCCACTGAACCCGGCGAGAGGCCCCCGCTCAAATCGTATGCCGGCTCTACCAAATTCCTCTTCATCATCGTCATTATCCATCTCCTTGTCGAACTTCCGGCAAGTTTTGAAATGATTTATCGGCACAAGGTCGGACGAGAACATTTGGATAATACTGGATGAGAACAGACAAAGTTTTTCTCTGTTTGTGGTCTTTAGAACACCCTGGCAAAATATTACGCCACTAAGAAATATTTTCGGATCACATCCAGTAGGTTTAACTTTTCATTGAATCCATTCAGGTGTCGGTCGTGCTCGTTGGCCGATTCTACTATGAGCTCTACGGTTTCGATATCATCGGCACGGTATTCGCAGCAGAGTTCACGAATGTCTTCATGGTGGTCAGGTACGAGGATTCTCTTAATTTTGATTATTTATTTTATCTAAGAAGGTTTGTAAGTAAAGCACATCGAATTAGACTCATATCAAACGTGGAGTTCATATTTTTTCTCGATTCTTCGGACAGAGTAGTTTCTAGAAAGTGCATCTTTCGAACGAAGAAAGTGGGGTCAAATTCAATTTGGGAAGTGTGGATAGCATTAGGCCGGAAAGCCCTCCACTTTCGTTGTTCGCGAAATAAGTTCGTTGCTGCATTAGACGCACATTCCTTCCGGAAAAGGAGAGAATAACTCCATTGTGGGGGTTCACCAACTTCTAACGAGAAAATCTCTGCAGACATTATCCAGTTACGACCGAACACCAAATGATGTAGGTTCTGGGGCATCCAATCTAGGTTCTCTAGTTCACTCTCAAATTTTTGTTATAGTTATAGAAAAAAATTGTCCTAGAGTGACAGTGGAGCACACTTTCGAAACTTACGTCGAGTAAAGTTCATTTAAGTGATGGATGTCCCACTCCATTCAGAGTTCTCTCAACTCAGCTTACGCCTACAGAGGGAAATGAAAAGAATGTGCAAAGCACGGGATCGTATTAGGCTCATTAGCCATTACTGAGCTTAGAAGGGAAGATGATGGAGAAAGGAAATGGTGAATATCATGTGATGTAGTGCGCGTACTTCCTCATTACAGCATATTAGGGAATACGGTAGATGAATTGTGTCTATTAATCCGTTATGTTCTCCCATTATTCCTTATTATGCTGTCCATTTCTCATTGATCATTCTCCAGCCAAATATTTGGCACATGATTTCCACTTACAAGTTGGAATACACAATCAAGGGACGTTGTTTGAAATATGAGTGGATTATTGTAGATGGCAATTATGAGGGCTCCTCAAGATCAAAGGACCAACTATACTAATTATTCCCACGGTCATCTCCATGCATTTTTGCTACCCATCCATTTTTGTATTTCGCACGCTCCAACTCGTGATTCCTACTTAGTATGGTGAGAAGAATGAATGCCTGCAAATTTATCATTCTCTTGCCAAAAGGAATGACTCCACGGCCCCCATTCATTTTTGCTACCCATCCATGTCTTTCCCACACTCTCGTTACTCCTTCATTCTTAACGTGAGAATAAATGACTACAAATGGAGATTCATCAAAATCAGAGATGAAGAAATTATGAAATATATAAATCGAATAAATTTTTATAATTTAGGACAATTCAATATTTGGTAGGAATCATTAATAAACATGAATGAGGATAGGGTACATTATGCTAGTAAAAAATGGTATGATAAGAAATATAAATAAATGCGGTCGGTAAATTTGGTAGACATCCAACAACCATACGAATGTGATATTCCATATCAGGAACTTCTGCATCATCATCTCCTATCCCTTCAACTTCATGATCTACTTCGGAATGAGCTCAACCTTCAAGGACGAGCTGACCGATGCGCTCTGTATGCGATGGATATTTCGATTCCTTCGCGTTTTCCGTCGTCGATCACCCGATTCCCTCGATTGGCGACGACGGTTCTCCATGCCATGCACAAAGTCGAGCGATGCCTGCCGACGGGTAATTTACTGTAGAAAAGACAACTTTTGGAGCAAGAATCACAACTTTTTGAGTGTCATTGTGTCAAGTTTCACACAGTGTCAACTTTCTTGGAGAGAGAATCTTACCATTTTTGAGTGTCTTTTCACGATTAATTAGTCACTCGGATTAGATAAAGAACCGTAGTCGCCAGTCGAAGGTATCCAACGGAGTGTGTGATGTGAATGAAGCATCGTTTTGGAAAAGCTCCTTTTCTATCATCTGCATGATACGTAGCTTGCTGTGCATGCTTATGTAATGTAATCGATATACCCTTCGCCTGAATTTCGTAACAGTTTGGCATGCTTATAGTGAACGCATGATATTGTGAGTCAATGTAAAAATGTAATGAAGGTGTTTATTTCAGTTGACTGTAACCTCATCAACAAACGTCCCGCTATTCGAAAGAACAGAGGAGGAAGAAGAACCCAGAGAAGTAATGATAGTGGGATCTCATTGCGTACTCTACGACCCATCCAGGAATTCTGAGCTTCTCTGAACCTGAATTTTGAACTGATCTTTGATCCTTGATCTCCCTCATCTCCCCCATCTCCACCATTCCGATCACCTCCACTCACTACCTCGAGTCATTACGACTCATTCCATATATATTTGTTCTACCCTTCATCCTAATCTCCCCGCTAGTGCACAAACTTTAGTTATAAGAGTAGTTGCCCAATTCCTAATCCGCTAGTCATCACACTACCAACTCCCGGAGCAGGTCTCCCGACATATGTTCTATTGGATACAATTTCTTAGACCCCAATTAGTTTCCCGAGAGGGGCACCGCCCGATATATATTTGTTAGTTGCTTTCACCCTAGTCCAACATTCATATTTGTCGATAGCCCGTTAAATACTAGACGCCGATGTTGATTACCCCATCTATATTCCCCTTCCGGTCTCCTCATCCTTTCCTATCACCAACTCTGGTTCCACCCACCAATCTCTCGGAGTTTCATTCCCTGGTTTCTTCTCCTCTCTCTATCGAGTAATTCACTCCTTCACCTTTCGGATAGTCTTCCCTTGCAGTAGCGAGTACAACGAACCATCACTTAGCGTTTCCTGACCCCCACTTGTACATTCTCCCTAATTTCAGCAAGGACTGGAATGCTCTTGGCCCCTTTTTTGTCTTCACGGGCGTTTCTTGTGTAGTTTAGAAGTAAACCACAAAACAAAAAAAAAATCAAAACCCCAAAAACCCAAAAAGAGCATTCGTCATCCTATTTGTTCTATTTCCGGTATTTATTTTAATAGGGAGATGTGTCCAACATTCCGAGTGACGAACCCTTTGTACCTTGTTCTGTTGACTAGGTGCCGATTTCGTTATTCATTTAGTGTTGTCACAACAATAGTTGTGCCGATTATCCTTGTTCCAGTCCGATTGACTTCTCTCGATAATTGAGATCGATCTCCCATTCTCTTCCCACATGTAGGACCGACACCCACTAATTGCATTCCAGCCAATGAGAGCTTAAGACTATTCGCCCGTCGTCTCTCCCTGTCTCCTCTCGCATTCTTGACTCCAGTCTCCAGTTCAATCTCTCTTATGCATTGATTGTGCTGAATCATTTCTTTCGCGAGCTTTTCTCCCCCGATCATTCATAATGTTGCCCCGTGATTGATCAATTCCATCTAGAGAGAAGCGGTTCGTAATTAGAAGGACTCCTAATTGTGAAAGTCATTTCGCACTTGATAAAGCTTCCGTCGTTAACGACACCGTTAAATCAGCGAGTATGTGAATAAGCACTACATCAGTTTACTGATCACGATATGACACGGAAATAGAAGGAATATGACACATCTTCAAGGGCAAGTGCACGTGACTCCGAGGGCAGCTGCGGCTGCTGTTGTCACCGCTTGCCACATTGTCGATCCAGTCAGACTGAAATTGGAATTGCATCACAGATACAGAGTTACTTATCTTTCCTGATATCCGACAGGATCACCTGGGATCCTCGTACTTCGATTGCATCATTACGGTATGGAATTGGTGGTGTGATAGCAAAAACGGCGTGAATGAAGATATTAAGATAGGACCATGATAACTCACGTTTGGAGGGCCGTTGCGGTTGCGGGGACTGCCGTTGACTCGGCGAAGAGTTTAAGCGAGCAACCGGTGCGAACGAACGCACGGAAGAGCTGAAATGTTGTAAATTTATGTGTTATGTTATCACTCACGGTCTTCTCAGAGATTGTGATTCATTATGTCCATGTGTTTTCATAGGTAGATCAGTGTCTCCCTACCGTATTTCCCGCTGGAATCGTCTGTATGGCCGCATTCGTGGTGAGCATCGACACTCGCGTGCGTGCATTGTTGTAGATGGAGCAGTCGCCTTGAGGGGTCTGCAATATTCAGACATTACTGAATGAAAGCATTGTGATTTGCACCTTGATGGTGTTAACTGGAATGCCAATATGTGATTCAAATTTTAGATGTTTGGCAATTCAATTATACGTCCATGCTTTTTTAACCCAAGCGAGCTGATTCGTGCTCAAAAACAGATGACGTCTCATTCATGAAAGTCAAACTGATCTATCTAAGAGCAAAAACAACTCGGCTAACGAGGAATCGCAAGTAATTTCTCAATGGATTTCGAAATCGAGCAGTTATTGTTAGATCCCCTTCTTCGAATTCACTCGATTCAAGGAGCGAGAAGATCAGTCGGACAAGTCACGGGCTATAGTTGCACAGAAATAGCTCACTACCTCACAAATATTCAACTATCTCTCATTTCGCAATGCTGTCTAAGTGATCAGGAAGAAAAATCATATCGAAATGATAGACACTTTTGCTCTGATCAACTCACAATCTCTGCAGCGCATGTACTCTAATTGCTCTTTACCAATACTGTTGGAGATGCATTCGATCCTGTGTTATGGTAGCAAAAATCGTACAAAAATGGCTCACAATCTCCGCTGCACAGGTTCGACAGCAGTAGATGAACTTGGACGACGCGGCCATCGTTGTGGAGAGACAGAACGGATTGGCAGCGTTGGCGTTCCATGAGGCGCAACTACAAATTTCAATGGATGATACCCAGAAAGAGATCAACAACGACTCACTTTGCGTTGCCATCACCAACGCATGCATCAACAGCAGTGGAAGGCGTGTTGGGGCAGCCAACCTGAGAAATCATTGTTTTGCTCATTTTCTTCGCATCTCTTACAGAAGGCAAGAACAAATAGTGCTAGTACTAGTAATTAGTAGTTGAGAGAATAGCTTACCTTGCACATGGTCGGGCACGATGCCTGTCTCACGAGGATGTTGTAGTTCGCGTTCGTGCAGAAACCGTTGCCGACCCAGATTGAGCATCTGGAATAGACTCCAGTTTGGTGATTCCATCGGAATTGGTTGTTCATTGCAAAAGTTACATTCGTCAATTCAGCAAGTCAATGTTGTTGTGATCAGGAATTTAAGATGTAATCTCGAGAGTGGAATAGAGTGATGAATACCTGGCCATATTCGTGGATGCGCACTGGGCGGCCACCGATGCGATCGAGGCAGAGAGCAGGAGGAGGACAGCGGCCATTCCGAAGGATTCAAGTGATTCTACAGAGTTTCTTCGTCTTTTTAAACCGCTTCTCCGTAATCGAACTCCGATGAGTCGCACTCAATCGCTGTGTAAACAGTCCTTCTTGGAGCATCATTTCGAACGGAGGAAGTGGTAGGCAACGCCCTCCACTTTGAGAGAGATCTTTCAACTGTTTGCCCTGCTGCCCATTCCAGATATATTCTAGGAACAATTTTTTCGGGTAGAGCAATTTCAATTATGAAACGGATTCGGCGGTGGATTTCAATACAACATTAATAGGTAGATTATTGCATTCATAAAATTTAATGATGTGCGTGTTTATCTATCATGATGTTAGGGAATAGTTGAAAATTGGCGGATATAAGTTCATATTATAGCTAATGAAAAGAGACAGTGTGTCTTTCGATGATAGAAAAGAATGATAAGTAGATATAGGCAGATTGCTGAGTGGATATAGTAGCAGTTTAGGATAGAGAGATGTTAATATGTTATTTGCATAGTAAAAGTCAGTATACGATTGAAAACTATCAAGTATTTGTTACATTTCACTCCTGATGGAAAAGTATAAATCAGTTCAGATGACGAATTTTAAACATAAAATGACTCCTCGGGTGATTGTGCTGGTGCCGGAGGTGGAACTACAGATGGATCATTGGGAGCGGCTTGAGCACTGGAAGCCGCTGAGTGATCAGACGATACCAGAACGACCAAGGGTTGCTGTGATCCGGAATGTTCGCTGGATGGCTGACCCTCTACCGATGGAGATGCGGTCTGTTGGGATAAGGGGAGTGCAGCCATCGATCCATCCATTTGACGAGGAAGATCAGAGGAGACGGAATGAGGTCTTAAGATTCCAGGAGAGTCCGAATCCGCTCCGAAGTAGTAGGATGGCTCGGGCACTGGAATTATCGTATATCTCGATGTCGTTGTTGTCAGATTTCACTCACCAACATACATGTTGAGATCGCATCGGATTGCGGACTTCATGGCTTCTCGGAGTTCGCGATTCAGTGAGATGATCAGGAATCTGAGATGTGTCGTCGATAGAATTCTAGTTTGTAGGTTTGATTAGAAAATTCGGTCGAGAACCTACTTGATGAGAACCATAACTTTCTCGTATGTGACCTACTAACAAAATACTACAACCCTAAATTATTTTTAGTTCTCACAAGACCTAGTGCTGTCTTCTACTCACCCATCGCCCGCATGACATATGCACCAGATGACGTCAGTGAGGAAGAATCTCGCCCATTTGTCCGTTGTCAGTGTCGCCAGATAAAAGTAGGTAATGAGCTCGGTGACGTAAAGAACGCCTTGAAGGCACACCTCAAAATAATTAGTGTATTTATGTCTATATTTTTATTTATACGTGCGTGTTCGCAAGTAATCGCGCATACAAATTCAAAATAATTTCAAATTTGTAATTGTGGCTACATCTCTGATGTTCAGTTGTTTCTGTGCAGTATCCGTTCATTCCAAATGCACTCGATCTATTTGTTTCACCTGCCAGAAGAATATTGTTTCCAGTTTTCGCTTCCGCGCTTTCCCGCCCATTTCGGGAGCTGTCTGAAACGGATCATCAGAACTTGCCCCAAACTACAAATTGTGACCTGAGTAGTTACGCCGATCTTTGAGTATCGATAGACGCGCCAGAGCGTGAAAATGTCGAGAATGGAGAAAGTTGTGGCGATTGTGATGTACGTCGGGAAGTGGATGTTGCTGAATAAGGAAGGTAATGAAACAAATGTGAAATCCAACTACAAATCAGTGCATTGCTTAAAAGGCCATATTATTAGCACAATTTGGCCATATTATTAGCACAATTTGGTGCGATGTATGGAACGGCTTCGAATACTAACTAAGCAATCCACACGCAGCTTCCTCTTGCTGCGTAATTCCACGCCCATGCCTGCACATCGAATATCATGTGGCAGTCGACTGGAATCATCTGTAGTCAATAAGTGATTCATAGATACGTACAGTAAGGAAGAAGTAAGAACAGGCTTGTAGGCACAACAGCGAGTGCCCAGATGAAAATACAAAGGAAAACAGTGTTTCTTCGACTGAAAATACAATCAATAACAATAATCAATTATCAAAGTACTTGAATGTTTTCGAAAACCATGTCGGAAGGTAGACAGAGGAGAATCGATTGAAAGATGTGCAGACATGTGAGTAGCCACACACCTGAACAAAGAAGAATGTAACATTTAAAGAATGATTTCTCTCTTTTTTTTTGGGCGTTTCCTGCAATAAGAGGCAACAACTATAGAAACCTGATAGAAAATGACGATAGCATGCCCTAGACGGCTCATCACCATGGGATCCTTTAAGATCTTCAAGTCCCTGCATTACAGTTCACATTATATATTACAACTAGGGGAATATTAATAATCTGAACACAGTTGATGGATTTTAATCCTATTGTCGAGAGTGGATCACAGTCCATCTCGCGAATGTTATCATTATCACAGATTCGAAAAGCTATATGCTCACAACGTCATTAGCGGGACAACGTAGAACGTGAATATGGCTTGATGTCCACAATCAGCGATCGCTTGACTGAAAGCGAGCACTCCAAAGGAATTATTCATTGATGGAGCTGATCGAACGAAGAGAATGATAAAGAGATTGCAGAAGAATCCAAAGAGACAAATCTGATATAGGAATATATTTTCTGGAATGAAATAGTTAACGAACTACTAGCAGGATTCCAGCAGCTATTTTATTGTCGACATGAGTGATCGGAGTTTCGGATAAGAATTCCATCCCGGACAGTTGTCGTGAAGTTTAAGACAATGCTGAACGGCGTGAGGAGACTGCGAGAGATGAGAGAGGTGATAGCACAACGCTGCCTCTTCTCAGTGTATGACAGAGGAAGAGGAATTATAAGCAGCTATACGACCATCGATTGTCCGTCTCCTTCCCGTGTAAGGATGAGGGAGAAGAGTAGAAGGAGATAAATAGAGTGTGTGTTAGGGCAATGACTTTGTTGTGCTCAGAGTCCATCATGCGCAAGACATGTTATCCTCCTTATATATCACACTTTATTAGTCACGGGGTGGAAATTATGCAACATAATTGATGAAAGTATCTACTTATGATTGATTCCGTTGTTAGATGCGAGAGGATCTGTGCCAGTTAGTCTACTGTCGCATCTGAGATTTTCAATGGGCTGAAAATTGGCTGATGACAAAGGACTCCCCTAAATTTATAGTAACCTCTCCTCCATGCACATCGCATCAACTGAAGATATTAAGATTGAATTCATTTATCGGTGGTAAAAAAACCGAAACAGACAGCCTGACTGATACAGACTGACTGAGCTCAGTGATGTTCAGTAAACATTGTAGTCACACCTGACATCACATACGTTTGCTATGCTTATCTCACACCGGCTTGATTCTTTCCAATGCGAAAGGTCCTCCAGTGAATCTCCGGATTCTCGCCTGTCATTTATGCCCATTGAAGCGAATACGAGACCAAGAGCAAAAATAGAATGGATAATGGACATTACTGTAATGATGATGACTTTTCTGCACATTATCTCTTTTCTGAAAATATCATCGTCACTAATCTGTTACACGTGAAAACAGGAGAAAATGTTTGATCCCGTGGGCTCTTTGAGCGTTTGATCTCGTCTATTCTAATATCAATATAAAAATTTTCATAAATATTGTGTAATTGCGTCTAAAAGAGTCGTGAAACAATTAATTGTTCGATCACTTGTATAATAACTAGGTCTGAACAACGTAAAATAAAAAAATAGAACGTAAAATATTGCAGGAAGAAGTGGTGAGAATGGTCGCACGTCTTGATTGTTTAACTTCCAGTGGAAATATGACAGTACAATCAACCCTGACAACACGTGAGAAACACTTATATTAAGAAACTCGTTTGACGCTATTTCAAATAGATGTAACTTCTTGGAGTAAGAAAAGGTAGCTCGGCGAAACCCCCGAAATTAAAAAAAAAGACCAACTGACAAGATCAGCAAATGCATAGTATGGGAACCTGATCTGATAACTACAGTCAGCGAGAGAGGAGATAACTGAATGTGAATGCATCGATGGAGTAGATCGAATGAGGATCATTTGAATGAGGATCACCGTGAGTTATCATGCATAATAGTATATTATACTTGACAAAGTAAGTGTGTTGACACATAATATATATTATTCTTCTCTGCGAAATCAGTTTATACTTTTGAAAAAAGCACAGCATATGCGATTGTGATTGATTGAGCAAAAAAAATTGAAAAATGGAACGATGGTTGCGATACAATAAATTCACAATAGGTATATTAGTGCTGATGGTCGGATGGTTGCAACATACACAAACTGCCAACTAAATCTAGAGATTATAGATGATTATATTTCTAAGGTCTCGGTAGTGGTTTATCGGCATTCTTCTTTCGTGATAAGTATATTATCATGAATCCCATGCAAACGTGTATGGTAAAGATAAAAGGTGTATCCACGTCAAGAGATTTTACAGTCGTATGGCAACGCTAGGTGGGAACCACTGGTAAGGCCTGCAAACGTGCATGTATGATCAAAATTGTCTAAAGTCGTTGTCTATGCAATCGGTTGCTATTTTGAATGTACATTTTCAATATTAGTTTCTTATTCGTTTTATGTTACATTTACGTTTCATTTATGGTGGGTCTGTTTCGCCTGGTGGATTGAGAAGAGCGGTATGCTGAATGGTATATGGATAGCAAATATGGGAAGTGCTCTGTTTCATGTTTTTCGATTTGTGTTCGTCGATGACCGAAACCTTCTGTTCATCTATGTACGTCGATGAAATTACTAGCTACTACGATTTGCTTGTGTATCCGCAGTTAGTAGGTATCTGCAAAGAAAAGACTGCTCCGTGAAGAATGTTATTGCATAAGGGTCGTATTTCTTTGTGGACATTTGATCACTTATTTCACTGCGTCGAGAGAGTGGAAACTGCTCGACGCCGTTCCCTATTGTTAGACAACGAGCAGTGTATTCTCGTGTCGTTTAACAAGTCGTAACTTACTCGCATCTCACCTCCATGGTGTACAATGGCGGCGGGTTTTCTCACTGCTTCTTCTTCTTATTTTGTACTTTTTCATTATTTTTTCACTATACTCTCCTCTCTTCCTTCATTCGTGATAGGCGCATCCGCAATAATCGACTTTTCAATCATAGACTTTCCACACGCCCCAATATCGCCGTCATTTTCAAACTCCTCTAATACAGGAGAGACCTCCAGTTACTTTCCACCTCATACGTTTCCATTAATATTGTCGCGCGTCGGGCGTAGATAAAATATATATTCATCGCTTGCGCAAAGTCATGTTTTCTCAATATCTAAGTATGCAACCATCCAAAGGACAATCACATTATTCCAAATGACAGATTTCTTGTTTTCGGAAGCTTCTTGGTCATCTAGAGTTCGTCCTTTTTCCATTTCTCAACTTTCGATTGCGCAATGTCGAGACCAGATTGACTTCGTACTGTCTCGGATCCGTTCTTCCTTGTTTTTCGCGTTTCGTCTTCCTCGTCGCCATTCCTCAGCATGTTCATCCTTCTTGTGGTTCGTCTCTCTATAATTATCTCGTCAAGCGCAGAGATTCCGATTAGGTTCCCAGCACTCATTTAATAACTTATCGAATCTGCGCTTGCACACAGGAAATGCATTACAAAGAGACGCCCAATTCATTCGAGCAAATGCGAGCGATGAAATGGCGCTGCGCTGTCACGAGAACTCCTCTTTACCCTACTTTCACCACCTGGACTATCCGAATGGACTCGTGTTCACTATTCGGGTTCTATATTTTGAATTGATCATCCTCATTTCCAATCTTCAATCGTTCGCCCAACCCAATTGTGTACTCATGTCTCCGTCCTTCCGACCTATTCATCATCTTGTCAAGTAGAACACCGGGTCACATCATCCACATCCTCGATCGGTCAATCTCACAATGTCTCCATCTCTCTTTCTTTCATCATTCCGACCCATTTGCTCCCTCTGACTCGGCTCAACTCCATTTCCGACAGCGCCTGTCTATTCATCGCCTCGCATTGCTTTCCATCCATCGTGAGAAACATCGTCGATCTCCGAGAAACGGGATGAGAACCGCTACTTATCCCCAGACTCATTCAGTTAAACATTCACTCTTTCCCTCCTCTAAGCATCTCATTTGTCCGTCAACAGTTTCTCTATGAATTATGCTCGATTGTCTGAGATCTCGTCTGGAAATGGGCATCACTTAGCCCATTCTCATAGACACATACAGTTAGATACTGTCAGGATCTATTAGTTGATCATCCGTTTCTAGTATCAATTTTGCGTAGACTCTTGAATCGTTTTCCAATGATTTTCGTTTCTCGATCATCTTAGAACCATCTCTCGAGAAGGGGACGTCCGCCTGCTTATCTTGTGCTCACTATAGATAGACGGGAGATGTTGAATGCATCTATAATCAGTCACTCATTCAGATGAGATCTCCCCCATGTCTTCTCCTCCTTTCTCTTCTTCGTCCACTTTTTCCCCTCGTATCACGTCGACCGCCCTCGCATTGCAACACTCTCTAATCACATTCGCATATCCGTCCTGTTCTTCTACTCCCAAACTCATTTCCCCGTTCTCGCCTCATGGATTCTGTGTGGTAGGATAACGAGAGAGAGAGAGACAAAGTGAGAGAGGAGTCCGGGGGTGATGACGCTATTTCGGGAAGGGGCACAACTCGGCCATGCAAAGTGAGCGTCAGTTAGAGGGATGTCTCCTCTTTTCGCACACTCTCTCGTAAGTCAGAGTAGAAAGAATGCAAGAGAAACGAGGAGTGTAATTTCTTGCCAAGCCTTTCCTAGTGTGACTGTGTGTTGCAGAAGGCATTTGTCAAGACAGTAGAGGGGTATCGACGAGGAGGAGGAGGAAGAGGAGGCTACTGATGCATTATTGCGTAGACTAGCTGATTGATGCCTCCCTTTTTTGCAACTCGCGCGTCTTTTCTCGGAAGCCACGACAGGAATAAAGGGTGTAATGGAAAGTTGAAGTGAGCGGTCTCTGATGTCACTCAAACTGATCACGTTCCTCTCAGAGAGAAACATAAGTTGCAAAGAGGAGAAGAGACGTGATTGAGTCAAGTCTCCATGAGTGACCCCTCCCTCTGCCTCTCTTCTCTCAAAATCAGGTACTTCTCCCTCTCACTAAAGTCCTCTGGGAGCTGCACCCATGATGATGTTCATCCTTCTTCTCATATTTCGTATTCCTTCCTTGCTGCTCCATGTTAAAGTACTCGTGCATCTCAAGGTGGTCTTCTCCATATGGGAGAGAAGACGGAAGAAGTACGCGCTAAAGGGCCGAATTGCACGAAAAGTTGGCGTGCAAAAAGGGAGCATCTCCGGTCGGCCTGGACCGATTTATGCAGATTGCATTTGGGGCGACGTCTTTGTAGGGTTACTCTGCAGTTTCAAGAGGTCAGAGAAGCAGTGCCCTCTGAATGCCCTGATTTGATCAATTTTCGATTTGAATGCTATCTTGAGATAAAATAGTCATAGAATAGAAGTGCGCAGGACTTCGTATGCTTTGAGTGCGGGGTGCCCTTTACACCTTGAGATCTTGTTCAGACGTCTATGGAATCATTGAATGTGTTCTGTTTATGTCTAATCGTACCTGCGCAATTTTTCTCCATTTCTTTCCGTTCGTCTCCAGACCGGAAAGAGAATTGGACTAACGCGATCAGATCCTCACTATATTACTCATCTCCGTCCTCATCCCATTCGTTGACGTATAAACTTTGGGCTGGTCGCTCTCTTACTCGCCTTTTCATTGGAGTCGCTCTCATCTGGCCTCTATTCATCCCTCCACTTCACCCATTTTTCCCGTCTTTACTCATTCCGCGTTCCCATCTCATCCCGTGCATTATTAAACTCTCGCGCCGAGCCTGTCCTACTCAATCTTGTTGTTGTGTGCGAGAGTGTGTTGTGTGCGAGAGCGGCGCCCTTTCCCATTCGTCGCGCACCTATCAGCGTCGTCATTCAAGTACGTGCGACCAGCAAGGGAGAACACAACGCATGAAATATGTATTCTTCTGTGATATCGCATTCTGGGGTTCTGACTAGACTACAGCCTGGATCCTAGGGAACGACGTAGAAAAACAAAGTTTTGTATAGCTAAGGATTATCTTCGTCCCCTTCGAAGCGTCTTCTTCTTTTTCTTCAACGAGTTCTAATTAGGTTCTCGGTTCTCAAAGAGACGACCGCCCGTTCGGATCGAGTCCTTTCCTCCCTCAATGGCAGTAGTTCCCTTCTCTTCCTTCCGTTGCTGTCCCTCCATCATCTGATGATGACAAGAGACACCACAACTTGGAGGGAGAAGGGCTTTGAGTCGAGAACGAACGACCGTCGCTTTCGGTAAATATCATTCAGAACGACGACGATAAGTGCCCACCGACACAGTCAAAAGAGACCCGCACGGTTATTACCTTTCTGTGGCTGATTTCTTGCCGCGCGTGACAATAGACTCCCAGAATATGATGAAGATGATGGATGAACGACGAGAATCCATCACGAACTCTCGTTGCAACACGGGAAAATATGACAATGAATGAAGAGATCATCTCTGACTGTCTCTCCCTCCCCCTGTATAGTCTTATTATGGCCCAGACCATCGCATTGTCTCTTTCTCCCGTTGTCTTCCAGTGATGGATGAACCATGGACCAGCGAAGATTTCGGGCGCTGTTCCACTCTCAACTCGTCGCCTATCCTCTTCTGCTCTCTTCCCTTCCTCTCCTCTCCTTCTCTCAGTGGTGGTGAGAGAAGAGGGCGGAGCTTTCCTCATTAGACCCCTCGGCTCTCCTCACGAAAGGCGTCGAGGAGGAGCACACACCAAAAAGGGAATCCGCCCTCCTCCGGTTCAGTCCGGCCCTTCCGACCCATCCGACCCTTCCGACACCTGCAGCAGTCATGTCTGCTGCACCAGCATCATCCGGCGCGCAGCCACCAACCCAAGTGAGTCAGCCCTTCCTCACTACGGTAGGACATGTGGACTTGTTCTCCGAGCCTTGTTCTCTCGACTTCTTCGACTCTTGGTGCGTATCAGATTCATCGGATTACTAGCATATACTCAAATGACCCAGGTCTCGTCTCAACTTTCTCCGTTGCTCTCAGTCCTCTTCTCCTATCCCTTCGTTTTTGTCTTCTTCTCTTCATTTTCCCTCCTCTTTCTCCCTCTAACTTGGGGAAGGGGATCATCTGTCACAGTCCATCAGTGTCCTTCTTCGTTGATATCATTCCATTCCCCTTGTGTAGTTCTATTTCCCTACTCTCATAGCTGTTGCCTATTCCCGTCAAGATCTCCTTTGGAGAAATCGACGTCGAGTGAAGGGACTCAGAAATAGGTCGGGGAAGACTACAGTTTCGACGAGAGAACGATGAATAGGGATGAATACCCGTGGGAGAATGGCCACCTTTTCCCTCATTCTTCCTCCTTCTTCATTCTCGTCTTCCCTCTTTATTCGTGTTCTCATCCATTATACAGACGACGTCTTACCCTCCGTTTCTTACCACTTATCCTGCTGCTCTTGTCTTGCAATTGCTCCATTAGTGCGCTGTTTATGTCTCGGTGGCTTCTTTGTGTTGTTGATCCTCCATTGTCTGCCTTCGTGGCTGCAATATTCAATTCTGGAAGAAACATGGGGGGGAATCGGGAAAGACAATGAGATTCAGCGCGAATCTTCGATTGTGAGAGACAGAACGCGCACGGAATATTGAATGAAACTGCGGTTGCAAGAGTGATCTAAGGGTGGGAAGTTGCAGATGGTAAAGATAAAATAAAAATTCGTCCTGTTAATGTTGGCATGTAACGGAAAGAGTTTACCTTTTATCTTTTCGCATCTGCAACTTCTAACCCTAAGATCACAGTTGCAGATGGAGGGACAACAATTCAGTACCTTATTGGCATCATTCCCTTCCTCTTCTTCTCCAACTCCTCCTGCCGCTGCTCTTTTCCCTGCATGTGACACATTCTTCCTCTCTCGCTCCACTTCTTATTATCCATTAGGTTCCTTTCCTCTCTGCTTTTTCATGTCTTCCATTGTCTACCTTTCCCACAGGAAGCTACGTTCAGTCCCACTCTTCCCTCCTCCTTCTTCCCCTTCCCTCCGATCAATCTTAAGTCCCCTCGTCTCCCACGACGTTCCAATCCTCCTCATATCCATTTCCTCCGCGCAGTCTTTGTTCGGATTCGCTCGCACGAATTTCCTCTCTCGAGCGCTCAGCGCACTCCCAATTTTCGAATCATCTCGAATGAAGGGACGAGGCAAGGCAATCTTTCCCGTAATTGCTGATCGTCGAAGGCTCGTTTATCATTCTGACTGACAAAGAAGGGGGAAGAAGATCTCGATTCTTCTCTCCGGAAATGAGCGAGTAGTCGAGATCTCCCTTTCTATCGAGAGAGTATACCGGAAAGAGAAGAGTTGTGTATCTTCTTCTTCTTTTCTTTCTTCTTCTTTTCCTTGTACTTCCTTCGTTATCCCATCCCCCGATCATCTCCCATCTCCTTCTCCTCTCTCTTTACTCTCCAGTCTCTCTTCCATCCTCCGGATGCCACTCGGCGCCATAATAATTGAGCTGATTTCCCGTCGTTACGGTGATGAGGCGAAGGGGAGATGAGTGGGAGGAGGAGGAAACAAACGAGAGGAAGAGAGAGAGGGGATGGGAGATACGATGTAGCCTCATTGCAGATTGGGTTGCAGATGATGGTGACCTTGATTCATGTAGAAGCGTGTGATTCAGAAGCATTAATGATTGAATGGGTCTTTCGTATGCCTCTTGCACGTCCATCATTCCATTGTTCAAAGTTTGAATATGAACGGAGTAGGATAAGTTAATGAGAAGGGATCAGAAGGGGGTTGAAGTGACGATGTTTCTTTTTCCTTAGCATTGGTTGTGAGGTGTGAATAGGAGAAAGGATTTCCGTCGTCGTCCGTCTTGCAAGTGAGAAACTCTCTTCCTCATTTTCGACTTCCATTCTGATTCTCACGATATCCTCTCTCTCTCACTCAATTTCTGCATACTTTCGCACGTGGTCATGCAAGTTTTAGGGACGAAGACGACTTTAGCCCTCGCCTCCCTCCTCCCTTCTCTTCCTCTTTCATTCCTCCTCCCTTGCAATCTGAATGGTGCATTCGGGATGAGGCATCCTCACACACTGCGATGCGACAATAACTGTTGGGGATCTTTCCGAGAGAGAAGAGAGAAGGGAATTAGTGTCGGCTCCTAGTTTCAGAAGGGAGAAGAGGAAGAGAGCAACACATCCGAAGGGAGGGCCAAATGAATTCTTAGAGACTCCTTGCCCTATGTGCCTCACTGAGGAACTTAATGGATTGTGCATTTGATCGTTTGAAGGAAAGGACACAAAGAAATCCTTGTCCTCTCAATCCCAATTTAGGTTTTGTCTGATCATGCGAAACCCAAGACATATGGATGAAACAGAAAAATTGCCCTTTGGCCTGTTGTCTGATCATTCTAGATACATGATATATGTATGGCATAGGCTGATTGTGTTTTCATGTTATTTTCAGAACATTCTAGGTATTAGAAACATAGATGAAAAAGAAAATGTGCAATGGCCTTTTGCCCATTGTCTGATCATGCTCTGGACAAGATATATGGATGGCATAGGGGATTGCTTTGCCTAAGACGCATCGCTTATTGGTCTAATGACGGCGATGAGGCATGAGGATGATTGGCCAAATCGACGGTGAAATGTGTAGATGGATAGAAGAAGATAGAGGCGTGAGGGAAACCCTTATCGGAGTAGTCAGCACATCTTTCGAAATCATTCCATATACTGTTTTCCAGCACTATGGGATACACCAGTGCGTTCGGTTAAGATCGAAAATTATAAGATTTCATCTCATTGTGGTCGCTGAGCTTCGATTCTTCATTTGGTACAGTTGTGGTGCTGTCTACTAGTTGAATAGAAAGAGTGGCAGAGGGATAGGAGTGTATACGGGACGACGATGAAATCTGTCCACTTGCACGCGATCTATCGAAAAAAGAGAGAGATTGGAAGAGGAGAGGGGAAACTACACCATGTTGTTCTCTTCCAAACTGTCTTCTTCTTCTGCTTCCGTATACCTCTTTAATGCATCAGTTGATCATTGTCCGATCCTCTCTCTCTCTCTCTCTATTCTCACACCCATACTACGACGCAATTCGTGGAAAGAACACATTGTTCCTGGGAGAATGCCGACGAACGTGCTTATTATTTCGCTTGCCACGCATAACTGCGAGTGTGGTGCCGCTGATTTACAGTGTACTCTTAATCGCTTCATGTCTCATATTATGAATATCAGAAAATATCTTTGAATCGCATCTCTTTTCCATCGTAGTGCACCTCCATCCAATATAAATTCTCAAACTCCATCACCTCTCCTCCACCAGCTGGCCATTCACCCCTTCCCATTCAGGATCCGATGGTGTTATCGCAGCTCTTCTCGATCACAGCATCGATCGCCAATTCAACGACGGCCATCGATGTCACGCCCATCCCCCACCACCCAGCATCATTCCTATCGTGGAACTTGTGTTGGGCACTATCACATATCTGGTCAGTATCTCATTACTATGTTATTTATATCTCTTCTGATACTACGAAAATCAAATTTTTCAACGAAAATTTCCAACGAGGTGGCTTCGTAGACGATGGTGGTGTAGTAGGTAACCCTCTCCGTAGGGCCTCACAGATCTCCGAATCCCCAAAGTGCTCGTCGCCATTAGGCACACCGTCTTTTCGTCCAGGTTTTTTGTGAGGAATTAGTGAGAAAGACTGAGTGAGTGGTGCGTCTATTTGGGGCGAGTTGTCTGTCAGAAGGAGTTCTTCTTCTTCTTCTCCCCTTCAGTAGGAATGTCACTCAGTGTCTCATTCGGAAGACCCCTACACATTCCGTCATAGACGAGTCCGAGAGAGGAAGAAACGCATAAATAGGCAACTACTGGGCGAACAAAGAGCATTGAGGAGTGGAGAAGGGGGCGAGAAGAGTGGCCACTCAGTGGATAAGAAGATTGTTATTTCCATCTTCGACCCTCTTATCCCATCCATTGTTTTCGGATTGAAGAAGGGTCTCTTTTGGTTCTCAAGCAGTCTGTATCTGGATCTGTCATATCGATAAGGACAAAAAAATCTCGGCCTGAACTATGCCGAAATGGGATATTAGGGCACGTCACTCACATTGGTCGTCTGAGGGACTCAACACCTTCCACTGAACTCATTCTACTCAGAAAGAGGACGAAGGGCCAAAACAAGCAAAAAGGAGGAGACGAGTTGAGTAAAACACACACAAGCACCCTTCGGGATACTAAGTATTCCTCTGGATTGGTTCATACCGCACGCAGACTATTGAGGGGGATTGATATTCGAGATCAGGGGGGGGGGGGGCACTCCCACTCTCACTCCCACTCTTGTGCAGTTGAAGCAGAAGAGACAACGAATGACAACATGCATGTGTTTACACAACGAATTATATGAGTTTTTGCTGACGACATAACGCAATAACGCATCAATTTAGGTGATCATTGCAATGACCGTCGTGGGCAATACCCTCGTCGTTGTTGCCGTCTTCTCATATCGACCACTTAAGAAGGTACCGAAAGTTCAGAGATCAAAGATCAAAGATCAATGTTCAGGTCCAGAATTACCTTCTCGTCTCCCTGGCGGCGTCCGATCTTGCCGTTGCCATCTTTGTCATGCCGCTACACGTAGTCAAGTTTCTCGCAGGTTAGCAACCAGAGAGATGCTCTTAGCTATATGTGGCCCGTAGGTGTATCTCAGATGTATCTCCAGATGCTCTTAGTGGGGGAGGTGGATGGGTGGTAGAGACCGATTGCATCAAGGGACTGACTCATTCGAATTAGCCACGAGTGTTTTCTCCTTGTCAATCAGATGATCAAAGATGCAGCGCAGTCTAATATAAGAACCGGCTAAGTAAACTGAGGGGAGAGGCAACATATGGTGTATACTTGTGGGTCGTGGGAGACAAACGACGACGATGTTCACATAATCCGCTTGCTTTTCTTTCTCTTCTTCTACTTTCTCCTCCCGTCTTTTCTTCGCCCAACGAGTCCTTCGGAATAGGACGAAATAAAAAGAAACGGAATGATGAGAGTTGGAGGGGTCTTGTGGGTGCGTAAAACTGAATGGCTGAATCTTCTCCTCTCCAATCTTGAAAATGAGTGGGCATGCATGCGAAGGGTGAGAAAAGCGGATGGGATCCAATAAAGAGGGGTTTGTGGATACGCACTCAATCGGAAGACGAGTCTAGTCCAAGGATCTGAGGAGGAGAAAATCATGGGAATTCAGCGTGAATAGTCTGATGAATAGTGACAGCAGGAGTCCAGACAGACTGAAGAAGGACCAGGAGACCTATTCTGGAGATGTCAATGAGGCTAATTTCAGATGGAAAGTGGCTGCTGGGCATATGGGTCTGCCAGTTCTTCACCACATCCGATATTCTTCTATGCACGTCTTCGATTCTGAATCTGTGTGCGATTGCTATCGATAGGTTTGTTATCTTCATTGAAAATTTTTGGAAAAGAATCGAAATATTTCATTGAAGTTGTTCGCAACTGGCTGATCATGAAGAAACAATTTCTTGAATCATAGAAAAACATTTCAGGTACTGGGCCATTCACGATCCGCTGAACTATGCACAGAAACGAACGCCGAAATTCGTCTGCGGAGTCATCGTTATTGTAAGTGGTAGAACATCTCTCCTTGATGACCCGGGTTCGACTCTTGATCTTCCATATTAATCATTTTATGAATCTTCAATGAAATTGTACCTTGAGCTTATATGGTAATTTCATCTCTAAAAAAAACAACTCCCCGCCCTGATTGATAGACTCTACTCAATCTCGCCGAAGAAGAACAAGCGCCAATTTCCGGCGTAGACCAGAAAGATCGGCGGGCGGGCATCCTTTTCGGGACCGACTCCTCCGGAAACGAGGATATACGATACCCAAGCTGTTTTCCCTTCTTTCGAGATTCGTACTCTTGAGAAATAATGCAGAGAAGGACCAGTCCAGAACTTGTTGTTAAAGAAAATGCACGCAAGCCCATTGAACATACACAAGATGGATGAGGAATTCGTGCTAAACCTATTATTGCGAAAGGGTAGCTGAGTGGGTGGATGGAAGGGGTCAAGTCAACATGGACGACTTGACAATTTCGACTACTCGTTCGGACGTTTCCGGGACCTCTCCCTTCCCTCTTTTCTTCTTCTTCTCTTGGTCACATTAGACAACCAGCGACGACTGCGCAATTAGTGCCTCTCGAGCCATGGAGAAAACTCTGTGCTAACCGAGTTAGAAGAGAGTTAGCCAACGAAGAACGAATCAGTGAGCAGAGCAGTTAGCTACAGAGGGACTAGAGTGAACTGTCGAGACGAATGAAGATACGAAGAGATACGTCATTCTTCGTGTTGTTTCGCATATGATCAGTGACGTGGAATGGGAAAAGGGGCAGTGACCTGGAAGGCTAATAAAGTCATGGGCTAAATTAGTTGCAGACGTCTCGAACAGTGCAGCAAAAAGTGTGAATAATTTGTCACATGTCTCGATGAATTTTATGGGGGTGTAGAGTATTAGGCATGAATTCTGCTAAATTTATAACGGCGATAAAACGTTTCGACCGAATGAATAAGAAAATAATACTTCGAAGAAACGTTTTTATTGGGGATTGTCTCTCAAGACCAAATATTTCAAAATTATATCCATAATTTAACGATAGTTCTTTTTTTCAGGTATGGGTGCTATCCATCATGATCTCCGTTCCACCGATCATAGGATGGAACGATTGGACGGCGAAAAAACTTGTAGAAACTTGCGAACTTAGTTCAGAAAAGGTAAATACTCAGTTTTTAAATAGTGCATTTTTGAAGTCATTTTAATAGTGAAGTCAAGCCTTAAACTTCATAGTAGTATAAGAAAGGAGGCTTCTTTGTTATTCAATGTATTTTGACATGATGGACATTTGCAAAATTGAAGTATGAAGATAAGAGAAAACAAATGGATACAAGAGACACTATCTGAGAGAGCTCACCTACCACCGTACAGTAAAAAATAATAAATTCTGAAAAAAATGTCCTAGGATCAACTTTTCACGTAGAACTCGAAAATCGACTTCAAAAAGTCGTATCTCTAAAACTAAAAATCCTACAATTCACTTCATGGTGAGAGGGGTGCCATACAAAGTTTTGGTGGGGCTTCCGATCATCCAACAAAGTATAAAATCTTTTAGATAATGAAAAATGAAATGTTTTCACAAAAAAAAATTATTGGAAAACTCACCTGGAAAGAAAGTTATGCCATTTTTTGAGCAAAAATTATTTTTCCTGGAAAATTTTTGAACTACGGAGCACTTTTACGTGTGATATTCGGATTCCCCGTAAAAAGTTACGTATATGGTAATTTTTTCAGAATTTTAACTTTTCCCCTTTTTCTTATTTTTGCATTCGAATGCTACGGTAAAAACGATTTTCTTGTATTTGGGAGGCCAATCTAATTGCAATTAATGAAATTTCCACGGGAAAAGACACAAACAATATTAAAACGCCATATTTCGAATATTATCACCATTGGACTCCAATCCGCCACCATCATTTTTTCGGACCATGACCCCGGGTTCATGCCTCCGACGTGGCCATTGACCATGAACCCGGGGTCATGGTTCGAAATGGCCATGGAAAGTCATGATCGAGAAACTTCAATTGCTATATGCTGATGTGTTGCGTAGTCCCTAAGAAAATTTCCACCACCGGAAATACCGTAATTCGGATATCGCAAACTGAGATATTTAAATAAATATCTAATTATTCATCTAAAAAATGAGTTCTCAATTTCGCAGCTTCGGATTACGGTATTTCCGAAGATGAAATTTTTTTAGGGATTACGTAACACATAGGCGTAAAACATTTGAAGTTTCTCGAGCATGACTTTTCAGGTCATGGACCACTTTGGAGGCATGAACCCCGGGGCATGGTCCGAAAAAATGATGGTGTCGGATTGAAGTCCAATGGTGATAAATATTCAGAATATGGCGTTTTAATATTGTTTGAGTCTTTTCCCTTGAAAATTTCACTAATTGCAATTAGGTAGGCCTCCCAAACACAAGAAAATCGTTTTTACCGTAGCATTCGAATGCAAAAATAAGAAAAAGGGGAAAAGTTAAAATTCTGAAAAAATTACCATATACGTAACTTTTTACGGGGAATCCGAAAATCGCACGTAAAAGTGCTCCGTAGTTCAAAAATTTTCCAGGAAAATAATTTTTGCTCAAAAAATGGCATAACTTTTTTTCCAGGTGAGTTTTCCAATAATTTTTTTTTGTGAAAACATTTCATTTTTCATTATCTAAAAGATTTTATACTTTGTTGGATGATCGGAAGCCCCACCAAAAACTTTGTATGGCACCCCTCTCACCATGAAATGAACTGTAGGATTTTTAGTTTTAGAGATATGACTTTTTGAGGTCGATTTTCGAGTTCTACGTGAAAAGTTGATCCTAGGACATTTTTTTAAGAATTTATTATTTTTTACTGTGCGGCTAAGGTATGCAAAAGCTAAGTTTTCTCAGATAGTGTCTCACAAATATTTTGCAGTTGTTCGTTCTCTATTCGGCCTCCGGATCTTTCTTCGTTCCTCTACTCGTTATGGTCGTTGTTTACGTCAAGATCTTCATTTCTGCTCGCCAACGAATAAGAACAAACCGAGGTCAATACAGTAACCCGAGCCCGTCCACCCACTCACTGGACCCATGCCAGGGGAAAGTGTCCACTGGCGGTTATCCAGTCTCCTAATCACGGGACTAGCGATGTATCCAGAGGGAAAAGTGTCCGGTGGCGATTAGCCAGTCCCTAATCTCCTTGATGAAAGGGAGATATTAAGGCGATTAGACCATATATCTCATCTTCACTGACAGTAAACAACACAGAGCCTGATAAGATCTGATCGGGGATTACGACATCTTCTCTTTCTTCATCTCCCTTAAGTTCCCCTATCTGATCATCGTAATACAGGTCGATCTGCCCTCATGCGCATCAATCATCCGCCACCTGAAGTGAGAGATGGGCCAGAGGTCTCCCGTAAGGTACTGTCAGATGATTGATGGACTGCCTCGTGGCAAAACTTAGCACTTTTGATGGACTATCAGATTACGTCATGTGCAGATAACTGGAGAAAAATATTTGCAAAAAGCTGCATATTTCAGTCATTTTGACAGGGAACTTCGCCTTCCTGGAAAAACAAAGGGGTATTTGCAGGTAGCCAAGCGTGCTTCGGAGCCGCTCTCCACAAAGAACGGTTCGCTCGGACGGAAATGCGAGCGGCAGCCTCTCGTTGAGGCGGAGACGGCGTCAGCTCAGCCCCTCAGACAGGAGGTACGGTATCTCTCGGGTTAGAGATGAGAGAGCGGGCAAAAGGAGGAGAGTCAGAGACAATGGACCAGTTGCTTTAGAAAGGCGTGGGAAGTGGGAGAGTGGGGGACTGCCGTTTTCCCCCGACGCACTCTGACATATTAATCTGGGTCGGATTAAAACTTCGCCACAGCCGACCAACGAAATGACGACTCAAAGCAGAAAAATGAAGACAGAAAAACATTTTATAGGGGGGGGGGGGTTGACGCTATTATCGAAGTAAAAACAGTGATTTCGAGATCGAATTTCGAAAATCAGAGAATTGTAGTGCTATGAGCCTAAAATTGCGTTGATCCGAAATTAGATCGTTGATGGAAATCGTATAGTGCCGAAATAGCCAGAAACATGTTTTGGGCAATCAAGCTCAATAATTGAAAAAAATTTTTTATAATATTTAGGCATACCTTCTCAGTCTATATATTCGGAAGGCTTTGTAAACGAACACAAATGTTTTTAAATCATGAATATTATTTAGTCCTCCAAGCTCGTGGACGAAGATTCGAGTGGGAAGACGCACTCAGAGGATACGATCACGAAAGATATGAAGTATGCTCATTCTGTCACTGTGAAGAAATTGGATAAAGAGAAGGATGAAGAGGTAATTTTCCTAATTTTCATCCGTTTTTTCTTCGAATGTCAAAGAATATTTGCAAATTTTATCTCTTCAGAATCCCGCAAACGTTCTCCGAAAGCGTGAGAAGATCTCTGTGGCCAAGGTAGAATATTTGGAACCTCATTTGACCCTTTTTTTACCCCCTAATTATCCCCAAATTAGCATTGTAATCATCGTTCGTTTTTTTCCAGGAAAAGCGAGCGGCCAAGACGATCGCAGTCATTATCTTCGTTTTCTCATTCTGTTGGCTGCCATTCTTCTGCGCCTACGTCATTATGCCATTCTGCGAGAGTTGTACACTGCATCCTAAGGTGAATATGGCCCCAGAATAACAGAATATTACAAGAACAGAAATTTATTGTGTGTTGCTCAGGCAAACGATAACGATCATAACTGCCAGAATTAGTCAATTAGTATGAATTCGCTATGAAAGACCTTATTAGCTTATCTATTACCTATAAAGAGGACTATGAATCTAATGACCTACTACATATATTTAGAGATTACAACTAGTTCCTTAGTACTCTAATAAATCATTTATAGAGTGAAGGTTAGGATAATGGTACGAGCACCCCATAAAGTTTATGATGATTATGAGTAAAGATTTCTATCATAACATGACTGTTTTCCTATCGTAAACCAGAATTTTTCTCTCAAAACAGAATTAATTTGAAATATATGGTATCGGAAGGGGGAACAATGAAACAAACAAATGCTTTGCTGAAATGTTTAAATGATAATGGATTTTTTCAATTCAGGTGCTTCAAGCGTTCACATGGCTCGGGTACATCAACTCTTCTCTCAACCCCTTCCTCTACGGAATTCTGAATCTCGAGTTTCGACGTGCATTCAAGAAGATTCTTTGTCCGAAATCCGCACTCGAAGCACGACGACGATCCCGACCGTGATTCACTTCTCATCTTCCCCTTCTCTACTCTCTCTCTCTCTCTCGGGTTTTCACTCTGTGTTCTCTCTCACATTCACAGTCCCTATCACTTCTCACCGTTAAGAGTGAGTGTTTACTCGTGTCGCCCTCTCTCACCATGGTGCCAATTGTTCTCTTCTTCTTCGTGGTTCACCTCCGTTCTCCCTATCAAATCTCTCACCCAAGTGCTAAGTGGCTGTAATAATTGGAGAGCTCGAACAAGTCGCACTATTCCCAAGGGCGAAATGTCTAGTGAGAAAAAGAACGGCAAACGGGTACGATCGGAGATGCTCGCTTACCTTGCTTGGAAATGTCCCGCTGTAACGAAACCCCCGCTAAGCCAGTGTCATTTACTGTGCCCTTCTTGAATCGATCGACAAAAGTACAACATTGATATCATCCCTTCTCCCCTATTACTCGTGCTACTATATGCTAATAGATAAGAGTGGAACCGGTAGCGACGGTGTACTTATATTCCAGTGTGTGTAAAGGGAACGCCGAATCAACGGCTTCCAACCTTCTTCTTGCTTCAACTTACCCTCTTCCCCTTTCCTTTGATTATTCCACAATGTGTTTGTGTGCAATTGGTGCTGTGCAGAACTGATAAAACTTGTACGATTACCCGTGTTATGCGCACTTCAAATGATAACATTATCGATCCATCCGATTAGTTTTCGGAAGGAAAGAGAGAAACGATCGATGAGAAGAGAAGAGGGATAGTTGTCTCATTCCTTGTGTGCCAGTCAAAACAGAGAGAAAAAGTAGTTGCACTCTGTCAACAATTCCCTCCACATCCACCAGAAACATTATTTTTTCGGGAATCGTGGGTAATCATTTATTCTTATAAGATGCCCAAACATTGATTGCACAATGCCCAACTAAATGGTATATCGCACATTAGATCATCCCCTTTGATCCTTGAGATTCTCTCTCGGTTCACTCATTATCCCCTCTCTGCCTCTCTCACCTCCTCCCCTCCCTCCTCCTCGTCCCCTCTCTCACCTCCCTCTCCTCTCTGCTCTCCACTCCGCCTCCCTCTCCCATCACTCGCCCCGCCCACTTGGTCTGGTCGCATAAAAGGGGCTGAGGCTCTCCAGCATATCAGTCGTCCTCTCAGTCCTATCAGTCTCCCTTCCCTTCTCCTCCCATCTCCTCCTCTCTCTCCCCTCTAATCCCCCCTTAGCCGTCCCTTCTCGGCTTTGGTTGTCATTGTCTACTTGAAGAGAACTATGACACTGAAGCGAGATGGTACGGCGAGGGAGAAGAAGAGGGATTGCAGAGAGAGTGGAGAAAGAACAGCTAGTCAAATGTTGCGAGCGAGTGTGGACGAGAAGGAGTCGATCGATAGGTTATACTCAACAGTCGACACACAACTCCCTTCCTTCCCTCGACTCTCCTCTCTCTCTCCATCCTTCGTCATCGATCAATCCTGAGTTCTCATCACTATCGTTTACTTGTCCATGAGTAGTCTCTCAATCGATAGATCTACTCTTTTCCCCTCGAGACTCATCTGATCCTGAACGGTTCCCTGGTGGCATGGTCGATACTAATCAGCGAACTATGACACCTGGGCGAACTGTCCAGGCGGGGTTTCCAATCCTTTCCTGGTCTTAAATACTTACTTACTTAGTATACTTAGGTTAGGTAACTGACTTAACCCTCTAGACAATCTCGTTGATCTCCCTTCTTGATGCTCCCCTGTCTCTTCCTCTCTCTCTCTCTCATCTCTCCCCTTCGCAACATCGAGAGGAGGAAGAGAGGTGAGAGTTGTCCTTCTTATCGTCTCTCTGTCTGCACTCTCCCCTCATTCCCTGATCTCTCGCTCTTTTTTGCTTCCCGAACTTTCGCAACAAAGAGACGCGGGCGGAAACGGAGAGGCAGAGAGATCAACTCCCCTCGATAAATGATCACCGTCGTAACTCATAAATGAATCAAGCAGAGTGACAGCAGGGGGCTTCTGTAGGGGTCAGTGCATCGATGGTTCTTGAGAAAGAGAAAGGGTATTACGGCGATTGCGATTGGCAAGAGAGAGAGAGTACGTGGATTAGAGAGAGAGTAAAGGTGTTGCGTATTCAAGGCCTTGAGAGGAGAGGCAAAGAAGGAAGGAAGGAGAAGAGAAATGATCCGATTGCGAAAGATAACCAAGACATTGAGGGGATCAGGAATGGCGAGGTGTTTCATGGCCTTAATTCGATGAACTTATTGAGATTGACCTTGGGAGGAGGCGTCAAACTTTGCAATTAGACCTTCCTTGTCTACAAGTATTATGAGTAATGGTTCTCAGGGTAGCACCTTGTTAATGGATCAATACTGCCAGAGGGTACGTGCAGGATCGGCAAACTCTTTGATATCTCCTCGCTTGATCTTCTCACAACCTCGCCCGTGTCCTTGATTGTACAGCAAAAGCCGAGGCTGAGTGATCTTATCCGTACTCCTTAGTGACTCAGCGGTTTGAACTAATACCACTGCACTTACTCTCCTACTAATGTACTCTTAGAAAGGAGGCATCTATGATGGGATGACCTCTCTATTCAAATGTTCCCTACCTATTCTTCATCATCTCCCATCTCTTTTCTCCGTCTGATGACTATCCCACATAATGTCATCCTCTGGCAACTCCCTTCTATTCAGGGTTGGTAAATGTCTCTCCTTCTTACCCTTTCACCTTCTTTCTTCCCGTCACCTCGACCCATTCGAAACAAAGATTGGGCGGGAAATTAGGAAGGGTAACTCGCTCACTGTAGCCCATTTCATGGGGATGATTTGGGTGAGACAAAGGATACGTTACTTCTCCTCTAACCAAATTACCCCCTTGGACATTTCTCACCCTCCTTCCGTCTGTTGTTACTCTTCCAGAGGGGTGATTAGAGAGATGGGTACTTTGTGGCAAGTTTATCAAGAAAAAAGCAGCGGACATGACAATGAGAAAAACAAGATGACATTACAGAAAATCTGAACGATGATGAGAATGTTAGAACTGTGAAGATCTAAGATGATTGGAGATCAAAGATTAATTTTTTGAAACGAAAAAATGAAATGAGAAAGATATGTACACGTACAACTACTGCAACTAAACAATTTGTGTGAAAATTTAGATTGGGGATATGCGTCTCATAATGGACCATTTAGGGAAAGGATGATTTACTTTTCTTTGACAGTTTCACTACAGGCTTTTGTTAGTAAAGCCAAAGTGATAGAAGGAGGGAGTTTAGTGGAATCAGTCATGGTATCAGAGACACTTCATTTAGCTCCTTCTCGCTCTCGATCTTCTCAGTCGTCTCGTTTCCAATCTCCGGGCGAATCCAATGAGTTCTCTCTTGATCGAAGGGGCCAATCTCATCTGATCCTGTCCGTCATCTCGAGCAATTCGACGAAGAGCAGCGCGTGCTTTAGGAGTCAGATTCTGCATCTCATCCTCGCGAGCCTGCAAATTTGTTTTTACTGAAACCCATCTGTATTGACATGTTTCACTCTGATAATTGCCGAGTAGGCCGGATGGTGAAATTTGAACGATACTAGAGACAAATCATTTATCAATGAGTCTAGAGCAGTCTGTTTGAAGACTCATGTGCTCAAGGGCATTCGTCCTATGTGTTTACTAGAAATCGAGGTCAAAATCGTGCAAAAGTTAAACAGCACTTTACTCTCGACTTTCTAACATAATTAATGATTTAATTTTCTTTCGGGATTTAATCAGTAGATCTCAATCGCTTTCTCGACTTTGAAAAGGGAGTGAATTTCGAGGCGACTCTCGCTCTAGAATCATTCATCACTCTGCTATCTCTCTTGATCTGAGTGGGGACTTCCACCAGGCTCTTTCATCAGGGAGAAGGGAGGAAGGGAGGAGAGAAGGGGCAGAGGGAATGCACTCTGGGGGAGAGAAGGAGAGAGGGGAGTCTCCTCTGCCCCCGTAGAACTCGTGTGTAAACCGACGAGATCGCAACAGCCGTCTTTCCACATTGATGAAAGAGACAGAAAAATTGAAGAAGATTAGATAATGTGTTAATGTAATATGAAAAATTCTGTAGGTGTAGGATCAAAACGTTGATCCAGACTATATTATTTCCTGTTTTTTAACAAAAAGAAGTTCGTTGGTTTCGTTGGTTTGACTTAAAAGATTTGAATAGTCTCAATTTAAAACTTTTCAATTGATTCTGATTCCACCTAAAATCTAATTACCTTGAGAGCTTTCTTTCTGTTCGTAGCCCAGTTATTGTAGATATCGAGTTGTTCTCCATTGAGAAGGGAGACTGCGAGAAGGTGCACCTGATAAAGGAGAAATAAGTAGGCATCTAGTACTTTCTAGAGAGGTCAATCGACGAGCACGCTTCGTTAGGCACACCGGAAAGGGAACGGAGAGCCTCACGTCAACATTAGCTGGAATACTAGGGCAAGCATACTTTCAGTAAAGGTAAAGGAAAGTTGTATCCACGTTAAGCGATTTGCAGTCGTAAGACGAAGCTAGATGGGACCCACTGGTAAGTTAGACCATGCTTTCAGAATTCAAACAATTTGCCGACTCATGGGAAAACGGATGCACCTGTCAAGATCCGTTTGAATGCAATGACACCATCATTTGATGACAGATGTTTCAATTTCCGGAATGATCAATCAAGATTTCTTTGTGTCCCTCCAATGATACCCTACTGCATTGTGTCAATCAAGATTGATTATTTTCCCACGTGTGAGATCTAATTGACATACCCGCAACAATTGATAGGTCTAATTGACTCGAGTTTTGAGAAAACTCTTTCTTGTATAGTGGTGTGTATTGAGTAAAGCAAACTGTGTATCAGGCTACAAGAAGGGCCAACTATTAATATGGTTGCTGAGTGTTCCTTCGGTCGGAAAGTGCCTCATGACTCACCCACAGAAAGTATTGCCTATTTTCGTGCAGGGCAGAAACCGATTTAATTGCACTCTTACTGGCTCACAGTAGCGTAGAGTGAGTTCGAAACTCCCATTCAAAACAATCCAATTAGTGCAAGATCAAACCTTTTCTGCTCTTAGTGACTCCGATGGAATATCATCGTTGTTCCATAGTCTCTCGAATTCTTCTCTCACTTTGGGAGGGACATTCTTCAGGAATGGCGCATCGGGTGTATCGAAGTGAACGTTGAAATCATCCGAGTAATCGTTCTGAAAGATCGAAAATGTGGCACTTTCTTGGTCAAATTAATGGCTGGTATTCACTCCTTAACGGCCAATCAGCAATAATCGTTAAAATGATGATGAGAATGGGGCAATTTGAAGCGTCCTATTGTGTGTGTGATGATAACGAGCAACAATCCATCTTATCACTGGCACTTAATTGTCGACTCTCGCAACATTTGGAGCTGATAGCGGCGATTTTCCTCTGTTGTAAAGCTGGCGCATGGGCGAAAACGAAAAGTCAGGAATATTCTGATAAGAGGTGGAATTTCGAGAAAAAGTGACGAGCAAATGTGTAGAAGGATGATGCAAGGAAGAGGGGTCAAACATTCAACTAGTGATTGGTGAAATATATATTTTTAGGTCATACAATTTTCGATTTACGAACGCTCGAGTCCTCACCAATCTGAACACTTTCCAATACTGATTTCTCTGGATGCATATAAATTAAAATTAATAAGACCTATACAATACTTACCAACTTGAAGTCGTAATCGTGGAACTGTCGGGGAGCGTCAGCTCCAGTTGCGGCTGAAAGTAAGCTATCACAAATCAGAACCGGAAAAAACGATCAGCACCTTTTCTCGAGTGATACTCAACGGGTTTCCTCGTCGTTGTTCGGAAGAAATTTCCGATATTATCGTCGAGATTCTTTCTTTTGCGATCGCGGAGAAGCTCCTGGGTATTTTTTATTACATTCTGAGCAGTTTGCAACAGAATGAAACGAACAGAAAACAGATACAGCATCATGATCTTCTAAGATGAAGCGCTATAGCAACAATAGGTAAAGGTCACCCCATACTCAGGGCACAGGAAGTCCTGCGGGAGTCCACTGCTAGGCTAGTGACTATATTGCAATGGACAGTCAAAAAAGATATAAATATCTTACGACATCTCCGTAATCTTTGAATGCTGGACTTCCAATCTTTCTCAATGACTTGGCGACCTGCAACGAAGACGATTAGATTGTGAACAGGTCAGAGGAAATAGACATTTTGAGCACAGTTTCACCTTTCCCTGGGTAGGAGCAGGATCGTGATAGTCATAGTAATCATCGTTCGGCTTCACTGTGCTCGATGCAATTCTGCGATAGTTTGGAGTGGAGCCAGCATCGATTCTGAAGATTTGGAGTTGGAAATTGCCTGTCTACATCAGCTCTTTAGCTGTTTTCTGTTCATATTATTCTGTTGCAAACTGCTCTGAATGTAAAAAATACATGGAAAAATCACTAAAAAAACTACCTCGGTGCCCAAGTGGAAGTCTTCGTTCTTCTCGGCTTGAGCGTTGCGGGAGGCACGAAATGCTGTCTTTCGATGGGCGGCTCAGCTGTAGTCACCTCCTCTGTTGTCGTCTCAATGTCAGTATTTGATGCACTTCCGCTGGAATCGTTGCCAGAAGCAACAGCAGAGGAGGAAGTCTGGAAATATGGAACTGAAAGAGTACAGTCAAACCACAATCATATGTTATACATGCGATTATGTTTCAACTCACGGCAGTGTCCGTTTCGAAGTCGTTTCCGAACTCGTCGAGTACTTTGAGAATCTCGTCAGTGAGCTCGATTTCCTTCTTGCAGGGCGCACCGGGAACGTAGTCCTTCCTACAAGAAAGGCATACCTCATCGAATCAAAACGTAGTTTTATATTTGGAGAATCTCCAAAACGTTGTAATTAATAGATTCAATTCAACTTCTTGCTCGTTCAACTGAGTTTCTCATATATATCTCTACAAATCTCTAACCATATCGCCTGTAGTTCCTCCTTGGCGAATTCCGGAAGGGACGCGTGATTAGGGGGAAGACCGCATCTCTGAAGGTGTAGAGTGGAATTCAAGTGGATGAACAATGAATTCAACAAGATTCACAAAGTTTTCGAACCTTATCGATCTGCGCCGACGCTCCTATCAAGATCGAGGCAAGCAATGCAATCCTCATTCTGAAAATCCGGAATATTCGATCTCCGGAAGTCTTAGGTGACAATAATGAGAAAAATATTAGTCGCGGACATAAAAGTGAAGCGAACACTCTGGGCAGGAATTGGCATAACGGAAGAGTACGCGAATGGAAGCTGGTCTGGCCTTGGAACTCAAGTGGCATCCGGATGAAATTGTGCTTTGACCATATCCGCCCACCGGTTCAGAGATCAGAGACAATATTTCCCAGATACTGTCTAGGGTAGAAAGTACCCAACAGTAAGTAGACTCTACTAATCACAGGGGAGGACCTGCGAGTGGCATGGCCCTCCTGCCATTGGATCTTCCCCGGACAAAAACCCGTCGCCGGACCGGTATCCGGGCCTCTTTCCCTTCTCTTCCCACCTCATTCTCTCTCTCAATCCACGAGGTAAGTATTAGTATGTGACAGGCAGAGAGGAAGCTATTAGAGGAAGAGAGGAATAGATCACAATGGATAGACACACTTGAGATGATGATGATGAGGGATGGGGCAGAGCAAGATTTCCATCTCTGAACGATTTGGGCGTTCGACCAACTGGTAAACACCTTATGTACCGCGGTTTAGGCGGTTCGAAGAAAAAGAGGCCATCATCGGACTTTGTAATGATCTCTACATCAGCATTAGAAAAAAGGGAGTGATCGAGAGTAGAAGAGTAGGAAGGAATGGCTCGAGACTGTATAGACATGGCTCCTCCTACTCGCTATTAGTGCCATGACCTCTTCACCCTTTCTCGAGAGGAGGAGCCTTTTTAGCGAGTGAAAAGCCCATCTCTCTCCGTAAGGCTTACTCTCTAGATACGACGAAAATTAGGCTGGAGATACCTTGAACTTCTTCTTTGTGGGCATAGAGAGTGTCCTGATTGACACGACCTTGCCGAGCTTGTTCCTTATGCACAGTAATCATCCTCCTTTCTCATCCCGGAGTGAAGCGCGCGCTCGCGGACTTTGCAAGGCATGACAGGGGCAAATTACTGCTTCCTTCCTGGGTGAAACGTCATGGCATTACCATGAAGGTTAGCGGATCGAGGAACTATGAACTCGACTTGAGCACTGCAGTCCTTCTTCAAGAAGACACATTGCGGATATGATATGAATATGACTGGCAAAAGATATTTGATAATTTAGTTTTTTTAAGATGAAATGAAAATTGTTCAGTGACTCAAATCTGGTGATCAGTTTTAGAAATGTATCCATCAAGTTCTTAGAACAAACCGCTCTCGTTTATCAGTAAGTAAAATAAAATCGTGTTCGTGTTCGCATATCGAATATTGAATATCACAAATCACCTATTGAATGCTCTGAATATTATCAAGTAGCCCGCCGATGTAGTGCGTTATCAGGAAGAGAAAATTGTGTGTAAAAGAAGTTGCAAATTCAATACTACATGATCGAGGATATTTCAGTGTCTTCCTTTGGCCGTTGCTGTTATTCTCTCGTATAATATAAGAGCCTAGTGCTTGCAATTGAGAGTTGGAACTTGTTTAGGGGTGGCCATCGAACCTCCTCTCATTACTGACTCTCGCAATCCACTTCCACCACTTTTTTGTCGCCTTGTTACTTTTGTGTTTTGCAGTGTTCACTCGAGTGGTCATCATTCGGAATTGCCTTAAAGGAGTTTGATGAGATCGAAATTACTGTTTTGATGATCACAACAGCTGATCGGACGGGTACGGTATAAGACAACGAAACATTCTCGATTTTTTCTGAATTTGTGGAACACTTAGAAGACATATGAGTGTCACAGAACCATTTTCAATATTTCGTATGATTTTTTAAAGAAAGGTACAAAAAAATTGTCAAGTTGAGCGATATTTGGGATATTTTAGGCCAGACAAAGTTGTTTCTATACTCTTTTGATCTTTCAGTTCTACACACAGTTCTAAGTGACTACAAACTGTGCTCAAGGTTTTGTCGCACGAGGTCATTTACAATGTCTGAATCATCAGTTCACATGAGTTCCTTATAGAAATGTTTGATGAACAGTAGAACACCATCAAAACAAGTGGACATACGGCATGAAGAAGTCGAGTAAAATTATAGAAAAAGAAACTGGAAATTGTGGAGAGATATGGTTTCTGAAAAACATCATTCATAACCAATACGGCACTAAGTCGGATGAAAAATTTCGTATGATAACCTACTGGATAAGAACCAAAATTTTTCGAGCGTTCTAGTATTTTGTCAGTTGGTTCACAATTCCATGAACAAAAAAAAAACGAAAATTTTGGTTCTTATCCAGTAGGTTATCATCCGACCGAGTGCCTCCAGTACAATATCTATATATTGAACACGCTCAATCTTCCCGGATCGAACCTAATTCTAATCTATCCTGCATCGAACACGCTGACCGTTGCTCGTAAAATCTTTCGAGATGAGATAATGATTATGAAAGAAATGAAGGAAGACCAGTAGGAAACTTGAAATATATTGCATTTTGAGGTTTATGCAATCTTTAATTTTTCAATTTCAAAACAACTGCCATACCGTCAGTGCGGATAATATATTATTATTATTAACTACTATAATTTTAAAAGATTCTGATCAATTTTGTTGTACCAGTACGCAAGGGGCCAAACGGATATGGAATATCCTTTAATTTCCCATCTCGATCGTAACTCTTCTCTTTCCTCCTCTGCCGCTGCTGTCCAAATGAAAGAATGACCTGACCGATGGCCATAATGGGATGTTATTAAGGGTAGATCCCGTAGAGAGATCTCTCCCCTCTCCCTCTCCACCTGTCCTTGTCTCCCCACTCCTCTCCTCGCACTCTCGGACACAACTGGGGTCACCCTCCTCCTCCGCTCCGCTCATTTTCTTTGCCCATATATGGGGTAGATCGCCCTTTCCCCCATTCCGTTCCATCCACTACCAACTACTCTTCAGCATTACTGCCCTCTTCTATCCATTGCACCACTTTTGCCCTACTGTAGGGCGTAATTACGCTTGCATTATTTTTTGTCAATGCTGATTTTTCACTATAGTATGTCAATGCTTAACTCCCCTAGAACAATGATAATCGCAATCTAACCTTTTTCTCTTGTTTTTCGATCTGAGTTCGGAAAAAATTGGCATTTCTTAATTCACGATAGCGTGAAGCAGTTTTCACTAAAATTAATTAAGATATGAAAAGTGTACAAGAATAATTATTAGAACATCGCTCAGAATATTTGTTTAAACACCCCTCCACCTCATATCATTTGGGAAGTACCTCGTACTCGACAAAAAAAATAGAATCAAAGCTTCATGCAGCTTTCAGTACCATTATTTTCTAAAAATGATAATGTGAAATACCTTTTGTTCTGAAAACATAATCTCAGCCTTTGTAAATAAAAGGAGTTGTGCGTTGAGCGACGTTTACGACCCGTCGCCTTCTGCTCTCTTCTTCCCTTCTCTCCTTGGCTCCTACCACGATTTCCCTTTCCCTCCACTCGACTACGGTCAATAAACAGATGGTACTGCTCCACTTTCGTTGTGTGTGCTCTGTATTCGGCGCGCTGTTTTTCTCTCTCTCGTACCATCTCGTACCGCGTACCGGGTAACTATCTACCCTTCCCTCCTTCTACTATCTCCTTCTCCCCCCCCCCCATCCCTACCGCACCGTCTTACCCTCTCATCCGATATCCTCACTGCGCACTCTTTCCAATGAATACGCTCTCAGCTGTAGTATGCTCGTGAGTATTGTGATCTACCTTCACTATCCAGTTTCCGTGCGCGCTAATGATACCTACTTGCTTTATCTTCTCTGTGGGTGACAAGTTGCGACAAAGTAGCATAACCATTCATTTACCCTGCTGCCTTGCCACGTGCTAATGCTTTCCACTGCTGCCAGCCTCGAATCGTTTATGTTACTAAATAGATTCGAGCAATTTCTGTCTGGGCGTAATAAAATCTGGTCTGAACTGTCTCCTCATTAAATTATTTCCTGGAATGACGCCCTTCTCAACTGGTTTGGTTTATTTCAGTTCATCGGTGTTTCCGAAACATGAAACGTGTTCATGATAAGATAAGCACTGCACCTCCGCATTCAATTTATCAGTGTACCCAACCAGCTGTACTGTTTCTGATTCATTATTGCGCGTGGATCGGCGTCTGACTCAGACTCTCCTCTGAATCAACAATGAGCGCGTTGCCAAACTGTACTCCTCTTCTCCCTGCTCCGCCTTCCTCTCATTATTGTTTGATTATCGCCGAATCCTTCTCGGCTTTTCATGCGATTCATTGCCAATATTTCGTATGTCTCGTGTTCTTATGACCTTCCTGATGAGCGTTAAATTACAGGGTCATCTCACCCCCCCGTGAAGGGGCTCGAGAGCCCTTCCACCCCTCCGCAACCATTCCGCGTCACAGGCTTGAGATTCCCAGTAAGTTCCACATTCCTATACAAGTTAATTAAAATTTGAGTGAAAAATGATATTGAATAATCGACTATAAAAACAGAGAATCAAAAGAAGTGGAAATTAGGTAAAGATCAATAGATTGGCAGGTGAGATAGCAGAGCACTAGATTCAGAGAATTTCTGATATTGAAACTCGTTGAGTGTTGAAGTGTTGAAGTGATTGTTAAAAGTAATTTGATGATATTTATGTGATCACTTGATTCAATTTTGAAACACATAATGTGAATGTGAATTGTGTGCATAACTTACAATTCTAAGGTGAGAGCGTCGTAAAATGAAGTAGTCGTGATTGTATAGTACTAGGTTGTGATCGTCGATTCCTCCTTCTTCACTCTCTTGACCCTGGGTACACACACACTCTCTCTCTCTCCGGGCCGTCTTCCCCTCTTTCTTTTCTTCGTAGATCGGAAGATACCGAGAAAGTTACTCCACTTCTTTCTCCTTCTCTCTCAATCAACTTTTTTCCGACAGCCGACCCAAATTGGTTCGCTAACTATCGGTCATTCTTCCTTGTTTCTTCTTACGCTAATTAGTAATACTGCGATCGCACCCAGTATGGTTCGTCATATACTGTAAGATACAGTCTGTGAATCAACACGCATACTTTGTCATTGTAGTTCGCGTATAGCGTACAATTTGCGAAATCAAAAGTAATATTATTTTTGTCTCAAATATCACAATGGTTTTGATCTTGGAATCTGATCTTCATATTATCTTCAATAACTGAAAATGACTTTTGTGGAACATTGAAATTTAGCTTTTGATTATAGAAATCGAATTTGAAATGGCTTCATTTGCCAATCATCCATTGGGCAACCGAGTATGTAGAAACTTGAAAAAATAGAAGAGCTTTGGTATTTCAATACCCATCCCGGAGAATAGCGAACACTATCTGAAAAATATTTACATTTTCTCCATTGATGAATTTACGTTAGATCATTCGAGTGTATCCACTACTCCGTCAAATACAATTGACCTTCTCATTTACCTCAGTGAACTTTATATATTAGCCAACGACTAGATCTTTATCTTCTTTTCTCAGAACCACTTCTTCCGTGTGCAGTTATTCCTTGAAATAAACAGGCGCACTTATCTTATCTTGCCTAGTCTAGTACTGTTATTTCAGCTGGCGGTACTAATCACAGAAAGTGCACCCAGGTGCAGATCTAAACTTGTTACGCAATCTTGTCCTATTACGCAACAGTATCCTCCACCGTTGTTCAATATCAACTACCATTTTACGGAAGCTCATTGTCATTCTTGGATAATATGGATCGATCAGACTCGTTATCGTTAATCCGCCTCCTTTCTTTTCGTAGATAGCTGGATCGCGTTTCTCTTCTCGACTCTTTTTCTTCCTTCTCCGATCGCACCTCTTGTTTGGACGGAACCGCTAGATTAGCCCGCAAGGCACTTCCCTTGTGTCCTTCACGCTATGAATCTATATTTTTTCTAGTCTACCTTAATCTCCGTCCTCATTTCCCTATTCAAGTCAATAAATCAACAATGAAATCTCGATTGATCAGAATGACGGGGAAATTCGTCCTCTTCCTCTTTCCTCTGTGGTCCCCCTCACTCTTGCACTATAATCCCTATCCAGTCGGCATAATAAGGCTATGCACTATCTGTACTTTCCGAAGTAGACACGAACTTGTTGGCATCTGGGTTCCGAGAGCGGCTTAAAAAGGCGAAAAGGCAGATTCGAATCAGTATATCACTGTCATCTGGGTGTAGTGTACCATTGTTGGCATCAGTATTCCTTGTATGGATTTTAATGCGAAAAGATTCGAATCAAAGCGAATCTTCTTCATCGGCCTTTGTCTCTCTTCCTCCTTTGTGTTCACCCAATAGAGGTGAGATGATCTCCCTCTCTCACCTCCCACTCACAACTTCCCCTTCCATATTCCAAGTGATGATCCTAAATCACACTCGGCCAATCAATCATCCTCCATCCTTTCCCTCCTCGATACACGTTTCTGCTGTTGAGAGCAGGAAGAGCGGATGATGGGGTGATAAAGAGAGGGGAGAGATCAATCGATTCATCTGGTCTCGCAATGAGCGGTAGTAGTGGCTGAAGTTCGCGAAAAGCGCGAGACACCACAATGGAAGATTCTTGATCTTCTCAATTGCGCGAGCGCTCCCATTGATCTAGTCTCCCCCTCTCTTCCCTTTCATTTCGAAGCGGAAGTTTCAGTGTCTAGGAGACTGATCGGAGGAGCTCCTCCCACCTGCCATCTCTCTCTCTCTCTCTTCTGGAATGGAATAGATGGAGACTCTGTTTGAGCGGAGTTCGAGAGATGGGAAGAGAGAGAGGCTGAGAGAGTATGGGAATTGTGGAGAGTGTCCTTGCATTGAGTGTGCCTGTCCTGTCTGCACTCTCTCTCTCTCTCTATCCCCACCCCTAGGGGCGCGCTGCCTCCTCTCTCTCCTCCCCCTCGTGAATAGATCCTCCATTGCGCGCTCTCCTCTTCCCCCTTCCCTTCCTGCAGTCAGTCACTCCAGTCATTGTCCATCGTTGAGACTGCAGACGGAAGAGAAATGGCACTGCCGGTGGGATTGAATGCTCTGGACGATGCCACCATCCTCCTTATGGCACAGCATCGACCCGATCGTCTGTTGGATTCATTGGCCATCCACACTATCTTCTATCGGAATTGCCCCAAGTACACCGGAAAGCTGGTAAGTCTTATGAATGGTTGGAGTCAGTAGTTAATCTTGCGCAACGATCATCTATCCCTTTCAATACCTGCTTAGTTACTTAACTCATATATTTAAACATAATAGTATTTATGGACTCTTAGTAACTGATCATTCATCGTCTTTCCATGCGCGTCCTCTAATCTTATCTCAATTCGTCCTACCTTTCCCTTCCATTCCCCATTTCGATCTCTCACACTTTCCTCCCACTCGTCGACCTTGCGAATTGTGCCCGCGCTATTCAAGAGATTTCCATCAATCGATCGAATTCATCGAATGCTCTCGTTCCAAATCACTCCACGTAATCTCTCTCTCTCCCTTATGTTCCATTGTCTCGACTGTCTCCTTCTCCTTATCTCTTTCCTCTCCTCCTCCGCGAGTTTTTATACAGTCCCTCTCTCAAGCTCTCTCTTTTTTTCTGAGAACTCGACAGGTCTGCGATGCACTTTCGCATCCCTAGTCCTTCCCTTTCCCTCAGGGTCTCTTCTTCCCCTCCCTCGCACACCTATCTGCACAGTCTCATCTCTCTCTATCCATCCTCCAAACCGGCTCCTCCTCCTCTCTCTCTCTCTTCCTTGCATAAGAGAGCAAAGAGCGAAGAAGTGAGAGAGGGAGGGAACGGCGGCCTTCATCCTCGATGGCCTTGCCCATGACTGCAATGAGGAAGGAACGATCGTCGCCCGAGGGCATACCATTCACCCCCCCCCCCATTCCCCTCTTCCCCTCCCTCAGGGCACGAACACACAATCTCTATTTGACCACACCACGGAGGGAGGGTTTCAGTCCCCCTCCCTCTCCCTCCTTCCCTCAATCCATCTTGGATTGGACAAGAGGGCCAGAGTCCGCCGCGCCAAATTGCACTCTAGAAGGGACAACTTCTATAGCCGCCCCAGTCCCAGTGTCTAGACCCGATTAGAGAGAGGGGGGGGGATCCGATCATACTAGGGGAGAGGCCGATCTAGTCTCTCTTCCCTCCTCTGATCTACCCCTAGGGGAGAGGGAGGGTTACACCGAGATGAAGAGAGACGTGCCAGGATGGGTCTAGGGGAGGGAGGGGAGGGAATTCAGAGGGAAGAAGAAGGGAGCAAGAAGAGGTCGGGTGTACTTGGCACTCCCGGCGCCCCTCGAGACTGAGTCCGGCAGAGGGAAAGGAGAGGAGAGAGAGAGTGTGGGAAATGGAGAGAGTGAAGCCTTGTTCCGTTGTCAGCCCTCAGAAACGGAAACGATCTTTACGAAAAATCTTGAAGGAAAAGGCGCACTTGAAAGGCGGAAAAAGGAGCATCGTTCAGGGGGCTCTTTTTGTGTGTATGCTGTTTGTGTTGTGTCTTTGAGAGAGAGAGGGGAGCTTTTTCCATCCAGGAAGTGGAGGAGGTGGTCACTCCCTCTGTTTGAACTGTACGAAGGAGACGATGGTGAAAGAGAGAGAAGGGAAAGACTGCCACCGATCAAGGCATTGAAACCGTTCACTCGATCCGTTCCTTCCTCTCTCTAATCGTGTTCGATCGAATTCATGGATCGTTCTGACTTGAGAATATCATTTTTTGGTCAAAGACTGATGATCTTTGCCTTGAACATACTCATAGATATTCTTGTGTCCGACCATATACGCCTTTACCTTTGTCGACGCCTTTGGTTTGTTCCTGTAGAATCCTGTAGAGCAAAATAATTCCGGAATGATGATCTTAGTGGCATACATTTTTGAATGCATCTAGACTCCGCTTCCGCAGTCGTGCGCAATAGTCACCGATCACTGATAAGACGAGACTAGATCGTGATTCACACTCCTTCCCACTCTTTCCTCCCCAGTCTATCACTGTTCGGTTCTCTTCCCTTCTTCTTCCCTCCTTACATGCAGCAATGTATCGATCGATTGCAACAGAGCGAGTCAAGCTAGTTCTTCCCTTGAGAGGGAAAGGAAGAAGTGAGAGAGAGATCCACGCAACAAGAAACAATTGTATTATATGACGCGACTCTTCATTCCCACCACCTTCTCTTCTTTCGCCCCCTTTGCTATTAGCGAGTCTCGACAGTTTCGGTCGTTCTTGGCCTCGATTCAGAGTGGGGAAAGAGGGGATTATATCCGTATTTGCTGAACTGACCCTCCCTTTCAATCCAATTCAATGCATACTTTCCATGCACTGCACTCATCCTCTCACTTTCAATAGGACAGCATCCCAGAAACTAATTCATCTTCTGAAATTCAGATCGTTTTCAGACAAATTCTGATCATTTCTCATTTCAGCTGAGATGGAGCTACGGGTTGGCCAAAAATATCGACTTGGCAGAAAAATCGGCTCCGGATCATTTGGCGACATCTACCTAGGCGAGTTCTTTTCGCTTCTTTTCGAAACAGTACCTACCTCAACTCCACAACCATGGCAAATTCGTATACTGGGGGAGGGGGGCAGTATTTGCTGAGGAAGACGCATTCGTCTCTCTGAGGGTAATCCAACACCTAGAAGAGAGAGAGATAGAGGAAGGGACAAAAGGGCAGCCGGCCGAGATCGGTTGTTTCGTTTCGAAAATAAATCCGCTGTGACGAAACGCTAGTGAAACGTCGTACCAACGTGTACTTGCTTGCTCTTTGTGAAATAACTTTTAAAAAATAATACTATGAGGACATCATGATGGAATGAGGTTGAGATATGATGATTATGATGATATGATGAACCGCCTATCATGATGAGCTTCTTGAAAGCGATAATGATTAATTTATTCATACATTCATGATGATAATAGGTTAATCAAATGATATGGTTTGAGTATTGAGTAATTAAAAGAGCAAATCGATATTTCCAGATCATCAACGTGACGTCAATTTCAGGTCAAAATATTCACAACAATGAAGAGGTTGCGGTGAAATTGGAATGCTTCAAGACGAAGCATCCGCAATTGCACATCGAAGTGCGACTGTACAAGATCATGAATGGAGGCATCGGAATTCCGCAGGTGAGTGTTTACTCGAAATTATTTCCACTTTTGTCAAAACAATTATTGCGTAGTCCTTGCGGATGTTTATCTTTAGATGCGTCATGATTTTTTTACATTTTGGCAAGAGAATCGTCGTTCTTACTGTAAAAGGAAGTGATGGCGTGACTAACATCCGTTCGCTGTATCACTGCATCTCACGGTGTACTGTACAATGCTGAATTGAGCAATCAATCGATCGTCTCGTTCCAATTCATGCGTTCCACCCACGTTCACCTTGATCTTTCTTCTTATTCTTCTCTTCTTCGCACGCGCTCGCTCATTTATGGCTCCGGTTCGGAGAGAGAGAGAGAGAGAGTTGAATGGAAGAGAGAGAAAGAGACACGATTTCACTCGCCTGTCCCTCAGGCAAGGTTTAGTACTAGACAAGTGCATACGATCGTCCCCCTCTTCCCCTCTCTCACACAAAGCCAAACAAAGGATAGGGGAAGGACGATTCGATTGGAGATGATCTACCCCTTCCCCCCTTCGATAAGGGAAGATGAATGGTTGATTGGTCCCCGATGGGGATTAGCTATCACATCCAATCGAATCAGCTAGAGGGCAAAAAGCCCCCTGCGAGGTAGATCACTAATCTAGAGGGTAAACATGATTGTAAAAATCGCACTGAAGGCTGATTTAATTGAATAAGAATGTGTTAATGTGAGAAACACTCGGGAAACTATAATAAAAAAAACAATTAAAAAAAATGAAAATGGAAATATAAATAAGAACGTAATGTCTCAGATTGAAATCAATAACAAAATTCATTCGTATTTCAGGTGAAATGGTGCGGATACGAGGGCGAGTACAACGTGATGGTCATGGAATTGTTGGGACCCTCACTCGAGGATTTATTCAACTTCTGCCAACGACGATTCTCCCTCAAAACCGTCCTTCTTCTAGCGGATCAAATGGTAATGCATATATATAAATATATTTTCTCTAAAGAATTATTTTTGTGGACAATGTAATGGAGACGATGTTCTTGACGATGTTAATTATTGATTTTAGTTGTCTCGGATAGAGTACATTCACATGCACCACTACATCCATCGAGATATCAAACCCGATAACTTCCTGATGGGCCTCGGCAAGAAGGGAAATCTTGTTTACGTGAGTATTTTAGATTTTATTGTTATTTTAATTTTCAAAAATGACTTTCACAATCAACTTATCATGTCCAAATCACGCATATATTTCAAAAATAGCATCAAATCATGCATACAGGACTTTTGTGACAACCACACGGCGAATGCGGATTAAGAGACTTTGTAATTTTGAATGATATCATTCAAAATATTTCTCGAATTTTTCATAGTGCGTGTAATCCGGGGCGGCTTATCACACCTCTCATGATAACCTGGATTAGCACTTGTCGAGAATATTCTCTCGATTTGAATAACGTAGATGCATAGATAGAAATAGAGCTAGAATTGCACATGATTTTACATTCGGTGAAAATATACATTAAGTTAAGGTTGTATATTGAAGTAGATAGTAGTATTGTTGTCGTCAACGACTGTTGCATAATTTATCGAACATGATAATGAAAAGAGGTTGAGATCATTATTGAATCGACCCTACATAGCATCACTCAATTACAGATCATCGATTTCGGATTGGCGAAGCGGTTTCGGGATCAGAATACGCACGTGCACATCCCGTACAGGGAGAATAAGAATCTTACTGGCACTGCGAGATACGCGTCCGTGAATACGCATCGAGGAGTTGGTGAGTAAATTAGACAACTGATGACGTTAATATTTTTTACAAAATAGAAAATTTGAACGTATGTAGTGAAACAGTCTATTCCTTTTCTTTCATTACTGTCAGTGCTTGGCAGATGCCGTAATTTTAACGATAATTGGGCGATCCCCTTCTTGAATGTTTGATCTATCCTGAAAGCTAGAGTTGATAGGCATCTTTATGGCCGCGACGCACTTTCTCTTTGTCTTGCCGCATAATGAGTAGATCAGCCCGGTCGTTCTTTTTCTCCCCGCGTTCCCACTGAAATTGTGCGAGTATTCTTCGTGTGAATCACACACCGGTCCTCCTTCTAGCCCACCCATTTACACCCCTCCTCCATACGGGCTTTTCCTCCCTTCCTCTCCCTTCCCCCTACTCACAATTAGCCCTGGGGGGGGGGCTAAAGCGTGCGCTGTGAGCGTGTGAGTCATGCGAGCGCAATCTTGTTTCGAAGAGACCAGAGGGGGAATAGGGGCTGAGCCGGCCCCCGAATTGCGTCATGAAGAGAAGGCATTCACTACTGGATAGAGGGATCAATTCATGGTTGAACATAAAATAGAGGATAGAGTGGTTGATCGAAAAAATTGAACTATCAGACCTAAATCATTAAAGAAAGAAGATGAAAAATACAAAATCCAGTACAATAACGCTTTAAAACAAAAGAACTTATATTTTCTTATAGTATGAAATATACTAGAACAATAAAGGAAGAAATAATAAAATATTGCTTATTTCAGAGCAATCGCGTCGCGACGACATCGAATCTCTCGGATACGTGCTTATGTACTTCAATCGAGGGACACTTCCATGGCAGGGATTGAAGGCAGCGACAAAAAGACAGAAGTACGATAAGATCTCCGAAAAGAAGATCTCCACTTCCGTCGAAGAATTGTGCAATGGATTCCCCGGAGGAGGTTCGCTTTTTTTATTCGTTCAGAATCATAGATTCGAATCATTTCCATTTCACATCTTCCACACATTTTCCATTTTTTCCCGGCGTTGTTACAGAGTTATTGTCTTTCAAAAGAAAGATAGACAACTATTGATATGGCTGAAATTAAATGAACAAACATTCGTAAAATTCTAATATAATTTAAGTTTCAGACGCATTTTGCGAGTACCTCAAGTACTGTCGGGGGATGGGCTTCGAGGAGGCGCCCGATTACTCGCATCTTCGCAATCTCTTCCGGATGCTCTTCCAACGACAGGGATACGTCTACGACTACATCTTCGACTGGAACTTGCTAAAGTTTGTTGTGAGAATCTATGAGACGACGATGGGCGAGTTTGGCATGGTGTAGAGTAGTGAAGCACGGATGAAATATGGGTAATGATAGTTATGACACAATAGCATTGCTCAATGTGATGAGACGCCAAAATGACAAAGAATGACAGTCTTTTTCGAATTTACCTGAACCTGTGAGATGCATTTGTTTATGAAGATTAAATATTTCATCTGTGCTAAAAGTGGAGTGACATTGTATGTGAGCTTGAACGTGATCGTCAGTCGTGGTGCCAGTTGATAGATCAACGATCAAAGATCCTTCATTGCAGTTGCCGGACAAAGCGACCGACGGGACCGCAGACAGTGCCGCAGCCTCTACTGGGTGCGCCACTGGCACAGTGAAGAAACTCCCGAGAATACCCACCGAGGAGGTGAGTAATGTAGATTAATTGGTTAAAAATGTAGAACAGTAAAATTTTAAAAAGTTATTGTTATTGTTTTAACAATCATGTAGAATCGAGATTGCAAGTATTTACTAGGTGCAGATATGTGAAGTATTCACAATAGACAACATGAATTTACTTTCAGATAATCCGGATCGATTTGACTGGACTGATCCCGTCCCTGTCATATCCCGGTATCATGATGCCTCCTCCCCTCCCTCCTCCCTCCGTCCGACGATAATTGCATATCAACTCTCCGTCAAGTGACCTTCCCTCCTTCAGAATCAATCGGTGCTTGCTGTACATACCCCTTATGCAGTATCGACCTCCCAAATGTTCCCTATATCCCCAATAACTCGACGACCTCTATCGCTGTGATGTCATAATTCGTCCTCATATATCCGTCCCCGTCTACTCTCCTTCCTCCTTCTTCTTATATCGGTACTTGTCGTTCAGACCCCGGGCTCTCTCATTTTAATATCCATATGCGTTTCGTTTCGTGCAAGCAATCAGATAACCCTGGATTCACACAATCAGATATCCCTCATACTCATATAGGTTGAATATGCAAGTCTTTCATTGCCCATTCCCATCCAGTATCCATCATATATCCTATCTATTCACACGAAACTGCGCGGTTCGCTCATATCGGTCTGCCCCCTCCATTTAGGTCATTACGATGCATGTCTTCTGCACATTTTATTGTTTTTTCGAATATTGGTGAATCTCCCTCTATCTTTCAAACTGTACCCTCCTTCCGCCTTTTCCTTTCTCAGATGTGGTGTTGTATCACAAAGACCCTTCACTTTCGATGTTGCCCTATTTCATTCGTATCATTGGCTAGATTGTGTTCTCATCGATTCGTGAATTGCCTTCGTGAAGCCTCTTACAGGTCGTAGAAATATCTATTTGTTCCTCAAATTAATCGCCTTCTTTCTTCCCCCATTTCACTTTTCTTCCGTTGGAAACCAGTTGCATACCTCTATTCTTTCTCTCCAGCTCAGATTCTATCTATCAAAAATATCGCCTTGGATCAGAAAGTTGTTCGATGTGTGTTAGCGTATTTTCGACCTTTTCGAGTAAACGCAAAACATTCTCAAAATCCCAGTAGTTTCTTGGCTCTTCTGCTCTGGTTGTGAAACTTTTCCTATTGTCAAACTTAATTATTTCGTTTCTTGTGTTTGAATAGAGAAAGAGATCACGAGAAGTTTTCTTATATAGAACTGATGAATAAAAGATTGAGAAATTCACACAAGATTGCGGGTGAAAGCAGAGCGATGTATACAACGGTTCTGAGCAACTGCATGACACTACACGAATGGGGAGGAATGACTCGGGGACTAGATTCAGGGATACATCTTGATATTGCCTACGATCTCAGCAGCCGTTTGCTGTCTCCGTCTACTCTTGTTTGCGACGTTGATACTTTGAGGAATGAGCGAACTCATGATGAAGTCCTTTGCGTCCCTCCAAATCTCAGCCTACAAGATACAATTTGCATCTGATTACAGAGAGAAGTAGAAGTGGGGATACGGTAATATCGTACCTGTTTCCGGGCGTTCCTCGCTATCAATTGACTCGTTCTCTGTCGAGAATATCTATCGAACGTCTCCCCTAGGGCGTCTTCAATCACTCCCATTAGCACTTCCTTCTCGACCTCCTGCAATTGAACCATGCAATTTAAGAAGTCGTTAGCCAATGCCAATAACATTCTCTCTCAAATCATTTATGAATCAAATAAATAACATAAAACTAACCACTTCGTCACTCGCCGGAGCCATCTCAGACTTTCTTCTAAAGTGATAGGGCGTCGCTTTGACGATGTGTCCCTTGTCCAGATACTCGACACTCGCAACTGCCTGATACATCTGCAAGAGGGAAGGAATACTCGGAATGGACGAGGAAGAGAAATGTATGGCCACTACTGCTTAGTGTCACGTGATCAAGTCGTCTTAGCTCTCTCTCTCTTCCAACTCCATTGCAGGAATTGAGATCCCATCTCTCTTCGCATGTATCATTAATACCCGTCGCTTGCTTCGGACTGGATCATTGGATGGTGTCTAGTTCGCCCGTGTTCAGAGATCTCATATCTGACCCAACTAGGACTTGAAAAGGGTATCAACTGAGGACTAAAAACGTGATTACCAACTACCTAACACATATTGTAACCTTACAATTCGTTCCTAGTGATGCGCCTATCGTTCAAGGAATGTTATGAATAACAGATGTTATCATCAGGGAAATGTTCGAGCAGGGCTTCACTAAATATGTTTCAATGCGCGTGCGTCATCAACTCTTCATTGACGAGTTTCTTTCTAGAGTTCGAAATACGGAATCTTCAGTCCTCGTACTCTCTCACCGGCCAGAGAGGCGAGGGAATGTGTGAAATGAAGCGGCGATTACTCGTATTTCGATATCTATTTCTCTCACCACGGTTTGTGTTGCTCTTTCTGCAGTCTCGCGCAAACTTTGAGAAGAAAGTGATTGAACGACTGGTGCATGGAGATGTTGGAGACTCGAGCGAGACTGAAATAGTGAATATACATGATCGATTCTCTGAAATACTCTAATGATTTCGAAATTTTTTATACTTAAAATTTCTTTGTAGATACCAATGCTATTTTAATTACATTTGCAGACAGTTCATGTATCCCTCTGCAAGCCGCTGAAACGACTGGATTATTAATGATTGATGTGTTATGAGTTTAAGCAATCATTGCTGTCTAGCTATGCAATATACGCAAAAGATTGTTTACCGGGGTAACCCTCGAAATAGTAATGTTTTCGAAAATGTGGTGTGCTAATGTGTCTGCTTACCGGAGATTCCTCTCTGACGTCGTTTGCTGACTTGGCGCGTTGTGGTAACGCCACGGAGAGGAGTGGAAGGGTGTTCGAATCGGATGCATTCACGATGATTCCGTTCTGACGGAGACCCGAGTACGGAGATGATCGTTTATCTGGAGGATATCGATAAGATACAGTGTCACTACGGGTTCAAAAGAGACATTTGTTTCAACTGTTTCTTCGTCGAAAAATGGGGTATTTCTGTCAAGCCCCTATGCTAAATCCATCCCATGATGTGACTCATTCTCAGGTTCGCATGCGTTTGCAATCAGGAAGCTGTTGAGAATCACGTGGGCTAATGCCTCTCTCAATTCGATCAAACACGACACAGAATATGAAATCTAAAATTCGGAAATGCACTCGTTTGCGATATGGCATGCGCCGTGATTCGATGAATTATCGCATTAGTGCGTAAATGCTCTCAATGGGAAGTGCATATTAACCTTCCGTTGATGCTCTTATCGAGTTGTCATTAGCGTGAATTGGGGCGGGTCGTTGATGGTTTCGCGTCGTCGAGACTGCTTCCGACGAAGACGTCGACGCTTTCGGATTTAGAGCTGAAAGACTCTCTTCATTTCACATACTCTCTCTCTCTCTCTCTCTCTCTCTCTCTCTCTCTCTCTCTCTCTCTCTCTCTCTCTCTCTCTCTCTCTCTCGCCACTAAACCCCGTTCGCCCACGAACGAAACCATTAAAGAGAAAGCGTTCGGATTACTGTCAGGAAGGAGAGAAAACGACTGACGTTTTGACGATCCTCGAAGGATGAGCTGAGAGATGTCGCTACTGTCGAAGGGAGACGCGGGAGGAGGAAGATTGGGCAGTTGAGGGAGATGAACGTCCTTCTTTCCCTTCCGACTGCTCTTTCGTCGATGATTCGTATCTAGATTGATGAATGAATTGCGGGTCTTCCAACACGCGAGATAATGACGGAAGATCGCGGGATCGACCCGCATCTTGCTGTCGGTCGGGTCGCTTAGCTATTCCACGGAATTCTCCAAATTTCTCTCGTTTTCGCGACCCGACCGAAGCTCGAAATGATTTAGAATGCTCACTATTTCCCTTGAGATGAGCGAGCGACGCCGTTGAGGTTCCCTGCCTGAAATATAGAAGAGTAAATGGCAATATTTTGAAAATTACCATGGTGAAGATCATGAGTAATAGCTCACACAATGAGTGGTTATCGGTTCTAGATCTTTGACATTTCCATTTCACCGAAGTAGCACCCTATTCAAGGTAAAAAAGCTCTTTGACGCACGGGCTCTTTCATATCGTAGCTAAGACGGACAAACATGTCCTCCTCAATCTTATCAAAGTAGCCGAGAATAGACACATCCGTACTATGAGTAGGGGAAGTCAATTTCCGATATTAGTGGTCAGTAATGTGCGAGGAAGTGTGTTGCATCATTTGCCGTGCGGACAAGTGCTTAACTCGCCGCTATTTCACCACATATTCGCCATGGTCTCATCATTAACTATGCTGACGCAATACGCAAAAGCTCGTGCGATCGCTGGAAATAGTCGCATGACTGCTGGCAGTCAGTTATTTTCACACCCGCGTACTTCACTGTAGGTACGAGATTCACGATAGAAGTGAGCAGAGATCGAACGGAAATTAGATTCGAATGAACTACTGATGCTGATTCACCTACTCATACACTCAAAATCACTTGGAAAGGGCTGGAGGAACATAACTAACAAGAACTATGAACCTGAGAGGCAATCTAGAGACAACTTCTTGGCGTGATTAATAGTGAATGGAATGACTGACCTGACGGAAGGGGCCTGGTAGAGGAAGGGAAGTTGCACCACATCACCGCCCTTCTCAATGTTGTTGTTCGTTGACCGGCCATTCGTGTAGGAGTAAGCGACGCTGTAAGATACGGTAGCTACGGTATATTCGACTGGTAACGAACCCCTTATTCATCTTGACTCCCTTGACTACAGGCGGATTGTCCTCATGGATGAAGTCTATTCGGGGAGGGAGAATCGATGCTCGGGAAGCGGCCATTACTGTATGATACCGTATGTACACCACAAAAACACGGGAAAACGACACGTAAACGGATATTCAAATCGTCATTTCGAGTTTTTTTCTCGAATGAGATCAACAAAGGGAATGGCTTCTCTCGAAATGAAGGGCTGTACTAAAAGTACTGAGACTGATAAGGAAGACCCGATGGACGTCGACAATCGAGAAGGAATAAGGAGTCTGATGAGGGGAGAAAGGAGGAGGGGCGAATTGCGATGAGAGAAAGAGAGAAAGGTAGGCGAGAAGGAAGGAAGACCCTGAGATGTGAGAGGGGGGGGGGCACTCACTCGATTGGTAAGCCGGAGTTTATTGAGGAAGCGACGAGAGACTGTGAGAAGGAATACGAGAGATCGATGACGCATTTGGCGATACAACGAGGGGAACTATGTCGGGTGAGAACTTCCGCATAGTAACCTACTGGATGAGAAACTATGAGCGTTGTGGAATTTGTCAGATAACTCACATACGAAAAGAGCCAAAAGAATGAATTTCAGCCAATAGGTGATTTTGCGGAAATCTTCCTCCGACACTTTTGGAATAGCAGTGGAATACAGTATCTAGTAACGATAACATAGCGACAAAATGCGGGCGGTCTGGGTGGATGAAGAGAGGGGGATAGCATATTTCATTGGTTGTAGGAGGTGGAGACTCGTGGATGGGAGGTTAAAGGGGGAGGGGAATGCTTCCTCATCTTAATCATGGATTGAGAGCTTCGTGGAGGGCCAAATGAACATTATCGAAAACTAGGGAGTATCCTTCCTGGGTTAGATGGAAGAAATCGAAGAGAAGATGGCGATCGATCAGACCTTCACTGTCTGAAATGGCAAGGTTCGGTACTATTTCTGATGAGAGCCAACTAAAAATTGTCTTCCGTTTCTAATGTTTAGAACACTCTGACAAAATTCCGCTCATCAAAATCTTTTTTTGATCTCATCTTCTCATTCGCCATTCGCCAAGGTTCTTGTGTATTCACATTCTATGTCATTTCTGCCTTGCCGCATGTACTAAATAAGATTCATCGAAGAATCTCACTTATAATGGAAGTGTCGATATCGATGACGGATGCTTTTGACCGTAATCTCGTCTCCATCTCTCCGTTCACTTCACCAATCCAGTGACGCGCCGGCGAATCAGCGGTTCGCCCAGATGGAATTAATTTCTGGAACGCAGGAATACGGCAATCAACGAGCGATTAGCTTTCAGTTTCGTGTATTCACCGGAAGTGTGACGAAATGCGACGAGATAAGTGGTGGAATGCGTACCATAACGAAGATCGAGGCTTGGGGAAGGCGAGTGTGAATATTGTCGACGAGGGAAGAGAGATGAGTGAGGAACTCGTCAGGGGAAGAGAGGAGAACGTCGTTGTGACCGATGGATAGAAGGACTACCTGTATGTTTTTCCATAAAAATATTTGATCGATCATGAGGTGCGATACCTATTGAATACTGAGTGGAATAACAATATTTGTAACTAGAATTTTTGAGATTTTTGGATGCATATGCTTGAGATGATTTCACTTTTGTTATGTCGCATTCTTTTTCGAGAAGAGATCTTTCCGTAGAGTTACAGTGTTCTCGTGATATCTGTTGCGTCTACTGCATGATTCAGTTCTTTCACGTGCATATTGCTATATTCTTGGCAGAGAATGATATTTTTTCCGTGTCCAGTGATAGTGCAAAAGCGGGGGAAGCGGGAATTTGCACGAAATCGAACATGATTATTGATTCATCTTATTCATTCATTGTCATACTCATGAAATGATTTTTCCCATTCTAGTGATAGATAGTGATAGTTATTTTTTTTCCTATTCCAGTGATAGTGCGGAAGCGGGGGAAGAGGGAATTCGTACAAATCGGACACACCTTGGCGGGGATTCGCTCCATCTCGCCGTTCGTCACCCTCCAATCCGCTGTATTCACCGTGTCTCCCATCACTCCGAACACCAAACAGTGCAGGGCTGCCAGACGATCACGATACAACTGAAGATTTTGATTGATAAAATAAATCATACTTTCTTTCTGCATGTAATGAACGAATTCATATTTTTTGTAACTAAAAGAACGTTAATCATTTGCAACAAACATACAACTCCACATAAATTAAATTTTCAGAAATTAGGTTTGAACTCGCATTGGATTGTTCGAGTAGGGCAACATGATCATCTCCAATGATTAGCACGTCCGCTTCCTTGTCGCGAGCCTCGGATACGAAATGAGCGTGCTGAAACGATATAATCACTTTCCGTTTTCAGTGTGAGAAGTGAATTCGAAATGCTCGAAACCTACCCCAACATTGATAACTAGCATGCAAAAAATGTGGCAAAAGATTCGCAGCGGGCAGGATTCGAACCTACGCGGGCAGAGCCCATTTGATTTCGAGTCAAACTCCTTAACCACTCGGACACCGCTGCACATGTGTGCTCTCGCCAGAAATACACTCTCGCCTATCGGGACGGTGAAAAGGGAGAAAGAAAGTGGAAGAATGGGGGGGGGGACAGCTATCTGTTACCCTCCTTGTCCTTTCCCCTCTTCGTGATCACTGACCAAATCTTTCCATCGATCATCGTTGGCTCGTTCTGGAGGAATTCCCATGAGTGGAGGGACGATCTAGAATAAAAAATGCATAAAGTATAGTAAAAAAATCGTGTAGGGAAATGACACTCGAGAATGAACTAGAGCCAAAGTCAGCAAGGTCTGAACTAGGTCGAGCGCGCTCACCAAACTGGTCAGAATGGCAGGAAATTGCGGGTATGGTTCGAGTATGAAGTGCGATGACCGGCCATAAAGGGTAATTGGATAGGAGTGTGAGTAAGTAGCATAGAATGGGGTGAAAGAGTGAGATCAAAAAGCAAAATCGCGTAGGGCGCTAGAAAAATCCACGAAAACGAGGGAACATCAAATCGATAGACAACACTGAACGATGTAATCGAAATCAACAGCGATATGATCAAAGAAAGAAAGCTAGCGGCCGTTTCGTAATAGAGAAGTGTCATTGGGAGAGGAGGGAGAGAGAGGAGCCGCTTAACCCTGCTTGGGAGTATTGAATTCGACCCGGAGAGAAAAAGGGACACCAAAAAGAGGCTGAGCGGTGCGAAATGAGAGAAGAAAAGAGCGTGTTGAGGGCAGAGAGACGAGATGCAAACAGGGTTTTGTCCTCCCCTTCCCTCTCTCTCTCCCTCTCGCTAGTCACTCAATTCACGATCCAGAGCGAGAACCGGAGATGATTAGACAAGAGAGTACCGAGAAGGCATGCGAATAGGGGCGAATTGATGTCAAGAGTGACGGAATAGAGTGAACATCGCTGTACTAACTCTCCCCTCTCTCATCGCTCGATTGATCCCTGTAGGAGATTGGTAAACAATCATTTTTAGTTCCGGGACAGCCCACAAAGCGTCCTTTGAGCAAAAATCAATAAAAAACATTCATCGTGCAAGCATCTGAAACATTCATCTTAGGTAATATCGGTTGTGTATATTGTTTCTGCATTGTTTTTGAAGTGATGTCTCCGAGGGGGAGGAGATGAATCAGAAAATGGATGGGCGAATGGAAAGATGCGACACTCTACTACGTGCCGTATCACGATGATCCCTTTCGTGACAGCCCTTCTTCTGGCGGATCAAATACTCGCAGCCGATCCGGTACTGTTATTATTTAGTCGGCTTTTTGGATGTTTAATTCCGAAAAGGCTACCGTAATTTAATTTACTCAATCTGTTGACTCATAGATCAGTTAATCAGCGTCCAATTCAGTATTACTACGGACCATACGAAGGCCGATCACCAGTGATCTTCCAAGAAGTACTCGATAGACTGCCTAAAATATGCGATCGATACAAGGTTCCAATGCGAGATCTCTTCAAGACTCTTGCCGAAGAAGGGAAGGAGACGTTTATTGCACGAAGGTGAAGCATTTCAAAGCATAATAAATGTAATCGATTTCTTTCAGAGACAACAGTGATGGAACGCACAAATATGATGAAGGGAATCTGCGCGACGGAATTGTGAGATCTTGAGAGAAGAAGTTAATTATATATTGCGATTTCAGGTTCGAGCAGCAAATCTGAAATCACCATTGCTTCAGGTCGAACCGGGTTTCATGTACGTATCACAATTTTCTCGACTATTTAGATATTCAATGTCTTATTTAGAGGAACTCAAAAAAATCTGCGTACTAATTTTAGCAACTCAGATAATTTGCGTCCAATACTATAATCCTAGGTTGACGGCGAACCCAATCGAGCAGCATAAAACGGCATTTTCGAAGGACAAACCATTGACACCAGTCCTCGTCTACAAGTGCCCTGTCGATAATGCAACTGATGACGAAAAGATCTTCGCCACAATCGGATCGCATAATAGAATAGATAGTACGTGCAGATGCAATTGATAACAATATTCAATGATTGATGTCAGAGAAACTCATCTTTTTCAACGAGCAGTGTGTTGAGAGCAATGAGAAGGATAGTGGAGAGTACAAGTACCTGGAGCTTGATGTTATTCAAGTAAATAATTTTATAAATGCAAAATTTTGAATATATTTCAGAGCGGAGCTGATCACACCAGTCATTATCCATCAATCGCTATGATGGCAACGATAATTCCGCTCATAATGGCTCCGTAAGGGGCGAATTATAGCGTACAATCCAGGATATCAAATATTTAATTCACTTTCATGGTCAATTAGCGTACAGACAACTTGAAGCAATCGATTACATCGATCGTCACAATAAATCGTTCTTAATTCATACAAATCAGGGTGTCATGAACCGTTGTGAGGGAGAGAATGTCAAAGGGTTGGGATGTGGGAAGCAAGAAACGATCAGAACTCAGCATTTCTTCGGGATTGGGAATACCAGAGGATTGAATAGTTAAGGGTTGGCATGGTAAGTTGAGAAAGTAAGAGATCTAGGGTTCATAGAGATTAATCAGTCCATATCCATATCATTCATAGCTTGAAGACCATTGTTGTTTCTGAGGAACATTCCGAGATTGGGAATCGTAAAATTATTCTGGGCAGGCACTCTTCTAGTCCAATTGAGAGAGCACGTTCCGGTGCATGTAGGAGTCTGCAAAGAATTTATAAATAGATTAATAATCAAAATAATCTAGAGCACAATGAAATTGATTAACAATTACCTTCTTGAAGTGAGAGATCAGGTTTGTGAATGACTCAGTTACGATGCCGGAACAATTAGTGCAGCCGTACTTCTGAAATATTGCCATTATATTAGATTTGTTCAAAAATTGTCGAAAAAAACGTACGAAATCCCATTTGTACTCGGCCCAATGACACTCGCGAACGTGTGCGTAGAAGAGATAAGCATTAGTGAATGGAGCACATCGGCAGCACGGACAGTAGATCACTAAAATGCATTAATTATTATAATATTTTGTAAATGGAACGCTGATGTGAGGATAGGTCGGTACTCATCTTAGGTTCCGATTGCCTCTCGTTAAGACACCTCCACTTTTGAGAGCACGTGGTAATGTTAGGGATTCATTTCACTTGTATTTTAATTCTTAAAAGAGTGTTGATCACCTTCCTTCACATTGAAACGAGAAGTGATGCCCCAGTAGCCATCCTTGATCTCGGGATGAGCCTGCTAAAAGGGGAATAGATATCGTACTCGCCTCACTTTTCAAGTTAATTTTGCACTTTGGTTTTGCAAGTCAACCTGTTGATCTAGGCACTTGTGCCCTGCGGGAGATCACTGCTCTCTTCTGCACAACATCACGAGTAATAACAGAATCGAGCAATCCAGAAAAAATATTTATATCTCACTACTCAGAAAGTGTTTTCCGAGCATTATATCTTTCGAATATGGCCGAAATACTCACTGATCGATGGTCGGAGAAGAGATTGAGATTGCATACAGTATAGAAGCAGCCATCCATGGGGCAACCGAACCAAGGGTACCTTAAAGAGATACGTAACTTAAGAACTCAACCCTAGCACATGAGAATGAATTCAATCCATTGATTTGCCGAACTTGGTTCGGCACGTCAATGGACTATATCGGACTTACTTGTTAGAGATGGCGCTGTGAATCGTGTACGTGTGCTGATAGAAGTCGAAACTGTCATGAGTGGCGAAAGGGCATACTGTGCATCTCTGAAATACATTATACCGTATATTCTCTTTCCATCGGCATCTTTCAGATCAAAGATCACATTACGAGAACGACGAAAAAATGACTCTCCTACTCACACTCTATGCTTACATCTAAAAATTCATCCCAAAACGCAGAGAGCCACATCACACACAGATAAAGAGCATCGAATATCTCTTTTCACTCTTACTTTCGTGCACTCTCTCACTTTGCCTGGCAGGATAGAGACGCTCCAAAGCAGTAGAGGAACATTCCCGTTCTCATAATCGCTTAGAGAGCACGCAAGAGAGAGAGACGTGACATTTCTTCTCAAATGTGGCTGTTTCCGCGCGCGCGTTCGGTCCCTTTCCTCCCCGAAAAACAAACCAATAAAGAGAGGGAAGAGGAAGGAAGGACTTACGAAGAAGGGTCCGTCCGCCTGCAAAAGGGCAATCAATATTTGATTGGTAGGTCAGATAGTACCTGGTCCAGCCTCCTCTTCCGATTATTGGTGTCCATTCTTCAAGAGAGAAGGGAGAAGAGGCGCGATTGCCTGGAAATGAACACTAAAAAGCGAATGGACGGCATGTGTCTCTTATTTCTCAATACTCTATCGTCTCAATGTCTGGCGAAAGATAAAATGATGAGACGAGAAACGTGCTCAAAAAGAGCCAACAGATGGAATGGAACGAATTGAACGCTGTCGCGGATGAAAAAGGGGATGACGAAGAATGCGGAGCTGTGCAAAAATGTATGAGGATGAGATGGCTTGGCAAGAATGTCTTGGCAAGAAGGTCTTCAATTCACGCATTCTCTCACTGGTCAGAAAGGTGAGAGAGCATGGTGACATAAGAGGTCTAAAAAAATTTAAAAAAACCCCAGATGAGAATGAGCGACGAACGAGAAGGCCGCCAATTTGCTGGTGTAAGAATTCCCCCTCCTCCCATCCGAATGTCATGGGCGAAAATATTGTCTCTCTCTCCCACTATCATTCTCTAGCTTGCAGTACATGAATCATGTCCCACACAGCATCCAATACACGACGAATTCGTGGCAGAAAGTTGAAATGAGAGTAAGATTCGAGAGTAGGAAAGTAGACTTCTAATGGCGAGAAGGCGCAGTGACATTAGTGTCTTACTCGATGGGTTTTGTGGCTTGTTCAATCATAAATTTCCTCCCTACGAGACGCTCTCTTTCTCTATCTTTTGTGTTCCTCTTGGAGTGTGCACAACACCACACGAGAGAGAGACGAAATCACGTGCGGAACTAAGAGAGGAAATGCTAATGACCAAACACCGAAAAAAAAATTCACAGTGATTTGAATGAAAAATGGTTCTAATTGTATAGAACACATGAGGAACGGATCTTGTCACGTTGTCTTGCATAGATAGAATAAATATAGCGAAAACAGAGAAAACAAGAGCCATTGGAATTGGAAGATAGAGATAGGAAGGGAGAGGGGAAATGAAGTTGACAATTCTCGCCACACGCAAAACACTAGTACAAACCACGGCTGTGAAAAATAGATTTGGCGGCTCCGAAACGTGAAGTGTATTTTTAACAAAACAACTTCATTTATTTAATTTAATCGAATATTACGATATTTTTTAAATTTATATTTTTAGACCATTAGTATTTTCTTCACAAACCTTCGATGCTAAATTGTGCGAAATGATCGATAGCAGAGTGAACGTTCGTATTGTTATAGTTGCAAGGTGGAATAGTTGTTCAATAAATGAATCAATAAATGCGTGTCTATCCAATTTGATGTAAGAAAAAATGAAGCTACAGTAAACCTACCGTATCTAAACCGTAAAAATACCGTACCCCTTATTTAACCCAGATGTATATTCCCTCCGTACGAATGCACGGATAGATAACATTTCCTATAGTGCCTACAGTAACCAAAGTACGGTATACAGTCCATCCATGAAGTCGCAGGTATAGCTACCGTATCCTACAGTATCCTTACTCTATCTGTACAGTTTCTCCAACCATAACGTGAAGAAATCAAGCTACAGCATGCCTACTCTGTAGTATTACGGATACCCAGTATGCGAGCGAAACCAATTTCCAGAACCAGCCAACAATGTCAATGAAGTTGCACGAATATATACCGGATCGCTGCAGTACCCTAGCTACAGTATACCTAAATTTCCTCGAAATTACCACGATACAATATTCCTACCGTATCACGGTGTTAGTCAAGTTCTATCATACCTATCCTATCCTTACAGTATTCTAGCTACAAAACGTCTCCTAAATAACAGCAGTTATGGAATTCTTGGTCTTAAATCACCACAGAATATTCAACTGAATTCATCAGATCGATACGGATTGGTTTTCAATATATAGTATTTGTCTTTTCATCATAGAGAAGATATAATAATTCATTATGTCGTTTAGAAGAACATTAAGACTGCATAAGTTGTTTATTTAACTTGCCGACATTGAAGCTCACGATATATGTTTGAAGATCATGGCTCGTATTTTATTGTGCTGACTGACGTAATTGTCTAAGGATTGCGTGTAGATGTCAAATATGAAGTTCCTCCGGGCAGATTCGATTCCTAGAATGTATCCATCCGGAGAGGGGGAGGGAAGTATGCTACTAATGTCTGGCGCATCCAATTACATCTGAGTGAGGGTCGACGAGAGCTCTGATGCCCTCTTTCTCTCACTCGACGTAAGGTTCATTTCCTTCCCTTTCACTATTCACACCCTTTCACTCTCTTTTCAAGCCAAGTAGGAAGAAGTGACTGCTAATTTCCTCCAGTTGAGCTCTTTTCGTTCGATTCGCCTCGTTGATGTCTCCTCTTCTTCAACTGGCCTGACATCCTTCCTTCTCCTCTTCTCATTCGAATGATGGACCCTAAGGTAGATGAGCACTCTCACTTATTCTGGAGAGGTCTCTTGTCTCAGTTCGCACTCGTCGGAGGTGGTCTTCTAATCGTCGCTCTTATCTTCTATTTCGCTCTCGTCAGACGGGAAAATCAGCCCGTGACGCTCCTTGCTGCATCCGGTACGATAGTTCGTTATGAAGCACGCTCGTAATAGGGGCAAAGATCTTTCAGGTTTGTGTGAGTAGTACATATTTTTTTTTTATAAATTTCTGATTTTTATCCAAATATAATGACTAAACCGTAATTCCGGCATGTGACGACGAGTACATGATTTTTTTTCTCATAACAGAAGTTAGACGCAAGGGTGTGAGAGAATAGATCATGACGTTGAAAACTCAATTGTTTACAATATCTTCTTCTCTAGACAACAATAGCGACGTGTCATCCTTGAGGAAGTGTAGAGACCATTGAGAATGAGTTCAATACCGAGAAGCAATGGAGCGATGAAATTATGGGCAATTTTCTTCCATCGCCGGGGAGACTTTCGAAGCTCTCAGTTGAATTGAATTGTCCCGTCTCTTGCAGGGGCCATTACTCAATGGTGTATGCGGGTTTTCTATTCATCGGATCCACAGAGAACACGACCGAATCAAGACGATGCTCGAACTGCGGAGGAGATGATTCCACTCGGACAGACTTCATTATGATAACTATTCATCCATGTTAGTTACCCTGTGATTGTAAATGCTGTGATGCGACGATGCTTGTGATTTTTTGTAACTATTAATTATTTGTTTTTCTTCACTGATTATTGGTTATCAATGTCCCGTACAATACCGTAGCCGAGGTAAAGGTTTATAACAGTTCGGAATTGTACGGTAACAAGAATTACAATAATAACTAGATTTTGGTCTGATTGTTCGATCAGCGACATCTCATTGAGACATCGCGTGTCGTGAATAACATTCACCACTAACATAGTCCGATGCTCTCATTCAGAGTCTTATCCATTGTGATTTCACCTCGTGCTCTCTCCTCTCTCTCTCACCCTTACTCCCCTAATCTCTAAGCAGGAAATATCCATCTTACGCATCACGTACAACGTATCGTATCTAGTTGTACTTGTGGGAAGGTCAATTTTGGCTGGGATTATCTCGATTGGCTTCGAATTTATGAGCGACAGCTCTCCGAAAATGCTCAATGTGTACTACAACGTCGTTGGCTGTGTGATGTATGCGCTGATCCTCCTTCCAATTGTTTTCACACGGGATAAGTCATATCGGACCCCATTCTGGACCTTCTTCATCAGTGGAGGTTCGAAATGTTTTTATTACATTGATACATTCACGACTCAATATGTGGGATCTCGTCTGATTACAGTACCTAGTGCCATTATATTTGTGTATACGAATTCATTCAGGCGTGTACGGTATCTTGTGCATTCTCGGCTATGATTTCAAATGGTACTGGGATATACCGACCAGTGTGATTCAGAGGGTGAGCGAGCACTGAAGTGAGCTGTCTACTTCCAATTTTCAGGCATTGAGTTCAATCACAGCCATTGGACACACAATTGCCAAGTACTTCGTTTGTCTCAATCGGTACTTTGCCATTCGTCACTACAACCTCTCCGACGTGAGTTCTTCTAATGTATGTTAATAAGTACCACATTAGTGGAAGTAGATTGTTGACTTCTGAGAGCTGTTCACCAGATGGCATACTGTAACTGAGAGCCGTGTTTTTATGTCATCTTGAAGTGGAACCTATTATTTCAGAATTGGAACCACAGTACGGTTGTTCTGATGCTCGTTGCTCAGTTTATCATTCCGATCCTTGTTGTGGTACCGCTCGCATTCGCACAACCGAACGCGAATGGAATCGATTGGGGGCCGCCGTATCTGATGACCGTAAGCTTATGCAATTGTGATTTGTCGTTCTCTTTTATCCAACTCACTCACATGGTTACAACAGAAGTGCACTGCTATAAAGAAACACATTATAACTATAGATTGTCCAATCGCTCTCTGCCGTAATTTACGGGTCATACGTCATCGTGGGATCCATTTTGACTGCTATGTCAGCGAAACATCTGAGGAGCCTCATGCGTTCGGCAAGTGTAAGTTAATTGATCAATCGAGAACGACTCATCCCCAAATTAGAAATCTCAGGAGAAGAATAAGACATTGGCAGTACGACAGGAGATACTCATTCTATTCTACTCAATCGTCCTTTTCATCTCTCATTCCCTCAAGTGCATTCAACAGATTCTCTTCATTGCAATGGCAAATGTTCCTGCAGTTCAAGCAACTTCATTGATGCTGGTATATGCTCTATATGTTTTTTTTTCATTCTGATGAGAAAGGGGACACTGCCGAGCCTCATTCTTTTCGTATCGACAGAAAAATGGTATGAAAAAGAAAGAGAAAGAATATGAAAAATCAAATGAATAATGTATTTCTCTTTTCTCGGTCTCAGCTTTCAGCTTAAACATTGTGAATTATGATTACAGTACCCGTACATCAACGAGCTTGCTGTCTTCACCTCTCCAATTATGATGCTGATAATTTCGAGCAAACTCCGTCGATTTCTCTGGTCGTTTTATGTTCCATGCTACAGGCGTAAGAAGAGCATAACCGTCAACCCTTTCTCCAAGACTCCAGATACCATTCGATACTAGTTATATATCAACAATCTGGTTGATTTCTTGAACATTTTCTCTGGGTTATTCCAACATGTTTGTACTGTGATGATGAAAAAACGATCATAAAATATATATCTCTCTTTCGTCTGTCTGCAGCCTCCTTGCAGAGTTTACTATCAAGATAACGTAAGAGCTATTTTGAATTGCATGTGATAACTCGTAGACGTCATCATTGTGTTGAATTCGAGTTTTTAACTCAAATTTGACAAGTTAAGACAAGACAAGACAAGTTATTATGTTCAAAGAAGATCAAGCGACCTTTATTCGATTCTCAATTCTTTCCTATTCCTCGCCTAACTCGTACAAGGTTCAAATTAACAGCTCAGCGTGATTAAACAAGGAATGATTAAAACTAAAGAAATATGGCAGCTAGACTTCGAAATTAATGATGATCACTTGTGTATTACTAATGATGCAAAAAAAGCTATTGCGAGATGTGGCGTGAGCAATATCTCTGTATAGACTAAAAAAAAGGTTTAAAAAATAATTTCAGCTGACATGTCTGATTAGAAATATTGCTCACACCACCGATACATAATATTGTATATAGCAGGTACAGATTACAACTTGTAATGTTCCGAAGATTCCTCCGACTCGTCACTTCCTTGTTTCGTATCGTCGGTCATGTATCGATTCTTAGTCGTCACGAAGGGAATGTAGATTATCGTGCCCTGAATTAGTCTATGTATAGAGTGCGACTTCGATGACAGGTATGGACTTGAGAAGAAAGGTCTATTTTGATTTCCATAACATCTTCGTTAAGGAAGTAGTCCTTATTTGTCACTGATCTTTAAAGTCCTTCCGTAAGCTAGTAAGTTCGAGTGAGAAGATCAATGCCCACTTCAGCATATATTTTCGTGGAAGCTCACCAGAGTGAGCACGCCAACGTGAATGTAGTAGAAAGTCTGCCACTCAGACAGTTCATTATTCGATACGACCCATCCGAAGAGGAGTGGTTCGATAAGTGACGAAAGAGATTTGAAGAGTTGCACGTTGCCAATAACGAAAAAAGCGTATGGGCTGCAATGATCACGTGATGAAGACGTCATGATTCTTAGATCAGGAAGAAGGAAGAGAAGGAGTTCATGGAAAATATGGAATATATCAACATCGACTACAGGGTAGAAACGATTCTGTCATCGTTGTTCGTAGTCTCTAGTATCACATGAATCAAACAGCCATAACAAAAAGTGAACATCTCAGATGAATATCTGAGATGATCAGAAAAATGTTTCACCCGCTCATCAGAACTCCCCCCTTGTAGAAAGCTCCGACATTAGCGCCGATTAGAAATTGGAAGATTACTTGAAATGCGACCTGCGAAATATTCAATCAAATTACTAATTATTGATGAAATAATTTCAGTAAGCGATTAATTAGCTATTGAGTAAGTACCTGCATTGACTTATCTCCCTCGATCGTCAATGCGATCGCAAGAAGTACAAATGCAGAAAGCTGAAGCGAAGTGAACGTGCAGATTCGAATTTTCGTAGTTTCAGATACGATTCAGGAATGGAGAAAAATGATTAAAATTTTAGAAATTTCACTGTACTTGATGGCATCACTGAGGATTCCTGTGAGAATTTTGCCGACAATGAATGCGTAACCGGGAAGACTCGTTGCGAGAGCGGTCCCCGCTGGAATGTTGCGTTGATGCAGATACTAATTATGCAAAGAGCACGATCGCCAAAACGGTTGATTCACATTTGTTTTCTGATTCCTTGATGTGATAAACAAGATTGATCGCGAAAAGACCTGATCAACTGAAGGGCAACTCACTCGAATCAAATCCCAGTTTGGCGAAGAATTTGGACGAGTAGGTCATGAGCATAATCGATGCTGCAGTGTCGGCGAGAGCAGCCGCCCAGAGTGCGTAAATACGGTAGTCACTCAGGATTCTCTGAAGTGAAGTAAACCTTGCTATAAATTTGAAAAATATATCAATGTCCAATTTATACGCAATGAAACATAATACATATTTATGCGCGTTCACAAGAAAAAAACTCGAGAACGAATTAGAAATTATGTTGTTCTCCAATTTCTAGTCGATGCATTAATTTAAATCTCGCTTGTTTACTAGAGACAGCTCAAATTATAAAAAAATAAAATTATGTATTCCCTCACCCGATACGGCACCGACACTCGTCCCTCTTTCTTCTCCTTTCCCCTCTGAATGTACACTACTTCAATGGCCGTTGCTGGACTGGTTCTCGGGTCGTCCCTATAGAAAATCGCCCAGAGGGCCGTTGATCCCGCGATTATCCCTCCGATCGCATAGTAGATCGAGCGCCAGCCATATGCTCCCAACATCTGGAAGGGTGAACTATCGAGGTGACCTCTATCCTGAATCATATCCTGTTTTCATGAACTATCGCTTAAATTGTTAAATATCAAAACTGAGCAGCCACTTTTGTTCAAAAATGATCAATGTGTCAATTATTAAAAATATTCAAACTTGTGATCTCGTACATAAGCAGCCAACGGTAGTTGCACGGACGCCTTCAAGAAGGTGAAGGAGGAAAGAAGCGCCAGAATGATTGCAGTTTCACCGATTGGAGACCAATTAGTCACGACTAATCCGACGAGGCCGAAGTCTGCGGAGTATGAGATTCCCTGAAATATGTCCTGCCTGCACCCCAAAACAGTGTCCAACATCCGAAAATGTACCGAATGCATGATCAAGCGTTGTCTGAGATTCGCCCCAATTTTTCACACTCTTCCGGGAGCATAAAAAAAATGTTGTCGCTATTTTACGACCATAAATCTGACGCGATAGCAGACAAATCTCTGTCTATCGCATAATCGATGCGTCTACACACCAACTAAACTCCACTCTCCGTCTATTCCAGATTACGAAACGCCTAGAACCGACATCGTAAGCCTATTACGGTTTTCGGTAACTGATAGATCACCCTCTCCCTAGTCAGAATTGAGTGGACTTTCACCTGAATCATTCGGACGATTATCGCGGCGGGGAAAGAGAAATCGAGACAGAGAGGCACCAAACAGGTCGAAGCGGTGCACAGTAGTCCTAAATCAATGCACCATGAATGCTAGATATGGTAATGTTGCTTTCACATTCAAATCGATGCTAGAGACGGTAAGCAACCACGAAATTTGATTGGTTGTTGATCAGGCTATCGAAAACGTTGAACCTCACCTGCACCAATTATCGTGAATTGTGCTCCGTATCGCGAGAACAACCAATTGAAAGGGTACATTCCAATAAGTGTTCCAACTGCCATGGATGTTATCAGCCAATTCTTCTCGACGTCATTGTAGATGCGGAATGACGAATTTCCATCCTATGAAACGCAATAATTATAAATCTAAATTCGTAACTTTAATTTGTGCCCATCTCCGGAACTTGATCTTTTTCTGTGTAATAATACTAGAGTTTATTTCGAGTTGGGAATCCTCGAGAGTTGCAAGGGCATTTTCAGCCTCGCTTTCACACTTTCTCTTCAATTTCCTGTAAGAGAGACAGGAAATAATCCGTCGATTGTTGCGATCTCCTTCTCTCTCTTCTCTCACTCATTTCCGTCCCAGACACAGTGAGGGACACGAATAATTCGGAGCAAACTGAAACCAGAGCTAACAGATATCGATGAACAAAAACCGATACGCAATCTGTTGCATTCATTTGATACTTTTTCCCATCCCGTAAAAAGCAAAGGGTACTCTTGATAAAAACGATCGAATCAGCTACATTTCCGCATTGATCCTACTCATTTCATCGAAAAAAAGCTCACCGTGCTATTGTTCTCCATGTATACCATAGTGTACGTGAATACATCCGGTCCGATCATTAACGATCCGAGCATTACAAAGGTCACGACGACTATCACATATCGATAGTAGTTTCTCAACGATCGAACTCTCGCTAGAATTCCTTCCATGCTATCTGAAATTCATGCGTTGTCGCTTTCTTTTTCTTACTAATTTGTAGTCTCTCGACAAGAACGCATTCGCTGTCACGACCAGAGATAGAGAAGAAACAGAAAAATGAACAGTGGGAATTATTCAATGAGATTCGAAAACTTCGCATCATCGATCAACAATGCTGCACCTATAGGATTATTTACAGTGCAAAATTCACTACGACCAGGGTGAAACAGAAGAAAAATGGTGGATTCTGCAGAATTTCAAGAAGAAAAATGGCCACAGAGCGAAGAACGTCACCTATTGTGGCTGTGGTGTGACAACCATCCTTCTGATTAAGCAGTTTCGGAAAGAGAACCAGCGAAAGGGGCGAAAAAAGAGAGCAGGGAAAGTAGACAATTCGTCCCCCTTATACTCTCAATTGTCATTCAGGGGTCCGACGATGGCAATAAAACTGAAATAAAGTGAGAGAGACGACGAACATTGAGCTCACACGCTGTTATCAGCCTCCTCTCACTTCGTCTCTTCTCTTTCCACATTCCCAATCTTTTTTTAACGAGAACTCTGTCGGACAGATTAGAGAAGCGATCGTCAATGGACACGAGTCAGAATTCACTACTTTTTTGTTACATGCGGATTACCTGCGTCCATTCTGAAACATCTTTGATCTCTGATCGATATTTCTCTAAAGTTTCTCGTTTAAGTCCCAATTTTCCGTGAATAGCAAAGTTAGGCAAGTGTGTGACACTCATCGGTTCCTTTGTCTTGTTGGCTCCGTTTCTAGAGCCTCCTCTTCTCCTTCCTCCTTTTGTCCCTGAATATTCATGCCTTCGGGAGGTCTGTCCTTACTTCTCCCTTCCTTTCCGTTCTGCTCCTCGTTCTCATTCCCCCTCTACTCTACTTATTCTGTCTGAAAGTATCTAGAGATTGAAAGAAGTGTCTGCCCTCCCATCTCGTTTGTTCTTCTTCATATGTCTCAGTATGTCACACTCCTCCCCTCCCTTCTCCCTCCTTCTCTCAATCTTTCCTTGACTCATCATACCGCGTTCACACTCACTATCTCTGTTGCACTCTCTCACCTCTCCCTATATCATTCCATTCATACCCTTTCCTTCCTCCCTCCATCCCCATCTGTTCATTTGCATTTTCCTTCCCTCTCATTTTTTTGCGATCTCAAATATTCTGGGCGCGCTCGGGCTCAGATCTTGCTGACCCCGCCCCCTTCTTCCTCAGAGCATTCCCTTCATCTGTATGGGTCTTAGGATGAGTGGTTTCCGTCTTGGCTCGTCCTCTTCAACAGCCGAGATCCCCATCAGGAAGATCATCGATGCAGCCAAATCGATCGATCAGCCGATCATTCTTATCGAATTCGTCCACTTTCTCTTCCGCAATCCGCTGATATCGGTGAGGATTGTTAAAGTTCCCGACGACTATCACATATCGATAGTAGTTTCTCAACGATCCAACTCTTGCTAGAATTCCTTCCATACTATCTGAAATATGTGCTGTCGTTTTCTTTTTTCTTACTAATTTACTCTTCCGCAATCCGCAATCCACTGATATCGGTGAGATTTTGGGGTTGGAAGGAAAAGAGCAGTAGTGAATAATTGAAAAGGTCTTCTTTCTCTCAGGAAAAGCAGTTCTGCATCGCATTCATTCGAATTCTCCTATCTCATAACAACGAAGAAGCGAGTCAGTGATTTTTAATTAACAATCCTCGGAATATTCAAATTAATAGAAGCAATTAGACATTCTCTAACTATTCTCCCTTTTCTCATTACCTCGTTATCACTATCACATACTATTCTGATGACGCTCTATTGTTTTTCTTCCTCATTCCCTCATGGGTGATTAGTAGAGTTCGAAATACGGGTAATCGTCTCTTCATTTGACACACTCTCACGCCGGTCAAAGAACCGAGAGGGTGTGTGAAATGGAGAGTCGATTACTCGTATTTCGTACTCTAGAGATTAGGTCGTTCATTGTATCATTCAGATGATGATCGTACCATCATCTCCTACTATGACCTGGCCAAGTACAAATTCGTGGGAATCACCAAATCATCAATAGTAGATCTTGTCGAAGCCCTCATGGAAGCGGTCCATGGAAAGATCAGCCAGGTAGGGTGAACCTTGAGACCAAGGGATACGGTAGAATCGAGAATAATTACGATATTATGGAGTAAATCGCCAGGCTTTTTTCTCCATTCACTGACCCACGGGGTACCACTCCTAGACGGTAGAACTTGACATAGTGAGGATTAGAGTTTGACATACGGGTAATCGTCTCTTCATTTCACACACTCTCTCACCACTCTGACCGGTGATAGAGTGTGTGAAATGAAGAGACGATTACACGTATTTCGAAATCGAGAGGGGATGTCATGTAGTCTGCGTCACAATGATCGGGGGGATTGGAAGACGGCAAAAAGTGCATTCATTCCAAGTAGTAATAGTGGAGAGAGGAGGCTGCCAATTACGAGCAGCCTCAAGTAATGAGCACTTCTCCCCTTACTCCACGATCACAAACACCTCGAGACTGCCTTCGCTTAATTGTAGGCAGAAGAGTAGGAGCTCAGTTTGCTGAAGGGTACAACTAATGAGTGAGAGAGAGAGAGCAACGAAGGAAGGAAGTGCACAAAGAGAAACACGGGGAAAGGAAGGCAACTGCTGATGGGCGAGGAATGTGAGCGGGACTGACGGGTCGGATGACTGTGGGCGATCGCCTCCCCTTAGGGAAGAAACAAGACGAGAAGAAGAGGAAGAGGTGCAAGAAGAGGAGAGTGTCACTGAAAGAGATACTCATTAGGCTATGAATAGACCGGGGTAGGAAACATTTTCCAATTAAGGGCGATAGGATGGAAATGAGTGATGATGTCGTGTAGAATCGGAGGAATAGATCAATAATGATCATTGAACACAGATGGATCTGGAGGTTCGTCAATTGGTTCGGGACGTCGATGGAAAGGAGATGATCGCTGTCTGCACTCAGATGATGAGAACGAACAGACTCAAGACCGGATGGCAACTCAAGTATGATCTTTTGATCTTTGATCTCTCCATCGCCCCCTTGATCTTTGATCTTTGCAGTGAGGTCGAGTTGGGAGTGATCTTCGAGTGGGTTCACGACATGTGGAATAGCCAGCACAATATGCATCTCAATGTCACGGATGCCCTCTCAATAGCTGAATCCTTCCGTCTCACCCCAGCCAGGACGTGCGATATCCTCTCTTTCCTCTGCTGCAATGACTACTTTGTGAAGGTAATAGAATGGGCAAGGTCGGAAAAAAACAGCCCAATATTATTAAATTAGTTGAGGATTCTTTGGTTTCATCCTCTTCTTGGGTCGAGAACATACTGTATATCCCACAATGCGTGCATTTTTTTCATATCCGAACCTGTCGTAATCGGAGGCCACCCCAGTCCATTCCGCATACCAATGCACTTCTTCCGCTTATTGCCCATCATAACGGAGGCCTTAGATGCTGGGTCCTTACACCATGCTCTCTAGAAGGCCTGAGAATGTGATAGACTGCATGGATGGAGATAGTGAGGCCCTCTCGTGGGGTCGTTCAGTTCCGAAAGTAAGAACGTCTCATTATGCAATCGTGTGGCCCATCTACCCGTCTTTCGCCCTCGCAGACAGCCATTTACCCCGTGCATCATACTATGAGCAATTCCGGGAAGATGAGGTTCGCAAAAAAATGCGCGGTTATGAGTATGTGTTGAGTTCTGAACGCAAACAGAGTAGACTATGACCTACAACGAAGAGGAAGAAGGAAGGCGATAGTGGATAGTGGGAAAGGAGCTTTCTTGCGCATGCATAGTAGATAGTAGGGGAGGTCCGCTGCACGGAAGAACCCATTGGTGATGTCCATTCTGAAGGCGAGGCAGACAACTACTGAATTTCTGAGAGATTACAACTATTCTTGGACCATTGACCTCCACTATTTTTGCAGGGAATTGGCTATGGACAATGAGCGGGCAATTTTTCATTAGAGGAAGCAAAGACTAGTGAACAGAATGGAAGCCGAATTTTATCGAAATATGTAAAACAAATTCAGAATTTTGCAGAGCAGTTCGGGATTCACTCTAGCCTGGAGAGGCATGTCCGAATTAGATCCCCAATCGACTCGAGCCTTCCCCATCAAGATGTGCTCTCGGTGCCGAAGACTTGTAGTCATGGTAAGTCTGCGGGCATCGCTTATTCCGAGAGGTTCTCAAAATCCTTGGAAGAGTAGAGAATCCTTTGCCCACTTCAGACTCAACCGCGAAGAGTGAATGACGAGATGGCTCATGAAGGATGCACTACGGAGTAAGTGAACTTAGTAGAGACTAGGATAATAAATTCCTTGAAGATCACCCAGTGTCGATGATGCCATGATCCACTATCATTACCGTATCCATGGCTTCGAGAAGATACTTCATCAGGTATGCTGTTGAATCTTTGAGTCCTTGATCAAACAAAGACTCGATGCAATATGAGAGGGACGCGATTCTGAGAAAGAGGTTGGCCTCTCCATAATTCAACATCAATCGGAATCGAGTGCACTGCCATTGTGTTGTCTCTCTCGTGATTCGCGAGATTGCGTATTCTGGGGGAGAAGCGAGAGCTTCCTTTTCTTCTTTTTGCGAATATTGCGTTGGCTCCACGTGCGCCCGCGCGCTACAATATGACATTGGGAAGGAAAAAGTGTTCCGAAAATGGCGGAAACTCTGGAAACATGTTTAGTATGGTTAAACGGCGGAAACATGATTATCATGGTTAATCGGACACATGTTTAGTATTGTAAAACTACAGAAAAAAGGTTAGTTTCATAATGTTAGGTGTGTGTTAAGTTTAAAACAACCAAAAACAGGGCTATTCTTGTTGGTTAGTGAAAGATCACAATATGTTCAGTATGGCCGTGAGAATCGTCGTTATCCCGACGGTCATCGTCATCGGCCAAAGAGAGCGAGGAAGATGGGCGTCGTATTCGATCTGACGACCGACGATGAGGAAGACTTCGACAATGAATCATGGAGTGATGGAGAAGAGGCCCATTATGAACCCACTGAGATTGAGAAGACCCTCCTTGAAGAGGCCGGTCTTGACTATTGAGATCTTGTCCGTCTCACCTATTTATTCTATTTATTGCGACAAAGTCGCCTCAAAATCGTAAACTTAGAAGGGCTTGCGTGCATTTCTTCACATAATTTCTTCGGTTAGATCACATGTACAGTTTTCTGCATCTCGTTTTACCCTCCATTCCTTCGGTGAGCCATCCAGATGTCGATTGTCTAACTCTCTCCATTCCACGTACGATCTCGCCTTCTCTAACCTCTCGGAGAGCACGTGGAATGGAGAAAGCATTCCTCCCTTTTCCTGATTCATTTCGTTCGGATACGTAAGGAACGCAGCTGTTAATGTCACACGATTCATTCTGTGCCAATGTAGTCAATGATTGTGTCAACCCCCGCAATTCTCCCAGTATTTTACGTACCATTCGACCTGATAATCGTCCGTATGCACTGATCTCACTGTCTGCAGTCCACCCTTACGGTGATGAACCATAAATATTTGTGCTTTGAATCATCCTGCACTTTATCGCACAAGGGCAATGAAACTTGGAGTGGTTAGCAGAGGAAGTGAAACAAATGCATGTGATGTACTCGAGGGAATCAAGGGAATTATGGTACTCCAAGAAATATAATAACAAGAAGTCAGGTGTTTTCAGTAAGTTCTTTCGAAAATTAGAGCCATTATGAATATCGAGTGATCATAAGAAGTTCATCAAGGCTTCAACCACGAGGTATGTGCACTTCCTTGGAATCTTCGTTATTGGACTTGTTACGATTCTTCCTGTCATCATTGTTGTTTCTTCCATTGGAGTCGTCTCTGTTGTTCTTCTTCCTATCAGAGTCCTTCTTTTCTTCACTATCCTTCTTCTTCTCATCGCTATCTTGATTCTGCAGAAATTCAACATCAAACTTGATAAATATCAGATATTACTTTTCTTCTATCATTTCTGTCCCTCTTCGAGTTTGCGTCTCTATCCTTGTTGTCATTACGATCCTTCTTCTCATCCTCGTCTTTATTCTCTTCTTTATCTTCATCGTCGTCGTGTTTGTGCTACAAGTAAATCAGAACTGATAATGATGAAAAAAAGAGTCAAAATTACCTTTCTGTGATGTTTTCTTCCATGTTTCCCTTGTCCTCTGTAGTGCTTGTGCTTCTTCTTCTCTTCTGAGCTATCAGAATCGGAACTGCTGCTGCTCCTCTGCAAAAATATAACTTACTTCGTCAACATATCTGCCTAAAATTTAGTGTTTTGTGTGATCAGTGCATTCAAAGTCAGCAAAATCTATTTATCGTGATTGGTTAAATGATTTTATATTGAGGAATAATTGTAAAAAAAACACCAAAAAGTGTGCCAGCCCGATGCGGGGCTCGAACCCGCGACAGCCAGATTAAGAGTCTGGTGCTCTACCGACTGAGCTAACCGGGCAACCGGCGTGTGCTCTCGCAGACTAGTACAGACAGACGCGCTTCCGACGCTCTCGCAATAGGTTCAAGTGAAGTACTTGAAAGATGTCCATAGTGATCATGGAATAATAATTTACCTTCACTCTGCAGTCAGTACTACCTTCCTTACAGTGATGGAGAGCACTGGCAAGTGCTATGAAGGCGATGAAAAGAATGAGAAGGCGCATTCTGAAAGTGGAAATAAACGAGAATGAGATTTACTTAACTGAGAGCGTAAGAGAACGATAATGCACAACACGATGCCATCTTTAGATTTTATCTGTGTTTTATACTAGGTGGTGTCCGATTTTCGACCATTTTAGCGGATATTGAACCGTGCGAGCTAGAGAGAAGACGCAAGTTCAGGTACAAAACTTACGTAAGAACGATCGACTCATGTAATCTCGTAAAACAGTAGCTCTTTAAATGGAACTAATTTTGAGTGCATATCCCTTGATCTCGTTATAGGTAGTTAGACAGAATCAACACTACTCCTCGAATATCATACTAACTTTATTCCTTTAAAGTTCGTAATTTCTGTGACAGCATTCATGCGTTTGACCGATTTTCTCGTCAGAACGACAAACTGCAAAACCAGCAAAAGTTTGCCAGCCCGATGCGGGGCTCGAACCCGCGACAGCCAGATTAAGAGTCTGGTGCTCTACCGACTGAGCTAACCGGGCACCCGGTGACTGTTATCTGAGACTAGTATATCTGCTGGAGCTCGTAATATGTTTTCGTTATTGGAGAGATCTGCTATTACAAATCATCTCTTATCGTTTAATCCAATATTCTCTACGGAAGTTGTCTGTTTAGTCACTCCACTGTACTTTTTGCATGCACTCGTCACGTATCAAATCGAACTTTATTACGATGATAAGAATGTACAAACACTGAGTGTCTCTGTCTCTGCTTGGTTGATACGAGTGACCTGTAGTAGAGATGGAAGAGCGATGATAGTTAGAGAGAAAAGAAGATGAAGAAGGAACCTGCAATGTGGAGGAGTTGGGTTGGCCCAAACTTGATCTTTTTAACTGTGAGATCTAACGAATGAGAGAAGAAACAGCTAGAGAGTGATAACGAACCGTTTATCGGCTGCCGAATCCTCCCGCGTCTCCAAAAGCGGGTGCACCAGCACCTCCTCGTCCACCTCCTCTTCCTCCTCCTCCTCTGCCTCCGGGAGCTCCAGCTCCACCCTGACCTCCGAATCCTCCAGAGCCTCCGAAACCTCCTGATCCTCCCTGCTCCGATCCCCATCCTCCCTGGCCACTGCCCGATCCGCCGAAGCCTCCCTGTCCGCCCGAAGAGCCACCGAATCCTCCTTGAGAGCCTCCGTCACTGCCCCATCCTCCCTGGCCTCCAGGAGCTCCTCCGAATCCACCCGATCCTGCTCCACCTCTTCCTCCTCCTCTTCCGCCTCCACTGCCTCCCTGACCTCCGAAGCCTCCCTGTCCTCCGTTGGATCCTCCGAAACCACCGTTGCCTCCCTGGTTGCTGCCGAATCCTCCACCGTTTTGGTTATCCGATCCCCATCCTCCTCCATTTGCTCCATTGTTTCCGCCGAAACCTCCCGAACCGGACCCTCCTCTTCCTCCTCCTCTTCCACCACCCTGACCTCCAGATCCTCCGAAGCCTCCCTGTCCTCCTCCATTGCCACCGAATCCACCACCGTTCTGGTTATCGGATCCCCATCCTCCATTTCCTCCACCGTTTCCTCCGAATCCTCCATTGTTGCCACCAAATCCTCCACTGTTTCCTCCTCTTCCGCCTCCATTTTCGCGACTGTCATCACGACCCCAAGGATTGTGCTAAAATATTTGTTTAATGAGATCGAGATTTACACTTTTCAGAATTTTCGAAAGTGTTATCGGGCCCGACACTGAAGATTGAAATCTTGCCTATTGGTACAGATATTGGTGCCTATTTTACTGACCCTGTGATGGTGTCTTCCCCATCCGCCTCGGCCTCCTCCTTCCCACCATCGAGAGCCGCTGCCTGGGCCGTTCCACCAGTTTCCTCCTGAGAAAACGCCATTTATAAAGCCTCTTCCTCAAAGATCGCCTGATAACAATGGAAGGAAGCATACCTCCTCCCCACTGCGCGAGTGCCACTCCCAACACTGCCAGCAAGAGGATCGTCGTGGATCGCATCCTTAAATTGAATATATCAAAATTAAAATGAAATTTATAAAAACAATAGCTGAAAAAAAGAGACAAAAGTAAGAGGAAGTAGTGCGGTCACGATCAATCGCCTCACTACGAGAACTGCGAAACGATTTGAGAGAAAGATGAGAGAAAGTGAAATGAGCTCGGTCAACATTCGATGTTCGGCTTATAAGGCGAGGAAACTCGTCAAGCGTGATCAATCGATCTCTCCCCTTGAGCTACTGCTCACCTAATAAGCACTTCCGCTTATGGCTGACTCATTCGAACACCTCATTTCTGTATCTAATGTTGGATCCAATTCACCGAACGAACTACTCATCGATGTTTTCATCTCCTAGTTTTCGTGTTCACTCAAATCAAGGAAGAATTGCACTTCATTTATCGAGTAATATGACAATGAGAGCGGATAATCAATACTGAACTCGTATCGGGCGAGAGATTATGATTAGATAAATGCTTATTAGATTATTAGAAGCGGTGATATACGAGCACTTGATACAAACAACTAGATATGAGCAGGCGCTAGGAGGACTAGCTAGTTGAAGTTGTCATCTATCAGTAGATTTATTTTCCGAAGAAGTTCAAATTCGCTTCTTCTGTGTTTTTCTCGACCTCACTAAAGTCAACGGAGGGTCCTCGTCCTCCTCCGAATCCTCCACCTGCAATTGAAAATTTCAGTTTGTAGTAGTGTAATCCTCCCTCAATAATCCTAATCCTCCCTGACGCTATAACATATAATTCGAATACTAAAGTTCTAGTGTAGAATAAGGTAGACTAAGAACAACTTATCAATACTTTACCTCCTCCTCCTCCTCCGAAGCTACCACCACCAATTTCTTGCGGTGGAGGCGTGAACTCTAGCACAGCCGGTTCAATAACTGCTGAGTTCTCCTTAGCCTTCTTCGCCTTCTTCTTGTTCTTTCTTCTCTTCTTCTTGGGCTTCTCTACTTCTACCTGAAAGATTAATGTCTGAGAAGCTTTAAATTTCCGTAGCCAGTACATTTCGTTTGCTGAGCATTTCTAATACACGATACCTCGGAATTCTCCGTTTTCTTCTCTTCTTGCTTTGGTGCCGGAGCTTCACTCAATCCGAATCCGGTTCCGCTCTTTCCGAACGAGCTCATATCGATATGAGGAGGTGGCGCTTCTCCCCCCATCATCATACCTACAATTACATATTTAACCAAATTGAAGGATAGATCAATAAGATGATCTCTCGATAGTTCTCAATTATGTGCACCCTCGCAAACTTGTTACTCATCAAGTTTCCTTTTGTTCTCATCTTCCCATTCGGCAAGAACTTTCACTTACCACTGTCTCCTTCAAATGCCGAAGAAACTCCATGTCGACCCTTCTCGTACCCAGTATCCTTGCCTTAATTATTATTTTTACATCACAGATTCAAACATCAGCCCGTACCATCGAATTCTTTCATCTTCTTCTTGAACGCTTTCTTCTCTTCGCTCATCGAACGCGTGCCGTCACCATTTGCGTTGAATCTGCAAAGGTATATAAAATTCGATGGAATCTTTTGACAGTTATACGTTCTCCTTCTAATACAATCTTACAAATTTGCATGGTATGTGAGAAATGTCGTATTGTTGTATGACATTCTAATCATCACTGTCGCCTTCTATATCTTGACTATATCAGAATACTCACTGTCCTAGTAGCTATTTACTAGATGACAAAAAATTGTTTTTTTTAGTATGAAAATTATGCTGACCCAGGAGGTGCAGCTCCGAAGAGTCTCGACTCGGGCGGTGGCCCATCCGGTCTCGTTCTGACCATTCCCGAATCTCCCCCTCCTCCTCCCAATCCACTATCTCCGTCGAACGCCGGTTGAGTATCTCCTCCACCTCCTCCGAATGGATTAGGACCGGAAGGTTTCGTCCTGGTCAGTCCCGAATCCCCACTGTCAAAGCCGGGCGGGGCTCCGCCGAATAGTCTCGAGCCAGGAGTGGGACCGGACGGGCGGGTACGAGTGAGACCCGAATCCTCTCCGCCACCGCCAGATTGAACGAGACCGAATCCGTTGCCGCTGGGATTGAATCCGGGAGGGTAGGCTTGGTTGGAGGTCACTCCGGACTCTTCGCCGAAGGAAGGACGACGATCATTCGAGATGGGCACGAATACTGAACGATTGCTTATCATTAATCTTTTTTGCAAAAACATTGAGTAACTATATGATAGACATGCGGGAAATAGAACTAAATGTTTCATCAGGTTAATGAATTAAATAGAATATATTTACAAAGAAAGATAATAGACATGATCTCACCAGCCTCATTCGGTGCAACAGTGGTAGGCTGCACTTTGGCCTGTTCATGGAATCCATCGACTACCATGGGAACTGGATGGCCATTCTGATCAAGCAGAAGAGGAAGATTGGCAACGCCGTTCTTGCCTGAACGAATTGTTGTGATACGTGAAACAATTCGACTGTTCATACCAGTATAGATAGGCGGCAGTACTCGAGGAGCATACTTGGCAGCAAACTGTCTCAGGAGAGCTTCGGGAACGGGTGGAGGTGGAGGTGCTTTGGGAGGAACGGGTACGCGACCCTGCAATTATGTTATGAGTTTACTCATTATTGTGTCAAATGGTGTACGTTAAAGGTGTCTGTTCGCTGTATCGCCTTATACGACTACTGGTAGAGATTAGATATAACAATAAATCTTTCCGATACCCTGTAGCTCCTCGGAGGGGGAGGGGGAGGCGGGGGAGGTGGTGGCGGAGGAGGTGGGGGTGGCGCTACCAGTGAGGTGAGGGCAGGAGTCGGAGCAGCCTGAAGTTTGATGCTGATTCATCGGTCAGCCAAATTTAAGGTATATTTTACCTCCTGTGTGAACGCTGGGAGTGTGTTTCCATTCACATCAACCTGCTGCTGCTTCATCAGAGTCTCCTCAAGACGACGACGATTTTCTTCAACCGCGGCTTCCTGGCAACCGTATCTTGCATTTATTCATGGAGCACGAAAGGCTAGATAATTAGGTCATTCTAATCAAAATTACTTTCGTTTGGCCGAATCATTTGGGACAGCAAGCTTCCTGGCAAGCAAGTCTGGGGATGGTTATGAGAAAATGAAAGTAACGAGTTTACTGCTGCTTCGCTGTCTCTGCAGCCTTCGCCTGAGCTTTGGCCTCAGCGACTCTGGCCATGAATGTGTTCGTAGACGCCTCCTGCTCTCTCTGATACGAGCCGGGATTGAGAATCTCTCGGGCGATCTGAGATCCGAATCCGACGAGAGACTGCTCGGAGATCGGTTGCTGGACCATACCTGGAATATGATTGATAATCTCAAGATATATATTCTGTCATACAATATTTTAGTTAAAGAAGTTAGTATGTTTTATGTGAGCAATTATGAGAAAGATGAGAGAAAGCGAATGAGTTCGGTCAACATTCGAAATATTTGTTTGTTTTAATTGGGAGATGGGTGTTTAAGGCTTGAATATATGTATATCTAATATATCGAATATACTAATATAAAAATATACGTATGAACCTTACCACTGGGCACTTCCGCCTGATTATAGGTGGGCGCTCCTCTTGCTCGTGCAGCTGCGGCCTGTCCTCCGATGAGAGGAAGAAGCAGAGGAGAGATGGAATCGACAATTCCAGCGATTGGCGCGACTACATTCGAAATCTGCGGATCGGCCTTGGAGTTAGCGTTGGCCTAAAAAATATTGTTATTATTCAGAATGAAAAACAACACAAGACGAAATCACCATGCAACCCGGACAAATTATTGACACTACTATAACAATTCCTCCGAGAGACAGCTCAACAAAGAAATCCAGCAAGCAAAAATTGTGAGCGCACATTGAGATTGTATACGGTTGAGGGCGAGGGAGATGCTGCGAATGTGCTGTCTGTAGTGGCCACCACATCGTCCTCTTGGATCTGCAAGTGAATACGTTTAACCACCCCTACAGCTGACAAACACGGACGTCACTGTCAATTGACTACTGCAAAAAGGTTGTGACTGCAGAAGCAACAACCTTGGAAAGGTAAAAGGTAAAGGGGGAGGTATCCACGTCAAACGGTTTTACAGTCGCAAGACAACGCTAGATCGGACCCACTGGTAAGGCCAGCTGTTAGACGTTACGTTACGAAACGAATCAATAAACTGGAAATACTCACGAATCCTCGGGACTCCTGAACGATACCCGGAGCGTCCTCTTCCTCTTCCTCCTCTTCCTCAGCCTCTTCTCTCTGCTGCTGACGGCGTCTATGCTCTGGAATGATCTTGTTTAGTATCACGAGGAATAGCAAATTTGCTCACCTTTCCTCTTCTTCTCAGCCTCTCTGGCCTTCTTGGTCAATTCAGCCAATTCCTTCAGTCTCGCCTCTTCTTCAGCTTCTGCTCTCTTCTTCTGCTCTTCAAGTTCCTTCTTCTTCTCATCGATTTTCTTGTACTCTTCGATGGGAAGATCGTCAGTGATTTGATTGTCCTCGTCGTCGTACTGAAGAATCAAACGTGTTCGTGAACGGAAAATTGATTTTGAAAATTGTTTTTTATGCCGAACATCTCCAGGAAACTAGGGCACAAATAAAATATCCAGAATTGATTTGAATATTGTCTTCGTGTCTTCAAGTGAATTCGATTGAAAAATTCAAGGTGTCATTTAAAAAATCGCATACCTCAGCTTCCGGAATCGCCTTCAGCTCGACTTCCTCGGTGGTCGATGTCTCTTCATCTTCTTCATCCACTGCACTATTCTCCTTCTTCTTGCTCTCCTTCTTTCTTGATTGTTTCTTCTTTGGCTTTTTCTCTTCCGACTCCTTATCTCTTCTAACGTCTTCGGTTCCATCATCCTCATTGATCACCTTCAGATTCGTGAAGTCATCTTCTGGCTTCTTCGCCTGCAGTTAAATACTATTACTAAAAATTATTTAGGAAACATTCCTAATTAGGAAACATTCACCATAGTCGTGATAATGGTTCAAAAATAACAGATGGTCATCTTGCCTTTGCTATGATATGCCCAACTACTAACCCTCTTCGGCTTCTTTGTCGTGGTAGTTGTTTCCTCCTCATCCGACTCCTCCCACACTCTGATTAGCTTTCCTCTCGGATCTTCTTTCTCCACTGATTTCTTCTCCTCTTCCGATTCTTCTTCAGGCGCCTCAGTGGTCGTGGTTGTGGTTGTTGTCTTCTTAAAGTTGCACGGATTTATTTAAAAAAACGAAGTCTCCGATACATATGGCTGACCCCTAAACGTCTCAAGTCGATGATGATTCGATCATGTTCGCTCTTCTACTGGCTTCTCCTCGCTTTCACAATAATGTCAAAATCACCTTCTTCGGTTTCTTGGATGTAGTCGTCATGGGCTCCTCAGTCGTCGTAGTGGTGGGTGCCTCCGTTGTAGTTGTGGTAGTCGTCGTAGTCGTTGAGGTAGTACTCGTAGCATCCCTCTCCTTCTTCTCCTCTTCTAGTCGCTGATTCTGAAGAGCTTCTTGACGGGACTGAAAGAACGTTGTTATGCAATATTTCATAATCAATTCTCTGGTTTCAGAATTTACCTTGATCTCTTGGAGTCTCTTCTCCTTCTCTTCCAACAACTTTCTCAGTCTGTCCTCAGCTTCCCGCTTGTTCTCCTCGAGCCGAGTCTTCTCATCAACCTGCAATATCATGTGCTATTTGTGTGGTACATTGTGAACCTACAGTTGTGGTCGGCGCTTGAGTTGTCGTGGTAGTAGTAGTTGTGGACGTTGACGCGGTGGTGGTAATGACTTCATCAGCTGCTTCAGCTACTTCTCCTGATCCTTCCAGTCCACTGCCTTCCGCGAGAAGTTTCTCCTCTTCAAAGTGCTCCTTCTTCTTCTCACTCCACTCCTTCATAGCGTCGAATTGCCTGAAAGGACGATATTGTTTATAAAATAAAAATGCTCTAAAACTCACTTGCTCAACTTCTCAGCTTCAACCTTCCATCTCTTCCTCTCCTCCTTCTCTTCCTCAGTGAAATCATCCCAATTTGAACCGTCCATAACGATGTTCGTGTTAATCTTTACCTGCAATTAATAGTTCGGTATGAACTCAATACGCAATACAATTTGAATAGTTCAAGTTTGACGCGTAAATCTATATAAATACTAACGGGAACTGTAGTCGATGGAGTCGCAGTAGTTTTCTCAACTTTCTCCACTTCCTTCTTCTTCTCATCCTCCTTCTTCGCTTTCTCCTCGCTCTTCTTCTTTTCTTCTTCTTCCTTCTCGGCAGCAGATCGGATTCTCACTTTGAGAGCCGTGTCATTCAGCGAGTTCACCTGAAACATGCATTAATTATTTCCGCGTTATGAACAGGAAAGGTGAATTCAGTTGTGATTCTTTCCGTAAATATAATGAAATTCAGTTATTCTATACATTTTCGATTTCGTTTATCACGTAGTAATTTGCCAGCATCTTCCCAATCACCTCATAAGTGGTGTTGTCCTCCGTGGTAGTCGAGCTCTCCTGAGTGGTCGTTGTCGGGGCAGCAGTCGTAGTCTTGTTCTCGTTATGTGAGGTGACCTGAAACAATCCAATCATCTTTATTATTTCGGCTTTCAACCAGCAACGATCTGATAAAAGGTAAAGGTGTATCCACGTCAAGCGATTTTACAGTCGTAAGACAACGTTAGGTGGGACCCACTGATAAGGCAATCTGTTAAATAACGATTGCTGGTAACGATCTGATATTCAACTGTTTCTTCACCTCATATGTGGCCTCCTCCTTCGTCGTCGTCGGAGCAGCAGTCGTTGTCTTCTTAGTGGTAGTCGTCGCTGCCGTGGTCACTTCCTCAGTCGTCGTGGGTGCTTCAGTAGTTGTAGTAGTAGTGGGCTTCTCCGTTGTCGTCACCTAAAAACGAGCAGTGAGTATAATGGAGTTGACAATCAAATATAGAAAGAGGATGAGTAGGAAAAATGATCTACAAGCAGGTGTAAAGTTTAATGAAGATAAATGTTCATTAGACAATTCAGTCCCACCTTTTCGGTAGTTGTAGTTGGATCCTCAGTAGTCGATGTTGGGGCCTTGGTCGTTGTAGTCGTAGGCTTTCTGGTGGTCGTCGTCACCTTTCTCGTCGTTGTTTTGGGTTTCTGAGTCGTCGTTTCCTCTTCATCCTCATCCTCGTACTCCTCGTCATCTTCGTATTCTTCCTCGTCCTCCTTCTAAAAACAACAATTTTATACATCGATAACATTCAAAACATTTCGAAAAAGTGAATTGATGAAACGATGTCTATGTGAATAAAATACAATCTTTAATGCGATAATGGAAGAGAGACTTCCCGTGTAGAAGAGAATAGAAAATCACCTTTTGCTGTTCAATTTCCAACTTCTTCTTCTTCAGATCGTCCTCGGACTTGTACCTGTAATTTCTTCAGTTGTTTGTTTGGTTCCATTAAGTTTCTTGATCCCGAACGAGAGTGAAATCTCCGCTCATCTTCCCCCTTTCGCTGTTCTCTCGCTCTCACTTTCTTTCCCTCACTAGCAGCTTTTCGCAACCTCAATTCACTTTCCATCCCATCTTTCGAGCACATCACGCTCCCGAGATCGTTATCAAACGGGATTAATTACTTCTTCTTCTTCGAGAGAGAGAGAAAACTGTTCGAGCACCTGGGAAGAATGAGGTTGAGAAGCTGCGCATTGATGATGGAATCACCCTTGCCTTTACGACGCTGAGTCGGCTTTTCGTCCTGAGAAAGACAAAATTACGGTTTTCGAACTGATCAGAGTAAACACAGAGAGAGAGTTTCAATCGTACCGTATGCTTGGCTTCATCAATAGAGGCTTTCCCATTGAACAATGAGGGTCGAACGACGTCATGAGGACCAGGAGTCGTACTCAAATAGAAAAACACTCATTAGTGTTTAAAAAATATGAAAAAATATTAGTCTCACAGAAACCCGACCAGAACATACCAAAGATCAAAGAAACATTCTGATAAATAGCTTTAGCAAGCGAACTTACGGATCATATAGCTTCTGATGAGCAATCTTCTTCAGGGCCTCAGTCCATTTACCCAACGACTGCCGCATACCGAACGTGTCATAATTATCCTGAGTAAATTTATAATTACGTGATCTTCGTTTGCCCAAGTTCAATGTAAAATGCCTACTAGTTTATAGCTAATGAATGTGGAATGTTTCTCCTTAGTGGACTATGTGAGAGCGCGAGAGGAATGTTGATGACGTTGACTTTATCATCGGTAGTACGGTTTGCGCTCACACATGCTCCACTAAGAAGATACAGTATTCTTCGCAATTTATTGATATGAAGTGTTCGATTTTACCTGTGCGGGTGGTCCTCCGAAGAGTTGTGCAGCGCCCAGAAAGGGCAGAATGAGCAGTCGGAGGAGCATCTCCGAACTGACTCACGTGCACTACCTGACAACTTTTTTCCATTACATCAAAACCGAAACTCCGCGACGATGTAGTCAGCAAATGTTCGATGAAGTAAAGGTAAAAGGGATCGGTAAAGTTATCCCGTTCATGTAGGCACTTGCACCCTGTGGGAATCACTGCTAGGCCAGTGGTCTCTGCGATGAAGTAACAGAAATAAAATGTTGTCTGGGCACTAACAGTGACGATACCAGGTGTGTGGTAGTTCAGTGCTTGTAGACAGTACTTGAACGAGTTTGCGATGTGTGAACATGAACAGTCCAGAACCGTTCAGTGATGCAACAAATACTGGGCGATCAAGCATGAACATGGAAATGGACCCGGGATTGCATGGAAAAGCGGCGCAAAAAGAGAGTCGAAGAGGGTGCGGTTCGGCAGGAGGAAAGATGAAGAAGAGAATAAATCCTGTTCGAGCAGATCGAGATAAAGCGGAATGAGTCAGAAGAATAAAGGGAGTTGATATTTGACAAGGGAAGAGATTGAATCAGGTTCGAGAAAGAATGAGAACGGAGACAATGGGAGACAATGATGAAGGGATATGAGGATCAGTGCCAGGGCTGACTCACTACCACCATATGCGTGACTCGCAAGCAGTAAACAGCCGTAGCCATCCCTCCAAGGAGCCTCTTCCTTCCATTCTCACCCACTGTTCGTTCCGGAATTCCGAGAGTGCGGTCCCAGTGCTCTCGGGAGGCGGTAAATTGAGATGGGAGATCCAAGAGAGAGGGAAAATTGGTCGACTATTGGAAATGAGAGGAAAAGTGGCGGAATGCTCGTGAGAGAGAGAGAGCGAGAAGAGAGGGTAGATTACGGTTCGAGAGAAGGGAGGGAGAGCCTCCTAGCTATTGCTCAGGATGAGATTTGGGTCAGCCCGAGCCGTTGGTGTCTCTCCCCTCTCCCTCCCGGCCGATCTCAAGCAGTCATTTTGGTATGGCCATTCATGTGCTGGCTAGTTCTTCTTCCTTCTTACTCTCAACTTGACTGCATAAGAAAGGGAGAGGAGGCAGTGAATGAAAGTGAGAGAACTGGATGTGATAACGGAACACGCAATGAGGCGTGGGCGATCGAGAAAAAATACTGGCTGCATTTTATTTCAAGCTTATCTCTTTCACTTTTCTATGGCTACGTTGATTGCTTATTTTTTCAGGTGGTTTTAAAAAGAAGTGGAAATATTCCGCTTTTAGTGTCATTTAGTGTCGTGCGCGTCAATTGCTGTAGGCGATCGGTAATCCCCTCTGATCACCAAAGCCAACCATTATCACCTGGAATACGTGTTCGAATAGAAAAACCACCCTGCGATCATTGGTCTCGCCTCATATAATCAATCACCAAGCAGCTCAAGCGAACATGCACAGCTGTTCATTTTGTGCACAATTCCCCGAGCACTCTCAATACCATTGTACTTCGTTTGCTGGTCATGCGTTTTCTCGAGCTAAGCAGCTTTATACAATGGAAAAGAGACGGGAGATCATCAAGAGATTAGGAGGGGATCTACGTTTCGGAAAAGAAGAAGTAGTCAATTTCAAGTCAACGCCGCAAGGGTTGCATGTCTGTGTGTGGCTAATCGTTGGGGTTCAAGTGAGATCTATACAAATCGTAGTGGACAGAGAAGGGCACTAGACGGGACTAAGGAAAGCGGACGAAAATAGTGAGTGTTGCATGAGGGACAACGGGTATTTAAGAGTATCACGGGACATATGAACGAAGAGTTTCGAAGATCACAGAATAGAGTATCGATAGAATATAATCATCTTTGGGGTAGGGTATGTGAAGGGGAATAAAATTGAAAGAGAAGAACAGTAAGAGATCTAATCGTCGATTCTGTGAGATGAAGGCGCTAAAACATGAGGTATTTAAGGATGAGGATTATGGAGATTCTAATGGGCACACAAATATTATGTTGATAAATATGAAATATTTAGACAATCAAACAACGGCGGTGAACTGTTGCTGTGTGAAGAGGTTTGGTTCATTTGTATTGTTGTTCTCGTGAGGAGGAGAGGGAGACGAATCGCACTCTTCCGATGGATTCTGAGATCCTTCGTGAGGCTTCGGCGGCTTGGATAGATTGCGTTCTTTCACCTGTGAAGAGCCTACACTCAATCAATCAATGGATGAAGCAGGGATTGCTTGGCAAGAGATGAACTCCGCATTTCGACCACTCTCACTATCGATTAGACAGGAAGTGATCAAATAAGGAGAGTCATTTCTTGCCAAGCCATCCCTAGTCAGGCACAGGTGCACCGACTCGAGGATCTAGGACTACCTTGTACTCAAGTGTTGAGTGGGGCACTCCATAGTAGCTGCCCGCTCGATGCACACTCATTTCTCCCCTTCGAACTGATTGAACCGCCTCGTCAAGCGCTTCTTTGTCGTACTTTCTGAAGAATTACGTCCAGTTTGTGCAATAAAAGAGAAAGTCTAAGGATGAGTTGACTCTAGTTTCGGACCGTCCACATAATTGCCTTTCACTCTCGCGCCGCAATTATAATTCCCTCTCGGGTGAGTACGCAAAGCACTTCCTCATCAAATTGAATTGAAACTGAGCGAGATGAAAGAGCCTCGACCAAGTTTACTGCTCTGGACTAGAACTGGGAAGGGATTTCTCAAGTGAAACTTGGCTCAACAAATGATGATGTGAATGGTTCAGCTAATTGAATAGAAGCTCGGGGACGTTCAAAGACCGTACCTGTACTGTCCCCTCTTCGGTCTCTGCTTCTTCCAGTCTCCAGAGGGAGAAACGGCCATCTGATCATCGACCATCGACGATCCATTCATAAGAATCTTCTCCACCGGATCAGCGGGAATCATCAGATTGTTGGCGAGAAAGTCCTTTAATATGTGATATTTGATCTTTGCTCGGCGGAGTAAATCTCACAAGCGGAAGACAGTTTCTGATCATCTGGTTAAGAATATCAGCTGCAGCGGGAGTTTGAAGTAAGTTGAGATCCGGAGAGGTTGAGCGAGCCGCTTCTTTCGCATGCTGCAATTATACTATGAATTTAGAATCTCTATCACTTTCTTATGAAAAAGGAATTCCAAACTGAGCGAATGAGAGATAAATTAGTACAATGAATAGGTCAAGTTAGACTCAAACTTGTGGATTTTGCTGCCGGAACATACCGGAACAGTTCCAGCCATCTCAGCCAGAGTTCTCAACGAGGCCTGGACGAGATCCGTTTCGTCTTCTTCTTCTATCTGCAACTATATCTCATCATGACCCTTCCCTTGAACTATCCGTACCTGAACCTCCTCAGTTCCATTGACTTCATCCTTGATCACTGCAGTGATCTCATCGGTGACATCCTCATTGATTATTGGAGAGTCAACCTTCAGTTCAATTTCTTCCACAGCTTCAGTTTGGTCAATGATTTCAGTGGGAGAGGCCGACTTGCTGGGCGGTGCTGACTCAACCGGTGACGAATCGGGAGACTCTTCTTTCCTGAGAATGCCAAACTTATTTGGCATAAAGTCGTAATATTCTCTAAGATCGTGATCTTCATATACAAGTATCTGCGATTCTGAGACTATCAATTATCTAAGTGTCTACATCATTTCCTTGTTCGTGCATGCATTGAGTCATTGCGTTTAAATGTTTGTAGCCGAATAAAGATCCTCATTCATAACATATTTTCATACTCTTCATTCTTATACATAGTTTCTTACATACTGTTGTTTTCACTCATAACTTTTCACTCAGTCCAGAACTCCTCTCCCACTCACTTGACGACAATGGCCGATCGCGCCGTCAGTTCGACCACATCCGCGAGCATCTTCTCCGCACTGCTCTGTCCTCCGGCCTGAAGTCGTTGTTCTCCTCTTCCTTTCCCTCTCTCGCCTCCTCCCACCTTCCGTCTCTTGTAGATAGGGGCGATGCCCGCCTGCTCGTCCGCCGCTTCCAGCTTGTAGATCTTGTTCCGGAGTGTGGACCGAGGAATGCCGTACACGACCGAAGCACGACGAGTGCCGAGACGACCGCATCTGAGGAGGGGGAGATTAGTAATGATTACAGAGTACAAAAATGAAGATCTGTAATGATATCTGATGTCATATTATTAATGACATCATGCAGAATACTTTTTAAGAGAGAATCTAGACAAATGAAATCTGAAAAGGCAAAGAGAAATATGTTTTGAATCGGCTAATGACGGATTTGATGTTTTTGTATTGCCTAGGAAATAATGGCAGAAGCAGAAAAAACATGTTTGTCATAGAACGCTGAACAAGTTTTGATGTCATATATTTGGTTTCCATAGAAAACTGTGCGAAAATGATAGAGAAAGGTTGTTTTTCTTATCACTGAAAAGAAATCTGACAAGTCTTCTGATGCGTAAGGGTGCGACAGCTCACCTAATATCGGTGACGGCCTTGTCAAGATCGGCTTGGGTGTAGTTCCTCTTCATTCCTGGTCCTGACGTGGGCTTGGTCGGTTCTTCCGGCGTATCTATCGCGCTGAACAATCTCTGTTATTTCTCCGTATTGTTTCTAAGCAATATCGAATTCTCTCTTCGATTCTTTACGTCTCTAGGAGTCAATGATAGAGGTGACCAATTGAGAGGGCTAAAGATCATATCCTCTCAATGACGTCATTTACCCTGCTGCATCGATGACTTTTCTCTTCGTTCCTTTCACCGTTCCTCCTCCTCCTCCTTTCCTATCAACAGCCACAGTAGCGTGAAGACCCTGTAACGAGGCTCATCCATCCGAATACTTGCCTAACTACGGTAGAAGGACTGTCAATAAGCGCCTGATTACTTACTGATTTCCGACTGAGATCGAGCGCATTCGGTTTATCTCCTTTTGGTCGGGGCATAGGTAGTGCATGCAATTGAGGATGGAACATGTGAGGATGAGGACCGAAGGGAAGCATGGGAGGAAGGGCGTTCTTACTACCCGATTGTTGCTTGCTCATCACTAAATGGATTTGATTAATTTCAGAAATAGGTGCTCAAGAATAGTGAATTGCTCAGCATTAGCGAAAATGAAATCAGAAAAGTAATGAAAAGTCAACTACTGATCAACTACTTACTTGCAGCCATGTTCAGTAGCGCAGCGAAGTCAGGTTGCATCATTCCCGCGTGCATTCCATTGAAGGGAGCCATAATATTGCTCATGTAGGCGTGGGCCCACATCTCGTCTGGAAAGAATGAGATATCTCTCTCTCAAAAATGACTAAAACTTGGTTGGCCGATTTCCGTAGTTTTTGCCTGCGTTCTTTGCGACAAAACTTTTTGTATCCGTTCTGTCGTTCTTATTATTCTGTACTCGAATGTCGCTTCTCCCTCACAATTTCGTCAAAGCCGACTCCAATTCGTTTGTGGTTGTCCTACGATCGAAGAAATGAGCGGGCAAGATGATACGGAGACCGGCTACGAATCACACCGTTCATTCGCCTCCCCGCCATTTAGGCCCCCGCGTAAACAAGACTGTGGTATCTCTCCCATCACAAGATCTCCCTATCCTATCAACAACAGTACTGTCGAGCCTGTCCATATCTCCTCTCCCCCTCTCTCTAAAGTCCCGCAAGTGGCCAAGGTGTGTATGCCCATTCGATGGTTGTCCGTCTAACGGCCCCGCTCTAACTCCCATCTACTAGCCCAATTTGATTTGAATTCGCAATGACTTCAGCCTCATGACTTCTCACGGATATTCGGGAGTGAGAAGGGGAAGGGAGGGGAGAAATGAGCACTGCCCCTCCTTCCTCCTCCTCCTCCTCCTTCTTCGCTCACTTCCTGAGGCAAGCAAGAAGCCGAATAATCGCGAGTCGCACAAATTAGGGAGCCCCGCCGACCGAATTTCGACTACGACTCTATTGCCTTGCTACACTCCGGAAGAGCCGCCATACACATGTAATTCGAGAGAGGATGAGAAGGGTCTTTGATTGAGGCATATGATTTTCGATCCCCGCAAGGCTGCCTGTATAGGCTGTGTATCTCGCTCTCCTAGCAGCTAAAAGGCAGGTTTGTTCCAAAGCGTCGAACAGACGACAACCGAAAACAATCTGCGTTATCTCTCTCTCACGAAGGCAGCAACCACGAAGGAAAAGACCAAGATTATTGTGCCTTTCGGCCTACCGTAACCCAACCCTACGTAATACACTGAGTGGAAATATCATATGTAAAGCACGTCATGCAGCAGCCGGAAGGGTCGAAACGGCTTGGTTAAAAGAATGAACTTACAGTTCAGAAGATGCATCCCGGTCATGAGGTCCCCATTGAGATGCGGAACTCCATTGGGCTTGGATGATGATGGGGGAGGCTTCGACGGTCCCGCAGTCTCAGTCTGCAAACGGGATATCAGATCAGACTCAGAGATAAAAGATCAAAGATCACCTTCTCAACTGTTGCCGTACTCTGTCCGACTTCGCACATGACACAGGCGGAGGAATGCGTCCAGTCACTCGGTACACTGTCTTCTGAAAGGCGGTCAATCACCGTCAAACGGCGACAAACGGCGAAATGAGAGATAAGCGAGACAAAATGAAGGTGTATTGTACACGAGCAGATGGTGAAAGAGAGCCTTCCTCTAACCACATCTTAGTCACTACCGTATCTCCGCCCTCTCTTCCTTCTTTCTTCTGGTTCCCTCTCAGGCCCCTCCCCAAACAAACTCTCCCCCTCCGTCAAGTATATTCTGACGAATGGGAAGAAAGGAGAAGAGAGAGAGAGAGTCAAGAAAAATACGGCAAACAACAAAAGAAGGCGAAGGGGACCGTATCTCCCCTGAAGGGAGAATGAAACTAATCGGAAGAAATTACCGGAAAAGATGCTCCCTTGGATGAAAAGAGGATGCGATTAGAGGGCCGACGAGGATAGGAAGAACGAGGAATATGAATAAGGAGAAGGAGGGAGAACACGCATGCAAAAGAAGGAGAAGCACATTATCTCGTAGAGGTGGAATGAGACTGGGGAAAGGCGATATGATTTACCTCTCTCCCCCCTTTCCCAACCTGAGCCCTCTCCAGAGAATGAGATTCAGGCTTTCCCCACCACTCGAGATTGAAATGTGAAATGGTCGCATAGATTGGAATCGGGAGGAAGGAAAGACTGGGGGAAAAGTTACGAGCTATGCCACTCGGGGCTGTAGTGATAAGCAAACGGACCGGGCGAAAATATGAGGTGAATGCCGGCCATTAGATGGGCTCAAATGACTGCTTGTTATGAGAGACTGACCAGTGACTACCACAGAAGAATGATGGACTGTGATACCATCACTGACTTTCAGCAAAGTTCTCTCATTTTCTTGTGCTATCTCTCCAATCAGAGTGTTCTAGGGAACGTGTTAGAGTGATAGTGTATACCAATTGATACGGTGAGGGCCTGTTACATGTATTGATAAGGAAGGTCAATGATCTGGAGGGGGAGGCAAAGGGCATCCATATCATTCCTTCCCATGGCTATTGTGAGTGTGAGAGAGTGGGAACGGATACAATGATGCGCCCTATCGAGATGTTGATTCATAACTGACCTTCGCTGCTTCTCTTCTCTTTACAGAGGGGAGGTCCACGATTGAAGTGAGAAGAGAACCGAACGGAGATCTCTTCTAAACCTGCAAAGTATCGATGATGTCACTTGCAAAAGGGCGAGAATAGCGCAATTGACATGAATTCACGCTTGACTGCTCCAGTCTAATAAGTCGGGGGATGGATATCATATGTCTTCCTCTAGAGTCTAATTCTCACTGTTGCGTGTACTTGTCATCAACTTGTTCAAGTGCAATAGGAGCCCTCGGGGTTCTCACTTCTAATAACCACTGCATACGGGGGCTCATCTTAGACACTCCTCCTCCCCTGCTTTTCCCCCTGTGCGCCTCTCTCATTAATTTTAATTGGGCGACGTCTTATTCGCTGTGCCTGCCCCTACAAGCAGGACCCCTTCCTAAAGGGATTAGAGAAGGGGGGCGAACCGGCGAAAGAAGCAGAGGAGTAGTAGGGGAGAGGAGAGGTTAGAGGTAGTCAGATTAGATAGGAGGGGAGAGGGCGAGAAGCAAGAGACGAGAGGCTAATTGCCATGCCCTTCGGGTCATTCATCAAAAGGATCCACAGCGACAGAGAACACAATGAATTCGAGACCATCGGAGACGTCCCAAATAGAGGTACAGTAGTAAGTGCAATGGAGAGAAAAGAGAGTAAAGAGGACGGGATGGGCGATGTGCAACACGAAATTTCCTGGTCGCATCCGGAATCCTCCGAGAGTATCCAACTCGCGAAGGGGCGGAAATGCAAATGCGGATGAGAGGGCATCGTCGAAAACGGGCGATGATGACTTCGCCCTCACGAATCTATTCCCATTTGCAACACTTGCAACACAACGCCGCACAACGCCGTGCATAGAGGGGAGAAATGAGAGGGAGAGACGAACACATTTCGAAATTCGGAAATGCTTCATCCACTCTTGAACCTCGAAGCATCGCCCAGGGCAGACACTCCAGACGCGGCGGATCTATGGACGCTTCAAAATCACGCGACTTGAAAGTGAAATTGCAGCAGAAGCAGATTGTATCGTACAAGGCTACGAAGACGAAAGGCGAACACGGTATCACGAAAATAATGAGAGAAGGGAGAGGAGAGAGGGAGAGGAGTGATAGAGAGGTGCCAATTTCTTCATTCTTCTAGCCTAGGAGGAGGAGGGGGTAGGTGAAAACAGGGCGGCCGCCTCTTCGTCTTCGTGGCTGAAGAAGTGAACGACGAAGCAAGAAGACGAAGGGGAGAGACGGCAGAGACTTGTTATTCGGGTCCAGGTAATTTGTGGCCTCGTCGAGGCCTGTATGCTTCTCCCCTCTTGTGATACGGTAGGTAGAGGGGCGGGCCGGCTCGGTTCTCTTCTTCTTGGGCTGGAGGGAAGAGATATGGGAGAAGGAGGGGAGAGGGGGTTGGGCCAGGTGAGACGGAGGAGATACGCGGGGAAAGGGTAATGAGAATTTAGCGGAGCCCGCAATTTGGGGGCGCTCACTCAATCAGTGGCACACGTAGAAGGCCGTGTTGAAATTCATCTCGGAGAGTGGACGGGGGGGGGAGAAAGGTGAGCAGAGAAGGGAGGAATAAGAAGAAGGAAGTGCATCGGATTGTGATCGCGTACTCTGCCAGTGACAGCAACATACGCACAAAGGAGAAGAAAAGAGGAGGGAAGGAGGAGGGTGTCGAATTGGAATGAAGGCAATCTCACGAAGGGCCGCCTAATTGGGAAAGATGCTGCGAGTGAAATGTAGATGACCAAGTCACTATTGTATTGTGCACACGAATTCGTACAAATCAAGATGAAAGTACGATCGGATTTGTTGTCGCACAGATACTGTAGGAGTACAGCTACGAACAACCAAATACAATACGAGTGTGCAGATAAGAACTGGTGAACGATCTAGGAGAGTAAACTACGCTCGATGATGAACAATTAGGTGATTATGCTTATGAGTGAAGTATGACGAATTAACTGTATGATTCACACGGCATAAACCTAACGGAGAAGTTGAGCAATCATGGAAATAGATCTCTAGGGATTAGATCAGTGACCCTAAGACCCATCTGAGTGTCTCCCTTATGAAATGAAGTAAGTAGTCCTTCATCAACTGCATTTCGGCCTCCTCTTCTTTTCTTCTTCCGTCGCCCGATTGCCATCTTTTATTCAGGCGTATTAATGGCCGTGCTCCTCCCTTTCTTCTTCTTCTTCTTCGTCCTTCTCTCCCTTTCTCATCCCCGAATCTTGGCCCAAATTCCCGCGATCCGCAAGGAGGGCGCACATTCGATGGGAATCTATCATAAGCGGCCAATGAATGAGAGGGGCCTCGTGAGGGTCGAGGGAGAGAGGGGAGGGATGGTGCCTCGAGGACTAATACCGTTTAATTATTTTCGCCGCCCGCCGCCTGTTGCGACGACCGGCGCTTTTCGATTACACGCAATTCTCACGATAAGGGGGAAAGGGAGCTGGGGGGAAGTGTCTCGGGAGTAGGCTGGCAGGTAACTATCGTATCTCTCTTGAACACACCCGACAACAACGACCACCTATCCGATTCGTAATGAGACATCTGATTAACGGTGTGGAGACAGAGAGAAAAGGAGCGAGGAAGAAGAAGGAAATACACAGTAACGACGCTGATTCATGGCATTCGGGAAGTTGTGAGTGATTGAGACAGAGAGATGGGGATTAGGGGATGGGGATACCTGCTGCTAGTATGGCCTTGTGAGACCATTTCGACAGTTGGAGACGAATTTCTCTACGACGATTGCGACATTCCCTTGAACAGTCGGGAAGTGCAGAAGACATCGAAGTTGAGCGGATTCTGGAGACTTGAACGAAGATGAAGTCGACTGTTAGAGGGACATCGGCGTCCGTCTCGTTTTCTCTTCGACTGGACTAGTCATCATTATATCGTTCGTCGTTGTATAGGGACTGTGAGAGGGGCGGAGGTAGAGAAGAGAAGGCAGATACCACAGGTAGGCTGAGAACGAAGGGAGAACCGATCTTCCACATATCATGCCCTCTAACGACCTATCAAATAACAAGCCTAGAATTTGGGCTGAAGCTCATTAGAGTGCAACGAGAACCTATTCATAAGTGCATGAGGATTCCCCCAATGTCTGGACGACAGTGGACACAATCATTTCTATGAATCCCATAGAAGTGATGACATTGTACTTTTGAAGAGAAGGAGCAAAGGCTCAGACACATGGACTGTTTCAGGCAAACCTCTCATTATCTGCTAGACCAAAGCCAAATGTAAGGACCGCACAGCGAGATAAAGGCCCGAATTAGAGGACCTGAAATTGGTGGTGCTCTAGGCGATAGTGGTCTCGTCCCCTCCGGTAGCTTCTCTCTTTCGTCGCCATTCCCATACCCGCAATCAGGTGTAGGTATCACTCTCCCTTCTTTCTGTACACCTTCGGTATTTCTGCGCCTTGCCTATCTCTCTTTCGGTGTGTGGGTAAAAGTCGATGGAGGGAGACGAAGCGAGGAGAAAATTACGAGTGAAAGAGAGAAGAAGACGGTTTGAGCGGAGCGAAGGGTACGGTATTCCCACCTTGCCTGATTATGAGACTTGTTCGAGGGGGAAGGATGAAGGAAGAGAAAGAAGAAGGAGGAGGTGTGAGAAGCGGCTCGTGAGGGCCAAAGTGAGGCTAAAGAAGAAGAAACTCTCACGAGTACACAAATCGAGTACTGATTGGGGAGTGAGTCTACCAACAAGACGCCCTAATTGTGGAGGGCGCCGTCAACACTCACCTTTTCGCAACTTGGTAGTACAAATCGCAGAGGAGAAGCTTCTTTCGGAGCCTCAGATTTCATCTAACACGCGAACACAATTCTATGTATGAAACAAAATTTCATGAAGAAAGTACACAAGCCGACACGATTACTCACCTTTGAACCGCATCATATGTTTTTCAGGAATTTCTATATAGAATTTGAAATAAAAAGAACAATGCGTAAAGTATTTGAAATTTATTATTTTCAGCTATTTTCCGAGACTCCATTCCACGTCGACAAAGTAACAAAAGGAACGCGAAAGTTGATCTTTGATCTCGAAAACTCTACCTATATAAATTCGTTTCTTAATTTTCCTTCCTTCCATTCACCATTTTTTGTTGCAGTCAACATTTCATCTTCCTAATCATGACAACACGTGTTCTCGTTGTGACAGACCCTCTCTCAACGTCACTTGGATCATTAATTCATCTTTGTCTGATTGGCCAATTGTCGGAGTGCAAATATGAAAATTCTCATTTGATTTCTCTTTCTCTACGTTCTCTCTTCTACGTCTACAAGCCATTACGAGACCGCACTTCATCCTTCGGAATCAACATAGAGTTGACAACCAGTACTCCCAGATACCATTCTTTCCCTGTCAGAACCTCACGATGGTACTCCCAACTTCCTGAAAGTAAGAAAGCACTGCTCCCAATATCCGAATGTTCAAGCGTCGACTTGAAAACCACCACCTCATCGCTGATCTCGCCAAACTCACCTGACCCGGGAGAGCCCCCCCCCCCCATCCCTTTCCTGTTCTTCTACCTTATCAATGTTACGTTTCGGTCTCGTTGCGCCTCGGGCGTAGATAAATTATTATAATTATTTGATATTGCTTCATTCTAGTTTTCCCCTGGCAGTTCTTGAGTTTTCTTCTTATTACAACCTTATCAATATACAACGGTATTCAGTGATACGCGATACGCCCAATCTTGCCTCTCCCTAGTGACCAAATTCGGGCGGGAGACCGTGGGAGAGGGGATCGGGTAACAATCTCTTTCGCCCTGGAAAGCCCCTAATCTGGAAAGCGTCTTCTCTTCAAATCTGATCGAAGTCGTCGCATGTCCTCTCTACAGGAAAGTAAATCATAGATACTTTATCAAAAACATCAGTTTTGAACTTATGCGCAGATTCATTAAAGCGAAATTTGTCATCGGATGTGAACAAGAATAGCAACAAGAAATGGGCTGGGTCGATTGAATCAGTCAAAACAGACGCAAGAGGCGTGTTCCAAGCGTTCTAGGATTTAGTACGGATTACAATAATATGTCATGAGTCGGTTGGAGATGTGTAGAATATGTCAAGTAAAGCGAGCGCTGTGGCAATATGTTAGCGATGGTGAGAAGACGTTGAATCTGAATGAATACTAAAAGTCCGAAGGTCGTAAGGGAAATCTAAGCTCTAAAGGGGCGAATTCTCGGGATTTGGATGTGAACAAACTCATAATCTGTGAATAATCTGCGATGAGATGAAAAGACAATGCGGAAATGTCAAGTGAGATTACAATTAATTTGCTAATCGAACAAGAAAGCGTTTTGGGTCAAATGATATACCATGAAAACAGTAAATGTAATATATGTAAATCTTAACTACTACGTGCCTAATTGAGACAATCTGAGCGAAGTGAATTTACGAATGGCAATATCTGCAATGGAAAATAAGGCACGATGAGAGGGAAAGGAAAGTTGCACTTTCTTGGGTCAAGGAGGATCTGCTATGGTGTATAATTGCTAGAAAATCAGTAAAAATTGATATATGACTGTGATATTGGAGCGTGATCGATGCACTAGGTGCTAATCTGTATAGTCGTGGAAATCAATCGGACGGCTTGAGAAGATCTCCTATGAATGAGGACAAACTCTTGGACATCTTCATCGATTGCACGGATGATTCGACAGTGGACGAACTCTCCGATCGAACGGGTTTGAACTGCTCCTTTACTTCGGAGAGAATCTGCAATAACACCATCTATATAATTTCCTTTTTAATAAAATAATTAATATTGTAATAAATAATGTAATGTCATAAGTAAAAAGTGTGATAATAATATTCACAGCATCATCTTTTTCACCATTTCGTTACTATTGGTTGATACCGTAATCCGAACTATTATCTCACCTGGAAGAATCTCTTCTTGCTTCTGGCAGTTTCACTGTTAACTGGGTAACTGCGCATGAATGGTTCAATGTGACGGAAGAGTTCGGAACCCGAGAGGGAATCGGGTAGATGAGTGAGGAATGAGACGACCCCCTCGAAATCAGCCGAGAGAAGAGACTTCTCGTGCATTCGGAGAATTCCTGTTATACAAATGATTATCATGATCAGATTAGATCAGACTCGTAAAGCAGGGACATGAGAAGGGAAAGGCGTTTCAAAATGTTGTATAGATTGTGGAATCACCACTGGCATGATCCCATAATCATACCGCAAGTGGGGTCATTTTCATAAGTGTATTAATCGCTTGCATGTTTGACTTTATATTCGGATGCTCCAAATTGGATAGTTATTGCCAGTGTGACTGACCAAGTGCGGTCTTGAATACGAATTCCTCATCATCTCGGAGGAACACATCCCATACTCGACAAGTGACGTCGAGTGGAAGCGACTTGGCGAAGAGTGTGTACACCCTGCAATTAGTGGAATGGATGGAAGCAGGAAATGCGGAGAAATAATTTCAAGAAGCTCAATTATACGTACTATAAATTCCAACACTTCTATACTATCCTGCAGCAATCATGGCGTACAACACTCTGCTCTTCTATTTACTCTACAGTAACCCGGAATGGAGTAACATGCATAAAAGCTCGTATGGTGATCCCTACTGCATCCTGATAAACAGCTATCCCTACCGCAACCCAGAACACATTACTCACACGGAAAACAATAATCTGATATTTACCCAGCTTACTTAAATTCCTACCGTAACACAGGCATAAAGCTATCCCTATCGTAAATTAAATTACTGTAATCTATACTGTTACTCGGACTGCATTAACACCTACCATGCTTACATTAATCCCTATCATAACTCGACAAACAGTAATCCGAAAAGTAGACCGAATACAGTCAACTCTACAGTATCACACAGTTACTCGTATCGTGCCTCAACAAGCACTGTAAATATTACCGTATCCCAACAGAATCAACCTTACCGTAACCCTTTCATTAGTCTTTTCAACACGAAAGAAATTTGCATACCATTCGATGAGATAAAGATCCGGGCGAACGTCGATCTCGTCGAAGTGACCGTGCAATTCCTTCAATTCCTGCGCGAAATATCGATCGAACGCGATGAAATACTCGGTCATCTCCGGTTGTTGCAGTTGGAAGAACGCAGTCTGAAATGGTTATGAGTTACTAGGTTTAAATTTAAAATTAAAGAAAAATTTACAGGGCATTGTTCTTCTAACACCAAATTACCTGCAATGGTCTGCTCATGATGTTAGCAAAGGCGACGAAAGCCGGGTACGGTTCCATCTGAAGTAGGAGAAGACCGGCGATGAAACTCATCGATTGCACATAACCGACGTCTGGACGATAGCAGACGTACGTGCCTGAAGGGATACGGTAACTTATTTTTTTTCTTTTTGCTGATCAATATCAGTTATTTTTTTAAACAAAATATATTTCTCGAAAATGAAGAAATGAAAAGTGTTATTCTTGCAAATATTCCTGTCACCGTTCAATCGTGAATGAGAAGAATAAGATCCTACCACATATTTTTTTGATTTGAATTTAGTGTTTAAAGTGTTTCACTCACAGATGAGTTTCTGCAGGCTGTCATAGTATGGTCCGTCCTTCTGGAAGATTCCCAGTGACGGGAATGTGCGTGAGACATCCAGATGCACTTGGGCAAGTGAGTTCTCACGATTGCCATTCGATCCGCACGGTTCTGAATTGATGACAAATGATAAGATGTAGAGATATTCCCGATATTATACGAGCTTGCGTCCCGCGGCAGAACACTACTATCCTGTCTTTGTGGTAAAATGGTCTATGACAAGCGACGAAAATTGTGATTATGCCTCTAGTACTTCTACTCACTAAGTCATGATTGTAAGTCACGGTCGTTTATGAAATAAAGAATTGATGGGGAATACATCTCACCAGAAGCGTCGAATCCCTTCATTTCCGTGTACTCGATCAGCTTCTGCTCGGCTCGCTTACTATAGCAGTCGTAGAGTTCTGAAATATAACATAAATGCTAATCAACGATCTCATAATTACATTCCCAGGAATACAATGCCAGAGAACAATAATGATTCTGACAAAACATTGAATCGAATTGATCTCCTAATCTTAATTCTGAGGAGATTAAAAAGTGAATCATCCTATTCTCTCCAGGAAGAGAAGAAGAGCATGGAGACAAGGCATTATCACTGGTGCGCACTAACCTGGAGTGATGTTGAGTCCATTGCCAACTGCAAGTGACCACACCTTTCCCCTAATGGAGGAAGGCACACCCTGCCACCACAGCTCACGACACCTCTTGCTGGCACGCCTGGAATAGAATTTGTAATAGGATTACTAGTTTTCTTTTTTTTTTCGGCTGCTTAAACAAAAATATCGTTGGGAGTAGAAGAATAATAGAGAAACTGCTATAAACACAAGAAAGAGAGACTTGCTTGAAAAAATGCGTCTGTGAAATAAGTAGATGAATGATTGAAGTTTTCAGAGATTTTGAGAAGTCAGACCCACATTTCATCCCACTTCGGTAGTATCTGATCGTTCCACATTCGGCAAGCACTCATCGCCTGTTCCTCCAATCGATTCTTCTCCTCCATTTGTCTCGCTCGTTCCTTCTCTGCTTTCGCCTCGCGACGTTTGTTGGCGACGATTATCTGAACGGTTTCTCAGTAATCACCAGTTATGAGAAATGGATCAGAGATTGTGTAACTACTAATAAGCTGAGTTTAAGTTTCTTTGAAAGGAAGGCTACATCGACCAAACAAAATCTTTGAAAATATTGTAGCCTAAAGCTCATCTTTGAAGACTAATTGAAAGACGAACCTCTTGATGCATTTGCTTGTGTCGATTGGCCTCTTCCGCCGACTTGGCGGGAAGATGACTGAAGAAGAATTTGAGGATAGGAGAATCCATGTGACCACACAACAATACTACTGCGAAAGTGGGATGCTCGCTTGTTTATTCGAGTGGAATTGGGCTCATTTAAATGCACGAGGATGTCTTACTATATAGCTGTATACAACAATTGGGAAGATGGAGTACAGTACCTGGGTCTCTCTTCCAGGATGAGGGAAGTCGTGTGCACTACTCCATTTGCTTCTTTCATCTTTGAGAATGGATTCCAACTACCCGTCCGTCCTTCCTTCCGAGAGAAGAGTCCTCTGCAACAAAGAACTTACTCAATCAACGCCGAACCGGAACTAAACGATTCCAACTCACAACGTTTGGGTGTGCATCATATTTGGAAGACTGGAAGGGAGATAAGGGTGAGTTCGCTCTTTGGTTGATAACACCTTTCCGCTCTCTCTCTCTCTCACTTTACTTCGAATGCGCACGATTACCTCGGAGAGTTACAGGAAAAACACGGTAGATTTCTCTCTTTCGCGCCTGCTTTTTCTCCACTCGCCGACCCACGCTTTCTCATTAGACTGTATGGTTGTCATTGTTTTCAACTACTAGAAAGAGGGAGAGGGGAGACAATCGTTCTTCGTCGCGCCATTCACTCTGTGTATGCATGTATTTCTGTTCATGCACACAGATCTAAACCGGATTGACACGAGCAGCTCATAACTCGCCCTTGTGAGATAGATAGAGATTGTCAATGAAAGCATCCGGGTCAAAGGCGGCTTTCAGACGATAAAGTGAGAAGTACGTAAGAAAACGAATGTCCTGATTATTGTGTTATTACGATGCCTGTGAATATCCAGCAATGTGTAAGAAGGGAAAAATGTTGTATTAGTGTAGGCTATTCCGAGTTTTCTATAAAACAATAGACGACAGCTCACTTAGCGAAGCTGATAGACGGAATGATCCTCCTTCTCGTCCTCGTTGAAGAGGAAGGAGTATCGGCTTCTGTATCTTCCCAATCCCCAACGGAGAGATCACTCTTCCTATCGAGCGATGAACGTTTCGACTCGACCGAATCGCCTGAGAGAAGATTACACTAATTATGATTCATTCCCACTGACCAACACCTTTCCTTCTGGCTAGTCTTACACTAACAGGATTCTTATATATCTCTCACTAGCTGTACTGAATCAAGGATATGATATCCTTGCACTGAATGAATTCTACCCTAAAAGGAAAAGATAATTAATATTTAGCTGAACTGTACAGAATAAAGTATAGATCTATCCCCGTGATGAATCACATCCTTCTAAGGAGAAATAATAATGAATAATTCAATATCTCACCGATGGCTGAATCGGGAGTTAGCCTCGTATCGGTTGACGTACACGACAGTCCGCAGTCTTCCTCCTTTCTCAGTTCTTCCTTCGCCTTTTCTGCCTCCTCTCTCTCCTGCGATAAACAAATTGCCCATTCAGATTTCGTTTTTCGCCTCCGCTCTTTTCGATTTTCCATGGAAACACCAAGGGCAACGAGCGGATTCGAGCGCACTCTCTCCTTTTCTCATGCTCTCTCGCCTTTCTAACTGATGAATAAGCTTTCCTTCTTGACAATTTCGTTTGTCTCTCTTAATTTCAAGCGGGAAATAGTGAGGGATAAGGAGAGAGTCTTACCTTTCGCTCTCGTTCTTCCCTCGCAGCGAGATGGAGTGAACAGAGGGCCTCCTCGAATGAGGTCCTACAATTTACAAAATATTTTTTTTTGAAATTGAAAACGAGTATTAATAAGATTAATCGAAGATAGTAGTAAAACTCAATATATTCTCGATTGTATATACATTGCGCATCATAAAGATGAAAGAACATTAGGTAGAGGTCCTTCGAGAGCATCACTGAGCGAGACAATTGGCTATAGCAATTGATGGCTCCGGTTCCCTTGAACCGCCCCATGATTATGGAGTGATAGAGTGATAGGAACACTAAAGGGGAAAGAGATATGGGACTATCGCCAGTTTCGACTACTTTCACTCTTCCCTTCCCCTTTCTATCTCTCTTTTTGGTAACAAAAGTGCGTGCTATTAGCCTGATTGGATCGCAGTAGTGGAGAAACAATTGAGGGAGAAGAAGAAGGAAGTGGAAGAAGGAAGAGTTTAGTGGATGTGGCAAAATGGAGAAAGAGAAAGTAGTGACCATGGATGTTGTGCCGTGTGAAAACACACGCAGCACACAATCGATAGCCCATCACTGATGAGTTAGACGAGAGATCAGGCAGAATCGAGAGAGTCTAGAGAAGAAAGTTCGAGCCGAACGCGTGCTTTCTATCAAGAATAAACCGGCCAGCGCGCTAAAAAAGGAGCGGGGTGAGAGGCGAGATCAATATCCTAAAAGAGATGGAAGAACTCTCGTGAAGAAGAGACATACGGAATGCGAGAGTCCCTCATTTCCATAGAAGGGTAACTAGTGGGGAGATCCCAAATCCCAATGAGAAGCTGTAAAACGAGAGAGATCTCGCATGGAGATAACGCAATTCTCAAGAGAACGAAGTGTCCCAAATAGCCACTCAATCTCTTCGAAATGATTAAACGAATCCCCTGCTAGTCCATGATATCAGCTTCTCGCTTCCTTGTTTATCCCATCTCTTTTCGCTTCATTATGCTCATAATCGACCTTGGCTCATCTCAATCTCCCTTGCCCTTGTATCTTAGCTCCTTCTTCCTCCTTTCTTTCTTTCTTTCGAAAACAAGCCTCTCGTAAACCGTCTCTCGAATGACCTCCTGAGGTCCCTTCACAAGAACATTCTCTTCTTCTTCCTCTTCGCGCATCACATAAAAATAACACTGGGGAGATCTCTCTCGGTTTCACTGAGGTCATTGTAGTAAAAACAAATTCGGTGTGCCCACGAGGGAAGAGAGCACGGGAACAGAGGAGAGCTCAGCCCTATTGCAAGTGCTCATAAAAGAAGATGCGATGGGTGATAGGATCGTTTACTCCTTTTCTAAGAAAACGATCGCTTTCTCGAGAGAGATCCGCCTTGGAATACGGTAGGACTCTCTCTCTCTCTATCTTGAACGATCTGAACTAGAGACAAAAACGACGTTCTCGACCGAACTTCTGTTTGCGATAATAAGCTGCAAATCTTCTAAGTGAAGATTAACAGAATCTACTTTTGCTCTTCTATTCTTCACTAAGAGGGTTCAGTAGCCGTGAAACTGTAGCAGACAAATGATTGAGTAAATACAAAAAAACTACGTACCGATTGATGAGGGACGGTCGTGGGTCGTGTCTTCTCGGAAAATTCAATTGAATATCGGCAGATTCATAGGACGATCGTCGAATGTGACCTCGCTTGAACGCCCGAGGAGTATCTGAAAATGGTAAAGGTGTATCCACGTCAAGCGAAATTATAGTCGTAAGACGCTAGGTGTGACACACTGGTTAGGCCAGTTGTAAGACATCTGAATGAGATAAATCTCGTATACACCGTAGTCTTCTTGTTTTGCCTTCTCTCCCGACCTAATCAACTCCTCTCATCCGCTCTTCTGAGTGCCATGCCATTCCCATCTATCAGCATTTGATGAGTGCTTGAGCAGCCTCTTTTTCACTCGTTTTCATCCTCAACTTTCAAGCAGCTGTTTCGTGAGCTGAATAGTAGTGAGTTTTGACGGGTTGAGAGAGCCGATTACATGACAGGAGAAGATGTTAGTGCATTCTACACCTCAAGGTGTAACGTTTGCACTCGATTTGTGATTCTAACGCGTTCTCCTCATGATAAACGCTCTCTCTTCAGTCCAGCAACCGGAGATGCAGGTTGAAAGAGGAGATCATTGCTCAGTACTTTCCCCTCCACTGCAGTGTTCGACTACTAAAGAGTGCGCGGGGAGGAGAAAAAGAGACGCGTGCAAATAAATCTGAAATTGGATCACCCGCCGGGCCAACTGGACTACTGAATCTCCCTTTAATCGCTTTGGATGCGGCCCAAATTGAGGAGAGAAATACTTCCTCAGTACTAATGCCATGCTTTTGGGAATAGAACGACAATGTTTTTGTCCAAGTTCCTAAGCACTTCGTTGATCTCTCCCACTTGTTTGTCTCTTCCCTAGGAAAGGTTCTCTCCTTGTGACAAGAAAAGCGTCCTGTCTCTAACTTTGCCCCCTTCTCCATCTTTCCTTCCTTCCTATTAGTCACAAGATGTTGTTTTGTAGCATCTGTACAGAAATCACGGAAGAAACACGGATAATCAATCTTGGAAGATCTTATCAAGAGATGCAAAAGTATCCTGATATTGGAGTCTAGTCAATTTGAACACCCGCCCCCGACATCTCGACAGTTTCCCACTGAATCATCGGCTGACCTATCGGCCACACCCGAACTGAATAAGGAACACAGATTGGATAATGAATCATATGGCAGATGACCAACCCACGCGACTAATACCAACCAATCCGAGCGAGTAAACGGATGGAGACATCGGCCGTGAACCTGTCACATCCCGAATCACTCACAGACAGTCAATCTGTTTCGAGTGCTCTGATTGAAGAGAAAGGGAATAAAGAAGAGAATCGAGATCCCAATCAGAATATGTCACTCAGAGCACTCGCTCTGTATTGGATTCCCGCAAAAAGCAAGCGTGTACTTGCGTTGACCTGATTAGGTCTACTGAAAATCATCGAAAAAAATGAAAATTAAGACTTTTTCCAGATATGACTCAGTCTCATAGTACTGTGATCAATAAGGAACACTGATTGGATAATGAATCATAAAGCAGCTAATCAGGAGACTACCAACCAATCCGAGAGTGAGGTAAAGGTAAAGGTGTATCCACGGCAAGCGATTTCACAGTCGTAAAACAAGATGGGACCCATTGGTAAGGCAATAAAGAGTAAATATCAGACAAACGGCTGAAAAATGTCTCACTCTGTTCTGATCCTCCTCCCTCCGCCGCGTCGAGACTTCGTGTGGCCATATTATACGTGAGCGGGAGGTTCTCGGCCACTGTGGCCAGCGACGTCCCGCCGACACACGAGGATGGCGGTCGAGAATCCACTGTCTCTGCAAGGGGCGTCATTCCTCGTAATATGGCTGGTGAAGGGCGGTCGCGAAATGGATGGAAGAGGAAGGGAACTGTAGAAGTCAGCTGATCTCTAAGGTTAAGAATGATACAGATCACATCGGGGAAACGTGAGTGGGCAAGGAAAACAGAAAATGAGAATGAGAGAAACGAGGAAGAGGGAGAGCGAGTAATAGAGATCAGAGCCGAGGAATGTGGAGGGGACGGAACATCGAGGGGCTTCACGTGAACAATTATCACTATTTGATCGAGTTTATGAGGAATGTGACAAAGAGAACTCGCATTGAGGGGCAAAGTACACTCTAATTCGCGGTCACTGATCTTCAAGAACATTGTTTTAACCTTCACAGACGATCAAGATCTGTAGGGAGTACCGAGAGGGAAACTACTTTCTACTATTCCTTTCTCTCCCTCGCTGATCTCTTTCTCTAACCAGGAACTGTGTCTCTCATTCTCCTATTTGGCCATCCAAGTGACCATGCTGATTCATATCCCCATGCCAATAATCAATACGCGGGGCCTGGTATGGAGATTGGAGTTGGGAGAAAGGGATTGGTAGAGAGAGAGATAAGAGAGGGCATAGGTGTGAATGGGGGAAGGGAACGGTAGATGGGAGGGGAGAGATCATAGCTGATCCGACGAGTCGATACGGATCTATCCTCGTTTTTTGCAAGTATCGAGGCTAGATAGGCGAGGCTCTGAGAAAGGTTGAGGAAAGGGACTAAAATGAGGGGAAAGGAAGGGGGCTGCGACAGGTGGAAGTGAAGCTGTGTATGCTTAGTTGCGTGATCTACTCCCACACGGACGTAAAAGAGTGGCAGTCGGAGAGAGGAACTATAAAATGGGAGAGAATCCTGAGGGAAAACGAGCGATTTGGGCGGGGTCAATCTCGCAAGAAAAGAACATGTGTTGCAGTAGTGGAGGTGGTGGTGGTAGAGGAGGGTTTGCAGTTGGGGAGGGATCGGGAGGAGGAATGAGAGGGTGTGGGGTGGAATGGAGAAGGAAGAACGAAGAAGGAATGAGGGAGAGAGGAGAGAAGGAAGGAGAGAGAGAGAGGTAAGATGAGCATAGAATTACCCCCAGACAAAGGAGGAGATGATGGAAGAGGGGGCTACTTGCTGGCAGTAAACTCGAGTAACCCCTCTCCATCCGATTCTATGGCACTCTTGAGAATAACTATTGTGCCTGCAGAGACAACCCCTCTAACTGGCTCACTTATCACAATCAGTGTACCTGTTCTCGCTCCAAAGTTGGCGACTCTTTCTGCTCGCACCCGCGAATTTCTTCCCCTTCCTTTCACTCTTAAGGCGACTAAAGGGAAGCCACTGTGCAATCTCTCTCTCTTTGCGAAAGATGGGAAGATACCGCGAGCGGGAGATGAGGAGCTATATCAAAGGGAGATCAGGGAGGGTGCACAAGGGGATTGATCAGAGCCTTCTCGATAGTATTAGGCAGGGTTCCCACAGACAGACGAGACAAAAAGAGATGATTGGTGAGAAAGTGAGAGCGTTTGAAGAGAGGGAATTCAGTCTGGGCGGCCTTGTTCAGTTGACCAAGGGAAGATCACAGAATGGTGCTATTCACACCGATTTGGAACAATTCGTCCTGCAAGATTCAATGAATAATGGTTGTTTTGGCCAACGATTGGAGTCAGGAACAATAACCCGTGAGGAAAGAAGATAATGTGCAAATAGTGTGATAGAAACCAGGGGAAATAACAAGTGCATGTGATTTCGAGAGGGTGGGCGAAAGATCGCGATATTCATCCATCAATCGGGCAGTTTACACACAAACTCTCATTCACATGCCAGAGAGAAAAGAGGGAGAGGACAACAAGATATCTGAACAATGGATCAGGCTGGATCTTGTGAAAAGCTCTGAGGGCGAGGGAGGAACTCTGATCAGAGTTTCATTTGCCTTCCATACGCTCTTAACTCCGACGATTTAGGAATTGTCCAAATTCAGAGCGTCCTATACTCTAGCTCATGATTCATTGACAAATGAATAATTCCTGGTTTGTGTGGACAGAGATGGTGTATGGACTGGAGACAGGTGACACTCAATAATTCAGTGTGAATGGCGTGTTCGAGAGACTTCCTGCATCATTCATCAATTCAATGGGATTTGCCGTGAGAGGGCGCCAATTTGATTACCACTTCGCACCGCGGGAAACACTTGCGAATCGCGTGTGAGGCCACCAGTAATGAGAGGAAATTGTGAGGACGAGGGCATTTCAACATTACCAAGTGGAGAGAGAACATGGAGAATTGAGAGAAGGCAGAGAAAGAAGGGAATGAGGGGAGAGGACACTTGTCGAAATGAGCATGGGAGGAAGTAATCAAGGAAGGATTAGGCACAATATTTGATCGAGAACCCCCTCTCACACTCGGAGTTACTGGAATGGAAGGGGATTGACTATACAGTCAGACCCTACTTCGAGAAAACTCGACAGTTCTCAACGTGAGTCTGTTGTGCGATGACGATACGAGAAGAAGGAGGAAAGAACGAAGGGGACGGCGAGAGGTCCTAATCTATTTTGGACCGTGTGTTGGCTCGTAGCCGTAGTAGTAGTGACAATAAGAGGCAAGGAAGGGAATGAAGAAAGCAGAGTAAGAAGAAGAATAAAGAAGAAGAAAAAAGCGATTAAATGCTGCCCAGATCGTCCGAAAGTGCACTGATAGCAGCGAAGTGGAGGACACTTTGCCACACTCGCACATTCATATCAATCGAGGAGAGAGGAATTCTAGCTAAATGGAAAACAGTCGCCGCCCGAGAGACAATAACAAGATCTGTACTATGGCGACGGTTAGTCAGCGATTAGGGCAAGGAACAAGACGATAACCTTATTAGAATAGGGACAGAAATAGATGGAGAGAGGAAGATCCCTTCTAATATCCCCCTCATTAGGGAGCGAGAAAATGAGCTTTCCGTTCGCAAAAGAAGGTTAGCACAAGAGAAAGGAAGGGAATAGAACAGAACAGAGGGAGTGGATTATAGTTCAAAGGTGGGCGCTTCACCTGCCGCGAAGGCTTGCTTATTGAGGAGGAAGGGGAGGTAATAAGGGACTGGGGGGCAGGGCAGCTAAACAACAACAGACACACAGCAGCTCGCACAAGGGAAAGGACGCGCGGAGAGAGAGAGAAGAGAGGGAGGAGAGGGAGGACGATCAATGGAGAGAAGAAGGGATAGAGAGAGAGAGAGGGTGACCAGACTAGTGACCAGAAGGGTGAATAGAGAGAGAGGAGAGAGAGGGGAGAGACAAGAGAGCAGCTTCCTATGGACAAATACTTCCCTCTCTCTCATTGCATGATGATGATATGGGAACGATTGGCTATAGTAGAGCGATCAGGGAAGGTAGATTAAGTGATATGATAAGGAAGATGGACTAGTAGTGCGCACTCTCTTGCAAGGAAGAGTGCACACAGGGAAAGAAGAGCTAAGAGGAAGAAGAGTGAATGAGTGATCGGGATAGAGACAAGGAGAGGGCGAGAAGAGAATATGAACGTTTGCAGAGAAGAAGGGAATGAAGGGAAGGGGAGGGAATCAGAGAACACGTGCGTACTCGAATATTAGTCAGGATTAGTAAGAACAACGTTTGGAAACCCTTCTGTTTTCTTAGCATGGACTCTACTGAGAACATTGATGCAACAAGATCAAATTTTTCTTTATAATGTGGAGTAGGAGGAAGAGACTGATATGACAAAATCACAGAGTGTCCCTACTGAGGAATTCCTTATTACACCCGATCGTAAACGTGTTGATCCCTTGCCAATTCGCGGCAGTTTACGAACAACATTGATAACACTGAAGGAATGAACAGGGGCAAACAGAGTTTTGGCTCAAAATCGTCGAGAAGAAGAAAAGATCAAGCCGCCGTCCGCACCCGCGGTTAATTTACGTTAATTACTGTGCGCTGCGCGATCCGAGTAGACTCTCCTACTCTTCATTCTTTCCTTTTTCATCGTCCTCCCCTTCTCCCCTTCACTTGCCTGTCCCTCGCCCCTCCTCCATTTCGACCGACCGATTATCAGCTCTCGCGCCAAGTTTGCCCCCTCTGTCGCATCATTCACTGCTGCTGGTCAATTCACTTTCATCTACGCAACACCTCTCTCCTCGATCCAATAGTGATCTCCGCTTGGGAGAGTGATGTACTCCCTATTTATCCTGTCTATATCACTCGCAACTGCCTCAGAATTGCACAGGTCAGTCTTTCATTCATTCATTCATTCCTTTATTTTCATTGCTTTGCGATATTATAAGAAAGAAGATGAGATAGGTCAAGAAACGCAGCCTTTGCTCTTACTAATTACGGGTGGGTCTGGAGTCCGCTAATCCTGGAATGTCCCGGGAAGAGCGATGACTTATGACCTCTGTCGGATGTTTATGAACGAGAGTGTAAACGAAGAGTGGAGACACTCAGTCATACGACCATCCCCAACCTTCCTCTTTCATTCCATTTTGTCCACCATATGGGGACTAATGCGAAAGAACAGTGATTATGATTGGCGCACAGCTTTTATTCTGGAACGAGCTCAAGCACATGTGGAAAATATCAATTGTGAAGAAAGTAGGAAGAAAATGAGGAACCAAAGAAACGAGATTCCAGATGTTAGATCTTCTCTAGTACTCGGGCAATAATTGAGTCCATGACCCACTCGTGATCTGAAGGAGGGGTCATGGACTAGTAGTCACTTCCCTTTCTCCTTCCGAACACCCTTATCATGAGTAGGACCAATAGTGTCCTCTACTGTCACACGATCGCTCCTAAGGGTAAATGACGGTTGAGACCGCTAAGATGATATGGGAGTTCACACGGAAAACATCACGATGATCTCTGATCTTTGAGGGTTCGTCGAGAGATAAAGGAGCCGATGGAACAGATTTTCGAAAATGCCGATCGCGATGATCCGGAGAGTGAATGCAGGTACGATTTCACATTCTCGAAAGGACTTTAACCTTTTTAATTAGCTTTTATTGACTGAATTTACTAGAATATCTCCAGAAACGGTGGCGTCTACTTAGGAGGCCGATGCCATTGCGTTTTCCCCAACACCGGTCCAGATTGCACCGATTTCCAATGCGGTCAGTCGTTTTTTTCTGTTATTTCCTGATTAGTCACCCTGTCATACGGCAGCTACATCCGGCTTGAGATGAGTAGCACACTGATCCACTCGTAGTGAGTAAGGGACAACAGTTGTGGGGCAAGGAAGCGAGCCGTTGATAAATGGCCCGCGAGAACTCCTCTCTTTCGCCGCGCGTGAATCATCTCTCGTTGGTGTCACAACCTATCAAGATCAGAGAGTGGTGCACTCTCTCACGATGGAATGCGACTCATTTGCAGTTCATGGAATGTCGATTGGACTTCGATTCCAACCCAAGTCACTGCTGTTCAATAAGCCCTGTATCTGCACTCGTGGATGGAGTGGCGATCTATGCGAGTATCATGTCAGCGAGAAGGTAAACAACCGAAAATGATGAAATAATCGCTTTATTATTGCGGTTGCCCCTTGTCGAGTAAAGCGTGAGCGATCACTCCAGTTTGCAAAAGAAAAAAAAGCAATCTGAGCATGATACCCGAAAAAGGACGAAAAAGCAAAGGTTAGGCAGTTCCCTGCCCTTTAGATTGATCTCTTACGTGAGCGAGTATAACGTTCCGAATATGTGGCAGTATTATTCCGATTAATCATCTTACGTAGAATCAAGAATGCGAGTGTGTAATTGGAATCTGTCAGCAGACTGAACCCAATCTATCATCTTTTCGAAACCCATCGATCATCTCCTCTCTATGTGATAAGATATCCTCTTTTCTTGTCAAGGAAACTCCTTGAGATAAACAACTCTTCTTCGTTTGTTCGGTTTAAACAACCCGAGTGATACAATCGAGTGGTCATGCGGTCCTCACTTGATTAGGATTAGCAATGTCGAGAGAGAGAAAAGAACTGCGAAAGGGGATTAGGAAGAGGCGGTTGCTTTGAAAGTCGAATGATTCAATTCAAATACGTTAGATAATCCTGTTCTGCGCACAGACAAAAGAGGGATAACAAATGGATTACAGTGCAACAGTTACGGAGAATGGAAGAATGGACATTGCGAGTGTATTGGATATCACTTCGGACCAACATGTCAATTCGTATCCAAATGTGTCAACGGGCTTTCTGTGAGGGGAAGGTACATTCATCAAAATTGTTTAATTTATTCATTGAAATTGTGAATTTTAATATATTCTTCAATAATCGAAAATTTTCATGTTTGTCATGAACAACTGAAAAAAACAGCTTGGCTATTCCACGTTAGATCTTCCACCCCAAAGCAAAGATAAATACTCTAGTTTAGCTAAAACATTGACCATACATAAAAGCGGATACTCACCATGTTTGTTTCAAATTAATGATCAATATTTATTTTATTGCTTTCCAAATGATAATATTATCCTATTTATATGACAGTTCTAATTCAATTATTTTACATTGGTAATTACGTTGATCTACGTTAGATTTTAGTTTTTAGTCTTCCATAATTAAGATGCGCCTGCCATGAGAACTGGGAGGGCGAGTACTGTCATAGGATTATCTGCCATCACGGAACATCTGGTCAGTCAACTTTGATCTTTTTTGATATTATAGAGTGTCAATCGCTCAAGAAGGAAATCGCATAGGTGAAATAGGTAGGTTGGTGTTTATCACATCCTCGAGCTTGAGACCCGTACTGTACATACGTTCAGAATTATCTTTGAATGATATGAATTCTCAACTTCGAAACAGATTCGCTCACTTCTCATGAATACGATTTGGTTGTGTGAGATTTCCATAGCTTTAAAAATCTTCATAGGATGAGTGTTGCGCAACTTTCCTTAACAGAAATGTTTCAAGATTGTGAATTGCAGATCTGAAGAATAAGTCGATGAGCTGCATCTGCTCGAAGAGATACACGGGACAGTACTGTGATGCGTGCTCGTTAGTTTCTTTCCATTCCGTCCTTATTTATCATTTTGCTATCATTCATAGATTTTTATATTTTTCACCGATATCATAGCTAAAAGATTTGCAGAAAGCAACCGTACGATGTCTCATCGTATCCTGAGTGTGAAAAGGTCGTTCCACGCGTTGTCCCTCATGTTCCACGAGAACCGAAGAAGAAACTACAGCACGCCGTAAGTTATCATAAACTGTAACACAAAAAAAGACTTGCATTAGCTATGACATGAATAATCTCAAAACAAAACATTCACCAATAAGCAAAGATGACACATATTCTGTATTTGTGTTAGGGACTAATTTAAGATTACCGTATTTAGGATATTTGGGGTGTGTTTGGAGTAAATATTTGAGATGTTTGAGTAGATACTTTTTTCAGAAGCCCGCTCGATCGACCGTTCTCTTCATTGGCGGAATTGGCCTAATTATCTTCATGATATGCATGTTCTTGGCCAGTTTCATTTGGAACCGAACGCAGAAAGCAAAGGTGTGCTCTTTCAAATGATATTATTCACTTTGCGATCTTCAACGGGGCTAAGAAAGAACAGTATTCGTCTTCGTTTTTCGGTTAATTTTCTGAATATAAATATAATTCATATCTCAAGATAAATAGAATTTTGCAATACAGGAGCAAAAACAAGCTCTCGAGGGTCATTTGAAGGAGAGAACGGAATTCCTTGAAGAAGCAGCCAAAGAAAAGTACGTAGTTTTTCTTCTTTCTTTATCTGTTTTCATTGGTGGAATAATCTTGAAGGCGAAAACTACTAAAAATGTCAACTTATTGCAGACCCGAAGAAGAAGAATCTCCGTTTGCACTTTCATGGAGATGGGGAGGAAAGAGGATGTCATTGAGAAAGTCATCCTTGGGCAATATGTTCCGATTTGGTACGAAGGAGCCCAGGAGCCCTCTCGCTACAAGTACAAGCACGAACACTTTTGAACCTGCCAGGATATTAGACAACAGAATTTCCCGAATTTCAACCTGAAACTGACCTATTAACTGAACTATCACCCTTTACTATAACAAAAGCCCAATTTCGTCATTCAATTGCCGTTCCCTCGCACAGGTTCATACATTGACATCATTCCCTTGTTTTTACTCCATTTTTTCTGCGGTATAATAGTTTATTGATACGGTGGACAAGTAAAACAAACGATTGGAAACACTGAGAGTTCAAAGAATCTTCAAGAAAAAAAGTAGGGAGTGAAAGGAGTGCAGCGCATTAAAGTGATTGAGTCAGTTGGTTCATTTTCGAGAGCAGACAGGAAAAACGGCTTCAGTTCCAGAGATACTTAGCATGCAGGGGAAACACGATGTATGATGATTCTGTTGAATACATATGAAAGAAGATTAGAAAGTCAAGAGAGGAATAAACGGGGAAAGGGTGTGCATGTGATGGTAATAATAACAGATAAAAGGGCGAGGGTAATGACACGACAGGGTCAGTCTCTCCAGGGATGGAAGAATTGCTATGAAGAAAGGGTGGCATTAAGGCTTTAAGTGGGTGGAAAGGGGCATGAGATGAATGGAAAACTGTGTACGAGCACGCTAGTAAAGATTCGAGTAAGGCGAAAAGCAAGAGCTGGAGGGAAGCTTTAAAGCTTGATGAGGAAGGATGATAGACTGTACAGGTATATGTAGTGAGAAATCGGTTAGATTTTCGAACTGATCTCGAACGGTGGTCTGCCCTTAATGAGTATAATCAGATATACATCACGAATACAATTAATGAGGTGACAAATACAATCTAGAATGGAGATTCAAGGGTGGTTCTATTATATATACTTAGCAAGCGGTCAGAGAAGGCTGACAGTTCATGGTTGTGTCCATTGCCTTTTCTGTTTCTTCATTCACTTCGGGAGTCGTCGACCCATCTTTATCGTCCTCCTTCTCATCACTCATTGCATCATCACCGATCGAAGTGAAATCGGAGAGATTGAGCTCCTTCACGTTAGTGATCTCCGGCATAACAAACGCTTCTGAAAGAAAAGAGGGTTAGGGTGGAATCTGAGCGATAGTTTCTAAATTATACGAAATATTCATAAAAAGTAATGCGTCGAAGTAAAATATTAGAATTACTGACGATCTTCCGTGAGCTTCTGTAGTTGCTGCAAGAAGAGCGTTGACGTGATGTCGTTGATGAAGTTGACGCCATTTCCACTGATCGACTGCAGTTGTTGCAGACCAGTTCGACCGTAGTTGCTCAATGCTCCTGCTGGAAGGCCGAGCTTGATCTCCTGCTCGCGCTCAGAGATGCGAGAAACCAGCTGCAAATGATCCTTTAACACTCAACCTCTTTACATTTATAGCATGATCTGAAAGCACCCCCTGTCCTGGATTCATGGTAATTCCTATATGATTAAATATGGAAAGTACCTTCATCGCCCAGGTGAGCTTCAATTCGACGCTTCCTCCGCTCTCTTTGAGTATTTGTGGTGACTTCTTGAGGATGTAGTCGCGTGCGACATTGAGAGCAGTCGAGGGATTAAAGTGTAGTTGAGGATTCTCCATTTTGATCTGTAATATTGATTTTTAATTATAGACTCAACAATGATTAAATTTGTATTTCGTTGTACTCATTTATTTAAATATAGTATTTATTTATTTTCTGGAGATATTTGTATTCGTTTGATAGCGGAATATGAAAATTTTTGAAACACGTAATGCACTATTCCGACTAAATTAGAAGCCTCATTCCCAAGGAAATTCGATATAATTAATGAAAGTCGTAACTATATCTGCCTCCTAGCATATTAATTAGGAAAGATCCCTCGTGTATTCTACTCATTGACTCCGTGTATTATTACTGCATGGAAAAGGGACAAAGAGACGATTTCCTCCCATTCGTACTCTGTATTTATTTGATCAGGCCAGTATATCGAAAACGATTATCGTCGTGTTTGTCTCGCTGCCTTTGCCTTCCTATCGAATTTCGATAACAAAAAGCGGGGAAGCAGCGGAAGAGTCGGAGCACTACCGTAATCTAAGTGGCCATTCTCCCATCTTTGAGTATTCAATGTCTTCCCATCGCCATTCTCACTGTCTTCTCGACTATTTGCAAATAGAGTACACACAGAAAGGAAGAAGAGGGCACATCAGTCCATCTCTCTCTCTCTTCTACCTCCACTACGTAAATATCGTAATTACTAGTGACCCGTGACTAGTGGACGAAAGAAGGAGAGATTATTCGACCCCTTCCCCTCTCTCCTATCTAATATTTATTTCTTCTCTCACTCGATCTCCCACAGAGAGCCTCTTTACGAAACCCCAAACAGAAGGGAACATGAGTCTCTTTCTCTATCTCATCAGACTCGAACGGCGAAAAGGTATTACACAAGAGAGATCCAAATATACTGCTTAGCTGAAGATGAAGGAGAGATTACTGGGACAGTTGCTTCCTTCCCTCTTCTTGTCACAGATAGATAGATTTAGAAGAAGAGAGAGATATTCGATAGGTTGTAATCAGAGAGGGAAGGCGGAGAGAGGAGGGTATTGGAATATCCCATTCAATATATATGACAGTTGTCCCTAGGTCAACCTCGAGTGCTATTAAATCACCGAGAGAGAGGAAGAGGAACGAATATATGATCACGTGACAGTTTTGTGCTTGCACTTTAGTTGTTTCTCTAGATTACCATGAAAGATAAGAGTGCGAACCTTCGTCATGAATTCGATCAATTCCGCATCCAATTCGTCTCCGATCAATTTCGGCCTTCCACGACCCCGTCCTCGAAGATATGAAGGAGTAGTAGGAGTACCGGGCGTGCAATCCAACTGAAATTGATCTTTGATCTTTTGCCTACGTGCTCTGAACTCACGCTCTTGAGGGGTGAATCCTCCGCAGTCATTGACTCGGGATCGATGTGGCTCGGAGGAACGCCGAGTGCTTGTGCTACGGCAACTGCTGCTGCTGCAATCAATTTTTATCATTATCCGTATTAAAAATGGAAGTGATGTGTCCTGTGAAGAAATAACCGCATTGGACTACCGTAATCTCAAGAAGCTCGAAATAATTCCGTACTCTGTTTCTCGTTCTGCTTCATTTTGGCCAGTTTCCTCTGGTAGTAGGCTGCTACGGATGGAGGGATATTGTACTTCCTTGCGGCCTGTGCTGCTCCGTGCATCGATGCGTATTCGGCCACCATTCTCTTCTCCTCGGGATTACAGTATTTCGACTTGCGCCCGCCGTGATTTTGCTCTGAAAAGACCCAAGTTCGTCTCTGGACATCCTTTGAACTTTCTCGTTCATCATATGTACATCACTTTGAATAGATACTGAATGAATAAAGAATAAATATTCAACAATGTTGAATTTTTACTATTGAAGATCCCTTTCCAAATACACATTTATTTTCGCTCCAACTGGTTATATCTGCACCAGAATAACATGTTTTCCGATATAGACACACAATACAGATTGTCCATTCAATTGTTTGCAAGGCGTTTTGCAATATATTTCTTTTGCTTTTGCAATCCCTTTTCGAGTGCGGTTTGATTTGAGTCAGCCTTTCAAATTACATACCGTACTTTCCCTCTCACGATCTTTCCGATATAATGGAAAGAGGCTCCTCTCGGACAGTCATATTTGTGCATTCTCAATTCAACCATCCCTCTCCCGCCCTCGTGAGTTGACCCCTACTGCCTCTCTCCATTGGCCATGCTATCTAATCTACCACTGAAGGCAAACACAAATGGACGCTATTCGTCCCCTTCTCCAATTGTATTTATGGTTAGTAGAAGAGAGAATCGGGCAGAGGAAAGATGGTAAGAAGCTGAGAGAGAGACAGTGATCGGAGGAGAGGAAAGGAGGAAAAGATAGAGGAAGAGGAGACAAATCCGCTTGACCTTCCCTCTTATAGTAGAAAGGAAGCGACAGATGAGAGACTAATAATCCCTTGTTTTCAACCCATGCATACATTATAATTTGGATAAATGAGACAAACCTGCGAATGGATTGGGAGTTCCAGATGGGTTGGCATTGGAGATGGTTTGAAGAACTCCCGGAGTGTTGAAGAGGGAAGTGAGCAGTTGATTAGTTGCCGCGTCGGTCTGAGGAGACTTGATGACGGTCACTTCTTTGATCTGTAAGGGGCACATTAAAAATTGTAAAAATAGTATGATAGGAAGAATGATGAAATACTCCTTACATCTCCTTCAGTGCTGGTCGATCCATTCTCGCTCGGAGTTCCTTCAGGAGCCTCTGAGGGCAGCACAGTCATTTGCTGCACTGGGGCCGCCGCTCGCGGAATCGACGACGGATTCAGAATCTTGATACCGTTAGCGATCGGAATAGCAACGGGTGTGCCCATCGGCATTGGCATCAACATGCGCGGAGCTGCCTGAAGCGCAGGTTGGGCTGCAGCTGCAGCTGTCGGATGGGTCGCAGGGACAGGAGGCGCGAGTCGCATGTGAGGATGGTGCATCGAGTGCATCTGTGAATGGGGCTGTGACCGAATAACGTCCCGACAAGTGGCGCAGGGGCATTGGGGCAGCTGGAGACGGCCCATGATCAGATTCATCTGAAATACACATCATCGTTGCAATAAATGCTGCCCTCAACCGATTCGGCTACATCGACGGACCCACGAATTCCTGCCTTATTCATCGGCTAAGAGTTTACCGTACCCAAAACGGATTAATCGAATTGAATAACAACATAGGACATTTATCACGAAGCATCTGGTTCGAAGACAGTTTTACCCCAGCCTCTAAAGTAATGGTCTAGTTCCCAAAGCCAGAATGTCTCCATCGTCTCCTCTTACAGTCATAAATCTGCTCTGATCTTAGCGGGTGCGACCTTTGAAGTGCGCAATGCGTATATCAAATTCGTATATTTGCGTCCCGCTCATCGAAAACAAGTCTCTACTCAACCAAATGTTGCATTGCATCTCGTTTTTCGGCACAATCTCTTCAGCCCCTCTCTTTTTGTTAGCGCCCGAGAGCACTCTCTGTCAATTGTGTAATCGTCTTCGACTTTCGCTCAATCAGTAGCGCAAACACGGCGAATTTTATGCCGGTCCTCTCACTCATTTCAATGCATTTCGTGTTCATTGAAATGAGTGTGCATCAAAAGGAGGGCGAAATTGGATCCGTTGAGGTCAGAGGGCGTTCTCCTAGGGTGAAACGAGATATGTATATGAGGCTGAGAAGGGAGAGTTCCGCAATTGCAATCGATTTACCTGATGGGAGAGAATTGTGCACTGCTTCTGAAGGGAAGAGACTTCAGTGGCGAGTTTGGAGTTGGAGGGAAGACACTCATCATCGTCCATTACTGATCCCTTCTAGAATGAAATATTGATTGAAACGATCCCTCTTACTCAATGGTCCTTTCTACCTATTCGATCATTGCATTCGATATTATTATGGTCCTTTCTTTCTCTCTCTTGGAGGTCATTGTGCCATTCGGACGATCTATCAGATAATACAAGTCTCTCTCTCTCTCTCTAACCCGAACGCTTTCTCTGCGCTCTCTCACAATCGCTCACTCTCTCGTCCTTATTCTCATTGGCTGAATCATTATGAATGTTGCAAGGGGATATATCTGACCCTCCTCTCCCCATTCAGTCTCTCTCCCCCTCTCTCTTCTATCTCATTTGGTATCCAATGTGAATATAAGATTGGTGGGCAATGGTGAATGGTAGTGGGTAAATAGGAAAGAAGAGAGAGAGAGAGGAACAAGGAATAAGGTGAGTGATCTACACACGAAAAATGTTTCGAATATAAACTAGAAATTTAGGCATGAGTCACACGCAAAGATAAAAGAAACATGAGACTGAGACTCGCGGGAATTGATTGAAATCGGGAGGTTGAGGATTTATGAAATGAGAGTAGGGAGAAAGATAGAGAGTACTTGACTGAAACACGAGGGTAAATGGTTTCCTTAGCACTCTACATAAATCATCTCCGATATAAGATATTGAAGCCGAGTGCCTCCCCTCTCTGCCTCCATTTGCATTTGATGTGTCTATGGGTACAGTATCTAGGGGACTCACATCAGTGGAGTTTGGGAGTCTTCTTTCTCGTTCGAATGCTCCTCAACGATATGAAGATCCTCGTCGCGCATCTGAAATTCAACTAAAATGACGAATAGGATGATGAAAGACGACGAAAGGCGAGCAGAAATGTATGAAATACTGTGCTGGTCACAAGCCGTCAGTCAACGGGAGGTCGAACAAAAGGGGAAAGAGAGGGGGAGAGATGGGAGGTTTAGTGTTTGCTCAAATACAAGAAGAGAATCGAGAATGGGACTCAACAGAGAGCGAGTGAGTAGTGGTCAAGTGAGGCAAGTACCGTTACAGCCTTAGGGCGAAGTAAATGGACCCTGGGGTTGCATCAACTTCGTTTACACCTATGCAACTAGAGCATCAGAGAAGCAGGCGGAAGCATAGAGGGTAAACACTTCTCATTAGTATCCAATCGACATCCCTTGATACAAATGAGAAGAAGGACATTGGGCGACAATCTTCTACGTTACCTTCACTTGACATAAATGATAGCGATCTTGATCGACCTCTCACTACCATATGTTCGTGAGAGTTGGCTTGCCAACTGATAACATCTGGTGATATGAAGGAGCGGCGTACCAAGAGAGCAATTGCGATGACTATCTAGTAGAAGGTGCGATATCCAGGGAGGATGATTAGACTGCCAGAGGGTAGATAGGATGTGAATAGGTAGGAAAGAGATAGGGACTATGACAGAGGTTGATCGATGGATCCAAAAGCTGCGGGGTAAAGATAGCGCAGTCCAAGTGAAGGAAAGACTGACCCAACTGCCCCCTCTCCTCCCTCTTTCTCTTACTGTCTGCGCCCTCCACCCAACCGTCCACTCTCTCGCCACACAATAATAATAAGTCTCTTCTTCCTCTCCCTCTGCACTGTGCTAGTCTATTTGAGAACCAACGGCAGTATATGCAAATGAGAGGGATCGACGGGGATATTACGGTAAATGGAGTGCCTTTCAAGGAAGAATGTCAACTGACTCACAACAATTAAACAGGGAAATAAGTGCACAAAGACCTTTCTCATAGAGGGTAAAAAGTGAGGACGCGATTGAAAAGGGAGATTCGAAATTCTTAGCACAAGTCAAACAAATTTGGAAAGGAAGGTCTGGAAGAAGAATGGAATGAATCAGATTGGTCAACTTGAAGAGAGAGAGAGAGAGACAACCGCTTCCCTCACGACGAAATGATTCATAGTGACCAGAGGGAGAGATGTAGAGAGGCCGGAACCAGAAAGTGATTCAGTATAAACATGCCGGTGTGTTGACTTGATTTCTCCTATTCCACCTTCTTTCTTCTATTTCATATACCTGCCCCCTTCGCTCTCTTCATTCCGCCCACTCTATATCTCAATCTTTTCAACCTCCTATCCCCTCCTTGCTCAGATAATGTTGGGTACACATACATTTGAAATGCGCACAGAATCGTGAAAAAGGAGAGTGGAAGGGGCTACCAATGAGAGGGGAAGAAATTCATAGTCAATTGGGCGCGTTTGATGAGGTTTCAGCCAGTCTCCGAATTAAATATGACTACCGTAATCCTATTCCAGTCCTATACACAACCGCCCTATTTACAAAATATCATTAAGATGGTTTAGATTGATCAGAAGGGTCCGAATGAGTCAAAGCCGCGCCGCTCAGGTCAACTGTGCTTCACATAAATGAGTGGGTGGCGCGGAAGAAGGAAAGGGGAAGAGTAGATGGAATTGAATATAGAGCACAGCTGTTCGAGTGTTCCAATGTGCATCTCAATGTAATAAAAGGAGCCTTCCTTCGTCTATTCTAACAGCCTCCTTAAATCTATTTCCTCTAGATCAGCAGTTGCTTATATCGAAAGTACCATTTCCCTCCACTTCCTTCGCAACTCAAATATTACGAATTTCGTGTGGTGGGGAAGAAAGAGAGAGAAATGAAAGGTCGACAAGTCGTCGGTTGTGTTTGAGAGATTAGCAAACAGACTATTCAACGAGAATTGATTGTATGTGGAAAAAGCGAAGTCGAGATAGATAGGAAAAATGGAAAGTGGGAGCATAGAAAGGGCGCTTTTATTTCCGACGGATATTTCCAATTCTCAATCGAGAATTTGTTTAGGCGCTACAAAAAAGACGTTTCGAAAAAGCTCTTCTTGGTGTCATTCGAGAAAGCTTGATGATAGTGGATTACGGTAGTTGACAGGAAACGATTTTGTGAAAGAGTGAGTTCAGAAAAATGAAAAGCGAAAGGCAAATTGTGTCATATTTTTCAATATTACACACTTTCTCAAACCTCTCTGCTTCTTTTCTTTTACTCGGCCATTTCGCAACAAATGAAAATACTCTTTCTCCACCCCTCCCTTTTATCTATCGCATTACGCTACGAATTTCAGAAAGCTATCACAATTAGCCCGGTCGACTTTGAGAGGGTGAGCGAGTTTAAATGCGAAATTGGACTGACATGTGAATAGAGAGGAAAATGAGGAAGAAGGGAGAAGATGAAACACAAGGTCAGCCAAGGAACAAGAGAGGGAAGGGAGAGGGGGTCTAACTGAATAATCGACTCGTTGTCTAATTGTCACTTTAGCACACACAATGAAGAGATGAGATTAAGAGATGCAAATGGACAGATGGAGTCTTGATTATTGGAGTACTCGACTTATTTATACGAACTCTCGCTCGTTCAGTCGACAACGAACACAAAAGGAGCTCTTGACTACAGTAATCATCGAGTGAGCAAAAGGAGTAGTCAACCTCACAATCACATCTATTTATCCAGCAGTCGACAAATTTCATAATTTGCACGGCAGAGGTCGAAAATATGGGGGTCAGGTCCCTTTATTTTTTGGAGATTTCTTGGAAAGGGAGAGAAAGTCTTGTTCCTTCTTTTCGTTCCATTCAGAAACACGGCACGGAATTGGCCCCCTTCTCCCTCTCTAACACGCAAATAAATCTGAGAAATAAATAGACGAGAAAATGTGGGGATAAAGCAACAGGCCCCTATCTCCCTCATGCATCTCTACATTTTTATCGCTCCTAAAAATGTAGATGAGACAGACTAAGCTAAGTTAGTCTCTCTCTCCTTTTCCCCTCACTTGCATCAAATTGTGTCGGATATATATCGAATTTTTAACTAAAATGGCTACGAAACGTGTTTACTACGAGCAAAATTGACGACTGACGAGAGCATGAGCGAAAAAAGGAAAGAAGAAGGCAAATGGATGAAGGGGCGAGGCAAAAGACATATTCGAGAATGTCGAAATACATTTTCGTGTTGCCGAGAGAATACATCCATCTATCTACTAGCAGCAAATAATAAATGAACAAGTCGAATGTAGGAAATTGAGAGCAAGCAGGAGTCACTATTGTCAAAAGCGCGGGTCTAAAATAGCGATTGTTGTTTATCGAAAAGGAGCGAAGAAGAGAGGTAAATGGGTAGTAGTGCCAGATTGTTCATGGGAGCGATGCGAATTGCAAATTACCCCAATCTCCGATTCATTGTTAGAATTTCATGCCCGACAGACTGGAAATCATAAAGCTTTCAAAAGCTTTCACTAAAAGTATTCGAAAAGCTCCCAGAATTGAAGAGCCATTTATTTTGGTTGCGAAAAGCTCTCTTTTCCTCTATTTCGGAGAAAGCCGCAAAAATATATCTTTCAGTTTGCTGCTGACACATTGGAAACACAAGCCGATTCGCTCTGAATCATCGCTTGATTTTGACAAATATCTGGAATGTCTTCATCCAAAAAGTGATTAAAAGGGGAAATGAGGAATGGGAGTGGAATATAAAAACAGACAATCAATCGTCCTCTCCACCTCAATAATCATGTTCACTATTTTCGACGTCTGTTTTTAGTGTAAACAGAAAATAAATCGAACGCTCGCTCCAATTGAAAAATATATTGTTTTCTTGCATTTCTGAGGAATAAAAGGGATACAGCCTCTAGCAGACTAGAATACGTACAAGAGTGCGAAATGAGATGCGAATTGAGTGAATGAAGAAGAATAAAAAGTGAAAGGACCTCTTGTACGGTGTATAGAGTCGACAGATGTGGCAGAAGGGACGACAGAACCATTGAATATATGGATTGGAGACATTGAAAAGTGGCGGGCTACACTCAAAATGGGAGAACAGAAGGCGCACTCTCTCAATTTCGCGCACTCTCTTGTCTGCTCTAATCGGCGAGAAAGATGGTTGAATGAGAGGGTTCCAGAACCGATTAAGAGCCAGGAGGCTGCCCGGGTATGACACATAGTGTGTCTCCCTCCTCCTCCCCTCCTTCCGATACACATAATATATTCCATCTAACGAGCACCAACATCGAATTGAAGGCGGGAGGAGGAGGGGTTGAGGAGGCAAGAATCCATCTACGAATTGAGCAGATTTAAGGGGAATCCGCAGGTTGAGAATCTCCAAATGCTTAGGAATCCTGATGATTTAGCAGAGATATAGCAGGATTTCGAACGCGTGTCATGAATAAAATTTCCTCTAAGTGATTGTGCTTTGATGTGATTGACACCTGTGAAAACACGAAAAAGAAAGAACTTTCTGGATGCTCGATGCAAAAAACAATTCCAGATCCGCGAGGAGATAGAAGGACACTGAATGCCCATTGCAAATTGTGTTTCTAAGAGTATCCCCTTTTCGATCTGATTGTGCCCCGGTCTCTCATCTCTCTACTCACCCAAAATGCAATATGAATAGGGAGTGGTCGTGCCTGGAGGCGAAGAGTTAGAGAGAGAGAGAGATAGGGAAGGTTGGTGAGAGAGTGAGAGGAGGGAGGAGGGAGGGGAGTGGACAAAGAGAGATTTACAGAATGTAAAATGAGCAGTTAAATGGCCTCGAGGAGAGGGGAAAGAGTCATCCAAACCCGAAGTTGAGAAATAAAGAGAGTGAGAGAGAGAGAGGCGAAATGAACTACTTTTGTTGTGAAAGAAGTGGAAAATGCGAGAAAAAGTGAGGAGAGCGGAGTGTTATCGTGCATTAAAATTTGTTATCTATTCATTTCGATTTGATTGCCTCCCATTTATTGTTTGTGCTCGTTTTGAGATGAGATCGAGGTAGAGAGAAAGATTTGACGATGAGGAATGAAATTGAAGCTCACCGAGAGTTCAGAGGTGCGCTGCACTTTGCAGAATGTGACTGACTAATGAGAAAGTGCGAATAAGCTATCGTTTTCTAAGCTACAAATGAATAGAGTAAGAGTGAATAGTTGATGAACCGGAATCATGAGTCAAAACGAGAGAATTGGCGTAAATACGAGAGTGAGAGTGAACTCGCATCGAATCACAACGAAATGCGAGCATATTTTGCTGGGAAATCGCTGCATATTTTTGTTCGCCTCACTCTACTAGTTTTCGCGAAATATTACACCTCGAATAGAAAGTTTGGACAACAAGCTGGAGGCAGGAGGAGGAGAGAGCGCCGGTACTACCAACACCGATACTCACTCATTCTATTCAACACCCTGTGCAAAATTTGTTTTCCTCCATTTGATTTCGCGGCCACTTGGTAACAGAGAGGAAAATACCGACTGGCGATGTATTTATTCCATATACCAACAATTGCGAATGCTAATCACATGGTGATGTACGATTCGCTAGATAATATTTGTGCATGTTTCGAGGAATGTGAATGGAATGGCTGAGGAACCAAATTTTACACTAGAATAGCGGTGGGGAGTACTCGCAGTGAGGTGAAAATGGTGACGAGTTGGTGGTAAAAATATATGACAATGAATGAAATGAATGGTATGGCGAAAGAAGAAGAGTATACTACAAGGCCAACCTTCACAACGCAACAAAATAGCGAGCGAAAGAATCGAAATCTATTTCGAAAAGCGAGGAGGGAGAGCAAGCATTGTCTCTTTGCGTGTGTTGTAAAATGCGAGGGTCGGGGATGATAAATAGAGATGTCGCCGAGTTATTTGAAACCGTTCTTGACGAATTTGTCGAGATTACCGAGCTGCTTCGACAGATATGGGAAGTCAGTGAGAATGGGAATCTGTAGTGATCCCATCATCCATTGCGCCTGTAAACAAAGCTAATTAGATGAATTTCACGATTGAATGCAATATTCGATCGAATTATATTGTTGCTTACCTGAACAATGTCATTCACAGTCCAAACGGCGACTCGCATTCCCTTCTCTCGCATTGCATTGACGTAAGCACTGCAATTCAATTACCTTTTTTTATTCAACATTTCCTCGACACCAATAAATATGGCATCACCTGACATATGTATATTTATGTGGTCATCAAACGATTTTCTTACTGCTTTCATCAGCATGATTCCATTTTGATGACAAGAGACAGCCTTTACGTGGGAAATTGTAATATTTTCGCAAACACAATCGGCAAGATTATTCGTTATTGGTCATATGCTTGATCATGCGCATATATGGAGAGATTAGAGGAGCGTCGTACCATCGGTGCTCTTCTACTTTGACAATGCAAAATTTTTTTTCGCGACTGTCTAGGAATAATCTACTCCCCGATAGATCTCACATGTTTCTATCATCGGAACTCCGCTATAAAAATAGAGTAAGAATGGTAACCGCCAAACAAAGATATACGAGCAAAAAATATCACGCATTTTTCACTTTTAATTTTTCTAAAACTTACGGGCAGATATCTTTCTCATTCGTTAGTAGCATATCAGCGCCTAGGAAAGTGGGCAGCCAAGTCTTGAGCATGAAGAGATACACTGCATCCACGAATTGTGCAGCATAATGGGAAAGACCAAAGTAGCGAGGGACCTGAAAAATATTCGCTCTCTGTTTTTCATTGTATTCCACAACCAATTTTCTCAATGCAAACAACCATTTTTGCAGATAACGATCGAAAATCGAGACGTAATTGAATCATTGATCACTAATATTTCACCACAAACTCCGAAGATCGATCTCATTTTTGCTATTACACACACTATAATCGCTCCTCTACTCTCTTTATCACCCTGTTGATAACTATTTTCGCTCGGGCTCTTTGCAGGGGAGGGGGATGCAGAAGTGAATAGATTGTATTGAACAACAGGTGAATAGGTAAACAATTCGTATTTGGCTCCGCAATTGAATTGAATTTCTCTCTCTCTTTATTCTCACCTGAGCATCGAGGTCGGAAAACGCAAAGAAGTGCTGACGCCATGTGAGACCTGCGATTAAATTATGGAATGAGGAAATGATGAAATGATTCTCGACATGCAAATTCATTCAAGAAGGTCATGTCTAATGCTTCAGGGACTTCCCTAAATCAATTTCTCATGTCTGACAGTAATTGATAGATGAGGATGGGGCGAAAATCTTCATAGGGTGTGCTCGACCACAACTTGCTTCCCTTACCAGTAAGAATTCCTCCAGAGGCTCTCTTCACTTTGTAGATGACCCAAGGATAGAATGAGCAGACGATTGCCTTGTTGTACAGTTGATAATCTTCGAATGCCTTGACGATGATACCAACCATCTGGAATTGTATACTTATCACACAAGACTATGGTCATTCATAGATCCTTGATGCTTCATAAATCACTCCTAGAATTACAATTGCTTTCTGGCACAATAAGTAGCGCTCATTGAATAGCAACAGGTGTTTTCAATTATGTGGAATTACTATTTTTTTATAACCGCTTCATATTATTGAAATATGATCTTCTGTTCAGCTCGTAAAGTGCTCGCCTCTAGCGTTAATTAAATGGCATCATGAAATAATAAGATATTTCTCATTAAATAGCACCTCATTAAATATTGCATTGTAATAAAGTGAATACTGCACACCCACTTAAGCTGAATCTGTTTCGACTAATACTTGGTTGTGAAAATACAATTCAATACTCTTTTTGCGATTTTTTTCGACTATAATATAGAGCTAGCTTTCGAGTCTATTTAAAAAAAATCCTCAAACTTCTATCAGGTTGTTTTAGATCTTCAAACTACAATGACCACTAGCTTCGTACAACTCGATCTCACCTCATCAGAGTAGTCCTTGACGTCGAAAAGCATTCTAATGTTATTCTTGACTGCGAACTGAATTACTTCCTCCAGAGTAGGAACTCCTTCACGAGGGACGGAACCGGAGACGGGAGACGAGCTGAATTCATTCTAATTATTATTCGTTATTGTAATCTTTTGAATTTCGCCAGCAATCTTCAACTAAATCCCTGATGTGAATTATTTTTATTTGCTGAGCAAGGGAGAGCCCGACGAGTTTTCAATTACCACTAATTGAAACCAATATTTCGTGAACATGGTCCCTCTAATCTGTACTTCAGGTTAGTTTAAAAATGTTCATCTTTGAAATTGACCACTCGACGAATTAAACGCCAAGGTGAATTCATTAATCGTCTAAACCCAGTGCAAGATCTTGTGATTCGGCTAATCCTAAGAACGAGAGTGCTAGCAATGCCCCAGGGAATGTTCTCATAACCTCTAAGAAGTGAGGATAGAGGTGACAACCAAGACCTACAGTAATGCTCTAGAAGATCCAATTAGAAAAAAATAAGCATGTTGAATCTTTGCACAATATTCTTATTAGGACAATCGCTCGTGACTAAAGCACGTCTCGCATTTCCATTATGTTGACTTTTCGGGTAATTATTCGTAGAAATTTAAAATAAAATTAAATTATTTGAAAAAAAAAATTTCGGGGAAGTGAGTTCAAAGTGATAAAACTTTTACGAAGCACATATCTAAAGTGTCGAACCAGATAACAGCTACAGATTAAAATCGAAATCTGTTGTACATTTTCAATAAATTCATATTTTTTTGATTAAAAAATATTAAATTTCATAAAATATTGTATCGAATTACTTATGTCTGGCGAACTTGGCTGCAAGATTGGCAGCACGAAGCTCCCCGAGTGTCTTGTCCTTCACTGGGCCTTAACAAATTACGTATCTATTTTTACCCTCGCTAATTAATTAATTTTATTTAAAAAATCAATAACTACCTGAGAGATCGGTCGTTCTATCAAGAGTATCATCGTGCATGATCACAGCGATTCCGTCCTTGGACATGGCGAGATCGAACTCGATGAGATCAGCACCCTCCTTTTGGGCCTGCAAGAATATACTGAATTTTAATGCATTTTTTCTTACATATACTGAATGAATCGATCAAAAATTGCTGCAAATATGAAATTTTCACAGAGATTGATCATCATTTACCTGGGCGAATCCAGACATGGAGTTCTCAGGGAATGAGTAGGGAGATCCACGATGTCCACCGAAGATCCAACCATTGAAGAACGAAGTGGCCTGAACGAGTTGTATTTTTAATAAGATGCGCGCGCGTATGAAAGGTGCCTATATATTTACTCATATTTGAACACCAAATATAACATGACAGGTATTAATGTAAGTTTAAGAGGCCATCCATGAGAGAACGTAGCTTCTGGGATGGGGCCACGGATGGCTTTTTCACAACCCATCCCAATATTTTTCGGTGATGTTCTCATACCGAATGCTGATTCCCGGCCCAATATGGAGGGTTATAGTGCACTCTCTGGGAAACGCCAGGCTCGACCTAAAAAAATCCGAAATTTTCAACTTAAAAAAATGTATGTTCTGAAAATCTTGTCAGACGTATTTCTGGGCGTAGATTCCAAAAAACACATTTTCGAAGCGATTGGACAACGATAAAATGGTGAAATCGACGATTTTCGTCAAATTTCGTCTCTCCTGAAAAAAATTTGTTCAGCGAGAAGGCTAAAACATAAATTTTTGGATTCCCCATAAAAAGATACCCCTACGGTGTTTTTTTGATACCCTGAAACTGGGGGCGCCGGCTAGCGCGATATATGGCCTGAACAGAAGTACGCATTTTCCCAGAGGACCGTCGTCAGGAAAAGTGGTATTATGAAATCATACGTGCGGTTTCAGTGTCGAAACTTCTTAATTATGGTTATTCTTTTATTTTCAACTTATTTTAGAATAGATTCGAGATTGATTATCAAAAATTTCACTTCCTGAGAATTGGAGCACAACACTCACGAAGTTAGGCTACATCAAACCGAGAATACATTTGTAAAGATCCATTACGATGCGCCAATACATCCAAAAGTATGTATACGTAAAATATGAAGGCACTGGGTACATAATTGCCTTTTCATCTTTGTCGTAATCACTTGTAGAATCACAAAAACCTCAAATATGACGAATTTATCAGCGGTATCAGGAGAAAACGAAGCAATGTCGAAACAAGTTACATAATATGGTTCCGATTTCGACCAAACTATGAGGGAGGAATATGATAGGTAGACTTTTTCGAAAAAAATTAGGACTTTTGTTTCAGAACCGGAAATTGGGAATTATCCGGCTTTGGACCTGGCTCTGGTGCTTCTCGGCCCCCAGGCGTGCTAGAAAGTTGCGGCCGGGCTCAAAAATGCAGAAATTCATTTTAAATATATTTTAATAATTGAAAATTGAACAAAAATCAAAAATGTTGTGAGCGAAAAAATGAAAAATTCACCATTATTATTAAAGCATGGATTCAAATATATAAAGAGAATATTTACACGCGCAGTATCGAATTATTTGTCAATAGAAAATTGTGAGAAGGTGTATAATAACTATTTGAGTTATATTTTGATAGATTGAGATAAATTACCTGTATTTGTTTCACCGCAAAACATCCAAATCATTGATTTTGCAAGCTTTGAGGAGATGTAACATAATCCAACCACTCCAGATTCCCATGAAAATTATTTTGTATATCAATACGGATATGCACTTCCAAATTCTGCAATAAACATCCATGCTTTCGACCTGCTTGATAAGCAAGAAATAATAATAATGGTGAATTTTTCATTTTTCGCTCACAACATTTTTGATTTTTGTTGAATTTTCAATTATTAAAATATAAAATATATTTAAAATGAATTTCTGCATTTTTTGAGCCCGGCCGCAACTTTCTAGCACGCCTGGGGGCCGAGAAGCACCAGAGCCAGGTCCAAAGCCGGATAATTCCCAATTTCCGGTTCTGAAACAAAAGTCCTAATTTTTTTCGAAAAAGTCTACCTATCATATTCCTCCCTCATAGTTTGGTCGAAATCGGAACCATATTATGTAACTTGTTTCGACATTGCTTCGTTTTCTCCTGATACCGCTGATAAATTCGTCATATTTGAGGTTTTTGTGATTCTACAAGTGATTACGACAAAGATGAAAAGGCAATTATGTACCCAGTGCCTTCATATTTACGTATACATACTTTTGGATGTATTGGCGCATCGTAATGGATCTTTACAAATGTATTCTCGGTTTGATGTAGCCTAACTTCGTGAGTGTTGTGCTCCAATTCTCAGGAAGTGAAATTTTTGATAATCAATCTCGAATCTATTCTAAAATAAGTTGAAAATAAAAGAATAACCATAATTAAGAAGTTTCGACACTGAAACCGCACGTATGATTTCATAATACCACTTTTCCTGACGACGGTCCTCTGGGAAAATGCGTACTTCTGTTCAGGCCATATATCGCGCTAGCCGGCGCCCCCAGTTTCAGGGTATCAAAAAAACACCGTAGGGGTATCTTTTTATGGGGAATCCAAAAATTTATGTTTTAGCCTTCTCGCTGAACAAATTTTTTTCAGGAGAGACGAAATTTGACGAAAATCGTCGATTTCACCATTTTATCGTTGTCCAATCGCTTCGAAAATGTGTTTTTTGGAATCTACGCCCAGAAATACGTCTGACAAGATTTTCAGAACATACATTTTTTTAAGTTGAAAATTTCGGATTTTTTTAGGTCGAGCCTGGCGTTTCCCAGAGAGTGCACTATAACCCTCCATATTGGGCCGGGAATCAGCATTCGGTATGAGAACATCACCGAAAAAATATTGGGATGGGTTGTGAAAAAGCCATCCGTGAGGTAGGTACGTTCTCTCGTGGATGGCCTCTTAAGAGTTACCGTAGCTCCATCCGCCCGTTGTAGTTGGTTGACATGATAGATGATGGCGATCACGATGGGAATGAGAACGGCAAAGAAGGGAAAGAAGAAGAGAATCAAGCAGATGACGAGCAGAAACAACGCGAACGATATTACTGCAATTATTATATTATCAATTAGAAAAGATATGAAGTGTGACTCATGTGCATTCAACAACAAAATGTCAATCAACTTTACTTAGTCACCCTCTGTGCTTACTCACAACTCTTACTATTGACGAGATGAAGGAAATTACTGGACCGGAGATTAATGCAACGTAAATAAGTTCGTGTCAATTGGTGACTAACACTAAAAAACCGATAAGTCGGTAAACAACTTACGTTGACTGGATAAGTTAGTGTTTTTACAAATATTGCTTAGAAATTTGAACTGAAAATGTTTGAAGGTGGAAAGACGAAATATGATTGAGCACGGTGAGTCATTCGACTAATCAGAGAAAATATAATAAATAAATAAATATGAGATGAACTAACCCAGTTTCTGCTCGTCCATCGTTATTGTGGTGGTCGCCAGTTTGTACCCTGTAATTTATATCAATTAAACGGATAAATAGGTCAAGGTAGCATATAAGCGATGACTAGGTAATGTTCTGTACAGCGCATAATTTTTTTCCGAAAAATGTAAGAACTTTTGCAAACAGCGCGAGGGTAGACCTTGTTTGATATATTTTTGACAATACAACTATTATTTAATTATAAATTAGCTTAATATTCGTGAAAGACCAAGAACCATCTTAATTAAAAAGTTCCACTTGTGGCTCATAATGACTACTATGCCGGTAAATATTGGGAACACTCCCCGGACTTTGCATTACTTGCGGAACGGGAAATGTTCTACCGTATTCCACCGCCTGTAATTTTCATTATCCCACGATTATTGCGTTACATCGATTACGGAAACTCTAAAGAAGTATGAATTTTGAATTTAGAATAGTTATTTAATTTTTTTCTCACGCTTCGCGTGAAACCTCTTGATTGATCATCTCCCTCGTTCGCCTCTTAATGAGTGCACCTGGCCTATTCCCGCTCCTTCTCATCAATTCATTGGGACCCCTCATCCCTTTCTTCCCTCTTCTCCCTTCGACAGCTGTTCATTCCTTCCATCTTCTATGTGGACAGGCGCGTCGCCCGAGGGCGAAGACGAATGAAAGGAGCGATGAGGGAAGTGTAACTTGGGCAGTGACCATTTTCCCTGCTCCCCCCCTTCGAATCCCCTAGATGAACCCCACGAAGAAACCCATCAAAAACGAGCACAAACAGACGAAGAAGATCGAACACTTGTCGAAAATTCCGTTGGGACAACGAAAACCGAGAGGGAAATCAGCTAAACCGAGAGAGATAGTCTCGAGAGGGTGTGCTGGGTGAAGCTATCACCTGATTCGAGAGAGAGCCGTTACACCCTCATTTTAGTCGACGAAAAAGCGACTTGATGGATGAACCCTCGTTGACTGGGTCGGCATAGACTCGGTGACTTCTCGTCCTAGGCTTGTCGATACGTTTACGTTCCTTCCTACTTGATCAGATCTCTCCCACGGGAGTGATATCACATCTCTTATCCTTTGCGTCGCCACTCAGTAAATACTGCAGTCGATTCGATCCAGTATACTTTGATGAAGGATTCGTGTGTGACGCTTTCATTGTGATCTACCACAGTTCTTTCTTGATCAGAGTCATGAATGAAATATTTGGTCAATTTCTTTCTTCTTGATCATTCATAGACTTCTAGAACATCGTTCTTAACGCATTCCTCGATATCCTCTGCTAGTTCTAAGAATTCCCCCATTCTCCACCATCCAACTGTTTGTTCTCTTGTAATTTCAGTGTAAAGCATACATCGTTACTTTGTTCTCCTTGTTCCCTTCCCGAGAACTGCTTCCTACTTGTCTTCTACTGCTGTCTCTCTCATAACTTTCGTGAAATCCCGGAAATCGGCTCGTGAAAGTGATCCGAGTGAACAAATGTCGAGTTACTACGCAGTCCCGTTCTCACTCAATCTTCTCCTTCTCTCAGTTCATGTTTTCGATAACTTACTCCTCCTACTCCCTCTCAATCGACACTTGCACAACACTTCCCACTCAGTCATTCCTTCCCTCGACCTTCAGAGGGAGAGTGTAACTCATTCGCAGTAGTAACTTACTCTCATCGCTTCTTCCAGTTCTCTCTACCTCTTCTTCTCAATGGGATAAGTGGCGCGCGATAAACTTTGAGTGAGAGAGACGGATTCCGATTGGAGGAGACTTCTCGAGATAGATGGGATATTACAACAGGGAGGGAATAGGAGGGGGCTGCGCACCTCCATCTTCTTCTCCCATCTCTCCCACTCACTCGTTAGTTCACTCGTCTGCCAACGCGCGTCTCCTCTCACTCAACTGTAAGTGTCTTCCCAACTTATCTTATCCTTTATCTCCCTGCTACAAAGTAGACCACCCATACAGTACACCCACACCTACTAAGGTCTAAGACTACAAGGGGGATAGGGTAGTTGTAGGGTGGTGTAGGAGAGAGAGAGATGGGGCCTAGTGACGTCTGAGACGGGGCGCAGCAGCAAAAATGATCAGTCTTCTTGAACACTAGACACCTGCTCTCCTTCTTCTCTCAATCCTCCTCAATTCTTTCCCATCTCCAATTTCGCTTTACGTTTCCTCGCTGTGTCGCTTCTTTTTGCGTGTGACAGTGAGACTTCCTTCTCTCATTTGCAGCCACTGGATCGCTTCTTTCCGGAGTCACTCCTAGTCCGTGGCCTGTCCCTGGCCCTTCCCTTCCTCAGTCCTCACTCCCAAACTAGCGCGCGTCTAAGAGCAACAAGGGGTTGAGCATAGAGACATACCGTAGGATACCAATATTTATCTTCCACAAACTCAATTTACACGTATTTCAGACGCATCATGTCCGACGTTGAGGAACAGTAGTAAGTCAAACCACTGTTTCCGTTGTTTCCCAGTTCAATTTTTTATCTATTTTTCTTTTGATTGTCGATTGTAATCTTTATTCACAATGCGATCATCCTCATCCAATCTCTACTCCTTCTCTGGTCTAACTTCTTCTTCCTCGTATAAGAACCCAGTGACCTCTTCTCCTCTACCTCATCCTACTCTCCCTACTCATCCTCTGTTAGTGGCCCATCCTCTCGATTCTCCACATCGTCCATTACTCCGGGTAGTCCCTCACCTCTAGTCTCTTCCTCATTCTTACTCGATCCACCAACGAGGAAACTCTCATCCATCAATGACTATGGTTGTTCACCCGTGCCATCCTCTTCTGCTTACGAATCCCGTCTCACTTCTCGTAGGGCCTCCTCTTCCGATGTTCGTTCAGTTGTACAACAGCAGGCCAATGCAAGACAGACCCGCAACACAGAGACAGATTCACTGCTAGAAATGTACGGGGTTAGAGGAAGGGGCGCTGCTGCTGTAGGAGAACCAGCTAAGAGAAAATCGTCCGCGATTCTAGACGAGAGAAAGAAGGGCGGCCTACCAACTCTAGAAGAAGACGTGGTTAGATTCAGAAGGGGCTCAAGGGAAGGGATCTTTGACCTACCGGGAAGTAGTCGGGACCCTAGGGACTTGTTGCTCTCTGGTCGCGGCGCTGGTGAGGGCAGTAGGTTCGGAGAGAAGATAGGAGGAGGAGGAGGATTTGGAGGAGGATTGATGTCGTGTGCATCGATGGTTGGAGGAGGACCAGGAGGGCTGGCCGGAGAGATGAATCAGATCGAGTACACAAATCGGCTGCTGGAGGCGCATAAGAAGGTGGACGATCTACTGAGGAGAAGAGGCCTTTCGGCTGAGGACGAGAACAAGTACCTTCGAGCGTGGGAGGAGATTCCCGTCGTGAGGGCAGTGAGGAACAACGACTACGCAAGGAGGAGATCAAATTCGAGCGACAGTGGGTTGAGCACGGATTCGGATGAGACCAAGGAGCGACCGCTCCCGACGGTGAACATCGACGCAGATGAGGACTGGGAAGTGGACGAGTTCGATGAAGGACACGCAGATGCAGTTCTTCCTGAGAGTCCGACGGAACGAGTGGAGATGAGAACGAAAGAGTTCGGAAAGACGAAGACTGAAGGAGCCACGACCATCTCGAAGAAGCCTGCAGCCGAGATTGCCAGGAAGATAATCTTCCAACCGAAGAGATCGAAGATGACGGTGTCTGCCTCATTCCTCGCTCCGGTTCCCTTGAAGACGGTCGTTGTCGACGTGGAGAAGACGATGAAGAAGCGCATCCATCGAGAGGGCGTCCTCAAGAGTCTGACCATCCCCAAGAGAACTACCTCTTCGGTATCTTGTACCATCGCCGTCCCTTCTGCAGTAGTGACGAAGAAGGACGACAAGTCCTGTACATTCCGTGCGCCCTCACGAGTCATCATGAGAGAGGAGAAGGAACCTACGACCAGTCCAGGACTCCTGAACAAGGTCCTTCTCCGCAAAGGAAGACCCGCCTCGGAGGCCAAGGCTCCCGAGATGCCGCCTGGAGTTGGCGCAAGACCATTCCTGAGGAAGGTGCGCACTGGATCGTTGGATGTTGTCCCTGAACAGAAGAAGCCGTCGCCTCCACGTCATCTGCATCCGCTCGATGCGTGCAAGACCATTCTCGCCAGTCTGAGACCGAAGAGAGATCGACTATCGAGATCGTCAGCTGAGATCTCCGTCCAACACTGTTCCTTCTTCCAAACTGCTCAGACGATCATCGCCAAGGCTCGTCATCTTCCCGAGAAGAACGTGAGGATCAATCTGAGACTGACCGAGAGGGCGCCCAACAGGGAGAAGGCCAAGATAGTCCTCGCTTGTGCACGACTTTCAGTTGCAAGATTGGACATCAACCTCCATCCACTGAAGAGAAGAAGAACCATCCAGTTGATCGATCCCCATCATCCACCGGAGAGAAGACCGATCGGAAAATTGGAGAGAGCGATGACGATAGAGACGCCGTTCGTGAGACAACAAGAGCGAACGATCAGACCTATCCAGATTCCCCAATCGTTCCTCGAGAAGACTCAATCCCAAGAGGAACCGGAGACCAAGGAAGACTTCAAGGCGGCCAGAGAGAGACTGAAGAAGGTTCCCTTCGTCGACTGCCTCACTGGATTGGATCTGCCCATCTATTGGTTGGATTCGCCCAACTCAGCTATTCCCAAGATGGTCAAGAGGAAGGAAGGAAGTGAGAAGAAGGCTGGTCTGTTAGAGAGATTGATTGGAAAGGACAAGAAGGAGGTCGATGACAACAAACTGAAGAGGCAGAACGCCTTCAAGAAGAAGAGACGCGGTGGAGATCTCGATACGGTGTCCTGTTCTTCCCTCGGGGAGAATCTTCCCTCTCTGGACCTTTAAACGATGAGAGCAGTGTAGTTCGTCGCGCGACGTCTACATCCAGTCAGGGACCATCTCAAGTCCCTCAATCGCGCACCACACCACATCGTCCCCTTCCATTCCCGACATCATAACCTCCGCTCCGGAATACGATGCTGTCGATCAGGCCCTGATTCGCTCCTTTCGTGCCTCACTCACCATTCCCAAGCCCCTCGCTCTCCGTCGCCCCATCACTCCCACTCCTCTGTCTCCTGCTGCTGGCAACAAAGCAGAGCATCGTCTGCGCGACTACAAGTCTCCACCTCCTCCTGTCGCTTTCCTCACTCGGCGCACTCCTCCCCGCAAGTAGCGGTCGCCTCCACAACCTCCATTCCATCCCCAACCATTCCCCTCTCCCATTCCTTGCCCCATCTTCATTATTCGCCAGTCTCCAGTCGACCGTGGTCCTTCTTCTCAGGTATACGGTAGTGGATATTTTGGAAATAATAATAAAAAATGGAGTCTGTAGTTTATAGTCTATTTCAATAAACTTTTTAATTGCAGCTCCGAATACGAGGAGGAGGAGGTGGAAGAAGTAGAAGAAGAAGAAGTTGAAGAAGAGGTCGAACAGGAGGCTGAGCAGGTCTCCCGGTAAGTTGAGAGATCAAAGATCAGACTGAGTCAATCGATCTCAGACCGCAATCTAGGGTTCTGAGATGCGTCCGTATCTCAATGTAATCATTGCAGGCAAACGAAGCGGTGAGCACTCTCTCCCCCGATCCCTCGGTTTTCCCCTATTCGGTTATTCGCTAACATGCTCGAACATGCTCACTAACGCTTTAACAAGGCAATATCTAACTAACTTCCCAGCAGGTGCTGCTTTGGTATCAGGAAAATCTTGCATGATAAATCACTTACCAAGCAAAACAATTAGCCGGAACGCCAGCAAAACAATGAAAACGGATATCCCGATACCGAAGCAGTGCCTGGTAGCATAGTGCAACGCATAACTAGAACTGCTCAATGAAAAACGGTGCCTGGCTTGAAGCTTGATTCACGATATTTGCATGGCAATAAAGGAATATTTTCAGTCCCACCTACGAGGTCGACAATGCATCCAACCTCACTGAAGCCGAGCAGGCCATGATCGTTCGTTTTATTGGTCTATCCGAATCAATCTCTTAGTTTGCGCCAATCAGTTAGAGTACTTCGGCTAAATAATGATGATTATTCGTGACACAAGCAAGATTTTTTAAAACATTTTTTCTTTGCCATACGATTACTTTTTAAAGACATAACTTTCATTATTTTAAATGTTTTAATTTGTTAAGGCAGCGAAGAAGCGTCACGAGGACGACGAGGCAGCCAAGGTCGAGGAGTATATGGAGAAGAGACGACTCGAGAAGGAGAATGTCGGTTTAGATGATGATTTGTTGTTTGAAAATCTGAGTATATTTGACATTGGTAAGCAGAATTTATCAGAGGTCTTCTGAGAGATTACATGAGTTTTATTGTAATCGAAGTACTTCAACAGTTTGATAATGGGCGCCTGTGATCTCTTGTCTAGTGCTATGATATTATTCAGACCAGGATAAATATACACATATCTAATTTATTCTTCCCAGGAAGAGGAGGAACTCCGCAAGCTGAAGGAGCGTCAGGAGCTGCGCAAGAAGGAGAGAGAGGAGGAGGAACTCGCCTTTGCTGCGAGAAAGGCCGAGGAGGAAGAGAAGAGAAAGATTGAGGAGGTGAACTATCATGATTTAATGCTCGTTAACAATTCATATTTTAACCAATTTTTACGTTTCTTAGGGCTGAGAAACTCATTCCACTAGTGATTTGTGCCTTCACGTCACAATTTTTAAAATATTTCGAAATTATAACTCAGGACGAGCGTCGTGCTCGCTACGAGGCGGAGAAGGCTAAGAAGGAAGAGGAGAGGGAGAAGAGACAGCAGCAGATGGCTGGACTCACTGGAGGAAGAAACTTCGTGATTCCGGAGAAGAAGGACAAGTGAGTACAATTGACTAGTTGAACTAGTGAATATCTTTGAGGGGCGACAAGTTCGGTAACATCGTGCAGGCTAAGCAGGAGATGGGCATGACCAAGGACCAGCAGCTCGAGGCCAAGAGAGTACGGTAGTCTCGATCTTCATGCCGTTTGTCTCTTTAGTTCTGTATTGCAATGGCAGAACCAAACAGAGCAAAATATACACTTTCAGCCAAATATATTTCGAGTTTTGTATCTAATATGTCAAATAAAAACAAAACTTTAAAACTTTACGCGATCCCTCACCACGAAAAGCCTTCCTTTTCTCTCCTATGGTGTGTGGTACTTCTGTATTCGTAGGCGTAATTGACTCGTTTCCTATTCACACGAAGTTCGAGTGAGACATGAATAGGAGAAAATTGCGACGGGTATGGCAAAAAGAAGTTGCAACGCGCTCTTCGGTCCGATGAGCACATTGATGTGTTGTTCATATTTGATCCTTGACCTTTCAGCCCTTCCGGACTGATCTTTGATCTTTAACCTTTGCTCTCTCAGATCTTCATGGCTGCTGTTATGAAGGGAATGGACGCGTCGGGACTTCTTCCTGCCGATCTCAAGGTACATTTATGATGTTAACAGAGAGTACTTTCTTTCTTCGCCCCTCAAGAACCACACCGTCCCGACGTAATAGTTTCCAATTAAAGAAGCACCGTTTCAATAGAGTAACTCTGGACAACTTTTTGTGTAATAGAACAGTGAATAGATGGAACTCTCTTCCTAATAATGTAATCACTTCTAGGAACAGTGCTTCTTTTCGCAAACACATTACCTGATATATCCTACTTTCGCTAGCCATCCTAGATCGAATTTTCTTTGTTGCCTATGTTGCAACATCGTATCTCATGTATCTCGTTTCCCCCGTACCCTAAACTGTTTATTTGCGTTAATTACATGATAAATTATTATTATTATTATTATTATTTAGTTCAATGTGATTTGTGGAAGAAAACATAATAATATAAGAAATTGATGGAATATTCGTTAATTAACTTCAGGAGAAGATCAAGGCGCTCCATCAGCGCATTTGCAAGCTCGAGACGGAGAAATACGATCTTGAGAAGAGACACGAGAGACAGGAGTACGATGTGAGCAATTAATCAATTTATCATGTCTGTCAGTGGTTGCTAGATGAGAATGGGGAGGAAATCTACATAGGGTGTAAGGAATCCACTTCTTCTAATTACTACATAAAAAACCCGTTAAAAAGTAGTCAATTTTTAATCGTTATTTCTCCGCACTTTCCAAATAAATTTTGATCTCTGATTTTGAAAATCTTATCTCGGAACCACTTCCTTCAGCTATGATCTTTCATTGACGCATCGCAAGCACTTTTCAATATTATCCTAGCTAATCCGTCCTGGTTATCCAGTCTAGCGAGGCGGAACTGATTTTGGTTGAAGAGCTGTTCGCTAGCTTTGTAGAGATTTCAGCCGTCAAGCTCTCTTCATTTCAGCTCAAGGAGCTCAATGAGCGTCAGCGTCAGATGGCCAGGAACAGTGCCCTCAAGAAGGGTCTCGACCCCAATGACTCCAACTCGAGACATCCCGTAAGCTGTGGCAAACCAGTAAACAGTCACTATGCAATGGCTCTACTATTAGCAACATTGTGTCACACCAATCCCCAGCAGTTCGATTCTCTTACAACTTTCCTAATCCATTCACCCCCGCTCATCCCTCTGCAAACTTCAAGATACACACTCCCCCCCCCTACGAAAACCGAACTGGTCATTCGATCTTTCTCCATTCTCCCATCACGTAGGAAGTGTGGTCAGTGGCCGGCTATCGGCTGTATATTTGCCCTCGCTCTTCCCCTTTAGTTGCGCTATTTCGAGAACGCCGCCTCTTACTCGCAACTGCACCCCGGCACACTTTCGTGTGCTCTTGAATTTCGAATTTCAGCACTTATGACGATTGAGAGGGGGGGGTAGGGGCCGCATCGACAGACTACAACGTTGTCGAATTAGCGGTAATTTCACGCAATCAGCGATACCGTTCACGTGTCGTCAAAACATCGGGGGAGATGGCGTAGGCGTCGCAGTAGAAGTTTTTGCCCCTCCCTCGCAATGCGATTTCAGACGACTCCGACGTCACTCCGAAACGAGCGAGAGAGAGAGAGGGTGTTGTTGAAAACCAATTACCCGTCGTCTGCCCCAAAAACTCGTCGCACGCACATCCTATTTACAGCCCAAAAAAAGAAGCTCGAAGCATCGTTTCTTTGAACTTTGCGCCTCGTTGACACTTACAGAAACTTCCTGACACGTACGCTTTTACAGCCGAGAATTCACGTTTCGTCCAAATTCGAGCGCTCCACCGACTCGCGCTCGTTCGCCCAGCGAATGGGCGTATTCCAGAAGGTTCTTTATCTTCGAAATTACAGGCGAAGGTCCAGATTGCCTCCAAGTACGATCGCCAGATCGATCGTCGCAATTTCAACGAGCGTCGCATGATGTTCGAACATGTACGTCCTCCGTCCTATTTGTCATTGTAAAGTCCCTCGAGAAAGATGATACCATCGAGTCGGACAGTTTTGAGACATGCAGGGACTCAAAACTGTACGTACGCATGGTCTTGCGTCACATGTGAATCTGTCCATGTCTGGTGTCCGTCCAGTCTCAGTCCTCTTTCAGCGCAAAGCCTACCCGCTCTTCCCCGGAGTCCCTTGTCCTCCGACGATTCTCGAGAAGACGATCGGAAAGCTGAAGCCACGAGATGATGAGGAAGAGGACAAGTATCACTATGTCAGTATTCTCTCTATGTACGACTACTGACATATCACAATGTCTGTACACGTATCTTCTTGAAAAAAACATCATGAATGTATTTATGCCAGTACAAGGAGAATCTTTATGAAAAACAGTATGAAATGTACTGAATTTTCGTACTGTTTTTTTCAAGCAAATGCTCTATGTGCTGACATAATGTTAGCACGTCTCATGGTTCGTATATCTCTGAACAATATCTGTTTGTTTCAGGGACAAGAGGAGGAGGAGGAGGACGTCGAGGTACGGTAGCATGGAGCCATCTGACAACTTTTTGTCTATTTGCCCTTTCTGTTTAGTATCTCTGTTCTTTGCCAGGAGGAGTACGAGTAATCTCAATCATCGATCACAACAATCGATGATCTACCATATCCTCACCACCAACGACAACGTCCCGCTCAGGAGCAACCTATAGTCTATGTTCTATTATATGTGCTAAACCCCTATCGTATAAACGATTGTGTTTGCGACTCTGTGTATCAATCCGTGTTTACATCTCGAGAGGGGGCAATCCCAGAGGAATTTCTTCTCCTAAAAACCTTGTTGTTCGGAGTCCTCGTCATTGTGATGTTCTATCAAAAGATCTGGCAAATCGGAAGGAGGCATCAAGTGACTGGAATAGATAGATGGAACTAACAGATTCTATATGACTCAAGGTGTTTAGCCCGATCTAATTTCAGAAAACCGATAAGGATATCGAGATTCTTCGTGGAGGTCAGAAACCGGATTGGGAGTCAGTTAACAACGAGGAAATTGCTTCCATTCGCACCGGACGAAACGTCGTCAGCGATTTTCTCGCCAAGGTTAATATTCTTCTCTTTCTAACATTTTCCGGATGTCTAGACTCTAGAATCTTATAATAGCAATATGACGACTCGAATTTGGGTGACGCACATTCGGCTGTTTGCTTGGGTGTGATAATTCCATTATCATGCGTCTTCGACGCTTCTCAATAGGCACTAATATTGGGAACAGTGTCACTTGCTCAATTTATGTGTTCATTGCTCCTCATTCTCGAATATGATCCCTTTTGTTCCTAGTAAATGATACTAGTGATACAGTTCCCGGTATAAGTTGCTGGAGGCGTTTAATCTCCCCGGAGATCGAGGCTTTCCGCGAACGAGCGATAAACGATCGACAATAGTAGTCGTCGCAACATTAATCCCCAGGGGGTAGTGGTCTTGGAATAGTGAAAGGTTTCAGGCATGTCACGCCTTATCGTATTGGAATCCTCAATTCTACTATCTAAAGATAGGTCCCGTCACACAAACTTTAGTTCGGGGGAAGGTCAAACTCTATAATTATATTAAATATTGTAGATCGGAGCTGCACAGTGATCTTCCAAAAGGGATGACGGCTGCGAATATTATTTACTCGACACTTTAACCACTTTACTGATTTACCCATCTACCTATACTATTCCATATTCACTATACACATACTTATCCCCCACATCTTATTCTACACGTCTACTCGACCTCAGCTAATCTCTTGCGTGATGCGACCGTGTTATTTTCCTCTAATCAAGATAAAGAATGTGTACTTTTGTTGTTTAGTAATAGGAAGCAGGGAGGAGGAAGGGATAGAGATAAGTTGCGAGCGAGCGAGAGAGATACTGCAAGACGGTGCCCATAAATCAGGTATGGGAAGGAGAGGAAGGGAGGGGAGGGGAGATCTATCGCGTCATGAGAATCCCTGAGAGAGCGATCGAGAAAGAGAAACGGCCGATTAGATAGCATAGGAATTGGCGAGGCAGTTCCACCTCAAGATTTATTGTCTTCGTAGGGTCGAAAGAAGAGCTGTTACACACATAGTTGTTTATCGGATTCGGATTCAGAAGAAGATACAATGGACGATTACGAATGGTTGATCGAGAGAGTTGAACGTGAACTGGGTGCAGCCGTTCACACCGTCGACAACCGGTAGAAGGGAGTAGATTATCTCTCGGGTGCATAGCAAGGGGCGGGATAGATGATAACAACACATAGATAATATATATGGATGAAGAAACACAACAAATATTATGCATTATTATGGACAAGGTGTTAGTTCTGCATGGGTAGCGGGGTTAAATATTGCCGCTAACTCATATCGATCTTGGTCGATTCAAGGTCATATTCATAGAAATTCAGAAAACAACCGAAAGGGCGATTCACTGGGGTGGTTATGGGTAAATGGAGAGGAGAATGAGGGAATGTGAGATCCCACGTGTTGAGGTAATCTTGTAATAGGTGGTGAGTATCGGGTGGTTGGTTTGAACGATCGGCAAGGATAAGAAAGGAGATGAATCACTGTGGAAGTCTGCATCATCTAACATGAGAGGAGACGAGACCGCGAGTTAGTACTCCTCCTCCTGAAATAACCAAGAGATGATGCGACACGTCACGCTGTTTCTCGGGAATAATGATAAAGTCGGTCAGTCTAATCCGCATTTGCCCCATGCTTCCGGTCGTAAGATCTCTCGGAAGGGGCGATGTTGCAAGGGTGAGGGCAGAGAGCAAAACTTACATAGTCCTGTCCTCCGTCTCCAGATGGTTCGGGGGCGTTCTCATCAGTGGGAAAGACGAATGTCTCCTGTCTCTCCTCGCCCTCCTCACTCGTCGCGACGCAGAAGTACGAGCCCATCATCTCCCATTGCAGGGAAGGAATGAGCAGATCGCCGTTGGGCAGCACCTGGAAGGGGCGGGTTACGGTATGTCCGTACAACGTCTCTTCACTTTGCCCTATCTCTCGCCAGTTAGAGAACGCGAGAGAGTACGGCGAAATGAGAGAGACAGACACCATCTCTTACCACGAATCCGTCCTCCTTCTTCAGCTCCTTTCCCTCATCGTTTTCCCATCGGATGGAGACGCCGGCCGAGGCCTTTCGGCACTGGAATATGGCCGAGTTGCCGATCTCCTCGATTCTCGATTTGGTCCACGTGCCGATCTGCGGACGGGCGGGACGCATCCGAGCGCACTCGTGAGCACCGGCTGGAAATTATACAGGCATTGTTTGTCAGTCGCCTCATTCGAGACTCGAGCGAGATATGAGGCTGTTCGCCTGAGGTTCAACAAGCCTCCACAGGGGTCTGGAACAGGTAAAAAATCGAAAACTCCAAAAAGTTGGCCCTAGGGGTTATTTTTGACCCTCTACACGATGGTGCACTCGATTTCGCAATATGTCCCCTCCCCGCTCCAGGAGGGGGCACCCCCATTTTGCCCCAAATCGCGTTTTTCGCTTATTATTCCTCGGAAAGTCGTCAAAAATGGGTGAAATCTCACCTGTACGACCAGAATTTCGAGCTCTATCTCGTGGTTATGCTGAATAGTCATGATCTGTTTTCGTTTTCGAGAAAAAGTCAATTTTTGAACCGAGACTTAGGGTGAGAAAACCCGTCTACAGTAGAAAGAGGACATTCTCCCGATCATTTTGATGTATTGGACTTGGGGTTTGACCTTACATACGGGGGTCTTATGGGGGTGGAGCGAAACGGGGACACAAAAAATTTCGCAACTACCCCCCGTGTTTGTGCTCATTTTGAAGAGCTCGTTAAACTGATAATTTTTTGTGTTGGACTTTTTTGTGGAAATGTTTCCTTAGGAAATTACAATCGCTCAAGTTCTCCTTTTTTGCGAGAGGTCCGATAATCACTTTTTCGATTGCTGTAACTTCCTAAGGAAACATTTCCACGAAAAAGTCCAACACAAAAATGATCAGTTTAACGAGCTCTTCAAAATGAGCACAAACACGGGGGGTAGTTGCGAAATTTTTTGTGTCCCCGTTTCGCTCCACCCCCCATAAGACCCCCGTATGTAAGGTCAAACCCCAAGTCCAATACATCAAAATGATCGGGAGAATGTCCTCTTTCTACTGTAGACGGGTTTTCTCACCCTAAGTCTCGGTTCAAAAATTGACTTTTTCTCGAAAACAAAAACAGATCATGACTATTCAGCATAACCACGAGATAGAGCTCGAAATTCTGGTCGTATAGGTGAGATTTCACCCATTTTTGACGACTTTCCGAGGAATAATAAGCGAAAAACTCGATTTGGGGCAAAATGGGGGGTGCCCCCTCCTGGAGCGGGGAGGGGACATATTGCGAAATCGAGTGCACCAGCGTGTAGAGGGTCAAAAATAACCCCTAGGGCCAACTTTTTGGAGTTTTCGATTTTTTACCTGTTCCCGACCTTTGTTGAACCTAAGGCAAACAGCCTCATATACGTATGCCTTCGTATATGTACACGTGGCACAGGTGCTCCGCCGTACAGTTCTATTGATTTCCCGCGCAAATACCTGGTAGATATTGCACAACGACTAAAGGGGTTGGGGTCAACTAGTTGAGCTCTTCTAAAGAGTAGAGAGAGCGGGACGGTGGGGTCAAACTCACTGGTAGAGATCTGGACGGATGACTTGATGATTTCGACGCCGTTATCGGCCACGCAGCTGAGGGTGCCAGTCATTCGCTCGTCGACGCACTCCAAATCCAGCTTGGATCCGACGACGTTCTGACCGATCATCTGAAATCAGAAGACGTCATCTCTGATCCCAGATTCCTGGATTCACTCACCACTTTGCCCTCGTTCCGCAGTCTCTCGAGGTTCGACCGTCTTCGGTGGCCCTGCACGATCTTGCCGTTGAGGGTCCTGAAAAGACATCTAGGGTTATGGTATGCTGGGGCGACCGCTCGACACGGTGAAGAGGGCGCCAACTGACCAGTAGACGTTGATCATGGGAGTACCGACGGCCTCGCAGTAGAAGCTCAGCGCGTCTCCGGATGTGAATCGAGTGGACGTGAGATTGGAGTGAGGAGTGAAGGAGACCGAAGGAGGATCGACCAGAAGTGCTGAAGAGATCAAAGATCAATGAGATCACCATCCCTTGGGTTCCCACAACTTACAAGTATCGGCGACGCCGACTTCAGGGTCGACATGCTTGTGCACAGATGGGGCCTGCGATTGCAGATGTAAGGTGAGGGAGGGATACGGTATGGAACGGTATGGTTCGGTAGGAGATACTTACCAGAAGGAACCGGGACTGTGCCAGGGCTAGAGTCGAGAGCAGCAGAAGAAGGCAGGTATTCATAGTAGCCGACTTGGAGTAAGACTGACTATCGGAGGGGGCGGAGCTTCCGCCTAAAGTAAGAGAGGGACGGAGGAGTGTTTGTGCGTGTTTCTTCAATCCACTTGGATATGAGACTCCGCCCACCGGGAAGAAGGCGCGCGTTCCCGGACGGACTATGAAAAAAAGAAGAAAAGGGAAAGTTTGAGAATGAAGGGGAGGACCCAGATGTGAATCGGGAGAGTTTATGAGGAAAAGAGAGACGAAATCGTGTGGAATGGACCGGGAATGACGACAAAGCGTGCAAGATAGGAAGATGAGTGACAGGCAGTACTGAAGTGCAGAAGAAGATAGCTCCAACTAATCAAGTTGATTGGCAGGGTTAATCCCCCCACAAGGCACATGTCTGGTGGTACTGTGCGCTAAACTGCGACAGACGGGATTCTCCCCTCTGTCGCGCCAATTTCATCACCATCTGATCTCTGAATATGCTAATCCGCCCAGGTCCCTCTCACCTAATCCCCTCCCCCCTGATACCCCTACAGTACCAGTCACACAGGTGGTGTCCCCTTACTCCTGGTGTGGGAATAAGAGGACGAACCCTTAGCCTCCCTCCCTATTTGTATATGATGAAATCGGCCCCAATGACTATCTAAGAGGGGCTAAGAGAGATCTCCTCGACAGATATAGCATTGCGTCACATCTCGCATCGTCAGGTCAACTGCCCGAGCGCACCTGTGGGGATGATTGCGCAAGGAAGAGGATTCCTCCTCCTCCGCCCCTCTCCGCCCCTCTTCCCGCCCTTCCCGAAAGCGAGCGGGAACCGAGGAATTAGCCAATGGGAGCCGATGGCGCAATGAATAGGCAGCGCCATCGCCCGGGTCAGCCCCGTTCAAATCCCGAGGATTAAGTGACACGGTTGGGAACGTGACTGAACACGCATAGGATCTGGCGGGAAGAGGTGGAGGGAACGATCTTTGGTCTACAGATGGAAGAAAAAGGGGATTCTGTGGTTATCGGCGGACTGGATGGTAGTGAGAGTAGAAGCCCGGACGGAAGGGAAATACATATGGACTTAAGAATTTCCAGTCTCTCTGATACCCCTCTGGGAGACCAATGAAAAATGAACCAGAGGGAAGATACAGTTTTAGGCCAGAGAGCTCCTTCGTTCAGTGAACAAATCATCAAGAGATATCTGCCAGAGGAACGATCTTCGGTCCAAGCAAGTGAGGGTAGAACCCCGGAAATCAGGGGAGATCAGCCCGGAAAGGATATCGGCCTACGCACGTCGTTTCGCTTATATACGCCGCAGTCGCTGTGGACAAGCGGCTACAAATGACGAATCCCCGCCGAAAAACCACTGGCCGAAAAATATGCAAAAATGAGTAGGAGCTGCCGCTTTTTCGCATTACGAGCGTCAATGCGACGTGAGGATGAAGCTATTCGTGGCTGATTTTGAATAGACTCTGAATAGCACCTCTAGATTACTCTCGATTTGGCACCAATTGCGTAGATTTGCGCAGATTCCTGTCTGCATTTGTCCACTATTCGGTTCCGCGATGTCTCGTTTGATGTCAGCACAAGTCTTCCTAAACCCTCAGATTCGCCGCCTAAACTATATCCTTCAATCATCCCGAGAGATCTATGAAGAAAGAATGAGTGTGTTCACAGGATGGCCTGCGGCGAGACGAAAAAATCGGGCGTATTTGCCAAACTGAGAACTGTAGAGTGGCAAACAGTTCCGGGGTCAAGATGGTATGGTCGAATACCCTGAGGGCACACACACACAGAGAAACGATCTCGAGGAGCGCCTATTTCTGGCGTGTTTGGATTGAGAAAATAGTGGGAAGGGGTGCACTAGTCAAGCGGCAGTCATCAGTGGCTTCGTCAAAACAGGCGATTAGTTGATGATCTTTCTTCTAGTTAGTTCACGACTCATAAATCTCCAGGTAGTCCTCACTAGGAAAGATAACTATCATTTAAAAGTCGAGAAGATCTAAAAGCATATAAAAGTGTTATCTGCTCTCCCCACGCCTATTAGACCTTTAACTACCTCTCCCGATCTTCTCGACTTTGAAGTCCTGAGTGTCGTAAAACAGAGCATGCTCTTAATCTGTCTGGGACATTCACGTGCGGTAATCCGGGCCACAGGTCAGGCCAATCCCCCAGGTGCGCACTCATTATAAATCTTGTGTGCTCACAAATGTGTCAGCCCTCTACGAGACCCCATGGGGTGCTAAGTGGACAGACTGATGGATCGTAAAAGAGAGCAGATTGACTACAGACGGATTGCACAATATTTCATCATGTCTACAAGTGATCGAGCGGGAATACAGTAGATATAACCTGACTACAGTAACTTGAGTGCAAATCATTGAAATGTATAATCGTACTGAGAAAGATGGCAGTTGAACTAGGCAATGGTATAAGATCCGTAGAAAGAGTACTATCAAGTGAGATTACGATACACTACATACAATGATGATACACTGATGAAACTACTTCTTATGAGTTTTCTCTTTCTTCGCTCTGATCAGATTCTCTCTGATATCGTGAATGCTCTTCTTATGATCCGCATGTCCCCACACACTCATGAAGATCCTTCTCTCTTCCTCTTCCCTCTCCTTCGGATTCCGATTCTTTCCACTGTAGTTGGCCACCATTCTCTTCGCAGCAACAAACGCGTGCTTGCTTCTGAAAGAGATTAGGTCAGATGGACTTGTTTTCGCACCCGTCGGATCACTTCCTTCCCTTTCTTCCCATCTCTTCCTCGATTGAAACAAAGGGCGATCTCTCACTGGGAGATAAATGGGCCCCATCCAACGCGCACGTGCATCGTAGACCCAACACGCGCTGTTTTTGCCGCAAGTAGTAAAGAGATTAAGGGAATTTGCACATTGTTGACACCTCCCAGACCGGCGTAACAATCATAAGAACATCTGCCACTAGAGCGTCATTGGCATTGGTAGGGAATGTGAGCGATGTTTATTTCTAGACATCCACTTACTCAAGTCTGCTGAATCTCTTGAGGTATTCAGTCAAATCGTCTTCATTGTCGATAAGATGAGAAATGAAACCGGCCTGAATAACAGATTTAAAAACTGTTTCAATCTGTTATTTAAAAAAATTAAAATGAGTCATGATGGATTTGAATATTTAAATAGTTTTTTGTCATTTCAAGAAGCATTAAAACAGTTCACAAAACATTTTGAACATTATATATATGTTGATTATTTGGATATATATAATAAATTACTTTGTGTAGCTCCTCCGCTCCGACCACAGCAGCAGTGGACAGATACTCCATCGCTCTCGCCGTGCCCAGTGTCTTCACAAGGTATCTTCCGCCTCCCCATCCCGGGCACACTCCCATCTTTCCTTGAACGAAACCCACCTGCAATAACGACCTTTTTGTGCCTTTTCTATTCCAAATGGTCCTTGGAATGCACCAATCAGTGATCAACGAAGATCATGTTTTGCACAAATGTCTCAAAGATCGTGTCTTGTTTTCTGCAATTCGCCCACTCTCATTTACTTTCATGAATGTCAGTTCGCCAAAACACCCAAACAAACCGAGCATGTGATATGGCTGATATAGCTCCATTTTTTCGGAATGCAATCTGACACCATTAGTGCAAAAACAGAGCTACTGAGATTCGATCTTTTTTGCATAGCAATGCCTACAAATGTCATAATTCGAAGAAAGTCAGGCGTACCTTTGCTTTTCTGTGTGCCACGCGGATATCGCACGCGGACGCAATTTCGGACGCTCCGCCCATTGTTGAACCTGAAAGGGATACGGTAGCTTGAATGCTAGGAATCTACAATATTGAACGAATATTGGGGAAAAGATGCATGCTCACTCCTATCGCAAAATATTTCTTGACAGGAATCTTTTCATTATTTTCAACAGCAATCAATCGCTGAGCATCATCTGGCCTTCTGTACTAACCTTCGAGCACAGCGATGCTCACTTTGTCGCTATTGGCCAACTTCTTCAACGAGCTCATCATAACGGTATTCATGACGTAGGATCCTTCCTCACTCGCAATCTGAAGGAAATCTCTCAATCTCAGCATTTCTCGCCGTTCCCTGATTTCTAGTAATCTGAAGCGTAATTGATGAAGTGCTGCTCTTAGAGAGGAAGTTGGATGCTCTATCCGAATAAACCACTTAGCACTCGGCGGAGTCCTCTAACACATTCGGAAGCACATCAGATTCTGAACTTGGGGACTATAAAAATATGCTTTATTTTAATTTCTCTACGTTCTTGTTGATTCCCATGCTGCGAGATCATCATTATGGTGCGTTCTCAATCGTTCGAATTTGACGTTCATGCACCAAAAACTACTTCCTGTTTATTTGAGCCTAGCTATCACGCGTGTATTCATATCATCACTGTGGATTAGCTTTTTTCCATGGTGACGAGCGCTTTCACTTCTTATGTCGACGAAACGTGCAGTTATTCCATATTTCGACTACAATCTCTCTTTCAGATAAACCGGAAGGATTAGGAAAGTGGAAGAGTAGCGATTAGAAGCTTGGAAGAGCATTAGCTCCAGATACTCCATCTTGAGTGAATTCAAGGAATCGAGCAGATTCTATTAGAAGAAATAGAAGGTGGAGATGACTAATATGAGTATTTGAAAATCTTCTACGAGACTTTCGAGTGCAAATGTGTTTGAAAAATCACAAATGTAATATTGGTTTAAAAAGGTCCAGTCAGTTGCAAAAACAAACAATTTTAGGTTAGAACCGAGCTAAAAAGACATTCCGGAACATGGATCTGCTCGTATAATATCCACAAAAAAAATTATATATACATCTGAGAAACCCAACAAATATCGTCGTCTACATCTAATAAATTATAATCACTCCAACCCACCAAATGTCGATCTCCATACTGACCAGTTCTAGCATTAACGATAAAAGAAGATTACTTCGACGTTACCGTCTGAACATCGTCTGACAACGATTCGTAAAATTGTACTCGCATAACTGAACTATGCAAGAAGTGTGCATTCGCATTCTATATATTGGTTAGATCGATAAAATCTATAATAACATTAGGGAAGTTTCAAATACGAGCAATGCTCTGGTACAGCCTTTCTTCTAATACACATATATTTATATTTTTAAATATAACATACCTTTTCGACGAAATTGAGTTCTCCTCCGCTGCAGAAGTTGCCGTTTTCTCCCCTGACAATAACGCATCTCGTCCTTTCGTCTTTCACTGCCTCTCTCACAGCAAGAGAGAAGTCATGCATCATTGCGCCTGCAATTTCAATGATATTCATATTTTACATAGTCAACGGTAATCATATTTGGAGAGCAACTTCACACAATTGCATAACTCCTATCGTTACATATTGATCGTATTTGTTCGAGAACGAACAATGGCGAGGAACCGGTCATGACTCCCGTGAACCAACTTTGTCGTTCATATTTATTATATATATAAATTGCTGTCATATTAGCAGCCAAACTCTATGAGGCTCTGCAGCGCCGTCCCCTAACAGTATTTCAAAAAGAGTGACTATAATCACTGCATTATTTCTACCATAAACAATTTATTAACTCTTACCAGTAAATGCGTTCAGCTTCTCCTTGTGATGGAAAGTGACTTGTCCGAGGTCGGGATTACCGCTATTTCTTGTATATTTAACGCTGCCTCCCTCACCCTGAAATATTTCATTTGTTTTATAACAGCGAATAGAAAATATAACTAAAAGCAAGCAAGGAGGTAGTGGAGTCCCTTTCCAATACTTTTCATTCTTATATATTTTCGATACCATTTTAAACAATTTCGCTGAGGCTTAAATATATACAATAATTCAACAGCTTCACCTGCTCTTTCAACCAGTTTTCCTTTGCTTCGTCCTTCTCGAATTTGCTGCTCAATTGTGCGATTGTTTTGACGTGGGTATGAATGGTGGCCGCTTGTGTAACTGAAAATGGATCATATTGATGGTTTTATATAACTATTTGGTAATGTTTGCACTGAAAAAAGAACTAGGAAGTAGTTCAGTAACGCAAAAAATGATTTTGAATTCCACATAACAGCTTGAATAACAATAAATAAAATGTTCGCAAAGTGAGAAACTAAAAAAAGCCAATTACTCATCGGAATACCTTTTCGGAGCGACGCCAAACGATGGAAAAGCATCGCATTGTTCATTCCTAACTCCCTGATATGAAAATATTTATTTGAAAACATCATAATAACGTTAAATTGGAGTTAAAACAAAACCTTTAAAATATGTTGTACGAATATTGAAATTTGAATCTCACTCGGTCTCACCACGACATTCCTCCCGCGTCACTTGGAGGGACGGATAGTCCGGGCCAAGGGAAGAGGAGCAGGCTGGCCCCTACCCTTTCTCTCTTTCGCCTACCCGGTTCCCCTCGCTCTTCCCCTTAAGAGTATTGATCGATTCGGCCATGGATTGGGCCAATTATGAGTGGAGGGTCTCATTTCATTCGCTTTTGAGGGCCAATCCATAGTCTTTTCATGTTCTTATCACTGAATGTGAGCCACACCCTAGGGAAGAATTTGTCGTTGTTCACGCGGTTTCGAGTTGATTAAAGTTGTTTATCCTTAAATATCATTCGAATTCCAGATGCAATGGGACAAGTAGGTAGCAGACTACGCAATCCCTTCCACCGGGAGCAGTCCGGTCGCTCCAGGTAACCCTATCAATTTTACGACCGTTTTTCGACCAACTTATCAGTTTTTGCTCACATATACCGAATATTCGCGAGGTTCTCGTCAAGTTAGGGAAGAGACTATTCCAATTCAGCAAATGAGAAAGCGTGAATTGAGCGCAAAATCATGACTCTTTGACATTTCTTTACGAAATATAGGTGAAGAACCATGCGAACACTCTGTATAAGGTTGCAAAAAATCTATAATAGGAAGAAGATCGTTCGTAAAAATATATTAATATATCGGTATTGATATAATATTTGTGTAGACGCGGCGCGGATGCCGAAGATGGTGACGACAAGACTCTCGATATCTATTCAAGATGTGAAAGTGAGGGAAGTGAGTGCTGTTCCTCCCTTACTTACCTTAACACTCTATTAGATGGAACTTCTTGTTTGTTGGCCCAGGCTATGACCGATATGAATGCGATGAGGCAAGGAATAAGAATGATAGACAGAAATTTCTATGCGAGAAAAAGCTGGGCCAAAAAACAGAGAAGTGCCTATTAGCTTAGTCTTGACGAGTAGAAAGCGTGTTTTCTGAGTGTTGTAGCCTTTCATCACACGAATGCCGAACGAAGAAACCAAATGACAGATAATCGGCGACATAACAGTAGTCATTGCTTGTCGTCTTATTTCATTCCCAATCAATCGACAATGGGCTCTTGCTTCTCAGCCTCCTACTTTGGTACTCATTTTTTGCTCGGAGAGGGAAGATATGAAATGGCCAAGCCCGAAGCATCACTTTTCTTCGTTGAGAACAAGGAGTTGGATCTGCTTGGAGACAAGCCCGTTATGGTAAGTGAAATTCCCAAATTATTCATTTTTTCACTAAATAATTGCTTTGCAGTTCCCCACTAACGGCATTCGTGGCAACGAACGGGGTTCGGATTTGGTAATTCCTGTGGATGTGTGGGTGAACGTACGCAAGGAGTCCATCAAGTTTGTCAAGTGAGTTTGTTATTTTTAATAATGTAATTGAATATTTTGTTGAGAATCGCAAAGGAAGAGGGCGAGGAGGGACCGGACAAATACCGTATCGAGTTCATGTACGATGCTGATAAACCCGGAACGATTCAATTGCACTTCAATGCACTCGAAATTAACGATGGAACGGATGTGAGGTGAGAAGATCGTTAAATATCCCTCCTCAATCGCCATGTGCTAGGAACGAAGTAATAAAGGGATAATAGCTTCCTTATCTCCGTTTCCCCAATTTTTTATGAGATGTCTGGTTCTTCTCAGACAATGTATTGAATGGGGTTGCATTGATCCATTCATGTCTTTTTAGAAAATGTTTCATAAGCAAATTTCGGATCGCTACAATTCAGTGAAAGGAAAGAAAGCTAACGTCTGTTTCAGATTCGGCTATCGTGACAATAAAACGGGTGATCCGTTCTCGAGCGAGTTCGATTTCGATATTGGAGCTGATCAGATCTTTAACGAATTCGTATTCGACACCTCCAACTTTGACATGGCTAAGGTAAAAAAATCCCATACAATTATGTCTTTACGGCGTATTTTGATAAAAATCATAATAAAAACAAATAATTAACATTTTTCTCAGATGCAATACAAAGGCGGTAATTACTTCCCGGTCGTCATTGCTTGCACTGTGAAGGAAGAGGGACGAGTGCAGGTCCAGACTACCGTATGCACTATTACGGTAAGGATTTATCGATTTTCGTTATATTTATGTATCCATTCAGGAAGCGTCAGACAATTCGAAGGCACTCATGCTCAAGATCAGAAGACAGAAGGTATTCGTCAACGGCATCATGTACCTCGTACAGGTATATATATTATTATTTATATATTTCAATAATTAAATTATTCCAGGAATTGTTCGGAATTGAGAACAAGGAACAACGATTTGCTGAGGAACAACCCTTCGAATGTGTTATCTGCATGAACGATGTTTGTAGTTACCAGTTTTAATCCCATACTCAATAAGAGTCGTTTAGATTCGAGATACCGTAATCCTTCCCTGCCGCCATCTCTGTCTCTGCTACAGTTGTGCCGAGCATCTTCGGCAGAAGGTGAATATTATTACGATGATTACAAATTTAAGCATCATCACTCGAGTACGGCAATTGACAGAATATTTTTTTTACTGGAAAGAGCGTTAGATTCCTTCGAGAGAACGAGCATAAAGAGACTCCGAGTGGAACCACTTTCGAACATATACTCGAGAGTTATTTTACCAAAAAAAGCCATCATAAAGAATATGTGAGTCTTCGAGCTTTTACGTCAAGTGAGGAATTGTTAGCTGCTATAGTACAAGTCGGGCCACATCAGACCACTGTCGTTCGTGCAATTTGGTGAATCGTACTGAGGTACAGAAAAAAAAAGTTCCTTCGAAATAACGCTGAATTCAAAGTGGATAAAGGGAATAAGATTCTATTCTAATATACGATTCAATGATAATATTAGCAACAATGAGGAACTTGCAGCAAAACAACTGTCCTATCTGTCGCAAGCCATTCCGTGCACTGTCTCAACTCGTTGCTAAGAAGACTGTAGAGAGTGGACATGGAACGAGGCCGAAGTAAGCAATAATTCAGATTTAAATAAATAATTATAATAGTATTAAATGCCCCGAATGACTCACCCTTTCCTGGGAACGCTAGATACTCCTAAAAAATTGTTGTCAATGAACAAGACATGCCGTTGAGTAGAAAATGATTCCCTGTCGGAAGTCACGTCATGTTTGTAATACCGGAACGAATGTCAGCGATATTAGGCACATTCGTATAATGCTTCAGTGTATAATTATAATTACTAATTGTTCAGTCGGTACGAGCAGTTCTCTCTGGTCGAGGCCCTCAATGGAACACTACCTCAAACACCCGCAAACTCATCGAGTATCGATGAAATTCACACTGTCGACGAGGATTTTGTCCGTGCATCGATGAACAAGGGAAGAGGATTGAAGGTAATAACGTGAATAGTGGCACTGTCTTGTCTTGGTCGAAAAATCGACTAGATGACCTGTCCAATCGAGAACGTGTTTTTACGAGTTTAGATCTTCTCATTCCATGGGTTCCGTGGGTTCCAGGCTATGTTCATTACATTTATTCCACTCGAGTTTAATTCTTATCTTGTTGGATGGTGAGGTTCAAGAAGGAAAGTTGCCAATGCGATTTTTAATGTCACGACTTAATTTTTGATCACTTACCTTCAAGTGATACATCAAACATGCTAATAGTAAATGGCAACCCTCCGAATTTCCATTCACTTCGTCTGCAGGATGTGAAAGGAAATGAAATGCTTCAATGAAACACGAAATATTCACTGGTGAAACTCGAGCCCCGCAGAAAAGCTTCAAATTCGAATTTGAGAAGAAAGACAGCGCGTTGCTCTCTCAACATTGCCGTCTTTCCAACTATCCTGAGTTGTTATGAATAGGAAAGCAGTCTGGAAAAACATGGGAAGTAACGAACCGCTGATGTTTGACGCAGCTCAGTTACCATGTCTGCTCTTCTGCTCAAGAAACTGCACGAGACAAACAAACTAAAGTAATGATATCTAAATCATTTGAATAACTAATTTTTCGATTAAATTTAAGGGCAGTAAAAACTACTATTCGAGTGATAGATTAAATTTCGAAGGGCTGTAACAGGTGATAAATCTATTGATCCTTAGGTGATCGGCAAGAAGACAGTGGTGGAGGAGATGAAGGAAACTCCAGAGGGAATCGAGATGACGAGTGTCGAGTCATTCATGCACCATCCCGTCGTCCCCGTCGTTGTGGTGAAGCCGGCGAAGGCTAAGGTGATTCATTTATCATTTTTAATAACAATAGGCCATCAATTAACCAGTGAGGCCAAGCTACATTTAATAACTCGGATCTAGGGGTATTGCGAGAGTGATAGGCTGGGGAGCATCCGTAAACATCTTTCCATTTTCTACGACGACATCAAGCTGTCACATCGAATCACTTTCTCCATAGTACATCTTCTTCTGTTCTTTCACATCACGAACAAAAGAAATGGCGTCGATCTCTCCATCATCCGTCCCATCGCATTCCATTTCCCCCGTCTTCTTCTCGACAACAGTGCATTATGCGCCGCAAATTGGATTGGGCCGCCAGCGGGAAACCAGCATACACATTCCCTCTCCCCCTCTCTTCACCCAATAACCATTGATCATACAATGTTTCGCGGCAGTTCGCCGAAAATGGCTTGCAAATGTGCTGCACTCAATTGGATTTATCTACGGTAGTGGCAGGAATAGAATCAACGTTGGTATTACTAGCATGTTCAGTATATTCAAATTTATTTTTTTCTAGTACAATGAGAGCACATCAGTCCAAACCGGAATATAATCTAAATGAAATAAAAAAACTGAATAAATATAAATAATCAGCTTTTCTTGACACTGTCTATAGGATAGTGTCATGAATCTAATCAACTCTGGCACAACTATGATGCATACCCAGTAAATCCATATATACATGTGACAATAATAACCGAGTATCCCATATTAAGAATAGATTTCATTCCAGGAATTTCCCGTGAGATCGGCGACCATTCATGAGAACGCCTCTTCCTCCGACGAAGAGACCCTGGAGACATCAGTGCGTCCCGAGGTGTGTCGGAGCTTCTGTTTTTGGCCCGGACTACGACCGCCCTGAATGTGAAGGGGGTAGAGAATGAGAATGGTAGGAAGAGAATACTCTGCGAGAAAAGGCTGGCCCAAAAATCAGAGAAGTGCCCGTGTGCCAACCTCTTCTTCCCCTTCCCAGAATTGCCACTGATGTTGCCTCCACGCACCTACCATTAGTGTCTAACCCCTCCATTACTCCCACGGTGCCACAAACTGAATCGTCAGCTAACATAAACCGTAGTAGCAGTAGCCTTAATTGCAGTCAGCAGTTTTCTCCTTCTCTCTTTTTGAGTGAGCATTGAAGGGCTAATGAGATGCGAAGGGCCACTCGCAACATACAACGGGAAGACTGAATAGTAGAGAAACAAACATCGGAATCCTCGTGGGGAAATGGAGAGATTTCCACTCAATTCCGCTGCAATTTCTGCACGGGAACACATGATTTGCCTGTCATTTTCAGATTTCTCCCGAGCCGTCGTCGACCGAATCCAAGGACTCAACTGATGCACTCCTGAAGAAACCCGAGGATGTTGTCTAAGAAGGAAGAAGACAACAACCCTCACATACGTTACCTAGCATTCCCCTCTCCCTGACAGGGATAGCCGTTGTCTCTCTCTACTCAAAAAGAGCTGCTAACTTCATCCCAATTGAGTTGTATATCTGTCACCCAGTCACTCATTCCTCCTTCTCCTCCTCCCTTTCCCTCGTTTTCCTCTCCATCTCCCCTTCCATAAGCCCCGCCTTCCTTTCTCGAAGCCTTGCCCTAGGCAGTTTCAGAATTCCCTCCCTTCTTTCTCGTATGTACACTCCGCTCTTCCTTTCATGTTGCTGCCCTATATATGCCCCGTTACCGTAGCTCTTAACTAAGTTTACCATATTCGTGTAATCGATGCCTTTCTACGAACCGAGTTTTTTTCACACATCTAGGTAGTAGTGCCTATAAGATGCCCCCTTCCTGAAGAGCTGCTATGGCGCTATGTCGAATGAGAACTTGTTATGTCAGAGAACATATTGCGAAATAGTTCTCATTCGACATAGTGCCGGTGCTCTAACTCGACACTCATTGCACATACTGTATACCATTACGCTGTTTGTACATGTGATCCGTAGAGAAGAGAGAGAGAGAGAGATGAGAGATCCATCCGATGAGAATTGAGACCAAATCGTGTATTCCATCACAGTCATTCACACTTATTTTCGTATGCCGACCTTAGTATAAAATGGATTCCGTCCGCACACACTGTTTGTTGGTCGCAGCTGACTAGGATATTACCCAGCCTCATCATCGTTCCTTTCAACCGAAAGGCATCATCTTTTTCGTACTGCTCCTCAAAATTTACAAGCCTTCTTGCATTCTCCATTGATCTCTGGACTAGCAATGCGCATAATTAATTACAGTTGTAATCCTCCGACGGAGCTCTTCCAACATCATTAGCCTTCCATTTCCATCCCACAACAACAACAGTACAGTCCCTTCTCCCTTAGCTTGATTCGCTTACAGGATCTGCCCCTTTCCCTCAAAGATGTGCTAATTTCCGTCGTTCTCAGATTTCCCATGTCCGACCTTAGGTCTATTTACAGACAACTTAATGCAGAGAGCACATTAACAGCTGGCCTTACCATTGGGTCCCACGTAGTATTATCTTACGACTGTAAAATCGCTTGGCGCGAATACACCTTTACCTTTTTTCACTTTTAAGATGGAGGTGGCGGATTTGCCGAATGCCGAGGTCCGACTCAACGTATCCTTCTTCCAAACAGACGAAGAGAACGTGAATCTCCTTCCCTCGGACGATCCTTCCTCCATTCCCAGGGAGGATTTCGAGTATGGAGACCCGGAATTCGAGATCGTAACTGAGAAGCTCTACGAGGTATGCAAATCGGATTTTGTCGTTGATGGTGGTAACTCGTCGAGTAGGAAGTTACGTGCCCCATCAAATTTCCCATTTTTTCCATAAATCGTAGAACACGTTTGGCTTTCTTTCGGTTTTCCGAACAGACCTATTGTATCGCCTCGTCATTCTACTTGTTTGACCATTTCTTGTCTTCTCCTTCTTGGTCCTCCTCTTCATCTCGAGTGCTTGAACAAAAGAATGAGGAACACGAGATTGCGCGTGGGATTGAGAGCAGTAGTCGAGGAAGAATCGAATGAGAGGATTCAAGAGTTCCCTCCTCCATAAAAAATTGGATACAACAGGCAATGATGGAATGTGAATAGATGCGACATGGATCCGACAGGCAATGCCTAGAGGAGATATCTCTCGTGCTACCCCGTAGTTCTCTGCCATTGGATATCGTCTTTCGGACTCAACTTTCTTTCCTACCTGCCAACAAGACATCTCTGTTTTCAGCTGTTCCCGTGAGAGCGATCTCCCGTTGAGAAGAAACCTAGGAAGGCAATCAACAAATCAGGAACGGTTTCTTAGTTAACTCAGCGTTTGAAAACATCTGGAGACTGAGGGGGTAAAGAGTTGCCCACGAATTTGCTATTCCTGAAACACACGCTATCGTCACTGAATTGTATATGACCTAGTGCCTCGTCCTCTCAATTATACGCCTCTGAAGATCGAGGACTCAAAAGTCTTTGAAGAATGAGCAATATAAATTTCAACTAAATCGTTCCCTGAGCGGAACTCGCGTAGAAAAGACGGAAATAGAAAACGAAGGCATAAATTTCCGCTCGCTGTCTATTCTCATAACTAAAGGGCAGTAGGATAGAGATCAACACTAAACGGAATAACAATTACGAAATTTCAGATCTACTGTTATCGCTTCTTCTGTCGAGTCTCTCGATCGACAATTCTCACGCTGATGCTACTCGTTACCGTGTAAGTGTATTGATACTCGTATTCATAGGGATATTAACATTCCTCGTCCTGACAATGAAATGGGAACATGGTACATCCCTTTATTCCCTCTCACCCCATTGGCCGTTCCTCGTATTTATCCCATGGGACTGATGACGAAGTGCCACCAGACAAATGAATTTGGGCGATATGAAAAACATTGGGAACCAGGGGCCGCTCATGCGTGATGAATGGGGCCAAAGAGAGAAGAAGGAAGCAGCACACACTCAAAGATATTCACTTAGCACCGGAAACTCGACGGCGGGTTTAGCGTTCCGGTGCAGGTAGTTACTGTAACGAGCAATCTCTGAATTCGTCGGATGATGTGATGTACAAAATGATAAATGGCTTGCATTAACCGATTCTTTGCTAACACGAAGTGATTCCGTGACTATCGTTTTTCCAAATATGATGTGCTGCATTGAGCGGTTAACATTTTGAATTCATCGGTTGAATGGATACCGGGAAATTCTATGAATCAGGAAAATGAGATATTATTCCATTCAGATGCTTCGCAATGGCGCTCATCCTCGTTATTGTCATCTGCACTTTCGTCTCTCTAACGAGAACGAGCTCAGGATCGGAGGTGAGAGTTGTGTCGAAAATTTCGAAAATAAACTGTAGAATAATAATCTCGCCCATTTTTATTTTTAAGTTCTGGTCTCCCCACGAGTTTATGCAGCGTCGAAACCAATCTGCTGGTAAACGCAAAAGAGTCGTGTGCCCCATAGAGATTCCCGTAGATTCACACCCGATTTGCATCTCCAGATTGCGTAGATTGATATCGATTGATTTTCCCTAACTGAATAGTGAAAATTGCAGCCGCGAGTCGGATACCATGGTGATGAGGTGGCCTTTGGCGCGTTCGGTGCCATCAATCGACTCTACTATCCCGTGGGAGAGATGAATCTTCATCGACTCAACTTGACCTCAATTGGCCTTGCTATGCACAATGCTCATCTGAAGCATCCTTAAGTAGCCTTTAGCCCTTCGTACCACTCTCTTACTCTGCACTAGGGCGGATAAGAAGAATCGAATGATAAACCAACTGGATGAGAACTAAAATTATTTTTTAATGTTGTGGTATGTTGTCAGAAGATTATAAATCCCATATTCGGCAGATATCGAAACCCTTTAATTCTCATCTAGTAAATTCTCATCCGAATGTTGGCATCCGACCTTGTGCCTCTTACTCCCATCCTTACTCTTTCAGTCATTATTCTCTCAAGTGCGTGCAACGCCCGGTATATCGTATACGTGTTGTTTATCGATATGCAAGTAATAAAGTACTCGTTTAATGAGGAATAAATGGAGATCATACACAATAACTGGGTTGATATAATGACAAGATTACCAAGAACTAATCAGATTCGTCTCATTCTCCCTGTACAGATATTGGCAAGATTATCAACTTCCTGTTCCACCTTTGAAATGTCTTCATGTGAAACGACGCTTGTCGTTAGACCAACGGCACCCTGCAATTACAACCCCGCATAACTTGTTTATCATCCAATTTCGTGCTCAGTCGTGCCTCTTTTCTTGGTCACTAACAAGAAGTGCGGGCAAAATTGAGTTCGCAGGCTCGTTTGATTAGTTTCTCTTCATCACGGTTCGCACTATCTCTGGTCAGTGTAAGGTGGAAGTAGAAGAGATACCGGGAACGAGTGCGAGATTACGGTAGCCATCGGGGTGGAGTGAAGAACGAACACTGAGGCGTCCAGCGATTGAAGGGCTGACAGGGCTGGAAAGATTTTGATGACCTTTCAGGATATATTTCGTGATAACCTCTACTGGCAGTGCTACTGTCGAACACATCGGACAGTACGATGACGATTCTCTTTGTCCGTCTGACCACAGTTGCGTCTCTCATCAGTCCAGCAGCCAGGAACAGCGCCTGTTCCACTCCACGATGACTGTTCATCTGCAGAACCGACTCGAGAGAGACGGAAGATGACTCACTGAAGTCAATCAATCAACCATTCAAATTATCAAGTTGGATTAATACGATTTCTTGTATCCATAGATCCGGTAAATGCTAAACCATAAAGTCTATTAATGAACCATTCAATTCATCTGTAATGAGTATGGGTCTTAATTATTCTTGATATGTTGTATTCCAGCAGATTGGCCCAAAAGCACTGTAGTAAAAGACGATTACAGTCGCGTGTCGAGTGCGCCATTATTCTTGTTGTTGTCAAAAGATTGGCATCACGCAATTCACCATACTTCAGTCCCAATTGGGAGGCCTTTGTTTGTCCAATTCGTCCGTTGATTCATAGAGAGACTCAGAGAGAGGATGGCTTGGCAAGAAATGGTCTCTTCGTTTCGCACACTATCTCACCGATCAGAGAGTCGAGAGAGCACGTGAAATGAGGAGAGTCATTTCTTGCCAAGCCATCCTTAGCACTCACTCGAGAGGGAATACAATGCGCGAATCCATTGCGTCGCTGAACTTAACGGCCCCAATCTGAAGAAATATTAATGATTTCAAAGTCCGAGTCCACTGCTCGCCCTAGGTTAGGCAAAAGTTGCTACTCGACAATGAGGATAATGTCTAACACGTTTACCGTTACCTTGAGAGTATTGTTAAAGTAAACTCTCACTCTGACAGTCCTCTTCTTGAATACGCGAGAATGAAGGAGTCTCTGCGAAGCGGCGAGGAGCGCGGGAAGTCCGGCGTGTGAAGTTGAGTCGAATGCAAAGACGACGTCGAGAGCGCACTGTTCCATTTGGTTGCGACGAGGAATTGGGTGATTCTGGAAGTGATTGAATAGTGTACTACAATTCTTCGTTATTGCGAACTGAGTTATATACGTGCCCTTTGCCATGATAAAAAAATACTAGGAAGAAATATCAGAAGCTGCAGAGAATTTTTCATTTTATGCGTAATAAAGCAATAGCTGTATGAGTCAACGTTGTCGTGGATCTCCCGTGTGTCAACTTCATTTCCCCTCCGCCTTCTCAACTTTCCCTTTCACTTTCCTATTCCGACACCTCGTGGGCGAGAAGTAATAATTAGAAGTCACGAGCGAATCGACGGGCGCGTATGCAGTGGTGAAATACGAAACGCTCACATTATGTTGCGGCTCCCAGTAATTGTGAGGTTTCGGAGCGGAGATTGGAGAGGGACCGAATATGGCGACAGACTCATCTAAATAGTTAAAATTAAACAACTATATTCCAAAAAAAAGATAGGAGTTCTATACCAGGCATATCCGCTGTCACTCCGTCAACAATGAATATTCGATCGTCGAAATGCGCATGAGTCTCGTCCTCATTGCCAATAGCTGCTGATGAATATCGATTGGATGACTGTGGGGATGGAGTTACTGAACAATTACTGATACAATACATTACAAGAATTCATATAATATTTAGGCCGAGTAGATAATATGTCACTATGACGAAAAGAAACAGTTGTTACGTGAACAGTGGACACTGTATCTGGAGATATTGAGAGCGATCAGATTATCATATAGTATCATACTCACTAGCACTAACTTTACAATCACTAACTTTTTCGGAATCCTGAGGTCAACACTTGCGCCAGCCGGTCGCAACCGTCTCCGTGCAAGAATACTCTTTCAGGCGAACCCGCAAGAATGTCAAGCTCTTTTCTAAAATATTTTCGTACATATTTGATTGCGAGGTAATCATGAAAAAAGAGATGATCTACTTCACAACAACATCCTCGAGCGCAACTGCGTATGTGGTAGTACCAGGGATAGAGCGGATTTGAGCCGATCCTCGGTCCAGAGGATCCCAACTGAAAATTGAAACATTAATCATACATTCAAGTCAAAATATTCCACAGAGGACAAAGTATTATTGAAAGGTCTTAATTAAGAAAAAAATGACCTGTATCCATCAGTCATTGTGATCACAGCCACTCTCTGTGGTCTCTCTCGTTCCAGCACTCGAACTGCCTCCAACAGTGCTTCGCCCGTGTTCGTGACTCCTCCGTGGAAAGGAAGAGCTGCAGTAATTTATTAATAAAGATAAACATAAAGCAATCCCATGAGTCATTTCACCTGTGCAGAAATGAATGTTTTGACTTATATTTAAAAAAAACGAAGTGATAATTTTTATTTATATGATTGATGAAAAACTAACAAGCTAACCTTGAATCATAGAATTCAGAGTGGCAGCGTCGTGTCGAGCGAAAGGAATATGCAGTCGATGCTTGTATTTACTGGAGTAAATTATCACTCCGACCTGAAAACATTATTATTTATTATAGATTTCGTAAAAAATTTAAGTGAAAATGAGATAAAAAGCAAGAATACTGTCATAGCTGATCTATCTACCAAGTGGTTCATCACCTTCGATCTTCCCGCTGCTGGTCTCGCAATCTTCTCCACGCACTGAAGCTGTCTACTCCATGCAGTCTTCATCGATCCGGATGCATCCACCACAAAGAGAAGATCGGAAATTATGGGAGGCGAATCACCATCGGATTGAGTCGGGGAAGGATGGACTGAATTAGGATGAGGTCGAGGAGGCACTACTACCGTTGAAGGATGCGGCTGAGGACGAGGGATTGTTTGAGGTGCAGTAGAAGTTGTTGGCGAAGGAGTAGGTCGAGGGGTTGTTGTAGTTGTTGATGCAGTCGAAACCGGTGGTGGAGGAGGTGGAGGAACCTCAGTCGTGGTGATGGGTACGTCGGAGAGTGGTGGTGCAGGCACTGGAGGGACGAATGCGGAGGAAGATGTGGATGGGACGTCATAGCCATTCGAAGAAGAATCAGTGGGTGAAGGAGGAGGCGGAGGTGGTGGTTGAGTGGTCGGCTCTGATGGGGCATCTGAATATCATTGTTATTTATGAATTATTATCTCTAGTCTCACCAGCAAGTGACTGAGGATCGGTCGGGGGCGTAGCGGAAATATCTGTGAAAATATAATATCATTACAAAATTGGGTTGGCTTCAGTATAATTCTACAGTGAAGACGAAATGAAATAAAAAGGAGTAAGATCCTTTTTCATCGGATGAGACTTCTCGGACATCTAACAGTGGTACCATACGTATCACGGGAGGATCATCAATGACTCGAATATTTTGGGTGACGGGAAGAGTTCCGACCAAGGAAGTTGTCGGTACCATTGTTGTTGTTGTTGTAGTTGTCGTCTGAAGTAACTGATTTGTCGTTCATAGTTTAGACTGTATTCTGAATTCAATTGCGAAGTTGTATCCCTAAACGAGGTTATGTAAAAAGGCGGAAATTGACAGACTGAGTTCTGGGACCGCCGAACTATTTCTATTTGCCTCCACTTTCTGCCGTTCTTGATTGTCTCCACTACCCAAAGTGCATATCATTCAAAAAAAATGTCGTTTTCTCAACTGTGATTGATATAGTGTTGTATAGCTTGCAGTCTCTTCACAATCCAAAGCAGTTGTTACCGTAGGTTCAGTAGTAGTCGTAGAAGTAGTAGTTGGTTCAGTGGTCGTTTCGATGAGTACATGGAGGTCATCATCCTCACCGAACATTGCTGCCGTTTCACCGGTCGCATGAAAATCAGGAACCGGGATGACATACTGGAATTTTTTATATCGCCATTTCCTATTAATATGTTTTGCCATTGTATTCGAGCATACTTATTACAAGATGCAAGAACGTGAAATAGTTGCAATCCCTTGGCTATTTTGCTCTACTAGCGTTTGCTTCATAGTTTGCTGCAATTTACACACCCGTGCAAAAGTTTCTAGATGCTGCAATTAACGCAAAGTCTGCAGAAACAACACGTACATGAAATAGCATGTCTGTAGTGGTATAAAACATGTACTACAAGCAGATTCGAGAGCGCATTCCACCGAATGAACTTGGAACTAGCATGCATTTGGTTCCTGGTAGTTCAGTGTAAGAAATACTGTACCACAAACTGATTCGAAGGTGGTTCATCACCGACTGAACTTGTAACTACACGTAGTATCCTCAACTCGCTTCCTCATGTTCCCTACAACAGTTGCCTCCTCTGCCATTCTATCGTCGTGTCTCTTGACGCAAGTCACTCCCTCCCGTATGACATTTCAATCGCGTGCCCAGCCATAGTTTATCCAGCCCTCAACATCCCTCCTAGCCAAACGCCTGCAAAGTGCCTCTCTCTCTCTAAGAGAAAGAGAAAGCGAAAGAGAGACAAGTGTTGCGGTTACGCTCGACTAAGATTGATACTATTGCATTTCGTGCGCCACCTCTCAGAATAACTCTATTATCGGACCTCTCAAAGGCGTGCCTTTCCTTACTGAAGGGAGCCCGTTCTTCGATCTCAGCGAATAACACAAATACTCTCAACCTCTCAATTTTTAGTCTTCTTATCCAGTCAGAGTGGGTGATAGAGCAGGTGTAAATGGGAGAATCAAAGAGAGAATCCTACCTGAGGCGCAGAAAGGACTGAGCAGAGCAGCGAAAAGAGTAGGAACAGTGTAGTTCGTCCCATTGTAACTGTGAGAATGGAGTAATCTGGGAGTAGCCCCCTAACCCCCAGTACACGCTTCACTGATCATCAACTCAATCAGTTCCCTCGAGAATTGAACCGATGAGTTGCATTCATTCAATGTCACACGGCTAATTCGCCGCTGACCTCTGCAGTTTTTGTGGTGGTCAGCGCAACAGTTAGCGTTTGAATGACTAGGGGAAAGGCAACAGCTATGCTACTGAAAAAAAATAGTACATCTCAGCTACTTTTCTCTATTTCAGTGCACTTTTTATTTCATCAGAATTAGATACGTTCGCTCAAAGAGATATTGTTATATTTTCTTCTTATCCCATCAATCGTTCGGACGTCTCAGAAATCGTTCTAAAAAGAAGGAAAAGTGATATTGATATCTACTGTGCTTATCACAACTGCCAATCGTCCGAATCTCTTGGAATCCGTGCAAACGTTCAGGAAAAATGTGCAGATGTGTGATCGATCGTCGAGAGATCGTAGATCAACGCAAGTCGGAAGCTGCTGCTGCGTATGCGTGACGATGAGTAAAAGGATCTGGGTGGAAGGGGGACAGGACCCTCTCCTTCTCTCTCTCTCGTTGCACTGCACTGGCCTTCTCTTCCTTCTCGTATTACACACCTTCATCGTCGTCCATCACTCATTTTCCTACTCACTTCTTCCCTCATCTCATCGGTTATTTTGCCTGTCCATGACCCTCATCCATCATAGTACAACAAAATGATCGCATCGACCCCTCATTGTATCCGATTTCTCCTCCGTCCCCATTCTCATTTGCCCCTTCTTCCTCCTTCGCTCATTCTCGAGTCCTTCACCCTTTCAGCCTCTCTACCTCAATCTGGGAGAGATTCGTCAACGAAGTTAGAGGGTCCCCCCACTCTTCCGGTGGTTTTCTGAGTGAGGCAAAGAGGGGATGGGCATACTTTGTCTTTCTTCTTGTTTTGACTCCACGTTTGATTGGATTCTGTATCCGAATCAGACGACAAGATTGAGAGATTGAAGATCTGGAAAGGAAATGGAGAGAGAGAGAGAGACAGTCTTCTCCTTTCTCTCCCTTCGTCATACCACACAATAGAGCACTGCCGGTTGTTTTCCTCAGGAAATGACAGGGTGAAGTGAGAAAACGAGAGAAAATGAGACAGTTGAAGGATTTTTACTCCTCTACGGAGATTCTACGTAAAAGGCTTCTCTTCTCTTCCGTTGAAACCTTTGGATGCATCGCAAATGTGTTTAGGTGCAGGGTGAAGAAGGGAGTAACTACGTTGCAATTCAAAGTTAAGTTGCAAGAAAGGGTTCAATTATCTTCTCTTCTTCTACTTTTTTCTAGGTCTTTGCCACTCAGACTTCAGTCACGCTCAAAGCTTTGCGAAAACCCTTACTGATTAGCTAGGCTGAAAAACCTCCTGAGCGCCTCCCCCACGAATTTTTGAATAGCTTTCTTCAGTCGTCTTCAGGAAGTTTTCTGTCTACCGTACATTCCTCTCCCTCAAAACTCACTGTCCGTTTTTCATCGCTTGCGTGAGGTGGTTTCCGACGTGTTGAGAGGCTCGCTATGCTTCTAACTTTTTCCTCTTTCATTCCCTTTTTTGTGCCATACTCGAGAGTAATTTTGGGTGAGAGAGGACGTCCTCCTCCTTCCTTCCTCCCTCTTTTCCACTTCAACTTTGTCCCCTTCCCTTTCTTCATCTCCTCCTCCTTCTTCACATCGATTCACCATCATCGTCTCCCACCTGTCCAATTTTCATTTCCGAGCGAGAGAGGCGATACTCTCCTCACTTTGTACACTCTCTCGTCAATTTGAGTGAGAGACTGAAGGAAAAAGTGTTGCGTTTCCCGTCGTCGTGTTCTCTTCTACTCAACATCAAAGACCGACCCCCAGTCTCTCCTTCTCTCTATCCATTCCCTGATTGTATTGCACTCCTCTATCCTCAGTCGTCGTACAGTCTCCTTCTTTTTTTCGTCTCTTTCATCTCTTGTAACTGAATAGGCACGAAGGAAGGAGAGAGAGAGGGAGCCAGTCAGTCTTCGAATGACGAGTCGAGTGAGCTGTCGGGCGTACCTGATTTTCAATAGTCAATTCCCCTCCCCTTCTCCGCTACCAAACTCAATTGTAATTCTCCTCTACTCGTGTAAGGTTGGTCAGAAAGAGCCTCAGAAGAGAGTCAATGCGTGCTTCTGACAGATATTCCACCTCTCTTTTTGGCCACAAGATCCTTGATATTGCGCGGGGAATCACTTCAATTTTCCGGGATTGGCCATTCGCGTTCTGACCGGAAATAACCAGACTCTCATTCATCATCCTCATCGTTTCTATGATACATCCTCACATCTCTCTCTTTCTTGTGTTTCTCTCTCTTCGTCTCTCTTCCACGTCCATCGTCCATGTTGACAGTTGTGAATCTCCGATTCTCATCTCTTGTACCTATTAATTCTTCTGTATTTGTTTCTTTCCTACCAAGAATCTTATATTTCATTGATGAGTCGAGTTAATGTATCATCGATCTGTTGTAGATTCTTTATGTCCATCTACTCAAATTTTTTTAAATTGATTTTAATTGAAACCAGACATCTCTTAGATGTCCAATAAATCATCGTTTCTCGCATTTTTTCGCAGACTAGAACCTCTCTAGATTTTAATACATCGTTGGTAGTAATCATACGCGAACTCGTCACCCATCACTACTCTCTCTCGCTCTCTCTCTTCCTTACTATATATATTGCGCATTATTGTCCGATCCTTCTTTTGTCTTGATAGTCCCACCTGAACACTCGTCACTCATGATTCCTCCCTTTCCCACCCATTCCATTCTAGACCGTTCGCTTCCTTCTCCATTCTCCCATCTTCATTCACTGCTTCACGACGCCGGTGATGCCTTCTCCCCTCTCACGACTCCGCCCCTCCTCACCCGCCCCTCGCCTTCCCTAGACGGACGACGTCCACTGTCCTCCTCCTTCTTCTTCTCACCTCCTCCCTTCTACTCTTCTCATAATCATGATCCGACCGCTCATCTTGCTGTTTCTACCGTACATGGTCACCACTCAGCAACCAGCTAAGAAGAATAAGTTAAAGGAGCAGGAGATCATTCAAAGGTCAGCAAGGACACTCTCAATCTCTCTTTGAATTCATATCCTTTTGTGAATGGAAAAGTACGAAAACATGCCATTAGAGACTCAACAGATTGTCTACGTCCACAAGTTGAACTCGGGACTTCCAAATCCTTGTTCCATCCCTAGTCCAAATGAATTTGTAACTTGAGCCTATTCGGAAATGACTAGAGCAAGCACACTGAAAAATCTCTTAAAAATCATGGAGATCATTTCAAGGTTTTATGTTCCTCGATCCTTTTATAATCGAAAACTATCAAAATTGTTTAGGTCCTCACGAACTACGATTGGCGTGTACGGCCTAGGGGAGAGAACAGCAGTTGGCCTGGTTCGTTTTTTTCTCGTTTTTTTGCTATCACGTCCCTCCTTTCTTCGCATCGAGCATTCTTTCATCAAATAATCTGAATCCTTTTGCATGTTCCATACGTGGTTCACCTTTTCCATATTTTCGAAGAATTGCTGTCTGCTTTCCCAGACAGTCTAGAAGCATCTAAAACGCGATGATCAACTCTCCCCTCCACTTGCCCATTCAGTCAGCTATGCCCATTGTATTCCATCCACAACAGTCATCCATACCGAATACTCGCTCATTCCACTTCTTCGGCTGCAGTTTTCTTCCTCTTTTCTTCCTCAATTCGTCTCTCTTTTGTCTCTCTCTCCTCTTGTCTCTTAGCTGTCGCAATTCATCCGGAACAATGCTCGAGTCTTCTGTGTAGTAAGCACTCTCCCAATCACGAAGCCCTCCCTTCCCTCTTCTTCTTCTTCTTCTCCAATCCACCTGTCTTCCTCTCTCTCCTTCACCCTAGGACTTCTTCTTCTTCTATCTCATACTACTAATGCATACAGCACCTTCATCATCATATGATTCAGTGATTCTAAATGGGTCAGCAGAGTCGCTCTCAGTAGGTAGAAATTATGCATGCAAATGGGGGCAGCGACCTCGGAGAAGAAATGAGAGAGGAAGAGAGACGGATGTGATAGGAGAAAAAGACTAGAGAAAATAACAACAAGATCTTAGATGAGGAGTGTTGCATCTATAAACGTCAATTACAATAGTGAAATTGGTTGCGTTCATGAGCATACAGACGTAGACTCTCAAAGGTCTCCCAATGGGCAGTCGAACGAGTAGTCCAAAAACATTTTAAATGTGGATCTTGCAGCAGCATGAAACGTTCTTTTCAGACACCGGTGGGCCTGTTGTCGTGACAGTGAATGTCTATCTCCGATCTATATCGAAGATTGACGATGTTAACATGGAGTACTCTGCACAGTTCACGTTCCGAGAAGAATGGAAGGATGCCCGATTGGCATTCGATCGATTCGCTGATGACAATACTGAAGTGAGTGGAAATGACGGTTGAAGTATCATATATTGCAACCATAGAGAAAAACTGTTCTCTTAGTTGAACTGGTTCTTTAGAGGAGCACTATTTCGTACTTCAACCAAAATGACTACAGTTGTCTGTCAAACAGTGTATACTCTGCGCGTTACATGAATTCATATAGAACAGATGTTGGTTGTTCCGATGCTTGCATCGTTGACATCCAGCCGCTTGACGGCACAATAATTAAGAGATCTTCACAGGTGCCTCCCTTCCTTGTGTTGGCCACATCCGAGCACTCGGATCTCTCCCAGCAGATCTGGATGCCCGATACATTCTTCCAGAATGAAAAGTGAGTACATCGACGAATTCTCTCATCTCTCCGGATATGCGCTTACAATGGACGAGGAAGCTCTCCTCTCGCATCTAAACTCGCGCGAAACTTCCTTGTATAAAGCCGTAGTCCAATTTCAATCCATGTGTCACTAGAGTATAGCTGACTTTTGCCGACATTGTGAATAGCTTAATTAGATGGCAATTCGATGCCCACGGGCTTCCCTATGGAGATGTAATCCGAACATTGTAAAGCAAAATAGATGAGTCTTGTTGAAATATGAAACCCGTGCTATTTTGCACTTTGGCAATGGGTGAAGTACAGAAGGATACGTGTCATGGAAATGATCTTATCACCTCTTTATCAGTACCCGCATCTAAGTCACGGGATGGGATAACTATAGTTTCGCTAACGATTCTGATTGAGGATCTTGACAGATTCAATCAGAACCCTAATGCGTTATGGTGAAATTATTGATATTATCGATTGATATGGTTAATTGAATCTCAGAGAGGCACGTCGGCATCTTATCGACAAGCCGAACGTCCTCATTAGAATCCACCCCGATGGAAGCATTCTCTACTCTGTTCGGTAAGAAGAATTCCGGGAAGAACGAAGTGAAGAAGTGATGGAATAGGCGAACAAACACCTTTGTCAGAAGAGGGGAAAGGCTCGCTTTTGAGTCGGAGTCAGAAAGAGTAGCTATACGCTTCATGAAGCATAAAGATGACTGATGGGTTACTGTAGTAATGATAGATACGGTACCTACATTATTTTCATTACAGATTGAGTTTGGTTCTATCGTGTTTGATGTCGCTGGAGTACTATCCACTCGATCGACAGACGTGTCTCATAGACTTGGCTTCGTGTATGTTAGCATCTCTAGTTTCCCTCAGACCCTCCGAATACGTGATTTAGTCCATGTTTGGACAGCCTTATCTTTCCTTTCTACTTCTTGCGAGTACACAGCATCATTCCGCCCATTCTAACCACACGAGACGCGGTCTCAATGACCGAAACGAGGATCAGTTTTCATGAGGGGAAGAGGGAGAGTGGAGGAGAGTTAGAGAAGACGGGGTACTGAGATGAGAAGTACTTTATGATCGAGTTAATGAATTCGTGTTCATTCGGATGGAGAATAAGGGCAAGTTATCATGCAATGAAGGTCGAAATGATCCCATGACGATATTACTTTATGACTTATGGCTCCAATATACTTCATCTTCTTTTTTTTCTCAATTTTGACACTACTAAAGCCTCATATCCTTTGAAAAAACCAACACTACCAAATTTGGACTTTATCCATGTAGTAATCAAGCAATATTCCAAATCTTCCTCTCCGAAATCTCGCTGCTTTCTCTCTCGTGCGTTTCTCAAGTTGTTACGCGCGCGCTCCTTTTTGAGGGAAATCATCTTACATTTAGGGCAGAGAAGGAAATCTTAGAGGAGACTGAAGGGGAAGAGCAATGATGTCATTAGAGAAGAGAAGGCAGAAATCACAACAAATATATGCGATGAGAATAATACTTCGAGGAATATTAATGCTGTACAATTCAGATGCGTACACGACAGATGACATCAAATACATATGGAAGATGGTCAACCCAGTTCAGTTGGTAAATCACATCGGAAGAAGTCATTAAACTAACGTGATAATTGCAGAAAGAGGGACTCAAACAGTCCCTTCCCTCATTCGATTTGCAAGACGTAAAAACGGATTATTGTACAAGTAAGACAAATACAGGTACGTACTCTTCCCTCGTTCTCGATTGCCCTTATCTCTCCCTCTTCTCTCTTTTGATCCTTGATCTCTCTCTTGTCTACACGTCCTTTGCTCGACCGCGTGCTCCTCCTCCGTTCTCACTCCCCTGAATAGTTCGGTGTGCGAGCTACCGTTCCACCGCTCTCGACGAGATTGTGAGCGGGGAATGCACGGTAGCTCTCCACTCCGAGTATACTACTGTGTGCGCCCCCTCTTTGCATCCCCATCGGGTGGCTACTTACTGCGTGTGTCTCAACCCTCATGTTCGTGTGCCGACAGCATGTGAATGCTGGCCCCTACTGCCTCCCTCGCTTCAATCAACCTTGTAGGTGAATACTCGTGTCTACGGACGAAAATGATACTACGAAGGGAGTTCAGTTACTATCTACTACAGGTGAGCTTCATCGCGTAATACATTCTGAGAGCACGAATTTAATTTATAACAATAATTTCAGTTGTACATTCCATCATTCATGTTGGTCATCGTTTCATGGGTCTCCTTCTGGTTGGACAAGGATTCAGTGCCGGCTCGAGTCACGTTAGGTAAGATATATTCTTGCCAGAGAAACAGTGTCTTTAAGTGCCTTTTTTGTACAGTTTAGTTTAGTGATTGAAATAAGTTTTAAAAAAATCCTTCTCCAAAAGACTTTCGCTTCTTTTCAGGAGTGACGACGCTGCTCACAATGACGACTCAGGTGAGGAAAAACAAGGCTATTTTCGTCGTCCCTAACCCATTGTCTTCCAGAGTTCGGGCATCAACTCAAAGCTGCCCCTGTGTCCTACACAAAGGTGTCGTTTCTGTTCCCATTCTCTGTAGCTTTTCACTTCCCCTTGACGTCATTCTCAAAGGCAAGGCAAAAATAGCTGAACTCGGGACCTAATTGGTAGAGTGCCAAATCTGGTCAAAGTTTTGTGCAGCTTTCCGGGGCGGTGATTGAATTACGGGTACCGGAGAGGGGCTGAGAGCTTGGGAGGGGAAGAAGGAAGAGGGATGTACGATGTGTGGTCGTAGAGAGATGTACTGATGAAGGAAAGAAGAAGAAAGAAGCAACATAGGGGGCACGAAGGGGAAGTCCGATTGGGAACTGACTGCGCTCACTTTTCCTCCTCCTCCTTCTTCTTCTTCTTCCTCGTTTTGCCCCTTTTCAACGGCCGGAAAGTGAATCGCGACTACGCAAGTTAGGAGAAAATGAAGGTCCATTGAAAAAAGTGCAAACAGAATTTAGTCGCAGAGGAGAATGCACGTCACTTTGAGGTAGAACCGAAACGGATTGGATGAGATGAACTTTTGAATGTCTGGAATCCGCCTGTGCAATACGATATATTATATAAGCACGAATCTTCAAGGGATCGAGAATAGATAGAATGATGGACTGTGCTGCAATTATGAAATAATGAACGAACTGGAAAAAGAAGTATCGATGACGATGAAGTGAAACCTGTTCACCTTTGATCATTGCCATTTCAGGCCATCGATGTGTGGATTGGCGTCTGTCTCGCATTCATCTTCGGTGCTCTACTCGAATTCGCCCTTGTCAACTACGCAGCACGCAAGGATATGTCATGCACGAATCAGCGATTGGTAAGGGACTCAAACCATGTGCCCCGTAATATTATTGATTAGTTAACACAGATGAAGCAGTTGCCGACGGACGCGAGTGGGTACAGGCAATTACACGCGTCCATTCCTCCCCGATCCTCTTTCTGCTGCCGAATATTCGTGAGGAGATACAAGGAACGATCAAAGAGAATCGATGTCGTCTCGAGGCTTGTGAGTTTGAACGTCTGGACAGTCACGAAAATAATAGTCGTAGTTCAGTACCAAACAGTTTTATAAAGGTACAACTTTTTGAAATTGACTATTACCTGAAAAAATAGTCCGGTTGCATCAGGTTGTAGGTTTTACTTGAATTATCGAAGATTGTAGGGAATATTATATTCGGTTATTCTCTTGAATGGTTATCTTTTAAATCAGGTAAAATTTAAAATAAATAAATTGCAGGTGTTCCCGATCGGCTACGCGTGTTTCAACGGTAACTTGCCCGTCCCCGTGCATGTGTCTCAGTCTCCCTCTGCTTTTCAGTGTTATACTGGGCTGTGTATCTGGTCTGACCTCTCTCTCATCGTCGTCCTCTTCAATTGCTCACACTCATCGCATCATCAGTATTCACCCCGTGCAACAATCCCTCATCCCCTTGCCTCCTCTATCCTCTAATCACTCCCTGTCCCGAGATCAGTCCCGGCTCTTGCACGGCATATGAAAGCATCGTCGCATGATCATAATCAACCCGTTCTTTCCTGATTCCCTTTCTCAGTTTATTGGGTGCTCACAACGGGTGTGCATCGTGAGATGTGCTCCTTCGTCTTTCTCATTTCACTCTCTTCCTCTTGTCTGTCCGACTGTCCCCTGTCCTGTCTAACCTGTCCTCGTCTTGCTCTTCATCCATCCAGCATCACAATCTTTCTCTATCCGACACACTGCCCTTTCTCTCTTTCATTCCTTCCTCCTTGCAACCCAATCCACGACCCTCACTTTCCTTGTAGGCGAATACAGTTGCGCACGGGTGAAGATAAGTCTCAAGCGAGAATATAGGTGAGTCAATTATATTTTAGTGATATATTCTGGATATACTTATAAGATGTTCGAAATCTTTATCAACCAGAAAATACAGAAAAAAAACCGTAGTTAAAACCTGAAATCATTAGCGTCTTTTGTTGAAATGTCTAGAAGGAAGTGGCGATCTCTTGAGTCTGCTGAGTCTCCCTAATAACGTTTGCGTTGTTCGTGCAAAGAAGAATAGTGCCTCCATTTGTGGAAAAGGCAACTCGTCTTACTCTTTGTCGCTCACTCAGCAAACTGATTCAATTAGAGTACTGAGGAGGAGAAATTGAAGAAAGGCTCTTACACCATTCTTAGAAAACGTGGACAATTCTTGACAGTTCATGGGAAAAGTGGAAACAGCCTGTGGAATAGAAATGAAAAAGATGATAATGGTTCATCATTGCAGTTACTATCTAATTCAATTGTACATTCCGTGTATTATGCTTGTCGTCGTCTCATGGGTCTCCTTCTGGCTTGATAAGGTACGGAATGATATATATAAACTTAATATTTTTTATATATTAGTATTAGATTAGGCTATGTTAAATATTTTATGAATAATTAATCGAATATGTTTCAGGACGCAGTACCCGCTCGTGTCTCTCTGGGAGTCACTACTCTGCTCACCATGACCACTCAAGCCAGTGGTGAGCGATCGTCCTCATGCACTCTAGAAAATATACTAAAACATAAAATACTCACATCAAGAAACGTCAAGATTCTATTCATTCCCAATGATAATTTAATGGTTCTGACTTGATTATTGCTCATAGGGTATACAGTGCGAATATTGAGAAACGGTCGCTCCTGCTTAAATATCGGGGTCTTGATTAACTAATTAAATGCAGGTATCAACTCGAAACTGCCTCCCGTCTCGTACATCAAGGCCGTCGATGTGTGGATTGGCGTCTGTCTCGCATTCATCTTCGGTGCCCTTCTTGAGTATGCCGTCGTCAACTACTATGGACGAAAGGAGTTCTTGCGAAATGTAACCTTTGTCTTTCTATCTACCTCATGAGATCAATCAATAGTCAAGTGATGTCACGCTTAGAAAGTAGACAAGCATGACCCTTCGCGGGGATATTAGTAATATGCAAGATAAACAATCAAATTATGGCAACGATCAATCGTTAATTTCAGCAAGAGAAGAGCAAGAAGATGAATCGAATGGAGGACTGCGCGTGTCCCGGCGATCGTCCCGCTCTTCGTCTCGATCTTTCCTCGTATAGAAAGAAGACGTGGTCGCCCCGTCTCCCTGCTTGGTTCTCTATAATAGGAAAGACGAAAGAACTCTCAAGGAAGGTCGACCTGATCAGTCGGATCACCTTCCCCACGTTATTCACTGCTTTTTTGAGTGAGTTCATAGTTGAATCGTGAAATAGTGCAATCATTTAAAAAAATGACTAATATATCATGACGTCAAAACAAAAAAATCAAAATTGGCGCACATCTACCGATTTTATTGTTTCGCAACCAAATAATTTTTTTCAGTTTTCTACTACTTCTTCTACGTCGTTGAGTATATTCCGGACGAGAAAAACGGCACCGGCAAATGACATTTTTTCACTATTTTGTTTTTCTCCCATTTCCCCAGATTCGATTGTTCCACTCTTCTCGCACCTCTCTCAGCGCGAACTGTCATATATTTATCTGTGTTGTACAAAGTGATAAAAGCAACGAGAGTATTCACTTGGTGCATAAAATGAGCACGTGAATGGAAATTAGCCTCGTTTCGAAAGTGGAGGCTTACATATTTTCTTGGTAGCTTAAATGATGAATCTAATTTGAACACAATTCCGTTAAAATGAGTGAGATTACAGCAAGGATCGTAACCTTTACACTCATAGTCAGAAAATGTTCGAGGGAATACGTTCAATATTCCCCCATCCCCAAAGACAGAACAATGCACTGTCAAGAGTCGCTTAGTGGTTCAATTCGGAGGAAGAGAAAGAGTGCGAGTGATTGTTTGCACCAATACACTCATTGCTTGCGTAGCCAATTGGTAACGCGTTGGGCTCGAACTCGATAGGTCGTGGGTTCGGTTTCTCTCTAGTTCGCTGGTCTTTTGACGCCATCCAACACTTCCCGTGACGATGAACTGAACCGCAAATATGAATTCCTTGATTCAAACCGCACGTCAGTCTGAGGATTTTTTGTATTGTTGAGTCGCTGTTGTCAGTCACGGAAGATGGAAAACTACCTTTATTACAATCGCAATGAAATTGCAGGAAATCGTTTCTCCATTAAATTCTCTACTGAGAGCACTTGCAATTGAGTCAACCACACCACTTCTAGTCCCTTCTTTCTTCCTTCTCTCGATTATTGTCTCCGTCTCTCTTACTCCTGCTTGTCTCTCGCTCCTTTCGCTCTGTCGCCTCTCCTCGGTTTACATGCTCTCTCCTCTCGAGGGGCATTCTTTTCTTTCTCTCATTGCATCAACTCTCCACTTTCACCGTTCTCTAGTCTCTACGCACTCGTGACACTCCCTTGTTTTTTAACATTATTTTTTACCAAAAACTAAGTTAAATGCAAAATTTTAACTCCGAGAAAAGATAAGGAAATAAAAAAATAGCATTATCTCTAGAAAAATTCAGTGATCCCGTATGTTTGTCCCTTTATCGCGTAATGTTTTCGACGTACATATCTCACAAACGGCTTATTTTAGTATTTACGCAGACGAATCGTGAGCCTCCTTGTATCTCAGACGACACTACTTGCACAGTGATGAGTAAAGTAAGCGATTTTATATATCCTCGTTTTAAAATTGTTTTGTTCTCTTATCTTTTTGCTTGCAGGAGCAAATCAAGATCAGGAAGTACTTCTATCGTGATAGAAAGGGAATCTTGGATAATAAGAGGACCATTTCGGAGTTATCCGTTAGTTATTTTTTAATTGGCATTTGACTTCAGCAAATAAATATTTTAGTGTCAGTTGTTTTTTCATGATACTTTATTGAGCAAGTACGAGCGAGCAGTTGTGAACTTTATTATTTGAATGCACACACAATGGACACATTTCAGATCAGAAAGGGCAAAGTTCATTTGGATCGAAGAAATGCTCGATATCTCGTTGAGGAGAACATCAGGGAAGATGCCAATTATGATCTGAAAGTGGGATTACGAGAGTATTTCGAAAAGGTACTTATTAATAATAAACGTAACAAGTGTCAAAAAACCTTTAAACCATTTTGAGACTATTTTAAGGGTATAATAGTTTTTATGTTACTTGAAGTCTGACGGATACTGTAGTTTCGAACTGCGGGAGCATTATGGTCTCCTATTTGGAATATGGAGATACGGTAGTTCAGAGTTGCGGTGGGATTAATTTAATTTTTAACAGGATATGGTAGTTTGAGCTACAATCATATTACTCCTAAATAAAGGAGAGATGCCTCCCTGTGTGCTGTGTTTGTTCGCTATTGCGAAAACTCGTAGGTCGGGCACGAAACTGTAAAAAAGATCAATCGTACTTTTTATATTGCGAAACGGGAGTACAAACCGAAGAGCGGTGAACCCTGCCAGCCGATCAGACCCCGCAGAAGGCGGGAACGAAATCGGCTGATAAGATTATAAATGGTTTTCTATAGACATAGTATGCTGCGGATATTTGTGGGTACAGTGGGTTTATCGTATTTTTTCGAAATTTGATACAGAAAAATACGGAAGCCAACTGAACCCTCCTCATTCAGTTTCATTCCGTGCTCGTTCTTGCAGAGTGACAGTGAAGAGGAGTCGGGAGACGAGGCGGTTCACGGAGTAGAAGAAGCAGAAACTACATGCAGCACATTCTGTGCGTGGGCTTGTTCACAACCACAGAAATCTCTCAAAGAAGTGAGATCTATTACAATAATATAACAAAAACCATAAGACATCAGGTTTTTGGAGGTGCGGATTTCGTGACTTATCGAACCCTTATTCGCGATATTGCGAAGACAATCATTACACATCGACCTTTTCGACCAAATGAAGTGAGAATTAATCATCCCCATAATGAACTCAACCGATTTTTGTAGGAAAAGCCGAAGCCTATTCAATGTAATTCATTGGACGAGGTCGTGTTCCAATCAACATATAGAAATCCGAGAGTCGTGAGTTGCTGGATGGATTTCACTTCGAATATAACTCAATCTTAGAGACCGTGGGCTCGAATCGCAATGAAAGCTGGAGACGTTATTATTATACGAGACGATGATCAAAGGTTCGGGGGTCTCTTTTGTAACTGAGTTCTATTTGTTTTTTTAAGGAGATGGCTCTTACTTGAATCCCAAACCAATAAGGTAAATCTTCGAAATTAAGACCATTCTTGGACGATTCTTGTGACGAATACGACGAGGAAGAAGATGAGGAGGAGGAAGAAGAGGAGGAAGAAGAGAAGAAAGAGAAGAAAGAGATGACTGATGGCGAACGACTTGTTCTTTATCTCAATACGATGAAACGCAACGAAATAAGGCAGCAAGCGTACAGCGGTTTCAAGTTCCAACAGTACATGACATCCAAGGAACCAGAGGTGAGAACTGTTTATTACAATGTATCGGAGTCTTGAAATGCCCATTTACACTCGGAAATCAATATAAAGTTTGAGCGGGAACTGGAATATGAAGAGCGTTCAGATTCTAGGTACCATTTCCTTTTCACTTACATCTCTCTGGAATAATATCACATTATTTCAGGGCAAGGCAACACCTGAGAAGAGACTCAGAGTCAGATCCTTCTTGGTGGGTTTGCTAATGAGAAATATAATAAGGAACAATTTGCAGACTGTAATGACGGGTGATCTCATTGAGAGGGACGAAGGAGAGCCCATCCGAGTGTGTTGTTTCGCAGAATGTGATGCTCTCAGAGGAGGTATCTTTGGTGATGATTACAATTACGTATTTGATTCCAGACGAACCAATCGAACTCAAGTCAACATTCTCCGAAGGATTCTTCAGGTATTTACAGTGTATTTTTCTGTCACAGATGTGAGATTTCAGCAAAATTCACACATTCCTTCATTGCAACTTCGGCAACATGGAGACACTTGTGACTGGACAGAGAAACGAGGATTATATCACGACAAGGGTAAGTGATAATCATTGGTAGAAATATTGAAAAACAATCTTTGCAGGCATTCGAGCGAAAAATCTCTCATTTGAAGAACGATTTCACTTCATTGTATGAAGGAGGTATGTAAATAGAGACATCTGCAGTGAAACTATGGTACAATACATGCAATGCATTCCAGTACGGCACTTAAATACTATATTTCAGACTCCCGAGCTGACGAGCAATGCTTTTCATTTCTATACGATGTTCTTTCAATGACGAAGCAAGTACTGACTCGAGCGAAGGCCTGCCGATTTGTGTATATGCCAAAGAGTGGAGTGAGTATTTAAGTATGCATTTTTCCCATATTTCAACATTTATGCAAGTGAAATATTAACAAATATAAATCACTTCAGATAATCCAATTCGAGCCGATCACTATGAAGGAAGCTCGTAAACGAGGTCATGATTTCCCGGAAGAGTTCAAAGCTAGATTCGATGTTTACTATTCTTGAGTTTTGAATTTTCTTTGCCTTGAATTATATTGATGTTCTGGTATTTGCCAATGACTTTCTTGCATTTCACTGACAATTGTCTTAATTTGAATAAAATGTCTGTTAATTCAGAAATCAGTCAGGAGATAAATGACATGGAGATGAAACTCTTTTCCCTCGCTCTTTCGCAAGATTTTTCTGAGATTGACGAGGAAAAGACGCAAAGGCACAAATTGGAATCAGATCCGCCCCTGTATGAGATGCATCAAATAGCTCAACGCAATGTACTTAAAAATTTCAATACTTATCACACAACAACCTTGCTGGAAATTCAATTTTCTAGGGAATTTTTCAGTACATAAGTCAAACACATAAGTATATTTTACATTCCTCTCATCCGTTGGCCAAACTCATAATTCTTGACAGTAGTGACAGCTTTGTTTCATCACTCATCTCTTGGTGTTTTGTGCAAACAGAAGTTCGCGATAACCACTTCCTTTTTTTAATTTCAAAAATATAATTACTTGAGCAATGAAGATAAAATTGCATGTTTCTGATATACCGTAGTTAATGAACTACGATATGAGGCCGTTTGCCTAAGAATCGAGCAAAGGCTGGCACAGACCAAAAATTAAAATTCTCTGAAACATTGCGACCCGGGTTCTCGAGTATGCTGATGACGATGGGCATACTCATTTTTCTCGGAGTCGTCGATTTGGCTCCAGACGACGTCACGTCGAAATCAGTTTTTCGTTGTTTTCTCGCTTCTCAAATTAGCTAATTTGATGAAATAGCGGTTCCCTGGACAGAATTTGATGCTGATCATGGCTACGTTATAAATTTTTCATGATTTTCAAAAATAATCGCGTAATTTGAAACTTTTGACTGAGTGAAGCGAGGGCTTAGCAACCTACACATATCGGATCGGAATCACGAAGATATTCCATATCCAAAATTTTAGAACTTTCTATCACGGAATCTCTGAGAAAATCAATTTATAGTGTAACAGGCTTGTTAGTAAATTTGACCATTCTCCCATGCTGACTTCCGATCCTTTGATCTACCCGAGTCTCTCGATCGTGACCTCTTCCCTGTCTCTGCGCTCTCTCCATTCCCTATGCTCTCTCGCCTCTCTCGAGGAGGAGAGTCCGATCGATCAACGGGGGAGTAAACAAGGGGAAGGATGGTCAGATTTACTTACAAACCTGTTAACTATAAATTGATTTTCTCAGAGATTCCGTGATAGAAAGTTCTAAAATTTTGGATATGGAATATCTTCGTGATTCCGATCCGATATGTGTAGGTTGCTAAGCCCTCGCTTCACTCATTCAAAAGTTTCTAATTACGCCATTATTTTTGAAAATCATGAAAAATTTATAACGTAGCCATGATCAGCATCAAATTCTGTCCAGGGAACCGCTATTTCATCAAATTAGCTAATTTGAGAAGCGAGAAAACAACGAAAAACTGATTTCGACGTGACGTCGTCTGGAGCCAAAACGACGACTCCGAGAAAAATGAGTATGCCCATCGTAATCAGCATACTCGAGAACCCCGGGACACAATGTTTCAGAGAATTTTTTTTGGCCTGTGCCAGACCCCTCAGGATCTGCTCGATTCTTAGGCAAACGGCCTCATATATCCTGTTGCAAACGTGGGCGCCACATTTGTGAGCCATGGGGGGATCGGCGGAAACTGCAAACATTTGCGTGTCGACTTACGCTGTTTAGCGTCGACGTATGTCAACATACCTCAGGGTCGGAACGGATTATATCCAACATTTGTTTTTTTCTCTTTGTTTATTGTTTGTTATTGACCAATAAACTAATCAAAACAGGCTTCAAACCAAAACAGGAAGATCGGCGACGAAGCCTAATAAGCTGCTGAACATACTTTCCACTGGAATTGTACGTTTTGGTTAGTATAATGAACACTTTCCATTAGAACGCGCAACGAACCAACTTGAATGTTTTTGTCAACACTATTCAATAGTTGAAACTAATAAAGTTTTACAGACACATCATGATTAGCATCGACGGCTTACGACCAAATGATCAAAGAATCCACGAGTTTGACCCAAGTAAGAACGGGAAGACAGGTTAGTTCCGCCTTTATTCCTCCCAAAAAATATCATATAAAACCTGATGCCTAGCTGATGCTTTACGTGGTAGGCAATAGGGCCAAGCGTTGTTTCGATTGATTTTATCAACCAAAAAACCTAGTGGACCAGCCGAATTTTAGCGAATAACCAAAATCTTAAAATTTACAGTATTTCCCGACCGTATTCTTCCTCTACTGTATCCCTCTCCGTCAACAAAATCTCAAAATTTACCGAAATCCTCTACCGCTTCAGGGAGTAGGTTTATGAAAAAGTGCACAACTGACTTAAAATCATTGAGGTCGACAGTTCACCTGTTCACACAAGAGCTGCAAGAAAGTGTACACGTCAATTGGAAACCTCAACAAGCATGCGGCTATTCATAGAAGTTAGTGAATTTATTGCGAACGTTTTGATTGTTCCTAAATGCATCAAGGAAATCAAGTACAAGCACAATTCAGACAATACTCAACCGTTCGAGTGTACTCTGTGCGGCAAGGAATAATTCGAAAGAAGGACGGACTTCAGAAGCACCAATTAACCCATCTCGGTGAGACAATTCAATGATTACTGACATTCGTTTCGTATTTCCCTTTCAGATGCCGACGCAAAACCATCGTTCGAGTGTGAAACTTGCCACAAGACCCTCGCTTCTCGTCAAATGCTGGAGCTGCATACAAAGACCATACACATGGGTATGATTATTCTCTAAGGCTATCTAAGGTGTAAGGTGGTTTAAGGCCTCGTTGCAACATTGCAGTTAATAATATTTAGGCGAACGCCCCTTCAAATGCAGTAAATGCGATAAGGCATTCACAAGAAAGTGCCGACTTCGCGATCATCTCAATACGCACAAAAGTAAGATTTGTATCCTTTAACCGGAGTGATATTAATAGAACAATTATGAAAAAAACTCTCTAAAACAAAGTCGGAAACAATGCTTTCTATTTTAAGAATCGATATATAGTTATTCTTCAGCGACCCTCAATGCACACATGCCATACTCGTGCAAACTCTGTGTATTTCGAGCTTCGAGTTGGATACAATGCAGAAACACAGAAGGAAGATGCATCCTTAAAGTTAGCCCGTTATTTCAATTCCTCCATTATCCGATAGGATGAAAAAACTCATTATACCGACACACATTTTTTGCAGAGCCGATTATACAATCTCCTCCGTCAGTCATCGTCCTCCTCTCCGGTTCGTTCAAGATCACAATGAACACCATTTTCTGTAGTCTCCTCTAGATTCCTTTAACTTTCTATAACTTTCTATTTCGATCCTGAACTTTCCTTTCAGATTGTTAGATTCATGTTATTTATGGTCAGACTAGTAGATAGTTCGATCGATATCGCAAAATCTATTGAAACGTTTCCTTGTATATACTCCGTATAGCAGCTATTATTCGTATTGGAATGATTTTCGCTCAATTCATAATATCATTAGATATTTAGAATTTCGATACAATATTCTTCACTGCCTCTTCGTCATTTGGCTTTAGGTTAGACGAAACAAAAAATATTGTATGAGCTTGAATAATCTGCATTCCAATTAAAATTCTTTTCATTTATGAACTAATTTCCACTTTTGCTTATAGTGTCGAGAGAGAAAAGGAACGAGAAACCGAAGTTAGCCGTAGTATATCTCGATCATGTTCTTTTCTATCATATACATAATGCAGACTTGCCTTTTTACAGCCTTGCTAACGAATCAAAAACTGCTTGCATCCATCTTTATCGTTATACATTTGAAAACACTGAAAGTTATTCGTTAATTACGAATATCGTAGTGATCTCTCGTGCGACGTTCTGCAATTGTTCAGAAGAGATTGTGTACTTCCGAGAAGTGCAAGAGAAGGGCGACCTGTGTATGGGTCCATTCGAACATGAATTATCAATTTGACAACAATAACTGAAAAGCGGAGTTTCACTTTTTCACTCTTACTCAGCGATGTATTCGACTGCCAATACATCAATATTCTTATAATTTTCTAGAGATACAACAGGAGGAGTACCGTATCCGAGCTTGCAACACCCTAAGTTCACAGAATCCTAAAATACTAGTCGATCGAGCATTTTCTCTCTCGGAACACATCGAATACTTGAACAGCACTTCGGGCATTCAGTGGTATCTTGCTCTTTTCACGTGATTGTTGAAGCGCTCAGAGAGATGTCTTTCAAATATCACACAGCAATTCTTATAAATTAGTTTCCACTTATTCTTCTTTTGTAATAGTATTATCATAGCGGTACACAATTGTGCTCGACAATTCTTGTCTATGAAGCCGTAACACATTCTCCATTTATCTATCACATTGAGTGGAGACACACACATCTACAACTACACAAAATCATGACCACCATTCCATTGCAAACAAATCAATCAGAGATATGATCAGCTCGGTTTCGGCATGAAGAGTGCATCCTGTGATTTGTCGTACTTATTCTTTCCTCCGACCCAACCATAGAACTCGCGCGAGTTAGGCCAATTAGGAGGAGTACCTGCCTGGAAAGCATGATTGCTTTCGGTTATCTGATATTACTCAGTGTTCGGCTCCTCCCCTACTTACAGAGGAAGGTCTCCTTGGAGACCCTGGTTGATGGGGTTGCACAGGAGCATTCTCTTGGGGAAGAGCGGAAGGGCGATCATCGGCCTAAACACTGTTCCCGTTATCCATTCATACTAACTCGATCACCTTTGAAGGCGGCGGTGTTGCTGCATTTTCCGGCTCGGCTTTCTTCTCTTCCGGTTTTGCTTCGGTTTCCTTGTCAGTTTGAGTGTGCTGGATCAATCAGTAGAGTCGTCCTGTATCAATAGCTAACCTTCTCCTTCCTTTTCGTTGCCAATGGGACTGGTACAGCTGCCACTGGAGGAGGAAGAGGTGGAAGGACGTGTTTTGGTTTACACGGTTTGTAGAAGGCACCGATCATTCCCTTTCCATAGAGCTTCCGTTGACTCTGAAAGGACGCGTTGTTATTCTGCTCAATGGTCGACCAAACGAATCCAAGTGTGAACTTCGGTGTGGTTTTAGCGAAAAAAATGGTTTCTAAGCAGTAGAGATCGAGAAGTGAGCCGCCGTCTCTTCAATCCTGATAATCTCTCGTCACTCGAGCTGGCGAGAGAGTGTGTGAAATGAAGAGACGACGACTCATTTCTCGAGCTCTACTAAGCACCACTGACATTCCGGTGACAGTAAGTGTGTGAAATGAAGATGATTGGCCCGAAGAGAAGTGTGTTTAGAAAGAAGAAGATGAAGATGACGAATCTAAAAAACCGAATTCGATGGCCTAAATGATGTGCAGATACCGTTGTTGACTGCTTGCGAAGAGGCAGAGAAGATAGCAAGTGAGAAGATTGAATGAGAAGAAGAAGAGGATCTTGCATGACTTCCTGGAATCGTCTGTTTCTGTGAACTAGCGCTTGGTCAATATTTCGTTCTCATTGCCTTGCGTCAAGGTTAAACCACAATGATCCAAAGGTCGTTGCTTTCTTCGAAACTTTGATTTTCATGCGTAATCAACTTACGAACAACCAGGCTCTGTGTTATTCTTTAAAAAACAGTTCACTTTGCCCAGAAGATCTGATCCTCATCCTGCACATCCTCGTCTGTGAGATCGCACGCGAGATTACCTAGAAGAAATTTGCGTTATTGGCTCACGAGGCATTCAAAAACAAGCAAATACTTCAGGTTGCCATCGGTGATTCAATTCGATTCGATTTCCTTCAAGTTTTCTTTTCGGCGCTCATCTTCTGCGAAGCTTACCCAGTGACGACTTCAGTCCAGCAATGTAGAGAAGGATCCACACTGGAATGACGAAGCCCCAGAACATTTCGAAGGGAACTTCAGCGAAGCAACTAAAAATTATCAATCTGTGTCACATTTCAGATATGGTTTAGTCAGAAATCATCAATCCTGTCTTGTAAGAGTCTAGTGTTGAGGAAGTGGCGGTGACTAGAGTCTTGTTCTAGTGAGACGCAGGGAAGCCTTATAATTTATGGGTCACTGGAAAAAAAATGACTGTAGCCCAGTGAGATATTCGTTCTTCTTGACGAAGTAGGTGACGAGTGCAGGAATTAGACCGATGATAATGGGAATGATGTAGTTCAGGAAAGGAGGAATCTTTCCATTGATGAACGATTTGTTGTGGACCATACTGAATCAGTCTTATTCAAGTAACGAATGATTAGTGAACTAACGCATCAGCAAAAATCGCTTCGAGAACGAGAGATGCACACAGAATAACGATGATGATGTGGATTACTATTGCAGTGGCCTTGCACATTGTCTGCAAAGAGCTTCATTAAACTTCTCCTCAAATCTCCTACAAGAGTCCGATTTTTTTGTCTTCTTTCACTATAGTTCACGCCGTTGAAGTTCAGTTTTTTTTCAATTGTGGTACTCACAGCGCTGGTCTTGAATGTGAGATTGAAAATGCCCATGAACAACCAGAGAAGAAGTATGAAGAACTCCTGGAACATGTGCAGCCAGCGATGATGGCCCTTGTTCCTGGAATATTCTTGTCGATCATGATTCTCAAAGATCAAAAGACCATTCGGGTTTGCAAAGGCGCCGATAATTTAGCTTGATAAAGTAAGATTCTGCCTCCTTCTGGTCACTGCCCGTGCAAACTCACTTATGCTTGGAGTTTGCGATGATCGTTGCAAGCACGCAGATTAGAATCCACGCGAAGGAAAGGTACGAGAAAATCTGAATAAGTGCACACTCGATATACTGGACCTCGTTGAATTGATCTAACTCCTAATTGTGAAATTGTACCATCACTGGTACTGGGATAGGCTATCAGATCGGAATAGACTAGTGATAGTAACTGTGTGTACTAACCTTAGCGATGAGTAGCTTGGTTCCACTGAGCACACTAGTCTCACAGCGATCAGGCGTGATTATTGCTGAATGACGACATTAAATTTACGAAATAATGAAGCAAATTAACTGTCGTTCTTTTCCGTCTCATTCCCGTCATCTACTACTCCTCCTCTGATCGTCGTTTTCGTTGCTACCGTAGTCGTGGTTAGAGGAGCCTTAGATGTGAGTAAAGCGATTTGTTGGGGGATCTTTGAAGGGGAATCGAAGGGAAGAAGTTTAGTTCAAGAATAAGCTCATCACTATGGAGGAAGGGCCTCTCCTGACCTGAATAGTCTCAAAATGAGTAGCTTGGTTCCACTCACACACCAGTCTCATAGCGATCAGGAGTGATTACCTCGCATTTGATGACTCCTTTCGTATCTTGCGGTTTAGCAGTGTAAAAATTAGCTGTTTTATTGGACATATTACAGAACTGGCCACAGTCGGAGTCCGTTGTTGTGTCATTCTGAAACCGATATTATTTGTGGCTCCGAAAGACAATAAATGAAGGACAAAATCAGACCGCAGTGCATGTCGGAGTTGGAGTGGTAGAGTTACACGAGCAGACCGGGTCCGACTCCGTATCTGTTCCCGGGGCCGTTCCTTGTCCATCAACATGGCCAACCTCGGTAAGGAAGAAAAACAGAAGCACCAGTCCAAACCACCATCCCATCGCACCTCCTCAATACTGATATTAGAGAGCAGTGACAACCAAGTCAGGTCTAATACAGGAACAGAATTAGGATATAGGGAATACGACCTATGAAAATTGATCGCACTTGAAAAAGAAAACGTAAACTCAAATGAACTGATGATGAAGAAAAAGAAGGGCTGATGCTGTGGAAGAAAATTGAACATGTCTAACATCAGTCTGGAAGATGAGCAAAAGTACCATGCCAAACCACCCTTCCATCTCACCTCCTCAGCACTGAAATGATCACTGAACACGGCAGTCACAAGCCCTCCTCCTACTCCTCAGTTGCCCGTGATACCCCCTCCTTCTCCTTCTCTTCCCAACAATGCCAACTTTGTCCTGAAACATCACGAAGGTGTCCAAGCTTAGGCGTGAGAAACACCACTACCGTAGCTACTGAACAATGACAATCCTGATCCTTTGGTGCTCAAAACCCGGAACCAAAAGGACACTGCAGACTCTTCGCAATGCGTACGTCATCGAACCAATGAGGAAGCCCTTTGCCCTTGGGCCTTTTCACGTTGAATATGTTTTCCATTTTCGGGATTCCTCGCACTATATTTTCGTCACCTTCCATCATCCATTCTTGATGAGGCGATGGTTGCATCTTTCGTGAAGGTCAGTCATTTTCTCTCCCATTTCGTGCACTCTGTCAATCGTCTTCGAGGCTATTTTCAGAGGGTTCGCAACTTGTGCTGAGACGAGCAAGAGAGAGAGAGAGAGAGACATGGGATTGGGATGACGCATGTCTATGAGTGAGTGAGATCCATGCATCCTCGATTGAACAAAAGGACGAGTCTGGAGATGTTGCAGTGAGGGCGGGAGGGGGGTGGACACTCCTTCAAGAAACACCCTCTCCGGAAGGAAAGGGCCTTCCGAATGATCTCTTTCTCTCCCTTCTCACATCATCTCCCGAATCGAGCCTATGTTTACTCTCTGAGAGCCAAAGCAATGAATGATTTGGCCCTCCGGTGAGAACCACAATATTTTGCATGACCACTACCGCGTGGGTTCCATACAAAGTCCGTTCCAAAGAGAAAGATTAATAATAATATTTTATTCATATCAGGCAGTAATGCTCAGATGAGGACGGTGCTATCGGCAAACACTGGTGGAATGCAACTTATGAAGAAAGGGGAAGATTGCACTGAGTTATTTTCGTTTGCGTTCGTAAACGTAGTTGATGATAAATGCAGAGATTGCTCCGTGTATGTTGCTTGATTGCAACCCCAATCGAACTTTCACGACACTCTCAAAGTCCTCGCCTGCAGTGGCATTTCGAGTCAAGAGGCTACACCTGAATGATTCAGCATGTCGTCAACGATGAAGTTTAGGATGAACTCGACTACGGCGACTCGAAATAACCCTTTGAATACCCGAGTAGTCGGCTAATATCGCATCATTGTCGGGTCAGAAGACAATACGGGGGCGACCCTTCATGACTGGTATTTCGTCAGAAAGGAGTATTTGTGGAGTGAGGAAGGTGGTGGAAGTATCACAGCAGGAAATTGGTTGTAGGGGTGGCTAGCGTAATAGTCAACCTTTCCTGCGCGTGCCCCGCACTTTCGTGTGAATGACGCGAGGATTTCACTTGCACACTGCTTATTGTTTTGTCTACTCACGATATTTTTAATTGTCCTTTGTACGACGACCTTTCAAAAGCCATGAATACTGTCACTTGCAAGTGCGTTCTTCGGGCACTTAATTAGGAAATTGGAGCTTTCTGAAACGGAGAAGACGATCTGAGTGGGCGATGTTTCTGGTGTGATTCAGTAGTTGTATTTTTTCCTCGATTAACTCAGTTTCGCATTGCAACATGCGGGGAGGAAGGGGGAATTACTGACAGCAGTAAATGAGCCTAATCGGGATACTTCTTGAAATAGCCGTTTTGAAGTGGTGGTAGGAAGAGAGTCAATGGGAAGGGGCGAACGGTCAAATAGAGAAGGGAGGGCTATTTTGGGGGAGACTTCCCGTAGACGAGACGAGTCGAGTTTTGGTGTGTGTAGTCGCGTGAGTCGTTCGTCATTCATTCCCCTCGTCTATCATTGACTTCCCCTTGCAAACCATAACCACAGTTCTCAAGAGGGGGAACGCTCAATTTATTCTCATCTTTCATACAGGCAGCACGATTAAAAAGTGGAACGAACTGGTGGGGGTAAACGAGTCTAGACAGCTGTACACCGGACAAAGAAATGGAAAAAATCACGACGGGGTGGGGGAAGGATTAGAGTTCGAAATACGGGTAATCGTCTCTTCATTTCACGCACTCTCTCACCGGTCAAAGAGGCGTAGGAGGTGTGAAATAAAGAGACGATTACCCTTATTTCGAACTCTAGGAAGGATACACCACGAATTCGATGGATGATGGAAACATCGGGAATTAAGAAAAGGGGAAATGTTATCATAAAGAACGGGTTAATCTCCTACAAGGAAAAAGAGAACGACTTGGCATTTATATGCAGCGATAAGTATTGGAATGTGGGCGAGAAAAGGCGGAATGATCTTTTGGAACCGTGAATAGGATACCCAAAGTGATGCCGATAACCCTCAACGGCAAGAGATGAAGCAGATGTGGTAAGCATTTGGTGTGAGGAATGGCTGGGAATTAGCTAGTAATTTGTTCGAGCACTGAGAGAATTCATCCTACGAAGACAACAACCTGCGATACTCTTGGATAAATAACATTATCAACGACGACGACAATCATTGGGCGTGGCACCACAATCAGAGCTGGTTAAGTTTTTTTACGGTCTCTCGTTTCACAATTCTCTCTCGCCGGTTAGAGACAGCGAGAGAGTATTGCGAAATGAGTGATCCGCAAAATGTTTGCCCAGCCCTGACCACAATGATGGGTGGTGGACACTAGAAATACCCGGGCACGAGCAACGTCTCCAGTAACCGGACATGACGTGCACTGATTTCTGCCGCCGTCTCCGTCCGTGATCGCTTAGAGTTCCTCGACTTTCCCTCGCCCATAAACGCGTTCAAACAGTTCCGGAACGTGTCGTTCTGGTAGCAATCGGCACTGAAATTACGATAAGGTCGCCTATTTTCGGGGATCTCCAGGATATTTCGGGAGCATAACATAACAATGAGTGAGGGTGGACGATTATATGTGATTCATACGCTGAGGGTGGGCCGGCGCGGACCGTACCTGCACTCAAAGTTGTAGTTCGGATTCCGATGGCTGTTGAGTTCGTGACAATTGAGACAGACGGCAGCCGCTAATCGGGCCAACTCCTCCACTTTTGGACTCTTATCAGCGCACGTTCGCATGGGATTTTGATCCGGCGACGCCGTTTTTGACCGCTGCAATTAGGGGGATCTTTAGGGGGATAGACTGCACTCGACCCTGGTCTACAGTTGTTTGCTCATTCAAGCACTCTTACACTCATAGAGCCTGATCTACCGTACTCACCAAGAAGAGTTGCCTATCGTAGGTGGGAAGGCGTGCAGCAGCTGCGACTGCGACGACCGCAGCCGTGATGACTGCGACAAGGAATGCCTCGGACGATCGAATCATCGAAGAGGACGTCCGACCGAGAGAGAGAGAGGGTGAGTGGTGTGTGAATGTGCAACGTTGCGCCGCCCCCACCGTCCTCTTCTTCTCTTCTCCTCCTCCTCTTCTTATTCGCAACTCTCTGAAATTGAACACGCACTCTCCTCCCCCTTCTTCACTGCTCATTCAAGCGACACAGATGACTCCACCGACTCTCTCTCGAGAATGTTGCGACAGAATCAACGACGGTGCGTCACACACGCACAAGAGCAAGAGAGCGAATGGGGGAGACGGGAGAGTCAAACTTTATGTATGACAGACTTTGAGGAGTACGGTATACAAGTCAAAACGAGGTTACGAGGATACATGACATTTGGTTGTGATGAGGAGGCAAGGACGCTGTTTGTGCGAAAATGAAAAGAAAGGAGGGGGTCTGGAGGGAAGGGACTGTCAGGCGCAGAAAAGTCGGGGCCGGTGGTGGTTTTGAGATGGCATTCGCAAGGGTGTGTGACGTGTCATGGGGTGAGGGGACGAAATGGTTTAGGAATCTGGAATCTTTTGGATAGGAGGAGCAGCAAATGACGGATGGACGACCATACGGCTCTCGCTCCTCCTCCTCTTCCTACAGTGTACACACACCTCCAGATATGCGACTGTGCGACGCAGAAAACAGTAGGAGGAATATCGGAATGTGAAATCGGAGAAGCAAGAAAAGACAAGGCAGGCAAAAAACGAGGAAGAAGAGGATGTGAGGTGTGTGTGCAAGATGGCATTCACAGAAATAGCGACAGGCAGTGACCGCGACGGATCAACTTGCCGTTTTTGAAGTAGATATTCTTAGTGGACAGCAGGGCAAGCAACGAATCGGGTGTGACCAGGGGGCAATGACTAAGGGACAGGGAGAGATCGGAGGAGGCCGCAGCGATCCATGCTTCGATTAGTGCAGCGACGCCAGAGGGTGAAATGGATGAGCAAGATAGATCCACCGTCTCCAGTGCGCCGCCGTCGCGAATCGAACTGAAACAGAGCAAAGTGCTACCGGTGCTTCGTAAGCCCCGCCCCCTTTTCAGTGCTGCCCCCTTTCTGTGCGCTATTTTGGTGGTGAGCGGGCGTGAGCGATGCAAAGACCAGCCGCGCGTCCCTCTCATTCATTCAGCACCTCGTCGAAGGACTATGATGGCCATTCAGATGTTGCAGCAACAAGTGCCTGACAGGGTCAGAGAACGGAAGGGGAATGATGACGAGAGAAGAGAAGGACAGGAAAAGAAGAGAAGGGAAGAGCTGATGCCCTTGACTGCTCTTCATTTCCTTCTGTCTTTACTACCGATAGAGGAGATGAGTTGGTAGCGGACCACAAACGAACTACCCTCTTGTTTTCAACCCCAATGACGCGACCGGAAAGGAGGGAAATGAGGATATGCGACTGTGAAGTAGGGATGGCTTGATAAGAAAGAACTCTCCTAATTTCGTATGATCTTTCGCCTCTCGAGATACAGGTATGCGAGTGTGCTCGCTAAGCCATCTCTTCTATGAATACGGATATCGTGCTAGTGCTCGCAGTTAATGAGCGCGTCGTCATGTTTATAAGAATAGTCGCATCTGCTAATATCTGCAAAGGTATGTCTACAGAATCTGCAGAGAGGAAGAGATGTCTCCCCTTCCCCTGTCAGTGGGTGTGTAGAGTAGTGTTTAGAGGAAGCATGCTCGATTGCACCACCAACTATGTCTGACGCGACGTTGCCCCCGTCGACCCACTCCCGACCCCCCCCCTCCCTCCCCCTTCCCCCGTCCTTTCGCAACTCTGTCTTTCCGGCACTGGGCCCGGGTCTTTCCTTCGAATCATGACGAGTTGTCTGGGCTCCTTCTCGACCCTCACTAGAAACCACTCCGAGAAGTAAAGTAATGTAAATTAAAGATGGTTTGGCATTATCCTCGCAAGGTCGGGCTAGCCCCCCCCCCCAGCGGAAATGGGCTAGCGGGCAACTCTTGACCATTAAACAGTATTTCTAAAGATCTTGACTTCTCGCTGAGCCGAAGTTTGACGGCGAGTTATAAAAGGAATGGAACTATGGCATACGTAAATATAACGACATTCAAAGAACGAGTAAGCGCAGAGAACAGTGTGCGATTTCCGGTATGGGGCAGCTCACGTATCCCCGGCGTGGACACTGCTTCTATAACTCATTAATGTGCGTCAGGATCAAATTGCGCATTGCAAACCGCGGAAACAACGACCAGATCAATGAGAAGACAATAAAGAGACTTGTGCAATCCCTTCCTTTCTCACGACCGTAGACAATCTACGTGCTGGTATGAGACACGTGTCAGTTGAGGGAAACCAATGCAAAGGTAAAGGGAGGAGCGTCCACGACAAGCATATCACAGGCGTAGACAACGCTAGGTGGGACCCATAGGTAAGGCCGGCTGTTAGGTACAATATATAGAGGAGGAGAAAAGGTTCCCAGAAAATTCTAACTTGAAACGCGTCGTCAATCCCTACTAGGAATAACTTAAACTGTGGAACCAAGGGCCGAAAACGGAAACCGGAAAAATGAAGTGAGTAATTAGCCAGACATCAATACCATATCTCAAAGATCCATCCTTTCTACTGTATCACCATAGATCTCCTAGATTTAAGTTCCACCTACCACCACAGACTGATCCCCCCTACGCTTGGCTTTCCTAGTTCCACTGATTTCCCATCGCACTTGCTTTACTAAGCAAAACTCCACAGTATTCTTCATTATGCCGAGAATTACCGAGTATCATTTGTTAGTTTCCCATTGAATATTGTTGGTCACTTACTCAGCCAATCCCAGTACTGTAGCGTCGGATATGGAGAAGTTGCCACTTTTCCCATCGTTCCAAACTCGGAGGGAAACGAGGGAGGAGAGGATTGGTTGGAGAAGCGAATCAGTGAAGATAAATGGAGGGTTGCACTCCTCTAGACCGAGATCAGTAAGTGTTCCCACGTTACCGTGAAGGAATTCCGCCATCTGAATAAAAGTTTCTTCCATTTTCGAATTCTCATTCATTTATACATTCTTTTCCCAGTTCCTATCAAGAAATGGGAAGCCAGAGATCAAGAAACGAATGCCTCATGAGGTAGGTTATTAGATTGTACGTTGTATGTCTTATTATCCATTCTGTCTCCATTTGTAGGCGGAAGTTGTTGCCAAAAAGCGGGTAGCCTTTGCAGGGGAAGCCTTATGCGTCTCAGCCGCTAATCTGCTTCTATAACCGTTTTCTACTCCGAAACATTTTGGGGCGCGCGAGGGAGGACGGGTAATTCAATTAAATCTCTCGTCCTCGATTGTCCGCACACAATTGGGTGACGTGCAACCGGTCTCTCTCTCCTGATTGGTCTAACTGTCTGCTGCCGTGTCTCTATTCCGAGCAGTTTTGCAGGGTCACGAAGGTCTCGAAATAAGTTAGCCGTGGCGCACCATGCTGTCATTAGAAGGAAGTGTCAATTACAGGATGCAACACACTGAAATGTTGCCACTCAAAAGAGAGGGAAAGCGGCTGCTAAAGTGCACGTGCAAAGCTATGATTAGTCCGGGGAAGGAAAGAATGACCAAAACAGCAACATCTCAGTACTCCCTTCCTCCTGACCTGTCAACAGAAGGGATCGTGACTGATGATGTCTGTTTTTTGCCGAATGTTTGCTCAAGTTGTTTGGGCCCAGACTGAGAATCGTTAATGAATGAGGACGTGTCGGTCCAAAAGCGGGTCCATGAATGCATAACATGACAATGCTCGAGTGCAAGGACGAATGAGAAGGCACGAGCCGTTCCAAAATAGTATCCGATGTCCTCCCATACAACGCTTCAATGAAATCGCCCTATTCCGCCTGAGTCCGTGCGGAATCGTAAAATTTTAGAGCGGTCAAAACGCGGGGACGAGGTTGGTTAGTGAGGGCTTCTATGGCGTCAGGGAGATTTTATGAGCTGAACGGGAAAGAACAAACAAGGTCTTACGTGTGTCGATGAGGTGGGCGATAACTTGCACCAGATAAGGTAGATCTGCTGGGGAGAAAGGGAGAGTTCACAGAGCGCCTGAACGTGCCACTTCATAATTTCATCACACACACGAGAACTCGTGAATTATTGAGCACTTCGTAAATAGTAATTCCCCTGCCTTCATCCTATGATGTCGATTCGCCTGTTTTGCACTAGGGCCGCAAAAGAATGAAGGATCTCTTCATTGAATGCTATCTTATGGTCGAGATGAAGGCATGAGAAGGCCATTTTCATTGAATGCCAGTCCTATTTTGCACCTTTAGCACGGGTGTTGACTCGATGGGAATTAGTCCACGGACGAATAGGGACAAACTGGAAAGATGGCGCAGTTTCCGAGCGAGAATCTGAAAAGAGGGAAATTTTCGTGAAATTGTTCTGAGTATGTCAAAAGCTCCCACTTTAGTATATTATCGCGCCCAATGTGATTATTCTTGATTCGTGCTGTGATTACTTTATTAGTTTTCTACATGAATATGCTTGTTACGAGACCAAAAAATGGTTCCATAAGTCCATAAGGCAGTGTAATGAGATAAATGGGGGCTATTGAAGGAGAACCAGAATAGTTCTCATCAGACGGTTTCGAAGGGCCAGGTACCACCAAATCGGAAGTTGTTGTTGTTCTTTATCATGCATATTCTGACCCCGTTGCTCCTGCAAGAGTGTTGCCCACACGCCATGATATCATTGTCACGTGACACCTCCGTTCAAAAAGGAACACAATTTATTGATAGGGGTAAGCGGATTAGGGTTCACAGCTCTTGCCTGGTATACTGCAAAGTTTCCAAGTATTATTACGTCGCGATTAGCAAAACCTAATCGAGACGTAATATAATTAGCCACTTAACAATACGACTAGAACTATATTAGCTTCCAGAAAGACTGTTCCAGGAAATCGCGAGTGTATTACTTTCCAGGAATTAGAACAAAGATGACAAGTTTTTCTCAGAGTAGTAAAGTTATGAGAAATGCGTAAGCACATTTACGATGTGAAAAATATAAAACTCAGAGACCATAACGCCCCTGCACAAGAACTCGTTCACATAGACATGTCTGTTGTTTTCTAAACTCCTTTTCATCACAATGATCAAGAAAGGAAAATACTCCGACGAGATGTTATTTCTTTGAATAACAAAGATTATGTCGGACAATGCTGAATAAAATAACAGTGTGTGCGAAAGGGATTGTCTTGCTATTGATTATTTTTAATTTTTAATAAATAGTTACAGATAATTAAGCACGCACTTTGAGAAAACATAGCGAGGACGCGTACAGTTGCCACTTCACTTTTGCACTCGATAAATCACCAGCAAACGACGAGAAATAATACTTTCATCCATGTCTGATATTTTCGCTACCCCGTGCTATCCCTCTGAATTAACGTTATTTGATATCGCCCCCTTATATGATAAACTATTACCCTGCGATCTAATCCCTCAATACAATCACCAAAAATGAGCCAACACTCAAGCTTCCTACGCTTTGCTTCTTTCTGACCATTCTATCCCTCTCTCCTATGTCGTTCCCCCTCCAATTAACGAACCCAAGAGGTTTTAGCCCGAAAAGGGATTTGTGGCGTTTATTACAAGACATCGTGGAAAATGCTGATTTTGACACTCGACAATGGACTAAACATTAGCAACGTACCGTAAATTTAATAGAGTTTCGTTGCATATCTAACCTGCAGAGACGGCATTGGATATCTGCTCGGACATCTCTTCTCGTCCACTGGATAAACGACAACTTCGCCCTCGTCGAAAAGGAATCGGATCTGCCAAATATTGAATGAATTTGAGAAAAAGAGAAATGGCTTGGCGCATTTCGCATCTCGGCAATTCGGCTTTTCGGCATTCAAGCATTCACCATCTGTCACTATGATGCAGGATGGATTGGAGAGGGGGAGATGGATGACCCATTCTCGCCCTTCCTCCACCATTTCATGGCCTATTGTAGTCGGTGTTGTGATTTTCGAGCCGACATTGATCCATCCATACAAAATTCCATACAAAATGATGAGGGCTAATCGGTCCGAAAGGTTTGCTCACGGTAACTCAAGTAAAGAAGTGGAAAAAATCTTCGGTAGCGAAATTAGATGAGGAATCTCACTTGATCTTTCTGTATCTTTGGCAGATACTTAATCACACTTCCGACGACTCGTCTCCACTTTCTACAGACGACCTCACAACAGACAATATCCATCGGATCGAGATATGTGAAGATTTTCCCTAGTAGCTTCTCATCCAATTTCTGCAATTTGAATATTAAAATATTTACAACAATTGAATCAAATATAATGTTCTCCCTAATTGTATAATGATCTCATTAGAGATAGCAAAATGTTATTGAAAATTGTCAGAGATCGATCTGTGCAGTAACCGTTTGCTATCTCTAGTAAAATTGCAAGATCCGACAGCACTCATAACAAAGTTAAGCGATCGAATATACCTGGATGGCCGAATACTTCACGACGCTGGTTGATCGCTTATTCCTCTTCTTGAACAGTCCCGCTGTTCCTTCTTGATCATTATCCGGCGAGGGAGCATTGAAGAAGTTGAAGACGAAGGGAAAACACGAAATGAGAACGGCGTAGAAAACATCGAATAGCTTAGTGAACGCGCGCGCCCAGATGTTTCTGAGCAAAAGATTATGGATTATCATTGATTTATCACTCAAATGAATTTTGTTATCCTATCCATGGTTGCATGGACAATTTTGCGATACAAATTGGCAACTCCATGATCAATCTTGATCAATTTGAAGTTTTAATTTTATATTTTCGGATTAATAAAACAGTGCAGTCACAACAAGAAACATAAGTCAATTTCGAGATTGAATGGTCGATTTTGAGTAATGGCAAAAGAATGGGGAAGCTCACATTTCGGCTTTCCGCGGCTTGCCCGTCTCTAATGTCTTGTCGAGGTCAAATATTGACAGACGGCCGGAGCCATAGGCCTGAAAAGGAAGAATTGCGACATTTACAAATCATGAAGAATTTTCAAGTTAAATCATCATAAAATCAATCGGAAATCGGCTAATTATGGTAAATAATTCAGTCGTGAAACCAAAGGGCAAATTAAGGCAGTTCTAACCTTCAAATGCCCTCCGACAAGTCGTTGTTTCTTTCCTTGAGCTGCGACAGTCACTGAGATCATCTCACGATGTCTCACTAACCATCCATTCCCAAGGAAAAGCGAGAAGGAGCCGAGGATTAGCCGATTTCTCGAGTGTCCGCAGTAACTTTGGCCGTTTCTCCAGACTTTGACGAAGCCTGGAGACGTATTTTAGCGAAATCGCCGATAGAAACGATAAAACACGCGAGAATAGGGCAAAAAACGGAAATAGCAATAAACTCGTCACTATAAATTACGGGGTTTTCGGCGGAAACGGGTTGAGCACGTGAGAGACGATGGCTCTTTTCGGGCCTGGCAGAGTGAGAATGAGCAGACGAGAGATTACGGTGGCACGAGGGAAAGAAGCTCGCCCGAGGGGGCACAACAAAGGGGGATCTCTTTGTGACGAAGACCTGGAATTGGAGATTAGCAATTTAAAACTTTCATGTAAACGATCACTAATTACATCAGAACAAGTACAGTATGACGGAATCTGAAAAAAATGCATCTTGTATTTTTTCGAAATATTCATAGTTGTTTCTTTCACGAACTGTCGGTGTTCAGATATGATCAACACTTGTGATGTTCACTTCCTATTCACTCTTCAGCACACGTCCGGTACGGTTGGTTCTATCCCTCTCCCTCTCTCCTCCCTCTCCCTCTCCCTCCTCTTCGCACCTCTCCCTACCCTCCAAGGGTACTCCCCCAACCCAACTTCCCTCTCTCCCTCCACTCCGCCCCCTCCTGGCCATACTGTGTGAAGGACTTACCCATCATTCACTTATCCTTTCTCAGACTCAATCACACACAGACCCGCTCGATCCCTCTTGACCCCGTCTGTAAATTAGATGTCCTTCTTTAAGGATTACGGTAGCCCCCTCTCAAATTATGTTTCACCGCGTTCAATCGTCCTTTGTATACACGTTCTGCGAATTTCACGAAAATTTCCAGCTTCCTTTTGCAGATTTTTCGACTCGTCTTCGTCGATTGTTTATGGAAATATGAAAGTGAAGAGGCGGTGAGAAAGGAAGAAGAAGAAGGAGGAGGAGAAGAAGAAAGGAGACCAAGAGGGACGGCGGAGAGTGAAGATCGTCGTTGTGTCCCATCCCACTTGTACATCCTCGTTCATCTCTCTCTTCAAACACCGACGAGCCGACAAGAATGCGCCCGCTTTTTGTGATCTGTCTGATAATCAATGCCCTTCTCGGAGAATCAGAAGGATTCTGCACTGAACGGGTACGAATTTCAGATCATTTATCTCAATTTCAAGGTATCGCTAAGGCTATGTATAGGTAAAGGTAATTCCGTTAATCAAGAGACTTGCGTCCTCGGGAGATCAGTGCTAGGATTGACGGCTATGGGTTCACTTTTTTGATACCTCTCAATGGATCCATTGCAGTCCAATCGTTCAACCTTTCTCTGGTCCGTAGACGATCCCTTCTCTGGTGCTCGAGCCTATCTTTTCGGAACCATCCATGTTCCGTACACGGCAGTGTGGGATCAGAGTGAGTCCTACATTGGATTAAAATATAATTCAGTTTCATCTAGAAAGCATTTTCTTTAGTCTCTATGCAGTGCGCCCTTGGTTATGATTTCCAATCATTGACTTGATTTCCCTCACCACATTCCTATTCGTCTACCGCCTTTGAGTAGTACACACCTTGGACCATTCAAACACTTGACACCTCTTCTCATCGTCTGTCTCTTCTTCCTCTACCTTCGCCTCTTTTCACCACCTATCTCACTTGGCCATCCTGGTCACACCCATAATACATGAGCACGATGGGACCGAAAGGGGAGATAGCAGTGGCGAGAGGGGAATCACGAAAAATGATGGCATCAATTGCATACAATATGTCAGCCTAAAATGCAAAGGGTATTCTTAAAGGATACGGTATAGTTCCTGCAAGCATTTCCTCTTTCTCTATGGTTCCTTCCTAGGTGCGAGAAGAGTTCACACCTTTCCTTTTTTATCCTGCGCAATCGCCCAATTTCACGCCTCATTAGACCGGGGGACGTTTCAGAGCACTGCTCGAGGGTGCTGAAACAAGGCTAAACACATGCTAATCAATCTCAATAATCGAACAAAGGCGCGAGAGTAGATAATCGTTGCTTGTTCGGTTGATGTATGCAGATAACTCGCACTGCCACCTGGCGACCACTGTAATTATCGCGCCTCTCTAATTAGGGAAGTAGTCTAAGATGTATCGAATTGAGACAAAGCTGGCATTGCATTTCAGTTTCTCCTCGTGTCAAAGAGGCCTTTGATCGAGCCGATTCCGTGGCGTTCGAGGTTGATCTCCATGATGAAATCACGATGAGAAAGCTTGTCCGATGCAAGAATCTAAGAAAGCGGCAGAACGTGCAGTCGTACCTGCCCAACTCCATGTACAAGAGACTGAACAAAGGTGATTGGGATGGAGTGAAATGAAGTGGAAAGGTTGCTGACGACCACTTTCAGTGATGAATTCCTTCTACGATCGCATCTACAATGCACTGGCGGGGAAGAATGCGCATTCTGGAGAGGAAGTGGAGGCAGTGAGGATACAGGCACAGAGGATCCATGAGGCTATCACAGGTCACAACTAGATCCCGCAGAGCAGAATAAACTAGCGCTGTATTGAATTCTCTCACATCGGATCTATTCATGTCACGCTATGGATAGGTTACAATAGATAGACGCTCTGAGGTGCCAAGTGACCCGGGGGTCTCATATCCGGTGTAGTAGTCTATCATGTTTGCCTCCACATATTACCATAGCGAGAATTAGTGTGCAGACATGGGATAGGGTGGCAAACAGTTCCTGATGATGAGGTTGTTTAGAGACACGAGAGTAGTAGTACCTCTCCCCTTGCCTCCCCTCAGGTTCTGTTTGGGCAGCTGGCAGATGAGTAGTGGTGAAGTTGGCCCACTTGAGAGACAGACGTTCCCATAGATGGAAAGAGGGAAGTGATTAGAAGTCGTGTAGAGGGATGGGGCATTCTTGAACAGATTGGATAGAAAACCCATTGTACCAGATGCTCTCAATGGAAAACGATTATGATGTAAAATGAGCAATAAACGTGCTTGAAAATGCGCGCAAGTCCAGATGATCAACCAGATGGTGTAGGCAAAACCACCTCTGGATAATTGCTGTGAATAGAAGGGAAGAATCTTTGTTCTTAGTTATTACTCTACTCATTGTCGAATATTCAGAAGTTGCAATTTCATTCAAGATGATAAAGGCGATTTCATCGTGCTCTTTGCAGAGAACTGGGATCGTAAGCGGCCCGAATGGCTCCTCTTGTTGCTCTATCAACTCTGCGAGAACCTCAATGAGAGAATGGGATCCGCCCCGATTCTCGATTTGTTCCTTGCCGAAACAGCCTCTGCATCGGGAAAGACAATGCACTCAATCGAGAGTGTCGAAGAGGTCAGCTGCCAATGTTCAATTTCTTTGTTTATACAAGAAAACATGTGCCCGGGAACGTGTCCAAGTCAGACTATTTGACCAGTTTCGTGTCATAATTCGTGTAATAAAAGAAGCATGGTTTATGAGACGGAAATATTAGAGAAACTGCTAGGAAGAGACTAGATAAAATTGACATTCTAAAGAAATGCTGTCGGATGTTTCGGTCCATTGGGTCTTGCACACCCAACCGCCTGGAATGTCCCAGTCGTCGAATTTCTGTGTTTATACAAGAAAACGTGTGCTCGGGAACGTGCTCAAGTCTCGTATTCACACTATTTCTCCGGTGGCATAATGATATTACGCCAGAAAAGCACCCTTATTTGATCAACTTCCGTGATACAATGAGAAATAACGCCTTCCTGTTTGTGTTGCTCATTGTGTCGCGTTGCCATTGTCAGAGGTGTGAATTAGTGGCAGAAGGACAGATGTGATTGGGTTGGTCCGTAACTAACTAGAGATCATGGGTAATTAAGAGAGAATTGCGTGAATTCCCTCTTTTCAGCAGTGCAATCCGATCTCCTCCGTGAGCCAAGAACAAGTGAGTTACGCGTACTTCGTATTTGACGATGAAACATGAGATGGACAATTACTTACTCCTCAACACTTCTCCGCCTTTCAAATAGCGATAGAGAGTACTTTGGTATGCGGGAGAGGTGGCAAAGCTTTGTGAGAGAAGGGAGTGATTATGTAGTGTCCAAGAGGAGAACAAAGGCGAGTGGACAATGAGTGAGAGGTGCGAAGGAGAGAGGGCTAATCAGAGGAGAGCTTTTAGGAAAGGGGATTAGGAGAAGTTTCACACAATAGTGTTATAGTTACTGTTTTCAGGTGCTATTCGCGATCAATTACACCATTGCCTACCTGGAGAAGCCCGAGAAGCACATTGCTGCGAGGAGAAAGGAGAGGTCAGAGATTGAAAACACTAATTTTAAACCAACAGTAATAAACTGTAAACATGAAAGATACGGGTATATTCAGAACTCTGTCTGATATTGTGCGAGACTATCGGTGCGGTCAAGTGGAGCACACGATGAAATCGACGCGAGATCTGGCCATTGTTATCGACCCGGTGATGGATAGGAAGGAGCAGTTGGTAAGAATTCCTTCCATGAACTCAGTGACCATAGCCGTTTATAATAGCCAACAAAGACCACTTTACTCCTGTTGATCTTTGATAGTTGAAAAACATGCTGATAATCATGCGATTACAGATCGAAGACCAGCTGAAGGACGACATTCTGGTGACTCGCAACGAGAGAATGGCCCGGAGAATTGCTTCTCTAATGCAGGCGAAACCGCACTCTAAGATGTTTGCCGCTGTGGGCACTGGTGAGATATGGCAATGTAATTGTATCACACATTACCAACCTCACTTGATCCGCGTCTTTACAATGTTCCTTATATACCCGAGAATGAAATGCAATTTTAGAAAATAATCAAATTTCACAAATTTCAGGCCACTTCTTCGGCCCACGCAACATTCTCGATCATCTCAACAATATTGGATATGTCGTCACCCCGGTTGCTGAGACCGATTTCGTGTAAGAATCATGACTTGACAACCTGAAATCTAAGACTGAAAAACGAATCTGACGATGAATCTTTCAGTCGTTACTCACACGCGAGAAGAGAGCATCGTGTCAACTCCCTCTGGCAGAGGCAAAGTGAAGAAGTAGAAGAAACAAGGAACGATATGGATGTAATAATCGAGTTGGCTGAACTACCCAATCACTCTGTCAATCGAGCTGTTACTGTTCTCACCGCCCTCACTGTCATTGCTCTCATGTGAACCACTATATTGCCGTTTATTTGTCTCTCTCGATGCTCAGTGTTCCACTATTCCATTGTACTACAATGTCGGGTATGCATTAGGTAGAATCTCTTCAAGATCTCGTACAAGTAGTAAATAAAATATACGTAGCTTTCGTGTGACTATGAACAAGTAAAAATACAATTTGTAGCTACAAGGAATGCATCCTAATCATCTGAGTTTCATATACATGAGTTCAACTACGGGGGGTGGACTAGCCGAGGGGCGGGAACGGAATCTCAATGTATAATCTACCGTAGAATCACTTGTTCTTCACAGCCTCGAAGATAGTCGCACCGAGATGAGCGGTGAATTGGTGACCTGATAAAGATGATTGATTTGATCAATAATCAATGCATTTAGAATTTTAACCACTTTTTACGTCTTTGCCCTCTCAGGCACCCGTGTTCCCATTGAATCTTGAACTGTATAGATACTGTTTCGATTCAATAGAGAACACTCATCTACATCACATCCAATTTCCGTGTTTCACACTACTACTCTTCACGATTCTCCGGTTTACTTTCGGCGAGAATGTTGTTTGCCTAATCTTTTTGCTTTCATTTTTGACAAGTTTTTGAGATCGGTCAATTCTTTCGGCACTTGAACAGTTTCAGCTTCTTCCTTTTGGCCTTTGTGACTCATCGTACACAACTCTTTGTAGATAATAATAGGAAATGTAGTATTGTAGATAAGAAAAAAATCATTGTAGAATCCAACAAAAATAAGATACTCACCACAACTCCGGCGTCTTTGAGTGCCTGGATCTTTCCCTCTGCACCTCCCTTCCCTCCGGAGATAATAGCTCCCGCGTGTCCCATTCGACGACCGGGCGGTGCAGTGAGACCGGCGATGAATGAGACCACGGGCTTGGCTGATTTGCCCTGAAAAATTTAACGTTATTCAATTATCACTCAATCTCGTTCATAAAAGCGGTAAGAAGACAAACCTTGTTGTGCTCTGTGAGGAACGCGGCCGCTTCCTCTTCTGCGGTGCCGCCGATCTCTCCGATTAGAATTATACCTGGAGAACAAAGAGTTTGAGGAAGAATATAATGTATTATGGACAAGAACATAATGATAAACAAGAACATAAAATAGTTCAGAACTGACCTTTCGTCTCTTCATCATTGAGAAAGACGTTCAAACAATCGACGAAATCGGTTCCATTGAATGGATCGCCGCCGATTCCCACGCAGAGAGTCTGACCTGGATTGCAGGCTTCAATAATTAAATACTTCATATAATAATTATAAATTGTTACCCAGCCCAACTCTGGTCGTTTGATGAACTGCCTCGTACGTGAGGGTGCCCGACCGAGAGACAATTCCGATTGAACCCTGAAATCACTCATTCATGTATTTGTTAAAGATCGTAGAGCGACACTCTAAAATTTGCTTCACTGAAAAATGCAGAGGCTTTTCACCAGAAGCTGCTTCACGTATAATGACAAACGCTGTATCCTTGCTGACCTTCTTATGGATATGTCCGGGCGTGATTCCCATCTTGCATTCCTCAGGTCGGATCAATCCGGGGCAATTGGGACCGACGAGTCGTGTCTTGTTCTGCTCGAGGAGACGGGCTTTCACGCGGACCATGTCCTGAAATTAATTGTATGCACACTTAAATTTATAAAAAAAGTCATTATCATTATGGTGAATTTCTGTGATTCGAAGTGAATGAAAATGGTGAAAAGGATAGAATATTTGATCGTTCTCTATGTTCCATCGGCTGAATAATCTCACAATCAATTAGTGATCTTTGCAGGAAAAGAAGATTCACACGAAGGGGTCTCACGATCACGAATTATCATTCGTCTTAGAGTCTCACGTTAATGAAGATGGAGGGTATAAGAAGGAGGGGAGGAAGGGTCAGTCAGTCGACAGTACTACCTCAACTACTCCTTCACCCACTCCTCTCATCAGCTGACAACGAAGACGATGTCGAAGCATCAGACTACAGAAGAGGTTGGTTTCCCCCAGTTTACATTAGGCGATAGAGAGAATACGGTAGAAGGAGAGAGATACGCTAGACGGACACGGTGGAGGAATACGGTAGATAGATGCAGTTGATGATGCGGTAGAGGGTACGTTAGATAGGTACTGTGGATTGGTACGGTAAAGGAGTAGGTCGAAGGGATAAGGGAGATGTATGCTCTTAAGGATACGGAAGAGGGATACGGTAGATGGATATAGTTGAAAGTACAGTAAAGGGTATGGTAGATTGATACGATAAAAGAATAGGACAACGATATACGGCAGCTGGATAAAGGTAAAGGTTAGGGATGAAATAGGTCAATGGGATACGGTAGAATGATAAAAGTGAGGATACCGTAACAGGGTATTGTAGATTGATACGGTAGAGGAATAGGTCAATAAGATACATCAGAGGGATACGATAGAGGGACAAGAATGTGAGATCGGGATATGTTGATGTGATGCTGTAGAATGAAGAAGTATACCATAGGGAGGATAAGATAGGAGGATACGGTATTGTTATGCTGTTGAGGAGTAAGAGAAGGAAGATAAGGTAGAGCGTTACGGTATGACCAAACTGAGGAGTTTCAAGGGAAGGATATACGGTGCAGTGATACGATAGAAGGAGATGGAGACCATACCGAGTGGGGGATGCGTTATAGGGATATACGGTGGAGTGAGAAGGATTCAGTAGAGTGATGAATAATGGGAGAAAGATACGGTAGAGGGATACGGTCCCCAACGATCACCTGCCATAAATGCTGGTTTACTATGCGATATCGATTCGATAGAATTATCTTCGCTCAGACAGTTTGACGATGTTCTTTGAATCAAATCAATATCACTTCAGCATCATCAGCACATGTTCATATGGCTTGGAGGCTTCATTGCTGCTTTCATCCTCTTCTTCACTCTTCTGAAGGTCTCTCACAAACTCGACGTGAGTTTGAATCTAGGCTGTTATCAACCCTAGTAAGCAGCAGAGCATCATTGCCTACTCGTGGACGAGACCACAGTCGCCTGACGGTCTTTCCTTTTCAAAAATTCTTCTAAATAGGATTATAGAAGACTCATTACAGAAGCTGAATCTGTGCTGCCCGAAGAAGAAAGAGGAGGAGGTGAACAATGAGTCGACTGCCGATGCGATCGACATTGAGATGGACACTGTCTCTCGCTCCATCTCAATCCACATCGCAGGAGACGATTCTGATGAAGAGATCGATGAGCATTCCGTGTAATGCATCGAGAGCAGTGATTATGACAAATAGGCACTCGACTCTCCTTGATTTGCATACTCTATCGTCTGTCTGACCGAGGAGAGAGCGTGCGATATAGGGAGAGCACGCGCTCCGAATTGTCATGATCAATGGCGATTCTTCCCTTGTACCGTTGCCTACTCGTAGATAAAGGTACTTGTTGTTAATTGACGAGTACTGTTGTGAATTTTCTCGAAATTAGGAATAATGGGAGATATCCAGGAGTAGAGGAATTGTTTCTTGTTGAAAATTGAACGTATCCGGCTACTTTCCTCAGTTCAGCTGTGGAACGGGAGGGGGAACGAGCGAACTAGCGGTCACTCAATTCTCATAGCAATCGTGACTATAACAGAGTGAGATGAGCAGTGAAGAACGCTCCACGTTTCGTGTAACTAATCCGAAGAAATGAATGCGATAATGTCAGCTTGATAACTCATACCCAAGTCTTACTACTCTCGGAGGCTTCTTCAGGCCCTATCAACCTATTATTAGTGTAATACAAGTGCAGAATTTGTGCTGTACAGTTCCCACGATAAGGGATAATTCGGTGGTGCCCAATCATTTCTCACGATCAGTGGTAATTATCGTGGTGAATTCGATGGAAGAGTATTCTCACGATTTGCGAGGAGCACATAGTAAACAGGGCCAGAGTGCAATCAGTTGATTACATAGAGTATAGACCCATTGAGAGTGCGATACACTATGAATCGAAACAAGGCCTTACTGACTACCTCGGGATAGGCCTCCGGGTATTTTGATTTATTCGTAATGGAAATCAAAAAAACGCGTGACCTCACTGACAACCTCGCAAAACCTTAGCTAGCGTAGCCTAGCTAACTAGCCTAAATTGAAACTTAAATCATATTATCATCCAAGTGTAACTTCATGACTGATCGCACCTGCTGCGGTACTCCTTCCGTGATACAGACGACCAGAGGAATCTCAGCATCGATCGCTTCGTTGATGGCAGCGGCTGCGAAGGGGGCGGGCACGTAGATGACGGAGGCATCCGCGCCCGTTTGGAGACGAGCCTGCATTATGCATTACTAAAGGTAAAGCTGACATATTGCGTCCACAATCAATGCGATTTTGCAGTCTTTATAAGACGACCACTGTTGGTGGGGTGCACAGAGCCGTTCCAGAACATGCCAAAAATATTACTAATTATGTATTTCAGACTATACTGTAATCGTGTACTATAATTGCATTGTAATGTATTCGGGATTTTTTTTAATATGCATTTTGAAAACGGGTTTGAATTACACAATCAGTGATCAAACCTCTTTGACGTCTCTGAACACGGGCACTCCGAGATGGGTTGATCCCGCTTTTCCAGGCGAGACTCCACCAACGACTTTAGTGCCATAGTCGAGCATCTGCTTCCCGTGGAATGTGCCCTGTAAAGTATATTTAAATAAAAGTTCAGATAATCACGGTCTAGTTTCCTAAGCAAGCCTGCACGGAAGCCCTTGATTAGACACTGAGATCCTGTATTCTAGGGCGCTAGCAGTAAGCTCTGATTTAATAATAATAACATTTGGCAGGTGAAATCGTATATTTAGAGTATATTGACAATAGACTAAATTCAACTAGGAATTGCAAATTATTTCCCAGAAAAAAAAGGACTTGGATTAGTCGTATCGCCTCATTCTCAATCAACATTTCGTGAAAAACAACTAAATCTGAATTTTTTACGGAAAACTAATGTCAGTCGAATACAATTTCATATCAACTAACGTGTTAGCTATTTGGAAATCATATATTAATTAAAAAGATTGAAGACGGAACTGACCTGTCTACCTGTGATTCCTTGGATGAGCACTCGCGTATTTTTGTTAACTTTCATGTTAATCCGCGTCTGATCGTAAGCCGTTGATGCTGACCGCGATATGTCTGTAAAAAATAAGAAACACAAAATATTTAGCGATGCAGACTAGCAAACAGCCTCATAAGCTCTGTTCTGGGTGTATTCAAGCGGAAAACATGACATATTCTTACCAAGACGTGCAATTCCAGTGGAAAGCCTGTTTAGCAGCTTCGGCGAGCTCATCGTCCACCTTCTAAAACATATTTTGAATTGATTAATCGTCAATTACATCAATCATACAGCAAAAAAAAAACAAGCAATTAGCGAATATCCCGTTCCGGCCATTACGAGCTGACTATTTGTGTCATTACAATTAGTCGCCGCTAAACAGCGGAAAGTCGACACGCCCAGTGTTTGTTGTTTATGCCAATTGACCCAGAACCGAACGTACTGTATTTGTTAAAGGAATGATTATCGCACTTCATTTACAGTATCGCTCAAGCTTATCACTAAAGTTGACTGACTATGAAAATGACTACGCGTAACTATGAAACCGCTCAGTATTTGAAGGGTCTGTGTTCCCTTTTGTTGTTCTCGCCTTGTCATTCACTGTTGTTCCCCTGCTATTGATTACAAAGTATACTCATCATGTAAAAAAACAACATTCTATCGATCGTCGTCCATCCCACTCCATCAATTTCGCTTGTGGGCACTCGTTACCACGGTTACTCCCGCGCTCATCCCTCTCATCCCTCCCCACTCCTCCTTCCATATTCCTCCCGTCTCCCCTTAATATCCAAGGTAAGGCTTCACTAGTCAGTGGCTACTACTCTTCTTTCCATGTCTTGTTCAGCCTCCAGATCTCCTCCCTCCCCTCCTCAGGTTCCCATTCGCCCTACTATGCGTTAATAATTCACGAAACTCGGATCACGCAACGCTTTCTACCGCTTTTGACGTCCATTTCACTGTCTTTTCCTCGATGAAAATACATATTTAGATGCCTCAGCAGTCTCAAACGGTTCCTGAATACTGGAAGGTGGATGGAGTACTCGAAAAGGTTGGCGATCCTCAACTATTTGGATTTATTAGCCCCGGATTCGAGCAAAACTAACGTTCAGGTGTTCAAACTACTCGGAATGGAGTCGTTCTTCCAATCGTGGAGGGTGGAGAACTGGATAAATGGTTGGAGAATCGCTTTCCCACTCATCTCAAGGAGCATGTCAATGTTATCTTCATCGGAACTGCTGTGGTCAGTGCCTTTTCCTGTGCCTCGATAGGAAGCTAATTCGAACGAATTTTCCTTAACAACTGTCAGAAGTGACAGATCTAACAGCAGGCCTTACCAGTGGGTCCCACCTAGCGTTGTCTTACGACTGTAAAATCGCTTGACGTTGATACACCTTTCGCTTTATCTTTACCCTATCCATCAGGTAGATGATATAATACACTATGACGTCGTATACGAAACATCTATTCCAGTCTGGCGCTATACTCGGATTCCTCATCTTCTACAGCTTCTTCTCATATCAATCTCGAAAGAGGAATGGGCATCAACGTAAACCCTCGGATGAGAGTGGTCTTGATAAGGCTTCCCTATCGATGGAAGAAGAGCAAGAGGGAGAAAGCGATGATGAAGGTGAGTGAAGGACGTCATAGGATTACGGTAGATTAGGAGAGAAGTTATTGACGATGGAGAATCGTATAGAGTGACCAGGTAAACACATCTGAGTTTGAGATATTGAGGGACTCTCTGGTTTAGATATATTAATGTGTCGACTATCAGACGCAAACTCTTTAGTATCAAGATATACAATGATAGACGTTTACTGTATGAATAGATAAATACAAGGCAACGGAGCATTGAACTGACGATACATATTCAGACACACCTCTCCGCATCCTTCACGGTCGATTCAACAAGAACGTCATCAGAAACCTGCACAAATTCAACAAGGAGAATGGAGAACTGATTAGAGTGAGGATAAGGGTTTTTCTTTTAATATTTGATATTTTATTTAACAAAATAAATTGTTTATTCAGCTCGGAGATCCTCAGGCAGCGGACGAACAGGACAGTGACATGTACGATGAGGAAGATGATGAAATGCCCCAACTGGTTAGTCTCTAGATATTCGGGGATACTGTAGTCAACATTCTGTTCAGGAAGTTGCGGAAATCGAGGACGGAGAGCAGACGGAGGGACTGGGTGGACTGAAAGGTGAGTAGGCAGATAGGGACAGCTTTGTGGATTTCGACACGTCTTTCAATAGTTGTATACTTGGAGCCATACTTGAAGAAGGCAGAGCTCGAAGATTATGTGTATTAACGATTGGTATTCAGAAACGACTCCGGCTGAGGATGCGATGATCGAGAAGTTGGGAACATTGCACGGAAAACTGGCAACAGCAAAGATCAGGCAGGAGAGTATCAAGATGAAGAAGAAGATGAGTGCGGATGAGAAGGAGGAGGTGAGACTCATTTGATGGTTCTACCAAAACTCAACTAGCGCCTACAGGACAATGAGAAGAATTACCGATTCCAATTCCAATTGTATAACATGTTCAATCGTTAAAAATAATAACAATATAATGTATACATCAAAAATTTTAATATCTCAGCATACATAATAATTATACATCAGTATACATCAATATTGAATGCCTTCAGGAAGCCCGCATTCGCGCACAACAACTCGAGGCGATTATGGCACTGATGAAAGCAGGTTTGTCGAGTACAGAAATAGTCATTTACAAATCGATAAAGAATCCGTTACAGACAAGGACAAATTCGGCGAGAATTCGGAGGAACTTCTGCTGGACCAGATGGAATCACTCTACAACATCTAAGCGATGTTCCCGAGAAAACTCTTTCGAACTCCCATCTCCTTTATTCAAGAGACGATATCAACCCTCGCTCTTCACGGTCTGCGATCTTTGCACTGCAATCGTGTCCGTTTCCCCGAAAACCCCTGTAATTATCTATTTGTTCCCGTCTGTAGATATCCGTTACTCCTTGCACACTTTTTGCTTCAGTCTTCTCCGAGCTTACACCGATTCTTTAGCAGCACAGAGTATTCTTCATCGCGATTCGCTTCCGATCTCGATTCTGATCTCACGAGACCAATGCGGTCATGTTCACCATACGAATTCGATAATAAAGCTACGATAAAGCCATATTTATAAGCTGGCTCTCTCGTTGTCCAAGAATCTTTGACGGCCAGCAAAGTGACACTTCTCCATCCTTCAGGGTTGTAATGTTCTTAGAATGAGGATGAACCAATCCGACACTGATAGACCTCTGCAAACACAAAAGCCAACTAAACGTGAATGATTGCAAGATCAACTTCCTGATTCTCGAAAGAAGGTTGGATTACTGCATCTCTTTCTCTCGCTCAGTCATTAGGCTCATCCTCCTGAATGAGGCCCCACAATTCACTTTGCACACTGCACTTCTTTCATCTTTTCTCCTTCTCCTCCTCTTATCCATCCCCTCTCTCTCTAGTTCCTTTCTATTATTACACACGGCGTCCGGAAGTCAGAATGAGAGGAGGACCGGAGCGATTCCGAACATTGATCTACCCTTAATAATTGCTGAATACGGTAGCCATAGAACATGACGCACTCGCTCGAGACGATGCTGCTACTTAGCTTTTTGCCATGCGGTATCGGTTTCTCGCAGTGTATGAGAAAGCGGATCGGCGTGAAAAAGAGAGAGGAGAAACGCGTTGAGATGCGGGGAAAGAAAGTGACATCTGGGAGCACATCTCGACCTTTCCTCATTGCTCTTCGAAAAGGATTTATGGACTACGGTAGCATCCTGGCAGATGTGGTTGAAATGTCTAGGAATAACTGGATTTTGGGGAAAAAACTCAAAATGAACACAATAATACGCGATTGTATAAAATTTGCACTAGAGTACAAGAAGGTCCTTCAGGCCATCTGCTATTTACCGGACCGAATCATATCCCGAAATCTCCACCCCGTCAGTCTCATCTCTCTCCTCCCACGCAGAGGAGCTCATCCCCTCTCATCACCCCTCCCTCCCTCCCTCCTCCCCCTCCCCTCTCCCCGATCGCCTGTTCTCTCTCTCCGCCTGCCCCTTCCGATCACTCATACTCCTCCATCCCCCCCACCTCCTCATTCCCCCCTGCTTACACCCTAGGACGTAGTACTTCAAACCCTCCCTCGATCCCCGTGTTTGAAGAACGCGCCAATGTTCTCACGTTATCACAGAGAGATCTCTGCAAATCGTCCATGTCGTCTCTGATCGTCTGGTTAGTGGAATGCATGGCACCATTCATCTTTTTCTTCCGCAGAATTGTCCTGCAACTCTTTATCTTGCATTACTTATTTTGTGTGTGATCCGTCTAGTATATTTTTAAGAAAAATGTTTCCCCAAAATTATGAATCCTTTTGCGATTTTTTAGACCTAGAACCATCACGTTTTCTGAGATTGATCTCAGTCTCGCACATTCCTCGCTTCCGCAGTTGTAACAAGAGGTCGTAGAAAGGAGATGAAGTGTGGTGGTCGTTAAAGAGAGTACGAGCTCGTTAGAAGGCCGATCCGCCTCTCTTCTCATTAAGCAAAGGACGATCTGATTGCAATCGACATCCACCTGATCACTTCTTACACCTTGATCACAAGGTGAATCCGAATTACCCTCCGTCTCTTTCATCATCTTTCTTGATCATTCCAGACCTTTCCTCTCTGTTCTTGTCACTGCTTGTCAGTTGCCATTCACTCAGTCTGCAAGTCTGAAATCCTTGAAACCCCTTCATTCCTACATTTCCCTGCAGGAATGGCGCCTCGTAAACCGCAGTTAGTGAGGGAGAAGCAAATTGTGGATTGTTTGTGATTGCCCCTCATCGTTGTTCATTCCAATCGTCACCTCGCCAACTGTCCCACCTTCCTCTCTCTTTCCTACACTCGATACCCCACTCACCCCCCCCCCCGCTCAGACTTGTAAGTCGACACTGCGCCTTTCTGATGTTGATGTCGTCGCGAATTTCAACAAGAGATCGATGATGGTGGATTACGGTAGTATTTTCTAGAGATGGCTCCTCCCGCGATCTACGGCGAGCCAAAGATCACCTCGACACCGGAGGGAAACGTGACCCTTGAGGTGAGAATACTGATTTTTTCTTAGAGAGGAGGTACGGTAGGTTATGGTAGCATTAGAAACTGATAAGAAGTAGTGGTGATTAACGATGGATTATTGTTGCATACTGTAGAATCTATCAATCTATTACTGTAGCGCAAGGCAAGGTTAGATGGTCTCTCATGGTATTCAATCACTTGAACGACCGAGCATTAGAAACTAGTGAAATAGTGGTGATTGGTAGTGGCCACAACACCGTTTGTCACTCTCGATCGAATGCAGGGGCGAGGAAGTTATTTACTCGTTGGTGGCGAGAAGACAAGATTGATTTCCCGCCTTTGAACCGCAGTTTAAAATCCCTTTTCGCCCACCCGAAATGGAATGTGCGCGTTCGTTGTTCCCTCGAGGGAGATAAATCGGCAAATATAAACGATATCGCACGCCTCATTCAAGAGTTTCCCCTATACTCTATGACGCATGTTTCAACGAGATTATGTGATATCGTGTGAAAAAATCGGCGATTGAGTGAGATAGATGAACTGTTCACACACTGACACGCTACCAGTGTCAAAACATCAAACTATTCGCACTAGAATACAATCATTCCTTTCAACTGAAGTATTCAATAACCTACCTCCCGCAGGTTGCAAGCGCCTAGGTTATTGGGATGCCCTTTCTATCAATTCACCTAAACGAATAGGGTAAATAGTCACTGGCTTAAGTCACTGGTAAATAGTCTTACCCTTACCTTATTCAACTTGACACGCAACCTTTTAATACAGGTTGTACCAGGCCTCACCTGTGTACGCCACCATGCGTGGTTGTGTCATGACAACTATAAAATCGCCTTGATTGTGGAAGCAACTTTAATTTTAACTTCAGGTCGTGGTCACGAATGCAGTGCCCGAGAAGAGTCTATGGTTCTTTGGAGACAGGGAAATCGAGGCGAATGAGAACTTCATCTTCTCCCACTCTGATGAGGGAGGAGGAAGAAAGACCCTCAAGTGCGAGATTAAGGTACCGTAGTTTTTTCCAACCCACAGAATTCCTATTCGGAGCCAATACCGGTACGACTCTCCAAGCGTGTATCGTTGCATTTTTATTCTTTACTAAGATGCTTTTTAATTAACCCGTTTCAATATCCTTCTTCTCGATTGAATTGAGACGAATGTCTGTTTCTCCCATTCAATGAAAGTGAGATAAATGAACGAATGTCAAGCGTTTGATCGAGCGAAATTGAATGCGAGATTACGGTAGTTTGAGGCAGATTTATGGTCGTCTCTTTCTCATTCATCAGTTTGTATTTGAAACGTGAAGATCTTGGGAAATGAGAGAAGCGGGAGAGCTTTCTTTCGTCGCTTTCGTATTTTAACGATCATCGAGGACAGTTGTCCCCTTTCTCTAAGACGACAAGGGAAGAGAAGGGGAAAGGGGAGCTATGTTCTCGTTCTCGCTATTTCACCCAGTCTCCGATTCTGTCTATCCTATGAGAGAGTGGGCGGAACAGGGAGCCCATACATAGCGAGAGGAGAACGTGAAATAGGACAGAAGGAGAGGTCTCAATCGAATAATGAACACATTGGGAGGAATTGAATTGAGTGGAAGAAGAAGGTACACTTTGGATGAGAGGAGAGGGGAGAACGTTGATCGAATTGAGAGGAGAGTCCATTACTGAGTTTCATGTCTCGAGGGGAAAAGGATAGCGGAATTCCGAGAATTCAGTCGCTGCACGAATTTCATTGAAACTACAACAAAATTCAATTTCATTGAAACTACAACAAAATTGAGAGAATTTGCTCTAAGAGTTAATTCGTGCAGGATTTCGACAAGCCGATGGCTGGCGAGTACAAGGTCAAGTTCTTCTCGGCCGATGGGGAAAACCACGCCACGTTCAACGTCGTCGCCGGAAGTGAGATATCAAAGATCAAGAGCTATGATCAATTCTGATTCTTGCAGACGCTCCCGACTTCCACGACAAGCCCCATATCGTGCAGAGAGACGGCGGAAATATCATTGTCATCAAGGTACCATGATGTTTGATGTTTGATCTTTCTCTAATATTGATCTCTTCAGGTCCGCGCCAAGTCCCATCTGGAAATGAAGGCCGAGTGGTTCAAGGTGAGTAAATCTCTCCTCCAGACTGGAAGATCCCTTCCCTTTCCAGGATGACAAACCGGTCAAATTCAACGACAGAGTGAAATCTGTTATCAAGAAGGACGACAAGGTTCGTCTGTCTCTCTTTCCCTTTATCCCCCCCCACTCTTAAAGGTTTCTCCAATATTTCCTATCCAACAATCCTTTCTCCTTTTGACTGCTTTATCTCATTAGATTCGGCTGCTCCAAATCGAGATTAGGAGAACGTCCGAGAACAGAACTGATCGATTGAGAGGAGGAGACAAAGATAGGACTAGGAAGAGGGGATTGAATCACGATGAGGGGGTAAACACCAAATGGACTCTCTCTCGGTTCCTGAGCATTCTTCATCGAAAATACTTCCTAGTTCTTTATGAACATTCCTTTGTTCAAGACCTCTGACGAGTCTGGCAATTACTTTGTCTTGTTTCGTTCAAGGTTCAGCTAGTTCCCTCTAGGCTTCCAAACCAAGAAACGTTTCCCCTAATACCAGTCTAGTTGATTTGTGACCGGCGATTCCATAAAATATTTGAAATTACCAATTATTGAGGAATTGTCTAATCTCTCTCCTTCCCGCCCGATCTCTTCTTAATCTGACTTGCACAATGAAATTTCACTAGGATTCATTTGTTTCTTAGCTGTCACATCAATTTCGGGCTTCGAGGTGCCCAAATAATGCGAATTTCTTGCAGGATAAGGATGGATTCCAGTTCCTTCTCGAGATCACCGGGCCCCAGAAGGTACGTATGATGAAATGAAATGAGCGGGGGAAAGGCAACTAATAAACCAAGAGGAGAGACGATCTAATATTCTCGTGACTTGTCCATATATGGTCCTCTCCTTCGAGTAACAGTCTCCGCTCCCTCGAGTAACAACTTCGTTGCAGTCGCACAATAATGCATGAAGAAGCGAATCGAGTAATAATAGGCAATTCCTTGCAGGAAGACGAGGCAAAGTACAAGTGTGTTGTCAAGAACTCCGAGGGACAGAACCAACAGTCCCTTAACCTCTGCTTCGAGTAGATTAATCTTTGATCTCTCGAGATGTCCCCTACGTCTTCTCCTATGGAGAGACACCTCCACTGAGTATTTCATTCGTTCTTTACTATATTTCATGAGATTACTATTCAACCCAATGTTGTCATCCTTATCGTGATCAGATACAGCATAAAGACCGTTCTATTTTTCTTGCCAGACCACAGATCTCATCAACATTAACAGAGTGCAATGCTCTTTGAAGGGCAGAGGAACTGGCTGTCCCTTCTCCTTTGGAAATAACTGCCTTGTTCGTAGGTCACCTAATCAGTCATCTCCCTCCGTACTCCTTTCCTTCTCCTTCCACTCTCTCCATTTCACACGCTCTCAATGTCTTCACTTCCTTATTCATTGTACTTCATTTCGCACGTGTCAGACAGGAACTCATCACGTATTGAATTCGAAATCACACTATCAATTGGATATTCTGCAAATTCGTAGTCCTTTGAAGACAAGGAAATATTTCTTGCTCCTTCTACAGAATATTAAGCAGATCTTCGAAACAGAAGTCGATCAAAGCACACGTTGTACTTGTGTAATTGCACGAATTTGTAATGCAAAGCAGGTGAGAATTTAGGCGGCGACGAGGCAAATCTAAAGAAGTCAAAGAGAGGGGAGTCTTTATGAGATGATCGTTATGAATCCGATGGATGAGAAAGAGAAGAAGAGAAAGACGCCTATTCTCCCTCTGCCGCCGATTCTTCCCCTCCATTATTCCCAGCCTTTCTCGGTAGATCAAAACTGCTCGCCATTATTTCGCTACCCCAAAAAAGGATTCTTTCTTGATATCTCTTCTCTTTGAAGCCCCGCCCATTCTTGACGCACAACGATGCAAAACCTTCTCCCTTCTCCTATTGGAAACCATTGCTTTTCTGCATATATTCGGCTGCTGGGATACGGAACGTCTCTTCAATCTCCTTTTCCCTCTTTCTCCTTCATTCTTCGCTTCATTTCAATCATCGATCCACGAATTTCCCTGAAAAATAAGACGAACCTCATCAAAATTTGAGATTATTTCCTTTCGAGATCTTTAATCACCTTCTATAAAATATTCTCTTTTCCTGTTTGCTCTCAATATATGGATAAATTGCCCCATTTCCTGACCTTCTCAATTGCAAAAAATTATGATATTCACTTCGATCAGTGCAATTTGCCTTCTCAAATGGCTCTCCTACCAGAAAAGGAAGAGTCATCTGAGTTCTATTCTTCTCCCTCCTCCGTCTTCTTCTTCTCTTCTATATCCGAACGGCACTTCCTCTCCCTCGCTCCCTCCTCCCTATCTTCCCTCCCTCCTCCTTACGAGCTCTTCGTTGTCAACATTGTTTAGCCGTCGGAGCACATCTCCATCACACACGAAGAAGAACCATTCCTCCTTCGATAGACCGGTCGGATCGGAGCGAGACTCCGCCCCAATCTTTGTGTCTCCTCCTCCCCTTCTTCTCCCTCCTCCTCATCGTTTTCCCTATAGGGAGGACTCAGAACTACGAGTAGTCGTCTCAATCTCGTTTCATCCTCTTCTTCCTTTCTCTCTCTCTCGAAAACATGACGCTGATGACTGCTGCTTGTATCGGTCAACCCCTCTCGACCTCTCCAATCCGTGTCCCCTTCTCCTCCTCTTCCCCTTTCTCGTAAACCTTATATTCCTCTGAATCATTCGCTGGCCTTATCAGCCCCTCCTATTTTCTGCTTCTGTAGTCCACTTTGGTCACGGTCTTTACATTGAATTACCGCGTAGAGGAAATGATTGTCTTCTCCATACCATCCCTTACCGGTTCTCTTCGGAGATGCACGTCCTTCTCTTCTGCAATCTTTCTCTCTTTCGGGGATTCGTCTCCTCCTGATTGCCTGTATTTTACCCCTGTCTTAGATCAACGAGCGACCATTTCCTCAGTAGAAATGTTGCATTGTCTCTTTCCATTCTTCCCTTGATCCTATGGAATAATGTCCAAACCGGAGAGCATCTTTCGCCTTTTCTTCGTGTGTTTCCTTTTTCGTGCGCTAAGGAATGTGAGAATTTACACGAAGGGAAATGATAGGCTCTTCTTCTGAGAGGAGCGCGCGTGAAATGGAATGGACCGGTCTAGAGAGTCTAGGTGATTTCATCTGCCGTTAACATTTCAATTTTCTCTGCTCCTCGTACCGGTCACGTACACTTTTCTAGCGCTATGATATCGAGATACCGTAGAAGACTTCTCCGTAGACATAGACATATCCTGACATGTCGACTCTGCAGAACAAAAAGTGAACATCATAGTGTATTGCTCGCTCGGTGATCCATTTTCTATTGCAAGGCGTAAACTGGCATCTCCATTCTCTATAACAACCAAAAAGTGAACATCATAGTGTTTCCCTCCTTCATTCGTCCGTCACCAATGGCGATTGCTCGTGTGACCCATTCTCTCTCTCTCTCTCGAAGAGCCGTTTCTTGCAATCTACTCTCCCTCCACCCACTTTGCATAAGCACTCCCCATAGGCCGAGAGCGAGAGTCTCTCCTATTCCTTCTCCATATCAACCTCTGCTTTCAAAGGACAGCATCTGCAGTGACTTTCTCGTTGTTCTCTGCACCTCCATTCATTTTTCATCTTCAGCCTCCCCCCTCCTTCCTCTCCCTCCCTATCTTGTCGCGCATTCGCCTCGCGTCCAATCGAGTTATCAATGCAATTTCGACCCCGAGCACAGCGTCTCAAATTGATGGAATACAGCCGGAGAGAGACCGGATAGAGAGAGAGGCAGTCCGATTATGGACCGAGTGCATGAGTGATAGCCTTCATTGTGCATGCAAGCGATTTGACGATAGAGAGCGACGAGTGAGAAACTGGCACGGCCTTTCCCCTAATCCGTTCTCGCTACCCATTTTCAATGAATTTTTTGGCGCTCTTTCGCACCCGAGATTGGAGGTCATCTATCTACAACATATCAGAGGTCTAACAAGGCGGTAATCATCGGATAAACTGCCCTCATAATTGATATATCCTAAATAATTGTCATTTTTTGATATTCTACGTCGATTTTAACACAGTTTCTAATTTCTAATGTATTTTCTTGATGAAATCTATATTATATATCTATAACATGCTGCAGGTCATCCGGGGAGACGAGAGATGACTTCATCGACGACGGATGAGAATGGAACGTCGTCCTCATCGTCGATGGAGATTTTTCAGGTAAAGGTCATCCCGTTAATCAAGCACTCCTGCGGGAGATCACTGCTAGGCCAATTCAGTCCGAAATGCCTAATCTCTCCTTCGGACCTACTTTATTTACCACGTGTTTTATTCTTAAGGATGACTCAAAATGGACCAAGGACCTCCTTAAAATGACTATCTTGAAAGAAGAACGGTCGTCTGATACCCCATCTTGATCAGCGCCCAGAAATAGACACTGATAAATATTGTATTGTATTCTTCAGGAGCTAACGACGAAGACGCCCATCAACGCTCTCGACATCATCGTCTTCTGCGGGTTGGAATCACTTGGAATCCTGGCGATATTAGGCAATATCTCCCTGATCATCGTCCTCCTACGGAACAAGTACCTCAATCGAGCCAGGTCCGTCCAATTGCTGAATTAGTGGCATCTAACAGCTGGTGTTGGGTCCCACCTAGCGTTGTTTTACGACTGTAGAATCGCTTGAGGTGGATACACCTTTACCTTTTTACCGTCCAATTCTGAATGGTCACTCGAGAATTAGAGCGTAGGCTCAAGTTACTCTTTCATAAGTGGAAAGTGGAGATGGCGGGTTCGACCCCTGGTGCATTATTATGTTGCCATCACTTGCAATGAAATTGAATGTCTTTGATTATCCATGATCTCACGCCCGATTGTGTAAAGTAGTCCCTCGTACTCTATCCACAATGATCCCTGACCCGTTTCCTTCCCTTTCCCACCCACCTCCCATCGCACACCTTGAGAGTGGGGTAGTTGTGTGTGCGCGCATAGTTTGAAACATGTGAGTAGCTCGTTGAAGGTTTCCTTCCCTCCCGAAAGGAGGAGGAGGAGGAACAATAAACGAGTTTGAGAAAAGTAGAGCGGAGCCTGCCCCCAGTAGGAGGAAGGGGAGACCGAAGAAGGGAAGACGAACCAATTTTTGCGCAGTGAGCCTCTAAGCGGAGCTGTTATGAGTGAATGTAGACGAAGGGGACTTCTCTAGGGAACGAAAAGAGGGGAATATACACCAGTTATCCTCTTCTAGAGAACGGAAAACGGCTCTTCCGTCATTCAGCATTGCTATTCTTGCAGCCATCGGGGAAAATCATAAATTGGCGGGAGTGCTTGAGACGCTCAATCACCACTGACTTCATATCTCTCAACTGTTATCCCCTGGGGGGTTGCCCCTCCCTCCCCTCTTTCTTAGTCTTACTAAGACACTGCCCTCGAATGAAGTGGTGTGCCACGGGTCGACGATTGTGTGTGGAAATGAATTCGATTGGAGACAAGGAGAGACTAGTTACCCCCTATATCCCCTTTCCCCCTTTCTGAGAAGATGTGTTGGTGTATAGAAGTTGCATCAATGACTGTCTGGGGGATTAAAGTGGAGAGAAATGAGCTGCTCTTTCGCCCGTCCCCCCCCCCTTCTCTCCATATACTCATCCTCCTTTCCTCGCTCGAGAGTTCGCACACGCAGAAAAGAGAAGGAGCAAAGGGGAAGTTTAGATGAGAAATGGAGTTGCGAGGGAGAGCAGCGCAAGAGTGCTCACACACTACGCAACATATATGCCGAGCGGCCAAATTCGATTGGGATTAATGAAGTGAGAAAGGGGAGAAGTATGGAGAAAGAAGAAGGGAACAGAGGAGAGGACACGTAAAATGAGCGCATGACCTATGGAATGAAAACAAATGAGAGAGATGAATCTGACTGTACACAGAACTCGCATCAAAGACGAATATGACGGCATGAGATTGATCTAATTTCAGTTTTATCCTCATGCTCTCGCTCGCCACAGCAGATGTTCTACACGGTAAATAACTTCTGTTTCCCCTTCCGAATGATCATGTTTTCGGGAACTAAGTCGGATAGGTCGGATAGATTCGGATGAAAAAATATTTGCTACATCTCATAGGTTTTTCGATGTGAGAAACAACTGGAACAACAGAATCTGTGAATATAATCCGAATATTCACATCCGACCTGGTGGAGATTCAATGAAATTACTTCAAGGAATCGTAACAACGACGTTCTTCTTTCCTCCTGTCATTCTCAAGTTCACTCCAATGCCCGAAATTGGAATTCGATTGTACAACATCGTCGATTGGACTGCGTGGTCGGTTACGCTAACGTGAGTTTTGATCGAGCAGATTCTATTATTGTTTTATTGTTATTATTAACCTCCAGCAGTGCTGTGATTATAGGGATTCACGTCTCATTTAATTGGTTTATTGGAGTATTGTTTGCATTAAATCATTACCGTAATCTCATTCAGTGCAAATTGCCCTAAAATGTCTGTCATTATTAACTCTTTGCACAAAAGATTTTTGATGCGTGGTTTGATCTCTTCTCAGAGCCAGAGAATGACGTGTTTCTCATTTCGAACAAAGCCGAATTTCGAAATTTCGTGGATGAATTCCGTAGATCCTAGGCGCTAATTCCTCTGGTTTCTCGCCGTCACATTGTAATAGTATATCAGAATGAGCATCTGGGAGAATGAAGAAGGGGAGAGAATGGAGAAAGATGGGAATTCGAATTGGGTCGTGCATATGAATCATGCGGCTTTTCGGCGAGGGCGTCAATATCCGAGGCGCCTTCCATACCCCCTCCTCTATTCCTCGCCCCTCCATTCGCCCCTCGGCTGAGTGATAGATAGGGATAGTGTCTAACCCCCTCAGAACGGAGCTGAAGACAAAACAAGGAGAATAGACAAGCGAGGATCCGTCATGTTGAAATTCGATAGAAAGAGGGAAAGGGGAACACACAAACCGGCCGGGGATTAGATCTTCTTCCAAGGGAAACGAACTGGACAGAACTGTTTAGTGGGCTGGCTGATCTTTAGTGTCATCAGTACAATGTCTAAAAATGAAAAAAAAACGATGCAGTATTCAGTGAAAATACCGGATATGCTACCGTAACAAAAATAATATTTATATTTATTTGATTGCAGTCACATGTCTGCCATCTGTCTCGATCGCCTCGTTGCCATCATGTTGTACAGTCGATACAACCAATTGGTCACGACCGGAAGGATTCAGAGGTTCTGGTAAGTGTTCAGCATTCTTAAAATTATCGATTAGAAAGAAGTGCAATGCTATCGCTTCTCAAATTTCGCTCTATTTACACTGATTTGATGAACTTTTGTTAAATTAGATAAATATTTTCCCAGATAAATAAATCTTTTTCAGTGTCTTCGTGTGGTTCTTCTTCCTCACAGCGAATGTCTTCTTCTTCGCCTTCAATTTCTGCTGCTTGACCCAACCCCTGAAGGAGCACAACTTCTACACCTTCGGATACAAGAGCTTCGACCCGCGTCAGTTTTTAGATTTCAGTACTTGGATAAGAACTTGGACTTGGATATGGATAAGAACATTCACATTCACAAGAACAATTTTGTAGTGTTTTCCCTAGAATAGACAACAATGATTATATTTCAGCGCAAATGAACATCTACACAATCTACTACACGCCAGTAGAGATTCTGACCATCTGCATTCTAACCGTATCCAATCCGATCACTCTTGTTCAATTGTACCGACGACACAAGCGAAAAGTCGCTCTACGGATGTAAGTTTGGCCCATCGAATTCCCCTTTGAAGTTTGCCGCTTTCTCCCTAGTCATCCGCCACTACTTCATGTTGCTAGGGACCACACAACCAAATGTCGCCGTTTTGAGTGCAAGATTCGCCTTTATTCGTATGCCATTATTCATAATGATACAGAGAGAAGGCCCCTCGATTCTCTCGAGTTCTGGCCGCAAGCTAGTCTAGATTTATTTCGAACACGGTGACTTCGCACGGCCTAACAACAGCGAGCACCGGCCATCATCCATTTTGGTTTATTTCGTTTCGTGTCAATATTGAAAAAAAACAACAAAAAAAATGGAAATTTTGCATTGGATGGTGGCCGCGGCCTCGCTGCATGGTTTTTGAGACTCAACATCCATTGGAATCTCTACTTACCGCACGTGTTCCTCTCTCCTCTCTCTGGTTCCGCTTCCAGGCAGGGTTCCTCCAAATCCTCCGTTGCCGGCGGAATCCTCACCAGTCAGCGATCCCAGTGGCAGAGGTACGGTAGTAGCTGAGGAGTACGGTAGTGGTTGGAGAACAGCCCCTTCGACAGCCCTTTGTAACAGCATCCTCCCTCGAATGAGTGATTAACTTTCCTCCCGATGAGTAGAATGACATCAAACGATAATATGCAATGGTTCGAGTTCGTGTGTCATTTCTAACTCCTTCGGCTCTCGTCTCCTTCCAGTCTCTGATCACCGATTCAGATGGCGAGATTCAGCCCGATTGAGGTACAAGTGCAAAGATGCGAGGAGAGATGCGAAGGATAGCTCGTTAGCACACTCATACTCATCTAATCGTGTTGTGAATTCGGGATGAACCGCATACTTCGCATGGGATGGCTTCCTTCTCCTCTCTCCCGCGTGGATTCCCGATCTATCCCTCTCCCTCCCTCCTTCCATGCTTTACTCGTTGCATCCTTCCCCTTCCATCAGTCCTCGTCTCCTTCTCACCTATCGGCTACTGTCAATACTTGTCCATATTCCATTCCATTCGTCTCGTGCGTGCGATGTTGGCCATGGGAAAGTTGAATAATATCTTCTGGAGATGTGGCATTGGGTCGGATGAGAATTAAACACAATTATATCAATTGGTTATGGTACATTTAGTAACTAGAGTTTACGATCGAAAAGAATAACCTCAATTTTATTATCGAAATTCGCACAAAACTAAACGCAAGTTTCTAAAAGTACCATCGCCATAATAATTTGTGACTCACACATTCTCATCCGGTCCAGTGCCTAAAGGCTGACATCGCACGACGAGAGGCCGCAGGGCAGCACAGGAGGAAAGCGAGTGCGGCGAATGAGCTCTGTGTTGCAGGGCGAGCACGATGCTGTTGGATGAGCATGAAGATGGGCAGTCGGGCGATCTCGACGGATGTGAGAGATATGGCTACGAGGAGGGCCAATCGACAACAGCAGAGGATACTCGTGCAGGTTGGCCAATGTTCAGTCAAGTAAATAACAATTTAGAAAAAAACCACGCGGGGCCTTACCAGTGGGTCCCATGTACCGTTGTCTTACAACTGTAAAATCGCTTGACGTGGATACACCTTAACCTTTACCTTTTGAAAAAAAAACTCGATGTTGGGTGTGTTTCAGACGCATATGTAGTCCTAGCCTATTTTGTCATACCAAATATATTTTGTCATACCAAATATTGAAAACAAATGGATTATCTCACAGATCTCCGTGGTGGCTCTCATCTTCTATGCCTACATGACTGCCTACTACATCTCCTACTACGTGACCTTCCTCTCCTCAACAGCGACGATGATCTTCAATTCTTTCTTCTATTCAACGACGCATATGATCAATCCTGTTATCTACTTCTCGCTGAACAAGGTCAGCATATGCGGATACGAGTCCACTAGTAACATTTGAATTGGGCGATGTGCAAATCGAAGATCAAATGGTTGTGATCCAGAGCATTTAGCTTTATCGGTATAAATTTTGAAAAGCCTTGAATAAAAGCTCTCATCCGTCATTAAATAGTCCGATCAAGTGATTAGAATTTTTTTTAAGTATTGAAAAATATAAATATTGCAGGAGATGCGTGAGCAATTGATCGACGCGATCAAGACTTACTATCGAACTCTCACCTGTCAGCCCAAACCTCCACTTCCTTCTCGATCGAACACTCACAGGGAGCACACGTACTGTTTATTTGCATTATCAGGATACCGTAGTTAACACTCTTCACTCATGCTTTTCCCCTCATTTATTTTGATTATTTCCATCGTAAAATCAATCTTTCTATGTTTCCTCGATCCCTCTAGCCGTTCGTACCTTCAGGATAGACCGTGCTCATCCCTCGTGTACAACCTATTCCGAGACCATTCCCTTCTTCTCCACTGCTGCAGTCGCCAATTACAAGTGTGTTGTGTCCTTCATTAGTTAGAGCAATTTTGAATGTCGTCAACTATAGGAAAACATGTATTCTGAGAAGAACACCCATAGTTTCGGATCATTCTCAAATTTGATCGTTTAAGGACCACAACAACTACGAATGGTAACTTCCTGAGAGATCGCGACGGGGATAAGCTATTGGTTGATAATGATGCAGTCATTCATGACAAGGTACTGTGGCTTATTCAGATTAATAAATTTTATCATTTACGTGTAGTCTCAAGATGCAATTTCATTTGAGATAACCATAGAATAGAGTCGACATGGCTAATACATTAAATTTAACATGAACTGTCGCATTTGTTTCAGATAAGTGAAGGTGAAGAAGAGGAAGAGGAGATCATTGAGGGATCATCATCAGCCATGATGGAGTCTGTCACGGTTACTAAGGGTGCGTCCGCACCGATATTTATGGCTCTCATCTCGTAAAATTCACAGATTCATATCTAACTGATGACCAACTGAATAAACTGCAAGATCGAGAGAGATCGGAGTTCATGAATGATCTTATCTCTGCTCTCAAGTGTGAGAGCAATCCCTCATTGAATATTGAAGATGAACAAGAGGTATTTGTTGTGTTCGAGTCTTTTTAGATCCCAGCTTTGCACAGAATGGTATTCCGAAAAAATATTCCACAGGGCCGGGGAGACGCTTGATTGCAATTCTCGATCATCTAATGTGACTTCAGAGCCAACCCGACTTGGCCTCGAGCTTCCCGTCAACAAGCTTCCGACGTGTCACACTCAAGCCATCCGTATCGCTGGAGATTCCGAGATTATACCCTAATAGAAAGTACGGTAGACAATCAATCGATCAGAACGAATGAAAGTTTTGCAGATTCATGCGTGTCTCAAACACGGTGCAAGTGATATCGAAGTCACCCGGCGAAGGTTCCAATTCCGCCTATAATTCGATCACGTCGATTGATCGAGAGGAAAGCGATCTCAAACTCAACGGCTTAAGCGAGAGTTCCACCTCGAAAGAGAGCAATTACAGACCATCGAAGTAAGAATTACGATCGTTCTCGTTGATAGACAACGCAATAGTCACGAATACCAGTGTCACTTGTTTTGCATCACCTTATATTCGAGTGACCTGATTTTTCATCTAAGATTCGCACGAAAAAGCGATAAGGAGAAGCAATTCTGTCAACATGTCAATCAAAAAATTTGGCCATCGATTGATCAATAACATTGGAAATCCAAATTTTCAGACCGATCCCATCCTCTTCCTCTTCTCGGAATCATTCTTCCTCCTCTACTCCGGTCTCCTCCTTCTCTGATCATTCATGGCGACGTCTAACAGGAACTCATACTGACTCAATGTCATTGATCCAACATGAATTCGTCGACTCATCAGATAATGAGGAGGAAATATCTTACCTGTAACCCTCCCACATTGTCAAGAGCACTCTGCTCTCTAATAGAACGCTTGTTGCCAATATATTACATATTCTATTCGGTCATCAGTTATTTGTACATGAATCTCCGGCCATCAGTAGTACGAAGTTGCTCCCATCTAGTCACTGTTCTCCCTTCGTGCCATTCGGGTATCGATCTGTGATCGGAGATCATCCATGGCGCCTCGACCCCCCTTTATCACTCCTCCCCATCTCTCGTCCCTCCACGCGGTTGCCCCTCTCTTCCCCTCTCCTTATCTCTCGTCCACTCTTTTCATTGACAAAGGAAGGTGTTTCACACGCCCCCTTCGTTCGCCCAAGATAGTGATTGACTGATAATCACCCCATCTCTCTTCCCCCCTTCCGACAAGTCACGTACCATAGACAGTTCCTTTCCACTTTTCCATGCTGACGAGTGCTCGCACACTGTCTCCCTTCTCGTTTTCCCCTATCGAACGTTTCCATATTTGCTTCCGGCTATCACTTCCCTCTACTGGCTAACACTGTCCGCTATCCTATTCATTGTCATCGATAACTGCTATCCAATCGAGTCTTTTCCTTTTAATTATCCCTGTGAATGAACGATTATTTATGAGTGGCGGGTGCAGCGCAGTGTATTCTTGTGATGCTTAGGCAAAAACGTTACGATCAGGCATTCTCGTAAAAGGTCTCTTTCATCATTCTCACTCTCAAAGACGACATATAAGATCGACTTAGCACAGCAACGTGACTTGCGCCGTTCGTGTTGGTTTTGTTGTTTGGTACTCTACGACCGCTCTTCACCATATCATTCAGCACAAATGAATCTGTCCGAGTTGATTGGAAATCTTCGGGAAATCTTCACCACTGACAAAGTGGACGTCGACGAGGTTCGACGAGTAATGGAATCGTATAAGAGCAACCCGGAAGATTGGAGGATGTTCGCCAAGTTTGATGAGAATAAGTGAGTTGGTAGATGAATTGATCGATGAACCGGAAGCCATTTCTCTCGTGTGAATTGAACATGAGTTTACGACTAGCACCGAGATTAAGATGGACGTTTTACCTGTATCACTAATATTTTCTTAGTTATCAATCACGACTTTCCTGAGGGGTCAGAGCTGTCAGCTTAAAGAAGCTTTCAGATCAGAGTCGATAGTTCAAATGACCATCTTCAGATACACACGTAATCTCGTCGATATCGGCAACGGCAAGTACAATCTGATGATTCTCTGTTGGGGACCGGGCATGGCATCAAGGTCAGATCGGGGATTTAAGCGTTTGAACTCCTCGCCCATTTTCTTCTCCCATATAATCAATTAGTGACCACGTGGCTGCTCTAATAGAGCGGAGGAACGAAAGATAACCGGTTCCTCGCTCTGTTTTCACTCATTTTCGCTGATCTCATTGCGAAAATTGTCCCAACACTGACGACGCACAGCACTGCTCACGAATGTTTCAGTGATGTTAGGATCAAAATGTGCCCACGCAAAGGACATCTAATTTCATAATAACTTTCTTAAAACAATAACATACAACACCAGCTTAAATTATAGTACATTATCAATTTAAGAATTAGTGATCAAGAATATATCCTGCGAATTTCAGCATTCACGATCACACGGACGCTCATTGCTTCGTGAAGATTCTCGCTGGACGATTGGTCGAGACGCAGTTTGAGTGGCCGAAGGAAGAGGACAAGGAGGAGAGATTGCAAGTGAAACAGAAGACTGCGTACACTACCAATGGCGTATCCTACATGAGCGGTACGTTCAGTGAAAATGATTCCCGTACCAAACCCCCTATAATCTAGTTGGAACACACACGTGAAATATTAAATTTCATCTATCTGTCAAAACTTTGACCATAACATCACAATACAGGTGTGTAAAGGTAAAGGTGCACCCCATATTCAAGGCACTCGCTTCCTGCGTCTTGAGTACCTACTGTACCTTCAGTAATCTCAATTTCTCAGACACGATTGGCCTGCACCGAATGGAGAACGATTCTCACCAGGATGGTGCCGTCTCCCTCCATCTCTACATTCCGCCCTACACCACGTGCAATGCCTTCGATGAGGTCAGTGGAAGACCTTTTCCGCCCCCCCCTCCCAAATCTGAAAACATCTAGAGTTCCCCACGAAAACAACCTGATTCAGCCGACTGAAATGCCAATTCATTTCAGAGAACGGGAAGGAAGACGAAATGCACGGTTACGTTCCATTCCAAATACGGAATGAAGGTTGACTATCGCGGATCGAAGGAGGGTCGAGTGGAAGGAATCATTGATTATCCGACCACTCGATGCAATGATGTCTCCGCCTGAATTGTCCCTCACTGTACAGTGTAAATATATTGTCATATCGCCATATCAATAAAGTCATTCACGTCTGAGGTCATACCATCTCAAAATAGGCCAAGTAAACACAGTTCGCATGCATAAGAAAACGGAAGTTGACAGACACCCGGCAATTCCTGGAGCTATCGCACGTAAATTTTCGCGAAAAACGCAGTCAACCGTTTTGCCACCCTCAAGATCCGGGATGTAGGAAATCTGTATGTCACGAAAAGGTAAGCCTGTTCTTACCAATTCTCACGCTTCCGGTCTTTCCCCCACAAAGCCATCAGTGTGTCCCTCTGGATCGCTAATTCCGCTCGTCAGTCTCAAATGGCTTCATTCCACTTCCCTTTCCTGTGGGTTGATCTTCCCCATCGTTCAAAAGACCACATTCAATTTGCGTCGTTTTCACGTCGAATTGCCCACTTGCACAATAACACATCCGTCTTGCTGCTACTGTAGCGAAATATATATTGTCTGCTGCAGCCAAGTCATGTTTGACCGACTGTGCAGTGTATTGTGTTCCACTTACTTCCTTGTCTTTTCATCATGTGCAGGTCCTTGCAGCGTGTGCACAGTTGCGTGTCATATCAGCTAACACGAACACAGGGAACAACAATCTCCCTAGCTGGTCGCACCGATTTCACAACCATATTTGGGGCGCCGAGTCGAGTTGCCGCGTGTTACCCCAGGACGGAAAACATTGTGGGAAGGAAGCGGAAAACTGAGTAGGAACTTGGTCGTGGGCCCCAGATTGGAGAGAGAGGGAAATGAGCGGGATTGCGCCTTACCATGTGGACGTTCATTGGGTGAAGGAAGACATCGTCCCTCGATTATCCTCATAATTGGGAAACGGCGCGTTAATTAAGCGGTTCTGTTCCGGGACAGAGCAGATGAATGGACGAGGCAGAATATGGGAGAGATTCGTCCCTTCATCTCCTTCCTCGTACATTTTCTTCTCCCTTCGTGCACAATCCTCCACTGCAAATGACGCCTTTTTACAGCCTCTTCCCACTCCGCCAACGCAACAGAAAGAGAGAAGCATCTCCATTACGGGCCCACAGAACGGCAGCGATGACTTCACTTATTCTTTTAAATTCTAGATTCAACAACTCGATATTTAGTTTTGAGATGTCCGCGTGACAACATTAGATTGGAGATGTGGATGACAAAACATCTACTCTTTAAAGAATCTTCCGGACGGTCTGAGTGGTCTCTGAGCGCTTTCCACCACATTGGGCGCACCTTGTTTTTCTTAATTTTCGAGATCCAATCGCCCGAAGAACTTAGATCTCCGGTCCTTTCATCTACTTCGCTCACCGTGTACGACATCGTTGTTTTCGTCTCTCGGAACCACTTATCAAACGTAGACCGAATGACGGACGGTTTTTGTTCATTTACTTTCTGGTCTGGTTGACAATCCAATATAAAGTAAGACTCCGCCTCGTTTCTCCCCATTTCCTCTCCTCCTTTCTTTTTAAGTTCCTCCTCTTGAGTCGTCTCTTCTTCGTCCATTTCTTCTCCACTTCTTTTATCCTCACGATCTTCTCCTCAGTCTCTACTCTAATTAAGGCACGAGCGCACTTTCCATTATTCCTCAAGGTTTCATTTCCCCTCGTAGAATCGTCGCTCGTATCTTTTCTGCTTCTTCTTCTCCTTCTTTTTCGTCTTTTCTTCTTCATGGCCCTCAAGGTTTGCCCTCCTTCAAAAAACGTCCGAGAACCTACCATCCGTCTTCCATCGCTTCATAAGCCGTCTCTAATTCTTCTTGGTTGGCCTCAATTCCTCCACTCTCCGCACTCCCCGTTTCTTCTCATGAATATTACGGTAGTCCCGACGAATTTCGACAAGTGGCCCATTCTTACACATTTTCCCCCCGTATCGCCTCTGCTGTCATCCCATTCATATTGCAGTAGTACCTCCCCCCTTAATTGCCTCCTCCCTCATTCTCCTTGTCGTCTCCTCTGTTGTTCGGTCGTCGTGTCATACGCGGGAATCTCCCATTTGTCTATGACCACGCCTGTTCTTTGCCTCCGCTACGGCCCCTCTGATACTATCACACACCCTCTCGCTCACCTCATCGTTGTTTCTAGCGTTGTGTTCATTGTTGTTCCATCTCCTCCGTCTGATCATCAGCATCCCTCTCAGTCACCCCTCGAATCACCTCGCTAAGGATGGCTCTCATCTACGCGAATGCAGTCAACAAGCGCATGGGACTTCACTCGGTGAGCAACTACCTCCTTTCAAAGGATCAACTGCATATTATTTGTGTGCGGGGACTGAGGCTATGAGCCTTGTAAAGCCCACAAGCCTCTCACCCTACGATTTTAGTTCCTTTTACGCTTCCGCTTCAATAAATCTTCCTTTTGAGGATCGTCGCAAGAAGTCGGAGATAACATATCGTGCGTGTTCTCCGTGTCCGTATGGGAACCATCACAAGTACTCCGTTGAAGAGAGACCAAGGAAGAAGTTCGTTCCACCCTAATGAGTATCCTTTTTCGCAAGACTGACTCGTGCACTATCTGACAAGAACAAGTGGTGCACTAGAGAATTGATGAGGGCCTCCTCTGACCTGTCAACTTCCCTGTAGGCCTTCTTCCTGCTCCTCTAAATATAAGTTGTCTTCCTAGTAAACGAACGCGTGTTTGACGATGTCTTGATGGTAATTCGACACTATTCCCGGTAGTAATACTAGCGGGGTGAGTTGTTGTCTGCTGTCACTGTGTTCCCCCCTGTCTATCCCTCGATGCTCTTAATTACACTGAGGATCCGGCAAAGGACACGAGGGCGCTTAATCTACCTGAAAGCCACAGTGCGACAACAGGAAATTCCCTCAAGTAGCCTGGGGAGATCTTTCGAGATTACGAGACCGACAACCACTGCGTGTACTTTCTGTGATTGTGAGAGGCTCTCGTGGGGAGGGGATGATGAATCGTGGAACAGGTGCCGTGTAACTTCCGCATAACAAGACCCTGCCCGGAAATGAATCAACATTTAATGGGATATTTATGGATGATAACAGATGGCCTTACCAGTGGGTCCAACCTAGCGTTGTCTTACGACTGTAAAATCGCTTGACGTGGATACACATTTACCTTTTATGGATGCAAGGGAGGTTAATGATACATTTACAGGAGTTCCACTGCCGAATCGGGAATAGTCAGTGATTTGTCGTCTACCGTTCACTCATCCCAATCGACGTCGCCCGTTAGAGCTGGAGAGCATCACCATCATCATAAGAGAAACGTCGTCAGATCGAAGACCACGACGACGTAAGAAATCAATAAAAAAGGAAAATACAGTGATATTGTTTACAGTAGCCTTGTATGGTTTCCCGTTTTCAACAGTGTCCTCAACTATGTTTTAGTAAGTATTTCAAAATATATTCGTCCGGTTCATTTCCACAGAATCACAAAAAATTATTCACGAGTGAACTTATATTAGTTCCTGCTCTCCTCTGAAAAAAAAAGAATTGCATCCTGCAGCTACATCTATTTTCAGCCTTTCGGGGCTAGTCTTTAGAAATTAGGATGCTGCAAGACTGCTCTAACACGCTAATTATCGTTGCAGTTGTTGTGATCTCTCTCGTGGAGGGGAACTATCGCGGAAACGATCCACTCCCGTATTCGGCAATTCTCATTCGTGCACAAGAGAAAGGGAGAGATGCGATGCCAATTGACCAAGAAGCAACTGCAGGTATTTTCCCCTGAAAAACATGATTTTGCAAGACGATCGGATGTTCATATGAAATCCGATCTGAATCCTGCGAATGCGATAACTTTTCTGCCTCTATCGATCAATATGTGAAATTTGTAGGGGTGAGTTGTAGGGAGGAATTCTTGAGCAGGAGGGATCAAACCTTCAGAAAGGCTGCACTTATCAAATTTCACGCTCAAACCGTTTCTGGGTATTCGATCGCATTCTTCGAGAGAGTATTCAGTTTCCGAGTATCGCCTTCGAAAGAAACGTGATAATTAACGAGAAGAGTGAGAGAATAGGACGGCTCTGTCGGTAATTGGCCTATGCACGGCGGGGCTTCAGTGGTAATTGAGTCAATGATAGCCATTCGTCAGAGGAGACGATAGTGTAGTTGGAATGAAGAGAGTAATTCCTATGAATGAGGTCATTCTCATTCAGAAGAGCGAGATGAGTTGCTCGTCATTGCAAGCTCCGGCCGTCTCTTCATTAGATGAGGAGGAGGAAGAATCGACGACATCACAATTCCTCGAAGACAACAAGTAAGTGGGAAGGGAACGTGTAGAATTGAGGCTACGAAATTGGATCAGAATCCCCTCTCATTTCGCACGTTAATTCCACTGAAGCAACGAGGAACTACAGTAGTCTCATTTCCCCTCTAGATCAGATAAGAGTGGTCTAATTTCCGATGCTCTGCCTATCTTTATTACTCTTTAAGTTTATCTGACCGCGAGAGGTTACGGGAAAAAGGAGACTTTAATCTGATTCTACTCCATTTTGTTGCAGGGAAGATGCTTCGATGGAGAGGAAGGGCAGTGTTTTCTCACGTATGAAGAGAAAGTTCAGCAATTGGAAGATTTGAAGTGGTCCTTGTCCCTTTTCCTCTCAAAAGAGAGACCCACCCAGTATTCGTCACAACGTAGAGCTTCGGGCTTACACTTAGCACATAAACACACACGAGATACTCACCGAACGAAAATAATATATATGACCGACGGTGCTTGCGAGCTTGGTCTTCTTCTTTCATTCGAATCACACTTAGACACTTAGGCCCAACTCAATATGGGCACAGGATCTCGAGGTTTCCTGAACATTCCGATATTTGACCTTCCACAACTTATTTTCCGTAAGACTTCCGAGGCGCTTCACTAAGTCTCGCTTGATTGATGTATGGAATACTTGATAAATATTCATTCTTTGTCAGTGTGTTTTTCGAGTTGACCGCCGCTGGGCCGTTTATCTTTTCGAACAACAGTCTGGAGGCTTTGCGTGTTTTATTGTATGATCTTTAGAAAAATTACTAACCATCTCTTAGGACGCAAGAGCATTGATTAAGGGGTCCGCTTCATCACTTATTGATCTTTAGCCTACACACATTCTTGTTTTTGATCGTTCTACAGATCACAAATCACAACAGTCAGCATACAACATGCAACGTGCTCTGAGTGACAGCTCGCAACACACAACGACAGGCCAGTTTAGGCAGGGATTTAGCGGGGATTCCCCTCCTTTGAGCACACTGAATGCGCCGACCGATAAGAAATGCGCAGATGAAGAACCTTTCCTTACTAATACGATGCAGAATTTGTTGGAATGTGAATCCCGCTAGAACCTATGATTAACTCTCTCTTTTCAAATTTGAGAATTATACCCCTCCCCTCCCCCGAATTCATCCATAGAAGACAAAACGAATCACGCCTCTTCGTTTCCCGCATATAATCGTCAACTTGTTGTGATTCGTTCACTTCTCCATCCAATTTCTTCCATATTTTAAACCAAAAAGGTGTTTGACGCACGCCGGAGACAAATGGAAAGTGAACCCGTCATATTGTAGTATAACGCCTTCGCTTCTGTTGTCGTCATTCTGATTGTGCTGCCTATCACATGCTTTCTTCATCCCTTCCATCTGATTTCGCCCCTCCATTGTCTCTTTCCTTCCCCATTCCTCCTCACACTTTGGCCTCTTCATCGTTTCCAACATACGGAATTCGTCTCCTTTCTCATCCTTTTACGGCTTCAAAAGGGCGTAACGATGAGAAATTTGAACATGTGAGCGGGGAGAAGGGACGGTGTTTACCATTTAGAAGACGATCGAGGGGATGGGTAGACGGCGACTGATAACACGTTCAATATAGGGGCCCTATGCGATTGTGGTAAAGCGGCCTCGTGATGGATCGCCCGTAATCAATCTCATTGACGAGTCTCCATATTCTCCTATCGCTCTCAGATTCAAATCCACTTACCCGAGACCCCTCAAAATGACTCAAATCTTGAAAGAAGACCGGCTTTCTGTTACCCCATCTTGATCAGCGCAACTTTGCGACTACTGATAAATGTTGTATCCGCTCAGATTCCAGTACAACCGCGTGATCAGCGTGCAGTTCTTTCGCTATATTCTGCATTGCAGTTGATCACGCTGACGCTTATGCAAATTGACGAGTATCAGAAGGGGGATTAAACCGTCATCTGCTCATGTTTCCGCTGTTACCGCTCGTGTATTTGCAAGGCGAGAAGATAACAGATAGGAATGAGAGAGAGGCATCCCCCGCTTAGTCAGATCATCCCCAGTGGCAGTGCCTGTGCGATCACTACTCGCACGTCTTCATTGACTCTCTAGGATTGACTCTTCCTTGTTTATCGAGAATAGATCCACAGGCATTCGGATAGGTAGTCGTGTTTGTCGGATCATCCCCTTTGGCAACGCCTGTTCCATTACTAGCACGTCTTGATATTCTCCCTTGTTTACTGTGAATAGGCTCACTGGCGTTCTCGAATCTTCCGTACCCATACCTACTGTAGTTCAACTCCTAGACAGTATACAATACACTATTATTGATATACGATTGATTGATGTATTGTTGACGTTCCGTGATCACTGACCTCTCTTGTTCGAACAGTCCTTCTGATCACGCAATTGCAGTCTATCAGTATCTCTCTATCTCGAGAAAGAAAGTGAGAGGTAGGAGGAGGAAGAGAGCGAGTCATCGTCATGGCCTTTATCACTCCCTTCGTTAGTCGTCAGTACGCCGGTGTGTATCCTATCAAGAGCCCCATGGAGCCACGACACTCGCCCGAGAAGGTTGACCAGAATTTTAACCTATTTTAAGCTCAAAATTGACTCAATAACCAAAAAATATATATTTGTATCCCACAATATCTCACAGTTTTATCCTATTTTAAGCTCAGAATTGACTCAATAACCTCAATAATCCCTTTTTCAGCAACGCATCGTGATCAATGACTTCTCCGCGCCCATTACAGAGAAGGTAAATAATTTTTTTCTGAGTATGAACCAAAACCACAAACTCAACGAAAATTTGGCTGGTCCTAGAGTGAAATCAAGGTAATCTCGAACCTCAATACGCGCAATAGAAAAACTGAAATTTGCTGGTTTCAGCAGCGAAATCTCATTAGCCAATGTTCCGGTGCAATACTCTCTTGAATGTAGGAGGGAGTGTAGAGACTAACATCTCGACGCGATTTGGCCACTCGTGATCCTATTTAGGAAGATCAAAACTCTCCATAATACATACTTTTTGTCAATCAGACAGAACTAGAGATCAAGGTAAATAGAGAGGACAGATCAGTGATATTGAGAATGAAAGAGATCGGTAACTCTACCGATCGTCTCTGTTTTCCCATTCAAAAAGATTAATGGAGAGTGCGAGAGAGAGGGGGAGCGATTAGAGCCGTAGATCACTCAAATCACAACCCGCCAATCGTTTTCACTTTCCCTCTGTGAAACGCTTGGTGACAGGCGTCGATCAGCCGGGAAATGGACCGGAAACGAATAAATGGAAGGAAACCACCAATTTTGAGCGCATTTAACGGCTCCATTGAAAAAAAGTGACAATTTTCCGCCACCAGTACGGTATCGCATGCGATCCTTCCGATTTTACATGCGACTAGCGACCAATTTCGTATGGAATGCACAATCATTTCTTGCTTGGTAAATTCATCTGGAATGATTCTCTCCCTGGTTCCTCTTCCTCTCCATTCCATTCGTCCCTTCTCCGCTCTTCATTCATAGAAGACGTCCATACACAGAAACGGAGAGAGGGAACACACGAGGGATGAGGAGGGAGGGAAGGGGTTGACAAGGGGGAAGGAGGAGGAGGAAGATGAGGAGGATGAGGATATCCTTCCTCTTCATTCCCTCTTTCGTCTCGCACATAACAGGAAGAAGCCCCCGTTCATCCTCATGACTTTCAATTTCCTCTTGCAGCATCATGAAACTATTTAATTCGCTTGGGCCTACTGGTATCTTCGCATTGCCTCGTCATAATTCCCTCATCAATTTCAGTTGGTCGAGTCCCCTTCGTCCTCTCGTCGATCCTCACAGCGCTCCGACCGCTCATCACGAGCCGATTCCATAACTGAACTCCGTCGAGAAATCGCCGCCGCGAAGCCCCGACAACGCACTGGTAAATATCTAAGCAACATTATAAGAAGAAAATGTTCGAGATGTCCCTTAATGAGATCTGCAGAGAAGCTCAGTTTCGCTTTAGTAAATCGAGAGTGCCCGGGGCTTTTTGCTAAGGAAGCCGTTCATCCATTATCTCCCTCTCTCTCCTTCTCCACTTTCTGTTCGTCTTGAGAGTATATGTTTTTTTTCCACCACTAACTTTTGGCTGGTCGTTTTCTCCTCTTCTAAAAGAGAAAGGGAGAAAGGGAGGGGAGGGAAAGTCCATTCTCCTCTCCTCCTCTCTCCGTTCTTCTTCTTCTTTCTTCCCTCTTCGTTCAAATCGTCCCTCTCTCTTGTCTAATCCTCCCCCTTGCGATGGGCTGTTGGCGGCTGCATTCCTCTACGTGTAAGTGGCTATCGATTGAGATGGAATGTCGATTTCTGATCCTCATCTTGGAATCCCATCTCGAACCACGGGTATAGCAGAGATCTCCCGCAGGACTCAAGTCCATGATTAACGTGATGACATTACCTATCACCCTCGGATGTATCATGATGCGGATTCCCCGGTTTCGATACTCGTGCAATCGAACAAACATAGCGTTGATTGGGAGGAGGGGAGTAACTTTCTCCTCACTCCCACGTGTGTCCACTAACTTCAGGCGCCTCTCGCCCCTTCTTGAAAGTAAAACACCTTTCCCACCCCTTGCCGTGTGAAAAAGTGACTGGGTTAGTAGGAATTGGGAAGTGTCGGGTTTCACTATGGAAACCGCGCATACAAAGTGGTGCCGTGCCCTCCTAACGAATAGTGTCTTGAGAAGTCTCTGCTCTTAAATTCCCTCTTCATCAATGATTCTCGGCTGTCCTTCCGTTGCTCTCTTCAATGATTCTCTTCTCATTTGCAGTGAGCGAAGGCAAGTCACTCGACACGCTCGTAGCCGAAAAGGATCAGAGATTGGCCGATTTGAAGAGACGAAAGCAGCAGAATATCAGAAGAAGGCACACGATGACCCTTCGTAAGATCTCCGAGCAATACGAGACCAGGTAATTAACTTTAATTAATTTTAATTAAAAATAAACTGTTAATTAAACACCAACCTTCATCTCTTCATCTCTCTCTCTAATAGGATCTCATCCCAATGTTGCGTTTGGCTGTTGCGTTTCGGTTTGAATTTGACTAAGCGGGTTTGGGTGTTGGTCCAATGCAAAAAACAGGCGGTTTGGATCGGGGAATCAGTAGGAAAGAGTATCAGTCTCCGGCAAGTTGGAAAGTGTATCAGTCGCCAATGTTCTACCACTTTAGTCAGACGATTCGTGAGGATGATCTAATCTTCGATCAAAACGAGAATGGATTCACTACACTGGAGAAGCTAGCCGAGGTATATATATATATATATCTATAAATCGCATGTGGAATAATATTCACGAGTCACGAGAAGATTGGGCTAAATGTGCTTCGACAAATACGATATTACGATGTCGGGCTGGCGACAAAGTTAGACGTCAATTAGGTGAATTTCGGAATTCTTATGGTATTCAATAATTATGGGTGAGCCGGTGATCCATGACCTTCTTTGTTCGTCTTGTTTACACTAGAAAAGTTACGGGTTGTGCCCATTCCGTGATATGGGAGTGCTTTTCTCATCTTTCTTCCCTCGATCAAACGGCCAATCACGCGGGTTCTTCTCCCTTTCACTCCGTTCGCAAGAGGAAATATCACCTGCGCGTTCATTCCTATGCTTCTTTGTAGTCCACATCAAATCTCATTTCGGGGTAAATGAACGAAAAAAAGAAAAGAAGTTTCGCAATTTCCGTTTCGTTTGCTTCCTCGTCGATTTCTCATTTCGCTCTGCTTTACGAGCGCTTTTGCTTGCATCATTCTTCTCGTAGAGTGGGAGGAAGAGCGTCGATCGGTGTCTTCATTCAGATAAGGAAGGAGGAAAATGGGCTTATCAATGAGTGGGCAGGGTTGGAAATTACTGGAAGGACCAATATAACTCGTGATTGCTTCCTCCCTTCCCACACACGCGTGACTAAGAGGAATCGACACGGTCATTATTCATGAATCTCATCCATGGGGATAAACCTAGGCAAAACACTATCATAATAGAGAATGTGGTGTCAATCACACACTCCGATTCTGATCACTATCATTCTCCGAAATGCTTGCGTATTCCTCACACGGGCTGGCACGTAACGACATTTTGATGGGAGAGTCGGCCATACAGCTCGCAACACTCACCCAATCACTTTGTAGCCGCGCGCACAATTAGATAGATCGACGGTGGGGCACCACCGGGCAGCTGTAAACAAGTATGACTGGTCCAGTTCATGGGCAAAATTGAGAACGGGCAGAGTTTATGGATTTCTTGGAACACCCATAGCGAGCTGTTCAGTATTACGAATATTAACTTGAGAAACCAGTACACCACTAAATGCCGCAGTAACAATAAAAAATGATAAAAACTTGATGAAAAAATGATGATGAGATGAAGAGTTTCAACGCCAATTTTTGCAGGCTGAGGAGGAAGAGAAGGCGAAGAAAGAGGCTGCAGCAGAGAAACGTCGGCATCCCGTCAGACGGCGCTTCTCCAAGTTCTTCCGCTGGCTGTGCAATTTCCGCTCCTGAGCTCCTTAAGCTCATCCACCTCTTAAGCCCGTAACCCAAGGACTAAACATTCCCTTGGTATCCACCTAATAACTATTACTCGCCTCCTGCAATAGTCCATCTAGTTGCCCTCTTTCATATATTTGCTAGCAAAACCCAGTTCGTCCAACACTTTCCACCGGTCAAAACCCCAATTTCGCGTACGTTTCCCCCATTCTCTCGGTGAGGATCGAAGTACGATTCCTTCCGCACTCACTCAAAATCTCACTCATTGAGATGAACTAAGGAAGAATCGACTCCCAACCCTTCCCATAACCTATTCAGGTTGTCTGTATACTTTGTAGATAGCTTTCGGAGTAGAGACCCCACCCATGGATCGATATTTCGAGGCCTTTCTTTCTCTTCCTAATTTCCTGTCCACTTCTACTGAGACATTCCCCCTTCTTCTTCATTCACTGTAATTGTTCCACGTCTCAATCGGTAAATCGTACTATTATTTATTCAGTACAGGGCACTTTAGCAGCATTTTTGGCATCAGCATTGTGACGAAACCAGTAGAAACAAACGGGGATAGTTAAATGATGGACGATACTGAGGATGGAAAACACGCGAAACGATGGACAATCAAGAGTGAGAAATGTGAGCAAACGCTTTCGTTACGACTGTAATAACACAACGAAATACGGAGAAGAGAAAGAGTGTGATCTACCAGTATAGTGACAAGGGGATATAATATGAAGATAACTCTATGTGACTCTGTAACATACACAATTTACAGTTGGGATCATAGATAGTACATAATGGTGATTATTACATCAATCGATTATTTCTTCTTTCTGAACATGTCGAGATCTTCATCCGAATCATCGAAGAGACCTTTCTTTTGTGACGAACTTGTGGACGGGGCTGGAAGAAAACAATCACTCTCCCCTTTTAATTGTCCTAGAGTGTACTCGTACTCTAGTGAGCGTTCGAAAACATGTTTGTTCTTCGCATTCTCCCCCGTCAAAGATTGGCAGACGATTAGAGGGAGTATGATAAAAAAAAGAGGAAGAAATAATCCTCATCGATATCATATCGGTCTTCCCACGTAAGCAATGGCTATGTGCACCCATTGGATCCAGAGAGCAAACGTTTCCCCGTGATAACAACCATCCCTCTGGTCAAATAACCAAAAATCGTGCACCTGCCGGCAAGATTCTTTCACCCAATCCCTGACATCAATTCAGCAGAAGTTTAGTGATTAGGAGCAGGTGAAAATAGCCCGGTGGTTTGAACTGAGATGATTTCTCACCTTTCTTATCCTTCTTGAGTGCGGATTCGAGCTCATTTTTGAAGGCAGAATTCTTCGTGGGAAGAGTCTTCGAACCACCGAACTTCTCGTAGAAATCATCTGAAATATGCAAATCTGAAATGAATCGAATTTTATAGATAATTCGAAGATCATGCAAGTTTCACAATCGTGCATACAAGTAAACTAACCCGAATCAGAATCGAAGATGGATTTCTTCGTTTTGCTATCATTGCTCTGAGTGGTCGGCGCTGCTTCGCTCTTCACAGTGGAGATGGAAGACACGGTCATCCGAGACATCGGATTGGTGGGAGGCCTGAGAAATTAAACAATTAGAATATTTTTTGATATTTTGCGTCGGTAAGGTTTCGGGGAGGCACATGAGAAATAAGTTGTTCAGATTACTCGGTCGATCGTTTCGAATACTACCGTATGCAAGACCATCAAATTCATATCGAGTCGTTCCGAAAAAGTGGTCGATTCGAAAGTTCGGATCTACCATGTCCTCAATTAGTTAGTACCGTATGAAAACCCCAGTTGCTATTTTAGAGTCGAGTTAAATGATTTCAATGATAACTTACTTGGCAGCAGGGGATGTCTTGTATGGCGATGTGTGAACTGCAGAGATAGCAGAGAGAGGATCACCATCCGGACCGAGAGATGAAGAGGAAGACTTGCGAGAAATCGACGAAGGGGGAGACTGCAATCATATTTGTTTTTTTTTCTGATCAATTTTTCATGTAAACTTAAATAAAATTACTATCAAAGTTTTCGCTCACCTTAGGATCGGAAGTCTTCCTGAAGACCACAGGCGATTCCTTCACTGGACTCGAAGCGACTGGACTCTTAGGAGGAATATTCTTGGATACGGTATCCCCTCCGGCGGACGGGGATACGGTAGATTTGGGCATCGTGACCGATTTAGTGGTGTCTTCTGATTCACTGGATGATGTGATTCTCTTGGTTGTGGGAGGTCGACGGACTGGGCCACGCGGACGAGACTGAAACGAATTATGAGACATAGTGACGCAAAAAGTTAATATTTCTAGATAAATTATTATCGAGCAAGTGAAACTATTGGAAAAAAAGAAACGCTTGATTTGTCTTCACCATTATGACAAATCTTTTTTTAGCTCAAAACAAGACTATCTCCTCAATTCAATAATCACTTATTTCTTATCGGATATAACAGTCGCCGGTAAAGCACTCTTATATCCACAAATTCTCCTATTGTCCACCAATTTTTAAGACTCTTTAACCAATAATGGACTACTCCTAACGAATAATACGATAATCAAGATCAAATCTCACCTTATTAGCATGACTGAGTGGACCCTCTGACTTCGTCTCACTGGCAGCTCTTCTTGTGATGGGAGGAGTATCATTCGATCGATCAACGGAGGGAGGAACGAAAGGAGTGGAAGATGTTTCGATCATCGAAACTGGACGGATTCCCATCTGAAATACATGTTTGAGTTACACTGTTAGACTTCTAATCTAAATGATTTACTTATTGCTGCCCTATGAGCATGTTTCAAAATCCTCACAAATCGCATTGAATGTTGATCTGCCATTGCCCAATCAACTATGATGGTCATACTAATATCAAAGTTTGTCAAAAGAAAAAAAATAACGAGAAAATCATCACACTGGTATATTGTAAACTAATCCGACAATGTAAAAAAAATTACACAACACAACTCATATTCTGTACTAAATATTTACATAAAAATCCATGTTGAATGTCTCATTGGATTGTAATTCCCTACTTACTGAGTGGGATAAATCCTTTCCTCAATCTGTGTTGTCCAGACAAAGACCACACGTGTTTCGTATTTTTCCGAGATGTTTCGAATCTCGCCTACATTCATAAAACCAGCCTTAATGCAATGAAACTTCTACATTTTCGCTGTATCTAGATGTAATTTTACATGAGAAACAAGCAAATAAAACGATAACTCACCCCACTCGGTGGTTTAGCTGCCAATTTCGCATTGAGCTGCGCCATGAAAGCTGCCCGATTTCCCTGCATCGCTTCAGTATCCGAATCGTCACTGGGAGATGAGTCTCTGTAATGGTATAGAGTACATACCTAAATTTGAGAAAAAGAAAAGAATTCCCGTTCCCGCATGTTTCACTACATATTATGTGGCAATGTACATTTCATTTCATTCTCAAATTACCGGCCCACCTGTGATCTCTCTCGTCGATCGGTTCCTCTTCTGGTTGATCGAAGGGAGGCGGAGAGTCGAAGTGCACAGATAACTCCTGCAAGAAAATGGTTTTTCTGGAAAAAGTTGCAATTATAGAATTCGAAACTATTATTACTTCCGTTTTTTTCTAACTAATCACATCTTTTCTACTAATCACATACATACCTTCTTGACACGAGCAGGAGCGATTGGTTTCTCCGGGAGAGGATTCGACGCTTCCTTCACTGATTCCTCACTCGATGACTTTGATTGAACGATCGGCGACTGAATTATATATATGATTACAGCAATTATTAACCTACTTTACACTTTCATGCGTGATTGGACCAATGATAAGAAGAAATATGATACGATACGGCCAAGATAAGATCATTCTGGAATATTGTTCAAATCAATTCATTTATTTCATATATATGAGAGAGTAGGAATTGGATGTTAGGGCGTATTCTTCTCATTCACGTAAAACGGGGTCAGGAACCTTTATTTGCCCTATTCTTTTGCTCTATTTTGGTGTCTTTTTTCGATCTATTTTTGTTCTCAGTACTACTTTGTCCAAAGAAAAGATAACCACGGCTTTGATTTTCACAGTAATAATCTGACCTCTCCTATCGGAGGCGGCGATTCTCTCAGCGGAGTGAACGCTTTCTCCTCACGAGGCGGAAGGGGCTGCAAAGAATTGTTTTATCTCTACTTCAAACTCTATTTCTATTTCATTCCTACCTGCTCTTTGCGCTGCTCTTCGACAGTCTTGATTGGATCCCTGATGAAAACTGAATCCTCGAGCAGCGATTCTTCGCCCTTTCCTCCCTCGTCCTTCTTCTCAATCGAATCGGATGAGATCTGAAAGAAATCGAATCAATCTCTCTTAGTTACCAACCGGAACGAGTGGAGTCGGAACAGACTATTTCTTGCACATCACACTCTATTCATCCCTACTCTTTCACGCTTTCTCCCGCCAAACCGGCAAAAAGCGCACGCACCCTACCGTGATAATACACTGATTGGGATCAGCAATCCGTCTTTATTTCTTTTTTTCAGCAAAATGAGGGAGTGCATCCAATTCGTTTATGCTTTCATAAATTGACGATAAATTGATAGAATATTCCAATTCTATTCGTTGCACATGTTAATGGCGGGTAAACGAAGGAGTTGTTCACTAAGATAAGAGAAAACTTGCCGGATGAGTGTTGATCTCTGCAGAGGGCTTGGGAGTATCGACGACCTCGGAAGGAGCAGCAATCTGGAAAATAAAAATTCATGAAATTTCAAAAATATTTAAAATTATATATACAGTAGTTATATAAATTCAAAATTAGTCAAGTAACTAACGGGAGTCTTCTCGGCAGACTTCTTTTCTCCTTTCTCCTCTTCTTTTTCCTCCTTTAGATCTTCCTCTTTCGCTTTCGTCCGATTACTCACCGAATGCTGGAAAAGGCCAACGATTTATGTTGTCAGTTCCCTCCCTATCTCACGACAATGAGTCAATTGTAGCATACTTTCGTAAATACACAAGGTTCTATTGCTAGGTGAACTAGCACGATACCTATGTGACCTACTCTTCCCCTGTTTATGATGCACAAAAGGTGAATTTATGCAGCAATTATGAACGCTTTTCGTGCCATCTCCTGTCGATTCCTCCCCCCTAATTTCATGGTGGAACAGGTTGGAAAGAAGAGAGAGAGATGGCGTCGAGATTACTGGTCAAGATTATGGAGGGTCAAGTGGATTAGCGAATCTTGTTTGGACCTTTTTGAATCGGTATTTGAACGCAACAGAAAATGAGAAAAAAAACGAAAATTTAAACAACTTTGGCGCGAACTGATTGAAATTACTAATGATTTCTAATTGGAAAAACACAGGTATATTTCTCATCATCTATCCTAAATTTAACCGAATTTGTTGGAAATATCATCCATTATTGATAATTATAATGAAAAAAAAGATATTTCTCACCTCAAGTGGTTCAGCCGATTCGACAGGCGCCGGAGGCTCTTCCTTCTTCGGTTTTTCTTCGGCTTTCCTCTGCGAGACGGGAGTCTGAAAGTATAATTATGGCATGTAAGTGTATGTTTTGACAAGAAGGAAACCACGCTATCTAACTGTAGTATCGCTCGGCCGGATAAAAAGTAAAGTAAAGGTAAAGTTGCTTCCACAATCAAGGCGGTTTCACAGTTGTCATGAGGCAACCATGCCTCGTGGTGTATAGGCCAGGTACGGCGATCCAGGTACAAGGTACGGCTCGACCGGATAAAGCGCTTCTCTACTGCTCCTAGTACATATTATATATTGTATATGCTGTCTAAGGCGCAACCGACCACGGTAATAATATGTAGTGAGAAAGATATACAGATCGTGGGATGACACTGCTCTAATTAGTAATTGGTGCTTTCCTGAGGGTGCGATTGATTGCGTACCCGCCAGGTGACTACTGCCTAGTGAGACAATGGACGAGTTAGAGAAGAGAGAGAGATCAAGGGAAATCGAGAGAGATCAAGGGAAATCGAGAGAGGGCAAGGTGAGAATAGAAGAGAGATACAATGATACTTGAGGAGAGAAGGAGGGAAGGGGGGGGGGGCGATCAGTAGGCGAAGTTATCCTGTTGTAATAGACTAGGGAGATAACACGGAGGAGGAGAAAAGAGAAAAGAGAGGAAAGAAAGGGAAAAACGACAGAGAGAAAAGGACGGAATCAGTATTTGCCCATGTGAGCGAGTTTGGAACGGGAAGGGGAGAATAAAAGGGGTGAGGTTAGCAAGGGGAGAAAACAGATTGAAACCATCGCTCTCCCTACAATTTTGGAGCGAATCGAACACTTGAACACTCCGATTATCTGCGGTAGAGAGCAACTGCGCAAGTTTTAATAGTATTTCGCGAGATTTGAAACGGTGCCTTCCTTTCGCAGGTGCTTTTTCTAGTGAGCAACCCGGCGCGACTATTCATCCCCTTGAATGAATGGGAGTTACGATCCCACCTGACTTCTCCTACTACAGTAATCGCCTTACCTCTAGTAGATCAAAAGGGAGCTTGAGCTTCGAACCGAGTACGCATTGTGCACAACTGATTGAGGTCCCTACACAATGCTGCGCCCACGCAAAAGGCAGAGCAAAAGGCGCAAAAGGCAGAGATGATCTTTGCAACACAACATCTTACCCAAGAAAATGGCCGCCTCAAGGTATTCCCGGCAATAAATGCACTAGGCACATGAAATTTAGTTGTCTAAGTTGGGGAGAGATGCTCTGGCTGAGCCGATTCAAATGATTCACACATCTGACACTGGATCGGAAGCGTCAAATCTCTTTCCCCTCATTTGCACAACTGCTTTCTCTCCTCTCCTCTCTCTCTGTCCATTCTCACTCTCGATTACCCCTAGATCTGAGCCCTCCATGCATACAATATAAGGAGGAGAAGAGGGGAGGGGAATGTTGGCCTTGTGAGGAAGAGAAAGGAGCAATCGTCTCATCTCCTCACTGATCTCTACGTGGGAGAGAAGATCGAGAAACACGGGAAATGGAGAGATTGAGACTGGGAGCAGAAACGATCGAGAGGAAGGAAGGGATTGACATGACAGAAAGCGGAACAATCGAAAAGGAATGGACTACCTATGGTCCATTTCCAGTCAAGGAAAGAACAAGGGGAAGACTGCTCATAACTAATCCTATTGTACTCTCACGAGTTCGAGTGAATTCTGCTTCGTTGACCATGAAGCGCGAGTAATCGTATTAGGGCGCGCGGGAGTTTTGTTCCTTCTTTAGGCGCCCGAGGCATTTGGAGGATTAACTCTCACTTTCTCAGCTCCCCTAGATCAAAGATCAATTCCCACTAAACAGCCTTGTGTTGACTAGAGGTTTCATCACACTTCTCCATTACGCACTATTCTTCTGCGGGCAATGTATTCCCAATGGTCTGAGACAGACTAAAAATTAAACCAATCCGTGGTTTGCAAAACCGTGGCATACCTTCGGTTTGAGAAAGTCCTCATCCGAGTCGGAATCAAAGATGTTCTTCCTTCGGGGCTTCGGTGGCTGAGGCGTCGCAGCGACGGGTTTCGGCGTCTGAAAACAGATTACTGAAATATATTAAACTTTTTCAAATTCTATGCTCTAAAAAATAGACTAAAAATACACATCCGTACCTGAACTGTCTTCTTGACCTCTTCTTTCTTCGTTTCCTCTTTCTTCACTTCTTCCTTGATTTCTTCCTTCTTTAGAGTGATATTCTTGGCCGGAGGCTTGAAAAAATCATCAAGATCGGAGTCTTCATCGTCGAAAATCGACTTCTTAGGAGCGGCCCATGACTGCTGAAAATATTTTGTTCAGTTATTATAACAAGTTTCCTTATTTTAAAAAAATTGCCTATAACCTATGAGTACCCAGCTAAAAAAATTGAATTTAAATACCAACGAACCTTCTTGACCACGGGTTTGACCTCCTCTTCCTTCTTGATCTCTTCCTTTTTCTTCTCTTCTTTCTTGGGTGCAGGAGTCGAAGTGGCGAGTGGATTGATGAAGGAAGCGGGAGAATCAATAGGACGATCCTCCTTGTTGACGAACGAACGAGGAGGTCGTTGAGGGGCAGTCGGGTTTCCTGAAATCGAATAATTTGTTATTCGTACAAAAAACTTTATTTGTTTCACTCGTTCATCCGTCCCTTTTCAATTTTGTTAAAGGTGCAGACCAAATTGCTGAATAGTTGTGGTAAAAATGATGTGCGCGTAATGTTCGTGCCACTCTACGCTAGAGTAAACAGATAGCCTATGATAGATAATGATGAAATGAGCGTGACTCCTACAGGTACACGTAAAAACCTTCACGATTCACTAACAAGGAATGGGAATAATCACTTCCTCGACTAACATCGTAATGTTACCATTCAAGAGACTATAAAGTTTGGTTAGTATATACACTGAGGCTTCACTCACCAGCTGATTCCAACTGCTGTGCCCTTTTGTTCGCTGCAGCTGCAGCCAATTCAGCGACGAGTGAAGAAGGAGCCTGAGAGATCTGATTTTATCAACGAACTACAATATTCGTCTTCAAAGCACTTTGATAGTAAATTTCATATTAAAAATGATTACCTGATTCTTCTTCTGTTCCTTCTTCTCTTCTTGACTTTCTTCACTCTTCGTCTCACTTTCATTACTTCTCATTGACGAAGAAAGAGTTGAAGACGAAGTCTGAGCCTTCGCTGGACGGGACAACTGAAATTGGTGATCTTTGATCTCCAATACTAAACTATACAACAGGTGGCCTTACAAGCAGGTACCACCATAGGTGTCCTAGCCGCCGGCTGACCCCATGACCCCGGGTACATGGCTGCGCAACGTTGTCGTAGGGGTCATTGGTAAAAACTGTTTGGTGATCGATCGATAATTGGTACCATACCCAATCACGTCTACAGTAACCACAATTACCGTACATGGCTACCGTATCCCAGTAGCATCGCGAACTGACTTTTTATAAATACCCTGTCCGACAACGTTGCGCAACCACGTACCCCGTGGTCATGGTGGTAGGTCATGATGAAAGTTGTCCCTGAAACATATCCCAATGTATTGTACAGTATACCATTATCGATTTTTGGCTACCGTAACCCTACCGTACCCCGGTTCCGTGGGTCAGCATTTTAGCCTTGGGTCAAACTTTTGCCAAACTGTCTCAAATCGTTCGGAAAAATATTCTACCGTAATATACAGTAATCCTACCGTATTCCGGTTCGGTGTGTCAACCATTTTAGCCTTGGGTCAAACTTTTGCCAAATTGCCTGAAATCGATCAGAAAATTATTCTACCGTATTCCTGGGTATGTTAATCGCGGTTTTGTATCGCGAAATGACTTTTTTCATAGTGTGTTTATGACATTTTTTTTGTGCTGACATAAGGTACTCTGTGAGCACAATTATCATTTTTTCTTCAAAATAATGAATAATTGGTGCATTGCTACGGCGATTGCATTTTAAAAGGCTATTGGTTCATCGCCTCACAGTTTCTACGATCCGGAGACCATCGCTTCTGCCCAGAGATGACTCTACCAAGGCTCTACGGCCCTGAATAAAATTATGCGGCTCTGACACCATTACTACGGCCCAGACATGAGTCCCTCATGACTCTACGGTCAGAAAAGACCACGGTGAGGGACGTAGAGAATGATTTTTTAAAAACACTTTGAAAAAAGTCAGTTCGCGATACCCAACCGCGATTAACATACCCAGGAATACGGTATATTACGGTAGAATAATTTTCTGATCGATTTCAGACAATTTGGTAAAAGTTTGTCCCAAGGCTAAAATGGTTGACCCAACGAACCGAGGTACGGTGGGATTACGGTACAGTACCCACAAAAAAATTTCCCCGACGAACTGTACATGTAGGCATAAAGAACGGATTTTTAGAACGAAAACCCAAAAAAGTCAGTTCGCGATGCCCAACCGTGCTACCGTAGTCAGGGATAGCCAAAAATCGATAATGGTATACTGTACAACACATTGGGATATGTTTCAGGGACAACTTTCATCATGACCTACCAACCTATTTTGGACCATGACCCCGGGTACGTGGTTGCGCAACGTTGTCGGACAGGGTATTTATAAAAAGTCAGTTCGCGATGCTACTGGGATACGGTAGCCATGTACGGTAATTGTGGTTACTGTAGACGTGATTGGGTATGGTACCAATTATCGATCGATCACCAAACAGTTTTTACCAATGACCCCTACGACAACGTTGCGCAGCCATGTACCCGGGATCATGGGGTCAGCCGCCAGTGCTGGACAGCGATGGGTACCACCCAGCGTTGTCTTACGACTGTATAATCGCTTGACGTGGATACACCTTTACCATTATCTTTTACTAAACTAATACACAGTATTTAGAGATAGTTCAGTTTGGTGCAAACATGAGAGATTGATTTTTGATCTTTGTAATTTAAAAAAATTGCATACCACAGTGGCGAAATCGTCGTCATCCGAGTCGAAATCGAAGATTGATTTCTTCTTTGGCTCTGCAGGCAGAGGAAGAGTTGTCGATGGCTGAAATACAATCAGTTTATTGCCATTCCAAGTGAATCATGAACTATTTCATATTCGAGCATAGCAAACATTTTGATAGGATTTCTTTAGAAACTGGATGACTAATTCGATGGGAATTTATGGAGACGTTTTAGAACCACCAACTTATAGCGAATAGTTACAACATCATGTGCTAAAATGCGAATTTTAGAATGGCATGTGCCAGATATAACAAATAAGTGTATACTTTCTCGTTCTCGCGCTACTTTTGTTATCTCGCATCCCCTACAGAACATCGTGGTACCGATCGATCCTCAGTCACAATTTAGTACTAAGCGAATCACAATGGAGATGTATGCATTGATATTGAGAAACAACTTCAATAGCTTTCAACACAACGTCGATGTCTTCAATCAATCTTCTCATGCTACAGAAATGTTCAAGTTCCCTCTAGGGTTACCGTTCGGGCACCAAATAGATCTCATTTGGAACAATCCCCTGTATTGCGCAAATTGATCAGATTCAATGAGTAATCCTACACCTCTACTCTAAGCCTCATCCCTCGTTCTAGAAGAGTCTTCCCTACTCACCTTCTCATCTTTCTTGGGTGGTAATTCGGGTGCAGTCGTGTGCTGGATACTTCCTCTGGGTGGAAGATTGGGAGCAGTGGTTGTTGACGGAGTGGGATGAAGGGCGGAGCGAGGAGGAAGGGGCGGAGTCAGTCCAGCATCAACACTGAAATCGCTTAGATTAATGATTCTACCGTATGCTATCTAACGTATCCATCCAAATGTTCTAATCACAATCTGAATAATGAATAATAACTGACTCCTCTGGTCCATCGTCATGCGGCACTCGGAATTCTCCTCTTGCGCCCTTCAGAGCCGACTGCAAAATTCCCATGATTGAAGAAGAAGAAGAAGAAAGGGTTCAGATCGTCATCTGAGGGCGGGGGAGAGGAAGGAGATGGGAAAGAGCAGAGGTAGAGTGGGTTGGAATGGGCGACAATGTTTTGTTTGCCACGCAGAGAAGAGAACGCGCAAAGAAGAAGTGAAAGAAAGGAAGGAAGAAGTTGAGTCACGTCTAATCATTCTAAAGGTCGACCATGCAATCCATACTAGTACTACTGTTTTTCGTTTGCGCAATTCTACCGCAACCATAGCTATTCGCACCTGTTATCGAACCGGCACTATTGATTTATCTCATTCTATTATCACTATTAGATTGCGGTCAATTGCTACTATATCCGTACCGTTCCAATAGTTTGACTTACCGTAATCTCAGCATTGAGTGCCGATCGATCGATAGGAAGTGGCGATATCTTCGTTGGCATTGGAGGAGGAGGCGGTGGGGGAGCGGATGTGGAAGGAGGATAAGCAGAGATACCGATGAATTGAGTGGAAGATACGGATGGAGACGGTTGAACGGATGAGGACGGAAGGGACGAGGCCTGAAATAAGGTGACAATGGCTAATTGCATGACCCTGCACAATTGAACTTGTGACGCCTAATGAACGTATAGTTTTCCGGGACAGAAAACTATGAGTCCGTCTCACTGATAATCATAGGTGCTTATTCACGGGTTTCCACATGATCTTTCACAGCTTTTTAAAATTTAATTCTTGGCCTCAATACGCGGAAAACATGACGCGGGGTGTGTAGTAAAGTCATGAACCCCGGGTGGTGCATCCACCAGTGCCGGATACGTTTATTCGAAACACCCCCATATTCACGCTAAAGCTCACCTCTTCTTTCGTCGACACTGCAATCGGCACGATTTCCTTCGTTTCCTCCTTCTTCTTCATTCTCTTTCCCATCGAATGGAATGCATCAGAGCCGATCAGAGGAGGAATCGACTTGTTGTATCGGTCCTGAAGTGAATAACTAATTAATTGACATAACTCAGGCAAAAAGAGCATTCTGCAAAGAAAGAGACAATAACAGTTGCGATATAACTGATGAAAGCATAACTCACAATGGGTTCGTACTGAATGAATGGATCGCTTTCGTCTCCCAGTCGACGGAAGGAATTGTCGATCATCTGCAGTCCGTTCTTCATCGCTATTCGAATATCATCCAGAATGATCGCTTGACGCTGCTCCAGACTCAACTGCAAGGAAAGGTTATATTTTGGGTTAAGAACAGGGTCAGTCGCCAGTAATTTTGGGTAAAAACGTTGCAAAAGTCATAGAACCGCAGATCAGAACATGTCAATTCTGTCAAATATGCCGGGCCGGATTTGGCCGGGATAGCCGCGGCTTGTTTCGAGAACCCCATGCAAAAGTCCTTGAACTACAACCGCTTCAGTGACGAACCCCGGGTGTAGCGTTCCGAACGGCAGATAACGAAAAGGATGGCTCGTCAAAGATACTCGTTCGTTTTTTTTTGCAAACTACAAAACCCGAAAGAAAGACTAATTCAAGCAAAAAAATCAATTTTCAAGGTTTCCTACTCAAATAGGTGAAATTATCAATACGAAACACTCTCTCTTATTAACCCTTCCTTAACCCCTTTTCTCCGTTTGTGGTGTTCTGAACACACTGGCAAAATACTATGCCGCTCAAAAACAAATTTAGATCTCATCCAGTCGGTTCTCATCCAACATAGTACCCCTTCCCCCTTCCAACTAACCGTGGGCGCTGGTTGCGACGGCCGACGAGGACGATAATCGTCGTCCAGCACTCTCTGAAATTGGATTAATTAATTATTTAATTAGTTTTATAATTAGCATTTCAGAAGAACAACGGGTGTTTGGTGCCTCTTTTTCACTTTTTTTTTAAAATTCACTATGATAACACTCAATAATTACAAAATGGACGGAAACTGTCATGGCACAAAATAATGTTGCGAATTCTTGTCTAACATAAGTGAAATGAGGAAAAAATTGGAATTTTCCGAATCCGAATTGTCCGTAGGAATTCGCAACACTAGCACAAAATACGAACCTGTTCGATGAACTGAGTGCCCGAGTAGAGTCCAATGGCTGATTCGGCAGTGTCGATAGTGGAATGAAGTCGAGAGATGGCCGAGCTCGTGGTGAGAATGGAAGAATCGAAGTTGCGTCCTCGATCAATCATTGACTCCACGAGGGAAGAAATGACTGTGATCAACTGAAATTATATGTGTTTACATCATAATCTAGAGTGACAAATGCGTCAAAGATTTGATTACTAAAGAGTTGTTTAGGAATTAAGCAAGTGTTGGCCATTCAAGGGCAAAAATGACCAGAAAAAGTTTCTTCAGTTTCAAAAATCATAAAACATCGAAGAGGAAGAAAAATAGACTTACTTTGCTGTCATCCGCGAGTGTCCACTTAGCTGATCGTGTCCGAAGTTGCTCAAGATCGTTCATCTTTGCAGGGAAGAGAGCGGACGTCGAATTGCCCGAGGAAAGGCCGCGAAAACTGGCTGAAAAAACGACCGATTCACGACAAGTCACGGTTGAATACACGCTGTGCAACGAGAAACACGAACAGGGAATCGAATTCTAAAAGGTTTCACCTGGAAATTGCGCCAATTCAATCCAAAAAAAAGCGAGTGAGGCCAAAACTCAAAGATAATACGCATTCCGGAATTGTGTTTAAGGGCAACAATTAGCGTTTTTGACGGTTGCGCAGTACAAACTCAAGTGCGAACAGATGAGAAGCTACTCGCACATCGATTTCACACAAATTTAAATAAAAAAATAACAATAATAAAGCTTAAAACAAGTGAGAAAAGAAGCGCACTCGAGATGAAATTTCGCACACCACGGATAGGCGACTTTTAGGAACCAGTACACGCTCAGACTCACGCTCAGATTCTCTGATAGATTTCTGAGAGAAAAAGATAAGAATTAGATTTAAACTATTTCTAATCTTTTTTAATTGCTTAATGATTCATAGAAACAATATTAATTGAGGAAATTGTCGAAAAATACCGTACTCACAACAGCACGATCACTAACTGACGTGATTTATTTCTACAGTAATCTAACTATTATTTTAATTAAAAAAGTATCGTTTCCTTAAATATAGCAACAAAAAATTTGTTATTTGCATTGTTTCATTATGCAAGTCGATCGAACAAACGGCTTTTACTCGTATTTATGGCTAGATAGTGTTAGTACGTTGTAACATAAACGTTTGACGTTACGATATTAATTTTCATTATATTTATGGCTTTTGGAGTGTTTTCTACAAATCAAACGAATCAAATAGCCAATAATTTATCAGTGGAACTACTTTTGATACAACTTATCGTTAATCATTGTGTGTACTACGGGCATCGAACGTAATCTCACAATGACAAGACGAACTTCTACGAAACACTTGATTGTTTTTTGAATAAGGGTACACTAAACGAATGGAATGAGTGAGATGAGCAGCAAGACTATCATAATCTCCTGTACCTGAAGAACAGTGAGCGAGTCGTGGCAGTGCTTGAATTCATGCTACGACCAGCCACCGCTCTTTGGGTTTGAAAGGAGATATTCATGTATGTAGAAGATAAGGGTGTAGAAGATAAGGATGTAGCTGAAGTGTTGGGACGGCTGCTGATAATGCAAACTGTTGTGATGAAGGGAGATCGATTTCGATGATCCTCATTCGAAATCACCATGCAGATGATAAAACGCAGATGAAAGGAAACTGAGGAATTAGGGTTGAATCTGAATAGGGAAAGGAAGACTTCCGTATTTTGTGGGAAGAGTCGATTTAGGAGTCAAGGTAGTTAGTTGCTGAGAAAGAAAATGGTGTGAAATGGGCGGGAACAGGAGAGAAATGAACGGAAGAAAGAGAGAGAGAAAGGACTGATTACTCATCTTCTTTCAACCATTTCTTCTGCCCGGAAACTAACTGAATGTGGAGAAGCTACCATTAAACAAAAGCTCAAAGAGAAACAGTGACTGACCCGATCATTGGAGGAAGGGTGGGGATGGAGAGAGTTGGACAAAGGAGAAGAGCAGGGCCTCTATTCAACCGTCCTCTGACAGATGCGAGGAGGGATTCATTTCCCTCACTAATCGCTTCCATTACGAAATGTAGTTGAGGTCTTTTTCGAAAATGCGCTTGTTTCCACTGTTTCTTTTATTTGCACTTCCCACTGAATTTATCGCTCCTTCAAACAACATATCCACCTCCAGAATGCCTTCTAGAAAGAGAGCGGAAAATGGGGAGACAGAAGGGAGTGCATCTTCGATTGTATTTCTTTGTTATCGAGAGGGTGAAACAGGCAAGGAATTGGTCAGTTCGGGAACATTCCCTTTAGCCCATTCTGAATTTCTGGTATATATGTCCTTGAAGGATGATTATATAACAGGTCCGCCCCGCTGAGTCATGGATCGAGAAGTGGCACAGAGTTGACCGCTGGATTAACGACACCTTCTCTCGTACTACTAAGGTTGGATTGTTGCTACTGCTTGTCAGATGCAATCAATTGCAGAAGGGAGGCTCGCTTTTTGAAAAGGATCAAGAAGTTGAGCGATTCGAGAGGATTGTTTCGGTATACGGTGTTTACACAATCATCATCTCATGTCAATTGAACATTTCAGCTCCGAAGCTCCGGACAACCAGCTGCTAAGTAAAACGTTTTCTGCAGTTATTCAACAAAGAATTACTTATCGTATTGCCCGATTGATATTATTATCATATTCATCTGCAAATCCACTGATTCAATATGATGATTTCCCTGCTTATTACCTTCATTATTCCGGGCCATTTCCACTCAACCCGAAGAACTCCCGGGTGCATTACATACATTAGAGATATTGTAATGACACTCGGTAGTTCTGCGCGACTTGTGAGCAGATTGCAAAGGGACCAAAGGAAAAGGGAATAAGGAGAGTGCGATAGATACTTTCCTACAAACACTAACGGGAATGGTTATCTGGGTACTACCCCGAGTTGTAAATTTTTTTTCGTAAGTACATTTTTGAAAAATAAATTCTCAAAAATTTTATTATGGAAATCGAAAATCGGAAGTTTAAAAACGTAAAACTCATTTCAGAAAATACCGTTCCGTAAATAACTATTGACAAATATTTTTTGGGAAGTCTTTTTTCGTAAATATTTTTACGGAAGTATACCGCGTCGCGACCGCAACGCAGCACGAGCGCGCACATCAGTTTGGCACGGAAAGATCCGAGGAGAATACGAGAGATTAAGAGAGAGCAGAGAAAAAAAGTAATCAGAAAACGCTCTCTCTCGAGCTCTCTCAGAATGTAACGCTATTTCGCTGTATAGATGCCCCGCTAAATACAGATACGATCGAAAAAGAAAGTCGAACTATAGTATGCGAATACGCTTAATTAATTAAAACGAGTACTTGCAATCGATAGATCACTTCATAATACTTTACGATAGTTCGGTTGAGCAAATATTCGAAAGCGTAATACAGAACTATAGTCGAAAAAGCGCACGCTACTGTGTTTAGGGCCTAAAAACTGTGATGGTTAGCGCCTGTGCTGCGTACTTTTTTCTGTACTTTTCACAGCGAAATTCACCTGCGCATCCTAAACGAATTCACCATTTTGTGTTGTCGGATCCGTTCGTGTTGGAAGTAATTTTCTCATGTTTACACTAAATTTTTGTATCATTTTAATATTAAACTAATTATAATAAAATGCGGGGAACCCGATTATAGCAAAAATAAATCGGAAAAGAGATTCTTAAGGTGCGCACATACTCACGATTTATTTACGCTAAAATATTTACGAAAAAAGATTTCCCAAAAATGACTTCCCATTGCGCATTTCCCAAGCAATTTTTACCATAAAAGATTTCCCAAATTTTGTTTTCCACAATTATTTTTCCCAATTTTTTTTATGAAAAAGTGATTTCCGAAACCAAATTTCCGAAATAAAATTTACAACTCGGGGTAGTACCGTTATCTGGACTAATTGAAGGGAAGAATGGAAAGAGGAGAAGAGGTAAAGTTGACTATCGTATTCTCCAGTACCTGAAGAACAGTGAGCGAGTCGTGGCAGTGCTTGAATTCATGCGATGACCAGCCACCCATCTCCAGGTTAGAGAGGAGACGTGTTCATGATGGAAGATGAGGTAACTGTTTACGTACTGACAAGGATATGGAGGCAAGGACAAGGATGATAAGCGACTAGGGGGTCTGTTCAAATTATTGAGTACTCGTCCGTGAACTCAACGGAGTACTAGCAGAAGGGACGATCAGCGATGGACTGAACAAACCGAGAGTTCCTCTCCTTCTTTTTGAGGGAGGAGTCAAGTCATCATTGGCTAAGGAAGAAAGAGAGAGTTGAGGTGTGGAAATGAGCGGGAAAGGAAAGTAGGAAAGGGAAAGAGTAACAAAGAGGTCATTAGTCATCAGCTTCCAACCACTACTCGTGGCTGAACGGCCTTCCTTTCATGTTGCCATATGTGAGATAGAAAACTGTTTACTTGACAAAGTGTTTTCCTCTCAGAAATATGGTCAGTGTCAACAAGTGATTTCTCTTTCACATCCAATGGAAGGGCCTTTGTTGGATACTGAATCATTGTGAGCCCCATAGGGCGCAGTTGAAGGGTTACGGTAGGAACTAGTTAACCCGGGAAGGAAAAAAATGTTCTCTGGGAAGATGAAGATACTAGAATTGACTGTTCCCCGGATTTACTTTAGTGAGCAAGGAAGTGTTCATTAGTGGTTATCTGGTGAAGTGCCATGAAACCATCTTGCAGAATAACATCTTCGTATTGCGTGTTACTTCCTCAAGATAGTTTGATGGGGCGGCTTTCACTGGATGGGGAGGGGAAAAGGCCTACACTACGATATCTCCCACTGAAAACAGGTCGCCTTGCAACAACAAAAGCGCTTCATTCTCAACTGATATAAGAAATAATGATCCTATATTGCTACAAGGCTTGAACTCCTGATCAGTGAAGAATGGAGAGGGGGGGGAGAAGACTGGGGAACTGGAGAGGTAGACTTGGACTAGATATCTCTCAATAACTAAGCAACGACTAAGGCATTTGAAGTCTCCGCCCATCTTTCCTTCCAAGAAGGCGGAGCCTCGACATTGATGGCTTTGATCTCTAGGTCGGGATAAAGACAGAAGTGAGAAGAAAATAATTAAGAGATAGATTGACGAAAGAGGATGTCACGTGTTGGAACTTTCTCAGTCTTATCGTTGAATTTTCGCTTGAACTGAGAAGGTGGCAATGGCCTAATTGCTCAAGCCGCTTCTGGAAGTGAGAGAAACCACATCGAAAGCACTTAGCAATACATTGCTTCGGGGCCCACATTACCTTCGCGTTTAAGTAGTTTGTACAAGCTCGCAAGTTACTAAAAGGGAGCTTTAGTTGAGAGGGGAAAGGACGCCGAAATGATATCCGAAAAAATATACAAGAGAATAGAAATTATTTACGATATCGAGTCACACCGAAAGATCAACCAAAAAACTGTAGAGGAGAATGAAGTCATCAGAAGCAAGTTATTAATGAAATTGAAGAAGTAAAGATACTGCAAGTTAAAAGGGAATGTTCAGAATAACTCAATATTATTGGCCATAAATTTTCTCTCTCTCTCTGAACATTTATGAAATGTGATTATGTGTGTCGGGGACAGAGTTCAGTCCTTCAATGGAATAAAGGAGGATGGGATCAATACAGGTAAAAGCGAGGATCTTTTTAGGAAAGCCTTCGAGAGAGGAACTGTATCGCTGACACTGAATATAGAAGTCTCGAACAAAAACTTGTTTGAATAATTATTGCATTGTTGCTGTTTCTGTTTTATATTTCATCCCACGAGTGAAATCAAATTTCAATGAGAAAAAAGAATTACAAAGATGAATTATAGAACATTAGTACAAGTTCGAGTGAGAAAGGTATGAACTGGGAATATTCACATGCTGTTTTCCTCAAGTGGCATGTTATTGTATCTCCACTGAATTTCTCGTGCGTCTCGAGTGTCTCGCTTCTCGATCGGTTCTGTAATCTCTTCTTTTTTTTCTATTGCGTCAACTTGGACACTACTTTGTTGCCTAATCATGCTGGAGAAACCGTCACCTTTGTTGTGAACAACCACCAAAGGTGGTTTGACATTATCCTCGCAAGCGAGTTAGCCACCCCATCGCCGATCGACAATAGACCGGGAAAAGCTCTCGAACCTTTCTGCTCGATAACTTGTTTGAATCTGGGAATGAAGACAGCGACGAGTCCACAAGTAACGAGAAGGACTATAGCGACAATCGAGTAGAGAGTAAATGGCCCCAAAGAAGAGTAGAGGCCACTGAAAATCGATCAATCGTAAAATAATAACCTCTTTTTTCTATTTTTATCTGTCATTAACAAGTTTGAGATAATGAGTGTATTGTGGCCCTCACCCAATTTTCCACGGGACTATCGTAAGAGTTATACAGTCGACCAGGCCATATAGACCTTGAAACAAGTCCTGCAATTCGCGATTTGATTTCGCTATGAGTTTAAATTTTATTATGTGTTTTCAAACCGTTCGGCGCGAATTTTCCAAGATCCTTGAGTAAAGAGTGTCCTGGCTGATTAACGATAGCGGCATGGTTATCCCCATGAATATGCAGCCGAATACGAACCAAACCCAGAGGTTCATCTGCAGTTGTAATGATAAATCCATTGTATGACCAACTGTAACATTTCGCTGACAACCACAAGATTGATCTCTTACCAGACTCGTCGTTTCACACCACGTGAATTTATCAGTTTCGCAGCCATTAGGGGAAGTAACTGCAGAGATTTTCCACAATTTTGATCAGAAATATCTCGAAAAATATACCATTATTGTACAAGATCACGGGATTAGCGAATGGCCATGGGACCGAAATTAACGCATATCCAGAAAAGATTACAAGAGAGTAGATCAGAGACAAAGTGGGGTGGAAGCTGAACGAAATCATTTCATTCATTATTTAATTGCCAAAATGTATTATTCAATCTGAAGAAAATGGCAAACAGATTGAACAAGAAATCTGTTGAATGCTTCATAAAACAAGTATTCTCACATGCGCTTGGAGCTCATGAAAATGGAATAAATAGCGGCAAACGCTCCAGAGAGAAGACCAGCAAAAATTTGTCCTCCTGCAATGAGAAACTTGACAGTACATCGAATGATAAGGCCATTCCTCACCACTGAAAACGAGTACTCGAACGGGCTTCTCTGAGTTCGAAACAGCAGCAAGATGTTGTACAAGCGTTCTGTAATTCATTGCTTCGTAATCGTTGGCTGTTTCGTGGAGGAATTCTTGGATAATTAAATTATTGATCTATATACTGCTCATAAATATTTACGAAAGCTCCAGCAGGGCACAGCGAAATACATTCCATTGTATTAAAAAGATTTTCACTGTAATTTCCGTCGACGCTCGACCATGCGCGTTTGCTCCTCCATTAAAACTCACGTCAGTACAGCGAAAATGCTGCCGTCTGAGGTAGCTTTGACGGCGAGAAGAACGAAGAGAAGAGGAATGTCAATGTGATCGAAGAGAGATGCCATCGTATGCACGAATCGATCAATGATACCTGAACGGCTATTATGTGTCATGCAATAGGTTCTATCGTAAGACAACGCTAGGTGGACCCACTGGTAAGGCCAGGTGACATGTAATAGAATATGATAGATAGGTTTCGCACATGTTATTCAGATGTGAATTATATAATAATCATGAAGGGAAAGAAGGTGTCTTTTAGAATATATCCCTCCCTTATGCCCTCCTACGTCAGCACAATCTGCACGAATAATATCGGAATAACTAACTGGAATGAGAGCGAATATGAGGACGATGAACAACTGTCGGTTCGTCCATGAAAAAAGGGAATATGAGAGCGATAATATTGAGAATGATGAGGACAATGCATGGAAGTGTGAACAAGTTCCAGCTGAAAAAAAAACTCAGTCATGCTAATTTCGGCTTCTGAAAAAGTGTAACTCAATAGCTCACTCGATAACGAAATGGAACAAATCTTCATTACCGAGGAATGAGAAAATGAGGTTGATCACTGGAAGTATCACACTGGCTGTAAACTAGAAATATTTACTTACGAGGACCGAAAAGAATTCCTCCAAGTCCTCCCGCAGTGATATAAGACATCGCTTGAACTCGATCTGATATCGAGGAGAAACGAGGACCGTAACCTCTGATGAGAACCAGAGTGCCTGAGTAAAATATTTCCTTTAAAAAGTCAACATTTTCCCCTACTTCCGCCAATCGAACACGTTTCGTAACAAAAACGTCATGAGCCGATAAGTAACTGCTCAAGATAAATGTAACCTTCTGATGCTCCCACGAGAAAGAACGCGCAGAGTATGAGGTACTTTCTGTTGTTAACGGCAAACATCTGAAATTGAGATTTTAAAGAGATAAGAGAGCATCATTTCTAACCCCGGCAACTCCGTATCCAATCAATCCAGCGATGCAAAGTATTCGACCAAACAGAAACGACAGTCTGAAAAAAACTACTTTTTTAATGTACTCTTTTATCAATTGTTCCATACTCTAACCTGTACTTCTGTGTTCGGTTCGTCAAAATACTTCCGACTACAAGAGTGAATGCTTGACCGATCTGAAATACAATGCACGCAAAGTGATTCCACATAATACCTTGGACGCTTACCTTGGACGCTCCGAAGCACATTCCGAACCAAGCCTCAGAGCGGTTCTTATCGAGCTAAAATGTCCAATATTCACATCCGTTATCGAGTTTCTTCAACGTGAGGTTCAGAAAGAACATAATTTGTCCAATCGGAACATTCTCAAGGATTAAAGTGAGTCACCCTTCCCAGATATGGATATGCATTTGCGCTGATTGCATGCATGGTAATGCTGCTGAGAAAGTAGAACTGAACAAATGAATTAATCTGAGACAATAGTAAACGATTACCGTAGAAGCTGCGTAAATGGATCGCCAATTAGTGACAACTGCAAAGCAATAATGATCTAGCGAAAGGGTAGAATCGCAAACCTTCAGCTTCGCCTCTTCTCTTATCAGCACTCGTCTCATCTGAAATAGAGTTGAACTTACGGATGGATTATCTCTTTCGCTCTAGGCTAACGAGAGACAATGCAAAAAGAGACGCAAATACTGACAAATATTTATATATTCCAGTAATGAATAAAATAATATAATAATTATTATTGATAAAAGTGATAAAGATAGTGGATGCTCACTTCTCTTCAGCGGATTCACTGATCTTTCATCGGAGAGAAAACCCTCAATCTCGAGAGGTGGCATCTGAAAGCGCAACGAAAACCTTTAAAAATCTACACAATTTGTTCGGAACTATGGGATAGTCGTAGAATCAGGCAAACTAGGAAAGATACGACCTTCTCTCGATGAATGCTTTGTCTCTACACAAAACGGACGAAATAGAACCTTATCAGGCGTTTTCACTCTGTCACAAAAATGCAAGTAGGGGTCATTTCAACGTCAAGAGAAGGGCTCTAAAATTCGAGTTCTTATCGTGAGCCTCTCATTACGACAATCGTTCAGTGTAGTGACACATTTTCCGTGCCGATCTTCGCTATTTGGACGGCACCGGGTGATTTCAACTCCGTCAGGCAATAACCTAAAATCACCTGCAAAATGAAGGGATGACGAGATGTGGAAATGCGATGACATGTGATAGTGAATTCTAAGAGGGATCTTCACTATCGCGAGAATTTTAAAAGATTGATAAATTACGGGGTTCGGAAAGAGCTCAGCTCAAAGAGCAATAGAGATCATTCACTTAGTCAGGGAAAAACTTGTTGCGATATTCAGTGAAAAATTTGGGTGATTGCTGATATTGGAAAAATGACACAAACACATCTTTGGAAGAGAAGATGATCAGTCTCAAGGCGCGATGCGAAAAATAAAGAGAGTGCTCCAGTAGCTTGAATTTTTTTTGCAAATAGTGGGTTTAGTAATTTCAGTATGGGTATTCTTACCCATTTTTTATTCCCGTTTAAAAAAAATTTTTTTTTATGAAAAATAAATATTTGTTTTGCTTAATAATGTACATGAATAAAATGTACATACAATATGTGTCTCGTTATGCGCTCCACAAAACCTCCCACAAAACTTGGTGGCAAAGATTACAAATATGTATCGATTCATATGCAAATTCTCTCTTGAAGTGCCAAATAATTTTTGTGTGTTTCTGCACGAGTATTTATCATTTAGCACGAGTGTTTTTTTGAAACAATGTCATCTTATACGGAAGGAAACACACTTTTTTTCGGCAATCCCAATGTGATCACAGTCTTCTTCGTCCCTCTTCCCGACTCACTCTGTAAGTTTTGAACGATAGTATAGACAATTATTCTTGCAGAACCATAGAGATTTGGAAAAATGATTATTCTACTTCACTACACCTAATGCACTGTTGATCTTCTCAAAAAAGATAGGTCGTCATTAAGCAGGTTGCAATCTAATATGTTTACCAATTGAAAGCGCTAGATTATGTCAATGCCCACTTACTGCTCGGGTGCCTTTCCTAGTACACGAGTGATATAGTCCATCGCCAGCTCGTCGAATGCACTCAATCCTTCATTCCGAACGGTACATACAATCCATCGTCTGATTTCATCGATCTGATGCTGAATGAAAACGATTTATATGTGCTTACAAGAGTTCTCGTTTGAGTGGATTTCTATCGTTCGACTGGTTTTCTTTCCAGTCTAAAGTTGAATATTTCAGAATAAATTAATACTAACCGAATGTCGATGGGCGGGTGCAATGTACTGACTACGAGTTGTCTCGTAGAGAAAGTACAGTTTTCCTCCTTGAGTGATTGAACGAACGATACGGAATGGGGCTGAATATAAATCGAAATAGTCATTGTAAATAAAATGGAGCGATCAATGTATTGAAAACTCACGATTGGACTTAGGCATCGTTGCTAGAAGTGGTTTCTCTGAAAACAGAAATGAGTATCAAAAAAGTAGACCCTTGAATTGTACCAAGTGCTAGTGTGAGCACTTTTAGGAAATAATAACGAGGAGTTATTCTGAAACCAAACGACGCTTTACATCAAGGTTAGAAAAATGACAGGAAGAACATGAAATAATCGTTTTGACTGGTTTGGATTCTAAGACGAGCGGAAAAAAAGAAGAAACAAAAGGAAATAGGCATCCTCAGTCAACGGTTTGATGCATCGGGAGAGCTTTATCGGCGAAGATGGAAGAAGAGGAACTGAGGGTAATATCTCAATGCCACGGGATTGGTTTCATCCCGAAATGACGAAATTGGTGATGTGATGAAAGGAAGTGGGTATGACATAATTATTGGGAAACAATCACGTATGTTGTATTTTTTTACCAAACATTAAAAATTGTTTTGTATGTGTTTAAGCTTCAATCTCCCACCCATGCGAACGTGCAACACGTATTTTCTGAATCAGAACCTCTTTTATTCTCAATGGAATCGTTGTCAGTTTCCTCTGGAACTAACCGCTACTTCTCCTTCTTCCTCTTCGAGCGGAGATTACATTATCAAATACTCATCATGCATATTCAATTCCTTTAGAATCTGCACAAGGTGTAGTTTTTTCAAGTTATGAGTGCTTCCTTGCAGCAAAAATTCTACTACAGCTGTCGGTGATTTCATCTCTCTACTTATTTAATCAAACGGACATGTCAATAAAAATAGGCTCACTGAGAATATGAATCGGGATCGTCCCTTTTTTCATTGGGCTGCTAATGTGGTACTCTCTATAGAATCTTTATTGTTGTTTCTCTTCTGTCTAGATTCTCTCGATTCGAAATGCTCTCTCAACTGCCGAGAACATTTGACAGGGTGAGGAGCCATTAGCAACCGCGGGTGCTAAAACCATCCGCGATTAGACGCTCCCTCACCGAGAGATGCGTTTCATAAATATATGGACACTTAGCAGTAGTTATGATCTTTTCCATTTTTCTTAATTTTTTAAACTATTCCTTATGTCAGATGGTCCACAATCGTACTTCTCAATTTCTCGCCCTCATCCTCTTTCTGTCTTCTTCATTGGCACTCGGTAAGATATTCTAATATTGATTTTATCCATCATGACTTCCTCCCAACTTTCTTGCAACAGAAACCATCAATCACAATGCGCTCCAAGTATTGCTTGAATGTAACATCAATATTTTTCAATACAATAATCGAAGTTGTTTGACTGGTTTCAAAATGGTACTTAGCAGATGCCGTACCCTTCCTTATCCGTGTATCCCACCTGGCGTGGTTGTCTCATGACAACTGTAAAATCGCCATGATTGTGGAAGAAAATTTAACTTTAACTTTTTTTTGCAGATGCTGACGTCTCCAAGGTGGCACACAAATGCTGCCCATCATCAGCTTTCGAATGCTGTTACAATGTAAGACTTTTGAACTGTTATCAATTGTGACTTTTCTTAAAAGTTCTTGCACAACAATCGAAAATATTTTTCTGTCTTCATGCTGATAGTTGACCCTTCCAGGCGATAAATTTCCATGTGCGTCTTTCTTGCTCTGAAATTCGTCAAGGTGAACAGAGGAACGAAGCAATTCGATGTATTCAGAATGAATTATATGGAGAGAAGGATGTGATTAAGACGAGTATCGATCGTGAGTTTGGTTATGGATATATGGACATGGTCGGCCATTGATCTTTATCAGACAGATAGGCTGATTCTGTTTAGGACCGTTTTCTTACGATATATTTTCCTTATAGATCTCGACTGTTGCGATGCATTCGACAATGATTTCACTGACCCGAATGGATACTGCTACGAGTCTTGCGTGTAAGTGACATTTTTTTTGAATAAATCAAAATCTGCTTCTATGTTTCCACTACAGATTTGCACTGAATGCTCCTTCAAGATCGTCCAAAGATAAACTGCAGTACATCAAAGAATGCAGAAGGAAGAATAACCTCAATGGGGTGAGATACCCGCACTCAATCAAATTAACCATTCGAAACATTTACCCTACTCGCGTAGTCATAGTACTTGTTAATTTCAGTGCTTCAATCAGTGTCGAGCGAAACAAAATGATCTCAGAGCAAAGGTGTGTTGCTAAGTTGTAAATATTCATTACGCTTGTCCCCGGTTGGCGAAAAAGTTGAAAACTATCCAAGATTTGACCCTCATACTTACCTTTATATCAGGGTCTCCCCGTTCCTCAATACAAGACTGTTGAATCTGATGACTGTGCTCGTTTAAAGATGAGAGAGGACGAGATCTACATTGTGAATCTTATACAGTAACCATGGACCCTTCTGTACATGATAGTTGTTCACATCTGATGTACACCTGTTCGCAGTTTTCACTGTTTCCTCAGCCATCCGTTTCACGACCATTTAAACGTCGGTCACCTGTATTTCCGCTTCATATATCACATTTTCTTGTCATTTCTATGCAAACGTGAAGTCATCGCATTTCTTCAGCTCATGTATAGCTCTTCGATACATGTGATAAACCTCCGATATTAGTGTGGAAAATATTTGTATTGAGCGTTACAATTAACTGCTAGTACTAGCGATGAATCGGACAAAAGAGAGAGGGTTAGAGTAGGTAGGAGAAGGGGAGATTGAGGTCAAGAGCGGGAGCTAAACTTTTGGCACAGACATGCACTCTCGACAAAAATAGGAGGAGTCCTGAGATATCAACTCTACCCGTAAACATGTGCTTCATTCATACTTCAGTCCCTTCCTCTCGAGCTACTAGTCTCCCATCTCTCTTCACCTACTATAATCAAATGCGGTTTTCGGCAATTCATATTGACACGACTGATATTCTGGTTCATGTTCATCTGAATTGCTGGCAACTGCAATGATTACTACTCCGTTAGTAATAATGAATTCGACCCTTCCTTATCTCAGACCTCTATTCCTTTTTCAAAGTATTCCACGCACACAGTTCAAATTGCAAATCGACAAGTAATTGAAACTTACAACAGATGGAGTCAATCCATTCCCATCTTCTCCTCTATTCTATCCTCCAATAATCCCTGCTCTACTGTCCAAACTACAGAATTCAGCTTTTGCTTTACCCAGAAGAAATGAAAAGTCTTCAAGGCAATTATCCTTTATCCGATTTTAGTAGTCAATTCTTCGAATTGTGATTTTTCGAATTTCCCCGTATGGTATTCATTTGTATCACACTGATTAAAGCATCCTTGAAAAATCAAGGAAAATAGTTCACTAAACTCTTTTCCGAATGAAGGTGTAAGGGTTGGGACGAAGCGAATATGATCATCAATGCTAAATTCGCACACTTTTCGTTGTTAGTGTGACAATTATCATAATTGCATTCATTGACGGGATGGATGAGGTAAAGAGAGGGAGTTGATCTCTTGACTCTCGAGAAGTGAGATATCAGCTCTGTCCGTAAACACGTACTTATTCACGCATCAGTCACTTCCTTTCAAGCCACTAGTCTACTTTCTCCTTTCTCATCTCTTGTCACATGCACTAATCGGGACTTTCGAAGTACGCATTTGATATTGAGAATTGTTTGCTCTGAAATACCGATGATTGCGGTGATACATACAAATCTCCCGTTCTTGAATGAGCAAGGGAACGGATAACAGTAGCAATTGGACATCATAGCTCAGAAATCGGATGTCTTCGATATTTTCTAACTTATAACTTCGGCGGCTGGATGATCTACTTCGTGGCTCAAGATCTATCGACTAATCGCGACGGACAAACGACAATAAAAACCCCTTGACCCATTGTCACTAAGTACGAAGATCCCATCCATTATGATGGTATTTCCTACTGCAGGCATATTGCCTTGAATCAGGATTGGTGTATGCATGATAGTTTCTATAACCTAAAAGTATGTTGCATTCTCATGTGACATCAATCATTTTTAAAGCACTCGAAGCATATTGAAAAGGAGCTCAAAATGATTTTGAAAACAATTCAAGTTTGATTTATCATGTGAATTTCTTGGGAGACCTGTAATTTCGAATCTGTTGGTGTATTTTTTCGTTTCCTATTCTCCTCCCCGTTTCTCGAAATTGCTACCTTGCCAGACAAGATCTCTCCGTTTTCTCTTGCTCCATTCTTCCAGATAGTGAGTGAAGGCTTCGGCTACCCAGTATACGTCTGATCTTTCTTCGGGATACTTCTTCATCACATACAATTTTCAATTTGCAGTTATTCGATCCCTGTAGATCAAGCAATCAATTGAGATTCGCTAGATCAGCAGTGATTGAAGGACAGCGTTTGGAATTACCCTTTACCCGAAACCCATTCAAAAATTCAAGTTATAAACCAAGTTCGAATACACGGCTCTCTTGCATTCTGCACTGGGATGCGAATAAGCGGGCCCAACAAAATGAATTTATGCGGTCCCTTAAAAACTTGATGGCCCCATGAAACTATTGTGATCCCATCACTGGTTTTCATCAAAGAAAAAGACCACTTGGAAGTGAGAAGTTCACATCCGACCTCCAGAACCAAACGCTGATGTACCTATAGGGGAATTAACATCAGAGCCTCAGTTGCCTCATCTTCAACCGGTACTCTAACTTCCATTACCTCGATTCCATTCTCCTCCCTATTTTTTATGTAGGCCCCTATCGTGCCTGAAATCAGGATAAATAATAATATGTTTCCACCTCCGCGTCTCGATTCTGAATCGTAATTCCAAAATCATTCCCCATGTCTATATGGATAGGTAAATGGTCGAGAATGGGATATCACGACTGCTTTATCGGTACGGGGGGAAGGGGTGAGTGAGTGCCCAGGTGAAGGAAATTTAAAGGGGAAATATGCAATCACAATAGGAGGAGGATGAGAATGAGGAGGATAAAGATAAGTGAGGGTGAAGGAGTTTGACCGGCTCAGACATATGCGGAGCTATTACGGGACGAGATGGATGCTTTGGCATGAACAGAGTTGGCTCTAGTGGCCAGTGAAACGGCGACGGCCGAAGCGAGTCGAGGAGCGACAGAACTGGAAGAGAAGAGAAGGTATGAATGAGTTGTCACCTCTGATCTTACCCATCTCTGTTGAGGCACATCTCGATGTCCGCAGTTTCGTCCTCATGAGTGGGGCTGAATCGATAAGATGAGGATGGTCACAGAGAGACGAGAGAGTGTGAGACCAAGAGAGGTTCATGACATACGTATTTTAAATAAAAAATAGCAATCGTTTCCTTACTTCGTCTTGCGAATGCAGTGAGCAATGAAGTAGAGGATCAGAGCAATTATACATCCACCGGAAATCGACTAAAATATCGATTTGTTTTATTGTCGAGTTCATTGTATTCATCTGCATGTTCCTTACCACTGTGATGAGGAAACCTTTGTTATCGGCATAGTTGTAGTCAGTAACTGGTGTGAAGTCAGAAGGCTGAAAGTAAATGGTGATACACAAAAAGTATAAAACAAGATATTGTCAAAAGTTTTTTCAATGAGTGTTCACGATGCATGAAAAATATGATACACGTAGAAGTGACTTTACCATGGAAGGGTCGAATCCTTGCGAAGGACCGATAAGCACAAGGAGCAGAAAGAAAGACCGACCGCTCATCGTGCTCTCACGGGTGGTCAATACCGAGGAAGCTTGCGGAGAAAGGGAATAAGAACTGCCATATTTTTCGATCCGGATAGAATACTAAATGAGAAGGAAAGGTTTGGGATGAAATGACGCTCCTCATTTCGCGTGCTCTCTCGTCTCTCTGTCTGGTGATACACAACGCGAAGTGAAAAAACTATTTCTTGCAAAGCCGCCCACGGAATTGAGATCGATCATCAACCACTAATTCATAAATTGAATGAGTCCCCGTATCCAACGAGTATCTCTCCTTCTTATTACATTATTAACACAGCAACAACGAAGCTCACTGAGAGAATAGTCCAATGGAAAAAACTTAGAAAAATTTCTGTAAAAACAAAAGAACTGAGGAATAAGGCAGATCCCAAGGAATACAGCGTCTCAATAATTTCAATAGGAATGAGCTCTTTGTGTGGCATTTGAGTAGTAGCTAAAATGGGTCAACATCATACAAACAGCGTATCATAGCTGAGTCATGTGTTATGATGCGAGAGGATCAATGGTGCGTTCTATTGCTTCGAGATAAATTCGTAGAGATAAATCGCGATAAAATGTTGAGATAAAGAGTCGATTGAATTTCATTCACCCTGCCATTCAGGTCTCAATTTCCAGCTAGTGAATGTCATTAGAGCTGGAATGCACTATCGATTGATATCGATTTTACGATTGTAAATATATTTTTCAAATGGTGCGATTTTGCAAAAAAAAACAACATATGAGCTATGTATAAGATTTTATAATGTAGTTGAGGTACGGTCACGAGGGTTGAGCAAGGAATCAATAACACAATGTTTATGGAAGGAATCAAGCAACTAGTAATACAGCAAGACAAGTGAACACGACAGTTGGAGAGGCTCGCAATAACTGATTGAATGATCTACTGATAAACATTGAAACGGAAGTGGATTCTCTTCTTTTGTGAGGAATTATGTTACATGGACTTGGTTTGCTCTCGTTTTCCTGATCATTGCAGATGCGAGTTTACGTAGTTCCTTTCTTGTATAGATTCCTGGAAAATCTACCTATGCAGATCTCATCGATTACAATTCGTAAGTTGCGTGGGTGGAGGACAGGTTAGCAGGGGACATTTGAGCAGCGGGAAAGACTTGAGCATTGGAGATAAGAGCAATGGACAGATGAGCAATGGATAGTTGAGCAGCCAGGGGGGCCTTTCCACAGAGTGGACATTTGAGCAGCGGCCAGGGGGGCCTTTCCAAAGAGTGGACACTTGAGCAGCGGCCAGGGGGGCCTTTCCAAAGAGTGGACACTTGAGCAGCGGCCAGGGGGGCCTTTCCAAAGAGTGGACACTTGAGCAGCGGCCAGGGGGGCCTTTCCACAGAGTGGACACTTGAGCAGCGGCCAGGGGGGCCTTTCCAAAGAGTGGACACTTGAGCAGCGGCCAGGGGGGCCTTCCCACAGAGTGGACACTTGAGCAGCGGCCAGGGGGGCCTTTCCAAAGAGTGGACACTTGAGCAGCGGCCAGGGGGGCGCTTCCCACAGAGTGGACACTTGAGCAGCGGCCAGGGGGGCCTTTCCAAAGAGTGGACACTTGAGCAGCGGCCAGGGGGGCCTTTCCAAAGAGTGGACATTTGAGCAGCGGCCAGGGGGGCCTTTCCAAAGAGTGGACATTTGAGCAGCGGGCCAGGGGGGCCTTTCCAAAGAGTGGACACTTGAGCAGCGGCCAGGGGGGCCTTTCCAAAGAGTGGACACTTGAGCAGCGGCCAGGGGGGCCTTTCCAAAGAGTGGACACTTGAGCAGCGGCTGAGAGGAGGTTCCTACGGCCTTGGACGTTTGAGCAGCAGGCCAGAGGAGCGTAATAGAGGCCTCACGATTGATATTTTTTCTCAGCCTTTGTGTTCACCGTTCACGTTGCATGTACTTTGTAAAACCCGACTAATTTTCGTTTTAAATTTATCTCAGGAATATAGCTTGGATCGAAAATAGCCTTTCGGGAACAATTTGCAAAAACTTTCACTGATAACCCTAAAGTATCTCACAATCAGCTCTCAGATGAGATAGACAAAGTTCGTTTCACCAAAAAATCCGCAATAATGAGACAACCCCTTGAATTTGGCTTGTGGAAAGTATCTAAAATATACATATTTTAAACCCGCAAAAACTATCTCGGAAATTTTTAAACTAATTTCCCCACTATTCCTGCATCAAAAACAATTTTGTCTGCGATAGTTATTTGAAATTTTAAAATAAAATTCCCTGGGTGAAAGTGGGAAAATTGATTTAAAAATTAGTCGGGTTTTACAAAGTACATGCAACGTGAACGGTGAACACAAAGGCTGAGAAAAATATCAATCGTGAGGCCTCTATTACGCTCCTCTGGCCTGCTGCTCAAACGTCTAAGGCCGTAGGAACCTCCCCTCAGCCGCTGCTCAAACGTCCAAGGATGTAGGAACCTCCCCTGGCCGCTGCTCAAGTGTCCACTCTGTGGAAAGGCCTCCTGGCCCGCTGCTCAAGTGTCCACTCTTTGGAAAGGCCCCCCTGGCCGCTGCTCAAGTGTCCACTCTTTGGAAAGGCCCCCCTGGCCGCTGCTCAAGTGTCCACTCTTTGGAAAGGCCCCCCTGGCCGCTGCTCAAGTGTCCACTCTTTGGAAAGGCCCCCCTGGCCGCTGCTCAAGTGTCCACTCTTTGGAAAGGCCCCCCTGGCCGCTGCTCAAGTGTCCACTCTTTGGAAAGGCCCCCCTGGCCGCTGCTCAAGTGTCCACTCTTTGGAAAGGCCCCCCTGGCCGCTGCTCAAGTGTCCACTCTTTGGAAAGGCCCCCCTGGCCGCTGCTCAAGTGTCCACTCTTTGGAAAGGCCCCCCTGGCCGCTGCTCAAGTGTCCACTCTTTGGAAAGGCCCCCCTGGCCGCTGCTCAAGTGTCCACTCTTTGGAAAGGCCCCCCTGGCCGCTGCTCAAGTGTCCACTCTTTGGAAAGGCCCCCCTGGCCGCTGCTCAAGTGTCCACTCTTTGGAAAGGCCCCCCTGGCCGCTGCTCAAGTGTCCACTCTTTGGAAAGGCCCCCCTGGCCGCTGCTCAAGTGTCCACTCTTTGGAAAGGCCCCCCTGGCCGCTGCTCAAGTGTCCACTCTTTGGAAAGGCCCCCCTGGCCGCTGCTCAAGTGTCCACTCTTTGGAAAGGCCCCCCTGGCCCGCTGCTCAAGTGTCCACTCTGTGGAAAGGCCTCCTGGCCCGCTGCTCAAGTGTCCACTCTTTGGAAAGGCCCCCCTGGCCGCTGCTCAAGTGTCCACTCTTTGGAAAGGCCCCCCTGGCCGCTGCTCAAGTGTCCACTCTTTGGAAAGGCCCCCCTGGCCGCTGCTCAAGTGTCCACTCTTTGGAAAGGCCCCCCTGGCCGCTGCTCAAGTGTCCACTCTTTGGAAAGGCCCCCCTGGCCGCTGCTCAAGTGTCCACTCTTTGGAAAGGCCCCCCTGGCCGCTGCTCAAGTGTCCACTCTGTGGAAAGGCCCCCCTGGCCGCTGCTCAAGTGTCCACTCTTTGGAAAGGCCCCCCTGGCCGCTGCTCAAGTGTCCACTCTGTGGAAAGGCCCCCCTGGCCGCTGCTCAAGTGTCCACTCTTTGGAAAGGCCCCCCTGGCCGCTGCTCAAGTGTCCACTCTTTGGAAAGGCCCCCCTGGCCGCTGCTCAAGTGTCCACTCTTTGGAAAGGCCCCCCTGGCCGCTGCTCAAGTGTCCACTCTTTGGAAAGGCCCCCCTGGCCGCTGCTCAAGTGTCCACACTCTGAGAAGCCCCTCTGGCGCTCATCCGGCTGCTCAAATGTCCAAGTTCCCACCTCTGATTGCTCAAACGTTAATTGCTGAAATGTCCGTTGCTCATCTGTCCGATGCTCTAGTCTCCATTGCTCAAATGTCCCCTTTCCACTGCTGCTCAAATGTCCCCTGCTAACCTGTCCTCCACCCAGTTGCGTACCTCAGGTTGATTGAACAGAAATGTAGGCAGCGAATAGGCGAGGAGAGTTTGAGTGAGTGGCTGGTCCTTAAGCAGTAACGGTTTATTGATAGATTGTTTTGTCATTATACATATTGGCTGAAGAGTATCTTCACAACATCGTTCTCACCTCGATTTCCGCCTGGATTAAGTTGTTCGATATGGAGAGGGAAGGCAACAGATTGGCGAATTGAGTAGGGATTATGGCTGTTATATCAGGACATCCCGCTTCATTTTGAGAGGTCATCCACATCAGAATAACCGCACACTGACGATTGAACTCTTGCATGAAATTGACGATCTCTTCTGATTGAGTATCAGTGTCCGCATTGGAAGGAGACATTATCTCGATATGTTTCTCCAAAATATTTAATTCCTTCTCCACTTCTTCCAATGATCTTCTATTCTCCATTCTATGATTCTCCACTTCGCTGATGAACTTGTTATAGGCCGGAACAGACCACATAGGCCCATTCCTTTCGAATTTCTTGGCAATGATCTTTTTGTACGTTTCAGCACTGTACATTAGATTATCTCTTTTATTCTTCAGAATTTCGACTCTTCTCTCTAGCATTTCTAATTTTGCTTCGGTGTAGAGAGGAATGAGAGATAGAGATGGAGATGAGGAAGAAGAAGAGGAGGAGGAAGGAGGGGAAAAGGGAAATGGTGGGGAAGGAGATTGGCTTGAAGGAAACTTGATGGCAGACGAAGACATCGATTGATTTACTTGGATTTCTGATTCAGTATCGAGTTGGGGAGAAATTGGGGGTGTAGAGGAGATTTTCATTCGTATTTCTTCTTGTTCCCCATCATTTTTCTCCAGCACAGAAAGTATATACGAGTAGAGTGGAGGCGAGATGGAAAGTGGAGAAGGAGGAGAACAGTCCATTGAACTGCAAAGAAAAAGGTTATGAATAGACAGTGGAATACACAAAATCTACAACTAGCTACTAGCTCGCAGAAAGGAGAGTGGTGAGATAATCCTTGGAAGGATATTCACATTATAGCGTGATATTGCCAATAAGATCGGATTATCAATCAGAAATAGTCATTACATGCGTGAGCATTGTGCGGTGTCGGGAAGTATCTGGTCTTTCAGTAACAAATCTGGCTCATAAGCTCAATTTAGAATAGTCAGTCACATGAGGTATGGGGAATCTACCTCCATCTCTCTATCCTAATGAGGACACGGGAGTGGTACCCATCGTGATATGACAACAACAATGTCTTGAATGTATTGAGCTCTGAATGAAAATGCCAAGAAGAGTACTGAAGGATTAGTTCATGTTTTTTCTCTTTTATCAGAGAAGTAGGAAATAAAGGTGAAGGTGCATCCACGTCAACTGTTAGATGATAATGGATGAAGAGGAGATGACAGAATAAAAGGGAACCATAGGCCTACTGTATTGCTAATCTTTGAATGAAAGCAAACAAAACGGCTCACGGTGGAGTAGATGCTGATTGGGAGGAGATGAGTTCGGAGATGAGCGCAGTGTAATTGACCCTGTAATATATCCATCTCCTTAATAATTCTCGAATCGATACAATAACACCTCTCCGCGCAAGTATCGTCTCATCTTCGCGACCTGGCTTAGCGGATTCATTTTTAATAAAACGCGCTTCTTGTTCCTCTCAACTCTTCAAGATGCTGCGCCGGTTCATCTTCCAAATAATCCTTATCAATATCTCCATAGTTGTTTATACAATTCAGTCGCGATAGTGTTAACAAGACACCTTTACCGACACAACAGGAGGAATAAGTGATTGAGGGATTGGAACGAGGGAATGGGTAGGGGATGGAGAAGTTGTTGAATGGTCTCAGACATATACGGCGTTTGGGTAAGAGATTGATGCCTTAGGACGAAGAGAGTTGAATCCGGTATCCACTGTAACAGCCACGGCAGAAGCGAGTCGGGGAGAGATCGAACTGGAATGAGAGAGAAGGAAGGAATGAGGTACCATCTATGGTCTGGGTAGGCTTCTTAGTAATGCCGGAGAAGGGACAAGAAAGAGAAGATAGATGATTGATCTTTTATCATCAGTTAAGACGTTTAGATCAATCATCTATCTCCTCTTTCTTGTCCCTTCTCCGGCATTACTAAGAAGCCTACCCAGTATCCCCGAAATGACAAGAATCACTGAGGTTCCACTATTGACATCTATTGTCTCACCTTCCATTTCTAATTAGACCCATCTCGATATTCGCTCTTTCGTTTTGACGAGTGATTCTGAATGTATAAGATGAGCAAGCAAAGGTCTTAGAGAGCGGAACGGATGTGGATAAGATAGGGAGCTAATTATGGCCCACTTTACTCACGTAAGAGTCTTACCGTTCCTTCACGAGTTTGCGAAGGCAGAGAATGACGAAGTAGAGAATAAGAGCTACTGAACATCCCACAGCAATTGTCTAAAATATTAGTTTATTTGTTAATTGTCGAAAATATAAGTTTATCTCGCCAATTTCCTACCATCGTAATGACGAAGCCTCTGTTATCGAAATATTTGTGGTTGGCAGTGGATGGTGTGTAATCAGAGGGCTGAAAGTATGTATTTAAAAATGATAAATGGTGGAAAACACAAAAGATATAATACACGTTGATTTTACCATGGAAGGTCCGAATTCTTGGGAAGAGACAACAAGGAATAGACTCATAAGAAGGAAGGGAAGACCACTCATCGCCCTGTCGATAGTAGCCAATCAGGATAAAGTTTGGTTAGAAAGAGAATCAGTAATAACGCTCTTTTAGATTCGTATCGAAAAGGAAAGAGGAATAAGAGGAGATTCGGGCTCAACCAGAAAATGGATAATTCGTGCAGTCACTCCATATCCAACGAGAATCCCTCATCCCTTCTCTACCATTAACCCACTCCTAGAATAAGAATGCGACAAGAATGCGGATGGACGAAGAATCAATTCTATCCATCATATGAATTCGCGCAAAGCATTGTCTTGTGGCAAGATATGACAAGATACACACACACTTTCTCCGATCAGAGTGGTGAGAGAGCACGCGATATGAGGAGAGTCATTTCTTGCCTAGCCATCCTTTGCATTTGCATATGCGGAAGGTACTGCAAATCATGCTCGAGATGATGCCAGGGGAAAGTGAGAAGTCGGGTTTCAGGGAGAACAGTTCGTTTACAATGTCTTTCATTATATATAGTATCGGCATTTGTATATTTATATTTCGCAAGAACAGTTACCTTTTCAAGGCTTTGAGAGAACATGCGGACTAGTTTTATTAACACACGTCTTACCTTTAACTCGTCCTGATCGAAAATGTTGTGATTCGGGCATGTATTGTAGAGGAGGAAGAGTAAATAAGAGAGAAAGGTAGGAGTTATATGGATAAACTGAGCTTCTTTTTGGTGGACAATCCACATGAGTCCGAATGCGCCATATCGTGCCATCCCTTGAATGTTCTCTAACATAATAATATCCTTGTCAACTGCGTCCATTGATCGTATATAATTCATTGAGTGCTTCTCCACTTCTGCTCCACTTGTTGAAGGCTTTAACAGTGAACTTCGGCCTGCCGACTCGAAGGAGGAGAACCCATGCAAATCATGAGTCATTTACACGGTGGTGGAGTGAAACACGAGAAAGTAGGATTTACTGGCTTAGGTAAAATGACCCGATTTGATATTGCGCATACAACGCTCAAAGAAACTTGTTTTTTAGGCACAGAATCTAATAGCTCGGGTACAGGGTGAGGAACATCCTTTTCGTTTCGTACAATCCTGGCTAGGGTGGTGAGAGAACACACGAAAAGAGAAGCATAGCCTCTTGCCAGGACTATCTCAGACGAGTTGTGAGAACCTATTCATTTCTCCTCATTCAGCCCTTCAATCAATCAATTGTCCCTTTTCAGAAAATAATTGCTAGATGTATTCCACCAGTTACCAATATCTCAATCTCCATTCCTTCTTTTGACTTGCAGGGCGGGTTCAACCCTTCATTTGTCACAACTCCACTCACAGTATCGTTTCACGTTAGAGAAGTCTCATTGCGAGATTGGGGCTATTTCGAAAATAAGGTGCCATTAACCTGCCATGGATGGCTGCAGTAGAAGACAGAGTGCTGATTCACATCCCATGCGATGGTTAGCTGTTTTATTCCCTCAATTGATTCCCTCTTTTCTCTTCTGTTCCCTCTCTAATTCCGCCCATGAGTCACTCGTTTCGTTTTCTCCCACACATATTTTTCTTTCGATTTCGACTCTAATTCGCTTGAATGTCATGTAATCAATTGATTTTTTGCAGTATGGATCGTCATAAAAGATCTCGTGAGCAGGTCACTCGAGTAGTCAAACCGAATCCCCTTCGGAAGCCAAAGAAGGTGGGAAAAGTATAGTAGATCAATAGTGATCATTATCAAAATAAGACGAATCAACTAATTGACATTATTCTTTACAGGTTAAAATCGGTGGTCTGTTCAAAGTCATGCTGTTATTGAGTGCCATCTTTTCCCGGGAATTCTAATGAATCAACAAGTGTTGTCATGTACACTTCTTTCCAAAAAAAAACTGCTCTCCCTTCCTATTCCTTATTCGCCCGAAGCCTGGGTAAGGTCACGGCTGTCAATAAGCACACCAGATTGAGTTCTTTCCTCCTTTGATCTCAAATTCATTGCCGGCTCAGTGAAATCTAGATTTTTGTGACTAACGATCATATTTTCGTTTCTAATATCGATATATGCCTCCCTCTCTCAATCCACTCTTTTTTCGATGATGAGTAAGCCCCAGTAAACGGCCTATAACTGTTCCATCACTCTTCTCCCCCTCCATTTCTTGCGCATTCTCATCCCTTCCCCTCTCATTGCCACTGTTTTCTCCATCCACTATAACACATTTGTAGATGTCGGATCAGTGGGAGTTGACTCATATCGATTCAATGGAAGACAACTCGGACTGGAATAGTCTCGATCCCATTCCACTGGTTCATCTACTGGAGGACTCCACATTCGAACCAGCTCAAGTTCGTGAGGAGGAGATCGTATCTTTTTCCTTCGAATATGGTGTAAGTTGCTATCCTTCCAAGGCCTTTTAAAAGTGAAAAATGTCAATATTTTTCCAGGTAGCTGAAGATGGAAGTCACTTCGTGATTCTCATTGTTGAATATGGAAGCCATCTCACTCGTTCGATCTACCGTGTCTTCCTTGACTAATCGAGAATGCAGCCCTTGATCACGAGTAGTTGCTGTTCAATTGTGAAAGTACTTGAATAAATAATTTTATAGCCTGATCTGGTTTTACTTTACAGTATTGTGGGGGGGGGGGGGAAACATAGATTCTGCTTAATTATCCAGGAAAGGCGAGCAAATGGACATCCGCCAAGGAAATAAGGGAAATGAGCTGAGCCATCTCGTGAAAGAAAGAAAGAAAGAAAGTCTGAAAGAATCGTGAAGATCGTAGTCATATCGTCTATCGATGGGTCATTCTTGAAACTCTTCTTCTCAAGTATCAATAATGGAACCAACGATAGACGGGGTTGACTTTGATAGTGCTTGGTGACTATTTTTAAATTAAAATGACATTAAATGACATTAAATTAAAATAAATTAAAGTGACAATTAAAATGAGGACTTTATAACGGACGAAGTCGAGTATCGGTCGGGACTGGGAGTATAAAATGGGAGGGTAAGAAGGAGGAGGGACTTAGCTTCTCCCCGATTTCGAGCGAGATAATAATTGCAGTGCAGGTGAGTGACTATAGCACAGCTCTTCTGAGATATCGCAGGTACCCCTTGACAAACTGTTCAAAGTGCTTCGATTCAGGCCAAATTTTCAGGGTTCGATCATCTATGGACCAATAATAATCTGCTAACTTGATTAGGCCGTAAACTCATTCCTGCCCGAAATCCGGCTCCGGAGCTGTCGGATTTTCAAAAAATCATAACTCCCTTCAAAGTTGAGATAGAAACTTTTTGAAAAGCGGAAAATGTTCGTCACAAAGAGGCGAACAAACTCATTTTTAGACTCAAAAGGATTCATCAATTTTGAAGTTATGAAAAGTTCAAAAAACGTATTTTTCGTCCATAAAAGTGGCCACCCTGAAAAATTTTCGAACAAATACATACGAATTGAGGCCAAAATCGGATTCTACGTTGAATTCTGATATTGTCCTGAAAAAATTAGGACAATCGAAGACTATACTTTTTTGTTATATAGCTTGGAAGAGAGCATTTTGGGTGTTTTTGGGCATTCGCCTTCCATGATTCAGGTCGGTAATGTTTAGTCAACAGTTGTTTGGGCTTCAAATGATGTTTTTTCATCATGTTCCACCATTTTACGATATTTCGTAAACATTTTGACCATATTTGAGGACACGCTCGTCTCATAAGAGAAAATAGAGAGATAATCGACCACCCTGCGGAAGTACTCTAAAAGTGTTTCCAATCTTCCCCAAAAATGAATGGCAAGTAATTTTCATGATGCTCTTTCAAACTGCGCTTCCGGAATTTTGATATCGATTTTGATTTTCGGGCTACGGCAAATCAAAAATCAAGTACAAACACTCCAATGAAATGCGCGTCACGAAATTATTCATATCTCGGTTCAAAATGAATATTCCTTCACATTCTGAGTTGCATAGGGTAGAGAAAAGCTTGAGCAACATTTTGCAATAAATAAACTCATTTCTGATCGGTGCGCTCGTACGGAGCGGTCGGATTTCCGAAATAACGAACCACAGATTCCCCCCCAAACGGATGAGTCGCGCTGAGTCACGGAGAGTCCAAGTACTGTTGCGAAAACGGACAAAGCCAGACAACGGTCACGGGAGATTGAGAATGAGTGGAATGAGTGTCCGTGACGATCAAAGGATTGCTTTTTTATAGAGTTGTTTGCTCGAGTGACACTCGGCGAGCGCTCGCACTCGCCGAGTTCATTTTCGATACACTCGGACCGGTTGTTTCACTCGCGAGTGAATCGATTCGAATTCGAATCGAGAATTGATTGAATTTTATTTCTCCATTGAATCCTTCATTGAAGTGAGAGGCCGGTCATTTTGCATTGGCGAGGGGGGAAGGAATCAAAATCGATATCAAAATTCCGGAAGCGCAGTTTGAAAGAGCATCATGAAAATTACTTGACATTCATTTTTGGGGAAGATTGGAAACACTTTTAGAGTACTTCCGCAGGGTGGTCGATTATCTCGCGATTTTCTCTTATGTAAAAATGTCGAGACGAGCGTGTCCTCAAATATGGTCAAAATGTTTACGAAATATCGTAAAATGGTGGAACATGATGAAAAAACATCATTTGAAGCCCAAACAACTGTTGACTAAACATTACCGACCTGAATCATGGAAGGCGAATGCCCAAAAACACCCAAAATGCTCTCTTCCAAGCTATATAACAAAAATGTATAGTCTTCGATTGTCCTAATTTTTTCAGGACAATATCAGAATTCAACGTAGAATCCGATTTTGGCCTCAATTCGTATGTATTTGTTCGAAAATTTTTCAGGGTGGCCACTTTTATGGACGAAAAATACGTTTTTTGAACTTTTCATAACTTCAAAATTGATGAATCCTTTTGAGTCTAAAAATGAGTTTGTTCGCCTCTTTGTGACGAACATTTTCCGCTTTTCAAAAGTTTCTATCTCAATTTTGAAGGGAGTTATGATTTTTCGAAAATCCGACCGCTCCGGAGCCGGATTTCGGGCAGGAATGAGTTTACGGCCTAATCAAGTTAGCAGATTATTATTGGTCCATAGATGAACGAACCCTGAAAATTTGGCCTGAATCGAAGCACTTTGAACAGTTTGTCAAGGGGGGTCTCGGGTTCATACATTCTCTCAGAAGAGCTGTGATAGTATCTGTCGCATTTCATCAGGAAACTGCAATCAACTGAGGCTAGGATGGTAAATGCGATTGCTTGAAAAAAATGGCCATGGCTACATCGAGCCTCTCGGGTTCAACCGGAGGACAACATGAAAGTCCTATCTACAATACATATCTAAAAATACCGTTATGTTCATTCGGAGAGGAGACAAAGGAGCAATGCCGACAGTCTTCCGATCTATCTGCACACCATTCGATAAAAGTGTGTCAGAGAGAGATGGAAAGACTGTCGAGATTGACTCTCATTCCAGGAAGTAGCTTACATTTAGATCGGTCACTTCCGTCGTAGGCTCTCTTCATCGCTGAATACTCTGGAGAATCGCTGACAGGTTGAGTATGGATGACTCGCAGACTCAAACCCGTAAACGCGAACAGCGCACTGGGACCAACCGTATATAGAGTGAGAGGGGACAAAAAATGGGTGGGCTTAGTCCTACTCAAGAAGGAATAGCAATCATAGGGGAAGTTAAAGAAGGGGTGGCACGAATATCTGGCTAACTGAGTTCTCGATGTCAGACGATGTGGCATGAGCACCCCATAACGCTTTCGAAACTCCCATGCTTTCAATTTTCGTCTAAACCGAGATATACTCAATTGGCTGATTGCCAAGTGACCCTGAAGCGCAGGCAACGAGCGAGAGACTGTGCGAAATGAGGAGAGCGCTCTCCCTCACTTTGCATATCGGCGCGGTTCGTGCCTCTCCTTCTTTAACTGCGAGAGTGTTTGTCATTCTCAGTGAGAAGACTCCAAACTCCATCTGCCAGTAGGTATACTACGATTAATACTAGCTGGTGCACCGCCCTTTCAGTTATTGAACTATCCAGAGCAGTTGTGATAGAGAAAAGACTATGGACTATGTGCCTGGGTTATTCCAAGTAGTGTTTTTTTATGAACAGATACTCTCTGTGAACGAAACAAGATCTTCATTTTCAAATATTTATTTCGAGCACGATTCCTCGCATCAGACCAAGTAAGCTAAAATAAGTCGCTGTCTCAGATCTCTTCAGCGTGTTCAATCGACGCTATCGAATAATGAATGAGGGAAAGGGGAAGAAATACACAACATAGATTAGTAATGATTTGTACATGGTTCAGAGATTCATCTGGCTTCATATTTTCCATGCGGGTCTCGCCGCGTCCTTCTTATCATTGCTGGCGTTCACTGTGGTTGGAGGCGGTTGGGTGGATGACTCCTTCTTTGTCCTTCCGAATAGAGCACGAGATGGCGACCGGCGTTCCAAATCAGCATCGGAAGGGGAGAGAAGATTCCTGGAAAGACATCCTTTGGACTCAGTTGAATAGGCAGTGCAAGCCTTCCGAGAAGGTTGTAACGGGATTCTTGACTATCACTTACTAATTCTGATGCCATACTTAGCACTAGTTAACAGAATTAAGTGTGGTTTAGCATAGATAAGGTACCTGCTCGATGAACTGAGTGTGCCCGCACTCTCCATAGACGATGATTGTTGTTGCATCTTCGCCTTTCCAGGGCTTCGCTCTCTCAACCGAGTCAGAAGAGACGGAGACTTCGATCTTTGGATTGATGGAGACTTCTCTTTGATTCTGTAAACATTCTTTTTTACTACTTCACTGATATTCGTGAGCACAAAGAGTTTGAGCTTCCAATGAAGGCGACATTGTGCAATTTCTGCAAAAAACGTACGCATGAGCTGCAGCCTTCTCAGCCTTTTCCGCTTCTTTCTTCTTTGCTGCAGCCTGTGCCTCCGCTTCTCGTTTCTCCTGTAATTTTTCACTCGAGAAATGACATTTTCGAAACTTTCGAACCTTTTTTGAACCGTCCGTCATGGAGCTCACAAAGTTTTGCAGTTTGCTCTTCTGGCACTTGATTCCTCCTAGGGAGTGCTCCCCGCCGACCGAGGCCTGAAAAAATGCGATTATCTTCGTAAAATTGAAAGCATCATGAAAGTTTTCAATTTCTCACCGATCTATCCTTCTTCTTTGGCATGTCATCCATGATTACGGTATCGATTCGCTCATGGAGTTCCGAGATGAGCGCTTCCTTCTGCTCCAGTGCAGATTCCAACTCAATAATGCGAATGCGGAGCTCCTAAGATAAGTCCGCATTAGATCACAGACCTACCAATCAACTAGAGATAACAAAGGGCTAAACCGAGAGTCCACTCACGGGAAGGTTCTACATTTGAACTACCCGTGCAACTATGCTTCTTTTTTCTGGGTAAATGTCTGGAGTATGAGTATGTCTGGAGGGTCTCATCTGGAGCATTAGAGAAAGAGTAAGTGTAACGCACCTTCTCCTTTGCGAGATCAACAATGGCCACAGGTGCGGGTTTCTCCATCTCGTCAGTTTGCACATCAATCGACGTGGTGGCTGTAGTGCACCTGAGATAAAAAATTTATCAGATTCAATAAATGATGCTGGATAATTCTCGGCATGGTGAAGAATACAGTAGAGTCTTCTTAAATGGAGCATGTCTGAGCGAGAGAGGAGGTTCTCTGTCGAAGGCGATGGTTGACAACGTTGACGTTATCATCGGCAAGACGTTTCGTGCAAACCTCCTCTCGCGCTCACACATGTTCCACTAAGAAGACTCTACAGTATTTTTTTCAGATTGAATTTCCCAGACGTCAAAATGAATAACTTACGGCTGGGAGATCTTCTCTGACTGCTCGGTCAATTCTCTCTGCTTCTCTTCCAATTCCGATTGCAATTGGGAGATACGATCGGCGAAGGACTCCTGCAATTAAAATATATATTAATTAATTAAATTATATCTTTCAGTCGAAGATTCGGACTCATGAGATCCCAGTAAAAAAGGTGAAGCTAAAGATGTATCCACATCAAGCGATTGTACAGTCGCAATACAACGCTAGGTGGGACCCACTGGTAGATGAGATCCCAGTACCTTCTCCTTCCTCAGTCCCTCAATTTCTTCCACGTGGTTCTTCTTCTCCTTGAGAAGTTCATCTTCGAGACAGAGGACACGACGGGCTTCTTCCGTTCTAGAATGATTCACTTTCCTCGTTGCTTCTTTATTCTTTCCCTTCAATATTTCAGATAAACTAGTACTATCATTCCTTTCAATGTAATCTTACGTTTTTAACTACTTAAAATACTTCCGTTCTGAAAGGCTACACTTTGGTCTCAGTTCCCAATGTCTGGTCTAATGATTCACCCCCCCCCCCAACGATACACTCAATTTTGTGCGGATTCACCACATCACTCCTGTAGGGGTTCCCAATTATGACAAGATCGAAACGCAACATCATCTGTCTCAGATGATTCCAAATGACTCAATTTATAGGAAGAACCATGCACACGTTCAGTGACTACCTGTTAGTAAGTCATTGCCTTCCTGTGCATTTGCTATGCCTATTTTCACACTGCTCACCTCTGTCCATCTCCGCTTTTGGTCAGATTCTCAATTTGCTCCGTCTTCTTCTGCAATTCTCCCTTGATTCCCTCCATTTCGTCCATAAGAGACTCGCAGTGCGCTTGGAGCGTAATAAGCTTCTGATCGGATGTTCCCGAAGTATCACGGAGAATGGACAGCTCGGAATTGAGTTCAGCTTTCTGCAATGGAGTACGGTAAGAGGATCTCGAACACAGCTATATTGTATAGATGGAGAGCCTTACCTCTTTCTCAAATTGCTTTGTCAAGTTCTCGCTTTGCTCCTTAATTTCCTTCTCTGCTTTCTCCTTCTCAGCAGCGATCGCCTCTTCCACTTTCTTGTTGAACTCATCTGCAATTCAAGGCTACCGTAATATTCTAAAATCTATCTATTGGAGTTGTTAACTGACAGTTTCTCTCTTATCTCTTTCTACTTAGTGCAAGGGAAGGAAGTTTGGTAATAGTCAGTAATACACTCATACTGACCTCTGAGCTTCGTCTCCTGCTCAGCGAGTGCTTCAGTCAAATCCTTCTCATCATCCTTCTCTCCATGTGCTCCCAATTCCTCCTTGAGACGATTGTTCTCCGACTCGAGTGATCGAATCCTGTAAGGGATAAGGTAATTCCATTTCCATACTTTGCTTGCCTTTTTTGTCTAGTCTCTTCCCAGCAGTTTCATCAACCTTTTTATTATTTTCTAAACCATTTTTTCCTTTTAATTTCCTAACTCACTTCTCCGCATCTTCCTCCAATTCCTGTTCGTCCTTCTCACATTGCACCTCGAGTTCGGCGATCTGCAAGATACATTACTACTGCATGATCATTACTTGATCCATCATTGGTCATGACCATTGAGATGACCACCCTTATCTCATTTCGATGATCTCTCTTCTGTCAGATATATTGTCATATCAAACGATTACGTACCCTTGCATGCAATTCCTCCATCTCTCCGTTATTGCCTGCATTCATCATTTCCATTCTCACTTCTTCTCTCAGAACGAGAAGTTGATCTTCAGTCACTTGATTTTCTTCTTCGACACGACGACGAAGACGCGCGATCTCCTCGTCTTTGGAGGCGATTCGCTCACTAAATTGGAAAATACTGATAACAAACAATTTATCGTGAATGTCCATCATATTTACAAAGTGAAATGTATTAGGCATTATCCTCGCAAGGCGAGCTAATGCAAGCTTATTTACAAGCCAATGAAAAACTTTTCCAAGCTAAAATCTGAAATTCTGGTTTAAGGTAAGCTTTCACAACTGGATTGCGGTAGAAGGATCGAGATTAGTGAAATTTTCACCTATAATCTCGACAATCCCCTTCCACGCTCACCGTTGTGTCTGCAGGCACTCCGACAGACTATCCGTTTGTTTGAGAATCTCAGCCAATCTCGTCTCCATCTGTTCCGGTTCTTCCTTCTCATCTCCGAATTGAGCCTTGAGTGCACTAACTTGTGCTTCGAGAGCAGTCTTCTCCACACGGAGAGCCTCGAGCTCTTGCTCGGTTGACTGAAAGGAAGGAATAAATCAAAGCTTCCGGCATCGATTACCGGTCTTATATTGACCCTGTGCAATGTCTACGGCTATTCATTTTAATTTTATCTTAAAAGATCTTTCAGAGCATTTCAGAGCCACAAATGTACAGTCACATCTGATGTCAAGCTTTCAAATTGTTATGACGTACCTCTCTGAGCTCATCCTTGTCCAATCTCGCCGTGTGCTGAAGATCTTCCTTCAGTGAATTGTACTGCTCTTCCAGTTCGTTCAATTTGATCGTGAACTCCTTCTTCATCGAAAGCTCGCGCGCGTCCGCCTGTTCTCTTTCCTGAAGGAGAGTTCAGTTCAGTTATGGAAACCTGCGCAGAGCGCAGATGAGATTGTTCTACAGAGAAGGTGCGTTTTGTGAAAACATCGAAGATACCTTGGTGAGGAGGTTCTCGTAGTGCTCCTTGGTAGATTCGCGCTCGCCCTTCACCGACTCGAGAACCTGAATCACGTTAATTCGATTAAAGACTAAAGATCAAAGATCAAAGATCAACGAATACTAACGGCCTCCAGTGCGTGCACTTGACTGTTCTGCAACTGTGTTTGACTCTCGCTCTGACTCTGCAGATTCTGTCGCTCTTTCTCGAGGAAGTTGACCTGAATATATTTATTGATTATAAAAAATACTCTAATTTCTCACCCGATTCTTGAGGCTCTTGACTTCATTTTGGAGGGCGGAGATCACAGCTTCCAACTTAACCTTAGTTGCTTCAACGGCATCCAGACGGTCTGGAATGCTTTAATTATTTTCGAAATACAAAATAAGATCGACATTGTAGAAATATTTAAATGGCGTGAAGACACTCGCCGCATTTCCTTCTCAGTTCCTCTTCCTGTTCTTGGAATTTGCTCGTTTTCTCGTCAAGTTGGCTCTCCATTGTGGTTAATCGACGCAGGGCGTCATTTGTCTCGTTTCGCGCCTCTTCGAGCTAAAATTCTTTTTAGTTTTCATAATAACTCTTCAAAATCATTTGTTTGTCATTTTAGTAAATTAAAAAAATGCTGAAAATATGATTATAATCTACCTCCTGACTGATCTGCTGAACTTCGGCTTCCTTCGAGAAGAGCTTCTTCTCCAAAGCAGCGACCTTAAATCAGATCTTCAGATTGATTAAACAAGCCGAGTTTACCTCATTCTTACAACTTGACAATTCGTCTCTCGATCGCTTCGCCTGATGCTGCAACTCTTGGATTCGATCATGGAAATCTTCTTGTCTGAAATAATCAAGATCACCTTCTAAAGATTTGCTTGTCTCGTTATACAAACAATCGTGCTAAGATTATTCCACAACGACAGCTGAATATCTTCCCCACCTGGCGAGCAATTCTTCCTTCAGCGCTTCCTCGTGGTCTCTCAGTGCCTCCAACTCCCGTGAGTACAGCATTTTCGCTGCGGCCAGTTCAGTTTCGTACAGTGACTGGCTCTTCTCAGCTTCATTTCAAACGTCTCGCCGAGTCGATCCTGAAATCAGATAATTATCGAGCCACACTACTCCCACTTCTGAGAAAAAATCACACGTCATCTAATGTCTTCGAACAGTTCCCAATTAGAAAATGGGGCCAAATTTGTTGCTCGCACACCTTTTCCTGTCTGAGGGACTTTCTCTCCTCTTCGAGTCGCTGAATCTCGAGCAAGTACCTCAAAGTGACAGCATTGTTCATGTTCGAGGACCACTTTTGTTTATGGTTTGGTCCATGACTCACTTCTGCTCCAAATTGAGCAGTTGACTCTCACTGAATCGTTGTTCGAGCAGTTGAATTTCCTTCTGGTGTTCTTCCCTCAATTTCTCCAGTGCTTGCTCCTTCTCTCTTTCGAATCGTTCCTCAAAATACTGGCTACTATTTCTGGCTACTGTTTCGGTGAGGGCTTGTGACCACTTAGGAAGAGAAGAGGGAAATACTCGTAAATCTTCTTGTTTGGTTGATTTATTGTTAAAGCATTACATTAGTTTCCATCCCAACTCACAAGAGGAGGGCGCACAGTTCACCACGTAAGAGCACAATTTCCTGTTTTTGTTATGCCCGAAATATTAACATTTCTAGCTACTGGTTATCAAAAGAGTTGCCCTAACAGATGTGCACTAATTCACCGGAAGCCTTAACAATACATACTTATTGTTGAGAGTCGGTCGTGTTTTGATGGAGTACATCTAAGTAGCGTGGGAGCAAAGGTCCACTCTAGATACAGAGATCATTTCATATCTTACCTGTAGTGATTGAAAGTGTTTCATTCGTTGTTCGAAGTCTTTCTTCGCTGCGAGGACCTCTTCTGAGAGTGAGATGATCTTGGTAGAGTAATCCGCTTCCAACTTCTTCTCTCTTTCCTGGACTCGCTCTCGGTACTCAGTGAATGTTCCCATGACATTGTACTGAATTTTCGATTGAGTTTGAGATAAATATGAGAAACAGAGCTTCCTCAGCCTCTAGGCGTCCCGACCAACGTGCGGGTCTCGAGACTTGTTGTGCTTGGTACGGCATGTTTTCACAATTTCATTTGAACACAGATTATCCGCTAAGCTTAGATATCACGCTGCGCCTCTCTCCCTCGAGAGATACGTGCATGAACTTTTGAGAAGTCAGTAGGGGTTGTGCTCACATGAATGAATTCACAGATCAGAATGCTTATTGAAGATCACATTCTCCCATGCTATTGAAGAAATGCTTGTGAAGACAAAAAACTCGCATGTTACTTCCGTCTACTACTAATCACGTTCTATGAGACTCCGGTTCATCCAGGAAACGCACCTTTTGCCTCTCATACTCGGCCACGGTATCCTCCAGGTTCTGTATCTTCCTTTTCAATTCGACCTCTCGACCTTGACCTCGCGATTCTGGAAAGCACGTATTACAACAGCTTTGGGATACATCGGTGTCGACAACATCATGCCAATTCCAAACGTTTTTTATCTCTAATATCGGACACGAGAAATGGTCGGTAGTTCCCGTACCGATCGTACAGTAACCCCATCTTCTTTTCTGAGTACTCGAATACTTCGTACGGGATGTTTCGCCCCCGAATTTTTCCCTTACTCATACACTAATTAACTCTTGATTGGCACTCGACAGTCCTCTCGAGACACACTCTCAAGAGTCTCTGAAACGGGGAAAAGGCCCCTCTCCGTGTATCTTCTTAGAGCTCAAGAAATGACACCGCCGTCTCTTCATTGCACACTCTCTCTCATCGATCAAGCGGGCGAGAGAGTGTGCAAAATGAAGAGACAGCGGTATCATTTCTCGAGAGCTCTTCTAGAGTATCATGGGGCCGACCGGAAGTTGTCACTGATCCCCTTTCCCTTCTCCCCTTCTCCAGAGGAACAACAGTAGACCGAAGAACGGCCAATGATCACGAGTCACCACATCATTTCGCTACTACCGCAACACATTCAAAGTTCGCCTCGAACTAGCGCACACACTGCGCCGAATTGCGCTTGAAAGATTAGCCTCATCATCAGAGAGACGTCTCTCCTTTCACCGTACGCTCTCACACCGGTCAGAGAGGTCGGAGAGAGCACGTGAAATGAAGAGACGGATTGCTCATCCTCGCTACTCACCATTCACGGAAGCACGGATCATGGAGAGGAAGGATGCGCTATCGGAGACGTCATCATAGGGACCGGGTCGACCGGAGACGGATGGATTGGGAGAGAGGGCAGGAGATGAGGACTGTTGAACGGGTTGCACCGTGTTCACTTGCAGATGCTGATGGGTTACATGCTGCAAAGTAATAGATTACTTGTCTTCTTTCTGAAAATTTTCACGCATAATTAAGAATTGTATCGATACGAGACGAGTGGTGACAAATGGCCGAAAACCTATTCGTTCTTCCGGGCAGACGATGGGGTGTAATACGGCCTCACCTGTCTCTCTAGTATCGGATTAGCGGGAGGAGCGGGCCACGCGGCGATATTCGGTCGAGAATCGTGCAGAATCGATGAGGTCGTCGGCTCAACTCTGCGAAGATTCCAATAGTTCTCATCGCTGTCGAGCCTCAAGATTACGGTAGAATCTCAAGCAGTTTTCTTGGAGATTCTTTGCAGAAACATGGCAGTTTAGCGGCTTTTAGTGTTGTCATTCGGCTTGAGTACATCTATTTTCGAAATAACCCTCTTGTTGAGGCTACGGTGGGTTTACGAGCGGCACTCAATCGTTTGTCGATAGTGAAAATGAGAGGGTTTACTCTGCAGCAGAGGCTCATAAACTTACCGAGGCTCTGAGAAAGTGCTAGAGAACGCATTTACTCAAAGGATGGTATTACTCTGCGACAAATTACTCATTTCGGTGATCACTTGCGTTCTGAAGTTCAATTTGAGTGTCTTTTCCATAAATCCCGAGGCCCACCGCTAAGTGATGTCCCTCCACCAATTATGCTCGTGATTGGACTAGTAAATCATGTGTGGCTGGGAGGGGGATTGAATGACTCGAAGTGACGTCAAGAGGGAGATGGGGGCTTTTCATCAGTGTAAGAGAGGTCTCTCCTCGGGTTCAGCAGGGGGAAAGGGGCAGGGGAGGGGACGACGTGTAATGTGGTCGGTGCTCTAGTGACCGTCTCGAGAGTCATCTCTGAGGTGAGCAGCTGTCTCTACCCATTTCACAATCCCCCTCTCCCCCTCTTCCCCTCCCTTCCCTCCTTCTGTTGTCGATGCACACCAAATCACCACCAAGACCGACGAGTACTTCAGTCTCTCCCAGTCCCTCTCCAATCAACAATATATCTATAGATTTCTGCCCACAAAAAGGACGACGATGATCTCACTGTTCCACCTAATCCGCCTCTGTGGCACAATAAAAATGAATGGGAAAGGGCAGATCCCCGCAGAATGCACTACAGTAATCCGCCCTCGCGATTCCCCGAGGAATATTAGCAAGGCTATTCAAAGTAGGCAAACATGATTGAGTATTCACTCGCAGATTCAAAAAGAGCGGTGGAAGAAAGGGGTATGGGGTAACTAACGGGAACTTCTCTGTTTTTTGGCCCAGGTTACAACCACTCAGAATGTGACGTGGGTAGGGAATAAGAATGATAGGGAGGGAATACTCTGCGAGAAAAGATAAGGCCAAAAACAGAGAAGTGCCCAACTAACGTTTTGTGGGGTCGGGACTGCGGGAGGTTCGACGGCCACTGCGAGAGCTCAGAGGAGAAACGGATCGAAGCGATCCATCCAATTCCTCGGAGAGATGACCCAACTGGAAAGAAAAAACTTAGTACATGATTGTCGTCACCGCCCTAAGTTGTTGTCTTTGTGTAGTCAAATGCTCTGGGGAATGACCATTCTGCTCCTCTTTGCCAAACTATCAAAGGTAAAGGTCTATCCACGTCAAGCGAATTAACAGTCGTGGGACAACGCTAGGTGGGACCCTGGTAAGGTCAGCTTTGCCAAACTAACAAGCCAACCCGGTAAATCACGCGACACATTGATGCAGTTCCTCCTACGCTAACGAACAACGAATGAGCTGAATGCCAAGAAATCCCAGTGGGTAAACGAACATCATCGTTATTGATCACCAACAATCTAGTGAATGGACGGGTAACGATTCTCATGAGAGGTAAGAAGGGAAGGGGGGAATCGCACCCGTTCTCGGAATCGCTCATTCATACTCCTGCCGTGCGTCGATATCGGCGTGTACAATTCTGACTCCTCGTGACGCTCCCGTGAGGAACGGGACAGCGGAGAGGGCAGGAAGGGCGTCTCACTTGCTGGCGATACCTGACGATCACGAATCGTTACGGAGAGTTTATCTTGTCATGTCAGGAAAAAGGTGTAGGGGCCAGAAATATTCCTTCACTTAGAAGAATGCTATATTTGGATCAGGAAGCAGTACCATCCCTTGGAGAAACGCAAAAACGTGAACATTGAGGCTCGAGATTCAAAATTGGTATCACGCGGTAGACAGTGTGGAACGGCGCATATTCTCGGAAGAAAAGGGAGAATAATATATGCGACGGAAGGAAGTCGAAGGTGTCGGAACATCCGGGAATCTGAATATCCGAAAACAAAGAAAATATATGGAGAGAGGAAAGGATAAAAAGGAGGAAGACGGGGTGGTGGTCAGCCCTAGTGGACTCGAGATTGTAGTGTGAAAAGGGAAGATAAGTGAAGGGAAGGGAAGGGCGGCTGTCGATATCGAGACAGAAGGGAAGAGAGAGATGGAGTGATCGGAGGAGAGGAAGGAGAGGAGAGGATGAAGCACCTGACACGACTGACGACTGATCACTCGATGCTAAGAGAGACGAGAAGAAGGAAGATACACTATCAGCCTCTCATTCAAAGGGACTCAAGAAGATGTGAAGATCCCTCCAATCCCAAGGTAGACTTCCCCCTTCCCACTACCTCTAATGCATTCAGTTTCCTCTTCTTCCCACGTGCTTTTCTTGCACAGCAATAACAACGACTGACTTTATGAATTCATCTCTCCATCTCAGTACACAGGGCAACACAGGAATGTAATTCTAAGCAGAGGCCATTTCTCGTCTACAACACAAAGCAATACAATCCAGTGAGGCTCCACGCAGCCAATCAGGAGGAGAAAACGGGGAAACTCGGGATGTCTATCACAATACAGGAGATATCAACGGGAGCAATGAGGGACAGCGAGAGGGGTACGGGGAAGAGAGAGACCATTCAAGGGAAGAGACCATTCCGAATACATGGGCAGGTGGGGGAACGACGTGATACCTAGGCCGCAGAAAGAGAGATCCACTAATACGAGGTGCAATTGTCCGAAACGAGAGATAGGAGATGGTTAGGGAGAGGTATCCCCATCGTCGACGCTTAGCGTCTGCCGAATCCGACTCGGAAGGCCGCCTTGTCCATGCGCTTGTCCTCCTCGAACATCTGCAATCATTTTGTGATTTTTTGTCGTTTCTAGGCAAAAAATCGGCTTAAAACACGCTAAAATAGGCTAAATAGGTTAAAAATGAGTTTTGAGGGTGTAAATTTTGCCTAAACCAAAATAGGATATTTATGTACCTCCTCATCGTCATCCTCGACCGAAGGAGCGGCAGGGGCGGCGGATCTCTTGCCGAACTTCATGCCACCGAAGGCCATGCGGTCGATGCCTCCAGCCAAGGCGGAAGGACGAGGCACGATCTCTTTCCGAAGCCCAGTCGGAAGGATTTGGCATCGAGTACTCCCCTCGGGCTCTCTTCGCGTACGACAGATAATCATCGTCGATCGAGAACTGTAATGGAAAAAACCATTATTTGTCATTATTTCTAATTATCAGGAGGTGAAGACCTGGAGAATGAAAGAATGCACGTTTGCTCGACCAAGTCATGGGGGAACTCGCACGGGGATGGGCTTGCTTAGGCCGAAAATGTTTGTGCCCGAGAGTTTCGAGGGTTGAGTGGCTTACCGAGCTAACGACGGCTGCTCCGATGAGAAGACCGAGAAGAACGAGCGATGGAAGGGAGAGAAGTCATTGTGAGACAGCAAATCACCTGCGCAATCAGAAATCTTACTTGCAGAAACGATGCGAATTGCGAAAGAAAGGAAAGAAAAGAGATCGTTCAGATCGAAAAGAACTGGCAGTGAGTACGAAAAAGAGAGATTTTTAGTCTATTGATGAGAACGGATGGAGGAGGGGAGACAATGAAGGACAATAGAAGCAACAAAGGAGTTGGCCAGGTGAGAAGACCACGCTTGTGGCCACTGCATCAGAGAGCAAGGGAAAGGACGAATGACGAATGGGGCAAGGGGGTTAATAAAGGAGTGGAGGGTGAATCTTCCCTATTTGCAGTAGGAACGTCATGCAATGGGAGGGGATCTTCGTAATAGTATGCGGTGGAAGTGATGTGGGCTGGGATTAGAGAAGCAATGGTCGAATTATAATCGGAGAAGAGGGAAAGGAAGACGAGAAGCCATGAGGAATCAAAATATCTCGTGAGAATGAGGCAAATGCAATATCAAGTTCCCAGTTAGGGAAGCGGCTAAGAGAAGCCAATTGGGAGGCATAATTTTTCCATGAAGAAGATCAGAGGGCTCAGAGAGAGGCAGCGCCTATCCAGCCTTGCTTCACCTTCTATGGAAGCTCTGTCATGGCAGCTCTGGACTCCAACCTGAAGCTCCTCCCCCTTAGTTATTGCTGTTGAGACTCCGCCTCCGTTGAAGAGAGACTGAACAAGGGCAGAGCCTCTTCCCGCCTCCTCCTCTCCTCCCGCCCATAGATGCCTCGTTAGACGGAAATGTGATACTCATCCTAAGGGGGTGAAACACAAACATGAAACTGCTTTGAGACATCACGAAAAGTTGAGCACTGATCAGTGAAATATCCAATTCCATCGGGTGGGGCGAGACTAGAATATTCAGATATGCGGGAGTGGGAATGGTCACGACATGTTTTCATGCAAACTCATCCGTCTACTTGGGCATGCGGAGAGCGATGAATACATATGTCGCCCTTGAGTTGTCCGACACTTCCGAGGATGGCGAGAATAGAGAAATCGAGAGCAATTATCGAGGGAAGCGATCGTTGGCCAGAAACGAAGGTGGGTAAAGTTCTTGCTTGTCTTCTATACGTGAGAGTCACAAAAAACACACTGAAATGCGTATTGTATGCACAAACGGTAGGATTTTGTAGTACGGTAAGAAATCATACCTGCATCACTATGATCATTCCCTTCCTAGAATCTAACGAGCTGCGGAGACAATTCCTTGGAAATGCAATGACTACGCGGAAATGTGAACTAGAAATCCGGGGGAGAGACGGATTGTAGACTAGCTATCTGAATTATCGGGCATTCACAATCGTCTGGTAATCATGCACTTTTCATATGAAGTAGTGCTAAAATGACGGAATCTATGGGCTAATCACTGAAGAAGTGGATCATTACCAGTCACGACTCTGGAACGTGGAATATGGAAAGGAAGGAGGGAGATCCAAATTGCATTCCGTCTTCTCCTCGCGACATTTAATTTCGCTTATGAGAAGTGAGAAACTGCGAGAGCAGAGGGAGGAACGAAATGTTGTTTACCATGTTTTATCTGTATTATGATTACGTTGACTACATTGTGCTCAGAACGATGCTTCGAGCATACGAAATAAGCAAACTTCATTCGGGATAGACCTAGACACAATGGCCTTTGCCGATAACAATCGGGCACGAGTGGGCCGCACGATTCTCAAATGGATTTGCGCTCTTTTGGCTGTTTCGGTAACGAGGTTTCCACACTCTTTGTAGGGGTAGAATGCGCAGTCCCGAGTTGAGGGAGACTCTTTTCCTTCTCCTCCTCCTCCTCTTCCTTCCTGATCAACTTCTCAGGGGAAGGAGGTCGCTCGCTTCTATCGTAGTCGGGGGAGTTAAAGTACGCAGTGCGGAGCCTTCGGAATCTCTCTTCATCCTCATCTTCAAGGGCGATTCCTCCTTTGATTTCCTCGTCGGGGTCAATCTCCTCGCTCCTTCTGCCCACTCGAGAGTCGACTGCATTCGTGGCCGCTTTCCTGGAACAATGTGACACATTCGAAATGAGTCTGAGAGAAAGGAAGCAGGAAGCTATTGGAAGAGGGCGAACGAGGGTGCAGCCAACATACATGACAGCGACTATTTTGAGGGCGACAAAGGGCTGACTTAGTAGTTGAGTAGGGCAAAACACCTCTACTACCTACTGAGACATTCAAACTTATGAGTAGGACTATGACAATGGCAAGTAAACGTACGTCCTATTTCGAGGGCGACAAAGGGATTTTTGTGAATGGAAAACACCTAGTCTACAGATCCTACTGAGACAGTCACATATTAATATCCATTCTAGGACTATAACAAAGACAAACAAACATACACTGCTTCGACAATTCCTTTGAGCGTGGGTGAAGTCGGGTGAAGCGGAGATCGTTGGCTCGTCGACTCCTTAATTGATCTCTATCCACTCTGTCCAAGGCATGGCTAGAACTGACTCTTTTTCGTTATTATTCTCTATCCTGACCGATGATAGATTGTGGAAATAATGAGACAAGTCATCCCTACTAAGTAGGGTGTCGAGAAATGGCTCTCATCATTGTGCACGCTCTCTTGCTTCTCGGATCGTAGAGAGAGTACGCGAAATGAAGTGAGACCATTTTCTCGACAAGCCAATCCTACTACTAAGTGGCTGTTATTCCATACGGGAGGAGTCACGAGAATCGGTCGTCGTCGTGTCCCTCGTCGAATTTCAGGATGAGCGATGAGAAGAGAGAGAGGAAGGGCGGTCAGATGGCGACTCTCATGTCTTCGTGAGACATCGTAGGAGGTGGTGGACCAGGCTGAAATCAGAATCAGCACTTCATTATATTTTGAAAGTAAGAGGTAAGGGTAGGTTGTTCGCTAAAAGTGTGTTTCTTTTGTTGAAGAGGTGTAAAAATCAGTAGGTGAAGGTGTTTTACACTGAATTTAGGCTGCAATATGCCTCACTACTTTTAATTCTCTCTTTCGACGTACGTTCACGTACTCGTGTCAATCTAATCTCCTTTCAATCGGGTTTCGTCAGGGGCAGGCATACTGGGTAGGATATATAACTATGGAGTTTTGGCCACTGAGTATTGCGGATCCGTTGAGAAATTTAGTGAAACTTATCGTGTGGAATGATCTTTAACTTATCATTAGAAAACCGTGTAAAAACGCTTGCTCAATACCACGCTCAGCGTGGTTGAACTCCCAAGCTTGGAAGGTAATTAGGTTTGTGAGCGTGAGACCACGCGCGTAACAGAGAATATCAGCTGATTATGGGAATCTCTTATCCGGGGATCAAGAACTACCTGTCTCGGAAACCAAGACTCCAGTTGATGGAATGTTCGGCCTTTGAGGTGGTAGGGTGAGAGAATGCACTCATGATCGTGACTATTAGAGTGAAAAATCCGCCTCTTCATTTCTCGTGCTCTCTCGGCGAGAGTGCCGAGAGATCACGTGAAATGGAGAGACGGCTTCTTCACGACAGTTCTAATCAAGCACTAACGCGTCGTGTGGACCAGAGGGTGAGAATGTCCGGAAGCTAAGTTCATATGGTGAAAAATTGAACTCGATTGCGATGAAGCTTTCGTTTCTCGATTTTTCATAATCTCTCACAGATGAGAAATACTGGAGAGCACGTGAAATGAATAGATGAGTGCTCAACTCACGTTGTGTGGAAGAGTGGTGCAGTGCGGGGGCAGTGACGAGAAAGGGAGAAGGGGCACTGATCATTAGTGAGTGCATCGAAAGGGTTGATGGATGAACGAGTGAGGGAACGATGAGAACGGGTCGAAGGGAAGATGAAAAGGCACGCTCATTTGACTCGTTGATTGAGGGGAAATCGTAGATTGAGATGGTCCTGAGATTATATAAGATTTATACAGGAGAGCCTCTTCCCCTTCCCCACCCCATTTTTATCAACTTCATATGTACCAATAATATCGTCGCGCCTCGGGCCTAGATAAATTATTAGATAGTTGAAGTCTCGCTACGGCCACTGGTGGTCCCAGATTAGGCAAACGTTGCTACTCAACGATGGCGCCTTGCGAGTATGTTGCCTAACACCTTCTCCTATAGTTCTTCAATACTCTCTGAATTCGAAATCATCGTGCTACAAGTATTCACTATACCACTGAAGACCACGATCTGTCCGATCAAACTATCAGAATTCCTTGCTTGTTCTCTTCCTTTCTAGGAAGAATATGCGAATCGTCTCTCAATTAGTGCAGTTCAATGCAATCAGCGCGAAGATCGCGAGACTTGCCTTCTATCTCTCACTAACTACTTTACTATAGCTCACTTCCCGCTACCCGTCTCTCTCAGGGGAGACGGGTGATATCACCTCCCTGCACTTATTCACTCTTCTCTCACTCGATAATTTATGCTTCCCCCACAGCACCGGGGGAGGTGTTGGCTTACACTTGCTCAGCTACGAGTACTCAACTACTTCTCACGCAAGGAACCGAGCAAGGATGACTCCAAATGGTCTCTCAAATGCACGTATTGTTTCACTGGAGTATGTGTACACGGGCTTCACCGACAACAGTCACCTGGGAGCCTGTGACGTTTGTGCATACGGTAGAGTCAGAAATCAGAAAGTCACATCTTGCAAAAGCCAATTCCTCGAAACGAGCACATTACCGTGTAAGCGAATTTCGCCTTTTTTCTGCTTCCACAGGCAATTCATCGGCAGCGAAACTGTTCCGATTCCCATTAGAATCGCTCTGCTTTCTTCCATCAACGGAGATAGTTGCCTCGCCAGGGAAGGAAAGAGTAGCTGCAATGAGAAATATCCCCATTAGATGTCTGCTCCCGTAATGGTCTCGTCTCCGCATCCTAGTGCTCTCTCGTAGGTCTGACTCAGCGAGAGATAAGAGACTCGAACGATTGCTCGTTCTCAGGCGAATTCAATGTGAGAAATTGTGGTCGGCAAGAACCTGTATTATTGCTGTACGCCAACTTCATGCAAGTTGTAGTGACGTTTGAGCAGAAATCACGACTGATGTGCAGTTTCCGAGCGAGAGCATCCGTTAACTGCAATGAGACACTGTGTTGTGTTTTGTTATGTTGAGTTGACAACAGAATATATCATCTCCGGGCCCACTGTAACTGGATCAGAAATCTCAACATTTTTGAGCAGGTTTACCGGCTGGCTGATGTCTGATTTCAGTGTAATAATCTAGATTCTGTATTGTGTTTGTGTGTTTCTCCAGGACTCAATCACTTTTTCTCGATAGTTCACTTCCGGAAATTGGATATCTGCCCTCTCATTGCTCTCATCAGAGGAAGTCGTCGTGACTTGAGAGCCGATAACGAGATAACGAAGTTTCTTCTCGGAACACTTGAAATCCTTGTCGGTTGGGCAGCCTTCGATTCGCTAATTGTTTATCCACGAAAGCTCACGCGCGTTAGTTCAAGGACCAAGGGAGAGGAAGTGAGGGGGGATGGACTGGGAATGAGGAAGTAAAGGTAATGTTGCTTCCACAATCAAAGGCGATTTCATAGTTGTCATGAGACGACCACGCCTGGTGGTGTACACAGGTACATAGGTACACAGATACCCAGGTGCGAATGAGGAAGTGGGGAATTAATATAGACTACTCGCCTCGAATGGGGCCACTTTGTATGCAGCGATGTGCGCGCATACTTTCTGTCGCATATAGTGAAGGAGATTGAGAGCAGCTGCGGCTTCGATCTGGAATGAATCCTTGAGACAGTGATAATAGGTGATGAAACATTGATGAATCGGGCTGGGTCCACCTGTAAAAGGGCTACTCAGTGAAAATCCATTCAATTACAGTCTCCTCTACAGCACAATTGATCCATGCTTTCAATCTTGATTCGAATTTCACATCCGTGTTTGATCTTTTGAAATGAACAAATCAAACATCCATAGCTGAGATCGTACAACTAAAGCAATTCCAGGTAAAAGTTGTTGTAGGAGTATCCCATATTCGGGAATGGGTTCCCCGAACGAAACGATAGTACTACTCCGTAGAGCTCGAGAAATGATACCACCGTCTCTTCATTTCACACTCTCTCTCGTCGACCGAGAGGGCGAGAGAGTGTGCAAAATGTAGAGACGACGATATCTGGAGCTCTACTACCTCGCAATGGGTTTGATCAGACTGCTGCCCTCTTAATGGACTTTTCGCGAGATTTCAACTTGCAAGGCTGCCTGTTCACTGATGTTTTGCACGCATCACTCAGCAAGAGACTACGTGAATACGTGTGCATCACTCTAATGCGCATCACACCTTCTCATCAACCTAAGAATATCCCTGCTCTCATCTTAGAATAACCCTCTTACGTCTAGAAACAACTGTGATGTCAAGATGAGCTGTAGATTCTGATTATGTTCTCCCTCGTTTCCTCTAAGCAAACCCGGGATGTAATCATTTTGTTCTGCACATGCGCCAGGGACGTGATTGAAAAGTGCCTTCCCACATAAAGTTCGGAATTGAGAGAGAGGGAATACTTCCTTCTTCGAGACTGCCCTTAGTAACACAAACACTTACGAGTAAATTAGGAACATGAGCGACCATAAGGAACTCAAAGTCGAGACTGCCAGAAACTTTCTTGAAGAATGCCATGAAATCAATATGCAAACGAGCTGGAAGCATCTGTAAAAGACAATTTTTTATAAATCTGTTCCAAAATATCCAAATATTTTTCCGAAAAAAACAGAGTAAAGGTAAAGGAGTATCCACGTCAAGCGATTTCACAGTCGTAAGACAACGCTAAGTGGGATCCACTGGTAAGGCCAGCTATTTGAAATATCAGAGTGAATCAACACATTACATGGTAAAGATACTTTGCGCCGGTCCATGCTTTCCACTGAGAGAGGAAGTTGGCTGAATGTAGGTCCTCCATTGATTTGAACGCGAACAGTAGATATCCTGCATGTAGCAAAATCATAAATATTCAAGAGACCATCAAATTAAACAAGAAAATAACCTCGCTCTCGGTCATTAAATGAGCTCAGTGACGAGAGTTTACCTGGAATAGACAATTACATTTGCATTCGAAATTACGTCTCCTGCTTCAATTATAGTTTATTTTCGCTGTAAGAGTACTTCCAATTTCTCAACTCGCAATAATTGCGTAGTCAAATCTCTCTATGCAGCTGCCTTCATTATCTCGGAGCAGAGTTCACAATGTCATTCTGTACGACAGCGCTTGGAATTAGCAAAAATAATCTATAGATCTTGGAAAAGAGCGACTTGCAAGGTAGCTAATGTCGTTCTCAGAAAAAAATGCGATTCTGATCAATTTACTTTGTTATAACGAGAATCAGCTCTTCGAAGAGTTGTACATTGTCTGTTCCTGACTAAAGATCTCACCCATTGCTGGTCGCGTAACATCATCGAGTCGGGCGTACGTGCCTCAATTAGGTATAGTTACTAACGAGCAGACATCTCACTCATCACAGATCCTTCCTCACACCATCCATAATACTCATTTCTTCCAGCAAACAGAGCGGAAGAGGAAACCGTGTAGATTCATTACCATTATGAGGCGCTGATTCAGTCTCATTATCGCCCGTTGGATGTCCACGAATAAAGACGAAGTCGATGGCAGGATACAAACCTGAAAGTCAAAGATCGTACTCGTCGGTTGTAGAGAGGTGTTGAGGGATTTTGAGAATAGATGCTAATTGTAACAATGTAGTAACAACAAATGGTAACAAGAACGATTAAAGTAAGCTTGGATTCGAATCCTCACATTCTTTCTCCACAGTGACAACTCTCCGAAAGGTCAGTTCCTCGAGAGAGGGATGAGAAGTGGAGAGAGTGGAGGGGAAGGCGAATGGTTCATTTTCGTTGTTCTCCGCATCGACAGTTTTGTCGTGCATTGAAAGGTTGATGTAGAAGGGACAAGTCTGAAGTAGGATGAAGTCAACTGAGATGACGATGTCACTTTCTGTTTCGCAATTTTCCTACGAAGCCAGTAAAGGACATTTTCTCATAAATATGAGCATAAATCACTCTCTTACCTCAAAACTGATCTTATGAACCGTACTAAGACAGAGACTCGGCATTATAACTCACATCATAATCTCCGGCCATTGTAGAGAAGGAAAGGAGACGAGAACTGAGAAGGGAAGCGAACTGAACCAGTGAAGGCTCAGTATCTAATCTGCACACAATCCAATTTGGTGTCTCTTTGTCGCCTATCGTCATAATGCGCGAGGAGCGGGGAAAGGGAGAGATGATTATTGTTCCTTCTTCCTCCCACATTCTGCTTTGTTCTCAACTTCACTTCTCTCCGTAAAACTCTTCGATTTCTCGATAAAATGAGTCATTTATTGAGATGGCATATATCACAAGTATGAAGAGGAAAAATCAGGGTCTACTCCCTATGGGGAAGATAGTATCTCTTATAGTATCTGCGAATCGTGGTCTTCACAGGGAAATATAGGGCGATAATGCAAGTCAATGCTATGTATGAGCCAATGAACCCGAGAATGATATGAACAACAATCTCTGCATCCTCCTCCCATTGTTCTCTCGTTCGATTTTCTTTAGTCGCCTTAGGCTCCGTATACAAACGAAATCGAGGAGTGCAGTTGAAATATGGTTCAATTTCACGACTCTTGATTAATTTCTTCAAAGCGATTATTGAGCGGGAAAAACACAGTAAATTACCTCTTCTTTCGTCAAGGCTGTACAGATTTCGCACAATCCCGATCCATGGAATGGTACCTTTGCGTATGTATCGGTCCACTCGTAATATCTGAAGGACTAGTGACTGTCGGAACAGTCTCCGATCTCGTACCTGTATCTCTTCCTAGCCCAATCGACTATATTAATTGAGGCCATGCTCATTGTAGTGTGATTAGGCAGTACCTCCGATGGATTTTTGTACATCAGTATCGGAACCGATAATTCCTGGGAAGTATCTTAGAACGGGCGATAATATCATCACATACCTTCATAAATGGAATTTCGGGATAGTATTCGTGGCAGATATTTTCCTCACCGATTATGAAGAAATCGTAATCAGCTGATAATAATTAATTAATGATTAATATAAAATGATTTTAAAAAATAATAAATTAAAATCATGTACCTATCTCTTTCTTCATCTTGGCTAATCGATCTCCAGGCGATGTAGTCGAACAAATATCACGAAAATTCACGAGTGAAACACGTGATAGGAAAAAATAACTTACATTCTGATCGTTTTGTAATCCAATTCATACATTCTACTCAAATTTTTAATATGCAGTGTGAGATCATTGAACTGGTTGTCATATTCCTCTGTACTGATGTCACAATTCCGTACGACCGCTATCTCTCGAGTGAACACCATTCCCTTGTGCTTTCGATTCAAGATAGCATCAATTTTCTGATGAAAATATTTCCTTTAGAAACCAAAGAACACAAACTTGATCCTTCAGCCAAATTGAATCGATCGGCCTAGTGAGATCGTTAGTGATCTCATCGAAATGATCCTCGTATATGTGATATGGACTGGAGGGGTGGTAACCGAGGATGGAAGCAACGGTCAATCGACGATCAATCTGAATTCTCGAACTCTCTCTACTAGCTTTGCAAAAAATCATTTCTTCTTTAAGCCCTCTCTTGCCTCGGTCTAGGATGTGAGGAAGAAAACAAAATTTTAGAGGAGTACTATCAGCCAAGCCATCACTACTCAACTCACTCTCTCAGTGAGTTTCTTCTTTCCTTGCTCCATCGGTCTTTCGAATACGAGAACGATAGGAATAGTCTCATTGACAACCATCAATTTCTCTCTATACGGCAAATTATCTTCTATTGAATTTCCAGCAATAAATATGACACTGTAGCTTGATTGGGCGGCGGCATTCCAGCTATAGAATCACATTGTATTTAAACTCAATGCAACACTTACTCTTCGTAATCGCATACTGCAGCACACTTGTAACGCGAGTTCACTCGATTAATGACGTCGATTCCAAGTCCCGGAAAGAGTGCAATAACCGGGCGTGCAAGGGTCTGAATTGATATAAATGGCAAACTTACTTACAATATCAAACGTACATGTACACAAACGGTGATTAGGGATGAAAAGTGTAGGAAGAACGGGAGAAGCATCAGAGGGTGAAATTGTATGAGGAACGGGTGAAAAGAGAAAATGTCGAGCGATTCCTTCGCTTACTCACTATTCATTTGCTGAATTCAGGGAAAAGATCGATTACGTGTAAAAGAGTAGTGAATACGCGGAATACTTACTGATTTGACTGGTATTGAGTAGATCATGACACGTTTATTGATCACGCAGGAAATACAACTATGAAGTGGTCAGATCAGGTTCTATACCCTATGGTGAAGATAGTATCTCTCATAGTATCTGTTAATTGTGTTCTTTACTGGGAAATAGAGAGCGATAATACAAGTGATTGTTATATATGAGCCTATCAAGCCTCCAAAAACTTTTACTCCTATAATTGCTTTCGCATTGGTTGCGTTATTCTCCTTGTCGTGTTTCATCTCCATTTCTTCCTTCTCTTCCATAGGCAGTCGAGGAATACAGGAGAAATATGGTTCAATTTCTTGGCTTCTCGTTAACTCCTTGAAAGGTAAATATCGATTAATGAGTGAAATGTCGAAAATTACCTGTTCATTGATCAAGGCTGTGCAAATATCACATACTCCCGTGCCATGGAAAGGAACTTTTGTGTATCGGTCGGTCCACTCATAAAATCTGAAGATTCAGCGCTTCACTGATGAATCTGTTGAAGCCGAACCTGTATCTCGCTCTAGACCAATCGACTATGTTCAGGGACGTGTTTCTCAAAATGGTGAAACTTGACTGTCGCGTCGTTGATTCAAACATTCTTATTGGAACCGATAATTCCTAAGAAGCCAGCTTAGAATGAGAGCAAATAATATCGTTTCAAACCTTGATAAACGGAATTTCGGGATAGTATTCGTCACAGAATTTCTCCTGATCGAATATGAAGAAGTCGTAATCGGCTGAATTTATTTACATTGAATGGGTTAAACAATCCTTTCGCATATTAAAAATTCCCCAATGGACGGGGTGATCAAACGAGACAGCTCCGTTATATGAAATGTATTTCTAAGATGCGAAGACAACCTACCGATCTCTTTCTTCAATTTGACTAATCTTTCCTCTGCTGATGAAGTTAAACATTCGTCACTTAAATATTCCATCAAAATATGTTATTATACAAACATTACAAAACTTACATTTGCTCAATTTATATTGAAATTTATAACTAATATTATGTAGAGCTATTCGTGTCCTGTCATATTCGATGTCATACTCCTCTTCCTTGATCTCACAATTCCGAACGAATGCAATCTCTCGGGTAACCGCCATTCCCTTGTGTTTTCGATTCACGATTGTGCCAATTTTCTGAAGATTATAATAAATCAGGTAATAAATTATCGTAAACTTGATCCCTCAGCCAAATGATATTGACAGGCCTACTAAGATCGTTATTAATCTCATCGAAATAATCCTCGTATATGTGGTATGGACTGGATGAATGGTAACCAAGTATGGAAGTAACGGAAAATTGGCGTAGAATCTGAAAGGGAGATGGCTTGTTCAACAAGAGATGACTTCGCAATACGTGGGCACATTCTCACGTCGAGGAAGTGAAATATCACGCGAGACGAAGAGGGCTATTTCTTCACACACCATCACTACTCAACTCACTTTCTCTGTGATTTGCTTCTTCAATTGCTCCATCGGTCTTTCGAATAAGAGAACTATGGGTGTAGTCACATTGATATTCATCAATGTGTCATTAAAAAGCACGTGATCTTCTATTGAATTCCCAGCAACAAATACGGCACTGTAGTTTGTGTCGGAGTTCAATCTATTGAAAAGACGTTGCATTTGAAATAATAGAAGCGCACATACTCTTGATATTCGCATATTGCAGCACACTTGTACCGCGAGTTCACACGATTGATGATGTCGATGTCAAGTCCCGGAAATAGTCCAATAACCGGGTTCGCATGTGTCTGAATTGAAACAAATAGCAAACGTATACCACCCTTACAAAAGGCTTACATACATGAATACAAACGGTGATTTGAGATGAAAGAAGTAGGAAGAAAGGGAGAAGCATTGGGGTGAAATAGTGTGAGGAACCGAAGAAAGGAGAGAATGTCGAGCGATTCCGTCGCTTACTCACGATTCATTTGATGTATTCAGGGAAAGAATCGATTACGTATGAAAGGAAAGTAAGCACGTGCTTTACTTTTTGGATTGACATCTGTTGTCCGTAGAATTTCCCTAAACTCCGGATCTCACGGTTACGGAACAATATGGGGATACTACTGTATCTCAGATTTACGAATTCGGGTTTAAATATAAACGAGATCATGATAAATATTTATCATTGTTACTCACTGGGACAGTTCTGAAACTGGTACAAATACTGGCAAATATACTGCACTTTACTCGATGTTATGAGACTATCTACAGGTACTAAGGAGACTGGAGATCAAGAGGAAACAAATAGAAGATGGCAGGAGAGCTCAATCAAAATGATATGAGAAATGAATGTCAACGAAGGTGCGTTGGAATAGTTGGTTGTGCAGCCAATTAATGCGAATTCCGCAGTTGGTGTCCTTCCTGATGATGTAAAAGGTAAATGTAAAGATCATCCCGTGAATTAAGGCTCTTGCGTCCTGCGGGATATCACTTCTAGGCCAGTGATTATGAGGCCAATTCAGGCCGGAGGGTCTAATCTCTTATTCGGACCTACATCGGACCTACCTGATGATGTACTCATCGTCTTCCAAATCACGAATGAAGTCCATGATCGTGTGCGGATTCTTGAGCGTGTACTGAATGCATATTATCATTATTAAACTAGAGAATAGAAAGATGTGGTACTCAGAGGCATTTGCCCATTGAAAACTGATTGTTGGAATTGTGGAAAATACGACAATTCAGTAAACAAAAGAGTATACAAAATGCTTGTTCAAAGAGATACCTCATCGCTCTCCCTCCTTAGTCGCATGTGATCGAGGAATTTGATTTTCTTGTCTAGCAGAACCTTCCAGTGACCCTCCACCTTGCGCTCAGCTCGTGCCTGAATATAGACTCGGTGCAACCATCATAATGACTGTGGATGATTAGGTATTGCCAGCACACAAATATTTATTATGCGACTAACCAGCATTGCATCAAGCAGCGTATCATCCGCTTTAACCACCAACGAAGCATTTCTGAATATATCGAATTTGATGAGAGTGGCGGAAGCAAAGTCGTCCGGGGCGAAAGCGACCTGTAAATAATTATCAAATAGATTTAGTATTTTTAAATAATAAAACAAGAACAAAATCTCCAAAACTCGCATGACCCATACCACCTACGGACACATCCATGCCCTAGTGTAAGAGTAGGTAAATACGTTAAGAAAACTACACTAAGAACATTATTGATTCCTTTTCGTTTCTATGTTCATTTCCTTGTATGACCATATTGGTTTCATTCGACCTGGATAAAATGATGATGATATTGCTCACCATATTGAACCACTTCGGACGGTCCGTCATCACATTCAGTATGTAATTCTTCTTCGGATCACATGCCATTTTCTTCGCAAAACCAGCGTCCATGAATGCACCGTATTTATTGTCACACAGTAGCACTTCGATCTCGGTGAATTTCTTGTCCAAGAGAAAGTCGAGAAATCTGAGTAAATCTACATCAATATCTCGATTCGTTCTGATAATTTCAGATTACTCTTCCAATATTACTACTGATCCACTAATCGGTAATGAATTTACAAACCCGCGCTCTATTCTTTCGGTTACATTTCTATAGAACGATATCTTTACGAAAATTCCATCCCTCTTCTCTAACTCCGTAAAATAAATCACGGGCTGATGTGAAAAGAAGGATGCTCTAATCTCTCCTCGTTTTGCATACTCTCTCGTGCTCTTACGCCAGCTCTTTAGCGTTAGCGGGCTGATTGGCGAGCCATGAACTGGTAACCCATTCTCACCCCCGTTCTGCTCAAGCCCACATCTTTCCGCATTCTCCCCTTCTCCGCCCTTCCCAATTGATTGGTCGTGGAAATTACAACCCATCATCACCCAGGATCAATTCCAAAATCGCTAAAAAGATAAGATGCAGAGGTGCTTACTCTTGCTCAATATCCTCATTGACAACAACATTCATCAGGCACAGACGAACGAACTTATTCTCGATCGTCTCATTGAACCTCCTCATGAAACTAGAACTGACTTCGAACTGAAAATAAATAACTATGGAAATAAATCATCGTTTACGACTACTCTGTTTGAACTAACATTATTGAGATTGAGACCCTCAGGTGCATAGTGCTTGAGCGACTGGATTATCCGATTGAAGAAATGAATGTTGAACTCGTTTCTCACACCTTCCGCTACCGAATTGTCAATGAAGTGATTCTGAAACGGTTTAATATTCGTAATTAAGAGATTTCTTTGTAAAAATTGGGCATCCAAATCGAGAGATTAAAAAAAAGGAGGGTCGTTATGGTAAACCCTTGTGATTGCTTGTTTAAGCACTCACTACAATTCCATGCCATTCAATAAGACTAATCGAATCCAATACACGGGAGAACTCACTTCGAATGGTTTCCGGGTCTCATCGTTGAGGAACGTCTGTCTGTACTCATACAGAACTCCCTTCTCCTGTTTGTCTGCTGCTATGAAATGAAGATTCGTTCGTTGCAGGTAGAGAAAGTTGAGCTCAGAACTGTCCTTTTGAATGAGACGGAAGGCCGTTCCACGATCGAACTAAAATGTACATTTAGTCTCTTGATTTTGACTAATTTTGATCCGTTATGGTAATGTTCGGGTCCCTTCATTCTGCCTTATCGCTCGTAAGTTAGAGAATCGAGAAAGTATTGCGAAATGAGAGATAAAGACCTATTTGATACCTGCGCGATCTCCAGATACGCCGCTGCTTTCTTGGGAGCGATCTTGATATAGTCGGCGACAAATCCCTTATGGATCTGGTTGGCAGCAGACATATTGAAGAGATCGACCCTGAAACGAAGCGGATCCCTCATATTAGATGGGTTGTTACTTGCTGAGGTTGCTGAAGACATGAAACACAGTATCGTAACCGATCACGGACAAAGGATCCTGAATTCGTAACTTTCACTACGTAATGCTGCGAACAGTGTCGATGTTTAGTAGGGTTGCAAATTCGATGCCGATGTAATCGCACTTTTGCGATGACATCGCAAGAAGGGAGAGTTTTGATCAGTGAGAGAGTGTGTGAAATGGAGAGAGCGCCGGCCTCTTCCCTCGATGCGATGTCGTCGCAATCGCCATCGAATCGGTATCCCTAACGACTAGACGGGCACGAAGGAGACGATCCATCTCATTTTGACCATTCTCTCAGGGTGAGAATAAGTAAGATCGTCTCTCATTTACTGTCTAGACGTCGGCATTGTTTGCTACATACGAGTTTTCCCATCGCAAGGAGCCTTGACTGACCCTCTCTCTGGGCAGAGTTGCAGATACATCTCTTCCGAAGTGTCCATTGATTCGAGCAGCCAATCGTTTTCTATCCTCCTCACGAGCAATGCTGTATTTCTTCGACGGTAGCATACTGAAAGTGCAAGAGAAGTTAGTCAACCGAACCGGGAAAGTGCCTCAACTAGGAATCGACGCAAACGAGGAGTTTGAATCGGCGACGAAATAAATGAGAGGGTTGAGAGTGGTTGGAAGGGTTAGAGGAAAGGCTAAAGGCTTCGAAAACATTGGGGGCTGACTTGAGTGGAAAAGTGGATATACGATTCGACAGTGGGAATACTTTTTGAGTAATGGAGTGGACAGTTTCGAAAAATGATTGCGAACACAGATTACGGTACTTCGGCAGCACAATTTTGCTATGTCAGAGATGTTATTTTCGCAAGAAAGAAAGAGGCATGGGAAGAACGGGCGTAATAGAGTGAGAAAATGTGAGAAAAAGGGAGTATTCTACCCTCTCTGAGATAGAATGAGGAAGGAAATAGTGCTAATAAGTAATTCCGAGTCGGCAGTCTCCATAAAATTTAGTGAGACCCGCTGAGAAGAGATGAAGGAGAGGCCGAATATCGAGTGGGAAGGGAAAGATAGGCTAATGTTGCCTCGCAACCAAAGTGCAATCAATTCGGAGGAGGAGAAGAGAAGGATGGGAAATTTGGGAAACGAGGTATACTACTTCACATCGAGATTTCAGTGAAAAGGTAAGAACCAAGTGTCATCAAAGACGGAAGAAATATCATTGCTCATAGAAAACAACAACAAAGGAGCTGCGGTTGCCCTTTCCCTTCTTGTCTTTCCCTACCCTGTCTCATTCTCTCCTAGAGATTATACAGCGCACCCGCGTGCTCCGAAATGTGCACGCGCTAAACGCAGTAATGGTCCAAGCCAACTCGCGCTTTCTTGTTCCACTTTGGCCCTCGCACGCTTGCAATTAAGCCCCCGGCCGGTTATTCGCCCGCTTTTTCACTTCTTTCCATCTTCTCAGTCGATCGCTTTCCAATTCTCGTCATAATAATGACTCATTCTACGCGATTCGAGTCTTGTTTTGTTCGATTGGCTCGTTCGCTCCATTCCACTTTCTCTCGTTTCCCTCTCCTCGGCTCACCAAACGCCGTTTTCCCATCATTTATTTACACGTGTCATATTCTACCGTTTCTCGTCGATTCAATGGAATGTTTCAGTCGACATGCCTCCATAGACGACGTTCGTGCAGTTTCTTCTCCTTCTTCTTCCTATTTACGGGGTTAATCTTCGCCGTCGTCTCTCGATTGTTTGCTACTCTCCCTTCTTCGCCCTCCTCCCCAATATGGTCATTCGATTGAGTGCGAGATCGGTTCTTCTCCTCCTTCTAATGATCGTCTTCCTCATTCTCTATCTCATCGTGGAGATCACTGGAGCCAATTCTCAACTCTCCATCGTCGCCGGAATCGCACGTCAGTTTCACTCATTTCATTCATTATTTCTTCCCCTGTCGCCCCTCTTCCCCACCTCATTTGCTGCACCCATCAATCAGTGCTGTGTAATACGACCTCGCCCGCCGTTTCAGTTCGTTCAACCGATAGGGATAGTTTCACTCGAGTAGAAGAGATTTGCTCGGTGTTGGCGAGCTTATCTGAATTGGCGATCGGCCGAATCGTGAATGAAAGCTGTGCTGGGAACTGGACAAAGAGCGCGAAAACGCGCCGTTTTGAGGGAGAAATGAATTGGGCTAAACTACTGACAAAGTGAAAGAAAGCATGAGATTCACGTGAACAAATTGTTGTCCAAGTATCAGTTATCATGCGTTGATTGATTAGGGTATTTCCCCTGCCCCAATCAATGATCTGTCCCAGTATGAGTGAGTACTCTAGCCACGTTCCCCCTCAATCAGTCGAGAGTAGTCGTAAACACTCAATGATTGTAAGGAACGGCACGATTTATCACTTTAGGAGAAAAATAACAAATTCACCAATAGAAAGGTGCTATTAGCTCCTCGTATATTTAGATAGTTACTCTTGAAATTGTATTTTATTTTAAAATTATTACAATAAAATCACTAGATCTTAACGTCGGGTTGTTATAGCTCCAAACTAGAGCTACTAGATTTTTTAATATTTACTTTTATTTAATTAAATAATAATAATCTATAAATCGCAGCCGATGACGAGGTATCGTATGGTATCATAATCGACGCGGGTTCCACTGGATCGCGACTCTTTCTGTACAATTGGCGAGCGACCTCAGGTAAGGCTACCCTAGAAAGCATTGGACAGCAGGGTATGTAGTCCGTCTAACAGCTGGCCTTATAAGCAGGTCCAACCTAGCGTTGTCTTACGACGTAATATCGCCTGGCGTGGATACACCTTTACTTTACTTTTTTTCAGTGGATGAACTGATCGATATCAAACCGACACTCGACGAGCACAACAATCCCGTCGTGAGAAAGGTCTTCCCTGGTTTGAGCACATTTGCTGATAAGCCAGATCATGCAGCTGGTTAGTGAAATATTATTTGTATGACGATACAGGCTGATGGGTTAGAGGCAATATGTGACGGGGAGCTCCTTTATACTAGGGATTACGAGGTATTGTGACTAATGGTAATAACGAAGCTTGTTAGTGTGACCATTGTAGACTACATCAAACCGCTGCTCGACTATGCGATCCAATACGTTCCTCCTGCCAATCGTCCCTATACGCCCGTGTTCATTCTAGCGACGGCTGGAATGAGACTCGTCCCGATCGAGTGAGTAAACAGATTGTGACCGAGTATGGTGTGGAACATTGATAAGAGAGAGTGTAGAGTAGGTTACCGTCCCACATTGTTTATATTCTAGATAAATCGTGTACTCTTACCGATTATGTGATACCAGTGACAGTGATACTAATGAAAGAAACTTTTGGAAAAAAAGATTTCCTATATAAATTTACTGCAATAAGGTTAAAACCTTATTGCAGTCAGCAAAAGGCGATACTCAGCAACTTGCACACTCGACTACCAAAGCTGACGGAAATGCAGATTATGAAGGTATGGGATATTATTAACGGAATAGGGTCGATTACCTCTTGTTAACTGTTTTATGTTTAAGGAGCACATACGAGTCATCGAAGGGAAATGGGAAGGAATCTACTCTTGGATTGCGGTCAACTATATTCTTGGTGAGTGCGTGTGTCTGTCTCACCTATTCTAGTTCAATTTCCAGGTAAATTCGCCTCTTCCCACTCGAAACCTCTCACTTCCTCGACTACTCTCAGTGACGTTGCTGTTTCTACTCCTTCCCCAACTCCAGTTCCGAGACAACCCGCTGTGAGTTTAACCGCTTTCACATTTGAATAACTCATAAATTGACAAGAACTTCCGGCCCTCGTCATTCCGTACAGAATACGTAAGCGGAGGATGAAATGAAAACAATAGTTGTTCTTCCTACATATCAATATACTTGTCATTCGAGGTTGGAATGATCGACATGGGCGGAGCGTCCGTGCAGATCGCCTTCGAAATGCCCCAGAACGAGACATTCCGCAGTGAAAATGTCGAGAATGTAAGTGGCAAATCATTGAAATGCAGCTGGCCTTACCAGTTGGCCCACCTAGCGTTGTCTTACGACTGTAAAATCGCTTGACGTGGATACACCTTTTACCTTTTATTGAAATGACTGAATTGTATCAATGGTCATTATTTACGAGGTGTTCCACGCTGCTTCTTAGTGGTGAGCAATTTAATCTCGCTGTGCGCTGTAGTTGCGCGATCCATGAACAGTACGATCAGATAAGAATCCGGAATCGAAGCATACAAAGGAGACAAGAAAGAGTGGAAAGGGGGAGTTGTAGGTTCCAATATTGATCGCGGCAATGCGCATTTGAGAATTTAATTTTTCTTTCGATCAATTTGTTCAAGAAAAATAAAATTTATTAGACGATCCCTGATTATAACAGCGATGGTGAAATGCCCTGTGGCCGATCCCTATCCATTCCAGTGAGATGTGAATGTGAGAAAAGAGCGGACACCGCCACAGAAAGGCGATACTCACATGAGAACACATTAGGCCAAAAATTAAAGTAATGAATAAGGAGAGAATAAAGATGATATTAATTATGTTTTCAGTTGAATCTCGGTTGCAAGGATGACGATCCGACATTCAAGTATCAACTTTACGTCACGACCTTCCTTGGCTATGGAGTAAATGAAGGTTTGTTGCCATTTGAATATTTCTTTACTATTCGCTATTGCCGAATACGATTCCATTCGCTTTCGGTCTCATCTTCGCCTATAGAGAGAGAAATAGAGAGAAAACACGAGCAGTAGAGTGAAAACAGTAGTGTACGCGGATTACAGTGGAATTTGCATACCTGAGCGCACTGTCGTATCTGATTTTAATCGTAATACACATTTGAAATGAATAACAAATCGATTTGAGGTATATCTCTGTGCTGCAGTGTTATCGTTTTAAATTGCTCATTTTAAATGTTAACTATATCAATATTAGGAATTTGCAATATGTTCACTAGCAGCGTGTTCACTAGCAAATTTATTAGCATTCTTTAGTTAGTTATTCCAGGTCTTCGTCGTTACGAGCAATCGTTGAGTGACTCACTCGAGAACGGCACACTTTCACGAGATTCCTGCTTGCCTATCAACCTGCAGAAGGAGGTTCTCCGCGCGGATGGAACTAAATTCATGAGAAAAGTAAGCGGAAATTTAGGACTATCTGTCGTCTCATAAATGCCGAAAATAAATGAAACGATCACTTGCTTCAGGGAACGGGCGACTGGATTGATTGCACAGCTCGGCTGACTGATATCGTCACTAACGCAAAAACGACCTCGAAATGCGCTGATTCTTGCTTCTTCGGATCGGCTCCTGCTCCTAAAATGTCGTTGAACGATGTGGAGATTTACGGATTCAGTGAATACTGGTAAGCACCTCACCCGTCATTTGATACATTTTATGATACGTTTATCCTGAGCTCAAGGGAATTGGCCTGCAGGTGGATACATAATTAAGAAGGGGATTGGGATCTGAAATCAATTATCTTATCATTTTATTGGTGTTGATGACCCGAAATGCTTCGGCGATGGCTTGAGTAAAGCAGTCATCCTCATGATAAATAATACAAGCGTGCGTCATTCAGGTTCTCAGTGGAGGATGTTCTCGGTCTTGGTGGTGCATACAACTACTCGCAAGTGGCAGAGAAGAGCAAGAGTTTCTGTTCACAACGATGGTCTAACATCCAGGCACGCATTATAATTTTTACTTACTTTAAAAATTAGTGATAGAGACTGTTCGAGACTGACAATGAGAAAAGTAAATATTAGTCAGATATATATCAAATTCACTGGTAGTCTCTCGCGTGCTACATTTTACAAAGAGTGTCAAAGAGTGTCAGTAATTCTGTTTTCCTAATTGGAAAGGGACTTTCAGCGGGTTAATCGTTGAATGGAACCATCGAATTCCACTTCCTCTCTACCACAATACTACTGTTCATTCAAATATGATAAATAATCATTGTAGAACCAAGCCCGTCGTAAACTGTACGCGAAAGCGAACGATGATCGACTGCGATCGCAGTGCTTCAAATCCGCTTGGGTAAATGCAGTTCTCCATGGAGGATTCAACGTCTCCAAGGAGCACAACACGTTCAGAAGCGCGTATAATATCGCCGGACAGGAGGTATGTTATCTTTAAATTCAAGTTGAAAATGAGAGAAGAGTTGAGCGAATTGTTTACTATTCGCTCAAAATTCTATATAAATGTAAGTATTTGTGGGCACCCGTGTGATGCATCGGTTGGTTTGCATCCTTTGATGAGAAGAAGGGAGTAATTTTGCGACGTTGTAAAAGGACGAATGTGTCCATGACACGTTATAAAATTTAACTGAAACATAACTTGTTGGGCCAAAGTATAACTCCATAAAAATTCCTGAATCTCGGTGAATCTATGAATTACGGCGATTTGATGATAGTCATAAAACAGATAGTGATCTTCACTGTTATTTATTTAAATAAATCCCAGATCCAATGGGCTTTGGGTGCGATGATCTACAATATGCGATACTATCCTCTCCGATTGGCACAACGGAAGAAATTGCAAGAGGAATCAGCTCACTTTCATCGACCTGTTTCCTCTATCCAAGTCACACAGGTAACTTTTATGATATATGATCATATGAGAATTCAACATGCCAAGCCTAGCCTCAGACACAATCAGAAGCATTAGAAGTGAACCTTAATCTCACAGTGCTTTAATTCGCTCGTTATTCGATATGCTTACAGCTCTTCGCTGTTCTCGTTCTCATTGGGGCGATTGCATACGTGACCTACCTGTGCACCACACGCAAGAGAGCAACATCAACTATTCGTCGAGAGAACTCTTTCTGGAGTTACATGATGGTTCCCACGGAGGATCGATTCAAGACCACCACTAACATTTACCGTAGTCCCCTAACGCCCAGTTTATCGTAGGTACATATTTCAATTTTTCACCATATCTATCTTGACAACGGTTACGCGAAAACAGTATTTATACCTAGTTTTCTAATTATCATATTATGTTTGTTCAATTGAGAGCATATGTCAGAGTATACAATATCTCCCAGATCGTATCATTTGTTGGTCATCAGTCCGGTTAGACAACCCTCTAAAGTTGGAACATTTTCCGCTCTCGAAGCATCCCTGCATTCGAATATTTAACGGGTTTATTCGTCACTCAATGTGATAGATCCGCTTTCTCTCTTTGTTTATGTTCATCGTTTGTTTGAATAAATGTATTATTTCTCAATCACCCGCACCTGATACTATCACACTAAAATCGAACCAGTTTTCACGAGTTTGCAACAATACAAAACATCTTTTCATGAACGATTTCTTGCGAGTACGACCCGGTATTCCTTGCTAGAGAATAGTCAATTGGAAAGTGGTTTTGAATAAGGCAATGAACCAGTATTTATTCATGTTTAGATATACATTTTTTATTTATTATTATCACATATATTTCACGGTATCGCTGATAATTTTTCTTTCAAGTGCGAGCTAGATGAACTAATATTATCACACTGGTGCTTATGATCACAAGATATCAGAAAAACATCACGGGAATCACTACTTGCTCGTATACTCTGCATGAAAATCGAACAAAAATTTGTAGTATGGGTGACCGATTGAAATGGTAGAGATGAAACTGGGAAGCAAATCTCAGAAGGGAGAATATCGAATAATATGAGGCAGTAATACTTAAATATGAAGTGGAATGCAATTCTCAACCTGTTGCAGTATGAACGAGAGACAACAAGCGCTAATGCTATAGATATTACTAGGAATTTGAACTCGTCAAAATTACATGCGAGAAGTCAACGTCAGCTTTCACATACGAAATGAGAAGTTCTCGACAGAATAGAATTGGCAGAAATCGTCAATTATTACTACTCAACTCAAACACTACTCAAATGGCGAGCATATGCCATTGATGGTGAGGATACAAATCGATTGGAAAGTATGCGACAAGTGTACTGAGAGATTCCGACAAGAATCAGTAAGCAATATACAGACTGAAGGGATGGAATCACGTGGATCTCTGGTCCATACTCCTTACATCTTGAATTCGCTTTCCTCCTCATCCTCTTTCAATTGGGCTCTCGCATTCGCTCCGACATCAAGGGCCATACGGCGAAGCTTCGGTCGGAAGAAAATAATGCAGATCAGACCAAGAACAGCGACAAACACCATCCAAGCAATGAACGACCCTGCAACAAAATATATTTCAATTCAATTTCCATTCCTTTTGTTAGCTTTGTGGATTTTCTAGTTCCGAATCATACTCGAATTTCTGTGGTTTGCTGACATTTTGTATCGCATTTTTATGGAAAGAGCGGCGCCATGCCGTCGTGCTGATAAATCTCGAGAGACTTCGTCACTTTTTCACTGGATTGTTGCGTTTGCTTATCACCGAAACCAGTGATCACAACGAGTGAAACAAAAGAAGGCTCCCATGACTGTTGCTCATTTCAACTTCTAATCATTAATTCTGTTTGAAAAAGAAAAAAAAATGGAAAATTATTTCAAGAAAGCGCATGTATTTCTAAACAATTTCTAACCAGATAACCTAATACAGAGCAAATGAAAAACTCACACTTCCAGTTAGAGATGGACGCTGTTTCGGACATGAGATCAGAGCAGGTCTGGATTGATCTCTCGTGAGGGGAAGCGGGCACGTTGAGAATGGCAGTGACCAAGACGTAGATCACACCTTGGATCTGACTGAAATTAGTGTAGTTTGAAACATGGAAGCGCGTTGTCACGTTGTCTCATTTCATATTGTAATCATCTCTTAATCGGTAGTTGAGGCCCTAATGCATGGAACTTGGCTATCATTCAACAGCCACAATCCCTGAATATTGAATAAATATGTATCTGTATCTGTTTCATCTCTTCAAAATTATTTCTGAAGAGGCTATATGAAATATGAAAACCAATTTTATTCTTAGTTAAGAATAAAATTGGTTAAGAATATCAATCACTCACCCACTCATGATGATCAATCCAGTGGAGGTGGCCTCAGCGACGGGGAAGGTGATCTCAACTCCGGTCTCGAGACCAAGAGGGTACAAGGCGAATCCGGCGAAACCGAAGACGATAATCGAAACGATGATCCATCTGGAATGTTGGAGTTATCCCGCTGATAATTACTCATCATTTGCTTTGAACAATGCCAAAGAACGTGGGAGCGGATCGGTGATAGCTCGGAAATATGAATTCGGAATCATTCACCCCCAGTCATAAACATTGCAAACCCGACTTATTTTTTTATCGAGATTTGTTCAAATGAAGCCGCGCACTAATAAATTTGCAGGAATAATATTTTTGACTGACTGAAGTTGAAAATGAAGCTGACTGAAGTTGAAACTGAAGTTGAAAATTGTGATAGAAAACTAACGCTTGTTGTCCTTCATAATTAACGGCGACTGTGAGAGAACCGGCACCGATGCATGCGACCACGAATGCACCCTACAAGGTAGATTTGATCTTTTTTTCCTTTTTTCTGCCATATCCGGGTAAATTTCATTCTCGAAATATAATAGGGATAATACGGTGAAGTGGCGATTCTTCGTAGTATTTGCCTTTTCTGCAGTCTATTCGTCGAAGTAATAAAAGGAAGTGAGATAGTCACCTTCATGATAAACTCCGTCCAATTCTTCTTCTTGTCTGCGAGAATTCCAGCAGCAGCAGCTCCGAAGAGGCCACTGAGGAGAAATTATGATTGATTGATTAATGCAACTACTCGTTTTCCATTATACCCTGCCGATATTCGAAAATGAATGATTTTTCAAGTGCAAATTTGAATTTGTGCTAAGTGAGAGGATAACCAACCTGACGATCAAAAGGGCTCCCATTACTCCGTTGAACGTCTCGCTGTATCCCTTCGCACAGAGGGCAGGCTGAAATTCAATAGGTGAACATCATCCAATTGATGATTACCATCACGTAAAGACAGCAATAGCAACAGTTGAATGATCTCATATGATCTCATACCTGAAGATTGTTGTAGAGGGCGTTGAAGAGACCGACTCCTCCTCCGAGACAGAGGCAGAGAACGAGGAAGGTGCGGGATCTGAATGAAGGAGGGGATGAAGCGTCTTGTTCCGAGATCAAGGACGTACCGACAAGCTTTCTTGATTCCAGCCCAGAATCCGGGAGTCTCGACATCGACTGCCTGTAATGAATTGAATCGATGACCAGAAAATAGGATGATCCTCGCTCCGAGGTTAACAATGAGTGATGGAGTAAGACTATATGATTTTGTGAGTGTAGGTGCATGACTATCGTGAGAGAAGAACGTTTGCTATAACCCCATTTTGGAAATGCCAAGCTTATCGTTCCTGGGTTCGTTCGACTACCCCCTCTCGATTCTGCCTCTTTTGGTGAGCGAAAGAATATCCGATATTCCATTTCTGCTCGTACCTTTGATCCGGACACGGGGGTTGGCGGCTCACTCTTCGTAATCGTCACGCAGCCAATCGCACTCAGCGCCGCCATTCCAAAGCAGATTCCGTTCTGAAATCATATAATTTATCAATCCGAGAAAAAAATAGCTAGTTGTCTACCGCATTGGTCATCGAGCATGATGTGTATCAAGGACAGTGTAAGAGAATGAGAATACTCATAGACATGCAAAATGAGTGGTCGGAAAGGAACCATGTGCTCAATGATTCTCGTCGATTTGCATTAGTTCGTAGAAAAAGAGCGGTTTTTTGGTTTCGGGTGAGACGAATAAACAGGACTTACCAGGACCATGAAGTTCGTCGGGTTGTCGTTGTTGACGATCTGGGGAGAGCTCGCGTACATAATAGCGATACCGATCGGGTTGGACATACTCGTCAACGTGTTCCACAAGTTTCTGCAAGAGTTTAGTGACATGTTGCATTAAGCCTTTCAGTGAAAGCAGATCAGAAACACTGCATAGCATCGTCGAAGCCGCCCAACAATGGTCGGAGAGGGGAGAAATGGTAAAGGTGTTAGCCATTTTCCTCAAGCGTTCACATGAAACATATCCGGGGATAAAGAGAAATGGAGGACTTTTGATTCCCGGATTGGCTTCATCCAGGGATCAATATTGAAGAAATTTAGTGATAAACTGACCGCTCGTCAGCTGGGAACCAGTATCCAGTCAGCTTCGTTGGCAAGTACATAATAAACGGCTGAGAGATGGCGGCGAGTGACTGCAAAATAATATTTTTACTGCATTTTCTATTTGTTCAATCTGTCAATGATTATTTCGCATAATTGCAATCGTAGTGTTTTTTCATGGATCCTTTCCTGAGGTTCCGTGCCGCTTTCACTCTCTCTATCACGATAAGAAACACAGGCGCGCTTTCCCTCCATATCTCTCTCGTTTTTACTCACTATTTTGTTCGAGATGAGCAACTCCGATCAGAAAACAGAGAGAAAGAGGCCGTAATTGGATTACAAACGTCAATCTGGAGAGAGGATCGGGTCGGACTTTGACCTGTTCTTCCGTGGTTTCGGGTATCGGAGCAGTTTGTAAGTTTCTGTCCCGGACTTGTTCGATCTAATCGGATAATCTTTCGTCTGCCGAGTGTTATCTAGTAAGGTAAAAAAAGGAGGGGAGGTGGGATAACGACAGATAATATTCACCTGTCCGGTCATTGCGATGGCAAATCTAGCTGATGCGGGCACGAAGTCAAAGTCCGCAATCAACCTCAGTGCGTTGCCGATGAAGTTGAGCAAGCCGCCAATATATATCTGCAATGGAGTTCATTATATAGAACATACCCAGTTTTCTTCTGATCACTGTGTGAACACTGCCCTCAGTACCACACCGTCTTTTCAATTATGTAATCAGAACACTTGAGAACTCAGTTAGCACTTGGATTTGTGTTAATTCATGTCATGATCTCCCTCGATTCATCGTTTATTCTCGCTCTCGACAGAGGGAATCCCCTGCCATAATTCCCTTCTCTGTCTCGACATCATCGCACTAAATCTGCTCGATGGAACGAGTGAAAGCGTCGGAAATTCCATTAGAGCGCCGATAGACAGCGAGCGGAGGCCGATCAATCACTTTTACTCCGTCTCCCCGTCTACTTTCTCTACATTTTTCGCGCCCATCGAAAGTGCCTCCCTCGAAAATCGGCCAATTTGTCTAGGAAATACCACCGGAAATGATGCAAGGTCGCTCTATACCGGCGATCGTTTTCTTCCTCCTTTTTTTTAAAAGAACTCGGAGTTGGCGCCGAACAACGACTTCTTCCTAGCGATATCCTTCCCTTAAACTGAAGGAAATGATACCCCAGATCCCCGCTCAATCTTGCGTATTTCCTCATTTCCGAAGCCCCGCAGACTCTCGCATGCAATTTGGACCCAAGAGAGAAGGGAAGCTCATTGCACTCTTAAGACTCCACTTTCCTCTCCCTCTCTCTTCTTTCTCCAGTGTCTTTCCTATCTCTTTCTTCCACTGAAAGCATCTTGGTCTCGTTTGTGGCGCGCTCTGGAAACTTAATGAAAGGCGGCTGGGAGAGAAGACGGGCTGGGAGGAAAGATAGCCACGTTTCTAGCACTTTCAGCAGGCTCAGAGAAAGCAGAAGAGCAGGTGTTTCGAAAATCAGAGGACCTAGCTTGCCTCGCTGGAATCAACTTCAAACCTACGATTGCCACACACGGAGTATGAAATTCTACGGGGAAAGTAAGGTTGGATTCAGGGGAAAATATGCTGCCCCTTTGATTTCTCTAACGGAGGAGCTCATGGAGGTCAAAGAAGTTATACAGAGGTCGAATCCGGAGTAAAGAGAGCATCTGACTAACCCCTCCTCTCAGTCCGAATCGATCGATGAGCCACACTGCGACGAGACCGACGGGAATGGACAGAGCCATAAAGACGACGTTGAGAAGGATGGCAGCTAAGTCAGTCTGGTAGTAGGCATTCGTGTGATAGGAGATGGGAGCGAAGGAGATCCATGTCTGAAGGATTATTACTATTTATTGTCCCTATCTAGGAAACTTTCAAGATCTACTCAGATTTTCATAGATAAGGTGAAAAGGTGTGATATTTGACAGAATATAATAAGCGTTTTCTCATTTCGTTTACCTTCTTCTTCCAATGTATTCCCAAAGAAAAAAGGCTTGATCTTTGATCTTTGCGATGCATATAGGAGGCAACTGACCATTGCATTGCTCAGGTTGATGATGATTACGACGATTGCGTACAAGAAGCGCCGCTTGTACTGCTTGTACACTGCAATTATCTCTCTCTCTATACTTTCAGACCCGAGAATCCCCTGAAGCGGAAATAAGCCTCCGACTCTATCAGTAAAGCTAGGCTAAAAGCAGCGTGGGGGCAGTTCTCGAACATTTGATGCATTTCACATACGAAGCATTACAAACAGGAAAATAGAAAGAAATAGGTTGTACCCTGGGTTTCTGCTGCGATGGCATTGGCAGCCGTCATCGTTCAAGATGAAGAAGAAATGAACCAGGAGTCAGTTCCAAGTTGATGAGACGAATCTGCTCAGAGAAAGCGATTATCACTGTGCGAGCGAGAGAGAGAAAGGGGCCGACTGGGAATGTAGACACGTGTGAGTGTTTCCAATAGAGATACGGAGAAGAAACAATCTGAGAAAGGCTCTCGAGCAGTGAAAACAGCGAGAATGTAGTCATAATGTGTGCAGATGAAGATTGATTGGAGGGTAGTGTAGTAGGGAAGAAAGACGAAACCCTCGGCGAATCAAGCGAGAGAAGCGGGGAATCTCCGCTTCATCAGTGATTCATACGAGCTTTCCCTCGAGAGAAACAACAAGCAGAGGTAATGAGGGGGTGAGGGTCTCGTGTTTCACTATTTGCGTGTCCAAAGGTGGGCACATAGTGAAATTGACTAGTTTAAAGAAGGAATACGGACATATCTGTGAGGGAAAGACATAGGTAACACCCGTGAATACGCTAAATCCGTATAGTCAGCGAAAAAAATACGAAAGGGAGCTGCTTTCAAATACATTTTCATAAAATTCTCTAGGAAAACGACAATTCTTGAGAGCGTTAGGGCACAAAAAGAGGAAAGTGACGAGAGACTAGTGATGATGCGCGGGAGATAACAGGCAACTGTCGGTAATCCGCACAGTTTATGGCGGATTAGCCCCCATTTAATCCCATTCTAGCTAAGTGCGATCTTGAGGTCGGGATAATGACGAAGATCGAGTAACTGTGAAGACGGAAAAGAGAAGGAATAGAGACGAGTAAGGGCAAGAGAATATCCCATTAAACGGTTTTTCATTTTATATCGAGCAGAACGGAGAGACGGGTGCAAACTACTTGTTCTGCACTGATCTAAAGATAGATCGCGTGATGGGAGAATTTATTAGAGAATGGCCACGTAATCATCCTACCCCGTCTCGATGTACCTTTTGATTTTGAATAGCGAATATAGAAGAGAAGAAAGATTTGCAGTTAAATTTTAATTTGATTATTGCAGAAAGTGAGTATGGGCCAACAGAACCGTCAGACATTACAACGGAAAGCATCGGAACACAGACAGAAAAGTGAACGATTTGAACGGAATCGACGAGATTATCTCATTGTCAGATATGCCAGTCTGGAGAGGCGAGCAAGACACGGGAAGATGCAATCTGCCTGTCCAAGAACACATTCGTATCAATCTTGCTCGGAGGTCACAGAAGGGAGGGGAGAGCGAGGGAAGAGGTTGTTTACCATTTTTGCCAGTCTGTCCTCTCCTAGAACGGTCATATTTGCTAGCTCCTCTCTCCTCTTTCTCTTCTCTCTCCTCCTTATTCGGCATAGAAGCCTCTATTCGAGAACATCTGTCAGTAATTCAGTTCTATCGAGTACAAGTTTTGCTCGTTGATCCACTCCTTTGAATTCACTTCAATTAGCTTCCGACAACTTTGATCTCTTCAATTCGTTCTCGATCTACTAGAATCTCTCTTGATTCAGAGGTGAACGTTCTCTTTCCGATCCTACCCTTTCCCCCTCTCCATTCCCTCTCCTCTCTCCTTCCCCACGGTAAACGTCCTCTCGAGTATTTGCTTAAGTGTGAAACGTGGTGCCGCACTCTCCCTTCTCTCTTCTTCTCTCTGCCCTCTCCTCACTTTCCCCACTCTCTCGCCTTCTCTACCTCGCACTCTCCGTCCATTCAATGCACTCTCGGCGTTGGACTCGATGAATGGTCAGAGTGGACGAGAGAGAGTATGGGGATGAGAGAGAGTGCAGAGACAATTTCTCCAGTCTTCCTTCACTAATGAGTCTCGAAGATGGACCTGCGGCCACGAGAGAAATTGAGAACTGGACGAATCGGTAGATAATCAGAGCTTCTTCTTGTTATGGAAGGCCAATAATCCTGCAAAGCAGAGAGTGGCCTCCTCTTATCATTTGTTATCATATCGTCTTTGCTGACTCTGTGAATTCCCATCGTCCTTCTCCCTCTTCTTTTCGTTCAGACGAATCGATTGATCGTCGTGATCTTCTTTTTCTTTTTCTCTCGACTCTCTCGAGATCACACTCTCTCTCGCTCAATCCGTTCAAAAGATCAACCGGCCAGAGGAAGGAAAAGTCCTTCTTCCTCCTTCTTCCTCCCTCCCCGTTTCCTCCCTTCTAACCCTCTGTCATCGTGACTCATCTTTCTCTCGTCTCTTTGTTCCTTCTTCCCATCGATCAATTCCTTCCCTCGACTTCCCACTACTGGAGACTACGGTAGACTACTGGAGGAAGATGGGGTACGGTAGACAGTCGAGGAGGCCAGGGAAGGGGGAAAAGGGGACAGAATCCATCGCCTGGGCGATGCCTGGCAAGCTAGACAGGTTGTACAGTTTCACCAATTGATACAGTTGGTATTATTCTGAACTATACAACCTACTACCTCAGCAGGAGCTCGGTCGCACACAGCGACGATGGAATTCTCCGAGCGGATTGCGAGGGGGGGGGAGGGAGGGTCAGGATGGGATCTTAAGGATCTTAAGGATCTTTTGGGGGAGGGGTGGCGAGGCTCCCGTAGCGCGCACGCTCCACCCTAGAGCGAACTCGCGCTGGCATTTGCATCGCAAACCAACACAAGTTCGGATCTACGGGTTGAGCGGGCGCACTGAGCTCAGTGCCATTGGAAGGAAGGAAGGAAGAGGAGACTAGGGGAGGGCAGAGGGATGGCGACACACTGAGACTGGTGAAAGGACATGAGGGGCAGAGGGAAGAGGGCGACTCCTCCCCCTTCTCTCTCTCTCTCTCGTACCATGGACGCAAGCCAGCACATAGAGGCGGAAGAGTAGAGGAATGAGACGACGAGAGGGAAGGAGAAGGGAGAAGGCTCTAGAGCCTTCTACAACCGCCCTCTCCTCCTTCCCTCCGCTCTCTCAACCACTATCTTTCTGCCTAACCACTCTCTGCCATTGCCGTGCTGTCTCGCTCTCGAAAGGGCAAAGTTAGCAAAGTGGGGAAAAAGAGAAGAAGAAAAGAGAAGGGGAGTACAGAGTAGGGGGGGAGATTGCGTCGTCGGACTAACCACTGTCTGTGCGAGATGGATGAGGAAGATGAGGGAAGAAGGGGGAGTACGGTGGATGGAGGAGAGGCGAGTGGTCACTAGTCAGAGACCGATCAGAGCCACTGAATGACTGATCCGGGTGTGGAATGGAGGGTGGAGTCTTGATATCGGGAGGATGGGGGGCGGGGAGAGAGAGACGGGAGGGGGAGGGAGGGAGATATCAGGGGGGAGGAGGAAGAGGGTGAAGCGAGGACGACACGGCGAGGGGGGGGGGGGGAGCTGGTACCGAGGCAGACACTCTTTCAAGTTGAGAGGAAAGAATGGAAGACGAGGGATGGGAATGAGTGGGCAGGGGCAAAGTTGTGGGAATTGGAAGTGAGGGTAACTGAGGACAGATCGATCAAGTGATCTCTTCACTCTGCAGATCAGTGAGACGAGACGCAAGTATTTTGCACAAGAGAAAAGGATGGGTGAAGGACAAAAAAAGGAGAAAATAAGAGAGAGATAGCGATCGGCTACTTATCTCGTTCTCTAGAAAGAGAGTGAGAGAGAGAGTTGATCACTGTGTAACTGCTTCCAAATGCGGCATATCCTCTTGAGAGTTGCCCTTGAAATCGACTCTAATCATAGTCTACGCTAATCTCTCACAGTAAAATATCGCTGCACTTATTGAGATTGACCGGAAACAATGAGGAATGGTAAAGTGAATTTGACTGCCATAGCACGGGATTAACTTGATTCGAGGGGAGATAATGGATTGCAGACTGCCATAATCACATTGGATTGCTCTTCGTAAGCGTATACTCTTGTTGATCATTTCCTAATCCGTTGCAGTGACTCTACACTCTCTGTCAAAGACAGTACAGACTGGGCTCAAACTGATTGATATTCAAATGCTTCGCGTTAAGAGGGAAAGTGCACGTCCTTCATTTCAATAATCTTCCAACCCAATGGATTTAGGAATGGTCTGAATCTCTTGATTTATCATGTTCTCTTGTTGCGTTGATCAATATTTTGGTAAACGATAGGGCTTGTTGTGAAATAAGAAAAAAAATTATATTTTGATGTATTATATTTGATGTATCATGTGCAACACAAGCTCTAAGCAATGGGAGATGGCCGACGGTTCTGTAATGAATTACAGGTGACCTAAGCGTCAGTGATTGGGTAGATCACAGATCCGTCCCATTAGTTCCTCCTCTATTCCTCTCTCTCTCTTCTTCGTTTTTCTACTCCTCTTCCCTCTTCACACGACAGTTGCGACGTCGAATCTCGGTCGCTTCTCAAGAATAGCCAAGGGATGTAATAGAGAGAGGGAAGAGAGGAGTGGAAGGAGGGAAAGAGGTTCGTACCCACTGATTATTGATTGTGGTTATCAGGGGCGAGAAATGGAGAGGGTGCGAAGATGATTCTCTGCTATACATTCTTTCTTCCTTCCATCCAATCGATCAACCAATCTCTGTCAACATACCGGAAATGAATCATTTGCGCGCGCCTGATGAATCATGTTTTCAGGTGTGTTACAGCAACGACTCACACCTTGGCATTCGGCCCCCGTCCTCCGCTCTTAGCTACCGTACCCTCCCCTCCTGTCGTTTGATTGACAGTTCCCGATGACAGAAGGGACCATATCGAGTACTGTAGGTCTAGGAAAACGAGGAAGTGCCTCTCCATCGCTTTTTGCGCAGCGTGGACACTCAGTGAGAATGACCGACAGAGAAGGTGGAGCAACAGCAAAAAGCGGCCGAGTGTCTGTCTCCTCTCTCCATTACTAGAGTTCGAAATACGGGTAATCGTCTCTTCATTTCGCACACTATCTCGTCACTCTGACCGGTGAAAGAGTACGAGGAATGAAGAGACGATTGCCCGTATTTCAAACTCCCCCTCCTCATTACTGCTCTCTCGAGAGTAGGGCAATGGGATGAAAAAGTAGAAGGGAATGTGTGCGAAAGGAAGAAGAGAAGGGAGTATAGTGACCTGTCCCCCTCTTGAAAGAGCCCTTTTTTGCTGCGCGAGAGTTCTCCAATCTCGCACTGTCCGGTCTTCGTGACCTCTCTACGATTCTGCAACTTTTTCCTGTGGATCAGAGACGATGACGGAGTGTGTGAAATGGAGAGACGGGAAAGAAAGTGTAGCTTCTCTGTTTGGTGTCGTGTAAGAGAGGAGCCAAATTGACGAGTGATCTGGTCGCGAGAGAGAGAGAGTGCGGGGAATGGAGAGACGGCGTGGAGACCCGAAGGGCTACGTGGAAGAGGAATTGAGAGAGAAAAGGTAAGACCGAGGGTTACATGATAAAAACGAGATACTGCATCACATCTGACTGTAAATATGGTGAATAGTCTCAGATCTTCGCCCCATCTCAAAGACCAGCAAAATTGATCGATTTTTTCACACTGTTCTCTGATCAATCTCTGATCTCTGATCAAAGGGCGCTTTTTCCTCCTCTGGAAGCGCCTTCATAGCTCATAAAGATCGTCGATTTGCTCCATACGAGGAAAGCCATTCAGAAGCATTTTCATTGGAATGTGTGCAGAGAATGGAAATGAGAAGAGAAGCACTTGCAAGACGCGATATTGGACTATCCTTCTCTCACTTCCCTAGACATGTCGTCTAAATGTGCCCTAGAAGACTAGCGAGCAAGGGATCACGTAGGCCTCGCCGTACCTGGCTTTACCTGTGTACACCACCAGGCGTGGTTGTCTCATGACAACTGTAAAATCGCCTTGACAATACCTTCAAATGGGAAGATCCAATCGAGTCGAAAGACCAAATGTATGCAAATCGATTATATATTATCCAAATTCACCTAATCCAGGAGTCTCGACCGGTCTCGTTTACTTTCGATCTCGTTTCGCCTTGGGCATAGACAAATTATTATAATGATTTTTCATATAATTGCACCAATGTCATCGTTACTTTCGTGCACGACAGCGATATTGGATCCCACATTCAATTTCGCTGAATAATTTGACATTTCCGTATGCGTTCTCATTCCTCCGTTGACTTTTCGAACCTTACTCTCTTCAGAAAGGACGATTCAGAAGAAATAAGAAATGAGCACGTCAGAGATGAAAATTGTCGGGTTTTGATCTGTTGGCCAATAATTGCGAAAATTCATGAAGAATTGATTGGCGCTGAGGAAGTAATGCGATATTGTGTTCATTCCCAGATATGGGGAAACTGAAAGTGGAGAAGAAGTGGGGGATTACTCAAGAGGGACGGGGGTTCGTTTTATGATCGCCTTGCACTGGCAATGATGAAGTACTGGGAAGTGTGGCGCTCGTTTCACATCTTTCATTATTACTGACTGAAAGCGAAAGTAAACTGTTCTGATAAGCTAGACTCCGTGTGTTCGTTCGGGATACGATAAGAGTGCGACACTAATAATAGCAACGTTAATGGATACAGTGAGATAGCTTTCACAATCAGATCAATTAGACAGTCATAAAGACAGATGAACACGGGTTCGCATAATGCAAATAGATTCTTGATAAGAAAACGTATTACTTTGGGACCGTGGAATGGAGGAGAACTCACTTTCTTATATTTTCGCAAACATGATCGTCGTCTACAGGAAGTGAACGAACGGCGATGAGGAGTTCCACATCACACATTACATCATACTTATCCAGGTCGAAACGTTACAATATGGGGTTGCATGAAAACAATGAAAATGAGGGAACAAATTCTTCGTATTCTCGATTGTCAGCCTCTTCTCTCGGTGTGGATGTGACGTCCATGTTCTCCAGAGCACTCGATCTAGCGTGTGTCTATCTGTTAATCGCGTTGATGGAGCAACAAGAAGATTGGAGGCATATCTCAACTGGAAAATGTTACACAAATGATTAAGTTTAAGCTCAGAATCTGCATATCGATAAAGTAGTATACGCGCAATAAATTCCCCAGCAGACAACGTTGTGCTGCGATAGATGCTAAAGTGCGAATGAATGTGAGAAGGTAAAACAAACTGCAAATTTCATGTTGTTCCCGAACATTACTAGTCTCGAATACGCCGTAATTAATTTAGTTGACGATTAGCCGATTGCGCATGGCAATGCCCAAAAATGTATTTCGCCTAATCATTGATGCTATTCGTCACATTCATTTGTTCACCATTACGATTATCAAAAGGTTTTATAGATTTTCTCACTTCGAATACAATGACTTGCTTTCAATCTACGATTTCAACCTCTTCATCTTCACACAGAAAAATAAAATAGTTCAAACAGATTCATTTAGTTTCACAATCATTAACTGATAATCCACGGCTCCACAACAAATCGCGCAAATCCACTGCAATCGTTCTGCATCCTAACTGTATTGTTTGGCTCAGCTCGTAGATATTTGCCATAAAGGCTCTTCAAGCACCAAGTGCCGTCCTCATTCTGAGATGGCGTCCACATTTGACCAGCGGGACCCCATTCTTTACGACGAACAAGGGTTTCTTCCGGATCAGCAGTCAGATATGTAGTAAAATTGCCTGAGCAGTCGGGCCTCAAATCGACCTAAATGGTTAGTTCGCAACAGAATTTCGAGCACATTCAACTCTGACCTTTCCATCAATCTCATCAATAAACCACTTGACACAGTTTCTGTTCTCTGACATGAAAACGGCGGTGCCATTGTACCAAGTGGACGGAGAAAGATAAGTGCCGAAATGAGCGGATCTGATCGCCCGCTCTCCCGCGATATGTTTCCCTGATTGCGGAAAGTTTTGAGCATATTACCAATGGGAGGAAATGTAAACGTGCAATGATCATAAGCTTAAAATGGTTTTTGTGCACTTTGTTTGAATGCTAAACCTGCAGACGGAGTTAGTCCTTCACGAGACTGAAAGCGACAGTGCGACTCCGGAAATGCGCCTTCCGTAATGCAGATCTTTCTGACACAAATAGAATATATTCATGCTCGATGAACGCGTCAGTTCACCCGTTACGCGCCTCGAACTTGGTGGGATTGGGCTGGAGGCGATTTATGAATTCTAACTTGCGCGCACTCGGTGTTAGCCAATCGACGTCGAGTAGTCCTGGTGTGTAAGAGGCGTCGTGATCGAGTGACCAGTAGAACTAAGGAAAGAAAGTGAAATTCGAGGAAAGAAAATAAAGAAAACACTCGCATTATTCGTTATGCAGTTCTTTCTCAACCAATCGATGGTATAGTTGTTCCATTTATCGTCAAGCCCTCCAGGCTCATTACTGCTAGCCCATTCACCGATCAGAACCGGAAGATCTAAAAAAATCATTTCAAGAAAAAATTACATAGAATGAAACAGCTTGTGAGCATGAAGGAATTAGAGCATGAAGGAACTCTTTCTTAGCACAAGTTGTATTCTAGCTTACGTTTTCCCACGAGAAAACCGAACCTCGCCATGAAGAGTGCACCTAGATTATTGGGAAAATCTGGAGCCTGCGAAGTATTGATTAAAATGTTCGCCAAATTTGAAAGAGTGCACAAAAGTATATTACCTGAAGTACTTCCTGGGAGTAGACTTCGGGTCCATAACAATGAGGAGTGTAGATAACACGGTTATTAGATAATTCATCTACTGAAAGGAGCTACTCCATTTTCATTAATAACACAGTTTGAAATTACTACTGACAGATTCGGATCGGATATTTTCCCGCTTGCTCCACATCATTTCCCCAATCGAGACCATCAACGAAGAAGAGACCAGAGAAAGAGCCCATTCTCTGAAATGATCATTTCGAAAAGTGACATATAATATATACAAATATATAACCTCCTCCTTGCTCTTAGATGATATATAAACACAACTATGTTTAACGAATATTACGTTAATCATCCTCTCCGCTGCCTTATTCCAATCTGTCTTTTTGTTCGAGTTCCCCCAAGTAGCCTCTCCATGGGGTTCGTTCTTCAGATCAATTGCGAACACGTTCCATCTGAATGACGTTTATCTAATAATATTGTGAAAAAACTGACTGATTTCTATACCGTGCTATTAAAGTATTCCATATTTCTATTGATAGTTCCTCGGTATATTGAGAATCGTACCTCAAGAGCACGTTGCATGCATGAACAAACCCAAGTCTTTACGAACCACAGCTTAGGAGGGAGAATCGAACTATTTCCATGAAATTGGTTGTTAGACAAGGCCACTAGTAGACCCCGTTCGGCTGCTCTAAATAATTGCTTATTTTAATAAATATAACTTTTAAAAAATTGCACTTACCCATCGATAAAGAAATCGAGCATTCGGGTAGACGTGATTGCGCAAAATTGAGGATTAAGTTCGCAGTCAATGTTTTTGGTGTTAGGGTTAAATCTGATAATGAGTCGCTTGCATTGACTAAGGAGGTCGCATTTAATTGAAGTTTGCGCACCTCACCATTTCTAGCGAAAAAGGCAGTTGAATCGCGTTGAAGTTGTTGCTCTGAACAAAAAAAAAATATATATATATATATAATTTTGATTTCTAACCTTGACTACATCCAAAACTTTGCTCAGTTTCTGAAGCTTAAGACCAAGAGGAGCATAGTGTTCGGTTTCAAAGCCAGGATAAATAACTCCCTTAAGAACTAGTGGAACGCCTGTAAAATGTCTATCGCCTTTCTAAAAACAGCGAATGCGCTCACCATTCACTATTACTTGTCCGTTCACAGTAGACCATTCTAATTTGTTGACGCAAAATTCGGTAGAAATCGTGTGCAGTAATAGGAAAAGTGCTGTAGCGCTACATCGAAGTTTCATCATAACGGATAATAGTGAAAGCACAGAAACAGTGTCAATTCGCACGAGTGTGACTTAGCGATGGAACCTTTGTGCGGCATTTTTCGCTTGCTCTACCCATTCTCCTTTCTCTAACATTCCTTTTACACCTTACTTAACGATCAGTATACATCATAGATGACGAATGTCTTTCATATACTTTCGACGAAGTGTTTTCTTTTATATACTTTCGACGAAGTAGTCAGAAATATAGGCATATCATGGCATATCAGCCGATTATACCCGAACATGCCGAAAGCTGTTGCAGGTATTGTTATTTGGTTTGACGCTTCAAGGACAACAAATCCGTCGTAGGGAAGAGCCAAGAACAAGAGAAATTAAATTCTCTCTCCTTCATGATTCATCGGTGAATCGATGGAAATGGAGAAACGTGATGTCGATTGTATTGTCTCTCTGTTCAATTAGGCAAGCTAAGTGAAAAAAAGATTGTGTAGAATTGAAAGATGAAGTTGTACCTTCTCTTCTTCATCTCATTTCTGCTCGTCATCCGTTCTGGCGACACATACAGATTCTTCAATGCAACGGCTGTTGAAGAGGTTTGTTAGCATTTTGCCAATTGTTTCTATTATTCGTCCAATACTCGACCTTACCTTACCGATGTACCCATTCAAGCGTGCACTGAAAACACGTTTTGAATATATTAAAGTAACTTCGCTGTCCGCTTTCATCAATTTCCTTTACAGGCCCTCAAACACGTAGGTGTACGCATCACAGGAATCAGGATTATGTGAGTATTGGCTCGTTTATTCTTATTTGTTTTGTGAACAGAGCGCCGACAGAACGATACTATATAATTTCACACAGCCAAAGATAAAGGGTGTAGTTGACAGTACAAAAAATGCTTACTTCCTATTATTCTATTTTTTTCAGATGCGAGGCCGTCTACTGTCATTTCAACGCATCTGATGTCGCCTGTAAGAAAGCGTGCGCCGAGAACTCTTCCAAGTTCAAGAGAGTGGCTTTGCCAACGGAAAATGCGGATGATTCTATCGAAACTTGCTGGAACGGGTGAGTCAATTCAATATGAATTACTGAATGAAAAACAAATACAATTGCACAATTAGTTCAGGGTTTTTACTATAAAGTCTAAAAACGAAAGAAAAAAACTTTACAAATACAAATAAAAATGTACAAAAAAAATGTACAAGTACTAATAAAAAGTTAGTGACTATCTGAATTTTAAATCTGATCTTTAACTGAATTCTCACAACATAAAGATTATAAATTTGTTTAAGTTGCAAGGCTGACTGTAAAAAGGAAGGAAAGTGCGACAATGAATGCACAGTTCTCTGTGGAACGCATTGGAATTCGACAAACAGGAAAGAATATGAGGAAGAATATTTGCACTGGGCAAATGCGACTGGACGATTCTGATTGTGTATTTGAAGTAGTAATGATAAATATACGTTATAGCTACTCATTTGCATATTATTTATTCGATCAACTAGTAGATCAAGTAAGATTACACACTGATCAAAAGGCAGATAAGCAGTGATAATCATGCCTTATTTGAGCACGTATCAGAGTATGTACACACGTATCAGAAAAAAACATTTAAAATGATTGATGAAAAATATTCAATAGAGTTTAGAAAGTTCAATCAGGATTATTTTCGACGTAATCAATCGAATTAATATTTCAATTAGTAATGCGAAAGCACTAATTGTGAAGCCTACCAACAAAGCATAGAAAAGAAACGAAATTTCAGAAACTTTGACAATATTCGATGAAATTGAGGATTCAGATTTTAGGAGATTTAGGTCGCGGTTAGTATATCGCCTCCAGTGTATTGTGGATATCTAAATCAGAAGCCCGGGATTATGAATCTTCTTTCTTTCGTACCTTCTCAAACTGAAAAATAGTAATAATCACTGCATTTAGCGATTTCTTGAGACGAGTCTTCTCTTTTTTACGAAGCAGAAGTGTGTACGGAGACGGTTGAATTACCGAATTTTGAATACTGGAGGTCTGATTTTGCAATTTGCCCGGTGCAATTCTAAAACGTTCTTATCTGAGAATGAAAGTGTAATACAAACTTTACGTGGCAATCTCACACGGATACTTGATTTTCTGTTGCGGATTCACTGTGGGAAGGAAGAATGAGTTAACCTGAAATGCAAACAAGGATATGAAGGAAAGAAGTAGAGATCAGCATACACTTCTGGGTGTGCGAAAACATTTTTTCGATCTCTAAATTCGTAATGCACTCTCGTTTTATCCGACCGGCAAGAGAGCAATGAGAAATCGAAAAAGTATTGCATACTCTAAGTACACTAACCTTCCCATAGTCAGCGGCATTTTTGCACAAATATTCAATGAACTCCTTCTTATCCGGAATCACATATTCAGATGGAAAGCTATATCTAGGCTCGAAAATTGCACTAGTCTTGAACATGTTAATGATATTTTCTTCAAGACATCCCTTTTACCTTTTCGATGTTTAAGAACGATGGATGTTCTATAATGAGCCTCGATTGTGACCGTTTTATGTCGCCAATCATATCAATCAAATCTCTGAAAGGCAAAACTGCATGAACGGGAACATCAGCAACTTTCACAGTTCTTTTGAAACAGAAAACACTGTGCTCCCTGTGAAAACCGATGTGTAAATCATATGAATAAAGGCGGCCGCGAGAACTCTAGTGAAGATGAATCTGATTTGAGGATATTTTTTAGAGTATTTTGCATGAGAAATTACCGGTAGACGAGAGATCCGCTCGACTTAGACTTGCAATCGAGTCGGTGGCCAGGCTTTCCAAATAAATATGAGAATAATGAATCCCAACATCCGAGTTTAAAGCGGAGATGAATTGCATGCGTTATCTGTAATAGTTAAGTGGTTAATTATTCGTTTTTTCATGATATATGAAACAAACTTTCTCAACGAAGAATGAAACAGCGAACGTCAGCGCAATGAAAAGAATCATCAACGGGGAAAATACGAGTATGTTAGAGAGGGAAAGCTTCGATATCATATCGATCCTTGTCAGATAAGTGTCCTAAAATGATAATTTGAAATTTTATTTTCAACATTTTCAAAAATAACCGCTTGATAAATCACAGGTTGAGTGAATGCAAAGTGCTTGAGTCTGTCTCCTCGGCAAGATCTCTCAACACTAGCATCGATTGTTCCGGAATATATATCTCCTAATAGTCCCGTATAAGAACCGTCCGATTGTTGAACTCCTTAATGAAGCAGATTAATTAGGAAGGAAAACAATATTCACCGTAATCCTCGACGAGTACCCATTGTAGCTTCAATCCGTTTAATTGAGCGAAGAAGGAATAGATATCGTTGAGTATTCCTCTTCGATATCCTCCGTGTGAAGTAAACAGCAATGGAAAATTGTCATTAACGAAACCAACTCGGAAAGTTCGTTCTAAAATGAGATTTTCAACATGCAACATGTAAGAAAAACGCTACCTGTGTTATTGTCCGCCATTTGTGAGAAGTCGCTTTGGGAAACTATGCTGATGCTCAATGAGTTGACACACGAGATGAGAGAATCAAACAACGGAGTGTCGCGAGATATTTCTTCCGCAAAGATGGATTCAAAATTCATCCTTCACTATTTGCATATCACATCTCTGCATGTTGGACCGATCTCTTTCTTGTAATCGTTTGAACTTATAATAGAGAGTCTGCTCGTTCGCGGTCAACATTCTGGTCATTACAGGTGTTGTATCCACTCGTGATTCGTGCTCGAAATCTCTCCTTTGTTCGAAACATGAAACAAATCTTGGTACTAATAATCACATTATTCCATTTCGTCATCTTTCGTCGTCATTGCCACATATAAAATAATGGGAAATGTCTACCTTTAGATAATCTCATTCCATTCCATTAGCCCCCCCCCCTCCTCCTTCATAAAGCCCTTTCATATCGATCGCTCTTTTTGAGGTTCTTATGCCGTCCTTTTATTTATACCATTACTCTCGGATGATTCTGAAATCGTAGTTAGTCCAATTAGAGCCGAATCCATTTCCTCGCATTTGTTCTTTCCTGAAATTTCCGATCCATAGAATGTCCAGCAACTGTGTTGTGTCATACAATCTTCTTTTGAGCCATATTACAATAGTCTGGAGAATTGTCACAGAGATTTATTCATAGCATGGAAATCGAATATTGTGATAATTCCGATTGCGTCATGGCGGTTGCAGTAGGTGCATTAGTTCACATCTGAGAGTTCAGTGGAAGAATCGAATCGAACGGTGGTAGAATCCGACCCTAGAAAAGTTGTTTTCTAGCGCTCATTCTAAATGTGTCAAAAAATGACGTGCGAATATGAGACCGTTTAGTAGAGAATCAAGAAGATCCGACGGGATCTGGCTGAGGCCAAAACCAAATATTCTCTTAAACGTTGTAGATTGGTGTTCATGAGTGTGCTGATGATAACGATTGGCACATTCGTCTTTTACGTCGAGCCTACATTGGCCCCCGACAATGGCACGACGTTGTTATCAGCAAACACGAGAACCCCAAATCAATTTTGAAGTTAAATTTTTGGCATATGCCGATCTCTGCTCAAATCTATCGCAAACGGACTCAAATGAAATTGAAGCAGAGTGAAATCACCAACCTTTCTTGGCTCCCTTTCCGCCGAGAAGACGTCCAGTGGAAGCGACGAGATCAGAAGCTCGTCTGTCCCGAATGAACGCCCATTCGTACCTTGCGGCTGTCTTGGGATCAGTAGCCTCCAGTTCCTCGAAATCGATGTTCGGTGACGGATACCAAAGAATGGCAGAAGAGACGGAGAAGAGAAGGGAAAGGAGAAGAAGATTCATCGGGAGGTGAACAGGAACTGAAGAATGAATGGATTCCTTTCCTCTTCTGGGTATATGGAGTAGGAAGGGAGGGGCGTAATGGGTCTGGGAGCTAATGGAACGGAAGGATATTAGCTTCTCATGAACAGACTTTTCCCATCATTCTTGATGTGCTTGATGTTCTCTTTTGGTTGTTAACCAAAATCTAGAGATGAGAGAGTGTACCCTGTATAATACCATAAGGAGCTACCATAAAGAGCTCTAATCAAAATGTGAAAATTTCAGATTCATTATCATCGATTCGAATTGTGATTTGAGAAATGAAGATGAATGTAGAGAGAGGCGATGGGCTGTTTTATTACGGAATCCTTTTAAAGAATTTTTTAGCCCAATTTCTCAACGAATTTCGCTAATAGAGGTAAACGAGAAATACGTGGGATCTCATTGATTATATTATGGAAACACTATGACTAGAAATAGTACGGTATAAACCACACACATGTTATCTTGAAAACATTATATCCGATAAATGAAATTCTTCCTCGAACAAGAATTACTGTGGAATAGGATTTGATAATATATTTTAGATGTATTCTTCTTCCGACATTTGAGAAGGTGAATTTTCAAAAATGGATCCAAACTTCTCTATCATTTCTCTGTTCTTTTTCTTTTTTTCCTCGATGACATACACTTCCTCTAATATCTGAAGAATTTCTTCAGACACTTCTGCAGCTCTCGCGGGATATTTTCGAACGAACTGTTCTATCTGAAAGAATGCATTACTTCTATCGATGAAACAAACATTCACCAAAGATCTGTCCAAAGTTCCCATATAATTCACCCAGCCTAAAATCTTTCTCATACTTGTCCTCAGAGCGATTGAATTACTGTAAGGAATGTCATATAACGGAGACAAATGTAGTTAATCTAACGGATTTCGTTCAAATTCCTCCATTACGAATTCCATAGATGCTCCGGGATGCAGATGCTCAATGTGTGCCAATACATTCCCCATGTCATCACTTTTGATCTTCCATTTATCGTTAATGATTATGTCTTGCAGAAATCTGAAGAATTTATCACATCATGATACATCGGGGAAAAAAATCGTTTATTTTTTTACAAACCGTTTCATTAGATGTTTATCCGACGCTTCTTTGCTACAGAAGAATACCATGCCATTAAACTGAATATAATTACTGAAATTTTGAAATTGAAATGTATTAAACTTTTTCCAGATATCGAGGAAAGAGATCACTCAGAGATGAATTTGCACTACTTGGTGAGCAATGTAAATAGTTCTCCCTGAATATTTAATTCTTCAAGATTGTTGAATTTCAGAACACACACCATTTATTATATTTTTCATTACTCGTTTGAGATAATATTTTCCTCAAATTCTGAAAAACATAATTATTATTTTCTCATACTGGAATCGAACCCATAAGACGGAAGAATCGTCGAGGAATGGTGACACGGCATCATAAAAGTCTTCAACTGAGAGCATTCCATAGCGAACTAGGCTTACGGACAGCGTAACCCATTTTTCCACCTACTGGAAGTAATGTAAATGTATTTATTTTTAATGCTAACCTCTTCCGGAACATCCATCGGTTTTGACCACACTCCAAACAAACCACCATAGTTGTTTTCAATTTCGAACGACGAATTCATGGAAAGAGGAATCGTCAATGTTTCATCTAAATTAGGATACTGATCGGGTGTTTCATTACGGAATCGGGAATATAAACCTTCACTATCAAAGAGAATTGTGCGCAACTCTCCATCAATCGTGCAAAATAGAGGAATTGTGAATCGCGTGCTAAACAAGATCAAATTGAATATCTCTTCTGGTTATGTAACGAACGTTTCGTCTCTCAGTTGTTTATCGAAGAATGTTGAGTGTAATCTGGACTGTCTTAGTTTTACTTGGTCTTCATCCCTTTCCATGAATATAACAGCGATGCCAGGCTGAAAAATTGAAGAAGATTAGAATAAGGCGAGAAACATTCACCTGATATATCCACTCATTTAAAATCTTCCTCAATTGGGCCCCATTTCCACCATTATATTCTTCTACTAAATTGTTGATGATTGTTGTAGCATCTCCATTTGCATAAGAATTTTCAATTAGGTATCGCTGAAATAATTAGAAATTGAATGCAGAACTGTAATAAACGAAAAAAAAACTATAAAAACTGAAAAAAAAACCTTTATGGCGCGATCGAACACTTCGTGACCAACGAATTTTCTGATCATTCGCATGAGTTGTGCAGCCTGAACCGTTGCATTTTCGATGTCAACGTCAATCAATCGAGCTTACCCTTGAATAGTGAATGTGACCATGAGAACGGAACGAATTATGTAGATAAAAAGAATTTGTGTAATTTGATTCGGAATGCATTGGAATATCATGAAGAGACACTAAACTCATCGACCAATAACTTAGATCTGCCTTCTGTAAGATTTTTTCAATAACGGTCCCATAGCTAAACTTGTCTTACCGGATTCTGATTGCTTTCGTAGAAACTCGCGAATCCTTCATTAACCCATATATCCGCCCAAGTTGAGAGAGTTACGAGATTACCAAAATACTGTAAACAGAGGATTATTGATCAATTTTTAAAATGAATCAACCTGATGAGCAAGTTCGTGAACGTGAGTTTTCAAATGGTCTGCACTCTCCATGCGATACGTCATTAATCCTGAATTTAACATGGATTGATTTTCAACTTCAGAAAATACCAGGATTTTCCATTGCTCCGGAGTTGTAATCTTCCACAATGATGATATCTATATTAATATTATTTTTTCTCTTAAAAACGAATGCATACCAGTCTTTTCCGGAATGAATGGAACTCCGACGAATATTGAAAAATTTCGCAAGATTTTGAAACCTTCTGCCACTGATTTTACAGCCGCCTTACGGTTAAATCCGAGCGCGCGGAACTAAAATCCATTTGTCTAAAGAATATTTCAGATATTCTTTGGACAAATGGATTATCAGATGAATGCTAATTATAACCTCATATCCGTTAACATCCAGTTTCTCTACTGGTTGTTTAGTGATTGCTATAGCTACGAGATAAGTAGGAAGAGGAACAGTAGGCTCGAAATTAGTGAATCGAATCCTAAATACTTCGTTATTTATAAAAATATATAAATTTATCACAAACCCATTTTCAGTATCAGTAGAATGAACGCGTGTATTGGAATATGCTGTTGTCTTTTCCGGATGAGCAACGCTTATTTGAAATATTGCCTGGATGTAAAGAGTATTTTCTTTTTTAATGTCATTAGAAAGATTAAGTGGAAGCGTGGAGTGAAAGAAATTTGATAGTCGTGAAAAAGACACGCTTACAATGTCGTGATAATAGAAACTTTTTTTGCGGATACTTGAGGGATTGGGACCTTTTTATCGGGCTCATCAAAGCAGGGGAACCATTTCCTTGCAACAGCTGGTTCGCAATGAGTGACCAAAGAGATGTAGGGACCGTCAGAAGAATTTTCTCTTTTATTCCTGAATTTTTACTCCGGTGAACTATGGATGTAGGCTTCTATGTAAACCCACCAAGATTCGTAAAGGCCTTCACCATTCATTCTGGCCATTCCATTGTATTGAATCTGTAACAATTATTTGAATGTTTCATTTGTGTGGCTCCCTGACTAATAGTGTGATGTCTTCACCCGGTTGAATGAGTCGGGACGATTGAATAACGATTGATTCACGCTCTTCATTGATCCGGAATTTGTTATCGTTCAGTGTGCTATTGATATCGTGAGAAAGAAAGATATTAGCCTGCGAGACACGTAATTGATGGAGATTCCCAATCGTTGCAAACTTGTTCGATGTTCAAACCGAGAGCATGCAATTCGATTTCTCTTATTGGAGCAGAGATTTCCAAATTGATCCAAACAGTTCCTGAAAATTTACAGTTAGATATTAGAAAAAATAACATAGCTAACCATCAAAATCAGATTTCGTCGCATTTCCATAACCGCTAATCGATACATTCAAGTAGATATCGTAGAATGTTGGACGGACAAACGGCGAAAGACGAAGGTCCTTTCTCAACGGACATATTAATTATTCGATTAGGCAGTTAATATCACCGTAATTCTGCTTGGACTTTCGGCCAACCAATTCCTCTGAGATAAATTGGTAGATCACTTTCGACCGATGCACCACTTCCAATTGCGAAGAGTAAGAACGAGAAGAGAAGGAGGATGATCATTTTGTCACGGTTTCTTATCATCTCTACCTACTTTTATATGCGTGAAAATTCCATTTTAAGGTGAGCAATCAGAATTTCAGAATTAAAATTCGTCATCGTTATGTGAAAAAGGCATGCTAGAATCGAATCACAGTTTCGGTTATTGGAGAAGTTTACTGATGTGATTGCATTTTTGTTGGGGAATGTAATTGAGATTCTGCCGTGATGTTTTTTCGACCACGTCCCGAACATTTTTAGTTAGACAAGGACTTACTAAAGAAGGGGTGGCACGAATATCGATTGTGAATCAACTTATAGTGAATCCGTCTTGTTAAAATCGTCGAAGATATTGGTCTTATCACGAAAAATGTAGTTAACGTACGAAAACACAGAGAGAATAGAGAATTCACGACGCTTCAAGAAGAGAGATCTCGAGTTCAGAAGTGAAAAATGTACGGAGCGTGCGAAAAAAAGCGAGAGTGCAGAGCACAATTGACACTGCGAGAACGGAAAACGCGGGTATGAAAGCGGATGCTGACAATGAAAATTCTCACTTGCTCATTCAGTGCAATTTAATTTATGCAGTCGTGTTCCATCATAGGTATCCTGTAGTTTCTTGATCACAAAATCTGATTAGGATGACTCTTCTCGATCGCCTCGTTTACTCTCCGGAGTGGGAGCTTAACTTCACCTGGCTGATCGTGAGTTTTTATTCTTTTTAGAACATCGTTTCCTTCTCTGATTGATGTTACTGAGCGCAAAACAATCCTACCAACAAACAACAATCATCTCGACGTGAAAAATAATCATTTACAGTGGGTGGCTTTCGTGTTTGCCTTCGCCGTCTCATATGGAATGGGAGCAAACGACGCTTGCAACGATTGGGGAACCTCCGTGGGAGCTGGAACGGTTAAGTTGTGGCAGGTGAACTGTGAAGTCGAATTTTATGTTTTCTCGGACATCGTAATCGATATATGTATTAAATTTGAAACCTCTCGCACATGGGGGAAGGGGAGAACACTCTTTTTGAAACTGTTTTCAGGCGTATGCTCTATGTGCAATTTTCAACATGCTTGGTGCCGTGCTTCTCGGATACAAGGTATGCTTACTAATGCTCAATGAGTGGGATAATATCCGTTTTGACCGACTTCGGGCTGACGTCTGTCAAATTCAATTATGTAAGTGCTGAAATGTACGCTGGAGATCTCATTCCATTTCCAGTTCCGTCATTTTTACCAAATCAGTGCTTTCGAAATAGATGCGAGATCGAGCGATGTTGTATGCGTCTGCATCGAACATACGGAAAAATATAAAAAAATATATTCGTATTGTGGGCCAACTATTTGCGCTTTCACTCTTGTGAGAAGTCTTGTGAGAAGCCTTAGCAATATTCGAGAAATGAGTAATTGTCCAACCATGGGAATTTCCTATAAATCATGGGAATTTCCGCACTTCCGTTTATCCTTAGCACTCACTCGTGATATTCCGTCGAGTGAAACCTGCTCGCATGACGTAGTCGATTGATGGTCTGTTTAAGGGTTACCCACGAAAATTCGATTCTTGTATGACTCATGCATGTACATGATCTCATTGCTATTGTGTTTTCGCGTACTTCGAAACTAAATAGCGCAAAAGCCCAACCAGAACCAAACATTCTTCATTGAATAATTACTGAAGGACAATTAAACTTAATATGTGATTTTGGCTTCAATAACCACTCACTAACTGGCCTAAAAATACAGGTGACAGAGACAATTCGGAGGGGAATCGTGGACGTATCAATCTATGACACCTACGTGCAATTCGATCCCTTCAATCAATCTTACGTCGTTGTTCCATTTTGTGTGGTTGCCAACAACACATTGGGTATGCTACGGACACTCTCTAGCCGAATGAGATAAAACGAAATATGAATATGCAAAATTCTTTTTCGTTCATTATACGTAGGTTATTTTATAACTACGAGTGAATAACTAAAACAATTTTGAATATTTTTGACGGATGACGACGGACTAAAAAAACCCCATTTGAGAAACAACTACATTCTCATCACCCCCAATTCCTATCGGAAATGAAACCCAACTTGTCGGATGTGCCCGATATACCGAAGCTACTTTTCTGTACGCACAGGTAAGACATGTCGAACATCAACGAACGTATAATATTAAATTATGTCCTTTTTTCGATAATGTATTCTTTAGGTCGGCTCACAACTTGGTGTGGCAATCTTCATGATAGTCTCATCGATCTTCAAGATTCCCGTCTCAGCAACACATGCCATAGTCGGAGCCACTCTCGCATCTTCGCTTTATCTCAAAGGGAACAATGGTATAAAATGGCTGGATATCGGAGGAATCGGTACGTCTTTTCAGTTGCAAACAGGTTTAACAGTTTGCCACACTGCTTTTTCACTATCTTAAACACTGGGCAATCGTAGTTAAAAGTTAGAAGTATATTTTATCTGCAGTGCTGTCTTGGTTCATATCTCCGATTCTTGCCGGTTGTGTCTCCTCTTTCTTCTATCTCGTCGTTAAATTTTCCGTTCTCATGAAGAGATTCACATTCGAGGTAACGTGACCGTCGAATATGTGATAAGTCTTTCGAAACTTATTGATTATTAATTACAGGCGGCTCTCAAACTGTGTCCAGTATTCATGGCTTTCACGTTGAGTATCAACTTGTTTGCTTGCATCTTTGATGGATCGAAGTGTCAGTTAATTGATATTGCAATATGTTCATTTGGTGAGCCATTCTGAGCTCAATGATGTGATGATTCATTTTGCAAACAATATGTTGAAATAAACAAAAACGTGATGAAATTGAAAAAATAGCAGCCTAGTAGTGATCGCAACAGGTGTATGTGATTACAATTACTTTTATCACTTCAGATCTCGGATTCGATCGCCTTCCCTGGTGGTCGGCACTCTTGGTCTCACTTGGCGTCGGTTGTGGTGTAGGATTGTTCATGCATCTCTTTCTCGGGAGATGGCTTAGATTTCGAGCAATTCATCTCTTCGACCAAGATAAGAAAGAAATGAAGAAACAACAGAAACAGCGTGAGGTTTTGTGTTATGTGAAACATATTTAGCATAAATAGGAAACTGATAATTTGATCATGTATTATGAAATTTGTACGTACATTTAGGCCAGGGAAAAAAGAGAGATAATGCCTTAATGAGCCTTAATGATGTCTTAATGAAGCCTTAATGAGGAGATAATGAGGCCCTTCTAACAGCTGGCCTTAACAGTGCGACCCACTTGCTTTTTCTTACAACGTAAAATCGCTTGACGTGAATACACCTTTACCTTATAGATGAGATATCTGCCGACAAAATTGTCGAGGTGACGTTCGTCGTTGTGAATGGTGTGAAGAGAAAGCTTCCCGAAGGACAGATCTACCCTCCCACTGGACCATGGTACAAGTACATAAGGAAGAATGTAACCGAGGATCCACTTGCTGCCAAGGTATTGAATAAATTGTGATAAACTTTTGTCAGACTCTAATGATCAATAACATTCGAAGAAATGCCAATAATTTATTTGGACATAAATATTCTGTTCAGCTAAGTTAAATTTCGAGACAGCGAATGCCTGAAATTATCATAATAGAGTAAATTCCCTTCGTAGGTATTCAATGCGGTGCAGATGGTTTCCGCCTCTCAGCTCTCTTTCTCGCACGGCGCTAATGACACCTCCAACACTGTCGGACCATTGGTCGCAATCTGGTGCGTTCCTCATGTCATACCACGCTTTATCGTGCGTTTCAAATGCTCAGCAAACTCAATATGATGTTTAGCGAGCCATTGATTCTCTGGGATAGAGGAAGGGTAGAGGAGAGCAGGTTGATTACTAGCCTCCTCCCGGCCTTATTCCTCCCTCTTGCCTCTACTCAGTTTGTCAAAGGTCAACAACAAAATGGGACATTGACATTACATTACAGTACATTGACATGCTCCGAAATCGTTCCTTTTTATTCGATTTTCAATCGAGCATTTGAGGTTGACGTACAAGACGGGCTGGGCCCTCACGGATGCATCAACTCGAGACGATATGCAGTATCTTCTCTTATTCGGAGCAATCGCGATGATTGTCGGTTTCGTCACACTCGGACATCGAACGATGCAGATGATTGCAGAGGAAATCACAACAGAGGTGAGAAAGGACTTGTATCGAGAGATTCACTTCCCGGGGATTCGATAGCCACCAAATTTCGTTTGTGAGCATTTCGAACGCACTAAACGCATCCGCGTAAGGGTGACTGTTCGACAATTGATTATTGCTTTTACAAATATGTGCGAGAATTGTCATAGAAAAAACAGTATATTTGATATATAGTAAGAGTGTTAAGTTTAAAAGTACACATCATTTGCAGGTTTCGGCTCCATCGGGGTTCACTGTAGAACTTGGCACTGCATTTACTGTTCTATTCTGCGCCAAAATGGGTATGAATAGAGTTATTGTCAATGCTATCTGAAATAGCCACAAAAGTTCTAAACTCGTCCGAAAAATGCTGAAAAATTTATACCAATTTCGTTGGAGATTGAAAAATTGAAGGCATTCCGGTCTCATCTACTCATTGTGCAGTCGGTGCAGTACTCTTTGTAGGAATGACGAAATCGACCTTCGAGGGAGTCAATTGGAAAGTGTTTGGGAAAGTAAGCGATATATTTTTATAGTGCAAAAAATAAGTAAAATGGAAACTATGAATAGTGAGTAGCATATAATGTCGTTTAAGATCGTGGTTGTTTGGCTTCTCTGTCTACCGGTCTCTGCTGCAATATCGTTCGGAACGACGTACCTTCTATACAAGTACGCCTAAGATGACTCCATTAATACACCTTCAAACTTTATGTCATCGAAATTGTGTCCGTCAAAATATAACACGAATGTATGTCAAATTAAAACTCATAATTTAGAAATAAATATTTTTCGAATCAGTTGTTTAGTATACTATTTGATGTTATTCGAATCCAAAACAGTGCTCATTTGTTTCCGTCCTTCGTTTACTTTGTGTTATCATCGCCGTCCTGAAATTGTACACAAAGTGAATGGGGTCGTGATTTTTAAAGGACAACAAAATTCGCCCAGTCTCAATACCAATTATTTAATATGTTCCTTGGATGCGTTTCCATTAAATTTCTTCTAGGCGTAAATCCGCGAGCATAACTCCAGGGTTTTCCAGATCTTCATGGAACGTTATAAATTGTCACAGGTTCATATTTACTCTCCAGTTTCTGTCTCCTCACACCTGGACACCAGTACCAATTAAATGGGCTTTCTTTGCATGTACAGCCGCCTAGCAAGACTCTTGCCTGTACGGGAAATTTACGTCAACAAATATAGGAGTCGCTCTCACCTCTTTAATTGTTGTTTGCTCACTCCTGTCTTCATCATTTAAATCGTCTTCTTCGATTTCTTCTTCAGGGCCGAAAATGACAGCTATCAATCGACCCATTTCAGTCGATATTCTCTGAATTCAGTACTTCACCCTGACAGTTATTACTAGTTATCCAATTTCCTTGAAACACACGCATAAAAATGTTGCATTCTCTTACTTACAGAGTCTCATACGATTCCGTTAGAGTTTATTCCGAAACCACATCCACCCACTCGAAATCAATGTATTCTACTCAACTTTAATTACTCCAACCTGGATCTCACGGTGAAGCTTCATGTTATGAGTCTGCAGATTGTCCATAGTTTTATAACATTGTCAATTCTGCAAAACTCGGTTCTCAATAAAATAATCAAGTACAGTATTCGCAGTCGAAGTCACTTACTTTTCCGAGAATTGTACGTCGGCCTCTTCGAAATTGTCGTTCATCTGAATACTTTTCACACTCAAAACTTTTTGTCACGTGAACATTCAAAACAAGTCCAATAAAAGCAACAACCGATTATCACTATGTCAAGGCCAGTCCAAATATACGTGCAAGCTCAGAGTAAAAGTAAAAGGAAAGGATATGAGGCTCCTTCTCATTCACTCTGGCTGAACCCCATTGTTGGTTTATGGGTCAGTGCTCTTACTCGAAAGGAATCTGAAGTCGTTGCTTCTCGACTAGAAAATGGGGTCAGTTACTCAACTACTCAACATTATGTAGACGAAACTTGCATAAACATTTTCTCAAGGGATTCGCAAAATGACTTAATATTTTTAAGTTAAAAAATACCGTATATTTGCGTAGGAGAGAATTACATCAGTTCGAATCATTAGAAATGCAAAAAAAAATAGGCTGAAAATTGAAAAGAACTGAGGATTAAAATACAAGTGAAACTGGCATGAACTGCGAATGAAGGCCGGTGGTCCAACTCCGACTTCACGATTCACATTAGACTATCTTTGCGCCATGCACCTTGTTTTGTTCTTACGATCCATGCAAATCTGCATCTCTGTATATCATGGTATTGGAACACGTTGTTCAGGCGTTTTATTATTATTTATTATCGTGATACTCACAAATTGAAGATGAACAATGCGTTAGAAGTGGTTCGAATGCCGGCAACCGGTAGGATCTTAACTTAGCGTCGAACGGGGATTGTTGTCTAGTTAAAACATTGTTTAGCCTGGAGTGACAAGTATTTGGGGGTGTATGTTAATTATGTTTCGAAAGCGAGATGCAGATTGGTCTACGATTTGGTGTTCTAGCTGATGTGGGAATTATGGCCAATCAACAGTTCGAAGAATGACACATATGGAACAATAAATGTGTATGTTGGTTCGATTAGAAGTGCAGAAAAAGAGAAAATAGTCATTTGTCAATGAAAAACAGCAAAATTGTTGAATGTTTTGAAATAAGGTGAATACAAGGTAATATAATGATTAATGTTCCCGATTATGACCTTAATCTCGCCCATAGTGGATTGGCCGATCCTCGATTTCCAGATCAACAGTCGCGGCGTGGTCACCCTGCAATGAAACGGTTTAAAACTACTCTAATTATTTAATTGATTTGCTTTTTAGTCGTTCCTAAGTCAGTATATGTATGTGTGTATGTATAAGAGACGAGAACATCGCTCCTGCTTTCCTCACCTTCTGCTTGTGGCTTCCCCACGCGAATGCGATTGCAGCGAGGATACAAGTGGCCGCCACTCCGAGAGCGAGATACGCCGAGTAGCCATACTTCTTCTTCGCCTCGAAGTCGAATGCGTCGTACTGCAAAAGAAAGGTAAAAAGGTAAAGGTAAAGGTGTATCCACGTCAAGTGACGTCGTAAGACATCGCTAAGTGGGACCCAATGGTAAGTAAGGCCAGCTGTCATTCGAAGGGTGAAAGATAGATGACTACTGTATTCTAAGACCACCCCATTAATTCTTCATGATTTCAAAAATTGTTCGCTTCGAAATTATCGCATCTTTATCAGTTTCTTTATCAGTCATAGACGATGAACTCACCGTGTTCTTAGTGAGGATATCGGTTCTCCATTCATCCACTGATTGCGAGACGATCTCGACTGTTGCGTACACACAGACTCCTGCAGAATGAGAGATTGAGGCCCGATTTGCAAAGATCAAAGATCATTCAGAGATCAAAGATCAATCGTACGATTCTCCTCATTCAGAGATCAAAGGTCAATCGAATGCTTCTGCCAAAGATCAAAGATCAAGTAGGAAAATATACTCACCGGTGATGACATACATGAAGGCGCAGAGGCGCTTGAAGACGAAGCGATGCTCGGAGAAAGTGTATAGAGCGAGCGCATTAGTGCCGAGAAGGAGGCAGATGGAGACAGCACCGAGAGCAGCTTGGGCACGATGGAAATCTGTAATTGTTTCTTATTGGTTACATTGTAATGAAGTTCGTCCTATCAGCTTGCTTTAAAGATGAAGACTGAATAAAACATATTTGACTTGTGAATTATCCCCACCTTTGCCATGATTCTGCACATTCGGTGGCGCACCGCCATAACCAATCAGGGTAAAATTAGGTCGAATGACACTTGTTCTACAGCCAAACGTTTGAAAAACAGCCTTATTAATGTAAGAATCTGCCTCGCATTGATTTAAAAATTACACTGATACTCAAACTTCGTCGCTCGTCTATGTATTTCCTCACACAAAAGGTCGCGTCAATAACAAAAGGTCATATCTTCCATTGGATTCTTCCATCAATTCCTCAGTATCTCAGTAATTTCAGCTTGAAACGCATCACTCTCCATGATTCTCTAGATTCGTCGATGTCTCGATCAATCTTCCCCCTCCTCTCAATCAAGCCTGTTTGTGGATCGAGCCCACGTGCTATCACAACAAATCACGGAGAGTGAAGGAGGGGGCATTACACTTGCCTCCTCCCTCTCTCCCTCCTTCTCGAGGGAACTTATGAATAATTGCAGTCATCTCGCATGAATGTGTGAGAGACTGATGCTCATTGTGTGTAATAACCGACGCGGAGTCTTCTTTCCCCTTCTCTATTACTCAAGAAGATGTGAAATGCGACGGATGTTACTTCCCGTGATCAGAAAATAGATCTCATGTCAGAATACATCGAGGAACATCGCCTACGCAATACTCCGCTCTCACTTCTTTGATAGATCACAAACTCTATTAAATTCCTACCATTTCCAACTTCTAATGACCTCCTGATCAAATCATAAGAAGAAAATCAGCACACATCCAAACACAATCCGTCAATAGTCTAGACACCCAAAGGGCAAGCTCATTAACCGGTGCATTCGTTGTATGTGAGCTCGCTCAGTCTGTTTTTCAGGAGCATTCAGGCTGAAGTGGCAATTCCTGCTCTAATGACTTTGTTCCGGAATTTACGAGCAACTGGGCAAGATGAAGAATCCTGATCGCAACTTCACATTCAGCAACCCTATCCCCATGAACAAAATAGAAAATATCGTGGATGAAACATGAAATCTCACGTCTTAGCGAAGCATCCGCGAGACGGAGCACAGACTCGGGAGGAGCGGGGAAGTGCGGGATCCAGTCGGCTGGGAATATGGAGAGATTACGTCACGCCGATACCAAGAGTGATCACGGTAACTCGCATTCTCTTCTGCAGTAATGCCTCTCTACCACAATCTCAGTACAGACAGGAATACAGATGAGTACAGATGAGGGAATACTAAAACTCATTCGCATATTTCACTCACTGTAGATGGCGGTGTCATTCTGTCTCGTTCTCCACTCTCCCCACGTGCCCAACTTGACGTGGACCTGGAAGTGAAATCTGATAGAGGGAGAAGAAGGGAAAAGTCATCCTCGTAAAAAGAGGTAAATTAGCCTCTTGACAACAACTGCTAGAGCAGTGGATGCTAGATACTCCAACTGATCACTAATCTATACTCATCGCTCCATAGTTCACTAAATGCTTCTTAAGCTGTGCATCCTTCGATATATAGCTCGTTCAGTTGTTTTTCCATGCGCATTTAAGTAGGAGTGGCAATTCTTGTCTTTTGTGGCTTTGTTCAAGAATTTACGACTTTCTCAGACCAACCATGAGTTAACCAGAGACCATTTTGCTCACCTTCTCATTGTCGATATTCACAAAGTCGATGATGCACCACGAACAAGTGGCCAACGCGATGATGAGAGGAATTACAGCAAGCTGTAAAGATCAAAGATCAATTGGCGATATTCCCGAACTACGCCAAACCCCTCCGTTAGGCCCATGACCGCATCAATAATTTGCGTCGATCGGCAATTAATCATAAGAGTTCTCCCGGAAGAAGGGGAAAACCGATCAACAGGCCTCGACAAATACTCATGGTTCATAGTATTCTAGGGCTGATCAATCAATTCACTCGAAAGGATAGATCAAGATTAAAGATCAATCACATGTCGACTCAAAGACCATCGTTTTCCGTTCAATTACTCAGTCAGATGAATCACAGATCGCTAAAGATCAAAGATCAAAGATCAAAGATCAAAGCCCACTCACACAAGCGAGGACCGTAGTCACTGCCATGAATCGGCGCTGACACACGACCGCCTGGTAGCTCTGCATGTTGAGGATCTGCGATCCCCTCATCTCGACCGTCTTATCGAGCAGCTGCATGTCTCTCTCTCTCTCTCTCTTCCACACACTCTCTCCGTGTCTCTGCCTGTCTGTCTCTCGTCGATTTGCCTTGTCTCTCGTCGCCGTCTGACTCCGCCCTCCTCACTCTGCGTGTACTCTGAGCGGAAGGAGGCGTACTAGAGTTCGAAATACGGGTAATCGTCTCTTCATTCCTCGTGCTCTATCACCGGTCAGAGAGGCGAGAGAGTACGCGAAATGAAGAGACGATTACCCGTATTTCGAACTCTGAGGCGTACTGGAATGAGGCAGAGGCGTCTTGATGGATACGCGTATTTTCGCAGTGATCAAGAGGTGAAATCGGAGGAGAGACGAACAGAGGAACGCGAAAACAAAAAGTGAGACATGTACAGTTAGTGGAACAGAGGGAGGAGCGGGTCGGAAATCGTGTTTTTATGAGGAAGAAGCGAGTCCCATTTCACCCCCTCTTCAGTCTCTTTCTCTTGCCCAATTCTTCCTAACACACCCCTCGACGAGCTAAACAAAGGCGTATTTTGAGTTATGGGCCGACTTTTTTTTCATTGTGAAGACGGAATGAGAGAGTTTGGTGAGTTCGAGAGCATTGCTGCCTGTTTTGGTGAGGAAGTCTACGCGTGGGGAAGGAGCGTACATTCATTCGGAAGCAATGAAGAAAGGAAGATTGAGGAACGATTTTTCAAGATTTTTTCTCACTTATTTTTTCTCACTCACCGCGAGCAAAGGAAAGTAGGTATAGACAGTCTCACTGGTCGCAAGCATTAATTCTTTGCTAAAACGCAGAATCGAGATAGCTCAACGCGCCTCGGAAAGACACTGACGATCAAATGGCATCGGCTCTCTCCCTGTATTTCCTACAACAGCTTCGCTAAAGTCAATTCAATCGGAATCTTCCTATGAATGTGTGAGTTGCATGGCAAAAACAGTAAATATTCATCGACAAAGTCAGCGATTGTCGCCGTAAACGCGCGGCTCTAAAATGCATTGTGACTGAAGAAAACTGACGAGACTTCGTTCGGGCAAAAAACAATCAGTGCCCATATTTCATCTCCTCTGTCCTCGGGGCATGACATTTATGGCAGTAGAGACAGGCAGCGAAAACAAGCCCGATGTGAACCGTCAAATGAGTTTTTACATGAGCAGTGCCCGCGGTAAACAAGCTGCAACGCGAGATGACGGATCGTCTGTTGATCATTCGAAGCGGATAAATAACTGCTGAGACGCCCCCCCCCCTGCAACCTAGTCTTATCTTAACGATCGTGTCTCAGCTACGCGGCGCCTCAAAATAACATTGCAAACGAACCCCCAAATACACGGGGTGGGGACTGATGAAACCGCGAGGGATGAGAATCTGGATGCAGTGATCCTAACATTCAGATAAGATTCGCCATCTTTCACTCAGTTTCTCCTAGGAAGGATCTCTCTCGTAGATTTAGTGGTAGAAACCCTGCTCGGCAAGAGAATGCCCCGGTCTTTGATCCATTTCTAATAATTTCTAATTGTCCGCTGGTCTGCAATATCTTGGCAATATTAACTGAGGGTACAATGATTACACACAACTCTTGAACGATTCACGATATGATTCACGGTTCACTATTCGCGAAAACACCTGTTACACTTCGGCCGAATCGCGGGAGAAAAGATGAGTAGTACTACCTAGGTTTCGAGATGTGTGGATAGGGATGTCGCGTCTCTTTGAGTCGTATAGAGGAATAGTGAACAAAAGGACAAACAGAAACGAGGATTTCCCTCCCTCTCTCGACCAGACAGTGATGGATATCCTCCCTCGCCCCATCAAGAGAGAGGAGGGAGAGGAGAAGGGGATAGGAGGAAGAAGCACGGATTGTGTACGGTTCTCACGTGAAGTGTGCTTTCTCGTGGCTTCAACAGGAGTACAATCCAGGAAAACAACTCGAGAAGGCAGATTACTGAGAACAAGCACGACTTTAGTGCGGAATATCCAGACGCTTCCCAGTTCACACACTCCCTCCCTGCTAGAGAGAGATTATGAGTGGAGTTGGGATATTTTGTTCGCTTTAGTACTCGTGAGAATGGGAAAAGGATAGCAATTGAGACAATAAGGATCGAGCTGGTAATTAACTGACGGTACTCTAATAGGAAATGGCTCCTGATTCAGATGAAGGAGGAAGGTGCTATGGAGGATGTGACCTTTCCCACTAATAGGAAATGGCTCCTGATTCAGATGAAGGAGGAAGGTGCTATGGAGGATGTGACCTTTTTTTCCTATCTCACTCATCTTAATCAATCGAATCTGTCAAACGCGAGATTCACTTGCGATGTTCTAATGTACAAGTGAATTTGTGTTATGAGTAACCATTAACCCCAATTTTTTTATGCCCTCAAATGATAATAAAGTCTTGAACATATAGATAATATCAGTGCCAAGCATTTCCTTCCAAACCACACTTGGCATGAGTGGACTGGCCTAACTTAGATTAGTCTCACGTGATTTGAAACGGGAAGTGGAAGAGGAAAACGAAGAAGAGAGTGCAGGGTTTCAGGCACGCTAAGACCCTATTAGATGTCAGAAGGAAGAGAAGGGCGCAATATTGTAGCGAAAGCTGAAGGGCACAAGGCACTCGAGACTCTAGCAAAATGCCATGTCAAATATCCTCTATCTGAAGTAATCTTCAAAAATCGAAAAAAATGCGATTTTTTCTGATGTAAAAAATGGCCGAATCAAAGGAAGTCCCACGGGATTTCCGTCTTAGTCCAGATAACGGCAGGAAGAAAGAAGAAAGACAGAAATGAAAGGAAGGGCGGCAAATGAAACGGAGAGTGGCCAAGAATCAGTCGAGATAAGACAGAAAAAGAAGGGGTAAAGAAACGAGGAAAAGCGGGAGAGGGAGAAGAGCTGACAAGAGGGATGAAACTAGAGTGACTTCTATCTTCTCTTCTCTCACTGGTAAGGGAGCAGGAGGAAACGAGAGAGAAGCTTGCTTGTGCAACAGTCGACAGTTGGCTATGCGAGAAGGTCAGTCCCGAGTGTCGAGGGATATTGGATGACCGGGGGAGAGAGGGAGGAAGAGGTAGAAGTGCACAGATGATAGGCCTCTCGAGGGACCGATTGTTGAGACTTGAGAGAGGGAGGAAAAAGGGGCGATATATGGAGGAAGGAAGCACTTTGAGGTCGAATATTCGAGACGAGAAGGAAACTTACAACGATGGGAAGATTCAATAACAATTCTGCTCATACTTGAAGAATATCAAAGGAGTTTTTGAGTAAAAAAGATAAAAACGAGTGTAATTGGCCAAAAAACTCCTCAAATCAAATGGATAAAGAGTGAAATGTCTCTAGTAATAGGACTAGTACGAAATGAGAAGTGCTCTAGGATGAAACAAGCCATCTGAATAGGCAATGAGCGCCATAATTTCATTGGCGCCTGAGGCGAGAGGCGAGAGCATGATATGAGTATGTCACGAGACACTGCTAGTTAGTGAGGAAGCAAAGGAAATGCTAAGGCAATGAGACAGAGAGCTTCTGACCATTCCTGCAACCAATCTTCTCGCTTCTTCTGGTCAAGTTGAGACAATGGGGACGAGAGGGACAGAGAGAGGCTGGGCAGAGAGGAACACTCTAGGGTCAGAGGCGTGAGGAGGGTAGGGGGGAGGGAGAGAGGGGACCGCGCAGTTGGGCATTACAACAGCTGATTGAGGAAGGGGAGGGGAGAAGGAGGAAGGGAGGAGTAGTGGTGGGGGAGCAGATCAAAAACAGATTTGGCAGCCAGTAAACCTCTCCAACGTTTACATCTTGCGACCACAAGGCTCCTTTCCTCTCTCTCAGTTCAGCAGAGAGACAGAGAGCAACTTGTCTCTCTCTCTGAATGCCCCCTTTCTCACTCTCCATGACCTGTGAGGGAGCAGGTAGAATGGAGAGATTGGAAAGGGAGAAAGAATGAACCACATGTCACGTCCCTCCAGGCAATCAGTCAACTGAAGCGAGAGAAATTATGAAAGCGAAGAAGCTTAGTAGCGTAAGGGAAGGCAGAATGGAACAATGCGGCAACTTCCGGGGAGAAGGAGGAAAGTTGATTACTTGAAGTCAGGCTCAGGCTCTTCCCTCCCTCAAAAACAAACCAAATCAACTTGTAAGCCAATCCCCGATTGGCACTCTGGCTAATTCGATTCACCGGTAGTAGTACTAGTGCAAAGGCAGTCGCTTCGAGAGATGGAACGGAAATTCGGAAGCTTCCTGGAGAGTGGAAAGCATGGGACTTTTCTTTGACAGACTTTCAAAACACGAGTTGAACCACTTTGAAAGGCGGTTACACGCTTCTTTGCCGATGAAAACAACGCAATGCCCAATGGATAAAGTGCCTTATCGTAATGAGATCTGGCTGTAAATGAGCTGACGAGTAATTTATTATGTATGGAGTAATTAAAAACTCCCAAACTGCTTATTTTAATACGTTGAGTCACGAAAGGGGAAAATAGAGGATGAATGCTCGAGGAAAGTGAGCTAAAGTAACAGCACACGTGGAAATCAAGTGACTCTCTAGAGAGTAAGAGAGAGTGAGAGAGCAGGGAAACGGGGAGATTGTAGAGTCACCGATGAATGGATGTTTAGAGAAGACGAGTTAGTGGAGGAATGGAGGAGAGTTTTGGTCAGACGAGGCGAGAGAGTAGAGAAATCGAGGAAAGGGCAGAGAAGGAAGGGAGATCTCGCGAGAAGAGACACATTTTCAAAGATCAACGGATGAGTGGTTCTGGAATCTGGTGGGAGCTGAGTAAATATATGTAGTGAGAATTGTCTCTTTCGCTCTCGATCTTTCTAGGCAGCCAACAACTTTTGATCTAACGAAAGGGGAAAGTACAATTGGGAATTGACATCAGTCACGTCGGTGATGATTATCTTATTTCGAATGAGAACTAACATGTTCTCACACTGCAACAACGAATCCTTCAACGACTACAAATGGACCATATATCTCAATATTTTCAATGTTCTGAGTACATCTTCCACCAGAAATACTGCGAAATTCGTCGAATGTCCCTGGCAAAATTGAACTTCACTGTTTCATCCTAATTGCGAGCGCGGACTTCAGCATCACGCTTCTAATTGAACACTCGCCTGGCCCTCTTCATTTCACACGGTCTTTAGATTCCCCTATATGAAGACACGAGTTTGTCGGACCTGGTAGTCTCTAATTGCAAGCACCACCGACGCGGGCGCTAAATTATTTGTTTCACGCGCGGTAGCCAAGAAATCAAAGCAATGACGTAGGTCGAGCATTATTCACTTATCTATATGCTAAGGAAGGACAGGTCAAGGATCGCCTTCCTCTTCCACTCCGACTTGTTAGAGAACGCGCGAAATGAAAAGACCGTTCATCTTAAATTCAATGAGGTCATATGCATTTTCTGATTGGCAGTGGCGCTAAACCTATTGTGTTCGAACCGAAAGCGAACTGATTGCATTGGGTATAGTGATGCCAAGGTACGGTATCCAATGGTGACACGTGTCACGTCGTGTTTCCGCGTACTATCGCATTCGTAGCGCCCTCTCACCACTTCACCTCATCCTCCTCGACTCTCTCAACAATCTTGTCCTCAATCCCTCGGCACTTCTTCTCACACTTCCTCATCTTATGGAAGAGTATCTCTTCCTTTCCCTTTGTTCACTTGACGCCCCTCTCAATTTGTAATTCCCTGTCTCTATCTACATTTCCATACGCATCGGAAATGAAGAAACTCTCTTCACTGGCCCTGATCTATTCCCACTCTTGGGACAGACAGAGTAATGCATCCTGAGGCCTTTCATCATTCGAATGATGATGTGTCTCTCTTTCCAATCTCGATTATTACCCGCCTCAACCTGATGAGATTCAATCCGATCTATTCTTTCTCGCTTTTAGAAGCAAAGTCTGTCTCACTTTCGTCTCGTCACTCACAATGGTCGTCTATTAATCTCGAAACCCGTCAATTCTGCTTCTAGCCATTCAACGTATCGGCGTCTGACACCTGCAATTTCACCGCGAGTGTCAAATCACCGGCTTTCCAGTAGGCGAAATGATACACTCCCCCCCCTCCTTCTCCGCTCCTAAATGCTTTCGGCAGCTTGAAAGCATTCGTACGTGATATTCACTAGGAAATTTGAAATCAAATGTTTGATTTATCCTTCAATTGGGTATTTTCGGAAGTTTATTCGATTAGCAAAGCTGCACTAGTCCCATTAGGAAGACTGAAGGGATCATCTTTATTCGTAATTGGTAATATGATAGACTTCTCGCACGTTGCGAAGCAGTGCATGTGCATTGTGCATGTGCATGTGCCCTAATGTGCATTCGCACCCTTAGCACTCTATTTGCGCTTCCGAATCCCACCGACTCTGCCAATTTGGAGACCATCCAGTGGCAATGATCAAAGTCCTTTACGGACGCTCCATTGCTTTAAAGTATCCAAAAGAACAGAATCGACCTATAGGTGGTACTATCACCACAAATACTCGCGTCTCCCACTCAAATAGTACAAGTGCGCAACTCAGAGTGGGCGGAAATTGCTTGACGTCAATAAGCCCATCATATTCTCGTTATTTCACCACCTCTTCACACCTGTCAGCTCGCTCAAACGCATCCTTATTCACCTACAATTCCCACTGGGCGCGGAATATCGCTTACTATCGTGCTCCTTTATCGGTCAACTAACTTCTTGCTCGTCTTTCTCATTACGGTATTCACTCAAACTTGCTCTCTTGGCTAGAATCATTTCTGTCTGATCGCACTTTTCTGTCCGACTGTCCGCTATTACTAGTCATCCTTACCCCATTTAATCAGGTGTTCCACAAGGTAGTGTACTAGGACCCATTCTTTTCTCGATTTATCTTGCTGACCTCTCACTTGCCTTATCTAAGTTTCATAACGTTTCCGTGCAATGCTACGCTGACGATGTAAAGTTATACGTATCCTACAATAAGTCTACCAAAGCTAGTATTACGAAAGAATTCCAATCTGCTCTCAATTGTCTCTTCGAATGGACCCAATGTAATCAACTGTCTCTCTCTGCTTCTAAATGTTCACACATCCGAATTGGCTCCAAACAAGTTTCCCCTCGGTACACCATCAACTCCATAGTTCTTCCCCTTGAGAATAATGTTCGTGACTTAGGTGTTCAAGTTCGCTCTGATCTTAAGAACTCTTCCTCTATCAAAATCCGTGCACAGAAAGCGACTTCTAAATTGTTTATCCTTCTCAAAGCTCTTCCGTTCAATTGTCCATCCATCCTAATTCGTAGTTACAAAGCCTATGTTCTCCCATTACTTGACTTTGCTTCTCCTTTTTGGAATCCCCACTACTCAAGTGATATTGCTACCCTTGAAAAAGTCCAACATACCTTCACTCGCCAACTCTTCTATCGTTGTTTCCCTTCCCTGATTATCCTCTTTCTCTCCCCTCCTACTCTGACCGTATAAAAACCCTTGGCCTGCGCGCGCTTACAGAGAGGAGAGTCATAGGTGATCTTTGTATGACTCACATGATTATGAATGGTTTCACTATTATACCACGTTCTCTTTTTTACGTCTACAAGCCATTACGAGACCGCACTTCATCCTTCGGAATCAACATAGAGTTGACAACCAGTACTCCCAGATACCATTCTTTCCCTGTCAGAACCTCACGATGGTACTCCCAACTTCCTGAAAGTATCCGCACTGCTCCCAATATCCGAATGTTCAAGCGTCGACTTGAAAACCACCCCCTCATCGCTGATCTCTCCAACTCACCTGACCCAGGAGAGTCCCCCCCATCCCTTTCCTGTTCTTCTACCTTATCATGTTACGTTTCGGTCTCGTTGCGCCTCGGGCGTAGATAAATTATTATTATAACTAGAGCTCATTTCTCTAACGACCGACGCTCGCTTTTCTCTGATTCACTCACACTGGAGAAGCGAGATACCATACTGATGAGAGGAGGCATGTTTTCCATTACCTATCCAAAACTTCTCACCTTTGTCATCTGATCCTCGATCTCACGGGATTCAATCCTGCTCTGTCATTAACCATAACAGGATGCCGGAGCTTCTCTAAATCTTATTTTCCTTAAAAAACCAAATTTTTCGCAATGTTTTCGCTTCTTGGAAGCCCTCGATCGCTCACCTGACCTTTTCCCAATCGTACAATTGTCGAGTGCCCATTAGGCCAATCAGTAGTGTTGGATGACTTGATAATTGACGATCATTCTCTTCATTTCAAGCACTCTTTCCTCTATCGCTTGATAGCCCTCGACTCTACCAATTCCCGTGATCAGGCAATTAAAGTCGCTAATGATAATCAACGATGAGTCTGCTTTGCGCCTGACTTCTGTGCACTTATCGGCCAATCATAGGAAGAGCGGAAGTACTACGGTATTTGACATAAACCTAACTAAACCCTGACCGATTTCGTCCAGCCCACTTCACTTCAATAGGAATAGACTTTCGGAGTAGTACGGTATTGGCGTGTCTATTCTCGGTTCGTCTCGTGGGGCAACTTGATGATTGCTCACTTGCTCAACGCACTTCCCTCTCTATTCTCGCTATTTTCGAAACATGATTGCGCTTCTCGTCCAATTTTTCGTTCATTCATCCCCCCCCCTGCTTTTCACTCAGCAATTATTACCCAACCTCGAGTATAGGAAAGGGGGTGGGGCGTGATGTAGCTCCGCTTTTTTGAATGCCCGGGCGTAATCGTAAGAAGCAATCGGAGGTTTTGCTCGAGGAGCCCGATAGCCCCGCCCCTTCCATTCTTCCTCCATCTTACCTTGTGGACTAGCTTTTTGCTGTCTTCTTTTTTTTCTGGATTACTGTAACACTTTAACATCCTAACTTGGCGAGTATTGGACTACCGTTAAGCTCGTGATACTCCGTCAATATGCCAACACATTGTAGCCTTACCGTCGTTCGTCGCAGCTCTCAACTCTTCCGTACAATGCCCAACGTCTGCTCTTCCCTGTAAGTTGAATCATTCTTGCGCAACTCGATTGACCCCGCAATCCTGCACTCGTCAATAATACTAATCTCGTTAGTGAAAGAGATCAAGTCCGCACGCTAGGCGACTTCCTTTCAAAACACCAGCGAGTTCGCAATATCCGGAAGGCGACTGAAATGGAGGGGAGGAAGATCATACCGTGGGCGGTAGACGAGGATAGGAAATTAGATTAAGGACCAAGCGCCGCCCATTTCCCGTAAAGTGCGATTGGGAAGAAAGGACCTTACTCACTATCAAATCCAGTGAGCTGTGTGCTCGATTTCACGCGATTTCTGTAGTGATGGGCGTGGTGTTAAACTAACCCCTCTTCCATGTATTTGACTTGCTCTCATGTATTTGACTGCACATGGCGGTAACTGTAGTACTTCTCCCTCTCCTTCTCCCCTAGCTAACTTTCGGATTTAGACTCCCACGCTGTGTTCGCTGCGTAATCCATCCCAAAGTGGCTTTGTAATTGATAGTTATTATCAGATAACTAATCTCCTTCTAGTCGGTCGATGTTCTCGAGCTCGTCGAGCGATCATAGGACGGTCAAAGCCTTAAACAAACCTTGTTTGCTTGATTTCGCTATTTCATCGTCTATCGCGTACGGTAGTCTAATTACTAATTAATAACTACTAAATAATAATTACTAATTGATAATTACTAATTAATAATTACTAATTACTAGTCGTTCGATGTTCTCGTGCTCATCGTGCACTTCGTCGGCCGCAGCTGCCGCCGCAGCTGAACTAGAGGAGCAGAAGAAGAAGCTACTCGAGGCTGAGGTATGGTAGATTACGGCTACTTATAGGATCACTTTACATTACGTTTTTTTATCCAAACAGTACCCTCCCGCGAGCCCACTCTCGAAGACGGAAAATACCTTTAGATGCAGGTTCGGTACCGCTATGTGCGAAAATAGCTAGAACCGAACACCTTCTACTTCTTTCATCTTTTATTTGGAAATGTCTAGAGCTTTCAATGAGCGATATTCCAGATAACGAAAATATAACTGCTTCGAAAGATAAATCTTGATTTCTTAATAATGAACCGTGCACCCGCCCACCCTTTGCGCCCTTGCAACGAGCGATGTTTTGTACGTTTTTTTCTGAATGATGAATTAAAGTTTCGATTTTTATCCACTGCTACCTTTGCGAGGGTCGTGTCAACACGACTACTCAATTTCTACTCAATACTAATTTTTTTCTACTAATTTAATACTAATTTCTGCTACTCAATTTATCATATACGGTTGGACGAATAATTAAACGGGAAGAGCGGTGCTCCAGCATTCGCTGTCACACTTGAGATTGGTCTGCCAGTCGACCTTCTTGATGCAGCAAATCCACAGCTGAGCATTGGGAATTCCGTCAGAGGGAATGCATCCGGTATAGTCGGGCTTGGCCTTGCAATTGGCAATGCACTTGCGGAAGCAAGTTCTGTTGAACTTGAGGAAGCTGAAAGAGAATCGATTATTATTGGATGAAGATATGTTGAGACTTACTTCTCATTACAATAGCAGTAGGGAGTGAGTCCCAGAATGGTTCCTTGACAGAAATCCTCGCAAGGAGTGAGGGAGTAGGCAGAGAAGGCACAGGCCAGGAGAGCCACCAGAGTAAACTGATTCTAAATGGAATGAATGTTGATTGATTGGAAGAGCAAAAGGAACTTACCATGGTGATTCGAGAATCGGATGGTTAGTGCTGAAGCATCCAACCATTATATACCGGAAATGTTCAGCCAGACAACGTTTCCAAACATGTCTCGCTGAGATATCAACAATAGATTGAAACTTCCTCGAGTCTCCTACTGCGAATTTTGATTAAATTTGACACAAACCGTCCATGATGTTACAAGTGTAGGAGGAGGATGTTAGCTAAATGTGATTCTGATGTTTAGTTGCATGTCTTTGCAAATAATAGAGCGCTAAACGGTTTTGCGATGTAGGCCACGGGAACTCAACTGCTTAGACGGATACTCTATAACTACAATTATATTTCACAGTATATCAAAAATGGACTATGGTACGGTATGTAATCGGTAGAAGTACTCAAGTTGGATTACTTAATATATGGTTTTCGGAAGGATTTTTTCGTAGTTAGATTACGGCTGAATATCATTAGATACATTATGGTAGGGATGTACTTAGATAGATTAATACGGAACATGCAATATTTTTGCTACCGTAGAAATCATGTGGTTGTGATATTGAAGGAGAACAGTTTTGAAATAGCGTATGAATCCGGCTGAAAATGCTATTTCTGATCCGGATGACTGTAAAAATATGATGCAAATAAACAACAGGTTCACGTTTAGATTAAATCCTCCTCCTACATTTGTAACATCAGGGACGGTTTGTGTTAAATTTAATCAAAATTCGCAGTAGGATACTCAAGGAAGTTTCAATCTATTGTTGAGATCTCAGCGAGACATGTTTGGAAACGTTGTCTGGCTTAAAATTTCCGGTATATAATGGTTGGATGCTTCAGCACTAACCATCCGATTCTCGAATCACCATGGTAAGTTCCTTTTGCTCTTCCAATCAATCAGCATTCATTCCATTTAGAATCAGTTTACTCTGGTGGCTCTCCTGGCCTGTGCCTTCTCTGCCTACTCCCTCACTCCTTGCGAGGATTTCTGTCAAGGAACCATTCTGGGACTCACTCCTACTGCTATTGTAATGAGAAGTAAGTCTCAACATATCTTCATCCAATAATAATCGATTCTCTTTCAGCTTCCTCAAGTTCAACAGAACTTGCTTCCGCAAGTGCATTGCCAATTGCAAGGCCAAACCCGACTATACCGGATGCATTCCCTCTGACGGAATTCCCAATGCTCAGCTGTGGATTTGCTGCATCAAGAAGGTCGACTGGCAGACCAATCTCAAGTGTGACAGCGAATGCTGGAGCACCGCCCTTCCCGTCTAATTATTCATTCAACAGCTTATGATAAATTGCTAACGCAACACGTACATTTGAACGAACGTCTCAATAGCTGAAAACAAATTCATCCTACTCTAAAATGAAATCACAATGATAACATGTATGCATTGTATGCATTGACACGTTAAATCTAGATACGAGCAGATTTAGAACGGAATGATAGACTGGACTGGGTGAACCGCTCCCTATACCATTATCGCACTTGTTTACTGTCCCAGGACTCTCGAAAGACAGCTATTCGACTTTGAAAACATCGCTTCTAGACATTTGTTTAAAAAATAATGGGAGAATGGGGCACCGCTCCGGAGCCGAGAGTGGGGCATCCCTTGCCCAAAGTATTAATGAATTCTCAGGAGAAGAAACGTGTGCACGAGGAGCGCCAGGCTGAGATTCGGGCGGAGGCTGAGAGAGCTCTTAATGTCAGTTATTTGACATTTCTTAGCATTATTTCTCCCTACGTCCCCTCTTTCCCTCTTTGGTATCTCTCCCTTATTTCTATCAGTTGAATCACGTCCCATTTGGTCATCGAATGAAATGCTTAACTATCATTGTGAGTAAGTTTGCTCCCTTCAGCAAGGCTCTCGCCGTCTTCCATCATCCTCGGTGTTCTATCAACGGTTATCTCCAATTCAGGAGGACGCTGATGAAGCTCGTCGTCGTGAGGCCGGTCTTCCTGTGATCGATTGTCCCGAGATCGACCCGGTCGCCCCCTTCAATCGTCCCCTCGTCAAGGTTAATCAGACTGCCACTCGGATGAAGTGTATGCACCATGGAGATATAGTGGCCAAGCTATGCATGATGGCGTCTCCATGTGCTCACTATTTTACACTTCATCCGAGCAGTCAGTGGCATTCTCTAAGCATGTGTAAAAGTTCTCACGTAGTTCTAATCTGGCTAGAGCATGCTACTAAGTACGTTCTGAATTATCTTAACACGTTTTCGGCTGTCATCGGAGGACCTTTATCTCCCATTCCGAGGTCAACCCCACAAGCACCTGAATTTCATCGTTCGAGGCATGCATTCTGCGCCATCTTTAACCACTATTTGAATTTCATCGGAGCTCCGTTGTATTCCACCGATTGCTGATCACAAATTCACTCGCATATCTTCTCGAATTGGTTTTGAAAATCTCTGGACTATCTGTGATCCCCGCATGCTTTCGTGTGCCTTGTTTAACAGGTATATTTAACATTTTATAACAGATGGCCTTACCAGTGGGTCTGACCTACCGTTGTATCACGACTGTTATCTAAGTCGCTTGAAATGGATACACCTTTTCCTTTACCTTTACCTTTATTAAACATTTATCCGCTGATATCATCCTTCTAGCATCAACAAGCCGTCCTCGGGCCGCGACACAGTACGTAGAGGTAATTTTCTTTATTTTGAGAAAAAGTTTTATGGCACAATCAGTGCTTTTCCTATATCCTTTTTTTCATTTTAAGTAATTGATTAATGAAAACATAGTAAATGTGCGGTTTCCGTCGGTTTTGTGCCCATTTTGATGCCCAATATACCCAATTACACAGCTAATTACTCAGACCCCGTGGGATATGGTAAATATTTCGCCTAAAACTGTATTTTTCGTTATTTTTTGTTTGGTGAGAGCAATCATGTTTTCACTGAACTACATCAAAGGAGATCCGGGGACCCGCATTCAAGAATCGGCGAATTCCATCGTTGCATTGTACACCATCTGATAAACTCATTCATTATTGCTCGAATATGACCATTTTTTAGTATAATTTCGTTTTAAAATGGTTTTTCTAATATTAAAATTAATAAATTTTAGCGCAAGGCTCAGACGAAGATCGTCCTCTCTGGTAATATCGAGGGCGACATCGAACTCTAATGTGGATATACGGGGGTGTGATTACTATGGCTCATATCCAACAACTAGTTGAGCGATGCAAAAGTTGAAAACTGTTTCAACTTTTGCATTTAACGTTGGAGTTCTTATAATTGAACTATTTCAATCTAAGAAAATCGCTCAACTAGTTGTTGGATAGGAGCATTGTAATCACATCCCCATATATCGTATCCATCATACCCATCAATCCCCATGCTAGCCCCACACTGTCGATTGTAATTCTCTCTTCCGTTATTTTCCAAGCCAGTAATTATTCGAACTTCCACCCAAATTATTAAAACAGGTCCACACTACGTATGTCTTATCTCACTTCGTTCTTAAAGAAGGGGTGGCACGAATATCTGGCTAGCTGAGTTCTCGATGTCAGACGGTGTGGCATGAGCACTCCATACCGCTTTCGAAACTCCCATGTTTTCAATTTTCGTCTAAGCCGAGATATACTCGATTGGCTGATTGCCAAGTCACCCTGAAGCGCAGGCAACGAGCTAGAGAGCATGCAAAATGAGGAGAGCGCTCCGCCTCACTTTGCATATCGGCGCGATTCGTGCCTCTCCTTCTTTAAGTAACAATTCCATTATTTGTTGTCCCATGCCAATAGTAAACATTCCACAGTGCTTCATCTAACATACTTATGTGGGCTACCTTCCCTAGATCTAATTTATTGATCTACTCACTCGCAATGAATTTACAGTGCCCAACCACATACTGTATTTACTCCTAATCTCGCTGATCAATGTCATCCCATCAAAGTTTATTTGGCATTCCCAAAGCAATAACGTTCTCACTCGATCTATCTAAGCTATCGCGCATTCTTGCACTGCTATAGCTTTTCATTGCCTTTCATTCCGAATTCCCACATTATATGAATATTCTTCTGACCCCAATGATAAATTCAAAGTCATACAAATTTTGTAATCTAACGAGCTTCAGTTCCCCGGTAGATGATAGTGTTATAGTACTTGTCAACAATATTTGTATCTCACAGTCCATCTCTATTTTGACCAAAAGTCCTTAGCTTCCACTACCCCCATTCTAACAAACCGCATCCGGAAATTCCAGAATTACTACACTCCGACAATATTCGTTGTGACTTTCTGATACCTTCATACTATTAATACCACCCGTCTTTCGTAATCTCTATTCTGATGCATCTCATTACCACCTTTTCTGTCGAGAAACTGAGTGGATGTCAGAATTCAGACTACTGCACCATGCAAGAATTAATCGACCTGATGTATTACTCCAATCGCAATGAAATAAAAAAATTCCCCGGAATTTCTGTGCCTGAACGAGCGCAAACATTTTACGATTTATTTCATTTCCTTGGCAAGAAATCGCCTCGCTTTCTACACACAACACGCTAGAAATGCAATTATTATTAGGGGCAAGGGAAAGTATATTGAAGATATGATTCGGCCCGTTTCAGCAGGTGGGAAAGGGGAGAGGGGAGTGAGCAGGTTCTCTTTGATTGGGGAGGGGACAGATCGGGTGGCATACCAGGGATGTCCTGTGGCACAGCCCTGTGGCATACAATATATATAACACAGTCCTGAAGTGAGATTCATAAGGCGGTGGCTATTGGAGGTGGGGAGCTTAGAAGAGGAAGGCGCAGACCAGGGCAAGAAGGGGCACGATTCCGAAGGCGGTCGATGCTGCCTTTCTTGATCGGTAGTTCTTGGGCTTAGTCGTTGTCGAGGGCGCTGAGGTAGTCGTCGATTCCGAGGGGAAGAGACCGATCACGAGACCGCCCTGGAAGGATTGGGATCCGTCAATATTCTTAGCCTTAAGTTTAAGACTTGAGGTCCCTTAAGTATAAGCCTTAACGTACCTTTCCATCGCCGAAGCCCTTATCAGCCGGGTTTCCGGGCACGCAGTTGATGGTGTTTCCGATGGTGAGTGTGTAGAGATGCGGGGCGCACACGCACACCTTTCCATCGCAGACGGACTCGAGGAGGCACTCCTGTCCATTGGCACAGTCACCGCCTGCAAGATTGTACCATGACAACGCAATTTAATGGGTGTCAGTGGTAGAATCTCACCTGGGTACGCGACGCGGTCCTCAGAGAGAATGGCCGAAGAGCCACCGCCAATGCCCGATCCGCCGTCCGCACGGGGCGCAGGGACCTCCTCACTGGAACGGAGAAGAGGGAATGATTTGCCGGTTACGGTAGGCTACGGCATTGACGGTATCTCTAGATTACGGAATCTCTAACATGAAGCACGAAAACGATCATAAGTTTGCGTTAGGCTACGATACCTGCTGAATCGAACTCCTTCCCCATCCCATCCGACGATCACTTGGTCGACCTCATTCGTGTTCTGGAGCCAGTTGATGAGCGGTTCGTAGTACTCGAGGAGGGGAGCGACGTCGAGCTCGCCTTAATAAAAATGATAAAGGTGTATCCACGTCAAGCGATTTTACGACGTAAGACAATTCTAGGTGACAACGCCCCACTGGTAAGGCCAGATGTTCGCCTCAACCTGGTACAGTATTATATGGGCTATCGATCTTCCTAGCTACTACTGTAGAATGCGATTGTGACGAAATATGCTATGGTTACGGTTTCGGGAATGCATATCGATCGGTAGATTGAGGGGGGAGGTGATGACGAATTGGGTTACGGTATCGAATTTGTACCCTTTCCAGTGACGATCTTGAGTGCCTCGAGCCAATTGATGGAGGATCCTTTCTCCATTGCCTCGCGAAGTTTGCCCGTCGTGTCCTCGGACAGAATGCAACCCTCGCTCTGTAATGTGGCTGAGATTAGTGATTGAGAAGGGCGATGAATGGGAAGAAGGGAGGAAAAAGAGGAAGAGAAGAGGAAGAAGAAGAAGAGAAGGAGAAGGAGAAGGAGAATGGAGAAGAGAGAAAAAAGTACGGTAATATATCGTACCAGAATGGATCCCTCGGGACAGAGGGCCTTGAGGATCTGGAACTGCATGACATACGTGATCATCTGACGAGTGGCCGGAGAATGCTCCTGAAGGGATTGGGGTTGGTTACGGTAGGATAGAATGCTGATACGGTAGGGAGGGAGGGACATGGTATGTGAGGATATGGGATACGGTAGATAGAGTAGGGAGGGTACGGTAGCATAAGGACTCAGTGGGCAGAGTTACTCTAGTAAATCACTGTAAAGGGATACGGTTGGGAGGGCAACAGAAGTATAAGAATACTTCATGGAACGTTACTGCATTTGGATAGAGTGGATCACGATATCACAGGGTTACGGAAGGACAGGATTACGGTACCTGCACGATGGCCGTATTGATCAGGGCGTCCAAAGTTGATGCGTTGACGGTGGGCGAGACATGACGGACTCCTCGTAACGCTCACTGCAAGGGATTATTGATTAGGTGGAACAAATACTGTCGGGATAGCTACAGTAACTAGTTCTGCAGGGATAGTTTCAACATATCGAATATTGAGTGTTAAGGGTGGGATACATAGAAGCTAGGGATCAGGGAAGATTAAAAAGTAATGAAAAATGCTTACCGTAGTTGCCACCATCTCTCGTTCAGCTTGCTCGGGGCAGTCTTTCCATTGAAGTATTCGATTCTCCATTCATCAGCGGCCAAATCGAAGGGAAGTTTGACGAAGTGAGTGAGTGCCTCCTGCGAAGTCTACTCTAGAGAAGGAAGGAAGAAGGAAAGAAGGATCCATCCTCTCTCTCACTCAAGGTCGACTACTTGCGGCCACTTAGAACGAAAGAGTGAATGCATTGCGCATCGAGAGGAGAGCGAGGTTCTCTATGCTCCGCCCCTTCACTCGCTCTGCCCATCCCCATCTCTGGACTCTCTCTTATCCGCCTTGTCTCTTGTTGTCTCTGACCTCTCTCTCTTCTCTGGGCCATCTCAAATCCCTGTTATCCCTCGCTTTCTCTGTCCTATCTCGGTTATCTGTCGATCAAGCGCGTCGAACCGACTTAGATGGCTATCTAGGGAAGATCCATCGGTGCGATTCAATGATCCTATCAGTGGAAGGGAGAGAATCTCTCTGGGGTTCGAACACTCTGCGTGACCTCCCTTTCTTACCTGTCAAGTACCTTCTTCTCTCACTTTGAATGGGGGGGGCGTGAGTGCCAAATACATTGTTACTTTCTTCTCCCCACTCGATTCCATTCAATTTCTTCTTCTTCAACTGACCTTGTAGAGTCGATTGATTACTTGGGATTCCTTGGGAACGAGCGAATCGGGAGCGATCAGACTCTGAGAGAGACGAAAATAAGAAGGGAGAAGAAGAAAGAAGAACGAATTTACGATTGTTGATGGGAAATTGGAAAGAAAGAACGATTGATCGCACGATAGTTTGAAAGAGAACGGAGATTCAATCTCGTTGGCTAGGCGGAATTTCGAAAAGACACACAAGAAAACAAAGGGAATTGTGTACTTGTTTGTTCATAGAGGCATTCAAAAATTTCGAAATCGGGTATTTAAATCTAAGAGCCTGAAAACGGTATTGGCTTGAGAACAGCTATTGCATGACTAATGCTAAGAAACGAGTTGGGAGAATGATTAAAAGATTTAAACAGACTTAATTCTTGAGTAAAGCAAAATCTTGTCGGTGGATAGAAAAAATAGAGAAACTGCAATCGAAAACTAGATTTTTTTCACCTGACTGAAGAGGTAGTCGGTGTTCGATGAGAGAATGGAGAAGACATTAGCAATAGCCTCGTTGAACGAAGGGTTGGCTGCCTCGCTGCAACATAATTATTTACGCCGATATTAACGGTAACATATAGGTGGATGTAACTGGAGGTAGAGGGAATTCTCCTGTATTAGGGAAACGGAAAGTTCGGCGATAATGTAGTGTGTGGCAAGTCAACGCTACCTACTCGCTTTTATACCCCATGCCGCCACTTTTCCAGTTCGATCTCCTCCCATCTGTTTCACAGCAGAGCATATATCCATTACAAAACTCGCTTCAATTCCGACCGCTGCCAGGAAAATTGACTGTCACCATCACTCTCATGAGCCTTTCTGTGAAAATGCAAGCGGATTTTCAATCGTCCAAACGAGGAATGTACTGGTCTTTGAACTATTAGGCTTTCCTGTATATACCATTTTAAAGAAGGCGTCCCACGAACCGCGCGAGAGATTATGCAAAGTGAGGTCAGACAGAGCGAGCTCTCCTCATTTTGCATACTCTCTCGCTCGTTGCCTGCTTTTCAGGGTCATTTGGCACGCAGCCAAATGCTCATATCTCAGCTCAAACGAAAATTGAAAACATGGGAGTTTCGAAAGTGTTATCGTGTAGCCACGATCCGCCATCTCACATGGAGAACTCAATTAGCCAGATATTCGTGGGACACCTTCTTTAAGGGCATAAATTGTAGAATTTTTTCTTCAGTGATTACGGAGTTGATCGTGTGATCTAACACACCACTAGGCGTTTCGCGCTTTCCTGCGTCCAAAGACCAATGACCCTCCCTTTTGAGTGTTCCCTCCTGTGATAGCTGAGATCTCTCCCTGCACTTTCTCCTCTCTATACCCTCTAATTCGGCGAAAAGGTCGTTCGAGGAGGGGCGGAATGGGGAATAGGGAAGAGGGAAGAGAGGGAAGATCTCAGGGAGGATTCGGCTAATGAATGATTCTTCGTGACGTGGAATTGGAGGGTAAGAGGGAATGAGAAACGGATGGATGAGAAAGGCACAGGCAGGTGCAGCAGGAAAAGAGGTGATCATGGAGTGATGCAATTATCTCATTTTTTACTATTACCATACCCCTTTTCGCCTAGAAGATTTATTATAAGCATATTGACGATGGAATAGTGTAAAGGAAGTGAGAAAAGAAGAATGAAATTTTGAAATTCTTTTACCGGAAAGAGAAAGGCTGCTTTCTGTAGAGGAACTGGTAGAAGGTCTGGGCGAGGAGAGAGTGTGCCTCCTTGAAGTCAGTATCTCCCAGTTGAGCGCACATCTTCACTCTGAAACGCGAATTTTTTAAAATGTTACGGCTCAATCATCTGAAACGAGTACCTAACGCGTAGTCGTTTCGAGAATACGGCATTTATTCAATAGATCATGCGAATAACAATCAATCCATGAGGTTACGGTAGGTCAAACATTTACCTGAATTCCTCTCCGTCTCTCATGTCAATGGCAGCGGGCGGGTTGCAGATCATATCCTTGCTCCACACTCGCGCGAAAACAGAGTTGGTCCAGAAGGACTTGGGCAGTTTCGGGAATCCGACCGCCTTGAAGTACGGTACGCCTGAAATGAAATATTCGATATTCTGTGTGTTTTCCAATTGCTCTTTGCTATTCGTCAATCGTCCGTTTAGTGGGCGCCATTACCGAGCACTTTATTGGAATGGCAGTGGTGATTGAGCACTGGGCCTTTTCATACTGACAGTAATCGCATGCGCGCAATTTCCCACTGATTTATGTGCCTTTCTTCTGGATCTGTCACAAACTGGGAAGAACTCGGCTGGGACTACCACTAGACTACGCTTGGAGAGAGACGGATGATGGGAAGGTGAGATGACCTTCGCAGCGGCTAATTGAAAAGGGACGAAGTAAATGGAATTGGTCAGGGATTTTCGTGTAATCTTGTTAGGGTTCGGCGGAAAGAGGAGAGTTCGAATAGGGATTGAAGTTGCGGAAATTTTTGCAAAGGAACGCCGACTAGGAAAAAAGGGGGTTGCGGATAGTTAAATATACTTGGTTCAGTGTGTACGTGCTGAATTTAAAAGGAAACTCAAAATAAGAATTATCTGTGTTTCAATCAACGATGGTCGTATTTTCACAGAGTGCCCTTTTCCCTATGCGTTCACATCGGACGATATCGGACGCAAAGGTGCGATATCTCACCTTGACGAACATCTCCTTCTGGGTGATATTCTGTCCGTGGAAGGCAGCGAGGATCTCTTCAGGAACGGAATCCTCATCATCGTATGGTCGAGTATCGAGGTAGTGAGCGGACCAGTCACCACCCTCGAGAGTTCCTGTATATTCATCGATGAATATCGGCGATTTGGTTGAAACACATTTTTTTCACTTCTTAATCGAACATGTGTGGTTTCTTGGAAAAAAATTGACTGTTGAGCTTTTTTATTTGAAAAATACGAAGAACCACGAACCGAATAGATGTGCAGGAATGGCCTGGTCCTTGGTGAGTCCCTCGGGGTTCTTGTAGAGACCGGCGATCTGACGACGCATGTATGCGTGCAGCTGAAAATTATTTAGTCTCCTATTTTCAAAATTATTTTCAACAGTTAAATTCAGTATTAGTTGTGTGCAGAAAAATCAACTTCGTCTCATCTAGATTTGTCAGAGGGATGAGATTGAATTTGTTGTGTGTGAACGTTACTTCCGGTGAATAGTCTATTCAGAAATATAAGCATACCTGCTTGTAGAAGGGCGATACTTGCTTGAACACTTCATTGAGCTTCTTCATCACATCAAACTGAGGAGGAGTGTCCTTCGTGGACAGATCGAAGGAACTCAACCACATGGACGAACCAGAGCCGAAACCATTCATCTTAGCTCCTGCAAATTTCAATATAATCATTAGATATTTCTTTTAAAAAAAATAACAATATTTCGGAATTCGCAAAAAAGTTGATATCTTCATTTTGCCCACTATCCAGTCAGAGAGTGATAGATCACGGAAAAAAAAGTATTTCCAAGACATCGAATTAGGATTTGGTGACATGGGACCGCTATCTCACCCTTATTCGTCAATTCTATGATCTTCTGGTAGTTGCTCTTAAGCGGCGATATTCTGATTGAATGTCGTGTAGAGATGTCCGAGTCGGTTAGCGTCCTTATCGGTTTGAGCAATCGACTCGAGATCGATCTTCCTGGAAAATATCCGAAAGAATTATTTCAAAATTTCAATTCAATTCAATATTTATCAGAATCATGCAGGGGAAAAATGTTATAGGGCATGCTGATCTCTCTATATCCAAAGTTCGAAATTTGATTTTGTTCAAATGTAGCACCAATAATACTATTTCGCCTAAAGTTACTTTATGTTTGATCACAATAACACAGCCAATCTAAGATGTGATAGATAGAACGTGGAGTGAAACCCACTTGAGTGCGCAAGGAGGAGGCAGGTCCAGATCACAAACGGTAACGTCGGCTGCCTTCTTGTTCATCTGAAAATAAACGATAAATGTAGTATTTTTCAATGAACAAATTTTGTTCATCGAATAAAATGGCTTCTCATAGTTCGCGCTCTGTCACCAGCAAGTACGTCTGGCAAGAGGTGTTAAATTAGCGGTAGGTCTATTTATTTACACCTTCTTTCACACAGATGATCATAATCTCTTCCCAAATGATGTTCACTCCTTCAGGTCTATATATTGTCCGATGTCAGGATAAAACTCACGTTCGAGTTGGCAGTGGAGAATGCCTCTGCATCGGCGACATTCAGTGTGCTCATTCCCTCGAATGTCACGTATCCGAACTGCTTCTTGAGTGCTTCGTCAGCGAAGGCGGAAGTGTCGAACTGCTTCGCCTGCTGGGCAGTAGCACGCACGAAACGGGCCATCACCTGAGGATTTGAAATTGAGAGAACTGCCCTCGGGTCTTAATTCGGCTTGATCACATGCCGATCAGTGATCTCCGACATTCTTTACGAAGTATAGTCTCTTCCTAGCAGTTTCTCTATTCTTTTCGTCTCACAAACCATGTTTTAATAGCACATGTGCCATGATGTACTCTACCGCAACACCCCACTTTATCCGAAAAGGCACGAGGCAATAAGAAGATAAAAACCGACCTCTTCGGCCTCGTTGAGGGCACGGTGAGCGTGGGAGAGGCGTCAGTGAAGTACATCCAACCGGACTTCGTCACCTAAAAACATTACTTACATCCACATCCTTTAATTTTAATCGGCGATGCGATATACAAAACCTGCAAGAATTCATTGATATATTAGCTCTCCTTACCAGATGGAGCATCTTTCTGGCTTCCTCGGCGTATCCCTTCATCATTCTCTCGCCTCTGACTCGTCCTTGACAGAGCCAGGAGCCTGAATGATTTCAGAATGATTTGCATTGTTACGTACTTTTCTCTCATCAATTCCAATAGTATATATCTATCTTGGTGTATTCGTGATGGATTTCATTCTTTCCATATATGATTTCTGCTCGATTGCCTCCCTCGCATTCCATGCCCGGCAGGTTCCTTAGGAATCCCACCGATCGCCCCTCTCGTCACTCTTTCTAGCTGTCAGGAGAGCAAGGACATTCCTAATCACTCTCCTATCTCGAACTAATCACTCTCTTTCTCCTCTCCAAACTGGGTTATCCATCCCCCTATCGATGGATGAGAACACTCCTCTATCACTTTCACTTCCAGTGGATATATCAGGTCGGCGAATGATAGTAGGAAGAAGGAATTTGAGTGTTCCTCTAGTGACAGTTGAAAGGAGGAATGGAGAGAAGAGGTCAAGCAGCTTGGTGTATCTCATTCAAAGTGCGCGCGTACTCATAAGCACACACTACTTGACCGTTTCCTGGTTAGAGGATATGACAAATCGGGAAATGTAGCGTGGAATAGACACAACGACGGTGGTTGAGACACGAATTTCGAGAAAATAAAGAAAATAAATAACCTCGAGGTTCTCAGTTGTCCAGTACGGCGACGAGTTGATCATCGCTTGCGCTTGAGGATTGGCGAACGACTCAATTATTTTTAATTAAAATTTGAGTTTAACCAAGCACAATTTCTCAACTACTAAAGATCTTTGATCAAAGAAATTTGTGCTCCTCATGTCTTTGAAGCTGATCTAGTAAGTTCCTTACCTTGGGAGCGGGGGTGGACTTTCCATCAGCGGGTGCATCTCCGCCCTGATTCAGGAATTTCTCCACCAGTCCAGCGATGATCTCGTTGTCGATGGTGTCGGGAGCCTTCTACAATACATTTTATCTCAAATTTTGCCTCGAATGCCTCCTTGCAACTTAGTAGTGTCAACCTAGTCGGAAGTCTGGATTATGGAACCTCTATATTTCTACTTTTGTGCGATTTTTCTATCACATTTGTTCGATATTTCTACATTTCTAGTGCCAGAAGGTATCAGATCCGAAATTGAAACTCTAATTCATGCACGCACTTCCCTGCACGTGCAAAGTCAGTGAGTTTCACCGTGTCCCTTTCCCTCCTTTACGACCCCCGTTCACAATCGTGCTTGTAAACGCGGCGCTGCATTGCATTCATTCATCCAATCTGCCCCGGAGAGAGAGTCGAAGCGAGGCTCGCAAAACTTGAGACCGGATCAGAGACCCCCCCCCCCTTCCCTTTCCTTCCTTTGATCCATTCCCCGGAATAGCCAGTAAAAAGAGTGGGATAGAGTAAGTGGTCAAATGCGTTCCGTCTATCGCCTTTACACATCCAGATTACCCACACATAAATCGCACCTATTGAATTTAACTGTATTGAAAGAGATCGTTCCTCTATTAACGATTGAGGTCACCAAAGCCTATCATTGAACAAGGCCCCGGCCTAAGGAACAATAGGATCGAAAGTCAGGAATTGACAGACAATGGAGTCAGCGGATCAGCATATTCGATAGGTCACCAAATGGCTCTGTCGGAGTTATGGGGTCCCATGAGAATTGTGGGGTCCCATGAGAATTGTGGGGTCCCATGAGAATTGTGGGGTCCCATGAGAATTATGGGGTCCCATGAGCATTATGGGGTCCCATCAAATTGTCATGGTGACTGGTCTGATTCGTGAAGATCTGTGATCGATTTGACTTTTCTCTGGTTCTTTCCCAACGCACGCCCATTTCGAGTGCTCTTTAATTATCCATATCAATTCCAATTGTTTATTCAAGTAAATGTGCATATTCAAAAATCAACATTTTCTCGAGAACGAAAACAGATCATGACAATTCGACATAACCACGAGATAGAGCTCGAAATTCTGGTCGTATACGTGAGATTTCACCCATTTTTGACGACTTCCCGAGGAATAATATGCGAAAAACGCGATTTAGGGCAAAATGGGGGTGCCCCCTCCTGGGGTGGGAAGGGGACATATTGCGAAATCGAAAAAGTCACCAGCGTGTAGAGGGTCAAAAATAACCCCTAGGGCCAACTTTTTGGAGTTTCGATTTTTTACCTGTTCCCGACCTCTGTGGGGGGCTTGTTGAACCTTAGGCGAACAGCCTCATATGCACATTTACTTGAATAAACAATTGGAATTGATATGGATAATTAAAGAGCACTCGAAATGGGCGTGCGTTGGGAAAACCAGAGAAAAGTCAAAATCGATCACAGATCTTCACGAATCAGACCAGTCACCATGACAATTTGATGGGACCCCATAATGCTCATGGGACCCCATAATTCTCATGGGACCCCACAATTCTCATGGGACCCCATAATTCTCATGGGACCCCATAACTCCGACAGAGCCCACCAAATGACATACCACTTCTTCCGTTCCAATATCGTAGTCTTCCGATTCGATGTTATCGAACTTGATGGCGGGCTCAGGGAGAGGCACGGGAGGCTCCTGAGACATTATCACAATTATCTTGTTTTTAAGTACAGTGCTATTTTTTCATTAACAACAACTCGAAGAAACTTATGCCAAAACGATCGTAATGTTCAATGAGAAACCTTCCATCCACTCATGCTAATAACTCATTGATATGCTCTAGTGGGCGGTAATCCACTCCAGTTCTCAGAGGCAATCCACTCGAACTCACTGGCTATTTCCTCCCTGCCTCTCTCAATAACCTGCCTAATTCACCGTCCTGACTCATCGCTTGTCTCTTGGGAGAAAAGCTGAGGATCTCGTTCGCAGCGTTACGTAATCAAATCAGTTTGAGACCATCGGCAGGTAAAAAGAGCGATGAACTTGGGCACACGAACAACTTTGTCTCTCACGCTAATGACTGGGTATGTGATTGGAAAGTTACATGATCAACTGCCCGTTCAAAGGCCCGTTGGATCAAGGGAAAAAACTGAATATTAACCTCGACAGTCGCCTTCTTTTCCTCCTTCACAGCGTGAGTGGGAGCATGGCTGCGGGTTCGGGCTTGGGTTCGGGTTCAGGCTCGGGTTCCGGATGGGGTTCAGGGGCCGGTTCGGGCGCGGTCTCTGGGGAGGAGCTCCTGGAATATCGGCTGTTCCATTGCTCTTAGATAGCTTATGGCAAAAACAGTCATGGTTCTAGGGAAAATGGCTGAAAACAAACGAGTTTTGCATGATTTTCCATGTCGTTAAACAGGAAAACTCTATAGATTTAACATGATGACAGTTGTAAACTCGAGGACACCAGTCATATCAATGTGTGCATAACACCTTGTGTCTTCCCGACACCTCTCACCTTGGGGTCCCTTGACGGGAGCGAATCCGCTGTCCTCGAAGGGTGAATCGGCCTCCTCGGTGATCGTGGGCCTCGTGGTGTTGGTGATGTTCGTGGTGAGCTGCGTGCTCTTGAGCACCGTCGGTCGCTGAAATTACAATGATTACCATTACGAGTATAACACATTTATCTAGAGGTTAGGTGAGAGCTCTGATGTGCATGGCATTCCAAATTTGGATGATTAATGGTTGTAGCATGAAAGAAAGCAAAATTGTTCCTGGTATACAAAAATATATGGTTATGCGATATTAGTAAGGATCTTGACTTATAATAGAAGACGAACAGAGTAACTGCTAACTGAGGCAAACGAAAGAAAAAAATGTTGATTTTAGTGTATTACAACAGGAACACTCTACATTTAACATGATGACAGTTGTAACTCGAGAACACCCGTCATATCAATGATAAGTACTCGTTATCAACGAGCAGAGGTGTCACAGGCACTTGTTTACACTCACCATGCAGATTCTTGGAGCTGAGGGCGCGCGCTCTCGGGGCCTCCTCAACGTCCGACGCTGCTGCAGCAGCTGCAGCCGCGACAGTAGCCGGTTCGGGCTCCGGCGTCGGTTCGGGCTCCGGCTGCGGCTCGGGTGCCGGTGTGGGCGCTGCTGTGGCAGGCGCGGGCTCACCGTGGGTCGCCTCGACCGGGTGCAGGACGTCATAGTCGGCGAAGGAATCGGCGCCGTGGTGCACTATCTGATCGCCGACCCGGATTCGGGGAGCGGTCGAACCGGAGACGGGCTGGTGGTTGGGCACCTGAGAAGGGGAGGGATTAGATAGAAAAGTTCCTTCTACGATCTGAGTGAGTTTACAGGCGCTGAGGTCCCTTGAACGAGAACGTTTAAGGATTCTTTCGAGAAAAATCTCTATTATATAACTACATCAGTTCTGTGAGGCTTTCCTTACGATTTTTTGCGTTGTTTAACCTTTGCGAATTGATTTAATCGGCATGCGAGGCTTTCCTTGTTTATTTTGCGCCCATTGTACAAACTCAACTATTTTCCATCTGTGAGGTATGTATAAGGAAACGGGACCTACTGCTCGCCATCGGCGCTCTGTCCCGTGACCACTGCCGCCAGCAAAAGAAAAAGTGGCCGATTAGTTGCCACCGCATGCTCGAGGAAGAAGAAGAAGAAGTCCGGAAAGGGTAAACGGATCAATCGAGAGAATGAATCGAAAGAGATGGTACGGAAGGAAAGATCAAGACGATTGATAAGCGCAAGTACAAGGGAACACGCGACCCCCTCAAGGGAAAGATCTCCTCCCTTGATCCCTCCCTCTCCCTCTCCCGATCCATTCTGCCTTGCTCTCCCCCTGATCCGACCAACCGGCTCTCTCAGTCTTTCGTAAGAGAAGGGACAGCTTCTCGACCGTTTAGTTGCATGAATAGAGTGAAGAAGAGGAGAGAAAGGGACAGGAGGGACTGGGATGGATTAGAGGGAACTGGGCATTGGATTGCGTTGGGTGGCTTGGTTCGAGGTGGCAGGGATTGCGGATAACCCGTGAAAAAAAAAACCAGGTATGAATTAGTATAAATGCAAACTATGGGAACACCCGGACATCCCCCGGACCACCGATGAATAATAACTGAATCGAATTGCGTCGTGGAAAACTGGCGTTGCAAGGTACAGTAAGCTACCGTAGTCCTATGCGAAGGGTAAATGAGTGCGATCGGAAGAGAGAAGGTGCGGTAAGGGGAGAATGGAGCGCGATGCGAGATAAGGACAACCTCGATCTGAGAGTGATATCTCCTCCCCTCGGGGTAAGAAGAGGCGACAGTGATATACCAGCGGGAGACTGAGGAGGAGGAGGAAGAGGGGAGGTTATGAAAGAGAAAGGAATGCGGTATATCATATCAGGCTGAAACTGAAACTTGAATTTATCTCTCTCCAGATAGAAGGAAGGAAATCATTGAGGTGGGCGAAGAATGGATTGAGAGAAAAAGAGACGCGGACGCATTGCATGTCTGTGTGTGTGTTCCATTCATATCTGATCTCGGCTCATAGGGTCATTTCATTCATTACGAGCCCTCTCACTTTCGGTAAGGCATTAAATCGAGCAGCATTGCTTGCTAGCAGTGTGTCGCTTGAAACTGTCCGATATCGGTTTGATATTTCTCCCAGGAGGAGAGCTGTCAATTGTGGATCGAGAGAGATAGCGAGAAGTGGAGGTGAGATAGTACACGAAACCGAGAGAGTGACCCATTTGTGACCGTTCCTTGTTTCTCCTCTCATTCTCTCTCTTTCTCTCGAAAGGGAGTGTGATTGGAGGGACTTTCGAGAGTCTTCGCTTAGGTTGACCCATAAAGTTCCCTCTCCTCTCTTGGAACGAGATAGGGAAGAGAGGAAAGGGGAGGAATCGATGTGCTATCTCGAGAGTGAGAGCAGATATCGGATCAAGTTCTCCCCTTGCGGGTGATTATCACTTCGAGAAATGCAAAGAGCAGGAGGGAAATGAAGCTTCATCGGGGGTTGAGAACATCGAGTTGAAAGGGAAAAAATGATGCTTATGGTTATGGCTAGGACAGATCTCATACTGGCACACACTCTACTCGGATATGCTAATGGAAAAAAGAGTGACATAAATAGTTCTGAATTCGAGCAATCATCTAGGGATTCATGCCCAGAGGATTGCCCGAATCTCTCCCATTAGCTATTATTAATCATTTGGCTTGTACTTAATCGGGGCGTACAGATCACAGATCATATCACATACGGAAATCACTAGCGAGAGTAATGGAAACTTGGGTAAAGTGAGATAAGGGAAAATCGGTATTGACAAAAAGTGAAACGAATGCGGCGAGATCAAGGGTGGATTGCCAATGAACCTTCAACGTCTCTTCATTTCCCATACTCTCTCGCTCTGTCAGACTGCTCAGAGATCATGGAGAATGAAGAGACGTTCCTCAAATGTTCACATATTGCCGATAATCACTCTGATTTCTTCATCATTATCGGCTATTCTTGATTTAGTCGACAGCAATTGCGCTCGCATCTCCCGTATTTCCTCGCTCAGGCTCTTGAGTCGAGTAGCTTCCCTGAAAGGTGATCCTGACTGTATAATGAATTGGCCAATCGGGAAAATGTCAGGGGAAGGGATTTTGTAGCCAGTTGTGCCTTTTTCAATAGTCAATCCTTTCACTTACTTTACGGAAATAGACTGATCGCAATTTAAGGTGAAATTGTTTCGAAACCCAATGCCGAAGGGGGAAACTAGCGGTGATCTCATGAGATCTTTCATCAATATGCGAGTGACTCACTGATGAGAGTCGAAGTTGCTCTGAGCCTTGGCATCGTTTAGTTGCTGCTCGTATCTGCAACGAATACTTGATTGGAGAGGTCACCATAACACCAAAAAGTGAAAGGATTGGTTGAGTCACAATTAGAAAGGCAAGAGGAAGTGCCCACACTAGAAAATATGGATTTTTCACTCTGTGAATGTTGGTGAAACTGTTCCTCAGATCCACAAAATGGAAGCACAAAATCCAATAAACCGAATCACTCACTTTCTTCCCTCCATTCGCCACTTGTCCAGCTCACGCACCATATTCTCGTAGTCTTCCTGAAATTAGGTTTTTGTCGATTTTTGGATAGGATCGGGCTCTGTAATACTATATTTACCCAAAACCAAGTAGGATAAGTTGAAAACTGTACTTGAGCAAAGTCGAAAAGTCTGGCCAGCGGATAGGCGGTTCTGGTGATGGATTGGAGATTCTCTTGCAGTTGATTGACCTGAAATATTCAAATACTGGTACCAAAAATGTGAGTATAACACATGTCGATTTCCTTTACGATGAGTATGCCCGAATAACACATTGAAAATTTTATGTGTGAAAAAATGAGAACGTGAGTCTTATCCGTTCAATTACCCTCTGCGCTTACCTGTATTCTCTGTCGTGCAATCTCTCCATCGTCGTCCTTTTCATCCACTTGCTCTCCTTCCATCGCCGATTCCTCGATCTCATTCCTCATTCCGATGATCTTATTCACCAAACCACCGCGTTCGCCCTCGTCCTGTGATTAGTTATTGGCATGCTAATAAATGGATGTATATTCAATGATAAATAAAATGAAATAAATAAAATGTTGTATATCCTGTATATGAAAAGATATGTGATGTTTCATATGATGTTAAATTCTTCTCTCATCGTATTCAGAGCATCGTCAGGAAATGCAGTTTCGCTTACAATTAGTCGATAGTCGTTAGTCAAGTTGTCACTTTCTTTTTATCACTAATTGACAGCCTCAGTTGTTACGCTCACAATACACAATAGTTAGCGGAAGCCCCGGGTTCCGTTGGATCCATAATTTCACGCTCTATAATTTTGACACTGTGCATCAATCTAGCTTGCTCAGTTTTGAGTAACCGGAAACTGTAAGGCAAACTTAACACCTTTAGAATATTACCTCCGGAATCTCCTCTTCCTCTTTGTAATCCGGTACGATATCCTCAATCTCCTCAATGAATGTTTCCTCCGTCTGCATAGGTGCGTCCCCAGTGTCAGTGATGATATCGGCAACGGCCTCGGTGATCTGAAGTAATCAGCTCATTTATTATCTGAAATGGAGCTTATCTGAGAACTGCAAAATTTTATTCTACATTTTACCATTTTTGCCATTTGTGCATCATTTTCCTATTCTTTTTCCATTTCGACTATCACTCCAGGCAACCGTGGCCTATCTTATCGTTTGAAAACTCGCATATCTATAACTATTTCATGTTATAGGAATTGAAAATAGAAACACAGTTGTGCGAACATCATGTTTGAATGAGTGCCGATCCCACGAGAAACAAATCCCTTCTCCTCTTCCCCACTGCAACAATCTCTCTAATCACTCTGCCCTCACCCATTGTTTCTTCCCCCCCCCCACTATCTCCCTTTCTCTCTTCCCGATCGCTCTAAGCGCCCTTTGAGCGCACCCGATCACGTGGTCCCGTGGTGTAGCGGTTAGCACTCAGGACTCTGAATCCTGCGACGGGAGTTCAAATCTCCCCGGGACCTTCTCTCTTTTGCCGTTTTTGCAGATGATTCTTCAATACTTTCGCAGCACTCAGACTAATGCTTTTGTAATTTGTCTTGGTTTTCAGCTCTACTCGTGTTCGCACTATATGTCTCTTTAATCCCGCTCATCACTAACTGACAAGGAATTTAACTGTAACAATCTCTCAAATCACTTAGTTTCCTTTCATATCTGTCGTTCCTGTTATCATGCCTTATTAGGTATATGACTGCTGCAACTCAGACTCCATCCCTTCTTACACACATTTCTAGTGCAAATCAAAGGTGACTAGAGAGATCAGTTTGATTCAACTCGCTGAGGGTCTTGCTTCGCTCCAAATGACAATTCCACACTTTTTTCTCACTCACATAACTTGATTCTGAAGTCATCGTGCTTATGAATAAGACACCTTGGGAATGGTATTATAACAGATACAATCACAGATATTCCTTAGTCACAGATCATCCTTAGTGATCGTGCATAGGAATAGGAAACCTATTAGTATTATAACAGGTACAATTACAGATCATGGAGCCTGCCATGCACACCAGAGCCTACTCTAGATAAATCTGTTTAAAAAACTGAAATCACTCACATCCGCCGGTCTCGCTTCGATCACTGCAATCTGTTTCTTCTTCAGTTTAGGAGGCGCAGCTCGTGCAGCAGCAGTGCCCGGTCGACCGAGGGATGTCTGAGGACGAGCGGCGCCCGTTGATTGACTGAATGCATTGATTTAGAGCTCGAGAAATGATACAGCCGTCTCTCCATTTCACACACTCTCTCGTCGACAGAAATTTCTTGATCTCTAATTTGATTTTAGGTATATTGAAATGAAGATTAGCGTATCACTTTCACTTTATCCATCCCAACTCACCGTAGTAGTCGCTCCCTTTCGGCCGGTGGAGGAGGCCGAGGCATCTCATCTTCTTCTACTGAAATGGCTCCGTATTTGAATATTCGTAATTATTTTCAAGATTCTGATCAGAGTGAGGTTATAATAAGAAAAATTACCTGGTGCTTCATCGTTCCATTCACTTCGTGGTGCCCATTGGAGAATCCGTTTGTGTCGTGTGGTTCATCGTCCTCCTCAATATTTTTATGTTCTAGAGTGATGAGGTCAGTGACAAAAGGCAAATCGTTGTGCGAGGAAAGGATTCTTTACTGCCTTTACTGAATCTGTTCATATGTCACACACATCGTTGACTTATGGATTCATTTGTTCACATTTCGCCATTTACTCTCTTTAGACAAAACAATAAAATAACTCTCTCTGCTTGATTTCTTAGCAGTTAAAGTTAGTTCTTTCCTGCTCGGGGAATCATAAATTAAAATTCACCTCCATGACCAATGAATCCACCCCTGGGGCATGGACCACCGATTGTCGCCTCTCCCTTTCCTTCTTTTCTTCCTTCTTCTCCTCTTTCTCCTCTTTCCGCTCCTTCTTTTCTTTCTTTTCCTGTAATCAGATGACTTCCTTGTGATTTCAAAGTTGATAGTACCTTCTTTTCCTTCTTCTCATCTTTATCTTTCTCTTTCTCCTTTTTTTCCTTCTTCTCTTTCTTCTCGTCCTGGAACATGAATATATAAGCTATTTTCAAATTTTCAAGTTCCAACTAGAGTTCAAAATACGATACCGAAAACAGTTTCATCAATATCAATAACTTCCGTCTGTCAGTATGGATTTCGATCTAGCAGTTTCTTAGTACACCTTATATTACCTTACCTTATCCTTATCCTTATGCTTCTTCTCCTTCTTCTCATCTTTGTCTTTATCCTTCTTTTCCTTCTTCTCCTTGTCATCTTTCGACGACTTTTTCTTCTCTTTTTCGCCATTCGACTTCTCCTAAACAGGTGATTTGTATTCCCGTGGACCCAATCCCAATTCTCACACTCTCTTTTATTCTCTCGATTTTTTGTGAGATGCGAGATGCGGAGATAAAGGTAAAAGTGCAGTGTCTCCCACGATCGATGCAATCAACATGTGAGGACGTAATAACATTTTAAATAAAGTTATTTTTCTCTAAAACTGGCCTTAGCAATGGGTCCCACCTAGCGTTGTCTTACGACGTAAAATCGCTTGACGTGAATAAACCTTTACTTTTTACCATTTCATCACTCACCCTCTTATCTCTGCTCTTTGATCTCTCCTTATCCTTTTTTGCCGATCCATTGGAAGAGGCCGATCCTCCACCAGCAGCTCTCTCGGCGAACCGTTGCAACAACTGAAACCCCATTATTTCATTATGAAGAAAATGTTGCTAAACCGCCTCCTCAGGGAAACCAAGCCTGCACAAGTTGGTAATGTCATCATAAAACAGGATACAAGGGTGCCACCGACTGGCAAGAGTATTTTGAGGATTATATGCGAAGTATTGAGTAAACTCAGTACACTTCGATTTCCCATTTAAATTTAAAGATTCTCCATTTCCTCGGTTCGGTTTGCTTCATGTTTCTCTCAATACAAAACGACGTCGTTGTTCCCATTGTAGTAGTGAATAGTCTCCATTGATTGGACGCCACTGACACCTAGTTTGAATAGCTTTTCATTTCCGAGAAAAGGAGAGAGGAGGAAATTCGTTTCTATAGCGACTACAGCGGAAACTACAGAAACCCCTGACGACAGTATTGCTCTAACTCGGCAATTACTAAAAGAAGGGGTCGAGCAAACAGCTGAAATTGCTCACGAGCGACGTCATTTCCGGTTCCTTTCCTGCGAATCTTGGCCGATTTCACGACGTCGAGGGCTCCATCGTCGTTGAGGGCATCGATATTCGATCGAGAACTGCCGCCTGGAATAGCGACAGAATGAATTTTCTCAGTGGCTGTTTCTGGTCACTGACTACTAAGGAAATTCAAGACACCTAATAGAGTTAGGGAATGGAAGCCAACTGTGTACAGATATTTTCAAAATTTCACTTGATAATTTCACTTGATACAAAAATTGATCAAGGAAAATGACATCGGAAGCGAAATATAGTTTAGAACTTAAAAAATTAAAATAAACTCAATTTGCAATAAAATTAAGTCACAAAATCACAAATCATACGAAAATCAGTTACCTTCTCGTTTTTGTCCGTTAACTTAGCAGCATCCAGCTCAGATGGGTCTATTTGGCCCTGGAAATTCATATTTACTTCGAAATACGAACATGCATTATATTTATAGAATATTCTTACTGTTTTCAACTAATTCTTCCCCAAAATCTACGAGATATCACAATACTTAGGCTGTTTTCGACATGTGATTTTAATTTTGAGTCAGAAACATGTAATCTTCACCTTGAGGAAGCCCGTCTTAGTCATGGTGTTGGCGAAAACGTCGAGAAGGAACTTGAAGGGCGGTCGATTGAGCAGTTGATCAGTAAGGGTAGGCTTACTGATGAGAGGAGCGAACAACGACCGCGTTCGGTCATGATCCATACTGGAATGAGTTTGTTTCAGTGATTCCACAGAATGCCAGGTCTAAATCCTACTAAAAACTCAATTTACGTGTCAAAACAATGGCAAGCAACAGTGAATGATCGATGAACGCAATAATTATCGAGCAGGTGCAGGATAATTAGGTAAATTATCTAAGATTGTGGCCGAGATTCAATTGACGAGAGCGGGTTTCCGCTCCTAGCGACGCCACTTGTACACACAGGAAAGGCACTCGGAACGAGCCAAGAGTACTCAAGAGCTGCAGCGCCTCTTAACGGATTCAGATCATACTAAGACGAGGGGAGGAAAGGAAGGAGGGAGAAGAGAGAGAGGGAGGGAGGCCTCTTACACACAATCGGGGCTCCCCGTGTGGACAACCACGTCTCCTGGGCAACCGCCTTCCCTCTCCCTTTCGGACCCTCCCCCTCTCTCTGTTTCATTCGGTCTCTGGGGTGTTAGACAGGACGAGGGAGTAGATTCGATTCTGCTTTGTGGCCGAATTCACACTCTCGAAAATGACGAGATATTTGTCATCGTTGATACAGCAAGCGTTCAATCAGCTGAGAAACCGAGACGAGAAGGAGGTACTACGGCTGTTTAAGACTCTTATCCATTCACTCTCGTCTCCCATCGATGAGTCCCCCTGTACATGCTCTTCCTCTCTTCCATCCATACTGTGGGAGAGAGGTGTTTGCTGGAATGGAGCGAGAGGAGAAGGGGATGAATATTGTGAAGGATCTCTCCGTCTGTCTCCAAAAGGAAGCGAGAGAGCACTGCTTCTCGAGAGATCGGACGAGAGACCATGGCGAGTCGAGAGAGTGCAGCGTCCGTCAGACAGCGAGACGAGAGAGTGTGGCGAAGCGAGAGAGTTTCTCTGGATGGAAGCAGGACAACACGCTGCTTCTTATCGATTCCATGCAATGGGAGAGACGGAGGAGTGACGAGGGAGTGAAGGGAAGGAAGGGAGATAGAGACACACACACGACATCAGCACAACAACCCATTCACACAAGCGACTATGAAAGGCCCGCTAGCATCCCCTCCCATTATTGCGTCATTCATAGCCCCCCCCCCTTGTTGACTCCCTTCTCCGTTCTTGCCTATCAGACGCCGCGTGTTGCGTTGGAACACTACGCTGTCTTTGTAGTCTATTGATAACCTCAGAGTGTGCATTCGTTCATTCGTTTTGTATCCGAGTACACGCGATATTCCTTTGTCCGGATTTGATACTCTGCTCGAGAATTTAAGCTTTCGTTCACGTAGCTCAACTTTGCAAGGTCAATAGCGAATATGAATGGATATGGAGAGGTAACAAGCTCGCCAAATTCCAGATGCGGCCCAGTCTATTCAGAAATGTCGAGTGCTCATCCGGAAATAGACCATAATTAGGGGAGCCGACCCGGAGAAGCGGGAGAGAAATTGACTCATTCTCATGATATCATGCATTTGCCACTCTCATTCGTGTGCTCGTACCGATTCGCTGGCTTAATTCTGATTAGCCCCTCTGAACCCTGAAACTAAGTAATTATGGGCCCGCTACCATTAGCCCCGTGAATCCGTTCCTTCTTCATAGTACAAGCCTCAATTAGCTCCTTCCTTTTCCCTTTGCTCCCATTATTCCTCACAACTTCGCCGCTACTTCTTCTCTTTCACACCTTTGAGAAGCGAGAAGAGGCCCTCGAATCGACTGAGTCCATACACACACAAAAGACGCCTGGGAAGGGAGCAAGGGGGGAAACCACTTCAACTCCTTTCCTCTCTTCTTTGCGCAGTTACTTCTGTTTTCCTCCTGGTTTCGACTATTTCGTAATTGTGAAATCCGTCCGTTTTGCCAATCTGCCGTTTCCCTCTTTTCCTCTTTTATCCATCGGTGCAATTGAAAAGAGGAAGCGAAAGGACGTATGTATACTCATATGGATTCCCATCATTCCGATTTCTCCCTCCTCCACTATTCCCTCTGCCCCATTGAGGACCCTTTTCCGGCTGGCCGCTCTCTCACTTTCGCACGCTCTCTCGTCGACCGTCTATATTTGCGTCTCTGCCACCTCTCCCTTTCAAAATGCTTCTCCTGTCAGGACTGTATTCTCCCTTCTCCCGTTCGATTCTCCGGTACCCATTCGTCCGGCTATTCCTTTCTATTAAAATTAAAGTTGCTTACACAATCAGGCGATTTTACAGTTGTCATGAGACAACCTGGTGGGCCGGTTCCTTTCTATTGAGCTATCCTTATCGGAAGGTCTCCCATTCTATTTCCCCGGTCTTCCGCTCAATTTCCCAACCCTCATCTTCAAGTCTGCGGTTCTAGTCTCCGATCTTCGATTCAATTTTCCGGTACTCGGTCCCGGCCCTTCCTTACTATTCTCCAGTCCCGTTTCCCGGCTTTTCCACCCTGCATACATGCTTCTTCTTATCGTCGAGGATCACACGAAACGGAGAGAGACAGACAGATTCCCCTCTTCCTCCTCCCCTCTATTGTTCCTTCTCCGTGTAGAGAAGAGATCGATCAGCAATCGACCCCCTCGATGCATGGCAATTTAGCGCGTCACAAATCGCTTGTTTCCCTTCTTTCTTCTTGTTCTTCTTTCTCTCTTTTGCATTGTCATATTGTTCCTCTGTTCCTAGACACGTGTTCGAACTGTTTTCAGCTAACTTTCCCATTTTCACCAAAATCGCATGGTCTTTGCTCTTGTTGTCGTGGCCTTTGCGTTTAGTAGATGCCCTTGCCTACTACTACTACTATACTACGTGTTGGTAGGTCATGGATACCTCCTCGGATTCTTTTTCTCTTTGTCTCTTGTCTATACACTACACACCGGAAGACAAACACGGCATTCGGTCCGTGGCGAACGCGTTTCGTCTACGGTAGCTTTATCACCTGCAGTCATTTTTACCCCGTCTTCAACCGCCGTTTCGAGCGTAATTTCAGGTTGTCTCCCACTAGTAATTGCGTTTTCCGCCAGCGAAGTTGGCCGTCTTGTCATAAGGTAAGGTGTATCCACGTCAAGCGATTTTTCAATCGTAAGACAACGCTAGGTGCTGCTGGACTCACTGCTAAGGCTAGTCTTGTCATGGTTCAGGGGCATTCAACGTCATAAAACAGCTTGTGAAATCGATTGCTGCCCCATTCATTCATCTTCGCAAGCTTGCTCATCCTCCCGCCCCCTTCTTTGCCTTCTTGACAATTCAGAGGAGAGGGAAAGGATAATGACATGTCCTGACTGACTCCTCCCCTGTCTTCCCGATTCCTCCTTCTCCCAGAGAGAGAGAAATAGGTATTCGTAAGGCAAGCATCAGCCCTAGACTCCCCGTTCCCCTCCTTCTTTTCCCTCTCCTCCTCACCCGCCAACTCCATTCTCCTTCCGCATCTCAATCTCTGATTCTGACGTGAAGCCGGGGGAAAAGAGCAGAGGATTCGAAGATTCGGTCAGTCCTTCTGAGCAATTCCATCCCTTTCCTTGGCTATCCGCCCTTGCGAAGATAATGCCAACGTCCTTTATCATTCATCTTCTGACTCTGCGATAGGGTGAATCCCAAAATGTTCCTCAATCGAATCAATTCAGATTCACGTTGAAATTCCATGCTCACCAATCTGCGATCTACAAGAATCCTTTGTTCTTACCCGCCCATGTCTACTGCAGCTCCTATAATTACAAAGTGTTTCACACCAGTCGATCGCTTCCCTTGCTGATGAAATGAAACACATCTGAGGTTATTAGGGCCAGCAAATCGCATGATCGCGCAAAGCGTTGAGATAATCCGCTTTCCTGCTCATATCAACTCTCTCTCTCTCTCTCTCACCGATCCCTCGGACCTTTGCTCTCCTCCGTCTATCTCACCCTCAAATGCGCGATGCTCGCTTTCATTTCTCTCCTATTATTTACGTTCCTCTCCTATCCTCTCCTATTACTGAGCTTCCGTTCCGAAAGTAGAGCATCTCTATTGGGTCATTTATCACGCGGGACTCTGGGCTGGTCGAATATTCTTACTTTGCGTTGATCCTTAGTGGCCGCGCACCCTTTCCTACTCGCCGGTTCATTGTTTCTTCTACATTATATGCCTTCATGCCTGTTCCTTTGTACACCATCTTCCGACGACTTTCGAATCGTTGTGATTGTGTATGCAAGTTTACCTTATACTATACGTTTGCGATAATCACTAAGTACGAAGATCCCAATTCCCTCCACTATGATGTTTCCTCCTGCAGGCACATTGCCTTGAATCAGGATAAATGCATGTATATAATGCAAATACATTTGCAGTATGCTCATCGACCATGGATGATAAAAGCAAGGAGTTGTGTCCCCGTCTCATTGACTATCTCGTCGTCGTGGGAAGGAGGTCAGTCATCAGATCTTACTATATCTGGATAGGGGTTACAAGAAAACAGTGAAAATGAGGGACAAATTCTTCGTATTCGTGGTCATGACTTGAGCAAACAAATAAACACTCCGACTTTCGAAACCGCCTCCACAATGCGGTCACGTGCACATACAGAAGCGTTTGAATAATCATAACACCCGATCTTGAATAATCGATTATTGTTTCACACCTGCATAGCAAAAAAGGAAAGCGCGAAACAAATGTAGAATAGCTTGGAACTGGAAATATTGGTGTGACGAAGATTGATGAGAAGAGCTTAAATTTGCAGGAATAGAACGCGCGGTCACAGCCATCGCGACTCTGTGACGGGATCACACCTCCACCTCAACATCCCGATATACTCAGGAGGTAGCGTCTTCTTCTCTCTACATAAAAAACACTCAACTAACTCTGCGTCTCCGCAGTTCAATGTTTCCTTTTCCTTTAATATTCCATGCTGAGATGGCATGGCATGTTAGCTTATTCTTGCTCTTTCACCTTTGATCTTACAGCCTTACCTTTTCTATGTTCACTTTTTCGCTCTAGCGCCATAGAGAGAAAGAGAGAGAGAGGGGGGGGGGAGAGAGCTGAAACGTCTTCGAAATTCCCTGAATCGTCGATTCGTTGCCCTTTTGACGTCTTCTTCGAAGTTCGTGATTGCCTCCCTTCAAGTGCACTCTTTTCTCCCTATTTATCTTAGAGTTCGAAATTAGCTCTCTGCTTCTTCCCTCTACACGATTGGTCCTCAGCCAGGACTAAGAAAGAGCATGCGATGTGAATAGACGATATTTCGAACTTGGCCAAACTCAATAATTTCGCTGCTCGCCTCAAACCATGTTATTTTCGTAGACGAAGACCGGTATTACCCCAAAATGTAAAAAAATTATTGGAAATTTCATTTTGGAAACGTTTTATTGTAAAAAAAAACCATTTGGAAATGACTTTTTAGAAACTGCCGTTTTGTAAATTTCTTGTTGGAAATGCTAGATGGGAAGGGGCGCGGAGGAAGAGGGGTCAAAGCGTAGGGAGAGGGATCGATAGTGGAGAGAGTCAGGAGGAGAGAGGAGAGAGGCGCTCTTGATCTACCTTCCCAACAAGAAATTTACAAAACGGCAGTTTCTAAAAAGTCATTTCCCAATGGTTATTTACAATAAAACGTTTCCAAAATGAAATTTCCAATATTTTTTTTACATTTTGGGGTAATAACCGAAGACCGCTCTGTCTTTAGTCAGAGGGGAGGGGCATACCACTGTCTCCAAGCTGTATCCCCTGTTTTTTTTGCTTGTAGCAAATTAGTCTGCATCGGGAGAGAGATGATAACGAATTATCAAAATTGGTCAGAGAAGTGCGTAAATTTGCCACTCTCTTAAATGATCGTGAGATAATGGAGCTTTTTTCTACAGTTTTCGACAGCTTAATCAATAGAAGACGTACAGTATCTTGCAGATATCCGACCGAAGATCACAAGGATTTCTTCCTTCCCACTGACGTGACTCTCTTCTGCCAACCCGAAGGATGTACTACTATCAGTAAGTGTACTTACTTGTGAAATTATACTCAAAATTATCCTTTTCCTCCTAATCTGAGTAGCCTTACAAAAAAGATGTGCCGTCCTATAAGGAATGTGCAATCTCCAAACACCTAATTGCCTCCCCAGAGTAGAATGAGAGAATGATGATATCTGGGCTACGGTCGCTTTGGGTAATTCGTCTTGGCAAAGTGGGATTTAGGAGAGAAGGAAAGAAGACGAATGGGTAAGGGAGAGCAGGCATGGGGAAAGAGTAGAACGTATAGATGCGTGCAGGTTCAGGGGATCGAAATATTATCGTACACTTTTAACGATGTGATTTCCAGGTCATGCTCGGCGCATATCGAGAGAGGCTCAATTCTTCGTATTCATGCTTACGGAGAAGGTATATATGATAAATCAATTGAAAATTATAGAATAATCAATATCAGGATTCGAACCGAGTTCGATACGGAATCTGCCTGAACTTCTACCAGTCATTCGATCGTAAGGCACCTCCCGGCGAGCAAAGATTGACACTCGGACAGAGAGCAAAGTGAGTTTTACCCTGCAATTGCCTCCTTATTTCACGCGATTTCCATGTGTATTCAGACGAGATCACGTCAAGTCTTTGACCTCCCTCGTTCTCATCTCTCATCATCCCTTCATCACCATCTTCCATGACCTGCTCGTGCTGCTCAAGAAATTGATCGACGCGTGCAATTCGAGAGTGGCCCAGACGCATTCGAAGAGGTGAGACATTAACAGCGATATTATTGCCCTGAAGAATGTGCAAGGTGGCTTTATTGCGGATCTTAAAAAATGATGTTGTATGCGGAACAAGATCCATTTTTCTCCTTCTAGAGCTCATTTTCTATGTGTCTGAAATTTGGTCAAACCATCGTTTCTGAAATCGACTTTAATCTTATTTTTCTCCAGGGATCTCGTGTGGTCGGTGCTCACCGGCCATTGGAAGGAGTCCATTCCACCCGATTGCATGAGAGAGATCAAGGAGCTCGAGACGTGGATTCTCATGTTGTTATCCTCGCCCGTTCCCGTTCCCGGCAAGACCAAAGTTCAGTTAGAGGTGAGCAGAGATCAAACCTATTTTTGTATATACTAATTCCGCCTACTCCTTACGACAATAGGTCAAACCCACTTGCTCTTTGAGTAATTGACCCGTGAGTCAGAGTGACGCGCGTATTCTCGGGGTTATTTCTCACGTTTGTTCCGCATATTCGCTTCATTTCGCGATTCAGTTTTCATTGGGATGACAATTGTCTCTCACTGGATAGAAAAACGAGATACTGTGCGATATGGAGAGGGTGTAAACACATCGTGTGCTAGTGAGCGGAGGACGCGCTCAACAAGAAATGGGTGCCCGAAAGAATCGTCTAATTGGGTGAAAGGCAGCTGAAAGAGGAGAAGACGCGGAACAAAGTACTATGATGACTAGAGGCGAATGAGCACTCATAATTGAATCAGCGTGAAGGGTGTCGGATGGATTGTGATGGAGAAAAACGAGACATGGGGAGCGCTTACGTGGCTTCGCAACATGCAAGATCGTATTACACGAAGGACTTCGTGAATTAGCAACTAGTCAACACTTAGCTGGCTCACTGGGATTGGAGATTAATTGGAATAATAATAAAACCGAGAAAATGACCTATGAACAACTTGCAAGCCACAAGGCCTGTCACCCGAAGCAAATGACAAGCATTCGAGGTCATCTAGCTCCTGAGTTACTGCAAACTGTAGTAGATAAGAGAACGATAGTTATTTTCATAAATGCAATAGCAGGTGATGTGGAGTCTTCTTAGTTTGAGCAAGTGTGAACACCCTCACTCTACTACGAAGACTCCACAGCATTCTTCACTATGCCGAGAATTACCGAGTATCATTTATTGCTCACAGGTGATGCCCCCGGAGATCTGTGGTATGTTCGAGTTCGCCCTTCCCGATCACACTCGATTCTCTCTCGTTGACTTCCCGATGCATCTTCCATTCGAACTGCTCGGACCTGATGCAGCACTCAAAGTGCTCACCGCAGTCATGCTCGAGTACAAGGTGACCATCATTTCAGCAATTTATTATTATATTTTAAAATACGAAATGTCGCTTCCTCTTCATTTGGCACAACCACGTGGTGAATGAGTGTGTACACGCGTTCTCAAAATACGAAAATGACATCAAAATTATTGTCATCCTCTTTCTGAAGGGTTTGTTGAAAGTGACTTCGTAACTTCGTTTCCAGGTGGTCCTCCAGTCTCGCAACTACAATGCCGTCTCAATGTGTGTGCTCGCATTCGTCGCTCTCCTCTATCCTCTCGAGTACATGTTCCCCGTGATTCCGCTCCTCCCTGCGTACATGCCATCCGCCGAACAGGTTAACACTAGAGTGCGCAATTCGGGTAGCCCTCTCTTCATTTCACACACTCTCTCGGCCGGTCGAGTTGCGAGAGAATGTGTGAAATAAAGAGACAGTGACCCGAATTGCGCACCCTAGCTCCGGGGTTTAAAAATAAAGTAAAGTCGAATCGGCTTCAAGTGATTGTACAGCAGTAAGACAACGCTAGGTGAGACCCACCGGTGAGATCGGCTGCTAGTTCCCAGGTACTGTACATTGCCTTTTGCGCTCCTCTAGAAATGAGATTCCATGTGTCAAGAATCAACAAATCATTGAGGATTTAGGCTCTGTACGGATATCGTGGACCCTACCTTCCTACGTTCCTTATGATTGATGGCTAGTAGTGATGATGACAATTCGGTCTGTGTCTCTCCTCATTTCGCATGCTCTCTCGTCACTCTGACCGCCGAGAGAGCATTCTAATTTGAGAGATCGTTTCGTTTCGTGATAACTACTAGCTACGGTAGCCTTCCCCGCGGGACATCCATATAATTCCGTCGCTTGCTCTGACAGATTGCTTATTATCCCGTATATGTAATACGCAATGCCCCAGATTGGCTTTCTCTCTCTCTCTCGCTCAGCTATTCGGCTCTCTCACGAGTGATGAAATAAGCAAGGGCGTGGGAAGTGGACTCTCCTCATTCCGCCTGCTCTCTCGCCGGTCAGAGACGACGAGAGAGTATGGGAAATTGAGAGAGTCTGATGAAAAGGGCACGAGAAGCCAATCTGTTTGAAGGCACCTCTCCTTCCCAGCCCAGGGGAATATACCATGATGATTGATTGATGAGCGATTCTTATAATAAAGTGAAGAGCAAAAATGTAAAAATTGTGTGTGAATAGGTACGAATAGGGAAAGAAAAATAATGACTGTTGTGTGAAACTCTAGTACATATTGCCGGGATGAAAATGAAAATGTGTATTTCAGTTGCTGCTTGCCCCAACACCATTCATCATTGGCCTTCCTGCAACCTTCTTCGAAACGAGAAAGATGCGGGTAAGAAGAACCATCTCATTATTCACTCCACTGGAGTGGCCTGTTTGTGTGAATGGGGAGCAGTCCGCCACTCAAGCATCCCAAGCTGTACTCATTTGTCTTCTTCCCTGGCCCATTCATCCTCTTCTCAGGCGCTCAGGAAATGGATATTTAGAAGGAGAAGGGCTCATCCTTCTTGGAAAACCAATTGGGAGGAAAGAAGAGAGAGAAGAAAAGAAAGCATGAGGATGATGATGTCATGGACAAAAATACACACACATTGTGCACAACAATCGGTGCAAAACGGAGTCTAAGACACATGGATGATTCTAAAATGGGGATTGTTTTAGTCAGAATAGATATATTTAAAAAAAATTTAAATGGTAAAATAACATGCAACATCCACGGCACTAGGGGAAGATCTTTTGAGATGAGTTTCACGCAACTACTAAACTAGAACTACTAAACAAGGGTAGTTGAAAATTAAATAATTTAGGCTGAATTGAATCAATGGTTACGAAGCAAGCAAATTTGTCGAAAGCCAAGTAGCATGGGCTTCACACATACTGCCGAGCCAAAAAAAAATTGGTGAACATTAATTGTGGTAGACAGATTAATGAAAATCAACGAGGTTGCACTACACGAATCCATATTTGATTGATATTGCAATGGGTTTCACGCGAAACGAAGATCCGAAATGTCAGTGATGATACTGTTCAAAGGCATTGATGCTGTTGAAAATACAGAGAAAATGGAAAAAAAATAATCTCAGGAGCTTCCGAACGACGTGGTTCTCGTCGATCTCGACACGAATGTCATACAGATCCCGGAGGATATGAGCATACCGGACATGCCTGAGCCGGACACGGGAATACTCAAGGTGAGTATCAAAACTGTGTTGTCCGGGTACAATTTCAAACAAAGGGAAATAGATGATCCTTGATTTCAGAAGAACTTGCGGGACGCACTCACCCGGATGTCGCACTATGGCACGGAGAGGAGGGGATCGGTGGAGGTAAATTATGCTCATATTCATCATTGCGCAGAAGTGGAAAATGGGGCAATAGATGGTATTCGGGAACAGGCGTCGTAAAAGGTAAAGGTCATCCCGTTAATCAAGGCGCTTGCGTCCTGCGGGAAATCACTGGCCAGTGATTATATCGCCAATTCATGGAGGGTCCAATCTCTTCTTCGGACCAACTTAACTGAGTCGCAAAAAAATCAAAGTCCAATTCCAGGTCGGAATTGCGCCAGACGCAGACGAGATCGATGTGGCGGTGCGAGTGGCCATGGTTAGTGATCGCGATACTATATTCCTGTTTTATGGGTGCATCGCCAAATTGGCAATTCTTAGTGTCATTCCTATCTCTCCATTGCAACCTTTTTTGTGTACGTTCGTGGACGGAAATGAACGGAAACAAATGGGAAGCACTTGCCGCAAGCCTGTCGTAGTTTCAGTTCATATTCTCTTTCGCAGGTCAAATTCTACAATTCGGCCAATGTGTTCGGCAATTTCTCCGAGCACACTCGCACACTTCGTCTCTATCCTCGACCCGTCGTCTCTCTGCAGAACGAATCATTCCTGAGGAGTAGACCGACCGTCTCCCAGTTCACGAGTGATCTGTGCAGGTACGATATTCCTCTAACATAACATCACGCGGCGCGTATACTATGGGGTTGGAACATGATGCTCATTATTCCAACAAAAGAAAGCTCAGAAAATTTATTCCATGAAGCTTAGAAGTAACAAATCGATTGGATAGGTTATTGGATAGGGTACTATCGATACATGCAAAACCGTTGACAAAGTTAATTGCATTCCAGGACGCAAGCTGTCGAATACTTCGCGGAGTGTTCACTCTGCCCCAAGAACGAGACATTCGTGCGTGTCCAATCTGGAGTGGAATCGGCATCTGCAGTGGGAGATAAGATCAAGTGGTTCGGAGATCAGCTCATGCCCGTCCATTTCGCTGTGAGTACACTTTCAAGAATCACCACAATTGCGATACAAACTGAGCCATGAATGATCAAATAAATCCGTGGTTCCGTAGAAAATTGAGAATCGTATCAGAACAGCAATGATAAGTAATCATGAATATATGGCGGTAATTTACAGGTGTTCCCTCACTCCTCCTCGCTCTCCTCCACTCTCATCTCTCAACAGTACACAATGGACGAAGAGTCGAGTTCGGACGACGATGAACAAAGGAATTCGTTCGAGGATTTCGTATTCGACTCGGACGAAACCGGAAGTGGTCAGTTTCATTCTCACAACGATTGAAGTGTGGATGATGTTTCTCCCTATCATTCATAAGTATTAATGAGATTGATAAGGAGGAAATACCCTGTGAGAAAATGCTGAACCAAATTCGAAGAAGTACTCCAATTATATTTATCGTTATTGATCATGATCTCGTCGGTCCTGTCGGTCAAGCATTCTAAATAATATAGTCGCGTAGCAATTCTTTAATACTGTTTCCAACCTTATCTGCCCATATGACGAGATAAGACTTCTCGAGCTCACTTCCCATTGCAGTTTCATCGGAGAAGCACTCTCGTGCCGATCGGCCCATTTCCTCCGTGAACGACGTCTACAAAGAACCGATGAAACTGGAATTGCCTCAGTCTGAATCCGCACTCTCCATCGGATCATCGATTAGCAGTGGAAGGTAAACCATTCCTCTCGTCTTCCTATTGGCCTACTGCATCACCGGTTAAACAAATCGTGATGTTTGTACTATGGGCATACAAGAAACTAGTATTATAGTTTTCTGCTGTTTCAAGGATGCCATTCATTTCAACTCTAACTCACGGATAACGGAAAACGAGCCTCCTAAATTAGTTGGGAAAATGTAACCCTAGTCGGAATGATTGGGTGCCATTCATAATTCAAACGAAAACGTGCGTATGAACTTCCTTGTAAGAGTAGACGCGTGTTGATTTGCAATTCTTTGTCTGACTATCAATATCGCCCACTCTCTTGCTCTATCTAACGGGAGAGTATACCGAATGGAGAGAGTGCAGTCCGATGACGATAAGCCTCTCTTATTATATCCCATCGGTCAAAAATTGATAAATTCGTGCTGATTAGCCATGACGTAATCCTACTCCATCTCAGTCCATCCTCTTCGATGTCTACGTCAGCGATCGATTCCGAGGCGGATTTCGCTCGGCTCGCTGAGAATCTCGCATTGAAATCAGACGCGAAGGGTGCCTTCTCCTTCGATCCATCCACCATCTCCGTCGCTTCCTCCACTCGTCGTAGTTCCGTGTCCTCGGACGTGGACACAACCCCGGTGCGTCCCTGGGGTGCCGCACAGAGACCGCTCTCGTCGAAGCGAGTAGCAGCTGCAGCAGCTGCGGCAGCCGCAGCCAAGCTGCGCCCGCTGTCGCCGGCGCGACCCTTGCTCGAGCTTAGAACCGCCGTAGTGCCTAGCAGTGATGAGATGATCATGGTGTTGCACAACAACAACAACAACGTCAACGGCACGGATGACGTCATCGAGGAGGAGGACTTCAGCGTCGAGGTGGTCAAGGACTTCACGGATACGTCCTCGTCGGAGGTGGTACGTGCACGACACCTTGTGGGCATTCCTTGTCTCGTCTCTCTGTCGAGCACTTTCGATATACTTTAGTGATGGCAAATCGGTCGAGCGCCTCTCTCATTTCTCTCTCGTGAGAATGGAAAATGAAGAGAAGCACATGCCGAATTCTCATCACTAATACAGCCAACTGAAACGACAGAGAGACGAGGTAGTGAAAGTGGCTATTGTTCTGTTGGATGGACCGCTCCAATCTTCGCTTTCATAGAAAAGGTCCATCCAACGGCTCAATCGCCTTGAAACTCGTCACAACTACTCTAACTCGTTTTGTTTTGCCGTTTTTCGTGCGTAGCACCACTCTCTTTCTGAATAACATCACCGGAATTGAGAATGAGAGCCAGCAAGAGTGAAGAAGCATGGTGGGATGGAAGTGGTGGCTGCATCACTCCATCCCGTCATCTGCCCGAGTGAGCGGTTGTCGTAGAGTGCATGCTTTTGGATGGGCGAGTATTGCGCCAGTTTGAAAGACCATCTGTACCATCATCACATCTTTCCACCACCTCCACCTCCCTCTTGTTGTCTGATCAGTTGTAGATATCGGTCACCGATAAGTTGAGAACACCACCACGTAGAGACACACTTGCTCTTCATATTCATTTTCGCAGATTTCAAAATAGTGCGATTGTCCCGTACTTTCACGTGCTCTCCACGCGGTCAGAGTGGTGAGAGAGTGCGTGAAATTAAAAGACGATTATCGCTATTTGGAACTGAATCGTGAATGGAATAAAGAGCATCACAGTAGATCGTTTTCACATAGCATTCGTGTCATGCCCGCGTCGCTATCCCCCGCTGCAGTTAGATTCATTTCTCGAGAGTAGACGCAAGCCGACTGTATATCGGCTGACTGGGCGTGAGAGACATTCGTCAATTCTTCGCCCGACTCAACGCGTCTTTTCAGGTGCAAAACAGAAAACAGCGCGTGCCGAGTGTTGACACTCCGTCCAAGGGAAATCGGATAAAGGCGGTGAGTGAAGGGGATCGAGTTCTTCCTGTCGACATCTTTCATTATTTTGGAACTTAGGCGATCTAAACATTAGTATTATAGTTGTTTGGCATTATAGTTGACCATTTTTGAACACCGGGTTTGAAGGAGTTTTCATAGTTCTGTAGTATTCTAGAACGAGTGACTGGCACTTGTGGCAAAAGACCAATGGAAATGCCAACTAGCCTTTCAAGAATGTATGCGCCCCCATACAAAGGATCATATTTCCCGTGGCAGGGCCTCTCGCAGTTGACGGATTCGGGAGAGAAAGTACTGGGCAAGAACTTCATGAGTGCGATCAATGGATATGCCGAGAAGAGCAACGACATCTTCAGTTCGGTGAGTATATCTATTCTGATTGCTAGTGTGCAGGGAAGGTGAGCAAGCGTTAAAGGGAAAGCAAGAACGGGCGGTAGTAATCCCATGATCCAATTGGGGATACTAAACGGTATCGGGCCTGTTTCAGAGATGGTGAAGATACCTAGAGCTACCGAATTCATCTAATCCCTCACGTTTTGGCCGCACCATCTCGGAACCGTTATGCTCGTTTTCGTTTTCTATTATCCGTTTTATTATCTGAGGTACCTCCTTTGGCCCATCATCACTAACATACAAGTACAAAGATCGCAATCCCCTCAACAATGATGTTTCCTCCTGCAGGCCTATTGCTTTAATATCATGTAAATGTATGTATTTGAGGTGCTGAATCGAACGGGCGCAACGGCGAAAGCGCAAGCGATCAAAGAGAAGACGATGATGCCGATAGCGAATGCAGCCGCTCAGAGGATCGATCAGAGCCAGCAATTAGTGAAGAAGGCAGCGCCCGCACCGACTAGCATACAAGCAGCCACGCAGCAGGGGTCAGACTTAGTTTACCATTATTTTCTTCTCGGACAGCGCCTCCCGCATACATAGGACGAGGAAGAGGAGTACCTTACTCTGCGTCTTATGGATCATATCTTGTGGAGCAAATTGGTTGATTTTCCCAAATATTCGCTAGCAATAATATATAGAGGGATTCCAGAAAGAACCAACAACTCGCTCGTGAGATCTGCGATGCAGTCCTTGCCGGTCAGGGAGTGGGAGTATTCGTGTATCCCAAGTTGAAGAGACTCTGTGAGGAGGAGAGCATGAGGGAACTGGTGAGTTTTTCACTAAATAACACTATTATTAGCGATCACTGTACAATTCCTTAAAATTATACAGTGATCGCTAATAATAGTGTTATTTAACTGTAGGGTTTTAATTTTTGTTTCTGTTTTAAGATTTTTTGTACAATTTTCTCGTTCAGATCTGCTCGAAACTGAACATTGGACTCGAGCACAAGATGAGCGAGGACGATTTCATGAAGGAAGTGGTCAGTGTTCTATTGTTATTCTCGGAATAATGATATATTTCAGCAACTGACCCGTGCGCAGTACAAGGGCTACATCAAGGTGCTGCAGGCGTGTATCGCCGGAATTGAGGTCAGATTTACATTCTTATTGATAAGCTAGGGCAGACAGAGGTAGATCACACCTCATTATTCCATGAATTCTTTTGATGTCATTATGTGCTAACAAAGCAGGCCAATATTTTACGAATGCAATGTTCGAACATACTTGTTATTATTTTTTCCCAGCTCTCCTTCAACACTCCCGGTTCGAACGGGCTCGCATCGATGTTCCACGTGCTCGAGATCGCTCATACTCACTATTGGTCGAGACAGACCAGCGAAGTGATGACACCCTCATCCGCCACTCCCAGTTTGGTCAGAATATATTCCTCTTGTCTTATAAGGACGTCCGATATCTCGCGCCATGCGAGTCGAGACTAGAAATGAGCTTGAAACAACGTTAACTCAAGGAGAAAAACGAGAACAACCGATCAATACATCATTGCAGGCGAACACTCCCTCTGCCTCGACTCAAGACCTCACATCGCTCACTTCAACTCGATACAAGATCTCCACGGACGGCAAGAATGTGACGCCTCAACGAGTTGAGAATGGTGAGGAAATTGACATAGAATTTTAGATCGATCCTTTGAAAACGTGTTTCAGGTGGCTCTCGAAAGAACTCCGAGCACAGCATCGGAAAGACGAGCCTCAACGGAATTACTCCTTCTTCACTGGCAAGGTACTACTCCTCTTAGGGTTTTATAGGGAATGCCGACCCCTCTCCCACCAAACGGCTCGAGACAAGAATTAGCGCGCGTTAGTGAGACAGACTAGAGAAAAGATGGTATACAAATTCGGAAATGAAAAGATAATGATTTATCTCAGTATTTAGCGCGCCCGCACAAAATACATATCCTATTCCAGTTCCGAGATCACTCCAACTCCCGATGTCTCCGTTCCACCCGCCATGCCTCCTCCCTCCCTTCCACCCCGACCCGGATCTACCTCGTCCACCTCCTCCTCTACCTCGGGCCCTCCCCACATGGAGTACCTCCTCCACCACCAGCTCGATCAGGTAACACCCGATGTCTGTCAAGGGTGATCTGCTAATTCGAAATGATCTCTAACGATCTTATGCCCAACTCGAACCTTTTGATTACTGTTGTCAGAATGAGGAATGCAACACCAGCAATGTTGATTCTGACAACCTCGAATCGGAAAGTCTATGTTTTGGCAAAAAAGCAGAGCCGATTCATCCAGTAAATTCAGTCTTCGGCTCAATTTGTCCTCTCGTCGATTGTCGTACATCGAATTCTCTCTCTTCTCTCTCGTGTGTCTCTTCTGTCTCTGTTCTCTCAGTTTCTCGTGTGCGGCGGCTGATCAAATCTCTCATATCGATGTACGATAAGATACACTCTATATCACTCTGTCTCCCACGCTTTGTCACAACTATTATCGTCACGATGCATTATCGAGTGGGGCTCAGTGTTTTGCTAAAACATATAAAAGTATTTCACTGGAAAACACTGAAAGTCGCTCGAATATGGCTCAGAGTCTGAGTACCTCTCAGTTTCGTCAGGCGCCCCGCCATCAGCTGCACCTCTATCAACCGGCGTCCGACCGCCTCCGCTACCGCGCCGGCCGGGTGGTCCGCCACCCAGGGTGCCACCCCGACGACCGGACATCGCTGGAGGACCACCTACAGCGCCTCCGCCTCCTCCTCCTCCCTCGACCGTCCCTCCGCCACTGATTGCGCCTGCACCACCCACGACGAAGAGTACGCATCCGATATTTGAATGGGCCGGTGACTGGGTGGTCTCATTGATCTTTGATCTTTCAAACCAGTCACCGGCTCAATGACAGTCGCTAGTAGCTCGTAGTCCGTAGAATAGATGTGCTTGCTAGCATGTGATTGTGATTAGGCTCATTCGTACTCCAAATAAATATATTCAGTGCCTCCGATGCCGCCGGTTCCGGCCGCGAAGATTCCGGCTCAACTCCCGACTTCAGTTGCTGCAATGGCTACAGCGACCAGTCCTCCGGCAGTCTCGCCTCCGAATGGATCCGCCTCGAAAGCGGAGCAGGCAAGAAAGCTCACGGCACCCAGCACTCTCGAGGCACGTACTTACTATCACTTAACAACAATCTCTGGTCACAATTACGAATCTCTGGAATCACCTTTCCTTTCGAGAGCACTAACTCACCTCTCTGTGAGGGCTGCCAAACAGCTGTCATGCATGATTAATGAAATTAAATTACCATTATATTAATTAAAAGGTCTAGGTAGCGGCGGCGAATACGAGCAAGCAGGGATCGACGCCAAGTGAGCCGACGAGACACTACATCTATCAAGATCTGCTGTGTACGTAGATTTAAAGTCATTATTGGGGGCCACTTTGTAGTGCCACCTCAAATGTACAGAAATTTTAAAAAAATCACTTATTCCTTTCATTCAGTGACCACCCCGAATCCACTCTGGCAGAAGGTCGTTTTCTGGGAGAACGTCTTCGTGGATATCGTCGCTACGGAGAGGGAGATCATAGGAATGGATCAGGAGCCCAGCGAGATGATTGATCGGTTAGTTTCACTGAACCGATTGTGTCTTTGGGTTAACGTTAAATACTCGCTTATTCTGGAGTTACTGTAATAAACATGACAGAGCCATAGGGATTTGCACATTATCCGTCACCGTATGCACGTTGATTTCGATTGAAACTGATATTTAGCGACGTATTTGTTCGAATAGCGGTGAGCAAGGGAGACAGGGGATAGACTGGCGGATAACTCGAATGATACAAATAAATTTGTTCACTTCAGCTACGCCCATCTCGGAGAGCACGAGAAGAAACGGCTTGAATTGGAAGAAGATCGTCTGCTTGCCACTCTCCTTCACAATCTCACTGCATACATGATCATGTGTGGCACGGGACAGAAAGCGATTCAACAGAAGATCCGACGATTGCTGGGAAAGGCCCACATCGGATTAGTGTGCTCGAAGGAGATCAATCAATTACTGGATGATCTACCACAGACGGTGAGTCGGGTCTACTTGTGATTGCAAAGCTCGTTTCTCCTTCTCGCTTGCATATTCTTGTCTGACCGGCGAGAAAACGTTCGATGCGCGATCCGAAATGTCATCAGTACTATCCTTGAAACACTCGCTCGAAGGTCCTATGAGCTTTTAAAAAAAGAGTATAGTGTTTTTGCAGCAAGGCAATTCGATCCCGTTGAAACCTCTCGGCAGTCGACTGGTGCAGAAACAGAGCTTCACCGTTTATGTCGGATCGAACACTGAGGGAACTATGATGTTCATGGAAGTGAGTTATACCTCATCATAGATATATAAGACAGTTGGAAATATTGTTCCCGATTCATGAACTAGTTCAGCGGTATTATAGTAGATTTCTTATAATTGAACTAGCTCATGATTCGGAAGAATTTTTTCGCACTTCTCAGCAGGGATTCGAATAGGCTGTAATCTTTTATTTCAAGGTGTGCGATGATGCGGTGGTTCTTCGCGCTGTCACTGGGGCAGTATCAGAGAGATGGTGGTACGAGCGACTGGTGAACATGACCTACTCTCCGAAGACAAAGGTACACATAGTGTCTCAATCTGTGTAAAGGGATAAAAAAGAACTATTATCACACTTTCAAGTGGGATTTCATCGAAAGTAGCGTCACTACGCGAACATATTTCTTCTAGGTTCTCTGTCTGTGGCGAAAACACGAGGACAAGGTTCACATGCACAAGTTCTACACCAAGAAGGTTTGTTGCTAGAATTTCAGACGAATTTTGCCTTTGGATTCGAAGTGAAATGCCGAATTCGCCATATTCAATGCTAATTTCGATATTCCAGTGTCGCGACCTGTATTTGTGCATGAAGAACGCGATGGAACGTGCGGCAGCAAGGGGCAAAGTGAACGTGGAGGGAAGGGATCTGGGTGGAGAATTCCCGGTCCATGACACGGAAGCCAATCAGGGTGGACTGCTGCAGGTTAGAGCACTTATTCGCGCGAAAGGAGGAAGGAAGAGGCCGGAAGGAGACTAGTGAACTACTCGCCTCCTCCCTGCCTCTTATTCCCGGGGACCGATAGCTCACTAACAAGAACATTGAGCTTGATGTGCATTTCAAAGAACGATATCCCGCGCATCTAGAAGTTAATCGCCCCATTAGCACAAAATTAACTGATTTATTGAAGGTGCGTATTGACGGAGTCTCAATCGAATTCGTCAATCGTCAGTATTTCATCGAGCTTGGCAACATAAAAAAGTGCAATACCTACGGTGGAAATGTGTTTCTACTCGAAGAGTTTGGTAAGTTACCTAGTCATCTTCACCGTTTCATTTTGATTAATATCAGAAATGAACTCTATTTTTCAGATCGGAAGGAGAACAAGCTCATTCAGCGTCGCTATATCTCTGCCATGGTTAGTGAATACTCCGATTGTTTTTTCCAGCACCAAGATCGAATTGTAAATTGCACAAACTATAGCACGAAAAATGATGTAATGACAATGCGAACCATGTCACCCCGAACTGTGATTATCAAATCGACTATTCGTGTTGTCCCACCATATTCGTGCTGCACAGTAGTGATGTCAACTCACCACCGAAATGGTGCCAACTCAATGCCTAATATGGATAGAAAAGGCAACATATTGGGTGTTGAAGTTGATCCTGCATCCCTGCTCCACGGCTCGGGTCGCATGTATGCCCGGCCTCAAATCCTTTCAGTTCCCCATTCTCTCTTCAGGCTTCTTCAATCGCCTGGGCGTTGCATCGCGTGTTTAGCATCCGACAGACGGCCGTAGCCGCTTTCCCCCCTCCCCGACCCCTCCGACACACTCTTTCGGCCACTGCAGCCCTGCCACAGGGTCGACTGGCTGAAGAACTGCAGCAGGGCCATTTGCAGCTGATGCTGCAGAGCAATCCGTCCATCGAATCGGGCAACTCTGTCGATTCGGCCATTGTCGTGGATTCGGAAGGAAGCACTCCCGTTCAGTAGTCTATCGAGTAGGTTCGTGTGCACGTGTATTGCAATCAGGACTGGGCAAAATTTTTACGGATCTCTCACTTCGCAATACTCTCTCGCTGTCTCTAACCGGCGAGAGAGCACTAGGAAACAAGAGACCGTAAAATTATTGCCCAGCCATTGTTGCAATGCTTCCATTCTCTCGATTGTACCTACTCTCTAATTCTATTTATCCGGAGAGTAAGAATAATTGAGAAGGGAAACATTGTGTATTGTTCGGTGAAAGGAAAGCACTAAGTCAAGAGTAAAAAACGGAATGTTAATATGATAAGTTGGAATACTTTCGCATTTGTCGTTCAACCTATCAGAGCATGGTGTCGTAACATTGTGGTTGTACGTTAACCTAATCACTACTTTGGCACACTTCTCTGACTATACCAAAACACAATATATTTTCCTTCCTTTACAATTAATGCACAATTTCAAAATATACATTTTTTACAGGCCGACCAAATCTGCTATGCTGTACTCTGCGTTTTCTCATTCAATGCTGCTGGAAAGAAAGAAGAGAAAAAGGCTGAAGAAGCTACTAAATAATCTACTCATATTATAACCCTAATATTCACTTGATTCAAACCTACCTGGTAGATTCTATAACTGTCCGTGGCACTATTTATTTAGACTCTTTCTTCCCTTTTGGTAACTGAAATTACTTCTTATTATCGGGTGAATTTCCCTCTCATTCGCTGTATTTTATTGTTCAGTTGCTCTATTCTTCACTACACAGCAATGTCTCAGCGATAATTTCTCTTGATTTTTTGTGTGCGTTAAATGAGGTCCAACCATAATTGAGTCTCTCTTTAGAGAGAGAAGTTTTGTGTCATAAAGAGCATTGTCCAATATGTAGTGATTGTAACTGAAGTCGAAGCTAATATTGTCTCATTGTATGCCTGCTGTAATTGTGAACGATCTCGATCAGGCATAGCTAGTTGAATTTGTGATACATTCAATAGAGTAGGTATAGCAATAACATCGTCTTGAATAAAAAGGTTCTATGCACATCATATCAATGATATCTCCAATATTCAAATGTATAATATAAATGAAGGCGACGCAATCGCTCGAGAATTTTGAAGAAGGAGTGGAAAAGGCTGTGTAGTTTGTATGGGCACATTGATTGAACTGAGAGGCCAGAAAATGGGACAATTATCGAGCACAATGAATGAGAAATTGTATGTTACATCAAATTTGTCTATTCGATGGGACTTTTCATCTACATCTTGGAATTATTGAAGAGAAGTCTGAGTTCTTCCACTAATCTCTCCTGTCGGTAGGCGATTCTGAAATTAAAAAAATGAATGAAAATATAAGAAAATCATGAAAGTTTGATTGAAATGTACACAGCTAGACCGAGTGATGTCAAAAACTGAAGAAAGTACTCCACTACGCCTGTCAAAGCATCGAACCTTTATACGAGCAATAATTCGTATTAAGGATCAGGCCTGAGATAAACGATAGACCAAAAATAAACCCTATTTGTAATTCATACAAATCGGCCGCTCACCGAACTCTCGGGACATTGGTCTTCTTCACATTATTTCCATTGACTCCGTCTTGCTTGAAGAATTCACCGAGCCAGTGACGCTTGAGCTTACAAAACTCTGATTTTTCACAATTTCACTAAATCCAAAGGACTCGACATGCACAAACATTATTGTACATGTTTGAAATCCATATGTATATTGGTAGAGCCATCCGTTACATAACTCTCATCTTTCTATTCCCAACCTCGTCTTCGAAGCCTGACTGGAGTACCGAATTGCGAGCGATCTCGGCTAGATCGACACTGGAGAGCTTCCACATCTTCAAAGTTAAATCAGACTAAGAAGGACAAACTTTGATAAGAAGAAGGAAGGGACAATTCTAAATGTGTAATATACCCATAACCCACATTGATTGCGTTAGAGTATTCCTCCATGAGCGCATCTCTTGTCACGTGAAATTGCAACGGATCGTCTGTCGATAGCGAAACATTCAGACCCTAGAATTTTAATCATTCGATTCGTAGGAATAACATCTTCTCATTTTTTCAGGTAGTAACTGAGTGTAATTGATGAACATAATAAGTTTTTGATTGAACGCGAAACAAATGGCAACTTTTGACAACAAATACACTTACCATCTCGAAATAGGAATGGAATGGGTTACGCGGGTAAGCGAGAAATAACTTGTTATTTGAGATCGGGGACATAGCGATTCCCATTTGTGTTAGGTAGAAGAGATACTGCATCACAGGAGCCTGAATTTAATTAGTCCACCATGTTCCAAATAAGCATATTGTTGTCTCAGACTTTCTTATCCATGGCGCCAGCCAGTCAATGACTCGGGGTTCATGGTATACACTGTCGGGCAGGGGTGCTAAACCAATATACCTCTCCACCAATGAACTTGATCCGAAATAACAAACACCCGTGCAGAAAGTCCAAAATGCAATCAAACAAGTGAAAATTTGAACAGTTTACGTTTTACTTTTTCCGTCAGCTCTCTTGCTGATCAGAGTTAGGAAATTTCGGAAATGGAAGGATAATGACAAAAATGACAAACCTTCCTGAGCAGGATTCCATGGGCGATCGATTCACTCGTGAGAAAGGCTCCTATCAAATGACTAGTGTGACCGGCCTCGCCACAATGGGGACGAAGGGCGAATGTGTTGAAACCTCGCAATCTGAAAATTGTATGGGGTGACTACTTAAGTTTAAGCTATTTAAAATAATTATATCGGTAATCTTCAATGAAATATATTATAAAATAACCTTCGAAATGCATTGAGTGAGCAGAGATTGGCGTACAGGTAGTACAGGTAATAGTTGTATGGAGGATTCTCATTGGCTGTATAATCGGGAGGCGAAAGAGTGGTGTGATCGAACTGGAATTAGTACTTACAAACAGAACAAGTGGTATCGATAACAATCAGCCGCAGTTGGCAAATAATATATATGAAAGTGACTTGAAAGAGCTCTTGCTTGCTCTCATCATCGACACAATCAAATCCGGAAACATTTAAGAGAAATCGGTGCAGGTGAGGGTGAGATGAGGGATCATTCGTGACCTGACATTTTCTCATTCTTATTCTTATTCGTTATTCACCACATAGACAATGCATTTAGCGCGGAATGGAGGCAACAGGTGGCAACAGGTTTCGTTGAAATTAACAGGAAATACAGGTAAGGTTTTTGTTCTTCTCCTGTTTGTGATTCAAATTACCATACCTCGAAAAGTGGAGAGAAGATGTTATCGATAAGATTATCAAAACTATTGACGATGCCTGTCTTCTTAAATAAATCGCTGCAATTCTATTCGGTTCCGTTGAGTTTGATTTTCGAAAAATTTTATTTAAAAAAAAATACTCACTACAGACGAGGAATCTGAATCATCCATTTCACTTGAGGAGACCAAACGTCATAATCGATGGCCCACTTGGCAAGATTATCCCACTCTCCCTGAAGAGATTAAAGATCATTCCCGAGGGAAGATCATTGCGGTACCTTATTTCTTCCGTAGATCGACAGCCTTGGCTCAGCGTATTCATATTTGGAATCTTCCATGTCGATGAACACTTCCTTCAATAAAAAATTTAATTTCCGGAAGATTAACTGAGCGGTATCTTCCAAAGTAGTATATGGATTGAAAGTTTTTGAACAATCACCAATATCAAACCTTGATTAATTCTGCAAAGAATCGACCCTGTATGTAGTTGTCCGTTTTGAGAAATACATCTCTTAGTCCTGACTCGCCCATCGGATTGTATCCACAAAGGAATATTCAATGATGAAAATAAATTTTATTTATTTAGCTTTCCGCTATCTCAGGTGAGCGAGCATTATATTGAGAAACATAATACTACAATATTAAAAACAAATAAAACATTGAAATTGAAAACAACATTTTCATAATATTATGATCTGTCTCTAACGGTCTCTTACTTGGAATTGAATTGATCGAAGCGATGGAAAGTATTTCGATCAGCGGACATGTTGAGAAGATCGATGGAAAGATCGAACGACTGTGACAATGTATTATTTTTGAGAACTTTCAAATTACCGATTCCGTCCGAAAAGAAAACATTTTTGATTCACCGATATTCCAAGTTGCTCGAACACTTCATGAAGAGTAACTTCCTTTCCATTCTGAACAATTTATTAGATGCTTATCAATTTATCAATACCTTCAACATTACTGCTGTGTCAGGTTCCCTTTTCATCTTTCCTTTGATGAAGCGCAGAATGTGCTTCTGGTTCATTAGGGCAGCTCCATGAATGTGAGTGTCAACCTGAAGATTTGGTCGCAGCGGTTAGGCAAATAGTAAAACAATGCAAAACATGTTGAACTTCCGGCTCTTCACTGATCGAAACTGAGGAGTAAGACAGAACCGCAATCAGAAATCACCAGTCAGACCAGGACTTCAGAAACATTTGCTTCGAGAACCCCATACTCGCTGTTGTCGAACCATGTCCGAAATTGTATTCTAATGTTCCAAACTTGACAAATTACATTGTTAACGAATTACTAGTATTTCTAAGACAGTTCAATGGATCCCAATGGAGTTCGGTCACTAACTCCGAATGAGCAGCAAAATCATTTTTCTCACGCATATCGTATTTTCGCTGTCCAAGATGACCTTTTTTATACCATACCTTGCGGAGATTGTAGAAATCCCTGTGTGAGACTGATTTCTGTTCTTTCAGCTCTTTGTTTTCATTGTAGAGAGTGTGCATGTTGAATTGCATCTTCTTCAATTCCATCTGACGGAAACAGAATGACTTCCTGCAATGGTCGTGTTCTTCATAATCAGATACACGAAAATGGTTTTATAAGAGGATTTTTTTAACACTCAGCCGATGAAAAAGTGCGATCGAGTTATCAGCAATAATATTGTGCGTATCAAATGCTCAGTAAACTCAATGCAATCGATTGCCTGTGAAAGAGGAAGAGAGAAAGGAAGAGGGGAGGAGGCCAGGTAGATCATTGGCCTCCTCCCAACCTCGGCTCTGTACGAGTTGAAGGGTCCCTAGAAAATTGAAAGGTCCCAAAAAAATTGAAAGGTCCCTAAAAAATTGAAAGGTCCCTAAAAAATATGGGAAAAATTGGAAGGTCCCAAAAAATTGAAAGGTCCCTAAAAAATTGAAAGGTCCCTAAAAAATTGAAAGGTCCCTAAAAAATTGAAAGGTCCCAAAATTATCCGGAAAAACCCCGCATCACAACCACCAAGCCGCACCACAACCACCGACAAAAAAAGGGAGGAAATAAGGCCGGTGGTGGTAGAAAGAAGCAGTGATTTTCAATAAAGAAGTTCCGGTGATATGCTCAACTGTCCGCATTGAAATATCAACAAATGACACGAAATCAACACAAAAAACATGATAATAAGGGCTTTCATTCTTCTCAAATATTTTTAGGATCTTTCATTTTTTTCGATTTTTTTAGGGGCCTTTAAATTTTAGGGACCTTTCAATTTTTCCAGATATTTTTGGGACCTTTCAATTTTTAGGGACCTTTCAATTTTTGGGGACCTTTCAATTTTTCCGGATAATTTTGGGACCTTTCAATTTTTTAGGGACCTTTCAATTTTTTAGGGACCTTTCAATTTTTTGGGACCTTTTAATTTTTCCCATATTTTTTTAGGGACCTTTCAATTTTTTTGGGACCTTTCAATTTTCTAGGGACCCTTCAACTCGTACAGAGCCCCAACCTCTTCCTCTCTTCTCCTTCCTCTCAGTTCGTCAAAGGTCAACTACGTGCAAATAATCACACGAAAATGTTTTACTCACGTCGGGCCATCGATAACACTCTTTTGAATATTAGTGAGATCCTTCAGAAACTGTTCCTTTGTCAGAATAAATGAAGCGACTTCTGGCATCGTCTGTCCCTCGGTCATACCAACGTTCATCTGCAAAGATGATGAAGATTCAATACAACTTCTGTTTCTATTGTAAGGGATGATTTGTACTCCCAAACAGAAAAATTGAGTTTCGATCGTCTTGCTTTTGTCTCGTAAATAGGTGCCGGCGATTGAATGGTAGGGCCCCATTCGAGGGTTCGATGTAGGGCATCAGATTACTCACCACCCCAGCTACTCTCCATATTCTGTAGACAATTTCCGATTCGGGAAGAGGATTGTTCAGTCCCCAGTGGTCTTCGGATGCATGGGGGGCGTTAAATGAAGTCTCATCATCTGAAGAAATGTTATTTGGAAGGAGTACTTATCTCTCGTTTTCACTGTTGTTTCCAGCCATTCTTTCGCAATTTTCAGGTTGATTCCCATCGATGAAATTCCTAGTCGTCGAAGGAAACACGCTACCGACTCTATCCATGTACTCCTAAATGGAACAATTGTCGATAAATTTTCGTCGACTACCGGATACCTTTCTGAGTAACAGCGCTTCTCTGAGGGAACATGTGATTCGAGGATCTTCGAAATCCTTAAAAAATATAGTATCTTTTACTGGAATAGTATCCTAAAGCAATTCAATCTTGATCATCGATGTGATGAGCAGTACCTGTTTCATCGTAAAAGCCTTGTATTAGCTCTTTCTCTCCCCGAAATTCGAACTTTCGAAGTTGTTAAATACGGATACCTTTGCAACTAATCATCCTTAAAGTTGATTTAATTTCAGACTCACATCGGTATGGTCACTATCGAATTCAAGACGACGGAAGTTCATTCGGGAGTCTTCAAATAAAACGCCATCCTGAAGAAAAGTGATTTTTTTTTTGCAAACTTGAGCACTACACCGTCAGTATTGTCCCACGTATAATGAAAGGAAATAGAAAACGATATCAAAGCCCATCTGGGATAGAATAAAGACTACCACTCACATGAGGAACTGATAATCTGAAATCACCATCGTTGGAAGAACCGAGATCCATCTCGCACATAACATCGAGAACTTCATCACTGAAAAATAATTATTCATCTATGTCATTCATCGTTGCGGTTCGCTAGTCCGATTCATTTTACTTAGTTCTCGCAGTTTTACCGGTTAGTAAAAACACAAAGTGATTCATGTGAGTTCAGAAATCAACATGTTATTGCGGCAAAGATGTAAAAACATTAGGATAGAAACCAATGCCGCTCCCGATTTCGCAATATTTTCAATCTATTTTCAGGTTCATTATCGGGACTACCGGCCATGTTTGCGGCAGTTGGCTAGAAACCTTAATACGTGTACGTGGGCGAAAAGGGTCGGAAATTCCAACCCACCAACCCAGCATCCTTACTCGTCAAGAAACGATTAAGAATAGAGACAGAAAGCAGAATTCATAAAACTAAGATTCTCTGAATACCTAACACCCTGGCTTGGACCTACCGGGGAGAGTGTGATTGTTATTGGACGGACTGTCTACCCAATACCTCCAGAACGAAAGATCGAATATGTGAAACAATGCTATCGTTTAATCTAGACTCGAGGGTCACATAAGTCTCTTGATCACTCACGTAATAGGAGCAGAGGAATCATTATCAGTCATTGGAAGAGAATCGAAGTACGAATGACTATTGAGAGCAATTGAAGATGTGAAAGGAGAAGAATGGAGAATGACGGTAAATTGTGAATCCAAACTGTTTTTGACCCGGCTTTATTGAACTCTTTTTCTCTGGTTCTCTCTTATTCCTATCGTATGACGACTTCTCGATTTGACTCATCCCTCGTTTTTTTCTCTGAAACTATCTGAATTCTCAACTCTCTCGTACACTTGAGGGGTCTCAGTTAGCAACAATGATTCATAGGCATTATTGGTTGAAAAATATTGTGAAAATTTGCACTGGAGAAGTAGAATGCCTAATATATTTTGAAAGGGATTGGCTATGATCGATAAAACAGAGTAACTTCTCAAATTTTAGAAAATACTGGGCAAACGCTGAATTGTGGAGAGGTAAAAAATGCAAGCGCTGTTGCACCATTGAAAAAAGAAATATCGTGAAATTATTTTCCGTTCCACTCGCAGTTGACCTTTGACTACCGTTCGATGGGCGGAGTTAGGAAGAGGCCGGGAGGAAGCTAGTAATCTACCTGCTCTCCTCCGCCGTACCTCTTCCCTTCCTCTCTTTTCCAGACAATCAATGCGCTAACCAGCACATTGAGTTTGCTGAACATTTGAAACGCACGATAAGGCCAGTGAAGTCCCCCGGGTCTAAGTCAAGGATATTTGACGGTACAGTAGACTACTTCATGACTGGTTACTGTAATTAAGAAATGAATTTATCGAGAAACTGTAAGCAACGGTAGCAGTGTGATTGAACAAGCGCGTGACCATGTGGATAAGTGAGATGTCGCGCAAAATTGATTGATTCAGCAGAGGAATGGGCTTGCTGTGTACATTTTCGGCATTGTCGATCCCGAACCTGTAGTCCTAGGGCCAAGTTGGCGCTCAATAGGATCCCCGAACTGCAGTCAAACATTTATAAATAGTTTTATTAACGTATTTATGACGATCTACGTGCAGCTCAGACAATTGGGCTGCTCTTGGTCAGGGGAGAATTCAAGGAAGTGACGATTGTTTGAAGAGCCATCCCTGAAAAGTGAAAAAGTTCATTGTAATGATTGCGATAATAGTGAATAGGTCTCAAATTTTGAAACACATAATTGGAAAATATGCTTAGGAAATATTCATCGCATATTTACTGCCAGTTTTCCTACGTTCATAAGATTCGTCCGAATATTCTTCAATTTCTTGATCCACTCCAGCAATTAAATACGTCCAATTACAGCATGCCTGCAATTAAACACAAGTTTCCATGTATTTTTTTATATTCCTCATCTATCCCGGAATGATGAAATAATTAAAGAGTACCACACCAATAGCTCAGGCAAAATAATTTTCGAGAACCACATAATCACAATCAGAGTTTTTGAAATGAAAATGAATCTCACCGCAACGAAGATAAGAATCACAATGATGATGAGAGCCTCGAGAAGAATGGTCATTCCTCTAACTGAGAGTGATACTTCGAAACCCGTTAAAATTAGAATGAATAGGCGAAAAAGGGACTGACGAATACGCCTCGCCTCGAGGAAAGCAAAAAATTGTAGGACGCCAAAAAGATATGGCAAAAACGTGTTTTCGGCAGAGATTGCAACTGAAATGACGAATTCATAGGGAGAAACAACATTTTTGAATCGAGCGCTAGATCACGGCAAGTTTAAAAGGGCTTCGATTGCTTCGATTTTTTTCTCGAAACAACTCGATATCCGATTCGGAACAAATATAAATTTTCAGTTCCATAGTATGCAGGAGTAAACGACATTTATTCAGAAATCATCATGGTAGCTTTTTTCAACATTTATGACTGCTGCTGAAACGCAGCTGATGATCATTATGTAACAGCTTATCTCATCGAACATTAATTAGTTGGCATTTTTTGAAAATGGTCACTTTTAAAGCGCGATCAGGAGTCTGAATTATATGTATTGCTATTTTTGCAATATTGCATCACACTCCATAAATTGAAAATAATTATAAATAAAATAATTAATTTCTAAAATTTATTCAAATATTTTTTAAATAAATTTCTAAAATTTATTCAAATATTTTTTATTAAAAATTTAAAAATAAATAATAATTAAAACTAATAAATAAAAATCTAAGTAAAATAGCTAGCTTTACAAATAACTACGGTAGCGTTTGATTCCGGGTCTGGTCTCGCCACGAATTTTAGCGTACTGTAAGTATTTCTGGTCGAACATTTCAAATTTCTTGGAAAGTTTCCAAGAAATTTGAAATTTGAATTCGCTATTGATTTTTCGTTGTTTTCGCGTTTTATTGTTGTTATTACTTAATTTTTTTATTTATTTTTTGTTTCAGTCTCTTCTCGCTCGGTCACTGCCCCGCTCGGCCGCTCAGACGACGCCATTCGGCCCCTTTTCGACCAGTTAGTCGCTTTTTCATTTTTTTTGGATTTGCGTAGTCATGCGCTGTTTGACCATTTGTTCACTGTTAGTTTTTGATTGATGGCTGTCAAACCAGTTGTGAATCGTTCCCGTAGTGCGTTTGAGTGCGCCTGACACAAATGACTTTCGCGAGGAAAAGAAAAAGAGGTTTGCGCGACGAGGGCGTTTTGGCGTTTCTTTATTGCGATTTTTGCCGTGAATTGGGACAAACCATTGACCCCAGTACTCGTTGCATCAGTATACGTGTTCAATGTTGAAGCGCGACTAGGTGAGCCATTAAACCAAAGATCAAAGTTCACTTTTATATTGGGCAAAGATCAAAGTTCAGTTTTATATTGGGTCAAAGATCAAAGTTCACTTTTCTAATCGCCAATTTTTTTATCACTAAAACATTTATCAGTTCAATAGGATGATAAATAATATTTACAATGCAAAAATCAAAGATCAAAGATCAAAAATCATGTTTCTCAGACGACGACAACATCAGCGCAGGGATCGTCACGCAGCGCCTCCCAAGGGTCGACGGAGATGATTCCCACCGTCGCTGCAGCCGTGAGTTTTTCATATTGTGCAATTGATAATTGGTTAGCTGGCCCGTCGCGAATTCCGAAGCTACAGCTTGTGAATTTTGTTCAAAATGCGCCTACTTTTTTGCACTATTTCTTGATAATTATCAGACCGGTGTAGAATGACTGTTTTCCACTCGTTTTTTCGACATTCCTTGGAGTTCGCGTGTGATATCAATGAATTGGATTTTTTGCTGCCCTTTTCCCCGCTCTTTTCGAGCCTTCCTTTTTAGTCTCTTTCTCGCGCTTTTCCCGATTTGGAAATGTCGGATTCGCTCTAACCGAAAACTACGTTTGGAAACGGTAGATGAGTAAGGCAGCATACGGCAGTTTAGTGCTGTATTTTTTAAACTAAGAACTTGACGATTAGTCTGCATTCTGATTCTTTTTTCCGCAGTGTGGTTGGACGACATCGTGGAGGAGGAGCAACTTCATGGCCGGCCGGCCCGCAATTGCCGCCACATACCGCAGTGTGGTTGGACGACATCGTGGAGGAGGAGCAACTTCATGGCCGGCCGGCCCGCAATTGCCGCCACATACCGCAGTGTGGTTGGACGACATCGTGGAGGAGGAGCAATCTTCGGCCGGTGGTAGTGGGGGTGGTCGGTGGGAGGGCCTCATCACAAACAATTGCCGCCACATACCGCAGTGTGGTTGGACGACATCGTGGAGGAGGAGCAACTTCATGGCCGGCCGGCCCGCAATTGCCGCCACATACCGCAGGGTGGTTGGACGACATCGTGGAGGAGGAGCAACTTCATGGCCGGCCGGCCCGCAATTGCCGCCACATACCGCAGTGTGGTTGGACGACATCGTGGAGGAGGAGCAACTTCATGGCCGGCCGGCCCGCAATTGCCGCCACATACCGCAGTGTGGTTGGACGACATCGTGGAGGAGGAGCAACTTCATGGCCGGCCGGCCCGCAATTGCCGCCTCATACCGCAGTGTGGTTGGACGACATCGTGGAGGAGGAGCAACTTCATGGCCGGCCGGCCCGCAATTGCCGCCACATACCGCAGTGTGGTTGGACGACATCGTGGAGGAGGAGCAACTTCATGGCCGGCCGGCCCGCAATTGCCGCCACATACCGCAGTGTGGTTGGACGACATCGTGGAGGAGGAGCAATCTTCGGCCGGTGGTAATGGGGGTGGTCGGTGGGAGGGCCTCATCACAAACAATTGCCGCCACATACCGCAGTGTGGTTGGACGACATCGTGGAGGAGGAGCAACTTAATGGCCGACCGGCCCGCAATTGCCGCCACATACCGCAGTGTGGTTGGACGACATCGTGGAGGAGGAGCAACTTCATGGCCGGCCGGCCCGCAATTGCCGCCACATACCGCAGTGTGGTTGGACGACATCGTGGAGGAGGAGCAACTTCATGGCCGGCCGGCCCGCAATTGCCGCCACATACCGCAGTGTGGTTGGACGACATCGTGGAGGAGGAGCAACTTCATGGCCGGCCGGCCCGCAATTGCCGCCACATACCGCAGTGTGGTTGGACGACATCGTGGAGGAGGAGCAATCTTCGGCCGGTGGTAATGGGGGTGGTCGGTGGGAGGGCCTCATCACAAACAATTGCCGCCACATACCGCAGTGTGGTTGGACGACATCGTGGAGGAGGAGCAACTTCATGGCCGGCCGGCCCGCAATTGCCGCCACATACCGCAGTGTGGTTGGACGACATCGTGGAGGAGGAGCAACTTCATGGCCGGCCGGCCCGCAATTGCCGCCACATACCGCAGTGTGGTTGGACGACATCGTGGAGGAGGAGCAACTTCATGGCCGGCCGGCCCGCAATTGCCGCCACATACCGCAGTGTGGTTGGACGACATCGTGGAGGAGGAGCAACTTCATGGCCGGCCGGCCCGCAATTGCCGCCTCATACCGCAGTGTGGTTGGACGACATCGTGGAGGAGGAGCAACTTCATGGCCGGCCGGCCCGCAATTGCCGCCACATACCGCAGTGTGGTTGGACGACATCGTGGAGGAGGAGCAACTTCATGGCCGGCCGGCCCGCAATTGCCGCCACATACCGCAGTGTGGTTGGACGACATCGTGGAGGAGGAGCAATCTTCGGCCGGTGGTAATGGGGGTGGTCGGTGGGAGGGCCTCATCACAAACAATTGCCGCCACATACCGCAGTGTGGTTGGACGACATCGTGGAGGAGGAGCAACTTCATGGCCGGCCGGCCCGCAATTGCCGCCACATACCGCAGTGTGGTTGGACGACATCGTGGAGGAGGAGCAACTTCATGGCCGGCCGGCCCGCAATTGCCGCCACATACCGCAGTGTGGTTGGACGACATCGTGGAGGAGGAGCAACTTCATGGCCGGCCGGCCCGCAATTGCCGCCACATACCGCAGTGTGGTTGGACGACATCGTGGAGGAGGAGCAATCTTCGGCCGGTGGTAATGGGGGTGGTCGGTGGGAGGGCCTCATCACAAACAATTGCCGCCACATACCGCAGTGTGGTTGGACGACATCGTGGAGGAGGAGCAACTTCATGGCCGGCCGGCCCGCAATTGCCGCCACATACCGCAGTGTGGTTGGACGACATCGTGGAGGAGGAGCAACTTCATGGCCGGCCGGCCCGCAATTGCCGCCACATACCGCAGTGTGGTTGGACGACATCGTGGAGGAGGAGCAACTTCATGGCCGGCCGGCCCGCAATTGCCGCCACATACCGCAGTGTGGTTGGACGACATCGTGGAGGAGGAGCAACTTCATGGCCGGCCGGCCCGCAATTGCCGCCTCATACCGCAGTGTGGTTGGACGACATCGTGGAGGAGGAGCAACTTCATGGCCGGCCGGCCCGCAATTGCCGCCACATACCGCAGTGTGGTTGGACGACATCGTGGAGGAGGAGCAACTTCATGGCCGGCCGGCCCGCAATTGCCGCCACATACCGCAGTGTGGTTGGACGACATCGTGGAGGAGGAGCAATCTTCGGCCGGTGGTAATGGGGGTGGTCGGTGGGAGGGCCTCATCACAAACAATTGCCGCCACATACCGCAGTGTGGTTGGACGACATCGTGGAGGAGGAGCAACTTCATGGCCGGCCGGCCCGCAATTGCCGCCACATACCGCAGTGTGGTTGGACGACATCGTGGAGGAGGAGCAACTTCATGGCCGGCCGGCCCGCAATTGCCGCCACATACCGCAGTGTGGTTGGACGACATCGTGGAGGAGGAGCAACTTCATGGCCGGCCGGCCCGCAATTGCCGCCACATACCGCAGTGTGGTTGGACGACATCGTGGAGGAGGAGCAACTTCATGGCCGGCCGGCCCGCAATTGCCGCCACATACCGCAGTGTGGTTGGACGACATCGTGGAGGAGGAGCAACTTCATGGCCGGCCGGCCCGCAATTGCCGCCACATACCGCAGTGTGGTTGGACGACATCGTGGAGGAGGAGCAACTTCATGGCCGGCCGGCCCGCAATTGCCGCCACATACCGCAGTGTGGTTGGACGACATCGTGGAGGAGGAGCAACTTCATGGCCGGCCGGCCCGCAATTGCCGCCACATACCGCAGTGTGGTTGGACGACATCGTGGAGGAGGAGCAATCTTCGGCCGGTGGTAATGGGGGTGGTCGGTGGGAGGGCCTCATCACAAACAATTGCCGCCACATACCGCAGTGTGGTTGGACGACATCGTGGAGGAGGAGCAACTTCATGGCCGGCCGGCCCGCAATTGCCGCCACATACCGCAGTGTGGTTGGACGACATCGTGGAGGAGGAGCAACTTCATGGCCGGCCGGCCCGCAATTGCCGCCACATACCGCAGTGTGGTTGGACGACATCGTGGAGGAGGAGCAACTTCATGGCCGGCCGGCCCGCAATTGCCGCCACATACCGCAGTGTGGTTGGACGACATCGTGGAGGAGGAGCAACTTCATGGCCGGCCGGCCCGCAATTGCCGCCTCATACCGCAGTGTGGTTGGACGACATCGTGGAGGAGGAGCAACTTCATGGCCGGCCGGCCCGCAATTGCCGCCACATACCGCAGTGTGGTTGGACGACATCGTGGAGGAGGAGCAACTTCATGGCCGGCCGGCCCGCAATTGCCGCCACATACCGCAGTGTGGTTGGACGACATCGTGGAGGAGGAGCAACTTCATGGCCGGCCGGCCCGCAATTGCCGCCACATACCGCAGTGTGGTTGGACGACATCGTGGAGGAGGAGCAATCTTCGGCCGGTGGTAATGGGGGTGGTCGGTGGGAGGGCCTCATCACAAACAATTGCCGCCACATACCGCAGTGTGGTTGGACGACATCGTGGAGGAGGAGCAACTTCATGGCCGGCCGGCCCGCAATTGCCGCCACATACCGCAGGGTGGTTGGACGACATCGTGGAGGAGGAGCAACTTCATGGCCGGCCGGCCCGCAATTGCCGCCACATACCGCAGTGTGGTTGGACGACATCGTGGAGGAGGAGCAACTTCATGGCCGGCCGGCCCGCAATTGCCGCCACATACCGCAGTGTGGTTGGACGACATCGTGGAGGAGGAGCAACTTCATGGCCGGCCGGCCCGCAATTGCCGCCACATACCGCAGTGTGGTTGGACGACATCGTGGAGGAGGAGCAACTTCATGGCCGGCCGGCCCGCAATTGCCGCCACATACCGCAGTGTGGTTGGACGACATCGTGGAGGAGGAGCAACTTCATGGCCGGCCGGCCCGCAATTGCCGCCACATACCGCAGTGTGGTTGGACGACATCGTGGAGGAGGAGCAACTTCATGGCCGGCCGGCCCGCAATTGCCGCCACATACCGCAGTGTGGTTGGACGACATCGTGGAGGAGGAGCAACTTCATGGCCGGCCGGCCCGCAATTGCCGCCACATACCGCAGTGTGGTTGGACGACATCGTGGAGGAGGAGCAACTTCATGACCGGCCGGCCCGCAATTGCCGCCTCATACCGCAGTGTGGTTGGACGACATCGTGGAGGAGGAGCAACTTCATGGCCGGCCGGCCCGCAATTGCCGCCACATACCGCAGTGTGGTTGGACGACATCGTGGAGGAGGAGCAACTTCATGGCCGGCCGGCCCGCAATTGCCGCCACATACCGCAGTGTGGTTGGACGACATCGTGGAGGAGGAGCAACTTCATGGCCGGCCGGCCCGCAATTGCCGCCACATACCGCAGTGTGGTTGGACGACATCGTGGAGGAGGAGCAACTTCATGGCCGGCCGGCCCGCAATTGCCGCCACATACCGCAGTGTGGTTGGACGACATCGTGGAGGAGGAGCAACTTCATGGCCGGCCGGCCCGCAATTGCCGCCACATACCGCAGTGTGGTTGGACGACATCGTGGAGGAGGAGCAACTTCATGGCCGGCCGGCCCGCAATTGCCGCCACATACCGCAGTGTGGTTGGACGACATCGTGGAGGAGGAGCAATCTTCGGCCGGTGGTAATGGGGGTGGTCGGTGGGAGGGCCTCATCACAAACAATTGCCGCCACATACCGCAGTGTGGTTGGACGACATCGTGGAGGAGGAGCAACTTCATGGCCGGCCGGCCCGCAATTGCCGCCACATACCGCAGTGTGGTTGGACGACATCGTGGAGGAGGAGCAACTTCATGGCCGGCCGGCCCGCAATTGCCGCCACATACCGCAGTGTGGTTGGACGACATCGTGGAGGAGGAGCAACTTCATGGCCGGCCGGCCCGCAATTGCCGCCACATACCGCAGTGTGGTTGGACGACATCGTGGAGGAGGAGCAACTTCATGGCCGGCCGGCCCGCAATTGCCGCCTCATACCGCAGTGTGGTTGGACGACATCGTGGAGGAGGAGCAACTTCATGGCCGGCCGGCCCGCAATTGCCGCCACATACCGCAGTGTGGTTGGACGACATCGTGGAGGAGGAGCAACTTCATGGCCGGCCGGCCCGCAATTGCCGCCACATACCGCAGTGTGGTTGGACGACATCGTGGAGGAGGAGCAACTTCATGGCCGGCCGGCCCGCAATTGCCGCCACATACCGCAGTGTGGTTGGACGACATCGTGGAGGAGGAGCAATCTTCGGCCGGTGGTAGTGGGGGTGGTCGGTGGGAGGGCCTCATCACAAACAATTGCCGCCACATACCGCAGTGTGGTTGGACGACATCGTGGAGGAGGAGCAACTTCATGGCCGGCCGGCCCGCAATTGCCGCCACATACCGCAGTGTGGTTGGACGACATCGTGGAGGAGGAGCAACTTCATGGCCGGCCGGCCCGCAATTGCCGCCACATACCGCAGTGTGGTTGGACGACATCGTGGAGGAGGAGCAACTTCATGGCCGGCCGGCCCGCAATTGCCGCCACATACCGCAGTGTGGTTGGACGACATCGTGGAGGAGGAGCAACTTCATGGCCGGCCGGCCCGCAATTGCCGCCACATACCGCAGTGTGGTTGGACGACATCGTGGAGGAGGAGCAACTTCATGGCCGGCCGGCCCGCAATTGCCGCCACATACCGCAGTGTGGTTGGACGACATCGTGGAGGAGGAGCAACTTCATGGCCGGCCGGCCCGCAATTGCCGCCACATACCGCAGTGTGGTTGGACGACATCGTGGAGGAGGAGCAACTTCATGGCCGGCCGGCCCGCAATTGCCGCCACATACCGCAGTGTGGTTGGACGACATCGTGGAGGAGGAGCAACTTCATGGCCGGCCGGCCCGCAATTGCCGCCACATACCGCAGTGTGGTTGGACGACATCGTGGAGGAGGAGCAATCTTCGGCCGGTGGTAATGGGGGTGGTCGGTGGGAGGGCCTCATCACAAACAATTGCCGCCACATACCGCAGTGTGGTTGGACGACATCGTGGAGGAGGAGCAATCTTCGGCCGGTGGTAATGGGGGTGGTCGGTGGGAGGGCCTCATCACAAACAATTGCCGCCACATACCGCAGTGTGGTTGGACGACATCGTGGAGGAGGAGCAACTTCATGGCCGGCCGGCCCGCAATTGCCGCCACATACCGCAGTGTGGTTGGACGACATCGTGGAGGAGGAGCAACTTCATGGCCGGCCGGCCCGCAATTGCCGCCACATACCGCAGTGTGGTTGGACGACATCGTGGAGGAGGAGCAACTTCATGGCCGGCCGGCCCGCAATTGCCGCCACATACCGCAGTGTGGTTGGACGACATCGTGGAGGAGGAGCAATCTTCGGCCGGTGGTAGTGGGGGTGGTCGGTGGGAGGGCCTCATCACAAACAATTGCCGCCACATACCGCAGTGTGGTTGGACGACATCGTGGAGGAGGAGCAACTTCATGGCCGGCCGGCCCGCAATTGCCGCCACATACCGCAGTGTGGTTGGACGACATCGTGGAGGAGGAGCAACTTCATGGCCGACCGGCCCGCAATTGCCGCCACATACCGCAGTGTGGTTGGACGACATCGTGGAGGAGGAGCAACTTCATGGCCGGCCGGCCCGCAATTGCCGCCACATACCGCAGTGTGGTTGGACGACATCGTGGAGGAGGAGCAACTTCATGGCCGGCCGGCCCGCAATTGCCGCCACATACCGCAGTGTGGTTGGACGACATCGTGGAGGAGGAGCAACTTCATGGCCGGCCGGCCCGCAATTGCCGCCACATACCGCAGTGTGGTTGGACGACATCGTGGAGGAGGAGCAACTTCATGGCCGGCCGGCCCGCAATTGCCGCCACATACCGCAGTGTGGTTGGACGACATCGTGGAGGAGGAGCAACTTCATGGCCGGCCGGCCCGCAATTGCCGCCACATACCGCAGTGTGGTTGGACGACATCGTGGAGGAGGAGCAACTTCATGGCCGGCCGGCCCGCAATTGCCGCCACATACCGCAGTGTGGTTGGACGACATCGTGGAGGAGGAGCAACTTCATGGCCGACCGGCCCGCAATTGCCGCCACATACCGCAGTGTGGTTGGACGACATCGTGGAGGAGGAGCAACTTCATGGCCGGCCGGCCCGCAATTGCCGCCACATACCGCAGGGTGGTTGGACGACATCGTGGAGGAGGAGCAACTTCATGGCCGGCCGGCCCGCAATTGCCGCCACATACCGCAGTGTGGTTGGACGACATCGTGGAGGAGGAGCAACTTCATGGCCGGCCGGCCCGCAATTGCCGCCACATACCGCAGTGTGGTTGGACGACATCGTGGAGGAGGAGCAACTTCATGGCCGGCCGGCCCGCAATTGCCGCCACATACCGCAGTGTGGTTGGACGACATCGTGGAGGAGGAGCAACTTCATGGCCGGCCGGCCCGCAATTGCCGCCACATACCGCAGTGTGGTTGGACGACATCGTGGAGGAGGAGCAACTTCATGGCCGACCGGCCCGCAATTGCCGCCACATACCGCAGTGTGGTTGGACGACATCGTGGAGGAGGAGCAACTTCATGGCCGGCCGGCCCGCAATTGCCGCCACATACCGCAGTGTGGTTGGACGACATCGTGGAGGAGGAGCAACTTCATGGCCGGCCGGCCCGCAATTGCCGCCACATACCGCAGTGTGGTTGGACGACATCGTGGAGGAGGAGCAACTTCATGGCCGACCGGCCCGCAATTGCCGCCACATACCGCAGTGTGGTTGGACGACATCGTGGAGGAGGAGCAACTTCATGGCCGGCCGGCCCGCAATTGCCGCCACATACCGCAGTGTGGTTGGACGACATCGTGGAGGAGGAGCAATCTTCGGCCGGTGGTGATGGGGGCGGTCGGTGGGAGGGCCTCATCACAAACAATTGCCGCCACATACCGCAGTGTGGTTGGACGACATCGTGGAGGAGGAGCAACTTCATGGCCGACCGGCCCGCAATTGCCGCCACATACCGCAGTGTGGTTGGACGACATCGTGGAGGAGGAGCAACTTCATGGCCGGCCGGCCCGCAATTGCCGCCACATACCGCAGTGTGGTTGGACGACATCGTGGAGGAGGAGCAACTTCATGGCCGGCCGGCCCGCAATTGCCGCCACATACCGCAGTGTGGTTGGACGACATCGTGGAGGAGGAGCAACTTCATGGCCGGCCGGCCCGCAATTGCCGCCACATACCGCAGTGTGGTTGGACGACATCGTGGAGGAGGAGCAACTTCATGGCCGGCCGGCCCGCAATTGCCGCCACATACCGCAGTGTGGTTGGACGACATCGTGGAGGAGGAGCAACTTCATGGCCGGCCGGCCCGCAATTGCCGCCACATACCGCAGTGTGGTTGGACGACATCGTGGAGGAGGAGCAACTTCATGGCCGACCGGCCCGCAATTGCCGCCACATACCGCAGTGTGGTTGGACGACATCGTGGAGGAGGAGCAACTTCATGGCCGGCCGGCCCGCAATTGCCGCCACATACCGCAGTGTGGTTGGACGACATCGTGGAGGAGGAGCAACTTCATGGCCGGCCGGCCCGCAATTGCCGCCACATACCGCAGTGTGGTTGGACGACATCGTGGAGGAGGAGCAACTTCATGGCCGACCGGCCCGCAATTGCCGCCACATACCGCAGTGTGGTTGGACGACATCGTGGAGGAGGAGCAACTTCATGGCCGGCCGGCCCGCAATTGCCGCCACATACCGCAGTGTGGTTGGACGACATCGTGGAGGAGGAGCAACTTCATGGCCGGCCGGCCCGCAATTGCCGCCACATACCGCAGTGTGGTTGGACGACATCGTGGAGGAGGAGCAACTTCATGGCCGACCGGCCCGCAATTGCCGCCACATACCGCAGTGTGGTTGGACGACATCGTGGAGGAGGAGCAACTTCATGGCCGGCCGGCCCGCAATTGCCGCCACATACCGCAGTGTGGTTGGACGACATCGTGGAGGAGGAGCAATCTTCGGCCGGTGGTGATGGGGGCGGTCGGTGGGAGGGCCTCATCACAAACAATTGCCGCCACATACCGCAGTGTGGTTGGACGACATCGTGGAGGAGGAGCAACTTCATGGCCGACCGGCCCGCAATTGCCGCCACATACCGCAGTGTGGTTGGACGACATCGTGGAGGAGGAGCAACTTCATGGCCGGCCGGCCCGCAATTGCCGCCACATACCGCAGTGTGGTTGGACGACATCGTGGAGGAGGAGCAACTTCATGGCCGGCCGGCCCGCAATTGCCGCCACATACCGCAGTGTGGTTGGACGACATCGTGGAGGAGGAGCAACTTCATGGCCGGCCGGCCCGCAATTGCCGCCACATACCGCAGTGTGGTTGGACGACATCGTGGAGGAGGAGCAACTTCATGGCCGGCCGGCCCGCAATTGCCGCCACATACCGCAGTGTGGTTGGACGACATCGTGGAGGAGGAGCAACTTCATGGCCGGCCGGCCCGCAATTGCCGCCACATACCGCAGTGTGGTTGGACGACATCGTGGAGGAGGAGCAACTTCATGGCCGGCCGGCCCGCAATTGCCGCCACATACCGCAGTGTGGTTGGACGACATCGTGGAGGAGGAGCAACTTCATGGCCGGCCGGCCCGCAATTGCCGCCACATACCGCAGTGTGGTTGGACGACATCGTGGAGGAGGAGCAACTTCATGGCCGGCCGGCCCGCAATTGCCGCCACATACCGCTGTGCTTTGATGGTGGAAGCAACTCCACCCTTATTTTCCGGAAATTAAGATCGTTTCCTTTGATTTTGGAACATCCACAGCATTACGTAATCGCGATCTATAATTTTGCAAATGTGTCACAGTATGCGGACAACCGCAAAATGGCGAAGTAAAGTAAACGAACACCAAGCTTCAGTAGCTAAAAGTACCAAGCCACTCGCAGCCCCTTCTCATTCAGCTATGTTTTTGTATTTCTATCTCTGATGCTCGAAACCTTTGACCACGTGGTTCCCTGCATCCTACGACATAAGCAATCTTCTTGCTCAGTTTCATAGTTCAAAATTCGTGGCAAGTTTGCTTGAAGGTCAAGGGAAGATGATTCTGAGGCACATAGCCATAAGAAGCAAGTGGTAATCAAAATGCGATTGAACGATTGAATCTACCGCCCCAGCTGTATTTTACGGCCATTCACTCCGAAAACTGAAAGACCCGTAAAATCACTGGTAAAACATCGGAGGTTAGAATTTGATACCATTTTGTACGTATCCCTCACCTTACGCACGTAGCACTTATTTTTTGTTTTATAATCTCCTATTATCCCCTGCCACAACAAATTCAAATTGAATTCAAGCCTATGTTTTTGCATTTTTTTTCATTGTTATTTGACAACATTTGCAAGTGTTGTTTATGAACTAATCCATTGCTTGTGGTGATCACAGTGAGAAACGAACGCGAGCCAAATCCAAATCGTTACAAATTTGTTTTTGCAGCCTTTCTTTTTTTTAAATTTGCATTACTCTAGTTTTTGATCTCCCAATATTCAAAGCTTCCTTAATTGATTTCACTCAGTTTCCTTTTCATTATGAAATCCTGATAATTGTGATTATGTGAAAAGTAAGTGTTGTGAATGTTAATTTATCGAATAAAATTGCGAACGACTGAGACAAGGGATACGTGCCGTGTGACGTCTTTGCTCATGCAGCCACCGTTGATTTCGTGATATTGTCACCGTCTTTTCCGGCAATAGGAGCCCCTGTTGAATCCTTATCACTGCCACCCTCTAGAGGAAGTTCAGGCGGAGTAGGGAAATTCTGACATAAAAATAGATTATCGTAATCCGATGAGAATTATTTACCTTCTGAGTGGTGACAGTACCATTTCCACTTGGTTCCGTTTGCTTGTTGCCTTTCTGACATAAAACAAATCTGATAAAAAAACGCCTATGATTCCTCACCACGATATCATCTTTATTGTCATTTCCGTCGTCTTGAGTTTTTTCGGCATTGGGATCATCAACGAACTTCGGCTCGATCACAATCTGGTATAGAACCCCGTCGATATCGAGGGTGTGCGTCTCCTTAGCACCGTCTCTTTCAACCGTGATAATGGGATCCACGACGGCGGAACCAGCATCTGAAATTATTAATATACATGGTTGAGAAATATATGAGCCCGTTTGCCTAAGAATCGGACAAAGGTCGGCACAGTCAAAAAGCTCGATTCTCTGAAACTCTGTGTTCCGAGGTTCTTGACGATGCTGAAGACGATGGGCACACTCATTTTTCATATAGAAGCCCCGTTGGCTCCAGACGACTTCTCGACGATATCAGATTTTATGCCTTTTCTAAGCTCCCAGGATAGCTAATTTTACGTGATCAGGGCTCCGGGGTCAGAATTTGATGCTGAAAACGCCTGTATGGTTCATTTTTCATGAATGTGCCTCAAAACGCCGGAACTGATAACTTTTGAAGGAGGCATTAGTGAGAGTAGCCACATAGCTAGATCGGACCGGCGTGAAGAGAGGATTCCGTACCTAAAATTTGAGGCAAAGCAAAAAATATATATTTAAATGCGCTAAATAAGAGTGAACAGAGATGTAAGTGAATTCACCCCTGTTTTCCCCTTCCTTATCGATCTTCCCCCTTCCTCCCTCCTCTCCACTCCAGACAGGCGAGAGAGTGTGTGAGAGTGAGAGAGCGCAGAGATCGGAAGTCCGGCGGAGTCGAGGAAGGAGGTAGATCAAGGGAGGAACAGGAGAGGTTGTAAACAAGGGAGAACGAGGGAAATTTCACTCACATCTCTGTTTACTCTTATTTAGCGCATTTAAATATATATTTTTTGTTTTGCCTCAATTTTAGGTACGGAATCCTCTCTTCACGCCGGTCCGATCTAGCTATGTGGCTACTCTCACTAATGCCTCCTTCAAAAGTTATCAGTTCCGGCGTTTTGAGGAACATTCATGAAAAAATGAACTAGACAGGCGTTTTCAGCATCAAATTCTGACCCCGGAGCCATGATCACGTAAAATTAGCTATCCTGGGAGCTTAGAAAAGGCATAAAATCTGATATCGTCGAGAAGTCGTCTGGAGCCAACGGAGCTTCTATATGAAAAATTAGTGTGCCCATCGTCTTCAGCATCGTCAAGAACCTCGGAACACAGAGTTTCAGAGAGTCGAGTTTTTTTGACTGTGCCAGAAGCTTCCGGATTTGTCCGATTCTTAGGCAAACGGGCTCATATTAATGTTTGGTATTTCGGTCCATTGTAGACATTTAATCCGTATTTACAAATATGAGGTGCACCTCTCTTCCTTCTGTTATTTTTCTTCGAAGTTCATCATCTACATTCTCGCTCGCAGGTGCTTTCTGCAAGAATTAGTTGCACCCATTAGATCTGATAGATGATAAAGGTGTCGTTTCGGGATACACGTTCGTCTTTTTTTTATTTTTTATGATTTATTATCCAAGTTTAAGTTGAGTATCATGGTCTATGAAACTAAAGGAGTTGATGGGAGTTCCTATAACTCACTGTAGGTTCAGAGTTTCTGACCGTCGAATTGGTGGAAGTTTCCTCTTCACTACCATTCTTCTGAGTCGTTTCTTCAACCGTAGTTGCATTCTGATAAACGAGAATTGTTCTGCCATCGCATTTCGTCATCAATTTTTCGCCCCATGTAAGGCTGATTGATTTTACCGTATATCATATTCTAAAGCGAAGTCCTTTTGTTCGGCGTTTTATGATAATTGATTCTTTAAATAGGAAAATGTTAACCGTTGAGTTGGTGGAAGATTCCACATCATTGCCATTTTCCTTGGTTGTTACTTCGACTTGAGGTGCTTTCTGAGATATAAGAAATTTCAATTATATTAATCAAGCCAATTGCATCGATTCTTTCCTTTTCCCTCCCATTCGAGGCTGCATCATCGTAACATATAATAAATCACAATATAACATATTCTTAATTCATGTTTTTTCTTATTATTTTAACCGATCCATAATACAGGAGACTACTAACAGTCGACTTGGTTGAAGATTCATCTTCACCGCTACTTTCCTCAGTTGTTACTTCGACCGCAGGAGTTTTCTGACATGATTCATTTACCACCAACGTAACCTTTTTTTCCTTTACCTGTGTTGTGGATCCAGAAGCTGTTACGGTGGAAGAGTCACTGTTATCTTCCGGGGTTTTCTCGAATAATTTTTCACTACCAAAATAAGTATGAGCTCTTCTTACCTTTGTCACGGTCTCTGGATCAGTCGCATTCTTCGTTTTGCCGCTATCGTCGGCTTCAGAAGCTGGTTCAACAACAATCTTGTAGATACGCCCGTCCACTTCAAGCTCCGAGATCTGTTTGGCTCCGTCTCTTTCAATTGTGATATGGGGATCCTCGACAGAAGTGGGCGCATGTTCAGACGCTGAAAAAAGGAAAATAAGTGATTCGATCTGGATTCTTGGAGAATATATGTAGCAATATGCATATAAATCGAGGATATAGCATACCTGCGATTGTGGCGTTACTTCCAGTATCATCGTCGACTACAGTGGAATTGTCGGGAGTGCCATCGAGAAGGCCCGCTGCCGCGTCCAGTTTATCCTCATTTACTGCATCTCCAGTATCTAAACGACTATCTCTTGGTTGTGTTACTATCCAAGCCAAAATTTAACAGAAATACCTGTAAGGTTCTTCTCGTCGCTCTTTTCTGTATCACTATTGGCAGTGTCGACCGAGGCGTCCTGAGTATCCTGAGCAGCGGCCAAACTGAAATAGTGTAATACTAAGCTCAGAATTGAGAAATATAATAGAACTAACCTCGCCAGAACAGCCAAGAGGAGAAGAAGGAGAGCTGAATTCATGTCGAATTGAATGATTTTCCTCTCAATTTGCTGTCATTTATAGCCCTTCCACTCCACATCTTCTGTTGTATAGCGTGGGAAGTTTCATGAGAATCCATTAATTTTGCATATTCAGAATTTCAATTTTTTTGATCCGCACATCCGTTATATTAATTCACAATTTTATATTCGTTCACCTCAGCTAACCCTGTACTTCATTACTCAAATCATGCCGGTGAGGGATGGTGCATTATTTCTTTCAGCTAGTTTGACGGATGGTTCTATGGCTTCAGAATTAAGCCTATCATATGGATCATTTTCTCATGGAATCAATTTACATGCTGATGATCGAACGTCTCTACATTTTGCATGTTCTCTTGTCAGTCTGACACACAAATGCAATCTAAAAAGCTAATTATAGATAATAGGGAGAATAATAGTCATACCGCGTAGCAAGTCGATGTTTTCTCGATTTTCATCGTCAGTGAACCGTACATCGTCACCTATTTGAAAAAAAATGAAAGGTAAAAAATCCTTAATAATCAAGGACTTGCGTCCCGCGGGAGACTGCCAGTGACTATTCATGGGCAGTTACAACCGGAGGGCCAATTTTTTTCTGGCTTACTGACATTCAAACCATTGTCTGATAACATTAACGACTATTCTCGCCGGGTTGACAAACTGTTAGACGGACTACTACTCCACTGCTCAATCTTTTAAAGATTCGCTTCATAATCGTTACTTGCAAGTCATTTCACTGATATTGATCTGCCGTCTCTATTTTGCCAAATGCACCGTGGTTAATGCTTCGGATGAACAGCGTGTGAAATGTACATGAACAATCTGCTATATCAGTTTTGCAGCCCTCTTCATATTTACTTTATTTTTGATCTTTGATCTCGAATATTTCAATTTTCTTTGACATTTTGATCTTACCATGTATTTTTCAAATATTTTTTGAATGGCAGAAAAGATAGGTTTATCACCGATCAAACATAGGCAATGGATGGAGTGGGGAGGCGTTGAAGTTCGACGTCGGAATCGCGGCCTAGCCAAACAGAAGACGAATACTACAACTTCGAGTAGCAAACAGCGAGAGAAAGAGAGTTAGACAACGAGAAAAGTGAAATCGTACTTTTCCAGCGTGCAGATGTCGAGTCTGCTTTTCAAAACACCTCTTCCAAAACTACAGTAGAAAAATGAATACACCAAATTTGAAAAAATATTCGAAATTCATTTTTAATAGTTTTTAATGCTACTTATGCTCTAAAATCGGACTACAAACTGGGTAAACCCAACAAAGAACACCTTTACACGATATTTTAAGTGAACAGGCAGCCATAACTTTTTTTACACAGAAAAGTTTTCTGAAAATTGAATTTTAGGCATGTTTTGGAATTTTTTCTATTCTTTCATCCGCAAAACAAGTTACTGGACACTGATAGAATATAATTTTCTATGAAACAGAACCAGTACGCGAACCGTTGCTCGAAGATATGGGAAGGGCTATAAGTAGCGCATTTCCTTGAATATTAAAAGAATTACTAATAAAGATAATGGTGTTAGGCAATATCCTCAATAAGGCGGTCTAGCCACCTCATCGTCGAGTAGCAACGTTTGCCTTACCTGGGACGAACAGAGGCTGTTGCGAGTTAAAACCTCCCATGTTGTGCGCACGTGGCAGGCTTCTATACACTATAAATTTAAATGATTAAATTGCGAAGTTTATCGTTTGTCAATGTCAAGACAATAAACACTTCATATGATAATGTAAAGCACAATTATCAAAATTGCGATGAACATCATGACAATTCGTTCAAATATATTTTCGCCAAAGTAAGGATTTCCGATTTTCGAATCATTTCTGACCAGGCCAACAATTTTTCCTGAAGATGGCAATCAATCATTATAGATTTCCTTTCTCACCTCGAGTGCGGTCATCATTATTAATGTCTTTGAGACTTTCCCACTCTTTCCAAGTATACACTCGAATCTTTTCAAAGTCCGACGAGTAATCACGTTTGAAGTACACCTCAATCGCAATAGTATATTGAGGAATTCGAAACTCCGGCGTTTCGGATTCCCGAGTCGTAACACTCGCCTATTAAAAATATATCTCACTTCAATCCGCCGTTGTCCATTTTTAACTTCAACGATAAAAGAAGAGCACGGGGCTGGAGGAAGTCCTTTCCATTCTCCCAATGCAGAGAGAGCGTGCGAAAAGGCGATTAGAGATGTTCCTTCCTGATATTCAAATTTGCGTTCGGCAAAAAAAAATGTCACCCGAACCAACCATTACAATTGCCTCGAATTTATCTTTCTCTCCGCATTTTGAAACATTTTCCGAGCACTCTTTAACTTTTGCAGACACGTCATCAATTAACGAAGCAATGAAATCGAATTGAGAAGCTTTGGATTGAAGTTGAGCCTTAAGCTCAATTTAAGTCAAAAAATAATTTGGACTACCTTGAAATAAGCTCTTCTTCCTGCAATTTTCAAACAACTTCTCAGTTTCGGGCTGAATTTAAATTCGGGATTTTCTGATTCAACTACTGCTGCTTCGATTAAGGCTGTGGTGAATGCTGGAAAATGTGTATGAGTGAAATTCAAATTATTTCATCACACAATCACATGCTGTTGCTTTCTCCTGGTAGATTTGGTTCATAAAATGAGCATGTGAGACTCCATTGGTTGGTATTTTCTGGGGAAGGTATTTCAACTCAAAACTGAGGGCATTCTCACCTCATCCATATCTACAATGGGAATGATCGGAATTCCATCGTATGTGTACCCAAATAATCCAACACCAAAATATAAACCAGTTGAGAAATGAATGAAGTTTTTAGATGAACGAATCCGGACCTTGTCACAATCAAATTAAACCACATGTTAAGAAGTGCTCTCACCTGTTCGGGAATATATCGGTTGTCAATAACTCCACATTTTGGATATCTGTTATGGAATTCTTGCCCTTGAAGGTATGCGACTCTTGAAGCTTCCTGGAGACATTGGTAATTATCAGCGCCAAATTAGATAAGAGCATCCAGATGGGCTGATAAAATTTTACAACGCATTGAATAAGTATCCGAACGCGTATCCGAATGAAATCATCGCATTTTTAAAATGCTTAGATTCTCACCTCGGATAGCTGATCCCTTCCTCGAAAGAAAATTCGGTTCGATTGGTCGTTCACATGTTGCGAAGGGAGTTTCATACTTGCACTTCGAATAAACTGACCGAATTTTAGTTTTCTTACTTAAAACAAAGCTCAATTCGAACTCACAACGAAAACAGCCGATGGTTCCTCATCATCTGCTAAGGCAACAACTATACGACATAGAAAAAGAACGGACAGAGAAATCATCAACACTTGGGGCTGAATAGAACTGGCAGCTACAGGAAAGAGGATTATGTAAATGGAACAAGTTCCATTCCATTTTATCTGAAAGAAAAGCTCGGCTGCTTTCTGGTCAGTACAACGATGACACATCGAATTGGTGAAAAAAAAAGTTTCAAATTGTTTGTTAGTTTCTAACTGCATCTCCTTGAAAGAATCTGGCACAATTTGTTTCCATCTCCATTGCTTGCTGTTTTTTCACCCATTAAGAGACCTGCTCTGTAAAAATCGAGCATTTTCACATACCCCCGGACACGCTCCTACCGAATTGAGTTCCGCAAGCCCATATTCTAGTGTTAGGAGGACCTTAGCCCCACATTACCCATAGTACCCCTTATTTCCATTTCTTGCCTCCCAGGAGGGAGATAAGTGAAAAATATCGATACATGGTCAAAAAATAATATTTTCTCAACTGTTCAAGCTAGGCTCAATTTTACTTTTGCAATGTATTTGAGGTGCCCAAACACAGTAAATAAGCTGATATTATATATTCATGATCAATTCCGAAGTCACTTTTGTGACCTCAACTTTTGGTTTTTTGACGAAAATGGGCGATTTTTGGAAGGGCACCAAGGACCCACTATGTGCATAGTGTAGCCCACTGACCTCCCCAATGAATTCACTATTGAGAATCCAGATCGATTCAACCCGATGAAGGAGCTGCCTGATTACATGAAGTGCACTGCATGGTTCGTACCGAGAAATTCGCGCTCTTCACTTGATTACTATGAATTATCATTTAAAAAACACCCACAGGATATCATTACGCCCTCTTGAATACATTTGTTGTCATCGGAATTGAATCTGCAACCATCAATTTTTTCGACCATGACCCGTGATCATGCCCCCCCAGACCGGCGCATGACCGTAACCCCGGGATCATGGTCCAAAATGGGATACATATTTCATGTCGAGAAAACTCCTAAAATAATACGTCAAAACATAGTACATTGTACCTGATTTATGCAGCGGCTGATAGATAAAAATATGGCTACTTTTTTGAATACGTTGAGAGAAGTGCCATGTAACGAAAGTAATCGATTTTTTTCCAAGAAAAAGGCTGTTTTTTTCAAGGGCACCAGGGAAGTACTATTTGCACAGTGTATCCCGATGACATACCCAATGATTTTATCATTACAAATCAAGATCAATTTATCCCGCAGAATGAGCTGTCCGATCACTTGAAGGACTCTATATTGTGCGATAATGGACTGAAGTGTAGAAAACAAATGACAATCAGATAATTTTTAGACATTTATCATTACAAAACATAGGAAAAAAAATGAATTATTGAATAATGGGTGCAGTAAACATGAAATGTCTATTTCTTTCCTAACCAGCCCCTGTCGTTATGAATTTTTTCTATTCCCCTCTCCTTCAATTCCTGATCATGATCGACCTCTCCATCAAACAGGCCAGCATCCTTGTGTCTAATAGCTCTTCGCATGAGATCGGCCTCGTCGAATAGGGGTTCCGTTTTGAATTCTAATTCCGGGTCGCCTTAGCAGATCATTGACCTCATCTGGTTCGGGGTCGTTGGCTGCCCGAATTATATCTCTCTTGTCCAGTTTTGTTGCCTTGAAACCAGTGTAAACTCCGGTAATCTGGCGATAATTGAGAAGGTGTTCTGGTTGAAAATACAAGGTTCCATCTGCCTTGGTCTTCGTTCTCATGAGCTTCGCAACTTCATGAGCATCAGTCTTCGCTCCAGTTTTCTCTCCACCGTCGTAAAGCTCTTTGAGGATATTCTTCACAGTCGGTGGGAATCGAGTGGATTTTCTTCTCTTGGGTAGGGCCCATTAGTTGACTTCTGCCATTCTCAATATTTTTAATAGTCGAGTCGATGGTCTCGTCAATAATGGGGCACATTCGGGGTGCAGAATCAGTTTCTAGCTTGACACCAAACTGATGGAGACCATAATCGAGAATATTCTCCTTATCGAGTTTCTGGAGATGCTTGCCTACGGTCATATAGATATCGAGATGTTTCTCAGTGAGAAACTCTTTCGAGCAAATCTCGATGGGACAACGGAAAAGCTTGGATTCGTGTTTGGGCTTCTTACACTTCTTCTCCTTCTTCTCGCACTTTCCTTCATCTTCGACTGTCCTGTCAAGCTAACAACAGGGGATGGTTAGGAAAGAAATAGACATTTCATGTTTACTGCACCCATTATTCAATAATTCATTTTTTTTTCTATGTTTTGTAATGATAAATGTCTAAAAATTATCTGATTCCATTATCGCACAATATAGAGTCCTTCAAGTGATCGGACAGCTCATTCTGCGGGATAAATCGATCTTGATTTGTAATGATAAAATCATTGGGTATGTCATCGGGATACACTGTGCAAATAGTACTTCCCTGGTGCCCTTGAAAAAAACAGCCTTTTTCTTGGAAAAAAATCGATTACTTTCGTTACATGGCACTTCTCTCAACGTATTCAAAAAAGTAGCCATATTTTTATCTATCAGCCGCTGCATAAATCAGGTACAATGTACTATGTTTTGACGTATTATTTTAGGAGTTTTCTCGACATGAAATATGTATCCCATTTTGGACCATGATCCCGGGGTTACGGTCATGCGCCGGTCTGGGGGGGGCATGATCACGGGTCATGGTCGAAAAAATTGATGGTTGCAGATTCAATTCCGATGACAACAAATGTATTCAAGAGGGCGTAATGATATCCTGTGGGTGTTTTTTAAATGATAATTCATAGTAATCAAGTGAAGAGCGCGAATTTCTCGGTACGAACCATGCAGTGCACTTCATGTAATCAGGCAGCTCCTTCATCGGGTTGAATCGATCTGGATTCTCAATAGTGAATTCATTGGGGAGGTCAGTGGGCTACACTATGCACATAGTGGGTCCTTGGTGCCCTTCCAAAAATCGCCCATTTTCGTCAAAAAACCAAAAGTTGAGGTCACAAAAGTGACTTCGGAATTGATCATGAATATATAATATCAGCTTATTTACTGTGTTTGGGCACCTCAAATACATTACAAAAGTAAAATTGAGCCTAGCTTGAACAGTTGAGAAAATATTATTTTTTGACCATGCATCGATATTTTTCACTTATCTCCCTCCTGGGAGGCAAGAAATGGAAATAAGGGGTACTATGGGTAATGTGGGGCTAAGGTCCTCCTAACACTAGAATATGGGCTTGCGGAACTCAATTCGGTAGGAGCGTGTCCGGGGGGTGCTCGATTTTTACCGATCCGCTCTCTTAAAATATCGCTGCGTTATCTATTTATTGTCTTTTGACTGCGAAGGATAATGATTTGTGAATGAAGATTACGATGGAAAAATATTTCGAAGGAAATCTACTGATGACTATATTAAACGTGTTTATAAACACGTTTATTATAAATATAATGACCAGAGCCGCTTTGATTTGCAAACAAACAGTCACTTGAATTCGTTATTTCTTAAAGTATACGCAATTTAATCGTGGTGAATAAAATGGGCATACTGTCTCATACTTTTCAATACTTCACTCTTCAAGTATCACTCCAGCTCATTGCACTCCTTTTGAATAACCTGCAATTTTCCTTTCACTTCAGTGCTTTTTCACCGGTCAGAGTGGAAGGAGAGTGGGAGAAATGAACCCGCCCGTCAAAGAAAAGGAGAGAAATGAATTAAATCATAGGTGGGCGGGCCGATTCGGGGTTGACGCCTTAAAGGAAGAAGGAGATTCTCTGCTCATTCTCCTTCGTATTCTGCCTCTCAGACTTCTAGCAATGAATTTCCTCTACATGCTGGCATTCATCGGCCTTATCGCAGGTATTCGGCACGTACTAGGGTTGCACGTTGGGTCTAGGTATTTTCGGAAATACCGTTTCTCTTTTTTCACTCGCGCACGCTATTTCTTTATTCAAACCGTCTGGTCGAGAGGGATCGGAAATCCTGATACCGAACGTGTAACCGGTCTATACTATCGGCATATTTGCGTGCTAAATGCGATTTTTCCAGGTGCTGCAAATGGTGATGTCTTCAGTCTTCCCCGTATTCCACTCATCCCCAGACGTGCTCCATTGACTACTCACTGCATAATCACTCGAGTTCGTCGTGATGTAAGAGGTTTTATCGTGAATATAAGCATGAATAAGAGAACAGAATGACACAATTAAATGACACTATTTAGTGCGGCTACACGTTCAGTGCGAAAGAAGGACAATGGGTGCAGGTATGTCGCAGTTGTTTACTTTTCTAAGTATATCCTCTTCATCGGGCGGGGCCGCATGGATTACAATTCCCCCATGTATCGCGCATGTTGTCTAAAGTTAAAAGGTGGTGTAAGGGAGTTGAGAGATCCTGCGCCCTAACACCATAGCACGAGCAACCAGGATAGTCGAACGAGGGGTTTAGCTCAGTGGTGGAGCGTCGTTGGTTCGATTCCTTCGACCTCCATTGGTTTTCGCAACTCCTCTGACATCTTACAGGGCGCATAGAGCAGACGATCGAGGAGATCTTTCAATACTGTACGACATCTTCGCGTACTCGGTGATCGAGTCTCGGCGTTACAGTAAAACGAATAATCGCCTGCCTCTTTCATTTCGCAATGGTCTCTCGTCGGTCAGAGATGCGAGAGGTCATGGGGAAAGGAGAGATACCGACCATTCCTCAGTAAAATATATATAGTCTCTATTATGAGACTCTTCGCAGTAAACGCGCTGTAAATGGAGGGAGACGTAGAAGCATTAGAAGCCCCCATTATGATTATTCGTTACAGAGCTGCCCCAGCAAGTACGATGTCAGAGAGGAATTCCAAGACTTCGTCGTTGGAATCGGCCATCAGCAGAAGTAGACTACTCCTACCGTCCTCTGTAGTGATCTCCAATCGCCCTTTGATCCGCACCTATCGTCACAGCAACCCCTCCCCCCAACCTTCCCCCTTCTCATCTGTGAATCTCTCGATGTCATGTTCACGTTGCGATCAACTTATATGTTAATAGCCACAAGATAGATCTAAATATTGGGCAAGACAAAGTATTAATTTAAAGGAAAGTACAGGACGATAAGATGTTTATTCGGAGAACGAATGAATTGCGTCAAAGTAAAGCTTAGATGGCCCAACAATTTCAGTTTTATTCATTTATTACAAGGTGATTGTCTTCTCTCATTTCACGATGCAAATTAGGTGGTATATTTGGAAATAATTGAATCAAAGACGTCAACAGCTATCTGACGTGATATCCTATGTTCAACGCGTTATACGCCTTCTCACGAGGAACATCCGAAATCCGCACGCTGTATTTTCGATGGATCTGTTCCGATAAAGGTCTCAATGGCCGACTATACGTCATGTACGCAAAGAATCCCGCCAATTTGGAATCCCCGCCCTATCCCTTCTCTCAGTGCCTCAGAGCATCGCATAAGAGGGGGAAAGGAAAGAGAGCGACGCAAAATTTTCCTATTATTGAGATTATTCGAAATCTCTTGCCGGCATACCTCGACGATGCGGTATTAACGGAGGAGAAAGGGTAGGAATAAGGAGGCTCAGAATTACCCGAAACCGAATAGACAACCCTAAGGGATACCACCGTCTTCGAAGGTGACGCATTTTCATCAGTTGAACTGTAGAGTCGAAAACAAAGATAACATTCACAATTATCATTTTCGCCAAGTATCGAATGTTTTTCCGGATTGAAATGGTATTTAGTAACGCAAGTGAGACGCTTGTAATTAAAAGAGTTTCTTCTTTTCACATAGGCCTCGCCGTACCTGGCGTTACCTGTGCACACCACCAGGCGTGGTTGTCTCAAGACAACTGTGAAGTTGCCATGGTTGTGGACTTTTCTTCTTCTTAGATAATTCAGAACTTGATCAGATTTTTGTCATACTGTCTCATTTCTTCCATTCGAATCCACTGGGATACTAATACGCTACATCTCGAGAAGTGTCGCTCATTGCATCCCTCTCCCCCTCTCTCTCTTACTATGTAATTCCCCTCCTCATCCTCCCTCCTTATCCTCCTCTCGATATCACGTTGCCTAAGAGATCGCCCAACTAGTTGCTTTCACTTCACTTCGAGGAAGACGTCTGGTTATTTCCCCACTTCCCTCTCCAATGGATTCCTATTGGAGAAAAGGATCTTCCTCGTCTTCAACGGAGGCCCTTTCTTCCGAAACTCTCCCGTCCCCTAATCCAGCTCATCTCCTTCCTTCTACCGTTTCGTCAAACTCCGATCTTCCTGGTCCCAGCTTTCTCACTCCTCCACCCGACTCTCTCTTCGCCGCTAGCGCATTTCTAACACAACCACTCGCCAATGCCCGTCTTCTTCAACAGTTTCATCTTCGTCCGATATTTCTATCCTTGTGGAAGCCCTTATCCATCCATCCACTGAATATTTGGCGCTACACTACTTCACGGATGATATCTTAGATCAGACCCTTATGCTACTGAGCGAGAAGAGGACAGTTCTCAATGAGGCGTACACAAGCTCCATTGCACAGATAAAAGAAAATGCTACGAAGCGGCTGTGGACTGTTCAAGATTATAACGAACATTGTCGTATTCTGCAAGACAGAAAATGGATTCATGTGGCGAAGCTTGCTCCGCTTGAAAAAAAGGAAAAGGACATACAGAAAGTTCGTGAACTGCGTTCCTACTATCTTGCAGCGATGGAAAGAGGCGAGGTGCGGCATACCAACTGCGTCAAGGTTAGGTATTTCATGTCTAGTCTTGAGTTACGGATGTATCTAGCCGAAAATATGTATCTTTTTTTATTTTCCATGCTAATATATATCATTTAGGCCATGCCGGCAACTGCTTTTACTAAACCGCTAAAACGGCCGAGAAAATCAAGAAAGGTAGGCTATTTCTGTATCATTTTCTTCAATATGTTGAAAGCAAGCACGTTGTGATACTCCGTAGAACTGATCGTGTTAAATTTCGCCCTTTTCCAGACTGTTCCTGTTCCTGTTTTGTCCACTCCGCCTTCCAATTCCCATGCACCTCAGGTATTTTCTAATAAATATCTCCGTTATTAAAAAGTTAGTTTTGCGTAAATAGTGATAGGTACTCTTTGAACGCATTCGAGCTCCACGTCTACTTTTTACATCCATATGTATATGTATCCCGTGTACAATTTATTAACTCACAGAGGCTCAAACAATAACAATAATTAGTGGAGTCGAATAGCGATTACCAACTCAGACAGGATTAGTGATCTTCTTCAGTAGTTCTCCGTTCTTTGAGGATGAGGAAAGTGGATGAATTGGCTGCAGGGCCACATCTGAACACAACATCAATTAACATCAAATAATTTAATAAAATTTCCATCCATGACGTCCAAATGATGATTTCGTGATAAATAAATAGGTTGAGCAGATTGCATTTTTTCAGAAACGTAACCTTCGCGGGCTATCTCGCCGTGTCGTATGGTAGAATGGAATCGATCCAACGCCTCAATCATGTATGGCCAATTACAGCACGACTGGAATAATATAATTCATTCAAACATCACTTGAGAACAGAAATCGACCTAATATACTATGAATCCTTAATTTGAAAAAAATCCAAGATACTATGAATTTGTCATGTGAGTATTACTGCCTCATTTCAGATACGAGTTGTTGAATGCTAACTCACCACGAGGCACATCATGATCATTATTGCGAATAGAGCCAGAAGAAGAGTACCAAACCATTGCATTCCGTTCTTTAATTAATAATGAAACTTTCTGTTCCCATGAGACAGTTAGAGCACGGAAATATTGCGCGAGCAAAAACACAGCTTGGAATGAGGGTCGGCAAACCGATACTGAACCTGAATTTACAAGGAATAGTCCACTATTCCAACTAGACTCAGCATACCCTGCACCGGGATAACTGAATGCTTGCGTGAGCTTGTATTCCTCCAAATTGTATCTTTAGGAACACGAAAAAGTCACTCAGCGCCCGATAACACTCAAAAAGGTGCCACTGGTTTTCTGACTACAATTGCGAATGGAAATATATTGGGAAATGACGAAAACTTCGATCTTTATCGTGAGTTTCAAGTGCTCAGCAAACTCAATGTGTTGGATAGCCATTGATTGTCTGGGAGAGAGGAAGGGAAGAGGTAGGGGAGAAGGGAGCATGTAGATCACCTCTTCCCGGCCTCTTCCTCCCTCCTCCCTCTACTCAGTTCGTCAAAGTTCAATTACTTGTGGAATGGAAAATGATCTCCCGATACTTTTCTGAACACATTTGATCGTTTTTAATTATGATTCTTTTTCGGACGATGTGCATCAGTGCATGTATCTCAGCAGAATTTATGGCCTATTAGGGCAGATCAAGATTCGATCAATGATAACATCTGTCCATATCACCTGCATTAGCTTCACTGACGTGAGTGTTAAAAATTGAGTCGCTAAATCAAACTACCATAAGTGAAATGCAGTTATGTTGCCACAATTCGAATCGATTTTCCTATTGTTGTTTTTTGGCACATGGAATAGATGAGTTTACCAAAAGAACAATCACAAATAAGATGAATTGAGGATGTAAAGAAAATGTGAAGAGAAGAAGATTTTCACGCCAGCATGTTATCCTTGAGCAGCTGGATGATTTCCTTGTCCGTACGGTACAGACGAGGGCCGTCGTTAAGAGGCGTTTCCTCTCAAATCAACATTATTTTGTGGTCGATTTTTTCGAAACTTTCGGGTGCAATGCTTCACACACTCAGTAACAGAATTTGAGCTACCGCCTTCTTGAATAATAAGGTGGAAATTATCGTGCGTTTCAAATGCTCAGCAAACTCAATGTGCTAGTTAGCGAATTGATTGTCTGGGAAAGAGAGGTAGGGAAGAGGTAGGGCGGAGAAGAGCAGGTAGATCATTAGCCTCCTCCCGGCTTCTTCCTCCCTCCTCTCTCCACTCAGTTCGTCAACGGTCAGCTACGCGTGGAATTGAAAATAATCTCACGATAACTGCGGCGAATCCATATTTATTTATTACGATTTGTGCTTCGGGATGAATTCGAATAAAGAAGTTGTCGATTGTGTGATAGTATTACCTTCATCCTGTGCCTCGACGTCTTCTTCAGGGTAGACCTCGTCGAATTCCTGCACGAATCGACGCCAATTGTAGCAAATCTCAATTTTGATATTTTATTTCGGAGTTTTTTTCTAAAAATTGATAGTACACATTAACGTGTTTTGAAACGCTTAGCAACGAGATGTGCTGGTTAAAGCTGATGTTTGAACGCTTTTTAAATCTGAAATACCGATTTCCAAGAAAAATGTGTGTCGTGTTCAGTAAATCAAGGTTCCCTTGACGAGCTTTTCATTGCTCTATGTTTGTTGCTGCTTGTTTCAGTTCACGACGCATGGCCAACAGTTTACAGAAACTCTAATTTCTTGATTGTCAATTGCTTATATTTGGTTACTCGTTTCGTTGACTTGTGTTTCAGGAGTGTGCCTTGTTATGTTTCGCGCCAGTCATGCGCTAGGTGCGCGCAGGTGTTTTGCAGGCTAAAAGTCGAGACGACTTTGAGGTGAAACTATTTCTCAATAATTGGAGATCACTGATGAACAGATGAAATATTGTTACAGAATAGAGGATCCTACTCGTATGATTCTGATAATAACTTTTCTATACTTGAACCATATTCACACTCGCTAGATGCGCGAATTATCATTCATTATCGCCACGTGGTCCATTTTAAAGGGTGATTAGTTTTTTTAGAGTTTAGAATGCTATCTAACACCAGTTCTGCGTGATTTAAATATTAACAACAGTTTCACTATTGTGACCAGCTGTAATTCGCTAGGCCATCGCAGGTGCTTTCGAGGCCAGAAGTCGAGACGACTTCACGGTAAAACTAGCGGATAAAAACAACGGGAGTTCAGAAACCAATAGGATTCTCTGGATTTGAAGAAGATTTCTCATAAATATTATTATTGTCTTAGGTGATTCTCATCTCTTCGGTGTCTTTTGTGGCTCATTTGGAAATGCACAGAATTACTATCACAAACACCAACGAATTCGCAATTCAAGAAATCATCATAAATTTTTATCTCAACTAACCGCCATGAGAATACACACGACGATGAAGACGAGAGTGACGTAGAGACCGGCGAAGATTTCCATTGTCTGAAAATGTCCCTTCATTTCCTCTTATCTCTCACCAGGCAGAGACACGAAAGAGGTTTGCAAAACGAGAGTGGAATACAGAACATTGTGCAAATGAATCTCGATTTCAGACAAAGCGCGCAACATTGGAACGTATAGATGATCAAAAGCTCACCATACGAGGATGTTTCTAGTTGCGTGAGCTATCCACGATTCCATGCACTAACACACCGTGTCAGCACTAGATAACAGGGCTAGATTCACTGATAGCTTAACTTGTTTTCTACTGGATGTCGAAACCAATGGAGAAATTATTGCGCTTTATCTTCGCATTCTCAAATTATGCTTTGTTTACTCAGAAGAAAATAGATTCGAAAAGAACATTGAATATAGTTTTATAGATCCCCAGAAAAAACTGGGGTGAATCTCCGGCCGCTCCTGGAGAATTACTGAGCCAGTGTCTTAAAAATGAAGTTAGAGTAAGTACCAAATCCCGTCGAAGAAAGAATTTTGTTTAAATTTCGAGGTGAGGTTCACCTGCAAGGCACCATGACAACAAGGAACGTTTCAGCTGCTGGGAAAACGTAGACTCACTTACAATTAGCAGAGAAATGAAGCTGACGGAAAAAGCTGAAAGCGGTGAAGAGTTTGTGCGACAAGTGTGAACTGCTATTATTTTACAGGAAATGAAAGGATTAGCTGGTGGATACGATTATTGCCTCCAACTGCAGAGCTGGAAACGCCAAGACCGAGGCTAAAATGATATTCAATCGCATCTATTTGGGTGTATTTTCACCTTTTCACGAATGCTTTTCAGGAACTGAGAAAGCTGCCTAAAAATATTTGTTTTGTTTGTCTAGCAAAGCGCAGAATGAACTGGCTGCTCAGATTCTGCCCCACAAAAAAAGATCATGCAAATTATTTCCATTATTTGCCATTTTCTCGTTGTCTGTTATAAGCTCGACACATGGATGTAAAGAAGACATCATTAGATAGTATTCCGGGGCCAATTAGCGTCATAAACTACCCTCACATGCATATCTCAAGTGTTTCTATATTGGATGTGTCTACCTTCCCGAGGTAAAAAGCATCCCTGTTGCTCATTAGATTGGGGCGACTCTGTTTTATCTCTTAGTAGCTAAACTCTTTTTACTCTAAAAAAAGAACAGCCCCCTTCCGTCTGAAGGGTTTTTTCTAATACTTTTTTCCCTAATACTTCATATTCCTGAGGTCACGTGGAAATGTTCAAAGTCTAATAGATTAGGGAGGAATAGACTTATTTAGTCTACCCAGGTGATCCATAAGTCTACGATTTTAGACTTATTTCCATGTGAGAAAGCCGAGATTTCGATTCACTGAATATCTGTTGCATATGAGGCCGTTTGCGAGAGAATCAGACAAAGCTTGGCACAGCTCAAAAATATCAATCCTCTGAAACTTTGCGAACGGGGGTTCTCGAGGGTGCTGATGACGATGGGCATACTCATTTTGGCCATCGATGCGTCGTTGACTCCAGACGACGTCACGACGAAATCGATTTGTTGGCCTTTAGTTCGGTTTCTGATCAAGCTAAATTTAGGTGAGTATGGCCCAAGGGTCAGAATTTGATGGCGATCACGACAGAACATTTATTTTTTATTATTTTTATTATTTATTATGTAAAATGGAACTTTGCGCAAACTACAGTGCTATAGTGGAGAGTAGGATAGATCGGACCGGAATGCCACGGGGATTCCAAATCTCTTTTGCACGTCAAAATCCATCATTCGGGTAAGGAAATATTCAACTTATAGTGTACCTGGCTTGTAAGTAAATCGGACCATCTCTCCCTTGCTGGCTTCCGATCTTTTGATCTACCCGAGTCTCTCCTCCGTGACCTCTTCCCTGTCTCTGCGCTCTCTCGATTCCCCTTGCTCTCTCGCCTCCCTCGCGAGAGAGTCTCCGATCGATAAGAGCTAGGAAGTAAACAAGCGAATGTCGGTAAGATTTACTTACAAGCCAGGTACACTATAAGTTGAATATTTCCTTACCCGAATGATGAATTTTGACGTGTAAAAGAGATTTGGAATCCGCGTGACATTCCGGTCCGATCTATCCTACTCTCCACTATAGCACTGTAGTTTGCGCAAAGTTTCATTTTACATAATAAATAATAAAAATAATAAAAAAATAAATGTTCTGTCGTGATCGCCATCAAATTCTGACCCTTGGGCCATACTCACCTAAATTTAGCTTGATCAGAAACCGAACTAAAGGCCAACAAATCGATTTCGTCGTGACGTCGTCTGGAGTCAACGACGCATCGATGGCCAAAATGAGTATGCCCATCGTCATCAGCACCCTCGAGAACCCCCGTTCGCAAAGTTTCAGAGGATTGATATTTTTGAGCTGTGCCAGATTCATTCGGATTTGTCTGATTCTTACGCGAACGGCCTCATATGAGGCCGTTTGCGAGAGAATCAGACAAGAGTTGGCACAGGTCAAAAATGTCAACTCTCTAAAAATTTGCGGGTTTGGGTTCTCGATGGTGCTGATGACGATAGGCATACTCATTTTGCCCATGGAAGCCTCGTTGGTTCCAGACGACGTCACGTCGAATTCCATTTTTGGCCCCTATTTTGGTCACTTTCAACGCCAAATTTTCGAGCGTTTGGCCAAAGGGGTAGAATTTGATGGCGAACACAACAGTTCATTTTATTTTTCATTATTATATTTAATTATGTTTTAAAATGGAACATTTCGCAAACTACAGTGCTATAGTGGAGAGTGGGATAGATCGGACCGGAATCGCACGAGGATTCCAAATCACTTTTGAACTTCAAAATCAAGCGTCTGGAATTCGAAATATTCAACTTATAGTGTACCTGGCTTGTAAGTAAATCGAACCATCTTTCGCTTGTTTACTTCCCAGCTCTTATCGATCGGAGCCTCCCCCGAGAGAGGCGAGAGAGCAGGGGAAATCGAGAGAGTGCTGAGGGGCAGGCAGGAAGGGAAGAGGCCAGGGTGGAGAGACTCGGGTAGATCAAAAGATCGGAAGCCAGCAAGGGAGAGATGGCCCGATGTACTTACAAGCCAGGTACACTATAAATTGAATATTTCGAATTCCAGACGCTTGATTTTGAAGTTCAAAAGTGATTTGGAATCCTCGTGAGATTCCGGTCCGATCTATCCCACTCTCCACTATAGCACTGTTGTTTGCGAAAAGTTCCATTTTACAACATAATTAAATTAAATAATGAAAAATAATGTGAACTGTCGTGTTTGCAATCAAATTCTACCCCTTGGGCCAAACGCTCGAAAATTTGGCGTTGAAAGTGACCAAAATAGGGGCCAAAAATGGATTTCGACGTGACGTCGTCTGGAGCCAACGAGGCTTCCATGGGCAAAATGAGTATGCCTATCGTCATCAGCACCATCGAGAACCCCAGCCCGCAAATTTTCAGAGAGTTGACATTTTTGACCTGTGCCAAACTCATTCGGATTTGTCTGATTCTATCGCGAACGGCCTCATATTTCCTACTCGATTTATGATAAAGTTGCCTCACTCAGGCTCAGCACACTGCATGCAATGGACACTTTCCTTCTCTGCTTATTCCTGATGGCTTCCTTGATGGTCTTTATGTTCTCTGTAAGTTCAGAAAAAGCAATTGAGAGTAAATAATAACGCTTCAAATATATTCATCTTGAGATGTGCATGTGTGCAGATTGTGAACAGGACGAGCAATCTGCGGAGGTGCTCGAGAACACTCAAAAAGGTTGGCTTTATTACGTGCTTAGTATCGTCCATCTTCCCCTATATGTCTCACTTTAGCAATATATCACTCAACTGAAAATATCAACCGAACTTATAACCCTATCGCTTAGAGTTCGCAATGTTTTCATTTGTCAAACTTCCCTATTCAGTTCCAGCTGTCGCTAACAGTCTAGAAACAGTCGTACTCGTCGTGGATAGTGAACGAACCTACGCCACGTTGGTTTAAGCAGCACCACAAATTTGTTTTCTTTGAGTATATTGTCCATGCATCTGAAGGAGATTCAATAAATTTGTGATGTACATTTTATTTCATAGAACTCATTTTTCGATCATTTAATTTTGGAAAATTTGTTTGCAAATTTATGATTGTAAACTAATCAAAGAATAAACAAAATGAACAAATGAAATGAACAGCTGATTCAAGCAGCAAGTACTATATCCAGCACTTCTTTAATTTCGCCGTAGAGAGTAAGAAGCTCAATCTGAAGCTCAGTATTGTCAACGAGAAGTTTCTTAGCTTCTATCTTTCCTCTGTGGATTATTTCGTTGAGTTCCTTCTGCAAACCAATTAATTTTATATGGAAATAGGTAATAGAGCTGAATATATAATGAAAAATTGCCTTCTCACCGCTTTGTCGGATATTTTCTGCGCGCGTTTCTGTTGCAGAAGCAAGTCGACTTCTCTCATGATCGAATTGCAGGAAACCCACTGCTTAGCAACCTCATAGTAGGTTGTGTTCTGAAAGATGGATGTTGATATTCTATCATGGTTCATGCAGTCATTCTTCGTCATTCTTCGTTGTTAGCTTCGTCATTCATGCTATCGACTTGCTATTGAAATTACTATACAAGAGTTAGCAATTACAGTAGAGCAAGCAATTCAAGTTATCCAATTTTTGCATTCTAACTTTTTAAAAAAAGCAGAATACTTTCCGTTATGTAATATTATCAGGAAGGATCACCTCTTCAGGAGTTTCGGGTAGTCTCGGGATTCCTCTCTCAGTCTTCACAAGATGACTAATCAAAAGATCATGTCGCTCTCTTTCCATTGCAATCAACTTGTTTATAGAGGCGATGCAGTCGCGCTGTGTGCTTTGCTGAAGAAATAAGTAAATAATTTTCATACAACATCTACCAAATTTCAAAAGAATCTTATTCATCTGCGTGTCAATAAAAGGGATCACAGTCTCTGTTGTATATTCTCCTACTATGATGATAACTACCTACCAGTATTCGAAAAAATCGTTCCTGACGGTAACGAAAGTGGACCGATTTTAGTTCGGTAACGAGAGAATTTCCGGAAGAGCTAACGTGTGTTGAAGATGGCTGGATAAAGATGTTCTCTTGACTCAAATGAATACGGAATGACACAAGGCATGGGATCTTTCAATACGGAAAATTTCTTACCATTTTATGATGCACTCGTGAAATATTTCCTGTCGTAAGGATGAACGAGACAGTGATTCACATAAATCAAGAGCCAATACAAGTTCGAACCTTACAAATGCGCAAAAGTGAAGAATGAAAAATGAAGTACCGATATGCATGACAAAAAAAGGAAATTTACAACGGAGTCGAACATGCTTCTATTTGGACATTGGTGAATTATAGCGGAGTTCCAAAATGGATATCTCGGATAAGTCTCAATGTCAGCTGAAGGTATCAATATCAGAGAAAAAAGATGGATTATCGAAATGAAAGATTCAGCGCAACGCAATCACTTCTTCAAGAATCACATACTGTAAAATTATTTTATTCTGACAGGCAATGGACTTGCTGGAGGAAGCATCCTTAGGAAGGGTAAAATAGAGAATGCGAGAGAGATGAGTGCGGATGAGGGTCACATGAGAGGTGAGTATGCTACTTTAATTGGGACGGAAGGCATCCAACTTCTTGTTTCTTCTCCTTACTACCTTTATTTTCAAGTGTTTATCAGCTCAGATGAAGGTGAAAATGGGAAGATGTTGCATTTACACCCAAGCCCATAGGGGATCAATCCTTAACAAGTGAAGAATCTGCGAAGAAAAAAGGCTAATAACGACATTCTATCAATGTTGATGGATGAAGCAAGCGTACGGTAGGATAGGGTTGTCAGCATGAGGGCGCGGTTTATTCATTCCTTGTACTCGCCGGTAAGAGCAACGAGAGAGAACACGCAATGAAGAGATTTTGTATTCTATCATTCCAAGCAATTCACTCCAGAGAACAGCAATATAGTATGCTAAGTAAGTACTATGCATCCATCCTTTTTCCTACCTTTTTTCTCAACCGTTGTGCAGTGCACATATCAACACGACAGAGAAATTCTTAAAAGTTGAATATTGAATCACGATTTTCGAATTCTCTCCCTCCTCTTCTTATCTTTTGCTTAGTGCGTCTTTCGAAAAGCCGTCACAACTGCGAAAGTCTTGAAAAGTTTTTGAGCTAGACGTAAACACGTTTTCGAGCGCCCACAAGGGAATCCATAAATGTCGCAAATTTCTTCATCATTCGAAGTCCTTCTCACAATATTTCGGTCTAATTTTAAGCATTGGTTTGATGAAATCGTAAAATCTCGGTTACGATTTTCTCGAAAAATTGTCATACAATCATCGTCAAACTGGTTTCTCATTTCCGGCGCGCCCTGAGGGAATCGCGCTAATGAGCCAGAATCAAACCATACCAACTTCTAGCTACAGCATCTATCGATTTTCAGATGAGCTGCTCGTAGGATGAAATGCATTCGGTTCGTATAGGACTACATTTTGGATGTGTACATGACTTGAGAAAAATTTTTGGATGTGTACATGACTTGAGGCCAAGAAATAAAATAACAAACAGCCAATCTAAGTGATTTGAATTATGTCATCGAAGAAGTGGTGTCCATAAACATTGCACTTTAAAGTCGGATTTTTATTTCTCGGATGACGTCTTCACGTCTAAAAAATCAATACGCGGTACTGGAATAGACGCCCGCAATTCTCGTCTGACCTAGACTATCCCCTTTCGCTAATTACCGGTTATTTCCGTCTCGATTACGCACAAAGGACAACAGATTCCGTTTATTTAGATCACAAAACTTTCAAGATATAAAGAAACTGTGAATCGGGTGATGGATGAGGAAATGGGCGATGATGAGACATGGTTATTGGCGCTTATTCGCAGCAGCTCGTCACGATCTGCAATGAAAATTCGATATTTTGATTTTTCGGAATATTGTTTTGGTAAAAATAAATAAATTTACGTCTCGGAAGGAGCACTCGAACGTACAGCATCGAAGGATGACCATGCCCTTCGAGCGGTCTCGAATTCTCTCGAATTTCGGACCTGCGATGCCGGATTTGTTTGCGAATAAATAAAATGATCGATTCTAATGAAAAATCGATTCCAAACGATTGTCCAATGTGGCGAGAAAACTAACTGTCCGCACAGATGTTGCAGGCTTTCTGGGCGAACGCTCTCACTTTGTCTCCACACAAAGTGACGTGCGCGTCCCAATCGATATCGTCCTCATCGTATCGACGAGTGCGAAGGAAGTTGTTGTTTCCCTCGATTTGAGCGACGAACGAGGCGAGAAGACAAGCGATGAGGAGACGCTGGGGACTGAACATGTTGAGAACTGCCAGTAGTGACGCCTCTCGTCACATCTCACCCCTTTAAAGACCCGCACTGATAGGGGCGGAGTCTGACAGAGAAATGACTCGTTTGATTCAGTGAAAAGAGGCCTAGATGATCATTGATCGTCTAAGAGTTTTTAATGAATTAATATTCAATTTACTTAGGAAATAAGGTTTGAGGTTAGTTGATAGGAGAATGATCAAATGCTAAAACAATATAACTAGCAGAAATATTGCATTCAAGATAGCTGATAATAACAGCATTGTTCGATTTTAATTGTAATGGGAAATTTTATAGAGAGAGTATTTTGTAAAAACAATATGATGTATAAAGTTGAATATGTAATTGCCATCAGTTTGCAGAAGCTCTTTCTATCCATGTTCTCTCTTTCTATGTTATCATATGCGAAGATTATTTGAAGTGCGTCCTAATAACTCGTAGTCTGATATCCGAAAATTTAAATTTTTTCTGCCTGTTTAGTCCACACTAAAATAACAAACATATTTCACGTGATTTTGTGAAACATCATTGCTTTCACTGAATTCTTCACTAAAAGCGTACACGAATCACGCAGGTTGCTCAAAACTGCGTAAGCAGTGTGTAATTTTCAGCGAGCTTACCCCAGAGCAATTTGCCAAATAGTACCTTCCGTGTTTGTGACTACTGAGATTTCACATTAAAGTATTATGTTTGTCTCTAATTTTTTTGAGTATTGCAAAAAAATTTCGCAAATATTGATTGACCTGGCAATCGTTCTTCAATAATAAAAATATAACGAAACCGCATATCGTCCGTTCTGGCATATATTTTAGGAGGTCTAGGCATCAAGGTGGTCGGAAAGGCATTCTGATTGGGGATGTGTTGCCAGTATCCATGGAATAGTTATGACTGACTGAGTAATGACTCACTTCTAGGTTAGAACTTGAAGATGGTAGTTCAAAACGTATGTACTTCCGAAATTCCGAACACCTTTCGACGTTCCTTTGAAATGTTCATGAGCTATCGGTTTTCTGCATTACATCTTTCATTCTACACGTGAAATCACTTTTATATTATTATAACAGCTGCATTGACATCTCAAAAATGTTTATAATGATTAGAAATTTAATATTATCAATATGAACCAAGACTGTGTGAGTGTTATTCGCTCTCGCACGTTGCCTAGGAGGCACCAGTATCAGATTCGTGCATCTTCAACATTTCTGCTCGCAAATACTACTGAAAGAAAAAAATGGAAAATGAAATATCTTACAAATTGAGGTACCATGAAACGCCATAATGACGTGATGCTGTTACGGTGATGGTACAACTTGTAACTATAATACCCTCTCCGATTTCTGTATCCTGTGAAATTCACCATTGATTCGTAGAATGCTTTTATGGAAATCATAAATTGAATCAATACTGTGAAATACAATAAATGAGTGGCAAGTCAGCGAGATGGTTTTTGCTTAGCCGGGTTCTGGGAAATTACGAAAACCGGTAAAAAGAACGATAAAGTGAGGCACATTGGGTCGAGCAGAGGGTGATCTTGACTGGCTCGAGAATCTTTTGACCAGATGTGCGCTTAGGCCTGCTTCTCAAGAATCTTCTTGGCGAGCTCCTGAAATTTAGAATTTAATTGCGATTCTGATACCGTACTGCCGCAATTCAAAAGGTTCTTATAAAAACTACAGTTCATAGATTCATCAGAACTTTTAAGTTAAAGAGAGTTAAAACTCAATCTACCGCACTCTGTGTGAAGGCTCCATGCCGTTGACGATACAGCAAACATATCACATGATACTATTCGCTATCAAGGGCACCCAGTAAACAGTATCCTTCCATACCTGGAACTTCTCGTTCTTGACAACGGAGGCAGTGATGGGGAACTGCTTCTCAATATCGGCCTTGGCCTCATCGGAGAGAGCCTTGAACTTGTTGATAATCTCGACAGCCTGAAAGAAGATGTTGATGAGATATAGGAATTCTTCCCCGGGTACATACAGGAAGAAACAGAGCTACCATACTCATCGCAGATTGAGTGTCATGCTATCGTATTCAAAACTAAGCCATGACAACGAGTAGAAACGTAAGAGTACACCGTACCTTGGTCTTGAGCTCATCGAGGGAAGGTCTGTTTCCAGCGATTACGGCGGCCTGGATCTTGCGAGCGTCTCCGAAGATCTGAAAGATCAAAGATCAAGCAAAGATCAATTCGACTGTTTGAATGATCCAAATGAGCTTCCTCCAGTACTGTAGACACAAACTACTGCAGTAATTCAAAGGCTCAGAGATGCTGTAATATTCCAAAGACTCGAGGATACTGTCCTGTTCAACCACTCCCTAGAAAAGATGCCTAAAAAGCACTCAGAGATCAATAAGGTAATACCGTACCTCCTCGGCGAACTTCTTGGCCTCGGGGTTCAGGGCATCGAGCTTCTCCTTGAGGTAGTTTCCGAGCTTCTGGGCCTTCTCGTAGAGAGCGGGAGACTTCTCCTTAAGGGCGTTCAGGGCCTGAAAGAGGAATTTTATGAATAGATTCACCTTACACCCAGGCCTGGTTTGGATCACTTATATCGATGAAACGTCCAAAGCAGGGAGCCAAGAAAAGAGAGAAGTGAGTTTTAATTTTTATGACATAAGAGCAGTAAATGTGACAGCAGGGAAAAAGACATTATCGGGAAAGGGAAGTCACTCACATCCTCCTCGGTCTTGTATTCCTTGTAGTTCAAGGCGACCTCCTTGAGGATCTTCTTATCTTCATCAGTGAGGGAAGTGAGGAATTCCTTCGCCTGGGCGGGGATCAGGTCTGAAATTGACAAGATAAGTGAGCATTCGGTGCCTAAGCATCTACAGAACTGCTCAACCTTGGGGCTAGCTTTGAGGAAGGACTACTCTATTGAAACACTGGGAAATGATAGCGCCCGGTGTGTTGTGTTGTATTCGTATTGTACTAGGGTGTTTATTGACGTACTCATTGAATGGAATCAAATTCCAATCGGTAAAACGGCCCGCGTACCCTGTAGGAGTACAGTAACTCTCAAAAGCACAGCCCCTCTCCGCAATACTACAGTATTCATCAATCCTCCATAAGTAATATACTAGCGTACCCTTGTACTCAGCGGGGACGTCATCGATGGAGTTGAAAGGAGCCGAGAGGGCGACAGCGGCCACAAGGGCGAGAAGAGCCACGGAACGGATCATAACTACCTGAAAGTGTATACGGTTGAGGATAGGGAGACGCAATTTAGTACAGTGAGATGGAAAAGGAGGGGTATTCATTGGAGTAGGATAGAGAAGGGGCTCGATCGAAGGAGGGATAAATCGTAAAAACGAGGCTAAGCTAGAGGGAATGCAGTGATTATGAAGATGATTCATGATCTCATGAGAGTCAGGGAAGAGAGGGACACTCTATTTAAGGAAGTTTCGGATAACAATTAGGGAAGGTAGGTTAGGCAGACAGACATGCAGATAATTAAGACCCAGTTGGGAGAATACGGTAAGGTAAGATAATTAGGTCAAAAATTGCAGAGCCCTAGGAGAGGAATGAGGGGAAGCTAAGAAGGCTCCAATGGCTTACTCTCGGCGAAGTTGCAAATTTATACAGACCAATTGGCTTGGGCGGAGTCGACAGATAGCATGGGGATCGTGGAGTGCGCAGAGAGGTCAGAGAGGCGAGAGACAGTGGAATCGGGGAGGGTCTGACTGCGAGAGACCATAGGGAGAGTGCGAAGTGTGGAGGTCAGAGACATTGGTGCTTGAAAACCAGAGGCTTCCGAGGAGAAGAGGAGTTTACACTACTCAAGAGAGTGGGCTGAAGGGGGAGAGCGCCAGAGAAGGAAGGAGATGTGAGAGACTGAGTGATCGGAGGAGTGTGCAGACAGTGTAAGATGCGAGAGAGCGGTCGAAATGGAGAGAGTCGAGAGAGGAAGAGGACAGAGGGACTGCTTCCTCGTCCATCACTTCTTGTGCCGAGGGGAAGAGCTCGGGAATGAGGCAAAGCGAAGAATAGAAACCGATGAGTCAGCTCAAGTGATGAGCCTCAAGTGATCCGCACAAAGCTTAACCTCAATCCGAGAAGAAGATGTTCATAATTATGGATATTCATTTCGAACTATCTTCATTATGCACGATCTCTAGTAGTCTCTGACGGAGCATATTGACTTGAACAGAAGACCGAGTAGAATCAGTACAATCTGTACAAGTTCTCATCGACTGACTTTATTGGCGGACTCAACAAAATGTGAGCTTTGGTGCAAGCAAAAAATTGAATGCAGTCATCAATGATCATGACGCCAAATTTTGGAGGCAGATTGCTTCACTCTCTGTTCTGATGGACAACGCTGAAGAATTGTCTCTAATATAGAAAATCATGGTATGAAGTTCCGAATGAACTCTAGTTACTATCGCATATTTATCGATATGCATGACCAAAATATCTACAGTCTCATATACTTCATGGGCAGCCGGCCAGACCGGTCGAGTGACTCGGTTTCGGCCCCTACGACATCGTGGAGTGGCTTTGCAAGAAATGAATCACCTCAGTTTTCATGCCACATTCACTTGAGTTATCTGACTGCTAGATCAAAGGGAATGAATTGTGATCGTGTCTCTCTATTTTGCATGTCGGTCGGTGTCTCTAGGAATTCGTGATTGATATTGAAGAGATTGCTATCTCAATTTCTCGTTCACTTCCACGGGTCAGCTCAACGAGTGGGCACGAGGGATGGGTAGAGTTTCCTTCATTCATTCAATGGTCCAAAGATTCGAAGGTAGATCACAGTTGCTCTTTGATTGCAGTTTCTTCTCTTTTCATCCTATCCCATTCTCTTTTCTTCCCTCTCCATTATCTTCTCGACAGAAGGTCGGCACATGTCACTCCACGAGGAATGTTCTCGACTCCAGATTGTCCATTATCTCTAGAAAGTCAGAGAAGCGAGAGATCATTGAGAAATGAGAGAAACAGACAATAGCACCTCTTCACCTTACACTGTCCTCTACTCTCGGACTGCGAGAAGAGAGAGAAGAGAGTCATCCTCTCGCTCTTTTCCCACTCGCTCGTTTGTCTTATCGCTAAGTGACTTGCTGCAAGAAGAGAGAAGAAAGGGTCAAGGTTCGAGTGCATTTGTGGCGAATCCGAGGGTTGCATGAATCTATTTCAGTAGATTTGAGCCAAGCCAGTGCCCAGGAGTGGATTCTCACTTGTTTTGATGGGTGAGGCCAATCGCCTACGAGACGTTAAATTTGCTTCCATAATCATGGCGATTTGACAGTTGTAATGAGAGAATCACGCATGGTGGGATACACAGGTAAGGCCGGGTACGGACTCTGTTGTAGTAGGCTTACACCAGCCTACGAGACGCATTACCATCTCGTAGGCTGGTGTACGCCTACGAAACGTGAATGCGGATAATGCAAATGTTCTATCGAATTCTACTACTGCGACGTCGACTAATGTGAAGATATGTAGAACCCCCAATTTAATCCCTTTGGGGCTACATTTTGAATAAAGTGGTACGACGCCGGAATGTACTGCGCTTCGTTGTAGCGGTGGATATATCAAGATAGGTGATCAATTAGACAGTGATATTTGATCGTATCGTCGTCTGTTCTGACTCAGAAAGATCATTTGATCTCGACACTTTTTCTGACCGATGAGAGACGAGAGAGTCGAAGGTCTTCCTCTTTTCCCTTCGCTAGTTCAAGTTTACGATGAGTGACTTGCAAGAAGAAAAGATGCTCTGACGGGGCAAAGGTCGATTGATCCGGAAGGCTTTGAGTTAGAAGTTTTGTGGTTCGAATCGGCGTAAAGAGCAACACTGCTGATTTAGAAAAGTCGATACAAGTCAAAATGTGAATGTGTCCTTTCCATCGACTCGCTACTTTGATTGTCAAGAAGAAGAATCCGCCTCTTCATTTCCTCATTCACCGGTTGCAGTGATGGGTGAGCGCAAAGAATGCAGACTTGAATTCTTCTACAGAGTCTTATTTCTCGCGGAGAAACACTTGATACTGCATTTTTGATAATGTTCCACGCAATGTGTAGCTCAATACTTGAGTTTTAACGGATTACTTCTCCTTGACAAGAAAGATCTGGACTTCAAGATAACTGGAAAGTCATCGGAGCTTGAAGAACTAGAAAGTGCCTCATCTGCTTCTAATTTCAGTTTTCTTCGCTGAACCAGTGCATTCTGCTTTTTGGTTTACGACACACTTCAACGAGTAAGAGAGAAGAGGAAAGAGAGCCTGCTGCTCCCTTCCTACCAACCGTAAACCTAAACAATATGTGATCAGGATGGCAAATCGGATAGAGAGAAAGAGAGTCAGGTTGTCTGTTGGCAGATGAATTGTTCGTGCTCCTGCTCATTTTAGTAATGATTAACTTCTCAAACATGAACAAACATGTACATGATTGTTTGTGCAGGAAAATCGTCCAGGAAGGATGATTCACGGGTGACAGAGCATGTAATGAATAAACAGGATTAGATTTTACTGAACTCGAGACTATTGAAATCCATCCTGGAATTCGTCAAAGTGGGTTTCATCGGGGTACTAAATTGACAAACGAAAAAATGGATGGGAGATGGACGGTCGCAGGGAGGAGGAGTCGATCTCCATCACTAGTGTGATATTTGAGAATATTCATTCATTCTTTATTCTGTCGGTTAATACATGGAAATACGAAAGAGTAAACCATTTATTTAGATAAATATTGTTCAATGCACCGCAAGCTTGAACATGATATGAGAATGGCATTCAATGATCATGTACGTATATTCTCAGATTCTCGCTTGGGAAAAGAAGGGCTAAAGCTCACTTTCGTCTTTGCTCTCTTCTTGTCGGCCGAAGAGTATCGATGTCGTAAACAGAGTTCAAAAAATATGATGAGATCAGAAGCTCATTTTCTTTTCACTTTGCATTCTCCCATTCACCGTCTGACCCTCCACGTTCCCCACACTCTCTCGCGACTCCGCCCAAGCCCATTGGTCTGTATAAAATTGAAACTTCACCCAGAGTAAGCCATCGGAGCCTCCACAGCATCCCCTCATTCATCTCCCAGGGCTCTCCTTCTATTGACCCATGTCGCTTTCTATATTCTCTTCGATTGCCATTCGGAACTTCTGACCTACTTACCAATCCTACCATCATTTCCTGCCTTCTTAAGAATACCGAGAATACGGGTTTCCCATCTCCATCTCCTTTTTTTACTTCTTCATTTCCTTCTCTTCCCTCATTAGGTTTAATCTCTTGAGCCCCAATGACTCAATCTAACTCATATGAATCTTCTTCCAATACCATATCATTTTGTCGTGTTTTCTTGTTTTCCTCCCCATCTTCCAACCCTACAGTACATCTCTTTTCAGGTAGTTATGATCCGTTCCGTGGCTCTTCTCGCCCTTGTGGCCGCTGTCGCCCTCTCGGCTCCCTTCAACTCCATCGATGACGTCCCCGCTGAGTACAAGGGTACGATCGATTGGAGCTATTGAGGGGTAGATTGAAACGGTAGATGGCTTCCCTAAAGGGTATTTGGAGAGTCACGGTAGGAGCATTGTGAGTGGCGAACAATTGGATATTAGCTTTGTTTACGGCGAACGCTTTGTTATTCCTCTTCAGTTCGGAGTGTTGAGCCGATGGAAGATGGAGATAGGGTAGATTCCTCACTAATCCTCTTTCAGACCTGATCCCCGCCCAGGCGAAGGAATTCCTCACTTCCCTCACTGATGAAGATAAGAAGATCCTCAAGGAGGTCGCATTGAACTACAAGGAATACAAGACCGAGGAAGATGTGAGTACATTCGAATTCTGCGACGGTTCCGAAGGGATTGCAACCCCTACTTTTTACCTCTTAATGCCCTGGATATTGAAGAAAAGAGTGAAGCTCCTTGAGAAATCCAGACTTCAATGATGATGTTCCTCTTTCAGGCCCTGAACGCCCTTAAGGAGAAGTCTCCCGCTCTCTACGAGAAGGCCCAGAAGCTCGGAAACTACCTCAAGGAGAAGCTCGATGCCCTGAACCCCGAAGCCAAGAAGTTCGCCGAGGAGGTACGGTTCATAGATGAAAAGTTTGACGCCTTTTCGAAGTGACCATGCAGCTCTATAGAAGCTACTCGTAATCTTTGATTTTTAATCTTTGCTCCCTGATAACAATCTTCGGCATTTTTTCGGAACGAGATCTTCAGTATGCTCACAAACTGCTCGATGAATTTAATCGAATTTATACTCAATCTTTTCCTTGATCTTTGATCTTTCAGATCTTCGGAGACGCTCGCAAGATGCAGGCTGCCGTTATCGCTGGAAACAGACCTTCCCTCGATGCGCTCAAGGCCAAGGTGCGGTTCCGCTTTTGCTCACGAAACAACAATGCATTTCTCATTTCGCAATGATTTCCCAAAGGTCATACTGTGCGATATCAAATTTGAGAAGGGCGAGCAATTTTACTCTTTCATCGCTGCTTTTGGGAAAGTTTAAAAGCCCGTCTCCGATTCTTTGTGAAATTTTCGAGTTATTGTCCCTCTCGCCATTCTCGCGCAGTGCGATCTCAGGGAATTATGAGCTTCATCTCAACTCTGATCAATATTTTTACAGGCTACCGAGATCATCAACAAGTTCAAGGCTCTCTCCGATGAGGCCAAGGCCGATATTGAGAAGAACTTCCCCATCACTGCCTCTGTTGTCAAGAACGAGAAGTTCCAGGTAAGGACGGGAGACGGTATCTGGGTGCCGTAGGATATTGTAATACTTGATGAGTTTTGTATAGCGTCTACGGAAGAGTGCCATAGATCCTGATGGGGTTGCTTGAATTATTTAACGTTAGTATCGACAAGAGCCTTTTGAAGAGCGGTAGTGCAGTATTAGAATCGCAATTAAATTCTAAATTACAGGAGCTCGCTAAGAAGCTTCTTGAGAAGCAGGCCTAAGCGCACATCTGGTCAAAAGATTCTCGAGCCAGTCAAGATCACCCTCTGCTCGATCCAATGTGCCTCACTTTATCGTAATTTAACCGGTTTTCGTAATTTCCAGAACCCGGCTAAGCAAAAACCATCTCGCTGACTTGCCACTCATTTATTGTATTTCACAATATGTAATTGATTCAATCCTTCACTCTGATAAATGTTCAATTGTCCATCATTTGTGAATTTCACATACGGAAATCGAAGAGGGTATCAATTGTGAATATCAACGTTTTCATCAGGTGTCATTTCTCGCTCTATCCTCAACAAAGAGCCCGGGGGTTCGGATCATGGAGAGTGAGATGATACAATGGTTTCGGAAGAAATTATGATGCGGGAGCACAGACGAGAATTCCAAACTAAAACTTTTTCACACTTTCAAACCGAATTCAAAACCCGTATGTTAAGGACGGGGCGAGAGGAGGAGCAACTTATTGATCTCTGGATGATACTGGCTTTATACATAGAATCTCTTACGCGTCACCGTGATAAGAATATTCATCTCTCAATATCGACCAGAATTAAAATCTGATTACATTAGAATTTTATTATTTCAAATTGAATATACTGCACAGGAGGTTATATCGAAGCAATGAGAATAAATATAATAGCTTGTACAATAATATCGAACATAGGGAAACATGAGTGTAATTCTTTTAAATATAGGTATGTAAGTATAGGGAACCGGAGTATCAATAAAAAATCAGGGAACGTCTCTCCTTGAATATGGATGATTCTCAATGAAATTCAGTTGAAATCAGAGCGGAGAGTGTTGAAAGATCATGACTAGTAGGCAATGAGAAGTAAACGTGATCACAACGACGATTCCTTCCCGTTTCCAAATTTTGTGTAATTCATCTCCGTATTCTACAGTCTTCTCCATGAACGTCATCTCCGCTGAGCTGTCACTGTTCGTGTTAATCATCTGCAAATATCTCAGTTTGCGCACAGCGATTCAACTACTTTCAATGAACACCCCCATTATCGCCGACCTTTTCAAACTCCCCTAATACAGGAGAGCCTCCCCCTCCAGTTATATCCACCTCATATGTATACCTTATATATCGTTGCGCCTCGGGCGTTGATAAATTTATTATTGAACTGGAAAGCTACCGTATCTAGCGATTGTTGATGGACGACGACATTCGCTTCGGGATCGTCTTGCACGGTACCGTTGTAGTGCTGAAAGTAAATCCACAGCTAATTTTCGCATCTTTCATCTTATGATGATGCATCAGATGATTTTTTCTCGAGACACAACTAGTATTTGCATATTCATTTTGCAAGTTTTTTCCGTGACTTCAAAAGGTACGCCCGGAGAAAGAGAAATGACATTTCTCGACTCTCACTAATGGGATTGTTTGCGCCCGGGTTTGTGGGAAATTTCAAAAAGCGTTCTGAAAAAGGCGATTTTGCCACAACAATACCTGCGACGAGGAAACGTCGAGTAGTCTTTTGTCGCTATAATCGCTCTTTGTCTCGGTGTCATTGGTGGTTCACTAATTGCATTTTCTTCATCGTTGTCCTGAAAAATATTATCTGAAAATAGAATAAGCTAAAGCCGAATGTCAAAACTGAAAGCTAAATTTACAAAATAGATGTGACAATCATGGAAACGCGCACAAAGCACGAATGGCTCTCCCAGTGCCCCGGTCCGAAAACTTCCGCCTCTACCTTCATCCTTCATCCTTGTTTTCCTATTAAACCAATAAAGTTTCCAGCTCCACAGCCGCTGAAATAACTCACGTGCGAGCTGAATCTGTCCTTGTTGCACTTGAACCAATTGCGGAAGATACCGAGGATCTCCTCCTTGAGCGCACTCTGACAACGTTTTATCATATTTAACGTTTTATAATCAACACAAGAAGACTGCGCTAATTGAATTTAATTGAAAAGTGGGAGCTAGTCAAATCAGAAAATTTTGAATGCTGATCAAATCTGACAGTTTGAAAACGTGAGAATTCGCATAAATTGTCTCAATTCAAATTCTCATTCAGACATCGGAGGCCGTGTGGTAGCGGAAAAGAGGTGCATATCGATTTGTAGCTACTAATGACTGACCTGACAGAGTAGGTAGATGGGCAATCGCAAGGAGCAAATGAACGTAATCGCGAGCGATGCAAAGTCCACAATAACAGCGTACATCCTGTATTGTGGTGGGTCAGAATTAATGCCTTCTTTCCCTATTCATGGGCTCTCATGGACCACAGTGACGAAAGTGCACGCCAGGATTGCAGGTTCGAGATCGCTATTCCCGGAAAAATGTCGGAAATACCGACGCTTGTTTTCTATTGACATTCAAACGCTCTCGAGAGAAGTCGGTAATTCCGACTATAAACCTGAAACCTGAACGAATGGTACGGACTCTCCATCCCTTTGTCCCTCCCCTATTTTCCTTAGCTATGATCTGTGGTCGAATGTGATAGATTAAAAGACGAATAGTTGTCGACTCACGTGGGATGATTCTGAATGATCTCCTTCTTGGCAAAGTGCTCACCGACGCCCAAAATGACATTGCACACATTTGAAGCGATATTGCAACACACAATGGCGATGAATGAGTATTTGGCCGATCGAGAGGCATCCTCAAATTTCATTTTGATTTCACACATCTGAAACGCACGACGTGCTCTCTCCCGTATGTTTTATTGCGTACCTACAATTCCCTGGGTACTATTTTTGTCATGCCCACACCAATTTATCCGAACAGAACTGGCAATTGGATGAGATACTAACTAGTATTCTATTCTTCTTCGAACTCAGATCTTGAGGAAGCGGGGCGAATAATGAGAGGATTATGAGAGGGCTCGACTCTCGCTAATATTATTTTTTCATATTGTGACATGGGTGTCGAAATTCGACTTGCGTCTAGTTGTACGGTACATGTATATCGCCTGGACTGTTCTCATCACACAATCCAGGTCAAACGTGAGAATAATCTCGATTACCGTATTTGATTGTGCAACGAAGATCCGGAAGTTGAGATAAATGAGAATGAACAAGGTCACTACGAAGGTCACAATGGTGCGGAACCTGAATAAGAATTGACTCAAGTGGGAAACGATTCCAATCGATTCTCCATTTGACATACTTCTATGAATGAAGAAATATAACGCCAAAGAAAGCTTTATACATTCACATAGTATCACATAACAGATAACAGAAAAAGCTGACCAGAACCGTACGATCGAGTGGTATACTGTGCCGTGTACGAAACTGGCATAGTCCAATTGAAACTCAGTCATCTGACCCGTGCAGTTCGTATGGTGTTGGATCTGAAAATCTCTTTCTTGCTGAACTGGGCAACTTCTTCATCCGTAATGTATGTTCTTGCAGTGGAACATTTCTTTAAACAATACTGTTCTGAATTGCAGCGAAAAGGAATCTCCGAGTGGACCCAAAGAATAGAAAAGACCCCCGGAGTGAATTAGCCTTGCATAGTCACCGGCCTGGTACCCAAGTTTCGTAATTATCGGAAACTATGTTTTCTTTTTTTTTGTCTTTTAGCTGTTTTATTGGAAAGGAGGCAACGCACATCAAGCTCGTAGTAGACGCTGAACTTTGAAAGCACTCCCAATAGTATGGCGACAAAAGCAATCATCTGCCGATAATTTTGCACGAAGATTAGTTTGGGCGATTTGGTGGCCAGGAAGAATCTGAATGAGTTCAATTGAGGCGTCTCAGGAAAGTTGACTGATCCTAAAATTGGCAATGTACAGTTTAGTGGTCCCATTTCATTTTAATGGCCCCATAAAAATGAGTGGTCCTTAATTTTTGGGCACCAATCAAATATTATAAGTTGGGACCAACCACCTTTCATGGGACCTCCCTGCTGGACTAGATCTCGGCGATTGGTTCCTTTTCGTAGAGATTCAAAATGTAATATGAATGGGATGTAACGTGAGTGAGCAACCAATGTGAGCGTTTGTAACTGTTCGAAACAACGTTACCGCTCAACGGAAGCTGCAATGATGAGAAAGGAGGAAGAGGACATCGCGATGTGTGACAGTGTAATCATCGGGGCAGCGTATGAGAACCTGCAAATATTTTTTTATTTTTTTAGTAATTCATTAGGGTTAAAGTGAATTTTCCGGACTTCTTACATAAAGAAAAAACTGACCAAAACCGAAGAAGCCGCGGGCCTAACAAAAAGTAGTCCAAGTAGTACAAGTAGTCCGATAGTACATTGAGGCTCATCAACAAAATGTAAGCGAACGAGACGAAAAGGTCGAAGATTGCAAGCAGAAGCATGTACAAGTTTGCTCCTTGACGATGAGCTGGCCTGCAAATGTTTTGAAACAATAATCTCCTTTATATTGGTGAGTAAAAAATATTTTCAAAGTTTTAAGGTCTTCCTAAAAATAATTTTAAAAAAATTTTCTTATCCTTTCTTTTCCTTTGATCCCTATTTTTGCCCTGAAAAACCAAATTGCAACCTATCAATAGCATCTACTGAAACAACGAATTGCATCTTCCCATCCACGGGTATGCGCGCATATCGTATGCTTGAAATGATCATCTTCCAAATTGTGCAGGTTAGCGAGCCGCCTATTCCCCGGGAGTGAGGAATATTTGAGTAGTACTAAGTACGAGTCTTAATATTCATTTTTAATGTCAATTTCGTCCATTCTGAAGGATCTTCTCGACAGATTTGAAGCCATTGAGAGAAATACAACTCAATTGCAATATACCTCGAGAAGATATAGATGAGAAAGATGTTTTCGATGACCGATACAATGGAGATATTTGATCCGCCGACGGTGACCAACCAGAATCGAAAGACGGGCATCATCGGAGTACCATAGAAGCACTCGGGATTCTGGCAATTTTAAAAATCAGAAAGATCAAAGACCAGCTCTTTTCACTTAGATAGGAGGAAGTGTTCGCAAAATCGGACCCGGATGTACCTAATTTGCGGATCCCGGATCGACAAATGCCGATCGATTCCAGACTTCTAAAACTTTTACGATATGATGATATGATTCTATTTTTAAAGACGAAATTCCTATGACTCAATTATTACGTTTTTCCAGAATGGACACTGGATTTCGTTTCATGTGGCGTCACCAGAACGTTCATAGGGAGATGAATAGAGTTCGAAATACGAGTAATCGTATCTTCATTTCACACACTCTCTCGCCTCTCTGACCGATGAGAGAGTACGTAAAATGAAGAGACGGTGACCCGTATTTCGAACTCCTGAGATGAACACGTTCTCTACGAGGAAGCACCTAGGAATCAGGGATCTTTCCCCAGAAAATTGGATATAGAATCTCACGAAGAATTTCTCGATCGCAAGTATTTCTGCAGATAGTGAGGCGTCCATCCTTCGTTTAATTCCTGATAGGAAAATATCTATAGACGTCAATATATGCTGCATTTGTAAGATAGCGGTAGGTGAGACCCACCGATAAAGCATGATGTGAAACGGACACAAGACCCTGCCGCCCAATGCTTTCTTGAAGAGGTTACCTTCCGCGACCGAGGTCACTACACTCCAGAGATCAGTAATAATTTATATTCAGCTAGTCATTAACTTTTATTATTTTTCTAATTTTGTTCCAGGAAGCTTTCATAAATTAACAACGTTTCCCTTACCTGGAATACTCTGGATGCTGTAACTTTCAGCAGTTAGATTGTCCAAATTTGTCCAAAATCTCCAGCGATCGGTTCCCGAATTGGCTTAATGCGAAGTTGTATTAGCACGAACGAGGTTGGAAGCAATGAAAAACCAGTTATTATTCAAAATTTGGCCCTGTAGGAAAAATCTGAAGTCACGACACGAACTGGGGGAAGCACACAAATGCCTGATCCGATAGATGGAATTTAACAAACGATTCTATAAATATATGTGGATGGGTGATCGTTAGAGCATCACAAACCTCAATTATCTAATTTCAAATAAAAACACATCGACGATGAACATTTCTATTCGCCTCTTCCTACGCTCTTTGCTGCTCTATACTCTCAATCTTTTCCTTCCTTGCATGTCTTTTCTCCGCCCCTTGTTATTATTTCCACCCATTATTCTGTCGAAACGGGCCTCACACATCTTGTGATGGGATGGGATCATTCTCACACATCATTCTCTTCCATCTCTTCCATTCTAGCAGCCCGTTAATGGATCCGTTCACATCGGAAAAAAACTTTCTAAATCTGGCACGTAGCAAATAGGGGAGAAAGCTAACACAACCTTAATGAGTTATGAGAAGTTGAGAAAAGAGCGTGAATACAAACTTAGTTAGCTAATAAGCATAGTCGTTTGATAAAAGCTCTAAATGCATGCAACAGCGGATAGCTTGACAGGTCTCTCATTCTGAGAGCCCTGAGCGTAAAATGTAGACAAAAGCTATTTGCGTGGATAACGATTACCAAATCAAACGTTGCAGGGGAATCAAAATAGGACTTGTCCCTAGCTTTTTTTACTCCTCACTCCGCACTGTTTTTCGCCGTCAGGGGGGGGACACGGATGGGCCCCATTAATCGCGAGGAAGGAAGACATGGAAGAGAAGAAGATGCAAGTCCATCTCAGCATCTCAGTGTGTATGGAGTGAATAATGGGGAAAGAACAACACAGGGCAAGAAAAGAAAGAGACGGCTGAAAAGGGTTGAGAATATAGTTGAAAGGAACACTTCGTTAATCAAGACATTTACCACTCCTGTAGTGGGGAAAAGACCTTGCGAGGAGGCGAATCGAAAGTGCCTCAATGGGGTTTTCAAATCGAATTTCGGTTTCGTCGGGTTTTGAAGAGAATCGAGAATCAAAGAATAGAGTATTCATTTTTCCAGCCATTGCGCCTGAAGCAAGGAATGAAGGCCCATGACCCGCGACTCCTCGAAATGACGAAAACATCTCGGAATGAGTAGAAGAACCCTCTGATACCGCATCTTGAATAGAAAGAGACACATATATATTGGGTTGAGGACAGTAAATAATATACGAAAAATGCACCGCAGGCAACTCTGATACGCGCGCAGCATGAAAGCTTTGTTACAACTTTGTGCGTTTCCAGCATTAACCGATTTCACAGTACCATGAACATCTACCTGACCTCCTCCTTCCGCCCCCTTCCCATCTCCCAGACAATCGATAGCTCACTAACCAGCATATTGAATTTCTGAGCATTTGAAACACATGATTCGGACAATAAATCCTTATACTACACCGCAAACCGCCAAACCGAATAGAATGCCCCCAATGAGGCTGAACCACTGGTTTCCGATTCGCCTCTTCATACACTCTTCGCTCTACGACCACTCAACACCTTTCATTCCTCGTCACTCTCTTCCCGTGTTGTTCTTTCCTCCCATTATTCCGTCCATACGCCACATCCTCACACATCTTGCGCTGAGATGGGATTGCACGTCATATTATTTTCTTCCATCTCTCTTCCTAGCGGGCCTGTTAATGGGCCCGTTCGCTTCGGAAAAGCTTTCTACATATAGCTAAAAAAGAGTAAACTGAGAGCGATAGAAAGTCACGAACTGAATTTAGTCCAATCAGGGAAAAATATCTATATGAGGCCGTTCGCGATAGAATCAGACAAATCCGAATGAGTTTGGCACAGGTCAAAAATGTCAACTCTCTGAAAATTTGCGGGTTTGGGTTCTCGATGGTGCTGATGACGATAGGCATACTCATTTTGCCCATGGAAGCCTCGTTGGCTCCAGACGACGTCACGTCGAAATCCATTTTTGGCCCCTATTTCGGTCACTTTCAACGCCAAATTTTCGAGCGTTTGGCCCAAGGGGTAGAATTTGATGGCGAACACGACAGTTCACTTTATTTTTCATTATTTTATTTAATTATGTTGTAAAATGGAATTTTTCGCAAACAACAGTGCTATAGTGGAGAGTGGGATAGATCGGACCGGAATCTCACGAGGATTCCAAATCTCTTTTGAATTTCAAAATCAAGCGTCTGGAATTCGAAATATTCAATTTATAGTGTACCTGGCTTGTAAGTAAATCGGACCATCTCTCCGTTGCTGGCTTCCGATCTTTTGATCTACCCGAGTCTCTCCACCCTGGCCTCTTCCCTTCCCTGTCTGCCCCTCAGCACTCTCTCGATTTCCCCTGCTCTCTCGCCTCTCTCGGGAGGAGGCTCCGATCGATAAGGGCTGGGAAGTAAACAAGCGAAAGATGGTCCGATTTACTTACAAGCCAGGTACACTATAAATTGAATATTTCGAATTCCAGACGCTTGATTTTGAAGTTCAAAAGAGATTTGTAATCCTCGTGAGATTCCGGTCCGATCTATCCCACTCTCCACTATAGCACTGTTGTTTGCGAAAAGTTCCATTTTACAACATAATTAAATAAAATATTGAAAAATAAAGTGAACTGTCGTGTTCGCCATCAAATTCTACCCCTTGGGCCAAACGCTCGAAAATTTGGCGTTGAAAGTGACCGAAATAGGGGCCAAAATGGATTTCAACGTGACGTCGTCTGGAGCCAAAGAGGCTTCCAGGGGCAAAATGAGTATGCCTATCGTCATCAGCAGCATCGAGAACCCAAACCCGCAAATTTTTAGAGAGTTGACATTTTTGACCTGTGCCAACTCTTGTCTGATTCTCTCGCAAACGGCCTCATATGTTGGAAAAGTTGTGACAGAACCGATGAATTTCGCAATTTATTGTATTTTCATTTCATACGCTAACGGTAGGTACAAGTAATTGCAATTTCATGAGGCTAATTCTGTTATTTCGGCAATTCATTTATGAGTTCAAAAGAGCGGTGGGTAAGTAACATGTCACGTTGTGCAATAAATCGACAATTCAAACTGTCCAGTCATGTTTGATTTTGTTCAATACATGAGATCTGCCCGATAAATAATAATTTCTGATTATTCGCGTTGATTCACACTTGACTTTGTTGAGAAGGATAAGAGAAGGATACTCCATCATCCTCTCTGTTTCCTCCTTCCATATGCTATTCCTAGCTTTGACAAGAGTACAAGACTATGATGCGACGTATCTCTCTCCGTCTCTTCATTTCACCTTCTCTCTCTTTGTCAGGAAGTTTTAAGTATTATTAGATCCAGACATAACGCAACACGATTTTTGCACTTTTTCATCATTGATAGTACAGTACGTCATGATTAGCCTATGATTAGACTATGTGTAGCCCATGTTATGTACCCCCCCCCCCTCCGTTCAGCCCGGTTCACACCCTTTTCGTTGAAGGAGAGGGGCGGAGCATGGTTGCAACAAGGAAATCTTCCTTGGAGTTCGACTCACCTCAGTCCCATCCTATTCCGTTTTGCTCTACTATGGGTTCGTCTATGTGCACTCCAGTAGTCGACTCTACCGATGAAGAAAAACCGATGATTGAGGATATTCGCACGACCATCCGTCCATCCATTGAGGATGTATCCGCACAGAGCCTGAAACCCGCCTCGCTTGAGATCCCTGTTGAACCTTTCGAGAAGGAGGTGACAATGGTCAATTACTTCTATCCCTGTGAGTCGTCATTTGTACGCCCTGAGAAAGGTCTCCTTCTCTCGGTGATATTGCTGAGAATGCGCAGAGAACTGCGATCGGGAATGAAGAAGATGACGATACTTCAACCTTGCCGCTTGTACAAAATCAACGAGAATCCTTTACAAGATCTACGAGAGTCACTGTATGTGAACTCGAGTACTCTGTCTAAATGCAAAGTCAACGCGAAGCTACGAGAGCGATATCGAGGTTATATCACACACTGAAATCGCCATTATTATTATACTATTTATGATTACTGGCATAGCATCATTCGGAAACAATAACATTTTTACATTCAGAACGTCGAAGAAGACGCAATTGAAGCCAAGGATGTGAATGAGAATCGAAGACCTTGTTAGCCTCCACCTCTTCTTCATACAATATGTCTGTAAACAATTAAAAAAAAAACTTATTTTCCTTCACTACTTCGCGCCCATCCTATCAATTTCTTCTTCAATTATTGTTATCTTCCAACCCATCTTCGAATACATTGTTCAGTCTCCTAATTTATTCTTCCAGTTTCATTTTAGGTTTACACTCCTTTGTCTTCATTAAATTATAAATTTTGCTTTTGAATTTTCCACTGCTTTTCTGTTATTGAGAGATAAGTTATGACCTCAATTCGATTGAACTACATTTATACAACTTTAGCTCAACTCTAGGTCATCTGCAGATAAGATTGAGTTTTTTGGTGGACAGAACGTAGTCCCTTCACGTTCACGCATCCAACTTTTCAAATGATTCCGGTCCTCAACAAGTGATCAAACACTCATGCGACCACGGAGTCTCTATCTGTTTCCTTCTCTTCATGTCTTTATCGTTGCTAGGCTGGATTAATCGGTCTCAGGACAGGGAAAGTCCAGCATTAATCCGCTGGAATGAAACCAGCTTTGCACTGATTTTGTTTTCCACGTTTGAAAATAAGTCCCTCCATCTGAGTCATCTTCGAAAAACGCTAGCAATAAAGCAATAAGGATACATCTATTGATCCCAGGCAACAGTGGTCTCCTATTCTACCATAAGATTTTTCAGTTTCAATTCAGCATAGGTCATCCAAGGAGAGTGGTGCAAGCTTGGGGAGATTGAGGAAAAATGATGGGTGATTTATACAAAATGAGTTTATTGATGCCAGATGATATGTAGCTGTATACTGTCGAAACTGAAGTGTTCCGTTTTCGTTTGATCCGAGAAGATCCAAAGCTTGCGAAATTACACAGACGTCCAGTTTGCTAGAGATCGTGTCAAATGAGGAGGTTTTGACCTGGAGTTGATCCCCTTCAATATATATATCGTTCTCATCAGCCATCGGAATCCATTCATCAGGACTTTGCTCCATCGAATATCAAAAGTTCATCACGCACTCGCCTAAGCCGAGATGTATCCATTTCGCTCTCTTCGTTTACGTTTTCTCTCGTTGTCAGGCAAAATTAATTATTTTCTGAATGGAGAAAGTGTAAGGATTATCAGACCGTTGGACTCTCATAATGTCACCTGCTCTCTAGCCTCTCTAACCAGTCACAGACTATGATAAATAAAGAGAGTTTAACGTGTGTTTTCTGATGGAGACTGGTGTGATTTCGCACCAGGCACGGAGCTGCGTGAGTTTACAAGAAACACGCTTCTGATGTTTAAGTTTCTATGAACTGAGAGAAAGATGTACCTAAAGTAGCAAGAAGGCATGATCAAACTAAATAAATTGACATTTATTATAGTCGATCAAGCAGAAAATAAATGTCCTAGAATTTCATCCTCTTTCACCCGTCTGATCTGCGAGAGAACATTCGAAATGAGAGACACGAGTTCTGAATTGTCTACATGAGAAGTGACTATTAGACTGATATGATCGTTTGCTACGATTTATCGAACGAAACGTATCGATGAAGAATTCAATACACAATTGAAGTGTAGTTGTCATCTCACAAAGTCTATCATTAAAACAATCATAACTGAAGTTATTCAACTGTTTTAGTCTTGAAATCATTCTTTTCTGGCTGTTTTGCTCAAGTCATCCTTGTTTTTGCTTGGAGATATCAAACAATTCCCTTTCCAAGATATTTCAAAACAAGAAATGACTCAGTTCCTCTATGATTTCATGCCACATTTCTGAAGGAATCATTCACAAAGGAATCATTGACGTCAATCGGGAATACTCATCTCATTCAATCGGACACCATCGCAACTTTGAGGTTCAAGCGAGAGAATGCGCGAACTACAGAGATTCCGCTAGAGAGGCAAAGTCGTCCAAGCAAAACATCTCACCACTAGGCCACCTCATTGGCTCTTTCTCTTCCCTATGCCATCCCTCTGTTGTGGCCTCACGCATGAAGACGATCCTCCTGACAATGAGAAGAACACCGCATCGGTGGATACTCCGGCACAGACGGTTGTCCTTCAGCCGCTGCCCCAAAACTGCAAGCTGCCTCCCAAGGCGAAGAAGGTTCTCTGCGATAAGGTGAAGAAGGATAGTCCAACCCATGCGAGCCTCTCGAGCGCTTACGAGTCCATGGCCTCCATCCCTCTTCCCCTGAAGCCTGCTCGACCCTCTACCCCTCCTTTGACCCGACAGAGGGATGAGCAGGGATTTTATTATGGAGAGATTCTGCTCAATCGTCCAGTCATCCCTGCGGATATAGCGTGCTCTTCGTCAATAGCTGCGAAGAAGGTGAGAAGCAGGCCACTTCTTCGGTTGTTGGCCCAACCTTTTTCTCGCAGAGTATTACATTCTCATTCCCCACTCCCTCCACATTCAGAACTGTTGACTGGGCCAAAACCGAAGAAGTCGATGATTTTTCGCACTTATCATTCCTTGATGCCGCCCAGAATCAGACAGAGTGAGAGAGCATGCAAAAACAGGAGTGCGGGAAATTGTTGTCCTTCTGAATTGACTTTGTGATTCCGTTATCTCATATTTGTGGCGGGTTTTCATGCATGTTAGAAGTCAATGAATTGATCGATTTCAGGACAAGGCGGTACCCGCTGTTCAGCTCAAGCCGAACTAAAGCCGAACTAAGAAGAAGCCCATGATGGACGACTCTACCCTAACCCCTCAACCGTCCTTCTCCATAATATTTTGGACTCCCATGTTTCATATAGTCATTATTTTTCATTTCTTTTTCGTCTATCCTCTCTCCTCTCATTACCGTAGTCTACCAGTTATTTATTGTGTTCGAGCGATTGCTTATTCTGTTGACGATTTACTCAAACCTCCCTCCCTTCTTACCTCGTGTCACATCGTCGATAGACTACTACTTCACACTGTTATAGTCTACCTCTTCCAAACTGTCATTTGTTCTTACAAAATTGATTGTTGAATACAGAATGAGTTCTGACCGAGTGGTGCATTTTGTAATCTATGCTTGAGAGGACATAGAATTTGCGATACCTATATTGATTCAAATCAAACCATCTTGGTACTGTTAACGTCTCCTTCTCTTCGGATTGGCAACAAATATCTCTCCTCTTTCTGAATGCTCTCTCGTCACTTTGGTCGTCCAAATAGTATGGCTAAATGTGAGAGTGTTTTCTTGCTTCCGTAACCGAGAGTAAAAGATGAGGCAACTTTTCCTCTGTTCTTTGGATTTGACACTACAGGTGTCAAATCATAGTGGTTCTCGTAGTGGGATGTGGGGTTTGCGTTTGACAAGGAGGGCACAAAGGAATACGAAACCTGTGAGAGTTATCTGTAATGGGTAAAAAAAAAGGAATAAAACAATATTTTTAAAATATTATCCCCTACTGTTTTTTAAATCATGGGTTAAAGGTGAATCCTGAAGTAATATGAGCCAGGAATCAATTCCTTCCTGAAATTACTTTCAAGGCTCGTCTGAATCGTTTGTTCATCATTGAAGATTCAGAGAACAATTCAGATAGTGAAACGCAAACGTCGCGCACTTTCAGAATAAAGATTATGAAGTTAAGATGATGAAGTTAGCAATTTTGATTTTATACCGCACCCAGTTCGCACCCACTATCAGTCTCATTGCTGACCTTCTCTTATAGTCTGTGCTTATAACGGACACAATGGATGATATGAATATGAGTCATACTTATGTGATGACATTCTTTTATTTGTTTTATTTATGACTAATTAAGTTACAATAAAGTGCGAATAGAAGTTACACTTACTACAAACTCAACAAGAAGGAAGATGATACATTATCAATCGGGGTTGCTCGAATTAACGAGATAACTTGTTGACATTCTATACATAGTCTGATCTAGTCTGACCAAGGAATATATAATGAAGCATGAAAATTAAATGGGAGCCGAAACAAAATCAAATTTTTTTTTCTGAGATGGCTCATCTGATTATGTGAATTTGGCTGTGAATACTGGGAAAACAAGCAGAAAACAGGGGGAAACGGGCTGGATCAAAAGAAAAAGATAGTTATTATAGCTGGGCCCACGATTTATAGGATTGGATCACATCCTTCATCCTGTCTGTACGCAATCTCTTTTCTTCCAGTTGAAGCGGTCCAAATAGATCCTTTAAAAATATTTGTGAAGGACACAATTCATTTTTCGTTGAAGATAAACTACGTACCTCTACGATCTCCTCTTTAGGAATTGTAGGTTGCTCCTCATTGACCCCATGCTCTCGGGAAATGCCCGAGACATCTCCCTTGATCTGGGAATGACTTCACTTGCAATAGTCTCCCCATTTCGCCCACTCTCTCTGCGGTCAGAGCCGCGAGATAGCGCGTGATTTGAGGAGAGTCGCCTCAGAGCCAGTACAGCTGTTGGGGTGTAACAAGGAGACGGCGCGCTCAGATGAAAACAGCCGTATCCCTCCCTGGTCTCAGCGCCCTGTAAAACGAATGTGTTCAAGATCTGCCTGCGCTTTGCAATATGTACAGTCAGAATAAGCGATAAATAAGAGGGATAACAATTGAGAAAGCCTCAACCTGCCCACTTCTCGCTGAAATGAGTGAGTGAGATGTGCCTACTGTCTTCTCACAAGGGAAGTGCGCAGAACGTCACTGTGCACTATCATCTATCTGTGTGATCAGAGCGCGAGAGGGAGCAGGAAGATGGTCTCCCCCCTCTCGATCAGATACACTCGTCTTCTCACTAAGATCCAGTGTATCCATCCCTCTCTCTCTCCCTCCCTCCATCTCCCCTCTCTCTCTCCTCTAGTCCACTCCTTGTGTAATCTCTTCACTCCTCTACGAGATGGTTGCTGCCCTGCCCTCGCTCTCCCAAGCGAAATACATAGTGAGTCCACTTTCCTCCCTGGCCTACCCAACAGGAGTTACAGGATTTATCAGTTGTCGCAAAGATCAAATAGTCTGCTTTGTGTTCGAATTAGTCACCTCAGAAGGAATAGAATAGGCACCCTCGCATAAGTTAAGGAAGGAGTAATTGTGACAATTGAGACAATAGGGTTGAGCCGTAAAATGAGGCACCACTAGCACAATGGTGTTACCAAGTTGAGCTCAGAACTGGAAGACTGGAAATTGAGGCAATTGGATGAATCATGCCGAAATATAGCCCTGGAAATAATAGTGATGAGAATGCATGAAGCAACAGGAAAAAAAGGGAAACTCACTCTTTACAATCAGTAGGCTACACTCGGTATTTCTTGTCATGATGAAAATATACTGAAGCCTTATTTTGTGAATCTAGGGGAGTAAAAGAAGTGAAGTTGTGTGGGTGATCATCTCTCTTGCAGATCTTTGATTCTCCGTTCGCTCATCAACTACTCAATCCGCTCATCGATAACTACTGCTCATTCTGTCTCCGATTCCCTGAGGGTCAGTCTTGCTCGTGCCATTTCACTTCAAGATTAGTGAATTGAATGGAGATGCATCATACAAGCCCTCATGCTCCTCCAGTGTTGTCGATGTCGACTGTCATTTCACGACAATTATTTTTTTTAAATTAACAAATACCTTGCTCAGAAAGGGCGAATTGAGTCTTTATCAGTTCAGAGGGCAAGCTTCTCACTTGCGCTGGTTGTCACTTCTCCAAGTATTGCAATGTCGAGTGTCAGAAGAAGGGATGGGCCGCGCACAAACTCGAGTGTCGAAGGCTCAAGAAGGTCGGTTCACTCTCTCACTCGTTCATCAATCCGGCTGCTCAGTGGTTTAAACTGCTGTTGGGCTGAATCTAAGAACGGAAAACATTGTGTTTCTATTATGCCCTCGCAGAACCCACTTTCGAATGCTTACTCATTCCAAATTCCATTCTTTATTAAATTGAATATGATACCTTCAGGTCTTTCCGAACCTTCCGATGACAGAGGTTCTTTTTCTCTCCAAGATCATCGATCGAGTGCTGTTCCTCTCCGAGAAATCGGACGAATTCGGATGGGAGAAGGAGAGGACATTCGAGTCACTGCTCAGCCACAGGCCAGTAACCAGAGAATAGTTTGAAAGTGGAAGCCGTCGTTTAGCGAACCACATCAAATACCGGCTGGGACTAGTGACGATTAGCACTGTGCGAGTGAGAGCCGGCATTTAGCACACCACACCAATTTTTGCCGAGACTTTTACAACACTCACTGAGCGCTTGTAGCATTGAAGGGTTACTTTGAAAAAATATCAAGCAAGCAGTAAGGAAGAACAGCGCTGTAAGCGAGAGAGCCGCCGTTTACCACATCGCACAATTCCCGGCTCTGAACTTGAGTACATGATTAAGAATCGATTTTTTAGTATTTGCTTGACCATACACTTTGAAGTGGTGCTAGACAGATCTTATATTGGAGGTGTGTTGCATTTTTTTCGAAAGTGAAAGCTATTAACAATTCATTACAGAGAAGACAGCTATCAGCTGGCCTTATCAGCGGTTCCCACCTAGCGTTGCCTTACGATTTACAATCGCTAGGCGTGGATACACATTTACCCTTTATCTTTTCCATTACAGGGAAGACATCGAGAAGGACGGCCCGAAGATGGAACATTTCGAGAAGGTGCTCGTCAAAATGACTACTTTCCGGTTAGTTTCATCTGTGTGGGTGCTCTGGTTTCTCGTTATCACTGATTTCCCTGAACCTTAGGGTCTCTCTTATTATTGACGGCGGTTTGAGTATTGTACATTACTCTCGATAGAGTATTTCCATTTTACATACGCAGTCCGAGACGAGTCAGATTCTAGAGGTCTCCATTGCTCACGATTTTTCTTTCCAGAGCCGAAGAGATGGTATCTCGAGAAGTATTCTTTGAAATTTTTTGCAAAACCTCCATTAACTCGCACTCAATTCACTCGAATGCTGGAATTGAGATCGGAATGGCACTGGATCTAGGTATCCCATTTCATTCTTTGCGCAACCCATTCTTCTTGTTGGTTCGATGGACGAGAGATAATTTTTCGAACACACCTAATTGTCATTACTAATCTTGCTCCTTCAGGAATCTCCAAGTACAATCACTCTTGTCGGCCGTCCTGCGCAATGGTCTTCGATGGTGAGCCTTCTAAAGGGTAGTCGAATTGATCAAGTCTGTCTGTAGTGGATAGGACGGAAACATCGAAAAGAGCAAGTGTACGGTAGGCCTTCGCAGCTATGGTAGGAAGTCATGGATAGCGCTAAAAGGAATCGAGATGGGTTTTTTTTTCATTAAAAAAGCGTCATTGAAATAATTGGGTCGGGGTCAAACGGAGCAATATCACCCTCGGATTAATTTTGACTCATACGAATGACCACCACAACTCTCAGGTCTCCGCGTCTTCTTCCGTCCTCTCATTCCCGATGTGCAAGTGGACGACCTCGACAAGTCATTCATCTCCTACATCGACGTGGGAAGAAGCAGATACAGAAGGAGAATCGATCTGAAGGTGAGCTATTGGCATCTAGGATCTACTGAGCTAAAGCTCTCGGTTTCACTAAGCGAAAGCTCTCGATTTATCTCTGACCGACGCTGACTCAGTATGGAAAAATGTATGATCGCTTCGATATTATGACAATATTTAGTTGAAATGGGCAATTTAGTTACTCATATATCACGAATTACCTGAAATCACTCAACGCTTGAAGTACTCGACGGATACTTCCTTCTCAGGCGAAATGGTACTTCGATTGCGAGTGTGAGAGATGCTCCGACCCGGAAGATAATCGACTCACTGCTCTGAAGTGCCCCAAGGAAGGCTGCGAGGGAATGATACTCACTGCAGGTATTATTTCTCTTCAAGCATTACTGGCTGCGATTCTCCCTCCGTTTTTCAGTTTACGAGATTAATTAAAGGGCAATGATCTTCTTTCCTCTAGTCCTACAATCAAAAGTCTAACTTACGTGGATTAATTTATTAGAAAAAGTAAACGTTATATTTGCAGAGGATGAGGAGCCAATGGACATCGCTTGTCCCGAGTGTTCCGCCGTCTTAGACGAATCGAAAGTGAAGGAGGGACAGGAACTAATGAAGAGACTACCGCCCTCATTCGATCCCAAATGCCCGGCGGAAACTGTGAGAGACTCCTCTACTGGGACTAATGTGCGCGTGTGATGAGCTGACCACCTGAGGTGCTCCCTTGACAATGAGTGTAGCATGTTTCAACAAGGCATGATGGCTGGGCTTGTTGATACGGTAATATTTGCGATTGGTGCTTGCAAGATCATCATCCCTAAGCGAACTTTGAAAACATGATTGACTTCCTGACTACCTTCCATTATCCATGTGTATCTTCAGGTGCAAGAGTTCCTCGACCAAGCTACAGCCGTTCTTCATCCTTCCAATGTCTACGTCACTCGACTTCAAACGGCACTTCTTCATCTCAAGGGAGAACTCGATCAGTCCCTTCCCTCTCTGCACAAGTCAATCTATGATAACTACAAGGTGAGGAGTACAACTCCTTGCGATACTTGACCGGAAAAATCATATCTTTTCCTTCACGCGATCTGATTTTTCTCATTTTTATGGGACTGAGTCGTGTTACTTTATTCGATTCTGTAATTTCATTCCATATCATCTGTCTGATTGCAGTTGTGTTTCCCCAAGGCCGATCGTCATGTCGCCTATTCGCTACTCAACGTAGTCAAGTCACTGATCAAAACAGGAAAGCGGAAAGAGGTACGGTAGTCCGACTATTCTGTCTGTGTTTATATATCTGAATTAATAATATACTAGGGGTATATCCGCAATTAATTAATTAATTAATAAGATTAAATAATTAAATTGCTTAATTGCAGGCCGTTATCTATGCGTATGAGGCCATGACCATTCTCGAGGTGTGCTTGGGTCTGGAGCATCCGTACTATCTACAGTCTCTGGCCCTCTGGACATATCTACAGAACGATTCGAAGAAGGTAATAGGACTAGGGGATGATTTCAGAGTACCACCAACTCCAAAAAAACGCATTAATACTTTAGATCCTTCCTAGTGCCCACTGTTAACGAATATAGTTTTCTCATTTGGACAATATATATAGGCATCCTCATCGTATAAGAAACAAGACTAAAAAGACAAATACACGATGCTTTTAACACCTTCTTTGCAACTATAGAAGAAAACTGGAATTAGCATTTATTAACAACTGGCCTATACAGTGGGTCACACTTTGCGTTTTCTTACGATTGTAAAATCGCTTGGCGTGGACACATCTTTACCCAAAAAATGATTTCAGAGTGACGAGGAATTGATCAATCTCACGAGGTATGGGGACAACAAGCCCGTTAATATCTCCAAATTGCTGGAAGTCACAACTCCCCAAATGCAACAACTCTCAATGTGATTTTGTTTGTCATGCTATTCTTGTTATGCATAAATAGAGAATTATCCTTGGCATTACGGTGCAGTATGACCATTATTGAATCAAACTCGGGTGATGAAAAATGAGAGAATCCTTCCACAATTCTGCTTTTCTTTACCCACCAGACCACTCAATCATCATCATAAAAGAATCAAAAAAATTACAACACAATTGTGTTGGAGCAATGAGTGGGAGCATGTTCGTGAACTGAGATCCGTTAAAATGTGTCAAATATTTATTTGATTGTTTTGCGCGCCAAGAAATCGAAGAAATCACATTCCAATGAATATATTATTTAATGATTATGAACTTCAAGCACGACTGGCTTCTCTGACATGATCGACTCTGTCTAGATTCTTCAGTTCTTATGAGAAACAGTCCCCCATTACCCTCAATTCCATTTTTTAAAATTGATATTATGGGCTGTGACTGTTGTGTCGCATGACGGTGTGACATTTTTGCCATGCACAGCCTCTGCAAAGGGCTACTGCTGAAGACGAGCAAAGAAAGCATTTTTTTGTGATTTCTTTGATTTCGCACGGCCCTGCATCAGCCGCTCGTTCTCTATGATGAACCGATAGTCATAACGTTGTGCACCTTCCAAATTATCCCTACTCCTCGCTCGGCTTTCCGTCTCATCCAGCACCGACAATTACACCGAAAATATCTGCCTTCTTCTCCTCTCCTCTCCCATATGCCTCCCGTCCCCTGCCCTCCCTCTCCTCCTCCTTCATCCCTCCCGTCTCTGGTTGAGTCTGAATCGCCCCTCCTCTAACCGATTCGCACGTTCTCTACGTCTATTACATTGTGGCGGGGAGCCGGATGCAGTCTTTCCCCCCCTCCCCTCTCCTCCACCTTGCTCCTCCCCTCCCCCGCCCTCCTCCCCTCCCCTTTATCTTCCCCTCTTCCACTGGCCCTTTCCACTCAGAGTCGAACACTCTGCCATCGGTCTGACCTCCATTCCCCTGTTAGATTGCCCTTCTTCGAGTCTGCTTCTCACCCTCACCAGTATCCTTCTCGATTAAACACCCATTCTCCCATTATTTCGCCCTTCAAGTGGACCCTCGAATGTCGTTCTTGCGTTTACCTGGCATCAAATTAGATGATAATCCACTTCTTCCAGGTACTTAATCCATACAGCCCACCAGCAGTATGTCAGACCACGAAGACGAGGAATAGTGAGTTTAATTAGCGATGATCGATGGCCTACCGTAAAACAAAAGTGATCTGAACTACCGTAATCCGCTCCATCTCGGCCTGCCGTTTCCCGTGACACGTTCTCACTTCGCCTACCATAATATCTCTTGTCCATTTCTTTCAATCCATCATGCGATCTGCAATGGCGTAACCTTGCTGTTACACGATCTAACTATCAGTTCCGTTCCTTTTCCGACGATCCTACCGTAACCCTTCCCTCTTTGCAGCTCCGAGGAGGAGGTTGAGGAGGAAGTGGCAGAGGAGGAAGCCGAGGAGGAATCCAAGTGAGACGCCTTCTATTTCCCGGATTTAGATCCCGGTCGGCGGTTTCTATTTGCCGGCTTGCCGTCCCGGCCCTATCGGCTGTGACCATCAAGACCTCTGTGTGCCTCATTTTCCTTCACCTATCCTTTCCCTTCTCCTCTATAATAATAATTTATCATGTAATTAACGCAAATAAACAGTTTAGGGTACGGGGAAACGAGATACATGAGATACGATGTTGCAACATAGGCAACAAAGAAAATTCGATCTAGGATGGCTAGCGAAAGTAGGCATATATCAGGTAATGTGTTTGCGAAAAGAAGCACTGTTCCTAGAAGTGATTACATTATTAGGAAGAGAGTTCCATCTATTCACTGTTCTATTACACAAAAAGTTGTCCAGAGTTACTCTATTGAAACGGTGCTTCTTTAATTGGAAACTATTACGTCGGGACGGTGTGGTTCTTGAGGGGCGAAGAAAGAAAGTGCTCTCTGTTAACTCTAAGTCTCTATGCACAATTTTATAAGTACAACACAGGTCTATATTTAGTCGCCGTTGTTCCAGGGTAGAGAGGCCGAGAATTCCCAGTCGGGAGCTGTAGTCTGTGGGGGGTATCCTGCACTTGAAAAATACGCGTTTGGTGTATTGTCTCTGAACTGATTCGATTAATCTGATCTGCTCCGCTTCTGATGGCGACCATATTTCACTTCCGTATTCAAGTATTGGCCTAACATACATTGCGAAAAGACGCGCATAGAGTTTAGGGCTACGAGAGGAGAAAGTGCGAGTGATGTAAGCACATCGAGCTTTCGCTCGAGAGATGATAGATTTGATGTGGGTAGAGAAAGAGAGCGAAATCATAAGAAATGCCAAGGTCTTTGAAGGTGGATACGATAGGTAGGGCCACATTGTCGATCGAGAAGTTAATTACTGGGTGGTTGGAACCGACTCTCATGATGACTGTCTTAGTAGCTGAGATAGACAAACCCCATGTGTGTGACCAGATGGAAAGAGCATCGAGTGAGGATTGGAGAAGAGTAGGGTCACTTATCGAGTAAAGCTTGATATCGTCTGCATAGATGTTACAGTAGGTTCCAGGGGGAAGGATACGAGAAATATCGGAGATGTAAATACTGAAGAGAAGAGGACCTAGACATGATCCTTGTGGTACACCTGACTCGACTGGATAGGAGTTGGAGAAACAGTTATCAACCACGACTGACTGAGTGCGATTTCTAAGGAAAGACTCTATCCATTTAAGTAAGCTGCCGCTTATGCCCACAAGTGCACATTTATGGATGAGTAAGCTTATTGGGATACAGTCGAAAGCCTTACTAAAGTCAATGAATGCAACGGATACGTATTGACCTTCGTCTATGGCCTCGTTCCAATGGAAAAGGGAGGACAGGAGAGAGGAGACGCACGATCTTTTCGCTCGGAAGCCGTGTTGAAAGGGACATAACAGATCGTTCGAGAGGTGGTTAATAATAGCACTGCAGATAATGCGTTCAAAAACCTTAGACGTCGAACAAGTGAGAGAAATGGGGCGGTACGAGGTGGGGTCACTTTTAAGACCTTTTCGTTTGTAAACTGCGCGCACAAAAGCTGTGTTCCAAATAGTAGGACAAGTGCCTGTGAGAGAGAAACGGTGGAAAAGGATGGAAAGTGGAAAAGTAAGGCTGTCAGCAGTGTTCTTAAGGAAGACGTAAGGTAGGAAATCAGGAGAGGTAGAATTTCTAGACGGAAGAGACTTAAGAAGCTTGTGTAAAGACACCTGGTCAACGTCGATGAAATCGATTGACTTTCCCTTAAAGGCAGTGTGGGTAGAGGAAGGGGTAGGTGGAGCTCTGTCTGTAAACGAGGCAAGGAATGTGTCGGCGAGAAGGGAGGCCTTAGAAGGAGCATCAGTGTAATTCACACCATTAGCAACAAGAGTGGGTAGAGAGGGCAATTCGTCTTTAATTCTATCCGATGCGAATCGATAAAAGGCGCGTAGGTTTCGCGATCGCAAAAGCTTACGCTCGTTACTTTTAGCAGTTTGTCGATAGCTCTTGCGGAGGAGCTTGCACATTCGAATAAAGGGCTCAGTACCTATTGTCCTACGACGGCGATAGAGTTGGCGGCATTTCTGGAGGAGTCGGCTAGTTTTCTTTGATTGGAGAGCGCGCTTAGAGAAAGGCTTAACGATTGGAACGAAAGTATCAATCAGGGAGTGAATAATGTGGCAAAAAGTCTCATAAGCGTGGTCCGCGTCACTCGATCTGGAGAAAGATCGAACCAATCTATTGAGAGTAGATGGGCATTAATAGATATCCAATTTGCACGCGAGAAATCTCTTCTGGGTGGTTCAACGATGGAAGGAAGTGAGCCGACTAAATCAAAAAGGACAAGGTTGTGATCGAGTGAGGGAAGGGGCGCTTCAACACGAGTAGATGATACTAGCCTAGTATCAGACACGAGTACGACGTCGAGAATTTTACTGTCGCGAGTAGGTTCTAATACTAATTGCGATAAGGAGGACGAGATGGCGAAATCGAGAAGTGCGTTGCTATGAGGATAGATCGCAGTTTGTGCTATCCAGTCAAGATCGCCGCAGTTTAAATCACCACTAACTATAACGTGACTAGAATCCATAGAGGTAATGTTGTGAACGAAATCGAGACACTCGGAGAAAGAGTCGATACTGCACGAGGGACTTCGATAGATACAAATAAGGAGAGAAGGAGACGATAAAATGCGAACGTTACAAATAACTAGCTGACAATAGATAGAGAAAGAGCGAGATTCTATTGGAAACGAGGGAATTTGTCGATCGACAAGGATTGCACAACCGCCACCACGATATGCTGAGTCACGATCACATCGATAGACTGAGAACCGATCAAACGATAGCATGCTGTCAGTTATTGTATCACTAGATGCCCAAGTTTCAGAGAGAAAAACAATCGAGAGATTACTATCGGCAAAATGTTGGCCAAGCATATCAAGTTTGTTCGAGACTGAACGAGCGTTTACTGTAATGGCAGATACGGCAGAGCTAATCATGGGCGAAAGTGGAACAAGACGAGTTAAAGGAGAGAGCAGGGAGTCAAAAGAGTTGGGAAGGGAAGGGGAAGCGCGAGAGAGTGTGGTGGGGGGAGAGAGTGCAGGGGAGATAGAGGAAGCGACGGTAGGCGCGGCATGTAAATCAGAACGGAAAGGCTGTAAAACTATGAGAGTATCTGCCTCAAGTGGAGGATCCTAATTGCGAGGAACCAGATAGTTAAGCTTGGGGGAAACGAGGGGAGGTCTAAAGGAACGCGGCTCTATAACAGTGGAAGAGGAAGGTGCAGATGGAGAGACTACTTCACGGACCGGTTCGAGATCAACTCGGCCGCTTTTCCTACCGGTACCTGTACCATCTCCTCCTTCTGACTTTCTCTTCTGGCTCTTGCCTGCACTTGAGCCGCCCCTTGAGCCACCGCGAGATGCGCCTCTGCTGTTTGAGAAACCACCTCTACCTCGATTACGTGCGACAGTGGTAGTCGCTTTGGTAAGGGGACGGCTTCTCGATGGGGAAATCTGTGCAGTTTGATCACCAGCCCCTCCAGAGAGGGGTTTACCGTATCGAAGTTTGACGATACGGAAATCCCTTACTACATACTGAATCTCTCCTGCACTCTCGTTGAGTACTCTAGCTTCCTGCCTGAGAAGGCGGTCAGTCTCGAGTTGCTCACGAGTGTAATCACCTCGTAGGAAAGCTCGAGAACTACCCGTAAGTCTACCGCACCTGACTCGTATTGCTTCCGTGTAGAAGAGATCTCTCGCTTCCACAGAAGGGAAACCGATCTTGATGATGCGAGGAGTCGTACGGTTTTCAGCTCGTGTCTCGGGATGGCGATGGAAACTGATCTGATCACGAACCTTATCCAATTCAGAGGAGTTAATGGTATCGAGAATGAGAGAGATGATCTTACGGTCATTCTCCTCAGTTTCCTTATCATTCTCACCTTCCGGCGTGTTTACCAGCACGCATCGTTTCGCTTTAGCGTCCACGGTTTCTTTCTGATTGAGAGCCGCGATGACTCCCGTCGTGATAGTATCGACAGAGAGGGGAGAAGAGGAGTGAGACTTATCGAGTCTCTCAACGAGGACACGCACCGCACGAGACAACTCACTAATCTCCTTCTGCTGCTCAACCATCAGCTGATAGAGCTGATCAATGGTTACTCCCATTGTGGGTGAGTGGGCCAACAGAAAGAGGAGTGATAAATGAATGAGAGAAACACAAACAAGACGTGAACACAAGGACCTATTCAATCACTCACTGGGCGGGGATAAAGACGGACACCAGACAGTGTTAGCTGCTGGGTAAGCGGGGGAAAGCAAAGGAGAAACCAGTGAGAGAAAGAAAAGGGTTTTCCCCTGGTAGGAGAACCTAAGAAAAGAGCCCACAAAGGGAAACTCAGCAGGGAATAGAGAGAGAAGGGATGCGCACCCTCTCTCTCTTGACCAGGGGGGAACTGACCAGGGAAGGGAACTGCCCCTCTATCCCTCTGCCTCTCTTGCAGGGCCGAAGAGGCAGCACCTGAGGAGGAGGCAGCACCCGAAGTCAAGTAAGCGACCAGCCATTTTATGGGTTACATTGCTTGCTAAGGAGTCTCTGGTAAATGAGTCGTACTGACTAGCGATGACATTTCGGCACGTGCCCCTCTCATGTAAACTAATCTACGAGCCGTGCCGATTTGTCATCGCTACCTGTCACGCATCACTAACCTTTCCTCTGATACTAACAGCCCACACCTAGAACTGCCTCTACCCTCTCCCAGACCGGTGAATGTCAGGCCCAATCGTCCGGCCGTTGTGCAGAAAGAGCCCGAACCGACGGAGATGACTGAGGCCGAGGCTGCGATGCTTGCAGCGAAGAAGAGACATGAACAGGAGGAAGAGGCTAAGCTGCTCGATTATGAACAGAGAAGAGTTATTGAGAAGGAGAGAGAGGAGGTAAGAACTGTCTACTGCAGAATTTGTTCAGCAAGTAGACTATGCGCAACTTCGAACTTTTTACTACAACGCCTTAACGATTCTTGTATTCGCCATCCGGCCTTACTGGAGTAATCGTCCCCCGTGCATGAGTTGCAATCACTTGACTGAGAAATGGCTATGGAAGCAACTTATGATATTTCCCTTTAGTAGGCTAGGATACCGATACCTTCCGTAACCCTCCTTCCTTCTCTTTCAGGAGGAACTGCGTGTGCTCAAGGAGCGTCAGGAGCGTCGCAAGCAAGAGAGAGCTGAGGAGGAGAGAGAATGGCAGGAGAAGAGGAAGCAGGAGGAGGAGAGACGCAGACAGGAGGAGGAGGAGAGAAAGGTTAAAGAGATGATCTGTGGTCCAAATCTACGTCAACTTTATTTGTATTCAATATCTCTTGAACTAATAATCGATATGAGATAACAATATCCCTGATTCAGGCGAAATCCGAGGAGGAGAAGCGTCGTAAGAACGAGGAGAAGATTCGTCGTCAGCAGATGATGGCCGGCTCCTTCGCCGGAGCTGCTGTTGTGTGCGTTTTTATGACTACGGCACTTCTGCACCTCTCCGGACAACCCATTGTGTAGTTTTGAGAGAGGATGGATTAGGAGTGAGGGTGACGTGGATTTGATTTACTTATCTGGGTGTGCAAAATTTCTCGATCTCTTATATCGCAATGAGTAGAATGACCGCACGGATATGCGAACGACGCTGCTCGACGATGCGATGGCCCCGCCTTGCGAGGAAAATTTAAAATTACTTTTACCCTTGCAATCATTTTCAGCGGCGCTCCGGGCGGTCGCAACTTCACCGTAGACTCGAAGGGCGATCAGGCGAACAAGTTCGGCAATCTTGCTGGATCGGAGAAGAAGGGATCCGCCATGAGCAGTGAGCAACTCGAGGAGGCTAAGAAGGTCTTTGTTTTTGTGTCAGGGAGCTTCGCAATCCCTGACTACCGAAGGACCATTCGCTCAGCCTAGATCAACCAAATCTATATTTTGTTATTTTTATCATAGACTCTATGATTTCTTCACTTTTATCGGGCGAGTAATGATACATGGCTATACAATAGTAATTGGAGTCCATATTCACGCAAATTCTTATTCAGACCTTCCTGGCCGCTGTCTGCCGTGGAGTCGACGTGTCCGGTCTGCTTCCCAATGATCTCAAGGAGAAGATCAAGCAACTCCATGGTCGCATTATCAAGCTCGAGGCTGACAAATATGATCTCGAGAAGAGAAACGAGAGACAGGATTATGATGTGAGTGGAAATTTAGGATGTTTAGTCTCCCCCGCTTTCTCCCTGCCAGAGACTATGATTTGTGGCTTATAAGATTCTCAAATCCCGATTCATATGTACACTGAATGATTATGAGATGGACGCCGATGTTTTGGCTCTTCGACTACATCGCAATAACAAGCTAATCATTTCCTCGTTTCAGCTGAAGGAGCTTTCTGAGCGTCAGCGTCAGGCTGCTCGCAATAAGGCCCTCAAGAAGGGACTGGACGCGACTGAGGTGAGGATGACTGATCGGAATAGTTTTTTTCCAAATGGAGTTACTCACCCACAGAGAAGATAACACAGGTTCAGTGGTAGTTCAGTGGCCCCGGGTTCGATTTCCGGTCTGTGCCTTAACCATTGCTATTTTCAAATAATGGATGACTCATCCGATTCATACCTTCGCAACAGTATCACCATGATGGTCGTCTAGATACCAATGAGACGATCATCATGGTACACCACACGACTAATTTATTGAAACATATCTTAAAAAGAAGATAAGAGCACAAGTAAGACCGAAAGAGAGATGGAAAAACGAGATACAATAACGAATGGGCTAGCCTTGGTGGAGCATTATTAAAGAAGAATTGTTAAGACTGACCTAGTCAGCGATTAAAGCGACGCTTGATAAACACTGATACTGCGAAAGATAAGAAGACGCAACGTGCAATTCACAGGCCGCGACCAGCAAGCACCCGCCCAAGATCTCTACCGCTTCCAAGTTCGATCGTCAGACCGACAGAAGAGGATACGGCGACCGTCGCACAATGTTCGAGAATGTAAGTTCCACCGCGTTTGGACCTACCGCAGTCTTCACCCCTGAATTGAGATAAACCAATGGAGCCGTTTCGTCGCTATCTTTCACTGATTTTGATCCCTAGACTCACTAGCTCTTTTTTCAGATGGTTAAGTTGAATGCTGCTAGAAAATGTGAAAAGAGCGCTCTTCGATAGAATCTCCGATAGAACGGATGGATGGAAGGTATGAAAATGATGATGAAAATTTTCTTTATCCCATTTGTTTGACAGAAAGGTTGTTTGAGAATGGACTGAGCGTTGGAAGATGCTGTTCTTGAGATCCCATTCATTAAATGACGGCTTCGATCTTTTCAACAATCAAGACTGATCTTTGATCTTTGCAGCCGTTCGTGAAGAAGGCTCCCTCAATCGCCCGTGGAACGGCCCGCCCTCCTCCCGAGTGGGGAAGAAAGGAGAATGAGGAGCTCGAACAGCTCAGGTACGAATACTTGTGCCGCCTCCTTGAAGCATGGATAACTCGCTATAAAACGTTTCTAGTCGACACCGATTATCGCTTTGCTTCAGCGTTACATGAAACGTTTCCATTTACCGAGACCAGTAAAACTGTCCCCTAAAGCATGCTCTCTTGCCGTTGGGCGATGTTTCAAGTCTACTTTTCTCCCTTGTCGATGTTCATCCCGATTCATTCCCTCCAACATCACACCGTTTTGACATTATCATGCATGCTTTTAGTTAGCCTTTGGAGTGTGCCTCTTTGAGAACCTCTGACAGTGTGCAAAACAAGTCAACCGTAACGTCATATTTGTATTTATTTCCAGAAAGAACCTGGAGCCTCCCAAGTACGTGGAGCAAGTGAAGGCCGAGGGAGACGCCGCTCGTCCTCCCGTTGAGCCAATCCCCCTTCAGATCCCTGATAAGGACTTCGAGGATGAGGCACCCCAGGCTGTGAGTTTCTATTTACCGGCAACGGCTATGAGAACACTTGTTTCCGGCTATTGCCCACAAATCTTATCGTTAGATACGTTGTTCGATTAGAGCTAATCCGACGAAACTCTATGTTTTATCGATGTGCTGTTTTAGAGATGGTTACAGTAATCTTCGTAATAATTTATTCTACTTGCAGGCTTCCGAGGCCCAGTTGAGGCCGCTGAAGAAGCTCCCGTTGAGGAGATCGCTGCATAAGCGACTTTTCTCCACCATCCGATGTCCATCTAAATCCCGGTTGCCTCTTCGGCACCATATGCTCATAATCAATCGTGGCCATACATAATCATGCCTTGTGTAACATGCCCACATGTTTGCTGTGAATAAAGTGTAATGTCTCCTTCGGGGATCACACAATATATAATGCCTTTGTCTGATGCATACAGCAAAACTGTGGTCCAAGGTTTATTTTGTGCAGACATTGAATTAATGAAAGAAAAAATGAAAGAAGTAGAACATTTCTTCCAGGATTTTTAAATCAGAAAACATTCTATAAAAAGGAAGACGTAACTGAAATATTACTAAGTATTTCACCTCACTCACTGACATGTTCATGGCATCGGGCAAAATATATTGGCAACCCAACTCTTCAGAATTAATCGGAACTTAGAAAGATCAACATATAGGCATTGATAGGCATTGAGACCAAAGGTTGCTCGAATTGTGATGCGGGAGTATGAGGGATGACTAACAGTGAATGTGAATCAATCAACAAACATCTCGCCACATATCTCGAAGCAGTAATTCAAATCATGAGATCCGGACAAAAAAATAACGAAATGCTAACTAAAAAAACGCACTCGCATGCCCAACTCAAATTGAAAATATACTCGAATATTCTGAACACAATGATGCACAGTCGTTCGCTTCCTTCTTCCACATATGTGCTGTTCGGCATGTGTAATTTTAATGATTGTCGTGGGAATGAAATAAGTGAAAATTTCGATAGTTTTGTATGAAGACGATAAATGTTTTTTCGGAATATTTCATTTTTTCAATGGTTGAATGCGAACGTTTTCCAACACGGTTTTCGGAAACCGCTATTTTTATGGACTAAGGCGTTTTGTGGAGTGTTTGTTTTCGATTATATACAACACATCATACTACAGAGATTTATCAACCCAACTTCCTGCATGCTCGTTCATATTGTTTGTAGGTATGACCTATAATCCGATTCGCGTATAGTGTGATGAAGGAGAATCGGTTTCGGCGAATATATATATACTGCGCTGATATTGTTTTGTCAAGCTCTTCTGGTATTTAGCGTCTCACACTGAATCACGCTATCCCCCAGGGGTCGGCAAATTGGTAGTAACCTCGGTTACGAAAGGTAAACGTGCCCTAGAAGTCTGGCCAACAAGGGATCACGCTGGCCTCGCCGTACCTGGCCTTACCTGTGTACACCACCATGCGTGGTTGTCTCAAGACAACTGTAAAATCGCCTTGATTGTGGAAACTTTACTTTACTTTACTGAATCACGCTCTGCTCCTCTCTCTGAATCTTCTTTTTACAAGCCATTTGTGGTTGCAGTTTCCATGCGGCTCTTTCTTTGGAGTCACTTGCTTTTTATTGTCAGTGCATCAGCTCTTATTCCTCGAGAGAAGCTCAGTTCCAATTCGATCAACCCCAGTTCTCTCAATCTTTCTCCCGATGGAAAGGTTATTTTAAAATTAATTTAACATTAAAAGTAATATTTTACAATCAGATTCTCGGGTATGTTGCTCTCGACAAGCGCAGAGTAAAAAATGTTTTTATGTGGAATCTTCCCGATGGTCGGGAAAGACAAGTAACATTCGAGGACAGAGATGTTATCGGTGAGGTCTACAGAAGGGTTTTTTTTCTAACATTTAATACACTCCTTATCTCTTATCTCCTTTCTCTTAGTTTCTCTAAGATAGACCAGTAATCTCTTCTTACGTAAGAATCGTTTCAGCGTTCTATTGGACCGGAATAAAAGATTTTATTCTCTTCATATCCGATAATGATGGCGATGAAAATACGATGATGTTCAAACAAAATATATCGGAAGTAAGCAATATTTTGCAATATTAATATTGACAAATCGGCGCGCGACACTTATTTCGAATCCTGTCACGCAGCTCATTCCGACCTAAGTGTAGCCAAATTATGATAAATGTGCTTCTCAACAGATATTGAATTTTTTAAAAATTTTAAAATTTGGTGCATCAACTTCAAGTATAATCTAAATATTTGAGAAAGCCCTTCCATCCGATCGGACAATTGTATACCAGAAGAAGGGAGTAATGGCAAATATCTTGGCCAATGACGTGGACAAAAGCTACGTTCTCCTCGCAATTAACGATGCTAATCCAGCGTTAGTTTCAATGTTATTTCACGGTGCAATAAAAATAGGGAAATGCCATTGCCTATGTGCGAAGTGCCATAAATAGTCGAATCCTCTAGTTCATCGATATTGAGCCCCAGTGTCACTGTTCCCAGAAATAACTAACTCAGGTATCAAAATGTGTACAAGTTCGATCTACTCACAAACAAGCACACGCTCGTTTTCAAAAACAAGCGCTTCTCAATGATATTTACTGACAATGCCATGCGTATTCGACTATTATGCGAGGAGCAAAAGGACGGATCAAAGGTGTTCTACCGGTCAGTCATATATAGAACACGATGTGAAAACCTTGGGTGTTCATTGATATATGTTATTGTTTTCTTTGTCTGAACGAGTTTCACAAAGTGTTTATTCCGGAATATGTAGAAATTTAAAAGATAATGGCAAACAGACGAGTTTGGTGTGATCTGAAGTTTTACAGAGTCTCCCCTTCAAATGGAACGCTAAATTCGGATAAAGATCAGTTTAAAAACTACGTGCGAGTATCAGCAGAAGATTCTTCAATCACCAAGTTCGTTTTATTTGTTTTGCCCCTCAACATGATTGCCCAAAGATAGATATTTATAAAGTAATAAATGAAAATGATCGTAGGCTTGTCGGTTTTGATGAGTCTAACAAGAATCTCTATTGGATCTGGGGAGAAAAATCGAATCTTGGAAAACTGATCACTGCTCCATTAGAAGACTTTTCCAAAAGACGAGTGAGTTGAGAACAATTTGACCTGTGATATCACGTTTCTGAGAAACTAATGCATTTTCAACTACATTAGTTTCTACACATTTTAAAATAATATGTGATTAATTACAGGTTCTATATTCTCCTACTCGTGCTGAGCTCGACTTCATTTTTATAAGTCCTCAAGTATTTTTGATTTGCTTATTATTGTACTATTAAATGTTTCAGCACTTCACGATACTTGCCATTAGCGAGTATTACCACAGGCCTGAATTCGTTTTTGTGAACAATACCATTTCAAAGGATCTTGCATACCTTAAAAACCTTCGACCTAACGGATCTCTTCAAATAATTTCTCTGACTAAGGGTAGGAAATTTGTAGAGAGACAGCGATGAGATGGAAACTTTCAGATATGGAAACTTGGTTAATAACGTACTTGTCATCGGAAACTCCGAATGAGGTTTACTTAACTTTGAATGAACAATTTTGGATGAAAGTTTTTCAATTTTTAGGTATTTCTCTACAATCGATCTAAAAAGACTGCAGAATTTCTACTGAACCTAAATCCAGACCTCAAGGTTATTTTCGATATCATTTCTCAATGACATCCATTAATTCAGGGATATTCATTAAGCAATCAAGTCGGGTTCGATTTCAAAGCACGCGACGGTCTGACCATACAAGCTTATCTCTCACTACCACCACAGGTTTGAAACCAACCAGACTGAAATCTCTTCAATTATATACACGATTGTTCACCAGGCTCCTCTGAAAAAATCTTCTCAAGTTTCTAAAAATGATAGCGAAATGGCCAAAAAAGGAATGATTCCAATGAAAACCCAAAAGATGGTTTTGCTAGTTCATGGTGGACCTCAAGTAAGCATTATTATAGATTTACGTTGTTTTCTAATGTGAGGTTGATCGAAAAAAAAAGATAAAAAACTTTTTTAGGCGCGAGATGATTATGGTTTCGATAAGATGAACGCATTTTTGACGAGCAGAGGCTATGCCGTTTTGCAGGTTCATAAAAACTCCATTAATTGTTTCGTTGTTTTCAAAAGAACGAGATTCCTGTATATTTTTCTAGGTTAATTACCGTGGATCCACCGGGTTTGGAAAGAAATTGACAAACGCTGGAAATGGAGAATGGAGTCGAAAAGTACCATGTTTTAATGATATATATATTGTAAAAATAATAATTGAGATGCATACCGATTTAATTGATGCAGTTGAATTTGTCATCGCAAAAGGAATTGCCAATCGATCGGATGTTGCAATTATGGGTTTGTAGAGATTTATGATTGTGGACTAGAGTTGCAAGTGCATGGGGGTTTTGAAAACACCAACAACGTTTAATATATCAAAAAAATGTTATTTGCAGGTATTTCGTATGGTGGGTATGCTACACTAGTCGGGCTGACGTTTACTCCGGACTTTTTCGCATGCGGTGTGGACATTGTCGGGCCTGTTAACCTCGTCACTCTAATGGAAGAACTTCCGCCTTACTGGAATGATGTGCAAAACATATACAAGGTCGAATCCAATGATTTTTTTTATAAAGAGAAAATTCATTTGGTAGATGACTGGTGGTGACCCTCACACTGTAGAGGGACGAAGGGAACTTGAGGCGAGATCACCATTGTTCAAGGCTGATCAAGTGAAGGTAGAATAACAAAACAAAAATACAATATTAAAAACAAATCTTTTGCAGAAAGCGGTAATGATAATGCAAGGAGCTAACGATCCGAGAGTAAAACAGAATGAATCAGGTATGGTAAAATAATGAGATAAGTGACTTTGCTGCAAATTTCGTTGAAAAAAGTCGATATATTCAGAACAATTCGTGTCTGCATTGAAGAACCATTCCATTCCGTTCACCTACGTACTATATCCTGATGAAGGACATGGATTCAGGTAATTAAATAAATAAATACAGCAGAGATGATTGTTTTCAGACGCAACCCAAATAGTATGGCCATGTTTGGTCTAGTAGAGAAGTTCCTTCACAAATGCCTTGGTGGTGATTATCAACCGTTCACGAGTGGACAATACAATGAAAGTGCAATCGTAAGCTTATGTATTTTACGATATGTCCAATCACATATTGTTCAGATTGAAGAAGAACATTATGCAATGAATGTTAAGCAGAAGGCGTATTAGCATTAATTATTTAATTTGTATACTAATAATATATGTTCACGGAATATAATAAAAAACTTCACTGTAATCGTGCAATTTACACCCTATTCTGTCTTTGAAGTTGAAGGGCAAAAGTGGTTTTATCGTGCTGGCAAGACCCACTGGAATATAAGGGATATACACTCTAGACACATATTTTTACATAGTTGGCAAGTATTTTAGGGAAATCTGAGACTGTTTTGCCGAGTAATCGAGACTCCATCTGACAATATCTCATGTTTATTGGGCAGAACTTAGTTGGTCCCTCAATTTTTACCATAACAGACTCGTCCAAAAGGCTGATGAAAAGGGGGAAAACATACATTCCGTGTACCTCAGAGTCACCCTCTAGCTCTAGATGCTTCGTATCTTCATAGAGAGTAGAGGGTAAATGAGAGGAGCTGCGGAATCACAGGACCTACCGATGCGAAAGAGTGTTGAAGATGAAGGGAAGGCTCTTCTCACCCGTCTCTTCAAATCGCGTGCACTCTCGCCTCTTTTTTATCTCCCGATCTCTCCATTTCATGTGCTCTCTCACCTGTACTGACCGTCGAGTGGAGAAGAAGTGGAGTAAAGAAGTGGAAGTGAAGTATAAGTGGAAGAAGTGAAGAAGTGGAGTGGAGAAGGTGTGATTTCTCTTCATCTCGATATCACCCAAATGGTACGCAGAGAAAAGTAAGTAAAAAAAGTAAGTAAAAAAAGAGAAGTGAATTGGCAAATTGCCCGAGATTTGAATGACTGCATCTCTCGAACGGACTCTGCTCTCTCCGTTTACACACTCTCTAGCCACTCTAGTCTGTCTGTCCGCTTCCACTGTGGAGGAGAGTTGTTCTCTCGCTCGGATTTCTCCTCACGTCTATACCCGAACCCCGCTAAGTCTTCCCTCCCCTGGCTCTGCTCTCTCTGGCACTCTCGCCGCCTCTACCTTCATCCTCTATGTCTCTGCCCGTGTCCCCATCAGCCTTAACTCCCCTTCCCTCTGCACTCTCTGTCACTCTCACCTCCTTTCCCTTCTTCCTCTATGTCTCTACCCTTGTCCCTATCGGTCTTAGCCCCCCCCTTCCGCCTGCTTTCTCTGTCACTCTAGCCGCCTCTCTCTGCCTCCAAGAGGGGCTGGCGAGGGTAGAATCATATGATAGGGGATCCTCTGATCGGAAAAAATAAAAGCAAGGAGAATTTTTTACCGAGCACTTCTATCGATTACAATCGGACAATTAGGTTGTATGGAGGGAATCGAAAAAGCAGAAGTTCGCTCAATTCTGTAATGAATTCTTCTAGATAGACAAGGAAGCCGAGATTATTCATGAATTGTGCAGTTCCGATCGTAAAGATAGTTCCCGGTCGACGCTAAAAGAGAGTTTTTTAAGCACAATTTCCGGAGAAAGTCTACCAGATATCAAGAAATGCACTAATTCCTTCTGTTCCACTTCCAAAATCATTTTCTTGAGAGCGCTAAAATCCAGAACCGTTGCTGATGTTCTCCCAAAATTCTAGGATTTGAATGCATTTTGGGTGCAAATTTTGCTGGTTTTCTGTAATTTCCCGAATGAATGTGCACTTTGGTCTTCACTCGCTCTGGCTATGAAGAATGCGATGATTGAAATCTATTGTCGCCGGAAATTTGTAGTCCCGTTTGGCAGAATGCGTTTAGGATTGACCATATGATTGATGAGGCAGAAGGCGTAGCCTGGAAACATAGGATTGGTTTTTCCTTTCCTCGAAGGAATGGTGAACGATTCGTAGAATCCAGACTACAAACTCTCGCATTCCTTTGGTAACATCCTTTCTCATTCCCTCCATAGCGCAAAAGCGGAATGGTTTTCTACTGGCTTCATGGAAGAAGAGAACGTATGATCCGATACTAATCCATCCTTCTTACAAGAGAACATCATATTGTGCTGATTTGTCGATATGAACGACGAAATGACTTCATATCATATAGTAAGCTCAATCTCCTTCGCAGGCACAAACGTTGCTCCCTGAGCGAGTCTCCGCTGTTTCTGACGCTTCGCTCCCGTGAATGCACTTTTGATGCAATATGCAATGATCATAAGACCAAGAAAGTGCATGTTTTGATCACAGACGATGATACGTTCAGCGTCATAACATGTTTTCTTGGATGAGGGGGATACATCTCTCGGAATTGCCACGTCGAGATACGTCCTAACACGGAATGCAATGCTTTAGATGTGCTTGGTGTGTGAATCCATATCGTGCAGAGTATAGGATTCTGTGTATCTCGACGTGGCAATACCAAGAGATGTATCTCATCCAAGAAAACATATTATGGAGCTAAGCCGCATCATCGAATCTGATCAAACACATGCACTTCCATTATTTTGTGAATTCAACGGATGAAGCGTCAGAAATATTTCAGAGTGTACTATTTCTGATTTCTGTGGCTGAGAAGCAAGGGCGAATTGTCCGTAGAAGTGATCAATAACTTTTAACATACACTAGCGAAGCATTGAAATTCATTCAACTAAACTCAGTATCAAGCCATACAGTATCCATCCTCCAATAACCACATATATAACTCTAACGAGTTGTCTGCCACTCATTCTAATCCAAACTTCACTCATTCTAATCCAAACTTCAGAGGAAAGTCTTCGAAATCTGATGCTTCACTTACACTAAGTCTCCTCATTTCACTTCCATGATATTTTTCTGAAATCATTGGAAGAACTGCTCCTGATGTTGTACCTGCTTAGTCATATTTGCAAACACGGCACTGTTTGCCATTTCGAAGCATCTAATTATTCAAAGTTAGGAGATAATGTCAGTATTCTCCGCAACATCTGCATTTGTTTCGGAGAAACTGATGATAAATACGACCACCCATATCGCTCTCTGACCGACGAGAGAGAAAGCATAACTTCGATACATGGCTAGGGAATAATTGGGGTCTGTTTTCGCCGAAACTTCTACACCAGTTTTGGCGAAAATCTAACATACTCTAACGGAGGAGTGAGTAGGTATAACTTAGAGACTTTGGAATATGTTGCGTAGTCAGTAAGATACAAATTACCGATTTTCCATCGCAAATAACCTCCCTTCTCTCCCTTATCCTCGCCAAAGTGCAAATGTATGCAATCATGCGGAGCTTTTGACAACTCATGAAAAATACAACAAAACTAAATGTAAGTAGAATCTGCCGGCAACATGGCTTCATTGGGATTTAATGAATTAATCGAACATACCTCCAAATATCAGAAATGGCATTATTTGTCGAATTTTGAACATATGAAATAGTTACTGAGGCCGCACTACTGAGGAAAATGGCTAATATTTTTACTTTTTCCTATTACTTTCTCGTAAGGCGCCAACGCCAGCTTTCGAAGGTACCGATCTCAATTCCCCCCCCTCCACCGAGGCACACCAAGAAGTTCTATCTGTCAGAGGCTAGCATATTTGTAGCAACTCAGATTAGGAAAGATAAACGTGCCAAAGAATTCTGGCCAGCAATGGATCACTTGGGCATCGCCCGTTCCTTTGTAAACAAAAAAATGGTGTGCACATGTCTCTGACGACTGTAAAGTCGCATTTATAGCGGAAAAAACTTCCCCCGTTTATTTCCCGAAACTGAAGGTCGTTCTTTGACTTTGGAACATTTACACTTTGGAACAACTACGTAACCGCGATCTATAAATTTGCAACTGCGCTACATTATGGAGAGCGGCTCCGCAAGGATCGAGTTAGCATAGGACGTCAAGCCTCAGTGCTAATTCAAGCCTCTCGCAGCGTAGATTGAGTGCATTCACTGATCAGTTCGCAGAATCTTTGTAATTTCCATAATGAATCTGCCCTTGTGCGTATCTGGGTTGCACTGGGCACCGTACTCTCCGATACAGTTTACAGACAATGAACTTGATTGCTAAATGGGAGATAGCCCGACTGATGTCTAGCTGTCAGCAGCGTTTTTACAGTACTTCTCCTCCATATCGGGACGCCTGCCAATTTCTTCTCTCCTGCGGGCGAAGTGTTTTCGCATTTCCTTCTCTTTTACCATACTATGAAAAATCCGAATCGCAGGGTTCTCTGCTTCCACATACACTAGAAGCACTCGCTTCAGCACACCCTGGGGATCGGAAAATGGTCATACTTATAGCCAATGACCATTAGCCTGAAAGCCACACTTTGATCTTCACTTTTTCTGAGCTCAATTTCCGATGAAAGTCTTCCATATGGTCAGAAAAAGCACTAATTCCTCCATAATCGTACATGATAACTTCTTGAAAGTGGTTAAATACAGTACCGTTGCTGATGTTTTTAGATGTTCTCAAAATTCTAGATTTTGATTGCATTTTGAGGTGCAATCTTTGCAACATTTTCGTAATTTCCTGAATGAATATGCACTTTAGCGACAATATTTGCTGGGGGCTATGCAGAATGCGTTATACGATTGTTGAAATATGTTGCCGTCGGAAATTAGCAGCGGAAATTTGTTGAAATTTTAGGACGAAGCAAGGCCGAAAGGGCGGGAAAGGATTGGTCAATAATCTTTAGAGAGTGGCCTACAAACTCTCGCTTTTACCAGCAAGCAACTTCCCGCCTTCCTCTTCGCAAAAGTGCACGTGTTTGCGCGCTTGAGTTTTCAGTTTGCAAGAATTGGACACCTTATCGGATAGAACCATGAACTCATCTTATCACATTTCCGTACAAAAATTCTTAACTCTTCTCGCGGCGGTGTTAAATTTCAATAATAATCAATGCAATAAAACTTCTGCTTTATCACAGCACTGAGATAATTTTCTTTGCTCTGCTTCAGCAAATCCTTATTGTTTGGTTAATATCCAGCAAAATGTCCTCATACCCTAGGGTGTTTTCGCATACCTCCTTCCCTCAAAATTCTGGAAAATAAACCACTGAGAGTACCAACGCAATTGCTGACGTTTCCCTCCGTCACCATATTTTCTATGGAAGTCGTTGTCAAGAACACGAAAGTGCATGTGTTTGATCACATTCGATGATGCGCTCAGCGTCATAGCATGTTTTCATGATTGAGATACATCTTGGTATTTCGAGATACGTCCTGACACGGAATCCAATACTCTGCACGATGTGAAACTACACGCCATGCACATATACGTTGGATTACATTTCGTATTAGGACGTATCAGTAGTATTCACAACTGATGTATCTCACTCATCCAAGAAAACATGTTATGACGCTGAAAGCATCATAGAATGTGATCAAACACATGCACTTTCATGGTCTTGTGAATATGACATCTTATACTTCCACAGATAGTGCATTTACGCATCAGAAACGTCACGCATCTGACGCAAAACACACCTGACAAGGATTGCAGTGCCAAAAAAACAATGGCGAATATGAGTTTACGATGGGATTTGAGTGCGTTGCGATGCCGATCGGCTGTAGTGCAATTTCAGGGATACTGTTTGAACGAGGAAGTCTGATTGATCATTGCTATCCGGTTGTTTACGTAAATGCGTGATCAATCATCCACAATTCAAAACTCTAAACAAGGATTATTTGCGTGTCAGGACATGCCTGACTTTACTCAGATTCATCTGAATTCCAGTCGATGGATGTATTTCTAGAAGTAGAATCGCAATAGCATGAACGAATTCAGAGTCCGAAAAAAATCAAATAGTGAGCTCGATCATATCTCAACGGATGTTTCATCTCGATTCCATTGACGAATGCAACTCGTTCCAGGACTTTCAGAGGACCGAACAGTCCTGGAATTCATCCTGTTCTTCGCTGACCCTCACTTTTCGCATCAATCTACGAGAGTCTTTAGGGAAACGGACTAGGAATGAGATGCCGCTTGTTCTTTACCTTTACTATACCATTTGCTTCATCCCAATTGCAAACAGAAACCCCATGATTGCATATGCTTGCACTTTGGTGAGGCGCAGGGAGAAGGGATAAGTTGTTTGCCACGGAAAGCGAGAGTTTGTAGCCTACTCTCTACAGATCATTGACCAATCCCTTCATGTAAGAGGAAACCAATTCCATCTCTTTCATCGTCCTAACAATAAAGCTGCAAATTTCCTACGCACACAGATTCCAATCATCATCTGTGCAAAAGTGCATATTTCGGAAATGCAGCCAACAGCGCACCCAAAATGCACCTAAACTCTAGTATTTTGTGAGTACATCAGCAGTGGTTCTGCATTTAAGAGCCATATAGAAAATTACATGGAACAGCCCGAATTAGTGCTTTTTCTGACCATAGAAGACTTTCATCCGAAATTGAGCTCAGAAAAAGTGAAGATAGAAGTGTACTCCTCAGGCTAATGGTCATTCGAAATAGCTGTGACCAGTTCCCGAAGCCACAGAATGTGCTACAGCGAGTGCTTCTAGTGTGCCCGGAACTCGACAATTCAGCTCTTTTATATTACTGTAAGAGACGGGGAAATGCGAAAACAGTTCGCTCACAGGAGAGAAGAAATTGGCAGACGGCTAGATAGAAAGAGATAGTTATGGGTATTGGAGGAAAGTTACTGCAAGGAGGCATGGCTTTGTTGACTGCTGGCGCACGACTTCACAAATGTCTTTAAACTGCATGAGAGGCTACTAATGGATTACGGTGAACAATTCGCAGACAAAAGATAACGTCGATAGACATTTCTTCCTTCCTCTTCTGGCCAGTAATTGAACTTACTGTTCCAGTATGTTGACGCTTACTTTTCGCAGCTATTCGATGCCTCGAGTGTTTAAATACGGGAAATGTGTTAGAATAAGATGTGCTTCATTTCCTTTCCCTTCACTATGTCGTTTACTTCTTCCTAGTTGCAAACATAAATTCTATATTTGTATTCCATCGCACTTTTGCGAGGCGGAGAGGGAAGGAGGGACTGGTTTGCTAGAGTTTATAGCCTACTCTCCACATATGATTGACCAATCCCTTCCCAAAGCGAGGAAATCAATTCCATTTCTCCAAATTATGCCTTCTCTCTTATGGGCGAGAGTGAATGACTTTTGGTCTTTCATTACCGTGAAGCTACAAATTTCCGTCAACAACAGATTCCAATCATCGCATAACTCTCTCCACTTAGCGAATATTCAGGCAAAAGTGCATATTAATTTATGGAAATTGGGAAATGCAACAAATGTGCACCCAAAATGCACTCAAACTCTAGTATGTTGTGAGAACATCACCAGCGGTTCTGGATTTGAACGCTTTCAAGAATATTATATGGAAGTGAAACGTGAAGATTCTCAAGATTTGGAAGACTTTCATCGGAAATTGAGTTCAGAAAAAGTGAAGATCGAAGTGTAGCTTTCAGACCAATGGTCATTCGAAAGAGCTGTGACCATTTTTCGAAGCCCCAGAGTGTACAAAGTCGTATTCTTGTAATGTGTGAGAAAGCAGAAACCCTGTGACTCAGCACCTTGTGGGTACTGTAGCAGCGATGGAAAGCGAAAACATTTCGCACACTGGAGAGACTCACGGTAGACAGTTAGCTAGAGGGAGAGGGAAAATGGGGATTGGAGGAAAGCTACTGTATTGAGGCTTGGTGACAGCAAGTTCTGCATATTTTTGTCTGAATTTTGTCCATAGTATAGTATGGTAGTATATTGATAGATCTTGGTTACGTCAAGTCCTCCGCAATCATTCCAAGATCAAACGACTACGATTCTATTCCTGAATTAGGGGGGATTAGATTTCGTAATACGCCGTATCTCGGCGTCAAGATTATCAGAATCGTAGTCAACAACTGCATGTATTTCCAGAATCGGAAGCGCTCAAAGTGCAAACGCCGTCCTATCGTACCCAGGCACTTCTATAGGCAGGCACATCGAGTGAGCAGACTAAGCATTAAGCAGTGATCCTAAGCAGTCTAAGCAACCTAAGCATGATATAGATAGAGTATAGTCTTCGCCTAACACTACCGAGTTTCTGACTGAGACCGTTCTATAGAAGCGCCCGTACCCCCGCTGACTAGTGAAAGACGATAGTTGCCTTTTTTCAGGTCTATGGGATAAGCCACGCATCAGGTGGGCTTGTCCCCTAACTCATTCACTCTGACTAAACTTTGATTTTGAGGATTTGGTGTTCCCGGAAAAGTTTCGAGTTTGGGAGAACCGGCCAATCTCTGTTGTTCCTTCTCCCCACTCTTCGCAACATTTTCAGTGTCGAAAGTTGCGAGAAGGGAGTTACAGCACAGGAAAAGATGATAGACCAAGGAAGAAGAGTTGCTGACAGCCTCTCTTCTCCATGCCGTTTTCTTCTCTCTCAAGTTGTCAACAGATTCCTCATGATTGCATTCCACTTGCACTTTGACGAGGCGGAGGAGGAGGAGGGAGCTTGTTTGCGACGAAAAAGCGAGAGCATTTGTTGCTTACTCTCTTCCATAGGCTGACCCATGCTCCCTTTCTGCCCCTCGATCAGACACAAGTCACCTTCTTATTCCTTCTCTATCGGCTGTCAGAGTAGGAATATCGGGAGTTGTTTACTGGCTTTCTCGCATCATGAGCGCGATCTGTAATCTATTTTTGCAGCAAAATGAGACCGCAGAGTTCTCTACTTCCTCCAAAATCATAATTTAGCACGAAGTTTTTGATTTCTGATGTTTTCTTCTGCAAGCTTCAACACAAGACCTCGGAGTTCGCTCATTATTATATTCCCCTTCTTGGCCACTAATTTCATGTCTTTGCAAGATTTTGCGCTCATAATGTGCCTCTTTTCCCGTTCTATTCTTGCTTTCCTGGTTCCCTGACATCATCCCTCTCCCTTACCACGAATTCGGCATCGAAAATGATGCGCTCAAGCTAAAATTGTGGCTGTTCGAGGCGGAAAAGCGTGGTTTCCTGCCGACTCGCTACGCTAGAGTGACCCATGCTCACTTTCAGGCTGATTACGTGCAGATAAGCACAGCCCAACGGGCATTACACGCGTCTTTTCTCTATTCTGAGCCTAAACCGACACTAAAGCGCTGCGCTCAGCTCTTATTCCTGACCAAAACAGAGGTGCAAGGACCAATCTCGCCTGATTCACGTCATATTTGAGCTCGTTCGAGTCGCCTCGAAACAAGCAAGCTTTCCGTCAACACCCTCAGGTGGCCACTACGCCCAGTTAGTTTTTACGGCCGTGTTCGGACATTCCCATCTCTAAAAGCCTTGTCTCTCTTCCTTTTCCTTATCTCTCATCAACTGTCCTAAGGGGGGCGGAGCCTGAGGCCAAGGGAGAGGGACGACTGAATGGGCGGAGCTAGCGCGGAGTTTAAAACCTGGGAGAGAGGCCTTGCTGGTCACATTACTCCGCAAAAACGCCGCCGACTCCTAGCTTCCACTTCTGCCTTCTGCTTTAGGAAACTGCCCCATGTTTTGAAACTCCACTCCTTCCTTCTATCTTGTGCCTCCCCCCCCCCCTGCCTACCTCCAGCTTGTAATACGATACTCGGCTCAGACTCTGGTGATACGGTACTCGACTTACCCTCCCCCCCAACCCCCCCCCCTCCCAACTACCACATCGACCCATGGACTCATTCGCAGACAAGCAGGGACGTGTCCGAGGGGACTCCACTACAGCCACCGAGCATGGCAGTCAAGTTAGTTTCCGGAGTGGGAGAGAGGTGGAGTGAGGGGAGAGAGAGAAGGCTTGGCATGCGGAACCCTGAGCACTCTGGGGAAATGGAACTCTTCACATCATCAATGTATCTCGTGAATGTCAGAACGTGATCGTGAACATGACCCCAATTTGTATATTTTTCGAATGAAATCAGGGGTGAGCTCAATGAATAGTCGATTTGCGCGTCGATTGCAGATAGTCGAATTGCGAAAATCCACCCCGTAGTGTCCCATAGGGATGTGGATAGCGGAGCGGATTGGGTATTAAGGCGCTCTGCCCCGCCCTCTTCCCTAGCGAATCCGCGGATCGAGGGAGAGGGAGAGAGAGAATGTGCCGTATGCGCATACCGAACTCGCATCCCTAGTGTCCCACGAAACTTTCCTAAAAATCCGGATATCGTTGTAGTCTCCTTTGATGACGTGACGCTTGCTTGATCTTGTCAACTTGAGAACGCGTGACGTTATCAACGGGACGATATTATCTCGATTTTTCGGCACATTTCATCCGTCGCATCGGAGAAGATTCGAAGTTTAGTGTATGCGCATAATATATAAAAACGGTCTGTTTCGCCGTCGCAAGCTGTAGATGTTCTCGTTTTTTTTCTGTCATATATGATGCACCCGAGTCCCAAGGAATAAGATAGCTCTGCAGATTTTGACCATTGAAACATCCAGAATGGCTTCCATACGTTTTTGACATTGCGTCTCTGCTTGAATCAAAAAAAGTTTGCCAGAAAGTGTAGTTGTTGTAGTGGAAATTCCGAGACGCAAGCGTCAATCCTACCGTATCCTGTTGCCGCTCTCCTCTTCATCCATGCTCTCTCGCCTCCTAGCCCCGCCCCTTTGCCTCTGAGCCAATAGGAGACGAGCGTCTCCCTTCTCTGTCAACTCTCTCTCTCTCTCAGAGGCAAAGGCACTTTCGATCTGAAGGGGGAGAGGGGAGGGAGTGAGAAGGAAAGGAGGGAGCCTCCTCTCTCATTTCCTTTTCATCGAAGCTTCGACCACATGTGCAATCGATCCATCCACAGGGGAGGGAGAAGAAGGGGGAGGCATATGATCAAGTCATACTACACTTCTGGATAGGGGAGGGAGAGCGATGGGAGATGATATGAGGGAAAGATAGGCCCAAAGACTGCGATGTTGTGTTATGGTTTGCCCTTCTAATGCACTTTCTATTCTCTTCTAACGTTTCGCAGCTTCTCATTTCCTTCCAAACATGTTTGTCGGGAAGTGTTGAGTTTGTAGTGGAAGGCAGTGCTTGACACGCGTGACGCAGGCATATACATATCCACTTTCTCCACTCTCTTCTTCTCCATACTCTCTCGTTTATAGGCCCCGCCCCTTTGCTTCTGAGCCAATGGGGAACAAGCAACAACTTGCACTTTCGATCCACAACGATTAACATGGTAGTATCCGCGTTGACGTAGCTTCTCTTCTTCCTGCACAAACATGTTTGTGACAGCTCTATTTGTAGTGTAATATGACCGGGGTTTAATCCTCCGATATTGCTGTAAACATGTTTACGCTGCTACATTCTCTATCCTTACTCTTCTTTAATGATAATCTCTCGCTTTTATGCCCCCTTTCCCTCTGAGACAATGGGCGGCGAGCGAAAACTTGCACTTTCGATTAGCGTCCAAGTTGTCGTTGATTCTCTTCTTCCTGCGCAAACATGTTTGTGACAACTCAGATTGTAGCGTGCTAGGACTGCCTGGCCCGGACTTTAATCCTGCGATGTTGCTGCAAACATGTTTATACTACTAATCTCTCGTCTTCTTCATGCTCTCTCGCTTTTAAGCCCGCCCCTTCGTATCCGAGCCAATGGGCGACGAGCAATAGCAATCACTTTTGATCTGCCCTCAGGGTGTAGAAGGGAAAGTGTAAGCCTGACACGGAGTCAAAATAATGCGACGATATTGCAACAATACGGTGATTTCTATATATATAATCGTCTCTCTTATTATCTCTCTTTCGCTACTGCCCCTTGAGGGTCCCGATCTACCAATGATGTTTGCGCCAAAAAAATTGTCTCTTTCTGACCTATTCGGAAATTTCTCTACCAAACAACCAACCCCGTTCTCCTTGACGTCTGCGTGACGTGATTAATTCATGTTTTCATGTTAGTATAATTTCTTTCGCAGTCTCCCGAACCGACCTATTCTCCTCTCTTCCTTACTGTATTTCTAATGTCTCTTCCTTACTGTATTTCTCATTCGCGTTTGATATTCGCAATCCTCGAATTTTCGCGCACTGTAGCCCTTTTCTTACTTCATAAACTCATTCATATCAGGATGTCACGCAACTCAGCCTACTATCTCATTCTCATCGTCGTTTCTGCTTCTCTTCAGTCTCATCCAAGCCAACAGCTGAAAAGGAACGGCATTTCGAAGAAAGACTCAAACAGTTCACTCAACGTCGACTCGAAGCTTTCGATTTCAATGACAATAACGTCGGTTCCGGTGAGAAATTTTAGCTTTGTCTTATAGGCACATTTTTAAATCTAATCAATAATTCTGTCTAGTGATGGAATTGTATCCCCATTTCTCTACGACCGATCAGAAAACATTGGATATGGTTGATGCTATTTCATGCCCTCCTTTGAATCATCATCACCACTGTTATTTCACTTTTATGATATTTCGATTACACGCAGCCTTATAATCAAAGCTCTTTTAGTGTTCTCAAAGTGTCCGGAGAAGTGTCAGAGCGGACTTGGCAACGGATATTGCGACAAAGTTCGTTCAATTTGTTCCAACACTACTTCTACTACCACAACACTAGGCGGAATGAAAACTATTTCGCAATATAAAACTACCTGATATCTTCCGCAATATCGAAAATTTCAAGAAATTTATTGAGGAGTGCGCTATCGATGCTTGCTTCTGGGATCTCGGAGACTGCTCGACCAGACGCGACTGCAGTGACTTGCAGTGCCCGTTAGTTATCTACCACATACTTTTTTCATCTTTCATCATGATTTTATCTCAAATCGGCGTCATGGGAAACCAATATTTTTTCTTTATTGACAATCAATGGAAAACATTAAACGAATATGCCGGGCCTTCTTCCCATGTTTTTCTTTTCATTTATGATATTACAATGTTTTTTTTCTTCATTTTTATACAATGAGAGTTAGTAAATTGAATAATTGCAGTAATGACGGAGTCTGTCATCCGCTGTGCGAGATCAATTCGTGTGTAACTCCCGTGTGTCTTCCCGAACACATGCATATGAGACAGGTAAATACAGAATAAGCAAAGGCTTAGCAAAAAAAAATCACTGGCCTACCAGAGACCACAATTGAATGAAAACCCAAAACATAGTCCACATTGAAATCGGGCGTGAAAAGCGGTGAATTCAATATTCTTGCAGATAGTCGTCGTGGTCACTCCGTTCGTAAATACATCCCACTTCCTCATGCACCTTCCTCGTACCGAGAACGCGTTGGAGACTCTCACCAAACAGTACGGGTGAGACCCTCTCTCTCTCGATTCTCTCATTTCTGTAGGTGTTGTGAATGTGAGTACCTTGTCGCAAAAGTCATTGCCAAGTATACTCAGACACTTCTCCGCATACTTCTAGAGTACTGAAAGAGACTTCATTGTAAGGTTGATTGAGGTCGAAATATATCACAATATATCAGAAATATATAAATATATCAGAAATATCAATGATGGTTCAAATGCTGATGATGAATTGGACTGAAATGTTTTGCATTTTTCCATCTAGAACGAAGCGGATCATAAAATGAATGTCCTAGTCATATACAAATTCATGGTCTATGCAAGCGACGATTAAGGTTATTAATCAACGCATTTCAGCCTCACGATTGTGCTTGAGTCTGCAAAGGATGGTCCTCTTCTGTTTGGACACTCTGGAGATTACCTAATGGAGAGAGTTCTCTATGACGAAACGAATAAGACAATGGTGAAGGTAATTCAAACTAGTTCTCTATTTATCAATCATTTGCATTGTCTAGTCATTAAAATGCCGGGAAAGTACACAGACGAGAGAGTACAAGGTTTAAAAAAAATTTGTTTTGAGGGAGGATGTCGACACAAGAAGGGATTGATCGCCGTGTTCTCCGTTCGCCGATCCATCGATCGTCTATTGACATACAATGACCATGAATACGTTCGCGTGATGGAAAGTCTTGGTCTTGGCAGGAAGACGGAGAAACACCTTGCTTCAGCCAATCTCTTCACTGTAAGTTCCCACATTCACTTCATTTTATGAATTCACCATGCAACATTTAATTCTCAATTTTTCGAGTGGCTTCTGTCCACCTAAGATATTTCACGAAATTGTTTTAAAAATAAGATTGCTTCTTAGTTTCTTAATGAATCAATGCAATTTGAGGTGCCCGAGAGCGTGATGGACGGCTTCCAAGGCGCGTACCAGTACAGTTACCACTACAAAAACTGGCACCAGAAGTACAGATTCGAACAGCCTGAAGATTTTGCAGCCAAGTACCTCAGTGAGTCACGTTTCTATCTTTCAACTCTTTTAAGTTTTGTGTTTTTTTACTCTCGTGTCATGAATTATGGTAGATAGCGGAACACGAACAACGACAAGCAAACTTTAGCGACATTCAAAAAGGGCTAGGTCATTGTTAGAAGGCGTGTTTAAAGCATCAGAAGTCCGAAAAATCTGCATGATCTAGCCAAATACCAAACGTGCGGAAACAGATTGCTTTGTTCCAGAGAATCATCTTCTGTGCTGAGCGGGTCACTTCTCGTCCCCTTCCAGCGTTGTCTTCTCCATACTATTCCAGTCTCCAGACCCTCTTCCTATTTTTCCTCGTCCATTTCAGCCCTTTACCGAGCTTCTCATACCGATTATAAGTACTGTATCGATGCATGATCGTTTATCGTGGTGGGAGATACTCTATATAGCGCGCACGTTTATGTTACTCAGGCGAACATACAATCCCCCATTTCTGATCCCTCCGCTATTTGTTCTCGATTGTCGCATCTTCTCGTTATTCCTTTGATTCTATTTTTTTGTTACGCGTTAGGTTATTCTTATTAGTTAAATTTCGCCCTCATTATTTTTCGTAATACTAGGCTAGATCTCACCTCTCAATACCATCAATTCATCAAAAAATATAATTCACACTGTCGCGATTTGCATCATCTTTTCGCGTCATCGATTTCGAGTTATCGTGTATTGTAACGATTTATAAGAAATGTGAATAAAATATTACAGGTTGATGATTGCCCTCTGGTCTTCTTTCGTATCGTCTTTGATCGCCGTTATACGTTGAGGACCCTTCAGAAGGCCGTTGACATCATCACCACAAGAATTCGGTGAGTTTAGATGGCCATGCAAGTGAATAATCGCATATTTAAATAAGAAAACAAAGAGAGTTGTCAATTACGAAATCGTTGTGTTCAATCATTCTTTTCAGCCGTACGAGAGTGTTCCGAAGTGCGAAGTGCGCGCGAATGTCGGGCAGTGAGCGCGGTGTTGAGGTAAGTTCGTTGAGATGATGCCAATGTAGCTCTATCATCTCGAAATGCTTCCTACTGGCCAGATAGACAAAAAAGCGAGAGGGGTGCGATCATTTCTCACTGATTCACAGGGCGGTTTGACGACGCATACATCCGCTGGATATGGATGAAAGTGGACGGCAAGAATTAGGAGGGGCGTGAGGATAGATACACGTTTGAGACTATTCGCTCGTTGCATATCCAATTTTTGATCATTGAACTTTGGCGTTTGATGCCTGGACACTTCTTTAGAATCTTTGAACTCTGCATTTGATCTTTGAACTCTTATATAAAAACATTTTTCTCCTGTCAGGCTTCTCATTTCCTTATGGATCCTTCAAGCGTTACCATGTTTCCCGTCTGGTGAAAGTCCATTGCTTGCGCTGATGTTTCATCAACTCTTGTCCCATATTTCATTAGCCCTGTGACATTCTGCGTCGATGTGGCTACTCTACTTCCAGCACAAATATAATTACCCAATAGAGCGCTGTATATATAGTGCAAGACACTGCGCATATATCTGTATATATTTGCTATATACGTAACGTACACTGTTAACATCTGCCTCTCAATTGACTCGTATCACTTTTTTTCTCTCCGTTCTCATGATCTAAGCTCTTCCTTCAAATTCATTCGCTCCACCTCTCTTCCTTGCTGTATGTATTTATACTGCCATCCTCGTCGTTTTATAATACAACCTTATCCGCGATCCTCGTATTTTCGCGCCTTGTTGCCTCGTTCGCTTCTTATCCACTCTCACTAAGGTCAGGATGTCGCCCACCTCAGCCTCCTCTTTGGTCCTGTTCTTCGTGTTCTCTTCTTCTATTGTTTCGGCCTATCATTACCACTCGCATGGCCGTGCTACGAAGCCTCCTATGCCGGCCTTCGATGTGCGCTCCCAAGAGTTCGCTGCAAATCGAACCAAGGCCTACAACAACAACAACAAGAACTACTTCGCAACCGAGAAGGACATCGGATCCGGTGAGTATACGGTAATCTGTCTTAGTGCATTGTGATAAGTTACGGGATAAGTTCGATAGTGAACGTGTCACGGTATTTGCGTCAATATATGGGGTTTCGATACGGTATCACGCTGAAAACGATGTACATTTATCTCCTTTTTTCACCATACTCCTTTAAAAAATGGAAAAAAATGGAGCAAAATATATTTTAAAAAAAAACAAAAAAATCCCTGTTTCAGCTCTGAGCAAGTGTCCCGACTACTGCAAGGCCAAGCTGGGAAATGGCCAGTGTGACGAGGTAGGACTTTATTTTATTTAATTATAATTACTATTTATTTAAATAGGCAATTTAAAGGGTAAACGGTAAAGGTAATTTAATATTCTCCGGCTCAAGGCGAGCTAACCACCCATCGCCGAGTAGCCACGGGCGCCTACCTAGGCACCAGTGATTGTTTCTTGTGGCTGAGAAATGATACCGCCGTCTCATCATTTCACACTCTCTCGTCGACCGAGCGGGCGATGGAGAATGTGAAAATTGAAGAGACGGAGGTATCATTTCTCGAGGTCTAGTTGTATCGGGGCTCCAACTCTTATCCCTTTCAGGAATGCAACATCAACGGATGCCTTGCCGATCTTGGTGATTGTACTACGAGAAGAAGCTGCTTTGAGCTGGATTGCCCGTACGTTTCTCAATCTTATTCGCTTCAAAATTGACTCATAAACAAGAACAATGAAGAAAACTGGTACCATAACAGTGTTCTTAGTTATTTTTCGTAAATATAATATAAGTAAATAGAGCAAAACATTGCAGGAACGACGGGAAATGCCGTCCGATCTGTGAATTGAACTCATGTATGGAGATTCCAGTCTGCAAAGTCGAGCAAATGCAGCTTCGGCAGGTACAGAAATATGAAGATAGTAAATGGGAGCGTTACGCTTTACGATAATAACTTAGTAATCAAGAGATCAGGATAGCTTGGCGTTTCAACGGGTTTTTTTTGTTTCGTTTAGAATGTCCGGGTCGATATTCTTACAGAAGATATCGATGCAACTAGAGCACTGATCGCGAAATTATCTTTTGACATTGATGTACAGCAAATGATGTGATCTTAATCTTAATCGAAACAACTTGGGTTTCTTCGATTAATGATTTCGTTTCAGATTGCTATTCTTGTCTCCCCCTCCGCCACAGCCACTGGGATGATCAAGAAAACTCCTCGTGTTGAGTATATGCTCTCCTTCAAAGCTCCTGACACTTTCAAGGAGGATCTCGGCGGAGTACTCGCGTGAGTGATTATCACTAGAGTTCGAAATATAAAAAGAGAGAGTGTGTACTCGAAATACGGGTACACACTCTCTCGTGACCGGTTAGAGAGCGCGTAAAATGAAGAGACGACGACCCTATTTTGAACTAGAATTAGCACGTTGCAAACAATTAATGATACTGGATAATTATCGGCATGGTGAAGAACAATACTGTCTTCTTAGTGGAGCAAGTGTGAGCGCGAGAGAAGGGCACGGGTAGACCTTGCAAACATGCCAATGTGTCATAATCAAGCTCTCAATGTATCCTTAAGATTTACAAAACTTTTCAAGCGAATTCTCGCCGATTATAAATGTATTTCAGTCCTGATGTCGTCTTCCTGTCGAACAAGCAAGGACCCCTCGTATGGGGACACAAAGGAGACTTTCTGATGGAGCAGATCAAATACTCGACCGACAAGAAAACCGTAATCGAAGTAAGTAACATCCTCGAATCGTCTTCTTTATTGTGAAAATTTTTTTTGTCATCTGTATTGTTCATTATTCTTTATTGCGGCAATCAAGATAGGGTGACCGTTCTTCGTTCAAGAAAGTCTTTTCTTTGGGTGCCAATTTGATTGTCAATCATTTCAGGGAGGATGCACATACGTGAAAGGCTCGATCGCCGCACTATCCATTCGTGATCCCCAAGACAAGATTATCACTTATAATGATGAGAAGCTGATGGACTATCTCAAGAGGTTCTTGTTCTACGACTTCCAGGTTGCGGACGTCGTTCTCTTGACGGTAAGTACAACTTGTTAATGGTCTATGGTGTTCTCTGATGACACGGGACGAGATAGTCTAATACTCGAGATGAATCAATAGTCATAGTAAAAATCTCTATATTTTTGCGTGTTCACAAGGAAAAATAGAATGACTGGATTATAATTTAAATGAGAAGGAGTAGGTTTTTGGCTATAAGGTATGGTATTTACTAGAACTGCCTTAATGAGGTTATCCGGAACGTTTATTGATTAAAATAGTTCATGAAAAAATTGCTTGCAGGTCCCGGAATCTGAGTTGACTGGCATCTTGGGATGGTTCTACTTCACTGAGCTCTACCGTCCCTGGAAGGTCGGCCAGTTCCGTTTCCTGCATACCCACGAAATCCACGAGCAAATCGACAACAAGTACATCGGTGAGTCACATTCCCAATTATTTATCAGCGCTAACACACATAAAGTCTTTGTACTTTCTCACACACTGTTTGGTATGATAGAGATCGCGTAGAATGAATCGTACTTTCGCTTAGATTTTCAATGATTAAGACATTCGAGAGCAACGCCGAAAATTTTTGCTAATTTTTTTCTGCTGCAGAAGACCGCATTCTGTGCGGACAGAAGCACTAGAGGGCCCCTCCAATCAACGTCGATCTCTCTCCTCTCCACTCGTCCTCTTCGTCCCTCTACGACGACTTCACCCCTCTTATCATCTACCTCAGTCCCATGCCGACCTTATCTTCTCTTCCTTTTTTGTTGATTTTCGATGTATGATCACTTCTCCCATGAGATGAGATCAAGCTTGGTATGTCAACTGAGGTGGAAAAAATGGTCAATTCCCCCATCTCCCGTCGTCCTTCTCCGATACCTTCTTTGCCCATTTCAGTCCCTTATAGAGCTTGATTTTTGATCTTGACTAGAATGCCGATATATAATCAATCCCCCCTGCACATCTGTGTTGAGTGCATATGCTCGATATGGTGACTGAGATGGACATCCTCGTCTCTCCCCCTCGTCTTCCTCATTACAATCTCAGCCGATATTTGTTCTCAGTAATCGCATTCTTCTCGTTATGAGACACTATCTGAGAGAGCTCACCTACCACCGTACAGAGAAAAATAGAATATTCTGAAAAAAATGCCCTAGGATCAACTTTTCACGTAGAACTCGAAAATCGACCTCAAAAAGTCGTATCTCGAAAAGTAAAATTGTTATGGTCCGCCTCAATGGGCAATGAGGCAAATATAAATTTGTGAACGGAGCTCAGAATGATCCAATGAAGTATAAAAACTTATAAATAATGAAAAAAGAAACATTTTCATGGAAGAGAGTGAAAGGCTAACTCAGCTTGAATAAAAGTTATGACATTTTTTTGAAGAGAAATTTCAACCATGAAAAATAAATTCACTATGGGGTAATTTTGAAGTAGTTTATTCGATTCTCCGTAAAAAGTTACGCCTATGGTAATTTTTTCAGATTTTTAAGTTTTCTGCAAGTGAGTTTCCTGAGTCGTCAAAGACGGCGGAACAACGATTTTTCCCATTTTCGTCATATTTTCTATTACGTATCGATAATTGTTTTATCAGCCATTCATATTTAATCGTTTTGTATGTTTGTAAACTTCATATTTCTATAAGTTTACTCCACTGGAAAACCTAATTTCAGATTTTCATATTCGATTCTGGGCGGAAAAAGAGTATTAAAAATATTTGGAATATTCGAGATTTTTCCTTTGTATTTTTTTTAATTTGAAGTTCAGAAAATGCATAGTTCACCGTTTTTCTGGTTCCTAATTCTTTCCGTGATGTGTTTTCAGAGAAAGGAAAAGAGCGAGGGGTGCCCATTTGTCCCTCGTTGTCCATTTCCTCTCAGAGAATGTAATAATAATAATTTACCCAGCAAAATCAGCCATTTTGACACCTTTGAGGAGATGTGGCAAATTCCAACCACACCCGATTTTCATGAAATTTTTTTTGGTAATATATATGAGTATGTACTTCGAAATTCTGCAATTAAAATCTATGCGTTCGACCTGCGTGATATACAAGAAAAATAAAAATGATAATATTTTTCAGCTTTTCGCTCACTACTTTTTCATATTTTTCCAATTTCTGTCAAAATAAAAAGTCAAAATAGAAAATGTGTTTAAAATAATTTTCCGCATTTTTTGAGCCCGGGCGCAACTTTTTAGCACGTCTGGGAGCCGAGATACACCAGAGCCAGGTCCAAAGCCGGAAATTTCCTAAATGCAGGCTCTGTGACAAATGCCCTAAATTTTTCGAAATAGTGTCCCTAGTGTAATTCCCCATTATAGTTTGGCCGAAATCGGAACAACTTTTTGCAAGTTGTTCTCAAAGGGCATATTTTTGCTACTTTCTCTGAGAGGAAATGGACAACGAGGGACAAATGGGCACCCTCGCTCTTTTCCTTTCTCTGAAAACACATCACGGAAAGAATTAGGAACCAGAAAAACGGTGAACTATGCATTTTCTGAACTTCAAATTAAAAAAATACAAAGGAAAAATCTCGAATATTCCAAATATTTTTAATACTCTTTTTCCGCCCAGAATCGAATATGAAAATCTGAAATTAGGTTTTCCAGTGGAGTAAACTTATAGAAATATGAAATTTACAAACATACAAAACGATTAAATATGAATGGCTGATAAAACAATTATCGATACGTAATAGAAAATATGACGAAAATGGGTAAAATCGTTGTTCCGCCGTCTTTGACGACTCAGGAAACTCACTTGCAGAAAACTTTAAAATCTGAAAAAATTACAATAGGCGTAACTTTTTACGGAGAATCGAATAAACTACTTCAAAATTACCCCATAGTGAATTTATTTTTCATGGTTGAAATTTTTCTTCAAAAAAATGTCATAACTTTTATCCAAGTTGAGTTAGCCTTTCACTCTCTTCCATGAAAATGTTTCTTTTTTCATTATTTATAAGATTTTATACTTCATTGGATCATTCTGAGCTCCGTTCACAAATTTATATTTGCCTCATTGCCCATTGAGGCAGACCATAACAATTTTACTTTTCGAGATACGACTTTTTGAGGTCGATTTTCGAGTTCTACGTGAAAAGTTGATCCTAGGGCATTTTTTCAGAATATTCTATTTTTCTCTGTACGGCTCATAGTTGATTTTGATGAGTTTTCTCAGATAGTGTCTCTTATTCCTTGTGTTTTGTTTCACGTTAGGTTACTACTCTTAGCGCAATTACACGACTCCACTCCCCATCTTTTCCATCTTGTTGCACAAAAAATTTTTTTCTGTAATGTTCACAATGTCGCGTTTGGTACCGTCGGTCTCGCAGTATTCTCGAGTTATCGCGTCGTTGTATTTGTTTAATGATATCAGAATAAAGCATTACAGGCAGATGATCGAACTCGTCTCGGAGAACATCTACTTTCGTCGTTTTATCCGCTTCTTCTGCTTCAAAGGCAAACAGCGACAACTCGCTCAAAGCTATCAAGTTCTCCATTCGGACCGTTGATCTCCAGAAGGACAAAGAGTTAGAACAAGTAAGTGCACTAGGGAGGTAAACATTGGGATCTTAGCGGCGTTGAGTCCGCACAATTGGACATCGAAACTTTATCGGTGTTATTTCGATTCCTTTTCAGCCGTCTGCTGGATTGGGTCATAGTTCGCTCATCGCTACCAGGAAGTGCAGTTGATCTCCAGAAGGAAGATGTCTACGAGGACTTCGAGTAAGTGACTCTCTATATCACGGTTTTGTAGTTTCACGGTTAAGTGATGATTAAGTGATGAGTGATATGCAAAATGGAGTTTATCTAACTGCGAAGAACTCCGTGCTATTTAGAAATATTTCTAGCCAATCCTCACATCTTCAATTCGCGTCTTCTTCTTCTTCGTTCCTGTGTGTTCGCGGCTTCCCCTCGTGAGAAGGCCGACGACATTCGGAAGGACGGTTTCTTTGAGAATTTCGGACAACCACGCAGGTATATCATTCATTTAGAGTAGTGATCAGAGTAGTGATGACCCAGTAGTAGTGATCAGTTCTTTAGCCGATACACTAGTGCATTGAAACTGATTGATCCTTTGAATCTCTCAGGTATTTTGATTCTCTGGGCGGCGAGAGAGTAATGAGAGTTAGATGATTGATTATGAATCATGCTTTCAGTTCGGCGACATTGTCTCGAGATGGGAGCCGGACAGGCACACAATGAACTCTGCGATGAGGTCGTTCAAAGTAGTGTGGAAAACTCGACACGCATCTCTCTCCTATTACCATGCTCTCATCACTGTCAGACAGACTAGAGAGCACACCAAAAGAGGAGAGGTGACCGAGGGGTCGAAATGAAACTTCAAAAAGGGTAACTCGGTGCATTGCAGCAGTCCAATTCCAATGAATTTCGCAGTGATCTCGATGACTGCTCGACCACGAATACGTGCTGCCCTTTACACTACCTGTTCGTTATTTCGATTTTCTAAGAACTTTTCGAAACAGATACTGAATTCGAACTGCGTTTGCAGTCCCATGAAAATGAGAATGACCATTCGAAAATAATTACTACTTTCAGCAACGACGACAAACGAAATTCAATGGCTGCAGGCGCAAGCCCGTGTGCTCAGTTGGATGACAAGAAGAGAATTGTCAGGTTTGATACGATAGTTTTATTCATGTAAATGTGTAGACTAGACTTCTGTCGACTTCATCGATAGAAGAATAACGATTGTTGAAAAAAAGATCAATCAAAGACCGAAGCTCATTATCGATCTCGTCAATAACCAGAAACCAGAAATTACATTAGTATCGCTTTCTGATGGTTAGAAAACCATTCCGAACATAATAGGCATAGCTGTTAAAAAAATAAATAGTGGAAATGTAACTACTTCCCAAGCTAGATGTTTGTATTGCAGGAGGAAGAGCTTCTAGTCAGCCCAAGCAGGTCTCCGAAATCCCCTGATTTCAAGTAAATCTCTTCCTTTGCGTTCCCCACGTCAACTGATCAAAACACACTCCGTGAATCTTGATCTGTTTTATTAAACTCTCTACTTGCTTGAAGGCACTAAGTCGATTTCACTCGGATTCATGAGATCATTAGTACGCCTTTATTATACGCTTTTACTAGTTTACTTATAATAATCTCAAAAAGCTTCTTTGACAGGCATTAATATCTCAGCCGCACGATCGTATCCGACTTAGTGCCCTCAAGAAGTTAGAATTTTCTCACTAGCCACGCTTAACTACCTCTTATTTACAATTCAATTTCATCTCCTTTATCGTGTCGTTTCAATTTGATCAATTAGATAATCAGAGGTTGGTCAATATCTCAAGCTCTTTCCGCGCTACCTCAGTTCTATCAAATCCCTAGGTCTGACCATCCTCTAATTTCTTACTGATCGATACCAAACTCATAATCCTCTCCAATATCTTCTCCCACTATCGACGATGTAAGCGTTGATCCACCATTTCTATAGGCCACTCGGAATCCTCGTTAGAATATTGACTATTATAGTTAACCAATTATCGCAAATTTTAGTATGTCCGATTATCGCAAAATTTAGTTAAGTTTTATTATGACTTGTAGACAACAGTAACCTTTGTAAGTACAGTTAATTATAATTTGCATATTTCATTATCTCTTTTGGAATTCCGCAAGTTGCATGCCCGCTTTTGTGACAGCTAGGTGAATATAGATTATTTTCCTTATCTTTAGATTCGCATTTCAACTGAATGTTACAAATCTTTAGTTGTTTCGTTATTAATGTCATGTTTCTAGCTCCTTTATGTTGATTTTCCATGCAATAACGAGTCTCTAGTGTACTTCTGCAAGTTCTTTTGTGCTTACGCATGTTGCATATCTTTATGTCAACTGAGATAGACACCCCCTAAGGAAGATGATTACGTCTCCTCATTCCGCTTTCCCGATCGTCGTTCTCATAACGAGGAATGAAGAGACATATTCATCATCCTGAGAGTTCTTTCTCTTCTCTCCAACTCTCTTTATAAAGAATCTGGAGATCACTCTTCAACTGACTTCCATAAACCGTGATGAGAGAATTGGAGAGTTTGTTAAAAATTACAATGCAACTTGCTGGAGTCGCATGCTGGCCTTGCCTAAGTACACTAGAGCGATATTGTGTCATTTTGTATTGTGCGGTTGGGCAAAAAATGATAAAATGCAGCAATGCTCCATCGCGATGGACCACTTTTCTTTATATTCAATATGGTTCCGAGATGTCTGCTTGCTATTTTCAAAGTTGAGTCTATACTCGATTTTGTACTATACCAAGGTAAAGTTCAAAGATCATCCAAATATATGTACCAGTCTGTCAAACATTCGATATCGATATAAATTACTCAAAATATATTTTTTACGTCAAATGACTGACTGCATCAAGAGAATCGACGGCTCCTTTGTTGCGCAAATGATCAGTTCATTATAACTTCTCCTCGATTACCCATTCTCAGCTATATTTCGAAGACCATGGAAATTGGAGAAATATTCTGTAATCGATCAAATATCGATCTGAAGGGTTTAAAAATATTAAAAAAGAATTATTATCTATCTGAGTGCATCATCTAGTGAAGCGACTCGTCTCATCAAAGTAGGTCAGTGTTTCAAGTTACAGTTCCGTACAGTCTTCCGGCCTTCAGCCTGATCTTTCTTCTTCATGCCGATTTTTCAAGTTTTCATTTCTCACTTCCTCACTATCCATAGGAAAATCTTCTTGTATTTCAGTTTCACTGGACATGGTTCTCGGTCAAATATACAAAGTCACAGTCGTGCAAATAACTATTTATTAACATATAGTTGTAAAAAATCAGGCACACAGTAAATTCGATGTTTTGTGCTCTAACTAAAAGGGTATCCTGGGAACTCAAGTTCGATTTACACTGGTTAGAAGTCGCTACGACGATTTGATAGATCTGTAACAGATTTAGACACCGTTCTCCACCTACACACTAAACATCACTTACGGTTTGCCCCAAAATGTAATGAAAATTCGCAGTTGGATACTTGATGATGTTTCAATCTATTGTAGAGATCTCAGCGGGACATGTTTGTAAGCGTTGGCACTCCGCAAGTTTCCGGTATATAATGGTTGAAGGTGTCAGCATTAACCATCCGATTCTCGAATCAACATGGTAAGCTTACTTCTTTTCTTTCAATCAAACATATTCATTGTCTTCAGAATCAGTTTACTCTGGTGGCTCTCCTGGCCTGTGCCTTCTCTGCCTACTCCCTCACTCCTTGCGAGGATTTCTGTCAAGGAACCATTCTGGGACTCACTCCCTACTGCTATTGTAATGAGAAGTAAGTCTCAACATATCGTCTTCCAATAATAATCTATTCTTTTTTAAGCTTCCTCAAGTTCAACAGAACTTGCTTCCGCAAGTGCATTGCCAATTGCAAGGCCAAGCCCGACTATACCGGATGCATTCCCTCTGACGGAATTCCCAATGCTCAGCTGTGGATTTGCTGCATCAAGAAGGTCGACTGGCAGACCAATCTCAAGTGTGACAGCGAATGCTGGAGCACCGCCCTCCCCGTCTAATTGCTAATTCATTTGCCCATGATAAATTTTCTGCAGCAACTGGTGTTCTTGAAAAAAAATTGACAAAGATTATGATTGATGCAAGGAGTGCGAACGTGCTAACTTCTCAAAATATCAATTGCAATTCACTGACTGGGCTGTAACACTCAAAACTATTACAATCAAAACAAAGTTACCTCCACCCGGTTCATGACCGAATGATAAGAATAATCGGAATTGAAGGGATCAATTCAACTACCATGAAAAATTGAGAAAGATGTGAAGAATGAAATAGGCAGAAAGACGTTGGATGGTATCATGTTGTTCTGGAAACTGCATAAACACTTTTGTAGACTCAGATATATTGATTTTACCGATGAGATGGTCTTCCTAAGCTGGAATTTACAAAAAAATTGGCTATAAAAAGAATAAGACGAAGCTTTGCGGATCCCTTGTAACATTTTTAAGAATTAAAAAATAATATAATAGTAATCAATACTTTTCAAATAAAGGAATAGTGAGGCTAAACAAATACAGTACACCTGTCACATCACTACGAATAAACGACTACACGCGTCACGCGATGACTTATTCTGAGAAAGGCACACGCTGCGCACCACACCACCGTTTTTTTCGAAATTTTCGAAATTTTATCTACATATAACTGATAATTATCTATTTTACGTGCTGGCTATTAAAATATCGTCTAGCTTCCGTTCACAATTGTCGTTGACTGTGTTTGCACCCTCTGACAATAGTGTTGTTATAGTTAAGTGCTTTGTTTGCTGCATTTCACCTCCCCTTTCGATACAAAGATTTTGTCGCATTCTTTTTCGCGTGCTCCTTAACAGTTTGATGCTCTGTGACGAGAGGATTCAAAATCTTTATTTGGTGTTCATCCTTGCGGTTTGTTAATGGAAAACATTTCTGACGCTAAACCGGGACTCGCTCCCTATTCCCGGCCCCTGCGCACCTGTGGCACGCATGCCCAGTGGATAGAGACGAGAGAGTGTGGTGAGGAGGAGAGCACAGAGAAAAAAAGAAAGGTATGGTCAGAGTGACAGTTGCTGGGATGGGAAGGGAGAGACATTAGGCATTAGGGAGCTAGCAATTGTTCAGTCCTTATTTCGGTGTCTCATTCACAAACCACAAGAATTATGACGACCAGATTACAGATTTTGAATCCTCTCTTCTTGGCACATACAGCTACTGAAAATGTTAATAGAACGTTAATGGAAACGATCGATTTTATATTCTATATGTGAATTCTTAAATATCGTTAGCAGGCGAGATCAGCTTCAAACCTTTCCTGGAAATCACTGATTCTTTGTCAATCAATGCGCATTGCTATTTACTGTATTTTGCAATAATAGATATTAATATTTCATTAAAAGTGGTAATTTTCAGTGATGTCAACCAATATTCTTCGGTTACCGCTCAACGCGCTTCACTTCATCATACAGTTCGCAGATACTGCATCAATCGTCACAATGCGAGAGGTGACCTTATTTCTATTAAAATCCTATTCAATCGTTTCAAGATATCGAGCTCGAAGAGCTCAGCTGCTTTCTAAACCCTACCCGCAAGAAACTGATAAAGATTCTGATTTTGAATCCTTTCTAGGTGTCCAAGGGAATGGCAGCGATCGTGGAAAATTATTTAACTGAGAATGGAACATCGTCGATGATAGTTTACCCGGCAGGAAGAACAGACTTGTGAGTTATTGTGGGAATCAGGGAAAACTATGAGTTTGCATAAGCAGTGGCAAAAAGGAATGGCTGAATTGCGTTGTCAATTTTTTGGCGGAATACGCATCTGTTATGGTTACGCATTATCTGAACACGATTTCAACAGTGCAACACTAAAAATACGGTTTTTTTTTTCAATTTTTCAGGCATCTTCATAATCCTGAACTTAGATTTAATTATCTTCTTATTCCGGATCGATATTTACTCTTCAATGAACTAAAAATGGGCATTCCGGAACGATAGTCGATCCGAAAAATGAATGGTCTGTTCAACGCTTATTCAGGAAGAGTGGAGATATTTTGAATAGTGGGATTAGTTGTTTGTCCGTTCCGAATTCTGGATGATAAACCCTATCATTCAGCACTTCCTGCCTCGCGATGATCGCCAAATTCGTCCATGTCACGTGACCTTCCACTCCATGGGTTATGGGCAACTGACAATCGGTAAGTCTGTGCGTGTTCACAAGGGAAAAAACGTTATCAAATTAGATCACGAATTAAAATGGGCAGCTAGTATGCGTTTTTTTTTTCACCATCTAGCGTCTCTACTGTCAAAAGCGCTGTGATTGTGGAAGCAACTTTCTCGTGACAAGGGAGAACAGTTCTAGATGGAATAAAGGCAGATGATTAAAGTCCGCGTTTTAGAGTCCATCCAGTTTTTTCACAAGGTCGCGGACAAAATTTCGTCAATTGCGATCGAGCACGAAAACCACGCGAACAATGTCTACATCCCCCACCCGCTCTACATTCCAATCATCAAATCCATCCTCCTAAGGAAGTGCAAGAAACTACACATCAAGGACCACTGTCGAAATGTCATCTTCGGAGAAACGGAACTGCAGGAGCTACTCCAGGTGGGGTACTTTTTTACTTGTTCATTGATAAGTGACATAACAGATAGACCGAATGTACCAGAACACGACTTAGCCCAAAAATCAAAAGCTTTCCCCGCCTTTATCTGGAGAAAACATAGGAAAACATAGTTAAAATGGTGTGGTTCACGGGCATAAGTGGGAACTCAAACACTTTTCTCTAATTTTCCTTTTGCAGTTTCTCAACCGAACTGCCGAGAAGACATTGATGTTCGAGTGTCGGTCCCGTCAAGAGCCTGCAAGCATTCAAGTCGGCATCTACTCTGTCATCACCGATGGAGATCATCTGACATTCAAGCCAATTGAATATTAATTTTGTACATCTCGACTCCTAATCCTAATTTCTAATCACTCGATCTCACTCCCACTCAATATTTTGTAAATATGTGGGTTGCTTCTACAAATTGTGATAAAACATCGCCTACTGAAATTGTTAATAATACGGAATAAAAGCTAGTTTTCACCGTTCGCTCACATTTTCAGCAGTGAATGACCGGATGGGACAAATGTAAACTTCTCGTTTTTTTCTTGTTTAATCTAATATAATTCGTTGGCCAATGGATATTGGGGGGATGCCAACGAATTTTCAAGGATGAGCCACCTCACTAACAATAAATCGAGGATGCTTGACTCTGATCAACTTGATTAAGATGCGGGATCTGAGAAAATTCAACAATTTTGAAAAGTTTCTAGGAGAATATTTTTTAATTCACGACATCTAATTTGAAATATTTACAGATAATGATTTCGAAAAAAATAATGATTTCTGATTTCGAATAGTTCACAGTATGAGTAAGATAAAAGTTTTAGTTGGTGAATTCGTAAATATCTTTTCACTGACTATTCAGATTTTCTGTTTCTATTGAATGCTTCTTATTCAGGTATAATGTATCTGTATCCGCATTCTTTCTTTTGAAAAAGACAAGAATGCGGATTCAACTGGAGATCCTTGATTCTATTCGATCCGCATTCCTTCTACATTCCCATTCTCAACAGAGAAAGCGAAATAATGTGAGGAATGCACCCGTGTTAGTGTTCGACAAAAAAATGAAGTGGCCGATATACTTCCAAAAGTGGGTGATGGCGGTTAGATTTCAGAAACTTTCATGGGTATGTAATGTTTCTGCACAATTTCCATTTTCAGTGCGACGTAGACGATAACGTGGGCTGACGCCAGGCAAAGAACGCGTAGAATCCTATCTAAATTCAAATATCTGTTTGGCTGAAGATGAATTCCTCCGCTCCTCTTCCCCTCCCACGTTCATCCAACCGGATCTACACATTCCATATCATTCTTATAAAAGGACTTGAGCTCCTCCAAGAATTTCACCCATTCTGATCTTGGGTCCAGCCATGGCTCCTTCTTTATCTTTATACCATCTCTTTTAGTCAAACTCAAACTCGATCATGACTCGCTGCCTTCTCCTCCTCATTCTGCTCACTGGTGTGGCTACTGCCTGGAACTACAGTAAGTTATTTGTCCATTGAATAAGAAATTTTCGTTTTGAGTCTTAAACCCAATTCAAAGTATGTTTCACAGAGACCGGTTACGATTCTCATCCGTGGAATCTCAAGAATGTATGGGTGAAGAGATCTGAATCCACCGAGGAGCTTCCTCAGCCTCCAGTTCGCGAAAAGGCACCTACGGTTAGACTTTCAATTGTTGAGTGTTAACATGGAAGTCATCTATCTAAATCTGCATTTGAAACACCGACTATTCCTTAAAATGATCAATAATTTAGATCTCGTACATCCACAAGAGAAACAGTGCTTCTCTTCCCGATTCCGAGACTACTGTGCTTCCCCAGCCCATCGTCCGCCAAAACGCCGAGACGGCTCCAGGATTCGCTTGGTTCTGAATTGTCGGCTTTCCATGATGGTGCAAACGATCTCTGATTAATGGCTACTGTGACGATAAAGTTCTCGATGTTATGTAAAAACACAATTTAAAAAAAATTTCTAGAACAGATTCAAATATCAAGATTCTAACCAGCATAGTCTGGGTTGAATTACGGAAATAAAACAGTGCACAATTAAACATGGAATTCACACAATTTTTCGTCTTTTCCATTCTTTCATAGCATTCTCGCACCCGTAACGGACGATAGTCCTTCTTGGTTGCAATGTTACCTCCGTGTTCGCTTTTGCACCGAGACCCTCTTGATTCAGCAAAAGTCTGTATATTTTCGAATTCGATAAGGCCTTCTATTTGTCTTATTTCTTCCTTGTCGGATATAAATGGCCCTCTAATAACGTCAGGGCGAAATGCTTAGTATTTGGAATGAAAGCATCGCGAATTCAGAGAAGATTATTTTTCGATATTTCTCAAGCGAAACCGAAATGAGGAGTGGATTATGTTTACGATCGATTCTACATGAATAATCGGCACCTGGACTTGGGAAATGTTTGATATGTACCATTCTCATTACTGTTGATTGCTCGAATTTTTATGCAGAAAAGTGGCTAAGCACGACTTCATTGGACTAGGAAACGCTCAACAAACAACTGGTTGTGATATAATTTTTTCACTTCTTGGTTGTGATCGAAGGGGATCGGAAGATTCTGGAAGCTGTGCGAGATAGGGATCGCTTGAGTCGTCTCGTCTTCGATGTCGTTCCTTCTTCTCTGAGATCGGGCTGAAATAGGGATGTAAATATATAGGAATAAATAATTTAAAACTTATACGTGTTTGCAATCGTTCAGATAAATAACGATTATGCTAGGAACAGTGTGTACATTCAGAAAAAATTGCGAAATGCCTCTTATTTAGACCAAGAAAGATGAGAGGAGTCTCTCTTATTCTCGTCTAGATGTGGACACTGCTCTCATTAAAGTACTCACAGACGACGATGAAAGTGCACTTGAGAGTTCTTTCGTGGAAGTTGAAAGTGAGAGTGGCTCCTCAAACGATTTAATGGATATCTTTTGTCAACGGTAAGTTCATTACATTGTGCAAAACGTTCATATATGAGCAAAATTCAAATTGCAAAACTCACGTCTAAGTAGCCTAGTTTTACATTCCACAATCTTAGTGTATGTTCTAGGTAAGGTTCAATTTTGATTGTGTGCGGAAACATCTGAAAATTTGTTTTGATTGTGTGTGAAATTAAATTTTGATGGCGTGTGGAAACATTCGAAAGCGTGATTAAACAATGAATTTACAAAAGAGATAAAATAATACCCGTTTTTTCACTTCAAATTGGGCTGCTTGTTTTGTGATTTTCTTCAGTAACATTAGATATGCCGAACAAAATGCAGGTCCTCTGCAAAAAGGATCCTAATTTACTCAACCAAAAAAAGGATAAAAAATTTTGCCATTGGAAGCGAAAAATGATCACCGGTTCACTGCCTTTTTTGAGAATACCAATACTTTTTCCCCTTTTGATACAACTTCATTCACGGCTTTGCAGAAAGATCCAAGTCTTTCAATAATCAGTGTCTAAAAATAAAAACACTTTAAGAATCTCGAAGATAATGAAACTTACCTCGTCGTTTTTCTTCCTTTGCCCGGAAAATCCTTGTTCATTAGGTATAGGCTAAAATAGGTAATTTTCTTGACAATTTACAAGTCAACGCTTACTTTAAGAATCAGCCTGGATGTTGAATGGTTTTTCTCGCAGAAGCAACGCTGGTACGGAGGGTTAGTTTCCTCATTTGCAGCCTGGAGTTCAATCGTATGTTTGATGTCCAATCTGCAAGAAGATATTCAATGCTTTTTCGAAACAAAGAAATGTGCGTTAATTTTTTTTCATTAATATCTTCTGATCCTGAATATTTATAAAATAGGTAATTTTTTTTCAAAGAAATCTAACACATTATCAACAACATTCCTCACCGACAAATAGAATGATAGTTCATTGAGAACAATTCTGTACCGATGTACAATGAATCGGTGATTTTCCATACTCCACTTCCCAGCAAGTCTGCTTCTGCGGGAGCGGTCTGTAATCAATTGTTTTTGTTTCCGACAAATTTAACACAAATCTATTGGTAAGGTAATGCGTAGTCTGGCAAAATGCGAAATTCGTTTGAGTTGAGGCAACGACATTGGATAAGTTGACATGAGAGTATTCAGGAATGAGGTTATCTCTACCACTAGACTAGTAGACCGGTCTTTGCTCGCATTTGGCTTCACTCGAATCCCATGTTGACGTGCATTGAAATAAGACGACGTGTTCGCAGAGACTGGAAAGATCTGTGTTCTTTACAATCCAGAGTGATTCTCAAACGGGTAAAATTGGACTCGCACTGCTCGACATGTTGCTCAACTTCCTTTGGTACGTTAAGGTGGAATTGTTTATTCTGAAACAGAGTATTCTTAGAAAAGTAAAACGATAAATACTGAACAGCTTTAAGCAGAGGTCGGAGTGATGGATTCATTCGGGGAATTCGAGGACGACTCTTATCTAAATAAATGTATGTATAAGAAATCGAAATGTTTTGCATACCAGTTGATGAAGAGGTGTTTGGAACGTCGTTTATTGTCATTCTGAAAAGTGTATAATAAATAAATCTAGTTGAAATTACTTACCCATCCAAGCTAGCAGAGAGTTCGTCTAAAGATGCAGAATGGAGATGAGCTACCGCCCGTCCCATTTCAACATCGGTTTCATTTGCAGGTGCGTCTATTGAATCATCATAAAGAGCTGAAGATAATAGGAATTTCATAGAAGTGAAATGCAGTTCAAATGCTCATATATCGTCGCATTTACTTGAGCGTTATTTTTAACGACAATTCTGAATACTTATTGTCTGATTTGAGGTATTACCCCAAAATGTAAAAAAAAATATTGGAAATTTCATTTGGAAAGTTCTTCTTGTAAATAATCATTGGGAAATGACTTTTTAGAAACTGCCGTTTTGTAAATTTCTTGATGGAAAGGTAGATCAAGAGAGCCTCTCCCCGTCTCTTATCGTGCGTTTCACATGCTCAGCAAACTCAATGTGCTGGTTAGCATATCGATTGTCTGGGAGAGAGAGGAAGGGAAGAGGTGGGGGGAAGGAGAGCAGGTAGATCACTAGCCTCCTCCCGGCCTCTTCCTCCCTCCTCCCTCCACTCAGTTCGTCAAAGGTCAACTACGCGTGGAATGGAAAATAATCTCACGATACCTGTCTCTCTCCATTATCGATTCCTCTCCCTACGCTTTGACCCCTCTTCCTCCTCCTCGCTTTCGCATCCCTTCCCATCTAGCGTTTCCAACAAGAAATTTACAAAACGGCAGTTTCTAAAAAGTCATTTTCCAATGAATATTTACAAGAAAATCTTTCCAAAACGAAATTTCCAATATTATTTTTACATTTTGGGGTAATACCTGATTTGAATTTGAATTTTCTCAGATTTTTCTCACCTGATAGGGTCTGGCTGTTGGAGAGCATAAACCAGCTAGGAGATGCTTGTGGTCTCCATTTGTACATAGATTCTGTTGATTCCCTTGAAAGAGTTTATTCATCTACGTCGTTGTGAAACTACATACCCCTGGTACAAATTGTTCACGACTTTGTTTCAAAATGCAAAGCTCTAAGTTCTTACCTTCCTTGTCTTGCCATATTACCAGAGGAGTCAAGAAAGCCGCTCGTTTTACGTGCACGGAATCTCTGCAACATCAAACTCTTTCCCGCACCCTACATATTTTTCAATTAGCAGAAGAAAATTTGCTTGAAACTTGAAAACCGTGACATAGCTAACCCCTTTCGAGCGTGGACGACTGGAGCTTCGATCGGCATCAGTCTGCTCAACACAACTAATGGTGGATTTCGATCTGAATGCTTTTATTTTTTATTTTTATTATTTTGCATCACTAATATTGTCACATTCGGTAATATTATGATAATCAGAAAACTGACCTGTGGCGATTCGTAGGATTGACCACGTAGCTGCGAATTCCTGAATGGGGAGCAGCATCCTCGACCAGACCATGTTTGTTGTCCATTTTCCTTCACAATTGCCTTAATTAGTGACGAGTAATAGAAAAATACGGATAACTTTCGACTTCTGGTAGATTTCAAGAAGGAGATGGATACGAAATAACCCGAGCGTTCTACGTTAAGAATGGCCTCGTTCAAATGCCGACTTCGTGAAGTAGCTCTAAATCACACCTAAAAATTGGAACAAACGAGCGAGCGCAAATCAAGAAAGTATATTTCCGAAGGCACTCTGAGTACAACAATGCCCATCCTCTAAGATGCCATCCTACCGGAACTTTTCTCAATTTCGGAAATAATTTTTTAGATTTTGATTTGAATAAAAAAAAGGCTTAGAATAGTGGATATTTCACACGTGAAAAGCTATGAATTTCAGGAAAGTAAGGGTTGTCAAGCTACTAATGAGAGAGAGATGAGAGAGCAAGAATATCCGAAAAAGTTATTCTGGGCTCTCAATTAATGACAGGGCTATATGACGGAAGCACCAATAATTGAGCATAGCACTCATTATAAAATCCTATAAAAAGCGCACCGCTGTATGACCCTATATGAATCCCTTTCCTTCCGAAGGCTGCGGTGCCTGTAAGCGTTGTAGGTTCGGTATCGATGATTGTTACTGCATCGCAACACGATTTCAGTCTCACAAATCGCGCGTTCCAAAATGAGGAAATAAAGCGCGCACTCCTTACACTCTCGCGCTTTTGCGCTCTCTCTAGCTCGTTGCTTGCTCTTCGGGGTCACTTTTGAAATCTGCCAAACTCTCATTTCTCAGCTCAAATGAAATTCATGAGCTGGGAGTTCGTTATCGGGTAGATACTACCCGATAACTCAACTCGCATCTCAGTTAGTCAGATATTCGTTAGACTCTTCCTTTAAAATAAAAAATAGCTCGCGAAAGTGTGAGGGTTATTGCTGGTGAAGATGAGGAATCTCGACTGTGGTGGATACCGAACGTGGAAGTTTAGCGAATCAAAGATACATCACAATAGCGACGAACTCAGCGCATCAATTGGAACAGCAAAAAATGACCTTCTTGCTGGATATCTTGAGACTAGTGACACGGAATATGACTGGACGGGGGCGTCCTAATGATTAAGACGGGGGGCGTTGTGTAAACACTTCAGATAGCGGCCAATTACGGAGAAGTTGCTTGTGACGCAATCTTCAAGATCATATTTTCAAGATCATTCGTCAACGCTGCAAGGTGAATCATCAAAAGCTAAAGAAATAGCACTTATTTTGTTCCAACTTTCACTGTGAATCCATCGTCATCTTCTCGCAGATTAATGTCTAATCGATGCAAATCGCCTAAATTTATCAACACTGCTCGGAGTTACGTCGTATTCAGAATTTGTCCAGTCGAGCTTTTCGTGGGCCGACACAAAAATGAAACGCACATTGCTATATGAGGCCGTTTGTGTAAGAATCGAGCAGAATCTGACAAGTCTGGCACAGGCCAAAAATTTCCATTCTCTGAAAATGTGATTTTCGGGGTTCTCAAGGATGCTGATGACGATGGGCAAACTCATTTTGCATATCGACCTTCCGTTGACATCTGACGACGTCACGTCGATATCTGTTTTTGCCCTTTTTCTCCTCCGCCTCCGCCTTTTTCTCCTCCGCTGATTTTACATGAACATGGCTACCTAGGTAGAATTTGATGCTGATGAAAACTGTCTACTTAATTTTTTTGTAAATTTTATTAATTAATTATATAAAATGGAAATCTGCGGAGAGGCTAAAGAAGTCGGTCCCTTAGGCATAGATCGATTCGGAATCTTAAGAGGATTCCAGAAAGTACTCTAAATTTTCCCTAAGTGGTCAGAGCTCTGAGAAAAGCAACTTTTAGTGTTTTGAGGCTTGTAAGTAAATCTTTCCTCTTGTTTGAGACGTCTGATCTATCTCGAGTCTCACTTCCCATCGATCCGCTCTCTCTTCCAAAGGTCGCCTCCTCCCCCTACGGTCCTTCCCTCCTCTCCTCCCGCCTCTGCCACTCTCTTCCTTTCCCCTTATCTCTCGTCCTGAAGGCAAATCGATGGGAAGTGAGACTCGAGATAGATCAGTCGTCCCAAACAAGAGGAAAGATTTACTTACAAGCCTCAAAACACTAAAAGTTGCTTTTCTCAGAGCTCTGACCACTTAGGGAAAATTTAGAGTACTTTCTGGAATCCTCTTAAGATTCCGAATCGATCTATGCCTAAGGGACCGACTTCTTTAGCCTCTCCGCAGATTTCCATTTTATATAATTAATTAATAAAATTTACAAAAAAAATTAAGTAGACAGTTTTCATCAGCATCAAATTCTACCTAGGTAGCCATGTTCATGTAAAATCAGCGTTCAAGGCGGAGGAGAAAAAGGGCAAAAACAGATATCGACGTGACGTCGTCAGATGTCAACGGAAGGTCGATATGCAAAATGAGTTTGCCCATCGTCATCAGCATCCTTGAGAACCCCGAAAACCACATTTTCAGGGAATGGAATTTTTGGCCTGTGCCAGACTTGTCAGATTCTGCTCGATTCTTACACAAACGGCCTCATATCATTCTGTATTAGATTTCGTTTCGATGCTCGGTTGCATCAGTGATTTTAACTGACCACCAATCGGTCAGAGAGTGAAACGATATTACTTTCCATAGTCATTTATTTCGTGCTTTTTTAATTGAGAGAAACAGGTTAGCTACTGGGAAGGGTTGGAGTGCATATGGAAAGAAAAGTAAGATATGTGGATCTCTTGTTGGCAAAGCTGCAATAAATATCGGCAGTTTAAAGGAAAACATTATCGTAATTTTTTTGCTGCAGAAAGAAATATGAAAATAATTTTAGAGATAGTGTGACTAAGGCTCTCTAATGATTTCCCGTTTCCAATTATCCGGCTGAAAGAATTGTTAATTGGGCATGTTAAGTGCCATGACTGACAGAGCGGTGAAACAAGTGACTCTTTAATCACGTAACGAAAGGTGATTCATCTGCGACGGAAAATAACATTATTACAATTTAATTCTAGACTACAACATCGGAATAGTTATTGGCCCTTCCTTAACCATGTTTATTTCCTTCTCTCCATAACTTCCTTCTCATTACGTTGGCGACACTTCAGCGGAGGCGTTCTGAAACTCATTAGTGCAATAACTAGAGCAGAAGTGAATGACCTTGCAACTTTAATCGTTTTCTTCTTAGCTGTGCTCCAAGTCAAAGTCTTGAAGCTGAACTGAATAGAGTTTGGACTTCTCGCAAAACGAATCTGTTGCGATAGCAGAACACCTTGGTAAGTATTTTCAGAATCTTTGAACTCCACACATTTTCCTTTGTTTTATGAGCCGGAGTACTACAAATCCGTGTCCATTTTTCGAGTTCTTCTGATGTTAGTTGTTTGTTTTCTGAAAATTAAGTAAGAGTACAAATCAAACACTAGAAGAAAACGGACTGATCTTACAACGCCTTATGAAACTTGTTATCGGTATATAAGATAATCTGAAGAATATTTCAATTTCAATTGATTATCCACCAGATCTAACATGAATAGGGGAGCATCGTGAATCTTCGTTTAATTTTGTTGGAAGTGCCGCTTAATTGAATTATTTCGCTTAACTTAATTATCTTTCTCAGAAAATTTCATTTCACCGCTGTTTCACAATCGATCCTGAAATAAATTAACAAAGACTTGTTTATCACAAAGAGCACGCAAGTTGGAATGGCATTGTGATACAAGTACATTTCGGATCGTCTCTCGATAATGAATGGGAGAAATGGCGGTACTAAAATGGATACAGAATTTGGGATTATGCTAGCCGGTGAATCTAATGGTGTTGTACTGTGAATGTTCTAGCGGAAGGAGGGGGGGGGGGCTATGATCATCTGAGGGACAAGGATATTAATGATGTCTCTTGGAACGATTGGATATGCGAGAATGCGCGGTGACGAGATTGTATTGGTCCTTGCAAGTCTTCGTCTTCATCTGTAAATGTCTCTATTTTATATTAGTCGACAGGTGCTTGTATGATTTGTCAACTGCTACGTGAAAATAATTAATGTGAAATAGCACCATCAGCTTTAGTTGCACACAATCTATTATACCTCGAAATGGTCGTAATCATCATATGCATGAGTGTAGTCGGAGTTGGCCACCACGGAAGTCTTCCTTCCCCATACCAAATTCTTCTTTCCAGCACTTTGTCATCTGAAAAATTGAGTAGTAATTTCGTCTCTTCATTTTGCCTAATGTCCCGTAAGTCACAGAAACGAGAGCATTGTGAAATGAGACAGAGACAGACTATCTATGAAAATGTCAAGAAGTCGAGATCGTCTTACCGTCGGACCAGAGAGAAGCGATGAATGAAGCCTCCTTGTCACCTTTGTTGATCTGTTGGAGAATTGAGGCGTAGTCATCCTGAAAGCGATATCGATAAAATTGAAATTGATTGGTCTAATACCATACCTTTTCGCACTCAGAATCCTCACTTCCACAGCTCTCGAACGTTCCCGAAGTTCCACATGTGCCAGGGGTGAATCCTTCCTGAATTAAATGATTTTACTAGCAGACGACGATTAGGAAACAGCGCTGATATTCCGTACCTGACTGCACGCCGGCATATTCTTGATTCCATCCATCGCGCACAGACACATACCGTAGTTGGCACCAGCAATGGCCACGAAAGCGTCGACCTGCGAGAACCGGCATGATTGATCAGTCTATTGGGTATGGAAGGGTTACTGCAAATGGACAAAAGAGGTAATATGTTGCAACCTTGTGTGCAATAGAGTCTCCGAGGTCGCACGCTTCTTCCGTCATTCGAACCTGCACAAATCTTGCTCAAACTGCCGTAATCATTGATATTTGAACAATTTCGGATGTGATATTTGGAAGCTGCCCAGTTTCAATGCACTATTAATTGTAATACGTTCTTGTGAATAGAGGGTAATTAGTAGTAAGAGGCAGCTTCCAGCAAATTGTTGCCTTTCGCAGCAATGTTGCAATCTTAACGAACCCAATTTCGAATAAACAACCTACCAATCCACCTTGAATCGCCTTTCTCACAAGAGAAACTCCCATCGAATGAGCGATGATGTCAATTTTGTCAGCCTAAAGATCGGAGATCATTACGATGGTTAAAACAATAGTACCTGAGTGTAAGATAGAATTGCCTCGATGAAACGGCGAATGCCAACAATGTTGCGGCATTTGATATAGCTGCATTATATTGATTACTGTTCCTCTCATTTAAAAAAGTTTCGCTACACAAAGCACTTGAACTCACTGCAGTAAGTATGTCAATTCCATCATGGTAACAAGATGGGATGGAAAAACTCACTTGTTCATGGAGTTTTCGATGTGGCGCGATCCATATGTCAATCCATAAAGCTCGAATCCCTTGTAGCCTTGGCCCTAAAATGTCAATGATTATTGTAGTCGAGGAAGCAATACGGTACCGTGAAGTATTTCACTGATTCCGTCCAACCAGTTGCGTTTACGGAGTAGTTGAGAGCAGAATCCGAGTTTCCATGGATGAAGAGAACTGGTTGATGAGTTAGTTCCATCTAAATAATCATTGAATTCGTCGCTGAAAACTACTATAAATCGGCCGTACCTTCTCGTTCTTGCCCTTTCCTCCGAAAGTTCCATTCGGTCCATAAGCCTCGAAGGCACTGATCGCATACTCGTTGCGCTCTGGGTTCCTAGAATTCGCAGGATAATTTTGAGAGGTCGGAATGTCTCCACCAGAGGCCTTTCATATGAATAGTGGGGAATGATGCGCAGTACCTGTACATGAACTTGACGAAATCCTTGGTGAATGGTCCGAATTCCTCCTCATCCGCCGAGGCGGCAAAGACCAGAAGAGACACTAGGAGAATGATACGGTAGAAGACCATGATCGAAGATTGAACCGCGATGTGGACTGTGAATTTCACTACTAGAAGAGTTCCTTTTATACTAGCCCGAGGCTAAAGATCCGCCCTAGTCCAGTTTTGTACTCTCTCGATTCTGAACGGTCTCTCGTCGAAAAGATAATAAAAAAATCTAGCACACTTTCGAGCCTGAATAGACTCCACCCCTTGAGGCCAGTGCTTAACGGCAAAACACACGGTGTAAATGTCATTGCTAATTGCTTTCTGCTGCGAAACCTGCAGAATGATGTGGACATGTTCCTTCTTTCCGACTCAAGTCTCTCGAACAAACAAATTGATGCCATAACCGAAACGAGACATGTATTTGTTAACATCATAGAAGCGGAACAGTAAATGTTAAGGAAAATTATGGGGTGCGGAATCGGTTCTTCCTTCAATGTTGGCTCCACTTTCACAGTTTTTTGAACGTCTTGTTTGCGAGTTGAGTTTATTTGCATCATCAAAGTGTATGTCAATTGAAACTATGGGGTCGAATATTCGTTGTTTTAATGTCGGTTACGCTTTAACAGAGTTACAATTTCTGTAGGATCCTTTGCCAACAAATTTAGGTTTTCCATCAATCACTGAATTTGTATACATATTTAAATGAATCTGAGTAGACAATTACTGTAGAAATTTCCAAGAGATTCATGTTGGATATTCGTACAGATAATCAAATCAGCAATGATTAGACAGTTTGATCGTACCTTCCAGGCTAGAAGAATAATACACTAAACTAATAAGAGACAGGCTAGAATCGAAGCTATTTTCAAACTATGCGTGGTTAGAGATGCAAGGCCAATTTACTTTAGTTGCAATAATGAGTTGAGAACGCCTCCGCGAAAATTGAGGCCATATAATTAAACTTCACTTAAAGAATGCAGATGGGTAATCAGCATATGGAAGATGCATTGAAAATTTATATTTTGTTATATTATTTTTTAACAAAAACCCAAAAATATCTTGCGCACTCTTCCACATTTAGATTTTGACTAAGACCTTTTCAGGAAAAGTGAAACTTTCGAAAATCTATCCAACCGAAAAATGGTATTGTAGTGTGATGGCTACAAATGTTTGAACTCTGTTCAAAGCGTCAAGATTTTTATTTGATTTTTCGATTTTTTCCTGCAGCGATTCATTAAATGATTTAACTTGTCCGGAGAAAAAATACTTGAAATTCGCACTTAGAGATGTTAGAGATGCAAGGGCAATTTAATTATGTTGTGGTAATGAGTTTCAGAACGCCTCCACAGAAGTTGCCACTCACATAATTAAAGGACACGTATGAACGAAAAGTGAGTGCAATGCTCATACAATGACCTCTTAAAGAATGGAAATAAACTAAAAAAACACATTTGCAAATAGGGATAGTATAAACGTCGGCCGGCGGCCGGCGGCCGGCGGCCGGCCGACGGGGTATAAACGTCGGCCCAAAGCATAAACGTCGGCCGGCGGCCGGCCGACAGAGTATAAACGTCGGCCCATAGTATAAACGTCGGCCGACGAGATAGAAACGTCGGCAGCCGATGTGAATATGGGGCGTCAGCCTTCAGGGGGTCGGCCGACGAGGTATAAACGTCGGCCGCCGATGTGAATATGGGCCGTCAACCTTCAGGGGGTCGGCCGACGAGGTATAAACGTCGGCCGCCGATGTGAATATGGGCCGTCAGCCTTCAGGGGGTCGGCCGACGAGGTATAAACGTCGGCGGCCGATGTGAATATGGGCCGTCAGTCTTCAGGGGGTCGGCCGACGAGGTATAAACGTCGGCCGCCGATGTGAATATGGGCCGTCAGCCTTCAGGGAGTCGGCCGACGAGGTATAAACGTCGGCTGCCGATGTGAATATGGGCCGTCAGCCTTCAGGGGTCCGGCCGACGAGGTAGAAACGTCGGCCGCCGATGTGAATATGGGCCGTCAGCCTTCAGGGAGTCGGCCGACGAGGTATAAACGTCGGCTGCCGATGTGAATATGGGCCGTCAGCCTTCAGGGGTCCGGCCGACGAGGTATAAACGTCGGCCGCCGATGTGAATATGGGCCGTCAGCCTTCAGGGGGTCGGCCGACGAGGTATAAACGTCGGCCGCCGATGTGAATATGGGCCGTCAGCCTTCAGGGGGTCGGCCGACGAGGTATAAACGTCGGCCGCCGATGTGAATATGGGCCGTCAGCCTTCAGGGGGTCGGCCGACGAGGTATAAACGTCGGCCGCCGATGTGAATATGGGCCGTCAGCCTTCAGGGGTCCGGCCGACGAGGTATAAACGTCGGCCGCGGATGGGAATATGGGCCGTCAGCCTTCAGGGGTCCGGCCGACGAGGTAGAAACGTCGGCCGCCGATGTGAATATGGGCCGTCAGCCTTCAGGGGGTCGGACGACGAGGTATAAACGTCGGCCGCCGATGTGAATATGGGCCGTCAGCCTTCAGGGGGTCGGCCGACGAGGTATAAACGTCGGCCGCCGATGTGAATATGGGCCGTCAGCCTTTAGGGGGTCGGCCGACGAGGTATAAACGTCGGCCGCCGATGTGAATATGGGCCGTCAGCCTTCAGGGGGCCGGCCGACGAGGTATAAACTATGAACTAACTCGGCTCAAGTTAGCTACAAAAATATTCGTCGTGTATCTCTTGTGTCTTTGTTGTTTTACATTTCGAATATTTAATTTTTTGCTTAGTAAACTGATTTTAAACTGATTTTTGTAAACTGATTTTTTTGCTTAGTAAACTGAACCCTCTGGCAATCCTTCAGCTGTATCGTGCGTTTCAAATGCTCAGCAAACTCAATGTGCTGGTTAGCGTATTGATTGTCTGGGAGAGAGAGGAAGGGAAGAGGTAGGGGGGAGGAGAGCAGGTAGATCACTAGCCTCCTCCCGGCCTCTTCCTCCCTCCTCCTCCACTCAGTTCGTCAAAGGTCAACTACGCGTGGAATGGAAAATAATCTCACGATAACTACAATATTTTACATAAATAATTTATCATAAAGGAAACCATATGAATGTGAACGCAGAAGGAATAAAATTGTCAAAAGAATAATAGATTAATTAGAATACTGAGCATTTTACATTTCAGTGAAGACCTAAACAGAGGAAAAGTAAAATATTGAGCTGATTGTTTTTCTGCGGATTTGTCCTTGTTCTATATATTGCATTTTGATTGTAAATTTCCCATGAAGTCCAGTCTGAGGAGTACATCTGATGGGCAGTGACGATCTTCTGACACAAGGAAACTCTGCGATAAATCATGAGATCCAATCCGGACGGGGCATTTCAGCTCGCCAGTGAATTTCCAGGATTTCCCATTTGCTGCAGAACCACGCGCATTTGTGCGCGTGATCTGTTTTGCGGGAACATCATTGCACTGGTGTCCGAGATGTAACGGCATTGTGCTCCCGTATCCCACAGTGCGGGAACAACTCTTACTCCGATAGAAAGTGGGACGTAGGGGAGATCTTCGGGATTAAAGAAGGCGTAAACTCCAAATTCGGGGAAGCATTCCCTGTGCAATCAGGGGGAAGTACTGTAGAAGGGTGAGAGTGACAGACGCGAGAGTTTTTCGCTCCTCTCCTGTCTCTTCCCATCTCCTCTGCGTCTTGACCTAGCTCCCTTCCCTTTGCACCGCGCATCTTGATTTTGCCTGTGCCCTGTAGAAACTTTGCGCGCGTGTAACTCGGTTCAAAGTTGAGCTAACGAGTTCTAATTTTCGAATTCGGAATGTGGTTTACGGAAACTATCGACCTATGACGTCAGATAACCCCGGAAAATATTGAGTTTACGCCTTCTTTAACGGAGAAGACGTGAACCGTTCCATCTTCGTAACACTATACGTAACAGAGTAACACTATACGACTCGACTGCGGAGCACTTTTTCTCCCTTATTCCTCGAGGGCAAACTTGGATCATATACGATGGCATTCCTACAATCAAAATACAATATATAGAACAAGGACAAATCCGCAGAAAAACAATCAGCTCAATATTTTACTTTTCCTCTGTTTAGGTCTTCACTCAAATGTAAAATGCTCAGTATTCTAATTAATCTATTATTCTTCTGACAATTTTATTCCTTCTGCGTTCACATTCATATGGTTTCCTTTATGATAAATTATTTATGTAAAATATTGTAGTTACAGCTGAAGGATTGCCAGAGGGTTCAGTTTACTAAGCAAAAAAATCAGTTTACTAAGCAAAAAATTGAATATTCGAAATGCAAAACAACAAAGACACAAGAGATACACGACGAATATTTTTGTAGCTAACTTGAGCCGATTCATAGTTTATACCTCGTCGGCCGGCCCCCTGAAGGCTGACGGCCCATATTCACATCGGCGGCCGACGTTTATACCTCGTCGGCCGACGTTTATACTATGGGCCGACGTTTATACCCCGTCGGCCGACCCCTGAAGGATGACGGCCCATATTCACATCGGCGGCCGATGTTTATACCTCGTCGGCCGACCCCCTGAATGCTGACGGCCCATATTCGCATCGGCGGCCGACGTTTATACCCCGTCGGCCGACGTTTATACCCCGTCGGCCGACCCCCTGAAGGATGACGGCCCATATTCACATCGGCGGCCGACGTTTCTATCTCGTCGGCCGACGTTTATACTATGGGCCGACGTTTATACCCCGTCGGCCGACCCCCTGAAGGATGACGGCCCATATTCACATCGGCGGCCGATGTTTATACCTCGTCGGCCGACCCCCTGAATGCTGACGGCCCATATTCGCATCGGCGGCCGACGTTTATACCCCGTCGGCCGACGTTTATACCCCGTCGGCCGACCCCCTGAAGGATGACGGCCCATATTCACATCGGCGGCCGACGTTTCTATCTCGTCGGCCGACGTTTATACTATGGGCCGACGTTTATACCCCGTCGGCCGACCGCCTGAAGGATGACGGCCCATATTCACATCGGCGGCCGATGTTTATACCTCGTCGGCCGACCCCCTGAATGCTGACGGCCCATATTCACATCGGCGGCCGACGTTTATACCCCGTCGGCCGACCCCCTGAAGGATGACGGCCCATATTCACATCGGCGGCCGACGTTTCTATCTCGTCGGCCGACGTTTATACTATGGGCCGACGTTTATACCCGTCGGCCGACCCCCTGAAGGATGACGGCCCATATTCACATCGGCGGCCGATGTTTATACCTCGTCGGCCGACCCCCTGAATGCTGACGGCCCATATTCGCATCGGCGGCCGACGTTTATACCCCGTCGGCCGACGTTTATACCCCGTCGGCCGACCCCCTGAAGGATGACGGCCCATATTCACATCGGCGGCCGACGTTTCTATCTCGTCGGCCGACGTTTATACTATGGGCCGACGTTTATACCCCGTCGGCCGACCCCCTGAAGGATGACGGCCCATATTCACATCGGCGGCCGATGTTTATACCTCGTCGGCCGACCCCCTGAATGCTGACGGCCCATATTCACATCGGCGGCCGACGTTTATACCCCGTCGGCCGACCCCCTGAAGGATGACGGCCCATATTCACATAGGCGGCCGACGTTTCTATCTCGTCGGCCGACGTTTATACTATGGGCCGACGTTTATACCCCGTCGGCCGGCCGCCGGCCGCCGGCCGCCGGCCGACGTTTATACTATCCCTTTGCAAATAATGATTTCCGTTTCTTATTTAGAGAAGGATAGCCGATTGAATAGAAAAAGTAAAACGAAGTTAATACAGGAAACATTTTCGATTCCAATGTAAGAAATCACTGCAATGAACAAGGCTGAATACTGCAAATTTGAAGCCGGATGAATGAGACTCTCTCCTTTACACAAGTGAAATCAAGTGAAATGAGTTAACTAATTTTTTAGAGAATTTCTTCAGAGAATCAGAGTGATGGTCTGAACTCTTAACTTGAGTTGAGAATCTGCCGATTCTCGCTCTTTGATCTTGATGTGAACTGTGTTTTGACCATTTTGTTGAAAATAAGAAACGTGATTCAAATTTATGGCTCCGATAAGCAGTTGTGAGTGTGACCAGTGTTTTGCTAAGTAATTTTGCGAATCTTGGTCCCATTCTTGCTTTCGATATACAACTGAATGCACGCACAAAATCATCGGAGCAATTCAATAAATCATAATTTCCATTTGCCAATCCGTTTTCCAATTCAAGTTTATCAGAAGGATTATTAGACGGGCTATCAGCATCAAATAAAGATTTATAATAATCTTTTTATTTGATGCTCTATGCTGAACTGGTTCTCCTCTTGATGATGCAAGTGGGAGATATTCGTCGGGTTGCCCAAGCTGACGAGCGACGATGCTTCAAACTGTAGATGAGTCTGGATTCTGGCCCATAGCGTGCCTGCTTGAGGACCTGCATGAAGATACACTGTTAAATAGTAGATCGGGATCTTCGTACTCAGTGACAACGGGTCAAGGGATTGTATCATCCTCATCAGACCCACACTTCCTTGCTTGCACTTCCTTGCTTGCTACACAACTATGAGATAAAGATGTAGAGACGAGCTCATTTCCACCCGTCATACGTCTCAATATCGTGAGCTTTCAATTCTATGCTTTGACAAACGTTCGAGAAAGCGGGGGAAGACTACGAGTAGGAGGCAAGTGATCTACCTGACCTCCTTCCCACTTCCTCCCTCCAGGAGCTCGCTAAGCCACCACATTTCGTTTGCAGAGCATGACAAACGCACGATAAAACATCTGACACCCATGGAAGTTCATAAAAAAACAATTGCTTCGCCGCTTTATGGCATCTGCAACTGATTGGTCTCTCTCATTTTTCATGATCTATCGTTTCGCTGACCTAAAAGAGATCATTGCTAGATGAGAAGGTGATCATGACACCAGGTATTTTCTGCTGTTATATCGTTCACACCCCGAGTTCCGATTGTAATCACTCATACGGTGAGAACGAGAATCTCGACTCTTGACGTAGTGCCTTCAGTTTGGATTCGGGAAGCCTACGTCAATGCTGCAACCCGTTGACTACCTCTTCCTGTTCAATTGTGCCTATCTTCCCCCGCTCATACTCTTGTACCTCGTCGAGATATGGACCATTTTAAAGGTGAACGCTTCTGCTTTTATCCGGAAAATGCGAGCAGTTGTGGCTGATTGCTGTGAAGTGAGTTGACATGTAGACCATTTATCTGTTTCGCAGATATTCTAATTAAAATGAGTGGCTCCTCGCTGGTGGTATGGAATAGGTGGTTGTAAATGGATCCCGAATCATCTCACAGTGTAACTATTTCCAGCCCTGCTCCCCGTTCCGAAGCACCTTTTACCTGCTTTTGTTGCTGGAGCGATGGCGGTAACCATTTCATGTTTATTTTCGCAGAATATCCTGCTTTTTCAGGACCTCATTAGTGTTGGTGTCTCGTTTCATGAACTTCGTCTTCCGTTCTTTCCTCTTGTCAATGGCTTCTTCGAAGATTACGATTGTCACGTATGTGCCCAGATCCGAGTAGCGTGAGTCATTTGAGAGAGTATTTTCCATTCCTTTGTCGAACTTTGACGACCTTATCTACTGGGGGTCAGTGAGAGATGGTCAAAGGCGCTGAGAAAAGCGAGGGAGCACGCGAACGTGAGTTTAGCAATGGTCTCACTTCGATCTTGTAACTTGTAACTTTACCAAGGGCTCCGTGGGGAAGAATGAGGGATATTCCGGGAGGAACCTAATGATCTTATTGCCCCCCCCCCTCCGTCCTCCCCGGGGAATAAATATCTCGCTAACGCAGCACATTGAGTTTTGTTGAGCATTTACAATGGACGATTGATCTTTGCTAAAATGCAGATTCACATCCAGCTGAGAGGCAAAGGGCTTATTGCAGGCTAAGCAGGCGATAGAATCACATTTTTTTATATATTCCAAGAATGATCGTGAATAAAGCTGTGACTGCAGTATGACTTACGTCTGTCCGTGTGTGCAAGATCTTCTCAATTCTTTGGTCGCTCTCAATCGGTTCACTTCGATTCACCGCCCGCTCCAACATGATTCGGTACGAATGAGTGACAACAATTCGGCACCCCTTCCCCTTTTTGCATACTATTTGATAGCATTCGAAAAGGTAGATGAGCGCGCCGAGTTGCCGTCAATGGTAGGAAATATCGTTTTGCGTTTATCTCTTTGTGTTAAGTTCTGGAAGAAGATCCTTCCGTTCTCCATTGCGCTCAGCTGGATATTTTCTCTCGCAATTTTCGGACCTTCATTCGCAAGGTGAAACAGTACATCACACACGCATGTTTAAAATATAATTCCAGAAAAATAGTCATGACTAAAGTGGACATGGGCAATTATACGATGTATTTCACAACTGAGGACTTCACATTCATTCCATGGGTGAGGTTGCATTACGGCAGAGTAGTGATGACGATTCGGCACTATTATCTCTCTCCTTGCTCATGCTCTGTCGAACAAATCGGGAAGAGACGCTTGCCGATTTGTCATAGCTACTCAATGGACCACAGAAAGTATAAAATTTTCAGCACAACAGTCACAAAATAATGTCCGTCGAGATTATTCTTAGCAGCGCAATAATCATTACTCTCTACGCAAAGTCTGGCAGAGCTCTTCGAAAATGAGCAGCGGAGCGGCGAAAAGGGAAAACGAACGAAAACTGCTCAAATTTGGCATCATAAACTTTGCCATAATGCTACCCTGCATGCTGGCACAGGTTATTCTCTTGATGTTATATCAATTGTATTTTTCATTCTTAAATGTGTAATTTCCTCGAACAAGAAACCCCTAATAAAGCCCTCTTTCCAGCTCGCTTTCGAATTTTTTCCCAGTTCGTGGATGTCTGTTGTGCTCTATAATTTTTGGTGGATTATTGATGTGAAAAGTTAGTTTGACTCGCTTTTAATTAATCCCTTAGAGCAAAAAATTACCATTTAGTGAAGCTCTTTGATAAAAAGGGTTTATAGAGACCATTATTGGTTGAAATGCGATCAAAAATTGATTTTAAGGCTTCTGCTCGGCCGTCACAATGATCATAGTTAATACGTCGTTCCGACAACTATATGAAGTCATTCAAACTCACCAGGTAACAAGTAGGGCTGCCTGAGCGGTGAGTGTACAGGTGGAAATAAGATGTAGATTTGTCGTCCAATCAGCTCCAGTTATGAATCATACATTTACATTTATCCTGATTCAAGGCATAGTGCCTGCAGGGGTTTCTTCTAAACCTTTTAGTTGTCGATTGTATAAAATGAATGTTTCAGCTCGAATGTGGGCAACTCTTCAACTGATCATCGTCACCCCAGAAGTAATAAGATATCCCAGTATTAGGCTCTTCTCTTTTGAGGCCTACCTACATTTTTCACGATATTCCCTCCCTCAAAACAATGTTATCTTTTGCCCGTTCTATTATGCATGTAAACACATGCAAATATAAATGGATTTCGACAAAGTTGTCGCGCAACAACCGGCGCAATCAAATCTGTAAATCAATTATTTTGAGTAGTAAGTTCACATTGCACATAAAACTACTCGTGAAATAAATTCTTCCATCTTTGTTTTTACGCAATATCTTTAGTCGGCCAGATGCAATTTGCTCGTCAGGAGAAACTTGTTCGTCGTGCCTACAAATTGAGCACACGGATTTTGCGGGTAGACTAGACGAGTATAACATCAAATTACGCACTGAATGGCTGTTCAAGTGCATTTAGTCTTCACCAAGGAATGGTTATGCTTTCAGTGTTACTTCCTAAGAGAAAATTAGAAATTCTGCAAAAATTAAATATTGGTCATAGTTTCTTGAACCGACATTACGCAGTCTCGTATCTCAGATGTTTCTGCAAATCATTAAATGCTGAGAGCCACATCACATTTAGTTTAGCCATTTCCCGATTGTAGTTGAACCGCTGCTTCGTTGATCTTAAATATCTTGCAGAGCATTACAATTATCGGCGAACTTTGTATTTAGTTTACCCATATGTCATGATTCATCGCTAGTGTCGGCTGAACATAGTGAAGTTTGTTTCACTGATCGTATCGAAGTTGAATTATAGTGGACTAAGTATGGACAATATGCAAGTATGGACCGAACAAACCAATTGAATCGCAATTATTACTTCGAGTCCACTATCGGTGCTATTTGCGCTGGAAAATGTACAACCATGATCGAAAATGGTATTATTCGACCAACATTTCTCAGAGCCAACTATTTTCTCGGTTTTCCATGTCCTCATTTTTCTGTGCAAACGGGCAACACATTTCAATTCATCGCAAAACGTGTCTCGCCGACAATTGGTCGGATCTAAAGGTCTGTTACACTCAACGAAAGATCTGATTATCGCGCGGCGTAATTGGCAGTTGCGCAAAATGGGGAAGCACTGTGAAAATGGCGTTAGAAGTGTGAAATTCCGTTTGCCCTTCGTCGGTCGTTCCAATCTATCCATCCAATCGTTCATTCGTTTGACAGAGGTTCGTTAGACATTTATTATTTTGTGCACATGCATCCTAACGCAAAAACTATTTTGGAAGAAAGTGTGCTAAATTGTGTTAAGCTGAGAGTTAGAGGGTTCACAGGCGAGAGAATATGCGAAATGAAGAGACCATTTCTTGACGAGCCAATTATTAAGATTATCCCCATGGTTCATATGAACGAGACTGAACTGGTTGAATATCTCCTCGCGGTATATGGCGTATTCTACTCGCCCACTTCTGTCGTTATCCAATTGATTATGTGCTTTATCGCTATTATGTTCTACATTGTATTCACTATAACCGTATCGACAACGCCTTTCCAACTCAGCTGCAGGTACATTAATCAAACTAATTATGAGGCATATTGCGTAATCTGCGGTGTACCTGACTGCGTGAGGCATGGTCCCGGATTCGAATTCCGCGCTCGGAATGATTCCAGAAAACCTCCGCAGGCAAACCAAGCCTAGTCCAATCGGTACTGGTATATAACCCGGGGGTAATATTTTTTATTATGAGGCACGCGCCTCTCTCAATTCTAATGCTTTCACGTTACCAGACACGCAAGATAAACATGCATTCAAATCGAGGAGAGACGCTTTGTCATCACTGTTCGATAATTTCAGAGTGATCCTGCTCGCTAATAGTGTCGCCAGTTTCGTAATGATAATAGTGCATATAATCCGTTCACTGGTCACCGTTATTGAATTACCGACAAAGTTCGCTACTGATTGTCAGTGAATATGCGAAACTCGAATAATCAATATATTTCTAGTGGTTTTCTACTCGAGTATGCTGCACGGGGCTGGCGATGGATTATTTACGGGAACTCTTTTCTTGCTGCTTCTTGAGAGAAACTTTGCCATTCGACATTTGCATGCTTTCGAAAAACACAGAAGGAGATACTACGGGCTATTTCTCATCCTACTCTTCTCTGCGGTATTCAAAGATGACTTATGAAGAAAATTCAAATTTCTTTAGGTATTTCTCTCCTTTATCTATGGCTTCGCAATATATTTCTGTGAGTACACCATTTTGAGTACAATAGTAGAAAAGTGTTTCAGTTTCATTTAACATTTACGCCGGTCTCGGAAACAATTTACTGTTGCTGACTACTGCGGGGTAAGTATTTCTGTTACTAAAATGTGTGAAATGTTTAGATGGTTAGAGGCTATGGAGTAATTAGATGTTCTTTTATCACACTAAATTGTGATGTATTAGTTTAATGCTGGAAAAAACATGAGGTTCAATGCTCTTCATAACGTGGGCAGTCCACTTAACCAAAGTTGCATCTGGTTTTCGCATAATTTATCATAATCAGATGGCAGTATACACGTTCTACGATGCTCGACGGCTGTACAGCGTTGGAAAGGAACATCACACTCTCGAGACGCGTTATCGAGTAAGTATTGTGTAGTGTTTTATGTTTGTAATGATGTAGTGTGTAGTGGGTCTATGGCGCGCCCTCCCACTCCATTCTCCCTGGGCTCGATTCCCGGTCACCGTCTCCGCCACACCAAGGCGCCCGAAAGGGGAATTGGAAGTAACTAGATCACGTGTAAAGAAGGTCCGAAGAAGAGATTAGGCCCTCCGGACTGAATTGACCTCATAATCACTGGCCTAGCAGTGATCTCCCACACCCCTTTACCTTTATGATTGTTTCAGCTCTCGGAAGGAATGGAATTATCGCGTAGCATCGCTCCAGTCTGCATAAGCTGTTGTGCACTCAAGGCAAGATATTCCACCCATCATGTTAAGTGCGTGTGTAAAAAATGTTTCTCGCGCTTTTTAATCGCAAAAAACATTTCAATAAAAATAATGACCGGAAATATTTAAATGCCTGTTTCTGTTTCAGATTATTGGAATGGCTCCACTCTGGGTTGGGCAATTCTACGAAGAGTTTCTCTTGTTTGCTCTCTGGATGTATTATTTCGTGAGAAAACATTCCTTTTTAAATTTATTTTAATGTCATGATCATAGATGAACACGGTTAGCGTTCTCGTTTGTGCTGCACTGCTAATGACGAGAAATCGAGCAATGCGAAAACGACTTTCCATTCTCTCGCATGTAAAGGTGAAATCCAACCATTTCGTGGTTTGCTAGTGAACCTCAGTCGTAGGATTCCAGTATCCAACTGTCTCAACCGTTTTCAGTGTCTCGCGCCGCCAGTCGAGTTCAATACAGACACGAGTACCACGACATACTTCACAATGCTGGAACAGCATTGGAAATAAGATTGATACCCATGATAAAGAAGTTCTCTACACGATATTCATGTCCGACGAGACAACTCCGAGTATCTTATATCTGTATCTGCTCCTCTTCCCTTCATGAGATGCCTTCACTTTTGCACTTTTGCGATGGCATCGCGAGATGGGAAGAAGGTAGATCAGTGAGAGAGTGTGTCAAATGGAAAGAGCAGGGAGGGACCCCTTCCCTCGATGCGATGTCATCGCAAGTGCGAGGGTATCGCCGTCGCCATCGAATTGGCATTCCTAATAGCTTATAACTAAGTTTCGACGAAAGCTAGGGTATCCGGACTGGAGAGCATGTGTCCATTGCGTAACCCAATTTGATCGAGATAATATTGCCATAATCTCTATTTTAGCAACATTCTTGTCCATCTTTGCAAAATGGCTATCTAAGAGTAATGATTGCTGAAACTACATATAACGTGATGGTATGCATGTAATAATTTGATGTAAGATTCGCTCTGGTCTAGCCAATGCTCAAAAGTCATGCTCACAATCTGTAGCTGTGCACATAACGTGATATTTGACGACCGGAAAAAATATAGGGTTGATCTAAACGTGCAAACCGCGTGACAGCAGAGATTTAGAATTGTCTCAAATACATTTCATTTTTCGGATAATCATTACAATTTTATCGAGAGGAAATCCTGCTCGGCCGGACACTGCCGAACAATGATCCGATCAATTCACCGCGACAAGATCGCTGCATGCCCGGAAACATCGAGCAAACTCAGTTTTTATTAGTTAAACGGGGTCAAGAGCGGTCAACAGTCAACAGTCTCTAGAGTAATTTAGCGCTGGAATGGACTTCTCCGGTCTGGCACAAAGCGAGATATGAAAAATAAGCCTATTTGGTATAGCTATTTTTTCAAGGAATTTCAGATGGTTCGGATAGACTGCATACTATTCATTTTTTTGTATATTTTTCACTGTTCATTTATCCATTACAAGCATGATAGTTATATTTCACGCATCCAGAATTCTATTGTAAATCGCATAGAAATATGCGGAATGTATTGCGAAAAATTCGCCACAATTTTCAACATGACACAACCTCAGAACAATAATTTATATCACCTAAAAACTCAATACTCAATCCACTTTCACATAACAGTTACCGTATCAACATTGTGGCAAGTAGTGCGTTTGGCGCACTATGAATGAGGTAACATGCGGGAGATATCACGAAAAATTCGCCGCAATTTCCAACATGAAATAACCACAGAACAATAACTTATATCACCTAAAAACTCAATATTTGATACACGTTCTGACTACAACTACCGTATCAAATTTCGTGCGTGCAGTTTACCCCCTTTCTATCCATATAGGCCATTCTTAAAACTGCATTCGCAAAACACCGGTCACGCTCACAACTGCTTATCAAAGGCTTAAATTTGGATTACATTCCAAAGTTTCAACAAAATGCTCGGAAAGACCAACACACAGAGGTCAATGTTTTCAGTAATCACGTAATTATCCTTTACAAATTGAGAGTATAGTTCCTCCTTCAGCCTGCTAACACTCTGATTGGTCTATTCATCTTCCTAGGATGTTACTGCACTGATGGGAAGAGTTTCATTCATTCGGCTTCTAATCAGCCGATTCAATTTTGAACATTGCACTGATTCTTTCTATTCGATGCACAACTGTTTCCTGGATTTGCTTCATTTTCTAAGGAGAATATCAAATACTCAAATATGAATCGTGGTGCTTTGAACATAGTTCAGTGTCGTAGGCATTTATAGCTTTCAAGCTACAATGCCATTTTTCGTTGGTTAACACAGTGTATCTCTTTTTCGTAAAAATTCTTTGTATGAATCTATTTTCGGGAGAATGTGGACAGTGTATAAAAGTTCAAACAAAAAGCTTGATGTTCCTCTCTAACTGAAGTTTAATTATATGGCCTCAACTTTCGCGGAGGCGTTCTCAACTCATTTTCTGTGAGTACACCATTTTGAGTACAATAGTAGAAAAGTGTTTCAGTTTCTTTTAACATTTACGCCGGTCTCGGAAACAATTTACTGTTGCTGACTACTGCGGGGGTAAGTATTTCTGTTACTAAAATGTGTGAAATGTTTAGATGGTTAGAGGCTATGGAGTAATTAGATGTTCTTTTATCACACTAAATTGTGATGTATTAGTTTAATGCTGGAAAAAACATGAGGTTCAATGCTCTTCATAACGTGGGCAGTCCACTTAACCAAAGTTGCATCTGGTTTTCGCATAATTTATCATAATCAGATGGCAGTATACACGTTCTACGATGCTCGACGGCTGTACAGCGTTGGAAAGGAACATCACACTCTCGAGACGCGTTATCGAGTAAGTATTGTGTAGTGTTTTATGTTTGTAATGATGTAGTGTGTAGTGGTCTATGGCGCGCCCTCCCACTCCATTCTCCCTGGGCTCGATTCCCGGTCACCGTCTCCGCCACACCAAGGCGCCCGAAAGGGGAATTGGAAGTAACTAGATCACGTGTAAAGAAGGTCCGAAGAAGAGATTAGGCCCTCCGGACTGAATTGACCTCATAATCACTGGCCTAGCAGTGATCTCCCACACCCCTTTACCTTTATGATTGTTTCAGCTCTCGGAAGGAATGGAATTATCGCGTAGCATCGCTCCAGTCTGCATAAGCTGTTGTGCACTCAAGGCAAGATATTCCACCCATCATGTTAAGTGCGTGTGTAAAAATGTTTCTCGCGCTTTTTAATCGCAAAAAACATTTCAATAAAAATAATGACCGGAAATATTTAAATGCCTGTTTCTGTTTCAGATTATTGGAATGGCTCCACTCTGGGTTGGGCAATTCTACGAAGAGTTTCTCTTGTTTGCTCTCTGGATGTATTATTTCGTGAGAAAACATTCCTTTTTTAAATTTATTTTAATGTCATGATCATAGATGAACACGGTTAGCGTTCTCGTTTGTGCTGCACTGCTAATGACGAGAAATCGAGCAATGCGAAAACGACTTTCCATTCTCTCGCATGTAAAGGTGAAATCCAACCATTTCGTGGTTTGCTAGTGAACCTCAGTCGTAGGATTCCAGTATCCAACTGTCTCAACCGTTTTCAGTGTCTCGCGCCGCCAGTCGAGTTCAATACAGACACGAGTACCACGACATACTTCACAATGCTGGAACAGCATTGGAAATAAGATTGATACCCATGATAAAGAAGTTCTCTACACGATATTCATGTCCGACGAGACAACTCCGAGTATCTTATATCTGTATCTGCTCCTCTTCCCTTCATGAGATGCCTTCACTTTTGCACTTTTGCGATGGCATCGCGAGATGGGAAGAAGGTAGATCAGTGAGAGAGTGTGTCAAATGGAAAGAGCAGGGAGGGACCCCTTCCCTCGATGCGATGTCATCGCAAGTGCGAGGGTATCGCCGTCGCCATCGAATTGGCATTCCTAATAGCTTATAACTAAGTTTCGACGAAAGCTAGGGTATCCGGACTGGAGAGCATGTGTCCATTGCGTAACCCAATTTGATCGAGATAATATTGCCATAATCTCTATTTTAGCAACATTCTTGTCCATCTTTGCAAAATGGCTATCTAAGAGTAATGATTGCTGAAACTACATATAACGTGATGGTATGCATGTAATAATTTGATGTAAGATTCGCTCTGGTCTAGCCAATGCTCAAAAGTCATGCTCACAATCTGTAGCTGTGCACATAACGTGATATTTGACGACCGGAAAAAATATAGGGTTGATCTAAACGTGCAAACCGCGTGACAGCAGAGATTTAGAATTGTCTCAAATACATTTCATTTTTCGGATAATCATTACAATTTTATCGAGAGGAAATCCTGCTCGGCCGGACACTGCCGAACAATGATCCGATCAATTCACCGCGACAAGATCGCTGCATGCCCGGAAACATCGAGCAAACTCAGTTTTTATTAGTTAAACGGGGTCAAGAGCGGTCAACAGTCAACAGTCTCTAGAGTAATTTAGCGCTGGAATGGACTTCTCCGGTCTGGCACAAAGCGAGATATGAAAAATAAGCCTATTTGGTATAGCTATTTTTCAAGGAATTTCAGATGGTTCGGATAGACTGCATACTATTCATTTTTTTGTATATTTTTCACTGTTCATTTATCCATTACAAGCATGATAGTTATATTTCACGCATCCAGAATTCTATTGTAAATCGCATAGAAATATGCGGAATGTATTGCGAAAAATTCGCCACAATTTTCAACATGACACAACCTCAGAACAATAATTTATATCACCTAAAAACTCAATACTCAATCCACTTTCACATAACAGTTACCGTATCAACATTGTGGCAAGTAGTGCGTTTGGCGCACTATGAATGAGGTAACATGCGGGAGATATCACGAAAAATTCGCCGCAATTTCCAACATGAAATAACCACAGAACAATAACTTATATCACCTAAAAACTCAATATTTGATACACGTTCTGACTACAACTACCGTATCAAATTTCGTGCGTGCAGTTTACCCCCTTTCTATCCATATAGGCCATTCTTAAAACTGCATTCGCAAAACACCGGTCACGCTCACAACTGCTTATCAAAGGCTTAAATTTGGATTACATTCCAAAGTTTCAACAAAATGCTCGGAAAGACCAACACACAGAGGTCAATGTTTTCAGTAATCACGTAATTATCCTTTACAAATTGAGAGTATAGTTCCTCCTTCAGCCTGCTAACACTCTGATTGGTCTATTCATCTTCCTAGGATGTTACTGCACTGATGGGAAGAGTTTCATTCATTCGGCTTCTAATCAGCCGATTCAATTTTGAACATTGCACTGATTCTTTCTATTCGATGCACAACTGTTTCCTGGATTTGCTTCATTTTCTAAGGAGAATATCAAATACTCAAATATGAATCGTGGTGCTTTGAACATAGTTCAGTGTCGTAGGCATTTATAGCTTTCAAGCTACAATGCCATTTTTCGTTGGTTAACACAGTGTATCTCTTTTTCGTAAAAATTCTTTGTATGAATCTATTTTCGGGAGAATGTGGACAGTGTATAAAAGTTCAAACAAAAAGCTTGATGTTCCTCTCTAACTGAAGTTTAATTATATGGCCTCAACTTTCGCGGAGGCGTTCTCAACTCATTACAGCAACTGAAGTAAATTGACCTTGCATCTCTAACCACGCATAGTTTGAAAATAGCTTCGATTCAAGTCTGTCCGTTACTTATCTAGTGTATTCTTCTCATAGTCTAGAAGTTAATGTCTAATCATTAGCTATTTTGATTATTGTTTCTCAATTCGGAAATAAATCAATATTTAAACAGACATGGGAATACGATGAATATCACTCATTGCCTACTCGGATTTAATGAAATATGCATACAATAAGTTCAGTAATTCTATAGATGAAGACTTAAATTTGGTGCCAACAGTAATCGCAAATCTCTGTGAAAGCGTACCCGACATTCAAACAACCGATTTTCGACCCCATAGTTTCAATTGACATTTACTGTTCCCGTTTGATGATGCAAATAAACTCATCTCGCAAACAAGCAGTACAAAAAACCTGTGAAAGTGTAGCCAACATTCAAGGAAAAACCGATTTCGCACCCCATAATTTTCCGTGGCATTTACTTTTCCGCTTCTATGATGTTAACAAATACATGTCTCGTTTCGGTTTTGGCATCATTTTGTTTGTTCGTGAGACTTGAGTCGGAAAGAAGGAACATCATTCTGCAGGTTTCGCAGCAGAAAGCAATTAGCAGTGACATTTACACAATGTGTTTTGCCGCGAGCGCTGGGCTCAAGGGGCGGAGTCTGTTGCGGCTCTAAAGTGCTGGAACTTTTTCATTTATCTTTTCGACGGGAGACCGTGCTGAATCGAGAGAGTACAAACTGGACTGGGCGGATCTTTTGCCTCGGGCTAGTATAAAAGGATCTTTTCGAGTACTGACATGAACAGTCCACATCGCGGTTCAATCTTCGATCATGGTCTTCTACCGTATCATTCTCCTGGTATCTCTTCTGGTCTTCGCTACTTCGGCTGAGGAGGAGGAATTCGGTCCCTTCACCAAGGATTTCGTCAAGTTCATGTACAGGTACTGCGCATCATTCCCCACTATTCATATGAAAGGTTTCTGGTGGAGACATTCCGACCTCTCAAAATTATTCTGCGAATGCGAATTCTAGGAACCCAGAACGCAACGAATATGCGATCAGTGCCTTCGAGGCTTATGGACCGAACGGAACTTTCGGAGGAAAGGGAAAGAACGAGAAGGTACGGTTGATTTACAGTAGTTTTCAACGACGAAAGCAATGATAGATGGAACTAACTCATCAACCAGTTCTCTTCATCCATGGAAATTCGGATTCTGCTCTCAACTACTCCGTAAACGCTACTGGCTGGACGGAATCAGTGAAATACTTCACGGTACCGCATTTCTTCCTCAACTACAATAATCATGGACATTTTAGGGCCAAGGCTACAAGGGATTCGAGCTGTATGGATTGACCTATGGATCGCGCCACATCGAAAACTCCATGAACAAGTGAGTTATTCATACCCTTTACATCTTTTTACCTGATATAAGTGATTTAGCATAGTTACTGGAAGAACAGTGTTTTGTTTGCAAAAAATAGCTACAAAATAAATATTCTGCAGCTACATCAAATGCCGGAATATTGTGGGCATTCGTCGCTTCATTGAAGCTATTCTATCGTACACTCAGGTATTTTCGAATGATGAAATTATTTGATCTTTGATATTTAGGCTGACAAAATCGACATTATCGCTCATTCCATGGGGGTATCTCTAGCGAGAAAAGCAATTCAAGGAGGATTGGTGGGTTTCACTTTGATATTTGGGTTCGTTAAGATTGCAACATGATGAAAGCTCCAATTTGTTGCCTCGTACTACTAATTACCTTTATTCACATGTCCCCACAAATTGCAATCAGCGTTGCTTCGAAACTGAGCACCTTTCGAAGAACAAGATCGAAATTTGGTGAAACTACCCTAATTACGTATTAGTTAGAACAAAAATGTGTGCAGGTGCGCATGACAGAGGAAGCGTGCGACCTCGGGGATTCAATCGCACACAAGGTAATCATCGCTACATATTCCTACTCTATCTCATCTACAACAAAACAACCATATCGAACGCCTAGAAAGCAAAAACAATTATGTATTCCTGTAGGTCGACGCTTTCGTGGCCATCGCTGGTGCCAACTACGGTATGTGTCTGTGCGCAATGGATGGAATCAAGAATATGCCGGCGTGCAGTCAGGTACGGAATATCAGCGCTGTTTCTCAGTAAAAATATTGATTTCAGGAAGGATTCACCCCTGGAACATGCGGAACTTCGGGAACGTTCGAGAGCTGTGGAAGTGAGGATTCTGAGTGCGAAAAGGTATTCGATCAACCAATTAACATCAATGAATAGTTTCCATTCAGGATGACTACGCCTCAATTCTTCAGCAGATTAACAAAGGTGTCAAGGAGGCTTCGTTCATCGCTTCGCTCTGGTCGGATGGTGAGTTTTTCTCGTTTATTTGACATTTTGATGGATGCCAGTCTCTCATTGCGCACTATTCTCTTGTTTTTCATACTGACGAATGGTCACTTTCAGATGACAAAGTGCTGGGAAAGAAGAATTTGGTGTGGGGAAGGAAAACGTCTGTGGTGGCTAACTCCGACTACACTCATGCATATGATGATTACGACCACTTCGAGGTATTTTTTAAAACAATCCAAGATGTTCACAATCGACATAATAACAAATTATATTTGTAGATGAAGACGAAGACGTGCAAGGACCAGTTCAATCTTGTTACCGCGCATTCTCGTCATTCGACGCGATCAAAGAGACATTATTAATCTCCATTCCCTCAATTCGTCAGTGTCCCCTTCCTCTTAGCATCCACCGTACAACATCATTAGAATACACGTATATTCCCAAATTCAGTATCCCTAACAATTCAGTCTCTCTACTCCCTCTTTTGCTATCAATCCCTGATCTCTGTTGTGCTTGTAACACGATTCCATCTTACGTGCTTCTTGTGATAAACAAGACTTTGTTACAGACTGCAGGATCGAAAAATGATTGTGAAACAGTGGATATTCCCTAGTAAATGATATTCCCTGGGGAAGATCTACATTTTCGTGCATTTGTCTTTGACTAGACTATAGTCGAGTCTCAAAATATCGATGTACTTACGCCTCCAAAGGACGTCGTGAAATTCGATCAGAGTTTTTGAAGACTTTTGAAGACGTATACTTTTGGGATTTGTTTTCCTACTTCTTTTTTCTTCCGAAAAAAGAGATAGCGAATATGTGAAAAAGTCAAAAAATGTACATGGATTTGTAGTACTATAGCGCAGAAAAATGATGAAAAATCTGAGGAGATCAAAGCTTCTGAATTTACTTTGCTCTCTATTATCGCTAGGAAGTAGTTTTGCGAATAGATACAAATGAAAACTCCTTCATTCGCAGCGGTAATTCTCTCAAATATCTGTACATGTTCCATGTTGCTAATATTTCCAATCATCCCGACGACAGAGAATGGCTAAGAAGGGCGTGGTTAGAGTTGCAAGGTCATTTCACTTCTGCCCTAGTAATTGCACTAATGTTCAGAACGCCTCCGCTGAAGTGTCGCCCACGTAATTAGAAGGCAGTTATGGAGAGAGGAAATGAGCATGGTTAAGACTGGAAGACAGAACTTGTGGGAAAATGACGTCAAAAGACCTTTGATGAAATGAATGCCGTATTTAATGAAATTGGTGAGATTTTCGGAGTTCTGTGTGGAGATTTTTCTTATAAATGGAACCACATTTGGACATCATACATATGCCAAGAGAAAATTAATCAAAGAGATCAGTGAGTAGATCAATGGTGTTTCCGAAAATGTTGAAATTAAGCGAAACCGCAACATCAGCGGCATTTCAATCAGGCATAACTGAATAGGGATGGTAATTGTTGAAGTTGTGAAATCTCTTTAAAGTATCAACCAATGAAAAGTTCGTATCTTATCTTCGCAATTAACGAGTGTTGTGATCTTTGAGTGTATGCATCCATTCAAGCGACTCGTTATAATACTGCCACATTTTCACTCACTTCGGGTAGGGGAACTAGATAGCATCTGGAGTAAAGAGACCGAAAGACTCGAGCATCCTCGTTTTCCCCATGTATTAGTAAGAATCTTGGTTTGTAATTGATGAGAAACTGCTAACTGATGCAAAAGGAAAGAAAAGGGTTAAAAAGGGAAAAGGTCATCCCGTACTCTAGGCCCGCGAAGTTCTGCGGAGCCCACTGCTAGGCCAGTGACTATTTTATAAGGCCTCTTTCGGGCGCCTTGGTAGGAGAGCAGAAAGCAAAGGATTTCCTAGAATAATGCGGCTGGACGTTTCAGTCCATTGGGTCATCATCCAGTAGGCAACATCGATAACTAACGCCACTCCCATTGTATCTCGTACTAGAAACAAATCAATTAAATCACAGACGACTCTTCCCTCATTTTTATCTCTCACAATTCTACAGTTAAAAATGATAAACTAAGGGAGCAGAATAAATAAATGATTATTCTGCGATAAGACAAATTTTCATTACTTTTCTATTATTATTTTATTTATATACAATGCATCGGTGAACTAACAACATAAAAATGGATAAAAACTTCGGCTCGACACACCACAGTTTGTCCACAAACGGAGCCTGCAATTATGACGCAAATCGACATCGCGAGAGAACAAAATCGAGTTAAACAGAAAAAAATACGATGGGCGTAAAATTTCTTAATGATGATGGTACCAATGAACGGTTATTGCGTTTAGAATCGAGTTTCGAATGATAAAGTCACGTCCTGCACTGCCGCAGAATTTCTGACAACTGATGAATTCCCACGTGGGCGAAATCGGACGGATATCTAGACAAAATGAATTTATAGAATTCACGCATAAGATTGACACTCAAGTCGGTGATTGTGCCGATGTGAAGCTGACCTCATGGCGAACTGTCTTGGACATAACAATCAGGAGAAAAGGAGGAACAAAGGTGCTGGGAATGTTCACGTAAACGTACTGTAACAAGCGTCTTGGGGAAAATAGTAGAAAAATTGCTCGCCATGGTAGTCGCCAAATCGAACAGCTGTGGATCATTAATCACCATAGTCACGTACCAAAAAATCTGTAAATATATAAGGAGTGCTTAATTTTTTTATGATGGTGTTGCCTGCTGAGCGCTCTTGACTAGATGAATTGAAGTGATTAACACAGTGTAGATTACTAAAGCCTTTTCTTGCTTTGCGAGGTCATCCTGTATGTAGTTCACATTATCAGTACAGAATTCTAAACTCCAAACTGACATTGAATTGCTGCGCCTTTCGAAGATGATAGATTGAAGCAATACACATTGGAACAGACAAAGCGATAAAGATAAAGTATGAAATAGAGGAGCATAATTTGCTAAGCTAAAATGAGAAAAAACTTCTGGATGAGAAACGAGATGAACATATTTTTAAAAGTAAAAGTGTGTACTTGCTGTGCCCATACTTCCACTCCAATGTAGATGTAGTCGCCGTTTGAATTGTTGCTTAAAAATATGATAAATTAGTTTCTGAAAATCATTCACATTGCTAATTTGTATTCACTACATGTTCTTGATATGCCTGTAGTGCAGAGAAAAACCGAAGTGATACCGTAAAATTCCTAACCGATAGATTGCTTCTGGCGGAATCATAAATAAATGAAGAAGAGCAGGGACGAGGTACATTAATATTGCTATTGCAATCACTCGAGAACGCGACCAAATCTAATTTATGGGATTGATTCGAGTAAATCCAAAAAAACGCACATTCTTGCCCAATGGAAAACAAATCGCGGTGAATCGGGATGCAATGACAAAAATCTGTGAAAATATTGAAAGCGAAGATTCGATTTTTCAAATTACCTTTCCAATCGTCTGCGTTAGAGCGAAACTGTGAGATCCATAAACAATTATATTAAAAATGAGATCTAAAAAGACATGCATTTTTTGTTTTATTTATCATATGTTTCAACCTCTTCCTGTCATCTCCGGCAGTAATTTATCTGCAATTCTTTTGAAAATGTTCATAAAAACATTCAAACAAGCTGCTATTCCTAGTAAAAAAATTAATCAGTTTTTATTGATTATGAATTGCATCACCAGCTAGAATGAAAAACTTGAAGAAGGGACTTTGTAACTCCTTTACCGTGCTTCTATAATGGGAAATCATGATAAGTAATAAGGAAACGTGACAAAATGCACATAACACGAACCTTTTTATTCTCCACATTATCCATAGGTAACCCGAGCAGAGAATAGGTTCAGCAGTGAAGACATATATATCGGTACCGTCTAACATTTAAAATTGTGATGTTCACACTAGAGAAGTTAAGACAGAAAGTTGCGATGCGATGCATTGGGAGTTGCGATTCAAGGCTATAATTAACAAAATTGCAATGTAAAGCGGAACAGACAGACGAAAGATGTAATTTTTTCCGCTTTCGATACATCTCAGCACTTTGATAAATAAAATTCTTAAATCGCAAAGTTGTGTTTATTTAATGATCGTATAGGGCTTAGGATTAAGATAAGGTGTATGGAGACTTGAACGAGTTCATCAAGTCGATTTTTGGGTCACCGTGTATTAGATTGTACCTTTTTCCCAGGCGTTTATATGATTTATATGAATCGGATAACATCATGAAAGATGTAGTGGGATCGTATCACCTCTTCTTCCACCCATTATATTTGTTTATTCCCAAATCACATCCCAAAAGAAAACAAAATACTCTGAAAATATTGTTTTAAAAGTGAAGTGATCGACAAAATTTTAGTAGCGAGAAGCGGAAAAGTGAGAAGTACAGTGTTTTCCCGGTTGTTTCATATTCCTTCTCTAGTGATTAAAGGGAAGACGTCTGAAATGTTTAATGCACGACATAAATGAAATTTAATTAGACTGATTAATGAAATATCTGAGTAAACACGAACTTGGCTTCAACTTCACCATCGACGAAAATTCGCAGCATGAATTCCGCTTCTGAATGTATATTTTATTTCTGTAGTGCAAATCAAGTAGCCTCACACAATGAATATTTTTCATAGCACAACATTTTTTTCATAGATTTTATATTTTCTTTTTTTGGAATGAACATTTCCTTCATGTATCAGGTTGATACTCACCAAAATTGGGAGATTTTGCGCAAGGGACGATGATGAAATCTCCAGGTTCCGTTCGGAGGCGAACCGTTAACTGTAATTCATTTGCAAACATTTCTAAAATGAATATTTGACCTAATGAACATGACTGCAGAGGGAGAGAGAAGGAACGAAAATAACAAACCTCTCTTCGAGGCAAGCATATGGGTGTTGTGGCTACAGGCTTGTTATTGCCGAAGAAAAACTCATCTTGTGCTCCCGACGAGTTAGCCGGAGCCTGAGATATTGAAAATCTCACCATATCGTTTAAAATTCATGAAAATGAGCATGGTTGAAAACACTCATCAATGCATTACAACAACTAAACTTTAGATACATACTCGATAGATGGATAATCCGATTTCTGGGAAATCCGATCCCTTTGCCTCCACATTATCCTGTATGCGCAATTCTCTAAACTTTTGTATGTTATTATCATAATTACATGTGAAAATTGAACACGAACTAACTGTAGATCATACTATCCGAAAAAAAACTAAAGTAACACTACTGTCTGCATAAATTAAGGTCACTCTTTCTGCCGTACCTTCTGTACTTTAGGAGCACTGCTACGATGATATTGCACTTGCCGTCATGCTCGACGCTGTAGCAGAAATCGTAATTATCTTGATACTTCAACCTTCATATTTCACTACGTTTTCTCTACGTACCAAGCACTGGTGCTAGTGAAGCGAGCACTAAACTGTGGGTTGAGACAGTACGTTCCTGCAATAAGGAACTTCAAATTGGTCGAATTTGAGAATTGCGCTCTGTATGTACTTTTAAAAAACTTAGATTTTTCGAATAAAAAAAAGACAAAGTAGTTGTTACTGGGATATTCGGGGCCTCCACCAGCAGTATTTTCTTCGAGCGACCACGATCCATCTATTCGCATCTGAGGATACACTAACGAATATTATGCTCCTCGAGTAATTTTTCGTTCCGTCTTTCTAGATTTAGTGTCTGTCTGGCTCACCTCCTTCCACGATTTCTCACCACAGATAGGAGAAACCTTGCCTGCCATCTCGTAAATTTCCGACATGACCTGTAGTCATAAAGTATTTTTGAGGCGAAAAGTGGTAAGCAGATATCAAACCTCTGCCGATAGATTGCACACTTCCACTCTCCAATATAAGCGCAAAAAATTCTCAAAAGGCATACTGCAAAAGATCGTAAATCCGAGATTATACTGAAGAAAAACTGACCAAAATTCGCCATCTCTCTTGTACATGGCATGAGATGCGCCATCTTTCTTGTAAGTGGCATGACATGAGATCACCTCTTCTATCACCTCAGTCTGAAGTCACATAATGCACTACCAAACAATCATGAATATCCATAATAAACTCAAAAAAGAGAAATAAACCAAATCATCAGAAATAAATTTTCGGAGAGTAAATGAAACATACTTCGTTCCAATTGTCATCTCCATCGGCCCATTCTCCTCTCCACTCGGTATGTCCCCATGGATTGCGTAATCGCAAAAGTACTTGTTCATCACCGCTCTTAGTCTTCACCTATATAAAATGAATCGTATACTTATTATTATTGGCCAAATGGAATATATTACAACCACAAATTAGTTTGACACACTGTTCAAACTTTTACCTAAAGACGTTAAAGATATCAAGATCTTGCCGTACCTTTAGGAGCGAAGTAATACTATAGGCATGAACTGTCACGAGTCCGTTGGGTTCGATTTCACCGGGAACTCCATTCGGTGAAGGCGGCTTGAGTAAACATATTTAACTTTCTTTACTTTTAATTTGTAGCCAGAAATTAATAAAAAACAAATTTCATTCTGATTCTTTCAAAAACTTAAACTACAAAATATTTAGAGAGTACTATAAAAAAATTCATCTAATTTGGCTGTTCAGTGTTACTAGAAAATTTCATAAATAAATTCAAAATTAAACATTTCGGTACTCACGAACAAACATCCAAACAGCGATCCCATTTCTAATCCTCGTTTCAATATTGCCAGCAGTTTCTGGCCATCCGTCTGAAAGATTTTCGTTTGATTATTTCATACAAAAAAAAGCTCTTTGGTTTATTTTTCGTGGAGATCTATGGTACTTCTCCATTAGTTAGAATCTCAGTAAGTCCTCCAGTACAGTCTCCGAGAGCCTCAGTCATCGATCCCCAAACGAGATTTTCGTAGCAACCGTAGAGTCTAAATGAAAAATTAGATGGACCTCCAGCTGAAAAATCAGCACTCACTTGGCGAATGCCTTTTCTAACAGGGCTGTCCAAAATTCGTTTTCGGTAGCCGACTGCAGGTAGAGGAGTTTACCATCCTCTAGAACACCTTTTTTTATATATCAGTATGACGACAAGTGTTATTAATGGTAATATTCACGAACCAGTGGGAAGCAAATCATCAATTACGATGTCAATCCATTCTCCGTACCGCCAGAATTGGAAATGAAAGATCCCTGCAACAAGAAAGAAATACTGCCCAAAGGTATAGATATCACAATTACAACAAAAATGAATATTTGGTGATTCTAATCATATTAGAAGATACTGTATAGGCTTCTTAGTATCATAGAATTCTTAGTATCACTCTTCTCACTCCTATCCCATTACTCTGACGGCTAGTCGAAGTTAAAACATTACACGACCTATTTCTCACCCGCATAGTTCTCAGTGAACGACTGATCGAGAGGTACGACTCTGTAGATGAGCTCTTCGCGAACTGTGAGAGTAGCAATTGAAGACATCAACCAGCTGTAATGGGTGCATTTACTGATCGATTAAAATACTGAGCGGGCTAGAAAATGAAATCAAGTGAAAAGAAACCCCTCACCAATCGCTGAGCGAGCCTTGCACCACGTCAAATCGCGAGTTACCTGCGACAATCAGTTGCGGATTTTCCACGATTTCCTGATACTTGTTTATTTTTTCGCATAACACGCGTTATGTGCTGAGACACGCGTTATGTGCTGAGACTCATAATATCCAAAATAATAAAGTAAACCGAAGTAAACGTGTATAAGATATACTCACACTTGGTCTCTTCCATACTATCTCTGCATCAGGTTTGGTCTTGTAATAGAGAGAGCGATCGCACGCGGGAAATTCAGGATCCTCGAAGAGACGTTTTTCCTGAGATATTTTTAAAAGATCAATGCCAGGAAATAGCCCCATGGAAAAGCCGGCTACAAAGGAATTTCGTATACTACTAAGACGCCTATTAGGTTCCTACTAGGTACGATTACTTGTACAATAATAACACGAGGGTTGATGTTGATGTAATTAAAATATCATACACATTCTCATAAAAACGATCTAAACATATTGAAATCCTCACCTTCAAACATTTGTCTCTTTCTTCATGAAAGTTGAGATTGAACGAAGTGGCGCCACGAATGGGAGATTTCCAAGGAGTCACCTGCGGAAAATAATTTATGTCGATCAACTGTTCTCCAATTAAACAAAAAAGTGAAGTACTCATGAAACAAGCACGCCTTTTTTCTAAACTAATGAGCAAGTTTAAAAAAACTCACCGTTCGCTTGAATTTGCCGGAATTGATGTTCTCGAGAACTGTCTTCCCAATGCAACTCAGTGTGTTGCAACCACCTAAGATAAAGACATTACACTGCTAAAAACAGACACTATATCCGAAATATGGGTATTAGTTTCTTCATTTCACAAGTTCATTCGCAAATCTGACTCGTATTTAGAACTGCGAACCTGAATCCACACCGGTCGACACGAGCCGGTTGGCCATAGCTAAATTGATTCAGGTTGTGGCGAATGCAGTTGCAGAAATCATATTGAATACACGATCAATACACCATAAAGGATGGAAATGGTTTTCTGAGAACTCTACAATCAAATTGAGCTAAATAAGTCAATTCAATATGAAAAGGAGCCCAACACAATACAACTGGCGAAGAGAAAGGAAAAGATTCAAATGCGGGACGGAGCCGAATGCACATGATTCATCCTAAATTAGAAGATGGGGATAGGAAACGAAATGCCGTTCCGTGATTGGCATTTTGTGTATGTTTGCCATTATCATTCCTCCCTTCGTATCGTCCAAAATATTTCTCTTTCCATTACTCATCGCTCGTGCCAAACAAGTATCTTCCAACTAATCAGAATGCAGACTAAACTAAAATGAACTAGAAACATGAAGACCTGAAGACCTGAAGACCTGGAAACTTGAAGACCTGAAAACCTGAAGACCTGAAGACTTGGAAATCTGAAGACCTGAAGACCTGGAACCCTAGACCTGAAGACCTGGAAACCTGAAGACCTGGAAACCTGAAGACCTGGAAACCTGAAGACCTGGAAACCTGAAGACCTGAAGTCCCGAAGACCTGGAAACCTGAAGACCTGAGCTTTCCCTTTTTCATCTCGAAACTTTTAGCTTAGTTATCCTCATCAAATATTAAAATTAATTCCGCACTAGCGATTCAGGTCTTGATTTCACGAAGAAGTTGCTCAACTTTTAATCATCATTACTTGGTAGTCTAGATCGCTAAAACAAGTCTGAAGGTTTACATGCTTAGCTTCAAATTTATCTATTTCCGTATTTTCGAGCAGTTCAAAACAAGCCCAATACAATAGGAATTCACTTGACTTCGACTATACAACTTTGATTCCTTGAAACTTCAATTTCGTGTAAGCGTCAGACGTGTTATCGAATCTCGTACACTTCAGTGCGGTCAAAAATATCTCATATGTGTACATCCACAAGTTTTTTGAATGATACATCCTAGCAAGGGGAGGAGTCAAAGAGAAGGAATTACATCAGTCACATACGGGATTTGAATTTTTAACGCATCTTTCCCTATTATTGTTAGTACCGTATTTTTGGTACTTGTTGGAGTATTTAAAAAAAGAATATCTTTATTAGTGCTTTGAACGATGATTTTTTTCCGTTGAGAATCATGGTCGCTCAGCCATCTGTGTTTTGCGCCATTTAGTATGAGAATGCTAGGCAACGTAAATAAAGGGGATGAAATGGGTAACGGCGTGTGATAAAGTAATGAAGTTTATATATAATGCTATATATAGATGGACAGGGAACAAAGTTAGGAAGAATTTGGGAAGAGCAAGAAGAAATTACATACCAAAACTCGTCTCTAAAATAACATTGTGAAATGGCTTTCCTTTTCTTGCCTAACTCTCATCATTTCGGTTAGCTAGCCGTACAAACTTCTGCTAGCCGAGATTCCGCTAGACAAATTTCATATTGTTCGAATGACAGTAGCATGGTTTCGACAACGCAATGCTCAGCTTTATTCGAACCGAGTTTTACTTTGGAAAGCTGTAAAAAGCCGACTCTCGACAATACAAATTTGACTCCTCGATTTAAGAAACTCATCTTCACGTCAGACTTGTTATCGAATCGCGTGCTCTTCAGTGCAGTCGAAAATAACTATCGACTTCAAATTCAACATTCAATAGTTTTTAATGACTTTTTCATTTCCTTGACAATCAAGAGGGGAAGAGGTTAAGGTTATGTAAGGATTGCGTCATGAATGCACTTCGTGATACTAAGTCGTGGCAGACAGTACATTTATCTCTTTTTTTCTAGTTTACAAGCGAAATTTAATATATGAGACACTATCTGAGAGAGCTCACATACCACCGTACAGTAAAAAATAGAATATTCTGAAAAAAAATGCTCTAGGGTCAACTTTTCGCGTAGAACTCGAAAATCGACCCTAAAAAGCCGTATCTCTAAAACTAAAATTCCTATGGGTGACTTCATGGTAAGAGGGGTGACATACAAAGTTTTTTGTGGGGCTTCCAATCATCCAACCAAGTACAAAATCTTTTAGATAATTAAAAAAAAAATGTTTTCACAAAAAAAAGTTATAGGAAAACTCACCTGGAAAAAAGTTATTCAATTTTTTGAGTTAAAAAATTCTGCCCTGAAAAAAAAATGCATTACCGTAACTTTTTAAGTTCGATTTTCGGATTCCTCGTAAAAAGTTACATATATGGTAATTTTTTCAGAATTTTAACTTCTCCCCTTTTTGCTCACTGTGCCTTCAAAGGTTACGGTAAAAATGATTTTCCCCTAATAAGGCGACCTACCTACTTGCAATAAATAAAATTTCCATGGGAAACGACTCATACAGTATTAAAACACCATATTGCGAATATTTATCACCATTGGAATCAAATCCGCCACCATCATTTTTTCGGACCATGACCCGGGGTTCATGCTTCAAAAGTGATCCATGACCATGAACCCGGGGTCATGGTCCAAAATGTACTTGGAAAGTCATGTTCGAAAAACTTCAATTGCTATACGCCGATGTGTTGCATAGTCCCAGAGAAAATTTTTACTACTGGAAATACCGTACTCCGAAGCTGCGTAATCGAGAACTGATTATTTAACAGAAAAATTTGATATTTATTTTAATAAATTAATTTGCGATAGCCGAATTACGGTTTTTCCGGTGCTGGAAATTTTCTTGAGGACTACGCAACACATCGGCGTATAGCAATTGAAGTTTTTCGAACATGACTTTTCATGTCCATGTTGAACCATAGCTACTTCTGAGGCATGAACCCGGGTCATGGCCCGAAAAAATTATGGTGGCGGATTCGATTCCAATGGTTATAAATATTTGTAATATGGTGTTTTAATACTGTACGAGTCGTTTCCCATGGAAATTTTATTTATTGCAAGTAGGTAGGTCGCCTTATTAGGGGAAAATCATATTTACCGTAACCTTTGAAGGCACAGTGAGCAAAAAGGGGAAAAGTTAAAATTCTGAAAAAATTACCATATATGTATTTTTTTACGAGGAATCCGAAAATCGAACTTAAAAAGTTACGGTAATGCATTTTTTTTTCAGGGCAGAATTTTTTAGCTCAAAAATTGAATAACTTTTTTCCAGGTGAGTTTTCCTATAACTTTTTTTTGTGAAAACATTTCTTTTTTTATTATCTAAAAGATTTTGTACTTGGTTGGATGATTGGAAGCCCCACAAAAAACTTTGTATGTCACCCTTCTTACCATGAAGTCACCCATAGGAATTTTAGTTTTAGAGATATGACTTTTTCAGGTCGATTTTCGAGTTCTACGTGAAAAGTTGATCCTAGGGCATTTTTTTCAGAATATTCTATTTTTCACTGTACGGTCGATGGGTGAAATCGCTCAGTTCTCTCAGATAGTGTCTCATATAACGCTAAGATGTGTGAAGAAAGGGGGGAAACCATCGCTTTTATTACTTCGATGAATATTATTCAATTCAACGAATGCTGAAAATTTTTAATCAAATCATACGAAACTCATCACTTGCTTAGAATAGAAAGTGTTGCAAATGCAGTGACTCTTTTTTTAGAAAAAGTTACATTTTTATTCTGGTAATGATGGGGTGCCGTAACCAGTTTGGCGTCGTGCGTCAACGCAAATTGCTGGGTAGTCTTCCTTTTTCTTGCTGATTTCGCAACTTTTCGACTAGTCATTCGTTCGAAGCATCTTCAAGATATTGTATATTTTGTTCATGATATCAAAAAAAATTTCAGAGCTGATATGGTCACTGACTGGGTTGTCGGTTTCTCCATCGCCGAAATTATTTTTTACATTCTCGCTTTGATTTCCACCATTTTCTGCGTCCGCGGAATCATCGTGTGCAATATGACAAACCGAAGCCTCAAGTAAGGATATATTTTTCTTACAATCCTGTGTTCGGTGTCCCCCCTCCCTCCCTCTCGATTTCTTCCGGTGTTGTTTGGTGTGTGCGTGTTTGGATTGAAAGTTTTGAATAGTATTCGAATTACAGAGTGCTGCTGTGTCTGATGCTTGTGCGAGGTCCGATAAGCGTGATTCGGAGGACGATTATTCTCGTTCAACAAATCTTCTTCATTGGAGACACAGCGCAGCTTCTTTTCCAAGTGAGAGGGTGCACTAGTTAGATGCACCTTAGTTTACAACAGACTACTGTTGTTTGCTCTTTACCTGCTAGACAGTGAATTAACCAATCACGAAACGTGCAAACGTAGTGATCTATTGCGAGATACTCAGCGGAGAGAGTAGGGCATTTGGATTTTCTCGAAACACTGAAATGTTTCGATGGTGTTTGTGTTAATTTAGGCTAGTCATAGGCACGATTCCCACTCCTCTCCTATTAAACATACTGAACAATGATAAAGGTGAAACTCAGGACCTCAACAATCATATCGTCTACTTCACTTGGTACCTCGTCTGTTTCTCGATGATTCTACTCTGTCTTGAACGAACGCTGGCCACACTCTACAGAACTAATTTTTCGAAAGTCGTCAACCGACCCAAAATTTGCATTACTGTTGTAGTTATAGTGGTGAGCACACCTTCTACCGTAACGTTTTTCGCACAAAAAAATACATTCAATTCCACACTTCAAAACTTAGCGTCGTATAATATACAAAACATGTTTCAGGTCATATCTTCATTCGGGCTCGCCTTTTGGAATCAGAATATTTCGGTACATTATGTGCAGATTGGAACATTTCTGCTCACTACACCGGTATGATTTGCGTTTCTCGTTTGTGCAAAGCTCTTTGTTTAGATTTTCATCGTGCTCTATAGGAAGAATCGGCAGTGGAGATCGACTAAATTGAGCAGAACCCTTGCCATGAAGTGCGAATACGTACACAACATGGATGTGAGTGTCTTTTCTTCCATCAATGATCATTTTGAGTACACCATTTTGAATTCACTACAACAGAATATTATGAAAAGCATAAACACCGGGCGCAATTTCTAAACGCTATTGCCTCAAGGGGATTATGATTGAATTGGTTTCTCAGGGAATTCGATCCGTCCTTCCCTTCCTGCTCGTCATCAATCTGGCTAGCATTGCAAGAGTTGTTCTTGTTGTATGCCTGGTATGTCCATTTCAAATACGGCTCTGATTTGCGTAATGAATTACTTGTGTAGAAATATATATATAAATATACTGACACTGAAACTTTTCGATTATACAGGGTAACGATGCCCATCACGGACAGGACAACGCAGGACTGATTTCGCACGTCTATGGACTGGCAAGTAGTAGTCTCATACCTCAAACGGATGTGTTGTTCCTTTTGTTCGTACAAAAATAGAAAGGTGACTAAGAAACTGGTGATCCGCCTCTCGTTATGAGTTGCACAAAATATCGTGATCAGAAAGGATATTTGAATCTTCATACTTAGTGACGAGTGGTCATTTGAGAGGGGGGGGGCTCTTAGCTTTTGGTTGTTATTTCCGGAATGTCCACGCGAATTACTTTACAGATCATCTCGCTGGAAAGCCTCTTTGCTCCCCTACCCATACTTCTCAATAACTACTACGTAAAGAAAAGTCAAGAACTACAAATCAGAAGAATTGTGAATCGTGACGTACAGGCAGAGAGGGACATATCCTTTATCAATCTTGGGACACAGTGGGGTATGGGTAAATTGCAAACACCATCGATTTCGCAATTCTCTGTGTCTTCTACGGGCACTGCAGAGACTTCAATGTAGTAGACTCGTCTCTCTCTCTTCCTCTCACAATAACTGGTGCCTAACCTTAGTAATGATGAAATGATAATTGTATCGTATTTGTAAAATTCGTAGATCATCGAAGCCTTTTTTCTAACGTAGTAGCCTTCTAACCCCTTGCACGCCAAGCTTCTTAATCGTGAATGAATGTGTGTATAAATGTTCACGCACAGCCCCTTAATTCCTTCTGTGAAATTGATTTTAAAAAATATGTGTATTTGAAAAAAAAATAAAAAGTTATTGACAAACGGATCTCATGAGCAACAACGAAACAAGTATATTAGTTCTGAGATTTTGCGCTATTTGTGAGATCAATGTTTCAGTAATAATTACAGCCAAGATGAAGGTTCTGACATGGCAATATGGTCATTCATTATTATCGATTCATACAATATTATACATAGGACGCAGTACGATTATAAATTCAACCGAGACTCGAATTGTTTCTTTATATACTTGAAGGTGCTTTATTACTCCAGTGCTACATATTCCTTCTGACCGATATCAATTCATTCCGCCTATATACTTTCAAACGAGTTCTATGCAAACTTTGATAAATAAAGATTACCCGATTATCTGATCGATCACAAATGACTAAAAATTTTCGTTGACAAATCGATGGAGGGAAGAGGGAGAGGAAAGGAAGTGAGCGGAGAGGCGGAGGAGAGCCGAGGGAGAAGGAAGGGGACCTACCGTAATCCTCCTCTATTCAAACAGGTTTACTCCCTCTCGCTCTTTCTCTAATCCGCGATGTCTACTAATCCCGCTACCGTATCCCACCACGAAATAAGTGGAATTTTCCCAAGATTACGCATACTGTCTAGCCCACTTTTCAAACCCGATTGCGACTTTCCGCAGCTGCGCTGTTTTACAACAGTTCCTCTCTCTCCAAACGCTGTTCATTCTCGCTTCCATTCAGACAACAATGGGTCTCCTCACTCCTCCCGCTCATTCCTTCCACTTCCATTCCTCTCTCCCTCATTTCATCTCTGATCAGTCAACAGCAAGACCCTGTATTTTGCCCAGTGTTGCAAAACATTCGTTATTGTTTCCTTACTCTGCTTATTCTTCTAGTGCGTGGCTCCCGTTTCGGTCTCTTTGAGATGTCAAGAGAGAGACCGGAATCTAGAGGATTCTCCCTCAGCGCTTCCTTAGAGCTTACCGTAATCCCATTCAATGGTGGTTCCTCACCGTATCCGTGTATTCGTCGCGAAATTCTTCTTTATTTTTTTCTAGTTCCCACCATTTCATCTTATCGCAGAACTAACAGAAGGTCTAAGAGTTCTTTGAGCAGCTGATCCTCTATTTCTGTTTCTTCGCTGATATTTACCGATCCCTACTGTCGAGATGATCATTTTTTCGTTCGTTGTTTCTCAATTCGTGTCTCTGCCTCGCATCTCTTCTTGTCGTCATATTCCTTATCCTTTTATTATTTTCATTCCTATCATTGATCTCAACGTTGAGCTATGAGATTTCGGTGACGATTGTATTGTTTCACCCTCCTCATCTTTGCGGGGCATAATATTCGTCATTTCTGTATCCTCCGTTCAGAATTAATGCAACGTTCTTGCAGATTCAATATGGATCACATTCGATTCTTCATTCTTCCCGTCTTTTTTCTTTTCCTTATTCTTGTTCCCCTCGTTCTTTATAAAAGTTGGTCGGCAGAGTTAACTTCCAAGCAGAATACTGAAACCCTCGGCTTGAAGTGCTTCTACGAAACGGTGAGTATTTTCTCTTCAGTTTCCATCCTTTCGCTCTGGCTATATGGGGAATGATGGGATGAATAATAGAACGTGTTTTGATTCTCAGTGCACATTGGACGAGAAGCTGACGACCTTCATGGAACTCGGAACTTGTCTTTTGACCTTTGTCATGGTCATGTGCCTCTTTTATATGATATTCAAGTGGGCTCTCATATACTTTTTAGAATGAACCCAAGAAAAAACGCAAAAATAACAAAAAATCGAAAAGTGTGCAAAATGAACTTACAATACAACTCAAACATTGTTCTAGAGTGAATTTCCTTCATATATTCCTATTCAGGGTCTGCACGACGATTCATAGACGCAACGCCGAGCTCAGAGCGTACTGTGCACAGTGAGCTATTTAGTGGTTGTCAAGCCCTCTTGAATTTTAAGTTTTACAGGAAAACCTGGCTCGGGTGAAAACGCCATTGCGTTTGTATTTTTCTATCGCACTACACATAACAGTCATTCATAGGTCTTTTGCGAGCTTCTGTCACTTCTTTATCTAACTCACTTCAATCAGGTACGATATCGAAACGGAGGCTCTCTATCAGCTGGCGGTGATGAGAAGAAGACAAGAAGAGAGAATGTACCAGAGACAGAGATCGACGACCAACGAACATCCCGAGGATCCAAACCCGATGCCTAATCAACAGCACAATCGTCGTTCGAACGAGTACGTTCTCGACAATACCTTCTTCTTGCCTAGCGATAGATGAATCAACTCATACCAGTCAGCCTTATCCACTAGGTCCCACTTCTCACCCTACTGTCATTATGCCTCTTGACCCCTCTCCTCCCCTCTCTGTAATCACGACTTTCCCTACTGTTCTTGCTCATTCTCGTTGTTTCTGCGTTATTGATGTATTGTGTTGCTCGTTTTCAATTATTTCAATTTTCACACATCAGTAGCCTAGAGATTAGGTCATTGATATGATTAGAGGCTTCAAATGAGCACCCCGGCAATGTACGATTGTTTTGAAAAAAATCCGTCGCTCTTGTTTTAGCACTTCCCAACTGCGGATGAAAACTACGAGTGGGAACAACAATCGGTCGATTTCATTCGCTTCATGAGATCGAAATAGAAATTGGGGCAAGTACAAATCATTTTCGTAACTAGAGAGCGCTTCTTTCCATGTATATCACGGGACTACGGGAGCTAGCAGTGGCTCTACTACCATTAGCATCAACAGCTCATCTGCACTGCCGAACAATAACCATGCGTCAGTCAGCAACTATCGGTTCGTGTCTCTCCCATTCTTCTCCCCTCTCTTCTCTCCTCTCTGAATCATCCCTTTCCCGCTTCTTCCCCCTTCTCACTTGTGTACAACCGGCCGACCTCCGACTCGCTCCGATGCGTCCTCTTCCCTACCATTGTCAATCGTCTTCTAAGTCAGCCAATCGAAAGGTAACACAGTCCACCGATTGGTAAAGGTAAAGATGTATCCGCGTCAAACGATTTCACGTCGTATGACAACGCTAGGTAGTATCCACTGGCCAGCTGTGTGGATTGATATATATGTCAGACCCTTCGCTTCCTTCTCCTACTCTTCCACTTGTCCCTTTGCCGAGGACAAGCAGCGGATGATGTAGTGGACACCACAACTATCACTACCACTACTATCCGTGATCCAGGTGAGAATTGAGGCTTTGCGAGCAATGACTCTCCACGTTTGTACGTGCTCTGTCCAATCTGATCAATGAGTGAGTACAAAGAATTTCGAAAAAATTTCAATTCACGCCCTGAAAGTTGGAGACAGAGTTTGTTGGAGACAGAGGGTAAGAAGGTAGTGAAAAACAAGTGAACTGAATTGAAAAGGACCAATAATTTCCTTCCCAGGTCTTGTATCGGCCACTTTCGAAACGCTCGAAGTGTGCACGCAGCGATGTGAGTGCCCCTGTAAAGATACCACAGTAAGTTGTTCTATCGTTTCTTCCTCTCAAACCTAGTTTCCCGTCGTGAATTGCGATGTGATTAACTGATTGGAAATGCCATAGGTGACGATGGATGACGGGCGAGAGTTCAACATGTTCTACTGCGCGAGGCCGAAAGTCGTGCAGGTTTGGTATTTTTTCCGGCACTTCGATTTTGGCCCAGGCAACAACCGCGCCGAATGTGGAGGGGTTGGGAATGAGAATCGGAATGCTTTGCGAGAAAGTCTGGGCCAAAAAATCGAAGAAGTGCCGTTTTTCCCATATAATATCTTCTGATTTGGGAGGCTTGTCTTTTGAAATGACATGTGGATTTGATTTGAAAAGCTGCATGGATTTTCGAATCCGGAACAAAAATGTTATGACTAGGGTACAGGGGAACAGGAAAACATGATGGAACCAGACAACGTCTTTTCTTCATAAATGCATACCAGGAAAAATAAGAATGACAGGTATTGCAGGGAACCTCGGTCGTGTCTAGTCTATTTTCAACCATCGTCTCGAGTCCGTTCCTCCTTGCTCTCTCACTCATTCTCCTCGTTGTTCTGATTGCATTCATTCTCGCTTCGTCCGTCTTCGGATGCTGCATGTGTTGCAGGTCGGTTGCAACCTTTTTTCACTTTATTTTGAATACAAAAGATAAGGGAATCTAGGAAAGCACTTGCATTATGAGATAAGCTATGTATATTGTTTACCCCAATTAGCGTTGTCTTACGACTGTAAAATCGCTTGATGTGGATACACCTTTTCCTTTACCTACAAACAAAGTGAGTGCCAGAGGGCATGGGCACTGGAGAGAGTCCAATCAGCACGCTAGTTTTTTTTTTAATTAAATAATAATTTCAGGCGACGGCCGACCAAATCTGACCGGAGCGAGAAAGCAGAGCGAGGGAAATTGGGGTGAGCAACTTACTATTTCTTGTTGTTGAGCCCCTCTCTTCCTCACCTTTGTTCTTGCTCACGCAAGCGTGAAGATATGTTGGCTTCCACCTTTTCCCTCAAGTACTGCATTGACACTTTCGAGCCATAATTTCGCGTCAATTTCGCGACTTTTTGGTGAACACAACTGTCAGTGAAATCGATGATATCAATCCGAGTTGTTGTTGCAACGACGAGGAATAATTCTCATAAACAGATATCGGGTGCGATAAGAGATCATCTTTCAGTGAGTGATAATGGATCGTCGAGATAAAGGGAGATTATCTGGAAGAGACTATTTTTATCTGCCCGTTCTTTCGACCATACTTCCTCTTGTGAAATTTTCATCTAGTATTCTTTCATGGCTTTAAATGAGACGACATTAGCTTTGATTCCCTGCCTTCTGTAATAACGGATTAAAAACTCATTCACAGACATATCATATCAGCACAATTCCATTGTTTCCGCTCTTGTTCATTTTGTCATTCAATATTTGTATAAAACGTGTGTTAGACTTGTGATAACTTGTTGTTCAAAGTGTTATTACACTGAGTTGAAAATAGAGCTACTTGAGTGTCAATTACCGTATCACGAAGCACAATATTACATGATTACTCCACGTGCGCTCTCTTTGCGGGTGGGATCAAAGGACGCTAAAGTAAGGTGTTCTAATCCCATAGGTGATGGCACTTCACACGCTGTGGCCCGGTGATCTGAGACGTGTTTCTGACATTTTATGTCCTTTCTAGTGAAGAATGATTGATCATTAATATTCGAGAACGGCCCGGAGTCAAGCGCTCTCTGCCCTGGCTGTCTAGATAGTCATGGTAAAGAAATGTGGCGACGTTAACGATTGCACTGTCATCGACTCGTCAGTGGTAAGGAATGAGAATGAGTGGAGGGAATGCTCGTCGGGAAATGTGTCAATAACGGAGAAAAGGTAAAGAAATTTCCTAAACGGGATTAAGTGCATTAGCATCTTTATTCATCATTTACGTCACCTTTTGGGGTTCGTCACTGATCTTGTGTAATATGAAGTGTGCATTGTATGGGAGGACAGACAAGGAGATTACGGAATCGATTGGAGAGGAAATCATCGTAACTTCAATCCGTCTATGCGATAGTCTTCAGTCGTATAAGGATGTGGTTCAAACAGGTTCCAAGGCTTATGTGGCTGCTGACAACATTTAGAGCGGACTGTCACTCTCACGACCTCCGATTAGGAAGAGACCAAGAAGAGATTGCACTAGGAATTGTTTCAAGAAGAGGCCTCCGCATCCCCCATCAAATGAGCCAACATGAGGGGTGATCTCTCCTTTCATAGGTAGAAAGTCCTCGCTCTGCTCTATCTGCCAGGGGGCATAGCGAGATGGACAGAGTAGAAGAGAATCAGGGGAGGAGAGGTGAGGAGAGGGGTCGGGTCAAAGGGAGGCAAGGGAGAGCGAGTGGCTGAACCCATGGCGTCATGTGTCTCTCTTTCCAGCTTTCCTCCTTTTCTCCCTGTATCTGGCCCCTCTTCAATCAGCACTCTATCTCGCCCACCCATCGGTTTTGGTCATTGTTCCCTCGCGCATTACATTCACTCACCTCCCCTCTTTGTGACTCTCCCTTCCTTCCACTCTCTTCATGTAGATCGTTCTCTCGAGTTTTGATCGACAAAATTGTGCATCGTTTGAGATCTTCTTCATCAATGTTTCCACGTGTGCTCCTCCGTTTCAGTGTTTATCTCACACAATTTGGCGGCTGACGTGGCGATCACCATAGGAATTCTCACGTTTTGCTCGCTTCAATCATTGTTCCCTGGCGGCAGCGATTTGCCGTTTTCGTATATTCGTGGGAGAATACTATCTTGATTATGCGCACTTTCTCCTCTCAAACTCGTGAAATTGGACACTCGGTAGCTCTCACTTTCGCGAAAAAGGAGCCCCTTGACTCCTTGATTCCCTCCAAAATTACTTGTTATCGAGCTTCCTGGGGATATTGTAATCGCCCCATTCCTCAGTCTTTCTCTTCAGTGAGAAAGTTAAAGGACCTTTTTCACCTCCTTTTACCGTTGTGTTTTGATTTGCGCGCGCATGTTTTCACCTTTGTGTGCGGTATGAAAATGCCATCCCTTATCTTCCCAATCTACGCGCTTTATCGATTTGCCGTGATGATTTCTCACTTGGAAAGATGAACAATGAACTATATTCCTCCATCTCGATCCATCTCGCATCTATTCTTATGGGGGAGAGAGAAGGGCAAATGGTCTGATTATTCCAATCAAACCCCTCAAAATTGGTGTGTACTCGTGATCACTCGTTGTTCCGCCATTCGCACGAGTTGCAATCTCTCCTCTGCCCTAATGGGCTAATGACCTCTGGCAGTTATCTCATGAAATGGTTGATCCATAGTACTTCTAGTCTCCCAACAACACGCAACATTCATGCATTCGATTGTATCGATTCCTTCCTACTTCCATTCGAGGGCGAAAGAGATCCTCCGGGTCTCTCTGATTCTACCCAATTTTCTTTCCTGTCGTCTGTCCAGTATCTCCCTTTCTCATTCACCCTTGCTGGGTATGAGAGGAATGGGCCTTGTTCCCTTCTCCTATCCACGTGTTTTCATGGGCAAGTGTGTTTTCACCTCAGCGCGCGATAAGGAAATACTTAGTACGTACATGTTGCAGATAATCGAGATCTACCGACTCCAACATGTCGTGGCTCAAGGTTTGTTTGTTTTTTAATTATCTTGAAACGATGTGCTATCAGAACATACGCTAGGAACTTTGTATAACAAATTATTGACCTTATACTTACAGCGATTTCTTCCCTCTCGCTTCTCGTCTTCCACGCATCCGATCGTTCGTCCGCAACGAGACAATCAGGAAAACTATCCGTCAGTTTCCCCACCATTTCGTTCTCATTTCTCACTTATATCGTGCTATTCATTATAAAATGCTTTTCAAAAGATACATTTATCCGATGCCGTGAATGAGAATGACAATGAATTGCCATATTCAGGCGCGCGCCATTGCGTGTTCCCGAGTACCGTATCTCTGAGAGAATGTGAAAGATTATTTGCAGCCCTCCCTCCGCAGTGATCGACATCGGAAGAGGACGGGCAAGGCAAGCAAAGAACTCTTCTGGACTCTTCACATCATTCCTCGAGGTACGCCATCTACTTTTTCTTAAGAGTCGTGAGATCATACCTGATCGCTGACAGCATGTATCGAAGGGCACTTCAACTACACAGATACACCCTAGTGCTTTTGAATCATGTTGCAAAACGATCAACTAGCCCTATCCTTGAACTTCGATGAATGATCATGATTATAGCAAATTCCGAGCCTCTGGTCTCGCAAGAGGAAGCACGATGAGATCGTCGAGGAAAAGAACGCAGGCGGGAAGGATGAAGACTACTCGATCTCGAGACGACTCGACGATCAGAATAAAGAAGATCAGAAGGATCACTGGTATATAATGTTCTTATAGAGTGGGCAGTTAAGCAGAAAAAAGAGTGAGAATTGTCGAAATCTGAGACTATTGAAATCTGAGACGTTTCCTCATTCACTCAATCAATTCCTTGAACATTTTGAAATTTACTAATACCCAAGTGGTAAACGAGTCGAGCGATACTGTTGTGGAGTGTAACCAAATTAATGCAGTCACGAGAATCGTCCACGACCCGCAAAGCGAGGAAGGGGAAGGAGAAGAGGTAGAAGAAGTGGAGGACGAGCGGCCGTAGCGATTACAGATGAAGACGATGAGGTTAGTTATCACTCTTTTATATCGAAGGGGGGAGGAAGGACGCTGACTTGGACGCTCTTTTGCGATGTCGATGTTTCGTTCCATGATGACATCTACAGCACAAATGGAACAGACAGGGATAGAGACGATCTTGATTTGTGAAATATTTCAGGAGAAGTGGCTCAAGCGGGACACCACATCGGACCAGCAATGGGACAAGTCCTTTGAGTCGTTGGATCGGCTGAGGGCGGAGGTCAAGGCGGAGTCGGTATATTTGGCGATTACTACGCCAAGTATGCCAAGGAGGCCGAGGACCTGCTGCGCAAGGTCAGTTCGCATTAGATTAGTGGTGACTTTGATGAGAATTTGATACTTTATCAACATTTGTTCGATTTTCAGAAAGGAATCTTCGTAGCGGACCGGGCTAAGAAGCAGTTCTGGCAGTGGGAGATTGCTCAATCAGTCCGTACCGATCCCTCGCATACCGCTGTTCGTTTTTGACTGAAAAAATCTTAAAACTAACCCTCTTGTAGTTCATGCATAGATTGGATCAATAATTGATACTCGTAGAGTAGATTTAGATGTTTTAGCGTTGGTAATTTTACTGAACATCCTCTCAAATATCGTCTGTTTAGATTGTCGACGTCAACTTCGCCGTCAATCCCTCTAAGCATCCTACGATGCACGAGTCTATGGTCCGATCAATCCTCCGGTTCATTGAAATAGGAGCCCTCTGTGAAGCGTGCACAAATCCCTTCTGCCTCTCGGAGGAGCTGCTCCAAAAAGTTGTACGTTTATCCTCTTGCTACAGTAATTGGTTATATGATTCAGAAGGTAGAAGATTGGGAACTGTCCTTGTTGCAAGCCCGCGCACTTAGCAAACTGAGCATATAATGGGCATTGTTAAAGGCTCTCGAGGGTGGGGATCGGTTACAAACTAGAAAAATGCCTAAGAATGGCCCATTCAGGCTCCGGAGTGCACATGCCCCGTCCCAGCCGCGCCCATCTTCACCATCCCTTCTCGAGTTTCTCCCGGGAAGACTGAGGAGGAGTGTTACCTGGAAGATTGGGACCGTCTCGTGAGTCGGAGTTGATCATTTTGGGCTTTGAGTGGTTAGCCCTACGTCGATGGCAGCTTGGTGTATGCTTGTGGATGGCGGAAATCTTCCCCACAACACCATAAATGAGGGAACTGAGGGGGATGTGAACCCGGATAAGTTTCATTTGCTCTTCAACTTCGGAGCAACGACCTTGGGTGGTGGCGGGGCTTGTGGAAGGAACTGCCACATGGGAGGCATTTTGGCAATTGGATATAATTTGTAGCCTAATTCGATTGCATTCCAGCGCATAGATCAGTACCAGAAAACTCGCGTGGGTCTGAGAGCACAGCTCATTCACGAGCTCGGAAGCGAAGTAGCCTTCAACAGGGAGCACCCATTATATGGAAAGAAGATGGAGGAAAGGGAGGATAAGGTACGGTAGCACTTTTAACATTAATCGTTCTGATTCTGTTTTTTCGTAAGGAAGACTCAGGAAGACTTTGATGAAAGAAACCACACAGTTTGACGGTTACCGTCACTCTAATTATGTAAACACTCGATCACTTCCGTTTCTAGACCTGAGTTCAATGTCCTTCATTCAGTTCGGCCGTGCGGTGCACCTACTCCAAGAGGCTCTTCACGTGAAGAGAAGATCCTCGAAGCAGGCGCCCGTTTTCATATTCGCATGGAGATTGAAGGTAAATTAACAATAGAGAACAAGCATGATCCCGAGAAAACATGAATGGAAGACGAAGAAGTAGTAGCGACTTACCGACAAAGAACCCCACCCCTGATAAGCTCAACTTTGCGACCCCTGATGCAAACTGTTATCTGCAGGAAGGAGAGGTCGACTTGCCGGAGGCCTGGCTCGATGACGGAGAAGAGGTCGTGTCTGAGGAGGTTAAGAAGATCATCGGCAAGAGGGGCAAACTCAAGCACCTTCAGTGAGTGAGCGGCATCGGGAGAATTGAGGATCTTGATTGCATGAGAGCATTCGGATGATGCCATATGGCTTCACGAGTTTGTCACTATGTTCTCAGACCAAAATCTAAAGACAGCAATTGACAAATCAGAAAAGACATCAAATCAAGTATGTTCTCCCAGCAATAAAGTGTTCTTTCTTCCAGGTGCGAGTGCATTGATGGATGCAAGGTCAGATGCAAGTGCTCCCTTGGCTTTGACGACTGGGGAATCAACAAAAAAGGGCTACTGACGATGAAGAGGAATGGACTCGGGCTCGCCGGAACCGTAAGTTATAGTGTAGTGTGTGTTTGAAATCGCCATAAATGGCTCATTTACGGTTGAAGTGCGTTCTAGTACAACCAATTTTATTTTTAAGTGGGACCTCTAAATCTTCATGGGTGCACTAAACGCACTTCAACCTGATTTAGAAGGCGTTGAACCAGCAGGGACCGAGTTGTCGACTCATTCCCCTCATAATTTTTCTTCTCTTTAGCCGGAGGATTCTGTCCGTCAGCCGTACGAAGTAGAGAAGGTGGAAGTGAGCGTGTGCTCAGATGGATGTCGATGCGGGAAGGACTGCCCCTCTCGATTCCTTGAGGTGAGGTGCCATATCGTTTGCCTAGCACACGGCCATCCTGGCGTAGAGGTCGGGTAGAGATACTCAAGGATTGATTGTAAAATCAGTTCGCCAATTCCTCTGCAAAATTACTATCATGGTAAGATAGAGGGTGCCTATTAGTATCTGTGCCCTCTCTAAGCCCGAACGTACGTTAAAAAAATCCGATTCATTTCAGAGGGGCTCGAGAAAGATTAGCATCATCAATCTCTCCCATGATAAGGGATGGTCGCTGAGGACAGGCGAAGACCTCGTTCGAGGCGAGTACATGGTCACATTCGCCGCTGAGGTACGTGTTTTTATTTATGTGATACACCGCAAAAGGCGAAATATATAATGATCTACGCTCTAAGGCCCAACATAATATGTAGAAAGGAAAGTAATCGATGTGCGGTTACTTACAATACAACGAACAAGTTCCTTGAGGTGCTGCCAGCGAGCAAACTGGAGGGACGGCAGATGAGTATGATGTTCGACCTTCCCGTAGTGAATCCCAAGGACGAGGAGGCCAAGTTCACTCTGGTGGGAGATCGAAAGGTGCGATAACTACCTTTTCGAACCATATGATTGTGAAATCTAGGCAACATAATCACATATCACGCTTGTCAGGAGAGAATCGAGCTAGAATGCCAATATTTGGGAATGGAGCGAAAATCATGAAATGAGTTGGGATCAGTTTTGGGCACCTCTAGGCATGTCCTACCATCTCCCAAAGTCTCATTGTGCAGAATTCATTTTGGGGCTGCCTACACCGGGTCGGTATTCTGGATCCCCAACTTTAACCGTAAATATCTCGGTCCTGCTGCATTTCTGTGAAAAATTGTTCTAAGAGCAACCCCACCTATTTTTCCAAGCTCTATTAATCTACACCGGTTAGAAGTCTTAAAAGTGCCTCTGGACTGTGTTACACTAAAACTTGGAATACTCAAAAGTGTAGGATTAGTTCCGGCTAATTTTTGGATATGATATGCATCGCTTCGAGATCTATCGAATGAGTACCTTACGCAAAATATAAATTAATCCTGCGGTAGGGTTCACCCCCTCGAAATTTTTCTGATCATTTGAAGTCATTTAATTCTCTCTTTTCATTTCATTCCACCCACGCAGCGCTTTTCGGTCGCGCGGAGAGGAGTGAAACATATTTCATTTTTCTACCTTGTCTCTCAATTTCCTTCAGATTTCATTTATATTTCGTTAGTCTTATAATATATTTTAATGCATACATCTTATGAATACATACATATTGTGTATACATACATATTGTGTGTAATATAAATGAAATCTGAAGGAAATCGAGAGACAAAGTAGAAAAATGAAATATGTTTCACTCCTCTCCGCGCGACCGAAAAGCGCTGCGTGGGTGGAATGAAATGAAAAGAGAGAATTAAATGACTTCAAATGATCAGAAAAATTTCGAGGGGGTGAACCCTACCGCAGGATTAATTTATATTTTGCGTAAGGTACTCATTCGATAGATCTCGAAGCGATGCATATCATATCCAAAAATTAGCCGGAACTATTCCTACACTTTTGAGTATTCCAAGTTTTAGTGTAGCACAGTCCAGAGGCACTTTTAAGACTTCTAACCGGTGTAGATTAATAGAGCTTGGAAAAATAGGTTGGGTTGCTCTTAGAACAATTTTTCACAGAAATGCAGCAGGACCGAGATATTTACGGTTAAAGTTGGGGATCCAGAATACCGACCCGGTGTAGGCAGCCCCAAAATGAATTCTGCACAATGAGACTTTGGGAGATGGTAGGACATGCCTAGAGGTGCCCAAAACTGATCCTAACTCATTTCATGAATTTCGCTCCATTCCCACCCACAGCTCGATTCTCTCCTGACAGGCGTGATATGCCCATAAACTCATAGTTAAGACACTGGCTCAGTAATTCTCCAGGTAGGGCCGGACATCGATATCAGCGATCCGGCCCAAACTTTTTTTATGAGTACCCCTATGTACCCCCATCACCAAATGGGACTTTATTTGATGAAATGTCAATTTGCCAAAAAGGGGCGGGGCTTCAAACTTTACAAACTCGTAATTCACCATAAATCAATGGTGATACCTAGGTCCAAAGTTAGTGTGGTTATATTATATACTGACCTAGGCAACAAAAACGCATATTTTGTTGATCCGAAAATTCGATCGCAAACTGGTTTTTCATGTTTTGAAAAGCGGTTATTTGAAAATATAAATTTTTAAAAAAAGTTTCGCTACTTCTAGTTTACAGGGCTTAGTAGAACCAATAAACGTGCATAAATTGGACATCAAACGAAAAAAAATCCGGGGACCATTTTTCGCAATTAATTATCAAAGTAGTACCTTGAAAATAAACTTTTCGGAACCCCCTCATTTTTGTGCTCGTTTTGAAGATCTTATCGAGTACGTTATTTTTTGTATTGGCATGACCCACTTTAAATGTATTTGAAGCTGCATACGACCGCTCACAAGCAGCAAATGACCAATAGTGAAAAATAAAATCAAAAAGTGCAATGATTTCAATAGCCTATGTTGTAGAGCGTGTGAACCCACACATAAATCAATTTTGGTCAAATTTTTAAAACTGGACCATCCGCGTCATTTCTGGCCCGGAGAGTGGTCGGCAAAAATAAAGTTATTCAAAAGATCGATATTTTTAGTACATCTTGTAGAGCTCGTCGAGCTGATCATTTTTGTTGAACATCATTTTTCATCATTTTGTCTCTGTAACGAGTTATGAGCGTTGGAAAAGGGGGCGCTCCTTGACAAGGGAACCGCATAAGTCGGCACTCATGAACCCTAAATTTGCTATCACCAATCGAAAGGTACCCCTCTAGGAAGTCCAAATCAACTCTAACATTCCGTAATAATTGATTCCTAAGAACCGAAAATTGATCATCAATGTATAGGAGAAATTAGTGGAAAATTTGCTCGCTCGTCGCGCAGGCTAGTATTCGAGCTGGCAAGAGCTGGAGCATGTCTCCTCTGGCGCAGTAGGTAGCGTGTCGTCCTTGAGAACAGTATGCCCTTGGTTCGGATCTTTTGCTGCAATTGTTTTGCAATATTTTTTGCACTTTTAAAATCACTTTATTTTTCATCGTAGGCTCACCCAATGTTAAAACAGTTCTCATACTGCTATTTATGCTGAAGTACAATCACTTAGTTGCACTCAGAAGACAATTTTCTAATAGCATGAGATTCCACATTGCTCACGAATCGGTTACACATGTGAACAGCGTCATATGTGTTATTCAACGTTAAGCGAGCCTACGACGAAAAATAAAATGAATTTAAAAGTGCAAAAAATGTTGCAAAACAATTGCAGCAAAAAGATTCGAACCAAGGGCATACTGTTCTCAAGGAGGACGCGCTACCTACTGCGCCAGAGGAGACATGCTCCCAGCTCTTGCCAGCTCGAATACTAGCCTGCGCGACGAGCGAGCAAATTTTCCACTAATTTCTCCTATACATTGATGATCAATTTTCGGTTCTTAGGAATCAATTATTACGGAATGTTAGAGTGATTTGGACTTCCTAGAGGGGTACCTTTCGATTGGTGATAGCAAATTTAGGGTTCATGAGTGCCGACTTATGCGGTTCCCTTGTGAATCCACCCCTTCCCTTCCCAACGAGTCCCTTCCCAACGAGCGATGTCGGGGTCATTGTCAGGGGGAAGGGAAGAGGGTGATCTCTAGGGAAACGCTCTTTTCCAACGCTCATAACTCGTTACAGAGACAAAATGGTGAAAAATGATGTTCTACAAAAATGATCAGCTCGAAGAGCTCTACAAGACGTGCTAAAAATATCTATGTTTTGAACAACTTTATTTTTCCCGACCACACTCTGGGCCAGAAATGATTCGGATGGTCCAGATTTAAAAAATCGACAAAAATTGATTTACGTGTGGGTTCGCACGCTCTACAACATAGGCTATTGAAATCATTGCACTTTTTGATTCTATTTTTCACTACTGGTCATTTGCTGCTTGTGAGCGGTCGTATGCAGCTTCAAATACATTTAAAATGGGTCATGCCAATACAAAAAATAACGTACTCGACAAGATCTTCAAAACGAGCACAAAAATGAGGGGGTTCCGAAAAGTTTATTTTCAAGGTACTACTTTGATAATTAATTGCGAAAAATGGTCCCCGGATTTTTTTCTCGTTTGATGTCCAATTTATGCACGTTTATTGGTTCAACTAAGCCCTGTAAACTAGAAGTAGCGAAACTTTTTTTAAAAATTTATATTTTCAAATAACCGCTTTTCAAAACATGAAAAACCAGTTTGCGATCGAATTTTCGAATCAACAAAATATGCGTTTTTGTTACCTAGGTCAGTATATAATATAACCACACTAACTTTGGACCTAGGTATCACCATTGATTTATGGTGAATTACGAGTTTGTAAAGTTTGAAGCCCGCCCCTTTTTGGCAAATTGACATTTCATCAAATAAAGTCCCATTTGGTGATGGGGGTACATAGGGATACTCATAAAAAAGTTTGGGCCAGATCGCTGATATCGATGTCCGGCCATAACGGCGATACCCTCGAATCTTACCGAGCCAGTGTCTTAACTCTTTATGATAATATAAATAGCGTAATAACATGAAGAAATATTTCAGTCAAACGAATTTCGATCTGTCAATCATTCCTGCACTCCGAATGCCCTCGCTGTTGCGACGTTCAGTCGACAGACTGGTGAGATACATACACTTTCATTGCTCCTGAAATTGCGTAAATCAGCGAGCGCATGGTCGCGTCCTACCTTTCCACCATTCAGCCGACTATTTGTCAGCACAACATTTGCGAAAACTTTATGAACTCTCTGCTACTAGGTCGGATAAGAACCGATTGAATGGGAACCGAAAATTTTCCTTGATTGGAACACCCTTACAAAATAAATATAATAGCCCCTCGAAAATAGGTTCTCTTTCGATCTAGTACAACTACCCGATTTTTCTCCTTCATTATTCTCTACATTTAAACCCCTCTATGCATGTTGACTATTTCAATTGCTCATTTTCTCACTTGCAGGTAGGTACTTGCCTCGTATCGCTCTGTTCGCGCGTCGCAACACGAGGGCGTACGAGCAGACCACCATCGACTACTACGATCACAAACTGCCCGCCGATATGTTCGCATTCGATTGTGGTTGTAGATCGTACGGCTGCCGATGCGTGGAGTACGAGCGACACTCCGAAGAGTAATGGTAGTAGTCATTCGCCTCCCATCCCTTCCCGTTCCTCTATTCCCTCCTCAATGGTCACCTTCTCTCCACTTCCTATGCCCTCCCTCCCCTCATCCATCGGCTTCTTCCCTCCACTTCTTCGCTCCTCTCAATGATGGCCGTAACCTTCATCTCGTGTACAATTCCAATATCCTTTCCATGTGACAGTGCACTTAATGTAGTAGTCATTTGTTGGTAAGCACGTGTAGGTCTCTCTTATCCCCTTCCTCTCCATTTACCCCCCTCTCATCCTCATCTCTTATCCCCGTTCCGCACGACACGGTATTGCACTGGTTACAGTAATCAAATATGAGAATGTTGCTTCCTCTAACTTCTCTCTCCTCTGTATCGTCTCATCCCGTCTCTGTCCATCATTCCACACTACCTATCTATCGGAAATAGTTTTTAGTTGCTTCTACGAGTACTCCATTCTGCTCAATGTGTGTTTTTATCACGTTCTCGGTTATTCCTAATTGGGCTAATGCTTGTTTCACTGTGGAAATGCTTGTACGCTACTATGATTCGTTTTTACTCTTCTCTGATCAAGGAAACCCCGTGTTCACTCATTCTCTTCTTACCATGCTTCAGGAAATAGGTATTATCATTGTAGTTACAAACTGCTTAGCGTGTTGTTTGAAACATTGATTGATCTCCTCAAAATCTCTTGACGTGTTTTATTCAATATGCCCATCGTCTATTGAGAGTTTTTCTAACTGAGATTGTTTTCCTAAGGTTGGTCATTCATCTTCGACCAGTATATGAAACGAGAAATAAAAATCATATTTACTTTTATAACCCGGTTCATTTTCCAGCGTCATACATGTAGATCTCTCCAAATGATTGACATTTTATTTCATTGCTTTTTGTTATTTCTCCACTTTGTCGATAAAATTGCCTGACTATTTATTCAATGCTGGTTTTTGTTTATTTCTATATTTTTCCTTTTTCTAACATCCCATGCCGAAGATCTCTAATCTGTTTTCAAAAGTTGCGGAACATTTATTTCAGCGAGGCGCAGACTTCTGTTGAGATCAAAGATCACAAAATTGTGGACATCAGGATTAGAGGACACTGAATATAGATGAATATAATAGGCGAGTTTGGGGAATACAATAGGAGAGTAATGATTATTGAGATCGGGCGATTTCAACAGTAGAGGGGTCCATTTCGCACTGAGACGTCATCGGAAGGGCTTCATCGGAGAGTTTCTCTGGGCGATTCGCCCACTTTCTCTCAAGATATACAGCTCCGATAGAGGCGACCTGAAATATATGCGTCAGTGATATCTGGGCCAGACATAGTGTTTCAAGTTCGCTTGTTATCTTTGATCAAGAGAAGAGGGCTGATCAATGGGAAAGAAACCAAAATGTGATCAGAGTGGGGCAAAATTCTTGTATTTTTCCGCGAGTGCATCGAAAGATACGAGGACATTAAAGCGGATCAGATCGTGTGCTTATTGGACATGATCTGACACATCTTTGCTAATACTTACAATCGATGCGACGATTCCGAAGCACATGACATAAATACAGTACAGCACTTTCTGCTCGGTATCGGACAATTTCTGAAAATATTGTTTACTATGAGTATCTCGATAATGTGTTTCACTTTTGCCTCCACAACACACTCAGACGTCTCGACGAACCAATGATGATGGATTTTGTCAATGTCTCCTCTCTGGCGAATGGTTTCGATGGCATTGGTGATTTTCTCACTGAAACATCAAGTCATCGCTTTTCATCTTACTGCCTCCTCACCTCAGGGAGATCCCTTCTTGGTTGCGACTGCGTAGTGATAGGTTGCAATTCTCTCACCTGCAAGAAATATACGTTAGGACACAAGTTTGATCGAATTAGTCGATTATATCGTATTAAAGAGATTCCCAAGAAACATAGAGCAAATGAGAAAGTTTCTCACCAATCTTTCTCAAATCACATGGTTTTCTCGTGTTCGCATATCGATTGACAACATCATCGATGATGAAAGCGAACTTTCCATCCGACTTTCTCGCTTTGTCAATGCCGTGCTTGTAGTATTGCACGAAAGAAGACTCGCCCTGAATGTGAACTTATTGATCCAAAAGCCTTAGCTATATGAATCATCTTGAAAGATCTTAATGAACTAGTACTATGACATCAATGTACAGTGAGAATCTGGGCTGTCTTCGATACGTAAACAAAATGGGTCATGAGTTTCGAAAATTATGCCCCGCCTCCACTTGTTTTGAAACTCGAGATTCTGTTCGAAGAAAAATATTTTCGGAAACTAACATTTTTCTCCATCGTTTCCAGCATCTTCTTGAGCAGAGGGTCGTTCGAGTTCTGAAGTTTCTGAGGTGGGCTTTGTATGGAATGACCTCTACAGGCCTCTCTCTCTCTATGTGCTAACAAGACGGGTCCGGCCAAGTGTTTTTGTATCTACATTGTCTCAGGAGTGGGATAAGAACAAAAAAGATAAACAAGGACGATCGTGATATTAACTCCAAGGCTCACCTTGAAGTATCTGTGGGTATCGTAGTCTCCTCCCCTTTGCATTCCAAACTTGACTTCATCCTGTGCCGTCAATTCTTCCAGAGTTTGGATAGATCGATCGGGTTTCACGTGCGCATTGAACGCCAAAACGGCAGAAATGTGACGAACAAACAGCGTGATTATGCAGAAAGTGCTGATCACATACACGCATAGGAAGGTGAATAAGATGATGGATCTAGAACAGAATATAGTTCTAACATCATTAGTGTTAGCAAAATACCTGATTCGACCGTTAATCGGCTTCTCAGCAAACTTTGTATTGTAGCGGAGAAAGATTAGAGTTGAGATACTCTTAAATGTCTCTAGTTATGCTCAGTTGTATTTGGAAACATCGGGATCGATTCCCGGTGTCAACTTTCACTTATATAAATATATCTCTACAAATGAAAGTGTAAATATTAAGCTCCTGACCATTGTCTGAAGGGTGACGAGAGCGCACCACGTGAAGGATGAATACGGATTGAGAGAGCGGGGAACCTGCTCATTATATTGAATTTCTGAACCGATATATAATTTAAACCAATCTCTGATCAGTTATCTTGGTCATAAGAGAGAGACCACCATAGAGAAACGGGGGAGAAAAGTCAACCACCGATGATGTTTCCTGAAAAATTAATTCTAATTTCTGGCCCATTGAATGAGTGAGAATTGTAATAAATCAGTGTCAAAGTGCGTAAAAATGAGACACTGAGAATTTAATGGGGACCTATTTTCCTCTATACATACCTTAGTAACAGCAATAATCGCCACAGCCACATCGATTACCGTTCGATTGAGATCATCAATCAATCCATCCCAAGTTCCATCGTCACGAGGACCACCAGGCTGGAAATTAACGTATCCCAGGGTTGCTCTTTCGGTACCGATCTCCTAACTTTTGCTCATTATTTCTTGTATATAACTATTTGGTCCGAAAGTGAGTTAGCAATTCCGACACGCAGCATACAATTCTACCGTACAACGTTGCAGTATGCCACATCATATTTTCATAAACACGTGCACCTTGTTTTCTGTCATTCAAAATAAAAATTTGATCTTCGACTATACTATTCTGCATTCGAGGTATTCGTTTGGAACTGCTTGCTAATAACTAAGCAATAACGTTTCCCAATCGTCGGTTGTTCGTCATTCAATCCCGATTCCCTCTACGCATGCGAGACCATGTGGGAGAAACGCGCGCGTGAATGTCTCTTCTCACCCTACTCTCACTATCACTCTAAGTAATACCCTCTTTCTCGTCCTTGCTCATTTCCATGTGCAAATCAATACGAACCTTTCTCCGTATCTCAATCCGATAGTCGACTCCCAATTCCTTCGCCAGTAGAGCCATTATATCGACGCAGTACCTGCAACGTACACTTAGACTCAATACGAGAAAAACCCATCAAGAATTTACGAGCGCTGTGCCCCGTAAAAGGGGAATGGGATAAAAGACGGGAGCACATTCAGTGGGAATGTGAAAATCTGGCGAAATGTACATCCGTTTCTTTATGCGAATGAAGCGGTAAGATGCAGAAATAATGGCTTGCCAAGAAATCACTCTCCACGTTTCGTGCGCTCTTTCGCTCTCGAGCCGGTGAGAAATTGCTGGGAATGAAGTGACAATTGTTTCATTTCAATATTATTGAAATTATAATGCGCGAGCCGCACCCATAAATTCGAAAAGCCCATTGACATTTGACAGCAACCCCCCCTATGCAGACCTCAAAGCGCCTTCTCTATCTGACGACAATAAAAAAATGGAAGTAACTTGACATTCATTATTGTTAATTGTTAACAGATGTAGGAAATGTTCGCTATAGGCTCGTTTTTGCTGTCCTAACAAACCCAGAAATAGTTAACACGTCCAAAACGAATCTATTGATATGGCTTACCCTTCGTAAGCATTGTTGCCTCTGCAAGCCTCCGACAAATCGTCAATCAAGCACTCTTTCTTCCGCATTGCGAATGGAGGAACCTTAATTGTATTGTTTTAATGTCTCAAATCAAATCATTTATTTCCTGTATATGGCAAGATAGGCCTGGGATGGTAGGGTCCTAATCTTCACATTCACGATTAAACGGGGTCAGGAATCTCTAATGATCTCTAATGATGAAATCAACTATAATCATCTAGTCTTCCTGGCATAGGTGTCCACTCCGTCAGCGACCTGATTTTCACATAAGGGCCTTATCTTACGCACAGACACACGCGCTCCGGTTCGAAATGTGAGAGGATATTCTTATTGGAAAATCAGGTCGCCGCCAGACCGGGATAGATATGCTTCCTAGTTCCCTAGTATCATCTTTGAACGTTCCTAAGCGTTTCAAGAAAGGATGAGATATATAAGGGAATTGATTCAAACTGAGCAAATTTCACCTGGACAGTGCCGAACTTGAGGGGTTTTAGCAGTGGAAAGAAGGAGAAGGCGAGAGGGAGAAGAAAGAGAGGCCGAAGGCACATCTGATAAAATTCAATCTTAGAAAGGGAAGGGAAGGTGAGACGAGAGACATGAGAAGATTGGAAACTACAATCCACCTAGAAAAAGAGCATTTCCGACAGGGAAACGTATGGCATCTAGAGGACACAAGTCTACTTGGAATAAGGGGACAGGGAGGAACAAAAAGAAGTCTGATGGAATACAACACAAGGATTAAACAGCGAACATATTGAGCAGGCCGAGCTCAGTCTTTTTTCCAGTAAGGGAAGACGTGAACGAGGAAGCGTTTGGTATGTAGAGTGCATGAAGGCGCATACTTGGAATGAGGACAGGAAGAAATGAGAGATAGGAGTAATCACGAGTAGCCTCTTGATGCAACAATACAGTAAGAAGACATAGCGAAAATTTTTTTTGATAGTGAAATCCAGAACTGGTCGAGCTCATTCGTTTTCCCAGTGCGAAAATCTGAGGAGAGGCCGAAAGGGGCGGGGATACCTTGGCCTTCCGGACTTGGAAAGTGTAGAGAGACTCCAGACGAGAAGGGGAATCTGAGAAGAGAATCTGGGAAAACATGAGAATTATGCAAAAGAGGGATGTGAGACGTCTGGTGAGCAATCTGAGGAAGTCCGAACAAAGTTGTCCGGATGTGCATCAAGAAACATCTTAGACGTTCAGTGAGGGATAGAGTACACAAGACGATGAAGCCCTTCTGATTCCGTCATCATAACAGCGGGCACATTCACATCATGAGAAAATATCTCCGAATTTCTCGGAAGAGAAACATCGGATTGCGAGTGAGATGCAAATGAGAAATCTAGACCGGAAATGGGAGGGGGATTAGAAGATCTCTCGTTGAGCGAACATGAATTAGAGATGAGCGGGAATAATGAGAAGATGAGAGTATTCCTCGAGTTGAGACATTGTTCTGACCGACGAGGTAGTACATTTATTTATGTTATTGATTACATAGCTTTTGAGTTGCGTGTTACTCAAGGCCAATTATAGATTTCTCTGTTAGATAGCCACAATTTCGGACCGGGAAAGCGATGAATACTGAAGATGAGGAAAATTCATATGGAAAGATAAGAAGGATGACACATTACCCGAAGGTCAAGCTTCTCTGTGCTATTGTAAATGTTCCATCCTTCTACTAACTGCTAGTCAAGTCTTCTTATATCTCAGATTCATCGCTATCTCTTTCTCAATCTCTCTCCTCCATCTGTTTCATCATTGCATGAGCTTTCTTTCAGTATTGTACACATAGACGATGAAGAATTCAATATTCCGCATTCCTCTACTACTTCTGTTTCTCTTCTACCCATCGGATTGCCAGGCGATCAATGCGAATGCAGGATCAACCCATGTACCAGGTGAATTACGAAATTCCAAGGGTTTTCATCCATCTTAACCTTTAACTTGTCGCTCTAGAATTCTCATCGGCTACATTCAAAGCGCGAGAAGTCTGCACTCTGAGGTGTGAAGTTCCCTGCACAAATTGTAGTGTGAGCAAACTCAATTTTTTATTGAAACTGCTTTTGACGGGTAGATTTCACACATGAACATAAAGTATATTTCTCTTTCATATAATAATTTATATTTCATATAATATTTCTGCTTCAATTTCATATTTCGAAATATATTTCAGGCCATTTTCGAGGACGGACAGGAAATTGAGATGTTCCACTGCAAGAAAACACGCATTGATCAAGTGTGATCAGATTGCTTCTGTCTCTTCGTACACTGTGTTTCAGGGTCGGCCACTGGTTATTGTCATCATTGAGAATCCTTGTCTGTTCGCGCTCATTCTTCTCATCATTTTGGCCATAACTGGCGTGATAATTGCTTCGTCCGTGCTGCTGCATCGAATGCTCCCATCGCAATGGTTCGGTGAGACATTATAGTGATATTTATGCGATTTCATAGAGATAAAGGTGAAACGATTAAAATAAAGACAAGACATTACATTGGTTTTGAAATTCCCAGGTAGAGAGACCGTTTGATTAGATAGGGCAGACATTGAATTGGTTATATAATTCCTAGGTAGAGAGTGTCTGCATGAGATGGGAAGTAATGAGAAATCGCTAGCGGGAATGAGATGGAGGAAGGAGGTAGATGTAGTGAGAGCATATGTACAAGATCTCTGTTCGAAAGAGAATGAATAAGTGATGGGAGGCGATCAGAATGAGACAATGATACAGATTGATGGTCAATAACCCTTGCTTTCAAATGCAAGTCAGTGTTCCTTTCTCCTGCATTGTTCCGGAACGGTAGTAATTTGAGGGTGCGCATGAATGAATGCAGAAAAAACTTAGTTGAACATTGGTATGATATAATGAGATTGTGTTTCAGAGATCGAGTGAAGAATACATCATTGACGATCTATCGATGATTTCACATATACAGGTGCCACTTGGAATGATAAGAAATGTGATATAAACCTACTCGGGAGTCCCTGTTTGCACTGTTAATTGAGTCCCAGCAACTGTTTGTCATATGGACAATCGAGAACTTTCCACAGGAGGTGTCGCTAGGAGTCACTGGCCAGTCAATTGGAGTATTTCATTAATTATCCTACTGTATCGAATTAATGGACGGGAAATGTGATCAACGTTTGCTACCCATACGGAACTACCGGCAAAGAGTATTGATAACTGTTACGGTATGATTCCGACGGGGTCGGTGTACCGGCAGGTGGGCTTGATTAATGGAAAGATTCCGACTTACGCTCAGGTAAAATGAATGATAGGCTCGCAATGACCCTCACAGAAACCAAGATATCGAAAAAATATATGTTTATCGATGCCTATCAATCGCAGTTGAAACTTGTGAAGCCGACAAATAGTGTGATTTGATCTAATCGAAAGTGTGGAGCAAAACACTAGGTGATGGAGAACATGTGAATTACTATGCGATTGAAGGGGTAGAAGCTGTCAGGGGGTCATAGACTTCGAGTCCTTCGAAACCAATCTTCTTTCTTCCGAGCAGTCGTCTCCAAGTCTTTATCGCTGTCCATTGGGCTCTCGAGTCAAGAGTGAAGATCATGATGAGTAGGACAGTGCAGAGTACCTCACCTCTAAGGTCATTCAAGACCACGATGAAAGTCGTCCATGGAGAGAGAACTGCAAAGACACTCCATTACTCATAATCATACACATATCTTTGATTGTGCAGCAAGTGTGAGGCAGTTGAGATTGATTCGAAATTGATTCGGCAAGCACTGATACATTAGACTTATTCTATCTGAAGAGTTGTGCGTAGCAAAATGAGTGCCATCGATTAATAGAATACGTTTTTGTAGGGGTTTCTTCGAATGACTCATAATAACTCGTGCGGTTTGATACTTCACACTAGAGCGTGCGACATTAATACAGGATTCTTTTCATTTGCACAAACACTCACGATCAAGGGTGAATCCGATGGAGGGAATCACGACCATAGGAAGGGAAACTACAGAAAATACCATAAGGGAGAAGACGACATTGAAGGTACCGCCTGCAAATTAATATTAAATTAATTCAATAAACTAAATATTCAAAAACAATAAAAATATTTCCAGGGTGTCCCACAAATATTTTGGGTTGATTAGCCCAGGACTTTTTTCTGCCGTCTTTATCGTTTTCGAAAATGCGATTTTATCACGTTGAAGATCAGTCACGAATTAAAAGAGTGCAATACTCATAATTTCACCGCATCATTGATCCAATATTACGTTGGGAAGAAATCCCAATGACCTCAGTCATGGCAATGTGAGGCAAAGTGAGAGTTGAGAGTGGACCAAATTGCGAGGCCAAGTGAGGGACAGAGGATGACTATGACCGAGCAGTAGCTATAGATCACCTACGGAAACAAAGAAAGAAAACGTTAGTGGAAAGACGCAGAAGAGAAACAGCAAACGATGCAAAATTAAAGGGCGAAAAAATCAGGCACCGGACTTTTCACTGGTTAATTTTCAAAAGCGATTGAATGCCAGAGAGCTCTATGTCACTATGGTCATACTCACCCGATACTCCCGTGGCGAGCGTTCTAGCGCACATGAAGATTGCTGCGAGATGAATTATGGTGTCGACGATAGCAGATCCCTGATATTTAATTTAATTTGTAATGCTGACATGGTTTTATAGTACACAGCCACTCTGTTAAATAATCTTGAGCATTATGAAAATCGCACTTTGCTGTTTCATTAGCGATAGCTAAGGATCGGAAAACCATCCGGGCCGGAGTTCTATCCCTATCATGTTAAGTCAAATTTATAAATATTATTATTGTTCATCTAATATTGATGAGATCTTACCGTATTAATGTCGTGATTCTGCAAGATGTTTCGGCAGTTGAGACGAGACACTGACTCTCCCCAGTAAATGTGTGAAAAGAATAGAATGACCTGAAATAAGTAAATGAAAAGTTGCTTTCACAATCAAAGCGATTGTACAGTCATCTGCGATTAAAAACTCTCGGTGGTTCATTAAATAATCGTGATTTTTGCCGTTCCTTCCTTCGCTATCGGGATATAGAATATTCAGTGGGGAGATATTTCCCTGATACAGACTCCATCTCCCCCTCCTCCATTCACTTTTACCAGCTTACACTCTCCCATACTTAGGGCCGCAACGCACATAGCCGATTTTACACGATGGGGTCAAAAGTATATTGAAACTATCCCTCATGGACCCAATAACATCATGCTTTTCACCGTTTGTCGATATCATGTCTCTGAGCTGCGTTAGAGCCCGAAAAGTACGTGCGCATCGCACTGGGGAAGAGGAGGGAAAGGCGAGACGAGAGAGAAGGGGGCGGAGCCTAATTTGCGTGTGTCTCTCTCCCTCCCCCCGCTCTCTCGCTCGCCTCTCCCCGCGCTCAAGCCCAAGCTTTTGAAGCATGATAAAAATTTATTTTTTTCTCTAAAATTCCTAAAATATTCGTATTAGTCAGATAAATACTGCCCAAACAAAACTTTCCCACTGGAAGGCCTCAAAACGGCCTCTCCCTTCTTTTATATGCAAATTTGATCTACTTAGTGATGATATGCTAATTTTGGGCAGTGCTCAATCGATTGAGGTCGGAAGTAGCTATCCAACGCACTTTAGAACGAGCGATTTGGTTTAGAATGAAGCTTGGGCTTTTGTTTCTCGCTTTTTGGCGAAATCGTGTCTCACAAAAGTGGGCGGAGCTTGTGGCCCCTACCCATACTCACACTCGATTAGATAGAGAGCTTAGCAAAAGTGAGATGGATCAGACTAAGGGTAGAGAAAGGTGGTTGACCCTCTCTCTCTGCCTCTCTTTCTTTCTATACTATCCAAATCCCTAGCTCTGCACCTAAACAAGAGAGACCAAAGAAGGAATAACTAAAGAGGAAAAAGAATCAAATCAAGAACCCTTTTTTCCGTCCCCATATTCGTTTTGGAGATGAGGATATTGAAAGGGCTCACCGCCGATATAATGGAGCCAATAATCCATCCAATCTCTGATACGGGTTTCTTGCCTTTCGATGCGAGAAAGTGGTTGAGGGACAAGCACTGAAAAAGGATAATACTACATATATATTTTAAAGGGCGTATCGCTAGGGGCTTCTCAATGCTCCTCGCAAATCAGAAAATTTTCACCGCATTGGATTTAAATTTTTAAAAAAGAACTAATTGTAAATATAAATACAAACAAAATTTCACTTACGATCGGGTAGAAGAGTGTAACGAGGTAGGGCAAAAACATCATCGAGTTGAATAGAGGGCAGAAGTAGGGAAACACGGCAATCGGAGCATTCTAAATATACATATATATATATATACTTTTTTAATTTGAGATACTAAAAACAATAGGGAAATGCGATCACCTCATTGATGAGTGCCTGGGCACTAAATCGAAGGATGAAGAGTACTCGAGAGACGAAAAGTGCCATTGACATCCATGCGATCTTCTGAAATCATATCATTTGAATAACAGTACTGTTCAGTTGGCTCATGGACACTGAATAACTCAAATAGAAGATCAAATATGCAGAGTATCGAAGTGGAAAAAGTGTATCTAAATTTGTGTTTCGTTCAGTTGATAGGTCCGAACAAACTGACCTTGTAGATGTCCCACAGGAAGGTGTCCATGCCGAATCCAGCACACAGTAGCACGATGGGAAATATGACGAAGTGACGTAGAAAGAAGACATCGATGGGGAGATGACCGATGGAGTAGGTGGCTGCAATGTGGATTGATAATGCAAAATACGTGAGTAATAAATAATTTGGCTATAATCTAAATAGATTTATTCGTTTTCTTCATATTTTCGATAGTATCACTGCAAAAATCTCACGTTGCAGGCCGACTGCAACGATGGTGTCCGCCATTGCGGCTGCTCGGCGTGTTTGTACCTGCAATTTACGTCGGATAGGGCGGAATTAATAAATGTGGTGCGGAAATAGATATGACAAAATGTTAATATAACAGGCAGTACACGCGTATGCAATTGTGGTATGCATTAGTGAACCATCGCTGATTAGAGGTTACTAATGTGTATTCCAATTACTAATCTGACCTATAGATTACCTATTTGAGTAAAACGCAAAGAAGGTAGCGACTGAAGGTTACAAATATATACATAATTACTGATCTGAACCTATAGATGACGTATTTAAGTGAGTGACTGGAGGTTACTAATATTTATTTTAATTGCTAATCTAGATGTCTGTTTGAACTAAACGAAGTGGTGGGAAGAGTCAAAGAAGAGACAACAACCGATCGGAACTCACACTGTTCAAATCAGTGAATTCCACGACGGGTGGCATTCCCTTTTCTATTTGGCTCTCCCACTTTCTCTTTGTATACCAATCGTTGAAAAGAGGCGGAGAACCCCGAAAAAAAACCTTTCCCAAACGCGAACCGGATAATGGAATCGTTCGAGAACGCTCAATTTTCCCATTCGAAAAGGGTCAGCTCGCTCGGTTAATGGTGGTCGTAAAGAGGGTAAGAGCCAACGAGAATAAATCACAACCTGGTGTTTCGACTGTTGTAGCCGAGCACGTCATTTGTCGACAAGAATAGCGAAGAATGAGAGAACATCGAGCTGAAAAGGGATTGAATGAGCAAATGAGTGACAAACGAGCGATAGAGACCCGATCAAGGCCACGATCGGTGACCGCAACGCGCGTGAGACGCGTCGCGGTCGAGGACTCAAAGGTGAATGTGGCTGATAGTATCACCGGCCGATAGCTTGCGGTTACTGCGCAAATAGAAACAGTTTGTAACTAAAACACACCACGCAAGTAACTATAGCTACAGTAAAAAGTTGATTCCGCGTACATGTCCGTTGATTAGTGTCGGATTTCTCGCCTCAAGCACGCGGTTGTCACGTTGTGCATTGCGTGGTGTGCATTGAGTCAGCTGTTTTGTTACGTTAATTGCTCTTATTATTACATTATTTGATTAAAAATATGTATTCCCATTGATCAAGTTGCGACTCGAGTACGTCTATTCAGTAGTCCAGTAATAATTTAGCCGCCATAGCTTGTTGCGCGTTTCCTTCCGAAGAAGGCTTGTTTAAGCCTAATTTATCGTTGATTAATCGCCGATTTTGCAGGTATGACGACTCAGGACGTGTCTCTGTTCAGTCTCTCACGTGAGGGACAACTCGGAGACATCCTCGTCCCTTTTGAATACGTGAGTTACACTGTTTTTCATTAAAAGTTACGAATTCACCTGTCAAACTCTCCCCAAAGCTCACTTTGATTGAAGGAAGACGTTTATAAAATATATCTAGTGACTTGCCTGTATAAAATAGTAAGTTCAGGTGTTATCCGTGACAACTCGTGCTTCTACACTCTTCGCCCTCACTAGTAATGGACGGATATTGACGTTGAACGAAGAGTTCAAAGTGACCGGGGAAGCAAAACTACCGCCGCAGGTTAGAATCATTTATTTATTCAATCTAATATTCGACTAACATGTTCCGAGCTCCATTAGTAATTTTAAATTCTGGTATTCTGGTCAAAATTGTCAATAAGTTAGTGGAAGGTTGTACGATCAGCTCCGTTAATATCGGGGCAATCCCAGTGGATTCAAATAGAGCAAGTATTCGATCAACTTGTCATATTTTCTGCACCGTTTGCTAGTAAATTGCTGATTAGAGTCTATTTCCTTTCAGAAGAAGCAAGTCTCCGATTACGCTAGAATCGACTACGTCGACATCTCTGGCGTGTTGATTGTTTTGTTCAACAACGTCCTCTACTTTTTCCGGATCGAGGACAAGTCAGCCGATGTGAGTATTGCTATATTTTAAGTAGGAGTCATGGCCACCGGGTACATAAAACGTGCAGTAGTCACGAACTCTATCGGTTCACGTTCTCTCCACGTGATAATGCACGAGAGGGTTCGACAAGGTTTTAACCTTAATGGTAATCATCGTTCATCCTTTGTAGTTTCTCTATTCCAAATCGGAAGTGCATCGCTTCGACTTGTCCACAATCGGCACACAACAATTCTTTCCCGAGCACGATATCGTCGTTGTGACTACCAAGAATCAGGTAGAATAATATTATTTCATTAATGCCATCAATCATTAGTGCTCAGATCTGAATAGGTTGAAACTCTTCTTAAATTGTGTTCCACCAGTGCAACCTAGCGTTAGGTTTCCTGCGTGTTCGAGGAATCAGGTACACATCGCACATCAATTTCTCAGTTGACAGTTAGAAAGTTCTCGAACGATTCCGATTGAGTTGCAAAAAAATGTGTGCGACTCCACTTAAACGACCTCCCTATCGAACTAGTGCACCGAACAGTCAAAAGAGCCGAGCTCGGCGCAAAAAAACAGCTATTATATTCGAAAGTGTGTCTGTGTGTGTGTCTACAGAACGCCACCATTTCGTTGTTTGAACTTCTGTAATCCTTTGCGGTAGACAGTTCTCCGGATTAGTGCCGAGATCACTCGGTAAACGTTAAGTTTCGGGAAAAAACTGCTCGAATATGTGCGGGAGGGTGAGTCTGTTCGTCCTTTCAGAGATTAGCGTTAGGGATACTGTAGGGGGTAATCGCATTCAGGTGAGGCGGGATTGTCAAAGGAAACAAATAAATATCGCTGCAAGCGATAATCCAGAAATGGGAGATCTGGATGATTGTGACGACCTCACGTTGGTAATCGCCCGATAAAACATTGAGAACTCCAGTTTGTTAACAGTTTGCTGATGAGATAATCCTTAGGAGTTTATATTTTCCTTGGTATAATTTTGCAAATGCGGGCCGAGATTGTACTTGAAACGAGGAGCCTTCACACTCTGTGGAAGTCTTAATCTGATTCGTGCACTGCGAGCGCTCTCTGAATGCGCTAGCGCACTAGCAAATGTGGTTGAAAAGAAATAAGTTGGTGGAGAGATCTCAATGGAATCTCCATTATCGCCCAATGACGCATAGTATTTTCGTCTTCCGGTTTGGATTCATCAGAGCAGCGATCACTCAAAGGTGCCAAATTCGCCGCAAAACATGGGAACGCCTTTTCGATCTTGTAGACAACCACTAATTTCATGAGAAGGTAAATATTCAGAGACCAAAGATCAGAAATTACCATGTGACTCACCCATCGACACCCTAAAAATAGTAATTATTAAAAATAATTAATTAATTAATTACAGGTGCAGCGATTACTCGTAAGCCCCGATGACCAAAGAGAGAAAGTTGTATGGAAGTGGAGGGCCGATTCGATGGTATCATCCGTTTCCTTCGATGGGTAAGTGTGCACTTTTTTGCATATCTGTTTCACTATCGAAATTTCGACTACAACATCTGCACATCTTCCAGTTTCCAGACATAGCGGGACCAAGTAGGGTTCAATTCTAGCAGTAAAATGAGAATGACAGCAGGAAACGATAGATTGCGTCAGGTTGGTTTTCGAACAAATGAAGTCAGCCAATCAGAGTCGCTATCGAGAGTGAAAATTCATTTGTCCGTTCAAGTTTTGGCAAAACGGAAAGTGGCAGTTGTGAGGGAACAGCTGTAGTAAGAGTAGGAACCGACTCGATGAAGCATTGGATATACCGTAAAAGCACATTATTATGGAGGAGTGATATTTTCCCCTTTCAGCTTCGTTGTTTGCCTTACAACACAAACGGGATGTTTTGTGCATCCCTTTGGTGACTCCACATCCGACCCTATTCTCGCATTCCCCATCGATAAAGCTGTACTTCCTCTCAACGGATCACCTCCATCAATCTGTCACGTGAATAATGTGAGTTCACGTGTTCCCATTCTGTTTGATCAGTCAGACAAGTTCGAGTTCTAAACAGAAATTACTTCGATTAGTGCTAAATTATCACTTGAAACGTTACTAATGCGATCATAGATGAGATCTGTGCGCATCTCGAGTGTTTATACGAGAGGGAACCTCTCCTGCTCCTGAATTGCTCTGTTAGCATAAACGATTGAGGCGATACGATGGAACAATTGGCGTCGGGGGTCGTGCATTTTGATCAAAGGAATAGTGATACTGAACATGGAGTTGATTTTGGGCAATTATCATGAGTACAGCTTCTATATGAAACGATTTCGTTCAAGATTCATTAAATTCGTGCAGAAATTACTGTCCCAAAAGCAAGGTTTAGTATCGCTCAGGGTGGCTAGCGTCAGTTATGTATAGTTTGACGTATATTTTTTATTTCTTACCACCGCCAAAATAACCCGCCACCACCCAAGGTCGTCGCTCGAAAGTTGAAATGAAGATGAAACTTATTCGACATTCGTCCTCCCCCCTTTCTCTCGATTCTCTCATTTATGTCGGTGTTGTGCCGCCCGCCGCACAACACTGACAGAAATGAGGGAATCGAGAGAGAGAGAGAGAGAGAAAGAGAGAGAGGGGGGGGCCATTGAGAATGTCGAATAAGTTTCATCTTCACTTCAACTTTCGAACAACGACCTTGGGTTATGGCGGGGCATATGGATAATTTCACGGTTCACGGAATAATTTGATAACGGATAATTTCATGATAAATAAAACTTTTCAGGGCAATTTCGTCGTTGCCGGTTGCATGCCTGACATGGCTCTCTTCGTGGACGGAAGTGGATCCGCAGCTCGGCCGCCTCTCATATGGAATCATGAGCATCCAAGAAGTATTGTAAAAACGGAAGATAGCCTTGTCGTTATTGGAGAGACGAAGCTGTTCGTGTTCGAGTAAGTTTGTCTCAAAGGTACAAAAGGAAAAGGTCCTTGTCAAGCGATTTTACGTCGTAACACAACGCTAGATGGGATCCACTGGTAAGGCCAGCTGTTGTCTCGAAAGCAGGTCGAATAGTTAGACGGTAGGTATGAGAATAGAGACAAGTAGATCACGCGGTAAAGTAGGTCCGAAGAAGAGATTGGGTCTTCCGGACTGAATTGTCTTTATAATCACTGGCCTAGCAGTAATCTTCCGCAGGACGCAAGTGCCTTGATTAACGGGATGACCTGTAGCTTCCGATTGCATTCAATACGCCGAAATAACGAGTAATCGCTCAAAACAACTACTTTTATTGCAGTAACTCGTCGACCGGTCGGATGCGTCAGTCCCTCGATGTGCCCTCTCATCCCTGCGCGTCCGGTCTCCTCGCTGATTCCGTAGTCATATTCACGAGATCAGCGGATGCCGATGTCTTCTGTATACGACAGCTCAGTTGGTCGCAAAAGGTGGGTAGTGAGGCGAAATGCAGGAGGGGAATGTAAAAAGAGCTGAATGTTGCTCAGAGCCTTCCTGAAAGTGGAACCTGCATTCTAACTATGATTTCAAGAGTGTTGGATAATGATTAGCTCTAATTAAGTAACCAGCATAAAGTAATAATACAATTTTGACTAATTAATAATTAATTTCAGGCCAACGATCTACTGGAGAAAGGCGAGCTCGAAAGTGCACTTTATGTCGTGCGCAATAATGAGATCAAATCGGATGAGGACCTGATTGTGAGTTGTGCAAATATCAAATTCGCTGATGAAACACAGCTACAATCAAGATGTGCCAACTATAGCGATTAGCGCACAGTTAAAAATTTGATGCGTTCTCGCCCCCTGCTCCGGAGAACATTGTGTTTAACTGCAGACGTACCAACAAGTTCATCTACGCGTCGGATTCGAGAAGATATCGAAGAAAGAAGAAGAGGAGGGAATCAATCTGTTATTGGAAGGACATGTATCGCCTTTTGATGTAAGTAGCGTTAGTGCTCTGGGTTGACTCGTCAGGGCCTGCACCAGCACACAAAAATGAGATCTATGATTTAGGTGAACACCCACTTCACTGCAATATTCGACAAGATTGACTCTCCTACCGACCAAATCTCCGATGTAATTCTGGTTGAGAGGCTCATCTCCGAAGTGCTGGAAAAGACATGGTCAGAAGATCAGACAAAGGTGAATATGCGATCTTACTAACTTGTATTGTTGTTGCGGTATGATAGATGATATCGAGATTGAACTTTCGATGAGGACACTGTGGGTTTATGGTAGATAAACAGTGTAGTTCAGATACAGATTTGTTTCGGTGGGTTACTGTAGTTACGGATTAGACAGAGTTGATATGGGCCCATAAATTGGAAATATAGAGCTCTCCAAGACATACTGGATAATGATTCACTCAAGAGCGGAAACCAACAAACTGACGCTCTTAGTAAACTATGATTCTATTTGTAACACAATGTGTTGAGGATTGGGCGACTCTTCTGACGATTGCTCGAATGCGTCTTATTGAATCTCCCGTTGATCTAATCGAAATACTGGGAAACAGAGAAAGCTACGATGAACAATCAGTCAATGACTACGTCGAGGGAAGAAAGGTGAGGGTTTCGGTGATTACTATAGAATTACGGTAATTGGGTGTTACGGTATGATCCGATAGTGTGAGAGTAGGCATACGGTAACTTAGTGTATATGACGGGTATTTGGAGTAAGGTCAGTGAATATTTGAGTGTCTTTGAGTCTCTGTGTGTTGCATGGGGACAATATTGTATGAGATTCATTTCACCATGAAGGAACCTAGTGGGTTAGATGACAAATATCAATAATTCAGTTGGTGAATGCTCAACTCGTCTTGCGAACTGTATCCCATCCTCTTTCCGAAGTGCTCTCATTGGAGTGGTTGGATGCATCACTTCACCCTCTCGTTGATAGAGTGCTACTCGTAACGTTGATGAATGGGTGAGCTATAATTCTCTTTGATATCCAACGTTTACTAATAATTCCATGGCTCATAGTACGTTTAGTGCTTACTTCATTACTGTTTTTACGCGTTACCGTATACATTCAGTAAGTTTATGTGTTTCTAATGATCGTCTTTTTCAGAATCGACTCATCTGGGATCGCAATCGTGCGAAAATGGACAGATTATCTGAAGGAGAATAATGAATCAGAGGAGTTGCTCCTTGAATTGGTTCAGAAACGTGCGACATGGTTCGATGACCAGTTCGTACTCTACCTTTTCGGGGAAGAACTTGCGAGCTCGAGGTGCATTACTTATTGATCGACGGTTAGAGATGTGATATGGAGTGCGAAAGTGGAAGATGATCGGGAATCCCTGCTTATGATGTTGTCAACATAAATATGCCCATATATGTCAGGTGCTTCTCTGTCTATATCTGAGTGATCAGCAAACTACAACTGATTTGAAGAGCAGGCTTGTACAGCTTGTAACAGGTTAGTAATGTTTACATAAAGAATAGGAAACATGAATACTCCCGGATTAATAATGAATATCTCTTACAGATCGCCTCTCTCCCTCTCATGAAGAACTTGCAGCCGATGAGAATGCAAGACTACGCAAGCTTCTTATCGAGATTATTCTCAGTGAGAAAGATGCACATGTGGAGGATTTGCTGACTGGGGATCATCTCACCGTTGAAAGAGTAGTCGCCGCGAATCGGGTGAGCCTTATATTTCGTGAATGGGCATTGACCTCATGTGCGCACACATTTGTCGAAATGGGAGGGCAAAGGTAAATATCTTCAAATGTAGCAGCGGGAAGATCCAAATGAATAACAGACAGCTACCTGAAAAAATATGAGGTGAATTAGGTACTCTCACATTTGGGCTCATCATCTTAAATAGAAATATTTAGTGGATACCAATTCAATCGCCCAAACAGAATGACAGTAGCTGAAAAGTCACAATACCTATTTATGAAGTCGCAATTATTTCAGGCAGATCCAGAGAAGGCCATTCAAGGAGTGATCGAGAGTGTCGAGTTCCCTGGAGCATTGCAAGCCATTCAGCAGGTATGAAAGACCCACTGTTTTGACAACTTAAACTCTGATCACATATCGATCTCACATATCTATTCCAGTATACCGTAAATTATCTTCCATTATTAACGAATAGCTCGCAATATTTTTACTCATTGCAGATCATCCATCACTTCTCCTCTAGTAATTCCTCTCTTTCCACGCATTTTCTGCATCAACTCAAGAGGAAATGGTGAGAATGAAGACTACTGCAATATCATATGTTAGCCAAATAGGCCTAGAAGTGAACCCAGCAGAACTTCGTGTGCTTGAATAAGGAGTTGGCCCTACATTACAGTAGCCGGTCTATATACACCACCATGCGGGGTCGTGTTGAGACGTCTTTTTCAAAGGCAGATTCATTTAAGGAAGCAACTTGATATTTACTTTTTCCCTCTAACATGCCACCATGTTCAGTGAATGTGACCCCTCGGCTGCCGCATCTCTCCGTCTTCCCGACGTAATGCGGACTGTAATCGAAGCATCGCCTTCTCTCATCAAATCGGGAGCAATCAAGTTCATTCCGGACAATTCTGCACTTGTGAGTGTTTGATATCAAAGACACGTGTCGCGAATCATCAAGGGTATACTGTATGGTTGAATCCATGTCAGTGGTATACTGTATGATTACGGGAGGCTTTCTGTAGTTCGTGATTTAGATGGGCGGAATCAGCTGACATGCAGACGGGAAAGGCGTGTTCTTCAATGCATGCAAAAAATCCCTGTTATTTTCAGGATACCTTCGCTCCATTGATCTTCCGCGAGCTTCAATCAGTCAACGACGGAAGTGTTGCGAGCAAAATAAAGAAGGCGTTCAGCGAGAAAGCGAGAGAATCCCTGGTTGATCCCTCATCGAAGAGTTCATTCCGGGTTAGTTTTTCTTCTCTTTCCCGCCACCACCCTAGGCTCGCCGCGCCGCACCGTATAGTTGAAATTTATTCGACATTCGCCTTCTCTTTCCCTCAATTCTGCCGGTGTTTTGCTTCAGAAATTCGTGTTCCTGATTATAACTATTGAATTTATTTATTCAGGTAACGGATTCGTCTCGATGTGGCGTATGTTCGAAACGATTCGATCCACTCAATGTCATTCACTACCTTCCTTCGGGTAAAATCGTCCACTCATCTTGCCATCCGCACGTTAACATTTGTCCCATGACAAATCAAATATTCAGAGCTTAGTTAAAATATTTAATTAAATATTATCAGAGTAATATATTAATATTTAATTGTTGAGTTTTCGAAATCACTAGTTGATGATTTTCTGTATATAGTGAACAATGTGAATTGTACGGTAGACGCCTAATATAGATCCCTTTGAACGTGTTTTTCGACTGTGATAATGTGAGTAAACTAAGCCCCGTTTAACTATTCTGCGATCATTTCAAATTCTTCATTGCTGTTTTATCCAATCGCTGTTCCTGCTTTTAGAACAGTCAGATGTAAATTGATATGATCGAGCCTTTACCAAATGTAAAATTGATGATGAAGATAATGTCTTGTTCTTCAATGAAAAATGATAATATATGAAGGAATTGACTACTTCTATTTAAAAAAAAATTAACTGTCTGTACAATTAAAAAGCTATACTTTTTTTTGTTTTGTTTCGAGTTGTCCTTCGTATACTAATTTGTAACCCGTTACTGCGTAACCCGCATTGCCTAGGCATACGTAAATACCGTCCTGTTGACGTCGTTGTTCCGGTTCAATTAATTCCATATATACCACCTACTTTGCATAACGAAATGAGGGAAGACAATCACCTTGTAAGAGAGAATGGAGCAGAACTTAAATTGTTGGATTATCTGAGATTGCTTAACAATGACGCGTATCCACTGTTCTCCAAAAAAAATATCGACCGACCAATGCTGTTTGAAAATTGCATATGAGTGCCTAATGACTTTGTATCCTCTTAAAATGAATGATTCTTATCGTCTCATATTCTTAACTGTTCTTATCGTCTCATATTCTTAACGTACACATTATCTCAACGAGAGCATGTTGGGTTAATCGGGCCGCTTCTCCTCAAAACATTGGGATGTTCAGGAAAGGGGAAGCGGCTGCTATGACGATTTCAGTGGGGGGGCTGCTGTGATGATAAGGGGGGTCAAAGGGGGGGGGGAGGAGTGGCTACTGTGTCGATTAGGGCGGATCAACGGGATGGTGAGGGAGATCAGTGACTGTCGAGTAGATTGCGCAATTCGGGTCGCCGTCTCTTCATTTCACATTCTCTCTCGGCCGGTTGCGAGAGAATATGTGAAATGAAGAGACGGCGACCCGAATTGCGCACCCTACTGTCGATGGCGGAAGGAGTGGTCTAGTGCTTCTCTCTCCAGTTCCGACAACGAAGTCTTCCAGCTCCTCTCGAATGTCGAACTTGCTCGGGCAGTTCTGCAATGAATGATCATAGTAGAGAGATCTTATTCTATCAACAGCTTCTCTCGCCACTTCATCAGCGAAGAGTATTCGGATTCATTCCTGGTATAAAGGTAAGCAAAAGTAACGGTGGTTTGACATTATTTTCGCAAGGGCGGACTAGCCACCCCATCGCGGAAGGGGGTAGCCTGCCCTTGCGAGGATTGCATGAAATGGAAAAAGGGCGACATACCGACTCCCATCGTCCCTCTTGTCGTTGAACGAGTACCCGCACTGAAATGATGTTACAATGTCATACTATCCGTTCCTAATCTTAAAGCTAATATGCATGATAAAGACCCTTACATCACGACGGACGCGAGTGATTATGCAGTGAGTTGTCAATGGAGCACGTCTGGAGACGATCGGAATAGCGGGGAGACTGAAGATGTCACCGTTTGCAGCGACTGAAATAAGTTATATCTAGGACACTACTATAACTCGCGCGTAGCACCAACCAATCTTAAAATCGCTTGTAAACAGCGTGAATTACCAGTTACGCAACTATGCCACTACTACAGTATATACTATACTAGAGATGATAAATCGGCACGCGACTCTCCTCGATTTGCATGCTCTCTCGCCGGTTAGACAGACGAGAGAGCATGCAAATCGAGGAGAGGCTCATGTCGATTTGTCATCTCTATACTATACCTGCCATAAGGCCGACGATTGCTAGCACGTAGAGCAACTTCATCGCGCACAATCCGAGAGGCGGTAGATGGAGGAAAATGAACAAGGACTCCAGCCTTCTATTGCGTCCCTTCAGTCTCCCTTCAGCCTTCTATTGCGGATTCGGCCCGCCCATCTACGCCCACGTAATTTATGCCATTTTTCGCATTTCTTTGATTAGAAGACAAAAAACGGGGATTGAAATAATGATTTGGTACGATTTTCAACGCTCTTTTTGGGTTCCGCTATTACATCAACTGTATTTGTATTTGTATTACTTTATTATCCGTATTGAATATTCGGAGATGTTAATCTTTAGGGGTGGGCCAAATAAAAGTTAAATTTATAATAAAATTGAAACTGTTGATTTTAATATATAGATGCCATAGATGCATCAACCCTGAAAATTTGGACCGAATCGAAGCACTTTGAACAGTTTGTCAATGGGGGGGGGTCTGGATTTCATGCAATCTCTCAGAAGACCTCTGATATATTATTGATGGTCTCTCATTCGCTCCCTCAATCTCACCTCTCGCGCTCGTCAGTGGAGGTTGGTTTATTTCGCTCTCTCCTTTCTCCCTCATATACACTCCTTCGCGCGCTTAGAGGGGTTCGTTCTTCTTTTACGCTCTGATTTTACTGCGAACCAGCCAATTTTAAGGTTTTTTCTTCTCTAAAGCTTTGATTAGATTTAAACTAGTCGAATAGAATTTGATTAATTTATAATAAATTCAAAATTGTTTGATTTCAATTTATTATTGACGTTCTCTCACTCTCTCCCTCATTCTCTTCACGCGCGCTCGTCAGTGGAGGTTGGTTGTCATTTTGCTCTCTCCCCTCTCCTTCATTCTTCACTATTTCGCGCGCATCGAAGGGTCGGGACTCCATTTCCATTCGATTTTACTGAAAACAAGTGAAAACTTTTGGGGCATTCACTTTCAAAAAGCATTTGACTAGATTTTCAATAATCGAAAACAAATTGATTGAATTAGAATAAATTAAATAATAGTTGAATTTATTAAATTGTAGACGTTCTCTCACTCTCTCCCTCATTCTCTTCTCGCGCGCTCGTCAGTGGAGGTTGGTTGTCATTTTGCTCTCTCCCCCTCCTTCATTCTTCACTATTTCGCGCGCATCGAAGGGTCGGGACTCCATTTCCATTCTGATTTTACTGAAAACAAGTGAAACTTTTGGGGCATTCACTTTCAAAAAGCATTTGACTAGATTTTCAATAATCGAAAACAAATTGATTGAATTAGAATAAATTAAATAATAGTTGAATTTATTAAATTGTAGACGTTCTCTCACTCTCTCCCTCATTCTCTTCTCGCGCGCTCGTCAGTGGAGGTTGGTTGTCATTTTGCTCTCTCCCCTCTCCTTCATCTTCACTATTTCGCGCGCATCGAAGGGTCGGGACTCCATTTCCATTCTGATTTTACTGAAAACAAGTGAAACTTTTGGGGGTTTCTTTTTCAAAAAGCATTTGAATTTCCATAATCGAAAACAAATTGATTAAAAGGAATTTTGACTAACCATAATCGAAAACAAATTGATTAAAAGGAATTTTTGCCTTTTTTATGCATAGATTTATGAAAGTTATAAAGGAGAATCGGGGGAGTGAAAGAAGGTTTTTTTATATTTCGTACGAATCAATCAATTGTTTTCGATTATGGAAATTCAAATGCTTTTTGAAAAGAAACCCCAAAAGTTTCACTTGTTTTCAGTAAAATCAGAATGGAAATGGAGTCCCGACCCTTCGATGCGCGCGAAATAGTGAAGAATGAAGGAGAGGGGAGAGAGCAAAATGACAACCAACCTCCACTGACGAGCGCGCGAGAAGAGAATGAGGGAGAGAGTGAGAGAACGTTACAATTTAATAAATTCAACTATATTAATTTATTCTAATTCAATCAATTTGTTTCGATTATTGAAAATCTAGTCAAATGCTTTTTGAAAGTGAATGCCCCAAAAGTTTCACTTGTTTCAGTAAAATCAGAATGGAAATGGAGTCCCGACCCTTCGATGCGCGCGAAATAGTGAAGAATGAAGGAGAGGGGAGAGAGCAAAATGACAACCAACCTCCACGGACGAGCGCGCGAGAAGAGAATGAGGGAGAGAGTGAGAGAACGTCTACAATTTAATAAATTTCAACTATTATTTAATTTATTCTAATCAATCAATTTGTTTTCGATTATTGAAAATCTAGTCAAATGCTTTTTGAAAGTGAATGCCCCAAAAGTTTCACTTGTTTTCAGTAAAATCAGAATGGAAATGGAGTCCCGACCCTTCGATGCGCGCGAAATAGTGAAGAATGAAGGAGAGGGGAGAGAGCAAAATGACAACCAACCTCCACTGACGAGCGCGCGTGAAGAGAATGAGGGAGAGAGTGAGAGAACGTCAATAATAAATTGAAATCAAACAATTTTGAATTTATTATAAATTAATCAAATTCTATTCGACTAGTTTAAATCTAATCAAAAGCATTTAGAGAAGAAAAAACCTTAAAATTGGCTGGTTCGCAGTAAAATCAGAGCGTAAAAGAAGAACGAACCCCTCTAAGCGCGCGAAGGAGTGTAGTATGAGGGAGAAAGGAGAGAGCGAAATAACAACCAACCTCCACTGACGAGCGCGAGAGGTGAGATTGAGGGAGCGAATGAGAGACCATCAATAATATATCAGAGGTCTTCTGAGAGATTGCATGAAATCCAGACCCCCCCCCCCATTGACAAACTGTTCAAAGTGCTTCGATTCGGTCCAAATTTTCAGGGTTGATGCATCTATGGCATCTATATATTAAAATCAACAGTTTCAATTTTATTATAAATTTAACTTTTATTTGGCCCACCCCTAAAGATTAACATCTCCGAATATTCAATACGGATAATAAAGTAATACAAATACAAATACAGTTGATGTAATAGCGGAACCCAAAAAGAGCGTTGAAAATCGTACCAAATCATTATTTCAATCCCCCGTTTTTTTGTCTTCTAATCAAAGAAATGCGAAAAATGGCATAAATTACGTGGGCGTAGATGGGCGGGCCGAATCCGCAATAGAAGGCTGAAGGGAGACTGAAGGGACGCAATAGAAGGCTGGAGTCCTTGTTCATTTTCCTCCATCTACCGCCTCTCGGATTGTGCGCGATGAAGTTGCTCTACGTGCTAGCAATCGTCGGCCTTATGGCAGGTATAGTATAGAGATGACAAATCGACATGAGCCTCTCCTCGATTTGCATGCTCTCTCGTCTGTCTAACCGGCGAGAGAGCATGCAAATCGAGGAGAGTCGCGTGCCGATTTATCATCTCTAGTATAGTATATACTGTAGTAGTGGCATAGTTGCGTAACTGGTAATTCACGCTGTTTACAAGCGATTTTAAGATTGGTTGGTGCTACGCGCGAGTTATAGTAGTGTCCTAGATATAACTTATTTCAGTCGCTGCAAACGGTGACATCTTCAGTCTCCCCGCTATTCCGATCGTCTCCAGACGTGCTCCATTGACAACTCACTGCATAATCACTCGCGTCCGTCGTGATGTAAGGGTCTTTATCATGCATATTAGCTTTAAGATTAGGAACGGATAGTATGACATTGTAACATCATTTCAGTGCGGGTACTCGTTCAACGACAAAGAGGGACGATGGGAGTCGGTATGTCGCCCTTTTTCCATTTCATGCAATCCTCGCAAGGGCAGGCTACCCACCTCTTCCGCGATGGGGTGGCTAGTCCGCCCTTGCGAAAATAATGTCAAACCACCGTTACTTTTGCTTACCTTTATACCAGGAATGAATCCGAATACTCTTCGCTGATGAAGTGGCGAAGAGAAAGCTGTTGATAGAATAAGATCTCTCTACTATGATCATTCATTGCAGAACTGCCCGAGCAAGTTCGACATTCGAGAGGAGCTGGAAGACTTCGTTGTCGGAACTGGAGAGAAGAAGCACTAGACCACTCCTTCCGCCATCGACAGTAGGGTGCGCAATTCGGGTCGCCGTCTCTTCATTTCACATATTCTCTCGCAACCGGCCGAGAGAGAATGTGAAATGAAGAGACGGCGACCCGAATTGCGCAATCTACTCGACAGTCACTGATCTCCCCTCACCATCCCGTTGATCCGCCCTAATCGACACAGTAGCCACTCCTCCCCCCCCCTTTGACCCCCCTTATCATCACAGCAGCCCCCCACTGAAATCGTCATAGCAGCCGCTTCCCCTTTCCTGAACATCCCCAATGTTTTGAGGAGAAGCGGCCCGATTAACCCAACATGCTCTCGTTGAGATAAATGTGTACGTTAAGAATATGAGACGATAAGAACAGTTAAGAATATGAGACGATAAGAATCATTCATTTTAAGAGGATACAAAGTCATTAGGCACTCATATGCAATTTTCAAACAGCATTGGTCGGGTCGATATTTTTTTTGGAGAACAGTGGATACGCGTCATTGTTAAGCAATCTCAGATAATCCAACAATTTAAGTTCTGCTCCATTCTCTCTTACAAGGTGATTGTCTTCCCTCATTTCGTTATGCAAAGTAGGTGGTATATATGGAATTAATTGAACCGGAACAACGACGTCAACAGGACGGTATTTACGTATGCCTAGGCAATGCGGGTTACGCAGTAACGGGTTACAAATTAGTATACGAAGGACAACTCGAAACAAAACAAAAAAAGTATAGCTTTTTAATTGTACAGACAGTTAATTTTTTTTTAAATAGAAGTAGTCAATTCCTTCATATATTATCATTTTTCATTGAAGAACAAAGACATTATCTTCATCATCAATTTTACATTTGGTAAAGGCTCGATCATATCAATTTACATCTGACTGTTCTAAAAGCAGGAACAGCGATTGGATAAAACAGCAATGAACAATTTGAAATGATCGCAGAATAGTTAAACGGGGCTTAGTTTACTCACATTATCACAGTCGAAAAACACGTTCAAAGGGATCTATATTAGGCGTCTACCGTACAATTCACATTGTTCACTATATACAGAAAATCATCAACTAGTGATTTCGAAAACTCAACAATTAAATATTAATATATTACTCTGATAATATTTAATTAAATATTTTAACTAAGCTCTGAATATTTGATTTGTCATGGGACAAATGTTAACGTGCGGATGGCAAGATGAGTGGACGATTTTACCCGAAGGAAGGTAGTGAATGACATTGAGTGGATCGAATCGTTTCGAACATACGCCACATCGAGACGAATCCGTTACCTGAATAAATAAATTCAATAGTTATAATCAGGAACACGAATTTCTGAAGCAAAACACCGGCAGAATTGAGGGAAAGAGAAGGCGAATGTCGAATAAATTTCAACTATACGGTGCGGCGCGGCGAGCCTAGGGTGGTGGCGGGAAAGAGAAGAAAAACTAACCCGGAATGAACTCTTCGATGAGGGATCAACCAGGGATTCTCTCGCTTTCTCGCTGAACGCCTTCTTTATTTTGCTCGCAACACTTCCGTCGTTGACTGATTGAAGCTCGCGGAAGATCAATGGAGCGAAGGTATCCTGAAAATAACAGGGATTTTTTGCATGCATTGAAGAACACGCCTTTCCCGTCTGCATGTCAGCTGATTCCGCCCATCTAAATCACGAACTACAGAAAGCCTCCCGTAATCATACAGTATACCACTGACATGGATTCAACCATACAGTATACCCTTGATGATTCGCGACACGTGTCTTTGATATCAAACACTCACAAGTGCAGAATTGTCCGGAATGAACTTGATTGCTCCCGATTTGATGAGAGAAGGCGATGCTTCGATTACAGTCCGCATTACGTCGGGAAGACGGAGAGATGCGGCAGCCGAGGGGTCACATTCACTGAACATGGTGGCATGTTAGAGGGAAAAAGTAAATATCAAGTTGCTTCCTTAAATGAATCTGCCTTTGAAAAAGACGTCTCAACACGACCCCGCATGGTGGTGTATATAGACCGGCTACTGTAATGTAGGGCCAACTCCTTATTCAAAGCACACGAAGTTCTGCTGGGTTCACTTCTAGGCCTATTTGGCTAACATATGATATTGCAGTAGTCTTCATTCTCACCATTTCCTCTTGAGTTGATGCAGAAAATGCGTGGAAAGAGAGGAATTACTAGAGGAGAAGTGATGGATGATCTGCAATGAGTAAAAATATTGCGAGCTATTCGTTAATAATGGAAGATAATTTACGGTATACTGGAATAGATATGTGAGATCGATATGTGATCAGAGTTTAAGTTGTCAAAACAGTGGGTCTTTCATACCTGCTGAATGGCTTGCAATGCTCCAGGGAACTCGACACTCTCGATCACTCCTTGAATGGCCTTCTCTGGATCTGCCTGAAATAATTGCGACTTCATAAATAGGTATTGTGACTTTTCAGCTACTGTCATTCTGTTTGGGCGATTGAATTGGTATCCACTAAATATTTCTATTTAAGATGATGAGCCCAAATGTGAGAGTACCTAATTCACCTCATATTTTTTCAGGTAGCTGTCTGTTATTCATTTGGATCTTCCCGCTGCTACATTTGAAGATATTTACCTTTGCCCTCCCATTTCGACAAATGTGTGCGCACATGAGGTCAATGCCCATTCACGAAATATAAGGCTCACCCGATTCGCGGCGACTACTCTTTCAACGGTGAGATGATCCCCAGTCAGCAAATCCTCCACATGTGCATCTTTCTCACTGAGAATAATCTCGATAAGAAGCTTGCGTAGTCTTGCATTCTCATCGGCTGCAAGTTCTTCATGAGAGGGAGAGAGGCGATCTGTAAGAGATATTCATTATTAATCCGGGAGTATTCATGTTTCCTATTCTTTATGTAAACATTACTAACCTGTTACAAGCTGTACAAGCCTGCTCTTCAAATCAGTTGTAGTTTGCTGATCACTCAGATATAGACAGAGAAGCACCTGACATATATGGGCATATTTATGTTGACAACATCATAAGCAGGGATTCCCGATCATCTTCCACTTTCGCACTCCATATCACATCTCTAACCGTCGATCAATAAGTAATGCACCTCGAGCTCGCAAGTTCTTCCCCCGAAAAGGTAGAGTACGAACTGGTCATCGAACCATGTCGCACGTTTCTGAACCAATTCAAGGAGCAACTCCTCTGATTCATTATTCTCCTTCAGATAATCTGTCCATTTTCGCACGATTGCGATCCCAGATGAGTCGATTCTGAAAAAGACGATCATTAGAAACACATAAACTTACTGAATGTATACGGTAACGCGTAAAAACAGTAATGAAGTAAGCACTAAACGTACTATGAGCCATGGAATTATTAGTAAACGTTGGATATCAAAGAGAATTATAGCTCACCCATTCATCAACGTTACGAGTAGCACTCTATCAACGAGAGGGTGAAGTGATGCATCCAACCACTCCAATGAGAGCACTTCGGAAAGAGGATGGGATACAGTTCGCAAGACGAGTTGAGCATTCACCAACTGAATTATTGATATTTGTCATCTAACCCACTAGGTTCCTTCATGGTGAAATGAATCTCATACAATATTGTCCCCATGCAACACACAGAGACTCAAAGACACTCAAATATTCACTGACCTTACTCCAAATACCCGTCATATACACTAAGTTACCGTATGCCTACTCTCACACTATCGGATCATACCGTAACACCCAATTACCGTAATTCTATAGTAATCACCGAAACCCTCACCTTTCTTCCCTCGACGTAGTCATTGACTGATTGTTCATCGTAGCTTTCTCTGTTTCCCAGTATTTCGATTAGATCAACGGGAGATTCAATAAGACGCATTCGAGCAATCGTCAGAAGAGTCGCCCAATCCTCAACACATTGTGTTACAAATAGAATCATAGTTTACTAAGAGCGTCAGTTTGTTGGTTTCCGCTCTTGAGTGAATCATTATCCAGTATGTCTTGGAGAGCTCTATATTTCCAATTTATGGGCCCATATCAACTCTGTCTAATCCGTAACTACAGTAACCCACCGAAACAAATCTGTATCTGAACTACACTGTTTATCTACCATAAACCCACAGTGTCCTCATCGAAAGTTCAATCTCGATATCATCTATCATACCGCAACAACAATACAAGTTAGTAAGATCGCATATTCACCTTTGTCTGATCTTCTGACCATGTCTTTTCCAGCACTTCGGAGATGAGCCTCTCAACCAGAATTACATCGGAGATTTGGTCGGTAGGAGAGTCAATCTTGTCGAATATTGCAGTGAAGTGGGTGTTCACCTAAATCATAGATCTCATTTTTGTGTGCTGGTGCAGGCCCTGACGAGTCAACCCAGAGCACTAACGCTACTTACATCAAAAGGCGATACATGTCCTTCCAATAACAGATTGATTCCCTCCTCTTCTTCTTTCTTCGATATCTTCTCGAATCCGACGCGTAGATGAACTTGTTGGTACGTCTGCAGTTAAACACAATGTTCTCCGGAGCAGGGGGCGAGAACGCATCAAATTTTTAACTGTGCGCTAATCGCTATAGTTGGCACATCTTGATTGTAGCTGTGTTTCATCAGCGAATTTGATATTTGCACAACTCACAATCAGGTCCTCATCCGATTTGATCTCATTATTGCGCACGACATAAAGTGCACTTTCGAGCTCGCCTTTCTCCAGTAGATCGTTGGCCTGAAATTAATTATTAATTAGTCAAAATTGTATTATTACTTTATGCTGGTTACTTAATTAGAGCTAATCATTATCCAACACTCTTGAAATCATAGTTAGAATGCAGGTTCCACTTTCAGGAAGGCTCTGAGCAACATTCAGCTCTTTTTACATTCCCCTCCTGCATTTCGCCTCACTACCCACCTTTTGCGACCAACTGAGCTGTCGTATACAGAAGACATCGGCATCCGCTGATCTCGTGAATATGACTACGGAATCAGCGAGGAGACCGGACGCGCAGGGATGAGAGGGCACATCGAGGGACTGACGCATCCGACCGGTCGACGAGTTACTGCAATAAAAGTAGTTGTTTTGAGCGATTACTCGTTATTTCGGCGTATTGAATGCAATCGGAAGCTACAGGTCATCCCGTTAATCAAGGCACTTGCGTCCTGCGGAAGATCACTGCTAGGCCAGTATTTATAAAGACAATTCCGTCCGGAAGACCCAATCTCTTCTTCGGACCTACTTTACCGCGTGATCTACTAGTCTCTATTCTCATACCTACCGTCTAACTATTCGACCTGCTTCCGAGACAACAGCCGGCCTTACCGTTGTATCCCATCTAGCGTTGTGTTACGATGTAAAATCGCTTGACGTAGACCTTTTCTTTTTGTACCTTCGATACAAACTCACTCGAACACGAAGAGCTTCGTCTCTCCAATAACGACAAGACTATCTTCCGTTTTTACAATACTTCTCGGGTGCTCATGATTCCATATGAGAGGCGGCCGAGCTGCGGATCCACTTCCGTCCACGAAGAGAGCCATGTCAGGCATGCAACCGGCAACGACGAAATTGCCCTGAAAGATTTTATTTATCATGAAATTATCCGGTATCAAATTATTCCGTGAACCGTGAAATTATCCACAAGCCCCACCATCCAAGGTCGTTGTTCGAAAGTTGAAGTGAAGATGAAACTTATTCGACATTCTCAATGGCACTCTCCCCCCCCCTCTCTTGATTCCCTCATTTCTGTCGGTGTTGTGCGGCGGGCGGCACAACACCATAACTCTTCTCTTAATCTCTACGCTCTCCCTAGTTCCTTCGCTGTTTCACTCCGTCATATCGATTGTCTCCACTTGAAGATGATTGTCACATTTGCAAAGGCGGAGTGGAAAAGAATAGTGATGGCATTCTTTGCTCTAATAAAATTGTGTATATTTCCCTTGGTGCGCGTTGCCTGAAATTTCACTCACGGAAATTTGTTTTTTTTTCTGACATTTGCCAAGGAGACTTTCGAACTTCCTTCCTCTCTTATCTGTCCTATGCGCATTGAATTCCTTATTTCTGATTGAATCGTTTCCGATCGGCAGTCATAATATTACACATTTGACATCGTCTGTTTCAGGAAAACAGTCCAATACAGTGATTTTTTTATCTTTTTGACACGATTATTCGCCGATTAATGTTTATTTTTATTTTTCAGAGATACTGAACATTCTGAGAAGAGTTGCGGAACCAGTAAAAGAATAATAAAGGCAATAGCAATGAAATACCGCATTGATAGGCTGAAGAGTTTGATCAAATACAAGCGGAATGTTGTCAAAGCAAGTAAGCGAGCTACCGGTCCGGTCGTGGGGGCGCACTCCTAAAAAATTGCACCATCAACAATTTTAGATTTACCACAAAGTCGTATTCCTGCACATGAAATCGCTCAATATTCTGATTTTTCTGGAGTTTTTAGATCCAGTGCGAAGCTTTTGCATGAAATAATGTACAAAGGGCAAAAGGAAGAGGCAAAATGGCAAAATGCAAAAAAAAATGAAGGCAAAAAGGCAAAAAAAAAAGGCAAAAAGAGGCAATCAAAGGCAAAATGCGCCAGAGTCCTCCCTCAGGGATAAATTTAATATTATTATCATATTGTGAAAGAAAGTTCCAACCTCCTCGTCGGATGTGCCCTCCTCCTCCACAGCCTCTTTGTCCTCTTCATACATCTTAGTCAGCTGAAATAGAACGAGATTTTTGCTGTTACGGGATGAGTGTCAGACAAAGGCTCAGTCCCATCATTAAAACCCTAAGCTCTAAATCGTAAGGACTTGAATTGGGAATAATCTATCAAAATGGTTGTTACCCTCTCAGCAGTGCCCGGCGAAATCGCCCTTCTTCTCATTTTCTTGGCCTTTTCCGCGTCTTTCTGAGTGTCCGCCGAAGTGTTCATGATGACTAACTGATGATGGTCATCGACTAACCCTGCGCAAGGATGACACGCAAATTCGTGAAGCGTTCCAAATTTTTTTCACTCTCCTCTCTTCCCTCACTCTCCTCTCTTCCCTCACTCTCCTCTCTTCCCTCACTCTCCTCTCTTCCCACACTCTCCTCTCTTCCCTCGCGTTGATAGGTGCTTCCCATCTCTCTCTGCGCGATCCAATCGATACCTTTCTCACTTCCTATCTTTGATTTGTTTCCAATTTCGCTATTGATTGTCTCCTTTTTATGATTATATGACTAAACGATTCGCTGATATGTCCCCGACCTCACTTCGGGACGAATTGGAATCGGATGCTGTTCCCGACGTGAATGCTCTGATCCAGGGTATAGGCAAGTACCTTGGTTCTCTCTCTGGTGGAGATAAGACCTCCCCACTCGCTCTCCTGCTTGGTACTTGTGCCAGCGTGTTGAGCGATCTCAAGTTGAGATCGACGTCGTCGATTGATGACGCTATTGAGAAAGAGAAACGAGAGCGATCAGTCGTGGTTCAGGGGCTCCCTGAGTCCAGTGCAGTGAAGGCCAGTGAGAGAATGGCTGATGACCATGCCAGGGTCATCTCCATGCTTGATCTTGTTGACCTAGAGCACTCACCCGCTGCTATATTCCGAATGGGTGAGAAGTCGGATACCCGCCCTAGATTGCTTAAAGTTATGTTTCACAGTCGTTCCGCCCAGACCACTTTCCTATCCAAGTCCCGTACTGTCACGAGCAAATTCCCTAATGTATTCGTTCGCCCCTCTCTGACCAAATCGGAGCGAGAAGCGGCTTTCCTTCTACGTGAGAAGAAGCGTCAACTCAAGTCTGAAGGCAAGGACGTGCTGATCTACGCGGGATCCATCATCGAGAGAGGCCAATTGGAAGCGATGAAGAAGCAAGTTCGCTCTTCTCGCTCCCAATCTCGTCGTCGTCCTCCTTCTCGCAACCCCGTCACTTCATCCTCCTCCATTCGGCCGGCATCTTCCTCGAATTCCTCTCTTCTCCACTCCATTCCTTCCCTTCTCGCTCCCCAGGCTAATGCCTCTACCCCCGCTCCTTTTTAGCTCCGCCCGAGCAAACGACCTATTCCCTATCATGTCAATACTACAATACTCGTTCTATCGTAAATAAGATTGCCCCATTCCGATCTTTCCTTATGGTCTCACAACCTCATATCGTATTCCTCACTGAAACTTGGTTATCCAACAAGATCCCTTCATCCTTGATTATCGGTGCATTACCGTATACCATACTCCGTTTCGACCGATCCTCCCGTGGTGGTGGTGTCGCTATCATTATACGAGATTACCTATCTTACTCTACCGTAACCCTTCCCTCAAGTGAACACGAGATTTCTTGTATCGACCTTTTCCACCAATCTGCTTACATTAGACTCTGTGTAGTCTATCGTCCTCCTACATACTCTCTTTCCAAGTCAGAATCCCTCATTACATGCTTATCTGATTGTTGTATACTAGAATAGAATATTAGAGTAATGAGTATGACACAACTCTAACGTCATTTCAAATGCATAGAGTCCCGCACGGAATTCCCTGATACGCAATATACCGTAATCCCGTGTTGTGCAATTATTGCCCTGGCCTAAACTGACTCGCTCTTCTCTCTCTTCTAGTTCTTCCCCGCCGTTTCCACGCTACTTTTCTGTAAATAGTCTTCTACAATAAATTGCTGACATCACCCGTGGTTGGATCTTCACTCAAGGACACAAATACACAACATTATTGGCGTTCAGGAGTTAACCGAACTAAAAGTAAGTGAATTTTCGAATATTTTCGAAAATCGTTTTCTTCGTTTTTTCGGGTTTTCTTGAGTTCGCCACTGGCTCACACCAGTGGTAAGAAGCACCCCGCACGGGGATCACAGCTTATCCGTCACGGAATCAGAATCAGCCCCCACAGGCACACGATTTCTGATACCCTCGCCGGAGGCCCTGCCCAAAATTTGATTTTGGAAGGCACCATCACGTGGTGAAGGTTGTGGAGGAGTCGCAAAGCAAGCGTATTGTGATCTATCAAGTAGAAGTAAAGCTATCACAGGCTAGAATCTCATCATTTGCACGAAATATTCTCAAGAGTTGTCTGTCTCGCCTGAAAAATGGAAGAAGCAACTGAGAAAATGGCGGAAGTGTTGCTGGCAATGCAACAGATGATGGCAGCACAGCAGGCTGAGTTGAAAGCATTGAGAGACCATCAGGCACAGAGTGCAACCAGTAGTGGAGACGACTCGAACAAGAGTCGCGGACCCTCAGTGGACTCCCTGGAGAAGCAAATCAGATTGTTCAGTTACAATGCTGATGAGGGATGGACCTATGAGGCATGGTGGACTCGTCATGAGGGCCTGTTCAATTCTGTGAAAGTGGAAGATGGAGAGAAGAACCTCATGCTATTGAGACATGTGGATGACACAGTGGACAGACAGTTTCGTGACCACATTCGACCAAAGAAACTGACTGAAATGTCATTCTCTGAGGTTCATGCGGTCATGACGAAATTGTTCGGAGACAAGAAGACCATTTTCGAAAAGAGACTCGAAATGTTCAATCTCAAGATGTCAAAGGTGAATATTGACGATCTTCGAGAATTTGCAACGAGAGTAAATCGAGTGGTCGAGGATGCTGATGTCACCCAGCTTACCCCGGATAAGATCAAGACGATGATCTTCTTGGCAGGTGTTGATCTACCGAGACACACCGGTGCCATGTTCCACATCATCAATGGCATGAAAAGGGAAGAGAATCCCACCCTCGAGAAGTTACTCGAGATAGCTGATAGCTTCAAGGAGGCTCAGCTAGACTCTCAAACAGTGACTGGCCAGAATCGATCTCATGTTAATGCTGTGAGGCAGCATTATGGGAAGGGGAAGGAGAAGTCCCGCCGAGATCGAAGCTCTTCCACAGACTCTGATAATGATGGATGTGAAAGATGTGGTCGAGATCACGATGATGGGAGGTGTCCATTTGTGAGTGCGATCTGTCACAAATGCAAAGAGACTGGTCACATAAGAGTGAAGTGTCCAGGGAGGAACAAGGGAGCCAAACCCAAGTTCAACAAGATCAAGAGCGAGCGATCAGGAAACTCATCAGAGTTCGATGTTTCAATGAAAGTGAATGGAATGAAAGTGGAAATGAGTGTTGACTCAGGTTCCGATCTGACATTCATCTCGAAGCACACGTGGAAATTGGTTGGATCACCGAGAGCAAGGTGTACCAACGTCACTCCCGAGTGCCCTAATGGATCGATTTTCCTTGTGACTGGAAAATGCGATGTTCATTTGGAGATGAATGGGGTCATTACTTTCGGAGAAGTATATATCACTGAAGATGTGAACGTGCTTGGAAAAGATCATATGCAGTTCTTCTTTACTCTGATTCCCAAGAGGGCGGAGGCTCAGCTCAATCACCCGATCAGAAGTATCGAGGTTACAGAGACGGATGAAAGACTCCCCTCTGGTACTGGAGGTGTGAAAGATCACTCCAGGGATTACTCGATTGCTATCGAGGGTACAGAAAAGGTGAAAGGCCCATTTTCTGGAAATGGCACAGAGGTGAATGAGATATTTCACTCTGGTACTGGACTAGTCACGAACGAATCCAGGAATTACTCGATTCACACAATCGAGGGTACAGCAATGGTGAAAGACCCATTGACTGGGAATGACGATCTGTCTCCTGGGATTGCTATTCTGGAGAGATCGGTATCTTCTCCAAGGAGATCAAGTCTGAAAGATGACGAAATTCACTCGAAAGAGGAAGTCGCAGTTGCTTACTGTGCAGTGAAGAAGGATCGCGAGATTCTCACATCCGAGTCGATGACTGAAAGTCTGCTCGCGAACGAGCTGAAAGATGGCGTTCTGACCGGTTCAGACTCAGGACTTCTGGGTCAAGACCAGATGGAAGTGAAGAAGGAACACGGATCGCCGACTTCGTCAAGCTGCGACGCGTTGAGAAGAACCGACTACCGTAACCCTTCGTGCGGAGATGAGCCCGCCGACTACAACTCATCACCAACGGAGACGTGCCCGGCAATGATGCCGATCGAGCGAGTGCAAGAGAAGAAGAGATAACTGTCGCGCAATGCCAGTCCTATTGACCACATTTTGTTGATATCGTGGCCCACTCTCATATTCTTTTCTTCGTTTCTGTTTTATCAGATACTCCCAAGTTCGTATCTTAGAAGGGAGGTGTTGTATACTAGAATAGAATATTAGAGTAATGAGTATGACACAACTCTAACGTCATTTCAAATGCATAGAGTCCCGCACGGAATTCCCTGATACGCAATATACCGTAATCCCGTGTTGTGCAATTATTGCCCTGGCCTAAACTGACTCGCTCTTCTCTCTCTTCTAGTTCTTCCCCGCCGTTTCCACGCTACTTTTCTGTAAATAGTCTTCTACAATAAATTGCTGACATCACCCGTGGTTGGATCTTCACTCAAGGACACAAATACACAACACTGATATACATGCTTCGTCTCCCCATCCTATCGTTATTATCGGTGACTTCAATTCTGATTCTCTTTGTACTCATCCCACACCTATTGATAGACTTTTCCTAGACTTCCTAATTTCTGTTGATCTATCTCACTGTCATATGTTTCCTACGCGCGGCAATAGATGTATCGATTGGGTCATAGGTAACGATCCCTCCCTGATTCCAACCATCTCTATCGTACCTCCCTTTCCCTCTTGTGATCACTCTGGTCTATCATTCTCCCTCTCTTCTCCCCAGTCTCCTTCATTACCATCCCAAATTCGCGACTTCACTCGTGTCGATTATTCTGCAATTTCCAATTACCTACTTTCTATCGACTGGTTTTCCCTGTTTTGTGACTGTCCTGATATTGACTCTATTTACTCCGCCTTCTCTTCTGCTATTCATTCTGCCATTGATCTCTTTGTTCCCTACCGTACCCCTCGTCCTCCTTCTCTCTCTTACCCTCCTCACATTCGTCGGCTTATCATACATCGTGATGCATTGTTCTCAAAAGTTCACCTTCCTTCCGTTAGAATCCTGTTTGACCAATGTAGTAAGAAGCTCCTTTTTGAGATTGACAAATGGACCCGTTATTCTACCCGTAAAAAACTCTCGCGTGTCAATGATTTGTATCGCCACATTTCCTCTCTCACGAAACCTAAACTTTCCATTCCTGAACTAGTCTCACCTCAGAACTTACCTGTGTTTGATAGTATCTCCAAATCCAATCTTCTTGCCTCAGAATTTGCCTCTCACTTTACTCTTGATGACGGTTGTCTCCCTTCCCTTTCCTCCTCACGTGTTCCCCCTTCCCTCTCTCTATTCACTTTCTTTCCTCATGAAGTTTACAAATCCCTCCGTAAATTGTCCCCAACCGGCTCTACTGGTCATGATGCCATTCCACAAATCATATTCTCGAAATGTGCCTATGCTCTGTCAACCCCACTTGCTGACATTTTCAACTTGAGTCTCATTTCTGGTACCGTACCCTCTGCTTGGAAACACTCCCTTATTACTCCTATCCCCAAACCTGGTAAAGACTCCAAACTTCCCTCTTCCTACAGACCCATTTCTATTATTTCTCCTGCTGCTAAGACTATGGAACGTCTCATTAAAGACCACCTCAACTCGCACCTTTCTCGTTTCAATGTTCTCCCTTCTAACCAGCACGGTTTCCGTTCTGGTGCTAGTGTTATTACCAATCTCCTGACTTGTCAGAATGATTGGACCAGTGCCCATTCCAAAAAGCTTGTCACTGATGTTGTCTACATTGATTTCACTCGTGCTTTCGATGTTGTTCCTTATCCCAAACTTCTGGCTCGTCTTTCACATTACGGTATTCACTCAAACTTGCTCTCTTGGCTTGAATCATTTCTGTCTGATCGCACTTTCTCTGTCCGACTGTCCGCTATTACTAGTCATCCTTACCCCATTTTATCTGGTGTTCCACAAGGTATTGTACTAGGACCCACTCTTTTCTCTATTTATCTTGCTGACCTCTCTCTTGCCTTATCTAAGTTTCCTAACGTATCCGTGCAATGCTACGCTGACGATGTTAAATTATATGTCTCCTACAATAAGTCTACCAAAGCTAGTATTACGAAAGAATTCCAATCTGCTCTAAATTGTCTCTTTGAATGGACCCAATGTAATCAATTGTCTCTCTCCGCTTCTAAATGTTCTCATATCCGAATTGGTTCCAAACAAGTATCCCCTCGGTACAGCATTAACTCCACTGTTCTTCCTCTTGAGAATAATGTTCGTGACTTAGGTGCTCAAGTTCGCTCTGATCTTAAGAACTCTTCCTCTATAAAAATCCGTGCCCAGAAAGCAACTTCTAAAATGTTCCTCCTTCTCAAAGCTCTTCCTTTCAATTGTCCAACTATCCTGATTCGTAGTTACAAAGCCTATGTTCTTCCATTACTTGACTTTGCTTCGCCTTTCTGGAATCCCCACTACTCAAGTGATATTGCTACTCTTGAAAAAGTCCAACATACCTTTACTCGTCAACTCTTCTATCGTTGCTTCCCATCCCCTGATTATCCTCTTTCTCTCCCCTCCTACTCTGACCGTATCAAAACCCTTGGCCTGCGCGCGCTTACAGAGAGGAGAGTCATAGGTGATCTTTGTATGACTCACATGATTATGAATGGTCTCACTATTATACCACGTTCTCTTTTCTACGTCTACAAGCCATTACGAGACCGCACTTCATCCTTCGGAATCAACATAGAGTTGACAACCAGTACTCCCAGATACCACTCTTTCCCTGTCAGAACCTCACGATGGTACTCCCAACTTCCAGATAGTGTTCGCACTGCTCCCAATATCCGAATGTTCAAGCGTCGACTTGAAAACCACCCCATCATCGCTCATTTAGCCAAACTCACCTAACCCAGGAGAGTCCCCCCCCCCTTCATTCCTGCTCTCCCACCTTATTATGTAACGTTTCGGTCTCGTTGCGCCTCGGGCGTAGATAAATTATTATTATTATTATTAAAATAGGTTATATCAAATTTAATATCGACACTCGAAGCGTTTTTTATCAGCAAATAATTTTACCCATTCATTCAGTTAGTCATCATGAACACTTCGGCGGACACTCAGAAAGACGCGGAAAAGGCCAAGAAAATGAGAAGAAGGGCGATTTCGCCGGGCACTGCTGAGAGGGTAACAACCATTTTGATAGATTATTCCCAATTCAAGTCCTTACGATTTAGAGCTTAGGGTTTTAATGATGGGACTGAGCCTTTGTCTGACACTCATCCCGTAACAGCAAAAATCTCGTTCTATTTCAGCTGACTAAGATGTATGAAGAGGACAAAGAGGCTGTGGAGGAGGAGGGCACATCCGACGAGGAGGTTGGAACTTTCTTTCACAATATGATAATAATATTAAATTTATCCCTGAGGGAGGACTCTGGCGCATTTTGCCTTTGATTGCCTCTTTTTGCCTTTTTTTTTTGCCTTTTTGCCTTCATTTTTTTTTGCATTTTGCCATTTTGCCTCTTCCTTTTGCCCTTTGTACATTATTTCATGCAAAAGCTTCGCACTGGATCTAAAAACTCCAGAAAAATCAGAATATTGAGCGATTTCATGTGCAGGAATACGACTTTGTGGTAAATCTAAAATTGTTGATGGTGCAATTTTTTAGGAGTGCGCCCCCACGACCGGACCGGTAGCTCGCTTACTTGCTTTGACAACATTCCGCTTGTATTTGATCAAACTCTTCAGCCTATCAATGCGGTATTTCATTGCTATTGCCTTTATTATTCTTTTACTGGTTCCGCAACTCTTCTCAGAATGTTCAGTATCTCTGAAAAATAAAAATAAACATTAATCGGCGAATAATCGTGTCAAAAAGATAAAAAAATCACTGTATTGGACTGTTTTCCTGAAACAGACGATGTCAAATGTGTAATATTATGACTGCCGATCGGAAACGATTCAATCAGAAATAAGGAATTCAATGCGCATAGGACAGATAAGAGAGGAAGGAAGTTCGAAAGTCTCCTTGGCAAATGTCAGAAAAAAAAAACAAATTTCCGTGAGTGAAATTTCAGGCAACGCGCACCAAGGGAAATATACACAATTTTATTAGAGCAAAGAATGCCATCACTATTCTTTTCCACTCCGCCTTTGCAAATGTGACAATCATCTTCAAGTGGAGACAATCGATATGACGGAGTGAAACAGCGAAGGAACTAGGGAGAGCGTAGAGATTAAGAGAAGAGTACCTTTTATCGGAGGGCTCATTGTAACTTATTGTATTGTCAATCCCATTGAATGAGCGCTGAGCGTGCATAGACAATGAAACATTGCAGCAGCTCCACGTACACTACAGGACGTATATAGAAAAAGCCATTCGATAGATGAGAGGAAAAACATCTTCAACTGCAACAAAAAACTTTGTTTTGAAATCGAAAAATAATGAAAATAGGGAAAACGGTATCATCGAGTACGAGGGAGACTGAGAAATGAAAAAAAAATATAATGGCTTTGTTCAAATGCTCTATATCTCGTTGTGCCAGGCACCATTTTTTAGTTCGCTCCTTCCCGCAATCTACAGTGACGTATGGCCTCTTTCCCCATAACCCCTACGTTGACATCTTTTCGAATAAAATATCTATGTTGCTCTATCAAAAGAGCGTAGACTCTCGTAGCAACAATGGTTCATATGCGTGATCTTCAACACGAAACTTGTTCAATGACGAGCAAAAGAAGTGAATTCAAGGAACGTAAAAGGTGTTTATTTTTCACAATCTCGAGTCGATGTCAGTTAGTGTACTTTTCATATCGAATCTCATCGAATTCCAACGTCGATCGAATAATGTTCATTGTCGACCGTATCCTATTGTACACGTCTTTAGTCATCACTTCCTTCACTATACCCATTTATGCAGTAGTCGTGAATACAATCCTCTCGACGCAGTATAAGTGCAGCTTCGATCGCACTTTCTTCGCGATTGTCGCGGTAAATAATTAATTATGGAACTTTTAATTAGCTAAAACAAATCACTCTTGAAGGTTGGCGGGATATCAGACATTATTTCCCTCAGTTCAAATGTTGTGTACATTCTCATCACTCTTGACTGGATACATATTCCGTATGTTAAGTTGTGCGCACAGGTGAGTACGATCTATTATTGGTTCATTTTGATCTATTATTGGTTCATGGTTCGTTGAAAATATAAAACGAAATGATTTATTAATTTTTTTTACTGCAGATTTTCACTGGAATTGCTTGGAGTTCTCGTGTGTCCACGAATCTCACTGATCTTCTCATCTCATTTCACCGTGTAACTGCTGTACTGGCACTACACAAACATGCAAAGGTCAATTTTCGAAAATAATACTTTCCTCAGATGATCAATGTTCAGATATTTACCAAGAAAGTAGTCCAATTCATCCTCGTTGCTCTCGTTTTAATAATTCTCTCTGCTTTTATTCTTGGAACTCTAGCAGATTCCAGTTGGGTAAAAGGAACAGGACCGGGCCGATACATACAGGTTTATCGTTATTTTACTTTTCTTAATAATTATGTTTCGTAGCACAACAACTTCACCGATCATAAACATCCCTTGCTCGGGGCTCAATCCGTATTCGCTATTGTAATCGTTGCCAACTACGTCTTACTCTTAATCGCATTTCGAAGAGAACTTCAAAAGCTGAAGGTCTGTTTTTCACAGTTTGAAAGGATAATTCGGTTCATTCTAGTCCACAATCTCGTCATCGATGACTGCCAAACACAAGAAACAAAGCCGAATGGTTCTCACAAAGGTGGCGGTTACAGTCTGCAGTCTCGAGGTTTTCTGCTGATCTAGTAACATCCTTTACCAAGGACAATTTATCAAATATTTTTCTGGTACAGTGAAAATTGGAGTAAAAATCTGACTGTCTTCGTTTCCCGTTGTCTCTCTGGTGTCAGGGAGAGCGTGAGAGTATGGCTAAATAAGAGAGTCAGGCGATTGTTAAAAAATCAAAGTTCAAATTCCAGATACTCTTCCTCGCTTACTCACTCGTATCGACGTATATTTCCATTCCCGTGAGCACCTATTCTCATCCTCAGACAACACTCGAATCTTTTAGTTCGAGACTAACGTCGCCATTTACGTGTTTCTGTCTACGATTATCGTGGGAAGTCCATCGTACTCGCTGCTGGCATTCAGCTCAACACTGCAAGTACGCATCATCGTAAGGTGAGGTAAAGGTAAAAAGGTAAAAGATAAATGTCATCCCGTTAATGCGGAAAGGTGAGAAGATTACGAGTAAACTGCTGGAGTGTGTAAATGTGCTTAGTCTTGCCACAAATAAGAATCCAAAATTATTTGAATGCGATCGACGAACGATGAGATGAAAGAAATTTTGCAGACTGCGCAAGCTGAAGCCAATTAGAGTGGACGTGGTCTCCATTCAAACAATTGATGCGAATGATCGAGATTTATAGACAATCGATGCCGATTTTCGCCAATTCATTCACTTAGTTGCATTCACAGCATAGCTGCCAATTAAGCAATTGTAATATTTGTCCACTTTTAATATGTGTCAAACATGACATAACAAGAATAAAATATTAATTTTGTTCACGAGAGTGGAAGTGTTCTGAATTCCCTCAAATTATTCTTGCATTCAGAGCTTGCATTTTTTCTCGTGTATTTCTTCTTGCATTTTTTCTCGTGTATTTCTTCCTTACTTGCTTGATGACGCGATATACCCGGCGAGGAAATGTTCCAATGAGCCATACACATTTGAGAGAATGAGTGTCATCTAGTACTCTTCATTGATAATCTTCGATCATGGAGCAAAAGCAATATAATATATATAATCGAAATTTTGATCGATATTCTTTTTTTCTTGCGCTCTTTATGATAACGCATATTCATTTGACCAAGAGTTCAAACGGCCATAAAAGATTTCAAGATCAAAACAGAGAATTACGTGACCTTCTGAAGATAATCAGACCTTGTAAATATACCAATTTATTTCGAAATTTACACCGACACATCGACACATCGACTTTTGTGTTTTCATGAGCAGAGTGCTTTCCTAGAATATCATGTATAGATTCATACTGACCACGAGATCAAACAGCCATTTATATTTGCAAGGATGGGAAAATAGAGATAAGTTCTCATCACAAATATAGTATTCACTACGAATTGTTATCGCTATTCTTGTTTCCTAGAGAAGAGCACTTATCGAGAGTATCATAGACTCATCTGGCCATGAGATCAAACAGCTATAAACTTTGCTCAAGGATGAGGTAAACGTAATTGCGTGACCTTTTTGTAATGCGTAGACTTCAGTGGCCACTGTTATTCGCGCATCTACCACACATTTGTGAATACGGAAAGTTCGATCACTCTATCATTTTTTATGTGTTTCTCAAAATATGTTAATGATAATTAGCCACTGTCAAACATAAAAAAATTTATTGCAAAACTACCAGTTCTCTACATTAAAATGACTAGTTATTTACATCACACAACCAGAATTATTTCTACCTGAGGAATTGAATGCGCGGTTTGGAACCGAGAATCAAATTGTGGTGGCATTGGCACATATGGATAGTGAAACATCAGTTAATCTACGCTGATGGTAATGAATTGGATCAATCAGATTAAATGAGAAGGAAGGAAAGGATGAGTCACGGCGAGTCGATAGACTATGATGATCTACAGGAGATGACTTCTACGGTATGGGAAACAGGATATTACTACTCACAAGGATAGTCACGATAAGGAAACAAAGACGATGATAAGAGGGAAGGAGGGTTAGAATTAGCTCAAGACAGTGGACCGACATCTTTTGAGTACGATCTATGACAACTTGAAATGGGAGAGGACCAACTGTAATCTGATATGGTAGAATAGAGAAGAGTCTTCTAGATCTCAGAGGCAGTGAACAGTTCTATATGGTTTCGGCAGATATTTTGAACAATCGCTTAGATGTATGCGAGGAATGAGATGTCATGACAAATCGACGGAAACGGGTAATGGAGTGAATGTGGAATGCAATCGACGTATAAGAGGAATATAATTTAGGGAGTGAATCGAGAAGTGGATGGAGATTGTGGTCTGCCGGTGTATCAGGTTGATGGGATGAATCGATACAGTAACAGTTTAAAATTAATATGGGAGAAAAGCGACGGAAATTTAGGGTGGGTTTAGAATGGTTGGATAGGAGTAAATCGTTTGGGTGAGGAAGAGTAGTTTGGAGGGTAGGAATCGATTAGTTGTCGTTAATTGAGAGAAGAGCCTTCTTCGTCTCATTGGCATTCTGAAATGGATGATCTCGTACGGAAGTGAAGTATCTGTTAGAGGGGAACGAGGGGAACGAACGAGATGACAAAACGACGGGAACAGGTACAGAATGAACTGAATGTGGATTGCAATCTAAATTGGACTAAATTAGTGAGAAACGGTAGCGTCATGTGCTGATTGCATTCACATATCTCCTTTCTGCTCCATCTCGAGAACGTTTCCTTTTCCCAACACGTTGTTTGACTGCACATTATCCTTACCTCGTCCTTCTTCTTCATATCCGTGTTCTTCTTGCCGCCGGATGCAGCGGGGACGTTGTAGAGCTCCTGTAAAAAAATTCGTGAACACAAAAAAACCCTAAATCGTGGCTCGTGAATGGATGCTGCCTAGGCTCTATTGACAACTCAATGATGAACTCTTGTCTCAATAGTCTAGATGTCAGCTTCTTAGCATTCGAGAGTAAGAATCAAAAGAGAACAGATGCAAATAACGTACACTCAAATACATGCCGGCGATGCCGGCAACGAGACGACGATCGGGAACCTGCAGGGTCATCCCGTACATGGCTGCCTGCAAGGAAGGAATGATAAATGACTCTATCTCGCCTATCTGATGAAGTGCGCCATTCCTAGCATTAATGGTAATTTCAGTTTTTGAATCATTTTTAGTAAAACCAGCGCAGTTTACAATTGTCTAATGCAAAAACACCACAAATCGTTCGCTCAGAGGTTGCGAGGATTGTCCCTTTACGATTTGGACTCACCGCTCCTTCCGTCATCATGGAGGGGTTGGCCTTCAACGTGGCGATGGATTTCTTAAGCGAGGTAATGAGCTTATCCACGAATCCGGGAGCGCCATGAAGCGGGGTGACCATGAGGTGCACACTGAAAACGATCAAATTATTTGATTTATTTTTTTCTCGTTTGCTAACTATCTAGGTCAGACGAGAAACATTTTCTGTAAATTATCGGTCGGAAATAATACTAACGAATCCTACAACGATTGTGATTATTGTTTTTATATATTCTAGAAGGCGAAGTATTTTTCAGCGCCATAAAAAAGACAGGACATACCCGACGGGGTACTGCAAAGGCGAGAGGGTAATGCCCGCGTCTTTCTCGATGAGGTCCATCGTCTTATAATCCGAGACCTGCAAAGATGGAACGATATTACTGGCTCGAGTTTTTCGAGCAATTTTTCAAAAACAGCTCTTCTGTATTGTGTGAGAACGCAATGCATATAAGAGACGGATTCTTCTTTCTGATATCCCAACAACTGATCTGATAACCAATAAATAAGATACCTCCTTGAGGGTTGATCTCCATGCTACGATGCAAATGTCGGCGTGGCCCATCAATTCGACGCCCTCGACCTTGGCAATCCTGCAAAATTATGATGATGATGATGATACAGATTCGTTATCATCTGGCCGGATTCGGATGCATACTGTGACTCTTAGCCCGATTTGTGAATTATTCAATGTCTAATCATTTCTTTGTTATTTTTGTTAGTAACTTCCTCTGAATTGACATGAAATCGAGGTGATATAGGTTCGCACTCACTTCTCCCTCAGCTCTCTGGTGACGGATCGGACGGAGTTTGCCGACTGCGTGAGTTTGTCCTTCCCGTTGAACAGCATTGAAGCCCAAGTGCACGCGATGGCCGATCCGTTTCTTGAGCCTGTAAAAAAGGTAAAACGTCAAGCGATTTTACGTCGTACGAAACGCTAGGTGGGACCCACTGGTGAGGCCAACTGTTAGAGCCTGCAATTCGCTCATATCTTTGTTTCCCAATACTTCTACAAATTAAGCAAGCACTGAGAAGTCAATCGATGTCAATCAATCAATCAATTTCGAGGAGCTGTTGCTTGGCCGCATGATGATTGCTTCGGAGCGAGTGAGGTTTATACTGAGAAGCGATTGGAGAGAATCCGAACATCATGAGAACTATACTTGAATTCTTATCATCGTGAATTCAGTGAACTACCGTAACCCTGATAGCTCACCCTCAAGAGTCGGCGACGCATAGATTCCTCCGGACCAATCCACATTGGCATAGAAGCCATAGTTGCGCAGCTCCGCTGTGGAGTAGAGGATGACAGAGGAGCCCTTGGGAGCCAACCCATACTGAAATCGGACCAGTTACCATTTCCACAAAATCGTCTGTCGCATTTCTCAACGCCAACAGAATTTGTATTCACTGAATATTCGATAATCTGAATTGTTCATACCTTGTGAGTATCAGCCGAGATCGACGTCACTCCCGGGACACGGAAATCGAAGGGCGGTACGTCGTCCTAAAAAGCAGATCATTAGACATCAGAAAGATCACGGCTGGGCAGGGGACGAGTGGGAATAGGAAGAAGGAAATCAGTAAGCTAACAAGATCCCATTGCAGCTTACAGCAGGCCTTACCACGGGGTCCCACCTAGCGTTGTCTTACGACTGTAAAATCGCTTGACACATCTCTACCTTCTCCCATTGCATGAAGTCGGGATATACCGTCAAGCGGGAGGAAAATGAACCAAATCCGGGAAAATCCGGGAAAATCCGGGGAAAACCCGCACCTGCTGGCAAACGCGCCAGAGTTGATGAAATGACTCAATATTTGGATTTTGGATGTTTCAAGTGATTATCTAAAATGTATCGTGAGCGAATTTAAATTGGTTGATTCTAAATAGTCAAACGCGTGCATCCAAACGTCATCCGGGAAATTCAATTTTGAGAACCGGGAAATGGCAAACTTAAAATCTCACGGGAATTGATATATTTATGTTAATTTGATTTCTCACTGATATCTAGAATACTAGGAAGTTCAGCTCCACAGATTTTGGCGATTTCGACGATAAACCATTTCCCGGCTCTCAAAATTGAATTTCCCGGATGACGTTTGGATGCACGCGTTTGACTATTTAGAATCAACCAATTTAAATTCGCTCACGATACATTTTAGATAATCATTTGAAACACCCAAAATCCAAATATTGAGTCATTTCATCAACTCTGGCGCGTTTGCCAGCAGGTGCGGGTTTTCCCCGGATTTTCCCGGATTTTCCCGGATTTGGTTCATTTTCCTCCCGCTTGACGGTATGTGGGTATGTACAACGAACCGACTGGTCGAAGAACGGCACGAGGAAGCCTCCACAGCACGCGTCCACATGCAAGGGAATCTGAACAAGCCATTTTTGAGTATGAGGACAAGTATAAAATCAATCTGAGATTTCTAAATTTTGTTGGATGGCAATGCATTAAGCCACCGAGTCTGAATCTTGGCAACTAATGACGAGTTGGCCAGGTGTTAATAATGGAAAAGGAGGGGAGACCTCCTGCTAAACCACCGTATATGTTATCACTAATATCGAAGCGCTTCGGGCGTAGAAGAAGTATTATGATAATAAACATACCTTGTACTTCAGAGCGATCTTGCCGAGCTCTTCCACATCGTCGACGGTTCCGTACGGATAGTTGGGAACACTCGCAACGATCTGCAAACGACTCATTACTTAAGAAATAGTCAAAGAATCTCCCAACGACAGACCTCTGAATCGGTTTCACATTTCAATTGGCATAATACGGTTTGCCGCCCAATAGTCTTGGTTTTAAGGCACTCTGGGCATTCAGTTTCAGTACTAATGAAGTGAAACATTCAACAAGCAACCTTGATTCACCTTGTTAGCAGTAACAACGCGCCATTTCCGTTCTCTAATGTGTCAACCCTTCGCTATCTAATCTCTAGTCGAGTTGACCTCCTCACCCTCCTCACTCTGTCTCGTCTAATAGCACAAACTGCTTGCGAATCGAATTACGATGATAATATCCTCGTCCCTCACTCTACTATGGTCCCGCTGATCTTTTAGTGATGGTTGATGACAAATCATTCCAAAGGTGAGAGCGAGAGTCAACCCGAGAATAGCAATATCTCTTTCCGCCACATCTCGAGGTCATTGGAATGATTAATGATTACTTTCACTCTGTCTAGACGGGAATTGTGCCATCTCTTCTTGCCCTTGAACACTAATTAGGGCAAAGTGAGAGTTGGCGGCAAGATGTATCACTAATCCGAAAGGGGGAAGTAAAGGAGTTAAGTAACCTTAGCTCTGCTATGAGTCTCTGAATATCCTATGAAGAGTACTGTAAAACACAACTTTCGGAATCGTGCTGCGGCTTTAAAATGGCAGAAAGGACTGACCAGACAAGTGTTGGAGTTGATGGCTCTTCTCACTCTCTTAGGGTCCACAACGAAGTCTGTATCCTCGACCTAGAAAAATTGGCATTATAATCAGATATTTTTATCTAAGGTCCAGTACATTACGGCTGTACACTACGTTAGAGTAATGAAAATAGATAATTGTGTGGATCTGTCCATGAAATGATTGCATTTCGAGAAGGTCTCTCACATTCAGTTGAAGGGACGGTGTCTGCCCTAGTTTAACCGCTAAGTCATTGCTACTGACATTGAAATTCCGAATTTTGGAGGCAACTAATTGAGCACCTTGATGACGACTGCCTTGACTCGGAACATCTCGGCGGCCTTGAAGAAGGCGGCATGGGCGGAGGCAGGAAGAATCCTGACATGGCGATAAGCAATCGACCGATGGAAAATATCTATTGATCGAATGCACTCCTGGCTACTGACTCGAACAGAAATTATGTATAATTCATTCTAATTTTGACTGTGATAATGATTATGGGAGACACTGAAAGTTTTTCTCTTCCATAAGACCGAAAGGGGTTAATGCACAGACCGGGAGCCTTCCGCGTAGGTTATTCACTCACATCTCAGGCCAGTTCACTCCGTTGTCGAATGCCTTGTTCCTGCAGGCGATCACGGCTTGCAGAATCGACATGCTACCGCCGGCAGTCATCTACAGTTCATTCATGAATAAACGACAATACTATGATATAAAATCTCACGAAGCTTCTTTACACTCAGTATGCTTAGTATGACATCTGTGTATAGCGGGAATACGATACTAACCGTGCCGCAGACGTTGTTGTCTCCATGCAGTAGCTCAATGGTCATGGAGACCACCTCAGTCTCCATCTTGCGAACGTCGGGGAAGATCTTCGGCCAAAGAGGGTTCGAGAACGCCAGTCTTCCGAACATCTGAATGAATTCTTTACAGAGTCTGATTCATATAGCAATTCTTTTATTCTCGTGAGCTGATTATTCTACTGAATCTAGTTCACACAGATTCGCTATTGGCAGTATCGTCTATCTCTGGGGGCCAGTTGATACTAGATCAAAAATATTAAGTGAAAGGGTTCCCTACGAGCAAGATTGTTGTAGTAGTAGGTAGTAGTACTCGTAATGTAGTACTACTGGTTAGTAGTAGAAGTTCCGACCTCCTTGATGAGTTCGATCTCGTCCTCCGATCGTTCCGTGTTGAAGACTGCTCCGGAGACATCTCCGTTGAGGTAATCGGGCTTCTTGAGATCAACTCGACCATTCGCTTGCTTCGTCGAGTACATCTGCAATGAAGTAAACAGTAGATTCGATCCTGACAACAGAAGTGACACATTTGGGGGGATGTATCTTGGCGTAATGTTGACTAAGGTCCCAAACTAGCATGTCGTGGTTGAAGACCCTGAATCGATAGATAAATTTATTTTAAACGCAATTGACCTATGATCGAAGCGACTGCAGATTGAAGATCACTCTCTATTGTTTGCCATCTCCTTCTCTGTCTCTCTCTTTCTGTCTAGTCTGCTCCTCCGCATGATTCCTAATCACTCGAATCACGCCAGAATGGTGCGCCTTTTCCACTACGCGAGATAAGACTATGACAGTGATAGGAGACACTCTCTCGCGCTGTCAACAGACCATTGATTGGAGACTAGTCTAGGACTACGCTAGCTACACAACCCGGTGTTGGCAACGATATCCCTTAATCTAAGATTGCCAACGAGGGTGGGCTGAACCCAGGGGGAACGTCAAGTTGCATAATCATAGCAGTCTAGGAGTACAATGGGAAATCTGTTTGGTAATTGAAGACCATGAATCATTGGAACCATTGCAAAATCATAGCAGTCAAGGAGTAAAAAGCAATGGAAACTAACAATCTGCTTGTCGAGGATCTCTTCCGGTTTCAGTCCCTTCTGCGGGATTGCGAGTGTCCATCCCTCTGCTGTGTCCTCGTCGTGGACTGTCTTCCGAATGTCAACCTTCGCTTTCGCCAGTTCTGACTGCAATGAATTGTTTTTTGGCCTTAAAACAACTTTAACCGCAAGTTATGAATAATATCATTTATCCAGCTCTTGTGTTTTGGTCAGAGTAAACGGCACTCTGACTAAAATGAATAGTTCAGAGAGTCATAGTCTCAAGAAAAAAAATAGTGAAGAATAACCATGTACGATTTTTACTGTTTTTTCGAAGATTTACACGCGCAAGCTAATATGTACATGCTAAAATGAAAGAATCAAACAAGTCTCACCTGAACCATTCCCTTGACATATATGGGAAACTTGGCGGCCACCTTGTAGAATCCTTGATAGAGTCTCCACCAGAGAGCTGCAAGAGCGCGATGAGATGACGTAATGATTCCTCTCATACACACATTAACTCTCTCAATCACACATGAACTCTCTGACGTTCGGCTGTGAACAATGCTCCATCCTCATTCCCTAGGACGATCAGCAAGAGGTGGGTTGGCTCCCCACCCTCATATCAAAAAGACCGATATAGTCAAGTTTCTACTTGGATATGTCACTATTCTCTACATGATGAATTCGCTCAAGTCAAGGGGACAAGAGAACATGTGAAATCGAAAGACTAACACTTTCAATGACTTACAAAATCAGAAATAATATACTTACTAAACTCTCTCGCCTTCTCTGCCCATGTAACGCTTTGAATCACAAACCTCCCCGCAGTCGATGGTCCACAACAAGATGGTTGATGACGGTGGCGATGATCGTTCCGATGCATAAGTTCACCCACCAGGGAAGTATCGACGGGTCTCGGGCGTCATAAGCCGCCTGGACTTCTTCCACCAAACGAGTCACGTGCTCCATCGCCGCTGAAAATGAATAGTCAATATAGGGACGACTCGGCTCAGAGTGTATGCTGTTTGGTCGGGCAGAAACGTGTGGCAAGAAGAGGGCGAGGGGAGGAACAGTGAACGTTGTTAGGCCGAGTGTTATCAGCCCACAAGACTAACTAGCTCGCACTAGCACCTTTCCCGCCTCGCGGTCCCAGAATTGGTGCTGATATAAAGAGGAATGAGGGAGGAGTGAGCCCCCTATCACACCTTCCTATCGAGGGAGGAGGCTCAATGCAAAATGATGTGCTGCGAGGGGGTCAGGCGCTCTTTTATCCGAATCAACAAAAAGGGGCGGAGTTTAGATAGAGGACGAATCTGTATGAGAGAGGGAATGTGAAAACGAATGAGAGTGAGAGAAAGAGAGGAGAAACCATCTTCTCACTTGCTTTCTCCGGTTACCGTAATCACAAACACTTTCACTGTACAGGCTCATTCAAGGTGTCTTGCGAAGAAACACTCCCTACCTCAACCTAATCGCTGCGCAAATTACGACGAAGATTCATATCGCTAGGGTTATCTCACAAAATAACTGTAAAGGTGGCATAGACGCTAACTCGACCTACCTCAAAAACCTGACGATGCGCAATACTAAGCGATAATGACCTCCTATTGTGTGTCATCAAGTGCTAATGTTTTGGTGTTTTCGTAGAAGCTCAAACGTCCTTGCTCGCTCCTCGCGCAACGCTTTTCCCTAGCTGCACAACATAGATCTAGCTCGATTTCTCCTTTGCATGAATTCAACTGCTGCCCAATGGAGAAATAATCGCGATTGCAATATACTATGCGAATTTTCGCGCAGTTCCCGTCATAGACAACCTTTAAACTCGAATTTTAATCTGATTTCATGCGTGGGAATGCACTATGGTCATGCAGACCAAGTAGAGGCCGATTCGTCGAAATGATGATGGATATTTGCGCGCGCTAATACCTCCGTTCGCATAGGGGGTGTGAGGGTGAAACGCGCTCTATCCGTTTAACTTTCACTGTCTATTTCTGACAGGTGAGAAATGGTCGCGAATGGGGGAGACGAGAACAGTTCCAGAGATAGAGTTCGAAATAAAGGGTAATCGTCTCTTCATTTCACACACTCTCTCGCCTCTCTTACCGATGAGAGAGTCTGGGAAATGAAGAGACGATTACCCGTATTTCGAACTCTAGTCAGAGATATGTCTGCCACAGTGAGTAATGTATGGAGGATGGTTCATAGACGGTGATCGACGATTAAACAGAGGGAGGCTCGCACACAACACACAAACTATACACACACGATATGTGTTTTGATCGGAGTGATGGCTCACGCGTTAGCCCATCTTTAGGTGAAACCACAGAGAGGCTGACACTAATTGCGAGTTAATCAAGGAAATTCGGGATGAAGGATGCGCGGAAAATGTTCATTAGTAGTACTGATTCGACTGAGACAGTGGCTTCTTACTCCATTAACAGGAGTGATGTAATAGAGTGAGGAAAGCCTAATTGACCGAAGAGTTCGTCTAATTCGTGCGTGTATACCCTCAACTTTGTGCTGATCAGCGAGACACTTTCTTATCATTGCCAAATGGGCCGATTCCCCGTGGTTATGAGCCCACAAAATTGGCGCATTCCTGAGAATACGGCTTGTAGCGGGTGAGTTTAGTATGGACCTGGGCCGTTATTCATCACTTATTGACGCCAACTCAGCTAATCACTCTTGCAATCCCTCTTCAAACAGCGCCGTAGAGTGATTTAATGAGAAAACAGAGATCACATTGTGTCACACACATCTTCAATTCGCATGACATCTCGCTGTTTAGAGAGCCAGAGAACCATTGTGTTAAAGGAAGTGAATGCTGAACCCCAAAGCTGCGGAAGGTCGAAGGGGCTTGTTCTCGATCATTATCACGACGGGGTAGGTGTAGTCTCTTGTTGGGAACATCTCTTCGTTTTAAGACCGAAAACCAAGTGCGCCAATTGTCGATCTCACGTATAATCCCTCTGTTAGTCATTGACGAACCGTGCGATCGTCTGTCTGTAGCTTACACCGATAAGCGGCGTGGTCATTTCTGCACAAAAGGTGATGGCTCGCTGACGAAATCTCTTGATCTCTTGAATGGACGAAGAGTGACACCCAAGCACAAAGTATGCCCATCCTTCTTTTGCAGGGCAGTAGACTATCACCCGCAAGATATCCACTGTGTCTCTCTGCGCTCTTAATCACTCTCAAACGCATTACTTTCGCTCTGTTTTCGTTGGATGCGATTGATGAGTATGGTGAGAAAAACGATGAAAACTGTTTAGCGTGCTGCAAATTTGGCCAATCGGCTGCTCAGTTCAGCTCTAGTTCCGCGTTCCGAAAACCTACTTTTCTTAGTTCAGAGAAGCAAGATAGTCCATGAATCGGGGAAAGTTTAGACATAATCAAGAGTCAACAAATCAACGCTCGGCCATTTATCATGCCCCCCCCTCTCACCTCCCTCACTTCACCTCACCTCCCTCACTTCACTCATCCTCTCTTTTCGTCGAAATGGATCGGCTAACACGTCATTGTACGTAGTCCGAAGCAGTTTAAAGGGATCACTGTGACTAGAGCGATGAGTGGTCACGGATTATTGAACGTATGAACGAGAAAGTGTTTGAAATGAGAAAGTTGACCGAGTCAACCGAAGATCAAATATCCAGAATCATCCATATAAAATTATAAAAAAAATGAGTTCACACTCTCGTTCTGAGACGGCGTATTACAGTTTTATTGGAAATATCTCCGATTCTTTGTCGCGGTCAGAAGTGGTGAAAGAAAATCAAAGATCAGAATAATTCCAATCGTCTCTAGCTTCACCCTGGTTGTGCATGTTGGTACCGATCTGTGGCGCAGTCAATTCTTTATCGGATCGGCTCGAAAATTGACACACGCTAGGCTGCTTGCGCGTGATGAGTAAAGGAATGACGAGAACGGACGCGTAAATCAACTCTGAATTTGGCTTATATCTTCCCAACCAGTTTCATGTAGAGGAACTCGGTGAACCGGATCATGATAATAGCGATCAAATGCCCTTGAACAGTTGAGCAAACGCATACATGTAGCTCAAATTATGAAACGAAAACGACGATGTTATTAAAATGCACGGGAGTTGTCTTTAACCTCCTACCCTTAGCAATCAACTATTGTGCAATCAAATTAGTCATCCCAGCTGCAACCTTCAATGTCAGTCTCTGTTTCGTTGATGCGTGAGAAGAATAAGTCACCATAAAGTGCTATAAATAGGATATCTTTGACCACGATAGATACGTGAGCCAACCACGTCTCACTTCTAACTGATCGTCCATGGACTCTTTGCTCCGTGCACTCATCCCCCCCCTGTAGTTTGGCGCTCTGCTATCAGCACTCCTCTTCTCCTTTGAGCGAGTACCATCGCGTGACTATAACACATCGGGCCGCTGGGACAAAGATTGCGTCTCTTCAATCGACATACTCTCTCACTGGTCAGAGTGACGAGAGATAACGCGATAAGAAGAGAACCTGGAATGTCAAATCAGAAGCCTCTTATTAGTCCGTGGTTTTCCGTCGCAAACGAGATTCGCTCCTTTGTTGGCGCTCAAAATTACGGGGACCGAAGGGAATCTACGACGTCTTGAGGATTGATAGTGGCCATTTGATCAGTCTGCAAGTCGGTCAAACTGACCTCATTGCACGACCATCGCAACACTCGTAGACAGAGTGTCAATCAAGAAAGGCTGACTTTGATCGTACTTTGATCGAGTACCTGATTCGACACAATTACATGCCAAGACCTATCGTTCGCTCTACGCGCAGATTTTCATGTCAAAGTACTAAGATGAAATACACCAAGGACGATGGCAAGTTCAGCAAGATCGGCTCAGGACAGAACAATCCGTAGATGGAATATCTTTCAAATCTTAAGAAAGATATAGAAAGATTGTAGCAATAGCCTTTTGCATGCCTTATATCCAGGACAAGCCTATCCGCAATGAAGGAATAGAGAAATAGATGCCAAATGAAGAGATAGAGAAACGACATTTCGAGAAGCGAATTCCACAACCCTGTGGTTTGCTCCCTTCATCTCTTGAGAGTGCCTTCTCGCGACTATGACACATGATCATTCGACCTGTAACAATCTCGTCATTCACCGTGCTCTCCCACTGGCCAGAGACTGGCCAGAGTGATACCGCGCTATTAGACTTTCACAACCCTAATCACCCACCCCACATCATTCCATGGCTTTCCATCTAAAGCCATCGAGGATTAAACTTCATTCCTTTGTCTGCTCCTAATAATACGGGAATCTGAAATAATCAACGCTGACGACTTGATCAATTGATCTGTGGATTGACAATGGTGCCGAGACCAGTCTGAATGGGCCAGACTGACCACTTTGCCCTTCTATTGCAACACACTCCTAGACAGAATGTCAATCAAAAACTGCCGACTTTGATCATGATTATCGCCTGCGAGAGTATCTAGAATGGCTCGGTACAATACCAAGGTCCGATTCGCTCATACTACAACACACTGATCCACTTCCGCAGGCCCTCAGTTTCACAAAGCAAATTGATAGAAATAGAATATATATTTATGTGAATGTTATCAATCGTGTCTACTCCAACACTGAGTTTAGACTGCTCGTAGTACTCTGTTCTCTGTGATTAGTCACATAAACTGAGTTTATGTTAGAGTAGGAACATCGGTTGATTGGTGAATCACTTTCATTCATTCAACCATGAAAGAAGAGTGCGCTGGTTACTGGGAAGGTCTAACGGGCTGGATCCCATTACTCATCGACCGATGGCCCGAAGTCATCAACATTATGCTGTCAATAATCGTGATCGTATTCATCACTGTCAATACGACTCTGCGTTCCATGTACAAGGTATTTTTTTAAATATCCTTGTTGAAATTTAGCTTGGTTAAGTTCACTCTGCTCCCACTTCTTGCTCTACTGGTTGTTTCATCAATACTAAAAATTTTCTTCGGGAGATATAATTCCGTTTCAGTGCACTGCGTAAGTAAATGTTACATATATATTTCTCTAATCAGCACTGGCAAACATTTTTATCGTTGATCTTCCGACTGGCAGCCTTCCATTTTCATATACACCACTTCGTTATTTTAGTAAGAACAAAATCACTAAATGGGCAAATAACAGCAACTATGTGTTTATTCAAGCACTCGCTGATTCGAGCACAATTAATGGATAAATTTTCAAAACTGGGAATTGTTTACTCCATTGTCATCCCTATTCTTCTTTATTGTGTACCTGTGAGTGGATTTTTTTTATTATTTCCGAGGTATCAAAAATATTGCCAGGTTGTCATCCACGAATGCGGATTCGCTCCATTTTATAAGGTGATCATTGCATTGTACAGGATAAATATATAAATATTTAGCTAGAAGATACTATGGAATGTGTTACTGGAATCACGAACGTTTTCATATCAATTCACCAAATATGTAGAGGTAAATTAATTCCAACTGAGTCATCACAATTTTTTAAGGAAATTCGCCCGGATTAGCAAAGATTATATTTGTGTACGAATCGATGTACTTACTCCCTTTCATTCTGAAACTGCTAATATTGCGTAAGATAATTAAATGCATTTGTGATAACATTATACGGAAAGTTAAATCTTCTATTTTTTTCAGGATATTTTTTCAACATCGATATAATGCAAGATATATTCAATTGTATCCTAGTATTAGATAATTTCGTCTTTATTGCAGTTTTTGTTGTCTGTATATTCATTTTGAGATTGGAGCTCAAGTGCACGAAGTCAATACTTATGGAAAATAGCCTCTCCAACTTTGAACTTTCTGAAATTTATGGCATTTCATAGAACTTTTGAGATTTTTTGGCCGGTATGAATTAAAACAAATGAGCAAAAAATATTTTCTTGCTCTTTTGGTCATTGTGGAATGTTTGCTTTAGCATCCGAGTATATGAGCGGTTCATTTTCATGATAAATGTGTCTAATAGAACCCTCGTTCTAGAAATCATATCGAAATAACTTTATTTGGTTCACCCCAAAGGGAGCGACAGAAAGTAAGTCCTGAAGTCCTGAGACTTGGAGACCTGAGCATTCCTCATAAATGAGCATTCCTCATAAGCTTTCAGCATAAATCGGGAAATTGATTTATCACAATCCCCCGGCTCTGTAATGAAAGTAATAATCCTATTTAATGGAACCGATTGCAATTAGTCCCCATAGTTTGGCACAAAAATGCAAAAATCGGTGAACTTTTAAGAGAATACTGCATTCGGATTCAAATAACGAATTATATGAATTATAAACAGAGAGTGAGAGAGAAGAGAACGTAGAGATTCGAAGAAAAGGCAAATATCGGAAATCGATTTCGCGCAAAGACGAGCTAATATTTTCACTTTTTTGATTATATTAGAACAAGTACATTTTGGGCAACTTTGCGTGCACCTCTTGCTTATCATTCCAGATGATCTTAACTTCACACAAGCTTGATGGGAAATTGAATATTAAATCTCCACTCTATTTTTACAAAATTATCTTAGATCAATAATTATTGATTTTCTTTTTTCTTTAGCTGTCTGTGGTCTCTCGTTCCCTAACCCGAATATCGATTGATAACTCATTGCCTTCTCATGCCACTTTTTTTCTTTCTTTTGCATATTCGTCTCAAATTATAGTATTGTCACTTCTTATTTCTCACTGTTTTTCCGGAGAATATAGTGAAATTCAGCGCAAACGCGCAGCCTGAGAACTCGAAGAGTCCGCCATAATCATCAGTAGAAAAGCGCAAATAGATGATGTGCATTAGTCTACTCGGGAAAACCCGATCAAATTCTCATCTGTATCATAGGATGCCTTACCCTCAGGGAAAAGCGCAAGGACATCAACATGGATAGTATCCTCCAACACCATCCTTTTCATTTTTAAAATTATATTCGAAATACCTGTATTTGCGAATCCTCCTTACAAGTTCAAAAAATGTGGATTCAGTACATGTGGATTCAGTATTACCGTTGGATTTACAGTAAACATTTCCCTCTGCTAGTTCGCTAATTTTTTCCAGCACTTTTCTTCATTTTCTAGCACAGCGAAACTCTTTGAAGTTCTTTCGACACGAAGAGTAGTTCAGTTCCTTAAATTGAAAGAGAGCGTCGAATCAATTCTCAGAGATTTTTGTTGACCTTTTTCGTTTATTTACAGCTCATTGGTGATATTTTTTTGAGAAGAATTTAATATTCACTAGATGAAATTTGAAATGGGTGGAATGAAGACCAAAAATAGAAATACCGATGGGAATGCTGTAGATGGAACAGTGTCGATATCATTTCAAGCTTTCGGAACGGCCTTTTCCCGGATACTGTGTAGAATAACATGCTATTCCTGTGCATTATACGGACAGAGATCCATGTCACTTCCTCTTTTCGCCCCCCCCCCTCCAAATACATGTGCATTTCGAAGTCTCTGACGCACCCTACGAACGCGAGAGAATGGAGAGAGACTGCCCCGGAACTAATAGCACAATGGCTGCCCCGATCGGCGTTCGGCCTTTGGTGTTCGAATTTATAATTGGTTCTTGCCATATATAATCCAATCTCGAGCATTCAAACGTATCATAGTGTAGCTTCTTCCACAAGTTCTTACATTTTCTTAATTTTTTACAATATTTTTTAAATCGTAATCTGTAGAAGTTAATGCAACTTCTCCTGGTGCTGCTCGTTTCGCTCGTTTCCATTGGATTCGTTTCTGCGGTGAGGTCGATGAAATTTGCTCCCAAGTATTCTTGCTGGAACTTAAATCATAATCTAATCTATTAAAGCAACATTAATGGGCCCTTAGTATTCGAAAAAATCGATTCTTTCTTTCAGACTGTTAATCCCAAGTGGATTCTTCCCAAGAATGCTACCGCAGAACGTACGCTATATTTTGTTATATTTTTTGTCAATTTTTTTGTTATTACGAACGTAACAAATTTGCGACTTTTTTCCAAATTAACGGTGTTTAAAATAAAGCACTAAATATATAATTGATGCTTAATGATCATTTGAAAAAAAGTGATAGCTCAACGAAGAAACAAAATTGCATTTTATTGCATGAACATTATGTACTTCAGAGATCAAAGCAAGAGATGAGGCAATGCTTGCTACGCTTTCCGAACGTTAGTTTTTTTTTCTAAATTACAACGAAATCTTCCACCTCGATGATATTTTATGCTGTATATTGTAATTGTTGCAGCCGCCAAGGCAGCATACGCTGAGTTGAATGCGATGGGCACACAGCAATGGAACTATCCCATGTATATTACGATGGTGAGGACGAAAGAGATGGATCCATTCATTTTCTGTCTGAGAAATAGTATCAATTCATTTGCAGAGAGACAAGTTCCTTGCGACTCTTCCCAAGTCAGTGAGGGATGAAATTCTCAACTTCGGTCAATAAAGAGTGAAAGAGATTTGTTCGCCGCCCAGTACAAAGCTAAATTATCCAATTTAGTCAATCATAAGCAATTTTTTCTTGTACGATAAATATGCATTTATTCGACGCTTGGGGATTTACTGATTACTTTTCCTGTTTACAGAGAGGTTGAAGTTGCAAAACAAAATCTTCATGATAGGCTTTTACAGTCAACATCCGCCTCTGCTAGTTGGATTACTGTTTCTGGAACTATATCGAAGCCCTTCCAAAATCTTGGCGCTCTTTCTGTAGGCATATTTCGACATGCAGTGTAGATCGTTTCCTGAAAATATTAGCTGAGATTCGAATTCTTCCCGCTCTCTCGTTATGGCCTTTCGTTCACTGTGTTTGCTGCTAGTAAATAGTTCAAATTTATTACCACATTAGTTTTAAATGCTTTATTGAATTGTTCGAGCTTGAATGGGTCGATGAACGGGTCGGCAGATGCAGATGGTGGATTCTCAAAAAAAAAATGTAAAGGTAGTTCCGTCTTCAGCGTATTTTTCAACGCGCGGAGGATGCACAGGTTTCTTTTGATCAGTGTGCAGGTGGCATAAAAAGGTATAAATTGCCACTCCGTTGTCAGCCGGCGACACCGTCCGACACCGTTCTCTAATTATTATAATAAATTATGTTGGATAGTTGCATGTGAAGAGATACAAAGGCAATCTGGCATATATTTTATGAATATCAAAAATAAGCTCTAAATACATTCACAACGAGGTGCAGTTTTGGTGCTTCATCTTTTATTTATCACTGTCTTTTCAGTGCATCACGAACCGTAAAATGTTGCAATAGTCCTGAGAAGCGGTGCCCAGTCCATACAGAATATTATGACCCAAACAATAATCGATAATCCTTCTCGTACCTTACACAACGAAGTGAATATGATGTAGGGTTCGAAGAACCAACACTCGCTCCTGTCTCTCACATCTCGAACGATGAGGGATCTTCCCTTTCTATCGATAAGATAATCACGAGTTAAAACCAGTGTATCGCCTCCCACTGAAAAATCAGACCTCTATTGTGATTTATGGAAATATGGTTAGTAATCAGTAGTCCATAACATGTTCTTCTAACACGGAAAGTTTTATATGTAAGAAAAATTTCTCCGACTTTATTTGAATTTTCAAAATGTGCATTTTTAAAACGACATCACTAGACAATACGTACAAATTTTCATAAATTCCCAAAACATGGTTGTGTTCCACTATGGTTTTACTATCTCCAGTAAAAAAATCAGCCGATTCTCTGCCTGGAACAGAGGTTACACCAAAAAGAACAAAAAAAAAAAAGTCAGTACTTCAGTAGAATATCGAAACTATAACTTACAGACGTCGATATTATCGTCCCACAAGTCGACAGTCAACGGCCCATTGTATTCTTCATTGCCGCAGAGGATACGCAACTGATGAAAGTAAATATAAGTAGTCAGCATTATGCGTTGATAATATTTTCGAATCAGTTTCTTTTTCAGATCTTTTTGTAACATATGGATTTTGAAATTGGCCGAATTGTGCTATACCAACGAGCGAAAGAAAATGAAAGTTGCCCATTTCAGAGGCACCCAGAATGAACGCTCAAGAAAAAGATCTAAAGTGGAAATAACGTAACGTACTTACCTTGGCAAGGAAACAGTCATGATGATCACGAAGGAATTCAGAATGGATAAGTGAAGGAAGAAGAAAGAAGAGGAGAATCATTGTGAATGATTCATTTCCGCCTTAGATGAGATGCTTATGACGGATGGATCAACCCAAACAGTTAGTCATGACATTTCTTCTTTACAAGAGCGAAAGAGTTCAAGCCTCTCTATAAAGAAATATTTGCCATAAGAAGAAAAATCAATAGCTGATTACGGTAAATATTCCCCAACAATCGACCATTCATCTATTCCAATCTATCTCATTCGTGAGAGGAGAAAGGCTCTCGGCGAGACCAAAAACTTTTCCTTCTCTCACCTCAAATATCGTTATCATTCCATTCGTATATTGCGATTCATATTTCCTGTCAACGTGAAGTCAAGGAATACGGAAAATGCCTTTCAATCTCAAATCCTTTCTGGCTCTTATTCATTGAAAAGGCAATCCCATCGGTACTCGCGAAAACTCATAAGAATCTCCTCTCTATTCGCGGAAGCTGATTGATATGGACAGCAAAATGGGGTAGCGAATTCACAGCTTCCTCTCCAATCACTCTCTCTTACTCGATACATCTCCAGTGCACTACCGACTCTCATTTTCTTTGTATTCGTTTACCTTCTCAATCTGCATTCTTCACTCATCCGTATGGTTCGCTCTCCACAAGAACAGGCAAAGATTCTGAATTCACGGACGAAGGTCGATAAGCTAAGGAAAGATCGGACTTATGCAGAGAAGCTGCTATCAAAATATCAAGCCCGCGAGGAAAGGCAAGAAATTGGACGAACGGATGAGGAAGATAGGAACAATGAGGAAAAAATCGAAATGGTCGTCAAGAAAGAGGCCATCATTCATGCAGAGCTAAATGTCATGAAAGGCCGAGTGCCTGGTCTTCGAAGCCATCCAAGAAAAAGTGTTGCTCAACGGCAGAATAATCCACGGACTTCCGCAGAAGAAACGAAAAGTATCCGGCGAGAAGCCGAAGCATTCATCTACCGAATATTGCACGAAAAACAGCAAGTCAGGCTTCAGTTTTCTGTTCTACCACTCCTCTAAATCTCTCCTCGCCCAATGGGTCCATCGATTTTCAAATCCAATCGACAACGTTAAGGCGATAGATTCGGGTCATTTTCAAATTTTATATAATTTTTCTCAGGTGGTTATCAAAGGTCTTTCTACTGCCACACTGCATCTGAATCTATATGCCCATAAGCAGATTGTAATCCCATTGTTCTAAAATTTTAGTTTTTCCCGTTGCTACCATATGTAACAATTCAACATTAAACTGCACGAGATCCCACCCATTCTATTTGAAATTGATTTCACTTCTCCACAGTATTATCCCATTATCCCATTGTTAATCTTTTCTAGTTGATTCATGTCTTCACAACTATGCTCCTCCTCATTGTTTCAATAATTAAAAACCGTCTTTGATGTCCGTAAAGTAGTCTCAACTGACTCGGTTATTTCATAAATTCGATTGACTTCATGTATTATTTCTCGCGGTTCCACATAACAAGGCAGTAATGTGTAGGTAATAGTCAAAGGAAAAGTCAAAGGTGGTTTTTAACTTTCTGCAATTATCTCACCCACATAGGTGATTAAACTAATTGCATATGTGATTGAAATTATTCGTTATGTCGTCGTTCGACAAGCGTTTACACATAGGTTGAATACGACTTCATTTTCTCAAATAATAAATAATGCATAGCATTGGATAGTAAATGATGATCGGGGCCGATGAAAGAACATGAACATCGTAAACAAAATTGTTATGCCACAATGCGCGATGGCTTTCGGAAGAGTGAGATAGTGTGGTTGAGAACTGGGAGAGCGAAATAAACACCAGATTGTGGGGAATTCAATTGATGGGATGGAGCACTGGGGTGAAAGAGGCGAGTGATAAGGGAACTATGCATATCTTATGGGATCACGGAATGAGGGGCTGAGGCTCATGAGTGTACATGAGTTGATCGAGACGTATGAATACTGTGGAATTATCGGGTGCGTCGGGCAAGTGAATACATTTGCGAGTGCAATCAACACAACCTTTGCTGATTTAGTGGGACGAAAGAAGAGTAAACTCGATAGAGATTGAGAGTAATATGACAGGTTTCATAGATACGAGAAAATAGATTAGAGACGAGCGTAGCCGCCTAGCGAAAGCTAATCGTTAGCGTTACTATGAGATTCACTCAAGGCATAAATAAGTAACAAGTTTGGTGAGGGAAGTATATTGCTTTGATAACACGAGGTCACCACGGAGCGCTTTCGCAGGAAGCTGAGCGAACTCAGTATCTGTCAACGTAGAGCTCTGCATCGTAATAGGATGAGCCGTAAGAGCCACCAGAAGAGAATGAAGAGAATGCGGAGTTGAACGATGCCAGACCATTCGTGCCGTTGCTGAAAATATTATTGTTTATGAATCAATATTACATCACTTATTTAATATGTTATATTCACTGGCTATTGTGTTTTTGTCATCGGTACCGACGACAGCAAATTGTCACTAGCTAGTGAGGCTTTTTTTTGGTATCGGTGCCGACGACAGCAAATTGTCGCTAGCTATTGTGGAATTTTTTAGGAATCGGTGCAGGAAACAGAAAATTATCAACCTCGCTGACGAAATGAACATTTTATCACTGTTATTTGTCATTTTATCACTTTAATTTTATCACTGAATGGACTACGAATGATCCATGACTTGACTCCGTAGTTTATTTCATCGCTGATATTAGTGCTCTTTCATAGTGCGAGATAAGCGCAATTTCTGATAAATTTAGCTCTGAATGTACTTGGAATGACTTCAATTCGTAGTCCCTTTTCAATTTGTAGCAGTCACTCACTTGCCCCTGTCCAATACATCTCCACGCGTCTCTCCGTGACGTCCGAAATCATAATAAGCATCGTTGAGCAAGGGATCGTGTTTGTTGCGCAGACCAGGATGAGCTCGCTGGAATAAACAATGTTTAGATCGAATCCATCTCCTCATTTCACATGGTTTCTTGCGAGCCAATAATGTGAGACAGCATGGTTAGACAGAACATACTACCTGTTCAGTGAAACTGGCAAGATGCGAAAACATGCGAGCTCAATATCGAGAATTTGTCAGCTCGGCAACTAATGAGTTGGTCTCGATAGCAATCAAATTGCACACCTCGTCATCTGAATCAGAGGAGTGGTTCGATTCGAAACCATATTGTACCGAGGAAGGAAGAGGATCCTGCAATGAATGATAATGTTATTTGCCAGTCATTAACTATAATATAAAATAAAAAAGACTAGTATGAACATATTTGCGTCGGTTTTTAATCATTTCATCGCACGTAATCAGTGATCGACAATAAATAAATAGCATAGCGAAAGAATCCTTACCATGGTCGTCGTATCGGCCTTTGCCTTGAGTACTCCCGAGTTCACTTTGACTCGCTCCTCGTCCACACTTCGCACCACTTCGCGTACCTTCACAATTATCAATTGAGTTGTTGGCGGTTGCATATTAGCATGATAAATTGCAATTTTTCTTGAGACTGCAAAACAATTTTGATTTTAAAAAACAATTTAGTATTGTTATCGATTTCCTCAATGATGTGCTCGATTTCATTTAAAGACAACGTGGCCGCTGCCTTATGAAAAGGAGATTAAGGCAAATATATTGCCGCTGCCTTATGAAAAGGAGATTAAGGCAAATATTAGAAGAAAGGACAAGACTCGGCGCCTAACCTCTCAAGTTCAGGAAATAAATTATTTGATTTGTATCCCACCTTTTTTTCGACGTAGTGATGCACATCGAGCGTCGTTTGGAATCCCTGCAATCATAGGAATTGCCTTTTCATCTTATTTCAGATCTGAGTTTTCTGATTACTGTCCCCGAGCTTGTTTCAATACGTGACATGTTTACGCCTGGCACTCCCCTCCACTGACTCCAAACATACCCCTTGACGTAAACCATTCGCAATTATCCCCATATCTGACTGATATGATATAGGATTTGCATCACTAACATGTTGCACAAAATAGAAAAATTTACGAGTTAACCACAATATGTGCAGCTCAATCATATGAGCCTATACTAGTGAAAAGACAATCAAAACAGTACCACTTCCTCCTTTGGAGGGGATGGTGGAGTTGCCGGAATCTCTTTCTCTTTCTCCTTCTCTTCCTTCGGAATCTTCACAGGTTTCTCCACTCCAGTTTTGGCCATCGCGAATGCCTCCCTTCTTTTCTTGTTCACGTTTTTCCTCCACTCTTTGTACAGCAACTGAATCGGCGGATGAATTAATGATAGTTTCGGCATTCGCAACCCGTCAGCAATTCTTTTCAACGTTTCTCGAGCTCGAATGCTTTGGCAATCTCCACTCGAGTATTAATTAGGCGAATGAAATATGGTCTGACGCTCTCAATTTCGCATGCTCTCTTATCCGATCGACAATTCAAATGGGATGGGGGATAAGCAAACCTCCTTTTCTCCGACTTGCGTCTTGAAGTAGTCATGGAACATCGTGCGAGAGTAGTTGCGCTGAAGGAGTAGAAACTCAATTAGACCGCCCCTCAACAGCTCAAAATGATGGAGGCGTTTCAACAAGTGCACGGAATGACGTTAACAAAACGATAAAGGCACTAGGTCTCATGAGATCATCGGAATACAGCATACAGTTTAAATCGTCTTTGGGTTCTATTTTTCATCTGGGTCTGCAACCTAATTCATACTTTTGTAGATGTTTGATATATCGGAAGGCGTTTGTTTTCCGAATTACTCACGCATTTCTTGATGTCTTTCCACTCGGTTTCTCCCGTGACACAGTGTCTGAGAAGGACCTCCAACGAGTTGCCACTCTCCGATACCCGTGAATCCATTACGGTGTCGAAGGCTTCTGAAATGCAATACAGTTCTCACATTCAGTCGAGTATCAGTCCATCATACCACGTAACCAAGTCATCACGCGACGGTACAGTAAAATTGCTTGAGGTGGCTTCATCTTACTTTTCCCATTCTAACTATGTGGAATTCATAAATGGGATTCGTTTCCTCTCCCCATTTTTAATACTGAATGCGAATTGGCTCAAAACTGTTCACACACAGCGTTCTCTCGTTTGTGACTGTTTTTCCTGTCCGTTCAGACAAATATAAGTGGTCGATACAACCCACTAAATCTACGCCTGATTGCTTTTCGTTCGCGTTTTCTCTTGTTGTCAGGGTGAGAACTTGTACTATCAATAACAAATAGGCGTCTCATACACTCACACCGGCACAAAAAGCCGCACTGCCTAGAGACCGCGGAGGAAAAACTGTCGAGACTCAATGAATATTCACAAGCTCACTTTTTCACCTTCTCTTCAGCTGTTGTTTCTACGGGAGATATCAGTAGTTTCCTAATGCACAACATCATTACTATGGAGGATAATAATGAAATAAGTTCTCAATGAGTAATTCGACCGGTTAAAACACAATTTTTATAGAGATATTTGAATAGATTTTGCATCTAACAAAAAAATAGTCACAATAAAACCCACTTCTCGGTGGCAGTCCCTTCAATCCCAGAGTCGAATCCATCATAGACGGTGAAAGGGATAGCTCGAGTGTATCGAGCGAGTCCATATCCAGATTGTCCAGAGTATCGCTCATCTACAAGCAAAACAACTATTATTAATTTATTACCGCTTGAGACGCGACGCTTGAATTTCGGACAAATATGGCAGATGCAACTAGAAATTGTGGGGGTGGGCTCTCTTGCATTTACGGAGTTGGAAAAAATCGGCAGTATTGGAGCGTGTGAAAAATTTACGTTAACAAAGCAAATATACTTCAAATGCTCCTATTAGAGATAATAACAATTAGCGTCTTACTATTCTGTTGTATTCCGAGTGACAGTCGCGTTATTCAACGAAAAACGCGCACACGCAAAACAACACAGCAGCTACAAACAGGGAGAGGAGAGGGAGAGGGGGAGCAATACCGTCAAGTGAATCGAAATTATCGGCTTCAATTCTGTATAGTGGACACGCGAAATCCATGAGAGAACACGATATTCATGGCATAGCGGATTATAGTTAGTCGTAGATTGGAATAGTACTGTAAGGACCATTTAAAGATATATTGTATACATGGAAGATAAATTTAGAATCCCTATTTTACCAGTATTCTCAATACTGGTCGAGTGACCCTGAAGCGCTAATCAAAATATCGATGGCGGACAAATCGATTAATCCGACCGGCAGCCTCGCAATGGGGGACACAAGTCCCGTGCGAAATAGGCGAGGCGTGAGAGATTCGAGCGACGGTTTGACACTCTCCCTATTTCGCGAACTCTCTCATTTTTCTCTGTGACATGCAAGGAGAATGGAGAAGTTTCGCGGGAGGTTTCAAACCGAGTGGAGGGAGGGACATGCTTAGATGGGCAAAAAGATGCTGTCCATGCGTTCTGGATGAGCAGCTGTTTCGTGCATCGTTAAGCACCGATGGAAAGGATGTGCTCGGCTCGAGAAAAACGGATATGAGAACAGCTCAGATGAGAACCGACCTTGTAAAGAGAAACTCGTGTAATCATACATAAGAAAGAAGCAATGCTCCCTGATTATGCCTTACTCAGGCGAGTTTATAATGGCTCTGCCAGATCGATAATACAGAAATGTCTCCTGTTCTCACATACTGTACACAAAACATAACCATACCGAGCGTGAATGTCTGTCAATAACACGGTTTTCATGAAAATACGCCAATATCAATGATGACGAGATTATCCTCTTGTACGGAACGGTTCTTACATTATTATGTCGAAAACTATGTCAAAACAACCAGATCATTCTTAGGAGCGAGCCAAAGAGTGCGAGAAACGAAAACATGAAGATGTGATATAACGAGTGAAAATCGGTTGTCGACGAAATCACGAGTCTAATCAAGGGCAGTCGTCGACCACTAATGTCTGAGAAGCCGGAAAGTGCAATGAAGGGAGATCTTAGAGGAGACTACTAGACGCTAAAGAGAGCCGAGATGAAATGATGAAATGAGCATATAGCGTCGTCTGCGGGAACTCACTCTCGAGAGCGATGGGGTTCGCTCAGGCGTTACCGCCGCGTATACAAGTGCGTCTAAAAAGGGAGGGAATAGGGACGAGAGATCGGGGCGGAATGGAGAGAGTCGCCTCTCTCTCGACAATCATTCTGAAGCCATCAATGCAAAAGGCAGAGACGGAACATATCCGGAGAGACCGGGGAATTGTCGAGTGAGTATGCCTCCTCACGCTCAATGAGGGCCGTGGTAAACATCAGTTCTTTTCACGTCTATTTTCGATCGCCGATCACCTTTCTCGGTAGTATTGCGGGAAAGAATATCGAAAATTGTACAGCTTACTCAATCGGCTGATTCATTGGCACGCGCGCATGAAAATCGACGCGAAACCAGCTGCTGACTGCGAGCGAAACCCGCCACGAAACGAATTCACGCCAATTCGGAGGATGAACGGCAAATAGGGAGTTCTGGCCGCAATGGCTTCTTCGTCTGACTCTCTCAAAACGTCGTGCTCTCTCGCTCACTCTGACCTCTGAGATAGCATTCGACATGACGAGACGGCAATACGCTGTAGTCGTCGGCTCTCGCAAATCACGCTAAGTGTCCCCTTCTCGAGTCGTGTGCCATTCTCGTTTGATTCACGAAGAAGTGTTTGGGGGTAAACGGGGGGGGGTGGACAAAAATGCAAGACAGCAAAGCTCGAGAAAAGCGTCGTGCGTGAGTAAGGGAAGCAGCGAAGGGGAGGGGGAAAGCGCAAGCTAATAAGCATATGCATAGGCGGGTGTTTACTCGCTTCGGCCTCGACGGTGGCAGCGTTGCCGTTGAAGACTCTCTCCACTTCACGTACTCTCTCGCGACTCTGACCGACGAAAGAGCAGGCGAAATGGAGAGACGTCGACAACGTCTCGTCGAACTTAGTTAGCGACGTCTACGGAGAAGGGACTGTAACGCAATCTATTCTCCCCTGACGTAGCTTTCGTTTTGTACCAGTGGTGTGCAGAAAAATTGTGTGGGAAACGGTCACACCGTGATGATTTAGTGTGCCTATCGGGGAATATAGTCATCATCCTCATCGAGGCTGGGGCAATAACAGAAAGAGCAGGGGCGAATCGTCAAAATAGTATCCTCGACAGCGCTCGAAATTGCGCAGGAAATGAAAATGAGACGAGGCCGGAATCGACGGAGGTAAACGACTCACGTCGACTGGTCATTGGACTAATCGACTCTCTCCATTTCACACACTATCTCGTCAGAAATAGTAACTTGCGTAAACATTTGTGATACGTGAGTTAATCTATCGGACTCCTACGTGATTGAAGAACGGTTTCTGTTTTGCAGGGACCTCAATAAGAAATCCCCTGTCCAACTGAGAGGGAGTAGAGCAAAGAATATGGAAATTTGAGACAACCAAACCATTCCTCTTAAAGAGCCTGAGCCGTGAAACAACACTGGCAAGTGGAAGGCACACCACAAGAATATACTTCTCATTCTGAATGGTCAGTTTTCGATGCGAAGAACCCACATACAATATTTAGAACCAGTCTGAGCTATGATGAAGGCATAACACGAATGTTGGTAATCGTATCGTCACATAGTCAATGGGTTGGAGAAGGGACGTCGAGTTGCTAGAATTAGAATATTAAAAGTAGATTAGAACTCCCTGAGGAGAATAGAACACGTTCGTTGACTAATCGTATCGTGACAGAGCTGTGGGGATAGAGACTGAATGGAGAGGGGGGGGGATCGAGTAGTGGGATTCTGCTGCGCTGCTGCTGCATTTCTCTCGTTGTGTCAGCGCATTTGCAACAACAACAACAGAAAGAATGGAAAGCAGAAGAAAAAAGGGAACAAGTAAGAGGAGAATTATTTTCTTTTCCCTATTTTGAACGTCTGTCAGAGCAACGCAATGAGGGTCAACCCGAGCAAAAACTCGAGTTGGAGAAGAAAATAAGACCTGGCTGGGCATAAACAATCTTTATTCTCCTTGTGCCTTCTGTCTAGCTGAGACAATGCGAAGGTTTTCCGTTGAATTGTTCAGAAAAGCGAGTAGCTCAGCTTTCAAGTCAGTGATAATAAATCTTGTAAAAGAGAAGGATTCGATGAGAGGAGGACAATGAAAAACTATCCAGATTGATAAATTGTTTTAGAGGGATAAAGGATTTCGAAAGGAGCTCTAAATGCGTTTGTGATCAAAGCTTTCCGATAGAGTGATAAAGCATGAACAAGGAAATGTTCCTGGAAAACGACCAATCGAAAATATCTCTCCTCAAATTTTGTTCTATCGTGAATTTGTTGAACTTAGCTGTTTTCTCACAAGTAAGGCATATGGATCATTAGAGAAGGGCGATATATGGACGTTTGAGGGAAGAATACACACTTCGCCTGCTCTCTCGTCTTTCTGACCGTCGAAAAAGAATTGGAACTGAGAGGGGCGCGAATAGTTAACACACGACGCTTCTCGACAAGTCCCGCGTAATTGAGGTACCGAGCAGCGAGTGAATGATGGCAGTTCCTCTCTTCCTTCCCCTACTCTCTCACCGGTTAGAGAAAGCGAGAGAGCACGCAGAATAGAGAGAGCAAAGACAGATGGTAGGCCCGACATCCATTGTGGGGGGGGGGGGGTCCCGGCCCGGTCTCTTCGTTTCGTGTGCTATCTCGTCTGCCAAACAAATGCATAGAGAATGCGAACAGGCGATGGCTTTCTGAGAAGCACTTATCCCCCACACACCGTTCACAGGACGTTTAGGTCTGAGAAACTCGTCGTTGGCATGGTAGTGGAGATGCTAATTACGTTAGGCTACCGTACCACTCAGTAACCAAACGGTGTCTTCGGCTGGCTTTGAATAGTCATTTATGCCATTTACAAGGCAATTTATTGAGGGAACTACGTTTACCGATTAACCAGAGCTGTTATGTATTAGTACACCACACTTCCTGATAAGATTAATGAATGAATGAGAATGAAAGATCTCATCTTGTTTTCGAGGTCCCGACATACGAACACCAAAAAACTTGGATGAATCGCCGATCTCCACCAAAATGAAGCCCGTCTAAGCTCGAGTCTCGGAACTGAGCAGCTTTTCTCCGAAATTCATCACTCAACGGCGTGCTAATACTCTCAAAATGCGGGGAAAGCACTTTAGACTTCCACGGTCTATGTCAAGTTTGCGTTAGTAATGGCCGAGAATGACGGCGCGGAAATGACAATCGCAGGCGGCCCAAAGAAGGAATGAAACGAGCGAGAGAGGGGTGTCTATTGTACGGCACGCGTTTTTTTTTGCTGCATATGATGTTATGAGTGGCGCAGAGGAAAGTGGAGGGAGCGAGAGTGAGGAGAGCACAGAGAAGGCAGACAGAGACGAGAGAGCACGTAAAAAGGAGAGAGTCGCTTGGCCTGAAAACCGAGAGAAAACATATGGAGACCGATGGCGGAGAAAAAAACGAGCGAGCCAGGGCCAAAGCTTCGTGGGCTTCCTCGGGGCTTGTAGTGGATCGAACAACAACGTTTTCGAAGTGAGCGAAACGCGTCTGACTCTCTCCTCTTCCCATTGTCTCTCGTCTGTCTCTAACCTTCCGCGAGAATAACCAACAAAGAGAAAGCATGGCTATTTGAACAGCTGCTTGATCATTTACGAGCAAGAAACAAAAATTCCAACTGGCGAATTTGTACATTTCATGCTCTTTCCTTTTCGGAGCATGTGCAATGAGATTGATTTTACTAATGCACAATCACAAATTGAAAAATGAAGATTGCGTCACTTTCATCAACGCGAAAGCCCCACGAATTAGTATGACAGATGCAAATGGCCCTCACCACCAGAAATGCGTATGTGTGCTTGGCTCTGACTGACGTTTGCCCCCTCTCCGCCCGCATTAGCCACTCTAGCTCCCCGGGCCGGAAACCGTGACTCGAGAATGAATCGCAGACTGCACTGGGTGCTCACACTCTCTGCCCCCTGGAAGAAGCATTTAGCAGTGTCTCTAGGTCGTTAGAGAAGCGAGAGAGCACGGAGAAATGAGAGAGTCAGAAGGATGGGATAAATTGGCTCATGGGGGCTGGCAGAACGCGCACTTGAGTATGAACGGAGAATCAGAGAGTAAGAGTGTAATGGAGAAGCTAGCCGCTCGTTTCGACAGAGACTCATTAGGGAGTGGGGTCGAAATAACGATGTGGGGTTCCTTCCCCGAGTAATGCCCCGGGCCCACTCCCTCTTTCCCCATAATGACTGCCTTAGGGCGGGAGGAGTGCTTCCGATAGGTGGAGGGGAAAGGACTACTATTCCTTCAACTTGAGGGCGACCATATCAAAATTGGTTAGATGCTAACAAATCCGTGTGCGATATTCCGAAATGATATCGTTGCACGAACACAAGAGGATCGAATGCGATTGGGCGAGTCCTCGCGATAACTGCAGGGACGTGAGCCTACGTTTCCCCGACTGGCACTTCTACTGGATTGAAGAAGATCAATGACAAACGTCAATCACCTATCAAAGGCGCAATCAACCAAAATTTAGCAAAACCGACAGAACATTATTGCATTTCTACATCATCAGGTGTGTAGGCAAATGATACTGTGCAATTTCGAAACGACAACGTTGCACCCACCACGACAAACTGGCCGACTGAGCGATGGAGGTGGGGCAAATCACTCATAAACGGTCTCTCTCACTCTCCCCCGCTCTCTCGCTTCTCTGACTACCTAGGGATAAGGGATAATGGAGAGAGTTGCTGGATTGTTCACGCGCGACACCGCGACGAAATTGGATTTGTGCCAACGGGCCGAAGTGGACGGCTAAAGCGGGTGACGAGAGGGAAGTAAGAGATAGTGAGAGATAATGCGGATTGAAGAGAGCGCCCTAGGCAGAGCGGACGAGGGAGTAGGCAAATAGAGGAGAGTGCGAGAGACTGCGGAAATGATGGAGAGTGCTAGACAGACCCAGAGCGTGGGAGAGAGCGTGGGAAAACGAGAGAGCTTCTTCTCGAGATCAGAGATTGCTCGGGCGCCGTTTCCACAGCCGCAATAACAGCCGACTACGGCCGAGAACGAAGTTCTCTAATGGAAAACAGACAAGATCTAGCGTCCAAGTTTGTGACGACTGTGGATGTATGGCCCGTTAGAGCTGGTCCCCCTCTCAACCCCCTGAATTATGTAGCCGCTTCATTTCATATTCGCTCTTTACACTCGCAACGGGGCTCTCGCTAGTTGCATTGCGCGAGAGCACGGGCAAACCTACTATGAGGAGGGAGACCATGCAACATTATATTGCGCCGATTCGAGACGTGCGAGGGATATTGGAAGAAATGTTGTCGGTGGAAAAAGGGGATTGGAAATTGACAGGTGGAAAAATTAATCACTAACAGTATTGCTCACGTAACAAGATAAATAGGAAAGATAGGAGTTGGACTTCAGTGAAATAATTGTAGTGCTCTAACGTACCTCTTGACGAAGATTTGAATGGTTTGGGTGAAAAAGAAGGGAGTGCAAATGGTCAGATGAAAATCCCAAATAAAATACTATATGAGCCTGACGACAGAGAAATAATAGTAGTGTCCGAACGTGTCTCGGTGAAGGGATATCGGTGAAGTGTGACTGACCATCAGGTGGGATACCGCGTATAGCCCTCAGGGGGACGAACTAGTGATTACTCCCTCTCGCTCTCTCGACCAATTCAAATTCCCACGAAAGTACAGCTAACATCGCGCCGACCGTGGGAATCGCCACAAGTAGTCAGCCAAATCTTGCCCAGTCTCTTTCTTTCTCATCCTACCTCGCCCTCCTCGACACGTTAAATACTGAGCTGAGTGAAGAGAGTCTCACTCGTCATTTTTATCACTGCAGGGGATAAGGAAATGATAATGTCGTGAGAACAATGGGCCATATGCTAAGAGTCACGAGACCAACCCTTACCTGACAACCGCCACTTGCGTACCCGCTCAGGATGCCGGGTAATAAATTGCAAACAATATGCGCGTTTCGATGATAGTACCGTAATCGAGACAACATGCTGGTCGAGTTTGAAGGCAAAGGTGTATCCACGTCAAGTGATATTACAGTCGAAAGACAACGCTAGGGGGTAAGGACAGCTGTTAGATGGACTACATACCCTGCTGAATAATCGGTCGAGTGTGAATCACCTCATACCCCATGGATGATAATCAGATGAATTCTCATCATCAGCCCAGGATAGTAATATGTGGAAGAAGCTTCGCACCTCTCTTTCCGCAGTTTGGCTTCTCCTTCTTTGGCTCTCCCATTTCAAGCAGCGCAAGGAGGGAGGAGGAGCGCAAGGAGGGAGGAGGAGCATTTCATGTTGTGTCGTTATCCTTGTGCGAATAACAGTCTTGAGTGATACTCTTGATAAACTTTATCTTGATGGCAGAATCCAATACAGAACAGAAGAGACGTTGATAAACAACGTGCCGGGAAGAGAGAGCACACGCCAACCAGCTTCGAAAGAATGCCGGCATGCCTACTCTAACTGATGAGAGTGACACTGAAGTCCCTCTACAACTGTTGCTCGATACATTCAATCTGGACAGACCCGTTCAATATAACGAGGACCCTGTTATGATGGATCAGAGAGATGAGTTCAGAGACGAACCCATTGAGATTCTGATGGATCCACAAGAGGACATGCCTGTAAGGTTCGATCCTGTGGACGATTTCCAAGTTGAACTCAATCTGAACGATGAGAATGACAGAGTATCTGTCTCTACTGCCTCGTCGAGATTTGCTTCCGCCCAATCGTCACCACTGTCGAGCCCCGTCAAGCAGACTACAGCGAGCCCCGTCAAGCAGACCGTCAACACGAGACCAAGGCGCGATCCCAAGCCCATCGTCAGACTCAACATCGATCCATCCAAGAAGTCGTACACTGCGGAGACGAAGCAGTAATCCCGTCCCCCCGTGCTACGTCCTCACCTCACCTCTCTCCCAATTCTGTATTTTAAGATCGGCAATGCCAATCTTGAAGGGGAGGTGTTGTATAGTCACGTTTACCCTATACACAATAAGTAAATAATTAATAAGCACACTGATTATTAATGTGCTCTTCCGTACTACCGTATCTTACACTTCATTCAAGTGCACTTTGGCTCCCGCCACGATTACCCTGATTTCCATATTTCAAGTACTGTAATATTTCGCATCATTTCCATCGTGGCCTATCATTCATTGATTCTAGTTGTCCTCTCTCTTCCCGGCACGTTGTTTATCAACGTCTCTTCTGTTCTGTATTGGATTCTGCCATCAAGATAAAGTTTATCAAGAGTATCACTCAAGACTGTTATTCGCACAAGGATAACGACACAACATCAAATATGGACGTGTTGTCTCCGAATAGAGTCAACATCTTGCTCTTGACTTGATCGAGTGTCATGTCAGCCCATTTGGTCGGAGCGATCGACTCAGTGAAAGTTCTCTCAACTGTTGTGGATACATGCCGGATCAGAAGTCTGATCTTCTTGAGATCATCCCATTGTTTCAGGTCGATGAGGAATATGTCCTCGTGTCGACCCCACCATCTCTCAAATGTACTTCCTTCTTCTGGACAGTACACAAATTCATTAATGCGCGCTTCGATAGCGCTGAGAGAGGCGCTCGACAATTCCGTCGAGGATTCGGGTTTCTGACTCTGTTTCTCCATCTGCATCATTTGACTTCTGACAAGTTGCTCAATGAGAGCAGCCAGTTTGTCAACACTGTTGTTTTCACTTGCCGGTGGCATTTCATCATCTTGACCCATTGTTACTCAGTGTTTTTGACACAAATTCACAAATCGGGCAGCACCTCCGGTGCAAATGATGAAATTATTACAGGAGTTAAATGGTTTGCACCACCTCCAAAGGAAAACAGAGAGTATAAATAGCTCGTGGCTACCTCTCAAGGGTTATAGTGAGTATAAATAGCACGAGGCTACCTCACACCCAAGACAAATACAAAGAAAAGTGATTCGAAAATATTCGAAAATGACTTACTTTGAGTTCGAGTAGTCCTGAACGCCAGATGTTGTGTCGTTATCCTTGTGCGAATAACAGTCTTGAGTGATACTCTTGATAAACTTTATCTTGATGGCAGAATCCAATACAGAACAGAAGAGACGTTGATAAACAACGTGCCGGGAAGAGAGAGGACAACTAGAATCAATGAATGATAGGCCACGATGGAAATGATGCGAAATATTACAGTACTTGAAATATGGAAATCAGGGTAATCGTGGCGGGAGCCAAAGTGCACTTGAATGAAGTGTAAGATACGGTAGTACGGAAGAGCACATTAATAATCAGTGTGCTTATTAATTATTTACTTATTGTGTATAGGGTAAACGTGACTATACAACAATAATCAGATGAATTCTCATCATCAGCCCAGGATAGTAATATGTGGAAGAAGCTTCGCACCTCTCTTTCCGCAGTTTGGCTTCTCCTTCTTTGGCTCTCCCATTTCAAGCAGCGCAAGGAGGGAAATTGGATACACTGCGGGGAAATGAGAGACAGCAACACGACGCAAATTATTGAGGGAGCGAGGGTGGAAGAAAATGAGGGTAAACAAAGGGAGAGACCACCTTAATGAGACCAAAAGCTGCTCATATTCCTATTATGTTCAGCAAAACAACAGAAACAAAACATGAGGTAACTAGTATGATTATGCTGGTCACTAACACTATAAAGGGAAAAAAACTTGTCCTTCATGAATCCGAAAGATGCGCATACCTCGTGATTCGATGATGGTATTTTCATAAATTTCAGTTATTGCATAGGCAACGACCACATCATTTACTATTTTAACCAGCAAAACAACAGATGTAAATACTTGTGGTGACTAGAATGAGTGAGCTGGCCATTACTTAGAATGCTCAGACCTCTAGAAGTCAGTCTGAGCGTCTCTCCATTCCACACACTCTCTCACTTGTCTAGCCAAGCTTGTTGTTTTCGCAGAGAGTGCAATCACGCGTAGTCGCTCTCGGAAGTTCAATAGCGCCAGGGACGGAAATTAGCTGATAAACGAGCTGATTGTCTGGCTATCTCGCCAAAGTTGTCCGTCACAATCGCCCTTTGATATCCAGAACAAAAATGAAGAGCACTTCTCCCAAACTTAACACTGGACCTGTTATTAGGTCAGATAAGACGAGATCGATTGCAAAAATATAGTCATATAGACTAATGGATATAACGAAACTACGAGAAGTATTGGTGGACTGAAGCATTTCCCTCACGTGAGTACCTGACCAACGATGCTAATTTGCGCGGCTGAATCGGGTGGAAATAAACCGAGTTGAAATGCATGAATTGGGCGTTGATGTGAAGAGGCTGTGAGGGCACATTTCCTATGCTAAGTGAAGTACCCTGATTTCTAACCTGCTAGGAAGTCAAGCACTAAACGAGAAGTTCCACACTATCGATTTCGAAAAGAAGTTCTTGGGTGTTTTTCACGCGAATACTGTGAAAAAAAAGTTTGTGTTTATTCAGGACAAGATATCCATCCTGGCGAGCTACGGGAATTAGCGCTCACTGAGCCGCGAAAATTTTGATATGTAGATTCCGACAATGAGATTCGATACGCTGTCGTGTTTTTTTAAGATTACCCTTGCGATTATGCGATTGGTGAGACTATATAGGGACTTTTCGTTGGAGTAACTTCTGATCCTTCACAAGTACTGTACTTAACTGCTATTTCAACAGACATGGTAGGTCGACGACAAAAAACGTAAGAATCATTCTTCTTGAAAATGGTACAGTAACTTCTCTGAAAAATAATATTTTTTCTGAGCAATTCTCCTTCAGAAAATCACTACTTTAATTTGTAGACACCAATCAAGAAAGACTTCCTTGGTCGTCATTACTGTATGTGTTGATTGGTGGGGTGCCATACGTCCCAGATGTAATATCTGAATTCTGGATAATAGAAAACTGCGAAACGGAGATAAGACCAAAAAAGGATGCAGTGTTTGCGTGACAGCCGATCCAGTGTGTGGGGTCAAACCAGGTGGGAGACACGTGCTAAAACGGAAACTGATTACAGGTGATCTCTGACACCTGTCAAAGAATGTGCAGACATATGTGGTGAGGTCCAATATCGTACTCATTCAAGCTGAAGATATGCCAACACAGATATCCCGACAGAGCACGACATTATGTGGAAAGAGAGATGTTTCCCCCTTCTTCCAGACATGACTAACTGTTTGGGTTGGTCCATCCTTCATAAGCACCTCATCCAATGCGAAAATGAATCATTCACAATGATCCTTATCTTTCTTCTTCTTATTCCTTCTCTCACTCATGCTGGATTTCAAGATCATCATGATTGCTTCCTTGGAAAGGTAAGTAGTAAATTTTCTCGGTAATTTATCAAACGACAAAACACGGAGGACAAAATGTTAAAAGAGAATAATAACTGTTTATTGGAAAGATTTTGTGATCATATTTTGAGCAAAACAGTGAAAATAATATAATCAAATCAGTTCCGTGTACTCTGTGGCGCCGAAGACTACACTGGGCCTCTAACTACGGTCATTTGGGACGATAATCTCTTCGTCTGTTAGTGTATTTTTATATATTCCTGAGCTCTAACTTTTAGTGTGTCTTGGGTATGCTGCATTAGTTATGTATTTCTTCATTCCTATTTTCAGTAGGAGGAGACAAGAAGATTGTGACCCGTGAACATCTGGTCACGAAGGGAAACCCAATCACTGTTCGAGATGGAAGAGATACGAGCAATTGCTGGTTCTACGACCCTTATATTATCTTCACTTCCACGTGCAAGGTTCGATTTTCCATCTCAAGATTGCATTTTTGAAAGAATTTTTAAATGTTCTAATATCGTGCTAGATATTCGAAGTTCGGCTCTGTACGAGTTTCAGGGCCCATGACGGATTCGGGGTCCCATGAGAACCATCGTTACGGCCCGGATATGAGTCCGTCATTGCTCTACTCATTGCTCTACGGCCCTCAAACAAATTTCTACGGCTCTGAGATCATCGCTACGGCACAGATATGAGCCCTTCGTAGCTCAAACGGCCCTCAGAAAAATTCTGCAGCCTTCTGTCGTAGTCAACGGTCCATTTTTTGTAGCCGTTCCGTAGTCTACGATCCACAGTAAAAATTCTGTAGGTCGCTAAAGTTGTCTACGGCCTTCGAAAAAATACTGCAGCCTTCCGAGGGCCGTTGACTACGATAGACGGCGGCAGAAATTTTCTGAGAGCCGTAGGCTAAGATTGAAGACTACAATTTTTATGTGGATCGTAGACAACGATCGAAGGCTTAGAAATTTTTAGAGGCTCGTAAACATCGTTGGGGATCCGTAGAGACTTTCTTAGAGCCGTAGGTATCGATTGACAGCCGTAGAACAAATAGCAAGGTCCGTAATCATTTCAGGGCTGTGGAGCCATGGTGGACTCGTATCCCCCTGAAACCGTCATGGGACCCTGAAACCCGTACAGAGCCCGAAGTTCTAGGTGGAAATAGATAGTAACAATTTGAGAATCCGTCTTCGACTACTGTTGACCCGGAAACGCTCGCCAGCTTCAATACCAAATTTCAAACGAATGTGAGAACAAGTTTTCTTGTCATCTTTTGTAATAAAGCGGTTAAGAATTAGGGCAATATAGGGAATCTGGGAAATCTACGATGTGAATAATATAAGTGAATATATAGTCAAATATATAATTGAAGGAACCGATCTACACCGCGTGTCGTAACATGCCTTCGGAAAGAGCTGCAAAAAGTTACAAAGATGTTCCGGAAACAGTTATCCAATTAGCAGAGGAGGACGTCGACTGTAAAAACAAATGATAAAGAATTTAATGTTGATTTCTTATTTTATGGCTCAATTTTTCCTTACGTCATAGGATCGTTGACAATCCTCCAAAAAAAGCTGAATAATAAACTGAAAATAAACTTATAAGTGAAAAAAGTGAATAAATGAAAAAAGTGCTGATGTACCCTCAAATTAGATCTGGGAAAAAGAGAGATTCATAGATGCAGGCAAATCAATTTCAACATGTACTAATTTTTATTGTTTAATTCACTCTGTCTCACTTCAGTAAAAGATAATAACGAAATATTCAAAGAAACGGAAGCAAAAGTACACAACGATACTCAATCGATTGGCAAACCTGCCGGTCCCTCTAATCAAAAAATAGACTGTAAACTTTACGATGCGAAAATTGATTTTTTTTTCAGGTATAATTGACAATTCTTTTTTCCGAATGTACATTAGTGACTTGAACTTCCAGCAGGAGTTGAACTAATAATTCTTATGAAATTCCTCTGCGATTCACGTTCTAAATGCATAGCTGGTCGCTGTATTCGCACCCAGAAATCCATTCTCGACTCTCTTTATACACCTCGCACTATTATCAGATTCTCAGATATCAGTGGTATCTTGAGCATTTCGCCAATCCTTCTCCTTTCTTTCATCGTGAATCTGAACCCTTGTGACTCTCTTTTGCATCGATGAACTTGGGAAGACGAAACTGTCCCGGTGTTTTCTAGGAAATTTCAAATTTCGTAAACTCTATCTCATACTGCTCTCATTAATGTATTAAATGAACTGTACCAAGTCGATAAAATGCGTTCAATTTCAATGACAGAATCGGTTATCCCATTGAGATCCCATTGCTTCCTGCTCCTTTTGAGTGGATCAAAAAATCTCTTTTGTTTGGAAATGGTATCCAAAAGTGTTACAAGGTTGAAATCGTTAAAATTGCGCTTTATTTATCAGGATGGAAATAGAGACACTCACAAATCTTCACCATCCCTTTATCCCTTCTAATCCCTCTTCTAGCTATCTAATCTGACGCATATCCCTATTGTGAAAGGTCTTCCCTAGTAGTCCCCCCATCAGTGCAAAACATCACGCGCCTCTCCAAGAATTGACCGGATTTCAATGCAAATCTTCACAAATAACCTTTCGATCTTCGAAGTCGTACTAAGAGTGACATTTTATGCATTTCTTCTTCAGTCTGTTTAGACATCTCATCTGTCCATCGGCAATTTTATAGGATAACTCTCCTCCATTCAAGAAGTGACTGTTCAAATGGAGACTCCTTTCGCTAATCAGATTCTTTTCGCGGTAAGCTTTCATTTTGGTGTACAATGGAGCATTTTCTTTCAGGTTTGTCTGTTGGGAGTCATTTGTTGTGGTCTCGCTCTTGTTACTATTCGAAAAACGACAGCCCTGCACAATTCGTGAGTTTCGCAGAGTACGGCACAACACCGCAGACATTGATATTCTTGTCTTTCTTTTGCTAAACCAGAGAATTATAATTACAAATCCTTAGATTCGGAGTGCTGTGTACTTGGCAAATGTACGCGGACATTGCACAACTCGTGATTATCACTGCCTATTGTCTTCTGAGTATCGATATAGCACCTTCGTCCCACTCTGTTGCAAGTATAATCTCGTGCCAGGTAACCTTATTCTTGTCGACATTTGATGTGCTGAAACACCTATTGGTGACAATAAATTGTTTCGTAAAATTAAGGTTTCTGCACACAGTACAAGTCTGATATGGGCATTAATAAAGTCTCTTAAACATTTTTGAACCTGTTGGCTGTGTAAAAATATGAATAGTACACGATGATATTGAAAATCAATCCATTCAGACTATCGAGACCCTCTATTTCTTCACTGGTCAACTGCATGTTCTGATGGCAGTTCACAGATTTGTTCATATCCTAGCCCCAAGATACGCTAAGGGATGGCAATCCGCCACCTCATTTCTTCTTTTGATTTGCACAGGCATTTCAATCGCTCGAATACTGCTCATGACCGTACTAGGTGAGTATGTTTATTATTCATACTGTCAATACCAAAAATATTGTTCAGATACAAGAATGTATTGGGTCTACGATCGATCTACCTCTCTTTGGTTCATTGTCGATACTCCGTGGACTCATTTCTATGAGATGTTGGTGAACTTATTATAATGTGTCCAAACATGTTCGTAGGTACCTCGAAGTCTGTTGGTCGATTGGCGAAATGATCGCAATTCTAACACTGGACTCGATAACGCTAACTCATCTTATCAAATGGAAATCCTCGGTAGTTTAAGTATAGTTGAGAATGAAATCGGAAAAATAGAATCTTACAGATCAGTAAAGAACGCGCACAGAGGCATCAGCACGTCGAGATTCGGCTCGTTCTTCAGGTTTTTATTAATATATTTTGTTAAGAATTAATATATTTTGTTAGCCGTGCTTCTTAACAGAACACAATGTCCATAAACACTCATCTGTTTGCAACCACAAAACATTAAATTAGATCGGCGGTTGGTTTTTGATGGCTCTAAAAGTATTCATCTCGCTATTGGCAATTCTTTTCTTTTTTCACTCACTTATATGATTATTGTGTTTTGCTAGGTATTAACAAACCGAAATTCGTGATAACCATTGTCCTTCTTTTCAGAGTTTCTGCCAATGTATTCCGACTGCTGCAGTAACGATCCTCTATTTCCTCGTGTTTCCCAACATGCAATCCCAATTTCTTAAATTCATGTGCTCATCGTTTGTGCTCAGTTTCGGAAATGTACTAGATGCGTGAGTTTTATAATGCCTGAAAACAGAACTTCACCTTGTTTAGCACACATCCAAACATTTATCACGTTACACACATTGACACATCAACCATATACGTCATAACAAGCATAAGTATTTTTATACTAAATTAAAATTGCAGAGTTATCATCCTCATCTTCCATTTTCGCTTGAGGCTTTTCGCGAAGAATGATATTGGCCCTGTGTCGACAAATGGAATCAATGGAATCGAGTTGGCTACTTCGTGAAAGTATTGATTTAATGCAATCCTTGCCTTCTTTATTCACATCGTAATTAAATGATGCGTCCGGATTTCCTTTTGTTCATCTATTTAAGTATGCCTTTCCCCCACCATTTCACCATTCTCCATTTTCCAAGAATACAATTCTCAAATTAGTTTTTTTTCTCAGTTTTTTTGAGAAACTAGAATGCAGTTCTCGAACTATCTCGTTGTACCGTATTATTAATCAATAAATATAAATAAACTGTTACTTTGAATCACTATTGCACGTGTAAGAGGCAAACATCACTAAGAGATCATCCTTCTCCGTGATTCATCCCTTCGACCCAAGAAACGTTGCGCAAACAACGTATCTGATCTTTTGTTTACTGTGCAAAGAAAAGTTTTTTCATGACGATAAATTCAAAATAAATTCGATTTAAATCTTTCAACGAATTTATAAGATTGTTCCTTCTTCATCAAGACCTTCTTTTATTTTTTTGTAAAAATTGAGATTTTTCTGTTCTAGTAATATTCTGTCGAATAATGGAAAACGAGAACATAAAAGTTTATAAACAGCACCATATTGAAAAATGTACAGAGATACAGAAATCGCAAGCAAAAAAATCACCAACGAGTACATTATCCAATAGTACTTGGTACTTGCAATAACATTTGGAAAGTGATGGGTCCAGTAAACTATATCTGGGACCAGGAAACTATTTCCGGGACCAGGAAACTATTTCTGGGACCAGGAAACTTTTTCGGGCCCTGATCGGCCGATTATGGGACTAGGAAACTATTTCTGGGACCAGGAAACAATTTCTGGGACCAGGAAATTATTCGGGGACCAGAAAACTTTTTAAGGACCAGGAAACTATTTTGGGACCAGGAAACTTTGATGGGACACCCAAAACGGACCAGAGCCGAAAATTCTTAGCTTTTCTTCTATCGTGAGATTATTTTCAATTCCACGCGTAGCTGACCTTTGACGAACTGAGTGGAGGGAGGAGGGAGGAAGAGGCCGGGAGGAGGCTAGTGATCTACCTGCTCTCCTCCCCCTACCTCTTCCCTTCCTCTCTCTCCCAGACAATTAATACGCTAACCAGCACATTGAGTTTGCTGAGCATTTGAAACGCACGATATATATAAATCTCGCGAGTACGTTGTTGTTCGTGATGTCAAAGATTTGAAGACTGGTGAGGTTTATCCGTTTATTTGATACATCACGAATGTTTCGTCATCAAATTCATATTGTTATTCAAGAGTATAGACGCTACAAATTCGCACGATGAATTTGTATGATGCAGGCTGATCAGAAATATCTCACAGGATCAGAAGATGTGAGAAATGCGTTCATTAGTGTTCAAAAATTTAATTATGAAAAAAGATATGGAATAATTCTCTTGAACTCTTGAATTATCGTATTCAAGTTAAAAGTGCAACGTTAAACACTTAAAAAATGGATGATTCATATGAGGATTTGTGTGGAAAACAAAAAGGCTAGACGGTGATTCAAAAGCACCTTTTCATCTATTTTGTGTAAAGCGCCGACATTCGGCATTCGCTGCTCGTCAAAAATCAAACCAGCAGTATGAGAACGAACATTCTTCTGATTTGTATATTGATGGTCAATGATCTTCAAGCTGTAAGTATTTACGTTTTCGGAGTCTCGACATGTTGATAGTATCCAAATACTTTAAGGACGTCGCTGTAAAAGTCAACGTACATGGCACACTTACGTGCTCCGAGAGATTCCACTACAGAATCTCGCTATGGGTGAGGCTTCATGTTTTAAAAAAAGTCACCAATCGATGAATAATTTATAAAAAAAATATCGGTTCTAGGAGCAGGACCATCACGCGACTCACGATTTCGTTGCGAGAAATCCGGTTAGATTTTTTTACGATTTATAAAAAAAAGTTTTTCATGAACTATCGAATTCAGACACAAGGCTCCGTTTACGCAACGACTAAATACAATATAACTGGAACAGTCAGTTTGTTTTTTCCTATCTTGCTTGTCTGTATAGCATGAAAAGGTAAAGTTGCTTCCACATTCAACGGGATATTACAGTCGTTAAACGGTTAATGGTGTGGTACACTACTAAAGTCGATTTAGTCTGTACTAATCAATAATTGTTCAGGCAGAAGACGGATTTCTAGAGTGGGAAGTCGAACCGCTTATGACGATTGAGCATTCCTGCAAAACGCGTTCGTTAATTTACAAGACCATAAGAAATATATAAGGAAAAGTCTTGCAAGCCCTGGAAATTTAGTTTCATAGACATTGGTTCAATAACCACTCATCTCTTGAAATGTGTAGTGTTAAGGACTTATGATTGAAAACTAGTTAAAAGGGTCTAATCATTTTTCTCCATAATAAGTTGGATAATCAGATTACTGTTGCAGCCACTCCAATCTGTCTGTGCAAGGATCTCGGCGAGCGCGGCGGTGATTTCAGTGAGGAAGTGGACGTTAATCTGGAGACAACCGATCTGTCGACCACCTGCATTCTCTGTCAGTATGCCAGATCGAGACTGTGAGAAGGGACGTTTACGAAACAGCGTTTTATCCATCGATTATGTTCTTAATTCCGCTCCCGCTCTCTAGTCACTTTCTGTGATACAATAAATATTAATTATGTGAATCGTTTCCTGTTGACATGAACTATCCCAATATCAAGATAAATGACGAAATTGTTGGTTAAAGTGAAAGAAGTAATTAAAGGAGGCGTAACAGGAATGAATGTCAGAAACTCCCACAACGAAATCCCGGGACTTGCAAGTACAGTAGTTAGCCGTTGGCTCTTTGCCAAAGTACCTATTCCCTTCTCCCGTCCCCGATTGAGAGAGAGATTAGTGCGATCGATGGGAAGAGACAGGGGGAGACAATGGTAGATCAAGGTGCACCCTATTCCCAGTCAAATTCCCTGTTTAAAATCCCCGCCGTTTCCTGGACTCAGGGGAATTCTGGCACTAGGCCAACTCGCTATAACTCGGTTCATCGATGTCGTAGAAACATGGGAGTTTCGGAAATCTGATATGGTTATGGATTGCTACAATGTGACGTTGACAGACTAGTCATCAAAATATTCTTGTTACTCCTCCTTTAAAGGAATATTGTTTTATTCACATTGATTGAAAGCATATGAAATATTTATATTTATTTCTAATTCATTTATTTAGAAGTAGATTTAGTTGATTTTCCTGCACTTTCGAGAAATTTGATTGCGAAACCGGACGATTCAATCGATTTGTATCTCATGCTTTTTATTGTTCGTTCTATTGTTACCGAGCATTACTCATTTCTTCATACATAAAAGACGGCAGAATTCCATCCCTCATTCAAACCTGATGAAGGTTTGGTACTTACTACTTTCTCTGCCCCTTGCTTCCACTCTGGAAAAATGCCAAGTCGGGTTTGGTGAGTTCTCGACACTGTTTTCGGTAATGATATTAGCATGTAAACTAAACATAATCGCTCAACAAATCTTAATTTCTAAGAGACTGAAACGGCTGAGAACGTAAATTCTCTGGTCGATTCGGCTATTGGAGCGGTCAATGGAATACCGGGTGTTGGGATAGCGGTCGGAGTTTTCATGCCTATCGTCAAGCAAATGGTCAAAGTGAACGCCTGCGAGAAAAAGCCCATGGAGTTTATGAAGAATGAGTTTCAGCAGGTGCCCTCTCTATATGGACGTTAGTAATAATCTGTTTTAGATACGCACAGCACTATTTGAGTACACCGGCCGTCTTGAGGTTGCTGTGAAGCTGGACATTGTAAGAGAGGTGAGTGTTTCTTTTTTTCAACTGAAACATGAAATACCTTCAGATCGAAAGCAATTCGCGTGTACTCATGCACTACCTGGAGAAAATTGCAGATGAATCGACAGACCGTTCCACAAATAAATCAATTTCCGAATTCCTTCAGAAATGCATAGAATTGAAGCCTTATGATTCCATCGTGGTATTTAATGCTTTTTAATTGTGCTGAATATTTCTTTAGAAATTGAAAGATCAATTTGCAAAAGTGTTGCCGGTCCAATTCGAGAACGATGTCTATCATAGCAAGCAGAACTTGAATGCAATGAAGAGAATGTTGAACAGTATCTTGATCGAATTGGTGCGCATTTTTCGTCAACATATTCTGAACAATTTTTCAAAGTCTAATAAGAATATTTTCAGACATTTGTGACGTTGTTTCAACACAATTTCGATTGGAATCAATCAGACGAAGTCATATTTTTAAGTTACATAGGGAATTCATCTTTCAACTTCAGGACCGTCAGTCAAATATCAACAGTTTGGACAAATTAGTGATGGACACGGTAGCACTAACCAAGAAGAAAGAACAACAATTACTTGAATTTGTATGTTTTCAGAATTGAGGTTATAATCATCATAAATTTCGCAGAATTACTGGCCGGGTATGATTGATTTTGTCACCAAAGTCATGAGCAAAGTGACAAAATCGGATAATCGTGCAAAAGCAGAACTTATCGGGAAACAACTTCAAGAAATGCACACAAAGTAAGTGCGATTGAATTATGTTTGATTATGAGTCTGTATTAACGAGTTTGCTATACTTATTAATTGTTTAGTGATCGATTCTGCGTGGTTGTTCACGGTACTGGAGATAATGCTCACAAGAAATATTTTTACGCAAGTGACAAGGACAATAATGTAACAGTTTCCTTATGCTTTTTTTCCCCCGAATTTGTTTTTAACGACTATTGTTCAGCTATATTTCGAAGAGGAGAACAGTTCTCACATTCACATCATCCGTAGTAGAACCGCTTACAATTTGAGCGACAATGAAATAATTTCCAATCTACGATACATTGTCGGCGGATTCCAGATCGATGATAGCGCGTGGTATTTTTTAATTTTTTTTAAATTTTATATTTTTTTAGGTGAAAAATATTTGTATTTCCAGCAATTGGAGCAAATCGATCCAGGAGGAACGAACTCGCGACATGCTCAAGAAATACGGCCTCTCAGCAATTCTCGTTGACACGAAACTAGAGGAAGGAGTGGAATTCAATTGCTATGGAATACCTTTCTACGAGACCACTCATACTTGTACTCTAGCTAATAGCAGATACTTCACAACAATCAAGAAGCTGATTGCGATTCCCACTTAACATTTGTGCAGAATAATAAAATTAAAATTCTCGAATTCGAAAATCTGATGTCAAGTGTGCATCCATATCAGAAAATTGAAATGTTTAATATGATTTTTTCTGAGTCTATAGCATCAAAATCATCGATTAAGTTCATAGTCGACAGTTTCTCCATTCCACTTCCCTTCTCTCCGTTAAATAATATATAGCTTAGTTATATGAGGCGGTTTGCGTTAGGATCAACAAGTGTTGGGAACAGGCAAAAAACCGAAAGTGCCTAAAAGTTGGCCCAAGGGGTTATTTTTCATGCTGAACAACCTGGTATGGTCGATTTCGCAATATGTCCCCTTTTCGCTCCAGTGGGGGCACCCCCATTTCGCCCTTAAACGCGTTTTTTCGACCAAATCTCGCCGGGAAATGCATGAAATGGCACGAAATCTCGGGTTCCATGGCAGAATATTGTGCTCTATCTCGTGGTTACCTTGAATTGTCATGATTCTTTTTCGTTCTCGAGATAAAGTCGTTTTTGACCCAATTGCGTGCGGGAAAAATCCCTTCACCAGATGAAAGAGCATGCTCTGCTGATCATTTTGCGCTATTGAAAGTGGTATTTATTTGAGGCAAAAGATATTTTATATCGATTTTTGTGAAACGTCAAAAATAAAATTTTCTGAATACCCCCGTGTTGGAGCTCATTTTGAAGAACTCGTTGAGCTGATCATTTTCTGTGAAGATATCATATCATTTAAACCTCTTTGTAAGAAGTTACAAGTGCGGAAAACGTGCATATCCGCAACTCCTCATGAAAAGTGGACCTCGGTCTGTTGTAACTTCTCAGCTCAACGAGTTCTTCAAAATGAGCTCCAACACGGGGGTATTCAGAAAATTTTATTTTTGACGTTTCACAAAAATCGATATAAAATATCTTTTGCCTAAAATAAATACCACTTTCAATAGCGCAAAATGATCAGCAGAGCATGCTCTTTCATCTGGTGAAGGGATTTTTCCCGCACTAAATCTCGCCGGGAAATGCATGAAATGGCACGAAATCTCGGGTTCCATGACAGAATTTTGTGCTCTATCTCGTGGTTACCTTGAATTGTCATGATTCTTTTTCGTTCTCGAGATAAAGTCGTTTTTTGACCCAATTGCGTGCGGGAAAAATCCCTTCACCAGATGAAAGAGCATGCTCTGCTGATCATTTTGCGCTATTGAAAGTGGTATTTATTTGAGGCAAAAGATATTTTATATCGATTTTTGTGAAACGTCAAAAAATAAAATTTTCTGAATACCCCGTGTTGGAGCTCATTTTGAAGAACTCGTTGAGCTGATCATTTTCTGTGAAGATATCATATCATTTAAACCTCTTTGTAAGAAGTTACAAGTGCGGAAAACGTGCATATCCGCAACTCCTCATGAAAAGTGGACCTCGGTCTGTTGTAACTTCTCAGCTCAACGAGTTCTTCAAAATGAGCTCCAACACGGGGGTATTCAGAAAATTTTATTTTTGACGTTTCACAAAAATCGATATAAAATATCTTTTGCCTCAAATAAATACCACTTTCAATAGCGCAAAATGATCAGCAGAGCATGCTCTTTCATCTGGTGAAGGGATTTTTCCCGCACGCAATTGGGTCAAAAAACGACTTTATCTCGAGAACGAAAAAGAATCATGACAATTCAAGGTAACCACGAGATAGAGCACAAAATTCTGTCATGGAACGCGAGATTTCGTGCCATTTCATGCATTTCCCGGCGAGATTTGGTCGAAAAACGCGTTTAAGGGCGAAATGGGGGGTGCCCCCACTGGAGCGAAAAGGGGACATATTGCGAAATCGACCATACCAGGTTGTTCAGCATGAAAAATAACCCCTAGGGCCAACTTTTGGGCACTTTCGGTTTTTTGCCTGTTCCCGACCCCCGTTGGGGCTTGTTGATCCTAACGCAAACGGCCTCATATATATACACCCAATTACGGCTATACGATAAATGCAGAAAGTTTAATAGGAGTCAACAAAAGACGACTAAAGGAAATAAAATATACGGAAAATCAATACTCTGTTTATATTCACCGAGATACAATTAACGTGTCTGTTTCTGGTTGTTTCATTCATTCATTTCTTCCTTCCACTATGTATCTTATGTCTCGAAACTTCCATTCTTTGCAAAACAAGTGTCGCTTCGCATGCAGTCACTGCCAGCACCAATCGAGGTCTGCCAACTACAGGAGCAGAAGATACAACCGTTTTCGTTGTTCGTTGAAGCCCCTGAGAACAATGAAGAAGAAGAGGAGCCCATTGCGAAGAGAACCCGATGAGTGTTTTTCATTATTTTCATTATTATATTTTTGAGCTGGTTTGACGCATTCTGATCTCATAGCGTTAATTTCCAAATTAAAGTCGTTCTTGCCACCCGCGTCATAGAACCGAATCATTTTTTTCCCGAAATTGATCTGGCGTATTGCTCATTGAATCGTCATTATAATCAATCAGAGCTTTCGAATTTTAAGCAATGCGCGTTTGTGGGGATCATTTTCCGAAAATGCTTTATTTCGAAAACAATCTCAAAATAGTAAAACCAGTAGTGGAAAACAATGACGATTATATTCTGAGCAGAAAAATACAGACTTCATATATGTACGAGAATTCGTATACCAGATTCAAATTGAACCATTTCGCACCATTTCTTGGAGAATCTGATTCCGAAGAAAATCGAAAAATCACAAACGGTCAACAGAAAGAGACTGTGCCCGGATCCCGGAAAATACAATACCAGTCTAATAATGACAATGAAGACAAACATACGAGTCGATTTCAGTATCAAGTCGTTGCCTGAAGCAGTCAGAGATAAAATTAAAGAAGGCGGATCATCTCATTCATCTAATGCAAGATTACTGAAATCGATTGGAGATAGCAAAAGCATTCTTCTTCATGACTATATTCCGTATCTCTTCAATTTCGCCTCTGGTCCACCGTAAACGACGTCAGTATCGTCGAAATCAAGCTGACCACGCACCTGAAATATTTTCAGATTTACAGAATTATCCTGACCTCAGGCTATTGGCCTGCAGGAAGAAACATCTTTAGATATCTATATAACCTAAGATATATATGTTTAAAACTCTTGTGCGTATTTGCATGTTTATCAATCTTTTAGTCGTAGTTGATTTGTATGCACGGTAAATAGTATCCCCCACTTGTTAGTTGTTCCGAAATGCATAATGTGAACAAAACAATTAACATCACTCATCAAAATTTTTGGCGTTTACGATATGACCGAGTTGAGACAGCATATTTATTTTCAGCAAATTTCAGCGATATTTTAATTTTTGTTGCTAGTGTGCTTACCCATTCGTGAATCTCCGTCCAATTCATTCTTCTTTCGTCGTCATCTTCCAGATCAGAGAGATAATCGTCATCGATTGTGGAAAGAATCTCCACTTTAGTCCTGCAATCGCTCATCAATCAAGGTATATTGTACACAAGGGGTGAAAAATCGGCTCTGTTACAGTAAAAAGGTCCCATGAAGATAAAAAGGTCCCATGACGATTAAAAGGTCCCATGACGATAAAAAGGTCCCATGAAGATAAAAAGGTCCCATCACGATAAAAAGGTCCCATGATATTCTAAGAGAGCCCATGACGATAAAAGGTCCCATGACGATAAAAAGGTCCCATGACGATAAAAAGGTCCCATGACGATTAAAAGGTCCCATGACGATTGAAAGGTCCCATGAGTCCAGTAGTTGAATGACAATGCTCACGTCCGAAATGAGCGAAATGAGCCTTGCAACGAGTTTTTCCTAAGCGGCCTAAACAGCCTAAGCTTTTTTCCAAGCGCAAAGCTTGGAAAATGTTTGTGGAAAAAATTGAAAAAATGGAAAATGTGTGAAAATGTTGGAAAATGTTGAACATGTTGAAAATGTGGAAAAGGTTTACCAAAGGTTTGAGCAAGGATACTTGGATGCCTAATTACAAGCGCACGTTGCTTTGCTCACGAGCTCCATGCATTTTCTAAGCAAGTTCAAGAGGCTTCGAGCAGCGAGACATGTTGACGGACATGCCTACATCAGAGCCCGTCCTGGCGAAAAATTGATCAAGTCGCTTAGGCTTTAAAATAAAACAATTTTCGCACGCTTGGTGATCACTTTGCGTCTATCGAAGAAAGCTTAGGGTGCTTAGGCCGCTTAGAAAAAAACTCGTTTCTTAGGGAGGCGTTTCGCTCATTTCGGACGTGAGCATTAGTGTTGTTAGACCGAGTGACTCGATACACCGGAGTGAAAATGATTTGAGAACTCCGGAGTGAATTCCTTTGTTTGACTCGCGATCAAATTTTGACTCCGGAGTTCAACTCCGGAGTCATTTCTCAGCCTCGGCGGCCAAAGGATTGGTCGGAAGAGACCCAGAATAGGCCGTCGCAATCAAGGAATGAGAGGGCGAAATTCACTCCGAGTATTCACTCCGGAGTGCTAATCCACTTTACGTAATTTCACTCCGAGCTGAACGCGCCGCTGAGCGGTGGAAAATGAACTCGAGGAGTGAATTCACTCGTCGAGTGACACTCGGCCATAACAACACTAGTGAGCATTGTCATTCAACTACTGGACTCATGGGACCTTTCAATCGTCATGGGACCTTTCAATCGTCATGGGACCTTTTAATCGTCATGGGACCTTTTTATCGTCATGGGACCTTTTTATCGTCATGGGACCTTTTTATCGTCATGGGACCTTTTTATCGTCATGGGCTCTCTTAGAATATCATGGGACCTTTTTATCGTGATGGGACCTTTTTATTTTAGGGACCTTTTTATCGTCATGGGACCTTTTAATCGTCATGGGACCTTTTTATCTTCATGGGACCTTTTTATTGTAACAGAGCCGAAAAATCATGCTTTGGATCTCGGAAACTGAATATCTCACAAAAACATTTCACAACTCACCGTAACCCGGCCTACACTTTTCGATGTTTTTGAATTATTTTGGAAATACCATGCATATCAGTGTTTTGTAGAATGCTTTCTTACTTTATGTGTGGTGGGCATTCGAGATGGTAGTTGTCGAGGTATGCAGCAGGGTTCGCTTCAATTTCCTCCTTGAGCTCAAGACGATCGTTCTGGAATAGACGTTGGAGTAATAACAAGTACGTATCCATGTGGCAACGTGGTAAATGAATGTATTTATTATGTTACGCTAAAAAGTGAAAAAACTCACGATTTTTTTCATCCATTTACGGAGTGCCCTCAGTTTCTGAAAAAAAAAAACCATTATCAGTGGATTATGGATGTTCTGTTTAATCACAATTCGTTCGTTCCCACTTTCTTGTCGATTCTCCTTGCGTAGATGCTCCTTCGCTTAGCATTCTGAACTCCCTCACTTCCCTGAAATTAAAGATTAAACATATATTGAATTATTATTCATTATCTGGGTTCAGGTGATCTACAGTAGAAGATATTACATTATCTAATTGCTGTAGCCTGATATATCTCTAATTGTCTTTCTCTAACCTCGGAATCTTTGCTGTCGGAAATGATGCTTGTAGATGCTGCTCTTTCGGACGGTGTTTCCTCCAACGATGTTTTTTCTACTGGCCACTACTTGAGTCATGTATATTATCTTACCTCGTGTGTTTCTTCAAGGGGAAAGTTTTCGACAGGTGTCGACTCGTCCCATGTAACAGCAATTCCACCTCCTTCCAAGCACACCACATGCTGGCCCTGAACAATTGATTTTTTCGGCAACTTGTACGCTACTTAACATCTATGAGCATATTCAATCCCTATCGAAATAACGAAAATAAAGTTTTTACTAGCCTCATTGCCGACTGCGTCGTCCTCTGCTATCGATTCAATACTGGAAATCGGCCTGAGAACGATAAGTTCCTATCATACAATTATGAAGCAAACTGCATTCAAGTTCTCAACTATATGCATTACTAACGAGAAAGTATATTTAAAACATAGTTCAGTTGGGCCAACTTAGCTAACTGAATCATGTTTTAGTAGCAATTAGTGATATTATCTAATATTATCGAAACTCCTCGCAACAACAACAATAACACAAAACAACTTACTCTTTGTTGTGATCGTCCGCACGACGTTTCCTCTTGCATTCAACGAAATCTTCTTCAACGATAGCATGCCTGGAAATACTATTCATAAGAATATATCGATAATATCAGCCGATAATGGCCGATAAGATAACCGTTCTATTCATGAGCCGGAGACAACTAAAACAAGGAATATAAAAGATAAACTCACTGGTCGATATGCATCCGAGGAAGACGGCAAGCGAAGGTACTAGGCCAGGACCTGAAATACATTTTAATTAATGAAATACTGAAAACAGTATGAAAACAACACAAAAACACGAATGACCAACGGTATATTTAATGAGTCCGCTAGTGCAATTGGATTACGCGAGAACAGTCGCTAAGCGTCCACACTATGGAATCGTGTGGACGATAACTCCACCTTTTCTCCACTTTTCTCTTTTGTTTTATTATTATTGTGAAATGTTCGATTGCAGATAAATAATATTCCCGAAACAAGTGAAGCAACAAACACTCAGTTTGCAATCGCGTTGGATGAAAAGTGCACAATGCGCAACTTTTGGCGGGGTATTTCAATACGTGTTTTCTACCGATTTTGCTCGAGCTATCACGCCTTATTTATCATTCTTCGTTGCGGATTTACATTTTCGAGTGAAAAGAAAAAGGCTAGATCGATTTGCAATTGCTTGGATATGTGGCAATAATGATATGAGAGATTCGAATATAGCGAAGCGTCTTTCCTTTTAATTCTCTAGGCGATTAAAAAGTTAATGACAAGTGTAGCAAGTGCGTATTACTGACATCATAAAGACTGAAAGAAGCCGTTCATAAAGAGCTAATAATAATTCTTGTAGGTTTTAGCCGTCGCTATTGAGCTCCGCTTTCGAAATTATCTTGGTGAGGCAGGGATGTGAAAATGAGAAAGAATGAATGACGAAGCATTGACCACAACCCCACATCACCCTCAACTGGAGCCAACCAGTGATATCTTTTGAGGCACGTAGTCCTTAAAAATGAACAAATTAAATGAACAAAAGAAGGATGTAGAGATTGAATACGCTGTGTGAATTCGTTATTTATTCGTGGTGCATTGGTTGTGAATTGGGAAAAATTCACACCATAATATGTAAGTATCAACAAAGTAATCCTCAAAATAATTCAATATAAGTACTTTGGCCGAGATAATTGTTTCAATTTGTGTTCAAATTGTGCCGGAATTTTTATCATGTTGTATTCTATTCTATTCCACGCACTGTTCCCAATATTGGAAACGGAACAATGAATCTTCTTCTTTAGAGACTCATCAAATTGGATACAGGGCTTTAACTGGCGTTGTGAAGTTGATTCAGTGAAAAACTTCTCATAATGAGCTTTTCCACGTCCGGGAGTTTCTATGAAGTTTCTTGCTTGCTATATTTGACGTTTGCAAGAAATAAATATAAATTAAATTTGAACAATCTTAAAATATTGTGTGAAGGCAAACATTTACAGCAGTTTCATAAATATTTTGTGTTGGTGTATCAATAAAAACAAAACATTTGTTTTTATTGAAAAAGTGGTGGTGAAACAGGACGCATCAACATTTGCTTTCTATCTTTCACTTCTTGAAGTATGGGTTGGGAGTGCGCACAAACTGTGTAGTGGACGCATCGATTGGCGATTTCATAATATTAAGCAGCTCATCTACGGAATTGATTGAATATTTGGCGAGCACAGAAGAAATCTCGGAAGATGACGGATTGGATTGAGAATTGGGCAGTGCGAGGGATGAGATTGATGCCGCCACTGAATCGAATAGTAATAAATAAATTACGAAAAGGCTCATTTGATAGGGTCAGAGAGTACTGCTTGAAATACTGTCAAGAAATGCAAATTCAATTTGAAATATTTAGCTATGATCCATCTTCAGTTTTTTTATTCTATGGAGAAAACTTACGTGAATTTCCATTACTTGACGACGACTGATCGGTATTCATGGTGAAGGATGATGGGATGGATTGTACTGTAGTGCGAAGGACGCTTCGGTTTGATGTTTTATACTATAGAGAATTTACTCCTCCCTGCTGGCGCTAACCAGCACGGGAAGAGAAGTGAGAAGATATGCGAAAGATGGAGCGGAGAGATAGATCATTCAGGAGATATAATGCAGTGCAAATTAGAATGAATATTATATTAAGCGAATATGGATAGTGCGATGGTGTATCGGAATTTTAGGAATAAACAAAAAACAAACCGACTCTCGAATTTGAATTTCATTAATTTTTCATGATCATGCATTTCACGGTCCCTAGCTGGTATCTTGATCTCGTAAAGTGACGAGAGGATTGGTTAGAAGGAATTGAAAGATGGAAGGATAAACCCTCGGAAATAGGTTGCTGTGACGTACGCAAAAGAACGGTTAAAGTCCAGCGCATATTCCATTTGACATTTTGTCTTTGAATCGATTTTAAAAATTATTTTTCTTGTTAAAGTGAGTTAGTATCTCTCTCTCTCTCTCTGCCACAATATCACTAGAAATTTTCGAATCTGAGAAATATAAATTTCTCGGTGCTGTAAAACCTTACCGATTCACAAATATCGAAATAATAATCGAAAAAAAAACGCGTTAGTGAAGTCTTTAGCTTAGTTTTTCTTTAAACTTCAGGGTGCATTATTTGTTAAGTATGTTTTAGTTAAGTACTACGTTAACAACACGAAATATAACAAGTTTAAAAAGATATTTTATTAATAAATATATTCTCCAGTGAGATCAGATTTGTTTCGTAAGTAAATATGCACGTTCATGATTTCTATGTTACCTGAGTTCAATGGAAGAAACAATTAAAGCAATATTCAGATCGTAATCCTATGAATATAATTCTATCAGAGCAGTATTTCCAAATTAGCAATTCTTGCCAGAAGTAAAATTTCACAAAAATTAATATTCGAATACACAATACAAGTCACTGCGAGTGGAATACAGTCTCGTCGAACGGCGTGTAGTTCTTGTACAAATTCATAGCGATGATGAGAATGCATTGACTCTGAAAGAACTGTTTTTAGGATGGTTCAGCAGAGTGCATTTGTTTTTGTGCTAAAATATCAGTCAGAACAGTCAGAGGTCGAGATGCCACAGCGGTTTTGTGGTTTTGTGGTGGTCGAGATGCCACAGCGGTTTTTTGGAATGCTAAACTACTTTCACCTGAGTTTTAGCTCACCTTTACCTACATAGATAAGGCTCGAACTACATTTTTTTAATAAAAGATACGAATGATTCCGTTACCTTCTGCCAAGAAGTGAGTCTGGTCACAATATCACCGATGGACAGTATCTTAGCGAAGATTGAGGGACCCTGAGAAGTGCTGATTGAAGATGATATTCAGTTTTAGTGTCACTACCTCTTGAATGCCGCGTCGAGCCAGGACATATGAGAGCAGCGTTTTGGTGAACCTGGAATACGATGTATAATGTCAGCCCAATGAATGATTTTTTTTAATTTTAAGGTTTTAGCTGATTCTACTCGCCCTCTGTCAATGTCACAATCCCGAAATTTTGAGCAACAGAGTTGTCCTTGTTAACAGTTTCGGGACCGGTATACGTGATTTTAGAAAAGTTTAGATATCAACCGACTTCTCCTTCTCATGTTGCAGCAATGTAATGTCGTGAGGATGGAGGCCATGAAGAACTGTACAAATAAGTTGAGTTGCGTGAATAGCAGTGAAATGGAAGCGCTAACTCACGAGGATTGCAGATAATGATTAGCTTGAGGAGAGTGTACTCGCGTGTGTCGAGGTCTGCCTGGGAAATGTTCAGTTTCTGTTTTTTTTCAATTTCTTGATCTACAGATAAACATTGTTAACGATTACCAAACCTCTTTCATGGCTGCAATTATCCCAGTGTGAAAACGTGTTGAATCAGGAGATAAATTCTGTCTTAAATTTAATTTTTGCATTTATGTTGGAGTAAGAATCTCACTGACAATTCATTGTTCCAGGTCATCACACTTCCGTCAGGGAAGAACGTTCGATCGGCATTATGAGAGTATGAGTAGTAAGCAGAAGTGAAGTTAGAACAAGTCAGGGCAGAAGCCAGTAGAACTTTCTGAAATGCATATTCTCCGATTATTCAATACGGACTACTTCAATTTTTATCTAGTCGGTAGACCAATAGATAAATATCAGGCTGGTGCAAAAGTTTCTTAACGAATTTATCTCGGTAGTTTTTGGCTTGTCCCTTCCTTGTTCGTTGATCAATCAAGTCACAGTTTTTTGCACTCGATGGTCCCTTAAATACTCTTTTTAACCAGCATGTCGGAATCCCTGTATGATAACTGAGACCGATATGGCATGCAATCAAAGGCCGCGTAGTGCGATTTTTTACACACTTTTAATTGTGCCAGTGTTCCATGGAGAACTGAGATATACTCAAATCTGTACCAATGGCGCATTGTGCATTCATAATACAGTACCGCTCAAAAGTATGGCCCTAAAATTCAAATCCTCATAACTTTCTTGAAAATGTAGCTAGACACCCACGGTTTTGAGCGTTCGGAAGGGCTTGGTCAGGGGAACAACCACATATTGTGTTAGTGCTCATGACCTCACAAACTCATTCGCTGCAATCCATTTCCAGAGGAGCGGTCTTCAATATTTTATTAAGCCTCTACGGAATTTCGCCACAGTCTCCCACTTCCTGTGGAAGTAGTACAACCATTGATGAGTATGATACACTATCGGAACTGTTGAGCGCTTTTCGCCACGAGCCGGTATATTGATTTTCCCGCACCCATGAAAAAAGTTCTAAATGCCATAACTTCGGTCCCAATAGAGCTACAGGCCCCAAATTTGGTGGGTATCATCAGTAAGTGTTGGAGCAACATCCTGCCAAGTTTGAAGCATATCGGCCTCTTGCAGCGAAAATTCGAAAAATTTCATATCTTAATTTTCACAGACTTGAAAATTGCCATTCCCGTGATGAGAAAAATCTGAAATTACGCACCAACGCGAAGAATATATTAGTTAATATGTGTACGAAATTGCAAAATGAAGACTTCATTTTGAAGCATTTTAGGGTGTCTTAATGAGGGAGGTCCAATGTCAGAAATTATGACAACTTTCATTTTGGATTATTTGAAGATGTCGAATGTGCTGAAATTCGTATCAAAATCATCGTAAAGTGTTTTGAGAAGAAACCAGAAATCCATTTGAACATAAAAATGTAGGTAAGAGCTCGATTCTTCACTATTCTTCAATCGAGCAATTGGGCTTGGGCATCACTTTAGCCAGTCTGATACCTGTGATTAAGACACCCTAAAATGCTTCAAAATGAAGTCTTCATTTTGCAATTTCGTACACATATTAACTAATATATTCTTCGCGTTGGTGCGTAATTTCAGATTTTTCTCATCACGGGAATGGCAATTTTCAAGTCTGTGAAAATTAAGATATGAAATTTTTCGAATTTTCGCTGCAAGAGGCCGATATGCTTCAAACTTGGCAGGATGTTGCTCCAACACTTACTGATGATACCCACCAAATTTGGGGCCTGTAGCTCTATTGGGACCGAAGTTATGGCATTTAGAACTTTTTTCATGGGTGCGGGAAAATCAATATACCGGCTCGTGGCGAAAAGCGCTCAACAGTTCCGATAGTGTATCATACTCATCAATGGTTGTACTACTTCCACAGGAAGTGGGAGACTGTGGCGAAATTCCGTAGATGCTTAATAAAATATTGAAGACCGCTCCTCTGGAAATGGATTGCAGCGAATGAGTTTGTGAGGTCATGAGCACTAACACAATATGTGGTTGTTCCCCTGACCAAGCCCTTCCGAACGCTCAAAACCGTGGGTGTCTAGCTACATTTTCAAGAAAGTTATGAGGATTTGAATTTTAGGGCCATACTTTTGAGCGGTACTGTATGTCATAACTGATGTGGGGCGCCGACTCTATCACAAACGGCCTTCTAAAAATAGTCACATATTTGATAGGAAGGGTTGCACAAAAATCGATTCTTTTATAAATCCTTATCATACATTTGTCTCGATGGACCTAGTGATCCCAAATGTGTCGTAAATTAAAGTTGTTACCCTGATAGATTCACTACATTATTCAGGGGAATATCGAAAGTCCCTTTCTTAAGTTGCGTTTTTCGAAAGTTGTGGGTCGTAAACCGACGATCGAAATAGCCACTTTTAGCGATCCATCATTTCGTATGGCATGCATGAACCTGATCTTTCACTGCCATGTCACCCAGTAACCCTTCCCCAATCCCTCTGAAATTGATGAGAATTCAGGGATCACTTGTTTTGAAAATAATGCGATGTGAATGAACATACCCAAAATGCCATGTTTTCGATGTTTTTGTTTCCGATTTTTTTTTCCTCAAATGCTAAGTAGTTTTGAGCCAATTCAAATGTGTGGCAACAGTCCTCATACTCGTACCTAGTTCACATTTCAAGGGAATTTGGAGGTGATTCAGTACAAGAGTAATGGAATTGAAAATACGTTGTTAAGAAACTTATGCACCAGCCTAATATCAACGCTCCATATTGTTTGAGAAAAACTCGTTTTTCACTACGAAAATTCAAATACCCTCCCGAAAAGGCCAAAGGCCATGTAAAAGAATACCTTTCACTCAGACTTACTTTAGAACAGTCGTCTATTGCATGGTAAATGGAAAGCGCTTTGATGAATTCGATAGAGTATGTTACATCCTGCAATTGTTATTGCTAATATTATTTTCAAGTTGTTACCTGAAACATCCAAAGCTTCTTCGATTTGTAGTCAAAATCAGTCAAGTCCATGGCGATTCGCTGGCCGATGATAACCTGAAATGTTGAATTGAAACTATATATCCAAAATATAATTGAAAAAAATTATGTAAATGAGATGTATGACAATTTAAATGAGCGTAAAGGTAAAGGTAAAGGTCACCCCGTACTCTAGGCACACGAAGTCCTGCGGGAGCCCACTGCTAGGCCAGTGACTATTTTATAAGGCCAATTCAGTCCGTAGGGCCCAATCTATTCTTCGGACCTACTTTACCGCGTGATCTGCTGTATTTCTCAATTAAAGCTAATATTCTCATCAGTGCTAAACAAGAAGTATAGTAACCTCGTATGGGACGATGGGCATAGAAGTGAGCTCGTATGGTCGAGAATGCATAGGCTGAAAAGGCTGAAATGCATGAAATATCATGATGATGTTAAAGAAATCAGAAGATCCAACTTTTTTTCAAAATATTACCTTGAATTTTACTCCAAGTTTTGAGCGTCCATGTGCGAAGTCGTCCAAGCTCAATCCAGGAACGAGTTTCGGAGTGTAATTTGATATTCTGAATTTAGAATTTACAATTAGGACGTGATATCTCGCTGGTGAGCCGTCCGGTATTCAAAATAAAACTATTCTTACCGTAGTTTTTGATGTGCGTCCTCTATTGCCATTAGTATTCGCATCATTTTTTCCAGTTTGTTCTCGATTCTATCTGGATTTTGTGCGACAAGCAGTTGCTGCAACGAGAAATACATTATTTTGAGAGAACAATCAATTCCGGCAGTAAACCGGGGAATGATGAGGTATGTGAATCTCGGACGTCGCTCAGAATCAGCCAGCTCATCCAATTACTAGATAACTTCTTGTGGAAATGTTTTGGAGAGAGTAACCTTCAGCGCGTTGCTTTCAGATGATGTTCCGGGATCGCAGGGAATTGATTCGGCTTCTTGACGGCATTTCACTGAACTTTTGGTTTTTTATGCTCGTATAGTTAGGGGTGACTTACTGTGTCGATTTTCTGCTGTTTCACTTTGAATGTGTTCGCAGTTGGTATCGGTTTGGCACTCAACAGTAGCCTGAACCATCAGTTTTGAACTCTCAGAATTACAATTTCCTCACTTTTTGAGTTGACGTGGCACATTTTCGGACATAAAGACCACGAATGCGAAGTGGAAGGCTGAAAGTATACAATTGGCTCATGCAGTCGCGTGTATCCGATGCAATTTTCGAAAACGCCTCACTCGCTAGTTTACAATGTCCATTTGAACAATTTAGCTTTGATCAGTCAATTGAAAATAAAGAACTAACTTTGTTCTCCTCAGTAGTCGAAATTCTTTTGATTTCTGGTTTGATATCGATCTCGGCGCCTGCAACCAACAGAGGGTTCATGCCTCCCTTGATGCATTTGTCGTACCGACAAGCCCGACATGGAGGCATCGATTCTGGAAACAAAATATCACATTTAGAAGGAAAACAACGTAAAAACAACATGAGCATTGTCTCAAAAGGTTGGGATAATCACACTGCTCTGTCAAATAGAGCAACTATCGTACAGAGAAGATGCGCGATCACAACGGAATCAAAACACATCTGCTACTGCAGAAGCCGAATCTTCTAAGATGTTTTTGACAAATCATCCTATTTTCCATGATTTCCAGTCTGCCTCACTTCAAAAGTACTGTTCAAATTGCCGGCTTCAGCCGTATATTTTATACTTCTAATTAATCTTGATTTCAGGCCAAATTCTACTGCTCACCGTTGCCCTCGCACAATCCGCCCCTCATACAGCCGGTGAACATTCGGTTTCTAATGACGACTCGACGGAAGAATGCCTTACACGACGCACACGATGGAGCCTGCAACAATTTGTCGTCACCGAGAGAAAAGTAATGAATATTTCCCTTAGCAGGCATGTACTGCATAAGTATTGTAATTGAAGAAAAAATAATCTAAAGTACTTTACAGATACTCTCAGGATTTCGTGCGCTGTGAATATCCGATTCTATAGCACATTTACATTTCTAATTCAAGACTACTTTCAATCTGACAGCCGAAGGGGGTACTAAACGTCCGGAGCATAGGACCCTGTGCACCAAGACACAGCTGAGAAATGATCCCGCCTAAATAAAGGCTTACTGTCACTTACGTCATAGTTGTGACCAATAGCCGGGTCTCCGCAGACAATACAGTCGCTTGGACGAGGTTGATGCTGAAATGGGGAGGGTTATTCAAGGATGCTCGAGTATGGCCAATCTTTGTTGATTTGCCTTTCAATCATGCATACACTTAACCCAGCGCAGCTTAGTGTAAGCATTTCGTATACTAAGTGGCTAGAGTGAGAGCAGAATGTTTTCAAGAAGGATAAACGAGAAATGTGTCCATTCACTAAGTGAGTCCTTAGCATCGTGACAACAATTTACTTCTCTCATCCCATAATGGCGCTGGATTGATAGTTCTGCATCAGAAGTTTTGTACTTGATGTATTGGGGTAACGTGCCAAACGTGTTATCTCTCCATCTAATCAACATACACACTCTCGTACATGACTAGAGAAGAGTGTGCGATAACATGATCCAGGATAGAAACAGGACACGTAATGATCACACTACGAGCACAGACACAACTAGAGCTTTCAGAGTGAGGAAATCCGTCTCCTCATCCCTCGTACGCTCTCTCACCGGTCAGAGTGACGACAGAACATGAGGAATGAAGAGACGAATTAGTCATGGCATGTCCTAGACCTAACGTGACGTATTAAACGTATTCACACCTCTCGTTTCGGTCCTTTCCTGCGAGGCATTTCCTTTAAAAAATCGAATTATCACGAGATGAATGAAGTATGCGCAACAGGTGGAAAATCACACGCGCGCAAATTCAACTGAGCTCGACGAAATCACTTGTTTATGATGCGGATCTTAGAGATGCAGTGAGCTACAATAGAATCAAAGTATCGAGCATGTGTAAAAACGATAGAACGGAACGATAGAATGGAAATGAACGATTGAACAACGAACGGGATAGGGGATAATAAGCGGTTTACGTGTACTTGTGAGCCTATTGAAGAGGAAATCCTCTTGCAGAACCGACACTGATCTCGCTGACCGCGACAAATGATCCGTTGCATTGATAAGCGCACAAACATAACACATTGTCATATGGGAATTTGATAGCGACGGATGAACAATCATCATAGCTTCTTAATTCGCAACACTCTCTCGTCGATAAGAGAAGCGAGAGAGCAGGGGAAATCGAGAGAGAGTCAGACTTTCCCCAGAGAGTGAAAGAGAACGAGAAATAGTTGCACACGTGTCTTGGTGGGGAGAGTTGCGTCACGTCGCTGAGAGAGGGGATGGTGCATATTTACACAGCTTTCCCACGACTGAGCGGGATCAATTGCCATTCTCGCACGAAATACGAGATGCGAAATGGGGAAACGATCCTCTTGCTCTCTCAATTCGCAATTATCTCTAGTCGGTCAGAGATGCGAGAGATCATGGGAAAGTGAGAGAGAGACAGACAAGGGGCGACTGCAGTGAAAGAAGACGAGGGAAAAAAACCTAGTTAGTGCAACTTAACGGTATATGGGTACAACCGTTCTTAAAGGGGGAGGGGCACGAATATTTTCGCACATAAGCTAAGCATGTGGAGTAATAGGGATGATATACCCGATCAGAGATCAGTTTATCCGAAGTGCTAGAAATGCCTCTGAACCTCACTGCGGAATTTTGAAGTTTCATTGATTGTGCAGGCACGATTTGGGGTACTGTATTCTCGTATTGATTTCATTGGATTGACAGTCGAAAATAGCAGCAATAGGGGAGTTTGCACACGGCGGGAATCGAACAAGCGGGTGCCGGATTGCGAGGCAAAAGCACAACCACCAGGCTACGTGCCTTGATATTCGTTGAGTCTAGACGGCCTAGTTAAGGGAGAGGACAGATTGAACCCGAGTGCAGATTACTGTAGGTACTGCTGGGGTGCAGGCACGTCCCACCAATTTCGATTCGTGCCTCTCCCCCTTTAATGAACAGAGGGGGGAATGATAATGATCGGGAAGGAAGGTTGGATCAAACATTGAGAGAAAAACATTAAAAGAGAGAGGATGAACCGACTCGTGATTTCTCACCGCCTAACAACAAGCTCTATGAGTACTTCACTCCTACACACGGGAGGAGACACGGGGGAAAGTTTCTCCTTTGTCAACACTTATCCCATCTGCACTCTCGGCACTCTATCCCCTCTCCCTCCTCTCCTCCTCTCACACCCACCCACCTTCACCTTCCTCTCCCATCGCGTGCACCCTTATCGCCCTTATTTGATGAGAGGAGGAGACCGGAGGAAGGTGAGGAGGGGACGGAAGAGGATATGGGGAGGAGTACACACTTGATCTCTCTTAGAGTCCGGGCAGACATGGCAACTAAGGGGAAGGAGATTGAAGGCCATCGCGTGTTTACGTACATAGACACGACATCCTCGAGAGAGCTATAAGCTCTCTCCATTTCCCATGCTCTCTCGCCTGATCTAACCTGCTAGAGATCATGCAGAATCGAGAGACTCAGTTCGCGGTATGCTTATGTCTCCATTCGTCAGTGTGTATTATGCCTGTCTCTTGATTCGCCATGCTCTCTCACTCTCTCTCTGACCCGCTAGAGAGCGCACAGAATCGAGAGATTCAGATCGTATCTTTCGATCTCTTTATATCTCTGCGAGTAGTATGCCTTATCAAAAGACAAATCTCATCAGTTGGCATATCTGACTATCTCTAGACAGCATTCTCATCAGTTTGTAGTCTGCCGCTCTCCTCGCATCACATACTTTCTCATCTTATCTGACCGGCGAGAGAGCGAACGTAATCAATAGACTAATTGTATCAGCTCGTAACCATGGTAAATCTTCCACCTTTCCTCGCTTCTTCCAGTCATAGACTATGCTCGACGGCGTAACAGCATCCCTGACTCATACGGAGCCTAACAGGAATAGATCGAGCTAACAACGTGATAAAACATAGATTACTTGTGTAAAAAAAGTCTCACACATCGACATACAAAGAAACATAAAGTGACAATTATGAGAAAGTGGTAGTTATAGATGCTTGCAAAAGTGAACTCGAATCCTGTGGCAATGTCGAGGTGATGCAATGGAGAGACCAGCGAGAAATCTAAAAAAATGGCTAGGTTGTAATACCGTCAATCGCGAGGAAGACGTTCCAATGACGGTATTTTACGGTATTTTACAGTAAAAAGCGAGTAAAGGATCCCATTTCCTTCAAAGTTGATGAAACTGCACCATTTTTGGAATTTAAGCGTTTCAAGTGATTGCCTAACTGGTACAGAAGAACTATTGTCACAGATATTTCATTAATGGACGGTAGTCAAAAGTCGCGTGTGTGGTGTGAATACCTCAGCGTCTTTGTTGATCACAATTGGACGAATTGCCTTTCTAAAATAGGAATTGGATCGATTATCCTCCACATGGATAGAGTTCAAAGATCAATTCGAAACGAACTTGTAGATGTATCTCAGCCTGCTGCCCCGAAAGCGCGATTTAACGCAATTTGAATAGTGCATCCGACATGGCGCACGCTCGGCACGCTTCAATTCACACACATAATACTTACACTTTCTCATTCCTTCCCCCTTTCCGGACAAATAAAGCAAGTGCTGAGGTTGTCGGAATAAAGAATCCAAAATAGAGAAGAAATATATTTTATCGAAATTAGTTAGCCAAACTGCGAACTGTAGCAACTGTAGAAATCTCTTTCTTAATTTTAAACACAGATTGCCGGACTGTTGGCGTGAATATTATGAGACACCTGAAAGAATTTATTTTAAACGAAGAACATATGTTCTACTTATGAAGAGCGAATGTGTTTTATTCTCACCAAAAAGGAGTTACCGAAGCGATACCAAGAAGAAATACCGGGTAAGGGCGCAAACTCCCAAATGAAATAGTCAGCAAGCCCCTGAAATTTGTTTTTTTTTAATTTACTTTTATTTTGTCAGCCGAGCATACCGTATTGATAAGGTAAAGTGTGTAGAATACATAAGAGACAATGCTGCTTATCATTAGGCCATGTTCTGCTTGATTTCTGGAATTTCTGGAAGGATCGCTTTATTACGCTGCATAATCTTCCAAACCTTGGTGCGAGAGTAATATGCTTGCGTTCCCGGATGAGATAAACAGCGATTCGGGAATTTACTAGTAAAGTCGTACAACTAACAAGTGCAGATTGAACGTTGCAAATAAATGAGAGTACCTGATAAAACAATAAGGTCACCGCAAGTTCACGCTTTTTGACTTACATTATTCGAAAACATAGTGATTGGAATCAGTATTTGTCCGCCTCCCAAGTTATATTCAACCAGAACTAAAGGGGCGAATGTGAAAAGATCAACGATTTTTGTAACGGGAAGGAGCGTCGAGAAAAGCAGGGACATGAAGAAAAAAGTTCTTGAATTTCTAAAAAAGTTTTTTTAAAGGTAATTGTATTTTCAGACATGTTCAGTTGTCCGTAGAGCTATGAGGCGATTCAATGCAATGCACAATGCTGAATTAAGAGACATTCCGTCGAATAGAGTAAATATCCAGCTGTAATAAATTTTTACATCAAATGTAATTGCTCTTACTTACCAGTGATATTGTAAATATTATGATCTTTCAAATATAGGTAAAATCTGTACATGTTAGGATATGTAGTCAGCTGGTATACAAATAGATGCGTTGTGCAAGAAAGAAGGTTCTGCGAAACATCCATTTTTGCTTATTTTTTCTCAAGGAACTCACCACTGTACCATTGAAGACGATCAGCTTGAACGTGTAATTTCTTGAATAAGGAAGAAAGAAAAGCAATTTAGTGTATACCAGACTTGCGAAAAAGTATGTAATGAGGAGTATAATGGAAATGCAAAATGTTTGGAAGATGTCAAAAATTGCCAACAGTCCCATTGCAAAGCGAAAAAGACGTGTCTCTTCTAAATGCTTCGGAAAATTCTCTAGGGAACCAGTTGTAGCGACTTTCTGTGCGACTAGTGATTACCACTGATTCCTTTCCTCTGAAAGGACGATGATTATAGTGCTGAGGTGATACTTCGTTGGTTCAGTATTTTTACCGTTAAATTTGTTAGGGCTGTTCGAGAAAACTTTTACATAAATTTTACTTCGATTTTTTATTCTGAAGTTAATCGTCTTTTCTTGTTACCGATGACACATATTTCATCTGAGCATTAATACCTGATATGAATAAATTATTATTATTATAATTGTATAATTTGTGCTTATCGTGAAATTATTTTCCGTTCCACGCGTAGTTGACCTTTGACTACCGTTCGATGGGCGGAGTTAGGAAGAGACCGGGAGGAGGCGAGTGATCTACCTGCTCTCCGCCGCCCTACCTCTTCCTTTCCTCTCTCTCCCACGCTAACCAGCACATTGAGTTTGCTGAGCATTTGAAACGCACGATAATCAACGTAAAACTATACCAGTAATCGAGTTTTATCATTAAAAATTAAGAAAAAATAAGTGGAAACACGCGGAAAACGCAAAACAAAGGTAAGATTTTTCACTTTTGCACTTTTTTCTTGGCGGAGCTGGGAGGCGGGACGCGAATCGACGACTGCTGAAGGTGCACCGAGGAGCTAGCGTTACCGGCAGAGGGCGCTGCGGGAAGGGGAGGGTGGGACAGCGCGCCTGCCGGTTGATTGACATTGATAAACAATCATCTCTGACTTTGCAATGCCTCATCATTTAATCCGAAAAACAACAGGAGTTATTTAAGGGATTTTAGCACAAAGTGCAGTCCACTTTTCGTAATTTCAGTGTGGAGAGAAGTGTGGACTACTAAAGTCCGGCTACTGAAAGACCATAGAGTACGCGTTCCATTCTCTCTCTCTCTCTCTCTCTCAAATTGCACCTCTCCACTCTCTCAACTCGGCCTGCATCGTTCGCGCTCCGTATAGATCCCCTTACTCTCCCTTCCCCCTCCTCCTCCTCCTCACCTCCTTCACTCCTAGCAACAACATACGGACTGCGCAATGTCTTTATTTTGAGTAACTTTCAATAAATAATGAGCCGCTCATTCATGCGTGACCACTCGTTTATCTCATCCCACTCACTATATTTCTCGCTCAAGTATCCGCTGAAGTTCTGCACCTATTCGGACATAACCGACCTTCGCCCCACCGTCTCACTCACTTTCGAAAGTACCTATCAATGTATCCTCCTTTCCGCTGGCTGGCAGCTGAGTAGTGGCAGGGAATGCATGTCTATCGTAGGAGGCTATTAGAGAACCCCGCGTGATTACTATGAAGCTATGTAATGCGTGTACACCGATCAAAAGAAATTTGAGCATGTTCCGCGCATTGAAAAAGATCTTGAATTCGAATCAAATTTTACCTTGTTTATCCCTTTTTGATGACGTAAAAGTGCCTGCTTGTCATTTCCACCCCTTGAACATGCTCTTTTCCTCTCATCACGCATATCTTCAGCCGAATCTCCGATATTTTTCTGCTTATTCAGCTTTCCTCCTCCATTCGCTTTCGAATTGCCTTGCCGAGTGAGGAAGGGAATGAAGAGGGGATGGGAACATCCGCATCCTCGTTTTTTCTGCCATTTTCCGTGCACTATCGCTACTAAGCTTGGCTCGAGACTGAAACGAAACCCCTCTCGAGATTAGAGGCCGTTCCGCTTGCTTAGAGAACGGATACAACCAAAGGAGACAATTCGCTTTAGTAATGGCGCTGAAAATGTGCGGCTTCTTTAAAGTACAAGTTGCTCCGTTGATGATTATTTATCAGTAGGCTTTCAAAACCTAAGATGTCATAACCAACCGTTTTCAAGCTCCTTTTCACTGTCGTGCGCAAATTCTTGTTGCTCACCATCTAACCTGCAATCGTATTTTCCCGAAGCCCAGACGGAAGCCCAGATGAAAAGCCAGCCGGAAATAGAAATACTATTCGCGCGCAACATTAGGCTACTATGGCAACGCACGCGCCGCGAAAGTACACTTCTGCCCAATCTACTTTCCACCACTATCACCCTCCTTCCTTTCACTACTGCGCTAACGGAATGTCGGTTCTCCGGTGGGTGAAATTCGATTATTTTCCTATTAGAGACGACAAATTTGATTTCCACCTGAAATTATGCCATTGAATAATCGATTCGCCGCCTGAAATCGGACTGAAAACAACGTCGACAAACAACGCGAGAGAGATACTTGCTTTCGGACTCTAGTCTCCCTTCTTTCTTCCCTCCTCCCTTCTATGTGCCTTTCTTCTGTGAGCTACTCGTTAGCGAGCTCTATGGCGCATATGACTTCCCCTCTGCCATCCCCTATTTTGACGCATTTCGGCTACAAAGCGGCGCCCTGCTATAATACGCTTTGCTCCCAGAGAAAGGGAAAACGTGATCGTTTCGCGGCAAATCCTCTTTTTGTTTCATACTCTCGTTCTCGTTTCACGCTGAATGGGGGACAACGTTCTGTTAAGCCTCCCAATGACTGGAAGGTAGATAGGAGAACGTTCTCTCAACTGTTAATGAGAAGTTCTCTCGGAACGATGGCAGAAATGTTTCCACACGTTTTTTTGGCCGGGCTTTTCTGCCTGTTTGCAATGTTTGCCAACGAGAGCATTGCATTCAAGCTGTTCACACCCTCACAAACTTCCAACCCTGTACCCTCACAAGCGGGCACCTTCCCATTTCTGATACTCTTTTTAGTTTTTTCCTGATGAGCTAATGAAAATAACACTAAAACCTCTTCCGGCTACTTCACGCTAGTATCCGTTTGTTTCTGCCTCGTTTCCATGATATCTTTCTCGTTCTAGCCGACTTTGGTCTCGGGGCAGAAATAAGGGCGGAATCTCGGTAGTTCGAGTCAGTAGTCGCCCCTCGCTCGCTCCTTGTAACTCAATCGCTAACTCAATTAGGGCAGTAGGGGTAGAGGGCAGCAAACCGGATAGCCTTGGCTCGACTCTCTCAGCATTTCTTCTTGCGTGCTTTTGTCACACTAATTCACGCTGCCTTTCATCATTGTCGCTCTTTTTCGCTCCGACTCGAGATAGTTGACCACGCGAGTGACTAGGTTCAATTGAGGGAGAGAGAGGAGGGTAATCTCCTTGCTGCTCTAGAAGGGTTAGACAGAACTAGAGAGCGGGTGGAATGGAGAGAGCCATTGAGGTTCCATCGTTTGCACTGCTTTTCGTTCCACCCGCTTAGGGATCACAGGAAGAGTGGAGAGTCTCTTCCATAGCTGTCACTAGTGATGTATAACGCGAGATGAGGAGAGTAGATACTCCTTTGCGTGTGCTTCTTTGCCGACGGGAATGGGTGGGGTGAACATTTGTGGTCAACTCGAAAGAAAGAGAGAGAGTAAAGCGAAAGCAACGATGAAAGAAGCCGAGTATCGTGCGAAATAACTGACTGCAACGTCATCCCCCGGAACGAACCATAAACGAGGAGTGTTGCAAACAGCGCCATTTCCACTGAGGTTTTACCACTTCTGTTGGATGTTGCTGATGGCTTTTTCTGTTGAAAAGCGAGAGAAAATATATTGTTATTTTCCGCATGTTATCTTAGTATCATTGGTTAATCTTTCAATCAGTTACTGACTCACAGTACAATTGACTCTCTCCCTCTCTCGAGTACGTTAATCGTCCTTGGTCAGCTCGTTTAATCGTCTCCGTTCTTCCCCACTTACCAACTGTGTTTTCGCTTGTTTCGCAAGTTCTCTCAGGTTCCCGGAATCCAGTTTGGCCCTGATTAACGAGAGTTGTCAAACTCTTTCTGTTATCTTGTTCGAGGGACAAGGGGAACCTGGGAGAGAGGTGAGAGCAAGCGAGATAGTGTGAAAAAATGAGAGAGCGTCTTGCTCCACAGCAACACTTCGCCATGTGTTTCGCGCGTTTGTTGCCTGCCAGTTTCCGAGAGGGACAAAAAGAGAGTCGTGGGATTGACAGGTCTCCTCTTTATCGCTTCTCCATTCGTCACAGATAAATGGCACAATCTCAGCCGAGATCTCTTCCACTACTCAGCTAGGGACAACTCCTCGATTTGGCCTCTCCTCATACCTTCTAATCCCTGACTTCCACTGATCGTCGAAAGAGCACATCTGTTATTGAGAGAGGGGCATTGCGCTCCCATCTCGCTTTCCTCTCCCTTCCTCTCACGATTCTCATTTAGAAGCCATGACGACCACTTTGATTCTCACACACACTCACTCGACTCTCTCCTAGGATATACCCACTTTCGCCCTCACTCTAGCAACTGAAGTTTTCGCGCACAGGGTCTCTTGGAATCCGTCCGATCTTTGATCTTTCCCGGGATATTGTGTTCTATGAAACTTAAATTTTCGTTTGACATCAGGCTTCTCTATGATATGAACCAGATTTTTTGTCGACCTACTTTGATCATTGATGTTTAATCGTTGATCTTTGATCTTTGATCTTTTAATCTCTCAGGTTCCTCCGGACAGGATGACGCACGGGGCGCAGTGCGTCTGTCAGATCTGCACTTGCGGGTGACCATTTTTATTTTAATCTTTTTTCAATTAGTAAATCCTATTTGATTTTGTTTATACAACATGTCGTTTTTCGTGTTTTTTTCATTATTTTTCGGTGGTTCCGAGAACGAACTGTTTTGCCAGCAAAGATGTTCACTGCAGTGAGCAGAGTTAGGAGAAGAGCACTACCTATGAGTCCCCACAAAAAGATACTGGCCTTGAAGTGCGCTCATTATCCTCCCGAGTTAACGCCCTGCTTCAAAAAAAGACTGTTCGCAGTAGCCCCATTGCGCAACCCCTAATCATCTCCGTACTGCAAAGCATTCCCCACCCTTCCCGTCCCTCTAATTATCCCCCTCTCACTCCACTTCTGGCTTCCCCTCCGCTCATTTCGGCGCCACGGGGGGAAATTACATGGGGCCTGTCCGAATGGAGACTTACGGGCAGGAGGGATAAGCAGGAAGCAACTAGTAGTCAGCTGAAAAAACATCGTCTGGAATTGGCCAAAAATTACCACGAGCATGAAAAAATAAAGGGAAAATGGACATGGTGCTCTACAATTGTAATGGTACCATCAAGTACGTTTTCGAGCACAGAGAAATTCATTTCCTGCCAGTTGAAGTTGACTTCGTTTGAGCATGAGTGAGGGAGCGAAAATACGACTGTCACTAACAATAACACAAAGTCCTTGTGATTCAAGTCTCACGTAGAAGAATACGGTGCCATCTTTATCTGAGAACTGTGAACTTATCATAGATTTATCCTGACATCAGGCAATTGGCTTGAAGGAGGAAATGTCGTTAGAGAGGGGATTGCGATCTTCGTACTGACCGACAATACTCAGTGTAATAAATAATAATAATAATTGAGGCGTCACGCTTGTCCCCACGATCGCAACGCGTCCTCCCTCGCACTCGGTGACGCCCCTTCAGAGTACCGGAGGAAGGTTAGTGAGTGATCCGTCTGATCCCCCTCCCCCTCCCCATCAGGTCGAGGTGTTGGTGGCACTCCTAAGTAGTATTTTGGATACTTGAATCGGAAGGTGACGCTCCTTCAGAGATGGTCCATTGATTGATTGTGATCTTTCACCTATGCTCATCAATCCTAAAGCTGTTAGAGATATTCGCCAATAGTATGCTACACGAAAAAGTGATGATCCATGGACTGATTCTTTTGTTTATCAGTACAAGGTGTTGGAGGCACTTCAGTAGTATCTCCTGGGACTATTTAGATAAACATTTATCAATAAACAATACAAAAATTACATAGAACAGCTTAAATTGGAGAGAATACATGACACGTTTTAATACCGCAGAGCAGCAGAACTTCGTAATGATTCTGTCAAGGCTCTTAATCTTAGTAAGGAATCGATTTGGTCTTCGCATGAAACAGCAGCTTGTTCGAAGAACGTTTGCAGGAATACGCAGTGGTGACAGGCACTGAGCGTCCGGAGAGGGTTCGACCGAGATCTCAGCTGGGAGTCGGATCGGGAATTCCAAATATCGAGGTACAGAATCATTTCCGGGAATAGTTTTCAGTAATTATGATGAAACTTATCAGTTCTTTATTAGAAACAAAAATAAGTGCCGGTATAGATTCGAGAATAGCCAGTTCACCCATTCTAAGCTATCTGAAACTGAACTACTGTGGTTCTTCTTCTGACGCATTTCAAGTGACTTTATCTGATCGATGCCATTCAGATCTCTCGAACAGAAACATCCGAGGCGTTCGGTAGACCGGCCAGCTCAGGAGGACTTCGGAACGGGGATACTGATAGCCAAGGTACAGTGAAGATTCAGCTAAAGCTTTGCAAAATCTCAGATTTAAAAATTCCTGAGCTGTCATTATCTCAGGACTGACAGGCGCCCGATCGGAGCGTCGCTCACTACGAATACGCGAAATCGATTCGTAACCTCAGCGGCACTTAAGAAGCGGCAGCAGACATCCCAGGTACCAACAGGGCGAAATGTGATGGGAAGTACTCCTCGATATATCATTTTGCATGACCGAAAGAAAGAGCATCACAAAAGGGAAGCGTGAATGGTAATGGTACCCACAAACAATACGTTAAAACAGCTTTAATTGATATTGGAGCCATCTTAGGAAGTGTTGTTAAAGTGTGTGCCGCGTCGGTGGTTGTGACTCAGTGATTGACAGTTCTGCGAGATTGTCGGAGAGATCCAGCTTTGATCCCGATTTTTGATCGTGGTTCCATGAATCGTCGAAGATTCTTTCTTGAACTGATTTCATAGATCGCATTCGGCGACGGTGTAGGAGCGACTTTCCCTTCGCCAAGCCAACCGTCGCCAGTTCGATGAGGGCAGGTGAGAAGATTATTAACAGAGCAAACACTAAAAATAAAATCAATCGAAAAATCGCTCATTGGAGACGTTCACAATGAAATAAACCCCACAAAATCGTGTTTTCAGCCGACAACCAATCGGCTGGGATCGTCCGTATGGCGCGAGGCACAGCGAGACCGCCGACCTCGGATATCTGGAAGGTGAGCAAAGCTGTAACAATAAGTGTAAAGGTGTGTGTGGCAACCACTGGTAAGGCCAGATGTTAACAGCTGGCCTTTCCAGTAGGTCCCAAAGCCGTGGCCACTTCTTAGCAAGCAACACAGTTTTGCAAACGTCAATGTTGGTCGTCTTCTCAACAGGCATAACATGCCCTAAGGAAAAAATCTGACGCATTAAAAATTTGAACGATATAACCAAAATGGCTTTCAGAATGGAGGTAATGACACGATGAAAACTGAAACGAGCGATCAGTACACGAAAAAGTCGACGGATCGAGTCGCAAAATCGTCGAATCTGAGAGGGAAAACACAGATGGAGTTCAATCGTGAGTTATCCTTGTTGTTAACGCACATATAACTCATCGTTTCTCCATTACTACCTAAGTTTCTCGGTTGAAGCGGTCGTAGTCGGGCCAAAAATGAACTAAATTCTGAAAATTTACTATCATTATTGAAGAATCAACGGATATGACGACACAATCGATGAAAGATTACAAGGCACACGGACCAGGAGTGAGATTCGATGCAGTGAAGAGGGACGAGTCTGATCACTGGAAGGTACGATCTTGATAATCAATTACAAAGTTAAGGCACAATGTCCACACACTTCAACTTTTCTTTGCTTGAACAGTAATTTGTTAACATTTTTCAGACAAATGGCTCGAACATGGGAGGTTCTACAAGTGTTAGCCAGGCTGATTATGGCAAGAAGAAAATGGGAGATCGGTACGATCCGGTGAAGCCGAATGCATCAGACATCTGGAAGGTAAGCATTACCGTATGCCCAATTAGAGATATTGCATTCTGTGCTCTAATACAAGGTGTAATTGATTCATTTCAGAATGATGCGAGGATGGACGGTGACTCGGTCAACCGAACAGACTACGCTGCCAAGAAGGGAGAACGCTATGATGCAGTCAAGCCGAGAGATTCCAATCTCCTCAAAGGCGATGGAGCCTTCGCCGGCGAGACACAGAATCAGAACGACTTCCGAAGCACCAAGGGCGATCGTTACGATCCGGTGAAGCCGAGTGCATCAGACATCTGGAAGGTAAGCATTACCGTATGCCCAATTAGAGATATTGCATTCTGTGCTCTAATACAAGGTGTAATTGATTCATTTCAGAATGATGCGAGGATGGACGGTGACTCGGTCAACCGCACAGACTACGCTGCCAAGAAGGGTGAACGCTATGATGCAATCAAGCCGAGAGATTCCAATCTCCTCAAAGGCGATGGAGCCTTCGCCGGCGAGACACAGAATCAGAACGACTTCCGAAGCACCAAGGGCGATCGTTACGATCCGGTGAAGCCGAATGCATCAGACATATGGAAGGTAAGCATTACCGTATGCCCAATTAGAGATATTGCATTCTGTGCTCTAATACAAGGTGTAATTGATTCATTTCAGAATGATGCGAGGATGGACGGTGACTCGGTCAACCGAACAGACTACGCTGCCAAGAAGGGAGAACGCTATGATGCAGTCAAGCCGAGAGATTCCAATCTCCTCAAAGGCGATGGAGCCTTCGCCGGCGAGACACAGAATCAGAACGACTTCCGAAGCACCAAGGGCGATCGTTACGATCCGGTGAAGCCGAATGCATCAGACATCTGGAAGGTAAGCATTACCGTATGCCCAATTAGAGATATTGCATTCTGTGCTCTAATACAAGGTGTAATTGATTCATTCAGAATGATGCGAGGATGGACGGTGACTCGGTCAACCGAACAGACTACGCTGTCAAGAAGGGAGAACGCTATGATGCAGTCAAGCCGAGAGATTCCAATCTCCTCAAAGGCGATGGAGCCTTCGCCGGCGAGACACAGAATCAGAACGACTTCCGAAGCACCAAGGGCGATCGTTACGATCCGGTGAAGCGAATGCATCAGACATCTGGAAGGTAAGCATTACCGTATGCCCAATTAGAGATATTGCATTCTGTGCTCTAATACAAGGTGTAATTGATTCATTCAGAATGATGCGAGGATGGACGGTGACTCGGTCAACCGAACAGACTACGCTGTCAAGAAGGGAGAACGCTATGATGCAGTCAAGCCGAGAGATTCCAATCTCCTCAAAGGCGATGGAGCCTTCGCCGGCGAGACACAGAATCAGAACGACTTCCGAAGCACCAAGGGCGATCGTTACGATCCGGTGAAGCCGAATGCATCAGACATCTGGAAGGTAAGCATTACCGTATGCCCAATTAGAGATATTGCATTCTGTGCTCTAATACAAGGTGTAATTGATTCATTTCAGAATGATGCGAGGATGGACGGTGACTCGGTCAACCGAACAGACTACGCTGCCAAGAAGGGAGAACGCTATGATGCAGTCAAGCGAGAGATTCCAATCTCCTCAAAGGCGATGGAGCCTTCGCCGCGAGACACAGAATCAGAACGACTTCCGAAGCACCAGGGCGATCGTTACGATCCGGTGAAGCCGAATGCATCAGACATCTGGAAGGTAAGCATTACCGTATGCCCAATTAGAGATATTGCATTCTGTGCTCTAATACAAGGTGTATTTGATTCATTTCAGAATGATGCGAGGATGGACGGTGACTCGGTCAACCGAACAGACTACGCTGCCAAGAAGGGAGAACGCTATGATGCAGTCAAGCCGAGAGATTCCAATCTCCTCAAAGGCGATGGAGCCTTCGCCGGCGAGACACAGAATCAGAACGACTTCCGAAGCACCAAGGGCGATCGTTACGATCCGGTGAAGCCGAATGCATCAGACATCTGGAAGGTAAGCATTACCGTATGCCCAATTAGAGATATTGCATTCTGTGCTCTAATACAAGGTGTAATTGATTCATTTCAGAATGATGCGAGGATGGACGGTGACTCGGTCAACCGAACAGACTACGCTGCCAAGAAGGGAGAACGTTATGATGCAGTCAAGCCGAGAGATTCCAATCTCCAAAGGCGATGGAGCCTTCGCCGGCGAGACACAGAATCAGAACGACTTCCGAAGCACCAAGGGCGATCGTTACGATCCGGTGAAGCCGAATGCATCAGACATCTGGAAGGTAAGCATTACCGTATGCCCAATTAGAGATATTGCATTCTGTGCTCTAATACAAGGTGTAATTGATTCATTCAGAATGATGCGAGGATGGACGGTGACTCGGTCAACCGAACAGACTACGCTGCCAAGAAGGGAGAACGCTATGATGCAGTCAAGCCGAGAGATTCCAATCTCCTCAAAGGCGATGGAGCCTTCGCCGGCGAGACACAGAATCAGAACGACTCCGAAGCACCAAGGGCGATCGTTACGATCCGGTGAAGCCGAATGCATCAGACATCTGGAAGGTAAGCATTACCGTATGCCCAATTAGAGATATTGCATTCTGTGCTCTAATACAAGGTGTAATTGATTCATTTCAGAATGATGCGAGGATGGACGGTGACTCGGTCAACCGAACAGACTACGCTGCCAAGAAGGGAGAACGCTATGATGCAGTCAAGCCGAGAGATTCCAATCTCCTCAAAGGCGATGGAGCCTTCGCCGGCGAGACACAGAATCAGAACGACTTCCGAAGCACCAAGGGCGATCGTTACGATCCGGTGAAGCCGAATGCATCAGACATCTGGAAGGTAAGCATTACCGTATGCCCAATTAGAGATATTGCATTCTGTGCTCTAATACAAGGTGTAATTGATTCATTTCAGAATGATGCGAGGATGGACGGTGACTCGGTCAACCGAACAGACTACGCTGCAAGAAGGGAGAACGCTATGATGCAGTCAAGCCGAGAGATTCCAATCTCCTCAAAGGCGATGGAGCCTTCGCCGGCGAGACACAGAATCAGAACGACTTCCGAAGCACCAAGGGCGATCGTTACGATCCGGTGAAGCCGAATGCATCAGACATCTGGAAGGTAAGCATTACCGTATGCCCAATTAGAGATATTGCATTCTGTGCTCTAATACAAGGTGTAATTGATTCATTTCAGAATGATGCGAGGATGGACGGTGACTCGGTCAACCGAACAGACTACGCTGCCAAGAAGGGAGAACGCTATGATGCAGTCAAGCCGAGAGATTCCAATCTCCTCAAAGGCGATGGAGCCTTCGCCGGCGAGACACAGAATCAGAACGACTTCCGAAGCACCAAGGGCGATCGTTACGATCCGGTGAAGCCGAATGCATCAGACATCTGGAAGGTAAGCATTACCGTATGCCCAATTAGAGATATTGCATTCTGTGCTCTAATACAAGGTGTAATTGATTCATTTCAGAATGATGCGAGGATGGACGGTGACTCGGTCAACCGAACAGACTACACTGCCAAGAAGGGAGAACGTTATGATGCAGTCAAGCCGAGAGATTCCAATCTCCTCAAAGGCGATGGAGCCTTCGCCGGCGAGACACAGAATCAGAACGACTTCCGAAGCACAAGGGCGATCGTTACGATCCGGTGAAGCCGAATGCATCAGACATCTGGAAGGTAAGCATTACCGTATGCCCAATTAGAGATATTGCATTCTGTGCTCTAATACAAGGTGTAATTGATTCATTTCCGATGATGCGAGGATGGACGGTGACTCGGTCACCGAACAGACTACGCTGCCAAGAAGGGAGAACGCTATGATGCAGTCAAGCCGAGAGATTCCAATCTCCTCAAAGGCGATGGAGCCTTCGCCGGCGAGACACAGAATCAGAACGACTTCCGAAGCACCAAGGGCGATCGTTACGATCCGGTGAAGCCGAATGCATCAGACATCTGGAAGGTAAGCATTACCGTATGCCCAATTAGAGATATTGCATTCTGTGCTCTAATACAAGGTGTAATTGATTCATTTCAGAATGATGCGAGGATGGACGGTGACTCGGTCAACCGAACAGACTACGCTGCCAAGAAGGGAGAACGCTATGATGCAGTCAAGCCGAGAGATTCCAATCTCCTCAAAGGCGATGGAGCCTTCGCCGGCGAGACACAGAATCAGAACGACTTCCGAAGCACCAAGGGCGATCGTTACGATCCGGTGAAGCCGAATGCATCAGACATCTGGAAGGTAAGCATTACCGTATGCCCAATTAGAGATATTGCATTCTGTGCTCTAATACAAGGTGTAATTGATTCATTTCCGAATGATGCTCGGATGGACGGTGACTCGGTCAACCGAACAGACTACGCTGCCAAGAAGGGAGAACGCTATGATGCAGTCAAGCCGAGAGATTCCAATCTCCTCAAAGGCGATGGAGCCTTCGCCGGCGAGACACAGAATCAGAACGACTTCCGAAGCACCAAGGGCGATCGTTACGATCCGGTGAAGCCGAATGCATCAGACATCTGGAAGGTAAGCATTACCGTATGCCCAATTAGAGATATTGCATTCTGTGCTCTAATACAAGGTGTAATTGATTCATTTCCGAATGATGCTCGGATGGACGGTGACTCGGTCAACCGAACAGACTACGCTGCCAAGAAGGAGAACGCTATGATGCAGTCAAGCCGAGAGATTCCAATCTCCTCAAAGGCGATGGAGCCTTCGCCGGCGAGACACAGAATCAGAACGACTTCGAAGCACCAAGGGCGATCGTACGATCCGGTGAAGCCGAATGCATCAGACATCTGGAAGGTAAGCATTACCGTATGCCCAATTAGAGATATTGCATTCTGTGCTCTAATACAAGGTGTAATTGATTCATTTCAGAATGATGCGAGGATGGACGGTGACTCGGTCAACCGAACAGACTACGCTGCCAAGAAGGGAGAACGCTATGATGCAGTCAAGCCGAGAGATTCCAATCTCCTCAAAGGCGATGGAGCCTTCGCCGGCGAGACACAGAATCAGAACGACTTCCGAAGCACCAAGGGCGATCGTTACGATCCGGTGAAGCCGAATGCATCAGACATCTGGAAGGTAAGCATTACCGTATGCCCAATTAGAGATATTGCATTCTGTGCTCTAATACAAGGTGTAATTGATCATTTCAGAATGATGCGAGGATGGACGGTGACTCGGTCAACCGAACAGACTACGCTGCCAGAAGGGAGAACGCTATGATGCAGTCAAGCCGAGAGATTCCAATCTCCTCAAAGGCGATGGAGCCTTCGCCGGCGAGACACAGAATCAGAACGACTTCCGAAGCACCAAGGGCGATCGTTACGATCCGGTGAAGCCGAATGCATCAGACATCTGGAAGGTAAGCATTACCGTATGCCCAATTAGAGATATTGCATTCTGTGCTCTAATACAAGGTGTAATTGATTCATTTCAGAATGATGCTCGGATGGACGGTGACTCGGTCAACCGAACAGACTACGCTGCCAAGAAGGGAGAACGCTATGATGCAGTCAAGCCGAGAGATTCCAATCTCCTCAAGGCGATGGAGCCTTCGCCGGCGAGACACAGAATCAGAACGACTTCCGAAGCACCAAGGCGATCGTTACGATCCGGTGAAGCCGAATGCATCAGACATCTGGAAGGTAAGCATTACCGTATGCCCAATTAGAGATATTGCATTCTGTGCTCTAATACAAGGTGTAATTGATCATTTCAGAATGATGCTCGGATGGACGGTGACTCGGTACCGAACAGACTACGCTGCCAAGAAGGGAGAACGCTATGATGCAGTCAAGCCGAGAGATTCCAATCTCCTCAAAGGCGATGGAGCCTTCGCCGCGAGACACAGAATCAGAACGACTTCCGAAGCACCAAGGGCGATCGTTACGATCGGTGAAGCCGAATGCATCAGACATCTGGAAGGTAAGCATTACCGTATGCCAATTAGAGATATTGCATTCTGTGCTCTAATACAAGGTGTAATTGATTCATTTCAGAATGATCGGATGGACGGTGACTCGGTCAACCGAACAGACTACGCTGCCAAGAAGGGAGAACGCTATGATGCAGTCAAGCCGAGAGATTCCAATCTCCTCAAAGGCGATGGAGCCTTCGCCGAGACACAGAATCAGAACGACTTCCGAAGCACCAAGGGCGATCGTTACGATCCGGTGAAGCCGAATGCATCAGACATCTGGAAGGTAAGCATTACCGTATGCCAATTAGAGATATTGCATTCTGTGCTCTAATACAAGGTGTAATTGATTCATTCAGAATGATGCGAGGATGGACGGTGACTCGGTCAACCGAACAGACTACGCTGCCAAAGGGAGAACGCTATGATGCAGTCAAGCCGAGAGATTCCAATCTCCTCAAAGGCGATGGAGCCTTCGCCGGCGAGACACAGAATCAGAACGACTTCCGAAGCACCAAGGGCGATCGTTACGATCCGGTGAAGCCGAATGCATCAGACATCTGGAAGGTAAGCATTACCGTATGCCCAATTAGAGATATTGCATTCTGTGCTCTAATACAAGGTGTAATTGATTCATTTCCGAATGATGCGAGGATGGACGGTGACTCGGTCAACCGAACAGACTACGCTGCCAAGAAGGGAGAACGCTATGATGCAGTCAAGCCGAGAGATTCCAATCTCCTCAAAGGCGATGGAGCCTTCGCCGGCGAGACACAGAATCAGAACGACTTCCGAAGCACCAAGGGCGATCGTTACGATCCGGTGAAGCCGAATGCATCAGACATCTGGAAGGTAAGCATTACCGTATGCCCAATTAGAGATATTGCATTCTGTGCTCTAATACAAGGTGTAATTGATTCATTTCAGAATGATGCTCGGATGGACGGTGACTCGGTCAACCGAACAGACTACGCTGCCAAGAAGGGAGAACGCTATGATGCAGTCAAGCCGAGAGATTCCAATCTCCTCAAAGGCGATGGAGCCTTCGCCGGCGAGACACAGAATCAGAACGACTTCCGAAGCACCAAGGGCGATCGTTACGATCCGGTGAAGCCGAATGCATCAGACATCTGGAAGGTAAGCATTACCGTATGCCCAATTAGAGATATTGCATTCTGTGCTCTAATACAAGGTGTAATTGATTCATTTCAGAATGATGCGAGGATGGACGGTGACTCGGTCAACCGAACAGACTACGCTGCCAAGAAGGGAGAACGCTATGATGCAGTCAAGCCGAGAGATTCCAATCTCCTCAAAGGCGATGGAGCCTTCGCCGGCGAGACACAGAATCAGAACGACTTCCGAAGCACCAAGGGCGATCGTTACGATCCGGTGAAGCCGAATGCATCAGACATCTGGAAGGTAAGCATTACCGTATGCCCAATTAGAGATATTGCATTCTGTGCTCTAATACAAGGTGTAATTGATTCATTTCAGAATGATGCGAGGATGGACGGTGACTCGGTCAACCGAACAGACTACGCTGCCAAGAAGGGAGAACGCTATGATGCAGTCAAGCCGAGAGATTCCAATCTCCTCAAAGGCGATGGAGCCTTCGCCGGCGAGACAATAAGTCGCCTTGAATTTTCAGCCAAACGCGGAGATCGATTCGACTCGAAGAAATATGGAAGCTCTGATATATGGAAGGTATTCAATAGCCAATGTTATTGCTATTGATCATAAATTCAATTTCACTTTTGCTTTTGTTTCGAGACTCTTACGTTAATTCATGATAGTATCATTATGATAATTATTCAATATTTATTCAATCATGAAGAAGAAAATCTAACAAGGATAGGATAGGATAGCGGCCTACCATCTACCATTTGTTTCAGAACGAAGGTCGATTCGATGGGGATACTGTCAACCGGTCGTCTTACGGCGCGGGAGGACCGGGCGAAAGAGTGCTCCCTCTCATTCGATCGGCGCAAGGAGTCATTACCAGAGACGATTTCGCCCTGAACAATGTCTCCCAGAGTGCATCCGACTATCAGTGGAGAGGAGTGGACTGCCGAAGGTATATTTGAGACAGTTTTTTTATAAAGAACTTATGTCTCTTGTATATCGGAAGTAGGGCCAACGATGGTTTTGTTCTCCTTGATTGTGAGGAAATCGACAATTTTCAGATTCGTAATGCGCGTTCAACGAACGATCTCTCAACGAGTCAGATTCTACTTGGAAACGGTATGTGATAGAGAATATAAATATGATGCAGCAGCATTACTGTGAATCAGATACGAATTGATATTGAATTGTATCCTCCATGTTTCGCTCGACCAGATAGGATACTAATGAATGATGTTTAGATGAGGACTGGCATGGTTCGTCCGTTTACTCGGACACTTTCCGAATCCGTGACGGGCAGAGGGTGAAGATGTCAGACCGACGTCATCTTTGAGAGTTGGAGGAGAGAGAACGATGGAGCATGGATATGAAACGGTGAGCAGAGACGATATCACTAGAGATACGAATTGGGGAATCCTCAGTTGATCCTTACTTTCAATGTCCTTCAACACCACAGTTCGTTAGCAATTTTTGGTGACTATTCCGTTGACTTATTGAGTTCGTGAGGATGTTTTCATAAGAAAAATAATGGTCATGAAACGTTGATTTGAAACTTTGAGTGGACAAGTTGCGGAAACTCGATAAACTTTCTCTCTCATGTGCATAAAGTAGCCAAATCCGGCAATTTCACGTTCTGAAAGAACTGAGTCTCTTGGCAGGGCCTCTCACCAAGTTAAGTATAATATTTTTTCAGGAATTTGCGTATCGTCCGGTGCACTGTCTCGCTGGAGAATTGATCGATTCTATTCAGAAGAATCAGATGATACTGATCATTATCACTACAAGGAGAAGAAGGGACAACATCATTTCTTCATCCTCGATAATTGTTCTTTTCTTTTTTACTTTATCTTATCTATCCTTTTCTGATTTGTTTTTACTTGTTGAGCAAAATGTACGGAATCGCTTAGGACTCCGTTGCATTTCTAGTCATTTTTCCAAGAGCTATGAACAAAGTCACCCGATGTAGATATAATAAGTCATATATTCTCTTTCCTATCATTTGCTTCTTTCTTGGTGATTCGCTTCTTTGATAGAACAAAGTTATTTTTTCACGTCTAACTTTATCCAAACACGATCAAATATGGGATTACTAAAGGACTGGAATAATCAAAACACTCTGAAACGAGTGCAGTCCTCAATTGTGAATGCAACAGAAATGGAGATCGAAAAAAATTGTTGTGAAAGAAGGGAGAGTACACTAGAATGCTCAGTGAGGATAAATTCGAAATCCATGAGAGAGTGCAATAATAGAAAAACCGGAGCAAAAGCAGATCAAAGGGCGTTATGGACAATTTGCACATTGGGTAGTATAAATGAGGTAAATATGGGACTCGGGAAACTGCAGGAAAGAGGGAACATTCGAAACACAATCACGAAAGTAATGTTTGACAGAGATTTAAAAAAACAGAAGTCTATAACTAGGGGCCACAAGCTCCGCCCACTTTGTGTGACACGATTTCGCCCAAAAGCGAGACAGGGAGGGCACAAGGTTCATTCTCAACCAAATCTCTCGTTCTCAACTGCTATGGATAGCTACTGTGGTACTCTATCGATTGAGCACTGCCCAAAATGTGCATAGCATCACTAATTAGATAAAATTTGCATATAAAGAAGGGAATAGGTCGTTTTGACGGGTTGCAGTGTGAAAGTTTTGTTTGGGCAGTAATTTTCTGACTAATTACAATATTTTAGGATTTTTAGAGAAAAAATTAGAATTTTAGCATTTTTCCCTGGCCTGTGCCCTCTTGATTTGTGCGAGCGGGGGCGAGCGAGAGGGCGGGGGAGCGAGAGAGACACACGCAAATTAGGCTCCGCCCCTTTCCCTCTCGTCTCGCCTTTCCCTCCTCTCCCCCAGTGAGTCGCGCGCGTACTTCTTGCTCTAGCGCGGCTCAGCGACAAGATATCGACAAACGGTAAAAAGCATGATGTTATTGGGTCCATGATGGATTGTTGGAACATACTTTTGACCCCATTGTGTAAAATCGGCTATCTGCGTTGTGGCCCCTATCTATAACCACAATAATGGGAGTGAAACATCAAAGAATGGTGAGAATTGGAAGAATGGGAACATATGAGAGTCGATAGTTGACCATCACAGAAAATCTCTCATATATGAAAAATACAGAAAAACTGTAAATACCATGATAAAAGCTAGCTGGTAAGGAAGAATCACAAATAATCTTTTTATGATACATAAAAGGAATGACATTAGGTTTGATAATGAATCAAAATAAATAGTATATAATTGAGAGGGCTCTCGGTCACAGACCTTGATGGAATAATAATAGAGAATGCAATCTGGAGACTGTAGGACAATTGGTCGGGCGATCACAATTGCAAGACTAGAGCTTTATTTATCCATCTTGTAATACTTTTCCGATATTTCTCGGTGACCAATATTGCTCTTCGCCTCCTAATAGCACAAAAGCAGATCAAAGGGCGACCTAATAGCACATGATGATAATTATTATATAATACATTTTCCAGCATACTAAGCTACTGCAACGTAATGACAGGCGGGAATTGTGATACGGGAAGCGGGGGCGGTGCATTTGCATCTCGGGGGAACTTGCTCACCAGGACTCGACCGGCTTCGAGATCTTCGATGGTTGCCGTGACACAACGAATGTCTCCGGGGATCGAACTGCGGAATTGAATCCATCCTTCGCTCATTGACAGGATCATTACGGGGAACCATGCGAAAGCTGACGTCTGGATGAAGAGAGCTGACCACGGGGATACCTGCAATAGGGATACGGTTTTCGAGTCATTGGAAAAAATCAGCCATCCCGATCATTGATCAAAAATAGCATTTATTCACTTTTAAAGTTTTTTTTCACTTTTTAATCCGTTTTCGAATTCTTTGCATGATAAAAGGTTCACATCCTACTCTCATTTTTCTAATCTTTCTTACTCGGTAAGCATAATCAAGCTCTATTCACTTGTGTGAACACGAGTTTGCCTGTTGTTTTCATTCTCAAAATGGATCATAATTTGACAATTTCCAAAAAGAGTATTCTTTTGTTTCTAAAATCACTCAAGGTCTATTGAATCTTGAAGTCAGGCCCCCTTTACGTTACAAATACAATTCATCCCATGAGCTGTAGATTAATATCTAATGTACTTTCTCATGTCATCACCCGATTAGATCTCTCGACAGACCCACTGGCAGGGCTCTCAAAATATCACATAGTCATTCTGACATCTGGCACACACCTTCGCATACCATAAATGCAGTCTTTCTCACGTCTCTCCTCTCTGGTGGATAGTCCCTGCTATTCAACCGACATCAAATGTGATTTCCTCCTGGCAGGGAGGTAGCAAATATCTTATCTTCCCTATCTTCCCTAATGTAATCATTAGCTCATTACTCTTTTCCCTATTTGCGATAATTTATTGCACCCGCTGGGGGATCTGGTACTTTTTCAGCATATCAGCATGTCTCTTCAACTATATTTCTAAAATCAAACACACGAGGATATCAAAAAATTGTTCAAGGTGACCGACGGAACGTTTCCTTACTAATATCAAAAACGTTGTGATAATGGATTGGTTTTGGAGGAACGTCAAATTGTAGATATAAAATCGAAGAGTCTCGATTTTTAATTCCAGTTTCATTACTCACGCTCTTCCTTCGTAAGTCAGCTTTTGATTGTCGATTTGCGCTTTGTAGATGGAGACTGATCGACTGTGTAGGGCATCCAACATTCCAATCGACGAAGATCACGATAGATACCCGACTGCAATATTTGCAATCTGATCACACAAAAGGAAAAAACCAGGAAAATGATGATATGGTTCGACATAACTTATGCTTTCGATCTTATAACCCATGTTATCGGAAGACAGTTGAGTCTTATTTAAAAATTAGCATTATTCCTGTCCCCTCATCTAGAATTTGAAAGCGGTGACTGGTCATTGTCGATTATTTCAATGGTCGTGTTTATTCGTCTCCCTTTTCGTCATAATGTTCGGAGAGTATGTCTAGTCCTATACCAGCCTATTCAAGACCATAATGATGATCTACTTCGCTGATCAAGTATGACAGTGGTTGCATGTTGGGCTTCCTTTTCTTGTTCAGATCCATATCTGATCCGGGCACATAGTCTATAGGAGTAGAAGCCACAGCTGGACGTCCGCTAAAAATAATTAACATTGAATTTCTGTGTATCATTATTTCTCTATCACTTTTTCTGACCGATAGAATCGCGCTTCCAAATGGGAGATTGTAACATTTTTTCACTCACCTTCTCAAGAACTTTTTTCCAGACAGTCCATCGATCCAGAAGGGCTCCGCCTCGTTCGAATCAGTATCAATCTGCAAATGACGATTGTAATAGAAAGAATAGAATACTTGCCATTCTAAATTTTGAGGGCGATTCATTTTTATGCTCAATTCGAGTACATTCGGTAACTATGTTGATCCTATTCCCCCCACACAATTTCACGAAACCTGGCATCAGAATTTTAAACTAATCGAAAGCCGTACGGATCGCAATCGTTCCTCTACATCCTCCATCATCCATGCGTACAATTCGTCCCTCTTTTCTTTCAATACTCTCGATTGCTGGGATGTTCCTGTGCCGTGCTTCTTGTCTAATACTCCCTTCTTCTCATTGTACTTCCTCTCCTGACGACGACGCGATTCCTGCAATTATGTTAGATATTCTAATTATTTTATTCTATTTTCTCTGCAGAAAATACTATAACAGTGGCTCAAGTTTACAGAGCGCTTTCTTTTCTCTGTTGCGATCGATCAATTTTATTGGGTTTAAGAGCATGCTCATCTCGTCTGTTTCTGTATTCTCTCTGTGAAATCGATCACCATTCTTCTTCAATGTTTCGGCTTAGTTCATCTCTCGAACGCACACGAGATCAACATGCTTAACCTAACCCCAATGCATGATCCCGATAAAGTATAGATTGATTGATTGATCGATCAATTAAATACATATAGCTATTTTAGTTCCTTTTCCACTTCCCTATTTTATCAGTTGGCTCCTCCTTGATGTTATTGAAAAATATCAGGAACGCTTTTGCTCTTTAAGGAATATGTCGCCAAAGAAGGGATAACTGTCCATCTGTGACCTCTATCAATTCGATCAGCACGTTTACAGGGGATTTGAATCTCATTCCAAATTTGGAAAAAATGTGTATATATATAGAAAAAACAACTAGTCTGCCGGTTCTGAATCACTGAATTACTCAAATTGTGGCCCTTGTGGAACTGATTCCTGAAATCTTTTCCATAATATCTCACGAGTACCTCTGCTCTCTCCTTGCACTCCTCATCTATGGCCGTCAGCTCTTTGTCGAGATCCTAAAATTATTAAGAAATACCATATATTTTGATAAATTTATAAATTATATTCACCTTTGGATGGATTCCTTTCTTCATTTGATCGATCTCTTCCAACACCTTTGTGTATTGGAGATACAACGCCCTGCAAACTAATTAATTAATTAATGAATTTCGGAAAATACAAAATTGTATTGTCTACTTATAAATCATCAGCAAAAGAACAGTTCAGAAAGTTCGAATATATGTATCTATAGAGTATTTGAGTACATACTTGATGAATGTGGTTAACTCACGGTCGAATATACTTCGGAAGTGTTTGATGATCTTGTCTCTTCCTATCCATCCAATTGATTCCCTTCCATTTCTCCTGTTGTTTCTCCTCTTTTCGTTCCTTTTTTCATTAATCTCTCAATATCCATGCGATCGTAGTTTCGTGGAAGAGGATTTGGAAGAAGAGATTGAGAAGTGTGATCCGATGGTTTCTGCAAGTATTTAAATTTCTATTTAACTCGAAAATACACTTTTGAAATATACATGACTCATTTTCCAGCACTTAATGGTCTCATTTGATTTAGACTATTCTATGTAATTCATTTTAACCAATGAGATTGAACTGGAGAATCAAATAAACTTACATCAAATCGTCTAAAACATCGGGTCCAATCGGGATGGTCTTCCAACGGGTCTCTTTCATTACTTCTTTTTCCTCATCTACCGGCAGCGATGTCCAAAGTCGAGGACGTTCGGGTTTCCTGTAATTTAAAACAATTTTAATTATTTTAAATATAATATATGTATTTTAATACCTTTAATACATTTTCTTGATGCGTGCATATCCAAACTGGCACGCGCTGTATAATACGCTTACCACAGAAATATCCATTACTTTTAGTTTTGATAATATATTTTGTAAACAACATATTACTCTATATTTTTAATATTATATATGAACGAATACGATGCACTACGTATAGGTCATCTTACGGAACAGAATCACTCTGTTTTAAAGTATATCATTTAAATTTAGCACTCACTTTTCCTTCTTTTTCTCGACGATTCCATCATTGAGTAATCGTCGTACGTTGAGTGTGGAGAGGGCAACGGGCGTCGTCTCTTGCTTGGCTAACGTCCTCGACATGTTCGGGTGGTGGAGCAACGACCTTCGCCTTACGCTTAGTCCGCTTTTTACTGCCCTTAGCTCCGACGACGCGTTTGATAGGGCGAAGAGCCTTAACGATTAGCATTTACATATTTTAACAGGCCCAAATTAAACCTAAATCATCCTAATTAAGTTTATACAAATAATTACTAAATATATATATTTATATAATTTATATATAAAATACCTTCTTTTTCGTTAACTGTGTTCTTCTTTTCGGCCTTTCGCGTGCGTTCCGAGCTTCGCGAGCCTCGCTAGCCGCGCACTTTCGCCTCGTCCCCCTGCCACTTGCGAATACTGCAATTTTTTTAAAAATTATTATATTTAAATAATATACACAATAGCAACGCATAACACGAGATCACGAGTTTTTTGAATAGTTCGTCACTACTTTTAACCGTAAGTTCATTGTGCATATTAATATTTCAAGTATACAGTGATGAAGTCTCGTTTAAGTGCTAGCAATCCACGAGATGGCATCGTTGTGAACACTACTAAGCAAAGTTATGCAAATAACATTGGCAGAATCGTTGGCGAAAATCGCAATGACGAGCCTAGGTATTCATATCAAAATTAGTTTTAAAATTAGCAAAAAATGGCACTTATTTGGCAAGCTATTGATGTTCTCTATGTTTTCGACGTCGATAAACCATACTGAACATACACAATTATCAATATTGTAAACAAATATAAATTATTGATCGTGGCGAGTGCCTCCGCTAACCGCCGTAAGTGTGAGCGTGGCGGGGATTTCCAGGGGCTGGCCGATAAACAGTGGAAATATTCGGAACGGAAAATCGAGACAGAGCCCCACACTGCTGTTTGCTTGAGAAACGGTGATAAATTACTGCTGAGTGGATTTCGCCTCGAATATTTATCACAATCACTCCAACTCAAAAAATGGATGGAAAGAGATGAAGAGGAAAAGCTATTCTAGTGACTAAAGTTATTCTCCCCCCCCCCCTGAAGCACACACGAAAGATGCGCGTTGCAACACATGGAGGCGAAACGCGTCGCATATGGCTCACTTAAGGAGAGAAGTAGCAGCATTCTTTCAATCAACAATCAACGCGCACATATGGCTGAAGACTCTTGCACCCGCGCTCGCTGACCCCACAGAATATCCACTTACACACCACCAGCTCCCTCTCTCTTACCATCTCCATCTGACCTGACCGAGGTCACAGGTAGAGAGAAGAGGGTCCTCTCTCCTTGGGTCAGATAGGAAATTCGATTGATGAGATGAGCTAGGGATCATACTTAATGATCTGCGATGTATTTGTCATAATTCTGAAAGAGGCAAACATCATCATCTTCTGCGTCCCGTTATTTTCCGGACATAAATGCCCCCATTGAAATGGGCTCAGAACTCCGCTCTCTCTTCCTATAATACTACCCATACGCGGGCCAGGTACCCTCAATTCGAGTCCGACAGATGTTTACGCGGCGAGTCTGTACCACCCGGATTTTCGAAGATGGCTCGAATACAATTCGGCCTAGTCACTCCTCTCATTGACTGTTGAGAGAGCTGACATTGACTCTTAATGTTAGGTATATTATATTCGGCTGTACTGAGAAGAGCTATCCTCTTCGCTGGGAAAGTTGGACTCAGCCTGCCGCCTGACCATTTTTCACCTGCGTTGTAATGGTGAGCAGTTAAGGTTTGCTATGGGATCCTTTTCGCCTCACGAGGGCACGTAATCATTGCGCAGCCTGTTTTGACCCAAAAGATCACCGTGAACTTATCACCTGCGTAATGACGAGTAGCTGAGCATAAATTGTCAGTGATCTATTCGCCTCTCGCCTCTGCCTTCGTAAGGTTTTGATTATGTTTTGATTCAAACGGCCACCGTGAACTTCAAAGTTCGTGTCACTCAAATAAGGTTGTTGGTCTATGAGAATAATTGTGTTTTGTTCATATCCGTCGTCTAATTGTCAGTCTCGAGACAGTCTATGGGCAGCAGACAACTGTCACCTCTCATCCGTCTCTCTTCGCTCTGTCTGTCACCCCCCCCCCTCCTCTCTACCGTATCCGCCTCTCCTTCACCGTGACGTCACCACTCCTCTCGAGACCGTTCAGTCATTGCCTCGCCTTCTCCGCCCCCTTGGGAGCACTTCGAGTCTCTGTCGGAGCGAGGAGCGGCCATATCTAGATCGAGTGAGAGGAGAGAGAAACGCGCGCGACTCACATACTCATCGCTTCCTTCTATGGTAGAACCATCTTTGAGGTCTGCAAAGGTTGCCCGTTTACCTTGTTTCATAGTCGCCTATTCTCCAACTATTCTTAGCACGTTATTCATTCTGAATCTTTCTCCATCTGAGCTAACACCTTGAACGCATGTTCCTTCCGTACACTTTGTCCCTAAATAGTGCTTGAGAGTCTCACAAATCCACGCTTCTCAATCCTTCACCTCTTCGACAGGTGATAGTTGATGTCTCTCTCTTTCTCCTTCAATGTGCCACTTCCCCTTCTTCCTCCTCTCCACTTCTTCTCCAATCGTGATTGGTCCCATACGGCCGTTGAATGCATTGGCAATGAGGTGACACTCTGCCTGCCTTCCCTGCCCCTCGTCTAGCTCTTTCCGAGTGCATATCTCACTTATGGGTACGACTTCGGTCTTATCCAGTTATTATTATCATATTATAATTCGACGCAATGCCTTTTCGCTTGATTGCTGTCATTCAACGTAGCTGATCAGATTTTCTTGGAGCCGATCAGGAGAAGAAAGAGTTCCGCTGAAGTTCCCAGTTTCATTTGCCCATTGACTGATTGCTTGTCGCTTAGCATCAGCAATTTTGCCGCATCAATCACCCAACTCTTGATAGTTGAAAGTCATCGAATCCTCTAGAGAGAGTATGAAATGGGGAGACTTCAACACCATCGAAAACGAATTATCTCACTCTCCTCAACTCCGCTGCTCTCTATCCGGTCAGACAGGCCGAGATAGTGCTTGAAATGGAGAGAGTCTGCCGAAAAGTGTGTTTGGCCGGTGCGGCTGCTTGCTTCTCGCTATTCACTTGAATGCTTTCAGTGCCTCCACCTTACTATTTGTTCCTTTCTCTCTCTTTCTTTCCCTCGTCTGACATTCCTTACGAAACCTTACGGTATTACTGTCTAAGGGAAAAATATTCCTCCAAAATCAATCATCTTATTGGATATATCGAGAGTGCATAAATAAGTTCATATACGTACAATTTCTCCGGAAATGTCTCCACTTCGCTATTCCATCCCAACCTTGTCTCGAGCATTACTGTACACATTTCGTCGTACAATCACATTACGGTCCTCAGGCGCCTCATTGGCTATGCCGAGAGATGGGGGATATTTGTGAAGTGAGAGGGACGAAGGGGGGAGGGAGGCGAGTATATGTGAATGATATGAATGGCGAGTGACAGCAGTCCCTTCTGTATGCCTCCTTGTCTTATTCCCCTTCTCACTCCCTCCTCCTTCTCCTTCGATCTGTAGCTCCCTCTCCTTCTTCTTCTCCTCTCAATAAAAACGGTCGGTTGCCTTCTCGCCAACCGTTCAGAGTATTGTTATGCGCTGTCGTCGGATGGAGAGTCGATTGGAAGAAAGTGTAGGGAAGTTAGAGGCTGCTATTGGGAAACGGTCCCAATCTCTGCATCTGCGTCGAATTGAATGAAACCAATCCGAACTTTTATGATCCGATGGGCGTTTCTTTTCCCCTAAATAATTATTATTCCTCGGAATTCAAAAGTCATCGTTTTAATCGTCCTTTCTCATAACTGCTGATGTCAGGCATTCTCCTAGCTAGCCTCTCGTCTCCCCCAGTCTCAATCCAGTCTCAATCCAGTCAGTTCAGCTGAGATAGTGTGTGAAATGGAGAGATCATCCTCGCAGTTGTTTCAATCTCGTCACTTCTCCGCCCTTTCCATTCTTCTCCGTCTTCCTTTCTTCTATTCTTTCTTCCTCTCACCTTCTCCGATTTCTCCGCGTTTTCTCCCTTTATCTCGGCTTTCTCGGACCAACTTCGAAAATGACTATGATTAAAGTGAGGAATGGGTCTGAATCTGAGTACATTTCTACTTTTTGTCTTTCATTTAAGTTGTCATCCACCAATTTGTCATGAGAATATTCCCCTAACACCTTCTAAGTGCGTGAATTTCTGTACCATTTCAATGTGGAATTCACAGGACTAGGGGATCTCTTGATTAGCTGTGATGTAAATATCTCTTATTGATGGTCAGAATGCGCGTTTCTCCGTCTCTTCATTCTCCTTCCTTCCCTGCCTTGTCACTCTTCCATAATCCCACTCTTCTCACTACGAGTGAATCGAGTTTTGTAACAACATGCCTGCCTGGACAGCCGGAGAAGAGAAGGGGAAGTGAAATGAAGTAGATGGATAGAAGGGGAGAGAGAGGGGCGGAGGGCCAACCCTCCCTCCTCTACCTTCATTCTCCCTCGCCTCCATCCCTCTGCGAAAGAACGAAAACTTGGTCGAACTGAGTCTCGTAGAAGTTTGTTGTGGTCCTCCATTCCTCTCTTCTCCTCTCTCCTATCTTACTCCATCTTTTCTTTCCCGACACCTCTCCCTTCCTCTGATTTTGCTTGAAGTTCAGTGAATTCCGTTGCGCAGTTCCGGAATTTGTTCATATTTCGGAATTTCTCTGCGGCGTTTGTCGGTGCGTGAGAGAACATTGGTCATATCGCATTTCGTAGCCATCTGTTCGACCGCCTTCTCAATTTCTCACATGTTTCTGGCCCTTCTGCACATTACCGAGCTGATCATCATCGTAGATGTATATGTTTTGACCAGACATTACACATGCCCCATAATTCATAACCGCAATAGCATCTGTGAGGCATTTGAAAACATTCGGAACCTCTGGAACCAAGAAATGTCATTTTATTTCGCTGAGGACCTACTTTCGCAATCATGAAATATTTTCTAATTGACTCATCCAACCTAGTTGCAAGGCGACATGTGCAGTTCTGATGCTTTCCGCTGATTAGGTATACTCTTCTGATTACAAGTATCCTCTACTACTTCCTTACTTCCTTCCTTTCCTGTCTTCCTTCTTCCCTCTATCACTCCTCCTTCTCTTCTCGATTCAATTTCGGGGGCTTACTACTCACTCAACTGTGTCGAACTCTAAATGAGTGAGGAGGCAGAGGCCTCCCGTCTCCGCATTCCTCGTGCTCTCTTGACCTCTCTGACCGAGAGGAGTGAGGACGAATGAAGGAGGTAGTGGGGGAATAGGCTGCCTGTGCTGTCCCGTCAGTGTCTGAATGCAATTGGCGCGCCTGTGAATGTACTGCTGCACTTTATTGATCCCACCTAATGACCTTGCTCTCTCTCCATTTCACATATTCTCTGGCTTCTTCTAACCTCGTACATACTTGATCCCCGTGAAGGTGGAGGCTAATTAGAGGTCATGCACTATCCCCATTACGATCGTAGAAACGCTTGAAATATTTCTTGTCTATATTTAAATCCAACATTGAGACAACATCCAGAGCATTTCCTGATATAGCAAGAATCTCCTTGTATCATACATAATCACTTTTCTAGCATTGATCTCCCACAGGACACTAGTGCCTAGATTACCGGGATATCTTCACCTTTTTATCATACTTTAGTTTACCTAGTACCTATTGAAATGTGCAGAAGAGCGCGCTGCTCTAGCTGGACCCTATCGCTAATAATAATCACTGGCCTAGTAGTGATCTCCCGCAAGGTACAATTGCCTTGATTAATAACTTTGCTTTTATACTTTACTTTACCTAAGATTCCACTATAGAAATGAGCAGAATAGAGCGCTGCTCTATCCGACCCCTATCCCCAAGGGAGCGTTGGAGGGTCGCTGAGATTGACATTTACAATTACTCGGAGAAGGAGACGCATGCTCTGTAGTTCTATCTGACCGACAAGAGAGCTAAGAGACAGGAGCAAGGGCACGGAAGTGGTTGGCACCTCTCTGCTTCGTTTTACGTGCACTCTCGCCGGTCAGAGAGACGAGAGAGCACGCGAAATGAGGAGAGTCAGTCCATGCCCTTATTTAAGATGACGAATCTCGCACTTGAGACGGGGGAAGATACCTTGTTTTCTCGGTGCGAGAAGCGTACAATTCCGACCGTATCTCATATAATGTCATCATCACGGGTTCTCAGATGTGAAAACATCTGACGCGCACGGCATTTGCTGACCATCAACGAATATTATTCTTATATATCACCGAACATAATTATACCAGAGATACCACAGTCTTCTCATAACAGTGAATCTGGTAGTTTTTCATTAATCATCCTTTATAGGTACATCCTTTATAGAAATTAAGTAAGATATTTGAAGGGTAAATGCATTTTCTAGGTTCTAACACCGACAAGTATGTGACAAGTATTCGTCCGGTTAAGGTTAATCAAATTTTTGTTTTTTTTCTGGTTTAATGACCCTAGAGTCCCTTCTCCACTGCTCACTCATTCCTTCCTCATCTTCTGCTCTCCTTCGCTCCTTTCCCTGCCTTGTCGTGTGCCCCAAATTGTGTTAGAGTGTCAAAGGCCGCGAGGGGCACAAAGGACCAACGTCGTTGGGGGTGGGCTTCCTCGCCTGCTTTTGATTCATGATCATTCAGAGGCTGTTTGGCACTCGAGGTTCCCTTCTTTCGACCACGTGAGGGGCACTCGGAACATAAGCAATTCATAAAACCACTTTTTGGAAAATATTACCTTTAAAGTTCACTAATTCTAATTTCATTATTAAGGGATCCTTAAACCTAAGAATTTGAGCGAGAAAACAAAGCGTGCATGCAAGAAAGTGCTCTTTCCCTGCAGAGAATCGTTGATAGTTCCGTTCATTGTCTTCCTAATCTCGTAAAGCGATTCGAGACTAGCTCTCTCCATTGAAAGCCGATCTACGAGAGGGCCCGCTCCCCCTCCTCAAGTCCATCTCACATTGCAAGGGAAAGAGAGAGAGGGAGGGAGAAGGTGCACACACACGCTTTTCCCTTGCAGTCCTCTGCACGAATCTTCAATTCCTGATCTCTATCAACTTTTCTACGCCAACAACTCTTTCTTGTATAGCCTCACTAATAGGTATTTCCAATCACCTGATAAAGGTTCTTCGTGATCAAGGCACAGAAAGTCCAGCGGAAGCCCACAGGCCAGTGACCATTTTTACAGGAGCCTCCCAAAATGTCAGCCCGCATGGCCACATGAAAATTACGCGCGCGTGCTCGCGTTTCCGAATTCCGCTAATTTCCCAGCAGATGCATCAATTTTTGATGGCATTGTCTCCGGGAGGCTGGAAAACAGTCGCACGTCATTTCGGGGCTATTGTGCTTCCACTGCTGCAGATGAGAATGGAGCACACGTGAGAAGAATGTCTCCGGGAAATTGGGTGGATGAGGCGGGCTGTCTCTGTCTCACCTGATCTCTTACTAGACCAGGATTATACGAGACAACACAATAATCATTACGTCATAATCTATTCTATCAAGTTTTGGGCGTGTATGAATGATTCTCGTCGACCGTCCAGGTTTACCGTCTTCTATATCTGACTGACTCTCAAGAGAGATTCACCTCCCCTCGCCCTCCTATCAAGTAGACCTCCTTCTATTCCATCATCTCTCTCTCACTAGATAAGGACGTGTCGTGTATGTCTCCAACATTCTCTCCATCCTTTTCTTCTTTCCTCTTCTTCTCCTCCTTTTCTTCTTCTTCTTCGTCTTCCGTTGAGAGTTGTGCTGCGCGGGCGCTTGCCTCGTTTGTCAAGTCTCCACCCTCCCTCTCCCCTTCGACCCCCAGTCTCCCTCCTCTCTCTCTCCATTCTCACCCCTAGTCCAGCCCCATTTCGCATGCAAATGTCGCCATGCTTTTAATTGAACAACTCGGACCCGCTTCCTCCTTCTTCCTTACCTCCCCTCTCTCGGAAGGAGGACATTAGCTCTTCAGCCCATTTTCTCCAATCAGCGCTTTCGCATCTGAGCGATTTATTCGACAGGTGATGGGAAATGTGATATCCATACGGTAGGATCACGTCAGTCTTCTTCCTTCTTCCTCCTTGGTCGATTCGGAGATTTGACTACTCGCTCATTATCTCTTCTCTTCTTTTTCTTCCCCGTGATCAGAGAAAGCGACTGAACAGGTGAGAGGAAGAGAGATAGAAGGAGAAAGAGAGAGAGAGAGATAGCTTCTGATCACATCCCATTCTCCTCTTCAAGCCTTCCCCCTCCCTCCTCCTCTCAAATTCCCCCAATCTTCACCTCCACTTATTCTCCTCCCGAAAATTTCGTGAAAGCCGCCAATTCACTTTCTTCTTTCTTCTTGGCTGCGTTTTTTTCGGCCCCGATATCTCCGTTTCCTCTAAGGAGGAGAGAATGGGAGAAGAGCAGTGATGCATGAAGGTACGGTGGATACCGTACACATCGTTTTCATGCCCTTCAATTTCCAGCAGCTCTTTCAATCCTAGCAATTATTCAATGGCAACTGAGAAGCAGGAAGAACTCTGACGCAATAGATTTGTTGTTGAACGCTGACCTCGCCATTTCATTCCAAACGTCTGCTAAATAGCCAAGACTTGTTCCTCACCTATCGGGACCATGTCAATCAGCAATCATTTGTTTCCTACTAGTCCTCCTCCCGCTCATCTCTCATCTTCACATCACTCACACATGTCATTCGACACGATCAAATTGCACGGGGCGGTTGCGCCCTTTCACTAGGAGAACTAGGCATTCAAGTAGTTCTCGGTGTCACCGATCCTCATTCTTCCCGTTGCCAATCAGTTTTTTTTGCCAATCATCAGATCTTGCCAATCTGCCAATCACCATTGCCAATCTGCATTTCGATGACAGTCGCTTCTTGTTCATCGATAAACTGTGCAAGATTCGTGCTTTGACAATACGAAGGATCTATCTTTACCAATTTTTATCCAGTTCTTGTGAATAGAGCTCGGCTCTCAGGGAACATCTCATATCACCCGCTGTCCGGAACTATAGTGATTATCGCCATGGTTGCTGTCATTTCCCTCCTCGTCCCTTCTCACCAGTATCACACACTAAAAAAATATTAGTATATTCTGTCGCTGTTTCAATTTTTGTCTGTGTATCGATGCAACTGATCCTATTTGAGGAGGTCAGTTGTACCCATTCCGAACCTACTCCTCTAATAGGGAAGCTAATCATTGGCCAACTCTGCGGTCTGCCTCATGTTTGCGTTGGTGTTGTCTCATTCTGTCTTCCCTCCATCGATTCCACGCCCTCCTTTTTCGCTTACTACTCAGGAAGAATAGCGGGGTTCAGTTTGGGAGAGACTGTGTTGGCTATCCTTAACTGAAGCGCTTTTATGCATTTCCTGTCTTGAGCTAAGTATCACCCATTCTTAATATAGAAACCCTTCATTTCATTCATCCACCCTAATAAATCAAAGAGATGATCTGGATTTGACCGTCTGAATCATGCATTCTGACCCCTTCGACCTCCGCGCGCGCTCCTCTGAAAACGGAGACTTCACGAGAGTCGAGACGAAAAATGAGATCATCAAAAAACGAGAGACGAAGCGATGAGAAGTTCACTGCTCGACTCTCACAATTCTCCATGATCTCACTCACTTGTCTGACTTAGTGAGAGACAATTCGAAATAGAGAGAGGCAGAGAGGGATCATTGCGCTTCCCCTGATGACTATTATACATGCGAGAAGACTCGAGAAGGAGAAGAAACTCTCTTTAGTACGCGCGCGAATGATGCTGTTCTGGGAAGATATCTTCATCTATTCCCAAGGAAAGTCTTTTCCACGAAGCGCATATTTCATGTTGCAATTATCTTTGTTTCATCGCAATTAGTCAACTTCTATTCTGAGTTGCGCAAGTAATTTCCTCTCATATAATTTCCGTGGTGGTGGATTCCTCGAAGGGAGGAGGATTACTCGTCCTCCTCTCCCACAAGACAAGGATTCCTTCCCTATTGTCATAGGGTCAGAGAGGGGGAGAGAGTGGGGGATAGTGAGAGAGTGAGAGAGACACTTCGCAACTTCGCATCGTGTACTTCGTGGTGTCTTTCCAACTATGAGAAGTCTCTTCCCTCCTCCTCCATCTATCATACTCGTCCATTCCTCATTTCTGCTTCACTGGCCCTCACTCTTCTCCTCTTATTTTTCGAGAGAGAGAGCCCCAGGCATGTGTCTCATCGGGTGGCCGCGCACAAAGTGCTTAAGAGGACGGGGGGACATTGTGAGACCGATCCTTCCGACGTTGAGGGTGCTCTGATGCCTACGAGGACGATGACGTCGTTCTTACGGTCATTTTAAACGGGAATAACAGTCCAGCCGATGGACTCCACCACCGTTGTTGTACGACTGTAAAATCGCTTGACGTGGATACATCTTTACATATTGCCTTGTACTGGAGGAACTGGTATCTAGTCAGTGTCTTATTGAATCCAATGCATCGTTATGAACACGATTTTCTGACTTCTTCTTTGAATAAAACTGAGAAAATTCGAGAATGTCAGCGCTCATCAGGGACGAACTTGATTCACTCTTGGAATCATTCCTGAATGGCCGGTAATCAAGGCTCATTCACTTGCTTGCTTCTCATTTCTGAATTCGCGCTGGCGATTTTATCGGTAAAGAGAAGCAGAGGAAGCCTATTCTTACTATCCATTCCATTGTGATGGCTAGTCATTTAGTATTGAATCTAATGCCCATTTATATAATGATTTCATGACGATTCCGCTGTCAGGATAATATTGAGCTCGGCTCGTAGCGGGGACAATGGCACTTGAAAGCTCGCGGATGTTTTCCTGCTGATTAGTTCGCAGAAATCTTCATGTTAATCTCACTCTCTATCCATTTCTCATCCTCTTCTTTTTCTTCTTCTTTTCTTCTTTTCGTCGAGAGAGAGAGAGAGAGATTAAAATGAAGTGCGATCCCGTCAGTTGTTGCCATTGTTCGCGAGGGAGAAGCGGAAGGGAGGAGAAAAGAGAAGAAGAGGATGAGGATGAGAGACAGATATCATGGAAGCAATGGATTCCCAGTTCGGGTTCTTGTAGCCGTCCCACCAATTTCCTCTCTTACCCTGTTCCCCCGTCGGCCTCTCTTGCTTTTTGCCTTTGCCTTCCGCCCATTCCGAGCATTATTTTGATTTGTTCATTGGCGGAGGTCCATGATTTGGGCTGAAGCAGTGAGGGAGTTAGTGAGGGAAGAGGAGGGGAGGGGAGAGAGGTGGTCCAAATTTAGGAGGTAGGGAGGAGGCGGGCGGGGAGGGAAGAGGGGGGGGGGGTGGAGAGACAGCGGACACGATAATTAACTTGTGGTGGCTTGTCCTCCTCTCCCTCCCTCCATTCTTCTCTATGCTCTACGGATGATGTCTTCGTCCTTTATGCCAATCCTCATGCTATCATTCGTGCCTCAAACGCTTTTCCACCAATTAGTCACATGAATTAATCCCTTTCTTTAACCATTTCCGTAATGTAACTATATTCCGTTGTTCGTTCATTGTCGCGCATCGTGTATAGATATTATAAGTATACTATTGAATAATCCAGAAGGTACATCGAGCGCTCATGAGGTTACGACGACGGAGCCTGCAGTAGAACTCGCACTCACGCGCCTGATCAGGTTTTGTCTTTGATCCTTGATCTTTGATCTCTTCCCCTTCAACGTTTCGCTTCCTCCGTAACACCCGATCCATAGTTCTCTCCAAGCTTCTTTTCTGATCCATGACCCCGTACTTCTCTTTCATTGTTCTCATCTTCACCCCCAAAAATGCGTCATACTCATCAGCGACTAAGCAATTCCTCCAACTGCATAGCTCAGGGCAAAAAAGAAACGTATGACGAATGAGGAATCTCACCTCCAAATGTGGATATGCAATGGAAATTGCCTTCATATAATGGTCTAAAAATGATAAAGCAACAGCTTACTTCTAGATAGGGAATTAGAATAAACACAACTCGCGTTTTTTCCTTGTGAACACGCACAAACATATAAATAAGCAGAAAACGACAGCTCTTGTTCAGATTGGACGCGTGAGTGCGTTCGTTCCTCTTCTCGCTCTCATCCCCATTCCCTCCCCCCGCATCAAGTGATGATGCTGCTGTACTACTTCTTCGCGAGTGCCGTCAAGAACATCCAATTCCACGTGGACGATGACATCATCGACAAGCTCAACTACTACTACACCACCGCCATCATCACAGGTGCGTCATTCGCTGTCTTGCGTTGGTGATGAGCTGTCGGGCGCTTGTTTTTGGTGGTATTACGAATAACAAGCAAGCATATTTTATATTTTCTCATTTTATAGTTAGCTAGTACTCGGGTACAAAGTGCTTTTCGCTCCCGCCCTCTCTTCCACTTTTGACACATTCTGTTGTCAATGGTTCCCCTCACCTTTCTGGCTGGCCCGCTCCATTGTCTCTCTCTCCTTTCGACTGCCGTACGTGCGATCCATTATTGATGGACCGTTTAGGGGGGGGGGGAGAAATGGGGTTTGGAAGGGAGAACGGAGAACTGGTGATGACGAAAGTAAAACGTATTGTTGTCGCGAGGAGTTTGCTGAGTTGTTCAGGTGGGTTTGATCTTACAGAGAACCAGACATGGCGAAAGAGACATTACTGGGTTGGAAGCTCCCCCAAAGCTGCCGAAAACCATTTTCTGTATCCCTAAATTCAGTCAAACTTCCAGTAAGGGACATCCGGATCGATAGATACAATTTTGAGAGGTCGGATTTGGATACGGAACTGAAAATAAATAAACCGTTATCGATCTCCCTTCTGTACAATTCGTCACTTCTTCTTTGTGTCTTCTCTTTTCGATGCATTCGATCTCTTTTCTCCTTTCTCTCTCGCATTCACTCCATTCTTCCTGTCCCTCTATTATTGCATATGGTACGCGAGCGCACCGACGTCGCAATAGAACAGGCAGAAGGAGAAGGGAGGGAATAGGCGCCGAATAGGGGGGGGGGTCCGGGGTACGGTGGGATTCGGTTGTGTGCTTACGGTACAGTGCCGACGATTACTACTCATGCACACCTCAATCCTTCGACGCGTTATAGTGTACTGCCCATCCTCCCATCCCCTCCTTCTGCGTCCAACGGTCGCATCCGATTTCATTGGGTCCATCTCCCTCCCACACACACAAAGCAAATAGCAAACACTCTCGATGCTACTCGTAGAGAAGTCCTGAAGAGGAGAAGCTCGGAGGGAGGGAGAAGATTAAATGACCAAACAGGGAGAATGATGCCGCAAATGATGACCGAGAATGCGACATGTGTTCCTAGCCCTGAGCTGTGAATTTTCTTTGACAAGGATGGCAACTGAAGACCATGCTTGTTCTTGGAGACCGTCCTTCTTGCGATGTCTCAACCTAGTTGTCACCCTCTCTTCTCTTTTCCCATTGATGCTTCCTTCGATGTCTCACTCAAATCTGCCTTAGAAGAAGGGGGGCTCGAAGGCGGGCAGTCTCCTGGGTCTTCAAGTGTGAAGAATGCTTTTCTCTTCTCACTACTGCCTTCTTTCTTCTCACTTCTTCTTTTGTCCGAAGACGAGGAAGGAAGCAGTACAAAATGCTGCGGAAAATCTGTGAAAAAGTCGAGGAGGGGGAATAGCGCCGCTCATTCCGCAGTAATAATTCGCACCCCACTCCTCACTCTGTCGGCAATAAATTGAGGAGAGGCGGCTCGGTTGCGCTCGCTGCCGCTCCGCCGAAAAGATCCGCTATCTTGATGGGGGCAATAAGTTGGGGCGAGGGCCTGGGATAATTGTCGGAGAGACTGCTTTGCCATCATACCTTCATTTTCCGATGAGATGCTGGGGATTTGCAAACATCGAGTCCCAATTCACTCAAAATGTTGCCGAATGACTATCGGCCATCGATCTTTTTCGCAACTTGTCAGCTCCGCCTGTCAAAAGTGCGACGCTGGCTCGTCATTCGTGTCCTTCTTTCACTTGACGTAAAGAGAAAAGAAGGAAGGGGATGCGGAAGCAACCAGCCGTACCAAAGAAAGGACGGGATGGGAATGGACACATTACCAGCCTTACAGTATCCTCTTGTATCCTCCCACAAAGTTGTGAAATGATGACTATCTGTGGGACTGAGGGATTTCACTGCAATTTTGTGAAACTACTGCTAGTGTATGCGGTCTGGCCCATGACTTTCTCCTATGCAGTTAGCATTCTTCGTGGGTACACCACCAATATTTCTCAATAGGAATTAGTACTGTGCTACAGTCGTTGGTGTGAGAGCCATTACTCCTTCTCCTTCTTTCTCCTTGTGCAGGAGGGGGAAATTGAGTCTATCTGACCACTTGTGTTCATTCGTCGTTCGCCTGCTAGTGGCCCGTTGTCATTCCCTCCCAACTACGATTCTCCCTCGGGATCCAAACTGGACTGAGTGAGAAGGAGGAAAAGAGTGATGGGTCCTGTTTGAAATATCCGCTCTTATCATAGGGATCGAGTAGACTAATTGAAAATGCTCGCCCCTTATTTAATAGTCCTGACATTTTGTTCGGCGAATGGAATGAATAGGCTATTCGTCCTATACTTTTCGCCCTCCTATGAAACGAGACCCTCGGGAGTTTCTCAATAGCCACGGAAAGAAAGAATTAAGATGAGAGAGAGGAGGGGCATACTTTACAAGGAATTTCGAAACGAGAGAGTGTGCGGAATGGAGAGACGGAGGACCAGAAAGAGACTCGAGCCTTCCTTCCGAATTCATGACTATTACTTGCACTATTGCCCCCCCCTCCCAGAAGAGAAAGCCGTAATCCACCTTATGAGTTGCAATGAATAGCAAGATGCTACCCGGAAAATCAAGCGACGGGGAAGAAGAAGTGATGGGGAACTTCGTAGTGTCTGAATTCTCGAGAAAAACTCGGTAGCCGAATAAAATAAAATAAAATTGTGATAAAAAGCATTAAAAACGAGGTGAATTTTGCAGAACTTGAAAGAAGCACAAAATAAAACAAGATGAAAACATTAAAGTGATTTTTTTGCAGTGTTCGCGATCCTCGTGTCGGCCAAGCAGTATATGGGTGAGTTTATTATTTTTAATTTTATTTATTATTTATTTTGGATTCCACTGATTCTTTCAAAAGTAGGTGAACAAGTGAGTTACTCGACGATGAGTGCTCATAATAAAACAGGCAAACCAGGATAGAGAACATCACTGTTACTGCATGTAGACTTCAATCACTTGGCTTCCTGTCCCATTTCAAACTGCGCATCCTGAATCTCTCAATATTGCGCGCTCTCTAGCCAGTCAGAGAAAGGACGAGAGAGCATACGAGATTGAGAGAGTCTGGAAGGTTAGAGAAAGCGAGAGAGTGTGCCAGATTGAGAGAGTCGGATGGCTGATGTCCAAATGAGATCAGCCGCGTTGTCTCTGTCTGCGCCTCAAGGACGAATGCAATCAGCGAGCAGGCTGCTAAGCCGGTTTGAGAGAGACGGAGGGAAGGGATTGAGAAAGAGGGATTTGGAAACTGACGGATTACAGTGTGAATTAGTGAAATCTTATTAAGAATGATTAGAATACTATATTAGAAATATATAATGTAATAGTAATCATTAGCAATATTCAAGTGGTCTTTCGGCATGATAATGTGATGGAAGGTCTGAGAAAGGGACTGGGAAACAGACTGAGGATTAGTGGAGTCTCCGATGAAAGCCCAGTTTGTGTGGTAGAAAACAGAAATTTCGGCATGGAATTAACATTTTTCTAAATTTGTGAGCAAGGAAAACAAATGCAGGATTTCACAACTATAAAAAGTCGGGATCTCTCAAGATTATTATCTTGTGTATTATCTACTCAGTCAACAAACTATATGATCCGAATAGCTAATCTTTGTCTTCTCTATTAATGCGTAGAATATCAGCAGGGGCCAGGGATACGTATGCAATATGTTCAATGTCAGTAGGTGTTAGAGGAGTGGCTGATTTTTCAACGACCGAATACAGTTTGATCTTTCTCTGCAGGCATGCCGATCCAGTGCTGGGTACCGGCCACATTCACGGAACCGATGGAGCAGTACACGGAGAACTACTGTTGGGTGCAGGTGAGTTGCTATCAATTTATTATTTTTTTGTTGTTTTCCTATCTTTTGAGGTCGATAATTTGAAGAATAGTGTCAGATTTTGACAAATTTCCCATTGAAAAGAGGCAGTAAAAATCTCGCCATTTCCCGAGATTATTCATCCTCCTCTCCGCCCGCATCGCTAGTGTATTCCAGAACACGTACTTCCTGCCTCTGCACGACTACATACCTCACAACTACGCCGAGAGGGAGCATCGACAGATCGGGTGAGCGATCATTGATCTTTGATCTTTTCACTGTATTTCCAAGCAAATCAGAGCTTACGAACATTTCTTCGTATGATATATTTAGACTGAGACAAGTTCCCTTGGAACTCCTTTTCGCACTGAAACTTTTGCATGCGACGAATAACGACCTTCATCTCAGATACTACCAATGGGTTCCCTTCGTTCTTGCACTTGAGGCTCTTCTATTCTACGTACCCACTATCGTCTGGCGATTACTCAGTTGGCAATCTGGTGAGCATTTTGCGAAAATATTTGCAATTCAGACAAGGTAATCGGAAATAATCTGGGTCTTGTTGATGCAATTGTAGGCATACGTTCATTAGTTATCAGACAAACCACAGCGATTTTTTTATCGGGTTCGCTCGTTTGCGAGTGAACGGTGAAAAGTGTCTGCCCTTTTCATTAGTTATCGGAAAACTACTGGGTCTGGGAACACAATGATGAAATCATAGATCTTCTTTCATTAGTTATGTGAAGGAAGAGACGGCCGTCACATTGTGACAGAGAAGTCTCTCTCTTCCTCCTCCTGTCTCTCTTACGTTCGCATTGTTGTCGCTTTCTACTACTCTGTGCACAAGATGGATGATCGCACTCAGCCGTCGGTCCGTCTTCTATTCCTTCTCTTCTCCCTTCCTCCACCTCCTGTCTGTCGTGCGAAAACAAACACACACACACAGTGAAACGAGAGATCGACGGAAGCGATAAAGTTGTTCGATTAGGGACCGCACTTCACATTATCTCGAACCTATTCAGAGAACCCTTTGCTGGAAAGAAGACAGAAATGCGAAATCACATGCAAGAAATTATTAGAAATGCCCATCCTTCTTCATATGATCGCGAATGGGATGGAACACGAGTATGGGATCGCATACCATTCTATTGAGATGACAATTATTTGGACAACCCACTCCTTTTAATGTGGATGACATCCCATTCACACACAATAGGCAATGCATAATGAATGCCATACAATTTCGTTTTCGAATATCCGAGGGATCTGGGATTTCAGTCAAGAGGAAGACCGATCATTTTGCATTATACCAGTGCATTGCATTCATGTTAGACTGCAGATTCTTCGGCTGCCAATTTGGATGAACATTGCGAAAATGCAAATTGGTATGTAATCTGAATCGTACACGTTCATCATCCTGTGCGATGGAGCGAGTTGATTAATTCCGCGTGGTTTCCGGTGGATGTTTGAGAAGAATAAGCCTCCTCTTTTATCCTTATATCTCGGAGGCCAGAGAGCCTGAGAGAGTGTGCGAAATGAGGAAGTAATAGTAGCTCCGTTTGTTGGATTGAATGAACGCTGTCCGAATAGGGAATAGGATGAAGATGGATGTGCATGGAGAATGTAATACTGAGAAGCGCGGAAGTGCTCATCACTCTTCACAGGTATAACGAGAACGAGTTGCTATTAGACGACGGGGATCTATTACGATGGCCATTAAGTAGATATAAAATTGTACAGAATGATCTAATAATTGATGTTCCTACGCATTCTCAATTCGGATAGCGAAGGGTTGGTGATCGAGGTTAGGCGTCGACCGTGGACCTACTCAGTACACAACCAAGCGTAGTCGCCCTCTGCCGACTGTAAAATTGCTTTGGTTCTGGAAGCACCTTTCCTTTTAGGCGTGGAAGCAAAGTTGTATCAGTAAATTTTCCAGGAATTCACGTGCAATCTCTCGTCCAATGGCTTGCGATTCTCGACTACTCGACCTCGACGCGAGGAACAAAGCACTGCAAACGATCGCCACCAATGTGGAAGAGGCACTCCATGTCAAGCATCAAGTGGTCAGTTCGCGATAGGCAATATCTAGCGTATTCCTGAAGTATCGGATTCATGTTCAGATGCTATGACAGAACGGGGTATTTCGGATTTGTGTCGATCAGCTCAAAAAATGAATGTTTAGACGCTGTATTGCGATTGACCGAGAAAGTCTCCTACCGTATCCCCATCTCAGATTCCCCATAAATAACTCAAGTGCAATTATCCCACTCCTTTCTGACAGAAGCTTTCAGCTGCCTCAATGTTGCTACCGTAATGCCTCGCCCTAATTACACCTAATTGCTCGCTGCCCTAAGAGTCGTCTTATACTCGAAGATTCGTGCAGATATGACTGACAATTATGCGAATTCTCCTTATTAGCCACTTTCCCTTAGCCGAAAATAGCCAGGCTCGAGTCACCTCTCTAGCTAAATTAGATACTGGAATGAATTAGTTTTTTGTGACACGCGAAGAGAGGGAATGGGTAGGGGGAAGAGGCCTAGAAGGGAACTAAGGACATCTTCGCCTATTCTTGTGCATCTGATGCAGTTCACAACGCAATTATTGTCATCATCACCATCGAAATGGATGCGTATTCCTATTTCTCATTCATCTTCAACGCCATGACGGGATCATTGCATAGGAAAGGGCGCAAAACAAGATGTTGGACGCATTCAAACCTTTGACCGTAATAGTAGAGCAATATCACGTAAATTGATGAAAATTTAACGGAAAAGAACAAAAATGTATGTTGTTCAGATGAGCGGAAGCAAGATGAAAGTGCTCAATTTCATCATCTGCACAAGATCTTCGGGAGCTGCTGTTACCTTCTTGTATATATCGTCAAGGTGAGATAATGCGGCTATAAAATCTACAACATGTTTTGATAAGCACAGTTACCACACTGCATTTGTCAAGTTTTTGAATTTTGGAATCAATGGATTATGTTTGTCCATGTATTGTATTCTGAATTTGAATAGTTCACGTTATTTGTTTATCGCCCTTTGGAAAGAGGTCAACGTGCAGGGAGTAAATTGGAAGATTTCGCGCTAAGAGTTCAAGATATTGATATTGATATTGATATAGATATCCAAACTCATTCAGATTCTCTACACTGTCAACATCGTCGGTCAGATCTTCTTACTAAACACCTTCCTCGGCAATCGCAGCAGGTGGTACGGACTGCAGGTGAGCAAGGCATTTCGTGTCGATGGCCTCGTCGAGAGCGGTCGGTCGGATCATTGAATGGCGATATTCTCACGCATTCCAGGTGCTGAATGATCTGATGAACGGTCGTGAATGGGAGGAGTCCGGCCACTTCCCGCGAGTGACGTTGTGTGACTTCGAAGTGAAAGTGAGCAAAGTTACTTATGAATATTCTTTATTTTCTATTAGTTTGTATGATTTCATGCGAATATCGTTGCACTCTGAGAGAATTGCAGTGTTTGCATGATTGTTGAACAATAATACTGAGAACTTCACTAATCTATTATTTTGGGACAAGAATCTCTTTATGATAAGCTAGACAGCTTCACATAAGAGAGGAAGGGAATATTAATGAGTTCTTGCTACATCTTTTCTCGATAATTGCTGCCCTTTCGGCAACATTTTATGAACGCACGCGATTTGAGGCCAGAAAGAGGGGGCTCACGCATAAGTTGGGCGATTTCCGCCCTTTATGCTCAAAGTTTGCGAGCGAGAGAGAGAGAAAAGGAAGCGGGAAACTCTGATTTATATGCATGCGGATATGGTGTGACAAGGGAGGAGAGTTTGGCGAGCAGAGAGAAATTGAAGGAAACGGAGGGGAGCAGAAAAATGAATGAATTATGGATTATTGACGTGGGAAAATAGTGGAATCCGCTGCATTGCACACTGGGAATTGTGCATTGTTTTGATGAATATTGAACACTAATTATGGGAACTTCCTAAAAGGGTTGAGTGAAATGAACCTCACTAATCTATTTTTGTCTCTCTTTATGATGTAGCTAGCAACTTGGTCTGACTGACGCGTTTGAAGTTAATGTGGGGATAATCAATGGCGGGGGTGTTAGAGCTCACGTGTTTGGTTCGAATCCTTAACCCTGACTACTCTGGCATGTCACTGATAACCTTGCATACTCGATCTCTCCAGGTACTCGGAAACGTCCATCGTCACACCGTCCAATGCGTGCTCATGATCAACATGTTCAATGAGAAGATCTTCCTGTTCCTATGGTCAGTATTCCTTTTATACGTGTCTTAAGGCCTATTCTCAGTCACTCAGTAAAAGAAACGACAAGAAGAACATGTCTAGTTGAATTCGTCTGCTTAGATATTGAATATCACCTCATGACTTAGTTTGAAAATAGCCGGCATGAATTCTATCATCGATAGTTTTCTTACAGGTTCTGGTACTTCCTCTTGGCCGGTGCCACCGTTTGCTCGCTCTTCTACTGGATCTACATCTCTGTTGTGCCGAGCAGGTAAACACATTACTATTAATTAGTAATAACTAATGAATAAGAAAACATTACTTAATTAATTTCTTAATTGCAGGCAACTGAACTTTGTCGGAAAGTACCTGACCGGCATTGAGGGCTACAAGATGGTCGACTCCCAGTCACTGCGACGATTCGTATTCCAATTCCTGAGACAGGTAATGCAGCCTGTTTTTAGAAAAACCACATTGGGAGATGATCCATATGTTCAATGTGTTTACCAGGAAGAGCTAATCTAGCCTCTTAATTTCTTTTCAAAATCTGTTTTCAACGCACATTCCTCCTAGAGGAAAAACGAGGAGACCAACCATTATTTACAATTATTTATCCATCAGGGTAAGTATATTCATATTGCACAGAAGTTTGGGGGAGGGGTGGGGCTTCGGGGAAAGCAGCACGTCCAACACCATTCTTTTTTGACCACTCCGAAAAAGATCCTACGGAGGATTGAGGTTATCTCAGATTCATCATTACCATTTCAGGACGGCGTCTTCCTCCTTCGTATGGTGGCCACTCACGCGGGTGAATTGCCGTGCTACGAATTGGCAAAGGCCCTCTGGAGTAACTACTGTGACAACAAAGAAGGCAAAATGCATGACGTCTAGTCCACAGCCTAATCCCCGATACCCTCACCTGATACCGTGAATGCTCATTCCGTGCCAAGGGCCGCTTCAAGAGAGCGGTCGGACCCCCGAGTCGGGTCCACTCTCCCTTCATTTCCTTATCAATGTGTTTGACGCCCCGTCCCCTTCCTGGATTGTGTCATAAATATATATATATTCTAGAGACGACTATTATTATGCAACCGTTTATTACTATGCAATTGCGGGTCCAAATTCCTTGTGTAATCTCGAGATTATTGCTAGTCTATCAAATCGATCTAGTCAATCTGAGTACTCATTTGTCTTTCGTTGCTATGAAGTGACTGTATCCGATTGGATCTGTCACAAATCGAGTAGTTATTTTTTCCCAGTTGTTCTAATCTCCCTAAATGACACACAAGCCAGCGCAAAGTAATCTTGCTTTTCGAAATATTCCCCGACTTGCCAATCAATTCAATCGTCATTCATTCGAGTTGCCCATCCATTCCGTGTGATACAATTTATCCGTTTTCACTCTTCCCATCAATCTGAGTTCCCACCCGAATTCAAGAGAACTGATCTTTGATCTTTCGAAAACAGTCAGGTACTTCGCGACCTTGTATGATTGTAGCCTTCCTTAATAACCATTTCCCCCCCCCCCCCTCTAAATCTCTATTCTAGTATGAAATGAACAAATAGAACTGATTATGTTATAATTATATTGTTTTCCGTATTCACACCTCATTTTAGAGTCCTTCAATGTTTTCGTTCACTGCCTTTCAGCAAACAATCGTGAACCTCTCCCCCCTATCGAACGTGAATTTATTGAATTTAGATCAGTTCAATCTGAATGTTACATCGATATTGCCCATAGGTCTCGCTCTCTCTCTTTTCTCTACTATCTTTGCATAAATATTCATTTCGATTTTGAGAAGAAATTGAGCCAGCTTTTGGCAGAAAATAATGGAATCTCGAGTGGAACACTTTATCGAAAGCATTCCTGCATTATGTATTCTGACAAAAAGTCAGAATAGAAAAAAGTCAGAATACATACGTTGTGCCTTGTCTCGAGATTAATGCTAGTCTATCAATCGCTAGTCGTAGAGCACGAATATTCCATCACGGGTATCCTGAAAGAGAAATGCCGTCAGCTACGGAAAAAATTGTTGTCTCTGATTTCGATGAAAATTTTGTCTCCGATTTCGATGTTGGTAGGTATCCTTATGGTTAGGAGTTAGGGCAAGGTCCATCCCTTGTCTGATTGGCTAATTTTCCATTTATCGTTTTTTAGCTATAAAACTCAAAATGCCCATAAAAACCTGAAAACCTTAAAACCTGAAGACCTGAAGACACAAAAAGCTGAAAACCTGAAGACTTGAAGACCAGAAGACCTGAAAACCTGAAAACCTAAAAACCTGAAGACCTGAAAACCTGAAGACCTGAAGACCTGAAAACCAGAAAACCAGAAAACCAGAAAACCTGAAGACCTGAAGACTTGTAGACCTGAAGACCTGAAAACCTGAAGACTTGTAGACCTGAAGACCTGAAAACCTGAAACTTGAAAACCTGAAGACCTGAAGACCTGAAGACACGAAAACTTGAAAGTCTGAAGACCTGAAAACCTAAAACCTTTGCCTTTACCTTTTAACTTAAAACCTGAAGACTGAAGATACGAACACCTGAAACATGAATTCAACCAGATTTCTCCATGTTATTATACTCACGATTTAGCAATTGACTTCATGGTTTTTGCATAAATATTTGTGCTTCAGGTGCAATTCATAATTATCGAACCCTATGATACAATATATTCCTTCTCTTTCGCCCATCTTATATCCGTGTTTATTTTGTAGAGTATAGTAGAATTCATTCAGTGACTGAGACTGATTCATTACTCTTCGCACAGATAAAGAGAGCGAAATCACGAGATTTGTAATCCTAAAGGGCATTTCCTTGTGATTACATGATCTCCCATGATTATCCGATAATATTCTGGTAGGATGTATACTCAATGAGCTTCTTTATGATGTTGTTGTAGTTTATGCACACCGAAAGAGGAGGAGGTGTTGTTATTACGCCCAGTCATCTTCTCCTGGTATATCTATCTAGTCGATTCTCTGGTGCAGATTGTCCACTGACTTAATCAGGTAAACATGAGCCGTATTTACCCTACCATTCACAAATCGCGGTCGTTTCGACTGCAAAATGGCATTTTTTTTAAACCAACAGCTCCTCGAAAGCAATTTGAGTGTATCTAACAGTTATTTCGTTGTCTAATCATTTCCGACAGGTTTTCATCAAACGAATCATAATGAGCTCTCCAATGAACTGTGCAATCTGCTCAACTCCTACGCCTTCATTGCGCTATCAGGTTATTCTACCCCCTAAATTAAAATTCCCTACAATTTTGGAGTTGTTTCCGACGTTACGTTGGTAACGCATGAAATTCATAACATTGAACATATATTCCATGCAAGCACTAAATGATTGTTCCCAGATCCCCGCCTGCAATGTTTGCGCCAATTTCTTCCGCAGACGAGTGCTCGATGAGACGATAAGCACGACGTGCAAGAGTGCAGGCATTTTGAAGCATATGGACTGCTGTAAGTCATAGTAATAGCTGTCGAGTGCCACAACACAGTTCTCTGAGTCCACTGTGATCTTTATCCTGATTGTGGTATTCACACTTGCATCTCTCAGCGGCTCTCCGCTGACCCAATCTAGCGTATTTTAACCTGTCAGATAAACGACTCAGTTGCCACTCGTGTCGCTTCCAAGTGTGTCTCGAGAAGGGAATGTCGAAGACCGGTTAGATACTTTTTACTCTTTTTCATATTTTTTAAAGAGACATTGCACGCTGAACATAAACGAATTCGGAATCATTATCGGTTGGTCGTAAAACATAACGGAAAGAGCAGGACAATTTCAGCAGTACTCGTCAACGCTGAGAACCGGCGAGTAGCAAAGGAGATGAGAGCAGGAGAGAATCCGATCACTAACGAAGATAACAAACAAGTCGTTAGTACATATATTCATATTTTATTCTGAAATATGAGTCTGTGGACCTGCAGAAAGAATATCCTTGTGGGAGAGGCAGGGGATCTTACAGTGACAGGCGGTCAAATGACAGATTATTTAGCGTATTTAGTGTGCAATACTATTTGCGGAAAATAACCCTCTGTCTATGTGAACGAAATGATAAGTATATTATGATTTTTAAGATCGTGCTCAATCCTCTCGCTCCTGAGTTAGTAGTCGATCGCGTTTTGGCCAACTTGATACGAATCGAGCATGCTTTCAGCAGATTACGGTTAGTAAGTACAATATGCGAAAATTTTTGGAATTTCGGTAACCTATTGGAATTGGTGATGTGAGATGTGAGAGCGAATCCGTAGATTTTCACTCCTAAGCTTTCAGACCTTCTTCTATTCGTTAGATGAGAGTAGGTCATGCGAACTCCATGCCACATCCCTATTTTGCCGAAATACAGTTGCATATTTTTAACTTTGAAACTTATAAAATTTTAAACTGACAATGAGACTGTTAACTTATAGGGTGTCGAAGTTCAATCCTCTGCCTAACAGTGTAACTTCACTAGATGTCGTACTATCCGGAACTTCTCTGCTGTCGAGCAACTATGGAGTACTGTAGTTTGGGTCGAAAATTTTAAATGAAAAATTCAGGTTGACAATTTCCCGCCAGGCTATCCCGAGGGATACACAGACTGCGATGGTTCAATCGTGGTGAGTTCCAAGAAGAATCAAGTATTTAATGTCCTTCCCGAGTTTTCAACCAGTGAACTCTAAACAAAATTATTCTGCGTGCTTATTGCAATCCATGCGCAGAAAGTCACGCCTGAATTGTCCAAATACATCGATTTCAGGAGAATATATTCAGAAGAATTCGTATCGGTTTGGAGAGAACGAACTATGAGCAAACCAGGAAATCCTGGTACTTTTTCAATATTATGTGCTCATTGGAATATTTCAAAGCCATTGATGTTTTCAGTCAGCTCACCACGAATACCAGAGTAAGTATATCTCTATTTCTGCCTGAATATCGCTAGAATTTAAAGAGATCACTTGCCGGGAAAATGGCCCATCTCTGCTCGAATTTCACAAACCTGATGTTTACGATTCAGCAGGGAAAGACTTATCTAGTATTTCCCGACGGTCGAGCCCTCTTTGCAGGGATGGAGCAGTAAGGGCATTATTTTACTTGGATAGAAAACAATTATGTTTCAGACGATTCCAGCATGAGACCATCAAAACGGCCAATTGGATACAATATGTCAATAGCCTACAACTTGATGCGAATGAAGTCGCATTACTGAAGATATTGTTGGTCCTCAGCCCGAGTAAGACATTCCGAAAACATTTAATCGTATAAGAAATTAGCGACGCAAATGCGTATTGACTCTGAAGCAATGCAAAAAAGACATTCCTGAAGAATTTGGTCAAGTGTTGTCCGAAGTACTCAACTCAGCTACTCTAAGTCCGTCTTCAGGTCTCGATGAGGCTTCAGCAAGTGAACGAGCGATTCTCACTAACCAAAGCGTGAGTTACGCGAAGATTCTCTTCTCATACACAATGACAAGGCGAGGACAACAGAATGTGAGTTGCACGCTAATGAAATGCCCGAATCGTGAAGTCCTTTGGTTTTGAAGCGGATTTAGAGGTGATTCCAATATGCAGGAAGTGTTGGTCTTGCTCATCAGTAAATTTCAACCTCATCAAAGCGTGTATCTCGTAGTTATTGGCTTTTCAGGGACCGCGTAGCTACCAGGAAATGCTTTCACTGATTGCGACCATCAATCATAAAGTTAAGCAGGAGAAGGTGAAGCGCATATTTTAAGAATTATAATTTTACTTAAATTTACTACTGCAGGACCTGCAAGTGTTGGCGTTGGACATGTTTGCATCGATGTGCCCTCTAATTGGAGAACTAATCAGGATGTGAAGTTCTCGTTGGAATAGATTATGTGTTAGGTAATTCCAATATTCGTAGCATAAGAGGATTAACTTTCGATGTGATTTGAGATAGTATTTGATCAATGCATAATCCTGTTTTTTTTCGCATGACGGGTAAGTAAAAAAGTTTACGGTGTAACTATCACTTTATCTACAAAATATCACCATATCATTGTGCAGAAATGTGTTTTTGATAAACAAATATTTGTCAATTTTGAAGAATTTAAAAATAAAAAAGCTTCTAACTGGATTGCCTCACCTATTTTCCATCAATCTACTACAACAAGGGGATTCGGTCTCCCCCGGGATCAGTTCCCGGCCGTGGCACCGCCCCTTTCCCTTCCTTCTATTAATAGCGTTGAATGGTGAGCCCCAAAAAGCCGTTCGAATTGAATTGGCCTCATACAGGGACGCTAGTGCCTTGATACATAGAATATCCTTATCTTTTCCTTTCATCAATGCTTTAGCACGCGTCTTCTGAGAGATTGCATGAAAGTGACCCCCCTGAGGAACCAGGTGCAAAAGTTTCTCCTATCTCCATGAGATAATTTTGGTAGACTATATTGAAGGTGAGGAATTTTTTGGCATCGGTCATTTGTCCCAGAACCGGCTTTTAGGCACCTTCCGGCTCTGGGCCCGGCTCCAGGGTATCTCAGCTCCCAGTTCAGATAGAACCTTCGCACCGGGCTTAAAAAATGCGGAAAAAAATTCTAAGCAACTTTCATGTTAGACACCAAAAATTTGAGGTCGTCTTCAACACGAAAAAAATGAAAAACTGGTGCCAAAATCAAAAAATAATTTTTCCTGGGACGGGGACCCCCCATTTCAACCAAGCGGATAGTATTTTCGGAATCTACGTACTCGATATACGACAGGAAAAATCCTAACTCGGAAATATATGGCCGCGCTGGCAAGTTATATGGCCGAAATGGCGAAAAAATCGTGATTTTTCGATTTTTGATATATTCAATTGATCGAAAGGAGTGTTTTTATAGTGAATCAATGTCTGATTTATGTTGTATTTATCATCTACGATATTTATAAAGTTTACTTCATGTTGATATTCATGAAAAACGCAATTTTGGAATTGAAGAGAATCCTCTTCAATTGTTCAATTGAAGAGGATCCTCTTCAAACTGAATGTGCCTCAATAAATTGATCACAACAGACTGGAGAGGAAAGCAAATGATCTGAAAATTTGGGATATTACTAAGAGATGGATTTGCAATGTTAACTACCATCCCACTAATTCCTATTCGACTGTGGATCACAGTTGGATAGTGGGAATTACTGGAAGAAAGATAATGACAAGTATTTTAGTGCTGGAACATTGCAAATCCATCTCTTAGTAATATCACAAATTTTCAGATCATTTGCTTTCCTCTCCAGTCTGTTGTGATCAATTTACTGAGGCACATTCAGTTTGAAGAGGATCCTCTTCAATTGAACAATTGAAGAGGATTCTCTTCAATTCCAAATTTGCGTTTTTCATGTATATCAACATGAAATAAACTTTATAAATATCATAGATGTTAAATACAACATAAATCAGACATTGATTCGCGATATAAACACTCCTTTCGATCAATTGAATATATCAAAAAATCGAAAAATCACGATTTTTTCGCCATTTCGGCCATATAACTTGCCAGCGCGGCCATATATTTCCGAGTTAGGATTTTTCCTATAGAACATCGAGTACGTAGATTCCGAAAATACTATCCGCTTGGTTGAAATGGGGGGGGGGTCCCCGTCCCAGGAAAAATTATTTTTTTGATTTTGGCACCAGTTTTTCATTTTTTTCGTGTTGAAGACGACCTCAAATTTTTTGGTGTCCAACATGAAAGTTGCTTAGAATTTTTTTCCGCATTTTTTAAGCCCGGTGCGAAGGTTCTATCTGATCTGGGTGCTGAGATACGATGGAGCCGGGCCCAGAGCCGGAAGGTGCCTAAAAGCCGGTTCTGGGACAAATGACCGATGCCAAAAAATTCCTCACCTTCAATATAGTCTACCAAAATTATCTCATGGAGATAGGAGAAACTTTTGCACCTGGTTCCTCAGGGTCCTGCAATCTCTCAGAAGACGCGTGTTAGACATTATCACTGTATATCGTACAACACTTTCTTGGAAGATAATAGAGTCGTATCAATCAAAGCAGGAGGGAAAACGTAGTGTTTTGAGAAACGGTCTAATCAATTGCTTATCTATTTTTAGAAAGGAGGGGGAGAGTAGCAAACTGGGCAACACGTTTAGCAGAGTGTAAGTGTCGCTCAACAGTCGGCTTGCGCTTGGACACTTTCCGATCGCATTTCTATCCTCTCGCGCAAAAAATAGCCGAAGTCGGCCCTCGCTTATTCCTTTCGAGCTTGCGCTGAGAAAATATCGAAAGGCATATTATTACAGGCGATTTATTACGCGATCTATCTTCTCGACATTCTCGATATCTTCTAACATTGGATTCTCGATGAGAGTACTCCTTTCTCTCACTCATTTCTCTCTCTCTCCTCAACCCTTTATCGCGCCATTCGAGCCATCTCTCACAACCATCCCATAGTGTATTGGCGGTGTGGCCGGCTAGCAAACACAGGGTCGGGGGTTCGACTCCCTTCCTGGTATTTCTTGCTAAAAACTCTGTGAAGAACAACTAGATGACGAGTCATAGCGTCTTTCGTGATGAGACTGAGGCATTTGTCTGAGAGCAACTTTTGCCGTTTTTTTGCTTTCCTTTCTGAGCAGGGCTCTGCGTTTCTCATTTCATATTGATCTCTTTGTCTGTTAGAGAAACGATAGATCATGGGAAAATGAGAGATGAGCTGTCTGGCCATTCAATAAAGATTAACTATTTTAATATTAAAATCAGAAAAGATTAAAACTAAAAAATATTAAAATCAGTATATTGAATTTCGTCGAGTGTGTGCTCATATTTGAAATACTAACGTTTTTTTCTATCGTCGGCATTTCCTTTTCAATGCCGACTTTTGAATTTGTCGCACGATTCTCACCAGCACTTAGTTCAACTTTTCAACTTGTTTTGATATAATGTGCCTCGTGTTCGTATGTGTATGTCGTATTCGTATATTTGGAACACTCAATCGGAAATAATCTTACAAATCGAAATCATTTTCTCTATTCTAGATCCGATCTCTATTCCAGACCATGTCCTTATGTTCTATGGTTGAACTTTATTTCAAATTCTGGTCATCAACGTGGTCGAGAGGGCTGAAATGGAAGGTTATCTGTAGCAAGCGAATGAACTTCACCCGGTTTCAAACGTCGCACTATAAAGGAGTTGCCCGTTAAAAATCCTCAGAGCACTCAAAGGCTGGTTCCAATATAAGCTCAATTCTCGGGCAATAGCACTGAAAAGGTTGCCCAGCCGCTTCATCTTTCAGTCATTTTGAGAATGATTCACAACATTTTCAATTGAAGAAGAGCACCGCACGCCTGACTGATTTAGTCTGCACTCTACTGACTTATCCCGTTACTGAGTGATCCTCTCCCTCCTCCTCCCCTCTCTCTCCCCGCTCCCTTTCCAGCTCTTCCAACCGCCTCACACACCAATTAGCGCCTACTTCTTAGTCCAATCGCATCTAAATGTACTCAAGATGATGCAACTTCAACCAATTGAATTTCGAGAAGAACTGCAGTACTGCTGCGCAAGTGTACTATTACCAGGCGCATGGGTCCCAACTTCAGATCACCTTCAGATTGTTGTTTCCATTTAACGTACCGTTTAGAGATGAGAGGCTATGGGGTATCCCAAAACGAATTTGGCCTGAATAACTCATCTCGATGGCTGGTGTATCCAGCCATCTCACCTAGCCTGTCTCTTGTTCAGCTGTCAGCTTAGATTCTCCTTTCTTTTCTTCCACGCGGCATCAAAGGGAAGAAAGGACGGTCTCATCTCCTCCGCTAATCCCACTCCGGCCAATTAGCATGATATTCGTTTTCGCGCGTCTCAATATGGCAGAACATATGCTTGCGGCCTGGCTACAATCAAGAATGGAGGTCGGGCGCGGTTTTCGAGGCTGTATGACTGCACTACCTTGTCATTCATCGTATCCCTCTCTCTTATTCACGTCGCTTGCTTAGTAATTTCACAGTTTTCTACAGACCGATGAAGTGTCTAACGCGTTTTTGTCGCCTAGTCAGCCGTATTTCTCATTGGTTCCACGCATTTCTCGCGCCCTTCGGGACCTCTCCCTCTCTCTCTCCTGGACGGGCATTTGTATGCGCGAGATTACATGGTGCGAATGAGTGAGTGACAGTTTCGGCCTTGTATCCCCCCCTCTCTTGAGTCTCATCATTCGGTCATTCCACCTCGCTTCTCCTCCTCTTTGACCCTCGTGCAAATATCCGCTCCGTTCCGCTGAATGATCGAGAGAGAGGGCTCATTATGACATTGTGTTGAGTGACAACGGCGCAGACTCTCGGTCAACCACACTTCCCTCAAGTCATCTACTCTTCCTTCCCCCAGTCCCCATGACACCTTATCTGACCCAGTCAGGACTAACACGCAATCGTGTGATCACTATCATCTTGTCTTTTTTTTTTCGTATTTTATCTCCAATTCCTCCCAACCTCAGTTCAGATTAACCTCTGTATCCCTGACGGTTAAATAAAGAGAAACGCTCTTCTTTTGCCAATCACCGGTAACAATTCCCTATTTCTAGAAGAACTTCATCACAGTTTTCTGCCCTGTTGTTGCTTTCCTCTCAATATTCGAACGTTCAGTGCCACTTAACGTGAGCGTTCTTCCTCTCTCATGAAATATGATCACACACTCGCTGTCCTTAGTGTGTATTTGTACCGTTCCCTCGGCAGGTGCGAAGCATCGAAAGGAAGAGAATAGCCGTCTCCCCTTCCTCCCTGTCTCCGCCCTCCCTTTCCCTCCTTCCTCTACCGTTTACCTAGTTAGTACTCCGGAGTATCGAATGACGCCGCTGTGCGGAGGAAAGATCGACAATCGAACAATGTTCTTACTGTTATATTCTCCGACTTTTTCTCCCCGATTCCCGAGCTCTCTCGCTCACTCAGACTGACGAGAGAATATTTTCAAATGTGAAAGTTGCACGCCGAGATTCCATCACTAAATAGGACCCGAATCGCTCAGTTGATTCAGGAGCATCTCGCAGGAGAAATAGTACTACTAATGTTCAGTGATCGATTTCATGGAATCGAATTGGAAATGGTGATTCAGAGTTCGGGAATTCATTAGTCGTTTCACTCTCGACAACTATTTCTTCCATTTTTCGCAGAATTCTCTTTCAGAATTCACCTTTTTTGATTGGGCGATTCATGAGATTGCGAAAGCGATGTTCAATTTTTTGCTGAATCGGGCAATGGAAAGGAGGTGCGAGAGATGAGACGATCGGTCGCCTCTCTCATATACCCAGTGATTAGTCGGGCAGAGGAAGGGGAAAATTGAAGGACACTTTTCCCGACGGTTTTCCTCGAGAGGAGAGAGAGAGGGGGGTCAACGGACCCGCTTTTTCGAAAATTATATACGCATCTGCCTCGCATCGCACTAATCTCACGCATTGTCGGCCACTCTTCGAATTAGATGAAATCGAATCAAAGATTTCTTTCCGGCCGCATATTGGTAGATCAATAGACATCTTCCTGTCTCGATAAACCAGCTTGTCTGATAGCTCGTCGATTCCCGGGGATCTCTCCTCATTCAACTCTTTCTCACTTTCACACTATTTGGTTGCTCTGTTTCCCCGCTTTTCCCTCTCACAACTCAGCCATTCTGCGCCAATTCTTGTGTACATCCTTGCAGACTTTTCAACATCAATTTTAGCCCATTCTAGAATCTTTTAGAATCAGCCCTCCATTCAGCCGCTTGTCGCGTTGCGAAAGCAGATGTGTTTTCTTTCAGTTTCGAAATTCCATAGGGTTCCGAGCGTTCCAAAAGCAGATAACGAACTCATTTTCTGCCGTTTTCTCTCAGGGCGGTCCCGTGGGAGTGGACCGACCCAAATTCCATTTTAATAGACCTCCGTTTCTCCAGAAGACCCTTTCGGAAACAAATGGAGGTTTATTCAGTTTTTCAGTTTTTTATTAGTCGACTTAAAGAATTATACTCGTATTTACTCGTCGTGAAGAGTTCAATGCTCATGCACTCCAGCGACATTTTCCTCCCCTTCATACTTCAGACTATACATCCATTTACCTGATTGCTATTGGCTATTGTACATCGCTCAGGTTTAATCATCCCCTGACATCCACCGATCCCGCTTTCCTGTATACACCTTTAGTCGAGTTGCCATCCTCATTCTCGACTTCGTTTGCCTCTTCTCGATCTGACTCTTCGACCATCGCAGCTGAACAATCCGCACTCTTACCCTCTTTTCCCTCCCCGTTTCACCCTCTCCCTCCTCTTTTGTATGCCACAACTCCGCCCCTCTCGGTCTTCCTCTCTCTCTCCGAGATCCGCCCTCTCCCCCCCCCTTTCCCTCCTCCCTCGCGATCTTTCCTGTTGCCAGTGTCGCTTTCCACTGGTTGCGGCTCGAAATTTCACTTGCTGCACTGCACAATTTTCTTATACCAGCCGCAGTGGCTGCATGATTTCGTAATTATTCCGATGATTAGTATCAAAAACTAATTTTGCATGTTGCTTATCGATTCTTTCGTTCTCGCGATATTTCATGTGCTCGCTTCCCATAACTTCGATGCTTCATTTATCCCGCTTCGCTGCAAAATTTCGTGCTGCAGGGGCTGCAAGATGCGACCGCTCATCTTGATCGCACTCCTTCCACTACTAACGGGAGCCAAGTACATCCGACGAGGTATGTATATTATACAATTGGGCGTTTGTTCACAAGATGAATCTTCCTGATTCATTTCCAGGGAAAAATGAAACATTATTTTTTTGGTACTCCAATATTTCTCATCTTCTCCCAGGATGCTTAAAACACCGCTCAGATATGCTTCCTGCCATTGGTTTACAGCTATTTTGTGGTTACTTAATAACCCAGTATCTGTCAAGGATCTATTGTTCGCTAGCGTCTCTCAGTAATCTCTCCTCTCTCGAGTTCAGTTCTCCTTGGAAAAAGTGGCGCATTCCCTCTTCTCCTCAAGATTTTTCATCATCGCAAACACGATCGGCTTCTGATACTGATCCAAGCAGGCAAAAAAACAGTTTGAGCAGGGGTGTGGGTTGAAAGTGAATCGAGAGGGAGATAGGAGGGGGAGGAGGATTAGGTGGGGTCCGCTATCTACTCGAGAGATTAGCTAACTGATGCAGAAATTACTCAAATCTGCGCTCTTTGCCTACCGCACAAACAAGAGCGCCATACAGTCCCAATAAGAAGTCGGTGGCGCGCGAACAAGCTTCCGCAATTCAGTTAGTAGCCTGCGTATAGTGGTCTCGGGATTTGTTTTGCAAGTGGATAGACTAACTAAGACTACTTGTGGATGGGGAATTTGGATGAAGGAAAGGAGGAAGAGTGCGACAGAGTTACGCAAGGGACATTCTCTAAATTTGCGTGCCCCTGGAGTAGTATGAGACTGATGACAGATTGAGAGGCAGTACGAGCACTCGAATTATGCATCATCTTGATATCAAGCCCATCCATCTTCCCGGCGGGAGTTGTGGTCGGACCCTCTCCATTTCCCATGCTCACTAGCGTCTCTCAAAGTGGCATTCTTGCGCAACCATTCTGATTCAGTACATGTAGGGCCATTCTTTCCCGGAAATTTGCCTGAAACGTGAAGACGATATCGGATACAACATCGCGGGGTCGATCCCTGTGAAGTAGAGGAGGGCTACTGTTTGTTTCCTTCCTTCTGTAGGCTTCTTCGCATGCACCCCTCTCCTCCAACTCCTTCTTTGATCCATTGTCTCAACATACCGTCGTTGCCCCGCTCCCTGAGCCCTTCTCGCCTACTATTCACAAAGAGGGAGGTTGGGGAAGATCCAGCGGGGGACTAAAACCGGGAAACAAGAAACAAGTCGTGCAACAAGTGCCTGCTCCGTTCACGTACTCTCTGACCGACGAGGCGTCGGGCGGAAGGGAGAGACCATCTGAGCCGCCTTGTCTGTCCCTTTGTTCGTGTCTATGGCATCTGAAGACTTGTCGAGGGAGATAGATAGAGGGAAAGAGAGGGGAGGCTGTAGAGAGAGGGGGATAGGACAATCGGATGCGCTTCCGGGCCCATTAGGGCGTCTCGCTGAAACGAAGCAGTAAAAAGAGGAGATGGCCCGTATTCTTTAGTTTTTTGCTTGCAATTTAGCTTTGAACAGGCATTCGAGAATCTGCATAGCACCAAAGACCAAGTCAACCACAGTCTCTTCACTATTCAATGATTGTGAGAAGACAGAGCCGGTGATGTCTAGGAATCAAAGAACTGTCAATAAGGATCCCGTTTTAACACACCCTCAGTAGCTCGCTCAGTCCAATCATGAATGAGTAATTTGACGTCCACTCGCTTGTCTCGTGTCAAAAGTGGCGGAAGGGTGCGAGACCCCCTGAGGGAAGGGAAAGGCCTCCCCCCCCCCGTTAATCGGCTTGTGTATTGCATTGTCATTCCCTTTTATGGGCCTCGTCACAAAAGGTCGGGTCGATGATGAGGGATACTGAGTCAGTCGCCTCTCCCTCTCTCCACACAACACTGTAATCCGCTCTTCCCTACTTTCCTGTGCTAGTAACAGAGTAAATAGATGGGAGGACGGTGTCTCATCTCTCTCTTGGAATCGTCTTCCTTTCTTGGCCGACTGGCGCGAGGGAAAGAGCTCTTGTTTCTCATCTAGCTCTCGCGCAGTCTCCCACCAACTTCCTATTCAAATTTGAGCGAGAGCGATGGAGAGATACCCCTCTCTCTTGGAGTGTGAATAGCTAAAGAAGCACAGAGAGATGTGATAGTTAGGAGGAGAGGATCGGAGGTTAGGGGATGGGTTCAAACTTAGTAACGCTCAGTGAGCGCGTATCAGTACACAGAGAACAGCGTCCCAGTTGATTCCGCAAACACTCTGCCTCGGCTCGGAAAGTTTTGATGGGAAAAACGCTTCTACTATTTCAAGATCTGGGAAAGTTTGGGGAGGCAGTGAATGGAATATCTAGCGCACGTGAATGCTACTGTACGATCACCGAGAATAACATCGAGAAAAAGAAAAGTTTCGAAAACAGTGAAACAATCAGATTTGATAATGTCTCACTGTTCTCCGTCTCACAAGCTCAGCATGGATATAGATAACCTCAAGGCGCTCAGAACATGTCTTCTCTTTGCATCCAAGGATCTTATAAGGGGAAATATGGAGTCGATAAACTCGAAAATAATGACAAAATTGCAGATGTGGACGAATCCGTAGAGGAAGTGACGAAGAGGATCAAGCTCGAGAGGGAATCATTCGTTGTCAGGGAAAACGACAAATTGATGATCTCATGCGTCTACGAGGGCAATGATATTCAGGTATTGCTGAATGGCAAACGAATTGGGAGACAACCCGTTCCTAGTGAATGAGAATGGCAATGACACGTTGTATACTGAATCTATCGCTTAGAAAAGTGTTAAAACTGTCGATTTCTCGCGAATTTGTGTTTACGTACCTAATAAAGATGCAAATCTGCAGGAAATGGCGGATCTCAAATGGCTGACGGCCACCGGGAATCCGATCGATGGAGAGAGCTCGAGCAGGTGGGCATTTAAAATAGCCATGGATTCTGTCTCTCTCATTTATCCATACTCTCTACTCACTCTGACTGATGAAAGAAAAGTCAAGAACTTGCCATATCTGACAGGCGATAGATTCTGAGAAATGAGGGAGTGATTAAGTTTTTGACACCTCGGGTGGGCATTTTAGACGGTGAGATTTGGAAAGAATGTCCTCTGGTCATTTTTGGTTCTTCGAGGTCATGAGAAGAGAGTAAAGTGCAGCAGAGCCTCGATACAATATGCATACGCTGCGCTAATGTGATAGAATTTTTAAGGATTCTCTTCATGTCTTGGCTTTGAGGCTGAATGTATATAGTAGTCTCACAGTCTCCATTTCCCTTCCGTTGTAAATCTCCCGCTTATGATCTTCAGGAATAGCCTCTGGCAGGAAATCTCGCAATTTCCGAATCACGGGGCCATTTCGTCATGTTACTCTCTGCGCAGTGGCACTTTCACACCTTTGCGAGTGTGGGAATTGCGCGTTTTTGCTGATCGGTCCAGAGGCCTTTCTTTATCTGTGCGAAGATGCCCCGCATGAATGGAGAGATGAATGGAGAGAGAGAGAGAGGGAAGGGTCTCAGGGACTGGAGGGTGTGAGAACTCCCTCCTTTGACAAATGAGTGAGAAGGGAGCGAGTGAGAAGTGCGCAAGGCGACACATAGAATCCATCCATCAAACGGCGTCTCAGCCTCACAATTTCAAGTCGGAATTAGGAGAGTGGATGGGCTATGGGGAAGTTCATAAAATGCTTCCATGTGCTGGAAATTGACAGATGAGCGTTGTAATTAGCTCCAAAGATTGGCACATGAATCTTCAGTGTCTTATTGCCGATAGTTCTCTTTGACCTAGTGCCTACTTGACAGATGTGTGTCCTTCTTTGTTACCAAGTAGCACACGAATGGATTTATGAAATCGTCCCAATCTTGTGAATTAAGACTCGATGGGTCGACCAGTGCATAAAATGTGATTTATGAGCTCAAGGTATATTCTCGTTCGCCCTCTCTCTCTTTCTTGCGATGAGTAGCACAAGAGTAAACATACTGTCCCGGGGCTTGAATGGGGAAGGGGTGCAAGCAGTTTTAGTAGCCTCCCTCGCTCCCCGGTCTCTATTTGCATCTCAGGAGGTCATATTTCGATGGATATTCCGTGGACTAGCCGGGCACCGCTCGCCCGATATTAGTGCCAGCTGTATTGGGCTGAGGTCATGGGGGTCACTGTTCTTTCTGGTAAGTCTTCACGAGCTAATGAGCGAGAAAGGCAATACACTTTCCCGGTTTTTAACGCAGCAAATATCATTTTCAACCAGAAACTTTTGCAATCATAGTCTTTATCCTGATATAGGCAAAAATGCCTTGCAAGAGGTATTGTCATCAGTGAGGGGAGTGAGGGCCTTTTTCTTCTGCTTTTTCTCGTTAACTCTCCTTCGCACTGATTCGCTATTTTGGATGTCCCTAAGCGGTCCACAAGGGGCAATGAACCTTGGTTCGTCACGGAGGTGATAAATGTATCATTCTCTTTGTCCATTCACCCTCCTTGAGAGTGCGGGAGAGAGAGGGGGAGGGGAGCCCTCTAGATCTCTCGACCTCTTTCCATGGGTGGATGACAGCTCAAGAAGGCGATGAGAAGAGAAGAGAGGCGCAATATTGGCCTCGAACGTTGATAAGTGAGAGTGAGGGGTGAAATGAGTGGAGATACTGACAGGGGAGATGAAATTGAACATTTCAATGAGTTCAACGCTGATAAGTTGGAATGAGTCTCGCGGAGTGAATGTGAGGAGATACTGACAGGGACTGTCAGGAAGAAGGGAAAACTGGCCAATATTTCCTTTAACTTGTCTGCTGAATATTGGGAAAGGATGAATGAGGGAGAACATTTATTTTGGACTCGGAAGATGTAATAGAATAATTTCAGTGTGTTCACGATCGCCATTCACGAGAGGGAAACGCATTACAAGAAGAAGACGCTCCACTTCACGGAGGTCAAACCACGGTGAGATTTTGTTTACTCCCTCATTTCATGCGATGATGATTAAATTGATATATCTCGCAATGAGCGTTTTTTTCTGTGCAATACTGAAATAGAGGAAAGAAATAAGTAAGGTAGGAAGATAATAACTAATTCAATTCAGTGACGCTGGCAACTACACTTGCGAGGCGAAGAACGTCGATGGAAAAGTGTTCAGCAGACAGGTCACTGTGCACGTAATTGGTCAGTCTTTTTTGTTTTTTCTTTACTCTTGCTGACGATTGTATTTTCAAATAAGTTACAGATTTCAAAATGTATTGCCATTAACCATTCCTCCTGTAATCTGCCTAGCGTGACGAAGATCACTGAGAACTGTGGTTGTGCAATCGATATATCTAGAAGGTGGTTTGCAATTGTTCTCTTTTCCAGACAAGATCGAGTGGTCATCGAACGAGGAGCGAGTGGGAGGTCTCGTGGGAGAGCCTCTGACGGTCGACTGCGGGGCCAAGGCCAGTCCCGAACCACAGATCCAGATCACCAGCGATGGAGGAGAACCGCTCGATGGTAAGAGCAATTGGATGACAAATGTAGAAGTATTTTATTTTATTCTCACTTGGTAGCAATAACATGGGAAAAACTGTCAATTCATCAACGCGAGAGAATCTGTCAGCACTGAGCTCGAAATCGTCTGCATATCTCTCCCATTGCAGATCACATGTTCACGATCGCTGGCTCGGAGATCTCCGTTAGCTCCCTCACAAAAGACTACAATGGACTGAAGATCAACTGCGTTGCACTGCAGATTCTCGATGATCTCGATACGACGAGCACCGCCCAGAGGACAGTGGCCATTGATGTGTGGTGTGAGTATTTATTATTAATTAGGAGGACTCATAAGTGGCTTAGTCAGTAAATTATGTGCGAATTTCGAGTTGCGTTCACATACCCTTCTCGTTTTGGTAATACTTAGCAGCGTAGGGAAAGTAGCGGAACCGTTTTGATAGTACGCGTTTGTTAGAGTTGGCAAATGGTCTTCGCTACATGAAAGCACTTCTAAGTAACTCAAGAAAGTGTTTCTTTGGGACAAAAGGGGAAGGTGAGGGGATCATCATCAGTGGTCATTTCACTTTCAGGCTTTCATGGTGAGAATTACTCGACTGTTTCGATAGCACGCTTCTGTAGGAGCTGTATGTGCTTGATATTTGAGTACCAAGAGCTGGCAAAGTACTCAACGATGTCATTAGCGAACCCTGTCATCACACACTTTCACAACTTCGTCTGCCATTGAATAGCCAAGAACCATTGTTTGCTTCCTGCAGATCGCGCCTTTCCGCCAGAAAAAAGTGCCACTTTTTCGTTAGTCAGCGCGGGCGAGAGAGCATGTCAAATAGAGAGAGACAGAAAAGCTTCGAGGTGATCCCTTCCGCTCTTTTCAGTCACTCCGGAATTCGAGAAAGAGAAGATCGATCGGCATACGATTCTCGAGAGAACGGTAAGTGCAAAGGATATCACTAAATATAAATCTAAAAAAATAAAATATGAAAAATAATGTAAATTCACATAGAATAATTGATCAATAAATTATTCAAGAATTTAGAAAACTAATAATTTCGATTCGTTTAATATGACTCCTATTGTATTTGCAATCGATCTGGACAAAGTGATAACGAAGAATGATGCAAAATTCGCAGGCCATTCTCCCATGCAACGTGACCGAGTCGAATCCTCCCGCTCGTCACTTCAATTTCTTCCGCAATAATCAGTTGCTGACGGACGAGAAAAAGTACCAGCAAGTAATGGATGTAGTCGAAAACGCGGCTTATCTCAAGGTTATTCTTGCGTGATTATCGAGACCTTGAAGCTTCCTGAACCCTTAAAATCAGACTTTTTCCAATGGAAAGACAATAGAACTGATGTGATTTCCATATTCACGAATCTTCGTTTATTCAAATCCCTCTGTTGAATTCTCGACTTTTCTTCCGCAACACAGAAAATTCTCAAAGAATTCTTCGAACGTCAAAACCGCAAAGGCGATTTGGAACGAGCGTTCTATTTGATTTACCGCTTGGAAAAGGTGATTGATGAGCAAAAATGACAGCCAGGAGTACTGTTCTTGTGACTTAACCTGACTTCAGCCAACTTAAGGAACCGTTTATTTCGAGAAGATGGTTGATCTTACTTAGTGACAGATGGTTGGGATTTTACTTATCATAAACACCTCACTCCTAGTCGATGTTCAATGCTGAGTCGGCAAAGATACTTTTTGTTAAGAATAAAATATGATTCACGAATATAGGTGTTCGATGTGCAACCGGAAGACCTCGGAGAGTACCACTGCGAGGTGAACAATGGACGAGCAAAAGCCACGCAGATCATCAACCTCAAGGAAGCCAGTATGTTAAAATTCACAGTACTCGCACACCTTGTTCTACCTCAAATAAAAATGCCCTCAAATAAAAAAAAAGAAGCTTTGAAAAAAACACACATTTTCAAGAACACTTTCTTAATATTTTTCTATGTTCATCATTGTTCTCCAAGAGCAACGATTTTTTTCTTATTTTCAGACTCTCTTGAGGGCTATTTTCACCTGTTCGCCTATTTATATACCAATTTATCTACTAATTAGCACCTATTTTCAGAACGATTTATTTATTATTGCTATTTGCAGACCCTCCCGAGGAGCTGAAAGTGGCGATCGGCCCTGTGAAGAAACATGGAATCGTGTGGGAGATCACGACGAATCCGAACGATAAATTGCCCGTTGAGAAGATTGAGATTCAGGCCATTAGGGAGGAGATCTTGCTCGAGGAGGTCGGTTATTCAGATACATATAATAAAATACAATATATATCAGTGTCGCTTTCTGGGCGCTGATCAAGAAGGGATTACTGTAGACCCTTCTTCTCTCAAGATAGTCATTTCGAGGGGTCTCGGGCCAGTGGGCCAGTGGGCATATAATAGTAGATTATCCAATTTTTTCTCCATGCATCAATGATTTTACTAGAATTCCCTCTTGTTCTTGGAATCCTGGTTAGCCTTTCATGCCCACTTGACTGCTTTTAAAATATCTAATCAAAATGCAGATTTTTTCACTTGGGTGAAACCAAGGGTGAATCCATGATCGATACGAAAAAATTTCACGACTGTACAGTTTGACGAATCAGGTTCACCCGTCTATCCTTTTCCCGATTGAGAGCCACTGCTCACCTGTCGCTTGTCCTGCGCCTATTAGTAACCCGAGCCGCTCATTAGCCAATTCGCTTTCCCCACTTGCTAGGCCCTTTCCTATTCTGCGGCCGTGGGCGCTATTCATCGAATAGAATAAAGAGGCTGCGGCATCACCACGCATGCATGATTCATTCGATGGCTATCGGGTTTCACGCCACTAAATGCGCGCGGCGGCGCACAACAGATTGGTAGGGTGAAGCCAACGGGGAGCCCCTTGATCTATGCGAGACAAAAAGGAGGGAAGGAGATGGGGATTAGGAAGGGTTGGATTAGTGCAAAAATAAATCAGAATGTGCGGATTTATTTCGCATTTGTCTATTTCTCGATTCTAGGTATAGCGCAAGAATAAATATGAGGCCGTCCGCCTAAGGTTCAACAAGCCTCCACAGTGGTCGGGAACAGGTAAAAAATCAAAAGGTCTGAAAAGTTGCCCCTAGGGGTTATTTTTGACCCTCTACACGATGGTGCACTCGATTTCGCAATATGTCCCCTCCCCGCTCCAGGAGGGGGCACCCCCCATTTCGCCCAAAAACGCGTTTTTCGATATTATTTCTTTAAAAATTGGCCAAAATGGCACGAAATCTCACGTACCCGACCAGAATTTCGAGCTCTATCTTGTAGTCATCTTGAAATGTCAGGATTTCTTTTCGTTTTCGAGAAAAAGCCGTTTTTTGACCCAAAGGATAGCGCAAGAAAACCCTTGGCCAGTTGATAGAGCTGATTCTGCTGATCATTTTGGTATATTGGACTATGGGTTTGAGTTTACATATTGATGTTTTGGGGGGTGGAGCGAAAATGGGACACAAAAAAAGTTCGCGAATACCCTCGTGTTTGTGCTCATTTTGTAGAGCTCATTGAACTGATCATTTTTTGTGTTGGACTTTTCCTTGAAAACGTTTCCGTGAGAAGTTACAATCGATCAAAGTTACGGTTTTCTCGAAATGGCAAACAAGTACTTTTTCGTAAGTTGTAACTTCTTACGGAAACGTTTCCATGAAAACGTCCAACACAAAAAATGATCAGTTCAATGAGCTCTACAAAATGAGCACAAACACGAGGGTATTCGCGAACTTTTTTTTGTGTCCCATTTTCGCTCCACCCCCAAAACATCAATATGTAAACTCAAACCCATAGTCCAATATACCAAAATGATCAGCAGAATCAGCTCTATCAACTGGCCAAGGGTTTTCTTGCGCTATCCTTTGGGTCAAAAAACGGCTTTTTCTCGAAAACGAAAAGAAATCCTGACATTTCAAGATGACCACAAGATAGAGCTCGAAATTCTGGTCGGGTACGTGAGATTTCGTGCCATTTTGGCCAATTTTTAAAGAAATAATATCGAAAAACGCGTTTTTGGGCGAAATGGGGGGTGCCCCCTCCTGGAGCGAGGAGGGGACATATTGCGAAATCGAGTGCACCATCGTGTAGAGGGTCAAAAATAACCCCTAGGGGCAACTTTTCAGACCTTATGATTTTTTACCTGTTCCCGACCCTTGTTGATCCTATCCCGGACGGCCTCATATATGAACGTGTGTGTTATTTTCGCATTTTTTTTTCAGAAAGAAAGAGGCGAGGAAGATGAGGAGAAGATCTGGCACGCAAAAGCAAGCACCTTCCATAGAAGCATCGGTTAGTCCATTCACTGTCTCAAACAAAGTCGGAACTGGCCTGCTGCCACTAATCTCCCAGTTACCTCTCTTTCTATCTGCAAACAAAACAATTCTTGAAATTATTAGAGTTCTTTTCTTCAGCCTAAATCCATCATAACAACCTTCGGCTTTTTTCCATCATATTTTTTTTTCAGTGGCCGCATAGTTTCATCAAAACATTGTTCCAAATCGGACCAGAGTACAATCTTCATTCCTCATTTCCAGTCGACTCCGGTTTGTACGACGTCGGCAGTCTCCGTGCTGACACCAAGTACGTCTTCCGGTTCCGTGCCGAGAGCGAGGCCGGCTACGGACCGCGCATCACCATCTCAGCCGTCACGAATGAGGAGGCGAACGAGAAGCCGTCCCCAGACTCTGCCGCCTCCTTCACTCTCATTCTGGCCCTGTTGGCAACTCTGATCCCGCTCTTGATCTAATAAATAATAAGTCCGATCGCACATAGTATTGTGGGTATACTAGTGATGATAGATACTGTCGTATCGTCAGCACTAGTGGATACACTAGCAATAACACCGTTTCTCAGTAGAAGTAAGCGCGATTGGATCGAGGTGTGCGCTAATTTCTCGATCTTTCATTTCGTGTAATACCTAATGAGCGATCGAAAGTTTCGTGACACGTCAGATTCAATCACCGCTCCATCGTTTCTTTCTCTCATCTTCCAATAACCCCACGCGATAACGAGGTTCCCGCATTTCTGTCAGTTTCATCATGCAAATCGCTTCATCAGCTATTGTTTACTCTTCTTCCATTGTATTGCATCCTTCCACAGAGACTTCTCACACTCTCGGTTAATCATTTCTCCTCCTTACTCTCGTTAGTGATCCAGTATATACTCAGTCATTTGTTCACTCATTCTATAGTCGTTTATATGCCGCTCGCCAGCGATAAATACTTTTTTTTTAATTCACATTAATATTTTAAATGAGCTAAGAGTATCCCTGCCATGCATAACAGAGCCTACTCTTGTCAAATGTGTTAAAATTCAAACAAAAATGGTAAAACGACAATCTAAATCACACTATATTCGTTTATTTGAGTTTCGCGAGCTAGCGATAAATACAATAATTGGTAATGTTATTGGTTCGATCGGACGTAATTGTGAATCGGAAAGGGAAAGGGAGCGATTGATTGCGAGTGTGCGGCGAGGTGAAGAACTAAGTTACGCAACACTCGTGTAAACGGAGAGGGATTGATGGCTGGCACGAACCGGTTGCGCAGTCATCGCATATTATTACAGGGGCCAGGGACAAGGGTTCGGCATCGGTATTATCACAATTTGGACTGCAAAATGATAAAAAAAGGTTAAGATGGATCCGCCTAGGTGTGATCCGGTTAGCTGTTGAAACAAAAATATAGCTCAAAAGTGAGTCAATTGTAGTAGTTCCGTTGCTGAACCCGCTATCCTCGGAAGAAACTATGAGAGAGTGCTAGTGATATTAGATTGCTGAGGTATGAGATGGTTGCATAGGAGAGAACAACAGGTTGAGATACTCGTCGGAATAGGGCAAGATATAGTGGTTAATAGCCGGGCGCAGTGCGGGGCGGAGGACAGTGCTCGCAGGGACCGGGTGGACCCCGTTGACCGTTGGATCCTCGAGGACCGGGCATACCCGGTCGACCGGGTCGACCGTGGTTGCCCGGGTAGCCCGGCTGACCGTCGGGACCTGAGTGGGATAGGATGTATAATTATGAATTAGGTAAAGTTCATAATAATGGTCTCGAAAGGCCTCGACATGGCTGTCAAGAATCTGTCAGTTATTTGAAAAATGGGTTTGAATTAAAAACTGATATTAACTGACCAGGCGTGCCTTGTCGCCCACTGGGTCCCTCTGGTCCGGGCTGACCGGGTGGACCGGGAGGTCCTGCAAGCTTTCATAGTGCACAATCCAATATTCGAGAATAACTCGAATCCCTAATATTTCTGTGACAATCCATTAGAATAAAGTACTCAGCCACAGGGTATTTCCATAAATACCTTATTCCAAAATATGTCTTTCCACTTCAGGATAATACACTTCAAAGATCAAACATCAAATACCGTCCACTCCGGGAGGTCCAGGTGGACTCATCTGCTCCTCGGGGATTCCATCGGGTCCGCCTTCACCCACAGTACCATCGTTGCCGGGAGGTCCCTGAACAAATAATCCTGCTCACGCTATTGCAGTTGAGCCATTGCTACCTCCTCAAGTTATGTATTATCCTATTTATTGAGAGTGTAACGAAACAATCAAGAGTTCCAACCATTGCACGCAGATTTTGAATGTATTGATAGTTATGTTTCACAAAGTTTATTCCGAATGGTTTAAATTACTCACGGGAGGTCCGGCAGGTCCGGGTGCACCGGGCGCGCCTCTCACTCCTCCATCCGACGGAAGACCAGGCTGACCATCGACGCCGTTCATTCCCTTCATTCCTGAACATATTTAATGTGTTTTTACACCGAATCTGTCAATATGGACCACTCAATTTCTCACGACGAACCATACAGCCAAACACAAGGTACCCATTATTGAACTAGTGTAAAGTGTATTTATAGAAAACAGACGATCCGTTATTATAATATGACACAATGTGTGAAAGGAAACCGTTTTCGGAGCCTGTGAAGAGACAACTATGAGAAACAAAATGAAGCTGACTCTAATTATCGCAACAAGATACCAGGTTCTCCGGGAGGTCCGGGCGGGCCGGGAGGGCACTGGAAGCACCACTGCTCCTCCTGAGAACCTCCCTCAGGCGCGTCGTATCCCGGCCGTCCGTTGCTGCCCGGGTATCCATCTCGTCCGTCCTGACCATCTCTTCCCGGCTCTCCGGGCAGACCGGGAGGGCCGAACGAGCAACCGCAACCTGAGATCGGATTAGATCAGATCGGCACTAGGTCGGATTAGAACTATTACACATCTTTTTGTTGACCTAGCAGTTGTCCCTCGCCTTTAAAAATTATCATCCTTGCTAGTGACTTGATCAAATTTGAGATTATAACGTAAGAGATAATTCATGTTTGTAATGGGAATGGTCTATAATTCCCACTTGCGATGAAAAACAATTTTATTTTTCAGTGTTGTGATCTAAGAAACCGTGAATATGAAAGTAAACAGCTTACACTGTTGTTGTGGTGCGGGATTGTTCTGCTCCTGGATGCGCGAGTTGATGTTGTCCGATTCCACGGGCACATTGTATTTGAGAGGCACGGAACCATAGCTGGCGCCGTATCTGTAAATTCCAAATTTGATAAGAAGGTGGCTCTCATGATTTGTCTACATCTGCCAATTGTTTAGTAGTGTGAGGAGCCATAGCCTCACGGGAAAGGAAACGATCATCTGTGAGCCTATGTTCAAATGATTGCGTGAACATTGTGGGTGTTTCACCAGAAATACTCATAGTCGGAGCTATTCTTTATCTGAAAACGTATATCTCACCCTCCATACTGTCTCTTCGCCCTTGCTCCCTGTCCCTTATTCTGCTGCGCCATAGAGATCTGCTCCCACAACGAGTCAGATTTGCTCTGAAATCATGAATTATGTCCCGATATCACGTTATTGCTTGTTAAAGCTTATTGATTTGGAAAACTAATGTAGTTTTGTGATCGGCTGATGTATATACTGTCATTCAGTTACCAGGAGAGGATTGGATTAGGCTCAGAACGTACTCATGGCACCATGATTAACGCTCGACCATTACTAATTTTTAGCATCGGATGAATTCACATCAACTCATTCAAGATTTATTGAGCTAGTGAACTGTGAACTCCGCGAAAAAATACTAACTCAAACGAGGCGAACACTGATCCAGTCAGAGAAGGTCATACAACTTCCCTCCTCTTGTCGTGTAATCCTATCAGGCGTATGGCAGCAATCCCTTGTACTTTCGCGTGCAAACAAAGAGAAGAAAAGGAGGCATGAATCACAGCCTTTCCCTGAGGGAGGCGATCGTCTCATTAAGCAATGATCTCTCTCAGCGATAGGAGAAGCGAGAGAGCAGGAGAAATTGAGAGGGTCAGAGCATCCCTGAGGGAGGAGGCGATCCTAATGTGGTCATTTCGACTTTGAATAGAGAGCCCATCTCTTTCAAAGCCCTCGCGTGTGTATTTGTCTGACACTCAACTAGTCCTAAACTGATCCTTCCATCAAGATACAACTCATGTTTAATGGTAATAAAAACGCTTGTCATGCATATAGACCAGGATACATTGTCTTTTAAATGTGATTTTCAAATAGATTCTAGGTTTCCAGATTCGTTATGCTAATCGTAGCGTTACGATGCGAAAAGAAAAGGTATCACTGTGAACAAGGCAATCGATTCGTTTAAAAGTACTAGGTCAAAAATTCACATATCGTGACTTACCCTACAGAATCCGACTTCGTTCTCGACAAGGGTCGAAATGTGCTGGGCGTAGTGGTAGACGACAGGCGCCATGAGCAGTGTGAGGACAACGGCGGACACCGAGGTGATCACTCCTGCAATGGAGGGGTGATGAGGAGTGGTTCTCTACCAAAAATTGGAAAATAGGTAGAGCTATCAGTGCTATAGGTAGAGCTATATTGAGAATCATTTCAGTAAAGATATGATATGCATCTCCTACTCCTACTCCTGATAGTCAGGAGCTGTCCCCGATAATTGACATAAGGGAGGACTTGTCGAGAGCCATCTCAGCAAGGATACAAGAATCACTCCTTCAATTGAGGACTCCGGAGCGATTGGTTAACAAGCCTAAAAAAATATTACACACAGAAAGCTTATCGACTCGAAAAGTAGAAGACTGTCAGAAGATGTGATTAATCCTCAAGTTGGATCAACTATAAAAGCCATCTTATTTTGCGCATTAGGCTCACCAATAATAGCGAGTCTCCTCATCCTCTCTGCCTCCGCCAGCAGTTCCTTCTCACTCCGAGTCATGACGACGGACTCGGCAACGGAGGGGTCGGAGAGGTACCGGGACCTGAGAATATTTTAGTTGTTTCAATATATTAGGAAAAACGACAAAAAATAACGACTATGATATCGAAGGCGACAATGAATTCAATTCGCTTTATCATGCTTCAAGACAACGTGCGTTGACTATGAGGCATGCACGGCAACGAAATGAGGTTCAGCAGGGATCATCGCTTGGGGGGATGCAAGAAGAGACGAGATCTCAGCTGGAGATAAGCGTCGCCATTGCTCGTGCGAGCGACCTTCTCACCTATTTGGTTCGAAACGGCCGAAAAAAGCGGAGAAGAATGCAAGGTGAATGAACCAAGATTGGCATCGTGAACATGAAGGGTTTATTGGTATTACTATGGGAAAATAGGCTGGGTTGAAAGAGCTCATGGACAGCTGAAATCAGACTATGTACGCATGTATATTTTTACATCCTGGAAATGTTAAATAAAACCGTTTGGGACAAGACGCCAAATAATTTGGAATGAAAAACGCTGATTCACATTTTTACGCGATTAAACTCATTGGAGAACTCTAATAACACTCTTGCTACGATCGCACTTCCAGCTGATCGAGTTGAGAAAATGACAAAAATCTAGCAATTCTTCCTAGGCACACCCACTCAGCGGATGTGGGAGTGAAAGGTGTGAGGGATGGAGATAAGGGGACAATCGGAGGGGGCTGTTTTCCCTTATCATTCGTACTAGTCACTCGCGCGAACACTCTCACTGTCGCTGACCCCTGTTAACTCACGGGTGAGTTGGCATAAAAAGTGGATGGACAGTTGGAGAAAGGCAAGGAGGAGGGCGAGGAAAACGGAGAGATATCCAAAACTGGTATATGCCGTTGCCGTGAGGGTGATAGTGGAGAGAAGGGGAGATATCATGGATCATCATCCTCCCTCTCTTCCTTTGGATTGTCCAGGTAGAGAGAGAGGGGCAGCCGACTTGTTCTATTCATTGGCCCCTCGGCTGGCAAATGAGAAAGGGAGAAGGAAGAGGAGGGAGGCGAAAACTGTTCCGGTCGAGAGAGAGAGAAAGGAGTGGAATCTGAGAAGCAAAAAGGCGTCGGGCATTAATTACGAGGGTGATTGGTACAAGGGATTAGTGTGGGGTGTCGTTTGGAAATAGTGGTTGAGTGAGGGAGGGAGTGATGTTATTGGTTGCCATCGATAGAGTAGTCATGTCGTTTAATTCGTCGGATACTCGCGGTTCTCTCTACGGACTGGTCGACGAGCATGCCTCGGGCATTCTCGTATCATGGATAAAGTATGCACGGGCCACCGGAGATTACGGAATACTCGACGAATATTGTGAGACGGCGGTGAGCACTATTCAATGTTACATTCAGAGTACGGTGGCTGATCACCCCGATATTTTGTTGACTCAAACGATGTTGTGATTAACAACGCTGTTCTGAGTGATTACTCTTGTCATTGCCAATTCGGCTCATAATACAAAAGGTAGCACAGGATACTGCTTAGAGCGGGAGTCGATATCGTTTCACGGACTTTCGCTGACAAATTCTGGTCATTTTTTCGGCTCATTTTTATCTGACTGATTGAGTGCAGGAAGCGAGAGAGTGTGAGAAACGAAGAGACGCTCAGCAATTTCAGGTGCGCTCGTATCTCTACAATGGCGGAAAGGGAAAGTTGATTGCGATCGCGGAACTCGTCAAAATTCGCAACAAGCAGCGCAATGCCATGCTGGGCGCCCTGAGGAGAAAGAAGGGAAGAGGCGAGAAACGATCCCTATAAATTATCCCGGTCCACCGGGAAGCATTTTGGGATGAGGAAATGGATTAGAATTTGTTTATTTTGTTTAGGAAAAGAAGAGAATTACGTGCCAACAGTGAAGTTAATTTTCCAATTTTGAGGAAAAAGCGGTCCGAACATTCTCGATGACATCAACCAAGACAAGCTCGAGCAAGCCGACTTTCTCAAAGGTTGGAGAGCACAAATGAAGCGAACAGCGCTAAGAAAGGGAAACGAGGGAAGGGACGGGCAAAAAGGGACTGGGCTGAGATTGAATGCGAGATAGGCGCAGTTTCTTGTCAAGGAGTAGTAGGAGATGACAATGCAGTGCGTAGGAAGGAGAAGATTAGAGGAAGAAGAAGTGGAAAGGCGTGCAACTCTCGGTGTAAGAGGAACAGTGGCACTGATTTGCAGTGGGAGATTAGAAGAAAAACAAGTGCGTGACTAGGTGTACAGCGGTGTGCAGAACATCACAAGGACAAGGTTCTCGGTAGCATTCTTACACTTCCTAAGGATATTGACTGGCAACGAGGGAAAGGGTCATGAATCTACAATCACAGATAAGATAGTCGGAATTGGATTGTAATAATGGCTTTAGATATGACAATCACGTGTATTTCCAGCGCTGAAAGTGCTCGATGGCGGAGGAAGTCGCCAGAGTTTTCGGTATCGCGAACTGGCGTGGGACGTGACTCAGCGAGGTAAAATTCGTTACAAAAACTGATTTTTTTGTATTTTTTACTTGATTATTCTTTTTAGGAAACATGGGCGAAAACCTGCTTCACATCTGTCTGTTGCACAACACAGTTGAGCAGAATGAGCTCGCAAAATTCCTTGTTCAGAAGTTTCCCCGACTTATCAACGACATCTTCATATCTGAAGACTACTACGGTATCCATTTTTATTGTGTTTCGAAACTGTGAGGACACGTGTTGTCATTCTCAGCAACTTCCTTGTAGCAAGCAAAGCGTTCCCTTGCGCTATTTTACTTGATTAAATAGTTCTTTCTCCCCGGGGCTGGGATTAACCTCCACTCCCTATGGTAAGAAGAGATTAAACCCAGACACACTACCCGTATCTCCAAAGCGCGCAATCTCCCCCTTTCTCTGACTAGTCATTGAACATGGAAGAGACGAAACATCTTGCGAGGAGATCGATCCTAGTCGTAGATTTGATTGGAATGCTATGAAACGGACCAGGAAAAAAACGGGAAGTGCATAATGGACTAGGGTATATTACTAATTAGTATATTCTAATTAATCTAATAATTAATATTATTAATTATCTCAGGTCTTTCTCCACTACACCAAGCCATCGTGAATGAAGACATGGAAATGATGTATTTCCTGCTTAAGAACCATGCGGATGTCCATCAAAGGTTGCGTTTCATTAGAATGTGCGAAAGATCGATAGGACGATATAAGAATATCATTCCTAAAGCTAATCTATCCCACACAATGGTAAAATGGTCCTGAAAGAGCTGCCGAAATCGACTTTCCCTGTGTTGTCAGAATCTCTAAAAACAACTCGACAATGACTAGAGAACAGAAAAGAACATAACACAGAAAATTAAAGGTGCTACGGTGCATTCTTCTGCTCGGAAGACCAGAAGGGATCGCGAACTGACTCACTTGAGCATGAATGGGTGGATCTCAACCCGAACACGAGATACACCGGGTGAGATCCTTATTAGAGTACGCAATACGGGTCACCGTCTCTTAATTTCACACACTCTCTCGCATCTCTGACCGGTGAGAAAGCACGTGAAATGAAGAGACCGCGACCCGTATTGCACACTCAAACCCTTATCTCATTCAGAAAATACGACTTTTTAAAAAGAAAATCGCTATTTTTTGTTACAAATGTACAGAGATTAAAAGTTCTGTCATGTTCTTATCTAATTTAGACAATACATGCGCGGCTAAAACAATAAATTTGTAGGCAAATGTACTGGGCGAGTTCCCGCTCTCCTTTGCCGCGTGTACTAATCAACAGGACGCATTCAGACTGCTCAAGGCGTTCAAGGTAGTTTCATTTCTAATATGGTACTAGAACCTATACTATCAACCGAAAAAAGAGCTATACTACTACCGGTATGCCCACTAAGTGTTGTCGTCACCAGATGGCATTAAACAGGCTATGCATGGATACAACTTTACCGAAAGATCTTCCTGAGCTATTTTGAAATATAAGCTACATGAAATATTCGAGTTATTGATAATGTTCAGGCCGACAGCAACAAACAGGACACAAATGGCAATACGGCAATGCATCTCGCAGTCATCCATGATCTACCGGTATATTGACACTTCTCTCTTTATCTTACTTGTCCATGACTCATCAAATAGTTTTTGGAACCAGCAGGATTGGATAAAAATGGTTAACCCCTGGCATGGCATCTCTACAATATTTTCAGGAGATGTTCACCCTCATTAACCAACTCGGAGCGAATCTTCACGTGAGGAACAATCAGAGCCTAACACCGCTCGCACTCGCAGCGAAATTGGCCAACAAACGGGTAAGTGAATCTTTGATAGACCATCTACTATCCTTCGTCCATTCTATTTGATTTTCCTAAGAGCGAGCTACAAAAAGAGATTATCACCCCGATAGGAAGAGTTTAAGGAGCAAGGATAATAACAAAGGAATGGAGGAGGGGAAGACGAACAATGTGTTAGGGAGAAGTCACTCGACAGGCTGACAGTGAGATAAGATCTGTGAGATGGGAAGGGAAGCCTATCCAATCTCCTCTCTCTCTCTCTCTCATTTCCCTTTCGATCATCTCATCGATCCTTGCGAAACAATGGCAAAAAGTGAGAAGAAAGTGAGCTCGAGCGCAATAGGGAAAGGAACTGAGAGTGCGATGCTCATGAAAAACAGGGTGGGGATAAGGGAGAGTGATAGAGGATCGAGGACGGATTGGGGGGAGGGTTAAATGCATTCCTCGGGTAAGCGAGCACAGCCAATAAGTTGCCAATAAGTTAATAGAGACAGTGTGCTATTTTTTCGGCTGGGAAGGTCGAGACCTAAGGTCTAGACAGACTTTGCATGAACATATTCTTCGAAATTAAAGAAATTTATTCAAGAACTTCTCCTGTGGAGTCATACAGGGACCTAGTAGGGTCAGGTGGATAGATCTCTATCGCCTTTGAGTGACGCAGGATCGAGATTTGAAGTAGATATGGTGATTTATGCCTGTTCCTTGCATTCGATCTAAACAGCTGGCCTCGTCATTGAGTACCACCTAGCGTTATAGGACTGTTAAATCGTTTAACGCGGATACACCTTTACCTTTTACCTTTACTTTTACCGCATTTGATACACAACTGAGCCTATTCTTGAAAAATGTGTTATAATCCAATCCCCACAGATGTACGATCTCATTCTTCGGTTGGAAATGGACGTTGTGTGGAGGTACGGCGACACGGTGTGTGAGGTCTTCTCCCTCGAAGACATCGACACGATCCGACAGGATAATGGTGATCTCAATCCGTGTTCCGTCCTGGCCAATATCGTGTATGGGGTGAGAATCTCATGATATTATTTAAATTCCTTTGTGAACCATGTTTGATGACTAGTTGTAGCCTTGAGAAATGGACCAGTGGCACCTAATTAACTGAGAGGTGTTGTTAATCTAAGAGTTGCGCGAAAACAGATAATAATACAGAACTACTTTTTTTGTTATTTCCAGGACAAATCGAGCCATCTCGACTTCTTCGATGGTCTCATTGAGGATATTCTGGAAAAGAAGTGGGAAGTATTTGCGAAGAAAAGGTGAACGGTTTGCTTTTGCGTGTCACAGTGCAAGGGTGTAGTTGATTATCGTTATTAGGTCAGAACGGATGTTGAGACTACATTGGTCATTTATGTTCTATGAAATGATCGAAGACGTATTCAGTGAAAAATTATTGAACCTACGCTGCATTTATATATATATGCATTTATATATATAAATGAGAACTAAATTTATTTTCAGGATGTTCGTCTCCCTCTTCGGTTACCTCTGGTTTCTTCTAATGCTCTCCATCTCGTTCATATCGAGAGACTTGGTGCGAATTGTAAGTAGTTTCCTTAAGATTAGTAGTCAGAATAGTGATATTCATTAGGGGTTTCATCCAGACTAGGTCCCTACTAAAACAACAAAACCCGAATTACCCGTTCGCTTCCTTCTATCGCTTCTATCGTTTTTTTAAACATTACTTTCATTGTTTGCACTTCTCCTCTTTTTGTTTGAATTTCACATTCGTTGGACCTCAAAATCAAAAGTGCAATACTGCGTGCGTGCAGGATACGGAGAAGGAAGAGGCCGCCGCAAAGAGCAACAGCTTGTCTAATTCCACCAATTTCGCTAATGCTCCCTGATGAGTGCCCTGGACGCTGACCCCTTTGAAAATTACACGCTCCTCGAGTCAATTCTCTTCATGGACGACGTTTTCCGGATAAAGGTTCCGTGGCAGGTTAGGCTTCATTGTCAGAGACACAAAATAAGACCATAGCTGATGGTTCCATAAAAAATGGCATTGAACCACTCAATTGAGACAACTTGATCAAATCGGCTCGAAATGAACAACAATGCACTCTGTTTTTAGTCCTCACGAGAGTTGCCCACTCAATGTCATTTGTGGGACCATCGAAGGCGGAAGGACAAAATTCGATTAGTCGCTGAGATTCTCACTCTGGTCACGGTCGTACTGCGGACAGTGAGGGATGCAATAGATATTCAGCGGAGTGGATACAGGAGATGGTTCTCGGTCATGGTAGGCATTTTGTTAGCTGTGTGTTATATTTGCTATGCCGAGAAGTCGCTTCGAAAACGATTGTGAGAATGTTAACTGTTGAAATATTGATGATTATGCTCCCAGCAAGAAAATCAGAACAATTCAGCTCGCCTTTCCCGAGAAGGTCCTTCACAAGGTTGCACAACTATCTATCTTTCTGATGGTAAGCTCAAAAACGCTGATGAAAATATACACATCGCTATTTCAATAAGGGACGATATCAAATTAATTACAGATTCCAATACGGTTCATGTGCGCTCTTTCGCCGGCTGTTCTGCTCATAGAAAACATAATGATCATTGCCGTTGTTATTATGTCATCCCTTCACTTCTTTTTCTACTGCCGGTAAGGATAAAGGCGTTCGGTATCGGAACTACCTCCACGCTCCACACGAGTAGAGTAAGAAGTGGTAATACGGCAGTAGGTCGGATGAGAATTGTTGAAGCGGCATGCAATTGTTACGTCAGAGGACAAATTGAGAAATAGTTCTGATCCGACCTAGTGTCGGTAATACCAGTCATACCGCTACCGAACGTACATATATGTATACGTTATATATAGTCCTCATGGATCCGCACTTTTAGCGTTTCTTTTCTAATAATTTTGCCTTGCAGAGGTCTCAAATTCGTCGGCCCCTTCGTGTTAATGGTCTATAAGATAATCGCCGGAGATATGCTCAGATTTTTCGTGATTTACGTCGTTTTTATCACAGCGTTTGCTCAAGGTACTGTAAATGAACCCTTACAGGATAATAAACCACTACTTCAGCCTTCTTCCTCATCTTTCAAAGCTGTGAGCGGGCGGAATTGGACTTTCTCGCCCACAATCCCCATAGGGAGAGGGAATTCGAGAATATCCTATTCAATTCGTTCGAGGTAAGCTCTTGGGCTTCCAATGCACCCAATGCAAGATGAGTAATGCGGTTCATCAGAAAGGGAGTCATGACGATACATAACATAGGCGAATTCTTCCGGTGCTCACGCATACACATAAACATAACTGCTCCTGATCAATCTCGGTCATGTTTCCTGGTACTTCCATTGATACGTGACCACGACGAATTGTGAGAATATGCGAAGCAGTGAAGGATTTTTTTCACAAATCGCGCTTCATCACGCGCACCAACTCAGAGAACGACAATCAGAGCAGGCGAGAGAGCGTGAGGAACGGAGAGACTTAGAGAAGTGTCTCGATGTTTTGCTCCTCTCAGGGGAAATCTGTGGTCATCGTGTAGTTTCTGCCCAGACAATGGGACAATGATGGTTTGGTGGCGGTTTGATCGCAACATACTCTGGCCTGGGCCTGGGGAGAAAACGAGGAAGCTACACTTTTTTGAAAATTGAGTAATACTTGGAAAAAGAATAAAGTTCGTCGCCAGACAATGCGAGGAGGAAATACGGGAGTAAAATTGAATAAAATATAACACGGTTCGCTTGTTTGGTAACGGACCAAGTCCAAAACATGATTCCGATGAAGAATCATCGCAGTAATACGGTGATCAATTTCAGACAACAGATAATGAAATGCTCATTTTACCTTATTTACAGACGATGATGCGAATGTTCATCATGAGCGTGGGCGAATTCGGCATGTTTTACAAGAATTTGAACGACTGCAAGAGCAATCTGGCTGGACTGGGCAAGGTACGGGAACTGAAGAACCGAACACATGTGAAATCATCTGGATCAGAAAAAAAAAGAAAAGATTTTTTTTCATTTTCAAGTTAAGACAAGCAATGTGAGAAATCCGCTACCAAATCTATATTGTAACGACTCTCGTCGTCTTGTACTCTATTAAACTTTCGACTCGATCTGTTACGTTGCTGCAAGTTTTCAGTCATTTCTAAAGCCTCCCTGCAGCATAACTAGTATTATCATCGCTATAGTTTTCTCCTATAAGCAGACCGTTCTGAATAGCCAATTACTTCCGTTCACTTGACTATCCTTCTTCTAATAAATCCCTGGTGGGATTAGTTGCCATTTCTTCATCAAATATACTTATTCTCAGCACCTATGTTTAGTTTATAATTTAGTTAGTATAAATCGTAATCGTTACAAGTTACAACCATCTCAGGTCTTCTTCACTCTCTACGAGCTCATCGTCACTATCATGCTGCTCAATCTTCTCATTGCTATGATGACCAGAACTTATGAGAAAATCGCCGAGGCACAAAAGGAGTGGAAAAGACAGGTTCCCTTGCTATATGAATCTATCATCTACGGTTCTCATCCTGTCCTGCATCACTTCGTATATCAACTTGGGTTGGCTAAACGATTGCGACATTGCAACGTTGCAATGGCAGGGGGAGGGTAGCAACTTTGCTACCTATGGAGGGTCTCGTAGCGTTGTTCTGCGCTGCTTGTGGTATTGTCCCGCACGTTCGAAATCTTTCTCATGGCAAATAAGGAGTAGAAAGTGGCAGGTGAATTAGAACACTTTCATTTCCAAGTTTCGGCGAGGGCCGCGAGCGATGTCTGTACTCTCTCAGTTTGACATACTCTCTCGTACGCTCTGACTGGCTAGAGATAAGCGAAGAGACGAGAGCGATGCCGTCGCAAACACATTACGTCGTTGGCAGCTGATATTAGGAGTGGCCCTGAACTTTTAATTGAAAGGTGTTTTCGCAAAAAAATCGGAATTTACTGCTAGCATCTGCTACGCATAGTGTTCGATACGTGTCTGATGCTATAAGCATCTCTTGTGTCATTCTCCGAACAGTTTCATTGAAAAACGACAAGATTTAGAGAACGTTGAACATAGGACGCCCAAAATGCGCAATAAAGGTAAAAAGCGAGGGCACACCTTTGTTTTTCAGTGGGCCCAAGTGATTCTGATGCTGGAGCAGTCGCTTTCGGCCCAAGAGCGCCTCCTCGCCCTCTATTCCTACTCTCGTCCCCTGAAATCGGACAAGCGCAATCGAGCATTCATCGTCAAAGAGAAACGACCGGTGAGCTTTTTTCATCCTCATTAGAGCGGTCACGATAACGAGCCCGCCTCTGCATTCATCGAACTCTGCGATTGAGAGTCGAAAGAGCATGTGAAATGAAGAGAGCCGCGCTATATTCTGACAGTCCCAATAATCTTGGGTCAAGTCGTTCTTTCTCATCGTTTCCCACTCATTTTTGTTCTACTCTACACTTCTTCCGCCTCACCGTCGCATAAATACTACTCATATGATTGGTCATTGATGTTTGGCGAGTTCAAGTTCGGGCCATGGATCGTAAACGAGGAAGCATATTCGCTTCAAGTCCACGAGGCTTGCGTTGACCTCGTTACTGTCTTTGGGGGTTCAAATGAGGGAGCAGAGTAATTTTACGAGTATTTTTCCTTATCAAATTGCCTGATTGCTGTAGAAGGTGTAGTCAAAGTAGTAATATGAGGCCGTTCGCCTAAGGTTCAACAACCCTCCACAGGGGTCTGGAACAGGTAAAAAATGAAATCTCTGAAAAGTTGGCCCTAGGGGTTATTTTTGACCCTCTACACGCTGGTGCACTCGATTTCGCAATATGTCCCCTCCCCGCTCCAGGAGGGGGCACCCCCATTTTGCCCAAAAACGCGTTTTTCTCGCCAGGAAGTGCATGAAATGGCACGAAATCTCGCGTTCCATGACAGAATTTTGTGCTCTATCTCGTGGTTATCTTGAATTGTCATGATTCTTTTTCGTTTTCGAGAAAAAGCCGATTTTTGATCCAGGGCGCATGCCCGGAAAAGCCTTCTGGAGTTGATAGAGGAGGTTCTCCTGATCATTTTGGTGTATTGGACTTATATATTCCGCGTACATTTTGATGTTTCATGGGGGGTGGAGCGAAACGGGGACACAAAAATTTTCGCGAATACCCCCGTGTTGGTGCTCATTTTGTAGAGCTCGTTAAATTAGGCATTTTTTGTGTTGGACTTTTTCATGAAAACGTTTCCTCAAGAAGTTACAGCTTTTGAAAAGTTGCTGATTGGCCGTCTCGAGAAAAAGGAAAATTTGTTCGATTGTAACTTCTTGAGGAAACGTTTTCATGAAAAAGTCCAACACAAAAATGCCTAATTTAACGAGCTCTACAAAATGAGCACCAACACGGGGGTATTCGCGAAAAATTTTTGTGTCCCGTTTCGCTCCACCCCTCATGAAACATCAAAATGTACGCGGAATATATAAGTCCAATACACCAAAATGATCAGGAGAACCTCCTCTATCAACTCCAGAAGGCTTTTCCGGGCATGCGCCCTGGATCAAAAATCGGCTTTTTCTCGAAAACGAAAAAGAATCATGACAATTCAAGATAACCACGAGATAGAGCACAAAATTCTGTCATGGAACGCGAGATTTCGTGCCATTTCATGCACTTCCTGGCGAGATTTGGTCGAAAAACGCGTTTTTGGGCAAAATGGGGGGTGCCCCCTCCTGGAGCGGGGAGGGGACATATTGCGAAATCGAGTGTACCATCGTGTAGAGGGTCAAAAATAACCCCTAGGGGCAACTTTTCAGACCTTTCGATTTTTTACCTGTTCCCGACCCTTGTTGATCCTAACCCGGACGGCCTCATATAGTCATATTCAGATCTCTCAAGAGGAGCTTCGCCATCTCGAAATAATGCCTCGTAAGAAGCTGAGTATCGCTCGTCTCACCAATAGTCCGATCATTCGCATAAATGACAGTTCGTTACCGTCTCAAGGAATGCTTAACAAGAAATATTCTATCTATTTGTTGTCATTTTCCTGTCAAGCCATTCCCACCATTCCCCCCTTTCCTCAACCGATTCTTTCAGAACCCTTCCATCCGCGTTTCTGACAGACGCTCTCAGCGCTAAAGTACACCTTCCGCAAGTGCCAATTTCCACTACCAGCCAGTCGTTCCTCTCCTCAAATTCCAACGCCATTCGGGCAAATCCGTTGTTGTATCTCTGATCTCAATCGCAATAAAATTATACATCTTTGATACCGTACCTGACCTAACCGATGTACCAAGCGTGTGACTGTAACATCGCTCTGATTGCGGATGCAAATTCACTTTGCTGCATCATGATATCGTGCTCATAATCACCTCATTCGACCCTTAAACTCTCCACTCCTCCTATTTCGAAGCGAAATTGACGGCAGCTGAATAACGCCTCACTGATATCTCCTCTCTCTCTCTCGACTAAATTTGCACTCTCACTCCCCTTTCCATTTGTATCTCGTACCAGGTACCGCAAAAAAGACCAGAAAAAAGGGCCACGACTAGGCGTAAAAAGGGCTCGTCACTTCGCTACATGTAGTCCCTCCTACCACCTATCAAGAGCTACTTTACGATTTCGACTCTGCTACAAATTTTCTTATGCTTCGAATTTTTCTTCTTGTTTGTTACAGTAGTCGTCAATTTCACCCATTTTCATACTCGAAGTTATCAATCTCGATTATTGAGAAGCTGTTTGAACAATGACCTCTTTCTCTTCACATTCTCGTCACAAAAGGTTTTCCTATGCCAAAACGTGCTTCAATCGATTTTCTGGCTTTTGTATACCAATCAAGTTCGTCGAGTTTGTTTTGTAACCACCTTTATTATTATATTCTTTCACATCTATTATATTACGTCTATTATATTCCTTTCACATAACACGTAAGTCGTCTTCTTCGTGTTTCGATATCGCAGCTCGCACGTTATTTCCTAGTCCAAGCCCCGCCCCTCGGCCCATCACTCTTTGATGAGGGCGGAGTTTCATGGAGGCGACAATATGGGCGTGGCTTAGTTTCTGAAGCTTCTACACTCCCAGGCGAAGCGACCTCTCTTTAGTCGATAGGAGGTGTCAAGGCATTCTAAAATTTTATAAATTTTTAGTAAGCTCATGGCCTTGGTACCGCCACCCGTGAATAACTTTCGCTTGTCTGAATAGCTTCTGCTAAACGTGATCTCAAATCGACTTCGTAGTGTTTCTTACCTATCGTACTGCTAATACATCATGACCAAACTACCTACACCTCCTGTCTACCGTACTCCTCATTGGCTACTGTGCTTTTGTCTACCTGTACGCTAATTGTTCATGCTTATTGAACTTATGACGATTGACCACCTAGTTGTCTCTGCCGCAGTTCTTCCATATCATACCGGTTACCATATTCGCAACAGGCCTGCCTGGAAAGCCCCTTGCTCTTATCTATCCATCATGTCGTCCACCGTACTCCTAACCAACTACCGCATCTTTCCTTTGTCGTGCTCCATGCCCTTGTCTACTGTTTTCGTGTCAGGATACCACCTGCAGAGCCTCTTGTTTCTTTTGTTTATACATTTCTCTAATGCCTTTGTTTAAATTACCGTACTCCGCAAATACTTCCGTATCCTCTGCAGTGGATACAATGATGTTGTCTGAAGCTCAAATGGACGAATCCGTCCACATTCTAACCAACTGGACGACCGATCGTGTCAACGAGCTGAAGGTTCGACTTCATATATCATACTTCTCAGGTCCCAAAACACGATAACTACCCTCATAGTAATCGCCATTTATAAAAAATAATTTGTCTACGCCCGAGAGGTGACGATATATAAATGGTAATATAAGAGGCTGGAGTGCGGGTGGGGGCTCTCCGGTATGTGGGGAGTTTGGAAAGATCGGCAATAATGCTCATTAAACCGCCAAATTGTCGCCCCAAAAAGTCTGAATGAATCGGATGAAAACTGGTTTATGATTGTAGGATAACTCAACGAACGTCACTCTCTCCGTCGGATCTCTCACGGGAGCAGAGGAAACGATTGCTCTGTCGTGTGCGGTCATCAACGGCCTTCTTGTGGGGGGCGTCCTGCTCAACTATATGTGCGCCAAATTCAGACTGCCTGGTCTTGGAATGTAAGACACTTGACTAACTACTTCCTTTTCCTGACTGCAGTAACTAAAGAACACTCCACAATACTAAATTGTTACTAGCGACGAGATTCTAACAACAAACAGCGATCCCGTGGTTTGATATGCATGAAATGATACACTCGTTCACCTTTATATCAATGAATTAGCTTGGATATTATATTTTTATTACTCTCCCAGGTGTTTTCTCTTCTTGATGGACGTCTTCCTCCTGACTGGATCCATCTCCAGATATCAGCTGACTCAGGAGAAGGTCATACTCCTGCCCTATCGATACCTCGACTACGATGGTTAGTTTGGGAGTAGGCAATCTCATCCGAGGAGTGTATTCGTAACCCTCCCTATCAACTCCCTCATTTCTGCCGTTGTGCGGCATGGCTGCCTACAAGCCGACACATACTATATCCCTGGATGAAACTTATAGACCGTCTGAATCACAATGATTTTCTCGAATTTATCGAAAAATCATCGAAGTAATGGCACCCCCTCACATCAAACCTGACGACTGGGATCTCTTCATTTTACCTTTCAGTTGCCTCGGACTACTCGTCTCTGTTCCACTCCTTCTGCCTTCTTATGATGGTCGTGAGTGCAATGCTGCTGATGGGAAATCGTAAGAGAGACAGACACCTTCGCTACAAGGCATATTTCGTCAACGCTGGTGTCATCGCCGCCATGGTATTATTACAAAATCTTGGTTGCTACATAGATGATGAGAAAACAGAGAAACTGCAAAAAATAGAGATACGATAATTTCTAAAGAAAATGGATGTACATATGTTGTTCATTTCAACTTCAATTTGCACCCGGCTGATTCACGCTACCTAGCGTTTGCAATCGTTGTTGTAGACTAGTTTCCCTTTGTTATCTTTACTGAGAGGACTCTGCAGTATTCTAGGTGTAAACGGATATTCACTGAGTAGCACTTTTGACGTCGTTTTTTCAGTAGAGTGCTCACGTCAAAGCACAGGTAAGTGAGATAGCGTAATTTTGAAATTAGTTGCACCGTGTTTGCAACATAGTAGGCAATGTATTTACCATATATTTTTTCTGTTCGCAAACAAATGATTACTGATTATTTTCAAATGATTATAAATGATCTCTGATTCTTCATATTTTTTATTACGGTACTGTGATTCAGTGGTTCCAACATTCTGCGAAAACTAATTAAATAAATTAGAGAAAGTGAAAGAGAGATACTTAGTAACTACGCAACCAGACATTTAAACTAAACACTTTTCTTTGGTTTAGAAATTCTTTTCGAAATCTCGAATTTACCGTGGCAACTGCTACGTTTTTGCATTTTGTTTTATCTGAACTCTTGAAATATGCGAAATAAGTAAATGAAAATTATAGAGAACGAAGAAAATTTACTAGCAAGCTCAACGAACGTTTTGTCCACCAAACGTGACGACAGTATCCATTAGATAGCAAGCTTTCGCCTCTAGCTCCGCTAGAATCGCTCAAACCAGTGTCGAGCCCTTTCATCCTCCGGTGGCTTTCGTTAGGCTCCGATACATTTACGGTTGGAGGAGAAGACAATAAGTGAACACGTAAATAGAGTTCTTTAAGAACACTGTTTTTTCACGGGAATGTGTGATCCTACACGGTTCCGCCATCTCATATTCGATCTAATAATAATTAATATCGTTCAGATCGGTCTCGCAGTCCTAGGCGGATTTGCTCAGCAGGGATTCTACCGTATAGACCTCGAATTCTGGCCGTCGCAGTGTCTTTCGCCCTCTTTCATCATCGCTATTCTGGAGTTGATCGCCTTCCTTGTGGTTAGTTTCTCCGCCATTCTTAGTTTCCTTTCAGGGATAGGTTCCGACATAGCGCTATGCAGCGAGGTCGCGAGTGTCTGAGTCTATTCATGACAAATCGAAGTGCACTTCTCCTGGATTAGCAAGCGTTCTCGCAACGTGAAAATATGAAGAAAGAAAATTTTAAAGAAAGCGAAAAATCGGCTAGAACCAATTCCAATTGGGATAAACAATGGTCCTCATCTTATCGATGAAAGCATCACACTAATGAGATGAGTGAAGATGCAGTTTCTAAAATTCATTCGGTTGACATAAACTCCGCACAATCTATCGTTCTCTCTTCTCCCATCATAGCAAAAACAATGCTGCACAAAGACACAAAGGAACGCCAATAAGAAATAATTATGCCTTTCCAGGTCTTGTGTCTCAAGAATGCCACAATCGAAAGGGTTACTGAGCGAACGTACAAAAAGCCCGATTACGATCATCCTGGCTCCCATCTACCATATAAGGTACATCCCGTGTTTGAGATTGGGTTCGCGGGAGAAGGCTCTTTGCTCTGGAGTGCCCACCTTTTCGCCAGACCTAATTATCGCGAGATTAAGTCTTTTCATATTTTAGTTTTTCCGAGTTGTTGGCGCCATTTTGGGACGGAGCCGGTAACTGTACGGGAATTAAATTCACTTCTTAATCAACAAGCAAACAAAAAGAAAAAAATGAGGGTTCGAAGAAGAAGAAGTAAGTGTGAGTGGCAAAAAAAATTTTCATTTCCCCTAAATTTAAGTTTGCCTAATAGAGAAAGAGATAAAAAAGGCGGAAATCGTGATCTAAATCGTGATCTAAATATCATTGAAAAGTTAGAGAAGTTAGAGGAAAAGAGAAAGGCGTCGCTTTCTGTCGAATATTTTTTTTATATTTTCTACAATGATTACGCGAGGGACAATCGAAAAAAGCTAAACAGAAACCATCCCTTCTCCTATTGTCAATAGGTAGATGATGCTTCCTCCTGCAGCCTAATGCCTTGGTGAAAGATAAGTGTAAATGTTAGGAATGATGCCTTGAGAATCTAGAAGAAAAGTTTGATTACAGCTCAAGGCGTACAATGGAATGATCACTCGTGTTCTGGGTGTTGGCCATTTCGGCCTCGTTGAATGCTTGCATCCAAGCGGGAATCATCGTCATCAACTACCTCGAGTATGACGAAGTCATGGGCAGCTTCAAGACCATTGTGAGTGTAATCGACTACTGGTTCCCAGTCGTATCTGTACTATGGAAGATAAGAACATCCGCATGAGAACAATAGATGGAACATACTGACACCATCCTTTAAAGGGACCTGGTCATGCAAATGAAGTGAATTTCAGAAAAAAGAGCAGATTTTTCTAAGAAGAACTAAAAAAACCGCATATTTTTAGGATTTTTTTGAAAGAAGTTATGATTTTTCAAAGTTCCAAATTTTGGCTTTGTACCGGGCGCTACGGTGTTTAGCGGCGCTAAACACCGTAGCGCTCGGTACACAGCCCGGTACAAAATCTTTGAAAAATCATAACTTCCTTTAAAAAAATCGTAAAAATATGCGGTTTTTTTAATTCTTCTTAGAAAAATCTGCTCTTTTTTATGAAATTCACTTCATTTGCATGACCAGGTCCCTTTAACACGTCATACTATGCGCCGTCTGGCTGTTCAAATGACGAAACGAGTGCAAACTCACTTCACACCTGTCTTTTTTCGGTCACGCTTGGGTGCATTTTGTAGCCGAATGAGCTACAAACAAGTAAAATTTCTCGAGGAAGGAGATCGTTACCTAAATATCATGCATCTTTCGTCTACACGACGAGAAAAGTAATCAGATTCAATTCAGTTCTACGCCATCAACTACCTATGCTGCACGATAGCCATCTTCATTGCTCTCAAGCCCCTACCTCGTCTCTACGGACACTCTTAAGGAGGATCCACCATTTCCCTTCCTCATCACCATTTCCCCTTCTCCTATCATAGGCCCAATTTATTGTAGAGTAGTGTTGTTCATTGCATCGGCAGATTCAATCTTACTCCTTTCCGGAATCTTTGGAACCTTAACCTTCATTCGCATTCTTTAAGCCTTATCAATCAGCCTTATCTATTCCCCAGCCACTCTATCTTAAAAAAAAATTATCTAAGTTCATCTAACATGCATTCGAGAATGTATCGGCTTCACTTCATTCTCTAACGTTCCCTTCTTGACTGTCATCTAGCATCAATCATCCTCACCCTCATTTACCCGCCTCTTCCATCTAACTTTTCCTAGAAATCTTGAGATTGGCGGCTTTCAACCCGCATTCCTTTCAACTTTCAACGGCCACATCGAATCTCCATCACACCAACCATTTCCCCCTTCATAATCTCTCTCTTTTTTGGTTCTGTTTTTGGTCATTTCGCACAACATTCTTCACTAAATCGCCTCTCAACGCCCACAATGAAGCTGAATTAATCTGCCCTATCCAACGTATTCTCTCCCGATTCTACACCGTCATTTTACCCCGCCCACAATGCATTCGGATTCCCATATAGAGTCGTCCCGTTATCGTTCTCCATATTTTTCATCTTGTGAGCCTTATGTAATTGTCCGTTGCTTATGTGGGCACTGACGAACGAATGGCTTGTCATGGAATGGCCTTTCCCATTCCCTGAGCTCTCTCACCGCTCTGATTGGAGAGTTAGTGAGCGGAATGAAGACGCCATTTCTGGAAGCCCCATTGATGTTCCATCTCCTTTTGATGTCCCTTCCTTCTTCCATCCAATCCCCTCTCATTAATCCGCACCCTTAGCGAAGCCCATTTCACCCCGAGAGATAATACCTTTCCCCGCTAGCCCCCTTTCAGAACCCCTACAAAGTCGTAGAGTTTGCGCTGAAAAGAGGTATGATTTCCCTCTTTGTCGCTCTTGAGGATTTAATTATCTTCGATCTCAATAAATTCGAATTCCACTATTCCTTCACTGCCTTTTCTTCTGTTCCGAGAACAATGCCCAGATGTTCTTCATTCTATGCAATCTAACGTCCCCTCTGCTCATTTGAAGTTATCGCGACGATCCTTTTGATTCACCTCCGCCTATTTCTTGAACAGAGTGAGCGATTTTATCAGTAAGAGAGCGTTTGCAGTAATTGATCACCTCATCGCCTTCGAAGTCATTCCGTCTGATAACCGTACACTCTTGTTCCAATACCCCGACTCTCATACACATTTCGAAAGTCAAAGAATGAGCAGTGAGTCGCCCCTTTCTGCATCTGTCCTTCAATCCCGAAGAAATGTTTCCCGCAGGTGTTCCTTCCCCTGCCGAAATTCTTTGTCTTAGTCGAACAAGGAAGGGCACCCTCCCCTTTCCCCTCACTCCCTCCTCCTTCTGAAGTTATCGTCTCTCCTCTCCTTTTGATCCATCCCTTTCCTCCTCTTTTTCGACCTCTTTACGAGCAATATTGCATCAATTGTGCTCCAATTTTCTTCTTTTATCACGCCTCTCTCCTCCAAATGATACACTTTTTTTCCTGTTCTCGACACTCCCTACACGCTGGTCCACCTAAGAATAATTACCTTCAGATCTTTCGGAATCCATTATACCCTAACCTGAATCATTCTCGTCATTCTACCCGCCCACAGCACATTCCCATATGCAGATATTCTCATTATTCCTTCTTCTCTATTCCAATCCTCGCGTAGACCCATCGAATCTGAATTGTGTGCCACATCTCATTCCGGCTTCCGAATGAGAAAGTGGGCGGAATGCCATTTGTCCCCGTTCAACCACGGTAGGTACGTAGCTTATCATTCCGTAGCACCCCCGCTCTCGCATGCATTTTTTGAATGTGACTGCGATTACGCCCTATAGCTGTGTAGCAGCCCCGCAGTCGTTTTCTTGATGTGAATGTCATTACCGCCGATATGGTAGTTGTGTAGCAGCCCCTTGCGTAGAAGGCCCGCAGTCGTTTTCTTGAAAGTGCCCTGGGAATCACGCGTACTACTCACATTCCCCGTGAGAGTAGGGAGTGAAGTCAAAGTGGCGCTCTCTCAGTTTCGCGTTATCTCTCGCTTGCTCTGATCGGCGAGAGAGCAGGGAAAACTGAGAGACTCGTTGCCCGGTTATGGAAAGTGCTCGTTAGCGAGAGCTCTGCGAATCGGCATCTAATTGTGGCTCCCCTGCGTGCTAACGAAGCCCCTTGTTCACCTGTTCACATCTCCAATTCTTTCTCTGTCTCTCTCCATTCTCCCCGATCTCTCGCTCACTCTAACCCTCGGGTGCACACCATTTACCCCGATTCGTCCTCCAAATTCGCTTGATTTGGGATGAGTTCGTGCTCTCATGTCGCCACTCTTTATTATTCTGATAAAAACTGTCTGCTGAAAAAAAATTGCAGGACTGCCATTAAACGACTCAGTTCGGACGTGCAATCAAATTGCCCTCTTCATTTCGCAAACTATCTCGCTGTCTCTGCCCTTCTGATAGTGTCAATGAGCTTTCAGATTGCCAGTTTTAGGAGAGTGGTCGTAAAGTGAACGCACGATTGGCATTATCATCATTATTGTCTTGCAAATTCCAATATTTTTTCCGAAACCTGCAAATCCATCACGCAGAAGGCACTCTCTAATGGAAAAAACGAAGCCATTCCCTGAGATGGAAGCTCGTTTCACCCTACACATAATAGCCCGTGATATTGTGGAACCACAACGACTAGTCCTTCGCATTAGCATTGACTTCGTTCTCTCCTCCCGACTTCAAACAAGGACTCCCCATACTTAGCGTGTTCTCTCGCTGCTCTGACCCGTGATAGAGTGCGTAATGATGAGATGATTTCTCGCCTAGGTTTTACGCGCACACCGACTTGGCCAAATTGTAGCATGCGCAGAATATTGGTCGATGGCTTCTCGATTCGTTTCAACGAGTAGTTCTCTCACCTCTCAAAGAGTTTTCCACTTTTTTAATGGTTCTTCAGAGTCGTTGTGGAGATTGGGAATCTATGTTTGATAATGTTTTGTTTTGTGTTTGATCATTCAAGCTTGTTTCCGCCTCATTTCCGAAAAAAATCTCAAAATTTAATTGATCAAAAGTGAAATGATACTTATCATATCCGTGAGTTCTTTTGCTAATTAGGCCAGTGGCTTTCATCGAATCTCTCAAGAGGAAGTCCTTCCGTGTCAGGCACCACTCAGCTCCTTTCACACCGCCTGAAAATACCCCTCCCGCTCGGCTCTGAAAAGGTAACAGTTACTCAAGTCCACTCGCACCTGTCTGCGTGAGCCTCGCCATATATAGCGAATGAAGAAAGGGGGAATGGGGACCAGTGCCGGTGCCGAAAAAAGAGGACTGGGAACCGGGTGATTCGGACCGTAAAATGGCGACCGGCGCCGGAGCCATGAAATAGAATCTGAGTGATTGCCTCTGGCACGTATAGATGAGGTCCTTATTGTTTTCTTCACTTTGGCTTGTTTTTGTTTCCGCGCACTCTCGATGACCATCCGTGAAATCCTTATGTGTTGTTGAGATTTTGCGTTCAGATCTACTACAAATCTTGCTGGCATCTCTATTCTGGGAATAATTCCTATAAGCCGGCTCTGTTATTGTTTGTGCCTCCAGTCTCCATCCTATCTCTGTTCCTCTAATGCCAACAGACAAATGATCCCATCAGACTGATTCGAGCAGGCCGCATCCGGTAATTTCCCTATTCTCATGCTATTTCCCGGTCGCGGACGTCGAAAGAAACATAATTTGTACGTTACGCACCGCGTTTCCAAGAGCTCAGCGACATCCCGTGATTCATAGTCACTCCTATGCCTTGGTCCCTGGTCCTTTTCTCTCCTTCCTCCTATTTTTAAATATGATCTGCCTGCTAGTAAACTCTATCATTGTTCGATGGGCGCAGATTGATAATGGTCTCTACTAGAGTCCCCCCCCCAATTCCATATTGTTCGAAGAGATAGTGCAGTCACTGATATCCCTTCATCCTCCTTCCCTCCATCTTTCACTCTCCCCCTCCCCCTTTTCCTCTCTCCCCCTCCCTTCGCCCCCCTCTCTCCCCTCTTTGTTCGGAATCAGAACGCATCTCTCCTCCTCGCCCCTCCCCATTCTCCATTCTTTCCCCTCTCTCTTCCTCCGTCGCCGCATCTAAGTGTCCGCAATTTGACACGGACCAATAATTAGCGCCATTCTCGACCTCGAATCCAACTTTTTCATCTGCGCAGCAAGTAAATATTGTCTGTCTCTCGTATTTGACAATGCTCTCTCGACGGCCAGAGAAGCGAGAGATCATGGGGAAGTGAGAGAGTCAGAGCATTCCTTTCTGAATATGAACGTTATTCTGCCCACTTACATCGGGCAACCGTATCCCTCAGCCTGATTGACACTCTCCACAGCAAATTACCTTTCGATGTTCTTGATTCTTTGATTCGCATGCTAACCGGAAGGATATGCTTAGAAGTTTCCCCCAATCAGCGATTAGTAGGTGCGAGAAATCGGGAAAAATCTAAGTGCGTGATGCATTACGAGGTGATCCCGGAGGGTTTCGCAATCGTCCCCTACAAAAAGCAATTCAACCGCCCTAGTTTGATATATCTGCATATGTTATAACTCCTCCACTAGGCGACCTTCCTAGTATTACTATAATGATTCATTCTACCGTATACCGTCGGTATCATATTCATGAGTCTCATTCCTCTCTCTCTCTCTCAGTTTTTCCATCCCAATCCTCTTTACTGTTTCTCCTGTGATTCATACTACCGTATCTTCCAAGGTATCTACATATGACCACCTCTGACGCGTCAATACTCTTCGTTTCGCATGCCTCTAGTCAGTCAGACAGAGTGAGAGAGTATAGCAAAATGAGAGAGTCAGACAACAGCTCTTATTCCCACAACGAACGACGGGGTGGCCTCCTTCTTTCGTCTCCAGGGCAATTCTCTGACTTTCTCCTTCCGCGTGATCTCTCATTCTCTCTCTGACCTCTCCTTGTTGATAGGACGTCAGTGGAGTATTCCCACACTATCACTCCTTCTTACTGGCCCTGAATTGCAAGAAACAGTCGGAATACCGCCGCTTTTTTTTTTACTGAGAATACTAGTTTCCATGAGAACTATTTCGACCTCTTAAAAATGATTGTCTCTCGCCTCCTCTGATTCTCATCCAGCCATGAGCCATGATGGAGAACTTGAGGAGAGTTCTGGCCCCGCCCTTTACTCCATAACATGAACCCCAATGCTTTCCGCCATTCGCATTTATGCCTCACTAGCAATCATGTCGTACAAGCAAGCAGCCTTGATACAGTAGCCCCATTAATCTCTGCCGTATCTCGAGATGGGATCGACAGAGTGCTCTTCCTTATCCTTTTCATCACGCGATGTGCTCTGATTTATAGCTTAGGTAACGGGCAATTCGAGTATGTATACGATGGCTTCTAGCCTTGCTTGACATTGCGAGCTCACGTTGAACCTCTAATATCTCCTCAGACCCCCTTCCCCCTCCCTCCAAGTCTGATCTCTTAGATATCTCTCCTATCCAATTTAATATCAAGCCTCATTCTCTTTGCCTATTTCTTAGCAAAATGCTCTTCCCAAAATGAAATGTAACATATCACATCACTTGATGACCTAACCTCTTACGAATTCACTCTGTCAGCTCCCTCAGGAATGACGTTCAACCTCTCTGTCGATGCTCCCAATCCTCTGCTCCTTCGTCCTCGCACTTCGTGGTTGCCGCAGGAAGTGAGCGAGATCTCCCTCTCACTCACGGATGAGAACCACCACACAACAGGGTGAGTGGAGGAGAGGGGAGGAACCAACATAAGAAAACGCATGGGAGACCGTCTAAGAATTTATAAAATTCGAGAATTACCCCACGAAACGATAGGACAATGACAATAGGCCAAATCTCACAAACCAATGAAACCTATGATACCATCGGACGGTGAGTTATGGGTAAAAATCTTTGTTCGTCCAGGTCCATAAAACTCATGAACCCCATCCCAGAGGGAACCATGATTATCATTTCGTGAACACCATAGAAACTCATAAAATATTATGTACCAATATCTAAAAAAAGATAAAATGAAAAGAAAACCTGTGAGCAAATCTCAACCGACTAGATATTAATGCTCTCTCTACTGTATGAATTATACAAGAATTACAAGTGACCGATTGACAACCCGCGCTAATTTCGTGAGAAACTGTAGCGATTCGAGAGGGCCTGTGATGGGAATGAGAGAAACGGTGGACAAGGGGATTATCTTTCCCACCATTGTAAACAAAAGACAAGGATTTAATCTGAGAATTTCAACGATAACCCACCATCTGCGCTAATTTTGCAGTTGGAAACTGTGGCGATGTGTGAGAAAGAAGGACAATTCCATAGACAATGGGAATATGAGTAACGGTCTGACTTTCTCTTGTACCCTTGTTCTCACGCTTATCTGACTGATTGTGCGCATTCGGAAAGTATAGATGCAGCTCGATCCAGTGAGTAAATCGTATTGGAAGAATATACAATTTGCTAATATCTTGGAACGCTAAATGATTATGGTAATGGTAAACTAAGTAAGAGATCAGCGATCAAAAGTTTAATATTTTTACAGATTTATAAATTCAATCCTATTGCAGGTACCTAACCATCGGCACATTCATCAACTTTGGTCGATGTGAGTATTTTATCTTTCTCTGACTCTCTCCATTTCGACTGCTCTCTCGCTTTCTCTGATTTGCGAGAGATCATGAGGATTGAAGAGTGCAGGCCTATTCAGTGACGGTCCCATTCATCTATCTCAGCTGTGAATTTAAGAATTTCTAGGACGGCAACAAAAAGATGTTATCGCAGCTTGAACATGAATCATACGGTAGATCTCCCACAATACCGCTTTTTTCCAGCGGCTTTCGATCTCCTTAGAATCCACTTTTTTGAGATTCTGTCTCCTTAGATATGTCAGGGAGACGAGAGTAGAAAGCCGGTTTCCTGAGAAACTTTATCGCTAAAGGGAATCAGAAATTATGAATGAAAGGAGTGGAAAGGAAATGGGTTCATCATTGCATTTGAAGACATTTCCCGCAGTGAAAAAGGCCCGATGTATTAGGTCGTTTGGGTAGAATTTATGACAGGCTGAAAAAAATGAATGGGTAATTTCGGAAAAATTGCCCTGGTTGAAAAGGCAAAGTTGGTGGCAAAGGTTGTTTGTTCCGGCCTAGTTAATTTCTTCATAATTCATAGCGCCCGGTGCTTATCGCACTTACGTGATGGAAAGTGCTGGAAAATCATAGATGACAATTTTTTTCAAGCCAGAGCTAGCGAATGAAATCTTAGATACTGCATTGATTAATGGAAATGATGGCGAGAGCAGTGTTGGGCATTGACAAGCGAATTGATATTTGTAGTTCTCGAATGATTTACTTTCTAGAAACAAAGTGTGAAAATGTGAAAACTCTATCCTTTCTAGCACTTCAAAGAGATCCCTGACAAATGTAGTTTACAGACGAACTGATCCAACTTCTCGGAAGAGGCACATTCGGCGCCGTTGTTCTTGCACACTGCCATGCCACAAGACAACGAAGAGCAGTGAAGGTGAGATTATGGCGACGACTCTTATTACTCTTCAATGTTATAGTACTGATGTAATGCAAAATGAACGAAACAATCGAACTTAGATTGATGGTTCTCAGATCCAAATGGGCGCCCATTTTTGGTCATCTACCAATAGGGACGTTCTCACCCGTCCTAGCGCCGTGTATTGTTGACGCCCCCCCCTTCACTTCGCAGTGTTTCCTGGCCGATAAGAAAAGAGAGAGAGCATGCAAAACGAGGAGAGTCCGATTTTGCCGGTCTGTCTCTCAGTGCTGCTACTTTCAATACTTTTTATTATGAGGGAAGTGTGCGCAAGCGTAGTGCACTCTGAATGGGATTCTGAAATGTTGTTTTCGCCAAAGTCACTGAGCCATAATTAGAGCATGCGCCTTTTAGCTTCAGAGAATCCGCAAAATATCTCTCTGAGACGTAATTGTGAACTTGGGATGCGGAAATGTGTTGTTTGAGGCTAATATGGGAGTGAGGACTTGTGCCAATACGGAGTTTCTCAGACTCTCTCAGTTTCCTCTGCCCTAGAAGTAGTTCTCACTCGAAATGTAGAGATGTCGTGCAGATGAAGTGGAATTTTGGGTGTAAACAATTCAATTTCTCGAGATTTTGTTCGGAAATTAAACATCGCCGGATAATCCGCTGCACATCCGTTTCCAATCACGGGCAGGAATATACCGGCACGGAAATTAAAATAATTTCCTTAGCACGTTTTGAACAAAACAACTCGCGCAATGCCTCAAATGTGGCGGTGAAGTGAAAGGAAGATAATAACTGATTAAGCAAAGATAATAACTGATTAAGCAATCTCCAGAGAGGACACTATTGCATTTCAGTTCCTCAATTTCAACCGAGATGGCTTCGAAGAGGTGCGCACCTACAACATGCTCTATGAGAAACCGGATCTGTGAGTGATTATTAAAGATAGTCGAAGCACCTGCACCGGCCAGTTTGATTTCCAGCCCGTCAAATCAAATTTTTTTTTTTAATTTGAAAGATTTTTTGAAACTTTATCTTTGATCTTTGTATTTTTAGACATTGATTGTAAATTCAGCACGAAGATCCCTCGGATCGACAACGTCTTCCGCATCTTTCACAACGGTGTTCCCTACATTTGCATTGCGATGGAACCTCTGGGCCCGAATCTCTACAAGACTGTGGTGAGCACTACTGGCTGCTCTTTAAGAGAGTGGATCGGTAATTTTCGACCATTTTGACCCACCCCCCGGACGCATGCCCCCCGGAATAAGAACCGGGTGCCCATACTGTGTGCATGCATACCCCATGGGACCATGAGAAACATGGTACCAAATAAATCCTCATTCGTCGTTGCCACAGCCAATTATGAGGTTGAATAATTAAAAAATCGAATAATCATATCTTTTGAACGCGACAAGCTAGACTCAAAATCTCTTTTGCAGTGTACTAGGCATGACCAAAAACCAAACATGAGCCACTTTGATCAAATTTCATTTCACTTTGAAACGGATTTTGGCATTAAAAATTTCATATTTTGCGTATATTCGCACCAACAAAGAGAGACCGAGAGGTCCATATTGGCTTAAAATTTACTTTTGTGAATCCCCATTGTAGCCCACTTCAAGAATCGGTCATTTTCAATTGCGTCAGTACCGTCCCATGCTCTCGAATATGACTGATGAGGGCTGAAGTCATGGTGCACCTCAACATAGATAAAGTTCCTCGTCTAGAATATCATTCAAATGACTTGTAAATTGATTATTGTATTATTTTTAACATTATCACTTAGTTTTTTCATAATTCGGGACTATGCCACATTTCACGGAGCGAAAAAGTGAGATATTTCCAATTTCTGGAACATTCCGATTTTTGATTGTTCCAGAGTGTCTCAAATTGCGCGGAAAAGGTACAAAATGGTTTTTATGACAGTTTTCGTCTTTCATGATGTTAACTATTCAGTTTTGCAACGGAGATTTTGGACCAAAGTCCTTCATAAGACAGTTATCTTCGATTATGCCAGATTGACTATTGACGATTGTTTCAGATTTTCAACCAATTTCATGTTAATGTGCGTTCTGAGAATATTCACCGGGTTTTCTAATTCTGCTTACTTGTTTATACTCGTCTGTTCTTTGTTAGTTGCTTTCCATCCACTTGTTTTCACCCTCTCGCCAGGGAACAAAGATATAGACGATTTCTCCATTCACTACACGGAAAAGAGTGCCCCCCTTCGTGATTACACTTTTATAGTACAAAAATACATGGATACAATAAAATCGGGTATTACATTATAATAAAAATCGATATTTCTCCACATCACTCCTTCTATTCCTCCATCGCTTCCCCACCCCCTCCCTCCTTCTCTCCTTCTTTCAACCATAGAGTTGCATGTTCTCTAGTGAGTGCAAGTCTCATCAGATCCTTCTCATCAAAGAGGGGCTCCGTCTCGTACTCTAATTCCGGGTCTCCTTCGTATTGATCATTGGCGAGGAGGTCGTTGACCTCATCCGGCTCGGTTTCGGGATGAGCATCTCTCTGTCCTCTCGATCCTCCAGCCTTTGCTCTTGCCTTTTTATTCAGTTTCGTCCTCTTGAAGCCGGCGTAAACGCCGGCAATCTGACGACAATTGAGAAGATGTTCCACGTTGAAGAGCATGTCTCCATTAGGCGTCGTCGCATGTCTCATCAGTTGTTCAGCTTCTCTTGCATCAATCTTCGCTCCCGTTCTCTCTCCTTCGTCGTACAACTTCTTGAGGAATGTTTTCACAGTGTCAGGGAATCGAATCGACTTCTTTCTCTCCGTAAGCGCCCATCCCATAAGAAGAGGACTCTCCTTAGCATTGGGGTCATCAATCAGACTTCCCATAGCTTCGTCTATGACAGGACACACTTTCGGAGGGGCAACAATCTCGAGGAACGAAGCATAGCGATTGAGGGTAAAGTCCAGGAGGTTCATGCGTTCCGGTCTTCTCAGATGACGCCCCACATCCATATGCTGCTCCAGATTTTTCTCTGATAGGAACTCTTGACTGCAGCTCTCAATTGGGCATCGATAGAGAGTTGATTCAAGCCTGGGTCTCTTGGCACATTTCTTCTCGTTCTTCAATTCACACTGAGCATCTTCATCTTCCTCCTCCTCATGTTGTTCCTCCTTCTCGATGTAATGGGGATCTCCCATCTTCACCCAGAATGCATCATTAGAGAGTGCTCCTCCTGATTTCTCCACTACGAGTCTCGCATCGTTCGGAATGAGATTCGTGTAGGGGACCTTCTTGCCAACTCCGATTTCCCATGACCTCCATATCCGAATACCGTCCTTCTCATATTCGAACGCAGTCATCTTGGAAAGACCATCGATCTTCGAAGGAGACAACTTCACTTCCTTGTTAGCTCCACTTCCTTGGAGAGTGACGAGATGGAATGAGAATCCTGGTATGGGCTTGCCTGAGAGAGCAGCTTCGAAAAACTGAGTCGGGTTCAGAGCTTTCCCCTTCGCATCAACAACTCCTCTCACATGATTCTTCACAATGGCGGCATCTCTATCGCAAGGCCCTTTCCCCGCCTGAAAAGGTAAAGGTAGATGTGTATCCACGTCAAGCGAATTTACAGTCGTATGATAAAACTAGATGGTACCTGGGCCTCGCTGAATATCCATGCGGCCACGTCGATTCCTTTCACTTCTTCATCGATGTGATGGACAGAGGCAAGGGTAGAAGTAGACTTGTACGCCCCTGCATAAAATTAAACTTAGGGAAATTTCAATGCTGTCTGAAAACATTTATATCCCTTTGTCGAAACTAATTATATCATTTTTGGACATACCTGCTTGGTCAGATCGTACGAAGACTCGCTTAATCCCTCTTTTCTGCAAATCCTCGAGATTGTGGCGAAACACACCAGTCACTGTCGCGGAATCCTATAAAAGAAATGCATAGAAGTATCCCGAAGAATCGTTTGAATCTCACTTGTATCTCATTCTGGATGAAGTGGACAACAGCATGACGGTAATACTCTCCATTCCGCTTAGTGATGTAATGAGTAATATGCCAGGTCATACCCCTTTGGGCATACCAGTCCGTCGTTGGTTCCCTAGAAAGGTAGAGGTGAACAATTCGAGATGACTACACAGTGATCGAGCTCTGCTGCTCTGTGCCAATTGAAAAATACCTCGGACTGAGCGGAAGTTGCTTCATGGCGAAGTCTTTGATCATCATCACGTCTCCTTCCTGTAAGCTCATAAAATAAATTCGACATTTTCTACTATTACCACAAGAAGTTCTCAGTTTTTTTTAGGAAATTGTATGAAATAAATAAGAAGTAAATAAGGATACCTCCAACTTCTCTCCCACTAGCTTCTCTCGATCTCTCTCGGACTTCGCAGTTCGTAGCTGATGTTTTTTCAGCTTAGTGATCTTGGTCTCCCAGTCATCCAAGTCTCTCTTCACGAGCGCGAATTCGTGCAGCATCGTCTTGTCTCCTTTGACAGTCTTCTCCTTCTCATCAATGGTTGCTCGAAGATCGGCGAAGAAGATATGCACGACTTCGCATTGGTCGCATGTTCTGGTGTGACGATGAAGCCAATCGGGTGGAGCAGTCTTGCAGTCGACTTGGAGCTGGACGTCATCCGGATCAGAAAGGGCGAACCTACAAAATGATTTGTAAGATGATAAAAAGTATTCGCATAAATTGAGAGAGAGAGAGTCGACCTGTCATAATTTGAAAATTGTGCAACTTACGACCAACAATGATCGCCCACGGTGGAGTACTCCTTCGTGTGGATCATGTAGTCCGTCCGGATGTACTGACGGGCCTGAGCCATCTTTGCTCGAAGAGATGCGTGTAAGATCTTGTCGATCCAGTTGGACTCAAGCATCGTATCGATCAGTATCTCCGCATTGTCGAACGCCTATAATCAGTAGGTTGATTTTTAAACTCTTGTTTGCTCAATAATGAACGAATGAAACTTGCTTGTTGCATGCATTTGTACTAACTTGTACTACTTGAATCGGAAGGTTTACAAAAGGTACTTAACTCCATGGCATCAGCTATTGTGACGTCGACTCCATGAAGCGACTTGCGCTTCTCGGCTGCGCATATCGCAATCATCTTACGCACAGTCGATTCGGGAATGAGGAGGTGGATCTCGTTATTTTCTTCGAGGTCCCTGAATATTATAATTTGAACCATAAAATTACACTTGAGAATAATATCGCACACTCACTTCTTGTAGAGATGATAGATCTCGCCACTCCTTAGCTTCCGGAGTGTGTTCGGGATCTCGATCCATCTTCCTTGTGTATCCTTCACTCGTCTCGTACCATATGGCAAACCCAGAGTCACTTTGTAACTGAAACATAAACGATCTCATGATTTATTCCAACCTTTCTTCCTCTACTATAACACTCTAATATATATTTTATACAATATAAATTTCCTTTTTCTCACCTCGTAAGGAACTGAAGGAACCGTTCCACTTTCTCGAATATGTACTTGACCCTCCGATGGAAAACACTCTCGATGTGATATCCTCTCCGGCATATCGCTTGGCTTGGTTGTAGTAATACTTGGAAAGTCCAGGAATAATCCGATGAATTTCCGGAAGGTGCAAGTGGGAGACCATGGAAAGGTAGGCAAGTCGGTCAGCACGTGAATTGCTGTGCTCGAATGCTTCCTTCACATGAGCAAGCATTTCATCGAAGATTTCTGTTCTCGGCAGTTCGTGATCAGAGAACGTCTTGAATGCTTTGTCCTCGAGAGCCTTGGGATTATCAGGATTCATGATGGCCGAAATCTCCTTAGCAATGTGCCGGAGAGCTTCCGCTTGTCTCCTCTGAGTGCGGTCTGATAGCTGATTCCATGGAGTAGTAGAGATGTGAGGGCTGATTCCGAGTTCATGCATCAAAGCGACATACGCCTTGGTCTTCTGATCCAATGGTCCAGTAGTCTTGTGATAGCGATAACTGGGATCCTCTTGGGGTGTGCTATCAGTTTCCTGAAATAATTTTTTTGAAATGGCAAACTAAGAAAACCCCTTGTCATTATTCCTTTTCTCTAGTCAACATGATCGTTGAGAAAGAACGAAAAATACGATCAGCATTTTAATTATATTCATCTCCAATTTATGTCGTGAAAACAATACTAAAATTATACCTTATATCTCGGAATAGGAAGAATCTGCTGTCCAGTCTCTTCCGCCTTCATTTCGAGTGTGATCTTGTTAATCTCTTCTTGATGCATTGGACAGATGGCTGCAAAAGGTTTGCATTCAGTGATATTTACAGAGTATTTTACTTAATATTTCTCGTTTCCAAAATCACTTATCACCTTTTCGAAGTCAAAGCAACAAGCGGAGTTCATTGCAAGTTGGAGAATTTTTATAATATTTGAAGGAAACTGACGTAAGCCGGGATGGAGAAGAATTCCATATTTCTTGAGAACTGCTCGTGATTCATCAGCATCAATTCTATGCACTTCTTTGTACAAAGTGAGATGAGGATGATGTTGAGAGAATGGAGGAGGGACCGAACACTGAGGGTATTTGCGCTGTCCTGAGTTCAAAAATATGTCCGGTACTGTGCTTGAAGACATACCTGTGATTCTCTCCATGAAATGGCGAAAATGACTGTTGTCCCAATTCCATCCCAGCTCGTGTTCGTGTCTTGAACAAATCCATCGCTGTCCAACTTCAGTCTCCTAAAATATTTGTTCATGTAATACTACTGCCTGCCTGCGTGCGGGAGATCAGTGCCTAGCAGTGATCTCGCGCAGAACGCAAGTGTCTAGATTAACGTGATGACCTTTACCCTTTTTATACTACTGGCACGTTCTTTATCGGATACTAATACCTTTTTGTGATCATTCCAGTCAATGAATTCTCCTCCTCCTCTTAGAATAACAAGAGCAGATGGATTAGGGCATCCGTACAGATTTGCATATCGATCAGTTGATAAATCAGACATCCTAAATAGTTTCAATAATTTATTATGAGAAAAAAATCTTACTGTTTCAGGGATCCTCCACATATACCAACTTTTGAGTGAGTCGGTCTAGGCTGAGTTTCCGCAGAAGATTTCCGCTCCACTTTGTAGTAACATTCACGCGATTCTTCACCTCCTTCACCTTCAATGGTAGCACTAGCAGGAGGAATCTCCACATCTCCCCGTTTGGGACGTGTTCGAGGATGGTATGGAGGATGGCTGGTGCAGAAATGAAGTAGAAGAAGGAAGAACAGATAGGGAGTCTTCATTACTCTCTTTGAGTGTAGTGAATGAACGTCTCGTCGGTTAGACATTCTTTCTTTCTCTCACTCTCTCCATCTTTTCCCTCCCTCGAGTGAAGGCAAACGACGAAAACAAAAGTGTAGAGGCATTCGTTCCTCTCCGCGCGCTGTGTTTTCGGAAGAGAAGGCTGTAAACAAAGGCTGAAAGTGAGAAATAACGGAGAAAGATTCGGAAAAGAAGTGATACAGTGAATTCGGTTGAAAAAACTATGAAAACAGGGAAACAGGTCTTACCAGCCAAAAGGCGAAATGTGTAGGGCTATAGTTACTCTTCCGCTATTGGAATTATGCTCTTTACCATCAATCTCCTTAATAAAATAGTAGAATAATCTTGTACAATAAACATATAATTTCCTCAAACTATTTTCGTAACTTCTCCGCGCATTTTGAGACATGTTAGAAAAGTCAAAAATCGGAATGTTCCAGAAATTGGAAATATCTCACTTTTTCGCTCCGTGAAATGTGGCATAGTCCCGAATTATGAAAAAACTAAGTGATAATGTTAAAAATAATACAATAATCAATTTACAAGTCATTTGAATGATATTCTAGACGAGGAACTTTATCTATGTTGAGGTGCACCATGACTTCAGCCCTCATCAGTCATATTCGAGAGCATGGGACGGTACTGACGCAATTGAAAATGACCGATTCTTGAAGTGGGCTACAATGGGGATTCACAAAAGTAAATTTTAAGCCAATATGGACCTCTCGGTCTCTCTTTGTTGGTGCGAATTTACGCAAAATATGAAAGTTTTAATGCCAAAATCCGTTTCAAAGTGAAATGAAATTTGATCAAAGTGGCTCATTTTTGGTTTTTGGTCATGCCTAGTACACTGCAAAAGAGATTTTGAGTCTAGCTTGTCGCGTTCAAAAGATATGATTATTCGATTTTTTAATTATTCAACCTCATAATTGGCTGTGGCAACGACGAATGAGGATTTATTTGGTACCATGTTTCTCATGGTCCCATGGGGTATGCATGCACACAGTATGGGCACCCGGTTCTTTTTCCGGGGGGCATGCGTCCGGGGGTGGGTCAAAATTACCGATCCGCTCTCTTAATTTTGCCTTGTATATCCTTACTTTTATTATATTATCTCGCTAGAAGCAGAAGGACTATGACAGTGAATAAAGAACAATCGAAAATAGCAAGAACGATGTTCTTTTTCAGTACAACTGCGGTTCGTTCTCGATCCCTTTCGCAACTATCGTGATGAGAAATGTGCTGGAGGGCTTTCAATATTTGCACGAGGTGAGAATATTGGGGAATTATATCACTCAAATGGTGAAAATAACCTCACACACTCCTCATTTCACATGCTTTCTCTACTCTGACTGACGAGGGAGCATTGAGTGCGTTCCATTCGCAACTAATGAACACGGATTAACACTGCTCATTGAACCAACGAAAATTGAGCATTGGGATCCCGTCTGCTCACGTTTCATTTGCTCACGCATGATTACTTTATTATACCACCAGCAACTAGTCGATATCTATTGCTAGACGACGTTCTAGAATGGACTTTGCAATGATGGGTTTTCATTTGCAGTGGCAGAGAGAATGTAGAATAGAGGACATTGGGGAGTGATGTTGGTGAGGTGATGGTAGTTGATTAGATTGTTTCTTCGTAAGGTCTCTCGATGATCAGAGTGTGTCAGAGAGCATGGGAAATGAGGAGAGTCAGACCGTCGGAAGGGAGAGGACAGCGATTCAATTTTCAGACTGTCGGCATCGCTCATCTCGACGTCTCGCCGTCCAATATCGTATTCAGAGACCACTTCGAGCTAGGGGTAAGCCTCTAATTAGTATGAAGCGTGGTTCATGATTGTGAAATAGATGGAATATAGACACGCTTGGGGTATATGGACAAGTTCAAGTCTTCTTCCGGTCGTCTAAATTGAAAATAGGGGACAGGGAGATGGGTTGCACTTGTTTATTGACGACTATAACATTTGGTTTTAAATCAAAACATCACATTAACTCATCGAAAACAATCAAAAAGACGATATTTTTACGCAAATTTCCAATCGCAGAGAGGAAATCATCCCCAATCTGCGTACATTCGCATCATCGACTTCAACTCGTGCCATCGACACGGAACATTCGACACGAGGTGTCGATACATATCCGCATATCGAGCTCCGGAAGTCTGTCTGCGTGAGTTACACTCGTCCTATTGTCAGGAATTGTCAATCAATGCAACAAAGATCCATTGACCAAGTTGCATCTAATGAACAGCTACTTTTTTTGCACGGTGTCTCGTATTTTTCTACATCTCTGAAGTTCTACCGGGGGTCAGCAAGGGATGGCGAAAGAAAAACTGATAATTAATTGACTCAACAGGGTCTCGTATAGTAATTGCCAGGTCGCGAACTCCATAAATAGAGATAATTCAGAGCTTCACTACACGTGCACTGCTGATATCTTCGCACTCGGCTCTCTTGCCTTCTTCATCGTCCAAGGACAGGACTTCTTCCCCAACGATGATATGGCGACTGACATGGTAATTCACTTCTCGCTTACTTTCACACACTCTCTTGTAACACTTAGCGATTAGATCTCAAAAAAGTACCGCCTCTTCATTTGGCATACACTCTCCCCTATCTAGAGCAGTGTGCGAAATGAAGGGACGGCTCCTAAATTTCGTGTTATACTCTTGAGTCCTTCTTGCCCCTAGCTATAAATATTATTTGACTTGTTCAGAATACAAATTCCAGGAGCAGAGGGTTGCGAAATTAGAATATTGCTATATTTTGCTCTAATGTTCTTCTGTCCACTTCTGCTCCCTATTTTCCCAAGTTTACCGTAACTCGCTCTCCATCAGTCACATGCCTCCAATCTCGCTTTCGATTTATCTTGTCTAGCCAGGGTATGATGCCATGGTGACTGCATCGCTCCCTTATCGCATAGCAACTCTATCGGGAGACAACTTTTTTGTCGATTCAAAAACGACCATTTCGCCTGAAAATGATCCCGTTTCTTCAGGAACTGATCAACGCCCACGCTCGATATCTGGGAGCTATCCCGATGCAAATGCTCGCAGAATCAAAGTACGGTATCTTCATAGTTGCTTTAAAGTAAGCCACCAGGCGTGGTTGTCTTATGATAACTGCAAAATAGCCTTGATTGTGGAAGCATCTTTACCTTTTTGATAGTCTCTTTGGAGCGATATGGTCAGGAGTATGCATACATCGATATATTCTAGGAGGGCATTTGTCCAGAGATCCGCAGACGGAAGCGGCTACATCCTGGTCGATTCCGACCTCCCCAAAGTGAAGGAAACTCGAATACTCGAAGTGAGTTGATGAATGATCTTCGTTGTCTGCTGTTTTCCAGTCTCTCATAATGGTGTAGAGCAAAATAAGATATAGCTCTCGAGGTTGTTCAAATTGAGGGCTAACAATGACTTATTTCCTCCAATGACTGACATCACCATATTTGCAGAATTTCTTCAATCGCGAGAACGTCGACGAGTTTCACTACGGCCAACTCATTCGTGCCTGCTACACACTCGACTACACCAATCGTCCGAAAGCAGCGAAGCTGCTCTTCATCAATCCCATCTTCCAGCGCCATCGAGAGCATGTTCCCGAAGTGGCTCCCTTCATACACCGCCCCACCCAATACCCGCTCTGCTCGATCCCAAACAAGACGCCCGACTGGGCCACCTCCTTCCCGCACTTTATCCCTCCCAGCAAAGCCCCGCCCACTCACGGCCTCATCCCGGTGCCTGTCGGATACGTATTGAATAAGGTCAAAGATGAGTGGAAGAAGTGCCGGGGATTTGACTCGCCCTGCACAGTTCAGAACGCAGCAGGTCCCTCCCATACTGATCAAACTAATGCCCATGTAGGCCGCGTTGTTGAGAATCGCCCTCTGAATTCGTTTCCTTCCGATCCCGTACAATCTCAAACCAACTATCCATACGCATACGCTCAGAATGCAATGCCCATTAACCATCAGCCGTATCAATTCTATCCCCCTATGATGCCGGCCCAGCCCTATCCTTATGCCGCCCAGTTTGAGCACCCGGCGCACATGTACAACCCTGCCACGGCACAGTTCAACGCCCAGCCCTATCCCTATCACACCTTCTATGCGCCGCTTGCGTGCATGCGCGATCCTTCCTCTACACAGGTTCTCACTCAGCCGTATGCCTATCATCAATATCACTACACTGTTCACTACACACCCGCGGCCTGTCTGCGCGAGGCTCCCACCGTTCACTTTGTCCCTCATACCTATCCTTACCAGTTCGCACCCACCGCAGTGCCCGTTCACCCTCAGCCCTATCCCTATACCGCTCAGCACGCATCGATCCAGCTGGTTCCCCATCTGGTCGATGCGAACACTCTTCAGCCGCTCGCCCAACCGCTGCCGCAGCGTGTAGCCGATATCACGGCATGGTCACAGGAGTACCGGGAGAGATTCAACCTTCCCCGCCTACCCTCGTCCATTCTCCCTACTTCTCGTTTCATACTCCCGCCGTCAATGCCACCAATGCACGTGCATATGCCCAGCACACCAACCCGACCCACTGAGCTATGTTATGCATCCATTCCATGCTGTCCTAACCATGGTATGCATCTATTTATCTGAAATTTTCAACAGTATTTGTTAATTTTGCAACTCCCTTGTGGACTCCTCTCTTATGTCACCCCCCCCCCTCTCACAGTCATCTCCTATCTATAAAATGCAACTATTTGTTTTAAATTATGCACCAGTATTTGTTGATTTACGTCAGCAACGTTCATTCCACGTTGCTCCTCATTCTCTTTATGGAGACACCACTATTACATCGCCCCTGTAGTTTTTCTCACATATATAATATGCAACTATTTGTGTCAATTAGGGAACCATATTTGTTACTGTCCCCTGAGTCATGTATTTATAGTACTTGTTGCCAACACGCATCTACCCGATGCATATTAGTATGCCAGTGAGATTAACGCGATCTCTACCAGAAGAAATCTTATTAGTTTAGTGTACAAGACTTTTCGTGTTCTCCCCAATCCTCAACAGTTTGTGTTCGCTCCTTCCCTCAAGACCCTTCTCTGCTTCTGTTGTTTCTATAGTAGACAATATGCAACTATTTGGTTCACCTATGCACGCATATGTACCATTGTCACCATTCCGATGCATTGTTTATATTCCTCACTCCCTAATCTGAGTTGTGGTCACTCTCTCTAGACACTATTCTCCATATTATGAGTCCCTCGTAAATCCTCCCTATAATATGCAAGTATTTGTTTCGTCAATACGCTTGGTCACTGTCACCATTCGGAAGCAATGTTCACGCTCCCCATTCCCCTGTCTGAGTTGTGTTCGCTCACCTGTAGACTGTACTCTGACATCATTGTGAATCCTCCGTAGTCGTTCCCCTTCGTGTCTCTCCTCTTCCTTATCTCTCTCTCTCTCTCTCGCTGATAATACCGATAGGAGACACAACTACTACATTCTCGCATTTAGTCTCGATAAAGCATTCTTCGCTCTTCCACGACACTTTTTTTGTGCAGGCACTACATTTCCGGATGGAGACGCGCTTCTTTTCATACATATCTATTCAAGTATCAAGGTCTTAAATGGTACAAGTTTTCCACGTATCGGGGTATCTTCGGCATACTTCCTTCTTTTCATAAGGAGCGAAAAAGAGGACCCATGTCATTTGTTCGAGATTTACGATTTGTCATCAAGGAGCTGCCACGGGGTTCGTTTCCATGGGGTACCGCCCTCGGAATAGAGGAGATGGAGAAGGATTGAGGCTTTCATTCCGCCCCCTTGCCCGTTTTCATTCACTCCCCGCCCCTGCTCATTCTTATCTACGGAAGTTTAAGAGAAGGAGAGCGGAGAAGGATAGTCTCTTTTTTTACCATTCAAGACCTTTTTTTATCATCACGTCGGAGAACTTATTCGTTCAGACAAAGTGGAGTCCACACGCAGTCTATTCAATCTCTCCACGATGTCGAACCCCTATCAAGTGAGCTTCCTAGGCATGCAATAACGACGAGACCAAGCACAATTTTCTGCTTTTCTTTTCTTCTGACGGAACTTTACCTCCATCTAACCTCTTTTACCTACACTCGGTGTAGGATTTGTCTATGTTCTTAGTTTAAAAAGTGAAATGTTTGAATCTCATCCAATAGGTCGGATGATCTCATTCAACCTTTGCCACTCACTCCATCTCCATAACTCTGCCCTTGCCTCGTCTCAATTTCCGGGAATGCAAATGCGCTCTTTGTAGTCGATCCCTCACTGTCTGACTAATGGCCGCTCATTACTTACCGGCGCCTCTCTGAGAATATCTTGGTATCGGGGGCTTGAAGTATCATCTGCGTCTCTCCCTTGGCCATGATCTCTAGTCGGTCAGAGAAGCGAGAGAGCATGGGAAATTGAGAGAGTCATCGGGTGTTCCGTTCGCCTCACGGATAATCCGCCCTTTGCCGTCGAGACATTAGCCTCGCCATTTCCCCCATATCACTCTCTCCTCTCGTATTTGCGCCGTGTCCCCTGCATACGCTGAGATGATCTCGCGTTCGGATTGGGTGAGTGAACTGGCAATTGGCAAGTGAGTGACAATTGAACTGACTCTCCTCGCATCCACATGCTCTCTCGCTTCTGTCTGACCTCAGTCGTCTCTCGATTTCGCCTCTCTTACTGGGCTAGAATGCAGGAGGATTGAGGAGAGACTGAACATTATCTCAAAGGGAAATAAGTCTAATACTGTAACAGGTCTGCTCCCTAGCCTATTAGTTTTCGAAATCTTTCCAGGTGATCATAGACTTATAAAGTACGTACATTTCAATATGAGAAATGACGTGCCAGACGAGTAGTACAAACAGACACACGAGTGTCTCTTACTTCTAAACCGTTTTTTATTCGTTCCGTGCACAATAACAAGAGTGAGTAAGAGTTCATGGAGAAAACTGAGTGCCTTAATTTCAATTATGTTCGGTTTACAGTGACTATGACTGCAGTGATCAACGTTTCCAGCTACAGTAAACAGTTGTGAAATAGTCAAAATGGGACTCAAATCATAGATAACAAGGCAATCACTATTTTAATTTAATAAATAATTATGTATTTTTTTAGTTTATTTTTAGCAATATATGATGGCAGGATACCTGTCGCTTCGACGAGAAATTGCCCAATGGAGGAGTGACGTACACTGACGGAAAGGGTATCGAACACTTTCGTGGAACCAACTTCCGATCACTTCACGGAGCTATTCTCTATGATCGATGTTAGTTTCCTTACCGTTGTAGCGTGGTGTTCACAGTGATTTGAGTTATTAATGTCACGAGAGCATGCAGTAATGCGAATTTTGTTACTTTTTTTTTTCGCTATATCGAGCGGATTCGATAAATACTGAAGGTTATGTATCGAAAAAGATGTTTTTGGTGGTTCTGGGTACGGTAGTGTCTTCGTAAACTAGGCTCAAAGTCCGGTTCATGCACACTAGAATCACAGAGCTCACGGAAACAAAACTCCAGCTCGTTAGCCGAGCTTTTTCACGAGAGATGTTGCATGTTTCTGACGCTTCGCACGTGTGCGTGCATAGAAAAGTTGCTTATTTGCTGACTAAGTGACGAGAGCGCGAGCGAAACCGAGAGAGTACACGATTTCTGAAGCGATCCTAATAAGGTACTTTCGCATTTTTGCTAATTAGCGCCGTATTCTCGCATCGGTGACTGGAAACTTCGAATGATTGACGAAGTTTCGAAGCTATGATTAGAATTTCGAAGATATATGGCGTGACAAAACAGAGGTTATTTAAAAAAACTGAAGATAGTATGGTCCCAGATAGTAACACGTCAAAAAAAGTCAATCATTACTTTCCGATTCGTAGACAAAAAACTTATTAGGAAGCTGGATTTAGATTTCTCCAGCTTGATTTCGTTTTCAATCGTCAGCAATAACTGCAATAATAAAAAAAATCAATGGCCTAGCAATGAATTCCTGCAGGATTATGTCTTTTGTCTTTGAAATCCAATATTTGCCTTGAGAGGGTTTTAAGTTAGGATACTGTCGTGTACTATAGTGTTATTGGTAAGAAACTTTTAGAACGATTCAAGGTAGAACTTGATCCAAATCTCAGACGATCTCCATCATGTGATCGGGATGGGAGCGTTCGGAGTCGTGTATCGGATCACGGACAGGGTTCACGAGCATAGACAAATGGCTATGAAGGTGGGTGTATTCTAATCAACTGTAACTCGTTTGACACAATCTATACCCTCTTCAATCATCGATGTCTACAAAACGTATGACTAGTATTCTGACCCGGACAGTAATGTTAATAATAATAAGTTAATATTGTTATACGTCTAGTTGATGCTAGCCTTTATATTTTTTTCTAGGCTACGCTAGAGTACAGTGCTTCGACTCAGTTCGTGGGATTGTTGTCATCATATTGTTTTTTTGCTCTTTTCGTAATTCTTGCGTCACGTTGTTGTTATCCTTTCCATTGACGCAGTTTGATTTGGTTGTTAGTAGAAACGATGATCTTTCCATCGAAAAGGCCAAAAGACTCTCCTCTTTTCGCCTGATCTTTCTCAAGTCTCCCTGGAGATCTATCCCATTCTCGATCACTGAGATCTCTCCATTTCTCATTCTCTCTTGCACTCACTAACCGGGAAAGTGAGGGGAGTCGACAGATCAGACACAAACTCCTACGGGGTGACTCATGTTAGGTCTTTCATTGTCTTTCATTTTTGCAATCAGTACCGTCAAGCGAGAGGAAAATGAACCAAGCTCTGTAAAATCCGGGAAAAATCCGCACAGGCTGGCAAATGCGCCAGAGTTGATGAAATCATTCAATATTTGGATTTTCGGGGTTTCAACTGATTATCTAAAATGCATCGTGAGCGAATTTAAACTTGTTTATTCTAAATAGTCAAACGAGTGTATCCAAACGTCATCCGGAAAATTCAATTTTAAGAGCCGGGAAAAGGTATAAACGTCAATTGGCCAAAAACAGTGGGGATGCACTTCCTAATATTCTAGATATCAGTGAAAAATCATATTTACATTAATATATAAATTCCCATGAGATTTCGAGGTTCCCATTTCCCGGCTCTCAAAATTGAATTTCCCGGATGACAACACGTTTGATTATTTAGTAGAAAATTCGCTCACGAAACATTTTAGATAATCAGTTGAAATCCCCAAAATCCAAATATTGAGTCATTAAGTGGGTTACGGCCGTCGATAGATGATCGGTAGCGAAACTGCCCTTTCCAGGTCGAGCCGGTAACCTCACAAACTGCTCGTCAGCTGACAGTGATTGTCAGGCTTAAGAGCAGCCCTTTCACTGATGAGAAGTGAGAATCAATCAGAATTACATTATTTATAATAATTTCTCTACGCCCGAAGCGCAACGAGACCGAAAAGTGGCATTAATAAGGTGGAAAAACAGGAAAGGGATTGGGGGGCTCTATTAGCAAGAGTTTAGGTCGAATTCACTATATTTGAAATGGTACATGCCATTGAGCTGACGAGGCCACATTTGGAGAACTGAGACAATAAAAATAACAATAAGTGCGAATTTGAGGTTCTACATTGCCCAACACTACGAGTCGTTCAACATCATCATCAGCAAGGTATATTTATATACTATCATTAGAACTCGTGGATTATTCTGAAATATGTCCTTGCGCTTGCCCCTTGCGCTTGCCCCACCCTTGCGCTTGATTATTTCAGGTGAATCATCTGTGCACTGTGATGGATCAATACGGATGCAACGTCCACCAGTTATTGGTGAGGTTTACGGTCAACTGGAATTCGATTTCTCCATTGAATTCGTAGCACTAGATCTTTTAAAGTTTTGTCCTAAAACGAGCATCATCTGCCAATGAATGTATTATCGCTAAATAGAGCCTAATGAGTTGACGAAATTATTAGCTAATATATTTATGGGACTTTTCATTTCTGCGAGAAATGATCATTCATTTCTCATACAGGAGGACAACAAGCAAGGGCTCCCCGTCACTCTCTGCTTCATCATGCTCAAGGAAGTACTCGAGGGATTCATTTATCTTCATGAGGTGATCTTTGATCTTTGACCTTATACCGCACAAATTGGCATTCTTGACCGTTACATGATCGCCAAATGATTCAGTAGAGATATTGAAAATCGAAATAGAGCTAGGCAAAACAGGTGAGTTTAGGTCGCTTGCATCTCTCATCTCGACTTCAAGCCCGAGAATGTCGTCTTGCTCTCGTGGAGGAGACATGATCTCAAAGAGGTATGTTATCTTGCATTTTCACATATGTTCTCGAACCGACTCTATCATGTGATGCGAAGTGAAACCACGCCAATATTATCACCCAAATGATATTATTTACCTTTGAAAAACTGTATCATCAACAAGACGACGGACCTCAGCAACAAATCCAACCTTTTATAACACCACGAGACCAGGAGGATTGAAGGGATTGTAAGGAGTATTTTAAGCAGGGTTTCGACATCACCGAAGTGCCCACCATTCGCATCATCGACTTCAACTCGGCGACTCTCCAGTTGCAGACTTTAGGTAGAACCGTCTGCACCATTCACTACCGTCCGCCGGAGGCGTGCCTCAGTTAGTTCTTTAATTTAAAAGTTCAGCTCACCATAAAACCTTCCCGGAAAATACTTAGCGGTACGTAGCTGACTCTCTTGTTTTAAACGAGTCTCAACTTCTAGAAAGGTTAATCCACTAGAAATCGTGGCGCTTCTCTGCATTCTCATTTCCAAGCACCTCCACATTCAGAGCGGTTCTTGCACTGGCCAATATCAGAGAAGTTCCAAATTATTTTTTTGTTTCTCAAGTTTCGAAATTTGCAGGATTGGGGGCGAATCGTCTCGCGGACATCTGGTCCGTCGGCTGCTTCGCCTATTACATACACACGAGACGCACTCTCTTCTGCAATTACACGAACATTGTGAGAATCTGATATAGTATCAAATAGCCTTGCGACCTTGTCATACATGCACATGCATGAAGATTCAATTAAATAGAACTTGAGACCGACGACACTCTTTTCCAGGGCGTTCTCCTCCAGCACGAAAGGACACTCGATGCCACCCCACAACACATTCTGACGCGCGCCCACCGAGCGGGGTATGTTAAGTTGGGATGGTCTGACGAATGAAGGCTTTCTTTCTGTCTCCTCTCTATCTACGAAGTGAAATGGACAAGTGAAAGTTGTTTCTGTAGGAATTCCTGTCATTCCTGTCTCACTTCTCTGATGAGAAGGGGCTGTGATGAGATGATCTCTCATGCAAAATTACAATTACAACAATTACAGTTCGAATCTGATCCGTCCCTTCGTGTGGGGTGATCGACTCAGACTGTTCCTGAACGAGAATCTCAACGCAGAGTCGCTGATCAACAGTCGTCCGCTCAGGGTACGCTCGACATCTTTCGAAAATATCTGATAAAAAATCATAAAAACATAATAAATATATATACACAACATGAAGATAAAAGAGTATGAGTACAATAAATAGATAAAAAATAAAGTAAAAAGAAAAAAAAAGTTAAAAAAAGGAGTTGCAGCTGCACTACAATCGCAATGACTTCCGCGAGATCGCTTACTACGCTCTCATGAGGGCCATGCTCGAACAGGTAATTAGAAATAAACATGGTTTATGGAGATGAAAGAAGTAAGAATCACTGCTTGGAAGAGACTAGAAGTGCAAAACTTCCTAAAGTTAAGTTGTGTTATAAATGACTTCGGTCACCTAGAAAGCGCTGATAATCAATCTGTACTACACACCTACCCCTGTTGTTTCGCCCCCCCCCCCCCGTCATCTTAATTGTCCTTGAATGATCACTGGCTTAGTTGGGATACCCTAACACTTCGTGTGCCATCAATAACGGGTGGATTTTTCTCTCCTAACAGCTTGGGTCCCACCTAACGTTGCCTTACAACTGCAAAATCGCTTGACTTGAATCACCTTTACCTTTACCTTTTACTTTCCGCAGGATGTGGACCAGCGTCCGACGGCTTCGCAGTTGCTCGCTATGCCCATCTTCAATCTGCCCATCATCTTCCAGAATACTCGTCGTCGCCCCTTCTTCAGAAGAGTGCACTCCCTACCCACTGCACTCATAGGAAGACCATACACTTCCGATGCCCAGTTCTAACTCTACTCTAGAAAAATCGTTTCCTGCTTGAGAACATTCCCTTTCTTTAGTCTGCTCCCCCAATGATCAAAACAATGTGCCATTTCCTGCCCCTGTTGTGATCCCCCTATAGTAGAAACAACTATGATTAGAATATGACGTGTTTCCGAGCAAGGTATCTGTAGTAAGGCTTAGTAGTAACAATCAAATATTGAACAAATTTCAGCCATCTTTCAATCTCCGGTTCCTGTCGAATCTCATTCCCGTCTGCTTTTAGAATCATTGGGTGTAGTGCAAATCGTAGTTTCGTTGCCCTTCAGGCATGGGTCTCCACGTATCGTAAGATTTTTTCCTATTCCACTCGTTGCTGACCTTAGGCGAACTGAGTCGATGGAGGAGGAGGAAGAGGCCGGGAAGAGGCTAGTAATCTACCTGCTCTCCCCTACCTCTTCCCTTCCTCTCTCCCAGTCAATCAATGACTCGCTAATCAGCACATCTCATTTGCTGAGCATTTCAAACGCACGATATTCTCGACGCTTTTAGTACACATAGTAGTGATTTTTATTTATTTTTAAGTACACATAGTAACGATTTTCTCCAATCCTGCAAAAGCGTCCATTTCGGAACAATGCAAATGGTCGGAATGTACAACCAAGAATCCATCCTCAAGAATTGAATCTCGTCCCTCTTTATTGCGTCATAAGAGCGAATATGTTCCCTTTTGTTCCTCGCTCGAGATAAATATCCCTTTATCTCTTCCCGATTTTGATCCTGATTGTATCAAAGAGATCTCGATTGGGTCGGATTAATGCAAACAAATAAAGGCCCGGGCAGAAAAACGAGGTAGGGGAGGCGGTGAACTTAGATGAAAGAGCGAGTCGATGATTGACAGATTTGACGTGGCAATCGAAGATATTTGCCAGCAAGAACTCACGCGATACGGAAAAAAAAGTTCATCAAGGTAAAGGTAGAACCAACGCGATTCCGTGCCCCGATTAGGCTGGGTATAAGGAAGGTAGCTGAGATTTATCCGGCGTGGTAATAAGAATAATGCTCAGCTATTTGTCCCTGACACAACCACGTGAATAGTGGATACAACAGTCCAGTGTACTTACACACGTTTCAGGGACGGGGCTTAATAGTAATGGAGATCAGGGTAGGAATCTGGGCCCTTATTATGTGCACTGCTTGCACGAGAATTTTTCCTGTTCCCCCACTCCAATTGCACAGTAGAATTGCAAGAGAAAAGAACAACGGAATCCTCTTGATTCGAAGCAAAATTTTCCCACTGACTCATCAGATATCTGCGCTGATTTGAGCGCTGAGAATGCGTTTTTTCGCCTCTATTCAATCGAAATCGCAAATTTAGTCATAAGTAGCGGCATCCCTGTCATCTTTGTCTAATCCGTTTGAATTAGCAGTCGATCACCATTTATGACTAAGATCATACTGTGTGTACCCAGCTTATTTCAACCACCGTATCCCAATCAATTTCAAATAGAGTAAACAATTTGGTCAGGGTTTCCGTAAGCTAATTGAACATCCTCTGGTAAGTCACGCAAAAAAGGGACACTGTAGTTACCGTATCCTAATCGATTACTGTTACCCAATCGACTACCGTAACCCAGTCGATTACCGTAACCCAATATCCGGTGGGTCACACGCACTGCCGTTCGATTCAGATTCACCCTTTTAATGTTTGCGTTTGATGAAAGGGAGAGGTGCGCGAGCTTCGCTTTCATTAGTATCATTTCACTTCTTGCCCTCCTCCGCTCTTCTCACTATTTGCAAGGGCGCGAAGATACTGTGCTCAAGTTAGTGACGATCGAGCTTAGTCGGGTTATCATTAGGGTTATCAAAATGAAGAATCCCTCTCTTCTTTCCGTGTTGTCTCTCACCTGTCAGAGAAACAAGGTAGCACGCGAAATGAAGAGGCGGATTCTTCATTCTGACAACCCTACATTGCGCCTCCTAGTCATTTTCGATATTATGCCCCACTTGTCAGATTACCGGCCTGTCATTATGGTGTGAAGAGATTCTCAATCCCCATATATTCGGTGAGAATGAGGGAGTGCCCTCTGGGGAAGCCTTGTATAGCCCCTTTGAGTACTGTACTCCTTTCGGTACACCATCCTGTCTCTACGAGGTATCACCTTCGCTGCCTTTCTTCAGCGTCTCTTCATTTCACCTTGTCTCTCGTCAGTCAGAGAGACGAGAGAGAAGGGCGAAATGAGAGAGACCATCCTTCCCGAATCACAGTACCGTCTCAGCTTCTAAGAGTCGCGCGATCCTCTTTGGCGTTGAAATAGTACCCCCTTCCACTCCCCTCTTTCTGATGGAGGGGGAGTATGCAAATGGGATGGGGACTGTCTGCCTATCTGAGTCTCTCTCTCTCTCTCTCTCTCTTGATCGTTCTCTCCAGTCATTCTCTTCTCCTTGCTCTCGAATGAGATAATCCCTGTCCACTCCTCTCTCACTGATCTCCATCACACTCAATCAGACAGGGTCATCTCATCCCCTTGGTTCTCCTAGTTTCGCCTGGTCTCTCACCGGTCAGAGCAGTGAGAGAGCATGGGAAAGTGAGAGAGTCACGCATCCATCCAAGGAGTGGCCTATCCTCTCTCTCTCTCTCTTACTCCACTTGAGTGTATCACGTAGGTCTCTCTACCTCCTGGTGGTGTCAATCAGATTCTTGCATCGATTTCATCAATAATGAAGCTATTTTGAATCTTCATCCTCCTTACGGTTCTTCGCTGTTGATCAATTTATGAGGGTATTGAGACCAAATATGCTCTCATTCAGCGTCGCCATATTCTTCTCAGCACATTCACAGGTGCTAAGATTTATGGTAATTAGCGATTCAAGCCCATGCTGAGAATTAGCCCTCTGGCACGGATCCTTACTCTCAAGTCCTAGTCTGATCAACAATTATCGACAATCTACGCCTCCTATTTTTGTCTACCCCCATTTCGTCTTATCACTGGTTCGATATCCTTCTCTGATGACCCTCTGGGATGGAAAGTTCCTCCTCAATCGTTCTGCACTTTCCCTGTCTTAGTCTACCCTCTTTCCTCATATCTCTATCCCTTCTCAATGGTATTCGACATCTGCTCGACCATCGTTCTTATTCCTCTCTCTTTTCATCTCCTCTTTTCCTTCTCTTTCAGATGTAAAGTGTGCATCCGTCACTGTCTTCTTGTAGAGATTAGAACGAACAGTTGTACCGGCGGTTATCAGAAGGGAATCTATCTGCTCGTAAACTAATGTCGGGCCCGGGCTGATCAGTGCTTTTACAACCGATCACTAGCAATAAGACCATTGCCCTAAGGGCAGTCTCTTGACATTGCCCTTTCGCTGCTACTCATGACTCCATACAGGCGAATCTTCTCCCCGTGATTTCACACTTTTCCGACCCTAGAGGAGACTCCCTCGCTTAGCTCAGTAGTATAAGTACTCTGTTGTCGGGCTCTGACCCTGAAGGGACTCACTCCACGCTATCAGCATGCCCACCCTCCTTCCATTCCTCTTCCGTTCCTCCCCTCCAAACATCTTCCTCCTCTCAAATCATCTTCACACCTCTCTGCCGCTATCAGCGGAGAGAGGGGCCACTACTCTATTTGCATGTCCTGGCCGCTCGTAAAAGCGTCGTCGTCCCGCGGGGGAGAGTGTGCCAAAGCAACGGGGGAAGGGATAGGGGAAGAGAGAGAGAGGGGATAGGATAGGAAAGGGAGGGAGAGTGCAAACTGTGGTTGGCTTCATGAACTATCCCTTTCCCTCTCGCCTCTCGCTGACCACACTATGGCAGAACAAAGCATATAGGCAGGGGGAGGAAGGACTGGACAATCTGCGCAGCTAACAGTTAGGAGAGGTGAGGTAGGGCTATGGTAGGGGTACGGTAGGAAAGCGGTACGGTAGAATTACTGTGAAGGTACGGTAGAACGGTAGATAGGGTAAGGTTGGGTACGGTACGGTAGAATTACTGTATATGTACAATATGGTAATGGTTTATGGTATGTTCTCGTCTATTCTTGCACATCGCTTTGTAGTCGGCTAGATTCAAATGATCAGCTCTTGGATTATTGATCCTCTGGCCCCATCCAGACTCGCGCGTCCTATCCCAACAGACACACAGTCCTGCCTCCCTCTGTCCATTGATCGCTGACCCCTGCACGACTCTCTCCATTCTCCCCACTCTCTCACCCCATCTGCTCCGTCTACACTCTCTCCACTCGACGTGCTCTCTAAGCGGTCGAGACCCCCGGTCAGTCAGTCCCTCCTTCTCTCTCAAATATAGGGCCTCCCTTCTGTGCCGAGAGCGAACGGCTCCCTTCCCATCCATTCATGGCCTTTCGCGCGTTGAACGGGTGCCTTTTCGCGTTGAAATCCGTCCGAACATGCACTTTCTTTGTCTTTCCATCTGCGAGTGAACATGAATAGAGGAGGAAGTTCCATCTCACGCCTCGTATCTCACTTCTGGGACATCCAAGCCATCAGTCCCCAATAATCTCCAATATTCCTCGGGAATTTTCACTGCTGCTCCTTCGTTTCCCAATCATTATCAGTGATCCCTATCTCTTACCCTCTGCTTCCTTTCCGATTATCAACGCAAATCATCTATGACATTCCGCTCCCTTTCGCCCATCTGACATTTCGTTCTTGTCGGAAAATGAGGGCGGAACGTGCTGAATGAGATGATTCAGCGCACTGTTTTGCACTCTGACCCCAGTTGCAGCTGTGTAGCGGCCCCATCACTCGCCTCTAGGTGCAGCGGCAGCACGCAAGACCCCAGATGATTCACTGCGTAGCGGTCCCGATCTTTCGCCTTAGCTTCAACGGAAAGACTGTATGGCAGCCCCTTGAACCCTATATAACCTTTTTTCTGCCCCTGCCCTCACTCTTCCATCCCCTCTGATCCAATGCTGGCTCTCTCTCTTCCCTCTTCCCTCCCCTCTGACTCCTCTGCATAATGCATAATCATCTATTGTGGATGGCAGGAAGCGAGGAGACGCGAGAGAGAGGAGAAGAATCTGTTTGTGTGGGCTTCTGACCAGTAGCCATTCCACCTTCTCGTGTAGTCGTTCTGGCACTCACTACCCGAGTAGTCTTCTTGATATATCTTAGCCCCGATATGTTATCGCCAATCCCAGATCACTCCCAAATCGGTTCATATCAATCGTTCCGGGCCCTATAAAAATCGCTCGGAAGGCCTCAATGACTTTCGAAAATGTCTCATCACTCCCTCTCCTTTTGCAAAAGTGTCAAAGTGCACCTTAGCGCTCAGCTCGAACGTCTGAATAGAAAAAGATAGTACTTGAAAGGGCACCGAACTGAGGTAGAGAGAGGGCTTCCCCCTCGATTTGATAGGGTCAGTCAGCAATGGCTTGCCAAGAGAGGGCTCCCCTACTTTGCATGACTTGCATGCGGAAGGCTCTAGAATGAGTATGATATATATCGTATCTGCTCTTCCCGATCAGTCTCGAGTATCTGCTATCTAAGTGTTCAAAGAGCGAGAACAGGGTGGAGACTCGGTCTGTCCCAACCCCCTCACAATTGCGCAATGCCCCCTCCCTCAAACCGAACGGGGTCCTCTCATATCTCATCTCCATCTATCCTCCAATTGTTCTCCAATATCTCATTCACGAGCCTATCCTCCCTCCCCCCCCCCCCCCCTCCCCTACCCTCTCTCTCTATCCTCCTTCTGGCTCCGCCCCCCTCTCCGATCATTTCACAGTTTCTTTCTTCTGATCACACCCCCCCCCTTCTTCTAACTTCTCTCTTATTTCATCATGAATCAGCCACATTGACAATCAATTTCCGTTTACGCGACCGCTCTCCATCACTTTCATGACGCCGAATGATTATCAGGATGCTGGGTGTGCCGTTCCTGGAGCGCGCCATCTCGTCTTGGATTCGTCCGCACTCTCTGGACGATCCGGTGGACCGTCTCAACTACTTCGTCACTACGATGATCCTTCTCTTCTTCGGCATCATGGTCTCCGCCAAACAGTCAGTTCTTTATTGATTTCAGGAATACGGTAGAGTGAGTAGCTGCCCGGGAACTTAGATTTCGGGGACACGATACACTGAGAAGATGCCCCGCATGCTTAGGTTTGAGGAGTACGGTAGAATATGAAAGCGCGTGAATAGATTTCAAGGGTACTGTAGATTGTGTAGATTCCCTGCCAGAAATTGCTTAGACCCGAATGAATCATGGGTGGATCAATCGATCTGATATATCGATTAATCAATAATCGCTACGGCGATTATTGATTATTCAGAGATATATTCATTAATTAAGCTAAATGCAATGCGAAGCGTTAATACTACTTTCATTAATTATCCTTTCTCATATGTGAATGGGATGACGAATGATACTCGTATTTTGAGGGGGGCTGGAAAGGCATTGCCTCTGGCTAATCCACTCGTTCAGCCTACATCAGAGCATTGAGGAGATGTCTTGCATTCCGTTCCGTGTTTTGATCTCTTGCGCTCCGATGTTACCGTAGCTCCGATAGCTTAGCCGAGCGCGAATAATAACAGAATAAAATTGGCGTCGATTTTACGAGTTCTTACTCAAATAAGGAGCGATGCCCTCCCGACAACAAAGGGAAGCGACACCGTGCAAAAGGATGACCGTTCCGTCTCTGTCCTCTCACACTCTCTCGAGTTCACACTATCTCTCGTCAGTTAGAGAAGCGTTAGAGGCATACGAGAAGTTTGATGTTCTCGTCCTCTCAATTTCTACTGTTCTCTCGTCATTCAGACCCTGAGCGGAACACCCTTTGCGCGCTATTACTCTACTGATAGGGCAAGCCAACTCGATCCATTTAATGGTCCGATGATATCATTGAGGACAGGGGAACCCTTGCGGTCAACAGGGGTTGAGTAAGAACTGATAGGCGAGAGTGACAGGGGTGGGATTAAGTGGACAGCGAGGTAGGTCGAGAGCCGGTAAAGAGAGCCGTAGTATGGGAAGGGAGTAGTATTGTGGTAAGGCAGCCACGACTATATCTTATGCAAATCAGGAATGATAAGGCAGTACTCAATGAGATATGTGTGATTTGAGAGTGCACTTTGAATTCACTTTGAAAGATCAATTACACAACTTTAGCTTTCGAAGGGCAGATCAAGGGTGAGAAGCTAGGCTTTGTTCCCCCCCCCTCTGAACGGAAGAGACCTCTCACCCTCCTCTCCATTCAATGTATCCACTTTGAATAGAGGACAACATCTGACTCGCTTCTCCCTATCCTTCACTCTGCTGTCTCTCTCCTTCCTCCATCTCTCTCTCTCCCTTCTTCCCCTCTCCTCTCCACATGCTTCCTCCATTCGGATGGACAGATCGTCCATTTCGCAAGTGCTTTCGGATCAGAGGGCAATCCAAGTGAAAAGCAAAGTACTGTATGCATGCACTTGACACTAGCTAGATCGAAGCGATCTGACGCAATCGGACTGTGTAGCTGCCCCGGTGTTCGGGAGTAGGTGATGAGTCATCCAGATCAAGGATCCGACTGTGTAACTGCCCCAAAAAAGAGAGAGAGATCAAAGATCAGATCCTGAACTTTGCCCGGATGGTAGTTGACCATCTGGATAGAAGAGGGGACGAAGAGTGGAAATAGGAGAAGGTTTTCTCTTTCTCACTCCTCTCCCTCTCTTCCTTTCTTGTACTCTTTCTCCCTTTTCGTGTACCCTCTGAACCCGGGCCATCTGCACAGAACGCGTGTTCTTTTTGCCGCGATATGCCAAGCCCCTGCAAGGATGGAGATGAGGAAATGGGGGGAAGAATGGTGGATTTCGTTGACAAATGGTGATGGATCAGACAGTGATGACGAAATTGGGAATGAGGGGCAACAGTACCACTGTGACACTGAACGGGTGCCCGCTGGATGTGAGGGACGAATCTGAGCGAGGCTGATTTCGAGGGTGGGGGGGGGGGTTACAATATTATCAGTATACCCCCATTGTTCTAATTGGGGCAGCTATACAGAAGGGGACAGCTCGGGACGAAATGAAGACGGTGAATGAGTGATTGCAGGTACGTCGGTTCGCCGATTCAGTGCTGGGCACCGATGGAGTTCCGGGGCGGATGGGAGCAGTACGCAGAGGATTACTGCTTCATTCAGAACACATTCTACATTCCCTTCGAGCAGGAGATCCCTACCGATGTGCAGGACAGACAGGATGTGAGTGATGAAGAGGATTTTGAATTTTCTTTTGAGCTCGCTCAGATAAATTTCGACCAAATTCTCACTCTCAAAACAATAGGAAACCTAGGAAGGGTGTGAGATGCCAGATCACTAGCGAGAAAGGGGTTAAGGAACATGATTGCCGATTTCAATGATAACCTGAGAACAATCCTCCAATATACCACTGTTCATCTTCAGTGCTCTGAAACTGGTGCTTGAAATATCAGCCTTTGCCGCTCAAACCACGCGGGAGATTTTTGTCTTGTCTGAACTGCTCGGGAAAGCGAACGTGAGAAAGTCGTCCTAGAGAAAGTATTGTTTTGTCCTTTCTTAGGCATCTGTCGCTAATTTGTCCTCTATCCCCATTCGATTCTCGCGTTCTCGACTCGGTTCACCAAGCGCGACGACCTGCCATATCAATCCCATCGGAAAGAGAGAGAGATAGGCGAGAGAGCATGGGAAATCGAGAGACGGTCATCGTTTCGTTTGCCAATCGCTTTATGGCGGGCCATCCCCTCTCTGCCTGATCAAACAAGAGCCCTAATCCGATAACAAGACCTAGACCATGGGATTGGCTGATCTGGAGAGGGAAACCATGATATGGGAAGGTGATGAGAGGGGGTCAGGACATTTTTTCGTTTTGATAATAAATCGAAAGAGGAATGGGATTTGGATTTGAGTGAGAATAAATCGATCGCGAGCATCAGTCGTCGGGCTATTTTTTTAATGAAATTTTTAGATGGTCTCGGTGATCCAATCACTCTATTTTATCTTAATTTTATACTGAAGAATAGTCGTAAGACGAAACGTGAATATGAAAACACTCTCATTAGCAGTTGCGCAACGAACAAAGAGCGGAAATGGAACAGATGTTCTCTGTTAGGCCAGGCAGAAGTAAGCAACCTGAGATGTCGGGGTCCTTTATGGAGGTAATTAGTGACCTGATGGTACCTGACGACAGAAAATCACGGCAATCAAAGATGCAATAAACAATGGAATGGTGCAATTCGAAAATAGCCCATTATTTTATTGAAACAATAAAATTTAAAATAATTAAACATCTAAATAATAAATTTTCAGGCCGAGATCGGATACTACCAGTGGGTGCCCATCGTTCTCGCCCTGCAGGCTATCATGTTCTACGTGCCCAACTGGCTCTGGAAGACACTCAACAAGCTCAATGGTATGGTAGTTACGATACCTTGTGAGGGTACGGTAGACGAAAATTGCATTGATTTGTGGTAGAATTGGATTACGGCATCTAGCAAGCACACTGGCTTTGGAAGGTGCACAACAAACTCAACGATACGGTAGTCTGGTTATGGAGATTAGAGGGATAGTTAGTTGGTAGTTAATAATGTTGATTTGCGGTATATGGGATCACGGTCTGTTTATAACAACTATCGATAGCAAACTGACTAGCTAGTGCAAATATAGATTGGCTTTTTTTATTTGTTTTTCCTCCAATCGTCATGTGGTTCCCCAGTACACTATTACTTTCTGGCAACCTAGGTTCCCGAATCCTATCCAAAACTGATTATATATTGTTTTGTTAATGCCTACGTTGGATTACGGTATTCGATTGCCAACGGGTGAGCACGTGCACAAAATATGGGTTACGGTAGCCTATCACGAACTGACTCCATTTCAGGCGTGGACGTGGAGAATGCCGTGGTGGAGGCGAGTAAGATGCGCGGTCTCGCGGGAGAATCGAGAAGAATCGAGGCTGAGAAACTGGCTGAGTAGTATCTGGCCGATGCGATTGATATGAAGGGAGGAGTCGGAAGACCGAAGGACTACAGAATTCTGTGCTTCAGGTGAGATAGAGGGAGCGAACGGATTTAGCAACGTAAAACGTGGATTTTCCTGAGAGGAACTGTAGCTAAAACAATAAAAAAACAATCTATTGGTTTGCAGTAGACTCCTTTAAGGGTTACGGTATCGCAGTACGTAAATAATCAATTCAGATTCGGCAACTCTCTCGGCTCTTACGTCTCCGTTCTCTACCTCTTCACGAAGGTACGGTTTTCAGGAAAACATGATGAATCGAGAACTGAACATACCGTAATTCTCTCGTACTGAGTAGGCTTGTTATTAATGCCCGAGGAGAGACAAGAGTGAAACGATATCGACTCTCTCTTCACTATCATGTACTCTCCTTAGACATTACTAAGAAGCCTACTCAGATCCCCTGATATAACAAGAATCACTGAGCATCCACTATTGAATACTCTCCTAATATCTTTCCTTACTCAGTTCTCCTACCTCGTGAACCTGCTCTTGCAAGTGTTCCTGCTCGACAAATTCATCGGCGCCGGCAACATCTTCTGGGGATTCAACGTGAGAACAGTTGTAGATTTATGATATTTTACAAAACATCAGATGGCTCAAAGTGAAAGCATAATGTTCCATATTTAGTTCGAATGAAATCCAGTTGAGCTCTTATTTGGAAAAATGAGGAGCCTATGATCTGGGCACTAATTAGAAAACCAAGCATAAATTAGCAATAGTAGACGAATTGGTTCGAATTGTGTGAGGCTTTAAATGACCTTTAAACGAAAGTAAAAATAATATAAAAATCATTTAGAAATATAAAATAAACATCATTTTACTAATGTGTCAATGAAAAAATTTAATTTATGCAGATGCTCGCTGATCTCTTCAACGGCCGCGAATGGCACGAGTCTGGAATGTTCCCTCGCGTGACACTCTGTGACTTCGGTACGGTATCTTACGGTAGCCTCAGGTTACGGCAGCACTAGGATACGCGAGCTTTTGGTTACGGTAACCTTAGATTACGGAAGCTTAGATAAGAAATATGGTATTTAATCGCAAACTGATTTCAGCCGTGCGCAAGCTCGCCAACATGCATCGCTACACGGTCCAGTGCGTGCTCATGATCAACATGTTCAATGAGAAGATCTATCTCTTCCTCTGGTCAGTTAATTAATTAATTTATTAGTTAATTTATTAACCGATTAAAATATAAAATTAATTAATAATAGATAAATAAAAATTGCAGGTTCTGGTTTCTGCTCGTGCTCTCTGTCACTTTCATCAACTTCTTCTACTGCTTCTCTCAGATGATCTTCACTCGCTCTCGCATCAACTCGTGCAAGTACTGGCTCGCCACGGTGAGTGCGGGGTTACGGTAGGAGAAAAGTTAAGGGTTACGGTAGCTTAGGTTACTGCAGGCTGGGTCAAGGCTACAGTAGTAGAACTGACACTTGACTGGAGACAGTATCCGAGTAGTGCACGAGCGTGATTCTACAGGGCGCTTGCTAACCATAGCAATACCTCGGGATTCCTCGCGGATTACTAGAGTTCTAACTTATTAAGATATCTATCTGTAATTACTCGCACAGTAGGGATAATCAAACTAGGAATCGGATGGGATATTCGAACTAAATCTTTCTCTTTCCAGTTGTTCCCCGATGGCGTGATGCCCCGTGACGAGATGATGGTTAGCCGCTTCGCCATCTCCGGACTGCAACCTGGTGAGTATGGGGCGACTAAGCACCTTGTTCCCTCCCGAAAAGTCTGATCGCAAACTGACTTCCGTATTCCCGTGACAACCGTTGAAGCGATTTCGGTAGTCAGGCAGAGCATTGAAGTCATTAATCATATCGAAATCATCCTTCTTTAGACGGCATTCTCGTGCTCCGCTTCATCGAGGGACACGCTGGATCTCTGCCCGCCAAGGAACTCGCCATTGCCCTGTTCAAGAGATTCGTCACCATGGTGAGTAGCTATCGAAGTCGTATCGCAAACCGTATTTCGTCCCCATTTCGTCCTGACCATTCCTTCCTTAGCGTAGAGGGATCGTAACTAGAGTAGAATACCATAATCCGTCCCAGTTTTGCCCTTATTATTAAGTGTAAAAGTTGTACGGGGGATCGTTGATCTTTGATGTTTGGCACAACTTAGAGAGGAATGTAGTATTTAGACATTGATCTTTGATCTATCAACCTCCCTCAGTATGCCGTACTTTCCCATTTTCAGCAGAACAAGCAGCACATGCCCATCTCCACCCAGTCGACCTCTCCCGGTTTTGAAGCCCCGCACGAATTCAACGAGAAGGAATCGTTTCTGGAGGCCGGCAGTCCTCACGACCTCTACAATCCCGACAAGGCTGCTATCATGCAACCCGACTATAAGCACTAAGAGTCCGATCTTGATACGACCGAGATTTCCCCCATTCTAACGCTATTGTGCTGTAGACCCACTCCAATCTGTTATTACTTCGTTTTGTAGCCCGACTAATCCTCGATCGATTTTGATTGTTCCCCTATCAGTCTTTTTCGATTGTGATTAGTTCCCTTTTCCTCTCCTAGTTTTCCTAGACCTCTCGCTAGCTAGTCAGTCGTACTGAGTTGCTCATAAGAGAAAGCGCCTCTTCTATCCCATATCCGTCATGCAAACCTCTCTACGCTCCTCTTCCCCACCTTTGCGAGTTTATATTTGTTCCATAATGCGAAAGTGCTACACACACTCCCTTCCTAACCATAATCGACTGTTCCATTCCCTCTTTAGTTCAACCATTCTTACCCCCACTCTCCATAATCAGATATTCTTTTGACCATTCGCAACTCCCTTACCATAATCTACCGTATTCCGTTTACCATTCTTCTCTCACCAATCCATAATCGTTTGTTCTCTGGGACCATTGTGCTTCTGGTTCTCTCATCATTCTTCTCTTCATACGCATCCACACTTAACCCACATCGACAAACCATTCCTTACTACGCTTTCCTAACTATCGCTATGATGATCACAACCCCGCCCTTCGTATGCTTTGTATTCCACGATAGTCTCCCTCGCCGTACTGTCTCTTCATTCAATAATCCCACCAACCCGGGTCGCAAGCGGTTGTGGCTAGCTGCCATTGCACTCAAACTGTTCTTCCCCCGAGCAATATCGATTGATAAAGCAAGCGGAATTCCGTCCGATTGACGTCTTGCGATGTCAATCAGTGATTTCTGATCGCTGTATCCAATTGATTTGCCGATTTTCCAGCTGTGATGCTGTCCTTGTGAGATACAACCCACACTGTTCTTCCATTCACTAACAACATCGACAAGCATTGTTATCGTAGATTGTTGCGTTACCAGTTGAACCAGAAGGCAAATTGTGCAAATAGGATAGCTTCCGTCCCTCGCTCTCCTCCTTTTCACGCATTTCAATATCTTATACGTTTGATAAATCGCAGTATGTTAACAAAGTGTTGATTGAATACCCATATCAGACAGAGGCCCTAAACAGAGGCGGTCGGCTCTCGCGGACTGATCCGGAAAAAATGCATTAAAAAATAGGAATTGGAGGTAATGCATGAACAAAGAAAGAAGGATATTGATCGAGACAGTTCTTCTGTGGTGTAAATCAATGCTCTTTTCCTTCGTTGTCTCTCTCATGAGTGAGAGGTACGAGATAGTTAGCAGAAAGATCACTCAGTTCATCCGGTCCGTGTGGAGACGACTCATTGCCTCACATTGACATGAAATGACTTTCAGAGGTGTCTTTCTTGCAACATTGGGTGATAGAGGTAAAGGTGTATCAACATCAAGCGATTTTACTGTCGTAAGACAACTCTAAGTGGAACCCACTGGTATGGCCAACTGTTATATGTTGGGTGATGGAAATTACTATTTGGAGGGAGGAAGGCTATGTCCCGCTTCGCGTGTGAGTCCATGAGAGAACGGATCTGATAGAGGTCGAGTCTAATTGTGTGCGGTACATTGAAGCATCGATCTCTTCCTTTCCTTTATCTCATCGTGTAAGAGATACGAGACACCACACAGATCACTCTCTCACTCTCCCTTGAGGAACTCTCCCATCCGAGCGAAGGTATACACTACTCCCTCCCCTGAATCGGCACAGTCTCGATCGGCCGTGCTCTGTTTGCGGACTTTTGTGAGTATTGAGAGGGCGCGAGAGACGATGGTGGAGTATCCCCTCCCTTTCCCCTCTTTTCTCTTCCCGCACACGGACGATTCGATCGAATAACTTCTACTTCTCATCTTCACTCTTCCTGACAATGCGTCCATTCCTCTTATGAGTTGGTGCGATGAATCAGGGAAAAGTGGGGAAAAGCGCGACGGAAACGATGGAAGAACGATACCGACGGTCACGATCCACCTGTATCGCACTCAGCACCGTGATCATAGTACGTTATTTCGTATCGATTTAGTTCGGAGTAAGGAATTATCTAGAAGATTGACGTAGTACTGTAGGTGTAACAATGATAACATAACATTTTATTCATTCGATATATTTTCTTATTCCAGTTGTCTTCTCTCACGATTTTCGCCTTGATGGCTGATGCTCTCCATAAATTCTCGTACGTGACCTCGTTACTGGGCACCAACGTCTTCGTTTATGGTGAGACCTCACACACCTTCCTTCCCCTTCTGCTCTTCTATTCTCATCCAGAAAGAGCTTGTCGAGACCTCACACTATGGTTGATAGATCGGTGTCAGTATCAGCAAAGCCTCCCATTGCAAAAATTACTTTTCGTGAATTTTCTATAATAGCTACTTCCGGGAAGGGTCTCGGGAATCGCGATACCGACAGTAAATGGGATACAAAGATCAGCCTTTGATTACATTCAGGCGTCGTCGTTCTCTTCTTCGTTAGTCTCTTCTCTCTCTTCATCTCATCTGGAATGATCTACTCCCTCATTGCTTACAACCAATCACTTTTCACCATGGTCCGTCAGTCTGCACACATGAAAGAGAAACCGATACACGGAAGTTCGACGATATTCCAACTGAAATTGTGTATAAAACTGAATGGCGAAAGTTGTCTGAATCACTTAGAGAAGAATGGCATCCGTACTTTCAAGTTTTCGATGGTTTGTCGACAAGATTCCTTTCAGTTAACCTTCTCCACGCTCACAGTCGGCAGTATGGGCATACTCGCCGGTATTCTCGGCTTTTGTCTGCATACAGAGGTCAGTTTGTAGCGAGGAAGAGCTCACTAGATTTGCACAGTTGGAATAGAGGGATTGGATGACATCGCGATAGATCCCGATACAAGATCCATCCGAGCAATTTGTAGCAGAGAAAATTAAAATGAAGAAGCGCGCCAAGATTCGATATTGACAGTCAATAGTTGTGCCACACAGTGACATAGTGAGACATAGCTCAAGCAAACATTCAAGGACTATGCAGTTTGCTCACCCAACATCAGGCGATAAAACTTTCTGCAATACGTGATGATACGAGCTTAGCCATCACTGTCCGATGTAGCTCAATAGTTTACAACAAGATGCATACACAATAGCAACACTAAGTTATGAGGAGGCAGTCTCGATATAATCTTGAGTATAACCTCTGAAAAATATTGTCAATTGCAGTTGCGCGGAGGCGTTCTCCGTGATTGGATGGCGGAGGGGTTGAAGAGAGAGTATGGACATCCCCAGGACTACCATGTGACCAATGCCTGGGATCGATTGCAGTCTGAGGTTCAATTTCTTTAACAATTTATTTGGGTCCTTTTTACAATAACCGCAATATCAATCCTTATCTTTTAAGTTTCGAAACTGTTATTGTTTGCAGATGAAGTGTTGCGGAGTGGAAGGGGAGTCAGAGTGGATCTCCAGTGATTGGTATCTCGGTCAAGTGAAGTATCCGAGGCGGAGACGGCCGGCGAGTTGCTGCAAGAGCTGTAGCGAGGCGAGGGAAACGTGAGAGATATCAGCAAGAATATATTTAGGATTGAAAACAGCTGAAGATAGGAAATATTTAACATGAGTTGGCCTCCTAAAAAGCGCGACTTTTAGAAAGTAAGCTGACAATGCAATATATTTAAATAATTTAAATAAATAATTTTTCACTGCCTGATTTCTTAGTATTCTTGGATCCGATATTTCGAAAAAATATAAAATTTGCAGATTTTGCATCCCGATCTTCGAATCTCTAACTCCCTCTGAATGGCGGGCATGCAATGAACTCGCATCAGTCTGCCCAAGCTCGGGGAATCAAGTAGAGGAGGAGAGCGTGTGCTCGGCAAAAACTCGGTCCGGAGGAGTTGCCGGTCGAGACTTTTGTGCACGTAGATGTGAGTCGTTCGCTTCTTTAGGACTTGATATAGTCGCTTGGGCCCTGTGGCGCCGTAGGACTTTGTGTGCATAGAATAGTGACTTTTATCCAAACTTTTCAATTTTTACTCTCAAAAATTCCAAATATGGACAATGTTTGCATCACAAACCGTCAGTACGACAAACGAAAAACCCCCGTAGTCAATTTTATGAAATTTAAATATATTGTTTATGCAATCAACTTACTTTTCAGGGTTGTTCCCCTTCTTCGAGAGTCGTCTTCGCTTCTACTCCATTGTTCTCATCACGGGAGGATTCTCCTGGCCCTTCTTCTCTTCTCGCAACGATCTCAGCTTTCGTATTGAACTACTATACCGATCCACTCTTAGGCAACTATGACGCGGTGAATACTCTTGAGTGAGTAACAATTAGCAATCTCAGTAATCTTCGTCAAATTGGGTACAGACGGTGGTTTGGAAAGGACGAAGTCGAGTGAGGGCTCTCTGCCCTTTTCGTCATCCATTGTTGTCATTTCAAGCATAATGAATTTCATTAATTGTCATCATTCGTTAATTTGCGTCATGCATTGTCATTTATTTGCTCTGTTCGTGACATATCTCTAGTGCTCAATCATATCGCCAAATGCAATAATAAAGCACCTTGTTTCCTCCTCCATTCAAACGTCCTGGTAGAGGTGTACTGAGCTGTCTCTGTGTTTTTTTTTGCAATTTTGTCGATGCAAATTTTTGTTTGGTACGAAGGCAGGCTGTGAAACTGTAAACAAGATCAAACGTGTTGCGCGCGAATTTTAGGTGTATCGCGCGAGTATCGTTGCGCTCATTGTCAGCGGTGAACACTGTTAGCAGATCATCCTTTCATTGCCTTCCTCCTTCGCTACTCTTTTATTCTTCTGATAATTTGGCCGAAATCGGGAAAGCTTCCCAAGATTCTGCGAGAACGGATTTGATGAAATTTACTTTAAAAAATAAGAATGCTCTATGAAACGTTAAAAATGCACGAAAAATGACAGTACTGGAAAGAAACGTGATTGTCACTGCATAAGATAATCACTCGTCTTATTCAATCATCAACACAATACTTGACTCAGAACCCTTTGACGTATGCTTTATTCTTGTTCCATATATTAAACTTCATTAACCCCTCAAACCACTATTGTTGAGATATTGTTCCGTCCTCTGTCGGTATGATTCACAACGTACTCAAGCTCATGTGCTTGTTAACGGATCATTTATTCAAATCATGAACTCAGCATTCATGCGTTGGCTCGGTGCCTAGGCGTCTCGGGAAACGGGAGTGAGAGGGAGGGAAAGAGATGGAATGAGAGGGGGTTGAACGAACGGACGGTGCTGGGGATCGTGGTGGAGATGGGATCGAGGATGCTATGGAACGGGGGAAGAAGGGGAGAAGGAGAAGAGGAGTAGGGTGAGGGTCTGCCTCAGTTGAGGCTGCAGCAGATCTCGGCGATTCTGAGGGGAGTGCACGCATTGTTGCAGCATTCCTTTGAGACGTCGGGAGCGGGCACGGCACGACGGAATCGAGGGAACGTTGGCTCTGCAATATGGATATGGCAATATTGTATCTGTTGGCGAATCTCTTAACCGTCTCTTAACCGATGCCTAAAAGTCGAGCAGTGTCGACGATCCCTCTCATATTCACCACACTGTGATGAAGAGAGGGGAGAAGGGGAGGGATCCTCTCCTTAATTTTCGCGTAATGAAAACTGAATAGGAATAACTGAAACAAACTAACTCTTTCCCTCGCACTTCTCCGGATTGCACAGATCTTCGTCCATTATGAACTGAATGAGTTTCGCTCCACACTTTCGAATGGGAACGTACACCTCCCAGTCTTCCAACTTGGCGACGGAAGGGGAGAACATGAGAGAACAGACGATGAGAAGGACAAGCTTGTGATTCATCTGCAAGGAAACGTGACACCAACAGTAAGATACAGTAGTCTTAAACATCAATATAATGATGACGATGTAAGGAAGCGGAAGGGTATCGTAATGGAGGTCGTAATGGAAGGCTTCTTAGCAGAGGATTTTAATGCGCTCAGCCCATTTCCATACCCATTATAGAGTTTGAGAGTGCGTGGAAGGGAGTCACCAAAATATTTAAATAAGTCTTCGCTTTTATGATAAACTAAAACATGATATTCAACGAATTGTTCTGGGCGTGCCTTGTATAGAAGCTGAAAGAAGGCAAGATTCGAATCAAGCCATTGAAATGAACACTGGGAGAAACTTGGGCCTTTATACAGCAGTGGGTGGAGCTTGCAGGAGGCGTATCCTCTTTGCAGCCCGGGGCGGAGACTAGGGCTTCGAGAATGAGCGACGTCCAGAGAAACAGAGAACTAAGGAAAAGTTGAAAGGGTAAAATAGAAAAAATTAAAATACATTCTAAACAATGTAAATGCTACAAGTTCTGCTACAATTATCAAAAAAGAAGCAATTCAACGGCAGCTGCTCCTAATTTGCTATGCATCATTACAAAACATTTAGAATTGTTATGTTTCTAACGATTGTGGTATATATGTGAATCGTAGTCATACGGTAGTCTGGCAGCGCACCTCTCATTTGATTAACAGCCACTCTCAGCAGACAACAAACCAATTTGTGAATTGAAGAGATTACCCCGATTTTTGTCGAATCTCATAGAAGAAATGTAAGGGATGGCAGGGATAGTGTGTTACGACGAGTCATTACGAGATAATGAAAGAAAAATCAACAGTTGATTGCATGGTATATGAGCCTATTTGCCTAATTGTAAGAATCGGGCAATGTTCAGGACACAGCACTGCGGGGACAGAGTGTCACAAAATGGAACTTTTTTGTCTGTGCCAGCAACTCAGGGTTTGTCCGATCCTTTGGCAAACGGGCTCATATAATTTACGACCATTTTCTTTATCAGGTTGCAAATGTTAGACGTCCTCGGAGAAAGTCGGTCGGAGAACAGGAATACTTCCGGGAATATCGATTTCGAACCTGCAACCCTACTGCACACTTTTTCCATTGTAGCCTAACAGAAAGTATGGGGTAAGGGAGAGCCTTGCAGATATCTTTCAGTTTTTACTGCCATGGGAACCATTCCAACTGATCTTTCAGTTAATATCATGTTTTAGTTTATCATAAAAGCGAAGCCTTATTTAAATATTTTGGTGACTCCCTTCCACGCACTCTCAAACTCTATAATGGGTATGGAAATAGCGTATTAAAATCCTCTGCTAAGAAGCCTTCCATTACGACCTCCATTACGATACCCTTCCGGTTCCTTACATCGTCATCATGTTATTGATGCTGTTTAAGACTGCTGTTTTCTTACTGTTGATCTCAAGTTTCCTTGCAGATGAATCGCAAACTTGCCCTTCTCATCATCTGTTCTCTCATGTTCTCCTCTTCCGTAGCCAAGTTGGAAGACTGGGAGGTGTACGTTCCCATTCGAAAGTGTGGAGCGAAGCTCATTCAGTTTATCATGGACGAAGATCTGTGCAATCCGGAGAAGTGCGAGGGAAAGAGTCAGTTTGTTTCGTTTTTTCTTATTCAGTTTTCATTACGCGAAAATTAGGGAGAGGATCCCTCTCCTTCTCCCCTCTCTTCATAACAGAGTGGTCGTTAATTACGTTAACTAAATCGTTGTTAATTAACGAATATTATTAGCTACCCTTCTCACTTCATAGAGGCACGAAACGGGAGAACTGAGGGTCAAGTTAGCAAGATCTAAGGCACGACAACGAAAAGAATTGAGATGAAGACATTTCAAATCCGTTGCAAGAATGGAATAATAGAGTAGTCCTCTCCTCGTTAAATTAATGAAAAGTTGTACTATTTCCGAGAGGCTAAGGAGGAAATACGAAGAATAACTTAAGAAAATACTTTCGCCTAAAAAAAAGTAATCTCGGTTCAACCTAGCTTCGTATTAATTTTTCAATGCATCGTTGTGTATGACTCCACACGTTCGACCTGGATTAACAATGATGAAGATGATGTATGCTGTGTAGTGATATCGAATTTACACGAGCTTTTCACATATTTGCATATTTCACAAACACTCCTTATATGGCCATCTTTACACATTTGGCAATCTTCTCAGTCAAATGGACACTCAGTCACTGACATTTAGATTTTCGAAAGGCGAGAGAGTACGATAAAGAGAGAGGCCAGACGGTTAGAGAAAGGCAAGAGATGGGCATGAGTTGGGTTTGAGCAAACAATCAATAATGGTAGAGAAGTCATAGAAAATTTCATTTTCGGGACTTGGGTAAACGCGATTTTCAAGTTTTTGCTAAAATACATCAAGATATCGTCTTTAATGATTTCATTTTTCTCTTGATTAGTTCTATTTAGCTCAAGCAAATTATTAAACGAACACTGAAAATGCACAACACAAATTTCCCTAAGTTTTGAGCGAGACAATGATTTTTGTGTTTTCCCGAAACTTCTCTTTCCCAAAATAGATCCTTGAATCTTGCCTTTTCTTCCTTTGTCTGTGCTATCTCATCATCGATCGATATCCCCTTCTCTTTACCTACCTTTGCACTGTCTCTTCCTTGCACTGGACCACAATGCGCTCATCCGACCTCGAAAATATTGCAAAACGACTATTATCAGCAATACAATCAGCGTCCAGAAAGCAACACTGATAATGTGTCGCTTTCTGGACGCTGATCAAGGTGGAGTATCAGAAGGCCGTTCTTCTTTCAAGATAGTCATTTTGATGGGTCTCGGGCCAGTGGATTGGTCTCCTTTCCTTTTCACAGTCGCAATGGCTGGATAAAGATTCCTGCTCCTTTGGTTCCCGATAGAACTGTTGACGGAGTTGCATGCAGATTGTGTCCCACTGTAGTTCGAAAACGAAGCCTGTGGCGTGTGAAGGCTCTATTCCTCCAAACTCGAAAATTCATATTTGAGTGACTTTGAAATTGAGTAAGAACTGCTAAAATTTGAAGCCTATGATTCGTTCAAAAATCGATTTAATAAGCGATTCTTCCGATCAGTTTCAGAAAAAATAATTGATGAGAAGACGCGGGTGGCGGTAGTCTTTAACTGTTGTCTCATCGCCCAGACCTCCTCCCCATCCATTGTACCGCACTCGGCCTCTCACACAGTCTCCCGCCCCCTCCCTCCCTCCATTCTCGCTCACCTCTTCTTCTCCCCTACCATAAACACTCCCCCGGCCCCATTTTCTGTTCTGCCATGTCCTTTCCCCTTCTTCTCTTCACCCTTCCTTCCTCTCTCACCACTATGATTTTCTGCCAGCCTCACACCCTCCCCGGTCATCCATTAGCTGTCTACAGAAGATCTGATTGCATTATTTAGAACGACCCAGAATAAAGATCTAACTAATTACTTCTCTCTTTTCTGATGTATCAAAATTCTTCTGATCGGTCTCCAACTAGCAGTCATGAGCACCTAGCGTACACGTTTGTGTTCTTGAGGAGAGACGACAGGTTGAGATAAAGTGATTTCTACCAACTGAACTCGATCGCACCACTGATGATCAACCATTGATCAGTGGTTACAGACTTTCGAGATCTCTCAACTTCTACTTCATTACTGTTAATAAAATTTATCTGATCGAACAAATGTAAATGTGTTTGTATACTCTTATCTGGGACAAGTGAAGTAGGAAAAAATGAATTTAGCTAATTATGTTGGATATAACGCGCATATGCATAAATATGAGTAACCTTTGTTTTAGGGATGTTTGGTAATTTTTCTAGGGATTAAGTTCCGTATCACAAATGTGGCAACATCTTATTTAGGCATATACAATAACAGAATGAAAAATAGTGTGCACTTAACATGGAAACCCTTGATTGTTAGGCAACAATTGTACTATATGACAAAACAAAAACAAATAATTTGACTATTGATAAACATTCAGTATGTTCCCACTGTAGTTAGCGAAAATTTTGAATGAAAGGGAAAGATGCAGAGAAAACAATATCCACAATTGTGCGGTGACTCGCAAAGGTGCAGGATTCGTGAACAATTAACGATAATATAATTTTATATCACTCCATCTAATCAATATACTCTATCAAAATGGGGAAGACGCATTTCATGAAATTCGGAATAGCAATTTGTATAAGTAGCATCAAATCTGACCGGGAAATATGGTTACTGGAGATGCACTGGGCTCTGAAATAGTTGCGCAGTTGTAAAGCACTGGGATGATCGATTACTGTTTTATGCTAATGCTTGTGACTAAAATGGGAGAGTTATGAAGTTTGGCGAGCTAAATCATCGTTTCTCGCGTGTGAATGTTGATAGACATGGTAAGCAAGTTGAGTTGACGACCGTCCTGTGAAAATGCTGATTGTTGTCTATTACATATTCATTTTCCGTTCGAGTTTAATCTTTATATACCCATCAACTTCAGCCATCAACACGCGCATCCACTCTATAGCCATAACCCTACTGTTACTTTCAACTACATTATTGCAATCGGAAGCCCCTAGTATATCCATTTTTCGCATTTTCAGAACAGATTAACACTTCAAGATAGTGTGTTTCTTATTCTAGAGAGAAGCCATTGGATCCCAGCTCACATCGAGATAATCTGCATTGAGATGGTATGGATTGACGATGTGCTTGTAGAAGAGTGCGCGAGTGGTCACCATCACTCGACATCGCTTGCAGAACAACTTCTGCAAATATTATTATTGTACTTATCGTAAAATGCAATACCCTTCATTCACCAACGAAATAATCCGAACTCAGAACTACAAAATTTCATACATAAAAATAAAGACACACCTTTCCTTTGCCGAAATATTCGTTGAACTCCTTGAATAGTTCTCTTCCGATCTCGCCCTGTAATTTCTAAATATTAAAAATAAAATTCATTCGAGGCTACGTCTCAGCTAAATCAAAGAATTCCACTATCACTTAAAGAGAGCATTTCCTAAGGTACACACTGACCTTGTGGTTCTTGATTATATCGGGCAGTATTGAGGCGAGGTAGGCTGAATCTGAAAATCCTAGTTTTGACATCATCGCTATCTCGCTCTTGAAGGTGCGGCGAACACTATTACACGTCTCTCTCAATTTCATGCATGTGTGATTGTTAGTACCTCAACTATAACCTCTTACCCCACGTTATTTTACAGAATATCACTGACCGGTAATTATCCTCGACATGTCTGCATCTCCGTTAATTCGTCGAGCATACTTCTTTTCTATTTTTTCCAAGAAATGCTCAGTGGGGATGGTCTTCTTGTCGGGATGAGGCACTCGAGCTCCACTTCTGAAAATCACATAGATTCTTTTATACATTTTTTATAATGATCTACGCCATTTTCCTCTTAGATTCATCACATTGAGATTCTTCCGAGATAATTGTAGGAAACTGATTTTGAAAATAAAAATATATACATTTTAAAAACATTAACTTACTCGAGGTACGGTGAAGAGTACTGCTTTGAGTAGAAGACATGAAGGCTGCAATTTTTTTGGTTTTGTTTTGTAAACAGATCTGAGAAAATTAGCCAAATGATACAAACTTCAATTTCCCATTGGTTTTGTCTCTTGCGATTTTGACCGCTAAAATTGGCTAAACGGTATGCACTCACTCGTCGCTGATTGAGGATAGATTGAGAAGGTGTTTTGCTGCGAATGCGAATATTTGTGAAGTTCCCTCTCCGTCTATTGCCTGCAATTAACTCTCTAACCTATTTCTTTCTTTTTTGTACACATCCAGAACTAACTGGCTTAAAAATATAAGTAATTTTATTATTACAAATCAAAAGCGACTCTAATTCATCTTCTCTGCATTTCTCAACTCCCTCTAACCTGTCTGGCGTACTTGCAGTGCACACCACTCGCAAAGTGAGCGAGATGCTGCATGACATTGAATTCGACACATCTACAGAATGTGCAGAAGAAGTACTGAAATATAAACAATTTTATATATTTTCACTATTTCACTAAATGAATTTGTGCAGTGCGTAAAGTGCAATGGTTACGTTTTTTTTTTAAATCGTTTTTAGTGAAGATGATATACAGACACGCTGCTCGCTGCGTTAGCAAAGGAAACGAAGTGAAAATATCTAACTTCATGTTCTTCCAATCGTCTGATGATCTCATACGCGACGATTTTCGACACGTGCTCATTTCGATCCAATGGATTGCCGCCTTTCTTGTACTTGTCTTCCCAATCATCCACACCGTTCACTGAAAATAATTTGTTAGAGATTTATCTTGACATCAGGCAATGGGCCTGCAGGAAGATACCTTCTTAGAACTCAATGTAGGAAAGCCAAGCGAGGATATGTTCATAGGTTATTGGTTAATTGATTAGAAGATCATGAGTCTTACTCTCTCATATTTAGCCCATGAGAACAAATCCCCTGGCAGTTGACCCTATCAACTCAAGAAGTATATCGCTCCGGGGGGGGGGGGGGCGGGGCGGAGTCAGCGAGTGACGCGTTGAAATTTCGACGCATCGCGGTCATGTGTCGCGTGCTTTTCCGGAGCAGCCGTAACGTTCCGTGCGCTATCTCGCTTGAGTTGACAGGATTAAGACAGGATAGTGAGTTCATTTTGGGTGTGTCACTTGAAATAAACTGTACTCAAATTTGGCCAATATGTCATATCAGCACCGGGTGAGATAATTATGCATTGCGATGGTAGACCGGATAAGAGAGGTATGTACTCCGATGCTCTACAGGTTTAAATCGCGGTCGCGACATGCCTAAGTTCTGCAGAACCTGTGAGCATAGGCTCTGATAAGAGGCGCTGAGACGAGGGCTGATGTAATCTGAGAGTCAAAAAAGGAAAGAAATATAAAGAGGAAAACCTGCAGCATGGGCCATCGTCATGTTGAGGTTCTCCGGATTTCCCGTTCGCTCCACTTCGCACATGTGAACGAAACAGTCAGCGAACTTCTTCGACATCTGAAAATTATTCTGAATATATTTTAAGGTGGCGAATAAGGCTACCGTAACCTTACCGTGAAATCCAACTCGCGACTTAACAGCAACCCTTTTCCTATGATCCTTATTCAATTTCTCTTGGAACAATGAAAAAATCACGAGAATCTCAGTAGAAGCCCATTCATAATATCTCTTGTCGCACGCAAAAAACACTCTCACTGACATTGAGAATGTCAGGATAAACGTTTTGACTATAACTATCTTACCTTTAGATGGTCCAGCCATGCCGTTCGCGAAATTCCCTTAGGCTGCTCAGGTTTCTTCAACCAATCTTCCAGAGAGAAATTCACCGACTTAAATGAAGATTCGATCACCTGGATCGAGTGTGCCAACCCTACATCTTAATATTATTCAAAGCATATCAGTGCAGCATTCATTGAGACAATATGCAGCACAACACCGGGTGAAATGACAAAATTGAGGGGGGGGGGGCGAGCCCCGAATACGTTTCATCAAGGGATCGAGAATGAAGTATGACACGGGGGGGGGTAGTGGCGTGACCTTTTCCCCAGCATACCATGCAGCATCCATCGAAGCGATCACAGATTCCCGAGTGACATTCTCCATCGTTTCCACCTCGCTGCCCGTCGTCTCTTTCTGCAATTGAATCACTTATTTTTTAAATGAATTTGGCTAGTTTTGTATGCCGTGCAAAGATGCAATTTCTATACGAAAGAATGATTGTGAAGACTAATAGCCCACATTCCGGTCAATCACTGAACCCAACATGACTATCCGCCGATAGTACGCATCTCTCTCGCTTTCTCTGCCCGATACGACTAGACTAGGAACATAATGCTTCGTGGTTCCTGCTATTTTTTGTTTCACCCAAAATCATGCTCTATTGGGAAGTGTTTCTCTAATGGGAGTAAACTGTTTAACTCGCCAATAACGTCCTCATCTCCTCTACCATGAAGTCGTTGTACATTTCTTGGATCTTGTCCATTTTTTCTGTTGTAACGGTAACATCTTGTTCCGTCTCGTGTTCTTCGAGATCGGCTTCCAGTTCCTGATAAATATCGGATGGATTCCGGACTATGATTACTTCAGCAAATACGTTAATCAGGCTCTTATTCCTTACGGAGTAGTGACTACCTATGAATAACTAGACAAACTAACAAAGACTAACTATACATGGACAATCAGCTAGAAAACGCTTCATCTAAGATGATGAGCAATCATTATAGTTTTGAAAATCTTTAAAATGTGATATTACAGCTTCAAATTGTCGCTAATTCATGTTCGTTGTACAGTTCCAATAATCTCATTCTCAAAGCATCCTCTGCTAATTGCTCTGTCCGTGGATCCCTGATCCTCACCTATTCAAGGCAAACTAATACCTCTTCCCCTCCGCTAGATCCCCATTCTCAATCCACTCCATCCTCTCTCCTTTCCCATTCCTTTTCTTCCTTCTACGGGGCAATTCAACGTCAATCCACAATCCCTCTCACTTTCGCCCTATCTCTCGCCCTCACTCATATGGTGAAAAACGCCTGCCAGCTCGCTCCCCTCTCCGTTACTAAGAATCAGCCATGATTCATCTAGCCTATTGTAAGACCCTTTTCGTATCCTCTCCCTTGAATCCCAATCTGGACAGTGCTAATGCATGAGCTGTCACAACGAGGAACGAATCATTCAATTCAGATCGATGACCGACTGAGAGACAAAGTACCTGAAAGAACTATGCACCATTTAGCTGCTACAGTCAAACCATCATAGTGCATAGTCACAACTGCTAGTCAGCAATTATGGCGATGCGCTGTGCTTTTTTTTGACTACTGTAGTGAACAACAAGAGAACCCGTCTCATTTCCCAGTGAACTTCAAGGTATACTAATTGGGAATACCCCGATTTGTTACAGGAATCGTTTGTTTGTGTAATACGTAAAACACACTTACATCAATGTATCTCCGCAGAATTTCCTCCTTGCTTAATGGCTTACTACTGCTCGAGGCCGGATTATCGATTTGATCAAGGCATTACCTGCAATTAAACTATTAATGAATAAATAAATAGATTAAGTAAATGCAGAGAACTAACAAACACTTTAGCATCGGTGTCAATCCAAATTGCAATCTCGTTATCCGCAACACTACAAGCACCACTCCAACTAATGAGGATCCCATTACCCCGAATTTCGGAGGTGCGCCATAAATATTATGACCTCTTCCAAACATCTTGTAATCCCATCATATTAATTTAATAATGATTAAGTAACAAGTTAAAGGCTGAATATAACCTCGTCTTGCCCTCGTTCCTCTGTCCACTTTCTCCTTCCTCGTTTCGTACGGTGTTCCCTTCACATCACACAGGACCTAAACGTAGTTACGTCAGTCTATCACGTCAATCAATACACTATCAGCATCACACTCTGAACAAAAAATAAAAAAATAAACGGTAGCGATCCTTACGAGTCTCAATTGAGCTTCCACTAAACCCTAACCTCGAAAAGGGTCCTACAAACGTCAAAATATCTAAAAAATAAATAGAGCTTACTTTAACTGATTCCTCCAACCGCTCAATGTCGTCCTTAAGTCTTTCCTTTGAGCACATGTCTGCACAATTGACGTTTAGCAAGTGGCAGGAACGTTACTTAAACTGCACGAAATATCGCCAGATTATTTAGTTCCGACGCAAATATCTAAATATCGAGCTGCTAAGGCGAAGGCATTGCAACGCAAACTGTTCTTCACAGGTTGTTAATAAAACTGCTTTCTCGGGAACTGTACATGCCAGTAGCTACTCATGCTAGCAGGCTACCAATTTGAACGACAATATTTAATAATAGTAAAGAGGGAACCGTGCAAAATCGATAAAGGAAGAGAACACTCGCAGGCAGTCAAGGGCGAAGTTTGATGCGTTTTCTTACAGTACTCCGCACAATTGGAGCTGGGTCAAAGTAACGATCACCAGTGGCAGTTTGTGTTACTCCGTAAACGATAAATTATCACCTTTAAATTGAGTATTGGATTATCCATAAATCTTATTTATCGATATTAATAAAAAACAAATTTGGAAAGGAAGTCACCGAGGGGGTTGATACCCCGAGTTCAATTCCCGGCCGTGCCACCGTCCCCACCCACCAGGTGCCCGAAAGGGGATTGGGAGTGATTATATCACGCGGAGGTGCGAAGATGAGATGAGGAACTCCGGACTGATCTGTCCTTCATCATCACTGGCCATCACAAATGCGAAGCGGTTACATCAAAGGAAGCTAGGAAGTTGTGGTCCTTTCATACGCAAACACTCTATTGGATGAGTTCGTATCGGATAAACGGGCTGCAGTTTTGTTCAATAAATTGCTGCTGATGGACTGATTGAAACACAGACTCATGGACAATCGTTGCATGTTTATCAGAGCTATCCAATGGTCACTGTATGTACATGGAATAAACACCAGTTGAGCCAGAATACGGCAAAAATACCAAGATGATCGTTGCATGTTATGAAGAGAGAAAACTTATTCAAAAATAGAACTGTGGAAAACGAGGGCTCGCGAGAAAATTGGGAGGTGGAAATTCAGGTTTTATATATATATATATATATTTGGATTAAACGAGCTTTCACTTCCTTATATGAGGTTCTAGGTTCTCAATATAGAAGAATCATCGAAAGACGAGTTTTCGTTCTCGTTTGCGTGGAAGCTTTTATTTCTCGCGGCAGAGAATCTGAAATGAAGTTTATATAACACATGGAGTTCAATTCTGTCTATTATTTTTTCCGCGTTCGGTTCGAAATATATATTTATATATTTAAAAATATTTAGGAGCTACTTCCTTTCCTTCCTTTTTTTCAAAGTTTTTCATGTTTCAAATACAAAACTATTTCATTACTGATATATGTACTATAACAAAATAAATGAATGGGATTTACCGGAATCGATGCTAGAGATACTTTGAGATCCGTGAGCATGTTGAAGGTATCCTCGAAAAGACCACTGTCAACGTGGAAGGACTCATCTTTCACGGTTTGCACGTTCGGAATCGCACCGGTCACCTGAGAATATGAGGTCACCCAATGACAATAGCTGCTTACGCATTATTTTGGCCGTTCAATCTCTCTAAAGATGCGAACAGTGTGCACGTCAAAAACGAAGGGAACATTTTGCTCTCGAGAAAAGATAAAAATTTAGAAATCTTCCTGTATTCGTCATTAATTTTGCTGGCAATCGAATTTTATGTGTTTTACTGTCAGCTCGTTAACATCCTCGCCAGCACGAGACAATCAATAGCAGGTGCTCACCCGCGCCGTGTCAATTCCGGTGAGTTTGTTACAGACGATGGTGATCCCTTTGAGGATAATAGCTACGGGATTAGGATCTGACGGATCGGACCACAACGGCCAGGGTGTCGCTTCGATCGGTGCGTAGTCCTGAATGGAACTTTTGTTTTTTTTTAACTGTCTGAGTTGTCTTCACTTTCTATATTTTTCTGAGAGTATCATTTCATCGGCTCACATGTTAAACCCATTTCGAAATACGATCAGTCTATCGGGCACGTTTGAGTTCGATCCTACTCCACTCTTTAACTCACCGGCTTTCCCTTCTCATAGTATGCCACAAGGTAGATCACTCCTTTCGTGTTTCCATTCGCATCTCGCGAACAATCGAAAACAAACGCTTGATGTGCGTCCTGTAATTACATTCATATATTTTTTATGCTATTTATCAAGTTTCCTTTTCAATTGTGAATGTGTAACTCTCCAAATCGTAGTTAGAGTTTAATACTGATTTAACTTAAAATCTAAACCCTCACTTTGCTGTTGGTCTACTCTATATTCTTTCCTGCACACATTGCTCACATGATCTTTAGCCTGATTCATGGACGATACTGGATCTCCTCCAAAGACAACGATGCATTTTCCTGCTGCATTCAGTGAGCTCCAATCCAGCTGCTCCGTCATGTGAATGACATTGCTGCAGTTCTGAAGGAGATTGCCCTCGATGTCGTTTTCATCGAATGAAGATGTCGATGCCTGAAAATGAAGATATGCTTCTTCACTGGTCCGAGATCTTGAAAGAAGATCGGCCTTCTGATGCCCCATCTTGATCAGCGCCCAGAAATCTACACTGTTAAATATTGTAATGCATTGTACTAATTAATCGCACGGATATTTTGAGATCATTCGAGGAAACCCCAGCTTTCGGTTGCGTTGTGGTGGAGGAAATGGGCTGAACAGTTTGTTAGTCACACTCGGAACTTAACATTTTTTCAATTACTGACTACAAAGATGTTTATGAACCACTTACGTGCAGTGTGGGACATAAAATTTCATCAACCAAGCTTAAAAACCACGCATCAATGAGATCAGAGACTTCGAATATGCTTCACCGAATCTAAGTAATATCAGAATGATCGGCTAACACAATTACACTTTTATTTGCAAAAAATATGAAAGTTTTAATTCCCGCGTCCACAAACACCAGAAAATTTTTTTTTAATGAAAAAAATTGTGGTAGATTTCTTGTTATGATTGGTGTTACTCACACTGACATGATCAGCAGCAGAAGGCGAGGCAGCATTAGCTCTTCGTCGCCCATTTCTTCCCGTTCGACCCGAACTGCCACTATGGACGTTAATGATCTCTGCAATAACATCATAAAGTGACTATATTGGGACGCTTTTCGGTAATTTACAAACTACAAAATCCAGTCTCTAGCAAAGCGGTCGACGAGAGCTCGTACGGTGATTGTTTACCATGGTCTTGCGCCATACCAGCGGACCATCTCTACGCATATGCCTTGGAGTGTCACAGATTATACAACAATCGTGCTAGTCAGCAGGAGCCACATTTTTTTTCAATCCTAGTTTATATTTATAAACGCAAGGAATTTGTTTAACTCACCAACTTCTTCCGGATCAACTTCTCCAACAACGATGCAGTCATCTGAAGAAAAAAAATGCGTTAAAGAAGGAGAGGCACGAACCGCGCCGATATGCAAAGTGAGGGAGAGCGCTCTCCTCATTTCGCACAGTCTCTCGCTCGTTGCCTGCGCTTCAGGGTCACTTGGCAATCAGCCAATTGAGTATATCTCGGTTTAGACGAAAATTGAAAGCATGGGAGTTTCGAAAGCGTTATGGGGTGCTCATGCCACATCGTCTGACATCGAGAACTCAGTTAGCCAGATATTCGTGCCACCCCTTCTTTAAAGAACTGTTTGTTATCTATTTTGTTTTCGCATTTTTCAAAAGTACTGTTATTTGCCATGAAAGTCTTGAAAATTCTAGTAACTGTTCCCAGTGTTTCATACTAAAAATGTCACAATCGGCAAGATAAATTGAGCCTTACATCATCATTTGATGTTATTTAAAAAAAATTTATACCAACCGTCGTCCGAGTCGAGTACGATGACTTCCTTTCTGTCTTCCTTTCGAGACATTGTCGTCTGGACAAGGCGGATATTGTGTATTGCGACGCTTTTGTGTAAACGGGGAACATCGAACAATGTATTTAGACCATGAGCAAATATGCTGAATCGCAATTCTGTATGTGTTTTTTTTTTGCAGTTAACTCGCGTAAATTGGTCAGAATTTCTACATAATTTAGCCCAAATATATTCATTAATTACAAAAGGACCAACCCGACCTGTGAATGGCGATGGAACAATGAAGCGGTCGATCAGTCTTCCCAGAGTGCGAAGGCGCTGAACGCTGACTGCGACAGCTTCGCGGAACGTCAATTGAGGCCTGCAATGACAATATTTATATTTGAAATTGATTTATATAAATGGAAAGGATAAAAGAGAGTTACCGGACTGCCTAGAACACGGCTAACTTCTACTGAGTGTAATAACTACCGTAATCGACGACGACGTTGCAAGGGTTCCTCACAGCTCTTTGAGGCGATGTCCCTCCGTCGCCCTACAATAAAAAAACAATGCTCTAAGATTAATAAATATAATAATATGAGTTTGAAATATTTACATTTTTTGAGTACGCTAGTGCGCATTGCGTACTATTTCGACGATAAATGCGTTGTTCGCTTGAGTCAGACTAAATTTTTGTTTTGGCGCTTTATAATAATTTATTTACCTTTCTTTGCCGATTTTATATGTTACTTCAATAGTTGCAATAGCAGGCCTTTATGTGCAACACGCAAAAAAACGGCACAACGCAAACAAGCGACAAAATGAAGCAGTTCGGTTCACAGTTTGGTTTCTTCTGTTTTTACGGGGCAACTCGTCCTCATCTCATCGGCGTGCTTTCAATTTCATATTCTCGCATTTACAATTTGTTCATACGTCTTCATAATTCAATTTTAGATACTGGATCAAATAAATTGAACTGACGATAATAGTGGGTAAAAGCCAGTATGCAATGAAGGGCGAAAGGCAAGTAGTATACTAATATCTAGGACAAGCATTATGTATATGATGGTGAAAGGGTATTTCAATCGATTAAAGTATTTGGATGACTACAACAGTACGCTTGGTCACAAATTACTGTGAGAAGCGAGATTTCTTTAAAATGGAGAGGATATCCATAGAGGTAGAACATTGGTAGATTTGACCTCGAGACAGGGCATAAGGCTATGATAGTGGTGATCACGTCTAGGGAGAGATCTTAAGACTGATAGACTCAATATGGAGGTAGTCAATATAATACGGAAATAGATGCATATCTAGATGTAGTGCATTCCCTTCATCGCCTTGATGTTTGCATGAGGAGTCACAGCTTCCGTTTCCAACGCCTGCAAAGGGCATAATAGAGGGATCATGCAAACATGCGCCAAACAAGAAGCACAGGCAAGGCATACTGCCTAAAAACAATCAACTAAACTGAATTCGGTTGCAGTTCCCACATATGATAACTATTCAATAAGCAACTAGCCTCTCTGACGAGGTCTTCTTTTGAGTCCTTGTAGAGATCGCACGAATTTCTGAAAAAATACTAGATAATGCCGTCAGATGTAACTCCGAAAGTTTGCATAAGTGCCATTGAGAATGCAAATGCATTCCGTACGAAAACTCACTCCTTGTAAAAGTCAAAGTTATTCTTGCTTCTCTTCGCTGCGAGATGTGCGTAGTGTAGAGGCACGGGAATGGAGAGTGGCTTTGGGCAACGGACGTTACCGAAGCAATGAGCGAAGACGATGGTCTTAAAAGGTCACACTAGAGGGATCAAAGATCAAAGATTAAATATCAAATATACCTGAACGAAAGCAGTGGACACCTTCCAGTCATCGCGGACAACTGTGTAGCGAGAGGGAAGAGCGGTTCCCTGTAAGATTAACATCCCAACTAAGATAATACTGCAAGTATAGAATGCGGACTTCTCAATAACTCACGATAGTTCCGTAGTGTGATTGAAGGTAGAAGTCCCACTTGTTGCGAGAGACGATCTTGGTCTCGACCAGTGTGCCCGGAGGACAATTGGGGTGTGGGGCACTGAAACAAGCAGTGAGTGCATGATTATTGAGTATCAGACTATGAAGGTTTAAGGTCACTATGCAGGCTTGTAGGATCACAGATCATTATATTATGCTCCAAGACAAAAGATAATGCTACGGTTTTAAAATATCCAGCTCAAGCTAAGAAAATGTCAAAGATCAGGATATGAGGATCATAGATCAAATATTTGGCTATGCTGTTCATAGATCAAAGATCAGCTGTCATAGGTCCAAGATCAAAGATCACAACTGACTCTGTGGGCATCTGCTCGAGGTTGGAGCGGAAGAATCGCGTGTGATGACGCTTGGCCACCATTATGTAGGTTATCGTGATCTTCTTCCCGTTTTCCTCCTTGATGGCGAACTGAAGAGATCAAAGATCCGAGATCACGTCAATCTATAATAAGGTGAGAGTAACGTACACTCTCAATGGCTCTCTCGAGCGACTCCAACTCTTCATATGCGATCTTCTTCACTTGTGTGTCTGATGCTCCATCACGATAGACGATGATGTGAGCGGGCATTTTATCGACGTTCTAGAAGCAAAAACTAAACATAATTTCACAGCTAAGCCAACAGAAAACGATGCCTTGAGTAGAGAAATAGCTGTTCTAATATTCACTTACCTCGTAGAACTCCTTTATGCGCTCCTTGAATAACTCTACCATATTGACCGTTTCTTCCTGGCCGAGACGTTGTACACGAGAGGAGGAACCGTAACTGCAAGAAGATCGTAACTCGACGGTAAAACGCGAATTGTCTCATTCCTATCGTAAGAATGCCCCCTTGATGCCGGTGGCTGTATACCTAGCAGGTGCCATGTTAAATCGTAATAATAAATCCACCTACCGAGCTCCCTTGATATCGATCGAACCGACAACAGATACGACCGAGCGCGGGCAGGCGTAGTAGTTGATCTCCTGCAATGAAATCCATGATGATTGGTAGTCACTGCTCATTCAGAATTCTAGCGATTACCTACTTCTATTAATCAATCCAAAGATATAAAATCGAAACATAAATTCTATTTCATTTGAGATAGTAGAGATACCCTTTCATTTATCCCCTATTGCACGTCGTTGTGCTTCAGAGAAAAACATAGAAAATGTAGCGCAGACAGATAGCACAGAATCGTAGAAACGAATGTCGAAAATAGATCATCAATACTTGATAACATTTTGCAGGGGTGGTGTACCGTACCCCGAATCGAGTGTTTCCTACGGGTCGAGCAGTCGGCAGCTTCTCGTGCTTTCCTCTGTATTTGTTTGCCTGCACAGCAGTGAGCCCTGTTTTCAGCTCGTGTTCCTTCTGCAATGAACAATCGATCAATTAGCGAAAATTGTCCCTCGAAAGGAAAAAAGCGTCAATATCATATCATTAAGGGATACTACTACTACTATAAATGGGGCCCTATTTTCCCATGGATACACTATTTTATACTTCGACCAAAATACTCACGATGGCATCGAACCGTTCTTCTCTTCCTGGATGGGAGACGTCAATGCCAATGATGAGCACCGGGTCTTTAGAATCATGCAGTCTCTCCACACTGAAAACAACCATTTCGTGATAAAACTAAACATTGTGAATACGTTAGTCATTTGCCGGGTTGGCTTGAGATATGTCAATCATTCTAGTCTCTGAAGATAGTCTTTCCGAAAGGACGTTCAATCTAGTGACCGGGTTCTACAGTATACTCGAGAATCAAAAATACCTTACTTCTTGTGCGCGTACGATGAGAGACGGAAGAAGATAGATCCCGTCTTAGCGAGAATCTTTAGAAGCATATTCTGTGCCGAAGAATTAGTGTCAGGATTGCCGGTCAGTTTCTAAAAAAAATCAAAGATTATAGATAAGAGATCAGACTAAAAACGTCGAAGAAACGTAAGTATTCAAAGAATTTCCTCAATTGTCATAAGCTTCTGTTCTTCAGACCCTTATGCTAAAAAGACTGTTTCACCGCTATTTGATGCATATACATCATACCAGGATATGAAAGGCAACGGTACCTCGTACGTCTTGCGGATAGCACACTGGGAGGCGATTCCATACTTGACGTCGCAGTAATATTTGATGGCGGCTGAGATTACGCAGTCAATATTTAATTATGGTAATTAATAATAATTATAAATTAATTATCAATAATTAATCAACTATAAATTATCGATAGTTGAATTTATACCGTAAGTGTTCGCATCTCGCCGAGGCATCACCCACAGAATCAGGGGCACGAACTTTCCTCCAGTCTCTTGAGTCTTCCTTGCAACCTGCAGTATTCGGTCTCACTAATTGCATAGACTAGAATAGTTTGAAGGTAGTTTTCAATTAAATAGGCTTGAGTAGTACACAACTCACCTTCGCATTAAGATTAGCGAAGAATCCCTTGAAGTATTGGTCATTGGTCGTATAGGAACGTCCAGATTTTCTGAAATATAAGATGAAACTTGATCCATTTTGACGCGGCTCAATTCGCATCTATCGAGTTTACATTGGTTGTGATTCGTTTGGAAGGCCAGCATCCAAAGTTAATGGATAAATTAACTGACTCTGTGAGTGTTTCCGTTGCAAAACTCGTTATGTCGTCGTCCACCTACAAAGAACCAGTTTTATCCATACACATCCGGAAAATAATACATAAGCCATAGCCGGCAAATGTCACTACAAAAGTAACGCTTGAAATTTCGTAAACAATTGCCTCGATCAGAGCCCAGAAAGGGACACTGGTGTATATTGCATCGTATTTTATTGAGTTACGGCCAACAATCAACCAATTGTCAACGATCATCGAGATTTTTTTTTGCTAACTATTTATCAGCCTATTCTCGTTGCTCACGAAGCACTTCCTACACTGATTTTGCAACATTTTGCAATTTAGTATGTAAATGTAAATGCGCGCTTTCACGCTTTCTCTTCAGACCAACCGTCACTCCATAATTGCGAAGGGTCGATCGGAGCAGATAGCATCTCTTCCTGTCGTCTTCGGGATGAGCATCGTGTCCCACGAAGGCAACAAAGAGCAGGATACTATCCGGATTCACCTTCAAGGATTCCACAAATTCACTTATCTGAAGCTAGTAGGTCAAGTAAAAGAACTACATATAGAATTTTGCAACATCGTCTCCACGACGACGGACCTCCCCAAAAACTTAACGAAGATCAGCGTAAATCTAATTTCCCTCATACCCTTGTATTAAACATTATATGTATTAAACAATTGCATTAAACATGTAGGCTATATACTACAATGTAATTGGCTTCCCTATGATTCATCACTGATCCATGACTACCTCAACAGGCTTGATGGGCACTTCTTTTCCAATAGTTCCAGTTTCAGTAAGCTTCCATTCACCCGTCTCGACATTGGGTGCGACTTGGGGAGCAGAAGCAAGCTGCAAATATTAGCATTGAAGATCGTTAACGGCATCTATCAGCTGTTGATGGCAGTAAAAAGGTAGCCTTCGAATGATCAGAAGCTCCAGACACCACTCGGTCATACCGCAATGGCAGTAGTAAAATGGCATTTAATATGCAGTGAAAACCCTACTGAGAGGAACAGAAGCATTCATTGCTCGACAGGCGTATGCCTTGATGTTCAAGAAATATATGCAGTCATCTAGATAGTACTAATTGATTGAAAGACTGTTTAAACTGACCATCTCCATATGCGGGAGTGGCAGTACGGGGCAATCAGCGATCTCAATCATCTTACGGTCGAGAGAGACGCCCACTCCTAAATGGGTGCATGTAATTATAACAAAGTCTCAGAGGTGGATAAAATTAGATATAGAAAAAAGCTAAGAATATGCAGTTCCCTATTGATTTGCGGTTGGATGTTTCGGCACGGTGGGCCGTATACACCCCAATAAAATGATAGAGTTGAGACTATCGTCGCACTTTCACTTACGCTCGAATCAGTTCGAAAGAATGGGCAGGATTTTTATTCTAATGTGTTAAAACTCTAACCTTCATCACGGCAGTGTCTCCCAAATACTCGCCTCCCTTCGTGCAGAATCGCTGGATTCGATTTTTCTTTTGCATCGGGTTCTGGCAGACAGCCTGGAGTGGAGAGGGTCTTGATTAGTGATCTTAGAAGGCCTCTTCATTCCACATGTTCTTTCGCTGGTTAGGGTGACGAGAAAGCATGAGAAATGAAGATACGGATTATTCACTCTTGCAACTCTAGTATTGATCTACTGAGACAACACATCACACATCGAGAAAAATCGCTATTTTTATTTGCTCTACAGTGTCGCTGCATAAACTCACTATCTAGCAGGCAACTCAGCTGACGATCTGATAGGAAGGCGAAAAGTCAATTATTTTTAATTCTTAACTAATTCTTGTTTTAACCATCCAACTCTATGATTCTGCTTAGATAATTGACAGCTACACTGTTCACTGGATATCATACCTTGACGAATACATCCAACTGTTGATCGGTCAGTTTTCCCTTGAATCGAGAGGGTTCGTCAAGAGTGTAGAAATATTCAAATGGGAAAGACGCGTAATTCTTCTTCACCTTGTTGTAGAACTGAAATAGGCTTACATGAATATTAAATATGGACACTTATGCAATTAGAAGAAAGAGAATAGTAAACCGTCAGAAAACAGTGGTTTACAGAACCAGTAAGGCTTTCATCATTTTAGAGCATGAAGAAAAAAGAAAAACCTTATAGGCCTTATTGGTTTCGTTCTCACATCCGTAACGAAGAATTCGCTTACCTTGAGGCAGGGGAATCTAGGGCAGCGCAGACGATCTCCATACTTCTGCAGGAAATACTTTGCCACGGATTTGTTCTCCTCCCTGAAAAAAAACAAATGAAATGTGTAGAAGAAGAATGATATCTCACCATATCAAAATACTCTCGGTCAGCTCCATTGGAAGTGAAAGCCTCGAACTTCTTCACTTTCTCAGTCCCATCCGGGTATTTGAGACGCAGCTTCGTTCCTAAACCATTGTGCTCGTATGATGCGCATGCTGTTAAAGACGTTGAAATAGCTGCAAACCATTCAGTATTCGAGCGAGGTTTTCCAACGATTTCTTGTCAATAGACAGCGTTTCGAAATCGACCTTAGCCAGACTCAGTGTGTATCCCGAGCACACCTGAATGGATTCATCGTGAGTATAAATTAAGACAAAATGAACCCATGCCAAACGCTATGTGTGTAATGACTAGTGGACAAACATGCTGTACAATGCTTTCTAAGGTAGTCCACTTTCAGCGGCCATAGTAATGACTAATTTGCCTATCACGGGAGGATGGAGGGCTTGGTTTGGCCCAGTGTGAGAAATGATCACATACCTGAGCGAAGAAATCGATCAGGCTCAAGCTGCGAGCATTGAAGATCGAGCCCGAGGCTGCAAGGTGGAATACTAGCAATTAAGTTAAGATGCGTTATACATCTACTTCCTTTTCTAATACACTACGTGCTTAATAAACTGATAGTTTAAGTGAAACCGCATTGATGGCGAGGAGAGTACTGTTCTTTATCTTGCAAGACTAGTAAAAGGTAAAGGTGGTAAAAAAAGTATCCACGTCAAGCGATTTTACAGTCATAAGACAACGCTAGGTCATAACCACTGGTAAGGCCAGCAATACTGGAATTGCAATGCAATTGTTTAGAGGGCACTTACTGTCAGCATTGATCATGAGCTCCTCGCTGTCGCACTTGACCGCTGCGTGCAATCCCAGCCACACTTCCTCTCCTCGTCCGATTGGGATGACATCCAGTCTCTGGAAAGATCAAAGATCATATTCACAACAAATTAGAGTTTACAGCGCCTAGCTTCTCTTTCACGTCGTTTCACGACGACAGGTTCAAAGAGATCTGGTTAGTATCATACTGTGAACTTTTCTCTACGTCTGTTGCTCTGTTATATCGCGACATCGAGACGAACCTTTTCCCTGCCGGTAGGAGGGATCTTGAACAGTGAGTGGCCGTGTTGCACGAAACGAGCTGCCCGTCCACTGAATATTTTCTCAGTCTTTCTCAAGCGTATATCATATGTCACATGTAAAGAAGCGTATTCCATATGTGACATGCAAAATGATTCGAGGGAAGGAGGCGTAAAGAGAAATGCAAACATCGAACAAACTGACGTGAGGTCAAATCGATGTTCCTGGGTGAGAATGCAGTCAAGAAACTGCATCAAAGCACAGCGATCCGCCTCATCGTCCACTTGCACCGTCGCTATCTGAAGGTGCAGTAAACATCTTCTATGCTATGATGTTGCAATCACTGTATGGATGGATGGGATATCGTTACATGTTTTCAACTTATTCCACAACAAAAATGTGATCTGTGTGTCAGTTTAAATAAGGAAGGGATTATGTAACTACTCTTTCACTCCGATATACATATAGAGAATATTCATATGCTTGAGTGGCATACCGCATTGACGCCGAGCGGCGTTATTTTGCACTTTCTGTAGACGGGCTTGGCGGGACGATTCTTGTACATGGCTCCCTTGTTGATTTGGAATTTATGCTCCTGCAAGAGGTTGTGTTACTACAGCTGAAATTATTACTCATAAATTATTTCTTTTCATTTATTTCAATCCACCTAGTGTTGTCTTATGACGTAAAATCGCTTGACGTGGATACACCTTTACCTTTTATTTCAATAGCATTGGTAAAATGGTTATAGTGATTTAAAAACCGGGACGGTTGGTTCGAAACATATGATTTTTATTCCGATTACTCACTCCGAGAGGGATCGTGTGATCGGCAGGAGTGTAGATCATATCGGTTCCATTGTACACCAGTGCCGCATCTCTGAAACACGAAAAAAATGAGAAATTTATTGAAAAATAAATAAAATTGATAAACAAAAAATGAATACGATTGGAAAACTAATGATGATTTCATGCTTTCTACACTCACCTTCTAGGAAAGAGCTTACGGTTGTCCCGGTACATATTTTTGAACGATTCCGACAACTTTTCTCTGAAATCAATAGATGTTTTCTCTAAAAAAACTTAACGGGAGATTTAGAGGTGATTTGCAATTAAAAATGCGCAACAATTTTTCACTTTTTAAAAAGGTCAACGATCACAGAAAAAGTATTGATCGTTTAAATTGAGATTTCAAGAAAGGGCAAAACTCAGAATAACATCTTAAAGAAGGAGTAAACCCAATATTTAGTCACATAGACTGGGATCGTGGAACGATAGGGAATGGTTCAACGATCAAAAATCAGTTTATGCGAAGTTGTAAAAATGCCTCTGAGCATAGTTACGGATTTTCAAAGTTTTGCACTCCGCGCAGGGAAGATCAGGGAGTACTGTATCTTCCAAGCCGATATTGATTAATCGAGAATGTTTATCGAAAAAAAGAAGTGGACAGCAAGAGATTCGCCTTTCTCGGGAATCGAACCCGCGGTAGTAGGATCTCAAGTGTAGAAACTTACCACTTCACCATGAAGGGCGTTGGGGTGAGATGATAGAGGTAGTATACGAGGCGTGGAAAGATACTCGTCACTAATTCATACGGGTTTTCTTCACTCATTAGGGATTTGGTGAACTCAAAATGTTGTCGATTCTGAAATGCGCCTTCGTTGTAAAGCACGACGCGTTTCATATGAGAAAGCCCGTTTCAATAGACGGCTACGAACACAGTTTTTTTATTTAATAATTGCTTCTTTGTTGTTATTTTCATTTATTTTTTTATTGCAATGTTTGTTCTTGAGAGTATGGATCACCTCCCTGACCCTGCTTTGATGAAGAACTTCCTTTCGAAGATGAACGAGAAGGAAGCAAAGGACAACGAGTTGTTCTCTGCTCGAGTTGATCAAGAGGAGGCAGCTGCATGCTCATGCACATGCTGTCCTCCTCGCGACAAACTAGAACCGTACGACTACTGTTGTATGTCCCTCTTCTCGCTTCCACTCAAAAAGAAAGGTCAACTACTCCGTGATGGACTGAAGACAAAGTTGAAGGAAGAAGACTGTCCTTGCATTACTCTCAACACGCTCTTCACATCCTTCCTCCTCTCCGACACGGTAAGTCTTGATGCCATCTCTATTCTATTTCAATCGAAAATATTCCTATTATCATTCATCAGGCAACGGAGGCTGCATTTGCTCTCCACAACTACCAGTGTGGAACCGTAGACGAGGACGAGAATCGGTAAGTGATTTTGTACAAATTTACCATTACCTTACTGGATGAAAACTGGCATCGTATCATACAATTTCGCTGGTTAATTACTTTGAAAGGCATAGTAGTTCAAAGGTCATGTGAACGTAGGATACATTTTTCAAACTGCATTCTCTCATACCAGATTCCTACATGTATTTTACTTGACGCCAATGCCTTCAGAGCGAAACGACATGCGTGCTACCGCGTTATTGTCGCCTACCTAATGGGACCTCTCGGTAGAGGAATCCGGATCCGACTGCCGGCCTGCGTAATCAAGGCTGTGAGAGCCAAATGGCCAAGCACTACATACACCGGATTCAAGCCCTCAGAAATTGTTGACTAAACACGAATAAAGATTACTTGATCAATATAAATCGTCTTTGATCCAGTGGGCGATGTAACATTCATGCATGATGTACCTGTCAATATCCCATTATCTACAGTTATCCTACATCTCAGATGTATCGAACGTGTGTAGTGTGCTTACAACGCACACTTCGCACAAAAATGCATCGGTTCGCTGGGAATATTTCGAAGAGGGATGAGTGGGTCAGCGCTTTATGCACTACCCCTCAAGAGAAGAAGGAACTATGCGATAGACTCAGCGCGAGTAATCCTCCCTATTTGTGCGAGAGTCACTTCAAACGATCGGACTACTCATCTCCTTTTCCAGATACAATGTTTCTCAAATCGACGGCTGTGCCATCCTACCAGGTGATAATATAACGATAAGTGAAATATTATTATTTATACTATTTACACAACGATAAATTACAGAGACCATCTACCGTACCCTCTTCTACCGTACTTTCTCCTATTCTTCCTTCACTCTCCATCTTCTCTCCACCGCTCACGCCCGGCGTCTTCTTTCCCTCGTCTTCCTCAACGACTCCCGTTCGACGGCCACGTGTCGCCATCCGACCTGCAATGGTACGCATAAAATATTATCGATTATTTTCCATTGTTCTGATATTAAATAGAAGCAAGAATTTTCAGAATCAAGAGATTGACGATGACGATACATGGGTCCCTCCTACCCCCACAACCGACACTGAGCCTGATTGCGACTATCTTCTTGTGTCGAAGGAGTCCTTGATGGACCTCCTGAGACAGTGTACAGTGTGCAGGAAGGGCAAAAACAGCCTATCTTTTCGAATGGACGGGCTGGGATTCACATGTACGAGGGTGTGCAATCTATGTGGAATGAAGTCCCCATGGGAGAATAGTAAGCCCCTCCGCACAGCCAATCAATCTGGCAAAGAACGCCTTCCCAAAATCAACGTAGATGTCGTTGCCGGATCTGTGCTCACAGCTATGGGCGGCACAGTGAGTTCAGCGTTTCTCAAAATATAGTACATAATGCTATTACAGAAGTTGCGCCAAATCATGCTCATGAGCGGTATTCACTCTCTATCGACAACTACGTTCCACAAGATCAAGAAGATCTATGTTTCACCCGCCATCGATAAAGAGTTCTTCAAGATGCAAGGAGGTGTCATCGATGCACTAAGGGCAAGAATCGAGCAGGTACATGAAATGAATGGATAATGAATAGTATATTGTCTAGGGAGAGAAGGTCCACCTATCGGGAGATGGATCCTTCGATACCAGGGGCTATTCTGCTCATTGGTGTCGGTATTTCATTCTCAATGCCGAAACATCTGAAGTACTGCACCACATAATTGTACACAAGTCGGAGACGAGAAACAGCAGCAGTAAGATGGAGGTTTGCGTTTCAGAATATTCCCATAAAGAAAAAATGGCAGGTCGCAGCACTTGAGAAGGGATTGCGAGAGTTATCGCTTATGGTTGGAGGCATAGATAAAATTGGAAGTTTGGTGACTGATCGTCACGGGGCAGCGATAAAGATGATGAAGGAGAAGTTTCAAGGGATCGATCATTTCTTCGATCCCTGGCACTATTTCAGGAACATAACCTGGCTCTCTGGACGTGAGTAAATATGAATGAAGTAAATAGGAAAACCCAATATAACACTACAGATTTGCTCGGCCCAGTATATGATGATAGTGAGAGGGTGGCTAAAAACAATCATTCGTCGAGTTACGATGCTGTTCTTTCGTCGAACGGCAACGGAGAAATGGCCTCAGAAAAATTTCGTGCAATCCTCCTTTGTATGCAGAATCAGCACGATTTCAGTAATGTTAGAGATCTTATGAAACACTAAATCACCTAAACCTTCATTTTAGGATCCCTCGTTTTCGCACATCAGAGGGTGCGAGCATGGGCCACCCTCCGCCAATTACATCTTTATACCCCGAGATGGCAAAATTGTGAAACGATTAGTGCAGAAGGTATTATCGAGTTTTTCAATCATTATTATTTTCTACAGGTGTTTACGGAGAAAAACATCATGGATATTAAAAGTGTATCCTCTCGCCTCAACACTTCCCTTGCGAGTCGATTAACGCCCTCGCTTGGCGGTATGCGCCTAAAGATTTGTACTTCTCCCGGTAAGCACCATTTGTCCCCTAATCCGAAAGTTAATAATACAGGGATGGTCATGAGATGAGAACAAAATTGTCCATGCTGCACTGGAACCACCTAAAGCACACGGCAGCGGATGGCACTCGACCAGTGGTACCAATATTATGAAGTACCGGACAAATTAGTTATTCTAGGTGGGGAACAAATCTTATGTGAATCCGACTCACGGTAATGTTGTCTGGCGCAAAGTCAGAAAATCAGCGACTCATTCATGGAGAAAAAATATCAAGCAGTTCACACTCCAGGTATTATGCCCCCCACAGCACACTCACATTCCACGTACTCCTAATTAAACTTAAACCACCCAGGTACGAGCTACCATGACCGAGACTCCTTATGCAACGGATAAGAAAAAGCGCACCGCACTCGCTCAGAAAAAGGTGGACACGAATAATTATGGTAATATTGTTAATGATTTAAAGAGAGATAGATCGAATCACTCGCCCAATCGCCGTCTCGATACGACTGTAATCTCGAGAGTGAAGAGGAAGACGATGAGGAAGAGGAGGATGAAGACCCCCTCCAGAAGGAGTATGCATTCATCGACGACGTGAACCTGGAACAATCGGATGTTGAGGATGAAGACGGGGAAGAAGATGAGGAATGAACACTAGTGCACATTCCCTATCCATTTATGCTTATTAGCACAAATTTGTTGTTGTTAAATTAGTGATCGCTTTAGTCACATCTCTGAATGTTATACAAGAAAATGAACGGTATACAAGAAAATGATGGGCTACCTTGTCGCGGGGGATGAGAGTCTTGCACACAGTGCACACTTGACGCACAGCGCACATTCCCCAGATCTTGGGTTCTTGCGCTTCCAGTTCTTGGCGCGGGAGCCTCCCTTGGTCTGGGTGAACTTGTGTCCCTTTCCGAGACCACGGGACTTGCGGCCGGCGGAGGTAATACCACGCATCTCGCGGTGCTTGTGCACGGGCTTGCAGATCCAGTTGAGCTCGGCGTTGGTGCGGATGGCCTAGAATAATGAAATGTGGAACGGTCTACTATCAAACGCCGGTCATAATCACACGGTGCTAGCGAATTCCGCTCTAAAATCGATCTCGCACTTATGGAAACGAATCGACAATAATATCAAACCGAATAGAATTAGCTTATTCAAAAGCAAGTAATTAATATACCTTGTGCTGGGGGTCAATCAGGACGACCTCGTAGAATTTGTAGGTCGAATCCTCGGCGATCCAGTAGGAAGAAAGCACGCGGAGGGCTCCGCAGCGCTTTCCCACACGTCCCTTTAAACAAAAGGAATTTGGAATAAATAATAATAAACTATTCAAACCGTGAAAAAAGTGTCTAATGATGATATATGGTAAAATAAAGCATACCTCGCCGACAGCCCGGATGGGACGGACGTCCTTCAATCTGTTGACTCCATGAGTCTTGGGCAGGCTTGCCCTTGGTGAACGGGCGCTTGCGACCTCCACGGCGAAAGCGGCATGCTGCGGTACCTGAATATTCAGTAATGTTACACGAATGAGGCCGGTCATGAACACTCGCGAAAAAATGGTTAAATTACGTAAAACTGAGCCCTATTCGGAATTTCAAACACAAAAGTGATTTTTATACTTAACATAGGAAACAAATAGAAACCTAGAACAAAAGGGCGAAATTGTAAAGGTTCAAAACGATTTTGAGGTTTACTCGTGCGTGATATAAACGTACTCTAAAGGGTAAATAGCCATCCCTAGCTATTCGTAACAAATATTGAAAAAAAACACGACACACAATCAAAATGACGACAAGAATAGAAAGAGAACAAAAATCGAAAAGTAAAATAGAAGAAAAAAGAAAAGATTACGGTAAGAAAAAGTTGAAACTGAAAACGGACCGCGCAGGGATGTCGTGGTGAGACTCATGGGGTTACTCCTTCTTTAATGACGACGCGACTAAAGTTGTTTTCCCTGGAATCAATAGATGTTTGTTAGAAACACATACTAAATAAATATTTCTAACTCACTTCTTCACGCCGGTCCATCCCTTTCCTCGAGGATCCTCCTCGAAATCGAGACGATAGGTGGCATACTGTAAGGGAGTGAGATCAATAACAGTTATCTTACTCATTGTGGCGAAAAAGTAATGCGCACGGAATATTTTGCAAGTCAGTTGTTAGCGAGCAAAATCATTTTTCTGTTCCACAATACCTTCATCATTCCGGGAGCGGTGAGATGGTAGTAGTTGACCGTTACGTCAACCTTCGATCGAAATGCCTTGCAGATGCCCGGTCGCTGCGCCAGCTGCAGATGGTTGTACTGCAAGAATAATGCTTTATTTTTTGGGTCGACATGAATTAGGATCCGATTCCAATTCCCGATCAAATCTCTGACCTTACGGTTCAGAAATGTGAGAAGCGTAAGGTACAAAATCCTTTCTACAATATTGAGGTATTAAGGCAATTCGTAACAGCTTGCCTTATCATTGGGTCCCACCTAGCCTTGTTTTACGACATATAATCGCTTGACGTGGATACACCTTTTACCTTTTACAAATATTGCATTGAACAATGAGTTACTCACGGCCAGGTCGGCCTTCCTCTGAGGTGGCCCTCCAGCAGGTAGTGTGATATTCGAGGCAGTTTCCACTCCCTCCATTGATCAGCTGGAATGAAGCATCAGGTTGATTCAGTAGGCTTTATTATAGATGGTTACAGGCAGATAGTTATGTTCACTCCTATTCACGGGAGAAGAAAGATAAGATTACAACAGATAAGAGTCCACGCACGCGTTTTAAAGGTCAAAGGTTAATCATAATAAATAGTCTTCGATACTACTACACATATTTCGAGCGCCTTCACTACATAACGCCTTCTCCACTGCTGATAAGAATCGTACTCGCTCGTATCTAATCAGGGGAACGACAGAGAGCGCGCGAAGCAAATTGGCAGACAAGGTTTAGCGGGGCAAAAGGTGAGGAGTAACTGAGAGAGAATGGGGGAGGGTTTCACGGTTGTCACTGGCGACTAATGAGGTAAAAGGAAGGAGGAAGGAGGAAGGCAGACGCAAGAGTCCTCCGCCCCCCCCTCCCCCCCCCCCCCCCGGTGGAGTGTAATTTTGCGAAGTAAGGTATCAAGCGGCACTATGTCGAATGAGAACTGTTTCGCAATATGTTCTCTAACATAACAGTTGTCTCTCGCATCCAAAAGATATCATTCGGCATATCGCCTGTGAAGCGTGTGTAATAGTACAGACAAGAAGGCACGCGTACACTCAAGGTTTCTTAGTCATATAGATCGAGATGAAGGATGGCTGATAAGCAGTTGGATGTGATGGAAGGAAGGTGGTCATGCATAAACACATTTGATCGGAGATAAACAGGGAACGATCACCGCTGGCGTTGTTGATTTAACCATTCAGCCCTTCTTTCTTTCAAAACTAACGAAAGATGTAAACATCGTAAAGAGGAAGGAGAAGTGGTAAGGAGAGAGAAGGTGCCCCGTACGGGGAAGGGAGGGAAATGTGGAAGAAGGAGAAAAGAAACCGTCTCTAATAGTGAAGAGAGGAGGAAGAGAGGGGAGATAGCCCATAGTACGGACAGCAAGGAATGGCGTAACGACAGATATTTTAGTCACGATAAGCAGTGAATGATAAATAACTAAAGCACAAGACGAGAAAAGAAATATCGATAACAGAGATAGGGATGATAGTCGCCCCTGGTGCGGATTCTGCTGGGTTGCTCGAGATAGAAGGAAAATAATATTACCATGATACGTAATGCAACGACCGATATGTTGACAGTCGAACAATCGCATGACACAAGACATGACAGGACAAATGACAGTCAACAACTTCTCAATTCATTTGTTCTACACGATAAGGATGCAGTAGACATGTGAAAAGACTGTGTTGTCAGAGTGAGGAGAAGGACAAGTGTGGATCAGCAAATGCAATGGTGTATTGTGCGTGAGATCAACGGTTGACACTCGATGTTGGAAGAGGCCGGATATTATGAAGTAATATCAGACTGGAAGGTGTTATACACGAAAGCGATAGGTGTTATATAGCGGCATAATTCATGAGACCACAAGCTCTGCTGCACCAGTTCTCTTTGATCTGCTCACATGCAACCCTTCATTCTGTGTAAGCGGCCACGGGAATGAAAACTACCAGCAATCGGGTAAAATAGCAAAGAAAAGGCGAGGCGTTTCACAAGGATGAGCGAGAGATGGGAACTGGCGCAGAGAAATACCAGCGAGCACGCGGAAATGAGAGTGAATGCCTCGCCTCGAACTTGAGAACTGGAACTATGTCAAGAACGCTTGCAGCGTGAATCGGGCTTCTCTTTCTCGACCCTGTCACTCGGAGGGATCTTGCCACCCCTATTACACACACGTATCTCTGGCGGTCTCCCACTGTCGCGAGATCTCCACTCTTGACAAATTGCTCTGGATATGGCTGAGCAGCAATTAGTACTGCAGAAGCCGGCAAACTGCCCTCAGTTCTATATGAGAAGGGTTTTTATTTTAGAAGACAAGGCTCACACTAACTTATTCCTCTCTGTCATTCACACAATTTTCCATATTGCCTGAAATTTCCCTTATGTGTTGGATGTTCCATGAGGTGCCTCCTCATCTTCTACTTCTTTGTTAAATTCTATATTTCTCTATGTTATTCTCTATGTTAAATTCTCTATGTTAAATTCGAATTCTATATGAAAAACTCTGTAAAAATTTTCATATTTACGATATTCCGGTAATTATTCGAGGTCTTTAAATGCTGCATATTAAAACATCTTTTATGGTAACGACACAATTATAAATAATATAGAAATACTTCGACTCTCAAAATAGCATATACTGTTTTCTCTCTACATTAGCATGATACCCTCTCAAATCTGTTATAGGTACTGTACAAAAAGCTATGGATAGAAAGTCCTCTGAAGGTTGGGATGTCTCAAGTTGAAGGCGAATGTCGGAAAAAGTGCAGGGTGCATGAGTGTCAAAGCCGTAACATTAATACAAAAATAACTAGGAAATGTTATTCCTCGGCAATCAAATGCCGATACTGGTGATTCGCTACATAGTCACTGTTTAGGGAAACCGGTTAGTTGATGCAAGGGAAAATGTGTTTCAGGAAAGGGAGCTACTATCACAGGTAGAATGACACTCGATCGGGGGACATAGCGGGCTATGAGACTAGTTGATCATCGACTAGTCTATGACGACGCCCTGCCGTTTCTTGGCTCTTCTCTGGTTCCTCAATGGTTTCCTCTTGGGTTGACTCTGCTTCTCTACGACAATCGTGTTCTTGTTGAAGTCGTGCGGTGCCTGTAGATCATGAACTGTTTTGTGATCCCCCTGTTTCTCTCCAATTCTTTCTCGTTTTCAACCGTCTGTCACAATATATGTGAGAAGGCATCTTTCAACGTATTGCTGATACAATACACTGATGATTCATCTTTCTCTCAATTCTATTGTACCTGGGGTCTATTGTACCTGGGGAGTGTCAATCGGTGTCATCGGTACTTGGTTCTCTGAGTCGCCCTTCTTGTGCTTGTACAGAACGTCCGTGGCCTGGATCTCGCCTGCAATTTGGAACTGCTTCGATACTCTAGGTAACCAGCTGTTAAATTTTTTACATGCAATCTTGAATCTTGGTCTGTAGTCTTGAAAAACATCCCAGCAGTGTTTACTCGATAGTTCCCAGAACAGTTTGATCACTACTACACCTTATTAGAGCTTCCCCTCATTGTTCGATAGACAATCACTACTACCGTATCCTATCACTAACCAGTCTTGAGGTTGAAGCTGCGTCCCTTGATGTTCGGATGTTCGATGGGAGAGAACCAATTGACGAGCGAGCCCATGAGTGGGAGCTGTCTCATTACTCCCTGAATAATTATTAATTATTTTTTCATACGTGATTTCCATCGTGCGTTTCAAACGCTCAGCAAACTCAATGTGCTGGATAGCGAGCTATCGATTGTCTGGGAAAGAGGAAGGTAAGAGGGGAGAGGAGAGCAGGTAGCTCACTAGGCTCCTCTCGGCCTCTTCCTCTCTCCTCCCTCCTCTCAGTTCGTCAAAGGTCAACTACGTGTGGAATGGGAAATATTTTCACGATACCTCTTGTTGAAGTCTCGCGTCACTTTCATGCTTCAGTTCCTGATTCGCAGCTTCGATTCCCTTGCGGATCTGATCGGCCAGAGTGTCCAGGTACTGTAATAAAAAAATACAAGTCAAAATATACAATATATTTGTTAGTTAAAATAATAGATCACGATTCTGCATCGCCCATTGTCTCTCTAGCAACCATTTCTATGTTCATCATCGCTATTTTAGTCTATTCCGTCACTGCTATATATTTTCCTCACCTGTTGACTGTTCTCGATTTCCTTTCCTCTCTCGGAGACCATTCTCATCAAATCGACGAGATCGTTTGCGTCCGAGAGCATGCCGAACTTGACGCAGCTCACGCCGAACCTGCAATTATACAATTTTGAGTTAACTAGTAAAATGTACTGTACCGATTTAACAATTTTTCTAAACTCTAAACTTAATCTCCCAAAATCACATGCAAGTGTTGCCAGGCTCTCACCACCTTCCCTTCATTTCACTGTTCTTGGCAGTGTTTGTGCCTTTCTTTGTGAATTGTTCTAATTTTCTCCTTCTCAAAACCATACAGTGCAGATTCTCCGGAAGAGAAGGCCGAGTCGACGGATCGAAGTGAGTGGACGAGTTCCATATTGAGCATGGACACTTGCTGACGTTGCTTCTCATTCCACTCCTCCGGGTTCGTCTCCTTCACGATTGATGGAATGTAACTGAAAAAAGTTAATTTGAAATATAGGTATGATAGTGATCACCAGTGGGCAATTACCACCAGTGGGCGATCCGAGCACTACCTTTAAACTACGACTTGTCAATTCGAGAGATTTTTAGCCATTTGCCTGGGTAGTGTTCCCTTTCCCATATCTTGAATTTGATTCCAGTTAAGTATATCATCACTACCGTAACCCATCCAAATGATCCCTCACCAAACAGCGCCGACTCCAGCCCATTTATTGATGGGAAGTTGGGCGAGGGCGGGGAATTCCTCTTTCATCGCATTGAAACTGCGACGAGCGGAGACAGTTGAGTCGACGATGCTCATCACCTTAAATTTAATTAATTATTAAATAAATTTTAAAAATATTTAAATTATGTCCAGAACAGTGTCATGAGTGTTGTTATGACTCATTTTCGTGTCTATTTTTTCTGTATTGTATTCATCCCCGTATCATTCGTAATTCAGTAAACCCTTCTTTAAAAATTCAGAAACTTGTAAGTGCTCTCATTTCTCGTTTTATTTACACAGACGCTATCCATTGCGTGATTCGCATTCGAAATTCATGAGAAATCACTCACTTCGGAGAGCTGCTTGACGAACTTTTGGACGTGATCCATGTTGGAGCTATTGGCTGAAATTTGATATTTATAGAATTTAATAGTGTATTTAATTAAAACATAAATGGACGGAGAAACATAAATCTTTAATGAGCTAAATAGCAACAAAAACAGGTTAGAGTGAAGAGTAGCGTTAGGCAATAACCAACCTGCAGCATGCTCGAGTGGGCAGAATCTGAATGCCGTTCCGTGATATCCTCCCAGCTCGATCATGTGAATGCCCAGTGGAGTGCACTCTCCGAGCAGACCTTGACCCAACTGCAACGAAGAATTACAATCTTTTTTTCCCAGAAGAATTCATTCCTCGTACTCATTACTCAACGAGTTGCCGCTTCTTGATGCTTTTCTTTCTATTCATTTCTTGAAAACTGGCATAATATGAAACTAACCCAAGAGTTGAGACTCTCGGCGTACTCCAATTCGATGTCAATCACTTTCGCCGCTTTCTCAATCTCACTCGCGTTTCGCTCCTCCTCGGGAGCGGTTAGAAGCTTCTTGTGGGCCTGAAAATATCAGTTTCATGCATTTGTAAATATAACAGTGTGTACATGTCTGCGGATCATTAAAAGTTGTGATACCTTTATAGTTTAAAAAAAATTCCGCAATAATACCCTAAATTATGGTTTGCGTACCAGATTCAAGCTATTAGCAAATTTCTGCGCATTCATTGAATTCTGTTAAAAGATATATAAATTGAATGGCACAAAGACTGACCGCAATGGCCTCCTTGAGTTGAGCGTATTTGTACTTGAAGATGAGAACGGACGGGGCGATGTACTGGTTCTTGAAGACTTTGTTAGCGAAGTCAACGACGTTGTCAACACCGACGATCTCCATTTGATCAAGAGCAGACAGACCCTTGAGCATCACTTTGCTCTGAAATTAATAAATTAATTAACAATATTTTCTAATTTTTTTTAATTCTTATCACGATCACATTCACTTGCTTCTTTTCTTCTACTCATAATTGCGGTGACTATAACTAATACCTAATATCAACTTTGAAAATTAACTAATACCAAAGAAAAAAGAAACATTAACTAATAACAATTAAAACGCGTTCTCTGTAAGAACGCAGGTGGGATGGCACAGTTTTGCCAAAATCAGCCAATCCTGCTCAAACTTCACCAACATGACCCCTAGGCACGGTATTTACGAAATTTGAACTTTGATCCCAAAAATTTTGATCTTTGATCTTTGATCTCTCGAAAAATAAATTTCAGATATACCTATCGTGTGATAGCTCATTCGAAAGAGCATAAAAAGTTATGTTAAAAACCGGAAGGATTTTCAATTTCATCGATTTTGACCCAAGTTATGATTGAAAGTATGACGATTTCGGCCAATTTTGGTGAAAATCTAAGTGGGCACCCATGATGGCATGATTTCCGGGGTCCTATTTTTGAGATTTTGTGTATTTTATAATAAGGAAAAACTTTTACTACTTAGATGGTCACATTTTCAAGGCCAATGTGTTGCGATTTTCACAAAACCGTGGACAACCACTCCTTTTTTTACCGAATGGTCCAGGCCGAAAGGGTTCGGAATGATAAACCAGCAGTTTGCTATACCTCAAATGAAGTTTTTTCGACATTTTCAACCATTTGACGATTTTTCGTCAGCGTTTTGACTATATTATTGCTCATGACTCACCTCGACATTTTTCACATAAGGGTCCCCCCTTATGTGAAAACTCGGGATGGGGTCATGTTGTAATTGACCACAATAACATGCATGATTGTGCTAAAAGTAACATAAAACTAAATTTTAGTCACCCTAACGTTCATTTACATGAGTCGGAGGTTATATTTCGACATGACCCGTAACCTGATTTTTCACATAAGGGGGGACCCTTATGTGAAAAATGTCGAGGTGAGTCATGAGCAATAATATAGTCAAAACGCTGACGAAAAATCGTCAAATGGTTGAAAATGTCGAAAAAACTTCATTTGAGGCATAGAAAACTACTGGTTTATCATTCTGAACCCTTTCGGCCTGGACCATTCGGTAAAAAAAGGAGTGGTTGTCCACGGTTTTGTGAAAATCGCAACACATTGGCCTTGAAAATGTGACCATCTAAGTAGTAAAAGTTTTTCCTTATCATAAAACACATAAAAACCCAAAAAATAGGACCCCGGAAATCATGCCATCATGGGTGCCCACTTAGATTTTCACCAAAATTGGCCGAAATCGTCATACTTTCAATCATAACTTGGGTCAAAATCGATGAAATTGAAAATCCTTCCGGTTTTTAACATAACTTTTTATGCTCTTTCGAATGAGCTATCACACGATAGGTATATCTGAAATTTATTTTTCGAGAGATCAAAGATCAAAGATCAAAATTTTTGGGATCAAAGTTCAAATTTCGTAAATACCGTGCCTAGGGGTCATGTTGGTGAAGTTTGAGCAGGATTGGCTGATTTTGGCAAAACTGTGCCACATTGGGCTCTTTTTCCTGCGTTCTTACAGAGAATGCGTTTTAAGGACTATTAGCTATATATTCAATATTGTATTATCCGTTACTCTGTTACTCACCAGGAAGTAAGCATTCTCGATCGAGTCGGTTATTCTCTTCGTAGTCAGATACTGACTGGCCACCCACCAGGGAAGAGTGTCCAGCTTCGCACGGTAAGTGGGCTTGTACCCGTCGACCGATCGGTGGATCGTCTGCAATAAAAAAAAATCATTTTTAAGTGGAGAGTACAAGCCATTGCTATCGCTAACGTGTTTGTACGATACTCTTGAAGAAACTTTTATGATCTGAACTAGAATGAATTATTGATTATTTATTTTATTTTTCATAATATTTCACAACCCCTTTATGATAATGCCTAATAATACAATAACAACTGACGATAACGGGTGCAGCGGGGATGCCGAGCCAGAGCGCGAGAGGGAGTGTCATCGAGTCAACTTGAGAGAGAACATGAACGAGTACTTCCGTGGGCTCACGAAGGGTTAGAGCAGCGACCGCCTGAAAGTGATTACCACAAATATGCGATAAAATATCTTGTCCTTTTATCGTATCATGACAAATGTAATTCTCTTGTTCTTCATTGATAACATTCCCATGGGATACTTGAAAACGCCATACCTGTCCCACAATATGCAGCCAGAATCGGGCCTTGTTCTTTCTACTGTCAAGAAGCTTCGAAATCATGTCATTCTGACCGAGAATCGATGAACCTGACAAAGTGACGGTTAGAGCGAAGAATTCGGCCAAAGATGAGTGAAATAGACTGAACTTACCAACAACGCCGAGGACCATGAGTGGTTTCTTGCCGGCAGCAATATCCTCATCCAGCAGACGCTCGAATGCGTGATGGTCCTTAAATTGATAATAATGATAACGATACAATCAGAATTAGCGTTTATATGCACGTTTCTTGCAAGTCCCGCAAGTTGCCACCACTCTTGTGCTGTTTTCGATGTTTACGTGCCTCTAGTGAGTGAAAACAGTCAAGAAACTGATGAATCACGACAATTATTTGTACCAGGATTCAAGTATAAATAATACTTACAATACGACCCTCGATCTCGCTCAGGTCTCCTTCCAACTTGGGCAGAACGACCACATCGGCGATGCCGAATTCCGATGCGAGGAAGGGTGCGATATCGAGGTGAAGGGCGGGAGAGACGTAGACGACGGGAGCACCCTGCAAACGTTTTCTATTAATTTATATTTAAATAATAATTTAAAAAGTGAGTCAGCGTACGAATCGAAACAAGGTGATTTTTTTTTGCAAAACTCGGTGATCAAGATTTTGATGTTTTTTAAATGATTTTAAACGGAATAAATATAATGACCTGATCAACAAACTCTCCATCCCTTAGTGGCGAACTCGCCGTCCGTAAGCCTGCTTGATTGCGAGACGAACCGCGTGGCCTTAAAATATATTGATTTGATAAATAATATCAAATTTGCGAGAATAGCTAGTTTCTATATTTTCATCAAAATTAGCGTTATAATTACGACAAAACCTCACCGATTCCATTGCGGACAGCGTTCGCGAGCGTCGACTCAGTCTCCGAACAATAGACCTGAGCAAGTCACCATTTTATCTATTTGATCAAGACTATTTTAACAGCAATTTATATAATTTTGCCGCTCAAATACCAACCTGAGCTTCGGGGAATCGGAATAGCTGGGAGAATGTGATTGAGGTGTTCCCGAACAACCACGATGCGATACTCTGACGATGATGACTGCCGAGAAGGTCGATGTACGCCTGTAACAACACAATTTAATTCTATAATTTGATATAATCACGCAAATGGATAGCGAACGATCATCCCAGCACACTCGCTAAATAGCCAAGTTTTCTGCTTGTAATATTCACCTTTAGCGAAGATGAAGTGACGAGAGTTCTTCCTAGCTCGGAGAGTCGACTTCCCTCTTTGACCCTGCAATAAATTTACAATGTTCAAAAATAAATTTTTTAATAAAATTAGTGCTAACGAAAATAATTTTTCGAGTCTGCTCGTGCAATTTGGTTAACGTCCTGCACCAAAAATCAGCTAACTACGGTAGTTTTCTCAGAGTGTCATATTTCTACCTCACTTTTTGGCTTTCCATGCTTTTCTTGTATCTTGTTTTACTATGATCAAATATTTTTAATATATAATGAGCGCGCAATTTTTACCTAAAAAATTAATGGCGGAGTGGTGCCATTTTCTGTTCATTTCTCTTGTTTTTGAGAGAGACCGGTTAATGCCTACTTACAGTGCATTTGTTTGAGAAATTAATAGAAACAATTATATTAAGGCCCATTGATCTACGATTCAAGTAGGCCAGACTTCTTACTTGGCATTCTTTGCCTGTTGAGGGTGTGGTGGCTCGTCCCTGGCCAGCCAATCATCATTGACGATCAGTTGCTCAAGTTGCTCGAGAACAGGCGAAACTGCGTTGGAAGAGAGGCGAGTCGCTCGACGCTCCACTGGTTTTGGCTGCAAATTATATTCGTGATTTTGATTTGATCTTAGGGTTTCAAAATTAAATGCAATTCATGAATCTTTTTACATTTTTCGTATACTCATTGATGCTACTGCGACGATTACGGTCTCCGAGCGTAAGTCAATTTGAAGACTGAGAATTGATATACCTGACTGATGGATGCCTTTCTCGCCTCCTCTACACCGGAATCGTTGGACGAACTCTTCGCGCTGCCGGGAGATGGCTGCGACTGCTGCTCCATCTTACTGCAATGACCATCAATAAAAAAAATAGAAAAATAATTGTTTTGAACATTATTGCTGTTAAATAATGCATTTTTTCGGCAATTTCCAATAGCATTCTAAGTAAAAATTGTATATTCGCCGTAGATCACGTATTTTAGTTAAAGGACATTAATCACTCACCCGATTCAATGAATGATCGCCATTTTAAGAAACCAGCCACTAATAACTCGTAGCAGACCAACCTGTACTATACATGTATGGTTCCCCGCATCCATTCTTAGTACGAAAGACTGTTCAAACACCTTCCACCCTTTCCTTTCCCTATTTCAGGCAAACACACAGTTTTTATGAGCGCCAAACTCACTCAAGCATTGCGACGACGCTGATTTCGGTGACTTTTCGCATACCAGCCGGGAGACGGAAAGGGGAAACGAAAAGAAGAGGAGGAATTGGGGAGGGATGCACAGCCAGCAGTCACAATCTCGTCCTCCTCTCCTCCTCTTCGTTTCTCCTCCGGGCGCGACTTCTCAACTTGTCTTCCAAACTCTTGCAGACAGCGAGCGAATCCTCTCCCCAAGCCGTTTCCCCCCAAGAGGATTGGATGAGTATGAAGCGCATCTACTGCCACAACATAGTACAGCGTGACAATACACTATTTGTCTCATTATTTTCCTTTGCCGGACAATCTACGGAAGAAAATGAGATTCGACGTGTGATGGTGGTTGGGATGGGTAAAGGTGGCTAAAACAATAAAAAAAACTGTCATTTTCGGAATAAATCCGAGTAATTACTAGCATGATACGATGGATAGATCCTTTCCGATACATCTTATCCTAATACTCTAGATGAGATGTCGCATCTTCCTACTCTCAAATGACTCTCCCCAACGCGCCTATGCTAATGCCGTTCCATCCTGCTCGACAGCACGTTTTTTGTGCGATGTCTTCGAAAAAGAGAAACGAAGACAAATTCGCCCCATCCCTTCCGAATCTTGCATCCCTTTCACCCCCATTGCATCTTATCGCGCGACGCGGCCCATTCTCCTATTGTTCATCAACCCAACACACACTCGCCAACCACTTTTCATAACGAATGAAGGGAGGGGAAAGAAGGGGTCGCAGTAGTTGTTATTCTGGATTAATATTGATTTCTCTTCTGCCGAACTTACGAGTCGTAGTCGCTAAATGTGGAGTGCCGTTTGAGAAGGGCGGGCGAGTCGAAGTCACTGGATGACGATCGCATACAAATCATCGTGGACTAGTAGCTTGCAAGTCAGGAAGAAGGAGAGGGAAGGAGGGGAAGGTCGAAGTTGGAGGCCACTCTGCGATTCATGAAGTAGGTGTATATCTCGACGACTCGAAGAGACGAAAAGAAAGAGAAACTCACGCGAAAATGAGCGACAAAAAATAGATGGGCGAGTGGAGAAGAAGACCACCAAAATTAAGCGGATGCTCTCTAAGAGGAGAAAAGATGAGGAGAAGGAGAAGAAGAAGAAGGAGGAATGGGGAGGGACAGAAGTATACACTAATTAGGTCTTCGAGAAGAAAGAGATCATCGGTCCTCACCCATTATCCTCGCCATATGGAGATGAATCCGAGTGAGAGGGATACTTATGGAGTGAGGGAGGGAAGAGCTGTGACATGAATGATACATGACTCCCTCACTTTCGTGTGCCATACTAATGGAGGATTATGCGGATAGGCGAACACTTCACTCAATATGCCTGCAGGCTACTGAAGTATCCCAGGAAGGAGACACTGTAGGTCTGCTGCACAACACTGGGCCAAAGGTGAATAAGTGAATGTCTATGAAATTAGTTCGTGATAAAATGCATTTTTTGGGGGTGATGCCAAATGCAATTAGAAAAAGGGGCAAGATTGAGTCACAGATGTTTCACTTCCTCACTCTGGAAGAAAAGGATCTCGTCTTCCTTTTGTTTCAAGTCAGAGAGACGAAAAAGTGAATAAAGATGGGAGAGTCGGCTCCACTCTCGGCTATGATCGAGCAAGTTGAAAAGGAGAAGGACAAGTTGGAATAATAAGGAAAGATGGGAGGAAGGAAGGATTCTCCTCTTTAGATGAGAGAGAATCTAAGCAGATGCTCGTTGTGAGATCTTCAGGCTCACTATTAAGTGTGAACTATAGGAATGTCCTCAGGAGGAGGCGGCGTCTTTAGTAAGCGACGCTACAGGCAGCTTAAGGATCCCCCAAAAAGTGAAGTTTTGGAATCAAGTTACAAGTTTTGAAACATCCAAGAACGAATCGAGAATAGTCCAAGATTCCGAAATTCTCAATCGGAGAATTACCAAAACAAGGCTACGTGCTGATGCGCTAATGTTCTCGATGCCCCATGAGATGAGGGAAACGCAGAACAAAATGGAAGGGACGAAAGTTGATGGAAGACTCTGAGATGAGGAGGGAAGGAAGGAAGAAGGGAAGAAGGCGTTAGGCCATCGGAAATGAAACTGCCGCTCACGAGCATAATGAGGAGTGGAAATGAGTGCGGCCTAGAGAGGGAAGAAGAAGACGGAAAAGAATGCCTCAGTCATCGCTGAAGATACTCGAGATTCGTGTGAGATTAGTGTGGGCAAATGGAAAGTGAGCGACGAGAAGGAAAGAAGAGATAGTATGCTCGTGAGATCGAAGATCTTTCTTGAGGAGGTCATAGACACACCAACAAGATACTACAGCTATTTTCATGGACTTGGATGAGCATGCTTCATACACACTTTGCCATCCAACCAAGGGCAGGTCGATTCAGCTTCACTTCGAATGAATCTCTGAAGCCATTCCTTGCAGCAGAGTAAACAGAGGATTGTGTCCTAATGAAAGGCCGGATTCGCCTTCCTTAATTCCCTTTTGTTTCTGAAAGAGCGTGAGCTCTTAGATCGAATCATGGGGAGAAGCAAAAGGGGATTTCACATCAGGACGTTGATTCTGGACTGGCATTTCGCCTGCTCGCTCATCCATTTATCAGGACGAACACTTGGGGAAAAGAGAAGGAAAAGAAGAAGAAGGAACAAGACAAATAGCGATGAACAACGATGCATCTCGAGCAATAAGAGACGAATCGACACCATCTGTCTCGCAGGAAAACTGAGATTCTCCGATGATAAATTAGCCTGCATTTTTCGCTTTTCTCGCGATCATCTGCAGAATAAGATGTAAATAGATCTGCCCCTCAGAAAAATGAGATATCATGATGAAAATTATGAATTTTTTCTCTTTCAAATCACCACACGGTGCAAGAATGCAACGATTGAAGCTGATACTCTGCGTTAAATTTAGCATCCAACGGAATCGCACGTCTTCTGTACACAAACGGTAATGCTAAGATGCCAGGTCGGAACGTTGGCTAAAAGGCAGCGGCAACGACAGTGAGCAGTAAATGAAAGGGACAGTTGGAAAGGGGGGAATAGGCCGCACGGACCTCCGGAGAGCCACTCCATCTAGTCGCGGCTCCTGTTTATTGCTTATTTGGGGGAGTCGACGGAAAGGGGCGGCACGCATCCAACGTCTGGCTCTCTCATTTTCGCGTACTCTCTTCGTTTCTCTGATCGGTGAGAGATCATGGAAAAGGAGGAGAGCACGGGCGTTCAGAAGGGAGAATCGGACAAGGGGATTAGCGGCTAATAGGAAGATGTCTCCGCACATCATCAGGCAACTGAGATGATGGAAGAGAGGAAAGGCCAGCCGTTAGCCTTTGCCCTTACGTGTATCCGAAATGGATACGGAATGGGCAACGACAGTAATCCAGAAAGTTCTCAAAAATGTTTCGCGCATGAGCGGATACCCTTATATCTATCAGAAGTGGAATGGGCAACGACAGTCCGGAGGAGGTTTCCAAAAAACTTGATATCCGAATTCTAATTCCCGGACGTACGATAAAACCCGGCACACACCACACAACTACTTCATTTTGCTTACGCTTTCTCTCGATTCGCCCATCGTTTTTACGCACCCAATTGAGTTTGTGTGCCCGTATTCGGAAGGAGGGAAGGAGAGTGGTGAGGGAGAATAGGGAGACCAGTGGATACAACCCCGCCCCGCTTCATTTCGACGATGAGCAGAGGGTCTATTGGGCCCCCATCTCCTGGATGATGGAATTCATCACGCGAGAGAGGCTGTTTTCGCCATGATGAACTGCAGAATTTAGAGTGGGAAGCACCAGTGGGGAGCCGAGTACCCGAGGGTTGTATCTCGTTTACGAACTCAACGCTTTCCACGTAATCCATCTTAGACTGGCCCATTCTTTTCTGACGTGATAAGACAGACTTTGACAGTGATTTGACCATTTCAAGCATTCACAGCTTCACACATCACCTACGTTTACTTTGGAGTTTTGAACTGCTGACTTTTTAGGTTGTCTATGCTGACATTTTATGCTTCCAATTCTAGTTCTGGCATTGCACACTTGCTATATCCCCTCGGGGAAGAGGAGGGAGATGATCCGATCTACCCGTAACTCGATGGGCGACCTATCGGAGATAGGATGACAGAGAGATGGATGGGAGCGATAGCGGGGGTGGGCGCAGCAGCTAGGGGATAGCGAGTGACCAAGGCCATCGACCAGCTGATTGCGTGACCCTTCCTCGCCTATTGGAACAGAGGATAGGGAAATGATGCCCTATAAGTCCCAATATATGCTCTTAATGGACTTGGTTGGATTTTGATCGAACGTGAATGTGAGTTTTCGCGACATCAAAAGTGTTCAAACGCAATCTCGACCCAAAAAAGTAAGGATAAAACACTTGTGATACAGATCACAATGGCCCTCAGGCGCCATCTCTTTGTTCCCCTTCCTTCCTCTTTTCGTTCCTGTCCATTCCTCCTCTCTTTTTCTGTACGATAAGCGCCACGTCGACTGTCCGCTTCTCTGCTCCATTCCTCCCGCTCTCTCACTTTCTCATTGTCTCTCGCTCACCTCAAAAGCGCCATCCATCCCTCCCAATCGTCAAACACGGTTTCGTAATAATTGCAGTTTTCGAAGGAGGAATTCGAATTTTTATTAGAATACAACCAGCGCTAAACTCCAACTAATCTGATTAGTGACTGAATGATCTATTAGGCACAGACTTATCTATTTATGAAATATCAGCAGATATTTCCGAGAAAGGGCAAAACAGTAAGTTCTCACCCATCCAGATTCGCAACGAGCGTCTCGGCTGCCTGTAGCGTACTCTGCACATCGGTCGACATGGCTTCTCACGAAAGGTTGAGGAGTGTCCTGGAATGATAGTCACTTACTACTCCATGAGCCATATTCATCAACTCGACACGGTACCGACTTCAATGGGGAGACATCCATGCATGAGCGTCGCGTATGAACAAACTCGTCTGATTCGAGGTAACGCCAGGATAGAATCAACACATGGTTCAATCCATCGATGTTAAACGAAACAGCCGCGATTACTCATCGGGAATCAATCGAACAGGGGAAGGAAAAAAATGATTGAACTATGCAGGAGAAGGGGGGATGGGGGAGGAGAGGCTCCCTACTGCCACGTCAACGTCCCGTAAATCTCCGAGCTGCTATGGTGATTTTGGCCAGTCCGGTGCGAAGCAACGAAAAGGAGGGGGCGTGGATGGAGAGGAGGAGATATGAGGCAAAAAATGATCGAATTCATAGCTTATGCTCAAAGTTTGCTAAAGTTGAAGTTGGTTGTTGGCAAAAAAAGGTGGCTACCTGTGGGGGAATAATATGCATATTGGTGGACAGCAAGGAAACACGGGAAGGGAGAAGGAAAAGTAGGAACATGAATTCCCCGATATTTCCACAACGCGATGGGCATCATAATCGCATTGCCTATGTTGAATCAATGAACAATGGCAGAAGGATGCGTAGAGAGGTAGGACAACGCTAGGTGGGATCCACTAGTAAGGCCAGCTGTTAAGATGCATAACCAGCTTCCAACCGCGTGGTTCAGGAACACACAGGGGAAACAAAGGAGGGCGACGTCGGGGGAAGTTTCGACCAGAGGGAGAAAGACGGAGAAGGAAGAGGGGAGACACACGTGGCAGAGAGGGGGAGGAGGAGGAGGAATAAAGGGAGATATCGGGGCTAGCTCCCGATCTACGAGATCCCCTGTGGAGATAGAACGAGGGAAGGGAGAAGGTCCCTTTAATTGACCTGGACTTTCGAGAGCTTCAAGCCTCTCAAGGATGCCGTGCAAGGGATATGAGGGAACTTAGGAACCTGAGAAAAGAGGATCTTCTCAGGTAGTTCCTCCTAACGTTCAGAAAGAACGAATAGTTATGGTTCGGAATCAGGTTACTCGCGGTACGATAAATAAATCTGCGTACAACAGACATAGTACACAACTGAGCCATTCAATCAACGAGTCATCTCCGCACTGATAACGATCGACTGCACATGCAATCATGACTGGAGAGAGAGGAGAAGGATGGAGGGGAGTGACCGGATAGAAGACTGGAGGAGAGTGACTGTTTCAGGGAAGAAACATCAGTACAGGAAACATCACTTACGGCTAATCTGTATTAGCCAGCATCGTTCCTTTTTGTAGCAATATTGGATGATTAAGAAGTTGTTGTTGCTAATATAAGTCCGGTTTTGAAATAGGGTAAAATAGAATATCCTTTCTTACTTCCTTCTTCTGTCTGATCATGGAGATTAATGTGAGCAATGTAATAAGGAAATTGTGCTTACAATCGAAATCAGATTGCGAAATGGGCCTAGTTTCCCGGGGTATCAATCGTGGATCTCTTATCGATGAGCGTAAATACAAACACTCTTCGAGTGAACGGGAGTAGTGCTCGAGAGAGAGAGAGAGAGAGGAAGGGAACTGTATTCTTGTACAATAGACACGACACGCAAAGGTAAACAGGCTCTCCATCTTCCTTCCCCCTCTCAACACAACCACACGCGATAGGGCAAGTTACGGAGCCAAGAATAGGGAAGGAGGAAAGAGGAGGAGGAGGGAAAGATGCATATCGAGGATCGGCCATCGATTGCCACGTTGGCATCAGAGGAACAGTCTACGCTGGTTAGACAGAGGCGAGAGAGCAGGCGAATCGAGAGAGTCAGGCAGCGAAAACTGCGGCTTCCAGTGAATTTATGGCGAAAGAGTAAGGTATGCTCGTCAGTGCCACTGACACAAAGAGCTTCAGTCCCGCTATAAGTGCAAAGCGTCGTTAAAATGGTGCACTTTGCTCGGTAACTGCACCTCTGACTGCCTTCAAATTGACATCGTCTGCTGAGTGGCCATAAAAGTCAGAAACCGAATGGATTTCTCTTGACTGCCAGGAGATGACAATCACTTCCACTCTCCCTTTTCCACGTCCACTCAAGGGATGTGGTCTTCCACCGGTAAGGAATACATAGAAAGCTTTGCGAAAGGGAAGATCGAAACTTTTTTGTGCCTCCCATGTCCTATTCTCACGTTTGCTGATCACTGGATAGTCCCACGCGCGCGCGTGTAAAAGTAAGAGTTGGAGGGATTGCGGATTTGCTGGAGATAAAACGATAGCGAAAGCAGCCCACTAAACTTACCTCGACATTGGTATGGATTACCGGCTAAAATATCGCTACGTATCCAAAAAAAAGAATTGATCGGAAAAGGATGGAAATCCTCACGCTCACAAATTGGGGAATCCTCGCAGAAGATTACGAGAATCAACGAGGAAGCCCTTCGAAGGAAAAAAATGGAAAACTGTGTGCATTTTCGACCAAAATAGCATAACTTGACACAAAATTATTATGGGAAACCCGTGATGGATCACTAGAATCCTTGAGGAAAGAATGCGAGACTACCTGTAAAATTAGCACTTCCCGATGCAAGCTAATTGAGAGAAGCCATCAGTAGATCACTAGAATCGCAGCGAACCCCTTTCAAGGAAGAGGAGGAAAATAGGAAACTGAACGAGAGCGAAATCGGGACGAGAAATGCGGAAAAGGAGAAGCAACGTGGAAGTGATCGGGAGAGTGGAAAGAGAGAAGGGTAGAAGGAGAGAGTGGATAGGGTGAGGAGGGAAGAATGAAACCTCCCCTTTCCCCCTCACAAGACAAATACTCAAGAGGCGCTAAGCGATAGTCAGAGGAGCAACAACGAGCGCGTTCGAAAATACCCGAACCCTGGAACCCGCAGATCGTAAAACTAAAAAAATTTGAATTTTTTTTTTCAGTGATGACTGAGCGTTCCTAAATGAAACCTTAAAAACGTTTCGTTTTATGTGCAAGGAAGAAGCATGAGCAACAGCGCGACAATAGATTGATACTAGATAGGACGTGAACATCCGCATGGGAACCTACAATTACAGCTGTTCCGAAATCATGCGAATGTTCTCATCCAATATATGCCCCATACTCATATATTTGATGGGTGATGGTCGATTCTGAAAGCGACGTTTAGAAAAACTGAATGGCACGGCATAAAATTTTCAACTTGTTCGGCAGATGATTATATTTTGGAGTTAGGGAATTCCTTAACATAGGGTTCTAAAAACGCCCGTTAAATGAGTAAGAACCAGGTTGCACCTCCAACTATCAATTTATTTTCACAAAATCTCTCGATTTCACATGCTCTCTCGCCCTTCAGAATGCATCTCGGTTCTCACGCAAAAAGCGTGAGACAGAGATCCAGAGACAAGAGCAATGTAAAGGTTCCAAACTGCCATATCATATGACCGTGAAGCAGCATTCGCTGTCATCCATCACTAGCACAACAATCGATAGCATAAACAACGGCCGTGAGTCACAGCCAGTTCTGAGTGAGTAACAAACAAAGTGTGTTGATCACCAATTGGCTGCCATTTGCACGGAAGATAACTGCGGAATCGGAGAGAGGGGGGGGGGGGAAGACAGACCCTCTCGATTTGCCGCGATCTCTCCTCAGAGGTTGAGTGGAATTCTCACTCAACCTCGTATGTAAACCAGAAGGAGTAGTTAAGTTCGAATGACAATGACTCTCGTATAGGAACAACGATTCTCTCGATTTCTTATTGACCATCGTAGATTACCTAGAGTGAGAGAGTAAGCAATACGCAGAGACGTCGAAACAATCACTCTTTAGGGGAGGGTAATGGACCAGTGGTGGGTGAAAGGAGCAAGGTAGTCGCAGATTAGGCTAATAATGCGGGTCAGAGAGGAGGGGGGGGGGGAGTGAGGGATGGAAGAAGAAGAAGAATGGGAAGAGGAAGGAGCAAAGACGGTCAAGAGCAGTCCATTCTAACCCGCATTTCTGCAGTCAGAGAAAGCGAGAGAGTGTGGGAAATGGAGAGAGTCAGACGGAAAAAAAGCGCGAGTAGTGAGGGAATGGAGTGGAGTGATGGACAGTTCGTCGCTTTTTTCCGTTGGTGACTCCAGCGAAAAACAGCGCACGAGGCAGGTCAATTATGTGGGAAACGACCTCCGTGCCCACTCAAGAGGAGCCAGGATCACTCCCCCCCCATATTGCCCGGTCGAAGTGGATAGCAAGAACTGCTCCGCGCGTATCAAAAAATTAAAAATAATAACATTTCTTTTTCGTTAAAGAAGGAGTAAACCTAATTTTTGGTCACACATTCTGAAAATGTGGAGTGATAGAGAATGACCACTCGATCAGATCCCAGTTTATCGGAAGTCACAGAAATGCCTCTGAACGCTGCTATGGATTTTCAAAGTTGGGCATGAACACAGGCAAACCTAGGAGTACTGTAGGTTTTCGATTGTATTGATTGATAAGGGGTGATTATTGAAAAAGAAGAAACCGGCAACAAAGAATTGCACTGCACGGGAAAAGAACCCGCGGCAGTGACTTTGAACCACCTGTAGCTTTACCACTCGGCCACAGGGAGAGATGGGTGTGGGATGGGAGAGGTAGTATACATAGAGCCAGCCTTCTCAACAGCCTCAACTGGAGGCTTGGGATTACGGTGGTGAAAGATTGAAAAGCGATCACGAACTGACTTTCCTTTCAAACACAGGGTTTTCGTGGTGAGACGTGGGAGGTTTACTCCTTCTTTAAGTGGTAGAACACCTACTCTATAAGCGAAAGCATCGGGTTCGACTCCCGGACTGAGCATTAACCTTTGCTATCTCAAATAAAACTAGTGACCTTTACCGAACACTATAAGATAAACGGGAGCATTTTTTCAAATTTTCGTAATAGATGAAGCAAAAATCCGAAGCAGTTGGATTACAGTACACTTGCGGACGCTTGTGCCGTGAAAACTGCGCCAGGGCTAAAACTGGAAATGAAGGAAGAAAGCCGAAAAAGGGGACAGGCTCCCAATATTCAGATGAGGAGCGGAGATAGAGGATAGAGTGCACACTCGGAGCAGCTAAGCAAAGAAACGGAGAAGAAGGGAGGAAGGAAAGGAAGGGAGGAAGAGGTTGAACAGGCTTTCACTGTGGATATATTGTTCAATTACTGTGGGTGAGTCAAATAGGTGAATAAAACATAATGATTATATGTAAAATCGGACAACTGTACAAACCAGTAGATATGGCTGTTTCACTTGGATCCGAGAAAGGAAATGAGAAAACGGAGTGGCAGTAAGCTTGTGTTTCCGGCTGGCACCAAAAACAAAGTTAGCATTTCGCAGGGTGCCAGGGGAGAGGAGGCAGGAGTAATAGTAGCGACGGTATATTTGCACGGCTCATGTGACGATTGGCAATAATAGATTAGTGTGGAGGGGGCAGCCCCTTTGGCGAACTAGTGAATGATCAAAGAGGAAAGACAGGAGAGGAGGGCGCTGGCATTGTTTAGGCGTCGTCACCCCCCCATGGAGCCTTTTCCCCACTTCTTCTTTCGTTTACTCCTCCAGCGGACGTCGTCGTATTTACCGCTCGCGACCCCCTCTCGAAAAAAGAGAGTCTCAACGACTCATTCGGACTGGGCTTCCCCGCTTCGTGGCCGTCTAGTTAACAATGAATGAAACCGGACGGACAGGGGGAGCCTGAGAGTCGGAGGCAAACTCGGGCATACAACAACTCGCGGCCCTTCGTCCCCTCTTCAATTTCAATCAGCAAATATACAAGAGTATGGGGAAATTTGAGAAGAGGTTTGCGCGAGGAACGAGTCTATTTCTAGAGCATCAAGCAGGCAAAAAAGGTTCGCGAAAGGAATGAAACTAAGGGAAAGGAGGAAATGCGGTCTCGTGAGCGAAGGAGATGGCCCAGTTTAGGGGGATATCTCGCCTCCCGAACGGGAATAAAAGGCTGTGCTGACCTGAAGTGAAAGTTTCCCACACGGTGTGCAGTGTCTCGATGCATAGCTGGGATGAGAGGATGGTCTGCTCTCGCTTCGCAATACACTCTCGTTTTGTCTAACTGGCATTGGATATTGGACAAATGAGAGAAGATTGCTTTATGGAAGAGAGGTCAATCCTCTCTCGAGTGAACTCTCTCGAGTCTCGAGTGTAGGGCGAAACTAGCCGGATTTATACGTTCTCGGCACATCGGACTAGAGTTCAAGGAAGTTCTGTGAATATATCGGGATGAGTTTCACAGAGCTATCGATGAATGCGAGATGATATCGCACTTGCAGATATTTGGAATTTAAAAAAGAATAACATAATGGGGTATTGTATTGGGCATTTGTCCATTGGAATTGACTGTGTTCGGGATTCGACAATTCAAAAAATTATGAATAATGGTAATCGAAAATAGATTGATTTGTTTTCAATGGCATCAATCACCATAAGACAAATTGAGGATGATTCCTTAAAATATTATGCAATGCGGTCGAGATTTATTAAGAGCAAATTAGGATTTGAAAGCATTTTCTACTCATTACATAGGAAGATCCGTAATACTGTTTCCATAAATAAACATCAACTTAATATTATTTATCTCAAGTTGGTTATCCCAATTTTTTTTGTTTTTGGATAAGTTATATGTAAATACGTATCGTTATTAGATACAAATTCAAAGCACAGTATATAGCAACATCAGTTCCCTCAAGATAGCAACCGATGTATTCTTCATCTTTGGTTCCGTGTTGCTGTACGGAGCAATAATACCGTCGCATTCCTGATTTTGGTTTCCGATCTCTTGTTGTATGGCACAGCATTGCCCCGACAGAAAAGGGGGAGACCTTTGCATATCTACTCGCTCACTTTGCATGAACCGAACTGCAAGGCCTAGGCGGGAGGAGCGACCGCTCTCCCCGCTCTGTTGTTTGAATCGAGCGGGAAATTGCAGTTCTTTCGTGTCGGGATTTTGGCGCGAAATTTGCATCCACTGTTCACCCTTGTCTGGAGAGATCAGAATGCTGTGATGGGTTTTGTATGTCGTCGGGTGACCATATCTCGAGTCCTTAGGGCATGTATAAAGGCATGTATAGGTCGGGAGTTCAAACACCTCAGGTTCCATTGTCTTCTATCCAATCCAATTTATTCTCGATCCCCTCGATGGATTATTATCTCGCAGCACTTCTGTCAAATTAGGGCGAAAAGACAGATGGTTGTAATCTGCTCATTGGCCACGATTTAGCGTTTTATATATCATCATTATTTTTGGTTCCATATTCTTACTCTGGCGTCTGACAAGTTTGGTACCGGACGATCAACGACGATGACGTCGGTATACACGTGGATTCTATTCCCTCAAGTTCTATTGTTTTTCGTTCACACACTATTCTCGTTAGTCCAGTTTTCACATCCAGTTTATCATTCGAACCTAATCTAGCGACCTGGCAGTGAGCATGAGCATGTGGTTTAGCATTATGATACGCGAGACCATTTGGCTCCCTCGAGGAGCTCCTTATTGGCCTCGATCTGCTCTGACGAGGTAATTGTATTCGAGACCATGTTGCTCTTGGTCTTCCATACCTCTTCATCTTCTTCAAGTGACAATACCGAAATGCTAGATACACGAGAGACCATTTGCTCCCCTCTTTTTCCTGATGACTACACGGACGATCAACGACGATGACGTCCGTCTGCACGTGTTTTGTGCTTGTTTACACTCCTTCTCGGCGATCGCCGATGAAGCCACGGATCTGTGATAATGAGACTATTGATACAGAAGAAGGAAGACATACCGCTCCCCCCCCCCCCGCAGTATAACAACACTAGTATCTGGTCTTATCATTCCACAATCTCAGCGAACGGATTCTATTTGGTCTCTTACTTTCATTATTTATGTGAAGTCTCCCGATGTTAGTGTTTGTGTTTGAAGTATTTGTTTTCGATGAGACGTGAGAGAAAGTTGGATATTGGAACATTGATGATTATTTTTTGTTGATTTCACTCTGTTTCATATATTCTCAACATAAAAATAGTGTTGCGTGTGTACGTGCGTTATTGATGGCAATATTGGTAATCAAAAAAATTGCGCAATCATTTCCTTTCATTCGAAATACATCACGAACTGTTTGAAGCCAATTTTGTAGTGAGCATATTGATGCTACTGTTGATAGGTACTGTAGAAAAGCGTAGGTAGACGACGGAAATATAACCGTCTTGATGAGGGCTATTCATGTCCTGATGTGGCGTCCACCCTAGGCACGATTGCTGCACGGCTAGTTAGAGGAGCTTGTACCATACATCATTAGAACGGCAGTTCATCAACAAAATATCACTTGTTTAGACGAGTACGGTACACTGGATCGGACATCCCTTATGAGGGATTCTCGTGCGGCTTAGTGATTATGGGACTGTTGTGACCAAATGGGAACGGATGATAAATAGGCGTTTCGAACCGAAAGAATTTTATTGTGCACCATTGACATATTATAGAACAATATTACGTAGTTTCCAAACAGATGCATATGCTTTAGATACCAGACATTAAAAATTAAGGGTTACTTAAAAAGTGGTTAAAAAGGTGGTGAGAATTTACACAAGGCAGGATAATGGTATGGAACGATATTTGCAAGTTTTCAAGTTCGCTAACCCAGTGAAGTTTACAGATCCGTGTAACTTTTGTCTCCGATAACCCGTTCCATAGAGGGCATCTGAAATTAATATTTTTACATCTTCTTAGAAAACGAAAATAATAGCCCGAATTCAGGAAGTTTATGCCGAACTAATTACTTGGAAAAATTATCCCGCGCTTAATCGCTTCCCTCTCTGACATCACTCTGTTGTCCTATAGGGCTAAGAAGATCATGCCTCTGTTTGCGTGTGTCTCCATCACTTGAGGATAGTACACACGTGTCCTCTCAATTATACACAGCAACTGATTTCACTAGTGCAATCAACAAGTTTGCGCATCCTCCATTCCACGAATATTGCAGCATGGTTCCTCTATCAAGCTAGAGACCATGACAGTGGTGAGGTTCGATAAGCTGACCAGCAAGCCTTACTTTTTCTCTGCAAATCCGAGCAAACATCGCTCAGCAAGCAAAGGTACTAATAACGATCTTCGAATCATCCTTCCGAAATTGCGGAAATGAGGATGAAAGTTGAGAGATTTACACGTACGCAATCACTTTCTGCACCCGAAAGGACTCTAAGCATGCAATATAAGCAAAAAAGACATCGTGAAATTCTACGTGAAATCCTTCGTGAGTGCATTTGAATAACGAGTTCATGATGTTTCAATGTGAACTGCGTTCGCAGTAATAATCACTTCCCCCCAAAAGTAAAGGTTCCCTATTTCGGAGGTTTCACAGCTCACAGACGGATCACACTTCGTGGGAATAATTGAATCAGGCTGATTAAATCATCAATGAGCGTGATTCAATTACCTATTGTGTTCGCAACAATAGGACGGAGGTGGCTGTATTCTCTAGTCAAGACAGGCCTATTGTTCGCGGTGTCTGGGTTCCCACGCCTCTTAGTGAGTTCATCAAAAGATCGCAAGACTTGATGAGATTCGTGAAAAATAGTTATGGGTTGAGTTCGCGGCAAAACATGTCTGTTTTCCCTTGGTCCTGTACATAACACATAAAAAGTAGCAGAAAAAAACGCTATTTTGATTTGAAGTACATGGTGATTGTGGAACATATTTCTTCACGGCTTCTTTTAATAACAATCCTCAATGCGCGACGGAAATCTTGTCAAGGCTACTCAGATGCTGGCATTAGCGGTATAGAAAGACTTCCTTATCTTCTTAGTTTCTTAGCACGCTGATGCTTGTTCTTCTAACAAAGTAAGAATGGACCTCTTGACTTCCGGCCATGCTTCGGTCGTCCATGGTGGAGTGGTCCAGTCTGTAGTGATCAGACATCAGAAGGCTCTCGGGATGGAGCGCACCTCCTTGCGGCTGAAATTACCATGATAATGGTGAAATTACCATTGATAATGTATGAAAGCATATACGATACATATATTCCGTTACTCATGGATCATCCTTCTTATGGTGGTTAGTGACAAAAGATTTCCTAATAAAATAACTGCCAAGATACTTGCTTCAAACTGATCCGCATGGTAGCTATGCTCGCGAAGAGACGACGGTGTAGGGAGCTGCATGCTGGGTAGAGTTTGCAGCAGGCCCTGAATGACGAGGTTAAAGTCCGTTGTTCATCTACTTATATGAGATAGTATATCTCTCTTGATGTGTGCATTTGGTAGGTGACTTCATTACCGTCGAACAAAGTGGTTATGGTTAGCTACTATTGGGACATTATTATGTGTTTTTACTCTGGTGCTCCAACACTGACAATGAAAGAAAACCAATCCACTGGCACGAGACCCGTCAAAATCAAATCTTGAAAGGAAAACGGCCTTATGGTACCCCATCTTGATCAGCGCCCAGAAAGCGACACTGATAAATATGTATTGTATCTCCATCATTCCAACCTGCTGTAGCATCATATGCTGCTGCTGTTGGGGCACGGCCAGAATCTGTCGTGGGCCAGGGGACGACATTCTTCGTTGCTTCTCGAGTCGGGGCAGAGCGCGATTGCCTTTGAGATGATTCTTGTTCTTCGGGCCATCGCCGCTATCTGAACGGTAAATGCAGCTCCGTTTTATTACTCAACGCGCGCAGGTTTCATTCACCACACATCACTTTCTTTCTGCAAGAATCCTTTTTTCTGATTCAGACACTCGGAAGTGTCTTTCGAGTGGGTTGCCCTTTGGCAGTGTTTCCATGAGAGACTCAAGTGCCTTTGGTCTGGCACATTATGGAGTGTGCGGAATTAGTAGAGAGATATCATTGGGTACTCGAGAACTCCAATTATGAAGCGTCTCCTGGGATTATTTACGAGATCTCCCCCGCTAAAGTTTAGTCGAGTCTGTTGAAAGTCAATGATCACATACCGTGAAAAATTCATCTCCACTGTTTTCCAAGTTATTCGATCATGCGCAGTAAATGGCATTAAGTTAAGCGCGTGTTTCACACCCAAGTTCACCGTAGTGCAAGTCGAACCTCACCACAACAAAGCAATGATTAGTGCATTGTGTCGTGACGATGTGTTTTGATCGTCGTTGTCTTTTCTCTAGGGATTGTGCTGCGCGATCTCATCGAGATCCATGTTTGCGAGCCCCATTCATGCCTATGGTGTGAGATGATAGCGAGTAAGGGGTTAAGATGGAACAATGAATCTACCTTTTCTCTTGGGCGAAGAAGTAGGAGGTTGCAGTGGTCGATCGGCCTGTCGCTTCTGACGAACACGTCGGTTGCCGAACCAGTTGGTTATCTGCGTTTTGACAATGCTTCGGTTGACAAGTTCCCAATTTTGAAAGTTTGGATGATACTTGGTTCCTGTTAGCATTCACATTCAAGATAACGCCAGCAAGGGTATACAATTGCCTGCACTTCTTTGAAATTTTTTTGTACGATATCTATTTGTATTTTTTCTCTTTCAATGTTTCTTGTTCTTCTATTGGTAAAGGAAGTGAGCAGTTAATTGTTTTCACTGTCCAATCCGCAACACTTTCCGTTGAGTCATCCACCTCGCTAACTAGCGTGATTGCTTGCAAAGTCGGCTTTAAGCAGATTAGTGTCTTCTTCTCCTTCTAGATTAGCTGCTCATGCGTCACGTCCGAAGTGCATCGCTCTACCAGTAAATATTGAAAGTACTAGAAAGTACTACAATTTCGGCTGAGCGATGACTCGGCAGCCCTGCGTAATCTTGCGCTACACAAGATAACGAAAAAGCAGGAGATCTCACAATCTATAGCCAGGTTCACGCGGTTCAGAGGAGAGCTTAAGATAGGATTTTAAATCATGCTCAGCAACTTGCACGAAATCGAAAAATCGCCCAACCGAAAGCCCGGTCCATGCGGTTCAGCTGGGAGATCAGGTTCGAATCTGTGATCGCGCTTACCCATTTGCATGATGACTCTCATAAATGTAACGGTCTAATGCATCCGCACTAAATTTCATTCAAGGTGTTAGTTTAAATTATCATCTCGTTCTTTTATTGTCTTTACCTGTTGCACGCTGATATTGCACTGATACGATAACTGATTCTTCTCTTCATCAGTCGGATAAGGATGATTGAGATGCTGCTGGAACCATTCCGTCAAAATCTCCGTCGTTTCCTTCGTGAAGTTGCGACGACGACGCCTAAATTAGACATGATTGTCCGTAATCCACTACTTCCCCAAAGGGCTGTTGGCTGGCTTCCGAACTTTGCCCAGAAGCTTGTTTTACACGGGCAATGACTGCTCTAATCCGCTCATTCAGCCTGATTCCTCTCTGATTATAAGCCTTTAGCTGCTCGATCCAAGCCCGTTGACCCTTTCGGGGCCTCCCTCGGAGTAGGGATTCCCTCGATGATTCGATTCCATTTTGTAGTTGACGCACATGCACTTTGCTCATGTTCAATCCTGCGTGTCTTCTTCCCAAAAAAAGTTCGTAAGAAAAATGAAGCATATGGTCTCCACTAGGAAGACTCGATCAATTTAAATGGATATTTTGCGTTTACTACTCTTCATCCATTCCGTTGGGCTCTATATGGATAGTACTCAAGATGACGATGATTACTGCGTATTCTGCCAGGTTAAGCCTAGTAGTCAGAATCCCCTTTGGCTTCAGGTAGCGAGAGGTGATTTCAAGGGGAAACGCGTGGTCGGCTGTCCCATAGGTATCGGAAATTCGTCGGAAGCGGCCGTCTATTACGAACGCAACCGATTCTCTCATGACGGAAGGGCTTGGCAGGGACTCGAGAGAGTCCGCTGTCCTAATCAAAACAAGCGTGGTGCGATGTTGCACTTCGCACGTCATCCTCCCTTCTGGACCCCTAATAAATGAGGATTTGCGGCCGGCAGTACAACCCCCCTTCCAGATAGAATCGGCAACACAGGGCAGCGGAAGTGTTGTTGTGTCACAGGCGGATTAGTACGTACTTGATTGATCACTAAGAGGGCGGATTGAAATAGGGCAGCGTGCTGAGCTGTGACGGCTCTGGAGCAAATGCACGTTGCACTTGGAGGATCCGCAAATATACGAGATGTGTCCACCCAGAACAAAACAGCTATAGATCTCGCACGGGCATGTGGTACAAGGGGAGCTTCCTTGATTCAAAGAATTCCAGTAAGGTTTGTGCTAATGGCATACATGAATTACTGTATTCGAAAAAGTAAACCGTAAAGTATATACTCTGGTGGTAATATATTTCATTACAAATGACACCTAAGACCGGAAAAGATACCGTTTACCCTGCGTGCTACCACTGTTCAACTCCAGGGTGAACGATGCTCTCGTATGATGTCTTATTTGGCATATCTCACCGTGCGTCCAGACACTTATTGTTGATGAGCATCACTGCATTGACCGTGCTCTTCTTCATTCGCTCCTCTACATCCGAATATCGAGCAGTTGACGTATCGATCATACGTTTATGGTCCTGCAAAGATGAATTATTTTCCAGAGAGATGGTTAATGAGATGAAGGAAACTGAAAGAAACTGGGAAGATCTGATAGCTTTCGGTCCACTGACAGTTATATAACTCAACCTCTTTCGAAATCGGTCGAAACGGTATCTGTAGGTCGACCATTTTCTCGATCTTTTGCTCGGCCTCTCTCGTGACTGAAAGTGATCTATGATCTTTGTCGAGTCTACAAACGTTTGATTGGCAGCTCTAGTTTTCGAAAGCAGAGCACAAGGTCCGCTCATAAAAGCCCTCTCCATTTTCGCAACACTCATCCTTATCAGATTACAGTACTCCCTCGCGCCCACTCTCTCATGAGCACATGTTGTCATCGAGTGTAAGCGGAAACACTCGACAACTAGTAGTAGTATTTCCCCACAATCAAGTGATTTCGATTTCCCTGAACTTTTCAACAAGCATTACGTACGATAGTACACATCACGATTATTATCTATTTGCGTGGGTCGCACATCTATTTTGGGCACTCCGGGCCTCTCGAGATCCAATCTAGCATACACTTCGCAACTTTTACGACAGGTGTTTCTGGTTGACAGGCAAAGTACACACCTCAAGAACTGAACTTTTTACTATTTTGAGTATGCATAACCCCCGAAAAAATACCATCTGCTTCCAAGGGTGATATTCCAAGAGATGATTCAATTCGAAGAAACACGGCCTTTGTTACTTTGGTTGAATGGAAATTCCGAGTCCCATTGTTACAAGACCTCTCATTCAGTGTACGGCCTGGCACGGACCGAGTTATAGACTCTGATTCACGCCTTTCATTGAACTACCAAGACGGGATGCGTGTTTAAATGAAGAGATCATTGTTGCTATCAGAGCATTCATGCAGAGAGTCACGCAACATCTTACTCTAAGGAAGAATGGGCTAGTCATGACTATAGTACTGTAGCCTATGTGATGGGTACTCTTCCAGCTCCTCCAGCATTTCCGTATGCTTGATCTTGATAGCTTGTAACTGGAACTTGTACTGTCCATCGTTTGGAGGTTCGGGCTCTCCAGGCTCTGGCGATGGAGGTCCCAACTCGGCCCCAGCGAGACAATCGAACTGAATATCTTTCTTGTACTCCACAGTGGCGTCAGAAGAAAGCAGAATAGCACAAAGTTCGGCTCAGAAATGGTGTCCTGATTCGGACATGAAGCTGAAGAGAGTTGAGGTACTCACCAGCATGTTATCCAGCTTTTCCGATTGATTGTTCTGTTTCCGGACGATTTCAGCGCGTTCATTGAGGAGATCAGCTGTAGAACAAATTGCGTGTTTGGTCTCGGACAACGCATGGGAAACAGAGCGAATCGGACCATGGCTCTACTTACCGATGGACTCTTTATTATCCACAAGTAGGTCGAACATTGCCTTTCTCGTGTTTATCGGTGCCTTCCCGAGGTCCCGGCTGGAATATATTCACGTTGGTTACTGTAACCCATCAGAAAGGCATGTTCAATGGAATTGTCGAGGATGAGATTGGCTACAATTTGAAGCTGGTATTATCATGTAGAGATGTAATTGTAAAGCCGTAAAGTGCAACTGTAGTGAGGGGAATATGGTGACTTCATGTAACAGCTTGCAACCTCACACTCTAAACGCAGTTGTTTTACAATTATCGTATCCGATTGCTCAATCCATCCAAATCCCCGCGCCCGAGATTATGAGCAACATGAACGGCATGAGCCAGTGAGAGGGAGGAGCGGTAAATGAACACGTTCAATTTGACTAAACCGAAATATATGGCGTCACAATATTCGGGTGTACATCTTATAATTCACGTATAGCTTGATGAGGTTAGTACTCTTATTCACGTTATAAAGGGTCGTGAAGGTGAAAAAACAAACGAACAAGATCTGCTTTGGCTTGGCATCAGTACTATCGATGTACGAGTTGAGTCGATCGAAGAGGGCCGATAGATTCTCCTCCGTAGAGAAGGACGAAGCCGCGGAGCCATTGGAGAGATCGAGGGTTGAGTCTGCACTCGTCACCTCGTCCTCCGAAGTTGTACTAGGTGAGCGCGCTGGAAGTACGGACGATTAAGCTGAGGCTAGTAAGTTGCGATTGCATCCTAGCTCTGCGTAAATCCAATTTTGAGAAAAAACAGCGCAAAAATTGAGATGCAGCTGTACGGGTAACACTGGGCCTGTGTCAAAGCCGGTAGTAAGTGAGTCAGGATGATCTCACGAGCTCTTATGTATACACACCCTGCCGACCTGACTGACCATGATCGACGTGAATCTGTCAAAACTTGCGCTAGTCTCATTGATTGGGGGAAGGGCTTTGTTTGACGAGTCGAGACGAGGATTGACACCTCCTGGGATACGATTCAATCAAACGGCGCTCACTTACCGGGTCGAGTTTTCGGACGCGGCATTGTTGCTGTCCTCGCTCTTCCTATCTTCCTCAAGTGTTGCGAGCGAAGGGCTTATCACCGGTATCAGAGGTTCTCAGAGGGGATGGGCACTTGTGGCCCGGCACGACCACGTCCCCCTCTCTTATCTATTGATTATGAGCTAGCGCCCCAGTTCAGGATGCTTTTTTCTTCTTTTTGTTGCGAGTGGCGATAAGAAGCGTGGCTCTTTTGGCCCGGACTATTGCGTGTTTGAGGAGAGAGGGAGGACGATTCTCGGGACCGATATACAGTCTAGAAATGCACAGTTTAAAAAAAATGCAAATGCTACAGGCACATAGTGGCACCTGCCGGTAAGGGAAGCCCCAGGGCTGGCTTCCGGTCTGTGCAATTTTCTCAAATGAATTAATAGCTTTCAAATTATGTATCAATACGGCTTCATCCCTTAACGACTTTCAGTCTCTTCTGATTTTCGAAGTGCCCTCCTTCTCCCACAGGGTGCTGCGAGCACGGCTCTTCCCTGCCCCAGCTCGCCACTCTCCTATCAACTTCTTATCTCTCACGTCCCCTCCCTATCTCATAACCACCCTTCTCTAATCCAGGCTTGACTCCGCCCATTTCTTGCTGTGATCCCGCCTCCTCAGTTGATTGAACTCTTCTCATTCAGTCAGTTGGAGAATCGTACGTCACCTCTCTTCTGCTCTCCTCGACTCCGCCCAATTCACACCTCTTCACAATTATGATGATCTCCATTCGTTCCGCATTCATCCTCATCTTCATTCTGCAAACAGTATCGACGAGAGTCGTTCAACCGTACAAGGTATACAAGGTTTAATGATTTAGCCTAAATGGTTTGAGAAGTAGTATCTAATGGAGTGGAATTTTCGCTGTCGGTATTAGCCTCCAGCGCGATGGTATATATGAAGAAAGGAGAAAGAAAATGGGGTGAGAGTGACTTGGATCTGTAACCCTAACTTTCGATTGTACCGATATCTGCAAAGAAGCATACCGAGTACAGTGATGACATTGTCTCACGTGGAATGATAGGAATGATGATAATGTTCAATACCTTTAAGCTCTGAAAATAGAAATCACTCAAAGCAATTTTTTCTGGGCAAAACCGATGAGGGATTTGGAGCCTTTTTAACTTCGAGTAATGGATACTGTTATCTTTCGGTGTACCACAAAACACGCTTATGAGGGATTTGCAGCTCTCAGATTCACAGAATGCGTTAGCTACTGAGCTCTTTACGAATATGGACCCCTGTTAAATTCTCCAAAAACTGTCCAAGCATGCGTAAAGAAAGCACTGAGCGCTTCCTTCAATCTTGAGGGCACAAAATGTGAAACAAAGTATTCAGTGCACTAGAGCGGCCACTGGGGGGTGTTATTTCATACATGGTTCTTCTTTGAGTATTATTATGTTAAGGTCGAATCAGAATGTCTCAACGATGCATTATTTCACGAAAAAAGAGGATTCCGCTTCAGCAGCAGATTACGACGATGAGAACAACATCTACACACCCGAAGAAGATGAGGAAGAAGAGGGCAATCCGGCGATGGGACTGATGATGCAGATGGCATACAATCACTCCATACCCTTCGAGGACCTTATTGGTGAGCACTGGCCACCGTATTACTAGAAAATGTTTCCGTATGTTAGCGCGGTAGCAGTATCACATTTTGACGCAAAGTTGTTTCTTGTTCCGCGCGTAACGAAATTGCTATTAAACTACGGTCGCGTTTAAAAGTAAGCTTTAATTATATATTTGGTGCTTAATGAACGCGAAACCATACCAGAAATCGAGTTTTATCATTAAAAACTAAGAAAAAATAATGAAAATATGCGGAAAACGCGTAAAACGAAGTGAAAGTGGCGGAGCTAACGCGTTTGCCGCACGGAATAGTTTAATAGGTGTGCAATTACAATCGTATCATTTTAAAAATATGATATCTAGTCTGATTTTGCGATATCCTATGTTTCCGCCGTCAGTAACGTATATTTCGGAATGATTCTTTCTCTCATCGTATGTCTTATCGCATCTAAGCTTGCATCTTCGAGAGCAGTAGCGATTACCGTATCCAGCGTGCGCATTTATGTCGTCACTCCTCATGAAAGTGCAGTCTATTGTGTGCGCATCGTCGGTCTTATTCTCTATTGCAATTGCACGTATGATGCGACTAAATGTCACCGAAATGACGTTGAATGCTGCTGTTTTTGTGCAGCGACAACTTTCGTATCCGATCTATTTGTATTTACCTACATTTACCACGCCGATCCAGTAAATGCAAGAAGCATACTGTAACGCGCGTCGTGAAAATTATATGGCCGAATGGTATATATTCTGGGAAATCCTCGGATAAATCCGCGATAATCAGTGGAATGCGCAGCCGTACGATTTTGTATTTGAGTACACAAGGATCTTATGATTCCTGGCTGTAATCCTCTCGACTGTGCGGCTTAAAGGGGCTCGAGAGGGGAAGAGCAGGCTAGAACTGGGAGAGATTTGATGACGCGTAACACGATGGGATAAAAAGTGCAGCTCACTCGCCTTCTTCCGATGAAAACATTCTTCTAAATATGATAGCTTTGCTAAATATGATAGCTTTAAATATGATAGCATAGCTTTGCCTGTTGCACCACTATTGCAAGATTCGTTTGTTACCGTATCCCTTGAAGTGAAGTTTGATGATTCGCACATGAGCGACTAAGGGGGGACTCTAGATTAGTGAAGCCCGCACTGGAATGTGATGAGGAGAACGCAACAACTCGGCCACGCTGTAGTGAGTAGCAGCTAGGAAGACCCTTCAAAGGTTATTTGTACTACTAATTCGACGTCACTTGCGTAAACACTAAGAGGCTTCTGCATGTACGGTATCTGTGCAAGTGCGGTATCCACTCTACTGACGATGTTGCTTATCACTGTGGGTAACTGTGATGACGTCATACTGTGGCCTCCGAAGGATTGAATGAAGGACGCTGTTGAATGAAGCACTATCCATATTTAACAGTATCCACTTTTTCTCGCTTTAACAAACGGTGTAAATTAGACAGCTTTTGACAAAAAAATCAAATTTTCAGCCTGTGAGAAGAAGAAGGAGGCCGCTTGCCCGTCTCCCTCCGAAGATGGCTCCCATCCCTGCATCGCTCTCAACGACATCTGTGATCATCGTCCGCAGTGTCCGGGAGGAGAGGACGAGACTCCAGTTATATGCTTCTTCTATGAGGTATGGTAGGGTTTGGGGAGGGTGGGAAGAATACCACTCTGTACGATAGCGTGGAACGGTACCACAAGGTGCGTTAGGCACCAAGAGATACAGAATTGAGGTACGGTACCATGAGACATTTTAGTGGGTAGTCCGTATACGTTACTGATATCATTTGGGGTCTCTTTGCGTACGGAACGATCGCAATTTAGATCTTCGGTTTACGGTATTATCGAATATGATGACAAGACCCTTTCCCATTTCTCGAATCATCGTTTGCTAGTTAGTTAGAGAGTTTTTGTAATTTGCTTAGAGGCGAATGCCGAAATATCACCAATTATGTGATGATTGGTTCTGAAGAGACCGTAGATACGAATCAAAAGATAGGTGGTAGAAGCTACAGTACCAAATCTAAAAGCTAACAGCTGGCCTTTCCAGACAGTGCCACCGAGCGCTGTCTTACAACTGTAAAATAGCTTGACTTGAATAAACCTTTTACATTTTACCTCACCATACCGTATATCTCTTCAGATGCACGAGATGGAATTGGCTCGTCTTCGTCGCACTGCAATCGCCATTTATCGTGACTCCATGAATCATCACGCGCCCCGATCACACGGCAGAAATTGAAAGACAATGATGATTTGGTGTTTATTTCTAGTAAAAGTACCCGCAAGTCTCCCGTATCCCCATAATCTCTCGCCTAGGTACTTTTACAACTGTTTAGCACCAATCTGTGAATTTCACCGAGAACTCTACCGCAGACGCTGCCCTGTCCCTCTTTCTCCACCCGTGTAACCTTTCATCTCGGCCTTCACATGGTATTATCGTTCCGAAGTACACTCCTGTTAACATGTCTCTGCCCTCTCGCCTTGTGACCCTCGTAGCAATTCACCTCCTCGTAAGCATAGTCCGTCTCCATTTCATCCCTATGTCGGATGATGTCATTCTCGAGTCTCATTCAGTAGGTTCTCATTCAACCATTAGCCTCCTCGTATCTCACTGTCTTCTCACACAGTTCCTCACATGATTCCATTAATTATCAACACCGATCTCCCCCAGTTATGCAATGATTCTCGAATGCCTACGTTCTTGCTGATAATTCTTCTATCATCAACTACCCATCTCTTTCCACCCAGATAAAATTGTTGGTTTCTCACACACTTTGCACCGGCGGTGATGCGGATCGCCGAAGTTGAAGGATTTCTAAGGAGAGCTGAGCTGGAAAAAGACAGATTGATGCATATCTGTGTGGGTCTTCGACAAACTTCGATGAACTGAAAGTGGGTCTTCCACAAGTCGTTAAATGGAGGGATCACATTTCGTTTTGGCCCAATTTTTTGGGGAACAAAATCCATTAACCTCCAAAGTGAAAAAAATTCTAGATCACTAAGCAATTTTCGGAATACTTCTTCCACCTCATCCCTTTCATCGACTCTCGCTATTTTGGCATTTAATGAGTTATTATGGTGTGGGGGAGACAAACGGCGTATTTATAGTCGAGCAAGCTAGGCGAATATCAAGAATGTGTGTGATGTGTGTTTCCTGCAAGAAGAGACTGCTAATCCCTTGGCAACTGCATGCTTTTGTCGTTTAGCGTTAGCGAGAGAGCGCGTGAAATGGATAGATCTTTGGTCTGTGATATTGCTGCTTATTTTTGATATTGATGACAAAAAACGAGGATATTATCTCAACCTATGTATATCCATCATGGTGGTTTGATTTCAGTAAGTGGACATCTATGATCTCGTTCATATCTCGACTGGTTTAATAATGCGATAATACATGATCTCAACTATAAAAGCGTTAATAATGCCAACAATGAGAGGAAAGATTCTCGCCGTTCTGTCGAGGGGAAAGACGAGACGAAGGGGAAGTTCATAACACGATTTCACCAGTCGCTTTTTGTTGACCGCCTGAGGGTGCAAAAGAGAGAGATGGAGAGTAAAGAGAAGGAGGAAGAAGGAGAAGGAGAAGTAAAAAGAAAAGACAAGGCAAAACAAGTGGGCGCCACTGCCTCTTCCATTCTAGAGTCTCGTCTTTCTTCCATTCTCCCTTCTTCTTCTTCAGTCTATCGAACCAGCTCGGTCTCTCACTCCGGGAGACCTCTTCTCTTCCCCTCCCTCAGGGTCGTTCACTCCCCTCTTCCAATCTCCCTTCCCTTCCTCTTTTATGTGCTCACATGCCCGCGCTCAGATTGAGTTCTTCGAGGCTCTCGTTACCACCAGAAATAGAGTCAGTGGGAGAGAGGGAGGCAGGGAGAGACTAACCCCCAGGCGGCACACCACCACTACCTTCCACAAGGGCCGCGCCCCGTTTTCGCGCCGCCGCTTTCCCCGCTCTGTTTTCGCCTTTTCCCGGCTAAAATAAGGGTGATTTCGCCACAACAGCCGTCTTCACAACAATACCCCGTGATATCAAGATATTGGTACGGTACGATTCCGCCCGATCACAAACTGAGCGCGAACGGCTCATCTCCGCTTTTCTGTGCTCTCTCCTTTTCGCCCGCTCTCTCGTCTCTCTCTGTTCGTCCTTGACACTCCTCGATCCATACACTCTCTCACTCTGACCTCGTGTGTCTCTCCCCTTCTCCCCTCCTCACAAACACGTCTGTGCTCTATTGATCGATCGCTCTCCCCCATCCGCCCCTCTTAGTGTTGCTTCCCCCTTATTTTCCCTTTTCGACCTTGATCTATGATATTGGTCCTTTTTCGTGGTGAATTAGCGCCATTTCGAGTCGCCGGATCGTCCAGTGCTGATAAGAGTTAAAAGGAAGAGAGTTGTAGAGGACTAGAGAGCGGGAAGAGTGATAACATCCCCTCTCCCGATTGCACCATCGATTCGACCGATCGATTGCATGATGCGATCACCGAAATTCGTCCTTTCATGAACTTTTTCCTTTAATTTTCTTCTCCATCGTGTCACAGCTCCAAACTTTCATTAGGAACTGCCACTGATCGTTAATTGTAGTAGCCCGAGACTATCTTTCCATTCCATCATTCCCGAGAAGGGTCCTGATGCAATTTTCCGCTCTCTCTCTTCTCGACTACTCGTTCTCAGTCTTTCTCGCGTTGCCTCCTTCTTACCCATTCCTTCCTAGAAATGCGCGTCTGACCCTCCCCCATTTCACGCGCTGCCTCTCGCTGACAATATGCCAAAATAAGGCTGAGAGGGAGCTCAAGGGCTCTTCCCTTTTCATCCTTTCCGGGTTATCCCATCGTGGAGGACTGTAAACTCTGTGATGAATCGTTCCTCTTATCCCACCAAACCAAGTGATAACAGACGAGTGTAACTCGCTTCGGTTGAGGGGCAACCATTCCTCTTACTCGTACCTTCACCTCTAAATCTTAGTAGAATCGGTCACTGTGATGATTCACACGATAATTCGCTCTTCTCCTCCCATCCACCAACTGTAAATCGTGCAAGATCCTCATGAATCTCTCGCCGGATCATTGTTCCCAATCCACTCGATGTTTTCCCGGCCCCTACGTGAACTCCCGATATGACCTCCCCCAATCACCATTACTATTACTACTCCCTCTCTGTATCTTTCTTCCTCTCCCTCTCTCCGAGCGATTGAAAACGGAAGGGAAAGAAGGGGAAGAATTACTCATCAGCACAGTGTCACTTTCGACAAGAGAAGAAGAGAAGAGACGTCCCCTCTTCATTGATTAGGCTGAAGAGTTCTCCGATCGTCCATTGCTCATAACCACATCCGATTTTCTGCTAGTTCCCACCCTTTAACCCCTCACTCGTAGACGCAAAAACGTGTTGAAATCTACTCTTTTTGAGGTCGATTATTCCAAATTCTAAATAATAATATTTCACCACTTTATAGCATATTCCCAATGTTCTTCGTGGGTTTCTTGCTGAGGGTTCAAATCTCTCTCCTCTCCATCCTCTTTGTGTGTATGAGAGAGTTGAAGGGAGTGGAGAGAGAGAACGGGAGAAGAACAAATAGTCCCTAAGGGCTGAATTCGTCTCTCTCTCCTCATTAGGAGCCTCTCCCGGTCATTGTGTGATGATTCACTATATTCGTTCTTCTCCTTTTCTGCGACTGTAAATCGACCGGCAATTCACTGCATTAGGATGACTCTTGCTTTGTTTCGTCTCTCCATTTCGCATGATCTCTTGCCAGATATAAAAAGCGAGAGGGCATGGTAGATGAAGAGAGTCAGACTACCGCTCCTCATCGTTGATTAGGCGCTCACGTTGTTTTGATCATCCCCTTACTGTTTACTAGTCATTCCTTCCCCCAAAAGATTGCATTCCACAGCGTGATTCGTCCCAGGCAAATAAATTCCTCTAAAATCATCTAAATTTGCACGTCGAATCACCGAGAATTCCTTTGATTCTGAGTGATTATGGCGAGTAAAGTCACTGATCACTGACTCTTTTGTGTTTTCGATGAAACATTGGTCTATGATTCATAATAGGTTTTCTTGCAATTCTCCGTTGATCTCACTAATGTGCAATATGTTATCGTCGCGTCTCGGTAGTAAATTTAAAAAAAAGCCAGTATTCTAATTCCAGGGCAGTTCGGGTCTCTCTCTCCGTGTTGGTGGGCTACTCGCCTTTCGTTCGGCGCGTCTTCCGACCGCTCCTCACGCCGCAACCCCGGCGCGAATGATCAATGCGACCATGCCGTGGCGATTGCTGTTCCTCGCAACGGCAAGTGTCCTCGTCACTGCTAGTCTCCCGCAGACAACATCCGGAGGTGAGAATAACACTTTTTGGCATTAAAAAAATAAAAATTGAAAGGAAAAACACTGTTTTTAAATAAATTTCGAGAAAACCGTATTTATAAGGGGGGAACTTCAGTATGCGACTGTCTTGTAATGTTTACATTAGTCTATCCTTTGTATATGCCTTTCACCAGTACCAGCATTAGTCGCACTCGAGTAAGCAATAATAGACGATTTTGCCTTGAATTAGGAAAGAGATTGATAGCCAAAGGTTCTTGCTTCTTCACCCTAAAGCCATACCCATACGATCGTGCGCTGGAGGAAACATTATTAGTGAGTTTATTGGCATCCTCCTATTAAATATAAAATACAACGGGTCAAAGGATTGGGTCTTCTCAGCTCTTTAATCTCAATCCCATACCTCTTTCTAATCCGCTTATCTCTTACAGGTGTGCACGCTTCATCCAAGAATTGCATTGTACAAAAGGACGAGGTCAGCCATCATTCTCCCATTTTCCATTCATATTGAGGCGGTTTGCGTTAGGATCAACAACCCTAACGGGGGTCTGGAACAGGTAAAAAATCAAAATGTCTGAAAAGTTGGCCCTAGGGTTATTTTTGACCCTCTACACGCTGGTGCACTCGATTTCGCAATATGTCCATTTTTCGCTCCAGGGGGAAACCCCCCATTTTGCCCTAAAACGCGTTTTTCGACCAAATCTCGCCGGAAGTGCATGAAATGACACGAAATCTCGGTATCAAAACAGAATTTTCTGCTCTTTCTCGTGGTTATCTTGATTTGTCATGAATGTTTCTCGTTTTCGAGAAAACATCGATTTTTGACACGATCGAGTGCGGGCAAAATCCCTCACCATGTGAAAGAGCATGCTCTGCTGATCATTTTGCGCTATTGGATGAGGTATTTCAGATGACATAAAGATATTTTATATCGATTTTTGTGAAAAGTCGAAAATAAATTTTCTGAATACCCCTGTGTTGGTGCTCATTTTGAAGAGCTTGTTGAGTTTATCATTTTTTGTGAACACATCATATCATTTAAACCTCTCTGTAAGAAGTTACTAGTGCGGAAAAGGTGCATATCCGCAACCCCTCATGAAAAGTGGACCTCGGTCTGTTGTAACTTCTTACAGAGAGGTTTAAATGATATGTTGTTTCACAAAAAATGATAATCTCAACAAGCTCTTCAAAATGAGCACCAACACGGGGGTATTCAGAAAAATTTATTTTTCGACTTTTCACAAAAATCGATATAAAATATCTTTATGCCATCTGAAATACCTCATCCAATAGCGCAAAATGATCAGTAGATCATGCTCTTTCACTTGCCAAGGGATTCTGCCCGCACTCGATTGGGTCAAAAATCGACTTTTTCTCGAAAACGAAAAATAATCATGAGATTTCAGCATAACCACGAGATAAAGCACAAAATTCTGATATGACGCGCGAAATTTTGGGCCATTTTGACCTATTTTTAAAGAAAAAACATCGAAAAACGCGTTTAAGGGCGAAATGTGGGGTGCCCCCCATGGAGCGAAAAAGGGACATATTGCGAAATCGACCACACCAGGTTGTTCAGCATCAAAAATAACCCCTAGGGCCAACTTTTGAGCACTTTCGATTTTTTTACCTGTTCCCGACACTTGTTGATCCTACCGCAAACGCCTCATATCTTATTCATCACCTTCATCAAAAGGGTTCTTCCAACTCATTCATTCATCAAGGAATGCGTTCCCCGCATGGGTTAATAGCCAGAGTTTCTCATTTCCTTATTTCTAATTCATTCTCTTCATCAACTGTGTTCCATCCAGTTTACTGTCGGGAGTCCGAGGCGGTTAATAGGTTTGGAGGGGGGGAACTAGATTAGACTGAAGCCCCAGGGGAGCGATTCCGCATTTAAGACGGCGTGACGATACTCGATCTTTAACAGTAATACCGAAAATGCTCGTCAGTCATGTGAGATAAGGGTGAATGTCAGCGAGCTCGCGTAATTTGGAATAGCTAAGAGGATGGATGGTGACAATCAAACGGAGTGAGAGAGCATTGTGAAGTGAGAGAGTCAGAGGGGGAATTGAGTGGGGATATGGATGAACACCTGACTGGGGATGGGTTGAGGATGAAGCGAGTAGACTCTCATCCATCTCTTCTCTCTCTCTTTCGCTCTTCGCCCCCTACTACCCTTCGTCCATGTGAAATGAGTAGGAAGGGGAGAGAAAAGAACCTTTCTTCGAGGTCACGGGAGTGCTTTGAGTCACGCCGAGTTACGAAAAGTACGCAACCTTCACTGATTTTGGTTGATTGAGGGAGCGAAAAAGGACGCTAATGACTTGATTACGTAGTCATGTTGTAAAGGAAATAAATTGATATATATCGACTAAATGAACAAACAAATAAATAATTTAATAAATGTAATTTCAGATAGTCGGCATAACTTCTCTCAACAATGTCGTCGCTGTTGCCAGCCGATTCCAAGTGACTCTTCACGCCATCGAAGGACCACGACAATCATGTTAGCTCTTTTTATAATCAATTTCAAAGGGACACCCTCTAATCAAATTTTTACTTACTCAGAAATGAGCAATCCCTCCGTTCTAAATCAATTTATTAGTCAATGATTCATGCACAAGTATACATAATTGGATTAGAGGACTGACATGGAGTAATAGCGTTTGAATAATCCATGAGTGGGCATTGAGAAGGTCGAAACGAATACCTGTCTACAAATGCGCATTCCTTTCATTCGCTCTGAATAATTCATGATTGGAGAAGCTAGAGAGATGTGTCGGGAAACGTCATTGAAAGTGGAAGAAAAACTTCAATTCATTGGTATTTTGGTTTGAAACAAAATATTAATGAAGATATATTGCAGGTCGGAAGACAGATGAAATCGCGTTTCTTACCCCCGTGGACAAGTTTACCGAATTCAAACTGCTCAATGAGACCAGTGTCTTCTACTGCGATACGACTCAGTGCAAGTGAGTGTGAATCATCTCCATCTTACAATTTCCTCCCGTTCTAAACATTCCTCCCTTTCCCTCCCTTTCGTCCCTTTCGGACTTCCCGATTGAGAATCGAGAATGATATATTTTCGCACACTTCTGCTGATATAGACTAGGAATTAATAGGACAAGGGCAGTTGACGATGACAATTAACCAATTAATGTTATAAATTACTAACAAGTACAAATACTATTTCCAGTTTCTGTCGTCTCGACATTCGCAAGTGTCGCCCGCTGGAGATCAACGTGAACAAGCAGGATCTCGAGATTAGTACTGCAGCCGTCACTCAAACTGCCGATGGAAACAAGATTCTACTGAGGATCGTCTTCTCCAACGGAAGGAGTATACTGTTCGGATTCGAACAGCCACTGTGAGTAGATTAATCCACGATCAATATCCGACCATTTGATCATTCCAAGCGTCGGAGCCATATTTCATATATATTATGACATCAGGCAAGCACACTAAAAATCTATAGAGTGATGTGGGGACTAATTCATCCTCCAATGAAACCCGACCCGATAATTAGCCGATGATTTTGCTTAGCCTCATCTCTACATTTGATGAGCAAATATTCTGTTAACCACAGTGGAGCTCTATTCTTCCACGCAATGTGTGAGACGGCACGAAATGACGCTGTCTGCTGTCAGCCTGGCTTTGATGCAGGGATAGATCCCAACAAAATCGTAAATTTTGCAAATTTTCAAAGGATATTGCCAGATTTTCAAAGGCTATCTAAATTTGTAAAGATTAGAGATGAAGTTGGGTCGGGCGGCAGAAGAAAGAAGAGAAAAGTGCAGGCAGATAATACCCGCGATTAGTGCGATGATGAAATGACGTAGACGCGACTAAGAAATCAACCAAGTTCACTCGTATTTTGAAGTGAAATGTGAACTGGATGTCTGTTCATCGAAAGCCGAAGCGATTGCGGGCCGGAAGTATTTGTCTTATCGCCCTCTCATCGATCAGAGAAAGTGAGAGAACATGGCAAATGAAGAGAGTCAGACGATTGCTCGAAGTAGCAGTGAAACAGAAGTGTGTACTCAGTTCCATGCTTGGGGATAATCCCGAGGGATTGCACCATTTTTCGCCTACTTTCCGCGAACGCGCGCTGAAGAATATGTGGGAGGGAAGGGATCCGAATTTGGAAGTAAATTATGAGAACAGAATCTAAAATATATATTCGAAAAAATAGATAACAACACTATTTCGGTAACTCGGGCTGTTTTCAGCCCTAGAAATCCACCGTTTATTCTTGACAAGATATTGATTTTTATGATACCAATAGCGAATCCATTCGATCTTGAGCTAGTGCAAATCACTGATACGAATATTCGATCAACAAGTATCATACGCTCCTCCTACAGGGTGATCGAGGAGTGTATCGCCATTTAATATTTTTTTTTGAATTTTTAATATTTCTTACTATATATTTTGGAAATAAATAAATAACAACACTATTATGGAAGCTCGGGCTAATATATGGAACAAAGGTCCTATTTATCAACTGAAAGTCGTATGCCATGAATGTATGATTCATCCCTAATTACAGGATGATCGAGGAGCGTATCGTTCCCGCCTACAAGGGAGTCGATGTGCAATACCTCCAACGACACTACGTCGCCACGGGATTCAGTGCCGATGGTTTCTCCTACTTTGTCTCGTCTGCCTATCAACCATGGGAACCGGAAGATGTTGACCATCCAAGGGACGATCTGAAAGACGAACGAGGAGACCTCCAATTACTCTATCGAGTCAAGGTATGCTATAAACGGTTTTCCTCTTCCATCTTTCGAATCGCATTCGAAATCAGAATCCATGCATGAACTCGACAAACAGTACATCAGGCAAAAGTGACGTCACTACAGAGAGGCGTTCTCTCAGTGACGTCACCCTTTTTGTTTGTTGAGGTATGCACATGGGCTTTGGTCTTCCGGGGTTTAGTAATTTTCGCACAAACCACTAGTTTCCAAATGTTAACCAGATGGTGTCTAGGGAGATTTTCTATCAATTCAACATGCGTTTCTCAGATCACCCGTGTGTGCGACAGCGATGGAACAGAGCACCAGGAGAGTCGAGTCGACATCTCATTGGCGTGTCCTGGCATCGGTTAGTCTTCTTCTCCCGATATGTTTCATTTTGTGTATCTTAGTAGGGATGCTAGATAGGTGCACAGATGGGCGAGCACATTCCCGAGTGCACCGGTTTCCGGACTGTGACCTTCTTTCCCATCTCATTTCCTTTTTTTTCGAAAACAGAAGGATGAAGGGCGAAAATAAGACGAGAAAGGGATATACATAAGACAAGTGTGGAAAACAAGCACGTAGCGTGAATGTGCACTGTGCATGGATGAATAACAACGAGAACAAGTTGTTCAGGATAATAAAATTAATAATTGAATTTCAGACGAGTTGACCAATCGTGGTGTATCCTCAGCAACATATTCACCGACTTTGAGAAAGGTGAGATAACGCTTACTGGTGGTGAAAAATTTGAAAGAATTGCTCTGTAGAAGAAGACGGGACGTAGGCGGGACCCCATTTCGGACTACTACAGAGCAAGAAAAAGAAAATAAATTCAAAATTCCAGGTCTTCGTCGTTTTCTCCACGAACACGACGGACGATGTCATCTGCTCCTACACGCTCGATGAAATCAACAAGAGGGTAAACTACATCAATCCGGTAGCTTGGTGATATGACTGGCAAAGCCGTACAGTTGGGAAAACAAATAAAGTAGTAATTTTAAATACCCCAATACGGACATAATTCAATACGACTCAACAAAATCGGGCGTTTACGGATGACTCCTAGAACTTCCTCACTGGACCGAGTGTTTTAATTTGCTATTATTCAAAATAATGATAATCCTTATAGGTGCAACATACGTGGGACGTCTGCCAGAGAACCACGTACGCGGATACGAACACTTGCAGGTAGGCGATTCTACTTTCCGACACTAGGTCGGATGAGAAGGTCTGGATGATAACCTACTTGACTAGGACCATTTCGCTGTAGGCTCTGGAACTATTCTGATAAAATCCTGAAAACATTATCGAAGGTATTTGGCTCTCATCAAGTAGGTTCTCATTATGTTCGCATCCGGTCTAGTGCCTTCATTCCTCCTTCTCGTTCATTCCTTCCTCATCTTCTCACTTCATCTGTCTGTCACTCCTTCTTCTTAACATCGTCATTTGCATCTACCTTTCCAGCCTACCGGCCAATCATACAAACAAAAGAAAAACAATCGGACAAACAAAAAACATCGTCGTCGGTTGAGTTTGTGGGTGAAAACGATAAGGATCTGCGAAAATCAGACCTACCGAATGAAAACAATTTTTCGGGCTGAATTAAAGATTGAAATTGATGATTTTGCATAGGATCACATTGGAGACCTCTCGATACGCGATAAATATTTCAGATACCCGTCAAAGGATTATCGCGAGTATTGCTACATATTCACGAGAATGTCTGAACACGCGAGAAAACTGAGCTGCTCCAAGTACGCGGTAAGCAAATTCCCTCTAAAATCTATTAATTTAATAATTAAATGCAACTAAATTAAGTTTATATCTCAGTATAGGTAAAGAGTACCCATGTGTTAGTATAGGTAAAAAGTACGAGTGTTGGAAAAATATTGAGAAATATTTCAGTCCGACCCGGACGCTCCCGCCTACGACATGTGTCGCCTACACGAGTATACATCATCCGCATACAGATTCGGATGGCTCGAGAGCTATATCGACCTCGAGGGAACACCCGTGGCGCAGTGAGTCTTTTTAGAAATTGGCAACAACTGACAGTAATGCTGCGAACAGTGTCGACGAAAAGAGAGACGATTATTCTCTTTTTTAACATTTTCTGCCGAAAATAGATGGTGTGATTATGGGGATCGTCTCCCTAATTTTTGTCTAGACTTCGGCACTGTTTGCAGCGTAAGGCACATTCTCTGACAATTTGTCAAATTAAAATGAGTTTCACCGATACAGTCTCCGGTAGCATGCACGAGTATCAACGTTTTCAAAATCGATTACGATTATTACACATTTATCAAGAGGTCGGGTTAGGTGAGAGCTCTGATGTGCATGGCATTCCAACTGGCTTTTCTTGCTTCGTTGAGAAAGTTCGGGCCAATAGTCTTGCGGAAGATATCGCTCCATCTAGTCATTGGTCGACCTCTTCTTCTTTTCCTTGTCGGGAACCATTCGATCACAGATCGGCTCCACTTCCAGTTGTCGTCATTCGCGATCTTGTGCAACCAAAACCATTTAATTTTCTGCGCATTCCGAACAAAGTCCTGAATTCGAGTTAAATCTCGCAGCCGCTCATTAGAGACATGATCGAGCACAGTACAACCTACCATCCATCTTTCCATTCGACGTTGAGCCACTGATAATCGATTCATTTGTGCATTGGTCAGAGCCCAACATTCGCAACCATACAATACCGCGGGGAGAATGCAGCCATTGAATAAGCGACGTTTGTGAGCCATTGGGATACCCCGATTGATGAGAAATGAGCGGTGTTTGTGAAATGCCCCATACCCTGATTGAATTCTGCGTGTTATTTCCCAGTCGTCAGTCCCGTTAATCGTTATCCCACTTCCCAAGTATACCACCTTTTCCTGCAATTTTACAACCTTACCAGCTACTTTAACTTCTCTGGGTAGGGGTTTGGATGTCATTCCGATGGTCTTATCCCCGTTGAGCTGCAGTCCCACTCCCGCCAAAACCTTTTCTAGTTCCACGGCCATGCTTTGAATTTGTCGTTCATCGTGTGAGATAACGACAGCATCATCAGCAAATAGGATATGAGAAAGGAACCGACCATTTATGCAAATTCCCTTTTTAGACCAGTCTAATTGACGGAATGCTCTATCTAGAACTGCAGTAAAGAGTCTTGGGGACAAGCAGTCACCTTGACGAACGCCCCCTTCCAACCTTAATTTCCACCTCACTCCCGTTCACCACCAGCGCATTCTTACTACCCTGAGAGAGACCCGCTAAGAATGAGACCACCTCCGACGGAATTCCTTCCATCTCTACCGCCCTGAATACTGCCTCTGTGAATACACTGTCGAAAGCCTTCGATATATCCACAAAAAGCAGATAGATCGGCAGCCTGTAATCGACACAGTGCGCAATGACAGATTTTAGAGTATGGATTGCGTCAATAGTGGAATGGCCTTGTCTAAAACCCATTTGTTCCCAGCTTTTGTTCCTGTCCAAGACCGGCGCGTACCTCTTATTGAGCAGTCCAGTTAATGCTTTCTGTAAAACAGGCAGCAAGCTGATTGGTCTGTAGTTTTTAGGTAGAGTGGCGTCACCAGTTTTGGGCAGGAGGATAGTGCGCGAGTCACCGAAACCTTGAGGGATGTTGCCCATAATGATGGTGTTGAAAAGGGTGGTGAGAATAGGATCACCCCTTGTATTTGTTTTCAAAAATTACAGAAAAAATAGAAAGTGTGTTAGTTGCCAGATACCGTAGATAATTCATCCTCAGAATGGACAATCGCGGTCACAAGTACAATCGGGTGTTCACGGATGAGGCTCATTCGTCATTGTTCTTCACCGGGGACGATCGAATGGCCAGAGTGCCGATAGTGCTTGATGCAAAGAAGGAGAGCATGCAGAAGGTAGGTTTTCATAATTAAATAGTAAGGATAAACCTGATCCAAACGTCGTTCAGAGAGATATTTATTTCTGTGTTAGTTGTGTTGTGATCGCAGGTGATACGATGGTTTCAGATTCAATAGTTTCTCAAATCGACATTTATTGATGTATCCAGATTGATGAATTCATCGAACTATTCAGCGTTCGGCTCCTTCCCTGGTCCGATTCTACAAGCCTTCCTCCCGATTCGCAATGGCTCACGTCACTTCGAACTCTTTCCTTCTCACGGAGCATGATAAGGTATGCAATTGGATTTTTAAGGAATAACTTTAATTTCACTTGTTAATTTTGCGCGACTTTCATCTGCGTCGTATAGCATCCGATAGTAGTCATCACAGAGTTCCAGGAATAGAGGCTTAACATGAGGAAGGAATCTGTACCCTGTTCCTTCCAATTCCAGAAATGGAGTGAAACGGAAGTGACTCGCCGTAAATCCGCACGAAACCAGAAGTGCAACTTTGTCTGTTGAGTGGAAACCTGATATTCGGGGGGAAATACGAAATCGAGGGATTGAGCAGATGATTAGAAATATAGCCTCACGCATTGGTCGCCGAATTTCCCGGGACAGACTGATCTCTAAATTGGCTTCTGGTGTGCAGAGCCCGCACTAGCAAGGAAAGTGCCAAACGCCTTTACCTCTACCTTTTAGGTTATCGATCACGAGATCTCCTGCACATCCCTCTACGATGACTGCAATGACCTCGCCAAAGGAGGATTCTCCGACCCTCTCAATTGTCTGTACTGCTCCCAACCGGACAATGAGAGTGGAGGATACGTGATGGAGCATAGTGAGAAGAGCTCGTGCAAGGAACCGATGATGACTGTGTTGTACAAGAAGTGTCCTCCAGTGATCAGAGAGGTAAGAAATAATATCCTTATTTTTATTATTTAATATCCTCATTCATACCTGTGAAATGGAACTGAAAAAAATATAACTTTTGATGTATTGTAGACTTGTCGAGTAACTTATACAAAACTCGGAAAAAAATATTAAATAGTATTTTGACACTTGTAAAGCAGATTGTAACTTGAACAACTGATCAAACTGAACGTACCTGATCCATAAGCCGCTTACCCCTATCTTTTTCCCGCTTCTCACCAAAAGTTCTCCTCCTCTGCAAAGCAAACAAGGGAAACTGCCATCACTCTCTTTTCTCGATTTTCCCTCTAGTCTCACGCGTCGGCGCATCGATTTCGATTGTTTGTCCGATTTTAGGCCGATCGATAGATAAGAAGAAAACAATAACAGAGTATTCAAGTGTTGCTTTGAAAATCTTTATGCAAGTTCTGTGTAAGAACGCAGTTAGGGAAGCTCAGGTCTTAGAGCAGTCACCTGAGGTGCGGTTGATTGAATGAACCTGTAAATAATCTCATTGGAGACGTTACCAACTTCATCAATTAATCACTTTCAGACCGTCCAGAGTCCCACGCGCAAATTGGAGTGGACGATCACAGGGGATTCCCTGCAGACTCTCTCCAATCCCTCCGTACTCGTCTGCGGACAGCACTGTCACATTGACGTTGCGACTGCGGGCGAGAAGAGGTGAGAATGACAGGGAGATTAGAGTACACTCTCTCAATTTGCAATGCTCCCTCGCCGGATAAAGAAACGAATGGTTGAACGGAGCATTGCGGCGATTAGTGCGCATCCGTTTTAGCTCAATGCGTCTTGCGAAAATCAGCCTTTTAGCTAGTTCTGGTTGAAAAAAGGCAGCTCATGTATACATGAACCTCGATCAATGAGTTTCCATGCATCCGTGTCGCCACCAGCGTGAGAATTTCCTTCGGCCAGTGACGTCACGTTTGCTCGATAAGGGTTCATCCTCTGCAGTATTTGAAATCCCCTCCTCACCTTTCTTCTAGATCGAGCTTTATCGTGTGTGGAGTGGACTTGTTCCGATGCTCCTCCATTGATCACTTCCCCCTGGGTGCAATCATTCCTTTTATGAGCAGTTTTATCGTCTCTCCATTTAGCCTTGTCTCTCGACAGTCAGAGAAACAAGAGAGAATGGTGAAATAGCTCCATTTCGCCCCTACCGTATAATTCTCGAGTGGAGAATAAAGATAAAAATAAAGATAAAGATCCCTTTCATTGCAGTCTCACCTGCACCCTCCCTTCATCGTCCGTGATCGATTCGACCTGCTCCGTGCGACTCCAAGGAAAACTCGAATCGAACGAAGTAAATACAGAAACCAATAGTAAAAAATGATGCAACACTGATCTTGACTTTGCTAAAAATTTGAGTACACAAAATGCATAAATAAGAAGAAATCGAACGAACGAACAGAAAAAAAAGATCGAGATATACAATAAAATTATTTCAATATTGATCTCGGCTGTGCAGAAAATTGTATATGTCGCAAAAAGCCTACTCGGCAATGACTAGAGTATTAACAGAGAACAAAGTTTATCATGTCGCATCTTTCTCTCGTCGATCCGGTCGATTTTTAGACTTTATACAGAAAAAAACACTGAAAGAAACGGAAGTAGCAGCAACCTTACCGACCTTTTTTAGAACTTCTCGGTCGGGAAAGTGAAGAGTACGACGGACCAGGCTACTCAGACAGGGCCAGCACTGGTTACGAGCAACGCATCCACGTCATCCATGTCCAGGTAATTTAAAATAATATTATTAATAAAAATTAATTTATTTATAATCAATAAACTAATAAATTATAGTGAGCTCTGAACTGTAACATATGAACGCATTTGTATCATGATTCCGTGGCGCTCAGTGTATCCCGTCCGATAAATATAGCGCGATCTGTTGCGAAACATTGCAAAACCATAAACGCTCCTCCTCTCTTCTCCTTTTTGACTCTATTCATCATGCGTTGATTCACTTTCCCTTCCCCGTCTTTCCTTCCCTCCATCGAATGGACAGGTATCATTCCGATCATAATTTCTGAATTCCTCGTTCTCCTTAGATCTCGCAGAACTTTGGTCAATGACCTTTGACTTGCTTGATCACTTATAGTTCTTGGAACGGCTAGCAGTCGAGCTAGTCATCTTCAAGACCTACCGTAAAGCGGGCGGGTGCTTGGAATATCTAGATATAGCTGTTTCTGACATTCCCGAACGCTCTCGTGACGACGACGATGCGGAATGACTCCTCAATCTCCTGTTGCAGGACGTGGAAGATCGTGATTGCCGTAGTGGCCATCATTCTCATCATCTCCATCATCATCATCATCATTCTCGGCGCGCGCAAGTACCTCGGAGTGAGTCGTTCCCACTCCCTTCTTCTCTATAATGGCCCCCAACCCGCGGTGAGCTTAACTAGCACGTGTGGAGGAGGCGCGCATCCTTTGTGTGATGACAGCCGTCGTATCAAAGACAAGAATAAATTCTCTTTGACACTGCGGCTTTTGGCTCTTCTGCTAAAAAAAACAACCAAACATATGCCCACCTATTTGAAAAAACGATTTTGAAATTTTGTGGAGTCGCACATGTGAGTCGCACATCAAAAAATGCCAAAAATGGATAAATTTGTGCAGAAGCGCCAAAGAGCTAATCAAATCTAACCCCAACATTCGTAATGTGGCTCTAACACCTAACACAAGCTCATTCCCAATTAAGTCCCGATTACAGATGCGAAATCAGAAGGGCAACGGTAGTATCGGAGTGCCATTCGAGACGATCAACTCGTACCCGAGAAACGCTGGTATGTTCGGGACGAAAACTATTCAGTTTTTGTTCGATTTGTTAAGTGTTTCCAATACGGAGACTGCTTATACAACCTGTCCTTTCGCCTGCCAGACAGATTACACTCGAACATCGCTCCTTCCATTGTGTTTTCGATGCCGTTTCCCTGCTCTCGCTCCATTTCTTCTGTCGCTGTTTGATCAGTAGGAGACTGAAAGATCGGGTGCTTGCATCTATGGGAGAGAAGGATGAAGGGAGAAGAGACCATGGGAAAGCGAGATAGGTGGAAGTGGAGGGTGGGAGAGGAGAGCAACTCTGGCGTCTCGCTAGTTCGCTTTATCTTTCTTCTGCCAGAGCAGCGAGCGAGAGTGGCGAAGCGAGAAACATGAGTCGGAGGGAAAGCGAGAAGAAGAGGTAGAGGGAGAGAGAGGGAGGGGGAAGAGAGAAGGGGAAGGGAGGCAGGTATATGCAGGTTGAGTGGCGAATTCGGAGTGCACACTCTACGCACAGTGTAGCGATCTGGGGCAGGGTGGAGAGAATTGCACTGGAAAGGAAGAATGGAGGGATCGATGTCATAAAAAGGGATTACCTGTGGAAATTGAAAACATGAGAACATTGCGCAATAGTCGAGTTTCGAGTACGAAATTGATAGATGAGACAGCAATGGTTGAGTCACGCAAAACGATGAAAAGTTGCGGAGTAATAGCTGCTTCATGTGTTAACCTAATAAGTACAACGTAATAAAGTACAACCAATCTGTATACTGATGTCATAATACTTATTATTCCAGCCCGTAACACGTACCTCTCAACTGACCCTTCGGGAATGCCGTTTGCTGCCAATATGTCACCGGCCCACGCTCCCGCCTACGAGAGACTCTTCCGGGAGATCGATGAAAGACTGAAGATCCCCTCCGACCATCTACTGCTGGAGAAGCAGATTGGAAAAGGTATGTAGACCGTCACCTTATTCACTTCTTTACTTACCTTTACTCAATGCACAAGAACGAAAGCGCTTCTTCAAATTTGACCAATTTTTTCCGTTCACTTTGGTACCTTTGGCTCAAAAATTACAAATATCAAAATTGAAGACCCGAAACTATTACAAGACAAGATATAAGGATAAATACAATAAAATCGAAAAAAAAATAATTCAGGCCATTTCGGCATCGTGCTCAAGGGCACGTACAATCCACCCGATGGAGCGACGAGAGCTGTCGCGTGCAAGACCCTCACGGGACACGTCACTGGAGGCATCAGCGAATTCGTCAATGAGGGTACGGTACATAGGTCTAAGGCGTTTTTTCGAGGCACTTTTTGCTGATGTGGCGTGGTCCACTCGAGATTTTTTTTAATTTTAAGAATGCAAAAAACGGTAACAACATTTCTGATGAAATTATGAACATACTCAAGTCAATGCGCGTACCATTTGCGTGTGGATAGAACGGGGAATCGAGTGTGAAAAGTTGAGACAGGAAGTTCTATTCTGCCACCATCATAATATGAGTGACATAGTGCGGTTGAACTGATAATCTAATCAAATATTCTATTCAGGTCTAATGATGGACCGATTCGATCATCCTCGTGTGATGACACTCGTGGGAATCTCATTCAACGAAGAGCGAATGCCGATTATCGTCACTGATTATATGGAGAACGGCGATCTGGCCAAATATCTGCGTGATGTCAAGAATGTGAGTACAAATGGCTTAGAGATTCCTGTTTTCATATCTCAATCTCGCATAAACTAGTGGACGTTCTCATAAGAATAGTATGGTTATGAATAGAAAAAATAGCCATGAGACGTCAAGAATGTAAGGACGAAACGCTTAGAGATCCTTGTGAATTCGCATCTCAATATAGTGCCTAATAGAGGAGAAAAAACCATTAGTATGATACTCATGGTATGGTTATGGATGGAAAGAATAATCCTCATCGTGCGAAACCATTTCGAGGATGGAAAGAATCTGTTGATTTAGCGCGCTGATCTCAGGAGCAGTGATGAGAAATCTGCTGAACTATACGCCGATTCTAGAAAAATGATTCTGTTGAACTGAGACGTTGGCTTTGTACTGGTGAACTAAAGATTTTTCATTAATCGGGGATTATTTTAAAAAATGAATAAAGAAAAATATTAATTAAATAAATATTAATAAATTGCAGAAACCGACCCTTCGTGATCTGCTAAACTTCACGCACGAAATCGCACAAGGAATGCAATATTTGCACGACAACAAGTTCATCCATCGAGATCTCGCAGCGAGAAACTGCATGTAAGTCAGCGAAAAAAACTAAATTCAAACATCTAATATATAGTTTTTCTGTGATAGGGGCGCAGTTTCTGCCCAGTATCGCCATCAACCTAAGAATAGTTTGATATTTTATTTAGTCCTTCGCGCAAGTAACTTGTAGTGCCAAATGAGCAACTCCGCAGAACCAAATCATGTCACCATCTAGCACCAAGTGCTTCTTGCTATTCGCAGAGGGCCGGAATGGGGCTTCGGCCTAGAGAGATCGGCAATTGGTCAACACTCATCGGGGCTTAGATGTTGCATGAATCATGCTAGAAGTGTTGCGATCCAAGCAGAATCATGGGCGAATTAGAAACCCGTCGGGCGAAGCAAACAAATATGCTCGGGCTTCCATTCTCGACTCCTCGCGTCAGAGTGCAAATTAGCGAGAGGGGAAATGATGCACTACTGCAAACATGTTGACGGCGATTAGCACGTGTTCGCTGTAATATGGCCTCGCTATATCCGGAAAAAGTCTAATCAGAATTGAAAAAGAACATCATTTGAATTTCGCTCATTTTTACGCAAAATTTAACTGTGTACGTCTGGGCGTTTTTTTTAAACCATTGGTGACAAAAAACTTTATGATCTATAGCAAAACAAGTAAAGAAGAGAGAAGATAGCTTTATAGATAGCAAAAGTTTAATGCACAGACCGGGAGTCGAACCGTAGGCGATATCTCCTTACTGAAAAAGATATCAGATAAAAGTAAAGATGCAATTCCAGGCTGGACAAGGACCTACACGTGAAAGTAGCCGATTTCGGTCTGTGTCGAGTGGCTACGGAGCAGGATGAATACCTTCCGATTCACACGGGAAGAGAAATGCCCCTGAGATGGATGGCCCCCGAGGCACTGGAGAGGGAACAGGTATGGTACAATATCCTCAATAAAATTTTGTCAGGATTCATGATATAAGTGAAACTTATATTGCTACAAATAATTCCACAAACTAATACTTCAATGAAGCTGTTAAATATGCAAAAAAAAAATTCTTTTTTTGTGTTGTGAAAATTGCGAATAATCAAATATGAAATTAATTATTAATTAATTTCAGTTCACGATGGCTGGCGACGTATGGGCCTTTGGCGTCGTCATCTGGGAAGTGATGACCAGAGGCATGAACCCATACCCGAACCTTCAGGTTTGTATTCTTTATATCTACTCCCCGATTCCGATCCCTTTTGGACTACTGGTTTAAAAAAATCGAAATTTGATACCCAATTTTTCAATTCCAGCAGGCTTACGTGCTCTTCGAGTTCCTCAAGGCCGGCAAGCGTATGGGCAAACCCGACTTCTGTCCGGATATACTGTAAGTAGTTAGGAAATCGTTAACAAACTATGAAAAATATGCTGTATTCTCTTGTGAACGTGTATTGTGCAATAATTAAATATATGAATTAACTAATATTCGCAGGTTCCGAGTGATGCTTGACTGTTGGCATGGCGAGCCCACATTGAGGCCGACTTTCAAGGTGAGGAATTAATATATCGAAAACTAACTGAACATTCAATTGAATTGTTTACGAAACACTTTTGCACACACTGTTATTTATGGCGACCAATTTCTTCGATTCTAATCACTCCCTAAACTCTTCGCTCCCTAAATTCATAAATCAAGGAACTGCCCGATCAAATCGAGGAGATTATCGACGTTCTCTCTTCCAACCATCGCATTCAGATGAATGCCGAGTATGAACAGGTGTGTAGCCTTCTCAGGCAAATATTTTCAAGTGCCATTCGTATTTCCGGACTAGGCAAGAAGGAGGGCTGAAAACAATCTGCAAATATATTCGAATATATATAACGCGCTTTACGGGATGATTTCCTTCTAGAAACATAACTGTTAGAAGATATTTTATGATGGTTCAGTGGGGTATTACAAGAATTATGGTACATTGTACTGAATCTAATTCATTTCAGTGCAATTCCGTCCGTAACTCTCGAGCTGCGTCATCCTCAGCCACCACTCCGATCACTCATCACGCCATCTCTCATGTGCATTCCCTCCCGATGGAATCTCCCGATCCTACTCCCGTCTAGATTCGACTTTCGCCCTTCTGAGTATATGCTCAACTAACGCAGTTTCCATTCTCGACTAGTTCCGTTGACCCTACCCTACTAAGAATGTTAAAAAATTAGCGCATTCCTCATATATCATTCTCTCAGAAAGATCCAGAGAGCATTGAGGAGTACGTTAACTCTTAGAACACCCTGTCCCCTACTGTTCCTTTCCTACGAGCCAATCATAGACAGTGTCCTGTAGTCCTTCCACAATCTAAGTCCCTCTTCTGTACCAAAACAATCAATTCAGGGCGATTAGCACGGTTAGTAACCTCATCCCTCATATTAATATGCATTTATCAAATCCTTTCCTTCCCCTGCGCCTCGACGGGTCTCCGAACACATTCTGTAAATGATTACGCAGTTTCATTGCTTCCCCCTCCCACGAGCCAGTCTAGCCACAGCTACAACATGGACCTCGGTGTCACAGATCGCCGCGCGTATTCTTGAGTGACTTATATGCAGCCGTCTTTCGATTGTACATATATATGCCCCCTTCCCCACCCTTTTCAATCGATTCCTCTCATTCAAAACTGTTTGCAATTCGATTCTCCCACCTTTCTTCAGTTCATCTCTACAACTATCCACTCAACAACCGGGTTTCGCTCTTTATAAAGTCAATTCGAGCCCCCACTCCGAATTGGCCTACCATACTGTTGCCTGTCCCTCCCATCCCGTGCCCTTCCCGTATTCCCTCACAACCACCAATCGCTGTAGTGTCATCCCTCCTCCGACTAGGTAGACGTCTGTCCCCATGCCTGCTCTTCCTAACAAATAACTGAACACACTTGGCCAGCATATCTATCAGTTCGTCTTGTTTACTGTGCAGCATCACCTTCCAATCCCGTGCATTCCACTTCACGTGCATTGTTGTATCTAGACGAAAGTGCGCTCACGTTAGTATTGACAATTAGGGACGCGTTTCTTCTTCATTAGCGTACTCTATCGAGCTATTTGAGAGTCACCTGCTTAATTGTCATCCCTACCGTCAACCCCTTCTTACTTACTCCTGCTCTTTTCACGCTCGTGCACAAACCAGCCTCTTTCCATATCCACCGTCCCCCCAACGATACGCGCTTATGAACCGTTGTGTATTTCGCTTTTGAGTACTGCTGCACAATTATGTATATTGTTCAAAGTATTGTTATTCGTAACAAGTAGAGATGAAGCTTTTGACAATCAAGAGGATAATGGACTGCTTACCCAAATTAATTCACGAGAATATGCATCGAAATCATGTTTAAATTTATTTAGTAATAAATGTATAAATAAGACATATGAGTACATGGTTAATACTGAAAATATTTTTATTCTCGTGCAGAGATAGAAAGAATATTGGATACAAATATACATAGTTGGCTTAGTGGTCCATATTTAAAAGATCAATGGATAATGTATATTCTAGAGTTGTTGCTATTCAGTTTGAATGATATGAAAACTGTTCATGACGATGAGATACGTGCTTGATTACGCAAGTCCGCTGAAACTCCGCAAAAAATTAATGTGTTTTTATGGAGACAATACTAATCTCTGTACACTAACTAACCGTCTCTGATAATATCGAACATTTTTTTCATTCTTCCTGTTCACGACTTTTTTGGGGTTTGCATAATGACCTTCATTTTTTTTTCCTTTTTCCTCATGCTTACATTGAACAGTAGACATAATACTTTATTCAATAATTATTCCTTGCACCGATTATGACACATATGTTTCAAGACTATAATTGCAAATCTTGTATGGATATCAAGGCTATATATGAAGAGGGTTCAAAGTAAGTATAATCTTGCAAAGTAGACGATTGAGTGGTCATGGTTGTTATTATTTGCACAAGCACAGCACAAAAACCACAGCACGAATTATTAAGTGGCTAACTACGATCAAACAAAATGACTTAGTGCTGAGCTTGCAGTAAAATCCTCGACAACGTTTCGAATCCTCGCTTCAAGTGAGCCGCACTATCGTAAGGGATCGAGTTGACAACACTTTTGACTACGCTAAACAGTCGATCAATCGTGTCCGCAACTGCCTGTCCGGCTGGGACCTGAAACATTTATTCAATAGAATATGCTCATCAGAGGAGTTTATTCATTCGAGACATTCGGAGCCGAATTACTGTGACTATCCCTATATAGCTAAAAATTTCTACAGAGGCTCCGAAATAGTTGCATAAAGAAATAAACAAAACCGAAAATAGAGCCACAAACCTCGCTCTTCTTCATCTTTTCCACGGCATTCTTGATATACTGGTGAGTCAGCTCAAATCCACCCTTGGTCACGGTGGAATTCGAGGCACCAACAACAGCTTGTATACCTTTCCAATCGATCTTCTCGGGAATCTGAGTTTATTTTGAGTAATCATTATTTTTATTTCGACGAATGTTATTAATGAGATTGATGAGACCTTTAATGAGATCAAAATGGCTCAGAGGTTTTGAGTTTTTTTCGAGTGATTATCACACCTTCTCAATGACGATTCGCTTGTGCGGTGGTAATCCCGTTACTCCACTGAACTCTGCTGGTTTCTTCGTCGGGTCCGGCTTCCAGTTGAGGAATTTGTCGATTAGAATGGAATCAGGAATCGTTCGAGCCCCACTCAACCAGTGGAAAGGCCGCCATGGCTGTTCGATCTGAATAAGTAGCAAAAAGTGAGCTCGTTTCGCATTTTGGACACCTTGAGAAACTCATCGGTCGTCTTGGCTTCCTCTGTTGTTGAAGGAGGAAGTGGTGTCGTTATCGTTGTGGAAGGCTCTTCGGTTCGCTCGGTCACTTCTGGTTCTTCCGTTGGCGCAATCTCGGTCGTTGTTGTCGTAGTGGTTTTCGGACGTCGAACCTGCCAATAGTTTATTTATTACAATAGTTTATCATGAGATCGTATTCGTTTAGCAAGCCACATCGCAAGTCAAAGCAAGAATTGTTTCAAATATTTTCAATGCATGACAACAATTTGGGAGAGGTGAGTATCGATTACCTTGATGATCTTCCTCATCTTGATCTCGGGCACGGGGCCTTCAGTGGTTGTCGTTGTCGTCGTCATACCACTCTGTACCTTAGTGTTCCAAATTTAATCCCATCTCATCATCTCTTCTTCTTCCAATGTCATATTGTTTTCGGTGACATAGAAATAAGACGAAAGAAGGACAGAATGGAGTTAGTGGGTACCCCATCCATTGTTGTGATGTTATCGAAAGCTGTGGGAACATCGATCTCAACGTCGAATGGACATTCCAACCCTACCTCCTCTTCCTCTTCATTCCTCTCAGTCGTTGTCTGCGGTTCTTCGACTTCCTCTATGGGCGACTCTGTGATCGGCCTCGATGTGGGCGGAGGCTTAATCATTATAATATAAATATCACTGCCTGAGAAAAAAGAAGAAGAAAAGAAATTGAATTGCCTGAGAAAGATTTCCTAAAACTGTCGGAGAAACAACATGAATACTGTAGATTCTTGCACAGAAATGAGTCTATGGCCATTGAGTGAATAATGTGTTCCGACGTATTGAAACTGGCCAAAACTAGGATATTTTTGTATACATCAATGATTGAGGTAAGGCTAGATTATCAGCGAACCTTAACAGTCGCGATTAGTCTATTCCAAATCATGGTGACTCTGCCCAATCTCGGAGGTGGCGTTCGCTTTGTTGTCGTGTAGCGTGGCTTGGATGTTGTTGTCGTTCGGTCACCTCAATACACAATTGAGTCACATTTGCCTAATGCATGAACCAGAGTCGTTTCCCGGCAAATGTGAGGTTACTAGCTTAGTGAGAGAAAGCCTCGTTTACGAACTGTGTTCTATAGTCTAGTTATGTTTGCCGAGTAAAACTTTTGTCGAGATAATTACATTCGTGTCTAGTATTTGTGTCAAAAAACCTCTCCTCACCTGTGCTCACAATCGATGGCGAAGCGCGAGTAGGAATTGTGAAAGGAACGATGGAGGTCTTGAACCTGTAATTATAGCCTATAGTAGATTACATCTTTTTTTCTTGTCTCTTCGACGACGGAACAGTTAACGGTCCAGGCATCAATCCAATGAATCAAGTAATATCGTGTCTGGCCACTAACCATCTCGGTTTCAGTGTGGAGCTTCTGTATCGATGCGACGAAAAGGCGTGATTGTGAATGGCCCTCTGATTGAGGATGGCCGCGTGTCTGAGTGCCGTATCCACAGCATTGGACGTGTGAGGAGTGTACACGTCACACTCGATGGGGAAATCGTTCGCAAGCATCACCTGAGGTCCGAGCATAAAAAGAGAAACAGCGCATCCATTGAGAAACGTCCGACTAATAAATAAAACTCCTATAAATATGCTGTAATTATATACATGACGGGAAACACGATTTTATAACCATCTTCCTGAGATATCAGTCCTCTTAGAAATAAGGATTATTTCGAGTTCACATCAAGTTCTCAGATCCCACCTGCTGCAATTGCGTGTACAATTTGCTCGCAGCATCTCCGCACGTGTTCTTCACTCTTTCCACGGCGCAGATCGCCCGATGACTTCGTTGGATCTTGTCGCGGCATGTGGCCGAGTAGGCAGGACAAAGGGCTCTTCAAAAGAAAAAAAATGGAATGTCCAATTAACTGGTATTGGTCAGTGATTGTGAATTCGAATAAAGATGATTGATCATTTCGCCACTGTGTAACACTTGTCATAAGGTTTTGAGGTCACGTCAAGCGATTTTTGAAAAAAAGACGAATTGTTGCAACTCTCACTTGCAAGAGGTCATCTTCTGTGCGTATGGCGTACTCGAGATGGGACATGTGGAGGGAATGAAGGCAGAGAGCGCACGTTGAATGCATCCGGCACTCCTTAAAAGATGTACTGAAAAAGGGAAAAATGAACTCTTTTGTCATACTTCGAAGTCCCTGTTCAACCAGTGGAAATGTTTATGTGACCACTACGAGGAACACGTGAGCTATCGCATGTTTTATTTTACTTATTTTGATCTACCCGTCATCTCAGCTGTCCTTCATTTCACACCGAAATGAGAGGAGTGTAGTGGAACGTTTCTCTTCTCTCGCTTGTTTGCTCGTTCCCAATCGGCGCTCGTACATGCACAGAAACAGGCGACAATTCCAGATAGAAGAGACAAGAAAGGAGGGAATTGAAGGAGGGGTGTAATGAAATGCAACACTTCTCTTTCTTGCCAGACGGTTCGATTTGACGATCGAGAGATCGGGAAATGAGACAAAACAGGTCGAAATGGAAGAGATGCGAGAGGAAAGGCACGTAAGCCACATTGCAGATATTTGTGGGCGATGAATAGAGCAAATTGACGATCTTTTCGGGAACAAAACTAGATTTGTGTGGCAACAACGATGATACACGGAAGTTTTTGCCATGCGCGATAGCCATTTTTTCCACAGGGAACAAATTCCGCCGACTAAGAAGGACAGTATTTAGGTTTCATTAACATACAAACCTCACACCTAGCGTAGAAAGTTCAGTGATAAAACATCTGGTCAGAGGTTCTACTCCCGGTCTGTGCAATAACCATCTCTAATGAATCATCACGCCTGTATTCATAGCTAACTAAGCATACCTGGTGAGGGTGAGACGATCGTTGTAGACGGCCTTATCGCAGACAAAGTTGTACAGTCTCTTCGTACGTGCAACAGCCGATCGGTCCTCTCTCGTTCCGCATTCTTCGATTTTTCGCTGGAAGCACGGCATCGCTGATTCGTAGATTCTGCAGATTGTGACATATTTGTCTACAAAAAACATTGAGAATATACTCTTAATGTTAGACGTTCGGAGCTGGAACGCTTTGTAGAATGATAGTTTAGCAAATATAAGGACAGCAAAAGGTCACTAAAATGCATAATCGTGTCTACAAAAATGCGAAGGATGTAATAAGAATAAACGCTTTGATAAAATAACTGACATGCAGATCTCCAATAATCTCGCGTCTGAAGTCGCCGTGAGCAGCGACTCGAGCATGTTATGGTTGACGGTCTGATTCGGCTGCAACGAGAGTACTATACTTCAGTTTTAAAAAAAGATATGGTTGACATGATGCTCAGTCATCAGATTTTTTCGACCATATTCGTTTTTTAACTAAAGTATACTACTACCGAGGCTAATAGTTTAGCAAAAAAAGAAACATCAAAAGGCCTCTTAAAATAAATAATCGTGCCCACAAAATAAAGAGTTTTTTTAAGAATCGTTTGCGCACGAGGTCAGTAATTGACAAACGTGTCCATATTATTTGTAAAAAGACAAGCATTTTTGCGTTGTTCTTGTGCTGCAATCATATTGAGCGCTCGCTGAACCCATAGTCACCTGCAGTGGCAGCCTCTCAACACAGCTGGCGACGTCGTTGGGGTCGCAGCCGGCAGTCCGCCTCCAGAATCCCATCGTCAACAGTAGCAGAAGGAGCATTCGCATCACCGTTCGCCACCTCAATTGGACCTCGTTGACCTCTCTCTCTCTCGAGGGAAGAAACACACTGCTCAAACAGTGTGCTGTTAGCGACGAACACGAAGAAAGTGAAAGACGAGAAGGGGAGGTAATTAATCGAGAAGACGGGAGATGGTCAGTACACAATGAGAGGTCAAAGGTGCGATGGTCAATGAGCATGGAATTGAAATATGAGAAGTGCTGTGATCGGACAAATATGTGCCTAAGAAGGATAGTCACTTTTTGATTAATGTGTCATAGCAAATTTGGAATCATGCACTGGGAAACTGGAGAAGTGTAAAAGCGTCTTGAGCGACTAAGCCCGCTTGCCATTAGCAAAGAAATACTTCGAAACATAACAATTGCGTGGCAAGAAAAATAACTAGCGCTCAGGCATAAGGGAATAACTGACGTTCAAATCGTGCACTGTCGACAAAAGTGAAATCTTGTATTCTATGAAATGTGAGAATTGCAAGGCAACTGAAAATAAAAGGAGATCAGCAAAAAGTTGTCTCTCGAGCGTCGATGCAAAATAATAGCTGTATCAAAAGAATATCCTGGAGCTAGGGTACAGTGCGGTACCGAGAAGAATGACGAGCATAAGAGAATAACTGTGTCAAAGGGGAAGATCATGGACGGGTGTGATAATCTCTGTTGTTCTTTCCTTGATCCGAGAGAAAAGAAGGCCGAGGGAGAGCCACGATCTCTCCGGTCACCTCATGAGTACGGCAAACATCTTAAGCCTCTGCACCCGCTTGCGCAAACTTTAGCACCTCTCTGTCTGACTCCTCCTTGGAACCATTGTCATTCTGTGCGAAAAAAGTCGCTGCAAAGCCTGATCCTCTTTGGACCACCACGTTGGGATCCACTGCGCTCTTCTTTCAACAAACGGGACAAAATCTATCATAAGCCAGTCTTTATTTCGCCGAATACAGTCACGTAGTAATGGATGCATAACATTATGATATGTCGGATCGGAGGCGGGGAGAATTCGGGGACAGTTACAAAGTAAATATACGGGGGGGGAATTCTCTGTGAGAGAGGGGGAGGGGGAAAGCGGTCACCCGGTTGGAGTCAACTGAATAGGAATGTGAACTTGCGAACAGCCGAAAAAGTAGAGGCGTCTAGTCTATGGTGAGAGGGGACGAACGGGGATCAACTACGCACAGATGAGATATTCTCGAGAGCCAAAGGGGGTCGATTCGTTGAACGAAGAAGAGCGCGAATGCGGATAGAGAGGAGGGCGGGGTACATGGGAAGTGTCATGATGGCGGTGTGGTCTGTGATACCCATCGGCGCCATTGCAGGGAGAGGGGCATTGTGTGCGAAGGAGAAATCTGAGATGAGTGGTGGAGAAGGAGAGTGTTTCGCTCCGTCGGCACAGGGTCAAAAAAGGTCTGAGAACGGACGGGGTGGCGAGAACGGTGGGGATGTGCTAAACGGATGGCACGGGAGCAGACGGGGAGGGAAGGGACCAATAAGTTACTCGACATGGAAAGAGATCTCAACCGGGAGGAAAATGTAGGTGTGCTAAGTGTGGAATGACAGGAACAGAAGCTCGCATTACAGTGGGGTTGATCGTTGTGTAGCTAGATCGGGGAATGATACCGGAATCGGGAAAGGGAGTGGAAAGAGTGGGATGGGTGACTCGATGATGCTAATGGGAGGGTGCCTATTGTTGTCAGGTTCGGTATCGGTGACCTCTTCCTCACTGGTTCTTTCAGATTCTTGTCTTTTGGAAACCTAATGGGTGGGGACCGATACTGAAACTTGAACCGTAGTGCCTAACAGGGCCTTAAGGTGCTTAGGGTGGCCTTAGAGTGCCTAAGTGAGCATAGCTAGCTATCGTCTTCTCGATGTGCAACAAATGATATGTTTGAACGCGTTGCGGAATCGCTGATCGAAGACTGTGTAGATGAGCGGATTGAGCGAAGAATTGATGCTGCAAGAGAAACATTTTTTGAGCGTTTTTCAGTTTACAGAAATATTAGGTTGATTTTTCGAAGAAATGCTTCAACTAAAAAATAATCAGCCTAATCCGATGACTATTATGTTTACTAAGTAAAAAAAGCTCAGCATTGGCTTCTTCGACGAAACATGGACCGTTGAATAAGAATTATCAAACAACTCACTATCCGAGCCATCCGGCCACTGTAATGAACGGGTCTGGAATACATTGCGCATTGTTCAGAAGGATACACCACGCATTGGTGAAGTGAAGCGTGAAGAAAGGCAGCCAGAAGATGAGGAACACGGCTGAAACATACCAACATTTAATTTTATGCCAAAAAAATGCCAAAAAAAGAGATTTTCTATGTATAATCCACTCCCGAAGACCTTGTAGGCCTCCTTCACTATGGCTCGCTCCTAATCGAGTTAATCGATTTAGTCCCGAGTGAGTCTAAGAAAAGTTTCAGTGCGCTAGAAAGGAGGACCATCCCGGAAGTGTTGGGTGCACACCCATATCAACTAATGGACTTGAGTGAAGTGAAAATAGATGGTTTTCCGAAAAAAACTATTAGAATGAAGAAAAATTATGAACTTGTGCACACTTGCTAGAAACAGTTAACTTGAGTTTTCAAGGAAATTATGCAAGACTAATTTCGATAAATGTTTTAGTTACGCTTACCCAACACAACGGCAAGAGTGACTGTAGCCTTGTGCTCTCTCCTCATTTGCTTCGTCGCTTTCTTCACCAATTGTCGAGAGGGACGCGCTTTCCAACCACTCGTCACCCTTAAAATATATAATTACTAAGAGACTATAATTTTTTTGTGTCTGTCTGTCCGTCCGTATGTGGGTATGTGGGTATGTATGTATGTCACGCTCCGGAAATCGCCCAAAATCGCCCTTTTCGCCCGTTTCCAAGCCTAACTCCTTCAGCAAAAGTCTTGTAGTGATGATCCGAAAAAAATCAAAAATCAATTTCATCATCACTATGCAATATGACGAAATAGCTTACAAACCCGTTTTTCGCGCCGTTCTCGCCGGAAACTTAACCAAATCGATCGTGCTTGGCACCAAACTACTCGTAATCAAAAGTTTCAAAAAATCGATAATCAATTTCGTCATCACTATGCAATATTACGTAATAATGATGAAATATACTGTTTTTTGCGCCGTTTTCGCCGGAAACTCAACTAAATCAAATATATTATTTTTTTCATTTTTATTATTACGTCATCAATCGATACCGTAACCCAATTACAGTGTCCAAAAAGGTTCGGCGGGTCAGATTTAGTTCGCTGGGTCAGATTTATGACTTTTGTCATAAATCGACACCGTACCACTATTACCATGCACCAAAGTTGTCGACTAGGTCAAACTTAGTTCACTGGGTCAGATTTATGACTTTTGTCATAAATCGATACCATATCGCGAATACAGTACGCCAATGGGTTCGGCGGGTCAGACTTAGTTCGGTGAGTCAGATTTATGACTTTTGTCAAAAATCGATACCGTCTCACGGGTACAGTACCCCAATCGGTTCGGCGGGTCAGACTTAGTTCGGTGAGTCAGATTTATGACTTTTGTCATAAATCGATACCGTCTCACGAGTACAGTACCCCCAATCGGTTCGGCGGGTCAGAATTAGTTCAGTGAGTCATATTTATGACTTTTGTCATTAATCGATTCCGTATCACGAATACAGAACCCCAATCGGTTCAACGGGTCAGACCCGGCGACATTAGCTAGCGAGCGCAGCGAGCCTGCGAGTCCCTGGCGGAAGGCTCGTGGGGCTGAGGGCGAGCCGAAAAAAGATGGGATGGGGCCACGCAGTGGCCCCATCCCATCTTTTTTCGGATCGCCCGAGGCCCCACGAGCCTTTCGCCAGGGACGATGCCAACTCGGTCCGCGACTGTGAATATTTTATCTACCAATGTAGCCACTAGCCCAAACGTAGTTCACTGGGTCTGATTTATGAGTTTTGTCGTAAATCAATACCGTATTACTTTTATATAATATTAACGTGATTCGCTTGATCAAAGTTAGTACGGTGGAACACATTCACGCTTGCGGAAGGCCTCACGAGCCTTCCGCAAGCGTTCGCACATGACTGGGATAAAACCTTAACACACAACCCGGCGACGCGAAGCGCTCGCAGAAGACTATCACAACCCGGCGTTGCGCACACGCTGGCGAGCGTAGCGAGCCTCATTGCAGCCGCAGGCTGCTTGCCACCCGCAGGGTCTAGCCGGGCGTAGCCCGGCTATTATTTTTCTGAATATTAGATAGAAAGATGCAATCTCATTCTCATTTTTTTCGTGTGCGGCCAGTGTGTACTTATTAAATTGCATATTGGAGTACATATCTCTTCATACATATGACTGATTCTCTAAATGTTTTGGTCTGCACAAGATAATTAAGAGCTGTCCATTGCAGCGGACCCCGTGCACTCTAGTGATGACATGCCGGCACGTGCCTCTCATTTCTTTTGATATATCGTCAGTCTGTCTACAGGACACTCGAATACCGAGACCATCAAGCCACAGTTGTCATCATTTGCCATTTGTCATCTGCTAAATTTCGTCATCAGCGTTTTGCAAATTGAGAGAGGCCATCATTACCGTTTCCACAATTCGTCCCTGTACTTCTTGATTGACTTGGTCTTGCTGCACTCTTCATCGGTCTTGTGCGAGTACTCCTCCAGCATACTCGACAACTTGTGATTGTTGTTCTCCGATTCGCCATTGAGAGGCGTCGAAGAGGACGTGGCCACAGTTCGATGCACCTTGAATTACACGGTCAGTATCTCACATTTAGTGAGCTCATTTTGTAGAATGGTTCTAAAATCACACCGAACGCAAGGCTCATGAGCAAAACTTGGTAGAAACCGATGCAGTGGGGCAAGAAATCACATCACTCGCTCACACTTTTATAGTCACTCTTCAAAACACACACCACACGATCAAATATCGGAAAAGGACCACTCAAACTCTCGGCAAGGCGATAGGTGGAGAAGAAATCATTTTAGAACTGGTCTTCAGAAATAGCTGTCTCTCGAAAATGACCAGGTCTAATCTGTTACAAGTCGTTAGATTGATCAAGAAAAGCAAGGCAGAGCACGGCACACCTTCGGCACCTCTAGACCAGTGGAAGATTGCTGGACGGGTACGAGCTTGATGGGCATTCTCGCCTCTTCGAGACTGCAATTCTGCAGACTAGCCGTCGCTCCACGATGGGGAAGGGAACCGTTACGCTTCGAATCTGAATGGCATTATTAGATTCGGAATCACCGGATCGGAGTCTATGACTGCGCATTATTTGCTTACAGTTTTCAATAGGTCATGAGATTTTCAATATGTTATGTGTGATCGTAGATTACTGTGCAAAAACGAGTTGGATTAGAAATTGAGATATGCTGTTTCAATTGCATTTTCAGTCATATTATTTCGTAAGAATTCCCATTTACGAAGATCACTGGAATCCTACTCAAGTATTTACAGAACAGTAGGAATCCTTAGATTGCGTGCGTGCGACATCTCATTTGACAGGGTTACCGTAATCCTTCATTTCATTTTCCCAACTCTGCCCATCACTCTCTCCCCTCATTCCAAGCTGTCGTAATCCTGATTTCAATCCCGCTTCGCCTCTCGTTTTCCTGCACTTGGCAGGAGACAGGGATAGAGGGAGGCTGATGAGTCTACGTTTTCGCTCGGCCCTCTCGTTCCTCTGACATCCTAGAGAAAGAGTGAGATAAGAGAGGAAAGAGAAGAGGCAATCACTCCACTCTGTCCAACTTCATTTCGTGTTCTTTTCCGGAAGAAGAGGAGAAGAAGAAGAAGAGGATAGGAGATGGGTATGATAGAGTGGGCCTATCCGATTAGAGCATCTAATCAACCCTGTCCCGAGTCGCTGTCGTACATATAGGCAGGAGGAACTGAATCTCAGATGAGAGACTCATTTGCCTAGGGCGGAAAAGGGGCGTTGTCATTAAGACCCACGCAAGTGAAAATAACTCCGAATGTCAGCTCAACTCTTTCACAATCAATCTGAATTAACAATGTCTGTGCATTCCTTAAGACTCTCCGACTTGATCAACAATTCATAATATGTCCACACATTCTCCACGCACACTTCATTTCTGTTCGACAGCATCAGAAAATCCCCAAAATACGCCTGAGAAAGTTGTGAAAACACGTCGGAAAAGTGTGTGGGCCAGTGGACTAATCAGCTCCAGTCTCCCCACTTCTAATCGAGTTAGCCTAGACTCGTGGATAAAACAGACTCACCCGACTAAGGTCACGAGATAATCACATGAATTCTGGACTCACTTTGAAGAAAAAAAAGATAAATAGTGCCACCTACTCTTGTCTACCAATGGCTTCGCGTGATTTTAGCAATATGGGCGACGATAACAATATATAAAAGAAGTAGGGATTCCCGATAGGTAAAGGTATTGTCATGTATATACTGACGGTTTTCCCTAGACCTTATTGGTTCCGGAAGCGTACGGTAGAATCGATACCATAATAATACCAAGTCAAAAACTAACAGCTGGCCTTAACAGTGAGTTCTACATGGCGTTGTCTTACGACGTAAATCACTTGGCGTGGATACACATTTACCTTAACCCATTTAGAAACAAGGATAGATGATACTCACAGCTTCTCTTCATCGGGGTTGACTTTGCGCTGTCGACGAGTGGCCTCGAGTTATCGGCGTCCTCGTTGAGTAACGTTGTCTGCATAATTGGAAATTTAGAAAAAAACTATCGCGCGTTTCAAATGGTCAGCAAACGACCTCCCGGCCTCTTCCTCCCTTCTCCCTCCACTCAAGGTCAACTACGAGTGGAATGGGAAATAATCTCACAAAATTGTTATAACTAACCTTTCTGAACCTTTTGCTCTCTCTCCTCCTCCTTCCGTCCTCCTTTCTCTCCGATGAAGACGATCCCTCTTCCTCGTCTTCGATCTCATTATTAACGGAGGATCGTCGAGAGAGGGAATCGATGAAGGGAAAGAGCTCCTGGAGATGCTCACCGAAGGATCTGCAAGCACATTTCGTTAGATACATTCACTCCTTCCAACTTTCATATTTTACCTTGTGATATCAGTTTCCTTCTGCATACACACTCCAATGAACATTTTTGATATACTCGTATGTGTAAGAAGAAATTCCTTTTATAGTATCACCTTTTAATCCCCTGTCCCTTATTATCCCGATAATACTTACGTTTGGCGACGTGAACAAAACATATTTATGCAAAACACTTTCAGAATGGAATCACTTCCAGCTCCTAAACGTGCGAAAGACAACTCTCATGTTTCCACACTACATCCTGTCATTTTACAAAGACTTTGTCAATTTGTTCAGTTTATGTCAGTATCGTTGTCAGTTTACAGTTCACAGTTTACCGTGAGTAATACTATCAGTTTCCTCCAGCAGATCCGATGAGAGTAATGCATATCAGACATAACATTTCTAAGAATATCGTGTTCAATAAAGATGAGGATAATATTTTGTAGTATTGCTCATTTATATTCCTAAGAAATAGTTGTTCCCTCGAAGTTCTAAGGTTCTTCCCATCTCTCTTCTTGTGTTGTGTTTTCCCTTCTCCCATCTTGAAAACCATCAATGGAGTCCTGCGTTCATTTCCCTTCTCGTGATTCCGATGGCCCGCCGCTTTTCCCGCTTTCCATCTATTTTTTCTGGCCCATCTGACTGGACGACGTTCCGAGACGCGGCCCTCATTCATTCCGGAAAGATGATGGGATGATGGCCGGGAGTGATAGTGGTGGTGGTGTCTCAGACGGAGACGGCTCTCTTTTATGGAGTAGTAGAAAGAAGGAGTGAGCAGGAGAAGGGCTAACAATACTGGAAGTCTGCAGCAATGCAGGTGTTAGATCAGAGGAGTGCGCAAAAGTCAGTTGGAGGCAGAGGGAGTCGAACCCCCGACCTTCCGATACGTATGCGGGTGCTCTACCACTGAGCTATACCCCCTTGATGCTGGCATGCCCTCGTGCTCGCACTATGGTCTTAGGGCCGCGGCCATGCATTCCCTTACATGCCGCCCCTCTCATCAGCCGAGTCCCACCGAGGCATCCACGCATCCATCCGGGTCTTACATCGTTGCCCTTCACTGCTGCTCGCCATGAGTCTTACGCTCTCCACACTGCTTTGCCACTCATGATTCAATGAAAACAAGGGGGCGCGCTAGGAGGTAGTTTTACCCCACGGCCGGAGCCGCCGCCATCCACCCTCTGCCTCCACCATGTTAGATCAGAGGAGTGCGCAAAAGTCAGTTGGAGGCAGAGGGAGTCGAACCCCCGACCTTCCGATACGTATGCGGGTGCTCTACCACTGAGCTATACCCCTTGATGCTGGCATGCCCTCGTGCTCGCACTATGGTCTTAGGGCCGCGGCCATGCATCCCCTTACACAGGCACTCGACAAACCCCCACTTCTTCCGAAAGCCCGTCGGGCTATTTTTCCCCCTCTCCCTCCCCTCGTTTTTCCAATAATATTTGCCCATGTACTCCGTCGTTCGGACAAATTAATAAAATCCCAGACGAAGCAGCGAAATGAAAGTGAGAGTGAGAAATGAATCTTCCCCTGGCCAGTCAGAGAGAGCGAGAGAGCATGAGATACGGAGAGAGCGCAGAGATGGGTACGACCGCACGTATTGGGGGCCGTTGACCGTCGGCACTCTTCCTTGTCGTCCTCATCCATATGAAGTCTCTCTTGTCGGGGCTTCGTCCGTGAACCCCCTCTCTTGTCGGTCATCAACTGCTCTAGTATATGTGCTCATATCCGCGGTCTTTGAGACGTACACCCAAAAACAGGAACGTCCACAGCTGAACTTGGACATGGATAGGGCGGTTCCCATCGGTTCCATTACTACGCGGGAACAAAGCAAAGTTATCCATTTAATCAAGACTTTAGGAAACCGCAATCACGCCAAATTAGTATGGTGTTCCCTGTAGGTGCCTCTCAATATTTTTTTAAAGTTTCTGTGTATCCATGTTAAGAAACACAGCGAAATATGAGAACCACGCAGATCGTTACAGTGTCTGAGGTGCAGTCAGTTGAACGTACCGATAAACATCGCCAAAGTCGATTCGTTCGCTTGACAGATCGTCCTCATTTTCGTTCTCCATTCGCTGTTCTTCCTCCTGTACAGCAATCGTCGACGGATCGGAGTTCTTCCGAGCGTCCTGTAGAGATCAAAGATCACATTACTTCCCCCTTCGTACTCTAATGCTCAATTGCATATTCGAAAAAACAAAAAAGTGATTTTGTATCATCTTCGTAAACAATTCCAATTTCAGCGATTAGTAGTCCTCAGTTAAAAGTTAAAGTTGCGTCACAATCAAGGCGATTTTACAGTTGTCATGAGACAACCACGCCTGGTAGGAGGGTACACTGCTAAGTCCGGGTACGGTCCTGAGTATCAAAGACTTTTGCGGACGACTTTTGCGCCTCAATTAAGATGTAATTTGCTAACCGCATCGTCCTTCTTCAACAGGACTTCAGCCTCGTCAGCCTCATCGCCCATACCCGCGGGCGGCGGAGAGACGGGAGAGGGCACGGGCACGGTGACAGCTGGCAGCTGCAAAGACTCATTCACCGTCAATTCACCGACCGAAGCGGTCGGTACCTGTAGCGGCGGCGTCAGCCGTAGTGGGCCGTTCAGAGATGATGAAGTATGATCGTCCGAGGACTCGGACAGCGTCGGAAAGGAGGATGTCTGGAATGTGATCTTTGATTTATAATCCCTTCGACTATGCTTGCTTCTCTATCATTACAATTACAATTACAGTATTTTATCGTACAGTGATTGGAATCTCTAAAATCTCTAGAAATATTCAATAGATTGCGGTGAAGGTCCGATCCCTCTCAACTGATCAACTGAACAACTACTAAACACACTACTATAACTACTATAACTACTATAACAACTACTATAACTGAACAACTAGTCCCCTGTTCCGCATTGGCTATTTGTAGTCGTCGTTTGTTTCTTTTCCCGACGCGCTTCCTTGTAGGCATATCCCCCCATCTCTTCCACCTCCCCCTCCTCCCTTCTTCCATTCTTTTTTGCGGGTGCTGAAAGCCGATACTAATGACATTAAGGAGGAGGGGGTGCCCGTGTGCGTATGGGGATATCTGGCAGAGAGTCGAAGGCGCCGAGTCAAACCCAATTCACTCTGGTGTCACTCCCAGACTGTGAGGTCTATCTCATTCTTTCTCTTTAAAATGACGTCAGTTCGGCTTCTGACGGGAATCTGATAGGAAACGAATGCACTGAGGTCGATCCAGAGAAGATCCAGAGAAGATCCGAACGAGTCAAAATACAGGACAGTTCCCTATTACACCAAAGTTTATAAAATACCATCAAATATAATAAAATATTGATAATTAAGATGACCTGAAAGCTGATCTCGAGCAGGATTTGGTCGGTTCGATTCTTGAAGTGTCGTCCCATTTGGGATGCGAATCGTGCGCCACCCAATAATGCAGAGGATATTCGTTCGTTCTCCATCTTGGTCGCCTTTCGTTGCGATCTGGAGAGCATTGTTGATATAAAATAACCTAACTGGGGGAACAGGTAGTGTTGCAAGTTCGATTGTTGCTAAGCTGGATAGTGAAACGAACGTGCGCCCTGGTGAGCACACAAAAGAGGCACGTATCACATAGCATAATACACACACTTATCGGACATAGCGTTCCTCTAAAGCGAAAATTGGAACGGACCTCGCTCGTTCGCGCTGTTTCAATCGCTTGAATATGACCGTGTAGAGCACGATCATTCCAGCGCAAGGAATGAAGAAGGAGAGCAGAGAAGAGCCAATGTTGAAGTACGGATTGGCGAAACCGCATTCCTGAATGCCGCAATTTCAAGGGAACTTTATGTGAACATACAACTTTTTTCTTCTTTTGATTGAGAAATCTACATATTCTCTATTTCATAATGAAACATGTAGCTTCGCAAGTACTCCAGTGGGCCAAATCACAAGCAATTGTTCGCCTTCAGTAAATCAGATCCCTTCTCCTCATATATTCCGTATCCACAATCCCTCCTACCAATCTGTCCGAAATCCCCCACTCTGCCTCTCTTCTCAACTCAAATTTCGTTCTTCGCTCCCATCGCACTGTACTTTTGATGAGTTTCGCCAATTTGTTCTCTCAATGCCTCTGCATTGGTTTACGAAGCCCCCGGTCCCTCCATTCCCTCTCTCTTTCCTCCTCTACTATAGGGAAGAATCGCCTCCCCATCTTCTCAAAAACAACTCTGACTGGACGGTATCATCTGTCTCTCCCATCTGCAGCAGGTCAGAGAGGCGAGAGAGAATGGGAAAGTGAGAGAGACAGACAGAGAGTCAGACCATTCCACCGGACGATATCATGGATGCAGGAAACAGATGCAGTGGCTTCCACCGTCTCTCCGTCTTCCCTGATCTATCCCCTACCCCCCCCCTCCTCTCATATCTCACACTGCTCGCTGATATGGGAAGGGAAACCCTCTTCTCTCCGGTTACGATCACGAGACGGAGAGAACGTACATAATACTGGGACACAAAGGGTGAGCTTCCTCATCTAAGAACTCGGTGAAGGCATCGAAGTGATGCCTACCACTCACCGTGGAACCGCTCCTCAGGTACTCTTAATTTCTTCTCCTTTTTTCGCTTAGAAGACCACAGTATGCCTTCATCATGACAAGTACAATCAAATATAAAATATCCCAATTCCTCACTTTTGCATCCGCATTCTCGTCTGGTTCATTCCGAACAGGATCGGCAGTCCGATGGCAATTGACAGTCCCAGACGATTGAGATGGAGATGAGTGCTCGACTACTGCGCATTCCGTGTTGCGCGTACACAATGGGATGTGAAATGGCCATGAACCTGCAATTATTCACCTTCTGCACCCGCTTATTTGCCCATCTTCTTCTCGATTCTCCAGACAAATGCCATTTTTTCTTCAAGAAACATACATGTTTTCATAGTTCAGTACCTCCTTTCCTCTTCACTTAGTGATATCGCAAATTATCATAAAGCCCCTGTTCCAGTGCTAGCATTCTCACAACGCCCTATTCACTTCCTCGATGGAGATACTAATTCCCTTCTATTTTCGATCACTCAGACGGCCGTCAGTGTCATCAAGACGATTCTCCCCATTGATGTGTGCAATCCCTCATCAAAGTATCGTCTCACGTCTCGCGTAATCCTCAGCTCATTTCACTGCGTAATCTCCCCCTTCTGTCTCCATTTTTTCCCTTTTCGGATGTACGCAACAGGCTCTCAACAGATGATATTCGAAGTTGATAAATGAGCGCTTTTAATAGTAAGCTTTGCGACAAAAGCAAACCCGATATGAAATATTGGTCCCTGAATGGACTGGTCAGACAAGACGTACTACCTTAAACTTTAACCAACCCCCCTGATGTCCCCTTTTCCAATTCTGGCAACGTGCGCAACAAGCTCTTCTGTCTGTCAGTTCCTCCACTAGTTCTTTCGTAGACAGCCCTTCTGATTTACGAGCGCCCGTGACTACTTCCACTCCCCGCCTCGAACTACCATCAAACTCTGCACTCCTCAGTCACAGAAAGCGAGAGAGTGTGCGAAAGTGAGAGACGCAGACTATTCCTTCCTTCCGTCCCCATCATCCCATATCGTTGGCCCGCGGCCCATTTACCGCAGAAGGGGCAAGAACAGCGCACACAACCACATACGGCTCTCTCATCCGAAAGGAGAGAACTCTCGACCAGTTGGAAAAACGAGTGGTAAAGACGAAAGCGGTCCGAAAAAGAGAGCGCGCCCTGAAGACAAATGATCGACATTCGAGGCGCTTTCAAAAAGAACGCTGAGCAAGAAGATGGAAGACTGATGTAGAAAGGTGCAAGAAAACTGCGAAAAACTGCAGAAGAGACAAATGACCGTACGTTATCTTGATCGAGGACAATTCATTCTATATGCTAAGCGAGCCAATTTCCGGGAAAGGTCTCACAGATATCGCGCTATCTTAGATGAAAAGGCCATAACTTTTCGCCATAAATCATGATGAGATCGGAGCTAGATAACAAGGAAGGGAAATAAGTGAGATTACGGTAGAGAAAGGATGTGATTTGAGATCTTTCGCTCCGATAAAACTGAGAAACCCAATAACTACTAAGTATCCCTTCGCGTGGAGAATACAGTACCTAATCAAGATTATAAAGAAAATGAGAAAGACAAGATTGTACATTCTAGGGAAGTCGATATTGAAGGGCGATGTATATATATGGGAGATATAGTACCTGTCAAGTGAGATGGCCAGTAGTTGAGAATGGATGCCGTACTGCACATGACATCCGACGCCAGGTAGATATTGCACACGAACCGACCCAATCCCCACTCTCCGTTCACCTACAATTCTCATTTGATTTTGGACCACATCAGAATATGTGAGTATTGTACTGATTACAAATCGATTGAGTGAAATGTTAGCTGAATTCGTTAGATGTGCACCTTATCTGTCCACCAATCGTTTATCTATAATCCTCGCCCGCCCATTAATCGTGATCGAGGGCACATCAAGGCATTCTATATGCTAAGCGACTTAATTTCCGGCAAAGATCACACTATTTTAGAAGAAAGGCCATAACTTTCACGTGTTTGTTTTTGTTAACTGAACATTGCGTTCTTTGAAACCAGCATTCAGTTCATGGGGGGATTGCACGATCAAAAGCCGTAGTAGCGGTTCTTTCTTCTCTAGACTCTCTCATACGCGCGACATTTCTTGTCTCTAACGTCTGGGGCTAGATGAATCGGTAATACCGATACCAATCGTGCAATCCAAGTTCTACTTCCTGCTCTCCCACCCTCATTCCCTCCCCTATCCTCTCATTCACCTCAGATTGCCTGTGGGCCTTCCCCCTTCCCCCCAATCTGCTACAGGAGAGTTTCGCCCATTTGGCCTCCTCGCCATTCTCAGGGGAATCTCGACGATGTTAAGAGAGAGAGAGAGAGAGAGAGGGAGTTGACTCCTTCCGCAGTCTCTAGTGTTCCTCTCCCCTCTTCTTCTCTCACTGGTCCTGATTAATGAACGCTTCCCGGGAAAGAGTGCTGAAACAGAGCGCGAGGCTGAAGAGAGGCCAGCTGATTCGGACCCTAGGGAAGTGAGCAACCCACCCGACCTCTCTAAATTCCCATTATCATCGTATGTTTGCACGCTGTTGCGAGAATTCTTCGGTGATCTGAGAAACTCGCTCCTTCTAGTCTTAGCCCAGGCCTCCGACTAAATGGCCCCTCCCCTCTAACATGGTTTGTGGCGTCTCTTGGTGTAATTGGTGCGTCCATCAGGTTTCGGAAAATTTTCCGAGTCTAAACGGGCAGAAAAAGAACTCTAAAAGCGCATTGCGAGTTCGAATCAAGAAATTGGCCTTTTTGTTATAGTTCATGGAAAATGCGCGTTTTTTTTCGGTTAATCAGGCCGAGTGAATCTCGCAGTTTTAATTTCGAAAATTCTATTTTTGCCATACCTGGAAGTAGATTCCGAACGACATCACGAAGAGGGCGACCTGAAATGACGAAATTTCAGATGATTCAATGACCTGAAATGGGTGAAATGGGAAGTACGTGCACTGATGTGCATCACATTAACACTGCGTTTTCTCGTGTTACTCTCATTAGCTCTGGAAATAACGCACACCTACACAGACCAATGAGTTCTTTTCGAGGTTATCTTGACATAATCGAATTCTGTTGCAGACCGACCCCTCACACCTCTCCCTCGCTTCTACTAGTATTTATCTTGGTCTTTCTTCCCTCTCTCAAGAGATAGACATCGAAAGAGAGAGACAAAAGAGGAGCGCGCTTCTCTAAAGAGTGGCCACCACTACGAATAATCGCGAAATGAGTTTTGAAAAGCGCGGAATTGTGATTTTGGCGGCTCTTGAGAGAGGAAGTGACGCAAGAAAGAGACTGCAGGGAATGAACGGCTCTTCTCCATTCTTTCTTTTCCTTAGATTCATTAAGTTTCGTGCAGATAATTCTTCAAGGATCAGACTACGCGTTAACTCGAGAGATCATCTGGATTCTAGCCTCGCGAAGAGTTACACACGGAACATTAACGAGCCATTAACGCTGTGTCGGTGCCTAGTGGAATCGAGAGTGAAGACTGCTGGTTCCGACACATTTTGATGCGCCTCATCATAGTAGATAAGAGAGAGAGAGGTAACAAGTGGAGAAGGAGGGAGAAGATCAATCACCAGTATCGGATACGGCGAGTGAGACGATCAGCAGGTTTGGTCACCGTCTGCAGCGATCTGCAAGCGAATCGCTTCATTGATAGAAAATATTTGATCCCATACGAAATTAGAAATGCCGTTCATTAGATGTGCTTCTGCTTCGCTATGTGTACTGAATCCGCACTTGGACCCTATGCAAAACGTCGTTCGCTACTTTTCGCTCATGTTTGCTCGTTCATCGTCGCCCGGGGCTCATTCGTAGGGTCATCGGTCCGCACTCGTTTGAGTAGATGAGGAAGCAACACACGAAGGATGAGCAAGAGAGGGGGATATTATTGGTCCTAGTCCCTTCTCCCTCTCTCTTCGTTTCTCTTCCTTCCTCCCTTTTCTCCCCCCCCCCCCTCTTCATCGTCCCGTCGTAAGCAGCGCAGCACTGCCGAATCTGTGGCCCGAGAATGGAATGAATCCCCTCCCTCCCCTCCCTCCTCCCTCTCATCTCTCACCGTTCCGAAATATAACGAGCCAGTGCAGAATTGGCCCCTAATCCAGACAGATTGGAAGAAGGTATTGGAATTGCGAGCGAGGATGAATCGTTTTCGAAGCTCGCATATGCACTATCAGTGACGAATGGACTGCCATTATGTTCCGAATCCCCCCTCTCCTCCCTCTCTTTTTTTATGCTTCGCTTCTCCACTTCTTCACACAAATCACAGCGGGGATCATGGGAGAAAGAACTTCCTAGTTCGGGCTGCACTCTCTCCATTTCGCCTGCTCTCTCTGCGATCAGAGATGATGAGAGAGCAGGTGAAATGAAGAGAACAACTGCTAAAGCTGAGCGAAAGTGCACTGATCGAAGAGCGAATACAGTGTCATCGAACACAAAAATAACAAGCGCGATCGAGCATGAATGGAGCATGCTTCGCTCGCTTATTGAAGAGCATGCGTGCGAAATTGATAGATTTCAGTATTCTTCCAAGCCCTTTCAAAAATCCGATGCTCTCTGATCAAAATGAAAACAAAACTCTTCTAAGATCGAATTTATTGCGAAATTAGAACTCAGTGACAACCAAACAAAGAAAATCACAATATTTTTTGCTGTAAGAAATGCTATTGTAAATTATCAAGTAATTTGCTACTCAGACGAAGAAACGCGCTGACCCCGGGCGCAAATCATGACATATGTGACAAAGTATGAGCACATCAAATGAACGGCGCTTTTGATTGCCTTATTGGTGACAGGTAAAAGCCGCTCACCTTTCCTTCCACACGGCGATCATTACGAGTGCATTACCGAAGATGGCGAGGATGGGTACGGTCGGCAGGACCATCGAGAGCATGTTCTGCCACCCAGACGAGCCCGACATGGCTGAGAGATCAAAGATCAAAGATCAACCGAATGTTAGAGAGTACAGAAAACATGAAAGTCGTAGGATATTTCAAAGGAGGCCTCTGAGGTGGGCCAGTTTAAAGGTAAATAAAAGATCAATCGAACGATACAAGAAAAGAAGGGCATCGATGATTAAGTTCAAATTAATACTGCAGAATCAAAGGATGTGGGAAAAGAACCAACAAAGAGCAGCCTGCCCATTTCCAATTCCCATGATCTATAAACGAAATGTGAATGGGAGTGCGACAACCGTTATTGGTAATGCCAGTGCGTAAAGCATACGTATTGAAGATTAGACAATACTGTGTAGATGGAACTACGAATCGCGCAAAAATGATTGATGATAAGCGTAGCGCTTCGGATGGCAGTCAAAGGCAGTTCTGGAAACGCCAGCTATGCGTTGAAAAAAAGAGTTCCGCTCGCAAATGAATGCGCTGCCGTATACACAATCAGGCGGATTACAAATGTGTGAAAGGAAAAATATGAGAATCAACGGATCATCAAAGACCATCAAGAGTTTCTATGAAAGTGATTGAGCAGCACATATAATGAGTGGGAATCAGATTCAGATCCTAGACTGAACGAAAATTCGCTCTCGCTCTCAATATCTCACGGGACAACGAACGGAACGGAGAGAAGAAGAGCGGAGGAGGAGGAGGAGGAGATTAGTAAAGAGTCCGAGATTGGAAACGGGGCCGAAAAGGAGAATATCTCCCTCCGAAATGGGCCCGAAGCGTCCTAATCTGGGCGAATTGAGGGCGAATTGAGAAGAGGCCCTGGAGAGGACGACGACCCTCTGAATACCTCCAAAGGAGATGGAAGGAGGAGGGGAGGACGGAGGACGGAGGGGAGGGAGGCAGATGGAGGAGGACGTGAGACTCCGCCCCCTTTTTTCTGGGCTCTGCTGCTTCTGCTGCGAAGAATGTGCACAACATTAGCGCGGATCAGAGCATGGTTGATAACAAAAGATGGTAGGGAGGTGGTAGCAATTCCAATAATCCATACACACACAGCATTCACACCTTGTGTGGGTAAACTACCGTGGGAATGAGGGGGGAGGGAATCAAGGAACGATGTCAATTCAATCCATGGAACGGAAGAGAATCACAACAGTGTTATTATGACATCTGGCAAGTGTTATAGAGATTGGAAGACCGATATACATAATGATAATTGAAGTGAGGGATGTGAATCAAGGAATGTTGTGGATGCAGGGAGCTGGAAAGATTTGATGAGAATCTATCAACGTTATCGAAGAATAGAGAAGGAAATAGCCACAGCGCCAGACTCCTGGTCGGTGTATTAATCGACTTCTTTCTTTAACGAAGTTAGTTTGCAATTTCGTTTGCAATTCTGGTATCAGACAATGTGCGTGTCGAAGGAAACAGGGAAACAGGGAGGGAGTCGGTACTCAGTGACAGAGATCTAGATCGGATATAAGTACCACTTTGAGAAGGGTTATCACAATTTTTTGATATGGAAAGTGAAAGATCGTCAAAGAATGGGATAGAAACATATCATAGGATGAAAGCTTCAAAAGTGCGCTCAATCGCTGATTCTTGATAGTGAATGAATGAAACAGAGTGAATATGCACTGAATCGTGATGGGAAAATCGCCAATCCAACGAACGAAATAGTGAAGAAAACTACTTAGGGGATGATTAAGCGCTACTCATAAAATCAGAAAACCGTTCGAAGGAAGCTTCGGAAATGTGGTGAAGGATGAACTCGAGCTGTGAATCTTGATAAGAAGATGACCATTCCAACCAGTCAATTAGTGGAGAATAGGAACTTCTTAGGCAATCATAAAGCGCTACGCCGAAAATATGATCGGATATAGTTTCGTTTACGTTGAATGATGGATTCTCCACAAAATAGGCGTGAATCGCGATGGGAACTTTCCGATCCATCCAGCGAAATAGCGGAAAGAGCTGTGGAATGCAACTGAATCTCGTTTGCACAACCGAGTGAGATGATGTTCCTTGTAATGTGAGGAGGCGATCGAGTATGTTGACATTCACAAGTCTCCCCGAGAGAGAGAGAGAAACAAACGATACGGGATGTGGAACATGAACTCTCTCACTTTTTTCATGAAGAACTGTCTAGTATTCGATTGGACTGTCACGCTGCTCAGGAACCGGATACTATGTATAGAGCAGATAGTACGGTGTGGACGCAGTGGGATTGTATGCTGGTTTCGGCATAATCGCAATCCAAAGATTGTTTGAAATGACAACTAGCGAATATAATAGCAACAGAGGGGTTTGGGCAAAAAAATGGAATGCACTACTGAACTGTCGAATGTCTCCAGGAGAGGGGATAAGATGGGTGCCTGATTCATTTTGCGCAGTTCGAGTTATAACCAACAGGTCCTAGAAAGAATACAGTATGCCCGAACGAACCGTCTAGACTAGCTACCCACTGTCCAACAATGCTTAGTTAAAGGCAGAACTACTACGGTGTGGACTCCACTAGTGCCTTCAAAGGAGGTGACTGGTGTGGGCAAAGTTCGAGTAATTTGTTCTCATTGTTGCCTTCGCAACATTGTAGGCCGTGTGCGCGCGCGTGCGCCATGCATTCTAAAGCGGGCTTACTCTCCTTTTTTCAAGTGCCCTATCTTCTGTTCTTGTCTACTAGAGACAAGGTTGAATGGAGAGACTCAAGGCGAATTGTCGAGGCGACTGATTGAACAAGTGTGGGAGAGCTGCGGGGAGCGAATTGGAGGTATGATGGCGAACGATGAAGGGGACACGACAAGCCTCAACGACCACCTCCTCATTCCCTATCTCCCTTCCCCTAACCTCTCTTGGGTCGGAAAGACGAGTGACAGGAGGGAATGAGGAGAGGCGAATTCATTCTGATGAGGGAGATTGATAGGCAATCAGGCGGCGCATTCAAGCGGCGAGAACATCACCTTTCGACAAGTGCTATCATAATCTCTCACAGTTTTCGCAATCACTCTTCACTCTGACCAGTGAGAGAACAGGCGGAATGAAAAAAACGAACTCGTCATCCTGACAGTCATTCCGAATAGGTATACTTTGATAATGGGGATAGACGACTTGAGCGAAATGAAGGGGAGTAGGAAAAGAGGAAAGTGATGTGATTCTGCGATGGCTTTCAAGTGTTCGATCAACGGAAAAGAGAGGAAAACGGGAGAAGAGGAGAGATAAAAAGAAGGTGGTGAAGAGACGGGAATGAACATGATATATCGAAGTGGCTGAAGAGGTTTCCAGTGGAGATTTTGCCTCGATGGGGGAACTTCTCGTCAAGAATCGTGTGTATGTTTTATTAGATGTTGCCAATCAATCACACTGGAGAGGGAACTCGCTGGGACTTGTCAGATGTTGGGGGGAGGTGGGGCTAGTCTAGTCAAGAGGTTGGATGCGATCGGGAGGGATCGAGAGCGAGATGAGATGAGGGGAGGGGAGGAATTAGTGGAGGAAGAGAAGAGAGGAACAACAGGGATGTAGCAAGCACATCAGAACAGGGGGGAGGGAGGGATGGGGCTAGAGGGGCTACATCTGTCTGCTCTGCAAATATACTGCACGCCCATTCAAGTTAGGGAATGTTCTTCTTTCTCTCCCGATTTCGGGAGAAAACAGCACTGTTATTGTTCGAATGCGGGATGGATCCAGCTAGGCAAAGAAGAGGCGCGCAGAAGTTATAGGTCATCCAGCCAGAAAAGTTAAAGCATAGGAGATCCTTGACCCCAGACACCAACAGAATGAAGATCCCAAGTCACTCTCTGAGGATATCATCCTGTGTGCCTTGTTCCAGGGAAATATCTGTATAGGTCGATTTCGGATCTGACCTATCCGCTTCCTCCTTCTCTTCCTCTTCCTCTTCACTCTCTCTCTCTCTCTTTATTCGCTCTTCCTTTCATCAGTGTCTCTAGCCATGCCTTTATCTCAAAGGAATCTCGTAACCAATTGAAATTGCCAATCCGGAAACGTTTCACACAGACACACACACGAGTTCTCTTTAGGAACTTCTCATTACGAACTGATCGCAATCGTTGACTAGCCTCGGAACGGATTAATCATATCTTAGCCAAATATATATTGATGCATACAAGTGGTGAATAAATAAGGGCATATACGAAATATTCGCTCAATTCTGTACAACAATGCGAAGCATACATAGACGAAGACTACTACTAGAGGAGGGGAACGATTGATGGGTAGGAATGTGAAATGGAGATGGGAAAGAATTGAATGCAGGGAGAACAAGACCACATGAATCAAAAGACAAGCCGGACCTGCTGCGATGGAGGCCTTTCGAATTATAGGCTCCGTAAAATGGATGGAATGAGAAGACGTAAGGGTAAAATAGGGGGGTGAACACGGAATGGGTTTTGTCTGCTATGAACAAAAAGAATGCGAATAGAGGAAGCGGAAGAGGACTCTACGAGGATGTGCACTAATAAAGAGGGGAGATTGGGGGAAGGAAGAGGGGGAAGAGGGGGGGGAGTACTTGGCGCCTAGTGTAGATAAGAGGAGGCGGGGCTTAGAGCATCGCTGCAAGGCCGTTTTCCGTGGTGGTCGTGGTAATGGGGTGAAGGGGCAGAGAGGAATCATCGGTGATGGTTGACTCGACCACGGCTGGGACGTCAACCGTCTTCGACGCCTGTAATGCAAGCACTTATCATTTGGTACGGTTTCTGATTGCAAAATATTTTTTTCTGGTTCTGATCATATTTTTTTAATTATTTTAATACTGGTTCAGGACATGTTTCTTATTCAGGATTGTTGCTCGGTCATCGATACAGAAAGACTTAACTTTTGGCTTCACCCGATCGATATTTTGAAATTTTCTCCAGAATTCAAATTTCTGCATCGGAAAGCCACTCAGAACCCGATAGAACACGCTGTGCATCTGACATTCCGTCAAAATATTTTCATTTTCCCTCCCGATCGGTCGGCATTTCGTAATGATGAAGACGAGATTCTTGGGCCCTTTTCGTCGCCTTCTTCGTGATAGACCGAATGAACCTGTCACTTGCAGCGCGGCTCGTATGCATTCAGCCTACGCAGTGCGGCGCAAAAACACGGGATTTTCGGAGCCTCAGCTAGCAGTAACGATCAGGGGTGTGCAAAATATCACGATCTCTGCTTACACCTTATGGTCTTTCTGATCAGCCGGGGAACATGCCGGAATGAGAGATCGAGAATGTCATGTACACCTCCGACTACGTAGAGTGAGATTGGCTGCCCGACACGAATGATTTGGCGACTTATGATCAGATTCTTACTTTCCCATAATCTGTCGTTCCTCCGACCGACAAGAGAGCACTGTGAAATGAGAGATTGGTCTTTTCGCGGGCAGTCGTTGCACTAACGACGTCGACTTTGGCGAAAGAAGCGATAAATCACAACCGAACGCGAGCACAAATGTAGCCGATTCCGGGAATAGCGAGAGCCGTCGTTTCAGGGGATTTTGTAAAGAAACACTGCTACCAGTGAACAAATTTACAGCTTTCGAGAGGGGGATCGATGAAAATAGTGAATCGATTCAACCATCGATTGAGTGTGGGTAAATGATAACTATTTTTCATTTAGATCGCCTATGTGGTTTTGAGCTTTTCTTCGGACATTGGTTGTTTTTAGGAGGACAGGGTATAGAAAGGGTCGAAGAAGGGTCTGCTCCTTGTCTCACCCTTCGGAAGGCTCTCGTCAATGATGCCTTTCTGATCGTCGTTCTCAACGATAGCTGCCCTCCTCTCGACAGAGCATTCAGCCGATCTCTCTCGTGTGTATCCTCATCGGGGAAGGACACCTGCGAATCAATAAATTTATCATCTCTGTCAGTAATTACTGGATGAGGATGGGCTCAAAATCTTCACAGGGTGTATTCCACCAGCTCAAAAGAGCTTGCGAATGCATTTATTCTCTCTACTGAGATAAGTCTTGATCGTCTTTTTGGATGTGTGATCCATCAAGAAATCTGCCAATTTGAGTTTCGCGTGTAATATGTGTAGAAGCAGGGGTAGTGCACGAGGTTCTTTTTTGCGCATCACACTTCACAGAAAGATTTAGCAACTCGCGCCTACCTGTACGTAGACAAACTCAGATTCTCGTTGGATTGCATTTGGATTGACAGTTCTTTTGGTATGATCGAATCTTTGGATCCTTGCCTGTCGTCCGACTTTTCTCTTGGGGGCCGAATTGTTCGGAATAGCAGTAGAGGGAGGGCCATCAGAGGGCAGAGGAAGGAGAAGAGTGGAGGAGTTGGCCGTTCTGAAACTGCTTGAGCCTCGAAGAGTATCGCGCACTGCTCTGAAATAAGATCCTTAATCAGCATAGGGAGGATGAAGCCGTTCGATGAGATAACTGGTCCAACAAAGAACTAATGGCTAATAGGTCATTGTGTCTCAAATCTTACCGAAAATCTGATCTATCCATGAACGCATCGCTGGCCTTTGCCAGCAGTCCCTTCCTAGCTGCACTCTGCTTCCTCTTCGCTTCGAATGTCTCCACATCTACGAGTATGAGCGAGTAACGCTTTCCGCCGTGGAAGGTTGCCTGAGCCTTAACGGGTGGGTCAGAAGAGTCTCATCATGAAACGATAATCTTGCTACCTCGACAACACACGAGCTCCGCTTGGGAGTTTGTGCAATCGAGAATGCAGACTATCACTCGAAAAGATGCATTGACCCAGAGCCAAACTATCAACGAAACGCCAGCTAGGATGCGAAGCGTGCTCTGTATGTGAAAATTGTGTGGCGAAAAAATATTTTTAATAGAAGCAAATGCGATCGATTAGAAATTGTGAACCACGCTGACAGCTAGTCTGCCTTCTGGTTCCAGAACGAAAAGTGTCTATGTGTACGCGAGCGCATCGTGATTGGAGCAAGCAGGGAGGTGTCACAAGCCATTCCCGCACTTTCCGAAATATTTGACAAAAAAATCGTGCTGCTGGTAGGAGTATAGTCTGGGAAAGTGCGGGAGTGCTAACAAATCCGAGGCTCCAATCACGGTCAAAGCACACATGGCATGCAGCAGCTATGGGCGTAGGAACAGCCTACCTCATCTCTAGGAAGAATACTCTGGAAAGCAACGATTGAGTGTGAGTGAAATGGAAATACGACGGTGAGTGTCACGACGGGTTCGTTCCGGTATTACCGTAACCCCAAGAGGAGGTCGGTAGCACCGAACTAACCCTGATTCACGACAGCAACAGTCAGACTACCGTATACCTGTGCGACGAAGAGCAATCGCGAAGTGAACAATTGACGGGCGGTTAGACGGAATTGTTCGGACATGGAGCAGTAGATGAAGAACTGGATGGGAGATGAGATGATGATGGCGAGGGTTCTGAATTTCGATTGTTATATCACCTAAATATCACCTATAGAACTACTTTTTGCCAACAGAAAACATATTCAAATCTTGTACAGAGTGCGCATGGTTCTGAACATGCCCAGACAATGAGTAGGACTTCCGCTTACCTTTGAATATACTATTTGTTCGTTTGAGGGTTTGACCCAAGAGTCAACCCAAGGGCTTCTGCTTACAGGCGCCAGTGCACCTATGCTACTTACTCGTTTGAGTGTTCGAGAATCCGTTAATTACTTGTCACTTCCTTGCCCACCCACTTCCCTGTTGTTACACATCCTCCTCCTTCTCCTTCCTCCCTCTCCTTTTTGGGCGTTGGTTCCTCTGTAGCAGAGGAAGACAAGAGACATGCATACACGAGGCGGATTTGAGTGGTCCGTCGACTAATGTTATTCGAGTAGAGAGCTAATTATTGGACGAGCGGAGGGGAGGGGGAAGTACGCCTATGGATCCCCGCACCCATATCGACCCGTCACTTCCCGTCCCTATTCTGGTCTTGTGAGTCACTAGGGGGTTTATTACGGTATGATAACTGATAAATGAACACTTCACAAGCGAGCAATGAGAATAACTCAACTACATCCGTTTTGTATGCTAATATTTTCAGCGTGCTTACTATCCAGATTTGCTTTGCGGGCTTTCAAATGATTCGTCGCGCTTTCTTTTGATTCCTGCTCGAATTCTCTGCAGAAACACATGCATTGCTCCTCTCACGTCACAATTCGCCTTATCTGCAGGTCTAAAGAGCACAAACTTGTCTCTCCTCTGCTCATCTCTTTCCCCAGGGAGGTCATTCAATCGACCTCTCCTCTCTTTCACGTCAGTGTTCTATAGAAGACGCATTCTTCCTGCTTTGTCACTCTCTAGCTCGAAACGGGTGGGCCAATGCGAAGAATGTAAGTAGAAAGGGATCCGAACGGTGACGGCGATAACGAGCGATCTCATTGCAGAATACCAATATAGTCAGAGGGCTGAGCTGTGGGAGGCACAACAATCCGTCAATCGGAACAAAACAACTCACATACAGTTTCACAAACACATAAAAAACAGGATATTACCTGAGGATGATGAATCGATTGATGAGATCCACATTCACGACCCAATCGGGAATCGGTCTAATGTAGTCAACGATCTGGTACAGGTAGAGGAGTCCCGCGGGAATCTGAATACTAAGGTAAGATTTGACATATCATGAATGTACTTAATATCAGTCTGAGATGATATAATATTTTATTAAAAGTTAATGGAAAAAATAGTAGCGAAAAACTTTTTTTTTCTAAAAAATGAGTAACATTTTCAAGACGAAGATGAAATCGCGACTATTTTGCGATTTGATTTTCAAAATATGACAAAATATGTAACCTCAAGAAGGAAGAATACAGTACAGATAACAGCGAGCATTCGATTGGTAGCGTGCATACTGCGGCCGCTCGATGTGGCACTGCATCGAGGAGAGATCGTACCTCCAAATATTTTAATTAAAATAAGAATTTAATATTAGTATATTCATACCAGGCAGAAAAGCTCAGATGAGGATAGGTCTGTACTCTTCATAGGTTGGATTCCACAAATGCCACATATAAATAATAATCTTGTTTTAGAATTAAAGAATAATAGAGAAACTGCTAGACTGAGAAAAGAGACTGAGAAAGAAAAAAAATAAGCCGGCTGCCCTTGTTCATCAGCTACTAGCTAGTACACTGACTTATATGTATGCAAATACGGAATTCGTACTTCCTCTCCGATCGAACATGCTCTCCGTGGCCCAGGATCTCTTTCGGACTTCCGCTGCCTTGATCGTCGAACCGAGCTTCTGCGTGAAAATCTACAATAAACAAAATGATCTTCTGGAAAATATAATTACAATTCTCAGGGGCGTCTCATTTGACAATACACCATATGTGTATATCATTTGAAAATCTGCTGGAATTCAATTTATATTTCTCAAGTGCGTAGTAGTATGCAGGGGTATTGCAAGACTACATCGGGACACGTTCACATGTCAATCAATTCCGGAAGTTTTCTTCTCTTCGTGATGTCATGGTCTGTGTTGCGGGCCGGGTGCGGGTCTCTCTTTTCTTCCTTAGTTTTCCTCTCTGTATCTCCCCATCATTTTCGTTGCCCCATGGGATCGAGCGATTAGTCCAATCGCAACGAAAGAGAGAGTAGACTCAATTTGTGTTGCGCGCGCTGGTGCTTCTCTCTCGCTAAACGGAAATGATTGCAGGGGAAAGAGGGGCTTGGAACGTGCTTTGACAGGGGGATATGGAAAAACTAGCTTCCAGGAAGATGTTCGGAATCGTTAGATATTACTTTATTGATGTGAAAATAATGCAGTTAAGTTATACGGTGCAAATTTCTCCCTTGCATCCAAGGAACGAATTTTCAGTTTTGATTGACATATAAAGTTGCGACAATTAGAACATACGCAGAGATTAAATCGCAAACAAACGCTTCACAAACGCGTTCTATAAAAGAAATATTTTCATATTTCTTCCGGACAGTCTATCAATGGCTGCAACAGGAAGCCTCGCAATTAAATGGGAAGTGCACACCGCCCCCTCTTCTCACAGAAAAGAAAGCAATTCAATATTGCCCTCCACTGTAGGAGAACTGTACTCTATCCGTTCTCATTCCGAGAATAAATCTGCCCAGCAGGACATAGTATTAATAGGAGGACGCGGAATCCATTTTTCGTTTCGCGTTTTCAGGGACTATAACCGTTAAAGAAGGAGTAAACTCAATATTTTCGGGGGATATCTGACGTCATAGGTCGATAGTTTCCGTAAACCACACTCCGAATTTGAAAATTAGAACTCTCTAGCTCAACTTTGAACTGAGTTACACGCGCGCAAAGTTTCTACAGGGCACAGGCAAAATCAAGATGCGCGGTGCAAAGGGAAGGGAGCTAGGTCAAGACGCAGAGGAGATGGCAAGAGACGGGAGAGGAGCGAAAAACTCTCGCGTCTGTCACTCTCACCCTCTTACAGTACTTCCCCCTGATTGCACAGGGAAGTGCTTCCCCGATTTTGGAGTTTACGCCTTCTTTAAAAGCTGTTGTAATCTAAGTGTTTGGGCATACAGAAAAAAATAACAAGTCCAAACGTGAGCATACAGGAAAACCTTATTTTGGTCGTTTTTTTTCTGAATTTGAAACAAGTCTGGATGAATTGTGTCCAAGATAATCTAATCCGAATTTCAGTCAGTCTTTCATTGCGATCGACCCTCGTTTTTTTCGATGTTGGAAACCTCCATAGCTATAAGCTTGTTTACATTCAATCTAGATTCAAAACGTCAACCAATTGATTCAAATCAATCGCTTCTCCAAAAAATTTCTTCTTATTTTTTAATTGCTTATAATAAAATCACTATTACCAGTAGCAGAATGCAGGGCGTGAAATGGATGGCTGCTCGGAAGAGTGGTTCCAATCCCGAGTACACTGACATGACATTGTTCAGTGTCTTCGATGTGCAATGGAAGCACCCGCTGATCACCACTCCGTCTCGAGTAACGATCGGCGCCTGTAATTATGATAAAGCATTTAATTTTCACTAAATTTCTTTAAATTTCTCAATTAGAACTACAATAACAATTTCTCGACATCAAAAGAGTGTGGCTAAAAATATAACAGTGGGAGATTTTCTGAAAAGCGGGCAATTAAAAAATTTGATTTAAAGTATCCTATATATTAATTTTTAGATGATGCTGTCTAAGAGTCGTTGATTTCAGAAATTCAAAAAAAGGTCAAGCAAGCGAATGTCCTGTTTTTTCTTCATCCTTGAGTAGAAAAATCTCGCCGACGTCATGTTTCTCAGTTGACTCTCTCCTACGCGGTTGTCATATTGGGGCAATTTATTCTTTCTGATTAGGTCGCTTAGTCGACCTCCCTTCAAGGGAGGCCGACACAGTCCACTTTATCATATGCTTTAGCCCACGATGTTCTGGGAAGTGAATGACGTGATCATTCTCAGGACTCGTATAAGTCGATAACAATGGGCTTACTCAACTCAGGTCTTAGGTCCAATAAACTACCATGAAACCCCCACAGTCCAGAGTCCAAACGACCAGAACAAAATGTAGGAAATAACTAAAACTAACCACCATCCGATAACGTCCAAAGAACTCGGGTATGTAGATGCTGAGGCAGCACTGAAATTTGGAAAAAAATAAATAGCGACAATAATAAGATTTAGTGGGCTGATATGAGAAAAAAAGCTGAAACTCACCAGAAAGATGCCAAATATGACCAACTTGGTCGTTCGTGGAGTGCAATAGGAGTGAATCGAGTTGGGAACACATACATAGACGTATCTGAAATCATCAAATACTGTAATAGTTTTGATATCTCGATTGTGATTCATTAATCGATTCCGCAGATACTCCGACAATACGTTATGCCGGTAATACTGAAATGAACTTGTCGGGTTGCTTATTCCGCTCCATTTCAGTGTTAGTATTCTTTTGTAGTGAACTATGTAGCTAGTGGCAGTATTCTCGGTGAGCTACCATTCCCTCAACTCAATTTCGAATACTTGTTGAGTGATGTTTTCTCGCCCTACACATGCCTTATTCAATTTCGAGACCCGAGTATATTTATCACTTCCACCGATTCGACGACGCGACACAACATCCGGAGAGGTCTGCGATGGTCTGCCTCTCTCACTTTCCCGTGATCTCTCGCTTCTCTGACTGGCTAGGGAGCATTGCTAATTGAGAAAGGGACAGTCTGCAGTCCCTCAGACAAATTCTCTTCGAGTAGTCTTACTCACACTTTTCAAGAGCTTGTAGACTAGACAGATAAGTGCTGTGTGTCATCGCATGTAGACATCTCTTCACTTCCCTTTCGAGGACTCTTCTAACCGGAAGGAAACTCCAGACAAAGCAAAAAGTTTTCTAGACGCCTCAGTAAGCCTGCACTTTCACGAGCAACAAAACGGTGCGTCTACATAAGGCTTCGGGCTGCGAATTCGGCATGGGGAACACCAAGTTGGAGTAAGACTGTGAGGAAAACATCGATAGATAAACAGAAGAGTCTATCACCTTTTCAGTTTTCTACTGATATATACATCACTAAAATATCAAAACCTTGACAAAAAGACTAATATGACTGAATTTCGAAAATTACCGCATACATGAAACGACTATAATTTGACCAACCGTTGAACAGCGAGAAAGACCGTCAACCACATAGTTGTCGTGTGAAAGAGGGAGGGGAGGATGTTGTGCAGCATGTGGTGAGATTTGCACCATCCCTCGGTCAACCCGATCTCTGAAGTCGATATTCGAATTTACCATTTCCGCTTCTCGAGCTTACTGTCGTAGGTGTTGTAGCCGCCGAGGGTATAGTAGTAGACGAACCAGGGAATCGACGTCCAACCTCAAAAAGGCAATTTTGCAAGTATTTTTTTAGAAGTTTTTTTTAGAAGTTCAAGAATTTTTACAGTCGTAAGATTGGGACCCATTGGTAAGATCAGCTGTTAGCACCACCTAAACTACTCGCCGACCAACATCAACCTCAACGCACCACTCTTAAAGATACTTTTTCCCTGTAAATTCCATGTAGGATATTCACCAGGACATTCAACTGTGGTCCTGCTAGGATTCTACTGATTTTCTGCCGTGAAGCTACTAGGAATGAATGCTAGCTTATTATTCCTTGGACAAGGAACAAAGAAGGCGTCTTCGCATGAAAAGGCGATTCATTCCTTGGTTGGAGAAAAACAAAGCCTCTGTACTATCGGGCCACCCTAAGCTAGCTTCGAAAAGGGCTTCTCTAGCTTGAAAATCGTTGCCAAAACAGTGCTATTACACGCGAGATGATGTGAGAGGACCGTGCTGACAGAGTTCTTTCACACTGGACGCTATTGTCGCCGTCTCTTCATTTCACTGGTTCTCTCACCGTTCAGAGAAATGAGAGAGTGTGTGAATTGAAGAGACGGCGACGACCTGTATTGCGCACTCTACAGATAATGAAACCTCACCAGTGAGCAGATCAGTCAACGCCATTGAGAGGAGGATGTAGTTCGTGGGCGTTCGAAGATGCTTCTGAAATAGGAAAGAAGTACCAAATCGATTCTAATAGAAGGAAGATTTTGCATTAAAAACCAAGACGGAACTCACCTGATTGAGAACGATAATGATGAAGAGATTCGTTGTTGTCGTGAAAATAACGAGAATCGGCATCAAGTACCCGTACATTGGCACTGCCCAATCCTTAATTAGAAAAGATTCTCTTGTTCTTCGGGAATCTAGTCTTTGCTCAGGATGCTGACGGTAAAGTTCTCAATTTGTAGTGGACTATACTAGAACACTTTTTTTAAACATTTTTTAAACCTGGTATCAAGTGAGATGAAATAGTAAAGTGAACTAACGAGTGGCGCGTGCTGGTTAATCTCGAGGTAGTACCCGCGTGAACCGTCTGGGCAATGGTCATTATACTCGGCGCTCTCTGAAGTCGTCTCGATATAACACTAACATTGACTGTGCTCCCACACTTTCTCCCTAACCGTCCCATAACATATGGTAATCGGGGCTATATCATATGAACCGTTCTTCTTCTTCCGAGCCACCAGAGAGCATGGTAAAAGTAAAGAGTCGTTGCTCCAATCGACACTATCACATGCGTGTGCGATCAGCTTATCGGCCAATTTCGAGAGAACCGATCGAAACTCTGCCGGTTCTCGGAAGTTTACACGATTGTGTTTATGATCATGCTAAACCATCGGAATTCTTGCACGCAAGAGGCAAAGGTAGCGCACAAAGCTGTAGAAATTAAATAAAATTCATATCAAAAGTGCAATAATGAAACTGATGAAGTACATAATAAAACTCACCGTTGATAAATTAACCATCCGTCGAAATTGGCGGCTATGACACGAACGATGCTCACGATGTCTGAAGTAACTTTCACTGTCGATGACAAAAATCACATGGGGAATACTGTATCATCGCGTTTTTCCCGGAAGTATTTCTACATAGTTCGCACAGTAAATAGCGCGAATCAGGCTACTACGAATATGCTACAATCGCCTCAATCACGTCAGCCAGATACGACGATAAATGAGGTGGGGAAGAAAAGGAAGGAAGGGGTAGACGATATTAGTGGTGCTAGAGGAGGGTGGGGAGGAGGCGTCGTCGAGAGAGATAAGTGGACTCATTGTCGGAGGAGGAGCAGAAGGGGGGGGGGCATTCGGGGAATGAGGAGGATGAGGGGGAGTCGGCTTATAGTGTATACTTCAGTGAGGTCACTGACAACGTTTGGTCACTACTCTGTTCTTTGAAGGGGCTAGAAGGGGCGGAGCTTCGAAAACGGGAGGAAGGGGTGATTGTGCCTCTTGATAATCGGAAGCGTGGCGGGGCGGGAAGTGGTCTGACTCGCTCCATTTTACTGACACCCGAGAGAGCGTGAATATGAAGAGAGTGCGAACGCGTGGATGAAAATGCGACGAGGAAGCCCCCAACACAACAATGCATATTTCAACGCCACGACTGTCTGACAGGATGGGGCGAGAGAGATCCGGGGCCAGTCGGTTGGGTGAGAACTGTTGAATCAGAGGACGTATGGCGAAATAGTTCTCGCCCACCTAGAGCCGAACTGAACCTACATAGTTCGCTGTTGAATGAACCAATAATAGCTAGGCCAAGACAGTTCGAGAAAATAGAGGGAAATCCAAGTTGGTGTCTATTGTTCATGGATACGACTGGGTGCCAACTAGGTTTCTTGAGAAGCAGAAGGGATTCTGAGATACAAAAAAAAGAGTCTGGCGAAATTGTGTCGCTTAGTTACAGAAGGGCCTCGGACTATTGCTTGTGACAGTGCGAGTTAACGAGGAGGGGGCGTGTTGGGAAGAGAAGGAGAGGAGGGGAACTAATGCGAGAGGGGAACTCTCAGTTGATTTTTGACTCGTTATTACGCAATCGGACCGTGAAATCGAAAAAATAACGGAGAATTGGAGGTGAGATGATCTTTGAAGGGTATGAAGCAACTCAAAGCCGAATTTCGCTTCAAATAATCAGGCATGTGGGAATAGGTCCGAATCGACGTGTTCCATTGCGGAACCGTCTCAGTTTCGGTGGAAAACACGTCTTAGATGGTACGGAAGGACCTTAGTTAGGGGGAATCCGTACGGTAAGAAATGTGCGATATATACATACATTCGGGTATTCGGTACACAGAAGCTGAGTTATGGCGTCGGTGAAATACAAGAAGACAGGTATCCATTCTTACTGTGACGAACATTGGGGGTTTCGACGGAACAGTACTTGGCCAAACAACGGAGATAATCAGATTACTCAAGTTGGCTAATCATCTTCGGTCTGTTAATAACACGCCGCGGGCCCCCACTCAACTTCAGTTCTTTGGTCGATGAGAGAAGAAGAAGAAGCTATGAGACAGTAACAATCCATTGTCTCACACTTTCTATCCGGAGGGTTGGAATGGGAGAATGGACGAGTCTTCTTTACCCCTTCGAGTCACTCACACCCTCCCCTGTTTGTGTGTGTACTCGGTACTCGGAACCAGAAGAGAAGGGGCGATATATTGAGGAAGCGGTCGGGGGCGCAGCTATTTCATCGGCGGTCTCGCTCATTTCGCGCTGCACTCCCGGTTGTCGGACTCGGGAGAACGCTACACACCTACTTATCACACCGATAAAAAGGTATAGGTAGTTTGGCATTATCCTCGCAGGGTCGGGCTAGCCACCAACATCGCCGATTAGCAACTTGAGCCTATCCTGGACGACCAGTAGCTGGTCCTTACCGATAATGAGGAAACAAGTATATATGTTAGTGGCGGTCATGATATTATTAACCACGATGATTATCGATTGATATGGCGTAAGGTGCATAGGAATGATTCTCTTCCCCGAAACCCGTATAAAATCCAACAGAACACGAGTTTCCGTCTCGGTTCTCAGAAGAAGTTGTGTCGAAGAGAGCGAAGATCTGTTCGAAATTGCAAAGCGCAACACGCGAGGCGCTAACAGTATTGAGCAAGTGCTCAACGAGAAAACAGTTGTCTGCGTCTCTCCTTTTTCGCGCGCTCTCTCGCTGTCTCTAACCACAGAAATGGTATACGACGAGGTGAAAACAGGACCACTGTGCTGCGGTTTTGTCTCAGTCTTCGACGAATGGTGTACAATTGAGTCTGCGCGCGTCAGTCTCGCACCTACCAGAGGCTAATCCGAGAAGCAGATTTGAAATCACGCCCCTTTCTGACTTTTGAAAAGCATCCGACAATGCTTTTCTTGATAACGTTGAGTAAACTAAGGAGTGATATACTGATGCGCTAACGTGACTAATAAGAGATGTTTTTGAGGGTCCCCTGACTTCCCTGTTATTCTCCCACGCTCGTGTCTTATGACCTACTCTGCGACCTTTCCCGAGTATTCTCATCCCATTTCGGGATGGCATTCGGCGCCTCATTCCATTCTGTGGCCACCACCCCCAAAACTCAAGGCAAACAACAAAGTTAATTGTCGGCTTCATTAAGAGCGGCCGTTGCGTCGTTGGCGTAGAAAGAAAACGATGAGGGAGGGCCCGACCCACCACAAACTCCTATACCGATTATGAGAAGAGACGGAAAGGGATGATGAACTATGGAAGATAGACCTTTAGAGTTTGAAAAATTCCACAGACTTGTGAAGTTGTTCCCTTCGAGAATCTAGGTGAAAAAGGAGTGGAGCGCTTTCTAACCGATCGTAACCGAAAGTACGGTCGACAACTAATGTGGTAATTCGATAATCGGAATCGATGGTGTCTTTTTCACTTTTCGTGCACTTCACCGAACGGAGATTCGAGAGATCTCTCTCATGCTCGGTCAATTCAAAAAGAGAATATCAAAACGAATTGTAGGCAAGGAAACTTTCTCATGCACTTCCTTTTTTGAACGTGCCGTAGCCAGGCGAACACACTGATATTCATTCCTTCGTCATTATCCTTGTTTTGCTCAACATATCTTTGCTACGGTTGAGTGAATGACATCAGTACGCAAAGTTTCGTCAGTTGAAACTCTATGAAAACCGACGAAGATCTAATCAAGGTAAACTCTGATGACGCATCTTCTTTATGACACACGTGTATCGCCATTTTGAGGAGGATTCTTCGAAGACAACACTGAGAAAACAGCCTACTTGAAACACATTGGCATCATTTATCCGTCGATACAAGTGGGCACTTGATGCGTCTCGAATACAGGAAGTTGGATGGTCACAGTGTGATTGAGCAGTGTAAAAAACACCAATTGACTCGATCGAGGGGAGGCCATCCTACAGACATAACGAACAGAGAAAGCGAGCCATGCGAGAGTCGAGTCTGTCGGATATCTAACCCGCACAGACAGCGATCTAGTTTCATGAATATTTTCATGAAAGAACAGAAAACCACTGCAGCAGACCTCAAGATGGATGCATATATTGCTATATACATGATCTGAATTAATTTGCCCTTCTGATGAACCGACTGATGAGGGGGGCTTATCTACGTCTACCCCGTTCAAGCTCTGACCACCCCTTGAAGAATCAAGATCAATCACAAGTGTGTATTACTCTCGTAGAGTATACTGTGTGCGTCGAGTCATCATGTTTTCTAGCGCACACCGCTGCAGGTGAAATGAATTTCACGAAAAAATTTCGCGAAACTCGATAGCAAACCATCTGCTAAGTCTCGTGTAGGCACTTGTTGACTTCACCAGGACTGTGGGGTAAGTTTCAGTCGTCGGACATTGGGGGTCCGTGATATGGGAATGATGTAGATATAGAGACTGCTCTTCTCACATACAGTGAAGAGCGTTAAAACACCAGTAGAAGAGGGAGATATTCAGATACAGTCATGATAGACACGGATTGCCTTACTCTGCACCGTACATGTCTAATATCGCGTCATATCCATGCATCACGCGCTTGTTCGGTCGTCTGATTTCGAGAGCGGACTCGAGTCTTTGTACTTCCTAACCGCATCAAGCCCTCTCGAAAGAACTCCTTTCCAACCTTTGCAAGGGCGAAGTCGTTCCGGATCTCTACAATCTGCGCAGTTTTGCACAGTATCCTAGTTTACTAGGCTAAATGAGGAGGACTCTAATGAAAAAAGAATGACTTTAACGAAAAAAGGCTTATGTTCATTAGGCTTTCTCTGCTGTGCAAACGCTAAATGGTTCGAAGTCTCAACAATGCGGCTTGCAGAGGCGATAAATACTGTTCGCAAACGCAGAAAACTACTTCTTGCTACCCTATACTTAGCAAAAGAAGGAAAGAAAGTTGCCGAGACTGAGAAGAGACAGACCGCGCGAAAACTTGCGAAAACTTCCAGTCTCAAAAGGTCCGAAATGAGAATCTGCGAACGACGCGTGGAGAGTGTTCATAACATCCACAGAATGGTTTCGTCTCTACATTTCCCGTGGTCTCTCATCGATCAGAGAGAGCGAGAGAGCATGGTACATGAAGAGAGTCCGACCATTTCCCCATGAGCATATTGCGCCGGCCGTATTGTATCTTCCAATTACCGTATTAGAGAATGGGCAGAGAAATTTTCCGAGCATATGCGCGCAGCGTGCCATATTATACTACTATTCATTACTTCATTCCGGATGGGTGGAGACAAGAGAAAGGAGGAGAAATGTTTGATCGTATACTATGAAACATTGAGCATTAATTGAACGATTAGATGGATTCATTTGGAACATTCGGAACGGCTAGTCTACGGTAGATACAGACTGTATTTCGATATAGGGCATGCTGTATACGAGCGAAACTACGGGCGACAAATCAGATTATATCGTGGAATGGAGGAGATATGTGTGAGAGGGGCAGTGAGATATGGCAGATTAGTGAGACACGGGAACGGATAGAGGACGAGACTAAGAGGAGGCGGGGATTCGGAAGGGAAGGAAGGAGAGGGAGACGGAGGAGGGCGGGGAGAGAGAGGGGACGATGCTCTGACTCAGCTCTTCTCGTCTAGTTAGAATGGACGAGAGATAAGGGTAAATGGAGAGATACAGAAATACTGGGACGGGTCTTATTAGTGAGGAGGGCTCTCGATTATGAGTGATCTCTGGCCGGTTAGACAATGCGAGATAGCAGGAGAACTGGAGAGAGTCAGAGAAAGGGAATGATGGTGACTCTGTAGAGTGATCTCTGTCGAAGTTAGAGAGGGCGAGAGAGTAGGGGTATTTGAGAGAGTCAGAGAAGGGAGAGGGAGAGTTCATCAGTGGTGGCGATGCGCTTCGGATGTGATCGTTTGCTTGTTCGTTTTGTACACGAAGAGATAATGGTTGATGAGTCGAGCAATGTCGGCGGCCTGGAGTAGAATAATATTAATTTCTATGTTTAATAGTTGTTTCGTCGGTTGGTCTAAAATTGGTTGGGTCGTCAAATGAAAATTTCAATGAGACTCAGTCGCATGCTCGGTCAGAACAAGATAGCTCGAGAAACCCTAGTAGTTTCGAATCCATATTTTCGGGAGTACATTCGTCATGAGTTCTTTTCATTCTCAAAGTTGAGATATAATAGATGATTTTCGTTTCAATCATTTAGGGTTGCGAAGTCGTAATACCGATACCACATTGCTAGTAGTCTACCTTATCGGACTGGATGGTCATTCGGATGTCCCTCTCCGCGCCTCGCACCGTAATGTCGAGGTAGTCGGTGTTATTGCGAGAGAAGGGCGAGACTGGTCCGATCTGAAATTAGCGAGGTACACTTCCGATTCTCGAATGCCTGCCTTTTCCGGGACCCGCGAGTACTGTAGTTCGTTCTTTCACTCCATAATGCGCACAATGACATTATCCCCCACATTCTCGCCCTCTTAATGATCTTGGGGAAATCAGATAACGCTAGAAAGCAAGTGAAAAAGAGGAGGCACAGAGACCATTACACCCTTCCATTTTCCTTATTCCTCTTCCTAATGAGGCTCAAAGTGACGCCAATAAGGCACACGCCGTGACTCTCTAACTGTCCCTTCCTTCAGCTTCCGGCGATCCTTCCACGCTGTTTTCAGGATGCGCCACTTCATTTCTGCGCTCCGTTTTCCACTCTCTCATTTTCGCACACTATCTCGCCCGAGAGCCGCTAGAGAGCATGAAAAAAGGTGAGAATCTGGAAAATTGTCTGCTACATCGCCGTACGAGCATGTGAATTCGCAATGGGCTAGGAGCTGGGAAAACGAGCGGGTTCTTCATTTCCCCTGTTCTTGACGAGGCCTGACCGGCGAGATGTAGAGCAAAATTGAGAAATGCGAATGAGAAAACGCTCTTTGTCTTCAATTGTGTTCAGGAAAAGAGGATCTTTGAGCCAGACAAGAACATATGCAGAAATATTCTCGTCTAGGCCATTGTCTCTTGGTCAGAGAGGCGAGAGAGTGTGGGAAATGGAGAAAGTCAGACAGTGACTCGAAAGAGGAGACCTCACTGTTCCCTATTCTAGGAAGGGCGGCGAACTGTGGTCAAATTTCAGCGCAGGGGCGGGCAGCTAACGAGCTAAACCTCACAGAGTATCTAAGTGAGTATGCGACGACGACACTTCCCCCTCTACTTCGAAGGAAGGCATTGAATAGTCTAGATGCCTGCCTCTCTCATTCGGAAATGCTCTCTCGTTTCTCTGTCTGAACAAAGGCACTTCAAAGGAAGAGATGAGAACATCGTCTAGACTCTTTGTCAATTCAGAGGGCGACACACGAACTCTTAAGGGCTGTTAAAGATATTGTTGAACAGTGACGAGGGAATTGAAACTCGCCTAGACTCTTTGCATATCGAGTAATACATTGCACATTCCGAGCTTGAAAGGTTATTTTTAAGACAGACGGTACCTAATCCAATGGGATCTATTCCAGTACTCAATCAACTGGATGAGAATCGTTCTTATTTTATGGAATATTCTCCCATTCTATTATACCGTACCCTTCGCCCCCCTACCCCACCCACACAACTGGTTATCGCATTTCACTCACCGCGGAGAGAGCGTACTCGGCGAGGGTACGATAGTTGTCTCCCGAAAGGAGACGGAGGCCGGCTCGATTGACGGATATGACGGTCTCGGCGATCTCTCGATCGTGTTCCGTCGAGGAAAGAACTCGATAGAAGAGAGCACCGAACGACGGCCACTTCTCAACGATCTCTGTAAAGAAATTGAATTGATGTTACGACTAACTGAAAGAATTCAATCATTCAAGTCGGCTCAAGAGACAATTTAAATTAATTGATTTTTTCTTGTTTTGCGCCAAAAACCGTGCCAATTTACTGTAATCAACTCTTACATGCACTAGTATCGCTTCTGCTCCTAATTCACTATTCTCCACTGAACATTGAATTATGAGCAGATAAAGAATTCAATTTTAGCTGGTTCAGATAAGGATTTAAGCTTCAAAATTGTGATCATTTCCTTCCGCTTCCGGTAGTATCTACTTAAAATAGATGTAACTGATGCTAGAGTGCAATGTTGCACGTAGTATGCAACGGGATGAATGTTATGCGTGAGTAAAATCTTCTGTTTATTGCGTTTTTGTTGAGGGAATCGCTGCAAGGATCTTCTAGTAATAAAAGGCTTCATGTATTCCGACGATCGGAAGAATTGCATAGGCGCCACATACCTAATGGACTAGTGCGTATATCGACGCTTATGCACTTCCCGAATACCTTGGGGGGGCTCATAGGGGGGGGGGTCATCCGGGAAGTGTATTGAGTTATTGTTATTCGAAATGATTCTCACCCAGAAAGGCTGCTCTCGCGTGGGCAACAGAGATAGCCGTGTCCATCGATCTCAACTTCCTCTCCACTCGCTCCACCACATATCGGCAGTGACGATACGAGACAGGAGAGCGGTTTGAGGAAGCATCGATACGACCATCCGTCTGGAAATGGGATTCTGTAATCTAGGCTTGAGTGTATTGGTGCGTTGCCAGCTTCACACATTATTGCAACCTATTTATGCAAAGGAATGTAGTGTGGAATTGCAATGATCCTCATGCAAAAACTATGGACTTACTCATCAATAGCCAGTTGGCGGAACTCCTCATTGCCGAGGTAGACGTAGGCGGCGAGTTTGGCGATGTCATCCTGAATAAAGACATGTATTTAAGTATCTGTTAGATCTTGTTAAAAATTCCTGACCAAACGTGGTTCGGGCAGTAAAGAAACATGCCCCGTTCATTTCCTCCAACGACTTTTTATGCGCGCAAAAAGTACGAGGGCGATATTAGTTCCTGCCGCTTTATTGCTGTACTCTACGACATTCTCATTTGGGCCAAAACGACGTTGAAGACGCAACATTCGCGAACATAAATTGCGTGGGTGCGTCTTTAGAGGAATTTGGGGGTTCGAAGGACTGTTACAATTACAATTACAAATATTTATCCACCATATTCACCCATCATAATGTCTAGAAGTCTTCGATAAATTTCGGTGTTGCAATAGACTATTGCATTATTTACAACTGTCTGGTTAGGAAAAAACTCGAAAACTAGGGAAAACAATTAGCAGTGTCCATTAACTATTCCTCACCAAGGTTGATGCACTGAAGTGGCCGTTGTTCTGGGACTGACGAGTAGACCGTCTGGTAGTCGGGAAGGATCTGAATCATATTGACATATATCTAACAGTCTTCAGGCACCATGTTCTCTTATTCTGTCGGATCGGTGAGACGGTCTATATCGATCAATGAAGTCATACACAGATACTCATCGATACTGATGACCATTGGGAAGACATTCAATGCGAATGTAACTGAGATCGATCGAATTAACGTACCTGATAGTACATGCAATCGATGTAGAGGGCAGAGTCGAGTCGTAGTGGATGAAGCCACACGGCACGACGGAGATGGAAGTTGTACCTGCACATTCACTATTATATCCAACTAAACTGGCGATGAATATGCTCAGGGACAAAATCACTGTTAATTTATGCATAACATCAGGCAATGTAGAGCAGTTGTTCTGCACTGTTCGTTTTCATAACTTACCCGGTCTTCTTATGCTCCAATTCACTCGCGATGTCGAGTAGATACTCATCGTTCTTCACGTAGTGAACATCACCATGAGCTGCAGTTATCTTTTTTATAGTATGCTTTGAAAGTTTCCCTCAACCTGGAACCTCATCCTGGAAGGGGATAGTTTCGCATTTAGTTATGTAGGAGAAGCGAATATCCAGGGTTCTACTCCCGGGCCTGGTTTTGCTATCTCTTTGCTAAATTATCTTAGTTTGGCTATTCACTTTCCAATTCCACTTTCTTGCCCGTACTTTGCAGGCGGAAGTTCTCCAAGTTCACTTGCTATTCCTGCGTCAATTCAACGACATTTACGTTGTCTCAGAGATGTTTTCTTAGCTAATAAGTACATGGGACTTTCGAAATAATTGTAGCTGCGCTCTCAATTTTTGCAACCGAAAAAGTTGTTTGTGTCAAACCACGCACGTCTTCTTCTATCATTTCCAGTCATTTTCAGCCAGCAAAAAATGAGGGAATAGGGCAGACGAAAGTTTGTTTGTACTGACACTACAAGTCCTCTTTGATTGGGAAATAGGGATCATTATACGAAACTAAATGACACCGTAGTTCCACAAGATTAATACAAACAGATCTCCCATGCCGCCGATAGTTTATAATTTGACGATATTACACCAAATGCGAAAATTAGTGTCAAGAGTGAGAGTGTGTCAAATGAGTGAAAGTTTGAGATTTTAGACGTACCGTTCTCGAGTACTGCACACAACACGAACTCCTGCTGCTCGGACGGAGATCGAATATTCAGATCCGAGCAGAGCTCCTTGATCACATCCTCGACCACGGTGACGGACGTCGTATTGACCACCTGTGCAAAATTGAGATTGACAAGAGTATTTCACATCTAACTCTTAAAGAAGGCGTAAACTCATATTTTCGGGGATATCTAACGGCATAGGTCGATAGTTTCCGTAAACTACATTCCGAATTCAAAAATTATAACTCGTTAGCTCAACTTTGAACTGAGTTACACGCGCGCAAAGTTTCTGCAGGCACAGGCAAAATCAAGATGCGCGGTGCAAAGGGAAGGGAGCTAGGTCAAGACGCAGAGGAGATGGGAAGAGACAGGAGAGGAGCGAAATACTCTCGCGTCTGTCACTCTCACCCTCCTACAGTACTTCCCCCTGATTGCACAGGGAAGTGCTTCCCCGAATTTGGAGTTTACGCCTTCTTTAAACAGAAGTTCTCCAGTTGCTTGCTATTCCCTCGGGTACCTAGAAGGAGAATGCAGCTTCACTCACCTTCTTGTGTCCACCCGGGATCAGGTATGTCTGCCGCTTGATCGTCTTTCCTTTCTGAGAAAATATCGATTACTTTTGGCAAAAAAAAATAAGGAAAAATGAAGTTAAAAGACTAACGGAAATCTCGAGAATCTCTGCAGAACTGAGTAGGAACTTGCGACCGCCGTACTTGAAGGTCTTGTTCAGGTTGGCGATGCACTGCTGGGCCGTGCCTGAAGAGGTACAATGTAAAGATGTAGGTGTAACAGCATTATGTGTTATTATAGCCGTCACCCGACCACTGATTAAAGTGAGAAAGGAATCAAGGTGTCTCCAATGAATGGCCCTGGGGACAAACTGAGATAGCGTACCATGGAAGGGTCTTCTCGAGTCGTTGGCGACCTCGATGAGATGCTTCATCAGGTACGGTTTTGAGGACGGACGAGCAATCGAAGAATGACGTGAGGATGATGAACATTCTCCAACCTCGCACCGTCGAATCGGGACTGAATTATATTCTTTCTTTTTTTCGTTTTTTTAGTTTATTATCGCTTTGAAATATGTATGTAGTAACTAAAAAGCACAAATAGTTCTGATTTTGTCTATCAAGAAGTACACCAAAACTGTGGAATTCAATTCACAAGGATGCTCAGTCTAAAATGTGAATTCTAGGGAAAACAGCTCACTTCTCGCTCCTATTGTTGGTCGTTTGTCGGATGAGTTGACAGTATGCTTCGTCTCTGAGAATCTCTAGTCTCTTCATCATCATGAACACTCGATAGACGACGTCCGTGATCGATTCGCCCTTCTTCAGAGGTTCGTCGCCCATGTACTTCATCAGATCTGAAAAAAACAATCGTTTTCGTTGTTGTTGTATCGGCTATTAGGTAACATATTTCCATCGCTCTGATTAGTCCCATAAAACATTTGTATGTTGACAATATCCATAGCAGCTAGTCAGGCATAGATACGATAGATCGATAGTTTGTTTATTATTGAAAAGAGACAATTCCATATACGAATGCGTAAGACGTCTCATAAAAAATTTTACCCGGTTGTTAGGTAGAAACTCACTGAGGAAGACATCGCAGGCGAGCTTATTTGCCTCTGCTCCATCCATCTCAACAGGGACTGCTGAATCGGCCGATCCGTCCCATCACTCGCTTCGCCACCTCCTTCCAACTCCATCCTTGCCTGTAAAATATGTTGGGATTAGAAGACGTTGGTACCACTCGGATATGATGAACTCTCTGCTTCTTGTTATTGAACAACTCTTGTTATACAGGTGATGGCTACACGTGAGCGTGTTCATGATTCTGCATATGAAGCATTTATTATGTTGGTTATTTCACTCTGTAAAAAATAAATCATCTTTTCACAATTTCCGGCATGTACTGTCTCGAACTTCCTTGTGGTCATCCCTTTCTCGGTCATGACGTGGTCTCTCTTTCACTCGAGGCCATCAATCCAATCCCCCATTTCACCCCTCTCATCCTCTCGATTCCGTATCATTTCCTTCTCACTCAATCCCTTTCGCGTCCTTGACACAAAACTCTAATCAGCGAGTATCGAGCTGAAGGAGAGGGAGAGACGAGCAAGCAAGACGCTTATCTTCCTTAGCATGGTACAACCGCCTCCTTTCCGAGTAGTGATCTAACCCTCTCACTTTCCCATCGTCTCTTGCTACAACTACCAACGAAAGAGCCTAGGGGAAGGAAGAGATAGGTCCCTTTCCGATTCGTTGCTTATTCCCTTGATCTGATATCCTTTATCCGGTATCCTTTCCTTGCTTATCCATGGCACAAACAATTTTGAGTTCTAGAACCCATCGAGGCAGAAGAAAAAGTGCCTGCCGCGCACACAAAGTGGTTCTCAAGAGTGCTCAGCGATAATTACCCAAACGAGAGCGAAAGGAAGGAGAGGCCACTGGACTTCCGCTCGCTTTTTGTCCCTCCATCGAACGGCCTCTATGAGAATGAGCCAGCTAATACATTCCTCCCCGCACTTTCCTCGTATCAGAAAGGGCCACGCCCAGTGGAGAGAGATGGGAGGAAGGAAGGGAGGACAATGAAACTGATTGAGTCGGCAATCGGTTATGATCGAGTAAACAAGTGCGCGCCCGTTTCAAGTAGGGGGAAATTGAGAGCATCTCACCTACTCGTTAATCAGATGATCGAGAAAGAAATTGTCGAATCGAGTTCGGAATGAGTATCGCGCATTCCTATCAGCCGCGTTTTGCTACCAGGTCGAGTAGAGAACAAATCATTCCTAATCCACCTCTAAGCATTGTCAATCGCAGGCAAATGATTTGCCATTGGTTCTGAAGATACTTGCCCCTCACATATTCTTTTAGACCCCTTTCATGAGCCAAACAAACAACATATTTCTAGAACGCAATGAGACAGAAGAAAAAGTGTCTGTAACGCGCAGTGTCAAGTTCTCTCTCAGGAGGGCGCGATATTTAACGGCTGAGAATTATTACAGCCATTTGTACTCTTCGATGAACAAATTACAATACCCAAGAAGATAAAGAATTCTGACTACACACTCATCTGTTGAGACTCACGTTTCTCCTCTAGGTGGTCGGAAGTAGAGCAGAGCGAACTCCAACATGGTGAACTTCTCCCGTCCCTCCTGATCCTCCGCGTACTCATACCCGATGCATCGTCACCTCGCCTCTGTAATTAATATAATTAGTTATTTAAATAATTAGTTATTATTTTCTATTATCGTGGCCATTTGATTACGTAAAATCTACTATTTTGCCCAAAGTATTCCCAGTCCCAGCCCTGGCAAATGAAAAAGAAAGTGAAACTAACCCTCCATCCTCTCCTCCGACTCCTCCGGCAAAAGATAGGGACAAATAAACAAAATTGAATCTTGGTAATCTACATGGTCATGCGGCACTGAGGTGGGAATGCGTCTCAATATGAATCGGGAATGTAATGATATACACGGGGGAAGGAATGGCTTTTCGAACAAATTAAGCGTTACTTCAGAAATTATGAAATATAATGGTGTATGACAGATCGTTACTCTAAAGTGGAAATTTACTCAAAAATAGAAAGTTGTGAATGGAATGGTTCTTAGAACTGGTTGGGGGCCGGCGACCGGTAGATGGTTGGGGTGGCTGGACGGGCTCGTAGGACCATGGGGGCCAGGTGAAGGTCAGACAGCAGCATCGCACTTTGTAGTGCTGTCGCGGACGCTCCGACCATCCTCCTCCTGCCTGGGGGCTCTTCTGTCCTCCAATGGCGCCGAAGAATCCAGGAGACCGTCTGACCATCGACGACTCGGCAACCGCTGCTGCGCCTCCCGACGACCTCTGATGACTGGAGTGATAACTGTGATGACCGCCCCGCGCGTAGCCTCCTCCGCCGCCTCCCGCCGCGCTCCACTCCTGGTCGTAACGTCGGCCGCCCTCGCGGTATTCGTCGCGCGGCGGCGGAGCCGCGCGCGCATCTGCGACCGGTGCGGGCGGATAGCCCGCCGCGGCCTGCGGCGCGGGCGGATACACGCCGGACCGCGGACTCGGCTCGTCCTTGCGCGTCGGCGGACCGTACGCCCCGCCGCGCCTGTCCTTCCCATTGGCAGCGTTGACGTTGACACGTAGGTCGCCCTGTCCTCTTCTCGACGACGCTGATCGTGGGCTCATCTGTCCCACGGGCACGATAGTTCCGGTCGTCTGACGACTGCGATCGTCCCTATACCTCGGCGACGGCTGCTCCCTCTTCGGGTACCACTCCTGACTGCGCGCTCCCAGAAGAACTCCAGTTCTGCCTCGGGGCGAATGACCGGGCGCCGGCCCGTACTCGCGGCCCTCCCATCTTCTGGCTCCCGCACTGGCGCCAGCTCTAGATCCCGGTCGTAGTCATAGGGACGACGGTAGTTGCGGTCGGAGCGGTCGTAAGGAACGACGGCTGAGGAGCCAAAGCGATTGCGTGCACTCTCGAACTCATCCTCCATGTCCTGTTCTCTTCTCAAGTCGAGGGATCGACTGCGATGCGCCCTCCCAGCGTCGAATCGATCAAGGAAGTCATCTCTCGATCGGGGCGAGTCATTGTAGCCTCCTCCTCCTCCGCCTCCTCCAGTTGGGAGCCTGGTAGTCGACCGTGAGCGATACTCCATCCTCCTACTACGCACTACTACTCAAGAAAGAATGGGCAATGGCTCCTCCCCTACCTTTCTTCTTTCCTCTCCTTCTTTCGCCTTCCTTTACCTTGCTCTTCTCTCCTTCTTCTCCGTTCTTGAGAGAGAGAGAAGAGGCGTGGTTCGTCTTGATGGGTCACTCATTCGATTTCGCCCACCTCCTCCCTTCACCCCCAATCGCCCCTCTACTCGCTATCATTCAATTCCACTTTCGCTCGGCTCTCCTAAACGAACAGATAGAAGAGTTTGTGGGGTGGATTGAGGACGGGGACGAATTGATTGATTCCCAAGATTGATATACCTCGTAAACAGCGTGAGGCGAGTTGAGAGCGGGGACGTCGGGATGATGACCTCTCTGCAAGGAGATAATTGGAAAACTAATTATCGATGGCAATACTCTCTAACTTGATTTGCTTAACTGGATAATGACTCTAAGACATGCAGGGGAGAAAAATATGAGGCCGTTCGCCTAAGGTTCAACAAGCCTCCACAGGGGTCTGGAACAGGTCAAAAATGAAAATCTCTCAAAAGTTGGCCCTAGGGGTTATTTTTGACCCTCTACACGCTGGTACACTCGATTTCGCAATATGTCCCCTCCCCGCTCCAGGAGGGGGCACCCCCCATTTCGCCTAAAAACGCGTTTTTCGATGTTTGTTAGTTCAAAATTGGCCAAAATGTCACGAAATCTCACGTGCCCGACCAGAATTTCGAGCTCTATCTCGTGGTGCTATTGAATTGTCATGATCATTTTTCGTTCTCGAGAAAAAGCCATTTTTTGACCGAGGGGATATGCCCGGAAAAGCCTTCCAGGGTTGATAGAGGAGGTTCTCCTGATCATTTTGGTATATTTGACTTAGGGTTTTAATTTACATTTTGATGTTTTGGGGGGTGGAGCAAAAATGGGACACAAAAAAATGTTCGCGAATACCCTCGTGTTTGTGCTCATTTTGTAGAGCTCGTTAAACTGATCAACTTTTGTGTTGGACTTTCCCCTGAAAATATTTCTCTAAGAATTTACAGCTATCGAAAAAGTGATTACCGACATCTCGCAAAAACGGCCTTTTTGATCGATTGTAATTTCTTAAAGAAATATTTTCAGGGGAAAGTCCAACACAAAAGTTGATCAGTTTAACGAGCTCTACAAAATGAGCACAAACACGAGGGTATTCGCGAACATTTTTTGTGTCCCATTTTTGCTCCACCCCCCAAAACATCAAAATGTAAATTAAAACCCTAAGTCAAATATACCAAAATGATCAGGAGAACCTCCTCTATCAACCCTGGAAGGCTTTTCCGGGCATATCCCCTCGGTCAAAAAATGGCTTTTTCTCGAGAACGAAAAATGATCATGACAATTCAATAGCACCACGAGATAGAGCTCGAAATTCTGGTCGGGTACGTGGGTTTTCGAGACATTTTGGCCAATTTTGAACGAACAAACATCGAAAAACGCGTTTTTGGGCGAAATGGGGGGTGCCCCTCCTGGAGCGAGGAGGGGACATATTGCGAAATCGAGTGTACCAACGTGAAGAGGGTCAAAAATAACCCCTAGGGCCAACTTTTGAGAGATTTTCATTTTTGACCTGTTCCAGACCCTTGTTGAACCTAAGCCGAACGGCCTCATATCACCGTATCCCCCTGCAGCTCCCGCATACCGAGCCACCATACCGAAGTGGCTATATTGATTTTTCAGACCATCTCGGTGACTAGGCCATCAAGGCAATAACTAAAGTGCATGGGCAATTTCAGGAAAGTTCTTGCCAGTATTTTCGCATTTTGGCACATTCGAACAAGGGCGCGAAAAGTCAGAGATTCCTATCGGTTTCTTTCTGACAATTCTTCCTCTCCTTCGCGCTAAGGCGTGACCTTCCTCCTCCCTCCTCCTCCTCGCACTACTCGGAATGGCAAATCGTGTCCCTCATGCGTGTCAACTTGATCGAAAGTGAGAGGTGTATGGGGAGTCCGAGGGAGGGAGGGAGAGGTATTGGATAGGTTAATAGGAATCGAATCGCGCGCGTAATAAGTTCGTATTGTAAATGAGATTGATGCACGTAAATGTAATCACTCGAAATCAGCAGAAGGGCTGATCCTGACCCAATCAAGTAATGCTTCCCCCGATAATCCAACCTCGTCAAAGTGCTCCGGCACCACATGTTCCGATGGGAAGATGCCGTATCGGTTGTGGATACGGCCATGCATCCAACCTCGTGGAACGCCGTTCTGAAAATGAGCTTATGACTTTTGCTTTAAATTTTAACCTCGTTCTTTGACAATCAGTACCAAAAAAATAGCAATACCGCATATATCGCGGAATATTTGTAGCATTTACTAACATGGCAGTACTTGCTCTCTTTTCAGTGAATCTGATTGCGTAATACGAGAATACAAATAGAATCGGGAGTCGGTACCTTCTCCACCAACTCTATTCGCTGTCCTTTCGCGAAGGAGAGATGATCCGACTCGTTTGTAATGTAGTCGGAGGAGGCAAGGACGAAGCTGCGAGACTGCAAAAAATGAGGATGAGCTCTTCGCACTTTCCTTCGATGTGACGCTTTTCAAGCATTAAGTGAAAGTAGCCGTTCCAGCGCTTCCTTTTCAGTTGACAAGATGAAAAATCCTAGCCCGGGGCACAAAAAAACGAGCTAAACCGGTCCTGTGAGGAATAGTTGTATATTGACACGCTTAAAGATTTAAGAATAATTTTTCTTTTAAGTAGTAGCAACCAATTGCATAGAAGCTAAAGAGAGAAGTTGTTCCCTTACCTTGGCGCTTCCATACAGATACTTTTCGATGATCGCTCTGATCTGCGTAGCCTCGACGGTTCTCATATGAACGAGCATATTCGTTCTAGTTCGAAGAGTAATCAACTCCCGTTCCTCGAGCATAACATCCTTGATGTCACCGTATCTGTAATTAATACTGGTTATTTATACACTCCAGAGGCTTAATTAATAAGATAGACTAGAAAGAAGTTAGTTGTGCACTGAACAACTGTGGAAGAATGAGCATCGGGTTGCATTCACATTCATAAAGAATTGCGGAGCGCACTACTCCTTCAAAGAAGCGTTTGTATGCCATGTGGGAGTGTGATTTACGAGGTTTATTCGACCAAAAATTGTAAAAAGCCCAGAATACTATCGAAGGTAGAGTATTTAAAAAACTGCAAAACATTTGTTCCGATGCCGGGAATCGAACCCGGGCCTTGCGGGTGAGAGCCGCAAATCATAACCACTAGACTACATCGGAGTAGACACTCGCTCACTCACTCTGCACTTAGCTTCTCTCGCTCGCCAGTGTAAGACCCCCAAGACCTGTGAGTTTTTCTCGCATTCTAGTCGCTAAACCAGTGAGAACAGAGTACTTTGAGTATTAATGATGGCTGATAGTTTCTCTGCCTCTAGTAAATTGTGGATTGACCAATGAGTGGCAAGCAAACTGACTCGAAGTGATCTTGGATGATCAACGGACTCTGCGTGTTGCCGGGGTTCTCGAGCAACAGCCGAATGCCCGTTTCGCCCACTGCCAAGAGAATGGAGACATTCTCAGTGGCACGCTCCTCGACGACCTCAAAAAATATTTTTTACCAATAACGTCAAGTTACTTCAACCTAAGAAATTTTTAGTATTTCTTTATTCGTTTCTATATTTGTTGGTGATATAACTCGACTATTGAACCACGTTCTCTGTGGCGCGCTCCTCAACCAAATGAGAATGAGAACGAATTATTGCTGGCGCCTGAGGTGTCATATACTATACATAACTGTTGGGGGCATACACGGGGTGTGGTTTTACTTCAGGCAGAGAAAGGGTTTGGGAAGTGTTATAGACTTTTAGTTGCCATTGAATAGAGGCTGATCAAACCTGGAAGATCTGGTTGAAGTAGAGCGGCCACTTTCTCGCAGCTGCGATCAGCTCAGCCTTGACTTCAGTGGGAATCTCGTACTGTCGATTGAGTTGATCCGGATGGATCTGGTGCTTCTCTGAGAAAAAAACGAAAAATGAATTTGCGACATGAGTAAATTGCAAGGCGGAACATATATAGGTGAAAAAGCATACAATGTGTTTCGTGCGATATGAAATAAGAGTGAAATAGTTTTTTTCAATATATTTTAATGCACACGTTTACGAAGAACGTGGTGTGTAGGTCTCAAGTTCTTCAAAAATTCAACGACTCACTGAGTATGGCAGTAACATTGTCTCTCTCAGTCGCTCGGATTCGATATGCGTTCGCTCCCTTGCAATCGGCGATGATTTGAGCGAAGACCTGGTCGATGATTTGGATGTCGTCGAGCTCCTCGCCGGGGAGGAAGTTCTGTAAGGAGAGAATTCTGAGTTAAGATTTTTTAGTTTGTGTAGAAACATATTTCATCAAAAGTTACCCAGGAGAAGGGTGGCCGCTGGCTTCCCAGATTATTGAGATTAAGATATCAAGAGTGTATGGGCCAGCGACATATGTGGGAAAACGACTCACCGCTTTCCTAATCGTCAATTTCCATGGTTGTTTAGGGGCATGGACTGCCGTCCTTTCCTTCTGGGGAGGAGCTGCTTGAGGGGGACGAGGGACGAATGAGGGCTGAACGGGAGCTGGCCCGTCGTATTGCTGCTCCATCTCGGGGACTGGAAAGAGTTGTTTATTAACTGTGATATAAACTTCTATTTCTTCAGTTTCACTCAAAATCTACTCGTTTGCACAGTTCAGCTCATCTAGATTAGCGATCAAGCAGACGAAATCAGGGGTTTTGGCTTGTTTAGGCTTTCATGTAGATTTTTATTTGTGCAACCATATCGAGCGGTTTAGACGTTGTGTTTTATCGAGGGGATATCAGGCGTTTTTTATCAGGCGTTTCAGGGATTTCAGGGATAGGGATCATAAGATAAATGAAAAAAATGAACTAACTATACTCGCTGTCCTGTCCCATGTCCTGTCCTCCCCGATCGACGAGCATATTCTGTGCTTCCTTCGGTCGATAGATCTCCTGCACCCACTCGTCATCCGAGGGTGGGGCGCGGATCTGAATTTTCTTATGAGACCGACTAGTAAATAAATCTTAAATCTTCCGTTGTTTGCGCATCGCATAATTTGGACATTCGTTGAACTTGTCAATTTCTATGTTATGTTGACGTACGCATAGCCAGGTAATGAGGAGATGTTGAAAAGTGATTCAAATACGATAGTTAGAGGTTATACTACCATGTTCACACAAAATAATGCTAGATTACGTACGCAATTATTAATTCAGCAGTTAGTATTAATTGAAAAGTTAGCGTATGTGCACCTCCACTCTGGACGCTCTCGACTGTGGCCTCGACGCCACGACAGCTGAGTCCCTGTTCGATTCCCGATATGATTCCCGATGGGACGTCCTCCGGGAGCGTACGATGATTGGCACAACGGGAGAGATTCGCTCAGGAGAAGGGGAAGGGGATCGACGTTGGGCGAGGACAATCTCCTCCTGGACAGATGAAGTTGTTAATGAATTAGTCAGTGACGTGTTCAAAAATAATAGACAAATAAACTGATCATTATTTACTGTACTGTTAATAATCTGCTAAACGATAGCAAATGTATTTCAGTTGAGGTTAAAGAACATTTCAACACACATAGATTGTCAGGCAGACAATTACAAACACCTCGAGGAGGAATTGCGAACGGATCATCCGTAATTTGAATCCCCCCCCCCTTACAACAGCACCTCAGGCTCCTCCGGAATGACCATTGGCGGCGCGATAGTTTCCGGCTCGAGCTTTTTCCGTACGATTTTGATCTCGTCCACGGGCGGAGGCAAGAGCTGGTTAATTAGTTAATTAAGCCATGTTAATTAAGCGATTTTGTCGTTAATTTATTAATCAGTGTTAATTAGTGTTAATTAGTGTTAATTAGTGCATTAATCACCTTCTGTCGTGCCTCTATCCTCGCCAGTGCCGCTCTCTCCTTCTCCAATTGAGCTTTAGCCATCGTTCGGATCGGATTGAATAATTTTCCGGGAGTGTTGTGTTCGGAGTTCAGTATGGCGCCCTGTGCAAACGAAACATGTGCGATTTGGTGATGGTGAGAGAGTATGCATTCGACAATTTCACAGCTTGCATGCATCATGCTTTAGTTAAACTTTAACTCGATGGACTATAACACTTACTTGGGAATCTTCCCCTTTTATCGTAACAGTAGCTTTTCAAATTTTTACCACTGATCTTCAACTGAATATGGGCACAGAAACTGCCTGATTCAAGCCTGATTCACTCTAAAAGACCGAGTGGGAGTGCGGCGATTAGCCAGATTACGCGGCTAAATCACCCCTAGGCAGCGATATCTGGCGACTCAAGAATCTTCCTAGTCTTTCTAAATGCAGTGGCCAATCTCCTCGACATTGGCCAGACACATAATTTTTTAACCAATTAAATATATAATTATCTACCTGAACGACATTTGCGTCTCGCTTGACCGGAGGTTCGACGCGCGAAACCGACTGAAAGAGACTCATTGACACTGTTTTTCACTCTGTGTACCATATCAAAGGCGTCGCTATCAACAGTACTGTTATCATCGCACGTGTATAAAGGAAGGGACAATGTACTTGGGTGTGCAATATTGCAGGAATCGTACTAACGATGGGGGATTCGGCACAGTTTATCAATATTAAATAAATTCAAATCCATTGGAAGGGGGGGGGGGGGCGAGCCGTTTCTCGATCAACATGCGCGTGCTTACTATTCGTGACACGCATTATTTACACGAACAACTCTGATTTAGCATCGAGTATATGCGTGTTATCGAGATCATGGGAGAGAAAAATCTCGGTCAAGTATTAAATAGCTGTGGTACACCAAACATGCACTAATTATTTTCGCGGGTTAATCATCTATTGTGTTATCGATAACGAAGGTGTGTCAATTCGAGATCCAGCATTACTCACCACTCGTGGCGCTGGCGTTGGCACCGGCGGTCCTCCAACAGGTGCGAAGTCATTCTCATCCGTCACCCTGAATTTATCAGCTTGTCAGTCACACAGTAAAAGTTTTTCCCCTCGCATCATGGCGCCTATGCACCCGTCCACTTTATCAAGGCAGATAATTGCTTAGACGCTTGTTTGCATACCTTGCATGTCTTGTTACACCTCCCATTTCTGATTTTTCATATTGAGGGCGAATAATTTCACGTGAACGCTTAATTTTTCCGAACTTGGAGGAAAAAAATTAAATACGGAAAACTCACACTTTCCGAGTGGGCGGATGGTCGCCGTAGCTTACTACGACTGTTTCCCCGTACATGAGACTGCCAGTCTGCAAAATACTTTCGAATATTGCAGAAACGAGGAAAAGAAAGTGCAACTGGTCTGAAAGGTTTTTGGGATAGGGATACATCAGAGTGACTCAAGAACTGCAACAATGCTTGCATAGCGCGACATTGTGCCTCTATGCACCAACAGTGAGGTGAGGGATTGATGCGTTGGTTGCACAATCTAGACGTACTTGGTACAGCGAAAGGTCAAAATTTTCAGCAACTGTTCTAAAATGAAATGAAACGCGGGGCGTGGTAAAATCGCTAGCCATGGTAAATGGTCACAGCATCGAAAGGACAAATCAATGCCCGCGGGCCGATCGATTGATGGAGTCAGCTAGAGGGAGGGGAGGAATCGGAATGATAACAGGCGGCCAGCGATGCTACATGGTTACGGCCTAGAGCAAACGGAAAGGAAGAGGAGGAGGGAGAGGGAGGAAGGTGGAGAGTCTCCGAGTAGGGATGATAGAGACCGATAAGCAGAGAGTCAGTGGGAGGAGAAGAGGAGGAAAAGAGAGGGAGGAATTCCTTAGCTATCACTCCTCTTCTTCTTTGCTTTTCGCCGTGTTTCAGAGTGACTCCGTCAGTATCTCCGATTGTAATGCTCCCTAGCTGGTCAGACTGTTCAGATTCCGTCCCGCTCCCCATTCGCCATGATCTCTCGCTGGTTAGATTGTAATATGTAACGGGGAACAATTCCTTACGTCGGGAGGTCTGTGATGTCCGGCCGGCGGCGAGCTGAAAAGCACGAATTTAATGGTCATAAACCGATGAATTGCGAGGAATGTTAGTGGAAAAAAAGTGGTGCTTACAATGCGGATGCGTCATAGAGCGGAGTGGAGTCGTACGTGTGCTACAATGGTATTCGTTAGCTTCGTTTTTGCGGGGTCGGATGAGAACATTAGAATTAGAACCTAGTGGACATGAATCATCCATTTGCTCACGTTTTTATGTCTGCAATTTGACAAAATCGTTAAACCGAAATATTTTTATGAGTTATCACAATCGATACATTGCATTTGGACGCTGATCACTGTTCGATGGTGCCATAAAAATTGCCACGCAACACCGCTGCTCCTTATCATCTCTTTTTGCCAGTCGCGTCTTCGTATCCTCTCAATACTCGCGCGACCAAAAAATAAGTATTGTTGCTGACAGAAATGCACGCCCTCAGCCGAGAACTGTGGTACGCGACTTAGTTTTGTTTATTCCTAATCAGATTATTTATGCCCTATACATGAGAAGAATGAGTGTCTGACTTGCGCTTTATATCAATGAAAGTGCTGTAAACCAATGTAGCACTTCGCGTCCGCTCATTTTCATCGATTCGGACAGTGAGAAGAGAGTAATCCTTCCACATACCCTCTCACTATAGACACTCGGGTCGATGGAGGACGATGTTCTCTGCAAGAAGTGCCCTGGAGAATAGTCGACGTCGTAGCTGTTCGCATAGAGCATCGGACCCTGAGAGAGAATGATCAGATGAGATGAAGTTTGATGGACCAATATGACTCCACACCACTATTTCATTTCATTTAATAGTTGCTTCAATAACTGATCTCAAAATTATTATTCACCTATGTAACTGGCAAGGTATACACTGGTCAACGATAAAAGAAGATGGAGTAACGACTAAAAAACGAACAACTGAGAACTGCTTCCTCCTCAATTCATCCGTGTGTCTTCTCATCTCTTCCTTCGACTTTGCCTTGTCTCTCTGCAGTGATCCCGTTCCCGTCATACGATTGAGTGTGACGCGAGGATAGGCCATCTGAGAGAAAACGTTTAAAGTACAGCACATCTTAAAAAGAGTCTTCGTTTTGTCTTTTATCCAAGAGTAAACAACAGTTGTCCATACAGACAGTCCTTACTCATATGTTACTCTATATTAGTAGATACATAATTGATAGCAGAATCTTACAGGTGGTAGTGAGTTGTAATTCCCTGGCTGACTGGGAACCATTCGGGCGACGGGAGGATGCGGCATCTGAGGGTGCTCGTTGTAGTAGATTGGTTGAGGATGAGAGGGAAGGGACTGCTGAGGAATGGGAGGAAGAGGGCCATGTGCTGCGGGCTGAAAAGAATGGATCAGTGTTCGGGATTTGTATTCAGAATAATACAGTGATGTGAAATTGCGCGATTGTCTTCATGATCATCAGGAGTGAGTACGCTGTTACGACAACGATAGCGAAAGTAACAGGGGTATAGTGATAGGAATCTCACCCCATTCTTGCCTCCTTTGATACTGTCGGCGATGCGCTGAGATGAGATAGAGTCCATGCCTCCGACATCCGCAGGGAGCACCTTAAAAATTCCTTATTCAACCAAAAAAAGTTTTTCCGGCACTGCCTTATTTCTACGTGGTAAAATCATGTTTCGTTTGGCATTGCATGTGCAATTGAATGGCAAACTAAATGTCCAACCTGCTGGAAGACCTCATCGAGGAATCGATCGACATCCGAGTTCTTCGACGGAACGGGCATTCGTCTGATGCGAGATGCAACCGACATCACCGTTGGGGTCTCGGTTCCGTTGGGATGGCGGATCTAAAGAAAATATTCTCTATATTCCTCAAACTACTGAGTATTCCCTTATTCGCCCTGTTGCACCGCGTTTTGAAGAAGCAAATATCAGTTATTTCTAAGAATTGCCAACGAAGTTTGTTTCTAGGCAATGTCTGTAACCTTGCATTCTTATCCTCGAAAACAATTACCAACCATCGCTGCTCGGATTCTCTCGTCGTTTTCCGAGAACGGAATCGAGTTGTTGGAGAGTTGAGCTGCTAGCGGAGCGTCTGAACATAATCATCATCCTGTGATCAGAATCTACATTAAAATCATGTGGTAGATTGAGAGATCATGAGTAAGTATTCAGGGATCTCATATTACTTAATTCCATGGATCACATCATCAACTCACGCTGCGGCATTCCCATGGTCGGTGAAAGAATGGGCTGGTAGTACGGTTGTGGGGCCATCTGATATCCGTAATGAGGAGCGATGGCTCCCGGGGGAAGAGTGCCAGGGGGTAGAGTGGTGCCGGGAGGTAGGGAAGAGGGATAGAGAGCGCCCGGAAGGAGAGGTTGAGAGACGACCACGGGCACGTATTGGATGTACTGCTACAATTAGTGAAAATTGTTTTCGGTACAGAAATAGAAGTTGCAATGTTATATTCTTTACGCAATACTTGAACCTTATTGCAAAGCACTGCGTGCAGTGCGAGGAAAATTTACAGCTACATGTATTCGTAAGTTAGCTTACCACTTGCTGTGGCGGCTGTTGTTGCATCTGCTGCGATAGAGAAGCGTATGCAGCTTGGTGTTGCGAGTCGTATCTGATGTTGATATTTGACGAAATTTCAGAACAATCATGTCTTTGAGGGAAATCATGCATGTAGTCTTAGGAGTAGTTTCAGAAAGATATAAGACAGTTAGGATACATGGGTACGAAATCAGTGAGCGCTTGAGCTTATTAAGACCTTGAAGAGGTCTAAATAAGCTGAAGCAATTACTGATTTCGTACCCATGTATCCTCACTGTCTTATATCAATACCTATCCAACGACACCCTCGGCAGTGTCTGCAGTGACGGCATGGGCGGGTTGTTCATCGAGTAGATGTGATTCTCGGATGCCTCGTAGGGGTTCATGTTCATTGGAGGGAAGGAGGGTTCCTCGAGTTCTGGAGATATAGTTGAGCAAATTGTTGCAGACATGCGCAGCTAAATTCACGTGAGAATTGGTTGAAAACCTCAATCGACATTGAATAATATACGCGCGTATGCTGTTGATATGGCCAATGCAAATTTCAATGAATATTATTTTTAAATAACTCACGCTACACAAACACAACTCACGCTTTCTCATGCTGAATGTCTTATTAGGCAGTGTATAGCAGTAGTCACTGTTGGGATTGGCCGGATCCAGCACGACTTCTCTCTTGTTGCCATCATTTTCCTCATTCGAAGCCTTCGAAGAGGCCCGATCTCCATCGATCGAGGGAGAGGAAGACGAATCCTTCATGCTTATGGATACCTGAATGACATTCATATTTGATTGAAAAATACTCAGCGATGGCGCTTATATAGGAGAACCACTCGTATAGGAGTGCACTATAGGGGTATCAATACATTCTTGATCACATGCCAATTGCGTCATTTCGATTAGAGGCTAAGCTCCTTTGCATGAACGAACCTCTTCCTCCTCACTGCGCACCATCACATAATCCTCGTCACTCGAGGTGGTGCTCTCTGATTTGGGCGAGGGCAGCTGAGGCTTGGGTGAATCAGCGATGGTGATTGTTGCTACGGAAGCAGAAGCCGGTTCCTAAAAGATCATACATTTTTCTATAGAATTGAAGTTGCCAGAATGCAACGACTACGCTTCCGACCATACCAGTTAGCCCCCCGCGAAGCGTTGTCGTGTTTGTATTGATATATTAATTTATATATCGCACCTTGAGCGAATTGGATCTGCTCAGATTGACGGATCTCTTATCTGCCGGGCTGAGTACTCGAATCGGCGTATCGGGTGCTTTCCCATTAGTAGGAGGAAGTGAGCGAGCATTCGGGAAGTGGAAGAAGTAATCGACCTGTAATGATTCACATTATATTGCTTCCATTGGTCCTATCTTTGTCACCGGTCTTCCAATACTAATCAGACTGTTCAATACAATCGGGTGAACATTACGCTGGACTCTTTGGAGCTCAACTTTTCCCTAATACTTGGGCATTGTTGAAAACATTTTATGTGAATTTCATAGCTTTATTCAGAGTATTACCTCAAACTTAGGTGAGGTGCAACTAAAAAAATTAATGTCGATCATGTCAACTTCAACCTCAAAACAAACCTCCTCATCCATCACTTTGCTCTTTTGTGGTCTCTCAATCGCCGCGATTGCATCGTGAACGAATTGTCCCTGAGTGGGGCAGAACACCTCCGATTCCGTCTCGACAACCACAGTCCATCCATTCGGATCGCCCATTCCCCTGAAAAATCACAATTATGACGTTCCGATGGAAATATTTTTTCTGCGGATACCCAAAAATGCGCTTCTACGAGAGCCTGACGACAAATCGTAAAGCAATGAAAATATGGTCACAAGATTATTATAGCAGCTGAATAGCTTACCGTTCCCTCATCACTCTCAGTGCGAGTTCTTCGGCGGTTACCCAAGGATGCGCCTCGACCAGGTACTCGTCCTGGAATGAATCGTTATCAGTGTTAATACAAAAATTCAGAGGAATTTTTGGCTTGAGATGTTTCAATCTCGAACTATACAGTATGAAATGTATTCCATTTGAACGTTGATTGCAGAGTAGGCCCAAGAACATTATGTTGAACATGTTTCATGATAGGGAATAACCTGATCAGGTAAATGAACACTGACGACCGATGGAAGCACACTCTGCATCGATTCGTACTCGAGACGATTCGCAGCGTAGATTCTGAATTATTCCATAAAATTTAGAAAGAATTATGTCATTGTAGCAAAATCAATCTTTAAATAGGGTCAGAAACATATGTAAAATTTCAGGCGCACTACTTACCGGCATGCCTGGGCGTCGAGTGTGCGAATCTTCCTCACTAATCCCTCCATCAACTGAGTGCGCAATTGAGGCTGCTGCATCACGAAGTAGCTGCAAGTATAGGCACTCATTTCTCAAAAGAATCGTCACTAGTTAATATCCCGCGATTGACCTTGCAGAATGAATTCGTCACATATTCCCTACTGCTAGTCACTACCATCGTTATATTAACTCAAGAACAGGAAACGATTATGAGGCTTGCGACTCACTGCAGAAGCATTGGGAGAACGGCGATTGTTGGAGGAAAGGAATGCACGGCCATTAGAAGGAGAGTCCAGGCACGAGTGGCAAAGATCTGAGATGGAATTATGTCGCAATCAAGGCCTAATCAAGGCCCCAATTCACATATAGTGCTTTGGGAATATCCACATCAGGTTTTAGACTTTTTTATGCTAGATTTTTGATATTTGGATAGAAACGAGTGTGTTCCTCTTATTTGATGAGTGGTTTCACCTTATTCTGGTTCCGATACGTCTGATTGCACAGTTGCACGAACAGCTCATCTCTCATGGAGATATTATCGATTGCCTGAAAATTTTTACATTCAACTAAAAACTTGATTTTCTCTTAATAGTGATCGTTACGGTTGAACTTTCACCAATTTTTTGGTCCGATGATCCCCTCTTTCATTTTCGCACACGCCCCCACTTTGCTGTGCAGCGGTTTTTTTTCCATCTGGCGCTCTCTTAGTTCGTCTCAGTGTAATCCCCTAACATGATCGTAAACCTTTTTCTGCACAACCCACTCACCAACTCCTCAATCATCCTAGTTAGTGCTTAAATTCCATCTTAACGCACTCATCAACAGCGTTTATCGTAATCATCTAATGATGAAAACACACATTTGACATTTTTTGATAATTTGACCTCCATTTTCAATGATAAATGAACTGACCAACTGCACAATCTTCATCGCCAGTGCATGCAGATCTCCCTCACTCATCGACGCATCGTTTGTGTACTTGAGCACGAGTTTGAACATCTCCACGGAAAGGACGAACTCCATCTCGGTCTCCTGAATTACGAAGTGTTAGTGGTGGCTTCTATGATTCTTGATAGTGATGTGTCCTGGCAATGCGGCAATGCGAATACCGACTGTCACTCACTACGAAAAAGTAAGTTCTTGCTTGCCTTTGGGTGTGACTCGAGATTCATTGTCGTGTTTGACTAAAAAACGCGGTAACAAAATTTTGAGCTCTACCTTGGGCAAGAACGGTGTTTGAATGGGTTCTCTGCGCACCTCGAGAAGGTGGCCCTGGAAAATGAATGATTTTAGTTGCCCTAAAGATCAAAGATCAATCGCACCTTGAAGTGCTTCTTGGCAAACTCTTCAATGGGCACGGCCTCGATAGTCGGTCGTTGCATCTCAGCCGGAATGGTCAGATAGTAGTTCACCTTCTTTGTCTGGAAATGACGTTGGTGAGCTAGTATTATCTATTGCTTCAGCAAATTTCACTCTTGCATTCTCTTCTCTCTTGCAATTTCACCATACCTGGACAGAAGAAACGGAAAAAAACAATCTAAACGTGCTCAAGAATCAGCACCGTGAACTCGAGTGCATTGCCGATCCTTACCTCAAATTCCTCTTCTGTTCGCACCCCGTAGTTATCTTCAGCAAGATATCTGGTAGGGCCAAGCAACGATTTGGTGACCTGAAATATATTATTTATTGATATCACAAATTATACGACCATGTTTTCTTCCTAGATATATTTTAATACTTAAAAGTGGAGTATCAGGCTTTAATACTTAAAAATTGGAGTATCTGAGCAAGATTTATTGGTACGTATATCGTTACCTCTTTCTTTCTTCCCAGCTCATCGTCCTTCATCGTTCTGTGGTAAGTCCTCAGTGTGCCAGTGTTCTTGGTGCAGTTCTCGAGTGTCTTGATCACATCGGACTTCTTCCTCTGCAGGTCGCGACGAGCGATCCAACCTCTGAGAATGGCTTTGACATCAATTTGTCATAAAAAAAATTAAAATAATAACATCAAACAGGGATGGAAGGCACTATGTTTCGTGGCACCAGGTGGAGAACTTTCAATTACTGGTTGAGAACTATCTTATTTCGCAAACTTACATTTTCTTCATTTTCATCACACTAGCTGAAATGGAAAATTAAAAAGTGAAAGACTTTTTGCTGCTAACCTTCATTTACCGTGACCACAATCCAATAATACATTGGTTAGAATGAAACGACAAACCTGCATGCGGCTTGGATCTTCACAGCAGCTGATCTCTTTGAGAGAAACGAGCGACGGACCACAGCGGCCTGGAATAATTTATTATATTTAACAAAATCTTAACTTATTTTTATTTTCGGGTTTATATATTTATATTTCTCCATAACTGTATCAATGGGATTGGAAGTTGCCCAGGACAATATTACGGATGGCTTACTCTAACAGTTTCAGCACGATCAATGCCGATTTGCCGATAACTCCTTTTCTCTGGCGTTTCAGTCTCTCAGCTAGTCTCTCGCGAAGGAAGACGTGGGAAGTACCTGTAATTTAGTTTCTATAGTCAGCATAAAGTTACTCAGACAATTTACCACAGCTATCTGAGATCTGTGTAAGGCTTGGTTTCGGGTGCTCCATCTACGCATTCTAACTACGTAAAGTTAGTAGGGATGCCTGACCAATTCCAATACATAATTAATTGACTTTGCTCTTCCCCTCGAAAGATGAGGAATAAAAGTCAAGTAATTGGTCAACCCAATACCAATTACCCAATTAGTTGATATTGTCTCCCAGTATTGAGTATTGAATTGACATCACTGCTGCATCACTATTTCTCACCAATCTGGAAGTCATCCTGGAAGAGTGATCCCTGTCCGTCGAGAATATCAGTGAGAATCTCCCTCTCCTTCTGACACGAAGTGATCATGGACGAGAGAAGACAGCGGTACCTGCGAAGGAACTGTTATCCGCAGATACGGTTGAAGTTCTGCAGTAGGCGTGCAGTGGCGTGCAGTACCGAATGAATACTCAGAGTTGCACTCACAGCCCATGGTATCGGGCTAGGTGATGGAAAGTCAATAATCTGTCACTAACTTTGCGACGAAAGTAGCGATCGGCATCTTCACTGGATATCCTTTCGTGCGGAATTCGAGTGTCTCAGTGAGAGAATAGGCTCTCAGTTGACGAGCGATGGTAGGCTCGTCCCACTTCCACTTGGTCTTGTCACTGTTCGAGCGGATACAGCGAACGAACTGGCAGGGAGAACTGAAAGAAGATGATTGCATCGAATGAATTTTAATTTTCATCGTCTCACTCACGAGGTGGAGTAGTCTAATGACAAGAAAGGAGAATCGTGAGTAAAAATACCATATCCGAACTTTTCCTATCATACCTCTTCAGTTTCTCCACGAGTGTCGCGCAACTCTTGAGCAGATGGTCGCTGCGGAGTGAGTATACTCCTTGCAGCGAGAGATGAACATGGCACGGAAGACTGTAGATACGAACTGGAAGGGCATTGGTTATTCTAAAATCGAGTCATTTCGATTATGTGGTGGTAGTTTCGTAATTTCATGAAGCATAACAATGATTGAATCCAGAGTGCTCACCACATTCGAACTCTCACTGAGTAGCTCCAGGAAGGATCGATTGATGGATCTTCTGTTGCCAGCAAGAAAGTTGTGGACCGAATACCAAGTCGTGCCGTGAAAATGTTGGATCGAGAATTCCGGCTTTTCCTATAACGAAAGTTCATTTGTTGTAAGAAATCGGAATCAATCTTGTAATAATTTTTTTAAAGTAATGGAAACGATCAAGAAAATAAAAATCTCGCCTTGTTCTTCGTTTTCCCAAAGACTCCGTTCTCGAGATGGTTCAGGTTGCAGTGTTGGAGGAACGAGTCATCGGAGGCCTAGAACGTTATAAAATTGAAAATAATTTCTTGAAAATCAATCGAACCTTGGGAAACTTGCACTCGTCATCCAACAGCGGCAGTACGCCATAAGGTCTCTTCGTCAGCACATCCAAAGTCTTCACGTTGTTGGGGATCTTCTGGTCCTGAAATTTGAAGTGTCCGATTAGGGAGATTGGAATTTATCGTTGAATTCAACTTCACAACACCCTTTTCTCTAGACCATCAGCATTTTCACTAGACCGTACACCACGAGGATGTCTGTTGCACATCTTACATTTCACGAGGGGGTCAAGTAAAAGAGAAACCTGGAAGTCTTATCTGAATGCAATCTCACCTGAATGGCGCACTTGATGTGCTCTGCAGTGTACGTCTCCGTCTCCTTCTGGAATATCTCAGCGAGAATGAAGTTCTCTACAGCTTCGTTCGCAGTGTTCACGAGCAGTTGCTCGATTCCATTGTTCTGGTTGTAGCGCTGAAATGATCGGAGGTGATCGAGGGGAAGTTCACTTTCACCCGTCATTAATGATTCATGGAGAGATCCTAGCTATTTTGCCCCCAACGTGCATTCTTCTCTTTTATGCACTCCAGTAGAACAAAAGTCTAATTGTACCAGATTATCTTAGCATAAAGACCTAGCACCCAGGAACAGGCATAGTTAGTTATGGGTGCCAACCTCCACTCCATAGTAGTCCAGCACATTGACGGTCGCCGTTGGATCGCTGCACTTGAAGAAGAAAGAGATCCGAGCGAGCATCCAATTGAACAGTTCCTCGTAGAGAACAGAGGCGAAACTGTCCCTGGAATGGAATCGCATGATAAACATATTCAATACATTACAAAAATAGATCTAACTCGCCCTCTTCATTATGGATTAAGGATGTACTTTTAATGAAGATGTCATTAAAATGTTGTATTTTAAAACACTGTACCTGATATCCAGTGCCTTATCGAGTGTGAAGCTGTGGGTTGTGGTCGTTTTGTCTGAGACCTTAAATATCTTTTATCATCGTAACTGCTGCAAAACAATATGAAGATTAATGGCTGGCTTCTCACTATTCTTGTATGAACGACCTTTGAGAGTTTGATAATGATGAGGTTAGATGATTACCGTTTTCTTCTCAGTGAAGAGAGGCACGAATTTCTTCGTGTCTAATCCGAGTAGAGTTGCGATCCATTTGGCCTCGTTCTCATTGGCAATGACGACGTGTTCCACACCAGGCTGGGTGGTCTACAAATGACACTGTTCGGGTCTACTTCGCTCATTCTTTTCGATATAGGGCGATAAAATCTCGTTATTATGTGTCTATTAACCCCATTAATCACCAAGTAAGCGGATAATATGACCTTTAGTTGCAAGGAAGATAACCATCTGTTTGGAACGCAAGTACGATTTAATCACTCACACCCTGTTTTCACTTTCTTTGAAATAGTTATTATCCCAATGTTTCGAACTTTCTCACCTTCTTCTTTCCGAAGTAGAGATTTCCTGTGTGCAGTACTCCAGCGAGAAGAGTGAGGATGAATTGTTCTGCTCTTCCGTGAATCCGAGGGTCTCTAGGGCTGCGAGAAGCTTGCCGAATGCAACGCGATCTCGATCAGTGTCAGTGGTGTCCTGAGAGAGATAAAGATAGTTCGGAGAGGTTGGAGGTGAGATAAGAATCGCTGATCAGGGGATATGGATGATTCCTTGGGATAGCGTAACTTAGACAACGGTAAAGATTCTATGGATCACCTATGATCCTTTAGATAAGGGGAGTGACTCGTTGTCCATGCCCAGCAAAGGTTTATTTGTAAATCAAGTTGTATACATCTCTTTTGGGTTTAGTATCACTTTCAGTCACCTTTGCAAGGTAGAAAAACTTGTGATCCGGATTTATTCCGAGTCTGTTCTGCTCGCTTTCCGACAGACCGGCGACGAGTTGATGAAATACATTGAAGTTTCGCTCTCCGACGGGCCGACTGGAGAGACGAGAGAGGTCGAGCGGGAGGGTTTCCTTGATGGAAAGACCCTCGAGCGAAGAGCTGAACGATCGGAGTAGGGCAATATCAAATGGGTTGATAAAAAGGTCATAAAGCTGTATGGGCCGACTTTCCGGATTCAAATCCAGTGCATCCACATATTTGGTCAGTAGAATAAATAGATGAGTTTCACAGATCTTTGAACGGTCTAATGGAATGATTTGCAGGACAACAATACACAATTTCATCTGTCTTCATCCGCTCACCTGTTGTACATCAACTTGACCATGTATCCGAATCTCGTCGAATGGTCATTCTTCATCGTTTTCGCACTGGCGAAACTCGATATGACCACTTGGAGGGCATCGATCTGAAGATAGTTTCACATTCAACCTTCTCTTTCTCAGACGATTGAATCCATAGTGACTTCAAGCGAATGCAAGACCGTGTTCAATCACAATCGATATGGTCGACTCCTCTCATTCTACCCGATTATTATCTGTTCAATCACAACGAGGATATAGTTATCGTTACATGTTATCTCCTCGAAAGACGAAGCATTAAGGGCTTGGAGTGATAAAGGCTACTACTTTAATCAGTGATCCCGATCTTTCGCGCAGACTGAGAGAGTGGGATGTTTCTCCAAGAGATAGATCCGAGTTTGAAAAGACATCACACATTCTGTCTTCGCATCTTTCCCTTAACCATGCTCATTGAGGGATTCGTAGACAATCCTCGAGCAGTCATAATCGAGATCACCCTTTCCATCTTTCCACTCACCACAGTGGGGCAGATCTTGTTCCTACTCGAGGCGGAAATCGCAGCGAGATAACGGAGAGCGGCGGCCGCATTGTGCGACTTGCCAGAGCCAGATTCGCCCCTGGAATAGAGTTGTCAAATGTCAAAATTGATAGAATCTTGAGACCAGATAGTGGCCAGAGAGCGAACAGGATAGATGACGATTTATTTATTGAGAGATGACGATTTATTTATCGGGTTAACCCCATCATCATCAAGATCTACTACTCGCCATGACAGGAATCACTCAGCTTCCCCATATTAATTGATAGAATTCCTTTAGAAACAAGGGTAAATTGAATTAAGGATAATGAAAGTTTTTTGGAGGAAATTGGCCCAGGATCAGAGAAATATGAGTGTGAAGAGAGAGAGAGAGACAGCTGTTACTGACTAGGAGATCGGTCACTTACGAAAAGATGATATTGTGGGAGGGTGCGCCTTCGCGAATGGCCAGATACGCCTGCTCGGCAGTTGTGAAGATGTGCCTGGAGATGAGAAAGCATAACAAAAAGAGAAAAACGATTCGTTATTGAAAATGATCCTCCAGAACTCTCGTTCTAAGGAGAATGCGTAACAAGAGGCTATCCAGATAACGATCACACTCGTGAGCAATCGACTAGGTCACTTCGTTTCGAGTGCGTATGAGCAATATTATGATTTAACATAGAAACAGTGCGAAAGAACTCATGTGCAGAGACGATTTGTCAAATAATGGTTTTCCGTGATTTTACAAATGTGCGCAATATGCGCGAGAAGTCAAAAAACCACAATATCGGGCTACTGACGCTTCATTAGTGATCTCGTGCTTGTAGAGGTCGATCACTTTGTCATCGTAGATCGGCAATTTCTCATTCGGATTGAGAGCAACGAGGATGTTTCCGAGCTTAGTCTGCAATCTTTTTTATCTTTTCGGTTCATCACTTGAATTAGGAAAAGCTCAGAGTGAAATAGAATGGGATGTCGATATAGATTAGCTTAAGATGATTTTTTTGTGTTTCGTCTCTAATTCAGCACTAAATTACAATCCTGCTAACCATTAACGCTCATTTGTTGTTGTACTCCGAACGGGGTCAACCTGAAACGATCACTTGAGTTCGCAATTGCATAGGTCAATCCGTTTCGAGGGGACACTTGTGGTGAGGGCGAGGATCTATCTGTCTCTAATGAGCCAGCGAACTCACATAAATTCGATTCTTCCTGAATCGCTTCTCGAGAGTGCCCAACACAGAAGACTCTTGTGTCCCTGAATTGATACGATTTCAGTGATATCGCAGAATCCGCGACTCACTCACACACTCTAAAACTACAAAAAAAGACTTGATTAGAAATGATCACTCACTCCAGCTCAAGAAGGTTGTCAGTTACCGCTGTAGTCGCCATTTCGATCAGTGGTGCGACATAAACAAGCTCGTCTGGAAATACCTGTAGTTTATTGAAAAAGGGAATGCATCATGTGAAACTGGACAATCAGAGCAATTTGATGAGGGAACGAACTCAAAGGTAACTACGTTTCTACAGGAAAAGTGAGACAGGACGTTTGCATATCTGGTGCGAAATGGAGCGAAATGGACACATGTGGAGGAGTGCAGGTTGATTGCTGGGGGAAGTGTTCAAATCTCGAGGGAATGCGGGGATAAATCGATGGTGATAGTAGGACGAACGGAAGATAGTTCATGGTCACCCTTAGGGGGGCGCTCTCTCTTATCACTATTAGTGCACTGCACCACCTAGATCGGGAGAGAGAGGGAGAGAGGGGATAGGGGGAAGATGTTCCTATCCTTCTCTCCCATACCACTCTCACTTACGCGTAGCGATCGAGAGTAGCCAGCTAGTTTTCATCCTTATCAAATCATGAGGACGAGCTGATAATCAAGTGGATGAGCGCTTGCGGGTGGAAGGATTGAGCGTTCCTGAGTTACATACCCGGCATAGAGCACCAAACCCGAAAATTGATCGAGTGACCATTCGAAATTACTTCCCCATAATTCAAAACAGTGGTTTAATTTGATCCTTTGCTCAATGGCCGATTACTTTGAGATTCACGACTAGGAGATCACCTCTGGATCCCAGGAGTGGAAGGCATTCGCCTGGTAATTCATTTGTCTTAGAAACATGGTGAGCCTTGCGTTGGGTGAGAGGGTGATGACAAACGCACCAGGCATGTCACGCTTTGTGTGGCAACTTTTCGGATATATGAGACACTATCTGAGAAAACTCATCAAAATCAACTATGAGCCGTACAGAGAAAAATAGAATATTCTGAAAAAAATGCCCTAGGATCAACTTTTCACGTAGAACTCGAAAATCGACCTCAAAAAGTCGTATCTCGAAAAGTAAAATTGTTATGGTCTGCCTCAATGGGCAATGAGGCAAATATAAATTTGTGAACGGAGCTCAGAATGATCCAATGAAGTATAAAATCTTATAAATAATGAAAAAGAAACATTTTCATGGAAGAGAGTGAAAGGCTAACTCAACTTGGATAAAAGTTATGACATTTTTTTGAAGAAAAATTTCAACCATGAAAAATAAATTCACTATGGGGTAATTTTGAAGTAGTTTATTCGATTCTCCGTAAAAAGTTACGCCTATTGTAATTTTTTCAGATTTTAAAGTTTTCTGCAAGTGAGTTTCCTGAGTCGTCAAAGACGGCGGAACAACGATTTTACCCATTTTCGTCATATTTTCTATTACGTATCGATAATTGTTTTATCAGCCATTCATATTTAATCGTTTTGTATGTTTGTAAATTTCATATTTCTATAAGTTTACTCCACTGGAAAACCTAATTTCAGATTTTCATATTCGATTCTGGGCGGAAAAAGAGTATTAAAAATATTTGGAATATTCGAGATTTTTCCTTTGTATTTTTTAATTTGAAGTTCAGAAAATGCATAGTTCACCGTTTTTCTGGTTCCTAATTCTTTCCGTGATGTGTTTTCAGAGAAAGGAAAAGAGCGAGGGGTGCCCATTTGTCCCTCGTTGTCCATTTCCTCTCAGAGAAAGTAGCAAAAATATGCCCTTTGAGAACAACTTGCAAAAAGTTGTTCCGATTTCGGCCAAACTATAATGGGGAATTACACTAGGGACACTATTTCGAAAAATTTAGGGCATTTGTCACAGAGCCTGCATTTAGGAAATTTCCGGCTTTGGACCTGGCTCTGGTGTATCTCGGCTCCCAGACGTGCTAAAAGTTGCGCCCGGGCTCAAAAAATGCGGAAAATTATTTAAACACATTTTCTATTTTGACTTTTATTTTGACAGAAATTGGAAAAATATGAAAAAAGTAGTGAGCGAAAAGCTGAAAAATATCATCATTTTTATTTTTCTTGTATATCACGCAGGTCGAACGCATAGATTTTTATTGCAGAATTTCGAAGTACATACTCATATATATTACCAAAAAAAATTTCATGAAAATCGGGTGTGGTTGGAATTTGCCACATCTCCTCAAAGGTGTCAAAATGGCTGATTTTGCTGGGTTTTGTGAAGCAACTCTCGATAATTTATCGTCAGAGGAATCAGATTCACTTGAAGCTATTTCCGGAATTAGGAGGGTGACATGATCAAAATAGATAAATAATTGTGTGACATTTGTAGGTAATTGAAATTTTCTATTCATCCGATCTCAAAATTCCATCTGTGACTAACAAACATCATGATAACAGTATATCAGTAGCATGTTGAGTTCGAAGTCATGAAAAGAACAGAAGATGGGATCAGGCAAATGTAATGGGACCAGACAAGTAGCTACATTCGGAACCACTGAGAAAAACTATTTTAGATGGGACCACTCAATTTTTATGGGACCACTGAACTTTTTTGGGTCCACCCAACTTTTATGGGACCACTCAAATATAAACTGCCAATTTTGGGACCAGTCAAAAAGGTTGGGACCAGTCAATCTCCATGGGACCCCCCAACTAGACTAGAGCCGCAAAATCAGCCATTTTGACACCTTTGAGGAGATGTGGCAAATTCCAACCACACCCGATTTTCATGAAATTTTTTTAGCACGTCTGGGAGCCGAGATACACCAGAGCCAGGTCCAAAGCCGGAAATTCCTAAATGCAGGCTCTGTGACAAATGCCCTAAATTTTTCGAAATAGTGTCCCTAGTGTAATTCCCCATTATAGTTTGGCCGAAATCGGAACAACTTTTTGCTCTCAAGTTGTTCTCAAAGGGCTTATTTTTGCTACATTCTCTGAGAGGAAATGGACAACGAGGGACAAATGGGCACCCCTCGCTCTTTTCCTTTCTCTGAAAACACATCACGGAAAGAATTAGGAACCAGAAAAACGGTGAACTATGCATTTTCTGAACTTCAAATTAAAAAAAATACAAAGGAAAAATCTCGAATATTCCAAATATTTTTAATACTCTTTTTCCGCCCAGAATCGAATATGAAAATCTGAAATTAGGTTTTCCAGTGGAGTAAACTTATAGAAATATGAAGTTTACAAACATACAAAACGATTAAATATGAATGGCTGATAAAACAATTATCGATACGTAATAGAAAATATGACGAAAATGGGAAAAATCGTTGTTCCGCCGTCTTTGACGACTCAGGAAACTCACTTGCAGAAAACTTAAAAATCTGAAAAAATTACCATAGGCGTAACTTTTTACGGAGAATCGAATAAACTACTTCAAAATTACCCCATAGTGAATTTATTTTTCATGGTTGAAATTTCTCTTCAAAAAAATGTCATAACTTTTATTCAAGCTGAGTTAGCCTTTCACTCTCTTCCATGAAAATGTTTCTTTTTCATTATTTATAAGTTTTTATACTTCATTGGATCATTCTGAGCTCCGTTCACAAATTTATATTTGCCTCATTGCCCATTGAGGCGGACCATAACAATTTTACTTTTCGAGATACGACTTTTGAGGTCGATTTTCGAGTTCTACGTGAAAAGTTGATCCTAGGGCATTTTTTCAGAATATTCTATTTTTCTCTGTACGGTGGTAGGTGAGCTCTCTCAGATAGTGTCTCATATAGTGTACAATCATATTCAGTTGTCTGTTTTGCGTACAATTTTACGACCTGTGTCTTGAAGAGAAGTGAACATAAGATTGCATTGATGTCCCCAAACATTGTGAAAGAACTGCAAACGTCGTTCGTGCTCCTTCTCTACTACTTTTCTCTATATTTCACTATGAACATTTCATCAATCGTCAGAAAAAAAGGAAAAAAGATCGTACGTGATTCAATCGCGTGTTCCTATCTCGATATAGAAAAGAGACCAAAATGAGGTTACTCGAGTCATCGACCATCCTTCTATAGCATGAATCTAGCAAATATTTAGAAAAAAATATATATTTATTCCGACAGCTAAATGAACATAAGCAACCCTGAAACAACGTGCAAACATATCGGAACGTTTATCGTGATTTAAATGCACAGAATGACAATGGTTTGCAAAGCTTTCAGCTATAAGCGCACGAAAATTTGAGAACCGTAGAAGTCGGATAAATCCAAAGCAGATTATGAGAATGTTTGCCGGAGTGATCATATGATCTATTTAGGTTGGACGGGAAATGGTTTTGAAAATGGCATTCAAAATGCCAAAAGGTGATTGCCACAGGATAGTACAGTATGAGTACCACGATGGAAACTCATTTCTTGGTATCACCACAGTACTTGGTCAGTTCCGCGTAAGAACAGCGATTGCGGCAACATTTAGTAGCGACTCCATTTTGATGTGAGCGGACGGTATGCAGTTGGTCTCGCGTAGGTCTATTGTACTTGTCTCCACAAACGACCGTAAGCGTCTCAGTTAGACGCCTCCCACACAGACGCTGACTCTGAAAGGGTTTATTATTGATAACAAAAATGAGTGATATCATTCTATGATCTATGTCAATGATCTTGTGCAAGAGTACACGTCCTTTCTAAAACTACGGACGCCGAAGCTCACGGGTGACGTTCTGAATTATCTAAGGTTGAAGGGTTAATGATTACTGTAACTGTTGAAATCATAGATGAGAGGAACAGAAAGAGGAGCAATCGGGAGATGAATGGTGTCAATCCTTCACAAGAGATGCGAATCTGACGAGCTTGTGATTAATTAACATCATGAAGTGACTACAATGAAAAATAAGGGAATCTTCCAATCATTTAGAGAAGGGGTATGAGTGAAAGAGTCTGTCCAGTCCGTTTATTTCCTATGGTGTCGGCACGGACAGCAAAAAAAAAGAACACTTTGTTCAGTGATGCGTGAGCCGGTGAGATGACTTACAGGCTCATTTCTCGCAGTTACGGCGTCATTCTTGCTCTTGATGATGACAGCGAGGGTAGTCATGGAGAGAATAGAATCCATGTTCGAAATCTGCAAGCAAGCAGGTTAGTACGACTTACAAGACTGAGAAGTTGGAATATGGGCTAAAAAAAGCGAATCCAGAGAACTGCATACAAATGTACTTTATGCAGCTATTATGCAGCTAAATCTTGGATTATCTGATAGAACCCTCGGGCGTCTAACAGTACAGTAAATATTTGCGAGAATTTGGGTAGGCACTGTAAATACTATTAATTTGGGCTCGTGATGCGTTGCTGTGCACTCGACAGTTGCTGAACTGCTTTATAAACAGTATCTCTTCGAGGCGGAACTTCTTAGTTAGAGAGATGATTGCCCAAAAAAGGCTGACTCACGCATGAAGGAATAACTTTGCACGATGGATGAATGGATTAGATCCGGGTGAAGATAACAGGGATGCAGGTTATTTTTTATCTAAGGGGTCAGGTAAGGAGTACCAGCAACTTCCAAGCGAACTTCATTGGAGAGGATTCCGTGTCAAGAATTTCATGCCCGATCTTTGTATTCAAAGCGTTTTTGGTCATATTTTCTTTGTTCGTTAATCATAATTTTTAATCCAACAACTCGTTCGATCTCACTGAATGAATTATATACCTGAAGAGTTGCATGCGATGACCCACATGACTCGGATAGATCATTGTTCACGAAAGTTAATGTAGAAATATCATCGACGCAATACCGAGTTCTTCTCGATGACCCTTAGTCACCTAAAGATATTAGTAAGTGGATAGATGTAATCGCGTGATCTCATCCCGATATAGAAAAGAGATCAAAATGAGATTATTTGGGTGATCATATACCAGTGTACTGTGTACTGTATGATCAGATAATTGCACAGTGAGTCTTTATGAATATTATTATAAAAGGCTAAACGTTTTCGCTGCATATGATTGATCAGACACAACCCAGCAGTTGTAAATATGATAAGAAGAAGGAAGGCGATGAATTCTTCTTGTTATCCTGAATGAATGAATTAATTAATTTCAACTGTATTTGGCTCAAGAGCATAAATTACTGACAACCGTCTCGGACAAATATTCAAGGGCTCTTTATCGCCAATGATCTGTAGTGGATCAGAGACAGCGAAAGAGCACGCGTAAAGGTAAAATGTAAAGCTTACAATGGATAGATTCTATAGTCAGCACAGTCATTTTAAAAAAATGTTCGACATAGGAATTTTCTAGATAGTATATAATTCATCTATTAGATATTGAGGACTCGGAAGAAGACTAATGCGAATATACAAAAGAAGAAGAAGATGGCAATTCCACAGAGGCACCACGTCCAATATTCCTGAAGCGATACGACTGCAGTTGAACATCACTCGCACCGCTATTCCAGTCAATTATGGTTATTAAAAGAGTTACATAACGCCCACATTTCTCATCTGCTCCTTCTCCACCGCCTGAGGAAGATCATGGTAGTTTTTCGTACGCTCCAGATCCTGCAATACATTTTTTTCGGAATCTATAGAGCTTATTTTTTGTGTTTGAGCCTCGAGCTCTACTAGTCTCGTTCAAGGTATTAGGCATGCAAACGAACTGGTAAGATTCTCCCGAAGCTTCTGAAGTCGACATATCGAGAGGGTCGCTCAAGTTCATCGGAGGAAGACTGTAATTGGTACTATGTCGGATGAGAACCGACTGAATGAAAACCAAAAAAGTTTTTGAGCGTCGTAGAGTTTTGTCAGTGTGTTCTAAGCACCACAAACGGACGACATGGCTCCCATCATCGGACATTGTTGCCAAAGTCTACCGTTTTCGCTTTTCAACACTGCATATCAGTGAAATTCATGGCACTGGAAGACTTACGTATGGGCATCGGCGGAAATCGATATATCGGTCCCGGGGAGATCGCAGTAATTCAGCGGAGGGACAAGTACGAGGCTGTAATTGTTCTGAACGCTAAGAAAGTCCATACGATCTGTCGTAAATGGAAAAGGTGAAATGACGATATTTCTATTTAGAAGCCATTGTTGCTTACCTACTCAATCAGGCAATATCGTGGTATGGAGAGACTTACGAAAGGGGATCGGCAGAAATCGATGTATCTGTCTCGGGATGATCGCTGGTAATCTTCCGCAGCGAGAGGCTGATATCGGTCAGAATTATCAATAACCCTCCGACAGATCACATTTTTTTGTTTCAGGCCAGTTGTTTTTTTTTGTTTCAGGCCACTGGCGATAGATCTTCTTAGAAGTCATCTGCTTCGATTCTTTTCTCATTATCGCTGAATTTCATAGTACTGGAAAACTTACACATGTGAACCGAGTGAATTCATCTCTCCTGATTGGGAGGAACTGACCGTAGGGAGAAGTGTGATGCGGCTGAAATAAGTAATTTTATGATAGGGTTACTCCCACGACCGATCACTTTCACTAGAGATATATGCCCAGATGAAATGGAGACCTGAAATGGGGAATGGAGCCTGTTTTCTTCCCTAATCAGTTTATGCGATACATATTGTGAAATTTTGAGAGTCACGCGATATTATTCACTAAAAAAATGCGCGCGAAACAGAAGATATAACCGATGGGCCGGTTTTCATATCTATCTCTCGAGGCTCTGAATAGTGAGAGATTGCTAAGAGTACCGGAACCGGACCTGCAACCGTCGAAACTCACACCAAGGTCGACGACGATGAATGGGCGACGATCTTCCTTGAAGGACTTTTTATTGGTCACGGGCACAATCGAAGGGGACATCTGCGAAGATCTCTTGACTGCAGCACAATACCGGGAGAAATGAAGAAAATTAAAGATTCTGAAGAGAAGAAGGGAGAACGAACGATAAGTTTCATACAGGTATCGAGGATGAAGAATGTCACTAATGATCTTGAATATATGCGGTGAGCGAATAGACGACATTCATGTGCATAATTCGCAATGGACCACCATGCCGGAGGTTCCCCATTTGGGGGGGGGGCGATTAGGACACCCCGAGTAATGATGGGCAATCAAACACGATAATGGCTCTTCAATTGCAGCCGTTCATCAAATGGCCGCCCTTGATGGGGAGAGACGAGACAAAAAAGGAAGAGAGGGAAACTCAGTTGTGAAAAGATAAGGGGATTGGGTGAGAAATGGAGAAGCAAAACTGAGAATGTGTCTAGGTAAGAAATAACTCGATATTAACGTCGTCGAAATGCAGCCGAAGAACAGTGTTTGTACAGTACCTTTAGACGAAAAAGTATGTTCCGATACTCAAGTCTTTGATGCCTCTCACTAGGCGGATGACAGAGTAGCATTTTCCAGGTATTTGAGCGATTCTATCTCAGTAAGCATAAACATATACCCTTGCTCATGACATTCCTCTAACTGTATTCTCGGAAACTCTTGATTTGGGCAGAATTTGAGGGGTAGCGGTGAATTTCTAAAATCGATAAAGCATAAAAAAAGGCGATTGTTGTGTAGGAGATGTAATCAGCGACTAGAGACTGTGTTCCTACCGACAGAGGATTGTTCTCATGAGATGTCTGCACATTCGGTCTCACTTTAAATAATATATGAGCATCTCCTTCAACGTGTGTGGTGAGTATAGTAACCACCTGGAACGGCAATCAATGAAGTTATTCCGCTGAAATAGCTCTTACTCTTGTCGATTACTATGATGATGCAATCATGTCTTCTCTTTCGAGTAAGGGAAGGATTGGGAATTTGCAGTCGATTCTCTTCAAATGAGTGAAAGAAAGAGTGAGGAGAAAACTGAAAAGAGGGAACGGACGTTCTGCATTTTTGACCGGACAAGAACCGCGAAAACTCTCACCTCTTTCACTAATTAAGATTGACAGGTCACCGCCGTCTCTCGCTTTCACACAATCTCTCGCTAGTCCTCGTGCCCAAATCCACCCCAACTACTCAGTAAGAGTATGCCCGGGTCTGTTCCCGAGAGTGAAGAGGGAGGCAGAGGGAGGATGATATTGACTGCTGACCCCGCCGCCTCTTATTACTCACTCTCTCCCCTCTTTTCCTCGGTCCCTAAAAGGCTCCCTTCCCTGCCTCTGTTTCCCTTAGTTAAGTCCAATTGCATTCTAATGCCGACGAAAGAGCGAGTTTTGCGAAGACTAATGACATGGACAGAATATTTAAGCTAAATGTAATAATCATATAAGTTGAAGCTAAAGGAACCGCTATTTTACTGTAACGAAACTGTGGTTTGAATTTGCGCGTTGAAGTGAAGGCGCGCGCCATTCTCGCGTCAATCTAGTTGTTGACGCAGAGAATGTGCCCCCGGATTTTCTCGACTCTCACTGGTCTTTTTATATTTGTTTGATTATCGATAGCGGCTCCATGACTTTTTTGGATCATCTTCCTGACCATACACGTGGTTCGCTTGTTTATTCGCGCCAATTTATGCTAGAAAAATAATCAGTAAGGGACTCCAGTTCTTGACTTTTGCTCATCTTATTAGTTTTGTTTCATTCAGTAGTTGTCATATGAGAGGAATCGCCAGAGAATTGACCACTACGCGGCGGTAGAAATTTGTGTCGCCAATCCGGCTCAAAAAATTAGCAAAAGTACTTTTTATGATGCTCTATCGAACTGCGTCGGCCGTTTTTGCATATCTCAACTCATTTTCGGATGGCGGATGATCGGAGCGGTTGCACTAAGGGATTTTACATGAAATCAGGCTCACAAGAATGGCCATAACTTTGTTCAAAATGAAGATATTCACATTTCCAAAGAAGGGATCGATAGAGGAGAACTCGGTCGAGATTTCATCTATTGACGACATCATTCCAGGACCACGCGCTGATGCGGGGTGGTCACTTTTCCGATAAAATGGCATAACTATTCAAAACGGAAGTTGCCCAACAAGCGACTATGCGGCTTTTGTAGCACGTATATGTATGTAGAAGATCTGAAAAAATCGTAGAGATCGAGAGGTGGGAAAAAAAAAGCGCTGGTTTTAGTGCGCGGGCTGATGGCCTCCAGAACAAAATACCCCATCCCATTGTGTCATTTGTGGCTCAAGTGGCCTAGATTTGTCAGAATTCGTTAAAAAACAATTTTAGCTGCATCTGTTGCAATATTTCATCGTTCATTTTTCGTTACTCGATATCCTGTATTGTGGTAATCGATGTTATTTTTGTGATATTTGCACTATTAATGAGCCCGCATGGAGTCGGAAATAGTCCCTGAGTGAAATGAGAAGAATGTTATGCATGATGATCTCACCATCTCTGTAGCGCGCTCCAGATCAAAGACATGAATCATTGGAGAGCGCGCGACTTGCGCCTTGCTCCGCTCTGTCTCATCTCATCTCCTCTCCCCCCCCCCTCCATTACACACACTCGTTTTGACATTTCTAGACATCGTTTTTCTGTCATAACTAGTTCAAAGAGAGCGTAATCCGAGCAAAAAATTAACACTGATGCAAACGGTAATCATTTACTTCAAAACATCTCGCACACATTACTCAAATATATCACACGTTGAGGGAAATAAATATTTGTAGACGGAATACATCTGGGCAGGATTAAGAGAAATATAGCATTTGAATTACACATTAATGAACGACAGATTGATTACGAGAATTATTTGTGACATCTATTATGTAAAGAGTGTTCTAGAGCACTGGATTTCACTGTCTCTCCATGACTGGACCTCGACGTGATTGTCGGTTGTACTTAACAGAACAATCGAGTCTCATAGAGAAAACAATAACGATTATAGTAATAATTACTACTGAAATTCCTCCGCCAATCCAACTCATTCTAGGGTAAAAGATGTCATCATTAGTACCAATCTGCTGAGCTCCGTTGTACTTCAATCCAATCGGCAACCAATGAGAGATAAGTTGATCCTGAAGGGACAAATTAGTCCATGATCAACATTTAGACTAACCACATCGATGTTCACCACAATAGTCTTTTCGGACATTCCATGGTACGTTTTGCCTCCAATAGAGAACGTTTCACCGTGAGAGAGCATGAGCACAGTGATTCCATCTCTGTTCAGCTTCACTTCTCTCGAAACATCATCCTCATCAATAGTTGTGATTTTCTAAAAGAAAAATGAATGCGTTGTTATTAGCTCGTGGATACGTACAAAAATATCTGTAGAAATAATGATGTAGAAGTGGCCTTCTATTCTGACGATAGGTTCCCCGGGGAGAACAGGAACGATAATTCGATCACATCGTGATTTATAATTGAGAATCGAACAAGTATTGTCCGGGACAGCATCAACTTTGTCGCACATTTTACCTCCACCATACTGCAAAAAAGTCAACATTTGCCATTTTTGGAATTTGATAGTTCATGAAGCAATTTTCCTAATAAAAAATATTACCGAGTCAACACAGTTCTCGACGTTGAGTTCTGTCATATCACTCTTCAAGAAGATTCTCCTGGGTAATTTGTGATAGACATAGGCCGTCCTGGAGTTCACGAAGGATCCCGGGTCAGCAACCTGAATGCTATCCAATTTAACAGATAAAGAGACTAAAATGAATACCAGGAATAGGTTGCCTGCTGTTATTCCGTTCGGCTCAGCGTATGTCGCAGAAGCTATAATTGAGTTGTTTCCACATTGCTGAGCATGAAAGCTGACACGATCGCGAATTTCATACATATCTGACATGTTGGCAGCTTTCATCAGATACTGAAAGGATAAAAAATAGCAAATTATTAAGATGAGAAGAAATAACTTACGGGTGTCACACCAGTCAAGAAACGGCCAGATAAATGACTTGAAAACACAAGTTCATCAATCTCTCTGTTGAACGTGATTATTTCGGCGATATCACTGTTGTTTCTTAATTTTTTGTTTGCAATAAAAATAATTTTAGAAAATGAATACCTCATTTCCTGCTGCAGCTTCTCAATCAGCATTGTATTACGAGTTGCAAGTCCGAGCGCCGCACCGCCAGCGAATGGGGAGAGAAAAGATCCTCCGACACCGACAGCCACGCCAACGACATTTTCTTTAGTGAACAAGTCTCTCTTCGATCGACGGTTTCTAGATACACGAGCCACTGAAAATAAGTTATCAACACGGACACTACAGCACTCTTGTTTAAAAAATACTTACGTCCTTCGCATAGCTCAGCGAGAATTGCATGAAGAATTGGATGAATCTGCGGTTTCACATGACTGAAGTCAAGAAGAAATTCCACTAGTGTGGTCACCACTCCGTCTCTAGCTCTGAACATCGCATGTTGAATGAAAATATGAAAATATGAAATGAAAGCTTGATATTCTCAAACGTATCCTACGACTAAGGGCGGACAACACTCACAAGGCATATTTAACTGCAGGGTCTTGTTCGATGATGAGATTCTTCGGAAAGCTGCTCTCCTGAATACTTCCCTTCGCTTGAATCAGTAGCAGTAATGGTAGTATTAATAGCATTCTGCAATATTGATCTGCATCATGCGGAATGACTGGAATGGACCGTTCATAAAAAAATAGAGAATAATTCAATTCAATCAGGAAAACAATAAGAGCAAGAGAATCAGAATGAGAATTTTGGGGGCAGGGTGATGCTGCATCATCAGTGGAAGGAGACAAAATCTCAACGATTGCGTGAGTGTAAAAATGACTAGGAGGAGATGAGATAAAAATATCTCTCTCCTGTCCTTTGCATCGGGTGCCCCCGAAAGTGTAAGACTACTGAAGGTATCTTAGATCGTAAAGATAACGATATTTCGGAAGATAAGTGCAGGGAAGGTCCCTTCAGTTGGCATTTTCCCCAAAATGCGGAGAAATATAATTCTATCGTTAGGCACCCTTTTGCCAGATTTCATGCTTAATCGTGAAGTGCGAGTTATGATAATGATGCAATTTATTGATATTCAATTTCATGTATAGTGAAAAACTTTTAGGTGATGACTAAGGTCAAGCTGCACAAATCGCTATGTCTCGGATTATCCGGGGATCTTCTGGTTTGCGAGATAAACGAACAATTTGAGCCGAGTAAGTCTCTTCTAAATATCCTGAAAAATAGTAAACATGGTTTCTGGAATATTTAGATTTTTCTTCAGTGGTTGGCGCAGCACAGTCCGTTTGGAGTGCAGCTGGCGATGAATTGAACGATTTTCGGCAGATGGTGGCTCTCCCTCTCCAAGAGTGTTCACTTCAGATATCTCCGCCTTTCCAATTGAAGCAAAAGTTCACAAGTGATTTTATTTTGCAATCTATTTAGTCATACAATGCCTTACAGAGGTTGCACATGTCGTTGTACCGAGTGTTGCCAATCAAACTTCTCTCACCATAGAAGAACGTGCTAATTTGAAGAATTGCTACGATACACTGTTTTTCAAGGCGAAAGAAATGGAGATGAAAAAGTGGTCAGTTTATTTCGATATTCTTATTTTTCAAATATGAATTCTTCGTAGATCCTCCCATTTCTCGGGAAAGTCAGCGCCAACCTCAGCACAGCTGATGCTGTTGATATAGCTTTCAATGCCGTGTTCGATGCCATTCAGGACGGAGAAATGGAAGTAGGACTTTCGATAAAATAATATTGTTCCTCCTCCAATCCAATCCTCGTATTTATTTTAACAGGCAGTTACTGAAGTATTTTTCTTTACAACGATAACTGAGGTTTACGAAGCAGCGAAAGCCCACATCTTGTACAAGAACAGAAAAATATGGATAGTAAGTTCATGTATAGGAAAAAAGCATTTGCGAAAATATATTTTCAGATCGTTCAACGGGTGGCAATACAAGGTGACCCCATTTTGCGATTTTTTTATTTTACCGTGCATTTATCAATTAATATCCAGGAAGTGCTCAATTGGTGAATGCACAACTTTGAAACCAAGAGAATCAAGATGCGAAGGAGATCTCATAAGGTGCGATTTTGTAAATACCAATAAAATAACTACTTCACTTATTAAGTCTTCAATCCGTAATCGGAACATGGAAGAGTGATTCTCGAAATTCGGAGCTTCTTGGATGTGCGCATGAAGCAGACTTGATTATGTGCCGAATCGGAGAGTTCGCTGTGAATTGGTCTAGTGTGGTTAGTCTTTCAATAGACAAATATAAATTTATTTCAATAGGGAAATAGGGGGTATAATTTATTAATTAAAATCAGCGCTTGCTTATGGGATATGCGAAGAATGCCTCAGTAGTCCTTAATTTATTTGAATGCTTATCAGGAATCTTCGAGATATGAGATATGCAAGCGTCATCTCAACATGTTTCTTCTTGATTGGAAAAATCCGTTCTGGAGAAACTTCCGATCCCGCGATGGCGTAACACAGTGTTCTTTTCCAGAACATCAAGGTATTTTTCATTAAACCACTGATTTTTTATTCCTGCATATCTAGGCCCTATTCCGATGCTGAACAGAGACCGGAATAAACTTGTTACTAAATCGGACGCAGAAAGGTGGAAGGGAAAACGAAATTCTATTCTAAGAGTTGGAATTCGTGAGTAGCGTTGTGTCTTACAAATTAATGATTTTTCTCAGCTTTGTGTGAGCAAGATCTCGCTTTTTTGCGTGGTTCTCAGTTTGATCCAGTTCCGTGCCAAGCAGATTTTGACATCACAGGTGACATTAAGGCAAAATAAAAAAAACACGCATAATATTTGAAGATTCCGTGTGCGATTTGGCTGATCATTTCGATCGTATTCCTCCTTTGCCTAAGAAAACTAAGAGTACTGCTGATGAAGAAGTAAAAAAGGCAGTGAAACATCTTCTAGATACTTTGAACTCGGGATCAAATTTCGAACGAAGAAAGGTTTTGACTTAATTTTTCGGTTGAGTAATTGAATTTTAAGGATTGGGTGTATCTCTCTGATAGGCAGAAGCGAGAAAAGGTTCGAACTGCTCGAACTGCTTTGAATGCCGTGATTGAAGTATTGTCTCCTGATGCGAAGGACGAATTGAGAGGGAGGGTTCTAAATGGAGGAATCATTAGGGTATTTTAGAGGTATATGAAAAACGTTGCAAAATATGCATTTTTTAGCAGAACGAGAGCTGTTCGCCTTTCAAAAAACTACTCACCGATGTAGCTGAGTTGTACGAACGCGCTGAGTCTAAAATTCATAGACTCTTCATTCTTTCTAGCGTTGCAACTGTCGAATTGCCAGTGGTAATCTTGTTTACCAATATGCTCATTATTAATACCATTATTTTGTGATTAGCTTCAACAATTCTTTATCGGATTGACTCCTTACTTCCACAAGAAAGCTAGAACTGTGCGTGTGAAAGGATCGGTAGATATTCCTCATCGAATCATTCGAGTTCGCTATGATGAAGCCAAAATGGATAAGCTAATAGAATTCATTCTGAGGTATTCAGTTGATCGTTGTATCGTCCATTAAACTGTTTTAGTCCCTTTGTTGTTATCAATCTACCGTTCGACGAGAGACTTGAAAGAATGGATGATGGTACAACAATGTCGATGCCCAATCTGATGCGTCTCCAGACTATAGATGAAGTTTACAGGATGTACTTAGCAGTAAGTTAATACTTCAATAAACAGCTCTATTTTTTCTCAGTATCTCGAAGAAGAAGGAATTCTCGATATGGCACTGAATGAGACTACTGCCAAGTTTATCATTAAGCTAGTTGCGCCAACTCGACGCAAGAATTTAACATGTGTGGATGAGAAGCTAGCTGACGGAATGACGGTGTTGTTGATGTTCACGAATAATGACAATTTTTAATTTTAGAGCTTCGATGAACTTTTTTCTATAGTAGATGAATTGCTCAAGAAGGGATTTATCGAGAATGACATCGCATCAACTCTCACAAAAGATCTTCAGTTGTCTAAATCGTATTTGCGCGGAGATTTCAAGGTGTAAAATCTGTTGAAAATAACGAAAATATAATTTTTACAGGCTCATGTGAAGCGTCATAGTGAGTGTGCAGACCACTGCGCGTCGTACGCCCTCTCTGATCCTCATTCACCGTATCTCGCTAATGATTGCTCATCTGGACCTCATGCTCATGTTCACGATAGCATCTGCCAAAGGTATAATTTTTAAGAAAAAATAAGAAAACATACGAACAAAGGTGCAACGATGTCGATACGACTCTGAAGACAGTGAAAGAGCTTCTAGAGAATGCTGAGAACACTGCACCGACAACTGCTGAACGGTTTGTCACTGCGGAATGTATGGATTTCAAATATTTTTGTAGTTCCCACTTCTCTATTCTCAATGAGGAGTGCGAACTTCACTGCAAAGCCATCTACGAAATGAAAAATCACCAAGCATGTTTATTTTCTATTTTTTTCTCTGAACATTTGTCGATCCTGATCTCTCGTGGACAACGAACGGGATCATCTCCAATATGAACAAACAATCCTTGCGTGATAAATATTTCAAAAGAACTTTTGTAAACACGATTGCAAGAATTCATTAGTCGAAGCATTTTTTTCAGATGCGTGCATCTCTTTCACACGATGAGAAGGCTGAATTCGTCCAAACTCTTACGCCCGGCCATGCTCTAATTACTCTTGACTGGGCACAGAAACTTACCCGTTTTACGCCCGCGAGAAGCAAGTAGAGTACTACGCCAAAGCGGGAATTGCGTATCACATTTCACACGCTTTGACTGTGAAGGATGGAGAACAGGCCGAACATCTCTCCGTTCATATTTTCGAGCCGGGAGAAAAGCAGGTATACGAAATGTATCGATTCTAGGCACTCATTTCTTTGAAGGATGGAACAGCGGTATATCTTATCGTGAAAGAATTTCTTCTGGAACTGAAGCAGATGGGCATCAATCGAGTAATGGTCCGCTCGGACTGTGCCGGCAAGTTTTCGGAATAAATAGGAAAACTCGGAACATTAAGTTTACAGGCTGCTACCGGAATGCACCACTGATCTGCTCACTGATGAATCTCCAGAATGAAACGGGAGTGGATATTGATGGATTATTATTTGTGAAGCACAGGCAGGGAAGGGGCCCTGTGATAGAGGTATTTCAGTGTTGAATTGAATGTCAATGAAATTTGTATTCAAAGGATCCGCGCTTGTTAAACGTCATGCACGCGATCATGTGACTACAACTAGAGGGAAGATCGAGACAAAGGAACAGTTCTTTAACGCTCTCGTGACTGGCAAATTGCTCAATGCTGTGAGTGTTCATCTATGCTCCATCTCGGATGTGAAAGAAGTGAAGTCAAGCATACTGAACATCACTTCCTATTCTTCCTTCGAATTCGAGGTAACTAACGCATTCGAATTTTTGCCTTTTTGATATCTTATCGATGTAGCAAATGAGAAACAAAAACCATATTAGTCGCTCAAACTAATCTCCAAATATAATTATTTATCAGGCTAATGGAATCCGTCTTCGAAGACATCGTTCGATCGGAGAAGGTCTCCTTTTCGACCATACTCGACTAACTCCTTGCGAAGGACGATTGGAGATTAATCGATCGGGTGGACATACTGTGGATACTGATGATCTATTCTGGTTCACAAAAACCTCTCATCGTTCTCGAGAACCTGCCAAATCCACCACAGTTTCCCCAGTTTGTCTCATCCGGTATCCTCTGTTGTCCGGAGGAGAATTGCAGTTCCGAGTTTCGTTCTTTCCATATGCTCCAGAAGCATATCTTCACTGATAAGCATAAGTACGAGCTTGAACGGAAGACAATGCATGACCTCGTCACGGAAATGGCATCGAGATCTTTCGATACAACATTGACCTCAGTCTCACTGACACATGCCATCTCAAGCTCTGTTCATTCTCGTCCTTCCGATCTCAAGAAGGGATGGGCACTCCGAGAAACGAAGAAGCGAAATTCCTTGGACAAGCCAGCAAGAGATCTAATTCGTCAGTTCTTCGCAGAGAAACGGGATGCCAAGCTAAAGGTCAATCCTCATGAGGCCGAGAGGTTCATGAAGAATGCCAGAGGAAATGGAGGAGAGCTGTTGATTTCTCCGAGAAACAGACTTTCTATCACTCAAATCAAGTCGCTTATTAGAGGATTACTTAAGAACGAAGATTCCTCTGCATCGGCTAAGAAGGGAAAGAAAAATGTGACTCCCGTTGCCACGAATGAATCATCGAATGAGTCGACTGATGAAGAAGAGAGTGACGATGAAGAAGCAGTGAGAGCCCTTATTCTCAGCCACAAGAATGACCTTTTCCTGAATGATGACAGCTCTGCTGATGAAGATGAACCGAGCAAGAAGAGAATCCGTGGGCGGAAATGAACCTGTATTCGTGTGCTCCAACCCTATTGTATTCCCACAACTTGAGATTCACTTGTGTAATGTGTGCCTGATTTTTGGAAATAAATGATCACCGTGTGTGTCAGTGTTAATTTTCATTTTAATAATTTATGACAGAAAAACGATGTCTAGAAATGTCAAAACGAGTGTGTGTAATGGAGGGGGGGGGGGGAGAGGAGATGAGATGAGACAGAGCGGAGCAAGGCGCAAGTCGCGCGCTCTCCAATGATTCATGTCTTTGATCTGGAGCGCGCTACAGAGATGGTGAGATCATCATGCATAACATTCTTCTCATTTCACTCAGGGACTATTTCCGACTCCATGCGGGCTCATTAATAGTGCAAATATCACAAAAATAACATCGATTACCACAATACAGGATATCGAGTAACGAAAAATGAAACGATGAAATATTGCAACAGATGCAGCTAAAATTGTTTTTTAACGAATTCTGACAAATCTAGGCCACTTGAGCCACAAATGACACAATGGGATGGGGTATTTTGTTCTGGAGGCCATCAGCCCGCGCACTAAAACCAGCGCTCTTTTTTTTCCCACCTCTCGATCTCTACGATTTTTTCAGATCTTCTACATACATATACGTGCTACAAAAGCCGCATAGTCGCTTGTTGGGCAACTTCCGTTTTGAATAGTTATGCCATTTTATCGGAAAAGCGACCACCCCGCATCAGCGCGTGGTCCTGGAATGATGTCGTCAATAGATGAAATCTCGACCGAGTTCTCCTCTATCGATCCCTTCTTTGGAAATGTGAATATCTTCATTTTGAACAAAGTTATGGCCATTCTTGTGAGCCTGATTTCATGTAAAATCCCTTAGTGCAACCGCTCCGATCATCCGCCATCCGAAAATGAGTTGAGATATGCAAAAACGGCCGACGCAGTTCGATAGAGCATCATTCAAAGTACTTCCTATGAACTTTTCAGCTAGGCAAAATTTCCTACCGCCGCCGACCCCCTTGAATGGTCGATTTTCTGGCGATTCCTCTCATATATCATTTCCCAAGAAGTGACCCTTGAGCGCCATGTGTTTGACAATATTTCACTTAATTCTCTTGCTGTTTCGCTGTAGTTGCAGGATAACATGGGCGCATTGCTCACTCTTGCGTTTTGGATGCCGTAGCTATTTATACCCAGTAAAGTTTAGTTATTTATCGTTTTCTAGCTGTTGCATTACCCATAATCTGCAATATACCAATCGGGTAGTCAGCTGGTTCGCTCTGGTTGTAAGATAACGTTTGGGAGGTTAAGTAAAACATAGTTTCGGGCCAATTCGAGTCGAAAGTTGAGTTCCTGTTTTCGGTGTCATCTATTTGCTCTGCTATCAATCCCTCAGTCTAACTTCTCGTTGAGTGCTAGTATTATCTTTTCTTCACGATGTCATTTGGCTTGACCATCGATCGATACGATCGATGTACTCCATCTGTTCGTTGCCTAATCGATTGTGTGGGAATGAACCATTGATTGTTAGTAAATCTCGGAAGTAGTCTCAATAAGATAAGGTCTCACACGCTCCCTTGGCGCGCTAGTGTGTTTATTGACGATGCACACACATTTTCAACCATATTATTCGCAAAAAGATATAGTATTCCATCAACTTGTTCCTACTCTTCAATCGTTGCGTACTACGATCACCAATGTATTCATCTCAGACGTCTACACCGTCTCTACTGTTGATTCGCCCACTGGAGTTCATGATTCATCTGAGAATGAAGATACTACTGCACCATGACAGGTGAGTATTTTCGTTCCATTAAACATATATGCACAATGCCTCTTGCATAGTATGCGCATTTTAAGTGATTCTATAAAATTGTTTCTAAAGCGCGCAATACACTTCGATTTGCAGGTCTTCGACCTGAGTGATTGGACCTGAGTGATCATGTGCTTGTAATTGGTCACCATTCCTTTGAAGAAGTGTGTACGTGAGTCTTTCCATGAGTATGCCACTTTTTAGCAATACTTGCCAAAATTACCGGACATAACTGAAAAAAATGAGCATCGTTGTCATTGTGAAACTCCTTCTTGTTTAATATCATACACTACCCAATGCTCTGAGATGTTATCATATAACTTGATCGCAGAGCGGCGATGGTTCCTCTTCAAAGGACGACTCTTATTCGTGGACGGAGAGCTTGTGAAGACGACAACAAGAAAAGGAAAACTCCAAGACCCGCTGAAGGGCAGCCGAAGCTTCTCCACATTTGTCCTCGATGCCCCCTCAACGCATTCCTGGTAGGAATGTCCGATTATGATTTGTTGTTGTGCACTGTTATCATGGATAGTGTTGGTATTTTTGGCGAAATTGTATTGTTTTCAAGGAAATAAAGAATAAATAAAAGAATGAAATCAGCAATACAATGAGGAAAACGTGTAATAGAATATCTAACCGAGAGGATGGTGGAAATCTTGGAAGTGCCGAGACTCTTCTCAAATAACATGCACTCTCGTCTTCTCTGGCCGATTAGAGTGCGTACTCCGTGTTTTGCGTTGTATTTTTTTGATAGAATTCAGTGCATACATTTTATTTGAAACGTCTTGATAAATTGCGCATCAGAAACAAGCACAGCTCTTAATAATGTATGAATATCTATCTAAATTCACTTGACACCTCATCATCAACAATTCTTTATATTTTCTTTCCAGGTTCCTGTTCCTGTTCCTTTTCGAATTCGAACTCTGTCTTCCTTGAATTCCTCGATCATCTTGCAATTGTATCTTTCCTGAACCACAGATCGTCTGACTCTTTCAGTTTTCCTCCTGTTTCTCTGATCCACGCGATATTGGTCAGAAAAACGATCATGTATAGAGAAGAGCGGATCCAGTAATCAATCGATTCGGGCCTAGGACCAACAGGAGTGGATTAACCATTGATTCATTGAACTGATTGGCCGGCAAACAGGTGGACAATATCGATCTAGATTGGATGGGACTAGCTGTTACGGGAGGGAACATAAGGAGGTTGAATACTCCATCTGACCCACTCAACATGAGGCATTCTCAATCTGCTCTGACTGCAGAGAGTAAAGTCCAAATGGTGAGATGAGAACACAGATCGGGAGGCAGAGCAACCGGAAATAAGTTACGATTCAATATGTGATTACAATGTCCTATTGATTGGCTCGTGAGTCTACGGAAGAGTAAGAAGAACAATATATCTGCTGTGCTAACTAATCAATTAATTGACGCGATCGCACTTAATGACTGTCTAACTCGTTCGCATCTCTCTTTCTGTTCTGCGATACATGCCCAGAATGTATCTGTAGGTGATCAAACCATAACCCCAAACTACAAGTATCATCTTCAACAGCCACTTCACCATAAAAACATGAAAATTCAAGAAATGAAATGTTACTATTAAAGTAGTTTATCAATTTGTTACCTATATTTTGAGTCACAAAAACATCAATCACGAGACCAATCTATACAGAAAATGACATTAATGTGCGTTGTAATTGGGCTACGATGAAGTTTTAATCTCGAGTAGGTAGATCATGAGGAGCTGAAAAGTTTGATTGATTTTATCAATAAACTTGAGATGATTTGTAGCAAACAAAAAATCCGAGCGCAAGAACTAATTCTTTATTATTGCTTATTGAGGATACCAGATATCGGTCAGGTTCACTTTCCCCGTGATCTCTGACTGACCGGACTCCATGTAATTATTTCCAGACCGTGCCTTCGATTTTTTTCCACTTTTGATGCATTGCATCAACGAGGAAAATATGAAGCAGCGGAATGAGCAGTGAATGGTAACGATAACAAGAATCGGAGGCTCTCTTCAATTTGCATACTCTCACTCTCGTTTCATAATTTTTAAACATTATATGAGACTCTTTTCATTTGAACGTGACTGTCCAACGGTCGAGGAGGCGGAGAAAGAAAGAGTCCGGCAAGTGATCCACCTTGTCTCCTCCCCTTTTCCCTCGTCAAGGGGAGAGAAAAATTAGCAGGGCTTTTCCTTTGCTGAGCCTCACCGTGTTGACAAAGACGAGGACGAACAGACCGACGAATTTGAGCAGAAGCCGTCCAATCCGGCTCGCGAGTCTCTCAAATGGAGAAGGTATAGGTCTATCCACGTCTCTATCCTCTGGTCTATCCACTGGTTAGGCCAGCTGACACTTCTCTCTGAAATGGAATGAACATTGCATCGCTGTGCTCGTCAATCCTTTCACCATTCTCCATTACTTTATTTCAGGATAAATATGTATTTGTATAATATCATAAACTCGTCAATATCATATACTTATTGTCTCTGTGGTCGTGCTGTTCGGGTTCACAGACGTAATGAGCGACTAGTATACTTTTTATCGAAGTTTTTTTTTGCAAAAAAAGGCCCTTCTCTAAGTATATTTTAAAAATCTTGCATGATAAGGTTCGAACGCTCACTGGGTGAAATTAACTCGGAAATAATCTTGCACTAGCGAGATTTACTTTTCTACGTTTGCGTATTCTTTATCGAGATTGCCTACCGGTTTTGCGCCAGACGTAAAAAAACAACAAAAAAACACGCATGAGTGAGAGAATCTAGAGATAAAGAGTTTCCATATTCCTGGAATTTCAGGGGTAACCGATACAGGACCTGCAACTCTAACTTACTCTCAGTCTGCGCTGGACACGGGGAGGAGCGAGCACGATCGCCTTCAGAGTATAGAATATTGTGAAGACCACGGTAATAATGGCGAGTCGCTGTTTTGGAGTGAAGAGATCGTCCGGGCGAGTCTGAAGAGATATGTTCTTGATCTTGTTCTATTTTGGTGTGTGTTAGTTAGTCCAAAATATTGAACAGGTAAATATTTCGTTAAGGGTTGAGATGAGAAGTTTTCACTATACCACTTCGTGCTCACAATCAGTTCTGATTCGTGTTTTTCACGATTTCATCGATACTTCTTTAATTTTCGGCCCAGTCTTTTCTCACAAAATTTTTTCTCCCCATTATTCTCACTCCATTTGTTGCTTGGTCCAAGCATCAGAGAAGTTCTTCGGCTCCCGCGCTCAACACGGGTGGACTAGGTGAGAGGAGGAACAATAACAAACAAAAAAATTGATAATACACTATTCGATCACAGCTCTCTCAATTCGCTCAGTCATAAGTGTGAGAGAGAATATGCAATTTGACGACCCATTCCCAATCTCAATAGGTAGGAGGGTCATACGCACGATACTCTCCAGGAAGGAGTCGATGGGTGATTTGGATTGGCTGGAAGTCTCGACGGAAGAAGAAGAGGAGGGATGAGTTGACGCGACCCACATCTGAAAATAGGTAATTTTTCATAGTTTTCTTACAGAAAAGGTAATGTGGCTTCCACCATCAAATCAATTTTTTCAGTCGTTAGGAGACATGGTCAATATGCGATCGTTCCTCATAAACACTAACCTTTTCCGCGTAATTCTGTCCCTCTTGGATGCCGGTTATGAATTCATTGATCGCTTCATTGATAAAATCCATCGCGATGTGGACCCTGAAACAAAACTGATTCGCCTTGCTCTCTCCCGTTTCTCTGATCAACGATAGAGCATTGCGATCTGTGAGAGGCAAACAATAGATCGCGAAAAATAGAAACAACATTCAAAGTAAACGGGCGATCATATTTATTTGGTTGATTGAATCGAATATCAGGTCAAACTATAATATTAAAGCGCGTTGATAAAGGTAAAGTCTCCCCCCCCCCTCTATTCCGGACAAACCAAGCTCAGCCCTCTGCTAGGCGCTGCCATTATTGACAAAATGTGTGGGACAAGGAAAATTGAAAAGCCTGAGCCATTGCGTGAGTGCATGATAAGAAGTTTGAATTGCCGCTTGACTCTCTCAAATCTTAACAGTCTCTCGCTTCACTGACCGCAGAGGGGCAAAGCGAAATGGTGAGACAGAGAAAGGTGAGGAATCAGTGATAATTTGAAATCGAAAAGCGATTGTGAATAATAATAAAAAAATTCATAAACACGTTCACGGGCATAACGGAACCTGCGTAAATTGATGAGCAAATGAGGAAGCCGCGAAAAGTAATCATACAGACAAGCGATTATGAACAAAGAAGAGGCTAGGCAAAGAGCGATTGTCAACGCGCTTAGTGAAATGGCCATTGTTTGGTAGCGCATTGGGAATAAAGGGTGAGGTGGATATTCTTTCACTTTCACTACGAGAACATCGATTCACTTTCACTAAGTGAGAATCGAGGAGAAAACTGAAAATGAGCGAACACTCGATCATCAATTGCGATTGGCACGAAAAATTGTGCTTTCACCTACTCCAATTTTTTTAGATCTCAGACTGTCACGACACGAACGATTACGGCGAGGTGAGGAGAGATTCTCAAATCATTCACCGTGATTTCAGACTTTTCAGACTGGAATGGCTCTCGATTGTCACTGGGCTGTCAATGAGTACAGGCGGGACGGAAAAGCTTTGAGAAAAGAGGTGATTATGCTTTGTAACATGCCAAGATATTGAAAGACATGTCAGAGAAGGTAAATAATTAGCAAGAATCGATTGTTTCGAACAAGAGTACAGCGATCACACTCAGACGAAGTGATTTCATCATAGTATCTAATCAGAGCATCATTTGTTCTCTCTCGCTCTCAATTCGGGAGGGCTGATAAGAGTGTTGACTTGACCGGCCGAAAGACGCAGAATGTAAATGTAAAATAAAGACGCATAATAATGCACATAATCGATAATGTAAAGACGCAAGAAGACGGATTCCCAAGAAGATGGCTTGATCCAACAAACAGGTCACAGGCCCACACTCCACCGCTTGCAATAAGTAAATGCTATCGATAAAATTCAACCGAATTCCTTGATTTATAGTCCAATGGTAGCATGGGACAACGAGAAGGGGCGTGGGGACACAAGACAGGACAAATACATTCGTTTTTCTGTCTACAACAATCCGTAATAAATAAAAATACAATCATACACATCGATGTGTCGATAAGGCAAGATGATACATATGGTACACGGTTTACTATCGAGATACTCTTGTTAATCTTCTCTGAAATTCTGATCAATCGGAAGATCGAAATTGATCGGGTTGATATCGTCTTGTCCCGGGGATGATCTGAGCTGTGCCTCGTCAGCTACGATGAACGAGACATCGAGCATACAGAATTCCGCTCGGCACGTGGGACAAGATGCCTGAATGGTAAGGTTTCTTGATCAATCGAAATAGTTTATCCACAAAATATGATTCGCAATTGTCACACAATAGTCTTTGTATTTTGCACAGGTTACATTGAACACGCCATGATAGAGAATGACGCATCGAGAATAGACACTAACCGATACCTAGGAAGAACCGGCAGTAGACTGTTAAGCGATCACTTTTGTGTCAAGTACTCAGCCAGTGGTCGCTGAAGAGACTAGCTCTTTATCGTTTCTTTCTATTCGCAAATTATGTTAAATTATAATATCATACTCCTTAATAAAGGAGAGAGGTCTCCCTGTGCGCGTGTGTATGTTTGTCCACTATTGCGAAAGTCACGTAGACAGGCCACGAAACTGTAAACAAGGTCAAACGTGTTGCGCGCGCTTTCTATATTGTGAAATGGATGGAGAACTCAACGCACGTTGAAGAGAGCTCCAGACGATAAGACCCCGCCGAAGGCGGGGGCGATATCGGCTGGTTTTAAATCAATTAAAAATCCTATACCTGTCCGTCCAGCCATCTCTCCGGTCTCGCTTGATTCTGCTTCGCGGCGAAGATTCTTCCCAGGCAGCCGACACACCACATCGGACGACAGAAACACTGACGACATGCCGGAGATCCCTCGATCACCCTGGAAGAGCAGTATTTTACAAATGTAATAATTGATCATTTAATGTTTTATGATTATTGTTTCTCACATGAATATGCAATGCATCGTTGAAACGTAATTTAGTTCTCACACTCCGAAATGTCCATTTGCGTTTTCCATGATATTTTTAATTTAGAACAGCCTTTCCTATTCGCTGAACCACTATTTTCGATTTGCTTCTTCTAAAAATAATCTGAAAGATGAGGAAACGAAATAGTATCTAAGAGAGAGATGCGAGACAACCCAAGCGCAATGTGAGCGAACGAGTGTGTACTCCGATGTAGTCTAGTGGTTATGATTTGCGGCTCTCACCCGCAAGGCCCGGGTTCGATTCCCGGCATCGGAACAAATGTTTTGCTGTATTTTCAGAAGCTTGTTTTCGAAGATTTAACTTTAATTTATTTTTTTTGCAGCACTGATTAAAGAACTTTAGTCAATTTTACTAACAGATCACGTTCCCCAATGAGCTTTTTTCTTTAGTACCATTTTCACACGTTTCCTTCAAAAATATTATAGTTTCAATTAAGTAAAATCTGACTCTCTGCATCGCTTCTCCAGTTTGACATTGGGCAGTTCCGACGAGCATCCGAAACACGGCTCCAATTCACCTATTCGACTGTACACTGCCCGAGGATTCTTGTCGATGCAGTTGACGAAGGCCTATAATTAGTTATTTAATATAATTACATATATAGTACGCAAATATTACTGAATTTGATTTTTTTGCCGTTGAATTTGTGTAATAACCAGCTGACCGTTACAAATCTCTCGTTGAGTGATTGATGGAGGATCACATTTCTCGCCATGCCGATCGGCGCATTCACTTTCTCCTGAAGATCCCGGAACTGTTCCGTGCGCACTCTCAACATAATTAATTAATTTTTTTTAAATAATTAACACAGCACTAGCAATACACATCCAATCAGGCATAGTTATCTTCTGTGAAACGTACTCCGCGATGCGGGATTTCACGGGTGCAAATCTCTGTATTTTCTTGTAACAAAGTTTGATTTTTAAGCCACGCAAGGGCTTGGGAGGTCCAGACTGACCGGAATCGGAAGCTCTTGATGTCTTTGTGTCGAATCTGCGCTTCAATCACTAGGAATTGCAGCTCGTCGTTACTCCTCTCGTTGTTCAGGTGCTGAAAGCAGTGTTTATTGTTCATCCTGAGCTTTTTCCCACATTGTAACCTAATCAATTTCCGATCAAAAAGCCGTGCAATGAGAGGCGAATGGAGAATGAAACCCGATTATGTTTCATTCATTGAATATACGAATTCGAGCACGAGTACGAGTAAAGTTGAATCCTTGCATTTTATCACGACTAACTACCCGAGGATGAACATTACTCCTGCACTCTCCCATGGAAATGAATAAACGGGCGCTCTCTCATTCCCAAAATCGCTCGGAAAAGAGCTTCAGTGCCCATAGTTTCGAGCCGAACTCACATGAACAGTGGTCGTTTTGATGACTTCGAAGGTGACATCAGTCAGATTGACGATGGTGAAGTCGAATCGTGTGATGTGAATGAGCCAGTGATTGCCGACCACGAGTTTCGATGAGTCTGCATTTGAAATTAATGAGTAAATTAATAAGTTGGCAATTCATTAAGTGCACAAGCTGCTGCGAAAAGTAACGATTTTTATCGAAAAAAGTCAGCCTCTCATTATCCCTCTTGTATTCGCAACAAATTTGTCAACATATCCATCATTTGCTCCATCATTTCCGTCCAGACGTCCACACTTATCACACTTATAACATAATTAGGAAGCAAATGACTTACGCGCGAAGGAGACGGCAAAGTTGGCAAACTCCAGGTATTCGGTAGTGATCTCTTGCATCAATCGATCGATATCCCGACCGTATCTGAAATCGATATTAATATATATATAATAATACAATGCACGTATGAAGCAAAACATAAATATTAGTTATTCCGAACGAAAGTCTTTTCTCTGACTAGACGTTATACATCTTCGAGTGAAATATTACTCACGCCGAACGCATTACATGTTTATGTCTGCATAGTTCGTATACATTGAGTGAATGCAGACCGGGAGATAGTGTATTTGCACACGGGAAATAGTAAGTAAAAAACGAACAATGCCAGCTCCTTCATCTGTCGCATCTGTGAGAAGTTGGAGGTGATCGTAAAGAAGGCGTACGCAATTCCCACTAAAAAATTTCTTAACGCTCACAAATTATGAAAACTGCACTTTGTCTAGTGACGATGAAACATACTCCATTTTCATCAAAAAATACAGGAAAGTGTGCTAGGGCCGGAGACAATTTATTTTATTTGCGACTACTCACTTTTGTTCAATATATAAAATTGAAATACATAAAAATATAAAATGTACATGTTAACTCACTGATCATCGAAGCCAGACATGCCGTTGCGACGTACGTGCTCAGGGTGGTCGGGGGCACGTTGAGAATGATGTAGACGGCAAAGATTCCGGGAAGACAGAGAACGCACACTCGATTGATCAGAATCTGAAAGATTTCACTTCGATAAACTTTAAAAAAGTGATTCTATTGGATTTATGGTTCTAGTATTCAGATGACTTTGTCTTCCAATTGAGTGAAAGTAAGCAAAACACACCTTTCGTAGCTGGTACTCGACAACGTTCACTGAGAAATCTCCGATCCATCTGAAACATGATAAAAATATAGATAAGCACGGAAAACTTTATTTTCCCTTTTTAAAGCAGGAAGAGTGAGGAAACACACCTCCAGAACAGATGCTCAAACGTTGCACCGGCCGAAACGAACTCATCCGGAGGCCAAATCATGGCGATCTGTATTTGAATGAAACCATGTTCACAATGTGGTTAATACGTTTAAGAGACCTTTCACGAGAGAACGTAACAACAGCACGGATGACTTTTCTGCAACCTACCCCAATATTTTTTTGGTGAAGTTCTCATACCGAGTGCTGATTCCCGTCGCAATATGAACAGTTTTTATGAACTCTCCGAAAAGTTACAGGCCTGGCCCAAAAAAATCAGATTTTTCAACTAAAATTTTATATTGTTCTTAAAACTTGAAACTACGTATTTTTACACGTAGATTTCGAAAAAAACATTTTGGAAGATATACGACTTCGAAAAAAGGTCAAAAATCGATTTTTCCAAGTTTTTTCGCTCTAGTGAAAAATTTTATCGTCCATTGACCTTTTTAAACATTAAAATCGGATTCCTCATGAAAAATTACTACGGGTCCCAAAAATTCAGAGAAATCGATCTATGTGCCCGTGAATTACATCGTTCCAAGTAACGCCCAGTCATGACTTTTTGAGCAAAACTGCTCACTTTGACAGGATGCAAAACGTTTAGAGAACCATTCCTTATGCCCGAATGGAATTTTTTAATCATTTTTCACCTATTTACGATGTTTTGATAACTTTCCGACATCAATTTCGAAAATCGTTCACCTCGACTTTTTTCACATAAGGGTCCCCCCTTATGTGAAAAATCCACTCAAGGGTCATGTCAAAAATGGATCTCAAATCAGCTTATATGCATGTTATGGTGTTTAAAACTTAGTTTTATATTAGTTTCAGTGCATTTGGACATAATATTATGGCCAATTCTGGTATGACCCCAGACGGATTTTTCACATAAGGGGGGACCCTTATGTGAAAAAAGTCGAGGTGAACGATTTTCGAAATTGATGTCGGAAAGTTGTCAAAACATCGTAAATAGGTGAAAAATGAATAAAAAATTCCATTCGGGCATAAGGAATGGTTCTCTGAACGTTTTGCACCCTGTCAAAGTGGGCCGTTTTGCTCAAAAAGTTATGACTGGGCGTTACTTGGAACGATGTAATTCACGGGCACATTGATCGATTTCTCTGAATTTTTGGGACCCGTAGTAATTTTTCATGAGGAATCCGATTTTAATGTTTAAAAAGGTCAATGGACGATAAAATTTTTCACTAGAGCGTAAAAACGTGGAAAAAATCGATTTTGATCTTTTTTCGAAGTCGTATATCTTCCAAAATATTTTTTTCGAAATCTACGTGTAAAAATACGTAGTTTCAAGTTTTAAGAACAATATAAAATTTTAGTTGAAAAAAATGACTTTTTTTGGGCCAGGCCTGTAACTTTTCGGAGAGTTCATAAAAACTGTTCATATTGCGACGGGAATCAGCACTTGGTATGAGAACTTCACCAAAAAAAATATTGGGGTAGGTTGCAGAAAAGTCATCCGTCCCCCCTTCTCAATAGCTACGTTCTCTCGTGAAACGTCTCTTAATTGATAAGAGAAAGTGTTTGAATGATGCAATTGAAAAATGTTTTGTAACGTTTGGAGGTCAATGACTACTTTTATGGTTAGATAACTCACCGAGAATAAACTGAAGATGGCAGCGGGTACGAAGAGAGTGCTTTCCATTTCATATTCCATCGATCGCCTTGTTTACGCACTGAATTGCTCAAGAATTAGGGCGAACGTTATCAAACCACCACAATATTTTGCCACATTCACATATTTTTTGTAAGGATAGACTAGCGACTAGCACTAAACTGTCTGAGAAGTAGTCACAGGGACATCAACATTCGCCCATAATCGCATGTCGTTATTGCTATGTAACTACTGGACCACTATAATGTCTAAGTAAACATAATTGCCGGAGAGAGTAGGGGGGATCGATTGCGGTCACAAGGCGGACTGGCCACGTTTCTCTATAGCGACGCGGCTGTGGCTTGAATAAACCATTTTCCCTCAATTCCCTTCGGCATTTGACTTAGTAGCGAATTTAGAGTCAGTGGTAGCAAGAAAAACCACGAAAACATTAATAAAGCCATTTAAAAAACCCAAATGAAGGTAACTGACAGACGAATAACGTCTAATCGAGACGAAATTATAGGCCAATCGTAGTCAATTGGGTTGTCGAGTCTGAAAGAAAGGATAGATAAGGAGAGCACGTGGCATTCAACTGTAAACAGGGTTGCGAATCGCTAAGCAAACGTGTTGTAGGCTCTTCAGGGCCGGGAAGCGAGCCGGAAAATGCATATTTACTGCCTACCGTAGCCCATCCTCACGCTCAGGAACTTCCGTGCGGGAAAATTTCGAAAAGCTTGCAAAATTTGCAAGATTTTTGCAGCCATGCATACATTAAGTTTCACTTTTCATATTCAATTGAGTTTTAATAAGGGTTTATAACTTTAATATTATATATTATTAGTGAACCCTGAGTTGATTTGAAAGAAGGAATGTGTGTCCAGATAGCTCAAATTATGATAAGATTCCTAATTTCCTGCTTCTCCTGAGCCAAATTGATGATTCATACCAGGTAAAATCGCAATTTCCGCCCCGTTTCTAGCCATTACTCTAGCGCACTATTACTGCCTCCTCCCATTCCCGGAAGTATGATTGCCGTATTGGGAAGAGGAGGTAACAATGGAGGGAAGGAAACGTTATGGTTGCCATTTGCCCGTTTCATCATTCGCTGCTTTTCCTCTGTTTCTCTGTTCACTTCTCTCTTGAGTGATTGCATGTTTTCGTTTGCGCAAATATCTCGCGCGTGGATAGAGGGCACACAGAGTCACTCGCGGGCAGCGGAGGGAGAGGGAGCGGGGCAAAGAGAGAGGCTACGACACGTTGCTTATATTGATACACTATACGGGAGCGGGAGAGAGGGAGAGAGGTCAGTCCGTATCAGCTCTATGCATCAGCTCCACAGTCGATCGATCGCCATTCGTTGATAGTGATAAGGCCATGTTGTTGAAGGCAAGGGGAAGCAAAGAATGGCAACTACGTCACGGGGGGATGTAGAAATGTTTATGTTTTCGAAAAGTCTCATGTCTGGGCTTTGCCATGGGACCTTGCGTGGCTCCTTTCCTCATTTCCCTGGAATTAATAAAGGTGATCGAGAGAACGGCTTGACTTACTGAATGGGTGGTTACATTCACCTAACCTCTGACTTCCCACCCAGTCCGCACTTCTCCATCTCGGCTGTCTTATCAAATCTGCATCAGCGAGTTCTTGCGGGCAAATTATCGCATCTATCTCGAGCCCGTTTCGCAATTTACTTCTCATTCACATGAGCGATTCCGCGACTCGACGCTACACCTCCTTCCTCCCGTCAATCGACACCCCCCCCTCCTTCGAGCATTCCTTCTTTCCACCTTTCCCTCCCCTTCCCTCTCCCTCTTTGTCCCCGTATGTTTCCTTCCCGCATGTAGTCCGTTCTCAGTTTGTTGTGCTCATCCTATGACGACCGTGCTATTCCGTTTCTATATGCGTTTTGCTCCTTCTCACGATAGGGCAGCTCAATTTGTTCATGCAATCTCCTTTCAATCACGTTCAGACCGGGTGAAAGAGCAAGCAATAGGAAATGAGAGAATCAGGCTAGATTTATTCGAGGATGCAAAGAGGAGGGAGCTCATCCCCTCTCTTCTGCAATCGTTTTCTGTGTCGCGCGTGCACAGGCTCGGGGTTCTTGGCAAAGTTCCAGTTCACAAGTTCGCGATGAGACCATCACCAAATTCTCTCACTTTCGCCTGCTCTCTCGCTTTTCTCTGCTTCCCTTCCCATCTCTCGCTCTCCCTCTGTAGAATGCCGTGCAAAGGTCATGCAATCGTGTCAAATGGCGTGTCGCTCTTTACTCTGATTGACTCGGAGGAACGATTCATTCTTTTCCCTTCTTTTTCTTCCTTTCATCTGCATGTTCCCGACCCTTTTTCCTTCTCCAAATGGCTCCCGTAGAGGGCACTCTCCGCAATTGTCTGACTCTCTTCATTCTTCCATGCTCTCTCATCCTCTCTGACAGTTGAAGAGACGAGACCAGTCTTCAATAGTTCAAAGCTTACTCTGTTATGGCCATTTCGAGCCACAAAATGCACGATAAGGTGCGTGTTTCTCAAACGGAAAGCACACAGCAAAATGTGTGCGCCAGATGTATTTGCCAAACTGTGGGCTTTTATCCCAAGCTGGCCAAATATTGGCAGCGTGCAAGCCCTGCCCGTTGGTTGCAGGCGCTCCCGCATTCTTGGGAGATTCTTCATCCTCTCCAATTATCCCATGTCCTACCTAGCGTGCCAAAGCCTTTTTTCAACTGGCGCCGTTCACCCACCGAAAGTTTATGTTTAAAGCAAACTTCCATAAACTGTCACCATGAAGACCGTCTTTTGTGAAAAAAAGCGTAGAATTCTTGGTATCCCCTTCTTCCTTTTTGTGCTTCTCCTACTCTCCTAGACCTCCTTTTTATCGGTCGCTGTAGTCCGGGTGACTTTTTCTGTCGTCTCCTGGGAGATTGTTGTTGTTCTACACCCCCTCGTGCTTGTTCACTGACCGATGATGTTTCACTCGAGTTTGAAGTTCAATTACGGAGAAACCATCGGATTCGCTGAATATTTTGAAAAGGGTAGTCATCTTAGGTCTACTCTACACTGTCTGCTAGAAGAGTTGTTTACCATTCGAATATTCGGGTTATATTCTGGGGATTGTGTAGTTAGGGATGAGTTTTTGTGAAGATTTCGTTCTATCGTCACTCTGATCGGGATAAGGAAAAAGTGAGGTTTTTTCTGCGTTTCGAGATGACAAATAGCGATTGCCTCTCGCGTTTTTTCTGCCAATTCTTTCGATGATCGAAAAACAAGCCGGAAGTGCACAGCCGTCAATACAATTTTGTCGCCTAACCCGAACAAAGTCTCTCTCGCAGTTTTGCCCACTCCCTCAGCACACCTACGGACCTGCCACGATACAAATTTCGCGTCGAAATAGTAGTGGGTATAGGTAGAGGAGCCATGTTCCATGTGTGATCTACCATGCGATCTCATTAAGTCGGTCTTCAATTTCTCCAGTGGTATATATTGGCCGGCACCCTTCAAGGCTCCCCCCCCCCTTCTCTCCCCCCACCTGAACCCGCGCAACTAATCAAGGGTTCTCGTCAAGCCTCCAATTAGCCAGACGGGAGGGACACCAAAACGGGCCAGAAGCTCTTCAGGTGCTCATCGAGGTCTACACTGGACAGCCACTCAACGTTTTACCTTAAAATAGAGTAAAAAGTGACCTGATGTCGACTTGCGAATTCGATATAATTCGTCAGACTTCGACTCACCAGTAGTCCTTTGCACCTGCACATCAGTGGAGTTTGAGTTGCGAGAGCCCTTTCGCCCTTGCCTCTTCCCCTTAAGTAGCCTTGTGTTTCTTAGTCGTTCCGTCCCCCCTTTCAGTGCTCTTCTCTCAATAATTGGATGGTGAAAAGAGGACGAGCAGACAGGGACAGCGGCTTAGGTCGGGCAATGCGCCAATCTCGTCCATTTCCCATTTCCATTACACCCCTTCTTACCCTCAAATCGATTTGATTTGAGTGTTCCTGCAGCAGTTGCATGCTCTTCAACACAATATAGTTCATTTCCCATTTCCATTGCGCCTCTCCCTCTCCATTCCTCAAATCGATGTCCAGTGTTTCCCAGCAACGTATGCTTCCTTGCTCTTCTGCCCAATATAGATTATAGCTCTTTCATCCGTCTCCTCTCAATATTCAATATAATGCGCCCTGCGGCCATTTGAAAAGAGCGAGCGTAATTTCGGGGAATCTGACAGCGGACGTTTGCGAAATTTCACCCTTCTTTCTGCAAAACTTTTTCGCACCTCACTCCCTCCATCCTTCTTCATCCTCTCGCACATAATGAGTTCCAATTTCGACGTTACCCTCATCCCTCCATGTCATTATCCTTGGCATCCTCACTCTCGCCCTAACTCGAGCTAATCAACACTTCATCCGCCTCCTCTTCCCCTTCTTCTTCTTCTCCACCACCGGAAATTGGTCATATTTCTAGCGCCTCAAGAATAGACAAACATGCTAGGCTAAAAGAACAACCAGATCGATACCGTAGTTGCGTAATAGTAGATACCGTCAAGCGGGAGGAAAATGAACCAAATCCGGGAAAATCCGGGAAAATCCGGGGAAAACCCGCACCTGCTGGCAAACGCGCCAGAGTTGATGAAATGACTCCATATTTGGATTTTGGGTGTTTCAAGTGATTATCTAAAATGTATCGTGAGGGAATTTAAATTGGTTGATTCTAAATAGTCAAACGCGTGCATCCAAACGTCATCCGGGAAATTCAATTTTGAGAGCCGGGAAATGGCAAACTCAAAATCTCACGGGAATCGATATATTTATGTTAATTTGATTTCTCACTGATATCTAGAATACTAGGAAGTTCAGCCCCACAGATTTTGGCGATTTCGACGATACACCATTTCCCGGCTCTCAAAATTGAATTTCCCGGATGACGTTTGGATGCACGCGTTTGACTATTTAGAATCAACCAATTTAAATTCCCTCACGATACATTTTAGATAATCACTTGAAACACCCAAATCGAAATATTGAGTCATTTCATCAACTCTGGCTCGTTTGCCAGCAGGTGCGGGTTTTCCCCGGATTTTCCCGGATTTTCCCGGATTTGGTTCATTTTCCTCCCGCTTGACGGTATATGTAAGACAGCGCTTAGACATTTCAGAGAACTGTGGGGACCTGTCGACAGGAGCTTGTTAAGTTTATACATCGATGCCGCTGCAGTTACCGTAGTCTAAGATATTTCTCTCTCTAATGATTGCGTGCGGTTCAAGAGATCGAAAGATAAGGTAGGGGACGTCTAAACAATCTGGTTAAGTGCCCGTCAAAAGTACCAGTATTAACGTGGGCAGAATTACGATTTCGCGAGATTAATGGTATTGAGACCTACGGTGGGACGACGATCCTACGTGACAGGGCTAGTACGAATTCTGTCGTAACGCATTATCTTCATTCCTATCCCAAGCAGCCATTCTCGTGATGACAATTCGGCTCTCCTCTATGTCATGCTCCCTCGTCTCTCTGACCTATAAGGGATCATGCATAACCGAGAGAGATGTGAGCCTCGCTCAGCCTGGCATTCGAAAGGGCATATTGAATAGATTGCTTCAGTAATAACCCCCTTCTTCTGCGTATTCTATTCGTCTGATGAAGAAGGTTAATGCGGTCTCGGCATCGTATAGTAGTCATATAAGGGTCTTGCTTGCAGACAGCTTTTTACCGGTTCGCTACCGTAAATCTACTTTGGTCTCGAGGCAAGGAATAAGCAGTTTAGTTGTATACGGTAGTGGTTCTCGATCCCTTGGCGATGTACCACTATGTGATTGAGTGACTCCAATCATTACCGGATAGGAAAACTGTTAGTTTGAACTCAAAATCGCTTCTCACATTCAAAAACCGTTTAGCTGGGAAAAGATGCAAAGAAGGGCGAAAAGATAGCGGAAACCACTTTTTTCGCATACCTCGAGTAACTTTCGCCGGTGTGACCGAGTCGAATGTGCACGCTCGGATCTCTCTCAATTCGGCTCGCTCATGAACCCGTCAGGTAGAGCGGGAGAGCAGGCAAAGTAGTGATACCGAGAGCATTGGTCGCTTAGCGGTGTGTAGATTTCGCGACCAAGGTGCAAAGATCACTGCAATCCCTTGATGCATGATTGATGTGTTGCGTGCTCCCCTGCAATCCTCCTGAACCGACAACTCATTCGCATTAGGCGATGTGCGCAGCAGAAGTGAGTGAAAAATCTCCCCATTTTCAATGCTATTACATCTGCCTGATCTACGAAACCCCTTGCAAAAGGAGGAGTCAGAGACGTAACGGGAGGCTTCTGGGGGCTATTCCGGGAGGCACGCAATTCCAAGGTGATTTCCGTTGATTTCCGCTCCCCTGGACCAGATTCATCACATCACTTACCCTCTTTCCTATCTCTCGAACCACACATCTGCAAACGATCAGAATGCCGGCCGAAATTTAGTGCCGGGAGATGGGGAGGACGGTGTGGAATGAATAGGAAGCCGATGAGCGCTCGACAAAGTAAGATCGTTGTTCTTCGAATGCGGGCATGAGCGGCACCTTACAAGGCCTCCTTCCTTATCATTCACCACTTTTTTGCGCCCTTTGTGATCGACCCTTGGTTTCTGGATGCTCTTTTGCATCACGCGCGCGCTGCCCCATTCCGATCCCATATTGCTGCCCCCTTAACGACCCTTATCATGCCAATGCCAATCAAACGCCGTCCTTCTTCTTCCTCTTTTTCGCCACGGCTTTTCCTCCTCCCTCGTAAAGTATACAATGCGTCTTGATTACGCTAGTCCAGCGAGACGCACCGTGAGACCTACAGGGAGTACGCGGAAAGAGGCTGATACGCCGCGGGGGGGGAGGGGGGACTAATTCGTATTTCGAATATGTTTTCTGTCATTGACTTCGAATCACAAGCGCTCTGCATCCAGGGGGTAGTTGGGGCTGGCGAGACTCTCGATCCCACCATGAAAGTTACGTATCTCACTCCCGGATACGGTACTTTATACTTCGTGTGGATAGTACCATATTTTAAACAAGTTGTTGTGACCTTCGTTTGAATATCTCCCGCCGCGCCTTTTGCACTGATCTAGAGAATGACCTACTCGAGTTTTCACAACACCTTCTCGAATGCATCGATCGATATTGTGGGATACGGTAGAGGACAGGGGATACGGTACCCTCCTCCAATCCCGACCTCCATTCCAGACGACGTCGACTCCTCCCCTTTGCCGTAGTTCCTCCCCCCTCCCCTGCACCTCCTCTGCCCCCCTCTCCAGACTCCGCCCCCATTCCCGAATGATATCTCGGCCGCCGCTCGCCATTCAGTCGTCTCTCAACGGCCTCACACGCACACACAAGCTTCCCTCCCCTCCCTCCTCTCTGATATTTAACCCCCCCCCCCCTTCTCTCCAATACATTCGTGATTGCTCGCTTCGTCGTTATCGTTGATAGTACACAGTCGTCCCTCCTCCCCCCTTCCAACCTCCTTCGACCCCTCCATCGGACCCTCCATCGGACCTTCGACGGACGGACCCGAGGTTAGGAGTTCCCGAAGTACGGTATCCTGCAGGGTACTGAAGTTAAATCAAAGTAGTGCGCCTTGCCGAATAACGTAGCTTCTTAGTAACTATGTATCCTTCTGATTCCCATTTAGAGCTCCCTGCAGGTTACGGTATCATCATTTTGTGTCTCTTCCCTCCTCCTCCCTGTTTATGTTGTATCCGGCCATCGATTGCGCCTCTCACAATGGATTGATAGAGAGAGAGAGGCAGGCAGATATGAAGTCGCCGTGCCTTGTCTGTCTATTATGTGTTCATTTGTGTGTTCCTCTTCACATTATCATAGTGTCGTCTATTTGTGGCTTTCAGTTCAACTCATTGGAAAGGGCGGGGCGAGATTGAACATAGCCTATTAGCTTCGTCGTTCCAATCTTGAAGATTCGCCTTGCAGTTTAGAACAGTTTTGCTCGTCAAGCAGATAATTAGTTTCCAATACACCGGTGTGTGCTATGAACAGAGGGGCATTTTCGATTTTGCTGAGTGTTTGAGTGTTCCGAGCAGAATCTACACCCAAAAGGGGAAAGTTTTGCGCGAATGAGCGAATACTCGGGAATCGCCGATTATCTTCTTCTTAGTAGAGCCGAATAGAATGGTTGAGGGGCAATAAATTTTGAAATATACTATTCCCCCTTGCGCGAGTTCAGAAGTTCATACGGGCGCATAATCATGCGGGAAATATCTCATGGACGCGAATTTCGTGCTTGAGTATGAGAATATCGTGCCTTGACTACTGAGAAAACATCCTTTTTGGCTGCCCAGGCAGGATTAATTTCCGCCTCTCTCGTGATTATCTTATTGGAGAATTAGTGCGCCAGGCAACGAGATTTATTGTTCCCCGGCTACCGTAGTCAGGCTTAGTGAAGGGGGAGACGAGAGAATGGATACGGTAGCTCATTGCTTTTGCGAATCAAAGGCTTTCGGGCGCGTGATTGATTAATCATAGGGATCTCGATGCTTCCATTTCCATATCGAGAGGCGCAATTGGAAGAGAGACGCACAGTCCATTTGTAGGTGCCTATTAGACGGGGAGTAGTACGGAATGGCGCCAGGCTGAGCAAGGAAAGGGCACTTCTCCACAAGGGCTGGGCAAAAATATTACCGTCTCTCGTTTCACAATGCTCTCTCGCCGGTTAGAGACAGCGAGAGAGTATTACGAAATGAGAGATCCGTACAATTTTTGCACAGCCCTGTTCCCCACACGAACACAACCCGCAAAAGAGCATGCATTTAATTTGCCCTTTGGTGCTCCCGAATTAGTTTTTTCGGTTCCCTACTAGATTACATTCGCCATTTCTATTACAGCAGTACGAAAATCGCAATTCCCCGTTTCCTGAAGATTGAATAAATATCAGTTAGGCGGGGGCGGAGCCCGCCCATTCTATATCGGCTCACGACCATTCGTAGCGGGTTCCTCCGCTCTCTCTCGATTGCATCAATTCTTCGCCGGTTTTCGATCACTTAGCGGACGTGCTCATGCGCATTTCAACGCTCCCTTTCTTTAGAGAAGTAGGCGAAATGGCGCAGTTTCATGTGCGCCATTTTGTAGCTGAATCCTTTTGATGATTAGCCGCCGCGAATGGCGGTTTGTATCTGCTCGCTCCAATCAAACGACTTTTCTTCTGCGAAACGCTCGGAGATCGACTTGCGTCACTACCGTAGTAGCCAACTATAGCGAGATCTTTGAGGGGGTAACAGGCGCAGAAGAAAGATCATTCTTTAGGCAACGTGTACCATAGTATAGCGGGGCGATGCATTACAATGGTGAACCGTAAAATGTTCCCTGCATGACAGTTTATCCGTTTAGCCGGTTGATCGTTCGCTTCTCTAAACGAGGAAAGGCTTTTTCGAATATACAAAGTGCCCTCTCGATCGGGCACACTCTCTCGCCAGTAAGAGCAATCTATGCACCGAACGAAATAGAGAGAGCAAAGGAGCTTCCCCATCTTCCAAACTGCAATATAAACTCGGCATTGAGCGGATTGATAGTCAGAATGGTGCCAAGCGGATCGATCGAGAGAACTGTGCTCTTTTTAAGTAGTCACCCCGCTCCTCTGCCCTTCTCTCTCTCCCTTCTCGATCACAAATACTTCCCTCGCTCCTCTTCTTTTGAACTTTCTAGACACGGTTTCACTCGACAATCTGCTCTCTCCGCCCTAAACATCTCTCTCTCTCTCATCCCCCCCTTCTTCAATCTAGGTATAGTCTACTCGACTATCGCCCGTCCCGATCAACTCTGTTCCCCTTCCTCCCTTCCTTATCTATAGTTTCCGATCTCGGTGTGAAGGTAACGGATAGGCAATGAGTATCGTCAATCAGCGTACAATCTCGCCTCAGATCTAGAGAGCATGGAGAACAGAGATAGTCAGCCTTGGCAGGGTCCATTCTAGGCAATCCCACTCTTATGTTCTTGAGAAGATGAAAAAACGTCTTCAAATCTCACATTTTTCCTCTAAGTTTTTGCAAGAAAGTTTCTCTAGAGATGCAGGTGCAAAGATTTTCTTGAAAAAAAAAGATTTTCTTGAACTTAGGTTTTCATCCGAAACTCTCTCTTTAATGGAGTTTTGTGCATCCTCCTGAAGGGTTCTCCCTTTCGTCTTCTCTCCTCTCGATGAATCACTTAGCCCCTCTCCTCCTTCTTCCGTTTCTCCATTAGATCTATCACTCCTTTCCTCCTCCTCCTTCTCTCAAGCGCAATCAATCAACGTGGAAATTCTTAGGTGAAAGATCATTATCTAACTGGCGCTCTGAGATCTACAAATTCCGACTTTTTGAGTGTCTTCGGGTGCGAGAGAGGCCAGGTGGCTCACAGGTGGGCGGGGAGCTAAAATTGGAAAACACCCCAACCCCCCCCCCCCCTCGAATTTCGCAATAAATTTTGATGGAGCTGGGAATCGGGCAATTCGTCGGGCGATTGGGGAGATGGGTGAGGGGATTCAGACTTGTTCTGATACCCTTCCGTTCCCCGCCGCGTCATCCTCGTTTGCGATCTATTTGTGTGTGTTGAGAATGTTGGTGTTGGCACATTACTCTCGTTCGAACTGTCTGCCTACACTCTTTTGTTCCATCTATCAAATCTCCTTCCATTCACTGTCCTCTCCTCTCCCTTCTTTTGCTCCTCCCCCCCCCCCCTCTCCTCCTCCTCTCCCTCCTCCTCCCCTCCTTCCTCCCGTATTCCCTCTCTCCTCCGCGCCTCTGACGTATTTCCCCCTCTCTCTTTCTCTGCTTCTTTTCTTCTCATCTCGAATTCTATTCAACTTCCTTTTCTTGAAAATTCATTGTCTTTCAAAGTCTGGGAATATACCCTCATGCCTCACTAGACTTCCGGCGCAATTATTGTTTGTTCTCTCGTCTTTCTCAAGAGCTTCATGATTGAGAGTCTGTGACCTTTTTGTGACGATTTCGACTCCGTGAGGTTTCATCGGAAAGAATCTCTGGGTGGGTCTTCACTGGTCATCATCTCATTAAGTGAGATAGCATATTAAATGGAGAGAGGCACTGATCTTGCCAATCTGAGCACAAAGTCTTCCGTAGTCTCCTCGCGACCCTTGTCAGTAACATCTCGAGACTTATCACCCGAGTTATTCCTCGACCATTTGACATTTACGAGCCCTTAGCCGATAGTGTAGGCATAACCAAGAGAGTGCAGACGAATGAGATAGCGAGAGATAAGGGCATTTCGAGAGTGCCTAGACAATTTTAAGCGTCGAAATGGTGATGTGAGAGACGGGGATAAGAGCCGCGATAAGAGAGAAAGGGATGAGACGAACCATTCTCTTCTCGCATAGTATCAGCAGTACTGCCGGCATTCCCCCGATCGAGTGCTCTCTCATCTCCCTTGATTGACTATGTCTATCTCTCCTTTGATCAAATTCTCCCATATATCTCGTTCGCTCGATCAATGACCTCCTGTCTATCTCCCTATCTCCCCCTCCTCTCGCATGTGTGACTATACCCCTCCTTCATCACACCTTTCTCGTATGCATCGATTGATTGACACGACTCTCATTGCAGGATGGACGGTACCGGTGGCGGACCTCCGCAGTCGTCTTCGGTTACTAATCCAGCTGTATCAGCGGCTAATCTGACCTCGATCAGCACTGCAGCAGCAGCAGTGCTAGAAGGGATCATGCAGCCGTCGCAGCCGCAGCAACAGCAGCAGCTATTGCTGCAGCTGCAGCAGGCACAGCTTGCAGCACAGCAGCAACAGGTAACATACTGACTTGATTTTACGATTTTTTGTTCATGGTAATTACGCCAAAATGCAGGCGCAGCAACTGCAGCAGCTGCAGCAAGCCCAGCAGCAACAAGCTCAACAGCAGCAAGCAGCACAACAGCAGGTAGATTGAACAGTAGAGCGGATCCTACGACGTTTTAGTATTTTATCTGAATATTCTTGATAATCACGCATGCACTTGAAGGTGCAGCAACTGCAGCAGCTGCAGCAACAACAAGCACAGCAACTGGCAGCACAGCAGCAGGTTGGCCAAATAGTTGAGGTTTTTCCATAAAGTATCAACATTTTCATGATCTTACACGAAATCTGCATGATTCTGAGAACTGATCGATTGATTGGTTTTTCGTGGTAATCATTCATACTCTTACAGATGCAGGCATCGAATGATGTGCTACCGGACGGTGAGATTGAATGGCCGGATGTAAGGGCCGCAGGAGGAACCCTCCCTCGAGATATATGGCAACTTGCTAAGGTAAGCCCAAACCCCCACCATAAGACGCTAGTCACTAATTTTGCCATATGCCCTAGTTACTCTTAGGAAACACCTAGCCCATAGTTACTCCTGGTTAGCCTCGTGATGAACCTCATGGTCATTCCGTGGAATTTCGTTGACAGTGTTTCATCATGCCGCTTCGTGATAAGAACCCCACTGACCCCTGGCCTCCTTCTTGCTAGCCATGCGTTTCTCGAGCGTCATGGTACATGCGAAACTGATTGTGAGGGCGAGGTGTTGAGTGAGCACAGGGAGAAGGGGGGGGGGGGGTGAGGGTGAAGTCTTCAAAGATAATAGGGGCGGCTTGGGCAGAGGAAAGAGAGATGTGACTTGAAGCTACAGTACTCCTTTCAGCAACGTCAGCTGAATCCGGCGTGGGCGATTCCTCCAGCCAGCATGTTCATGCTGCACAGCGCCTTGCGACACATTCGACCGGGCGAGGACGTCCTCATGAGTGTGCTCACATATGTGAGTTATTACGTGTTCACAAAGCCCGTATACCATTCCTAGTAGTACGCAAGGAAATTTAGCTAATTATTTTCGTTTAGTTTTGTGGTTAAGTCCGCCAGGATAAGAAGGGTGAAAGATCATTGTTAATGGTATTTTTTCAGTGCAACCACAACAATAGCCAGCACACCAAGGATGTGTTCGGCATGGTTAAGGAGATCGTTGGCGGAGCTCGTCCCGAAATGCCTCCCGATATGGTACGATAATCTTTTTAAATCTAGCTTATATGAAATTAATATTCATATTCTACTTGCAACTTTCTGCAGTCATTATTCAGTACTATTTTTTTAGATACGGCATTATTCAGTATATATTTAGATATGACTACCATATTTTTCCCTTGCAGGCAGCATTACTCGCGCGAGTACAGAGACAGCAAGCTGAGAGCCTCGAACAGAACAATCGACGGCAGATGGCAAATGCACAGGCGCATATGCAGCAAGTGCAGCGACAGCAACAACAGCAGCAGCTGCTGCAGCAGCAACAGGCACAGCAGCAAATGCAGCAGCAACAACAGCTGCAGCAAGCTGCCGCCGCTGCAGCAGCCATAGCTGCTCAGCAACAGCAACAAAGGCAGCAGCAGCAGTTGCAGCAGCAGCAACAACAACAACAGCGAGCACAACAACAACAACAACAACAACAACAACAACAACAACAACAACAGCAGCAGCAGCAGCAACAACAACAACAGCGTCAACAACAGCAACAACAAGCCCTGCAGCAGCAGCAAGCTGCGGCTCAGAGAGAACGTCAAGTTCAGATGGATCTAGCTGCGTTGCACCAACAAAACATCCAAAGAAACGCGCTCCTGGCTGCATTCCGACCTCAAGCTCAAGCTCAACAACAGCAGCAGCAACAGCAGTTGCAGCAGCTGCAGCTGCAGCTGCAGCAGCAGCAACAACAACAACAGCCACCTCCTCCTCAGCGACCTCCAGTCATTCAGCCAGCCCATCCATTCGCCATGCCCAACGGACAGCAAATGATGGTGAGATCCATTTGATGAGATACGGTGTTGGGCCAAGTACTTTTTCTACTTTGGATATGAGAATCAATCTTTGGTTAGAGATTGAGATAATTCAAGGTCATACGAAGATCAAAGTTCAATTATCGAATTGCAGGAGCAGGCTCAAGCTCAGGCAGCAGCTGCAAACTTCGCTGGAATGAGTCCCGCAGAGCAGGTATTTAGTCTGTCATTTATATGGAGTCGAAGCGCCGAAGCCTGAAATACAGTAATCAAAAGAGTCACGATACAGATTTTGGCCAAGTATAACAGCCTCTCCAAAGAAAATGATGGACTACCGTTGGGAAACACACTCGAAGTCAATCAAGGCTATCCTTTCCCTCTGTTTACACAATTACAAGATTCACAACTGTAGCCCATCATTTCCCTCGAGGATGCTGTTGTCTAGACAAGGTGAAAATATGTATCGTGCATTACTGTATTTCAGGCGTTGGCGCTTCGTCTGCAGCACGAAGAGAAAGTGCGCGCAAAAGCGGCCCAGGAAAAAAAGAATGCCAATCTGCTTCACGGTCTTCAACATCAGGCTCGCGAGCAGCAGGAGAAGGCGCGACAAGAGGAGAGGGAGCGGGAGGCAACTGCTGCAGCAGCTGCAGCCCAGGCTGCTGCCATCGCTGCGCCGCCGCCCGTGATTCCCGCGCTCAGCCTGGAGGACCTGCAGCGCTTCATCGTGCAGCTGCCACCCGGTCTGCTGACCGTGCTGCAGCTGGCGCAGCTGCAGGAGATGGCGGCTGCGCAGCAGCAGCAGCAGGCTGCCATCGTGCTGCGCGCGACGGTCGCGGCGGGCGGCGCAGCGCCCGAGACGACACGCGCCATGCTGCAAGCCATCGACGCACAGATGGCCACTAACAATCAGCAGCTACAACAGAACCAACTGGCGACGGCCCTGCTCAACCATCAGATTGCAGTGAACGTAAGCCGATTTATATTGTTTGCCAGATTTGAGGGTTCAGTGGTTCAGCGGTTCGCATCTCGCAGATCCGCCTGGCAACTTGTTCGCAACAAAACCGAACTAGGCTCGACAGTAATCCGTATATCCGTTATGTGAAAGGCATATTTCTTTGAACTCGCTTCTGTCAGTAGAAGGAACTGATGGAAGTATTCGAGGGATATTGGAATAGTTGGGGACAATTAGCAACTGGGACTGACCATAGCAGCTGGTTTACGATTGTATCCCAACTGTACAATCAAGACCTTATCCCACCTGCATAACAGTAAACTAGTGAACCTGATCCCAACTCCTTGCAGAATAACAACAACGCAGCAGCTCAGGGCATGCAGCAAGCGGTACTACATGGCAATCAGCAAGCACAACTGGTGAGTACACTAGTGAGTGCAGGGTACCATATATCATCTACGTTATGTAAAGAATCGGGCTGGAATCCCGCGCGTTGTACTTTGATTAATATAGTCTCTTCCTCGCAGTTTCTCCAATCCATTGCGTTGTCCATTTATTGATCGGTTCTTCTGTTGGTGATCGTTGGTGATCACAGTATAGCCGCCTGACTGTCTGCACTCTCCACTCTCGTCCTCTTTTCAACTAGGCCAAATATCGGATCGTCTATCGTTTTCACTCTCGATCGGCCCGGCAAATCAAAGGAAGTGCCCAATCAGGATCCACACGTGCTGTGAAACATCACGCCATTTAGTGGTTTGGGCTGAACTCTGTCTCGTGATTTTTCGGTCTCGTAGGGGAATGATACGATACTTTACAAGTGTAGTTGAATATGGGAAGACTTCCGCGTGTAATAGGAAGACATAGCTCTGTGAAACTAGTGAACTCGCTGAAGCTCACTTTACACTGGCGATTTTGTCTATTTCGCACGCGGGATTGATGTGCAGTAAGCTCCGGAATGTGTGAATAGGCGTGGCCGCATGTCAGGAGGCAATTTTTCTTAAACCCTCCTAGCAATCACTGAGTGTGGCGTGTCTTGCTCTCTTTTCTCATTTACAACAAGCGTCCGGCTCTAGCATGAGGGAATTATCTCTACCAGTCTCTAACCCGCTAGGGATAAGGCGGAATGGAAAGGGAGGACTCTGCTCCTCTGACTGCGTCACCTGCCCGGGATTAGCCGAGGGGCAGCAATGTTCTCGTCTCTCCATAGCACATACTCTCTCGCCGGTCAGAGAGCCAAGAGATTGTGTGAAACGGAGAGAGCGGGACGATCGAGGGGGTTAAGAGAGGGGGCAATCATTCTTTCGCTCGTCGTCAGTGTAAGAGAAAGAAAGAGCGAGCAATCCATCTCATGTCCGGGATCGAAGCATCATTGTGTAACATCCATTTAGCTTATCAAAAGGGACCTCGGGATCTCCCAAAGAAAATGACACTTCGTGATTCTATGCATTATTCCTTCCACGTCTTCCTCTTCTGAGATGGGAGCACTCCTAAATCGTTCCCGCCTCTTCATTCCGCCCGCTCCCTCGGGGTTCCTTCTGGTGTCTGGGCACTCCGTCATTCCCCCCATCCCTTCGCAAATTGCCCCAACGCAAGGAAATGAGGCCCATGCAAGTGAAAAAAAGGGCTGAGATGCAGTGACGAGCAAATTGAGTGGAGAGGAATGATGGGGAAAGGACACGAGATTCAATGATGGCGAGGGCCCAAGCGAAGTATGTCCCGGGAAGGAACGAGAGGAACTAATGTGAAGAAACTTGAGAGTTTGGGGGATCTGAGGGGAGTAAATCACAATCCTGCACAAAAATTGCGTGAAAATTTATGATGAAGTTTGGGGATGCTCAGGGTGATAATGAACTGATCCTTGTAAGCGACCACCGAGTTCTGAGGGGACTCAGCTACCGTAATCCCTACCTCCACAAGGGTAATCATCAGTTCTCGATCCGTCGATGACGAAGCTCGTTGATTATTCCGCATGCGCGCGCATTTCGCATTCACTCCACATCATTTTACAATGAGCTCTCCTCTCATTCCATTCTTTTCAGAAAACCAGATATCCGGTTCCACTTTCTATGCGGAATTACATATCCGATGCATGCATGAGTAATTTGGAGACAATGCAATAGAGAAGAGAGAGGGAACACAGGCCTTTTCTAGCCGGTGCATTGTTGATGAGCTGGTGGTTTATGATCACTGGAATGCATGAATCAATGCACAAAGAATCGATGAGATGTCTCCTTCGTCTTCGCTCGAATGAATAATTCCCTGTGCTGTATCGCTACTCCTCGCTTCCTCTTCCCTTACGAATATTCATTGCATTTGCAATGAAAGACACACTCACAAACTCACAAGCAAGCGCACACTTTGAATGTGGCAACTGACCGAGGGACGAGGGATGAGCGAATAGATAAATTAAAATATATTCAGCGAATGATGCAGCCCGGAGGACAACAGGCAGGCCCTCAGCAACCACAGCAGCAACAGCAGCAGCAATTGCAGCAACTGCAGCAGCTGCAGCAATTGCAACATCAACAGCAGCAGCTGCAGCTGCAACAGCAACTTCAGCAACAAATTCTGGGCAACGTAAGTCATATGAGTAGGCTCAAGCATACAAGAGTTTGTAACTACAGTAGTCAGATGGATACCGTAATCACACAATCTTTTCAGGCGGTTGGGCCACAACGCGCACCTCAAGCCATGCCACTGGCTCAGCAGCAGACTCAGCAACGCCACATTGAGATGATGCTGCAGGTTCGTTCACTTGTTTATCATTCACGTAACGAATGATAATTACTCCCTTTCAGGCGCAAATGGCTCGCGGAGCACCACCTCCGAATCCCAATCCGCCTCCTCCGATACATGTTGCCCTTCCTCCCAACGCCACGCCCGAACAAGCACGTGCGCATCAGCAGGCGATCATGCACCTGCTCACTACCGGACAACCGATGCCCCAGGCGACGGAGCAGCCTGCTGGTGCAGCTGCCGCGCAGCAGCAGCTGCAAGCGCTGCGTGCGCTCGCGGCGCCTGCGCCTGCCGCGCTCACGCAAGTCCGTCCGATGGCCATCGGTATCGCGCAGCCGCCTCAGCTGCAGCCGCCGGCTGCTCCCGCACCGTCGCCGGTGCTGCAGCAGCATGCGCAGGCGCCTGCGCAGCTGCTGCAGCTGCCGCACACGTCGGCCGCTGAGGCAGTGGCGGCGGTGACTCCGGGCACTCCTGCTCCCGTGGCGCCCGGCAATCAGATCACGCAAGAGATGATCGATCATCACGTCGCCCAGACCTACGACTACCATCAGCAGCGTCTCAGTGTGCTCATGCACATGCTTGACGTGAAGATCGACGCTCCGTACGTGCGCAGGAAGGTAAGGAAGATTGGAGGGGCGAACCATAAGTGGCATTCTCGGTTGCCCCGAAGCCCCTGGTGTGGCTAGGGGCAGCCATGAGTAGGCGGTGATTGGTCATAAGTCAGCATGAGTATACGGTACATCATTTCCTCGCCGAGTTCCCATAGTAGGTTAGATGGAAAGAATTACGTAACTGAGGCCAATTCTGTGGCATATTTGTTCTAGATCAGGGGATTACGATATCGACTTCCATTAAGGACCCGGCCGTCGGGAACACGAACAAAGCGGGCGAGCAGCACGAGGAGTTCAACGCAATCGTCCAACGAGCGACGACCAACGTCGATGATGTGGTGAGTTGACAGCTCCGCTCCAGAATGATTACCAGGAATGATCATTGGATAATGAGACGGACTTTTTTATTTCCTTCTTTTGAATGTAACTAAGAAGTATTTGAACTATTGATGATGTGCTTATCAGAGACTATCTGAGAGTATTTAGAAAGGACCGTGCAAAGTTTTGTGACCCAATGCTAAAAAATTGGCCCTCGGAGTACTTTTTCACGTTCACATTATAAATATTGCAGCACATCTCGGAGCGCATCATCATGAATGAGCTCAATCGCAAGTCCAATGCTCTCATGGATTTCTGTCAGCGATTCTTCCCTCGGATGACGATACAGGCTGTGCTCGACGGAGATCCATCGAGTGAGACACTTACTCATTTCCATGTTATGATCTATATTTTATCGCATGTGTAATAATAATCACGAGTCAACATATGATTGGTCTTCGCGTGCTTCAACAAATACGATATTACAATGTCGGGGTGGCGACAAAGTTATGTGTCAATTAGGGAGATTTAGTGTTCGGCGGGTTTTTCCGATTTGACCCTCATCTTGTGATTTCCACTGTATACATATGACAATATTTCGAAGAACCCACTGTTTCATATGAAGGGTTTGCACAGACTAGAAAAAACATGAGATTAGACATTGGTGTACCTAATTGCGTCTCTCTCATACGAGTCCGATTACGTAATCGACCTCCGAAAAAGAGAATTATCCCTGCATCTGCCAGTCCTTTCTACGTATCGGTTCCCAATTAGAGGCCATCCTCTGGCCCCGAATTCTCTCGAGAGGGAGAGTACATTACCTTAAATACCCCGAACCTATTACGGAGGCCAATTCACTGACGACCATAAGGAAATGGGGGGACGTAAATAACGGGATGCAATGACCCGATCGTAAAAGGGGGGGGGGTTGAATTGAGTCACAAAGGAGTACCTTCTAGAGTAAATTAATATAAATTTCATAAGAAAATATGTAGGGGCCGAATTATGAGATGATTTTCAATATACACAATTTGCTTCAGCCTGGGGCGTAGCTCTGCCGAAGGATGTGACTGTGGACATGGTTAAAATCCTGGCGGCCACGATTGAATACAAGAAGAAGCTGACTGAAGTCAAGTGAGTTACCGTAGTCCCTCAATCGAAAATATCGATCACATTAGAAGGATCAACGACTGGTTCGATCTGTTCAAGCATACGAAAAAACCGGAAGGCATGCACGTACTCTTCAAGCAATTCTACGAGTCGACCGGACGTCCGAAATGCGTACGTTTGGCACTATATTAGCGCTATTTTTTTAAAACTTATTTCATGTAAATATGAGCGATTTAATAAATAATACTTGTTTTTCTTGGTCGTGTCGTGCAGCAAATAGTCGTGCAGTTTAGCCATTTCAACTAGTGATGAAACGATGCTAGGCGCGTATTCGCATAATCTGGCGCCATTCAACAAAAATTATGACGCACAAGCGCAGTTTGCACTCTTATCATCGCCGATTATCGGCCATTGCGCGGTTTATGTCTGAAATCCCGACTTTTATTGCGGGCATTATGTGGTGAAAAGTCGCCCGAAACGCGTGACCAGCGAAACCATGAGATTAATCTCTGGCGTCGATTCTCTTAGTCACAAAGGCAGTTTAGGCGGTTTACTTTCAGGCTTTTATCCTGACGTCAGGGGAAACAATTCTAGTATTTGATGACTGAAGGTCAGTATTGTAATTGACTCGAGCAGGCACACGGCAACTATGATCACAATAACCTCTCGTTCTGTTAAAATAGATCATTGATCTACATGAGCACTTTCAACATTCACCCGGACGGAATTCAATTAGGGTCTTCTGCAACAAAAAAATATAGGTTGAGTGCCTCTCGGCGAACAGACTAATACCAATTTGTGTCACAAAGAGTGCATTTCCTCCCTTGCCAATGTGATTAGGGCCCAGAAAAGCGTCTGACAAATGGAATGCGGAATTGAATTAGGATGGTGAGGAGGTTTCGTGCGTTCCCCAGGGGGATTCTGAAGGGTTCGACAATCTAATTTTAAAATATGGCCTTTCCATGAACACTAAGGTACAGCAAACATGTTCAGAGCAGGGTTGTAGAGGAAAATCTTTGGCGAGTGGGCAAATTTAGCAAAAAAATAACTCGATGTTCAAGATCTATTGGAGAGCGCATAAGCGAAACACACCGAACACACAAAAGTGCACTAAGACGACACACAGAATCAACGAAGCTATCGTGAGATTATTTTCCGTTCCACTCGTAGTTGACCTTTGACTACCGTTCGAGGGGCGGAGTTAGGAAGAGGCCGGGAGGAGGCGAGTGATCTACCTGCTCTCCTCCCCCCTACCTCTTCCCTTCTTCTCTCTCCCAGACAATCAATACGCTAACCAGCACATTGAGTTTGCTGAGCATTTTAAACGCACGATACGAAAAATGAGAAAACATAAAAAGATTTCGTCCTTGATGATCGATCAATTGAATAAAAGCATGAAGTATTCATTTGTTCATCTTATAATCACTGGGAAAAAATGATTTTTACAAAAAAAATATTTTTTACAGAACGAGATCGCATCGAAGGTGATCGAGAAGGCAATTGAGAATGTCTCTCTGGAATGGGCCGAGGCAAGGATGCGCCTATGCGACTTCTTCTCTCGTACACTCTTCCGTAAGGAGAAGCTGCAACTTGTGCCCAATTGCGCCAAGTCTGTCATGACGGAAGTAAGTGTAGTTTCTCTCTGATTTATGAGAGTTGAATAGTCTTGTTAGCATTTTATATATTTTTTTGTTTTTTAGGAAGGTAGTCCATCGAGCGATAGCTTCCTTAGTTTAGCAGTAATTTGTCACTCTGTCTGACTAGGGACTCCGAGAAATGAACAGAGTCAGATCATTGCTCCATCCTTCTCATGCATTTGGTGTAGCCAAGCACATGCGGAACTTTTTGCACATGTGGATCGAGTTTAAGCAGTCACGCCGTAATGTAATTGAGTAGCGCCGGCAATAACCTCTTAAACATTGCTCGATCGGTCAAGGTTATTTGCCAAACGATAGAGGGAGAGGGTGTGACCGTTTTACAACCACTCGCGCCATTTCGACCTTGAGTCTAGACCGAGAGCGAGATAAACAACTTTCAATTTGGGGAACAATTTGTAATCCACAAAGGTAGCATATTTTGATCAAGATACTAGGTAACAAAATTAACCATCATTGAAAATTCAGTCATAAAACAATCAATAAGAAAATAAGATAAGACAATATATGTAGCGTAAACACGTTGATTGTGGAAGGAACATGACATTTACCTCACGCCAGGTGGACAAAGTGACTGCCATCGACAGTCTGAACGCGCACATTCCGTCCATTGCCATCGGCCGATTCGAATTCGTTCCCGGACGACAGCCCAAGTGGAACACATTCACGATAGATGACTTGGAGCTACTTGTCATCCCCGCCGACACCACGCAACATCTTGACAACAGTGAGTTATTGTCGTCGTCTTGTATTTCCATCACAAAAAATTTACTGTAACACCTTCCTAACCTTCTTTGACACCATCAGTTCTTTTCGAGAGTCGAGATGGTAAAGAGTTGTGGTTATGAATTTCGAATCATTTAATGTGCATCCAAACACAGTGTCCCCTGTTCTCTTTCATCGATGTCGTTGCACACTGAGTGTCGTACTCCTCCTCAGGGAGACATCGTGGCGCGCCCGTCCTCACATTCGGCCGAATTGCAGATGCATCGAGAGAGGCTGCGGAGACGTCGCCGCCCACGAAGAGACGAAGGGAAATGGTGAGAGGGTTAATTTCTATTACCTACTGAATGATAATTTTTTTAGTGCTTAGTGTTTTGGTAGTAGGTTCGTGGATTACGGTATATGGCCATGAGTCTACGTTGATTGAGCACATTTGTACTACTGATTTGGATGAATCTGAATCTTATATTGTGATACGGATTTGAAATTGGATACCTGCCGGTGAAAAAAGTAAATTAAAAACTTAAGAATTCTCGGTCAACCTAGTCTCATTTGTCTATGTTCATAGGTCCGTTGATCTGCGATGAAAATCTATTTCAGGAGCGGTCCGTGATCACTGCCACTGGCGTCGATACTCATCAAGCTGACCAGCCGTCTACTTCCGGCACTCAGAATCAGGAGGCTCAGGCTGCGCTCTTGGCCAGCCTGCAGCAGCAGCATCTACTGCTGCGCACGCAGCAGGCACTCATGCAGCAACCAATGCCCCAGCAGCCCGACGCGCTCAACCAGCGGCAGCAGCAGCTGGTGACACTGCAGCACGAGCAGCAGCAGCGTATGGCGCAGCAGCGGCTGCAGGAGCTGCAGCTGCAGCAGGCTGCAGCCGAGACACCCGGCTGCCCGCAGCATCTGCCGCCCGGCCAGAAGCAGGCGCTTCTGAACGTGCTGGATGCGGCGCGAGCCGCCCAGGCAGCTCGAACGGCCGAGGCGGCCCAGACGCAGGCTGCGCCTGCTCCTCCGGCCGACGAAGCAATCGAGGCGCCGTCCTCCTCCAACTCTTCATCGTCCCCCACTTCCGCCCTCCCTTTTCAGTCAGCCCCGACGTCGGACAACAAAGGAGTCACAAACTCTCATGTAATTTGGCGGAATGGGATCATGGGATGTATGATTATAGAACTGGCCATTTTAGATCAAAATAACACTACGATATCCTGATCTGTAAAAATCTGACCAGTTCTAAAATGATGCAACAGTGATCAACACTCCAGCACATCCAATTCACTATCTTTAACTATCGCAATCTATCCTCTATCTGGCAGTATTTCTGTTCCATTTCCTTTTATTCTGTCCACGGATGTGCTGAAGCGTGATGATATGGGAAATGTGGTGGGGGTTACGGTAATGGTGTATGGCGGCGTGCGGTAACCCTACTATGTACACTGCACCTGCACTGATTGGGCGTCGAGCGAAACGTGCAATCAGCTATGAGATGCGCCGGGTTACTTCAGTATGATAACCTAGTGGATGGGATAATTTTTTTGCTATATGTATCTGCCAAAATTATTAGGGTATCATCCGATAGTCCGGCCTATTGAGTGACATAAAGCGATTGCCCGTTTGCTCAGCGAACTGTCCACCGCCAGAGAAATGTATCGGCGGCGAGCGAGTCACTCACCATCACACACACACCTCTTCTTAAGTAATCTCCATCAATTGGCAGTCGTCGGGGGAGGCGATGAGGAAGCTGTCGACGTCGAATGAACAAATGGACGTGAGGGCACTGCTGGTAATGCTCGAGGAGCACGGAGTACGGGTAAGAAAAAGCTCAGACTGTGACGAGGAAGGGGTACTTCAATAAACTTTCGCACATTTGGCTAACTTTTTTGAAACATCACGTTTTGAATGTAGGTACGCTGAAAAAGAAAATTGGAAATAATACAGTGGTGGGCAAACACTTTTTCGATTATATTGGAATCACCTGTTTGAAACATGACGTTTTTAACGATACAGATCTGAAAAATCCTCGAGTGAGAAGAATGGAAAGTGAGACGAAGAATTTTTTGTTCATTCCTGTAATCCTACTAGCTAATACAGTCATTTGGTATTTTTGCCTGACATTATTGAATACTACAACAGAACGTGATGGCGGATCGGCAATACTACACAATTCTGGAGGGCACGCTCAATAGCTACATCGCGAACAAGTACAACACACTCAATATGATCGAGGTAATTTGGTGGATTGGTACTAGTTGTTAATGTACTGTCGAAAGAAAAATATCCGGTTCATCGAATCATTTTTTTTCAGATTTCCGCACCAAATGGAGTCGCACCAGAAATAATCTGGAATCGAATGCAGACTGAAATCAAGAAAGTCAACAGGACTTATCAGGAACTTGAGAGGGTGAGCACCTTTATCGTATACTTTCATTATAAGATTATTGATTTCATAACCGTCACTTCTTTTTCTCGTTTATCTCTTTCATCTTTCAGCAATTCGCCAACTCTCTTAGCCAATTGCTGTTGAACATGGAGAAGTCAGGATCTCCACGTGATGGATCAATCTCGGAGGAGGTGAGATATTTATCTCTGGTATATTTAACAGTGCTATTTGATCCCTTCAAATTTGAGCACTGATATCGTTAACAATATCCTTTGACTTTTTCAACACCGATCTTCGATCTCTTAAATATTGTTTGATCTCGTTAAGATTGATGTTAGATCGTTGACATAGATCAATGATCTCTAAGACATCTATGATCACTTTTACATTTATCCTCCTTTTCAGTGTTTCGAGGTCTCAATGAGGACTCGTCGCACATTCGAGGACGTTCTCTCACTGGAACTCGATGTGAGCACGAGCCTCTGCCGGTTGACCATCTGCATTCTCAAGAAGGTGAGTAGCACATCATATCATGTTCATCCTGGTCGAAATATTGCAATGGGCTAGGCAATACATGCAATAAGTAACAAGATAACAATGGATACTGAATAAGCCCGATGCTATGGGTAAGATTCTCTGAAGGCAATTGTAAAAGTGGATAGATAGTATTATACTCGCAACTTCAAATCTGGATAAGTATTGTTCCGCTCGATCACGCGCAATCCCTTTCAGATGCATGGTTCGGCCGAGGCGGACAAGACGGTGGGAGAGATGTGCGATATGAGAGAGCAACTCGATGGACAGAGAATCCAGATGAGAGTGCACACATTCAATCAGAACGCGTTGAACATGGTCAGCCCAACGGCTGAAATGCTGAGTAGAACGGCCATTAATATGGAACTGGTGAGCATTTTTTTCTCTTTAGATCGGTTGCTCTTTAATAGCTTAATCATGAACTCTTTGATATTAATGATTTCTTTAATGTCTTTATTTATATCGCAACGCATTGCAACGCGTATTTGAATGCAATATTGAGTGAGCATTGAATTTCAGGCCAACTCCGGCTTCGAACTCGCCTATAACTGCACAACGCTCTCTATCGTGTACGCAAAGGTGCGAGTTTTTACTTATAAGTATTCACTTTATCCGACTAAGTGGAAACGTAGTTACTCGTGGACCACTTTGTGGCGACGACCGCATGATTAAAAAGTTCAATTAATGTGATGATCAAACCATTCAGGCTCCCACCGAGATCTTCGGCAAGTGTCACATCCTTTACGATATCATCGAATCGATGAAGAAGGAAGAGAGGTGAGCAAAGAGTGTTCAGGATTAGATTGACGAGGTGATTGCAGATTCAAGAAGCTTAGCTTCTCCCGTCTCATTCACATTTCACTGGGCATGCTGTACCTGCAGGGACATATCAAGCACGATCCGACCAAGTATACGGTAGGTCATTGATTTTTTGTTTATGATTTTTTCGGTGATGGAACGGTTTGGATTTCACTTAAGATTATAGTCGACTTTTCTCCAAACGATTGGAGTCCTTCACTGTTGAAACGCAGCTTCAGTCACTTTTTCAATCTTCTTTTTATCGGGTTTTGGGCATTCGTCCTTGCCAATTCTTGTATACCTCCCATTGTAAGAAAACGTCTGGTGTTCAGTGAACCTGAGTTGCACGAAGATTGAAGTGACTTACCCATGACAGACCATTTGCGGTTCTGAAGTAAGACACTTCGCTTTGTGTACATTGTGGAGTTCTCTGGATATACAGTTGAACTGGATCATTCGATGAACTCCACAAAGATTGTGTTGTGCAGATCGACAATTTGGCCAAGATCGACATCACATGTGATGTGCTTCAAAAACTCTTCGGTACAGCAGCGACTGATCCTGATGAATTCCACTTCGTAAGTTCACGATCTTAGTTTGTTGCATTTTTTGGTTAAAAGTATCCCCTCTCGTCCTTTTGTGACTGCTTTTCGAAACAAAACACCCCTATATGTTAAAAGTAGTACACTACGGTACGCTACGGTACGAACTCTCATTGGGAGCAAGTATTTCTTATCACTTCAAAATGAGAAATGCTTGTTTCAGGTCAATGTACATGCTAGGTGTGCTACTGTTAAATTCATCCCTACCTTTTCTCTCTTGATTGTTATTCGTTTGTTTTTGACACTACGTCAATTAGTGATCAAGAGAGGCTAATCACCGAAAGTTGCATTGTCAAACCCATTCCGCCAATTGTACCGAATACCTCTGCGAATCGCATGATAGCCTACTTGCTGAGAGCAAAATTTTTTTGAATGTACAATGGACTTATATTTTGCGCACTCACAACGCCAGTTGGTTATCGTGTCATACGGTGCACACAGATGCTTTCCCTACCGTAGTGATCAGCCGCTCGATGGCTCAAATCATAGTTCTATGCAGTAATTGAAGTGAAAACCAGCACATCCAACATTGGATGTGTTGCTATTGACTTCAACTCTGTCTTATGAGATATGAGTTCGTGCACTTCCTCTTTTGTTCCTCTGCATTCATCGGTGCCTTGGCTATTCACAATCAATTGTTTAATCTATCTAGCTCCCAAATCAGCAGTATCAAGGCACCGATGATTTCAGATCAGAAGGCCTCTCTCAACATGTGACATTTGTTCAATTTTCCTATTTCAGTCGATGTCCGAAGTGATCAAGGCGATCAAAATGGACAAGGAAATTCAGGAGATCATGAATAGAATCATGCTCGACGAGCTCAAAATCGATGAGACTTTGATCGCTAATAGGAGTGCGATGCTCAAGGTACGAGAGAATTGACTAGGCGATGGTAACCATCCGGCGAAATTGAAACAAATTAGCATAGATGAACATAGTTCACGTATTGAGGGAATGCCTATGCAGATAAATCACCATGAGACATTGATGTAGTTCGGTGCTAGAACCTGTATATGTTACTTCCTTGCTATCTCTAACAAACCCATTTTAGTTGGATCGGGAGCAATCAAGACGGGATGCACAGGCACGGGCAGAGCGAGAGAAGCAACCCTCCTCCACTCAATCCCCTCCACCATCCACCATCCATCCCTCCATCGATGGCGCCCCCTCTGAACCGCCTCAGCTCGTTCCCTTCCCATCCCTCTTCTGTTCCTCAGTACCCCAGCCAATGGTCGCATCCATTCCGCTCCTTGATCAACCATCCTCTAGCACCAGTATACTGACTGCCTCGTGCTCTTCCTCTTCTCTCTCCACTCCCTCGCCTACATCCAAATCTGACGCTCCTCTAGTTCTTGCCACTAATCATTCTCCATCTTCCAATGCAATCTCTGTCTCTCCATCCACTGTCCATTCTCAATCCGCCATACCAACTGCCCCCACAACTATGCCCATCACCGTTATCTCTCCTGCTTTATTGTCTTCCCCTGTCTCAATTACTCTGGTCCCATCATCTGTCCCTCCTTTCTCAATTATCTCTGCCCTGGCTGTCCCTGTATCCACGCCGGCGACCATCCTGCCTGCTCCTTCCACTATCCCACCGTCCTCATTCTCTGCATCTAATGTTGCCCTGCAACCCACCTCCATATCAATCAACTCGCCATCATTAACTATGGCCAAAAATCCTTCCTCTCCCACAATCGCCCTTCTACCCTCCCTTTCCTCTGTTCCTCCTACCTCCATATCAACGTCTCTCCCTGAATCCAAGCCTTCTGCCTCATCCCCTTCTCTTATTGCATCTAACTCGGCATCTAATAGCCCTCTATCATCCTCGACGGCGCCGACAGCTGCGCAAAAATTTGCATTGTTTTCTAGTAGCCTATCGTCTTCCAAGGCCTCTAATGCCCTCTCCAAATCCATTGTTTGTGATCTACCTTCATCTGTGAATATTATTACCCCAATTATACCTGGATGCTCCTTCTCCAAACCTCCCAAAACTCCCTCAACAACTGTAGTCCCACCTCCTCCTGTAAATTGTCTACCCATTCCTTCGACCTCTTCTAGTAACTCTCACATCCCTTCGACTACTAGTAACCTAATCTTCCCCATGTCTAAAACTAGCGATCCGGCTAAATCCAGTTCAAATAGCCATAATTCTCAGGATACCTCAAATAATTTTTCCAAATCTTCCTCCTCCTCGCCTAACTCTTCTCACATTTCTAAGGCTAGCGTTGCTCCCATGACCCCTTCCACATCTAATATTGCCTCGCCCATCTCTATATCTAGCGATCCATCCAAATCCTCCAATTCTAGTAAACCCTCATCTCCTAAGATTGCTTCAAATGCTTCTACGAAATCATCATCCTCTTCTTCCTCACCTGCATCCTCCCATCCTCCCCAACTCTCTTCCAAAATCAATGATGTGCCCATACCCTCATCCTCCTCTAGTACCCTTCCATCATCCGACTCCAAGTCATCTTCTGCTCCCCAATCCTCCTCTATCTCCAATATCCTCCCCTCATCTCCCATTCGTTCGCCCTCATCTCCTCGTTCAAGGGAGCGAAGTTGTTCCAGTCCCAGATCACACAGTCCGGAGATGTGACCCTTCCTTCTAATGCCATCGCTTCTCCATTCTCTCGTACACCTAATTATTTTCTCCTGTGATTTCATGACTTCGCTCTCGGTTTAACTTCTCTGTTAATGGTGTTCCTTATGCGCCGATTTTCTCCCATTACTTTGCTTTTCTTGTCGTTCTTATTCGTAAATCATTATCCATACTCGCGATTCTGTCGTTGCCCGACATGGTTCGAACGGGGAATGCTGCACCTCAATCAATCAACCTTCTTGACGGCCACCGACAGAGTCGACTCCACCTTGTGATTTGCAGTAGTATGAGAGCTTATTGAGTGAGAGAGCATATAATCCCCGTGAGAGTGCTTGGCTGTGAGAGTTTGTAGTGTATTAGTTCTCACTTCCTATCTCCTGAACCGTATTTAAACCTGGTCAATCACCCCCGGTCCCGTAGAATATTCACCTTAATTCCACTTACTTGATTGGTATTAATACGCTTATTTCTTTCTCGTAATAATTGTAGATACGATTTGTTCTTAGCCATTCGTCTAGGTACCGACTGACTTTTTGCTGCGAGTCCCTCTCAACCTAGTGATATGCGCAGGCAATTGGTGAGTAGTGCTAACGTGTTGTGATGCCATAGTATTATCCGTACCTTAACTCAGCCTATCTTAAGCCATTGATATTTCTCCTCTCAGTGTATGCGTGTTACTCACGTAAACGATAAAGTTCTTCGGAGCCAATGACGGCGCATTGGTGTTCATCATCATCGATGGGTCTGAAGTGTAATGACTATTCCTGTTCTGAATCTATCACTGCAGCAAAACACACAAATTTGTTTGCAATTTATTCAAAACAAGAGGCGATTCGTGAGATTGTGATGAACTATTTGGCATAAGAACAAATATATTATTGATATTCTTATCGGAGCATCAAGGGGAGCATCAGCGGTTCGGGATCACTAGCTGGCTCGCATTCGGATTTTGTACGTCTCTGAAACATTGATATCATTCTTCACCTCAAAGCGCTTATGATTGATTGCTTTCTCTTCCACTATGGGTTCGTCTGAACTTACGTTTTTGCATGTCACTACAATAAGCACGATAAGTCCGATTATTCCTGCCAGAATGCCCACGAAAATTGTGCATACGAATATTGACTCGAAGATGATTGTTGGCACTGAAATCAAATTCGATTTAGACAGTGAGAATGCACATTGACAACAGTGATTTGCCGTGTTAAACGTACTGCTTTTTCTTGGTAAAAGGTCCGATATGCTGTATTCTGAAATATCGCATCGAGGACCGGACCAATGCTGCATGCACCTAAAATTTGCATTTGAATAAATAAATTTTATTTTTACTTTTTTCGAAACTCTAAAGTAAAACAGTAACCACTCACAAGCACGATGTTTCGTTGGATATATCAGATGCTATACAGTCTTTGATGCGATAATAACATTTAGAACGCTCCTCCGCATTGCATTTGTGAAATCCATCAGGTATCACGTTATCGTAGAAGTAGAGATGCATACGCTTCTTCTCACTCGGAAAATTTGAACAATTTCAACTATTGTTGAGTCGGTGCAAAATAGAACAAAAAATGTTGATGATAAACCACTAACCGTTTCATATCGCAAACAAGAGTAAAGCCCATCCATAGACTCATCGAATAATTCAATATCGAGAATTTGAGCATCGCTGGAAATTTTTGTGCAATTTCTTTTTAGTCTTCCAGTATTTGCGGTATATTTTTAATTATGCACCCGAGTTTATTTTCAAATCAAAGTCGGTTCAATAACCTACTCTGTAACAGATTCAGTCACTCCATCGGGAGGATCAAGTCCTTCTTCAAATTGCCAAGTGAAATTTGCTCCCTTGCATATTAACCTGAGAAGAAGAGTACGTGAGATGCAAAGAAGAATAAAAAAGAAAACGAACCGGACTGGACCTTTTACCGTTATTTGCCGCGTATCGAGTGTAGAGGTTACTGTAATCGATAGCCATATGCGGATCATTATGCGCACATTGTCGAATATGGAATATACATATGTGAGGAAAGGGCAGAGTGTTATGGCTACTCATGACAATAGATACTCCTGATCGGGCTAGTTTTTCATTTCTTTACTGTTGCCTTGTTCTTATTTCTTGAAAGTTGCCACAAAACCTATTTAGAAAAAGACGCACGAAACTCACGAGCGGGGATGAATTCGATCACTTCCAATGCGCACAAAAGGGATTGAAGACTGAGAAGGAGGCAGAATGATCGAACTATTCCATGCATCGATTCACGTGCAAAGTGGTGATAACAGGAATGGCGAGCGTGGAGTTGAAAGGAGAGAAGAGGATAGAATCGAGACGATAAGAGCTGAGAATCGAAATCAAAGCAAACAACGGTCCACGAGTAAGTAGTGAAAGCAGTACTTGGAAATTTTATAAATGGCATAAGTTTAAATGGATCAAGCATATGTCATTGTTTGAGCACAACAAGAAAAGAAAAGTATGAGAAAAGTCAAGGAGCATCGACATTTTCATAAAAAATTATATGCTACCCAAGTGGATATAATATTATGAATTCAGTCAGAATGCGCTGTGAATTTAGATTAGTTCGTTTTTCAGTGCTTTACTGTTGAATTTTTGTGTCTTTTTTAATTTTTATATTGTTGATAGTTCCCACGATAAATTTTATTATTTTTATTTAATATTTACTATCGGCATAATGACAGAACAACCGAGCGGCTACAAAGACTAGGCATTTGCACTGACAAAACGAATCGAATGAGATATCGAGCGAGGGGGAAAGTAGCAAGGTTCTATTGGAAAGGGCGGGAAAGCGGATGAACAATACTGGTGTGAAGAGAGCTAATTGGAAACTCCTAGACCCGTAGAGAAGCGTAGTCGATGTGAAATGTAGTAAGATTCGATTCGAACAGTCACAGAGAAAAATGATGAAAAACGCACACAGGCACACAAAACACACACACACATGAAAACCAACAGTAATTAACAGAAAATTGATATGATGCTATCGAGCTGAGTTTGCTGAGAATGAGATCGGGTGGCTGACGTGGGGGGGAGGGGGAATCAGATGCGACTTCCTGTTTTAAGCACCGTATGGGTGCTCATACCATCTCGCCCGGGTCAGTAGTGGGCACGAGCTCGGATTTTTCGTCGTCCTGAAATTGTAATTAATTAATTATTATTCCTTATGTATTCCTTTTTGTTTCAAATTCCTTAGAGAGTAAGGGTAGATCTAATTCATGTAACTCTATTGGAGTTGATCGCAAATTCCGATCCCGATATCGGAAGAACAATTCGTTCCCCTATCTCTATCCGCAATCAAGAGCTGATTCCTGACTCTCGACCCCGCTTTTCTGTTTGTCTTAGGCCACTTTTTGGGATGGATGTTCGAAAGAAGAGGGGAAGATCTTCGGACGAGGGGAGAAGTGGTTTCTTCCGTTCCCGGGGAGTCTAGAGATCAAGTGGTTGAGGAAAGATCATAACAAGGTGTGCGGATGCTCGATTTTTGTGCGATAAAGAGACATGAAGAATCCGATTCCTCATTCCGCCTACTCTCTCGCCACTCTGACCGATGCGAGACTACGAGGAATGAGGAGACCCTTACAGGATGACAGCTCTAATCATACTCTTGATCAGTTGTTGAGATGCTTTGCAAACAGTGATGATAGGTGAAGAGGAGGAGGAGGGGGTAAATATGGAGGAGATGAGCACGGAATTGAACAGTGGGAGGGGAAGTTAGTGGAGTAGTAGACTGGATGGATCACGTGAATGAGAGCAGACAGTGCGAGTCAGGTACACTTATACCGCAACACAAATCCCTTCTCCTCTCCAGAGCGGACACTCACCAAGTTTCCCAGAAGAACATTACATACACTTCAGGCAATATATGAATTAATGATTAATTTGCTGCCGGCATTTTCTCGTCCGACCTATCCCCATTAGTAGTTGGATGCCCGCAAGACCCAAATCAACACCACCCAGAGGTTAGGCAAATCAAACAGTCGTGCTTACGTTATGACACTTGACAACAACGATTATTCCCACCAGAACGACGAGAGAGAAGACGATCCAAACCAGAGGCATTCCTGCTGGAATAGTGGGTGTTAGAGGCATTCTGATCAGCACTGTGATCCTAATTGAAGGGACAGGCCATCGAACTTCAATAGGCCATTGATGGTAGTAGGGCTTGACTCAATTATTCATATTCTCTCGAAATATGGAGGATTGAGAACTAATCCATTTCCTTCTGAGGCTCTCTCGAAGTTCAGAGACCGAAAACTCAATTAGTATCACTGCAGGTTCGATGAGGGATTGAATATATCATCAAAAAGTCACTCTATTTCACTTATCCGTTCGAGTGTAACTCCAACTTGTTAGTGTCTACTAAGATCCGATCACATTATGAGCACACGTCACTCTCGAGATTTCGGCTATTTGCCTCTTGCGCGTAGTATTTGATTATCAACGAGATTATTTACTTGGGATTGCGGTATTTTCACCTCCACGTAGGACAGCCGCGTCGCAGCGAGGACCCTCCCAATCCTTCATGCACCTTAAAATTGATAATGTTATCTCTTGATTCACATTTTATCCAGTTCTTACAGCAGTATCTAGCATATTAGTGTTTAAGCAAAAAATAAATTATCGTAACAGCAATGATAATTATATTGAATATTCGTTCACTCACACACAAGAGACGTCATTCGACTCGTCCGATGCTCGACACGACTTTGCGTGGACGCATTGTGCCTTCTGATCGGCAGCGCACACGTGGAATCCGGCTGGCATAACATCATCGAAGAAGAACAAGCGCATTCGCTTCTTCTCGCTCGTTTCCTGCAAAATTTAACACTAAAGAAGACGATTCATTCCAGATGCTGCCACCCCCACAATTAATTGACAGTCATCAAGCAACAGAATGGCTTCGTGGGATACATCGGATAGGCCGAATATGAAACATATATCGAATTGACGTCTGGGTGAGTTTACCAAATTATATCATTAATTAACTATATTTTTTTGCTTAAAATTTATAATACATTTTTATTTTTTCTGGCATCAGTTTTTTTGGATGAAAACCATATTTTGCATGTTATATTATCAATTTTCATTTTTCTCTATTCTATTTTTTAGTATTACTTACATATCGCAGACACGTGTAAAGTCCGTCCATGGACTCATCGAAGACCTCGAAATCGAGAATTCGCGCTTCTCTGTAATAAAATTTTATTGATATTGTTGTCTGTAGTCAGCAATCGTACAGCTTGACAGTCTCCCAATGCAATTCGTCGTATTCAGAGAGAGAGAGAGAGACAGGGAGATAAAGGCCCCTGCTGTCACTTGAAAGGGTAGGAAGGGGCCATAAAACGATTCCTCACCAACTCGAAGCCTTTTCGCCCCGACTACAGATTGTGCAACTATCGCTGAGTCAGCCAGGGCACAATTTGCATCAAGTTTACCCGAGAATTCGAAACTCGATCTGGTGATGAACTCAGCGCTAATCATCACGGAAATTTCAGCCCGAAACCCATAATACTGTATCAAACAAAAATATGGTCATTGAATAATTATCAATATATAATTCGCAAGTTGCCTTCTTTCATATGAATGAACTAAGATAAAATCTGAACTAAGATAAAATCTTTAAAGAAATTTCATGCTTTAATTTTCAATGAAACTCAGAAAAAACTCACGCCTCAACGGTTTCCTTCGCTGATTTAGGAATAGCAAGTCCTTCTTCGAATTGCCATGTCAAAGACGATCCTACTCCTTTGCATATTAACCTAGAAAAGAAGCTTTTATGAATACTAAAGAAAATATCCGTACCTGACGGGTCCTTTAACGGATATTTGTCGCTTTTCGATCGTGCCGCTGGCTGAAATGCGACTTCGATTAATCACAGTGCTTCATTCTTAACCTTGTGCCTGGATGTTTCAAATATTATATTAAATAAGTATATAGATAATAGCAACAAACAGTTAAACTTGGGCCGTACTTGGGGAAAGGGCAAAAGATAACTGACGATCGGGGACGAATTCGATCACTTCCAATGAGGAAGCGAGGGAAAGGAGCAGACTGAGAAGGAGCGGGGATAGCGATCGTACACTCATCTCCATCGATTCGCGTGTGAAGTGATAACAGGAGAAGGGGAAGAATGTGGAGAGCGGAGTCTCACTCTGAATAGGAGGACGATAAGATTGTGGCGCCGTAGTGGAAAAGAATCGAATTTGCAACGAGAGCACACAATGATAGTCAAGGTGAGTTATTCTGTGAATATTATCTAATGTTCTAGTTAGAGAAATCGACTAGTAATGAATGAATGAGTGAATTCAGTCGATTTCTCTTTCTGGAGAATGGCATCGACACTGTTCGCAGCCCTAGCAACGTGGCCTGCTCATATACTGGGCAAGTCAAGTGGAATGACGAAAACGATGGAGAGAAGTGAATGCATGGTCATAGTGCTGACTCAGCACTCTGACTGATACGCGTGCAAAGGGGGAATTCCATTGATTTGAGCAGTGATTAACCCACTCGGGAGTCAACACAACTAGACCGGAGTGGAATATATGCGAAGCGATGGACGAGTTAATGCGGAAGGAACGTGGAAAACGGGAGAGTTGAGAGATGGAGATCAGGGAGAGACGAGAGAGGACATATGGGTAATCCAAGGAAGATTATGCGAGAGGGCCGATCGGAAGCGTGAAAGAGCAGCGCTTTGAAGTGCAGATCTGAGGATTGAAAGGGAGGAAGAGAGACTAAGAGAGACTCGAGCTAAGTCAACAATCAGCCACTCGATTGATAGTGTGTGTGTGTGGCTGTGTGAGAGACTGGTTGAGTCACATACACCCAAAGGGAAACGATGAGACGACTCCTCCCTAGCGAAAGAAGACAGAAGTGGAGGAGGAGGGAGGAGACGAAGGGAAATGATCTGCCCCCGCCCCGAAACCAGCTCAGACCGCCCGGTCACTTGTGTGATCTAAATTCTATCTGTCTCTGCCGTTTCGTAGTGTGATTGGAGTGTGGGAAGGCGATGCGTTCGGCTTCATTGGAGACAGATCAATGAGGGGGCATACAAACACTTTCGAAATATATTTACAAAACGATCTCGGGCTGATTCAGAGGGCAATACCGGTGGGGCACTCCTCCACACGAGGATGAAGCAAGATACAACGTAATCAGTCGAGGATTTGGTGCGGATTTCCATGTAATGGACATGCTAAGACAGCATAACAATGCGAGTGATAAATCGGAGTTTGAAGTTGTGGTTGCTCCGTTTTCGAACTAATCGTACTAGAACTCATGGTGACAGCACAATCGAACATAATTCAGCTCAATCCTTATTCTTAGTGTTTGGACTAGTGTTTGGTGTCCTTAGTGTTAGTGCTTAGTCCTCCTTTGTGTTTGGGGACAGATTATTATGTTTCTAATGAGTTCTAAAACGTAAGTTCTTCAACGGAGAAGTGGGGTTACAAGAGAGGGAATCAGCAATCGGTTTGGGGTTGCATGTTGAGTAGTCTAGTGACATTGGTCGAGGAGGTGGTTGGTCCATTGCCGTGCACGGTCGGAATGGAGAGAGGAGAGGAGACGGGCGGTCGATCGCCTTTGATGATTAGAGATGGCGCCCGACGCATCTCGAGGAACTCCGTCGATGTCATCGAACAACCCTGCAATATATCTTCTTGTTACTGTGATCTACAAATAATAAGGTCTTTTTTCAGTTTTCTTCTTCTAATCAATTATGCCTATATGCTGAACGGTAATGTTCCTTGAAAAAGTATTGTTTACATCACAGAGAGGGCATTCCCTTCATTCCCCATGTAAGATACTGCTGGAAGGCGCTACAGTCCCCCACAATCACGAATGCACTACGTTTGCACTAAGATGTTATGGCATGAGGGGGGATGCCTTTTCGGTCCGGAAAGTGCATCGCTACAGTAACTTGTTTGCGCTCGCCCTATTCGTTGTTGCCATTCGAGGAATGCGCGTCGATTCACCTGAAGGAATGCCTGGAATCCATCACACCCCTCACGCACTGACTGAGTAAGAATAAGATTGTCCTGATATGATTTCTCCTCCGTAATCAACTCAATCATACGTATCAGGGTCGGGCAGATCGAAGTACGTTCCACTCGGTCCTACTCATGCTTTCGTGCGTCACAGTCGGACCCATAAATTCAGATTTGATTGTCTCTTTGTGTCTCCATTTTTCGCACACTGCCTCGCCCTTCTATTGTGTTGAGAGACCAGTGGGAACGATGAGACGTAACCCTCGCCCAATGCATTCAATCGGGTTGACTCGTTTCCTTGGGTGGTCGGTCCGAGATCAATGGATCGTGAAAGCCTCTTTGGGCTGAGTCACCTAAGGAACTGACAAAAAGAGGGCAAAGGTGTTTCCCGGGAATGGGCTGCTTAATCATAGCCTCGACTCTAAAAAAAGGCAGCTTTAAAATAGGCAGGGCGTCTGTCTGGCGAGTGAGCGCTGTTCTGTACTGTCAACAAGATAAGTGGCCGACTCATCATTAATGATGACTCGGCAAAAATATAGCGATCTTGCTTCTCATCAAAAATTTTTTTTTGAAAAGCTGTGGATTTTTCGAGCAGTTTCGAATTTCCGGCATCAAGTTGTAGTTTACATATTTGCGTTTGCTAACGCATGACGAATTTCTGACTAAGCAGAGTGCCCATTTCGAGAGAGCTACGAGACCGAACAGACAAACAGTTAATGGCGCCTGCATGCAATAGTCGCCGCCGCCTACGATAGATTACGCACGATTGCAAAACAACGCAAACAAGGGGACGATCATCGCAAAGGGCGTTTTTGTATTTCATCACAGGGACAGGGAACGGGGGAGTGGCGGCCGGTAAGGGGAGTTCCTCAAAACTATAAACTACAATTCTTTAGGCATCTTCCCTTCGTATCATTTAGTAGCTGAATCTAAAAACGAATTTTTCAAACGGATGCAATTCGATGCGCATACAGAGGCACAGCACAATTTTAACGCTTTGCCGATGAGTATTGTAATTCTGAGCATTATCTTCATTTTCTCACATTCGTTGGCATCCCAATCGTAACAATCTTCTCCGGATCACAACACTGCGTCACTTCCAGTGTGTCCGCCGTGAATTTGATGTAGGAATAGCATCGGCGAGCGATCCAGAAAGCGTAGGCCTGAAAAGTTTTTTGTTATTCGAAATATAAATATGCAATCAGATCAATTGCACAGTCTTGTTCTCTAAGCCGATAAATCAGTTAGATGTATCGGGAAAGTGTTGAATGAGCGGAATATCCTCCTCGTTTTGCTTGTTGTCTCATCTCAGTCTTGACTATAATGATCTAATCGATTTTTCTGTCCAGATAAGACGATAATTACACGTGGAAGATCAGAAAGCTCTATTTTTTAACTGTTACCAACCAACAGAACGAATTGTAGAATGGCGAACGCAGCTTTCAGTCGAATGAGCGAGTGCGGATTGTGAACGAAAGTGAAGATTTGAGGAAGCTCTGAAACCACATTGTGATAAGAAATTGATCTTCCGCGTGCAAGAAATGTGTGCGAAGCGTGCTCGAAAAGTGGGCAGAAAGTGTGTGCAGTGCATCACAGTCCAGGGAAAGCACAGTTGATTCGGATTGACTTGCTGAATCATTCCAAGCGAGATAGGGGAAAAGCTCTTATCACAAGATCAGATGAGAAGATTCCGAGAAAAACATACTGAATTACAACAGAATTCTCCATATAGATCTAACAACGCGCAAAACGCTCATTCAATAAGTTTTCATCCGAATGTTCTCATCCAACCTAGTCCACTCATTCTGAATCACCTTGGAATCGACAATTTGAGCCATCCGTCGTACTACTCTCTTCGGTTACGCCGACTCTAGCTACAATATGCTACTATTAGACTACGGGTTGAGTTAGAATTGTCACTCGGCTGGCAGTGATTTTCGATTAATGCGATATCTTCACTTTTCATCTAGTTGTAATCAGGAAATACATTTGGAGATTAATAATCCCACCTTCCGACTCCTTTTTCGGTGCTTCCAACTGCAGAAAGTACACTGCAATTGCGGTGAATAGTACGCAAGCTGCCATTCGAATGGCCAGTCCCAATTGGTAGATGCGAATGGATCGCAGTCGGAAGAATTTCACGCCCTGAAATTTTGAAGATTGACATAATTAAAAAAGAATATTGCAAGTTTCTAATGAAATTTTGATGATAAAAATTCTGATTATCTGATTATTGTGTTGTCTCAACTTTCCCCTTGCTGGTATTGTACAATTCTCTGGTGCTCCTCTACCTAGTACGTGACGACAGCATTCCGAAGAGAACGCCAAAACAATCAAAGAAATCGGAAGGAAGAGCGAAAAGAGACGCGCCAATGACGATCGAAAATCACGTCTACACACTGTCAAAATACTTTGTGCTTACTTGGAATAATTTATTTACTCGGTTATTCCTAGTATGTGCAAAGATCGTTTATGAATTTCGAACAATCCCATTCTTTCCCTTATATTTTCAAAAACATGATCTTTTTGGCACGCTTTTCTCAGTAAAAAAAGCAAGCAGAGCAATTGAATTTCACAATACCTGACAGGAACGAGAAAATGCCCTACAGATCTAACCGATCGTCATCTGTACGCGCGCACTGCTAACACTGGACTACACGCGCACGCGATAGAAACACATGGAGGGATTGCGATCCACGCGGCCTCGCCCGCTGAAGATGGATCTACTACGTAACTAAGTAAGTAATACCTGACACAACTGATGCACCAGCACACTTTGAACGATTACACTGAGGAATCCGGCAGCGAGCAGCGCCCAGTGAGTACATCCAACGACGAGTTGCGCCATCCAGAATGCGAACTGGAAACAATATTATATAGTGGAATTCACCCAAATCGGCGCCATTTCGTGGAAGAGTATCCATTGGCGTGACAAGCAAAAATGTTTATTGGTCTGCAACCCACAGAGAAAATGGAGAAATATTTGGACATACTTATCGTGCGCATTGAAAGTATATCCAAATATTTTTTCAATTCGCTTTGGTACACTATTTCGTCACGTCTTGATAGTTTTACCTGTGAGGTGATCCACATCATTTCTCCGTACGCAATCCAGTAAGTCGCCGTCTGAAATTTGTGATTTATATTATTCATCTAATATTCGACTCTGCTATTGTGCCCGGCATTAAAAATTACACCTTCAAGAATGGTTGTCTCTTGATGAGCAATTTAACCTTTTACATTATCTAGTCTTCATTCAAAATTCATGGACATTGCTGTTTACTTGTTTTCGCCTATCCCACGGTAATGCATCATTTGATAGACTTCCATTCAAAGGCTCATAAAGTCGGTCGGGAAAAGGAAGAGAAGACCCAGATGGACAGACGGGAAGGAATACATAAATCATCATCAATTCCTTACGGGCAGTTTCGCAATAGTTGTTCAAGTTGATCTATACGCTTAGAATCGCCCAATTGATTCTAAATCAGTGTGAACAATCAGTTCAGACTGAGTTCAACCGTCAGCGTTCATGTTCTCTGTGATCTCTAATGTAACAAATTATGCTAGAATCGAATCGGAAACCGCTATTTAGGTGCCAAGTTTCGACCAGAGAACCGGAGAGATTCGCCCCCATTAAAATGCGCGAATGGGTAATATGAGAGCCCCTCTCCTCTTTCTCGAGATGGATAGACTTAAAATGAGAAAATGAGGAAACGTACATTATCTGCGTAGAACAAAACACACTTTTCATTACAACATCTTATGTGCGTACGAACGCATGTTAATAATGTAGCCATTAACCTTTGGAACTAATTCAAAGACCATTTCGCGTGCTGTGCGCACCCATGACCATTAGAAGCTATTTTCTAGAAGACAAAGTCATGTCTGTTGCTAAACCGATATGTTTCCAACATAGCTTAGTAAACTGCATGAACAATGAGCTTTGATCCGGCCTAGGAATATGATCTTGATCATTGAGAATGAAACTTGATCTTGAAAGAAAGTCGTCCTATTGGGGTCCTCGTGTCTTTGGGAAAGGCACGAAACAGGAAAAAGGGTCATCGGGCATATGGAGGATGTTTGCTTTGACGAGAATGGGATCATTTACAGAGAGAGGACGACGAACTTCTTGTGTTTATCGTGAGATTATTTCCCATTCCACACGTAGTTGACCTTCGACGAACTGAGTGGAGCGAGGAGGGAGGAAGAGGCCGGGAGGAGGCTAGTTATGTACCTGCTATATTCTCCCCTACCTATCCCCTTCCTCTCTCCCAGACAATCAGTGGCTCGCTAACCAGCAGATTAAGATTGCTGAGAATTCGAAACGCATGATACTACGTACGACTGTCTGTCTAACGGGTATAAATTTTGGAGCTGTGTGCACTCGTCTGAATATGTGAAAAGTGTGAAACCCGGAATAGTCACAGCGACAAAATGAGCAATTTCACGTACAAGAGTCTTCCAGCCCTCATCCTGGATTTACCGTGAATTCATGACAGTATCCGCCCCTTGAATCCATGCCATTAACCCTTCATCCACTTCCCTAGTAGCATTTTTCACTCTCGATCAATCTGAAACCTTCCCGCAGGACGCAACTGCCTTGATTAGCGGGATTACCTTTACCTCTCCCTTTACACCCAGAAATTTATCAGGGTTTCTCTCTCCATCCCCGCAGCTCTCGCCTCTCTGTCTGGCGTTGTGCTGTAGAATCAAAAGAAGATGAATTGCTCACCCGGATATGCATGAGAGTGAGACAGCAGAGTGGAGAGGGCGTTCGCTTCTTCACTTCATCGTGACTGCCCCTTAATAATATTTGTTATTTAGCCCCATGGGCTTATTCATTAAAGGAGGCATATCATGAAAAATTAGTTGATGCTTTTGAGAACATGATCCGATCGGAATCTAGAACGATATTAGAATGCCGAAGTTTGGAAGTTGCAGACCCATTTTAAACCGAGATATTCGCCCTCAAAGTATCAGGGAAGCACAGGGAAAAAGCTGCAAAGAATTCAAATATTTTCTACAGCGCAAGAGGCGAGGAAGGGAAGGTAGATCAACGAAATTTGCATCACTCTCTCTCTCCGATTTGCATCGCTATTGATCGATGAGAAAGGGAGGAGAATGGGTGGGGAGAGGAGGTGGGTTCGAATCCAGCCGGTTGTGGAAATCTTTTGCTGATTTCCTCACGGTTGAAATAGGTCGTGGACACCTTCCACGACACCCCAGCAGACTCGATTCATCCAGACAATGGGTCACGATCAAAGAGGAGCCTCTCTGATTGGGTCAGGTTGTATTTTAATCTCTAACCTAGGAAAAATGGAAAAAAAGGGAAAAAATATGCATGGAATCTCTAAGTTCAAAGAGCAGCCGAACGAAGCAAACACAAATATAATCCAACTACTCTAACTTCTGCTGCAACAAAGTTTGCAGATTAACATTAATTGTAAGATATGTCGACTAATTGATGACACGATGGAATAGCAAACAGCAGCTCTTGAGCTACCACTACTAGACAAAATAAAAGAAAAACTATTCTGCGCCCTCCCCCTACCAATCCCAGATTCTAAAATGAGTGGAACAACCAGACTACTCACAGCGGAAACAAAATCAAAGCTCAATGTCTACGAATGATTTATTCGAAGGACATAACAACCAATAACAATATGCGAGTTCGTTTTCCGTAGTGCTTTTTTACTCGGCGGGATCTCGAGCTCGCCACCCTTGATCTTGTCGACGAGGTCATGGGGGTGCATGTCATCGACGGTGCATCCGACAGACTGGGTGGTTCCTTAAAAACATGCTTTTAGACCCAATATACAGAAAATTGTATTACAGTTCCGGTTGATTCCCTAACATTCAGTCCCGGAAGGCTTCGGACGGTCCCAGGCCTTTTTGTTGCTCAAGAAAAGAGAAATTGAGGACAAGCTAGGATGCATTATAAAGCTCGTGACATATGCTATCGATATTTTTTGGCAGAATTTTTTAAATTTAATTGTTTAATTAGAAATCGGAAAGAGACGTGTCAGTAGTTTTGCGAAAGGCGCCTATAATACGGTAAGTGAAATCGTCAAACTGTTTTGTGTCTTTTCTGTTTAACTTTTTCGAAAAAACGATTCTCTGTTCACGACAATTCTCTGTCAATTCACAAATAAAATAATGAATTTTTGAAAAAAACTGATAGCAGCATTATGAAGCTCGTTCTATAGCTTGTCCTAAATTACTTGAGCCGCAAAAAGGCCTGGGATCGTCAGGAGCCAGCCGGGACGGATTGTTTTTACTAGGGACCAACCCGGACTGTACAACATAGGAAATGTACTAAAACTAACCAAGGATCTCAATCACGGTTCCCTCCAGCTTGTGTGCCATGGAGCGGGATCTCATGATGCGAGCGATCTTGAGGAGAGCATCGAAGGTGATGTTTCCGTTGTGCTTCCCTGAAAATTTAGATTATGTTAGTGGCAGGCAAAAAAAATAGACTAGCATCACAAATGCACACCACCGTTCATCAACCAGATATAATTAACACAATCATACCACTGTGTGAGAGAGTTTGCGTGCTGTCAGCCCTTATTTATGGACTCCCAAGAACAGGTGCTGGGGATGGGCGCCAATTGGAGAATTTCGTACCATTCTTGACCTCCTTGCGGTCACGAGGAGGCTCCTTAAGCTCCTTGATGATGAGGGAAGCAGTAGAGGGAACAACGTCGATCTTGGCCTGACGGTTCTGGATGGCGAGCTTGCAGGTGACCTTAAGTCCCTTCCAGTCTCCGGTAGCCTTGGCGATGTCGTCTCCGACCTTCTTGGGGACTGCAAATTAGTTTGATCACCGATGAAAATCGATAAAAACGACAGTTTAAGTGTAAACATCGCATGACAAATTGAAAAACTTTGAAAATAACAAGAATGACAAATACTCACCAGACCGAGGGGTCCGACCTTGGGGGCAAGAGCCTCCGGCCGACGGCGCAATGGAGGTAGACTGGAAAATTCAAATTAACAAAACAAAAAGCAACAAGAAGAAACACAGCAGAGAAAAACGAAATCAACGGAATTTTCAGCGAAATAATCGGTAGCTACCGTAATCTTGGCTATTTGCCAAAAGATTTTCTGTGTTTAGCGAAAACCAGGATAGCATCGGCATATCGTTGTAGGACTCGCAATATTTGAATTTCAAAAGTTCATGATACGCCTCCTTTAAGTGTCTAAACCAAGTTGATCAATACCTATAACAAAAAATAAGGACTTTTTATCAAACATGATTTCTTTCAACATTTAGCTAAGGACTTGATTTTTTAGATAACTTGTCTTTGCAAAGCCTTCACGATCAAGGTAAAAATAGGCAACATACTTCCTGCAGAGTCGATCGAGTGACCGTTGGGACGTGCGTATTGCCTGCATCTGAAGTGACACCAATGAACCACCATCTGACTCTCTCCTGAACACTGCCTCTTCTCTCTACTCTCTCTCTACTCTCTCATTCTCTCTGACCTGCGAGCGCATCGGGGGAAGAGTCGGACTCACAAATTAGGAAGAACTCTGCTAATTTGATGCGCTTTCTCGTCGCCCTGGTAGTGAAAGAAAACGTGAAATGAGGAGCCACTCTACTACATGAAACATCTCTCGGTCACAGTCGCTGCGCACGCTGAATATCCCAGTCACGGGAGCACTGTTGCTCTCTTAATCTTACACCAACTCTAGGTTAACTTCATCCATTACGCGACCCAGTAAGCCATGACCGATGCAGCGAGTAATCAACAAGTATGTGCAACCGTCGCAAATTTATTGATAAAGAAGCAAGAAAAAGCGCGTCGCACTTTCACTTCCCTACTCTTCTGACCTTTCAATTCTTCCTAGAGCAAATTAGAGGGCAATTGGAAGTACGCGCGCAACGGAACAAATGCGGACGTGGGAAATTGGAGGCATGAGTGCAAACAGTACTTCTTCGGAGTCTTGTAGGCGTAACAAGCCCCACGCAATCAGTCGTTAAATTATAGATGCAATATAAGAGTAATCACCAACCACTTTTAATAATAATGAGAGCCATTAAATGTACCTCTCCATTGGGCGCGATCATTTTGTAGGTGACGGGCCATGATGCGGTACCCTCGGGACACTGACATCGCCACACTCTCGCACCATGGGGCCATCGAGGACCGACCGTCATAAGACGAAGATGGGTAAGAAGGGGAAGAAGAAAGGGGAGGAGGATTGGAGGGAAGAGTCAGAAGGAAGAAGGGGCGTCCAAGGGCGCAAGGGCGTCCGCCTCACTCAACTCATACACTATTCACTATTCTCTCTCTCTTGCAATGTCTGGAAGCGAATGAGGAAGAAGAGCTGACAATGAGAGGAATAACTGAAGGGATATGAGAAGAGGAGGGGATGAGATATGGTTGATGGATCCTCTTCCCCTTTTTTCTTCCTTGCCCTATGTCTTCGCACTTATAAGGCTCAGACAGATTTGGCTCTCGGTTCCACTGAGAGACAGTGCCACACAGACCTACACTACATCACGATCATTAAGAGGACAAGAGCCCACAAGAGGAGCAAGGAAGGAAGCGTGCTCGATTTGTCCTGAGATGATCTGTGGGAACCAGTCTAAGCCGTAGCGTCGGACGAGCGAATAAAGAGGGAAAATGGACGACGAATCCATGATGATTCCCGTATGTGAGGAGTAGACTAGAGGAGGAAAGAACAAGGGGGGGGGGAGAAAGAGAGAGGGGATGGTGGGGGATTGTGTCCCACTACCTGTCAGGAACAGAAAATTGCCGGTTATGGCTAAAAGAAGACAGGAAAGAAGAGGAATGAGCGAAGAATCGAGGTATGGTTATTGCCAAATATTCTTGTGGAGGATTTTTTTTAAAGAAAACTCAGTGCCGAAACTTTAGGTCGCCAGATGAAGAAACAGAAGATCGCGTAGACAGGAAACGGAAGGATCCGCGAATGTTTACGTTCGGAAATTCCACATGTCAAAAGAAGGCTCCTAGACAGGGGATGAAACGGCTAGACGATGTCTCATACCGACCAACAGTCTAAAACGACGAAGGAGGAATATCCCAGTGATGGTCGATGTCTGTCTCACATGGATTATTGATGCCGACTAGCGCGCGATCAGCAGATAGAGAAGTCCTAGGAAAGGATGGAACAGATGAATGGTCTCAAATCGTCTCGTTTACTATTTTAAATGATATAGTTTGTAAGAAACAGCTCCTAGACAAGGATGAAATAACGACGACGATTTCTGTCTAACAACGCTCACATCGCTGGATAATTGATGCCGACTGGCGCACGCGTGGGATCTCTTCTAAGCAGATTCAAACAATGAACTTTGTCGAGAAACAAAGAGAAAGGCCGCTCCCATTCCAACCACAGATGTCAACTTTGATGTTTTCAAGGCCTCTCTCTCTCTGAGTACACTCCGCCCCTTCCGACCCAATATGGAGTCTGATATGGTGGTTGAAATTCGAGAGAGAGAGAGAGAGTGACTCGCATGACAAAGACAGGGATTGGTGGCCGGATTGGTCGCTTATAGGACCGCCGGGAGAGAGGGAAAATAGAGCTTGCGGAAATCACGGACCAGTCGACTTCGGAGGTAGCGGAGTTGGGAGTTCTAACGGTTTTGGAAATAAAATGTGCTCCAGAAGTCTCTTAACAAGACATACAACGCATAACACGTTTCGTACGTATCAGTTGTCAAAGAAAATTTGACGTTTCCAAATTTCACTCATGGGTTAGAGAAAGAGAAAAGAACGAACCAGTCGACTCCAGAGGTAGCGAAGTTGAAGTTGTTGCGATGAAGTGGAGGAGTCATCGAGCGTTTCTTCTACTGCCAGCGGTGGAATAGGTTCAATGAAGGGTTTGATGCAGGAGGGACAAGGGTGTGCCGAGGTGCGTAGCTCGTCCATCGTAGGTGTCCACTAATCTAGACAGCTCCAAATGATAGTTTCGCGAGGAATGTTCCTTGGGAAGACACTACGACCGCCTAAAGGGAGGTCTAGACGGGGAATGACGGTGAAGGAAGTAGAAGTTTCGAGAAGAGAACGCCGTCAACGTCGTCGGATGGATGTGACTACTGACTACTTTGGGGTCTTCCTCTCCCTCCTTCCCCATTTCACCCGTCGCCGTCCCATTTCGTGTGTGTATGCTCGCGGCTCTCGGTAATTAGCCATTCAAGTCGCTTTTCTCGCCCCACTTCATTGGCGAAAGGGATAGGTTCGACCGGCTTTATCCTCTTCTAGACCATTACGACGAAGAGGATTTTGGGCACTAGATCGGACGAGAACAATCGCATGATAATCTACTGGATCAAATCTAAAATGTTTCTCTTGTGGCATCGAAAGCGTTCTGGCAAAGTAGTAAATGTAAAAGGTAAAGGTGAAGCTTCTTTCACAATCAAGGTGATTTTACAGTTGTCATGAGACAACATTGTCTTGTGGTGTGCAGAGGTAAGACCAGGCACGTCTAAGAAAGGCTAAGTAGTACAACCGTCAAAATTGATCATCCGAATGTTCTCAACATCGACAACGACGAAGAGGATTCTGGCTACGAAGTCACCGGTTTCTGAGCCCCTACAATGGTCAGCCCTCGAAGACTATATCTGAGAAAAATGACTTTTCCCGTGTGCGCAAACGTACACACATTGCTCAGACTGACTCTTTTATGCTCACCCAATACCTGACAATAGCCAACGACCCACAATAGCCAAACGAAACCGGAGAGAAAAGAATATTAGAGAACAAAAATGCACAACTGATGCCTATGAAAAGTGAAGATATTAGGATGAAAATACAGGGAAAGTGAAAGAACGAACGAGGGAAAACAGAACTGGAAATAAAGTATAACAGGCACATGGGAAGCATAGTTCCCGTGGAAAAGCAACTGTGAAGTAATGAAAAATCGGCACGCACTTCTCCCATTTAGAATGCTTTCTTGTAGGAATGAAGAACGTGAGAGCATGCAAAGTTAGAAAAGATGTGGGCCGAGAATGGTAGGAGTACGGGAACTTCTCTGTTTTTGGCCCGGACTACGACCGCTCAGAATGTGAAGGGGAGCACGGAATAAGAATCAGAGGGTAAGAATACTCTGCGAGAAAAGGCTGGGCCAAAAAACAGAGAAGTGCTGGAGTACGGTATCATCACTGGATGAATGGCGCGGGTGGTTCGATGTTGTACATGCACTCCTTCTTCCCGTGCCACCATTCCTCGATGTCCTCGTACACCTGAGAATAAACCCAATTTCGAGATAAAGATATTTCTAAGAAACTAAGAGGGATGAAATTTTTGATAGAATTAAGAAAAACATGAGATTTCTTTATTATAACTTAATTACGGCTAAAAGTTTAAATTGATTAGATTAGATTACCTTTGGCGAAAAGTTAAAATTGATTAGATTACCCGTACCTTTGGAGTGACTTGCTGCAGGAAGAGACAGACTCTGCATGGCAGATTCGAGTCCTCGATGCGGCCGAGTCTCTTCCACGAGAAGAACTCATTGTACGCATACGCGTTCGTTGTGAGAAATTTGAGGTACCTGAGATGATCTCAATGTTTTCATTTTTAGAACATTTGACTTGATCACTGAGATATTCAGAGAAGGTTTATGCATGCGGTATAACACTTGTTCGGTGACTACCTATGTTGACTTCAGATCAAAGCTACTAAGGATGCCCTGGTGTTTCGATGTGCTAGTGCAGTGCTTAGGCATTTTTTTGGATTCCTCTGCATCACAACAAACTCGAGTACATTCCAAGTGCAAGGAATGCCATGGTCGTTCTTTGAGTCTCACCACGCGTCTAATGCTTGGCTTTCCCGAGAATTTCACGTCGCGCGAACGTCGTTTCCTACTTCAAATGTCAAGGGCGGCTGACTGGCAGGCAAGAATTTGTGAGTTGCTTTGACTTATGAATAGGAAAGAAGCCCCTGGGTGATGTTTCGAAGCTGAGGACTGGATGTGGCATATCAGTGGTATATCCGTGATCTCCACCCATATCTCCCCATTTGACTGCAGTTGTGCTGCAGCAAGCGGAATTAGTGAGATACTTTGTCATATGAATAGGCAAGTGCGTGTGAGGGGATGAGGGGAGAGAACGGAGGGAAAACATAAAACACACAAATAGTTCTATCTCGTGAACATGATCTAAAAAAAGAAAGGAAGGAAAGTAAAAAAAACGAACGTTGCAAGTTGTTCCTCGTTCTCATAATCGTCCACGTGAATGAACGAATTTGGAGGAGCCACCTGGAATTAATTAATCAATTTTTTAAAAAAATATTTATAAATTTTAAATACATTATGCGAAGTTGTAGCAAACCAAGCAAAAGTAACAAGTACAAAAAAAGAGCAAGTATAAGTAGCAGACCTTCAAGTAGTCCTCCTTTGGTGCACCCATGACGATCGGAATGACGTCGTTTCTACAAGAAAAGCTGTCTTTTAAATTGAATTTTAAGGATCTCAATAACAGGTTATGTGCGTCTACTTAGTTCTCCAGTCATTTTTTGAATAGAGACTGGAAGAGCTCAGGAAGGTTCTGTCTCACAGTGTTCACTGTACACTCTGATATACCTTAGCTTTACTCCAGTTCAAAAAGCAACCGTACCTCCTGTCTCTACATTTCAGTTATCCTTACCTGAGAGCATTATCGAAGAATTTCTCGGTGATGTAGTTGTTGCAGTTGCTGTTCTCGAATGCGAGATAGAACTTGTAGTCGTTCTTCAGCACTTTACCCATCTCTTCCTGACTCATCGTCTGTTTCCCGCACTCTCCGTAAATGTCAACCTGGAACTAGTACCTTTTAATAAGAATCAAGGTGAATTAGCATGGGTTCAGAGTGATTACTCTTGTCATTGCCGAGTAGGCTCGCGATACTATTTTATTAGATACACCGAGAAAAACTCTAATAGTAAGAAATACTATCTCTAGTTTGAGATTTATTTTGTGTCCTGTTTTACTTTTATTTTTTCAGATTTTTCCCAGTTGATTTGCAGACTTTGAAAGGTGAGCAGGTCAGAAATATAATATTGCTGACGTCGATGTACTTGGCCAGATTCTGAGCGTACTGCATTCGTCGGTTAGCTGTGAGACAGTGAGAAACGACCCAGGCGATATTCTTCTTCTTCCGAGACACTAAAGGAAAAGGTGAAAGTGTATCCACGTCAAGCGATTTAACAGACGTATGGCAGCGCTAGGGGGGGGGGGGGAGCTGGGACCCACTGGCAAGGCCAGCTTTCTTTTTGCGAGACTATAAAATCCGTTAATTAGAGTACCGTCCAACAGCACGGCGAATTATAATAAGGAGACCAACGCAGAAGAAACACAAAAACCAATCACAACCCAGCTGATTAGCCTTAACAGCTGGCCATACCAGTAGGCCCCACCTAGCGTTGTTAAACACTGTAAAATCGCTTGACGTGGATACTTTACAATTGCCTTTTACCCACCCAACAGTCAACATTTCATGGGAGCAAATGTGAAATCTAACATTCAAGCTCAAACTGACTCGCTTTATCCAGCACAGTCTTGGGCTTCGCGAAGGGAACGTAGCGACCGTACGGAGCTACGAAGTCAGAGTCCCATCTGTAGCTCACCGTGTAGTTCACCTGCCAGCAATCATTAAAAAACAGTGTTAAGGAAGAAGGTAATCAAGTTCCCGGTTCGGCGTGAGCTCACTTTTCAATGACTTCACAAGGATGAAAATCCCATGTGAATTGCTGATCTCTTTATTTGACATAGTGGCTCACTGATCTACTCTCTTCCATTCCCGAAAACATGGATGCTATGTTATCTTGCAACCGTACAAGAGCCTGTACCTTTCCATTGAAATCGATCAGATTCGGCGTGTTGACGGGACTCTCCAATAGCTGGAGAAACCAGAGTTGATGTTGTCTTCTGTTCAGCGGAATTCGATCGATGAAATCGGGTGTGAAGATCATCGCGTCCGCTGAGGTGATGTGTGCGTCTGAAGGGAGCATTATATATTATGCCAAATGATCACTTAGAGAATACGGACTAAAAATATACGAAAGTGACTATGTTTATTTGTTGTATTTCTTCTCGCGTTCTTTCTGCGCGGCGAGTGTTGAATTCAAAAATAAACTCAAAAACGTCGATACTCTCACCCATATTGGTCATCATGCACTTGATCGGGCACTGATCGAGCAGCCACATTGTCTGTTCCGTGTTATCATCGATCTGTTGGAAGATGAGATATGAGTGCAGATTGCCCTGAACACACTCACTACTTCCAACGAAAACAGAAAAAAATCACCAAAGCCCATTGTGGCAAACAATTGCGAAGCCCTGTTTGAGGACAGACGCAACTTTTGGTCAGAGAAGGCAGCGCGAAATGGTTCTCATCCGGAGCTATTTTACATGGTTTTCATGTTGGAAGAAGTTGTGGATATAAGAAGGGAAGACTCACCTCCGGTTCCTGTGCCAGCTGTGCCTCGATCCTATCACCGTAGAGCAGATGCGGATCTTCCTCTGGCAGAACGGGCAATCGACCCTCGAATTTGACCTGGTGCTGAACGTATCCGAGCGAGGGAGTGGACTCGATATGACGAAAGTAGAGCTATAAGAAATGAGTGATAAATATCTTGTGCTGGGATATTGTTTGAGGTATTTGGATGATTTGGCTAACAAGTGAAATAACGTCTACAAATACTCAATCGAATTTTGATGTGGCTTCAATGAATAAAACGAGTAAAAACTATGAGAAGCACGATACACAGGATAGTGACTGACCATGACCATAAGTGTGGATAGGAGTAGCGCGAAGAGAAGCATCCTAGTGGACACCTTCCTTCTCGCGGGATAGATCGCCTCCGTGGCCGCTTTCTCCATTTGATGCAACACTGAAATATGGAATAATGTTTCAAAAGGGTTTTACAAAAGCTAAAGCTAATTCCGTCTTCAGCACATTTTTCAACATGCGCAGGTTTCTTTGTATCGATGTGCACAAAGTAAACAAAACTATGCACTCAATTGTAAGTTCTTGAAAAAAAAGATAAAGTTACCCCGTTATTCAATGCACACGACGTACTGTGGTAGCACCCAACGGCCAGAAATTAAGCAAGGAAGAGGTATCTGACACTTTTCAGCCATAATATTGTAGTTCTTTTTGGCCCTGTCAGAGAGAGAACGGAAAGTAGAAGCTACACAACGAAGAACTACTCGAAAAGAGTGATAAGCAGTCAATGGAATGTTTACAGAGGAGCGACAAACACAAAATCTCTATCCGCCGTCCGAAATCCGAAATCTCAACTGGCCCCGTTCCCAGAAATCACGCTTGCAATCGAAAGGATGCAAGCGACACAGTAGTCCCGTGACAGAATAATGTGAACACGGTCTTGTCGGCAGATCCCCAACTAGACATCATTCTCTGAAGACGGAATGGATATTGAGTTTAAATGTCAAACGAGTCAAACGAGAAACGAGCATGTCTGGTGAACAGTCCCCATAATATAGTTTTCAAAAGAAAAACAAAAAGAGACCCGTCATCCCAAACGAAAGAGGCTAGTTATAGTCGACAGTGCTCTGGGAGACCCAAGATACGAATGAGAAAATATACGCATTTGTAAATGTTATGTCAGATCCCAATGTTAAATGAAAGAGTCCTGCGATAGCCAGCTCTATATCAAGGGGAGCAATATTCCGAATGAGATGGAATAAACGCACTTGTAATTGAGAGGCGTGACCAGTCGTCTCTCTTCTCTTGACGTTCAGTCCATCCTGTTCTTGCTCCGGATCATTGCGCGTTTATTACTACTGCACCTGCAAAAAGCGTACGATTGACTGGCTCGATGTTGTGGAAACAAGATGTGGTAATGAGAGGACTGGAAACATTCATTTGTTGGAGATTAGGGGAAGTGAATGAGACTAGATCAAGGAGTAAAATATTGGTCAGCTATAATATTTCATGACTGTGAAAGTTCGAAGAAGGAAAAATAGTCAGGGAACACGTAAACTATCCAAGTATATTGAGAATAAGCTTATGACTAGAGTGAAAGTCGAGATTCTTTGGTGACTATACAAAGTCGAACAAGATAGAGTCGGTCTTTGGCAGAGACTGGGGTCAGTTTAATTATCAGTGTCTTCGGGCGGAAGGAAAGCGAGGAAAGAGAGGGAGAGGGAGGGATGGGGCTGCCAATTGAGTTGTGATGGGAGAATGGATGGAAGAAGGAATGGATAGAGCTCCATCTGTTGAGCACAATTGGGTTACAAGAGAAGCTGCGAGGTACTGGAACGAAAAGTGCAATCGAACTCTTATACAGCAATGATTCTATCCACTTCGTGTTTATTATGACTGGTCAGAAATAGAGAGTTAAAGCAGACCACTCCATCTATTAGGCACAATTGGGTTACAGAACAAGAGAAGTCTGGGGTTCTCAGAGGAATACATGCGATGCAGTATGGAGAAATAAGAACATGGGATGAACTTGACTTAGTCCAAAGCGAGTCTAACCGATTCTAACCACTTTATGTTTTCTGTCGCCGGTCAGATTAAGCGAGGGTGAGGGTGAAAAAATATAGCCAAGGAACGCTGATGGTTCTGAAGAGTACGAGAAGTAGTAGGGAGAAGAAATATCGGCGCAGAAATAGTCTATCACTATCATGGGTCAGAGTGAGCAAGAGAGAGGGCGAAGGGGAGGACCAGAGAAACAAGGCTTCAGGTTCTGAAGAGTACGACAGGTATTAGGGGAGAGGAGACGGGCTTTCGTTGCTCTCCTCACTATTTTCAAGCTATCATCAGTCGGAAAAAACTAGAGACAAGGCTGAATGGAGAGAGTCTGAGAAGGGAGGCTGCTGGATCGGCGAGAGGTATCTGAGGTAGAACCTGCTCAGTCAGAGAGAATGAGAGAGTGAGGGTTAATGGAGAGAATCCGAGGAGGGGTTCAATCCGTCAGTTGGAGGCAGCGACAAGTGGTGTCCTTTGGATGGGATGGATGAACAACTGTCGAGGAGGAGAGGAGAGAGGGAAGGATGAGCGATAGGGAGGGTCAGGGAATACGGGGCTAGTCGATGAGCTGTTCAAGACTTGCTGTAAAATCCTGTGAAAAAATACTGGGAAAACAACTGTCAAGGAAGAGATGGAAGGAATTTTGATTTAGGGTAAAGAGTCTTACAGGCCTTACAAACCATGCAGGAGAAATCTAGGCAAAAAAGTAGTTGGATCGCCAATTTAGAAATTTCTCCATCTTTCCTGCCACCCGGGCAGTAATTACAGGCCGTGTCCTGGGGAGAGGATTAGTGAGGGAGGGCGAGAGAACACTAAAAGGGACACGAGGGGTTAATTAGTGGACAGATGACAAGAGTGGGGAGACATCATTATGAGTCCCTTCTTTGTACCCTCATTAGATCACACTTTCACTCCGAGGAGGATGAGACCAGAGGGAATGGACTAAGAGACTAATGCGTGTTGAACAAAGAGATGTTCTCGTCTATTCGGTCTCTCTTATCCTTCATCAGTCAGATAAAGTAGAGATTGTGTTGAGGAATTAGAGGCCTGCAATCGTTGAAAGAGATGAAAGCTCGGGAAGAGCACTGATATAATTAAACTAGGGATTAGGGAAATTATCACGCTAATCAAGGACCTCATGTTCATCTTCAGGCATCAACTCATACAAACTTTATTACAATCCATTCACATATTACAAAAATGAACATTCCAGGACAAGGCAACTAGGCCACATACAAATCGACTATTCAATGGAGAAAAGGACAGGAATGATGACTCATTACTTGGAACGAAGCAGTTTACAGTAGATATCGAAATATGGATCAGCTTCTAATCTCTTTGTTTGCAGCATATTACATCACTGTCAAAGTCTAGACGTAAATGAGGGAGACAATTCCCTTCATTTTCACCACTTTGAGAGCGAGAGGGATCGTATCTAGACGTTGACACTGTTCGCAGCATTACTTAGAGAGTAAAGTAATTCAAAGGGTTGAAGAAACCATAATTAGCGATTCTAATTGATAGGGCACAGATAGAGAGCGATGAATGACAGCATGGGGAAGGGGGGGTCTCTCTCAATTCTACATGTACTTTTGTACGGGAAGAGAATGCGAGAGAGTATGGAAACTAGAGAGAACGGATGGTTCTGGGTGAACAGAGCGAGAGTGCTCTATGCCTCGGTCTTGGGTCGGGAGTCGATCCACTCCTTCAGTCTCTCCTGACCGTTCATGCGGGCCTGGAATATGGTCATATTTTGTTTTATGCTATTTCCGATCATACTATTTTTAGGTTGAAAAGGTTTCCCTATCCTGCAAAAAGAAAAGTGAATGGTGTTTGTATGCAAAGGAGGCCCTGGGTACGGTAGCAGTATGATGAGAGTAAAGATCAGAGGGAAACGTCGATGGTTGAGGGACCAGGAGTGTCAATTGCGGTTTATGTTACCTGGAAGCCCGTGAGTCCTGCGTACTTTCGCAGTGCTCCAGGCAGAAGTTTGTTGAAGAACCAGAAGATGTGGAACAGTGAGATATCGGCCAGAGTGATCTACATATTTTAAAAATTATCAGCCATTGGTTTTGTGATTATCGAGTATCCGTTTTTGTTATGATTCCATGTTTCATCAAATTACGCCATATAACTGCTTCGCCACGTTAAATCGCGACAAATATGTCTAAAATTTAAATTATCAGCTGCTTGCACACATCATCTCCATCACACAAAAAGGGAAGTGATAGGGAAACGACTGTTTTTGTTGGGCAATGTCGAGTGAAATTTTGACACTCATTCTCTCATCCGGTCATGGGTGAAATCAGAATGCCATTCAAGTATTTTGAAATTTATAAAAAAGCGCGGTCCACAACTAAATCTCTTCTTGACCACTCAATGACTAGACCATCCAACTAGGCTGGAAAAGATCCCCCTCTAATTGTGAACGTTTTCACGCCAATCAGAATCCGAAGACTAACTGAATGGTCTATCCCTTTGTGGATCTGTTCTTATGTAGGTAAGATGAGAACATTTGGTGGCCAAAAGAGAAAGATGTCAGAGAACTGCGAAACCTTTCTCAAACAGTTCTCAGCCTACCTAGTACCATGTACACTAACCGAGTTTCCGACGAAGAATCCGGTGCCGGAAGCGTCGAGGAATCGCTCGTATCGAGTGAGGAAAGGAACGATCTCTTCGTCAACGAGCGTACGGAAGATCTCGATCTGAATACAAAGTTCCTTCTATAATCAATTTTACAGTTATCCACTCTCAGTGGTGTATACAGGCATGGAACCATCTAGTTTTCCGTACTTCTGTCCTAGACAATAAGTCTGATGAGAACTTAAACAGGACAGAGACAACTAGTTTATCAATGAATCAGTAGAAAGAATATTCCTCAGTAGCTTGAGAAGAAAGGTAATATGACAAGGGTAGGATTCAAATAGGGTCAATCGTTGGTCGTCTACCGTACCTTCTTCGCCTCGCTCTTCTCGTTGAACCACGGCTGAAGTTTTACCAGTAGATCCTCCACGCCCATCACCATCTCGTCGACCTGAGATCGATTTTGAGTTTGAGAAGTCGGTTACTGTGTCTAGGTCTTCGATTTTCAGCACATGAAAGAAAGCATTGGTTTCTGATGCATCTTTATTATGAACGTAATTTCTATGAATTAGCCGGATCCTTTGATCGAAAGCCTGTGGAGTTCTCTCATAGACAGCTGCTATTTGTCTAATTATTGCCGGTACTCCTTAAATGAGAATTCATGAATCAACAGTATACCTTGGCCTGCTCCCACTCGTCCTTTCCGGCCAGATCGAACTTCTTGGCGAGAAATCTCTCGATGGCACGAGACTGAGAGAGTTTGACGCCGTTCACTTCGAGCACGGGCATTTGACCATACGGCATCTCTGAAATATGGAAAGTTTGATGGTTGAGAACTCATAGAATTATTTGGCCGTAATTTTGTGCACAATTTGGTGCGGGCCAGGGAAAATCGACAAAACAATATATAATTTGTGATTTCCATAGCTTTTATACCACCAATGTTTACCTGCTGTCATCTAGTCGTAAATAATATTTTCGTCATCAGTGATACCTTTGAAGAATCCATTAAAAATAGCATTTCGTAGCCCCATGCCTTAAATTTGGTCTGTTTCCGTAATACTTTAGTGGTGAGTGTCCCTCACATGACTTCTCACGTGTTTCGAGTAGCGGAAATCGTTAATTGGCAAACAATTTTCATCTGTCAGCTGACTGCACTTGACGAAAATCGCTTACGATAGAACTCATTTTTCTTTTAAAAATGACAGAAAATGAAGAAAATTCTCCATATCCGTAAATGATGTTGGAGGCATCTTAGAGGCGAAATGCGACACCTTTGGCCAAACAAATGCTGCTCATATCTCCGCTTTCATATGTCATGAGCACACACACAGGTGCAAACGTTTGAATTGGCAATCGTTTCCCTGGAATTAAGATTCCCAGATAATTTCGAAAACGTGATTGCCTATTTGCAATTGAGCGGGGACGGCTTCAATTAGCACTTCATCACTCTCTTCGTTCCATTTCATCCTTTGACCTCTTCCGACTTCAATCGGCATGACGCATCAAAGAGACGGAGAGAAGGAGCAAATGAGACGCCGCTTCCTCTCGCAAAAAAAGGAAGCGCTCCGGGCCTCATTACCATAGTGAATGTAATGATCCGTGCGGTAGGAGAACGAATGGGCATGCGCGTACACGAAATGAGATTGGAGAAGCGGATGCGGAAGGCCCATTATTCTTCCCGAGCGATGCCGAAAGGAAATGAGCCCGAATCAGGCAGGATACGGTAGTGACGGCGTCAGAAGGAGCAATTGAAGGGCGAGGAAGATCTATGACCAGACTCTCTTGAAAGCGTATGTTATCTCGCTCACTCTGACAGAGAAAAGATAGCCAAGCTGTATTCTATGAGTAATTTCGAAATTGAAACTAGCGCTCTGGTAGAGTAGGTTCTGTCCGAATCATGTACGAAAGGGGTGCCGGTTCACTGAATGTACTGAACCGGGTTCAGTACATTTGTCGGAAATACCGACATTCTCGGGATTACTGCTCCGAACGTGCAACCACAATGTACGCCGGAAATTGAGAGCAGTTTCGAAAATGCGTAACGTACGGCTCTTCATGGCGGGCCAGTCCGCTCGATCGATTCTCTCGTCCTCGAAAGTGACTCCAGCCTGGAATTCATTAAGGAAATTGGCTGGTCCGGTAGAGGGAAAGTGTGGAGTTACAGAATGGGGGATCCATCACGCTGCGTCAATACACAGAATACGCATTCTATGAAACCACTCTTCCATGAAACTATACTGTTATTATTCGAGAAAAGATTAGCCATATAATCAGATACTCTTATTGCAAGTATCTCCTCAGACCAGCTAAGGGTAATTTCTTATTTGCAGCTTTATTAGTTTTCTTCCATGTATGTAATCAGTGCCACTTGTGGCGCCAAGTTTGTCCAAGTTAGTACCTGAGCGAACAGGAGTCGAATGGGTTCTGCACGGCCCATCAGATTGAAGTAGTACAACTTGTACGTGTCAGACATTGCTGCCCCTGCATCATAATAATAATAATATTTATGCTATTTCGATGAAATAACGGTGAAGACAATTTAAAAAGTATGAGAATGAAACAACATGACGTACAATAATTCTTGACAGTTATAACTGAGAGAATCATCTAAATGATCCGGACAAATGAGATGAATTCATTAACTGACTATAAAACGCGAGATAACTTAGTTATTTTCATTGTAACCTGATTACTTAGTTATTTCAATATGCGATTTTTTCAGAGTATTGAAAAGCTATCAGGATACGTTGAAATACGTTTGAAATAACTAAGTTATTTCGAGTTTTATAGTCAGTTAATTGTAACGTAACAAAGTAGGAAGCGATAGCAGTGAAGAGAACTGGGCGTGAATTGACAGCTATCTTTTCGGGCTGTAAGTACGGGTTCGGTAATGGCAGCGTTGAGCTGCGATTTACTAAAGTAGTGCTGAGCTTTCTCGAAAGCGGAAAAGCCGAGAGAAAGGCAGAGCGTAACAAGAAAAGTTCATGGCCTCTTGTGCCCTCAAAAGGGAGAGAAGCGTCCGCTGAGTAATCCAATCAGAAAGAGAATGTAGAACACATGCATATTTCGCTGATGTAGTTTGAGGAGCAGGAGGAGAGGAGAGCGAGGTACTAGAGTTAGATAAACGATTTCCTACAGGGCATAATGTACCAGATAATGAACGAGCATTATTTCAAGAAGAGGCGGTGCAACTAAGAAGTTTCAGAATGAGTCTAAACTACTTATTTAACAGGATTGGAAGTAAACGGCTTAGGCGTCATGGAGGACAGTGAGGGCATATGCCACTCTCGCGGATTTGGATTGAGGGGGGGAGCCAGGAGTGAGAAGGACACACCCTCTGGTGAATGGATCGTTCTGTCTCTCTCAATTCCCCCCCCCCCCTGATCTCTCACATTTCTGATTCACGAGAGATATGACACACTGAGGCACTAGTGAAGACGAAGTATTGGAGGAATGGATGAGATATGGCATGCCGTGCCGTGTTTCTCCTATTCCTCCTCTTATTCTTAGACGTACTTCTATCAAACTGCCGTACGTGAGTCGGATAAAAGAGGGAATGTGAAAAGTGAGACTGATAGAGGCCCTAGTGAACAAGAAAAAGGAGAAAAGGAGGGAAAAGGACTGTGCCGCAGCCTTCGGAATATTGAGGCGACTGCTGAAGAAAGAACGGAAACGAGGGAGAGGAGGAGGGGGAGAAGAAAGGAGTTGAGACTCCTCTAGCCGGCGGCATGCAACCACCCCATTTCTCCCCTCCCCTTCTTTCTCCCTGTCATAATACGAAGAAGATTCAGGGGATAGAGGGGATGAGCGATGGTTGATAAGGGGGATACAGAGATAACTGGCGTGTAGGGTAGCCTAATTGATGGAGAGCGAACTGACAATCTCGAGGAGAGCTCGAGGCTGGAAAAGGTAAACAGGAAAAGGAAGGAATGACGCACGCGACATCATCAAGGATAATACGCATCGAGTCAATGGCAGGGTTTCGTCTCTTCACGGTTCTAAGACTCTCTCTCTCTTCTTCTGCCTCCCTCTGTCTCCCTTACGTAAGCATATATAAGCGAGGAGGAGAGAAGGGGCGAAGAAAAGAGGCACCCCTCCGAAAAACGGCAGAGCAAGGAGATACTTTCGAATCGATGCCAGGAATCGGAGTTGTTATGAAGGCTGTGATGTTTCACGCAACAACTAGAGCGGATACAGAGACTTCAGCGTCTGAGCACACTTTATATTGTGTTCGTCAGAATAGAGATGCGTCTTCGGACTATCTGAGTTCTTTTGTATATAAATGTTCCACAAACAAAGCGACTTTAGAGACAAGTGAGGTCAAAGCAAGAGGTAGACAATTGTGACAGCGTTCACTAACAAAGAAGCAATTCTTCATCATTAGAGAAGAAGACCTCTCATGAATCGTCGTTTGTATACTACAGCCCAGGGAGGAGCCCGTCTCTTCTTTCTTGGCCAGAGAGAGGGAGAGAAGGGGATTGGTCGCGAGCAATAACTGAATGCAGCCGCAATTAGCGCGAGCGCGCTCTCTGTCGGCGAAAAGCGCGCGCCATTCTCGATTGAGAGCACAAATGAAGTCAATGATCCTTCTTCATTTCGGATGATATCTAGTATGGTTGTTTCAACTTAGAAGTGCATGCAAGGCCTATGTAGGATGCTTAGAAAGAGATGAATTCATGGAGATGGTGGCGAATTGGAAGAAATCGCTTGAAAAAAAAAACGCTTGAAATTTCGAGGGGAGGTCAAGCTCGGTCGAGTAATACGCAAGTGGGCGCTGCTTTCGGGAAGGAAGTAAGCACGAGTGCGCTTCGAGAGGAGGGTGATGTATGGATGACCGGTGAGAGAAGTGAGAGGACGATTTAGATGAGGCTAAGCGCTCTTGTCAGCGCTCACAATTCCATGACTTCACAAGCCACCAAGTATGTGAGCACCTCTAAGTTGAAGGCATCTTTAGTTCCGAGATTCATATAACTGATGGGAGCATTCCATGAAACGGGAGAAAGAAAGAGTTTGCGTGCTAAGGGGTGGCCCAGTCTCTAGAGAGGCCATTCTATCAACAACCAAGTGATTCTAGAGGAGGAGAAGAGACGAAGAAGAAGAAGAAGGAATAGCGCCCTTCTTTATTTCCATCCAATTCATCTCCATTCAATCCGTCCATTACTCTCGTTTCATTACTTTTCTCTTCTGCCCCTCAATGTTCCGCATGTCAGGCCACAAGGCGCATCGAGAAAAGAGTACTGAGTAAATACGAGAAAGTTTCCGGGAAAGCAGCTCATCAGGAAGTTTCACACAAGGTGCCAATGCGATTAAGGAGGGCCTTTCTCCCTCCTCCTCCTTCCCCTACTCAACCTAACGATGTAAGGGACACTCTCGCAGAGTGCTGACGCCATCGAGAGAGAATAAACCTCTTCCCTCTCTATCTCTTCCCTTCTCTCCTCTCGTTCTTCGGACGCGCAAAGTGGATTACTTCCTTACATAGAAATCGCGGACGAGTGCGGAACCGCAGCTCAATTCCTTATAGAGACAACTTTATTTTTATATTTAGATTATGTGGGCAAGAAAAAAATTGTACGAGATATCGGGCACACTTCCTAATAGAAGGCAAACATGCTTTCCCGATGAACTTCACGTGACATAATCTAAAGTTCTGAACTGAAAAAAATATGTGAAAACTTTGAACCGGTCCGCTTCCGAATGAAGGGAAACGCAGACAACTTCCAGCATATTTGTGAATTTCACCAGACTAGAGACCTTTAGTCAACTAAACGTAAATATATTACAAAAGATCTGCTAAGAGTGGAATCAGCCCATTTCTTAACATAGAAAAAGCCAACCGCCGTTTCATCACTCTGAGAACTTCAAGTTTCGAGATAAGATACTGACTAATATGCTGAAACTTATGTGTAGAAACTAATGACTGCAGAAGCTAACGGAAACGGGAAAAGAAAGAGTTTGCCAGCGAAGATGGTCAGGCGGAAGCATCTTGTTTTTCCACCGGGACCAAAGCAAAAATAGCAGCATAATTACTGCCCAGACATGTAATGAAACGAACGGGAATCACGCGAGCTTCAATCAGAGAGAGATTCTTCCCTCAATTTCCCCGTCTAATGGCCTCCATCATCCTATTCGTTTCGTTTCTCTAAAGATGCGTCCGAGATAATGGGGGAGAAGAGAAGAGGGCACACGCATTCGAGCTATTATCGCGGAACGGAAGCACAGCGGAGAAATGGAAGGAAGGGCAATCAGGGGAAAGAGTGGGGAGAGGCACGAGTTTGTTGTCGTGGCAACTGTATGGGGGTGGACGGTCTGTTAAAAGGTAAAGGTGTGTCCACGTCAAGGGATTTTACTGTCGTAAGACAACGCTAGATGGGACCCACACTAACATAAGGCAAGCTGTTAGGCTGACTATATACCTTGCTGTCCAATGCTTTCTTTGGTAGCCTTACCTTTCGCAACCGAGGTCTGATGGAACTGTGGAAAATGAGAGAGAGAGGTAATAGTTTGGACCATATCATGAATGCCCAGGAAAGATACGAATATCGTCGGGAACTCTCTAACCTCTATTCTCCATGAGAAAATGAATGAATTGGAGAGACACCTCTCTTGCGAAGCCATTTCATATCAGCTTAATAAGATAGGCGGGATTTCTTCACATGGCCAATGCTCACAATCTGGGAGAAAAACAACAGCAAAAATAGCAACGCGGCAACGAAAGCAAACGATTGGTTATCTAACTCTCTCTAATAACTTGCGCAAACAAAGCTTTTCTGCTCCTCCCGATAATGAAGGCAATACGAGATAATATGATGGTAGATAAAGACGAAGAAAGAAATGGAGGTTGGCAGGCTTTTCACTACTAACCGCTCACTGTCAGACAGTCGTAATCGTACGATAGAAGACTACAGGCACAAGGAAGCCTCCACAACGGATTCTCCAGAGAATTATTTGTCCATGAAACGAAGATCCAAACAATCATTCACATGTTTGCTGTTGTGATTAGATTCAGATAGAAACAGATTTTAGCAAACCATCTCATCAATTACATCAATAAGAGTCAAAATGAAAATCAAAAGGAGTAGACCTCGAAAAGAAGAAGGAGGAGTCAATTGACGCGTGGAATGGAGAATATTCTCACGACACAAGGACTGTAGGAATAAGAACGTGTATATCGGATTTCTGGAAATCACAGAAATGTTCCGCATTCACTCCGAAATTCAAAAGAGAGTATTCTAACATCGTCGTTGACGCTGTCGATTCGTCACTCTTGCGTGTCACTGGGCTACCGAGAATGGCTAATGAGCGAAAGACGACAACTCGACGCCGTCTTGCAAGGGAGGAATCAACGAGATGCTTCATTGAGAACGCACGCTTGTCGACATTTCTATTTCGACACAAGATCAAACAACTAATTGAAACAGCCAATCAGCCCGAATCTTCTGCTATTGAGCAGACAAAACGTCAATGATTAGAAATTATTCTTTCCAATGAATAGTAAGATAGAGATGGAGGGAGCATCGGTTAGTTAAGCCAACTTAGAGTATTGAGACAAGCATAAGGTTAAGTAAATTCCTCAGTCGAAGCGAGTACGTAGTCATTGAGCAGGTAAACCGCCAAGAAATTAGAGACGTGAATACCAAGACATCAAGCGTGTGGCGAGGGTCACTAAGCTCCACGCCACTTTTACGTGAAACAATAGTGAGCTTAGACGTCATCGAGCGGATTATGCTGAAGCTAAACACATGGTGACTAATCACGATAGGATTCTAGTGTCTATGATCATCGCTGACTGGTAACATCAAATGAATTATTGTCGACAAGCTGCAAGTTTGCTTCTTCGACAAACATTGAAGCTACCGGGAAGAAATTACACCTGAAATTTTGCCAAAATTACCGACGCCTATACATTCACCTGAACTTTGATGGCGTGAAAGTTTGTGCAGATAGTGTATTCTGGTGTTTAAATACTCTATCGTAATTACAACCAGAGAAAATAAGAGAGGGTCATGTCGAATAATCATTGTGCATTCTAACTACGTACTTCCTCCGCAAGTAATTTGTGCACAACCACTCCATCATCGTCAGTCTGGAGATGAAATGTTGAATGAGACGCCTATTCATTCCTATTTAAGTCCACTCTTTTCAAAGAATGTCAGTAGGAACTAAATGAATTTTCGGATGTCAAACTGCGCGATCTCCAAGAAAGCTACGTGGTTTCCGACATTTGAAGATAAGATTATTGACCAGAAAAACTTCCACAATGCAAATTTAAAAATTCATTGACAAAATAAAGAATTCCTTTCTGCATATGCTTATTTGGACATTCTTTCAGTGAGGTTTTTTTCTTTATAAAAAAAAATATCTGAAATCAAGATCCCCTAAGAGCTGCTGAATATTTTTAAAATTTTTACACACAGCTCCACCGACCCTCTCAGCCGGATCTACTCAGTACCGGCCGTTATAAACTAAATCAAAACAAATTTTTTTTAAATTTCTGATTTCCGATTTTTTTCTGAATTTTCTGAATTTCTGATTCATATGTAAAAACCGATCGTTTCACCTGTCGTGGATTCACATGTTAGCTAGTCAATCATATTTTGACTATATGTATCGTTGAATGCAGCCCCCCCCCCATCGTGCCGAAATATGCTGCGAAATATGTCACTCATTTTTCAATTCCTTTACCACCTCATAGATAGGAATACGACAACGTTGATCCCATCTGCGGTCCTACCTCAATTTTCACATCGGTCATGACAAAGCCAGACATAGGTCATCAAAAAAGTGCACCTGAACATTTCTCGCAGGTGAAACAGCTCACAAGTCTCTTCAACCCACCTGTCGTCTTCTTTCACATTCCAGTATGGTGGGAGCAACACCAACTCTCCCACATTCCGAATATCATGCGTTTCTCTGATCAGAAAGAAATAAACAGGGAAGAGTCCATTGTTCAGTATGCCGGTGAACAGAAAATTCAATGTTGTTCAAATATGTTCTAATCGAAGTGGATATGACTGCAATGTTTGCTCTTCCCAATCACTTGATTCTCTGACCGGCAAGAGAACAAAAAGAGAATCAGTTCCATCAAATCTTAACTGCATCATTCTGCGTCGCTATGAAGGATCAGTCGACAACAACAATGATGGGAAGACGAGAACGTAAGTCTGATTGTACTGTTATCATAGTTTTGTACACCTTCCATTTAGCTATCATCATTGTGCTTACTCAAATAAAGAGCTCGAGAAACGAACAAATCGAACAGCTTCAATTGAGTTTTTTTGGCTCGAGATTTCCTTTATATACGGAATGTAAAATAAATAAATGTAAGGAAGAGAGAAAAGGAAGAAGCAGCCGCATCGGAATCCCTCCCCTTCCTCCTTCCCAAGGCAAATAGTTAACATGGTGTCCTGTATCTTCAGAGATCTCACAGACAATATTGATTTCTAGAAATTTTTCTTCCGACGAAATGTTATAGTTGTACCACCATTTTTTGCTTGTGAACAAGACAATTATTTCGAATGTTGTTTCTTTTTGCTGTAGCTTCAATCTCGTCGCAAAAATACATTTCATCAGTAAGCATAACCCACGCGGGAAAACATCACAATAGTGAAAAAGTGATACAAAAAGAACAGGTTCAAGCGGAGAGAGAGAGTGGTAATACCGGGCGATTGATTTGATTAGGTGTATGAGAGTGTGTGTTGTGTACTGTAGCACTCGAATTGATCTGATTCGATGGGGTCTTTCAAGATGACGGAATTGCCCGGGATTGTGCGGCGATGGAGTTTTGATGTTCTGCCAGTACCAGAGCGAATGGGATTGGAAATAGGGATTGAATAGGTAAAATAAGGAAAATTACATGATACACTGGAATAATTGCGAGAAGAAAGCGAGAGATATTGAGCGATGGGGATCATTCAAGCCTATTTTGGATGAGAAGGCATATAAATACGTTGAAGCGCGAACAATTGAAAGCAACGACTAGTCGTAAGGGCACTAGGGTCTCACAAACCGGATGCGAAAAGTAATCATAAGAAGCAAATAGTACATTCATAAGAGGATGATCCTTCTATCAATATCCGACATAGGTAATTCAGGTAAGAGTACGGAGTATTGGACTCGTGACGATAGTAATATTCAAAGGTTTTGGCTCGGAGTAGTAAAAACGGGGACGGAGGGACTCGTTGAATGTGCTGGGAAATTGGAAATCCATCGCGTTAGCTCTTATGAAGGTGGATATGAGAAAAATGAAGCGGAAAGGATTCACAGCGAAAAAATACAATTGGATACATTGGATGGACTGCGTAAACATTGAAAAGTAACACAATGCACAATACATAATAAGGAAGAGATAACGTGGAATGAGGAGATTTCCCTATTATGTAAGTGGTCTTGAGGTTGCTTTTCAAAGTCTACTTCAATGAGAAAGGGGTTTGTACAGAGTATATCAATGCATATGGTCACGGCTCAACGATGGCAAGTGTTGTTGGCTGTTCGTTGTCAACAGGAGGAAGGATGTCCTCCTCCTCCTCGCCAGAGGGAGGAGTGGCGGACGGTTGGATGGGAGAGACGGTGGCCGAGTTGGTTGGGGCACAGTTGCCGAACGGATTCATCCGATGGAGATAGCAGAGGTTGCACACACGCACCTGTAATTGTCACTGTTAGTTGATAAATATGCTGGGGCAAAACTTGTATGCTTGTTTTTCTTCTGATAACCTGTGTTTCTTTCGACAATCGCTCTTTTTACAACTAGATTGCACCAGTTGTCCGCAAAGCGAGTGCATAAACAATCACGTTCATATCTCGTTATTGATAACATGTTTCTTTCGTTTCTATTTTCAGCGTCGTGGCATCTCGTCAACAAATGCGACACTACTATTATTGGAAAGATTGCATATCATTTACTGCGTATCAGGTATTGATCATATCAGCGTTTCTCTGCACTGCGTTTGCGTTCTCTGCATTTCTTTCCTTCGCGAAAGAAGATACAGACATTTAATTTATTTTTCTAGTTAAGTTTCACCGCTTCTACAACACTCACCTTTCTCTAATATCCGATTCTGGTAGGCAGATCGAGTGCTAATTGCATGACCTCCAAATTTCTCACCTTTCTTTCATATCCCAACTCGGGTATACATATGGAGTGGGCGGAGCATCGATTGCAGAAGATTCGTCCGCAATTGCGACAGTGATGACGACGTCGGACGACGGTGAAGGGAGAAGAGCACGCTGTACACTGGGTACAGTCCGAATCGGGCACCCATCGAACACATGAAAAGAAATTCAATAGGATATATCAGTAATTGCAGGGAGTATGAGCCATTTCATTTCGGGTATAATATTCGTCACTTCATTCGTCATTAGTTAATAGATGTAGTTTAATCTTCAGGAAACATTTTCCCAGGTAAATTGTCAGCGTTCGATAAGAATCGATATTGCGTGTTTTTTGTTCCTTTATAAAACGAAGCAGGCTCCGTGGATATGGTTACGCGGTACGGTTATGCGGTGACACATCATTCCCTACCGAGCTCAGTAAAGTCAGTCGCACGCCTTGATTAGCTTCATTTTTTTCTTGAAGTCATGCGCAATACTAGGAATCCGAGTCTGAATGAAGCTGATTTAGACTATTCGCTATTCTCATTAGTCATTCTGACGTCCGAAACCTAAACAAAACATTTTTTTGTTAGTCCTACGCTATTGATTTCCGAGTGCAGTTCTATAACTAAATACCTACCAATAAACGACGGTAGTGGTAGTGACTCTTGTACTTCCACTCCAACTTCCTCCTCTCCCACTTCAGTACGAGCTGGTTGCGCCTTGACTTCATACACGGGAATCACCTCCGTGGGCTGGAGAATGAGCTTGAGCACCTGCAAATATTTCGTTAATTTAGTTTGCGACCACTCGGATCCTCGAGACTGCTCGAGAAATTACTAAAATACTTGGCTATTTCAGTTAAATACCACTTGTGTCAGGGGGGGTGGGCTAACACTTTTTACTGAATCAGTTACGAATTTGTTCAGGTACTTGTAACTGAATCAGATACGTACACTCAGAGACGAGGAAAGACTCGCCTTTCTGATGTCACTCGAGTGCGTCGTCTGCAGTTGGTCTGCAACTCCTGCAATACAAACGAAGAGACGATGGACGAGATCTTCGGAGGAGCGGAAGCGAGAGCGGAGATCGTATGGGTCCGCGGGAAAACTAAAAAATATTATTATTTTATTTATTCTCATTTTTGTTGAATTTTGAAGTGAACTTACGGCTCGGAATCGTTTGCTAGCCGGTGAACCTCCGATGCCGTTTCGTATCGGAATCCTGATATCAAACGATTTATTATATTTAAAAAAATTAGCGTTTCTAAATATTTGCCCACCTCATCAGTAGCAATTGACGATCCACTGCTTCCATTCGCTTCTTCTCCTCGTCTTCCTCTTCCGGGACAGGTGAATTGCATCCTCTCTCCTCTTCATCGTCCTCTCCAGACGTTGCACAGTCACAATGGTCTTCTGTAAATATTTTTTGTTGATAATTTTTCTCATAAATGAACTATCACAGTTTAGTTATTGCTTGCCTTAAAACCTTCCATGCCACCTCCATATCAAGACTTGGACTAACTGATGCAACATTGTCGCAAAGTTACAAGGTTCCGTGCCGACAGGTTACTGTAGTTCACCGAGAATCGCACCAATTGAAATACCGTACCTTGGTTCATCTCCTCACTCGTCGATTCGTTGCCCTCGTCCTTGTTGCTGTCTTCTTCACGCTCGTGTGATGGCGAGGGCTGAAAAATCAATAACTAAATATCGTTAAGATATAAAATTAAAATCGAAAACATAAAGAACAGATGTCATGTTCCCCTTTCCACGTAGGCTGGTAAACTAAAGAATAGATGGAATGCATAAAGTATTCACCGCTTCTCTCGTGTCCTCTGATCTTTTATCTCTGAATTCCTTCATCGTCAGAACTTCTTCCTCATCGACTGAAGAGGAAGTGGCACCAGAGCAGAGCACGCACTCGACCTTAGATTAATTATTATTTTTTTTAATTAATAAGAATCATTTAATCGCTTACCAAGAACGTTTATGTTTATTTATCGTTTTTCTCACTGGCATTATAATTTTTTTGGATTCCCGGTATTCCCCTTTAGTTTTTTTCGTTCTATTTTGCGATCTGTTATTTATACGAATAGTACTGCTGTCTATTCCTTCCCTCCGCAGAATAATTCGGTTGCCTGCACGCCTCATCTCTCGGCGATACCCCGTCACAATTCCATTCCCCCTGCCATCTTCCCCTCCGCAAAACAATATGAGGGACAAACGGAGCGAACTCTGCTTGCCAGCTCGCTTCTCATCGTTCAATGTTTGCGTTTGCGCTTGTTCTGAGAAGGATGCGGTTCCCATCGTATAACCTGCGCTTGCGCCGTCGAGGAAATCGAAAAGGTATGAGAAATTGTAAAAAGTAATGTGAGATCATCAGAACCCTAATTCACCATTTCATCGCACTATGTCAAATTTAATTCCATTCACAACCAAACTATTCATGAAAATTGTGATATGCAGAAGAAGAAAATCCGGGTCTGTGAATCCTTGAGCGAATTCTGCTGTTTCAAGAGTTCAGCATCATAAATTGATGAAATATTTACCTTGGCCAGTCCCTCTTCGTCAGGACTCTCAACAGGTTTCGGATCTTCGTGAGTAGGCTTAGATTGGGACGGAACATCTGCGAGAGATGATCGGGCTTCTCGATGTGAGTGCACCCTCGGGAAAGTGGAGCATGCCCTGAAAAGAAAATAATATAATCAATGAATAATCAAGGATGAAGCATAGTTTTACTCGTTTGTTGCATCCACTGAAATATAAATTGTTGTAAAATATTATTTTGAAACTGTCATAGTCATTCCCCACATTTTGTCTTTACTACTAAGTCACTATCCGCCTGAGAAATCGGATTCCTGTTCCGTGTCTGATCATGAAACCTGCTGTAGAGCAGCACACAATTTATATCGCTTTATTCCCAAACTATTCTGGGCTAGAATCTGCTAATTTAGTCTGCGTTATCGAAGTAGCATTGTTCCTGCTGCGGGTAACTGATTATCATCTGTGTCTTTCATTTCCCAACGCTCTCTGGCCAGTGAGAGAAGCGAGAGTTCATGGAAAAGTGAGAGGGTCAGACAATTCCTTGCGGACAGACTGCGCTGCTCTCCTAATTGAGGTCAGTTAGGAATGATTTGATTAGAGATCAGAGTGTGATGCGAACTGACACGTGAGAGGGAGATTGGAATGAGTAAGAGAGGGAAATCCCAGCTCTTCATCGACCAAGGACCATGTACACAACTGTGTCGACCTTCCCTATCATTCTCGGCATGGACTCGTAACCCTTCCTGATACCCAGATAATAAAATATCACGTGAGAAGGAGTATGGTGTACGTGAGAGGGAAAGAGGAAATACCGGTTAGAGCAGTGTACACTACACATGTTGATTTCCACATATAATTTCGGTATTGATCCATGAACCCCCTATAATATCGGGAAACCCCAAGAGGTGAACAGGAATGTGCACAAAACGTATCGATCCCACATCATTCTCGCCTCTGACTCATAGATCCCTTTGATAATACCCGGACAGTCAGAAAATCAGAGGTCAAAGGCGTAAAACTGACCAAACGATTGCCAATCGTGGAATGACGATCATAACAATGGGATCGCAATAGTCGACTTGATCACGAGTGAGAAGACCTCGTCGAACGGCCATTTCCAACACCTACAATTATTTTTTATTGTTTAATATATCGCACAATTTTAGAATTACAATTCAACACAATGCTGAAGTACATTTGATTATATTTAATTCTGGCTTTTTCTTTGGCGTTACTTTCAGGGCGAAATATTGTTTGCTCAGCTTGTGTATTTTTCGATTGTGCTCGAGATAAAACGATCAATTGATCTCGTTTTACTTCCCGAAGTATCCTTAGATGAGCAAATGTCTATCATTCGATGATATAAAACTCACTTCGGAGAATAAAACTGCGACATCCTGCTGAGCATCGTGCTCGAGTACGGTCTTGACGGGAACCATTGCGGAGACGTACCTTTAATAGAAAGGTAAAGTGTATCCACGTCAACCAATTTTACAGTCGTAAGACAACGCTAGGTGGAACCCACTGGTAAGGCCAGCTGTTAGGCCTGGAATAGCATGTCCTGGAATAGCATGGATCCAAGACGCCTAGCATACATACCCAAACTATTCTCAACAATTTCTAATTTTATCAGTGTAGGACATTATTATTAGCCAACATCTTCGATATGATATATTGAATTAGTATTTTCTCAATGTTCCAGTTATTCTTTTCCATCACGCGACGACAAAGATTACCTAATCTCGAGTTCAAACGCACAACTTTATTCTATCAACAACGTGAATCTCATCGCGATTGCCGTCTCTTCCAAAGAACGTAACATAAGTTATAAGTAAGTGTTCCTCAATAATCGATCATAAATCTAAAGATTGCAATCTTGTTTTGTTCAACTGTTCGATTATGTCTGGAATCATTCTTGCAAAATCAGTTGAATTGCGTAAAATTTGAAGATGAGGTTAATTTTTTTTGATTTTTCAGTCCACGATATCGTAAACTTCACGTACCTGAATTCAAACTCGGAGAAGAGATGGTCGAACTTGAGGAGGCTATCCTTTATGTGATCCGTGTAGATGGAAGGGTCACGAAGGGATTGGTCCTGAACAATTTCGGTTAATTTTTCAAAATTCATTGTGATAAAGAGACACTAGGTCGGAAAGAACGTTCGACTACTACCCGGATGTTCATATCCGACCAAGGGCTGTAAAATATTGATTATACCTTGAGCATGTCTCTGAGTGAGTCGAGATGTCGAGTGAGATCTTTCGCGAGTGGTCGTATCAAATCACTCTCGTACTCGTGATCAATAATGTTCGAACCGGCAGCCAGACACTAAAATGATATCTTCATTTTTACATTTATTCCTTTTTCCATTTGCTCACATTATTTCGCTTATTTTCCAAAAAAATGTTTTTTCAAAAAGCACAATTAAATTTCCCCTTATAAATCTGGAGACTGTCGGATCTCCATGTTTTCAGTCTCTGCCCTCTCATCCAAACCCCAAGTTGTCCCCCCCCCCTTTCAATGTCTCATGTCCCTCCATCCCACCACTCGAATCCCTTCCATGGCACTTGTTTGTTTCCTTTTTCCCTCTCTCTCGAAAAACGGGGAAGAAACAGCGCCGCTTCAATTTAGGGTCGAAGAAGGAAGGAAGCCAAACAAAGAGGGGGCATCTTTCTCAATTTCGGCCTCAGCTGACACCGGATTCTCGAGAGATTTCGCACGATTTGCATCTAATTACCACGCTCTTGGAAGTCACGCATCCCGGTGACGAACTTTACGACGTAGATCCCGGAATTCAATTTCCGCGCAAATTTGGAGACTTTACGCCCCCCTGACCTTTTAAGAAGATCCCAATCTCAAAGTGGGGATTCTTCTGATATCAGGAAGGAAGTTAAAACTAGAGGGTTATAAAATCTACCTCGGCGCCGAACCAGAGCTGTCCTGGCAGGGAATCGTGAATAATTTCGTCCGGGAATTTCACTCGAAAATCACGACACGCCCGATCGGAATCGCGAGGGTAGAGGGCGACCAGCATTTCACCTGTAAAATGGGATACTCTGAAATCAAGGCAATATTCTTTTCTTTACGAAGACTTTTTGATTGTGTAAAATTTGCATCAAAATTTTGTTTCTTTTTTGTCCTTCCTTTCATCGTGAGTAACTTTTCTCCACAAATCCCACATGGTTTCTTTCCGATTCGTTAATGAGTCACACTGGCTGATACCAATGCCACTCTATGCCCGTGGGAGAATCGCATAATTGTTGTGGTGATAGTCGGCTCAGCTATTCCCATGGTATTTCTCAGGGAGCTTTAATGCATGAACCGAGCCGGTACCAGGAATGGCTTGGCGAGCGGTCCCACTCCCTATTTTGGGTTCTATATATCTTTGACTGGTGCGATGTGTGGGAAATTGAGGAAACCATTTTTTGCCAAGTCATCGCTACTCGGTACTCGGGAAATCTTTGAGTCGCTCCGTTTCTTCGTCATAGACTGATAAGAAATGCGCAGGTAATCTGCAGAATCACGCACCCTTTTCGCTTCTTTACTTCTCCTCGTCATCAAATGATAAGCAGTAGTAAAGAGGGGAAGCAACGATGAATCGCCAATTTCCTCCCCTCACCGGATGACTACTCGCGATTTATTTCGTATAGAAGAGATGAGTATCTAGTGCATTGCAAGGGCATTATCCTTTCGAGTGGTGAGCACAGGGGAAAAAAGGTAAAAGGCAGGAAAAGTGCAGTAACCATCGTGGCATCCGGTCGGCTAATCGCCCTTGTGTGCTTCAAGATGCAAGTCGAGTCTTTTCATTCCTGACTCTCTCGCATTCTCATTGTCTCTCGCCTACCAAGTAAGGAAATTTTGTCTGCAAAGTCGCACTTCTGGAGCTGTCACTAATGCGGGAAAGCACTATATCCATTCGAAAGTGCAGCATTCTTCTACATCGAAGGGATAGAGTGCGCGCACTAGTGTGCCTAATGGCTTCTGCTGACTCCATGTCCCCATAGGGCACCCATACAATAGCATGTGCTAAAAAGGAGGCCAAACCACTAAATGAGGAAGAGGGAGAAACGAAGCCTCATGTGCGCATAATTTCCTGAGTACCCCCGCTATACGAGCGTTTCCTGTTATCGTAATATGGAGATTCTGACGGTTGATATCGACGTTTGATTTTCTAATCGGTGAAGGGAAAGTGAGTGTTCACTCGAACGCACTAGACCATATCGCATTGCCCTTAAAGAGAGAGGGAGAGAGAGAGAGAGAGAGAGAGAGAGAGAGGGAGAGAGAGAGAGAGAGAGAGAGAGGAGGAGAGAGAGAGAGAGAGAGAGAGAGAAGAGAGAGAGAGAGAGAGGGAGTGAGAGAGAGAGAGAGAGAGGGAGTGAGAGTGCATGGCCGGTTCCCAGTGACCCTTGTGAATATGATAAGCGAACATGTGAAAGGGGTACTCTGTGGGAACAGTAGAACTTGATTATTATACGCGTGTAAAAAGGTATATTGAGATGTTTCGGGGATAACCCCTTTGGCTTTAAACATTTCAAATATCATGAATAACTGTTGAGAAATTGCAAGAAACTGACTGATTATGTGTAGTACTCGATCCTGGGCCAATCGGAGCTTGTTCACGAGTACATTACATCGTTCGGGGTCTCGTCTGCCGTCGAACGAATCCAATTCCGACGCGATGTCATTCAACGACTCGTCCGCGTAGAAAAACTGCAAATTTCCATTTTCTCATGTATTTTGAGTTTCGAAAACAGGTTGCCATCCCGAACCTTCCCTTGTCTGGTAACAATTTCATCACACTCTTTCGCTGACAGACTGCGCCTTATCAGCGGGGCACATTGGCTCATCGCCCCTACGATCGATCGTGTTTTCGAGGAGAAAAGGAGGGGAGCAGCGCGTAAGCCTCGAGTTAGGCGAAGGTCTCTCTCAATTTCCCATGCTCTCTCCTCGATTAGAGAAGGCGAGAGAGCAAGGGGAATGGAGAGAGGAGAGAGAGAGAGAGAGCATCATCATCACGAATTCATCAGCGCGATCGTAAACAGACGACGAGACTGTACGACTTCTAATTTTGGCCTATGCTGTCCCTTTATTCGGACCGTATGAACAAGAGAGAATGGCCTTCCAGAAGGAAGCAAAAGAGTACTCAGGTTCACGATTCTGCTCGCTTCTTTGAACGTTAATGGTCTCTTCATTCAAGTAGCTTCCTCTCAAGTCACTAGGGCCGCAGGCGAAATTGCGCCCTACAGTCTTCAGGCGCTGTTTACTCGACCGAAGAGGTTGATTATTTACGCCTCTTCCACCCTCCAATCGACTGGGAATGCCTGCTAAAATTGCTACGCTCCGCATCGTTTTCATCTCGTTTTACCCCAATCGTTCCCGGGTCAGAGTCCTCTCCCTTTCTTACTTTCCCTCACAATGGCCAAAATCCCGACCGTTGGTCATCAGTAAGGGGAAGGGGCCGTTGTCTGACTCTCTTCGCTTCCCATGCTCTCTCGGCCCCTCTCTAACCGGCCGGAATTGCTCTATCGGGGCTTGTTGTGGCTGATGGCGACAAGGAAGCGACACTCCGTTCGTTCGAAATGCACAACAAAGGGAGGAGGGAAGTGGGAAGAGCCATCAACAAGGTCCCGATTCTGACCTTACTCTCGAGAGAGAGATTGCATACTGTTTGAGACCGAGAATGCCCTCTCATTTCCCCATATTCTTTCTATTTTCTTATGAAAAGTCAGTGGAAAAATGAAGACATTGCTCTTTTGTGAGCGAAAATGTTGTGAAATGAGTGGAAGGAAGGCGAGCGACTTTCTGACTTTTGTTTTCACTCGCGAGATGAATCAAGAAGTGATTGACACGCTCTCGGGTCTCTCTCGCTTTCATGAAAAGAGAAACTGGAGGAGGCGGAAAAGTTTGGAATGCGCTTGGAAATCGGCAATTTCCGTGCCTTACTTCCATCAATACAGGATGAAAGGAAGCCTTTACGTCAGTAGAACTGGTACATGGGGCATTCACAATGAATTCTTCCCTGTTCATTCAAGAGACTCAAGACACTCAAGAGTCATTCCCAGGCGAAAAGGGAGTTCCAACTACGTCAAACGAACTGGTACATACGCATGGTTATAGCTCTCAATGATTCGTTTCCCATCTTTCCAATACGCTAACGGTATATTCGAGAAGAGCATTAGCATGTCTAACCCTGGGGCTCATTCTACGTCAAGCGAACTGGTACATGAGAGAATAGGGTAATAAACGGGAAGGCGGAATTACCTTTGCGAGGGGCGACCAGTCATCCGGCCTCGGCTTGTTCATCAACTTTCGTAGCGATTGCATCACGGAAAAGGCTGAAATCAAGGAACAATCAATAATTCTCAGGGTAAACGAGAACGGGAGGGTTTGAGAAAAGTGTGCTGAATGAATGAAAAGAAACAGGGACACAAACACACACATGACGAGAGACAATGGGACACGAACGAACAATACTTGCAGAGAGGGGGAGATCAGAGATCAAGATAAGGTGTTATGAAGGGGAATGGGGAGGGGAATAGAGGGGTCGAGAGAGAGAGAGAGACGGGAGGAGACAGATGATCCTTTCTGTGCCCGTATCGGATAGTCAGGAGAGTGGGGAGATGGAGAGGGAGGGAGAGGGCGGGGTCGGGGAAGGGAATGGAAGGGCATACGGAGAGAGGAGGGAGATAGAGACATTGATACTCAATGGGAGAGGGAACTGTGTTCTCCCGTCCGGGAAAAGGGCAAACGGTGGGAGAGAACTTCCAGAATAGTGGGGATGGGGAGGAGAGAAAGTCGAACAAACATTTTACCCTCGCCCATCCTCCCCACTTCTTACTCTTCTTACTCAGCCGATTTTCTAGCACACAGCCGATCGATCGATTGAGCGAGCGAGGAGGAAAAGAGCAACAATTTCTTTTCACCACCTGCGCTTACTCCCTCTCTCTCTCTTCTTCCCACCCGGCCGAGGATAGAAAGCACGCTCTCATCGCATTTCATGCTCTTTCACTCAGCCTGATCGAGCACTCGTCAGTAAAAGAAGCGAGAGAGTATGAAAAAAGTGAGAGACCGAGATCATTCCTCTCTCCCGGTCATCCCCCTTCCTGTGTCTCTCATTGGGATGGAAGAGCGGATTACGCGGCCGGGTGGGGTTGATCACAGCCGGTGTTAGTGAAGAGAGAGTGAGAGAGAAAAGGGGCGAAAAACGGGGTTATGAAAGCGCGGAAATGGTGGGGCGAATCGATGAGGTTGCCATCCCGAGCAATTGCTCATCTTGAATACCTATCGTCTTGGATAGCGAAATACCTTGGAAATATGAGGGACCAAACCTATTCGTTTTATTTCGATTTTGCCACCGTGGGAGCATCGAATTATATCTGAAAACGTTCAGATACCGTTAAAATGCATCGACACAATAGAAACGATGTGCTCTGTAAAGGTGGAAGAATCAGAGGCGAACGACGAGATAGGGAAACATCGATCGTTTGCCATCTCAGAATTCTTGAGCACAGAGTCGAGTATCTCCTTGATATCATTCTGATAGTGCGAACGCACAACAGAACCCTTGTGTATTCGGGGAGAAAAGGGAAGCAAAAGAGGACGAAACGCAGTTATGAAAGCGAGAAGTGATCTTGATCGAACGCCTTTTGCCATCTCAGATTTCAATAGAGACTATATCTGATAACGCGCAGATAGGGAGACAATAGAATTGTGTGGTGAGGGAAGGGAAGAAAAAGAGGAACAACCGCAGGCAAAAACAGCCGCCGAACGAACGAAGGAAAGAGAGAGTGAACGCATGAGCGATCGAAGCGGCGACGAAATGTGTGCCGAAGGGTTCAAACAGGAAGGAAAAGTAGACGATATGGAGAAGAGAGAGGAGGGAAAAGAGCAAATATGGGAAGAGCGCCGCGCGTCACACACACAACACAAAGGACTTCCCTTCACTCTCCCATTGTTAGGAGGAGGAGAGGGAGAGACTCCCGGGCGCAAGTTATGAAACGGGTTTAGGCAGTGATAGGGAGCATGCGGTGATTTTTCTTGTTCAAATGACTTAGGCGGCGCGCCAAGCGAGTTATCGGGAGTGGATTTGCGGTTTTCACTCGACAATTTCTCGAAATTGCTGTCTCTTTTCGGCGTGCTCTCTCATTTGCTGTGACTCCCGAAATCCTCTTGCCCAAGACTCCGAGGAAGTCGCCATTTACATATAGCGTTGCGGAAATGATGGAATATCGGCTTTGTCTGCCTACATCGAGCATGTATTTGATGAATGGGTGCCGGCCTCCCGGATTGCCCTAACGAGCTCAAGACAATTTGAGAGGGGCTAGGAAACAACGAGATCTGGATTATTAGAGCTTATGAAATGTCAAATGGTATCACAATAGAATCGGACTCTATCTGCAAACTACTACCTAAATTTGAAGAATTAAAAGTAGAAGAAAGCAAAATTAACATAAGAATGTGCTTGTGATGAATGCATGTGCTTGTGATGAATGGACACCCTCCCCGGATTCAAGGAGAGCTGTTTTCAGGGGGTCGATGATATCTGAGAACCCCCACTGGCTCCATTCGAGGAATGTACATGGAAAACATCTTAGAGTTGATGATGGAAGACGATTTTGATGAGGGCATGAATGATAAGATAGGCAAATTGGATGAATTTGGAGTTCGCTGAGTAGAAAAGATGAGATATTGAATAATCAGTATTAGCGGAACGAAAAATAGTTGCAACATGATGAAAATGTGAAGGAGTAGGTATATTTGTGCCGATGTGCACGCATAACTTGAATGGGAGCTAGTGATGATTAGTTTCACAAGTACCCAAGCACGAGCTTTCCTAACGAGGACAATTCGAGGAAAAAGTGAGTCACAGTGCGAGATTGGCCGAATTATGAGGGTAATTCTGACCGACAATAGCCAACCTCGGACTGAAAGTTGTCAACTGAATAGACGAAGGGGGAAGCTGGGGAGGGGAGGAGATGAGAGGAAGAGGAAGGGGGAGGAGAAAGAGGGAAAGAGGACTGTGTCCCACTGTCCTTGGACTGCCCTTGCGAACGAAAGGAAAAAGAGGCAAAGTGCTTTCAAGACCGCTTTCCACTTTCCCTGAACACTGCCTATTAGATGTCAGAAAATGAAAGGGGGCTTTTTTGCTAAGCGCTTTTACAGTAGACTCCCCTCCACTTTCCTAGGCTATAATAAATATTTTCAGTAAAGAGCCTTCGATACCCGAGCTTTTGAAGATTTATTATTGCTAGACAAGTCTTTTCATTCCCAGACTAATTTTCCATTGCTAGACCGTCTCAGAATCATAAGTTGATATCATTCATATCTTAACTGGGAAAAGAGAGAGAAGGGAGAACTGTGAGCTTCTCAGAAGGAGAAAAGTCAATCTGAGAGGAAAACAGAGAGCAGACACAAGCGAGGAGATTCGACTACAGATGAGAACACAGAACAAGCGATGATGACAATTACCCTCGCCTTACCGTGCCTACCACAACACCCATTTAGCACAGGAAGGGGTGGAATGAAGCGAGTTGACTCGATATTACTACTTCCGTATGTCGTATATCGATAATTTGAAAGGTTAAAGATCGCTTAGACGTCCCTAGTACTTAAAGTAGGTATTATATTTTTGTTTCAATCTGAAGTTTATATTGTATTCGGTTCAGTTAAATACAGAGGGAGGTAAAAATGTGAAAAATAGTTACCAAATATTCTTAAATAAATATTCAAAAAAATGTGCGTCCTACGTTATAAAGAATTTGCTAAATGGTTTGTAGTTCATATTACATTTTCTGCTATTTTTATAATGAAACAAGCGCAATACTCGTGCTAAATTGCTCTGCATTACTCGTGCTAAATTATTCCTTAGGAATTCTATACAGAAATCTGACAAAAAATAAATATTGATTCACTTAAACAGGAAGCGTAGAGTCACTGGAATAAAATAGGTCGATAGCTAGGTTGCAGTGAAACCATAGTTAGCGAAACCCTTCGCATGCTGCAGTAAAACACTTGCGGGTCTTCTATCGCTGTTATTAAATATCCGAAGAAGAAAACGAAGGAAGAAAGGATGTCGAGTGCCTAATGAATTATACATGCAGGGGCAAAGAATATCGCTCTTTTCCAGCTAAGATAATATTGGAATGAAATTTGTGCAAACGGTATAGCAAATGATGAAACTAGTCTACGAATGATAACATTTGACAGCTCAAGAATGGAGTTTTTTACGTAAAATGTTTATTATCACCTAGTACTGGACTAATGAATTATACATACAATTTTGGGGCCAAGACTATCGTCAAATGAGCGGGATGCAAGTTTTCGCCTCTCAACTCCCTGATATACGGCCGTTTTTATTGGCAAATGAATACGGAATTCGGAGGGCCGCCTTTTATGTGCCTTAAAGAAGTGAGGGCTACAATTCCATGGAAGGAAAAAGAGTAGATGAAGTATCGTAGTCCTTCTGAAGGGAATACTCATTCGAGACTAGTTTTTTGGTACGATAATAGTAGTACGTTTAGTAGTACAACCTTGGTTTTATTCTATCTCTAAGATTAATTAAGATCAGTCGACTGCATAAGTATTTTTTAGGAGAGTTCAAAAAAGTGAGGTAATCATGTAAACAAAAAAGAAATATTTGGATTAAATTACGAATTTTGGCAACTACGGTAGTAATCGGCGTCAGGAAGAAAATATACGGGGATTCGGAACAAAATGATTTCCATCCCAAGGAATCATGGATTTGATTATAGGAGTTATAGTAGTAGTATGGCAATATGGACAGAAAAAAGAGTAATCATTGATTTGTATGCTTCATTAAAGTGGGTAGCACCTGATTTGCATGAAACATGCAAAATGAATACTACTATAACTACTGATAGTCGAGCGAGGCGCAACTACGAGTCTGCACGCCCACGATAGTAAGCAGCAGCAAATGAACTTCCGGTGTTGTGTGCCCGGCAAATAGTAGGTATGAGGGAAGGAATCATCCGGAAATTGGTGTCGTGAGGAAGAAATGAGTTGTACAGATTGAATGGGGGAAGGGAGTGCCGCCCGCGATACGACTGGTTCGGCATACAGCATATTGTACTACAAGGGGAGGACGGAAAGATAGATCATCATAGGGGCTATAGCCATGGCAGAAGAGAGCAGTACCACCACATAAACAACAGGCGCAGCCGAGACGCGAGTAATATGTGTTGCTGTGAGAGAGACAGCGGGCAAGTGGCGCGGAGAGGCAAGTATAAACATATGGTGGAAGGAAGGAAGGAAGAGGGAAGAGGGGGGAGGGGAACCGGTATACGGCCGGTGTTCTCCCTCGTGGAGTGGCGGGGAAACAACCTTAAAAAAGAGGAGTACTGCAAACATGAATAATTCAAAAGGTCAGAGTGTCGGGAGATCAATGAATGGACGGTTGATGATCACCAGTCAGCCAATGGATACCCTGCCGACAACAAATTCCGACCGATTTGACGTGATGCGATTACAGCACATTAGTCGTTTCTTTAACGAAGAGACAATGGAATCAAGGAAAGGAAGGAAGACTCGTCTACTGGATTTCAGACGGAATGTCCTTATACGGCTCTGCCTCTAGCAGGTTTCGTATCCACTTCAGACGAGTCTAATCTAATCTACTGCCGAATCAGCAGAAATGATTCGAGAGGGGGAGAGTAATCGGAAAAAGGAGAGAAAACGAAAAGAGAAAATTCTAATAGAGCTGATGACGTCAAGTGATTACGATGGAAATGAAGATCGAATTTGTATATTAATTCAATCGCTTCATCTATTATCTAATTTATATTTATGATATTGTCAATATTGTTATTAATAATGTTGGTAATTCTACGGTAGAATGAATATACAAGAATAAACTGCTCAATTAACTAACTAATATATTCCCTAATCACAGAATACTGGCTACGCCTTTTAAAAGTGCCTTGATTAGCGAGACAACATTTCCAATTTTGACATGAATCAACCACCTATTCATGCCAAAGTGATGCGCATGGTGAGTTGGCAGTGAAACTCGGCCGTTTCCTATTGATTGGGAAGAGTTACGGAAGGAGAGCCGGTGTTTGGCAATTCCCGGATAAGTGAATGCCTAATGGCGTCTTTAATAAAATGGGGGAAAAGACGATGAGGTGCGAAATGAAAGGAGGAACTCAAGAGACTTTACGATTTTTCTGGCCAGTCACGCTCGGTGGAGGCAAAATTGTCGAGAAAATAGTAATTTTCACCAATTTCAGGTAGATTTTCACAAGCGTGACTGGCCGTTAGTAGCACACGATAGAAAGGACGAGGAAAGTATGTAAGAGCGAATGATCAAAGGACGATAGTCATCACTCTCTTTTTCACTCTCTCTCTATTGATATCAGCTGACCACTCGGTCAAATCGCCCTAGGATCACGTGCTCTTGAGAGACAGAGAGAGAGGGGGGTCAAAGGGTAGTGCGACCAACCTGGCATTCGCAGTAGTCGGGCGTCGTAGGCGTACGGCAGGCGCATATACGACATTCGGGCAGGCACGTGGTGGTGCGGGGCGGTCGCCCGCCGTCTCAGTTCATGCAGCACACTAGGCAGGCACACCGGAGGAAAAGGAAGGGAAGGGAAGGGATAGGGGGGAGATTGTGCTCGGGGACAGCCGCTTGACACAGCGGGTGAGTGAGAGTGTGCCCCCTCGAGAGACGAGACCGCGACGCGCGACAGCGCCCGCGTCGCGGTCGCCGGCGCTAGCCGAATATCAGAGAGTGGCCCTGGCCTAACCTTTGCTCGCTTTGCGCCTGTTTTCGAGCGCAGGCGCCTGTTCGTGTGATGTTATGCAGGTTTGATCGTACAGTACGAGAAATCTCCCGATTCGTATCGTCGTTCACATCTTTCTCTCTCTCTTTTTCTCTCTGTGTGATTGTTTTCGCTTCACACCCAGCACTTTTCTTCCCTCCGCTCCGTTTACTCGCCCCGATTTCATGCGTTCTCGCGATGCAAAAAACTGCCCATTACCAGGATCCAAGATTCATTCCTCGCATTGCAGGCCATGATAGGCGGTCTCTTCGTGTACAATCACAAGGGCGAAGTGCTCATCTCGCGGATTTACCGGGATGACGTAAAGTGAGCTTATTTGTCCCTCTCACCCTCGAAATCCAGTTTTGCCACCGAGAGCTGTTAGGCAGATTTCACCATCGATTACGAGATTAGTGGAGAGAAAGAGCCATGCATTCGCAATGGAATGGCAAATTGGCTCGGAGTGTCAGTGCAACATTTCAATTTGCATTTTTTTAGTAGAAATGCCGTCGATGCCTTCCGAGTGAACGTTATCCATGCAAGGCAGCAGGTACGGTAGCCGTTTTCCATTTCGGGAGCTTAAAGGGGGACCCAATTGGGCCTCCGTAAATCCGTCTCCCGTTCGCCCTCAATCCAAAAGCTTTCATTGTCTCATCTCATTCGTCGCCTAGAGCCAATCTCGCTTTCCCCTTCCTTCTTCTTTCCATTTCGTCCCCGTCCCGCTTCAATTCTTCTTCTTCTTCCTTCTTCCTTTCTCCTTTCCTCATATACGAACTCGCCACCATCGATTTCCGAAAAGCGCGCAACGAAAGCTGTGTGGGACGAGAGGGAGAGTACTCGCAGGCATTAGAGACCCCAGAAGGGACCGGGAGGGATGATTGAGGGAAGGAGGGAAGAGGAAACACGGGTTGGGTGTGTGTTAACACAGGTCTTTCTTGCGAAGGTTTCATGCTTTCCATCGATACGATAATACATCAACGACACAATGGGCTGGGAAAGGGAATCGTTCCATGGCCTCTTGGCATATAACTGCAGGATGATTGATGGGAAAGAAGGGGAAAAGAGGGCAAGAAGCCACTTTAGGGAAAGCGGATATACACTAATCTAGGAGGGACCCGTTTCACTCGCCCGTTCCTTTCACTTGCTGGGGATTGATACTCGACCGAATGGGAGCGAAATCTATTGAGACATTATGAGTCACCTATACTATCCAATTGTGTTTTGGGAATCGATTAGTTTACACAGAAAAAATTGAATAGTTCACATGCAGAAAATAAAATTCAAATGAAATGACTACGGTAGCAGGTGGAATTGAATATACCGAGAAAGTATACGGAGAAATGCCCCTTGCAGGTGCGAAGTCCCGTGACCAACATGGCACGTACGTCATTTCTGCACATAAAAAAGGGAAATTTGTGGATTTGCGCGGCAACCCGGCAGAATGTCAACGCGGCCATGGTGCGAATCCCATTCTTTTCTCTTATTATTCATGTTTTGCTTGCTTTGCCTCTGACCACACTTTTGGTTGTGAAAAAAACAGTGATTAAATCAAATTTACTATTTTTTTTAGGTTTTCGAGTTCCTCACTCGTTTCGCTGACACAATGCAATCATACTTTGGCAAATTGAATGAGGAGAACGTCAAGAACAATTTCGTACTCATCTACGAATTATTGGACGGTTAGTTACTCTTTGATTTATGAATTGATATTTTAAGTGGAAGTGTATGTTGTATAACTATCGTACATTAGAAACACGAGAGTGCATAAGATGTGTGATGGGTGTTGATGATGCGAGTCGGAGATAGAGATCTGTCCCTTAGTTGACCGTGGTACTTTGCGTGATCTGAGTATAGGTCACCGTTGTTACACAATCTTGATCGGTTGATCGAGGGACGGTTATTTTAGTCAAGGAAACGCCCGATTCTTGGGCGAAGGTTTTCAGTATATTATTATTGTTTATCGAGGTGTTTCTTGGCGTCTTCAGTAGGAGACAACTAGAGTAGGAAAATACTTCAATTAGTATTTCAGAGATCCTCGATTTTGGGTACCCTCAAAACACGGATCCTGGTGTACTCAAGTCATTCATCACTCAACAGGGCGTCAGAAGTGCGGTGAGTGAAAAGGAAGAAGTATATGCTGAAAGGAACCGTCAATTTCTCAAATGTTTGAATGAAAAGAAACGTAAAACATAGGCTGAGAAGAAACCTTCAATTCAAACGTTTCTGATGAAAAGGTTAATTCATTACACGAATAATGAAAAGAAAAGCCAATTCCAGTAGCAATAAATGGAAGGAAATATGGGGAAATATCACAGAAAAATGAGGATAATGATGTTATCCTTTACAAAATTTTGTAAACGTTTGATGGATGTTTCACGTTATCTAAACTGAAATTCAATGCAAATGATACAGTATGGATGAAATGATTGTACAAGGAAAAGAAGCTTAACTCGATTAGGAACGGAACGGAAATAAAATTGTGTTTTGTAGGAGCAGCAAACGCCCATTGGCGGTGGTGGGGTAAGCTAAGTGTCGTGGTCATTGTCAAATAAGTTGTATGTGATCGCTGTTGTAGTGAAAACAAATGTTTTATCTTGTAGTTTCGGTATCGTCGCGAATGATCTACTTTATGGCAGTTTTGTCATCCGAATTTAATAAGTAGAGCATTCGTGATAATAATCGGAAGAAGGCCAGATGAATTAAATGTAATTGCATTATTGATATTTTTGCAGTCAAAGGAGGACCAGTCGCAGATCACCAGTCAAGTAACGGGACAGATTGGTTGGAGGAGAGAGGGCATCAAGTACAGGAGAAATGAGCTGTTCCTCGATGTTATCGAATACGTTAATTTGCTGATGAGCCAACAGGGTGAGCAAATTGTATTTTTTAAATTAAAATTATTAATGAATAAATAGCTTCACCTCACACGATAGAAACAGGGTCAGATTACGCTGAAGAAAAAATACACAAAACGAAAATTGCCAAACAAGCCTGAAATCTGATAGTATAGTTCATTGAAGTGTTATCAATAATTAGCACCTCTTTCAGGTCAAGTTCTCTCTGCGCACGTGGCGGGAAAGGTTGCGATGAAATCGTACTTGAGTGGAATGCCCGAGTGCAAGTTCGGCATCAATGACAAATTGACGTTGGAGGGCAAGGGAAAGAGCAGCGAGGATCCGGCCAAGCAGTGAGTTTTACATTGGTATTTGATAGTTAAACCTCGAAAAAAATATCTGTGAAGCAGCTCAAAATCCTGTACCACCGTAACCCAACTATCATTTGAAGCATGGTAAGAGATAGGTTGCAGTAGGTCACTGATTGTTCGCTGGTTAAAAAAGATCAAGTCAATTCTTTCTAATTGAATATCCTCCTCTACCATAATCCCTCTTCCTTTCCAGAGGTCGTGCCGCAGTTGCCATCGACGACTGTCAGTTTCACCAGTGTGTGAAGCTAACGAAATTCGAATCGGAGCACGCCATCTCATTCATTCCTCCCGACGGAGAGTATGAATTGATGAGGTTAGATCGGGTGAAGAATCTAAAGTTATACCGAATTCTCCACCTTATTATGGAGAAATTCGGCTAGTGTCGCGGTGTATTTGCACGAGGATCAAGTGAATAGATTAATTCATTCAATAATCACACTGTACAATAAATAAAGGGTGAACTAATGACGAAAGTGGAGGAGAATGGATTGGGTAGAGCAGAGAGAATGGATGGATAATTGGGTGGATGGAAACTAGGAAACCTTGGTGGAACTGGTAGTGAATGGTGGATGGATAGAAGACCCTTGGGCTGATGCGAGTGTAGCGGGTGGAATGATGGCTCTTCCCCGTTGTTTGATCGACCTCAAACTTGGGTAATTAAACCGATTGTAATGATAGAGTAACGCGGAATAGTGGAATAAGGCAATGAAATGGTGAATAATAATAATGATAAACATGGAAACAACCGTCGTGGACGGATTAATGGAGAGAGAAAGAAGATAATTTAGGCCAGCGATTGGAAATAGTGGATGACAATGGTACGGTAGGTTTTCCCGGTGAGAACCACGGGAAATTCAAATGGAAAAGGAGAGAAAATGGACGAGTGTGATGGGCGCGCTCTCTTACAGAGGGTCGCGACTAGCTAATTGTAGTTTGGAGTCTTGGCTACCGTAGTAGGTTTGGTGGATCATTAGCAACTGACTTATTATTTATGGAATGATTTATAATTTATATTATTATTGTATTTGGGTACCGATTCCGATGGAATTCGGTACACTCCGAGGGCGGAGGATGGATGGGAATGGAGATGGATAGAAATAATGAATGGGCATCATTGTCGATGTAGTAGAAGAGTAGATGTAGTTGATGAGTCAAAAATTTGGGCACAACAACGAAATAGGGGTCACAAAACGAACTAGGCAATAACTAGACAGTTGAACGAAATAAAAATTATTACATTGAATTGCTCATACGTAGTATGATCCTCCCGGAGGGAGAAGGAAGTAGGAGTCCGTAGACTTAGGGTGGATAGTCGTGGAGGGATTGGTAGTGGTCACCTTCGTACTCGTATTCCTCATCAGAGTCCTCATACTCACTATTGGGCTCAGCACTGAAGATGGACATGAACGCCTTATCGAGTTTCTTATCTCGTTCAGCTTGGTCATCTGGATCGAATGGGTGGGAAACGAAGATTCCACCGCAGTACAGCGGAGTTTCCTCTTGTTTCTTTGCATTGGATTGGATGGAATGTAGTGGCATCGATCCGATAATAATCGGGCCGAGCTGACTGTAGTTCAGTTCGAGACCACTGGGGAGTCGAATGGATTCAGTGTTCTTAGTGAGAGCATGGGTGATATCGAGACCGAGAAGGATCTCTGGAGATACCGTGTGACTAGTGAGAATGGATGGTGGTACATAGATTGATTCATCTCTGATGAACTGGATATCTGACGTTGGAAGTGCATCAACAACCATGGAAGGGATACCAAGTGCGTCTTGAATGATGGCCTCTACTGAATAGGATCCTGAACTGGTCATCAGGTCGAATTGGACGACTTCTGTGACCTGTGGATCAGAATGGCCAGTGATTCCGGCAATGGAAACAACTCTTTTCTCGATTGGCTCGAGCTTGAGTTGCTTGGAAAGGCTGCGAGAAATCATGGACATTTGTGAGCCTGAATCGAGGAATACGGTAGCATCGCGAGCGGTACCGTGAACTGGATTTCGAATGACTCCGGTAGCAGTATGCATGCGGGTCTGTGGCCATGGGTTGGTAACGATAGCTGCAGCCTGGATGACCGGAATGTTGGAATTGGAATGAGTGGGTGGAGCAGTGGATCTGCAAATGGACATGTGATGGGTGCCTTTGCACTTCACACACTTGGCTGTGCATTCATTGTAATTGTGATTGGACTGTAAACATTTCCTGCACACTCTAATCTGAGAGATTCTGTTGGTGCGCTCGTCACACGATTTGTACTTGGAACAATTAATAGATTGATGGATGGATCCGCAATAATCACACTTTGGGGAATCATGGGACTTCTCATTGGGAGGGCGGATGTACTGTTCACTATTGGAATCGGGATTGGAATGGATGGATGTGATCTGATTGGGATGGATGGATGTGATCTGATTGGAATGGATGGATGTGATCTGATTGGAATGGAATGCACTTTCAACCGCACGACACTCTAATTCCTCTCGAAGTTCTTTGTCGATGTAAGTGAGGGCATCCATCATAGACTCAGGATTTAGTTTCCAAATCTTTCTGATGAAGGTTGGATGCACTCGACTGGCAAGCTGCTCAATCAGTGGTAAACTGTTGAGGTTCTTGGCATCGTCGAGGTGGTAAACAAGGTTGATCATGTCTCTGACACAATTCAACTGGTCCTCGATACGGGAAGACTTGGGTTTTAGGCCCATTAGTTTCTGGTAGAGGATGGCAGTGGAATGGTTGGAACGATCGTACGCTACCTTCAATCGATCGAGGGTATGGGAATAGAGATCGTCTCTAATTGGAATGGATTGGACCAGTTTGAGTGCGTCACCTTTTAGCAACGAACGGAGATAGTTCAGTTTCTCAAGTGGGGACAACTCTGGTCTGGATCCGATAATGGATTGAAACTGAGAGTGAAACGATGACCATAATGTGATATTGTTACCATCGAATGGTTCAATGTGCATTGGAGGAAGTGGAATAATAGCTTGTGGAACATACGCCAGAGGGCTGGATTGATCAGGTATGGTATGGATGGATGGAGTACTAGTGGATGGCTGATTCTGAGGCAAACGGGCGAGCATAGAAACTCTATTGGTTGCTGCCTCGAAAGCGCGATCATACTTAGTTCCCTGCTTGGCAGTAAGCTTTGCCAGCAGGGGCAAACTCACAGGCAGTTGAGTCGATCCGTCCGTGCTAGTCTCCATCGATGAGAAGATTCGCTTCTCTTCTTCCTTTTCAGCACCGTCCTCCATGTCGTTGATCTTATCCTCGATGCTCGTAATCGCATCCTTGTAGTCGTCCATAAGCGACAACACCTCCAGGTGTGCCGTCATCGCAGTGGACGACAGTTGGAGAATTTCGTCAGATGATGACAATAGAGGGAATTGGGTGATTGCGTTATTGTGGGTGGAAAGATGGTTGTGGAGGTTGGAAAGAATGGAATGGATAGTAGAGTAATCGGACACAAACTGGGAAGTCATGGCTCTCCCTGGATGATGTTTTCTGGTGGTAACTCGAGAGAAATCAATGGTAGTGGAACCAGAATGCTTGTTTCTGCCACTGGATGGAATGGGGTGCCTGCCACGCGGAATTTTGGATGGGATCTTGAATTGGATGATGCACCATATACCGAATTCTCCACCTTATTATGGAGAAATTCGGCTAGTGTCGCGGTGTATTTGCACGAGGATCAAGTGAATAGATTAATTCATTCAATAATCACACTGTACAATAAATAAAGGGTGAACTAATGACGAAAGTGGAGGAGAATGGATTGGATAGAGCAGAGAGAATGGATGGATAATTGGGTGGATGGAAACTAGGAAACCTTGGTGGAACTGGTAGTGAATGGTGGATGGATAGAAGACCCTTGGGCTGATGCGAGTGTAGCGGGTGGAATGATGGCTCTTCCCCGTTGTTTGATCGACCTCAAACTTGGGTAATTAAACCGATTGTAATGATAGAGTAACGCGGAATAGTGGAATAAGGCAATGAAATGGTGAATAATAATAATGATAAACATGGAAACAACCGTCGTGGACGGATTAATGGAGAGAGAAAGAAGATAATTTAGGCCAGCGATTGGAAATAGTGGATGACAATGGTACGGTAGGTTTTCCCGGTGAGAACCACGGGAAATTCAAATGGAAAAGGAGAGAAAATGGACGAGTGTGATGGGCGCGCTCTCTTACAGAGGGTCGCGACTAGCTAATTGTAGTTTGGAGTCTTGGCTACCGTAGTAGGTTTGGTGGATCATTAGCAACTGACTTATTATTTATGGAATGATTTATAATTTATATTATTATTGTATTTGGGTACCGATTCCGATGGAATTCGGTACACTCCGAGGGCGGAGGATGGATGGGAATGGAGATGGATAGAAATAATGAATGGGCATCATTGTCGATGTAGTAGAAGAGTAGATGTAGTTGATGAGTCAAAAATTTGGGCACAACAACGAAATAGGGGTCACAAAACGAACTAGGCAATAACTAGACAGTTGAACGAAATAAAAATTATTACATTGAATTGCTCATACGTAGTATGATCCTCCCGGAGGGAGAAGGAAGTAGGAGTCCGTAGACTTAGGGTGGATAGTCGTGGAGGGATTGGTAGTGGTCACCTTCGTACTCGTATTCCTCATCAGAGTCCTCATACTCACTATTGGGCTCAGCACTGAAGATGGACATGAACGCCTTATCGAGTTTCTTATCTCGTTCAGCTTGGTCATCTGGATCGAATGGGTGGGAAACGAAGATTCCACCGCAGTACAGCGGAGTTTCCTCTTGTTTCTTTGCATTGGATTGGATGGAATGTAGTGGCATCGATCCGATAATAATCGGGCCGAGCTGACTGTAGTTCAGTTCGAGACCACTGGGGAGTCGAATGGATTCAGTGTTCTTAGTGAGAGCATGGGTGATATCGAGACCGAGAAGGATCTCTGGAGATACCTGGAGATGATCTCTGGAGATGGAGATAGATTAATGCAGGTGTAAAAACAACACTAACAAGCGTTCTCCGAAATATAAACGGCCTCTTCTGTCACACTTCTAATCCCAAATGATATCCTCAATGGATACCTATGAGTCTGAAAAGAGAATGATTCACTAAGAACGATTTTTGTCCAGACGCAATTATCTTTTTTTAAATTCGTATTTCAATCTGAATTGTGTTTTTTTTATATAATTCATATTCCCTTTCAATTATGTCACATTCACTTTCAAAAAAGCGTTGTGAAGTTTGAAAAAGATGAAAGTTGGCGAAATAATACAACATGATGATTTGTAAAAAATTTTATAATACAAGATGTTTTGAATTATGGCGAATCCGCAACCTAGTATGTTTTGCTGTTTTGCAGCATAGTGAACGATGATTTCATTTCCCCACCTTAGCGAAGCGCATAATTTGAGCAAAATTGCGTTACTGATAACATTCCGGTGCGTAGTTTGATTCCGTCGTAAATAGACGATATTATTATTTTTTAGATCGGGTACACATCATATCATATTGTATTATTATAGCCTTATTGTCTGGAAAATATCTGATGCAGATGCGTCTAATCAAACAATTTTTCTCTTTATAATAACTGTTAAACATGTTCATGCATAAACAACCGGCTACACTTTAGAAAATTATATAGAATACAGTAACGAAACTGGGTCAGAAATAATAGAAATAATATTAACGGGTGAAATTTTTCAGATACCGTACGACAAAGGACATCCAACTTCCTTTCCGTGTCATCCCCCTCGTTCGAGAGGCCTCTCGCAATAAAATGGAAGTGAAAGTGGTCGTCAAGTCCAACTTCAAGCCCTCTTTCTCGCGCAGAAAATCGAGGTTCCCCTCAAGTCTCCAATCTTTTTTTTTCGAATTTGAAAATATCAAAGTGTGCCATGTTTTCTATCACAAGGAACTGGAGTATTCACACAATTCACACAATAAAATTCTTCTATCGAAATGGAAAAAAACTTTCAAAGTATGGCTGTATATCACACGGAACTAGAAAAATCGCGCAAATCACCTCATAAAGTTGAAGTTCGTGGGCAGTCAACAAAACGGCTTCAAAATACAATATAATCAAGATTCGAAATGACTGAGATCTAATGAACCTAACGAGACTGTGCTAACGAGAATCAACAGTAGGTAAAAACAGACAAATATAGAAGATTGCCACTCTACCACTCTCTGAATGAAAACAAAGCACACAGTCAATATACGGAAAAATTATGCAGTACAGACTATCTTCCTTTGCAGGTGCGAATTCCGACCCCGCCAAACACTTCGGGAGTCCAATTGATCTGTATGAAGGGCAAGGCCAAGTACAAGGCTGGAGAGAACGCCATCGTTTGGAAGTCAGATTTATTCATAATTAATAAAAGAATTAATATATTTAATTTGGCATACATATAGAAAATGCATCCTTTATGGATTTTATAGTCGATATGTATTTTGGTGATTTTTGTAGTTTTACTTTTCAAAAATGTGATTCCCTGTACCGAATATGTTTTAACGCACCCATCCTGGTTCTATGGACTACATGTTGTCATTCTGCCACGCATACTTAATTAAGAAGAAGAAAGGATGAAATGAGGAGTGATGAGGACATCGTCATACTTTAATCACTTGTTGACAACACAGAGTAGTCTGTAAATAGTGCATACTTTATTTCGCGGCTTGTCTGGCACACTCAGAACTAGATGGTTCTACAACTGTCATCTGGGATGAATGGCAAGGACATTGGGAGATCCAAGGAACGGAACAATAAATAGAATCCAAAATCTACTATTCCATCATCGTTAATCGCATTTTAGGATCAAGAGGATGGCGGGAATGAAGGAGAGTCAAATATCGGCAGAAATCGACCTGCTCGCCACGGGAAATGAGAAGAAGAAGTGGAACAAACCGCCCATTTCCATGAATTTCGAGGTCCGAAAATCTTTTTGTTGCAATGATTATATTCTGTGTAAAGCCGATTTAACTTGCGACGAAATTAGTTCAATTTAAGCCACTTGGGCTTGAAGGTTATGCCCCTGTACCGAATATGTTTCATCGCTGGTTCTATGAACTGCATGTTGACGACTTTTTGTCTGATGTTTGCAACTTCTAGTTCGCTCCTGAAATAAGGTCACGGCAAAGGGCGTGACAGCCGCATTACGGAAACCGAATAATTACTTTTTGCAGGTTCCCTTCGCTCCCTCGGGTCTGAAGGTGCGCTACCTCAAAGTATTCGAGGCAAAGCTGAACTACTCGGATCATGACGTCATCAAATGGGTCCGATACATTGGCCGATCGGGCCTGTACGAAACAAGATGCTGATACCCACTCGTGCGCACTTGCACATAACTTATTCTCCCATTCGCGTCTGGTATTCCTGTCCTAGTAGTCGCCCTGTTTTAACTACGAAACTATGAGTTCAAAAATGTGATGAAGGGCAACCGCTAGGACAGAAATAGCCAGACGCTCCCTAGATAGCATAGCCACCGTAGCGTATGTATAAATAGCACGCAGAGTATACCGGCTTGATGAGACCATTAGTGTTGCCATTCGCATATTCCCCGTCGCCTACGCAATAATTCAAACCTTTCTATTGTTTTTTGCCAACTTTGATCTGTCGTAGATAGGCAGATTGTGTAATTGATAATTTATATTGTAATTTTTATTAGGCAATTTCATCGCATTCCCTCTGGCATTTGCTCTCAATCCTCACACATTCCAGTTCCATTCAATGCTGCGATTCACATTTCCCAAAGACGCTTCGTCCCTTCTTCTCATGTATACCCAACTCGATTCCGCTCTTCCCTAGACCGATTATCTAACAGTGTCTTCTAATTAGTATCGTGTCATTAGCTGTCCCATTGACTAATCGACGAGACCATTCCACTATTGATTGCCAACAGAGATCTTATTGCTGTCTTATCGCTGCTGAAATCCATTCATTGCATAATTCTCAAAGTAGATATAGTAAACCTCACCCGAGATGAGGGGGTGCTGCTGTTTTTGACATAAAATGATTCCGGCATAAAAAACAGCATCTCCTTAAGGCCATTCCGGGTGAGGTTGACAATATCTGCCTATTCCCATTGAACAATTCACTTATTTAGAAGGTTGTGTGCATAAAGAAACTAATCAAGCATAAATAAATTCAAAAGATAACTAAATCCCAACGGATTCCTGTAATTTTAAAACGGAGTGAATCACCCACGCGATTTCCACCATCGGAAACGTTTATTGTAGTGTTCGCGCATCCTATTTCAGATAAAGTCGTGACGCAAGATGACTTGTTTTCCGGTATTTAGGTCGTCGCTATAATTTTTCAAGAAAAGACATGCGTCGCGCATGTATTTATCGTATCTTCTTCATCGCTTGTCGACAAAATAGTCTTTACCATCCATAGAAGCCTGATTAGCATTGGCACTGACTGCGCAACCACAAAATATTTCTACCCAGATTAGGTACGCTCAGGCATGAATTTATATGTGACGCCAGCTGTCTGCTCGCATTTCATTTACTCATCTCTTTTGAATTTACGGTAGTGTTGGTAGGCTACATAACCATAAATAGCTCGACTCGTGCTTTCTTTTACTGTTCAAGATTTGTAGCGCCGTCTATATTCTAAATGGGTGACACGGACATTTGTCTTGTCGCAGTATTCTCCATTGTTTTCGAACACATTTGCCGCATAGACGAATTTCATGGTCCTTTCCGCTCGCCTTTTACCTTCTGTAATTCCTCTAGTTTATTAGTGCCACCTTCCGGGTATGTCCTTGAACGAGCCAATAGTCGGTCAAACACCTACTGTGGCAGGAAGCAAAACAGGAAGAGTGGGAGGAGGTTTGCAGGACAAGTATCACTTTGTCACTACAACAGCTTGTTAGATAAGAAGTTTTTGCAATTCATTGATCGGTTAGGAACCTGAGAATTTAGAAAAACTGCGTAAACCCCACGTGCGGATACAAAAGTAAGGAGATATAAATGTCCTTGGCTCTGATCTGAATCTGAAATGAAATCATCGTTCGTTTACTGGGTTTAGCCGCCTAGAACCCGTCAAACCCACGCGTTTGTCTTGTCACCCACAGACCTTTTCGATTCCCTGTCTCACTGAGTGGTGCTGAGATCTCAGATCCCATTTGCCTGCGTCGCCAATGACAATGAAAGTTCGCCACTTTAGCGGTCAATCAGACATGATCTTTACGCGAGTTGTGGGCAAAAAGAGGCCTTGTTCGTCACTCATCAAAAACAAGAGTGCTTCGCCGGAGAGCAACGTATGCCATCACTCCCCTATGCCTAGGAGATGATGACTATTTCGACCCGCCGCGTGGCTATAAAAGTGCCCTTCCTTGTCTGCAGCAGTTTCTTGTCTGTAATTGTGCTCATGAGCACGAAGTGAATTTATTGACCGGCCTCGATCAGATGAGATCCCCTTACAGATCGAGATTATCGTCCACTTTATCTCTTTCACCTAATATTCTTTCCGACGCTCTAATTTTGTTTCTCGCATGTAGTTTTCTCTTGTATCGGGGGCGTCTGGGGCGTTCTCACTCCAAGAATATCTTCCTGGTCACCGAAACTCGTCGACCAAGCGCTCATTCTCTCGAGTGTTGCATGATCTATGCGAGCGGAGGGCGGATTGCGGGTCAATGTATATAAGCCTTGTGACGCATACTACTGCCCCGTCTCTATCCCCGCGCGAGCCTGTTATAGTATGCAACCAGCTGACACCACTGGCCAATGTTTCTTACTATGTCTTCCTACACTGGTGGTGTTGAGGCACTCGTGAATCTCTACAACGATATTCCCTTTCCGTAAGGAACTTCTCATCGAAGTGCAGCTACACCGTTCTTTTTTAACTTTACCGCTCATTTCTTATCTTTTGTGAAACCTCATTTCCAATTACAATTAGGTATTCATAGTCATATTTGCTAGCGTGATGTGATCTATGATGCTGCGAGGTGTGGCATCAACTTTCATTGGTTGTGCCTGGGAATTGTGCTGATACTATGCTATGCATCCGTTGGCCGAATATGTTGGCCTTCTCACGAATATCGCATCGCGCAAGTGATGTGCTTCGCATGGTAAATGTTGCCTTGCGTGGCAGTGATGACTTCTCTAATTAATTCATAAAGGTCTAGGAGAGCTCCTCAGAGTCTTCAAGACCTTGCTGTGTCATCATCAGACCTCAGATGATCTCTCTAACCATGGTTACAGTACCTCCGTTCCGCATGATTACGTCTCGATTGGACCATTCGAGTGGTCGTAACTTCGTCAGCAGTCTGTCATCAATACGATAGCCAATGATTTCTAATGCCATCCGTGACGCGTCGCGGCCTTGATGAGGCATAGTTCATCTTTTCTTGTTTGTGTTCTTTCCGATTGCGATGCACACTTCGCATTTCCTCATAGCTAGACCAAAAGCACTATGCGAGCCACATCACTTCGCACATGCGATATTCGTGCGAAGGCCAACACCCCTCTGTTGCATATACAAGTATCCGCCACAGTTCCCAGGCACGACCAATGAAAGTTGATGCCACCTCGCATTATACTAGCAGCATTATACTTTGAGAATCCCACATTTTTTTGCAATACGGTTCTTTCGAATTTTCTGGACTCACTCCCAGTCTCGTCTGGCCAGTCTCCTTGACAATTTCGTCCTCGTCACTTCTTCCACGAAAGCCGGCCTCCCATGGCTACGGTAGTCTCAGTGATGACATCCCGACCGGGGGTCCATTAGGATGACTTCATCCCCAATTCTGACTGACACTCAAACGAATCCTGATTTCATTAGTGTCATTCTGAGAGGCCAATACGCGGCGGCTATCAACCACCCACAGTGATCATTTCAACCGCCCTCTTTGCCGCACATTCACTCTGAGCAGTTCCAGAAACAAGGGATAGAGGAGAATGAGGAAACTGCTGCGCTTTCCTCGAATTCTACCGATGCACGCTATTTTTCCGCCTTCGTCAAGCCTTTTCCTTGATCATCACGACCCATTCATACATATTCTCACTTTTTTTTGCCTTCGTCAGTCATTTCATCGTTTCTTCGTGTGACTTCCAGTGCTTTTCCGACGTCGTTGTCAATCTCTGATCGGCCGTTCTCTTAGAGAACGCGAATCACGTCTAAGATCGACTACAATATTTTGTCGTTACATATAGGTCGGTGATCTCTCGTAATTCCCGGCAAACGCGCTCATTAGCACTCGACACTTCCCCTACCGTACCCTGAATCATCGTTCCTATTCACGGAACGAGGCAAGCGACGACGACTTCAAGTCAGCCACAGTATAGTCTCACCTCTTGGCCTCCGTTGATTTGTTACGACTTCGGACTCTTTATCTCCGTTGCCGCCTTTTCATGTCTCCTCCTCAGGTCGCGACCTCTTCCTTGTTTCCTTGTCATCACTGTTTACGCCGTAGGCGCGAAACGTGCCCACTTCTCTTCCAAATAGCGTGCCCATTTGTTGTAGGTGTGTGTTGTTATGAAGTTGCCGCGTCTTGTTTGCGTAGGAAAGACACGAGGGCCTCCGATTGCGAGTATGGCTGCATGGTACTGGAGTATCCTCCTCGTCTTCACCATTCATGGGTTATCCCACAGTTGCGCGGAACATCGCGATAAAAGATCCGACATCTCTTCGTACTTTTTTTTCTTACCATTGGCACAACTAAGGCACCAGCCCTGATGATATGACAAGCATCACCGTGAATACCCTTTTTGTCTTCCCTCTTCGTCTTATGCCTTTCCATTTCGATGTCTTGTCATCCAGCTCATTACTATCTTAATAACGAATTTGTGTCGCAGTCGTGCTCTGATTCTGAGTCATTTTCACAGCTGAATTTTCGAGCATTTTCAGATGGACAACGGTATCATACTGAGTATACTTCTTCTGATAATCCCGATCCACGCTGCACCAGTTGATTACTACGGTCCAGAGTACGATAATGTGCCGGAGATCGAGTTGATGGATGGTGAGATTTCTGAAATTAGTCGAACGAGTCGATACCATCTGAATATGATTGAAATGTCTTAAAGGTCCAACACTGAACATTCGCACACCCGGAATTTCAATCGATGCCGTGAGCAATGTGCTTGGACGACTTCCGAAATGGGTTAGTTATCATTGATCGTAGGATGAACGTTCATTTCAATACAGTTTGTTTGATACGATTCATATCATATGCTCTTCTTCTTACTATCTGTTTTCAGTCACACTTAGGGGGTGGGACCTTCTGATAGGGTGTTTATGAGGTCGTAAGGACAATTTGATCCCATCTGTTAGCTCGTTGAGTCGATTGTTTGCGCTGATTTAGTGGGAAGCTGATAATATCACGCCATTTCAACCTCTCAATCAAACCCAGAGATTGTTTGCCATCGTTAACGACCCACTCGCTCAGCTCTCGTGAGAAGGGTGTTGACAATCCCGATACAGAAATTATTATGGGTGTAGTGTCGGATGGGAAGAAGGAAGCGAAGAAGCCGGGATTTGCAGCTCTTATGATTACTATTATATTCATAGATATTAAAGTTTAAGCTGGTGCTAATGGCACCATGTCGCTGGAGAACTATTTCGAAATTTGAGCTATCCGATTGCGATTGAGTCCTTCCTTTAAAGTGTCTAAGAGACACTATCTGAGAGAACTGAGCGATTTCACCCATCAACCGTACAGTGAAAAATAGAATATTCTGAAAAAAATGCCCTAGGATCAACTTTTCACGTAGAACTCGAAAATCGACCTGAAAAAGTCATATCTCTAAATCTAAAATTCCTATGGGTGACTTCATGGTAAGAAGGGTGACATACAAAGTTTTTTGTGGGGCTTCCAATCATCCAACCAAGTACAAAATCTTTTAGATAATAAAAAAAGAAATGTTTTCACAAAAAAAGTTATAGGAAAACTCACCTGGAAAAAAAGTTATTCAATTTTTTGAGCTAAAAAATTCTGCCCTGAAAAAAAAATGCATTACCGTAACTTTTTAAGTTCGATTTTCGGATTCCTCGTAAAAAAATACATATATGGTAATTTTTTCAGAATTTTAACTTTTCCCCTTTTTGCTCACTGTGCCTTCAAAGATTACGGTAAAAATGATTTTCCCCTAATATGGCGACCTACCTACTTGCAATAAATGAATTTTCCATGGGAAACGACTCATACAGTATTAAAACACCATATTACGAATATTTATCACCATTGGAATCGAATCCGCCACCATAATTTTTTCGGGTCATGACCCGGGTTCATGCCTCAGAAGTAGCTATGGTTCAACATGGACATGAAAAGTCATGTTCGAAAAACTTCAATTGCTATACGCCGATGTGTTGCGTAGTCCTCAAGAAAATTTCCAGCACCGGAAAAACCGTAATTCGGCTATCGCAAATTAATTTATTAAAATAAATATCAAATTTTTCTGTTAAATAATCAGTTCTCGATTACGCAGCTTCGGAGTACGGTATTTCCAGTAGTAAAAATTTTCTCTGGGACTATGCAACACATCGGCGTATAGCAAATGAAGTTTTTCGAACATGACTTTCCAAGTACATTTTGGACCATGACCCCGGGTTCATGGTCATGGATCACTTCTGAAGCATGAACCCCGGGTCATGGTCCGAAAAAATGATGGTGGCGGATTCGATTCCAATGGTGATAAATATTCGCAATATGGTGTTTTAATACTGTATGAGTCGTTTCCCATGGAAATTTTATTTATTGCAAGTAGGTAGGACGCCTTATTAGGGGAAAATCATTTTTACCGTAACCTTTGAAGGCACAGTGAGCAAAAAGGGGAAAAGTTAAAATTCTGAAAAAATTACCATATATGTAACTTTTTACGAGGAATCCGAAAATCGAACTTAAAAAGTTACGGTAATGCATTTTTTTTTCAGGGCAGAATTTTTTAGCTCAAAAAATTGAATAACTTTTTTTCCAGGTGAGTTTTCCTATAACTTTTTTTTGTGAAAACATTTCTTTTTTTATTATCTAAAAGATTTTGTACTTGGTTGGATGATTGGAAGCCCCAAAAAACTTTGTATGTCACCCCTCTTACCATGAAGTCACCCATAGGAATTTTAGTTTTAGTGATACGGCTTTTTAAGGTCGATTTTCGAGTTCTACGCGAAAAGTTGACCCTAGGGCATTTTTTCAGAATATTCTATTTTTTACTGTACGGTGGTATGTGAGCTCTCTCAGATAGTGTCTCCTAATCTAGTTTCGATTCAGACTAAGATCGTGTTTCTCAATATGCATGATTTCTTTCAAGAATAGATTTATCCAGGTATCAGCAGAATTCGATGCAATCGTTATCACTGGCAATAACGAACGACTTTCGGAAGGATCGGCCCGTCTAATTGGAAAGGCAACTGGAGTACAGATTGAGGCCACTTCACCTGTCGATGCACTCTATGCTATTCATGTAAGCAGAATACTCATTGGCCTGTAGATGCCTGTAGATAAATTCCCTGAAATCTTTCAATTCACTTGAAAAGGAAACGTCTACTAATTGGTTTATAGTTAGCAACCTCCCCGGAAATCATTCATTCATGGGATTACTGATTGGAGTTATAGTTAGTTAAAATGGTCCCTCTGCATCCTTCGAGCAATGATGAGCATGTGAACACTTGGAAGGTCACTGGAGAGGAAAGGGAGCACAAAAGCCGGGGGCTGAAGTAGTCTTGCTTATAGGATGAGGATGACGATTTGGAAACAAAAGCCGTTTGAAAAGGTGAAGGGGCGAGAATCATGCGCGCAGCACAGCGGAAGGAAGAGGTGGAATAGTCTTGTCGAGATACGAATCTCCTCCGCTAGCATGCTCTCTCGCTTCTCTGATCTGTGAGAGAGTGTGCGAAACGAAGAGAGCAATCTTGAATAGAGAGCAATCTTGAATGCCGACCCGAGGAAGAGGTGGAATAGGCTAGAGTTAAAGGTCACGAGAGGGTGAAGAATCAGTGATGAGTATAGAGAATGAGGAGAGACTGAGCAGTTCTGAATATTTAATTGTCCCCTGATTTCAGGCAAGAATGCCTTGTAAGCTATGCCATGCGTGAAGATAAACTGAATTTTTAATTACCGATGACTTTAAGAATCGAATGACTCTATAACCACCCTTCGCTGATGAAAGAACGCTGTTGAGATAGTATAAATATAAAAGTGATTTCAGGCCTATCTCCGTGAGTTCTGTGGAACGATGATTACTTGGGAAGGCGAGAATGTACCGAAGAATGGCGATTGTATGAGGCCAAAGGAGTTCGAACGATCATTCAATTCGCCCAAGTGAGCAATAACGGAGCGAATTGTAGTTTATTGATTATTCGTTAAGGGTACGGTACTTCGGCAACCCGTGCACCTTCTCATACTCCTTCGCCTGGTGGGATTGGAGTCATTGGGAGAGATTCATCGACTGGCTTGCATTGAGTAAGACTAGCATCAATAATACGGTAATTGAGTGATTTTAGGTGGATTCAACATGGTGCTGGCTCCTGTGGGACAAGAGGCAATCTGGGCCGAGCTGTGGACTGAACTGGGCATCTCACAGAAAGGATTGAATGATTTCTTCCCCGGACCCGCATATCTTGCCTGGTATAGTTTACCGAAACTTGACATGACATATTGTCAACTTCAGGCATCGCATGGGAAATGTACAAGCTCTCGGAGGATCGATGACTCCCGAATATCTGGAGTCCCAGTTGGAGCTGAATAAGAAGATAGTGAAGCGGTTGACTGATCTGGGCATCGTGCCTGTCCTCCCAACTTTCGCCGGTTTTGTCCCGAAGGAATTTGAGAGGTTAGCGAACACCGAAATAGAGAACACCGAAATTTTTTTTAGTAAATTCGACCAACTCCGATATCTCCACAATGCATGCTGGAATAAGTTGAACGAGACTTACAGCTGCACAACTTCCCTTCATCCTCAAGAGCCCGAGTTCAAGACGATCGCCAAGGCATTTGTTGACAAGGTTTAGAGATTCCCTTGTCTCAGCACAAAAAGTTTTTAATTCAGCAAGCATCCATCTATGGTGACGTAACAGATGTGTACAGTGCCGATCCCTTCAATGAGAGCCCGCCTCAGCATCTGACGGTGAGATCATAGATGAATTTCGAAATTAGCTTTGAAACATGAACTTCAATCATAACATACTTCGTCAAGATTGATCATTTTTCACTTTATTTAAAAAATTAATATCGTTTAGGATGACGACGTGACTAGAATGGCCGATGCAATCTTCGATGGATGCACATTAGGAAATAGTCGATGCATCTGGTAAGCTTTTTCTAGGAATCGTGTTCCTGAAATCATCGCGCCCAGTTTCTGATAACGCTAAAATTAAACATAAAATAAATGTACTGCAGGCTTCTCCAATCGTGGACTTTCGGATATGATGGATGGAAGAAATCTGCAGTGAAATCGTTCCTCACTCAAGTACCGAAAGGAAGAATGCTCATACTCGATCTTCAGGCCGAGAATCGTCCACTGTACAAGTACGATGACTCTGATTGTCACTTCCAATGTTTCGGTATTACAGAGAATACGAAAGCTTCTTTGGCCACTACTTCATCTGGTGCTTGCTGCAGAACTTTGGAGGAAGCACTCTGATGAGAGGGAACCTGGGAAAGCTCCATGAGGTATTTGAAGTTCGAATATCATCATCACATCTTTGTTTGTTAGACCTATCGCGATGCGCTCACTTCGGAATCATCGATGGCTGGAATGGGACTCACGATGGAGGGAATCAATCAAAATTACGTCGTGTATCAATACATGATCGATCTGGCCTGGACTGAGAAGGAGCTCTTCCCTCATGAGTGGTAAGAATTTGGGCACTTGGACGGATATCAACATCCGGATGACACTTTTTCTCGATAATCCTGAAAAGCTAGTCAGATTGCTCCAAATTTTACTGGCTATATAACTGAAATTCTTCAGGATAATTGGATACGCTGGAGCTCGTTACGGTACTCGTTCGCCCGTGCAGACAAGAGCATGGCTGATGCTGCTGGCCACTTTTTACACGCAAGTCGGCCACGAATACGACCCGGACAAGTTCCTCGATGTAAGTTTTGCTTCATTTATTATCAGAAGATCCGCGTCTCCTAATGAGGTCTTCTTTATTTTTTCTTCATTTTCTTTTCGTGATTAGACTATTGTCCCTATGTGCTCAATGATATAATTTTTCTTAACAAAACCCTTTGCAGAACGCGGAAATGACTGAGGAGGAGCAACGTCGTGAAATCTTCCTCTACTTGCGCCCCAAGTTCTCCCAGCGAATTCGAGTAAGTATTTAGCACCATATTCATTTTTGCTTGCACATGCTGCACTTACCACAATTTCCCTGATTTTATGGCAACTGGGTAACTCATGTGACAAAAGATAAAAGTGACATGTAATAAATCACGTCTCTTCTCAGTACTGGTTCCCGATCACAATCCTGGATAAGCTCGGCAATGCATTCTCAGTACTCAATCGCACACTAAACGGAAATGAACTCTTCAGGTTCGCCTTTGTGTTTTTGTAGTTTCGCAATTGTGCCCGATTTGTGCCCAATCTCTTTCGAAGTGTGCCTTTAAAGTGCACATTGAAGTCTTTGGTTCTGTTACATGTAGAATTTTTGAATTTTTGAAAACAGTAAATTGATGATAATTCTGGAAAATAATAACTATTCCAGACTAGACTATGCTGACGTCATGAGGGAAGTGCTACAGAACAAGCTCAGCTTGAGGATCGAGTTGTGAGTTGCTCATTAACGTCGATTCATCTGCTTCATTTTCGAATTAAGTCTGTACTGAAAGTACGAGTTGACGTCAGTCTAACTCGGCTTTTCTTGGAGCAAAAACGTCAAGTTTAGAAAGCCCTTATTTATTTTGTTAACAAAAGTCACGCTTTGCAAGACGTGATAGAAACTCAAATAAATCGTCTTCCACTGAAAAAAAACCCACTGCTTCTTCTGAAGATATATTCCGACCTAAAACTTAGAGGGAAAGTTGACATAATGTAGTGTCAGCTACGATAAAGTTATGAAAAACAAAATAGTCATCCTAGCTCGTTTGTAATTTTTATGTAATTTTGCAGCATGACAAACGGCTACGCTCTCGCCGATGAGAAGATGATGAAGAAGGGATGTGCACAAGTGGAGGAGGCCTTCGATCACCTGGACAAAAATGAAGTGCATAATCTGAGGTACAAATATTACTTCAAGTGATAGTATCATTCCCCGGAAAGGAGATAGTATAGGCACACAGGCACAGGTTGCGCTAGAGTTCGGCTCTCGAGTGCAATAATGATATTTTCATTAGAAAAATACAGTCACTGAAATAGGAGGTACTGTGGCTTGTTTTCGTGGTTTCCTTCTCATTAGTGGTTGATTGTGTCAGTCCCCCGTTTCCATTTACAGATTGACTTGCCCTTCCGTTGGTTTCTTCATTCCCTTACGTCAAGGATCGTGTTGATTGGCTCAGTTCAGGCGGCTTGCACTAGTGGGAAAAGGGCAAAGATTGCTCGTTCGTACAGCGATGCCATAACAGGGACTTATCTCGTGAGCTGAGGAAAGATTAGATGTGTTCGTGCCTGGTAGCGGCTTCTTAATGCCTGAAATGACACTAACACATGACTTCACATCGCAAACATTGCAAGGACTAGCGCTGAAGACTCTAGCATCCCAATTCCCGGTATCATACAAGGAAAGATTAGATGTATCCGTGCCAGGCAGTGGGTGCCAGTGACCTTTACACTTCCTGGTACTATTTGGGACAGAATTGCAACATGAAGTTTGCAGCGACTGGATCATCATGGCCCGCGAGGCAGCGAGGTCCAAGTCCGAAGCGGATGCATTCGAGAGACAGGCTCTCAATCAAGTGACGCTTTGGGGACCGAGAGGAGAGAACAGCGACTATGCGAGGAAGGAGTGGTCCGGTCTCATTCGCAAGGTAACAGAGAGGAATTGATTCTGAAAACACTAACGATACGATCTTCTTTCATCAGGTGCTCATAGGTTTCAGCAAACTCCAGAAAATTTCCTGTTCTTAATACTACTCTTTAAAAATATACTAAACATTTAATCGTAACTGAGCTCATCAAGGAAATCGTCAAATTTTCTGAAAATGTTGCAGAAACTTGGAATAATGCGTGTATTACAGTACTACGCCAAACGTTGGGCCCTCTTCTGCGATGTCATTCAATCGGGCGCTCGATACAGCCAGAAGAAAATGGAGGAAAGACTGCTGAATGAAGTCGAGCTGCCCTTTGCCCATCTATAATATACCCACACTGCATCACCTATACTGTATTTACTGTACCCGTTAGTTCCTGTACAACCTGTCCACTACTCTCTAATGCTTATTCGATCTCGTCCCCCAAATTTCCCTCCGATCTCACTACTTACTCCTCTGTTCCTTTCACACTAGTAAGGCAGAAACAGTCCCACCATTTTCCTGTCGTCAGTCTATGTGATAAAGTGTTCACGTGAGACAGATTTCTTGTTGTGTCAAACGTCTATGGACGGTCGGATACTTTCTGTAGTATCAGTTTAAGCCTTTTTTTCTGTAGTACACACTTTCTGTAGTATCAGTTTAAAGAAGGCGTCCCACGAATCGCGCGGGCGATTATGCAAAGTGAGGAGTGGGAGGGCGCGCTCTCCTCATTTCGCACGCTCTCTCGCTCGTTGCCTGCGCGCGCAGGGTCACTTGGAACGCAGCCAAATGCTCATATCTCAGTTCAAACGAAAATTTAAAACATGGGAGTTTCGAAAGTGTTATCGGGTAGCCACGACCCACCATCTCACATCAAGAACTCAGTTAGTCAGAGATTCGTGGGACACCTCCTTTAAGCCAACGAAAACCGTTAAACAGTTATTCTTTCGCCAGATGACGAATATTCTTTCTTGCAAATTCTCTCCCACGTGAGAAGTGTCAAAAACTCGGAAGGTTGTCTCAATCCCCCTCTCTTCCTTTGTCTCCTCGTGTGAGAATATCCGTGTGGGCGTAGCGAAATGCCACGACTCGGAAAGCAAAGAAAGAAGTTCCTCCCTCGCTTGCAAACTTTCGACAGAGTTATCCGAAAAGCACTTGAGCGAAGAGAACTCTAGTTTGACAGACACGGAAAAACACGTTTCCGATACGTTCCCGGATATTTGTTTTCCTCCTACGCTGCAATCATCCGTCACGTGGCATTACGCATGCGAGCAGCAATCAGATACCTGCAGTTACCATTATTATCACTTCCACGCAAGGTGTAATAGAGATTGTGTATGATCTCTCTTCTATCGCTCGTTTCCGGTTGAGGAAATTTAAAAACGGGACATAAAGTCCATTGTTTTTTTAGCGTCAATTGACTCCAAGAAGAATGTCACTGACACGGGTTCAGTTTTCCCTGCCATTCTCTCGGTAGTCAAAAAGACTGAGAGACAACAGAAAAAGGATAAACTCAGTCACGAACAAATGGCACAAAGTCCGCTGTGCTTTTGAGTGAATGGAGGCGACGGAAATACCACTGCTCGAAAAGCTGAGTGCGTCCCATTCAGGAGGGGACGTTAAAGTTCCCGGAGCGGAAGCGAAAGGTGCAAATCCACTCTAATTCTCTTCTTTTCCCCTTGTCTTTCACCCTTTCACCCTTTCAGACAAATGAAGACTGAAACTGAGTACGACCATTGTTCGAGGGGTGTGAAACCGGACCCGTGGCCCGGAAAGCGTTTCGTTCGTCTGAGATTTGGTGTCCGGATATAGTACTCAGTTTGCAAGAACGAAGAATCCAATCACTTTTCATTGTCTGGTGTCAGAATATATAGGAAATTGTAACAAGTACTGGTTTATCGCAAGAAAAAAACCGGGGGAAAGAGGAAGACTTGTTCTAAAATAGAAAATTCACCGTTGTGAGCTGCTGTGAGACAATACATTACGTTCGAATCATTCTTGGAATCACTGGTGGCTGTGAGACTGGAGATAGGGAGTAAATAGTAATTGTAGAGCTAAGATAGGAATATTCAATTATGGGCAAACACGGGAACGAGAAGTGTACAAGAGAGGGATTATTCCAAAAAAAAGATTCTGAGTGGGGGTTGGATGGAATTTTTTCCGAAATACGGACGAAATTTTGACAATAATTCAAGAAAATTAGAATTATTCCTCTATCTTTCACTGTTTTCGTACATCAGAATCGTGGGAAGGATTAAGGATTATGCAACAATTTGTGTGATTTTTGTGGGAAAATCAGAACAGAATAGTTGGTATGGCGATTCTAAGGAGGGCAGGTGATGGCATGTATTTGGAGAAGGAGCTCAGAAGTCGGGATACAGTTCCTCGAAGACCTCTTTCTCGAGACTACGAGTATTGCGGCGCTTCTTAACGAGTTCTGAAGCCTCGACCTGAATGGTTTTTAATATTTTAGTCTTGTAATTAGATCTACGGTAGCATACTTCTTTCGAGAATTACACCTGATACTACTTTTTTCTCCGAAAATGCATGGAATTGAACCAATTTTACTGTTTGCTTACCATTTGAGCGTAGGGTCGCTTCTTCAGTTTATTGCATATGCAGGAGGGAGGATTGCAGCAGGGCATAACGGATGCATTAAAGTGACCGAGTTGCTGCTTCACAGGAGTGATCGACATACGATGCTCCAGGATCTTCCGACTCGCTTGAGCTCGGATCTGCAATTTCATATTTCTGGTCAATTCCTTGTCGTATGAGTTCTCTCATCCCAGTCGTCTAGCATCCACACAATAGCAACATGAATGCCTGCTTAGAACATCAAAAATGATCTAGTTGCGATTTTTCATGAAGAGACCCTATTTCAAAAAGGAAGGTAAACAGTGAAACAGCCTGATACTGATGAAGAATGAAACACGTTTGTTTTGATTTATCATCGGTCTTTTGATATTTTCTAACCTTAGCGAGTAACTCTTCATCCACAAGTGGATACGATTCGTAGGGATCGAAGACGACGTCATACACAAGAGGAGGATCGTGCTTCGTTAGATGCTCGTCAGGACACTTTTGTGAGACGTACCTGAACAAACCATCACATATTAATCTACTACACATCGCTTTCGCTGAATTTGTTCTCATTTAGCTTAGAGATGTTTCAAGTCACAATATAAATTTTGTGTAAGAACATTAATGGAAACAGCGTGTCGATAGAGTCAATATCAAGTCCGCTAACCAGTCGTCAAGAGGTTTGCCGCCCGGACACATCTGCTTCGTGCCTTCGTATGTACCGTTGCGGAAGATGGGCGATGTCTTGTAGTGAATCTCAAGAATACCCATGTATATCAGGAATCATCATTGAGGCTGTGGCACTTCTGCATGCATTCATTGACTTCTTCTACCTTGTATCTTCCCAGTCGGATGGCCATTAGGTGCGCATTACAGTAGTAGATGATCGGGCGCTTTGAGATGAGTGAGCCAGCATTCTTAGGCCGAATGCCTTAACCATAACTAATTATAGGTATCTGTGATATCAAGATACCTTTCAATTCCTCCCAGATGTTGGTGCCATCGTGCGAGACTGCTTCCTTGCCCTAAAACATAGCATGTGAAATATAATAAATTATTGGTTATGCCTTGAATAATAAATCAAAAACTAACATGGAAGTAAATTTAGTGAATTTCCCATGAATTTCTAATCAGACACTTAATCGCAAAAAGTTGAAGTTCAAAGTCGACTTTTTTGGCTTACATCCTCGGCCTCTGGACACGGCAGCTTCTCAAGGAAAGTCTTGTAGATATCCATACTGGAGATCACCTGAAAACGAATGATGAAAAATCCAGCTCGAACACTCAATTACTTCATTACAGGAAGTAATTTATTGATCCGAGCGCAACGGGTTCCACACGCTCGTATCATTTTAAAACTAAGTAACTGGATTTTCATATTGTGACACCGTACCTCATGACTGACTCTTCCAGCAGGAACTGTTCCTGGCTGCCATGCAACGAACGGAATACGGAATCCACCCTCGTAACTGTTCGACTTTCCTCCTGAATTAATCGGTGTGAATCGAATTTCGAAAGTATCAACTGACCTTTGAGTCCAGCCGTGCTTCCTCCATTGAGACACAGCTCTGCATGAGGTCCATGGTCACTCATCAGAATGACTAAAGTGTTTTCGGCCATTCCAGAAGCTCGAAGAGTGTCAAGAACTTCTCCTACTGCCCATGCCATTTCGTTGATGTTGTCACCGTACAGTCCTGAACGAATGAAAAACTGAGCTTTATGAGCTGGCTCATTCAATTACCTCTCATTGAGCTTCCCAGAAATTGATTGTTGGCAAACTGAGCCGAGTGGACATGAGGGAAGGAAAAGTAGAAGAAGAAAGGGCGATTGGGCTAGACTTATTGATTGATTAATTATGACTTATAAGTTAGCACTACCTCGGTCTTTCTCTGGAGCATGAAGAACTTGAAATCATCGACCAAATTCTGAGTCATATCGTCGAATACCATAGGTTGTTGAACCAACTCGTCACCGTCATACAAGAAACATTTGGTTCCATTGGGACCATCAGGGAACATCGTCTAAACAATCTCGTACATTGGAGTTCGTAAAATTTTCAGTACCTTAGTGGTATCACATTCCCAAACATTTGTGAATGGGAGATTGACTCCGACGTATTGAAAACCACGACGTGAAGGCAAATGAGCTCCGTCAGTACTGGTTCTGAAGCACATCCATTAACAATTGTGACAAGTGCAATTTACAAACTCTTCATTGATTCCGAGATGCCATTTTCCGATCATTCCCGTTGCATAACCTGAATTTGTAATTATTTAGATACATTCCGTTTAAACTCCCACCTCGTTCTTCGAACATCTCGGCCATTGTAGTCTCATCTTTCGGTAGTCCCCCAATATCCTGAGGAATGAATACGCGAGCTCCACCAGTAACTCCGAGTCGGATAGGTAGACGTCCTAAATGAACTAGTGTGTTATTATTCCCATATTGCAATATTACCAGTGATGAATCCAGCCCGTGACGGGGAACACATACTGTCCGCACTGTAGGCATTCGTGAAGCGAGAACCTTCTCGTACCTATAAATTGCATCATTTCGAAAGTCTTTCAGTTTTATCCTTACCATTCGCTCGATTGGAGTCTCCTCTTGGGCTGGGTTACCGTATGATTGCAGATCTCCCCAACCTAAAGAATTATTGATAGTTGTATATTATGTAAGAATCGGATAAGAGTTGTGATTAACCCAGGTGATATCGTTGTATATGATATGTCCTAGAATAGATTGCGTTTTCCACGTGTTCCATTTCGATAAGTTCATCGTATCGGCGCCTGATTTTCGTTGTCTACGTCAATGGTGTCCTCATCCAGACCTAACAATTAAAGTCTCGGACAGTTTCTTCATAATGCAGAATATTTATCAGTAGTCACTAAGTTGCGCTGATCAAGATGGGGCATCAAAAGACCGTTCTTATTTCATGATAGATCTCGGGCCAGGGGGTTGGATTTCTTTCCTTTCACAATCCCTGTTACAGTTCCCTCTTTCCCGCAATATTATCCCCAAGAGTGATATATCTGCTTCTTCAGATATTTTCAGCCGGACACGCGTAGGGATTATTTCGATATTGACAGTGGTGGATACTATATATCCTGCAGCAGATTATCAGCCGCCTTTCACGGAACCGGAAATCGCGCCCCTTAGCTTACATCACTAGCAGATCAAAGTTCTGCGCTTCTCACGGTGAAATACCCGCGACGATGCCTTCACCTAACACGGGAATTTAGCATACGAAATGCGCACCCCGAGGAGCGGCCCGGAACTCTAAGCGATCGTGCGCAAACACGACCCATTTCTGATGATTTACCTACGTGGCTCGTGCGAAATTTTTGTCCCCTAGCTCAGCTGCTCTCCTAACTCTGAGTTCCTTAACGTCTCGTAGACAACTCAGCAATTCTGCAGCATGAAAATGTCATCACTCTCTCACTAAAGTGCAACAGCCCACTCATAAAATGATGCTGACTGATGACAATGAAATTCGAGCAGACTCAGAGACTAGAATGATGTCTAGTTCCGGGGAAAGAATTAGCCAAGGGAGGAAGAAGACCCACTAATAATCGCTCATGCGCGTGCTTTTCCATACAGACTTGATGAAAAAGCCTAGGAGGAAGAAATATCTGAGAAAACAAGAAAACTAACCGAGGTCGTCCACCATCAATATAATCACGTTGGGATTCTCGGGTGAGACTCTGGGAGGGAGACAGACCTGAAGGGATACCGTAGGCTTTGGCGAGTTACGGTAGTCATTCATGGCGATTCCACAAACCTGCTCGGTTGCCGTAGAGCGAAACAAGGCTGAGAGGGAGCAAGACACTAGAAGAAGCTCTAACCGGAGATGCATGATGTACCTGAATAAATAGAAAATTCATGAAGCTTTTTTGAAACGTGCCTCAGTATCATTGTCATGGTACAAAAATTTATTTTTAGGTACAGAGAATGCAAGGCCCCTCATTCTCGGCGACCCTCTGATATTATTTCTCTACAAGACCATGTGGAGACACTGTTCAGAGCATACGCTTCCAACTACAATACATCTAGGAGCCAGTGAAATCCAAGGCTGGTCAAACATGACTGGCAATAACAACAGTAAAAATCACAGCAGTTATTGATCAGCAGCAGCTTACCGGTGTCTAATCGTCTGTTTCACCAGTAGTCGTCTAGCTCAACGTCTCTTAGAGAGCGACGGTGATGACTCTAAAAGTGAGGGAGTATTGCAGAGAAGGAAGAGCAAACACGGGTCGAGAAGAGGGAGAGGCGGGTTGTCGTGAGGTACGAGAAGAACTATGAACAGAAAGGAGAAGCAGGTGATGACCTTGAGAGGAGATAATAGGGGAGGAGAAGGGATAGTGGTGAGTGATCACTTGTAAGAGGACACTGGCAATCAAAAGAGAGGCTCGAGATGGAATGGATAATGTATACGAACGGAAGCTGTAACGCTCAGTCAATATCATATAGTATCGCGAGGATAGTTGTTGCGCAGGTGAAAAGAGTCAATGGGACAATGGCAAACTGCTGAACAGATTTTGGAGGTGAGGAGGTGGCCCTCCGGAGTCCCGCCTCTTGGGAAGAGTAGGAAACTCAACTCGAGTGGAGGAAACTCGACATAGATTTCCGACGAGTCACGTCAGTCGATATTGAGACTGTGGACAAGTATGCGGTGAATTGAAACGGAAATTGAGTCTCAGAAATCGCTGGTGGTGGGAATAAGCAAGAAAGATCCAGGGCGGCTGAGATCAATCGCCGCATTTATTGAGATCAAGATGAGATTATGGTTGTAAAAGAGAGAGAGGGAGTAAGGTCGATGGAGATAATCACCAGTGGCACGCTATCTGTCACAGTAATAGTGGCAGCTGCTGGAAATGATGAAATTGATTCTGGAATTATAATAAGATAAACGCAACAGCACCGCCAATGAATATGAGGAATGATTTGATAACAAAACTGTAACTTCCATACTCGACTACAGATCCCTGGTTATTAAGAATTGTCATTTGGTAACTTTCATAGGACGTGCAATTGTGTTTTGAGGGACGGATGGAAACACTCCTTCGCAATGTGATGTTTGACTACATAGCTGAGTCTAAGACTCATCCGGAAATATGATGGCATGCGGTTCGAATTCGATGTCTGAATATCCACAGGTTACTTTACGATGTCGAATCTCTCCGTAGTGTGATTGTGCGATTGTGCATACGGTATCATGAGCTGCTCGTTCAATTCAATTCAATTACATTCTATCCATTTAGACAACGCGAGGAAGCGTGTCTAGTTGAGAGTGTCAGTTGTTCCGTATCGCAGACACACTGTGGGTGTGGGACATCGGCGGTACGACTGGGAACCGACCGAAAATGATGTCGATAGGTAAACAGTGCTGTTGAAAATAGCAGAAAATGCGATGGGAAAGATCCATATCATGGTTTCCTGGTATTTCTTGCGCTAGCGTAATTGATTGATTAATTATGATTTATAAATAGCGCACACTACCTCGGTATTTCTCTGGAGCATGAAGGAATCATCAACCAAATTCTGAGTCATTCTGAGTCATTGTTTTGTAGTGTTTTCTTGTGCCTTTTTTTATCTTCCTGAAGCTCTAACACAGTGACAACATCAAAGTGCACATCAGACCCCCTTACATCTCTCATCTTTCCGAGACTGATCTTTATCTTCAAGTATCTCCGAAAAGCACTCGAAATTGCGCACGTCAGGTCTACGATTCACCTACGCTAATGGCCACTTTAGCACAGATGAAGCAGCAGACATGCACTAATGTGGAAAGATCAGTGATGTTCCAGAGAAAACGTCATCTTCCAAAGAAAGAGACAAGACCAGTATGACCAGAGATGTTGCAAGATGATCGTTATTGTGGAAAAGGAAAGAAACAAAGTAGATGACATGGGAGATGTTTCAGAAGGTTTCAAACATACGTCATCTACGGGACAGGACCATGCAACATCAAAGGACCATATACGGAACAGGAGGACGACATGACCACGTCGGTGCAATCCTTGAAGGCCCCCCGTTAGAAGACTGGCGGGCAGTGAAGATAGTGTTGATGCACTCGCTCAGCGAAGCTCTACAGTCGCTATGGGCGAGAAGGATGGAGATGGGGCTGTGCAATCCTTAACGTTTCGGAAGGGTTAAGTCAATGGTGACAGGGATAGCGTAGAGCCGATGTGTGATGTTCCAGTGAGATCTAAGCAGACGTAATCGTTGAGAGATATCGACAAGGTCGATACAAGGCCGGAGCAGGTGGTTCCCTTTCCCACAGTGCGCATGTCACTGCGTACTGTTCGTCGTCCCATTCGCTGAATGCGATACAGGCGCTGACGAGTGTGGATAAACAAGGCAATATGTGTGAAGTTAGATTCGGATTTGGAATCGAATACTGACTCCAGACACTGTCGATTTGTGGTTAGGGATTAGCCATTTCGTACTCAGTGTTGGATCTCCTGATGCGTTAAGAAGATCCCATTGTAATCCAGTTCCCTTAAGCCCTGACGTCAGGATGAATCCTATGCCATGCGCTGACGTTAACATCTAGTGCAAAACAGGATATGTTTCTTTTCTTATGGCGTACGAGAGCAGGGCCACTGCCTCTATGATTAAGAAGGACGCGCCAGCCTCGGAGTCATCCCCACGTATTGCAACGCAATGCACTGACGAAGTGCATCCGTGTACAAGAGATCGAAAAACTAATTGAATGAAAACATCCGATGATATGAAGATGCTAATAGCAGTTCTATCACTACACGCACATTATCTAATGTGTTTGCAGGGACTGACGCGGATTTCGCCTCTAGTTCAAAACATTATGTTTCATCCTGTTATGAGAACATAGTTCATCCCTCCGGGTGATTAATAAGGACGTGCCAGCTTCGGAGCCATCCACGTAATGCAACGCAATGCACTGACGAAGCGCATCCGTGCGAAAACATGCAACGACTAATGAAAACACGCGAAGATATGGAGATGCAAAGGGCAGTTCCGTGTTATTGCAGCACAAATCTTCGCTGAATACCATGTTCCTTGTTTTGAGAATCCAAGAATTTCTCCAAGAATTTTAGCCTGATTGAAAACATGATTGACGTAGAGGGTTTCAGAATAAATGACTTCCTTGAATTTCCGTTAATATGCAGACAGACGCGATGAGAAAATAGATTGCGATTGCTTCAACGAGGCATTCTTGTCACGAATAATCGAGTCTACAAGTCTAATACAAAACGTCACGAGCGTCTGTCTGTCTACAACAACAGTAGGTGGGACAGAACTATTTCGCAATATGCTATCTGAGATCTTTCCAAAAAATGCTTTATAGTTTCACGAGATTTTACAGCTTTTGTTGCACGTTTCAGACACAGTGTCGCTGACTTCCACTTAAATCGCATCCCACTTCCGGATTTTTTTCGTAATTCATACAGCCGAGAAGGAATCGAAGACTGTCAGAAATTGAAAAGAAGCCGAATACTAATAGCCCCTGTGATGGGGCATCAGAGATGAAAATGGGGGGGGGGGCGGAGTAGCCCCTCAATTCGGATGTTACTCACTGACCATATCCTTCCTGTGCGGAACCCCACGTAAGGCTCTCGGATCTTCCCTCTGTTCCTCTTCTCAATTGTTGATTTTCCAAATCTCCTGTTTCCGTGGTCTAGCGAGATGTTCCAAGATTAGCTCATCTGAGTAAGTATCGGCTTGCAAGGTTCGTCAGTTCCGCGTGCTAATTGGTCTAGTACGTTCCAAGTGGCACGTAACGGGATTGACCAATAGGCTAACAGGAGAACAACGGTTACTTTTGCGATTTGCTCGCGATATACGGAGATTCGAAATGTAGCCAGTTCCAATATGAAAATTAAAGAGATTCTATGCTGTTGAAATTTCCTAACCGCTTACGAGACTCTTAGAAGTTTCGACAATAGACTCTCAGACTTAGTGGGGGAGGGGGCGCAGATTTTTGATGCAATGTCCCACAAATGCCCAAAACCTGCGTTTCTTTCATGAGCAGGCCCCATTCCATGCTGACTTCCTGCACGGAAGTGTTCAGAGTGCAAGTCCGCAATTGTCCGAGCTGACGTAGACGCCCCTCTGACAAGCTAAACGATGTGGTGTCTTAAATAAAGCCCTTGCCCCCCCCCCCCACCCCCCCCTCTCCCCTCTTCAGATTCCATTTTATCGCGAATTATTGCATCGCACCGCAAAATCTATCACTTATCGGCCGTTGAGGTTCTCAGCACAGACTGGACTTAAGATCTTAAGAGCACAGACTGGACAGACTGGACTTAAGACTGAACTTGAGTCTACCGTGGAAAGGCTTCATTTCACAGCTAAATTACTGTGTGATTGCTTCCCAGTGCAAAGTACACTGCACAAGCGCGGAAAGTGTGCAGACTACGACTGACAAATAGGAAACGACATCAATCTCAGCATCGTAACTACCACTTGCTTGTACGCTGCCATTTGCGATGTTTCGAACAAAATGCGCGTCGACTTCTAAATTTGAGTTTTGGAGGCAGGCACTGACTGCCGCGAGTGAACTGAGAAGTTTCTAGACCAATTATGCCCGAGGATAGCGATCAAACCCCATCTGGCATCATTCACAATTTCAGACGGCGTCTAAGCAAATTTGATAGGAATTACCGGGAAAATCACGCGAGTGTGGCAGTCTTGCAGGAGCTAGATCTAGACGCATTTCCGGAATGTAAATTCTGGATCTTGATAAGGAAATGTTTCATCGAATTAGTTCAAGCTCCTCTTTTTGCTTCTCGTCTGTTCTGATTACGAAGGAGCATTCGCACTATTTGAATTAATCCACGACTCTCAGTAATTAGGTATAGATTTCAACTAGACGGGTCAAATGGAGAAATACAACTCTCTAAAACTCCCCCTGCATTGTATGAGATATGATCGGGTGAGGCTACGAAGCCGGTCACGTACGCATCTGAGCGTCATGTGCAGTTCTCAGCTTTCCATTCTCCTCGCAACATAGCAAACAACTTATTCTCAGCCCTTGGTGTTTCATGCTGTGTTTTTTCGGGACGAACGACTAAGCCTTCCCTTCAGCGCTAAGTGGGCGATTTTTGGTGTCTTGACTCTGCGGTCTGGAGCAGGAAAAGGAGGAGAGCGAGGAGAGCGAGGAAGAGGAGGAGAGCGGAGAGGAAAAAGGGGGCGGAGCCTATCTTCGCCTGATGTTTCCTTGTCTATAAGAACGCTATCCCTCTTCATTTCGCCCCTGCTCTTCATCTCTATCTCGATTCGTCGTGACCTTCCATTGGTCTCATGTACCTTCATGTTCCATTATCAATGACATTTCATGTACTGACACAAAAAAATTTCATCATGATGTCTTCTAGTATATCATCAGATATCGTGCCTCTTCTCTGTAGGGATCAGTAGTAATAGACAGTGTCCTTTAAGCAATCGTCGATCGTGCCTCACATCCCCATTTCCCTCCCCTTTCCTCCGTTATTTCCTCCCACACCTGCCGATCGCTAGTTGGTTCGCTCATATCCCTGTGATTCCTTATTCTCCTTCTTCACTCTTCGCATCTCAGGTACGATGAGCTCCACAGCTCACCGGATACCGCTACTATCGAGGGTGAGTTGCCCCAGTATTCATCCTGAACTTTATCTACTGTACTCTGAACTACTCTGAACAAGATAAATGGTTTGGGTTAACGAGCATATCAGACAATCTCACTCCTTCGTCTCTCCCTTTCCTCGCCTACCGTAATCACTTCCTCATTCTCCAGATGTCTCCTCTGCAAGCTCTGTTCCTTCTGGTCTCGTGTGTAGGCGTCACATCCGCCGCCAAGGTAAACAGTCAAATCGCCATCTAACCGTGTGACCATTTGCATCATTTCTTGCCTTTCAGCCCTTGTGCGCCCCTCCTCGAGTCTCACCCGAGAATCCCAATGTCATCATACTCATGGTGGACGATTTGGGTCAGTTTTCTTTCTCAGATATTCCATTCCGAGGCTTTTCTTGACTTCGAGCTTGTATAATCGATAATTCCGATTAGTTTTATCGATTTTTTTGCTCACTTAGGAAAATCATAATATTCGGATTGGTTCAGCATCATAACGGCTTTTCTTGAGAGATTGAAGTGTCGAAAGTTGATGTGTGCGGGCGTCTCTCGCCGAAAAACACCAGGGTTCACACGTAGAGATTTGATAGAACGGATGATTTCGCGCAAATTTGCAATCTTCTTCTGATAGCAGTATGATATCACTGAATACTACCGTAGCCCTCCTCTCTTTCGCCTGCTCTCGCTTTCCATTGACCACTGACTCCGCCCCCCCCCGTCCCTTCAAAGTGCTCTGTAGCGTAGCGCCCTGCTGCATAAACTAATTCTCATCGTTTTCTCGTGGGAACTTCCCATGTACTAGAACGGATCCCGAATGACATTCGCACGATGATATGAATCCCCATCAGATGTCGGGGGCTGAGCTGGAACCCACGATCCGAAAGAGTGTGAGAGCCAACACGGATTAGACATGAAATGCCACAATATTTGGGACTTGAGCCGGATCTCATCCGACTTTAGATGAACATTAGCCTGTGTTATGGCGGTTTTCTTGTTATGTGAGCTTCTAGCCTCGGATCAGCCTCAGTGACGAATAAGCCTATCGGTTTTTCTATGTACCCTGAGTTAGGAGAGTAATTGGAGCATTGGCAACACGAGACTCAATCTGTGAGGTGTTCACAGAAAATAGCTGATAGACAGGTGTTTCTCATTCATCTTAGGCGTCACACAAGCAAAACAATCAGGGGATCACACGAGCACTTTGACAGATGAAGCGATCAGTATGCGATACTGTACGGGCAAAGACTTACTTGACCAAAAAGAAAACGGTAAACACGCGTAATTGAGGACTAATAACGCGAATACAGGTGAACAATGAGAGTTATTTCTAGGTTGGGGAGATCTGCAATCATACGGTAACCCAGCCCAAGAGGAGACTCCAATCGAGCGAATGGTAAGGATAAAACTGAAAGACTTTCGAAATGATGCAATTTATAGGTACGAGAAGGTTCTCGCTTCACGAATGCCTACAGTGCGGACAGTATGTGTTCCCCGTCGCGGGCTGGATTCATCACTGGTAATATTGCAATATGGGAATAATAACACACTAGTTCATTTAGGACGTCTACCTATCCGACTCGGAGTTACTGGTGGAGCTCGCGTGTTTATTCCTCAGGATATTGGGGGACTACCGAAAGATGAGACTACAATGGCCGAGATGTTCGAAGAACGAGGTGGGAGTTTAAACGGAATGTATCTAAATAATTACAAATTCAGGTTATGCAACGGGAATGATCGGAAAATGGCATCTCGGAATCAATGAAGAGTTTGTAAATTGCACTTGTCACAATTGTTAATGGATGTGCTTCAGAACCAGTACTGACGGAGCTCATTTGCCTTCACGTCGTGGTTTTCAATACGTCGGAGTCAATCTTCCTTTCACGAATGTTTGGGAGTGCGATACTACTAAGGTACTGAAAGTATTACGAACTCCAATGTACGAGATTGTTTAGACGATGTTCCCTGATGGTCCCAATGGAACCAAATGTTTCTTGTATGACGGTGACGAGTTGGTTCAACAACCGATGGTATTCGACGATATGACTCAGAATTTGGTCGATGATTTCAAGTTCTTCATTCACCAGAGAAAGGCAGAGGTACTATTTTACTAATATTGAAATCCCAAATAAAGATTCCCTTGTAGCCTACTCGGCCCTTCTTCTTCTACTTTTCCTTCCCTCATGTCCACTCGGCTCAGTTCGCCAACAATCAATTTCTGGGAAGCTCAATGAGAGGTAATTGAATGAGTCAGCTCATAAAGCTCAGTTTTTCATTCGTTCAGGACTGTACGGTGACAACATCAACGAAATGGCATGGGCAGTAGGAGAAGTTCTTGACACTATCCGAGCTTCTGGAATGGCCGAAAACACACTAGTCATTCTGATGAGTGACCATGGACCTCATGCAGAGCTGTGTCTCAATGGAGGAAGCACGGCTGGACTCAAAGGTCAGTTGATACTTTCGAAATTCGATTCACACCGTTTGATTCAGGAGGAAAGTCGAACAGTTACGAGGGCGGATTCCGTATTCCGTTCGTTGCATGGCAGCCAGGAACAGTTCCTGCTGGAAGAGTCAGTCATGAGGTACAGTTACTTTGCTTTAAGATGAAACGAGTGCGTGGAACCCGTTACGATCGGATCAATAAATAGCTTCGTTGGAAATTGTTATTGAGGGCATTATGTCGAATGAGAACTATTTCGTAATATGTTCATTGACACAGCTGTCTCGCCTCCAAAAGTTGTCGATCGACATAGAGCCGTAATTGTGTCTTCGAGCTGGCTAATCACTCGGTTCAGGTGATATCCAGCATGGATATCTTCCGTACCTTCAAGGAGAAGCTTCCGTGCGCTGAGGCCGATGAGGTAAGCAATCAAATAAATTTTTATTTTTCAATTTTGTTTTTAATTATAATTTGCAGGACAAAGAGGACGTCATGCTGGATGGTGCCAACATCTGGGCAGAACTCAAAGGTGCTTCCCCCCCCCCCCCCCACCCAACCCCAAATTCGTATACATACATTTATCCTGATTCAAGGCAATGTGCCTGGAATTGCAGGGGATTGGGATCTTCGAACTTAGTGACAATGGGTCAAGGGATGGTTTCTTCTTAGCTTTTTATTGTCGATTGCTCGTCTATTCCTATATTCCAAAATTCGTATATTCTAATGCAATACGAAGATCGCAATCAAGATGTTCCCTCCTGCTGGCTAACTGCCTTGATGTCAGGAAAAGTATTAAAGTATGTATATTCATTCTAATTCAGGAATCCGACCCAAGGGCACGTTCGATCTCATGTCCAAACGACCCATTATCTACTATTGCAACACCCATCTAATGGCCATCCGCCTCGGAAAGTTCAAGGTAACATACACCTACAGTCGTTACTACAAACACTTGAATCGGACCCTCCATTTTCTTAATCGAACAATGTTTAGATTCACTACAAGACATCGCCCATCTTCCGCAACGGGACCTACGAAGGCACGAAGCAGATGTGTCCGGGCGGCAAACCTCTTGATGACTGGTTAGTAGCATCATGATGCAACCGAAGCTTAATAATATCGAAACAAATAATATGCCGTAACCTGAGATAAACGTAACCTGAAATTAAGGTACGTATCGCAAAAGTGTCCCGAGGAGCATTTGATCTCTCACGATCCGCCCCTCGTCTACAATGTGGCCATCGACCCATATGAATCGTATCCGCTAGTCGACGATGATCGTGTTACACAGGTAAAATTTACAGTTCTTTGCAGTTCCCGGGAATATTCCCCTAATTTAGCCTGAACTTAACCAGAATTCGACCCGAAATCAACAAAAAATTGCAGATCCGAGCTCAAGCGAGTCGGAAGATCCTGGAGCATCGTATGTCGATCACTCCTGTGAAGCAGCAACTCGGCCACTTCAATGCATCCGTTATGCCCTGCTGCAATCCTCCCTCCTGCATATGCAATAAACTGAAGAAGCGACCCTTCACTCTGGTACGCTTGTCTAAAGAATTGCCTGAAGGTCGATTTTTTCCAATCAAAACTTAAGTGGTGGTCAAGCATGTGATTTCGGATTAGGGCAGATAGACGTCCAATTAGTAATTCTAATCCCATTGCAGCTCAACTCTCCTACTACAGCTCCACGCAGTGATCGATTCCAACGTGCGCTACGAAGAGCGATGCTCGAGAAAGAGGAACTCAACTGGAGTGATCAAGAATTCGATCAGCTCGAAGAATAATATATTGACCCCAAGACTTATCTCGCTTCTACACGTTCTTTCGCAAACCTTTCACAACGTTCTCCGTGTGTTTTGTTCTTCAACTGGCCTTTTTTTAGTAAATTGTTAAATCTCTTGTATCGCCTAGAATGTAGTGTATGTATGCTTCTTGCGGAGGTCTTCCCCTTTCTTCTCCATTGATTTTTCATAGTTAATGTAGAAAGAGATTCGGATTGAGATGGATAAGACTCTCTACAGATAACTGAGCTTCCACGTGCCCTTTTTTGCCCCAATTCCTCTCTTCTACGTCTATGAACTTTATCCGACTACGTAAAATCTATTCAGATCAATTTCCCGAGTTAGTTTCTAATGGTACCAGTCTCTTCTATGTTATGTGGTTTCAGTTATATTCGATAAAGACTATCGGTATTTCGAAACTTTTCGTTTGCCATAAAGATGCGTTTCCGATGCATTTCGACGAGACAGGAAGCGGAATGTTTGAATAGGGAGAAGTGGGTAAAGTACTCGCAATCAGATGCGGGCAGAGTCCGTTTCCCATGCTTTTCGTACTCTTCTCCAAGTGAAGTTTACAAAGGAAAGTGGGGGTGTCCTTTTTCCCGCGAGCAACGGCATTTCGAGGTGCTCTCGGATTCCCACACGGAGACGAACCTATGGTATCTTTCCCATTGAAATTCTCACACTTTTCACGGGAACTTTATCACAGTGAGTCAGAACAGGCGGAAAACGTGTGCTGGACTAGATTACTGCGAAGTGAGAAAGAGGGGATGAGATCGAATGGAAGTATTGCAAAAAGAAGAAATATTGCGGAATGCAGATGCACTTTATGGGAGTAGGATGGAAAGAATGCGATTAATACAAAGATTAGGCGGAATTACGAACTGGGTAAAAGTGTGAACAATGAGTAGTCTGAATACAATGTGAATGGGATCAGAGGTGGCCAAAGGGAATTTCAATTTCCTTCAGAAGTCGTTCCTCCAGCTTTTTCTGACTGAATCTGGCTCCCGATTGGATGACCTCGCAGAAGATTCCCCAGCGTTTGAGATAATACTGCAATGTATTCATTACTAGCGTTCTTCAGGCTCCTATTTTACCTTTCTAATCAGCCCCTTCCACTCCTTGCGAGCATAGTCGACGATCTCGCCGCTGGGTCCCCATAGGGTGATTTGGTTGCGGGCCTGACGCTCGAAGGCATCGGCGACGGTCTCAGGTTTCGCTGCCTCTCTAGCTTGAAGGATCCAATCACTGCAAGGTAAAGATATAATTAAGGTGTATCCACGATTTTACGTCGTAAGACAACGCTAGATGGGACCGACTGGTTAGGCCAGCTGTTACTGTATCACTGCAAGTGATGCGTCGCAATTTCAATCGGCTCCAGTAAGTGCAATATCAAGGTTATGGTTGTGAGTGTGATTTTCGACACAAATCCTCTGCAAGTCTGACGCATTCTTAGATGTGTTATCGTTCTTGAGTGTCAGCCCGTATCAGTCTCCCACTCAGTCTTCACTCTGTTATTTAAATTGGTAGCAGGCACAGGCTGACACGGGGCGCACTTTCGCCTCTAATAAGCACCCCTAACATTCGAGATGAACTTTGGAGACGCGCGAGCGACGTAAGAGCACAAGACTCGAATTAGGATGAGACACGTCTGCTAGACTTCCGTAGAATTCCGAGTAGTAAGGGACTTGAAGGGCTTACTGATTGGGATGACCAAACCAACCTGAGATCTCGGACTTCGTTCCGATCCAGCTGCTCGAAGAGCACATCCATATCCATGCAAGCTTTCTTCATTATCTTCCGGTCTTGGAGTGCGTAGCCAGTGGTGGCGCTGAAAAAAGTGATCTGTAATCAAACAGTCGATAGCTACATTGTGCACTGACAGACATACTAGTTGATAGACTACCCAGAATGGGTAGCTAATTGGGCATCTCTCTACCCGGAACTCACTATTGAATTCGCTTGTCGAGCTTGTTCTGGATCACTTCCCTCATGACATCAGCGAAATCTTGTCTGAATCGGCCAATTATTAGAGATCGGAAATCAGATTCAATCTGACTCTTTTAAATTCCAGTGCTCTCTCGCCTTTCAGACAGATTCAGAGAGCATTGGAGAATTCAGTACCAACCTGAACAACTCGTTGCCTCCGAGCGTTCTATTGAGCAGTGCGAAGCTCTTTCCCAGCTTCTCAATGAGCTCCGACGGGAACCAGTACTGCAATTACGTCAATTAAGTGAGTGAAAAGGCACCACGAATTCCACAGTCAGTGACGACAATGTCTGTACGGCTAGGCCTACGCAGCCTATGCAAAAGTGATAACGCCAAGATAGTTCACAGTTATTACGACAACACCTGTACTATATAGCCCTTACTTGTCAGATGGGCTAACATGTTTATGAGAAAGAATAATTCTCACTCGGATGGTCTGGGAGAATCTTGGGCGAAAGTAGAGATAGATCTCGCGTCTTTCCTCGCGCTCGTTCAACTCGGAAATCTGGAATAGCGCCGTCTTACGACTGTAAAATTGCTTCCTCCTTTACCTTCACCTATTACTAAGGAAAAACATATGGATCAAGAGGAAATGAGTCTTTCAGAAAAGGAAGAAGACATCACCTCCTCGACTCCGAATTCAGAAATGCTCTTGATGTCGACTTGAGTGTAGTAAGTGGCGAGCAACATGTTCCATGCATCGGTTTGCAGCTTTGATCGAGTTCCATAACGAGCCGAAGCGTAGGTGGAGATCCTGCAATGATATTCATTCGTTATTTATGCTTTCATCTCATTTGATTTTTTTCCACAACTAAATGTCAAGAAAGCTACACTCAACCCTGCGGGAATTCACTGCTAGGTGATTATTCTGATAAGACAAAGCAATAGCGGCATGGATACCATGGTCGCGGGTCCAGCTCCTCATCAGTCCATGCGAGATCGATGAGATACTGGTAGACGACGTAGTTCTGGTTGATGCCCTCCATCGTGAGTCCCATACCGGCCATCGACGATTCCGATGCGAGCGCACCGCGATAGTTCTGATAAATCTCTCAATAAATTCGAGAAAAATACGGGAATTTACCTCATGAAGCTTGCCAAGATTCCCTCTTATTTGCGTGTTGCCTCCAAAGTTCTGGAGAAGACACCAAACGAAGTAGTGGCTGTAGAAGCCCTCGAATTCCCTGCAATGTTATTATGAATTCCTTTCACGCACCACGCAGTTTATCTTTTGCCGTCACTAATCATTATTTTGTCACATTTTGGGGCGCATAAAAATGAATAAATGATAGAGTTTTATTACTTGTGTGTACGCGGAATGAAGATACGTTATTTTTTGTCTTCATATTTTTGTGAAGTCTCACTTGTATAGTGGCCGTTTCTCAGCTTGCAGATCGAGAATAATCATTCTTCCCTTGGGAACCTGACCGAGAAATGCCCGCACCGAACTCTTCGCCCACGCATCGTAAACAAACGTCCACGATTGGAGCAGCCTGAGAACACTGCATGTTTCAAGGTCAATAACACCTCTCACTCCCACTCAATTTTCATCACTTTGAACAAGTTAACCACTTGCGGTCACATTTTGTGGTGCTTAAATGATTAAATGATAGGGTTTCATTCCTTGAGCTCCCTCACCGGCAAGAGTGACGAGAGAGTATGAGGAATGAAGGGACGATTACTCGTTTTTCGAACTCCAGTAAATGATGAAATAAATTTGTCATACCATACACATCGGGAATTGCCCATCTCGCATCCTTGGTATATCGCGTCTGCCATATTAGAGAAATCCTCGTCCTGAAATCATGGAGTAATTCGAATTTCAGCGGAGACTCGTTAGCTACTTACAGACAAGTGTTTCGATGGTCCAGATGATTTATAGATATCATTCAAAAACTAGTGATATTTCGAAATATTTCGAAATATCTTTTTTTTTATCTCACCGTCAGATGCGGAGGCGGGCTCTCATTGAAGGGATCGGCTGAGTAGACGTCAGTGACGTCTCCATAGATGGATTGTTGCTGAAATGATACCTTTTCGTGCTGAGACAAATGATTCCATCAAACTTTATCAATGAATGCCTTGGCGATCGTCTTGAACTCGGGTTCTTGAGGATGAAGGGAAGTTGTGCAGCTGTAAGTCTCGTTGAGTCTGTTCCAGCATGCGTTTTGAAGATAGCGGAGTTGATCGAATTTACTGAAAAATGGTAGCTATTTTCGAAAATTTGATGATTGTACCTCTCAAATTCCTTGGGAACGAAACCGGCAAATGTTGGAAGCACCGGCACGATTCCTAGTTGGACCATTCGCTTCACTATCTTCTTATTCAGCTCTAACTGGGACTCCATATATTCCGGAGTCATCGATCCTCCGAGAGCTTGTACGTTTCCCATGCGATGCCTGAATTCGAACATGTGCTGAGTGGCTAGGGTCACTGTACCAGGCAAGATATGCGGGTCCGGGGAAGAAATCATTCAATCCTTTCTGTGAGATGCCCAGTTCAGTCCACAGCTCGGCCCAGATTGCCTCTTGTCCCACAGGAGCCAGCACCATGTTGAATCCACCTAAAATCACTCAATTACCGTATTATTGATGCTAGTCTTACTCAATGCGAGCCAGTCGATGAATCTCTCCCAATGACTCCAATCCCACCATACGAAGGAGTATGAGAAGGTGCACGGGTTGCCGAAGTATCGAACCCTGAAATTATTTCAATGCAATCATACTGAGATCCAGACACTTATTGGAGATCTATTCACGCGTTATATATGTATTTCCTTTCCCGAATAAATTCTTACTTCGGCGAACGGAACGATCGCTCGAATTCCTCTGGTCTCTTGCATTCTCCATTCTTCGGTACATTCTCGCCTTCCCAAGTAATCATCGTTCCACAGAACTCACGGAGATATGCCTGAATTGAATCTGTCATCTCACAATTTCACGCGTGACTTATTAGTGCCAGTCGGCTTCTTTTGCACGCACATCACACTAGACTATTCCTCCTTTTCCTTCCGCAGAGTCGGGCGCATGATTCTCGTTCCTTTCACCTCTTCCCAAGCGACTTTTGTTTCAAATCGTCACCTCATCCCATAAGCCAAAAAGGAGAAGAGGAGTACTTCAACCCGATGCTTTGTTCTCTTTTCTACTTCAATGATTTCACCTAACGTCTGAGTACTTTTTTCGAGCAGTAATTTCAGGGACCAATCAAGAGCATTAGATTTGATGTGAACTGTTTGAATCCAGAAACAGCGCATAGAGCGGATTGCGATATAGTTGTCACCCTACCGTACCTATTAATCCTAACCCGAGTCTTGAGTCATTCTTCCGACCTAGTAACCCAATCAAGACGTTAGAAATGATTAAACTCACATGAATCGCATATAGAGCATCGACGGGAGAAGTAGCGACTACTCGAACTCCATCCATTGTTCCAATCAACTGGGCAGCTCCCTCAGTGATCTCACGCGATTCCGAGGTGATTTCGATCGATGAGAACTCTTCCGATATCTGAAAAGGATACGGTAGTCTTTATCGAGATAGAAATGACGATCAATAACTAATACAAACAATCATTTTTGAGGAACATGATTAGGAACATGATTACTATGAATAGCAATAACATAACAAATGAAACGGTAACTCACCCATCTGGGCAGTCTACCTAGCACACTGAGTACTGATTTGTCTGTAGCTCGCGGAGTCCGTATTTGCAGGGGAGCATCTGAAAAGACTACTAATCACCTTGTTCTACTACTTGCTAACCTTGAACATCGGCAACTGATGGGTCGAGGTGGTTTCTGAATAGAGCATCAGATATGGGAAGAAGGGCTAGGGACAACAATAGGAACTGCCGCACGACATGATGTTCTCTCATCTGCAATGGTATATTGACTTGGACACCACAACAGGTGGAGAAAACACAGATTCGAAGAGGGATTCGAGCCTCGAACACGCTTCGTTAAATCGTCAACTTTGCAACGATCATCATTTGTTGGTGGTGGCGAAGCTGTTAGATCGCAAGTTTGCGCTTAAACGTTTAAAAACAAGACTGGCACATTTCTGAGACAGAAAAGTTTTCTGAGAAGTCTAGTATATTTATCCTCCTAAAGACAGGCAAGTTGACTCGTTCCGGTGCGAGCAAAACAGTCACATTACACGAACAATAAAATCTAACGAGCCGAACTTCCAAGTTGAGCCAGACTGTTTTCCAATTCAAATCCAAAAGCAATAAAGGTGAAACGACTGAGCCTGAACCCAAAATACTTTGAAATCTGCTCATTATTGCGCAGTATCACAAGTATCTATTAGAGAGCAAACTGTTTCGACCAACTCTGAGCAGGAATATGGCATAATTAAATCGCCCTTGATAGTGCGTTTCGGCCAGACTGACGTAATTACCGTCCTAAATACCAAGTATCGGGGGGTAATCAGGAGACCATTCATGGATATCTGAGGACGTCATGAGGCTAATTCTGACAAAATCCTTCCAGACGCTGTTGTTTGTGCTCATTAGTTGCGTATTGACTGTGACCAGGTGACAAGTTTGAGACTACGGAGTAATGGAAAGATGGACTACTGTGAAGAGAAACATCACAAACGGAAACGGACTTTCATTGGCGACTACCAATGAAGACTTCTCAAATGAGCGACATCATCAAACTCTTGATGATCGAACAACCGTATTGCCAAGAGACAGAGACGACCTAGGTGATAAGGAGATCAACTGGAATAGTAGACAAAGCTTGTCGAAAGATATCCTATTAGCTAATCTCTCAATAGTGAGAATAAGGCAGCTAGCGCGATCTGATAGGCCTGATCTCAGAGGACTGAATTATTCCAGAACGCAGATGTGACTACGGTAGACATCACAATGAAAGACAGAGTCCATGAAGGATGATCTCAATCAACCAAAGTCGACTATCAATCGATATATAGGACCAAACTCCTTCCGTGCATGCAGAGTGCTACGGTAGCAATAGAGTGAATTAGAAGAGGAAGCTAACAATGAAAGAGTGAGTCCAGGAGGGATGACTAACACAGACTGGTCAGAATGGTTAGTACATGCTTGATTGCACACTCGTACCTTTGATGAACAACCGACATTTCAGTTGATCGACTTCATGATGAGTAAGAGTGCACGATAGTTCAGGTAAAATGAAGAGAAAAAGAACGTTGCGAATGAATCATCATCGTTGGTTATTCCATAGCGAGCGACATTTGTATGGAAAAAGTACTGAATTTGCGAGTGGAACGAACACTGGAGAAAGGAAGCACGTTCTTGTGTCCTCATTTCGACTTATATATCGCCAGTCAGAGAAACACCAATCGAGAGAGACAACGAGATTCATTGCAGGTACAGGGAACATCGAACAACGTCCTCAGGCAGAAAGAAACATTCGAATGACTTATTAGACGACGCAAGCTAGTTAAAAGGTCATGCTCACCAGAGCTCTCATGCCCTTGCTATATTCGTGAAAATGTGAGTGCTCTGGTGTGCGAATCCAACTTGGGTCCAAGCAAAAATCCAAGTTGCGACCAGGCCTGGGGGCAACTTGGATTTTTGCTTGGATCCAACTTGGAAATCTGCTTGGATCCAACTTGGAAAGGGGTTACGGTAGCCTTCTTTTTATTGATTGATAATATGAGATACAGTAATCTCATACAGTAACCAAAGGCTCTGCACGGTTAGACCATGTCGGGCCGGTCACATCCAAAATACGGTCCTACTGGGGACCGTAGACAGTCAATCGCACTCGTGCACGAAGGCAGTCAAAACAGAGCTGCGAAAAAGGACCTTATAGGCTTGGTGTGTGTTAGACGCGACGGGGCAAGAACTGCTTGGATCCAAGTTGGATTCCTGCTTGGATCCAAGTTGGGTTCCCGAGGCCGGGATACTGTACTTGGATCCAAGTTGGAAACCCCTTTTTACTTGGATCCAAGTTGGATTCGCACACCAGAGTGGTTTTCATGAATGCACTTCAACAAGATCAAGTTAAGAATTAAGAATTATAGTGACAATGCAATTGCTGCACACACAGTTGCGTATTAGTAGCTGGAGGGGGGGGGGGGGCAACGAGAACTGAGAATTAGTATCAGTAAACTCATTACGAATCAGTAAACTCATTACGAATCCGTCGCGTATTGACGAGTTCTTCTGAGGACAAGTCAAAGCGGCAGTAAATAGAAAACAAATCAAGGTTAGCCTGGATTTTATGTGAAGTGAATATTGTACCGACGGCATGATAGTAGTGGGTATCATTCCAGAACACACTTTTAGACGTAATTATGACCCATACCTAATTAGTGATACAATATCGCATAAACGTTAATGATATCTGATAGTTATCGATTAAGCGATCGACTGTTATATTGGTAGAGACCACCTATTCCAATTGCTGCAAGGCGAAAATATATAGTCAAGGTGTGAGGTGGAGCCGATTGGATAGGTGAGACTACAAACAATAACGAAATGGAGGGAGAGAGGGGGTCCTACAATATGCCGCTGATCAAACTGCGCCTGCCAGTTATCCACTGCAAATAGCATTACTCAGCGGGCGCTACGGGTGGCATTTACGATGTGGTCTTTGAGACACTATCAGCACGTTTCAGGAGGTCGCGTCGATTGAATGACATCGAGTAAATGCGTCCTGAAATATGGCCAAATTGCACCTCCAACGCAGTAGGAAGTGAGGCCACCACACTAGCAGGAAATGAGCAAACTCGTGTGAGCATTGCGCAATCCAGCGGATGTTTCACCTATGGCACACCTATGCATCAATTCTGTTTCGCAATCTTCAAACAATGGCCCATAATTGCGAGGCCCAAGGAAATCCTTCTTGGTCCCACATCTTGCGCACGATTACCGAGGAAGCCTAATCCTAATCAACGTGATCAGAATCAAAAGTGACAAAGAGGTTCCAGTGGACTTGACTATTCGCTATTTTAAGTTGCTTGACGATGGGAAATGGACTTGAATTGAATTCTCGTCCATGTGTGCGCACATAATACCGAAGGAGGCACAAACAAAAGTGAGAGACTCCAAGGTTCAAACGCATAATTGGTAGACTGAACTGACTCAAGGTGGGCTGGAAGGAAGAACAACGGTAGTAAAAATCCAAATATTTATTTGAGTGGGGAATGTCAAATATATCGAAAATGAGAAATGCGAAAATCTATTGAACGAACGTAAAGAGCCAATACATGATTCATTTTTCTTCGGAATAGTTCCCCTAAAAAAATCTTCCTTTACGACGAATCCAATGGAGTATGGGACGACAGAAAGAAACTAAAAAGAATCAAATAATAAGCTCACTAAGAATTTGAAGAAGACATTAAGAAACGCTAAGAAAACAATGAGACGCTAAGAAACCGTTAAGACACTGAGAATTACCAAACACTAAGTACACTAAGACACTAAGAACCACTCAACACTATGGCCCTCGGGCGCTAAGGTACTAAGAAACTTAAGGGAAACACCGATACTACAAGATACTAAGAATTCCCCTAAAATACCAGACAAGAACAAACTGATTCGTTCCTTCCCTGTCACCTGGTTCTTTGTGCGACACCGTAATTAGCGCAAGCATCGAAGCAGAACCAATTTACATGAATCATCGCGCTAATTATGACTAGGAAGCTGCGCAATATTGAACAAACTTCGCAATGGATAACGCAAGAAAGATACGCAGAAACTAGAAGTGATTTGAAGATGGGAAACTGAAACTTGGGTCGGATAGGAGGTTTTTACCTACCCACGTCAAGCGAAACTGATTGCTACCAGGGGATGAGGTAGGCTGCCAAATGAACCTATTCATCTCGGCATCACGCATTTCCGAGAATTCAACGCGAGATCCGTGTTGCTATATGGAGGCTTGCCTCCCGGATATAACCTGGGAGGTGAAAGTCCGACTCTGAATACAATTTGGCCAAGGACTGAAACGAAGTGATTATCATAGAACTATCAAGAGCTAAGGGTGTTCACTAGTGGAATGCATCGCACGTAAATCCCCCATCCTGAGATGGTCAAATTATTATTTGTAACAAAGTGATTCGATCACTAGTTTACAGTACCAATACAAGTTCGACGATCTGTCAATTAACACTTTATCCAGATCCAGAGAGTAGAGGGTACATAACAATCAACGACGAAAGATGTGATACATCAAACAGCACTCGCGATTGTGTGCCAACTTCTCAATGGAAAAGAGACAAGAAAGAGATGCAGGTTACTAGACTATCCGAGTTAATAATGCGGGCGACGGAATTTGCGTGTAAAATCGGAGATAGTGGATAGTTTCTGTACTGTATGGAGAAGGGACAACGGGAAAATGGAAACTCGTTGGGACAATCGAGACAGGGGAAGTTAGAGATAAGGGGGATCCATGCTATTCAAGTCCCTTAGAAGAGAACGAAAGCAGAGGGAAGGAAAGAAACAGCTCGCCGCCTAAGTAGAAGCAGATACATGGCCTCAATAGTTCCTAATCTGCTCGTGAACAACTCGAAAGAGAGGCCTGAGCAGCTTAGTTCTGCTGATAGGGAGACAATACATTAGGAAAATGACACATCGAGTCGGGTTAGAGAAGGGGGGAGTGGGTCGAAGACCGGGTAAGATTGGGAAATCGGAAATGAAGAGAAGGGGCATATGTATACAAATATGTGGAAAAAGAAGGAAGAAAAGCAGTCTAGAGAAGCTCGCTGTGGAGGTTAATGCAAGGAAAATCCATTGAAGCATCTCGGAATGGGGGCATACTGTTATGTAACTCAAGTACTGTGAAGTAGTCGAACTTGAAAGAAGCATACATACACAAAGGCACTAGGTCGGACGATAACATTCGGATGAGAACATACTGGATGAGTACAAAAAATTTTTGCGTTGTGGTATTTTGTCAGTTGTTTCACAATCCCATAAGCGGGAGAAATCGAAAAAAATCGTTCTCATCCAGTAGGTTATCATCCGAATGTTCTCATCCGACCTAGTGCCACAAATAGAGTAGACGAGTACGGGCATCGATACTGTGGGGGGATACTTTGTTCAGCTCTTGACTAGATGGCATGGTTGGGTGAATGAGAGGGGAGTATGGTGTAGAATCGGGCAACGGCGTGACAAACTGCAGTAACAGGGATGGAATACGAAACATGATTAGAGATGGATAGGGAAAGTTGGGGTTGATGGGGATTACAGTTCAGGAATCGAGAAGATGTCCAGTGGGAACAGCGGGAGCGGCCTCTGTGCCGGGAGTCGACGACATGCTAGAGTAGTTCTGTGGCGTCGCACCGGAAGCTAGGCGTTTATCGTCACGAGAGGTCGAGGGCTGTTCAGACGAGGCCTGAAACAACAAAGATCTGAGTTAATGCATCGAGGATTGCCTGGAATTCCCTCAATCCTCGCGGAACTGAGGGAGTTCTATGTTATATCTTTAGTTCGTCCGTTCAACGGTACTGTGCTGTATTAAACAAGGGACGGATGAGGGAAGGCGCGTAAGAGAAAGATAAGTGATGTGGTATCAGGATAGGAAGAGAGGGAAGGTTCGGAAGGAATGACAATGAATCATGCTGAAATGAGGGGAAGGTGGAGATAGCGGAAAGAGAGAAGGGGAAGCTGGGGGAGAGTTCACGACGGGTTTACGATGGGTTTACAACACCTTTTTGCCTTAAACTGGGTAGAGAACATCCCGGGAGTAAGCAAGAACCTCGACAAGCGAATTGTTCGGCAGATTTTATTGCGCAAATGACTTCACGTTTGCCGGACAAACCATTGGTCGGGTTCATGCGTTTTGAGATTTTTAGTTCGTCCATTCAACGATACTGTGCTATGTGACGGAGGGTAGTCGCGTAATGATAGGGAACCAGGATAGGCCCACTTACCCTACATATCGATGAGCAGCATATCGCCTCCATCCAGGTTGTTGCTTACAGAAGGGGATTGTAGCCGGAGGTGCTGCCTACTCCCCTGCGCGGTCCACGGGTCGACGGCGGCTGCAGCTCCGTATCCTCCCGTAGCTCGTCCCCAAATGGAAGTGGTTGCTGCTGGGACACTCGGACCACCGGCTGAGGTATGCTCTCCGCTTGCGTCAGAGAAGAGGGACCCGGCGTTGCTGACGGTTCGCCCTGAAGGAGACCATTCGAGACGTCGATCATCCACCACCACGACCGCCCGCGATGAGCGCACAAGAGGACGAATGAGTAGGACACCGAGCCACCACAAGAGAACACCGGGGGGAAGCATGCAGGGAGGAAGAGAGTGTTAGCAACGGAGAGACAAGTGTGAGTAGACAGAGAGACCGGACCCGCAGCTGATGCTCGAGGCTGTGCAAAAATTGTCCTTATTTTTGGGTTTTTTTCGGAGATTTGAGCTTCGGCGGGGGTCCGGACACAGAAATCAAGGCCTATTTCAAGAAGAGGAAAGGAGGATGGGCGCGACCTGCTTCGTTACCACTGACCGAGCGGGCGGGATTCGAGTGCTGCAATGAGAATAATAAGGATATTTCGTCATCGACATCGTCATTCTTGTTTCTTCCAATGCTTTTAAGCTTAAAATCTTTTCAGAACTGATGCAATTTCACTATCCATCTATTTTTTAACATTTGTTGTTTCTTCATGTGTTTATGCTAATATAATTATAATTTATATAGACATATTATGAGAGGTACGATCCCCGATGGCTAACCCAGAGCAAAGGTTGAACCCCGCTTGTCCCTCCAGGTGTTCAATCTCGTTCCCTCCCGTCTCTTCTGATCTGTGTTTGCCTACGGGCGATGGAAGGGAGACGCGATGTAAGGGTTATTTATAAAGTGGTACGCGAGCAAACTTCGCAATGGTGAGGCAGTTGAGTTTGAGCGGGGGAAAAACTAAAGCCGATAAGAAGGACTGAACCGAATCAGAAATTAATTCATTTTTTTCACGCAAAAATCTCAGTTGTGCAACACGCGATCTACGGTTTCGCATATTTCCTCAGATTGTATTGAGTAAAAACCAAAGACCAAGCGAAGGAAGGTTTATTATTTGAATTTTCTGTATTTGTTTAAAATATTCTATTTTCAGTATCTGATCGATGAAATTTCTTCAATCGATGCATACCTGAGTGTATTGCTGGTACTGCGGGTGGAAGTTATGAATAGCATCCTGCATGATATCCTTGGGGTTCATCGTTTCCTGCGTGGTTTTGTTGATGATAGAACTCGGAGATACCTTTTAAGGTTAAAATCCTATTTATTCATACCTTGAGGGAGGAGGAGATAGACTGGAGAGTAACCGGACGACCCTCGTTCGTGTTCGATGCTGCAGCAGAAATGAGTAATATTAGCAACAATTTTTTAAACTGATTTTTTTAAATAATGAGCATTTTTAAAACTATTTAATTTTTATCAAGAAATTCAGTCATTCACCGGTTATTGCATCATTAGCACTTATTGTCCTATTATAATATCATTGTTCTCTCGTAATCATCGAATAATACTCACCAACGTGGGCGTCAGCGTAGGCCGAGACGGAGAAGGCGAAGCGAAGGGCGATCGCAGCGAAGAACATTTCAATGCAGATGAGGAAGTTCTGCCAACCAGCGGCGATCGTAGCACGAGATGCGATCTGAGATGGAGTCGGTAACACTATTATCAAGTTACGGTGATATCGCGCACGCGCGGAGAAGTAAGTCTCAGAAGCGATCTAAAGAAGTGGGTGATAACGATGGGTACGGTAACTGGATAAGTAGAATGTTTTTCTATCTGAGTAAGGTTACAGTAAGATTTCTATAGGAGTAGATAAGGATACTGAAAGTTGCGAATTTCTTTGGCACCGTTACGTGTGTGAATGAATAGTCTAGGGGGATTCTCCAAACTGGAGATGGAAGGGAGCGGGCGTGAGAGCCGACAGCCTGTCGAGGGCGCAAGAATGGAGAATGGAGAATGGTGAACGGTATGATTACGGTATCTCACCACTTGTCCCTCCTTCTCGACCTGGTCGATGACGTCGAATGCAGCTAGCACAGCGAGGAAGAATCCTGAGAGAATATCGATTCATTGATTTATCAATTATTGATCGATCCTGAATGAGGGAGCCTCATCGTCTACTCTTTGCTCTTTCACCAATTAGAATGAGAAATGGTGAGAGGGCACGAAGAGAATCATAGGCCTAAATCAGGGAGATACCGTACCCTGCCAGAAGGAGAGGAAGATGACGGACTTGACGGTGAGGAACTTGAGCACGGGACGGTAGGGAGAGAGCAGGTCCTGAGAAATTGATGTAGTTTAGCGCATCTCAGTTATAGTTCATTGCTACGTATGTAACGTTTGCAGGAAAACACAGCTCAATGTTCTCTTATCTTTGCACTAACATCATGTGTGATACCTAATCTAATCTATAGTGTACTTTGTTCCTCACCAATGACTCGACAAGCGCATTTGGGCGATCTTGTAGTCTGGACCATTTTTATGCCAATGTGTGAGTTATATCGCATAACAACGAGACGCTTCCTTTCTTGCTCAGTTGAGTTCCAATATTAGCAGTGTGAATGAGATCAGTACCTTGGTGGCAGTATAGAAGAGGAAGAGACCGTAGAGGGAGAGCGAGATGGAGACGTTGTAGGTCAGAGTGATCCAGATGTAGCCCTGAAGAAGCACAATTATGATTACAAACAACAAACTTCAAATCATCATTTCTTGTGATCTACCGTACCTCATTGAGCGACCAGTTTCCTTCTTCGTACAGTCCCATTGGAGTCAGGATAAGGGTAAGCAGAGACATGATCGGCTTGATGAAACAGAATTGGAGGGTGGCCTGAATTTAATTTCAGGTTATTATATCGTGTTCAAAAATCTTCAATATTTATCTTCCAATATAATAAATATTGTTATATTGTTGATATGAAAGATTCAATAGATTTATTCAACAATTTGTAGATTGTGCCAATGTGCCTACAGAACCAGCATGAATAGTAATCTCCCCCTGCGGAACATTTCCGCTCTCTTTCACAAGATCCGTAATCCGCTTATTGATATGTGAGTTGTACGGGGAAGGAGAACTACGATGAAGGTCAGCTTCATATCCCTGTACTATTTGCTCATAGCTCGTAGTACAGCTACCGTATCCCGCACACTTCCTCATAAGCAATTCATCATTCAACTATAGTGGTGGCTTTTCCGAGCACCGCCGTAGCGAGCTAATTTCGAATTTCTCTTCTCTCTCTCTCTCGCTCTTTATGTGTTTTCTGCCTCCCTGCCTGCTTCCAATTTCATGCTTCTTTCCTTCACAGGCCTCTGTTTTGCACCTCTGACGCGGGATAGAATTGAGAGGAAAGAGGAGAGGGAAAGAGGAAAGTAATACTGAAATGGCTGCCAGCACAATAGACGACGACGCGAAGCAATTCGAAGTTTGCACACTACTTGAAATTCGGGGGACAGAGAGAGAGAGTGACAACCACGACACCATATGAGGCCGTTCGCGAGAGAATCAGACAATATCCGAATGAGTCTGGCACAGGTCAAAAATGTCAACTCTCTGAAACTTTGCGTTTCGGGGTTCTCGATGGTGCTGATGACGATGTGAACACTCATTTAGCACATTGAAGCCTGTTTGGCTCCAGATGACGTCACGTCGAAATCAATTTTTGGCCTCTATTTCGGTCACTCGCAACTCTTAAATTTCGAAAGTTTGCCCCACCGGGTAGAATTTGATGGCGAACACGACAGTTCACTTAATTTTTCATTAATTATTTTAATTATGCTGTAAAATGGAACTTTTCGCAAACTACAGTGCTATAGTGGAGAGTAGTATAGATCGGACCGGAATGTCACGAGGATTCCAAATCTGTTTTCAAATTCAAAATCCATCATGCTGCATTCAAAATACTCAACTTATAGTGCACCTGGCTTGTAAGTAAATCTGACGATCCTTCCACTTGTTTACTTACTTCTATCATCGATCGGACTCTCCTCCCTCGAGGGAGGCGAGAGAGCAGGGGGAATCGAGAGAGCGCAGACACTGGGAAGAGGTCACGGAGGAGAGACTCGGGTAGATCAAAAGATCGGAAGCCAGCAAGGGAGAAATGGTGAATTTTACTTACAAGCCCAGTACACTATAAGTTGAGTATTTCGAATACAGCATGATGGATTTTGAATTTGAAAACAGATTTGGAATCCTCGTGACATTCCGGTCCGATCTATACTACTCTCCACTATAGCACTGTGGTTTGCGAAAAGTTCCATTTTACACCATAATTAAAATAATTAATGAAAAATAAAGTGAACTGTCGTGTTCGCCATCAAATTCTACCCAGTGGGCCAAACTTTCGAAATTTTAGCGTTGCGAGTGACCGAAATAGAGACCAAAAACGGATTTCGACGTGACGTCGTCTGAAGCCAACGAGGCACAGGTGGACAAAATGAGTGTACCCATCGTCATTAGCACCCTCGAGAACCCCAAAACGCAAAGTTTCAGAGAGTCTAAATTTATGGCATGTGCCAACTCTTGTCTGATTCTCTCGCGAACGGCCTCATATCCTCATCAAATGTAAACGACCTATCACCTAATCGCGGTCGCATTAGCCGCGCTCCCAAAAGTCCCACTACACAGATATCAAGCCAACCCTACAACTTATCTATATATTATGTCGTCGTTGTACCGTTAAATATGCATTGTGTACTAGGGCACGAAACAATCCAAATTCACTAATCCCACATCTACTCATATAACATCACATCCGGAGAAACGCAATTTCCTATGCATGCCTATTAGCATATAGATGAACAATAATCCTCTCTTGCTCATTATGCATGTTTTCGTATGCATTATTTAAAAAATATTAAGATGTTTTTTTCCGATATCTCAAGATGCATAAAAATGTAGCAGACTAGAGAGCCAGACAAACAAGTCAGCTGCTACTTTTATATTAAATTAGTAAAATTGAACAAATACTGATATTTGGCTTGATTGGTGGGTTTGGTGGGTTTAGATTCTATTTGCAATCTATTTGTTTGGTTGAAAGAACGAATGGAGAGAGTCTGGCAATCAATTACCTGCTTGCAGAATCGGAGAAACTCGATGGTGTACTGCTTTCCAGCAAGGCAACACGTGCAAGTATAGTAGTTGGTCGGACTAAAACATTATTTTAATATTTTATTGATCTCGAATACTGAAACATTATTTGAATGTTTTATTGATATCGATTAGACAATTCACTAAACACCTCTACACGCAATTTAATCGATTATGTGTGGGCGCCAGAGGAGTGGAAACTTTTCCGCACTCCTTATTTAGTAGTTTCTCTGACCGACGAGAACGTTACGAATTGAGGAGTGCTTGAAATTTTCACACGCCACTGGGTTTAGAAGGCCGGTGTTTGAGAATTGATAATGAGGTTCTTACCGAATGGCCTTTCCACGAATCTCGGCCATGATGTTGCTTTCGCCTCCGAGGTACTCATAGCAGAGGGAGAGGAAGGAGTAGATTACGAATGCTGAAATATATTTTTATTTTTTGTCTCCTTTTTTGCACTTTTTGTCGACTATCCACTGTCAGATTATTGCGTTCTTATTCACCTATTGAACCTCGGTCCTTCATAACAACACATAACGTCACTGTGTGATTGCTAACCCCCCAACTGACGCTCTCTTCAAGGTTCCATTGATGTCGCCCTCTGCCCTCTGCGCTTGTTTTTCCAACCCCGCCACCAAGGCGAATCGATAACTTTCCATTAGGTGGAACGCTCTCTTGGGCGCAAAAGAAGGGGAAGGAAGGGAGATGGGATGAGACCAGAGATTGTATTGAGTGGAGGAAAGGGAAGAGCGCATGAGAGCGATAAGAAGAGACTCGTTTTCGTCCTTTTCCTCTCTTTCTCTCCACTTCCATAGCCCATCCCAGTGGCTCGTCCAAACAGCGAAATTGCTACTTCAATGGATCCCAAATTGCGAAAATGCTGTTCTCGGGAGGGAAAATGCCTCCAACAAACCGCAACGTACTCAATTTCAAGGATGATTAGCGCTAGTAAAACGCCGTCAAATTGGATCCACATAACACTATCAGATTGCGAAAAGGCTCGAAACCTCAGGTTTCAGGGGGTGTAATTTGAGGAGAAGGAAGTGCACGGGATTGTACGAACATCATCTGATCATGGGCTATTTCTGATTTTGTAGTGATGACGATAGCAAAAAAACTCCCCGCACTACAATTCAAAGCATTGCTGAACTTATCGAAGCGTGAAGCAAAAAGCATTGACGCAAGTACCGTAGTAGGCATCAATGGGGTCTAAACTTTTGAATATTTTGAAAAGCCGCCAAAGGTTCAATGTTGTCTGGTCACGTAACATATATTCCTAGAAGTTCGAATTGAGTCGCTGATCAAATCGTCATAACTCAGGACCAACCACAGATTCACCACAGTAGCTAAATTTTAGATGAATTTTGGCTCCTCGCTGTGAAAAGCAGTAGATTGTGAAAACATCAACAATTGAACACATCACAATATGAAACTCCAAGGAGTTCATACCACATCACAGATTCACCACAATTTCGAAATGCGAACCTTCATAGCAAGGATCGAGTAAAAGTACATCACAATAAGAAGTTTGATCGTACCTTCATAGCAATCTCTGATGGAGTTGAAGTAGATGTAGACGTTGTTCTGGGAGAAGATAAGGGAGAGCCACGAGTCGAATGAGTAGATGGGAACGATAAAGAGGATTCGAACGATCCATCGTTGTTCCGTAGGACACGAATAGTAGCGGAGATGCTCGTAGATCTCAATTTCATACATTTAATTATAATTTTTTATAATATATTTTAAAATACCGTTCTAACTACGCGAATATCTGAATTTGATTCATTATAATAAGGACATTGATTTTTAAAATTATTTTTAGAAGTTCGGTATGGTATGGTATCTAATTTTATTCTTATTTTTAGGTAAAATATTGCCTAAATAATGTTGGTATATCATATGTTTTTTTTTGGTTTTAGCTAAATAATCGAAAATGATTGACAGTGCTCGAACGTGAATCGATTCGTCTCCTTCTATTTCACAACCATGAAAGACAGGTGGAAGTTATGAGTAACACTCAAGCGCTCGAGGACCAATTTGGAGAGAAGGGATTAGTAGTGGTGGGAAAGTATTCCTAACCATTCCCCGGGTCATCATTAAATTGAGGAGAAGGTGGTAATGTGTTAATTGCGCCGTATTTACTTCTATTTTGCAAAATATTTTCTTAAAATAGGACTGGAGTGTAGGGATTCATAAACATTTCAAGATAGTTTAAACAACACTAAAATAGTATTAAAATAGCTTAAATTACTTGATGGATCGTGAGCAGCAGTGCGGCAATGGTGAACAGGCCCGATATTCCCAAACACGTGGCCGAATGGAGGAATGAATCCTCCGAGGTTATCGGAATCTGTGTCGTAGAGGACACAATGACCCCGTCGTCAGCCATTTCCTAAAACTTCCAGTATTATTTAAGTAATTTCGTTAAGATTATTGTTCTCTTATTGAAAAAATCGAATTTCCAATAACATTGTTGGATTTCCAATAGCCTCCTCAAGTTACTTGGAAATCCTGATAAACCAATAAGAGAACACTAGTTGAGTGATCGATATCCAAATAGCGTAAGTTCAGGGTGAAATTGAGAGTAACTGCTCACTTTAAACTACGCGTCGCCTTTAATCTCTTCTCACTGCAGTGATTTGATGTGTCTCGCGGTGTTCCCAGTACTTAGAGGATGTACGCAATCAGTACATCTATAATTTTCAATTTGATTTCTAAAATCCATTTCGAAAACACGATGACGAAACACTCTCGTCTCTAAGACACTCGCGTGATTGATACAAGAGGGATTGGCTAATGATGGAGTGTCTGAAGAGGAGGAGAGAGAAGGGAAGGAATCGATGGACTACGGTAAGATGGATTCAGATAGAGAAGAGAGAGGAGAGAGGCAATGTTAATCGAGAAGGACTGCTCTATATTCAACGGGGCACGTCCTAATGCAATCTAGAGAGAGAGAGAGTAGAAGGAGAAGGAAGAACACGGTTTTCGTCACGCAAGACGACGACGACTCATGTGATTTCACAAGGAGAAGAAGCAGAGGGCGGCTAACGATAAGAATGTGGCATGATGACAGGGTGAAAGGAAGCTCTCGATCGAGAGAGTGGAGGGCACGGGGAAGAAAAGGAAGAGAGCAATCAATGACACTCACCACACACTCACTCACAAACTTCGCCCCGTAGTGACTCATCTATCCTGACCCGCGTCGAATCGATAATCTAACCTTGGAATGTAACGGGAAGGGAGAGGGGGCCTCGTTTGGGATGAGAGCTCAGTCAATAATCGGCAATGGAGCGAGTGGGGAAGAAGAAGGGGAAAGAAGGAGGAATATTTAACGAGAGAGGGAGAAGGATCCATCAAAAGGAACGAAGAAAGGAAGGAAGGAAACATAGATGAGCAACGGGGAATATGAGTAGTGGCGAGCAATGAAAGGGAGAAAGAAGGGAGAAGAAGAGGAGGAATGAGGGAATGCTCTCCTAAGAACCAGCTTTTCCTTCACGTTTTTTTGCGGGAGCGATCGGGGAGAAATCGCGCGGGGCAACGGGAAAGATGAGGTAATTAAGCATCGGACGATGGCCGATAACCATCTGTGGAGAGGAAAAGTAGGAAACAACAGCGAGAGGGAGGGGGGGCTCTCTTCCTTCCCTCTTCTCTTCCCTCCCCTTCGCCGGCGCACTCGATCGAATTGGCTGCGTAGAGAAAGACACGCGCGCGCGCCCGATACGCAGCCAAGCACATTCGAACGAGAGAGAATGGGAGGGGGGAACGGGGAGAGGGGAGACCACCTGACTCCCTTGTTGACTCCCTCCTCTCCACTCGATGGTCAGTGCGAGTTGTTGCGCGTCCTCGTGCTTTTCATCGCTGATCGAAAGCGAAATCATCCCCCCGTTCCCTTTCTTCCTTACTCCCGTTCCGCTCCTACTGGGTCAATCCCACTCTCACTCCCGTCCAATTACTAGCATCTCATTGCTTTGTGATCGGCTTGTCGTTTCTCCATCCACTGCTCATATCCTTGCAGATGCGCTGAGTCTCTCCTTCCTCCTTTGGTGAGCTCCTACCGTAATCTACCTACAGTACCTCCAAGATGGCTCGAGGCGCCGGACTTCGCTACATTGGCCCACACGCAAACGGCAGCAAGGAGTTAGGACTGACAGAGACGCCGCTCAAGTTCCTCCTAGTTAGTGATATTACAGTACCTTGAAAGCTACCGTAACCATGATAATCAGGGAAATTACCGTAATCTACCGCATTCCAAGGTGGGCGATGCGGACGTTGGCAAGAGCGAGTTCTTCACTGGCCTACCTGAAGTCGATGCGGCCAATTTCGATGGAGACCTCCCTCGTCAGTTTTTTAAAAAAATATTTCTATAGTATTTTATCATTTTATTGCAAATTGTCGGACGCAAAGTATCGAAAATCATGATAGTTACTTGTGTCGTTGTTGTCTCTTCCCATGATTGTTTACCACACGAATTCCTTTGTTTTCACGCGGTGCCACTTGACTTCTAGAAATTATTGCTCCCTGAGCACCGTAATTTTGAATTTTGGGTAGAGTTTGAATTCAAACCATAATGTTTTCGAGGCGCAGGTGTGTCTTTGGCGTGGTTAATGAGCCCCGCTCTTTCGTTTGAAAGGATTCCTCAGTCTCGCATTCAAACCCTCACTCTCTAAATAGCCACAGCATTCGCTTCTGATCGTGACATTTGAAAGTGCCAACAATGAGTGAATAACCTGATTGGCGCGCATCCCATGATCACATTATTCATGATTATCATAGAGGGAAATATGGAGAATACCGTAGTGTAGCTCAGTGAAGCCTCTTCCAGTAACAATCCGTGTAAATCTCTAATGAAGCGGGGATTCCATGAAGAGATCGTTAGGAGGAAATGCACGACACTCGGGGAAAATTAGGAGACGATGTGGGGAGAACAGTCATTGTGTGGGGTTATAATCGGATTTATTAGCAGAAGCGGCTCTGCCTCGATTGGCTACGGTACTCCTTGATGGACATGCAATCAACGTACAATTGTGGTTAGTTATCCATATATGATTCCAGGCAAACAACAGCTCTTAGGAGGCCTCATTCCAGCGCTATTACATTTAATCTTTATTAAATTCGCGATATCTTTGATTTGGGCACATTCGTACAATTGTGGTTTGTTTTATCAAAGAAATATTCTGAGAATCACCTAAATGTGTAATCACTCTTTGCAGAATCTATTTTTAATTGTACAGACAGGCTTGTTGGTTACTGTCGTAGATCATGATAACTCGGTTTTGTAGAAGGCGCTTTATGTATCCAATCATTGATCCGAATTCTGATTTGCTCGCGCATCTTAGTCTACGGTAGCTTCTCTTCCCAATGTATATCCTCCATTCTACGTGTGAGGAGTTTATGAAGCGTATTCGGGAAAGGGGGTGAAACGGGATACGGAAGGAAGAAGGAAATGCTCCCCCTTGCGCGAAACTGCCCCTTTCTTGGCAGTGATTTACGAGAGTCTGGACTATCGTAGTCCTTGGGCACCTTTGAGAGTTACAGCGGAAAAATCAATATTTTTTTAGTATAATTTGTTGGATTATCAATAATTTCTGACATACTCGACAAGCTGAAATGAAAAATATAAACACATGAGTACAGACAACTACTCAGTACAAGATTCTTTTGTCAGGATTATCAAGTTGTGAATGCAAATCGGTTCAGGGACACATCCGGACAAGGTCGATTCTCTACTATAATCCGTCGATATTCTCGTGGTGCTCATGGCATTCTTCTCGTGTATGACATCACGAATCGATGGAGCTTCGGAGGAATGAAAAGATGGCTGAGAGAGGTTGATGAGGTTTGTTGGTAAGATGTGTGCATTCCGATAAGCCAGTGACTTTATTTCACCCGCGTGCTCAATTTGAACCAGCATCTTTTCGTTTCCTGCGCATTTTAGTAAGAAAACATGTCACAATCCTACTACGCTCAGAAATAGTTGTAATCTCATAAAATGCCACATTCTCATCGTAATTAGTGCCGGATCGTCGGCCTTGGCCTCTCTCTTTTTTGTACATCTGGTCGGGAAGAAGAAGAACACCTGTCTGGAGACTACAAGACGGATCGCATTTCGCCTTTGGTCATTCAATCTCTGATTTAGCCGTACAAGTAAAAACAAGTGTTGTTCGAAGAAATGGACGACGGTGAAAAGAGGCATTCTAGTCAAAAGTTCATTCACCAAACACTGTGACGGCAGTGTTGACAGTGACGCGATCGCGCGTTATTTCACCTGCTCTTTCTCTCGGTGATCACACGACGTTCAGAGCTGCCCCCGATAAATAAGACGTCAAGAACGAACCTAATTATTGTTCGATAGATGCTGTGAAATTCACAGTGGATTCACCATTTATATCATAAGCAAAGTAATTGTTTGGTTTGGCGAAACTGACATAGATATAAGACAATGTGAATACGTATGTGCGTAACCAGTAAGTACAACCTATTTAGGTCATAACGTATTTCAATTCCAAAAATTCTAACGATAATTTTATAATTGAAGAAGATTCAAGATCTAAATAAGCTGAAGTACTTACTGATTACGAACATACGTATTCACACTGTCGTATATGGGATAACGTAGATAATTCTAGTTCGTTCCTGGCATTCCTCGCATCCTCGTGGGCAATCGACTGCATCGTGAATTCGATCGTGCAGTCAGCCGAAAGGATGCCGAAGCATTTGCATCCAAGCGAAGAATGGAATACTTTGAGGTCCGGTAGCCATATTATCGATTTCTTACCATGGTAGTCAAATTTTACCACATTCTAATGAGAGAAAGGAAGGGTTTCTCAATTTGCCAGTCAATCTATCCTCGCTCGTTTGAAATAGAGATGGATTATCCCAGAATGGAATACTTTGAGGTACGGTAGCCAATTATTGAGGAATTATTCAATTCCCAGTCAATCATCTCACTCATCTGCATTCCCTCCACTATGCTCGATGGGGGCACCTCAAAGAACTTTATTTTTGGTAAAGGTATATGTGTAAACCACATCTAGCAATTTCACATAGGACAACGCTTTTCACATAGGACAACCCACCATAAGGCCGACATTGTCCCGATATTATTGTTATGAGTGCTCTCATGGCATGCAATTTTATCTGATTTTCCTCAGATAGTGAGAGCAAGGAAGGTATCGTTCATTAGCCGCTCAAGCTGTATAGATATCCTCGTCCGTTCGGGATAGAGATGGATAATCCCGAGCAGGATCGGCTAATAAACAAACAGAGCAGCGATATTGGGGTCAAGGTGTTTTTCTCTAGCAGTCAGTGTTCGATTACGAGTTCTCTTCTGGATACTTGGATAAAGATAGTGGGTTGAAGTGTAAATTAGTGCACACATGGAGATATACTTATGAATAATGCCCCAGAATAAAGATAGTGCGTATAGTGTGCAAAGCATTGACAGTAGACAGTAGTGAGAGAAAGTGAGAGAGCATGGAGACATGAGAGAGTCAGACGACAAGTTGGTCGTTGATTGACAGATTCCTTGCAGGTCTCAACGCTCGCCCACTTCAACGTTGACGAATGTCTGACGCAGGTACGCCAAATGGCAAATAAAATCCAAACAGAACAATTACGGCATCTAAGAGAACTTAAGTACTTCAACTCAAATTCGTACACCAGAAGTTTTAATCATGCCATCAAGTGCGAATGTTCTGTTAGGTTCCGTTGTTGTCGTGGAGGAATCCTTCCCTTTCCTACAAATCCTAGTGATTCAGTGCCCTATTCGAGTGATGGTACTGTCTGCTACAGTGCATAGTGTGCAGGGCACCGTATCACTTGGATATAGTAACAAATGCTACAGTTCCGTGAGAAAGTGTTACAGTAAACTGATTGTTCAGGTGGCTCGTATGGCCGTGCAACGAGCTGCTCTTCATCGTCCCTCACATCGAAGAAGGAATCGTCAGTTTTTTTGCATTATTAATTTTCCTTTCCACAAATGTAACCATTAAGGCCATAAAGGTCCGTCTTCTTTCTACCCATTCATTTATCTCAAAGATGTAGTCATTGCTACAAGTCCCATTTGAGATACTGTATCACCACATTGCTTACAATCGTAGTTGGTATGACACACGGAGACAATAAGCAATCACTATACTTAGAATTTGTGATACTTGTGGGATCGTGGTCATAACATAATCTGGGCACACTCGCAAGCATATAAATTGATTATTCCCGATTCTTCATCGTCATGTTAGTGTTTTGCCATCCGTCTTTGAAATAGATGTGATCTAGACATCCTACACTCCAACAAATCTCTTTGAAGTGGTTGAGATCGAACTGCCAGATGCTGCGATATGTAGGAAGGAACGTGTGAGATGTAGTCGAAGTTGTTAGGGGTTGGAAGGGCCTGTCCTCATTATTCCCTTTCCCTCCGGCGAAAGTAGTGAGCTTTATTGGTCAAATTTAGAAGGGATTGTGCCTGACATTTGAGAGTTTCCGAGAAGGAGATTTTCTCAGTACAGAAAGGCCGAATTGAGGAAAGAGATGAGCGGAGAGAAGCCCCTCTTAGAAGGAGAGAAAAGGGAGCAATGAGAACGGATTTACTTCCTTTATTGCTTCCAATTCGAGGAGACGACTTGAAATTGCTATTTATCGATTTTTGCTTAGAATTGGTTGGAAAAATAAAGGAGAGGGTCTTTGTCAAAAACTATATCGAAAATAGACAGAGCAAGTAAGTTAATAGTGTCTTTTTCAATACAACATTGTGAACATGGACACTCTTATCGGAATACTGGAATTACTCTCGAATGTCTCAAAATTGATTAATATTTTAATGATGTAATAAACTGTCGGAGGCATGGTGTAATGGCGTTCGCCTGAGTGCAGCGGAGAATAATGATTTATTAAATGACTTATTGATAAATCTTTTATTAAATACAATATATTTAGCGGAATCACTCGAGAGTCTCGCGTGTCGCACCATCGTCAAGAACATCAAGTCAATTCATCTCATCGAAAAACTTCGTCTTCCGCCCATGCTACATCATCAGGTAATAATGGAGCCAACGCACGAAAGGACACGAGGTTTTTGTAATGAGAGACGACATCGATAATAGTAATCATTTGAACAATCCTGACAGAAACGCACGATCGAATGATCGAATGATTTGATCGAATTTCGGAGAAAAAGTGGCAAATTGTTTGATGCAAATATTTATCTTCTGCGTATTCATTTTCGCTTTATTCTTCTTTTTCTTTGAGTAAGAGTTATCGAGTTCAACCGATAAACTGGAACAGTGGAGACGCTTTTCGCCCCAGATCAAGTGATCAAAATAACTTCCGGTCGGATTGACTTCTTTCCATAACAAGTATCGGTAGGGCGACCTTGCTCAAGCGCGCGTGAAAAACGAAAGCTCAAGTGTGAGGAAAAGAGCAAGAACTCAACCTTGATTGATTACGAATGGAGATGAAAGAGATCACTTTCGTCATTCACATTACAACTCGCTATAATGCCCTTTAATCTGATCTTCACGATGAGGAATAAATCATAACCAGTTTACAACAAAACAATTTGTGGGGCAAACGAAGTAGAAGAAATTAAAATATAAACTAAATTTCGCAGGTGCGCTCGTTCGCCCAAGGTTCACAGGTCGCTTCCGCAGTCCTTCCTCTATCGCAGAGAGCGCCGAAGGTAACTTCATTACTAAATTAGGCCAATATTAACTCTAACATACGCAAGTTGCCACTTCGATCAGTACCGATAAGTCGATTGAAATAGGATTTACTTCAGGGCGCCATGGCAATCGCTCCTCGTTTCGTGCGACGCGCCTATAATTCGTGTCGCCAAAAGATCAGACGGTGCGGTAGTTCCAAAATTGGATCGTTTAGAATTTAAAATCTCAAAATTCTTAAAATAATTAGTTTTCCTCTAGTAGGTGCAGAAGTTTTAATTCGACAGAGTTTTTTCCCAGTATTCCTGATACTTTTTTATAACTACAACCGATACTGTGATTTGTGAATACTTGAACAAGAATTCATTATTTATTTGCAGAAATAAATATTTTGCAGTTGGATCAACCACGTGGAATGATTTCTCTCATCCGTCCGAACAATTTCGACATTTTTTCACGCACTGTTTTCTTATTTCACTCGCACCTGTATATAGCTTATATCTATGCAACATTCAACGACACCCAATTCTCACGCCAATTCCCAGTACCCTACCGTAACCCTGCGTAAGTTACCGTACTCGTCTTGCCGTCATTGACATCATATACTTGTTGCAATTGAGCGGTACCCTTAGATTTCCAAAGAATCAACCCCATGTACCCTACCGTAATCCCCCCTGACATTATTCACTCGTGTGAACACTAAAATCGAGCCATTATTGACGCGCTCGAATCAGTCGTATTACCGCTTGTACCTCTCCCCCAACACTCCCTTTGCCGATAACTTCCACACCCTGAAGATCTCTTCTCTCTAGCATTCTACTAACGAAGCTAATGCTTGATCCCCCTGTCTTCCCTGTTTTCTTTTCCTCCGAAGTGAAATGCGAATCCATCCAGTGCACTAATTAGCAGCTTTCCCCCGCACACTTCGAGTAAGAAATAGCCCAGCATTTTCGTCATCGTTTCGTATATTCAGATTGTGCAAATATTCAATGGATAAAGGTGACCACATATTTCAGTGCAGAATTTTAGTAGTTCGTTTCTTTCTTTAACCGATCGGGCTGTTCTCCTTCTCCTTTTACACTCTCGGAAGACAGGTTCGATTCTCGCATTCTCATTCAATTTGGTCCACAGGAGACCCAGCGGGCGTTATAATATGTAGTACAGCTTAGAGCGCGTGGAGAGGCGATACAAGGAGGGAAGACAGGAACAAGTTTACTCCCTCTATTTCGAAGTGAGAGAGAGACTGTCATAGCTAATCCATAGCGAGGCGGATTGATCGAATCAAGGGAGGAGAGAAAGAATGGGAAAGTCGGAGAGAGGAAAGAGAAGGACGGGTCTGAGTGACCGACCTTGGTTAAGCTCTCTCTCTCTCCATTGTACCGAGAAGAGAAGCAGCATATCCCCTTGATCCTACCTTGTTCTCCATTTCTCGTCCTTCTTACTATTATTCCTTAGCATTTTGCTCTTCTCTCTTTTTCTCGCATTTCTTCATCCTCCAATCTCTCTCTCTTCCTACTACCTACTTCCCAAGGTCATAATGGCGAAATTGTGGGTGCGTGTGCGAATTGCATCTCTCTCCCTTTAATGTCACTACACCTTCCCGTTCCATCGCCGTTCCCAACCCCATCTCCATAAGAATGAGAAAAGTACACTGATGTAAACGACTGGCGGCCTCTTTGTGTGCTAGTGCTGACAGTTCCTGTAAAAATGTGACAATTTCTCACCTTTTAATCATCTTTTGACTTGGTCGCTCGGCGCTCTTTGCGAGTCTCGAATAGCTCTCTTTCCTCTGGGAAGAACGGGAATTCGCAAGGCGATCACTCATTCAATTGATCACTTGTCGGCTGCTCCCTTTCCCTCCGATGAGATTGCGCTGTTCCTGGACGAATTTCATCAATCTTTCTATCCTTCTTTCATCGCCTCCGCTGTATCCATGCTCCTCTTCACCATGAAGCTGCGAGCATATCGCCTCGATTCAACCTTGATCACATCTCTCATCATTCTCACACATTTTCCATGTCATTTGGCTAATTCTCTCTATTTTCTGAATATAAAAACGCATGCTTGAGTGGACTGAATAGCGAAAATTTTAGAAGCCAACCTGTTGAGAGTGGAAATAGTGATTGATTCATGGTGACAAATTAGCGGGTACTATTCCGCTTTTTCGGGTCAATTTCGCATTACTCGCGGCGTGACAGGAACCGATTTCGCATGCACTATACACCTGACCTCGGAGGGGGGGGGGGTAATTACAGCGTTCGATTTCAACGAGAAAATTGGTGTGCATTTCACCTGGTCAATGGCGAAGGCACAGTAGGATTCTGATCAGAAATTATAATATTTTTTTACTCAATCTTGATTCTCCTATCCAAAAATAGGAGAGTAATTGAATCCATCACCAATCAGATTCGTAAACAACAAGAGGCGTCAATTGAGTGCATGAAATATTGGTCCTTTGTCCCCGACTGATTCGAATTAAACTTCGATTCCTCGCGCGGTCCATTGTTTTCTTCCTGAGTCGAAGCGCTTTCGGCCGGCGACGCGGACCCCGACTCTATTACTCTATTCACTTGTATTCACTTGCCCGATCCTCCTTCTCCTCCTCGCTTCCTATTGACAAAGTCAGCGAGAAAGAGTCATATATCTATCAATTAGGAACATATTATTCCATATTCGTGTGCATAATTTCAAACTTTTCTTCCTACTTTGAGAGATATTGCCAGCTCATCAGTAGGAATCATCACTCAATTTGAAGAGAGTATAATCTCTCAATATTTTCTTCCTTCTGTCCAAATGCAGCTGCAAATTAAACCGTTGCCTTTATATTTGGGTCTCTATTAATTTGTAAGCTCTTTCCCTCTTCCTATTGTCTTTCATTAGCACTTATTCGCAAATTTAGCGTGTAAGAGGGGCCAGATCCGTGTACCTTATATAATCGCTTTAGAATTTGATAGAATGACTTTCTATTCACTAGCCCCGCTCCTCCTCGCTTCCCATTGTTTTGTCGGATGGGTCCGCGCACCACACACCGACGCGCACCGCATAACATACTACGGAAGAGATGAACTGTACAATGTGGAGAGAGAGAGGGAGTGCTCCCCAATTGGGAGTAATCGGAGCACACATGTCACATGTCACTACGCGTATGTTTCAATGGCCAAAGTTCGAGAACCATCATCGATTCAAGTTTTGCGAAATTAGCGATATGGTTCATCCAAGCTGTTTGCAATGAATGCGCGCACACCTCTATTACTAAATGTATTGCCATCCAGTTGTATTTGAAAATCTGTTTCAAAGCAGGACCTTCAAAAGAGTGTTCTTTGGCTGGAAAAGAGCACAATGGTTTCATAATGCTCTTCAATCAGAATTTTTAAATAATTTGCGGAATTCAAGTACCACATGGAGTTTTTAGCAGATGGTTCCTTGTCTTCGCATCCATTTATCAAGTGACGAGACCCCCTCTAAACCCCCCTCCACTATGCATAGCGTCTGAAGTTCCGGAACATATGGCCACAAGATGTATGGCTCGTTCTCCCTTCACTGTCTTGTCTGCGCGGTGGGATCAAGTCTGTGGGTAGTAGAGATTTTTCCAAATCACTGAGCAAAATTATTATTATTTTTTTTTTTTTTTACTAATCTTTTTAGGTTGCATTATTTTTCTAACTCTCTTTCCTCAGACATGCACAGAGATTGTGTGTGATACTCGTTCTCGTTATACAGTCTCGAGTCTCCTCTTTGTCTGTCTCTGATTGACTGTTTGTGTGTGCCTTTTACTATGCGAGTGCGCGCTCGTCACTTAACCAGTCCCTCCTCTCCCTCTTCCTCGCTTCTTTTGCTCCTTCTCCTTACCTCATTCATGGATCATGCAAACATACTCAGAGGGAATAGTAGAGTGGAGAGAGAGGCAGTTCGGAGATATGAGAGAGACGGGTACCAGTACTGTTACAATCACTTAGTCATCGCTGCGCTCATTAGTCTCACTCTTCACCGAACTCTCCCAAAGGGGGAAGATGATACGGTAGAGAGTTGGCTTCGCTCTCAAAGGATAGATATACAAGAGAACACGTTATATGAGGAGAGTCAGTTCTTGTCAAGTCATTCCTAGAAGAGAAAAAGAGGCGTTCCATCGCCGGTTTGTGACCTACCATCGTCCTTGGCGCGGGACATAATTGAGGCAGAGCTCCCATTTCGATCTTATTCCTTTCCTTCGTATTTCTCCTTCTTTTCGCAGCGCCGACCTCGGAAAACAACCAAATCTCGGGGTGAAATCGCCACAATTCGTCGTCAATCCTCATTCTTGCCCGAATGAACAGCGGTCGTGATCAGTAGTGTTGGCAAATGCGCCTCTTCTTGATTTTCCTAGTATCTCGTCGGTCGGACCGAAGAGAGATCAGACAAAATGAGGACAGTCGCGTTCGAATCGGACAACATTTCTGTCCGGTCAGAAAGGGTGAGAGATATGTGAGGAGGAGGAGAGAGAGAAGGGGAGATCGCTCGAGGCGGTTTCTCGTTTCCGCGTCGAGTAGGACGGCTGACTGATGTGTATGAGTCAATGCGGCTTTCTTTTTTCCCAAGGGCCAACTTTTCCTCCTTTTCTTTATTTATTCATGCCTGTCAACTGTCCTCTTTTCATTGGACCCGCTCGGTCGAGTTTCAAATTGAACGTGTAGCCACTACACGCAATGCGATTGTGTGTTCAGCGTCCACAATCAACTTCTCATTCATTTGTCTATTTGATGCATGCATTCAAGTTTTGATTGGGCCGGCTACTTCGAGTTTCGAAACAACAAGATGGAACGTTCTCTATTATTTTCATTTTTTTTCAATCATCCATATATTGGTTGCTTGCTCTAAACTGAATCAGGTCCAAGATTTATGCTAAAAACGGTGTAAATATGTCTCTTGTGAAAAGCAGATGTGTAACTACTACCCGCAACGCAATTGCGTGTTCAGTATTCAGTCGACCGTAACCAATTCCTTTCTCGTCGACTTGCCATAAAGCATCTGTTCGTTTTCGCTTTTAGTTTCTGTAAGATTCTTTTTTGTTTCCAATTTTTTTCTGAAAATTTTGCTTCCTGCGTCCTAGACATTGTGACTTCCAAGATCGGAAAAGTTTCATTTTACATGTATCGCTTTGCAAGAAAGCGAGCTTCCGTGACTAAGTGCAATGCGGCCTTGCTGCTGCACCTTATGCTCATACTGTCTGGGCAATGTCTAACTCTCTCCATCTACCGTACTCTCTCACTCTTTCTGATCGCTTAGAGAGCTTGAAGAAAAGAGAATTGAGACCATTACTCTACTATCTTGATGTACTCCTTTCAGTGCTTATACATAGAATCTATTCCGAGTCTCTTTTGTAATCTCGTCTCTCGCTTGCTGTATCAATTCTACTCAACTGTATCAAGTTCCCACTGTTGCGATCCGAGTTCGGAGCGATTAGATCGCTATGACGTAGTATTACGCAAGTTCGGCAATTTTCAATTCGGAAAGTTTTCCCAAAATGTTCCACTAAAAATACTACGATTTATCAACTAAAAAAACGTCCAGTGGATAATATCAACCTGCTGATCCCAATAGTCCACTAGCTGGCGCAGTTGCCTCAAAAGGGCCGCCCGATCCCTGCTGGTCTCTGCAGATGACCCCCTTCCAGTATCATATCAACTATGTTTGCTCTCTTTCCTTCGATGGTCCATCAGTCTGCCGGTTGATACGGGGCACTCCCTCTGTTCCACATTGGTCATTGATCTCCCTCTCTGGTTTGGGGGGGGGGATCGCCTTTCCCTCTTCCCGGGATCATTCATCTGTCACTTTCTCAGATTTTCACTTGGAGTCAACTAACGACTTGATTCTGAACTCATGTTCAGGATATTCAATAATTTGTGGTAGATCAGAGTTTGCACAATGAGCATCTGACAGATAACTCAGATCAATCGTGTTTTGAGGAAGGAAATAAGTTCCAAATTGATCATCATCGGAAGAATGGCTGTTGTGTGCATGTGTGGAGGGGTTACAAGGGGGGAGGTAGATGAATCGATAGATAAGAGGCGCACCGCCCGAATTCGTCATGATCTCTCTTATTCACCCATCCCCTACCTTCCGCCCGAAAGAGAACATGGAAATGGATAGATCACGCGGTAAAGTAGGTCCAGAGAAAAGATTTGGTCCTCTGCATTGAATTTTCCCGTAACATAGGAACTGGCCTAGCAGTAGGATCCCACATGATGCAAGTACCCTTGAATAGGGGATACCTTTACCCCCACCCTTCCTACACTCCCTTTTCCGGGGAGGGGGACAGTCAACCCGCAAGAATGTTGAAAGAAACTGAGTCGTTGATTGTTCTCTTCCGTCGAAAGAGAAAGCACCCCATGAGTGTGTCCTTGTCAAAGGGAAGAAGAAGGAGATGGAGAAGAAGAGGGAGACTGTTTGAGGTGTCTCTCCCACTCTCTGATCTGTACCTCTCTCTCTCTCTCTCTCGACCTGCTCTCTCCATCTCCCACACTCTCTCGTCCATAACCCGATCGACCGCGCGCTTACTCAGCACATCGAGAGGCGGGTAGTGTCCATCCCATCCAGTCTCTCCCTCCTTCTCTCACTCTCTCTCTCTCACTTTCCCCCACTCTCTCACCAGCTTTCCCACAGCCCCGCTCAGCCCTCCTCTCCCCATTCCCTAATACATTCTTGGATCAGCCTTGCTCGTACCCGTTTCTGTCGGTTTACTCCTCGTCTTTTTCGATCGTTTCGTGCCCCAGCGAACCTTTCCACCCATTAAACATGCATGAACTTGGGCTAGAGTCAATTGGAAGTGGCTTGGGAAACGAGCACTCGTAACAAACGATCACTTTTTCCGCCGATTAGATAGCGTTTTCCGCTCGTTTCTGAGCTTTTAATAGCTTGAATTGACTACACCCTTATCGTATTTCCTTAACCTAGATTTTTTAAAAGTATTTTATGATAGAATTTAAATTTATGAATAGTAATATTGAATTGATCAGTTATTTACAGATTAGTTAGTTAGTTTGCGAACAACTTTTCTTCCCTGATCAAAATATTCGAACTCCTTCAATGAATCAATACATCAATGAATTCAATCTGATCCTTTGTCATGTTGATCTTTTCTATTTTTGCTAATCTTCAGTCATTATTGGCTTGTTCTTTCCTAGATATCGTATGAAATCGAGACGAACTTTTTCCAATATATTTAGTGAGTCTAAAGGAATCATGATGATGGATGGTAGTTGGTATGTAGTGGGAATGAGTGAAAGAGAATAAGAGAGAGAGAGAGAGAGAGAGTTTCATGGACTGCCCCCCTCCTCTCCCCTCACTCCTTCTTACAATGAGAGCCCTCCGTGCCTCCAATTACGTATTCATTTCGAGTGCTCCCCTTGCTGACTCGTTCATTATTACCCCTTGTCCCTCCGATTTCCTGTCTATTTCCCGCTGGTCTTGATTTCCCATTGTTGGGTTTTCACGCGAAGATCAACCGAACTTTCTTCTTGATACAATTTTAAATTTGCTTTATATAACTTTCTCCGATCCCTTCCCTATATCGATCATCGATGAAGAAGAGAGAGTTTTCTCTTGATCTGCTACTGTTGGGTTGAAATCATCTTATTTTCTGCTAGATCCGTTTAGATCAACTTGGTGCGAATGTCTCGTCATGTATGGAATGCGTCAAAGACAATCCTTTTTGTGAACAGTTTGTGGTTTCACATTCCTTTTCTTCTATTCGTTATTCTGAAATGAGTCGCGAAATGAATATCGTCGATGAAAATCGTCAATGAAATGGCGTTGAAAATCGTTGAAAATCGTTCGAATCGAAAATCGTTCGAATCGAAAATCGTTGAAAATCGTCAATGAAATGGCGGTTTTGTGGCCAAGTCTAGCCCTGTCTCATTTTGATCCCCGAGTCAATCTAGCTTTCCTCTACCATGTATTGCGCCCCTCCGCCACCCGCACACCACCCACAACAACAACAAGCAGCGCTAGAGACCGGACTCGCATTCCCTCCCTCCTTCCCTCCCTTCCCCCTTCTTCTCCCCTCTTGACCATGAAGCCTGAACGAGTTGTAGTATCGCTTGTTAGCGGGAGGGACCCCGAGAGAGCCTGCTGTCCGCCTCTTTTTGTTGTGTTCTGTACATGGCAATTCAATCTCGTTATTGGCTAGCTTCTCAACCACCAGTCCTTGCTTATGCCGGCCAACGTTTTGTACCCACCCCTCCTAAGTCGTGAGTGCCCCTCACAGAATGATCTACAACGCTCAACAATCGTGGAATCATGCCCGCACCTTGTCAATCTTAATCGCTTTTCAAGGTGTGGCTCGTCCCAAAATCTCCTCCGTCGCTTCCTTGTCTTATCGTATTTCTTCCTCCTCTGTGAAATTAAATCGTGTTTCCGCTTTCCAAATCTACTCACGAAATTTTCCGTTTTCCAACCGATTTCGCTCCTATTGCGGGGTCTCTTGTTTGTCCACTTTCCTCTCACTCACTCTCACCAGTATTTCTCCCTTCTCTTTCCTAGAGAGAGAGAGAGGCGGATAACTGTACAGATAACGTGGTTGTGAGTGAATGCACAGTTAACGAATAGTGGAGAGAAGAGAACAGATGGCGACTGAGAAGACAAACGGGTGATTATTGACCTAGTCTAAATTTTTACTCGGACATGAGAGAATGATGATGGAGAAAGAAGGTCGTACTTCGTTTTGTATTTACTATTCAGAATTCATGAAGAATCATGACCTTCATGAAATCTGAGTAAGAAGAAAGAAGCTCTTTCAAAAAACGGAAATAGTTTTTTTCCTTTCTTCAATTTGTTGACTCCTGAATGTGATTAACGTCTCCCCGGTGACCATAATCTTGATCAAGAATTGTCACTGATTTGAGCTGCAGTAGATTCACAAGTTAGTCTATCCCATCATGTCTTTAAGGACGCTCGACTAAAATGCTGTCATTTCAATGGCATCCCTTGTCATGTGAGAAGTGCAACTGGCCTAATCAAGATAGCCTGATCATTTTTCAGATAGTACGAGGATAAGCTTATACCGATGACCTCGTAACGTTAGATTCATCCAATCAGCGCAAGTCCCCGTATTTCCACGTGTGTGCCCGTTTCTTTCTCTTCCCTCTTTTTTCGCCTCGCTTTTTGTCGGTCCGTCATCCCCAACAATAGAGAGTGAGTGAGCGAGGCCCCCAATGGGCTGAAGCCCAGTTTGAGGTTGAATTCGAATAGCAGGGAAGGGAAAAGCAGGGATTGAGTGGATCACACATGTTCCACATGCTATATCTCCCCTACCTCTTTCTTCCCCCCCCCCTTAACTCGTCGTTTAACGATCTACGAATGATGGCGGAGATTCGAACGACCTCCTGGAAGAAGAGAAGAAAGAAAGAAAGAACGAGAAAGAATGGGTCTTATCCTCCCCTCAGTCGGCAAATCGAGCGTCGTCTCCTTTCAAGCGTGTTTTTGTGTGGGAGAATGACTGAGAGGACTGGCCTAGTTCATTCAGATGATAGCTTACTAGACCAAGCATTCTCGCCTCCTTTCGCTTTTGGGTAAGAGAATCTATTCAAAAGTAAATCCGTATATTCTCGAATATTAACGTCGTTATGAGTCTTTTTGAGCGGTGGATGACTGGAAAGAAAGGACTCGCTTCAGTTCTCTGGCCGTTTGCATCATCACTACTGGCCTGTCACTGCTTTACCCCTCTCTTTCTTTCTCTTCCCGTCTCTTTAATCCGCCTTATCTCTCCCTTCGGGGCAGTTGCATCCTCGTATTTCTTCCTTCGCCTAGTGTGAAGTCTGTGGCCATTCAGCTGACCCTGGCTGTCCCCCTCCTTCCCTATTCATCTCCATCATCGTATCTTATCAATCTCCGCAATAACACGAGTACAATGACCATCTCTCTTCTTACCATTCCCCCCACTGTACTCAATCTCTCCTCTCGTCTCATCATTCCCCCCTTCTTCTTCATTCGAATCCCTTGAGCTCTCCTCGGGGGGCTTCCTTCTCTTCTTGTGTGTATGTGTCGACTGCCTCGAACTCCCCTCACTCAGTCAACTTTATTCTCTAGCCTTCTTCTTCTTCTTTCGTCGTTTTTATTTCCGCTTGTCGACATGTTTTCACGCGACATTCTTTTAGATCGGATCTATCCGTAATCAAGTTGGTTGCTGTACGATCTTTTCTTGCGCGTTCTTCTCTTCTTCTTCTTCTCTCAACTCTTCTCGAACCTTGCCAAACGCCAACTTTCTCGCTACTGTAACCCCCTGTAGTAACACGATTTCTCTATTGACCAATTATCGCGGTGTACTTGCTCTATGGTCGCTCGATACTTACCGTACACTACTTGTTCAGGGTGGTGTGCATGGCGGTGTGATGGGCGGTGCGCGGAGTGCGGACAGACCGCCGCCGATTCACAATGCCTTCCGGTTATTCATATTGTTCCTGCTGGTGCGGATAGAATGCGACGCCGCAACGGCCAGCTTCGACCTCGAGAAGGTAACAGTTTTAGCAACAATTTAAAAAAATCTAAATATATTTTGGGGCTAACCTGTCTTTTCGATCTTTTGGGCAATCGAACAATATTGTGTGCGGAGACCGTAAATATTGTTCGAGTAGTAGTGTGAAAGAACGAGCGATTCAGCTCGAGGGGTGTCTATGATCCTCCTTCAATACATAAATTTTGAGTGGTTGGGAGATGATTGTTTACGCGGGCGCGACGACATCGAAATGCTTGCTTGAAACGAAAATTGAGCCAATCGAGCCGTTTTTTCGAGAACAAAATCTACTTAACATTTTCGTCATGACGGCAATAAATAACAACTTAGGATTACTTTTCTGACGTCTTTGGATTAGTATTTTATCGCATATCTCGACGATAAAAACGGTTTGTAGTCGCTAATTCAAAAATATCTGTTCTGACTATTTCATACTCTCTCGTTATTGCTTTTTGGTGGTCTCGAGTATTCCCGAAAGTGGTTTCCTCTCCTGCCTCGGGCGGTTTTCGTGCATTTTCAAGAGGGAACGGATGAGGAAAAGATGATGTATGATCTCTAGTTTTCCGTTAGACAGCAGCAACAACTTTTGAGTGGATGGGAGGGGAATTGAGGGAGATCTAGGAAGTGGTTTGCAGCCTCTCGAAAGCGTTCGTCTCTTGACCCATACGGGTTGAGATTCTCGAGGTCAGATGTCAAGAGGCCGCGCACACTCCCGTTTCCTCCCTTATGATCACTGTCTCTCTCGATTATACACGATCTGTCGCTCCTCCATTCTCGTCTCCTCTCTCCACTCCCTCACCCGGCTGCAATGAGCACGCTTGAAAGGCAACACTCTCGAATGGAGAGGAGAGGGAGGGAGAGGGAGAGGGAGAAGAAGAGATTCAGAGAAGTGGAGTGGAGAGCTAGTAGCCATATCGAATGGCCCTCTCAGATCCAGCAGAGGGATGCAAGGACCGGCCACTCTTGAGAAAGCGAAAGAAACACGAAATCGAGAGCTTGATGGCATCTCAAAAGGGATGGAAGATATTGGGGGGAGATTAAGAACAGTGTATAGGGGACAGCCAATATTCAATCATTCCCAGGGATCAGGAATCATTAGTATGTTTGAAAATAGGAAGTGAAGAAATTAGAATCAAGAGATAGGAGCATGATGCTACTAAAAAAGGGAAAAAATATGGATAGACTCATGATGATACTGGAAAAATGATGAGTTGATGTGAATGATGATTTTTCAGGCCCTCTCCACACCGTGCAATCCGTCCTGCTTTAATGGTGTGTGCCTCTCGGAGGTTTGCGTGTGTCAGAAGGGATGGAAGGGACCACAGTGCGATCTGTGCCATGGTCGAGTCGAGTAAGTCCAAGAGTTGAGAGATTAATTTCGTTTTCTACTATCTGATATGGTCCATATCTCCAACTGAACACTTACCGAATTTTTCAATTTAATTTGAAAAAACGGTTAGGTTTTCGCGGTGTGACCAAAGATCAATTAACAAATATAATTCGTGCATAAAGTATGTTACAGTAGATTCAGTCACTCTTATGTTCTAAGGTCATAGTAGTAGCATCTTACTGCCATCAGCTTACAGTGACTACAATAATTAAAATGTACTTTACCGTTGGGGATAAAATGTGAGACTACGGAGAAAATGTGAGACTACGGTGTGAGACTACGGTCAAAAATACACATTTATACTGTAGATTTTAAAAGGTTACTGTAGCTAATAGAATACGGTATTCATCATCTTCCAATTACGTTTTCAAACGCTGACAAAACAAGCGTTGTGAGCGATTACGCGACAGCTGAGATATTTATAACGGCAGCAACGATGTCATGCTGAATTCTGCGAATTGCATATTCTGTCAACAGCTAAAGTGTACCATAGACAACGGCATTCAATGACAGTAACACAAATAACTTCTCTTACTGAAATAAACCATTCGGATGTCATTAGAATAATTTCACCACGGGGTTAACGAGATCTGGAAATCACTTGTATTTAAAAAAGGTAGAGGTCATAATTCTGCTGCAGGATCCACGATCTCTCCACGCCCATCACTGATTCGCCCCCGACCGTAAATTATCCATCCACGGCCAACTGTGGATGGCTCGTCGACGTTGCTGTGAGTTCTTAATTTTTGAGCTGACACCTTACCATCTGGCGTAAATTTGGAATATTTGGTTAGAAAATGCTATAAATACGTACGCACTTTCCCGTTAGATCCTGCTTCTCTGATCTAGTATTTGGATTGAAATTGTGACGAATCCGTTCTCGCTTTCCCATTAGCTATCGCTTTTCTGACCATAAATATCATTATTTGGTTAGTAAATGTCATGAATAGGTCGTTTTCTCATGTTGTGTTGTGGTCTCCTCAAAAGCCATGTCGTCTTCTCATTAGTTATTGATTAGGCCATCAGCCTTTGATGGACTTCCATTCTGCGAACTGAAAAGAGAGAGAGAAACATGTTGCGAGAGTAAGAATTTTATGGTGTTGCACCCAAAATATGCAGTCAATAATATATTAATATAGTATCTAAAACGACATATTCAGCTAGACCGAACCCTAGCTAGAAATGCGACTAGACTGCGACAATTAAAGCTAATCATTATGATTTTGGATTTAAAAAATCATTCAGCTGCATAAATTCAGCGAACGGAAGAAAGGGATGTTTACAGCATAACGAGTGCGAAATTATTTAAGAATTCGACGAATCTGAAGCTGACGGTGTCCAACTTCTCCACTGAATGTGGCTGGGATTACCTCTACGTGTATGATGGAGAGGGCACGGATGGAGAGCAACTGGCTGCGTTGTGGTGAGCATTTAGTGGTTGTTAGATACAGTACTACGTTCAAAGCAAACGTGTTCATTCGAAAGAATGAAATTAGTGATGACATATGGAGTTAATCAAACCACTCGTTATTGAACCCTGTGGAACCCTTAAAGACCTCATTTTTCAGAGAAATACTGAATATTTTCTTTACAGTGGTCAAATCAACGAGCCATTCGAGCTGAATCTCCCCTCTGCCAAATCTTTCGCCTTCTTTTTCTCTGATCTCGCCCAGAATCACGACGGATTCACAGTGACCGTCGAGCATAATACGTGAGTTGAACAGTTTATTACTTCTATTTGATGATGTAATCACGAATCATGCGAGTAAATGGGTGTAAATCTATCACTTGTTCTAAATCACTTGTTCTCGTAGGTACGTGAATTATACAAGAAACATAATAGGAAAATAGCCCCTGCTAATACTGCCATTTCTTGGGCACGGGAGAATGATCTAGCGCGGGAGAATGATCTAGGATACAGCAGATAGATAATCAAAGACAAAAAATTCTGTTTTCTTTTATTAGTCTCCAAATCTCAATCGTTGATCTCCTTTGATCTCTCTGCCTCCCACTTGGCACCTCAGCGATGATTGGTGTAATGTGTAAGAAGAGTAGGAAGAAAGACTTATGGCCATTCGACGAGGGGGCTTATTCAACGGGTGAGAGGAAAGATGAGAGGGAACGTGACGGGCGATGGAGAGATTACGACAGATTATATTATACCTATTATCGCCTAGATACGAAGTGAAGAAAAAATGGTTGCAGTGTTAAATTCCCTATTTTTAAACCGTTCGTATTTTTTACATAGTCAAACGTGAGGGAACAGAGAGTGTGAAGTGAAAGAAGAGAGGAGAGGATGTGACTGGAGCGGAAAAGAGAAATTACGACAGATTAGAGGCTCTAAGAACATGAGAATGTGAAGCGTCACAAACAAACATGCGGAACATCAGACGATGCACAACAAGAAGAGGCAAAAAAAATTTAGACAATGCTATTTTCGTTTTCTGAAAACTTTCTGAAAAAATAACAAAAAAAAACAGAATAACGATTTGACATATTAATTTCCAGCAGCACAACAAGATTATGTCTTGTAACTAATATATTTCAGTTGCCCCTACAACTGCAGTGGAGTTGGTCGATGTCTACCATCGGGCGAGTGCTCTGATTGTCCTCCCGGAAGAACGGGACGGTACTGCGAACAGCAGTGAGTTTATACAATAGATTATTGATTTAAAACAGTAAAAGAGAGATTTTTTGTGAAAAATTCTTCGCTTATTAGTTCTCAATTCCCCAGTTAAAATATTGCGTTCATCGTTACCAACATTTATGCCCGAAAGCCATTTTCATTCGGGAATAGGTTGAACTCGTTTCCCTCAATTGCACAGCGTTCTGGCCCACATTGTTCTCTCCAGATAAGGGTGAACAATGGATGCAAATTTCGCGCCAAAATCCCGACACGAAAGAACTGCAATTTCCCGCTCGATTCAAACAACAGAGTGGGGAGAGCGGTCGCTCCTCCCGCCTAGGCCTTGTAGTTCGATTCATGCAAAGTGAGCGAGTAGATATGCAAAGGTCTCCCCCTTATCTGTCGGAGGAGAATGCTGTGATTGCCTGCGAAATAAGCAAGCTTGAGACTCTCTTGAGACAGCTCAGAAATTCAGAAGTATATCAGTTGTGTTGAGATTCTGCTCGGATGACCTCAATGGTGAGACGGGCCCTTGTTCGAATGCGAGCAAGTGCAAGAAGGGAGAGAATGGTCAACCCGCCTACTGCGATTGCAATCAACCTCATCATGGTGAGAAATGGGGATGGCTCTTAATATCAGGAAATACTGTACTTCTTAATATTAGATGTGCAAACTTTTTCATCCATGTTCTCCTATCCGAAAAGGATCATGACCTATACCACAACATGATTGACGCGTGTCCTCGATTATGTAATGATTAATAGCCTACTGGTATCCTCCAATTGTCCACTTCCCATTCATGGGCGGTGACCTCGATTGGTGCAGAGAGGGTTAGCTAGCAATTATTGCTTGTTCCCCCAAGCACTGGCTGACTAATTGATGCTGACATTCAACAAAGAGTGCTAGTATGGAGGGCAGGTACGAATTGCGATGAATAAACTATAGGGGATTTTTCTGAACTTAAAGGTTCTGGCATTAAGAATGGGTATAGTAGAGAATGGATAACTACTGATAACGGACCAGATAATCTATCGAAGATGGTAAAGAACTGAGTATTCAGATATAACACAGAGAGCGCATTAGAAAATATGAACTGAAAGATATAATTAAAGAATTCAGGTGATCAATGCCAGGTGGTGAAGAGCTCGTCGTTGTGGGAACGGGACATCATCAGAAGTGGTCCCCAACCGAGAGGAAGGGCCTCCCATGCGTCCGTTCTCATCACTCGGAACAACGGGAATAAAGAGATCTGGACGATATTCGGAGATCGGTAAGCAATACCCGTCGTATTTAACTATTCATGGACGTTGTTTGATAAAAATCTTTAATCTTGTGCAGAAGCATAATCACTTTTCGCTTCACTTACTGTGTGCAAGATATTTTCGGGATTGCAGATTCAACAACGTCGCCAACTTCGGCGAGATCGTAGTGTATGACACGGAGAAGCAGACGTGGAATGAGATCATCACAAATGGAAATCGACCCGAGTGGAGATACGACCATTCCCTAGTGTATTACAAAGTGAGAACGGCCCATTGGATCGAACTATGGTTATCGGGATAAATATGAGATCATCATTCCTCGTGTTCTCTCATCACCCTGATCGGTGAGAGACAACGAGGAATGAAGATACAGATTCTTCATTTTGACTACCCAGGAACACGATTCAATTCTGAATATATTTCACATCGAATTTGTTTCAGCTGAAATGATATTACCTTTCAACATTCTCACTTCAAACCCATATACACGTCAATCAACCGTAAATAATTATTTGCACATTTCAGAGCAAGATCTATCTGTTCGGAGGCATGATTGAGAGACAGAGGACGAGTGCGGAACTGTGGAGTCTCGATCTGACCTCTCTTGTGTGGACGAAAGAACACGGCGACAACAAGGACCTCATCGTGAGTGTTTTGCATACAATTTGTGCAAAAATATCTAGATCATCAGAATCGGATTTTTTTACAATTTTTCAACAAAATGACAGTGTTGGTCTAAGATTTTTCGAAAATTCAAAAGTGCAGATAAAATTCAAAAAAATAAAATTTTTTTTTTCAGACCGGTCCCCTCGCCGTCTACGGTCACTCTGCCCACGTAATCGACAATAAGATGTACGTCTTCTTCGGTTTCAATCCGGTCATCCGATTCGTCACACGAGTTCAGATCTGGGACTTCGGTGAGTGCATTTTAATCTTTTAAAGGAAAAAAATAATAAACAAAACATATTTAAAAACCTAATGAAATATGTAGATGAATCAAAATCCATAAATAATTAATGAGAATAATTAATAATTCAATTAATTAATAAAATAAAATGCAGAGTCGCGACAGTGGTCGAGCGCGGACGTGACGGACATCGACGCAGGGAGATACCGACACACCTCCGTATACTAGTGAGTGTGATCTATGATCTTTTACAATTTATCTAAATACTATCTTAATAGCAAATATCGTATAATTCGTGTAATAATGCACATGATTCGAAGGGACCTTTCTTTCAAAATTTACAATTTCGGTCATTTCAGCGAGCCGCAGCATGCTGTGCTCGTGTACGGTGGCATTCTGCAGCAACCTGCCTCTGGTGATTCGTCGAATAACGCCAACGTCACCACTGACAAGCTCATTCGATTCAGCATCGCAAGGGTGAGAACTCCTTTTTCTTTCAGTCTGCAACATATGGTTGCCACACACAATCGCATTCAGATTTTAAAACTATGAGCACACCAATAATAAATGTGCTGATAAAACGTAATGATATATTATGGCAGGACGGCTCCGGTTACAACTGGGAATCCCTCGAGCCCTCCGGAACACCGATGTACATGCACTCAGCGGCGATTATCAATGGGTAAGATGCGAACTCAAATTCCTTCTGCATATAATGAATATATTGTTTTTTTTCTGTATTTTGTGTAAAACAATGAATCAATCGATATTCCTTCCTTTCACAGGATGATGATCACAGCTGGCGGAAATGCGTACATGAAGAACGGCCAGCTCACTGATTGCTTCCAGGGAATCGTCCTCAGCTATGATATTCGTAAGTTATTATTTCGTAAATAGCTAGGCTAACTACTTGTTAGTGAAAAAAATTGTCTGTAAATCAGCCTTAGAACTATAAATTATGGAAAAAGTACGGTAGATTCCATAAAGTACGCTATAACACGGGTATCGGGAGAAAACGAAGCAATGCCGGAACAACTTGCAAAAAGTTGTTCCGATTTCGGCCAAACTATAATGGGGGATTATACTAGGGACACTATTTCGAAAAATTTAGGGCATTTGTTCCAGAGCCGGCATTTAGGATATTTCCGGCTTTGGACCTGGCTCTGGTGTATCTCGGCTCCCAGACGTGCTAGAAAGTCGCGCCTGTGCTTAAAAAATGCGGAAAATTATTTTGAACACATTTTCTATTTTGACTTAAGAAATTGGAAAAAATCAAAAAAGTTATGAGCGAAAAACTGAAAAATATCATCATTTTTATTTTTCTTGTATATCACGCAGGTCGAACGCACGGATTTTTATTGCAGAATTTCGAAGTACATACTCATATATATTCCCAAAAAAAATTTCATGAAAATCGGGTGTGGTTGGAATTTGCTACATCTCCTCAAAGGTGGCAAAATCGCTGATTTTGCTGGTTTTCTGTGAAGAAACTCTCGGTAATTTATCGCTATCCTGCCAAATATATCTCAAATATTATTTTATGACTTATCACACATTTTTATGGGCAAAGAATTCGAATCCAGCACCTTTATTTTTGACCCCCGACCATGAACCCGGGGTCATGGTCCGAAATGGGCATGAAAAGTTATGTTCGAGAAACTTCAATTGCTATACGGCGATGTGTTGCATAGTCCCCAAGAAAATTTCCACCACCGAAAAAACCGTAATTCGGTAATCGCAAATTGATTTATAAAATAAATATTATATTTTTCCTTTAAAAAATCAGTTCTCGATTTCGCAGCTTCGGAATACGGTTTTTTCGGTGGTGGAAATTTTCTTGGGGACTATGCAACACATCGCCGTATAGCAATTGAAGTTTCTCGAACATAACTTTTCATGCCCATTTCGGACCATGACCCCGGGTTCATGGTCGGGGGTCAAAAATAAAGGTGCTGGATTCGAATTCTTTGCCCATAAAAATGTGTGATAAGTCATAAAATAATATTTGAGATATATTTGGCAGGATAGCGATAAATTACCGAGAGTTTCTTCACAGAAAACCAGCAAAATCAGCGATTTTGCCACCTTTGAGGAGATGTAGCAAATTCCAACCACACCCGATTTTCATGAAATTTTTTTTGGGAATATATATGAGTATGTACTTCGAAATTCTGCAATAAAAATCCGTGCGTTCGACCTGCGTGATATACAAGAAAAATAAAAATGATGATATTTTTCAGTTTTTCGCTCATAACTTTTTTGATTTTTTCCAATTTCTTAAGTCAAAATAGAAAATGTGTTCAAAATAATTTTCCGCATTTTTTAAGCACAGGCGCGACTTTCTAGCACGTCTGGGAGCCGAGATACACCAGAGCCAGGTCCAAAGCCGGAAATATCCTAAATGCCGGCTCTGGAACAAATGCCCTAAATTTTTCGAAATAGTGTCCCTAGTATAATCCCCCATTATAGTTTGGCCGAAATCGGAACAACTTTTTGCAAGTTGTTCTCAAAGGGCTCATTTTTGCTACATTCTCTCGCGAGACCTGTGATAAATCCATAATGCGAATCGCAAACTGAAGGCTAAAGTCTGACCGGCAGTAAAAATAGCTGGGTCAATGGACGCGCGTTACGTGTCAATGTGCACGCGTCACGCGTTCTGTCGAGGCCATTCTTGGTTTTTGACGGTTTTCGCCAATTATCGATTTTTTTCGATAAATATATGATTTTAGTATGCAACAAGTGGACGACTCCGCTGCCTTCGCCGCTTCTTCGTCGTTACGGTCACTCGATGGTTTCGGATGGCGAGGTAAGGGGTCGACAAGTGAAAGGCTTTAACGCTGAGCTAAGCCGAGTATAGGCTGATTTTCAATAGTTAGCCAACTTATCATACATGTTTCAGCATTCAAAAACGGCAAATTGATCACAAGTGATTTCACCATCAATGCATTCTGGTATAAATGAAAAATTGTGATCCACAGGACTACGCGTGGGTTATCGGCGGTTTCAACGGGACGATGCTCAACGACGTCATTCGATTCATTCCCGGTAAGGTTTATCCAAATTACACCAAAACATATTTTAAAAAAGATAAATAACTTGATTGAATAGCTGTTTTCGATCGCTGTTGAGTAAACAGTAATAATTCTTGAGTAAATTCTCGAAATATTTGTTCAATAATTTGATTTTTCAGCCGACTGCGTCGCTGGTTCCAAGTCGCCCAATGAGTGCGCTAAGATCACAGAGGGCGTTCAGTGCGTGTTCACGAATGGACAGTGCACAAAGTACTCGACATCGGAGTCATTCCCGGCTGATTTCCTGTCGGTGATCAGTGGCCTCCCAGCGAAGAAGAGCATTCAGCGGGCGGAACCAAAGTGCCAGAACACGGCTGATGATCGGAGGTAATCTCTAAATTATTGCTAATTTGTTTTATGATGGGATAATGTACACGATTCTGACATGGGAATGGTCTGAACAAATCGAAACCAATCGAAACATGGTTTAAGAATTTTCTGAAGCAGTTTTGGAAAACAGTATTGAAATCAGCCTCCCTGAATTAGTCTACCCTGCAAATCAATTCAGGATCGGAGAATGTGAGTTCAGTCCATTCCCATGTGAGTGATTATCGGTCAAAACGTGAATTATTGCAGTTCGGCATGCGAGGACAACACAGACTGTCTCTCGTGTGCCTCTCACTCCGGTTGTGGATGGTGTGTGGGCAGTACGCAGTGTCTGTCGGTCGAACAGGAATGCGTTGCCGGACAGGTATTATTTTTTTAATTTCACTTTTTGGCATTAAATATTTCAAAAATTATTGACTATTGTTCATTTTGGTGAGCTGCAAAGAGAGTTTTGCATCGATCACGAAGTGCTCTATATTGATATATATTGCAGGACATGATCCGTTCGTACACGTCCTGTCAATCGGATCTCGCAGTGAGGGAACAGCACCGATCCTGTTCCTCGGTCTCGGATTGCTTCTCGTGCAAGCTGATGACGCACTGCAATTGGTTCGGTTACGAGGGCAAGAAGAGCTGCGTGTCCCTTCGAGAGCAGGGTAGGCGAGTGAGCCACGAGGGCCAGAGATTGTCAGGTGTGTGTGCTTGTACTAACCCCCGATAATATACGGCGTGCGCGCGGGTTTGAATGTCAGATATACGGTGCATGTATGCTAACCGCTACGGCTCCAACCAAAGATTAGACTTGCTTTTTTTACGAAGATCGAAGATCAGTGCAAGCCCATATTTGTTGCACGCCAAATCGCTATACTATTTAACAAAATCAATGTTATTTCTCAATTAGTCCCTGGCTTCCACCTAATTCCGTTTCCTTGTTTGGATCAGTATCAAATGGAATACTTTGATCGCTCGCTGTGTGCATGAGATCTTTCGTTTACAAACACCACTGCTCGGCTCTGATTATCTCAGTTTATGCCCCCCCCCCCCTCCGAGTAGTCTATGGGTATCGCTAGTGATAACAACTGCTGATATGGTTTCATCTCGCCATTCTCTGAAGAGCTGCGAAATGAAGATAGATACAAACTGCATCGTGATAGCATTAACAATTGGCCTGAGATAGCATGAATACAGTAACCACTAACCATAACCTAACCCGGCATGGAAATGCAAGCGGAGCAAATAATGAAGTCGTTGATTTCAGCTCAAGTCGCCTCGGAGATGGCAGCAAGAGAGGCAGAACGACTCGCATCTTCCAAGGTGAATCATTGACACAATTGATATTTATCACATCCTAGAAGGCTACAAGTCCCTTATACCACCTCTGGATCCCATTCACCATCTAATTCTAGATCCCTTGATGAAACATATCCGGGATCTTCTTCTTTCCATTCCCTCACTTTTCCTCTTTTTTTTGCCACACGATAGAATTGTTTCTACTACAATAATATATTTTGAAGGTGCCCGTCCGTCTAACAACCTCGCTCGCCTCGTTTCCCTCCGGTCTTCCGAGTGGACAGAACTTCACCCTCTGTCCCACTCCCTGTCCCGAGTACACGAACTGCACACAGTGCGTGGAGAACAAGTGCATGTGGTGCGGCAGCCAGAAGAGGTCAAGGGATTCACCATACCTTACTTGCTTTTGTATACCTATTTGACTCTATTTCGCACGATAAAGGGGACGTAGCCACAGTAAGTCATGATACCATAAGCTTGCCTTCTTGGTACAACTTTAAACCTTCGAGCATTATGAAGCTGACTGCTAGGCCAGTGACTGTGTGACCATAACATTAGTACACGTTCAACGTCGGACTCTTCAGTCAGATGACGATTGACAAATATTGCTTGCAGATGCGTGTACACGGACTCGTATCTCATCTCGTTCCCGTACGGTCAGTGCTACCAATGGACAACGAACATCGACAGTAGCTACTGTGAGATCGGTGAGAATTACTGTGTTGAAATCATTGGAAATAAAGGCCTTAGGCGCCTTGAGAGACTAACGTATCATGGTTTCCAGGTCTATTAGATCGCTCATGTGACTCTAGATAGCATAATATTCTTTTCCAGAATCCGGTCAGTGCTCCGAACACAAGAACTGTTCGATGTGCCAACTGGACCCGAACTGCGGGTGGTGGGACGACGGAGGCAACACCGGTCAGGGAGCCTGTCTGGAAGGCAACAATGAGGGCCCGAGAGACCCGGCACCGTCGGTTAGAGGAAGCTGGCATTTCGTCGGATGTCCACGTAAGCAATCCATACATTAGTGCCACGAAATTTCGTAATTTAAAGTTAGTTTTGGAGTGCCCACTTCAGGATATCATAATATTGAAAATTACGCTAAATTATTTTGCAGTGTGCCAATGCAATGGTCACTCGGAGTGCTACAAGTCGATGGAGAGTGGAATCGACGTGCAAAAGTGCAAGGAATGCGGTAACAACACGACGGGATCTCACTGTGAGACGTGCGCCGAAGGGTTCTATGGAGACACGAGGAATGGAGGCATATGCAAACGTGAGCATTTTGTACGAGTTAATGCACTGAATTTAAATTTAATTATTTACGAAAATAATTAAATTATATTAAATTCAGCGTGCGAATGCGTGGGCAACGCAGACGGCTGTCATCCTCACTCGGGCGAATGCTATTGTACTACCAAGGTTCCTCATTTTCGATAAGTCTATATTGTCTGAATTCGGATATTTATTGTCTGAAAGTCTTTGCCATCGATAAATCTTATTCCAGGGAGTTGTCGGGAAGCTGTGCGATCGCTGTGATACCAAGTACATCGGAAATCCAGAGAACGGTCGGCCGTGCTACTGTGAGTACAATGTTGTACAAACTGTCACTTCTTAGTTCCATTCTCTAGATAGATGATTAGAGCGGTCGGAATAGAGATCAGACTACCCTAAACCAAACATTTCTTCCATGCGATTGAGACTATGAAACACACAACACAAGGAATTATCGCTGGACCTCCCAGCTAGGCTATCGCGAAAGGCAATCACACACAATAAAGCTCCGCCGACACTCAATCAACCCTAATAAAAATCTGTGATTACTTGGAGCTGGTGATTTTTTGAAAAATGCGTGTCACACCTCTTGCCCACATGTTCATAGCAATAGATAGCGCAAGCTTGATCACAAGCGTGAACGATTATGCAAATAGAGTACAGTAGGAGAACAACATGTGATCGGCCCGATCTGTTTATGATTGTCGCATTCAAAAACGATTAGTTTTCGTATCTCATCATTTCCCTATAGCCCTCGATTGATTCACATGGTCTTTCTGTTGTGAATTTTGCTCGCGTATGTTTTATTTGGAAAAAAATATTAGGAGAGAATGGCTTAGTTTGTGATCGCTACCTAACTTTCTAAACTTTCTTGTTCAGACGAATTGACGGTCGATTTCATCTTCACCTTCAAGCTGAAGAACGAGCCACCCGACGATCACGTCTCTGAGATCTATCTCTTCTCCGTTCCCTACAAGGTGATTAGTATTTCCCGTCAGGCATTGTTAGCCGTTTCGTAACCCTTCATAATATCACCAGAAATGAGAAAATAATACCTCTGGTTTTTGCTATTTCTCGCAATAGAGTTCTGTACATATTGTTACGATAAGGAGTATAAAACAGATTACGGAAGCCTGTTATATATTGACTACATCATTCCTCTCAGCGTGACACGGACGTGCAGTTCTCTATCTCGTGCGAGTCGGCCACAGCCGCAGTCTCCCTCAATCTCACATCGAATATCTTCGACGGGCGATCGAGCAATCCGAAGATGAAAATGGTGAGGAATGATTACGGTCGCCATTAATATCGTCTAGTACTAAGGAGTTCTCGAACAATCGAGCAGGATCTCAGATTTTACACTAAAAGAATATGCATGATAACAGCTTTTGATTCTAATGCTGGCTTTTCGCAACAGTAGCAATCGCATGAAATCCTCCTTTATACTTCCTTGTTCAGATTCTCCACTAAAGATCAGTAGACAATCGAGTGCATCTCGCACTCATAGACAGCTTTTTAGTCTCGCTTTTTCAAAAGAAGTACGAAAAAGCGCAGCTAATTTGTAGTGCACTCGTTTTTCCCTGTTATCGAGGCCTTCAGACTAGTAGCGCACCTCTAACAGTCTCTAACCACCGTAGTTCTCTCTGCTTCTTAGTCCGCAAACGTCGTCGATTCTGATGAGAACACGCTAACATTCGAGGACCTCGTAAGTTTCATGATCTGGCCTCTCCTCTTCCTTCTTTCCTCTCTGGTCCTGTCACATCCACCTCCGTCACACCGTTCCTCCTTCCAACGTTTCCTCCTTCTCCTCCTTCTTCTCCTTCTCTCGACGTCATTGTCCTTTTCCCTATGAAGTCCGCTCCCTCACTACTCTAATCCACTCTGCACTACTAAGAATACAAGCAACGTTCCTTATCGTACATTTCTCCCCTCTCGTGGGATCGTCAAATCGACTCTTTTCGAGTTTCGGAGATTCATTACGATTGATTCTAAACCTCCAAATCCATTTGTGATGTCCCGAAACTCAGAAAGAGCCATCCAATCCCACAGTGACCTCATGTCGTCGACAATATTGTGTGATGAGAAGAGCTCAATCCATTCGATATTCGAATTGTGGAGGTTCTTCTCGCTTCATCTGTCGGAAACTAATCGATAATTTGCAGATCAACCATCCGTGCGACGCGAAAGGACTCCGACGGCACTACCTTGCGAACGATCCCGGATACGCATTCGGAACTGATGCTAACACAACTTTCTTCGTAAGTTGCAGTACTTCCTTACTAAGATAAGATCCTTTTTCATAGGACGAAGCCGCGTGATTCTTCTCTATCGCGTGCGCGCGTAGTCAAATGACGATAGGGGTTTTATTAGACGACGACGGTTGCAGTTGCGAAACTCTTTTTTTTTAATTGTCCGTTGTATCTGACCGGCCAGAGAACACTGAAAATGAAGAGTGTGCCTACGCCATCAGTCTTCCAACCTTGAAAACAAAACCTCAAATGTCGTGTGGAGACAAGAGCTTTTCCAATTAGTCAAGGCAACGGGAGACAAGATGTCGATTTCTTTTGTAGAGAGTCATGGTTACGGTAGCTTGTACGCAAAAAGTACTGCGGAAAATGGACTTTGGTCTTTGACGTAAGCCAATGATTCCACATTATGCTCAAATTTGGCTCGTAAAGACGCCTTCGTGATAAGAGTTCGATCGGCCTCTACGATGTTCTTATCTCGAGGAAACATCACTGGAAAAGCAAAAAAAATGTATTTCGTAGTCACAAAGGGACGATATATGAAATAAAATTAAAAATTGAAATTATAAATGAAATCTTGAAAGAAGAACGGCCTTTTGATACCCCCATCTTGATAAGCGATAAATATTAATTTCAGGTGAAAGTATCCAACTTCTCCACACCAATTACCATCCAAATTTCTTTCGCCCAGTCGCCGCCCATCAACTGGGTGCTATTCTTCGTCATTTTTGCCGCGTGAGTTCTTTTTTAAACATGTTTTCTCCTATCAACTGTCGCTATCGGCGAAAATTCTGCTTGCCCGAGGCGTTTTATGGCACTAGAAGCGTCAATAAACGCACCACGCGCTCAGATGATGGCAGTTATGGTTCGGCAAGATGCAGTTGTTTCTTCATCTCACACACTTTCTCTGCATTCAGAGAGCCTAGAAAGCGCACGCAAGAGGAGGGCGAATGCTTAGCAATCCTTGGATCGCTGAGCATGGTGATTCAGGATGGAATAGTATAAAACAAAGGGGAGTAGAACAAAGGCGCCCCGTAGTTTCTATTTCTCCTCCAAAATGATGGCCCATCCGCTCTTCTCACGTGGCATTCGGCCCCCGTCGCAGATGAGCTGGGCTCGAGGTCCGGCGTTTCTGGTCGCTTCACGAGACAGAGCGGATGTGGGGTGTCGTCGAGAGACAGTGATCGACATGCCGGAAGATGAGGATGAGGAGGAGTGGGACGACGACCTCTTCGAGATCACAGTTGCGTATTTCGTAGTCCAGGCGCTGGTCTGTGTGACGGTCGTCTACCTTCTCATACGCACCCTTAAGGACGGTCTGGAATATCTGCTGACACTGCACGCGTGAGAATTATATCTTTTTCCCTAGCGCAGATTCTCTGTGTTTTGAATTATTTAACCCTTGATCTTATGGGGCGCAACACATGTTCTAGGTATACCATCATTTAGAGAAGCGATTATTTTTGCATGGGGAATTTTTCTCTAACGTATCGGCAGTAGGGCTCCCGAGCGCGAGAAACATCTTTTACGCGCCGAAAAAACTGCCCATCCACGGTGAAACACCAGCCTTTTGTCATGACAAATGGACTTGCATAAAATGCAGCGGCGCCTGAGCTTGGAATAGGAGCAGTAGTTGCAATCGATGCCAATTCCGAGGGACATCAACTTATGGCGCTCTGGTGAGCGACCACTTAATAGGGAAACGAACATGCAGAATTTATTCATGCTTCTTTCCTACTTGCTGTACTTCGTCATCGCTGTGCTACTGTGAGTCCCGCAACACTTATTCTCTTCCCTGACCCTCTTTATTTGCCATGATCTCTCGATTTATCTACTCGGCGAGAGATCATGTGACATGGATTGGATACGGTAGCTCGGTTACACCGCGCGCCTCGCATTTCGTTATCGTTTCGTCGAGTTAAGAACTCATTTGACGCGCTACTCTAAGAATAACACTCGCGCCCTAAAAGATCAGAGGAAAATCAAAATCCAAAACAGCGCTGAAACGGCAGGGCAAGTGGATCTATCTGTGCAGATCGGTTTTCACAAATTAGTGCAGCTGCGCCGCACGCGACTAACTTCCTCCTCTTGCTGTCACAATGATTAGTCCGACCGATCAGTTCCGCTTGAACGCTGATTGCTCTCAGGAAAGGGATAATGAGGAAATATGCCAGTTATCTATGTAGACTACGGAAATATGGTCAGGACAGGATTACTGAGCCGATATGTAATTTAATCATGCAGAATACGGTAAAGTACGGTAGCCCTTCGAAAAATCGATACTTTCAGGTGCTTCATCATCCTGCTCGTTGTGGCAGGACTACTGTGGATGGTCAAGCTGAGGATCGAGGCCTATCGAGCACGACAGAATCACATCAATGAACTCGTGCACGTAAGTACCCTCATTCATCAATCCATTCCATCTCTATTATCTACCCATGCCATTTACCCCCGAAATCCAATTACGCGAAAAGAAAGCGAATCGGAGAAAGAGTGTGTGTGCTCTAATAGTGTGTTCCGGGTTGGGCGCGGGGGCAATTGTGTTCACTCCCTCGTTTCCCTCACTCACTTCCATTCCCAATTAGGCCAGACGATCGATCAAGCGATCTTAGAGAGAGGGAGTAACGCCCCTCCTCCTCTCCTCCTCTCGCACTCTCTGATCTCAGAGTGGCCTCCTCATTCCACCCTCTAATCACCTGCTCCACCCTCACTTTTCCCGATCCTCCTTCCTTACTCGCTTATAAACCCCCGGTCGCGCGCTACTCGCGAGTGGGTGATAAGGACATCACAAAGAGAAGAGATGGACCCTCTCCGTCCAGACGGACCCTTCGCCCTCTCAATTGACGAAGACCGCTCCCCTTCTTCCACCCTTCCCGATCTCTATCCGATCATTGAAAGACGTCCAGACGGCTCGCTCATTCTAGATTATTCCTATTCCGACAGTCGCGATCCGGAACTCGGATTGCCCCATTCCCCTGTCCTGTCCGAAGGATTCGATTCGTTCATCGACCACTTCTACCGGGAAGTGCCTGAGGGAGCCACGGCGTCTCCCTATCCAGGCGCCGTACACGTTGAGCCCGCTGCCCCGGCCACGTCTACGATCGGCACTGCCGATCCGGAAACCCTTCCTGCTATCGCTTCTGCTCCTGTCCCTGTCTCGAGGGAAGACGAGCTTCCATTGAGACGCCCTGAAGAAGTAGCCCCTTTACTCGTGCATTCCCAGAAGGCATCGACCCCTCTCGCCCATCGCCCTCCAGCCTACATCGCGCTCGCTGAACTGAACGGTGACGGCCTGTGGCACTCGCGCGACTGGCAAGCGCCTGAGGCGCCGCCTCCCGCGTACGCGCCCGCGACTAGCGGCGCGTCACGCGTCCGCCTCGGGTCGGACGCGGAGCAGGCGGGCCGCGTGTTCACGGAAACGCGCCCCTTCGCCTGGGACGGTGACTGGATGAACAAGCTCATCGTGTCGATAGGAGTGGTCGTACACACATCCTGGTGGCTCAAGCGCAAGACACGCTTTGCGAAGAGACGAGCGGCACGCGCCTGGCGCGCCCTATCAGGCCACTCGAGGATCGTCCCTGAGGACTATCTGGACCCGGCACTGGAGCAGGACGAAGACTTTGGCTTCCTCGCGAAGGAAGAAGCGGTAATTTATTATTGTCCTCACTGCATGTCAATCTCTAGTATCCCTAGTACTACAAACTCATTCATTAACAAGGGTGCTTTAGTCGTAGTATTGGTATATTGTTAAAATTTCAATTGCAGATGAACTCGCGACCGAGTCGCTCGATCAAGCTCGATCTCTCAGCTCCCGGATCCAACCTTGTGAGTCGTTATATGTATATATATATTTTTGTTCTTTGCTCACCTTTTTGCATGAGACTCTGTAGTAGTAGTGAAAATGATAAGAGCGAATTGAAAAATTTATTGGCTGATTTTAAATTCCTAATTGCAGGCACCGACGCCAATTGCCATCGAACCGAGGGCAAACTACAAAGTGAGTTTTGGTTTTTGATTCGCAGCTTCCCTACGAAGCAGTAACAATTTGATCACGAAGTGGGATAAACTCATGATCTTCTAACCCTTCTTAAGAAGGGGTTTTCTAATATTAAATAAATTATAGTTATTTATTCCAATTGCAGGTTGGTCTCGTGACTGTGGCAATGAGGTTGCCAACAGGAGGCAAGCCCCACACGCCGAATGGAACATCGGGTTAGTATTTTCTCTTCAATTTTTTATAATTGAAACGTTTGCCAATTTTCCTATTTTCTATGCTTAGTCATTCCATTTATGAACTAGGGTACTCGGCTTTGGGGGACTACATCAATATATGCTCATTATTGAAATTTGATACCAATGACATCTTGTGTTAGGATAGATAGTGATCACTCGATAGCACGATGCAGTCAGCAACAATTATCCTGGATACGGGAGATGTTGATAGAGTCAAATACAAATAAATACAAATAACAAATACAAATAATAACATTCGCACATTTGAATCCCGACATTTCGTTCTTTCGCGACGGTCCTAAAAACCATATCCTAGTTATTTGCTGGGGAGGTACTACTTGGGATGAAGCCTAACGAGATGGCAGGCTCGCGGGATCGCTGATTCGTGTTTAAAAGGTAGTACTAGAGATTTACATGGAATGAGCAAAAATAAGCATAGTATTAGTAGGTAATAGTCAACTGGTCGAATACACCCTTTGAAGATTTCCGACCCTCATATTCTTTCCTGGACTGATAAATTGATTAATGTCTATCCTTGCAGGTCTTGCTCTCGGTAGTGCCCTCGTCCATCTCACCCCTGCACAGGAGGCCCATCTCCGTACCTCAGATGACGGTGACGCACGCCCTAAGAGAAACGAGAAGTTATCACGCTTCTTTCACTTCGTGGGGAGAGGGTCCCCTCAGTGAGGAGGAGGCCCGACTCTTCCTCCGCCACTCTCCCCAGTGAACCCAATCACTCCTCAAGCCCGTTTCCCATTATCCTACCCATGTATCTTCCCCCCCCCCCCGTGAAAGATCGCCCCTCTCATTTTTTTTTGTATTTACGAGTGGTTTTGTCGGCTACTTCACCCCCAAATACTTTGTATTCTCTCTCAGTCGTCATATTTTCGCAACGGCATTTACTATCTCTCAACCTTTCCCAGATCGATAATGTGCCTTGTAACTAGTTTTGCGCCCAATAACAACTGATTACAATCAATAATACAAAAATACCATATATGTAACATCACACAGGTTTACAATTCAAACAATACACTCAAGCACACAATGAATACTATATTTTTCGTACTGTAATGCTCACGTGTAATCAATACAATCCCTCTCCCGTTTGTTCTCGGGTACCCTTTCGGGACCATCCTACAACTAGATCCTATATTCTTCTCGTTATTATTGCTCACAACTCCTAGCCAAGATGTTATCTTTCAATTACATTCGAGTGTTCTTGTCTTCTCCTTTTGTCCTATCTTCCCATTGACTCTGTTCGTCATTGTGATTATGTGAACTGTATCGTCCCTCTTTTTCACTAGCCTCTTCTCGTAAGGATAAGTTTGCCCCATGTTTAGTCTTCGAGATTGTTGTGTTTATGATAGTAAACAATTTTGAATTGATCGTTTCTTCTCGTAAAATGAAAACAACGCAGAACAGGGTTTCACATTGAGAATGATTGATTACTAAAATGCGATAATGAACGATGAAAACGATTTCGAGTTACCATCGATCCTTTCTACCGTACTCTACTTTGCTTTCAACAAGCAGTATTCCGTTGATTCCCCTATCCCAAGCCGTGCCCCTCGTATGGGTGCTGTGCTGACTCATGGAAAGGTGTCGGGGGAGGGGAAGGAAAAGAAGGGAAGCGACAGGGAAAGAGCAACACGACTTCTTTCATCCAGCCGATCAATGGGTACCGACAGCACAACTTAATCACCTTTCCCCCTTTCAGTCTTCACTTTTCAGGACTGAGTTGGCTCACGTATTCGAAAAAACGGCTCTGTTCTGTCGTACATTTCACCATTGTATCTCTAACGTTTCTATGACCCTTCCCCCCCCCTCCATAATCTGAGCGCTTGTTACCTGGGTCAACATGGGAAGTTTTTTTAAATGCAAGGGTTTGGTTAGTGAAGAAAAGCAGTCTCAAAGTCCATTCCCTTCACGTGATAGCTCTCGAGTTGATGAATTAATGAGTAGTTCATGAGAGCAGTAGTGGGATTGGATTACAATGGATGGGGGGAGGCTTCGGCCGTTTCGCAACGCGCTCTAGGCATTTCCTAGGGCATTACAGATTCGTGGACTGTAAAATGCGCCGGGAAAATACCAAAAGCGTCTGACTGTTGCGAATCGATCGATCAACAGGTCGGAAAGAATAGAAGAACGGAAAGAATTTCTCTATTTTTTCCCAAGGCAACAACCGTTCTGAATCTTGGAGAGTGTCGTGAAGGAGTCCGATACTCAACTGAGAGCTTCAAATTGGGTGTTTGGAGTGGGGATCGGATTGATCTGGAGTGAATTCTCAGACAGTTGGTGAAGAATCTTTGATGGAATCGCCGGATAAGGATTGAGAGGCCAGTAGGACAGCGATTGAGAAGCGCCTCATGACCTGTCAAACCTCACCCGGGCAGTATTCCATCATACGACGCCACAGGGGATGGGTATTGATGCATCGATTGTTTCGGGAGGAGTGATCACTAGAGCCGTCTCAGGTCAGCAAATCGGATCTAAACCCAGGGTATTTATTGAGTGAGTTCGTACCATATTCACGGATGTGAACTACACACACACTACATGGAGATTGCTCTCCCCACATCTCCCCGAGGATAAAGTGAGGAGGAGTGCACTTAGTTCGGATGAATTGATGATAGGCCTGGGGAGGGAGGGAAGACTGAGGGGTGAGGTGCGGAAACTGTGTGAGGAACCATCAGTTAGAGGAGAAGAAGGGATCGGCTTGTTGCGAACGGACTGAGGGAGGGGAAATGAGCGGAAGGTAGGGAGGGAGAGGTGTGAAGGGAATGAATAGGATGAGGAGGAGGAAGGGCGGGGGAAGATACAGAAAAGGGAGAAGGGAATGACGCATCCGAATGGCATTCAAATGGTAGGAAGGAAGGAGAAACAAAGACGAGTAACGAGGTGAGATTGTACGGAAGGAATGATGGGAAGAGGAAGAGGAAGGAGGGAGATGGTGACCTACCAACACTCCTTCAAAAGTATTTGTTCGTTCAACTCTCTTAAAAACAATGGTCTGTTGCGGATTGTCTGATCATTCGGAATTCGATTAATTGTAAGGATCGAAACAAGTAAGTGTCATGAGAACTCCAGAAGACCGTGGCATACTCATATTCTCAGATCACAGGGAAAAGTTTATTGTCGAAATTGTTTCATGGATCACCTGATCAATGTTGCTTGTGCGGTCAAGATTCATTGAATGTCATTTACACACATCCTATCAACTGTTAACGAAGACTTTATGCGTCTTTGGGAAAATAATCAACTATCAATATCTCACAGCTCTCTCTAAGATGGAGTTACAAGAAAGTGTGTGAAATCGAGAGAGTCAGAACATTGATCAGAATACAGGTTAATACATTACATAGATACAATTAAGGCTCGCGGGAGCGAGTTATCGTCGATTAGATCGATCGATGGGGGGCAGTTGAACACAGCTTAGATGAAGATGTCACGAGGTAGATCGGGAGTGGATCCCACACAGATGCTCTCGTGAAGCTTGATGCGAACCTCACGAGCCAGCTTGAGACGATGCTGCTGAAATGGTACAATAATATATTTCTCATCATGGATTCTCTGATTTCCCTGAAGGTCCCTGAAGGTGATTGACAGTTGGTCTTTGACCTTTAGGATTCCCAATCGAGATTCGTTTGCTCGTGTTTAGTGAAGATGTGCGGAGCGAGGTTAAATTAGTTGGCCTAGTGTATTTTTCAAGTATTTTTTCTCTTGAAACCCATTCAGATTTCCTCTTTTTCAGATGAGTCGCTTGAGAGATTTTTCATTCGAAGCTTTCGCAATGCTCTAATTCGAACACATTTGCCCACCTTAACAGCGAGCTCATCTTTCTTAAGAATCTCAACCGAGTAGCAAATGCAGTGTCCACGAAAGGGAAGGCTAGCGCTCACCTTAAATGGGAGCTTAGGGAACGGACGCGACATGCAAAGTGCGAGTGACTAATCAACCAAGGGAAAGCAGCAGACGGTTGAAAAAGCAGAGTAGCTAGCCCGTAATTCAAGACACCTACCTTCTAGAGGGTATAAGATACAATCTATTTACGATGTCTCGCCTCAGTTACCAAGGCGTAATGTCATTTTAAAGAAGATTAACAAAACCTCGATTACGATGTCTCGCCCCAGCAACTATGCAAAAAAATACTGAGATTTAAAATTATATATATATATAAAATTCTTTATCGTGCGTTTCAAATGCTCAGCAAACTCAATGTGCTGGTTAGCGTATTGATTGTCTGGAAGAGAGAGAAAGGGAAGAGGTAGGGAGGAGGAGAGCAGGTAGATCACTAGCCTCCTCCCGGCCTCTTCCTCCCTCCTCCAATCTCACGATAAAATTCTTCGATGTCTCAACTTAGTTTCGAGTACGAGCGAGACGAGTGTCATTAGCCTCGAATAGATACGTGATGCCATGAGAAAATCATTTCATCATCGTTGCTGGGACCTCGTCTTCGCGCTATACCCGATAGCCCTCTTTGAAAAGAAAAGTGTGATCTCGATAGAGTCGGCTCATTTACGGCTGCGAAAGGGAGTGAAATGGACTGAATCTCTCCCAATTCCCTATTCTCTATCGCTTCTCTGTCCGAAAAGCGAGCATTACGAAGTGAGACGTTCTCTCTCATCTAATGAATGCGTTTCACTTGACAGGGTGCTGAATATCTCACCTGTTTCACGATTTTCACCCCCAGACAGACACCTTAGATGTAGACTACTCAATGGTTGATCTATCGTCCAGTAACCGAATTTTGCGTCAATTTCATGGAAATGATCGTGTCTTGACTATTCCTATTGATCAAAGACCAATATGGAAGAGTCAATACGGATATCCTTCGGATAGCTCTAGAATCCCATTACATCCCAATCTGTGGAGGGAGACTCGCACAATAGGCTCCATGATAGCAATGCTCCCCCATCCATTCTATGGGCGATATCCCTGCGCTATAAAAGGAGGAGAAGAGAAGAGGCGAGATGGCCCTTCAATGCAGTGACTCAACCCCCTTGCTACCAGCCCAGCTGGTGCGAGTACGGTAGTCCCCGCCCGGTCCTTTCCATGGACTGTAGTATCTTCCCTCCTACGGTAGTCACTTCTGGTGGTCTCCATCGACTCTGCTAGTCTACCATATCTCCTCTACATGGAATGTGCTTCTCCCATCAGTCAGGTATCTCCCTCTTGATTGTACGGACTTCCCCGTTATATCCCTCTCATAGCTACGTCATATCCCCACATAGGAACCGTTACGGATAATGGATTATACCTCCCGTTATATCTACTCATACCCCCGACAATCCCGAGAATACCACGCCCTCACAGGCGTGATAGGATCTGGCCGATAGCTCTCACGATAGACGAACCTCTCCAATGATCTACGATCTACGTCACCTTGGATTGTTATGTTGTTGTATGATAAACCCACTGAGTTTCCAATGGTTGTTCGGGATTATATTGAGAGAACACCCTATCGCGCCAGAACATGGCGACCATGGTAGTATGTGATCCAATCTGATCTCTGGAGTAACCACTGCCACTCATTATACCAGAGATCGCTTGTGATCACTGGAAAATACCACTCCTGATTAAACAGGAATGCGGTAAATACATTGTAAGGGAGGTCAAATCTCTCAGATAGAAAAATAGCAACCATCGCAGGTTCCCATCATCCGTCATGGCTCATTGTATTCTTGGTAGCACTCACCTTTGTGTAGAAATGTTTCCCCTTCAAGATATCTCTCCTTGACAAGGTAAAGAGGCGCACCTATTGTGCGCTCTAAATCTCGTCATAGATCATTAATCCCCCTCCTGGGAAAATTCTCATAGACATGCGGAGGATCAAATCGTTCCTTTGTCATATTCCTAACAATAAGCGCTCATCCCGCTTTCATACCCACCGCATCGGCGATGTGGGCCGTTCCAACCGCTACGCAGACGCTTTGCGTAGGACGGACTTCGGTTCATATATAAGGAGGGTTCTGCCTCCACTTTTCAGTTGCCAGTCAGTCATCGTCCCGATCCAGCATACGTGGGTCGATTTCACCTTTCCTTCATTTCATTTCGCTCGCGAATCTCTCTCCTTTCCTCTCTATCTATCTCTATCTTCTCTCTCTATCCCTGTCCTTTCCTTCTACCTATCCCTCCTCACTGACTCATTAGGCAATCATGCTAAGTAGGAAACCCATATTACTTATGTATCATAGCTAATGCATATAATTTCGTCTTCCAGACCAATTTCAAACACGATACCTTACCCTCACGATACTGTATATCTACCGTATAGATACTACCATACTGTATTGGATATCAAACCCTCTTAGCATCTAGCAATCACTAGTATGCAGAAAGAACATAGCCATCTCATAGCTCAATAACGCTTGATCGATATCAATTCATATCAAATGCACATCAGTGCACAATTGTGCTGATATCTCCTCAATATCTCGCGTTAGAAAAGGATCCCAGCCTTCAACCTTGGGAAAGGATTCCAACCTTCAACCTTTGGAAGAGGAGACCAGCCTCTAACCCTGGTTAAAGAGGAAACCAGCCTCCAACCCTGGTTCAATACATCCCGTACCCTGGGCAAAAAGCCCCCCCTTACTTGAAATACAGGGCTATGATCCCTCAGGGCCTTAGAAGGCCGTTGCGTAGCACCCTTACTAAGTTGTCCCGCGCAAGGAGAGTTGCTCAGCTGCTCTTCTGGGCACGTCGTCCCGTCAGCAAAGACCGAGGTTAGAAGTTCCCGTTTGCACCCCGTTAGGTACCACCCCCGAGTAGATCGCATATCTGCTCCCCAACTCCTGAGCTCACCCTTCTCTTGGTATGTTCATGACTGATCATGGATCTCTTCATGGGCATACACTGTCTCCAACTCTTGTGTCTAATTCTTTCCAGTTGCTAGTCAACTAAGATATCAAACAGCGCGTCACTTCAGACTAGTCATCTTAGGTGTCTCAAATATATCTAGTGCGACAATTTAGACTGACTATCTTAGTTGCCTCACTCTATCTTTTTCATCCCCAAATCTGTTCTCAAATTTGATGCTCATTATATGGTCTCAGTATTACATATCGTATCGTAGTGTGCCATACAGTAGTTTTAGTAGCCTTTATCATCTATCTCCATCCTATTCCGTAATATATCCTAACCTGTATCCAATCTCGTATCTATCGTATCCTGTATTCATTCCTGTATCTGCATCCCTTCCTATCATGCATTCTATCTAGTAGTTTGTAGATGGACGATTACGCGCGCACTCCTCAAGTAATCAGTCTTTATTCGCCTTCTTTATCCCATAAATCCATGCATTTCTCCGATCAATAGCGCTAATTCGAAAGAATTATCTCTTTCTTCATAGCAAACAAGTGTGGATGCCAGGTTTGATAAACCTTGTATCCATACTATCATATCACACATCTGATCATTTTGATCAATGATAGAGACATTTATTACGGTATTCTCGTAAAGTGAAGGCTCACTTTAATGAGTTTGATACATCTCAAGCTTGATCTATCCATGTTTCTACCAAAAAATTTTTACCAAAGGTTCTCATTCGACATATTTCTATATATCTTTCCCCTCATTTCATCATTATGCCGTTGTTGCTTGCCTCGACATATTTACGTACATATCTATTGTATATTTATATCAGATATCTCCTTCTGCGATGTCTCTTGGCAGTATTTCTCCAATACATTGCCCGTTTCAACAACACAATCATATCTCTTTGTCAACTGCACAAACGTTTCACGACCGAGGCTTCCTTCCATTCACGGCTTCAGATATCCCAGATGACAGCAAATTCGTCATGCCCAATTTCTCCTCGATCCGAGATCACCCTCGATCATATCTCAACATGGATTGCAAATCATTGCACCGTATGATACACCACTCGATAGAAAAGACAGATTTTTCACAATCGTGAAGCAAGTGAACTAAGATTTTCGAACGCCCTTGTTATTCACGGTTGCCAAATTTGCTCGCATATTCAAGTGTTTCCTGAATATCCCTTCCGATCCTCTTTAGAAGATCGGTCCAATAGTAGCTCTCCAATCCCAACTGACCCATAACACAAGTTGTATTTCGCTCTCTCACACGATTTTCATTTCACAAGACCGTATCTTCTTTATTATGTATAACACTATATCATATTTTTACTTCAATGTATTATATCTCCTTCTATTTCACACCGAAATAAATATTATGCAATATCTTCACCTGTGAATACATCGGAATCCATAAAGGAATCAATATCTTATTCTCTTCATCTGAGAGTAATCAGAAGGAATGAGAAATATCAAGATTACTTTGTGTAGCGCGACAATTGCTTAATATTGATTTCATCATTTTACATGGTCATTTCGCTAAGCCCTCAATTTCGTTTGACGCATTGTCAAAATTTGACGACTGATATCCTCAGAACTTTCTTAGTCTCTGAAAGCGATTTAAGGAAAATCAATTCCGCAGCAAGCAGCATCCACTTCAAAACTTCAATTCTTTCACCCGAGGACCTGATGTCTCCTGCCGATACCCAACGGGAAATCAGTAAGCATAGGGTCCTACTCACTCAATATCTCTCTCAATATGGTGGTCTACTAAGAGCAAGCATATCTATTGGAGATCTCGCTGAAAGGCGAGCAATAAATCTTCGAAAGGATATCGACATTCTCAAAGAGAAAATTTTAACCAATCTTGCCTTAGTCAAGCACCTAGATACCAAATACAATAGAACCCAGAATATCGAAAATGAGGGAAATGCATTCGATAGGTTTGGACAGTTCATAGGCGATGAGTACGAACTGTATAGGAACAGTCAATCGGCGCTTGATGAACTGTGTTTAATGTCTTCGGAATGCGCTTCACGCATTCGCGACATTAAAGCGAACAAATATATCCCTGGAAATCATAGCTCTGCGGAAGATTCAGATATCCCAAATAAAGTGATATCAAGCAGAAATAGAAGTGTATCTCCAACGCGCCGTCGAAGATGGCGCAAGAAAGATGACTATATCTCCAATTCATTTCATGATCTGAATCTTCGAGATAACCTAAATAGCGAAAATGATAGAAATAGTCCACAAAAGGACAAATATGTCACCGACAGCGACTCTGTTCGCGATATCACTCGAGAAATGAGAGAATTGCCGTTGATTGGCAACAATCGAATATCTCTCACAGGGTTATACCATATCTTCATGAATCTATATCAAAAACTCATACATCTTGGAGAAGATCCAGATAGCAAACATGTTGCTAGAATACTGGAAGACAAGCTTCCAAGCAGTGTTCTGCACAAAATTTATGAGGAAAGATTCGGTAGGAATCGTCCTTCTGCAGGTGTATTACTGAATCGAATCGGTCGAATGATAAACCGATCATCGACATTCCGTACCATATCTCCCGATGTTGCTGTACAAACTGAACAAGTGAAGTCCAGCAATGATATGACTTGCTCCTTCTGCCAAAGAAGGCATAGATCAAATCGCTGTAGAAAATACAGTAATAGCAAATCCAGAAACGATCGAATCAGTCAGTTACACCATTGTGTAAGATGCCTTGGTCCTCATCGAAGGGAAGAATGCGGATCAACCGGTTTGTGTTTCCATTGTGGTAAAACCCACAATACCCTTCTCTGTCGTAAGGTGTACAACCTTGATAAACAATCTGATAGAGAATGCAATAGCGAAACGAAAGCCCTTAATGGAGCACGTCGGAATAGCCAATGTGATACAAACCTTGATATCAATCGCCAGGGTGTCAATTCACCAAAGCGAAATGAGGTCTCTGATAATTCAAAATCCGGTGATGAATCGGAATCAGAATAGACCTAAATCGATGAATAATCGATAGCAATCATATCTCCGCTGATGTTTCATCAAATTTTTTTTTCATTATACATCACTGATATAACTTCTTATAATAAAAAATAGTCCCCATGGAAAGAGAAATCTTTCTTTGAGGCTATTAAAATATGTCTAATTGATAAATTTTAAAGGGTACGGAGAGCATTATCAATTTATTGATAACTTCGTCACACCTTTCCTCCCTCGAGGCAATTTATCAAATATCCAATTTATGCTTATGGAATCAAACTGGCCAAGGCAATAGCTCACTTCATATACCTCATGATAAATAACCTTTCGGTATTCAGTCAACTTTCTTTTCTTTAGATCATACAAACACTTAATATCTCACTCAATATCAACCGAATGTTCTTTATCGAGAGCATATTTTGAAAAATATCGATTTGTAAACGCTCGGATAACATCCAGGAGTTTGCAAATAAACTATAATGTTTGTCATATCTTCATATTAATGTTTGCCTTTTAATCTTTTAAACTTGGATTGCAAACAATGGATTCCAATATCCAGGTATATCTCACTTTATTATTACTACCCTTCGTCTAAAGCCATTACTAGTTATCACTAATAGCTCTTCGTGTTACGCACATATCTAAGATTGTATACAAATATGGATATCGAAACTTTTCTTTATGAGAGTTAAATACTTGATTTTTGTAAACTCTTTGATGTTTTCGTAACCCATCGTGAATCACGTGTGCTCGGCAATCAAATAGCTCACTATTGTCAATATCTTCTAAATACCACATCTACATATCAACATATTGGCTTCTTTATCTGTAATTTGTTGTGCAAAAGTGGACTCAGCATATTCCTTTTCATCTGATTGATATATCACGTCATACAACTCATTGTATTTCTCCCGTGATATCTCTAAGAGATTACATCTCGTCCTCACCTCTTCTCTTCATCCACATCTACAGCTTCATCAACTTCGTCTCCCGTCTCATATTTTTGTAATTTGAGCACTGCGTACTCAAATTTTCTTGTCTCCCCAGTGTCTTGACTATTCCTATTGATCAAAGACCAATATGGAAGAGTCAATACGGATATCCTTCGGATAGCTCTAGAATCCCATTACATCCCAATCTGTGGAGGGAGACTCGCACAATAGGCTCCATGATAGCAATGCTCCCCCATCCATTCTATGGGCGATATCCCTGCGCTATAAAAGGAGGAGAAGAGAAGAGGCGAGATGGCCCTTCAATGCAGTGACTCAACCCCCTTGCTACCAGCCCAGCTGGTGCGAGTACGGTAGTCCCCGCCCGGTCCTTTCCATGGACTGTAGTATCTTCCCTCCTACGGTAGTCACTTCTGGTGGTCTCCATCGACTCTGCTAGTCTACCATATCTCCTCTACATGGAATGTGCTTCTCCCATCAGTCAGGTATCTCCCTCTTGATTGTACGGACTTCCCCGTTATATCCCTCTCATAGCTACGTCATATCCCCACATAGGAACCGTTACGGATAATGGATTATACCTCCCGTTATATCTACTCATACCCCCGACAATCCCGAGAATACCACGCCCTCACAGGCGTGATAGGATCTGGCCGATAGCTCTCACGATAGACGAACCTCTCCAATGATCTACGATCTACGTCACCTTGGATTGTTATGTTGTTGTATGATAAACCCACTGAGTTTCCAATGGTTGTTCGGGATTATATTGAGAGAACACCCTATCGCGCCAGAACAGATCGTGCAAAATTGAGTGAAACAAGGGTATGATCTCTTCTCATTCTTATCCACAATTCAAGTGTGCATGTCTTTGATCGCCTATGTCTGCCCTATATTCGGTTCCACTTCGATTGTGCTCTGACCAGGAAACCGCGTGATTTTTTTTGCACAATTCATATGAATCTTCGTCATACTGAAGACATTTCGAATTCGCACGGTAGGTCACAGTGTTTTGTATTTAGAAAAAGGGTTAAACGATCGTTGTTCTATCCGTCCGACACTGTAGTCCTGTGATTATCCCACGCAGCTTCACACTGTTTTCAAAGCACCGAAAGAGTTCAGTATTCCCAAGTTTTTTCTGACATATGTGCGAGAAAGAAAATAGATCAGTTGATGTGGATATGGATGTCAAAAGAATCCTCATGTAATACTAATAATAATTTATTCAAGTCAGGCATTAGTGCTCAGATGAGGATGGGCCGAAATTCTTCATAAGTCGCATTCCAAAAGTTAACGCCAATAGCTCGCGTTAGGTCGTCCCGCCAGCGTCCCGCCATGTAATGTAAGAGCCATGTAAGAGCTTTTAAAAATCCCACGGGAGATCACAGTGTTTTGCTTCCAAAAAGAGTTGAGAATAAGAAATGATCGGCGGCCGAAAGTTGAAACGAGTCCACAGATCAAAGTGACAACATCGATCAAAGATCATTTTCTCTATTTTGTTGTTTTTTGCCCAAATATCTCACGCTAGGCAGTTACACATGTTCAATAGTTTCCAAGCGAGAGTGCCTGTAATTCGCGGGACTTGACTTTCTCAGATAGATAGTGATCGACTCCGTAACGGATGAATCATTTTTTAGTAGTTTTTTTCACAGTCACTCTTGGCATAGAGATATTTTGGCATTACGCAATGAATTGCGTTATGAAGTGATAAAAAATAGTCTCGCTCTCCTGTCTCTATCCGTTATTCATCTTCCCGAATAGCGATTTTTTTGTCTAACTATACCCTTTTTTGAGATTCTACAAGGGTAAAGGAGAAAGAGAAGAGTCTGCCAGGGCAAAGACTGTATTGGCAGATGATCATAGCCTCTCCGAACTCTAAAGCTCTACCGTAATACCTACTAACCGTGTTGTTGGTGGGCGGTTTCTCCTCGTCCCTCAACGGCACACTCTCTGGACGGGGCGGTTGCTCGGCCGGACTATTCGGCTTGCTCTGCTCCTCAGTCTTCACTGGGAACCTGAATAGGATTGTCAGGATGAAAAATCCGTCTGTCAGAATAGCAATTCTTTCGCATCTTTGACCGGTGAGGGAGTATGTGGAATGAAAATGAGGATTCCTCATCGATCAGCGCCGTTTCGAACGAATGCACCAATCGCAAAACACTTGTTATGATAAACTGGATTCACAGTATTCTCAGAATCTCTCGTCCTTCTGACTAGCGAACATGAGAAAAGAAAGAAACACGATTGGTCACCGCTAAAGTTCATACAGGCGTGACTCACGGATCGGTTTTGACGTCTCGTCTCGGCTCCGGGTAATTCCAGTAGTAGAGCCCATTCGTGTGGTACTGCCCATCTTCTCCTCTCCAGTTAACGAACTGATAGGCCGACATCTCGAGTCTTCAAAAGAGAACTGAGCGAGAGTGCTGGGAGTCCAGCTAGGAGGCGGAGTCTTGCTATACTCTGAAGGTAGGCCATAGGTTGAGGTGGGGTATGGGAATGCATCTCTCAGCCCCTAACACTCTTTCTCGTTCATCTGATGGGCTAGAGAGCATTAAGGAATGAGAGAGCCAGCGAGAGTTTAAAAGGGAGAGACAAGGAAGGCAATTGAGAAGCTGCGAGACAAGCTAACGAGTAGACACGGAGTGTTCCTAGTAGTAGAAAGAGAAGGAAGGAAAATTCACGTCTATGTTGGGAATGAAGAGCGTGGGAAAGAATATCAAGATCATCGCTAAGGAGTGATTAGGATGAGAGAAAGGAAGAAACTAAAGAAGGAAATATATTTGAGACAATGTATTCATCGCAAGCTCTTGCCAGTGTTTCAGATCTGGGACGAAACAAGAGAAGGTGAATTCACTACCGAGACGAGGAGGCTACTGAATAAGTTAGGAGGGAATGCGACACTGAATCACAAGGGCGCCCCTTCCTTGTGTAAACTATCGGAGGTTAACCCGAAGCTAAAATACCATGAGAGCAACACGACCGGGTCGAATGATTCAACACTGTTTTCACTGGGGTTTCACTTTCACTTCACTTCATTGATATCCTAAGACTAAAAATGCATTTTTTTCAATCTGTGACGTTAGGATTGCTTGCATTATCATCGCAAGGGGGACAAGCCATCAAATCGTCGAGTAGGAACATGAGCTTATACTGGAACGATCAGTAACTATGATATGTTCAAAATTGTAGCTTAGTTTTTTTTTACATTTATCTGTTCTTCGCTATTGATCAGTTACAAGTTCAAACCTCATTGTACGTAATCTATCGGATTGGAAGCGGGAAAGGAGAAAGTGTAGCTGACCACACGGCTGGGATTATCTCACGCTCTTTTTCACACAATTGTTCGCCGCTGTCACTGAAGTGTCGTTGGTGGAGTGAGATCTACGTGGAAAGGTATTCTCTTTTCGATCATTTTTATGCATGGACAAGGCTAACACAATGATGAGATCATCATGGGTCGTATAGAAAAGATAGAATGTAATTTGGGGAGCAAAGATTGATGAATGACCGGGAGTAGAATTCGGGGCTCACTAACCGAGTAGTTGATTTACCATAAAATGCTCTGTGCGCATTTGCTAAATATCTGCTCAGGGTAAGTTACACTATAAGCCAGGAAAAAGGGGGAGAGGGATTACTCGAACGATTGTTGACATGGTAACGTTGGATGAACTCGTGTGGGTAAATGTATTTGTAAGGGTAAGTGCGTGTATCGTACTAGACGAAAGAGGGACGATTAAGGGTGAACGTACAGGTTTAAACTCATTCTTATGTGAGAGTAGTGCTCCTAATGTTGTTTGCAAAAAGAGTTTGTTTCGGCAACTCATATATCGCATCCGTCGAAGAATTCCGCCGCCATTGGCTCCATCAGGTTCATAATTGCATTGTCCGGTTCATTATCGTCATCGGCCGATTCGGCCTCTTCCATGTGCAGGCGAATGATCTCACGACGAGCGTCATTCGTGATCTAAAACATTCATCCATTAGAATAAAGATCTCAAAGATATTTCACTCTCGTACGACAACGCGTCCTCCGGAAAGATAGGGGACACTATCTTATCTATACTCAGTTATTAGTGCAATTATCTCATCCGATCTAGCACCAATCCAAAAGACGAAAAGAGTTGCAAAGCAAATAGTACAATGAATGATTACCGCCTCGTTTCGAGATGGATCCGTACTCACCCTGGTCAGGACAACCTGCTTGATGACGTCATAATGCGAACGGAAGAAGTTCATGTACATTCTGTCCTCAGACCACATCAGCTCTTTCAACTGAAATCGAGTATCATTTAATTACTCCACACTTCCGATTCTGGTCCACTCACTCGTTTCTACTCGCGTTTACATTAAATCATTATCGGAGCAAGCGATAGAGAATAAATCTTCTGCTGATTCTCAACTATTCAACAAAGAGCGTGTGAGGTTGACCCACCTCATCCAACTTGTCGGCCGATAGCTCGGGTGCAATTCGATTAAAGATGTCATTGATGAAGTTGAGATCTCTCGCTCTCATCGCCAGCCAGTACTTGGAGTTGTAGATGGCATTCTCGACAACTGAATACAATATAATTATTTAAAAACATTTGGTGAAATGCATATCTAGCATCATCTTGAACTTTGCGACTACTGATAAATTCTGTAAATATCTAGCCATACGGATCGATTGAGATCGATGGCCAACTGGCAGAAGTAAATCTTCTTCCAGTCCGATCTCATCCGACTAAGCTCCATTTACCTTGTTTATTGGCAGTCTCAGGTGTTTTGTACGCAGCGCTCACGTCCCTGGGATCACTTTCTCCGGATAGGAGCCTCTCCACCGCCACGGGTCCGGACTCGGGAACCATTAAGTTGGGAATCATCACCTGTAATTATCAACTAGCTTTATTGCCAGAAAGTCTATCTGCGAATATGCGCTGAATCGGCTTGAAGTTGAATGACCTGGTAGAGGTATGGTAGAGCCTACCTTTACCACAAAGGAAAGATACCTTATTGGAAAGGATCGTTTCCACACGCTTCTTTAGTTCAGGCATATCTGCTGAATTGGCTTTGATCCATGCAGCGATGCGAGTGTGCTGCGCCTTGAGAGTCTTGTCTTTGTTCAGATTGGTGATCAACTGAAATAATGAATACTCGAAATGGAACATATCTGTTATTTTTCAACTTGTTCTGGTCTCTACTCTGGCATTACCAAACATCCCATTATCAACATAAACAAAGATTTATCTTAGTAAGATTACACAACGAATTTTCAAGCTACCAGTGTCAATAGCAGTGAGCATTCATGTAAAAAAACTTGTGATCTGTAAACATATTCTCGCTTCAAGAAGATTGTTCAACTGTGTCTGCATGTCTGCTAGTCGTAACTTCTTTCTTATATGGAGGGGGAGGGGACAATACATATATTCCGTATGCCTGGCTAGACAATCTCTGTTATTTAGTTGTCTGTCTGACTCTCGTAAATCATCAACTTCATTCAAATGTTCGAGCTCTCCTTAACTGCTTGAAACCAGAAATGCTTCATTAGAGATGGTAAAATATTGATGCGCATATTGAAAGATATTCGCGAACCGTGCATGTGTTCTACGACTAAGCGACTGTTATGCGCTGTAGGGACCCTACTTTACGTAAATGCCTTATACCGTTTAATTTTTATTTTAAAAAACAAACGGGGAAAAGACATGCGATATCGAACACGATATTGCGAGCAGATTTGATATATTGGGAGACCGTATTCAGACATGGAAACCAACCGTTTTGTACTTGGTCTTGAGAGCGGACGATGCTCCCTCGATGCCCATCCAATCACACAGCCACGAGTTGGGAACGATTCCTTGACTGAATGAGAGAGTGAAGAAGATGGAGGAGATGAGAAGCACTCGCATCCTGAAATGAATATTTTTAATCTATAATTTACTATATGAGTGAACAATAACTTTTCCAAGAATTTGCAAGAAAGTTCCAGTATATTTTTTTAAAGAAAGTTCCAATTTTACAATTTTAGAGGATAAGTAAGAGGAACATTTGGTTCATTATTCTGAATAATCAGTGCAGTTGGTATCTCGGACCGCAACATATATCTGGTAAAAAAGCCGCATATTTATATTGCTGCCTGCAAAGTGTCTCTGAGAGGCAGGCAACGAGAGCACGCGAATTAAAGAGACTGCGTCCGCCATTTGAACTACGCGCTGTAGCTCAGAGCTCAGCTAATTTTCTAGCCCTGTGAGAATAGTATGCGGAAGAAGGACGAGTGAAGGACAGGTCACGCGCCATGATTGGAAGGAAGGGGATAATGGTCGATTGAGTGTGGCGCATTTCGATAGATCGAGACGGAAATCCGTTTAATCCACTTTAAATTGAGTGATCACCCGATCGCTCTTCTGTTCCTCTCTCAAATTAAGCTGTTTTTAAGGATCAACCAGACTAATTGAGAATCTTTTTTGCAAAAAATCAAAAAAATCAAGAAATCATATTGGCTTCCTCATTGTGAAAATTATAGACGGACTATAGAGAGAGCTGAAGAGGTTTACTATAGACTTCACAATGCTACTATAGACTTCACTCCTTCTAATTGCGCACAACCCAGGAAGGGGTGATCTCTCAAGCTCCCTTATTAGGAGGAGAGCAAGCGAGCTCGAGGCACAGACGAAGATGGGATTGAACGGAAAGTGTAATTATCACCTACTACCGATGAATTTTCAATGTGTGAAGTGTTCCACCAACAATTTTTTATATATATTTTTTTTCTTTATTTACCTAATTTCGTGGCAAAGGCATCGTAAACTAAACATTCGCGTTCTACACTCGTTTTTTGACCGAGAATTCCACAAGGTTGGACCAATTCCAATCGTAATGATCTTTAAAGGAGGCGTATCATAAACATTTGAAATTAAAATGTAGCGACTCTTACAACGGTGTGCTGAGCCTATCAAGGTTCTGGAAAATTGCAAGGATGTTTGGCAAATGGCCAAAGAGTAGATCTGATTTTCTACCTTCCCTTCCTTCCCATTGGCGCTGCAGAAAATATTTGAATTCTTTGCAGCTTTTTACCTGTCCTTCCCTGATACTTTGAGGGCAAATATCTCGGTTTAAAACGGATGTACAACTTCCATTCTTCGGTATTTTAATATTGTTCGAGATTCCAATCGGATAATGATCCCAACAACATCAGCTTATTTTTTCATGTTACACCTCCTTTAAATAGAATTTGTGTACACTGTTTTCTCAATGTTCTACTGGCCAGCTCGTGGAACTGCCACTAGAATGATAACTCTTAAGAGGAAACTCTTAAGGGGCTGTTCAATGCACCACTAAAAGAAGTTTTATTACTCGAAATAATACAAGATATTATGAGTTGTATTGATGAAGATTCATTGCAGTAGAGATTGTGAGTGTTCTTGAGAATGTACATATAATTGGCGTTGGCCGGCATCTGTAATTTGCACATTTATTGCAACATAAATTTGTAGAGGAAGGAAAGAGGAGCACGCTTTCATATTGCTCTAAGGAAAACGAAATTGTAGGCTCACTTACCTTACTCCATCGCAAAAAGATTGTTCTCCGTGAAGTGTTTCTTCCCGCGTTGCTGAAATTATTCAGAGTTATCAACTCGATAATTAGTAAGAAAAGAATAAGATCAGTAGCATTTACCTAGTTGAATTATAATTATGGAAATTAATTGTAAAAATCAAACCATGGGTATGTCGAATGCTGCACCGATGGTTGCGTAGTGTTTCTTCTCGTGGACCTGATATGAGAAGTCTTAGTCCTGTTGCACTTACGGTCTTATGGTTTTTGAGTCTCACCTTCTCTTTGGAATCGTCAGCTTTCGTCTCGTAGTGACGCTTCTCAAGTTTCTGCAAAATGCTACTTCATAGTGCATGGAGATCACTCTCGTCCTTCATATTATTCGAAAATTGTTACCTGTTCTTTGTTCACTTCAAGATCACTAGCGACAAAGTGTCTCCTTCCAGACAACTTAAATAAACGTATTATTGCACATATTTTAAGTGAAATATCAGGGTTCCTTTATGAAATCTTCTATGACGTTCCACTCACCTGCGGTCCATCAATTGAGTCACTGCCAGGCAAGAAGTGTTTCTTCTCGAAGTACTGTAATGAAGAAATTAAATTACCTATTGAGTTTATATTGAACTATGACCGAAATATATCAAGGAGTAGAGCTATCTCTGATACACTCTTACACTTTCGGCTAAAGTGAACCACTCACATTCCATCCCCCACACTCCAACCAACGAATAGTAACCGTGTCCGCAACTACAGATTGGCTACCTCAACCTAACCTCCAGCCACACGTTAGCTACCGTAACCATATCTCCGTTATATCGTAAACCCCCTCCCCAGTGTCGTAACTTCAGATATTTAATAATTTATCAGACCATGTTCGGAATTAATCTCTTACCTTCGATTGCTCTTCAACTCCCGCGCCCTCTTCATAGTGTCGCCTTCCCTGCACCTTAGCTTTATTTATTATTGAAATTAAAAATTGGATATTTGATTTTTGTGTGGCCTTTTTTGATTGCTTGACTGTTTTACTATCCAATCCTTTCATCTCATGAAAGAAATGGAAAAGCTATTGAGAAATTATTTTCCGTTCCACTCGTAGTTGACCTTTGACTACCGTTCGATGGGCTGAGTTAGGAAGAGGCCGGGAGGAGGCTAGTGATCTACCTGCTCTCCTCCGCCCTACCTCTTCCCTTCCTCTCTTTCCCAGACAATCAATACGCTAACCAGCACATTGAGCTTTCTGAGCATTTGAAACGCCCGATACAAATCCACATTGCAAAAAAAGATTCCATCTTCATTTCAGTTTATCCATTTCATTGATCGTACCTTGGCCTCTTCAAGCGGGCGATCGTTCGCCGTGTAGTGGCGCTTATGGAGAATCTGCGACATTTCGAATGATATTGCAGCAAACGGAAAACTGACGCACTACACCGGGAAAAATAATACTATTGGGAATGGGGAGAGAACTCGAACAAAACACACTTCATCAATAACTTTGGGGTGATACAGTAGTAACTAACAAATCCTTCGGATTTTCCGGATCGGCTTTTCCGAATAAGATCGTGTGCAGTACTCACCTTGGCCTCTTCATTGCCAGTAGCTGCAGCGACGAACTGTTTCTTGCCGAGCACCTCAACTATTTTTTGTTGAATGCCATCTTCTTTCGCTCATTCTTACCGGAGAGAGAGAGAGGGTGTGACATAAATGCGTTAAATTTTTGAACAGTGAACAGTTTTGCTTGGAACGTGATCTTTGATCTCACCTTGTCATCTCCATTTCCAGTCTCTGCTGTAGCGAACTGTTTCTTGCCGAGAACCTGAAGCAGGAATAGAATGAGATATCGCCCATCGATTTCTTCGACCTATCCTATATATCATCCCACTCATCACCCTGTTATGTTGTGTACACTAGGAGCCCTGTAATGCTTCGCCACGCACGTGTAGCTCCTTCACCAACAGCGCTCGAAGAAATAACAGTGGCTGCATTGACTCTATTCTAGTAGTTTAGAGAAACAAAATAGTAAAATACAAAATAAAATACAAACTCTATTCTAGTAGTTTAGAGAAACAAAAACACATACCTTCGGTGTGTAACACATACCTTCGGTTCCTCTGTTTCCGCACTTGCGAAATGTCTTCTCTGTTGAACCTACAAAACCACCGATTAGGTTTATTCTAGTTGTAATTCCCGCTTCCAAACAAATTTCACCCATGTATCAGTGTTCCCTGGGACTTTTCGTGTATTTCACTATGTCCAAATTTCTTATGTTGGCTTCGCAAAATAAGTTTAATCTCAGAATTTTCTCTATAACTGTAATTCTGGTCTCCAAGCGCAAGGAACATCGCTATGATGAGCTACGATTGTATTGAGCTTGTACCTCGAAGCATGAGACATATATGTTATTGCGTTCTTGCATGAATTCCATACGCTGCGATAATTTATTAATTAAATAAATGAATATCCAAGCGCACACCTTTTTGTTGTTCCAGAAGGAATCAGTGGAATCTCTTGCACTGTTCATCGCCTTGCCGTTCGACATGTTATCGGTACTGAAAATAATTATATATATGATGCCTTCCTGTCATCCCTTGTTAATATAAACGTTGCAAATACATATGAGAACATTATATATAAAAAGAAATGCAAAAAGTTGTGAAGTAATTATTGTCCGACCTTGTTCAGAGTGAGTTAGTCGTCGTTGGATTCACTTCTATTACGCGAGATCTGTAAAATGACATATTTAATAGATTAACTTGCAAATCGAAACAAAAAACAAGCGATGCATCGAGATGAATGTCCCGCGAGTGGAGGACTCAGTGAGTTTTGGCTGCAAACCAACCTTTTTTGCTTGTTTTCTCGTGTTCAGGCGCTCGCATATCGCGTGGGAAGGGATTGTGAACGAAATGGAGCTGCAAAGACAACAATAACGTATGCAATCGCTTTTCGAAATGAAGGCCTCGAGGGACGCCATGTTTGGGCATGCTATGGGGGTCTGTTGGATCCCTTTCCTATCCCTCGCACACGCGCACACAATCTATCGAAGACTATAGTTCTCTCACTTTTCTACGAGACAGATGGGACAGAGATGTGAGATTAGAGGAGGTGCATAGGGAGAGGGAGGAAATGAGAGGAGAGGAACGGTCAACGAAGGTCACACAGATGTTTACTCCTCCCTCAGGGTCCAATTGACCATCCACTTTCTCTTCCATTCGATCATTTGTCCCGAGAGTTGAGAATAGTCTCTTATTTTCATTACGTATCAAGTTTGAGAAGTCCTGATTTGAGTTTTTGAGTCATTCTCATTGTAATCCATGTCACAATACTCTCGCATCCTTAAATCCCTGCAATTTCTTGAGGTATGTTTTGCAAGAAAGAGTCATGATTTTCGTGTTTGCACCTATTTTAATGTTAGTTTCCTGGAGAATAGACGATTCGACATCTTGCTCTGCGTTGCTCTCTTAATTGCCCTTTACAGTGAACCAATTTCCTCTCAATCAAGTATGACGCATCGGTCGATATAAAAGAGCAAGATGCAATTCGGCTTTCATCTAGTCGAGATGAAGTTCATTCTTCTTATCGTCTCCCTTTTTCCGATTGCTTATGCCATACTCTCCGACTGTGAGAAGGAATTCCTCAAGAGTATGTTTTTTCTTGAAGCATTATCCTAAACATTATCTTACAGCTGGCCTTTCCAGCGGGTCCCACCTAGCGTTGTTTTATGACACCTTTACTTTTTTATCATGAAGTAATATCTCAAATGATGAAAAATGTCTAAACTTTGTATACCAAGTGAATCAAGTTCTGGCGATTCAAATTAGACATGCATTCAGTGATTCCATCTTATCCATGTTCAGATTGCCGTAGCTGCGTACTCCCCAAGGTTCCGAGTGACAGAAGTTGCCCTCCGGTTGGATACAAGTGCGATGTTGACGAGGAAGAACTAGGAAATTTCGAGGTCTCCAATGGAAAGTTCGGACGCGACTGCGACAGGTATAACATTTCACGAAATGCTAGTTAATTGTTTGTACAGGGCTAACTCAGGCGAAGGGATTACCCTATGCAGGGTCTAAAGTCAGAGCAAAAAATATACATGTAAATTTTATACATTTAAGCATTCGATGCAAAGAGCCTGGAGCTACTCTGCACGTGGACGGTGTTCCCTACGAGAGCATCGCGTGCTCCGAAAACCTCTGGCGTTTCGGCAAGCACTACACACTGAACACGACCACTGCTGCCTGCATTAAAAGTGAGTTGGAAATGACCTTATCATTAGAGCTGCCTTCTCCCGTTCTATCAACTTGACTTATTTTCTTCTTCAGATGGTTACTTTTTTGACGTATTCCTGAAAATGTGAAAACAACTATTCACAATAAACAATATTTCAGGATGCGACAACTGCAAGACCCTTCCGGAATTGCTCAAAACGAAAAGGGTAAGATAGGATTATTGTTCCAGTACAACAAATATTCATTATTAGGCTGAGATCATCGCTCCCGTGATCGGTACCCCATGCGCATCTGCCAAATGCCAGGACGGATACCAGTTATTCGGAAAACCTGTTGTGGGCACGACACACGCGGTGATTTATTATTATTATTATGTTTTATTATATTATTATTCTTTTATAAAATTAATTATTATTAAATGAATAATTTGAGGCGTTCGGTGAAGGCGTCGTCAGTTGCAGTGGAGATCGACTTTGGGACGATGGCACGGGGACAAAGTACACTAGTGTGTACTGCAAGCTGATTGAGGCCACTAAGTAAATTGATGACTAAATCATTTCGAAGAATAAACAAATTAAATAAATAAATGTGTGCATACAATAATTTGTAGATTTGTCGTGACACCAGAAGAACAATCTTAAATATTTTTGAAGAAAGTTGTTCAAACATTAAACTAGCCGGAGCCAATTGTTAATAACTTTCACTACAGGCACTGAAAATTCAGAGTACAATAACCATATGCAAAAGTCTTTCATCCCGTCATATTCTCTGTATTTCTCAGCGACAGAACAAAGTGCAACGTGAGAGGAGAGTGGTGATGAGGGATTGAATGAGTCATCGCGCTATGCCATGAATGGCCCCTCTCATTTCGCACTGCTCTATCGTTTGTCTGATTGCCTAGAGATAAAACGAATTGAAGAGGTAAAGAGGTGCAGTAATCTGCCATTTCTGCTCCTTCAAGGCAAGAATGGAATTACGCATATTTTGGGCCAATAAGATGAGGAAGGATATGTTAATTCTTCTCTTATCCTTCCCCAAAATGAAGAAGAAACAATCTATGAAAATGATGAAACTATCAAAAGTTATGGGGGGATGAAAGTACTGGAGACAGTATAGATGCTCTTGTTTACGCAAATTCGAGTTGGCCACTTCATTGTACGACTAGATACGACGGTTCTAATGTGTTCGGAGGAAATGGGCGTCACCTTCCTACCATTCCCCCAGGAAGGATTCTGACAGGAGACTTTCACCAAGATCCAATAACTCTTCTTCAGAAGTGATGGCTTTCGGGTGTCAACGTTTTCGATGACGAATGAGACTAAAGTTGGTAACACTCTCTAATGATATGTTTTGGTAACATAGAAGTACTCCACATACTGGCTTAATCCAGCATATCATGAAGCTCATTGTGTTAGTGCTACCAATTTGAAAACAAGAGATGCGAGAAATGCGCTCTATTTTCCCAGATTGATTCTGGAACAAGAATCATTCTTTCCAAATTATGAATGCCATTCAAGTTTATTGGATGTGAAATGCAATGGATGCGCGCTCTCTCACCGGTCACGCATGGTAAGAGGAATGAAGAACATCAATGAATGGACATTTTATCTCTCATTTCCATTCATGTGTCTTCTTCCATTGAAGCGGGAAGGACGAGAGGTGAGCAAATGGTGGTGAGGAGGAAAAGTCATTCACTCCTTTTTCTATACAAGCCTGTGAACGGCGTGATGCTACGTTTCAAAAGCTTACTGTTATGCATTTATTAGTCTATTTATCAGTATTTCTCTTTTGATATTTTTATGAGCCCGTTCGCGTAAGAATCGGACAAATTAGGAGAAGTTCGGCACAGTCAAAAAATGTCGATTCTCCCAAACTTTGGCTACAGAAGTTTTCGAGGGTGCTGAAGACGATGGTCATATTAGTTTTTGTCTTCGAGCTTCCGTTGGCTCCAGACGACGTCACGTCGATATCCGTTTTTGCTCTATTTCTCGACTCAAAAAATGCTAATTTTACGAAACTAAGGTGTCCGAACCAGAATTTTATGGCGATTACACCTATCTGTTTAATTTTCCATAATTTTGAAAATATCTGTTGTAGCCCCAAAATAATTCATAGAAAGTGAATTCGAATAGAATTTTTCTGAGTGTAAACGATTAAATATACATAAGAGAGTTGTCATAGTTGAGAAATAATAGCTTATTGTGTTCATTTACAGGAAATATATTGTCCTAATGGCCAAAATCGAAGTAGTCATCAAGCATGCTGATATGAGTGAGGACATGATAAACGTTGCCATTGATAGCGCAACGCAGGCGCTTCAAAAGTGAGTTTGGTCTATGTCTCTCTCCGTTTCGCATGCTCTCTCGCCTTTATCTTATTGGATTGAAGTCAGGTTGAGCGAAGAAGATAGGGGAAGAAGTTATCAATATGGTTTTCCTATTTTTTCATAAAATTTAAATATTTTTATCCTCAACAGCGATTATTCTCCTACGCAAATGCAATCATTTTCCCATTTCGAAATATTTACTTTCGATTAAGTACTGCACAACGTTTTGTTTATTTAGAGAGATATTTAGAGAGATTTCCAGAGAGCGTGTTTAATTTTTCATACTCTACAGATATCAAATGGAAAAGGACATTGCAACGTACATCAAGAGAGAATTCGATATTCGCTTTAACAGGGCATGGCGAGTCGTTCCACCAATATTCATATTAACGATTTCTTGACAACAGAGGCATTTCTTATCAAACAACAGAGGCGTTTCTTATCATTCCTCTTAAAGGAGTGGATGTGCCTGTAAATTTTTGCAGTCTGCATGTAGAATGTTGACTGCTGAAGAATGTATTTGAGATACGGTAGTGCATCGGAAGGAGTGGGAGACGAGTAGAGAGGTCAATAAAAACATTATTCTTTGAAGGCACTGCATCGTAGGTCGAAACTTCGGAAGTTACGTGACACATGAGACGAATTATTTCGTGTACTTCTACCTGGGACAGGTGATTACCGAATTGTTATTACTAGTGTATTTGTATGTTTTTTTGCAAATATTTGTTTTCCCTATTTTTAGCCCGTCATTCTTTCTACGGCGAACGAATCCAATAGATTAATTGAATTTTTATTTTTCAGATGGCGATTCTCCTGTTCAAATCCGGATAGACACCGAAAAGACCAGCGAGAAGCTGACTGAGTTCTGTACTCTAAATCAAATTTCTCTATACTGTCAATAGGATTGGACCCAGCTCAATTTTCTCTGCCATTTGTATTTCTTTTTAGAATGTATTCTTTTAAGAAATCAATCGTCTATGTAATGATAAACAATATATGACCTTCTCGGTTATCTCACAAGTGCTATAGACCGTGAATTAAATGAATGGAATAGGAATGGCATTTTGTGCATCAAGTTCAATGCTGCAATGGTTGCAGTTCTCCGTAGTTTGGTCAGGGGCGGAGCCTGTTCCCTGCATTGTTGTCATCGCTGCGAGATAGCATGCAAAATGCACGTCAACTCCATCGGCTTCTGAACCCTATTGCAGCCTCCTCTACGCTGTTCGAATGCACGTCAACTCCATCGGAATCTGAACCCTATTGCAGCTTCCTCAACGCTGTTCGAATGCACGTCAACTCGTTTTTTTTTAGAATATTTGACTAGTTTAGTGATAAAACCATCGGTTATTGCGCAAAAAACATTGATTTTAGTTGAATAAAAACGATAAAATAGAAAATATGTTTATTTAACAAAATTTTAATAAAACAAAATAAATTAAATATAAAATGTAAATAATGCAAAAAGTCAATACAATACAAGGCCATTTTGGTCCCGTAACGACTGTTAGCATACTGTAGGATTGCGCGGTCAGTTCGCGATAGCCTCGCGTCCCTTCCCTTTTCCCCGTTCCTTCCTTGTTTTCGCTTGTTTTCCACCGTTTTTCACCGTTTTTTCTGTTGTTGCCGTGTGCATTTACGACTGTTTTGCCTTGCAGATGCTCGTCTGAGGTGCGCACACGCGACAATCGATGGCAATGGCTCGGGAATCGCGCGATGAGGAACTGGAGTTCGTGCTCGCCTTCTCGCAGTGGGTTTTTCATTTGTTGCCGTTTTTGCCATCGATTTTGCGTTTTTTTCTCGAGTGTTTAGCCTGTTTGTCACTGCGTTGATCGAGTTAGTGAGTGTAGGGAGTGTAACTCGAGTGTGCAGGGGAACAGGCGCGCGTTGACGCGTGTCGTCCCCTGTTGCAGTCGCTTAGTTTCGACGCTTTTCCGCCCGTTAATCATTCAAAACCCAGCATTCTTTCGTGCTCCCAGCTCGTCAAACTAGTAAAGGGAACTCCTGAACTCCTTCTCGTTGATGTTATCGTCAAATTCAGGCATTTTACTCAAAAACTATTCACCGGAAATGACGCATAGCACCGCTCGCGCGCGATTTTTGCAAAAATTTCGCGTTTTTATCCGCTCACTTTTGCCAAACACACTCCCCACTACCTTTACGATGTACTTTAGGCAACAAGCAATCTTATTTTTATTAGATTTGCACCAAAACTCTCTTGATTGAGCACTTTAATTGGCCATTTTCTTGTCCTTCTCGCGCCATTTTCGCCTAGAAAATTTTTCTCGGGCGTTTAAATGCTGAATACAGTCAGGAAAGGTGCCCAATTCAGTAGTATTGATTGCTTTCAGCATAATAATTATAATGTTTAACTAAATTAACGTAATTTAATCATATATATATATATTGTCAGGAAGACGTTTCTGGAGGAGGAACAGCGACGAATCGCCAACGATAACGACCTAATCCATTTGGAAGGCGGCGATTTACAAGTGAGTTCTGGGATTGGAATTGAGCACTAGGGTAATGGGTTCCGGGAATTCGGTTTTGAGCTACAAATCATCGCTTTTTTTGTATTAGAGGCTTTATTATGATCAAAATCCGTGAAGTTTCGGAAAGAACCGCTGCTAGTTGGCGCATTGTGTGAAGAAATGAGGCCGTTAGGCACGCTGCTCGTTGTGGGTGTCAGATTACATGTGCACAGTGATGTTTCAGCCCGATCATCGATTGGTTTAATGGGACTTCTGTCATGGTTAATCAAATCGCTGGTCGTTGGTTGAGCAACGCGATGTTTACGTTAGGCTGTTTTCTTCCACTCTGACTACCGATCGGTTAGGGCGATTGTCTTTCGAAACTAAAACTGAGTGATGATCGAATCGCCCGAGTAGCAAGTGATTGGCGAAAAGGGAAGGTTTTCGAAAAAAGAATTTGGGCACCGCACCTTAGCTGAAGGCGGGTCCAGCCCATTCTCTCCATCCAGTACATAAACCCCGGCGCAAAGACTAAAGATACACATGGGTTTTCTCCTACAAACTGCCCATTTTCTGGAGATGCCGAATATCAGTAGTCGTCGGAGGGGTGTACTGGCAACAAACTGAACACTTTTTGCTGCAGGAACGCGAGCGACAGGAGACGATCCGGAAGATCAAGCGGCTCTACTCGCATCCCTCCAATCTCAACACACTCGACCAGCACGCTCCGCCCCACCAGCAGCTCTACCCCACTCCGTGAGTTGATTACCTGGGGATCTTTGTGGGATCGTAGATATTGGGATCAACAGGGGATTGGTCCTAGACCTTTTCATCACATTTTCATCGAGGTGGTTGCTTAAGTGCTTCAATTGAAAACTGCCATGTACCCTCACAAATGACAACTGATTGGTCTACATTTAGACTATTTCTTTTAAAAGATCCGAGAATATGGTAGGATAGAGATCGTTGATCATTGGCCTGGAAATATTTGAATTATTTAATAACCAAATTGCAGGTCTATCGGGTGGTCTCCGCTGCTGACGACGCAGCAGCTCCCACCGACCACACACCAGCACGCACCCTTCCCGCCCATTCCCGTGTTCCCAGGTGAGCAGTAGAGGTGGTTGGGGAATACTGTGCACGTAAGGATGAAATACTTTTGGTAGTACTAACTGACGGGTAGAGAAAGTGATGGGATACAGTAGAAGGAGTCATCGAGACATTTTTTTGCTTGGGGTCGAAATATGGAATTCAGACATCATGCTCGCCAATGTCTCATTAAATGATTCTTGGTAAGGCTCTCGATCAGTCGTCAAATTATCTGCAGCTTTGCATGTTTCATTGCACAATTTGCGCTGTCGAAGAATGACTTTTATCTCCAAATCTCAATTAGCTGTCTGGAGAGTGATGATGCAGAATCGAGAGACGATTAAAGAATATTCCCCATTCCAGTAGGCGGCCCGTCCTCGTTCTACCCGATCGCCGGCCCGTCCGTTCCACTTCCGAACACCTCGGCGCCCCCTCCGCTATACCCGCGGATCAAGCGAACCAGCGAATCGGCCACTCATCAAATACGACCGAACTGTGAGTGATTGAGATGCTCTTTTGCCTCAGAATCAATATTTTAGACGAAAAAAAAACAAAAAAAAACAGTAACTGAAGGATATTGTCGTTCTATGTATTTTTTCTAGGTGTTCTAGGTATGGGTAGGCATTATGGATTGCACCATAACACGCAAATGTTGTGTTTTCTGAGTGAGTAGAAGGGTGATAACCCGAGGGAAGGATGAATCAGCGCACGTGACGTTACGGGAATATTATTACCATGCAAAGGGCCAGCAAAAATAATATGCCCCTCATCAATCGCTTAGGGATTATGACTAAAATATTTGTTTCGAAAACATATTCGATGCGTTGAAATGGGACGCTTATCACCATTGATCGGATTTGTTGAATGGTCACGAAAGTATCAAAGGGAACCAACAGAAAAAAATAAGAAAAATGGTTGTGCGTTTGAAGTATTAGAGAAACTGTTTCAATGAGATTAAATGCTAAAAAAATTCAGTTCACAATAACGATCGCAAATCGAAACCTTTTCAGGGTCCGCACAGAACACGTCCTTCTCGCACCTGCCCACCGCTTCGTCGGCTACGCTCCCGCCGCCGCTCCCGACGAGGAGAAGGAGTCCGAATGAGGGGTTGGTTGACTTTTTCCTTTTCTCCAGTGAAAACTACCGCAGTGATCCGAATGAGGGGTGAGTTGACAACGGATAAATGCACACACATGATCTGGTTTCCTCGGCACTGCGATAGGCACTGCATATAATTACAGGGATGCAAATATTACAATAGATGAATTTGTCCGATCTCAGGGGTTCGGGAGTTTGAGAAATTGTGGAGCTTTATACCCTTCGTTTCATCCGATTTGGGCAAACAACTACAACATACACGCGTTTTGTTCCAGGCCCTTTGAATGGGAAGAAGGGGCGCGCAATAAACAGTTGTAAACATTGATGTCCACTCCTCACCCCTACTACTGAAGACTTCCCACTCATTTACGTATTCCTAGCATTTTACGCTCTGTTCTAGAATAGGCACCCTCACAGATATACCAGAGGCTCATAGCTTTCACTGTTCAATTTCCTCAATGAATGAATCTTTATAATTGCAGTCCTCCCCTGTCCACTCCTCCTCCCCACACCACAGCGACTCCTCTGCCCGTCCGTCTCTCCAGTGTCGTACCCGTGCAGGATGAATGCCCATCGTGAGTTAATAAATAATTTAAAAAATAAATTCCAAAAATAACAATACCCAAGCAGATGGTGAGCGGGCCCTGTGGGGGCCATGTTGGCGCATGTGGTAGTACTAAGGTTTTTCTCGCACTCAATGAGCATGAAAACATCGTGCTTTTCCGTTTTATACGGCACATGTGCACAAATAGGTCTTTCCGCTCAGATTATCGAGGGATCTACCCGTGCAATTTATGACTAAATCAAAACATGCTGAAAAGAATATTTTGAGGTTGATTTAAACTCAATTTTGATTGCAATGTGGTGAGGGAGAATCGGGATCTAGCTATAGCAAACTAGCAAAAATTGCATACTGACACGAATTTCGAAATGATTTTTAGCTAGGAAACATTAGAGTTATTTGCAGTGTGGTAAGGGAGATCTACGTACCGTACTGCTCGATCGGCACTCCACGAATGGTGAATGGAGACCTGATCGATCTGGAGGATATGGACAGAGAAGCGAGCACGACGAATGAGGATGTCAGTGAGACTTTGATCTTTTGATCTTCAGAGCGTTGAGATCTTTGAAGAAAAATGTGAAAACATCGCGAAGTTTGGGGCCGATCTGTGATCTTTGACCTTCAAAATTGCGTGTTTGCTTTGATATCTAGATCATGAAAATTATTCTTGTGTTAGAGGTACGAGATGATTTTCGATCTTTAGTATCTGCGGTCGATTTTTAACGCTTAGAGATCTTTGCTGTTCAGCAGGTTGTTCTTTGGTCAGTAGCCCTCTGAGCTTCGAGCTTTGAACAATCGAGTTCTTACTTGATGTACGATCTCTTCAGATTTGGCGGGAGTTCGATCCCCTCTATCGTGACGACGTGATCACTCCTCCTCCCCATCCTCCTCCGTCCCTTCCTCCCCCTCAGCTCCATCCCTCGTCCTCTGCATCCGCCATCGACACAACACCACAGCGAGCGAAGAGCGTCGTCGTCGCCAGGGATATCGGTGAGATTTCCCTAGATGATTCCTAACCTTCGTTGAATACGGGTACAAAAGTTTGAAGTGAGCGTTACTCACAAACAATTATCACAAGAAGCGTTTCGTTGAATAAATACTTGTTGCCGTTGTCATGTCAGAACTCATGTCGTTTACGTCCCATCAAAAGTGGCCCAGTTAGACTAAACTGCGCCCCCATTAGTTTACAGTGGGTACGTCGACAGTGTAATTGACAGAATGGTGAGGGAGGGGGGGGGGACTTTCAGCTGAATCACTTAATAAAAATTATTTTAAGAACCAAATTTTAGCAAGGCTGTTTAGAAGAGTCGAATAAAAGTGATTTTTACGAAATGAATAATTTGCAGTGCGCAATGCTCAGCAGCGAAAGAGTCTGCCCATTCGACCTACTGCAGACAAGAAAGAGGCGGAAACGCAGCAACTGGAGCTGGACTGTCTCAATGACTTCCGAGCGAGGACGCCCAGTCTCTTCGAGCAGGTTGGTAATCACATCAGAGAAGAATTAGAAAATGATCGCTCTGCGTTTAACGGGCCTCACATTCAGATATATTTCACTGTAAACCACATAATAGTGTCTGAGAAACTCTCTCGGGCAGAGGCAAATTCCTCACTAAAACCATTACGTAATGTTGCGAAATCAGTGAAAAAAATATCGGCCTTATGCGGAGAGCTATCACTGGTAAATAAATAATTGCAGTTGGATGCGCTTCGGACAGAGTCGCAGTCGCCCACTCCGCCGCTACGCTTCCACTCGGCCCTCGCTCCCGTGCCAACCACAGCAGACTCCGTGAAGATCGTCGTCTTCAAGGACCATTCGTGCGTGAAATAATAAATAAGAGCCTATTGCTATCTAGAGCGATTTTTTTGAGACTAGCGAAGATCTTCAAAGACGATTCGTGAGTGTTGATTGAATTTCTGCGCTTGCGATCTAGTGACACTGGTGGGCTAATACCCGCTAGATGGCAGGAGGCCCCGCAATTTTCTAAAAAGTTCTCTTAGGGGGCTCCGCAGAAAAAATTCTGTGTCACTAGGGGGCTCCGCTTATAGTTACCAATTTCTCTTACGGGGCTCCGCAGCCTAACGATCTATCGGGGATATAGCCCAGCAGTGTCTAGTGATCTATTAACAAGCGTGCCTATGATGTGTTAGCCAGAGTTGGAAAGTAGGACGATTTTCGAAACTAATAATCATTAATTGCAGTTGGAAGCAGTCGTCAGCCCGTCGCGACATTCCTCTGACCGTGGACACTTCCGTCTCCGTCGACTTCATCCTCAGCAGTGTTGTGCTACAGTTTCTCGATGAGGAAGGAGGAGAAGAGGAGAGGGGAATCGATGATTACTGTCTCAAGGTTAGTATAGGGGCATCAATGTGTCCGTATAGCTTAGGATAATATGATTTCTGTATAACAAACGGACGAATGACTGAAAAGAAGGGTTTAAGGAAAATGGAAAAGGGGGTGTTAAATTATAAAATCGGTGCATATCCGGAGCAGAGATTATCAAAGCTTAGAGAATGTAAACTGGGCCCTGGTAGTCTGGGATAGTAAAGTACCCTGGGTGAAAAGATAGAATGACGATCTGTGAAGACATTGTACAATGGTTTTTTTTCATCTGCTACGCAATTCGAGAATAAGTTTCGCATTTCATCAAACCTCCTTCTTCTTCATTTGGCACATTCAATTCCTGAAGAAGGAATGCGATGGGCGAGGAGTGTCATTTCGTCGTCTGAGTCAGTGCGGGCGCGCATGGATGTTGTGTCTCCTCCCCATCTCTCCATTTTGCCCGCTCTCTCTCTGTCTCTGACCAACAAGAGATCAGGCAGATTTGAGAGATTGTGGCGCTCCGGGAATCGCTCATTTCGATCTTCCGCCCGAACTCGCACATCCCCTACTGGGCAACGTCATTTGCAATTATCGATTCAGTAGTCTAGTAGTCCGCCTGTCTTGCCCGCCAATCCAGCCCATTGGAGTTCCCCTCTTCATTCTTCAGCTCAAAACGAAGATAATCGAGTAGTCTAGTAGTCCACCTTCAATAGCCCATCCCCTCTGCCCGTTGATTCAATGATGCCCTGGCGCCTCGGCCCAATGTATGCATCGAGACCTGCGAAACTAGCCCGATCACGTCGTCGAAGGCGGCAAAAACGGCAGCATTGCTGCTGCTTCAACCGTGGATTGGCCGGCCTTCGAGTGGTCATTAGCTGGGCGACCAATTACTACTTCTCCTTCAACAAGAACGCGATAGAATACGACCCGTACGGCTACGATCCCTTTCTACTCTTCGATGTGAAGCCGACAAGTACGGTGAATATTTTGGATGAATAAGAGGGTTACGATGGGTTGAATGGGTTTGGTTATCTGGCAAAAGACTAGTTCATTAACAAAAGATGCGAATTTCTTCTATTCGACCCGTCTAGTAGTCTAGTCCGGCATGAGCGTCAATAGCATAGGATAGCTGATGTCCATGAGATTTTGTCATCGAAACTACTGCGCTCCGGTTTGCAACAACTAAGGAAGAGACGACGGGTTAGTCAGCTTGTAGGTTTCTCACTGGAAGTTTGTTAGTTAACAGCTATAAATCGAGCGATATGGACATTGAGCAAACATATCGGTCCTATCTCCAAAGGCAAACCAGCGCGAGAAACTGAACACATCGCGACCTGAGTTCAATCGAGTCGACCCCGTCCTTATCGCCAATCTAAGCTGCTGATCATTGTGAAAAGGCTTTGTCTCGCCGGCTCTCTCCATTCCACACGCTCTCTCCCCCAATGAGACACAATGCGAAATGGCGGGTCTCACTTCCTCCTCCCTCCTTTACGCGCTGACACCATGAGATAAGAATATGCGCGCGTTTTACAATTTTTCACGAAGAAACGGAGAAGGGATTGCCAATATCGTCGTTATGTTGACTGTTCGCGCATTGTTCATCGTTGAATCGTAGTTGATGTATCTCATTCGCAAGCGCCCCGCTCAATGCCGCCCGATTTGGTCGTTTCGTATCGCCGAACGAGCCTTGAGAGTCGAGAGCGAGGGGCTAGAGGAGGAAAGGTACGTCATACTCTCGCCTGCTTACGGAGACTACGATCGACTGAAAAAAAGTGAATCAGCGTCAAGCGATGTCCAGTAACACGACCTGGAGATTCTCCAGGATTAAACGGGAGAGACGCTAATACTCAATCGACAATGTTCCATGTGTACGCTCTGGACGAGATTAGGGAAGTTGAAGTGTGGGACGAATGGTTTATTCCGGTCATGATGAAGCTTTCGATCTTTTCGCTACTTTTTTCGCGTCGACTATGGTAATGATCGACGTGGTGTGAAGAGAGAGAAACGGGTTGGCACTTACTGAATCGATGGCATTAAAGGGCCTCAGCGAGAATAGGAGGGTGAACAAATGGCGGAAGTATGATATTTTTATCTTGTCGCTACTGTGTTGGGTGTCTATTATGCTAATCGACAGATTAAAGTGGGGGGGGGGAATGACGCCGATTGAGAAAGAGAGTTTAACGATAGTTTAACGCTTAGTTTAATAGACGATGTTCCAGGTGTACGGCCTGGACGAGATCCTTCCGAATGACTCCATATTCGGGCGCAATCTCTACGTGGGAAAGTGTCTGTTGCAGGGCAAGGAGATCAAGCTGGAGGTGGGGTACAACCACTTTTAAGTCGAATACGTAACGAAAAGAAAAGAAAATGCGTATAAAATTTTAAAAAAATAGCATAATTAACTATTTTTCATTTTTTCAATTATTACAATTCATCACGATTAGTAGTAGTGACCAGGAAAGGGCGGGGTCGTTATGCATTGGCTGAACGTGCTGCGATCCTTGAAGAAATGAATATGAAAGTGAGAACGCTGACTGGGACGAGAGCAGTGGCTTATATATGACGGTAGCGGTGGAAGGGCGACGGGCATTTTTCCCTTGAATATTGTCGGAAACGAGCGAAAGTTTCGCAAACGGCTTCGAACGAGATGGATGGCTGACACTGCAAGGGATGTACTTGGTAATAGAAATAGGAGAATAAGCTTAAGATATAGATATATTGCAAATTGAGGTTGATCTATTATTGCATCTTTTATTACATTTAATATTTTTATTTCGCAATACTTAGTTCTAAATGTTGATCTAGAATTAATTATTTATATTATCGTGCGTTTGAAAGTCTTAGAAAACTCATTGTGCTGGATAGGAAACAGTCGATTCCCCGGGAGGAAGAAAGAGGGGGTCCTCCCGGCATCTACTTCCCTCTCGTTCAATAAAATAATCTCTCGATTTTTGAAATAGTTAACGCATTGCAGGTCGGTCGTCGAGATGCGTCGCGTTCCACTGCAGAAGTTCGCCGTGAATCACTCGGCAGACTCACGTGAGTTACGAGTAGGCTTGCACGTTCCGGATCGGTATTACCCACTAAAGCCGAAAATAACCTTCTTTTTTCTCTGAACTCGCGCGCGTTATTTCTTGAGAGCTATTTTTCGATACCGAACCTGCCTAGCAGATGTCCTCTGCCGGACGGGTTCGGGGGAGATACATGACGGGGAAACATATGGCTTCTGATTTTTGAAGCCAAAACCGCAACATTCAACCGTAAATCGTCACCGATCATTACGGTACTCAGTTGGAGATCGCTTTTCAATCTGGTGGAAGTGATCGAAAATAAATCGCACTTTGTGCTCTTTCGAAAAGTCGTGTTGTTCCCATTGCTTATCTAGATCATAATCAGATCTAATAGAACAGTATCTTTCTCATTGTTCAGTACACTCTCAATGTCTTACCGGTGAGAGAGAACTGTGATTGAAGAGAGCTTAAATCCATCCATTCCCATCCCCAATCGACTTGTCCGATCAATCGAATGACTTCTTCCCTTGCAGCAGTCAGATCTCAGCCACGTGCGTTATCGACCCCGAGGACATTCACCAGGTAATTAATTAATTAAATATATGAGACACTATCTGAGAGAACTAAGCAAATTCACCTAGTGACCGTACAAGGAAAAATAATAAATTCTGAAAAAAATGCTATAGGAGTAACTTTGCACGTAGAATCCGAAAATCGACCTCAAAAAGTCGTATCTCTTAAACTGAATTTTCTATAGGGACCTTTGTTGCGCGAGGTGGGCCATACGATTTTTTTTAACGGAGCTTCAAATGATCCCATAAAGTATAAAACCTTTCAGGTAATTAAAAATTAAACATTTTTGCAAAAGAAAATGTAAGGCTACGTATCCTTAGAATAAAGTTATGCATGATTTTTACCATAAAACTGACTGCCCTGAAAAATTTTCGAACTATTCGGCATTTTTGGTTATTTTCATTCGATTCCTCGTGAAAAGTTGCATATATGGTAATTTTTTCAGAATTTTTAAAATACCTATATTGGCTCATTTTTGCCTTCAAAGGTTACGGTAACACGATTTTTCAGTATTTGGGCAGCCTACCTACTTGCAATCAATGAAATTTCCACGGAAAAAGACTCAAAAAATAATAAAACGACATATTTCGAATATTTATCACCATTGGACTCCAATCTGCCACCATCATTTTTGACCCATGACCATGAGCCCGGGGTCATGGTCCAAATGGGCATGAAAAGTCATGATCGAGAAACTTCAATTGCTATACGGCTATGTGTTGTGTAGTCCCTAAGAAAATTTTCACCACCGGAAAAACCATTATCCGAAGCGGCGAAATCGAGAACTGGTTTTTTAAAAGAAAATTTGATATTTATTAAAAAAATATCAATTTGCAATATTCGAATTACGATATTTTCGGTGGTGAAAATTTTCTTAGGGACTACGAAACACATCGGCGTATAGCAATTGAAGTTTCTCGATCATGGCTTTTCATGCCCATTTCGGACCATGGGTCATGGTCCGAAAAAATGATGGTGGCGGATTGGAGTCAAATGGTGATAAATATTCGTAATATGGCGTTTTAATGTTTTTTGAGTCTTTTCCCGTGGAAATTTCATTGATTGCAAGTAGGTAGGCTGCCCAAATACTGAAAAATCGTGTTACCGTAACCTTTGAAGGCAAAAATGAGCCAATATAGGTATTTTGAAAATTCTGAAAAAATTACCATATATGCAACTTTTCACGAGGAATCCAATGAAAATAACCAAAAATGCCGAATAGTTAGAAAATTTTTCAGGGCAGTCAGTTTTATGGTAAAAATCATGCATAACTTTATTCTAACAAGGGAAGCACCAAAGTAGGCGGAGGCCGATCGCTAAGCGACCTATGGGGGCATTTAGGGGGTTGGGAGTGAAGCTCAAAACTGTTTTCAAAACCTGCTAAAGTTTCATACCGTAGTCAGGGGAATCGATAATTGCTCACCACGTGGATTTGCGCGCGCGCGATCCCAAGATAGTCCCCAGGTTGCAACATGTGTGTGTCAGAAGCCCTGGTAGCTCAACCGGTAGCGAGTCCGCCTTGCGCCCGGTACCCACTGGTTCGATTCCCCACGTATGTATTTCTCTTTTGCCGATTTTTCGCAACTTCGGCAACTACTGTGTGTTATTTTTATCGACTTCTCCGGGGATTACAATGAGTTTCGAGAACGTATAAGGCTGCTTCAAGGGTGGAGAACTTCGATATTCTTATTTTGAATTTTTCTTATGTTCTTCATAAAAAAACAGTAAAAATATTTAAAAAAAACCTCTGGATACGAGAACATTCTAACAGGGATGCCGGATTCTGCAAGCTATTGCAGATCCGCTCTCCAATTTGGTCATGCCCATGACTTGTAATCGAAGGATCATGTTCGATGTTCTCCACCCTTGAAGCAGCCTTATACGTTCTCGAAACTCATTGTAATCCCCGGAGAAGTCGATAAAAATAGCACACAGTAGTTGCCGAAGTTGCGAAAAATCGGCAAAAGAAAAATACATACGTGGGGAATCGAACCAGTGGGTACCGGGCGCAAGGCGGACTCGCTACCGGTTGAGCTACCAGGGCTTCCGACACACACATGTTGCAACCTGGGGACTATCTTGGGATCGCGCGCGCAAATCCACGTGGTGAGCAATTATCGATTCCCCTGACTACGGTATGAAACTTTAGCAGGTTTTGAAAACAGTTTTGAGCTTCTCCCCCAACCCCCTACATGCCCCCATAGGTCGCTTAGCGATCGGCCTCCGCCTACTTTGGTGCTTCCCTTGTAAGGATACGTAGCCTTACATTTTCTTTTGCAAAAATGTTTAATTTTTAATTACCTGAAAGGTTTTATACTTTATGGGATCATTTGAAGCTCCGTTAAAAAAAACGTATGGCCCACCTCGCGCAACAAAGGTCCCTATAGAAAATTCAGTTTAAGAGATACGACTTTTTGAGGTCGATTTTCGGATTCTACGTGCTAAGTTACTCCTATAGCATTTTTTTCAGAATTTATTATTTTTCCTTGTACGTCCGTATGTGAATCCTCTCAGATAGTGTCTCATATCTGCAAATGTTTTCCGACGCCAGCCATGGACGCTGCTTATTTTAGTTATGTGAACGAAATGAGTCTGAGCAAAGTATTCATAGTAGTAATGGCATTGGGTAATAACGGGAGTAGACTTAAAATGATCGATATTCCAGGTGTCGCTTCATCTCAAGCCGGAACTCATGCTCTTCGAAGAGGCCGTCAAGGAGAATCAGCCACTCAAGGGTGAGTAGCAGTAGTTTCACGTTAAAAAAAATCGAAAAGCGCAACCGAAATTCCGTCCAAAAGAGGAAGGGATCTGAATTCCACACGGAAGCCAGTTGCAAATGGTCAGGGAATTTCGTTTGGAAAGTCGGGAAAGATGTGCTATAGTGTGAGTAAAAGATTCACGTTAAAAATCAAATAATTTAATATATTTGATTGCAGTCGCTCACCACCAGCTGAAGATCAAGCAGCTCGTAAAGTTGCTGTGCACTCGCTGTGGCAACATCCAACCGGTCGGACTGCACAATCGACTGAACAAGTACCTCAATGCAGGATCGGTGAGTGGTCTTTAAACTTTGATTTTTAAACCTTGCTCCGGAGGTAGTTCTCAACAATCTGCGATGTTTCCGATATGTGTGTTTGGGGATGAGTGCTTAGAAGTAGGGTGAAGTAGGTTAGGAAACCCTCAGCAATTTCCGGCCGAAATAGTTCCGGACGCATCTGCCATAATCAACTGAGTGGCCGCGCGGAATTGTTTACGATTCCGACACTGGCCACAACATTCGCGCCTTCCTTCTAATCCAAACATTTCACTGATGCGATCTTTTCGCATCGTTGCTGGAATTCGATGAATCGCTGAAATTTACAGTAAATCTACAGTAATTTACAGTAAATCTCTCTGGTAAATATTCACTATAAATAATCCGGATTTTTTAAATTATCTAAGTTTCAATTAACTTAATTGCAGGCGCAGCTTCCGTCCGCTCGAAACGACATGATCGGCTCCCTGCACGGTCTCATCTATTCCTTCTGCGAATCCTCACTCAGCATGCACTGTCTCGCCCCGCTCAGAGTCAGTGATCTATGACCTTTGATAGCTTATTTCTGACCATGGATTGAGCTTTCTATGTTATTTGATCTCTTAGGTGATAGTCCTCAATATGCTTTTTCTCTGGTTCGAACGACCATAAACAACTGAGTTACTATTTCCCCGTAACATAGGAACGCTTGAAACAGCTACTCGACGATGGGGGTTGCTAGCCCGCCTTGAGTGGATAATGCCTAGCATATTTACCTTTACCACATTCAGAAACCGTCCGAAATCGTCCGCTTCGTGGACAACTCGGAGGATCGACTGCACGTGATGGCCAACTCGCTGCACAACATCCCCGACGAGTGGAGCAGGTGGGTAAAGGGTTGCAGTAGCCATGTGATTCACATGATGTGAAACTGTAGACTTGGAACAGTTTCGAGCCAACGTTTGAAGAGGTTACGGTAGCTGTAGGATACGGTACCATAGAAAAGGTTTAGACCCGTTTAAAGGTTCAGGGAAGCTAGCGAATATAATAGACTTAGAATAGTTTCGACTATTTTACAGTGCGAAAAGCGTCACTGTAAACATGGGCTATGGTAAAGTTAGTATTCAAGGTAATATAATGTGTATTAATTGCAGTAACTATCGTGAGTTTCTCGTGCGCGTGCACTTCTACCACGGTGTCACTGCGATCGAGACGGCGGGCGAAGCGAGAAAGAAGATCAAGACTGACGCCCTCTTCCCGTACATTGATCTGTCTCTATATGTGAGTAAAACTAATTCAATACTAATGTATTTCACCCGGTTCGGGGTCGATATCGAATGAGGCTTCAATGAGACACTCAAAGTGTTCGTACATCCCCTGTATGTGAGTAATTTTTATCGAAATTCCATTATTTCTATATACTAGAAAAGATCGGTCGATAGGCGCGATCAAAATTCGTTTGAGCGCATCCGTTGGGTTTCTAAAATATTTTTGTGTCTTATAGGATTTATTGTAAATTTCAACGAATCATCGAATTTCAACAGCGATGCGAAAAGATGGGGCTCGCATTAAAATAGGAAATAATTCGAGGATTTATAAAGTCAATCCTAATTTATATATATAATTGGAGGCCACATTCGATCGGATGCTGTGTACGACACCGCGCGAGGGCAAGTTCTTCTTCTCCGTCTGGGGTGAGTGAATTGTTACTCATTATTCGTTTAGTTACATAATTAGTTTACTGACCAGTCTCTTGTAAAAATTCCTCCCAGACTATGATAGAATGATACAGCAGGATTTTTCGTCTTTGGTAAAGTACACTAGTCCAAATATCGAAACCCCGTTGCAGGCATTCCTCAGACAGTGCAGACGGGTGATTCTGCGCCGGCCGACGAAGCACCCGAGCATCTGGGAAGTGCCGCCCTCCCGCTGTTCGATCATAATCGGTGAGTGTAATGGATAAACTTCCAAAAAGAATGTCTAGAATGGGCGCATAATGGATAAGTATCGTTGACGACTGGTAGAAAGCAAACGGTTCGTTCGCACCTTTAGAAGTGAAAGAACTACGAAAAGCTATGATAGGTTGAAGAGCGCTCATAAATCTTGAAAAGCACTGGCTTCGATGTCATAGTTTCCCGGGGATCCGCAGTTGGAAAAAATAACATTACACATACCCGTTTTTTTTTTGTTTTTTTTCCGCGAAAACCGCCGATCCGCAACCCAAAAAACTATGACATTGGTAGCTCAGCAGTGTTGAAAAGGAATTGCGATAGCATGAATAATGAAAGAGCTAACTCACAAATAGCTTTGCAACTGCAGAGCCACTCGTGTTAGTTGTAGAAGTGAGCCCTCCTCCTCACCTTTGCCCTTTCTTCTGTCAACAAAGTGACTTTTACGGGGGTAGTTGAGTACACACATTAGATGAATCACGCCCGCGGTAGCAGGGAGCGCGCGCTCCAAATCTACGTAAAAATCTACCCAACAAGTCCCAGCGACCTCTCTGCACTGGTTCGCTATGGACCCCGTAGTCTTCCGAAGCCTAACTATGATCATCCATTTGCTACGAAGGCGAGCGAGATACAAGAGGCTAGTGACGACCATATTTGCCGAGTAGATCAATTAAATATTCTTAAGAACCAGTGCACCCAGGGTCTGTGATTGGCTTGAGGAGCCTTTTTGATGATATATTTTAATTAAATTGAAATTATAAATCGATTTTTAGGATTCTGCGTCGTGGTCAGTTCTTCCTGCCCCTCCGTGCGGATATGGACGGTATCACTGAACCATGGGGAGGCATGCCGATCATCGGTGAGTAGCAATTTTAAGCACCTGAGAACAACCAAAATTACGAAATGGGTGAAAAATAGTCGTCTCCTTATCTGGAAAGCAGCACACTTCCCAGAGAAAACACTATGTTTCCTGTGCACGGAGAGAGTAATGAGATGTCCACTCTAATGTTAGCATCGAACGACACAAAAAAGCCCACATCCCAAGCCGAATTTAGATACCTGAAAAAAAACTGGACTCCAAAAAATATTTTTGAACCTGAAAGTCCCTTACATTAGTTAGGGAGTGATTCGTTTCTTTATGCATGCGAATTTTTGATAAATTGCAATGTATATTTAGCCCATAGTGTAATAGCCACCCAACCAACCATTCTTCCCCGATCAGAAGCGCCACGTTTTGTTGGGCAATTAATAGCTTCTCTGCATGAGCGCCTTTTTTTCTTTTTATTACGACCTTTCATTTGACCGGTGGGCATACATTTCCGCTCACAACAAAAGATTGAGACTGGTTCGCGCCTTGCACATATTGTTGATGAGTGCGTAGCCCCTCTGGCTGCTGCCATTAGTCCATCGCATCCATCGCTCCCAATGACCTACCTTACCATCCTTCTAGCTCGTCCGAGCACAAAATTACGCTCTAGCGGTTTGTTTGTTACATATTATCCTTTCTGGGCAAACATGAGCAATACGAATTTTGAACTATTATTCAATGTTATGGTTCGGGGGTATAATATAAAGACATGAATCTGCGCAATTTTTGGTAAATGGAAATATCTTCCGTTAATCAAGACACTTGCGTTCTGCGTGAGTCCAGTGCTAGGCTAGTGAATATTCAAGGCATCATGTGAATAGTGGGACGAAAAAAAGTGTTTCTTATAATAATTTGTCAATTTAATGAAATATAATTGCAGGCACCGGGCAGGATCCTGTCCTCGCCGTCACACTTCCTGTGGGCGATGACGTAATCAAGTTCCCCGAGGTGGAAGCGGACCAGGAGGAGAATCGGGCGAGACACGAAAGGTCAGCAACGAAAAATACGCCGGAAAATTCCTGTCTACTCCAAGCCTCTGGACGCGGCCTTTGGGTCTTCTATTAAGATTAGGCCATGGATCGGCACGAGGAAATAATATAGGTGTATGCGGCACAAAATAGGCTGGTCGAAATTCCGGTTTCCGGAATAAAGTTTTTTTTTATTTGCAGCAGCCAGTACGCGTTCTCGACGCTGTCGCAGTCGGAGCAAGAGCTGCTGATGGATCTGCTCGAAAATCAGCACATTGAGTGAGTTTTGTGCAAAAAATCCTTGATCAGGTTCAAATGTCTCCAGATCAGATGCTGTTCGACTCGTTGTTGATAATCCTGATATTTTGCATATTTATTTATTAGCGTTGAACCATAACAGAGGGATTCTAGATTAATTTCATTATTTTACTTATTTAATTATCTAATTCTTTGCAGATTGTCGCAGGACGACAAGGAGCTGCTCTGGCAGCGTCGCCACTACCTTACAGACTACCCGGAGGTACGGTACTGTCCAGGTTGTGCAGGTAGCCTGCATAAAATCGATTGTGCATAATATCGATAGTGCGTAATATCGATAATGTTTCAATGAATAATAAATTTTTACCCGGAAGTACGGTGGTAGTTATTTATGATCACTTTTTTCAGCTATAGGTCATCGCACCAACTCATTTTTTTTCTAGTCATTACAATTAGGTACACGCTCCTCTTGTTTGTCTTATGATCTATCTAACAAGCGAGATAGCTTTTCGAAATCAGATCAAGTGTGCTCTACATTCTCTATACACATTTCATCCAAATTCAAAATACTATTGTTTTAAATTGTGCTTTATATTCAGGCGCTGGCGCTCATTCTGGAATCAGTGGGAGACTGGTCGGTGGCCTTTCTTCCCTCCATCTACGAGTGTCTCGATGCGTGGGCTGAACTACCTCCTATCATGGCCCTCACGCTGCTGCTCCCGAAGTGAGTTATGGGATTTTAAATTTCTCTCGTAAAAAAGACATTTGGTTTTTGTGTGAAACTGAACGATCACAACATGTAAAATGATATTAACACAATTTATCGCACATTGGTCGTTTCTTCTTTGCTGAACCAGCACTGGTGGCTTTGACCAAGCCACATACGAGTAGGAGTTTGGCTTTGAGCAGTGTCTCTTGGTTCATGTCTCAACTGAGGACGATGAGAATGAAATCTTTTTGAGGCTTGCCTATCTGCAAAAAGTGCTAATTTTGAAAGAAAAGTAGCCAGAATTGAGCGAGAAGATGCCAAAACTAGTGAGGTTCCCCTCTCGTAAATGACGGAATTGGAGAGATAGTGTGGTGTGCCGAGTGCGCGCAGTGCGTGGGAATTTTTCTAAATAGTCTTATTCAGATTCCCGGACGAGCGTGTACGGGCGAAGGCGATTCAATGGATCGATGAGTCATCGAAGAGGAGCTCCGACTTCGTCTTCTCATTCCTACCGCAACTCGTGGAGGCACTCCGATTCGAACTGCACGAGGATTCGGCACTTGCTAGGTGAGATCGAAGGGAGGCAGTTAGTCCTTGATAGATTACTGGGTACTGATACTCGTTGATTAGTCTGTTAAGCATTGGTGAGCTATTACCCGCTAGGTGGCAGCGGGCTCCGCAATTTTCAAAAAAATTCTCCTAGGGGACTCCGCAAAAATTGTTCTGTTCCGCTACGGGGCTCCGCAAAAAGTTTCAGATTTCCCTTACGGGGCCCCGCACGTCCACCGCTTAGCGGGTACGCAGCCCAGCAGTGCTGTCAAGTAAGAGGCAGCCACTGTTTGCTGCCTTGCGGAATCCGATGTGTTTCATTTCCCCCTTGATCAACACAGTGTAAATATTGGTTTTCTATTGCCCACTGCACTTGGATAACCTTTCCGTGTCCGTGCCAAGCGCGGCAAAATAAAGAAAAATTCGCTTGCTTCATTTGTGGACCACTTACATAACAAGATCATGCGGTAAAGTAGGTCCGAAGAAGAGATTAGGCCCTCCGGACGGAATTTACCTCATAATCACTGACCTTGCAGTGATCTCCCGCAGGAGTCAAGTGCCTTGATTAACGGGACCCTTTACATAGCAATATCACATTTGCAGATTTCTGGTGGATCTGACGTATCGGGACGGTAAGTACGCCTTCGAGATCTACTGGCAGCTGCAACAGCGGATCGACCACTTTGGATCCACCAACTTCGAGTACGCCCATCGATGCAGTCTCCTGCAGGGAGAGATTCTGGGCAGGCATAAGGTGAGGAACTAAGCTACTTGTGGGTTAGAGACGATACAGGGGAAGTGTCACTGTGTGAGAGTAAATAATTGAGTTGGGAAGATTTCAAAAAAAGGAGAAAGCTTGTCGCCTGTGCCTATCGCCAAAGTTTAAAATAACCAAAAAAAAGGAGTGAAAATAAATGTATCCCCATTCTTCGCAGGGTGAGCTCGGACAGCAGATCGTCCGACAGCGTTGGCTGCTCAACGAGTTGGAGGGCATCCAGAACCGACTCAAAGACATCGACGACAGGGAGAAGGTGATTAGCGACGTCTGTGCTCATAGTTTCGCATAAATTGAGCGCGTATTTTGAAATAGGATTTCAGTACTAGCACTGGAGTTGTAGATAGCACCTATTTATGAAAACTGCACAGAAGTCAAGCGGGTTCGCTGTTATTACTTCACATTGAACGCGCCCCTAAATCATATTTTCCCTGACCAATTTTTTTTGTTCTACGCGCGTATCACGGATCAAAACCTATTTGCACCTGCAAGTCCTTTATCGTATGAATCGTATTTAGGATCATTGGATTCCTATTCAATATGACTACTGAGGTCAAAGATGGAACTTGCAGTTGCAAGTGCTGCGTCTTCATCTCGGTCGTCTGGACGCGGATCTTCTCCAATCGCCCGTCGCCCTGCCCATCCTTCCCTCCTTCTCCTGCTGCGGCATCAACGTATCGGTTAGTGCCAACCTCAGTAATAGTAACTGTAGAAGACTATATCTGTCTGAGATGATGGGAGAATCGGTCAATTACGTGCACAAAAGAAGTGTATAATATAATAGTTTTCCTGCTGCTTTCGCAGACTTACCTGCATTACCATATCTGAGGGATACCATTCGATTAATTTTCCCTTCTATCTTCCTGAACTCGAGCTATATGTCTCGGTTCTGCGGATTTAACGGATAAATCCGCAACGAATCGCAATCTAAAACCGCAAAGTTATCATCGGCCCGCAATGATCGCTATGAATCAGCCCTTGTCAGGAGTGCGGCATCTTCAACTCGAATGCGAAGCCCCTCCGGCTCGTCTTCAAGGGCATCAACGACACGTATTCAGTCATCCACAAGGTGAGTGAGAGTGAGACACTCCACCGACTGTCCTTCTTATAGATTTAGATTTCAATACTTTTATTAGGAGAAGGCTCTGGCCGCAGAAAAGTAGCTCACTTAGTCGATCCAAAAGATAGCTTTGTTTCAAAATATCGTCGAATTTCTGACTGCAGTTATCTAAATTCATAGATATATTCAGTTAAATTATTTAATTAATAAATTACAGAGCGGTGACGACATGCGTCAGGACGCGCTCGTTCTTCACATCGTTAATCTCATGAACGACATTTGGAAGGAGAAGAACCTCGACCTGAGGATGATCCTCTTCCATGCGATGCCTGTTGGATACAGAAAGGGTAAGTCAATGGGGGCATATTATTGATCATCGAGCGTCCTCAAACGAGCTCCTTCTAAAGGTCTCCGATACCCCGAGAATGTGGCGTTCTGGAGCTTTTGCATGGGGATAGTCACTGATCATCTAGCCACTCTGTTTCGTATACCAAACACGATATAAGAGCAGAGTAGTTATTATGTCCACTATAGGTTTCAAAATCTGATATTTACACAAATATTCTCTGCAGGAATGGCCGAGTTGGTGTCGGACTGCGCGACGCTCTGCGACATTCAGAAGACACACGGAATGACGGGAGTGTTCAAGGTGAGACAGAGAAATAACAAAAAAATTTGAGAATTTCTGGGTTTTTCTTTTCAATTCTGAACGATAATACAAAAAATGAGTAAAATGGTCCAAAGGTGTTCACTAGTGGCGAAGGCGTGTCAAAAAAGGACTGCATCAACTCTTTCCTAATCACTTCAAATAGCGAGCCCTGATGAATTCAGGACGATGTGCTCAATCGATGGCTCATGCAGCACAGCGACGGCAGCGAATTCAGCTTCAAGCAGGTGAGAAAGGAGGAACAACTGAGCGAGGGCCGGAGATTAGAGATTTGCACTGTGAGAGCTGGAACCCGGAAATAGTTATGAGGACTGCTAGATCCGGAACCGGAAAATCCACTAAATAATTAATTAATTAAATAATTAATAAAATTATTTAATTAGCACTAAATATTATTAGCACTAAAATATAAACCATGATTGCAGTCCCTCGACAACTTCCGTCGATCGTGCGCTGGTTGGTGCGTGGCAACGTACGTGTTGGGCATCGGAGATCGGTTCGTATATCGTTATTGATTCTCCTATAATATGAATGCGATAGTATTGAAAATATAATATTTGGTAAATGGCAGGATAAACATCTCTAGAATGCCAAAATAAAATCATCATTTTCCTGATGAAATTAGAATGCAATATGGGTCATCTTTTGTAGTCGTAAAATCATCTTCAATTCTCTCCATGTTTGGGGTCGGGGTCTGAATGTGTCGAAATATGAGTATAATTGCAGTCACACCTACTGACTACAATTGAGATAACAATACGATGAACAGCATATGTGCATTAATATAAGTGTAAAATACTCTCTCTGCAGTCACAGCGACCGACTTCAAATTAAATATAAAATATATAATAGGATTAAATATATATAATATATATAAAATTAAATATATATAATAGGATAGATAATTAACGTAGCAAATGTGCAAACAATTAACTGAATTGCAGTCACAACGACAACATCCTCGTTACTCGTCGTGGCCACGTGTTCCACATCGACTTCGGCAAGTACATGGGCGACTGGCAGAGAGCGGGTGGATTCAAGCGAGACCGAGTGCCCTTCGTATTCACCCAGGAGATGTGCTACGTCGTTAATCAGGTTGGTTAGCTCAAAACACTTGCGATAGAGTGTGCCCACGATGAAACATCGCGAGTTTGAGCTTGCTGGAGGCTATAATTAATTCAGCGGGTTATCGATTTGGTTTTCCCTAATTAGAGAAGAGCCCGTGATGTTCAATCGCACGAGATAGCATGGAGAGTAGTGTTGCTCACAAAATAGCATACAATTGATAGTCAATTAGTGCGAGCGATGGAGTTTTGTGATGAGTTGTGTTACATTCAGGCCGTCGTGGTGTGAAAATGAGTCTAGATTTAAAAGTATGAATAGATAGCAAGAACTACGGATAGTCTCGATAATCATGGATAATTCATAAGACAAATAGTCAAAAATATTAATAATCCTATATATTTGAGGGTCCGCGACAGACGGCCGAGTACCAGGTCTTCATTGATTACTGTACGAAGGCATTCAATGCACTGCGCGCCAAGCACCCAACACTGATGAACCTCCTGAAACTGGTGAGTCGATATTAGATATTAGAATTTAGGAATCAAGGATCAACGTGTAGTGACCGAAGTTCAAATATAAGTTATAATAGCAAAGTGCCCACAATCAGTGATCACTGTGTGGAGCTGTAACAGGATTGGTGTTCACATGTATTGTGCTTGTTTTACCTATTATTTAAAACTTTTCGACTTTCAAACCACGATCGACCACAAAAGATCAACGTTCAATATTTAGAGACAAAAATACAAAATAGTTTAAAGATCATCTTTGCAGATGGCGTGCTCGGGCATCCCGGGCATCAACCAGGAGTCTATCACCTTCGTCGAGAACAATCTGATGCTGAGCATGAGCGAGAACGAGGCGACCGTCCAGTTCACGGAGATGCTGCAGGTAATGAGGGTTTTTCAAAAATCAAAGATCAGAGAGCAGCCGACTAGGCGCGTCAAGCGGCTTTACTGTCGGTGTGTGATAAATACGCTAGGTCTTACCCACCGTTGCGGACGGCACATGATTCGTGTGAAATCACCTAGCGTAGTTGTCAGAAAAAAAATTATCTCCATGAGGCGTCCAGAGTTGTTGATAGGCCCATGTAGCTTGAAGGAGCCAGTTTAATGGGATGAATTGCAGCAAAGTTTGAAGTCGGCCTTTCCTCGCATCAACTTCGCCATTCACACAGTGGCGCAGATTGTGTCGGGCGGCTCACTCGGAGGACCGGACAACAACAAGCTCAGCTTCGTGCCGCAATTGTACAAGTGAGTTCATCTGATCACCCCGCATCGTTACTGACCGGGAATGATTTAGTTACAACCGGCTAGGGACGATAAATTACAGCGTATGAATCCTAATACCCTCTCAATGCTCTTTTGCTAATCAGAGAAGCTAGAACATGGGAGATTGAGAGAGTCAGACCATGTTTCGAGTGCCAACAACCCCACACCGTAGGACTGACGAAGAATGACTTGTTTCCAGTGAGCAAACGGACGGTCGGATCACCCAAGTGACTGTGCAGGGAGTGACCAAGATGAAGATTCCATCCAAAATCTACGTAAGTATCGCTTGAATATACGAAATGAAATTATGTCTTTTCATTAAAACTGACAAAAGATGTTTTGACGAGTCTGGCGTTATCGTTGCCTAATGTTATCATTGTTGCAAGAACCCTTGAGAGTATCGATACCCAGTCTCCATTAGTTGCAAGTGCCAGAGGCGCATGTACCGTTCAACTCATTTCCCGTACCTCAGCTACCTTCCTAGATGTACCGCATGGAAGTCATTCGTGCTAACTCGGTCATCTCTTCGGTCGTGTCTCGATCGTTCTCGGAACTGAACGAGTTCTACATCAAACTTCGCCGTCGGTTCCCCTCGATTCCCTTCCCCCAACTGACGAGAGGATCGAATATGAGGACGAACGTGCTGGCGGTAAGTCGCATTGCAAGTTGTGCTATGGCTAATTCGCGACGCTATCCTAGTATCGTAGTATCGCTAAGGCAAATTTCTGTGCACAAAACGGTCCATTTTTTGTGTAGCCAGAAGATTGGACAAGTAGGGAAGCCAGGCTTAGCAAGTTGCATAATTGCTTTATCGTTGCTGTTCTCACAATAACTTGTATTTGAAATCAGCGAAATGTGCTCACTTTGGTATCAGTGCATACAACAAATGATTACAGGTGGCGGAGCGGCGTCTGGTGGACGTTGAGACCTTCATCAAGTTCCTCTTCACACTCAAGGGAGAAGTGGCGCATGTGAGTGCATTTTCTGAGAAGAATGTGATATGATATGTCTGGTATGGTGTACTGTATTGAATTTTCGAATGAACATTGCGTTTCATCACATAATATATTTTTGCGAAATATTTTACATAACTTTTACTGTATTCAAATATTGCATTTCAGTGCGACCTCGTCTACACGTTCTTCCACAGTCTGCTACGCGACAACGGCGGTGACGTCATCACTGGTGAGTCCCGCTAACTTCCGTACCGTACCCGGCTCCACAACTATCCTTGATGCATGCTCGGCACTTGCGATTCTGTGTTACAGAATGTGGACCATGTACGAGCTGTACAAGAGATATTGAATATATTAGAGACTTATTTGAGTATTAGAGCGACATATGAGATACCGAAAGATGAGTACCCTATCCTTATAAACACAGACCTCTTCAGAGACGGCTCAAGCCGGTTCTGCTCCCTCCAACAGTCGTGTCTGCCTCGTCAATCTCAAGTTGTCGTACAACCAATCGAAGGCGCTCCTCACTGTTTTCGTCGGACACGGCAAGAACTTTGCCGAAGCATCGCCCGGAAGCCCGCCCGATTCGTATATCAAGGTGAGTTAGGGGATAAGGGAGCACGCACTGAGGAATTGACTGATCGGGGTACGAGTTATTCATTTGGGATGCATCTATAGATATGGTAAAGTTAGTCAGGCTTCAATCCGCCAATCAACATCAGTGAGCTATTCTGAGTGGGATAATTCTCGTTGGGCTCTCCAGACTGAATTGGGACTTCCGTAGGACATCGTCTGAATTGAGTACGGGATCATCTTTACTTTTTACTTACAATTGTCCGGGCTATCGAATAGAACCGTCTCATATCAATTGCAGACGTATCTCCGTCCCGATCAGCGCAAGGACACGAAGATGAAGACGGCCATCGTCAAGAACAGCTGCAATCCCACCTTCAACTCGGAGGTGAGAATCAGAAAGAAATGTGCATGGTAGAAAGCTACTCGGCAGAGGGAGGGAGCTGTAGGAATACAAGGGAAGGAGTAGATGGTGAGTATTGCATGCAAGAACAGCTGTACTTCCCACCTTCAATACGAACGTGAGATTAGATATTGATAGGAGATGAATATGGGGGAGTAGTGATAGAGAATAGAAGTATAGTAGTGTATTGTATAATATCACTTTCAACTCTGATGGGAGCATCGAGGAGAATAACATAGGAAGTGATCGGATAGAGTACGGGAGAGAGCACTGTAGTTCGAACGTTCTGCTGATTGAGATCACTGTAGTGGTTACTGTAGATTGAAAAAAAAAATTTCAGATGCGCTACGAGCACATGGAAAGCACATCGTCAATCGAGAGGAGGCTTCTCGAGGTGAGTCATGTCTTTGATGCCACTGATTCGTGGTTATGCCAGATAGAATGGACTGTAGTAGGATACGATAGTTCTTTGCTGTCTGCAATCTTTCATGCAATATTGATTTGTGGCAGCTCAACTGTAGCGTTGAGAGGTAGTACTAGTGGTCATGGCTGAGGGGTGGGGTTCTATGGGAACACTAAATAGATTGTACTGTAGCTAAACAGAATCGTTAATGGAGCGTGCTTCTGAAAGAAGAACCGATCTTAATCCGATCGTTCCGCAGGTCTCCGTGTGGTACTCTGGCTCGCTGGAGAACTCGAAGCAGTACGCATTCTTCTTTCCTCTCAAGAAGTTGGCCGAAGCACCGATGGATCGAAAAGGAATCCGCTTTCTCGACGAATGGATTGAATTGCGACGATCTTCATCAGGAGCAGACGACTACGCTTACGGATAAGCCCCGCCCCTAATTTCCCAGTTTGCATCATGATCCCTCCATTCCCATTCCCCAATGATACGAACTCCCTTCTGATTCTCCACCGATCGATCGCACTAATAACTCTATTACAGCACATCTAGTATCTAGTCTGAACATTCCCGAAAACCCCCAGAGTTCAATGTATGTATCATATAGTATATAATTGCCAGGATTGTTACCGTTTTAGCGTTTGTGTTCCCAGCCAATTCAGATTCGATTCAATATATATATCGTTCTCTATCTTGTGATGTCGATGGTACTTCGTGATAGCCCCGTATACTTATGTGCCTTGGATACTTATTTCTCATACTGTACAACCCACCACGAACACACCACGAGTTCTCCCCTCATAGTCTAGCTTATTATTTCTACTAACTCGCATTTTTACACCTCCCAGAATTAGTTTGAATAATGTTGTTACAAGTAGCTTCCTAATTGATAATTGCACTAATTTGCCTATCACCTAATTAAAACTTTATGTGCCTTTGCGATAATTTTCCACTCATAATCAAGAATACCATACTCCCCATAAATCAGCCAAAATATATTCCTGTTTCGTCATATTATATGCTCTAATCGTATTGATAAAGATCTTGAAATGATTTTTCTCAATGAAGCTCTTTGAAGATAGTCGGCATTACCGAAAGCCCCCACAATCACCCGACTACGATTCGCTATAAAATACAACATATTTCCCGGATCCGCCTCTTTGCGATATTTACTATTTCCCGGCTCCGTCTCTCACCGTAATATATATCATTTCCCGGTTCCGTCTCTTCCAGTAATTAGCTCTTTTTGCCGGCACCGGTTCGTGCGAAAGGGTGCATTGATTCCCGGCTCAAAACTTGCTTGAAATGAAAAATGACTAAGAAGAGGCTCAGTTCATTACAAATGCAGGATACGTGCAAAAGTTGGTTTATGCAATACGATTGACGTTTCCGGTCTTAGGAAGTGCAAAAAAGTACCGAAGATCCCTGCTGAGTGTTGCTTCTGATTCGAATTAGGCCTCTGCACTCAATCAGACAGGGAATGTTCAGAGGATGGTAACTCCTTGCGTTTTGTTTTTTAATATAGTTCATCATAGAGAGTACTGAACAGCAGTGTGTCGTAGCCCGTCTAACAGCCTGTATAGGTCCAAAAAAATTAACGCTGTAAAATCACTGTTTGAATGGCATATTTGCAACAGCTATTGCATATATTTTATACAATAGCCATCGTTGAACTGTTAGTTCAATTTAGCTGGAAAGCACTGAGCGAACTTTTACGCGGAAAATCTCTCTTTTTCTTCCTCGGGAGGTACCAATTACGTCGCTGCTCTTTCTGATTACTGGTTGTTCGGGAGGTAGCTTGGCTCGAATTCCCGAAGCGATTTGCCAGTGTTAAAGTGTCGGTTGAGCGGACGACTCGCGTGACTTCCAGTCTTTTCCCCGCTAGAGAAGAAATGGGCTCTACGTTGCGCACACTGTCTCACCGGTCAGAAATGGGAGAGAGCTCGCAAACCTAGGAGAGTCGTTTCTTGTCAAGACCTCAATCTCCTGTAGTTGCTCCCCTGTCTAGATAGACAGATGCTATCTAGACAGGGGAGTCTAGATGCTCCCCTGTCTTGTTGTAATTTCAATGATATTCGCACATTGGAATTTCGTACGGATTTCCATTTCAACTTTTAAGAAATTAAAAAAAATTTAAATAGCGAACCGAATACATCGAACTTAGCAGAAAACATCTCAGCTTTTCCGTGTGACCTTATTTTCCGCCAATTTTCTCGCGAATATCGCAAAAGATAGCCCGCTCCTCTTCATGATTTTTTGTTCCTGTTTTTGTTGTCTATCTTCTTTCATAGCTAATCCTATACGAACTTCTTTTTAGAATGTCGTCATCAAACAGCTCCGGTCTGTCTTCTAATTCGCTCGCTACATGGATGTTCGTATCCCAATTGCAGTATTGGGTCGTCCTTGTTGTTGTACTGGTGAGTTTTGTACTGCACTCATATCTGATACGCCTCAAACTCCATTATAATTTTTAGAGCTTTCTCCAACATCACATTGTTTCGAGAACACTATTCATTCACTGTCATTATGAACACTATTTTTTTAATTATTTTTTCGAAATAGTCACTGCAAACAAACGATTCATTGTTTGTTGCGCTTCAAGTTTCCTTACAGAAGTGCTGTCAGATATGATGCCCATAAAACAACGAAATTAAGAGTGATCTTCCTCTTCATCATTACCATGTAGCCCCTGTGAAATGAGAACCATTATCGATTATTTCCATCATTTCCATGAGTGTAGCTCTCATCCACTTTTTGCTCGCTCTCTCTCACATCGCTTACCAAATACCTATTTAATTAAAGCGTGTTTCTTGTTATTACTTTTAATTACTTTTAAAAATTTTTAACATTTCTTTTTTCAATAAATAAATATTTTCAGCTGACCCTCCCTCTCATAATCATCGGTCTTCTTCGGCTTCGTCGAATTCGTCGTTCGCACTTCTACCACTTCCTAAGGGGAATCTGCATTGCCAATCTCGTCTCCCTATCCACGATTCTCATCGATATCGTCGGTCCGAGCTTCTTTTCCAACATGAAAGGCGAGTCTATCGGTCTTTGTGCTATTCGATGAAAGATAAATCTCAATATTACCAGTGCTCGACCTACTTTCAGTTTCTTTCCAAGCGGCTTTATAATGATTGAGTTTGGCATTGAATTTTTTGAGACTTGACCAAATCGGATTTGAATTAATACACACTGCTCATTTTCAGTTAGCTTTACTCATTTCATTTTTGTGAACATAGTTGTTGAAACAAACTTTAAAGTTTTGTGATTTAACTTGTTTTCAATGGATAGAAGCGGTGGAAACGAACAAGACAGATGTTAAAGTTTAGCGAAAGCCATATTTATCGAAACTGCCTAGGGCTGTACCCGAGTCGTGCGCCGTGTGCAAAGCACGAGAATCTGCAGAAAACGATTATGAGCAAAATGAGAAATTAGGCTGATAATTTCAGGCGAAGTCACGTGCAAAGTTACGCCGTTCCTTATGAACATTGCTGCTTGTTTTGCCAATTGGACGTAAGTTTATTTATATATTGTTTTTATTTCATTTATCAATGGTTCATGAAGTTCATCAATTCCCCTTTCAGATTCGTGGTCATGTTCGCTCAACGGTTCGCTATTCTCCTCTTCCCATTGAAGCAGATGATGCAGCAAGGATGTATTGGTTTCCTACTAGATGCGAGGAGACTACTAGCGGTCGTCCTGCTGTTTAGTATCACGACTCAGGTAGGTCGATTATTTTGGACTTTATCTTGGAAGTTCAACTGAAATCCACTAAGATGACATCTCGAAAATGTTCTCAATTGTTCACCTAGCTCCAATTAGTTGTATTTAGCTTTAAGAGCTCAATTTCATGCAATTTAAACTTCACCGTTTACCAAGTTCTTTATCTAAACCTAGAGAACGCTATTATTATATTGCAGAGTTGGGCACTCTTCATGATGACTGACCGTGTGTTTAATGATGAGAAAGGCAATCCGATGGTCACTTGCGAGACGGATCCGACGCGCATCGAGTGAGTTAAATTATTTTTTCCGTGTGACTTCAGCAGATAACTGGAAAAAAGTACTTGTAGACTCTGTAATCTTTATAAATACTTGATTCATACTTCTGACTATTGCAGTCCAACTACAGCCACATGGTTGTCGATTCTCGAGATGGCATCCACCTATCTACTTCCCTTCATATGTACTCTCATCGTCGACCTTGGAGTGCTCATCTGGAGCAAGCAATTTACGACGTGCGTTCACGCAAATTCGCGAATACGGAAACGTTTGCATTATTTTAAATATTGAACAGCGCCATGTGTTGATAGATTCTGACATTAACAAGAAATTTATGGAAGTTTTTTTCTGAACAGTGCATTTTTTTTCGTTGGCGCCTATTAATTCGGGGGAACTTGGGCCATTTAAATAACAAAGATTGATCTTCACCTATATTTTCATAGGATTGAGAATAATAGCGAAATTTTTATGCTATTATGGTTCAATCACGTTGAGTTTTGGTTAACAGTACAGTTTATGAGAACCAACGTTAAGGATAACAGAAAATTTTGGTCACGAGCTCCCTTCTGAAGCGAGCGGACATATTTCGTTGTTAGTTGTGATTCGAGAATTCTGGGCAAATATCTACTCCTTTATGCCAGCTGCAGTTTTTAATGTGGTTCTAACATGAACAAGAAAGTGAGGAATTTGGATAATTGTAGCTTACGAGATTGCGAGAAGTGATCATTTAACGTCTAGAAATACCGGGAAATTGAGTCTCTCTGTCTCTCTGAAAATCTCTGTCCTTTTACATCTGCAGCACTTGTTAATGTGATTCAAAGATAACAATAAAGATACTATTCGGGGTAATTGTAGATCCCAAGTTCCTTTCCGAAGTGAGCAATTTGCGACGTGCGTATACGCACGCGCAGTTAATAACAGTTCATTAGGCACGCTTGCGTCAACTGAGAAATTGTGCCGATGCTGAGCGGAATACGGTAGAATGAACTCGTGGCTCGGAACAAGAAAATAAAATCGTTCTCGAAAGTGAAAGCAACGGGTACATACCACGGTTTTCCGGGTTCGAGGTTCGAAGGTTTTTGCAATAACCCTTAGCTATCTTTAATGAAATTGTATCTTGAGCCTGCTCGTCAATGACTACTCACTCATAAAGTTTACTGGAGATACTTTCAAATCCCGTAAATAAATATTTTAGAACCTTCAATGAGACGATCATCTCGAGGAATACTGATGTTAGCACCACAGGCAGAGCAACATCGCGAATTCTATTCAGAGGTGCGATAGAGGGAAGCCTAGCATATGCTTACATTGCGAAGCGCGATACTACGAATCGCCCTTAAACGAACTATAAAACAACCAATTATATTATATTCGAATGATTCCATCGCAGGCTTGAGCAGTACATCAACGAAATCACCGAGAACGAGAAGTAATAGTGACCAGGAATCGGGTATGAAGATTCAGTCGGCAGAACATGTTCGAGTGAGCAAGCAACATTTAAAACATTCTCTTAAATGTCATAACAAATTTTCTAGAGAGTGATTTCTAGAGAGTGACTAGAGAGAGATTGCCGGATAGAGTCACGTCAACTTTTCACTCGGCTTTCAAAAAATCAGCAGATTGTTTAATAATGAACAGTATTCCAATATATGACGCTCGGCTGTGAGCTGGTCAATATCCCATTCCAGCTCTGCAATAAGAAGCGTGGTAAGGCGATCAAGCGATGCCTTATGATGGCCACTGCTCAGGTTAGCCGATATTTCATATTAGTCGTTATTAATTCATTGAAAATTCAACAATGTTGCATTTCAGGTGCTGATAAACCTCCCATATCACACGCTACAAGTCTTCGATGAAATCTACGATTTTACGTGAGTGTTTAGGCCATATTTACGTTTTTAGGCCATATCTCCGAAAATGTCGGATATACCCATTTTTTGTTTAACTGTCTCGCTCTCTTCGCGCGCTAATTCTCCTCTCTAATCGTCAGAGAGGAATCCGTAACCGAACATGGACTCCTACTTTGCAGCAACGACCAGGACTGGTTTGCCTTCTACTTCTACGCTGATGCCCTCATGTACCTGATCTACCTGCTGCAGTATCCTGCTGTGCTGGTCCACATCGAGTTCCTCATCTCGGATACGGCACGAAATAATAAGAAGAGGTACGGTGGACCTGTTATGGTTGAAGCGTCGATGTCGGTATTCACAGAAAAGTCGGTATTACCTCACTTGCGCGCGCCTTTTAGATCCCTCTCTAACCGTCTGGAGCGAAAGTATTCGGCAATTGCGATCATGCAACCCTGAGCTGCAAAACAGACCAACGAGAGAATTTGCGAAATTCGGAGACGCTCCTATCGAATTGTAGTCAGTCGTGTGTGCGCAAAACATTAATTTATTTTCAGTCCCCTAATTCCCGGCTCTCGCAACACAATATGAAATGGAGTGGCTGCTCTGTGAAGTCATATCTTCTAATTAAAGGAGGAGTAACATGAATATTTTGATGACCAATCTGTCAACGTCAGATGATAGCAATCCATAACCATATCAGACATCTGAAACTCCCATGTCTTTACGACATCAATGAACCGAGTTATAGCGATCTGGCATAGTTCCAGAATATTTCAAAATCGAATATTGATTGCGGGGATCAAAAAGGTTGAACCATTTCTCCTAACACTTTATTCGACGCGTTCTCTTTGTATATTGAACTCGAAATATTGTTTAAGAGACCTTTCACGAGAGAACGTAACAACAGCACGGATGACTTTTCTGCAACCTACCCCAATATTTTTTTGGTGAAGTTCTCATACCAAGTGCTGATTCCCGTCGCAATATGAAGAGTTTTTATGAACTCTCCGAAAAGTTACAGGCCTAGCCCAAAAAAAGTCAGATTTTTCAACTAAAATTTTATATTGTTCTTAAAACTTGAAACTACGTATTTTTACACGTAGATTTCGAAAAAAATATTTTGGAAGATATACGACTTCGAAAAAAGGTCAAAAATCGATTTTTTCAACGTTTTTTCGCTCTAGTGAAAAATTTTATCGTCCATTGACCTTTTTAAACATTAAAATCGGATTCCTCATGAAAAATTACTACTGGTCCCAAAAAATTGAGAGAAATCGATCCATGTGCCCGCAAATTACATCGTTCCAAGTAACGCCCAGTCATGACTTTTTGAGCAAAACTGCTCACTTTGACAGGATGCAAAACGTTCAGAGAACCATTCCTTATGCCCGAATGGAATTTTTTATTCATTTTTCACCTATTTACGATGTTTTGACAACTTTCCGACACCAATTTCGAAAATCGTTCACCTCGACTTTTTTCACATAAGGGTCACCCCTTATGTGAAAAATCCACTCAGGGGTCATGTCAAAAATGGATTTCAAATCAGCTTATATGAATGTAAAGGTGTTTAAAACTTAGTTTTATATTAGTTTAAGTGCATTTGGACATAATATTATGGCCAATTTTGGTATGACCCCAGACGGATTTTTCACATAAGGGGGGACCCTTATGTGAAAAAAGTCGAGGTGAACGAATTTCGAAATTGATGTCGCAAAGTTATCAAAACATCGTAAATAGGTGAAAAATGAATAAAAAAATTCATTCGGGCATAAGGAATGGTTCTCTGAACGTTTTGCACCCTGTCAAAGTGGGCCGTTTTGCTCAAAAAGTCATGACTGGGCGTTATCGTGAGATTATTTTCCATTCCACGCGTAGCTGACCTTTGACGAACTGAGTGGAGGGAGGAGGGAGGAAGAGACCGGGAGGAGGCTAGTGATCTACCTGCTCTCCTCCCCCTACCTCTTCCCTTCTTCTCTCTTCCCAGACAATCGATACGCTAACCAGCACATTGCGTTTGCTGAGCGTTTGAAACGCACGATACTTGGAACGATGTAATTTGCGGGCACATGGATCGATTTCTCTGAATTTTGAGACCCGTAGTATTTTTTCACGAGGAATCCGATTTTAATGTTTAAAAAGGTCAATGGACGATAAAAATTTTCACTAGAGCGAAAAAACGTTGAAAAAATCGATTTTTGACCTTTTTTCGAAGTCGTATATCTTCCAAAATATTTTTTTCGAAATCTACGTTTAAAAATACGTATTTTAAAGTTTTAAGAACAATATAATATTTTAGTTGAAAAATCTGACATTTTTTGGGCCAGGCCTGTAACTTTTCGGAGAGTTCATAAAAACTGTTCATATTGCGACGGGAATCAGCACTTGGTATGAGGACTTCACCAAAAAAATATTGGGGTAGGTTGCAGAAAAGTCATCCGTCCCCCCTTCTCAATAGCTACGTTCTCTCGTGAAACGTCTCTTAAAATATTGATAAATATTATTTGTATGTTTATCTGTTTTACAGTGATCTATAAATCTTAATATCTATCACATACATTCAGTATAGAGCGATGGATAATCAGAATCGAATTATGATTAGTGGTCATAGGTCGGATGATCACAACCGGATAAGAACCGACAAAAGATCCCATTTGTGAATTTTAGCACAACCGTTCAAAAACTGCTACGCTTATATTTTTCTCATCGGGCTGTAATCATCTGACCTTGTAAGTACCTCTTGGTTTAGAACATAGTGTCCTACAGTCAAAATGACATAATGTGAACCGTTTATGATAAGTTATGATAACTTATCATAAGATGTCATAAAACCATGATTGCTCAGCGGAGCCTGAATGGATCACGCTGAAATTTTGCATGGTAGTACAGTTCCTGTGCCCCGTCAAACTGACACTCTCGAAAAATCGATATTTCACACGCGTCGCGGTCTCGCGTTGCGCGCGTGATGACCAAAAGTGGGCGGAGCTTAGCTGAATTTGGACATTTATTAGTCCTACTCGCTAAAATCTCATTTTTTATGAATATTTCGGTATTCTTCAATTTTGAGAATGAGATTTTCGATTCAACGCAAATTCTCGTCCAGACTCCGCCCACTTTTGGTCATCACGCGCGCAACGCGTGACCGCGACGCGTGTGAAATATCGATTTTTCGAGAGTGTCAGTTTGACGGGGCACAGGAACTGTGCTACCATGCAAAATTTCAGCATGATCCATTCAGGCTCCGCTGAACAATCATGGTTTTATGACATCTTATGATAAGTTATCATAACTTATCATAAACGGTTCACAATATGTCATTTTGACTGTAGTCGAGAACCAAATCTGTTGCAATTACAAAGATCTGCAAAAAAGACATTCCGTCTGATTGGAAACAGTTAGGTTCGATCCAGCCTGTATGAGAATGAGGTAATTACGGAATGTCGATTGATTTGACGGCCTCCGCTTTAGTAAAATCCCAAAGCTACAGCATCGAGGGAGAAAGAGAACACAAAGAACATCTTTTCAGTAAGAAAGATCGACTCTTCGAGATAAATTGGGAGAAACACCATTAATCTTCCTAATTGGATTGAGTAGGAGACGGTTTTCCTCGATGGATTCATATTGGTGGTCTTGTTATATTTTTATTTTTCTGAAGAAAGCAGGTGGATAATACTATTATGAATGTGGTTTATTCGTGTTCGAGGAAGTTCATCTGCGCTTCAGCTCTTATATTCATTACCCTTATCTCGTAACTTAAAAAATAAATGTGTCGACAAACTCGACATCGCACCTGCTGGAAAACTGAGTGCAAAACTTGTGAAAACGTGAATCATAGTCACAACGGATGTTTGCAGGTGAATTCATCCGAAATCTTGGTCAAAACAGTGCGTGAAAACACATCGGATAATGAGCATCTGCTATCGAAAGTCATAGAACATAATTCGATTCATGTACATTCAATATTTCGAAAATACAAACGCAATTGTAATAATGAAAGAAGGAGTAAAGTAATATTTCAAGTAATATAATATTCATCTCTGTGATTTTCGAGAATAGTGCGTCTCTATCGATGATGGTAAGCAATAAAACATGTAATACTGTAATGGTTTGTTAATTATAACTGGGACTCGAGATAGAGATCGTTTATTGGAGAAGCATTGCTGGAAAACGCAACAAAAGCAACCAGTGTGACTGGTGAAAAATCACTAGCGCAAAAAAAATGTTAATCTGACGAGAATAATACGCCATGTTTGTAGACGGGGCTGGTAAATAGTACATTTAACGTATGATTTTAATGTGGACATGATTTGAAAGAACTATTGATTGGCTAGTAGTCGGTTTGATGATACTTTCACGAGAATAGAATGTCGTGTTTGTAGACAGGACTGGTGGGATGGACGATACTCACACTGCCAACTCTCGTTGGTGTCCGTGGTCGAATCTTTGCGACGAGAACGCTGCAATCAATTGTTTGCTATTTATTTGATTATTAATAACTTCAGAAGAAATCGCAAGAGAATTAGCTGATTCTAATGAAAAATGCCCGAGCAACGTTTTTGATACTATTTGAGCACATCATCCTTAGAAGTGTCTCATTGTACACATTCCCGTGACTTCCAAATCCAATCTAGCTGTTGGTTCTATAAATACCTTCTCATCTCGCCAGACATGAAGAGAAAGCAGATGGGATAGACGCCGGCGATGGACAGGTTCAGCAGGTTTTCCGCGTATGCTATTTCGGAGACGCTTTCACGTCCGTTGTCATACCAAGAGAGAACGAGCACACAGATTATTGATGCCTGGAATTTTTTTTTTGATTGGCCCAGGGCTTGGTAGTTCTGGATGAGTCATCGATTATTGTACTTTCCTAACGATGACGATCTTCTAACGATGACAATGAAAGAAAGAAAGAATATCGCGGATGATCGACTCGAAATCGACCCCTGAGAAGGCAAAAACCTTCAGCTGGATATGCGAAACTCACCGCATAAAGTGTGAAGATTACAGCGTTTTGTTTCAGTATTTGCAACTGCATGGTTACATTTCGAGCCGATGCTCGAGTCGATTGTTTCCTTCCTCCATTGAATCTTAATTCGGACAGCGATATTGGCTGACGTTTAGAAAACTCACTGATAGTAGACAAAAATGCGAATGTATAGGAGGATAACTATGAATGCAACAACGTAGCTGGTGTAGATCACACACTGCACAACCGTTTCCATAAAGGGTGTTGTCTTGAGACACTTGTGAAAATATTGTTGGTACTGAAATTTCTCGTCTCTGATAGAATAGATTATGATTATCAATATTTCAATTTTTTTCTCCTACAAATTAATATGGGATCTGTTTGGTTGTTGAACGAAGGTTATACCTCATAGTGGAATATGAATTGGCACTCGCAGAAGAACAGGAGGAGAGGAATCAGCGCGGTTAGCATCCAAACAACTCCGCAAGATGTGATGAGGCCCATCCTGATGTGTATTGAACGTTACTTTGACTCTCTTATCTCGCAAAGCTCTCTCGCGCTGTCTGACAGGTGAGAGATATGTATTTTAGATATGTATGTTATGATTAGATACGTACGCTAGATTTGCAATTTTGAAAAATTGGAAACTATAGTTTTATTCTGAATATGATGCCCCCCCCCTTTCGAACGAGGAGGGAAATAAAACACAGCGACGATTGCTCAAAATTTGTGAAGAATGTTAAACAAATTTCAATTCTGATTCTCATTCTGATGTTCTGATGTAATGAAGGCGAAAAATACAGAAAAGCTGATAAAGTTAGCATACATGGAACAGGTGTTACTTGGAAGACGCTTCTCCTTCTCTCCATTTTTAATTGCAGAGAAGTATCGATTCAGGGCAATGAGTAGTGAGAAGAATAGAATTCCTGAATCAGGGTTTGTAATCAAAATAACTGCGCGAAATATGAACCGTAATCCGCCAGCACAGATAGATTAAAGATGAGGAGTTCATATTGTGAGGAGAAGTAACCATACAACTGGAAATGCACTGATAATACTTTGAGAACTCGATTCCGTATAGGAATCGGGATTCGCGGCGCTAACTCGCCTTAGACTTTTATAGATGAAACATAGCGCACGAAAGTGAGAGAGACAAGGGGAAGAGTGTTTGTTTTCTCTCCTTCCGCGATTTTTAAACACCAGAAAATTTTATTGTTTTCTTTCTTTGGCTCTCTCCTTCGCATCAAAATAGTAATTCACTTGCCCTTTGCCGTCCATCTCGTTGTATGACATAGTACGGAAGGACGAATGCCAATTCAACAAAGGCTTTCAACGAAGTTAGCACTACAAGATTAGCCACAATGATGTAGAAATGGTGCTGCAATTCCTACCATTTGTGTACCATACGTTTACACCATCGTGTGGTCATATACTCAGACCGTGGGTTTATTGAAATGTGTGAGACTCGTGCCGATTTGCCAACAAAACAGTACCTTGAATAGCTTATTGCTTCCGTAAATGAGGATGGCGATAATGAGAATATTCGGTATTGCAACCGTCGCGGCGACGAGTGATTCGATTATTAGGGGCACAATCTTACTTCCCGTATTGCGAATGACAATCAAACCGGAGCCCATGCCAACTGCTTGGCCTGAGATATGGCGCTTTTAAACTTTCAAACATCAAAAAAAGGAATAGTATTTGTGCGTTAGGTGACTTGATACCTCCTACCACTAACATATGTGGAATAGGCAAAACAATTTTCCCAACTAAATGCCTTACTAAGCTTTCAAACATCGAACCTTTAAGGTAGAATACCATTTGATGCGTGAGAAGCGAAACGAATTTGAAAATGGAGCGATTTCACTAGCTCCAATTCAAAACACCTGTCTGTGAGCAGACGAAACGAATTGATTCGTAGTGATGTGAGCAGTAACACAAAAAGCTGGAGAAGGAAGGTGGTACTTTTACTAATTGATGGAAGTTGCTGCACCTATCAATTGGCTTACAAGTTTAGTTTCCCGGAATAAATTATCATGACATTTACAGCGTTGAATACCTGCAACTGTAGGCTGATCTCTGAATCATTGTCGGCATGAATTGGAATTGAAGCGCGACCAATGCGGAATAATCTGCAATATTAAAAGAGCAATTGAAAGAACAAACTGGAGAAGCTCTCTAATCTCACAATACTACGTCAAAGATGACAGATGAGACATTTGTTGCTGCAGTGTCTCTTCTGTAAAAGTGACGTCACAGCATCATCATCAAATGAATATCAGAAAATATCGCACTTTTATCTCCTTAGATTTTCTTGAACAGTATTCGCGCTATACTAAGAACATATAATATTGTAATCTAGACATCAAATAATAGTACTAATGAGATGTATTAACGATGCATCAATTGAGGCATGTGAAAATAGGGTTGGACTTACAGCAGCTGTCTCATTATTTTTGAGTGACGTTAAGTAGATGGGCATTTTTATATTCAACGACTGCTTATAAAAAGGAATAATGTGCTCGTGTTTCTTGCTAGGAATTTTTGTTTAGTCGCATCTATAATTGTGATTATCATTCACATTGGAGTTGAGAAATCGTCGAAAGGTCCGAAGTATAGTGATGATCGACCACACATGTCGGAATCATTGTTGGCGTCGGAATCCTGCTACTAACTGAATGAAGGCAATTGTAATCGGTCTTCTAATACTTAGAAGAAAGAGAGATTGTCAAAATAATACAGATTGCCATCATCTGCTCTACTCAATTTTCTCTGCTCGCTTCTGACCGATTGAACCCAATTTTCGCTTTAAACGAAGTCAATTTCGCAGAAGTTTGTGCAATAATAACTGAGTTCAATTATTCATCGACATAAAAGGGAGCTGTGATTCGATGAATTCAATCGTGACTGCCCTTCGTCATGTCTTCTATTTCGGTATTTCACATTTATTTTTTTATATTTATGAAATGCCTCTCCTTATTCTCACTTTTCTAGGCAGTGAGAGTGCGTTGGCGAGAGTGCTAATAAACAGGCCATTTCTTGCCAAGGCATCCCACTATATTCAACCACTTCACGAATGCTTTAGCACTCCAAATATCAGGCCTTAGAGGAAGCTCTCATCCGCTCTCGTCTGAGGAAATTTCACAAAGCTCTATATAAAATGTATTTCCTCGTTCGACAAGCTCATTTTAATTATCACGTGGTAAGTTTTTATAGAACACAACTGAAGGACAACTGAAAGCTTTCCGGAATTCATTTTTCAGACCTGCTCACAGAAAGAATGCATGACATCTGGTGATCTGCTGATTTCCATGGAAAAGAAGAGATCGGTCATTCTGAAGAGACACATCGAGATTACGGAGAGAGGAATTCCTCGACTTCCCCAACACCCAGATGAGGTTGCTAAGAACTGCTGTCGACTACTTTATGCAAAGATCAATTTTTCAAGACTTGCATAAGGTTTTAAATTTAAAAAAATGGCGATCACTTTGGGAGACTGTGGATCCATCCATTTGCCCAAATATTTGTCCGTCGCTCCTTTTTCGAAAAATCGCAGCCTTCTTTCAGACAACAATAAAAATGTAGCTACAAAACGGCGCACTTAATATTTACTTTACTCACCGTGGCCATTATCAAACAATTCTCGCGCTTTCATTTCGAATGTACTCTCTCGCGACTTCGACAGAACAAGGAAATACGCGGTTCAAATAATTGCTGACTCTATTGCAGACAGATTTCAACAGCGATCTTTCCAATCAACTCTATTCCTTCAATTTCCTCACCAGTGAGGTCGGAGCGTTTCGCACATTGAAGCGTGCTCAGAAAATGTCCAATGAATCGGTGAGATTGTTTGCTCAAAACTCATGGATTAATGATTTTCAGGAAAATCTCGATAAAGAAATTGCACTCCGTAAAAAGGAAGCAATGCAATTTATGATATTCAACATTGGACTTGAGAACGAGTTATTGAAGTTGTATATCAAGTCTGCAGTTGAACTCGATACTTTGAATGAGAACGAAGCAGAAATTAATGAATGACGATGTTAATGTAATTCGGATAAATTCTGCGAGAGATCATCGTAAGGCCATTGATTATTCAAGGCTGAATCAATCTACTCTTTTTCAAAACTTTATCGGGTGATCTAGCGTAATAATTCAAGCAGTACTGTAATACGGAGGGCGAAGCTACGATCGGTAGTCTAAAAAGAGAACAGAAAGAAAAATAATGAGGCACGCGTTATCGCGCAAACAACAACAAAAAAGCGACGTTGTGTTGTTGAATCTTAGAGTTTCTCAAATTCTCTGTTGATTTATGTTGGATCCACTGAAAATAATCGATGTGATCAATAAACGCTATATTTGAGTTGTTCTTGCAAATATTTACAATAGTAACCTTCGCTGTTCTTTGAGATCTTTGTAGCAGTTTCTGAATACTGAAAGATACCAAATGGACGATATCATCCATATTCCGATGCAGATTGTCACACCAATGTGCCGATAGAGTATAACTGAAAGTAATTGTAGATGGACCTGTTTCTATGAATATTCACATTAATTGTTGTTCTGGTTTTAGGTACACAGTTATATTGGATAAATTCTTAGTTTTTTCGCTGAACTTTTGCATAGACCAATAATCCTCTTTTGATCTTTTCACTCACTATCATCTTTAGACAAATTCACAATTTCTTTCTCGTTCCCCGTCGAATTGAAATTCTTCGTATATCTGAGAAAATAGGATATCGCAAGGTACAGCAGAATATTAATCCATCTTTAAATTGCTCTATGCCTCACTCGGTCAGTACTTCCGGGTCACAAAGCATGTACACACAGTATCCAAATACGATGACGAAGAAAAACAGAAGAATTGCCTGAAATGGCACTATTTAACCAGATATATATTTATTCATCCTTGTCTTGCCCATAAAAGGTTACATCGATTGTTGATCTTAATATGAAGCGTAATCACGAGTCTACACGAAAAAAAGTGAGATACCTACCGCAAGAATGATCATGGGCAGCATTAATACAGGTTGCTTCTTACTGCAAGCAACGAATACGAGAATTGCTGCGATTAGCGAAATAACTCCTCCGAATCCCTGCAAAGGTGATTGCACGTTCGATGTAATCGCAAAATTACAATGACATTGCGAGAAAGGAATAAGCGAATTGAGGCAAATGTTTATGTTTACTTTTTTTTAAAACTATTTTTAGATGTCTTCTTAATGTGCAATCAAATCGCCATCGCATTCTAGGAATCTAATTTTTTAAACTGTTCTAGTAACGTATGATGTCAATTCATACCAATCCACTGTAACGGATAGTGGTAGTGGTCGATTCATCATCCGTGAACACTTGAACGGAATTTCCCCAAAATATTCCTCCGATGATAGTGATCACCTCCAGAGCTGCAAGAATCTGTGCTCCGGTCTGAAAAAGGACTATGATAAGATGGGACTTTTTACAGCCAAATCGTTCACAAGGCCGACAACAACCTTGAGGATGTGAGAAAAAACTGTTATTTACCGTAATCGAGAAACACCCGCAACAACAGCGCTTTGTCATGGTGTTGATGCCACGCTGGAAATGGAATATCACAAGGAAAGCTGAGTTATAAGCAGGGTAGTGAGTGAGTAAGTGCAGAGGTTGAATGGACGGCAAATGAATCATAACTGGAAGAATGAAATGGAAATCGAAAAGAGAGAAACGTGTAGAAAAAAGGAAAGGGATTCTGTGAAAAGGAATTTCTGTTTACCGGTGGTGAGTTCACGTTTTTCTGAAGTGATGCCGAAGTAATGAGCGATCGTTTCACTATACCGCCGTACGCTCTACGGTGTACGAGTTAAATCTCCGCCAATCAAGCCTTGATATCCCAGAGAGGCCGGCAAATAGGTTAGAAGCGAAAGGTAGGGCTACCCTAGAATGCATTGGACAGCAGGGCCTGTAGTCCGTCAATCAGCCGGCCATACCAGTGGGGACCACCTAGCGTTGTCTTACGACTGTAAAATCGCTTGACGTGAATACAGCTTTACCTTTCTCACTGTACGAATGCGAAGAAGAAGCAACGCCTATACTGTGATAGGGATGGCTTGATTTGAGATGATTCGCCTCATTTCACGTGCTCTCTCGCCTCGCTGATCGTTGAGAGAGAACGTTGTGTGAAATTAAGAGAACTTTTTTGCCAGACTATTCCTAGTGAGCCCACATATTAGAGTTCCTACTTTAGATCGGAAATGTATCCGTACCCGGCTTTACCTGTGTACTCCACCAAGAATCTCCTGACGACTATAAAATCGCTGTGATTTAGGTAGCTTCTTTTGCTTTTTTTACTTTTCGGTCAGAATTTAAAAATGCCTTCGAACTGTCTCAAAATTGCAAGCATGCAAGCAAAAGCAATGAAAAGATTTTTTTGTCTTTCCATTTCCATTCTGTGTCTTTTGCAATTTCTCCCTTCCTGTTTTCTAGTTCTCATGTGTTTTCCGTTTTCTATAGCGACATCGTACCATGACCACTATTTTGATAATTCATTCAAAACGAGACTTCTCATGGTTGAAGGATTTTCCGGATTAGAAAGCAAATTGGTTCTGGTCCTAAGTGAGGTGTTGGCTGTTATTTTGCATGGTACGGAATTATGACGGGCAGAATCAATTTAATTCATCTGAAAATGTTTTCATCTGGATTCTTCTCGGATGCCACCTCCTCTATTAAAATACCAGTGCTTTCGAATCCACTGTCAATTTATCAGATAGAATTTGAGAAAAAATTCGGTATGCGGTTGGCACACTCATTTAGTCAGCAACGCTAGGTCATTCAACTTTTGGAGAGAACTATCGTAGTATGGAGTATGAAAACGATTGAGAGTAGAATAATTTTGAGTTATTATATTCTTAAGACAGTCGATTAATCTCTGGCTCCGTTAGCATCGGTTAGTCATAAAGAAGCTATTACGAAAAGAAGCACAACATTCAGCTATTTTTTGCCTCCAATCTATAAAAATTGTCGAAATGTGTGTCTTGGTTTGCTCTTCAAGAAATCCGACCCGTGAAAACTCGATGAAGACCGTCAACATGGGAAGAACAATTAATCACTTCATTGAGAGTCTCAATCAGACTTGAACTTTTAATACACCAAAGGCTTCTCAAGATTGATGCACTTTGGCTTCTTACTTTTTTTAGCATTTCAGACATCATGCTTGAGTATGCTTTCTATGCGTGCGCGTGCTAAACATTTCACAAATTTTTAGAAATATTATGGCTAAAATTAAGGTTGCCATACATCTTGAACGTCTTCCTCCGTGTCGACGCGAACCGGGATTCAAAAACGCATCTTCCCCTGACCACTTAGCGAGAATTTAAGAGCTGCGTGAAACCCCGCAAAAAGGCGCCTACTGGGCGGAACCTGAGGAAAGATCATTCAAATGACATCCTTGTGTCAGACTGTGCTGCTCTTGTCTTGATTGTATTGAGTGAGTTGCGTGAGTGCGACCCGACTGGAGTAAGAGAAGGCTCCTGAAATGCGACTGTATGGACTCCTTCCGCATCATTTTTTTTTGTGTTTGACCCCTATTGCATCTGCTATCGACCTGGATAAAAATGATGATCATGTTGTTTCCTCTTCTACACCTCCCGTCTTAGTCATTCTTAGTCATGGTATATATTCACATCATATTCAGCAACCGTTTGCGCTCATGCGCAGATGAAATATTTAAAAAAGTCTTTTTAGTGGTACGCTGAAGATGACTTCGGCTCCCTTTCCCCTTCTGATACTCACCTTCTTCGTCGTTATCGTTCATGGCTCCATTCATGAGAGGGCTGAACAGCATAGAAGGTGAGGGAAACTGAGGAGTCGATCAGGCTTGATAGGATAGTGCTCGGACCCTTTTGCTTCAAGGACGCTAATGCATCGGGCAAAAAAAAGATACTCAGAAACTAATCAGTCCTCATTATTGCAGAAGAGAATTCAACGATGACAAGGAGGTAATAGCGATCGACGTTCTCGTGAAGACTCCGAGTCAACCTTCGAATGACCTCGACTCGTTTCTGGATGGTGAGATTCTATCCTTCATTTAATTATTCGAACGATCCTTTTCCGCACACTCATGAACGCTGTTCCCAATGAATACTGTTTCCGATGTCATGCAAAAGATTGATCCATTTTCAAATCGAGTGATTCATTTAATTAGCGAAAATCAACCTCAGTTTCGCTGAAAGGAAATATCCGTCTTTAGATTGATGCGAGAATAAAAATCTTCATTAAAAATCTGTCAATTATGAAGATTGTTCAGCGGATCTGGGATTTTCGGATTCGATTATGGATAACATAATCGTGATTGGCTTCGGAAGTATTAAATTTAATGATGATACCCTTACCATTTCGAAATTTGACACTTTACCTGAGTGTCTGTGATGAAATACGTTTACTTCCTCAGTAAGACGTGTTTTATTGGCTTCCCTGGGTGAAATAAGCTGGATATATGTGAGGATTTACTGGAGTTCTATCAAGCTGGGGTTATATGGCTCTTTGGATAGAAATAGGGCACTTCATCTGATTGAAAATACATGGAAAATACATGGGACTTTGAACCGAAAAAGATATATTTATCTTGAATATATTTCAGTTGCAATGATTGGCGTACTCTTCGTGGTGGTTGCTCTTCTCATGCAAACCATTCGATACTCCTACCGTCAAACCCGGACTGCTCTTACTCCATCTTCTCCGGAAATCATAGTCTAGACATTTTGCACTGAGCGAACTACTTCTCTTCCAGTTTATATCATATATTCATAAATATTAAACCGAACTAGGAAAGTTTTGCTTATTGTTCAAAAATAGTCTTTGATTTTCGTATTATTTATTGTTGTTACTCTTCTCATTCAAATAGTTCGTCCGCCCGTATTGCCTCGACCATTCTCACCGGAATTCATTTACTCTGTCTTTTGCACTCAGAAACTTCGTTTTCGTTGAATCAGAGTTGAATCAGAGAAAATCCGATAGAGGATCTGCGGGAGCTAAGTTGGCCCTGCCCCGAGAAAGTGCTCATTTATGGCTCAGACTAAGGAGGGAAGACAGGTGTTGGATTGGTTCGTGAGGGCACACTAGACTTCTTTGTTAGGCTGGAGTTATTCATCTTTATGACACCAAAGAATGCAATGAGGTTGCATTCCGCCCCCAAAAAAACACTGAAAATACCACATGAATATCTGTGTGCACATTTGAAAATCCGTGTTGACTCGAATTTTCTGCCAATTCTTTGAAAGGCTTCCCGTTTCGAACGAAGCCTACCTGAAAAACGAGAAGACCCTTCCTTTTTCTGAATCTTTAGCTTCACCCACTCATAGTAATGAAACGTGAAGTGTTAGTATTCTAACCAGCAATCGTCTACTGTATCCCTCGCCTAAGTGTACCACAGGGCGATCGTAAAATAGTGGTTTATTAACATGATTAACTACAAAATATATTTGGAAACAAGACCAAAGAGTAAGAGTATAACATTAAATCTGTGCATCTGTATCTCTCTCACTATGCTATCAGCTATCAGCTATCATCTATCCTACCACCCCCACTCCCACCCCTCACAGTCATAGCATCGTGCGGATAAATATTATTATTTTTATTGTTTGAGAAACAGAAGCCATACTAGTAAAAAATTGTGTGCAATCATGGATTTTATGTGGATCGACTCATTGAATAATAATTTTATCGACTCATTGAATAATAATGCCCGGTTCAAAAATGAGTCGTACAAACACGACTCGGGCAAATCAAGTCAGGTCAAAAGGTAATTATGGTAATTACGTACAATTATGGTTATGGTGGTTGAAGAGGCATACATGAGGTGGAGATTGCCCAGTGAATGGACTAAAACACAATAACCGAAAAAATTCGAACAACCGGAATTCACTAAAGAAACGAGATTAAAATTAAAATACCTGAAAGTCAGAATCGTTTTTTGATACGAATCAACCGGAAAGCTGGCATATTATCACTCGTATTCTTGGATTTGTATTATTAAGCTAAAAATTACGGACTAACAAAAAAAGCATCATATGTGATCAAAGAAAAAATCAACTGAATTCAATAGAATAAAGCAGGAGGATCAAAGAAGCTTGAATAAAGGCAGCGAGGGTAACTAGGGTGACTATGATAAGTAGATGGTAAAAATGAAAGCCTAGCATGTGCAATTCAAAAATAAAAACAACAAAATCTTCAGTTCGCTTCTAAAGCCAGAATAGATGTACCTATATGGGTGGTGTAGAACATTGTAAACGATGTGAAAAGCATTTTTTTAAAATATTATCACATGTATTCCATGATTCTTAGGCTCTACAGAACAAGCAAATACAACAAGGTTTCACAAAGAAAGTTGGCACCCTATAATTAAATATAATGTGATTGCTGACGAAAGTACCCCAGATTCGCACTATCCCCATATTTGCATTTTTTGTTGAAAACATGGGATAAACAACCTGGCCCGGAGAATTGCATGGCCTGGTATACGATATATTTTGAAAAAGTAAGAGCGACGCATTAGAGTGAACGATCAGATGATGAAATGGTTTGTCGAAATCATTTGAAGTTGTCTTTTTTCGCGTTCTTCTCGTTTCTTCTCATTCTCTCTTACATATGCTTGATAGCGCAGAGAACGCTCCTCTTTCTGATCCTGATAGAATCACGTTTATTAGTAAAGTGGAGTTAGACATCTGCACTTTCGATAAAGTGGGGAGAATCGGCCCATTTTCCCGTTATCTCAAATGCTCGGAAATCGAGGTACCTAACCGACTTCCTATTGTACTTTCTCACCTCCATGTATTCCTCCATCCATGCATCCAAAGACTCGCGGAGAAAGGCATTCGTTAAGGTGGCCTCCTTCACTTTCTGCAAAGATAAGATGTAAGTATAGGTTAAGTCATTCCGTTAATCGAAGCAATTCCATCCTGCGGGAAATCACTGCTGAGAAATTGAATATTCTTGATGTAGACATGTACCAGATGTAGGTGTGCTAGATAAAAGTATTGGGAAGGTTTTCGGACGATGTTCGTATAATCTTACCCGCGAAAGGGTCAGGCCACAGCTCGATCTACCGTATATTCGCCGTATTGGGTGGGAAATGAACTCGCCTCGAATTGCCACAGCTGCTTCAGGATCTTGGCCATCTCCTTGTACTCCTTTCTCCGCGTTTTGGCAGCCTGCAGAGACATATTGATCATACTTAAGTTTTTTCATACAAAATCAACACATAAGGAAAAACACATTATTCATACGAAGTGCACACTACACACCACAGTTTCTAGTTCAGGATCGGTATCACCTAATGCTGAATGCCACGACCATCTTCCCAATCAGTCTTCTCGCTTCCACGCGCTATTTCTAATATCAGAACGTCTGACACGAGAGATGGTAGGGCATACCGATACTAAACATGCAACACTGTGACACACAAAGACGTCCTCGTTATCTTACCCAACGAGAAGAGCCCGCAGCCCGATAGACTGTCTGCTTGCATGTATCCTCAAATTAGATATTAGAAATTGATTTCTATAATTCTACAAAGCTTATCTCTCAAAGGTAGTCATCACAAGGTCCTTCCCACAGTTAATAATAACTGAAAACGGAATGCGTAACCGGAACAATATCATCCTCCCCAGATTTCAGTGGGGTCTTATGGGCTAACAGGATTCACTTCTGCATTCATTTCAGATTTAGAGTTCCCATTTTCACTTGTTAATAATCTAATGAGAAGTCAACGCGACCTTTGGAACTGTAATAACTCATCTAACATCTGCTTTAGTTGTAAAAAGAGAAAGTGACCTAACTAGTTCCACAGAGAAGAGGTTTTGAAAACTGAAATGGTGACTACTTTTGACGCTCTATCAAATGGTATATAGCTCATAGCTTGAATTCATTATAAGGGCCCTTCCCTTGTAAGCTTAACTTTCACTATGTTTTTACCTTTACCTGCTGTTCATCGATTTCCTCTACCATCTCTTCCAATGTATCGAACAGATTGGAGTTCTTGATTCTCACATACTTTTGAACATCCTGCAACAGCTTGGTTCATTTTCTCGAACACCAATCAGCATTTTTCGAGATAATTTTAGAATTCAAAGTAAGGAACAATCCGATTTACTTTATATTCAATAAATAAATATTCTTAGAATAGTATTATTCCGATAATTGTCGTATATGCATCGCTTTCCCTTTCAACACCTTCTGTCTCACCAAGGGCATCCAGAGGTGCTTCAGCATGCGCTTCATCCGGCGTAGCTCGTATGTCTCCTGTAATGGAACATTGTCATGATACTGTGCTTTGTTCATTCGGTCCCTACTGCTAATGAGAGAAGGGCTTGGAAGGAATACGCTACTTAGACTCAGTCTCGGCCTCATTGTGAAAAGGAAGGAGCTAACTGTCAAAGTTAGAGGTTTCCTGATCTCACATCCCCTTTCCCCCCTATGAGTCAGTCATCTATCACGACGATCAATAGACGTGTCCGTTCACGAGCTCCGTCGAGCCGGGATCCAACGACAGATTCGGGGAGATTTGATCGAGCCGGCCGGCTACTCTCCCCTTTCCTCCCCATTCCCGCACTTGTGTTCCCCGTTACTTGATATGCACCCGTATTGTAATGATCTAGTGTTCTTCTCATAAACCCATTATTTCTGGTCTAATGTTATCCTGGTTCACACGCGATGGGCAATCAGTATCTTGACTTAACGATAGAATACTAGGGGAGTGAGCTAAGTTGTCTGTTCATTTCACTCTCTTTGGTTGATGGGGCTGCTCAGATTAGTCCAATCGAAGCAGATATTCTACCAACTAATATTGCCCAAAAATGAATCCTAGATTGCTAATAAAAAGGATAGGCATACTAGACTCTGACTATCATTCACGTTCCCATTCATGATCAACTCGCTCACTTTCTTTAATAGCTTGGAATCTATAATTTCTGTCATCGCATTGTCATTCCAAGGTCTTTTCAAGGAAACTAGGGGCGTTCAGGAGAAGTAAGTGGTGTTTATCGAGGGACTTACTCTGATCTCCTTCTCGGTTGCCGGAGTGGGAGTAGATGAGGTGGTGGCGTGGCCGTTGCGACTAGAGTGCGAGACGGACGTAGAGGAGCTTTTCTGCAAGATTGAAATGAGCAGACCGTGTCGTGAGATCAGACAGGAATACTTCTTATTCTTCGTACATTTCATATTTGTTCATAGTTCTATTGCTACGAAAACGTACCAGAACAGTGGACGGAGCGCGGTGGGAGTCATGGCGAGTCTCGTACCGGTGATGCGATCGTTCAGTGCACGAGTCCTGCTGACTTATGCTCACTAGCGAGTTCCGATGGTCGTCCCGAGTCGAGTGCGAACCTTTTCTTGATTCTTGCTGAAGATATCGACGGTCGACTCGAATGAAATCGTTTATACTACTCGAATCTTCTCTCCATCCGTCGAATAAGCCACGTGCCGAATGAGAAAAGCCCATGTTCGGTCGATAGTCACGAGTCGGTCGGTCGTCAGTACGCTTCGAATCGTAACCTCGACTATGATCCCGGATCGGACGCGAAATGCAACGGCCAGAAGGTTCGTTCCATCGTGTGTCCGGGCGGATAGCGACCAGATTCAAACGATCTGCCTCATGATTCGAATCATTAAATCGAGTTCCGATGTCATTGGACGGACGACGGAGCCACCGTTGGGGTTCTTGGTTGCGGAAATCCTCTTCGTAACAGCGAAAGGGAAATGGACTATCTGATTTGTTGCCATCGGTCTCGTTCCACTCGTTTTTGCTAGATCCAGTCTTGCATTCGTTCGGCCGGGGAGTTGGACAGTCGTCGATCTTCTTGATCTTCTTGATATCGTCTTGAGGAGTGAAACAAGGGCAGTTGGAGTCGTTGGTGGGAGTCTGGCTCCATCCGTTGCCCGGATCGCCTCGATATGAACGATCATTTCTACTGTTGGGTCGGTCATTGATTCGTGACGAAACCGAGTGCTGGTGCCAACCGTTGATGGAAGTGGTGCACCCTCCATTCAGTCGATTGTCCGATGCCCCTCCTCTATACGACGAACCGTCCTCCTGACAAATCGAGCTGTGCTCGTCCCACTCGTTGCTGATTTGTTCGGGACGTTGAGAACAGGCTTGTCTCCATTGAATGGCCCATCCGGGATCGCCAGCGTAGCAAAGACCAACGACTGGGGAAGACGGTGCGTCCTGCAAATATAGTAGAGTACAAATAAAGTAAAGGACGTCTGAGGGGTTTTTCATCAATGGGCTGAACACTACCTCGTTCCCCGCTCTTCCAACTTTATCTCCTAAGTCCATAATCTTGTTGACCTTCTTCAACTTGTCATCTTCTTCCAGCAGAAATGTTGGGTCGTCGTGCTGAACTTTTCCGTTTACGTTTGTGCCGAAATCTCATTTCAGTGAACTCACCTTGAACTTTTGCTTGAAGACAGATGTCGCCTGGTCGGTTCGAAGTCTGAAATAATGCCGTTATAACCTGCTCAAATGATCCACCACTTGCCTATTCTTAATTCGAGGAAATTCGTCCATTCTAGCCGGATCGAGGGCAGAAAGAAGCTATCCAGGCATACCAAACTCATTTAGTAGTCTTCGCAACGATCAACTATCAAAGGGCTGGCAGTTTCTATAGAAACGTAGTCATTTCAAGCGAAAAATTCGCGCGAGAACGTAAACAAATGCCAGTGGTAGGTGTTGTTTTCGCCTCTCTTCTCTTGCCTCCCTCTTTGTATGACACGCGACGCGTGCCATCCGGAGCGCGCGCGTCGCGGCTGTCTCCGTTTCTCCCCTCTGCACGCTCTATCGTCTCTCTCTCTCTGGCCGCGAGCCGTCTCCTCTCATGTGTGTGTGCGGGAAAGGGAGAGTGGCGAGGGAGAATGACCCCTGAGTACATCTCACTGGCTAGAGAAAGATGGAGAGAGGAGAGAGGAGAGCGAGTATACGATAGAGGATAGGATAGAGGTTTCGGAGTTGACGGATAGGAGCGAAGAGCTGATGAGAAGGGAAACTCGATTGAATATTGGAAGTGCGCACGTGGTAACGATGAGGTGGACGAAGACTATCAACTAATACGCCTTGATATTCAGATAAGTGGTAAGATCGTGACTTAAATATTTCCCACATTTTTTTCTTTTTTGCCTTTGAATTAGGCAGACGAGGATTGTTCACGGTTCCGGTAGTTTGTTGTGACATTTTTGCAGTTTATTGGCTGATAGAGAAGGCGGAAAGTGAAATTGTGTGGAAAGGGTATATCAGGTCGGCTGGAAATATAAAATCATGTTGGAAAGGTCGAGAAAAACGTTCATTTTGCTATGCTATGTTGCAGAAATGCGTGGGAAAGCAAAATTGAAAGGGTGGTGGAATACAGCAGAATGTTAGGGCATTTTTTAAGATGGGCCAGTACAAGGAGGAACTATTATGAGGTTAGGGATGGAGGGTCATCGAATCGATCACTTTGTCATACAAGATTCGCGATACATGATAAAAGATTGAAGATGGTACGGCATAATATGGGTTCACTTGGAACACAGATCGACAGACAGCAAGAACAGTACATAGTAAAAGTATGCAGGGTACGATGGGGAATCACTTTGCCAACCACTGTAGATGGGCGGGTACAGTCAGAAGATATCCGTGATCGTACACGTAGATACGCTTATCGTACGGATTGTAGGAAATCTGCAATCGATGATTCTTCAAACTTTGAAATTGTTTATATGACCTAAGCTCAATCATTCTAAGCAATATTTGAGACCACTCCAACATGAGCATTTTGAGTTTTTGCTTCCATAGAAGTAACCCCACATCTTCGACGGTGCGAACCACATTCTACCAATTTTCCTCGGATTTTACGAATTACAAGTGAAATCATAGGGACATTTACAGTCGCGAAGTTTAGATAGTCCTTACCATGTTCGAGTGACGATATAGATTGAGCCAGTGATAGTTTGGCGTGTTGTAAATACTACGGTAGAAGTCGAACGAGGTTGAGATGTGTGTTCGTTGATCGAACGATGAATCAACCTCAAATTAATTCAATTATTCGGCAGCAGTGATTTGAGATCATGAATGATTTGCTTTGAAGTATACAATGAAAGGCGTACGCACTGATTAAAATGACATGTTTCACCCTTAACTTTTCATTTTCGTAACATTTGCGCGCAAAGAACGAGAAATTGCGTAGTCTCAGCGTGAATATATCGTTATCTATGGCTGTCCTCACCAGGTAAAGTATTCCACAGATGACGAATCCATTAGCGACTTCCGTGTGATTGACGAGAGTGAGATTAAATGTCTCGTAGATGGTCAGATTGTTGATATCCACCTGAGGAAGATTGACTTGAGCCTGGGTTAAGATGCTAAGTAACCCCTTTCCCAGAGCATCTTGATTCGATCGAAAACATACATCACATCGAATGGTTGAGTATCGTTTTTGATATGAAAACACACTAGTGAACACTATGAATCCGAGGCAAAACAATGATGAAATGTAATCGGATGGTCAGAGAACGGGATACCTTTGCTGCACTGAGAAATGTTTCGTCTTCGAAGTGATACAGAACCCAGAGGGCGTTCTCGTCTATAGCCAGATCAAAGTAGTTGAATGAACGGTTGAAGAGATACTGAAAATTAGTTTAATATGAACGGCGTTTAAAAATTTCCCTATTCTGATCCAGCCCCTCAGTAATGATTTATCTTTTCTTCGCCTTTCCTCAATTTTTTCTCATTTTTTTGTGATTCACTTTCATTTCGCAAGCTCTCTAACCTGACATACATAACGAGAGAGTATTACGTGGGTGAAATGTAATCGCACCTGACAGCGCAGAATCGCGGCGAAGTTTGTTTATATTAGGGACTGTATTCGAGGGAATCTGCCACTTTCTATCCTACCGTCTCACTACTTCTTATTACGGACTATGACGGAGTGAATTAAGTAGTGATCACACTGATGCAAATAAAGTCAAGCTCAGGAACAGAAATTATCGGTTATCATACCTTATCTAATCGGTGTGCTGCTCCTTCGATCTCGACCTCGCTATACGCGCCAGTTTGTAGTTCGTATCTGAGAAGTATTAATCATAGGAGCAACTAAAAGATTCCATGATGGAATACGCAGTTAAAAATAATTCCTTCAAATTTGGCAACGTTAAGACTCTCACTGATCCTCACTTTCCGATACGAGGCGTGCCTGCTCGTTGAAAGAAGAACGATCCATTGAAGAGAACGTGGTTCGTTCCGTCGAAGACATGAGGAAGTTTGTGACTGGAAGTATTTGATCGGATCATAGGACTTTCTACTCGAATATTCCTGGCACATTCCTTAACGAGCATAGTTAAAAACATACTCACATCTCTTTAATGATTTGTCTGCGAAGATCAGCTTCCGTAGCGAATTCACTTATCTAAATAATACTCTCTTCATTCTACGTATTCTCTCGCCAAGCCGGAACCTATTCTATCCAAGCCTATCGCAGACACAATTAACGAGACAGGCAACCGTAATACTAATTATAATGGATAAATGTATCATGTTCTACTTATTATCGTCCTTTGTTCGTTTGAAGAAGGCGAGAAATGGAAAGAATTAGACCAGAACATTGACTTACTTCGTCGCCTTGGAAGTGATTGACGAGATAGCGCTTTTGCATGTCCTGAAATGTATTTTTCAATTCGCTTTGTTTTTTTTATCGGAATTTCGCGTGATACAGTAGTACGATAGTTCTTTTCTATATAAATCACGAGCACTTCCACACACCTTATTTTTCCAAAAATTTTGAATACAAAAAGAGGGATTAATAAAAAAGGAAAGGAGCAAGTTGAATAATCATGTGATCACTCACATCTCCCGTTCGCGGATACGCATCCCGCATCCACGATCCGTAGTATGTCGTTGCGTGCGAGTGGAATATCGGCTTTCCGATCGACTGCAGCTTACAATCTGTGGTATGCCCGATTAGGAAACGTCGCTTGTCAAAAAATGAACAGCAGCAGTGCGTGGTGTTAATGAACTCAAAACGTCGAACTCACGCGCCGTTGCTCCCTCGATGTAAGCCGTCTCGGTGGTGTCAGCAGCCTCTGTTGTCGCTTCGATCTCGGTTCTGAAAGACATGAAGTAGAATTTTCCTTTTTGGCGTTTGGATATCCCACTATCCAGCGACATTTCACAAATGTGGAAAGATTGTTTGATGTGAGAGGAGCGAGAAAGCAGGCGAAAGTCAGAGCATCCATCGGTAATGCTCACCTGTTTGCCAGACACAGTTTGAAGCACTCGTCTTGATCATCGATCGAAGTGTTGAGGTACTGTAGGAAATGAACTCATCGATTGAAGGTCAAAAGATCAAAGAAGATCAAATATTTCTAATCTATTTTTAACTGACCCTCTGGATGAAGTCGGGAGGAGGCGCATTGATGACCTGAGATTTAACAATAAAATTTATTCTATCCCTAATATATCGATAGGAAAATACCATTCCTCCTCCAAATGTCATCAGTCGTTCCATCTACATAGTTTCTTTGATCAGTTAAGGCACAAACACAAACATATCGCCTACCTGCTCTAACTGGCGATTTAAAAAGAGCAGGACGATGTTTGCTCACCTTCTGCGAGTGCAGTCCTCCATCAACCGATCCGCCCTCTGTTGCACAGCGAACTTCTTGCACCTCCACCTGAATTCGGACGATTGACGTCGACTGCATGTACACTTTATTTGCAACAAATGCAATTCTAACTTGAGCCTACACATCACTGATTCGAGTTTATATCTCAAAACAAATTCAAGTCGACGATGTTTGTTTCGGTATTTTTCTAACTCTACAAACCGGAGATGATAATAATAGGTTATTCGCCTGTGAGCTGAATGGGAATTTTTGTGATAATAAAAGAAAAGAAAAGCGGAATAGTATGCTAAATCGTGACCGTGGAACGCAAACCTTGGGACACTGATATTCTCGCTCCATCAGGAACTTCTCGTCCACTCCACATCCTTCGCAGTGACCGTCTAGACCGGCTTCTCCGGGCGGACCTCAAAGTGATCGAGTTTTGCAATAACTTTCGCAATTTTTGAGTGAAAATTCGGTTACGAGAATGCTGTAAAGCTTTTTAAAGTGAATAGATTGAAGAATAAAGAAACGGTAACCGATAGGTCCGGGATGTCCGGGCACACCCATGAGTCCGGGTCGTCCGACGGGGCCGGGAGAACCGGGCTTGCCTACGCGACCTGAGAGCTGTTCATGATTGTGAGTCGGTGTGCTTCACAGTTCTCTGAGCAATTTTACTCACTCTTTGCACAGTCCGATCACAAAATCAATATTAGGGTCTCCTCTCTAAATTACCCGCTAAAGTAGCTTATAGTTTCGCTGAATCAGAAAGGACAAAGGTGTCAGCTCATTGTTTGGTGACCTTGCATTCAAGCGCGCAACGAACCACCGCGTGCACAACGAAGGAAGTCGTTTACCAGGTGCTCCAGTTGGTCCGGGCGGTCCTCTGTCCGCCGCCGATTTCTCAGTGCAGAACTGGTGGAGATCCATGCAGCGATCGATCAGCGCACTCACCTGTAATTATTTTCTCTTTCTTTGTATGCACCAAAGTACATTTCGAAAGATCAAGATTTGTATCTACAAGTAATTGCAATGACGGATTCAGTTCAATTATACTCTTTATTTTATGATAACCTTGATCTTCGAAAGCGAAGTCAGCCAGAGATCGTTGCCATTTGACATGTTAATTGCACGTCTGGAAAGTTAATTTAGATTTTGATCACTTTATTTTTTTCACAATAGCATACAAATACCACTTGACTCGCTCGTACTCATAAACATCTTGCTCTGTGAGAACCACTGATTCGCCTAAAATATTGTTCATATTAGCATAATAGTTGTTATATTGGTTCGGTTAAACATCTCACAAGAAAGTATCTGATAAGAGGAGGGTTTGAAACGGTACAAATCCAGATTATAGTAAATCACCTTCTTCCCTTTGGACAATCGGCACTTTGGTGATCTCTCCCGCATCAAAATCCTCGTCTAATTGGTTGAGTCTAAACATTTCAATTTTAATTTAAACATGCAGTAAAGTAGCAACGAATTCAAGGCATATGTGGATCGATTAGCAAATTCTATCCATTTATAAGCAAAAGCTTTCCAGTTTTCATAACACACCGCCAATTGACATGGCCGAATGCGATGAGAGTGAGTAAAGTGAGCGAGAGATGGGCTGACACCTCGGCCTGAGTGGCCATGCGATGAGGTACTGCAAAGGGGAATTTTCAAACCGACGAAAATCGCAACCACCGAAAACACTCTGAATTACAGCTGGAAATGTGCACTGATCGGAATTTCTAATGCTGCGCAATCTGAGAGATCAGAGCAGCGAGAGAGTAAGGAAATATGAGAGAGTTAGACAATTCCTGGTAATTACAAGGCTCAGAATAGATTCTTTACAAATGAAGCACTGCAATAAAGAGGAAATGAATGAACTGAAAATGAATACTTCCTAGACAAAGCGGGAGGGTGTTTTGGTCCTTGGGTCGTAGAGTAGTGAGCCTACAAAGAACTTAATGATCACGGGACTGAGTTCAATTAGCGTAGAAGGGACGAGATCAATCAATACGCTGCTGTGGTGAGGTGTGAGAGTGGAAAGTGGCAGATTCCACTCGATCCAGACCCTAATCTAAACAACTTCGCCGCGAGCCTACGCTCACAGGTGCGTTTACGCTTCAGCTGCATGATAGACTCTCTCGTAAACACACGCTTTCTCGCTCTGTCTGACCGGTTAGATAGCATGCGCAATGAGAAGGGATGATTGCGTCACGATTAGCTTCAGCTTTCCCATCTCACTCACTCTGTAAACTCGGTGGATTCGAGGTGGAAGGGTAGAAGAATAACAATTAGGCTGACACATGGACAAGGTCCTGAACGTGCAAGTTCTGTAGCGATGAAAGCCATTTCAATTGGTTACTCCGCTCATTCAAATCAGCTCTTGTGTCTTATCTTTCCCTATCTATTTTTTTCGGAGAATCAAAAGAGCATGCAATAATCATTCGTGAGGCAACTGGGTATCGAAACACCGTCTCTCGTTTGTAGAATACATTCAAATTCGATCCTCTCGGATCTGGACATAACACATCGCAACATTTTAGAGGGAAATATCGACAGATATTCCCAAAAAAGACATCACATACACAGAATAAGACAGTTTTCCTTTGGAATTACAAAATTAGAATGGATATTTATCAATATAGTGGGTTATGTTGACAACGTCGAAAGAAGGATTCGAAGCCCGAAATATTAACCACATCAGCTAATTTCCCTTCGCAACTTTGCTGTCCAACTTTGCATTCCACACATCTTCTAATCGAGTGACATGAGCATCCACTGATATATTCTTCATTCCCAGTTGAGTTCTTAATTGATATCATTTTTTCTCGAATAATTCACTCTATGATTCTCACTTTTCTGCTTCTACTTCCGCTTTCTTCCCACATAAGTAGTCTCGATGCTTGGATATGGCGAAAAAGTATAAAGCGTATACGACGGGAAATGATCTAAAAATATAGAAAAGTCGCGTTTTTAGTAAAATTTTTGATAATGGTTCTGAAAAATAAGCTAAACTTACAGTGACAGCATTACTTGCAATAGCAACTTGGAAACTTCGTAGATTTCGCTCATTTTTGGGTCATTCTCCATAATCAATGCAGGAACGAAAATACAAGGGAGAATAATGGTAATAGTGGCGTTCACAATGAACATTTGAATCGACAATTCCTAACATGGAATTATTTGAGTTCAATGGCCTTTTTTCACCTCTGCAGCACGAATATTTCTATGCAGTTGCCATCTATAACTGACTGAGTAGCCTCGATATTGCATGATGAGCTCTCGCTGCCGTTGTTTACCAGCCCAATTGAGGTATAGGAAGACCTGAGAAATGTCGTTATTCTGATCCCAACATCAATCACGATAATCACCAAGTATGAAGCGTTGCTTGCAATGAGAACGAATGCGAGATAATAATATCCATGAACAATCTCTGAAAATTAAATTAGAAGAAAATTAGAAGATAAAATATTCATGAGTAGACAAGCACACACGCACAGGGAGACATCTCTCCTTTATTCATGTGTTTGTATACAGTAGATAACCGATGAAATTGTTTTTTCGCAGATGTAAATACAGAAAGAAGTAACGATAAACTCACTATGAACCACCAAATAACTGAGAATCGCAGAAACAACATTATTTCCAACAATTATAATAAGCGATGTATGTCGACGTTGAACTTTTTCGTATGTTTTAGCAAAATATAAAGCTAACCCTCTGTAAATTGTGACATCTCACTACGCACGTACTTCATCCTTACCTTTCTATTACAACGAGTATTTGGAGATGATAGAGAGCGATCCACAACATAAAACGAAATGTGCTCACATTTACAATAATCGAGTTTGACATATCTTAAAAAAATATTATATAAAAACTTCCTGAATTTACTGGATACTTGCTTACCTGTATTCACATATCCAAACTCAAAGGGTATCAAAATATGACGAGAGATCATGAAAACAAACGCTATAATAACTGCATTGAAAAGTATTGCAGCAAGATTGAAATGAAAGTATTGCACCTGTTCAGGGATTTTGTTTCAATGAAATTCAACAAAAATGACCTTTAGAAATACATAGGCGCCGAAAGCAGCAACCCAGAGCGTGACGAAATCACCAATGAGCTGAAAATAATAGTAGTGCTCAACTATTCAACAATAAATCACCTCTATAATTGTGTATAATAAAAAGTTTTCCTTGAATGGTTGTGGTAATGCATCTCTATTAACGAAGAATATAATCCAGGGCGTGCTGTTCATTATTCTCTGAAAAAGTTTATCAAAATAAAATATAGATGTGAAAATGTACACTGTACGCTTTCGCGAAAGCCACGAAGGCAAGACACGACACTGTAAACAAGTACAAAAATGTCGCGACTTTTTTTGGATCGCCAAATGAATGATGAGCGGATAGCGCTATTCCATCACGCTGGCCAGCGCACAATTAACTAGTTACATAATTAAGTAGGATCACGATGAATCAATAAAAAGGCGAAAATCGAGACTGAAGAGATTGTATGGATGGTTTTTGCTGCAGTCATTGCTTTTTCTCAAATAAGTTCTCACGATATGATTATTTTTCTCCTAATGCTCGTGAGAAGACAAGTTTTCCCAGATGCGGTATTACTTTCTCTGAATTCGCAAATGAAGGGAAAACGTTGCCGAGTCATGACACGAATTTAAGTTTCAAGGTTATGTTAAAAGTGCAAAATAACAAAGTTAAATTAATATAGTTGAATATCACTCCATTATCAATTAATACTTCCCGTTGTTCAACGTAGTCGACGCAGAGATAAGATTTGAACTTATGACTGAGATTATTTGATGGGAAATCGGTTGGCTGACAATCTCATGGGAGCCGATTTTCAGTTTTCTTTTTCGTTCTCCAGATGCCCTTCATTTTATAACGAAAAGTACTTTAAATCGCGCCGCAAAGCCCACATTCGAATGTAGTGAAATGATTGGTACCCCCCTCGCATTACGTCCGCCGCATTACGTCATGATCATGGGAGTTGAAATGGTATTTGCTTCGAGTCCTTTTATGAAGTTCCTTTTGGGTGCATCAAAGTTATTTTGTTGAGTTGAACACTTTGTTTAACCATTTGTTAGATAATAGAATATGAGCACACCATCCCAATGTAAAACTGCGTGAACAATTACTAAAAAACTAGTATCGGTAAGCTTTCAAAATCGTCTCAGTGGCTTCTGCGGTACTCCCAATTCGTTGGCATACTCGGGGCTGATATACATCGTGGGAGTGAATGATTCATCGCCGGCATCGATATCGGGGATATCATCGAAGGAAGGAGGAGGAGCAGGAAGGTCATCAATAACAGCCGAAGGTTTATTCCAATTCTTGACGAATTGAGCGCGCCACGGAACTAAAAATAAAAATGATGTTCTTAAAGGAAGATATGCATGCTAAAAACTGTTAAAATAAATCCAGTTAATACAAATTAACTTACTATTTGGATCGTTCTCGACTTCTTCCCTCGCATACTCGATATACTTGACATATTCTTCTTTTTCAATAGCCAGGGGCATATTGGAATGAGCGACAAATCGAGCCCTTGGGCGAACTTAAATTTATTTTTCAAAAACTTGTTTTAATGGTATCTAGGTTAAGAGGAATTGATATGTAGCATGCCAACCCTTCTGCTAAAAATTTCAATAGAGAATGAAGTAAATTAAAAGATGAATTAGTAGTTGAAATGAATAGATGTTGAGAAATACTCACTATTCGGATCGTGCTCAAGCTCCTCTCTCGCATACTCGAGGTACTTGACATATTCTTCTTTTTCGATAGCCAATGGCATATTAGAGTGAGCGACAAATCGAGCTCTTGGTCGAACTCAAACATTCACGGTACGAGGCATATCCATTTATAATAACTTACCACTAGGATCATTCATCACTTCTTCTCTTGCATACTCGATATACTTGACGTATTCTTCTTTTTCGATAGCCAATGGCATATTAGAGTGAGCGACAAATCGAGCGCGAGTTGGTACTACAATATACATGAAGATTACACTAATGGCTGAAGATGTCAATACTATGTTCCAAATGCATACCATTTGGATCAAACTCAAGCTCTTCTCTCGCATACTCGATATACTTTACATATTCTTCTTTTGCAATAGCCAGTGGCATATTTTCGTGCTCGACAAATCGAGCACGTGCTCTCACTGAAATGAATACATCCTGTAACCATTTATATCATTTCTCCAGCCTTCATTTCACATCACGCTATTTTATACAGCAGGTCGAATTATTAGCAGCTTTGAGTAATGGTTAAATATCAGCTGCTTGACTCTTTGTCACAGCTCACCTCTTTTCTCATCGACCTGCAGTTCTTTCCTTGCCATTCTCAGATATTTCTCGCCATCGGGAGAGATGGCGAGAGGCAGTTTGTCATTCTCGAAGAATTCTACTCGGGCTCGGACTGTTTTTTTGTTTTATCAGTGAGAAGGAAACGTCAATTTTGACAATGATAACTTTCATAAAAATATAATTTTCTCACCCCTCGGATCATACTCGAGCTCAGCTCGCGCTGAAGCGACGTATGTCTCGTTGGAAGGTTCGATCTTAGGAGGAGGCGGAGATGCATCATTGCTGTGAATACTCCAGGCGAACTCTGACACTTTATCCTCTCCTTGGTCGATTGCTGTATCCATGGATATATCATCTGGTTGCTTCCCGTCTGAAATTAGTTACCTATCAAGCAATTATCGGGGCGATGATCGGATTGAATTTTTATTTTATTTATTTTTTGGATTGAAAGTCTTTACTGCAATATTTTTGAAAGATGTGAAAAATGAAGAATGAATATATTTCAATAACAACTTACCACTCTCCATTGTCGTCTTACTGAGGAGTTTGACAAACAAATCGACCAGTGTCTTCTGCTTACGCATGTGCACCTGAACGCAATGATGAATTTCGAAAATTGAGAACTAAACTAAGGTTTGTTAAGAGTCGCGAGTAGATATGTATTTGAATGAATATATAAAGATAAAAAGATCAACGTTTAGCGATTTAGTGATGGTACCTGTCACGAAAAAATTGGGAAATGCAACAAACTCACTCTCGTTCTCCACATGAGATCAATGAGCTTCACATTGTTCGTTTCGTCCAGCGCAAAACTGTCGTCCATATTGAGATTGAAACGGAAGAATGCGCCATTCTGATCAAATTCGAAGGTTAATAAATGAAAAAAAATAAGATCACCATCGAGAACGCCCAGTCGCGAGCGTTTTGCAGAGAAGCTTCCGAACGAAGAATCTGAATGTAAAATTTAAATTGATTGATAGGCGATGGATATAATTTTCTACCGTTATGAGGTAGTATCGATTGGCCCATGATATACTAGATCCTATGACTCATTGTTCATTCATACTACTCGCTAGTCTAGATACTACGCACACCATCTGCCCCTTTGACCCACCCGCTTTCCTGGCGGCTGTCGGGGTCTCTAGGACAGTATCGCTCCTACCACCATGAGATAAAGACGCTTCTCCCCTAGTCTTCTATCGCTAACACACAACAGTTCCCATACACGAATCATGTGTATAAAGATACCACAAAAATATAATTCTAGGCCAAGGAGAATGATTTGGGCTCTTTCATGTATCACGATGAATACGAATTGAATGCAATAAAACTTACAAAACAATGAATGATTGAATGATTGTTTTAGCTAAAATATATACAAATTTTCCATACTTCCATAGTACCTGGTTCTTCATTCCTTTTAGAAGTTGAGAGTAAGTCTTGTAGAAAGTTTGAACGTAACTAGGAAGACCGAAGATGTCAATGCCGAAGCCTGCGTTTGTTCGGTGATAACACATGTAAAAAGGTAAAGGTAGAGATACATCCACGTCAAACGAATTTACAGTCGTAAGACAACGCTAGGCCTGACCCACTTGTAGGGCTATTATATCAACTATTATACAGCTATTACCAGCTATTATAACACAACTTGACCAACAAGTTTTTTCGAATAAGGACATTTCGCACAAGTGCTCATGTGAAAAATTCACTTTCGAAACAGTTCGTGACAAAGATACCTTGGCATGCAGACAACTGTAGCTCTGGTTGTTGCAGTTGTTTGGCATTTGTCAGTGGCTTCCATCCGGTACCCAAAGATAGTACCACACCCAGCTTGGCTGGCTTCGAATTCGGTGCTGGGCCCAACTAAAATTTTCTATTTGAAACCTTTCTGGTAAAAGGTGACCTTATTTGCGTTCAATTTGAAGTACAACCACTCTCGAGTTGTGTCTTTCTCGAAAAAAACAACACTACTGCTTTGATATTCAGAACAATAAACTTCAACAGACTCCAACCCCGAGCGCCGACGCCTCTTGACAGGTAACAAAATCGCCGATGAGCGGTAGGACGGGGTTGTTCGCGATGAGACCACCGTCGACGTATTTCTGATCGCACGGTGGGAAGTACATTGGAGCTGCGCTTCAAATTACAAGTGTTAGCGATCGCCTTACAATTGTTTTCTTTTTTTTTCATGGCAGAAGGATAGTCTTTTCATTTCCCTTTTTCACTTCGAAAAAGTATAAAAAAGTGAAAATAACAAAATTCATACGACGAGCTTCGTGCTGCTTCCCACACTTTGAACTCCATCGATTTCTTGTTGTCCTCCTCGTTCAGACCAGGAACCTGAAAACAAATTAACTTTGCATGTTTTGTTGATTTTCGACAGTTTCGTATGAATATAATTGAGAAAAGTGAAAAACTCACGGGATAATTCCTGAACAATCTCAGTTTAGCCGTTGTCTCCGAACAGTCTGCCGTAGTGACCGCAACGTTCTTCCTTCTCTTCTCTGGATTCTGTAATGCTCAATTATATCTTGTGTTTCAAAAGGTCAGCAACTTCAATGTGCGTGATTGCAAGCACCCCACACGCAGGGAAGGACGACGGGGAGGAGGCCATGTTGGTCACTAGCCTCCCCCCGTACTCCAACCGCCCCTCACACGTGGAGAATAATATCATGTTTATTATGAGTGATGAAAAATCATTTTCCTAATATTGATCCGCAACAGGATTACCTGTGATGCTCCATTGTCGAGAGATCGCATATCCGAGCGCTCTTCAAATTCTCTTTTCAAAAAACTCTCCAGTGGTTTCACAGGATACGGATTGAACTTTGTCTTTCGGTAGAAGACGAGATCCTGAGAAATATGTATCGTGCTTTGAAATGCTCTCTGCTCCCAAAACTTCCATTTCGGTTTAAAAACCCGATGAAAATAGACATTGCCCATAATAAAAACCGTATGGCTCAAGAAATACTCTAAAATTTTTATTGTTTCATATGCACTTCGACGTTCCGTTTTTACGTCTTGCAATGTATCTTCGGGGAACTGAGGGGCAATGTCTATTGTGATGGGCAATGTATATTCGTCATAGCCAGAAATTACGATGAAATCAATTACCTTCAGTCTGAAGTAAAGTTTCCTGACCTCGGCAATGGTCTTACCTTGGCCGAGAGCCAGGGCCATTATTGCACCTGAGAAGTATTCGAATTTTCATTTATGTTCTAATGGTGGAATAATTATTCGTAAAGAGCATATAGTATAAATGAATGACCAGTTGAAGTTCCTGCGACCCATTTGAAGCGATCAAGAAGAGCCGGACCGTACTTCTTCTCGAGTGCGTCCATGATCTAGACCATTTTTAGATGAATTGTTCACTTTATTATCGATTCCCCTATTTTTCTCTAGCCTGCATTGACGGAAACATATAAAACGGGCAATAAGGCAAAAAAATGTTTAAATACCTCGATGAGTACTAGTCCTCTGATTCCTCCTCCGTCAAGAGAGAGCAGATTGTGAATTTCCGCACCCTCATTCAAGGATCTCTCAATGTCAATAAATGCCTTCTCGAAACGACGTCGCTCGAATTCTTAAGTGAATAATGAAAAATGCCCATTTTATTGCAATACCATCCATCTCCTGTGCTTTATACTCGAAATTTTCATCTGTGATATTGACGATCTCCGCGAAATCAGGGCTGCAATATATTATGCTTTTTTTTACATTTATAGTATTTTACAGTTTGCAAAGAAGCCACTTCGAGTAACGTCAACACATGAGCACCTAAATGTGTATTCACGTGCCAAACGTGCCAAACGATTTACAGTCACTTGAGGCTTGGTAGTTACAACTACTATTATTATTATTATTATTATTATTATTATTATTATTATTATTATTATTATTATTATTATTATTATTATTATTATTATTGATGAACTACTTAATGATCTCTGATAAAGCTCACTTTCCACGCGCTACCTCCTTGAATGATTTTCCCTTAGCCAATTCTTTCTTTGGATCAGCGCCGAATAGAAGTAGGGCCTTCACTATATTCACGTCGCCATTCTGGAAAAAACTTATCGTTTATCTCTTGAAAAAATAGAATGTGTGGTTTTCAGGAATCAGGAAGCCTTAACCATCAACAACCACACATTAAAAAGATGTTTATATTAAATAGAAAAAAATTGCATTGCATTCACCATTAGTGCATCGTACAGCGGTCGATGTCCCTGTCTATTCTTGGCGTTTGGGTCAACTCCGTTAGCGAGAAGAAGTACGATAGAGTCAAGATCACCGCACGCGACTGCGGCATGAAGCGGATGTGCCTTTCGTCCCATGGCCACCGCTCGAATAGCAGTAATCATCTTGAATGTTCTTTTTAGCATAATCGATAATAACATTCATAATTGCGATCCGTTAGCGACTATAGTGTTATAGATTTTCAAAATATTACTCACTTGTTTCTTCTCGTGATAAATCGCATCTCCTTCCCAGCTATCAGCTGATCTCCAGAAGAAAATACACTTATTGAGTTCACTGAAATGAATAAACATTTATCCTGATAATAGTGAAAACATCTTTATCATATATAGAACATGGGTAATCAGCCTAATCAGCAAGAAAAGTCTGACTTTTTCATTGCTCAGATGTTTTGAGAAAAATGGCGCAATGTCATAGTATTAGTAAATACTCTTTAAAAATGACCTTCTCTCATTATGGGCCGAGATGAACGGACTCTTGCTGCCCACACACATGAAATTGATTAGACGACGGAATGCGAGATTCTCGGTGGAACAAGCCTTACGAATGGAGGAAATGCCTGAAGTGTGGTAAGTTTGTTTTTTATTCTCTATGACCAGATTTGTTAAAGATATATAGAAATCTTTGTTGATATTTTTCGATTCGAAAAGAACCTATAAAACTGGCTGCACTTTTATCCCAATCACCACTACCGTGCTCCATAAGCTCGATGTTGCAGTGTTGCAGTCTGGAAACACTGCAGGTGCCCACAAATTTGAATGATAATATAAATCAAAAATCAAATTTAAAAAAAATCGCGTTTTCATAGATAATTTTCCGCCTTGGCAAATTGCACAAAAGCTCAATATTGAAAGTCAATACCTATTAGAGATCTAAACACAGGCAATCGTCTCTTTATTCTTCACACTATCTTACCGATCAGAGAGGCCAGAGAGTACGCAAAATGAAGAGAGGATTGCCCTGATTTCGAACTTTACTACCTATACTGTCAACCGTGCTCAGGAGTTCCATCGCGTTCGTTAGACGCTCCTTCATAACGCTGCGACTCTTTCCTGAAATACGATTTCGTTTCAAATAAAAACGAATCAAATAAAAATGCGTTCCGTGCACATTGCCATCCTATGAAATGTCTTATGTGATTGAGAAGTCTAAAATTTCTTAGTTTCTCAGTGAACACTACAAGATCTCAAGCATATATCCAGTTCATTATTCTGTGATAACTGATCAGAATCGCATACGTTTGATGAAATAGGTGATCACGCAGTCCATCAGTTTCGCTAGCTCCCAAGTGTAATGTAGATGCTCCTTCTCTCCATTCGATTTCGCCTCGGGCAACTTCAATGTTCTTATTTTATGACTGTTTTAATTATGATGAACCGTTTACCGAAGATTACATTCCTAGTATGCCAGTGCTAGAAAGGTAAAAGGTAAAGTCATCCCATCCCTTTAATAGATGCACTTTCGCCCACTGCTTGGTCATTGCCTAGTCTCTTTTTCGGACTGACGTTATCGCGTGAGCTAGTCACTTCCAAATGGAAATTGGAGAGACTGAAGATGGATGGTATTGAAGACAGTGAAAAGTACGGCAATTTTGGTCTTCATACCAACCTCCTTTCCTTTCGCATCCAAATGGATAATCCTTCTTTCCACGACAATCTCGAACTTGGGATCGGGCAGAGTGACAATGATCTTGTATGCGTCTCCCTTCTTCTTCTGGTAGACAGCAGCCTGGCCGTGCTTCGGCTCACTCGATAACTTGGTCAGTGTCGGATTCTTCATGGGTGTCCAGTCCTTCAGAGCATTCTCGTTCGTCTCGCTGATCTGTTAATATTAATGATAATTAACTTTCACTAGCGACCCGATTTCATCAAAAGTCGATATTTAGCGATGATAAGGGGGCCCTAAAGTGAGACGATGAACAAAGAACTATCAGCTACCAAAATTCCCTCCAATCTAATCAATTTGAGAAGTTACCTTGAACTTCTTCTCTTGTTCCTGCAATTCCTTCTCTTCCAATTTTAGAATGGACTCTCCCATGTAGAACATGCAATGCTTTGACGTCGCCTCAGTCAGACGGTGGTCCAGAAGCATCGCTGTAATGGAAAATTAGGACTGTTTTCTGTTAGCTGGGTATTCCTCTCACCCCTACATTTCCGTAATTTAGCTTATGAACTGTTCGCAGAATCAATACACAGTTGACTATGATACATTGTCAGATAATTGCAAGTGAAAAAATAGAAATAAAATGTTCAGACCACAGCATATCCGATTCAAACTCTCGACTTTTGGAACGAATTTCACATGAATAGGTGAAGATAAAAAAACGATCTTTGCAGATCAAGTAAGGCAATTTTACAATTCAGTAGACTCACCCCAATCCTCCAGCGTCCACATAAGCCGTTTATCTTCGGAAGCCATCGCAAATTCTGTAATATTGCAATATGAACATCGGGAATAGACTTTCAATGTCAACATAGTATAATTGGGATCAAGTCATGACCATTTGTTTGGTCGTGAACGTTTACAAAAAAGAAAAAGGCAAAAAGAAACAGTATAGTCAAAGTGGCCAAGGTGATTGCAATGCAGTATATACAGTGAAAAGAGAAATAAAGGAGAGACAAGCTCATCGACATTTCGCTGGAACACAGAGGAAAAGGGCACTAATGATGGCGAGAGGAACGAATCGGGGATAGCTCATCACTGATTCATCCCTTCCCCCTTCCCATCTCTACTTCCATTTTCGGCATTCCCTTCCACATTCGTCTCGCATTACAGTTACATAATGAATCATCCTTTCCTTCGCATCCAGCGAATTCGAAGCGGTAAAACAACGATTAGATACCTCCCCCCCCCCCCCGATCCCCTTATAGGAGACCCCTGTATCTTGCCGGACCACCTCCGCAGGCAAGTCTAGCCGGGTCCAATTGGTAATGGTTAAAGAAAAAGGGACGGTGTGGCCGGATGACAACTGAAAGATAATATATACGACATATACATTATATGATACTGATGCGCCCACACCGATCAAAAGAAACTGGTGCATGTTGCTAGCGCTGAAAACCACCACTGAAATTAACCAGACAGCTTCGGGAGAATAAACCTGCCATGCTCATATACTGTCGCTATGTATGTCCAAAGTAAAAGAAACTTATCACATTTTTTGAAAATTTTATTAAATGTAGTCATCACGCATTTTTCGCTTTTTCGATCATGAGAATCAACAATTTACTATTTGAAGGAACAAAAAAATGGAAGTGCGTGACGCGTCGAGGAGCAAGATTTAGTAGCTATTCTTTACTTACACAATTTAAATTAACTGTATATTACGTAGTTCTCTTATTTAATGGCATGCAATTCGACTTGACTTTTAAGTCAAGTCGAATTTATTAAAATAGGTGAAACATTTATCTTCGTCGAACAGGGCGGAAATGAGATGAATTGAAGCCTTTATTGGATTAGAAAATGACAGTTTTAATAGCTTAGTCACCGAAACCCACCGAAATTCTATACAACTATCCTCTCTGTTAATGTTCTGTATCTTGAATGTTACATTCTTAATGGAATCCTGATATTTGAAAGCCTCACAGTTATTTCTCTTTTTTGTTGTTGTGTTTGTTTGGTTCATAACATGGAGAGGTTTATCATGATAGCAGTCAAAAATCAGAGAAAATGACACCACCATGTAAAGCCGATACTTCATCACCAAGCGCATCCTGAAATCGATTTTGCGTTTTCGTGAACGATGGGCTGGGGAAGCTCGTTAGTGGCATCTCCATTGAGAAGAGAAGCACTGTTTCTCTTGTGGATGTAGGAGATCTGAATCATTTTTCTTTGTATGGAATAATGACAAAAATTGCTTTCCCAATCGTTTGATTTGATTGATAATTATAAAAATAGTAGATCATCGAACCGTAGGAGCCTTTTCGCGAACTGGAGGTTGTGGAAGCTCCTCGGATGATCTCTTCACCCACACATTCCTCATGTTCCACGGATGAGAATCGTAGCCTCTCTCTGTAAAAAAATTATGAATAAAGCTGTAAATACTCGGTACTATGATTTTTTATAATTAAAAAAAGGAAAATATTGCGCTTACGGTAGTTCCAGGCAGAGGTGAATCCGATAAGAAGACAGAGGACGAGGAAGGAGCGAGACATGATCGAGTTTGAGATGGACTAAAATACATGAAAAGATGGACTAAAATAAATGAAAAAAGTATGAAGAAGGTGAAGATGGTATTGCATTCGAACCTAAGAGAAGAAAGGACGAAATCGGGGAGAAGCTTAGATGTCGTCCTTTTATAGGAATCAACTGGAATGTGCAGATCCGGTTGGATGAACGGGAAGAGGAGGCAGGAATTCATCTTGTAAGCGGCAGTTATTTGAAATTAGAGTGGATTCCGCCTGAAGTCTTTCGATTCTTCTATTGTCTTAGCCCACGCCATTGGATTTATGAAGCCTACTTTTTTTTATCTTATCCTAAATACAAGAGGCGAAAAAAGTCAGCAAGTAAAGTACTGAGTCGGTTACTAACGCGTAACGCGTCGTCGGCTACCCCACGTCTGAACTGCAACTGGGGCCTAACCTGTGAGAACAGTGGCCTGTTGCTAAAGACTAACCGGCATGTTGTGTGCACGCTGGCGGGGAATTTGGATCGTGTTTACTAGGCACTACCAACATTTCTTAACCCCCTTGGTTGGGTGGATCTGCAGGCGCGGGGGGTCGAACTGGTGACCTTTCGATTCGAATTCTGGCACACAGTATGATTGTTAAACCGAGTAGGGTAATTTTGGCGCACCCTGTATATTTTTGAGAAAGTAAGTCTAATCTGAAAAATTGTCTGTGTATAATCATTACTTTAACAAACTATCTTTATTCATGAGAATAATTCTAAAAGTTTGATTGCAATCCACGCATGACGAAAATTAATCATTTTTTTAATATCCAAGACGATTGTTCATTTACTGAGGGTGCGCATTCTAAAAATTGTAGCATGAATGAAGCAAAACTGTTATAAGCATTTGTACCGCTCGAGTTCTCGGATTTCCAAGTAGCATTTCTTGAAGATAAAATGGAACCAGATCGAGAATACAAAGAAAATTGTCGAAACAAAAGTGAGAGCGACAGTGCAAAGATACACATCTGAAAAAATATATATATATTTAGGGGCCACAACGCAGATAGCCGATTTTACACGATGGGGTCAAAAGTATATTAAAACTATCCCTCACGGACCCAATAACTTCATGCTTTTTACCGTTTGTTGATATCGTGTCTCTGAGCTGCGCTAGAGCCCGAGAAGTACGCGCGCATCGCACTGGGGAAGAGGAGGGAGAGGCGAGACGAGAGGGAAGGGGGCGGAGCCTAATTTGCGTGGTCTCTCTCCCTCCCCCCGCCCTCACGCTCGCCTCTCCCCGCGCTCAAGCCCAAGCTTTTGAAGCATGATAAAAATCTAATTTTTTCTCTAAAATTCCTAAAATATTCGTATTAGTCAGATAAATACTGCCCAAACAAAACTTTCACACTGGAAGGCCTCAAAACGGCCTCTCCCTTCTTTTATATGCAAATTTGATCTACTTAGTGATGATATGCTAATTTTGGGCAGCGCTCAATCGATTGGGGTCGGCAGTAGCTATCCAGCGCGCTTTAGAATGAGCGATTTGGTTTAGAATGAAGCTTGGGCTTTTGTTTCTCGCTTTTTGGCGAAATCGTGTCTCACAAAAGTGGGCGGAGCTTGTGGCCCCTATATATATTTCATAGTTTGAAGACAACTATATAATACAAAACTCACATGCAGTTTTTTTATTATCACATATGTTGTGTGATCAGAATTTTCTTCACTTACCAGGCTCTCTGGATTCGTCATTTTTCGATACTCCGAGTTTGATTCTTAAAATAATTTTTCAGATTATGTAGTAACAGTAAATTCCCTAGGCACTATTCTAACCTGAACTGATGAGGAACCAGAGAGTACTGATCGAAGAGTCCATACACGCATAAGAAGAGGGAAGCAGCGGCAAAGATAACTGATCCTGTCTGAATTCCTTTTCTTCAGTCGCGAAATTTTTGAGTGCATGAAATTTTCAATTCAGTAAAATTCTCAGGTTGTCACGAAATCTTAATAAATAAGGCGTAAACTGACCGCGTAAACGACCATAGGCAGAATAAACGCAGTCAAATTCCTCCGACAGGCAACGAATACAGATAAGCTTGAGATCACAACAATCAGTCCCCAAATGGTCTGAAATTTAGAAATATAAAGCGATAACACTTTTCAAACATAAATGAATTTTAGAAGATATTGTTAATTTGTATGAGCTCTGGAAAAAAAACTTCTTGTCTACTTCTTGTTGTATGCGAGACTAAGAATCGATACCACTATGAGCTTGCAGTTGTTAGTATTCTCCCCTTCATGAAGCGATAGAGCGATAATCACGGTGATAACACTGATAATCATGAGAGTCGCAAGAACTTGTGCTGCAGTCTGCATTAATGAATATATCTGATAAACTATCAGGAAAGTTCGATATTGTCAATCACAATTTCGAATATTTTTGAATGTACCTTAATCAAGAAAATTCCGCAGCAACAGCGTTTATTCATGTCGAGAAAGTTGGATCTGTGAGAGGAAAAGGAAGGAAAACAAGGAAAATGGGGAAAGCTATGCGTCATGAACGAGAAACGCAGATACCCATTTTTGCGCGATTACGCTCGCTTTCGATTTTCCCGAGAACAATGCTTGATGAGTAAGGGGGAAAAGGATAGAAGAAAAATCGGAAGAAAGGAAAATTGAGAAGGGGTGAGAATCTTCGTGAGTATGTAGCGGAAATTCATTACAAATAGAATGGGTACCTCAAGTGGCCTCAAATATCATTGAAGTTTGATCTGATCTTCCAGCATTAACAGTGTTTGATCGATAGGTGATGATAATGATAGTAACTTCCCGAAGCGAAACAGTGGATATATAGGGTAGTAGTCCAATCAAAGTGTTCAATTGTGTGTCTACTTTTTGGCGCTGATTAGTGGGATCCCGACCAGAGAAGCAAAATTTTATACGCGAAATATCATTCCCGAGCACTATAATCTTCGTCCTTTCAGAGCAAAGTCAGTTGTAATAACTGGTTTTCAATGCCGCGACTTCTACTTTACGTGGAAAAGCGAAGTCTTTACTTGTAACTCTTGTTCATTTTCAAGCTGGAATGAGCCCGTTGCGAATTTTCGATATTTTTCAAACATACTTCATTTCCATCCTACTTCTCGTCACTCTCCTTTTCGCATGTTTAGTATACACCAAGTTGCTTTTCTATCCTCCACACTCACGAAATTACATTTTCAAGCTGATTGTCTTCAATGGAATAGTGGTGAGTACTCAATAATATCACAAGAGACACGATGCTTCGCAGAACATTTTATCGTGTTCAATCTATCTACTTGTCTACCAACTCACTTCATATACTTTTATGTACAGATTCTACCTATATTTAAAAGACCGTGATCTTTATATTATCGCCGGTTGGTATATGCTAAAACATTTGATAAAAATCCTTGTTGTATTTCAGCTGCCATTTGTGCTCTTTTGGACGGAATGACACTAAACTCTGCATTATGCATTGCATTGAACCGCCTCTTAGCAATTCGGGCTACCATAACTGAAAAGGTGTCTTGATGGCATTTCGCGAAATGTTTGAATAACACTGTTCAGAATTTCAAATTCTTTTTCTTCGTATCTCTTTTTTCTCAACACTCCTTCCCGTCACAAAAATTGTTGATCTTTTCACATTCGGTCCTTTAGTTCTCGAAGAATATAACTTTGGCTACGGAAAAGTGTTGCTTCCAATCACAATATTTTCGAATAATGTATGTTTCGAAGTTTAAAGAAACGTATGCTATTCTGATTGTTCAGATACTCTCAATAATTGGCAACGTTCAATCTGCAGTAGTGTGTTGTGCGACTTTGCTACTAAATTCCCGCATTGCAGTATTTCTCATTCGGGAGCGCAAAAATATCGAACGCGCGCAGAGGCAAATAATTAAAATATTTGTGAATTAAAGTGAATTCAATTATAGGAATCAAGCAGAAAAAGGGCTCATGATTACCAGTATTGTGTCTTATGTATTCTACACGTTTTACCTTATCAACACGGTATGCTCTCTTAGCGAATATATTGAGAATATTTCAATTTTCAGTTGCTTGCTGATTACTTCAATCTTGGAGTTTGTGCATATACCCGATATTTCTATCTCGGAATCGACTCAATAACTCCTTTTTGGTGAGAATAAGGAATGCTTTCATTGGATACAATGGTTTATTTCAGGTGCCTTATATTGTTTACTAAGACAGTTCGACAATCTGCATTTAAACGGACGAAAGATATATCATTTGCAACAGTACACAGTTTGGCACACTAATGTAGTTTGTATTTGGATAAAATATTGTTCTGCAAAGAGCGCACCAGTTGCTGATACACATCAATAATACCGAAACGATACACATCAATAATACCGAAACGGAATTGAAATGCGGATTGAGCATTTTCGGGTTAATTTATCGTTATTGACAATAGGGATGATTCCAACTTTCCGACATCTCAAATCCCAAACTTACTCCATTTCTCGTTTCTCCAAGTTGCATTACGAAAGTGCCGGCTCTTACACACAACAATTTCACTAGGTACTACTTTCTTGCACATATACAATATTTACAATACAATACAATATTTATCCGTGTCGCTTTCAGGGCGCTGATCAAAATGGGGTATCAGAAGGCCGTTCTTATTTCAAGATAGTCATTTTGAGGGGTATCGGGCCAGTGGATTGGTCTTCTTTCCTTGTTACAGATTAAAGAAGGAGTTCCACGAACCGCGCAGGCGGAGGCATTTCAACAGCGCAAACGACAGATGCGCAAAAAGTTGAGCAAATCGTTACTACAATTATCCCTCAAAGCTCATTAGATTCCCAATTCCATGGGGAGTCGAATGGACTAGGCGAAACAAGCTAGGGAAAGATTTGTGATCCAATTTCACTATCGTTTTGGAAACCTGAAGCCATCGGGAACAAGGCTGTTTTCGTTCCCAGAAGTGTGAGAACCGTTTCCCGTCGAAGAGAACAGTCGAAATTCTGCAGAGCGTCTGTGAAATGATTGGGTGATATGGCTTAGTGGTTGTGCTGGATGCAGGCGGTGAAGGGATGTACGTAATCCATGCAACCGAATCGTCGATGGATGCCCGCTTGCTCCACTTGTCTCTAGTGTGGTTACCATCCGGGAGAGAACAGCTTGTAGGAGGTTCAGAGGAGTGAAATCGGACAAATTGTTTAGTTGTTGAAACCTCTTCTTGTCTCATCTTGTGGTTGAGAATCGCGAGAATCGAGTGGAGAATGGAGAGTAGAGAGCACGTGTGTCCGCTCAGAATTGTGACTATCTCGGTTTTTCCGATCTCCCTTCCCTTCTCATCGGTAGGAAGGGACGAGTACTCAAAAGATCAAAAGAAAAGAAGAAAGAAAAGAATCCCGAATATGCAACCCTAGTAGAGATAGAGGCCTCCAAATCGAAGCATCGATGATGTGACCTTGTCCGGGACTGAAACTTCGTCCTTCTTTGTTCTGGCGATGCAATTCTAGCGATGCACGGTTGGGGCTCGAGAAGGATTGGAAAGAAGATGGTGAAGGAGATGATGGATAAGATGATTATGGATATGATAATGAGAGAGAATAACCAGAGAGATGTGGAAGAGGTAGAGACATCATGAAAACAACCATCTCCCAATATCCCTTCTCCCAAGTCTGTCAACATTCCCAAGTTCCAAAAGTGTAAAAAGAGAATGAGATTGAGGGTTGAGACGGACCAGCAGAAGCTGTCTCTCCATTCATAAGAAAGTAGACATAACGAATAGAAAAGAAAAGTAGTACCCTTTGAAGTGGCAAAAACAATCAATTTCGAAAGCGCCTTTTATATCATTTCCCTAGACGAAAAGTTTACGATTGAGTATTGTACTACAGTTTAAATCATGGAAGAAGAATATCGATCGACAATGAATGAAATCACCAGTGAATACAACGGTACATTTTAATATGGAAACATATGAAATTGGTAGATCGATAATCTACTGGACACTACTGGTGCTTGGGATCAGCAGTGGGATAGGCCTTGTCGTCATCGGCCTTCGGGAACAGCGTCTTCTTGGCCGCCTCTCGAGCGAGAACCTTGGGGGTATTGATGATCTTGGAACCGTCCAGATGAGTCGAAGCTGAAGTGTATGTATTTGTATAGCTACCCACGCTCCCCCATTTGTATAACAGCTACGAACGCCTCCTGAACCCATTTGTCGTTTTGACAGGCGAGTAAATCATCCCTATTACTCACCAGACACACGTGGAGTGTGCATCAGTCTGTGGACCAGTTTCTGCTTCCTCTCTTTGTCCTCACGCAACTTCATGCCAATGTGGAGGTCGAGGCGCGTGAACTCGCCCTCTGCAATTGTTTCATTTTATACCACAAGTTCCCCCAATGCCCCCTCCCAAACCTAAAAACTTACCATTGGTCCAGTAGTTCATGTTCTTGGGCGTCACAGCACGCTGTTGTCTGATTCTGACCAGCGGAACGACACCCTTGGCGTCTGCCTCGTTGTCGTCCGACAGACACTCCATCTTGTAGGCCGGCCACTCGCTAAATGCCATAATTTAACACACCGCTTTTTCGGTACTTAACTAGGTCTTGTCGAGGGTGCATGCAATGTTTGATAACCCGATATGGATGTACCTGGTGATGTTGATGTCGAAGTACTCCAACCAGAAGAATCTCTCAATGCATCCGATGGGGCGGTTAGGGTCTTTCACCGCCGTCTGCTTGATCAACGACTTCAGCTCGGGGACAAAGTCCTACAATGCACCCATTCAATTCCCCATTTTAGGCCTTATTGCGCTTACGTTGAAGTTGTTGGAATGGGTCCAAGTTTTCGTTCCGTCCTTCCATCTGATGATCAACCGATGCTGTCCCTCTGCAGTATTTTACCATTAGTCTTCTAACTGTCCTAGATTATTTCCCCCACCGCGTATTATCGAGCGGTGATTAAAGTATAAGTATACGTATATTATACTCACTGATGACTCCCCAATCGACAATTTGGGACCACTCCCAATGCTTGTCGCTGTATGGCACGTGAACTGAATGTTAAAGGTTATATTGGCAGAATTTAAATCGTCTTGTTTGATTGTGATCTAATATGAACCGTGTGCAATAGCACTTAGAGACCGCAATGTGCCTTGCTGCTGATATTGTTTGCTTTCAAAATCGAGGCCAAAATGTCGCTCTGAAGCATAAAAACAGCTCATTTTTTGTATACATCGTTCCTCAAAGCATAAAAAACGGAAATTGGCTGAAATGGATTCCAAAGTGTGCTGTTCAGAAGAAGGATTCTATTGAATCCTAATTCTTGTCGTTAAAGAAGGCGTAAACTCAATAATTTCGGGGGATATCTGACGTCATAGGTCGATAGTTTCCGTAAACCACATTCCTAATTCGAGAATTAGAACTCGTTAGCTCAACTTTGAACCGAGTTATACGCGCGCAAAGTTTCTACAGGGCACAGGCAAAATCAAGATGCGCGGTGCAAAGGGATGGGAGCTAGGTCAAGACGCAGAGGAGATGGAAAGAGACAGGAGAGGAGAGAAAAACTCTCGCGTCTGTCACTCTCACTCTCTTCCTTTCTCCTACAGTACTTCCCCCTGATTCCACAGGGGAACTACTTCCCAGAAATTGGAGTTTACGCCTTATTTAAGTTCATAAGCAATTTGCTTTTGGAACGGGTATGTTTAAGTTCGACTCCGCATTTTTACAGGGCAGGCATTTCAGAGTTGAGGGATGCATTGCTTGCGGTCTCTAAGTGTATTTGCATTGATTTTTTTTGTAAATTTTAAAAAATAGCTAATGATTTTGATTTTTTTAGCAATATTTAAGTGAATAGTACGCACTGCCTTCGATCACGATTGAATCGCTGTCCAGTTTGTCTCTCTTGCTCTTCACTGGCATCTTGTACGGATTCGATACACGGACGCGGTGACGAGATCGACTGTAAAGGAATAGAGTCTAGAGAGAGATCAACGACGAATCACGTGATTAGAATCGAAGCAACAAGCGGACATAGCGGAAACGACGGACTGACATGTCGAAACTTTCCTAATTGACAACCAAACTCCGTTGTTTCACAGGGAAGGAGCAAATGGAAATAGATATGCTTTCTGAAATATGCTTTTTAATGGGGTACAATGACAATGAATCAGATGTATTTAAATACCAAAGATAAAAAGCTTTATAGTTTTTCATGGTTCTTGGGGCGTTTAGTAAAAGCGTAGATAAGTCTAGGGGCGCAGCTTGGTTGCAGTTAGGAAAATTTCGACTTTCGCAACACGAGGCATAAGGGAATGACGCGCAGCTTGTTTCTTTTCAATCAGCTTGTTTCGCGAATAAAAGATAATAAGAGAATCCGGTAAAGAAAGTAAAGTTGAACCAAAGTATTGTTGAGTGGGCCTGTGGCTTTCTTTATCTTATTCGCGAACCAAGCTCATAGAGAAATGCTTTGAAACGCATAAAAAATAAATGTATTGGCGTGATAAATAAATGAGATGGTCAGTAGGATAAAGCGTTGGAATGGAAACAGTAATTAAAGAAGGAGGGGCACGACCATTTGGGTCATATAGACTGGTAGTGTAGGGCGATAGGGAATGCCCACCCGATCAGAGATTGCTTTATCCGAAGTGCCACAAACGTCTTTGAAGCCAGCTATGAATTATCAAAGTTTGGGCTAGGGGGCAGGCAATTTGGATACTGTACCCTGATATTGATTGAATGGGTGCGATTATCGAAAAAGAAGAAAACAGCAATAGTCTAATCGCATTGGCCGGGAACCGAACCAACAACTGCTCGCTTTCAAGCCAGCAACTTTACCATTACGCCGCGGAGGGTGATGAGTGCTTGCTAGTCGTGAGGGTATGTATACCGTAAAAACGAGCGATTCGCTGATACATACGGGTTTCGATCAACAAGCTCGTCAAATTTCCAAGATGTTTCGTGAAGTCTTACGTACCCTTCGCCCTGCGCTTGGTTTGTCTGTACGGACGGCTTATACGACCTGTTGACAACTAATGGGAGAGCTACCGTACAGGGGAATGTAAGGGGAATCCTAACAAGGGCCAACAAGGGATACTACGAAGGGATACTACTAAAGCATGCAGACACGATTTGTTCGTCTATAGTAACCTAAGATAATATCTATTCATTCCCATCTATTCATAACGAAATAAAAGCGATCACGTCGTTTTGAAATGATTCGACTAGTAAGACACAGATGTTGCTAGTGTCCCCTAATTCTGTTCGAGAAGAGTCTTAGATGCCCAATTGATCCCTTTCCACATATGCAAGAATAGACAAAAGACCAAAGATCAACGATTAAAATACCTTTATCACTGCAACGAGGAGAAAGACGAGCGTCGAATAACGACCACTCAGCAAGACGGAAAACGGCACGTGTGTGCTCGGGGAAAGCAAAACGAGGGAGAGAAACAGTTATGTAAAAGCAAAGCTAGACATGTAAATTGGAAGGGGGAGACATAAGAGACGATGACTACAGACAATACATGTAAATTGCACGAAAAGATCAAACATTGAAAACCAAATGAAAACTACCGTAATCCTAAATAAAATACAATCAATAGTCGATACCTAATAACTGATAATACTGTATTACTACTATCCCCCGGTCGAATAGCCGGACCTTCCACTGGTACGCATTACTTCCAGTTCTTATTATTATACTTGTTCTTGTTGTTGTTATGATGGGGATTGTGGTTATGGTTGTTGTTGTTATTGTTCTGATGGGGACGGAAACCTCCTCTTCCTCCGCGATAGGGGTTATTTCCTTGCTTGTTAACCTCCGTGAGAATAGTGCAGACTACTCTTGGATTTTCCTCCCTTGGGATTCTTATCCATCCATATCTCATTCTTGTTCTTATTAGTGTGCGATTCCTCCTCCGGGCCATTCTCTCCATCCTGAACTTCTTCTTCCTCGTTTTGTTTGGCGCCAAACCAATCAAATATAGCACTCCAATCATGTGCGGCAGCCAGTGACAAGTGCCAGTAGCCCTTGTGCAGGTGTTTCTCTCTTGTAGCTACTTGCACTCGAGCTCGAATCTCTTCGCCCATGCACTCTAGGTCACTTTCCATCCCCGCCAGTTGTGATTCTACTCGTTCAAAGTGGGTTCTTGATGACGTGAGTGAGGGAGGGGACTGAACGACGTGCAGATTCCAACCTCTGCATGCGAGATAGAAGAGAATCGACTTGACGTGAGCCCAGTCAGCCGTTTCTAGTTTTCTGGGAATACAAACTAGTGCTCGACCCGGGACTAGTCCTCGAAGAGAATTCAATTGGTCTGTCAGAGGGAAGTCTTGAGCTGGGACCTCAAGGAGGTAATCGGCAGCCGTCTCCTTTCCTGCCGTGGGAATCAATGCATAATCCTTCGTCAATCTTGCACTTGCTTCCACTACTATCTCTCTAATGATAGTGCCTGCCAAGATCGATTCGGGTAGTCCTCCCATTTCCCCCTCATAGACGATGTCCGGTGTAGCCTCTGCCAATGCAATTTCACGATGTGCACAGAGGCGGTTGTAGCCTCTGAGCATTTCGTCTTTCGTATATGGGATTCGAGCTAATTGCGCTTTCTGCAGGATTCCGTCGAATAATCCGGCCACCTTGTTATTCTGCTTCGATCTTGAGGCCAGTATTGTCTGACGAATAGACACGAATAGACGAATGTCGAACAGTCGACATTCGTCTTTCGACGAATGTCGAAAGACGAATAGACGGACAGTCGAGTACGGGGGTTTAGCTCAGTGGTTAGAGCAGCCGTCACGTGTTCGGAAGGTCGTTGGTTCGATTCCATCAACCTCCATCACTTTTTGCGTGCTCCTCTGACATCTTTACAGACTAATTGGATTTCAAAAAATCAAAACTTCTGTTTTTTTCTACCAGTTAGCCCCGTCTTGCTACCATATTCTATGGGGTTACTGATTCATGAAATGATATGTTGATACACATTTGATAGATAGCGATAACAAATGTATCTTACAAAACAAGAGTAATAAGTTAAATGAGTGGTTGGGGGCAGCCCCCTCCTCGGCCTCGAGGGCCTTCTTCTCTTCAGTGGACTGGAAGCGACCGTGGCCGTACTTGGACGAGGTGTCGATGAACTTGAGGGTTCGCCAAAATTCGCCATTTTCCTTAATCATGGCGGCCATTGCTAGTTTTTTGTTCCTCGGACACCGGAAAGCCAAAGAAATAATTATCTGAGTTACGAAATTGCTGTTCACGTTAGAGATTATTCGCAATTGATGGATATTCATCATTTTTTAATATATTTATGGGATTTTTCAAACTAAAGATAGAATAATTGGCTCATCGATGAAAAATAACCTCTTTCCATCTTGGATCTGCATCATGCCATGGCCCATTCCACTCTCCCATTCCATGTGGATTGCGAATACGCACAAGTACTTCGTTTCCTCTTGCAGTCTTCACCTATGTGAAATATGTATTGACTCTCCGACAATCTACGATTCTTGTGTCTATGCATATAATATTCGTCCGGAAATATATCGTACCGGTTGGAGTTTAGTGATGCTGTACGCGTGCATTGTCCGGAGCCCGTTCTTTCCAGACTGAAATAGTTAAAGATAATGCAGCCATGGAAAGACAGTAGATAAAAAAGTAAACCCGTTTGAAAATATGTTAAAAGTATTTTAAACATTTTGATAGTTTCGATAGATAACAAATTGTTAAAAATTGTAAATATCGTAATAACCAAGAAACAAAGTACGACCCTGATGGACATAATTTCCGCATGCACTGACATATATTGAAATATCATGACAGTTAATATTAATTGCAGAAAATAGTCGCTCAATTGTGCGAAAATTTTTTTTCAAAATTGACCGGTGTAATGAGCAAAAGTGGGACAGAGCGGGGATTTGAACGGGGTAAAATTGACAGGGGTAGAGGTTATCTCCTATTGATCAGAAACATTGATATTTGATTGTATTTTAATATCGAAATATTTCAGTCTCCTTACAATTAGCCTTACCTTGAACGAACAGCCAACCAGCGATTCCATCTGAAAACATCTCTCTAAAATAGCGAACAAAGTACGAGGATCCGTCTGAAATAGTGAATTCCTCAAAGTCATTTTCTCTCTTCGTACTAAATTCACGAAATCCTTAGGAAAATGCCCAAGGAGACAATTTCTCGAGGTGCATAGATTCCTTACTTCCCAGTGATAAAAACACTCAGCGATTCCTCCAGTGCAGTCTTCGAATGCTTCAGACACCGATCCCCACTCAATATTCTCATAGGAACCGTACATCCTAATAATGAAAGAGTTATTTATACGTATTAATAAAGACAATTCTAACGTGGCATCGCATGCTAATATTATAAAGGACCTAAGTAGGATGAGACCTATTTCGCAAGATGTTCTCTGACATAACAGTTCTCTCTCGGTTGGAAAGTTCCTATCCAGCCGAGCGCCATTAGTATTCACTCACTTAGCGTAAGCCTTTTCAAGTAAGGCACTCCAGAACTCATTGTTCTCTTCAGAGTGCATGTAGATGAGCTTTCCATCTTCTGAAAGACCGTTCTGGTAGCTGTACAGTGTATTGAGAAGAATAACTAAGGTGATATATACATATTTTCGTTATCAAGTTGACTGGTATTAGGAAACCGCATTGTCTTGGCTGAAAATTTTCTGTTACTTCTCCAATACCGAAGTCGAAGCAAGATAAGCCTTCGAGGTTGAAAAGGTAGTAAGATTGTAAGGGAGCAGCTTACCAGTAGGTAGCAAATCATCGATCACTACATCCACCCATTTGCCATACCGCCAGAATTGGAAGTGGAAGATGCCTGCCATCAGAAACTTATCTACTATCATTTTCCGGGTGTTTTAATTATTTGACATTGATGCATGCGTATAAACCGTATCTACACTTCCTTTGATCATTCCAAATGTACATATAGGACGGCGTAAACTGAGAATATTGCAGGTGTGTCGCGACATCGCATTAGCGCATAATTTGTTCTATTGAAAAATTCAGTTACATATTTTGCAACATCGATATCATCTGACAATATATTGCAATGCACTTTTTCGTCATTTTCATCTGACAAGAATTTGCGATGCGAATTTTTGTCATTTTTTTTGACAAGAATTTGCAATGCGAATTTTTGTCATATTTTTCTGACAAGAATTCGCGATGTAAAATCTTGTCAATATTACCCAGTTCCATTTTCCATTGAGTTTCGTTCCATTTATCATTTGTAGATGAAACACATTTAAAGATTAAAAAGTACAACGCCATTATGAATTAACTTACCAATAGTAAATATTTCTCATCTTTAACAAAGAGCACCATACTACACTGTTATTACACTGAGAAAGTTCAAACTATTGGCTTCTGCTTCGAACAATCTTGTCAGAAAAATATGACACAAATTCGCATCGCGAATTCTTGTCAGATTGGTAAATGACAAAAAGTTGCTTAGCAAAAAGTTGTCAGAAAAATATGACTCCTTTATGTAAATTCAATTATATTTTTCAATTGTTCGCTAACTGAAAATAAACCGTAGCGCATCGAAATTCATTATGCTCAGAGAGCTCATCCGCGACACGTGTGCAATATTCTCAGTTTACGCCGTCCTATATACTAAAATAAGAACAATACAGAGAAGATTAACATGGATCCTGCGCAAGGATGATACGCATATGCCTTTTTTTAACACAGGAGAGCTGCCACCCACCTCCAATTTTACCAGGAATATCGTCGCGCATCGGGCATAGACAAATTATTATATGTATTATTATAAAAAAATACACATCGTCTCGTTCCTCACCTGCGTAATTCTCAATAAATTACTGATCGGGCGGTACAACTCGGTGAAAAAGTTCCCCTCGATGCGCAAATGTGGCAACTGCAGCTAGTAACCAGCTGAAATCATAGAAATTGTGTTATACAACAGAGTGAAAACTTCACAATTGCATATCTGATCTGCAATAATATCATGGAAAAACAGGGAAGGGTTCAATTAATCCTTACCAATCGTTGAGACGTCCTTGCACCACATCAAATCGCGAGTGATCTGCGACGATCAACCTTGGATTGTCCACGATTTCCTTGGAATACGATAATGCGTTAATTGATTCGCTTGTTTGAGCAACGTGATAAACATAATTTTACTCTCAAAATTTTCATGTTTCTGCGAAAAATCAATGCGAAAAAAGTAGTTAAAAATACAGTAAGTAAAAACTAAAATATCGTACGCTACGGAAAGAATATCTATCGGATTATTGATCCTTTTGTACTCACACTTGGTCTCTTCCATTCGACAGTCCTTCCAGGAGTTTTCTTGTAATATAATGCCCGATCGCCTGCTGGGAATTCCGGATCTTCGAAGAGACGCTTGTTCTGAGTATTTTTTTTATTAGAATGCACGACTTCACCCCTTTCAGAGTATTTAAACGCTCAACTTCGCTGCTTCAACAATACGATGTTTTTAACGTGATGAATAGGTTTATCATCCCAAATATTAATCGATTTATCCCCAAATGTTAATCGAGAACAAATTCTCGGTACAGCATGTTAGCATAATAATAGTAGAGTGGACAACGTTATGCGAATGCTACACAAAAGGTGCGATAGAGAATGGAATATCCGAATGAGCTTGAAATAGTAATTTTTGCCGATGTTTCGACATTCTCTTTCTCAGTGAGAAGGTGGGAGAAGTCTGTAATGACATTGTGTAATGGTATCACCGGTTTTTTTTGAATATAGTAAACTTTTCTGCAAAACGATGAATCAAAATTATCGACTCTTCTAAATAATGACCCAAAGAAATAGCGAGAACTCACTTGGTCTGCACATTTCCATCGACAAAGATGCGCACCATAAATTCACCTTCTGCAAGTTAAAATTCATTCATTTATTGATTTTTTTTGTTCATTTATTTCTACTTATATTGATATTCTCTCACAACAACTTACCAGAATCGGGATAATGAGTGCATGGAACAATGATGTAGTCACCAGGTTCTGCTCGGAAGCGAATCACCTTAAGTTAGGTTCTTCATATGTAGAATAAGAAGGATAATTTCCAAAAATAACTGATTCGATGATTCCTATTAAAAATTAATTCAGACGCAGCTGTTTACAACAAGGTTTGAGAGATGCGTTCAATTTATTGAATGATTGAAGCAGTAAGAGCCGTTTAAGTTGACCTGTCGGTGTGGGACGAAAAGGGGTGTTTTGGCGACGGGAATGTTTCTCTTGAAAAATGTCTCTTCCCTTGACAATGAAAGTGGATGCCATTTGCTGGTAGTCCACATGCAGCACCTTTTACGGAATCGAATCGAACTTTCCTGAAATAAATAATATTCAAAATAAAAGCTTAATTAAATGTGTTTTTACCTCCCTGACTGCGACATATACATACTAAAAGGATTTCTCTCTCTATTCTTTTCTGAATTCTAGCGAACAGATGTTTTAGAATCTTTTACAAAAATACTAATCATTAGATATACCCGATAGACATAGCATCCTATCGGCAGCGGCTTCTTGTAATTCACGAGCATCTCCCTTAAATGTGTTTGAGAATACAAGATATTTGCCAAAAATATTTTGGAATCTTCTAAGAATCCTAAAGGAATCACGATTTACGATGTACGACGTTTTTGAGTATGTTGTTGATTCGCAAAGGGCCAATATTTTTAAATGCGAAATAAATCATGTTCCTCCCTACCTTCGGTACTTCTGAAACAATGTCACGATAATCGTGCACTTGCCGTCTGTGTCTTTGCTGCAATCGATAAATAATAGCATCAATAATATATATCATAAATTGTAGGGTTTCCAGTACCAGTCATTAGTAATAGTGAAGCGCGAGCCGAATTGCGGGTTCATCCAGTGCGTTTTATCTGTAGTAAAGAGTCAATGTTTTGATTAGACTCCTGAAAGAGTGAAAAGAGTGAGCGTGGAAAATCTATATACAACAGAAGAGCGCGGCTCGCTTAGTGATCCTCGCACTTCGTAACTGTGGGCAGGTGCCCCCCCCCCCGAAAAGCACTATAACGCAATGAAGAAGAGAGTTACTATAGATATCAGATCCTCCAGCTGTTTTCTCTGCAATTGACCAGGAACCGAAATGATGGACCTGCAGTGGCTTTATTCGTTATTATGCTTTATTCACCACTCGATGAATTGTATGGTTTGGGGAGGGGCATTATGGAGCAACAAGTGGGTGGTATCAGACCACCTTTTGGGGATTTTCTCGCTGTCTGCGTCGTCGATTGCCGTGAACGAGTATCGATTTTCAAGAATCACTATCACCTCATTCCATTCGTTTTTGCCGCAGGTGATGGATCGCTCTCCCGACATTTGATTTACCTCGGACATTATCTGCAATGTAAATAGAAGTTAAGATTTCAATCAGAAGAGGTTGACAAAAAGTTATCTCACCTCAGCAGACAAACTACACAAGTCCACAAAGTTGTACACACTAACGAAATCCTCAAACGACATCCTGCATTGAGGTGCATATCAGTGACAAACAAAAAATAGGCTCACCAAAATTCGCCATTTTCCTTAATCATGGCGGCCATTGCTAGTTTTTGTTCCTCGGACACCGGAAAGCCAAAGAAATAATTATCTGTGATGAGTTACGAAGCTGCTGTTCACGTTAGAGATTATTCGCAATTGATGGATATTCATCATTTTTTAATATATTTATGGGATTTTTCAAACTAAAGATAGAATAATTGGCTCATCGATGAAAAATAACCTCTTTCCATCTTGGATCTGCATCATGCCATGGCCCATTCCACTCTCCCATTCCATGTGGATTGCGAATACGCACAAGTACTTCGTTTCCTCTTGCAGTCTTCACCTATGTGAAATATGTATTGACTCTCCGACAATCTACGATTCTTGTGTCTATGCATATAATATTCGTCCGGAAATATATCGTACCGGTTGGAGTTTAGTGATGCTGTACGCGTGCATTGTCCGGAGCCCGTTCTTTCCAGACTGAAATAGTTAAAGATAATGCAGCCATGGAAAGACAGTAGATAAAAAAGTAAACCCGTTTGAAAATATGTTAAAAGTATTTTAAACATTTTGATAGTTTCGATAGATAACAAATTGTTAAAAATTGTAAATATCGTAATAACCAAGAAACAAAGTACGACCCTGATGGACATAATTTCCGCATGCACTGACATATATTGAAATATCATGACAGTTAATATTAATTGCAGAAAATAGTCGCTCAATTGTGCGAAAATTTTTTTCAAAATTGACCGGTGTAATGAGCAAAAGTGGGATAGAGCGGGATTTGAACGGGGTAAAATTGACAGGGGTAGAGGTTATCTCCTATTGATCAGAAACATTGATATTTGATTGTATTTTAATATCGAAATATTTCAGTCTCCTTACAATTAGCCTTACCTTGAACGAACAGCCAACCAGCGATTCCATCTGAAAACATCTCTCTAAAATAGCGAACAAAGTACGAGGATCCGTCTGAAATAGTGAATTCCTCAAAGTCATTTTCTCTCTTCGTACTAAATTCACGAAATCCTTAGGAAAATGCCCAAGGAGACAATTTCTCGAGGTGCATAGATTCCTTACTTCCCAGTGATAAAAACACTCAGCGATTCCTCCAGTGCAGTCTTCGAATGCTTCAGACACCGATCCCCACTCAATATTCTCATAGGAACCGTACATCCTAATAATGAAAGAGTTATTTATACGTATTAATAAAGACAATTCTAACGTGGCATCGCATGCTAATATTATAAAGGACCTAAGTAGGATGAGACCTATTTCGCAAGATGTTCTCTGACATAACAGTTCTCTCTCGGTTGGAAAGTTCCTATCCAGCCGAGCGCCATTAGTATTCACTCACTTAGCGTAAGCCTTTTCAAGTAAGGCACTCCAGAACTCATTGTTCTCTTCAGAGTGCATGTAGATGAGCTTTCCATCTTCTGAAAGACCGTTCTGGTAGCTGTACAGTGTATTGAGAAGAATAACTAAGGTGATATATACATATTTTCGTTATCAAGTTGACTGGTATTAGGAAACCGCATTGTCTTGGCTGAAAATTTTCTGTTACTTCTCCAATACCGAAGTCGAAGCAAGATAAGCCTTCGAGGTTGAAAAGGTAGTAAGATTGTAAGGGAGCAGCTTACCAGTAGGTAGCAAATCATCGATCACTACATCCACCCATTTGCCATACCGCCAGAATTGGAAGTGGAAGATGCCTGCCATCAGAAACTTATCTACTATCATTTTCCGGGTGTTTTAATTATTTGACATTGATGCATGCGTATAAACCGTATCTACACTTCCTTTGATCATTCCAAATGTACATATACTAAAATTAGAACAATACAGAGAAGATTAACATGGACCCTGCGCAAGGATGACACGCATATGTAGGGGCCACAAGCTCCGCCCACTTTGTGCGGACACGAATTCGCCAAAAAGCGAGAAAACAAAAACACAAAGCTCATTCTAAACCAAATCACACGTTCTAAATTGATTTGGAAAGCTACTGCCAACCCTTATCGATCGAGAACTGTTCAAAAGTTGAATATTGTCAATAAGCGGGTCAAAATTGGGAATAAAAGTAGGGAATAGGTCGTTTTAGTGGCTTCGGGGATGAAATCTGAGTTCGAACAGGAATTTTCTGATTAATTCGATTTTTTAGGATTTTTAGAGAAAAAATTAGAATTTTAGCACTTTTCCCTGGCTTGTGTTTTTTGTTGGAAGACGCGCGGGGGGAGGCGAGCGAGAGGGCGGGGGGAGGGAGAGAGACACACGCAAATTAGGCTCCGCCCCCTTCCCTCTCGTCTCGCCTTTCCCTCCTCTTCCCCAGTGCTTTGCGCGCGTACTTCTCGGGCTCTAGCGCGCCTCAGAGAAAAGATATCGACAAACGGTAAAAAGTATGATGATATTGGGACCACGAGGGACTGTTTGAACTCAAATTTGACCCCATTGTGCAGAATCGGCTATCTGCGCTGTGGTCCCTACGCATATGCCTTCTTTTTTTAAATTCAGGAGAGCTGCCACCCACCTCCAATTTTACCAGGAATATCGTCGCGCATCGGGCATAGACAAATTATTATATGTATTATTATAAAAAAATACACATCGTCTCGTTCCTCACCTGCGTAATTCTCAATAAATGACTGATCGGGCGGTACAACTCGGTGAAAAAGTTCCCCTCGATGCGCAAATGTGGCAACTGCAGCTAGTAACCAGCTGAAATCATAGAAATTGTGTTATACAACAGAGTGAAAACTTCACAATTGCATATCTGATCTGCAATAATATCATGGAAAAACAGGGAAGGGTTCAATTAATCCTTACCAATCGTTGAGACGTCCTTGCACCACATCAAATCGTGAGTGATCTGCGACGATCAACCGTGGATTGTCCACGATTTCCTTGAAATACGATAATGCGTTAATTGATTTGCTTGTTTGAGCAACGTGATTTAAACATAATTTTACTCTCAAAATTTTCATGTTTCTGCGAAAAATCAATGCGAATAAAGTAGTTAAAAAATACAGTAAGTAAAAACTGAAATATCGTACGATACGGAAAGAATATCTATCGGATTATTGATCCTTTTGTACTCACACTTGGTCTCTTCCATTCGATAGTCCTTCCCGGACTTTTCTTGTAATATAATGCCCGATCGCCTGCTGGGAATTCCGGATCTTCGAAGAGACGCTTGTTCTGAGTATTTTTTGTTAAAATGCTGATTAAAATGCACGACTTCATCCCTTTCTGAGTATTTTAATGCGCAACTTCGCTGCTTCAACAATACGATGTTTTTCGTACAATACGGGGTGTTTTTATCGTGAAAAATGGTTGTGTGACCCTCAAGATCTCCAGAAAACAGAGAGTTTTTAATATGGCCGACCGATAAAATACTCGCAGATTCGGCAACCTCTGTTCAAACTTTGACTCACTTTCAGACACTTATCTCTCTCTGTAATGAAGTCGAGATTGTGAGAAATGCTGCCAGGTACAGGGGATTCAAATGGAGTTACCTTAAAATGTTGCATCAAAACGGCGACACATACGTCATACAAATACGTCATCGTACAAATACGTCATACAAATACGTCATATTAGTCGGGCATTTTCAGTGGATGTGTGGAGGTGGGTTTAGTGGAATGCTTGATTATGTTCTGATTTTTCTTGTCAAATAGGACATTAGATAATAAATATTTGAATATTCACGAAATAATCAAACAAACCCTTTACTTACGTCTCGTTTAAATTTTCCGTTTTGATGTTCTCAAGAACTTTCTTGCCAATGCAGCTCAGCTGGTTATTGCAAACATCTGCAAAATTTGACTTAGTGACCTAGGATCTGGAAACCACATGCCTTCTCCATTAAATAGCCATGAATCTGAACGGTACCTTTTCCACCATTGTCAATGGCACTGATAGTACACGACATTAAATTGTAATTAAATTAAAGGGCGAGAATATGATCTTAAAATCAGAAATTAAATGAAGCTTAAAGAAATCATCTACACTAAATCAAAATGAAAAACATATAAAAACTATCATGTCGCCTACGAAATCAGATGCTGAGAAGTGAAACGAAATCCAAGAAGTAACGGAAAATAAGAGATGATTCATGCTGAATTAGAAATAGAAGAATAGGAAACGAAATGGCATTCCTACGGCATTCGCGCGTATTTAAGATAGGAAGTTTGATTGATTAAGAGAAACATTGGAACATACTTTTACTGTATCGAGCACATCTTTGCGAATGCGAATTTTTATCTTAAGAGACCGGCTAGATAAGATTCGAGGGTTTGACCGTTAGGGCCGGACATCGACATCTCAGATCCGGACCAAAACTGTTGTGGGGGTACCCCTATGGACCCTAATCATTATTTGGGCCATAATATGGTCATATCTCAAAAACCCGAAAAGGGGCGGGGCTTCAAACTTTAAAAAAGAAAAATTCACCATAAAAAAGTGGAGCCACCTAGGTTAGATGTTAGTGTGGTTATATTATATACTGACCTAGGCCTTCAAAACCCACTTCTAGTTGATCCGAAATTTCGATCGCAAAGTGGTTTTTCATGTTCAAAAAATCAGTTTTTAATTTTTATAAAATCTAAGAAGCAAAAGTGGGTCTCTGTTTTTTTATATGTTGTAGAGGACTAAATTCCACATCGATATAGCCTGAAACATCGAAAATCGCAGGGACCCATCCGCGTCATTCTTGGCCAAGAGAGCGGTCGGAAAAAATAAAAATAATCAAACCTATCCATTTTTGTGCTCATTTTGACGAGCTCATCGAGTACATCATTTTCTATTATTTGGTTATGCATATCAAATGTTTTCGAAGTAAGTTACGACCGCTCAGATGCTCAAAATGAACATTGAATGAAAAATATTGCAAAAGTGGGTCGAATTCAATAGCCTATCTTGTAGATCGTCAAATTCCAAATCGAAAGTGTTCTTGCACCAAAAAATCGGAGGGACCCATTCGCGTCATTTCTGGCCTAGAATGGGGTCGTAAAAAATAAACATTTTCAAAACACTTCGATTCTTAGCTCATTTTGTAGAGCACGTCAAGCTGATCACTTTTGTAGAACATCATTTTTCATTATTTTGTCTCCGCGAGGAGTTATAAGCGTTCAAAGAGGGGGCGCTCCTCGAATGCACCCCCTTCCCTTCCCTCCGAGTCCCTTCCCAACGAGTGAAGTCGGCGTCGGGGAGAAGAGAAGAGGGTGAACACTAGGGAAAGGCTCATTTCTGACGTCCATAACTCCTCGCAGAGACAAAATCATGAAAAATGATGTTCTACAAAAGTGATCAGCTTGACGTGCTCTACAAAATGAGCTAAGAATCGAAGTGTTTTGAAAATGTTTATTTTTTACGACCGCATTCTAGGCCAGAAATGACGCGAATGGGTCCCTCCGATTTTTTTGGTGCAAGAACACTTTCGATTTGGAATTTGACGATCTACAAGATAGGCTATTGAATTCGACCCACTTTTGCAATATTTTTCATTCAATGTTCATTTTGAGCATCTGAGCGGTCGTAACTTACTTCGAAAACATTTGATATGCAAAACCAAATAATTGAAAATGATGTACTCGATGAACTCGTCAAAATGAGCACAAAAATGGATAGGTTTGATTATTTTTATTTTTTCCGACCGCTCTCTTGGCCAAGAATGACGCGGATGGGTCCCTGCGATTTTCGATGTTTCAGGCTATATCGATGTGGAATTTAGTCCTCTACAACATATAAAAAAACAGAGACCCACTTTTGCTTCTTAGATTTTTTAAAAATTAAAAACTGATTTTTTGAACATGAAAAACCACTTTGCGATCGAAATTTCGGATCAACTAGAAGTGGGTTTTGAAGATATAATATAACCACACTAACAGTATATAATATAACCACACTAACATCTGACCTAGGTGGCTCCACTTTTTTATGGTGAATTTTTCTTTTTAAAGTTTGAAGCCCCGCCCCTTTTCGGGTTTTTGAGATATGACCATATTATGGCCCAAATAATGATTAGGGGGGTATAAGGGTACCCCCACAACAGTTTTGGTCCGGATCTGAGATGTCGATGTCCGGCCTATCCTGGAATCTTACGTAGCCGGTCTCTTAATTCCTTTTGTTGGACACTAATCTAATTACTACGCAACGCAGCATATTTGTGTAGAGAAACGAATTTTATCGAAAGGGAAGCGGAACATAAAGTGCATGAATCAGGCAGAATTAGGGAAAGAAGAATAGAAATAGAAATGTCATTCCAATGGCCTTTGCATGTTAGAGAGGAAGTGTTCGTGACTAAGAATCCGCCTTCCCGATTTTTATGTAATCAGCGATTCGTCTTTTTTAGATATTGTTCTGACAAACCATCGTGCGACACGTTGTAATGTGGAATGCAAATTTCGCTCAGTCATAATAACTTGCAACAAACTAGTTAATTTTAAATTCTTAGTAACGGGATTCATGAGACAACGGAAAAAGCACTTGAAAAGATGTCGAGTAAACGACTGCGATTCAACGCTTTACTTCTAGAACCAGTGGTCCTCCAATATTATTAATAAATGATTTGAATTTCTGTAATGTTTCTGACTATCTAATCGCATGACAAAGTGGGTACTTCGATGGTCGTCCTTCCTCTTCCAACGTACAAAATTTGCATGCTGAACAAAAAATATTTCGAAAAATATTTGACTCCAATCATAGGAATCCAAGGAATGAATGACTACTATCGGCAAACCTTGAAGCAAAAGGGTCGAATGAGGACATTATTCAGAGTTGATCAAAATTGCGATATTTATGTTTCTTCTCTTTATTCACATATACTGTTGCAGTTCATTTTTACAACTCAAATTTGAATGCGGATACTGCAGTGTGATCTGGTAGTAGGATTAGTATTTCACAGCAACTGATTCTGTACAAGGTATAAACAAGTATGAGTGATCGACTGTAAGAATAATGCCGATTGATGACCAATAGATGGTGACGATTCGTAGTGTTGCCACTGGGAGTGAGTGAAGGCGAGAAAGTGTCAGATGAGGCGAATGACAATTACAGTCAGAGGTGGGCAAAAATTGTACGGTCCCTCATTTCACAATGCTCTCTCCGGTTAGAGACAGCGAGAGAGTATTGCGAAATGAGAGATCCGTAAAAATTTTGGCCATCTCTGATTACAATGCTCCGTGATTAGAGAAATCTATGATATCACGAGTGAACCACGTCGGTAAGTGGACACTGTCTCAAAATGATAATGTTGAGTCCAGTCTGGGAACAGGAAACCACGAGACTACGCTAGTGAAACAGAGTCCGTACGTGTATCGGGTGAAGCATTTGATGTGAGCAATGGATAAGCGAGTAAGCTGTAGTAAACGACTGCTGCCAATTTAGTTGCAAACCAGTGTAAAAACGCATGTACAAGGGAGATTCTAAGGAAACGTATAGTACTAGGTGGTGCAAGGCACATGTTCGGTTTATCGATGAAAGACGATTGGAGTATTCGTCATCATAGGGTGGGGGGTGGGGGAGGGGTAAAAGTGGGCGGAGCTAATTGTTTCCACCGGTGCCGGCGCGATCTCTCTCGTTTCTCCACTTGTGCTGCTCGTCGTGGAATTGGTCAGGACGAAGCTGATTCTTGAGACCTCCGAGCAGATGATAACTGAAAGAGTGCATCTTAAAAAGAAGAATAGAGACTGGACAGTTCTAATTGAAGCCCAGGCAAGGGTCAAGCATTGACAATTATGTATCATATTATCACTGTTATTCTCGAGTTCTCTACGAATCATAAATGCTAACCTGATCTGATCACTATCATGTGGAGTTATCAAACGCGTTGAATAGCTCTAATTCATAATACTAACCCGATCTGACTGGTGATCACGAATGGTCGGAGGATGGCGGGCGTTGCGTAGCGAAGGACTGATCTCATTGAGGATCGACCGGATGCTCGATCCTCTTGAGTGGCCAATTCGAGATCCTCGCGAGTCTGCTGCACTCCCTGTAATGGATTACTGTTGCACCACCCCAGTGATTCCTGCATAGGTTCAAAACCAGTGTGAAAACGCATGTACTAATTGATTTACTTCAGCTCCGTTTTACCCTAACTCGACGGTGAAACAACTTCAAAAAAGTAAAATCGAAAATTGGCGGCGGGTTTTTTTAATTAGATAAAGTTGTGCTATATTTTACCTAGAGGTTATGTGGCCTTATTGTTGATCGATTTTCATTGAGGAATATAGTAACCAGTAATTAAAAAAAACGCCAAAAAAAAAAACAACGAACATTAGCGATCAGATCGTAGGCGAGTTGCATGCCGTGACGGACGTCCTGAGGCGTGTGCACTCGCTGATTGACCGGTCGACGATTGCGATTGTTGAGGGGGATGGTCGGAGTCATCTCGAACAGAACCGATTCCGCCGTTATCTGACGTGATAATGAATTAAATTTTGACTTTTGACCTTTGATCTTTGACCTTTGACCTTCGATATCGTTGTTCTTTGATCTTTAATCTCCTACCTGCACCACTCCAACGAGTCGCTGTGCCAGATCGACGACAGCTGCGGCGGTGGAGAATCCGAACGAGCTCGTGCCTCTCTGCAGTCCCTTCACCACGTGGCCGTCCTCCTTGCGCATTTCGGACACGGGCATCCAGAAGAGATCACAAATGCCCTGTAATAATTCGTATTTATAAACCTGACTCAAGTACTTCAGAGTAACGCCTGCGTTTTGGTCATTGCATATACATTTTTTATGTAAGTTGCGCACTTTCGCAAACATAATTGATGACAGTTTGATAACTGTGGCATACGGTAATCGGATTCAAACCATAAAGACCGTGATAGAATCCTTCACATTGCTAACCTTTCCGATCTGTACAAGGGGTGAGATTGGTCCGACAGAGGAGAGCACACCCGGAATGTTGGCCATGATGTTCTCTTGCCACTCCGTGAACGCGTGCTGCAATTTTATTATTATTATTATTATTTTGTTTATATAAATGCAGAGAACTGCACGGCGTAAGCGAAATATAGATCCCAATTCTATATCAATTATATTTGTTTCCTATTGTCTGATAACAGGATGTTGTGGTTAGAAGCTATTCTGACAATATCGGTTATGTATGGAGATTAAAGGAGGAGTGACAGGAAAGAATGTTAGAGACTCTCACAACGAAATGCCGGCCATGGGAAGCGACCGTAGTTAGCAGTTGGCACTTTGCCAAGACCCTATTCCTTTCTCCCGTCCTCTGATAGGGAGAGGGAGGAAGGCGATCGATGGGAAGAGACAAGGGAAGACTGGGGTAGATCAGTGCGCAGTCCCTTCCCAGTGAAATCAACAGTTCAAAATCCCCGCCCTTTCCTGCCATGAGGGAAGCTTTGGCACAAGGCCAACTCGCTGTATCTCGGTTCAGAGATGAGATACAAATATGGGGACTTCAGAATTCTGATATGGCTGTCGATAGCTACAGCACTACGTTGTCAACTTAGTGACTCAAACTTTCATGTTACTCCTCCTTTAAGATGCACTCACCGTTGCGCATCTGCCCATTCCCAGCAGTCCATTGCGGTGCTCGAACGATTTAAGATTGATCTCGGTACGATTCAGCTGACCGATGCCTCTGGAAAAAGAACGCTCCGTTCACTATCGTTAGGGCGGAATTACTATACAAATACGCTTGACAGTGTTTTGAGATAAATTCGAAAGCTCAAAATACGAGAGCATGTGTATTTCGTGAAAGCGTTCTTTTTTGTCATCACTAGTGCAGAGTGGATCAACGTTCACCTCAGTACGCCCAGCACCGCTCCCGATCGTTCCATGTTGTACTTGTTCTTGCCGTGGTAATCAATGTAGATGGTACAGTCCGGAGAGAATATGAACTCCCTGAGCAAATTTGTCAATTATTGATTTCTTTCTCTTTTCCCATCTTTGCAGAACCATTATACTTGGGTTGCTCATTAAGATCCCGTGTGGGTCTAACTCATTGTGCAACACTTTTCCCCCCGGGATTCAGTCCAATTACTCACTTGAAGAAGGTCGTTCCTCGGATCTTCTCCTCACTTTCGCTCGTAGACATACGACGAGGAGCCTCGCTGCAGATCGTATCGCGATCGTCCTGAAAATATAAAGTTTCAACATGATTCTCAGAGAAGATAAAACGTAGAACCATTGATAATTTCTTTCAGGGATATGAACAAAATCAGAAACAGTTCTCTGGATAAGCAGTTCTTTTCCTTTGCATAACAATGTGACAATGATCGAATATCGAACGGACGTCGATATCTCACCTCATCGTCTCCCTGTCTCTCTTCCTCTCCTTCCGTATCCTCATTAGGCACACTCGTCTCCACTTGGAATCGATCGTCGGAGGTGAGGAATGGCTCGTCCGTGATCGGTTCCTGCAATTAAATCAATTATTTATTTTAAATAAATTTTTTTATCGTTTTCATTTTGAGGCTTCTGTGCAGCAGTCGTGCATGTGAAAGGAAGTATTGTGTAAAAAAATAAATTATTTAAATATCTGACATCATCCTCTTCATCATCCTCGATTCGCTGTCCCAATCCTCCTCCGTACATGCTTCCGTCCATTGTCGATCGAGATAGAAGGTCGTCCACACGATGGGAAGCAGCAGATGAAGGAGGGAAGTGGATGGACGAAGAGGAGGCCCAGTCACCTGAGGGTACAAAAATATTTCAGCAATAATCAATGAGCTCGTAACTGTATTTATGCCGTGTATATGCGTAAATGTGATATTTCTCTTGCTGATTCTTACGTTCTGAAGAAAACACGTTCTGGGATCGAATCGTTTTCCCAATGAGATTTTTCTTTGTTATAATTTTAGCTGCCGTGATATCAACAGAGGCACAACTCTTTGAAAGTTGTACAAGGCAAAATCAACCAGAGCTGTAGCAAGGATCCATTGAGAGAATCCGTTACCCGATGGTTGGTCGAGTTCCTCAAGCGCAAGCTGCGTCTGAGCCGCGTCCATGTCGAACAGTGAGGGTCTGTAAGGAGATAAATAAATAAGTTATTTTTTAAAAATTCCAATTTAAGAGTGGTCAAAGTTAGTGCTCACCGCACTACTCCGAACCGTTGTGACCCTTGACATGTGTTAATCAGCTCACCTCACGGGCGACGATAGTGCGAATTCGTCCTCGTCCGCTGAGGGAGGTGTGTCGCCCCTCTGACCGGCGTCGTCAAGCGCACGACAACCGAAGGGAGACAGACGCTATAAATAGACATCATATAGAGAGACAATAGTAGTGCACTATCTCGTAGTCCTTCCCCGCTCCACTGCAATTGATTATCAAACACTGATGGGCAGGGAAGAAATTGCGGGTGAGGATAAGACATACAGTCCCAGTAATATTTCAGTATTCCCGATTCATTCCATCCCGAGTAAGGACACCAGTTTAACAACTTCACCCCACTAAATATTCACCTCGGGCATGAACTCCGATATGAGATCGTCCTCGAATGGATTCGTCGACGGTTTTCTCGTCGTCGTCTCATCCCTTGAATCCCTTCTCGAAGGTCGGGAGGCGGCACAGGAAAGGCGGATGGAGAAGGAGGGAAATCGGTGAGGGACGGAAGATCGACGACTGGAGCGGACGAACCGACACCGTAGAAGTCGTCTGCAATTGGGAGGTTAAACGATTCCTACAGAAAATTGGAAGGATTGGAGTGCATGAAGGGAATTGCCTGATTCTTTCAATTCGCAATAATCTCGTTAAATGTGGGACTAAGGACATTAGTTGAGATAGAAGAGTTTCTTCCTCGAAATGCATTCTAAATCTCTCTTTTCGCTTTCTTGGAGTGCCTGACATGTGAAAGAGTTGAGTAATCATTGGAGAATGTCAGATTGTTCCTCAGAATCTTTCATATCGTAAAGTACTCTTTGAATGTATGACTAGATAGTGATTGAAGAGCATAAAACATGTGCTCGAAATGCGTAGCAAATATCACAATAACAATTGAAGCTCACCCAGATCGTCCAGGTCTCTCAGTTTGCTCATCTGCGGAGTGAACACATCCTCCACTACAGAAGGTGATCGAGTCGGTTTAAGGGGGAGTGGAGAGAGAAGGGGAGAGGAACGGGTCGTGGATTGGGTGAGGGCTCGCTCGATTCGATGCCCTCTGGCACTTCGATGACCGGGTGATTGGTCAGTTGGAGCTTCGCCGTTTCTGCAATCAAAATGGAAAGTCTTGCACGATTATTTAATCTGTATAGCTCGAAAAAAGTTTTTTAAAGTCTATTTAGTTGGGTTAGCTAGTGTGACTCTCAGGAATGATTTGTTCTTCTTCCACGCTAAGTTACCCTATCTAGGCGGTTAAGGAGGCAAGTCTGAAGAGTTATGTGCACTATGACCTTATATTTCGCAACGTTCTCTTGCTGTGTCTCAGGTAGGAATGAGCACTGTGATCGGCGAGGGTCAGACTATTGTAGCTAGTGTCATGAATCTTACAAGGCAGTAGATACGCGACTGAAGAGTGATGCGTACTACAATTCGCTTACCCGGAAGAGCGAGTCCTGTGTTGACGGCCTGCACGAAATCTTCGAGGAACTCGAGCGTATCTTGATCAATGTTCAGACGAATCGGCAGCATCGACACCTAAGAATGGTAGTAATAGTAATATTTATCCGGTAGTGACTTCGGCTGCTACTCTATAAATCATTGGACAGCAGGATATGCAGTTCGTCCAACAGCTGGCCTTATCAGCAGGTCCCACCTAGCGTTGTATGACGACGTAAAATCGCTTGTCATGGTTACACCATTTACCTTTTAATATATATCCGCACTGGTATACAACTGGGGGGGTGGTGAAAACGGGTCTTTCTAATCACTCTCATAAAGTCTGAATAGTTCAGTGGAATCATCCATTGCGATCATAAGCGAGAGGTGATCATTCGCACATGTCGAAGTAGAGAGTAGAGAGTAGAGAGAGAGCAGTAGAGAGCTACATTCGTTCCAATTAAGCCCATTTCACCAGTCTATAATGAACGGAAATCATTTGTTTTTCATCGACTTACTCTCAATTTGCCCTCCTGTGTGTGATTCTCGACCATTCGAATGGCGATCATGGGAGCGCACGTGCGACGAGGATGTTCGGAAGTGGCATACTGAAATCAGAAAATATCAACTACCGTAATCTCCATTTTCAGCAATGACATCATCACATATATTTAAAATTTTTAAAATTCTTGTATTTTCTAAACTGTTTCCAAAATGAAATCTCTCTAGAGGCTATCGTAACCTCCAATTCAAATAGTTTATTGAAGTTTGATACAAAACATGGCAACTGTATAATCAGGCAATGCTTTTACATCGACAACCGTTAGCTCCAGCTCGATTAATGGTTCTGTCAAATCAAGGAAGTACAAGAAGCCGCATATTGCAACCAGGAGGAAATCTTAGCCATATTTTCTTACGTAAATTCAGTCCAATTTGTTGTAATATGTGTGGTGATAAATTATATAACAAAGTTTCAATACAGTAACTGTTTCTCATTTCCGACAATCTTTAACTTGTTAAAAAGGCAAGAACGAGCTAAAATTAGGACGAATTGGAAGGTGAAAGATTTCACGGTCGTTTGAGTGCAATTCATCTGGAAATCCTGTCAACCTGTTCATTCGAGGGGAAAGAATGACGGTAGTACTCAACACCCACCATTTCATGGAATCGCTCATGGATCTAGTTGAGTGTTTCGAAGATTAAACATTACAACATTTATATTCGAGCGATCTCCCTTCATAATGTTTTGCTGTATACATGTGAGAATTCTCCAGAGGACACTATTCCAATAATCACACGCCAAACATGAGAAACAACGCCATTCGTTTCTAGATTCCCCGAAGCTCCCACGCTTCTCTAAACTACTATTTTTGTGGCACCGAGTAAAGTCACCGCTGTGATTAACGAGCACACTGGCCGACAAATCGCTTAATCCCTCTCTGGTGATTGATAGTAATGACGAGAAACATGGGGAAGAAGTCAGCATAAATACCCCCTTCCTAAGCCCTGCAGTCTCAGTATTCACTAAACTTTGGGGCGATAACGCAAACGTCATCTTCTATCATTTTCGGCATGCTATACTCACATCGTAGCAACTTGAATCTGATTCGATAATTTCGAATAGAGTGCGCGACACGATTTGCTTTAGATTGGGCAATTTTGGATATCTTACCACTCCCCGCAAGAGTCGAATTTCTCCGCGCAAAGATTCCGAGTCGAATCACAATTAGGCAAACCATATTTAACCGACATTTCTCAGCCTTATTCGTTGCATGAGTACTGTAGGGAGCTGCAGTTACGGTTTGAATTGTCTTTTCATATTCATATGTCGAGTAGATCTGTAACGGAAACTCCTCCTATTCCCTCTTCTCGACTCCTTTTCCGCCCAGTTCCCCAGCAGTCCCGCCCCGGAAACGGCCGCCGCATATCTCGGCCGCCCAAAGTCGTCATTCAGTAACCTGAGTCCTTTGACAGGTACATCCCTTCCCTACTTTGCCCCCTTCGAACTCGTCAGAGATGGCCAAACTTCTCCTTGCTGTGCTCTTCTTGTGCGTCGCCCTGATCTATGCAGGTGAGATCATAGTTAATAATCTTTCTCATTCCCCTTACAATATTCAGTGGAAGGCGGTACTAAGTTTCCTTATAACCATTGCTGAATTAGACATTCCGTGCATTCAAAACTTTTCAATAGGAAAGGGCTGCATTTTTCAGGTTTCGTCACTGATTGTTATTGCACAGCCGCGCAAAACAACTGTTTTGAATACCATAATATGCGGTAGTAGCTAGAAATAAGAGTTAGATAACGAACGCTAATGGCCGTTGGGAATGTGCAATCGTTGCATAGCGTCACTCTCCCAAATAGCCGACTTCCAAGTAATGACGGAGTATGATAGCTTTAGGAAGGAAAGGCTATAGGTTACATCTGAGGGCAAATTGCTCACTGGTGCGCTTATAAATCAAGAAACGTCCATACTGATGAATCGTTGTCACTTAAGGGTCCACTGAGACATCGGCTATAGTCACAAAGCAAGATTCAAAGATCGATTTATAGGCTACAACGAGGAGCTGATGAAGCGTAACGCGTTCGGAACCATGCGTTTCGGAAAGCGATCGTTGCCCCTTTTCGAGGTGACAACTACAATTGTCTCACTCCAATCACCAATCAATCACTACCGATGATTGATTGCTTCTTTTACTCCTCTTTTTCGACCGTTTTAGTCACTTTCTCGAGTTTTACTAGTGAATAATAGCCCATTTTCAGTCGGGAGAGGCCTCGGTGACACTGCCTCGTCTCACGCGCAGCGGAGCCTCGTTCGGTACCATGCGCTTCGGCAAGAGATCCATGCCATCATCGGAGAATACTTACAGTAGTCAGGCAACACATTGTCTCTCTACCCCCAATACTATCGACCACCGCAATCTCTAGCTTCATAATTACCCAGTTCCACTCTCGATAAAGCAAGATGTTAATTACTGTAATGCCCGAGCAGTGAGCCATGAGCCTATTCGACAATGACGTGGGTTTTGATTTAGCATTCCCTACCTGGTAGAGCATCTCCTTGATGTTAGAGAGAGTGAGTCTATCGTGCACAGTGACATCCTGGATGGAGATGAAGTTCATCGATCGGACGGAGGCTTCCTGAAAATTGATTAATTAATTACCTATTGAAACTAATTAAATTTATCCTCTTATTACGGTTATTTATCTTGCATTTCACCAGTCTAGAGTCTAGTCTGGAGTCAAGAAATCTATGATGTTGCTCACCACCGAAAACAAAAAGCTAAGAAGGTACCATCCCTTGACCCTTTGATACTGAGTACGAAGATCCCAATCCCCTCCCTAACGACGTTTCGTCCTGCAGGCTCATTGCCTTGATATCAGGATAAATCTGTAATCTGTAATCTGCTCACCTTGTCGAACAACTGATGCAAGAAAGAGATCTTTGCCAGTTCGAGAACGACCGAGACTGAATGGTCCCTAAACGGTCCTCCTCTGGCCTCCCTCGCGATGCTCTGGCCTCTGCCCGAACCCTCCCGATACTCCTCCGCCGAGTAGGTCTTTGCAGCCTCAGGGCAGGTGCCTGTAATTATAGTTAAGATGGTGAATATATATGGGACAGATACTCAAAATGCAGTAACAGGAGGGAATACGTAGTAACCATAGTTTGATTGTGCTCACCTAGATCATTTCCGGCGAAGATATGCAGCTGGATGGAGATATCCTTGAGCTTATAGCGAATGAGTGGCATGGGATAGTCTGCCGGCAGTGGGATACAGTCCGATCGGAAGTCACCGGACGTGGGAATGTGCTCGGGAATGTAACTGAAACGTCATCAATCAATTTATAATTTCAGGCAACAGTTGCTAGATGAAGATGGGGCGGAATTCTTCATAGGTTGTATTCTACTAGTTGTAAATACTATCTAACTAAAACTGAATCGAGCTTAAACGCAGTTATTTAGTATTCCCTCATCTCAACTCTCACACTTTAGAATGAAGCATCTTTTCGGATACATTTCTTTTGGTTATAAATGGCTCACTTGTAGTAGTAGTCTCCGCTCTCGGCCGTGTTGTCCGGGTCGATGAGACGGATGCGCGGCTCGCCACTCGATGACTGCAAAATCGCTTTTCTCACATTATTTACCTAGATGTACTACCTATTCCTTACAATCACTGTCGAGCAACAGAGTAGCAGCTGGCCTTACCAGTGGGTCCAACCTAGCGTTATCTTACGATTGTAAAATTGCTTGACGTGGATACACCTTTACCTTTTATGGTCTGGCCATGCAGTTTTTTGGCTTGTTCATGTGACGGAATTGTACTCGTCCGGGACAGAAACTGACCGTGATGCCGCAGCCCGGAATGTCCTCTACCATGAAGAACTCTTCGTCGGTGGAGAAAGATGCGGATCGATTCTGCCCTGCTCCCGATCCGATCGACATATCACGCATCGCGTCCTCGAGTAGATTCTGACAATATCAGATTGTTAAATATTTAGCTTTTGATGATCTTGAAAAAGAAAAGCGGTCCTCTGACACCCTGTGATACCCGCCACTGATAAAGTATTTTATGTATTGTTAGAATCCTCTATTGCACAGTGATGCAAGTGAGGCAAAATCCTCTCAACCGGCAATTCTCAGAGCAGGCTCAAGTTGCTAGACGGAGGTGAAGCGGAAACTACTTTCGAGACTTTCCAGGAATTGTGGTTTCACGTTTCATGCATTCGCTGAGCCATTCTTCCGGTGTACTGCACTTGTATCCGATATCGTTTCAATAAAAATAATTATTGAATAGAAGTGAAAACTGAGTGAAAACCGTCTCAGTTGAGAATGCAATTCTTCTCACCTTCCCGTTCACTCTCTCTCTCTGGCAACCATACCTGTCCAGCTTTAACGGCCACCTTTTTTGACCATGTAGGGGGTCATGGTAAAAAAGGGTCGCCGGCGGCGTGGAAACCTATGCTGGCAACCCTAAGAGCAACATTCAAATTACTGAATATCTCACATTATCAAAAGCGAGATCCTCATGGGCAGCCCATTCCTCGACTGCTTCCTTCGCGTATCCGATCTCTGCTCCCTCATACGGTGAAGGGGAAGGAGGAATGGGCGCGTCCTCGCAAGCGTTCTCCACCAGTCGCTTCAGACGGCGTTCCTCCTGAATTAGTGTTGAATGTGTGTGGAATTATGTCCTGGAATTATGTGGAATTAAGTGTTCCTGGAATTATGAATTATGTGCTACAATTAGGTGTGCAAATTCGGAACCGATTTTTGCATTCTTTTCTCCTCCACATTAGAGTGAAATATTATTGCAAGCTCACGCAACTAACCAGGAGGTAGTGAGTCGCCCTTCTTCACCGTAGTCACCGTGCTCTTCGTGAGTGCACTGGAGACACTGTGCGTTTCCTCGTCAGGGGAGAGAACGCCGTCGAGGTCTGCAATGAAAAGATAGAAGGTAAAGGTGTATCCACTTCAAGCGATTTTACAGTGGTAAGATAACGCAAGGTGTGGCCCTCTGGCAAGGCCCGCAGTTTGACCCTAAGAGCAACATTCAAACGACATGGCATGCATTGAGCAACCATCATTTTAAGAACAAAAATCGTATACAAATATTCCGGATAAATGCATTCAAATACGAAAACTGTATTACATAGTGTATTTAGTGTGTGGTTTGAACAAACTTTTTCTGTTCATAAACTTCGTTTTTCTCTCTCTTACCAACAGCTCTGTCGTCCTTCCACAGATCACTCTGCGCCACTTCGACCATCGTGTTGATGAGGGTGACGAGAGAGTCATGACAAACCCACGCCTGCAATTTTAATAATCTTCTTTCTTCAGCCGTATACAATTGCATCAGGAGCAATAATAATCGTGATAGTAGTATCCTTTAAAGTCAATTTTATAATCAAACAGAGTATTCGAATACGTCTCCCACTCAACCTTTAATGAAATTCGTAATTGACTGGCTTTAATGACCGTAGCTTTCTCGTCTCCTCACCTTGATCTGGTCATTCTGGCATCTAAGTTCAAAGAGTGGACAATTCCTCTTCTCTCCCTCAGCGGCCATCAATTGATTGAAGAAGAGCAATTCGAGTTGGAAGAGACCAATCTCGAGGATGTGCACCATATTCGATCCTGAATAATGATTTTAATTTTTGTTTGTCAATTATTACTTTGTTTATTGCTGTAAGACTTCAATTAGATGGAGAGTATTTTCCGAACGAATTTCTACGTTATGGGGTTGTGGATAATTATTTGCTGCGGGGGCACTCTCCTCACGTTCAACATCAATCGGAATACTAAGACGACAGAGGCTTGTTTCCGCCCTCAACCTCCCGATTTTCCGTTTCACTGCCCCGGTTAGAAGGGAGACAGGTGAGAAAACTGGGCGAAAATTCGATAGTAGTCTCGCAGATAGATGGATCAAGAAAGGGGTAGGGCGCAAAAACGCCTCTGTCCTAACTCATCGCTATAACAAACAGGGTTATCCCCTAAAAATTTCGGTAATTCCTATCCACATTCCCGGTCACACAGAGACTCAAATCATATATACTATTCAACAATGTACGGACCGCTACTATTCACTACAGTACCTTGATCTTTGGCTCGTCCTCATACGAAATCGTCCGATTCTCCTCTTCATTGTCCTCATTCGTCATATGGAGATGAACTCGCTCGAAGAGAAACAGGAACTTGTTCACTTTCATTGATGGAACGAGCGTCGAGTTGATGTCCACGTTGCCAAGGACGAACCTGCCAATACGCAATTGTCATCGATTCTGCAGGCCCGATTTTTGGGACTTTGAGATTGAGAACTAATGCATTTCAATTGTTCAATGAATCATGTGTGGTCACATGCTGTTCTCTTCTGGTTCTGTATTCCTGGGCTATTATTGACCACCAGTAACAGCCCAGAAATATTGAAAAAACCCACAGCTAACGATCCACGTAAACCACCAATAGTACCAATAGTATCTGGTATAAATGATCTGCATAGTTACGTTCATTTCCCTCGAGAATACATGGTTGCTTCCCGTTTTTCCATCTCTTTCCCAACTCTAACTAATAGTCACTTGTATCAATAAATGTCCCTATCAACTCACTTGTACTTCAGTGGGCTTCCCTTGATGATTCTGTTATGATCGTGAGCGAGCACAGCGTGGTCAAGATGGATGTGCAGGTAGGTATTGCATACGGGCATCTGGAATTAATCCTATTATTATTGTTATTATTATTATTATTATTATTCAGGGATGTTAAACCGAGCCGAATAGAAGATTTTCTCATACACATCAAAAAGTGCTGAAGGCTCCTTTATTTGTCAAGGAAGAACATTTTCTTTAAATTCTATAGACGATTCTTTCGATGGTTTTTCGTTTCATATCACAGTATTTCTTGTAAAATTGACAAGCAACAGAAATAAGTAAACGAACGAATGAATTATGTATAGCATCCCTGTTTCCTCACCTCATATCCGGGAATGTCAAAATCTGTGAGATAGAACAGGTCCTTCAGTTGCATGATCCACCACTCTTCCATTCTCTTCACTGGGATCAGATTGAGTTCGAGCAGACGAAGGGCTATCGCCGCTGTCGTTTCCTGCAAATTGTTTGATTATCTACTGGTTATGATCGCTAAAACCCGCTCAGATCACGTCTCAAGCAACTCATTTTGCCTTTCATTGCTTTTTATCTTTACGATAAGAAATGAAAACCGCCAACTAATCACCAACTTTTCCAAAATAAAAAAGATTCAAAATTTTGTAACCTTGACACGTCCATCTTCGCTGGTCACTAGATGGAGAGCGATGCTCAATGAATCGTCCCTTCTCTCCTCTCGAAGATGCGAACCGTACGCGAGCGATCGAAGATGCACCTCAGACTTCTCGTACGAACCAAATTCGCGGTTGAGTACGTTCTTCGGAATAGTTGGTTCGTCTGAAAAGTAGGCTGTAATAATTGCAGTGTACATGTGGATTCTGTGTCTCTTCATCACGCTCCATCACACATTCGCACCAAGGTCACGTATTTTCCAGTAGCTTCGCTAATAAATGTTCGATTCCATGATACCAATAAACCAACTCTTTTCTTGAAGATTTGAGTAATTTTTAGGACTCACTTCTCTGTGCCACAGTGACGTTGGTGGTTGTCATGTGGAAGAAGGTCTGGTTGAGATCTCCGTGGAAGCCATAGCACACGAACATCTGTGTGCCGCCCAACTCGGCCACCACCTGAGCGGGCTGAGCGGAATCGTCCTCGGACGGCTGTAATTTGGATAAGGTTTGGTGCATTTCCCGTATGAAAGGTAAACGTAAAGGTCTTCCCGTTAATCAAGGCACTTGCGTCCTGCGGGAGATCACTGCTAGGTCAGTGATTATGAGGCCAAATCAGTCCGCAGGCCCTAGTCTCTACTCAGGCCTAATTTTCAGTATACTTTCAATATATCAGGAAATAAGCAATGATGATGCTTTCAAAAGAGCTGTCTAGAAATGTATTGTTCAATGACGAGATCGATGTGATTGAAAGTTCACCGTAACTACTTAAAGAAGGAGGAAACCTCATGAGTCTCACCACGAAAACCCTGTGTTTGAAAGGAAAGTCAGTTCGTGATCGCTTTTCAATCTTTTCACTACCGTAATCCCAAGCCTCCCCTTTGAGGCGATTGCGAATTTTATTCCTTACTTTGATTGCTGTTATTTGTCTAATTAGCTATTGTTTTGTGGTAATTATTGTGTTAATTTATGCCAGGACATGTGCTAGTCCAGCTTGGCATATTGAATAATCGGTTTTGAGTGATATAGGAGCGCAAAGACAAAGTGCTTTGTGTCCACCTTGATCGCCTATCTCTTTTTCGTGTTCCTAGCTGTTCCCTGATCTAATTTGTGTTCAATATGGTCCTATATTACGTTTTTAGGAGTTGAACTGCTCATTGGAGCCGGAACACTCGCGTATGGAGCTGCCCAAGTCATGTTTACTGGTAAGTTCATTGGGATTTTCATCTTATGACTTTCCGGAAGTGAACTCGCCGTTATAATATATGTTTATTAAAGATCGCTGTGCATATTTTGCTTACAGTTGATGCCGGTCACCGCGTCATCATGTTCAACAGAATCGGCGGTCTGTCCGAGGAAGTGTACAAGGAGGGGCTTCACTTCCGTGTCCCGTGGTTCCAGTACCCGATTGTCTACGATATCCGCGCTCGTCCTAACCAGGTAATCTTTTTTAAAATCCTTTAGGGACAATATGGGGGCATTTCATCACAATAAGTTCACTTCTTTTTTCCTCCTTTCTGTTCGTTGTAAAATTAACAAAGTTTTATTCCAGATCCGTTCTCCCACCGGATCCAAGGACTTGCAAATGGTCAACACCGGACTGCGTGTGCTGTCCCTACCGGATCCCAACCACGCTTGGTCAGAACTGGGAGGAGCGCGTGCTACCCTCCCTCTGCAATGAGGAGCTCAAGAGCGTCGTTGCCAAATTCAACGCCTCCCAGCTCATCACCCAGCGTCAGCAGGTACCCTTTTTTGTTATATACCATGCTGTCAGTTGGCATGCGCGTAAACAAATCACACGTCGAGCCAATTCATCCCCTGCTGCTCGCCCTATTGAAACGTCGGTTTTGAGTGAAATAGGGGCGTAGAGACAGTCTTGGTTTGTAATCCACCTTGTTCGCCTAGCTATTTTTCGTGTTCCTAGCTGTTGCCTGGTCCAATTTATGCTTAATATTGTCTAGTATTACTGCGGACTCGTTTCTATAAGTGCCAGAGATTAATTGTGCGCGGCATTCGCTAACACTTCGATAAAATATCACTGATTTAGCTCGGAGAGGCGTTACGTGTCCGTGTCACTATTTTTACCTTTCATTTCGATTAAATACTGTTCTAATTATATAAATTATCAGGCAGCGTCCCTCAACTTGTTCCCCTCATCCGTCCCGAATGAATCGACTCGTCTCATTGGCCCTTGTCGGCCTTCTGGTCGTCGCTCCCGACCTCTACGTCGATATCGAAGAGGAGGAGAACGTTCTCGCCCTTACCAATGTAAGCATACGGTAGATTACGGTAGCACTTCCTCATCAATCCAACTATCGATTGATTGTTTGTTTCAAATGAACTGCTTTGAGGACAAATTCCCGTCGGCGCTTGAGGCCCACCCTCACATGCTCGTCGAGTTCTACGCCCCGTGGTGTGGACCTTATTTTTGCTGATGTACGGTGATATTACTATAGCTTATTAATATTGATCAGGAATTTGCTTATGTACAATCGTTTAATATATTTGTTGTCAGGTTCCCGAGGACTGGGACACAAAGCCCGACTAGGTTCTCGTCGGAAAGAACTTCAACGAGGTCCGCAAGAGCTCTGGGAAGGGGCTGCTCGTCAAGTTCTACGCTCCCTGGTACGTTGATATTGCATTGAAAACGGATACTTTTGGTTATATAGTAAAATTAGGCACTTTTTTTACTTTACCTGTCAATCAAATATTCATTACGCTCGCACGCTCGTGGGCCCTCTCATTTCTTGAATCCTAGAGCTAGGGCGCTGTCGTTTATTAATTAAAATTATGACTGATTCCATTGTTTTTTAACATTTGTTTATCTCTATAGGTGCGAACACTGCAAGTCGCTCGTGCCCGTTTGGGAGGGACTCGGAGAGAAGTACGCCACTTCTCATCGCCAAGGTCGACTCTACCCAGAACGAGGTACGGTAGATTCAAGTGAACTTTAACGGTATTGTAGTTGCTTCATGATTATATATTAAAAATAAACTGTGATTGCAGATTGGAGAGACTACCGAGGACGAGAAGAAGGAAAAGCACACGGAGTTTTAAGCAGCCAATCCAACCACGACGTTTACCGTTCGTTACCCATACCGTACACCACACACTACACCTCATTGATGTGATACGACGATTTTTTTGTTGCCTTGTTTATGATAGTTTTCAAATTTATGTGAATGTGTATTGATTTTATTCTGTGTTCGTTGTAGTGCGATAAGTACTAATTGTACAAAAATTAATAAATGTATTTTTAATAAATGTAAAGTTCTTGGTTGAATGGGTGATTCTTGTAAGTAAACAGAGAGCGGACAGAAGACATTCGAGATCGCAGGCAATGGAAGAGTGTAAATGACGAGAGTGATATGGCGGTAAGAGAATATGGCGATAAAGCTTGTTTTGAGAAGTTCATGTTTAATTTTATCATAGTTGATGAGCTGCCTGTGAACACAAGTCTGAATCAGCGACACGCGTGTTCTCAAACTATGTTTCCTATGAGATTGGTGAGAAAACTTGTCTGACCTAGTGACACGCGCATTTTGCCTCTATGTATACTACCTCTCCCTCCTCCTTCACAACACCTCCCGTGGCCTAGTGGTAAGGCTCCAGGAATTGATATCTCAATGTCGCGGGTTCGATTCCTGTGCAGTGCAACTATTCTGTTGCTGGTCACTTCTTTTTCAAGATTCACTCCCTATCAATCAATATCATCGAAACCTACAGTACTCATAATCTTGCCTGTGTTCAGGCCCAAACTTTGAAAATTCATAACAGGGCTCAGAGGCATTTCTGACACTTCGGACAAATTGAGATCTGATCGGGTAGCCATTCTCTAACGTTCTACACTGTCAGAATATGTGACTAAAAATTGGGTTTCCTCCTTCTTTAAAGGGACCTGGTCATGCAAATGAAGTGAATTTCAGAAAAAAGAGCAGATTTTTCTAAGAATAACTAAAAAAACCGCATATTTTTAAGATTTTTTTGAAAGAAGTTATGATTTTTCAAAGTTCCAAATTTTGGCTTTGTACCGGGCGCTACGGTGTTTAGCGGCGCTAAACACCGTAGCGCTCGGTACACAGCCCGGTACAAAATCTTTGAAAAATCATAACTTCCTTTAAAAAAATCGTAAAAATATGCGGTTTTTTTAGTTCTTCTTAGAAAAATCTGCTCTTTTTTCTGAAATTCACTTCATTTGCATGACCAGGTCCCTTTAAATAATTTTTTCCAGTGTAATATGAACATACGGGTGCGACTTCCGTGCCCATGACCATTGTTCCGTTCATCACTTCCAGATTGAGAGCGAAGAAGTGACTCTGTGCCTGCAATTTTCAATTTTGTTTTTATTTATTTATTAAATTTCAATAATATGAACAAAAGGTAACACTGTAATCTTTCAATCTTTTCGATACGAAATTGGAGTCGTCTCTCTCTCTCCTACTTCCCTCAAAACAGCGAATTCGTGAAAGTTCAGCGAATTCGCTAGTCGATTAGCAGAGGAGGGAAGGGGGTGTCATTCTCTCGATACCTTTCTCTCAACCCTAGTCAACCGACCTTCATCGTGCTTCTGTCCCTCTCTCTCGAATACTCATTCATATCATCATCGTCGTCACTGTCCAGCTGAAGACGATGACCCACCGCCGATTTTACCTGATAGTTTATATTTATATTCTGATTTCAAACACAATAAAATGTAAAACATACGCCACTTGTAAAACTTTTCAGAAGCTTTCAAGAAGACAGGTTCTTGCGCAATTTTTAAAAGGGTGAGACAAAAATATGCGACTACATATATTTATGGATCATATCCAACAAGTTTCAAACTGAATGCTCTCATCTTGACCGGAGCCCACGAAAGATATACGAACCTCCTTGAAGCAGTCATCTAGGTTGATGTTCAGTGAGGTGTTCTTGGCCTTGTACGCCGGTGCGGACGGTTGCCAAAGGGCGAAATCGTTGACCTGTAATTATTAAATTCAATTTTTTTCACCCTTCCTGAAGCTCTCCGAGCCACCAAAACAACGGACTTCAACCGAAGGCAAATTGGTAGCAACCTCGGTTGCGAAAGGTAAGGCTACCCGAGAAAGCATTGGACAGCCGGGTATGTAGTCCGTCTAACATCTGGTCTCACCAGTGGCGTTGTCTTACGACGCAAAATCGCTTGACGTGAATACACCTTTACCTTTTTTTACCATTACTAACCAATCGGTTGTAGAGCAACTCCAGGAACTGATGGTTGGGAATGAGCAGTCGAAGGAGAGGGAAATCGATGCGCAGGGTGACATCGGCTTGCTCCAGGCAATCCCGGGCGAATGTGGCCATTTCCTCGCGAGAGCCAGCACGAACAATCTGATTATAAAAGATATTTCGGTTACATGCTGCTCAGGGCTGGGAAACATTTAACGGATCTCTCATTTCACAATGCTCTCTCGCCCGATACGTTATTTTTCCCTTCAACGATCTGATATCTCCAAAAGTATCCCAGTATTGATCTAAATGGGTGGAACTCGACAGCACTATCAAGTATAGTTCGATCAAAATTATAGCATCCTTCTTTTTCGAAACTAAAAATGTATAATCAATTACATTCTCATCGTCACTCGTCGCGTTGCTCTTCGTGAAGGATTGATGCGTCTGAGCGAACGGACCTTCCTGAAATGATGATAAAAGATCAATCATCTATCTTCCCTTTCTTGTCCCTTCTCCGGCATTACTAAGAAGCCTACCCAGCAGTATCCCCGAAATGACAAGAATCACTGAGTATCCACTATTGACCTCCGGTAACACAAATATTAGTACTTGTAGTTTCCAATCAGGGTATTATCCTTGGGGTTTGTTCATTCTAGCACCTGTCTTTATCAGCACAGTCGGTGTCAACAGCCTTGTGAAATGACTACACCAGGCTGTTTTTAGGACGAGAGTGACGTTTCAAGGAGACACATTGACCAAACTAGGTAAATGACACAAATTGAGCCCGATATGCTCACTTTCTTAGGCCGATTCTTGATGAGATCGGCCGAGATTGACTTGGCCATGTCATCGACTGTCGTTGGAAGCAGACCGGAGTTGGATCGCGCCTTGAGCGACTTGTTGCTGCCGTCGAATTCGAGGGCAATCCTGCAAAAGAATGGTGTTCATGAAACAGTATATTGTCTTTAGGCATCCATTATCAATATATTCCGGCTCCGGTTCACACAGTTCGAGACACGATACACCAAGTATTGACGGAGAATGTGTAATGGATGAAACGAGGGACCGTTTTTTTCGCACAGTTCAGACAGCGACAGCTCTGACCTCACTGGTTTTCCCTTGCTGCCTGCATAGAGGAAGGCAGTTTCCTCCTCGGTGCAGCCCAGTTTGGATAGTTCTCCTACGAAATTTCCCGTGATCTTTGTCGCTGTGATCTCGACGATGGTCGGACCGTTGCTCTTCTTCGATGGCATTAAAACCTGCATTTAATTAAAGTAATCAAATCTTAGTGAATCATCGGCATTTCAACGTATACGTAACGTACGTCACGCACTTTGGTTTTCATAACTTTCTGCTATAGTTTCAGTCAGTTGGAATAGGATATTCTCTAGGGACTAAATATTGCACAAAAATATTGTAGAGACAAATTGTACCTTGCACGATGTTAACTTGAGTCGCAAGAATTCGTCATGAGTATTCTGTACAGCGTGCGAGATCCGGTCGTCACCACCCTCACGGAGGTCCACTTTCGGGATCCTGCGATTCATTATTTCAGTACTTGATGGTTGAGCGATTGTAAGCAGAAAGGATAACTCAATCACAATGTGACGTTTGCATTATATTCTCAGGTTCCTCGAGTCTTTCTCAATTGCACTATGCACACGTTTTGATCGAGATGGTTTTTGAATAAAAAGGCCCGAAAACTGTTCGAGAGACTACTCACTTCAAATCGATGGTCCAATTGGCGCAGTTGACTTCGATGGAACTGGGCGCGGCCTCTTTCGTGATCACTTCCGAGAAGAGATCCTCGCTGAGACCAGAGGGAGCGGGCGCCGACTGAATTATTCGCTTACTTAATTTACAAAGAATGAAAACATCTTAGGATCATTAATTTATAAGTATTTGTTTGTTTACACTAATGCATTCCCAAAGAAATATTTGTGTTCAGTAATTATTTTGTTGATTCTTTAATTAGCGCTTTAGCTCACCTTGAATGACATGTGAAAACATGTTAAATAATGTTTTTGCGACAATAACGAAAAAAGTTTTGTTTTCAGTTCCTAACATTGTATCTCACCTTGAACGACCTGGTCGGTTGCGTGAAAAATGGTCTCGGGCAGAGCAAATGGGAGATGCGATCGGAGATGGACATATCCAACTCGGAGCAACACTTGCCCAGATGGATCACTGTTGAAGTCTTCGTCTCTTCCTTTCGCATCACAACCTGATGTGAGAAGGAATCGGGGATGAAGTTAGTCTAGCAACGCTGAGTTACCCGATCGATAGTTTGGACCCCTGCAATGATACTTCCTTGAGTCTCGCTATTGCAACAACTCAAACACCCAAATCCAACCCTACTGTGAATGTCTAAGTTATGAATCTTTCTTTCACACGTTAACCCAGCCAATTTGGACTTGAATTTAGTCAAATTTGACACGTTTCCACAGTTAGTTTCGACTAGCACATCAGGCATAGATAACGTGAGACTTTCACTCTCATTTGCTCACAGTGAACTGACTGCCCTGATCTCCGTCCTCCTCTCGAATGTGAACAGAGGATTGTGACGAGCGACGCCCGTCTGGAAATACTTAATATATTAATTAATTATTCATAAATATCTATATTAATAGTTGACAAATTACATATGACTCGTTTTTTTTTGAAAACTTTTGAACTGTGAAATTGGCGCACAAAAATATAAAGTATCCTCATCTGAGCGTTAACTGCCTTAGTAAAATGCTTGATTTATTTAAAGTAAGACTGACCATAGTCGCTTCCGCCGTAAGGTACTCAGATATGTCACAATTTGCCACGGATAGCTTCGTGGACACTCTCGTTCCACTGTTGGGAGCGGACTCGACCGAGTAGGAGACCGAGACGGTGGAGCCGATCAACCTGGATCATCCCCCTATTGTTTGATTTCTTTGCAGTTATATTTCATTTGATGCGCAAATGAGATGTACTACATAAGGAATAGGCGCCCCAACCGACAGATTTTCGAGTAGAGAAATACAACCTATGAGTCAACAAATAATTGATACCCCGAAACTCTCGGTACTGTTTCAGTGTGTTTTTAACCCATTGTCCTAGTCCTTCATCTCCAGGTTCCCTATAGTTCCTCACCTGATATGGTCCTTCAGATACAGATCGTCCGCAGCTGCTTGCATGCTGGAGATGGGCATCGCGTGGAAGATCTTCAGCTCGGCTGCCTTCTCGAAGAACCTGAGAGCATCGTGGTTACTGTACCTCGTTTCGAGAGGCTGAGTGGGGCACATCAGAAAGTTTTCTTACTCACAATTGAAGTCTTTACTGCTTATGTTACTGCTTATTTGATTGAGAGAACTGTGTATTTGATCGAATGAGGGGTATATGTCTGATCCGGTTTATCGATTTATAGCGCACCTTTTCGCATTGACATGCAGCAGATCGACCGCTTCCCTCGGTCCTCTCTCCATCAGGGCGACGGAATCGGCAGAAAGTGGGTCATCATGGGTGAGAAAGGCGAGAATCGTTCCGATCTTCACACTGATCATCGCCGTCTCGCGCTTGTCTGCAAATTTATAATTTTTTTTTTAATTTTTGGACCAGCCTTTGCTCGCACAATTTTCACTCCCTACCATTCTCATTCCCCACTCATACACATTCGGAGCTGTTGTTGACTGGGCCAAAAAACCGAAGAAGTTCCGATTTTACGCTTTGCATTGCCTTGCACTCACTCGCTTCCGTGGTTGCCTTCTCTTGTTCTCTTCTAATGGACGCCATTCGATGCTGCGAATCGTCCTTGAGAGAAATGGATTGGAAACTATGGAAGTCCTCCACGCCCTGCCAGTTGCCTGAAATTAATTGAGTATTTATGTGTAGTTTGAACCTGTCGATCTAGTGCTTCATGTTATAAAACAAGGCATTTTTCATCAAGTGCACCTGTGCAGAAATATTTTATTGTTTAGACCAATACCAGTCTCCTTCATTTTAAAGGAGGTGTGAATTCGAGCTGCGAAAGCAGCACTTACCATTGCGCCCGAGGGCATTCCCCGCCGGCACGTAGTCCGTCGTGATATCGTCCAGCTGTCTATTTACAATGTCGAAGTCGCGATTGGCCATCGGCTGCAAAGGAAATTAACAGTCTTAGAGCACCACACTTCCATATTATACTATCGACACTCCTTGTCCTTTCTGGACCATTGGGGTGAAGCAATGAATTTCAGGAATGACTATCACTAAATCACGGCCCTGCTTCTTTCAGTACCAGAACCGGGAAATTGGTACAAATATCCGGCTCTGGCTCGACATCCTCCTTACCTCTCCTCCGATGCTCTTCTTGCTCACTTTCTCGTCGACGGGAATGAGCAAACCGGTGATGTGCTTGATCAATTCCACTTGCGAAGGAGTGACGAGGATATTGATGCCCTTGGAGAAGACGTCGAACTCGAACTGAAAATTCAATAATTCTCTGCATCCTAAAACCTTGGCTCAGGCACGTTTGTAAACGAGACTAGAATTAATAGAACAGATGTAATGATCCCATGAGTAAAAGTGCATGAGCAAAAGTTGAGGACTGAGTGAATCATATGCGAGATCGCAATCCGATCACACCATTTCGTCTCAGTTTCCTCGGTTTCACTCTTGCTTACTTTGCTGTCCAGCTTCTCCTTAGCGTTCATGTCCGAGTTTTTGATGCGAACGACAATCGTTGTTTCTCCCGCGATCTCAGCGAACTTCACCGGATTGGAGATGAGCCTGCTAATTTCATTAAAATATCTCAATTTGGATGACTTATGTTTCACAGTCTGCCATCATCACTGTTGATATAAGTAATTTTTATATTCTGTCGGAATGAAGCTGAGGAAGCATACAATTGTAAATATTGTTCTGAGAAATGTTTGAAAATATGTAATACGTCAAAACTCACGTTGGTTCTGGTCGTACTGATTTGAACTCGTCAATGCTCGGAGAGGGATTCGGTTGGATAGAGTAGCATGACTGCAATTGATTTTATGACATCGATCATATTTAGCAATAAGGTGAGAATCTATGATACTTTCTTTAGGATGTTATTGTTTTAAAAAATCCAGGTGTCCTCTGATATCCCTCCGTCTCACCTGATATATACCCGACATCATCATGGAATCGGCGAGATTAGTGGACATGTACATGGAAGCGTGCGGCGACCCGGCCTTTTGAAGACTCTGCAATGTAATTCTTGCAGGTTTCATTCCACTGTCAGGGTCTGTTGGTGGAGTGAGTTTCTTCATAATTTGGTATGATATCACAGTATTACTCAAAGCAGAATGCGTTTTGCACTCATTCATCTGAGGTCACTCACCTTTTTGTGTTCTCGGCGTAGATACATGCTAGTTACAGGTGATCCGTAGTCATTCGCTACGGGAAGATCGGCTTTCGAAAACGTATCCGTGTAGAGGGAGACACCGTCGAGGTTGATGTACTGAAAGGATAAATAATATCCCTTCGCGCAATCATCATATGCGCACAGTAGTTTACAGTAAGGACTTGTTTGAAATTGATCGTTTGTATAATGTTAGGAAATTACTCCCTCTCCCTTATCAATGGTGCTCTGCGGTTTTGCGCGATAAAACTGATTCGAGTGGTTCGAGAACGTTCTGTGCTCTTTTCATCATCTCATGTGATCAAAATCCACTTCCCTGTCAAGGTTGATTTCATTGGGTAGAGGTGTGACAATGATCACTCGATCTCACCTTGTTCAGATTAGTGACACTGCTCAGTCCATGGGGCTGACTTGTGATCGTCTCGGCGCTCTTTCCCTCTTGCCGACACATTTTCATCTGCTCGTCCATAAACCGGAGCCTGAGCGACGAGAGTTTACACTCGTTTATCATCCGATCAATCCGGCACTGCTGTCCAAAGAGGCGGTTGGGTGTCTACGACCCAATGGACCGAAACATCCAATCGCAGTTACTTTTGCTTTATTATCTAGTCTCTTCATAACAGTTTCTCTAATAATTTCGCACATCCGCCAGGGCGGTATGGTTCAGGCTGTATCACTCCGGACCACGGATCGTATCAGACTATCCGACACATAGTACTCACTTCTCGATCTTGAACTCGACAGCTGTGGCCATATCACAGTTGGCCGCTGCATCCGACTCCACTCGCAGGATGAGATCGTCGATGTTGCAGCAGAACCGAGAGACGACTGCATCGACGACCTGGAAGAGATGAGCGATAGTTGATTGCATTGTACGCTTACAGTTATGACGACATCAACTAGGGGTACGTATATAATATATTCGCAATGATTAGGAGTCTTCAAGCAAAAAATCGATTTATAAGTACCGATTTATAGTACTGCTTGGTATATGATCATGAGTACTTATGAGACACTATCTGAGAAGATTCACATGTGACCGTACAAGGAAAAATGAAAATTCGCTAAAAATTCTCCTAGGGGTAACTTTTGACGTAGAATCCGAAAATCAAACTTAGAAAACCGTATCTTCAAAACTGAATTTTTTACAGGGCGCTTCACCCTGTGAGAGGGCATAAATAATTTTTGCAACGGAGCATCCAAGTCCAATTTTCGATAGTAATTCTAATATATTTCGAGAAAAAAAACATTTTTAGTGAAAAAGTGGAAAAATAGCTCAACCCTGCAAAAAGTTACACTCGCTTTTTACCCAAAAAGTGTCCGGAATAAAAAAAACGAGATGCGGGGTTTCTTTGAAATTATTTTTAAACGATTCCTCGTGAAAAACTACACTAGTGTGAATTTTTTGGTCCGAAATTTCTTTCCCCAACCGAGTCATCCGAGCCGCCGAACAGTAAATAATGCATTTTTTCGATATACGATTTTTGTTAAATTGTCTCATGTTTCATTTATTTTTAATTTTCTTCTACTCATTGTAATTTCTAACATATTTTATCATTATTTGGAATGATTTCTATTGTTTGACGCCAGTCATTTGTCCCAGAACCGGCATTTTATGAACTTTCCGGCTCTGGGCCCGACTCAAACGTATCTCAGCTCCCAGAGCTGATAGAACCTTCGGACCGGGCTCAAAAAAGCGGAAAAAATTCTTTACTAATTTCTAAGAATTTATTTAAAAAATTGAAGAGTCGTCGACTCGAAAAAAATGAAAACTTGCGATAAAGAAAAAAAAATGAAAATGTACTCTGCAGAAACAACTTGCAAAACAATTGAATGTTATGGGCCATATATTTTTTTTTGTAGAATATGGCCAACGAGATATTTCGAAAAATACAGATCATTCGTCCTAGAACCGGCTTTCAGTAATTTCCGGTCCGGATACCGGCTCTGCCATGTCTCACCGCCCCATGAAACCAAAAAAGATCAAACCTTTATAATTTGGTAAATAGACTAAAAAAAAATCAAATTTTCTGAAAACTAGGCTTATCAAACAAATTTTGATATGACTCCCTCTAATGTCCTAATTTTTTTTTCATGTTATACGAATTTTTAAATTTTTTATGGTTCTGGCCACTTTTTCAACAGCATATTTTTTGGCTTCATGTTTATCGATTTTTGTCTCGAAGTGAAAGTAGTTTATTTTTCGGTTGCGCACATTTTGAGTCCAAATCCAGACCACCAGCACATCTGGGAGGTGAGACATGGCAGAGCCGGTATCCGGACCGGAAATTACTGAAGGCCGGTTCTGGGACGAATGATCTGTATTTTTCGAAATATCTCGATGGCCATATTCTACAAAAAAAAATATATGGCCCATAACATTCAATTGTTTTGCAAGATGTTTCTGCAGAGTACATTTTTCTTTTTTCTTTATCGCAAGTATTCATTTTTTTCGAATCGAAGACTCTTCAAATTTCTTAATAAATTCTTAGAAATTAGTAAAGAATTTTTTCCGCTTTTTTTGAGCCCGGTCCGAAGGTTCTATCAGCTCTGGGAGCTGAGATACGTTTGAGTCGGGCCCAGAGCCGGAAAGTTCATAAAAAGCCGGTTCTGGGACAAAACAATAGAAATCATTCCAAATAATGATAAAATATGTTAGAAATTACAATGGGTAGAAGAAAATTAAAAATAAATGAAACATGAGACAATTTAACAAAAATCGTATATCGAAAAAATGCATTATTTGCTGTTCGGCGGCTCGGATGACTCGGTTGGGGAAAGAAATTTCGGACCAAAAAATTCACACTAGTGTAGTTTTTCACGAGGAATCGTTTAAAAATAATTTCAAAGAAACCCCGCATCTCGTTTTTTTATGCCGGGCACTTTTTGGGTAAAAAGCGAGTGTAACTTTTTGCAGGGTTGAGCTATTTTTCCACTTTTTCACAAAAATGTTTTTTTACTCGAAATATATTAGAATTACTATCGAAAATTTGATTTGGATGCTCCGTTGCAAAAATTATTTATGCCCTCTCACAGGGTGAAGCGCCCTGTAAAAAATTCAGTTTTGAAGATACGGTTTTCTAAGGTCGATTTTCGGATTCTACGTCAAAAGTTACCCCTAGGAGAATTTTTTAGCAAATTTTCATTTTTCCTTGTACGGATCATTGGTCAAATTGCTCGGTTTTCTCAGATAGTGTCTCTTATATTCCTTTTGATAGTTTGACTACAGTAAACATCCCAGCTAGCCAGTACATATCTGAACGTATGTCTGACTACCATTTACCATTCATTATAATGAAATAATCTGTTATTTAAGTACTTCGGCAATTGAATCATTAAGATCTACGTGAACCGTAATGAACCATACCTTGCTCAATGCGTGCACTGAATCGTCATCGTTGCCCTCACTCCACTGTCCTTCGTCTTTCTCTTCCTTGCAAAAGGATTGAGCGAGATCCATGGATGAGACGAGCGACTCGACGACTGATCCGAGCATAGAGGAGACTGCAATTAGTTGATTATTATTATTATATTTAAAAAAAAATTTTAAATTAAATTTGTTTGAAATCGGGCTATGAACACTTCTCGATAACAGTTATGTGATACTATGTGATGTGAGAATAGTATCGCCAGCATCGAGGAGACTGCAATTATTTGAGTATTCTTAATTAATTACATTAATTTAAAAGAACAAGTTAGGTAAGATCCCAGGACAGGGACATCGACATCTCAGATCCGGACCAAAACTGTTGTGGAGGTACCCCTATGAAAATCTTTGCAAAATTTTTTTTTTTAAATTTTACTATGTTTATGTACAACATTTCAAACTAACAGCGCTTATACGCACTCTTATCAACAGTGACTACTAATCGGAGGTAAAAACGTCACGTTCTTCATAGTGCGATGAATCAAACCCTATCTCTCTGGTTCTTGATCAGTGGGACTGGTCAATACCACGCTCCGAAGGGCTTGGATTCTTCATGATATTCATTCCGTGTCGATCGCAACTCACCAAGATCCTTATCGTCCAGTTTGAATGCTTCCATCCCTCGAAATGTGAGCTGAACATCGGAGAGGTCGACCTGAAGGAGAGATTTATTTCACTTTAGTCATTGCAAGGCAATCATATTGCTGCCTGCGCCGAATGGACTTTCACCTCTGAGACCTGCCTACAGTTATTTTCTAGTTACACAAAAAAGCGCAGTCAGTTCTCATTGAATATGAGTATGGCTCTTATCACATCTCCTCCTTACCTCACTCGCATCAGCCATCAGACTCGACCAGGGCACTTTGATTCGTATGCTTCCAATGAATCCGTCGACTAGACGAAGAGGAAGATTGAGAGAGGCCATAGTCTCGTTGATGTACTGTAATTTAGTATTTTTTTTTTTTTTTTATATTTTTTTTGTTGAGTATCTATTAATTATTTAATTGAAAAACTATTAACTATTAAATTGAATACTTATTAAATATTTAATTGAAAACGATTTATTATTTAATTGCATAATAACTGCAAATTACGATCGTTTTATTTGACGCAATCATCTAATGTTTTCTTGATTTTGATCACTTTGAGTTCACATATCATCCACAATCAAGTTTTATGGAGAGAACCAGAGAGTTTATGCTAAGTAGCCACCTAGTTTGGTTTACAGTGCATTCTTCTGTTTTTCGTACTAAATCAATGCACCGAACCTCACTATAACATGACCCTCAAATCATTGGCGTGTAGAGCATCCATAAGGTATATTCTCAGGCAGAGGTACTAGAGAGATAACTGTGTAAGACGCCCAGAAGGTATATTGCACTAGGGCAATCAGTTGGGAATTAACGACTAGAACAGGAAGATGCGAAATGTTCTTGAAATGAAATGAAAAAAAGGAAGATGCGAAATGCTCAAACGTGAAGATGTTCTGTAACAGGAATACTCTCTATTTTAGAATATTTTTTTACTTTAAATATTCTTATTATTGAGTGAGTATGGTGTCTCTATTCTTGCTGAAACTCCAGAATGATTCATACGCTCCCAGAGGCATGCTACTCTACTAGGGCATGATATATGACTTTTGAAACAAAATTTTAATTTAAAAAAAATTATTCAAATATTGTACCTAACCTGTGCGTTCAACATCACTTGCTCGATCTGCACACATCCCTTGCTCAGGTCGATCGATAGCTGCTCAAGGGAGAGATTCTTCTCGAGAAGGTGACCCAAGTATCGATGGATGATGAATCGGCACCATCTATAAACGTAATTTAGAAGAATTATTTATTTTCGCAAATAACTGTAATTAGTTTCGAAAGCATTCATAACCTAGATCGTTCTAAGTGGTTTGAGACCTATATTACTTTGTGATTTTGTGCCAAGATGCGTCGATAATATCGCGGAAATATTTTTTTCTACAAGGATACTGCTCTAAATGTGCTGAAACATTCCCATTAGAACTAAATTGATTGCTTAAATGACCGAATAGGGCAGTTTCATTCGACTAATGGGCCGAAAAAAACAAAAAAGGCCTCGAATCAGGCAAACTTAGCTAAATAAAAAGGCTCACCTCCCATGGAGATGGTCCGATATGTTAAAGTCGAAGAAGTGCATCTAGGCACCTGAAAATCAGCTAAAATATAATTAAATACGGTAAAAATCGATGAAAATCGTGTCGAAACACGCGCACTCGACAATAATAGATGACGACGCGTGAGAAATTGGGACGATAACAAGCGAAAATAAGCGAAAACAACAACGCATCGAGCCAATATCAGAGTGACTGACCGCAGGAAGGGGTGAAAATACGGCGATACATTTAAAATCGCCGTAAGTTGGTGACAATGCGTTCTGATCTACCTCGATCACACAGTTTCAGCAACAAAAATGACCCTAAATCGATGTGGTTATCGTCAAACGAGAATGACAACCCAATGCTATCAGGGAGATGTGAAGGGTGACTATTACTCGCGAATGGAGAGGAGAAGAGTCGCGTATCACGTGCGCTCACGCTTGACCGGTGTGAGTGTGTGATGTCAGATAAACGACCAGCGTCGCTTCATTGTCTTAGGATCAAGCAAAAGTGTGATTTCGGGGCGAATTGATTCGTTTTAGGTCTGCATTCAGGCTATTAAATTACTTTTCATAGGTAAAACGAGCGAAAACGAGCCAAAACACGGCAAACAAGTGGTGCGCACGTGACAAACTCTCTCCCGCACGCTCCTTGGGAGTACAAACAGCTGATTTCTGATGGAATACGGCCTGATCTTCCATCAGATACACACCAATTAGGCGGATCGCGTCATTTTCACCATTTCGAGGGCGAAAGCGAGGTGCGCGCGCCGATTTGCCATTGAACTAGTGGCCTTGGTACGGGAGAGAAAGCGAGAGGGAAGAAGGAACAATGGCTCGGTCGATAGTATCGATAGATAGACCCGAACCAAGGACGAAATGGGCGAAAAGCGTAATAGAAAAGTGTCTGGAACCGCCAGAATTTGAAAGGATATCAGCTGAGTGGAGCCATTGGCTGCGTGGAGAGGGCGCGTGCTAAAGGGCACGATACGCAGGCCCTCCTCTATGCACACTCTCTCACCCCACTCTCGTTGTCTGAACCTCAACCTACCCCTTGTCACTCGCGCTCCCCTCCTCTAGCCTCACTATCGTCGCCCAATCCTCCTCTCTTCCCTTGTATCTCTCCTGCTCTCCTCCCCCCTCTCCTCCCCTCCTCCTCAGCCTTTCTATCTCGCATTTCCCTCTGACCGCCTCTCACCCACTAAACTCATTCTCTCTCCTTTACTATCGTCGTCCAATCCTCCTTCCTTTCCCTTGTCTGTCTTTCGGCCTCTCCTCCGTCCCATCACCACAACAGCTGCATAGTCCATTCACTGGCGTCTCTTCCTTCCTCCCTTCTCTCTCTCTCTCTGTGACCCTCGATAGAGTGTACGAGAGGGAGATCGGGCTTACCGATGTGCTCGATCGGTTGCTGAATCGAGGGAAGAAGAGGGAAAGAAGGGGAGTCGTTATCAAATCGTTATCGGAATAGAGATCGTTCCCAGGACTGAATTGCGTTCTTAGGGAGAGTGAGAGAGGGGAGGGAGAGGCGAGATATGATGATCGAGCGATGGAGAGAATGTTATGAAGGAATCGCCGAGTAATGATCATGAGATTATCCTTAGTCTCCATCTCCTTCTGTAGACCAAATCTTTATCACCGATATATTGGCTCGAGGAAATCACATTTTGCAAGATTTTGCGCACAAAATGGGAATGATTTGATCTATTCCCTTTTGCTCCCCTTCGTATCTGCTTCCGCCTTAGTTTTCGAATGTGTCGTCTCCAATATTCCCCAAGTAAGATTAATGCCGATTTCGATCGGCAATTATCAAATTGGATGCATGGAGTTAAAAAAATGTAACCTGAATCATTCCCTCCCCGTACTAGACGAAAGGGAATATTGCAAGAGATAGATGACAGTTGCAAGTATTTTCCCCGATCAGAAGGAAATGCATCGCTGCTAAAAAATGAAATTCGTGGTATGAGATATCATCTTTAACGTTTTACATGACATAATCGATAATACAATGATATTTCGAGAGTAGATCGGAGAATAATTATTATTATAAAACATATATCAATACAATGCTTCGTTTAGATGCTCACAACGACGATTTTTTTCCCGGCCAGGAGAGCTGTTGAAGAGTGCAGTAAAACACATTTCCAACGCCTAAAAAATTATTCTGGGTCACTAGCGTCCTCGGGAGTACAGTAAAACGTTTGTCCTTCTTCCAAATAATTTTTTTTCCGGCCAGGAGCAGTAATCACCAGACAAGGTGCATTTGAAAGTATATTCTGGATCAATTGACCAGTGTTAAAATATTCACAAACAATATACAGCCTGTTCAATCATTTATTCTAATTTTGCATGGATACATCACAGAATCATAAGTGAGCAACGCGGTGCTACTGTGATATGGGAAATCGGATGATAACGAGATCAGAATGATTATGAATGAGAGTACACTAATAAGTTTATAAGACAATTGAGAGATATGAGAGAATCTCGATCGTGGAAATAGATTAATCGACTGATTACAAGAGGCGAAAAGGGTACAATTCATGCGGTACAATATCACTGAGAAATGAGAGAATGTTCACAGATCTACAGTATCATTCCTCTGCAATTATCAGATCTGCATTTGCACATCAGACCACGCGGCTTGCTCTCGTCGATCTCCCATTTGTAGTCGAACTTGAGCTCCTGAAATCGATTGATCACTAAGCACACTTCCTCGTCATATTTAATAGCCACACCACATAGCATCCCCCTTCTTATTTTTTGCATTCTTCAGTTTTGGAAAGAAAATATCGAAATTTGGATTTAAAAAAAGTGTTAAAATTGAAATTTTGATAGCTATATCAACCAAACCCACCAATTGATCGTTAGCGATCGAACCTTTTTTACTTCCTTCCCTATAGAGATAAAAAATAAAGGATCAAAATGTACCGTATCCCAGAACGAAATGGATAACTACCGTACCTCTCCTGCCGTCAGATCTTTCTTTGCAAAGAAGGACGCCCATGGAAGACGAGGATCGTGACTATCAACGAACACATGCTGAATGAAGACGTTGGGCGAGCACGAGTGATTGAGAAACCTGTAAAAAATATGAAAGTGAATTACAGGTAGAAATGCGGTTGAAATGCCCGGTTAAAAATAATTAAAAATTGTCATGTTTTTCTTGTTCTTGTCCCTCTAATAGTGTACACCATCGTAGCCCTCTCGTCCTAATTGAATAGGAACAAGCTTCCTGAACGGTAGACTCCTAAATCATCACGACTCTACCTATTGGTTGTGGTTTTGCCCAGCTATCCAGCACCCGCTGGTTCGACTCCCGAACTCACTACTGCTGGGCGCATCGACAAAATTCGAGTTTTAGAAATACCTTACCTTCCAATATTTCCGGCATCCTTCACGTAGAGAATGAACTCTTCCACTTTGCCGTCCTTCTCGAAGAATTTGTTCAGCACGCACTAAAGCATCGATTGATGACAATTACAAATCAACATTTTCAATAAGTACATCTTTTTTTAGTTATTTTTCAATAAATGAAACTTGAAAAATTAATTTTTTTTCTAGTGAAAATCTCTTAATAACTAACTAGAGAACAAGAATCCAACTCCGCGTGATATGTCTCATCGGTGTCCAGTTCGGCTCTAATCTCCTCAGTGATGAGGGGTCCTGCACAACTTATAATGATTAAAATTCAGATACATTTTTTTAGTCCACACTTCCATTAATCCTAGGAAATATGCGGTATCCCCATACGCGAGCTAATTTTTTTAAAAATTAACTTGTTCATAGATTTTATCTCTTCATTTTCTATATGTATGCCGAGTTTCCAATACAAACAATTTTTATAAAAATAGACAATAACTCTTCACTCACCGGCAAGATTACAGATGAATGATCCCTGTGGTACATCGACGAGAACTCGCACGCCCCAGCCCAAATCCATCGTCTTCATCACCTATAAATTAAAGTAAAGGTAGAATGGCACCAGCCGGCAAGCGACCCATTCGCCACAACGTTAGTATAAATAACTTTACAATCGTGACTATTTCAATCGGCCTTCCAAAATCATTCCAAACGATCCCAACTAGAGTCAGTATGAAAAAGATCGATTCAAGTTTAACAACTCGCTTATTTTTCACCCATGAATCGATGTTTAAATAAATAAACAATGATAAGTAAATTAAATGGCCCGACCTGCAGAGGAGAAGGATATCGTTCTGCACCACTCGATTGGCGCATCTGTAATTCATTTGATTGATTTAACAGTTTTCAATAATTATCGGTGAAAGGTTCGCTCGAAGAGAATAGTCAAACTTATAAATGAGCTTCATTATGCGTTTATCCCTTTCGATGGGTGCATTGTAAAGTGAAATTTTCTTTCCTATGCTTCTGTGAATTCAAGTGGATAATTTTTTTACAAATTTAAAAATGCTGTATCTAACCAGCACTTGACTAATGGATCCTCATAGATTATAGTAGTCACATATTATGAGCGAAAATGATGGTTAGCCCTATTCCCCGGAAGGAAGGAAGGTAAATTACTAGCATCCTTCCTCCACTTCTTCGAACAATCAAATAGGTCAACTACGCGTGGAACGGGAAAATGGATACCTCTTGATGTTGCAGGAGCAGTTCACATTACACTCATAGATGCCACTGATCACGTTCTCGAGTAGACGTTTGCCCGTGTATCCTCTGACAAATATTATTAATTATATGAGGTCAAAGATCGATTTTCTCATTCCTATCTCCTCACACATTCCAGACGTGAAGGAACTGGATAGCACCCGGTTCTTCATTTACCGTACCTGACGTTCTCGTTTTTTCCAATTTTTCGACCTATCCAATCAGAAACAGTTCAGGTCTACTCCTTACCAATTTAATGATCAGTTTAATAAATGAGATGGTCGTTTACCCACCTGGCTGCCTTCTTTGACTCCTCATAAGTGAGAATTGACACGCACAGCTCTTCGCATCTGCACAGTCATCTGTAATATAAAGGTTGATTAGAACCCCTAGACCATTGCATAATAGGAAACTCTCGATAATCGAGCATCGAAACCTAATCTACGCAATCATCATCGAATTACACATTCTAGTGAATTCCGTACTCGAATATCTTCCATCACCCTTCCTTCTTCCGGGGACTAGGGCTAACCTGCACTTTCCATACACTTTTTTTTAAGTTTCAAACGTTTATCTTGATGTCACGACAAATGTATTAACCAAAACCCTGACGAAGTAAATGAATAATGGACACCATACCTTCACATGAACAACCTCCACAGAACTCGCTGCCAGTCAATTCCACACGAGCATCGAAGGCGAACCGATGGGGGCGGTAAGTGAACTACAATATTAAATATTTATAGGTTGTACCAATCCCAAATATGATGCATATAAATATAGAAATTATCAGTGATGTTGCTGACCAATTGAGAGATATTGCACAGCCCCCTAAACTCTATCCTTGATTCTATTCTTTAAGCCTTTATGGGATCATGAAAACACTCATTTTGTGAACCCTCTCACTCTGAAATCTACGTTGAGCCTGAATAGTAAACATGATGTGTCTTTCTTTTTACCAAAGCAATAGAGTATGGGAAATGAAAATGGTCAAGCTAGAGTCTAGTTTCGATCTCACCTGGGGACCGGGATCTCCATCAATCTCATTGATGACTGAAATCGGACGTCGCTCCGTTCCTCCGACAGATCATCAGAGACGATGCGAATGAAATGGGTTATTTTAATAAAATTAATCAGTAGAACAATTATGATAACAATATCCCCTCTCCTAATCGGTTCCCCATCCAAAATAGTCTATTTCCAATTTCGCCCTTTCCTATTCCCGTCTCAAACTAGTCCATTTCTCCCATTTATTATGATATTTTCCCATCGCACCTGTTATCATAGCAGAAGAAGGCGCTCTCGTCCACTGCGTAAGCGAAGGAGAAGAGATCGAGAGTGAGGTTGGATTCCGTGGACTGCAAATCAAAAGTGTGTTAACCATTTCGAAATTTTAGGGAAACGATGAATCAGCAAAACGACCATTTTTTCACTACACATCTCCACAGCCTACAGCCTTGGGAGGTGCCCCATTCAAATGGCCTTTCAAGCCCAAGAATATAGTACAAACCTGAGGAAATCAGCGACCTCTCCGATATGATGAACCGATCTACCGCAGGGTGTACGGTAGACGACCATTCCCTGAATCGAAAAATTCGAAATGGTAAAAATCGCCTCACTTCAATAAGCTTTCTATATTAAAATCCTAGCTTCGTTTACTATCCTAAATCCCTATTATCCCGAATATTGCTTGCCGTCCCTTTTATTATTCCGATGAAAAAGTGGGTCACCCTTTTCAGTCCGGCGCGAGTCTTCATGAGGTCCGTCTTCTGAAAAGGATATAATGAATTAAATACTCTTTCTAACTCTACTCAGTATTTCCCTCAGCCTGCCGTACTAAAAGTTTGGTTTTTAATGATCAAAATCCTTTTCAATAAGCCCCTTGGTTTTTAAAGTCAAGTAATCTATCTATTCCTTATGTTTTCTCGCCGTTCTCAGGAATGAGTATAGTAAATTGAAATATAGCTTAATATTAAATTTATACTTCTCACCATTCTCTTCCATCCCGCAGCGATCGGAATGAAGAAGGGAGAGATCGAGTTATCCGATAGAGTACCCAGAGCCAGTCGCTCATCCTACAAATACCAGCGTTACGTTATCGAAAAATTCATTTGCTTCGCTTTGACAATAAGGTATGTGGCGCATGATGAAAAACGTTTCGCTCGTTATTGCAAATTTCAAAGAATTTCATTTTCTCAGTTAATACTCTAGGAATCGATTGCCCCGTCCTCTCCTGCTCTTTCCACTACCTGTCCTTCCCCTCCTGCCCCTGCTCCTTCTTCTCTCACCTCGCGGGCCACTCCGTCCATCTGTAATCGATAAATTATGATTTTATATAATTATACCTAACTTTTTTTGTCGTTTTAGGGATATATATCTTCTTTACTAGCAAAAATTATTACGAACCATTCGAAAACTCAAAGCGAACATCAGGATTTTCACAATGTACATAGACCCTACGTCCTACTGTGGTTCGAATAACGTTATTAAAACGACGCGTTATTTGTAACAATGCAGTGATTTGGATGGGAAAGTCAACATAAGTTTCAAAAACATCGCTAGGGGTGCAAACTTCACCACCATGATCCATAGGGAATCAAAAATACCGCACGTGAATATCCGACATAGATCGATCGGGAGCGTCCGCATGTTCCGCCATGAGATTCTCCTTAAATTTCATTTTAAACTCCTTATTTTGCCATTCAGAAGCCTTTTTATGCAAGTACTCTAGACAGCTGATAACTTACCTGTTGAACAATGGTGATTGGGGTGGGCAACAACTCGATGTCGTCATCAGAGTCTTCTTGATCAGTGTCGGGTTTCTCCCACACGCTCTCTTCCCACGACTGCAAAAAATTGAATGAATGCATTAGTGAAGAGAGTATTACCTCGATCCACTCTCCGTCGACCTCATCACTTCGCTCTGCCCTCTTCTCCACGAGTTTGATAATGCGGTCGGTCATATCCGCCGATTCATCGTCCTCATGCGCCCTTCGTTCCTTCTCGTTATCATAGTCAGCCTGCGTGCGCGCCACTTTCGCATTGTCTGGCGGCCGCATCGGCTGCTTCGCTGAAATGGTAAATTCGTAGGAAATATTTTGGAAGATCTGATGATTTTTCTTCAAGTTCTAGTTATACTCTGAAGCGAGATATTCACAACCAAAGACTTCTTAATCATCAGCATCTGGTTATCATTGCTCGGGGATATCGCGTTAACACCCAGTGGGATGGAAGGAAATCGATGTAAATCAATTGAATTAAAAGATGGTATCTCCGCTTATTTTCCCAATCATCCCACAGCATGTGACCCCAGATTTGATGTAGCCCCTTCCCATCCATCCGATGACTTGGCTGAGTCCCGGAGCAAAAACGAACAGAAACTGTAGATCATGGACATTTGATGGTCAGTAACTCACCGAATTAAGCTAGAAGTTTCACATTTTAGCACTCGCTTTTCCTCCTAGATTCCGATCGAACTACATCATCAGTTTAGTGTGGACAACTTATCGTTTACTTCTCCTTTAAAGACAGATAATTTACCTCGATCAACGTGTTCGTCGCGGACGTCAGCAAGAGTCTCGGGCGGGAGATAGACAGCTGAAACACATCATTTATATCGAGCAAAGTAAGTGATAAAATCAGATCAAAAAGATTTCTAAGTTCGAAGATCCCAATCCCTCACTAAGGATGAATCTTGCTGCTGGCCTATTGCCTGAAGTTAGGATAAATTTGTAAAGTAAGTGTAGTAACTTACGAGAGGGCGAGCGTGCCGATGAAATCCGTTTCTGTCCACGGGCCGCGGCCGCGATGCGATCCGACATCTGGAATGATATTCTGAATTTAGTGAGCTAAAGCTACACATAGAAATCATTATTTAAAAGAGTGCAAAGTATAATCTGGATCTATAGACCAGTGGATAGACACTCACAAACAATGAACAAACTTCCCTCTCAATCATTTATTCATTAATTCTCCTTTTTTTGCGAGGATACATCATAACAGAGCAACGAGGTGCTAATGCAATAAGAGAAATCGGACAAAAAGAGATTATGAATGTGAGTACAATTACAAGATTATGGTTACAATTGAGAGATATGAGATTATTTCAATCAATTGCTAGATACTGATCGAAAGAAAGAATAGTTGTACGAACTCGTTCACAGGAAGTAAAACATTGTTTGTATTCATGGTTCGGACTTGAAGATGCAAAAGGATGAGAGCACGAACTATCAAGAAATATGTGTTTGATGATTGTCCGACCCATGGATACATACATGTTATTCGAATACTAATGAGAGAAGGAGCTACATTAGAGAACAAGAATGTAATGAGTGAGTGCGCGCGCGATTTGGACCGAATGGATAGCGAAAGTTTATGATTTGTATTGTCCAAATTTCAGAGGAAAGAATACATTTTGGTTTTAATTAGGTCAAATCGCGAGCTACTCTATGAATACTACTAGGTGAACATAAACGGAATCAAACGAATATGAACTGTAATAAGATGACAGTACTCGCTTATTGCTTGTCCTTTCTCATCGACTTCTTCTTGATCACTACAGGTTCGTTGTTCACCTTGAGCACCGAATACTCATTCTGAGCTCTCGGAGGAGCGAACAGGAAGGCTTGCTCCTGGGCGATTCGAGTAGCCGAGAACGAACGGTCGGGAGGGGGCAACTGAGGGAGGTACTTGTTACGAGGGACGCGCCAGCACGGAGGAGCGGGGCTGCGGGATCCCTTCTGGATCTGATCCGATCGCTCATGATGCACCGTGCCCTTCTCGTACTTCACTCCCTTTGCGACTCCAATCGCCGCGAGTGCGTTGTCAACCACAGCCGCCTGGACCTTCTGAAAAAGAAGGGTATTTGGTTAAGAATAAGAAGAGACAAGGGGGGAGGGGGGGGGGGTAAACTCACTCTGTTGTTCCAGGGAGCGGGTTTTCTGCCCTCGACGGCTCGTCCTCTCTCCTCTACGTCGATCGAGACATCCTCTGCAAAGGATTTGTTATTTGGGAATTATAGAGCTCCGTGCCAAGCCACTCCCCCCGGCCTGCAAATGCAGCACTCCCTCAACAAGGACGGAGCCAGAGTTGGGAGAGAGAGAGCAGGCCAACCCCTCATGGAAGAACCATGCTCCCCATAAGCATAGTGATGATTTGGGACAGCACTCGTTATGACGAGAAGTCCCTTCTCGTGACTACCACACACTCTTCATGGAAGGAACCTTTTGTCAAAGCGAGTGTGCGACCCTAGCCATCAAATATGATGATGGGAGCCAGAATTGGCCAAGTTATGGTATGAGGAGTGTTGAAGAGAGGGTTGGCCTGCACCCCTGGCTCTTAGAGTCTATATGGGAGAGTGAATTGGCACGGATATTGTGCTGTTTATTACTTCAGGATCAGAGATGAGAAACATTTAACGGGCCTTTCACAATGCTCTCTCGCCGGTCAGAAACACCGAGACAGCATTGCGAAATGAGAGGTCCGTTAAATGTTTTTCGGATTGTAAATAAGTAAAGTGAAGGTGATGACTGACCCGAGTCCTCATCCTTCTCCTTCTTCACTGGCTTCTTAGTCTTTGTCTCCCTCTTCTTCGGTTTCTCCTTCTTGTGATGATCAGTCTGAGCGGCCAATCTTCCCGCCGTTCTCATGCTAAAACGAACCAATATTATGGTTGACATTTGACGACCATCCTCCCTTACTTACCTGCGCCAATCGAGATTGTTCGACTGAAAGTAATCGATTATATCCGTATGAAGAACGAGATCTGGATTGGCCGTGTACATACGACGGATCATCGAGAGTATTCCGATACGGTTCGCCTGAAATGGAGATCAATTAACAAAGATAGGGACATCATTCGATTGATAATGCCAATAACTTACGCCGTTCTTGTGAGCGGTGAATCGGGTCGGATTCCACGATTCCTGAGTATCACCTTTCCACGTCAGTCGGAAGTGAGGCTCATCTCGACCGTTTCTCTCTCTCATCTCCACCGAGTGATACCGTTCCACTCTCCATTCGTCAGCAGCTGCATTGATTATTAATTATTGAATAAATTATGGAAACAGGATCGGTTCCGTGTCATGCCCCTTTTCGACAGCTCCTTCACCGAGATAAAACATGTGATGATTCAACAATACTCCACTTGCACACACAACCTTTGCGACCCTGTTTGGTATCGAGGTCCAAAGAGATATCGTCACAGAAATTCACACAATTTGTATGTTTTTTTTCGAGCTCTTTGAACTGTTTGCGATAGAGTCAAGCATCAAACTCGATCTCACACTGCTCGCATGAAGCAAAAATGTGTGATCATAATTTTCTGTGACGGACCTCGATACCAAGTGGAGCATTGCTGGATCTTCACATCTTCTCTCGCATACACTCAGTCCACAGGTGAAGAGCCCCTTTCTCATCTTTCGATGGGCAGTAGAGGACGAGAAAAGGGAACAGACGCATAACTGTTGTTGGAGAGAGAGAAAATAAACTAACAAAGCGGAGCAGTAGAAGTGGATGACTCGATTGATGACGACACGTGAGCAGGCACCGCCATAGCACTCTCGGTCGAAGATGAGGAAGAGACAGCATACTGAGTCTGATCCTCCTGCTTATTCTCAGTTGCCTTCGCCTTCTTATTCTCAGTCTGTTTGTATGCCATTGTAGCTGGACTTGCAAGTGAGTTTACTAAAAAAAATAAGACATTAAACTCAGAAAGTATACAAGACCGTTCGCGCAAAAAACGAATTGTTTGGCACAGCTCAGAGCGTTGTGTATGGTGCCATTTGATTCACTAGGGAATCACCAAAGTAAGCGGAAGCCGATCTCGAGTCGGCCTATAGGGCATGTAGGGGTGGGGGAAGAAGCTACGGAAAAACTGCAAAAGAAAAGGCGTAGGAGGGGAGTCGAACCAGTGAGTTCTGGTGCGCTATCGTGCCTCGTGCCAAATAATATCTAACTACTTGGTATGTATGTTTGAATCGCGCGTGCAAATCCACGTGGAGAGCAATTGTAGATTTTCGTGACTATGGTACGAAACTTCTTTGAAATTGGTTTTGAGATTCCCCTCCCTCCTACCCCTACATGCCCCCATTGGTCGATTCTCAATAGGGTTTCTCGTATTAATGGTAATCGTGTGCCCAAATTTCCATTGTCTTTAGTGAAGACAAAGGGAATTTACTTGTTAGGCTCAGTTTTCGCAACATCAAAATTACCAGAATCAAAACAAATGGCATCAGAGAAAGCTTTGAGCTTTGTCAACATAACGCGATATTGATCAATTATTACGCGAACGGCCTCATATTGATTAATAAACGCGAGAACAAAAAATCGGAAAATTAAATACAGAATCTGAAGCGATATTCTTTAGTTTACTTCGCCATTAGACATATAGGATCTGCGAATTTTCAAACGAAAATCAAATGTCTTTCGAAACAGAAATTATGAAATTCTTAATGGCATCCGCTCGAAATTTTATAACATTCCAAAGAATTGAAGTAACAGATTCCGCACAATTGTAATTGCAGAGGGCGAAAGTAACTTGAGAATACCGCATCAGATGAAAAATTTCATTGAGCAGGTAGAGAGAGAGGGGTTAGAAAGAGAAGAGGTGAGGTAGATAGGGAGCGTGATATCCAGAAAATGAAAGAAGGGGGGGGGTGGAAGTAGACATAGATAAAGAAGTTGGACTAAAGAAACAGTGAGATAAAACAGTATGATGGCTGAAAAAGAAGAGCAGAGTGGACATGAATGAGGAATGGAAGAGTTAACGATGAGAAAAAAACAAAAAAAGAAGTTCCTAGGAAAAAAAAAACTTTCATTGGAAAGAAGGAATCGCAGCTCTAAAGTTCATTCGAAAAGGGGAAGGTGATCTATAAAACTCCTAGAGAATAAGAAATCTTTAAAGGCCCTCTAAGGGAACACTAGCTCACCCTAGGTCTGAAATACACCCTAGGTCTGAAATGAAAAAATTGATTAATCAGCAATTCTGGAAAGATAATTAACGTATGACATGCAAATTAAAAGGCAATTGTATATTAGAGATAATTCAAATAAAAAAAGAAGATCCATTTTAAAACCATAAATAAAAAAACATGCCGAACAATGTTCGTACATTTTTCACATAAAAACATCGTGAACCTCGAACATATATTTTTTTTAGGGGAATTTTGAGGAGAATTTTAGCACTACACCAACTCGCTGTAACTTTGCTCATTGGTTTCGTAGAAACATGGATGTTTCACCAAAATATTCTTGTTTCTCCTCCTTTAAAGTCTCAAAAGGATGCAAAGTTGTGGACGAAAGATTATGGAAGTGTTTGTTGGAACAGGATTGGAGAAAAGATGCCGATCAAAAGCGTTCAAAGATGCGATGTAGTGAACTAAGACAACGGAAATTTAGAATGCTATACTAGAATTCGATATCACGCTTGTCACGAGAGAATCGAGCTGATCGTGGGAATGGAGCGAAAATCGAAAAATGAGTTAATATCAGTTTTGACCATCTCTAGACATACCCTAGCATCCCTCAAAGTCCCATTGTTCGGAAATCATTTTGGGGCTCCCTACGCCGGATCGGTATCCTGGATCCCCAGCTTTGACAGGCATTATCTCGGATCTGGTGCATTTTTGAGAAAAATTGCTTTGAGGCAACCCCACTTATTTTCCCGTGCTCTATCCATCTACACCGGTTAGAAGTCATGAAAGTGCGTCTGAACGGTGCTACACTCAAGGATGCATAACTCAAAAGTGTAGGATTAATCGTGGCTAATTTTTGGATATGTTATATATCTCGCCGAGCTCTTTCCAATGAGTACCTTGCGCAAAATTTAAATCGGTCATGAGGTATCTTTCACCCCCTCAAATGATTTCTAATCGTTTGAAGTTTTTTTTCAACTGCGAGTTCGGGGAATCATCATTCACTCCTCACCAAACTCAATGAATTGAGCGGTGTCGAATGAAATTCTTTGTTGAAAAAAAAACTTCAAACGATTAGAAATCATTTGAGGGGTGAAAGATACCTCATGACCAATTTAAATTTTGCGCAAGGTACTCATTCGAAAGAGCTCGGCGAGATACAGTACCGCTCAAAAGTTTGGAAGCAAAATTCAAAACCTCATAACTTTCTTCAAAATTGAGATAGAAATCCCCGCTTTGAAGCGTTCGATAGGTAAACTATTGGGGAACAACCTCATGTGGTCAATGAGCATACTGCACCGTAGAGTCATTCGCCGTCAAGTTTTTGCCGAGGTGCGGTCGAAAATATTTTTTTAAACCTCAGCGGAATTTTTGCTAGTAATTCCCACTTATTGTGGTAGAAGTACTATCATTTGTGAGTACGATCCACTATGAGGCCAGTTGTTCGCATTTCGCAATGAGTAAGGATACTTGTTTTTCGGCACCTCTAAAAAAATTTCAAATCGTCATAACTTCGGTCTAAGTTGAGCTTAAGGCCTGAAATTTGGCAGGTATTATCAGGAAGTGTTATTGCACGACCCTGCCAAGTTTGAAGCAGATCGAACGACTACAACGGAAAATCTAAAAAAATTAGGAATAAGATTTTCAATGTCTTAAAAAATAGCATTCCCGTGATGGGAAAAATCTGAAATCATGCGTGAAAGAGAGGGATCTATCAGTGAATATGTGCGCAAAATTGCAAAGTGAAGGCTCCATTTTGGTCCATTTTAGGATGTCATAAGCGCAGGTATCAGACTTGCTAAAATGACGACCTAGCCCGATTGTCCGATTGAAGAATGGTGAAGAATCGTATTCTTATTGACTTTTTTCTCTTCAAATGAATATTTTATATCTTTCGGAAACACTTTACGATGATTTCAGAGAGAATTTCACCATATTCGACATCTTCGAATAAGCCAAGTTTGAAAGATTTCACAATTTCCACTATTCAACCCCCACAATTATAGCTTCCTAAAATGGACCAAAATGGAGCCTTCACTTTGCAATTTCGCACACATATCCACTGATAGATTCCTCTCATTGACGCATGATTTCAGATTTTTCCCATCACGGGAATGGTAATTTTTAAGACATTGAAAATTATATTCCGAAATTTTTCGATTTCCCGTTGTAGTCGTTCGATCTGCTTCAAACTTGGCAAGGTCGTGCACTAACACTTACTGATAATACCTGCCAAATTTCAGGCCTTAAGCTCAACTTAGACCGAAGTTATGGCGATTTGAAATTTTTTTAGAGGTGCCGAAAAACAAGTATCCTCACTCATTGCGAAATGCGAACAACTGGCCTCATAGTGGATCGTACTCACAAATGATAGTACTTCTACAACAATAAGTGGGAATTACTAGCAAAATCCCGTTGAGGTTTAAAAAAATATTTTCGACCACCCCTCGGCAGAAACGTGACGGCGAATGACTCTACGGTGCAGTATGGTCATTGACCACATGAGGTTGTTCCCCAATAGTTTACCTATCGAACGCTTCAAAGCGGGGGTTTCTATCTCAATTTTGAAGAAAGTTATGAGGTTTTGAATTTTGCTTCCAAACTTTTGAGCGGTACTGTATATAGCATATCCAAAAATTAGCCACGACTAATCCTACACTTTTGAGTTATGCATCCTTGAGTGTAGCACCGTTCAGACGCACTTTCATGACTTCTAACCGGTGTAGATGGATAGAGCACGGGAAAATAGGTGGGGTTGGGTCAAAGCAATTTTTCTCAAAAATGCACCAGAACCGAGATAATGCCTGTCAAAGTTGGGGATCCAGGATACCGACCCGGCGTATGGAGCCCCAAAATAATATCTGAACAATGGGACTTTGAGAGATATGTCTATAGGTGCCCAAAACTAATGCTAATTCATTTCACGATTTTTTCCCTATTCCCAAGAATGGCCATTCTAGCTCGATTCTCTCGTGACAGGCGTGATATGCATTTGACCTCTCTACTCCCGGTCAGGCAGATGCCAATCAAAAGAGTTCGTGAGTGGAAAGTATTCAAATATATAGGTTGACCCAGCGAACTAAATCTGACACAGTTGACTATCCGTCTTTTTAGTGTCTTTTTTCACTCCAAAATGCTGTAGACATGTAAAGCAGTCAGAAAGGCGATAAACGATATTTTTAGACCACTTGTTCAAGGGTGTCAGATTTAGTTCGCTGGGTCAACCTATTTATTTGAATATTTTCAACGCACGAATGGGGAACTATTAATTATGGGCCAAAAGTATAGTCGGTGCGGAATTTCATGTAGATTACGAAAATCGAGGTCTCATTGTGTAAAAGTTACTCGTTGTTCTTAAAAACACAGCCGCGCAAGCCGCGGAACGCGGCGTTACGCGGCGCTAGCACATGGGCAAGGCGATTAGCACGTACTGTATAACTTGAAAGCGCGGAGATTCTTCACGAAAAAGCGAAATAGCGAGAAAACATAATTTTTAAACTTGGTACACTTTGTAACTTTACAATTTTTTTTGAGAATGAATAAATTAAAAATGCGAAAGCATGTGGGACACCCCCTTATAAATTGGTACAGCTGTAACTACTTATTTTCACCATATAAGTATTAGGAATACCTCTCCCTGTTCAGCTCATGTCGTCTTCTCGTCATTATCGATGAATAACAATGAAGAATGAATAGAATTGAAGAATAAAATATGAATATGAAGAAGAACAGCTTGAGTTCTTGCCTAGAATAGTGGTTCATGAGTCATACACTAAGCACAGGAATACGGGAGCCTCTCAGTCTAATGACCCATGATTCACACACTAACAAAGGAACTGCCAGTCATTTGTAGCACTTGCACCACAGTACTTGCTTAAAAATGAAACCACAGACCCTCTCCCCCTCCTTCTCCGGACTCCGCCCCTGGAGTCCGGCAGTTCAAGTCTTCTCCGCTCTCGCGGCATGTAGCCTTCTACTCTCCTCCTAGTAGTTCCTCTCCGAGATCCCACGACAAGCGTACCCCACTCGCTTGTTCGTAGGTGACATGGAGGACCCGGTATTAACACCCTCGCAGGAATTTGGAATCCAACTCAGGAGTGCTACCACTGTTAGTCATCAGAATGAAGTGAGCGAACCACCTCACTCCCTGTGCCCACCACGGAGAGCACCCAATCAGTAGCCAAAGGAGCGCTTATTGACGCAAGGACGTCTTCAAGGGATTGCATGGACCCGATGGAATGGAGCAGAAGATTAAAGGAATCTTCAATAAGGAGCTGAAGATCATCGGAAGGGACGGCTCAAGTGAGTAATTGATTGTGGTCATCGCTCTATGGAATTGGAGCCCCTCATCATTTCTTCCCCACCATGACAGTAGTACCTGCCCCCAACCCCTACAATCGACAGTCGAGGTTCATTCCATCTACTCTCTTCATCTCGTCTCGTGGACTACTCAAGGAGCGGTATTAAGTGTGTTTCACCCGATTCTTCTCTTCTCAAATCTATTTTCATACAATTATTCTATTCGTTTTGCTTAATCGGAAGAGAAGCATAATCGTAGTCGGACAGACAGCCTTCTCCCTTTTCCTATCTCAGTCTCATCCTCTTCTCGTCTTGTCTTCGTCCAAAGTGTCTATCGAGAGGAGAATAATCCCCAGAGAGAGCGAAAGGGCGCGTGTCAATCTCTCACCCGATGGGCGCGAGCGTCATTCACCATTCCCGTCTCTCTCATTCTCATTGTCTCTTCTTGCTAGAGATTCATTTCTCTAATCTTATTGTGTCTTGTCTATCCCTGTCTTCCCGATTCTAGAACTGAGAAAGAGTAAGTGAGAGAAGGAGTCTCAGTCGAAAGCTGAGGAAAGAGATGGAAACTTCCATACCAACTTTCGAAATTTCCCGTCCCTCTTCGTTGGAAGTGAATTGTAAGAACCAAATTCACCCCATTCAATTGCAAGTTCCGCTACACCCAAATCTACAAGAATCTCTCACCATTCCGACGAAACTCCATCTCTTTCGATGCCATCTTCTCCTTTCGACTCAACCAAGAAAAAAAATATTCGGCGCCAATCGACATTCTAAATCCGACCCTTTCCCCGTTTCTCTGTCCTTTAGATATGGTTCCAGATCTACATGCAAAACCTTAACTATTTCTAATAACACGAAAATTTTGATTTATACTAGCACCAAATGGCCCGTTTCTCTTGTATTTGCTGTAAATCAACATACTCACATCACTATTCTGTCACCAATTCGATTAGCCCTCGGTGGAGCCTCAATTGTATTCAATTACATGCTTTTTCTATCTTTTTCTCGTTTCCATCGCTACCAATCAGAGTCCACATGACCCATGCCACCCATACGTCCTTCCCATACTTCTTCCATGGTACCATCAGTTGATTCGATTTTCCTGAAGTCGCACTCGTATTCAAGTCGACAATCCTCGTTTAATGCCCTTGAGCAATTCCATTGTCCGATTTACCGTACCTCAATAGAAGGCCAAGGGACTGGCCTTAATGGGAATCCGTGGATGTCATGTCCCCACTCTGCCTAGTGTAGAATCACTCCTCTTTGAGTCTTACTCCGTCTAGTCAGACCCTCTCCCCCTCCCTTTCCGGACTCCGCCCCTGGAGTCCGGCAGTTCAAGTCTTCTCCGCTCTCGCGGTATGTAGCCTTCTACTCCCCTCCTAGTAGTTCCCCTCCGAGACAACCGAGTCACTGTCGATAAAGCCATCCAAGAACTACTGGGGAAGACGTACATTGCATGGGTACGGAAATGGAATGAGATCCCACGACAAGCGTGCCCCACTCGCCTGTTCGTAGGTGACATGGAGGTCCCGGGGAGATCCCGGGGGGGGGCGGAGGGGAACTACTAGGAGGGGAGTAGAAGGCTACATTCCGCGAGAGCGGAGAAGACTTGAACTGCCGGACTCCAGAGACGGAGTCCGGAAAGGGAGGGGAGAGGGTCTGACTAGACGGAGTAGGATTCAAAGAGGAGTGATGCTGCACTAGGCAGAGTGGGGACATGACAGAACATCATCCCTGACCTCGCTAAAAATTAATGAATAGTCAGAGAATGCCCCGTCCCGCACCCTATCGCTCATCTTAGCGACTGAATAAAAGTATATTGCGAGGTATACAGGAAAGTTGTGAGTGAATTGGTAGATTTTGTCCAGTTAAGAGGACCGAGACTAATGCTTGAGAGGCGCCAAAATTCTATAGACAGCAAGCTAAAGCACGGCCAAACACTCAGAACATCGAAAAAAATGTGAGAGTCAGCGCCCTAATTTGAGAGACAACAAGCTAATACACGGTAAACTGATCACAACATCAACAACTGTGTGATAATGACCCCAGCAAAAACAGCGAATAGAGGGAGTAAGCTAGCGAGAGAGGCAAAAGAGAGATCAGCGACAGATAGACAGATGAAACTAAACTCTAGTCCGCAGAAATGGTAACAATACCAACCTGTATCCTTGTTTCCATAGCGGGTGCAGCTGCAGTAGAGAGTGAAGAGAGGCCGGCTCACGAGCGATAGGACGAGCGACACCGAACGAATCTGGAATTATATAATGAGAATGCAGGAAAGGAGGAAATATCGGATGGAAAAAAACCCGTTTGGATGAGCCAGATATGCAATCTGGAGATGAAATAAAAAGAAATAGGAACAAGTTTTTCAAAAAACGAGAAAAAATTCCTCAAAACTCTGTTTTTTACGCGCTTGAAAACGTTGAAAGCCGACGGAGAAAAACGCAAGTAATTGAGAATAAAATAGAGTAGAGAAAGCAAGAGGAATTACAAAAATCCGCGCAGAAATAGGCGAAATACAGCGAAAATAGAGAAAGAGAAAATAGGAGGCCACGTGCCAAGGCGAGAGAAGAGTGCGAGAATGACGCTCTGTAACCCTCCTCTCACCGTATGCTAATAGACCTACTTAGGGTAATTGAGTGAGGGCGCGCGTTCCCCAATATACCTCATTGGAAATGGCTTATTCGTAAGATATTCACAATTTTTTCGCAACCATTAGGTAATCCGGGCCGTAGAATACATTTTTGATGGTTTAAAAGTCGTCCTGCTACAACTGGAGCTGCTGCAGCTATTTCGAATCAGAACGAGAGGCATCATGCGGATATTCAGGGGGTTGAACTTAGTGGACGGAGCTGGTTCTTTCCTACATTTTTGCGTGCATTCTCGGCGATAAGAGCGGCGCAGATTGAAAATGTGCCTCACGCAACAAACAAGAAATCAAATGCCCGATTGAAAAGGAGGGAGCGACACCTTTCATGCGCGTTTGCGTGTATAATAACTTAATCGGCAGAGAATGCCCCGTCCCGCACCCTATCGCTCATCTTAGCAGAATAACCACCTCAGAATAACCGAAATGATGAGTAACTCTCTTATAGATAGGGGCCACAAGCTCCGCCCACTTTGTGCGGACACGATTTCGTGTAAAAGCGTGAAAGTAAAGTCACAAGGTTCGTTCTAAACCAAATCGGACGTTCGACAGCGCTATGGATAGCTATGATATTTCTCTTTCGATTGAGCTTGGTCCCAGATTTGCATAATATCAGTAAATAGATCAAATTTGCATTTAAGAGAGAGGAACAGGTCGTTTTGGCATGTCTCAGTTGGACAGTCCTTCTCGGACCAAACTTATTTTACTAATTCGAATATTTTAGGAATTTTAGAGAAAAAAATTAGATTTTTAGCATGCTTCCCCGGCTTGTGACTTTTGGGCGGGGAGAGGCATGCGAGAGGGCAGGGGGGGGGGGGAGAGAGACACACGCAAATTAGGCTCCGCCTCTCCCCCCAGTGCGTTGCGCGCGTACTTCTCGGGCTCTAGTGCGGCTCAGAGACAAGATATCAACAAACGGCCAAAAGTATGATGTTATTGGGACCACAAGGAATTGTTTGAAAACACATTTGACCCCATGGCTTGAATTCGGCTGTCTGCATTGTGGCCCCTACTCATAGATTGACAAAATGAAAGTGAACATTAATAAATTTTCGGGATAAAGAAACAGATCTTTCACATTAGCATTTATTTCAACGGAAATACTAACAAGTAACCATGCAGTCATCGATTGTATACAACAAAGCATACTTTATTTTTGAAAATACTAGATGAATAAAGCACAGTTTGAACGATCCGATTCGGAAATAATTTATAATTTTTCAAATTTCCAAGTTCATAATATGGCATATTTCGGTGAGTAAAAGTCACACTGTTTTGAAGAATATGAACATGCTACACTAAACAATCTATACATATCAAACTGGCAAATCGGCATTATTGTGAATATCGAATCCTTTTTGTTCTTATGCATATGGTGTAATTTTGGACCAATAAATAGTGTTGCCGGTGAAAGAGGAGAGGACGTGATTTCGTTTCCGCATCAATCAGAGACATGGAAGTGAGAAGGCATCGATAGCCGCCCTCATCAGTCGATCGTAGACTAATTTCGGAATCCCGAAGAAGTACTCCTTGGATGCGGCTTGGTCTCTGAAATAAAGCAACAAATTTTAGACTTAACCAGTTTTTGTGAATAATAAATTCTTGAGTAATATTACTCCTCCGTACCCTTTTTCGACCTCAGTGCGAGTCAATTAATTCGTCTGCTTATCGGACACGTTTGTTAAAGATTCTCATAAATTTTCGACATAAAAAAGTAGAAAACCTGGATGGTGCGGGAGAGATCACAAAAGAGTCGAGCACTTTGAAGTTCTCTGATGTTCCAATAGCAGAGACGAGCACTTCAGCTGAACATGAATGGTTACGTGATGAGGATCGTCAAATATTAAACCGTTCCATTTATTACTCCTATCGTTCATTTCGCAAATTTGACTGAAGGGGCCTTAGGTATAGTCATTTCCTTGAGGCACTAGTAGCAATTACCGAGAAAATGGAAAAAAAGTTTTAGAAATAATCAATAGTGAGCCAGCGAATAAAATGGTCCGTCTCCGCTGAGCAGTTGAATGTTATGATAATCACACCAGAAATCATGTGGTGCATATTAGGAAGGCTGTTTTAGCTATTTCGAAAGTGATGAGATAGAGATACCTATTATTCGAAATCGAAAATACGTAGGTAACTAACTGGCACTGCCCATCTGACGTATTTGAATATCTCGACATCCCGTAATCATCATCAAATCTCTTCTGACGTCGTTCAGTTTAGTCTTGATCACGCCTTCTGCAAGAATATAAGACTGTCACAACACAGTCATTGTAATTATTCAACTTCACAGTGCCCATTGAACAATATCATCAGTATCACTGCTTGTTTTTCAACTAAGACTAGACACATTTTAATCACCTGGAAGTTCCATCTTCCTCGGTTCATATTCCTTTAGGATTGCTGACTTCCTAACCAGCTCGGCCTCCTCGTCTTCCTTCATTGGAAGATCGAGACGATGTGTTGTCACGAGAGTGAGATAGGCGGAAATGCACAGCTGGAAACGAAATTTTCAATTAGGCTTTATACTCGGTTAATTTTTCCGGTACTCTTTCTTTGTACAATACTGTTTAAGAATTGCCAGAAAAACGTTGAAACTGACGGCTAATCGTTGATCCATAGGAACTTTCAAAATTGAAATTGAAAGGTGAAATTACAATACGTGAACAAAAAGCTCGCGATCATTCCATACAAACGATACAACCAATAGTGCTATGCAGTTTGTAAAACGGAAAACGAACCTCAGCAAATGTCTTCCATTCTCCTCTCATCAACGCTCCTTCCATTATATCACCGAACGAAAGATAATCGCGAGTTCTGTAATAATATGTTCTTCCTGGCGGATCAATATTAGTCACCGCTCTTTCCCTTTAAATCGTAAATGGTATTGAGAACGAAGGAACGATAGAGTAGTTATGAGTATTACTTATCCCTTCAGTTCTTCGTCAGATACTCTCTCTCTCTCTAACATTGATTTTCATAATGAATCCGTTACTCAACTAGGTAGGTGAGAAATGTTTTGTAATATTTTCTCAAATCTATCAGTTTTCTACGTGCTAAACTTCTGATCTGCACAATGAACATTTTCGACAAGTTTATCATTTATCTCTCTCTTTTATTAGTTTATCTAGCTATTTTTTCAACCGGTTTCGATGTCGTCTTATTTGTCACCTGAATTCTCTACTCGCAAGATAATCGATGAACTTTAGCAAGTGTTCTCCCTTCTTCAGATGCACTCGAACCTCACCACTTGGCTGAAAATATGTTGATGAACTATTCATACATATTCGCACATGATTCGAAGGGGATTTCTTCGCTGTGCTTTTCATCACTTCCAACATTTCAACATTTAATTTTGCTCCAAAAAGCCAAATTAACCCTCTGAATATAGCGCCTTCTCGTTCCTCTCACGTGCACTTCACCCAATCCGAACTGAAAGAAGAGAGCGATCTGCAATATTGAGTTATTTTTTTTAAAATAAACTCCACGCCTTAATTAAAAGCGCGCGATGAAAAGTAATAGTTGATATGTGTAGTCACCCACCAGATGATTCTGATTGAACTTGGCACCTCGCTGCAGTCCAATGTGGTTTGCCCACTGAACGAGAACGAACGATGCTCGGGCCAATCCTGCAAACATTGCTCGATCGAGAGCAGGCTGGAAACACATTTAACGGATCTCTCATTTTGTAATGCTCTCTATGGTGTTTCTAACCGGCGAGAGAGCATGAGAGATCCGTTAAATGTATCTCAGCCCTGATCGAGAGATTACAGTGGCTGCAAAGCCTCTATAGGGACCAAATAAGCTTGCTTGAATGACACTGCCGAAATATACCTTCATTCTCATCCATAAACCTCCGTATTATCGACGCTTCTCTGAACTCGTTCTTGAATTCCGCGTATCGACCCAGATTCGCCTCGTTTGTACAGTACCCGTCGATGAATGTTGAGAGCTCCTTAGTCATGACTTCATTTATTTCTAGTATGGGAATTTACTGACATATTGGACCATGACTAAACCAGTAATCAATGACGGCGTTCTTGGTAAAGTTCCAGGTCCCAATTTAGCGGCGAGACCATCACCAAACACTCTCATTTTCGCCAGTTCTTTCGATTTTCTCTGCATCTTTTCCCATTACTCGCATATCATTCACTAGTAAAACTAACAATAGCCAGTGACCATCACCAAATTTTGTCACTTTCGCCTGCTCTCTCACCATTCTCTGTGACTCTTCACATCTTGCTCCCACCCCCCCCCCCAGTCTGTTTATGGAGTTAACTAACAATCGCCAGTGGTTCGTTGCTGTGTTCGACGATCTCTGCAGGTAGCACTCTCTCGATCGATGGACCCGGTCTGATTTTGATGTCGGAGAGAACGTCATAGAAGATCCATGGGAAGGAGAGAATGATCGATGTCTGCTCCCCATTAGCCATTAGACGATTCGCCTCTTCTGAAAATATTAATAATAATATTAGTAATATTATTGTTAATAAAGTATTATTGGTTGGTCTTGTCAAAAAAGAAAGGTCTACTCTTATTACTATATTTAAAAGTAATATGATTATTATTACTTTGACGACTTTCCCTGAGAGAACGTCAATGACTTCATACATGCATTGAAGACTTGGAATATTTGTCAATCAGCTCTCGGAGATATACAAAGAAATAACTGGCCGTAACACAAGTTGTACGCTGCCCCAGCCTTCATTCGAAGCTTGTCCATATTCTCAGTTGATGAGCGAACGACTCGACTGAGAATTGACTCCTGACAATAGTTTAATTACCCAAGTTTGAGTATGAACCGACTAATGATGGTGGTTAACCCCGAAACGTCTCAATAAATCAATCGTCATCTATCCTGTTCGCACTCTGGTCACACTTAGAAGTCTCAAGATCTACTCATGGTATTGAAAATTGTATTGGTAAAGATCATTTTGAGCGTGTAACATCTGGTAATCGCTACTGATCACTTCATAATTCCTACTATATCGATATTAGAGATAGGAAAAGAAATAGATAACTGTTTTCTCACCTCGTCAACATCTTTTCTCTTCGTATCCACCTTTTCCAGACTCTTCTGCCAATTGATCAACTGCAATTAATTACTGACGTTCCATTCATTAAATGAATAGTTTCGAATAGGAATTTAAAAAGAAAAAGCAAATACCGGACTGAAGAATGCCTCTCGCGCACCGGCGATCTCCCTCTTCACTTTGTCCTCGATGACCTGGAATAAATAATGTCAAAATAAATAATGGCAAATCGATTTAAAATTAGCGATAAACTATTACGAGTGAGGTGTTCAACGTATTTCATAATATAAAAAGGAGTCGAGGTGCTACTTTTCAAGTTGGCATGCTCGGTGAGACAGCAACAGAGGTAGTCAGATCCATTCTAATTACCCGTACCCATTGTAACATATGTGCAGAAACCCGAAATGATGCCTAACCTCACATAAATTTGCTTTCCTACCTGATTAGTATTGTAGAGATTCATGTCGTCCACTTCTTTGTCACTGATTCGATTCTTGATCGTAACGATATGGCCACTCATCAGCTCTCCCTCGGAAACGACACCATACCGCTCCATGAGATCCTGAATGTATCGTATTTGTCTCTAATCAGAACAAGTGCAGTGACGAGGGCAGAAAATGACTTTTGGCTTGTATATTTCGATTCTTCTGCCTACAGTATCAAAGACGTTGTTGATTAGGAACAGGGCTCACTCTGATTCCATGACAGTAAGTCGCCATTTCTCGCTTGACGGCAGACTCGTACTTTTTCCATCCCGGCACATTGAAGTCTGGGTCCAATTTGATCTGAATTTGCGCCATAAGAACCAATTGCACAACGCACGGTGAAGAGGGAGATGCGAAAAGATAAGAGAAAGCTCCGGATATGTTCAGGGATCAAGACCGTAGCAAGGATGGGCTCGAGGACGTTAGTTCTCTCCACACTCACCATTTCCACTTTGTCCTCGCTCAAGTCGATAGCGTGTTGATACCGCTTGATCTCCCTATAATTGATTTCACAATACTTCGCATGTCATGCGTAGCAAGATCGATCTCTTGATCGTCCAGCCGCGATCAGGAAGCTAATTACTTACTTGAATATGCTTCCCATAATGCCTCTCGACTCGTACGTTGCATCGTGGAACTTCTCCATGTAGTCTGGCTTCCTAACAGCTTTCTCCGGAGGAATCACACGAGTGGGATCGTCGGGGTCCTGCAGTGACATTGATTGGTAAAGGTGAAGGTATCAACGTTAAGCGATTTTACAGTCATAAGACAACGCTAGGTGGGACCCAAAGGTGAGCTGTTATCCGGACTACAATTCCCTGTGGTCTAAGGCTTTCTAGGGTAGGTTACCCACCTAAAAATGAAATTGATACTCAAGTATTCCCTCCCCCCCTCCTGATTCGATTACATTGACGGACCTACGTTTCTACGATCATCAATCATGCTCATTTTCTGTACCGTAACTACAACTTAATACATGATGAATGAAGGAATGAATGATACGAGAGTTGACTACCGTACCTCCTTGTGAGTTAAAGTCCTATCTTCCGGCTGGATTCCATTCTTCTGGAAGTCGAGGGATTGCGCAATTTTCCTGGCGAGTGAGCGAGCGGTCTGCAAAAAAAAGCAATTCATCACCTGGGTAGCTTTGAACAATAATCTTAGCTACTATCCCTATGCAAAAAGGTTGTTCAGAACATTTCGGCAAGGCGCAGGAGCCGTAAATGATTTTTTGTTCAAGTATTCGATTGTGAATGACGATTATAATCGCTAAAATGATGCACCTTGTTTTCCAATCCATGGTAGTCAGACGTCGCCAGATGGGCATGCGAAAGCACTCCGACCTGCAAAAAAATACAGTTGCTTATGGAATTATGTAAATCGATCCATTCAGTTTCTGTATGTAACTCTCTTGTGTTGTTTACTGCATAGTAGAGGTGCAGGTTCAATATCAACTGTCCCTACATCCCATTTCCGCCGCGTCCTTTCAACAGTACGATCGTATTGATATGGATAGAAATGAATATAAGAGGGTTCTATGTCCTTGATTTACGCCCAATAGACATGCATTTACCTGTTCTTGAGTGACTGCTTCAATGTAGAAATTGGCCAGCATCTCTTCCTGAAATTAGGTCTCGATGATTCGAATACTTGCATCGTGATTGATGTAGCTGCATAGCATCCCTGTCGAGAACTCCGTGATTCAGCATTTGAAATGTCTCTACCTTCCATCAAATACCCCTCAAAACAAGAGGGATAGAGTTGAGCGAAAAAAGAGCTCTTCCCTTGTCTACTGCATAGTAGAGTTGCCACGAGAAATACTGATCTAACCGTTCCATTCATTTTGTTCTTCGTTTCTCTTGACAACTTCCGCACAGTTTCGCATGAAAGACTCACGCATGCTTCAATATCCACAGTTCCGTCTTCGTACTTGGCAATCGGCCATTTCTCGACATTCTCTCCACTCGGGAAATTAGAAGCCTCCTCATTGTGATCGAATAGAATCTGTGGATCCCATATCAGACAGTAGTCATCGCCATCCAGATCGGAACCTCAAATAATAATATTAATTATGCTGAAATAACGGTGAATTTGACAGTTTTTCAGCTTAGATTGATTTTTTTCAGATTGAAAAAAAACATCACTGGAGTCGTAGACCCTAACAGCCAACTCGTTTCACGTTATACTTCACGTTATATTCACAAAAATAACAACACACTGTTTCTTTATCTAGTAAAATCCGAGAATCAGACCAGTTTCAGCATGTACTATTCCCATTATTGTCCCCGATATCAGTACGTCCTATTCGAGCACTAATACTATTTTAATTATTTCACCGTTATTTCAATGAAATAGCATAAATAAAGTTGCAGTCGAACCAGCCATCTCATCGGGATGTGGTCTTGGTCCATGCATCGGGAATACAACGACGTCCACGTAGTGTCTCAATCCCGGCACGTCAACTGCTTCGAAACGGCGAACATCTCCCTTCTCGATGCAAGGATTCTTGGTCATCATCACGGGACCTGCAAGAAAAAATGGGTAATTCTTCGCTTTTTGGCCCATTACCTTTTGTCGCTGAGTATTCCCTCCCTATCATTCGCATTCCCTACACTCTCCAAATCCAGAACGATTGTTGATTGGGCAAAAAATCGAAGATGACCCAAAAACCGGATATTCCACTGTTTTTCAGCTGTTTCATAGGTAAATGTGAAAGAAAAGTTGCATCCATTGCAAGCGATTTCACAGTGTGGCTCATAGATGTGGCCGATTGTTAGTGTTAGTGGAGATTTTAGTGAAGACTACTTACCAGTAAGAATAATCGCGCCCGGGGCTCCGGTTGAACCGTCTCCCTTGTCAGACCGAGTGGCCATATGCTTGCTTGTGGAGGAAGAATACTGGCAGAATATCTGCAAATTTTGCATCTTCACCACTTTTCTCTTCAATTTATAATATTTAAAGCATGGTATAGGAATGATCTAGGATAGTGAGTAATGTACCTGGCCATACTGCAAGATTCCGGTAGTATCCACAATACCGAACATGGATCTACCCAGGTCGGACGGAATGCGGATCTGCATCTTGGCAAGTTGTCTGTCTAAAAACATTAAAGTCATTTATATTCACAAAAATAATCACAAAAAGTGAGACTTACTGAGAACGTATCGCAAATACGCAGTGAGCAATGATCGAAAGAAGGGCTCAGAGGTAAATTTAAGCGGATTTGAAGCAGTGAAAACTTCCATGCAAAACGGGAACGACATTTCCTGGAATGGAACACATGTTTTGACATTTCGAATGTCATTGTAATTTATAAATAATATGAATGATAATAATAGGTAAAAGGTAAAGTTGCTTCCACAATCAAGGCGATTTCACAGTTGTCTTGAGACAACCACGCCTGGTGGTGTACACAGGTAAGGCCAGGTACAGCGAGGCCAGCGTGATCCCCTGTTGGCCAGACTTATAGGGCAAGTTTTCCTTTCGTAACCAAGGTTACTACCAACTTGCCGCCCCATGGGGGATAGCAAGGCTTGGTCTGCCTCGGCGGGGGATTGAACTCGGTACCCTTCGAATGACCGCTGGCGCCTTACACCACTCGGCCATCCCGCCTTGAATGATGATAGGCACTTACTTTCACAGCTTCTCTTGCTTTCTCCTCGATATACAATGAGTGTATCGTGTTTCTCAGTTGAATATCGAGCAGTTGATAGATTCGATTGGACATTCGCTTGCGGCAGCCAGCAGATTGGTTCTCAGACACCTGAAATATTACGGTCAAAAGTCTCGAATTTCTCAGAAAATTCTGGGGCTTGAGAAGCTGAGCCCGCCCTAGTGAGGATAATGCCTAACAAATCTACCTTTACCTTTAAAAGGCTCATGAATCATTCGCGACTTACTTGGGATAGGATGTTGATCATTGGTCGATTGAGTGTGAGTGGGGAGGCCGATGAGTACTTGACAATCTCGAGCTTGGCATCAGATTTGTTATTGACGTACGCTTCCTCAACGTCAAACCTGGAAAAGTTTCATCATTTTTATTGAAAAAACTCGGGTAGAAGGGGCTTTGTATTTATTTGAATCACCAATAAACTTACTTATCCATGCTTGGCCTGATGTTGATCTTCTTCGTTTCTTCCTTGCCCATCCTCTTCAGTAGTTTATTCTTTCCATCGATGAGAGGATCAACTGCCAGGAGGCCCTTCTGACCCTTGTGACGGATCTCAAAATTGATTGTGATTTTTCACGTTAGGCGTGACTTTTGGCTTTTTACAGCATAATGCGGATATGGGCCAATAGTCGATTGCAGGTAGAAAACGCTTGAATCTGTTTAGCAGTTCGACTACGCTTAATAATCATAAAATCTCAGATTAGGCTTCGGCAAATAATCGAACATTGGTAGAATGACGCCCGGTTTTGCATAGTGTGTGCAACGAGAATTATTGGATTTCTTTCCTACCTGGAATGCTGACGGGGTCTTCGGTAGGCCGTGTTCTCTGCCAAGCTCATCCGCCAAGATGAATGAAATTGTTCCCACACCGTCAGAGAAGCAGTAGGGCTGCAAAAAACTATTCTAGACTAGTAAAACCAAATAAATGAAATTTAACACATCTCTTCATTGAATACTTCTTCTACTTCTAACAATGCTGGTAACACAGATATCCCGTGGATATCTTGACTTTTCTGTGGTTGCAGACTACTTGAACATATCCTGCACACAACCTCGAACACATTCCTTCTCACCTTTCCGTTCTCATCGTTGCTGGTCATTCCTCCAATGAAATCCGGTGCAATTCCCACATCTCCCATTCGCAATTCGTGTTTTGATGCCTGAAGAGCGACTTATTCATCATAACTGATGGCCTCGCAACAATTTCCCTACGTATTACATGTATCTTGTTAACTCATAATAATAAACAATATGCGTCACCGATGGGTAATAGTGAGCGAGCAAGAGAAAAACTCAGTTTTTGGTGCGAGCGAACCTCTATGTGGCTCCGGCAATTCAAACGCTTACCCTTGCTTGCGTGAAGCACTGCCCTTGTCTCGCCAACCACTTGGGAATACTCGTCAGGAGGTCGAAGTTTCCCAGATTCTTTCTGATTCCACGAGCCTAAACTACGATTAACTGAAATACGGCTGGAGAATATCTAACCGTCTGGATCTTTGTTTCGTGGAACATGTATATACCGTGATCTCGCAGTTGCGAGTTAGAATTGCCCAACCACACGTAGGATCGGCCTGAAATTTAAATATATTTTCTACAAACAATCAGCTGAACCCCAAAACAAATACTCCTGAGACGAGGGTCACACGAGTCAAAAATGATATATGACTTCGAACTGACCGGCAAAGGTGACTCCATCATCGATAAGTACGCCTCTCATAGTATTGTAGATGATCCTCTCGCCACTGGACATCTTTCGCATATACTCGTTGGAGTCATCCATGAAATGACTAAGATTAAATGAGAAAGAGCGACCAATAATAATACAATATGTGCAGATAGATAGATTCATACACGTTTTATATAAAACTACAAAAAATGCATCAATATGTATCTTTTGAAATGATTTTCATGGTGTGTAACGATTCCATAGTTAACACGCATATTTGTGTGTGATAAAAGTGATGAAATTGGACGTATCTTGAGAAGCAGAGACTGTGTCATGTTTAACACGACCTACTCGATTAAAAACAGACCTGAAGCTGACTCGGATGATCTCCGTTCCGTTTTTGCTGTACTGACTGAGTACGCGATTGGCCATGAGTGTTTCGTATCCGACAAAGAACAGACGGGTAGGGGTAAGCACGAACTAAAGACGATTAAGTGAAGTTATCCCGTTAATCAAGGTACTTGCTTTTGTGGGGAATCACTGCGATGCCAAGGCCGATTCAGTCTAAATTCAATTCAGAAATCAGAGCTCTCACCTAACCTGACCTCTAGATATATGTATTATGCAAGCTTAATTTAGTCTACGAGAATTGGCTTTGACTGATCACCACCAGGTAAAAACGATAAGGCGAAATAAGTATAGATAAATGGCGCACCTTCATGATTCGAGTGTATCCCATATCCTTCTCCTTCTGTGTGAACTCGTTCGTTCGAGTAGCAAACTGGCTCTCGCTCCACTCCTAGAAAGTGAGACAGTGTTGGTATTACAGTTGACGTACGATCGATTCATACAGGCCGAGTGGCGGCGAAGAATGACTAAATGAATGATGATTCTGCCGATGATTTTGTTGTGGGCACCGAAAATGATACGGAGAAACTATTCCCTACTTTCAGGGTTAAACCATATCAGCAGGTGCTTAAGAATCAGAACTACCGACTCTTTTCTATGACTTTCACTAGTAATTTGTCACTTCTTGCAGACCTTGAGACAGAGATTTCGGTATTGGTCTTACCTTATCGAATAGATTCATCACTGTCCAATGCGGTCGGCCCTCTGCTATCGCAGTCAGCAGGCTCTCCAATACGTTGAGCGTTTTCTGAACGGATAGTTCACTCCTGCGTATTTTAATATTTGTCGATGTTTAAAAACAACACCGACAGAAAATGCAGAATCATGTGGAATGCAGCTTCGTTTTGCCTCGTTCACATACACTCTACCTGTATTGTACCCTTCGCTTACCGTCTCAAACAACGCATATTTATCACAGACCTCCTCGACGAATGAGTACCAGTGATACCTGAGAAAGAGAGATTGTGATAAGAATCCTGATTGAACTCTCACTTGTTACACAACATTTGACACCGAATTTCCATGCCACGCTGGAGAATACCTTCAAGAAAAGCACGAAGTTTGAATTGCTGAAAACTACGTTATTTATTTGATAGTGGAATTTACTACGTTGAGTAGAAATCAGCCCACCTTGAGCTCAATTTGTATCGGCACTTTGTAAGCTAATGACATATTCTCTCCACACACCAATTTGGTAGAGGCTTTCTGCATAGTTACCGATTAGAATTTGAAAATGCAAAGAAAGCACCTGGATCTGCGATAGAACGTAGTCATCGAATTCAGTAACATCATATGGATCGATCTGGAATCGATCATGGTTGACATTATTTCCGTTCAAAAAGTAGTAAAGTTTTTAATACTCCTATTGACTGATGATGAGATGAAAGGCTCGAAACATCGCATTGTGGTGATAAATCGATCTGGCAGTCACCGTTCTTCCCTTTCAACTTATTCTAGATACGGTAAGGCACTACATCTTTACTATGACAAGAACTACCGAGTATTTCCAAAGAATTTAATTGCACTGTATGGAATAATAAAGATTCTTTGCGCACCTTAATGAGTTCATATTTATCGACATCCTTTGAGTATTCCCATATTCTTCCTTCAATCTTCAATAGTTGATCATACGATGTGAACTCCACATTTTTGCGCGTTTTGTGACTGAAAAATGGTTGAGATGGAAATATTCGGTCCTATCGAACTAACCAAAGTCGAGAAAGAATGTCGAAGATTAACTGATGTATTTCCGATTCTTTTGATTCGAACTTGTCGTTCTGAATTCAAAATGTGACTTGAAAACAAGAGATAATTACTGACGATATGTTCCTCATCGAACTCCAGAATGATAATCTTAGACTCGTGAAGTGCCGTTCGATTCGACATTTCTCCAGGATATTCACCTCGACAGATTTGAAGGCGATGCTCGTACTCACCATATCGCATATACTGCAAAAAAAGTGCCGTTAATACGACACTGATTATGAGGCGCTTATGTGATTGAGGGGCTAAGGGGTGTGTATCCATACCAGGAATGGTTGGTAAAGGGCTGATAAAGACAATTATACAGGAACTTGAATCGTTTTGATAATGCATTAAAAAGATTGTAGTAGTGAAGATCCACTCATCAGCCGAACAGTTCAAGGTGCTTAAATTACCGGTTCATTGTTGTTCCTCTGGCCTCCTTTACGATACGGCGAATTTCCATTGGACGGTCCTTCTTGATTACCAGTTCCATTCGACTGCAATGAAAATCGCTCCTAAATAATTCGACGATATTTTCGCTCAATGATCGCCCCTAATATAGAAATCATCCAAGAACAACCAAAAGCTTAAAACCTTCACTAAACTCTTTGTACGACTCAAAGCCCTACCGTGATAAATCAATCAAATATACATAATTGCAATTCTTACTTGATTAGGCTGCTGATCACAGTTCACATTCCGTAGTTTCACTTGAATCTTCGGAGCGTAGTCAAGATGCATTACCAGCGAGCGCCGAACATTTCTGCCATCATCATCTAGATAAAGCATTACGATTCTGTTCTCTGTTTTTTTTTTGTGAACCGCCAGCTCTCGCAACGAACGCGATACGATAAATAACATTCGACTGTAAAGAGAACTCAAGGAAAACAGAAGTAATAGCAAATGACTGTGCATACCTATATCACGTTGATCCAGTCCCAGTTTCTTGATTGATTTCATGTTGACCTGCAACGAATATTGGTCACTTAGTGGAGTAATGGAATTGTTATCCGCATAATTAGAAATATCCAGAATCATGACGTTACTATTCACTTATTGGCTGCTGCAGATATATGCAAGATAACACAAGAAAAATCTTACAGTGATTTTGTAAAGCGCTTCGAATTCTCCATTATATTTGTAGTCGGGATGGGCCTCCTGAACAAATGCATATTTTTTATTAATTCGCTGTATTTTTCAGATGGTTTTGAAGCAAATGAAAAATCTGGCTTACCTTATTTTTAAACATAATTGTAATCTGCATCCGATCATACTCAAAGGAGACATCTAGATCCTTATCGAAGGTGAAATTACTCTTCTCGTCCCCTTCTTTTTTTCGCCCTCCTTCCTGAATACGTGTATATTGGTTAAAAAAGAATGACATCATAAGATTAATCTTCCTGGGAGTTTACAGACCAGTATCCACAGCCTATTGATATTGTGATAAAAGAAATTGCAAATTTTAATTAACAAAAAAACTTACGACTACCCAATGAATGGCCATTGGGGCCGGGAGCGTGTCTCGATTTCGGAACAGTTCTTGGGTGATCGAACCAAACTTGAGACGTTTTATCGGTATTTCTCGGTGCTGATTTCTGTAAAGGAGCATATTCTCTACTGAAATCTTCTATTTTGTTCACTTGACCACTGACATATTTCCCTTTTTAAACGCTCACCTTTTCATGTAATTTTCTGAGTAATACTAGACAAAAAGTCAATTAACAAACTAGACAAACTCACATCAGTCGAAGCGGATAAATTAGCGTTGAGTGTGTATAGAGAATGGGCATATCGCTGACGTATCTGCAATGTGCACGTATGAGACTGCCGCACAAGACCGGGATGAATGGCAGGGTCGTGTTGGGAGAGAAGGGGAGAATGAGAACCCCGAGTAATATTCATCATTGGTACAATAATTTATTATGCTGGGGGTGGAGGCGGGGTAAAATAACTGTTGTACGTTCAGATTGCTTTGTGCCCCATTTTTTATCGAGTGAGCGGTTGAGAGAAGAATGGAGTGAAGAGGCTTCGAACGTCTAGCGACAGGATGCTTGAGATTGACTTAATGAAAGGTGGAGACCTCCCTACCCAAGACGTTAACTATGATCTAACTATTGTCTGTAATATGTATTTGTACGCCAACTTCTGTTGAGATTAGAGCAATGTTTCGCTACTATGATTTATGCTGTTTTTCTTTTCAAATTTTGAACATACCTCAAATATTCCTGCCAGTGTTCGTTGACTCTGATCATTCCATGAATTCTGCAAGCAAACTGAGAGAGGGAGTACTGCCAATCAACAGTAGTTGCCTGAAAACGGTAATGCCAGCTGTAGACGTTGGAGAAACCCATTCCTAGACTCTCTCAATTCGCAATGATCTCTCACCATATCTTACCGACGAGATAGTATTATGAAATGAGATATCGTTCAAAGATCGCCCAAATAGATTCAAAAAATGGCTACCTTGAATTGGAAGATCAGTCTGGACTGTCCTGTTCCCTCGATAGGAACCACCAGCACTTCGCCCCATTCCAGATCAACATTACCGGTGGATAGGGCCGAGATCTGAAACTCGGTAATAAAATTCCTTGAAACTACGGTCCTTTCAATTATAATCTGTACTTCATTGAATGTATTCAGAAGTTAAAATTTTGGCTGTGCTCTCACTTCTAGGGGTCTCCCGAGTATATCTGGTGAATAGAAGCCGCGTTTTATTCTGCTGATTCCCTGACCAAATTATCATGTTTATGCTTACTTCGAGTCTCTCGTTGATAAACTCTTTCAACTTTTCAGTAACGTGTTCGTTTGATCCATCCCGTTGAATGACTTCAATCCGCATCGGTACAGCCATTGGATGCCCTTCCCAATTGCGAGGACACTCTGAATAAATACGAACGATTCTTAAGATTCTTTGCTGTATATAAAAATAAGTCTGAATTAGTTTGCCAGTCAAATCTGCCCAAATCTCAATCGGGATGTGAAGAGTTTGACATCGAATTGGCGATGCTAATGAGGATTGTCAAATGATTAGCCTAAGCCAAATTGCTTCGTAGTTGATCGGACGAAGCAAATTCGTCCTACACCACCTCTCAACCTCCCCTCTTTTCCCTGTTGCTCGGCATTTTGTGATTGTCTGTGTCCGAAAAAATGAGTATGATTGCTCACTAGAGTTCACTTTTTCAGGTCATTTCGCCATCGGCGAAGGGAGAAATGATTCAGGTTAAATATTCACCGCCTAAAAAAGTGAACAGTATTACTCACGGTAAGGAGCGATGCAGATCGGTATCTGCACTTTTCTGAACAGAGGGCGGACATCATTCACTCTATGATTCTCCCCTTCACGACGGTGTCTCGGAAGGTAACCCCCTTGATGAGGACCATTCGCATACTGTAAAATAGTCTCTCATCTATTTGCATGCTCTCTCGCCGGTCAGACAAACGACATAATATGCATAACGAGGAGAGGCCTGTGCCGAATTGTCATCATCACTGTAAACGTCATTAGATCAGAAACGACTGGGAAAGAATTTTTTATCAGATCTGCCAAAATTTGATTCGGAATTTCGCTAGTTGTTACTTGTCAAGCTCGACGTTCCTTAGTTTCTGTGCAACCCTAGTTGTTAGAAAAAAAATCACCATTACTACTATAGGCTTTCTTGAAAGCACACCGGGTCCATAGAGATATGCGTAATTTTCTGAAATGTTGAATAGGAGCGAGAAATATCGATGGACAGGTATAGTTAAAGTGCAGGATAATACCGCGTTTGAGGCCAACGATGGGATTCGGATAATTTTCATTCTTCTGACCGGAGCTGTGTAATTATTTATCAAACAATATACGACAAAATATAACCCTCGGAAGTAACTGTACTATGCAGTTCGATCTAGGCAATGTAATTAACGAAAATGAATCGTTATTTTTCCGGAGATGGAGCAGGGATGGTTAACAGAAAAAGTAGTTCAGAGCATCCTGCTATTAGCTTGGAATACAAACAATCCATATGAGAGGTGAATGTACGAAGCATGAGAGATCGAATGCGAAGCACATCGATACCATTCTGTCGTGCAATGTGGTCGAATCGACTGGAGTTTCAAGAAGCGTATAGCCTTGGTTTACCTGTGAAATTTTTATTAATATTTTTAAACGGCGAATGAATGCGATCAGCAGTATTCTATGAAGCTGAAAAACAAAAGATTCGAGCGAAGCCTAGTTAAAAATTTATGCAAATGTTTAGTATTAAATTTTAAAAAAACAGAAATACACCCGATCGCGTTCTTTTTCATTGTCAGCACTTTTTTTTGCATTACAACGCCTTACTAGGGAAGGATAAAGGATAAGGATAGATAAGGGAAGGATAAAGTAAATATTCAGTATAAATATGACTTACCCTTTGTGAAGGAACGATTGCGTTCCAACCAGTGGAAATATGCTGCAGTGATTATTTCACTCGCCACTGGCCGCTCAATTACAATCTCCATCACTGAATAATATTATTTATATTAATATATATTATATAATATTTGAAGCGTTTTGTAAGTGTCGACGGTGTGCGGTGTGAAGAGGGCGAGTTGAGTCGAGTTGGAACGAGTTTTATCCGACGAAAACGCTCTACCCCGAAGGATAAGCGACCGCAACGCACCAAAACAACTCAACTGACGAAAATAGGCCAAGCGAAAAAGGCGAAAACGAAGCTACCGTAATACATACAGGTCAAACCTGAATCAAGCCAATCGTGGCGAGAGCCTAACAATTCAAATAGATGCGGGAATTCAAATGATACCGTAATCCTATGGTTGGAGCAACAACATAATAAACGAACAAAATAAATATTATTTAATTATCTAATAATTAAATAATTAAACGGTGATGAAATACAATAAATATTCTTCTTATTTACAATGGGAGGGCTCTTCCATTACATCCCCCTCCTCTGCAGCGAGACGTCCTCGTCGACGAAAGTAGATCATCTCCATTGGTCAGAGTCTCTTGACAATATCGCAACTCCACCGCATCACTCATCAACACGATATCCTTGGCTAGAGTCAACTCTTGAAATTATCTCACCTCCGCCTGATCACATAAGAACACCATTACAAATCCTGGGTCAGAGTCTCTTGACATGATCTCAACTCCACCATACAACACATCAACACCTCGGTACATAATCACAACACCACCCCATATCACCTTCTACCGGCAGCCGAGCTCACCACCTTAGGCTATGTTGCCCACCACTCTCGGCATTATTGCCCACTGACGCAAACATGCGATTTAATCACTAGCTAGAGTTTCTTGACACGATCTCAACTCCGCATTATTACTCCACAACACAATAACAACGTCATATGCAAGAATCGCAATTCTTCCTCAACACACAATACAAGGCAAAATCCTAGGTAAGAGTCTCTTGACATGATCGCAACTCCACCTCACAACAATCAATACAACAAATTCTAGGTCAGAGTCTTCTTGACATGATCTCAACTCCACCTTCCTCACTGCACAACTTATTGGTCCGAGTTTCTTGAAATCATCTCAACTCCACCTGATGGTCCACTGTGGGCACCCGAATAACCTCCTTCCCCGTTGGAAGTGCATTCATACTCATCGTGCCCGTATCCCCCGCAGCAGGAACACGCCACTTCATCATTGATTCCATTATTGTATCCCTGAGATCTCATCTCAGTCTTCCTCAGATACTCCAATTCCACTAGGGCAGCCTTCATCATATTGTAAGAAGCTCCCTCTGAAAACAAAGTCAACAATCTCATGTGCTCTGTGTACTGGCCCTCGTACAAAATCAACAACTGTCTCTTTCTAGAAGATTCGACACTGCTAACATCACCACCATTTAACAAAGCTGTCCATTCCTCCAATTCCTCACAAATCTTTCCCACAGTCTTTCCATCCACTGTTTGATGATGCAACATCTTAGTCAATTCAATCTCTTGGAAAGGCGTCTCATTCGAAAGTCTTGACCTCAGCCAACTCAAAACACTTACCACTCCTTTAACCTTTTCCTCCTCTGGTACTCCTCTCAGAGCATCCCTTGCTTCTCCTACCAGGTTATCCTTGAGCAATGACATAGCAACAGGTGTTTCCATTCCACCGTAACGAATCATGAAACCAGTCTCGAAATCATCCCAATCTTCCTTCATTCCAGAATATTTCGACATTTCAGGAAGCGAATTTGCCAACCATCCTAGTGATTTGCCCATCACAGTATTATCATTCCTCAATCCACATCCATTACCACCACTCATCCCAGTCATCCCGTTGGAAAACCCTGATCCCACGTTGTACTGGCTCTGATAGTTGGAATAACATGCATTCTGATCACTTCTATCTCCTGCACCACCGTACACTCGAGTGTGATAATCACCAACTCGCTCACCCGATGATTCTTGCAGTATCCTTTCTCCTCTCGAGCCTTCAGATGGCATTGTGGGCAACCTTTCCTTCTGCTGTGGGCATGTTTGCCCAGATTCACTGGCACCTCTGCTCGTTGTGGAAACCTGCTTCACTCGAATTGCATGTAGCTGTGTAGTGAGAGCCTGACATTCATCATTGATTGCTTTCCATTTATCAATCAATCGCTCCTCATCTCTCACTGACATAGCTCCCTTCAACTCTTCCAGTTCTTCTTTCATTTTCTGCCATCCCTGTCTCTCAAATGACACATTATCTCTCTCCTTATAGACCTTTTCTAGCAACGCGGGAATGTTATCAACTCCCTCCAATTCTCTCAATTTACGCGACATTTCTCTCATCAATTCCACTTTCATCAGATTTTCAGAAAATGCTTTCTCTACTTCTTCCAGTGAAGCCAATCCCAATCGATGCAAGAATTCTTTCACCATTTCATCACTCACGGATGTGCCCATTATTATAGACTGGAAATTACTCTTCCCCTCTGTCTATACCTCGTGGCAAATCAACAACTCTGGCACGTGCAAACACGTAAACAACTCACGGGGTCGTAAACAACACGAGATCCCTCTCTATCTCTGCCGTCTATCCGTTCTCCACGGTCTCTCGCTTCCTCCGCGACACCTCTTCCCTTCTCCACACCAACCGACGATCACTTTCGTCACACTTACGTGCAACTATCACAACACACTCACAGTCGTTTTCAGGCTATCAGGCACGAATTCCTCGCGCTTTCCAACCTTACTCGCAACACAGAGAGAACTTTTCACCGAAATTACTCGAAAACAACGAGCAAAATCGATTACTCAGCACTCAGTAAGTGTGCTTCGCTTTAGCTCCCCAACCGGCACAACCGGTCGGATCCACGCTTGGCTACGATCGTACCAACTCAGAAAGGACACAATCCAATCTGAGTAACTCACCTTACAAGAGGTCGTTGTCTCCACAGCCGGCTCAGCCCCCACGTTTTGTAAGTGTCGACGGTGTGCGGTGTGAAGAGGGCGAGTTGAGTCGAGTTGGAACGAGTTTTATCCGACGAAAACGCTCTACCCCGAAGGATAAGCGACCGCAACGCACCAAAACAACTCAACTGACGAAAATAGGCCAAGCGAAAAAGGCGAAAACGAAGCTACCGTAATACATACAGGTCAAACCTGAATCAAGCCAATCGTGGCGAGAGCCTAACAATTCAAATAGATGCGGGAATTCAAATGATACCGTAATCCTATGGTTGGAGCAACAACATAATAAACGAACAAAATAAATATTATTTAATTATCTAATAATTAAATAATTAAACGGTGATGAAATACAATAAATATTCTTCTTATTTACAATGGGAGGGCTCTTCCATTACAGAAGGCGATATATATTATAATGCACACTAACGATCAATCGACCTTCTTACTCAAGGACCCAACGGTTAAGTCTAATACTAATCGAATACAGATGAGTCCCCATTGCAAAATAACTACAGTTATAAGAGGTATGATCAGTGATAGGTTTGAAATCTAAATTCCGATCAAATTACTATTATATTTAACAAAAAAGTGAAGTCTAAGCAAATCCCACTTTGGGTGAAAACGGGCGATTGACGATCATTCTTACAGTAACCCGTCACTAACACAGGGTGTTCGTCGCAAGACCTCAATGTTTTCGCCTGCGATATTATTTTCGCGATATATGCCAAGCTTATATTCACTTTGATATTTCAAATAATATTGAAAAAATATACATAATAATAATAAAATATATAAATTACACGAACCAAACCGGCGGTAATCATGTGTGTGTCCGGCGGCAACAAATGCGCGCGAGGAAACGGCCGCGTCACGTCGCGGTCATTATACTTTTAAAGAACTGCGTTGTTTTTGCCTTTGATTATGATTACTGGCTAATATTGACCAAGCGAATATGATGTGATCGATGCTTTGTACAGTCCTCGATGCCAAGCTACCAGGGTACGTGATGCCTTGCTATTGTACTACTTGCGATCGTTCGTCACCATGGCAACTCGCGCAATAGAACGTATAGTAGCGCTCCCTATTCTTATCTTTCATTTCACGTTCGTTTTTTTTGCATTTTTAAAAATGTACCAATGTACTGATTGGCTACTCTTAGTGCTACCACTAGTTAATATTTTTGCGTTACGGTTCATTTTAGCCATAGACCACCGGTCTATTTCTAATCATTTCCTTTTCGCGAGTCGCACACTAGGCGTATTGGTTGCCACGCGTTAGTATTTCATTCGCCAAGCCCTGTTATGCTTCCCATACTTTCGTTGTTTTTTTCGCCAAAAAAATGAAATTTGAAGCTCAGTTGTACTGGTTGCCATTGAGCGCTATTGGTTCGCATCGTAATTAACGAATGTTTAACTAATTATTGATTAATTGCAGTGACAACATGGCCTGGCCTCATCAGCTCAAGAAAAACATAGATATCCTCGAGGATAAAGTTATTGTGAGTTCACAGCATTTGTGTATATTGAAAACAGTATGACGATAACTTAAACGAAATTATTAGCGATAGAAAAACTGTTCAACGATTAGTTTTCGATAAATGTATTCATTTTTATTAATAATTATATATTTCAGGCTCTATGCACATCGAGGGGAACGACGTTCGAGACTCGGGAAATGCGCAAACAACGCTGTGTCAGACGTCAAGGTTGGTTTTCTCATAGTCTCTCACTCCGTTATAGTAATCTTTTCGTACATATAATCAGACTAGGCTAATTTCGTCGTCAAAAACATGACCCTTTTGTGTTTTCACGTAAGAATACCCCGTGTTTAATTAATTCCGGGGTCAATTGTCTGGCTCAGTGGTGTGAAATCGGCTGTGTTTCAGTACAATCTGCTGAGTCGGCTGCGGGAATCGCCAATAGCAGCAACCGCCCCCTCAATGACCACGAAACGCTTCAGAGAGTCGTTGACGTAAGTCTCTCGCTATGCTTCCGCTGAAAATCTAATACCATCCCCGCCTCGTATTATGAATTCTGAGCAGAGAGGCGAGAGACGCTAGGGTGAACGTCATTCCAAACAGTAAATAGCCCGAATCAAGATGTCAATACTGGTGCTAAATCAGAATAAATGAACAAATATATTATTAATTAGTGAATATGTCATGACCAATGGCAGGCACCACTATTTGAAAGCATTTGTAACACTGAATTCTTTCGACAATCAAAAACGTGTCACTGTGCAAATGTGTCCTTGGCTACTGCGCAGATATTAGTTTCGATCCCGAGTGAGAATAGTAGACTACTAATAGGCTACTGATGTATAAGTACAATGTGCCATACAAATTAATTAAATTATATCATAATTGTTTAATTAAATATAAATTCTTTCCAGGAGCTAATGGTCGAAGTGGACGCTCCCGATGTCGATATCGACTTTGTCAAGACTAAAATGAGTCTGATCGGAGAGCTCTTTGATGACCTCCTCGTCGAAGGACTACGCAGTATCATGGTTCGCAAATTTTAAATTTGTCTTTCTAAGAACGCAGGTGATCACCGAACGTTCAAAATTGAACAGGGGGTAGCAGACCGATCTCGATTGAGAGTCGAAAGGACTAGAAATTAGTCTCCTCCGTCTCTACGCTTTCCTTAAAATAAGCGCTTTGCGGACCGAACATCACTCTCTTTTTACTATTGATCATTATTTCCCGAAAACCTTGTGTAGTCATTCTTTTATGAGCAACGGCGACGTATCCAATTGGTTTATTGATCGACGCTCGATAACTACAGATCACCGCAACTTTGCAACAACTGATAAATTCTATATTCTATTCTATATATTCTATAACTACAGATCCGAAACACAGGAACTGCAGCGGAAGAGAGGTCCCGAGTCACGCGCAGTTCCATCGTTGCTGCAATGGACAAGGCACTGGTGAGTTTGACAGTCAATTCAATTCAATATTTGTTCCGTTGTGGGGCATGCTAGCACAGGAAATTAGAAGATGAACGTGGCAGGGAAACGGAGGGCTGTCGTTGTAGTCAAATCGGTTGGGGACAGCGAGAGTATGGGGAAGGGTGGGGGAAGGAATGGGGGGGGGAGCGGAAGCTCAAAGATGAGATAGTATGGGAAAACGAGAGAGCGGAACACGCACAAAAGTTTACTCCTACAAGTTCTTGTGAAAGCAGAACAAGAGAAAGTATGAGATTAAAGCAGAATTAGATCTTACAAGAAATTCATGATAAAAAACGATTTCAGTCGTTGGACTTCAATCTGGCCGATTATATGAAGAAGCCGGAACAGGTTAGTCCATTTGTGGACACGAGTGGATAATGAGTTAAATTTCAGCCCAAGGGACTAGCCCGGAGCATTCACATCGAGAATCTGAAGGTAGGGAGTTCGCTTCGATCATTCTAACTGTACTATGCGAAAATTGTCACTGCCTAGTCAATATATCTGTAAATACTATCCAATAGACTGAGAATGAGCGATCTTTATTTTGAAAGAAAATAAAATAATTAAATTCTTCCGTTTCGTTTCACTCTGAAATGGGTTTTGCGAAACGTTGCGGGGAGTAACACACCTACACACATCCTCATGGTGTGTGGCCTAGTGTGTGCTTGAGTTCTCCTTTGTTGCGGGAAATTACCCGAAACCCAATACTACTTGACAGGATGAAGACCGCATTTTGCCTCATCACTCTACACATACTAAATGATATTTGTATGGGAAAAACTGAAGCGACTCATTAAAACTTTCAATAAAAATAGCATATAAAATCATTTATCATAAGATTATGATAAGATGGGCAAGAAGTTCGCGGACTATTTCGTCGACGCAATCGCTGCTATGAACAATGCGGATATCAAGAAGATCAACATGCTGAGAGCCGATGCCGCCAGTGAGTTCGTCAAGTAGACTAATGGCTGCTCAATAAAAACACCAGGAGTAAGGTTTCAAGCTAAGCTTAGGCTAGTGTAGAGTAAGGTCAGCTAGAGCAGGAGACCCTTCAGTCGAATTTGGGATGGGAATACGTGGAACGGTCCATTATCTTGCGAGACAATAAATGCATTGCAGTGGTGACGATCGAAAAGTGGGCGGACAAGTACCAGAAGGATGGCGAATTTCTCGACAGAAACATACACGTCACGAAGATTGTTCCATTCGAGATCATCAAGAGAATCCTGGAGAGAGAGGTGAGGTAGTATCTCGAAATTTACCTTTAAAAAGTCCCCAAAAAAGCCTGGAGAGCATCAATCAATGAAAATAATCGATGCAATCATCTTCTCGCAACCCACGAAGATATTAGTGATAACATAACGGTGATTTCAGGGATGAGCCCTCCACTATATAGGGATAACATCGATTATTTCCAGTTCCCGTACTTCTACTGTCCTCTGTGCAATGCTCTCGAGTTCACCGTCAAACAGCATCTCGCCCATCACTCGAATGGAGTGCACTGCAAGCACATGAAGAGGGTATAGATTAGAAAGATATATCCTGACATCAGGCAATCAGGGATCAGTACATTATGTTAGATGCTGTCGGGGCTTGTGGATAGCAAACTTTGTTCACATTTTTATTATTATTTTTTTCTGAATAACATCAATTGCAGATTTCTGAGTCGCCCGATCAGGACGGCTGGAAGAAACTCGGCTATTTTTTCGCCACGAAATATTTCGTACATCTCTCGGATGTCAGCGAAAAGTGAGTTACTGAACATATTAGTTCGTGAAAATATTCGAGAGAATTGAGTCAACTATAACATGAGAAAATGTCAATGAATTTCAGCATCCATAATTTCTACAGCCACCAAGTGACCACTCCCTATGTCGTGTGAGTTGTATATGTAATTACGAACAAGGCGGTTTTGTCTAGCTTTTTCGAGCACAGTTCCTAACACCTTCAAAACCTAACGACCTATATGCTCAATAATTCATTTAGCATACTAGCAACAAGAGAATGTTTAGGAATAAAGGGTGTGAAACAGATTGGTCTATGGGATTAAGCTTCTTCATTCAGGAGCGGATCGGTTGTAGCGAATCCGATGAATAATACGATTCCGACGGTGGAATGGCTAGAACAAATCGAGAACAAATACGCAATGCAAATCAACGGTGAAATTGACAGCACAAGGCTCCGAGGTCAGTTATTATTGATCGCACGAAGTAAAGATCTGATACTTTCGAGTGAATTTTCTTGACTCTGCAGTTGATCTCTAATATTTTTGGTGTCCGTATCATCATTTGGCTAAATAGAGTTATGGAAAATATTTTTAAAAAACCAATTGGGCTATTTATTCTTCTGGGAGCACCTACCAAGATAAACGTATTGCAGACACAACGTATATGGCTGAAATCATCCCTGGAATTATTGCAAGACACAAGGTTATTTTCGGAATCTTTTAGCAACAGCTACGCATGTTTTGCAATGAAAAGTGAGCATTATTATAGTTGGCATCAATAATTTCGAGATTTACAAATATTCCAATGAAATCCATTCATTACAGAGTAAGATCGGCAAGGATCTTTTCGCTGAAATCGACGCTTACTTCAAAAAGGGAAAGGTAAGAATGGTATTCATAGGTATTCATATAAGTTCCCCTGATGGCACTCATGGGAACCGGATAAGACTGATTCTGTATTTCCTGTATACCGGCTTCTTGCATCAAGGCCCATTGTGAATCTGTGGTAGTTACTAACTATTAGGGAATTAGGATTATTATATTAACTATAACTATTACGATTCGCTAGGGAAGAGAGAGGGGGCGGGGCAAGGGCAGCGGATTCGCTAGAGAGAGAAGAGAATCGCGCAATCCGCTCTTTCGGGCGGATCTCTCCCTCGCTAGGCGAGAGGAGGGAGATGGGAAGAGGGGGAGAGCACCTCTCTCCCCCTCTCTTTCCATCTCTCCCTCGATTCGCGGATTCGCACCAAAAGAGCGAATCCGCTGCCCTTGCCCCGCCCCCTCTCTCTTCCCTAGCGAATCCGCGGGGCGAGAGGGAGGGGGCGGGGCAAAGCGCCGTAATACCCAATCCGCTCCGCTATCCACATCCCTAGTAGTTAGGGAATTTGTATTTTTAGATCCATAAAAAGCTCACGTTGATACTTTCAGGACATTTTCTGCCATCGTTGCCACGTGACGGTCAGCTCGAGTGTCTTCTTCTATCGTCACCTCCGCAATCCGTACCATCTCGGATGCAATGTGAGACTGCAATTGAGATAGATTCCTGACTGCAGGGACTTGGTTCACGCTGGGAGCTTCCTTATCAACAAGTGACAGAACTAGCTTTAGTGGGGCTACGATATTGCCGACGGGAACATCCAAGACTGTCCACAACAGTGCAGTGTTATTACAAACTTGCCAATGCTGTCTCTGTCTTCGGTGTGCTCTAATCGGCTAGCAGAGATCAAAGCTGCGTGGTTCACATTCCGTACTTTACACAACCCGGAAATGCTAGCGACATCTTTGGAATCGTTTATATTTTTTGTATATCTACGTATTTCCTCTGCGCCCGAGACAGTTTCCATGTCGCCCTCGCATAGATGGTCGTACACACGCGAATTGAGAGACATCTCTCCTTAATCAAGGAATAATAATAAGATAACCATGATTGCTTACAGGATGGTCGTCACTTTCACCTCATTACGGTCTCCGTCAATCTTCACACCCAGGAACCCCTAATCTGTTGATGAATTCGATTTTGGACAGCCACATTCCAATCTTTACTCATTCCGACTCTGTCTTCCATTGTCTATCCTTTTCTCCCAGTTATTACAGTTTCCCTGTGTACTCTTTTCATCTCTTATCATAACAAATAAATTTCCCCTCTTTCAAGTATTCATTCGATGTTTTTATCTTGTCTACGTTTAATATAACGTTATTTGTATTCCTGAGTTTTGTTTTATAAAATATATATATATAATTCCTTTATTCAAGAGAAATCTAGTTTATGAATCTACGATCCGACGTTTCTTCTCTTCGCGAGAACGTGAATAAAGGCGTAAATGCCGACCGCTACTCCGGATACTCCCGCCATGAGAAGCCACACGAAACCCTGCAATTTTAATTCTATGATCAAAGATCAAAACTTGGGGTCAATTTTTTGGCCGGGGTTGTATCCCCTCCGGATCCCGACGTTCTTAGGCGGACCGCGTTTGAAGTTCAATCAGCCTGCCAACTACAGAATCAGATTGCCTCCAAAATGCGACACTTTTTTGCATTTAGTTTTCATACCGAATCTAAACCGGATCCGGCTAGCCTATATCTCTCCATGTTACTTCCTGTTACCATACCTGGTACCAATCGACGGTTGCCGTGTAAATATTCTGCAGGATCGCAGTTTGCGCCAATTTCGCAAGTTCTTGAGCGATCGAAGAGACTGCGTACGCTTTGCCGATCTTGAATCGTAGTTATTATTTACTGTTGATTCCACATGAGCAGAGCAAATGAAAATTAGAAACTTATTGCATTTCTAATTTTTTTATTAATTTAGAAGAATTTCACCACTTTAGAGGGAGCGCTCTCCTCATTTCGCACACTCTATCACTCGTTGCCGGCAAGCTCACTTGGAACGCAATGCTCATATCTCAGTTCAAACAAAAATTGAAAAAAAGAGTTTCGAAAGTGTTATCAGGTAGCCACGACCCACCATCTCACATCGAGAACTCAGTTAGTCAGATATTCGTGGGACACCTCCTTTAAAGAAGGCGTAAACTCAATATTTTCGGGGGATATCTGATGTCATAGGTCGATAGTTTCCGTAAACCACATTCCGAATTCGAAAATTATAACTCGTTAGCTCAACTTTGAACTGAGTTACACGCGCGCAAAGTTTCTACAGGGCACAGGCAAAATCAAGATGCGCGGTGCAAAGGGAAGGGAGCTAGGTCAAGACACAGAGGAGATGGGAAGAGACAGGAGAGGGGCGAAAAACTCTCGCGTCTGTCACTCTCACCCTCCTACAGTACTTTCCCCTGATTGCACCGGGAAGTGCTTCCCCGAATTTGGAGTTTACGCCTTCTTTGAATAAATTATCTCACCTCATCCGGCCTGACAATACACGACATGAAAGTGAAGGTGAGTGGATTCAGAAGACCGTGGAATGCCTGATATTAATTAATTATCTATGCCCGAGGCGCGACGATATTAATGGTACATATGAGGTGGATGTAACTGGAGGTGGGGTGGGGGGATGCTCTCAAGTATTAGGGGAGTTTGGAAAGGTCGGAAATAATGGGGTGTGCTGCAATTCTACGCATGAAAATTCGGATATTTGGGGCCGTGCGTATTGTGACAGGGAGTTGGGAGTACAATAGAAATTATGCATGAAGGAGTGAAATTGTAGAGTGAAAAATTGATCGGTCAAGTCGGATCCAGTTAGTGATCCTAAATTAGGATTCCTAATGTGCAATAAGCCACCGCCACGTCACGGATACCTTCATTTTACCTTTTCATGACACTTTTTCTGACAGTATTGAGAAAAATAGTGGGACTGTATCGTCAATTCATGTCGCCTGCCGTCTGACTTTTGTTTTCTCTGCCTAATTTTCAGGAAAATAGGGCCAAACTCAATCGGCTTTGAATAATCGCTGGCCAAGCAGTGTCCTCCAGCACGACTCAATACTGTCCATGATTATCGGGACGACTTTACCTTTTTATCTACTTATTGTGACCGTACAATGTCACTGATCACGACGGTTTACATGTGGTGATCGGGAGACGGGAAAAGGCGCCGAGAAAAGCGAGAGAGCGTGCGTAGGTGAGAGAGTTTGGCGATCACAGTCTACTGTTCACTAGGGTTGGCTACACGGTTGCGGGATTGCGGGCCTGCAATGGCGAAGGAGAGGGATGCTGGCCTGCAATGCCCGCATCAGCTCTCAATGAGAGATGGGAAGTGGGTTCCCGACAAGAGAGTGTGTAAAATGAGGAGAGTCTTCCCGCATCCCTCTCCTTCTCCTCTCGCCTATTCGTTGCGGGCCCGCAAACCTCGTATTGCCAACACTACTGTTCACCTCGGGAATCATGGAAACGTAGATCATCCAGGACGATTGAGCGAGACCAATGATGAGCACGCAAGAGGCCATCGAGGCTGAATACAAGGGATTTAGTAATTATTTTTTGCTATTCAGATGTTCAAAAATTAATAACCTTTTGTCATTATTTAATGTTACCATATCGATTTCTTTATTTATAAATTAATTAAATATTTATAATTAAGAACGAGTAAAAAAGTACGAGATGAAATGGATATATTTGATCAGAAACAGACCGATGGCAAGACAGATGCAGAGTGTGTCACGAAACTTGAACACTTTCTTCAGCAGAGCCAACCCGATTGTCATTCCGATTATCTCTGAAACATAGTAAAGTCAAACACAGATTCAAAGATTTAGTGCTTCGAAACACTGATGGAACAAGGACCTTATCAATTTTCTATGGTCAACTACAGGTCGTTCGAGCGACGACTATCTCTCCAACTTTAGTTTAGTGCAACTCTGGCCATATTTACCGAACAAATTTGTTGTATTTGTTTTTAATTAGTTCTGTGTTGAAACGTAGTTAAATGTTTGGTGGTAAGTTATAATGGAAAAATCGTAGCTGGAAATTATTTGGCCGAATTCTACATCTTACTATCTCACCGGTTCACAGAACTCCCTAAGCGCTCATAAAGTGCAAAACAATTACTTACTGCAAAACTGCCCTTGTTCTCGCTAAAAGAATGGAAAGTGCTTTGCATTTCTCTTCTTTCCCTATCTCATTCTTTCATTCGCCAATTATCTCTGTTACTGGATTCATCACTAAATTGTCACGAATTTTGATTTCAGGGCATTATTTCAAGTAATTCAGCATGCACAACTGTATGAAAAGTTAAAAAAAGTACTCCCTCTGATCCAGTGCGAAAAATGAGAATGTGTCTATTGAATCATCAAAAATTGATGGACACATGGAAAGTGATGTGCATGGCGATCTCTCTCACATGTGCGGGGCGCAATTATCTCTGCAACTGGATTTGTCATGCGCTCTGTCAGGAATATATCAGAATACGGGACAGTGACCTTCGCGACCAACGATTCATGCGCCTCGGGCTATGTGTTGCGGTTCTTCTAGCAATGAGCGTGAGTTTTTTTTCATTTTTTTGAGCTGGTTTTATCACACATAAAATTTGGCGATATTCTGGATAATTATAATAATAATTTATCCACGCCCAATAATAATGGTTTTCATTTGAATTATAGTTACTTATTTCAGGCCGTCTCTATCGATTCACGAAGGCTAATCTTGACCCATCGAATCAGAGATCGTCATCGTTATGGACGACTAGGATTTCATCGATTCACTCGCAACTCTGTTGATATTTCTCCATCAAGTAGCTTCAACGAAATGCTCAATTTTACGCGATCACAATTTTTGTGACCTTTTTAGCCATGCAGCCATTATGTATGAATCGATTATCCTATTTGTTATTCATTTTGCAGTCGCTCAATCTACCTGGTCAAGCTTTAGTTCGGTGCTCGGCAATTTTCGTATGTTGGTTCCTGTACGATTTCAGTTGACAGCCCGATCATAAGTGAATAAATTTACATACGAACGATGGGTCGGAGGGATTTGTACTGTGCCCACTCGTGAGTGCCCCAGTTGAATGGCGCTAGCTTCGTGTATGTGCCCAGTAGACCTGGAATTTATTATTCGCTGGACTATTGATTCATGTGCTTGATACATCTATTTTGCTTCTCCCTAAGCCCACGCATTATTTACAAGCTGTAATTTTTTTTGCAAAACATTGAAATGAAAAAGAAATCATCCACTTTTCTCTTCTCCGAACACGAATTGATCAAGGAAGTTTGCGATGAAGCACATGTAGAGGAACAGGCGTCTGAATGGAAGTAATTAGGGACGTTGTAGTCATATTGATCCTATTGATCCAGAACTCCTGCCCAGTAAGCGGAAGCCCCGGTTTCGATTCCCGGTCTGTACATTAACCTTTGCTATCTCTATTAATAATCGTAGTAGTCACATTGGAAATCACGACTGAAACTACGCGCATTATATGTGTTGTGAGGAAGCTGTCATCGCTATCTCTTCAGCCTATAGCTAGTCTACTTGTAGTGTCATATTTTTGTATTTGTCTTTTCAAGTTTGACTTGGAATCAAAACTAGAGTGAAACAGCCGCGCAGTCACCTGTAGTCTCTCCTCTTGACGATGAAGATTCGCAGTGCGAACCATAGCGAGAGGAACGCATTTTTCGTCGTTTCGAGGATCGTTTCTCTGTAATTATTTTAGTATTATTCTTCTCCAAATTTGTCTCCGTAGTCATTTAAACTTTCCATAAGAAAGTTTTTTTTTCTGCACATTTTACATAATGAAATGGCCCAACCGAGTATCTATATCGCAAATATTTCGCTTACGCGAACTATTTTATCAGAGAAATTTCGCTGATGCGGAAAGAACATTGACAATTCCAACGATCACACTCATTTTCAATTCAGAATGCGACATGGAAAGTGTATTTTATCTCTGCTGAACTCACTTTGGTGGCTCGACGAGTTGTTCCTCATCAGATTCCACCACGCCCGCTTCTTCTTCTTTCAACACGATGTGTGTCGGATTTGTCGGCCGGAGAATGAACACTCCATAGAGAAACGAGAGCGCAGTGAGACCTGCAAAGTCATCATTCACATTTGTATCGATGTCACGTCTATTTTAAGAGTGCTGAACCCTAATTCACACACAAAGGCTGAAAAATTGCAAAAAAATAACGATATGCACCACAGATAGGAAGCCAAATACGGCAAAAACGATGGGCCAAGCCGGGGATTGAACCCGGGACCTCTCGCACCCAAAGCGAGAATCATACCACTAGACCACTTGGCCGACGAGAAAAAGCCTGCGGGCTGTCCCCTTTCAGCTACTCTCACTATCCCGGCCGAGAGTTGTTTGCACATTGCTTACTCTATCTCTCTCCTTCTCTCTCTCATGTGAATTTCCGGTTCGCCCCTCGCTACCTTTTCTGCACGCGAGAGATTCGTCGAGAATAACAAGGAAGGGAAATGACTAGTGATGATTTTTCTGCGGATATCGAATGTTCTCTCGCAGGTTCGTTACAATACTAATCATGAAAGTTGCAGAAATATGAGTGCTCGTGTTCGGCTGATTATTGCGTGAAAACGTGCGTGCAACAATAGATTATGATGGACTTAGAGCTTGCTGCGGTGCTAATCCCCTCTAGGATTGTCATCAGTTCGCGCCAGAAACTACAAGCAACACTGACAATGAGCCCGCATAAAATAAAATTGCGAAGAACAACTTCGCCTTCATTCTGCCTTTCCTCTAGATTAAGGCAAGAAACAATAATTTTTAGAGAACGCCTTCTCACCAAGAGATATTCCGAGAATGGTAATCATGTCGACCACATTGAGCAGAAGATCGGTGAATTGGGCGCCGCCAAAATTGCCCAGCGAGAAGATGATTGAGACAACGACCATGCGGAATGAGAGCTGAATAGAATCTAATTATGACAAGGGAATTATTGTGTTTTGGCATTATTGTTAATCGATAGTCAAACGAATTCTTTCTTCTGCAAGTTTTGCTCTGATTTGCATTGTCAGAGTAGAAATAACAGCAATTTGCGCAGCATGGCGATATATATATAGAGAGTGGTATCAATGGCACTGAGAAGCAGTCCGTGCTCACCTGTTTCTTGTCAGGGAAGATATCCGTTAAATAGGAGTTGACGCATGTCATCGTCAAAGACCAATCACCGAATAGTCCACAGAACGATGCCATCGGATACGTCCACTGGAATTTAATTAATATTTTGTATATTTAAAACAAATAAAAGCAACTCTGACACCAGACATCATTTTTTATTGTCCTATATCTACAAAAACGGCATCGATTACACTGTACGCATGCCAAAGGAAAGGAATTAAATTTCTCAACCATTAGAATCGTACCTCTAACGGCCAATCCGTCACTTCCGAGTACATTAGCATCTTGAGTGAGGTGGACAGCATTACGGACACGAGACCGATCAACATCGGCAGTTTCCGACCGTGCTTGTCACTGTAACTCCCTGCAAATGTAAAATGTTTCTCTTTGAATGTCTCAAAAATTTATTTTTTTTGGAATTGAACCAAGCGCCCTCGTAATATGGCATTTGATTTCCCGAAATAAGTCCGTAAGTTAGTTCTGTTCGAGATTGGCAGATAAAAACTGACCATACACGACTCCCATGACAATTGAAACGGGTGTGTTGATGTAGTCGTACTGTTGATCCCAGTACACCTAAACTGAGGCCGAGTATAATCTCAGCGTCAAGAGAGCGAGGGAAGGCAATACGTGAGCAGTACCATGTACTTATTCAGATACTTCTTCTCGTCTTCGTCGGGAGGCGCCGGTCCGTACGTCCGATTCATCTTGTCCTGCTTGAGTGTGGGGTTGACCGTGCCCCTGAAGTTGATTAGCATTTCCAGTGGTTTTCTGGGAGCCGGAAAGAACAGCAGTTTTCAGAAGACTTTTGAAGCATTTTATTCAGAGCCGGGGAACAGATGAGATGCCGGCTTGCTATATTTGAGTTTGAGAAGTTCGGATATTTGAAATGTTGTTCTACAATTTGATAGAAGTGATGTTCTGGCTGATTGCATAATATCCATCGTCGCCATATCAAAATACTCAACATTAAAAATAATAACTAAGCTCTCGCACTTTCTCATGATTCTCTTATAAGAGCATCGTGAATTATGAGAGTCAGAGGAATAATATTATTTCGAGGTTTATATTATTATATTCTAATGATGTTATCGACAGACAGACGACAGACATTGTAAAAAGGTAAGAGAAAAAGCATAAACAAACACTCACACAGCCGAATTAGCGCCCGACATTACGAGAATGATGGGCTCCGTGTGGACTTGTAATGTGAGAAAGGCCTTCCATGCCATCGATATCCACGCCATCGCCCTGAAATGGAAGTGATCTATCAAAACCGATTAACAGAAACCTGCACATAAAACGCGCTTTGATAACAAAGTTTTTACGAAATTAAAAAAAAAGAGAAAAAAAAGACCACCAGGAAAAGGCGAAATGCGCAAATAGAATCAATATGAAAAGTATTTTAAAAAATGCGACATCCTTGACGCATTGAACAACAAATTGCGATGATTTCTGCAAAGACGTATCGGTTTCGATGAACTGTTGCGAGTGATATGTGAAAAAAGGAAAAGAAAAGATCGGAAGCGAGTTTAACAGGGGGTGACGGGAGGGATCGATCATTGAGCCGGCATAGAATCACACGCTCTATCGCGGAAATGATAAGGAATGCTGACAATCCGCGCGGTTTCATCACCTCTTCCTCGCCTTGACTCCCCATTCCCCGCGCTCTCTCGTCGGTCAGAGGTCTGTGCTCTTATCTCTCCATTCCGCATTCTCGTTAGGGAGTCAGAGAGGCGAGAGAGTAAGGGAAAGTGAGAGGAACAGAACATCCAACTTGGTTGCTAGGTATGAGCAGACGAATATTCATTTCGCACACTCTCGTCTCTCGTCAATCAAACGGGTGAGAGATTATGGCATATTGAGAGAGTAGGAGGAAAGTGTGGGGAAGGGCACGTACCTTGTGTTGATAATCGTCGCTGATCTCTCAATCCCCTCTTATCGACAACATTTTTCACACGCGTCAACACGTCGACCAATGGGGACTAGAAAGGATGTTTCTATCAACTAGACCGAACTTCTCGGGCCTTCTTGATTACTAAAAATCCATGTAGAGTTCACCCTGATATTAAATATCCGCACACCTAGTTTAGGCGCCTCTCGCCGGAGAATTAACTGTGAAATCAGAAAAGGAGTGGAAAGAAACGAAAAATCCCCAATCTCACTCATGAAACTCAATGGAGTGGCAAAACATGCGAGTTCTCGACAAGCGAAAATTCCCCCACTCGAGTGATCAATACGAGATGCGCGCGATTGGTAGAGTGATGGTCAAAACAAGAGAGTAGAGGGATTGTGTGTGTTCTGATGGTTACCTATTGTGTTACTTCTCTATCGTTTCTATCTCTTGATCACGCTGCTCTATTTAATTTCAAATATTTTTCAAATCTAAGCATCTTCGATTTCTACCTATCCACGGAATGCTGCGACACGTTCCGCTGTTTTTTCGTTGGTGATTTTTAGGGTATTCTCTTATTTTTCGTACCCTAATCATTCCTTCCTCATTTCCCGTTCATCTCGACACACTGTGTACACTGTTTTGCATTAATAACGTGTACTGAGCGGAAGAAAGTGTGGAGATCGAAGAGAGCAGTCAGATAAAACGAGGGAGATGAAATGGGCTGATGGACTCCCGAAATGGAACGGGATGAGTACTATCCTGTCCCTGCTCCCCTCGTTTTGTCCTTTGCCTTATCCTCTCGACTCGCCATCATTTAGAAGGAGATCACGGAAAGAATTTGTTGGTCCCGATACAAATTGCACTCAAATTTATTTGTTTCGTGTATGGGGACATTGTGGGAGATGTATGGGGACATTGTGGTTGTGGGAGAATGTACTTTATATAACAAATATTGCATTAGTAAAATTCCCAGAGATCCATGCACTTTAGATTCAACCCATCGAAAGTGATCTTCCACCCTCTTCTCTGCCCTCCTCCCTGCCCTCAATTTGAATGAGCGTGCACCTGCCTCAAACGCAGGTGCACGCTAAGGTAATCTGTCACAAGAGGGATGGAAAGGGGGGGGGACGAAAGGAATTAATTATAGCTCTAGAGATGGACAAAGAAGGAGAGGGGCACTTGCATCGTTTAATGGTCCATTCGCAACTCTGCTGCGAATGTTATCCCATGTAGCTACATTTACGCGCTATCAAACCTATTCATTCCTTTTACCTTATCGAACATAGGGTTCAAAATTTCGATCCAATCACTTATTTTCAGTCTTCGATCTACTCTCGAAGTTTTGAGTCTTCTTACGTGAGGACAACCAATGGAAGCCAATAAGAATCGACACCAAAAGGTGAGCGCATTCCCAATAATAGATATTCGAAATAATGGGCAATCTTTGTTCATCGTTCGTTTTACCAACATCGTTTTACCGACTGAAAAGGGTTGTAGTCGAGCTGCAAACCTAAGTTATGAATACCGATCCTAATTCTGAAAGGGGCTGAAAGGCGACAGTTCTAGCTACATTTTATAATATATTCTGACAAACATTTGCATAGTTCGAGTTTGGTTTGGCTGTGGAATTTTAAACTCTCTGGAGAGAACAAAGGGGTCAAAAACACATATCTCTGAAGTGAAATTGTTTGGAAAGGGAAATATTGATTGGTAGAAAATCTCGAGTGAAGCAGGTACAATGAAGTCCGTGATTATCTCACTCTTTTTAGGGACAACACTGCGAAATTGTGAATCGCGGTCCATGATATCCGATGAAGATGAAGTGATCATTCTGTTTTCTCGTATCGTCACAAAGGATTCCGTCAGATAAGAAGACCTGCATTTTATGTGTGATTTGTGATATTTTTAGAAAACTTCTGTTCTGTGTATTTTTTAAATAATAAATTTTTCATAGTGGCTTGTTGCCAAAACACACATAAAACATGAATGAATGAACATTAATCAACAAGTATAAGACACCAACAAGAAGTTTCTTTAAAAGGTTCTTATTAATGCGAGGTTCCGAAAGAACGTCGTCAAAAATGTGCCCGATTTCGATGAAACTTGGCTGGTGTCCATCCACTGCTATGAATAATACGCGCGCGAATTCTTCTAAGTAACGTCTTACCCTTTCCCTCCATTCCATCCCTTCTCTTGTTTTAAAACACGCATTGTTTCAATAGAAGAAGAAACATTGCTCCTTTCAAAACCCGTCTCTGGAACCGACCAAAATAGTATCGATTCGATGTTTAAGCAAATTACAGCTGTGAGTTTCCTGCTTCACACTTCAGATCTGAGTTTTGTATTTGCTTTCACATTGCTTCCTTAGTTCTTTTCTGTATTCCGGTCATCGAGCACGGAAAATCCGCCCGATTCATCTAAAGAGGCTGCCAAAGTAATATTATCTGTTGTGTGATAATCAAGGCTCTTAAAATCTTAAAATATATTTCCAGAACGCCAAAATGGAACGGAAAAGAGAGCGCATCGAAGCGGAGGAGTTGGTGAGAATTAGCATTGAACGTCAAGATTTACTCATTTGTTCAGCGTATTATGGATCCGAAATATCCAGCCGCATTTCATTAGGAAGTCTTTATTATCTAGACTCTTCCTAGCAGTTTTTCTTATCTTTTCGTCTCATAAGCATCTCTTCGTTCAGCGCAAAATGGATATCCGAAATCTGCTTCGAGTAGATCCCTCGAGTCGCCAATGGCTTGACCACACGGATGCATATGCTGAGCAAGCACGAGAAAAGGTATCTAAATAACTACCATTACCAATAAATAATAAGAAGTTCTCAATAAATTTCCCGTGTCGAGGCAGAACAATCCTTATCCAAAGGCGTCAGAAAATTGGAAGCAACATCGATTACGGAAGGTCAACGTGTACTAGTAGTCTGGCCAGCATGAGATCACGTAGGCCTCGCAGAAAACCGCCTGTGTACCCCACCAGGAGAGGTTGTCTAATGACAACTGAAAAAAACCCTCGGTTGTGGAAGCAACTTCACTTTTTAACCTTTTTATTCAATAAATTCGTCGATCACAATCGTATATTGTACTTGAACAGGAACTCGTATTAGAGCAAGAACTAAGAGAAGTAACCGATAGACTCTCGAGTATTGGCACAGAAGAGAGCATGAAACAACTGGAACAATTAGTTATCGAACATGATCAGATGAGAGGTAATCGTTATTTTTTGGTTGGGAATCAATCAAAGTTGGTGGGTGCCACCACGAAGAGCCTGAAACATAACAATCCTACCGTAAACTGACCATCTGCTTATTCCACGTTGCTATTTCATGCACGAAAATATTGATGCCTATATTAAGCAATAAGTAAATAAAAAAATGTGTTGTAGACGAATCAATAATAGCAAGAATGATGAGTATGATGAAGTATCAAATGTACGATCTATTCCAATTTTACCACATTCTTCGATGGGAGGTAAATTGATAATAAATATCATTAACATTATTAATCGTCAGTAATTGTTTGATTACGTGTAGGGATAAGAAAAGTTTGGGAAACTTGTTCGGCACGAGTAATAGAATTTCAGGAAAAACGATTCGACATGTACAAAGCGCAAGTCGAGGTTCCGACTAAAATTTACCATATTTTAATTTTTTCTTGAAGGAATATCTGTCAAAATACATCGAAGATGCTCTATTTCTTGAGAGTCTGATGCGCAAGTTCAGGGCTGATCCGAAAAATACAAGATATTCCGTTTCCATTTTTCGGCCGGTACGCCACATTTTCCAAGATTTATCAATGAACGTGCGATTTCAAGTGAATTTTCAGGAACACATTGAATGTATCAAACATCGCGCCATAGCATATCATTTGCAGTTGCGTCTGCAGGCGGTTAATCTAAATCTGATCATCATAGTATTAGCTGATTTTAGGTTCCGATTGCACGGAGTAAGCCTTCCAAGCAGCTAAAGGCGGCCTATTGCAATCTTGAGGGCGCAGCATTGTCTCTGCCTGACATTCCGTGGAAGTTAGTTTAATACATAATATTTCAACAGATTCAGACGGCTGGCCTTACCAGTGGGTCCCACCTAGTGTTGTCTTACGACTGTAAAATCGCTTGATGTGGATACACCTTGACATTTCAACACCAATCTATTTTCAGCCTAAAGACAAAGGAATGGATACTGGAGCCAACGAAGAAAGGTATGAAAGGATGAGAGAAAGCGTGATTCATCAAACCCTCGATGAGAGTAAAATTCGGGGAGAAGTTGTGATTCAGTTATCTTTACAGCGAAAAAGTACAAACCGGGAAAGAAACAAGTAGAGCAACAGGCCGCAACGAAGAATGCCGAGCAGGGATCGAAAAAGAAAACGCAGTACATAAGTGGTTGAGAATCAGTATTAAAATGAAAATTTAAATAATTAAAATTTTGAGTGAACGATTCTGACGAGCAGACCAGTCTGCTATCTCAGCAACAGCTTGCATGAACTAAAATACGAAGGACGTTTCATAATAATTTCATTGATGAACCTTTCATGAACATTGTATTTTCTCTGGGTGGTGGTGAAATATATTTTTAACCCTTTTTCGATGTCGAGTTACGCAGTTGCATTTGGCTCGTCACTATCTTCATGATCTAACTTGAACCCGCCTCTTAGCGTGGAGAGAATCAACTACGATAGGATGACTACACTAAGAAGATAATTGATTCCCTTTCGTTTCTTTGTTTATTTTTCATCTATGACCCAATAATTTTCTTTCGATAAAAGAATGATGAACTTATTCGCCTTTTCTCCCACTCGTTCATTTCGTTATGATTAATAAATAATCTTTGCAAGTAAATTATCATCGAATCAGAATATTGTTCCCGTTCTGTTTTCATTGCTATCGAACTTTTCAAAATCGATTCGAGGAATGCATCTCGTACTTTGTTTTCCGTGCCATTCAAGATTCGGATTCTCCTCAATTCAGCGTTCATTCGACGATGAATAATGCACCTTTCGATGAATAAGCAACCCTTGCTCGCATCTTTCTCGTTTCCCCAACTTTCCACACTACTTTCCTCGATTTCATCATGGAAGACGAAACACCACCGATCTCTGGAACTAATGACAATTTCTTTTCATCTTTCCTCAAGAGGATCACGGATGTAAGTGGTATTTTGATCCTACGCACAGTTTTCAATGGCGATTGAGCCAAAATTCTGTCACGAAGTAATGGGAAAGTGGATCGTGATGGTCAAAGAATATTCGTGATTTATAGTATTTTGTTCAGTTTATCTCCAGTTTTGGCATGCCACGCACGGAAGTTCCATATGCAGCTGTTGCCGAAGAAGTGAGAGTATGTTTCGCAATTTGCTCGAATTAGATCGGATGTGAGCTTGTATAACAGTTGTTGCGTTATCCTCCTTTCCTAGTGATATCATCCTTTGCAATTGGTAGATGACATCAAAAGATTCAAGGGTAGATCTGTGAGAGATCGAATGACATTATTGTGTAGAGTCGGCTACCCTAACAATCACGCAATAAATTTAGTTTTTCTACACATTTTTCGATATTTTTCGCTATTACAGGTTATAAAACGGGAGCAGAAACGACAGGAGAAAGAGGCCGAGGCATCGGTTAGATTATAATTTTCATCAAAGCGCGAATGATATTCAGCGAAAGTCGGAAATTCTTGTACAGCAGAAGCTCCTGAAAAGGGAAGAGCAGGAATTGGTGGGAATTGCAATGATCTTTTGATCTTCAAGGTTCTTTATTTATTCAGCGCAAGTCGGACATACGATCAAAGCTGAATAGAGGAGGTGATCCCTCCAGCAAAATGTGGATTGAGTTCATAATTTCATCTGGATACGACGAAGAGGCCCGGAAAAAGGTCTTTTTAGTTTTAAAGTTTAAACGAATTGTTATTATTTGTATAATCCAGGAGCTTCTCGAAGAACAGTTATTATATCATGCGACGGAGAGACTTTCGAGGATCGGCACCCAAGAAAGTAAGATTGAAATGGAGCTGCTGATGTCCGAAAATGCATTCAAAAAAGGTAAGGTGATAATATTCTTATATTTTTGTATATTATTGCAGAAGAGTCACAGATAATCAGGTCATTGTGGAAACTGAAATATCAAATGTGGGACCTTTGCCAATTCTACGATATTCTCCGATTTGAGGTAACTGGCAGATTTATTAAAATGAAGATGTTCGTTTTTTTCAGTACAAGCGATTTGACACTTACAAAATGCAAGTTGAGGTTCAAAATCACCGTTGTATTTAATTTGATTAACTTTTTTTCAGGAATATGTCTCAAAATACATTGAAGAAGCAATGCTTCTGGGCAAGCGAATGCGCACTTTCTGTGCTGATCCAAACAATAACAGAGATTCTGCAGAAATCTTCCAACCGGTGTGTCTATGATCAAAAGTTGCTGGGGCTGTTGTGAAGCAATGTTCAACCATAATACCATGATAAATACTTATTTTCGAAATAATGAATGAACAATTCCAGGAACTACTCGATCGTCTCAAGGACAACCTCGTTGCCTATTACTATCAGCTCAAAGTTATGATGGTCAGGCCACTTTTCTCACTAGTCGAGCACGTCAGAAACTATTTCAGTGCAATAAAACAACGAAAGAGTACAGAGCATCGTATCGTGATTTGGAAGAAAGCATCTGGGGACTGCAGAAGATTGAGTGGAAGTTAGTCATAACTAGGAATAGCTTACCAATTCCAATACCGCATTAATTGACTATGCGGCCGCTCACTCCCGCAGAAAAAAGAGGAATAAAAGTGAAGAGATTGATCAACCCAATGTTAACTACCCAATCAATTGATATTATCCCTTAGTATTTTTAGTTTTGAATTGGCATCTCTAGTATAGATCGTTATTTTGGCTACAGCTTCATTTTTCAGTAACAAGACAAAGGAATGGATTCTCGATGCATCAAAGAAAGGTACGAAAAGAGAAGCAAAACGATGATTCATTGGCTTATTTCATTGTTCAAAATAGCTGCTCCTCGAGTGCTAGAAAACATGGATGTCAGATGCACGTACTTTTCTTAACCGGCGAGAGGGTGCGCGATGTGATGAAATTGCACCAAAATTCATCCCCACGAGAGAGCATGCAAAATGGAGAGACACTCATCCTTAGGAGAATCGGCATTGATTCATTCGCCCTTTCAGCCAAAAAGAAGAAACAGTCGAAGTTGAAGAAGCAACCGGCTGTGGAAATCGAGGAAGAAAGCGAGAGTAACGAGAGCGAAATGGAGCCGATAGACAAGGGACTGGAGCAGGAAACGTTTCCCGATGAGCGAAATGAATCTACCACTAACGGTTCGCCTTGACACTTGTTAGGCTATCAATGAGTACACTCAGGATACGATGGCTAACTTCTCCAGCACGAGGCTCATAATGTATAATCACATTTTACTGCGTAGATGAATAGTCTTTATCTTAAAATCGAACGCTATCCCATGCAATCATTCTATTTTCCGTGTCCATGGTGTCCATGTCCATGGTGTCCGTGGTGGTGTCCTAAAATTATTTCTGTCAAGTATAAAAATGGGTTTCATAATTACAAAACAATTTGTTTTCGCGGCCAAATGTCACTAGGTCAACTTTCCAAGTCGAGATATTATTCCAGATTGCAAATTGCGCAATAATATTCATCCTCCCAGTACCGAGCAGTGCAATGCAAAAATTTAACGGTTTCTAAGAGGCTAGAGAGCATTGTGAATTGAGACCTTTAAATTTTTAGAGACTCACCGTGGTGTCCGCTGCAGATGCTGCAGGGCTTGGGTCCGTGGTGTCCTGGAATGAATTATTATTACTTAATTAACTAATTAATTAATTAGTTGGGTGTACTCGGCTATTCTTGTCATAATGAAGATTTACTGAAGTCTTCTTAGAGAAGCTTTGAAAGGACACAAAGAGAAGGGTAGATAAAAAAATAAAGTAAATGTCCAATTACCGTGCTTGTGGCAGTGGTGGTGGTGCTTGTCGTCGTACCACAGCTTCTTGTGGGGGCCGACCCAGGTCTTGCGGGTGGTCTGCACCTAAAATAAAACAGTTTTACTGAGTTGGAGTAAAGGTAAGATTGCTTTCACGATCAAGGCGATTTTACAGTTGTCATGAGACAACCACGCCTGGTGGTGTATACAGGTAAGGCCGGGTATTTACTGATCTCGCATCGGGTGACTATACAGTGTTTCATCTCATAAATTCGCTCAAATGAGTTAAATACATATTAAATTAAGAATACTTGCTAGAGATTAGGAGCTCACAAGTCATGGATAGATGATATTGATCACTTACTCTGCATCCGCACTTCTTCAGACGGATGTACTTGATGATATGGTCGCGAGTCTTCTTGATGAAGATCTGCAATTCAAGGACATTGGTTGAATTCTGAGCCGCTTCACAACACCGGGAAAAAATTGTGAATCGATGGTGTATTGCATATTTTATGCGCATTGCGAGCTCCGGATAAGTTTCACCCAAAGATGGGGTTGGGGGGGGTTGTGAATTGCGCACATCACCGGGATTCGTTCAGTTTAGATGATTAAATGGAGACTAAGCTAAGATGGACTTACAATAGGAGACTTCTGAGTCATTATGCTGGCCAACTAATTCGGAATAAAAGAGAGGCCAAGATGTTCGAACCTTCTTGGAGAATCCGTGGGGAATTCTGTCCTCGTGAGTGTACACCTTGAACTTCTTCCCGTCAATCTCTTCCCATGTCCACGGGCCCTTCTGCAATAATCCTGGTTATTATATGCTATTTTCGTTCGATTTCGCACCGTGGGCTACAATTTGTATATACGGATGTCGTTGACCAAACCGATTATCGGATACGCGATAATCGCGATGATCGGCTTGAAATTATCAGCTCGGAAAAAGAGGTGTTTTTTGTGTCACGGGCACACTCCAATCATCATGAGCGCTAATACCTTGGCGGCCTCACTCGCGCCGACCTCTACGAGTTCCTCCGGGAAGTGCTCGGGGTCCTCGGCAGCGTGAGCGAGGGCGGCAAGACCGACGATGCAGAGGAAGATGAGAGAACGCATCCTGAATGGGAGATCGAGGGAGTAAAAGGTAATCAATAGATGATAATCAGTAATTCTCGGCATGATGAAGTATACTGTAGATTCTTCTCAGCAGCATGTTATTGCGCGTAGGTGAAGCCCACTGGTAAGGCCAGCTGAGATCATGGAGTTGAATGGGGGGAAGAAAGTGAGGAGTACAGGTCTCTAGTGTGCAAAAGTTTTTCTATCTATCATTTCGCAATGTTCTCTCGCCGGTTAGAGAAACCGAAGGAGCATTGCGAAATGTGAGATCAAAAAACTTTGAACACCCAGGTACAGGTAAGAAGTAAAATGAAGCTAATCTATGCATCGATTGCTGATCTTTCACAAGCAATGCTCGATCAGAAAGACCGAACTATCATTGCAAAGTGAGAGGATGTTCGATGGACATAGCCGAATCGAGTCAAGAAGTCAAGAAGTGATTGGTACTGTAAGGGATGAAAGGATGAGAGGACGAAATTGCTGGATGCCCTTCAATCCGATTCCCTTCCCCTTTTATACGCCAATCTATTCATTGACTGTCGGGCTATTTTGACTTGTGCGCTTTCCAATTTGTTCGCTGTCGAAATGACGCGCCATTCGGATTTCGAGCGCCCGCTATAAAAGGCGCCACTCTCGCTCCATTGAGGTGAACTTTTCGACTGTTACATCTCCCCTTTCTTCCTTCTAATTAATCCCTGTTTTCCCAACTTGACTACTGTTTTTGACCCAGTAGCTTCAATGGAAGAGAAAAAAACTAAATGATTTAGTTTTTCAATTCCCTTGAAGCTACTAGGGCGAGGAACAGTAGTTCCGTGACAGAACACCACTTTTACTGAGGAATTATGGGTTTCGAATAGATTTCCACCTGTCCTTCAAATGTTTTCCAATAGCTCACTTTTTTTTCAGAAATGCGCTGGTGGCGCTTATCTCGCTCTGCCTCTTCGCAGGCATCGCTCTCGCACAAGAGGAGGTTCGAGTTTTTCCGAGAACTATTGTTTTCGAGAGAGCGATGGCGAAACGAAAAATTAGCAGCGATGGGTGGAGTATCGACAATGAAGAATGGGTTACCCGCCTATCCTGATCAGCGCCTTTAAAGCGACACTGATAAATTAATCATTGTTCAAATACCGTACTCATGCTCACTATCCAGGCGACTACTTCCGAGTCCGAGCCCGCCATCGTTATCACTGATGACGCTAAAGCTCTGCTCGAAACCGAGGCTCCCGCTGCATCTGGTTAGTTCTCAGGAATCCACGTCTATCTATATTTCATTTTTATTTTCAAGTTGCAGAGATCCCCGAAACTGAAGAAGCTACTGAGACGCCTGAAACTACCGTAGAAGCGGAGGCTCCTGAAGTGACTGAGGCCCCTGAGGCCCCTGAGGCCCCTGAAACTGCCGAGGCCACTGAGGAACCGGAGGCTCCCGCTACCCCTGCGACTCTCGCAGAACCCGAGGTGACCGAGGCTCCCGCAGCCCCCGCGGATCCTGAGGTCCCTGAGCCCACTGAGGCCCCCATCGAATCTGAAGTTCCCGAGGTCCCCGCCACTACCGAGGCTCCCGAAGCCCAGGAGCCTCTCATGGCTCCCTACGCTAGAGCTGGTTAGTTTGCCTTCTTTATAACTTTGATACTATCATTCAAACGATATGAAGAAAGGGCGCACAGCTAATCATTTACCTTGTCGAATGAAAATGTAATATTCTTCATGTTCTACTTCTGAAAATCTATTTGGTTGAATTTAGTTCTACCCATGAATAAATCCACTCAAAATACTCCACTTAAAATAAAAAAAGGTGATCAGCATAAAAATTGCAGAGGGTCGTCCGCGAAGAGGCGCTGAGGACGAGGTCGTCGAGGAACCGGAACTGAACGATGACGACGATGAGGAGACGCCCGCTGCTACTGAGGAAGGAGAGGAACACAACTCCGAAACCGCCTCGGAACCCGAGGGACAGGAGGAGATAGCCGATCCCGAGGACACCAACGAGACCACCGATGAGGCCAACGAGGAACCCGCAGCTGAGCCCGCCGCTGAGGAGACAGAGGCTCCTGAAGAGACCGAGGAAGCCCAGGCCCCTGAAGTGAGTGAGACTGAGGAGGCTCCGGCCGCCGAGGAGGAAGAGGCTGAGACCGCTCCCGAGGCCGGCGAGGCCACGAATGAGGAGGACGCTGCGCCTGAAGATGAGGACGATGGCACCACTGATGAAAATGAGGTCGAGGAGACACCATCCGCTCCCGAGGGAGAAGCGCATGACGAGACGGAGGATCCTCCATTGGAGGAGGAGGAGGAAGAGGAGAAGACCGAGGTTGCCGCTCCTGAGGCGCCCGCCCCTGCTCCTGCCCCTGCCGCTACTTCGCCTGAGGAGACCGAGGAGGAATCTGAGGAGGAGCCTCAGAGTCCCGTCGATCCCGAGGTAATTTAGTCTCAGTCATGCACTAGTCCAAAGGAACGAGGCATCCACGTATTTTATGATATCAACCCTGAAGCCTTCAAGCGGTAAATTGGAAAATAAAAACACGCAGAAACTTTCGCACCAACCTAATATTTCAGTATTTATCTCTAAAGACATTTAATAAATTGGGAGAATTGTGTTGCGCGAGGAATACATGAAGGATATAGTAAGCAATTCAGGTAACTGAATCGGAAGAGAAGCCCGCTCCTCACCCCGAGCCGTTGACTGACGAGCAGCTGGACAGAGAGACTGCCATTGTTGAGGTACTTTTCAAAACTCATTAATATCGAACGCAAGTGCCTTGATTAACGGGATGACCTTCACCTTTGCATTTACCTTTTAGTATTATTTTAAAAACTGTTTTTGGGCATCTATTTATTCAATCAAACATCAATTGTGTCCGACAAATAACACCATTGTTTAAAAAAAAATTAATTTAAGAAAATAATTGCAGGCTGAAACGACCGTGGATGCGCCGAAGACGGAGACTAATGTCGAGGTATGAATTTTGAGGATGAAATAGACTTTTAAAGTCGAACCGATCCTTTCCAGGGCAATCCCGAGCTTGAGGAGGCAGCCGAGTTTGAGGCTGAGGAGAAGAAGGAGGAAGAGAAGGAGGAGCAGAATGAAGAACAGAAAGAAGAGGCAGCTCCCGTCGAAGAAGAAGCTCAGACTGAGGATGACGAAGAAGAGGCGAAGGAGACCGCCACTGAAGCGCCCAAGGAGCAAGAACAGGTGGGAGTGAAGGAAGAGACTGAAGATGGAACGGAGGTACTCACTGAACCCTCTCCTCTTCCTCACTCAGTGGTGGAGGAGGAAGAGGCGGAAGCAAAGGAGGTCACTGCACCAGCTCCCGTACATCGTGTGTATCGCGCCGTTCGACACTCGGTCGTGGGCGAGGTTAGAGCACTTCAGAAATGCGCCTGTAGGTCTCCGGAAGACCGATTCCCTCATGCCAGAGACACGATCTTATACACACCGAGTTGTTAGAATGAAGTCTTGAACGAAGACAAAAAATGAAACTCCCGAATGAAGCTTCGATAATCGATTAAAATTTAGGCTGGAGACGAGACGGAATCTGCTCAGTCCGATAAGGAACCCACTGAGCTGCCCACCGAGACTAGCGATACTACTGGAAAGGTATGATTATATTCACGCTATTTAACACTGTAATTCTGTTATACACGGAAAAATTGGTTTACACGGAATTTGTTATCCAAATATTGCATTCAATGGATAATATCTCAGACCGAGGCCCTCCCTCCATCCATTGTCAAGGATTCTCCGAAGGCGGAAGTCGCCAAAGACGCGCAGGCAACGGAGCCTTGGAAGGATGCCTTTGGATGGGTTGGTATTCTATTTTTCCCTGATAGCAATTTGTAGCTCGCAGTGTATGTACAACGACAGACTAAGTTGTTACAACTTTATCTAACTCGGGGCTCGGAAGTGGAGTTCGGGGCAGTATTTGGAGAATCCTCTCTAGTGTTCACTCGCTTTTCCAGAGATATAGTACCTGCAGTAGGGTTTGATAAGAAATAGCACGCGACAATGAGAGAGACAGATAGAGAGGAGGGTCGGGAGTCACGACATTCGGGAGTGTCGTTCCCGGACCTACAACCCTAGTATCTGCAGCCATATTACTCTATGATTCAGATTCACTACCCGTGGAAGCGATTCCCGATCAAGAAGATGCGCTACAGCAACAAGAAGGACTGTGGATGCCAGGTACTATTATATTTTAAAGTCGAGATTTGGGATTCATTATTTTCATAATTTTCATAGCATCTTATTTTAAATGGGTCAATTAAAATCATACAGATCATCTGGATCAAGCGCGTGTACAAACGTCGTCATCCCAAGCCGAGGCTACTCCTCACTCACGACTCATACTTCAATCTCCATGGAAGAAAGAGATGCCACCGTCATGGACTCTTGTGAGTCGGTTTTGTGTTAGGAACGTTAGGGAAATTGACACTGAATAGCGGTGTTTTGATATGTGTTTACTGTATCATATGAGAAAAAGAAAATAGCGAACGTATTCGAATCAAGTAAGGTGCATTATACAGTCAATATGACACAATATGAACCGTTTGCCGCAACTTGCCGGAAGTTGCTGCAAGATCAGGTAAAACTGTGATTACGGAGCGGAGACTACTTCAATCACTTTGAAATATTGGGTGGAAGCATATTTCGTGACCCCCGTTAAAATGACATTCTGGAAAAATCGATATCTCGCGCGCGTCGCGGTCACGCGTTGCGGTCGCGCGCGCGTCGAGTGGGCGGAGCTTAATAGTAAAATTGGGAATTGTGCATCGCGAGAGCTCAGAATATTTAAATATCGATAGAAAATATTTTTTTGCTAATAATACGCGAAAATAAACAAATTGGCGTAAGGTCCGCCCACTCGACGCGCGCGCGACCGCAACGCGCGACCGCGACGCGTGCGAGATATCGATTTTTCGAAAATGTCATTTTAACGGGGGTCACGAAATATGCTTCCACTCAAAATTTCAGAGTGATTGAAGTAGTCTCCGCTCCGTAATCACAGTTTTGCATGATCTTGCAGCAACTTCCGGCAAGTTGCGGCAAACGGTTCATATTGTGTCATATTGACTGTAGTGAATGTGCTTTCCAGTAGAGTTTGAAATATGAGTTAATATCTCTTTATTTTGCACACTCTGACCGGTGAGAGAGTGTGAAGAATGATGAGACTATTACCCGTATTTCGAAATCTAATTTCCAGCCCGGTCGTCAGACGTCATTATCACGTTCGCAAGCCGTGCGGTTGCCACAGAAGACGAGTGGTGAGCACTAACGCTCTCTAGATTTTGTTTTATACACGCGCACACACCATACACTTTCAGCTGGAAACAATACGAGTTTGTGAATATGTACTAGTAATAAAAAGCGAAAAATATCAAAGGGATGCAATGCGATCTTCCAAAAAAAAAGAAATGTCATTGTAGCACCACCACCACCACAGGCCGACCAAGTCCGTCCAACACGTCGTGATCAACCATCGTAAGTCAATTTATATGTTTGCTAGCTCTTTAAATACAATTATAAACGTCAGCTGCATTTCGAGTATAGATGCCATTAATGTATACTTTCTTATTTCCTTTTCTTAACTGTCTTAATGAATGATTTTTATTCACAATCAGATGCATGAAAGTTAATAATATATTCATTAGACCACAAGCCGTGCCACAAGAAGCCCGTCGTCAGACACGTTACTCGCGTGCACCACTTGAAGCACCATCCCCATCACCACCATCATCATCCCCACTTCCCTCGCGGAAGATTCCCTGGAAAGATCAGAATTCCTAAGGCGAGTGATAATATCATAACTATAGTTTATATCTACGCCCGACTCGCAACGAGACTGAAATGTAGCACGTATCGCGAACAATATGAAACGAAGAACTAGAAGCGACAAGAAATTTATATCTTTCTTGTCGTTTATTTGATGATCTGAATTCAGATTCCTCACTTCCCCCGCCATCACCATCATAATCACGGATTTCCTCTGAGCGGATCGCACGGTTCCCACGAATTCAACCACTTCCCCTATGGACCGCATTTGAACAGACACGGTGGGTGATAGTATTACCCAGTTTCTGCCTTGGTTGTAGATTTTTTTACGTAATACACTTGATGACTCGTTTCACAAACGAATTATCAGCGTCAGTATCCATATTATGCACTTCAATTTAAACTATCTTTGTTCTAGGCCGTAAGCCCTGCCACAAGAAGCTCCACCATCACCACAATCACGAGCATTTCGGAGGATATCCCCATTTCAGAGTGAAGAGAGGCACGTCAATTACAGTTTTGCATTCCGTATTCATTGTTTGGGTGATTCCCAATAGATTTGACAAATATTCCTGGAATTAGGTGCAACAAACGATTGGCCAATGTATCAAAAATCGAATATAAGATATCATGTTCCATTTCAGAACCTGAGCCGACTCCTGCTGTGCCTGCTACCCCTGAAGTTGTGCCTGCTGGAGGCAAACAATGAACCTTGCGATCCTCGTTTTATTGTGCGATAAAGTAGCGAGAATATAGTTTCCCTTCTCAAATATGAACACTTTAATTGAAGCACTTTCGGAACCGAGACTACATTCTCCGATCGGTCATTTAGTGTTCACGAGACGAGCATTTCCAAAAGACATTATTCAGGAGTTAAATATAGCCGCGAACTTGGATGTTTTTTTTTACTGTTTTCAAGAAAGCTACATTCTTTTCAAGAAAGAAAATGACTCGGGTAATAACCACTCAAATTCAGAAAAATATTTATATTCCTGACGCATAAAAATGTGAACCAGAATTGGGGGTCAAGAAACTTGGTAGCATTATAAACTATGTGAAAATCCAATAATACTTCTAATTAGTATTCTCCTCTGTCTGCAATCTTTTACGGTGGGCATCCAATTCATCTCAAGGCCCTGAAAAAGTGAATTCATTTTATAGTTTTCATTAAATATTAGAAATTATTGTCCATAATGATTTGAGGGTTTACCGAAGTTGTTTCTCTTTCTCATCACGGACTCGCGAGATATGTTGACGCTCATGAGCTGAATATTTTATTTTAAATAAATGCTAGGTAAACACGTGTTGTCGGTAGAGTTTTCAATATAAAGTTAGATGTTGCTGTAAAATCGACTTACACATGAAAATTCGCAGTCGTAGGATTGGAGTGGCAGTTCCGCCGTGTCTCATAACGCCTTCGACTGCAATGAATATTATTGCTACCAAGTCAGATTGTTTCCTGATTGTTCTAGATCTTTTTTTTCGTCGTGTTTAATACAGTTAAAAAAAAACTCACATTTAATAAGCGTGAATTCCTCCGCCTCGACTACGTGCGGGATAGTTTCAGTATCTGAACGACTCTAATTAAGTTAAATAAATATGGATGCAATATAGTGAGATATGACGAAGAGCATTATAATTGTGAATAGTGAACGAACTCAATCCTCACCTTTATATATTGACAACAAGTTCTCCATTCATCGAAGAATATTTTCGAGCGTAGGTCGAAAAAATCTGAATGGAGGATATTATTAAAAAGAGATTTCACGGACAAGCAAGTCAATATCGCGGTGAAATATTGATAAAATGTCGAAAGCCTTGAATTAAAGCGCTAAGAAAGGAATAACTAGATCAGATATGGCTCGAAAGTATTCCAACACAAAGATACTCCTTGTTCTAAAAAAATATACAGTGCGCATATTGCAGAGTTTTCTCAAATTAGCGAAATATTCCCGGCTATTGCGCGTAAACTAACTTTGAAATGCGACAACTTTTTAGTAATTCAAGTGTTCGAAGGGAAAATAGCAAAGCAAACGGCATTGATCAAAACTATCCTGTCAAAAAGGCAAAATTGCTTTAAAAATAAAAGCTCCACAAAGATAGAGTGGTGGACATGTATGCCGCGCGTCTCTGAAAGGTGTCCCCTTCTCTCTTCGCTTTCCATGCTCTCTCGCCCCATCTTTTCCTCCCCTCTTCTCCCGTTCTCCCCCTGTCTCTCACAAATCGATCCGCACACGGCTGGTACACACTCATCCTCCTCTCGTGTCTCTCACCCCTCGCTCTCCCCACCTCTCACACACCCTCCTCACTTTTCATATTCTTTACCCTACTCTCGCCGCCCAAACCTAATCTCCATCCCTATGTATATCGCTAGGCCTCTCACATACCAACCGTTCCATCTCGCCTCTCCCTCTCCCTACCTCTCTCAAAACCTCCCCACTTTGCCCATGCTCTACCCTACTCTCGTCGCCCAAACCTCCTCTCCTCCTCTATGTATAACTCCCGGCCCCTCACATACTCCTTGTTATATCTCGCCCGACGCTCCACCGCCTCTCACATACCCTCCCCACGTGGCCTAATGTGGGGAGTGCTATAACAGCTATAGCATCACCTGATTTCTGAGCATCCTTGCACAGGTCAGGATATGCTCTTCTCGTAATTCGAGTAATACGGTCTGCTAGCTCTATTAAAGTTTCTCCTACTTTCCGTTGCAATCCTAGCAGCTGGCTTTTTGCAAAAGTGATCTTCTCGGGAGTATCGCAGAAGTCTTTGCGCACCTGCTCGATGGCACTATCATAGTCCCTTTTAGTGGTGCTATCTAGGGATGTGAAGTGTACCTTAGCTGCTCCGCTAAGGCACGCCGGCAAAAGGCGTACGGACTGCTCCTTGCTGAGGAAACTGGCATTGCAGTATTCAGCGAATCTACTTGTGAACATGGGCCAATCTGCTTCAAGGCCGCCATCGAACCTAGGTAGGGTCAATGGTGATGAGTGGACCCGGACCGCTGCACTGTCCTCTTCTACTCTCTGCTTGAGATCCGCTAATGCTTGTTCCTGTCCCTTTTTATTTTCTAGGGTTTGTGCTATAGTGGCTATTGCTTGTTTCATCTGCTCGATGTCCTGCTCCATGGCCATTTTTCCTTGAGCCCTAGTCCTAACCGGGGACCTAACTCGGGAACTAGAACTAGGTTTTGAAGCTATGGCTGCTACTATTTAGCATTGAGATAAAAGAAGAAACTGACTTCCGATCCAATCGAAGATGCTGCACGAATCTGCGTCGGTAGTCGGAAAGCAGTCGGAAAGTAGTCGGAAAGCAGGGGTCTCGGTCGCGGGAACGACAGAGCTGAAGCTTGATTGATGCATACGATAGCACGAAGACTGAACAAAGTAGATTACGGACATGATCGGAAGATAATGACAGTATGCTAAGGCCACTACTATGTGACCGGGTCCCTATAGACTAAATCGCGGGGCCCTTATCCACTACTGGTGGAAGGAGGAGTGAAGCTCTGGTCACCAACTCAGACCGAGATTTTGGTGAGACTGAGGCAATCCTGAGGTTGGATGCGGAGTGCATCTCCCCTTTTGCTTCAGTGTAAAGCTCCAACACTCCCTTATCTAATCCATCGTTGTCTAATCCTCTTCCTATCACATTATCTCTCGTCGACACTTGTCGCCTCTTGGATAAACGGAATGCTTTTTTTCCTGATCCTATCGCAACATTTTGACAACTGTTCTTCTATCTATCTAATCCATCCCTTCCCACTTGCGTAGGATGGAAGAGGACTGCTGTCCTGAGAATCGGTGTTACATCTTGAATGATGACTAAGTCGATTTAGTAAGGGAATGTACACGAGAAAAGTCTTTTTTTTCGGTTTTCGGTGCTGATCAGGCACTGATTTTGAATGGCGGAACAGTATGGACATGAAACAATGATGAAACGATGATTCAGAAGATGAAAAATTCTTTCACACAACTTCTCTCTCAGTTCTTTATGGGAATAATTGAAAACAAGCGATGAAACGATGAAATGAAGGCGCGAAAAATCTTTCTCTCACAAGATCCTGCTGGGATCAATGGTCATGTTTGAACAGTCCTCTGTTCCTACCGCCGTATATAACTCAAGAAATTGACAAAAATGGACATACGAAACACGTAAACTGGAAAATACACGCAGAACGAAATAAACGAAATAATGCACGTAGAAACTTATTGCATTCCATTCGAAATCCTAGGAATGGTACTTCCGAAGCTGTCTAGAAAGTCCGAATCTATTAATCACGCGTGATTTTGATAATGACATAATTGCTACTTACTGCTCACTTGCTACATTTCCACATGGTCGCGATTGATCGGAAGGAGGATGATATTGCAATACTATGAACTGCTCGTTCAACTGCGACGGACAGCAATAACTCGACCGAGGGACCTCCATATCGGAGTAAAAGTTGCCTGCCTAGTCCCGAATAAGTTCCCGTAGAAGTCGAATGATAAAAGCCAAGAAGAGATCTGGAGAGAGCGACTCTCCCGCGGAATGAGGACAAGTAATATGATGAAGAACATCGGCAGACACCTTTGCCCGACTCCTTTTCCGTCAGCCATCCCATGTGGAAACCGTGATTGTGAGCGAGTAATCATAGAGTACTTTATTTTTCCTCTTTCATCATCAATCCGCCTGCTCGGCGCCTAGTCACCTAACCTTGGGATGCTTCTCCCACCTAGTGAATGCTTCTCCCACCTTCTCCCATCGCTCTTTTTGCTTCCACTCTCCTCTCCCCCGACAGCTTACTCTCGGGAGATCACTGCTAGGAAAGTGCCTATGAGACAAATTCAGTCCGGAGGGCCTAATCTCTTCTTCCTTCCAATTCCCCTTTCGGGCGCTTTGGTGGGGCGGAGACGGTGGTTTGTGTAATCAAAATACTTCTCAGGAGTCGAGTCTCTTCACCTCCCTCACTTATCGCTCCAACGTGCTCCTGATTGGGGACTCGATCGGTGATGTTTCAATGGCACAGGGTCTGCAGAGGGACGAAGGCCGGATCTTGCGAATCGGCTATCTGAACTCGGTGAATCCATCAAGCTTTTTTGTTGTGAGCTTGAGTGAAAGTGAGTTGATGATATTGAGTTGATTGACAAGTTAAAAGCGAGAAGAGAGACAAGAGAGAACCTAAAATGCGTTTACAAACCCTCTTTTCCAACTTCCCAAAAGTACGTTTCTAATAAATATTTTTACGAAATGACATTTCCGAAAAAAAATATAAATTGGGATAATACCATAACACAGGTTATTCTGGTACTAGAATTTTTTTGAAGCGACCAGTATTTTGTGGATCAGTATTTCCAAGCGACTTGTATTTCTCCTTGGATGCACTACTTTTGACTTCAACCAAATTGTAATCCTTACAGTTTGACGAACGACTATCGGAATTCATCGAAGGAAGGAGTGGCACTGCGTATGACATCATCATAAAATCGAATCAGTCCATGAAGACTATCCTCGCTCTTCTCAAGTGCATTATCGAGTAGAATTTCAGGCACTTCTTAGATTGGCCCAGCCTTTTCGCTCAGAGTATGCTCTCCCTACCATTCTCATTTCCCACCCCTCCACATTTTTTTGCGGTTGTGGCTTGGGCCAAAAATCGAAGAAGTTCCGATTTTCGTCGTAGAAAGGCTCTAAGATTTTCTCACACTTGTAATGTAAATGACGTTGACAATGTTGATAAACACTGTACTAGTATCCAAGTACAAAAATCGAACAATCTCGAGAACTACTTGTGCAGAGAATGAATTGTTTTCCTGTGCCTTGCAATACTCATTCTGGCGGCATTAGGTCGGATGAGAACTTTTAGAGGTGAGAGACTACTCAGATAGTATAATGTGAAATAGTTGAAATATTCGACATTGAACCAGTCTATCATTGCAACTACCAGTGACGTGTCGTCCCTCATTCTGACACCTCTCCCATTCGAGAAAGCGGCTGAATAGAGGAAGCACAAACAATTGGGAGAGTGCACCCACCGAATGATGCCATCCTCCTTCGCAAGTGTGGAGTTTCACGGGGAAGGGAGAGAATAATCTCCGTTGACGACTGTTCTCGAATTAGCCCCCGAGTAAGCGGACGTGCACACAGAAGAGTGAGGAAGACAGAAATCGAGTACGGGTAAGGAAAGGGAAGATTCTCTCGATTTCCCATGCTAACTCACGTTCTCTGACAGGAGAATCTCTCAGTTTCCCATGCTATCTCGCTCGCTCTGCCATGTGAAGAGTCTGATGATCAGTGCCGGGCATTAGCGCACTTAGCGTTAGCGCAGTCATTGGCTCATTTAGTTATCAACGGACCAATGTCACTAGCGTTCTATGTGCGAATAGACATGTGCATGAATGGGACCAGCGAAAATTCAAGCCAACCTGCTTGTGATATTCGTTGTTTGTTTGCATAATTTGTTGTGTTGTTTAGACTCATAGCTGAATTGAATTGGAATTACAGAGAGAGGAAAAGTATGTGAATCCCTTGACGAGACAGAGAAGATCTCGCCAGTCATTCGACAAATAAGGCAGTTGTGAAACTGGTACTGAGCTACTCGTCGTAAGCCGCTCCTACCTATCACCGTTAAAACAAACAGTTTGTGTTTGCAGATCTCAAGAAGAAAACAATCACTTTTACTGATGGTAGTAAGGATATCCTTCGCGCAGTTCTAACGATGCTTCTCTAGCTTAAAATGGTCAGGAAATGGATAACTTAGTGTACTTTAGTCTAACAGCTGGCCTCACCAGTGGGTCCCAAGTAGCGTAGTCTTACGACATAAAATCGCTTGACGTGGATACACTTGGACCTTTACTTGAGCGTGGCAGACAGGCGAGAAACGTGTTCGCGTTAGCTGCATCACTTTTTCTGAGAACGAGTGGTTCAATTGCAAATTTCGATAGAAACGCGAATGGAGTGAGCAATTGAACAACAATGCAAATCTTCGTTTCGTTCTAATACTGCGCTCCGTATATCCTCTCTACGCGTTTTTAGATTGTGTATTGTACTCGAATTTATAAAATACTGCCAACGACAAATCCATCTTCTTCTCTTCTCAAGCAAAATCCTATTCTGGTGTAAGCCCCCAAGGTGGATCCAATCAAATTTCCAAGTTGCGACCAGTCCTGGGTCCAACTCGGAAACTCTTTTTTGCTTGGATCCAAGTTGTTCCAGTGGACTACGTCACGAGCCGGGACCTAGAAGCTTTGTATGGGTGTGAGATCATCCACAGGTCGGATAAACTACACCACCCACCTGTCTTACTCGTTTACTGTCTTACTCGTTTGCTCAAAATTTCGCTGTCTACCAACATTCTTTCTAGCTTTTCCCTCGTTGCTCTAATCTGAACTGCTCCTCCCCTTTCGCTGCTTCTCGTATAAAAGAGAACCGCGCGCAGAAAAGTGATCGGAACTTTGACGATCCCGCCCTGTTTACTCGCTATCCTACAATGAGTTTAGGGATCTCAGAGGAGATCCGCGACATATATGAGGTCCCTCTTTGATCGTGTTCCTGCGCATATCCTTATCATTGTTTCATGTCTGATTTTGCATGGTCCTCATCATTTACAGAATCAATTCTCGTTGTTCATATATCAAATTTTGAGGATGGGTGAGCCGGCTGAACTGAGTTACGCGAAGAGCGCCAAGAGTGTGGGCAACAAGCGCCTGTCCATCTCATTCGCCGAAAGTCCGCCGAGAACGGTAAGTAGTTCTTACATCAGATTGTTGTTACGCCTCTCTTCAATTTCCTTGCACTGGTCTTATATTTTGAGATTAGACAACTGTCTTGACAATGTAGTCCGAAACCTCCAATAAATAACAACATTGTGCAAAAGATGTTACGTTGTTAGGCCATCCAAATATAGTGAGACACAGTCTGACAGAGACCATAATTGCAGCATCGGCAGACTTCATTCGATCCGGAAATTCTCCGAAAGCCATCAGTGATCATTGATGACCCGCTTGCAGACAAAACGGGCGATCTGCACAATATCAGACCGTTCGCTGACAAGGTCGGTCTAGTCATAGCGCATTCTCACTGTCTAAAAGGTCCACATCAAGCGATTTCACAGTCGTACGACAACACTAGGTGGGACCCACTGGTTAGGCTCAGCCAGTAGTCGAGCCATCACTCGTAGAATTGCACCGTTAGCTCCAGTGAACAGTACTGACATATTATTACCTGGGGAAACATTTATTTTACAGAAAACAATTCGAGGGACGGCAGCGAGAGAAAAGAGGGGAACATTCAAGAAGATGTCGAGCTCATTCCGGAAGACTTTCAAGAGGTATGACTTTTAGAATATCAGAACTGAGGTCTGAATTGGCTAACTTTTTCGCGAAAGTGCAGATAAACGTGAGATTACGTTAGATGGGCGGGCTACTTGTGTGCTCATTTCTGCGCTTATTTTTACTTGTCATTGATGTTCTGCTCCGGCTTATCATGATCAATCATAATCTCATCACCACTGATTTCTCGAAGTCAAGAACATTTCTAAACATTTCGCCAATGCAAACAAGTTGTAACTGATCACTCTGCCCTTTCGTTCATTGAAATTCGACCGGCTTATCAAGAACTATCATAATCCCCTCGCCTACACTGCCAACGTCAAGAAATCTCGGAGAGCAAGGGGCAAGAGTGCAAACAAGCTGTAACTGATCTTACTGACCCGGGTGTTCTGATTTGAGTGCCAACGTTGTAGGTGATAGAATGCTCAGCACGAACTAAGCTTGTAATTGATCTTTGCTGGGCTAGTCGAGGAGTTCGTCTGGCCCTCTTTGGGCCTCATCAATCTGGACACTTAGCTTTGGGTCAGAAAGCAGAAAATAGACGGAAGATTTGCACAGCTTATGCGGGCACTTCACACTGAAACTCTCCGATGAGCAAGCGGGATCAATTTCTGTCAACTACTTACACACCCACAGGAGCGATGACACATCCTCGTCCTTTCCCTGATCTTCTCTCGCTTACTGTGGAAGCGCCCCCCCCCGTCCACAGATCTCGTTCAACAGGCTATGACGAACGCGATCTCTTCAATCTACATAGTCCCTCACTCTGACTGACCCAACCAGAGAGCATGGGTCAGGGCGAGACAGGCTATTGCACCCGCTGACTCTGCGGGGGTTTCCTACCAGAAGAGATAGCAGGCGGAATAGAGAGACACTATCCACTACCAGCCCCATTCCGTGTTCGCCCGCTTACGCACATTCGCCCCATTCGTCATCCACACCGTTATCATATTCGTAGTTATCACTCCCGCCCATCCCTCCACTCGTTCCGATACGATCCCCCGAAAGGCCCGGCATTCCTGAACGGGCCGTATATAATACCGCGAGCCATTCCTGGGGCGTCTTATCTGCTTCTATACGTCCACTTCCACTGATGAGTCTGAAGGAGCAACCACCCTTCGACGCCAACCAAGCCCGGATTGACCCGGCTCCGCGACGGTCGCGCGCAGCCAGTTGGAAGGGAATCCGCTCTGCCTCGGTCGAGTCGGGCAAGAAGTTCTGGAGAAGAGTCAGCGGACAGAGGGAGACATTTAGAGCCAGTCGGTATGCGACCCCGATTCTTTGTTTGTCGTCTTCCTGCAATTGCTGTGATTAGGGGCAGTGCAGCGTTAGTACTCACCGACTCAGTACTTTACTTTACTTTAACTTTACTCCAGGGTCTCCCAGTACGCTGGACGCGTGTCCAAGCCGGCGAACGCCTATATTCGATGGAATCTGCTCTTCACCTTCCTCATCTTCCTCTTCCTCTCGTCGTGTATTTGGATCCCGTGCATTCCGGCTGTCAGTCTATCTAATTATATTTATGCCCTGAATGCCCTGAATGGTATTTGAGAGTTACAACGTCAATGCACGTTCGCACGTAGTATTCCTGACACCTCCACGTAAACACTCGCTGCTCTAGCCTGACCTCCCTTTGATGTTGCAGGCACTTGCGTCAATGCAATACATGACTTTAAAATCTTTCAATCTGACCCTTGAGCCAAAACCTCTATACGGTTATTAAAAACACACATTTTATTGATCGGCCATTTTTCAGGTGTACAGATTCTCACTCGAAATCGTCATTATCATTCACATCGTCCTTCATCTTCTCTGGTGAGAATTGAGAACTTTATCACGTTTCACATACGACTCATGATCCTCAATGCTTTTCTAGTCGACCAACTCAACATTACGTTCTCATATTTTTGATTCATCAGCCAACGGGAAACATTCGGACTCCTGCCCCGTTGTCAAAAGCATTTCAAATGATATGAGGCACTGATAAGACTAATAGGGTCACAAACAATCCGTTTGTTTGGCGGTGCCCTCTTCTCATTCAGTATGGTAATGGGATCAGCCATCACGCCCGCTGACCTCATTGTGATAGCAGGAAGAGTGGGCAGTGCCAAACAAACCACTGTTTGCACATCTAGAACACGAACAGAAAACTTCTCTACGTGTAAGGAAGAATGGGCTCGAATGGGGTTCCGGGTAGGAATTTTTAACAATGACTTTATCCATTTCTCTTTCTGAATGGATTCTGCTTTCCATATTAACTGGAAGGGAAGAAGCGAGCGTGTGATTAATGGGAGACTTTCTGACTGTTTGGCCAGTGGTCAACGAAACACTCTTCTAGTCTCTTCAATTTACCATTCCTTCCAGCAGAGAAGCGATGAGTGTTGGGAAACAATAAATATATATATATATATATATATATATATATATATATATATTCCTTGATAAGTCACATATCTTAGTGTCTGTCTGTCTGTCTGTCCGTAACGTGTGTCACGCTTTCGTTTTTTGCCCATATCTCGGCTCAAACTGATCGTACACGTCAATCTCCGGTACCATTGGACTCCTCATGGACAGGCAAACTTTTTGCAAAAAAAAATTTCATCATCATTACGTAATATGACGAAATTCACCTCTGCACCGTTTTTTGAGCTTTTTTCGCTGGGTACTCAACCGAATCAGGCATGCAACATACCAAACGACTCGTCATGAAGTGCACTTTCACTTTTCACACGAATTTCGTTATCATTACGTAATATGACGTAATCCTTAGGCAATAACTCGCTATTTCGCGCGTAACTCAGCGCAAACTCGACCAATCGAGACGTGCTTAGGCTCAATCGAACCGGTAAGTGTAGCGCCACTAAATTTTGAATGAATTTCATCATCCTTACGAAATATGACGTAATCCCTAGGCAATAACTCATTTTTCGCGCTTAACTCAGCCCAAAATGAAACCAATCGAGAAGTGCATAGGCTCATACGAACCGGTAAGTGTAGCGCCACTAAATTTTGAACCCACTAAACCACGAAGTGGCCCCATCCCATCTTTTTTCGGATTGCTTTCGGCCTCACGAGCCTTCCGACAGCGACGATGCCAACTGGGTCGGACCCGGCGACACCTAGCCAGCGTAGCTGGCTATATATATATATATATATATATATATATATATGAAATGAGACCTAAAAGAAATATTGGTTGACTCTTCTGGATTGGGTGAGTTAGGAAAGATCAGTGATAAAGTGAGAGTACACACATTATGATCGTCGGAACTAGAGTTCGAAATACGGGAAATCGTCTCTTCATTCTTCGCACTATCTCATCGGTCAGCGATGCGAGAGTCTTTGCGAAATGAATAGACGATTACCCGTATTTCGAACTCTAATCGGAACTACAGGTTCATCGCTCTCTTCAACGCGTTTCGGTACACATGGAGACTGCTAAAATTCAGAAGCCACGTCATCGACTTGGACAAGGTACTTAAATGTCGATTAGAATTCCGGGGTTCCCTAAATGTTCCGTCACAGTACCGAGCTAGAGAAACCATTGCTCCTTCCCATATTTTCGCTGCAAACACAATGGGGGGTTGATCAACCCGTAGCACACGTCTGTTAGTGTGTCCTTCTTCCCGTGTTCGCAAACAGTCAAACAACTTTGGAATATACATGTGAATATGCGCACGGGAAGCACATGCGAACACACATTCAGGAAAGGAATCTTGATTTATCTATTATGAATTGCAGGTGAAAAACGAGGAAGGTCTCATCGTAAAGCATCTGGTTGGAATCTGCATGTACAAGGTATGCCGAGTTTTGCAAATTTTTAACGATCTCGAACTTTCAATGGGTCAGTCTCGATTAACAACTACCGTACCTTCTAACTATTGCGTTCTAATGTTGCTGATTGAAGAGTCCAACCTAACGACTTGCCTCTATATTCTCGAGAGCTCGTGAGAGTGGCTGCGATCAGAGTGCAATAACTTCCATTTCAGGAGCCGATCCCCCTGATCAGAGATACTATTGACTCGATCGCCTCTCAGCCTCATGCGAAGGAGAAGATCTCGGTAGTGATCGGAATGGAGGAGGGAACGCCCGATAAGGAGAAGGTATTTATGTGTGATCTAAGAGCTGGCCTTATCAGCGGATCTCACCTAGCGTTGTCTTACGACGTAAAATCGCTTGACGTTGATACACCTTTACCTTTTTAAAGTTAAAACAAATGCGTTTACTAATTAGAAATAAGGTTGAACGGTGTGAAGTGTGGTTGGTGCTGCTGATCTTCGATCTAGAATGCACGAATTTTAAAATTTATGATAGTTTACACAGAGAGCTGTCAGAACAAATAAGGTCACGGTTCTGTTCAATATTAGATTTTCAAAAGTTAACCAGGCATGCTCTTATGTGATGGGAAAAGCGAGATATTCCCTTCAGCACAGATTTTCACAAGCAGCGTCATTTTCGCCCACCTGAAAACAAACTAAAGTTTTTTTTTCCTTTTGAGGTTCGGTTTACTCCTTTAGAAGTTGGTTTACTCGCCTTCCGCGATTCTCCTGACCACGCACTACTCCTTCAGCCTCTTGTTTGCTAATCTTTTATCGTCTCCTCCTCCTCCCTCGTCTCTTCCTAACATCCTTTTCTCTAGTGGTGAGAGAAAGGAGACAGCACGTAGATTGAAGAGATCATCCTTTCTTCCTCACTCTCGTCTCTCCATTCTCCCTCAGTGGTGAGAGATGCGAGGAGGCGCTGTGCGAGGATCGAGGTTACTCGAACTGCTCTCGCAAGCAGAGCAAAACGGCTAGAGAGAAGGCAAAGGAGCGGAGAGTGGATTCCATTTCGAAACGCTGACCTCACGAGCGCAAACACGTACATAAATCATAAAGAATTGAATCGGGATGCATTCGAGAAATCTGATTCCGTTTTTGATTCCGCCCTCGCGGTAGTTTACATAGGGGAAGAACGATTGACGTCGCGCTCTTTTCACTCTTTGAAATTCGAAAGTTCACCGGGTGAGCTGACAAACTAGAGTAGCGCCAGGACCAATGGCACAAACAATGTAATGACGTGCACTCGGACTACGAAACGGGACTAAAGAAATCCACATGAATTCATAACGAAGACAGAAGCGTTTCGCCATTTGTTGATGGTATTAAGACAGCCACCCTACAAAGCAGCAGCAGTTAGTAGTCCATCTAACAGCTGGCCTTATCAGTGGGTCTCACCTAGCGTTGTCTTACGATTGCTAAACCGCTTGACGTGGACACACCTTTTTTATATCACGGCCCAATGGCGGAGTGCACCACAGCACAGCAGATACGTAGAAATTATGAAAAATTAATGTTTTTCAGGCGAAAGCCGATCTGTACGCTAAATACAAGCCCATCTTTGAGCGGTTCATCATCACTTTCCATCCCAAGGTATATTATATAATTATTTGATCGTAAAAGCTCCATTTTTTAATCACATGTCCTCCTATCCCATCATATCCATATATGAGCGTTAACGCCCGACATAATAATTATTATTGCCTTCAAATCGAATGTCAAAATCAGCAAGAAACGTTTCAAATTATGTGTTCCAGGGCCTCCAAGGCGACATTCCGGGTAAGTGCTCCAACTTCAACTACGCCTCGCGAATGGCAGTGAAGGCACTCCGATCGGATCCGGTACGTTAATAAATTTATATCAATTCGAATTCTATCCGAAAGTGAGCTAGTAGAAGAGGGACATCAACTGGGAGAATCCATCGCTTCGTCTGGTCAATAATTCAGTGACTAGTTCGAACTACGTAAGATGTAGCATCGATGGGGAATAAATTTAATGTGAGACTTGTTGGATTCGCTAAGATTTACAGTTGACCAGCACGTTGTAATCTTCAAAGTTCGAAACATGTTGTTTGCGTAAGGAAATTTAGCGAGAATCATTAGCCATGTTCAACTGGCGTACTCACTTAGCTCATTCTTGCATCTCTCTTTAGCTCCCAATGACGAATGCTGCAGAAGCGCCACGATTAGTGCTCTAAGAATACTGCTAGACTCCCCTGCTCCTCCACTAACTCTGTGAGACAAACACACGCGCGTACAACATCAGTAATAAGCCTTAAGCCGATGTTTGCGTCCGGCATTTTCTCGCTCGCACGCGCTCTTTTGGTTTCCAACTTTGCCGAGCACCGACCAATTTGTTCGCACGGTGACAGGCAGTTCGAACTAGGGGCTTACTAGAGCATACTCTCACCGATGCTCCCCAAATAGAGCGTGCATAAACGGCGCCGGCGATTCAGCAGATGAGTCAGCTTGTTTGGTCCGTACAAGGAGGATTATTTTGGGATATGTGTATGCATCGGACGAAATGGTGTCATAAAATCATGTCAAATAGAAGACAAAATGAAAAATTTAAAAAATATATATATAATTTAGGAATATCCACTGGACAAGCCGGGCAAGAAGGTTGAACTGCTCGTGACGACTGGCGATTGCGATTCAGTGTTTGGAGAGAGGTCAGCCGGTTCTCCAATCATTACTGGCTGATTCTGTCCTGACCAAATGTGCAAAAATACGCTTCGGCTTTCATCACAACACTTTATATTGTAGATACTTTGACGCGCTCGAGGAAGACTACTGGAAAGTGTCTGTAGAGGTGGGTGCTTTCACCTACCCGGTTCGGGGATCCCCATCTCTCGCATGAGACAGATATAAGAAAAAGAGCAATCGCCAACGATTATTATCCCAAAACAATGCCATTCTGACGGACCCCATGCCATATGTAAGAAAATATAACGCTAATAGTGCAAAAACTATCTTCGAAATCATCAGGGCCGCAAATCGACGGTGTGGCAGTCGCCTCTCTTCTACGCCATTAACCTGCACAAATCGCCCTTCTTCGTGAGAGTTACTGGTGAGTAGAGTTCAGGTCGCCGTCTCTTCATTTCCCACACTCTCTCGTCACTCTAACCGGTGAGAGAGTGTGCGAAATGAAGAGACGGCGACAGGTATTTCGAACTCAACTGGTGAGTTTACTGATTCTCGAAATTATGAACCGCAAAAGTGAGCAAACAAACAGATATTAAAGAGAACAAACGGCTAGAGTGTGGCCGAAAATCATAGGAAGAACAGTAAGAAGTAAAATAACAGTATGGCTCGAGATTAGCATACATATTTGACATGAAACAATTGCAAAGTTATAGAAACTGCGCCGAAAGTCACGGTTAGGCGACATTTCACTTTTTTACACCGGCTGAATATTTAGTGATTATCAATAATTGTCGTTAAGGTCTGCTCCGTGCATTCTTCATGATTGGCTATCTCATACCGTGGAATATCAACACCATGTCCATCTTCTCCCTTACACTCGACCTGTTTGAGGAGGGAGAGTACACGCATCCCGGATATCAGGTAAATAAATTTAACATAATTTTGAACCTCTCGAATCGCCACTTTATCCTCTCTGTTTTTGCGTTTTATTGTAACTGAAATAAGGTTTGATTCGAAGCCATATATCTGGAATTGTTTCCGCAATCAACAGCAGTGATGACTTCTTGATCTATTCCTAAGATCTTTGAATTCAGATGGACGATATCATCGCGCTCATTCGCTGGTCTCTCGCTGTGAGGAGGAAGTGCGTGATCAGAGCCATCCCCGTCGCCACTCTATCGGGTATAATAATAATAATAATAATTTATCTACAACGAGACCGAAAAGTGTCATTAATAAAGGTGGAAAGCGGGAAAGGGATGGGGACTCTCCTGCATTAGATGAATTTTTTTGTATGCACTTTTTTTTCCTCAAACTAGCGCCCATAACTTGGTACAACATGTTCTACGATCAGTAATATCTTTAATGCCGATAATAGGGAAAAAATGGGAAAAACAATTTTGTGACAAATATTTATTGAACTACTTCCAGGCCCGACATCCGGCAAGAACTATATCGACGAGTGGTATGAATGGGCGAGACAAATTAGAAGATGGACTATCGGAGCTGCTGAGGTCCGATTAAGAACCAAACCAAATTCCCGTCTGTTGATTTTGAGACAGAACTATACCTTGTGATGCATATGGAGCTTTGAATGAGTGAAAATAATGAAAAACACACTAATTCAGGTGTTCCATTACTTCGCCATCAAATTCTTCCGACTGCCCGTCAGCGTGTCAATTTCTTTTGCTGCTAAGTAAGAAATTATTTATAAAATCGTTTTCAATAACATCTCGAAGACTTATATTTTATGCCTTATGATTTTATTTAAATTTCAGGTTCGTATTCTACTATGGTTTTCTACTGTGCATTGCATCTCCTTACGGGATCATAGCTCCTTTTGTGGTAAGCAATCAACTATTTCAGAACACACATAAGTCAAATTAAATAATCGAAAATTTATCGAATCTATACAGACGCCAGCCATGCTAACTGCTACGAACAAACCGGTTGAGGGACTCGTTATTCCCAGTCAGGTGAGGTTGAATTTCGATATTATTTGGTACTCCCAAAAATACCTACAAAAGGCTACTTGAAGACCTTTAAGTAGACTTCACTTTCAATTTGTACTTTGAACTCTTCTTAATTCACTGTTTATTCAGAATGTATTCACGTGGATCATGCTTGGCTTCCTCGGACTGATGTACCTCGAGTTCTTCCTAGTCTTCGTGATCAATCGTGTGTGCGAACGGGTAAGGCGTTTACGAGTAATCTTCTCACTATCTCACTTTTACCTGATCTCTCGCTTCTCTGACCGGCAAGAGAGCACGGCGAAATGAGAGAGCCAGACGATAGCTCGCGTTTGCAGAGTATGTCTTTATTTTTATCGCGACAATTAGCATTGTGCGAACATAAACCGGTGGTTTGCAACCGGGAATGCGGATAATAAAGTGATCAGGAAGCTTGAAATGTCGCTGCATTCCACATTTCAAGCCTTCGCATGCGTTCTGTCGAAACAAATCATATGTAAATTAATACAGGCCTTCCCGAACGGCACTCGTGACAAGACCAACTTCTTCTTCGACATTATCCACCTGCTGATGACGTGGCCAACTATAACCATGTATTGTCTGGTGAGCGATATTTATTTTTATCTGTCTGAATAGGGATCAGCAAGCGGAGACCAATCACTCACTCGCGAGTTGCAGTTGATCACTCATCTTTAATCTAATTGAATTTCGAAATATTATGAAATGCAAAGACACGGGTTTTGCATGAGTACTTTCAAGCATCGAACAATAGATCTTGTGTAATAGATCTTTCTACAGTGGATACAAATAGACGCAGATAAATCTTTTCTTGCAGGTGGAATTAGTGGCGTTCCTGGAAGTGACCGTGAGAGGCAAATCAGTGTGTTCTCACTCGGCATCGAAGAAAGATAATCTCGTTGCTCCCGTTGTCTCGGCCCTTCCCGACCGAATGGAAGTATAACAATAACACATCCTATCATATAGCACTGGCGGCCCTATTTTGGCCATTGTAGTGGGCATTGTGGCGCAGCGGCGTGGACACCTATGTATCCTATTGTTCCCACTTATCGGTGCTTCAAGTTTCATACATTTCCTTTGTGACTAGTCATCCACGGCATTTTTTCTCGTGCAATCAACGGGTTCTCTTGACTCTGAGATATTTGGGTTCGATAAAGAATTACTGATATACTTATTCATCTCCTTTTTGTTAATCACACGCACACGCAGTCATTCGATAAATCTTAATGAAGAAAATAATAATATGAGGGCGTTTTAATAAAAAGTTTGAAATTGTGATCCCTCCATCCTCCTCCTTCATCACATTTAAAACAAAATAAATAAAACGAAATAAATTTTAAAAAAGTCGTCATCATTCGATTGCTCCTCTTGATGGGCGACAAGCGCCCGGTGCACAACCACACTGCGGTGTGTGGCAGCGGCCTACGTCCATCCTTCGATTATTCCTCTTGATGGGCGACAAGCACAAGCGAGTTGGAATAATGGAATAATATCATGCCATACATCATGCCGCGTAAGTCCCTAACTTTTGTATTTGCACTATTCCACTTGTTAAATTTATTTTTTAAGTTCCATTCAATGACAGTACATGTGGTTGATCACAAAAGTAGTAGTTGTGCAAGGCGATGTAAAACATATTTTTGCAGTGACGAGCCATCCTTTCATTACTGCGAATATATTTGGGGGGGGGGCAAATCTTGACATCAATGTACCGAATTCGTAAGCCAACTTGTAAAACTGAAAGAAAGATAAAAGGACAGAGGGAATCATCCATTCGCTGAGACCAAGGAATGGGGTGTGATAAATCAAGCGTGTCAACGGGGGCTGATATCTGAAGGAGAGGGACGAGTCATCACTCTCTCCATTACACACACTCTCTTCACGGTTGGACAGGGCGAGATAGTGTGCTATTTGGAGAGAGTGCGAGGGAGGGATGCGAGGCAGTTGCTCGCGGTTCTTATCTCTGCTATCTTGCTGATATTTCTCCTAGCACGATAGGGTGACAACACGGCTCGGGTTGAGCGATCGTTCATTGTTTTTGCTACTATGCCATTATTGCATGTGCCCCATCGCGATCTCACAAATCCCCCTGAGCTCCCGTCGCTAAATTCAAATTTAGTAACGTTCCTTCTCTTTCGCACCCCTTCAATAGTTTCTTGCATTGCGATCATTGCATATCTCCTGCTCACAGTCGGAGATTCCTTGCATGTCTGCCCGATGAACCATCTGTATCTCCTCTGATTCGCAATATTCTCTTATTTGTCTGACCTGAATAGGGAAAATGTACGTTGACGAGACGAGAAGATTGTTCATTCCCCGGGCACTACTAGTTCCACCGCCGCAGAGCTTCGTTCCCGCTCTTTCGTCCCTCTTTTTACCCAATTGCTCTCATTGCGCCGCTCCATTCGCCCTTAATAAATGAGCCCTTCGGGAGAGCACTCTCTCCATTTAGCATGCTCTCTCGCTCTCTATGATCGTTTAGGGAGCACGCGTCAGGGAGAGAGGCCCTTCGGACGGGGGGGGGGGGAGAGCAAGCTCTTATTTTAATGAGGTGTTTCTCGAGATGGCACAATGAGCAAAGGGGCCAAGGGTGGAAATGGAGTGGAACTGGCTACACCTCTTCCTTCTACTACTCAATTCGTCACAAGGAGCTAGTGATAATCACAGTTTTTGTGAGTATTTCTTCCTTGTTCGTGTTTAGTTATGGCATTTTAGTGCTTATTTTCTATTATTGCATTCAGAAAGAAAACTCGCATTTTCGTTATGCGAAGTGAAATTCGCGACTTTCGATTGAAATACCAAATATTCTTGCAGATTCCTTTTTTAATGATATATTTTCACAGCCAACGTAGCCGAGTACTTCCACCATCACAATTCCGCCCTGCACAGGGCACTATTCGCGGGGTACCGGAAGGAAGTGTCGCCGTACAGCGAGAAAGGTGAATTATTTTCGATTTTATCCACCTTTACCGTTTCCTTATAATCCAGCCTCCTCTACTTTATACTTTCCTCTCTACTTCGCCTAATATGAAAGTGAAAAAGCCCAGGCAAATGTCGAGATTTGGTTCAAACGTGATCCATTCAGGTAGATACGATATCCCAATTGATGTCTCTCTGAGCTATGCACGACTTGTCAGCCTAGTCAGTTTTGCATATTTTTCTTGTTATTTTCGGAATTATTGAAAGCAGCCTTCCGTCTATTTTTTCCAAACAGACAGAACACATTTTAGGACCAAGTGGAGGAAGTTGTGCACTTCATCGTCTTCTTCCGATTGGTGGGGTATTTTATAGAATATATGAAATACAAGAATAATGTACAATACAATATTTATCAGTGTCGTTTTCTGGTCGCTTTTCAAGACGGGATTTCAGATGAGAGACAATGAGATTCTTTGATCACTCAGATCTGGCATGATGGTCGTCTCGAGTGGTCGCCTTCTCTCAACGGCAACATCAATCACATCTATATGCCGATGGACTATGTATGGATGCCTCAGATCACCGTGATGAACGAGTGAGTATTTCCGCCAATGTCCACTTCTTTCACGCAAATGTGAATTAGATGAAACTGGTATCTAAAGATGGTGACTGCGCACACATCTCATTGTATTTTGCATGATAACTCTGATGAAAAAAAACGCGTTCAATAGTTTGCCCGCGGATGAGTATCGATTGCGTGAGGTGCGGCGCTATTTTGACTCCCGCGGGTCGCTCAACGACAGTAGTTAAAGAATCAACTACTTTAGACGCTCATGCACTTTTATCAAACCGAGAGTGAACTGATGCGGAGAATAGCTAATAATCGGAGCAAATAAGAGAAATATCGTTGACTCCTATTCAATTATTGCCGTTCAATCAGTGTTTCTGCTCGATCAAGGCGATCGTTCAGCATGTATGGCAAGGATTTCTTCGGTCAGTCAAAGCGACCGAATGTGCTCATCAACCACACCGGATTCGTGCACTTCTACAGCCATCGAATAGCTGATGTTGTCTGCCAAATCAAGGTGATTCTTGGGCTCTGTATTAGTATCCTGGTCCCATGACGATATCCTGATTACATATATATCGGCATGGAACCAGGATGCTAAAACAGAGCCGATTCTTGCTTGTTATTGCAATAAATAGGGGTTGATCATGAAAGTGAGTGAAGTTCACCTAAGAGTGCGTAATTATAAATCGTATAAGAGTATTGCGTAATTACCTACAATGAAGATGTATAAGTATAATTTTACATTGCAGAATGAATACTTCCCGTTTGACCAGCAAATCTGCCCTCTGACACTCTTCCGAAGAAGGGTCTTCGAATTGAAGGAACCACGCATAAAAGAGAGCAAATCGGAGATGCTCGAAATTCATAATCTGGATGCAATGGTGAGGAGGGTCTGAAATAGATTTCGAAATACGGGTAATCGTCTCTTCATTTCACACACTCTCTCGCCTCTCGGACCGGTGAGAGAGTGTGTGAAATGAAGAGTATTATCCGTATTTAGATCTCATGTCTGAACCAATTAGAAAGGTTCCAAAGTTATCAAGATTCTTCGGATCATGTTTCTACGCAAAATTTCAGGGCAACGGTGAATGGGAAGTGCAGAGCATCGTGCCATCCCAAGTCGTATATACCGATATGTACGGGTTTATCGATGTCGTGAGTACTTTCATTTTATGAAAAGAACGTCGAATTGGGTTCTGTTCAATATAATATAAATCTTTATCTTATTCATATCTTATTATCTTGTTCTGGCCATCTTAGATTTCCTACGACTTTGGACTCAAGCGCAAGCCCGAGTTCTACATTGTAATGGTTATTCTTCCGACATTCATCATGACTACTCTCACCATTTGTGGCATTTTTGGAAGACACACTTCGATCGAGAACGAATTCATCACTGAGGTATTTTTAAATATGTTTAAAAAATTGTGTGTTTAGTTTTTTTTTAGCACGCCTGCACTCTAGAGTTGCAGATTCGATAGCGATGTAATCGCAAGAAGGGAAGAGGGTAGATCAATGAGAGAGTGTGTCAAATGGAGAGAGTGCAGGCCTCTTCCCTCGATGCGATGTCAACGAAAGTGCGATTACATCGCCATCGCCATCGAATCGTACTGCACCTACTGCACTCTCTCAGAAATCCAAAGATATTATGTAAATATAATGAAGCCCGATGAAACTTTTGATTTCAGCTCAGTCTGGGTATCACTTCGCTCACAACCATTGCTCTCATGCTCGACATTGTCGCTGAGCACATGCCAAAGACGGATGTTTTCCCGCTGATCGGTACGTTCTAGCCGTTAATGGTTGCACAAAACGCTCCTAAAACCCTGAAATAATTTCTTGGAGTTCAAGTAGTTTCAATATTATTTGTCCAGTTCTACTTTCACTAATGTGAATGTTCATTTACAAATCCAGCTAAGTTTCTCATCTGCCACATAACATTGATGGCTGCGTCGATTCTAACCGTGATCGTCCATCCTCGTTTCCTCTACCCGAAATACAGAACAATTCGATCGGCGCTATTGTGAGTATTTTCGACATTGGTTTCACGGTTGTTTGGCATTATTACATGATTATTTATAATGCTAGTTTCATAATTATTCTTTCATAAGTGTGAACTTGCTTCGACTAGTGCTGGAACAGTATTGGATTTCGTACGTTTCAGATATTTCTAAATTTTTATTTATTTCTAAATATCTGAAACGTACGAAATCCAATACTGTTCCAGCACTAGTCGAAGCAAGTTCACACTTTTGAAAGAATAATTATGAAACTAGCAAAACAAAAAATAAATAAATCTATATTACTGTATTATACTCTTTCTATTCTTCATCACTTTATTACTGTATTCCCATCCATCATTGCAAATAAACATATTCAGGAAAAGCATGGAGTCAGAAGTGATGCCGGCCTCCATTCATCGAGATAGAATTCTTCGTCTTCTCCGGCGATCTCTCAAGAAATACCGCCCGGCGAACGTTATTTTCATGATCATATTCCAAACGATTAATGTGGGAAGTTGCGTGTACATTCTAAGTTACTGGCAGTGAATGTATTGTTGTGAATTAATTTAACATTTCATATTTTCGTTGATAAACAAATGCATCGTAAAGAGACTAAACGAAACAAAGTCGCCCAAAATTGACGATTTCAAATTCATCCGCTTCTTTTATGGCTCGGATCCTTAATCCACCCAGTTAAAAAAGACGAGGATTATTCTGCGCATTATTGATCTCAGAATACTTGATAAGTGAGTGTTGTAGGCACGATTTTCAAAAATATTCTGCATTTCTTTATACGGAGGTGAAAGGAATAAAGAAAAGGGAGTAAATGGCTTAATAAGAGACGCAACTAGTGGGGACGGTGACCATTTCGAAGAATGACTCGGAGTAGCCGGAGAGGTTGAGAATCTCACGATGAGACTTGTGAATTAATCGGGATGCTTTTCTGTTGGAACGATCGAGGCAAGTGAATGCAGCCTGAAGTTTTGTAACAGTATTTTTTATAGTGGAAGCAAATTTTTTAGGACAGATACTCGCAGTCACGTAGTGAAAAACCATGATCCTAGTGTAATGTGAATAATCACTCTTTATTTATAGTAATCATACCCTCATCTTCTTCTCTCCCCCTTTAGTGGTCTTCTCGGGGCACTTGGGAAGGGGCTCCATCGAGAAGCAGACCTGATCGTGCTCATGCCGTGCAACAACTAGGGTTCCCTTTTCGAGATCTGAGAATTGAATCTGTTAGATTGAATGATTGATATTAGAAATGGCTTGGCAATTAAGGACTCTCCCCATTTCGTTTACTCTCTCGCCTTCTACAACCTGTGAGAGAGAACGTGTAAAGAAGAGATAATTTTTTTCCAAGCTATTCATAGTTTAAATAATGGAGATACTATATGGTTGTTTTGCGAGAACAAATTTCTGAAGAAGAACTATCTCACCAATCTCGGATTCATAATCGTTTCCGTCTTTCTTCGACTTCTTCTCCCACTTTCTCTCTGAATTCGAGTCTTCCTCATCTTTCTCACCCGATTCGAAACGGTAATTTCTCTTCTCGGAGAGTTTCTCGTCCTCGATGGCGCATTCACCGTCCTTGACGAGGTAAGAGCGATGGAACTCGTCGATGTCTTCTGGAAAGATATTTTCAATGACTTTCGTATGAGGGCTAGTCGTACTTTTGAATTTAAAGAGTAGAAATGCTATAGCTCACCGGTCTCCTCATTATCGGCTCTTCGAAACTCGTTGCTCCTCTCTTCATCAAAGTGTCCGCACATTCCGCACTGCTTGTTCTTGTAGTGCTCGCTCAGAGTGACGATGGCGGTGTATCCGTCGAATTCAAACGTTACGTCATCATTATCGAAGACGTACGGTTCAATGTCGATATTGATACGGGTATTAGCGAATCGATCAACCTTCGCAACCTCATTTCCATTGACAGACACGCGAATCTTGTCGATTTGCTTGTCCATCTCCAGTTCAACAACGGAATCGCGAGTGATAATCTTCATCTTCTTCTCCTGTCCGTGATGGTGAACGTTCTTGAGGAGAATGGCAAATTCAGGGTCGTCTGAGGAGCAATCCTTAGCCAGAACGGAGTAGCAAGTGGTCAGATGCGTGCGGTAGATGACGTCATCGAAGGTGTTTACTTCGCGGGATCCAACGGTGCACTTTGAGGGGTGGGGCATGAGGGGAGTCACGGATGAACGACGGATGTTCAGATGGGGAAGGGTAGATCCAGCACGAAGATCACGGACAACGACCTGCAGTGTTCAGATATTCCGAAACCAGATGAATGCCAAAATCGCATTTTGTAATTTTTGCATTTCAAATGCCATACAAAGGTTGTTCTCGTCCCATTTCATGCTAGTAATATTATTGCCCTACACAAGAAAGGTAATTTCACGTAGGCATTTCACTCAATCATCTAGAGCTTTTCGTTATGAAATGGCTCACCTTCTCAGTGGGAGTCTGGACGGTGATGTTGGCGTACTTTCCTCTCATGGGCGAGAGAGTGAGTTGAGCACGGACGACGTTCTTTTCACTCTGAATATTCTCAATCGTGGTAGAGAAGAATGGAGCGTAGGCCTGAAATTATGAAATAGTCAGTATTTACCTGCAAGAATGGAAAATTAGAAAGAAGGCTGGTTGCAATAAGTTTCTCATGTCGTACATAGTAAATTGTTTTTCAGTAAAAGATCAAACTCTTTTTTCACCACGATCTACACTCAATTGCCACTACTTTGTTGCCACTACAAAACAATGGCGAAACCTGCCTTGAAGAGTGAGTAAAATCTGTCGATAATTCCATGCGAGACGGGTGACTTGATATCGTATTTGACGATAGTCTTGTACTGATTGAGCATGGAAGCCTCGACGAGACGATAGTATTCCTCCATTGAAGAGAGCTTCTCATCTTTCTCTTCGGCTACGACCTTCATCCACTTCTTTTGCTCCTGAAAATCAGATGTTTGATGACTGTTTCAGATAAATGCCATCACAAATTTTCCTCATTACTCTACATCAAAATTCTCTACCATTGCGGTAGTAACTTTTATCAACGATTTTACTCATTTTATACTTGAATAATCAAGAAAATACCATGCTCTGCTCTCCCTGAATTGCTACAGTCATCTGATTCTCCTTTTTGAATCCCCAGGTAGTCTCGACGTTGACGGACACTTCACGGTGCTTCATCTGGGCGAGATGAGCGAGGGTCTTGGGCATCTCGGGGTAGAGCATCTCGATCTCCGAATGGAATTCCCAATTGTCTGTCTCATTCACAAGAAGAGGAGTGTGCCAACCTTCTACCTGAATTTCTTTTTTTCTTTTTAATGAGCTGTAATGTGAAAACAACTTATTAAAGACATGATAATCTCTTACTATGACTCTGCAGTGTCTTATCTTCTCATCGCACTCAGTTTTGCCTCTAATCTTGGCATATTTCTCCTTTCTCGCTCCAACTGATTTGGCACCAGTGTAGAACAAATATGCAGGGTACGTCTTTGTGTTGATTGACTCAACGTAGTTTCTAAAGGCCGCACGACGGTCATCCTCTGATCCTTCCTCCTTGAAGTCCTCATCATCGTACTTCTCAGTGTCGAGAAAATATTTGTCATCTTTGGGAAGGAATTCGGCCATCTTGCTGCTAAACCATGGTGGCAATGAAGAATCCAAGTTCGTCGCGTCATAGGGTTCAACGTAGCCGTAGAAAACGACCTCCATTGGGCTCTGCTCCGTCTTCTCAAAGCGCACCTGAAATCGAAAAAGGTCGTACTGAAAGCAATGCGATGCGAAAACACACAAACCCCTTGACAAGAAGTCTATATCAAATTTGCCCTATCTGTTGAAATTCATGACCACAAAGAAGAAGCACCCACCTCAAAGTTGTTCTCGCCAATCAACAGGGCAGAAGGCAAGCCGTTTACTCCCTTCTCGAATATATGTCCATGGTAATGACCTTCGACATTGATCTTCAGACCGGTTGCCCTTTCCAAAAAGGACTCCTCAATTCGGTGCACTCTGTTCTCTAGTTGCTCAACGTAGATGGTTTTCTCCTCGCATTGAATGTACGCTCGAGTCTCTTTGGGCCAGAGACGAAGGAATGTCACGGGTCTGGTAGACAAGTGGGCGAGACGAGTCGACTCCTTGGGTACCGACACTTTGGTGCTGACTCCGATTAGGTTTCCCCATTCCACGGAGGTCTTCGCATCAACAGGCGTATTGAACTGCGCATTGTGAAGGATCTTCACGCCAAAGTTAGCGAGTGGAGTGAGGATCTCCACCTTGACTACGTGTGTCACGGCAAGAGATGGACGGGTGGAGATTGCCATGTCGAGGGATTTATCTCCGATTTTAGAGATGTCAGCACTTATCTTGCCATCCATCTAGAATGACAATCGATAAGCTTTCCATAGTACTGCCCAAATTTTGACATAATTTCGTCCGTGGTGATCGCCATTATTAGTTAGTGATGAGACGTTCCACTCTTTGCTTACTTTGAATATGACAGGTAGATGAGCGGAGTAGGCCATGGGCATTCCCGCGGAGTTTATAATCATTGTCGAGTAGTCGTAGACAATCGTGGAAAGGACAGTGTTGAAGTCGAAACCCTTGGCGAGAATGGATTCTATGTGGGAGAGGTCAAGTTTGCCGTCGCGAGTGAACGTCTGGAGCATCTGCAATGGAGATTGATATTTTTGAAAAAAACACTTCAATCAAACAGTAAACAGAATACTACAGGTATACCGTTGAAGCGAGGCCTTACTGGCCAGAACTCTAAGTGGAACAAAGTTGTCTGACAGTGGAAAAAAGATACTGCCGGTTTTTGTACGCTGCCACTGTTCAAAATAAAAAAGGTTCGCTGTCTAACCTCGGCGATTATTTCCTCATCAATGGGGAGAAGGGCGTAGTCCATGTCATTTATTCTCACGTAGAAGAATGCGTGACCCTTCTCGTCATTCACCTCACGAGGGGAGATGGACAGTTGAGAGTAGAGCTCGCGAAGGACCTGTTGTGACCAATACCGGTTTACTCTGCACCCTTTAGCAAATACACCGATTGTCTGTACAGTCAAAATGTGCACCAGGAAACATGTACTATCTATGATGTCACGGCATGACAAGAATGGTACCTCAGATCCCAATCCCCTCCAAATGATGTTTCCTACTGCAGACACATTGCCTTGAATCAGTATAAATGTATGTACCTCAGATGGTTTGCGGGCGAGTGATCTTTTCTCCCGACTGATGACATCCTCGACACCAGCGTCTTTAAGCGTCTTTAGCAGTTGATAGAGCTTCTGAAATATATATTTTTGTCATCAAAATATGCTGTTTTGGGCTTATTCGTAAACAATGAAAACTTTTTTGCTCTTGATTTCACAATATATATATTACCTTCTCCATATTGTGCTGCTTGAATCCGAAATGAGCCAAGTGCTTGCGCATCTTTCCCGCAATCTTCGCCTCGTGGGTTCCCTTCAGCTCCTTGGGCAGGAATCCATCAGCAGAGAAGAGGGTGGACAGGCCGAGACTCGCTCCCGATTGACTCTCTTCGTGATAGGTCGAGTACTGTTTGTAGGTGGACGAGAGGGGGCGGGAGGGCTGGGGCAGGAGTAGACGGAGAGCGGACTTGGCCGACTCGGCCACACTCTGGTCCTCCGGGAGATCGGATTGGGCGAGTTGAGTGAAAGAAGAGTAGACGAACGAGTACACCTGAAATGAATTCTACAGTAGTTGTCGGGTTTAGTTCTTTGTCTCAGACATATTTTGAGCCTCTATCGAAAACTATCAGTTAAGTTAGCTGCCCAATTCACTGTGATCAATGTATCGTGTGTATCTTTTTTGTTCATTTTTTAATTCCTTCAACATCACTCAGGATTATTTACCTGAGTAGAAGGTTCGAACTCCAGATGATTTGCGATCTGATCGACGACGTTCTTCTCGGGCGCAGTCTGGAAACGGATTCAATTATTCCGTGTTTCTGAATAATAGTCAAATTGCAGACATTATGGTTTCTTCTACAAATGATCGACCAGTAGACCAATTACGAAGAAATCTGAGAGGAATAGATATGATCTATGTCTGCCTGGCTGATATATTTTGTGAAACGGGTTTTTGAATGCCCTTTATACAGTGCAATGACCATGGTATCTCTCACCTGCATGATCTGATGGAAGGCGGCAACTCTCGTCTCCGGGTGCTCATTCTTGTTCTTGAAGACGGGAAGAAGGACGGCGGTCATCTTGCGAGGAAGCACGGAGCGAAGCTTGCGAAGTGCCTCGATGGCCTGACAAATAAAAAAGCTATAGAAAAAGTAAAACGATCAATGAAATGAGTTGATAGAAGGCGAAAGTGAGATGAATGTACGCAATAAATTATGCTTGGAAGACATCGGATTATAGTGGAAAAAATTTTGTTTTGATTCACCTGAACACGAACGGACTTATCCTCGTTCTTGTCATTGATGATATTCTCAAGAGGATACACGATCAGATCCATGCCAGAGTTGGCAAGAGTTTTCAGAGCCAGAGTCTTCTCGTAGCGGGTTGATGCCTCCAATAACGCTTGTTCTTATTTCAAGGAAATGCGAGTTACAACCTTAGTTTCCATAGTTTGAAACATGGTTAAGTTATTGTTTGTGCACCAAAATTTATTCTTTGTATCCAGAGTTAGTCATAGTTTGTACATCATATTTTGCTATCCACCTGGTACTGTTGTATAATGAGTCTGAGAATTGCATAGCGCTTACCTTCACGAACACTGCATCCTTACCAGTGGGCCCCACCTAGCGTTGTATTACGACTGGAAAATCGCTTGACATGGATACACCTTTTACCTTTACCTTCACAAACTGCTGATATAGTTCCGCCACAAATTCGTCCTTCACTTCGCGGGGACACGCGCGCGGGTCACTCAATTATTCAGTTATTGTTTTCAGTCTAGAAAAGTATATCCCAGAAATGAACTGTAGCATCAAAACTAGTCAAACGCAACGGGATTATTATATTGCTTCTCTAAAGATTCTAAAGATTGGTCTTTTCATGAGAAGAATATGGCGCTAGAAGAGATCAGCATGCTTTCTAGCACCCTACCCGGATGATGCCGATTAAGATTCTGACCTGTGTCCTCCGCACACTCCATGCATCACAGCTCCCACGGTCAACCAGCAGGATTGATGGATGAGAGGCTGACTAGTGTCCTTGCACAGGGAGAGGAGGGAATGGACTATCTCCTTAGAGGGAGCGAGCAAGGAGGAGAGTTGCTTGAGGAGATAAGAAGCTCGGAGCGGTGAAATCTGAACACTTACTATTTCCAGTAACGTTGTACTTCATTAAAGCAAAAGTGATAGAACATTCCATGGGGAAATGACTAGCGCAAGGTAGAACCGTTTGGAATAACGAGGAGTGGAACCAAAAACGAACCAAAAATTATATCTAGCTACTGACCTCGCGAGCGCGAATCTTCTCCACGAGGTGTTCTATGGTGGTGAATGTTCCAGCGAGAGCTAGCGCGTCGATGAAGATCTCCTTAGTCTGTGAGTCACCAGAGTCGCACAGCTCCTGTGAGGAAGCCAATATTTCTATTTATGATTCGATTTAATCTTATTCATTTCTTTAATCAAGTTTCGCATCTAGAAATTTCAAATAATCATTCACCTTGTGCATCATCCTAATGTGTTCCTTCGAGGAGATTCTCAGAATGGTTACGATCTTTCCCATTTCATGCGTGGCTGCAATGTCCACTCCCTTCTCTTCGGATTGCAGTTGTGAGACGAGCGTCTTCACTAGACGGGAAATGATCTGAAACGTAGAATACTGCATAATCTTCGGCATGATGGTTTAATAACTTCTGTTTACTACCCTTCGCGCAATCATCCTATGGCCAGTAAACAGAAATGATCTGGTAAGGGCACGGAACAATCAATGGCTGTGAACAAATGTAATTTCATTGGGGCTAGATCGGATGAGAACTTCAAGAGACAATTGTCCTATAAGAGATCCTATTGCGAGCTAGTTCGAGACGCAATTAGAGAATGTGCGATGCTCAGAGTTTCTTCTTCCTCATAATTATATTTGTTCCTTTGTTATTCTGGCACTGAGTTTACAGGGAGAAATATCGGTTTACAGGGAGAAATATCGGGTTCTCTTTGGGATAGTTACTCAATCTTCGCCGTACCTCATGCTTGTTCACGAGTACCGTATACGGAGCGACGACCTTCTCAAGGGTTCCCTCGTCTCCCGTTCCCATGAACTTGACCCAGTTCATCTCCCATTCCATCGAGTATAGAAGACTCTCCTTCTTCTCGCTCTTGGGACCCTCGAGACGGGTGCTTAAAATTATTGATAATGCCTCATTCCGGTTAGTTCTCTCTGCTCATTTAGTATTCAAAAAGTTGTTTATCACAGATTTCCATAAACAAACAAAATACGTTGTTGAAATGCTGACAATGAGGTCGGGCACGAAATGAGAATGTACTAGAGATCACTGTATCAAGTGCACTCACTTCTCTGATGCGATCTCGATTAGGGTCATCTTTCCTGAGACGAAAATGGTGAAGAGCGAATCGTCCTTTGAGAGAGGCGCGTAGACGTACACTGAGCGTAGTTCGACCTGAGATCATCTGGATTAAAAAAATCTATTGTCAGTAAGAAATCAACCAATACCTGGGCACACCCACAATCAATGTTTCAATACATAACCTATGTTGATGCGTAAATGTATAATGGAAGCTTAAGAATACATACAATGCACCGAAATGTTTCTTCTATTCGCAAATAGGTTTTCGCTTTAATTAATACCTCTTTGATAAGGAATGCCGATGCAGATCCGAGGATGCGGTAGTCAAATAGGGTGGACGATTCAATCTCACGACTCTCCTCTTTCTTCGGTCCTCTCTTCTCCGCTTTGTGCTCTGAAATGTTTTCGTCAACATGATTTCCACGAAATAATTATGTTTCTAAACCCTGTATTATATTGCAAATGATGAGTACCTAGGGGCATGACGGCCCTCTGTCCAACGCGACGCGTGCACTTATCAAAGTTGATCGATTTGGTCACTCGCAGCTCGGGTTCTTCTTCAGAGCGGTCGGAGGAGATATCGGGAAGAACTGTGTAGGTGACAGCGCAATCGCCCTCTAGAGTTATCTGAATTCTTTAGTATTATATTTCCATGATTTTTTTAAAAGTATGATAGGCTCGTAAAGGTTTCAGTATGTAAACATGATATTAGAATGAAATTATTCGATGAAATATCACTTCGGGAGCGGTGAACACAGATTCCTTGTCAGAGTAGAGACGAGGGGACTCCTCTCTAGCATCCTTCTGGGAGAGGTTGACCTGTAATGCTACCATTCATTGATTATTTGTTCGCTTTAGTAGAAAATCGAAATATTTTCCTTGCCCTACCGTTCTCATTCTCACTCTCAATATCTGTAGCTGCATTGGAAAACAGCGAAGTTCGAAATTATTTAAATGGGGAGTACCTGGAGCATGTTGAGGTAGGATCTCTTGATGTTTTTGGACCACTCAGCATCTTCTTGATCAAATTCGATATCGGACACGAGTCCATTCTCGTAGTGGAAACGGAGAGGAAGAAGGAGGTGACGGAGATGCTCCTGCGAATAAATACAATGGTTTTTTTCGGAAGATTTAAAGATCAGAATATTTACACTGTTTAGCCCATATTTTTGCCTAACGGCTACCAGCGAATAGCGTTGTCTTACGACTGTAAAATCGCTCGATATGGATACACCTTTACCTTTTGCCTCTCCGTTCCGGAATGAAATGATAATTGAATCAAAATTGTATAATTCAGTTATTTCTTTTTGAAAGACCAACCTCTCTGATCTCGATCTCTTCAAATAGATTGAATGGCTGGATCTTCTTGGGCTGTTCAATCTCTTTCTGGAGAGAAGCGACTCGAATCTTCTCGATTCTCAAATGTCCGATTGACTCTTCGGGGAAGTTGAGAGCAACGATCGATTGTGTGCGCATCGCGACCTGATCGGAACCGGGAACGGAGAGACCGTTCGAGACCTCAATAAAAGTAGTACTCAAGAAATGAAACGAAATGTATCCTCAAGCTAAAAAGATTCGACTGACTGCGAAACTTGATTTTTTTCGAAATAGTTATCACCTGAGAGTCGACATGGAAACGGTACTCGAATCCGGGCTTGAACGAGGAAGCGCGGCCGAGAGACGAGTTCCATCTGAACATTAATAATCCTTTCTTATTACCAACACGTAGGTGGTAATGCAAGCCTTCAATATAATTTACAAGACAGCTAAGACCCACATTCACATAAAGATCTAACAGATTTATCAAACCTGGCGGAATCTCTGGCGGCTAATGCCGCTACTACTAGTGCAGAGACTAATAGAAGGCGCATCGTGATGAATGGCGAGGGAAGAAGAAAAAGAGCGCTTAAATAGGTCAGGTGGAATCTTCTCTTCAATGCTCTTTTGTCTTTGTGACATGTGAGATGGTGACTGGAATCAAGAGACAGATTCGCTATTTTTACTGAATACCGTCAGTCAACTCTGCCCATCGTCACCTGTCAATCGACTATCTTGCGGCAAAGGCGAGAGAATACAGTTAATGAAGAGAGCAGACACAAGGTTAAATGCCATCAGTTGACAGGTATGATAAGATCGGCTAGAAAGTATCGGTTTACAAAAAATGAAGGCAAGGCTACGGGATACGGGAAAACGATTATTGTATTCCTCGTACAACCTAGGGCATGTTGTTGCTAGCAAGTTTGCAGAAATCCTAGAAATTCACAGCAAATATTTTTGTTTGATAATAACAATTTTAATTTTCTTAAACGTCTTAACAACACAGAGTTTCATCAGAGTGATCGAAAGTAGGCTGATTCGATTACGAGTTAGTTTAGTCTTTGTTGTTCGGCGGTTTTTATTCAATAGAAAGAAAGGGAATAAATGACCGAAGGCTGCGCTATTGAATGGAATCATCGATTCGCCAGACCGAAGCAGAATCCGAAGAGAACAGCGAAGACGGCGATCAGAAGAGCAATCTCAAAGGGAGTATTAATTTGCAAATAGCGTAAAAATATATTTTTTCGTTCACTCTTAGAGATCAGTTATTCGAGCCAGTTTTAGCGCCACAGCTGTTTAAAAAAGGGCAACAGCAATCTCCTGTTTTATTTTAGACTTTTGTTGTATTTCGGATATTAAGTCTGAAAATGAAAATAACTTCAGAAAGCAATAAAATATAGAATATAGGTGTCCGGAGAATAGCTGATTTTCCCAAGAAGCATACCTGGACATATGTGATTCCCTCGTCTTCAGAATCAACATCATACGGGGCTAAATTATTTTTAGAAATGATTAATATGGATTAAAATCTGTTGATTTAATACCAGCGTGATTCTCTCCGCGTCCATCACTCTCCATTATATACTTCAATAGTTCATCCTCTCTAGGCATCTTTCCAGAGTCCATTGTGCTTTTGAGTGATCCAACACTCTGAAAGGGCAACAACGCAAGTGAAAACGAATATCGTGAACAAAAAATAGCGCAAAAACTAAACTCGGAGAGAGCACTAAAGCAGAACGGGACAACTGCTGTTCCGAGGGAGCGAGTAATTTATTCATTGAAGATGGTGAAATTCTTCGGCGCCCTTTGATACGAATTTATTCAAACACTTAGCATACGTACAAACAGCAGATTTGACACGAAAATGTGAGTGATATGAGTCAATAAATCAAGAGAAAGGGATTAGAACATTTTGCTCAGTCTCTTCTTAGCGACAACTGCGACGTTGCCGAACTGCTCCAACTCGAGAAGCCAGCCAGTAATGTAGTCGTCCACCTGCCATTTTTTATTTGATCAATTTTCCGCCTTTTTAATTGTTTTTCAATGGACTTCTCAAGACACATATGTAAGAAAATCACATTTCATAACATAGCGAGCCAGCTTCACACAATGGGTTCGATCGAAAATGAATAACTCACTTGGTAAGGGATGTCATTCTCCTTGCAGAAGTCTCTCACGCGGGGCATAACCTGAAATGATTTCGTCACACGCTGATCACAGTTAAAAAATGATGTTCATGAAAAATATGAAAAATATGCATGTAAAATGGAATTCTTCTTAAGTTACTAAACACAAGAAGAGGACGAAACACTAAACAAGCCGTACCTTAGGGAGGCTGTGACGAGGCATCGTGGGGAATAGATGGTGTTCGATCTATAATGATGTTAATTATTTATTTTCTTATACAGCCACTTAACGCAACGTTTCTAAATAGTGTCGTGATATCAATTTTTATTATCGTCCGGAATTAAAATTCCGACGCGAGCACCGAAAATTTGGTTTTTTATCAAATTTTCCGGTACAAATTCGAAAACGCTCAAAACACGCTTAAATATGTCGTGTTTGTGCTTGATCGATTCCTAAATTTCGGCTTTACCGGGTTATTAAGTTTAAAAATAATAAAATATTTTAATTAGTCAATTAAACGAGTTTAAAGTTTTCAAAAACTTACTGCGTTTAGCAAGTTTTGAAATTTTGAAAGGCCTAAAATTTTAGGCGACTTTTTCTTTTTTCGTGATTCTCTCTGCTATCGACTCGTTTTGAACCGTTTTTGTGCGGATTTTTATTACGTTTTTTTGTTCAAATAATTGAGCGTATTGAGCAGCTACATATTGCGTATCGTTGGAGTGATGCACTTGCCGTTTCAACGGATGTATCCCCCAACAGCAATAATGTCGCTGCTCCCAATTTCGAGCTTGTCTTTTTAGCTGTTTATGTAGATATATAGGGATCGTTGTATTATTGTTTACTCGATTATTGCATGATTTCGTTTTACTAATTCTATTTCACTTCAGCTCAACTGGCGGCCTCAAGAGGAGAAAGCTCAGAGCCGAGCAGAAGGCCAAGGTTACCCAGAACAAAGTCAAGCTCTCGCTGGTTAGTTATAATTTGTTTTGTGTTTGCAACAACATAAATATATGTCCTTCCACTTTGCACCTTTTTAACTCGTAAATTAGCGGGTTTTCGCGATATTCTTGCAATAGTTACTTTTCCAGAGCGACCGCTAAGCGTCGACCGGGATGAGGTCGTTAAGCGCATCGCGCACTTCCTCAAGCCGACGGGAAAGGTTCGTTTCACCTTTTTCGCTTCTCACAAATATTAAGAAAAATGGATTCATATTTTTTTTGCAACGCCCTTCGGTTACTTATTTTCGTTCTTGCAGGGGTTAGCTAATAACCAGCTCCACCGTGGAGTTCAGCCCAACAGCCACGCCAAGGCTTCCGGACGCGTCATCCGCAAGGCCCTCAAGTCGCTTGAGGCCCTCAAGTGGGTCGACAAGAGCGAGGACGGCAAGGGCCGCTTCCTTTCCAAGCAGGTTAGCCATTCTTTCATAACTAATATTATTTATAATTGTTATGTTGGTCATTGACTTTGAAAATGGTCTAAAATTTAAAATTTATTTGAATTCATATGTGCATTCTCAGGGACGCAAGGAAATCGACAGAATCGCTGCCGTTCGCCGATCGATTGGTCAGTTTCAAATATTAAATTAACCGCTAAAACATGAAAATCAAGCCACCGCAACGTTAATATGCAGCACTTACTGTGCTGAAGTTTATATTTTTTCAAAGGTTTTAAATAAAATAAATTGATAAGTGGATATTAGACATTATTGTTTTATTATTATTCTGTTGTAACCATCGTTCCTTGCAGACTCCCTCGCCTTCTCCGTCGGGTTTGCTCTCTGTGCGGAGCTACGGGCCAGAATGCCCACCTCAACGACTTCTGCCCCATCGCGAAGAAACACATTTCTTCCGATTGAGTGATCTACATAAATCGATACGCGGTTAGGATATCACCTGAATAGCTTTTCCCTCCGGGGTTCTTTCTCTAGTTATCACTAGGCCTCATTCTAATCACATTTTTCGTCCGTGTTTTGTTAATTTTGTGTTATGGAAGTAAAAATTTTATGTTTTATTCCTCCTCGAAATCGAAGAACATAGTTGGAGGGATTTCATCCTGATCGGATATTGGTCTAATATGTCTCCTAGGGACAGATTGAGAAGAGGTCGAAGGGGTACAGAGGGGAGTCGAATTGAAAGGGGGGCGAGGGTGAACACGAATGCTATTGTGAGGAGAGGGGGCATAGATAACGGGTGTATGGAGGGGCTGAGAAGGAGAGTGAGAGGAGTGAATACGAAGGGAAGGAGTGAATGAATGTAGAGGACCGGCATCTCTCGGGTGAGAAGAGGAAATGAGCACAGGGGGAGCGATGGGCTTAGGCAGACTGCGGGATTGCTTAACTCGATCTAAGTATGCCTTCTCTCCGTTCCTTCTCGCATTGGCATTGATCCTTTGGAGAATGTCCGTCCTCCATTTATTGATTTCCTTCCCGATCGAATGGCGGCGTCTATGCATGATCACCTGAGGTAAGTTTGTTCATTATTCTGTTTATGAGTTGAAGTTGATGAAATGATATTACCTCCATCAGCCATTTCATCTTATCTTGATCCCTGTCTTGGTGGTAATCAGGAGTATTACCGAAGAGCACTGAGTCTAATTTGCCGGCAAACTTGAGAGTACCGTCGTTGAGGTTATCGATCGTGGCTACCTCCTCCTCCGTAAGTCCATATAGATCGTATTGAGGGCCTACAATTTTACATTAAATTAATGTTACGTGAGGAATTGAATACCAGTGGGCGGACGAGGTAGTCGATCTTTGACCTCGTTTATTACGGTAGTCAGATTGGCCACGTTCTCCTCGATCTTCTCTGTGGATTCAACAAGAGTCTTTGTCTAGAAAACGATAGATTCACGGTTATCTAATCCAATCTAATCCAATCCAAGAGTGGTGGGCCACCATACTGACCAAACAGTTGTGCCGTAATCTCATTCTAAGAATGCAGAAGCAAATGAAGAAGGTGATCAAGAGGCAAGGTCACCCTGTTTGCGACTAGGAACAGTTCCCCTCTTTGTATTATGATTTCATCGAATTCTATTGTTTTTAAATTGAAATGCGTAATAAAACATTAAATTTTTACTTCCATAACACAAAATTAACAAAACACGGACGAAAAATGTGATTAGAATGAGGCCTAGTGATAACTAGAGAAAGAACCCCGGAGGGAAAAGCTATTCAGGTGATATCCTAACCGCGTATCGATTTATGTAGATCACTCAATCGGAAGAAATGTGTTTCTTCGCGATGGGGCAGAAGTCGTTGAGGTGGGCATTCTGGCCCGTAGCTCCGCACAGAGAGCAAACCCGACGGAGAAGGCGAGGGAGTCTGCAAGGAACGATGGTTACAACAGAATAATAATAAAACAATAATGTCTAATATCCACTTATCAATTTATTTTATTTAAAACCTTTGAAAAAATATAAACTTCAGCACAGTAAGTGCTGCATATTAACGTTGCGGTGGCTTGATTTTCATGTTTTAGCGGTTAATTTAATATTTGAAACTGACCAATCGATCGGCGAACGGCAGCGATTCTGTCGATTTCCTTGCGTCCCTGAGAATGCACATATGAATTCAAATAAATTTTAAATTTTAGACCATTTTCAAAGTCAATGACCAACATAACAATTATAAATAATATTAGTTATGAAAGAATGGCTAACCTGCTTGGAAAGGAAGCGGCCCTTGCCGTCCTCGCTCTTGTCGACCCACTTGAGGGCCTCAAGCGACTTGAGGGCCTTGCGGATGACGCGTCCGGAAGCCTTGGCGTGGCTGTTGGGCTGAACTCCACGGTGGAGCTGGTTATTAGCTAACCCCTGCAAGAACGAAAATAAGTAACCGAAGGGCGTTGCAAAAAAAATATGAATCCATTTTTCTTAATATTTGTGAGAAGCGAAAAAGGTGAAACGAACCTTTCCCGTCGGCTTGAGGAAGTGCGCGATGCGCTTAACGACCTCATCCCGGTCGACGCTTAGCGGTCGCTCTGGAAAAGTAACTATTGCAAGAATATCGCGAAAACCCGCTAATTTACGAGTTAAAAAGGTGCAAAGTGGAAGGACATATATTTATGTTGTTGCAAACACAAAACAAATTATAACTAACCAGCGAGAGCTTGACTTTGTTCTGGGTAACCTTGGCCTTCTGCTCGGCTCTGAGCTTTCTCCTCTTGAGGCCGCCAGTTGAGCTGAAGTGAAATAGAATTAGTAAAACGAAATCATGCAATAATCGAGTAAACAATAATACAACGATCCCTATATATCTACATAAACAGCTAAAAAGACAAGCTCGAAATTGGGAGCAGCGACATTATTGCTGTTGGGGGGATACATCCGTTGAAACGGCAAGTGCATCACTCCAACGATACGCAATATGTAGCTGCTCAATACGCTCAATTATTTGAACAAAAAAACGTAATAAAAATCCGCACAAAAACGGTTCAAAACGAGTCGATAGCAGAGAGAATCACGAAAAAAGAAAAAGTCGCCTAAAATTTTAGGCCTTTCAAAATTTCAAAACTTGCTAAACGCAGTAAGTTTTTGAAAACTTTAAACTCGTTTAATTGACTAATTAAAATATTTTATTATTTTTAAACTTAATAACCCGGTAAAGCCGAAATTTAGGAATCGATCAAGCACAAACACGACATATTTAAGCGTGTTTTGAGCGTTTTCGAATTTGTACCGGAAAATTTGATAAAAAACCAAATTTTCGGTGCTCGCGTCGGAATTTTAATTCCGGACGATATTTGCTTTCTTTTTGATCATTTCTTTGAACTTTACCCAGACACATTTCGGAATAGTTATTGTACCTGGTAGTTGAGACCGCCCCACAGCCAGTCAATGAACGGCGATGGCTGCATGTTTCTGGTCGTGTAGATCTGCAGGCACGGGTAGTTGGAGAGAATGCGCGCGTTGTCTGAAAAGATTACTCATCAAATTTCAATTTTCAAAAATATTGTTGTTCAATTTTAATGTTGGTAATTATGGAAAATATTAATCTAATATAGAATGCGTGCGTTGTCTGTAATTATTCTCATTATAGAAACATCCTGGTGTGACATTCCCATCAATCTCGTACGGGTTGTGAACTAACTAGATTGCTGTAACTCAATAGCTGCGGGACTTCTCAACTCACAAGGGAACTTCACAGTCGAGTAGTGATTGTACGTGACGACATGAGCCAACAAGAAGCCTGTAATAGTGAATTCAGAATTCCATAATTTTATATTGAGTTCTAGTACTGTTCTTCCTAAGAACGGCAAGACAAGAGCACAAAACAAAAACAATCGTATTCAGATCGCACACCTCCAGTCAGATTCGACACAAGGAAGAAGGTGGCTCTCGTTGCCCAGTCGGGCATCAGATACAGCTGGTAGAGGACGAGAATCCAGTGCGCGGCGAGGAGCGGCTGCAAAGTTCAAGATTCGTAAATTTCATAAATTTCGATTTTATGTGCATAATGCACAGCGTTCCTTTCACTTGCCTGTTGTGCGAAATCGTTTTGGCACTAATAAGAGCCGTCCATATACGAATATCGGAGCATCATTTTAAAGATTCACTCGCCTGTTCATACACGGCCTTCTTCCTGTACACATCGTAGTAGTTTGCGGGCATTCCGACGACGAACGAAATGGAACTGCAATTTTTATTCGCAAAATACTATTGATTTGTATTTGATATTATTCATGCGGTGTGCACATTCTAGAGTTTCAGATTCGGTATCGCGCGGGCGCGGTGGCGCAGTGGTTGTGTGCCAGGAATGCGATTCGAAAGGTCACGAGTTCGACCCCGCCCGCCCTCAGATCCACCCAAAACCAAGGGGGTTAAGAAATGTTGGGAGTGGTGAAAGCCACAGCAAATAAATCCCCTACCACGTGCACACAACACGGGCGGTAAAGCCTCGCAACCAGCCACTGGTCGTCCCGGGATAGGCTAAAGTTGCTAATCGGCGTTGGGGTGGCTAGCCCGCCCTTAGCGAGGATAATGCCAAAATCACCTTTTTTTATCGGTGGCACGGTAATGGTGATTCAACGCCAAATTTCAGCGCCAATTTTTACATTTGCGTTGTATTGCTTGCATATGGAAAGAGTGAATTTCATACTATCCATACCGATTGTCACTGGAACACTACAACTATCGACAAACATCTAAATGATAATGCATATTTGGCAAGCCACGAGAGGCGCAGCAGCGGCAGAAGAAATGTCATTTTCTTAGTGCTTGGGTTCTTAGTTTCATCTGCGTGGGCCACCGGATTGATGTGCTACAACTATCTTTAAGGAGGTGTACCACGAATATCTGGCTAACTGAGTTCTCAATGTGAGATGGTGGGTCACGGTTACCCGATCATGCTTTCAAAACTCTTATGTTTTCAATTTTGAAGCATACTTGGCGAGCCATGAGAGGCGCAGCAGCGGCAGAAGGAATGTCCAGTAGATGTGCTGATACGGCAGCAGCTTCAGCACCCAGTGGTCAACAAGCTGAAGTGGGAGATTGACAAATTATCACTTTGCGAATTGGCTGCTGCATCCCGACCCTAAATTTTTTGAATGATATGCCAATGTAGAGCACAACCTTATTCTGTATTTTGCGCTGTAACTATCTCCTTGTACAAACTGAATATATCTGTCCCTGCTCTAATTTGCAGTTACTGCTGGCAGTATCTGGAGTGCGTCTCTAGTGTGAAAAAAGGTACTACCTTGAGATCCTGAACGACTGTAGCGTAGAAAGGCAGCAGATCGAGATCACCATCGCTTAAATTAAGGAAGTTAGTCGGCTGAGTCTCTCTATTTTGCGCACTCTCGCTTTCTTGATCACGGTGTCTCTGTGATTCATAAACTACGATTCACAACACAACCTAAACTGTAAAAAGCACAACGTATCCCTCTGTGTGACACAAAGACCTTTACTCATTGCTTCGGCAGGGCTCGCACAGCCTCTTCTCCATTATCTTTCTATTACTCCCAAATAGTCTCACCGTCCGAGCACATTCGTTGCTGCGTGGTGGACATTGTGCTGTTCCTTCCATCCTGATGATGAGAATCCTTGCAGAAAATCACCCGTGAAGTAGCTGCAATGGTTTAAATACAAACATTTCTAACATGACGATCTTGAAATTGGAAATTAACGGTAGAAGCGAGTTGAGACTAACAATCCAAAGCGCAACACAATGATCGGACTTTCTACTCCGTGGGCGCCAAAGCACGTGCAATTCACAATCGCTAGCTACCACCCCTCCGGAGTTACAATCTCCGCCTCTCCATCTTTCATGTTCTCTCGTCTTGTCGGCCCTATCACTCACATCTCAATGATCACTCCACTGACCGGGATCGTCTCTTTTCTGTCTGGATCTCTTTATTTCGTTCACTATTTCGGTCTCTGACTATCTAGTGGTGAGGTTAGTGAGGAGGGTATCACCTTCGTCATCAATATACTTCGACCCGGCCAACACGCACGCAATAAGCGGCAGAGCAAGACACTCTCCCAACTTCCCTCAGTCTATCGTTTATCTATCCATTCCATCCATTTCCATCCCTGGGTTCCTTTCCATCCATTTCCATCCCTGGGTACTCAACATACCAGGGACAAAACTCGCACCATCACGCAATTTAAGTGACTATATATGATATGCAAACTACAGCTAGAGATCTCATGTATAACATGTACTCAGCTTTGGTCAGCAAAACTCAGCAATCCAATAGACTAAAGGATTTTGTTATGCGAACATCGCATACCTGAGCAGATCGTTGTAGTAGGGGTTCTTGAAGACTTGCTGATGACAGCATTCGTGCATGTACCATCTGAAACGAGATCTTAGATCAGGCTTATATTTTTCTCAGGCAGCCTGAAGCAGCAACCTTCCAGAGTACCCATCTTTACCAGTACCCCTATCCTACTACTAGGGGTGACGGGGACGGGAAGCTCACAAGCTCAAAGCTCTGCTTTTATTCCCCATTTTTGGGCGTTTCCTGCTGTAGGCCCAACCGGTGATATTATAATACTGATGATATCATAGTAGGTGGTGGTACTATCTCAACTACTTCTTAACATACCCCAATTGCTGCCATGCGAGTCCTTGAATGAGTGCTGCTAGTACGTACTGCTCGTGCCACAACTGCAGATAGACGGCAAGAGCGATCAGTCCGATCGGTTCGAGACACTGGAATGAATAATCAATTATCTATCATTATTTCGATCTTATTCTGTTTCGAAAGGTACTTGTTCAAGGCATTTAAATATCGATATACGAGCACTGACTGCAAGCAACTTGTAGATCATGTGAAAAGAGGGAACTAGGAATACCCAATACTGATCTAGGCTCTTACCATCGTTTTTTTCTCTTTGATAGCGATCTGTGATGTTTTCTCGTTGTTTTTGAAATGTGTTTGTCAGAAAGAACCAACCTAACGCGCAACTATCAGAGTGAAACAGAGTGAGAACAATAAAAGTGTAGAAAAGTGTGCTCAATAAAAATTATGAGTAAGAAATAAAGAGACAGACCAACCTTACGCGCATACCATCCAAGATCGGACTGGTAGTAGCCCTCCTTGCGCAGGTCGAAACGCAGTTTGTCGAACTTCTGCAAGGTGAAAGATAAAAAGGTAAAGGTATATCCACGTCAAGCGATTTTACATCGTAAGACAACGCTAGATGGGACCCCCTGGTAAGGCCAGCTGAAAGGTCTGCAGGTAAATTTCTGCAAGGTTAAAGATCATTATCTCAATCAGCAGGTGTCAGAGCCTTTTCAAACATTATTCTGAGATAAACTCAGAAAACTGAATACTATCAGGAAGAAACATGTTAAAATTAGATCATTAAAGCAATAGAAAGCATTTGCACACCTTTGCGATATCATCGGCTTTCTCTTGCGTGATATCGAAAGTGCCCATGTTGATCTTGTCATCGCCGACCAGCTCTTCCTCCTGAAATATCTCAATGACGAAAATTTTGAATTCGATTTTCATCATTGTAACACTTCGACCTGGATAAAATGGTATGTGATTTGATCAATGAATTTCGTTATCTATTTCGTTATGCTGGCTGATCGACATTCAAAATTTTCCAATAGGAAATCGCTAGGGTTCACTACTCCTACAGTAACCAAATTGTTGACTAACGATTCCTCACCACATCACTGATATTCGGCTGCTTATCCTTGCTTTCCTCCTTCAGTTTCGCAATCCATTTACCCGCCTTGATCGACGATCCATGGAAGGTGTGAAAGACCGTAGTCGCCTGGAAAAATATAACAATACCCACCGATTCTGGCACAAAAAAAATCATATTTGCTTGCGATCGCGGGCTTCAATGTAAACAAGAGAAAGAAACTAAAGTCTTAATTATAACCATATCATTCTCAGATCAGTTTCACTTTTCGGATAGATGATAATGATGATTAGCAAGAGACATAGTGAGCCTACCTCCTTGTTTCGATAGGTGGTGATGGCGGAACCTCCGGATGAGCTTTCATCACCTGAAATTGGCATAGTTAGTCTGATTTTCCACATCTCTCTTGCACAAATGAGATCGGGGCAGATAACTTGTTGAAAATGTGGTTGATATTTCGAACATACACGACATCATCTCTAAACTATTGTTACCGTTTCGGGCCTATCTAAAACTGACCGGAATACATAAACTGAAGCGATTACTGGATGGGTGATTAACGATTTTGGGATACTGTATGTACCAGTATGCTCACAGGATAATCAGATCAAATCAAATCAAATTTATGCTATCTTCAGGGTATGGTAATGATTGCTGAATTCCAATTACGAGGTATGTTTCACACACATTTGCCCCATTAGCTCTCAGTAGTAGCGTAATCACATTCTGATGGGATTTCTGTACCATAACTAAGATTATTGATTCCCTTTTTGTTTCTTTGTTCTTTTTGTATGACCTCTATTTGTGTGCTATTTCGACATGGATAAAAATGATGATGATATAACTGACCTCCTCATCGACATACACCCACGTGCCATCGACTTTGAGCCAGAACGGCGAGTGGTCCACGTCCCGGATCACCATTGTTACCCTGCAAGAGAAGAGATGCTATCCATTATCGGGCGAAATACGGCGCGATACTGTAGCGAGAAAACAATGAATAACTCAGGCAGGGGCGATAATCAATCAGGTATTGTTGCGGTACGCTTTGGTTATTGGAACATCGGTGAGCAGAAAAAAACGCGAATCGAGCAGGGCTGGATTTCGACGAATGCATTTTTGGGGTCACTGGGTCCACTAGGATCGCTGCGTGTGTGGGTCTTACATGGTAGTTGGCATATGGTAGTGATAAATAAAGGATTGTGATACACAGGGCAGTGACACGGACTTAAAACCGATGAATGTGTAAATGCGCGCGATGTTGGTTAGAGATAAGGAAGATGCGGAGTTGGCTGATGAGAGGAAGAAGAGGGAACGTGCGAGGAAGGATTGAAGGAATGATGAGATCAACAAGCGGGACCATCTCAGCACGAAAACAGCGCAGAGGCGCTACACTCATCGTCTATCAATCCAGGGTGCTCTCTAGACAGTTAGAGTGGTCGAGGGAGCGAGAGAGAGACACAGGGGTTACTTTGGAAAGATGCCATCGCTCTCTCCTTTTCGAGGGCTCTCAACTTGGTCAGACTAGGCTAGAAATGGATAGACCAGCAGAGATCATAGGGACGAAAGTGTAGGGTGAGCAGGGCAGTATAGAACGGACACTGGGGTCAAATCGAGTTGAGTTTACAATCATATCTTGATAGGACATTGATCCTTTTGATAAGCGATCCCTGGCTAAAGTGGAGTTTTCGCGAGAGTCTAGCGGTCAGGGATCGAATCAAGGGCAGGAGCAAAAAAGGGAGCGCTCATGAAAGATGCATTGCATTGCGCGTGTAAGAACCGTCACGAAAGTGAGTGATAAATGAAAGGGTGGATAAGGAAGGAAGGATAGGGAGTGGTGCGATCGAAAGGTTCACGCTCACCCCACTTCCGAGAGACAGAGGTGCCGAGAGGTGATGTGCCGAGATAAGAGCGCGTTCGATTGAGTGGAAGTGTGGGTTTCTCCCCGACAGCTTTCTCACGTTGCGAAAGAAAAAAAACAAGCAGGGATCATTGCAATTAAATGACCTTAAAACTTTAATGAATGAAGAAAAAAACCGTGACGACCAGATAGTAATCTTCAAATTTCGAAACATGTTGTTTGCGTAAGGAAATTTAGCGAGAAGATGAGAGTAGTGAATGCGATGCGTATCTGGCCTCTGCGAACATTGCGTGAAAGCGAGTGCGGGAAAGTATTTGTCTATTCCTGAATCGTATAGGAAGAAATCATATCAGGAGCGCGAGAAAAGAAAGGAAGAGTGGTGAATTTGCAGAGTTAGCACCTCAGTTGTTGTTATTTCCCAACGCCGAGGTACGGCGGTGCACAGGTTCACAGGTTGACAAATCGGCGCGCATGTCAACTCTCTTTTCCTGTTATCTCTTCAGCCTGCTAGTGGGCATTCGTGAGGAGCATTCCGATTTGTAATGGCACGCTCAGGCTTTCGACGAAGCATAGACAAACAAAATGTGTGTGTTAGCTGTAAAGTGTGTTATCGAACTATTCTGACTTCCGATATGGGGTAAAGCGGATTTGACCGCAAAGAAAGAGAAGTGGAATTCTATTGACAAAACATATGAAGGAAATGAAGGAAAGAAAAAAAAGTGATGGATGGATTCTGCACCCTGACAGCCCACTTCTAGCATTCAGAGCCCAATATTCAAAGATTATATTAATTCTTTACAGAGAAACAGTTGATTTAGTTTGAAACGCTTCACCTTTGAATGCAGGTGCTGTACCGGAGGGGTACGATGCTTAGGCGAAAGCACTGATAAATAGAGACCGTCTAACCGCAAATTCCTTTGCCGATTGACGAGAAATTAGATTTATTCGATTCACTCAATCGACTGACTCGTCAATCGGATGAAGGAATTATCCGTTTCCCAATTGACTTATCCTATTGACCAAATGGATAATTGTTTTTCTATTTTTCCACACGATAATCGCATCCATCCTCGTTCTCAACAGCGGTTCGGATGAAAATAATGAAAGGAATGCATTCCACAGAGGCAAAGGTTGAGTGCGCCTCTCCGGAAAATCCGGCCCATGATGATAATTGTTTTCTCAAACTTCCTTCCTGTGTTATTGAATTAAATGAGATCGGACCACCTAGAAATTGTCTAGCGTGTAGACGTTATGAAAAACGAGAGGACATCCAGTCGTAACAATCTCGACTTTCAGTTTGATTGACTCTTCGATAGCGTGGGCTGACGTATATGACGGATTGAGAAAGGAGCATTCATGCAGAATTCGCTCTCAATTCCAAATAACTGCTCCTCACTAGATAAATTCCTCCCATCCTTCTTCTTCTCTTCCCCCGTTCAGCCATCCTTCACATTCCATCTCAAATCAGCATAAAAGGGTGAGATCTCAAGCACCTCCCACATTTTGGTTCATTCTGATCCAAGGTTATTTTACTGCACCTTGAGCTAGTGGTTCTAGTCTCATGTTGAATATTATAGGCCGATCCTATAACTTCACCATGGCTCGTTTCATTATCATTCTCGCTCTTCTCATTGGAACCGCTACTGCTTGGAACTACAGTATGAATTATTTGGCTGTCATGTGATCAGAGTGTTTTATGTTACAGTTGCAGGAACTGGCTACGATTCTCATCCTTGGAATATCAAGAATATGTGGGTGAAGAGATCGGAGCAAAGGGAGCTTCCAGCCCCACCCGTTCGAGCAAGAGCTCCGGGAGTTTGTTTCTATTCAATTAATTAATTGTATATCACTAAAAGTTATTACTAAAACAATTCAAAACCACTACTTGAGATGTCATACATCCACAAAAGAAGCGTCGATATGTCATCTGAGAGTGGAGAGAACACTCAGTATGCAGTTCTTCCCCTACCCATCGTACTCGACAGTGCCAAGATGGTCATCTATCCAGACCTTGACTAACCATTGATGATGCAATCGATCTCTGACTTATTGCTAATGTGACGATAAACTTATTGACGCTGTGGTCTTTTTACTGTTCAATGCACGAATATAATTATTGAACAATGATCAGTATCTAAGAAGAGAAGTTATGGGAGATTCGGGACTGATTTGAATAAGTAAAATGCGTGTGAAATACAAGGCACACGGGGTCTATGGCCATTCTGGGGATTGGGAAGGAAAACTATCAGAATAAAAACGAATGTAAAAAGAAATAGTAGGACACCAGGAGGACACCACTTCTCGCCAAAACTCGAAGCGATTTACCTTCCGGGGAGAGATGGCTCAGCGTCTTAACTTTCTCGCGCGTTCGTCATCCATTTCTACTGAAATCAAATGAATGAATCATCAGAGCGTAAAAGTCGTAGCAGCAAAGAAAAGAAAGCAAAATAATGGAAAATTGTGAAAAGAGAAGAGAGTGAAATGTTAACCAACCACTTGACGCGAGGAGAAGAGGGAAGAATGAAGGGAGGAGAGAGAGTGAGACACGTCGACAATGGAATTAATTTAATGATTTTTCAATTGAACTATTCAATTCAATCAAATTGTTTTCGATTATCTATTTATTTCAAATGAACTATTCAATTCAATCAAATTGTTTTCGATTATTTATTTATTCCAATTGATCTATTGAATTCAATCAAATTGCTTTCGATTATCTATTTATTCCAATTAAATTAACAAATTCAAAACTAATCTATTGTTCAAAGTTAATATCGCAATTCCTGAATTTGTGAATTGGACAATATTTATAGGTGAATTGTAGACATTACAGCCATGATCATTGTCCGAGAAATAGTATTCCATAAGTAAAAATATCCTAAACCAACGCATAGAATTTCAGAGCTACCGTAACACTATATTCCTGTCGCTCTAATATAGAAAACTGGCTTTATTCCAAAAAGTCCAATAATGCGATCTATCTCTCTGCTGGGGTCAAGATCGGAAGCATACTTTTGTTGCGGGAGCCAAGAGCCATGTTGTGACCACTGATCGAACCACTAAACTGTTATCATCTCTTCCATCATTGAGAAAAATTGTAGGGAAACGTCTGTGGACGCCAAGAGTATGCCGAGTATTATCATTGACCTATTATTAATACTTTTCCGAATAAAAAAACAAAAAAATCAATATTCTTGTGTGAAGTCCATCAGAATTTCTGTATTGTATTTATTTTATTCAAGTGTAATACATTCACCTGAACAAGACCAACAGATAATATGTAACATAATGATAACTGTAACAAGTATATACACATTGTTTGGGTTTCAACAATTGCTCTAACAAAAAAAGACAAATAACGAACAAAATATTATGGTATGTGTCACAAGACTCGTAAGATACGTCAAAGTCATGCTGGCAGCTTGAGAAATTGCAGTTGTAGTTGAATGCTGATGGGAAATTACATTTCCGCGGGCTTGGGTTTGATAATTTCCTTCTCAATCTTCGAATCGGGAATGTACGGTACGACGCTCGTTATCGAAACAATCTGAAATTTTTAATTATTTATTTAATTAATTTGAGGAACCCAGAGAATACCTACACCATACGATTTCTATCTTTCCCGATTCTTTAGATTCCAATATAATTGTGTTAGCTAGATCTCGCGTGCCAGTAGTATCATTGTGCCCATGAACCATGTGTAGTGAGTGTCATCTCTCGAATCAACTTAGTCGCAAGTATGCTCAGACACCTACCTTTCCATTGGTGAAGACGGCTGTTCCGGGGGATAGCGGGTTAGCGATGATGGTCAATTCGTTTGTCTGAAAAGGGGATATTAACCCTACTGCAGGCAAAGTGAAACATATAAATAGCATGATACACTGAAAACCTGCATCAATCGGCATGTCGTCATTATGGCACATAATGAAGCGTGCAGTAGGGTTGCAGGTCGACACTCCCGACTTTTTCCCTGTTTCTCTCACTTTCGCGTGCTATTTCCCATCACTAACCAAAGGTAGAGGGGTCGGGAGTTGTGATCCAGAACCTGCCACCCTAGCCTGCATTATTGAAACGTTTACTTACATGTTTCTTAGTCATGTCAGGCAGGTTGTCATAGTGTAGCTGCTTCAAGGCTTTCTGCATCTCTGAGCAACTTCCAGTCTAAAATTTATTTCAATTGCATTGAGTCCTTTGACACCGTATCGTAACTGGACTGTATCAGTTATATCATAGCTGATAGAGACAAAGAGGCGCTTATGACAATCTGATTTTTATCGTTTCTTTACCTTCAAATGGTTTTGCATGTCGATGTTATAGAATGATCCCGCATCACAGAGTCTACAGCGGAATCGAATGACTCGAACGTGAGAAAGCATATGACGACGACCATCCTGTCATTATATTATCATCCGTTTATTGTCATTTATCATAAGATTTGGATTTACTTTTTTTTGGGATATTTACTAAAAAAAACGTGGTTTCCGCGAATCCTGGTCCCTATGACTTTTGTTTACCGTCACATGTCTTTTTTATTATCTGGACATCGTTGTTTCAAGACTCACATCGAGAGTAGACATCTTGTCCAGGCAGAAAGAGCACTCATATACGTCTTGTGTCCCATCATCTCCCGTCGTTTGCTGCAATTATTCGAACGATATCATAAGATCAAATATCATTTATCCTGACGCGGTTCCAAATTCGAAATCATCGTTAATTAGCATTCTTGAAAGGCAATTTCTCTGCATTGATTTGTTTTTTTACTGTCTAACGCAGTTTAGAACTGAAATAAGAAATCATTAAAAGGTCGCACTTTCACTATTGTATGAATCTCACCTTGAGTCCGTTAAACAAGGCGGCGCTCTGCTTGTCTGTTAACAAGATTTGAATCTTGCTCATCTCACTCTTCTTTTTCCACTTCTTCGGATCCACAATCTGAAAAATAGTTATATTCAAATGCTCGTTAAATCCGGTGAATGAACAGACTTACCTTAGATTCGTCTTCGTTACCGGCTTTGTATTGCTCTGCTTGCGGGAAGATTGCCGATTGTTCGCTTGCTTTGTCTTCTCCATTGTCGATTGTCTCGCCGACGGTTGCTGGAATTAATTAATTAATAATTAATCAACGAAATTAATTAATTAAATAAATAATGATTTTAATTTATTTTCAGGACGGTGTAGGATCGTAAATAGACCAGTACTCACACTCAGTACACTTCTTTTTAGTCGTCGGTTCCTCGTTAACATTCTCTTCATCCATCTTCCGTTTTCTCATTCGGTTGTCGGTAGTGATCGCCGGTGTTTCCTGAGAGAGAATAAGCGATAGTTGATCTTTCCCTTTTAGATACTAATTTCCCTTATCAAAACCAGATAATTCCCGAACACTACGTCATCCACGATTTTTAATACTAATAATAGTACGATTTAAAACGAGTTAATGGCGATATTTCTCAAGTCCCAATCGCGTGCTCTCGAATTACTAATCCGGCTGGTGGCCGATATTTCCTAAGTCCCGTAATTCATCATTCTATTCGCTGATTATCGTCCACAAATGATGCAAAAGTATAGTGAGGGGGAGATAAAAATACCTCGCTAATTTGGATATCCGTAGTCATCCGCCTCCTCTTCATCTTATTAGCCGTCTTCTCTTCCATCTCCTCTCCAATCTTTTCTTTCTTCTGTTTTTCAGTCTTCTCTTCCTTCATCTCTTCATTTGACATTTGAACGTCTTTCCCAATAATTTTCTCTTCTTCAATATTCTCTTTCTTCTCCTCCTCAATCTTCTCCTCTTCCTCCCTCATTCTCTTCTCTTCTTCAATATTCTTCTCCTTCTCCTCATCAGTTCTCGCTCTCTTCTCCTCTTCCTTCTTCGATTTAATCTCCTCTTCAATCCTCTCCATATTCTTCTTTATCATTTCCTTTTCCTTCTGTCTTATGGTATTTTTCCTTATTTTTCCAAACATTCCAAGTTCTTTCTTCACTGAATCCAACGCGGCCTGAACTACTAAATATAGAAAACCATATAGAAACGTGTTAATTCCCTCATTGATCTCATATACAGGTACAGGCTCGTGTTTCAAGTGTCAAACGTTCCCCTAGGTCTTCTTGTGCACTTACACCCTTTGATCGAAACATCTGCAGGAAGTCACTCTATCTTACCTTTGTCTAGCAGTTCCCTTAATCTTCCACAATGATAAACGTAGGCTCATATAAATGTCTCTAATAATCCCTTCCAAATTCGCGTTCGTACCTTCTTCTCGTTCTCGATTTTTTTCTTCTCCAATTCTACTTCCATCTCCTTCTTCCTTCTCTCCCGCCTCGCCCGCGCTTCGGCCTGCAGTACAAAATTCGTAAAAAAAATAAAAGCAAACATGTTGTGTTTGTTCTCCCAAATTAGGCAACAAGTTCAAAAAATGGCACGCGCGCTTTCGGATTTATGAAATTGAAAATGGATCTGTGATCCCTCAACTCGATGAGACTGAGCGAAAAAAATCGACTAGTCATTATTAAACCAAACATCGTTCTATACTATCTGTATTTCCCAGAATCTATAATCAACAGTGTTTATGTCCCAGTCCAGAAATTTCACTGATCATATTAATTGATATTAAAGACAATGTTAGTGTACCTGCTCATTATATCGCTGAACTTCTTCATCCTCTATCTCTTCAATCTTCCACTGTTCCATTTCTGCTTTCATTTGCTCAAGAGATGGATATCCATACAGCGCGCGAAGACATGCCTGAAACACAGAATCAGATAAACCCTTGATTTTTAATGGAAAATACTGGTTACGACGGAATAAAATCATACTGAGCGAGAAGTCGTTTCGAAATAAGATAGTCATGAGATGATAACGTACTCTGCTTTCCCTCTTCTGCGTTTTCACTTTTTCTCGCTCTGCTTTGGCTGCCTCCTTTTTTTCTTCTCTTGTCAGTTCAGGCAATGGCTCTTCGGATCGCTTGACCGGGACTGTAAAAGTGAAATGTATGATAAATCTTTCCTCAGACTAGACTTCTCGATGAATCATAGCACACGTAAACTTTCTTACCTATTATATTAGACGGCTCCGGATCATAAGACCTTCTCACAAGTCGGAAGCAATACTCAAGCTTTTTGTGGTCATTGAAGGCTGTTGCCGTGGGAAAAATATGAAGACACACGCTGCAAACATAAATTCTGACTATCTTGATAATTCTAAGAAACCAAAAAAAATTCCAAAAAATGTTCACGAATTAGACTGACCAGCATTCAATCTTGCATCCACTGAATTCACCATCGTTTTGTTTGCGAATGCAGAGGAATCTTGCAACGGGGGTTGAGTCTGAATATTTATTCTAAATATATGATATTCTACTATTTATTAAATATTTGATATGTAAAAACACATTAAGGCTGCGCATTTATTAAACTAAATAGATGAGAGATGATTTCACCTTTGGTTTCACCTTCATCACCTTCATCCTCACTCTCAGTGTAGTCCATTTTGATCGTCTTATTCGCTGCTCTAGTCATCTTTCTTCTTCCAAAACTCGAGAGAGTGAACGGAGTTGAAGAACGATCTGAAAGTAGCCGGTGACAGGACAAGAAATCGCAAAAAATTTGCCAAAACTCTTGCCTACATCCAACTCGGGCAACGCTAGCCACTGGTATCACTTTAATACAGTTAAATTGAAAATGAAATGGGCACACGAAGTACCTTAAATGAAGTAACGTATTGATTTTATTGCGAACAAGCGCGAACACTGTTCAAATGCTGCTAACAAGCGCGCGAACACTCGCGTTGCGGCTCACGTCGCTGTCGAATCTCACAGAGCACCCTTGTTACCTCCCCGTTGTCGGCTACCGTATTATCCGGATATTGTTCATTTTACGATGCATAATTTTAAATAATATTTTTAAATACTATTATTTTTGTAACAATATAAAGTTGTTATGGATTTATTCACACTGACAATTCCTATGATTGAGCTATTGCGACACTTTTATTTAAAAATATCTTTCCTCATCGAACGATGTTAATGGGACCGATACGGGAAGGGAGGAAGAACACAGATAAGCAAAAAAAATTTTTTATATATATATTCGAGTACACGAAGAAGAAAGAGAGCAACAGGAAAAAAAGAAGCAGAGACAGTTCTGATACCAACACATTTATATTTACACATGATCGCGCATTACTCACCACCAATTTCCGTAATCTCAGTGCCCCATTGATTTTAATTTTCAACAAAAAAATTTAAATCAATATATTTACGAAGAACAGTTTATCAGATCTTAACGAGTACAAAAGAGGTGGTTGTAGTGGGGTCGGGACGAACCACTTTGTACTTGATTGGAAACCAGAATAGCTCTTTGAATTGATCTTGGAAGGATTTGATGAATACGATGGAAGCGAGGATATTCAGTCCAGTAGTGAAGAATCCAGCCCAATTCGTGAAGATTATGAACCAATCAGGCGCTTGGACCACTGAAAATGCTGTATACTATGCAGTTTTTATGCGATTTCTCATCATCGCCATTCCAAACTGACTCTCAAGCAAACACGCATAGAAACGAGCGAGTAAAAGTTGTTTCTTGATCTTGGAACTGTGTTTATGTTTATAACCACTCTCACTTTAAAGGGACCCGGACACACAAATGAAGTAAAGTTCAGAAAAAAGAGCTGATTTTTCTGAGAAAAACTCAAAAAACCGCAATTTTTTACGATTTTTTTAAAAGGAGTTATGATTTTTCAAAGTTGCACATTTTAGCCGTGCGCCCCGGCATACTGTGGTTAGCGCCGCTAAATACAGTATGCCGGGGCGCACGGCCAAAATGCGCAACTTTGAAAAATCATAACTCCTTTTAAAAAAATCGTAAAAATATGCGGTTTTTTGAGTTTTTCTCAGAAAAATCAGCTCTTTTTTCTGAACTTTACTTCATTTGTGTGTCCGGGTCCCTTTAATGATCGAACTGATTCCATCTCGAAACATCAGCGCCTGCGCGGGAAATTTACAATATTTTTCTCACGGAGAAGGAAGTGTAGGCTACACACATCTATGACGGAACCTTTTCGATTTTCGGCCTCTACAAGTTTCCCAAGAGAGATGTTGTATTCATTGAATAATAAGAAGAAGGATTGAGGAAATTCTATCGGATAAAGCAATTTTTATTGTTGGGTAACAAATTCTTTCCTCAAATCTCCTCAACGCTATACCACTGTGAAATTGATATATTTTTTCCGCTTCTGTTACTCTTTCTAAACGCACACCAAACCATCGTCAGCACGAAGAATGCCTTTGATGTGATTGTTACTGCAGGGATGATCGATTGAAGGAGAAGAGAGAAGGCAACCACGAGTTCGTCCACCTTCTTTGCCGGAGAAACGGTTGCTGCAAATTATTTTATATAATTTTTTTTAATTTGTGCCAAAATCAACTAAAATAATATTCCAAACCCAGGCACAACGTTGACTGCTGATTAACCCTGTTCTGTATCCTCAACAGTCTAGGGTGGTCCTTCTCTATTCCAAAATCAAAGCAGTGTTTTCACCATATGTTGGTAGTTAAATTGCTACTTCTCGCGCTCCCTCAAACTCTCATGGGTACAATTTCTGAGAAGAACTGCCTTACTTCTTCTCGACTTCATGTAGATTAGGTAGATCACACAGAGAAGATTGAAAATGGCAGCCAGGAGAGGAATGAAGAAGGTGTAGAAATTGTGAATCTGCGATAAGAATCTCCAATTTATGCGTCGCTTCCGAGGCTCAGCGGTGATATCAAACTCGAAGGAGTTCAATAATTACCAGTGCTGGAATATCCTCGAGGAAGAATATGACGGGTTGGCACACTTCATGGGGATAGACGGAGTTTACTGCGAACATGTAGCCAACGATTGCCACCTCAAAACAGTACAACTCAGTTTTTCGCTTCGTAGAGCTGATGTATTGTACCAGAAGAGCGCTAAAGAAGGTAAAAGCGGCGAGAACGAAAGCCAATTCGAGACGACGACCGAAGAAAAGCGAGATAAGCCGGCAGAAACCAACAGCCTGAATAATTAAATTAAAAAATAAATTAGAAAACTTTTCACACAGCTAACAAAATGAAAAAAACGCTTCGCTTCGTGTTTCAATGGAAAAATGGTTCAAAGCCGGTCTTCTTGTGATCAGAAAATAGTAAATGCTAGCATTACTCACGACAAGCGTGTTATAGGACATGAAATTGAGTGCTGCCGTGTTCAGTTTCACTATTGAGCACCAGATAATTGTCGTTTCGTAGTCCTGTAATTATTATTTTTCATTTCTATACATCAATTGTTTTTGTGTTGTATCCTTTTACCTCCATAACGGCTATGCTAATCCATGTGTAGAATATTGTCTGTGGTAGGGTGAGGAAGAATTGAGCGTACGCTGAGAAAACGATCGTTGTCTGCAATGCAAATATTTGTTCAAATGCCTCTTATGCATGCATTTTCGTTGCAAAAGTCATGTAACGACAATGTCAATTTGTTAATCAATAATTAACCTTGTAGTACTCGTGGATTCTCGGGTCGCGTTTCGCGCAAAAAGCAATGAAGAGTACGGGGAGGTACGACAAGTACATAATAACGGCGTTTCGAACGGCCGCTGGACGATAGTCACCACGATACAAAGCGGGATACGTGTAGTAGTCGTGAGCGTCCGGATAGAATGGAAAGTCTTCTCTTGCGGTTGTCTTCTGATATTAATAATAATAAATTGGAATGGATATTGGTGACATGAATTGGCAGTTTTGACGGTAAAACATACGTTTAATAGCCATTCATGCCTCTCCGGATTCATCATTTCGTCACAAGGGATGTAGAGAGAGGAGAGCCTCTTACGATCGATGAAAGATGAGAAATGGCCTCGTACGTGCGAGGACTACGCACGTTCCCACGCGTAAAACATGCCGATTGGCCACCATGGGAAATGATGATTAGCCCTGCCTCTCTCATTTTACCACACCCCCTCGCTTCTCTGACCGACGAGAGAAATGGCAAATTTAAGAGACGGGGACATTTCCACGGGAAAGCGCTCTCCAGGAATTGAAACGGCTCCTGGACTCGGCTCAGAATTACGAAGGTAGAAATCGGAGCAGTGAAACACATATCCCGGAGAGTAAACACTCCTGTTATTACGATTTGAGTGGCCCAGCGCACCTTGTGTGAAAATGCATTAATGCGTTCATTTTTGCTACCAACTTTCTGCTACCATCATCCATCAATATGGCCGATGAATCATGCACAAGTGAGATATGCACAGGAGCGATTTTTGAAACAATGCTAATATTTAGAAGAAATAGCATTGTAGACTCGAGTTCTCTGTGCATATAGACGATCAGGAAGTAAACGTGAAAAAGAAGGAACTATTCCATGTGGCGGAGTAAGTTCTGTTCGAAAGGAAAAAGATTGAAACGGACCGATTAATAAGTTGCGATTAGTTGCATCTATCTATGCTGCCTTCCAGCCGCTGCATAAAGAACAATCGATGCTGTACTGAACTTCCACATCAACTAAATGTCACTATCCGATCTATCTGCATTCATGCTTGAAATATTATCTTGTATTGCTTACTTGCTTTTTTTTTTTGTACTGCACGAAAACACCTCAAAGAAGCCAGCAATAATTAAACACTCGTGATGCAGTTGTTGGATTAATACTATAAAACTCGTTAATATTTTATCGATCATCGTAGTGCGTGTCATGTTGTGCACATTATGGCGAAATAGCATTGACTGGCTCGATTCTGTTCGTGACAAATCCAAGAATTTGCCTGATCTTACTCCACATAACTTGGCGAATAACTGATGAGATCAGTATGATTGAGCTGGAACGAGGAAGAATTATATCAAAATACTTGTTGAAGACAGCTGAAAGAGTAGAGCACTTCTAAGAAGAGAGCGGTTGGATGTTTCGGTCCGTTGGATCGCAGACACCCAACCGCCTCACGAATCCGAAAAATTATTGTTCTGAGAAGTCGACTGACATTGCCTGTCCGATATTGCACAAATCGGAGGAATAGAACATGATCTCGTAGGGTGGGATGGGCAGATCACTTCCTTGGATCGAGTTATACATCCACAAACTTATCTGAATTTACTGGTTAATCAATTGATATAGGGAGTCAGACTTACACCAACGAAGATGTTCAATGCTTGCGTGACAAATATGAACGTGCTGAGTATAAGGAAGTTTCTTTGCTGGAATAAATATTTGCAATCATCGACTACTGACTAAATTCACTCACAACTGCAAACTTGTTCGTTTTGACCATCGACCGTAATAATTTCCATGAAAGAATCTAAGCGATATTTTATTACAGTTGTAATCACTGCATTCTTCTCACATTGAAAATCAGACAGACGACGAAATTGACACCTCCTATGAGCATTCTCACGTTAGAATCAAGGATTTTCTGCTGAAATATGATCCTCATCGTTTGCAATTGATTCACCCCTTACGGAATTATCATTATAAACGAATTCAGCATACCCAGTCGTCTCGTTGAATTTAATATGAATATCCATTGGCAAACTGTATTCATTTGAGGAATTTGTTGAGAACAAAAATATACCGTATCAATAAATGACCACCGAGGGAAAGAGAATATCCGATTAAAGTGATGAGCAGATAATGATTCTTCCAGAACTTTAATAATTATGATAATTATACAATCCTTTTAATCAATCCCGAAAGAAAACGCACTCTCTCTATTGATCATACAAGGGTTCAACGATGACTTGCCTTTCTAACGTACGAATAAGACTGCTTAATTTTGATGGTATTTGCCCTCTGAATCTAAGAAATTGTTCGTGAATCAGTTCTGAAATTATAAACCTTCAGCGTTCCCACAAAGGACTAAGGAATTGGTATAAAAAAGTGAAAACGCAATAAAAACGGGGGTTAAACTTACGTTGCCGTTTTCCGAAGAAATCCGGCAAATAGTCATAAAGCGGTCGAAAGTCACTAGAAACGCGGTATAGTTATGTATGTAATTGAATTCAGCAGTCAGGAAATGTACTACATTTCTGAAAAGGAGTAAAATCAATCGAATGTATTTGGCCTGGTTCTCAAGGGGCTATGTTGGATGAGAACTTTACGACCCGAGAGGCAACTGTTATATCAGATAACATAATGCGAAATAGTTCTCATCCGACCTATCGCCGTTCTCACTTACATAACCAGTGGATAATCAACAAGTGTTTTGTAGTAGAACGCGAAGAAAGGTTCGTTAATCAACCTCAGATTCCATGAGTTGAGCCAACTCAAGATGTTCTGAACGATAAGACAGAATGCGAATGCTCATTTTAAGGACTGACTGTTATGGCAATAATGAAATAGATGAAGAAGAAGGAAGGAGAAAGGCTCTTTCGTTCTGTTAGGATGGCCAAAAAGATGGGTAAGTAGAGTAGGATTCCGGGGATGCCGTACGATATTTGAATAATGTTCCGCTGCAGCAGCAACATTTTGAAGATAGACGAAGAAATGGAAGTGATTCGAAATGGGAAGAGAGGGAAGTGCTGAGAATAGACGCAGTCTAGCTTCAAGTGCCTACGTCGGATCGACGCTCTTAAGATTCTCACTTGAAGTGGTCTACGACATTCCAGCGACAGATTACTCAGCCGAGCAAGACCGGAAGTGATGACGGTGGTGTTTATCACTGTTTTTAACTAAACTTGATCGATAGATCCAATGGATCACAAAAACTGTTGAACACAGACAAACCTTTGCCCAGATATGCAGTCATTCTAAGTATCGTTTTTGTTCATAAGTTAGAATAATGTGCTGTTTCACCGCTTCGTACACATCTTTCGGAATTGCCTCATGAATTTCTCGGGAAAGTGAGAACGCTGAATTGGCTTGGCGTGGCGCATCCCGCCCTAGCGAGGAAAACCTTTACCATTTTTTTTACCTTTCAGTGAGCTCAGGATCGGCGATCTCGAACGTGCAACCCTATCGGGCACTCATTACTTCGGGGAAGGGCACTTGTAGTCAGCATATTCACTCATCGTCAAATCTTCCTCTCTCGCTCCTTCTGACGATGTAAAGATCAAACCATCATTAGTTTACCGACGTCACAAGCATTCTCGCAGGTTAGACAGTCTGCGGAGGCTGTAAAACGCGCAAACTAAATATTATTGAAAAGATATTGAAAACAATAGGGAAGTTTGATAAACTACCATATTAATGGCATTATACTTAGTTCCAACAAAAGTGAAAGGTATTAATGTTTAAACCCTCTCCAAATAGCAGGATGTCTGGTTGTATCTGCTGAGACTTGTCAATAGGACGCTCTACAACGGCTAGATTGCAACAGCGAAAATTAATTAATGGTCATAGAAAGATCTTGCACCGAAAGCGGAAAGGGAGACCTTTCCATCTTAGAATTGATTGCGTGATATGTCGAAGCTTGCGCTCACTTTGACTGTTGCTCATTCAAATGATTCAGCCGATTTTAATTCCGCTATAAAAGGAGCGAAGTAAGGAGCTGAATTCACTTCTTTTCTGCGCTGATCATTCCTTTTCCCTTCCATTTCCAGAAAATAATGTTTTTTTCTAGAATGAGGAGCCTACTCAGGCTGTTCGTTCTGTCGCTGCTCTACAATGCAGCGATCTCTCATCCACCGCACTCATGCCAATCAGGTTTGAATTTCATAAAGTTCGAAGTAAAGTGAGCCGTGATACCCAGTTGCGTCTCTTCCTCTAAAGAAGTTATATTAGTTTAGTGCAATTATGGAAAGAAAATGGTTGCTCACTATCACCGAGACTGCAATTCTGCTGGCGATAAGAAAGCACTGAAACTTGCACGTTCTAAAAATATCCACGAAACCCTTCAATCCGCCTTGGGAACCGTGTTCGATTCCGAATAAGTAAGAATATGCATCCCTCTTTGGAAAAAATGGACTCTGGGCAGGAGATAGATGGAACTCAAATTGTACTCACTCTCAGCCTGTCGCTACTGTGATCTCCCGTATTCCGCTGTATCGAACCTTCCGGCGAAGTTCAAGCACTGGACGCCCAGTTCATTCATTATCGAACAGGGAAAGTGCGGATCGAAATGCGATCGGTGAGCTATCAAATTCCAAGATACTGATGATGTAACGCGCATTCGACCTGTTCAGTAAACAAAATGAGTGAGTTTTCGTGCCTCATATTACCCTGGAGGGAGGAAGGGAAGGCACCTCTTTCTCCCTACGCCACCTCGCATGTTAGCCATGTACATGAATCTTCCCTGTATTTAGTCCACAGTATTTAGAAATTATGTCAGGCACAATTTCGAATAGGGATCGCAATGTGTTCACACTCTAAATGTTAGTCTGCTAAAAGTGAGAAGTACTTCTAGACTTGTTTGCAAAGAGGCCGGCGCATGGATGTTCGTCAAAGGCAAAAGAGTCACTCACTTGACTTGCTCACGCAATCAGTGGCTGTACGGAAGATACAACGAGAAAAGTGCCAGCAGCGCATACTGTGCAATTCGTAAGTTCCATTTGTTGAATCTAAAAAAAGTGACCTTGAATGCATATCGAATACAATTCAATTTTTATCAGTGTCGCTTTCTGGGATGGGGTATCAGAAGTACTGAATATACATAGTATATTATGGTTTCGTATTCTCAACAAGTATGTATATTGTAGCGTCACATCGAACATATTATCACAAGCCCAACTATTCATTAATTTCAATGTTTTCAGCTGCGAAAGGTCCCGGCAACTGCAACGGTCAGTCCTGTCCCGCGGGACCGCCCGGTCCGCCCGGTCCACAAGGACCACGGGGACAGCCTGGAGAAGATGGTGAATCCGGCGAACAGGGACGACCCGGCCGAGATGGATCACCTGGACTGAGAGGCGACAGGGGAGATCCCGGATCTCAAGGAAAGCCCGGAAAACAGGGAGAAAGGGGATTCAAAGGAGAAGACGGTCTTCCTGGAAATAATGGACAACAGGGCGAAAAGGGAGACAAAGGAGAACCCGGCACGCCAGGACAGTGTTCCGATTGCGGCAATAGTGAGTGTTTCCTGATATATTTGTGAAATTAATGTTTCGATCCATTCGTAGACCATAACCTGAACTGTGTGAAAAAATATATAATGCAGCGTAGGGCACGGGGTAGCGGTGTGCTATTTGGATTCTTTCTTAAGCGTCTAGTGATCGTTTGGCTATATTTGACTCTCCTCTTCTAACGGTCAGCCCTATCGTAGTCTTATGAAGTTCGCTTTACCCCAACGTTGATAATATGATTCAGGTTGTCCAACTGTCGTCTCAATTTCGATGACGCAGGATTGCCTCAACAAAGAATTCGATTGTAATCCGCTCCCTGGAGGGTCGACGTCCACTTCTTTCCAGTGCCCCGAAGGTGTTGCTTCAATAGAACGTGAGTGTAATGAACATACTGAATTAATAGATTTTCAAACATGTATTAGATTAGACTTAGCTCTTTTTACAAATATTACTGTACTGAAAAATTGTGTTTCTCTATCTTTCTCTAAAAATTGAGTTTCTCTATCTTTTCTCCGAAATCTCATCTAATGATATTTCTTATATATATTACAGAAGGTGCGACCGAATGGAAGAGGGAGACTTTCTCGAAAGGTGTGTGCGATCCTGCGACGAAAAAATGGGATATCAACGTCGATCCGAAGCGTTACTACGCCTGTCTTTGTGAGTTACTTCGTTCTGTCCTATCTTGCGTAGACAATACGACCGTCACAAACTGGATATGTAAAGATATGCAACTGCTAACATCTTTCTTACGTTAGTTTTCACAGCTCGTTTATGGCGCTTTTAATTACGTCCGTTTCATTCAAATCGATTCATGATCAGTGACGTGAAATTTTTATAAAATTGTCACATATTTAAAAAAATATCTCTCTTCAGCCCCCAGCAATGGTTGCGAATTCAGTACGCTTTCGTGCCCTTCCAACTTCTACTGCGATGGATCCACACCGACTGAGATAAAGGAGAAGCCAAAGACGATCGAGTGCTCGGATAAATTGCCGTACGACCTGAGAACAAAGGAGGTTTGTAATCGGGAGACTAGTAGAACAAAATTTCACCTTCTCCTTTGACATTTTGACATTTCACAATGATGGTGCAGCGTATGGTAGAATGCAATTAGAGTTAAATAGAGTTGGATTCGACCGTGAAATAGCTTCTTGCTATTCTGCTCATGATTGCAAAAATAGAGCGGGTGGCCTACATCTTGCTTACGCGTTCCAAATACGATTTAGGCCAGCCTTCTAAACTTATATTTGTTATAATCAAGTGCGTTGCCATGTATAAGGTTTTTAATAGCTGCAAGAAACAGTTCAAACATATCAAATTGTAATCTTTAATGACTACCCCATGTTTTACAAGGTCTGATAAGCATCTACTGCGTTTCAATTTTTTCTCTCAACTAAATTCTAAATCGATGATTATCCATTCCTGAGAATAAAGACCAAACATGTCAAATCCGGTTGTGAACGATCGGCGCATCTCAATTAAATGAACAGCGAAGGGCCATTTCAGCAATTAAATCCAGATCAAACGTGCAGCTCTTGAATTCGTTCATGATCATTGCCCATTTAATTAAGAAAAGGGAGAGCAGTTATCCGCTGCTTTTGATTCACCCTACAGTCCAGCTTGATTCCTCACTGAAAACAATCCGTCCCGGCCGGGCCGGGACGGTCCCTGACGGTCCATGGCCAATTTGCGGCTCAATTAGAGAACAATTTGGGCCTTTCTCGGCAGCTTTGTAAAGTTCGTGTAATATGCAATCGATTAACGTTGAGATAATCTCAAATAGTTTATTCGTTAATTTGTAAATTGAAAGAGAAGTGTCGGCAGTTTTGAGAAAAACCGAAGCGCTAAGTATACGGTAAGTAAAATCGTCAAACTGTTTTTCAACTTTTTCGCAAAGGCTTAAATACTGCCGATACTTCTCTTTTAACGTACAAATTAGCGAATAAATTATTTGAGATTCTCTCAACGGTAATTGATTGCATATTACACGAGCTTTACAAAGCTGCCGAGAAAGGCCCAAATTTTTCTCTAATTGAGCCGCAAATTGGCCATGGACCGTCAGGGACCGTCCCGGCCCAGCCGGGACGGATTGTTTTCAGTGAGGACTCAAGCTGGACTGTAGAAGAAGGGCTAGAGTGGCTTGCTCAAATTGTGGTGATTGATGTCAGGCACAGTAATAACATTTTTAAAATTCTCTAAGTCGAATACCACTATGCGTATTTCAGAAGAATCTGGACCCTACTCTAACATGCACCAACGGAAAGTGGAGCGGAACTGGCGAATCGCATCTTGATGTGTTCTGTGGATATCGTAAGATTCCATTTTAATTCCTCACCCCATCCAAATTCTGAGCCGCTGCATGGGCCAAAAATAGAAGAAGTTCCAATACTTTTAGCCGCACCATTATGCTTATATGATATACACATATAATATTTCCTCAGCGTGCGATGCCCCTTGCGACTTCATCAACGATCCATCTCACACGGTTACTGACTACACCAACCCTCCAGAACCTCTTTCAAAGCCTGACGCGAAGGTCAGATAAGGCGTAGTTCAATTTCCTTATCGTATTATCGTATTTCAATATCCTTTAGTCCATCCTGCATACGTTCTAAATAATGTTTATGTGAGAATAATATTTAAAAAAAAAAACTATTAATTCAGCGCACATGTCCATGGGCGCAGTGCAAGGACGGCTCAATCCATGCATGGAACGAGAAAGCAGAGAAATACGAGCGAATTCCGTTCAAGGTAAGGTAAGTTTCAGACACGTTGCGAAATGTACTCGAACAAAACAAGGATAGGTAAAAAATAGAGCATCTCCAGAGAGCCCAATGCGCTAAGGCCGGCAATCCGGACAAACCGTGGGTGATCGGATCTGAACGATTCGCTAGCATCCAGTGCTACAATGGACCAGGTAATTTGAAAAGCACTGCTCTGTTTTTTGGCCCACCGTTTTCTCGCGGAACATTTCTTCCTTACCATTCTCATTCCCCACCTCCTCAGCATTCGAAGTGGCTGTTGGCTGTGCCAATAGCTTAGAATTTGATCTCTATTTAAACGAGGTTTAGCGCAGACAGTGACACTGAAAAATCGGCATTCCAGCCGTCGAATGCGAGCCCGTGAAGCGTAGCAAGAACGCCTGTGAGAAGGAGAAGGACTGTCACGTCGAGTATCTTCTCGAGAACGCCGTTCACGTTGAATGCGATCAGTCGACGCTCTACGTTGTTAGTTTTTTTAAATATTGTTTCTCAACTGTCAACCAAGAAAAATCACTTTGTTGAACGTCGCTCGCTTTCGAATGCAGCACACTAGCTAAATAGTCGCTAAATAGTTAAGGCGTTTTATTTTACCAGAAAATAAATTATTGAAATAAGAAAATGAATTACGGTATCGTTCCTCTTTTTCCTTCCTACTCTTCCCTATTTTCTCCTCTTCGGTCTCGATCAATCCATTGCAGTCTGTCACTCTTGATGGACCGGGAGTTGCGATGGAGCACAACAAGCTCACTTGCTACGACGGAGAATGGCACGGAGAAACGGCTCTAACAGGAAAACATATGTCCGAGAAGATTGTTTACGCTGCCTGTGGAGACAGTGAGTGCCAGCAATATTAAATTATTCTTAATAAAAGGAACAAAGGATCAGGGACCACAATTTTTTTTCAAAATTTAGTTCTTTTTACATCCTCTCGATTTTTCTATGGGAACATATTTAGCTGTTTGTCCGACTTTTCGTTATAAAACTGTAACTCGAAAAGCAGATGCCGTTTAGGAAGTCATTATTGCATCCGCGTTCTGAATAATAGAGGATTTAATAAAAAGTGGAACAAGTTAAGATATTCCATTCAGAGACTTGCTCCAAACCAGTTGGAGACAATGGGATCTGTGCGGATCCATCACACTGCAACTTCGAACTTGGATGGATAAACGACGGAACATTCAACTGCCCACAATATTCGAAGCTCGTCGTGGTCAGTTTTCGAGCACTTTTAGCACATACCTTTTGTTATTCCGAGTCATCATAAGTTCTATCTTTCAACCTATTGCAGTCTAAGAACAACCAGCCAAACTCTGGCATAACTATGGCCACCAATCTGACGTGCACGAATGGATTCTGGACGGGCACTTATGAATCGGAAATTCCTCCTCAGTTCAAGGCTGAAGACGTCGTATATTCCTGTCTAAAGTCTAACAGTGAGCAGCGATAGTTTATATATTAATTCTATCAATTAGTATTTGTCAGCGGGAGCTAATGGAGCAATGGGTCATAATTAATAATATTTGCAGAATGTGTGCTCGTAACTCCTAGCGCCAGCGCTTGTGGATCTGAAAGTTGCAATGAGGCAGACGTAGACAGGAATGAGTCAGTAACTAAATGTACGAGCGGAAACAATCTGTTCGTGGTGAGTGAAAATTTCAACATTCATCAAACTATATCGAGCTTTTCTTTTTTTCAGATGAAGAAAGGAGGCAGTCAACCGATCAAAATAGAAGGCTCACTCACGTGCAAGGATGGAAAATGGACTGGAAAGGAGAAGGAAGAAGGTGACTTCTCCGAAACAGAAGTCGTCGCAACATGCAATGCTCCCTGCAAAGCCCCTTCTCCGGCCCAATGCCCCGCACCAGAAGGAAGAAATTGCCCAGCCCCTCCACCCAGCAATACGAATATCAAGTGTGAACCGGGATTCGTCCTAATTGTGGTAATTATAAATAATCACAGTTGCACCACAACACTATTTAACCTCAGGGTGACAAGGAGTCTTCTTCTGGACTCACATGCACAGCAGGATCCTGGACGGGCACCGTGAACGACGACTCTACTTTCTCCTCCGAGAATGTAGAGGTTATTTGCATGCAAAGTAAGATCAGTATAGAGAGTATTTACTTTCAAACTTGTATTTTTAGCAACCTGTACAGCTGCGATTGCAAACGATGGCATCTGTGAAACCGACACTTGTGATAAAACAAAGGGAACTGGAGGCACTGAGGAAATTAAATGTCTCGAAAAGACAAGGCTCGTGGTGGTAAGCGAATGTTCCACTTTATCGTTAATATTATTTTGTTTCATTTTAGTCTGCTACCGATGGCGCTCGCTCTGGAAAGATAATGGACACGACCGTAACATGCCAGAACGGAGTGTGGAAGGGACCGTGGATGAATGGAGAAACTCCGGAAGAATTCGTTTCTGTGAAAGCCTTTTACTCCTGCCTTCCAACTGGTGATCATGCATATTCCGAGAATTGAGCATAATTAATAATATTTGCAGAATGTGTGCTCGTAACTCCTAGCGCCAGCGCTTGTGGATCTGAAAGTTGCAATGAGGCAGACGTAGACAGGAATGAGTCAGTAACTAAATGTACGAGCGGAAACAATCTGTTCGTGGTGAGTGAAAATTTCAACATTCATCAAACTATATCGAGCTTTTCTTTTTTCAGATGAAGAAAGGAGGCAGTCAACCGATCAAAATAGAAGGCTCACTCACGTGCAAGGATGGAAAATGGACTGGAAAGGAGAAGGAAGAAGGTGACTTCTCCGAAACAGAAGTTGTCGCCACATGCAATGCTCCCTGCAAAGCCCCATCTCCGGCCCAATGCCCCGCACCAGAAGGAAGAAATTGCCCAACCCCTCCATCCAGCAATACGAATATCAAGTGTGAACCGGGATTCGTCCTAATTGTGGTAATTATAAATAATCACAGTTGCACCACAACACTATTTAACCTCAGGGTGACAAGGAGTCTTCTTCTGGACTCACATGCACAGCAGGATCCTGGACGGGCACTGTGAACGACGACCCTACTTTCTCCTCCGAGAATGTAGAGGTTATTTGCATGCAAAGTAAGATCAGTATAGAGAGTATTTACTTTCAAACTTGTATTTTTAGCAACCTGTACAGCTGCGATTGCAAACGATGGCATCTGTGAAACCGACACTTGTGATAAAACAAAGGGAACTGGAGGCACTGAGGAAATTAAATGTCTCGAAAAGACAAGGCTCGTGGTGGTAAGCGAATGTTCCACTTTATCGTTAATATTATTTTGTTTTATTTTAGTCTGCTACCGATGGCGCTCGCTCTGGAAAGATAATGGACACGACCGTAACATGCCAGAACGGAGTGTGGAAGGGACCGTGGATGAATGGAGAAACTCCGGAAGAATTCGTTTCTGTGAAAGCCTTTTACTCCTGCCTTCCAACTGGTGATCATGCATATTCCGAGAATTGAGCATAATTAATAATATTTGCAGAATGTGTGCTCGTAACTCCTAGCGCCAGCGCTTGTGGATCTGAAAGTTGCAATGAGGCAGACGTAGACAGGAATGAGTCAGTAACTAAATGTACGAGCGGAAACAATCTGTTCGTGGTGAGTGAAAATTTCAACATTCATCAAACTATATCGAGCTTTTCTTTTTTCAGATGAAGAAAGGAGGCAGTCAACCGATCAAAATAGAAGGCTCACTCACGTGCAAGGATGGAAAATGGACTGGAAAGGAGAAGGAAGAAGGTGACTTCTCCGAAACAGAAGTCGTCGCCACATGCAATGCTCCCTGCAAAGCCCCTTCTCCGGCCCAATGCCCCGCACCAGAAGGAAGAAATTGCCCAGCCCCTCCACCCAGCAATACGAATATCAAGTGTGAACCGGGATTCGTCCTAATTGTGGTAATTATAAATAATCACAGTTGCACCACAACACTATTTAACCTCAGGGTGACAAGGAGTCTTCTTCTGGACTCACATGCACAGCAGGATCCTGGACGGGCACTGTGAACGACGACCCTACTTTCTCCTCCGAGAATGTAGAGGTTATTTGCATGCAAAGTAAGATCAGTATAGAGAGTATTTACTTTCAAACTTGTATTTTTAGCAACCTGTACAGCTGCGATTGCAAACGATGGCATCTGTGAAACCGACACTTGTGATAAAACAAAGGGAACTGGAGGCACTGAGGAAATTAAATGTCTCGAAAAGACAAGGCTCGTGGTGGTAAGCGAATGTTCCACTTTATCGTTAATATTATTTTGTTTCATTTTAGTCTGCTACCGATGGCGCTCGCTCTGGAAAGATAATGGACACGACCGTAACATGCCAGAACGGAGTGTGGAAGGGACCGTGGATGAATGGAGAAACTCCGGAAGAATTCGTTTCTGTGAAAGCCTTTTACTCCTGCCTTCCAACTGGTGATCATGCATATTCCGAGAATTGAGCATAATTAATAATATTTGCAGAATGTGTGCTCGTAACTCCTAGCGCCAGCGCTTGTGGATCTGAAAGTTGCAATGAGGCAGACGTAGACAGGAATGAGTCAGTAACTAAATGTACGAGCGGAAACAATCTGTTCGTGGTGAGTGAAAATTTCAACATTCATCAAACTATATCGAGCTTTTCTTTTTTTCAGATGAAGAAAGGAGGCAGTCAACCGATCAAAATAGAAGGCTCACTCACGTGCAAGGATGGAAAATGGACTGGAAAGGAGAAGGAAGAAGGTGACTTCTCCGAAACAGAAGTCGTCGCCACATGCAATGCTCCCTGCAAAGCCCCTTCTCCGGCCCAATGCCCCGCACCAGAAGGAAGAAATTGCCCAGCCCCTCCACCCAGCAATACGAATATCAAGTGTGAACCGGGATTCGTCCTAATTGTGGTAATTATAAATAATCACAGTTGCACCACAACACTATTTAACCTCAGGGTGACAAGGAGTCTTCTTCTGGACTCACATGCACAGCAGGATCCTGGACGGGCACCGTGAACGACGACTCTACTTTCTCCTCCGAGAATGTAGAGGTTATTTGCATGCAAAGTAAGATCAGTATAGAGAGTATTTACTTTCAAACTTGTATTTTTAGCAACCTGTACAGCTGCGATTGCAAACGATGGCATCTGTGAAACCGACACTTGTGATAAAACAAAGGGAACTGGAGGCACTGAGGAAATTAAATGTCTCGAAAAGACAAGGCTCGTGGTGGTAAGCGAATGTTCCACTTTATCGTTAATATTATTTTGTTTCATTTTAGTCTGCTACCGATGGCGCTCGCTCTGGAAAGATAATGGACACGACCGTAACATGCCAGAACGGAGTTTGGAAGGGACCGTGGATGAATGGAGAAACTCCGGAAGAATTCGTTTCTGTGAAAGCCTTTTACTCCTGCCTTCCAACTGGTGATCATGCATATTCCGAGAATTGAGCATAATTAATAATATTTGCAGAATGTGTGCTCGTAACTCCTAGCGCCAGCGCTTGTGGATCTGAAAGTTGCAATGAGGCAGACGTAGACAGGAATGAGTCAGTAACTAAATGTACGAGCGGAAACAATCTGTTCGTGGTGAGTGAAAATTTCAACATTCATCAAACTATATCGAGCTTTTCTTTTTTTCAGATGAAGAAAGGAGGCAGTCAACCGATCAAAATAGAAGGCTCACTCACGTGCAAGGATGGAAAATGGACTGGAAAGGAGAAGGAAGAAGGTGACTTCTCCGAAACAGAAGTTGTCGCCACATGCAATGCTCCCTGCAAAGCCCCATCTCCGGCCCAATGCCCCGCACCAGAAGGAAGAAATTGCCCAACCCCTCCACCCAGCAATACGAATATCAAGTGTGAACCGGGATTCGTCCTAATTGTGGTAATTATAAATAATCACAGTTGCACCACAACACTATTTAACCTCAGGGTGACAAGGAGTCTTCTTCTGGACTCACATGCACAGCAGGATCCTGGACGGGCACTGTGAACGACGACCCTACTTTCTCCTCCGAGAATGTAGAGGTTATTTGCATGCAAAGTAAGATCAGTATAGAGAGTATTTACTTTCAAACTTGTATTTTTAGCAACCTGTACAGCTGCGATTGCAAACGATGGCATCTGTGAAACCGACACTTGTGATAAAACAAAGGGAACTGGAGGCACTGAGGAAATTAAATGTCTCGAAAAGACAAGGCTCGTGGTGGTAAGCGAATGTTCCACTTTATCGTTAATATTATTTTGTTTCATTTTAGTCTGCTACCGATGGCGCTCGCTCTGGAAAGATAATGGACACGACCGTAACATGCCAGAACGGAGTGTGGAAGGGACCGTGGATGAATGGAGAAACTCCGGAAGAATTCGTTTCTGTGAAAGCCTTTTACTCCTGCCTTCCAACTGGTGATCATGCATATTCCGAGAATTGAGCATAATTAATAATATTTGCAGAATGTGTGCTCGTAACTCCTAGCGCCAGCGCTTGTGGATCTGAAAGTTGCAATGAGGCAGACGTAGACAGGAATGAGTCAGTAACTAAATGTACGAGCGGAAACAATCTGTTCGTGGTGAGTGAAAATTTCAACATTCATCAAACTATATCGAGCTTTTCTTTTTTTCAGATGAAGAAAGGAGGCAGTCAACCGATCAAAATAGAAGGCTCACTCACGTGCAAGGATGGAAAATGGACTGGAAAGGAGAAGGAAGAAGGTGACTTCTCCGAAACAGAAGTTGTCGCCACATGCAATGCTCCCTGCAAAGCCCCATCTCCGGCCCAATGCCCCGCACCAGAAGGAAGAAATTGCCCAACCCCTCCATCCAGCAATACGAATATCAAGTGTGAACCGGGATTCGTCCTAATTGTGGTAATTATAAATAATCACAGTTGCACCACAACACTATTTAACCTCAGGGTGACAAGGAGTCTTCTTCTGGACTCACATGCACAGCAGGATCCTGGACGGGCACTGTGAACGACGACCCTACTTTCTCCTCCGAGAATGTAGAGGTTATTTGCATGCAAAGTAAGATCAGTATAGAGAGTATTTACTTTCAAACTTGTATTTTTAGCAACCTGTACAGCTGCGATTGCAAACGATGGCATCTGTGAAACCGACACTTGTGATAAAACAAAGGGAACTGGAGGCACTGAGGAAATTAAATGTCTCGAAAAGACAAGGCTCGTGGTGGTAAGCGAATGTTCCACTTTATCGTTAATATTATTTTGTTTTATTTTAGTCTGCTACCGATGGCGCTCGCTCTGGAAAGATAATGGACACGACCGTAACATGCCAGAACGGAGTGTGGAAGGGACCGTGGATGAATGGAGAAACTCCGGAAGAATTCATTTCTGTGAAAGCCTTTTACTCCTGCCTTCCAACTGGTGATCATGCATATTCCGAGAATTGAGCATAATTAATAATATTTGCAGAATGTGTGCTCGTAACTCCTAGCGCCAGCGCTTGTGGATCTGAAAGTTGCAATGAGGCAGACGTAGACAGGAATGAGTCAGTAACTAAATGTACGAGCGGAAACAATCTGTTCGTGGTGAGTGAAAATTTCAACATTCATCAAACTATATCGAGCTTTTCTTTTTTTCAGATGAAGAAAGGAGGCAGTCAACCGATCAAAATAGAAGGCCCACTCACTTGCGAGTTTGGAAAGTGGACTGGACAAAAGATGGAGGGAGGGCAGTTCTCCGAAACCGAAGTCGTCGCTACATGCGATGCTCCCTGTGTGGAGCTTCCGCTTGTCAGCACATGTGCGAAGTATACGACCTGCGATAACTCGATCATCCAACAAACGCCGTACGGAGTCAAGTGCACCTCTCCGGATTATATCCTTTCCATCGTGAGTCATTCCAATCAATTACATTTCGATTTATTTTTAACCACATGTTGCCAGTGTTTGTCTGTTTCTTAGCCTCTCACATTGAGTTTGTGATTTATGATGACTTGTTCATCAAGATTTACCAAATCAATGAAAGTATTTAAGAAATGGTTGCATTCTTCGCCCCTCACTTGCAAGAATGGCGTCTGGGACGGTCAAGTTTCTTGGACAGAAGACGGTCCATTCCCAATCGACAGCACTGCCCCGATCACCTGCGTTAAAAGTGAGTCGGAATACTATATAAAAATTTCATAAAAAAATAATAGTGCATACATCTTTTATAGAGTACCCTGTTTTTCAACGCCATTATTCGCTGAGATGATTTAATTTTGGAATCACTAGGCTATCCGCTTTAATAACCTGTGTAAGATACTGCAGATTGGGACCAAACATACAATTGTAGCCAAGTGCAACACTCCAACACCCTCTACCGCAATCTGTATGTCTTCCGACGGATGCAGTTTGACAGCCCTACAGCCTTCCGGCACAGTATATTCCTGCAACAACGGAGAAACTATCGTAGCGGTGAATTAGTTTTTTCCAGTTTGTTTGAAAAACCGAATAAAACAACAAAATAAAGGGTACTTGCTTCCCTATTATTTTAAGTTCGTGTCATTCCATTTTCACCACATTATTTTATATGAAGATACATTGCATTTCAGTCGGATTCCGATTCGAGCAATTCCCGCAAGAAGACGTCTGAGAACAAGATCGAATGCGTGGATGGATGGTGGAGAGCTGTTGTCGATGAGAACGCACTGCCAGATCCCAATAACTTCTATCTTCCCTACGATTTCCACGCCAAGGACGCCTGGGTGTCCTGCTCTACCGGAGGTATACGTCTCTAACTCTTCACAGGCTAATCGCAGTGAAATATGACAGGGCTCGACTCGCTAACGGGATAAAAAATCTCCGAATGTTGACTCTTTAAAACTTCGAGATCTCCCTTTGTAATAGATGACAAACTGAAAATTTTTACAAATAAGTGAAAAAGAGAAGGAGGAACAAATTAAGGAATAATTAATGTTCTCAGTACTGTTATATCATCAAGCTCTTTCAGTACTTCCCTGCACCGCAGCAACACCGGCCAACGCTATCTGCCCGTCTTCCGATTTTTGCGATCCCAGTCCGCTGACAAATACGTTGTCCGAGACTTATTGTCCCAGTGGACTGACCCTATATGTGGTGAGTCAGTAGACAAAGATCATCAAAACCATTAAATCATCAACCATACAATTGTAAAAACAATTATAAAAATGAGCATCACGTCGTTTTAAAAAGGAATGATTATTTTTTACTAAAACGTTGTTATACCAATTAACAGAGTCTTGGCCCGACTATGCATTATTACTGCGTTACAAACAAGTTTTCAGAGTTCGGAGGTTACTCCCGAATCCGGATCTCCTGTGGTGGGCAAGCTGACGTGTACTGGAGGCACGTGGACTGCAATGGTCGGAACGACGCAGAAAACATGGAATAACGTTTTTGTTACGTGTCAGAGGAGAGTGGTAGAGAGTGAGTTTATAAGGATCATCATTTAGAGCTTTTTTTAGAATATAAAGTAATCCAAATGTTTAAAAAAAAATGTTAAGGAATTTATTGAATGTAACCTTGATAGTAAGATTATAACTGTGTGCATTGAAAGTCCAGGAATACGCAAACTCAAAACAATTCAGATTGCTTGAACCCAATCAAGACTGAAGCAATCTGCCCTCCACCTTCCATATGTGACATGAGCCAGATAACAACCAACGGCAAAATTGTTACATGCACCAATAATGCCCAGTTATTCGTGGTTAGTGAATTAGAAATTATGGTTTTTTGCACTCTTTATGCAGTTTTGCAATTTAAAAAAATGATTTACCTAAAAAAATGTTGTTGATAACAGTTTTTTTTGTAAATTTCATGGCATACGCTCAAATTCAGTCCGCGACTCCAAACTCAATCGGAAAGCGAGTGAGCGGCAATGGTGGAATTCATTGCGAGAATGATGGCAATTGGCATGGCAGTTTCAGTTCACCGGATACATCCTACAACGAGCCGATTGCCTACGTGACGTGCGAGAACAAGGCCGGTAAGTTGGTTAAGGACCTAGTGAAGCGTGCTTTCACATCAATAGGTGATGAATACTCGGTACTCGTTACTCAATAGTCATGTATCTCATCCAAAACATTCACATTAACATTTACCCTGATATCAAGACAGTAGACAGTAGGTCTGGTCTGCAGGAGGAAACATTATTAGGGATGGGGTGAAGAGAACAAGCAAGCAGATAATCAGCATGTTTTCCTCAGCAATGCAAGGTGACAACAACTGCAAGAACTGCCCTGGCGTTCCTTACGCGCCTCCTACAAACACAGACCGGTTCATCGAAGTGTTCAATTTCACTGTCAGTTTCATTTTTCGGATTTTGCTCGTCGTCACTTCGCATTCAACGCTATCATCTCGTTTTTTTTAATTTCAGGGCACAGAAAACTACGGCTTCCCCTGCACTACGGTGTGGTGTCCAACGGGAAGCATGATATACTTCGTAAGTGCTTACATTTTAAATCATTTTAATGGTTCTGAAAAACATGAAACAACGATTTTCAGGGAGGAACGTACACTCCCTTCACACAGCAGTACGCGATGTGCCAGGCGACCAGAAAGTGGAATATTCAGATCGGAGTTGAATGGGCGAATTACACGGATGGAGCCTATTGCGCTAAGAGAAAGTCTTTCTCGATTGATTTTAGTTTATCAAGAATTAATAGTATGATATATTTTTTCAGGCAAGTGCCCTCAGCTGACCTTCCTGAACACCTGCAAAGATTCGTCAAGAAACTGTGACGATAAAGTTGACTACGGTGCAAATGATCACTACCGATGCACGAGTAATGGAGCTAAAGTCACTGTGGTTCGTTTATGTTTCTGATCAACATTAAAACGAATGATACCGTATATTATCATTAAAGACAAAATAGAAGGCTTTGTATGGATTTTACCGTTGCGGGGCAGCATAGAATAATAGTAATTTGTAGTTCTTTTAGCAAAATGAGAACGATTAAATAAGTAAATGTGAAAAAGTGTGCGAATTGTGCATGCTGTCAATCCAGTTTGACGACGATAGTCACTCGTTCACTCTCTCTTCCTCGGGAGAGAATCTCCGATGCAATCAGACAAGCGGTCGATGGTACGATGAGAACAAGAAGCAACTATTCTTCAATCCCACCAAGTACCAATGCCCATGTAAGTAGAATCGGCAAAATTATTAATCAGTTTATCGAAACTGTTTTGTTTTGAAAGATTTATTTTGCTAGTTAACCTCTTATATGCACTTCGTGAGTTGAAACACTTTACTTCCACAACTTCTCACTTAAAGGAGGCGTATCATGAAAAATTAGTTCATGTTGTTGAGATCATGATCCGATTGGAATCTATGGCGATGTTAGAAAGCCAATGTTTGAAAGTAGTGCATCCACTCTGGACCGATATCAGGGAAAACCAGGGAAAAGCCCGCGAAGAATTCAAATATTTTATGGAGCGCTAATGGGGAGGAAGGGAAGGTAGATCAAGAAGATAGATCGTTGTCTCGCACACTATTGATTGGCAAGGGAGGGATTTTTGTTTGTTTCCGTAGGCTCTTCCCTTCGACAAAATCTGATCTACTTCTTGGCAATTTTCCAAAATCTTGCCAAACTCGGCATGTCGTTGTAAGAGTCGCTATGTTTGAATTTCAAAAGTTCATGATACACCTCCTTTAATTATGTTGAATTCCAGTCGGCTGCGGTGATCCACAGTACTCTGCAAACGTCTGCAAATCGAGCCCTGGAAATTGTGATATTAACAAAAAGGAATTCATACCGAATCAAAATTTGAAATGCAAAAACAACAAAAAAATCTACGTGGTGAGTTTATTTGAGCAGGTTCAAAACACCTATGAAATTCGATGAAAGGAAATGTGTTTCAGTGGTGGAAATCATGAAATTTCTCTTTGCCAAGGTTGATTGTTAAAGAAGGGTGGACGAGAGTTCAGGATTAGGAGATGGAATGTACAAGAGTAGTAGTGTATATTGTTGAAATTTGATGATTTTCAGTCCACATCTATTTCTGATACGAATCCGGGCTATGTCACTGGACAGTTCGGCTGCAACACCGAAACGTACGTTTTTCTTGTTTTTTTTTTTAGATTATCATTAGTTTTATATTCGAGATCAATTAAAAATGATCTATTATGCTCTATTATTCATTCCTTCGTATTACTAGGATTGTTAGTAGTATTATTTGATAGTTATATTCTTCTGCTGGTGGTTGGGCATAATCATTTATTTATCCTATCATTCATTGTTTCATGGAGCAGAGATAAAAATAATATTTTCAAATAATCTCATTGTCATTTATCGTTTTCAGAGGAGAATGGACTACTTCTGAATATTACTCTCCCGGAGCAAGCAAGGCCTCCCAGAAGTCATTCAAGGCACCATTATTCTACTATGCTTGCGCTGCCTAGGAGAAGAGTTTTTCCAATATATTATATATATTCAGAGTATTTACTGAATAAATTCTTTATTATATTCTGCTGCACGGAACTGTAATTGTATACGGACTCAATCTCGAAGACACTTTTCGTGCTCAGAGATGGAAGGAATGATCATATTAAAATACATTTCTTCAACGAAGATCCCCATTGACCATCCTTTGTCAGTTGACTTTCTTCCACATTCCGTGCTCCATACTACATTACCTTATACTAACGTGAACACTGTCATTACCTAGCTACATTCTCTGGGTGGAGAAATCTACTGAAGGGGTAGGCCCAGCGAATGTGAAGCTCTTTCTGAAGATGGCTGTGAAGTGTAGTCATGGCATATGAGGCAGGAAGGTGATGGAATCCGACCAAGAATTTGATTAGAAACTCTAAGAGTGAACAATCATTGTCGCTGAAAATTTTATCTCAAAACGACCTCTCTACAATCTGATGGCAAGAGACCGTTTGAATGAAGAGGTCTCATTGGGTACTACCCCGAAATATATATCTGGTATCGTAAATTTACGTTTCAAAAGATATTTTCACAAAATCCGGTTGGTATATGAGAAAGAAAAAAAGTCGTAAAACTCAGCTCAAATGCTCAATTTATGATAGAAAGTGAATGATAAATTGCGAAAATTCAATTAGAGAAAGAATGAAATGGGAAGAATTAAAATGTAATGTAATTTAAAATTTATCCCACTCTCTAGAACAGCCCCAGAACAGCACGTTGGTACTCCCAACTCCCTGTCACAATACGCACTGCGCCAAATATTCGAGTTTTCAAGCGTAGACTTGCTGCACACCCCATCATCGCAGACCTTTCCAAACTCCCCTAATACAGGAGATTCCCCCCCCCACCTCCACTTCCAGTTATATTCACTCATATGTCACTACTTATTTCGTCGAGCCTCGGGCGTAGATAAATTATTATTATAAATTATTTTGTGTGAAGTATTATTTCGTAAATTTTCTCTGGAACTCAATTTCTTTGTGTGCAAGATGATATCGTCAGGTTTTTTTTTCAAATCCTTGAGTAGCTATCCTTTGCCGAGCTCGACCTCTTCCTTCCTCTCAGGGAATCGACAGCTCGCTAAACAGCACATTGAGTTGGCAGAACATTTCAAACATACTCCTTTGCAAATGAGAAGAATCGTCTGTACGCCTGTCTGAGTACGTGCTCACGTTTTCTATATACATTATTTTAGGGTCAGATGTATTTTTGCGCCGTTGCATACATGATAAGCCTATGGCATTCATGTTGCTATTGTGTGGATGCTAGACGACTAGGATGAGAGAACTCATGATGATAATTTTAAATTTAAACAGGGGCGAGTGGACGGCTTCTGCTTTCACTCCTTCCGATTCGAAATCGGCTTCTAGCAAGTCATTCAAGGCACCATTCTTCTATGCTTGCGCCGCCAACTAGATAACTAACCTCTTGCACGTATACCACTTGCAATGAAAATATTCGATAAAGAATATTCCCAGAAAGTTTTCTTCAAAATCGCCGTAAGAATCATCACACAAACATCATCATTCGAAACATATTCATCCCCTCGCAATAGGATATACCCCCCCCCCCCTCTAACTCAGCATCTGCCTCTTACTTTCTCTATCAATGGGTTCAATTTGATGGTCATTTTTCAACTGTGATGAAACCATTGTTAAATTTTATAATCAATTTTCCGTGATTTCTTCCTTGTCTTGCTCAAATATGGAAGTTACTTAAATGTTCAAGCCAACACTCTTCAAACCCGATCCTCTTAATCAGCCCCCTCTCAATTGTCTCTCTTCCTCCCTCTAACTCATCATCTGTCTTTAATGGTCTCACTCTATGGATTCCCTTTGATGATCAATGGGCAGTCTCCCTCGCTCTCGCTTGATTTCCATCCGATAATGGGCACTCGAGAGAATGGGATAGAGAACTGTTACGGGACGAGTTACGATCCAGATTGTGCCGATTGTCCCTTCGTTTCAGGTTCTATAATCTTTTCGATTTTCCCATAATTTGTTCTTGAAATGTTTTTTTTAACTTAATAAGCTCTGTATGATCGGCTGATTTCATTTCCAGCCTATCCATATGAAGATTGTTCTAGGAAGAATATTTGATCTGGCAAAAAGTTGAAGGAGTGTAGCGCATTTGCATGCTTTACGCGGCGACTTTGATCTCTACTGTATATCGTCAGTGTCTCGCTTTTGACAGTCTAGTATTTTGGCTGTTCAATTCCCTTTTCCGTCGGAATCTTCCGGAGATTGGGCTTGATTGGCCACTTAGAGAGGATGGGGATGCCTTAACTCGTATCGAGTACCTCATTTGCTCAGTAGGTACTCCCCTCCCTCCTCTCTATCTCCTCATTCTCCTCCTTGAAGGGGTCTAACCGAGTTACGGCGTCCGGTCTATGATTAGAGTGGCCCGATAGAGAGAGAAGAAGGGGAAGTGGGAACACTCATGGCAAATGAGCATACGAGTGAGCAATGGACAGCTTAGGCTGTGGAGTGGATCAACATCCTGCTCCACCGTCATCTTAATCATTTATATTAATTTTTATTCACCTAATTATCCATAGCATATAACTAAGTTTGCCTATTCACATCTCAATTCGAAACAAAATTTTAAAACAGCTAAAATTATGCAATTTCAGTGACTATTCTTGCCCTGACCCCGACTCCCTTCCATCTTCTGATAGACTGATCTCCCATATGTCCCCTCTTCCCTCGCCCCCTAAATCCTCCCTAATCCCTCTTGTCCTCTCTTTCGGCGCAGTCCTCAGAACCCATGTAACCTGATGCGCACCTTAAATCTCTCCCCTCCCACTGATCCCCTTGGTGTGTTGTAGTTCTCTTTTATGCCGAATGGGGCAGTAACGCGCCAGTTATTTATGGGGTGTTGTGCGCGCGCTCTTTTATCGGATCAGCGAGCAAATTGCCGCTTGGCATGCCACATTGTTCTGTTTTATGATCGCCGAATCTCGATCGGCTTTTCTGTACTGTTGCTCCTGCAATAACTCAATCTCCCACATTTCTCCATTCATCCCGAACTCTATGCTAGGCCATTCGATTCGGTTTGTTTCTGAGACGATAGTGATCCCTCTATGATTTCCATTTCTTAATTATAAGTCATAGGAAATATTTCGAAAATACTACCGTACTCGATCTTAGTCATCATCGCCCGATAGCAGTATGATCATCCTTCCCTACTCGCAAGTACGAAATGAGATGCGCAAAGCGTGGCTAATAATCATTGAGAGAGATATCGGGTAGAGTTTCACGTGGCCCATCTGCCACTAACCCTCCTTTCTCTCTCCAAGGAACGCTCATTTGACAGGCGTCAGAGTGAGACAACGGTCTCTCTCTCTCTTTTTGCATGCTCTCTAGGCGGATAAAGCGAGCAAGAGAGCACGCAATAAGAGGAGAGTGGCTGCCACACTAACGCCTCCCTCTGCGCATTACCGCCTGTAAGCGCCAATGCCGAATCGTCTCTCTTTCCTGATTATGGAACTATGCGCACTTTACTCGTTGAGCACACTCGATTCGGGATATTCCTATTTTTGCTTATCCGAGATAGGAGATTTTCCAGAAACACTACGATCTTAATGTTAGACCCCGGAATCAACCTCCCTACTCGATCCTCACTGCTTCTATCCCATAGTGTGCGTGTATCTCATCGATCACTCCCGCAAAGGTGGCCGATCCCATTGTTTCCATTGTCCGCAGTGCGCATCTCCTCTCTCTCTCTCTCTAATCCGTCAGTGTGTCTGATCCACTGATTGATCAGTATCACGCACGCATTAGGACCCTGGCCCTCTAATTACTAGTGATCTCTCTTCAAGAAGCAGATATTCCATATCGTTGAATTAACTAATCCCATATTAGTTGTTCGTAACTCATTCACAAGAGTAGTCCACTGTCCATAGATTGCAATTGATCGACTTCTTACGCTTGTCAGAAAAGCTGAAACCTATCAGTATCCTCTTCTTCACCCATAAACCATCTACATCTGGGCACTATTCTTTTCTTATTCCTAGCTGGGAACGTTAGCCTACCACCGCTCTCCCTCTCCCCATCCCATTCTCTCTTCCTCCCTCTGATCTGCGAGAGAGCGTGCAGTATGAAGAGAGGGCTGCCCTCTCTGGTTACATCACCTCCTCTCAATGGTTGTTTATGCTCACTGTACATGAAGACGCAATCGGATACGGTAGAAGGGGGAGAGGGGACAGTTGTTGGCCTTGCCTGTCAGAGGGGGATGGGTGTCATATTGCGCAGTCTCTCTCTCACTTGTTCAATGTCTTCCCATCCTCTTTTTTTACAAGCTTACTCATATGTAATCAAATTTTACTTGTTCTGATCAGAAGGTGTTAACATACCATTCCGGTGAGCACTCTTTCCCTTGACCATCTTGACTACCTCTACTCTCGACAGTGTGCATTACCCGGTCATTCCCGTATTCATCCCCTCCGTCATTCTCTCCTGGCATTTGTGCGGGTGTGAAAAGACCGGAAGTTTGGCCGCGTCTCTCTCTCTCCACCCCGAGAGCAATACCTTTTATTTCTCTGTCTCTCTCTTGTTCGGCCCCAGATCCCTCACTCCCTGTGTATAATAATCTTCCATTTCCTGAAAAAGAGATGCAATGGAGAAGTGGTGGGGTTGTTACTTCGAGATTGTTGTTTTCACACTCTTACGACGGATTGCTTACGATACTTGTGCATTTTAGCAATTTCGGGACTTTTGGACCTATTGGCGTGCGAGGAATCCCATCAAGCAATGTGTTACTTAATTACTCGAAACTGAGCTGTAGCGCCTAATCTCATTCGAAATCCTTGTTCTCTCAGATCCGATGCCGATTCCCACAACAGCCGTTTCTCAGGCTCCGTACCAGAGGGAGAGAGTGGGAAGGGATAAAGGGTCTGGAGATTAATTCCCTTACTCGTCTCTCTCTCTCTCTGAACATCTTTGTCCATTTCGCTTTCTCTCCGAGTTCTCGGCAGAATTTGTAATGAGCTGAGGGCACTTTGTCTTTCTAGAGACAGAGAGGGAAATGTCGGATTTCGTTGAACTTGACACTGCTCTTTCTCTAGAAACGCAGAGAACTTCAGTACCCTTTGTCATCTATGGTCATTCAGCATCTGGCCTGTTCCACGCCGCCAAGCGACCTGTCGCCTTCTTTCACCTTTCAGCCCATCAATTGTCTACTGTATCCTATATCTAACGACAGTAGGCAACTCACTTTTTTCTCTGATAATGCGAGGAAATTCCCCGCTGCAACAACAAAGCCGAACATGCGCCAACTATAGTAGTTCCATAGCCTCATCGTCGTCTCATTATGTCCCAGTTCATGTCCATTTCTCAGCGCTCGCGGCTCTCAAGAGGGAGTCACCCCTCAGAATGACTTCTTATTCTTCGCGAGATGCGCCCGAGCTAATCTCATTGTGTTGCGCAACCCTTCTCGACTTCTTGTTGGAACTCGTACATATCTCCCTACTATAACTGACGCTTTGGCTCTAAAGTTACTACAACATTTATTGTAGTAAAAGAGTAAATTTCTCCTGGCATCTGATCAGTTATGTTTTCACTAAATCTACCCTTCGAAAACCTCTGCCCACTCCACTTGCTGCCGCTGACAAACGACCGCCCATCAAGCCGGCCCCAGTCCGCAATGATAGCCTCGGGGGAGTGGGGACAACACAATCGCCGGCTCTCCCACGGTAGCTGGCCGCTTCCCTCCTCTACGACCAGCTCGCGCGCATCCATGATTTATCCCCGACCAATGGTCTCCATCTCTCCATTTCACGTACTATCTCGCTTTCTCTGACCGGAATAGATCATGTCCTACCAGAGACCATCCACCGGATCCTCCATTCCGGCTCGCATCCTTGTTTTCAACAACTCGTAGTAGTAGTAGTCGCGCAATTTCGTCGTGGGCTTATTTGCGCAGAGGCGAATGAGACAAATGAGCCAAGTCCACAGCGAAAAAGAGGGCTGTGGATCTGCAGAGTCACTCTGTAGTTCACTTTTTCAGGTTACTCTTGCAAGAGCATCTTGAGGCCTTTCTTCTGCGAATGATCTCATATTTTTGGAAACATCTGAGATCCGAAAGTCGCCCTCCTCCCTTTCGTCCCATTCATTCCCCATCCGAACAGCAGAAGTGTACAGCCCATCGACTTTGGCGCCTTGTCTAATAGTGAGGCGAATTAGAAGTCTTCGCTATTCCCATCTTTCGCCAAGTCATCAGTGTAAATTAGCTGCGCGCGCTCCTAGCTCCTGTCCTCCCTCTCCCTCTCCCTCTTCCTTCCCTCCTTCCTTTCCCTCCGCCCGGCCTCCTGTTCCATTTCGGTGATGGGCACACACACAATCGGGTAGTAGTAGTAGAGCAGCACTCTCAGTATGTGTGTTTGGGTATCTCTCCTCTCTCGCCCTTGCTCAGTTTACCTATCTCACGCCTAATTTCGCGCCGCGATTGTACAGAGACTCTCTTTCTGTGTATCGAATCGAGACTCTCAGCCTAACAATGCCATTTAGTTCACATAACTCAACTTTCCTGCCCCATATAGCTTTCGGAAGCATTGAGTAGTGCCTATTACAAAGTTCTGATCATTTGTTCCTTTCGTTTGAATGGTTCCCTTCCCTCTCCCTCCTCCGGACCGCCGCTTAATGACAGTGTCGTTGACCTTGTTTTTAGCCGCTGCGCCTGTTCAGCACAGACAAATCGGCGCGCCGAGCGTTCATGACAGTTGGAAATGAGTTGAGAGAGAGGCCTTTTCCCCTCCACCTCCTTTCTTAAATACGGCGTCATTTCATAGAATCGTATTTGATCGGATTACGTTCACCACATTTTGTACTTCATAGTACTCTCAGCAATCCCCTGGTCTCATCCAGGCCTCCAATAGACCTGGGATAGGAAGAGAGGTGACTAAGTGAGTGGCCATAATTAAAGAGCAGCTGCCCTCCGGGGCGAATTAGAACATGTGTCGGATGGAGGTGAGAGAGATTGATTCATCCTCATTCACACTATCAATCACCCATACTCCGAATTCAGTCTCTCCATTTATCAGCGTTCGTTCGTCGATCTGTCGCGTAGGAGTGATAGAGTGTGGCAATTGAAGAGACCCCCCAGTTGCACCCAATCAATCACGCAGGAGACTGATTCTCCGCACCTCTACGAAGCGTTCAATGCCACCCATATTCTCTCAATTAGGAGTTACCCTAACATTGTTTAAATTATATTTCATTCGAAGCTATTGGCCCTAGTTTCACATTTTCTTCCTTTTCTTGCAAGGTTGCACATTCGGTATCAGGACAAACGTCCCCTCTCGCGCCAGTCGTTCACACTCAACAGATAGCTCGCGGCCAGTGATAGAGTGATATTGAGAGGAAAGTCCGGAACTACCGTTTTCGAACCTGCAACTCTACTTTTTTTTGTCAGTTTCAAACCTCAATTCGCTCTGAATCGGCGATAGTCTCCCCACATTCGCTGCCCTATTCACGATCACTCACAACCGCTGACCTTCAGTGTCTCTCATCCAAAATCTGACATGTAAATGGCTGCGCAATTCATTTTCTCCGCCCGATCGGAACACAGTAGGTCCGTGCTCTTCATCGGGTCAGAGGGAGCGAGAGAGCAGGCGAAACGGAGAGAGTTAGACGATCGGACAAGTGACCGTGTTCACCTGCCCGGAGACTGTTCCTCATATCGATAGCTTCCGTGCCAGGCGACCAGTCCAGGATAGTTACCGCATGTGCTACCACAGTCTGTCTCAAAGCCAGGCTACAGTACACAAGCGAATAGTGTTGTCGCTTAGAGTATCTCCTTATCGTGCTCCTCCCTACAGTATCCATAACTACGACTACTATAACTTCCCCCTCATGGGTCATCGCCCAATGTCCGCTTCCATTCATTCTTGTCTCGTGGAGGTGATTCAAAGTAGTCGCCTCCTCTCTTCTCTCACCTTCTCCTCTTAAAAAAACGAGTGTCCTTGGTGACAGATCGCCTGCGCCTTTTTTGCACCTGGAAGCCCAATTGGGCGCTATTCACTCTTCCTTTGTGCACCCCCCCCCCACCTTTTCAGATCCAACTTCGGATAAGCACTCTATCTTTGATGATGAAAAAGCAAATGAGTCCTACTAGAGAGGTTCGAGGATGGTGACTTGCTAGAGTAGGGAGCGGATATCTTCCCTCTTCATTCGCGCGCATCATCTCCTAATATATGCATTATCTGTCCAGGGAGGTCTCACCCGCCCGTCACCCGCCGTATGCCCTCTCTCTCTCTCCTCACTGTAAGCATGCATCTGGTGCCATCTTCATGTGACAGGAGAGGAGAGTATCTGATCTACCCCTCCTCTCTTTCCCCTCCCCCTCCTTGCTCCTCTCCATTAGCCTATTGACAGACAAGGAGGATCAGGCGAGCGTGTCTATCAAAGTCCAGCAGATGGTTGGGACACGGAGGAGATTAGAGGGTATGGGAAGCCACTCTCCTCTGGTTTCAATCCCCGCAAGCGCACTTCTTACCCTTGCCTTATCCGTATGGCTCGGGATCTCACTAGAACCGCAGCACTCTTTTGGCTTTTATCCAAATAGTACGATTCCCAAGGATAATCAGTCCGGCTACAAATTTCCCGTTGGTTGTGCCGATTTCGCGCTGCTTTGTCGTTTCTTTCCCACTTCATTTCGAGCGAGAAAATTCGGCCAGTTCGCTAATCCTCCCGCACTCACAGTGCTTATGCTAATTACGGCGCTCGCACACTCTCATTTTTACCGTGACTTTTAGGTGCCCAAACCTGCAGAGAAAACGAAAGAGCAAGTGAAATGCGGAGAGATGATAGCTCGTATTATCATCCGATTGTTTCGGCTACTGCATTCCTCACACACACACTTGCTCGAATTAGGGCCAACAGCCGTTTTACGCCGCGCCTCCCTATCAGTTGATTCACGTTTTTGCTGTGAGTTACCCGAGCTCTTGCTCGGACCTATCGGTGGTGGTAAAAAATTATCACTTATTGTTTTTCTAATTGGGATAAGAGATGAGGGGTACGTATTTTTCAACACCCTTACCCTGCATTTCTCCGTCCAGACAGAGAGGAGAGAGTGTAACTACTTTCCCATCGTGTCTCCACTCTCTCTCTCGACAGTTCATGGACGCATTGTTTTGCCTCTGTCCATGCCACTCTCAAAACATGCGAAGCGACCCATTGGTCACTCTCCCCACTCGCTTCTTCCTAAACTGCCTAATGTCGAATAGTGTACACAGTGTCGACTACCACTGGGCTGACTATCGGTTGCCCGGTGTAATAGTGCATTAGGCTTAGTTTTTGCACGAACGCCAACCCACAATGATGCATGGCCTAGTGCAAAAGTTTCACAATCTCTCTCACTATCTTTCAAACTTCCTCGAAGTATGAGAAATGAAAAGCGCGGCATATTCTGGCAGTTCCGGCAGTTTGCGGCATATTCTGGAAGTTCGCGGCATATTCTGGCAGGTCCAGTTCCCGTTATTCCTACTGGATGATGGTTCAATTCCCTGTCTCTCTCTCCAATACGTCGCGCGCGCATAACTTTCACTGGTTTTGTGTCGATCTCCATCTTCCCGTTTATTGCCGCGTTGATCGGTCGAAATCAGTTAGCGCTCGTGATTTATATATGGACGAGAGTGGGTTGACCGCTCTGATTGATGAGAGATTGTAGGAATGAGAGAGAGAGAATGGACGAGGTCGAAACGCGTGTTGATCTCTTCTCTTGCAATGATGGATTGGACGTGTGAGAACTTTGATTAGATCGGGAGCGAGAGGGAGGCAAACCAACCTTGTTGTTACACCAACCTTGACAACGTGCGCCCCTTCTTCATACATTCCATCGCTCATGATTGGAAGATGAGTAGTTTTTCGAAACATTCGATCGAGAATTGGACTTTTCTCTGTAGCTCTTTTCGTGTATGCCCGTAATTTATATAGAATGGCTCGCCTAGTCGAACGGACTCTCCTCTCCCTCTCTCATTCCATCGGAATCTCGATACTAGCCGATCGCATTCCCTCCCATGTAATGTCTTTTCCCCTTCCCTCCCTCTCTCTCCATTCATTCCCCCTACCTCTTTCTACTCCCATCAATCGGACGCGATACATTTATCTCATTTCCTCTCCTCTTTTCTCTCAGCCATTCTTATGGTCTCGAGCTGATTCATTCCTCACCTTTTCTCATTTTCTACAGGGAGCGGTCATCCTGTGATCTCTTTTCGACAAGGGTCAGAATGCCCAAACCTTTCCCTGTGGATGTTGTGGGAATATATTGATAGAGAACGGTTGAGGATGATCTATTTGGCAGAGCTGATGTTTGAGATGATCGTGTTCATTCTATTGCCACTATTCCTTCCATAATTTCAACACCCCTTTCAATCGTTTGTGATCTTTCTTGACATTGAATGCTATGACAGATGCACATAAGAAAACGTCTAGCTTACTTTCATTATCACTTGTCAAATTTGCTCCAACAGCTCAAGCGAAGCATTTCCTGCAATAATTTCAACGCTAAGAAGTCACCAGCTGATCTCGACTCTCCCTTCTCGTTGCATGCCACCAACCATTGTTTCACCTCTCACCTACTTCCTGCTGGATACCCTCAGTCGACTCCCCCCCCCGCAACTGCCCTTTAGTTCGCTACCTTTCTCTCCTGTTTCTCGGTTTCCCACTATTTTAGCCAAATTACATGTCTTGCTGTGCGCTCTGTAGTAAGTTCGCGATCATTCCACTAGCATATTGCTTGATTTCAATTGTTTTCTGATCGGGAAAATAGAGTCATTGCAATCAAAAAGAACGTAATGGCAAACAAATGCGGCTTGTGAATGGCCTTCTGACAGCCGCGTTCGCGTAAATTCCCGAGTGCCATGGCGATACTAATCTCTCTCTCTCCCTCTCAATCGCCCCCGGGGAATCGTCATCAATACGCGCACTCTTACTGCGCAGTATGACTACTCCTTCCCCCAGGAGACCGCGCTAGCAATATTTCCACGTCCTCGTGCCCTCTTGTCAGGCAGATTGAACGAATAGCATGGGAAACCGAGAGAAGGAGAGAAGAACTCTCTCGCCTGATGCAATTATTAGTCACATCTTGTGCAGGGGCTCTTCTAAGAGAAGGAGGCTATCATTTCGGAGGGGAGGCGGTCTTTTAGATGAGGACAGAAACTTCTTTACGGCGGGTACACGAGAAGCTCATTCGCTCGGAATAATTGGTTCGTTTGCGGCCGCCGTGGAACTTGCAAACACTTTCCGAACAAAATGCGCTCGTCGGCTTATTTTGTGGCTTTTCTGCGTTCATTCAGCAGCTGTGCCATGCCCGCAATTTACTGGCCTCAAAGCGGCATTTCGCCTTCCATTTCCAGCCCTCAGCCCACCGCCTCCCTTGCAAAAACAGCGCGGCTCCAATCCAGGCAATGAGCTGGTCTCTGCCTTAGATTGAGACATCCCGTCTCGCTCTCTCTCTCCATCGGTAATGACTACGCGCAGATAATTTTCGACCGAAGCTCTTGGTCTAGCATTCTTCCTCGAATCTCTGCCCGCTTAGAGAGCACGTTGAGTGAGGAGACGAGGAGCTTATTGTTCTCGTTTGCCCTCGTATCCTAATTACCATATGCCCCTCTCCCTCGGTCGTCTCAAATCGACTGCCCTTCCTCTAATCTGTGAGTGTCCTGTGCATTTCGACAATTGGAAGAAGAGAGCATCTCTATTCTCCTCAATGTCAATTTTGTAAAGGGTGCCATGATAAGCGATTCTCAAGCGGAAAGGAGGAACAATTAAATCCTCTATGACTTCATGGCTTGAATACCGCCCGAGTTCTTGCAAAAAAAACGATATATGCTTTGACCCAGTATCAAAATAATTGCGGAAGCTCCCGAACTATTTTGATCCACCCCCTCTTCCTCTTATGCTAATCACTGTTTTCCCTCGAGTCCTCCTCTCCATTCTCTTCTCCGCCCGCTCACCTAATTACTATTATCCTTGGAACGGGCATTATAGCATCTGGCCTATGTGCACCTCTCGCGCCATCTCCATTTCTCCCATCTAGTATCTGTCAGATTGAGCGACCATGATTAACCAGCGTCCTTGTCACTTACGCCGAGTTTTTTCCTTGATTTTCTATCCAGCCCTTGTTCTAGTATTTCTTTTTTGTTGATAGAGTTTTTAATTTTTAAAACAAAGTCGACAGGTTGCTTGTATCATTGTCGTCTACATCAAGCCTGCCGAGAACTAGTAACAACAGTATTCAGCCCTCTCTCGACCTATGATGGACACCTCAAGCCTCTCTGTCCTTTCCCCACTGATATTACTCGTGTGTCAACCACGAGAAGGACATGCTCACCTTTCCTATCTCGCGTTGAGTCATCTTCCCTAATAGGATCCATCGGTCCCAATCAGTTCCTGCCTATTCAATGGTCTAACTCTCCCCATTTTCGCTTGTCTCTCGCTTTCTCTAACCTATTGGAGACGCAGCGAGGGAAGAGTCTCCCAATCTTTTGAATACCCGCTTCCTCCTATTGAGGAGACGTTCCCTTACTGAGCCAGAGTAATTGGTCATCACTCCAGTGAAAGTAACACTTCTATCAAAAATTTATGACCGGCGAGATCAAAGACTCTAGGGCATAGCGGTAGTTTTCGGTCTGGAGCTCAATTTGCTGTTGTGGCTAAATTCACTTGTGTTCAAGAGTTATTGGCTGAATATAAGAAACAATCAGAGCCCAATGATGGCCGCCTTCTTGATTGCCCTTTCTCCTCTTCAATTGCCGTTCTTTGTTGCCCTAAGGGGCGGTCGCTTTTGATTGAGCGCCTCTCCTCGCCCTTCCTTCCTCTCTCAGAAAACACCCACATGAAAGGGCAAGGTGAACAGCCCAATTCCCGGTGTTATTATGAGATGTGATTAGTGGGAGCGAGCGTTGCTTTAGAGAGGCGAAGAGTACTTGCCAACGCTGACTCAATCACGATTAGGACTGGCAGCAGTGCCTTAACTCGATATCGCAAGTATTAACTATCATTGCCATCATTCCGTCACTCTTCTCAGAAAATGCAGCGATTCTCTTGAATTCTTCTAACGAAATTTCTACTCGGCGTATTTCTGCTTTTTCACCGGGTTGAAATAATAATTGTTAATTTCGCCCAACTCTTGAATCATCGTGTCGTAAGTGCAATATCCGGCTCTTTTTCTCGCCTTCGAAATCAGTGCATTCTAGAGTAGCCTCACGCATTTCGCCGTTTTCGCATGCACCTTTTCCGCTTCTTCCCCACTCCCGACTTTCTCATTCATTAAAGCCCGACGGTCAAACACAACAAGATCGCTTTCCCTATGTCTCTACCCCATTCGCATACTCTCTTGTCTTCCTTTCTTGTCTGCGTCTCTTCCAATCCCCCACTCACTCGCCCCTGCCCCTCCATTAGCGGATGGAAGGTGCATAAAGAGGAGAGAGTTGGTCTCTTCTTCGTTTGTCTAGAGGGAGAGAGGGGACAGATCACCCTTGTAAGCTTGCAGAGGCCACTCCCGATCACTCTCTCACTACCACCCGCCTGGGAGAGTGTGCGCAAGGAATGAGTCAGCCGGGGCATTCGGTTCGCCTAGCCTCTTTCAAAAACTGTTATGAAACTCCACATTAATGAGTGTGTGCTTCCTTGAATGTCTCGCTTTCCTTTTTTAACCTTATATTCCGTCCTCGATCTCTGATCTTCTCCACTGCTCCACTTGTACAGTCCTCACCCCTAAGTTTGTCTCATATACCGGAAACGATCTCCTCCCATTCCTCCTCTTTCCTCCTCTTCTTCATTCGTGTGCAATCCACACTCCAGAAGCAGCTCAAGCGGGCGAAATTGCGCAACAAAATTACTGGCGGAGACCCGCTGTCTCCCCTCCCGTTTACCGAGAATCCCCAAGACCCCATCCCACTCTCGGTTCGTTTGCTCATAAAACGCGAGGAGGGAAAGAACAACAACTGGGAGCGCATCAGTCGGGAATGCCACTTTGCCCCCTCTTCATCCCATTCGAGCTTCGTTCGATGTTATGAAGGTGTATGCCACTTCGCTCTCGCACATTCCCCGGAATCTCGCGTCGTAAAACTTTGTTGGAGTACGGGGCATAAGATAGGGAAGAGGAGTAGCTTCCGGAGGAGGGGCCGATCCAGTCTGAAACACGAGATTCAACTTTCGTGCTCATGGCAAACACACACAAATTTCATCGCTTCTTCTCTCAGGCGGCGCTTACTTTTGAGACAACTCTTTGTCCTGATTCTCCCTCTTTTACACACTCTCTCGCTTTCTCTGTCCGCCAAGGGAACATGAATGAAGGGCTGAGCATGTTCTTTCCCAGTCCCATCTAGCCCCCGGAAAGTTCATGGGAGCTGCCCTTTCCGGCTCAGAATCTGGCCCGTTTTTGAATGAGATTATGAAAATTTCGTCTGGCTCTCTCCATTTGATGTGCTCTCTCGCGCTCTCTGACTTCTCGTGCTCTGGAGCCCTAGAACATTGATCCTGATGCCAATTGTGACACACTTGAACAGCTGGAGATCGCGGAGTATGATATGCTTAGTTCCCTCGCCCTCATCAATACCCCTCCCCCCCCCTTCCCTCAGGGTCACTCTTAGAGGGGGTCTGTTCAGTGTCTGCCTATTTGTGTATGCTGCCGTGTGTGTGTTGCGGGTAAACTGATCAGTACTCTCTCAATTCCGCCTTGTCTCTCGTCGCCGTCTCACCTGCACTCACTCACTTTCCCCCACTCTCTCGCCCGAGATGCTCCCCTCCTTTTCGTCGGCTGAGTTGGCCTCTGGGTTGACTCTCGGCCCAAACTTCCGGTGTTCGGTCTTCTTCCCCGTTCATCTTCTCTGCACCTTTCAACTCTAATTTAATAATAGTTGTTCATTTCTGCGTAGAATCTGACACTTTTCGCGAAGAGATTATGAAAATGTTGTCTGCATTTCTCAATGTGACATGTTCTCTCACGCGCCCACTGGCATGGGAATGCAAAATCGGAATGGTAGTATGAAATGGTCGCACACTGGCTCCTGACTGACTAAAAAAATTCCTGGCTTGATTGTTAGGCACTTCTCTGTTTTTTTTCTCTCTTTATCACTCTCATTCCCTTCACATTCAGAGCTGTCGTAGTCCAGGCCAAAAACAGAGAAGTTTCTTCACTTGTTCATCCTTCACCAATTGTTCTCGGAACCCGTCTCATATGATCACCTCCAATCACTCCTTTCTCTCCATCCCTTCCCCTCCGCCTCCTTCCCTCTCTTCATCTCTCTTGATCACTCTCTGCGTTTGGGCCGTTAATAGCGCCGAGGGGATCCACTATATCACTCGTCGTTTCACTCTCGTTCGCGGCTTGTCCACTATATTTTCGGCCAGCACCCCTGTTTTATGATTAAAAATGTGAAATTCGTGGTTGTCCTGATATATTTGAATTTTTCTTGTAGATTTTGCACGATTTCACCATGCAGTTCGAACGGAATTGCTTCCCCCGCGCTTTATTCTCCTTATCTGCCGGAATTCACTTGATGATTAATGAGTCTGATTAGGCATTCATGCCGACTAGAAAGAGAGGAGAGAAGACCATGCATCTTGTCAGGGAATCCCGTCAAAGAGAGAGAGGAAGGGATGAGGAAATTAATTATTCACCCATTCCCCCATCCATCCCGTCATTGTTGTGCACTTCCGTTTGCTATTGTTAGGAAACAAACTAAATCTGTCAATTACTCGACGACCGTTTTGAGTTCCTTCTATTCCTTCACTGGCGCCCTGACGAACGGAAATTTGTTTCGCGGCCCAACTTTCGACACGCGTTCACCCGTTGTTTACGCGGTTTCTACTCTCCGTTTTCTCGTCGCGATTAGCATTATTGTTGTAGATTTCATCTAAAAAGTGCCTTGCAGGTCAGTCTGGCATGCTCAGACGGTAGAGACGATTCGACAAGAAACGATGAAGTGGTTGTTGGTGGCGTTTGCGACACTCATCGTCGCTGCCAGCGCAAACCGGCTCTCGCGTGAGTAGAGTAGGGTTGGATTGTCGAGCAATGGCTCTCCTCATTCTCTACGCCCCTCTCATCGGCGATATAGTATGCGAAATGAAGAGGCCGTTTCTCTACAAGCCAACTCTAGAGTAGAGCCGAGAGCGTACCGCACTCTCCTCCTTTCCCCTGCTCTCTAGCTTCACTGACCGAAGATAGATCGTGCATGATAGAGAGAAACGGCAACATGGGAAGGGCCGATACTGCGCAAAAACTGTCGCGCGCACAAAAATTCGGGTTAATGTTAGGCGATAAATCCGCCCGGGTTTCGCACTGATTCAGATATCGAAAATGAATGCATTTTCTGGTTAACTCTCATTGGCAGCGATGGAGCGTATTGAAGAGAATATTTAGGGCAGGGCCACGGGCCCATCTTTAAATTAAGGTTTAGGTTTTATATACGAGATGGTTCTTTGCAGACACATACGATCTGCCTTCGCTTCACATCTTCGCGAATCAGGACTTTCTCATTCGCAATACGCCCACAGTTCTTACGTGCAGAGTACTGCCTGGATGGCGATTCAGCCAACTGTCTGATGTGAGCGATATTTGATTCTTGTATTTTTGATTTACCCAATTCTTGACCGTTGTACGACATATTTTCGATGAGTTTTGTCCATTTTTTAAAATTTTGTCTGATCTTTGATTTCTGATCCCTCCAATCCGCAGGTGTTCTGGTTGCGGGACGGACAGCGACTCGAGACGGGCGACCACACCGAATACGTCACCAGCGCCGACAATACCACGTGAGTGTTTCAGCATTTGGTTTTATGGAATGCGTTAGACTCGATAAGATATCGGAAAAAAGAACATGGAAATCTGTCGGCAGTTGGTATTCCATCCCATAACCTCAACCCGTGCCCAGGCATTTCTGCAGTGGTATTTGAAGTTATGGTTCTACTATTAGAAATATTGTAACCACGCCTGAGGAGGGGAGGGAGAACCAACCACCGATATTCCTCCCATTCATCCTAACTCTCCCAATCTATCCCAGGTGGTACGATTGACCCTTCGGGTCTGCCGCGCCCAATAGATTTCCCTATTACTCAATCGTCCGTTTCTCGAGGTCGATCGGAGGGGAAGAAGGAGGGGGAATCCCTTTTGTCGAGCTCTACTCGAGTACTCCCTTCCTTCCTTACATTGACCATCTGACCATCAAAAAAGCGGGCGGACTCTCAATCGGAAGAGAATAAGACCATTTGTGACCTCGATCAATCAAACGAGAACATGGATTAGGGCAAAAAAAGGAAGGCGGCATGTTTTCTTTGGAGGAATGTGAAGATCATCGAGATGGTTGCGCAGTCAAATGTGAAACGAGAAGTAAAATAGATTGAAAAAACGAAGGATATCCATTGCAGACTGACGATTACGAGCATCAAACACTTTGTGGAGGGCGAATTCCAGTGCCAGGGATGGATCATGGAAGTGGTACTGTCGAATGCACAGGTACACATCCTATTACTATCATTTGAATGCTTTTGAAAGAGCAAATCTTAGTACAGTCATGTATTCATTCATGTTCACGAAAGAGTTTCGAGAGTTCCAGAAACAGTTCAATCTTTACAGACAGTCGACGCTAATCTGATTTCTCCTCCTCTCAAATTGCGCAAGGCCCGCATAACCAAGTTCGAGAAGACCAAAGATATTGTGAGTTCACTTTTCAAAACGTCCCTAGCACAATTTAATTAGAATTATTGCCGGTGAGAGAGTATTGCGTAAGAGGATTGTTAGTTTATTCGATGTTCGCCCTGAGGCTAATCCAATTATTGTGCCCTCTCAGTAGTTGCTTCCCCCCCCCCTCTTCACACCACAAAGAGAGATCAAGAAGGGGGAAGAGGAGGGGGTCAAGTTGATCCTCCTCGGGAAGGAGAGGAGGCTCTGTGTATTATTCCCCCTCTCAAGCATCATCTATGAAATCGAACACTAGGCGAGAGGAGTCAATTAAGCCTCTTCCTCCATCATGACCTTCGTCCCCTACAAAGGAGGAGGGATCCAATCTCATTTCGAGACCCGAGAGAAAGCTGAGAAGCTTATCCCGCGCGATCTCATGAATTGCTTGGGTCAATATTGAGTCCTCCCTAGAGGGAAGAAAGAGGGTGAGGGAACTCAACTAGTACGATTGTCAAGGGGAAGTAAGTGAGTCGAGGCGTTCCATATGAAACCTGAGCTAGCCGAAGACGACTTGGGTTACTGGGAGTCATTTTTGCGGTACTAGTCCGAAGCCGCATGTAGTGTTTGTCTAGGAGGGGATGAGGTGAAAGAGAGCATGTGGCTCAAAGTGGGGATCGTTTCCGGTACTTCTTCATTAGACAAGATGACGAGAATGCGCAGTGACAGAGCGGTAGTTGGACCACATCTCAGGTAGAGAGAGAGCGAGAGTTCAGGCGAAATGGAGAGAGTTAGAGAAGGGGAAAGGGCCAGGGGGAACAGGTGTAGAGGGACGGCTGTTCATTTCCTTCCCGCGATGATGTCGCATGTGGTGATCGGAAGTGACAGTAAAGTGAACGGTTCCTCTCTTGCAAATTAGTATGGCTAACGGTGACTGTACAAGAGTAAAGGGCCGGTTATGGGATTCTTAATGCCGTCGTCGGCTTTACTCCGATATAAGAGAGACAAAATTATATTCCATTCTGTTGATTCGGACCACCAGAAGTGATATTGGCTTAAAAGTGAAAAAAGTCAAATCACCAGAACGGTCAATCTTCTCAGTAGTTGGAAACAGCGAGAGATCAGGGGAAAAGGAGAGTCAGTGAAAGGAAGATAGTATAAATGTCGATTCGCAGACGATCTACGCCCGTCCTGGCAGTGTGGCTCGTCTTCCCTGTCTAGGATTGCCCGATGTCGTGCCCGGTCCACCCGAGATCTTCTTCGAACGAGAAAACCTTAACGAAACGCTTGGATCCAGTGCAGGTGCTGCATTTCTTATTTTTTGCATTCGCTGACTGATCTGACCTCACTAGATTATATTGTGGATGTTCTCTACATAAATATCGGTCACTGCGTCGTCAATATCAGTCATAACAATTTTAGTTCTTAATAATTTCAACGTTGCAGGCAACTCCCGCTTCCTCTCGTCCACGTCCGGTATGCAGATCGCCATGGTGCAACCATCGGATGCGGGAAGATATTTGTGCATTGTGAGGAACGAATTCACGAGACAGGAAAGGAAGGCGACGACCGCCGTAGAGTTGAAGGTTCGTATATCAACAGCCAGTGGGTTTCATCTAGCGTTGTCTCACGACCGTACAATCGCTTGACGTGGATACACATTTACCTTTACCTATAACATTGCGCAAAATATATGATGACAGCTTAGCCGATTTGGCAGCACTTCTGATGAAAATAGTCGATATTCGAATAATTTCGTAGATCTTGCACAGGTGGACAGATCGTAATGTATCGAAAAGTGACTTGATTTATATAATTATATTTACTTGTTCGTTCGGCATTCGCGTAAGTATGTAGATTGGAGCAAATGAGACAGTCAATGAATGAGCAGTTACACTTCTGCTTGAGTGCGCTAGTCGATGATCTCTTGCTGATCACACTGTTTGATTAGATAGAGAGGATACACTGAATCGAGCAATCTGTTTCTGCATTCATCTGAATCACGGCGATATCAGAACAAACAACGTCGTGAGATGCGCCGCTCCCCTTTAATCGTCAGAGCAAATGTTGAAGTGGCTGAGGCGATTCGTGCGAGTTTCGAGGCACACAACAAAACTGGGCACTCTCCAAATAAACAAACCTCATGGACTGGCAAAAAGTGCGGGGAATTCGAGGGACCTCACCATCTAATGTCATTCTGACGGAATTTGAAAAGAAATGCTGAATATTAATCTGAAAATTTGAGCAAATACTTTTAGGTGGTCACCAACAACGATCCGGAGAACGCACAAATGCCCCCAGAGAGGATGGAAGTGACCTTCCCGGAGGGAAGATTGAGCTCGATGGAGAGACCGATCCAATTGGAAGTCGTACACAACAACCAGATCCTCATCGAATGTGTAGTGAAGAATGCGAAGATCACGTGGTCGAGGGTAAGTGAATTTAGTGCTCTACAGCACTAATTATTTTCTCGGACTGGAAAGAAAAGATAAAGAGGGTTGATTGATTTTCACTTCGTACTCCATTACAGTTCTAACGTAGTATTTTAACATAGAAGATAGATAATCATGAAATTTGCAGGTAAACCGAACGCTGCTTGTGGGAACCGCTGAGGACAGCCGCATCCGGCAAGTGTTTGGCAATCTGAAGATCAAGGACCTCCAACCGGCCGATGCAGGCATCTACGTGTGCAAGGGACAGTCATTGTTCAATGAGAAGGTGAGGGGCAGTGATTTTTTGGGTTTCTTAGAAATAGAACAGCGGTGTAATGAAAAAAAAAATATTCGATACAAGTTCGCCTAACCCCTGTCTTTTCCTTTCAATAGACTTCTGAAACTCAGGGGAACTAATTGAATTGAATAGTCGATGATGCAATTTAACAGGACGAGGTTCTCGTCTACTACGAGGTAATCGTGCACCAACCGAGCGATGTCGTGCTCTTCCTCACTCAGGCAACTGTGGATAGGAGCTGGGAGGTAGGCTCTTGATCTAATCACCGCAATCATGTTTTTCTCTGATTCTTTGCAAAAATTATGGTAACTATTGTAGCTTATATTTCCTAATGTACAAAATAAATTGTGTCTTTTGCTGTATAAATTGAGATCAATGAGGGCTCACATAATTCAGATCTCTTGCTACGCTCAAAATCTCCGGTACGAGATCCCGATGGTCTTCGTCAATTCCACTCCTCTCATCGATGCCGTCGAGAGGATGGGCATTCCCACCGTCACTAACTTCTACACGAACCCCATCAATGTGACGATGATGTCGAGAAACAACTTCTCGGGGACTGTTCAGGTAATACTCGACTGAGTTATCTATTGGAAAGAGAAACTAGGTTCAAATATCGAATGAAAATTCGCATTGGGCGCTTGATAAAATTAGCGAGAAAAAAAATAAAAATAAAATTAAAAATCAGGGATAAATGAGAAAATTGCAGTGTATCTCTCGTCCTGCTATGGAGGAAGCGGAGATCTACGGAATGGGATTGGAGAGGGGACGATCGAAAAACTACTATGTGCTGCCTGATGATGAGAGGAATACGGTAAGAATACTATAACAGACCAATGAGCATTGTGAGGAACGGCTATGATGGCCTCAGTGTGTGACGTCGAGAGATATAGAAAGATAGTTGGATATTGAATGACTACTTAATTACAGGGCGCGATCATTCGTGGTCCAACCAACATGACTGTGGTCGAGGGAGAGACGGTCGAGATGATATGCAGGATCAGACGAGTACTACTGAGACACTGGAAGAAAGGTGCGGTAGTTTTCGAAATGAGACATGAATAGAGGTCTCATTGAGGAATGCTGAAAGTAAAATGAAAAACATTCAGAATCGGAGAACATCAAGCTGAACAACTGGCGTGTCAAACTGCTTCCTTCAAACTCGCTGCAGATCAAGAATGTGAGTAAATCCTTCTAACTGTATTATACTACCATAACCCCATAGCATAGCTCAGAGAATGCAGGAGCAATGATCAAAATCAAAACCTTTCGAGATTTCTCGGGCAGAACATTCTGCATAGAATTCACCAGACGAAGAGTACAATGAACTTGAAAGGAATCCGATTCCCTTTCAGACGACAGTGGACGACGAGGGATGGTACACGTGTGTGGTCGAGGACGAGAACAGGGAGAAGTTCAGTGAGACGGCCTATCTCTCTGTCGTCTCTCTCGCCGCTGCCAAACCGACCGCATTCGATACGCTAGCGCCCACGGATGAGCTGAAGCCGAAGAAGGTACGGTAACAAGCAATAATAATGTTGCGTCGAGTTTGCAGCGCTTTTCTAAACAAATATTCGACTTCGACGTGAGACAAAACGTAGAACGCTAAAATATTCCTTCACAAACTTTTAAAAGCAGAAAGAGAAGCATACCAATTTCAGAAAATCCCACCGGCCAAGATCTCTCGTGTGTTTGGGTTCGTCGCTGGCAACGATGTCCGATTGCGATGGGAAGTGGAGGCATCGGAGGCCGAATCGAAGATTGCCACCTTTGTCGTGCAATCGAAAATGGTGAGTATCGCTGCACGCGTAACATCGTGAATGTCAGAATGGGAGGTTGATCACTGATTTAACTATAAGGAAGACAGGGAAAAAAAGAATATTTTCAGGAAGGCGAGACGAAATGGAGCGATGCGAGTCATGCACTTGGACACACGCGCGCCGCTCTCATCTCCGATCTCAAGCCTCATATGAAGTGAGATCGTTCAGCGTTAAATTCCCTCTTATAGTTTCTCACAATTAAAAAAAGCAAAATGAAAGGCAACATTTCATAATTCCCGTCTCATAATCGTTTTAGAGCACCTTCTTTCTTTTTTTTGCTCAAACTGAAAGTTCGTTTAGGTACAAATTCCGCGTGACCGCAGTGAACGAGGACAAAACGGCCTCAGCGGGTACTGAGAGTGAATGGATGGAGACGATGGAACCACAGAGGGAGATCCGACCGGCACCGCCTCTCGTGAGTGGAAATAACATTTCTAAACCTCTGAAGTGGATTCATAGATAGTCTCGTTGAGTTCACCAAGTTCAAATATGGCCCTATTATCCTCTACAGCTTCAAGGCTCACATTTTTACGTGGTTTCCTGAATCGCTCGCTAAGAGCCAATAATCGCATCACTTAGAAATGGCTCCCAGAATCTCTTAAAGCTCCCAGAAACTCTCGAAAACGTGTAAACGGTCAAAGAAAGCGAGAGTAGAGGTGTGATGGAGAGAGTGAGAGGACCGCCGAGATTTCTCCTGGCAACTTATTTTTCTTAGAATTCGGTTTGACGTGCACACACCTTTATGGAGAATCTATTTCGGTTCATCTTCCTGAAAGTTCCCACACTCTCGATTCCTCAGCTATATCTCCATGTCTGAACTCATAGGTTCATCCCGCCTATGATCCCGCGGTAGATCCGAAAATGAGATTACGCCTATGTTTTTCATGTGAAAATGACTACTCTTTGTATTATTTTCCACAATCAGTTCATTTCAGATAATCTCTGTTGAGCCGGTCTCTTCTCAGTCGATTCGATTGAACTGGCGACACGAATCAACGCACAATCTCTCACAGGCGACACTCTTCGTTATCGCATACGGAAAGGAAGATAAATTGGACAGTTCCATTGTGAGTTATAAACGTTTTTGACTACTAATATGTTTTGAAAATACTTGTTAAATTACCCTTTTGCGCTATTTATTGTACTGACAATCCGGAAATTGCAGTCCGTCTTCACTCATCCATCCCAGAATAGTAATTCCCTTCGAGCAATATACCAGTTTCTATACTTTCGGATGAAATTCATTGCCCCGAGGGCACACTTCGAACTCATTTCATTTTTTATGAAGACGCGTTGTACCTTTGGCCCTTCTCTCTCGCCTTTAAATACCCCAGTAGCGTAGCAATGAACCAACTCCTGGTGTTGAAATGGACACTGACAAACAACACTATTAGATCCCTGTCAGATCGCAAACCACATTAGTCTATCTGCTTAGGGTGGCCGGTCAGCGTAAATCGTATTCTCCGCCCTAATGAGAGCTACAAATCGCTGAGCGATGACAGCACCCAACTGTGAAGTGTGTCGTGTCCGCACATTTCCTACACTCTCCCCACCTCCCCTGATCTCTTCCCTGTCAGACCGAGCGAGAGATCAGGTGAATTTGAGAGGGCTTTCTCCCTCCCGGCCACTTTCGCTCTCTGTTATTCCAACGTATTCGCAGCAGGGTGTTCGACCTCGAAAAGTCTAGCGCCTATATCATCCTATCTATTCCCCTTCCCGCCCTCATATCCAGTTTACACCACACAGTCTCGCGCCCTTTTTCCTGACCTGACCACACAGCTTCTGACCATCCTATCCCTTCTAATCTTCATTGTCTCACCTTTGTCGCATGTAGCTTTTATTTGCAGTTATGGGAATAGTTTGAGAAAAAATCACAATATCTCCTCTAGTATCCATTCTCTAATGCCGGTAATTCAGCCGCATGTATTCATTCCATTCAATCTACTAATTGAAAGTTGTTATTTCCAGCTCGCGAGAGAGTACGTGAAATCGAGAGAGCATTAGACTAATTTGAGGATTCTCTACAGAAAGTCGACGGCGCCGCGAGATCGTGGACAGTGACGGGACTGAGCGAGAACGTCACTTACTCTTTCTCAATTCACGCTGAGAATCCGGCCGGAGAAAGCGATAAATCGAACACTGTTACGGCGAAGACCATGCGTGAGTGGATTTTGTATTCATTGCGGTCAAAAACCAAGGGACTGATACTAATACCTTACAAAGTAGATTAGTTGATTTTATCTTATGCGGATAGGTTGAGCTGAGTACAGTCGAAATTGGGATGTAAGTGCTTCTGTGTATATTCTAGCGGTTTTGTCGTGATATTGAGCAGCAAGGGTCAACTTTCGCAAGTAAACATGGGAGAACAGTTATTTACGATTCGCGCGTTCAATAACCAGCGGAGCGAAATAGTAGAGTGGAGCAGCATACAACGTGAATGAAACAAGTTCGTCGGGCGCTCCTAGTTCTTTTAGAAACGGTGTCATCGGTCATCGGCCAGATAAGCGAATTAGTTCAGATGCATATGTGACAATCTCTCAGGACTAGCTTGAAAAGCGAGTGAATTAGTCTAGTTTGAGATATTTGCATAACCTTACCATCTGCGGCCTGTCATGTTCAGTCGATTGAAGATGAAGCTTCTGCTCGTATTCTAGTGCCCCAAATAAGTGTAATCCATCTCAGACCCTGATGAGGAGCGCCGTGGGCTACTCTCACTTCTGCAGAGAGGACTGATAGATATGCTACCGGGAAAGGACGAGCAGGTTGCTTTATGGCTATATTCGAATAGGTTTACTGAATCTTAAGAAATTTTGCGATGTTTTCTTGGATAGTTTGCGATTATACAGAAATTTAAAATAAAAGAATGTTATTGCAGAGAGTGCACGTGCTCCTTCTCCTCTGCATTCTCCCTCTCATCCTTCTCATTCTCTGCTGTGGATGCTGCTGTAGATACCGGTCCAGTAGAAGGAAGAATGGAGGTAAGTATAGAATGGAAACTTTTTCAGTTCTTGAATCAAGTCAGATTCAAGATCCATTAGTGATCTATTCCCATTAAGATCTATTCCCAGGTATGAGCCATTATGGCAGTAATCTGAGATTAAATAGTGGTTGACAATGCCTCGATAAATTGAAAGATGCAGACGTTTTTCAAATATTATATGATTTCATCGATCGATTTCAGGAGCGAACAAATTCCTCGACACATCCTACCATATCTACAACCAGCAGAAAGTACATAGAAGCAAGTTGGCCGAACCGTACGATCCCAAGGAATTCTTCGATGATAATATCGACGAGCATCTTCCGCTGAGAGGCAATGGAAATAATGTGAGTAACCTAAATAGTTCACGATCGAGTCTCAGGATCTGTATTACATTCACCCAGTCCTCAATTTTTCCTACTGTATAGAGAAATTCTACTGAGAAAGTAGGCGAGAGCAGAGATTGCGCATCAATCGTTACCTCTAATGACATGAGGGTATCTTTCTTGTTCAACGCCAATTAGATCCAGATCCAAAGGAATATAGCTCTCATCCATTGCAGAACGACGATCGTATCTCCCTCAACTCTCGCTCCTCTCGTCGTTTCCGTCTTCCCGCCGGCTCCCGTCCCTTCCCTAATCTCTACGGAAGAGGAGATGAGGAATCGGATGAGGACCAACAGGATGTCGACCATCTCGCCCCACTGGAGAACCATTATGGAGGACTGATGGGAGGAGGTCAGAGGGATCTCTCCATTTCTAAGCACTCGTAGACCTTAGGCGTTCAACAAATGATGTCCCTATGATCTTTTTTCTGCTAAATATTTTCCCTTGAGAAACACTGTTATGTTTAACTAGTGTAATAAATCTGAAAAAAACAATGCATTCTCGTTCGGTCAATGGATTGAGAGATTGATATCTGAAATGTCCCCCTTGCAGGTATTCTCTCCTACCAGCCAGTTGGATCCTCCTCCTCTGCTCGTTGTTACTCAACGGACACGGGAGTGAGCAGGGAGATCCTCGTTCCTCATCCTCCACCTCTTCTCTCCAATGGAGGAATGCCTCTCTACCATCCCACCTGCTCCACTCCGCTGCCACCCATTCCTCCTCTAATTAGTGAGTTTTCATTGACCAATGATCATTTTTATTACTGCTATTCTGGAAAACAGAGTGTTACAGTAAAGAGACACAAGAGAGAGTCCCGTGGGAAATCTAATCAGGAATATCTCGCGACTTTCTCAGCTGTTTCTCTATGATAACACGTGCTCACTGATTAAAATAAAGTTGGATAGCCCCCTATAAAAGATATTTCTTTCCAGGCACAACCTGCTCCCCTCTCAAGTCGGCAACTTCCGTTTCCTACAAGACGACCGGCGATCAGGCAGTCATCGCCTATTCTCCGGCTTCCCTTGCGGAAAGCGGCGGAAGTGGATCGGCACAGACGAGAACGACGAATGCCGACTCGCCCACCCACCCATTGTGTGTTGATTTATAATAATAATAATAATTTATTCATGTCAGGCAGTAATGAGGATAGGTCGGTATTCTTTATAGGTTGTATTCCACTAGTGTACGCCGATAGCTTGCGTTAGGTCGTAAGTTGATTAGGATGGGGAATCTAGCTAAGAACCAGACACCATTTGATCTAGAAAAGCCATGAATTTGGAATTTCCTAATCGAAACAATGCGCTTTGTGAATTCGATGAAGAATATCCAATAATTGTATACGGGAACACTGAACGTAAGACTAGTCAAGTCCCCGCTTCTCACACAACAAAGGGAAAAGAGCGAGAGAGAGCGGAGAAATGCGGTCACCAGCGCAAACTCATCGCGCGCCTCATTGGCTCAGTGGCAGAGCGTCTGTCTAGTAAACAGAAGGTCGCTGGTTCGATTCCAGCATGAGGCACCAAACTTTTGCCGCTTTCAATTAACATTTTTCGCCTTGCAGAACGGATGGAAGCGAGAATGGAGGAGGAAATCGAGGAGATTCATCGAGAAACAGTCAAATCTCTTCAGTGGATGGTCGATATCAACCTCTGTCGTCGTCATTTAAGACCGGTTCTGCTCTTCCTCCCCTCATGAGTACATTCGCTAGATAGACCTATCTGCTTTAGCTGCCATCTCAGTTACACATCCACACACGCATACGCTAGGGTTGTGTCATAATACCTCCTCTCCCCTTCCCCCCTCCTTCCTCCCTCTTCTCCCATAATATGTTGTTGTCGTGCGGGTATCTTGTCGTTGTCAGTTCTTCCTTATTATCTCTCTATCGCTTGTATTGTATGCAGTGAATACTCGCCGTCTTTCTGATGTAGTTCTGATTGCACACACTTATCGGGCCGTTTCCTACGCGTACTATGCTCTCCCTCCGTATTCCCCCTCCTCAAATTAGTCCACTAGGCGACATCAAAGCGTTCATTCACCTATCCCCCTTCTCTTCATACTTCTGATCTCACAATCACCCATGTTGACACACCCAATCCGATGTCGATTAGCAATAATAACTCACTCGCTCGATTGTACTCTTCCTCTTTCTTCTTCTTGCACGATAAAGACGTGCGCTCTCTACTCGCAGTTGGTTCAAGGCCACGGTTAAGAATGTGTCCTCTATCTCTCCCATATATCTTATCCCACTCTCCCTCTGTGTTCTCTTTCATTACTCGACTCGAACTTTCCGTGTTTCGTTGACACTAAGTGTTCGTCACTCATTTTACACGCTTTCTGGTCAGAGTGTGGAGACTGAGAATATTCCCATAGAGACATAGCCAAAGATCATGCTATCGCGTCTCTCTCTTCTCTCCTCATTTCTCATTAGAAGACAGGCGCGTTTCTCCATCATCTATTCATTCGTTAGGCTGGATTCTAAAGGAATAATGGCGCTTTCGAGCGCTACCCTTCCATTGGGAGTATTTTCCTCTCACTAGTAGCTGTGTGCTCAGCAGGATTTTCTAATAGTCATTGGATTCCGCGTTCCTTGCAGTTAGCCCTCACAAATAATTTAGCCACGTAATTGAATTTTTGCAATCATATTCCACAAAAGAATCACCGTTATCACCTAAAGCTATTGCAAATCATCGTAGATTGATCTCGGAGTGGAATTGCTCGCTCGTAATTACCTGACACTTGCCAATTCGTATAAACTCTCGCGGTCTCTGACAAAGTAGGCGAATTTAGGCATTTCTGACCGTTCCCCACATTATTTCCGACTTTTAACACTGAGAAAATATATTTTCGTGAAATTCTAGTGCTCAATCATGGTGGACACTCGTAATGTCTCGGTCGATCTGATCGGCTCTCTCGACGTGGGACAATTCAGCGAATTAGCCTACGTTTTCGGCCCGGCGTCCGAAGAGAAGTGAGTGTGATATTGCCGATTTCTATACTCTTTTCGCGCTATGTCCAACATTAGTTAATCGAATTGAACTTGTCCGTGACAAACAGCAAGAGTCTAGAACTGCACTCGTGCAGGCGTTAATTAGTAAATGCCAAGCACAACGGAAGCTTCAATTCAGTTGGCGCGCCAAGATGACTCAGGAGCGATGGCCATCACAGAATGGAAGACCCGTTGATGGAGATGAATTGCTCGAATTGACGCAAGAGGTGAGAATATTCGTGATGATTCATCTCATTTTGCTGATTGAATGCATCGAGCGAATGCAGTAACTCTTTCGTCTGCATGATCATGATATTGGCTTGATTGACTGATTTTTCACATACTCCCTCTTTTATCTGGCAGGATAGAGAGCGTTCTAAATAAGAGACACAAGAGCAGATTTGCAATCGCTAAAGTGAAAACCACGAGAGGAATTCTGTCGTGTTGCAAGTCGAGTAGAGCTAATTGCATTAGGAATGCTACGAGACAATTCAATTAGAATTGTCGGGGGCGAGCGCGTTAAGAGCTGCCTGGCACAGCATTCCCCCATTGTTCTCTCCAGAAAAGGGTGAATGAGGGGATTAACTTTTGAATTTCCCCGCCACACCGTAATCGGACTGCAAAAATTCAAAATGGGCGGGGAGAGCGGCCGCTCCCTCCGCCCAGGCCTTGTAGTTCGATTCATGCAAAGTGCGCAAGAACATATGTAAAGATCTCCCCCTTCTCTGTCGGAGAAGAATGCTGTGCTGGAGACCATTTTGAGCAAACTCGTTACTGATCTGTTTAGATAATCACAACCGGCAGCGGCACCGACTTCTCAGCTGACCGTCTCTACTGCAGACTCGATGGATCCGTTTACTATGAGGTGAGCACAATGGCTCGTGCAATTATTTAAATCTGTGTTTCCTGGGTGGCTTTTTAAGAAATATATATGTCCTAATAGGCTACCGGTCTTTCGAACCCTCCTACTTTATTATATTTGGTCCAATATTGAGACATTAACAATCAGAAATACATAAACGAGAGCTATGAAAAACAATCATCAACTGTCATTCCAGCCCTCCACAGACGTCGTTCATCGCATTACTCTCTTCGAAGATGAGCGACTCATGCACGCCGACCTACCCGCAGGCCATTCAATACTCGTTAAGGCGAGTTATCTAGATAAGCCACAGCTGGCCTTACCAGTGGCTCCCATCTAGCGTTGTCTTATGACTGTAAAATCGCTTGACGTGAATACATCCTTACCTTCTAGATAAATGAGACCGCCCATGCAGTAGAGTAGCTTGAATACGGTTCAGTTCGTGCAACGAAATTTTCCCGAAAAACGCAAATCACACGTATAAGAATAACAATATGCTAATCGTGCAATAGGCGACACTAGGAAATACGGTAATGAGATACATGCCATACGATGCTGCAACATGCACAACAAAGCCGATGATAGTCGCTGGCCATTGGAGCGTAAACAATTAGTTTAGCAACGTGAGCATCACTGAGAAAGGCGTTTTTCAGTTCCGGGTTCGATTATTGAAAATGAAAACCAGGAAAATTCAGGCTGGTGTCCTTCACACATTGCCCCATATCAACAATGCCACCACCGAAGTAAAGATGTACCGTCGACCGGTAAGTAGCCAGATATTTTCGTTTTGCTCCGACTCCTTCTCGATGAGCGTTCGCCATTCACAATGAAATAATGATTGCATCTGCGAAGAATCATATTTGCATTGCGATTGTAATTATGATGCTTTGCAGACAAACGGAGTGGACTTCGTTGAGCCCTCATTCGGAATCATCAGAAATCCATTTGAGAACTGCCACATTATGGGATTCCAGGTTGTAATGATGGAAAAATCAATACAAAATGTTACTCTAGGCCGTTCGAAATCCGATCAGAGCCTTCTTTCGTTGTCGTTTGCGTCATTCAAAATCACTATTCGCATCTCCATAGCATTGAGCACAGTGTTGATGATAGTAAGATATTCTTTTAAGACCCTTTGCTCCAACGACTACAAGTGTGCTGGATACCCTCTCAAAGACACATTCACTGACAGCAATCTTGATGGATTCATCGAGAAAGTCGATGAACTGGCCTTCAAGAATCACAATGGAGAAGTTGTGCCGTATGTAAGTACCGTAAAATTTATATGCTAAGCTTTGACAATACGGTTTCTAGCGTAAATACGGAACATTCTATTCGCGTGCTCTTTATTGATTATTCATACAATACTTATGTTCTCAGTCAATGATATTAGGGCATGCTACTAGAAATTGATTGGAAACATCAGCATTCAGTTCAGTCTTGGGAATGACAGAATGAGCAGAACGGTTTGTACTTTTCGTAGCTCGTTTCGTCTGTTATTCACAATTGTCGATTGTCAATGTTCCAGTGCGATCACTTCATTGCTGTTTTACACAACTTATTTCAGTTCTCTCCATCAAACTGGCCCAGGTCAAAATATCCTTCGGCAGTGAAAGGAATGCGACAGGACTTCACAATGACATGGATCGATTGTGGAGAGACGATGGAGATCCAGTTCAAGGTATGAGTTCTTGAAGCATAAATATCTGTACCATTAACCTCCCACACCATGAGATGGGAACGATGCAGATTAGAACCGCAACCTCAAGCCATGGAATCACAGTATTGCTCCATAATAAGAAATTTTTTGGCTAAATTTTGGTGGTCAGTTCAATACCGGACAATCCGGAACCGAGAGGCATTTTAGAGAGAATGACATTTAATGCTATAACATATAATGCTTCCAAATAACACATATGCAACAATTGCGCACATTCCAGGGTCTGACTGGCTCTCTTGCTGGCGGAGAGGGTCGGCCCGGTGTGGTTTACGATAAGGAAAAGAAGACCATCGATGTGAATGTAAGTGATCATATAGGGTTGACCAGTCGATTATATCGCTTCTCGATTACATGGCAGCAAGGCTATGGTTGACGAAAAATAGAGCAGTGCTACATTTCAAACTATAGTGGTGCATTATCAAAATATAAATAAATAATTACCGTTCCGCTCCGCCCACCAAGGCTCCCGAAAGGGGAATTGAAAGTGACAAGATCACACGGTAAAGTAGGTCCGAAGAAGAGATTAGGCCCTCCGGACTGAATTTGCCTCTTAATCACTGGTCTTGCAGTGATCTCCCGTAGGGCAGAAGTGCCTTGATTAACGGGATGGCCTTTACCTTCATTCAGTTGATGCTCCGTCGTGTGGATGGAACGTTTTTCGTGCAGTGCAAAGAGGGCGAACAATTGTGCATGCTCGTCTCCCCTCCCGGAATGAGAGGAGAACCCATTGAGGTTTGATAGCATCTATAAAAAACCATCCCCTACAGTCTCCTCTGGATCAAAATCCGTAAAAGTAGGCAAAGCTATGGTCAAGCAAAGCTATGAGCTAAAGCTCTCTCGCTGACGGTCGCTGACCGGGTGTTGAATAAAAACGCCGAGATACTAAATGCACACCTCCCATGTCAAATATCTATCTTCCTTTTTTTCTAGGCTTAAAGGAGGCGTATCATGAAAAATTAGTTCATGCTCTTGAGATTATGATCCGATTGGAATCCAGAACGATATTAGAAAGCCGAAGTTTGAAAGTTGTACGTCCACTCTGGGACGAGATATCCCCGTCCAAAGTATCAGGAAAGGACAGGGAAAACCCCGCGAAAATTCAAATATTTTACGCAGCGCCAATGGAGAGGAAGGGAAGGTAGATCAAGAAGGATAGATCGAAAGGTCATCGTTGTCTCGCCCATTATTGATTGACTAGAAAGGGATTTTTCTTTGTTCCCGCAGGTTCTTCCCATCGACAAAAACTGATCTACTCCTTGGCGATTTGCCAAAAGAACCTTGGCAATTTTCCAAAATATTGCAAGGCTCGGCATATCGTTGTAAGAGTCGCAACATTTGAATTTCAAAAGTTCATGATACGCCTCCTTTAACTCAATAAATTAAACGATGATCACCGGTACTACCTCTATTCCTTTTTCACATGGTGAGTAAATAATTGAAATTGAGAATTTCAGGAAGCTCTTCAATGCATCAATTTTTCTCGTGGTATTCGACTGCCCGCTTCGTATTGGCACTCGGTACCCTTCCCTCTTCCCGAGGTTTGAATTACTTCTCTTCTTATTACATAACAGCTGGCCCTACCAGTGGGCCCCCACCTAGCGTTGTCTTGCGACGTAAAATCGCTTAACGTGGATACACCTTTACCTTTACATACCTGGCCTTACCTGTGTACATGACAACTGTAAAATCGCCTTGATTGTGGAAGTAACTTTACCTTATATTCTTCTACAAGGTTCTGCGAAAATATATTTGGGACAAACAATGTTTCTCGACTATTCTAGGAGACCTTAGTCGTTATCTTTCATAATAATGGTGAATTTTGAAGGCTAATGGCTGAACTTGACAAGGAAATAATATAGCGCCATGAGAATTAAAATCGCAAATGAACGAATAAACCCTGATCTCTAGTTATATCCACCTCATATGTACCATAAATAACGTCGCGCCTCGGGCGTAGATAAATTATAATTAATTATTATAAATTTGCAGGCAGGAGCGAAGATTCATTTGAGTGAGGTCGTGGGTGAAACGAATTGCGGCCAAGTCGTCAATCTCACTGAGGAAATCGGGAAGACACTGACAATTCAGCTGTAAATCGAAATGAAACAAGAACATTCCATAATTAATTTGTAATTCCGAGTCGTAATAAACAATTCTTTCTCCTTCGATTCACAATAAAGTAATCATTTTCACGTTTTTCCATTATTTATTAGGTTGATTCAAAGTTTCGCTACAACGCTTTTTTGGATATTACTGAGCCTTGATCGATCGATTTCAAAAACCCTCTCGGTAGTTTTTAGGGGGGTACTCAAGCAATAGAATCATAAATTGAAATCGAGTTGAACGTGCTTGAAACATGAGAAAAATATTTATTTATAAATTGTTGCTAATCCAAGCGATTTTCATTGGTTTCCTTTAGATCAACACCCTATCAAAACAGATAATTTATAAATCCCGCCAAGCTGTGGTATGATAGGGAAGGGGTTTATGATTAATTATAGCTAATTTGATTATTTTTTTAAAGCGGCCATGAAAGCAGGAAATCGTGATGAACACCATTTTCGACGGCTGCATTTCAACGTCAAAGTTTCGAACAAATGCAAGGCGAAATCTTCTTAAAAAATATCGTAAATTCATTAGGAGTAGTACTTTATTTTTCACCATCTTTAATGTCTATTACTCTATCGGCTTATTTTTGCCATGACTCAATGTAATTTTGTTATTTTTCTTATCTCAGAATTTCGAACCAGAGGGTTGCTACGACTCCGGATTTCACGTTTCTTTAAAGCTACCATTTTCATAAGTATGCTTAGTGAATGCCCTTCTTGCAGGAGCTTCATATTTTGTTATATCACATCGACACAATAAATGGCATCTCGAAGACAATTGTCCATTTTTTACGCACTATGCAACTTTGACACGTCGCCATTTCTGTTTTACTGATCTGATATTTTCGATCTGAAGTGATCTGGAGAATCGTAGGACGGAATTTTGTAGCGAAACTTTTGAATCAACCTGATACAATTTCAAATTAAAGTATAATCTGGATCCATAGACCAGTGGGAAGACATTCACGAAAGCGTGCGTTTTCTACCTCATCATTTATCCGAAGCTACAATCAACACTGATTTGGATGGCAAAACAAGAAATCGGGCTTGTGAGTAATTTAAAATCGCTCAATGGAAATGACTGTATGAGTCGATCAGTGAAATGAGCACGGCTAAGAGGCACTTAATGGTCTATGATAATGACAAGTAACTGTGTGTGTTAATGCGAAATCTCTCAAAAAGTTTTTGATGGCAAAGAGACTGCACAGTTGCTTGACAGTTACAAAGGAAATGTAATATACGAAAGAGATATGATACTCACGGCTATACAATAATGAGGACAGTGGAATTAGAAGGATCACAACACGACATAATTAGAATGAATGAGAGATCGTGAGTGGACTACTTTTTGCCCTTCGTCTGGGTCTTCTTAGTCTTCTTACTGGCATCACGAACGTTTCCTTTCTTTGCGGGCGATTTGATGTTCTGAAAAGATGGAATTTTCTGGTTGAGCTGGTTGACACTCACAAACAATTTAAATACGTCAAAGATCAATATATTCTTTTTGTACACTATTTTCATCAAATTTCTCTCACCCTTTCTCCGTTTCTTTCTGTTTCTCTCTACTCTTTCTCTTTACATTAGAAATACGGCCTCCTAATGTCAATTTTCGAGAGCTACAGTAAAAGTATGACTTCTAGCCAGCTGGCGGGGTATGACGTTTCGGCAGCAGTCTCGAATTACACAAGAGTACGGTATCCATTAGAAATTTCTAGAGCGAAATGTTATCACTAGCACCCGAACAAAGCTATTGTCAGGTATCAAATGTCATTATAAAATTTATTTATAAAAACTAAAATTGAGCATGCCACTCAAAATGAATGAACTTATTCAGAGTGAAATAATCTGAGAATCCTTCACCGTCTTGCCCGTCGTCTTCTTGTTGGTGACCTTTTTCGTAGACTGATTGACCTTCTTGGGAGAAGTGACCTCTGAAAAGGATTGATGATTTCGTACTTCTGATGAATCAGTAAAGACTCACATGTTTAGCTATGGTGATATGATAGTACAAGTTCAATTTTAAATCATCCTATTGGAATTGAACCCCATGCTTAATCGAAAGATTAGATTAGTTAAGACACCCTCAAGGGCAAAATAATTTAAAAGTCATTATTTGAAAACGGTAATAAACGCACTCTTCTTGGGAGCGGCGGACTTTGCAGCTGCTTTGCTGCGGTTAGCGGAGTGGGGAGTCGTTCCTGAATAGAAATTGATTCTTTCATTTTTCTATTCATTTGGATGAAAGATTACAACGGTGGTTTTTATCTACTTACCCTTGCCAGCCACACGAGTGCGAGTCTGCTTCTGGCTGCACACGCCAGGCTTCAGATCACTGCGGATCCTACAACAAATAAGAATTAATTCTAGCTCTTCGTACCTGTAATTATCCCCTCTACTCTTACTCACCGATCAAGATCGATCTTGATGTCCTTGAGCCAATCCTGAATGTCCTTGTGAAGGACGAGATCAGCATTGGGAGTGAGCTTCTTGATGATCATCGCCACCACTCCATCCTTGTTTGCCTAAAATAGATAATAATTGAATTGAAGATGGCTAAGATTCAAACTTTCGATAGGATAACAGCTCACCTTGTTCATGTTCTTGCTGTAGTGAACTGGGATCCATTCGACCTTATCATTTTCTTCCCACATGACTTTGATCATTACCTTCCCACCACGAACGTCGATGTCCAATCGCTCCTTAACAGCGTACTCTCCTGCAAAAACACGATGATTCATAGACGATTCAATGCGAGCAACGAACCATTTTTGTCTCTTCCGTTGTCGCGAGACGACTTCTGCGTTGCGGAAGTGGTGAGGGACGAATCAGACTTCTGAGTCGGAGCAGAGCGGGCCGATGAAGAAGGGGCGACGGGCATCTTAAATGATGAAGCTAATGCAATATTTTAAACCCTTCCCAGTCGGGAGGTATTGGACGTGAGGGAAAAGAGGGAAGGGAGATGGAGGAATAGGTAGTAATAAGCCCACATAAATCATCAGAGACCCATAGGGGCATCCAAGAGAGGGGTGAGGGAGAGGCAGGGTCCTACAGTACCCACTGCAGAAGGTTAGGCTTCTAAGAGGAGGAGAGGGGAGAAAAAACGAACCTTGGATGTTGATTCGACGGAGAGGGGAATCAATCGAGAGACTTGAGCGAATGAACGCTGAGAGAGTGCTTTATCTCCAGACGAGAGTGAGGAAAGAGGGGAACCCGGCCTTTATATAGACCGGGACAAGCTTCGCTCGTAGAGGGAAATGAGGGGTAGGAATAGGGAAATGAGAGGATCTTGTTATTCTCCATCTTCAATCCTTCATTATCATTCTTCTAATCCAATTGTTGATCTTGTTGACTCGTAGACGACGTGTACTAAATGTAGATAAGCGCTCTCTCACTTCTCTACCCAACTCCTCCCCTAGTGATCATCTTCAGTGTCACTAGACAACTAAGATCTCCTAAGGGTGTGGGAAAGATGAGAGGCGACATCACAAATGCCATGGAAGTTCGGCTAGACCTACATCTTCCAACATCAGATTTTAGGTTAGAAAGGATTGCTATTTCCTCGAAACCTGTATCTGAATTATCAGAAATAAGTAACAAGTTTATGCTCCGACTCTATTGCTCTGTGGCTAGCGAAAACTACCATGTTTCCACGAAATCCATTATTATTATGAACAAACTCACTTTTGACCGGACTCTTTCTGTCTCTTTCACTAGATAGAAATCGATCACTATCATCGGAAACGACTCCTTTGTGTTTCTTCTTTTTTTCCTCTTCCTCTCCTTTCTCCATCAGGCGAATCAGACTTCTTTTGTCCATGTTGCTACAATAAAATCATAAATCAATAAAATCAAAAATCAGCAGCTGATAGGAAATTGTCAACACTGATTTCCAAACCATGGCGTGATTTACTCTAATTTAAAAATTACCTTTTCATCTTCTCATCTTCTTCTGTGATATCCAATCCATCCACTCGAGGAGAGAGAGGGAGAAAAGGAATTAAATAGAGCATCATAACGATAATCCCCAAATGGTGTGGATTAAACCAGGGGGTGGTATTCTTTCTTCAAATTCGGCAGTGCCGAAATTTTCGGAATGCCGAAAAATTTCGCGACTTTCCGAATTTTTTTTTATTTCTTCCGAAAAATCGCTCACCATTTTTGACAAAAGACAAGAAAGAGTGATTGGAATTCGAACCAACAACCTTTCGTACAATAAGCAATCTCAACCACTCGGCCATTCCGATACATTTCATTCGCCCTCATTTATCTTCCTAGTCGCAGTCGCCCCATTCGTTTCGGCCGCTTTACCTACCGTAATCCTATGTATTGTAATGTTTCAGTAACATTATCGTGGTATTAACTATACCCTATCGTGACATTAGCGTAGTGTAAATGAGGGTTTCACTTCTTTAATCACAGGTGCAGTGTCGTAGTCCAAATACTGTGATCTACAGTGCCCCAAATACCGTAATATCACCGCAACTTCCGTAACCTTAGTCACAAGGCCACCGCCACATATCCAACTGCAATATATGTAGCCTACATAACCCCAACTTTTTATGTCCGTGACATAAGCAGCTTAGCCTTACCGTACCACCGTATATCAGCCCATTACCGTATATCAATAATGTCATTCTAACACCAAAGTCCCAGTTACTGTAGCGTCAACTGCAATATCACTAGCTCCGTAAACAACTATAGTTCCGCAACTCCGTAAACTACTGTAGGTCTACCGTAACCTAAAAGAAATCGATGCTCAAACCCCAACAACAAAAACTTCAAAATATTTTTCGGAATTGCCGAAATCTTTCGCCAATTTTCCGAAATCGTGCCGAATTCCCTTTGTTTTCCCCTCCAATATTTCGTCATTCCGAATAGTGTGCCGAATTATTCTCCCAGCGAATTTCGCGCTCGCTCGGTCGGTTGCCGAATTTCGGCAACCTCATTCTCATTTTCGGCAGACCGCTCTATCCTTCAACGTGCGCGCGAAATGTTTTTCGGAATGCCGAATTTTATTTCGGCATTTGCCGAAATTTGAAAAAGAATACCACCCCTGAACAAGAAATTACAAGAAAATTTAAAAAAGTCATTTATGCAGTAACAACCCCTCCCCTCCCCCTTCCGACGATGTTGTTATTCTTCTCTTTTCGACGTGCTCTTTGTTCGGGCTGGCTGATCGAGAGCGAGAAGTTGATCTGATCAAGGAATACTACTTTTAAAAACCACTACTAAAGCATACCTCATGCACACCTCATTTTTCTTCTCTCGGCCTCTTCCATTCTTCTGAAGATTTCTTGCTCACGATCTTTCTCGCCCATTCCCTGGAAAAAAAGGAATTACAAAAACTATCTTAATGTAAAAAAAAGAAATATAATTGATACGAGGTAATAAACCCCAAACTAAAAAAAACCAGTTATTAAAATCACCTGTATCATCTTCTCATCTTCTTCCGTGAGATCCAATCCATCCACTCCAGCAATTCCATCCTAAATCAATTAATATGAGCAACCGTATGACTTAAACTAGTACACAACGCATGGCTATACCATACGTGACAAAAGATAACCAAATGATTTCTCATTAACAATGTATATTATACTTCGGACGGGTCAGTTAAAAGAATTACGAACATCATCGCTTCTTCCTCTTCCCTTCAACGTTTCTTGGCGCTTCCTTTGTTGGTTTGAGCATAGAAAATAACCAAAATACTGCATAATTCTCATTGTAGTAGACGATACTTTTCTCATTCTGCTCGACGACGGCTTTGCGTTTTCATCTTCACTCCCCAATCCCGAGTCTGAATACGTCATATTACGACACTCCCACATGACTTTACATGATCTTAGAAGAACCGGACAAAGCCAGCTACCAATAAGTGAATAACCAACACAAACCTGATTCGATAAACTGCGAAGATTTGAGCTTTCCACGGCGCTTGGACTTGTGATACGGAAACCGAATCGTCCGAGTCCATACTCTTGTTCTAAAATAATGGAATTTTATCGATTTTAGGGCAGAATTGAGTGGTGACAGAGGTGAACAAAGAACAAACCTTTCCCTTTTTCTTTCTATCGTCGTCGAAGAAGTCTGAATCACTCGACATGGTGCCCAGCTGTGGAGAGGTCGCTAGGTTTGATGTTCCCCCGTCAAAGTCAGGGACGAGTGTAGCCGATTTTTCTGTTCTACAATTTATTTTATGCTTTCAATTCAATATAATGTAATGTCAATGTAGTTAATGGCTAAAACATGACAGGCTAAAACAGTCGATTAATTATTTTCAATGACACTCTCCTCAAAGCACTTTATATTTGTATTTTATTATATTTTCAGAGCAGATAACAGGATAAAATTATCATGCAAAAAACTCTGTTCACTTCTTCCACTATGAGACATGCACCATATATTCATCCATCAGAATAAAAAGAGAAAAAGAGAGCGCATTGCGCCTCTATTTCGTTTGTTTGCTTTGTAATATCCCTCGAGGTGCGAACCGTAGCAGCGGTGGTGCAACTGTTTCAATATAGCGACCGGCCGTTCGGTAGCTAAGCCAACACACTAGATGCAGTCGAGACGAGCCTACCTCCTTTCCACCCTACCTCTCTATCGCCAGATAGACTAGATAGTGAGCGAAATGAAGAAACGAGTTTGTGTCATCACCCACAAGGAATCCCACAAAGGACGCATTGTCGCATGCGGGCGCATTGTCGCATTAGCCCATGAGGGCGACTATAAAAGACGAGGAGTTCTAGTGGATAACATCGTAAACGACGAGCTTCTTCTGAAGACAATGAACACTCTTCTCATCCTTCTCTGCCTTCCCACTCTTGCTCTCGCAGTGACCGACTGCAGTGGAGATCCGTCTCTGGGTCAGTTCCGTTCCTTCTTTTGCAAGATAAGCGGAAAAGGTTCTCTGAGGACCGCGTATGTCGAAAATCGCAGACAGTGTTGGTAAATTGGAAAAGAAGCTGTGGGCAGATGTCCTTTTATTCCAAACCGCGATCCTCTTTTCGATTACCATTAATTTCTTCTGATTCCGTTTTCTTTCTGCTACGAACTTTTCTGGATCCGATATTATTGATTCTATATTCTATATTCGGACATTCGGCCTATATTCACGATATTTTATATTCAGGTCAATATAGAAAATAGAATCAAGAGAAGAAAGTGGTTCAATACAGGTTGCTTCGAGGACGCTGACTGTGCTCCGGCAACAACAACGGGCAAGTGCACTGACGGTGTGCTCACGCCTCCCACGTTGGGCTGTTGCGGCACTCTGGCCACCACAACGACCACAGCTGCCACTACCACAGTCGCGAGTTAGTGTAGGGAATCAGGAATCATCTTCTATGCATGTCTTGGCCAGGAAATCAGATATATGGTAGCAATGTTTGTTTGAAATTCAGTGCTTTAACAGCCTAGTTTTTTTGCCCGATTCGCTCAGTTTTCGCATTAGTACGAAAATATATCAAAGATTAACCCATTTGAAAGTAATCATTGGCCTAGCTGTGATCTCCCGCAGGACGAAAGTGCCTAGATTAACGGGATGACTTTAGATTACCTTTTATCCAGGCGGTAGTTCGGGTACGGGCACCGGGTCGGGATCGACGACTACGTGCGTGGACAAAGTGAATCCCGTGACTGGGACATCCGACTGCGGGCCCAAGTCATTCCTCTGCACTGATGCCAACTACAGACAGGGCGAGTTCTCATTTCTTGGCGCTGTGAAACGCACTACAAAAGTATTGTATACCAAGCATAATCGAAATGAAGAAACTTAGACTTTTGATTCTCTTTCTCTCTGCTACGATTTGTGCCACGAGATTTATCACTCAAAATATACAATGGATTGGAGCAGAAAGGAGTCATAATTTTGCTAGATTCTTCACTTTCAGTGATGATTGATCAGTGCCCTCGCACGTGCGGATTCTGCTCAACGTCATCCTCTTCTTCTTCCTCTTCGTCCACGGGTATTCTCTTTCACACTAGATTGCAAAACAATGAATTCGATTAGTTTTAGGAAGCGACTGTATTCTAACACACCCGAGAAATTTTTCTCGAAACCTAAATCAAAATATGTTTCCTCTCCTTCTCGAAGGATGCACATATCGAGCATCTAAAATGATTTCCAATAAGTTTCAATTTCAGCGTGTGTCGACCTCGTGAATCCTCGTACTGGAATCTCCGACTGCCCTGGTCTCAAGTCGGTTTTCTTATTTGTTCTATCACATTGATTTCACATACTGAAAAAATAATCAAGCGTTGAGTATAAAATGGAAAGGCTTAGAGCGGGCCCATAAAATGAATACTCCGACGAAAATATGCTCGTTTTCAGGGCTTATTGCACCAACGCCCTCTACCGTTCGCTGATGCAAGTGCAATGTCGTGTAACATGCGGATTCTGCACGTCCGGCTAAGAAAAATTGGTTCGATCCAATCAATCATCCAATACTCCATCCAAATCTTGTATCACCTTATTAATAATAATTATTATGTTTTCTAATGAATAAATATTCGGCATGTTCTCCTCCCTCTCTGCGAGACTCCCTTCACCATTTTATTAGGCCAGCTAAGTCATTGATAGTCATTCGAATATGGGCGTGGGAGATCTATTTGAATTGGTTAGACCCTTAGGCTGCATGGAAAGAATGATGGTGGAATCTAAAGACGAAAGTAGGGTGGGATTGGAAGGAAGAATATTGTTAGGCTTTATAGATCAAGAATAAACGAGGGATCGATTTTCATTTTTTAATTAGAATCCATAATTGACTGAATAATTACAATATTTTATGCTTTATCTTTGTTGTTTGTTTACCATTGACTTTCAATATTTTTGGAAAATACGAGTTAATGATTGTTGATCAAACCCGCGAAATAAAAAGATAATATTAATCTCTTCTACAAGTCTTGCTTTGGCCATTTCCTCACAAGACTACGCTTACGGCAATTATGCGAATATTTTTTTCGTGTCTGTCACACCACAATGGGCAGAGGTTGCTGCCGTTGCAACTGCTCGTACTCTTCTTTCAAGTATGTCTTCTTTTTTCATGCCTCTACTCCCGTTGCTCATGTTCCTATTCTGTATGCCTTCTTCACTGTTACCACTACTTCCCTTACTTCAGTATCTATTTCGTATGTCTTCGTTGCTATTGCCGCTACTCCCCTTACTCATTTTCCTGATTCGTATGTCTTCTTTGCTCTTGCCTTCACTCTCTACATGCCTTTTCCATCGCCATTCCTCTCGTTTCTGTGGAAGCTCTTTCTCTGTTTTGATTTTTTTTCATCATTTTGTTACATTAATTAGGGAACAATATTATTTTCACTCCTTAAGGAGGTTATATGCACAACTATGTCATTATTCATGTTGTGAATACTGAGTGATAGCTACTCAGTCACTATCAACTTTTCGCTATATTTTTGTTGTAATAAATTGGGAATTCACAATCTGTAAATAGAGGAAAATATAGAGTATACATCTCAAAAGGCCATACATGTAATGCGCAGCAAAAACTTATTTGCTACTATTTTGCTGATCGGCATATTTTCTGAAACTTTAGAAAAACTTTTGATCTGTCAATATAAAAAGTACAGCATTTTTCTTATTTTATGATGAGCAGTACATGTATCTACATTTAGGAGCTTACTAACAGCCGTACTTCGAATTGTAACACTAATATAGTTCTTCACTCCTGACTTTTGATGGAACACATCGATAGCAATGGAGAAAGCTCTGATCTGATATGTTTTTATGAAGGAAGAAGAAGTCAGCACGAAAATCTTTACTTTAAAATAACAAGTTAAACCCCCTTTTAACAATGGAATTAATAAATTTTTATTTACGCAATGATTATTGGAAAATTTGCAGAAGCACTCATCTACCGCTTCATGGATAGGATCAGGGGAAGATGAGTTAAAGAAGAAGACCTCTACCCCACCCCCACAATTGTACTATTCCCCTCAATCCCTTTGCAACGATAAAAGAGTGAATGTAAGATTTACACATGAGTAGTGACATGAAAAGATAAAACGAATAGAAATGAAACGACAGGTGATAATTCTCTCAATAAAGACGGTGAAAAAAGGAAATTCTCTTCGCACCAACGCATATCATAACGTAGCGCGCACGATTGACAACCTTAGAAACATCTTTCACTGGCTAAATTGTTGTCGAGATTCGTGAAGTATTGCTACGTGTATACATGCAAATACAAGGTACTCATTACCGTATTTTTGTTTTCATCTCAGAAATGGTTTCAGCATAAATGCGAGATGAGAAAGGGCTGAATGATTCCAGCGGCAGAACAGAGAAACCAACGAACTGATCCGGCAGATTAAATATGATTTATGTGTACGACGACTGAAATGTACCAGAGAAATCGATATCATTCTTTGACCAAATATTACTCTCATGGAATGATAAATGGTTGGTTAAAGGTGGTGTCCCACGAATATCTGGCTAACTGAGTTCTCGATGTGAGATCGTTTGTCGTGGCAACACCATAACACTCTCAAAACTCCCATGTTTTCAATTTTCGTTTGAACTGAGATATGATCAATTGGCTGCGTGCCAAGTGACCCTGAAAAGCAGGCAACGAGCGAGAGAGTATGCAAAATGAGGAGAGAGGTCTCAGTCCTCACTTTGCATAATCGCTCGCGCGGTTCGTGGAACGCCTTCTTTAATGAACATACTACTTTGCCTGCACAATCGGTGCTCACAGTTGAACGTATTTGACTTGAATTTTATTTTTGCTACTCTGGCTAGAGTAACTTTTGTTACAATATTATTATTTTAAAAACTGTAATTCAATCGTGAACTTTGAATTAGTTTCAGCATGAGTGAACGGAATTGTTTACGCTGTACATTATTTCCGTAGTAGGAATCTGGCTATCAATCCCGGAACGAGTTATTTGCAAAATTAGATCCCTGTGTTCAATGTCTCGACACGATTTTTAGGAAATGGTACGAAATTTTTGGCTATTTGCCAAATACGCTCGATTTTGCACAAATATATATTTTGTTGGAAAAAAAACATCACTTAATAGTTCTCTAACTTAATTTTGCTATTCTCAATCGATAGACGAAGGTCCCCGCGCCTCCGAATAAAAAATATGCATCTTTTTGATTGTTATTCCATTATATCTGCTCGAAAAATGCATCGAATTAAAATACTATAGGGAGTTTATTACTATCCCGAAAGTATCAATTGTCGATATATATATAGATGCATCGTTTTATTTAGCTAATTGATTACAATATTGAGAAGTGCATAGTACTAGTACTAGGATTAACGATTTTTGGCTATTATCGTGCGATTAATAGGCTAGAATTACATATTTTTAGACATATCTCTAAGTTTTGTTTAGAATTCACCTATTCTGGCACATTTGGCGTTAGTTTTTCTTCCGAGCACTTTTACTATTTGATGAATTGGTATGCAGATAATTGATTATTTAAAAAGTTTTCGTGGAAACGCCTTGAAATACTAACCTTGTTTATAATATGTTTCACACTTCTCGTTATTCTACTACTCGGATTTCTCGTCATTTAAAGGAAGCGTATCATGAACTTTTGAAATTCAAATGTTGCGACTCTTACAACGATATGCCGAGCCTTGCAAGATTTTGGAAAATTGCCAAGGTTCTTTTGGCAAATCGCCAAGGAGTAGATCAGTTTTTGTTGATGGGAAGTACCTGGGGGGAACAAAGAAAAATCCCTTCCTAGTCAATCAATAATGGCGAGACAACGATAACCTTTCGATCTATCCTTCTTGATCTACCTTCCCTTCCTCACAATTGGCGCTGCGTAAAATATTTGAATTTTCGCGGGGTTTTCCCTGTCCTTTCCTGATACTTTGGACGGGGATATCTCGTCCCAGAGTGGACGTAGAACTTTCAATCTTCGGCTTTCTAATATCGTTCTGAATTCCAATTTGATCATGATCTCAAGAGCATGAACTAATTTTTCATGATACGCCTCCTTTAACTGATTGTGAACACATAAGTGAATTTTTTTAAAGTACCAACTAAATATCACATTATCGTTCAATATTTAAACTCTGTGCAATTAAATAGGTTGCACCAGCATGAGAAGAATCTTCATTCTAACTACATATATTTTAGTTTTTTTATTGATGTTCCCAATTAGGCGCTGCTTTTGAAATCCAGGCTTTTTACAACATAGTAACTCAAATTCTCAATGATAACTAGAAGTGAGCAGGAAGAGAGAGAAAATTTTTTTAATAGTTCAACAACGTATTCCATACGTCATTCTTTCTGCCTGCTCCCTAAGTATTCGATCTCGCACGATATTCCACCTGTTCGTTTCTCGCCCAATCATTATAGATCATAACACACCAGGCGTCAATTTCCTTCCTCCTTCTGCTTATTATTCTCGCTTCCACTCTGTTTACTTCCCTGCTTCTCATTAGTTCTTATTTTGCCGGTTGGCAATCCGCGCTGTGCCGGTAACCGAACAATATTCCGTCTCTCCCACAATTCCCCCATATCTAGCCCGTCAGACAGTCATCGCCGATCTCTAATCGCATCTTCGCTTCTCCCCGCGTCTGATTTCCCTCCAGACACCGCCGCAAAAACTTGTTGTTTGCGTCGAGAAGGGGTGACTCCCCCCCCCCCCATCATCATCACCGTGCATACCTGAAGTGTGCAAAAAATTTTTCGAGCTCTCATTGCTCTCTCGCAGGTCAGAGAAAGCGAGAGAGCATGGTGAAATGAGAGATCGAAATGTTTTTTGCAACACTACAGGTGTATACCTCATCGTGGGAACACAACCACGCGCATCTCGTAAGCATCTCCCTTCCCACGTCGAGGCCTTGTGGGGCATGGGAAGAATAGGGCGAGAGGGGAGCATGACTACTCACGCTTCTGAACCCCCGATATGAATCACCACAACATCTAGTGTAGCCGATTCGATATTTCGCATGGGTCTGTAGAAAAAAAATCTTATAACATCACTAATTGGCTGAATCATTATCCATTCGAGCTTCAACCCATTTAAAGTTGTCCCCGGAGACGCACGCGACACACGCGATTTTCATCGCAAAAAGTTTGGCCGGCGGCGATTATACGACGATTAGAGGGGCCCATTTGCTGCTTCCTAGACGTCAACGACGTCGGAAATCGTGATTACGACCAGCAAAAACGATGATGTACCCCCCTAATTACTGTGACTTGAGTTCTGCCAGCGGGTCTTCCCTTCCTCGTTTTATGCGAGCGAGCGAGGGAAGGGGAGGGGGAAGTGCTGTTGCTCCATTTGGTTGACCTTGACAGGCAGAGAGTGACGCGTGCGGTCATTCTTGGCGCGAATTGCAGTGTGGGGAGGGGGGGGGGAGGGGGGTAATTGACTCGTAGTTCGCTCGGTTGTTGTTGTCCAAGCGCGCGATCGTCAACACCGGAACGTGATGGGAGGCACGCAGGGAGAGCATGAGGGGTAGGGAAGAGTTTGGGAGAAGGAGAAGGAACAAGTTGTGTTCCTTACTCGCTCTTCATTTACATCATTTGCCATCGGGGCAAGTGACGAGGGTCATTCGGTCCACTCTCCTCTCCTCACCTCCTGACCTCTTCATTGCCGTGTCCGAGACATTCCCGCCTGTCAGCGCCTCGTCTAAATGACTATGTTTAGCTTCGCGCAAAAAGACTTCGCGTGCTCTTCCCCTCTTTGAAGTCGACTCGATTTGGGATCCAAGGGCCATTTTTTCCCCGATTTTATTCCCCTTCTTCTCCGCTTTGGCTATACGATTTTAGTGCGCTGTTTTCAAGAGGGGCGAGCGAGATGCACGCTCGCTCTCTCTGTGGAACTTTCACTTCTCCATTTTTTTGCCAAAGTCGCCCCTCGGCTAACGTCACCACTTCGAGAGAACATACTGTATCGCGTGTGTGTGTGTGTTGTCGAGAACTCACTGCACTTTCACTATAGTTGTACAGGTGGATTGACTGTAGTACTACAGCCAGCCCTTCCTTCTATCTCGCGCCTCTCCTATCCATTTGGTTGTAAGGGAGGCTGACGGATGGCCACTCTCTCTCTCTTTATCCTCCTTCCCTCCAGCATTTCTCCTCTCCTCTTTCTTCCTAACTCTGCACCCACCGCGAAAGTGCAGTGTCGTCCAAAGGACAACGCACTTTCATACTGAGCAGTGTCGTGTTGTGTTCCGTGCCAGGAGCGTCTCACTCACCCCTGTAAATGGACCGTCTCTCCTCCCCTTCCCTCACTCTTTCCGACTGACCTCTCCTATCTGAGTGCCTTCCGATACGCACTCTGCTTGATAAGCCAGTATCATCTCTCTGCGCTTTTGCTTCATCTCACATCAGACTGTAGGGCACAGTATGCGCAGGGTAATATTCCCACCGGTCCTGTTTTGGCCCGCTCTTGAGGTGAATGACCTGTGAGGGGTAGTACGGCTGCTACTAGGACGGCTAACCTCGAGTAACCGAGTTAGTTTTTGCGCGCACCTGCTCAGCCAACAGCGATCGCATCGGGAAGGGTGCCTGCCTTCTGCAAAAAGCAGTCGGGAGATTTCTTCCGATTGTGCGAGTTGATTGGAATGTGAAGAGTGAGTGAACGCCCTTCGACCATTAAAGAACGAGATAGCGTGGAGAACGGGGAGACCGGGAGGAAATGCGTTCGACACTACCGGCTCTCTCGAAAACTGTTTCAGCGCCGAGCGCTGTGCATATCAATCACTGCTATCAGGCCATTTTCTCGCCGTTTTCACCCTTCACTCCTCTGCTCATTTCGTCGTTTTACCCACGCAATCACGAGCGAAGCTTGCCGGCTCTCGAAAACAGCTGTTTTTTGTGCGCAACTCGTGTGGAGGCGGAGCAGCAAAAGGGGCGGAGTCTCGATCTCGGTCCTTCCGAGGAGAGAGCTCATTCATTCGCACTCCCACTCTCGGGTTTCTTGACTCACCCCCCCCCCCTTTGCTCCTGGAAAGGGTGGGGGGAGTCAAAGCCTGCCTTTGGGATACTGTTGCCCCTGCATTCCCTAGTTGATGCAGGTTAGGGGATACTGTCGCCTAACAATGCATTCACAGTGTACATTCATAGCCCATCCATCAATTACGTTGTGCGACGTTCGGCGGTATCTAGAGAAGCTTCTTGCAGATGGGTTACCTGATCGCTGTCGATCAATCTCTCTCGATGGGAGGGACGTTGGACGGTCGAGTGAGGAAGAAGATCAATGGCATACTCGAGAAATCCCGCTTCGAGGTACGATAGTTCGCCCTTCTTTCCATCATAAGCTCACTGTTTTTACCGATACGATGCTTCATTCTTCGACTTCTCAGCTGCCGAACACTTTGTAGTTTGAAACATAACGGATCCTATTACGGTAGTGGAAAAGGCTAATCAGTTTGGGTCTCCTTGCAGATCGCTGCTGATATCGTCGAATCGCTACTCCATTGTGCGGGCAGACTCAACGTCGAGCCGGTTGTCCATCTGGTTAGTTACTTTATTCCAATGATGGATACTCAGTGATTCTTGTCATTTAGGGGGGTACTGGGTAGGCTTCTAAGTAAAGCCGGGAACGGATAAGAAAGAAAGTTATTTTATCTCATCCCTCTCATATTCTCTCGTTCTACTAAAAAATAAAAAATAAAAAATTTTAAATATTTTTTTTACTATTATCTGAATATTTGACGATGTGCTCTCTTCTGCACTCGAAGAGTCCTCTGGATCTTTTCCTCTTAAGCAAAGAACTGTTCGCATTTGGCCTAATAAAACTGTTTTTTTTTTGCCCTGAAAATGCCGTGATTTGCAACGCAAACATCTTTTTCGTTATTATGCCAGCGCACGCATTTCGTGACGTTTCGCATTTTGTAGCTGAGCTGACTGTTTTTATCGAAAGGATGCTTCATTTTTCGATTTCTTAGCAGCTGAACACTTTGTAGTTTGAAAAATGACGGATCCTATTACGGTAGTGGTTGAGGCTAAGCAGTTTGGGTCGAGAGCGGAGAGAGGAGGGAAGGCTAAGATTTATCTGCGCCACTCGGACACTGCTGCTGAACCCGTTCGGGGCAAAAGCAGGAAGAGAGTAAGGGGGAGAGGAGAGGAGTGAGTGTGTGGATTGGGTCATCGAGTAATGGAAGGCAGAGCGAGTTGTTGCTCAATGAGAGATCGCATAGGGCCGCAAAGGGAAGAGCTTTTAGCGGTCTGCCAATCTTCGAGGGAAGGATGGATATCCTGAGGCAATACCGCTGTGATAGACCGAAAGGGAAAATTATTTAGTACGAGAGCACCTTTAGAGGAGCCTTCATGGGTGTACAATTTTCGTTCATGATTTCTTCTTTCTTCGTACAAATAATACGTTCAGTATCGCATCGGCGACACTTTTCTCAATCTTGGCGAGGTTTCATCGGTCGAGGATGTCGTCACTATGATTACCAAAGATGACGGGTACGATATTAGAGGGGATTAGAGGGGTACGGTATCTTAGGAGGGTTACGGTAGCTTCGAAAGAGCGCCTTTTCTACAGGAAAGATGTGGAGCTGTTTGGATGTGTGAACATGAGTCGCTTCATGGCCTTCACTCACGATCATCTCAATCCGACGGTCGAAGACAAAATTATCGTGCTCACCGATTCCTCCCACTTCCAGGTACTTCTTCTTCACAAAATTACTATTTTTAACTCCATTTCGTAAATAATTAGGTTTTTTGGAAGTAACGCGCGAAATTCCCGAGTGATTTACCGTGCTTGGGCATAAACACCAATTATGACGCAGCGTGTTAACAACGTCTCGGTTATCAGTGAATCTGAGTCGGCACAATCACATTCGGCGAAAGAAACGATCAGACGCGAATGGATTACGAGCTGTTTCGGCGCGGAATCGGAATTTTATCACTTGTTAGTACGAGGAAAGATATCTTAGATAAAAACTATTCGAATATCGATCAGTTTAAAGATCGACTAGATGGAGAACCGTAACTTTAAAAAATTTATGACCATGCTGCGGAAGGTGTTTAAATGCGAATGTTGCAAGTTATGAGAATAAAAAAAAACTAGAAGACAACTAAAGTATCAGTTTGAGGGTGATTTATGCGAAGATTATTTAAAATCGATCAATATATTGGTTACAATGTAATCAGAGATTGTAAGAAATCAAGAGGATAGGCTAAAGTGGCCGATTCAGGGCGATGTCAACTACGGAGTCAGTTGCGAGACTCGCTTCATCATTGTGAACACGAACAAGAAGAGCATGAATCCAATGCAGTTAGAAGAATTGGACGAGATCGCCGCGAGCAGTGTCGGATATGAGGTTAATTAGTCAACTCAACTAATCAACTAGTCAACGGTTAATTAGATGTTTTGAAAATCTGCAACTGCTTGCACACTACAGTGAATGCACTATTTTTTCAAAAAAATATTTATATATTATAGGAAGCAGAATAGTTTGAGGTCAGGTAATCGCTCGAGGTAAAGAAGATTAGTGAGGCGCTGTGATGAAACTGATTTAGATTACGATTACCGATTTATTGGGTCGCTGATTAGCTTCAAATTGGGGGCCATATCGGTAGCAAAGTGGAAATATGATCTTCGATCTTTATCGATTTCGTCTGTGAAACCTCGCTACAATTCGTAAAAATTTTCTCTCGAGGCTACACTTCTCTACTGGGAAAGTATTCCCGAAAGCAGTAATTTGAAAGTAGTATCGCGAAATTTCAAGTTTCTTCAAGTCCAAGAGACTAACCCAGCAAACATACCGACAATTATTAGGCGGTGTAAGGCTCGACTTTCGAAATGAAGGAATGAGCAAGTACTAGACGCAAAAGGATGATCAAAAGATATATCCTGATTGTTAATATAAATATTTAGGTGTCTCCGAAAAATGAGTCGTTGTACCATCACTTCTTCGTCGGTGATTTCCCTTCCATTCACGAACTCTCCACTTCCGTTTTCGATGAAATGTTCGAGATGAGCGCCTACACACTGCAGATGGGCCACATGACAACGCAGATTAAGGTGAATTCCAACTCGTTTTCAGCTCAATATATATACCGTATTTCGAAGATAAATATAAAAAATAATTTAAAAAAATATATAATTACGCATTTAGTTTTTTCCAAGTTGCATCGATCGCTATTTATTCTAACGACGAATAGAATCAAACACAATGCAATACGCATTATCTGGAAGCTACGGTAGGCAGGAATGATGTAGGCTGTTTCAATCATGCTTATTCGCTCCCCGAACACACTTCCAATTCGCGTTACACTGCTCTCTTCAAGTACCATTATTTCTCATTCTGTCTGTTCGGCGAAATAGCGGGTAAAGGGAAAGGGAGTACTGCTCTTCATGCCATTAGGCGCTCTCACGCCGCCGTTTCTCCGGAAATTGAAAGTGTGTGGGAGATGCGGAAAAGTAATGGGAGTAAATGGCAAAAGGGAGTAAAGAGATCAAATCGCTAGAATCTAAGAAATGGTATTGCTGCATATTAAAAAAACCCTCTCATTATCCGGGAAAATCTCTTATTATCCGGTATTTCATGGTGTGAACCAGTACGATCTGATAGTTTGTGCAGTAAAATGAGATAGTGCTGAAGGTCACTGAAGGGGAATTTCCATTATCTGATCTGTTGGCATTGAATTCGTTTCTCAATTCTAGATCGGGCACACTTTCGTCGCTCCAAACATCGACAAAATCAACATCATCGGATTCGTTCGGCCGCCCGCACTGATGAACATGGAATCTACCGGCTCCCACTTCGTCCATCCCGTATTCTACGAGAGTGAGCGATTACACTATCTATCTTTTAATGTTAGCTACGCCATTCCGAAGAGATAAAGGCGAAAACAATTTAAAAAAAATGTTAGGTTGAAAGTGGAAGAAAAATAATTCATAACAGTTGAGGCCATAACGTAGAAATCTTTACGGTGAAATAGATTCTGATTCACGGATATGGAAGCGCATGCCGTTATTTTCACCGTTATTTCAATGAAATAGCATCAATATATTTCAACTGTAATGAAGAAACAATTTGAACAAATACATAAACATTTTGCATATAAAAACAATAAATTGCAGACCAGGTGGAGGACACTGACGATTCCGTTCCCGTTCCTGTAGTGGACGCAGCTGTTGACGAACCGGAGTCAGAAGATGACATCGTAGTCAGCTCCTCCAGCTCTAGTTCAGCATCGGATGAAGACCTCACTGAGGTACGCCCATTTCTTGAATCGTATTAGTCAAAGCGTGAACAGAATAATTTTTAATAAAATATAGAAAAAAAAGATATATGTATAATAAACAAATAAAATTGAAACTAGTATTTTTTGATAGCCTTTCCCTTCGCATGTTAGAGATCTGTGTGATAGCGACGGCACTATCTCTCCAATTTTCATTAATATTGAAAATATTCGACTGCAGATCGAGGAGGAAGTATCTGACAGGGAGGACGACGTTGCTGCTAGACGTGCCAAGGAGAGGGAGCAGGTAATACACAAAATATTGATCGCTCAATAAATTCTTATTTGCAGCCCCGCACGAGCTTCATTCCCACGAAGGCTCTCAGCGCGGTGAGTTAACTATTATTGAATCCGAATAGCATCCGGACGGTCAAATGGGTACAAGGTTGTATGAGAACCGTATGATGAGTAGGCAATACAATTGTTCTTCCAATTAAAGTGTTTAAACTTCGGCCCCCCAAAAATCTCATTCAGTCGGTTCTCATCCGACCTAGTACTGTTCAAATCCGAATTCACATTAAACATCCCATTTCAGACCGACATCAGTGCTCATATCAGCAAATCTTCGCCCGACGACGACATCAACCTTCCCGATTTTGTTCCTCCCACAAAGCCGGCTGCTCCTGCCCCAGTGGTTGAACCAGTTGAATCAGTCGTGTCAGCTGCACCCAAGAGGAAGTATAAGGTGATTTGCCTGAAATTTAAAAAATTTTTTAACTAATCAAGCAAAATAAAAATATTTAAAAATCAATTAATAAAAATCTAAAAAATTCGAACAAGCTGAAATTTGACTCATTTACGATCAATGAATCTCATGCTTTCGGATGAGCGTTGTAACGAACGATAATGTTTAATATTTTACACCATAATCACAAAAACTCTTCTAGGTGATCTCTCGTAGCAGTGGAGTGGAGAAGGAGTACATTCCTGGACAGACTTCTGCTGCAACTGCTGCTGCCCCCATCGATATTCCTTCGCCCGCATTCGAACCACTCGATGATGAGAAGAAGGTTTCTCCCGTCTCCGATAAGAAGAGAGGCGATGAGAAAAGGAGAAGTGATGAGAGGAAGAGCGATACGCCTCCTCCTCCCAAGAAGACCAAGATCATCACTAGAACGGTAAGGGACTTAATCTATTTGTGGGCCAAATAGAAATTAGAGAATTAGATTGAAATATATAGAAAAAAACTTGTCGTATCTGCTTTTTATGCCAAACGAAGTCAAAAGGTAACAAAGGAAGTGAATAAAAGTGATGAATTAAAGAACATTCCTTTTTTTATTCTGTTTATCAATCCATTTCAGGTTCCAAAGAACAAGAAGGACCCAAAGAAGGAGCTGTTGAAGAAGAAGAGGGCCGCATACTTGAAAGCGCTGAAAATCGATGCAGCTCGGGCGAAGAGAGAGTTGGAGAAGATCGATCGGGAGGTTCGGAGACAGAACGGGATTAAGGAACCGAAGGAGGGGGAAGAGCCGGAGAAGAAGACACGCGAGGAGTATGATAGGGTCAGTTTATTATTGTTAATTTAGTAAAAAAAGGTAAAAGGTAAAGGTAATCCCGTTAATCAAGACACTTCCTGCGGGGGATTGATTATGAGGCTAATTCAGTCCGGAGGGCCATATCTCATCTTCGGAACTACTTTACCTTATATCATTCAGTAGCGGAACTAATGTATTATGGCATTATTACATTTATTTTTCTCTAATGAATTCTTACTACAAAATTCTCTAAAATAAGTAATTTATTATTTACCTTTTACAGGACGACGTCGCTCTCCATATCGTCGTCCAGTCTGATGATGAATTCAGTGAGGGACCGTGGAGCCCCGTGGATGGAGAGTTCTCTGATCTCGTTATGTATCAGAAAGTGAAGGATGAGATGAATGAGGATGAGAAGAAGGAAGAGGAGAAAAATGATGGAGAGGAGAAGACAGTGAAGGAAGAAGAAGGAGAGGTGAAGGAGGGAGAAGATAAGAAGAAAGAAGAGGAGAAAGTGAACGCTACAGAGACGAAGGAGATTGAGAAAAATGAAGTGAAAAAGGAAGAGAAGGTTGAGGAGAAAATGAAAGATGGAGAGAAGAAGGTGGAGAAGATGGATGAAGATGACAATGAGGGTGTGGTCACTGTGCTTCCCACGCCATTCCGACCTTCGAAGAGAGCAAGATACACGAGGGTAAGTTCACTCATATGCATAGGGCATGAAAATTTTAAACGTCCAACTGCATTTATCTTAGACGTCTCTCTCTCCTTTATTCTAGATATCTGTTTATATTTTCTTTTATACAAAACAATGATTTTGTTGTAGTATACTATTCCTAAGTAGTGAAATGAGATTATCTAGTATACTATATTTGACGGTGTTATGGTGTAATAAAATATTAAGAATCGTCTTCTCAGATCATTCCCGGCTTCACGACTCCTTATCTCGTGCAGATGCTCGCTGAGGCCATGAGACTCGAGGTTTGGGTCTTTCATTAATTGCTTCCCACCACTTTTTTTTTCTTTTTTTTTCACTTTTTTTTGCACTCATCATGATTGAAAAAAAGCAGTTTGTCAGTTCAGAGATACTATGCATTAGAAACATTAAAAAATCCAAAAATCAACAACTAAATATGCAAATAGTTATAGTATCCCACGAAATTGAATCAGTCATTGAAATTGGAATTGCAGGAAATGTTCGCGGTGTGTCTGCTTGATAACGGCGAGTACGGAGTTCTCTCGTACGATCAGAATTCGGAGGGCGACGATCTTCTCTGCTTCTCAACGATTGTCGACCAGGATAAGATGCCCCTAATCATTCCCACTTTTCGCAGGTAATGTCGCCTCCTGACAAACATTTATATATGTTTATACATAATATACACAAGTGGGAAACGTTGTTACAAATTCATTGTCTCTAAATTTACCTCTTTATACATCGGGGTGGTCATTTTCTATAAATTATTTCATTACAGCTGCTCTCCCATTTCGATGACACGAACGAGGTCGATAACTTCTACATCTCGCAGCAAGTCGGCGAGAATCCCAGCTACATCCTTGCCCGTCAGTTATAGTTTCCTAAAAAAACAGAGATAACAGCTGGCCTTACCAGTTAGCCCTACCTAGGGTTGTCTTATGACTGTAAAATCGATTGACGTGGATACACCTTTGCCTTTTAAAGTTACGCTGGTTTCTGTCTAATCAAGATCTCGTTCAGGATCGAACTGGACGAGTGAAGAAGGAATCGAGGCTGACATGGTCAGAATCAGAAAGAACCTCAAGAAGGCTCCGGAGAGAATCTCGCACTTTTACGTGGTATGGTTGCTGCTACAAACTGACGACGAAAATTAGAACGACAAATAAAAACCGTTAAATTTTGTATGCGAATACTCGCGACGCTTGTGTCTTATTATATAGTACTTCAGTATGTCTTCAGTACCTTAAGCTCACTAAATAATTTTGAATAATAATTAATTAATTAAGCATACATATTTACTAATTAATTCTTCCTATTCAGGACGTGAATCGTATGCGTGCTCACGCGTATTGTGTGTGCATGGAAAGCCGACTGAGTGCCGTTGCCGATATGATCATTGCTGAGGTGAGAGAAGGAATTATGATCACCGTTGCCTTTGGAGCACCAACCTTACCACGTAGAAGAGATTCTATGAGATTCTCTCCGGGGGCTTCTTGAAGTTCTTTCTGTATGATCAACCTCTATTCCTTCTGCACTGCTACAGTTTGACCGTGAAAGAGATTTTGATGGGACTGGGATTGGCTAGTGTGCATATTACGGAGAATACTTCGTGATTTAAAGTGGCAAAATAATGTAGTGATAGCTTGCTGAAATCTGAGTAACTGATTGAATGTTAAGGCGAAGGACTTTGGTGCTCTGGCTGTGAAACACGCAGAATACGTCGCCACCCACTACAGAAAGTGAGTGAATTTTCTTTTTTTATATTTTTCGACCATGAATCAAATTTTTTTCAGGAAGGTTAAGTGGACCGAGCTCAAGGAAATCCAGATTCCTGACTTCTAAGCATCTACGTTTTCATTTCGTCGCTTTATCACATTAGTTTTCATTCCTTGCTTCTATCTGCTCTTAATTTCAACATTTTTCAAATAGATACTGATAATTTGTAATTTCTCTTGGATGTGATAATTAGTTGGATGGATAGGAAACAAGTTTGAAGATAGATGTATGTTACGGTATAATGACTCCCCTTTCGCATTTGCTCATATGTTCCTGCACAAACGCCTTTCTTATATTCTTATCCTTTCTCGTAACTTAATCGCTCATAGTATGTCTTGCTCTCATAATGCGTAGTTACAATAGCAATCCTATCTTACACAACCTTTGCACCTCCCCCAATCATTCCACCGTGACTGCTTTTTCTTTAGATTTATCTTCTGATATTTTCGAATGTTGTTTACATGGTGTTATTTTAGTTTAATTTACTAGCTTTTGCAACAACATAACATTCCCTTTTTGACATCAACCTGCATCAACCCTAAACGTTAGCCTTTGACTTGATCCTTCAGTCATTCCTAGTCCCCACTTTTAATGCGGCTGTTTCTCTTTTCCTATCATTTCCCTTTGCAAGCAACTAGGCAGCTCCAGACCTAGTTAGATTCCAACAGCTATTGTTAGTAACTAATCGATACTTCCTATTCGTTTCATTCCACCGAACCTTTTCCTGCTAAACTATTAAAATTATCTCGTCAGATTTTAAATCCTAGTCGTTTCATTCCTGCATTACTGTTCTGCATTATGCCTACCTTCTCCTGCATGCTAATATTTTCGACTAATCACTGTTAACCATGTTTCCATTCCTATTTCCGCTGTTTCTGACACCGTCATGAAACTGATGTAACTTTATTTCCAAAATCTACGAACCAAGTTCTCATTGTATTACATGTTTATTACTCCTCATTACTTCCAGAACCAAATTGCAACTATAGTTAATAAGCCCCTCCTGTTCACTCTCTGCTCCAGTAGACTTTACGTACACAGCAGCTAACGCAATCCATTTATCAGAGTCAATAAATTATTAAACAGTATTAGTGATGATTGTCGACCTCGATTGTGGTAATTCCTGCACCATCCTTGGGATTCTTTCCATCGATATTCAACTCTGACCGAGCAGCTGTAATGCTTTATTACGCGGATAAAATGGCTTAATTAATGAAGACTTGTCTAAATGTATACCGTGTACGATATTTGTGTCGCGTTGGCCTCTTCCTCTATGCATAATCAGATCAACCACGATAACTGAAGTTCACAGATTGGAAAAGTTTCAGTTCCAGAAGTATTTGTTAGCGTCTAAAGCTGAGAAGATACCATTCCTTGACCATTTATTTTTGTGTACGAAGATCCCAATACCTTCCCTAAAGATGTTTCTTCCAGCTGGCCAATACCCACATGTTAGGATAAATCTGTAAATCTGTTGTTAGCGTCGACGAACCTTCCAGCTTGGAGAATGGTATCTCGACGAGACAACTCCACATCCATGCCATGACGTAGCTCATAAACACCACGGGTACAGTCACAGTGAGATACTGCAATAAAGAATTCATTGCGAGACCTTTTCAAACATTGCCAAAACACTTTTAAAATTCGATTACCGTTTGGAAGAGGGACACAAAATGAGCAGGTCGATCGCTTCCATGAAGTAGAAGCTGTAGAGTGAACCAATGGGCAAGGAATGCACAATAGGAGAGACGACCGAGTGGATACCAGAGCGGATGCTCGAGTAGAGATTTCACGGGGCCTATAAAAGTCCGTTTGTGCAGAACTTGTGTACCCGCGTATCAAAGCAAACTTTAGATTGTGTTTGTCTCGGTCTTCTCATAGAACACAAATTAAGTCGTATCGACATAGCGACCTCTGTATCAATGATACCGTGATGTTCCGTGTTTTTGTGCACTCCCTATCAACGACACATCAATATTTGATGGTGTTTTCAGTGAAATCTAACTATTATCTCCGCAATTCCTCTTAAACTATGTACAGTACCTATACCAGTACGGTCAATATGTTATTGGAAGATATTTAATTTGGTTCTCGAAGTAATGAAATATCATTGATACACACAAAGCGAACTGGGTTCCTTTTTAGATAATTGGATTTTAGAAATAAAGTTACATTAGTTTCATGACGGTGTCATATATATTCCAATAATAAGTTATTGGAATGTGATTGCTTACCTGCCCAATTGAAGGTGCACGCGAGCACAACCCACGCAATTGCCAGTGCCCATCCGATACGAGCGAACGAACCATAGAATGAGCGAGTGGCCATACTCCAATCAGATTCACCTGAACACACATTTATATTAACGGCTCAGTAGAAAAGGACCCAATTCCTTGAATTTTGCTATCATTCAGCAGGCACAGACACTAACCACTGATCATCTGTGATCGGTTAATAAATATGATGTGAAAAGTGATGTGTTTGGAAAATTGTACTCACCTCGCATGTAGTCATAGACCGAGAAGATTATGGTGAGTGCGACTATTGTCGAGAAGAGCCATCCGAGAGTGAGTTCCCACTAGAAGGTCTTTTTACAATAACGGTCATACGATTTCTGGTAATTATATTGATCTTTGACAAAATATTACCATCTTTGGCTGTCTAATTTTGACGGTCTGTTTGCGGACTTGCACTATGAAATAGCCACAGACGATTCCAGTCAGGTACGGAATGCACCGAATCCATGGCTTGATGTAGAGTTGGGTCATGAAGTCCATGCTGAAACGATTTATTTGTTTCATATCATTCGTTGTGTTCACCCCTCCGAGTAAACAGTTTGCAATTATTGCGTAGGTTCGTGAAGAACTAGGAAGATTTAAAAGGTAACAAGGTGAGGTGTTAGTCATTTTCCTCGCAAGCGTGCGTTCTGCCACCCCAAGCAGCGTTCAGTTGTTCAAGAAATTCATTATCAGGAGTATCTCACTTTCCCGTTGTCTTGGCGGTGAATCCGATGGCAGGCAGGTCATAGTATACAGTGAGGAAGATCGTGGCTCCGACCGAGAACAGAACACCACTGAGTACGGCACCAAGGCCAGTCTTCCCTTAAAAGTATGGTAAATATATTTGTAGAAGAAGAAAATGTTGGTAAGGTGTGACTATTTTGTTGCATTTTTCGAATGCAGCCATGTTCTTACACGAGTAGTAGATTGCTATGAGGAAGAGAGGCGCTGCCCAATACAGTTGAGTATCCACGCACAAAAACCACGAGGGAGGATAGCACTTAATATTCGAAATTAAATAAGTAAAAAGAAGTCAATGATAGACTGATAGTGATATCCCTACCAAGTCCTGAATGGCATGGAAGTTGTTAAGATAGAGTGCGTTCAGCCACCAGTAGTTCTCGCAATTCTGCACGAACAACGTGTTGTTCTGAAATATAATATATTGCTCGGGTGTGTACGATCTGTTCGATAAAATATTCCACTGTCGTGGTTCCACAGCGGTATATTCGAAAATTTAATATAATTAGCATAACTCGTAAAAATGTTCGATCGATTATTCCGGAAAGTTTTAATAGAAAGTTTTAGCGCGTAGAAATTTTAGATCGATGATGTCGGTAAATTTCACTGGATTGCACACTAACCATAGCGGTGCCGACTGCCCAGATGTCGTGCATTTGAGGCGTCCACGCAACGATAAGAGCGATGAAGAGCAAGTAGGCTGGTGTGAGTCTGAAGTTATGTCTTCAGCTAAAAGTCTTCAGTCTTTAGCTTCAGAATCTAAGTCTGAAGCTGAAGTTTTGCTGAATTATGTGTTATTTAATTGAAACATAAACTCGTATTTTTTGGTCAGAATATGATTAATATTATTGTTAATGAAAAAAGTGATGCTCGCCTTAGCCAGCGATGCACGTAGTACATTATCCAGTTCATAGGCTTGTACACGTAGTCTGGATTGGTGTGGACTCTCTGTAATTGTAATACTCGTGTCAACAACTTCTGATAACTCAAACATTGTAAGATATGTACCTTGAAGAACGTATAGGAAACGAGCAATCCTGAAACGAGGAAGAAAGTGTCTACGGAGACGTATGCATTCAGAAGCACGTCAGAGATGATGTAGTCGGATTCACGGAAGAGTTGAATCGGATTATCTGCAATTAAACATATTCAACACTTCTAGAACGACTAATCGTGAAAAATTGAAAACAGCGGGATAAAATATAGTCAGAAAAAAATCGTATAATTGCCCAAACGTTGAACGAATGATAGATAAATACAGTGCATATTCACCTCCATCGCCGACGAAGATATCGCAGTGACCGTTGACTACCACGTGAAAGTGATGAATCGAATGGCATCTAGGCAAGCGATGGAATCGGATCTCTGTCGAATCGAAAACAATTCCGAAGTGTTGCGAGGAATGGAGAATGCAGTGATAACCTTCCACGCTGGAATGATTCAGAATTCTCTGGAATGCGATAAATCCTTGATATTTCATTGATGTAATGCAAAATAAACCGTACTCGTCCGTCCTTTCAGTTCTACATCAATTCCGTTTCTAGTTGCAATGTAGTCGAGAATCGAGGAAGCAATAGCGATAGCGATGAGGGAAGTGAATGCAATACTGAAAAAAGTAACGTTGCAGACTTCTTGAAGTTAAATTCGAAAAATGGGCGTAAAAAATTACTTGAAGAAGTAGAAGAATGCATTCGGTTCCTTCTTCGGACCAACACAAGAAATTTCGCAAACCCTAGCGGTCCCATTCGTTGCTTCGGAGATGATCCTACCAATGTTCTGGAAATTTTACTCGATTAACAAGGGAACCGCAAAAGTCGGCCCTTTGGGATCCTAAAGTCGCTATCACCAATCGAAAGGTACCCTCTAGGAAGTCCGAAACAACTCTAACATCATTGGATATTTGATTCCTAAGAACCTAAAATCGATATTCAATATTAGGGGGAAATTTGCGTTGAAAATGCTCTCTCATAGCGTAGGCTAGTGTGCGCGTTGGGAAGAGCTGAGAGAGTGTGTCGTTTGGCGCAGCAGGTAACGCGATTACCTTGAGAACACTATGTCGTTGGTTCGAATCTTTTTGCTGCTAATAATTTGCAACATTTTTTGCACTTTTAAAAACACTTTATTTTTCATCGTAGGCTGTTGTAATATTGTATATTACATGTTCTTGCTTTTCACATATGAAACAGCTTCGCGGACAATGTAGGATCTCATGCTAATAGAATATTGCCTTCCGAGTGAAACTATGCGATCTGATTGCAACATAAATAGCTGTCTGAGAAATGTTTCAACGTTAGCTGATCCTACGATGAAAATAAAGTGTTTTTAAAAGTGCAAAAAATGTTGCAAATTATTAGCAGCAAAAAGATTCGAACCAACGACATAGTGTTCTCAAGGTAATCGCGTTACCTGCTGCGCCAAACGACACACTCTCTCAGCTCTTCCCAACGCGCACACTAGCCTACGCTATGAGAGAGCATTTTCAACGCAAATTTCCCCCTAATATTGAATATCGATTTTAGGTTCTTAGGAATCAAATATCCAATGATGTTGGAGTTGTTTCGGACTTCCTAGAGGAGTACCTTTCGATTGGTGATAGCGACTTTAGGATCCCAAAGGGCCGACTTTTGCGGTTCCCTTGTAAATTATTAATTTTGTACGTCCCACTAGTCTCAATTACTATCAATTTTTTCAATGTTTACTTTTGGGATCATTTTTGATTCATTGATACCGTCAAAACATTGCGTGTTTGCGGATGATTTACAGTTTGCCCCTGAGAACGGCGCACACTTTGAGTGTAGGGGTGACTCTGCTCCGTCCCCGACAAATATAACAAAAAAACGGTTCAAATACTGACCGGATCCTTCTCGCAACTTGCAGGTAAGCAGAGGGCGAGCTTCACATTGTTCACGGACATAGTTGAGCAACGATCAATGTCCGCATCGCCAATATCAAAGTCAGGAATCTTTCCGCCGGGAAGGAAAGATAGCTGGAAATATATAAAAAAATATCCTACTTCGTTTTGATTCAACATAATTTCTAATTTGTACTCGCGTTGTTCCTTGTGAACACGCATAAATATATGAAAAAATGTAATTTCGATATAATAGACACGGGAACTTACACTAAATCCAAAGGACTCAAAGTCAATCTTAGTCCAGTCGACAGTCACGTGAAGGAAGCAGTACTTGGTTTCGAATGGTCCCTGAAATTATGGCGCTGAAATATATGTCTACATGGATCTGCTACTTCAATGTTCCTGCACAGTTTGGGATCGCCAGCCCACGTGAGCGATAGCTCATCCCAGTCGAGTGAATGCGGATGACCTGTCGCGGCGAGCACTAAAATCTTGGAGTTTATTTGAATAAAATAAATAATTTTTATATTTAAATAATATTTTAATCAATGCACTTACTCTTCATCGCATAGGTCGCGTTAGTAACTTTTTCGTCCATGAGACAATCGATGGTTTTGCATTTCTGAAATAATAATTATCAGTGATATGTGCGTGACTCAAAACCTGAGCAGTGAGGAACGCCAATAGCATCTGATTGAACGACTTCTTGATGTCCCTGAAGCACTGCGTATCCACCTTCATCACGTCGAAATACGTCTTGACCAGAGGAGTTCGGATCTTTTCGGGGATATTCTGGAAGAGAGAATGTGCTGATGCTTGAAGATATCAAAATATGGAATATTCACTCACAAAAATATTGAATGGAAGCTGCGCAGCCGCCAGCGGCACGAGCAGCCATAGGAAGGCTAGCCTCATCCTGAAATTAACTCCTTTTACACGATAACACGATAATTCAAACGAAGTGGTCAGTCTGCGACCATCAACACAATTCTCCGCATTTTATACACGGAAATTGGTCTGCCCTTAGTGGGAGAGTAGAATACGCCTTCTCGAGGACTCTGTTCCTTATTCTGTCGTTATCATGACACAATCCTCCGGCACAAACATAAGAAGAGACGGAACGGAGCGAGAACAGAGGGGTCAAAGTCGACGAATCATCGCAGTATTCGAGAGAGTGAGAGAGTAAAAAAAACATGATAAGGACTTCTGACGGGAGTCGCGGGAACGTCCGACCTGATTCACATCATTTTTGTTCATAAACAACACATCGGGCAATATAAATAAAGAAAATGGTTATAAACTATGGAGTTCAGAGCATTTTTTTCAAAATATGTTTTTGTTTGTGTATGAGGCTGGTCTTTACGTATTTTAATAGAATATCCTAGTGACGTTCGATTAGAGAAACTGCAGAACATCCCATAAAGCATCCGCAGTCTCAATATGACTGCAGTGATTCAGAAACAAAAAAAAAGATGACAGATCGATGCAGCTGATCATGCATATCTAGATTACCTGAGGGTGACAACAAAAAATCAAAACTTCAAAAGAATACTTATAGAATTCGGCTCTATGCGAGTGAAGTTTTGTTTTTAAAATTGCTTTCTTATTGCGAACTGACCTATTTTTTAGGTGCTCACATCAACTGACTCGCATTTTTTACTCACAATTTCGGTATCGATTTCTACGTACTATCGTTGTTATGGCCAGATCACAAGTTGTGCGCGGAAGTATAGTCGTGAGTGAACTTGATCGTTTCGAAGACAACTGAAGGGCAGCACCCCTGTGATTTTTATGACAGAATCGTTTTTCGCATGTGAGCAATCGCATCGATTTGAAAGAAACTACACGAGAATTGAATTAACTGCCCTCTAAGAGACATTTTAAAAAATGTCTCTAAGAGAAATTTTTAAAATCGATACAAATAACGAAATAAAGCATTAAGTCCACAAATATGGATTTCAGAGCTTTTTCATTTTAATGAAAATCTTATGTTGCGTGGAAAAACGTGAAGAACGTTTACTCTCAGATCTCGCAAGTTCCCTTCGATAAGATTCTAACCCTCGAGTCCTATGAGTACTACTGTCATTGGTCACTGCGATCGATTCGTCGGTGATGGAGGTAAATATTTTGATGAAGCAAACAGTGCTAAATGTCTAGTTCCACTCCAAATCACCTTTGGCTTAATCCAACATGTGACTACGAAAAATGGTGACTTCGGAAATTCGAGAGTGTTATCGGGCGACAGCGATTCGCCACCTCACTTCATTTCTCTCCTCATTTCAATAATGAGAGAAATGCTAATTGAACTAAGTAAAGCAAAACAGAATAAGGATGTGTCAATGGAAAAGGATGAGAGGGTGTCATGTAAAGAGGGCTACTGTAGAAGACGGTACTGAGTCGGGGGCGGGTTCCTCACGTTCATAGTAGCGAGCGATATTTTCCAGAAGAGAAGAGTGGAGAGGCGACATCGCAGCGCGAGCGAAAAAGTGAAGAATGAAGGGAGAAGAACCCCTCGAAACTAATAATGGAAAATGTAAATTGAAACCCATTGTTCGATAAATCAATTAGTTTTGATTAAAATCGAAAATAGATAATATGATTTCGATTATGAGAGAAATGCTTATTGAACTGAATGTGAGTAAAGCAAAACAGAACAAGGATGTGTCAATGGAAAAGGATGAGAGGGTGTCATGTAAAGAGGGCTACTGTAGAAGACGGTACTGAGTCGGGGGCGGGTTCCTCACGTTCATAGCAGCGAGCGATATTTTCCCAGAAGAGAAGAGTGGAGAGGCGACATCGCAGCGCGAGCGAAAAAGTGAAGAATGAGGGGAGAAGAACCCCTCGCAACTAATAATTGAAAATGTAAATTGAAACCCATTGTTCGATAAATCAATTAATTTTGATTAAAATCGAAGATAGATAATATGATTTCGATTATGAGAGAAATGCTAATTGAACTAAGTAAAGGAAAACAGAACAAGGATGTGTCAATGGAAAAGGATGAGAGGGTGTCATGTAAAGAGGGCTACTGTAGAAGACGGTACTGAGTCGGGGGCGGGTTCCTCACGTTCATAGTAGCGAGCGATATTTTCCCAGAAGAGAAGAGTGGAGAGGCGACATCGCAGCGCGAGCGAAAAAGTGAAGAATGAGGGGAGAAGAACCCCTCGCAACTAATAATTGAAAATGTAAATTGAAACCCATTGTTCGATAAATCAATTAATTTTGATTAAAATCGAAAATAGATAATATGATTTCGATTATGAGAGAAATGCTAATTGAACTGAATGTGAGTAAAGCAAAACAGAACAAGGATGTGTCAATGGAAAAGGATGAGAGGGTGTCATGTAAAGAGGGCTACTGTAGAAGACGGTACTGAGTCGGGGGCGGGTTCCTCACGTTCATAGCAGCGAGCGATATTTTCCCAGAAGAGAAGAGTGGAGAGGCGACATCGCAGCGCGAGCGAAAAAGTGAAGAATGAGGGGAGAAGAACCCCTCGAAACTAATAATGGAAAATGTAAATTGAAACCCATTGTTCGAAAAATCAATTAGTTTTGATTAAAATCGAAAATAGATAATATGATTTCGATTATGAGAGAAATGCTAATTGAACTGAATAAAGCAAAACAGAACAAGGATGTGTCAATGGAAAAGGATGAGAGGGTGTCATGTAAAGAGGGCTACTGTAGAAGACGGTACTGAGTCGGGGGCGGGTTCCTCACGTTCATAGCAGCGAGCGATATTTTCCCAGAAGAGAAGAGTGGAGAGGCGACATCGCAGCGCGAGCGAAAAAGTGAAGAATGAGGGGAGAAGAACCCCTCGAAACTAATAATGGAAAATGGAAATTGAAACCCATTGTTCGAAAAATCAATTAGTTTTGATTAAAATCGAAAATAGATAATATGATTTCGATTATGAGAGAAATGCTAATTGAACTGAATGTGAGTAAAGCAAAACAGAACAAGGATGTGTCAATGGAAAAGGATGAGAGGGTGTCATGTAAAGAGGGCTACTGTAGAAGACGGTACTGAGTCGGGGGCGGGTTCCTCACGTTCATAGTAGCGAGCGATATTTTCCCAGAAGAGAAGAGTGGAGAGGCGACATCGCAGCGCGAGCGAAAAAGTGAAGAATGAGGGGAGAAGAACCCCTCGCAACTAATAATTGAAAATGTAAATTGAAACCCATTGTTCGATAAATCAATTAATTTTGATTAAAATCGAAAATAGATAATATGATTTCGATTATGAGAGAAATGCTAATTGAACTGAATGTGAGTAAAGCAAAACAGAACAAGGATGTGTCAATGGAAAAGGATGAGAGGGTGTCATGTAAAGAGGGCTACTGTAGAAGACGGTACTGAGTCGGGGGCGGGTTCCTCACGTTCATAGCAGCGAGCGATATTTTCCCAGAAGAGAAGAGTGGAGAGGCGACATCGCAGCGCGAGCGAAAAAGTGAAGAATGAGGGGAGAAGAACCCCTCGAAACTAATAATGGAAAATGTAAATTGAAACCCATTGTTCGAAAAATCAATTAGTTTTGATTAAAATCGAAAATAGATAATATGATTTCGATTATGAGAGAAATGCTAATTGAACTGAATGTGAGTAAAGCAAAACAGAACAAGGATGTGTCAATGGAAAAGGATGAGAGGGTGTCATGTAAAGAGGGCTACTGTAGAAGACGGTACTGAGTCGGGGGCGGGTTCCTCACGTTCATAGCAGCGAGCGATATTTTCCCAGAAGAGAAGAGTGGAGAGGCGACATCGCAGCGCGAGCGAAAAAGTGAAGAATGAGGGGAGAAGAACCCCTCGAAACTAATAATTGAAAATGTAAATTGAAACCCATTGTTCGATAAATCAATTAATTTTGATTAAAATCGAAAATAGATAATATGATTTCGATTATGAGAGAAATGCTAATTGAACTGAATGTGAGTAAAGCAAAACAGAACAAGGATGTGTCAATGGAAAAGGATGAGAGGGTGTCATGTAAAGAGGGCTACTGTAGAAGACGGTACTGAGTCGGGGGCGGGTTCCTCACGTTCATAGCAGCGAGCGATATTTTCCCAGAAGAGAAGAGTGGAGAGGCGACATCGCAGCGCGAGCGAAAAAGTGAAGAATGAGGGGAGAAGAACCCTCGAAACTAATAATGGAAAATGTAAATTGAAACCCATTGTTCGAAAAATCAATTAATTTGATTAAAATCGAAAATAGATAATATGATTTCGATTATGAGAGAAATGCTAATTGAACTGAATGTGAAAAAAGCAAAACAGAACAAGGATGTGTCAATGGAAAAGGATGAGAGGGTGTCATGTAAAGAGGGCTACTGTAGAAGACGGTACTGAGTCGGGGGCGGGTTCCTCACGTTCATAGCAGCGAGCGATATTTTCCCAGAAGAGAAGAGTGGTGAGGCGACATCGCAGCGCGAGCGAAAAAGTGAAGAATGAGGGGAGAAGAACCCCTCGAAACTAATAATGGAAAATGTAAATTGAAACCCATTGTTCGAAAAATCAATTAATTTGATTAAAATCGAAAATAGATAATATGATTTCGATTATGAGAGAAATGCTAATTGAACTGAATGTGAGTAAAGCAAAACAGAACAAGGATGTGTCAATGGAAAAGGATGAGGGGGTGTCATGTAAAGAGGGCTACTGTAGAAGACGGTACTGAGTCGGGGGCGGGTTCCTCACGTTCATAGTAGCGAGCGATATTTTCCCAGAAGAGAAGAGTGGAGAGGCGACATCGCAGCGCGAGCGAAAAAGTGAAGAATGAGGGGAGAAGAACCCCTCGAAACTAATAATGGAAAATGTAAATTGAAACCCATTGTTCGAAAAATCAATAAATTTTGATTAAAATCGAAAATAGATAATATGATTTCGATTATGAGAGAAATGCTAATTGAACTGAATAAAGCAAAACAGAACAAGGATGTGTCAATGGAAAAGGATGAGAGGGTGTCATGTAAAGAGGGCTACTGTAGAAGACGGTACTGAGTCGGGGGCGGGTTCCTCACGTTCATAGTAGCGAGCGATATTTTCCCAGAAGAGAAGAGTGGAGAGGCGACATCGCAGCGCGAGCGAAAAAGTGAAGAATGAGGGGAGAAGAACCCTCGAAACTAATAATGGAAAATGTAAATTGAAACCCATTGTTCGAAAAATCAATTAATTTTGATTAAAATCGAAAATAGATAATATGATTTCGATTATGAGAGAAATGCTAATTGAACTGAATAAAGCAAAACAGAACAAGGATGTGTCAATGGAAAAGGATGAGAGGGTGTCATGTAAAGAGGGCTACTGTAGAAGACGGTACTGAGTCGGGGGCGGGTTCCTCACGTTCATAGTAGCGAGCGATATTTTCCCAGAAGAGAAGAGTGGAGAGGCGACATCGCAGCGCGAGCGAAAAAGTGAAGAATGAGGGGAGAAGAACCCCTCGAAACTAATAATGGAAAATGTAAATTGAAACCCATTGTTCGATAAATCAATTAATTTTGATTAAAATCGAAAATAGATAATATGATTTCGATTATGAGAGAAATGCTAATTGAACTGAATGTGAAAAAAGCAAAACAGAACAAGGATGTGTCAATGGAAAAGGATGAGAGGGTGTCATGTAAAGAGGGCTACTGTAGAAGACGGTACTGAGTCGGGGGCGGGTTCCTCACGTTCATAGCAGCGAGCGATATTTTCCCAGAAGAGAAGAGTGGTGAGGCGACATCGCAGCGCGAGCGAAAAAGTGAAGAATGAGGGAGAAGAACCCCTCGAAACTAATAATGGAAAATGTAAATTGAAACCCATTGTTCGAAAAATCAATTAATTTTGATTAAAATCGAAAATAGATAATATGATTTCGATTATGAGAGAAATGCTAATTGAACTGAATGTGAGTAAAGCAAAACAGAACAAGGATGTGTCAATGGAAAAGGATGAGGGGGTGTCATGTAAAGAGGGCTACTGTAGAAGACGGTACTGAGTCGGGGGCGGGTTCCTCACGTTCATAGTAGCGAGCGATATTTTCCCAGAAGAGAAGAGTGGAGAGGCGACATCGCAGCGCGAGCGAAAAAGTGAAGAATGAGGGGAGAAGAACCCTCGAAACTAATAATGGAAAATGTAAATTGAAACCCATTGTTCGAAAAATCAATAAATTTTGATTAAAATCGAAAATAGATAATATGATTTCGATTATGAGAGAAATGCTAATTGAACTGAATAAAGCAAAACAGAACAAGGATGTGTCAATGGAAAAGGATGAGAGGGTGTCATGTAAAGAGGGCTACTGTAGAAGACGGTACTGAGTCGGGGGCGGGTTCCTCACGTTCATAGTAGCGAGCGATATTTTCCCAGAAGAGAAGAGTGGAGAGGCGACATCGCAGCGCGAGCGAAAAAGTGAAGAATGAGGGGAGAAGAACCCCTCGAAACTAATAATGGAAAATGTAAATTGAAACCCATTGTTCGAAAAATCAATTAATTTTGATTAAATCGAAAATAGATAATATGATTTCGATTATGAGAGAAATGCTAATTGAACTGAATAAAGCAAAACAGAACAAGGATGTGTCAATGGAAAAGGATGAGAGGGTGTCATGTAAAGAGGGCTACTGTAGAAGACGGTACTGAGTCGGGGGCGGGTTCCTCACGTTCATAGTAGCGAGCGATATTTTCCCAGAAGAGAAGAGTGGAGAGGCGACATCGCAGCGCGAGCGAAAAAGTGAAGAATGAGGGGAGAAGAACCCCTCGAAACTAATAATGGAAAATGTAAATTGAAACCCATTGTTCGAAAAATCAATTAATTTTGATTAAAATCGAAAATAGATAATATGATTTCGATTATGAGAGAAATGCTAATTGAACTGAATAAAGCAAAACAGAACAAGGATGTGTCAATGGAAAAGGATGAGAGGGTGTCATGTAAAGAGGGCTACTGTAGAAGACGGTACTGAGTCGGGGGCGGGTTCCTCACGTTCATAGTAGCGAGCGATATTTTCCCAGAGAGAAGAGTGGAGAGGCGACATCGCAGCGCGAGCGAAAAAGTGAAGAATGAGGGGAGAAGAACCCCTCGCAACTAATAATTGAAAATGTAAATTGAAACCCATTGTTCGATAAATCAATTAATTTTGATTAAAATCGAAAATAGATAATATGATTTCGATTATGAGAGAAATGCTAATTGAACTGAATGTGAGTAAAGCAAAACAGAACAAGGATGTGTCAATGGAAAAGGATGAGAGGGTGTCATGTAAAGAGGGCTACTGTATAAGACGGTACTGAGTCGGGGGCGGGTTCCTCACGTTCATAGCAGCGAGCGATATTTTCCCAGAAGAGAAGAGTGGAGAGGCGACATCGCAGCGCGAGCGAAAAAGTGAAGAATGAGGGGAGAAGAACCCCTCGAAACTAATAATGGAAAATGTAAATTGAAACCCATTGTTCGAAAAATCAATTAGTTTTGATTAAAATCGAAAATAGATAATATGATTTCGATTATGAGAGAAATGCTAATTGAACTGAATAAAGCAAAACAGAACAAGGATGTGTCAATGGAAAAGGATGAGAGGGTGTCATGTAAAGAGGGCTACTGTAGAAGACGGTACTGAGTCGGGGGCGGGTTCCTCACGTTCATAGCAGCGAGCGATATTTTCCCAGAAGAGAAGAGTGGAGAGGCGACATCGCAGCGCGAGCGAAAAAGTGAAGAATGAGGGGAGAAGAACCCCTCGAAACTAATAATGGAAAATGGAAATTGAAACCCATTGTTCGAAAAATCAATTAGTTTTGATTAAAATCGAAAATAGATAATATGATTTCGATTATGAGAGAAATGCTAATTGAACTGAATAAAGCAAAACAGAACAAGGATGTGTCAATGGAAAAGGATGAGAGGGTGTCATGTAAAGAGGGCTACTGTAGAAGACGGTACTGAGTCGGGGGCGGGTTCCTCACGTTCATAGTAGCGAGCGATATTTTCCCAGAAGAGAAGAGTGGAGAGGCGACATCGCAGCGCGAGCGAAAAAGTGAAGAATGAGGGGAGAAGAACCCCTCGAAACTAATAATGGAAAATGTAAATTGAAACCCATTGTTCGAAAAATCAATTAGTTTTGATTAAAATCGAAAATAGATAATATGATTTCGATTATGAGAGAAATGCTAATTGAACTGAATAAAGCAAAACAGAACAAGGATGTGTCAATGGAAAAGGATGAGAGGGTGTCATGTAAAGAGGGCTACTGTAGAAGACGGTACTGAGTCGGGGGCGGGTTCCTCACGTTCATAGCAGCGAGCGATATTTTCCCAGAAGAGAAGAGTGGAGAGGCGACATCGCAGCGCGAGCGAAAAAGTGAAGAATGAGGGGAGAAGAACCCCTCGAAACTAATAATGGAAAATGTAAATTGAAACCCATTGTTCGAAAAATCAATTAGTTTTGATTAAAATCGAAAATAGATAATATGATTTCGATTATGAGAGAAATGCTAATTGAACTGAATGTGAGTAAAGCAAAACAGAACAAGGATGTGTCAATGGAAAAGGATGAGAGGGTGTCATGTAAAGAGGGCTACTGTAGAAGACGGTACTGAGTCGGGGGCGGGTTCCTCACGTTCATAGCAGCGAGCGATATTTTCCCAGAAGAGAAGAGTGGAGAGGCGACATCGCAGCGCGAGCGAAAAAGTGAAGAAGGGGAGAAGAACCCTCGAAACTAATAATGGAAAATGTAAATTGAAACCCATTGTTCGATAAATCAATTAGTTTTGATTAAAATCGAAAATAGATAATATGATTTCGATTATGAGAGAAATGCTAATTGAACTGAATAAAGCAAAACAGAACAAGGATGTGTCAATGGAAAAGGATGAGAGGGTGTCATGTACAAAAGGGCTACTGTAGAAGACGGTACTGAGTCGGGGGCGGGTTCCTCACGTTCATAGTAGCGAGCGATATTTCCCAGAAGAGAAGAGTGGAGAGGCGACATCGCAGCGCGAGCGAAAAAGTGAAGAATGAGGGGAGAAGAACCCCTCGAAACTAATAATGGAAAATGTAAATTGAAACCCATTGTTCGATAAATCAATTAGTTTTGATTAAAATCGAAAATAGATAATATGATTTCGATTATGAGAGAAATGCTAATTGAACTGAATAAAGCAAACAGAACAAGGATGTGTCAATGGAAAAGGATGAGAGGGTGTCATGTAAAGAGGGCTACTGTAGAAGACGGTACTGAGTCGGGGGCGGGTTCCTCACGTTCATAGTAGCGAGCGATATTTTCCCAGAAGAGAAGAGTGGAGAGGCGACATCGCAGCGCGAGCGAAAAAGTGAAGAATGAGGGGAGAAGAACCCCTCGAAACTAATAATGGAAAATGTAAATTGAAACCCATTGTTCGAAAAATCAATTAATTTTGATTAAAATCGAAAATAGATAATATGATTTCGATTATGAGAGAAATGCTAATTGAACTGAATAAAGCAAAACAGAACAAGGATGTGTCAATGGAAAAGGATGAGAGGGTGTCATGTAAAGAGGGCTACTGTAGAAGACGGTACTGAGTCGGGGGCGGGTTCCTCACGTTCATAGTAGCGAGCGATATTTTCCCAGAAGAGAAGAGTGGAGAGGCGACATCGCAGCGCGAGCGAAAAAGTGAAGAATGAGGGGAGAAGAACCCCTCGCAACTAATAATTGAAAATGTAAATTGAAACCCATTGTTCGATAAATCAATTAATTTTGATTAAAATCGAAATAGATAATATGATTTCGATTATGAGAGAAATGCTAATTGAACTGAATAAAGCAAAACAGAACAAGGATGTGTCAATGGAAAAGGATGAGAGGGTGTCATGTAAAGAGGGCTACTGTAGAAGACGGTACTGAGTCGGGGGCGGGTTCCTCACGTTCATAGCAGCGAGCGATATTTTCCCAGAAGAGAAGAGTGGAGAGGCGACATCGCAGCGCGAGCGAAAAAGTGAAGAATGAGGGGAGAAGAACCCCTCGAAACTAATAATGGAAAATGTAAATTGAAACCCATTGTTCGAAAAATCAATTAGTTTTGATTAAAATCGAAAATAGATAATATGATTTCGATTATGAGAGAAATGCTAATTGAACTGAATAAAGCAAAACAGAACAAGGATGTGTCAATGGAAAAGGATGAGAGGGTGTCATGTAAAGAGGGCTACTGTAGAAGACGGTACTGAGTCGGGGGCGGGTTCCTCACGTTCATAGCAGCGAGCGATATTTTCCCAGAAGAGAAGAGTGGAGAGGCGACATCGCAGCGCGAGCGAAAAAGTGAAGAATGAGGGGAGAAGAACCCCTCGAAACTAATAATGGAAAATGGAAATTGAAACCCATTGTTCGAAAAATCAATTAGTTTTGATTAAAATCGAAAATAGATAATATGATTTCGATTATGAGAGAAATGCTAATTGAACTGAATAAAGCAAAACAGAACAAGGATGTGTCAATGGAAAAGGATGAGAGGGTGTCATGTAAAGAGGGCTACTGTAGAAGACGGTACTGAGTCGGGGGCGGGTTCCTCACGTTCATAGTAGCGAGCGATATTTTCCCAGAAGAGAAGAGTGGAGAGGCGACATCGCAGCGCGAGCGAAAAAGTGAAGAATGAGGGGAGAAGAACCCCTCGAAACTAATAATGGAAAATGTAAATTGAAACCCATTGTTCGAAAAATCAATTAGTTTTGATTAAAATCGAAAATAGATAATATGATTTCGATTATGAGAGAAATGCTAAGTGAACTGAATGTGAGTAAAGCAAAACAGAACAAGGATGTGTCAATGGAAAAGGATGAGAGGGTGTCATGTAAAGAGGGCTACTGTAGAAGACGGTACTGAGTCGGGGGCGGGTTCCTCACGTTCATAGTAGCGAGCGATATTTTCCCAGAAGAGAAGAGTGGAGAGGCGACATCGCAGCGCGAGCGAAAAAGTGAAGAATGAGGGGAGAAGAACCCCTCGAAACTAATAATGGAAAATGTAAATTGAAACCCATTGTTCGAAAAATCAATTAGTTTTGATTAAAATCGAAAATAGATAATATGATTTCGATTATGAGAGAAATGCTAAGTGAACTGAATGTGAGTAAAGCAAAACAGAACAAGGATGTGTCAATGGAAAAGGATGAGAGGGTGTCATGTAAAGAGGGCTACTGTAGAAGACGGTACTGAGTCGGGGCGGGTTCCTCACGTTCATAGCAGCGAGCGATATTTTCCCAGAAGAGAAGAGTGGAGAGGCGACATCGCAGCGCGAGCGAAAAAGTGAAGAATGAGGGGAGAAGAACCCCTCGAAACTAATAATGGAAAATGTAAATTGAAACCCATTGTTCGATAAATCAATTAGTTTTGATTAAAATCGAAAATAGATAATATGATTTCGATTATGAGAGAAATGCTAATTGAACTGAATAAAGCAAAACAGAACAAGGATGTGTCAATGGAAAAGGATGAGAGGGTGTCATGTACAAAAGGGCTACTGTAGAAGACGGTACTGAGTCGGGGGCGGGTTCCTCACGTTCATAGTAGCGAGCGATATTTTCCCAGAAGAGAAGAGTGGAGAGGCGACATCGCAGCGCGAGCGAAAAAGTGAAGAATGAGGGGAGAAGAACCCCTCGAAACTAATAATGGAAAATGTAAATTGAAACCCATTGTTCGATAAATCAATTAGTTTTGATTAAAATCGAAAATAGATAATATGATTTCGATTATGAGAGAAATGCTAATTGAACTGAATAAAGCAAAACAGAACAAGGATGTGTCAATGGAAAAGGATGAGAGGGTGTCATGTAAAGAGGGCTACTGTAGAAGACGGTACTGAGTCGGGGGCGGGTTCCTCACGTTCATAGTAGCGAGCGATATTTTCCCAGAAGAGAAGAGTGGAGAGGCGACATCGCAGCGCGAGCGAAAAAGTGAAGAATGAGGGGAGAAGAACCCCTCGAAACTAATAATGGAAAATGTAAATTGAAACCCATTGTTCGATAAATCAATTAATTTTGATTAAAATCGAAAATAGATAAATGATTTCACTCATTATTCAATCATTATTGTAATCAATCAGTTCTCAATCCTCATGTACGCCACCAAACTACGGTAGCGAGTGTGGTCGTCCCACACCGCGATCTGATGTGCGGTGCGACATGCCCTTCTCTCTCCCCCCCCTGGCGCCGCTCAGCCCGCCTGCCCTACGTTCGCCGTCTGGCGACTCTCTCACCTCCCCGCATTCTCTCGCCTCTCTTCCCTCACGACGAGAGCGCGTGGCGTGTGCGCGCTCACTCCTCCGCCCCTTGGCCTCTCCCCGGGAGGGGTCAGTTGAGTCCGTTGGACACGATACGTTCGGTGAAGTGCTCCTCTCAACTAGTTCTCGCCGGAGAAGAGTAATCTCATCACTCATCTTCCACTCAGTCGCCCAGCCGGGTCCAGTCCTTTCACTCAACGCAACACAGAGTTGATCCGGAGAAGAGAATTTAGAAGAGCATTCACTCCTTCTATTCAACCGGTCAGTAATCATCAACTCATTCTTTCACTTCTTTCCCTCTCCAACTCCCAATTCGTTCATAGCCTTTGTCATGGTTTCTTGTGCAGTCAGTTAGTAAATATTCTTCATTAATTGCTCCCTTGCACTTTCACACCGCGAACACCAACCAGTTTCTCCATAACAAAGTGGAGATTCTGGTACAATGATTCGTCCGGAAGAAGAAAGGAGAAAGCGATGTAAGGACTTGTACCTGCTTTTCTTCTCTATCTCTATAATAGTGAAATAAAGGAATGAGATCACAAGTACAGACGGGCCAGCTTATGCTTTCAATCGATAGGCAAAGGAAGTAGAAATGCATAGAAAATGAAAAGTTTGAACGCAAATTCCATGAAATAGCCTGAGTTATGTTACACAAAAGTGGCATTTTCGTACAATTTTATCAGTCTCAGGAGGACTGGATTGAAAGAGGGCAAGACACGATTCATGGCTGAAGTCTTGATTTAATCAACGTTCTTGAGCTTGATGGTGATATCTCCCACACGACGGAGTGCGGTGGCACGTTTCTTGGGTGTCTGACCGAGAACGCGATCGGGCACGGTATCCTCTGAAAAGAATTAAGCCCTTAATTTTCATCTCCTCTCTCTATCTCTCCCACTCTAACTTCCACTGTCTCTCCCACTCTCCCTCTCCCTTTTCCCTATTCAATGAGACATAAACACTGACGGTCGACGCGCGGGGTACAGTATCCGAGAGCGGGTCGATGCGGAACGCAGCCCTTCTTCTTCTTGCCTTCCGCAGCGTCGTCCTCTGAAATGAACTCAATTTCTGTCAATAATTTCTGGCATAGTATTACCTGCGGGCGCGCGTTCGGGCGTCTTGTAGTAATCAGGAGCGTCGAACGATCGAGCGAGAACAGCGGTAGCTTGAAGTTGAAGTCCTTGTCCGTTTCCTTCAGCAAGCGGCGGCGGACCCTAAATTGAACGCGTCCGCATCTTCTCCATTCTCTCTATCGCGAAAAACTCATTTTGATGGTTAGCAAACTATCAATTCCCCGGGAGAGAGGAAGGGGCAAGGCCTCTTCCTAACTCTTGCGCAACGGCGGTAGTAGATAACTGGTGGCTCTCAAACACTATTCAACTGAATGAATATCGATCAACTCACGCATGAATATCAATCGCCAGTTCGTCGAACCAGAGATATCGCTCCACTGCTCCGATTCTTCTCTTGGGACGGGCAATCATCTCCGATAAGATGTATTCCTCAATCATGTCGACATTCTCCTGTAATTAAGCAAATCATTCCGAAATCTCGTCTAAACTCTACGATGAAATTGGCAGCTGCTGTGTATGTAACATCTCCGTTTGACCATAGAGTCCTCATGCGAATTCTGTCATCTATAATTTCCATGCTTCAATAGTTCTTGTCCTCGAGATTTTCTCACCATAGATGTGATGGCTGAGGAAGTATTCGAATTTCCATTTGCCATCAGCGTAGGGTCGATGCACTGAAAGAGATTTGATTTTTATTCATCCCATTGTTTTTCACTTGTTCATTGTAGTACTCACCGCCCGGGTTCTGCAAGTGGAAGGGAAGAGGCGAATCGGGAGCGGCCTCGTCCACAGTGGGATCATGCTCATCGGAGGGCCATGCAGCTTCCTCGTCTTGGTCAGGGAATCTCAACAGCAATCGTGGAGAGTGCCAGCAACAGCGATCATCGTTTTCCGAGCGGCAGAGGGAGAAGGAAGGGGAGAGCGGCATGAAGGACGACATCTGCAAACGATTTGAGCGAGATTAAGGCAAGGAGCAGCAACGAGTGGCAACAACGACGGGTGATTCACGTTTATCCCTTGCGGGTAATTTCAAAAGAGTCAAAGAGTCAAATGGGAGTCATTCATCTAAAGTCATGTTCTCTCAGCCATAGAAGTGCCAAATGAACCAAATTCACATGACCGTTCATTCGGATACACTCAGAAAGTCAAATTCAATTTTGTAACAATTATCTAATTTGGTCCAATAATACATGTTGAGAAACCCAGTGCACTCAAAATGACTCTTTTGACTCTATTGACCATTTATCAAATGCGTTTTTTCGCGGCCCTTATTGCTGATGTGGTCAAAAAAATTTGCCGACGTGGTCCCTGTAAGGTTTCTAGAACTTTAAGAAGTGGAGAGGCGACCTCACAGCACGAGCGAAAGAGTGAAGAATGAGGGGAGAAGGACCCCTCGAAACTAATATTGAAAAATGTAAATTGAAACCCATTGCTCAATTAATTTTGATTAAAATGGAAAATAGATAATATGATTTCGATAATGAGAGAAATTCTAATTGAACTAAGTAAAGAAAAATAGAACAAGGATGTGTCAATGGAAATGGAGGATGAGATTACTGTAGATGACGGCAGTCGGTACTGAGAGAGTACTGAGACATGTTTTGAGACAATATCGAATGGCTGTGTTCCAAGTGACCCAGATCGTGCAGGTAATGAGCGAGAGAGAACGACAGTGAAGAAACGGCGTATACGAATCGACGCGCGCAGCACGCTTATCATAATGCCCCACTATTGATGCATCGCCACCTTTAAGAATGTCAGACGCCAAATATTATACCAAACGTTTAACTGATCTTGATTTTGAAGGAAATTGAGTGTCAGACTTCTATTCCGTTTATCGTGAGGATAAACTGATAGGAGGGAGGGGAGAGGTCGGGAGGAGGCTAGTGTCTCTATCTGGCCTCCTCATCCCTCACTGTGCTCATCCCTGAGCTCATCAGCTCATCAGTCTCCCTCACTCATCAGTGAGCTCATCAGTGAGCTCATCCCTCACTAATAGCAATTGCAATTGATACCATCACATTGACTTTGTTGAGCATTTGAAATGCACTATAGTAGTAACGGGAAGCTTGTATACTGGTGCAAAAGTTGCGATGAAGCTGAGTAATCAAGCAAACAGAAGCCCACGAGTGGTGATGAGTAATTACGAGAGACTCATTGTACTCGTCATCCCACCTCCCTCCGAAATAGTCAGTCAGTCATCCTGCTCAGTTGAAATAGTCTGTCATCCGGCCTACCAGTGTACACCACCAGGCGTTTTTATCTCATGACAACTGTGAAATCGCCTTGATTGTGGAAGCAACTTTACCTTTACCTTCTCATTCTCGCAATGTCGCTTCGTCTAGTGCAGTCGGACGTTTTCTTCTTCCCTTATCTCTATCGAAATTCAGTAACGGGCAAGCTGAAAGGCATCTACTATGATATGTTCACGGTAATACACTGTCAGTAACATTGTAACTCATGCAAGAATTCAGGCATGGCTTCCATACACAAATGAGACGATCATAGAGCTGGTTTCGAATCCGAATCATGGTAACCTACAAGTTTACTCACTTTGCTTCTAACTTGAGGACTAATATCACAGATGAGGTGCCAAACGAAAGCGGTGTATACGAAGGAGTGGTCGGAGCAGTTGTGAACGGCACTGCCATTGCAACCATTGACGATTTTGGATACACTCCTGATAAAGTGAAGATGCTCCGATATACTGTGCCGCAGATCAACTTCGGACAGGTAATTTACAGGGAAATATTAGATAAATATTAGATAATATTACTCTTTTTGGGAAAAAGTGTGCTCCATGAAAGAGGAGTAATTTTCGTGATTAGCTTCACATTTCAGTTCTCCTTCTATGAGAAGGAGCAAGTGATCAACGACTGGACGCTCGCATCGTTTTCGTTTTCCCAGTCAAGATTATCGCAATCATTCTCGCAATGATCATTCTCGTGCGAGCGGTCGAGTTCACCCGTCATATGGTACAGGCCAAGCTGAACATTCCGTACAAGGGTGAGCATACTCTTAATGCAATGAATACATGAAACCAATATTATCAATCTCACATGTGCACTATTTATTGTTCACAAAAAATGATTTGTATCAAAATATTATAAAAAAATCACGACACTTTTATTGACATATCAACCATTAATTTTGAGATGAGCACAAGCTGACCAGTTCTCTAACTCTTCTCGGTTCGTTCATGCTCTATCTCATGTACTCATCAGCGTTCGCCGGCAACGCCAGCTCCGCCATCACAATTCCAGCCAAGTATTCATCGCGGGAATTGTTAAATTATTGATGAAGAAAACTTGACCATTTTCGAACTCTAAATTGCACATTGACTTTACAGCACACTGCAATCCATGGCAAATCAACTGCGAAGCGGTGAAGGAACAATGGTGCTGAGTGACGGATTCTTCAGCCCGGAGACAGTATGTTTCACATCAACATCTTAATATTTCCATGAATTCTAAATCATTTGAAGATTATGGAACTGTTCGGTCGCCCGCAGGAAGAGATTAGCAACTTTCACATCGTTTCCGACCTGCAGAAGCTCACGGAAATGGTGAGAGAAAGCAAGTGAATGCGCTGTGCAAACAAGATATTTGAGCTGTGCGCCAGCTCCCCGCAAAACAACATCTACACATATAGCTTGCTGTACAACATCTTCTCTTCTAACTCGACCCGATCTGCAATCAAATGCCAACTACAGACGTGAGAACATCTTCAAATCAGTTATCAGCTTAAAACATATTTCAGGGTGAACAGCAAGGACACTGAATATATCAACAACAACCTGAAGTCACTCGCGGGATTAACTCTTGAGGTATTCAGATCGATGTCCTTGCTGTTCATAGTGTTTTTTTAGACACCATACCCGGTGACTTTCTACTTCAACAAGAAGAGATTCACCAATCGGCAAGTCAAGGCGTACAATAAAATCGTCAACAAGCTGTATGATCTCGAGAAGGTATTTTATTTGTATTTTTTTTTTCGTTGAAGTTTGGCTAATTAATTGGGTTTCTAATAAAGTTGGCACATAGTCGAGATCATGTACGACTTCTTTTTCGGTTGTTTTGATGATTCGTTGAAAGTATAGCTTCTCTTAGACCCGATAACTTAATTGTACTCGGGAATTTGCCGGAATCACATTTGCCCTTGCAATTGAGTCACGCAGCAATAACATGTTTTGATGTCAAACTAAGAGGGTCTGTTCTAGAAATCCGGGTAAGTCTAATGAAATAACACAATATAATATCGTACATGGCGGGTTGGCACACAAGATGTACGATCATTGTAGATGGATGGTCTGTGGTGGCGTCGCTACACGGGAAAGGCCAAGCAGACGTTTAGTGTCAGGGGTGTGTCGGCCAGCCCTGCTGCAAGTTTCATGCCACTGCCCATCTCGGTGAGAGCAATTTGCTTATCCAGTACTCATCAAAATCTGTGAGAGGTGACTAGCACCATACACGAGTCTCTGAAAGCCGATAACGGACGAACGTTACCAATTTTGGACTGCTGAACGAAAATAACGCTGAAACGTGTAAAGTCCAAGCTCTTAGTGATGATATTAAATTTCTCAGTCTGAATCTGATGTATTCCAGAATTCAGGACGAACGTAGTAGGCTAATATTGACGCGTCACGTTTTCTAAGTCAAGCGAAAGTTCATCTCTTGTTTTGACAAACTTTGATTTTTTCTGATATAATAGCGTCTGGCTAGCTAAAATGTCTGTCTCTTCAACTAGAAAACGCGACAGGTTAAACAGGTTTTAAAAAAAAAAGTATCCACGTCACCGGATTTTAAGAAAACGCTAGGTGGTATCCACTGGAAAGGCCAGTGTTAAAACAGGCAAAACTTAGAGGTTAATTTCAGGCCTATAACGCCATTTTCATCATCGCTGGAGTCCTTCTCGCTGTTTCCATTATCGTTCTAATAGCTGAGATTCTCTGGAAATCGAAATACGTCGACCCATTGACCTACGATAGACTGTTTAATGTCTGACCAGAATATTGTTTCAGTCTCAAAGCTAGCTCAGCCATAAAATATACTACATATAAAGTCCGTTTTTGTTGTACTATTGTCGACGATCTTAGTGTATTATACTGATTTATGATATACTGATGCGTGCTTAACAATCAAGCGTTCATTTATTCGTTTTCTGAATTACCCTTCCATTTATCTCTCTCCGCCTTTAGATTTCCCTCGATAGAAACCACCCGATCACCTAGCAGACTTCTGAACATCTGCCCTATTCATTCATCGCATTTATCCCGTAATCTCCTCGCCTGATAACTTCTGAACACTACGCTAATCCACTCAGCTTTATCTTCACAGAACTTCTCGCAATCTTATCTATCAGCGCTGTCCTAAAGCCTGGAACTCATTCGTCGAACATTCTATAAATTGGATGAGCTTCTTTCAGAAGTCTTTATTATAAAATGCTCACTACTCATTCCCCAAAGTCTTCTCACATTCGCACAGTCGTCTATGATTTCAATTATTAGTTCGCTCGTTTGTTGCACGATAGTCTTTGATCCATACCACCCATTCATCTTCCCACTCATCCATTCTCTCGCCTATTCCCTCATGATAAACGAGTGTGCACATGTGCAACTGCTCCTCTTTCTATTCTCAGATCTTCCCCGCAACAAAGGTTGCGAAGAAGAAGAAGAGGCGCCTCCGAGTAATTTTTCCGAGCCTCCTCGTTCCCGGTGCTCACTTGGCGGTCAAAGCAGGCGAGAGAGCAGGGCGAATCGAGAGAGTCAGAGACGCCGAGAGTGAATTAGCGCGCGGCTCGCCGCACATCTCATTTTCGTGTGCCCCGAGGGCAGACGGCGGACGGGAATGCAGACTGACACTGAGGATGAGATTCACTCCTATCCTCTCTCTCTCAATTCCGCATCATCTCAAGTCCCGTTAGGATAAGCGTGAGAGCATTTCTAAAGGGCTGAGACAGTCAGATAGTCCTTCGCCGGTGTCGGTTGACAGTCGAAGAACTTCCTCATAGAAGGCCAAACTAGCATTCGTCGATGGGTAATGCAGAAGGAAGCGTGCGCGAAATATGATAGGAATTGCCGCTCACTAACATGATTAAATGCGCCAGATTTACGATAAAATCCGATATTCCTCTAGCTGCTATGGAGACGAAGCAGATCAGTGGAACGTCTTTGCCATTTCGGGTAGCTAGGAAGCGAGTCCCGTGCGCACTTTACCGTGACATCTCCATTCATCATCTCTCTTGCGCATGACAATGCGTGACATTCAAGATTCACTCTCGATCCTTCCTCCTAAGGGAAGAGTGCGGTATCCCGATTTAGCATCGCAATTTCGCGATGCTATTCTTTGGAGAAAGCTGTTGCCTCTTTGCTACGTTTACTCTTTTCATCGTCATCCCAAGTGAATCGTCCGTGTATTGTACTAAGAAGAACTCTGATTGTATTCATTCAGAAATAAGAGGATGGAATAACATCGTTGAAAAACATGTTAGATATCGCAATCTCAAAAGTTCGCAGTAGAATCTTGTGAGGAAATTGGATAGTCTCTTGTGTTCAATCTCCCTATCCCTACTCGAACGAATAATTAGCGCATCTTCTATTTCGTGCCAAAACTGAGCTCATCTTTCAAGTCTGGCACTATTCTTTTCCATATTCGTCGTCATATATATCTCTATAACCGTCTCTTGCCTTAGAAATCGTGAAATTAATGTTACTTTCAGTGATTCAAGCAAGTCGCAACAGAGTAAGAATGAAGTCTCGTCGATCAGTTATCAGAGCGATCCTCTTCATGCTTCGCTTGCAGAAGAGCGTTACACTGACGAGAGAATCAAGAAGGTATTCTTCCCCTATTCGTTAAATTGTCTCTACGCTCTGGTGTGCGAATCCAACTTGGATCCAAGCTAAAATCCAAGTTGCGACCAGGCCTGGGGACAACTTGGATTTTTGCTTGGACCCAAGTTGGAAATTTGCTTGGATCCAACTTTTAAAGGGGTTAGGGTAGCCTTCTTTTTTATTGATTGATAATATGAGATACAGTAATCTCATACAGTAACCAAAGGCTCCGCACGGTTAGACCATGTCGGGCCGGTCACATCCAAAATACGGTCCTACTGGGGACCGTAGACATTCAATCGCACTCGTGCCCGAAGACAGTCAAAACAGAGCTGCGAAAAAGGACCTTATAGGCTAGGTGCGTGCTAGACGCGACGGGGCAAGAACTGCCTGCTTGGATCCAAGTTGGGAATCCGAAGTCGTGTTACTGCACTTGGATCCAAGTTGGAAACGCCTTTTTGCTTGGATCCAAGTTGGGGGCGCACACCAGAGCGCTTGAAGGCGTTTCGCCGTGCAAAAGGAAATACCACACCAACGAAAAACGAATGATGATTCTCAAGAGAACCGTAAAGCGCATTCATTAAAATTGCACGCGATTGCTGAGCCGGAAGCTCTACCGTTTCAGGGAAACATTTTCTTGCGAAATTCATATCTGATTTTAAATAGTTCAAACATTCTACTACCGTATCCATCATAAAATGGTCCATTGGTACTGTAGTCGTTCACAACCATTTCTAGGTGAAAACTTTTGCAGGAAAGAAAACAGCTGTTATATAGAGCATATTGCGAGATTCGACCTCGCGCCCTCACAACTGTTCCCAAAATACCATTGCAGATCGAGTTCGATGCAACAGCCTTCTGATGAGGACAAGCATCATCGTCCGACAAATAAGTTACTCAGGTAAAATCCCCTTCTCCAAAAGCTCGCCTGAGCCCGAATGCCACCAGTTATCCTTAACGCACATTGTCTCTTGGGATGAATAAATTATAAGTATAAGTAAGTATAAAATACCTATTGAACATGTATTCAAAATACAAACGTATGCATAGACTGAATGCATTGTCCGACATTTCACAGAATGCCAATGTCTCACGGGGTATATTCGCTTGCCCTTTCCTCGATTCCCTTCCCCATTCATCATTCAGTGTTGAATAATGCTTTGCAGTCGAGCGGAGTCGACTCGTCACCGCAGAAGATCCTCACAGAGGCAGTCCTCTCAGGTTTTTGGATTTTCGATTTTAACACATTTATCAAGAGTAGGCTCTGTTGTGTATGGTAGGCCATTCGTGATTTCTTGCTTGTCTCGGAAAAGAACGATCTCCGGAACGATAGCTAAAATCGAGACTAGGTCAGACGAGAACAATGCCTCCCTCCCAAGGATAGAACTCGCAACCAAAAATTCTCATCATAGTGTCATTAATTATCCACGCGGTAAGATAATTTTCTCTGTTTCATGAAGTAAATATATATTTTTCCTATACGAACTTTATTGAGTCCTAAAAAATAAAATAAGTCTGGTTATGATTAAAATTAGAATTAAAAAAAAACAAATGCCGAAAATTGATACTTTCCTGGAAACCACAGCCGTGAATTCGATACTGAAAATCTCCGGAACTCATCTCGTTCATCCCCTTCTATCATGCAAAAGCCGTCACTAGAAGCCATGCGATATGTCTCACATCGTTCGTTTATTCACCGGATCTGACGCTTCCTCTTTCTTAGTAATCATTTGGCAGCATCTTGATATACGAATTGTGCAAATCAATTTTTTCCGATAAAGTTTTCCTATGAACTAAAGAATATTGTTGAACGTTTTTGCTCCAGTGCTTTCTGCCAGTCTTCCCACTCACTATGCTAATCTTTGTACAAATTCCTTTGCAGTTGTTACAGCATATATAAATACATCCCTTGCAGCATCGGAATTCAGCTCCAGGGGGAGCTCTTCCTCATCGATCGCCCTCACTCGCCAAGCTCATCCGCTCGTCCCATCATCCGCCGCCTGAAGCCCCCGTTCATTTCGGTCCGCCATCTCTCATTGTCGGCTTCCAATCTCCCCTTCATCCTTGCTCTCGCATCTTCTCTAGCCCTTCACAGGGCATTGAATATCTACAGAGTCTACTCTTCCCTCTACTCTTCTTCCGTATCTCTGAATCGAAACCCCACATCCAGCTCTAGTTCATAGAATGTGGCGATGCAATCTGCGCGCATCCTACGATTTTCCTAGCTCATATCAGTTTCACATTTTTTCTCTTTTATGAAATTCCTCAACTTGCGCTCATTCCCCGAATTCCTTCATTTTTAACGAAAATCAACTATATTTTCGCTGACTGATGATTTGATTTGTGTTATCAATCTACACTCTTCTGATGCTCACTTACTGACTGATCATCTTATGCCTTTCACCATCGCATTCACTGCTAATGCATAGTACACGCGATGAATAGTCAAAAGTCTCTCACTCTCATGCGACTTTCGATGGATCCCAAGGATTTTAGTGTAGCTGAAACTGCACCTACAGACACTTCGATCGACTGGATAATGTGATCTTCGATGATTACTTTCAGGGTTTCGAATAAATTTGCTCAACGCCTGATTGCATAGCAAAAATGCTGCCAAAATGTTCATATAAATGTCCATACGCTGTCACTAAATAGGCAGTGCTTTGTTTGCGAAATCAATGCGCTTCTCATTCCATCCTCCTTATCTGAAGCTGCGCTTATCAAATTGTCCGCTGTATCGTGTAAAGGGATGCTGCGCGGAGGAATGAAATGTGACTCCCCCTTCCCTCACCTCTCCTTCCTCTCCTCCCTCGCTAATTCAGCGGGCCTAATTAGCCATCGGCTCTTCCGCGCAAACACTTCAAAAACTAACGCGCGCGATAACTCCCCCCACGCAACTGCACCTCCAAAGCGAAAACTCTCGATTGAAGATCGATTCGTGTTCTTGTTCTAGTGGAACGCGGATTCCATCCATTCATCTCCCAAAGTGCGTTCGTCTCCAATTTCCGCCTGCTTTTCGCTTTCGTGCTTTGGCCGGCTAAAGATGCGCGAAAAAATAGAGATCTCGATTCCCATTGATACCAAATCGAGATGAAAATTTCCAATTCCGAAACTCATTCAAGCGCCGTTCCCTGAATTTTTTCTCAGATTGCTTTCGTATATGAAGGATTCGTTTTGACTCGTTCTGGGTGTAATCACGATCGTCGGTTATTTATGGTTCTCATCTCATCTTGCACACGCTCTGTTCGTAAAAGGCGAGGCCAACCTCTCCCTTTCAAATCTTATTCACATGGTTCACTTTTTCATACGTATCGGTAAGATTGCGCATGTGTTCTGTTCTAAGAGGGACAATACTACACTCTCGACTTGATTTCCTAAATATTTCTCACACTCCATTTTTTGATTCCAACTATTTTCCACGTGAGAATACAGCGTTCCATCCGAAGAATGATTTTTAGAGTTACCATATGAAATTAAATATCAGCAAGCAGAGAGCAAGTACTGAGTGAATGAGTTCATGCCTTTTCCCATCTGGCCACGCTTATACATCTGTTATCAGTAGGATTTCCTTGCATCAGTGATTGACCCTTCTGACATCCTATCAGCAAAGCTTCTTATGTTACGAGTAAGACTCTCACGCTTTCGCATGCTTCCTATCCTGTCCGAAAGTTGAGTGAATGCATTGCCTGATAAGTCAGAAGAATACCTAAGCTCTTCACGAATTGCCGGCATTCCTAAACATTCTCAAACATATCATTCCTAATCAGCGGTCTAGCAGTGATGTACCGCAGGATGCAATTGTCAACATTACGAAAAATTGGATGACTTTACCTTATCGTAACCTACTATTATCAAGCCAACCTGTCTTCCTGAACCAAAACATAACTTGCTGAACTAATAATAGAATGGGAGGGAGAACACTACTAAGCCGATGATTAGTAATTGTGAGAGAATGTGTAGAAATGAATTCGTGAATACTCAATATTTTATTCAATCTGCAGGTCTAGGGCCTGTTGAACGATTCCTGTACTCCAAACATCGGGTTATCTTCTGCTAATGTGCTGCCAGTTGATTCCCCCTTCGTTTACTATCTCATCACGCTGTCGTGTTTTAGGCCTCCCAATTGGTCTTCTCTTGTCCCATGGTGTCCACTATTCTCTCCGACCATCGATCGTCATTCAGTATCGCAACTTTACATTCACTGACTAACAATAATGTTTGCAGGAGTGTTCTCGGCCATGTCTCAGCCCTACTCGGTGGGGCTGAGTAACGTGCGAGGGGCGCCGATTCTGTCGGTGTGCGCGGGCGCTGCTCACACTCTCGCATCGACCGCACTCCTTTGCAGACAGCAGAGTCTGGATGAGTATGCCACGAGGTAGATTCATATATGATATGTATTGTAGCAGAACCGGTTGGTTCAGTGGGATAACTAAGCTTTATCTTGGATCAGACAGGTGGTTTATATACGAGCAAATCTGAGGGGTCCATAGCTGAGAGAAGAGTGACTTCGATCACTGATCAGAGACATGCAAGATATTTCGAAGAAATAACGGTCCTATCAGCTATCGACCCCTCAGATTTGAATAATGGAGAACATACGGTGACAGTACGCATATTGCGTCATCACATTATATTTTATATCACGTTGTATTCATAAGGTTTATTTGCCTATGGTCTTGGTGCTGAACCTGTAGCAATATTAGATGACTGGTGACTACAATATTAATTTTACACGGTCTTTTTCACTCTGTGATTGACGGGTTGATTGTGTGATCAAGCTCTAATCTGAAATTGAAAAAAACAACCTAATTGTTGATTAGGATAAAAGACGAAGATCTGTCTGAACACTTGAAGATGTGAGGAGTAGACAGCGAAAAGACCACCCTGTCTTATGTTCCCACGTTGATGAGAGGGTGGGTCTTCAATGTAGGAAGTGTGGGACTCTTCATGCTCACTTTTTAATTGTGAACAGCGGCAAATCTACTCTAGGTGAAACATTCTACGATGGGGTAAGATCAAATAATATTCTGATTTTTATATGTTTCTACGGGATTTTTTGCTCCTATAACATTACGATATTTCTTGACACCGAACAGTTGCTTTGTGAACATATCTAAATCACAATCTTTCTGGCCAATGTCTCGCTCTGAATGCAATTGAAATCCAGTATTTCTAGCGCTAACGAATTACTTTAGAGCGTCTCCCACAAAAAAGAAATATAGAATAATAATCGTATCTAAGTGTATGAGCACTTCTGTTTGGGAAAGGGATTAAATTATGCATAGTGTATTCAGTATTTACTTGTTGATCATATCTTCTCAGATCCGTCCTCTCATCTGGCGGCGTTGGTTCTTCCTTCAGCAGAGGAGGTGAGACATCTACCATCTCTTCCCATTCCTAGCACGCAGAGCTGGGAAGGAGGAAAACCATCGATTGCTGAGGATCACTTCCCGAAATTAGGTCCACTCTAGTAGGCTCGCGAATTTCTACCCCACTCGCTTCCATTCCTTGCGTGATCCATTTCCCTCAGAAGAAATTCTAACAAATTTACAATGTTAGTTTGCCTACTAAATGTCTGATTCATCAACTCAATTTCGGGAAGGGGGAATCTCCTTTCACTAACGGGGCACACTCATTCCCGAACAATGGCCGACGCTTTTCTTCCTTCGATTCTCTCCCTTTCCTCTTCTCCCTTCCTTCCCACTTTCGATCTTTTCCTAATTGCTCCGAATCACTCTCGCTCTCTCCCTTATCTCTCCCTTATCCGATAACCCGGGCTGATCTGCAATAACAGAAAGATCGCGAGAGAGGGAGGAAGAGAGGGAGATGACAGTCGGTCGATAGACTGCCCACTCCCCTCCTCCGACTCCTCTTCGCATTGCAGTTATTACCGTTTGCGACCTTGAATCAATCACATTCGCCGGTCCCAAGCGTCTCATCTGTCTGTAGAGTCTTCTCTTTGTTCGGTCTTCGCAATTCCCCCGACCGTTTGCCATTTTCGAATCCATCCTTTCCTAGACCGTAATTCTAAGCAATACTCCGCACATAGTTTCGTAACCCGAGAATTTTCAAATGTGCGAATAATATCATCCCGTTTCAGCTCTGAAAACGTAGTAATGTTCGAAAGGTTACGATGGCATTATCAATTTACTTGTGGTAGCGGTTCCGTAAATTTCTGGGAGGAATGTCTGATTGTTTCCAGGAAGAGCTTGATCATAAACTGCACTTTCAGTGAAAAAAGGTGTTTGCAGTGGCTCGTCAGACCAGTGTGGAGTCGTTCAATCGCAATCGGAAGAATGGATCGCGTCGTCGTTCAAAGCGGGAGAAGTCAAATGCGATCACTATGATGAGTCAGTTAATCATGAATCAATTCTAGTTTATTGTTAATGACTGCTTCAAAGACGAAAATCTCGGTCATATTATACACAGACACTAATTTCTCCCAAATATACTCTAAATGGTAATGCGTTGTGGTGTATAATTACATCAGAGCTGTCACCTAACCTGACCTCTTGATAAAAGTGTTACAATCGAATCAATACTCTGTAGTTAGAATCCGAAATTTGAATCCGATATCCCAATCCGAATCCGAAATTTAGGTGCTATCATCGCAATTGAGAATGACGACGCCGATCCGCTGAAGGTAGCCCTCGCAAAGGAGAGTCTCCAGGTAGAGAATTTTTCGGCCTAAACCGATATTCCGACCACACTTTGATACCTACACTCATAGATACATTTATCCCAGATGAAATTTTGTATTGTAATATTGTTTCAGGAACACGAGTGAATACCAATAAAAAAGAAAGGTCCTGACGACAGAAATACCTAGATCTTCACTCTTATTATATAAGGCGCATGCGATCGTGAACAACGGTGCGTTCGCCCACACTGAGACGTCCTTCACTCTCCTCGATATCGCACTACTGCTCAACGCACACAAGTGCGCACAGGTCCTCATCGCCAATGGAGCCAGAGAGACAAGAGCTCGTGAGTAAATGCTTTCAAGCTTGAAGTTTACAATCGTGCTAAGGGTTATTCTGGTGAAGACTTTCAATTTGACCCCTTCATTCCTTCATTCCTACGTTTCTGACCGTGTATAAATAAATTACTATGCATGACCATAGAAAAACCAGGAAATTCTCAGTCACAGCTGACAAATGTGAACCAAAGAGTCGTTATTGTTTTGAAACAGATTACAGTTTTTTGCAAGTTATCTCATCTCGTCAGCAGTTGCGAATGCCCTCTAAGTTGTTTTATTTCACTCTCAGGTTATTTGCGCTTGATGAAAACCCGTTGCGCATTACTGGGAGCGGTCACTTTCCCTTTTAACTGCACGTGATTGCAGAGAATTGTCTCGCACTGAGAAGAAAAGCAGTCGAAGAGGCCATCAATGGCATCGAAGAGAGAAGGGTCGCTATCAAGGGTGCTGTCTCGTCCACCAAGGTTCGGTATGCCAATCCTAATCCCGATTGAGGTGGATTTCACAATTCCGAGAATACTAGCCCTTTTTCTGGAATAATAACCTTTCCGTTTCCTAACCTTCAATTACACGCCTAAATCAGAGCCAATCTATAGTAATGAATCATCAGCATTCATCTCCGACACAATGCAATCGCTTCCCAATTACGGGTTCTTTCCTCTTTTGGGAACATAAATATGGAATCGTCCTCGCAGGAGTATGAGCGGCAGACAAAGCATCTGAAGGCGCATCGGGCATTGTTCGGACGAATGGAGAGAACGCTCGCCAGCCCTCAGAGGATCAATCTTCGATCTGCCAAAGTTCGTTAAATTGGTACTAGGTCGGGTGAGAACATTCGAATGACAACCTACTGGATGATAACCAAAAGTTTCGTTTTCTTTCGCATATAGGATAGTGAACTAACTGACAAAATACAACGACGCTCGAAAAAATTTGGTTCTCATCCAGTAGGCTCTCATCAGAATGTTCTCATCCGACATAGTGCCGTTAATTCCTGCTGTGTCTGCACTAGAAATCCATTTCTATCGATGCACATTGATTCCTTCAAAGAACGAGTCAAATCTTGCCTGTTTTCGAACGGGTGAATGGCTAATTTCGAAAGGGAGCGGGCCCGATTCAAGTCAGCGGGATAGAGGAATGAATGTGAAAGTGGTGGGAGGAGAGGAGGGAAGAGGGAGTTAGAGGTCACTCCTGAGGATAGTAGTCCAGTTTAGAGAGTGATGGTCTCTTTCCGCTTCGCATACTATCTCAGCGGTTATAGTGATGGTTAGATAGTGGGGCAAATGAAGAGAGTATGAAGTAACCGCCACTTTAGATCGAGGCGAGTTCGGCTCACACTGTTCTCATCACTCCTGAGATCGCATCCGTCCAGTTATCGCAGGCAGTAATTGTCAAGTACAAAGGTTCGTGATTGGATAGTTAATGACTCATCTGAGGGGGATATTCTCAGTTTGGAACATTTTTTTTCTAGTCTCTTCAATATTTCTCTTGATTTCCAAATCCCGAATTCATAACAATTTTTTGAATGTGGCACTGAAAGGCATGGTAAAGGGCTATTCGAAAACAATATATAAAAATTAATAAACTCATTAACTCATCCTCTTTCAGTCGAATGGAGTAATACCAAGACCTTTGACGAAATTGCCGGAAGTCGAGTGATCACTGAGGTAGATAAGCCAGCCTTCGAGGTGCGTATATCGCTTCTTCGCTTCTCATCAAATGTTTGCGGATTGTTCACCATAAAAAGCACATCAGCTTGCTACACCACCTTTATATCGTGTCTGAGAGGATAAAAATGTGACTAAAATGCGTGGAACGGGCGTGGAGGATTTTTTTAAAAGTAGAATCATATTTCGAACCTCATGATCGTTCTTTCTATCGACAAATATTTTTTCTGAATATAGATAGCTAAGTAGCAGCGATTCCCAATCCAAACATGTTTGTAAGGTTATCCATCCGATTCCTTTCATGACATCACTCTGTCCCTATAATTCCCTTCAATCGAATATTTTGTAGGTGAAAGACATCGATGCGGGTCAGTACGTATTCTTCCGCGTCTCGGCCGGTACGATACACGACTACGGAGAGGCAGTGAAGTGCTCGCCCGCTGTTGTGGAGATGTCATGTGAGTTAATATTTTTTAATGGGGAAACGAGTACATTATCGTAATGTAAAAAGCCTATGAAAATATCCCAATGTTTAATGGTTCTCATTCGAAGAGAAAATACCAAAAATTTTAAATATTGATTTTATTTTTCATGAGTGAGCGGTGACAGCGCTAACAAGTTACTGAACGTTGAATCCGACAATATCTCACAGAAACGGCCCATTAAAGGGACCCGGACACACAAATGAAGTAAAGTTCAGGAAAAAGAGCTGATTTTTCTGAGAAAAACTCAAAAAACCGCATATTTTTACGATTTTTTTAAGAGGAGTTATGATTTTTCAAAGTTACACATTTTGGCCGTGCGCCCCGGCATACTGTGGTTAGCGCCGCTAAATACAGTATGCCGGGGCGCACAGTCAAAATGTGCAACTTTGAAAAATCATAACTCCTTTTAAAAAAATCGTAAAAATATGCGGTTTTTTGAGTTTTCTCAGAAAAATCAGCTCTTTTTCCTGAACTTTACTTCATTTGTGTGTCCGGATCCCTTTAAGAAATTATTATCGGAATTTCTCGGGTTTATAATTCCACTTTTCAGCCTGGGAAGAGATCACAGGAAAGAGGGACACTCGAGAGGAGCAGTTGGAAACACTTCAGACACTCACGCAAGAGGTCGAAAACTACAGGGAGAGTGTCGTGTGGCAGAGAGGTACGATATCATCGATCGTGGAAATGAATCCATCATGTCGTTCATGTTCATCATGTCTATCAACTACTCCAGTAAAAATGATCTGAGAGCAATACAATTCCAAAAAAAACAATAAATTAATAACTAAATTGCAGTTTTTCCGAAGATTCCACCAGAACAGAAAAAGAAGAGGAAAGGGTTACTCGATCTTTTCGTGTCCAGTTCCAAATTCCTCAAGTCGGTTACTAGGTAAGCCCGTTTATAACCACGCAAACGTTTTGAATGACTTGCGAAACGACTAAAAGAAATAATTTAAGAGTGTGAAGGCTAGAGGCGATGTATCTCGATATATCACTCTAAACACATACACAACACCGAAATACTTTCCGTGTCTGTAGACTGTTATTCTTCTAGGAGTAGCTAGAGAGTGAACGGAGCATCTACTATGCTCACGCTCTGGATGCACTTAGAAGAATCAAGAGCTACGATGACGACGGGAATCACACAATTACCACTTATTTTTAAAAGCTGGACTTACCGGCGGGTCCCACCTAGCGTTGTATTACGACGTAAAATGGATACATGACGTGGATACACCTTTACATTTACCTTTTACCTTTTTTTCAGCGGCTGCTACCTCTCAACGATGGTGTACCACGACAATAAGATGCTGCTCACCTTCGACGATTGTCTGCCCACTTTCATGATTGATGAGAACATTTCTTCCCTCAACAAGGTCAGCTGATCACGGTTTCTATTTTTATAAGAAATTGAATAATAAATTGAATAATAATTGAAATTGCAGGAAGACATTCAATGGCTGCTGAAGCTGTCGCTGTCGTGGGACCAACTCGGCCCCCTATCAGACGCGAATCCGAGTACATTCGCCAATAACAGTGCACTGAGGTGAATGGGGGTATATTATTATTAGGAAATTGAAACAGTTATTCAGTTTTTAATTGTATGCATTGGTAACTTTACCAATAATGACTTTTAACTCACTTTAGAATGTATTTTTACGTGAAAGCTTCTTTCTCCAAGACAATTGAACGCTTTCGACGCCATCGTTTGTCCTACTTAATTAATACGAAGCATGTTCTTTTTGGAAATGAAAATGAATGCTGGGAACTGCTGGGAGGAGAATGATCTGAAAGCCTTCGTAAAGAAATACGGCTGGATGTTTCTATCCATTTGGTTGTAGACAAAATAAATGTAAAAAAAATTTTAGCTTTCGGTCGAAAGTAATCTCCGCTGCAGCCGATATGATGTCTTCCCTCGGTCTCAAAGATATTGGACGCCTCGCTCAAGTAATGATGAATTAGTAATTAGTAATTAAGCTGAGTAATTAAGTAATTAATTAGTAAAAGCTCTCAAATAATTAGTAATGATGAAGACTTTTTAAAGATTTTTTTGATTTTGACATTTTCTAGTAGTGATATCTACTTTTCCAGTGCCTTCAAACTTTTATTTTTAGCCGGTGACTCACGAAAACGCGATATTCCTCGTCACAATTCGATTTCTTGTCGACATTACACACGTGCCGGTTAGTGAAACTACTTATAATTTCAATATAATGATGGACTTAGATGGCAAAAATAACATCGAACACAAGAGTTTATCGTTAAAACTGAAACTCTCTCCAACATAGTATATTTTTGTGAACTAGCATAATTATTTCATCAACACTTTCTAATGGCCATACATTATTAGCAGGTAATCACCACTCAATGGTGCGATTTCGACAAGATGTTCAAAAAGCAGCACCCGTGTGCTGGCATGGATAGAGTAATGAAGGAGAGCATATCGGGCATCAACTTCTTCGAATCCTCTCAAATTCCACTCGAGAAGGGTCTCTACGTGGCATACCTCAAGATGCACTCGTCGATGAAATCCATCAGGGTAAGGATTGTCAGCAACTATTGTGCCCTGTTCGTGTGTGCAAAACTATTCAACAAAATATTTAGCTTGTCGTGCCCGATAACCTTCCGTCGGTGCTTCCCTATGTAGCTGTTCGACCGAATCCTCATATAACTAAGGATGAGTGGGAGGGATTCAGGTACTTCCCCTTTACAATGATTGCCTGTTATCTCAATCATAGTTCATTTTCCTCAGTTCTGAGTTACTGACACTAATGACAAATAACAACCAACAAAATATCAGGCGATTGATCACAACCAGGATCTCCGTCCAACTGTCTCACAAAGAGCTTTTCATCGACAACTTTCCAAGGTACTCCCTTCCTTTTTTCGATTAGACCATGACGATCTTAATATGTCGTTACCCCTACTTTATTTATTATCACATGGAAGTCATGACAGATTCGTTAGATCCAACACATTTGATATTCAAAGACAAAAATAAAATAAAATTTCGAACCATTGGGAGCAAGAGTAATGATCATTTTCAGGCCATCAACAGCCTTCTTCACGATTTGGATGTCGATCCCGATCTCGTGCCCGGCCATCGAATGTTCACGTCCGAGATACTCAGATTGAACAAGAACGTTTCCATGATCTTGGTCAGATTTTCAGTACATTTAAAATCGATTTCTCGATGACGATCTAAATCTTAGATTCTTCCCAAGCCCGAGGACGTTTGTTCGGCTCCTTCAACTAGCAGCCATGCATCGGATCAATTCGAACAGAGAAGAGGATGCACTTCCATCTCTGTCAGCGTCTTCGATATGAGTGAGATATTTTTATAATCTCTTCCCCATTTTCTTTTTATTTTTCCCGGGTATACTGGCCATTTTTCCCGGGTATACTATATATAATAAATTAATATACTCAGTTCACCTCTCCACATACTGCCCGACATTCATTGCTGCCTACTGCAAACTGTCCATCTTCTTGGAGCACTTTGTAATGGTAAGTACGCAAATATCGTTTTTAAAAATATAAAAAAATCGTAAATATCCCGAGCTCCTATAACTTCATTAATTGCAGATTTCTCAGTTCGAGCAGCGCAAGAGTATGTCGGAGGTTGACAGCAAGGTAGATTCAATTATTTTTGAATCTTAATAATAATAATTTATCTACGCCCGAGGCGCAACGAGACCGAAACGTAACATTGATAAGGTAGAAGAACAGGAAAGTCTTGACAATAATTTTCAGATTAACCACTAAACACACTGAAATCGAAATGATCACCTTGCATGAAGAACGGCCTTCTGACCCTTCTTGATCAGCGCCCAGAAAGCGACTGTATTATACTGTATTCAAAGGGGGGAGAAGAGAGAGAAAAAATTCGAAAACGGAAAGTGCTAGGATAACGACCCGATTCTAACTCGATCTCTCATTTCTGTCGATGTTGTGCGGCAATGTATTTAATGTAATACTGTATTGTATCGTATTGTATTTCAGGTGTACCGTACCCAGTGGGAGACGCTCACCGAGTTCTCTCGTCGACTGGATTCCGTGTGGGCCGAATGCAGATGGATCACGAGGATTGGATCATTGGCGAGGGATAAAACAGCCAAGTAAGACAATTTTTTACAATTTCGTGTTGCTGACTATTTTATAAAATATAATATGAGCAAATGGATATAAGAATACAATGGCTCTATTCCAACAACTAGACTAGAATACAATGGCTCTATTCCAACAACCAACAACAGTGCGATGTAAAAGATGAAAACCGTTTCAACTTTTGCATTTAATGTTAGATTTCTTATAATTGAACTAGTTCAATCATAAGAAATTGCTCAACTATTGCAATCACACCCACATATATATTTAGGTGCTCTATCCCCCTCTCTCGTCTCCTCGCTCCCATAATGTTCGCTGATTATGTCGATCCGGGATATGGCAGTGATTTATCGGTTCGTTTACTCGAATGGAAATCTTTTAAACAAAAGCGTTTGGCCAATACCACATTATAATAAAAAAGAGATGATTATAAACTATGTAGCCTATAATCCAGGAAGAAGATGAAGACGGTGTAGCCCCAGAAGAATGATTTTCGATCACTGATCAGAGCACAGTTCATAGTACTTCGACCTCAGGGCCCGGACCGTCCCGACTTCCTCGCGAATCCTCTGTCACGATTCCCTCGTCCTGCCTCGATGAATATCTCTCCCTCTATGAATCTGTCCGACATCGATCTTCCACTCACGAGAAGACGCCATCGATCGACGGAGCGGGCGAAAGTACGGGCTGTGCACTCCCAACCAATCACTGTGAGTAGGCGGTGCACTTTATTTGGGTTTCACATGCATCTCGGTTTCATAATCTTTGTTCGCACTCTGTAGCAAAAATATTCACGATGTTGATCACATCATTTACAATTTTATTTTGATTCATGAGAAAATGTGGTCGATGGGTAAGATAGTGAACTTATGGAGATTTAGATGAGGATGGTGATGGATTGTTTTGCTTATTCAGGGTACTCAAGAGAACGGATGCGCAGTGGTAGTCGTATTCGCAGCCTTCGACTGTGGGCTGGAGAATGGCAAGAAGTGAGCGATGCTTCAGTATATTTTATTCATATTATACATTTATATGATGTATTTGTTCACATTTTCTCTTTTCATCTACGCATTTCAAGTTTTTCTCACATGCTTAATTACATTTTTTAAAATTTATATAGAAATTTATATAGTCATTGGCCTATCATTGATCTCCCGCAGGATGCATTTGCCTTGACTAACGGGATGATCATTACCTTTTTTTAGCTTTACCTTTACTGAACAATTTATTGTGCAGGGATAGCGAACAGACGTGCAGCGTTCGCCTTTCCATCTCACCTCTCACGACTTCAGCCGAGATTGTCGCCCTCGTCGTTGAACAACTCACGAAAGCCACTGCTAGAGTGAGTTTACAGTATTACGGTTTAATCCTGACATCAGGTAACGGGCCTGCAGGAGGAAACATCTTTAGGGAGGGGATTGGGATTATCGAAGTGATATAAAGTGAGGAATGATAATAATAAATAATAAACTCTAAGAATGGGACGAAAAAGACGGCTTTCACAAAAAAAAATTTCACTAAACCACATCGAAAAATATTAACACTTTCAAACACAGTTCTCGTCTAAATAATGACATTTGTATGGTAAAATGTACATAATATATAAAATGCAGTCAAAGGGCGTCGAACTCGTGATTCCTCCCTTCGACGAGTACTGTCTCGTCGTCGTCATTGGAAATCGAGAACGTCGACTACGCGATGACTTCGCCGTCCTCAAACTGAATAGTCCTGGAATTCGGGTACGTCATGGCATAATCACTGGCCTAGCAGTGATCTCCCGCAGCACGCAAGTGTCTCGATTATCGGGATGACCTTTAACATTTTACCATATCCTCCAAATTGCATGAAGCCGTTCAATAGCAGCGAATATCTCTGAAAATTCTAAGAATTCAGATGCAATTGCATCGAGATCCGAAATGATGTCATTTTTGTAAGAACTTCCGCTAAAATCGTATTATGCCAGAAATAGCTGACTCAATTTCGAAGATTGCATCATTCCAGGAAAAATATTCGTTCGTCGAAAGGACAACATCTGCTCGGCTGTGAACCGAGGCAACGAGGAAACTCGTGTGATCTGGTTATTTCCCTTCTTTCTCACTCCTTTCTTCCTTTCCATACATCGAATTCAGTGTGTAAATCTCGGAATAAGAGGTGTGAGAGTTCTTCAAAAATGTCGAAAAGCTCGGCTTTTCTGCTTCTTCTAGACTTTAAATTCTCCCTCAACCCCGTGACTTGTACATTCCTCTGACTTATCCAATCCGCTCCTTCATCCATCCTTCTTCCCATTTCAATCAACATAATGAAGAATCCGCCTAGCGAGGTCATAGTCGACGCAGTGATTAATTAAGTGAAACCAAATGCATTACTATTCTGTGCAACTAATTTGTATACTGATAAATGCTTAATTGCCATTTATATGCTTTATTCACCGACAATGAACTGACAAAACCTTCGCGGAGCAATAATGGTGAGAGGACATGAACTCATCTCTAGCTGAATCCGCAAAGTCCAGTCAATTCATGATCGCAATGGGAAGGGCTCGATAGAGTACCAAGAAGGAAATCATGGAAATTTGCCAGCCTGGACAATTCGAGTGTCTATGTAGAGAGAGAGAGAGAGATGGGGGGGGAAATGGAACTACATACGGGGTTCGAATGCTCTTGTAACGACTGGTCACGAGTGACAATCAGAAGAGCGAGAGTGTGGTGGGTGGGCAATATTCTAGGACCGCATCGGTTATCTTTGTCAGTTCGATACACAAAAAGACACTACGTACATTTTCACTCTGCGACAGACCAAAAAAGGGAAATAGACAGTGCAAAGAGACAGAAGGCCAGCCATAATTATACATTCGGTTGTGTTCAGTGGGTGGGATAGTTGTATATTCTGCGTGTTGAGGCGTCGTGTAATAGGGTGTGTGCGATGGTTATGAGAGAAGTCGATAGAGGTCTTGCTAGTGATCAGGATAGTGGGTGAAGAAAATAAAGAGAGAGAGAGATTAATGACTGGAGGAAGAGAGACTCCAGCCTATCGCTGTTATACACATGGAAAGTCTATGACCTCACGCGTTGTAGTTCGGGGCTATAGTAGGGGAGAGACTCGAGGAACGGTCCGACTCAAAAACATCGTAGAGCCAGTTCGTATGCCAAATGAAAAGAGTCGGGCCACTCGATGGATCTCGAGAGTCTTCTCCAATCGCACATCGACGTGCACGATTCGAATAAAGCTTACTGGAGGAAGAGAGCGAAACGCATAATGAGAAAGTGTAACGATACGATGAGGAAAGGGGATGAACGTTGTAGGGAAGGTCTGTGGAAAGAATAGGCGGGTGCAGCACCCATACAGACAATGGGAAACTACATAGGGGGGGGGGAAGGAAATCTATCTAGCAAGGACTGAGCACAACAATCGATGGTTTTGTGTGGAAGTTGTGAGATGAGGGCTAGAGTATAGTTGGAGCAGGGAACATTCTAAAGGATCAAAGATCAAGAGCACTATGTTTACTGGGAGGGCGGGGAGCATGTCTGAATTAATACGATGAGGGCTGGTTATACGCGGTAAATACTAAACTGAGTACTGGTTCTCGGAATAAATAGAGAGGCTTGTGAAGACACATGAATATCTGACTAGACGATGTAAGAGGCGCATAGAGGGAACCAGAAGACTAGAGCGAGGGCGCGTTCGTGAACAAAGAGGAAGCCGAATAGAGATGAAGGTAGGTTGAAGGCAGACTAGAAGATGTTCTTGCAGACTAGTGACTGTGTCAAGTAATAGGTAGGTATGCTGGGTTCTTGTATGGCTCAGAGTGAGAGAGTAATATAGTTCATAGGATACGGAGGGAAATGGGGAGATACAAATGGTGACGATGGATGGGAACAGTCTCTCGAAGATAACGATGGGATGGGGGCATCTTACGTCATCAGTTTGACGTAAGAATTGTAGTTGGAGACGTCTCTCTTAAGGATCTCCCGAACTGGTCCCATTACACGCTCGAAACGATTGCGATCGAGTTTGACACACTTGAGAGGAGATTTGGCAACGACGGTGGCGGCACGAGGTCTGTCGAGAAGAAGAGCGATCTCTCCTGCAAATTATTTATTATGTTTCAATATTTTGACCACATACTGGCTTCTATTTATATAATATGTTTCGTTGAGCTACTTTTAAAAGATAAATGAGATTCATAAAGTTAGGACGAGACAATGAACGAGCAAAACTTACCGAAGTAGTCCGAGGGGCCGAGATGGCCGACATTCTCAAAGGCGGCATCGTCACTGCGCTTCTGCAATTTCCATTGTTAACAATTCGTCTTTAATATATTTTATCTGTCTGAATTGCTCTCTCGAGGAGTTTTCGTCTGAAATTAAGACTATGAAATGTACCTGGAGCACATTGGCCTCTCCCTCGAGGATGATGAAGAACTCGTCACCGGGCTGACCCTGAATTCGGGCAGTTTTGGTGATGTAGTGTTTCGCAACATCCTAGCAATTGTAAGTGAGATTCTCTTACAAGCAACAAATATCAATACAGTACAGATACAGATTTATCAGTATTCGCAAAATTGCGCTGATCAAGATGGGGTATCAGAAGGCCGTTCTTCTCTCGAGATAGCCACATTTCGAGGGGTCTCGGGCCAATGCTTTCAACGGTTAGCTACCGTACCTGCTCGACAATGTGTGTTCCCGGCTCGAAGTCGCACCTTTCCAGTGCGTCTGCCACATTGGCACGCTCCCATTTGTCGAGATCCGCTGAAATGTTGTTAAATTTCAATTTTGCTATTTATCTATTTATTGTTATTCATGTGTTGTTCAAGGATGCGTAAAGAAGTTGCTGTCTGCTAATCGATTAGATTCCATTCGCAGTTTTTTTCTTTCCAAATTGCCCCCGTCGCAAGATGCGGGGTGATAATGGTTGGGTAGAAATGGCTACAAAGTTGCACAGGTGAAAGCGAGCCGCTCGTTGATTGCTTGCGCTCGGTTCGAAACCGCCTTCTCTCACACAGATAAACAGCGCCGTAAAAGCGCAATTTCAGTTCGCGCTCTCGTCGCTCACGAGTTCGATAGACAGTGATCTCCTTTAGCTGAGAGAAGGAAAGAGGGGAGGGATGACGAATGTGCATTGGGAAATATTATGGGGAGTAGTGGATTGTCCAGTGAAAATGGTATTTTAACAGTGAATAAAGGAAAACTGGGCGATATTGTCGATCTACGCTCGCACATGGAGGAATTGTGATCCACGCGGCTTCACCCGCTAAGAGTAACTAAGTACAAAGTACTACTAAGTAACTAAGTAAGTAAGTAAAAAAACTAACCGAGGATTTGGACCTTGGAGAGGAATTCGTCGTACATCTTACGTTTCTTTGTCGTGGATCCCATCAGAATACGACGGTACGAGATACGATCGATGGCCCTGACAGTTTATCAATACTTTTTTTTCAAATAGTTTTTAGCACGCTTCATGTGAAGAAGAGAAAAATTAAAATTCGTATACTTTCCAAGGAGAACTCTGATGCATTCACTAAACATTATGGCATCCTTTACTCACAAAAATCACACGCTCCGAACCGCGGTTCCCACAACGATAGTAATTTTTCGCACTCGGTTTTCTCACGATTCCTGCCCACTCAGCCTTCCTCATTCGAGTAATTAATATTCTTTTTCAATGCAATAATGGCTTTACCGGTGGGTCCCACCAAGCGGTGTTGCAAAATCGCTTGACGCGGATACACCTTTGCCTTTACCACTTTGTATTTTACACATCAAGCGCAGCGTCCTACTGTTGAATCGTGAATTATGAATCGTTAATGCAATTCAATGCAACAAAAAAAACATTAACTACCATAGATAGACGTCGGTCTTGGCAATGACGGTGGCGGCACGAGGAGTACCGTAGATGAGAGCGAGTTCTCCGAATGATCCGCCATCGGAGATGGACAGAACGAACTCAGAATTGACGAATACGTCCACCGACTGAATTGAATAGTAATTTATCTACGTCCGAAAAAAAAATTAGAATAATACATAATAATATTAATTAAAATGTATGTTTTGTCCTAATTTTCGATAATTTCGCCCAACTAACGTTGCTTTTCTGTCTCATAATTTGAATTTCTCATTTGGTTCTAAATGACGTAAAATATCGCATACTCCTCCTTCGCTCAAATGCAAATTCCCTCCTCTCCTCACTCCACTTCCCCATTCCCTCCTCTCTCTCTCTCTCTCTCTCTCTCTCGAAATTGATGCTGCTCCTCCCTCTGTTTTATTCATTTCATCCCTTCGATGCTCGTTTCATTGTCCTCTCCCCTCCTCCTTCCTTATTTCCTTCTCTTCCGTTTCTCCTTTCCTCTTCAACCCTACCCTTCCTTCCTCTCCTCCTCTTGCAATGCTCTCCCCTTGCCCAGCTGCCTTCCGATAAACTCGAGTGACGTCAGCGTCGAATTGAAGTGGGGAGAAGGGGAGGAGACAGAACGATAGGGGGAGGGGAGGGGGAAGAATGGAGGAGACGAAGAAGAAAACAGAATGGACGATGGTGTAAGAAGAAGAAAATGCATCGATTCGGGGCCCTCTCTCAGCAGAGAAAAAATAAGAGAAGAAGAAGAAGAAGAAGTTCACTCATCTACTCACTCAAACTACGAATGATTGAGGAGGGGAAGGAAAGCGTAATGGCGCATTTCCTGGAGTTGAGTGAGAATGTGGAGACAGAAGTGAGAATGAACGCTATTACACAGCGTCCCACGCCGAGACCGAAAGCCAATCTCCTATTTTCTTTTCTCCGCTCGACTCGGCAACTACTAAGAATGCGTTAGATTCTGATGCAAGGAATCATCGGAAACTCATTAGAGCACTGACCTTTACGTATGTAATTAGAGACGATGAGAATTTTTGATTAGAAACCGTCTCTGATTCGCAAAACAAAACCCAACATCGGGCAGCAAATCCTTCACGGATTATCCAAGAGATTATCCCTAGTGTAATAGTTCAGAGACTCGTGATTCCTCAAGCCTAATCCGTCTACGAATCTCATGATCCGCCACATGGAATTCTTGCTCACCTTCGCAATTTACGAATTTTTATGAGCCCTTCTTGGTCCTTTCTCATTCAAGTACTTTCACTTCTCTATCAAATTACCGCCTACTCTAGCTCAACAGCATCGCAAAACCAGGCTTATTTGCCAAGAAGAATGAAGCAACAGCTCCCCAGGAGGTTGCCATCCCAGAATGGCGTACTGACCCCCTTTTCGATGACGTAGAAGTTGTCTCCCTCTTCGCCTTGTTCGATGATCGTCTCTCCGGCCTTCTTGTGCACAGAGAACATCGCATCGAAGATCGTCTTAATTCATTCTTACAAATTTTTGAATATTCTTCTTAATTTTTAAATCCTCTAAATTTGTTGTAAAATATACATCGATTGTTGTTAATCAATTCAAACTCGCTTTTTTCATCATTAACTAATCCTGAAAAATGTGAATATCTGGCATAATTTTTAATCGCCGCTAAATAGATAAGTGATGCAGATATTGCACATTTTATGAAATATATACTGAAATGCAAAGTGATGAATCTGACCTTCTTCTCATCGATATCAAGATGCATAAAGAGCAGATTCTTGCACATGGCAGCCTCGAGCGAGCGACGCGTCTCGTCATCCTTCGGGATCACCACCTTAAGCTTGCTTAGTTAACTTAGGTACGCTAAGGTTAAGGTCGAGTTTAAGGTTAAGGTCCCGAACCTTCTCGTATTCCTCATTGGGATCGATTTGGATGACTTCGGAGGACACTCCGGCTCTTCTTCTTGTTGGTTGCTTGGGAGGCTCGATCATAGTATCATCGTCGTCCTGCGCCTCGTTGCGCCGTCCCATATCCTGCAGTTTATTGATGATTCTCCCATTTTTTGTGGACATTTTTATTTATATTTTTAAATTCTTGGTCAATTTCAGTGGTCATTCTCGCCTTTTCTCGTTGTATATTTCTCTGCTCCCAATCGATCAGAGACGATTATGAACTATATAACAAAAGCGCTTAGCGCGTGAGAGTGGCGAGGGAAAGAGATCGTCTCTCCTCTCTTTGTTGCACACATTCCAACCTACTTTAGCGGCGGAGAAGTCTACAAAAGACAATCGATGAGCAAAATCGTTTGTTGATCACTATTATCATTTTAACTGTGTTTGTTGTTGAAATTCAAAAAGTATACCGAAGAACAGTACTTCAATCTTCCGCTACCGAAATGAATCATTTGGCCAGTTTTTGCCCACGCTTTTTCCGTACCGCTCTGCTCTCGTTTCAATTCACGAGACTTCTTCGACATGAGCAGATGGTTTTACTGCGAAGAGTGGGAAAGAGGAGAGAGGAAAGAGGATAGATCGAGACATTACTCTCACTTTTTGGCTCCTTCTCTCTCTCTTCTTGTCGCAAACGAGCAGAGAAAAACGCAAAATAGCCCATCGGCTGTGTGTTTTTGGAGGAAAGAAGGAGAGGAGGAAGAAGGGGAATGGTAATCTGTACTGTCTCTCCCTCCCTCTCTTGCTGTCTCTTTCCGGCCGTGGCTGGATACAACTGAATACCAGCCAGAGAGAAGGAAGAAGAAAGAAGAAGAGGGAGGGAGGGCAGTGAAAAGAAGAAGAAGAAGAAAGACGAACCACACAACAACCCCAGTCGAGCCGACCAATCGATAGGGTCAGACAAGATAGAGAGAGAGGAAGGAACGATAAGGATCGACATGGAATTTGTGTACCCCGATCGCCTTAGGCTATGATGTGACAATAGATTAGCGCGAGTGATCTTAGCGGAAAATGTAGTGAAAGGTCAAAGGCAGCAAACCGTAAGCCAGACAGAAATTACATGAGGCATCTCGACGACTGAGGACGATTGGGGCTGATCGGTGGTGGGAGAGTGATGCGAGGATGCGGACTGAATGGAGGTGGGAGGAGGAGTGGAGCGAGCGGAGGAGACGGATGAAGTCGCGCCTGCTGCTGCAGTGTGATGGGCAAGAGGAGCGGAAGGAGGGGAAAGAGGAGGAGGAACAGCCTCCTCTCCACCTTCTTCTTCCTCCTCCTCTACCACTGCATGTTGAGGGACGACGGCGGAGGGCCGCGGCCCTTCACCTCCACAGCACAGCCAAGACAGGATTGGCTGATCAGGCGGAGACTCGCGCCTTCTACTCTCCCCTTCTACTACTAACAACCCCATGGCGACCAAAGAGGCGGAGTGGGGAGAGACACACCTGGCAGGAGTGGAGGAAAATAGGCGCGTTGTGGCTACTACAATGAATTGAACAGAAACGGGGGCATACCGCTCGAGCTGCGACAGGGTCGGCGCTCTTGGAGGAGGGAGGGGCCGAGGAGGAGGCATCTGGAGGTGGAGGAGGACCACCCACGGAGGTGCGCCGTCGACGATTCGAGAGGTGCTGACCCATGGTCGGATGGACGGAAGTTTACTCGGCACAGTCACTTGCTCTCGCTCCCGTATTTACTCCGAGGAGGGGGAAGAGACAGCACACACGAGTATGGAAAAGAGAGAGGAGGGAGGGGGAGACTCCTCCCCTCCCCTTCCACTTCTCCTCCCCTCCTCCCCTCCCCGCTCCTCTACCCTTTTGCCTTTCCCGGCTCTCTTTTCAATTCGATAGACGGAGGAGAGGGAATAGCGAAGCTGTCTCTTCTTTCGCCTCTCATTCCTCATACATGTGCCTAAATCAATCCGAGGAGGGAACTTGCAAAAAAATGTAGACGAGAGATGCTCGAGGAGCATGAATGATGTGCAAAATAAGAGAAGATGGCAAGTCGAATCTCATTCCCAACGATAATAGTGTTAGGGGGGAGGGAAGAAATGCAATATGAATCATCCGCCTTCTTCTCCTATTCTATTATTCTCCATTCCATTCTGCATGTAAACAATCAAGCTTCTTCCCTATTCGTATCCATACTCGATTAATCTAATCTATTCCTGGGGAATTCAATGCACATGTGCACACCATCAATCCGCAATGATGGAGAGACGATCACGGGACGAATAATACGCAAGAGTCTCTTCGTTTCCCACATTATCTCACTAGAGAGCACGACGAGCAAAGATGACTGAGAACTCTGTGACATAATCCCATCTATTATCGATGAGCAATGAGCTTCGCCTTACGACTAATCCGCAAAATGCCGTGTTTTCGGACACAATTGACGTTAATCTTCCATCCAAACATCGATTCCGAGAAAGCGATTGAAAACATAGGAAGAAAGCGCCAGATTGAGGTAATAAGCAGGAAAGCCTCTGTTATTCTGCAAACCTATTTCTCAGGACTCCAGAGGAAAATGCGTTAGGCGATTAGCTTGTGTCTCCAAATTACATGCAATCTCTCGTCGATCAGAAAGGCTGGATATTGAGGCAATAGAAGAGATTCCGATGACATCAGTCCATAGTCCTATCCAGATACCGTATACGAGCTTCACATTGGATGCCAATTCTCACGGCGCATCCGGGGCCTCCCATTTGATTTCCGCAAAAGGATCCTACCGTAGGCCGAGAGTGATGTGCTCTCTCTCTCCTTCATATCTACTCTTCATCTTTTTCTGATCGAAACGACCTCACATCACTCGCAATCGAAGCATCCCATACATCTTTGGTGAGGAAGTGTAAGCGATATCTCACACGCGTCGTTCCTTCAAACGGGCACTCTATCGCTCTCTCTCTCTCTTTCTCCGAACCAGCATAAATGATGAGGTGGCAATGAGAAACGGACAATCGTACTATCGCTGGAATAATTTGTGCCCTAGCGTGAAACGAAGAAGGAAGTCCTTAACAATGCAGAATTTTTAAATAATTTTTCAAATTTTGAAAAAAGAAGTTCACGCTTAGACAAGCTCATAAAGATCATCATCCCTAACAGCAGACATGAATTAAATATTTGAACTCTTCCTGAATAGGAGAATCTCTGATCGAAATCAAAAAAAGATATCACGCTATTATTCAATTTTTTAGAATCTCAACAATAGAAAGAGTTCTAGACTTTACACAAGCGCAAAAATATGAGCGCGATTCTGATGGAGGGATTCAGTCGCAAACAGCAAGAGAAGAAGACCTCACACTATTCTTGAGTGGTTTCGAGAGCATTTAGGGGCTCGTAAGCGATGAGGGAAGCGAAAAGAAGGGAGAAGATGGAAGCGTAACGAGGTGTGCTGACGCACCCTTTCTTCTCCGCCCCTTTTCCAGAAGAAGCGACGTGCTCCAATCGTCCAAAGTGCCTACTAATTTCATTCTTTCCTCTCCCCCTTCTTTTCCCCTCTTCTTTATACTCAATCTCGACTGGCGACTCCCTCGAATACTGTAGCGAAGAAGTCGTGTCGCAAGCAATAACCTCTCCTTATTCTTCATGATTTCTCGTCGATCAGAACGGGAAAGAGACAGTTCGCAACGAGGAGAGCGACGCCTTCAGACACCCTCGCGATAACACGATTGCACAATGGCAATAATGGCTGCCTGACTGACTGTATGCCTCGATCGGAGAAGCATATGCCCGACCGAGAGTTATATATTCCTTGCATAGCTATGGTATCGCTTTTCAGCGCCAAATAATAAATATAATGCTAAGATTGGAAATTGCTACAGAATACTTGCGATACACTGTCAGACAGTGCACTCATTAGTTACTAAAGTTATCGAGTTTCGTACATGCAAGAATGAAGCTGTGCTGAGGCGGAAATTTGACCTTACTGTGAAAATCGAGAATTGAGTGTTAGTCGGAAAAATGATTGCCTTGTTTGGAGGAGTTAACTAAGAGTATGTGTTCTAGTATAAAGTTGTCGGTGGAAGTTGTCTGTCATATCTCTCCACTTCCCTCCGATGCGAAAGATCGATGCGCGGACGAGCGATTGACCTCGGTACTATTTGTTTAGCGAGAGCCAGTGAGTGAGGGGGAGACACGTCACAGGGAAGGAAGAAGGAGACTGTGTTTATAAGAGGGTTTGCGTCGCAGCACAATATTGGTTTCAGCAAAATATTGGCAGTTACAGGCCCGTATTTTCTTCAAACGCTCTTCCATAAAGAACGAAAATCGATAAATCTTTCAGTATTTCCATCGAAAACAGCAAAGCAGATATTTGTAAATAAAATATCCGATCGATAAAATTTGCGATATTACCTGGAAGGCAGCTTGCAGCTCGGCTGACATGGCTGGCTCACTGCTGACTACCTACGATGGAATTCGATGAGGATGAGGGTCATCGATTGATGGATACGAAAGCGAAAGAAGAACACGACCTACGGTAAGGGGACAAGGGAGGATACTGTAGAAGCTAGGGGAATGAATGAATGAAGCAAACAACAAAGTAGTAGAAGGAGTATGCAACTCAAGTGAGGAGGGAACGAGATTACGAGAAGGAGCTCAGAGGAGAGAATGAAGGAGGCTGTGTGTGAATAAATGAATCTGAATGTGGGACAAGAGGAGGAAGCGGGCCAACGACAGACACACACAATCCACGAATACGGAAAAGCTACGGGAGAAGAAGGAGAGGAGAGGGTGGGGACGGAGAAGAAGAAGCAGAGATAGTGGGTGATGAGTGGAGAGTCCCATCACAAAGGGGAAGTAGAGGGAGGAGGGAGGAGACCCTCCCTCCCCTTCCTCTCTTCGTACGATTATGCCGATCGTTTGTGTGTTGAGGAGGAGGGGCAGATGCAAAAGCTTCGGAGAGGAAAACGGAGACATAGACAGAACTCCCCCCCCCTCTTCATATATCCCAGCTGGATCGAGCGAGAAAGAGGAAAAGAGGAGGAAAATTGGCGACTAGAATACAGCTCGGGAGCGAACTGTCTACAGATACTGGACAGTTAGGATTGATCCTCCAGTGGAGTTGACACGTGGATTGGAGAGAGGGAGATTGAGAATGAGATGCCAACTGTTCGGCAATCACGAAGGATTAGGAGGATAGTGAGGAAGGAAAGGATGTTCCCTCGAGAATCACACAGATGGTCCAAACTAGCAGCATGTGGTGGTGGGACGGATCCGAAGCAACAAGACTTTCAAGACGACTTTCACTGTCGAACAAGCTACACTTATCGATCACGTGGAAAACAATTGAAGATGAATAATGCATTTCATCACTAGTCGTTCTGTCAGATGAAAGAGAGGATGCGTTCTTCAGTCTCGATACGTGGATTAAAGCGAATGAGAAGTGTGGTGATAGTGATAAGGATCGATGAGTGGTGTGGAACAGAAAGGGAGGAGAAGAAGAGGAGAATGGGGAAGGGAGGATGTGTCATTGCTCTTTTCATCCTCTCCGCTTCTCCCCTTTCTTCCAGCAATTGTTAGGAATCTCTCCACTTTTGCATGATCTCTAACTGGGTTGGATTCACAATGAGATCAAGCGGAGCGGAGAGAGAGCCATACCATTACTCCTATTCCCCTTCCTCCCATTATTATCAGCACCACAGAGCAGATGGAAGGGAGAGAGAAGCGTGTACAAACGGAAAGGACCAGCACCAGTTATATCCCTTTGATTTTTGAATTTTTGACAAAGCGAAAATTAAAAGGAAGTATAGTCGTTATACGACCGATTAGGATAACTAAGCTGCTGCCCAGTCACACTACATCTCTTTAGAAATGGCAAACTTTTTTATAAACGATTGCCAGTCTTAAAAAGATACTCTGTGAACATCACTTATCGTTGCATGCCTTCTCCCCACTTCCTGCACTCGAGATGACGGAATTTGTTCGTCATCCTTTTGATGGGGAGAGAACACGAAATAATGAGTGAGTGGGCAGACACCTAATGGAGAAGTGAAGCACGAAAGGGGCAAAGGTCGGCACTTCTCTGTTTTTTGTCCAGCTCTTCTCACTGAGCATTCCCTCCCTAGAAATATCATTCTACAACCGATTTCACGTTCGGTTGCTGCCTGGGCAAAAACAGAGAAGTTCCCAAAGGTCAACGGCTCTCATCTTTTCCACAATTGACTTGAAAAATGCAACTACTATGTACCGCACGAACAGTTAGTATTTGAAAATGTTATATTGACTAAGAGTAATCTTTTAAATGTTGAAATGTGGTTGGTTGAGAAGAGAATGAACTAACCGAGTAATTGGTAGTCTCGGAGAGGTTCTCGAAGTGTTGCTTCAGGAAGACCACCGGCTTATCTGCAAGAGAAATTAATTTTTACTAATAAATTTTAGGTTCTCTATTTCTTCATTAATGATATTACAATAGCAAAGTTAAAAACAATATATGTTGTTTGGGTTTAAAGTTGTTCATGCGTACTGCATAGGTGAGCGTAATTCACTTCATGCGAATCATCCATTAATCAGGAAGCCCCTTCAACAGGCAGATTCATATCTTTTTTGCAATTAATACGCGTGAGAAGCACTCAAATCAGCTGAGTTCTTCTCTCGATGATGTCTAACGATAGCAAAAACGATTTCTGATTTCTTGATGTTCGTCCGTCATCCGTAATATGCTCAGACAAATCGCACGTTCTAGGGAAGCGGAAGTTTCTCGTCGTATTGACGACAAACATTTTCTCATTTCGATGCTCATAACGAATTCGCAGTGCGAAACGCTCAAAAACTGCTCGCGCTCTGATTGAAAGAGGCCACATTGTAATGAGTTTTCCGTGGGCGCGCGCATACAGTTTCCAGTTACATGAATGGTCGTTATTACAATTCCGTGGTCTACTCGCCTACATTCTGGTCAAAGCAAACATGAATCATGTTCTGTATTATTGGAGAATCAAGAATCAACCACTTAGTTATTCGCATGATTATCGTTCTTATCAAGGCATTATTATGCATGTCTTTGTGCAACATTTCTAAAACACCATAAATATAATGAATAAAACAGGCTAAAGATTTTCCATGTTGTACTTATGATTGATTACACACAATTCAGCGAACTTTTGATACTCGTCTGTGATAATTTTATGAATTTTACTAGCGTTGACAGTTCAATACCCTATACAAAGAGAAGATCTCAATTAATTGGGATATTGTCATTGAGTAGACCAATTCCTTGAGGTTTTCCCTAATTTTCCGAAGGAATGAGCTGTAGCATTGATAGTTAATTATCTATGATAACAAAATAATAAACCGTTCGGATATTATTTCAATTTTATTACGCAAAATAGATGGGAGGGTATCCGGTCATACTAATATTCGTTTCCTTGTCAGACTGGGATAATTTTAATTTAAAAAACCAATAGAGAACTTGAGAATGAAACGTTCCGTATTATATTACGACGGACCTCCACCAAAATCTACCAAATAATCCTAGCCATTACGAACATACTCCTGGTGGATAAAAATTGCAATTGTAATTATGCGCTTAACACCGATCTGAGCAGTTAAATGTTACGATATTACCCACTGGGTTTTCCATACCATTTGCTACTGAGTACTAATCTCTTCCCTAACGATGTTTGCACCTGATGTCAGGATAAATCAGTAAATCTGTACCGGGTTTATGAATGCACAGGGCGACGATGGCCTCCTTCACGAGCTGCTGGATGTTATGGCGCTGCACGTACGCCTGTCAATTTAATTTTAAGTAACCTAATTTCGGGTCATGGAATTTCCGGTCCGGTCCTACCTGGCATTGCGCGAGCTGGGCCTCTTCCGATGACATGTCCAAAGATGAGGAGCCCTGAAATTTCAACATTCTCATTTCTTAAAGCTAATTAAATTACGAATATTAAATGATGCATTTGGCAGGTGAAAAAGACAGAGAACACGCGAGATTCAATTTCGAGAATCAATTTTTTGATGAAAAGCTCCCAGAGATCGATAGCTGTCATCGAAAGTTTGGTGATGAGAAATGACAGCATCTCATGGATTCCGACAAGCTCCCTAGAGAGCGGCAAAAAAAACGACTGAACTCGAAGACTCGCAAGGACTACCGTATCCATCGAACCAACCAGATACTCAGAGAGCCTACTGTATCATCCTCGCCCCGCGATTTTATGGGAAGTGACTCGTTTCATATGGCAATCGGCCTTCTCGGGCGATGAAAGAGAGGAGCGCATAAAAAGATGATTTACTAAGATGCTCTTTCGGGGAGGAGAAATGCGGGAATGAGTCCTATTGAACGAATATACGGCAAAGAGAGCGAAGGAAAGTCAATGGGAGCAATTGGAGAGCCGTGGTCGGATTCTCGCCAGACATATTTTGCATGTCAAAGGAAACGAGGGAGTATGCAGTTTCGATAGATCAAGACCATTGTTCACATAAGGAAGGCGCTTAGACGGGACATTCGGTCGAATAAATTAGAATGTCAGAGCGGTTGTGTGAAAAGATTTGCACTTCCGACAGCGCTGACGCACTGTATGTCTCTTTCCTCACTATATCCTGTCTGACAATCTAGACCGAACGAAGAATGATGAGAGGCTGACGTATTTCTGTTATTATTCCCAGGATGTCTAACGACGTTTGCATCAATGCATGTTTGTCGAGAGGCACGCACGCATTACTATTGAATCAGAGGAAGAGAGGTTAGAAGAACACTATCGATCAAGAGACGAGAAGGTCAACAGCTAAAAAATGCACTCAGAAAATCGTGAGAAAGTCAATGAAATCACTTGACTCTTTGGATGAAACGAAGATAGATTGGATTGGCTATAGATTGAAGATTCTGAGAAATCGCTTTTATCTAATGACGCTGCCTTGTATGAATAGGAGTGAATTAGAGCGCGCGCAGTGAGAATCATTGACCGTCTCTCTCTCTTGCAACTTGGAATGATTGTCTCGTGAACAGCATTTACACTATCCCATCTCTCTTCTTACCTCTCTCTCTCATATGCGGGCGAAGCCTAAGAGTGTAAAGGGGGGATGTCTCGGAGGGGGGAGAGAGAGATTGCTCGGGATGATGCAGGGACGATAGGAGGAATGAGAAGGAACGGACGGGGAGGAATGAAGTTTGAAAAGGCGCGAGGAATGATGAGGAAGAGGAAGGAGGAGTGTCTCACTCTCTTTCTCGACTCTCCTTGGTGTCTTTTCGGTCAGATCCAGGGTTAGAGCAAGTAAAGTGAGGAGAGAAAGTATTGGAGGAAGAAGAGAAGGACGGAATCGGAAGGATGTCACGCGAGATGGAGATTCCCCATGGAGACTTGAGAGGGAGGGGGAAGGACCGAGAAGAGGGGGCCCATCGGATCCATAATCCATTACGAATTGGATGGATGGCGAACAACAAAAAAGGAGAAAAAACGGAAAATATCGCGCGTGATACAACCGAAAGTCGTGTGATTCATTTGCTGGGCGGACGCTGCGTGAAGAAAAGGCGAAAACACACCACTCCTTCTCTCTCCCCGCCTCTCTATTCCTTATATTCGATGACGGGAATAAACTAAATCGACAGCTGAAGAAGAGCTGCCTTCTACTTCGCATTCTTCCTCTCTCTTTTTTCCTCTTTCTGGTCAATCTGGATAAAAGAGAGGATCTCTTCTTCTCACAACTCTTTTCTGGATTAGGCTGTGAGAAGAGAAGAAGGAGAAGAAGAAGAGCAGTCGATTCAAATGAAATTGTGTGTGTGGATGCATTCACACAGACGACAGAAGGAATGAGAGCAGCAAAAGAAAGTCTGGGGGAAGGAAGCCATGACTTGAGGCGTTTCTCTTTAGTGAGTTTCCGACAGGAAGGAAAGGGGGCTGGCACTATGTTTGGATCCAAAGATGATATCAAAGTTTTGGGACGCTGCCTCGTTGAGCAGAAATGATACGACGGCGCTTGATACAGAAAAAAGAGCGATGAAAGTTAGAAGGCAGGAGGGAAGAAATCCATTCCGCTTCAAACGCTTGCGCTGTACACAGAAAAAGGAAAAGAAGGGAAGAGAAGGAGGCAAAAGCGCCTAGAGATGTCGACTATGGCTTGAGCAATGACTTCGAAAAGGGCTAAGTGACCTACCTCACTCGACGCGCACTCTCCTTTCTAAGTGTGCTTCTAAAGTGGTTAGAGGGATGATATATCATGGAAACGAGGAAACAGACACAATTTTGACCACTTGAAGTCATTGGAAAGGGGAAGGAATCACTTGATATTGAGGAGGGAGGTGCGCGCCACTCCAAATCGGAAATGATTACGCGTAATGCGAGTGATAACCTTGCAAAGCATTGCGTAATTGTCCCCTCTCTTCCTCTCTTTTCTCCGCTCTCTTGTCCTCTTCTCCTTTGTGTTGCATTTATCACCGCGCGCGTTAATCCCCTTTCACTATCATGGCAAAGTCGGCAACAATCTTCTCCTTCCTCCTTCCAATCATCGGGGCTAATCTTATAGATGTTTTTAGGAGAAACGGAATGTGTCGATTGATCATCATGCCCTAATCTTCATTCATCCCATTCTCCAACTCCACACAATAGCGCCTATTGTGCGAAAGGTTGCGTCGCCTCGGGGACATCATCAGATGTGGAGCCGATGTGTGGAAATGTCAGCAGAGTGACACCCGCAAGGCTGAGGGGATTTCCAGCACTCTAATCCGGCATCAGCCTGCACTATTTCGAACATAATCCTCACGTATATCGAGGCTATCGGGCGCACAATTAGGAAAACAGCTTAAGATTAGGGATTATCGCTCCCGGGGGCGTGAATGAGGAACGAAAAGGAGCCAATTTGGCAACAACCTGCAAATCTCAATGTTGCCATATCCCTCGAACATGCCATTTATCCGGTGCATTTTGCTTCCTCTCCTTGCCGACCCGCTTATTAGCAATTGCTGATTGCGGACTCAGAGAATGAGTGCATACGGGAAGAGGAAACGCCGCATGATATATATATGGGGTGCAGCCTGAGCACACAGTGGGAGGAGCCTACGGAAAGGGATAAAAGGAGAGAGAGCAAGTGCAGTGCGGCTGGCGAGATCCCGGAGGACCTATTGATTGAGTGGTTTAGAATGAAGAATCACCTTGTTGTTCTATCCAGCGAGTGCGCCACTTGAGTAGTCCGTCTTGAGGATGAGACGGTGTATGGAAGTACGCCTTATGATTGGTGTATAACGACTGATCGAGTCGAATGGACTGATTGAGTGAGGATCACACAACCGATGTATAGAGAGAGAGCAGAGAGACACTCTGTATAGCGAGGCAGAGAAATTGCCCCCTCTCGCACCCTCTCTTCTCCCTCTCTCCCGCTCCTCTCGCTGACGTCACGGGCAGAGTCGGCCTCGAATGAGAGAGAGCCGCGACGCGCGGCCATGCACGCGTCGCGTGTGCACGCTCTCGAGCCGACTGCGCTCCCGTCGCTCCCTCCCTGAGGCGAGTACGGCCCGCGGGAGATTCAAACCACCCGAAGGGAAGGAGGCGAGAGGGGAGGAGTTGCTAGGCGATGGGACGATGGCAATGGGGAGGAAAGGACTCGTGTTGTCTCCTCTCTTCTCTCTCGCTTCCTCCCCTCCTCCCCCCCCCTACTCGGAGATTACGACGTCGACAAGGCAGAGAGTTAGTAGTGTACGGTGAGGACGAGAACTTCGCCTTCTTCATCGACATCGACTAAAGGTAAAGGTGTATCCACGTCAAGCGATTTTACAGTCGGAGCTAGCTTTTAGGCTGATATCGACCATCGGGAAGAATCTGGATTCGCTGGGAGTGAGAAGTCCTCAGCGTGGACGACGCCGATCGTCATCGACGATGCCCGCGTCCCCTGATGGATCACAGCTAACAGTCAGTCACCCATTCAGGACCCCACCCCACCTCAAGTTACCTCCTGGTTATAGTTCACCCCATGGTTACTCTCATGGCTCACGGTTAGAATTTCATTGATATCGTCGCGCCTCAGACATTAATAGTGATAAATTCTTAATAGGAAACAACCAGTGTTTCCGCTCTTCGGAAATGAGCGCGGGTTGTCGTGGTGCCTATTATGGGCTTATGTGAGATTGCTCAAGCGAGCGCTCGAGCGCTCTCTGGTCTTCCGGTGCTCGCAGTAGGGAAAAGCAGCCGCAGCTACCCATTTCTCCCCCTTCCATCGCCCGCTCTTTTGCAAAATACGCCTAGTGGTAGTATCGGCATACACCTGAGTCGACTCAGTCTGGCAACCTTTCATGGTGCAGCCACCGAGATGCCACGTTAGGGTGAGTCAGCCATTTGTAAGCTAGCTTCTCTCAATCGTCCATGATCTGGCAAAAGAACGTGCTTAATTTCGTGACTCACACTACATTTCTAAGTTAGATGACGTCAACGTAGACGCTGAGTCATCATGCTTGCAAGCTGCCTGATATCCGATACGAACGAAACACGGGATTTGATACATCTCCTGTCCACCCCCTCAGAGAGAAATGTTAATCAATAGGACAATGGATAAGGATCCCTTGTCCTGCCCTCCTTCTTCTTACTATTATGTTCTCGCCTTTTTGTTACTACTTCCGGAAGTATAGGAACAATTACAGCACGCGCCCCTCCCTCTCTCTCTGCCCATTCTCTTGTGAATGGCTTGAGCACCCATTGTGAGAGGGGCAGAGCAACGAAGTGAAAGAATGTCTGAAGGCCAATGTCGCCAACACACAAAACTACTACTATACGAAGGGGAAAAGAGTAGATAGGATGTGAATGTCGCGTGTGTTCGCATGGGGCAATGCAATCGAAGGTAACGGAGAAATGTATGGGAGCGGCGGCCGGGGTTGAGGAAGAACATGAATTGTATTGGGGGGAATGGCGGAAGAGAGGGGAGGGAGGTTGTTGTTCCAGTCAGCGATGCGTCCAGCGAGAGCATTTGCATTAGGAAGAACACACGAGAGAGATGGGTACGACCGATTGGAGAATTATGAGTGGGCAAGTGGAGCTGTTTTGAGAGCAATCGAGAATGGGGAACCGTTTTGCTGGAAAGTGCACACATTAGTGCGAGGGACGGATCGCTGATATGTCCATTTAGCATTAGCAATAGTCCTGTTGACCTAAGAAAGATTGTTGATAAATTGGTCGATTTATTCTGATAATCATCCTCAGGCATCACTAGGGCACGTACACTTGGACATGTACAAGAAAATGCATGGAAGGATTGAATTTATCAAAAGGGCCCTGACATTGGAGACCTCTGTAATCTGCTAAAAAAAATCCTCATCGTTCAGGTCGTCGTTCGAGTTCGACCGATGAACGAACAAGAGAAGACCAAGCGCTATTTCCAGTGTGTTTTCCCTCTCGACAAAAAGGTGAATCTCTTTCTCTCCTCTCTATTTCCCGTAATAATGATGACTCTCGTGACAAGATAACAAGAACCAAGAGTGGGGTGAGTAAGATTTGGGATCACAAACTCCAGAACAATCTCGGAAATGAAATCAGACTTTAATGAGAGTCTACTTTCATACTCTTGCGAGTCTGCCAAAGAAAATGTTCTGGATGTGCCATGTGAAACTCAAGAGACTACAATGTTGACTCGGTCACTTGAGGGAATTTTTACGTGACTCAAAAAAAAATATTTAAAAAATAAAATAATCTTTCAGCGATTACTGCTGGTCGATCCGGAAAAGTACGAGAAAAACATTCTACGAGCGAATCGGCAGCATGAGCGGCAGTTTGGATTCGATTCCGCATTCGGGCCCAACTCAACCCAGGTGAGGGTATCTTTTAACAATGCCCTTTGTTCAATATTTTCAATCATATCACATGACTCATTCCATCTTATATCAACAGCTGCCCGTAGACTATAATGTTGATATGATATTTACTTGCGCTCTCACGGATTCCGGGCATTGCGACCGAATTGTAGTTGCTCGAAGAAATTTCACATTCATCGCACGGGAAACGGATATCACTAGATCGAGGCCACACACAATTTATCATGTTTCTAGCATCCTAAATCTTTCGCAAATCTTGCACAAAATCACATTTCCATTAATTTTTCTTACGGAACAACCATTTTTAATTAGAAAATTTAAAACAGTTTCCTTTTATCATTTTATTCATTTTTAGAGATAGATTGGTACAAATACATCTAGTACCTTATAAAAGATAGGGATCACAGCGACCAATGCGTAATTTCAAACATCTCAAATCACCTGCTATTTCTCACTCTAAAAGATAACAAGAAAAGATAACAAGAAAAATGAAGAGACCCTCTCCAACACTAAATTTTCGATTGCTCATTTCCTATTGGTTTTCTGCTCTAAGCAGGCTACCTGCTTACTAGTTATGAGTCAGCCCGTGGAAACGAGAGGAAAAGAGAGAAAGGGAGACTTGGATATTCGTCATGCCTTCTCGGGACCTATCCGACCAGAAGACGGGAGGGAAACACATTTCGCCATCGGCCTTGTTTTTGTACAAACAAGCGCGAGGCATCGGCCAAAAATAGCCGCAGAAGCATTGGAATCGTATTGAGTTTCCTGGGAAGCAAGATGAGGAAGTAAAATGTTTTATATAATTATATAACCTCCGAAAGTTGAAAAAAAGTGGTATCGGTGTAGGAAATCATGTATCCAAAATATGAAATTCATATTCAGGAAGATGTCCACGAAGCAACTACAGCCCATTTGGTCGAGAGTGTTGTGCAAGGATACAATGCGACGATCTTCGCCTACGGTGCCACAGGTTGACATCAGAGATTCTTATATATTTTTAGAGATCTTTGGCATATTTCGAATATTTCCCAAATTCCATTAAATCTAACGACAATTGCGCAATAAAATATAATTACCTCTAAAATAGCGGAATCTGCGTGCGAACCGCACACAACAAAGCCGCCCGCAGAAAACACGAAGGGCAAGTTGCCCGACATGACTGTCATTTCATGAGAAAGAGAATGCAATTGGCTTATGAGTTTCGCTTGCTTGCTACGAGAAATTGAATGAAATTCTCCGGCAAGAAGCGAAGTTGTGAAGTGGGGGAAAGATTGGGAATTGAGATTGAAACGGGAAAATTGCAGGGTCGGGCAAGACGTTTACGATGATTGGTACGAAAGAGCAGCCCGGATTGATGAGTCTGCTCACTCGCTCACTCTACGATAAGATTGATCTAGACGAGTATACCGTACAACTCAGCTACTTGGTAAGTTTCGAATAAAAAATGAAATAAAGTATACGCTATGTGTGCGTAAATGTAAGTAATGTAAGTAATGTAAGCCGATTCAATCTAACACACAGTCGAAGTTTCAAATAAATAGTTAGTCGCATCGGAAAGAAGAAAGGCTAGTACAGTTCACGGTTCTGCTGCGTCAGAGCTTTTGATAAGAAAAAATGATATCACCCAAGCATCTCGTACTCTTTTGATGGTACAGATTTATGGGATGGGTTCAAACATCCGCGTGTGATTTTATGCGCTCGATTTAAAATTCATATAGCAAAATGTACTGTCTTCTCAGTAGAGCGGTAGCGCGAGATGAGGGTAAGGGTAGGTAGTAAGACACCACAGTAATCTTCACTATGCCGAGAATCCCCGAGTATCATTTAATGAAGCAAACAAATCATTTCAGGAAGTGTACAACGAGGTTATCAGAGATCTGCTCAATCCATCAGCGGGAATTCTCGAATTGATGGAGGACGATAAGGGAAACGTACGAGTACCAGGACTCAGTTCAGTGCGGGCGCCAAATATGAATCGGGTAACCCATAATAAGCTATTCTCAAATGTTGATCAGCAAATATTCGCACTACCGTGCACCTCTGACATATTTATAGCTACACAAGCGCAGTTAATTCAATTGCCATTCAGATAATGCAAATTCTCCAAGAGGGTAATCTGAGGCGGACACAAGAGGCTACCGAAGCAAACAAGACATCTTCCAGGAGTCATGCGCTGTTGCAAGTAATATTTTTAGATCATTTTTTATCTCTTTAAACGCCGATTTTCAGGTAAATCTGATGAAGAACAATCGACAGCACGGCAAGCTATTTCTTATAGACTTGGCTGGATCGGAACGGGCTTCGAACACTAATGTGAGTCTAATTCTCACCTCTAAAATGAATAATATTTAAATAAATAATGCACAGAATACTGGTCAACGACTCAAGGAGGGCGCAGCAATTAATCGATCACTACTCGCGTTGGGAAATGTCATCAATTCGTTGAGTTCAGGTGAATATTCGAATATGCCAATATAACGTAGAGTGAATGTGCTAGTGCACATTGTAGCCACAACGCGCTTATGAATATACAGAAATGACAAATGTGATTGTTGGATGTTTCTAGAAGATGACAATGCTTATTCGATTTTCAAATCAAGAAGTAATAAGAAACATTGTTTTTGCAACATTGCATTGTTCACTTTGGTATTCTCCTATGGGAAATCAAACTGTGTGAATCACGTCATGGAATCATCAAGGAAAATAGGTGAAGGGAAGGAGCGAGAATTGTGGTTGAGATGCGGGATTCCAGACGGGGACTGAATCCTCTGTGTCTTCATGTCATCCTCTCATCGGAGTAATTGCCTTACTCTATCCCATTCGCGCGCACTCTCTTTTTCACTGACAAAATAAATAGCCTGGGGAATGAATAGGTGTGGGTCCTTGTTCTTTCGTAGTACGCGCTCTGATTGGCATGTACGGAGACACTCGGGCGAAATGAGAAATGGAGAGGATCGAGATGAGTTCTCGCCTTTGAGTATATCTCCCATTTCTCCGTTCTCTCTACATTTGTCTAACTAGAAAAAGGGGATAGTAAATAGAGAATCGGATACGATTTCTCAAAAATTTAGGTGCTTTTAGAATGCCCTACTTTTAGAGCAAAAATCTCTGCAAATTTCAATTAGGAAACTAGTGCAGAGAGGGAAGAACAAGAAATCAAAGAATTATTGTTTGCAGGGAACAAGACTCGGTACGTCAACTACCGTGACTCGAAGCTAACGAGGCTGCTTAAGGTAATGAATTTGAAATAAGGACGTAGTCGGGGATTCTGAGTGCTCTTGCAGAGGAGAACAATGGGGGTTCTCGGGACGAGAGAAGAGAATGAACAATGATGGAAAATCTCGATTTTGCACTCACTATCTTGCTTTATGCCACGAAAGATTGAAGCATTTGAGAGATAGGGAACGTCAAACAAATCAAACACTAGTCTGCTCATAAAATTAAAAAATCAAATTGAAGCAAAAAAAGGCTAAAATGTGAGAAAAGTTTTTTTTAAAGTTTTTTTAATAAAATCATGTAATAATTGAGGATTCGCTGGGCGGAAATGCGCGTACGTGCATGATTGCCCATGTAACAGCGGCTTCTGGCCATTACGAGGAAACGTACAACACTCTCGTCTACGCGAGCAGGGCGAAGAATATCACTACTAAGGTGAGGAATAAGAATAGTCTTGTTTCATTGATATATACTTTATTATGCAATCTTCCCACGATGAGCACATCTCCGATTTACTTCGCGTACTGATGAAGTGAGGAAAGTCGTCATATTATCTCTACTCCTCACTAGTGATCTCTTCTTGGAATCAAATTCCAATAGCTATTTGTTGAAATTCCCATAAGAGATCACCTTCCGATAGCTCTCAGTTCCAATAAGAAATCTCTAGTGAGTAGTAGAGATACGATGACGACTTTCCTCACTTCATCAGTACGCGAAGTAAATTGGAGATGTGGTCATCGTGGGAAGATTGCATAATAAAGTATATATCAATGAAACAAGACTATTCCTTGGTGACTTCATGTCAGTGCTTTGAAGAAGTTACGAGCGTTCGCAAACGTTCAAGTAACGTATTCAGTGGGTGATAAAGAATAATGGAGGAGATCACGGGACTTCTCTTGCATGAGAGCTTCTTGCAAAGGCGACACTCACAACTGACGCAACAGAGCCTAATCAGAGAATGCACTAACGACCAATCCATTCTGCATGATCTCAGTTAAAGAGTAGACGATAAGAGAAACAAGCTAGCAAGTGGAATTCCCCAACCGATTGTGACGCCGGCGAGAAAAAGCGGAGAGTGTTGATTGGAATGCCTAGTGTAAACGACACACCACACCGGAAAGCAGTGCTCTCGCTCTCATCGCTTTGCCCGATTTATTGCGTTGACTGATCAACTAGAGATGGTGTGAAATCGCGAGATCGTCGGAAATGAGTAGTGAAGGAAAAAGGATGTCTACAAGAGCAATGAGTGCATGGCTGAAGAGAGAACCCTTCAATGGAAAGACGAACTCTCTTCTCTTTTGAGGGAATGGAGGGGGCGGAGCGTGGCGGGAATCGGGGTTGAAAGTGAGGCGAAAATCGCCATTTCCAACTCACTTTCCATCGGCTTTCCATCGAATGAGAAGAAAATGGAGGGTAATTTTCGATTTGAAGTCGAAAGTGAGGAGAAGATGGAGATAAATTGTGGATTTGGCAGCGAGCGCTCTCGGAGTTGAGAGATGCGAAGCCATCACTTTCGATTGTCTTTCGAACGAATCAGATGAAAATCGAGGGCAATAATGAGTTTAAAAAATGGTCAATGAGGTATGTTACGATTATCGGCATGATCGGGATGTGCAATTGCTGAAATACCCGGTACCGTGGCCAAAGTTGATGGGCAGGGGTAAAGATCATATGGGATGACACCATTCAAATTTCTAAAAAATGAAATTCAATATTTTTCAGCCAGTACAAAACCGTCCTTCTTCTGCGGATGCGGGTTACACTGAGGCCCTTCGAGAAATGAGGAAAGAAGTGGACAGACGATCCATCCATCTCACTAATTCAATGAATCAGAGTGAGTGAGAAGAATAAATGGTGAAAGGCTTTCGCCTCTCTCACGATGGATTATGAGTGGAGAAGAGTGTGGGAATATGGGGAATATGGGGCTATATCGGGATCTCGAGAGAAGTAACTGGATTACTGAGAGAAGAGAACAAGAAGAGAACTACTCAACGCATTCTAGGAATGGCAAAGGTTGAAGTTGATTGAGTGAGATTGAGATTGATTGTCAGACACTCCGGATATAGCGAGCAATTGAGAGAATCCGATCTTTGACCACTAGGGCTTTTTGGATTATTGCATAGAACTTCTGCAATATAGCGGGTCACGAAGCCCGATAGTTCTATTAGACTCTGAACGCGCGGTAATTCGAGTGTGTAAGAAGGGGAGACGGGGAGAGGTGGAGAGGGATGAAGATAGAGAAGAGAGATCTCATTGGCAAGTGAGTGACACTCTTGAATGTAATAGAAGCTCCGTTGGCAAGTCTGAGAAGGTTGAGGATGATGTTCCCGGCACAGTCAAAAGTGTGAATCAGAGAGACGAAACTTTAAAAAAAATGAATGAACAACGGTGCAAATACACTTGAGGAAGTTGAAAAAAGCAGGAAGAGGAAGTCTGGGAATTAAATTCCAACAGAGAGTTTTCAGTTTCCGACAACAACAGACGAAATGGGAGTGAGCGACCAAAGAATGGAGTCGTTTCAACAACGCCCTCTAAAATGGTTCCCATTTTCTTTCCTCAATTGAGCTCTCTCAATAATTGTCTGACCAACAATAAATCTTTATAAAAAAGAGCCTTTAAATGCCAGAGGCATACTCAATTGGTATCAGCCCCTCGCATTTCAATACGACCTGAGCACTCTCACGGGAATGGAAAAGCGATAAATCTCTCTTTCTATCTCGCTGAAGATTCTGAAAAGAAACGATGCAGCAAAGGCAGGAAATTTCTCGAAATTCCGCGCTTTTATTGGAGCGGAAGAGTGAATGAACGTGGCAGAATCGCGATTCTACTGGGAAGCGATGAGGAAATAATGTAGGACTTGCACCAGTGCGAGAATTTCGCGTGCGTCATGACTAGAGTAGGAAATGCGTTTGAGAGTTCCTGGCTAATAAATATACTTATATATTACTTCGGAAAAAAATATTCGGAAAAATATATACTTCGTAAAAAGTAAAGTAGCGATGTTTGAGGACGGAACACGAGGTGCATCTCTGTTCACTCAACTGAAGGAGCAGTACATGACACTTAGTGACAAGCAGAAGAAGCTGAGGTAATCATTCTTCACAAAGAAACAAAAACGCCAAAAATAAAATAAATTGAAAAAAGTCTAAACAGTAGCAAATTCTTTTCTTTGTATTTTATTTAGTCACGCTGAACATCCATAAAAACCGAAAACCCCGCAAAAAATTAGTGGCAACCACTGACCAACTCGGAAAGATCGAACTCGAAGAGATAGGCGGGCGGCGAGGTAGGCTCCGTGACGGATATGTTGATATCCGTAGTCGTTGAATCGGAATCGGACGACGTCAACGGCGAGCTCATCGCTGTATACGATTGGATGTGTTTGCCTCGAGATCTAGCCTTTTCTAGCCGCCTTTATTGGCGTCCTTAGAAGCGGCTGTGGCGTAGGAGTTTGGGAGACGATTTCGGGGAATTGCGTTGTTTGCTTAGACGATGATGACGATTCGTTTCAGGCAACGACTGATGAGGGCCAATCAGGAAGCGTACGAGGTCTCTATGGGAAGGACGTCAAAGGTGAGAAGAAGAAGAAGAAGAAGGGGGGAGGGGAGGAAGTTTGAACCCTTTCAAGTGTCGCACTTGTCGACTCCGCTTGAGAGGACACTGAGAAACGGGGTGGAATGCACAATGGGTAGAGAAGAAGGGAGTGCACGATGTGATTATGGCACGAAGAGATTCGAGAACCTTTCGAGCGAATGTCGACGAAAACATTTTTCATAGTATGAAAGGCATCAAAAAGTCTGTTTTCTCACATCGATCAAATGACATCTGGTCACAACGACCATCTGTAAGATGTTCTTCTCAAGAACAAGACAATCGCTAAAGAGTGACACCATGTGAAATACTGATGATGAGAGTGAAGAATCGTAGAATAAATAAAATTTCATCTTCTGACTTCCCCATCTTGCGACCAGAAACCCGGTTAAGAATGTATTGTATTGTATTTAGATCGCAATTCTGATGGCTTGGGAGAAGCAGAAGCATATAGAGGAGAAGACTGCACAGAGCATTGAGAGATTGAAAGCCGACGTGGCGGAATTGGTAATTTTATTGTTAATTATGTCCCAGAAATATTTTAAAAATTAAAAATATGCATAATTTGCACATATTGTTACTTTCAAAATAGTCATAGGAAACATCACATCTCTCAACGTCTTGCTGTAGCTATAGATCCGGCCAAATAACAAGATTTCATAACCATTAGAGAATCCGAAAATATTTTCGAAATGTCAAATGTTGAACTCAGGAGGAGCGAGCGGAAGCATTGGCGGATACAAGGAGAAAGACGGAGAAGAGCATTAGGAAGAATACGGAATTGCAGAAGGGACTGGAGAATCGACTGAGAGGACAGGTGAAATATGGACGACGAATAGACAGACATCATTCACTCTATAAATGCAACGTATCATTGATTGATGTGGATGTCTAGACCCATTCACTTCAATTATTTCTTCTTCACCCCAATTGTAGAATTACATCCTTTTAGGCCCTCACCAAAGAGCAGACGGAGCTTGTTGATCTCATTGTTCGCATGTCAGAGATCGAGGCAGAGAGTGAGAATTAATTTAATTATATTAGTTGCTAATTAACAACATAAAGGTCGCTGCGGATCGCAGATTCAATTAACCTTTTGTCAGTAGCAAACAATATTTTGATTGCAATCTCATGTTGTAAGGACATACCTATTTGTTGAAATGTCTCGATTTTGGTGTGATCTAATCTCTCCATCCAAGCGTTAGATTTGAATACCCTTTGTCCAGACGAAAACAACCAAATTTGATCTAAATCTCGTTGTTTTCGGGCAATTCTTGAAAATTCTAGTGGAAAGGAAAAATGTAAAATGCTCTCAAACCTAGAGAAAATCACTAGCATATTATTTTATTATTAATAATATTTAGTGTTCTCAATTTAGAAATCTCCGTCCGAAATGACCTTGCTCTGCACGACATTATCATGAAGAAAACAGACAATTCGATGGCGAAACTGCAGAAATACGAGAATCTTGCCGAGAAGTTGATAGAAGGAAACATCGAGGGTGAGAGAAAGATGATATTTTTTTCATTCCCTTACTATGAAAAATTCTAATGAAGAAAATTGGTAATTACATCAAAAAGTATTTTTATATATTGTTGGTGTATACCTCATGTCCCTAAACCGATACGTGGAGAAGTTGATCATAGACGGTTAGCTGGAGCGAGGAACCTAATTTGAAATGTTTGATTCTTGAATTCTAAAAGTATATAGATATTTTCAGAATCGGATCGTCAGCAACTGGAGCAGGAATATCGCATCGTCAAGAATCAATTCCACTATCATCTCATTCCTCTCAAAAACATCCAGTCGACGGTTTCGTGGAATACCGAGATGCTTCCTTCAATTTCATCGCCCAGTTCATCAAAGTGAGCCATTATTTTGTGTACAGTAACTGAGTTATAAAGGTTTTAGGAAATTGAAGTGCCTTGAATGTATATAATTCCATATTCGTACTCCAAATTTCTGAAACATCCAAGGCTAGGAAAATATATAAAGAGAAAATCAAAAATGTTAAATCCACTAAATTTAATACTTTTTCTATCAGGATGTCATCAACCGACTTTCCGCACGATCAGACCTTCGTATTAAATAAGAAGAAGAAGCAACGAGATAGTGTGCCTATGCTTCCACCTATGCAACGATATCACTCGCAGGATCTGGAAACAATGAGTACGTTTAACAATTTGCACAACATTTTCTTAAAGAAGGAGAGGCACGAATCGCGCGGATATGCAAAGTGAGGCGGAGCGCTCTCCTCATTTTGCATGCTCTCTAGCTCGTTGCCTGCGCTTCAGGGTGACTTGGCAATCAGCCAATCGAGTATATCTCGGTTTAGACGAAAATTGAAAACATGGGAGTTTCGAAAGCGTTATGGGATGCACATGCCACATCGTTTGACATCGAAAACTCAGTTAGCCAGATATTCGTGCCACCCCTTCTTTAAGAGATGACCAAATTCATCAATATTTGAGAGAGAATTTAAATAAAACAAATGTACAATTCAGAGATTAAATAGACCACAAATTCAATATTTTTATTCATAGATCTTCAGGCGATGTCGATCTCGATTCTCCCACTTCCCACCACCTTCCTCCTCTCAATGCCTTCTGATCACGTATTCGACTTGTAATGTGATTTCCCAGTGACTGGCAATATTTCCCTTTCTTTGAGGAAATTCTGAATATACTATTGATTTCCCCTCTACTCACCCCTGTAATCATATCCTCCCGGTTCACTACCCTGACGATTCGATGAATTATTCTCCTCGCCGAGTCTAGATGCCTGATTCCCGTGTTGATTAGTAAGTGTGTATGTGTGTTTTCAGTATGCCTTCTTCCCTTGTTGATTCTAACATCCGTTGATTGCTCTGTTCTTAACCCGATGGTGATCGATCCTTCTCCCTTTCAAGTCTTTCTCCCCAACTATTTCCGAGGCAATAAATGATAAAGTGATTCAATGTCAAAGGTTCCGACGTCAAGCGATTTTACAGTCGTAAGGCAAAGCTAAGTGGGACCCATGTTCTTCAATGTAACTAATGTACGTGATTCAATGTAGCTGGCCTGGTACAGTTATCACTTGGAAATTCTCAGGGTATATTTTTTATTATGATACAATCAACGATATGGAATGTACAAGTACCGGTACTGTTCTAGAGACCTGATGGCGGATATTGAAAAATATTAAGTATGTTCAGAGAGTGCACCAATAACTGGAGTAAGTCCCATTGAACTTCTCTGGACTACCGAACATACTCAGTGGCGCTCGCACATTTTTTCTACTGAAGTTGGCCAACGACAGTAATTTGGCCTTCATCCTGAAATTAGCATGCTAAACTTCTTTTTTTTTGCTTGACACTAGACTGTATCAAGTAAGGAAAGCATTTCTAACCTGGCAACAATAGCTGGATTGTCCTTCGAAATATCCTTGGATTCCGTGGGGTCCGCTGAATATATAAATATATATCAGTTTGAATCAGATATGATTAACTTACTCGTTATCCGATACAATCGGAACTTTCCGGTGTGTTCTGTTGAATGCTTATCCGTATTCCCAAAAATCAGCTTGTAGTCTCCGTCCCTGAAAGCATAGTATTATTTATAGTATTACTTTTAGTGAAAGAATAATCGTGTAATTTTTTTCAGAGAGAGAGAGAGGTCTTGGTTCACTAATTCTATTTTGTGTTCGGCGAAACTATTGATGGGCGCGTCCTTACTCAAAATCAAAACCGTTTAGTGAGAGAAAACTGCTTTCGTTTTGCCGATTTTGGCCACTCGTTGGTTTACACTATTAGCGAGTTCAGCTGTGGAACGCTTGAACTGAGTATGAAAACTCATGAAACATGCTACGAAAGAACAAATAAAAAGTTAAATTTTTGCCAAAGTGCATTATTTGTGGTGGTAGTTCTCAATTGTGCAAAACTCTAGTTTCAATTGCCTTTTACATAGAGTACTGACTACGACAACCCAATGCGATTGTACTTTTACGCTTCATGTGCGGAATTCGCAGAGAAACGTGATCCTACTTGACAAATAAGCACAATTGTGACTAAGACATCTAACGTCTTCCTACTCACCGAATAGCCGAACCGTGCTCGTCAATATTGTAAATAAACTGGAATCGACGAAGTTTCGGAACACCCGTGGAGATATACTGCCATTGATTTATACCGTCACCTGAAGTAAATCTCTTCAAAATATATAAAAACTCACTCAATTAATCTTCTCGAATACAAAAAATTGTATAATTCGGAAAAAATAGTTTTCATAATGGAATGCTCTCACCGTAAGCGTTCAAATCCATTCCTCCAATGCCCAACAAAGTAGCGTGATAGTCCACGACGTGGAACATTCTGAAAATAATCCATGGAACCGCTTTTTGTGAGCACCTTGAAATTTTCCATCAAACACTTACTCATTCCTCACGGCAAAATTCTTGATGAACTGAGGGGAGTGGAAGAAGGTGTTGGTTCTCGTTCCTCCCTCCCACAGAGTATCCTTCTCACCGCGAAGAGGCCAATTAGAAGCACCAAAGTCAACTCCACCGCCGTTCTAAAAAAGTTAAACGAAAATTACTCCCTGCCCAACTCCTTCTCGAGAAGTCATTGTGTTGAACGTAAACAACCATCATGCACCGATGATCTAGAACAAAAAAACTAATTGTAAAAGCCTTACGTCAGAGGAGAATATGATGATGGTGTTATCGTATAGTCCGCGTTGTTTGAGTGCCTTGACCACTCGAGCGATAGCGACATCCATTGCAGCAAGCATACCTACAATGCATCCTTTTTCGTAATTCAAAAATAGAGTTTTAGAAACATGACCATGCTCTTTCTTAAATAACTAACCCCCAAATTAATTCTCTCTATTAATTTGGTAGTAAAAAGCATTTACATCTTTCATGATCGCAATCGTTTTTCACGGTCATTACCAGTGAGTAACGCGCGCATTTCTTTGCTGTGATTAGTACTGCCTGTCATGCATCATGCACTCTTGAGAACAATGGGCATCAAAACACGCGATGCGTGGGAGTTTCACTGTTGCCTTGAACAAACTCTCTCGCTCTCGGGCGGTCAGTGGGGGTAAACTTACCGCAATAAACTCGACGGAGCGTGTTCGGCTTGAAGGCCGTGCAGTGAGATTCGTACGATTTGGGAACCTGTAATCATTCTAATCATTCAATCAGACAAAGATCTTCAATTCGTGCCAATCCTTCACCAATCTCGTAACTACTTGTTGCTGGTCAAATCGTTGTTTTGCAATCGAGAAATGATAGTGATCGGCCAATTCCACTTAGTCACAAACACTCTCGTAGCGTGAAAAGGACTCACTTGAAGTGGCGGATGAACTGATTGAAAGGAGAGAAACATGAAAAACGGATCGTCCTTATTGTGTTGAGCCAATGTTTCGATGGCTTTGCCCGAGAATAGATCCTTAATAAGAAAATATCGTTGATAAAAAATACCCCGCGCGCCACTTTCGCTTTCGACAATGGACTAAGCTTTTTCAACTGAGCAAAAAACAATGACAATGATGGCACGCCCTAGGCGCTATTATGGATAAAGAAACGCAGAAAACGGACTGTTGAGTAGATGCCTCCCTTGGTGAAATCGGGCTTGCTCTCGCCGGGTTGCTTCTCTTCGAATAGATCCAATCCGTGCACTAACTTGCCCGACTCCCGGTGCATTTGGTCTGTAGTTGTAACAATTTATAAAATAAAAAGAACAAAAAAGATAAAGCTGTATCCCACGTCAAGCGATTTTACGTCGTAAGACAACGTTAGGTGGGACTCACTGATAAGGCCAGCATGTTATTTATAAAATTAATTCAAAAAATTATAATAGTCCAAATGAATATTAAATCAGTATTGAGGAACGAGGTGAAATGAGGAACGAGGTCAGAAGTATCATGTTAAAAAGGAGCCGCACCTGCACTATGATTGAAGTAGCCCGTTTGCGGGCCGTAGTATCCATAGAAGTAGTCGAATCCTCGTTCAGTAGGAAGGAACTTCTTGTTGCAATAACCCAAGTGCCACTTGCCTGAAAGGTGCACGTTCGCAACGCGACCTTTCGATTGATGAACAAAAAAGTAAGCTAACACCTATTTCGGTTCGTGAGACAAATGTTAGCTTACCGATTAGATATGTGCTGTAGCCGAGTGCTCGTAAATTATCGGAGACGAATGGAAAGACGACGGGCACTCCTGTTGGCTCCATATGCAGAAAAACGCCGCTCTAGAGATTTAAAGTTTAAAGGAGGAGTAACAAGAATATTTTGGTGACTAGTCTGTCAACGTCACATTGTAGCAATCCATAACCATATCAGATTTCCGAAACTGCCATGTTTCTACGACATCGATGAACCGAGTTATAGGGAGTTGGCCTAGTGCCAGAATTCCCCTGAGTCCAGGAAACGGCGGGGATTTTAAACAGGGAATTTGACTGGGAAGAGGGTGCGCCTTGATCTACCATTGTTTCCCCCTGTCTCTTCCCATCGTTCGCACTAATCTCTCTCCCAATCGGGGATCGGGAGAAGGGAATAGGTACTTTGGCAAAGAGCCAATGGCTAACTACTGTACTTGCAAGTCCCGGGATTTCGTTGTGGGAGTTTCTGACATTCATTCCTGTTACGCCTCCTTTAATTGTGTATTTCAAAATTCGAGAATTATTCCGGTTAATAAAAGCAGGGGTCAAATATAAAAAAAGAAGCATAAATGAAATTGAGTCAACCTGAGTGCCAATTCTGAAGGGATAGTAGCCGGTCATCAAAGCTGATCGGGTTCTGTAATAATCAAATCAATATAAATATTTGCTGTAATCTAACGATCGGCATTGCATGTTTTTGCATGTTCTATCTCAAGTACCAAATTATCGTTTGAACATGGTTCTAAACATCTCCTTTTTTGCACAATCGATTTTCCACTGCACTAATACTGAATAACAAAACTGACGGTGTGCATAGCTGATTGACATAAGAATTGTTCATCTGAACGGTGTTCTTGTGAAAGGCGAGCGATCGCAGGAAGGGAGTGTGTAGCCTGAGCGATATCGGTGAATGCATAGGAAAAAACCTGTTCATTGTCTATCGGGAAAATTTAACAGACATTTTCGAAAGCATATTCGAAAATTGTACAAACCTTGAATCTCGCCAGTCCAGATCATTATATCCCAGATCATCAGCGAATATGAGCAGGATATTGGGCTTTTTGGCTGCGACTGCCAACTGAATTAACGTGAGGAGCCATAAAACCAGTGCAGTCCGCGGATCTCGACTACTCATCGGAAAGAAGAGGAAGTGGCGTGCTGTGCGACTACTCTAGACTGTCTGCCCTGCCTCTCCCCTCTCTCATCCCTGTCCCTCCCTCCCTCCCTCCGTCTCTTGACACTGCCATTCTCTCATTGCACACTTTCACCTTCTTCCAGTTTCGAAGGAGAGAGAACTGTCAATTCGCTCCCTCTTCATTCATTTGATTTCTCTCGCGCTTGCGCAATGAGCGCGGCGCGATTGGGCCGTTTTGGAATAAGATTAAAGCGATTGCATCGCCACCCGGAGTGAGGCTACGAAATGGATTGGATCTGGTTCAAATTGTTGATCCAACGTGAGAAAACAATGGATCATGGCAACCCCCCCCTCATCGATCTAGCGATAGCGATGGTGGATCATAATAGGCGCGAAGGTTTTAACGACGGCTGATCGAGGTCCGGCTCTAATGAGGAAGAAGAAGGGAGGTGAGATGAGAACGAGGAACTTTCTCCTCGTTTTTGCGCAACTTGATCGTCACTCCCTGTCCGTGGCGAAAAGATCTTTCTTCCCTCCCTCAGCCGGATGAAGGTGTCAGACAAAAGCACGTAATCACCAGTGATCAATAGAGTGAAATATTACAATCATTACAGAAATTGATGCATTTTTCCACAATGGATCAAAATATTAATCGAAAATGTTATGTTATCTCTAACTTACGAAGAAACGGAAAGTAGACTAACGATCACCACACTGTAGCCCAAGTTCCAGGGTTCGTTTTTTCCAGGGTTTTTCGACAGATCCCTCTCGGGCGAGAAATCAAAAGGCGGAAGCTCGTGAGCGTCGATACCGGAATGGAGGCGAGTGTCCATATAAGGACGAACGATGGCGAATCGAGACTAGACTGGTGACACATCTACATGCGATTACACGCACTACTGTTCCTTCTCATAGGCATTGGAGAGGCTACCGTGCCCAGGAGAATGTATGAATGTAAGTTATAGAACTTATTTCACCTTTTACTCGTGCGCATTCCATCGCTTTTCTTCACATTTTTCTTTTTTTTGCTTAATTTCAATGTTTCAATACCATTTTATTCATTTGACAGTATCCCCCATACCTTGCTCGTCTCAAACTGGCTGCATGGAGCACGCTCATTGCGTGGCGGGCCGCTGCCGATGCCAATCGCCCTATACGTACTACGCGTCTCAATGCATTGCCGGACAACAGAGTCTCAGCGGGCCGTTGCCTGGTATTTTAGTTTTTTTTTTACTGTATCGGAACCTTACAAAAAATTTGTAAATATTATATTCTATCAAAACATTCACAAAGTAAAACAAACTAGGTTGCAAGAAATAGAAACAGCTCTAACACGACGATTAGCAATTGAATTATCACTGCAGACGCTCCTTCAAATCCGATGATTGTACCAGCCGAAGTTCCTGCTAACTCTTTTACGCAGCCACTGCAGTAAGACAAAAATATTATTTTACATTTTTTGTTGGTCTATCTTAAATTTATCTCCACCGAAATCTTTCAAGGACTTTCTAGCCGTTATCAATATACTTACCCCCTGGTGGATTAAACAACTGTAATTGTTATTGTGATCATAACTATTCTCGCAGATCGGTCTATGACGTTCCCCGTCCACCTCCTCTCTCTGCTCCCCTTCCTTCATACCAACGTGAGCGAGATTTGTCACCATTGCTCCAATCAAGTACGTGTCCTTTCTGGAGTGGCCCTTCTTGTTACTTGTTCCTGGGCAATGTTTGCGCGCGTGATCTGACTCATTCCCATGAATTCTGGTCTTGATGATGTAACAACGGGATATTGGTGGTCTTGGAACTGAATGAGCGAACTGTATTTTTAGAATTCATAGTTCCTCAGACCCCTGAACAACAAATTACTCATAGTTTGTTTAAAAATATTCGACCTTGATTACTTTCAGCACCAATTGTTCCTGCTCCTGCGGTTCCAATATTTACTCAAAATGAAGCTCCACCGCCTCCACCTCCGGTAAAAGAACAGCCTCACCACATTGTAAAACAATGCTATCATTTTTTTTCTAATTTTTCGTTCAGCCCGCTCAGCCTCCTCTGCGTGTTTCAATGGGCGGTCAGACCTACATCATGGAATCACTCGTACAATATCCGCCTCCTGCACCGCCTCCACCTCCACAAGCATTGATTCCCCTTCGACCGGCGGTGAGCTATCGTTCATTGATGAATAAGCATTAACATTCATTTTTTTAAGGACTCATTCTACTTCCTTAAAATGTTTTTTCATTGATTTTTTTGACATCTTTTTTGGGGAAATTGTAACCCTTTACAGATGGTCCCGGTCCCTCCTCCCTGTATACCCGCTCCCGCCTTCCCCTGCTACTATCCACCTCCCATTGTCCTTCCACCCGCTACTCCTCCCACACAGACGACAACAACGACAAGACCATTGAGAGACGAGACTATCACGCCCACTGAGGTAATTCTTCCTCAGCATATTTATTATATTTACTCAGCATGTTTACTCAGACTTACCTGACAAAACTTTACGATTTATTGAATATGTAGGTATTTTTAACATTTACTTATGTGAAAAGCATATTTAAGGAGCCAACAACAAGCACCACTACAACCACTACAACTACTCCAGCAACGACAACGACAGAAGAACCGACCACTACCACAGAGGTTCGTCTGGACAGTATTTCCTTATTACTCAACGATTCTTCAATGTTGATCGCTGATCGCTGTCTTAAAGTTAGTTAAAAATATTTCCACATTTATTATGAAAATTATTCAGGAACCAACCACCACCGAAGAGATCACGACTACGACTGAGGAACCAACAACCACTGAAGAGATCACTACTCTTCCTCCCATCACGACCAGCGTCGATTCGATCCTGATCACGACTACCACGGTATATACAGTTCTAGGCCATGCTTTTTCACACTTTCTTCATAAAAATTATCAATTATAATTTGAGCCGCCTCCTATCACCACAGATGTTCTGCCTACAGTGATCACAACAACATCTACGACAACGTTTAGGTGAATTTCGCTTAAATTTCCAAAACAATGACGGGCGCTTGTCCGTTTTTTTTTGGCACAGCCTTTTCTCTCAGAGTGTGCTCTCCCTATCATTCTCATTCCCTACCCCTTCACATTCAGTGCGGTCGTAGCCTGGGCCAAAAAAGAGAAGTTCCGAATCACGTTTGAAGTTCATCCTAAGAAGAGAATAATGGTAACGGCTTTTCAGGCCGGCCCGTGACGAACCGATAATCTCGTTCCCACTCGAGCCGTGTGTCATTCCGGGCACACTGTGTGTCGGCGGATCGAGATGCGTGCAGGTGAATTTCCCGTTGTCAATGATGTTCGAGGGTTGTGAGTGAGTACTAGAGAGTGTGAGAGTCTTAATGCAGGTGAAAATAGAAAAGTGACCAGTCTCTTGAACACCTGTTTTAGTTGTCACAGTAACGCAACTTTCGGTAAAAATACGCTTCACGAGAAAGTAAATGAAGTCAACTGATGAACTGATTTCAGGGCATGTGTCTCTGTCGTTTGAATGAGGAGGTGATTGATGGAGAATGCTGTGCGATTCGTGAGTTTTCCGAGAGCCAACCTGACTTTCCAGGGAGAAAAACATAAAATTGAAATGTGAAAACAAAAAAACTTTAATTGCAGCGCAACCACCTCCAGTAATTCCTGTTCCCCCGCCACCAACTGTCTACCAACTACATCCACAACGGTATCTTTCCCTATCTTATTTTAGTTAAAAAATCGTCTAACATTTGTTTCGTTTACAGGTGCCAATCGCAATCGTGCTGTCAGCCCGGATTCGTATTCCAAAATCAGCAGTGTAATCCGCCACCGCAAAAGATTCGAGCAATCAATATTGTGGTCCGTTACTTTTGTTAAATATTTGCTACAATTTTACCAGATTTTATATAGGGACTTTTGGACCTTTGTTGAGTGATTCAATTTTCAGTTTTATTCCAGGTCGGAAGCCAGTGCACGAATACAGTGCAGTGCGATCGAGGCGCCTACTGCCTCTCCGGAATGTGTCAGTGCGCGAATGGATATCATCAATTGAACAGCAGATGCATCTCCCTGCGACAGCTTCTTTGATCCACCATGTATATTATTAGGCCCACAATTGCATTACGTGAATCACAATATGCGTTGTCCTCTCACCTAAACTAGATCATCGAGATGTATCCCATTCTGCTCCATTATTCATAGTGCAAAAGGCTCTCATCCCTCTCGTACTATATTGCGACCTCTCGCGTCCACCCTCGCTTAAATTATCCTATTTATGCCTGGTTTCGCCCTCCATTATTGTGATTAGGCTGTCTTCCCTCTTCTCTCCTTCTCCTTCTCAACGCCTTGAATTGGAGTGAGGGAGGAGCCAATCCGCCCGTGTGTCTGCACTCTCAAGTCCAATTTCTCATTCACTTCTTCTTTTTCTTTCACTTCTTTCCCATCCTCCTCTTCCGCCTCAGTCTCATTCACACATCTGTTCATGCGTATCCTAATAACTAACGATAAAGAACGAGAAGGATGGGCCATGTCCTTATTCAGAATATTCCCCTGCTGCTCTCAATAGAATCCTCAATAGCTCTTTCCCTCGCAGAGTCTTTTGCGCAATCTCCTTGGAGATATGGGATTCACTTTCCTCCGCCCCAAATCTCTCTCTCTCTCTCAGATTGAGGATTCACTGGAGAGACGGATCCATCACGCGAATATTGCCTCCCCGCGTTCTCATCTTAGGGGAAATATCACCGAGTCATTTAATATGTTCTCCGTTTCTTCCATGAGATTCCTCTCAAAACTCGCGAATATTTGTTAACGTAGATCTTTTCTCAAAACTATCCTGCGTTGTTCAGAATGCAATCGGGATCCAGTCAAGATCTCGATAAGCGAACGGGTTCGACCTCAAGTACCTCGAATGATGAAAGGGCGGTCAAACTCATGGTAAACAATTATCAAACTTCAGAAAATGAATTTCTACACTCACACAGATTTCCGCCTCAATTATAATTATAATATACTAGTCCAGTCGAATTCCTTTCATTTCGCGCTATTCCTAGAATCTCCCCTCAATTTGCCGGCTCTGCTAATTGCCCCAATAGTCTTCACCTCGTCCGAAACACCAATCAATGTATCTATAGTTTCCGAACTACTAACTGCAATTTCAATGATATAAAAACAAAAAAATTCAGCCTGGCCTTTACAATACGTCAAGTGCCGAGTACATGCGATGGGCCAAGGAAGGTGGGTGTTTTCTGTTTTTAAAAAACTGCAACAAGTCTCAATTGTTTTTACTTGTTGGAGCATTATGTATTTTTTACAGAATGTTCGAAATTCTTGTTCAACACCCATTTTCAGGTCGTGAGGTGCTGGGAACTCCCTCGTACACTGTCTATTCCATGCTTGAATCGGAGAAAAAGAGACTGGACACGGGCGACGAAGTGGTTCTCGCATCGCCCAGGTTCAATCGCGCATTTTAAAGCTCTCGAACATCGTTTTCGAAAATGGGGTAGAGTGAGAAGTAAAATGTTCACTGAAATAAGTGCATTTTGCGAAGATTTCCTAATCTTTCCAAAATCATTATGCGACCTTCATTTGTTGGGTGTAGACATTACTTGTTAATCACAAAAGTTTGTTAAGTTACTTATACTTCTGCACTGTTTTAGTCATTTCATCATCAGCCTTTTGCAATACGTGGGAAAATCAAAATCATGTCAGACTACAATTGTAATCAATGCTTGAATTGTAGCGGCTACATATTCCTTGATAAGTCACATCTCTTAGTGTCTGTCTGTCTGTTTGTGTGTAACGTCTGTCACGCTTTCGTTTTTTCCTCATAACTCGGCTCAAACTGATCGTACACGTCTATCTCCGGTACCATTGGACTCCTCATGGACAGGCAAACTTTTTGCAAAAAAAAATTTCGTCATCATTACGTAATATGACGAAATTCACGTCTACACCGTTTTTCGCGCCTTTTTCGCTGAGAACTCAACCGATTCCAGCGTGCAACACACCAAACGACTCGTCATGAAGTGCACTTTCACTTTTCACACGAATTTCATCATCATTACGTAATATGACGTAATCCTTAGGCAATACTCATTTTTCTACTCATTTTTTCGCGCGTAAATCAGCTCAAACTCGACCGATCGAGACGTGCTTAGGCTCATGCGAACCGGTAAGTGTAGCGCCACTAATTTTTGAATGAATTTCATCATCCTTATGTAATATGACGTAATCCTTAGGCAATGAATATTTTTTCGCGTGTAACTCAGCGCAAAAGCGTCCAATCGAGGCGAACTTAGGCTCAAACGAACCGGTAAGTGTAGCGCCACTAATTTTTGAATGAATTTCATCATCCTTATGTAATATGACGTAATCCTTAGGCAATGAATATTTTTTCGCGTGTAACTCAGCACAAAAGCGTCCAATCGAGGCGAACTTAGGCTCAAACGAACCAGCAAGTGTAGCGCCACTAAATTTAGAATGAATTTCATCATCATTACGTAATATGACGTAATCCTTAAGCAATAACTCATTTTTCGCGCGTAAATCAGCTCAAACTCGACCGATCGAGACGTGCTTAGGCTCAATCGAACCTGTAAGTGTAGCGCCACTAAATTTTGAATGAATTTCATCATCCTTATGTAATATGACGTAATCCTTAAGCAATAACTCGTTTTTCGCGCGTAAATCAGCTCAAACTCGACCGATCGAGACGTGCTTAGGCTCAATCGAACCTGTAAGTGTAGCGCCACTAAATTTTGAATGAATTTCATCATCCTTATGTAATATGACGTAATCCTTAGGCAATAACTTGTTTTTCGCGTGTTGATGTTTTCCTTGATGTTTTTTTGTTTTTCAGAATATTCTATACTATTCTATATCATTGTTTTAAATACATAACCCGGCGACGCGAAGCACTCGCAGACGACTATCACAACCCGGCGACACACGCTCCTACGAGCGAAGCGAGTCTGCGAGTCGCTGTCGGAAGGCTCGTGGGGCCGAGGGCAAGCCGAAAAAAGATGGGATGGGGCCACGAAGTGGCCCCATCTTATCTTTTTTCGGATTGCTCTCGGCCTCACGAGCCTTCCGACAGCGACGATGCCAACTGGGTCGGACCCGGCGACACCTAGCCAGCGTAGCTGGCTAGTAGACAATGTCAAATTGTAAAAGCGTTGCTGGCCAGATAGAAAGTTCTTAAGAATCATTCGGGATTACGTTCGTTCTGGATAAACAATAATTCAATATCTGGAGGTTAGATGATCTACTCGGTTACGCGTATCATTCACACTCATCTTGTTCTGATCCCCTTATCACTCCCACCCCCACAATCATAACATCGTGCGGATAATTATTATTATTATTAATTTCCAGGGAGTCTCGGCTAGTCTGTGGACTCGTACTCGAACACCAGCGCACCTCCGTCTCTCTCTTCACGGACCGATTCGATTCCATCCCCATATCGACGACATTCTATCGTCTTCACGCGTCGAAGAAAGAGCCCATCATCTGCTATCAGCAGACTGTTTAATTCCTTGTATCTTCCCAACATTCGTTTTGTTCTCCTGGTATTAGAGAATTAAGCAAAATTAGTTACTGATTGTCTTACCTAATCCCGATTATTGTTCCTTCATTGTCTTCGCATTTCCAGTAAAAACTTGCGTTATAAAGGTGTTTATTTATGGCACATTCATTTTCTGGATTAGTTTGTTTCATTTTCACCGCAATAGTTTCAATACATAATAATTTTCCCACCATTCCGTTAATTTGTGGTCCAATTACTACTGGAATGTGTTCTCCCCTATGCCTCTCATCAATTCAACAGTTGGCTCTTCACTTCTCTCATTCCACCTGTTGAGAGAAAGACATGGGAGAGGGAGGGAGTCCAATTAGTCGAGAGGAGCCAATCGTTTGTCAGCTCGAGAAGAATTATCGCCGAGAAATAGAGAAGAGAAGGAGTTGAGTGGCCTGCCGGATTTACTCTTTGCGAAAACCTACGCAGTTACGACGAATGACTCTAGCTGCCTCAGTGTGGAAGCACACTACAATAATTTAGATGAGTTCTCCCGAAGTACCCAATAACAGTTTACGTATATTTTCCATAAACGGAATGCACAATATTTCTGCGCTCGACACTAATTACAGTCTCTCCCTGGTAACTGTCTCAAGTTTGGATGACCTACTCGTGAGTCCCCGTCCTGCAGTCTCTCCTCTCTGTCTCGTCCGTATTCTACTTTAACTACCGGTTCACATAATAGGTTAGGTATACGATAAGCATGTTCACTGCACAATTAGAGTGCAATCCCTCGCTGGTAACTGTCTCAATATGAGAAAGCCCTAAACAGGCGTCTCTCTGTCTGTTGCACGAACAGCCGTCCTCTCCCATCGGTGTTCCCTCTCCCTCTCCCTCTCCAATCTCCTTTTCATTCCATCAGACAACTCGGCGCCGATGCCCGCGCAAAGGCCGCCGACTGACAAATGGAGATGGATCAGCGACAACTACACCCTTGTCCCAACTAAGCAAACTGAGCAACTGACCCAGAGTTGTTCGTATTTGAACAGGTCTTTAGGCTTCAAACCCTTCAAAATGACGATCTTTAAAGAAGAATGGCGTTCTGATATACAACCTTGATAAGAAAGCGACATTGTGAAATGATGTTGGGTTGTAGGACCAGTAAAGCGATTATGCCAAATGACTAAGGCCCCTGAATAAAAAGCATTGCGCGAGTTTCCTTTCTCACACACTCAATCGGCGCGCATATTGTGTCACATCCGAGTGTCATTCTTTCCTAACGACACGATTAGAGGAGATATATGCACCTCCTATCGAGACCAATCAAAAGATTCGAGCGGCGGCATCCTCTTTGATCTCCCTCGAAACTTCTCACCTACTGTAGGAAAATTTCGAGAGTTATTTGTGGATAGTCAATTTCCGGAACTGCTAAACCCCTCTAGTTCTCTCTTTCGTCACATTGAGGACGCGGGTAGTGTGAAGACATTAGCTAATTTGCGCCTAATTGGAAATGAATCGGCCTCTCGTCTCGCAGTGCACTGTGGTCTCTCTCCTATTGAAAAGGATGCCAATCTAACGCCCTCCTCCTAATTTCTCCCCCGCTCCTCTCCTCGCACAAGAGGACATATACGCCTATAATGAGTCTTATTAGCCACCCCCTGCTGTAGCCGATGAATTAGGTCGCAGTAGAGGGCCCTCGAACAGGAGTTGCTCAGTTGGGCTTATTAGCGGTCTTTCCAAGACGGTTATTATTGCAGAAGTGCTAGAGAATTTGATGATTTCTGAGATATTTTCAGTCTCGGGGAAAAGATCAGGAATTTAAAGACCAAGTCGCGCAATTCCCATTTTCTCACGAGCATCTGGCTCTCGATCGCAACAAGATTCGTCTGTGTAAAACAGGAATTTGATGCGCACGAAATCGGTTCATCATTGGAGAGGCGACGAATAGAAACATGTGAGAGCTATCGACACGGGATTAATAGTCGTCCTCTCTCTATTGCTCATTGGATCTCAGCAGACAGAGAGAGCATGGAAGGGTCGGACACAAATGATACAGCGGGACAGGAGAAGTTCACGGGAAAGTGGAGTATGATTGACTACAGAGGACATGAGAAAACACCCTTTCAGCATTCAGGATCAGGTTGCAGGGTATTGGAAGATGTTAGTTGTAACCAGGATACCGAAAAGGCGCCCATCAATGTAATCAATCTAAAGAGAGCCGGGAATCAGTAAGCGACAGAGATCAAGGGAAGGAAGGAGAAGGAGGAAAGGGGCACTAGGCCGAATGAGGACATTCGGATCATAACCTACTGGATGAGAAATTTTTTTTGAGCATTGCAGTATTTTGTCAGCAGATTATATCTCCCACAATCGGAAGAAATCGAAAAATTTTGGTTCTCATCTAGTAGGTTATCATCCGATTGTTCTCATCAGACCTAGTGACAAGAAAGGAGAAGCAACCGAAAATGTGGTGGACGAGTCCCGTAGAGGATGATGGAAGAAGGTATGGGAATAAGTGAAACAAATATAACTCAGGGAAATTTTTACAACTCCTTGGAGCCAACTTGTGCGGCTACCGCAGAGAGCAGGTCTGTGCCATAGAGAAGGGAGGAAAGACTGGGCATGCTCACTAGGTGTTGGAAGGATGCACAGGTCGGAGGAGGAAGAATAGCCGATTGGAGAAGTTGAGGGAATATAGGAAGGAAGACGGGAGTGGGAGAGGCGACTGGATCGATGGGCTGCAATGATTAGGATGACTACATTCGTGGGGGAAATTGTAAATACTAAAAAAATATTTTTAAAAAACTCTCTTAACTAGTGATTCAAAATGTAAGAGAGATTTTAAAAAAAAAGAGAATCGATGTCGAAAAGTGTATCACTAATTACCGAGGCAGAAGAAGTGACGGATGAAGTGGAAACATCAGTGGAATGATTGGGAGAGACGGATTCGACTGCTCTCTCGTTCTCACTCAATCCCTGTCCCGACGATTGCTTCTTCCACTTGGTACGACGGTTTTGGAACCAGATCTTCACCTGGAAGAGAACAAAATACCTTATATCTCCTTTCTCGATTCTAAACTGGTTCAATTTTAGTATTAAAAAACTATGCATAAAATAAATAGAAAACTACATTTTTGGCAAGGCTAATTTAGGCTAGAAACTAATTTAGCATACTCTTGCGCTCTCAGTAATTCTGAGGAGTAGGAAATGATTAATGCATCGTGAGAGTGGAGTACTAGATGTTATTACGAGCCGAGAATAATTGGAAAAAGTACCTGTGTTTCGCTGAGATCGAGTGAGTTTGCCAGAGCGAGTCGGTCAGACACAGAGAGGTAGCTGCAAGCACGTCATTAATATCTTCTTATATCCGTACTCTTAATGAATTCAGACATCCTCAGTCCGAAATAGATGCTGGTGTCTACTCTCATTGGAAATTCGCCAAGGTTGAGCGAGTTTTAGTTTTCCTTCTCGCTAATTTGAACTGGCAAGCAAAATAGGAAGGCTTCTTTTCAATGGCTCATTCAAAGAGTAAAGACGAACCGGGATGTCTTGAACTTTGCCTCGAGTGTGTTCAGTTGCTCGAATGTGAAGGCGGTTCTCGCACGACGGGCCTTCTTCACTTTGGTGAGATCGGGCGACTCGATCGATGGAGGGTCTACAGTAGGATATGAGAGATTCAAGGGCATCGAAGCATTCTGCATCAGCAGTTGATAGAAGGCGAGGGCAGGTAGGGACATGAGAGTAGGCCGACACAAGTTGTGACTGTTGGAAACTCTCGAGGGGCGGGGACGGAGATGCTGATTGAGACCAATAATCTGGCTCTCTCCTTTCCAGTCACTTTCTCGGTTTCACTGTCGCGTAATAGACAATGTGTGGAGGAGAGAGTGTCATGGGACGGATTGATGGAGACCACTTACTGATCAGAAGGGGCACGTTTGCATCGATTTTTCGGAGTATATCGGCCATCATGAACCCGGCAGCGGTGCCTTGCGCCATTTCGTTGGTCCCTGCAATCGCTCAGCATTATCACACGCGCTAAAAAGGTCGTGGGAGCGCGTGTTGAGCCATGAACACGAAGTGGAAATTCGTATAGTCGAGAATGATGAATATCGATTGGGCGAGAAAGATAATGACCAAAAATCATGCTTAGACAATGCAAGTGATATGGTACTAATGAGCGAGTGAGGTGTCAGTTGCGAGATGAGGGATGAGAGAGAGAGAAGGAGAGGGAGAGGCGGTCGGAAGGAGGACTGGAAGAGCCTCTCTGAAGTGATTGGCCGGCCACGCCCCAATTCTGAAGGAAGAGAGGGCGAGAGATGAGAGATGTGGTGATCACAAGAGACGATCATTTGTCACCATTGTGATTTGAGGAAAAGAAAATCGAGTGCGATGGATTGATTTATTGCAGTTAGCCGAAGAAGCGCTCCTGATTAGGTAGGGTGGTGAATATGGAATAGAATCGCTTAGTTTGGCGATGGATGAATGGCCTTCATCCCCGTAAACGTTCATAGTGTTGCCGAAATTGCAATATGTATATATGCCGAAGAGAGGATAGGCAGAGAGAAAGATAGACAGCGGCGGGCTTTGTATAATAGATGTGCAAGAATCCTTGCAGCAGGCCTTGCCGGTAGGCCCCACTTAGTTGTGTCGTCACAAGTGGGCAGTAAAATCTTGACATTGATACGCCTTTACTTTCTTACTTTATTAGAGTCGGATGCAGAATTAGACGGGTAATGCAGCAAAGAAAAGGGGATTCCGTGAGATCGGAGAGAGCAACTGAAAAGAAAGCTTCTTGAAGGGTTTTCTAGTATGCTGAATATCGATCCAATCATCGAAATGCTTAATCGTGGTACAGAATGCGAATCATGTAAAAAATTTTTTTTCATTTATCAGAGATAATCGAACACAAACAGAAATTCAGACTCAAATTAAATTACGCATTATTTTTCTTAAAATATTATTTAATTTGATATACTTTTAAAATAAAAGAACAAACAGCTACGGTAGAGGTTACGATAGCACCAGGAAGGAACGATCACAGTTGCGCCCTTTTGCAACGCCCTACCGTACTTTTGCTATTCGGAATCAGCTGAATCGAACGGAACGATTTATTGCTCGTTTATTCAAGGGGGAAGGCGTGCGCGCTTTCTCTCGTGATCAACTCGAGACGCGGCCTATATTTCACCATTTCCACTGTTTTATCTCCTTTACAGCTCTCTTGATTGATCAAACACTCGTAATATGGCATGAATAGTGTGGTTGATTCATCATAGCAATGATTGTGCTGGTAGCGAATCCTCAATGGGCAATCATTTTCTTGTTCCTTCATGTTATGGCGATGCAGCTCTTACACAGCTACTATAACTAAATTCCAATCACCCTTGATCTTCGCAGTATATCATTTTTTTTATATTTTCGAAACTTTATTGGCGCCAAATCCCTCCTCCTCATTCATCCGACCAACTCTAACAGCACTAACTCCGCTTTAGTTTAGCGCAATAATGCATAATTAATTATGCAAATTGTAGTGAATGTCGACAGAGGAGGGCGATGGAGTACCTCCTTCACCTCGTGCTCCTGATGACGTGACGAACGTCATTCCCGTACGGCCCAATCGAAATGTCGGAGTACGAACGGCGGAGGGAGAAGAGGAGAATGTGAGCTATTATTACATTTTTTCTTAATTTATATAGAATACTGAGCAAAGAAGATCAATAGAGATCCCTCAAAATAACCATCTTGAAAGAAGAACGGCCTTCTGATACCCCATCTAGATCAGCGTCCAGAAAGCGATACTGAAAAATATTGTATTGTATTGTATTGTACTGAGTATTTAATGTAAAAGTGTTCAGGATATCTTTATGCGCCTGGGCGAACGGGATATCGGCCTTGGACAAAAACTCAGCTACGGATTCGGACACTTCTACAATGATCTCTGTGCGAGCATGTGGTTAGACAAATACTGTTTCAAGTCACTAATGAATAATGTTTTATTTATTTTACCAATTCACAAAAAACCATTACATATGGTTACAGGTTCACCTATCTGATGATTCCTCGAGAAAGTGATCAATCTGCAAGCGGCTCAGGCCGGATTTCTCATGCTCATCGGACAGGTATGACTCCAATCCACCATTTAGTCAAAGTGTTTTAATAGCTGTAAAGGTGTATCCACGCCAAGCGATTTTACAGTCGTAAGACAACGCTGGTACGACCCGCTATTAAACGGACCGAATACCCTGCTGTCCAATGCTTTCTAGGAAAGCCAAGAGGATAAGTCAACAATGATTTGAACTATATTGTGCAGCTGAAGCGTTATTTGAATATATGAGCAATTTTCGAGTATGTTGGAAATGCGATTGTGATGTAATTTGCGTGATTGAGGGAACATCTTTCTCGCTCTCTCAAAACTTTCCTAACGAGGACGACACTAAACTTAGTTAGTTGAAAATGTCTGGGGAGGCCGTTTCGAGGGGATCTCAGAATGTGTGGTCACTAGTCAAACAAAGATCGCCTCTCGCCACACTAGAGTGAAAGACCACGGACGGACCATTCTCCTTGAATTTATGAAATAGAATATTCAATTGAAAGAACTATAACTGATGATCTGTGGTGACAACTTTTTATTAATTATCCTGGACCATATATCACCATAATCTAGAGAAAGTATCGTGGTCGTTTTCATCTAGAGAATACAGCAACAGCCGAGATCAGCTCGTTACCTACTATGAAGTATTTTAGGATTTTTATCCAGGTAGTTGACGCCGTGTCCACTCCTCTCATTGGAATCGCTTCCGATTCCTCCGTTCTACCCAAGTTTATCACTCGAATAGGACGAAGAGTCTCCTGGCACCTCATTGGTTCGTCCGCATTTTTTGTCAGAGGAAAATATTATGAAAGCGAGAGAAACACGTGTTCAATAGCGGTGATAAAAGGAGAGAAATATCATCCACTGTTTACATGAGGAACGATTTTCGTCATTGATCTGAAATGAAAGAATTTTTTAGTTTCAATTCTGATGAAAAAACCTGAAAATCTTGACTAAGGCGGTGGTAAATGAATTACTAATCTTTTCTCATCAGCCCCTGATTACTAATCAACCACTATTTGTTCGTAATAATGTCAAAGGATGATACAAGTTATTGATGATGAAAATGAAAGTGAATATCGAAGGAAGAAAAATAATAAACAAATTGTAGGAACGATATTTGTGACGCTCTCGTTTCCCTTCATCTTCAATACTTGTTTGGTGTGCGATGAGACGACGAATCAGTGGATGCACGTCGTGTGGTACATTCCATTCATCTCACTCTTCCAGTTCGGATGGGCCAGTGTACAGGTAATTTGTCGAACATCTACAGTTGAAGTTGATAGTCCTTGAATAGAATTAGAAAAAAAATATTAACACATTAATTATATGAATTATTCAATACAGATCTCTCACCTCGCACTCATCCCTGATCTCACACACGTCGATTCATCCAGGAGAACCATGAATTCGCTCAGGTGATTTTTGATAACTTTCATGTTTATCCAGACATCTTCCTATCAATAGTTTGTACAAATTTATAAAAATGGTTATAAAAATTTTATCGTCTCTTGATGCGTGCTACTCGCTCACGATTGAGAAATTTTGGTAGTGCCTAGTAAAAACGAAATGGATTTCCCCGCCAGCGTGCACACAACACGCCGGATAGTTTCGCAACAGGCCACTGTTCTCACAGGTTAGGCCCTAGTTGCAGTGCAGACGTGGGGTAGTTCACAACGCGCTACGCGTTAGTATCCGACTCAGTACTTTTTACTGATTCTGTTCTTCAGATACGGTGGGACAGTGCTCGCCAATCTGGCAGTCTTCGGTCTTCTTCTCTATCTTCTCGGCAATTGTTCTTCGGGAGATATAATTAGCGCCCATGATCTCAACCACTTCAGGGTGATTCAATCAAGATTAACGACCATTTAATTTAATTTGTTTAATCAAGTAAATTGCTAGTGATTGGGTGAACAAAATTCATGTGGTACCCTTGTCAGCCAAACATTTAGTATATATAAATTAAAATGTATGTCAATATATTATTACATCCTCCTTCAGCTCGCAGGATTCATCGTGGTCGGCGTTGGTCTACTCTCGTGCATTCCATTCTACGTCGGGACAAGAGAGCCCTCTGCACCCGAACACAGTTACTCCAGGCTGAACTCAACGGCCTCGCATGTAGGTTATAAGATAGAGCAGTTGATCTTCAGATATTTTTAACGATTGATAAACAAATTTGTTTGTTTTTTTTTCAAAAAAAGAAAGCAAATTTCAGGCAAGTCAGCTCTCTCGCATGCACTGGACTAGCTGGTTCGGACATATTCAATTCTATCAGGTATAAGCCAATTATTTTCATAATTATCCAGAAAGATTCAAGATCGCCCTTCTCTACATGCTGTCCCGGCTGTACATGAACATATCGCAAGTGTACATGCCTTTCTATTTAACTATCGTCCAGGGATACACCAAGGTATGAAGATGAAGTAAAGATTTAAAAAATATATATTTTAAAGTCAATAAGTAGCAGTTTATTTTATTTTTTACAGATTATAGAAAGATTTAACAAGAACTTTTATTCTACAGACATTCGTTGCAACGATTCCGATGATTTCGTTCATCTCTTCCTTCTTCATCTCTACCATCCTCTCCATTCCAATGTTCAACAAGCGACTAAACAAGAAGGTCCCTGATATCAAAAAAATTATTATGATTAGGCGGATTAATAAAACCGTATTTCGCTCGATCTTGTTGTTGAGTTGCAAAATAAGTTCTATCATATATGTAACTATAATTACCATTTTTCCGTATTATCTTGTTTCAGTATAATGTTGTAGTTGTGTTCCATAAAACTTTCCTTCTTTCAGGTCCTCTACGTCTTCGCTCTCGCCCTCGGCACTGCAAACTGCGTGTGGATGAACTTCGAACTGCAGGGATGGAAGATCTACGCGGTAGCTGCGATTCTAGGCCAGTTAAATTCTTCTATTCAAGCTAGGAATGGAGCAAAAATAAATATTTTGGTGTTAAATAATCTTACTTTAGGCATTGCCCAATCAATTCTTCTGGTGACTTCGCTGGATATCACGGCTGATCTTATAAACAAGAATACGGTTCGATACTTTATCAACATTTTTTCCAAATTTATCAACCAATTAACGATTGCTGCCCGATTCCTGATGTAGAGGGACGTTGTCAAGTCAAAAGTCAAAACGCATCAAATTTCAGGAATCAGGTGCATTCGTGTACGGTGCGATGTCGCTCGTCGACAAACTCGCCAACGGAATCGCCTATCAGATCATTGAGCTGCTCAATCCCAACTGCGGGTCAGTTATCATAATGTGCTCAGGTCAACATCTAGGAAACATATTTCTAGAAAAATACCTCCAAAGTCATAATTATGAATTTTCACATTTGTAATTTATTTTGCAATTGTACTAAAAATATTTTTCTAAGTAGGTATTCACTGTAAAACATTCGGATTTGTACCGGTGGTACAAATTTTAATGAAAAAAATGGAAAATTATGATTTTTTAAGTGAGTCCTCCGAATCGTGCTCGTCCTTCTACCGTGCAATCATGGTGTACGTGCCCGCAGTTTGTCTCATCGCTTCGTTCCTCGTTCTTCTCTCCCTCATTCCAGCCGAGATTGGAGCAAGAGGAAGACGAATGAGACGTGAGTGCTCTTATAAAATTTAATGTATTCCGAAGGGGCTGGGTTCGTCATAGCCAAAGTGCAACAGATTACCAACTTTATCATATTTTCTTTCCCCGGTTCTAGATATGCACATTTTTGCGCAACTTTCTCTAGAATCCCTTAGCACTCCTCAATGGTTCACTGCACGCTTTGTATCTGAAATATAATTTGGAATGTGGGCTTCTAAAATTTGATAAATTCTGGGGAGGGGGGAAATTCACGAGAAATGGTAAAATTTCAGCAGAAGACGTGCTTGCACTCATTCAAGAGGAGAGCGAGCGTCAGGAGCGAGAGGAAGAGGAGGGTAGACAGGATGCACTACGAACATGAACTATGCACCGATCATTTCATCCCATTCGCTCCCTGATGAGCGGTCATTTCTACCGATACATATACCAAAAGGACTGTTGTCCGTTGTATATCTCACGTCACAGATTACCAATTTTCTCATATCGCCCAAACTTTCTTTCCACCATTTTGATGATTCACTCAGCCCGATTTCAAACCCAAGAATGTCTCGATGACGCGTCCTAATTTATTCCCCTGGTGCATGTTTTACTGTTAGCGGTACGATCCAACTCGTGACATACAAAAGAACTTCTGCCTTTACAGAGAGATCGCATAATCATCCCGTGAATTGTTGCCTGTTCGATTGATAAACTAATAATATATACAATAAATGTTGTGGTTGTAGTGCATATCCGTAAATCGGTAAGCAGCTTAGTAGAATAGTTAACTCATGCGAAATTCAGTTGATACTAAAACATCACCAGTGAATGATGACAGACAACAGAAGTACACACATCATAGCCATATCATCAACTCTTTCGCATAGTTGCGGAGATGCTGTTGATATTATTATGAATTGCTAATTCGTGGGAATGTCTCTCTCGTGAGAGGGGAGGGTATAATCAGATTTTTCGCAAATGAATAATAAATAAAGGAAATGGAATTGGAATTGATACTATCATAGAATTCAAAAAACTTGTCACACACCACGGAATATAACGTTCCGTTCCAATCTATGGTGTACTTTTTTCGCCACTTTCGCATCATTTTTCACGCATGATATGTTATTTTTTTCTGTTTCTAAAGCAATAACCGATTATTATAGCGCGATGAGAAGTGATTGCAAAAGAGCGCTTGATTAAATTCGCATTTTCACGCGTTGCCGCGCACAATATTTCTGAAGCTCCGCCCCCTTAGCGTAATAGACGTGTGTCCGGAACGTTTTATTTCTATGATAGCATGGACATGAAATGAATTGGAACTAAAGTATTTATTTTCATTGTAGGTCACACAATACGAATTCGCGAAATCAAGGATTTCATATGCAGGAAGGTCAGTTTTATTTTTTTGTAAAGCCTCAAAAATGTGAACAGTTTTTGATAATTTATAAAATGCAAAATCATGGAAGCGAAAGGAACAAATTCATTCACATCATGAGTAATGAATATCGTAGAACCATGTTCACTTTCCCTTACGCCCTGCTTTCTTGATAGTGGTAGTCGTTGTGGGAAGATGGACCGTGGTAGGCACCTGTACGGATCTTGATGGACCTGCAATTATGACTTGTGTCGGTATTCATGAAGTTTTAACTGGTGTTTCGTGTTTTATCGATAACTTTTGAAAGAAGAAAAATGTATACATGTCTCAATTCGCTAACCGCTCGTATCAATGATTATTGTAAAAAATGACCTGGTGTCATCGAACCATAGCGACTGATCATTTCGGGAAGGATGATCTCTGGACGATCTGAAAATGCGTTGTTTTTTTCAAATAAATTTAAGCTCCCAGTATAAAACTGCAACTAACTCAGAGCGCAGCCAATTCCTTTGTTTCCCCCAGCCACAGCAGGTGCAGTTCCGACGCGTAGCTGTGCCATCTCCTTGAAATATTGTACAAGTCATTGGTTATAAGGTCTTCCATCTGCACCCTAGGTCTGCAAACTGTACCTGGATTGGTTCAGCCTCTTGTTTCTGCAGCTCTTCCTTTGGGGCTTCAATCGTTTTCACCACTACATTGTACTTATTGAGTTCCTGGATGAGCCAGTCTGGCAGCGGGTTGAATATTGCCGGTGGTTGAGTGGAGGAGGAGGTTTTCGGCTGACAAATTGCGTTGACTCTGGCGTTTGACATCAACAGCAGGTCATTGTGGCTTGAAACGGGAGCATTGGGAACGTTGCTGGTCGAAGTAGGAGGAGCAGTAGGTTGAGTGACGGCTGTTCTGGCTTGGAGTGCTGCATGGTTTGCTTTCAGTTGACGTACGAAAGAGGCATATTGTTGAGATAATTCAAACTGCTTGGCAGCTTCCTCAATAGCCACAGTTTCGATAATCGTGTGGACTTCCTGAGTCCTTCCGATGAAATAGGAAGATATGAAGTGGGGTTTCTCGAGCAAGAACGACAAGAGGGTACGGATAAACGGCTGACAACCACTCTGCTTCTGCCGTTCCGAAAGTGGCTCAACCGGATTGGAGGGTATGGGACCAGCAGCCATCATGGCAAGAGAAATGGGAAATTGTGTGCCTTGAGGTACGACCGAGTCAAGTAAGGCCTGCAAGCTCGGGATGCTGGAGTGAACGGAGACTGTGAGATGTTCTCTATAGGTCTGGAGAATGTGGATTAGATTTGGAGGTACAGTTGATGGAGGCAGAGAAGGAGAGGAGAGCGTGGATGAGGTTGATGAACTATTGCTGCTGGTTGTGGTTGGAGGAGTCGGTTGAAGTATATGTGAGGCAACCGCAGCCTGAAACGGGAACAGTTTTGCTTGAAAAGTTTGCTGCACTGATAAGTGCATATTGTTGAGATTATGGCGTATAAAACGCACCGCATAAGCCTCATTGAAAATTTCGTTGTGGAATGGTCCCTGTCGTCCTGTATTCGTTTTGGTATGATCCATTTCGTCCGTTGATTGTTTGCCTTAAAATATTTTTCAAATTAGTGTGTGATTAAAAAATCAATTACGTTGTTGACTCATGATGCAGTGGTAGTCACTGAGAGAAAAAGAAGGCTTGAAGACCTGCGAAGAAATAACGAGCTGAGTGTTACGATCAATCACGACTATGAATATATAATTATTATATACGAAAGGATATACGTTGTGCGGAGAATATGGGGAATGATACAGAATGTGAAGAATTTTGGCAAAGGATTATACTAAGATTTCAAATACATAGATTCTAATTAGATAACTCACTTTACAATAATAGTCCTTCCAGTTAAAATTCACGAGTCAATTTAAATATTCAGTCTAATAACTGATACGAATTACAATTTGAGCTAGAGAGTGAGTATGACGCGAGTAAGGAAGGAAGGGATGGGAGAATCATGTACGTGAAAAGCGAGAGCGCCAGAGATGTCACATTTCGTATATAGAGAGAGTAATGTAATGGGAAAACGTTCATCGATTGACTCGGACACAAGATCATATCTCTCTAATAATTCTCACGACGATTAATAGAAATTATCAAGTGGGCAATTATTAGGCAGAAAATATTGCGGTTAGTTGGTACTACAGATACTTACAATCTGAAGAAAGGCGAAACTCTGAGATCGGGATTGAGAGGGGCGTTAATAATGAGGAGGCATCTCTGGCATATGGGGATGGAAAAAAGAAGGAAGGAAATGAAGAGAAGAGCGGTAAATAAAGAGCATGAACTGACGGATGTAGGAGGCTCTAGATGCCGTATTTATTTAGATAAAAGGCAGTTTTCTGAAATGTAAATATACAGTAGACTGACGACTAGTGGGAGGTGTAATCAATGGAGTGCCCTCCGACACCTCTTGTTGTCATGGGAAACACGGGGAAATATCACAGAGGAAATGTTGTACACTGAGATCTGAGCAGAGTCATCATTGCACATGAGAGAGTGTGTCAAAGGAGAAGGGAAAGGGAAGGAATGGTCTGGCTCTCTCACTTTTACATGATCTCTCGCTCCTCTGACCGACCTGAGAGCATTGCGAAATGAAAGAGTCCGACGATAGTTCGGTTACGGAGAGGAAGGGGAAGAGAAAGGAGATTAGTGACCAGTCGGGAACACCTGGTACTAATGAGTCTGCGCATCCCGTCGGATAATAGAATGTATCGAGGAAGAAAGGGATGTTCCCTCTCCTTATACCATCTGCTCTTTCCTATTGCAGTGTGCCCATAACCTGGCTGGAATCGTCGTCTCAGCGTGCAATGCGCAAATACTGTGAGAAAATCGCAAGATGGGAAAATCATCTATGGAACTGAGGCTTCGTACAAGGCATTCAGCCATTCCGCTCCAAGTAAGTTATAATTCAGATATCTCCACGGAAATTGAGATATCAATGGAAATATTCGCAACTATCTTTTATTTTTGTTTTAACATAAATTAGCCGCAGAAACGGGTGAAAGATAAACTGACAAAAATAAATCAAACAAAAATAAATCAAACGGCTCAACGGAGTCTCGAAATGCGATTCTGAACACTACGTCAATGAAAGTAGGTAAGTCTGAATAAAAAATCATTGAAAATGAAGGGAGAAGTAGGATAGTGTAAGGTAAGATGATGAAGGTAGTAGGCCTAGAAATAATCCATATTATCTGTGTCATCCGTATGGTTATCTTCCTCTGCGATTCCTGATTCCGTCTGCAAAGACAAAGAATGCGATATTTTTACTTTTGATTACAGCTAATTATACCGGGGAGAATTTCTCTTTTCTGGACCAGACAATAACAGCACTTTTATTTGCTGGGCCATGGATTCTATTTATCTATCATAAAAATGGAGAATAATTCTTCATTGTAGACATGATTGCTAAAAAGTACCTCTCTCTGTTCCTCGATATTATTGTCAGGAGTGTCACTGCAGATGAGTACGCAGGTCTCTGCTTCCTTGAGCGCCTTGAACAGCATACGAGCCTGATCTTTGATCGTCTCATCGGAACCGGATCCCTCAAAACTTCTCGCGTAATTTGCCTATCTAACATCTGTTATCTAGCTGGCATTACCAGTGGGTTCCACCTAGCGTTGTCCTACGACAGTAAAATCGCTTGACGTGGACCTTCACCTTCTTACCTTTTTACTATCGAAATAGTGCTCGAGGATAACTTTAATTTCTAAAAAAACCTACCCTCGACTGTATTCTTCCCAGCGGCGCCAGTGCACCATCGACAATGTGCTGGGCGCAAATGAGTAGATCGGCCACAACTTCGAGACAATTCTGTTGCGAGAATCCGTCCGCCATTAGGTCGACCATGTCGGCCAATCGGTGGTTCAGCTCGCACGTTGCAGTCTTGATCGCCTCTTGATGACGAGCCTCCTTCTCCTGATGCTTTGCCAGTTTCACCGCATCATCCTCATTGTCGGAATCGTCCACATGCTGAAAAAAGGTGAAGTTGTATCCACGTCAAGCGATTTTACGTCATAAGACAACTAGAAAGGCCGGCTGTTAGACGGACCACGTACCCTGCTGTCCAGTGGTTTCTAGGGTACCTGCTGAATGGGATTGGCCTTTCTGCGACACAGGGCACAAGCCTTAATAGGAGACGGACGTAGATGGCGATAGGCGAGGGAATTGATACTTGCCGGTGGGGGAAATTGTTGAGAGGGAATTACAGTGGCGAGAGGGACAAGTGCCGATGTGTCCGGAACAAAGGAATTGTGGGTCACAGGCAGACCAGCCTGCTGGGATTGCGTCTCGTACTCCAGGGAACATACAAAGTAATGATTTGTCATCTCATTGTTCTCCTCCCTCTCAGGCACTGCTGAGATGGGAGAAGTTGGTGATGAGAGACAGTGATCAGAGAGCTGTGAGGGAGAATCGGACGGGATGGCCTCTTGTTGCTTGTGAGTGAACTCAGCGACGATACGGTCGGGATTTTCCTGCAGGTATCGCAGTAGGCCCTGGACCTGCCCGATGAGAGTGGTGGACTGCGGGAGAGCGGTTGCATCTGAGAAGCTACTCGGGGAAGAATGATCAGAAGAGAAGGAGGCAGGCGAGAAGTTCAGGGCCTGAATAAGGAAAATGGTTTCATGAAAATCAGTATCTCATACCTGTCCGCCCATATCGGCGAGAGCCTTCGCGTATCCTTCATCGAAAGCATTCTGATTTAGGGAGATTAGATACGCCCAAGAAAAATTTGTATTTTCACCTTCTTGGACGCAAGCTCGTCTTTGAGTATGACGATGGCTCGTTTAGCATCATCGAGACACATCGAATCAATCGCTTGATCAGAATAATATTTTTGATCACCACCATTCAGAGACATATCGAAATCTGAAATTGTTTGTTTTGACACGAACGTGTAACAAAGGCAAGTATCACGAAAAGATCAGATAGAAAAACAATTGCCCGACGGTCAGAAAGAAAAGTTGAGGGAATTGAGATGAGAGAAAGAGTGGAGTGAGGAGGAACGAGAAATGTATGGCGATCAGAGGGTTAGAGGAAGGAGATGGGCACTTTACATCCTGCAATGGCGAATATTTATTATTATGATTCATCAATCACCATCATCTTCATATAGCTTCTGTTTTGCAAATATTTATTGACAATAAAACTTGCAGATTTGATTATTACGTTTTTAGGAATTCTCCTCAGAAAATTGTATTACATCTCAGATTTCGATGAATACGGGTTGTAAATAAAGGTTGTAAATAAAAAAGTTTTTTTTAATTTTAGAATACTATTTTTCCAAGTATCGTTGATTAGCGCACTTCGGAAAGCAGATCTTGATTCTTCTAAGTGTTTCCAGAGTGTAAACTGGATACTCATCGAACATTATGCAAACTGTTCAAAAACTTATTTATATTAGATTTGGTTTCATTTTACACAATGGGAATTCGTAGGGATACAATTCAGTAAGTTATTGTGATATCGAAATCGTGATATTCATATCGGGATTGGCCACAATCGTTCTTTGGGTTCACTCTCTGGAATAACACAATGCATGCTAAGACATACAAAACTGAGGAGTTTGGAATGTTGATGGGGTAATCGAATATAGTGGTAAAAATGAAATGGGAATAAACTAAAAAGATAATTGATATCATGAGTTGTTCATAGATCCCCTTCAGTCGCCATTCTGATATCCTGAAAAAATAAAATCATGTGAAAATATTATCACTATCTTTCTCTTGTTAGAATCGCGTTTGTAGAAAAAATATTACTTATAATTGGGTAAATTAGTAATGTCCAAATGATTTATTCTACCAATTATTGTGTACCTTGCTGAGGCGTAATATTCTCGATACGTTGAATGGTTTGGAGATGCACCTCGTCATCCGACAGATTCTCGTTGAAGTAGAATGCATGTTCGATACGATTATTACCGTAACCCTTAAATTTTCTGGCTCTATATTTCATCCTATAAAAGCTATGCTGACTGAGATGGGGATAGAAATGACGTTATAATGATCTTCGTCTCGATGAGCTCAAAATTTGCGATTACAAGCTTATCGCACAGATCGATCTTCAATCGGAATGATTTCTGTACTATTGAAGTGGCATCACTTCCAGATTTGATCGTGTCTCTGAAGCGTATTCTTCTCTCCCTTTTCCTATTTTTTTCCTATTTTCATATCCATCTCAAAATAATCTGAAACGTTTTTCGTATCCATCTCAAACTACTCTACGCAAATCCAACGGTAAAATTGCAAAACTGTGTGAAATGTCTACCCTCGATAAACTATTAACTTCTCGACACCAAAGTACTGTATGTGCCGACTGTCGGTTGTGTATACTGTAGTTTGATGGTACAATCCTAGTGATCTACCAATCCTTCTTCTCTCATACCATTTATTCCTGGCCTCGTACACTCGCACGTTCCAGTAATGGTCAGGTTCTCTTACCTGATGTATTCTTCCTCGTTGATCACAGTTATTGGGAGAGCACGTAAAAGGGAGAGAGTAGGCCGAATCATTGGTGTGTTCTCTTATCAAATGCATACGTAGTCTAGTGGTGTCTCTTCTCGCTTTCTCTCCGTCACTCACTCTGTTACCTGCACTCATAACATCACGTGTTCCCTATTTTGACTAGGTCAGTCTCGGGGAGAATTTCCCCGCTAGCGGTTCTTCTCCTGTTGCATCCCACTCTATACAAGCACCATTACAACGTTCCATTGATCGATTGCCTCTCTTGTTGCTTTCACTCTCATTCATCTTCCTTCCATTTTAAACAGCATGATAACACGCTGTATGGGCCGATTCGCAACTCTCTCGCCATTTGTAGCATAGTCGACCATAGCAAACACATCTCCATTATCCATCTAATATAATTGTGGAAGTTGTATGCTCGCGCGCGCTGTGTTTTTACTCGACTCGACCTTTCTCGTAGTGTATCCCAGCGATAGTGTCTCTTCTATCACTGTCAGGGGTTCGCCTGAGAGTATTCCCGTTTTATATTTTTTCACTAATTGTTCATGGGTTTTCCATTGAATTTTCGCAATTGTTTAGTCGCAATGTGTCTAAAATTTGAAAAAAAGTTATTTATACTAATAATTTAAATTTTTAGATGGCTGCCCTGAGCAAGTTGGTGGCGTGGGCCCAGGGAGCGCCCGTGCTACACTCCAACTGCTACGAGACCATCCACACTTGGGAACCAGATTGCAATACGGTGGGTAAGAGTAAAAATAAATTATTTAGCAATAAACGTAGGATAATAGCGAACCTATTTATTGGCACTAATGCAATATAAATATTTTTAAAAATTTTACCTCTCGATGTTCGGTGACATGCCTTGCTCAAAATGTTCAGCACAAATTTCTCCGTTACAGGCATGGTTGGTAGCTGTTCCGGAAGCGCTCCGGTTCTCCTTCAAAACATATGCCTCTTTTTATCTTGTGAGTTTAATATTTTTAGTATTCAGAACTTCAGCAACGATATATAATAACAACCGAATAGATATTATATATATTTTCGAACCCCAAATCAAAACGTCAGCAAGATGACGGACCTCCACCGAAATCTACCGAAGAATTCTAGCCATTAGGGATATACTACCTTACTGGTAGATGAATAATAGAAATAGTAATAAATTGCAGGTGACAACACTCGTAGGCGCTAAGGGTAACTTGAAGAAGATCGACTGGTCTAAATTTACGAAGGACACACTTCGATCTACAGTATTTCTCACGTGCAATCTCATCTTCTACCTCTCATTCCTATGCCAGATCAGGTTTGTACTAAATATATTTATATTACAGTTAATAAATATGGAATATCTTCATAAGTACATTTTCTACAATAAATGTTATATTCCGAAAGTAGCGCAAACTATAATTAATTTAAGAAAAGATCTATTAACGAACTGATAAGCTATCGACCCTAATTGTAGACGCGTTGTTGGCTTCCATTCCATTCCCACTCTGGGATATACTAACGGCATCCTCTCCTCATTGTGTGCAATTCTCGCGGAGAAGAAGTCACGACGACCCGCACTGGCTCTTTATCTCACGAATCTGGTAAGTTAACATACTTGCATTGTTGTCATGTAAATATCTCTTTGAGTAATATTATAGAATTTCGCAAGACTCTTGTATTCTTCGTTGGAAACAATCGAACAAAATTGCCGAAACTAACTACTTTACTTTTTCTTAATCTAAGCCTAAACCAATCATCAATTTCTGTCGGTGTTGTGTGTTGTGTGGTGTTAATATTCTTGCAGGCGTCCGAGACTCTATACCGCCAACTGAGCAATCACGGGTATTTGAAGACGATACCTCATGGAACATTCATTCCATTCGCGATCGGTCTCGCTCTATTCAAGTATCTCTCCACTAAGGGAGGATTGGGAAAGAGTCTGGATGGATTCCTTTCGTGAGTATTGTTATTTTTTTTATTTAAAAATAGTATATATTAGAATTTGCTTATGCCGAAATTTCGAAAATAATTGAGTTCGCAATGAATCGATGATCACTTCAGCTCTGCTCTTCAAGACAAACCCGATTCTGGCAATTCACACATCGTCAAAGTGGGTTCGGCAGTACAAAAGAATCTTCCCAGCGCGTTCCAGGTGAGATTGATTGCATATTTTGTCTCAAAAATATGTAAATTCTATAATTTGCTTTATCACTGATTTTCCGGGCATCATTGTTTGGCCAAAGTAATTCTATTTTTCCACTTCTAACCACATTTTTAAATGTATTTTCATAACTTTCAAGTTTTTTGAAGGAATATAATTGCTAGTCAATAGTAAACAACAAATCCTCATGCTTGGAAACCTTTGATGTTTGCAGGAGATGATCGAGCGATTGAAGAAGGACTGCGGGAAGACTGCAGCATGTGATCATGATGACTCTTGTGTGTACAATGGATCAAAAGTGAGTCATACTGGATAAAATCTGAATCTAATAAAAAAACGGAATATGAAAATAGTGTTTGTACATGACGACTGCGTACCAGTAAATTCGAAAAAGTTTCAATTGACTAATCTTGACAAAGGCAGAATTGTCAGGTTTTCCTGCACAATGCCTCAATCGGTTTGGCCGTTAGCAGCATTCTCTCTATAGTGAAGAACATCGCGAAACCCGGAAAGATTCCTGCTGCACTGCTCAACAGGGATAATCTGAAAATGCCGTTATTCTTCGGCCTACTACCGGCGATCTATCATGTGAGTCCATATATATATGAGGCGAATCACGAGAGAATCGACCACCCTGTGGCGGAATACAAAACATATGTCCAATCCGGCCCAAAAGTATATGGCATGTACTTTTTACAATGCTCTTTCAAACTGCGCTTCGGAAATTTGAATATCGATTTTTATTTTCGAGTTACATGAGATCAAAGATCAACCACTAACGATTTTTTCTTGAAATGAGCCCCACGAAATTATTCATAACTCGCTTCAAAATAAAGATTTTTTCGCATTCTAAGTTGCCATGGATAGAGGGAAGCTCGGGCAACATTTGTCAGAAGAAAAAGTCATTCCTGGTCAGTGCGCTCATGAGGAGCTGTCTGGTGACCGAAAAAATAGCGTAACCTTGGGAATACCGATGTCCCCAAAAAGTTATTATGATTTTTATAAAGCACTTATATATGCCTCAAAAATCACCGAGGGGCAGAGAAATCGGAGGTTGGGAAAAAAAAGCTCTCACTTTCGTCTATCGGCCCGAGGACGAGTTTCTTAAAAAACAGTTCCTGACGTTCCTTTTGAACCTAAATGTGCTCAAATTTATTTTAAATTATCATTAAAAAACATTAAAAACGTTTGCCACACTTTGGATGGTCTCAATTTGAAGAGAAAGTGTCATTTTACTCTTCAATTTTCTTCATTTTCATGGTGCCTTGAAATGGAACTCTTAATGTTTTTATATGATTTAAAAATTGCCGTAGGGTCAGTTTTTAGTGTAGAATTCGAAAATCGACACTAGAAAGGCGTATCTTCAAAACCCCCTCTTTCGCAGATTCACACATCTCTTTACCAGATTTTTTTTTTGGAAACTCATGAAGAGGGATAAAAGACTATGCATGCTATAGTAATTATCAAAGATCTAGACAAACTGAACATTTCTGTGAAGAAAATGAAGAGTTTTCTCTTCATTGCAGAGAGTTATGTCGATTTGAAGAATTTGGATCTTCAATTTTCGAACCTCTAAAAATCCAGATTTTACATTCAAAACCTTTCATTTTTTGACTTAAAATAACAAAACTGATGATATTTTGCAACTTTGGATTGTTTTGGACCGATTCCATTCATTTTGAATTTTCAAGGATATTTTATGGATTCGAAAAAATGAAAATTATCAAATCTTTCGGAATAAGTCCAAAACGATCCAAAGTTGCAAAATATCATCAGTTTTGTTATTTTAAGTCAAAAAATGAAAGGTTTTGAATGTAAAATCTGGATTTTTAGAGGTCCGAAAATTGAAGATCTAAATTCTTCAAATCGACATAACTCTCTTCAATGAAGAGAAAACTCTTCATTTTTTTCACAGAAATGTTCAGTTTGTCTAGATCTTTGATAATTACTATAGCATGCATAGTCTTTATCCCTCTTCATGAGTTCCCAAAAAAAAATCTGGTAAAGAGGGGTGTGAATCTGCGAAAGAGGGGGTTTTGAAGATACGCCTTTCTAGTGTCGATTTTCGAATTCTACACTAAAAACTGACCCTACGGCAATTTTTAAATCATATAAAAACATTAAGAGTTCCATTTCAAGCCACCATGAAAATGAAGAAAATTGAAGAGTAAAATGACACTTTCTCTTCAAATTGAGACCATCCAAAGTGTGGCAAACGTTTTTAATGTTTTTTAATGATAATTTATAATAAATTTGAGCACATTTAGGTTCAAAAGGAAACTGTTCTTTAAGAAACTCGTCCTCGGGCCGATAGACGAAAGTGAGAGCTTTTTTTTTCCCAACCTCCGATTTCTCTGCCCCTCGGTGATTTTTGAGGCATATATAAGTGCTTTATAAAAATCATAATAACTTTTTGGGGACATCGGTATTCCCAAGGTTACGCTATTTTTTCGGTCACCCGACAGCTCCTCATGAGCGCACTGACCAGGAATGACTTTTTCTTCTGATAAATGTTTCCCGAGCTTCCCTCTATCCATGGCAACTTAGAATGAGAAAAAATCTTTATTTTGAAGCGAGTTATGAATAATTTCGTGGGGCTCATTTCAAGAAAAATCGTTAGTGGTTGATTTTTGATCTCATGTAACTCAAAAATAAAAATCGATATTCAAATTTCCGAAGCGCAGTTTGAAAGAGCATTGTAAAAAGTACATGCCATATACTTTTGGGCCGGATTGGACATATGTTTTGTATTCCGCCACCTAGCCTCGAAAATGGGTGATTCTCTCGCGATTCGTCTCATATAAAGCAAAGGTGAAGGTAGTTCTGATTTCGGTGTTTTCTTAACGCTCGGAAAATGCGCAGGGTTCCTGTAATCTGAGTGAAACCAGCCGGAGACACATTATAGGATTGCAATTGAAAAAAAACAGTAGTACTAATTTCGAAATGGCACATCAGCTTGCCATTATTTAAAAACAAATAAACACATTTGTGCTTATTTTCATCCGAATTTAGTCAAGAAATGATCACAAAACAGTGTGCTCATTTTAGACGTCTCGATGCCTACTCAACCGAGTTCCATCATCTACTCTCCGCCCTTGTCCGAAACTTCGAGACATCATCTCTGCAGCCGCTGCTGGTATGTATACCTCTTATGACCTTACTTTTTAGCTAAAAATAAAAATGTGAATTCAGATCTTTTCGATAATGATCGAAACAAACATGAAAAATCATAATTTAAGGTTCCTCGATGATTGTGAACCCTCAAATCAGTATCTCGATGTTCGTTATGTGGAAGGCTATTGAGGTGAACATCATGATAACTCTTTTTCTTATGTGTAAAATAGACTTTCGAAGAAAGAGATAAATAGTCGATCTCTTTTAGGCATTCTATACTCATCTCGTCGAGACGGGAAAAGCTCGATGGATCAAGCATGGAGATGTTCTTCTCTACGCCATCTCGTGTGGATACGTGTTGGGCTGTGCGACGTTCGAGCCGCATGCGATCAGGAAGGGATACATCCACTTCCTCGAGGGATTAACCGGCAATAAGTAAGTTCTGCGATTTCACATTGTTCTGAATGATTTCTCGAGTAAATGCAGAGTAGGTAACAGTTCAATTCGACATAGGTAACAAAAGGGAAACCACAGCAGCCGTACGAATTTGAAACAAATTGACATCTTTATGCGGAAATGTATTCAATTCAATTGTTTACCCACCAGAATTAATATGAATAGGGGAGTATCGTGAATATTCGTTTAACTTTGCGGAGCTGGTTATAAATATTTTTAAAATATAAATCGTTTCTCTCAGGATCAAACAGTTCAACCGATGGCACTTCGATTTCTACGGCGCTGAGAGTTCGAAGCTGTACGGTCGACCCGACTTCAATCTCAATCCCAAATTCGTTACAATGAACCCGGACATGAAGCCATACTAAAAAATGTTATTATGAGTTAGTACCCCTAGAAACCATGTCAGGTCAGATAGTTAGTCTATGATGCCATTCCATAGGACCCACCATATCAATCGATTCGCATTTATACCAAACGAGTTTCACAGTATTTTCTCATTTCTGCCTCATCCCGTTGTGCATTCCATTGTTTCGGACAATATTTTTATCTTTCGGCCGAGAAATCGTCAAATAAACAATTGACCGGATTCGGGGGGGCAATAGCAAGTCACAACGAGACGATGCTGTCAACCGATTATCGGTTAGTCTCTGCAGTTCATCGTCGATAAGAAGAAAAAGCGAATACAATCTACAATGGTGAAACAAAATATTTGTGACTATACTGCATAGGGTACTGCAGGTGTGGAATTCATTATGGTCAGTTGACGAGAAATCGGATTCCGATGCATCGTTGCTGACGAATACAAAACACACACACACTACTATCCGCTTCACGGGTGTAACTATCATGATTCTACTCGAGAGGAAGTGGGAACGGGATACAAGAATGGACAAACGGGGGGACAAGTATATATCATACACGGGGTGTTCCTTCGGATGTGCGAGTTTTCTGATTACGTTATTGATGCGTCGCTGGCGCAAAATGAAGAAAAGACTATCTACTTGTTAGTGGAACACAAAGAAGACTCATCAATTGGAATGAATTCAGTGCGATTATCGCTTATAAAATAGGTATGGTGGCCGAGTAGGCTAATGATTAGACACTCAGCATGTTTGAGCGTACGATTTGCATGAGAGAACAGCGGGAGATGGGTATCCTCCCCATGAACCACTTTTGGAGTTAGGCACTCGTACTGAACGTCCGTCTCCTGAGGTTGGAGTTTCAATGAACTCTGCCTTGTGGGACATCGGAGGAGGAGGAGGACGCACCTGAACAGCGAGAAATGAATAAAGTCACTGTGAATGAAGTAAAAGTGATTCGAATGCGCTGTAGTAAAATAAGAGTTTTTGTCAAGAAATAAATTATTATAGAAATAAAAAGTATTCAATAAATCAATTCAGACAAATTATATTTATTCGCATTTTCCTCTCGTTAAATTCGAATTAATACTATCAATTATTAACATTGATGGCTCTCCAGGAAGAAAAAATCATACCAGTAGAGCAGTGCTGTTAAGCAGGTTTTGATCTTTCGTGTCCAACAGTCCGAAAACTGCACAGAATCGAGCAAGATGCGTCATCACGAGTCCAGTTTGAGGACGGAGATTCAGCGAGTCTGAAAGATCGAAGATCGATTTTGTTATTTCTTTGTTTCTAATTTGATTGTTTTGACGTTCTCTATTCGAATAATCCAATCAACTCGTAATCGATCACTACGAGTTTCTTTTCCCATCAATTCGTCTTTCACCATATGCATTTCTCGCTCAGCTGAGCATATCAATAGCGTGCTTCCTCCTCAATACTACGCCAACACTATCTATCAGTGAGAAGATGCAAAATAGCTTGCGATGCAAAGAGAGCAGAGAAGGCATCAATAGCGCAAGCCATTTCTCACGACGACTTCGATTTCACCCAGCAACAGACAAACAAACAATCCGTACACCTGGGATTGCGCCGATGAGTCAGATTTCCTTGCTTCACACCCAATCTCGAGAACCGTTCATTCCCATTGAGAGTCAGAAAATGAATCACGAATGCAATCACCATGAAGAATTTGGCAATTGGCAAATTGAAGTTTCTCTTTGGAACAGAATTTAAATTTGGCTCGAATGGATGCGTTGGGATTGAAATAAAAAATAGCCTATCAAAAACATCATTCAGAATGGCATACCAAGTTCATCCCAATGTTTCGTGTAAAGATGGCCGAGTGAATGCCATAAATATTTTGCCATCTTCTTCGTAGCGACATCGAAGTTTGCGTTGAAAGGAGCGCCTGCATCGAATATTGAATTATTTTTTTTGTTCATTGATGATTGACATACATTTTATATACATTAGGTTGAAAAATCACTAACAGAGAGTATAGTATGATTAATGTTTATCCATTTCAATTGTTTGGTTGTGAACAATGAATTAAATTTGAATTTTTTTTCAATGTCTTTAGAATCAGTGAATTTTGACTCGATCCCTCGATTTTATCTGACCTGACCTCTATTATTCCGTCTTATCATCATCAGATAGTGCCTAACCATGCGAAGGCGCCTTTTGTTTATCAGAATGACGTGTGTGAGTCATCGCTTCTTCTCTAATGGGATTGACGTGTGGCCAGCGTCATTTTCATCATCGAAAAACAGAATAAACTGATTCAAAGGGAACACCAAACGAAAATATCCAAGTGTTTCGATTCTAATGCAATTTTGAAGGTCGCCGTCGCCCAAATTGCATTAGTCTCTGTTTTACCCTGTCCCCTGATTCCCTCTCTTCCAATGACAGGTTATTGTGATCGATCGCGGAGGGTACTATAACAGAGTGCGCGATTGCTTTCTCTTCTTCTGTTCTTCTCCTCCACAATCGCTCCCTTTTGCCATACTACTTTGTTGTGGGGGGAGGGCGAGTAGTGGGTGGCATATGTCTGACCGGTGAGTGATCATTGGAAATGGGGAGATGGTGACAGTGCGGCTGGCAGTACATGTAGTCACACGATGAGATCATTGACCAACTCTCCCTACTCTCTCTCTCTCTCTCTCTCTTCCTCTCAATTGGCCCCACCACGTGATACCTTCCGCTCCTCGTGGAAATTGTACTACCTCGTGGCACCATCGAACCATTAAAAAAACTGTCACACATCATGAGATCATAGATAGATTGTACAGATTACGATTGTGGGACCGAGAAAGTGGACAAAAGGCGTGACTCAGGAATGGGCAAGGTTTCGTGAGAATCCCCCAAGCAATGTTGACCTTGATTACTCATGCTATAGCAGCGAGGATGACTCTGCATTGACCGTTGCATGAGTCAGGAGCCTGTTTTGCTCCGCCGCTGCCTTTTAAGAGAGCATTGACTGTCGACCAACTGGCGGTTAAGTGTTCGAAATGTACAGTAATTCAAATCGGAACCGCAGGTTTCATCATATGGTAGCCCATTGCATATTCGGGGAATGTACATGGGTGAAATACTGGGCATACCACGCGATCGTGATCCGATTAGAGACTACATAGCAAGCAGAACAGCGACTATCGCCCAATGCTGACGTGTTGTTCGGTTTTTATGGCAGGGGGTAGGAAATTCATGGTATGATCTCGACTGCGTTCGTATCGCATGGCTATATTATAAACGAAGAAGCGTATGCATAATGATGCATATTTATACTCTTTAAAATGCGTGCCAATCCATGCAAATATGGTTATAATTTTTTTTCAGCGCGAATATTATTTAGCTAATTTAATGCCAGAATCCAAATAAAATGCGTACCATGTCTCGTTGGGAATATCTGCTCGTTTCTACACGTCTGCTCGCAGTAGGACATGACACAATCGACATACTGCATTGCTGGATAGTGATGACGCTTGTTCTTCTCGTCAAAGTACGGCGCCTGAGTAAAGGTAAAGGTAAAAAGGTGTATCGACATCAAGAGATTTTACAGTCGTAAGACAACGCTAGGTACTGATAAGGCCAGCTGTTACTGGTAAGGTTAGGCCAGCTGGACCCACTGGTAAGGGGAGCCTTCTTTCATATTATTGGATCTTTCGCTCGGTCCCTTGTCAAGGTGAAGGCAGTATTTTCGCTCAGTCAATTCGCTGATCCTATCTCCAACCTTTCCTCTCGTTCGGAATGCGAAGAACGTTTCCTATTCTGCAGGTGTTTGCCACTCGCAAATGCCGGCAACGACGCCATTTCACATTGCGAAAGACCATCCTCTTCTCAGTTTTCTCGGAGACGAAAAATTGGGAAACGACCGGGGGAAAGTGATCACTCTCTCTCTATTTGCGATCGTTCCCAACGATTACGAAGATGATGTCCCTCCGTCTCCCTTTCTCATCGTTTCTTATCACAGAAACCCCCTCGAAACAGCTCCCGCATGTGACCAAAACCGTATTTGTTCCACCCCGCCCGCTCAAATCGCGTGTTGTTACAGCATCGCTCGATAAGTGTTTGGACGAAGAAGGAGAGAAAGGTGCAAACCTAAGCGTGACCGAACGGAAATAACTTGGAAAAAAGTGGAGATTTACAGTACACACAGATGTATATACCATTCAAATTGAGTGCTACCGTCACTGATCGATCGTAATCGTATGAATAACATCTAATTCCACGAGTCAGCATCCTAGAAGAGGAGAAGCGCTGGGGTCTTGGGGACCAAGCATGGACTGAAAAAAAACTTACCTTGCTGGTGCCAGGATAGGACATGTGCGGGCAGGTCACCGGAGTGCACATCTCAGTCACGATACCACACAGCGCATTCGAATTGTCGAAGAGACCGATCACTGCGAAGATCAAAGATCAATATTTAAGTCTAAATCGGCCGAAACTAGCAAGAGATCAGCTGATGTGCTATCAAAAATGCATTTTTTCCCTGAAATGTGGGAAAGGCAGAATGGAGATCATTGATGAATGGCAATGCACTTACTGTGAGTTGCCACCCATTCGTTGCGATCGATTCCCGGCGGAAGTTGAACAATTCGCTCGATCATCTGAATTCGTCACTTACAAATTTCGAAATTTTACAAAATTGAAAACAAATACCAGTTTTTCTGCGTAATCCATTCTTTAATGGCATTGTTGCTATTTTCGCAACCATTATTATAAAACGCATCGATATTATAATAATTACCGGGTCGTCGATAGACTCGCAGACGCATAGCTCCGATGACGATTGACTCTTGCGAACGGGGCGAGTTGGCACCTGCGAGAGTGATCTCTCATTTGTACTATCAGCACCTTTAATCCGTCCTTCAATTCGCTGTCAATATTCCCGCGATTCTTATCAGATTCCTAACTAGAAGTAGCATTGTTTGGTGCCTGTCTCGTGAATGCATCAGCCCATTTCCAATCACATGCTCATCTCATTCCAATGTGAATTATGTCGAGCGCCAGCTTTTTCATATAGGCGAGAAGACGAAAGTGAACAATGCGCATATTGTAGGGAGGAAGCGTGTTTATACGATGAGTCACGCTTACACGGGAATCGATCCTAGCCGCTTACGAATCGGTTTGCTATCGGAGAGAAGCAAAGGCGATTCGAGGAAAACCCCACCCTGTCAATGTGTTCGGGGAAAATCGATCGGGGACGGTTAAACGGCATTCAATGAGTATTTCTCACCTGTGAAGCACTTGCCACTCGTCGTTGCTTCGAATCCTTGGTGTCCTTACGACGCGAGCGGCTGAAAACTATATATTAACTTCTGGGATTGATTACACACAATTTATCTTATTCACCGCTTTCAATTTTCATCTTTACGCTTTAGATAAAGTATTGAACAATTTACTCTTCGGAGTCGTTGGAGCCCCGGCGGTCTTTTCTCTTGATGAAATTGCAGCCCTCAAAGAGAGCGCGCCATTCGCCCAGCACAGAGCGGAATGACGAGAAGCGTCCTTCGTGAGTGGTGGACACCGATTCACCCGGCGGCATTTAGTATTCCAGATCGAGAGGGATTGGAAGGAGGAGGAGACAGGGCACAGTGACACACGAGAGCGCGCGCGTCAGTGCTCACTGGAGATGGGCGGAGTTTGATAAGGACGAGGAGGAGGAGGAGGGAGGAACGGAAATACACAATGACGATTACAAGGAAAGGCCAGTGAATTGGTACAGTAGCACCGTCATTATTATAGTCATACATACGGAAGGAAATTATTAAATGCTTTAACGGTAAAATATTATCGGACTTTTTTTGAAAGAAGAAAGCTGATTATTCGAAGGAAAGGAGATGCGGGGAGTGATTACAGAGGATCAAATCGTTTACGTCGAGTTCGCTTCCTAATAACTTCAATCCCCAAAACTTATTACAAGACAATGTTTGTATTATTTGTACCCTTTGCACTGTCGCGAATATCTAAACCGAGAGGTTCAGTTCTCGATCAATGATCTGCCACACAGCTCAGAAAGATATGAGAGAACGTAAAGCGGATTGATATTGAGACGGTTACTCGTAGACAGAAAGTGAAGTAGGGTGTGAATAGGAAGGAAAGGGGAGGGGATTATCGGCCTCCTTCTGAGGGATCAAGTGAACAGTAGTGTCGTTGTCCCGTCCGTTTGTTTGGCTACTCGAGAAGAAGAGAAAGAGAGGAGAGAAGGGGGGCGAGACAGATCATAGAGTGGATACACAAAAGCTTCCACTCTGCGACACCTTATTGTTTGGGGTCAACAACTTTCCCGCAATAGCCAGTTGAAATATGAAAGTAACATGGTTTACGCGACGAAACGATTAGAGAAATTGCTAATAAAGTAGTAAGGAAGTACAATGAGCTATAGGGATTGAACAATGCCACTTGAAGCACATATCTTTGAAGGCTTACTACGGAAGGGGGCGCCGAGTGGCTTCACTCACTCAAGACGCATATGGCGTGGAAAAGTGGCCAAGTGAGAGAGAGCGGCGCGCCTTAATGCGCTTGAATAGTAAAACTCGCAATCCTAGCTCGTATCCTGAACCAACGTTTCTTGGGTGTGACCACTACAATAATCACTGTATGCTCAAATAGAATAAGTGCGGAACGGAAAAAAGGTGGACGCAGAGGGCCGTGACCTCCGAAAATAACAGAATTGTCACTTTTTATCGCGAAATGCGATCAGATTGGCTCGCAAATAATTGTGTTTGACGATAGGGGGTAGATTGGCCGAGTATGCGACGAGTCTGTCTGTGTGTTTTGTTGTTTACCAGATACTGGAATGGAAAGGGAGAGGAATTGGATGGAGGGACGGGTACGGTAGATTCGAAAAATGTGTGCATGTGTGTTGTCGCAGATCGGACAAAGCGACAAGGAAAGGAAGGTGAGATGGATGGGACAGGGAGAGGTCATGAGAGAGAGGAGGAGGAGGAGGAGGAGGGAACTGCTCGTGAGGGCATTTATCATGTCTCAGTGCTGTCAGGTAGGAGGAAACATCCGAGATAGTTGATATGGGGACAAGGGAGCAAAACATCTGTGATCCACAGTATGCGAGGAAGTGAGGGCCGCTATTCCGATCAGTGGAAAAAAACGGAAGAAGATGAGCTAAACCGTGCGGTTCTTTCGAAAAAGAGACCTCTAGGAGTTCGCCCTACAATTCGATAGCCATGACCCGGAAGGATCGTCCACGGGGGTAAAAAGTAGTGGACAATTCGCGAGGAAATGCGCACCTTTCTCGTATGATTTGTGGTAGGGAAGCGCGAGTGCTGAACTAGTTCCCTCCCCTCCCTCCTCACCCACCAATCTGTATAAGTCACGGTTGGAGTGGGTCGAAAAGTGTGGTGAGAATAGTGGGAGTTTCATCTCGGGAAATTAGAACAATTCGACCAGGGACTTACGAATTAGCGCGACCGTTCGGCCTGCTAAGAGTCTCAGTGGTCGTCTCAGGTTTACCAATGATCTTTTGCTGTGCAGAAAGGGCTAGGAATAATGGGAGATAGTGAGCGATTCGATGTCCCTCGGGACGTGACCTAGACTGTTAATTGGATAAGCGCAAACGGAAGAGGAGACGCGCGCCCTGTGATATTTGCATGATTTATGCAAAAGCTGAGCAATCAGTGTGCCCTTTCCTTCCAGCTGACGAATCTGAGATGGAAAGGGGAAATTATAGTGAGGAGGGATTTCGATCGGATGAAAAGGGGACTTGGACATGAAGTTGCGCTAGGTAAGAGATCTCAATGGAGCAAATGACGCAAGACCAGTTCGGCAAAGAGCGTGCGATATCACTGGGAGGACGGTCAGTAAATAAATAGACTGTCTCTCTCTTCCTCTCCGGAGTCACCTGAGAAGGAGGGAGTGATCAACAGAAACAAAGGGAAAATCGAGCACAGCTGGATTTCGGAGACGGAAGAAGATGATCTCTTCAAATCGCGTACTGTCTCGGTCTCTCTGACATGGGTGGGAGTAAGGCCATTACTCCGAAGGAAGATTGAGGGGTTGATCTGGGACGAAAAAAAGGGAATGATGCAGATGCGTTGTTGGGTACAACAAGGTAGGAGCAGGTTTGGCGCACCTGTCGCCCCTTTTCTTCTTCAACTTTTTGCACACTGCTACATTAGCCCCTTTTGATGTGAGAAAGACGCGCGCTTATTATTCTCTTCTTTGCGATCGTTTAGCTTATCGCTGCGAAAAAGTGCGAGAGAGCACCGCAAAAATGAAGAGCCACATCATCCTATTGGCTAGATGGGGGGCGAGGCCTATATCCCCAGATTTGAATGGGAAGTGGAAGTAGAGTAATCGAGCGGGGCGATGGGACCTTGAAAGAGAGAGAGAGAAGAGGAAGGAGATTGGGAGGAGAGATCAAGACACCCCCGAAGGCCGCCTATCCAAATAAGCGTGTCCTCCTCACTAATGGCAGAGACGCGCGACCATTATCAATTCCGGCTGATTGGTAGAGACTCGAGATGGAAAGAGGAAAAGCGATCGAGATACAAACTATACTCACTCATGATCAGATCTGAATGAATGTATCGGAACATGGAGTCACAGTGAACACTCTTCGAAGATAGAGGATCAGATTAGCGAAATAGCCTGCGGATTTGGCATAAAAGAAATCCTATTCTAAATAATCCAGGCATATAATATGAACGAATTGTAGGAATCGGTGGAGAGTGAAATGCAGAATGAATCCTCCTTAATTGTTCACAGTCGACTCACAAATCCCGTCGCACACTGCGCGGATTATCCCCTTCACTTGTTGCACATCAAGGGAGAAAGAAAAGAGAGAGACGAATGAAGAATGACTAATCACTCGTAATCGATCATAGGAGAGAACGCTATCCGTATATGGGAGAATTCGATCGCTAAATTATTCAGTTCACTACATTCACTCATGAGCATAGTGAGAATGTTCAAGCATAAAACGACAGAATGCGCGTGTTACTGACCTTGTAAGCGTGAGTAGATTGGAAATGACAATTTTGGCGAGGCAGCAACCCTCCAATTCTTCCGAATTCCTTCTCTCGATCCGAGGCGGCCGCGTAGACATTGGTTGAGGCTGCACAGTGTTGAAGCCAGTAGACATGGCTAAAGAAGGGAAAGGATACTGATGGAAGACACGAATTCACGAACATCGATGAAAGGAAACCACGACAACGAAATGAGTATAAGGGCCAGTGAATTCGCTCCTGCGAAGTGATTATCAAGTGGAGCGATAAATGAGCCGGTCCACCCAATTTTCAAGGGCCAGGAATGAGGGTGATTTCGGAAAGATAATGATATCGATTCCGCGAAAATCATATTTTATTTTGAGATAACATTAGGTTAATGCACAGACCGGGAGTCGAACCCGGGGCATCACTAAGAGCAAGTTTCATTCAGATCTAAGATTACATTTTTGAGCGGGTTCCCCAATAGTAAGAAGTGAAATGGAAGCAATCGTCCCCGGGAGAAGGCGGGTAGAAATGATGATGTTAAAAGCGTGATGGGTGTAGTGTTCTGTAGAACACACAGGGCGCGTGTGCCACAAGTGAGCGAAAGTCGGAGAATTGTAGGGGAGCAACGAGGTCAAACGAGCAGAATCCCCGACGTCTCTTTCGCTTCGAGCGCAAACTACAGTTTTGACCTTGGAAAACACTCGCGTAACCCAAGAGAGCTATGCTACTTGAATATGAATGTGGAACTGAGAGAAAGAGCGAGAGCATGGTCGAGATTTGATGAGGGATTGAGAGCACGGACGATAGATAGAGAGGGCTGATTGGAGAGAGATTGGATGGACTAAAGGGGAATACATTGCGGGAAGTTGGTGCATCAATCGCAGTTTGCGAACCATTTCTCATCGAGAGCTGAGAGCAGAGAGAGAGAGAGAGACAGTGACTAAGTGGAGGGGGTTCTAAGGGGGTAAAAGAGGAGAGGGGAGCAAGCTAATTTGCCTGTGCTCCTCCGCTTCCACATTCCATAGATGGGACGACGGCGATAAGCTGGGAATGAGGAGGGACGAGAGAGACGGTAATGGGGCATATTCAAACTGAAATGAGAGAAGGAAGGGGGAAAACAGATAACTGGAAGGAAGGAGGGGACGACTGTTGTTATAGATAACGACCGATCGTCGCGTGATTATTCATCCTTAGGGTTCGGGGAATTTATTCCTCGATCCATTTATCCGATGAGAGATGAAATATCAGGGAAAGTCAAGTAAGTGAGATCAATTCTCCGGTTCGGCTAGGCAGCCTTATCAGATTAAAGCCTTCCCTTCTCAGGATGGAACTGTTCTCTCTTTTCTCCCACTGTCTATTCCCCTCTACTCGATGAAATGCATCGCTTATGGAGAGATTCCAATTTGAGGCAACAAAAGAGCGTGCTAAGGGCGGAGAGCGACGACTTTGAGCAAGTGTCGATGATATGCGATTAGAGGGAGAGGGGGAAGACGGCAACTTGTTTGCATACACATCGCACCTTCGATGGAGGGAGAGGGAGCGCGTGGAAATGGTGCGAGAAAGAATCATCCAATTCCCACATAACACGTCGCAATACGGATGATTTCACTTTTAGTTTTTTGTTGATTGGAAATCTTTCGACAAACGTGTTCGTTGAACTCCACACTTTCTGCAGAAGAAAAACCTTATATTGTGCAGGAAATAAGAGCAAAATAATGGAAGAAAATACTTCACATGGTGAGAATTGCGAAGGGACTAGTACTCCCGAGGAGTAGCTCGGAGGGGGGGCTGTAAGCTGAGATGAGGGAGGAGGAGAGATCTCGTTCCTTCCCTTTCTCTCCGCTCTGGACAGGTGTTCCTTGTGCCCATTCGCAGACGAGCACTCACCAGCCAATAGCCTCCTCTCCCCTCGAACGGGTTGGAAACGAGCTAGAAAAAGTGGCCCTTTTTGCGAAACAAACCCCGGTCGGATCGCTGGCAACTTTAATGGGATCGCATACATTTGAGCGTTCGCTTTCGATCGAAACAAATCATGATAGCGAAAATGCAATTGATTCTTCGATTATTCTTATGAGTTTTATGAGAACAGAATCTTTCCTGAGCGATACTTACATCTCATTCCACTAACACAAATTGTCTCCTAACAAAGAGCTCATTTGTGCAGTCAGATGGTTTCAATAAGTGAGCGGTGATCACAAAGGTGTGAAAGAGAGAGGGAAACAGCTGGATTGAATGTATGAATGACCTTCGTCGTAGTAGGGAATAGGGGGTGAGAAAGGGAGGGGAAAGTTGCGAAGACCCGATCAATCAAGGCGACCAGTGGACACGACGTAATTACAATCGGACAAGGCCGTGGTCTTTCCTGGGAGGCGGACGGAGATTTCTCTGCTGAACGCATTTGAAATCGAGCAAATTGATCAGAATTGCTTAATTAAGGGAGAAATATGAGGGGTGAACGAGAGAATAGAGTGGCTGAATGAGGAAAGGGAAGAGCTGAGTGGAGGGATACGCGTGAGTGTGTAGATCTCTCAGCAGCAGCCAATCGCCCGCCAACCGGTTCAAACCGCATCCTTACTCGACTGGGACAGGGGTGAAGTCGTTATCAGTAGTGCCGTGCTATCAGCGGTCTTAGCCGAATCGTGGAGAGTTTAGGGCGGATTAGAAACTGGGCGCATAGTCAACGGCGCGCGAGCGCTCCAGTGATGATTTGGGAATGAAATCGTACGACCTCGGTTGTGGAATCGAATAAAAGATGAATCAGAGACTCGTAAAATATGAGAGAGAAAGGGTTGCGTAAGAGAGATGATATGCTCATACTAGATTTCCTGATAACCGATTGAAAGATTCTGATAAACCATTATCGCACGAAAGATCAGAAATATTGTTGACTCATCAATTTTCATATTTTTTCCACGATTCGATTATGAGAATATTCATTAGATAGCTTCTTCTCCAAATCATTAGCAGAGCCAATGATGAGTAAATGTTGCAGAGTGTGACATATTTGTAGTGGGGTTGGTGTTGTAACTCGAGTTTGTTGTCTGCTTGCGTCAACCAATCAGACGGCCCTATTTAGGTGGCGGCCATCTTTCCGAATCCGCGCTGGTGCCACAACACTCTCAACACATCACGATGTCTGTCCCCGGAGAGGGAAGAGCAGAGAGAAAAGAGAAATATCCGTATGGCTAAACAGAAACCGCCGTTCTTGCGCAATCCTAACAAGGAAAACAATCGTGAATACACACAGAAAGAGAGGGCATCAGCTCCATTCCGAAGGTCGGCGAGAGAAATGGAGATGGTCCATTCTTCAAGTTTACCAGATTCACATTTATTTTCTCTTACTCTTTTTGTATTATTAACCGTCTCGAACAATATTCAATTAGCTGTATTTTCTCATTTCTCAGATCATGGCTGAAATGAGACCTCCCGTTATTCCAGACTTGGAGGAGCCCAAAAAAGCGGTAAAGTGCGTGCTCACCCCATGATCCACCGCATTGTATCTCTGAAGTAGTCCGGCAGTTTGTCGAAGCGGAAGAAGGCCGGAACCCTCAAATTTTATTATATATTTTTGAATTCAGCACGAAAAATCTATCAGATGTAAGGGCGCCACGAGCAAAACACAGGAAAAGCGATTCCAAAACCAGGCAATTCAGGCCATAAATGTGAGATTAGGACGGTTCTCTGGAGAGCGCGTGAAAGGAAGTAACTCTCGGCAAGGTTTGAGATTAGAGGAGTGGCAGTGGAATAAAGGCACTTTGTGCTCCGCCACTCTCTCTCTCTCTCTCTCGGTCGACGGAGGGAAGAAACTATGTCGGAATTATTATTGCCCGCAGAGATGGGGGAGAAAAGAAGAAGTAGAAGCGGAGAAAGGGGGAATGAACTAGAGAGCAAAGGCTGCGACAGCAAAAAGAACAGATTCGAGGTAGAGTTACGCTGCTCAACATGCTTGAGAAACCTCTCAGATTTCAGCGTGCGCAGTTTTCAGGTGGTTTTCTTACATCTGGAGTACTTCTCTCTCTCTCTCACTCTTTCTCAGGGGATAGAATGTACACAAGTAGACACGGAGGAGTCAAATGATGATGTAGTCAACGAAACGGGAAGGGAAGGAAAATACGGACCCGTTGCGGGGGCAACCGCCACTTTTCCGCCACATTTTACCCGCAAAAACTTGCCGATAGCCGCAACGGGATACAACTTCGCGTCTATTTCGAGAAACCGATATGAAGGGATATCGAGATGAAGTGCGGGCGAGTTGAAGCAGAGCGGTAAATGTTAGACGTGCCACTTCTCCTTCGCCTCTTCCTTTTCTGTCCGTCAGACTAATGGATACGCTCCGCCTAATGAAATGGGACTTGAGAGAGGAGACGGAATGGAGAAATGGGCGATGACAATGGATGGGATGGGAGGAGAGATTCGAGAATTGATCTCTGAATCCTTCCCCCCGACCGCATCTATCTCGGAATTGGTAAAGACTCTCTCTCTCTCTCTGTCTCTCGCAGTAGCTCTCTGCGAAGAGCAAAACGAAGATAGCGCGTGGAAAAGAGAGAGAGAGAGATTCCGGGGCTCATCGCTCTAATATGTATCCGGAATAACGCCATGAAGATGGGAAGATGAGGATTGGTTGCTGTGGTGCAGAATCGGAATGAGGACACGGTGTGAGAGGAGCGCCACTTTTGATTCTTTCCGTAAGGAGCTTGCAGAATCGAATGGTACCATGTCTGCTGCGAACCGACTGAATGCGAACCATCAAATTTTGTTAGCTCCGTTTGTGGTGTTGAGAACATGTTATTTAAAATTATTGGTCCTCATCCAGTCGGGTTCTCATTCGACGGTTACCATCCTGCCTAGTCCCTTGTACAACTGACATAGTAAGCTTAGTAAACCTAGTAAAAAACCTAGCTTAGTAAACCCACAAATTTTCATATGTGACTTGAGATCATTCCCATGTTAAGTACCTTCTTCGTCTCCTCGTCTTTGGTGGTTCTTCCAGCTCAGGAAGGTCGGCCCGTTCAATCGTGTCACCCGTCAGATCACCCGCCTCCATGGGAAGATACTTCTAGAACAAATATTAATTGATAATTGTTTAATTAGTATATATATAGTTAGTATTGTTTTATTAGTCAAGTAGAAGAAATCGAGAGAGCAACCTCTAACGACGCTGACACTCGGAAGAGAAGTCGGACGCGGATATATCTTCGAGTCTCTGAAATGGTCGACTGAATGGGCTTTGCGTGATAAGTTTACTGAATCACGCGACAAGGCAAAACATGACTATTAGTGTCAGAAGATCAGTAGACACGTGCTTCTACAAACTAAGTCGCTCATGAAAAGAGGCGAGAAATGCAGCCGGCCGGCAACCGCGTGTGAATTTCATCGAGTGAGAACGAGAAAACGAGGCATTATTCAGTCTATTTCACTCGTCTGTTTGAGCAGAAAAGTGCCTGGCTGAAGCCCCCCACTTTTCTACTCAGTCTGAGAGATGAAGACTACCGTAATTTGCACTCGATGTGTCTGGTTCTCGAGGGTCGAGCAATCGAAAATCGGGGGCGCAAAAATGCGGAACGTAATCGGATAGCTGTAGGAGAATGAGAACGCTCTCCGGCAGAACCGGATTCTCTCTCTCTCCAAAATGCAAATTTGGAGAAACGACGAGGCGGTCAGATGTGCGCATGTGCTCTACTGTACTCGAGTGGAACCGAGATCGAGTTACAACCGAATTCCTGGAAAGTTCGAAATGGGAGGAAAAGGACGGCTCATGATTCGATTTCGGGCCTTCTCGCTCGCCAAATTTTCTTCTACTAACAAACGAGCAGAAAAGCGGAGAAAAAGAGAAAGGGCTGCCTTCTTAGCACCCCTCCAACCTTACCCATTCCCTCTTTCCGGAGGGGAAAAGGTTTCTTCTGAATCGCGTGAGAGATCAATGAATTTGCTCCAGATGACTCACCTAAGGAAAGAAGAGAATTCTGAATAATGCCGCATGACATATATTTTGTGAAATATCATGGATAATGGTCTGATTCTCGACATTAGACGCCCACGGTATATCAACGCACATCCTATGAAGGAAAAAGAGCAACTTCATTCTCTTGGCGAGTTATTTCTAGTTATGCGGTAAGGCGAAATCGGATAGTTAGTCATGCTTCTGAAATTAATGAGGACTGTCTGGTGAAAATGGAGAAGAGACAGAGGATACACATAAGTCACACGGGTTGAATGTTGAAAATGATCACAACAACGCCTACTAAAAGATCAATTGCCTAAGTAAGACAACCTTATGAGAGAATGTAATGCTCAATAGGCAGAATCAAGGAAGCTGGCAAGGGAGTGAGGAAGAGGATCTCCATGGAAAGTTGTCATGGTCACTTTCCCTGTGATGCCCACATCGATGGAGTCTCCTACCCTTAAACGATCTCTCGCATGACAGAGAAATGGAGAAGAAATACACTGTCACGAGTAAGACCATCACATGAAATGGCTAGAAAAGGAGGCGGGAAGCCGAGAGTCAGACATATTCGATTTTATTGAGGAATTCTCATCGTCGATCTTTCCCGCATGAAATGGCGCTGTTATGTGTAGGTCAGCGAAAGCGCGGCATTTGCAGTCAGAGAAGAGGAGGAGAATGGAGAGTCAGGCGGAAGAGATGACAGGACAACAGCGCGAGTTTGACGGCACCGAGAATCGAGAATACGAACAAATGGGAAGAAGAAAACAACTGCAGTAAATACAAGCCGAGTCTGGTCGGTTTCCACTGCCAACAGACTGTTTACGCTACGGTCACTATCATACACAGGGAGGAGGGGCAGGAAGGGGTGGAGAAGCACGGGGGAAACAGGAAGGTCCGTAGATAACTGAATTGACGCGACGTGCAAAGTCGTGCGAGGAGAGGGTCGTGTTCACACTTCAGCCCTTCCCTCCTCATATTCTTCTTCTACCCCTCACTCTCAAACCCAATATCCTCCCACTCTCATCATTATTCTCACCTCTTCGCTACTTCTAACTGCCTATAGATCAGTGTGGGGTGAGAGAGTTCCAGTGCTCACTTTCCGTGTGGAAGGAATAAAGATGCACGAGAATTAGGCATTCAACCAAAGGGAAAAGAGCTGAGAAAACGAGTGAGAACTTGCAGAAAATATAGTGGTGAGTGAGCGCACTCTATTGGAGAAACCGAAAATATAGAAGGAAGAACGAGGCGCAAGGCCTGTTTATCAGAGTCAACCCTGCAGTCGTCTCATTGCTCCGTTCCCCCTATTGGACTCTCCTTCCTTCGACCCGTTCCCTCCTCTTTTTAGTCGAGAGAGAAGAAGAAGAGGAGGGAGAGGCCGTATCTGATGGACGATTGTCTAAGCAATCTGCATTTGCGATGGCCCGGCAGAATTGGCTATTCACTCGGGCACTCATTCTAACCCCGACATCTTCTGCGGAAATCATCCATTTCTTTCTCTAATGCCTGCATTGCAGCGGAGATTCAGTCACGAATGGAAAAATATTTACAAGAGCATTCAAATTGAAATCCACATAATATGGTTTAAAACTTCAAAGATCATTCTTCTTCTCACACCGACTTACTAAAAAAGTAAAGGTAAAGTTGCTTCCACAATCAAGGCGATTTTACAGTTGTCCTGAGACAACCACGCCTGGTGGTGTACACAGGTAAGGCCAGGTACAGCGAGGCCAGCGTGATCCCCTGTTGGCCAGACTTCTAGGGCGCGTTTACCTTTCGTAACCGAGGTTACTACCAATTTGCCGACGCCTGGGGGATAGCAAGGCTTGGTTGGATTGAACTCGGTACCCTTCGAATGACCGCTGGCGCCTTACACCACTCGGCCATCCCGCCCGTCGGCTCGGCCTTACTAAGAAACACAGTAATTATTTGAAATTCACTTTTGGAGACAAGTTTTTTTTCCGTAAACTCGCTTCCGTAAGGTATTTCTTATGACTGTAACACTCTTCCTTTATTCAGTTTCGTATTTTATTCTTACTGCGATCTTGTATATACAACGACGATATTGCGAATGAATGGCATCGACAGTAGTGATTGCCTGATATTTGACGTAGAGAACACAAGTAAAATGAATCCAATATACAATACCGTTGTCTGCGTACAGATAATCGCAAGATATCGCATGAAACAATACAAATCAGGAAATATATCACTTGGTATGTCCAATTAAATCTTGGAAGACCTAGTACAACTCATTGAATAGTCTCCCACGTTTTTTGACTTATACCAAAATCAGTACAACATCGCAGTGGCAATTTAAATTGACGCTCGAATGTGGATCAATAATATTTAGGTGAATCATCGAAGTGATCCTTTTCCATGTGTATCGACTGCACCATTAGATCATTATCACTATGAACAAATGGAACGTTCTTTGTCAATCAGATGGTAATTCGAACAAAATACGACGAGAATGTAAACAACAGTCATATATTCTTACTTTGCCACTAAATGCTCTACAAGGAAATCATCGTACTACTCTGTACAGAAAAGTAAACATTTATGAAAAGAGATTATTGGCAAAATTTTATTTCAGGACAGAATACATGTAAAACCGGAAATGTTGATGATAATGTGAATATCATAAAATACACCTGCATTAGAGAGCGATACTTTCCTTGAGTCTAACAATGGGTGAAATGATTGAGCGAATTGAAAAAAGATGAACTTGAAAATGACATGACAATGATAAATTATTTACGATACGGGTACAAGACCTTGAAGGGAGTTTGCTTGAAAGTATCTATCGGACCCTCGAATTTTTTTCCATATGTAAGCTCAAAAATGATCATTTCCATAATGTAATATTTCTTATCCAACTCGATTGATTTTGTTCTGAAGTCGAGCATCTCATCCAAGACGGAGATCTGAATGAAACTATTATAATTATAAATTCCAGTGTTTTAGCGCATAAGCGTATTAGATTTAATTGTAATAAATGCAATATATTTGCAATATATATTAAGTTTCCTATATGCAATATATTCAATTTGCAGGAATCATCCGAACGAACAAGCTCATATTTTACTGTCAGAGAATGAATATCCAAGGATTTAGATTGGATTTTCTACGTTGCGTTTTCGTTTTCAACGTGTTTTTTTAACGTTTTCAATAACTTAATTTTACATACCTCGAAAGGCTCTCCAGTGCCGACGTAGATTTTCTTGTTGAAGATCTCTTCATAGCACTCTTCCATCTTTAAACCATGCATGTTCTTCTCAGCAAGCATTACGATCAGCGTCTCGTCCTGAAAAAGGATGTTGCTACGGGAAAACGTCAAAAGGCGAAGTTTCACAAAAGAACACAGCCATACATTTTTTACATACCACAACCTCGTAATTCAAATCGTTAACCATAGAATTCGGTTCACACCAAAATTTGGATGCATTAGCGACAACCGGTGTGGTTGAAATCGGTGTTTAGGTCACCCGAACGAGACGGTAAGGATAATATGCTTTTAAAAGGACATCTCCGAAATTCTTATCATATTCGGGAAAAAATAAATTTTACGTAAAGTTAAAAATAGAAATGATAAAAATTACATTTGTTATTTTTTGAAAATGAAAAGTTTGTCCTCTTGCCTACTGACCTCATTGACGCTCCTCTCTGGAAGTTGGCCTCCTTGTCTGTTCACTTCCGTTTTTCTGGCAGCACTGTAAGATATATATTAACATCCACCTGTATTTTGCGAACTGCGAACCTGAGTTTGTCCAAATATCTTCGTCTAATCTGTACGAGCGTAGTCATCACATCGTGGAAGGCTTTCGCATGTTGTCGGCCCGATTCGACCAATTCGTCCTTCAGAAATGATGGATTTGTGTGTGTTCTAAGCGTGCTAAAGTTAAACCTCAATGTTTGAACGGAAATTTATGCAATTAATAATATTTGAAAACTTGCCATTGATCCGGTGACCGGAATAAGTCTTCGAACCGCATCTTCCATCTCAAAATTACTATATTATTGACATTATTTATAATTTAAGAATGTATTTTGTCTTTTTAAGTGTTATTGCTAGGAAGTTCAAATTCAGATGAAAATTCAGGTACCACAAGATACATCAGACATCTGGTTGCTGATAATTTTTGAACAAAAAGTTGCTCTGCGAATTCAACCACCAATCATTTCAACCTTTCTTTCAATTAAAGTGAAACATGGTTTAAGAGACGAAAGGATTGGAGAAACTGCTAGGAAGAGATAATAAACGAATTCATGATTTTATGTGTAACCTATCTATATTTCATTGAACAGAAACATGTAAATCAACCTAATGAAATACAAATGTGATTAATTCGTTTTAAACAGCTCACCGCTTGCTGTTCCCTATCTTTGCCACCCAACATATCGGCCCGAGCAGTGAAACGCTACCTGAAACAGTTATGATTGAAGTTAACCAAGCGATAAAACCGATAATTTACGGTGCGGTTACACGAAATAGGAATGTATAAAGTTCGAATATATATTCAAGAAATTTTTAGGTATCGTACAAGAGAACATATACTTCAATGCACTTTCACGATATTCCGTGCGAGAGTCCCTCACCTCAAAAGATCATTTTTTTCAAGAATAATGTGACATTAAGAATTCATCTTTAACAATCGAGTTTGTCAACCGGATATAGTGGTTAATGTGTGAATGCGAAATGTGCAAGGTCAATGAATGAAAAAAGAAGTAGTAGCTCTGTCAACATGCTCCTAGACAATAAAAGTATTGTACGATCATGAGTCACGCTCATATTGGAGGAGAAAAGTATCGTTTTCTATCTTTGATAGCTCTTATCTTTCCCCGCTTTGCTTCCTAATCCCTCGCAGAGAGTGACTACAGCTCGGAAGAAAAGAGAGAGAAATCGACGAGGAGAAATATTTGAGGAATAGAAGAGAGTGAGAGACGATGAGAGAGGCTCTTCCACGTGCGAGGAACGAAGTACACTCCCCATTTCATTCGCACGTCTTCGTCTTTCATGAATATTGTCTTGTCTCTCGATAGGACTATCACTGTCTCTTATCATTCATGCGACTGACAGAGGATACGCACACCCTTGCTCCGCCTGGTCTTTGATAGTCAGGCTTTTTGAGAGCATTGTTGAACGCCAATATTTTTATTGCGCCTCCTCATATTCGTTGCTTTCTGTCGTATTAAGTTCCCAGTTCGTCATTAATCTACTGTTTCAATTGCAGTGTCCACGCACTCGCTCCAACTCGTTTACACCGAGTTCAGTCTTGGTATACTTCTCTCTCGAGAGATAATTAAGTACTTCATCCACTCCCCTACAAAGAAATTCGCTCCCTGGTGTTCACAGCACTGTAACCACGATGGCAACTCCTAGTGCTATGTTCAGTACAATGGCTCTTGATCCTATTGTAATAAAATATTTATATATTATTGTTTGTGTTGGGCCGCAATTTATCAGCACTGTACGGAAGTAAAAGAAAACTATCCGAAAGGGATGGGAAACATGAGAATGAGAACGAGCGAAGGTGAAAAGGAGAATCTCAAAGAATATTGTACAATTGCAATTCATAGAACAGAAATATTCAAGAAGTGCATTCAAGAATATTTTGCTTTTATTTTAAAAAAACCGTCGATCAGAGTTGATTAAAAAATGGTGAGAGAACAAGTGTCACACGTTTGATAATTTTTATTTGAGCTATTCTTTATATCAATTATATGACTGTCTCTGTGGATAGGATAGACAAATACAATAATTCCAGAAGTTTCTTGGGTTTTTATTATTATTATGTCACTCGAGAGACTTTTCATCGTGAGGCACAAAATCCGCAAGTTGCCGGACATTGCACCTTCATTAGAGATGTGTATGCGGTGTGATTGCAGTAGACTCTACAACAGAGAATATGAAGAGAGAATGAAACCTCAGGAAGCTGTTCTTAAATTTTCCTTACTTTCTTTCCTGGCAGTCAGATCGTCTTGTTATTGGGTTAATTTGATCGACGCATGAACCTGAAACTATATTTATGCATTCAATTCTGTACTATGGATATAAGGATATTGCAGGGTTTGTTTATTTGAGTTCGAAATCCTTCATGAAGTTATTTTTTAGCCCAAAGCATAAAGCACCATTGCAAGTTGTAATCGAGTTGAAAATGTTTGAGGCATGAGAAAGTTATATATATGTTATATTTATTGTTGCTGAAACAAGTGATTATTACAATTAAAAATACTTAGACCTTAATTAATTAGCTCACCAGTGTAATTGCTTCCATTTGAACTGCCACCACATCTTCCGCATGTGCGAGGACACTGCTCCGACATTACTAAAGTGTGAAAATATCTTTCCGATACTAATCTCGGAACTAGGCTGCTGTTGAAAGACTGATCAGTTAGTACCATCATAGTATGCAGCCACATCACAGAGTCGCGCATTCTTTTCGCAGTCGGGTAATCCAGTCATAGGATTGATCTTATCCGTGCAAGAACTGTTCGATCGAGTGGCTAAAAGAGAAGTAATTACTAATGCATGTTTTCAAAAATAATCAAAAACAGATAGCCAAAGTTGTTTACAACGGCTACAAATATTAATTTTGTGGTGTACGCAAAATTGTAAAACATACATTGCGGGTATATTCGTTAAATGTTGTAAAAAAGGTGGAACTTTCACTGACTCGTGAGTACACTTGCTGCAGTGGAAGAGGTCAATGGCACACAGCAGCCCATCACCTATAATTTCATAACTTATTTTTCCTGTTCGTTAACGTTTTTGGTGATTTGCAGACGAGACTGCTTTATATGTTTTTGTGATATGCAATAAAATTTCACCAGCGTTGCCATTGTTCCGCCCACACAAGTTCCTGTTGTTGTAATCGGAGAACAGTCAGCGTCTTCGAAACAACCTGAGAATACAACAAATTAGGTTGCACTTTTTTCTACTAGATTCTGCAGTTCTGTAGGCATTCCGACTGAAAAAATGGTTTAAAAGGACAGGGATTTTTCCTGCTCAAACGCTCGAGAGAGAAAATATAACTACCTAATTGAATAACTCCATTGCAGTTGCCAACGGACTGGGCAGGAAGGGACAGAACGATAAGGATGATAAATGATATAAAGATCATTTTGAAGTTCAGTAAAAGGCGTGAATCTTTCTTTTTGTATGAATTCACAAGTGTTTGTTTTGCCGTAGGCAGACTCTTTGTCCAATTTCACGTTCTTTATCTCAATCAAGGAAGTGCGGACCATGCAGGCTGGTCAAATAATACGAGACCGTGTGATAGCGACAATTTGCCGTTGAAATATCTGCCTTTCATGACTGAAAGTTTAATCGCTCTATTTATCATTTCAGGAGAACATATCAGAAAGTAGATGTTCTACTTAAAATAAATTTCGGCTGGTAGATGGTCATGAACGCTCGTGTTTCCTGGCCTGGTAGCATCCTAGTTTCCTATTAGAAAAACATAATTACTCGAAAAAATGACTTGTACACTTGCATGCCTTCATTATACAGACTTGACAACGAAAGGATAATTCGAGTCACATATTATTAACAAAGGAAACAACATGGTAACGTTCAATAAACAGGACGGTAGATACAAAATAAAATGGTTATATTGTACATAACAATTACCAAGTTACAGACAGTCATGAGAGATCGACGAGAAAAATACGAAAGGAACGTGATTAAGAATCTAATCTGAATCGATTGTGATCGGATGAGAGTCCTTCTGCTTTTCCATTTTCAATTGTTGACGTTGTTTGTTAGTCAAAGTCACCTTCTGAAATATATTTGTAGATTTCATTAAATTTTAGTTTAGAGCAGTATGACAAAAAATGGATGACATGCCTGTGAGAATCTAAGAGTGAACTCTTTGCTTCTCCTCATATTTCCATCTGCTCCAACGACAGCAACGAAATGGGCTGATTCCATGAAGAGGGGGTTGCTTCTGTCGAACCACGTATTATGATTTTTTCCCATACGAGCGTAAGTCCCTGAAGAGAATGTCCAATACGTTTCCATCCTTCATTGACCCCTATTAATCAACAATTACAGTTTACACGTATTTTGGAACTGCTGTGTGTTTTACTTATTTTCATGAATAGTTGAAATGAATGAATGAATAGATGAATAGTCACTATTATAGATAAAATGGATATAAGTTGATGGTTTGTTTCTAACTATTCCAATAAGAGAGAACTATTGACGATAGAGAGCTGCACATGTACACGCATTTTTTCTTGAAACTTACTCGGATCGAGGGAAATCACGAATCTAATCTTCTTCTCCTCATTGGCTTCAACTTCAACGTTGATGAATTCGGAGTGAGACCAGGATATTGAATTGGTTGTGCCCAGAAAATAGTAGAGACAGACACGTGCCGTCGACTGTAGTGATTATTAATTAGAATTAAGATAAATTTTTTTCAGTTACTTAATTCGATTTTATGAACAGTAATTTCTATTTTGCTAATCCTAATAATCAAGGCAATACAAAAGTACTCGAGTTGTTTTACCTCAGGCCAGTCTGCACCGGGAGTGAAATATATGTATCCTGTGATCATCCATGCCTTGACAAAGTCTAAATTATACGTCTAAATTATACTTAGCAGTAGAAAAACACTGTTACCCGAGAATATAGGACGATCGGTGTAGACCGTGAGATCGTATGTATCTGGAAAGATCAAATTGGATGTCGAATGTACATCTTCGTTGATAACGCATAAATTCTATTTTAAGACTGATTACTGTTTCTAAAATCCCCCGACTGTTGGGGTTTTGGAAAATTCATTCAAAAGCCTTAATGATATTTCATAACTATTTTGAACAATGTTTGATTCAAGCAAAGATATATTTTGTGTATACGTTATTTCCATTTACAAACCTGGTAGCGTATCGACAGTGGGGCATCCAGGCAGAGGCAGATCGTAAGGGGGTCGAACGAAACATGGAGAGGGATCGAAGAGAGGCACTTTGCATTTGATCTTCTTCATAATTTTCTGGTCCTGAGTTAAGGTGCACTTAATTTTTAAAAGAATAAAATAAAGCGATTAGCACATACTGCGGATGGTACAACAAAGTCCGTGTCGACATGCCAATCGGTCACATCTGGCTTGGGCCGAGGAGTCTAATATAAAATTTGTCATTTTATTATGTCCCTTGACTATTACCTGTCTCTCCAGGTGAACATTCTTGTCAGAGAACCGTAAATTGAAACGGAACTGCAATTGTATTGATTATTTTTTGAGGAATTTTTTTGAGGGACAAAAAAAAGTAAAAAAAGTAATATCAGCTCACCTTTTGCTCATCTTCATCAGAATCCGAATCATCCTTAAAGATACATATTATTTCTATGTACGCCCTTCCAAATTACATAATACTCAGTCATCTTATTGCAAATTATCCCCTAAAATCTTGTTGTCAATATATTTTTGGAGTATTCGAAAAAACGTAGCTATAAAAACTTATTCGTCTTCTTCTTCGTCTGAATTAGTTTCGACGATATCTGATTACGATATCTGATTCTACTTCGTCATCTTCTTCCTCTTCTTCACCAGTAACTTCCTCTTCTTCACCAGAAACTTCCTCTTCTTCACCAGAAACTTCCTCTTCTTCACCAGAAACTTCCTCTTCTTCACCAGCTCGTGTTTCCTGGCCTGGTAGCATCCTAGTTTCCTATTAGAAAAACATAATTACTCGAAAAAATGACTTGTACACTTGCATGCCTTCATTATACAGACTTGACAACGAAAGGATAATTCGAGTCACATATTATTAACAAAGGAAACAACATGGTAACGTTCAATAAACAGGACGGTAGATACAAAATAAAATGGTTATATTGTACATAACAATTACCAAGTTACAGACAGTCATGAGAGATCGACGAGAAAAATACGAAAGGAACGTGATTAAGAATCTAATCTGAATCGATTGTGATCGGATGAGAGTCCTTCTGCTTTTCCATTTTCAATTGTTGACGTTGTTTGTTAGTCAAAGTCACCTTCTGAAATATATTTGTAGATTTCATTAAATTTTAGTTTAGAGCAGTATGACAAAAAATGGATGACATGCCTGTGAGAATCTAAGAGTGAACTCTTTGCTTCTCCTCATATTTCCATCTGCTCCAACGACAGCAACGAAATGGGCTGATTCCATGAAGAGGGGGTTGCTTCTGTCGAACCACGTATTATGATTTTTTCCCATACGAGCGTAAGTCCCTGAAGAGAATGTCCAATACGTTTCCATCCTTCATTGACCCCTATTAATCAACAATTACAGTTTACACGTATTTTGGAACTGCTGTGTGTTTTACTTATTTTCATGAATAGTTGAAATGAATGAATGAATAGATGAATAGTCACTATTATAGATAAAATGGATATAAGTTGATGGTTTGTTTCTAACTATTCCAATAAGAGAGAACTATTGACGATAGAGAGCTGCACATGTACACGCATTTTTTCTTGAAACTTACTCGGATCGAGGGAAATCACGAATCTAATCTTCTTCTCCTCATTGGCTTCAACTTCAACGTTGATGAATTCGGAGTGAGACCAGGATATTGAATTGGTTGTGCCCAGAAAATAGTAGAGACAGACACGTGCCGTCGACTGTAGTGATTATTAATTAGAATTAAGATAAATTTTTTTCAGTTACTTAATTCGATTTTATGAACAGTAATTTCTATTTTGCTAATCCTAATAATCAAGGCAATACAAAAGTACTCGAGTTGTTTTACCTCAGGCCAGTCTGCACCGGGAGTGAAATATATGTATCCTGTGATCATCCATGCCTTGACAAAGTCTAAATTATACGTCTAAATTATACTTAGCAGTAGAAAAACACTGTTACCCGAGAATATAGGACGATCGGTGTAGACCGTGAGATCGTATGTATCTGGAAAGATCAAATTGGATGTCGAATGTACATCTTCGTTGATAACGCATAAATTCTATTTTAAGACTGATTACTGTTTCTAAAATCCCCGACTGTTGGGGTTTTGGAAAATTCATTCAAAAGCCTTAATGATATTTCATAACTATTTTGAACAATGTTTGATTCAAGCAAAGATATATTTTGTGTATACGTTATTTCCATTTACAAACCTGGTAGCGTATCGACAGTGGGGCATCCAGGCAGAGGCAGATCGTAAGGGGGTCGAACGAAACATGGAGAGGGATCGAAGAGAGGCACTTTGCATTTGATCTTCTTCATAATTTTCTGGTCCTGAGTTAAGGTGCACTTAATTTTTAAAAGAATAAAATAAAGCGATTAGCACATACTGCGGATGGTACAACAAAGTCCGTGTCGACATGCCAATCGGTCACATCTGGCTTGGGCCGAGGAGTCTAATATAAAATTTGTCATTTTATTATGTCCCTTGACTATTACCTGTCTCTCCAGGTGAACATTCTTGTCAGAGAACCGTAAATTGAAACGGAACTGCAATTGTATTGATTATTTTTTGAGGAATTTTTTTGAGGGACAAAAAAAAGTAAAAAAAGTAATATCAGCTCACCTTTTGCTCATCTTCATCAGAATCCGAATCATCCTTAAAGATACATATTATTTCTATGTACGCCCTTCCAAATTACATAATACTCAGTCATCTTATTGCAAATTATCCCCTAAAATCTTGTTGTCAATATATTTTTGGAGTATTCGAAAAAACGTAGCTATAAAAACTTATTCGTCTTCTTCTTCGTCTGAATTAGTTTCGACGATATCTGATTCTACTTCGTCATCTTCTTCCTCTTCTTCACCAGTAACTTCCTCTTCTTCACCAGAAACTTCCTCTTCTTCACCAGAAACTTCCTCTTCTTCACCAGAAACTTCCTCTTCTTCACCAGAAACTTCCTCTTCTTCACCAGAAACTTCCTCTTCATCAGAAACTTTTGACTTGTCCTCCTATAAGATGTCAAGATTTAAAATTTTACAGTCACCAGCACCGATATGTTTCTAAATCTGTCGCTTGCGTACCGCAAAATTATGACATAATAATTCCATATTCTACTCCGAGGTTACTCCTCCTTTTACTTATTAAACTATATGAAAAATATACCCCGGATTCTTCTTCCTCGAGATCAACTACTTCGATTACTTCCTTCGCCTTCTTCGTCGCTTCTTCCTGCAATCACTTTTAATTTTTAAGCCAGAATCAGCTACACGATACCTCCATCCGTTCCAGTTCATTGCCAGAATCAGCATCATTGCATTCATTTTCTTCTTTCTGGCCTCCGTCTTCTACCGCCTTTTCTGCATCACCCATCATCTTCCCCTCATCTTCTACCTTGCTTTCATTTTCTTCCTGCTCATTTTCATCGCTTAGAATCATCTTTTCATTCTCTTCTTCCTTCTTTTCGACAACCTTCTCTTCTTCGTCATCGTCCTTCTTGATTTTCTTGTGCACTGGCTCAAGGATCTGAGAAATATTAATGTTAAATATACGTATGTGCACATTTTTTGATCTGATAGAAGAAAATGCACACCTACTTGCCGAATACAATTGAATCAATGCCAAAAAGAGGTGAACAATCATGATTGCTTTAATTCAAAGTTAAAATTGAAGTTTGCTTTCAATAATATATGTTACGAGCTAGAAGGAAATTAATATTCGACTCTCAATTAAAAGGTTATCTGTATCTATTGACAAATGAATGTCTTCGTTTCACTTACCTCTTCACTTTTGTTCTTGTCTTTATCCTTCTCATCCATTAATTCTTGTAGTTCTCTGTCCAAGTCGTCCTCTATCTTCCTCTCTAGGCCATTCTTCAAAACCTTCTCACTCCCATCTTCCATCTTATTTTCTACTTCTTTCTTAGACGTCTTCTCCTCGATTAGCATGTCGTCAGAAACTTTGCTTGCATTCTATAAAACATTCTATAAAAATGTATGTAATTCAATAATATTCCCCCGGTGATATGGAAATATCTTCCTGTATTTAAGATCAAGATTTATCGTCAGCATTATTGCGTGTTCCTTCTTCAGTGTGTACATAAAAAAAAACAATGAGCCTAGTTCAGAACCTTGCGAGTAACGGGTTCTGTAAGCAAAGTTTTACGAATTAAAAAAAGGTGTGTGTATTCATAAAATTATTACTACAACGGAATTTTCCCACCAAGCGTTCGAACGAATCCATTCACCTGATCAATCTCGCCATCAAGATTCGCTGGTTGAGTGCCAATGGCATCACCATTTCTACCATCCTCGGCAGTTCTATCCTCCATCTAAATATTTAATTGGTAAGCTCAATAACACGCCGGCAGCAGTATTTGATTGGTTTTGAACCATTAGCAGTCATCGTATACATAAACGAATAATCTGATACCAATTTATACGGAGAAAGAATATACAATAAATATTCAATATTCAATACCTGCTCAGAGAAAGAACATGGGTAGTAAGAGGTTTCATTGGGTAAAATTGAAAATGACTTTCAATTAGGTTAGAGCAAGATGGTACAAAAGGCAGGAGATTGAAATCAGAGAGAACACATAGATGATTTGGGAATGTGTGTGTCTCTAGCGATGAATGTTCAAATAATTGCTCTTAACAGCAAAAAAATAAATTTAAACGAGTTTGTCCGCAGTATTTCAAGCACTTCCATGTTCATCATTGCTACCCGGTATCACTTAAATTATCGTCCAACGAAAAAATATAAACAACCGATCGGAGCACCTAAGATGGCTGAGATGATTCATTCATCAACTGCATTCAACATGGACAACTTGCGCTGGACAACAACAAAATAGTAATATATGTTAATAATTAAGTGAGTCTTACAAATCGAAATAATAACTCGAACACACTAGCTAACATCACAAAAACAAATATATACAAGTGCGAAGGAAGAGAAATTCGTGCGAAATTAATTAGCTAAATGCGAAAACGTTAAATAGATCAATGAGATTCAATCTGAATCGATTGTGATCGGTTCACCGTCCAGTTGTTGATGTTGTTTCAGGACAGCCTTCTAAAAAATTTATAATTCACAGAAATATCTAGATTTACTTCAATGCGCTAACGAATCTTAAATATATATAAGAATATAGAATTTCAATCACCTGCGAGAATCTAAGAGCGAATTCTTTGCTTCTCTTCATGAATCCATCTGTTCCAATGAAAGCCACAAAATGGGCTGACTCCGTGAAGAGAGGGTTACTACTAGACGTCCACGAGTTCTCATTTTTGCCCACTCGAGCGTAAGTATCTGTAGGAGTATCCAGATATGTTACCACCTTTCTTTCGATTGTTTACGCCACGATTTTAGTGGATGTTTGTTATGGCCGCTTTATATGTTTTACATTAGAGTAAACAAAATTTATTTACTCCTGTCAGACTTCCAAATTTTGCATACTATCAGATTATCGAAACACACTGTACATAATATCTATTCCCTCAATATCAATGCATTATATTTTGAATACTAACTCTTATTTAGGGACAGCACGAAATCAACTCTCGTCTCCTTATCGGCTTCAAATGGAGCAGTAATGAAATCAGAGTGAGACCAGGATTGAGTATTGGACGTGCCCAGAAAATAGTAGAGACGCACACGTGCCGTCGCCTGCAATGATTTTGATATTATATTGACAGAACTCTTTTATTTTCCTTATATATAACAAAACAATCAGAAAAATGGGTGTCCTACCTCCGTCCAATTTGGATCGGGCTGGAAATAAATGCTCCCAGTAATCTTCCAAATGTTGACGAAGTCTCAATGATTTACGATTGATTTGAGAAACTACATTCATTTTGTGCGTGAGAAGAGCGGACAACAAGGTAAAAAAATATTCATAACATGTCGATTTTATCTACTCCACATAGTAAAACAATAATACTCTTGCTCTCACCATCCGTATCGGGACGATTAATGATGATGTAAAGATCGTTAGGCTCTGTAAGTGGATCAAAATGGATAAATGTAAAAAGTCATAAACAATATTCATTTATTACTTATCTAGTAAGAATGAGGTCGTTTTAGAGATTTTGTACTCTCACACTAACAAGATATATCGTAATGACAAGACACACCGTATCGAATTAACTCTTTTCGCAAATATCAGATTTGTTTATGCGTTATTTTCAATATCATACCTGTCAGCGAATCTGCAGTGGGACATCCGGGCAAAGGAAGATCAAACGAAGGACGAATTGTACATGGGACAGGATCGAAGAGTTCCACGTTGATTTTTATTTTTCTAGTAATATTCTGACTCTGAAATGTTTGTTTGAATCAACTACAATTGTATGGCTTGTATTTTTAGGGATGCAAATAAGCTGTATACATCGGACGGTAGGCTGAATTCAGCATCGATCTGTCGCTCGGCGACAACAGGATTGGACCGTGAAGCAGAAGCATTCTGAAAGACAATTGAGAGCCCAGTTTCCTGCCCAGATAAATTACCTTTCTCTTCTGCAACCGTTTCTTGTTGGAGCATTCAAAATGGAAGTAGACCTTTTAAAATCTCCATCATTCCCACGTTGACTAATCGATTTCATACACAAAATACCTCGACTTCTTCATTGACGAGATTAATCACATGGATTTCATTCACATTCTCCGCTTCTCCCTGAAATATTTTTAATTGCTAACTAAACCATTTGCGCTAATATTTGCTATGCGAAACGTCTATCTGTTCTGTTTCCTTTACGTCTTCTTCTTCCGCTTCATCATTGCTCTTCTTTTCCCCAGTGCCCTCAACTACCTTTCTAACATCTTCTTCTTTCTCATTAGCATTTTCTTTTTCTTTTATTTCTTTCTCCTTTTTATTCTTGTCATCATTCTTGAAATCATCCGCGACCTTCGTTCTCTTGGCTACTGGCTCAATGATCTGAGTAAGGATCAACTATTTTTTTTGCGATTGATACACCCAAATAGGAATTTTTGAAGTTGAAAGTGTTGGCGAACCATTCCGTGCGATGAATTAGTTTACGATTTAATTTCAAATTTTGCCGAATGTGGGACAATTTTTGTTAGTGTAATTTCTTGTCTAACTAATTTAGTCTACATATTTTCGCTCTACCATTCACGAGAATGAAAATCTATGAGGTCAGTTGACCTCTTTTCTTGTTAAATTTGTTCACTCTCTCTAAAATTTTTAGGATTTTTGTTTTTCTATATTTTTCTGGCTAATGATTGTGAAATGATGAGCAATTTAAGAGAGATTTCAGGAGAAATGAAATAGTTATGAATTTAGACTAAATTTACGCTTATATCATGTGCTAAGCTGGTCTGTTTGACCGCTCCAGCTCACCATATTTATCTTGTCATCTGCATTAACTGGTTTGATGTCCTCGGAGTCTCCATGGCAACCACCGCCATTTGATGTATCGTCCATCTAAGTACTAAAGTAAGTGCAACAACTACGTCAGCATCAGTATACTTATGGTCATAAACCATAGTCATGATAAAATCGAGTATTCACAAGAATGTTTATACTGGTAGCGTTATTGGAATCTATTGAATAAGTCAACACCGGTTGAAGAAGGTAATGGCAAAGTTCCACTTTGGGGAAAATAACAACTGCGAGAGCAAGATGACAAGTGATTTCGATATGGATATTAGTAGGAACTATTGGCAAAATATAATATGCTTCTGGATACGTCTCAATCAGTACACATAGTCTTCGCCAGACGAATTTGCTTTCCACGCGCTGCAGTGTGCTTGTTGTGTTTCGTCGGAACGATTCATCTGTCGGTTTGCAGATTTCTGCAATAATATCGCTGATTAAATTTTATTCGCAAGCGCTAAATAGTGCATAAAGCAAATTACCCAATTGGTACAAATAGTAATAGTGGTAACTTAAATCTGAATTAAAACAATCTCACCTTTTTTCTGAAGAGCATCCGCTCTTCCTTGCTTCTCAATACAACTCCTTCAGCTGCAACAACGGCAACAAATGACAATGTTTCAGCACGGAGGAGAGAGTCCTCGTCAAGAAGCGTAGTTGGATCTTCCCTTTCCCGAAGATACACTTCTGTAAAATATAAATTTAAAATAGTTGTATTCGCTCAATGGATTAATTTGTCATCTCGCGAAGCCTGAAGAATGCCTAAAGAATCACACGTATATTATCTGCGAATTATCTGTAACTGTTCGGAGATTCCAATGAAGATCCATTTATGGGAAGACTTCTTTAGACATTCCCAAGGCTCTACAGTTTTCTTACTCACTTATATCGACGGTGGCGGTAAACTCCATCCTCATTTCCCTCCTCTTCTTTGCAAGAAATGTGAAAAAGGGAGTACGAGACCATTCCGTGGTATTACGGATGCCGTTGAAGTAGAATATAGCTATGCGCACTGTCGACTGAAATAATGAAAACTGAAATCAAAATCGCCACGAAGAGGCAAATTTGTTCTTAAAACAAAAACTGAATTAAAGTTGTAGAGGTGTTGCTTCTCTCACCTCAGGCCAGCTCTCTGGTGTAAATTCGATTCTCCCTGAGACCGTTCCGGAATTTATGAATTCTTAAAAATGTGAAATCATTAAAAAAAAGTTATACACGATAAGTTTGTGGTAAAAAAATGTGTTAACCTCGCATTTTGGTCCGGTTGAGCAGTATTCGCGGGAATTTTTTGCCTTGAAATATGAAAATTGGCAAATCTCTGCAAAATGAAGCGAAACCGAATTTCTTCACAACTCACTCGAATCATTCAGTGAGCTGACCGTCGGACACCCGGGAATTGGAAGCTCTATTGAGGGACGGATAGAGGAAAAGGAAAAATAGAGGAAATGGAGGAGACGGATGTGGAGGTAAATGAATCAAACTTGAATAGAATCTTCTCGCAAATTTCGCCCTGAAAACAGGAAGCTCAATAAATGTCGATATTGTAAGAATGATTTCGAGATCAACGTTTACTTGCCTAAACTTACCACCGGAGGGAGAACGAAACTGGAGTCGACGTTCACTGAAGCGATTTCAGAATCTTCAATATATGGCTGAAACCGGAACTTTTTAAAATTAAACAAAGTTGTTCCACCTCAATAATTCGGATGCTGGGAGGTTGCGATCTCGGTAAGGGCGAGAATGCAACTTGAGGTGGCTTTGGTGATGAAACAACAGGACGGGAGTACATGTATGGTAGAATTGACGGCTTAAAACAATGACAGTTATTGCTTCACACCTTAAGCTTCTAGTTATCTGTGGTTGAGAAAGATTTTATATCTTTAAACTTACTCTCTTTTTGAATATCATTCGCTCCTCCTTGCTCCTCCGAATGACTCCCTCATGTTCAACAATACCGATAAATCCCAATGTTTCCTCACGGAGAAGAGAATCTTCTTTGACTAGCGAGTCAGCGGTTTCACCTTCCCGAAGATAGAGGGCTATAACAAAATATCACAGACTGCATAAATTTCAGAACTTTTAGTTGCCTTATATTCTCAATTCAAAATATTATAATTTCGGAAAAGCGAAGCTAACATATTCGCAAGTGTTTTTTTTCACAGATTATTTTTTCTTGCTTCAAAATTATCTCTACATACTGCCTTCATTTCAAACAATGAACTCCTGATAGAGACCGATGATGGGACATCGAACTCACTCATATCGATGGTCGCGACGAATGGAACTTTCATTTCCTTCCCATATCTCACGGAAACAGTAACGATCGGAGTCTGCAGCCATACATCAGAGCCCCGAGTGGCGTTATAGTAGAACATCGAAACCCGAACTCTTGACTGATATCATCGTAAGTTTTTACCATCCAATAGAAATGAGTCTCTCACCTCTGGCACATATAAATCTGGCTTGAAAGCGATATCTCCCAAGATCTTTCCAGTTTTTACGAGCCCTTAATCGCACTTTTAATCTTCTGTCACTTTAAAGGACAACTATATTACATCGAACAGCACCACGAGAAAGTTAAGTCACCTTTTAATTTCATCTTGTTGAGGTAGACCCTCGGACATGGCGTGCCTGCACAAACTAATATTTGTTAAAGAAGGCGTCCCACGAACCGCGCGAGCGATTATGCAAAGTGAGGAATGAGAGGGCGCGCTCTCCTCATTTTGCATACTCTCTCGCTCGTTGCCTGCTTTTCAGGGTCATTTGGCACGCAGCCAAACGCTCGTATCTCAGTTTAGACGAAAATTGAAAACATGGGAGTTTCGAAAATGTTATCGTGTAGCCATGACCCATCATCTCACATCGAGAACTCAGTGAGCCAGATATTCGTGGGACACCACCTTTAATACATACATTTTTTATGTTCAAATCCCGAAAAAACATCGTCATGTCGTATTTTTAGGCCTTGTCGTCAATTAAAATTATATATTTTAACACCAAATGAATTGCTCCGCATATTATAATCAGAATCGTTTCTGAATTATTACCGCTTAGTGATTCAAAGCTTGGGCATCCAGGAAGTGGAAGGTCGAGGGGTGGGCGAATTGTTGAAGGACGAGATATGAAGGGTGGAAAATCGAACTCGATCGTCGGGATAACTTGCTCCTGGAATTTATTCCCTTCTTTTTTCCTCATTTCCGATATCTTGTGTAACATAAAAAATGCCAGGAATGTGCCAAAACGCACCGGAATATTGTTGAAAACTCGCTGTGATTTTTTCAGAGCTTCATTATAATTGATTACCATTTCGGTGTTCTTAACGAAATCCTGACGCTAAAAAACACCTTGTCTTTGGTTTTAAGCTTGGTGTTTTACCTCAAGAAGCGGCATTTCGAGGAAACTCTCGGACGTTGAGGTATTTGATATCTCAGATGGCTGTAAATACACTGTACACTGAGCAATTTAATGTTTTAGGATTAATGAAAATGGGAAAAGTTTACAGACTCTTGACTGGAAATCCTTACACAAGAAGGTGTGAGTCTCTCTTCCTCCATTTCATCCTGCATTTCTCCATCATAAGTTGCGTCCTTGTATCCCTTATGGAATAATATTGATTAAATAAAAATCAATTGGTATTTACAGAGAACAATCGATTCTTAAGCCACTCACTTTCAGTATTGCCGAGGGAATAGGTTTATTGGGTGGAGAGTTGCTCTTGACACATAGGTTCGATGAATAGTTAGGTGACTGAGACACATGATATTTTTTAAAGTTTAAATCAATACAGTGGAACGAGATCGTTAAGACATCGCCAAAATACAAATGTTAATGTATAAATTAAAAAATTCTCACAGATAAATTTCCTGCTGACGTCGCAGGATTTTTGTTCGAAGACATACCAGTCATACATCGATTAAGTTTCGGCTGAAAAGGGAGCAGATGCCAGAAAAAGATCATATCATGCGATCGATAATTATATCCCCGCTGTTTCCACGTGATATTTAGAGAATGTTAGACGAACTGAATGAAGAAGTCGAAAACTAACCAGATAATATTTTGTAGAGTGCTCAGGTCTCTTGAGAGGTGACATACCGGCCATGCGTCTCACCGGGCGACGATTGGACAGCTGAAAATTTTTCTGATTATTTTTATTTCTATTTATTGAGGTATTTTATGGCTTTTTTGGTATCAATGCCCGTCAGAGATTTCGATATCCGTCACAGATAAGAAGGCCCACAAAATAAAGTTTTATTTCTCGTTATTCACTTTGCTATATGAGAGCAGTATGAGATCTAGTCAAATGTTATACTCTATCATGAATAGCCTCATATGTACAATGAACTCAATATGTGACTGACATTAAATTTAAATGACAATCATTTGCTGTATCGGACGTCGATATATTTTTGACCTATATCTGTAAATGACTTATAAAAACTTCAATATCTCACCCCTTCCTCCTCCTCATCGCCTTCATATTCCTCATCATCTTCCTCTTCAAAGCCAGCTTCATATTGCTCTTCATCGCTATTATCATCCGATCCGCTTTCACTATCATCGCTTCTTCAAAATATACATGTGGAACTAAACCACCTTAAGAATTCAGACATTTGTTTGCTAGAATCGAACTATACGGAAAACGCTGAGTCAGCATTTTCGACTAATATTTCCCACTGGGAGCAAAAGTTAACAAAGGAACGGTGAAATCCTGATACGAGCACCCGTCAACGCTCAAACAATTGCTCGCTATTCAAAGCTTCTAAACGCTTTCCGGCTAAAGAAACGAAGAGGTAAAGTAAGACATTTCATCCAAAGCAGATCAAAAATATAAAATCATTTTCAAAGAATGCAATTTCAAGTGGTTGAACACGTACTCTCACTTACATTTTAGCTCCTCCACTTTTATTTTCATCCCCCGACATCGCTTCTTCTTCATCAGAATCCATTTGAACGCGACGAAGCTGATTACGATCCTTGAAAAAACAAAATCAATAATATAAACGTGCCTATGCATTATTTCTAACAAAAACAATATCTGCTCACCTTCTTTGTTTCTAAAATCATATCCAATATGCCGTCATCCGATTCGGCTAGTTTTCTCTTAGCTGCTTCTTTTGCTGCTCTGCTTCGGCCTTGGCTCTGCAACATTTTCATTATTTTATCAATTGAATTATGTATCGAATTATTCATATACCTATGTACCTGAGATGAAAGAAAAATGAAAAGCAAGCGAATAGTCAACAAATTTATGAGTATGCTTGGAATAATAAACCTATTTGTTAACGATAAACAACCTTGAGTAAGGAGAAATAATAAAGTTTGCAACAACTGTTTATTTAGAAGCTATCGACTAAGCTTTCTCCCAGCAAAGGATAGCCAGGGAGGCGTATTTCGATAATGAATCATCATGAGAACTTTTAATAAATGATGGTCCATACCGATTCAAGTGTCGCATTTCCAACTTCTTCAGTGTCTTTCGTACTCACGGTGTTACTTCCGTCGGGGATGTTCTTGGTATTGCGTCCCTGCATTTATATTATCACATCAATAGGTTGGAAACGTCAATATGTAGAAGTATATCAAAGTAAGCATAATGAAATACAAAAGTTCAGGGTAATAATTACCTTCTCAGGACTATTACTGAACTGCTCCATAAATAAATATCGTCTTGTGATAACGGTAGTGAAGGCAGCACTAGAAAAGTTTGAAAAATATATCACTTGAGTACGTAATGTAAATTGCCCATAACCGGAAAACATGCGTGAATTTGTATGCTGTCAAAACCAGCAGAAGCAGTAAAGGAAATGTACGTGATGAAAGAAATGATAATAGAGCCATTCAAGGGCTTCGCCGAGAGCAGTAAATGTGTAGTAATCAAAAATATTTTAAAAAAAAATATTGGATTGATTCTGGTGTAAGCGATGCTTTTAAATCTTACGGTGGGAGTCGTTCCTGAGCTCTAAGAATTTCGTCTAAGAATTTCTCGCTCCGATGTTGTTGTTGTGTTCCGATTTTAGTTAACCCGTGCACGACTTTTGCACGATTCCTCAACACTTCATTAGTTTTTATCTTTGTCATGACTGTAGCTCACGAGAAACTATCGTATAATTAAGCAATTAAGCAGTCCTGTAAGGAGACATAAATATAGTAATAGAATGAATATTTGATAACTACACTTCACTGCCACAAGTTTATTGATAGGATATTGTTTATATGATGGACCCTCGATTGAGGAAAAAAAAGAAGAAAATAATATTCAATTTTCTAGGCTGGATCGGTGGGTCTCGTCCTACCGTGGGTGACGAGTCTCAACATGAGTTCTACCGGTGATCGTGCGGGTACGTCGACTGGAGGTAGTCTCAAGCGCACTGCAGATGCTGACTATGATATACCATCCGATTCAGAGACGAAGAAAAATGTAATTTAGTTAGTTTATCCAGAATTTCATATTTTTCATGATTGTTCTCGAATATATGCACTTTTTATTTGTGTCTCGATAAATAACCTATGTTATCGATGTCTTCATTTAACAGTGTTTGCTGACCAATGATTCAGGATTCTCATGCGACAGTCCTGGTAATTGACAATGGCATGGTTTGATTTCTGACAATCTGCTGGAAGAAAAAAATTCTCATCTGACGATGACCACTAGAATATCGGAAGAGGATGAGTCTGCTAGATGCTTCTCAATAACAGCACAAAAGACAAATAAGGCACATCAACGAGTCTCTCAACCAATCGTATGTAATTAGAAACTCTCTCTCAAAAAATGAGCGCTCACTGAAATTAACTATTTACAGAAAAATACTAACGGTTGCTTGAACACTAGCTCTATGATTTCTCGTTGGTGACTCAAAGAAAATATACCAAATTAAAATACAGTCAACAATATAGTCAACTTCGAAAGTTATTTTCCCTTATTCGTCCACAATCACATCTTTCTTTCATGCTTTCTTCTGCTTCCCACTGACTCAATTTGGGAGGATAATCGTACTCTATCATCCGAAAAATGGTTACTCGTTCGGTGTTGTTCTTTTGTAGTGTAAAATGGCTAGTGTCAAATAGCGCTGATCGAGAGGAGAAATGAGAGAGATGGTAGAATGGTGAAGAGAGAATGGATAATCCCTGCCTACGCTCACTTGAAAAGGAAGCAGGTGAACGTTGGTGTACTCCTCGTAAAATGTTCGCTTCAGCTGAGGTCGAAGTGCAGAAAGCAAAAGTAAGCTATACAAAAATACATAATTAGTATTTATCATAGTTTATCAGAATATTTGTATGCGTAATAATTTCATTGATAAGCATAAAAATACGCCGTTTGCAGGAAGGAGAATGGAGGAACATCATTATCGGTACAATGATAACTTTCTTTTGCACTGTTGAACTTCATATCATTCAGATTGGAGAGTGGGCTTACATGAACCAGGTACCAATATTCTCCTACGATAAAACTAAGCATGACAAACCATTCGAGCTTGCCATAAAATTGTAAATGCTTAGTTGACTCGATTTCTTAAAACAAATTCTAGTGCAATAATTCCTACATTATCGACAATCAAGAAGGAGCCGTTTGGTAAAAACTCACACTTGCCTTTGAAAAAAGAGACGTTTGAATGAGTATCTAATGATAAAAAGTCAATGAGTAAGATTGAAAATGAGGAAAATGGTTCGAATTTCGATCTCAATTGATGATTAATTGAAAAAAAACAGTATACCTGTGTTTTTATATTCATATTATTGTCATTTGACGATCTCTGTTCTCAGATCGACCGGGACGCATCATCCACTTTCTTTGGTTTCGCTACTTCACTAAGTAAAGCAGCAGGGGTTATATTCGCGTTTGTTTTCGCTTTTTGGGCTCAAAGAACAGGAAAGCTCAAGTGAGTGAAATATTCTTCACTCAAATTAATTTTAATTAGATTAATAGAGGCAGCCTTGCCATCATCTTTAATCGTGAATAGTAGAGAAGAATTGCCTAGGATTATATGATAGTATCAAGCTAACTCTTAGAATAAAAGCTGGTGGTTTTGAGAGTGATTTTCAAGCCATTCCAGTCGCATATTCACAAATTATTTTTCACTAATTGAAATGCATTTTGATGTGTCAAACACAACAATTCACATTTTAACTGCTATGAATATTTAATAAGTTATCGCAACACTCAACAGGAGCTCTCTTCTCGCCGGTCGAGTCATCACTCTAATCGGATGTTGTCTATACATTTGCATCGAATTCATCCCTGTCCACAGACGTTTCGGTCTGGCACTTTGCTACTTTCTCTTCGGAATTGGATTCAGTGAGTTCGTGGACGAACGAATCAAAGAGCAACCTATTTATATAAAACCACAAAAATAAGTAAATAAAAAATAAGTAAATTAATGTATATTACAATATCGAAAAATAATTAATTTCAGGACTTGTATGAAAATATTTGTGGCCAAGTAAATGATTGAATGAGTACAATAATAATAACATATAAACTTGTACATTATTTACATTTTAGGTACCTCTCCCCTTCTCCGCAGTTATATTGCTGAGATGAGTTCTGATGAAAATCGATCGTCCGCATATTCCCTTACAAGCGCTGCCATGATTATGAGCATTATCGTTGGACCAGGTAAGAGTTTCTCCGAATTTTTCTAAATTGATTTTGCACATTTTTTGCTGATTGATGAGCTCATTGAGATAGTTACGCGGATATAGAGCACTGAAATGGTTTGGGATTTGTCATTGATGATTATCTAGATTATCCCCACGCGGTTCTCACGCATCACTCAATTATATATTTTTTGCCCAGGAATCACCTAGATCAATGCAAACAATAGGTCGCATTAGCAAAAATAGTGATTTATTTATAGTATTTATTATAGTATACACAAGCTATATGAAAACATTTCAGCTGCTCAGTTATTATTTAATGGAGTGAGCTATCCCGGATATGAAATATTCCCAAATGTCAAGCTGCACATTTTCTCCGGTAAGACGTATAATAAAGTGTAAAATAATAGAAAAAATATTCAGCACCAATTTGGTTCGCTCTCGTCACAAATGTAATTGTTATTCTAATTATCGAGTTTTTCTTCGTGGACATTTCTTCGGATTACACGGACGGTATTGGAATGATAATACATATATTCTTAGCTATTAGAGATTGATGAAATCGGGCTAATCATCAATGCTAGTCTCAACAAATTCTTCACACTCAACCTCATTCAGAAAAGCCTAAGCTATCCTTCTTCGAGTTAAAGAAGCAAGCATTCCGACTGAGGGAGCTACCCATTCCTTGGATTCTGATCGCTCTCATTCTCTTCGAAAAATGCGCATCTACGTTGACTTATGCATCGTTGGCTGTGTAAGTCATATTTTGGCATTTCGTACTAAATTTCATGGACAGCTATTTTTTTGGCATTTGCCATTTCTTATTTTGTTTCGCTAAGTAGAATTCTGTGTGGTTCAGAATCGCGGGTCCAATGATGACAGTCATCTACGCGTTCACTGGTGAGCAAACAGTGACTGTGATGGCACTTTGTCAGGTCGGATAATTTCTCTCTTACTTAATTGCACAATATTTTTATGCTCGCTGCTTGCTTGTAAATACATGCAAATGCGTGTAAACTGTTATCCAGGATACCTCTCAAAAAACATAAATTTTAGGTTGTCGTCGGCACTCTCGCACTATCGCTTTCACTCTCTTTTATTTTCTGCAGACTCGGGCGTAGGTGAGTTCATCGCACAATAAAATTCTTATAAGAACCAAGAATGCTTTGCGAAAGCGAATATTATTTTTTTTAGAATTTCTACTCAGCTTTTATTCCTCATCTCAAAAGTTCTCTTCGTTATCGGTTACCTTCTGTGCTATCCGTGGCCAGGCATCTCTTCTCCTCTACAAGCGTATAATTGTTAATGGCCTTGGTTTGCTTGATATAAATATGAATTTCAGCAACAATGCACACGGGTTGCAATCCCGACGAGTACACTTGGTGCGAATCGGAACAGGTAATCATTCTGATCAGTATGTAAATCATGAATGTATATATTTTTTATCTCTTTTGTTCGCTGAAAACTTCTCATCAGAAATAAATTAAGTTGCCAATTTCAGGGCACTCCATTCCTTGTGTTCACCTCAGTTATGATAGTCGTAATGGGACTGGCGATTCCCTCGTCCGCTCTCAGTCTCGATACTATTTATTCAAAGATACTCGGAAACATCGATCAGGTTCGAAGCATTCCAAAATAGTTACATACTCATCACTGTATTTCCACCCCGGGAAAATATACACGTACATCAATAATGAATACCTTGCGTACTTTGTTCTTAAAAATTTTCTCAGAACCTCATGCAAGCTCTGTTCGGTGCTTCTGAGAACTTTATGATGGTCGTTGGTCCCATCTACGCGACGTATGTTGATTTTCTCGGACAAATATATAATGATCACAGGGTGCAGAAAATTTAGGTGTTGTGACTATCTCTGATTTTAGGTGACAAAAGTTTAGAGCACAGAATATGAAATGTTTGTTTCAGCCAAATCTTCACTGCTTCTGGAATGAGCACACTTTGCATCGTGAACACTATCGTTTTCTCTGTGGCTTCACTACTGTGGATCGCAGCTTGGAAACAGATTCGACCTTATCGCTGACGTGCTTAAAAAATGAATGAAAAAATTACTGTGCGTGTTCTTTAGTTATCCGCTGCCTTTTCCATTCGCAAAACTCACTCCACACCATATTATTCTCCATTCGAAGTGAACCATTTCACATAATGTTTTTTTTTGACATTACACGTAATAATTAAATTGGAATCGACCGATAAATACATCAATAATTTCGATTTTTAATATCGATTTCCTTCTCTTCAGGAACTATACGTGGATGTTAGAGTGTCAGAGAAAGAAATATTGAAGAGTCTCAATCATGTGATTCCGTATCGTTATCAATCGTATATTGTAGGGGTATATTTGTAATAAGCACCTCTTCCCATTTGCTATCTGAGTATCTATCGCAAGGGGAGAGATTTCCTACACACTTCCATGCACCCTAGGGGTTTGTGCACTTCTCTCTGCTCTCTCTAACCTAGCCAACTCTTTCTCACTCTCTCTTGATCAATACGGAATAGCAGTGCCGTGTTGTCTTTCCCTCTCTCTTCTGACGATTCCACGTTGTAATCTCAGTCCATCCCCCTTTCTTCTTCATATAGGCAGCTTTCCTTCTTCATATATAGAGTCCGTAGCTATGACAGCCCCATGATCGATAAATTGTCCTTACTATTTGTATTTCGTTCGTGCTGTTCACCCTACGCCCATTAAAATAAAATATTTTAGTCGCCTACATCGACTCTTCACGCTCAATTTGAAGAGCAGAAGCTGCATTTATACAAACAATAAAGTGAGTTCATTCATTATTTAACCAAAGCGCTAGCGAATGAACATAAGAAGTGTGCAAAAATATAATTGGTTGTTAGAAGTATCCTTGGACTCTTTAAATAACTTCAGTATCGTGCGTTTCAAATGTTCAGCAAGCTCAATGTGCTGGTTAGCGTATTGATTGTCTGGAAGAGAGAGGAAGGGAAGAGGTAGGGGGGAGGAGAGCAGGTAGATCACTAGCCTCCTCCCGGCCTCTTCCTCCCCCCTCCCTCCACTCAGTTCGCCAAAGGTCAACTACGCGTGGAATGGGAAATAATCTCACGATAATGAAAACTTTTTCCAAAAAAAATTTAAAAAAGAAAACCATTTACTTAAATGATTTTGACAATCCGTTGGGGAAATAGATGAATCATACTCGAGTATTAGCCATACCGATGACATGTATAAAAAAAATCAAATAGCCTTTTTTTGAAATTTAGATAAAGACATTGACTTCAGAAGGTAAACATTAATCATTTAGGCGTAGTAAATTGGAGATTCTATGCATATGACATCTGAGTATGCTTCTGTGCATACATGCTCTTTTATTTTTGAGCGTCTGGGGATCCTATCAACTTCTTTTGTGGAAGTACAACCATTGGCACTACAATCAACGTTCCATATATGTGTAAAGAAGATATGATCAAGAGCAATAGGTCTCAAGCGATATCAAATCTCGATGGGGATTTAACATTTGGGACCATACGACCGATAGAAATCATATAGTCGATATTTTTTCAACATTTTTGTACTTGCAGGTCAATGAAGTCTCGAATGGCGAACAATACAAGGAAGGATCGATCGATGAACGATACTTCCTCGCATCGATAAGGAAGGACGATATTGTTGAAATATAACTGTATTATTTCCTGCAATTTATTGTTTAATGTATTTATTTTCACGGTCATAAAGCAATTTATATTCTTTTTGAGGATGCGAGATGCTCTTTGTCAGAGTTTGCATCTCTCGAGATACCATACTTCCACATTTTTCTTTTTTATTGATCTTGAAAATGCTCTAGATTCATCGGAAAAAATGGAGTCTATGGAGATGCGGAAGCACAACGCAAAAGGTGAGTTAAAATGAGGTGAAGAGGTGTTAACATCCACTTCAATTGAAAAATTAAATAAGAGAGAGGAAGAATTCCAAGAAACTATTTTCGGAATTATCTTTCCCTAGAGAGGATGTAAATATAATATCAAGCATTTCCTTTGCAGGAATCAACACTTCTGGAATACGAGAAGTGGGCTAAGGTATGGCATTTTATGGAAATTTCGACTTCAATTGTATAGAAGTATCGCCCTCGAAAGTCAGGAGGTCACCATGCTGGCTCGAGAGGGAACTTTATTGTACCGTTGATGTATAGAATATAAAGTATTGTGTCAGTGATTGCGATCGGCCTTGTTTATTGTGCTTTATGTTTTTCTGCATGCATGATTGTCGAACATTTCGCTTACTGTGCTATCACCATATATTTTATGATTTTTGTAATAATCAAGGAACGACTGTACGAGATAATATAATGATGTGAACCTGCACACTTTTTCACACACGTAAATTTTTGAAAGCTACGCACAATGATCATTGCAAAATGAATCAAGTCATGATTAATACTCGATCGAGACGAATGCGAAAGATATACGACGAATGGCTAGAAGATTGTGAAATAACTTATGAATATAAAATGGAGAAATTTCACATGAGACTACCTCTCAGTGAAGGTGCAGTATGAATGACACTTTCACCATACCATATAAACATAGTCGTTTTATATGCATCCCGATATTTACTGTAATGATGTGATAAATAATATTTGTTGAGATTGCAAGCACGTAATCCTGGAGTTGAATGTTCTCCCTTAAACATATCGCTATTTATTGATTGAACCTTCTTAAAAATCACTTTAAGAAAAGCTAATACGAGTAACTATGACTCCCATAGCATCGCCTAATCATACCGAAGCAGAGGAGGTATGCATGCTTTATAAGAAAAACACAAAAAAGCTTTATGAAAGTCTACATAAGTATGAAACATATTATTATTATCCTTAATAACATGTAAACCAAGTGATGACTTCTGATTCATATGACAATGTTTGTTGTACCCGTACTTATTGCAAGCATACATTTCAAGCAAATGGAGAGCATGAGCCTAATCCGAATACCATGTGTATTTAGGATATCGATGGGCCCACTCTCATTACCTTGCCTCAAGACGTCCTATTGAATATTATGGAGGCAGACAAGGATAATATCGAAGTGATGAAGATGGTGGGTTTCATTTCATTAGACTGTTTTCATTTGTTTTCTTCTTATAGAATTGATGAAATTGTTTCATACAAATTTATTTTCAGATATCAGTTGCCTGGAATGACGCGTCTCTCGAACATCTGAATCAGACTAAATTCCATCGCCCCATTCTGTCCTTGTCATGGGTGATCGATCCAAAGCAGGCTAGAACATCGCTCAGAATGAAAATTCCTCCTGAATCACTACACTATTTTGGAGTGGATTTACTTACACCTGTTCCACCGAAACCAGTAGTGAAGGAAGACGAAGATGACAGTGATGATGAAGAAAAACCAGAATGCGATGTGAGTGAATAGGGAAAATCTGATTTATATTAGGAATTTAGATGCAGGTCCCTGAGTTTGCTCTTATGCATTCATTCAAGAAGAGTGTGAATGGCATTCTTCCCAATCGTCTCAATCGTCTGCTCTCTCGCTGCACTACCATTCAGACATTCACTTTCGATATGTCGATTGAGCGAAATATTGTTGATATCGAGTTGATCAAGGACATGTTGGAGGGAATCAAGATTCACGTACTCACCTTTACCGAAATTCGCATTACTGAGAAAGAATTGTGAGTTTCCGAATTAGTTTTTACTGCTACTCAAACAACATTTTCTCCGAATTTAATAATCACTTGAGGTATTCCTATGCAACATTATTAAATTATTTAAAAAAATTCAGATCAACCGTTCTCGATATTGCTCGTGCTCAGGAAGCCCATCGATTGATCGTGAAGACAGAGGACAATATGTTATTGAAGCCTTTCGTTCTAAGTAAAATCATTTTCTTCTCTAATATATGTATTTCCTCGTTCAGAAGAGCGCATGGTCATTGATTTCCTAGTCAATGCATCGAAGTCGTGCACTGTCGTTCTTGAAGTGTTCGATACTCCGGACAGGGAGTTCCATCATCTTCCCAATCATTACTGGTCCATCGCAGCAGATGAACTGAATAGAAAACACGAGGTTATAACATTTACTATTTAAACGACTAATTAAAAATTTATTTTCAGTTGGATGTACAAGTAGACTTTGTGATCATTGATCAGAAGATGCGCGTGTCCTTAACGAATACTCTTCCTGAGATAAAATAATGTGTGTAACTACTTCAGTGATTGTATGTAATTTTGCACTGTGACGATCTTAATAATTTATCGTGATATGTTATCTATGTACCAACCTTTGTAGAGCTTCTTTGAGTTTTGTTTATCTTTGAGTACACACGTGAACACGTTGATGAAATTTGGGAATATATAATATCATTTATTGTTTACGCCAGGTCCTTTATAATTGTTTCACAGTTGAAAGTCACATTGGCATGTAAACCGATTTCGATTTTCCCAGAATAATCACTAGATCAAAACCTTAGCACTCGGAATGTTACAAGAATAAATTGGGGCCATAATAACAGCAAGGAGCACATGTGTACCACGACAAGAATTGTTGACTAGGAGATCAAAATATAAATATAAAGCTGATAAATATTTATGGATGAGCCGATCATATCTCTTCTTCGGAACTGTCACTGATCGCATCTTCTTCTTCCTCATTTTCATTCTCTACGTCTTCTTCTTCCTCATCCTCTTCCTCTTCTTCGTCTTCCACATGTTCATCTCCTTCGTTATCGTCTTCCTCCTCTTCATTCTTATCCTCCCGTCTATCGGATTCCTCCTTCTCTTCTTCGACGTCTTTTGTTTCTGAAATGTATATCATTTTACTCGCCCGTAATTTAGGTAATTTTGTTCAGACAAAACAACGAACCAGTTTCATTGTCGTCAGTTTCTTTCTTCTCCTTCTCTTCCAACTTCTTCTTCAGTCTTCTCTCTCTTGCCAATCGGTTCTTCTCCTTTTTCTTCTCTTTCTTCTTTCGCTCCTTCTCTTTCTGCTTCTCTTCTTTCTTCTCCTGATGTTAATATTATTAATGACAATCTGGATTCATATAATTGACAATGTATTTTGCATGGAGACCCCACCCTATCCCTCCTTTAAGACAGTTTGACCTAGTAGCATGTGATCTCGTTTTTCTCATTTTTTTGTCTTCCTAATTAATATCTACCTTCTTAATTCTCTCTTTCTCTGCCTTCTTTTCTTCCTTTCTTCTCAACTTTTCCAACTTTTTCTGTTCTTCCTTCTCTTGTCTCTTCTTCTCCCGTTCCAATTCCTTCTGCTCTTTTATTTCTTCCTTAGTGAGTTCCTTCACTTTGCACTTCTCTCGTCCTTCACTCTTCTCGCGAGGTTTGTATGCAACCTCTCGGAATGCTAACACGTATCTGAAATTATTTAGAAGTTAGGTCTTTTACAGACTGTACTATAATGGGACAAGTTGATAAATCATGGTTGGAGACAATACCCTTGTGGCTGTATGCAAAATAGTGATTGCTAACCTTTGAGGAACTTCCAAAGCCGGCGAGAATCCGCTATTGAATGTGGCGTCATCGAAAGAAACCTTGTAGGGATCGGTCGCCCTTTTGGGAGGTTCATCGACGATTCCTGAACACCAATTTGAAAAGTTCCGCAGAAATATATTTTTATTAATAATTTGCGGTAAAACTTTCTAAACGACGCCTGCATGCATTGTGGAATCAGATTTTTTTAATTTTAAGAGGGTTTTTCAAGATATATTTTTGGGCAACCGATTAACCAAAAACTTAAAAAATCTGAACGCTATACACGCAGGATTCGTTTGAAAATGTACTCACCCTTGTAGAATACAGTTGTCTGTGGATAGAGGGCGAGTATCCATGCATTTTTGGGAAATACTGCATGATTATCCCTCTCGGGATCAGCTCGATATCGTGGAAGAGGAATCACTCTACGGCGTGCGAGAATTGTCTAGAATGATGAGAGTGAGATGGTTCACATTCACGTTTTCTAGCCAAGTATTGAAATGCAAACACAAATTTTTTAACATTTTTTTTCAACAAGATTTCTTGTTTATTTCTTAGGTTCATGCTTGGTAGCAAAAATGATAGTTCATTTACTGACCATAGATTTTTCGTTGTCATCGACATCTTTAATTTCATATCGACCGTTCTCAGCAATTCCTCGTACCTGAATACGGCGAGTTAGCTAATACGAGGTTCGTTAGAATTTATTCTCAAAAATCTCAGGAGAAAACTAAAAAAATTGGACAGAGAGAGAGACTGGAAAACAATAAATTGGGCGAATGTTATTGACAAATACAGTCTGATCACGAGGTCAAGTAAGTTCAGCCTTTACTGATAGAAAAAATCTAAAGATCTCAAGAGAAAAAAATCTCAGGAGTAAACACAAAAAAAAAGAAAAACTTTTCAAAATAGTTAGAACGATTTGTATTCCGAGTTGCTAAGTAGTCTCACCTCTCCTAATATCCACAAATCTTCACAGAACGCCGCGCAGTAATCGCCTACATTCAGTTTATACGCGTCGTTTGCTCCGATCGCTCCGACGAGTGGAGGAGGATGTTCACCAACGGGTGAGACCCACAAAGGCAAACGGACGCCCTGAAGGATATTAAGATTATAAACTTGTTTTGATAAGTGGTCTTAAAATTTGTATTTATATACAGTATTTCAATTGCGATGATAAGTACAAGGACTTGATTTTACCTTCAGTTTCAGCACGATTGTGGCAGTTCATTCAAATTTGGCCAGACTACTTTCTCGTACCTATCGATTTGCATTTTCTGATTAGCTATCAGAAGTCTTTTGGGGTCTCCTTAGAGACGGAAAAATAACTTAGAGACGGAAAAATAATCAACAGGGCGAATGTTATTGACAAATACAGCTGGATCGCGAGGTCAAGTAAGTTCAGCGCGTACTGACAAATGGATAAGAACGAGTATGTTCACCTGCTCGGCAAGAAGCGTCATCAATTCGTGTCTGGCCATGGGTGCAGCGAGATTTGCCTTGAATGTTGCCTCATTTAGTTCCTCGATACGTTTGAGCAGCTTTCGAATCTTCGCAACCTGAAATTTGACTCATTATTATAGTTATATTCGTAATAGTGTTATTGGATCTCAGTGTGTTTTATGAACATCATTCACAATGGAGCGATAAAAATATCGAGTCGCAAATCAGCTCATGATTATAGTGATGTAAGGGAATCGCTTACAAAACCCCTTCGTACTATATTTATCGCGATTAACGTTCGATTAACTTTAGCGTTTTAGCATCAAACTTGCTCACCTGTCCCATTCCGATAGTACTCATTTCTCTCAATAGTTCCTTTTTCTTTTCTTCGATTGGATCGATTGGTTTGACTTCAGCAGCAACCTCCTCCTCGGGTTTCTCCAAATCAGACACTTTTGAGATTCTCTGCAAAGATTTGTCCCTAATTCAATAACTCCCTCGTAAAATATTACTTTTTTCTTGAACTTCTTGTTCCGGAATGGACCACACACATCCACGCATCGTTGAATCGCCTGGGCAGTTTCCTCATGGCCTTCCAATATCTTGGGAAGCTGCTAATTAGATTCATTAGCCCGAGTACTTTGAATAAACGTAAAAGTACACTACGAATAGCTACCGTAGTAATGGAGAAAGGAAGACCTACTTGAAAAGTGATTCACTAATGAATGTGAAGAGGGGGATTGACCTACCTCATTCTGAATCTCTTCCATGGTGTTTCGGCCTCCCTCAACGACGATTTCGGCCCGCTTTTTGTTGACCATATCGTTGATATCTGAAGCTATTGGGTCGATATGGAGGGAATGGCAGTTTACACACGTTGTATGCAAAGGAAGGGAGGAATGGAGCCTCGGGACACAAGCGTTAGTGCTCTCTTTCCTCCTCTCGTCCCTTCCTACCCCCCCCCTTCCTCCTTCCTCCCCCTCTATGTCCTCTGTCTCCCCTCGGGTTGTGCCAGGAGGCCGCGTCTTTCCATCCAATTTTGCGAGGAGAGCCTCACGTCTCTCTTCCAACCTCACACTCTCTCGCCCACGCTGACCATCTGCCGCTCTCCTCCCTCAACCAATCTCTAGCAGCGCCGGCTGGTGAACGGGCGAGGAAAGGGAGAGAGAGAAAAGAGCAATGGGCTAGTCCTCCTCTTTCCGTGTTGAATCTCCCTCTCTCTGACCGATGAGAGCATAGAGTGGGAGAGAGCATTGCCAGCTGTACCCCCGAGAGAGGAATGATGAGTAACAGACAACCATAGAGAGAGACCGGGACGACTGGTCAATCCGTCCTCAATCCTCGTTACTCATTCGAACGATCAGCCATACAGGGCTCTCATAATTGTGATGGACCGCGCAACAAAAAGAGGAATAATTACGCAGGTGCTCAAGAAATCGCAGACTGCCTTTGATTGGCAAGGTTCCGCAGCTACAATTAATGACATAGTTGGATAAAAATACATTCCACTCATGAAAACATAATTTTATTTTCAAATGCGCAACTCTGCTCAAATACGCCTTTCTCTCGTATGACTCGTGTGATCTCCCCACTACAACCTTCCCTACCTTGCCTATTGACAAACAGATATAGTGTTTGACTACCTACTTTCTGTGGATAAGTTGTGCGGAATCGGGAGAGCGGAGAGAGAATAGTTTCGAATCACAAAAGTAGTCAGAATAGAATCCGAGGGAGCGCTGAGTCACTTAAGCTGATCAAACATTTCATCGTTCACAATCCGAACAAAACTTGTATAAATAGACCCGCTCTCGCTACTTTTCCACATTAACTTTCATTGCGCTCTAGAGTACTGTACTCTCGCCACCGCACTTTCCTCTTGATTTCTAGTCGTTTCTCGAGAAGGCGCTTAGTACAACTACTGCGCTTTTTCTTCACTGTTCTCAATGCAAGGCTACATTTAGATGTCGTCATCTCTTTTCTCCTTCCTTCTTCTTCTCATCTGTTGTCTACTCGTATCTGCGAGGGATCAGACCGTGGGAGCTCGTGGCCAGCTCATGTGTGGAAATCAGCCCTTGAACAACACCGAAGTGAAGCTGTGGGAGCTTGACACCTGTGAGTCTTTGACAGACCAAAGTGATAGACAACAATTTGTTCGAATATAATAACAATATTCCTTTGAAGGGCCGGATCCGGATGATCTTCTCATGACGGTCTACACCGACTCACAGGGACGATTTTCGGTGAGGACAATATATTTAAAACTAATTTATAAGTGGCAACTGAGCGATTCTCGTCATGGTAGAGTAGTAGATCTTGAGTTTTCTCGGTGAAGCCAGAGTGAGAACGGGATGGACGTTGATATATTTATGGAGAAGTTTCGGAATGAACCCCCATCTTCAGATGATTCATACTAGCACGGAATAAAACAAAAATATAAAGATGTTGTGTTTTAATATAGTAAAATAATAAATTGTACAGGTGTGGGGAACGGAGAACGAGATCACAACGATAACTCCCGTAGTCAAGATCTACCACAGATGCAACAACAAAGGACTATTCAGCATCCCCAATGTGAGTTATCTTTCTCGATAAACTTATGCTTTTGTTGCACTCTATCTATAAAATAATAAATTTTCAGACTAATAGAGGTTAGAGTTCATTAATCATTTCCAGTTCTGCAAGCGAAAGGTCACATACGAAATTCCCTCTTCGTACATCGCCAATGGCCGATCAGTGCAGCGATGGTGAGGCAATTTTCTTCAATTGCATACATTAGCCCAAAAAAGTGCAAATAAGATTAAGAAAAAAAGGAAATTTTTTGCTGACTTCTTCGGATCTGATCGATTCTCATCCTCTTATAATTACGACACTTTCAGGTACGAAATGGGCACGATGAATATGGAGGCAAAGCAAAGGAACGAGGACACGGAATGTCTGTGAATAGCAGACTTTCACATTGCCACATGGCCCTCTCACTGCCCATACGTTGTATCGCAATCTCTTCGCATTCCATTGAATGAACTGAATCGTCATAAGTCGCAAATAAAGAAAGCTTCATATTCAAGTGTTGCCGTCCGCAATGAATATTCTGTATTCAAGAAGCAGTGAAAACGTATTACGGTGTCCCTCACATTTTTAGAATTTATTTCAACCTTTTTCCGACTGAATTTCTAGTTGTAGTGTTACAGTGCGCACTATGTCAATGGATGCCCAATATAGCTATCTATTGTGTGGGAGGCAATGGCACAGTTTGTGTATTATTTTGCTCATTATAGTCTACAAGGAAAAAAAGCTGAAAAGGTTTGTTTATTACATAGCGATGTTGCAATACTATTTCAGATCCCGTTTTGAATCTCATTTTTTCTTGCTAGGTCAATAATCATTTTTAGTAACATACTTGGTCTTAGCCTATTTCTGTCGTGAACTTAAGAAAAGTTTTTGAACACTATTTGCCAAAATGTATTCAAATCTTTGCTGGTGTTGTAGATACCTGTAGATAAGCGGAAATGATAGAGCTGCAATCCATTAATGTACTGCATTTAGCTATCAAACCATTTTTTTCATAGGAATGGAGATAAAAATTTAAAAATATGTGTGACACCTTTATATCTTGAACCGTGAAGTGAAGAAGATTGCTTATTATCCTATCGAACATTCAATTAGCTTACTCTCTTACTCGCTTACTCGCTTACTCTATTAATTGAGCTGATCAGAAAATTAAAACAATAAGTTGGAAATGGAGGTACTGAATTTGATCAGTTGAGACACTACAGCGGTTGCTCTGTTAGCTCCTATGATGTAATTACAATATATATAAGACAGCGTGAATACAATGGCTCTAGTCAAAAAACTAGTTGAGCGATGCAAAAGTTGAAAACCGTTTCAACTTTTGCATTTAACGTTAGATTTCTTATAATAGAACTAGTTCAATCTACGAAAATCGCTCAACTAGTTGTTGTACTAGAGCCATTGTAATCACACCCCCATATATCATTATTAATCATTCTCTTCATCTCGATTTCATTCGAAGAGCAACTACTTTCTTTTTTATCTCGTCAGGAATCAATATCCCCAGTCCCTTTGCATCTCCCCACTGTATATCTCTATACACGTTAATAGAGAGAGATAGTGGCAGAGAGGCAGAAGGAGAGGATCATTTGCCGGTCAATCGAGACTGATCAAGAGTTCAGTGATAAGGTGCGTTTATCTCATTCTGTCTCCTGCACGGAAAATATTCTCATGTTCTATTTGGCGCGCTTTGAGAGGTTCCTTTGAATATGAATATTCTCTATATTTTCCTTGTTTTGCTTTGTTATGCCTTCTCGTATTATTTTTTAAATATTTTTCTGCAACACTATGCAGCATTTTTGTCAGCAGTTAATATTATTTCTAGGAATGCCTCCTCGTCCGAATGCCTCCTCGACTGCGTCCTCGATAAGACGGTGAGTTGATTTACAAATAAATATTTATTTTTATTCCGTTCTATGTTAATTTTCTCTCATTGTCTATGGAATTTGTTTTCAGCGCGATTCCAACGGAACGGTGTTGTATCTCGTGAGCTGGGTCGGATACCAAGCCAAAACATGGCTGTCCAAGAGACACTTCTAAAGAGATGCCACATGGAAAAGTGATCTCTTAGACAGGTATCATTTTTCTTTTATTCGAAAACTGAGGATGCAATTTCAGGTGGCTGAGAGATCCAACCACGAATAGAATGCCAGAGAAGCGAGCGTTGTACGAAGCGGATCCGAAGGTACCATATTTTTCAAATTATATTCGAAAATGTAATAATCAATATTATCCTAATAATATTCTAATATTAATATTATTTAAAAAAACTAAATAATAATATTATTTGTTACTCATAATGAATATCCTCGAGATGTTTTGTTAATCAGTATGCAAATAATTACTTTTTTTTAAAAAAATTAATGCATTTATTTATCAGAGCTTTTGGCCGTTCAAACGAGCCTATCGGTTATCGAATGGAGTGCTCATCGAACCTCGTGTGATGTCTTCTCCAAGACGGATTCCTGTACAGCGACCCGTTGCGTAAGTTCGCCGGCCTCAGCCGCCCGCTGCCCCTCAGCCGATCCAGCGAGTTCTACGCGCTCGAACGCCCGCCGTCCAGCAAGTGCACCAGCCGGTTCAGCAAGTTCCGAGGACTCAGCCGGTCGCTCAGCAAGACCGGCAGAATCCACTGCCCGTTCAGCAAGCACAGGTTGCACTGAGGATGCTAACTGATGTTCAGAAGAAGAGGAAGACTGATTTGGAGGAGCAACTTAAGAAAGTCAATGAGTGAGCTTTCCTCGTCTACAGCTTTTACTAAATACTGTTCAGATCGGAAAACAAGAAGAAATACAGTCGAGAATGTGGGATATGCTATCACCCAAACCCGATTGAACGTTCTGTTACGTCTGTATGCGGTCATACCTGCTGCACAAGATGTATGATCAGACAAGAACAGACCGAGGAATACTTCACAGGCAGAATTGATTGTCCCTTCTGCCGTAAGCGAATCACCTACAATAAACTCTTCGAAGTAAGATTATAATATATATTAAATGCAAACTAAAAATTTAGCCCTATTGTTCTTTAAAACTCCTATACTCCTCCTATTCTCCTATTATTAAGACTCCTATTATTCCTATTATTTTCCTATAAACTCTCCTATTCCTATAAACTCCTATTATTAAGGTGAAACTGGATGTTCAACTAATAAATATATTTAAGAGCGAGGTCGACGAGAACGATGTTGAGACGGTCCAGAATCGAAAGCGCCCCAACAGCGATTCTGGCGAAGATATGCCAAGCAAGAGAACAAGACGTTGTTCAAACTCATAGTAGTATCATCTTCTCGTTTTGCGATTTTCTTCCCTTATTTCTGCAATATCCCCACTCTTTATTGTTGTACATTTCCTCTAATGTACAGTCGTTTTCATTTTTTCATTCCTTTTTTACCCTATCCGTACGCACTACCGAAAAGCGAGAATTGTTTATTGGATTTGTTCCATACTTTTATTGTTGCTTTTATTGTTACTCTTCTACATCTGCCTCATTATTCAATATACTACGACTCAGACTAATTCCTGTATGGACAATATGATTATTTGTTGGATTCATTTTCTCTCTCATTCTTTGTTTTCATGACATTGTCGTTTAACTATTGGATTCATCGTACTTGTATGATCTCGACTATATATTCTCTGGGAATTAATGCTGTCTATGCCGTTCATAAGCAATACGCTCATTGTATATACAGGATCGCACTAATTGATAAAATGAAATCGATTATATCGCTAACTGAAATATTTATACCTTTTCCACATTTTAATCATGAGATTTTTAATATTGAACAACAGATATTTTGGGGTGATTTTCGCATGGAAATGTGTGCAAGGATTACTACGCTTGTTCTCTCGGATCATGAGAGCTTTCGAGGAAAGATAATCCCAAGGAATGATTCTCCACGTTTTTGTGCCTTCTCTCTCATCTACAAGACAGAGCGAATTGGAGAGTGAGGGATCATTTCTCAGTTGTCACCAATGGATTATCTTGCTGATCACACCTCTCACAATCCGCGGATCAGCCACAATTCTAACAAGAGAGCTAGTACTCACCATTTCTCGGTATTTCTAGCTCTCATGATAGCGAGATTCATGGTGATTGAAGAGAGTGAGACTGTCGTAGTCAGACCCCTCTCCCTCTCTCACGACCCCTTTCTTATCTCTAGACGCGCGTCAGACGATCGACGATCATTTCACACTGCAATCTACACGCTAATGGACATTTGATCTCTTTAGCCGTAAGTCTGCACTTTCAGCTGAATCTGTAACAAGTAGAACCTTAATGAGTTTTTTTTTAAATTGCAATGGATCTATATTGTAAGAACAATCCAAAGCCTTTAGGCATTGATCTCGCTAGCCTTTGTTGGTCCACTTTGTATAAACTCTAAGAAATGTGATGAAATATGATCACTATCACCTCCGAAATGACGATTATCTAGGGCCATGAAGTGCCTTGTGGCACGCATGCGCACATACTGCCAATCAAAAGACCGCTGAGGTAGTGACTGGCACTCCTTCTTGATTAGTGATTTCTATCGAACGCCTATCTCCATACTCATTCACAGCTTTGTCCATACTCCCAATAGGTAGAGAGTACTGTACCCTGGTTAATAAGGTTCGACCGCAACGCGTTCAGCTAGGGCGCGTTCGGCGGTTGTTTGGAACACTGAGCGAGTGCGTCACCCTCTCCGATCTTTCCTCCCTCCGACCTTGTTTACGTTAACAAAGTGGCCATTGGCTCTCTCACCCCATTTCCTCTACAATTTCTCACCCCTATCCATTTCACCTCTCTTTGCACGATGGCAGCTTATCGCATTATTTCGAGTGAGGAATTCTGTGAATATGTCTGGCACGGAGCGCGTGGCGCCACTATCTCCAAGCCTGTTGCGGCGCGCGGCGCGCTTACGACCGATAAGAAGCCACCCTACAAGCCCCCCGTCACTCACTCCTCCCATCTTCTCCCTTCTCGAATCCTCCTAATCCGTCTCTTGTCATTCTTCTTTGCGATGATTTCTTGGCAATGCACATCTACATCGCCTTCTCGGATTGTCACTCGAGCATTTTTGTGTCCCAATATGATTCATGTTTCTCTAACTTCCGCTTTTTCCATGTAACATCGTCATATTCATTGCCCCGTTGTCATTATGCCCGTCGTTCCTGAGTCAGCGTACGAGCAGGTTTACAAGTGAGTTCTGCAAGGCATTCTTATATTTTTACCATAACCGTTCAAGGTATTCAGATGGGTATTGGTGGCAGATAAATCCCAAAATGATTGATTTTTTAAAATGTAAAACTCGAATAAATTAAGGACAATTGATGAGAAGACGGAGTCGTTCGTCGCTCGTTTGGCCGAGGCAGTCGCGATTCCTTCCGTTTCCGCCGAACCGAAGAGAAGACACGAAGTGATCCGCATGGTCAAATGGGCTGAACAGGTGTGATAATTGTCAAAAATTCGAAAAGCTAGAAAGCTAGACTTGTAGACTCTTTTGCTCAACGCTACTAATAACGCTACTAAAAAGTTTTTTACATTATGATTATTTTTGAAAGTATGTTTCCCATACTGTAGCCCGCTTGGGCGTTGAATCGAGAAGTCTATGAAAGCGGATTAAAATGGTGTTTCAGTGACCAGAGACTGTTGCAGCGATAGATCAATATATATAATAAGGATTTGACAATAAACACCAATGATATTTTTGCAGCAAATCAAGAAGATTGGATGCACTACGGAGCTCGTGGAACCAGGAATGCAGCCTACTGGTAAGTCATTCATCCATCCCCTCATTCTTCCTTTTTTTAAATTCAAAGACAATTTAAAGAAAACTGTTTATCTCATTGTTTATATTTTCGTGGTCAGATTATTTCTGCAAAACTGTAGTATCAAGACTTCTGTATACCTAAAAACCGTCAACATCCTGAAAAACATAAAAAAGATTCATTCACTATCAACATGTTGACGTACCGTTTTCTTTCGAAAGAGCTTACTCATTATTTTCCGGATGCGAGTTGACGACACGATTTCTCATCAGTCAAAAAATGTTTGAACAGTGAAACTAAAAAAATGTGTTGACTATTGGCAATTATTTATCATGAGTACGAGTCAGGCAGCATTAACATATATAAATTATTTTTTTAATATTTAAATATCTCAAGGATTATACCTTTAAATTTCTATTTTTGGGACGACTATTTTCATGCACACTCAGCATATTTGTATTACAGAAGACGGTGAGATTCCCCTTCCTCCGATTCTTTTCGGAGTGCTCGGCACTGACAAGACGAAGAAGACCGTTCTCATATACGGACATCTCGACGTCCAGCCTGCTGAGAAGAGCGTCAGTTTTTTCAGGGTCCATAAGAGTACCACCACAGAAGTTTACATCCCGATCTGAGATGTCGATGTGCAGCCTATCCTGGGATCTTACCTAGCCAGTCTCTTAAGTGTCGGAAACAAATAGACTTTTAAAGGTTCATATAATGAGAAAAAATAAAGAGACAAATTACATGAACACAGAATACAATTATCACTTCAGGATGGCTGGAACACCGACCCCTTTGTGCTTACTGAGATCGACGGGAAGATGTTCGGTCGTGGATCTACCGACGACAAGGTTAAATTTGGATCTCGCCCGTCCTCCAGGATTATCGGATAAAATTTTGGCCAATCCTTGATATTTTCTTTAGGGCCCCGTTCTCGGATGGATCAACGCAATCGAATCGATGCAGGCTGTTGGAGTCGAGCTACCCGTTAATGTCAAGGTATTGCGGATGCTTCCAATAAAAATATACAAATACCAGCATTGATTGAGTGGTAAATAAAATCTAAACATGAATCAGACACATGATGTGGCTAGAGAACAAACAAATTTGAATTTTTCAGTTCGTGTTCGAAGGTATGGAGGAGTCGGGCTCGGAGGGACTCGAAGAGACGCTGAACAAGAGACAAGGTGCAACCATACTTTATTATTTAACATTATTTAAAATATTTAGGCGACTTCCTCTCCGACGTCGACTTTGTGTGCATCTCTGACAATTACTGGTTGGGCAAGAACAAGCCTTGCCTCACATATGGACTCAGGTATTCAGGCCAATAATGTCATCGAGGTGTAATAAATAATTTCAGAGGTATCTGCTACTACACTGTGGAGGTCGCTTGCGCCAAGCAGGATTTGCACTCGGGATCTTTCGGCGGATCTGTGTACGTGACACGCACTCTCGATGCAGTATTTTATTCTTGCTATGAAAAAACAGTTGAATATCGCACTATTATTAAAAAAAATTCCTAATAATATTATGCTGAAAAACATTTAAAATCGTTTCCTTGCAGACATGAGGCGATGAACGATCTCGTGTGGATCATGTCCCAACTCACCGACGTTAAGGGCAACATTCTGGTAAGCAGGATCCTCGTTATTGTAATTTGTTAGTACCTCGAGCCTCCTTCCTATGAAAAATGTAGAAAAATATGCATATTGTAGATTCCGGGAATCAAGGAGCAGGTTGCTGCCGTGACTTCCGCCGAGCAGGCCATCTATACCGCCATGGACTTTGACCATAAAGACTACGCGTATGTCTCTTGTTCGATACATAAATAGCAAATAGACTTGAAGAAAGGACATTGGTGCACACGGACTAACTCGCGAGACGAAGGAAGAAGTGCTGATGAACAGATGGCGTTTCCCTTCTCTTTCTCTTCACGGAAATCGAAGGAGCCTTCTCGCAAGGAGGAGCCAAGACTGTCATTCCGCCAAGGTAAAGTGAGGAATAGGGTTCATGACTCACCTAACATAGGTTATCTTTTTGTTAGGTTAGGTTAACTTAAGTTATTAGATAGTTTGTTTCGTTTAGGTTATCGGCAAGTTCTCGATCCGCTCAGTGCCGGATATGACTCCCGAGGCGACTGATGCCGCCGTGCTCAAGCATCTCAACGAGCTGTGGGCCAAGCGCGGATCGCCCAACCGATTCAAGTATATTTATAACTATTTATTTATGTTTTGGAATACGTCCACCTATTTTTAACGCTTAATTAACTTTTAGCCCTGTTGCGTACCACTCTGGCAAGCCGTGGGTAACTGACTTCCAGGATTCCCCATTTCCAAGTGGATCGAGGCAATCAAGAGAGGTTAGCCATGGAACGGTTCATGAATCGTCGCCTACTATCGAATATGTTTTTCGTGAAAGAATTTACCAATATTTAATATTTTCTTTGAAGTATTCGGAGTCGAGCCCGACTACACCCGCGAGGGAGGCTCTATTCCATTACTCTTGTATTCCAGGTAAAAACCAACTTTACCGCCTCTATGATATTTTGAGTTAGCGTGAATATCATTATGACAAATTTTTAGGAGCTAACTGGTAAAAATGTGATGATGCTGCCTATGGGACAGTCTGACGACATGGCTCACTCACAGAACGAAAGGTAAACATTATTGTTACAATTTTTGTTTAAAAAATTTTTATATTTTTGGGTAACGATGTTGAAATTGTAAACTTTTGCTACAATGAATTATTTGTTACAATGAATAATCTACTGATGCTCTTCTTTACAGCTCGCAAGACGTAACTATATCGAGGGAACCAAGGTGCTCGCTTCCTACCTTCTCGAGCTCGGAAGCCACTAAACATTGTATCCTCTGCATATATGTAATCGATATTTCCCATTATTCCTCATCACTCGAGTATACCTGCGAGTATCACAAAGAGTATCATTCACAATTTTCTTGTATGTATCATTCACTTATTGTATACTGATAAAACTCAATGACAGCACCAATCAATACTGGATTTGGTATTTGCGCAGAAAAACATGTGTTTTGCACACATATTTACAGTGAGCGATATTTTCCCCGAGAGAAATCGGGTGGGTGTTTGGTCTGAACGAGTCACAACGTGTAAATGGGAGATAGAGAGGGAGGAGAAGTGATGGGTGAACAGAGTAAGAGAGAATGGAGAATATTGGCGCTCTTCCAACTTTCAAATCCCATCTCTACCGTATTCCGTTCTTTTCATGCATCTCGATAGTTTCCTAGGAGATAGACCAGATGGAAGTGCGCTCTCAACTCTCATTACGTTTCCCTATTTATTTAAATATTTGCCTATTCTTGAAATGGAATTTTGCCGTTTGTTTTTGAAAGTAAGTCGTTATTGGCAGTCATACTGAACATGGATGCTTCATTTCAGTGGCATCTCAGCATTTCCAGTTTCTTGAAGCTCAATGCCCAGTTAATCCGCATTGTTCTTGTCATTTCTTAGGTTGCTAATCTTATTCTAATTCCCTTTATTCTCCTTTATTCTCATTCCAATTGCTCATTGTACTCCAAACGCGTCTTCACTCGCCCTCCCCTCTCCTCCGCCTGTTCCTACACACGACCGTCCCTTTCTCTGACTGCTCTGACTCTTCTCTCTCTCTCTTCTCCATTCATCCTATCTCTCATTCTTTTTCTCTTCCCTCTCCAAGTGCCCCGTCTCTCGCTGCTTACATCGCTAGATAAGAGTCCCTATTCACTAATAACCGACCTGCTAACCATTCTTGCCTACCACACTGTCTGGAGAATATTAGGTTATTGCCTGCCGCGTTGGGTGAGAATGTTTGTAACTTTCAAAAATCCTACACCATTGCTCTTTGTTGTTTACCAGTTTTCGCGCTAAAACGATGACGAGAGAAAGAACGGGTATAGAGAGAACGCTCACTTTCCTTCCTCCGTTTGCAATTGTAGGACTATCGTACTTCTCGCACAAAACCGAACGAATGAACAATTTTTACATTTTTACATTTTTTGCATTCGGCGAATACGCAATGAAAATTGTTTTTATTGTTTTATATTTTTTGTCCACCCCCAATTCCGGAAATCCCCCGAACATGCACGGTGAAATATTGCTCAAAATAGGTGAAAAATGAGAGCTGCGAAATACAAAAATGCACCGGAATCGCGATTATGCGCGAGCCGGGGTTTAGTCATTAGCTAGAGCCAGCTCAGTGGAGTCTTGCTGACAGCTGTTTTATTTATGTGTTTTACACTGCTTTTATTGTCAAATCACGTTGCTTTGTTTAATATAATGTTCCAAGGTCATGGCCGTGCACAACGGACGAGAGTGTGATGTGGGGGCGTCCCGCGGGTCGTCTGGATCGACGACTGGCCGATTCAGGTTTGAATTTCTCGCATTGTTCGAGTCATTGTGTTGGTGGCTGGCCGTGTTGGACACATTCCAGCCATCCGCTCGTGCCAGAGCACTGGGAAGTCACCGGCGGTCGTCAATGGAGTCGATTCTATGAGGTTTGTAAAATTGCTTATTTCATTTTGGCTTGGAACTATTGGTTTGCGTTGAAAGTTCTCTTTATGATCAATTAATTCAACGTACGCTAATTGTAGCTAAAAATTTAAATAAATATACAGTTGTAATAGCCGTTCAATTCAGATGTCTCCTCCGTCCTTCTCACTGGGACTCTCCGAGTCTGCCAGCCACGGTATGTCCATTTTTTCAATTCGAACCTTAATTTTTTTATCCCAACTATCCCTTAGACAATGTACATCATACTGAGCAATTAGTACAATTATTATAAAGTTGCTAATTTTTTTTATCAAATACGTCGTAACACGATTATCGATTACGGTATAAATTGACAATAACGATTTTAATCTTTAAAAATTTAAAATGTGAACCCTAGCTTCACAAATATTAATCAAGTTATTACAGACTACAACCATCGCTTCCGCCGTGTGAAAGTATTGCTGGCTAATCAGCGGTTGGTTAAATTTTCTCTATTTCTTACTCTAGTGAAGTAGTTTATTTCCCACATTATTCATTTGCAATTCCAAACCTCCATCCTTATAACTTCTCATTCTGTTAGGTGCACCTCGATAAGTAGAACTTTTCCACATTGGGCGAGTACAGCAATGTTGAATGCTGTTCTCCTCTTTGTGGTTATGTCCTGCCGAGGTTCGCGAGCATTCACAAAGTTCAGTAGCTAGGGAACAAGTAGCTAGGGAAAAATTCGACTATTCAATAGTCAATCTAAAATATTCAATCATAAATATTTCAGGATACGTTAAGACGATGCGTGAGATATTCACATCGACGAGTACGGTATAATTTATTAATAAATATATGTGATTACAAATTTATTAAAGTAAATGTAGTCATTGCTACTTAATCGATTGATATTTTACTTAATATCCGGTGAGAAATACTGTGGATTGTGAGTAACAGCTCTTGTTTTTCAAACAGAAATATGTGTTTATGATTTATCGAAGCTGTAGTTAATTTTATTACGCAGGAAAATTAGAAATAGTTAATTTTATTACGAAAGAGAATAGTTAATTTTATTACGCAGGAAATTATAAATAAAACAAAACGGGTTTATCGGGCATGTAATAGGTTCTCTAGCCCTCGGATATCCACACTCCGCTTACCCTCATATAGATCGGTGCTCTTCATCAGAATGCCGAATCCAACTCCTTTCACCCACTGTCGAGTCACTTCCATCATCGATGACTTGAACCCGTCCACGAATCTGTAAGATTCGATTTTTCTCCATTTGATCGAGTATGAAAAGGCGCTCTCAAATTCCATCCGGCACTTTCAGGCTAGATACTTCCTACAGATAGCAAAGAAACTCGAATCATCAATTTGTAATACTCGGCCGTCAAAAATTAAGCTCACGCCACATCCTAAAGCACGCGTGACAGAGCTCCTAGCTCACGCCACATTTTTTAGCACGCGTGACAGAGCTCCTAGCTCACGCCACATTTTTTTAGCACGCGTGACAGAGCTCCTAGCTCACGCCACATTTTTTAGCACGCGTGACAGAGCTCCTAGCTCACGCCACATTTTAAAGCACGCGTGACAGAGCTCCTAGCTCACGCCACATTTTTTTAGCACGCGTGACAGAGCTCCTAGCTCACGCCACATCCAAAAGCACGCGTGACAGAGCTCCTAGCTCACGCCACATTTTTTAGCACGCGTGACAGAGCTCCTAGCTCACGCCACATTTTTAGCACGCGTGACAGAGCTCCTAGCTCACGCCACATCCTAAAGCACGCGTGACAGAGCTCCTAGCTCACGCCACATTTTTAGCACGCGTGACAGAGCTCCTAGCTCACGCCACATCCTAAAGCACGCGTGACAGAGCTCCTAGCTCACGCCACATTTTTAGCACGCGTGACAGAGCTCCTAGCTCACGCCACATTTTAGCACGCGTGACAGAGCTCCTAGCTCACGCCACATTTAAAAGCACGCGTGACAGAGCTCCTAGCTCACGCCACATTTTTTAGCATGCGTGACAGAGCTCCTAGCTCACGCCACATTTTTAGCACGCGTGACAGAGCTCCTAGCTCACGCCACATTTTAAAGCACGCGTGACAGAGCTCCTAGCTCACGCCACATTTTTTAGCACGCGTGACAGAGCTCCTAGCTCACGCCACATCCAAAAGCACACGTGACAGAGCTCCTAGCTCACGCCACATTTTTTAGCACTCGTGACAGAGCTCCTAGCTCACGCCACATTTTTTAGCACGCGTGACAGAGCTCCTAGCTCACGCCACATCCTAAAGCACGCGTGACAGAGCTCCTAGCTCACGCCACATTTTTTAGCACGCGTGACAGAGCTCCTAGCTCACGCCACATCCTAAAGCACGCGTGACAGAGCTCCTAGCTCACGCCACATTTTTTAGCACGCGTGACAGAGCTCCTAGCTCACGCCACATTTTTTAGCACGCGTGACAGAGCTCCTAGCTCACGCCACATTTTTTAGCACGCGTGACAGAGCTCCTAGCTCACGCCACATTTTAAAGCACGCGTGACAGAGCTCCTAGCTCACGCCACATTTTTTAGCACGCGTGACAGAGCTCCTAGCTCACGCCATCCAAAGCACGCGTGACAGAGCTCCTAGCTCACGCCACATTTTTTAGCACGCGTGACAGAGCTCCTAGCTCACGCCACATTTTTAGCACGCGTGACAGAGCTCCTAGCTCACGCCACATCCTAAAGCACGCGTGACAGAGCTCCTAGCTCACGCCACATTTTTAGCACGCGTGACAGAGCTCCTAGCTCACGCCACATCCTAAAGCACGCGTGACAGAGCTCCTAGCTCACGCCACATTTTTTAGCACGCGTGACAGAGCTCCTAGCTCACGCCACATTTTTTTAGCACGCGTGACAGAGCTCCTAGCTCACGCCACATCCAAAAGCACGCGTGACAGAGCTCCTAGCTCACGCCACATTTTTTAGCACGCGTGACAGAGCTCCTAGCTCACGCCACATTTTTTAGCACGCGTGACAGAGCTCCTAGCTCACGCCACATCCTAAAGCACGCGTGACAGAGCTCCTAGCTCACGCCACATTTTTAGCACGCGTGACAGAGCTCCTAGCTCACGCCACATCCTAAAGCACGCGTGACAGAGCTCCTAGCTCACGCCACATTTTTTAGCACGCGTGACAGAGCTCCTAGCTCACGCCACATTTTTTAGCACGCGTGACAGAGCTCCTAGCTCACGCCACATCCTAAAGCACGCGTGACAGAGCTCCTAGCTCACGCCACATTTTTTAGCACGCGTGACAGAGCTCCTAGCTCACGCCACATTTTTAGCACGCGTGACAGAGCTCCTAGCTCACGCCACATCCTAAAGCACGCGTGACAGAGCTCCTAGCTCACGCCACATCCTAAAGCACGCGTGACAGAGCTCCTAGCTCACGCCACATTTTTTAGCACGCGTGACAGAGCTCCTAGCTCACGCCACATTTTTTAGCACGCGTGACAGAGCTCCTAGCTCACGCCACATTTTTTAGCACGCGTGACAGAGCTCCTAGCTCACGCCACATTTTTTAGCACGCGTGACAGAGCTCCTAGCTCACGCCACATTTTAAAGCACGCGTGACAGAGCTCCTAGCTCACGCCACATTTTTTAGCACGCGTGACAGAGCTCCTAGCTCACGCCACATTTTAAAGCACGCGTGACAGAGCTCCTAGCTCACGCCACATCCTAAAGCACGCGTGACAGAGCTCCTAGCTCACGCCACTTTTTAGCACGCGTGACAGAGCTCCTAGCTCACGCCACATTTTTTAGCACGCGTGACAGAGCTCCTAGCTCACGCCACATTTTTAGCACGCGTGACAGAGCTCCTAGCTCACGCCACATCCTAAAGCACGCGTGACAGAGCTCCTAGCTCACGCCACATTTTTAGCACGCGTGACAGAGCTCCTAGCTCACGCCACATTTTAAAGCACGCGTGACAGAGCTCCTAGCTCACGCCACATTTTTTAGCACGCGTGACAGAGCTCCTAGCTCACGCCACATTTTTAGCACGCGTGACAGAGCTCCTAGCTCACGCCACATTTTAAAGCACGCGTGACAGAGCTCCTAGCTCACGCCACATTTTTAGCACGCGTGACAGAGCTCCTAGCTCACGCCACATCCTAAAGCACGCGTGACAGAGCTCCTAGCTCACGCCACATTTTTTAGCACGTGACAGAGCTCCTAGCTCACGCCACATTTTTTAGCACGCGTGACAGAGCTCCTAGCTCACGCCACATTTTTTAGCACGCGTGACAGAGCTCCTAGCTCACGCCACATTTTAAAGCACGCGTGACAGAGCTCCTAGCTCACGCCACATTTTTTAAGCGCGTGACAGAGCTCCTAGCTCACGCCACATCCAAAAGCACGCGTGACAGAGCTCCTAGCTCACGCCACTTTTTTAGCACGCGTGACAGAGCTCCTAGCTCACGCCACATTTTTAGCACGCGTGACAGAGCTCCTAGCTCACGCCACATTTTAAAGCACGCGTGACAGAGCTCCTAGCTCACGCCACATTTTTTAGCACGCGTGACAGAGCTCCTAGCTCACGCCACATTTTAAAGCACGCGTGACAGAGCTCCTAGCTCACGCCACATTTTTTAGCACGCGTGACAGAGCTCCTAGCTCACGCCACATCCTAAAGCACGCGTGACAGAGCTCCTAGCTCACGCCACATTTTTTAGCACGCGTGACAGAGCTCCTAGCTCACGCCACATTTTTTAGCACGCGTGACAGAGCTCCTAGCTCACGCCACATCCTAAAGCACGCGTGACAGAGCTCCTAGCTCACGCCACATTTTTAGCACGCGTGACAGAGCTCCTAGCTCACGCCACATCCTAAAGCACGCGTGACAGAGCTCCTAGCTCACGCCACATTTTTTAGCACGCGTGACAGAGCTCCTAGCTCACGCCACATTTTTTAGCACGCGTGACAGAGCTCCTAGCTCACGCCACATCCTAAAGCACGCGTGACAGAGCTCCTAGCTCACGCCACATTTTTTAGCACGCGTGACAGAGCTCCTAGCTCACGCCACTTTTTAGCACGCGTGACAGAGCTCCTAGCTCACGCCACATCCTAAAGCACGCGTGACAGAGCTCCTAGCTCACGCCACATCCTAAAGCACGCGTGACAGAGCTCCTAGCTCACGCCACATTTTTTAGCACGCGTGACAGAGCTCCTAGCTCACGCCACATTTTTTTAGCACGCGTGACAGAGCTCCTAGCTCACGCCACATTTTTTAGCACGCGTGACAGAGCTCCTAGCTCACGCCACATTTTTTAGCACGCGTGACAGAGCTCCTAGCTCACGCCACATTTTAAAGCACGCGTGACAGAGCTCCTAGCTCACGCCACATTTTTTTAGCACGCGTGACAGAGCTCCTAGCTCACGCCACATCCTAAAGCACGCGTGACAGAGCTCCTAGCTCACGCCACATTTTTAGCACGCGTGACAGAGCTCCTAGCTCACGCCACATTTTTTAGCACGCGTGACAGAGCTCCTAGCTCACGCCACATTTTTTTAGCACGCGTGACAGAGCTCCTAGCTCACGCCACATTTTTTAGCACGCGTGACAGAGCTCCTAGCTCACGCCACATCCTAAGGTGTACTTAGCTTTTAGATTCCTTGGTCAGCATGACAAAGTCCTTCCTTGGTCGGGGTGCTCGTCAGCCAGTCCACGTGTTAAGCACTGCAATTGCAAACACATAGTTGTTGGATATAAACAAAATTAATGATTAATTTATAAGTTACTGTTTTTAAAAAGTTAAGTTAGTTTGTTTATAAGTTTTGGTTATGTTTCTGGTCATTTCTTCCGTTTTTGTCGATCAGTGGTTTGTTCTTCTATATTTTTGTTCAAATTTACCAGAAAACGTGATGTGCGTAGGTCCTTACGGGAGGAGCATTTGACCTCTTCGTATAGTCTTATGCGATATATAAAGCGAAAAGAGCAGTAGAAAACAATATCGTGTCATCACCTGTCACATGATGGAAGGGGGGGGAAGGGCGAGAATAGACAAATAGATGCTAACCCTATTTTGATTCCTATTTGTGGCAACACACGCGGATCACAAGGGACAGTAAATTACGTAAAAGACTCAGATTGCATTATGCTCCTTATTATGGCGCATGTTTGGTTATTTCACACACTTTCTTCTTCTTTCTCACCATGTCTGCGTAGGCCAACCAGTCAGAAGCATTCGTTGGAGAGATGGAAAGAGACGTCAGTGTACAGACGAAGGCGAGAGAAGGAAAGACTGTCGCAGCCTGGAAAGAGGAAGTTACACAATACTTCATAGAAATGAAAAGGGGGTATCTAACGAAAGCAATTAGTACGAGTCACCAATTCTGCTCTCATCAATCAATAATATCGATAATTACCGTACCTTCTGGACGAGATTCTTGGCGAGACACTCGGGCACATTGCGCAGCTTCAGCGGGTTCCACGTCTGCAACGAGGATAATTGATTGATTACGATAGTAAAATACTACCGTGTGTGAGCATTGAACAGGGCTAGTGCATTCAATGAGGGCTATTAGTATCCCAAAGGGCGCAAATCCTTTAGAGAAGCTAACTATCGCAATTCCACACGTTATTTTCTAAAGCCGTAATGTTAAGTTTCGTGATTCACCTTTGTCTGTTTGACTTCTTCCTTCTTTCATTCACTTGAGGACGTCATAGGAACTGTTGTAGTCGATGGGCAACGAGTTGTCGTCGGCAAGAAAGAGACCATTGGAGTGCACTGTAATTGTTGATTATTTAAGCAAACAACAACTGTGGACGATGACACAAATTCGAAGGTTAAAGAGGATATGCGTAGATGGTGGGGTCGAATCAAGAAAGGGTAAGTAAACCTTGCTCAGAAGAGCGAACGGCGTAAATAAGTTTCATAACTGTGATTCCAACAACACACAGCTGTTATCCAAAACGCGCAAACCGCATAATTCGCTTCAAAATGGATACTTCAATGATCTTACGATCAAATGATTAAAAGTTAAAAGAATGGATGTTAGCAAAAAAACGAGAAATGAGAGAAGGGAAGGGAACATGAATAAAAGTGCTTAATTATTTTAGCAATGAAATCGTACAGCGCGGGGCCATAAACACATCCAAATGGGGGAAAATGGGACGAATATTCAGAAGAACTTTGGGAGGCACTCGCGAGAAACAAAATAGCGATAAAGTGGGGATTAAAAACAATTTCGAGAGCAAAATAAGGAAGCCAATCACATACAGAGCGCCGCAGGTGCTAACGGCATCGATTAGTTCAAAAACATACAGTACTCCTAGCTAATCACAAACTTATTTTTTCAAAAATTGCTAAACTTTTAATATTATTTTTGTTTGTGAGCTTGATTTCAATTATATGGTTGGGACAACAAAAATTCGATAAGCAACTAAAATGAACGCTTGTTGGTCGAATCTGTCTTGATGCGGATGGTACTTTTCCATTGATGTTCAAGCTCACTCACGAGAATAGGGAATTGGGGGGGAAGGAATACGGTATGAAACGGATAAATTATGATACACGACTTCGACTCCAGCAGGTAATTCAGAGGTACTGCGAACCTCTGGAACTTTCATGAGGATCTCTATGAAAACAACTTTACTCAGTAAATAACATAATTTCATTACGCACATTCTTCTTTACAAATAAATTAGGTGAAATCATGAAATGAAATCAGTCAAATAACAATACAATATCCGTAACAAAAACATCCATACCGTAACTCTCAGATTATCGATTTACAGACACCGTAATCCTCAGATTATCGAATTACAAATAGAGACTGGAAGCGAAGACGATATCGCGTCTGATCGCAGAGCGAATGTCATCGAAAGTACTCTGCAAAATTATCAATTATTCCGCGACCGGGAAATAGACCACCGTTTCCTAATCATCCAACTTTCTATAGGAGCCGGCAAATGTGATTTGATCCGGCCAATAGACTCCGCTAGTTACACCGAGAGAGCATGGTGAATTGAGAGAGTCAGTTTTCCTCACCTTTAGCTTCTTATTATCAATGACGTCAGCTGCAGCTGACATCTCCTTGAGCAATTCCTCGAGACGGCGAAGGAAACGAATGATCGTGCCTCAAAAATAAATGAAATTAGAAAAAGATAAACGAGAAGAAATTATGGATTAGACAATCGTCGATGAAATATAAGAGTACAAGGCATTGCGCATTTTATTCGATTTTCGAGGGAAAGACAAATTCACTGCACCCGGAGTGAAATCGAGCTTATGAGCGCGCCATGAAACACCAAATGGTCATCGGCATGGTTGCCAGTTCTCGGTTCTATTTTATCAAAAATTATCACCACATTATCATTACAAACTATAGGACCTGTCGTTCATGCGCCTATTGAAACGCCGATGCAGTATGATGGACGGTATTTCCATTTCAGTTTTGCCCGGATCCGCTTACCCTCATATAGATCGGTGCTCTTCATCAGAATGCCGAATCCAACTCCTTTCACCCACTGTCGAGTCACTTCCATCACGATGACTTGAACCCGTCCACGAATCTGTAAGATTCGATTTTTCTCCATTTGATCGAGTATGAAAAGGCGCTCTCAAATTCCATCCGGCACTTTCAGGCTAGATACTTCCTACAGATAGCAAAGAAACTCGAATCATCAATTTGTAATACTCGGCCGTCAAAAATTAATGATTTTATTGAATAATATCAAAATAAAACGCACTCGCCTCCACCAGCTCCTGTCCCGTCTTGTTGATCATTCCGCGATCTTGATGAGTCATCCAACCGCCGAAGTTGAACTGGTTCAGAAATAGTAACCAATACCTCTCGTAAGAGAGATATTGGTTACTATTTCAGCGTGACAGAGCTCCTAGCTCACGCCACATTTTTTAGCACGCGTGACAGAGCTCCTAGCTCACGCCACATTTTTAGCACGCGTGACAGAGCTCCTAGCTCACGCCACATTTTTTAGCACGCGTGACAGAGCTCCTAGCTCACGCCACATCCTAAAGCACGCGTGACAGAGCTCCTAGCTCACGCCACATTTTAGCACGCGTGACAGAGCTCCTAGCTCACGCCACATTTTTAAAGCACGCGTGACAGAGCTCCTAGCTCACGCCACATTTTTAGCACGCGTGACAGAGCTCCTAGCTCACGCCACATTTTTAGCACGCGTGACAGAGCTCCTAGCTCACGCCACATTTAAAAGCACGCGTGACAGAGCTCCTAGCTCACGCCAACATTTTTAGCACGCGTGACAGAGCCTCCTAGCTCACGCCACATTTTTTAGCACGCGTGACAGAGCTCCTAGCTCACGCCACATTAAAGCACGCGTGACAGAGCTCCTAGCTCACGCCACATTTTTTAGCACGGTGACAGAGCTCCTAGCTCACGCCACATCCAGCACGCGTGACAGAGCTCCTAGCTCACGCCACATTTTTAGCACGCGTGACAGAGCTCCTAGCTCACGCCACATTTTTAGCACGCGTGACAGAGCTCCTAGCTCACGCCACATTAAAGCAGCGTGACAGAGCTCCTAGCTCACGCCACATTTTTTAGCACGCGTGACAGAGCTCCTAGCTCACGCCACATTTTTTAAAGCACGCGACAGAGCTCCTAGCTCACGCCACATTTTTTAGCACGCGTGACAGAGCTCCTAGCTCACGCCACATTTTTAGCACGCGTGACAGAGCTCCTAGCTCACGCCACATTTTTTAGCACGCGTGACAGAGCTCCTAGCTCACGCCACATTTTAGCACGCGTGACAGAGCTCCTAGCTCACGCCAATTTTTTAGCACGCGTGACAGAGCTCCTAGCTCACGCACATAAGCACGCGTGACAGAGCTCCTAGCTCACGCCACATTTTTTAGCACGCGGACAGAGCTCCTAGCTCACGCCACATTTTTAGCCGCGTGACAGAGCTCCTAGCTCACGCCACATTTTTTAGCACGCGTGACAGAGCTCCTAGCTCACGCCACATTTTTAGCACGCGTGACAGAGCTCCTAGCTCACGCCACATTTTTTAGCACGCGTGACAGAGCTCCTAGCTCACGCCACATTAGCACGCGTGACAGAGTCCTAGCTCACGCACATTTTTTAGCACGCGTGACAGAGCTCCTAGCTCACGCCACATCCTAAAGCACGCGTGACAGAGCTCCTAGCTCACGCCACAATTTTAGCACGCGTGACAGAGCTCCTAGCTCACGCCACATTTTAAAGCACGCGTGACAGAGCTCCTAGCTCACGCCACATGTTTTAGCACGCGTGACAGAGCTCCTAGCTCACGCCACATTTTTTTAGCACGCGTGACAGAGCTCCTAGCTCACGCACATTTTTAGCACGCGTGACAGAGCTCCTAGCTCACGCACATTTTTTTAGCACGCGTGACAGAGCTCCTAGCTCACGCCACATCCTAAAGCACGCGTGACAGAGCTCCTAGCTCACGCCACATTTTTTTAGCACGCGTGACAGAGCTCCTAGCTCACGCCACATTTTTTTAGCACGCGTGACAGAGCTCCTAGCTCACGCCACATTTTTAGCACGCGTGACAGAGCTCCTAGCTCACGCCACATCCTAAAGCACGCGTGACAGAGCTCCTAGCTCACGCCACATTTTTAGCACGCGTGACAGAGCTCCTAGCTCACGCCACATTTTAAAGCACGCGTGACAGAGCTCCTAGCTCACGCCACATTTTTTAGCACGCGTGACAGAGCTCCTAGCTCACGCCACATTTTTAGCACGCGTGACAGAGCTCCTAGCTCACGCCACATTTTAAAGCACGCGTGACAGAGCTCCTAGCTCACGCCACATTTTTTAGCACGCGTGACAGAGCTCCTAGCTCACGCCACATCCTAAAGCACGCGTGACAGAGCTCCTAGCTCACGCCACATTTTTTTTAGCACGCGTGACAGAGCTCCTAGCTCACGCCACATTTTTTTAGCACGCGTGACAGAGCTCTCTAGCTCACGCCACATTTTTAGCACGCGTGACAGAGCTCCTAGCTCACGCCACATTTTAAAGCACGCGTGACAGAGCTCCTAGCTCACGCCACATTTTTTTAGCACGCGTGACAGAGCTCCTAGCTCACGCCACATCCAAAAGCACGCGTGACAGAGCTCCTAGCTCACGCCACATTTTTTAGCACGCGTGACAGAGCTCCTAGCTCACGCCACATTTTTTAGCACGCGTGACAGAGCTCCTAGCTCACGCCACATCCTAAAGCACGCGTGACAGAGCTCCTAGCTCACGCCACATTTTTAGCACGCGTGACAGAGCTCCTAGCTCACGCCACATCCTAAAGCACGCGTGACAGAGCTCCTAGCTCACGCCACATTTTTTAGCACGCGTGACAGAGCTCCTAGCTCACGCCACATTTTAAAGCACGCGTGACAGAGCTCCTAGCTCACGCCACATTTTAAAGCACGCGTGACAGAGCTCCTAGCTCACGCCACATTTTTTTAGCACGCGTGACAGAGCTCCTAGCTCACGCCACATCCAAAAGCACGCGTGACAGAGCTCCTAGCTCACGCCACATTTTTTAGCACGCGTGACAGAGCTCCTAGCTCACGCCACATTTTTTAGCACGCGTGACAGAGCTCCTAGCTCACGCCACATCCTAAAGCACGCGTGACAGAGCTCCTAGCTCACGCCACATTTTTAGCACGCGTGACAGAGCTCCTAGCTCACGCCACATCCTAAAGCACGCGTGACAGAGCTCCTAGCTCACGCCACATTTTTTAGCACGCGTGACAGAGCTCCTAGCTCACGCCACATTTTTTAGCACGCGTGACAGAGCTCCTAGCTCACGCCACATCCTAAAGCACGCGTGACAGAGCTCCTAGCTCACGCCACATTTTTTAGCACGCGTGACAGAGCTCCTAGCTCACGCCACATTTTTTAGCACGCGTGACAGAGCTCCTAGCTCACGCCACATCCTAAAGCACGCGTGACAGAGCTCCTAGCTCACGCCACATCCTAAAGCACGCGTGACAGAGCTCCTAGCTCACGCCACATTTTTTAGCACGCGTGACAGAGCTCCTAGCTCACGCCACATTTTTTTTAGCACGCGTGACAGAGCTCCTAGCTCACGCCACATTTTTTTAGCACGCGTGACAGAGCTCCTAGCTCACGCCACATTTTTTAGCACGCGTGACAGAGCTCCTAGCTCACGCCACATTTTAAAGCACGCGTGACAGAGCTCCTAGCTCACGCCACATTTTTTAGCACGCGTGACAGAGCTCCTAGCTCACGCCACATCCTAAAGCACGCGTGACAGAGCTCCTAGCTCACGCCACATTTTTTAGCACGCGTGACAGAGCTCCTAGCTCACGCCACATTTTTTTAGCACGCGTGACAGAGCTCCTAGCTCACGCCACATTTTTTTAGCACGCGTGACAGAGCTCCTAGCTCACGCCACATTTTTTAGCACGCGTGACAGAGCTCCTAGCTCACGCCACATCCTAAGGTGTACTTAGCTTTTAGATTCCTTGGTCAGCATGACAATGTCCTTCCTTGGTCGGGGTGCTCGTCAGCCAGTCCACGTGTTAAGCACTGCAATTGCAAACACTAGTTGTTGGATATAAACAAATTAATGATTAATTTATAAGTTACTGTTTTTAAAAAAGTTAAGTTAGTTTGTTTATAAGTTTTGGTTATGTTTCTGGTCATTTCTTCCGTTTTTGTCGATCAGTGGTTTGTTCTTCTATATTTTTTGTTCAAATTTACCAGAAAACGTGATGTGCGTAGGTCCTTACGGGAGAGCATTTGACCTCTTCGTATAGTCTTATGCGATATATAAAGCGAAAAGAGCAGTAGAAAACAATATCGTGTCATCACCTGTCACATGATGGAAGGGGGGGGGGGGAAGGGCGAGAATAGACAAATAGATGCTAACCCTATTTTGATTCCTATTTGTGGCAACACACGCGGATCACAAGGGACAGTAAATTACGTAAAAGACTCAGATTGCATTATGCTCCTTTATTATGGCGCATGTTTGGTTATTTCACACACTTTCTTCTTCTTTCTCACCATGTCTGCGTAGCCAACCAGTCAGAAGCATTCGTTGGAGAGATGGAAAGAGACGTCAGTGTACAGACGAAGGCGAGAGAAGGAAGACTGTCGCAGCCTGGAAAGAGGAAGTTACACAACTTCATAGAAATGAAAGGGGTATCTAACGAAAGCAATTAGTACGAGTCACCAATTCTGCTCTCATCAATCAATAATATCGATAATTACCGTACCTTCTGACGAGATTCTTGGCGAGACACTCGGGCACATTGCGCAGCTTCAGCGGGTTCCACGTCTGCAACGAGGATAATTGATTGATTACGATAGTAAAATACTACCGTGTGTGAGCATTGAACAGGGCTAGTGCATTCAATGAGGGCTATTAGTATCCCAAAGGGCGCAATCCTTTAGAGAAGCTAACTATCGCAATTCCACACGTTATTTTCTAAAGCCGTAATGTTAAGTTTCGTGATTCACCTTTGTCTGTTTGACTTCTTCCTTCTTTCATTCACTTGAGGACGTCATAGGAACTGTTGTAGTCGATGGGCAACGAGTTGTCGTCGGCAAGAAAGAGACCATTGGAGTGCACTGTAATTGTTGATTATTTAAGCAAACAACAACTGTGGACGATGACACAAATTCGAAGGTTAAAGAGGATATGCGTAGATGGTGGGGTCGAATCAAGAAAGGGTAAGTAAACCTTGCTCAGAAGAGCGAACGGCGTAATAAGTTTCATAACTGTGATTCCAACAACACACAGCTGTTATCCAAAACGCGCAAACCGCATAATTCGCTTCAAAATGGATACTTCAATGATCTTACGATCAAATGATTAAAAGTTAAAAGAATGGATGTTAGCAAAATAAACGAGAAATGAGAGAAGGGAAGGGAACATGAATAAAAGTGCTTAATTATTTTAGCAATGAAATCGTACAGCGCGGGGCCATAACAACATCCAAATGGGGAAAATGGGACGAATATTCAGAAGAACTTTGGGAGGCACTCGCGAGAAACAATAGCGATAAAGTGGGGATTAAAAAACAATTCGAGAGCAAAATAAGGAAGCTCAATCACATACAGAGCGCCGCAGGTGCTACGGCATCGATTAGTTCAAAACATACAGTACTCCTAGCTAATCACAAACTTATTTTTTCAAAAATTGCTAAACTTTATAATATTATTTTTGTTTGTCTGAGCTTGATTTCAATTATATGGTTGGGACAACAAAAATTCGATAAGCAACTAAAAATGAACGCTTGTTGGTCGAATCTGTTTTGCGGATGGTAACTTTTCCATTGATGTTCAAGCTCACTCACGAGAATAGGGAATTGGGTGGGGGAAGGAATACGGTATGAAACGGATAAATTATGATACACGACTTCGACTCCAGCAGGTAATTCAGAGGTACTGCGAACCTCTGGAACTTTTCATGAGGATCTCTATGACAAACTTTACTCAGTAAATAACATAATTTCATTACGCACATTCTTCTTTACAAATAAATTAGGTGAAATCATGAAATGAAATCAGTCAAATAACAATACAATATCCGTAACAAAAACATCCATACCGTAACTCTCAGATTATCGATTTACAGACACCGTAATCCTCAGATTATCGAATTACAAATAGACTGGAAGCGAAGACGATATCGCGTCTGATCGCAGAGCGAATGTCATCGAAAGTACTCTGCAAAATTATCAATTATTCCGCGACCGGGAAATAGACCACCGTTTCCTAATCATCCAACTTTCTATAGGAGCCGAAATGTGATTTGATCCGGCCAATAGACTCCGCTAGTTACACCGAGAGAGCATGGTGAATTGAGAGAGTCAGTTTCCTCACCTTTAGCTTCTTATTATCAATGACGTCAGCTGCAGCTGACATCTCCTTGAGCAATTCCTCGAGACGGCGAAGGAAACGAATGATCGTGCCTCAAAAATAAATGAAATTAGAAAAAGATAAACGAGAAGAAATTATGGATTAGACAATCGTCGATGAAATTAAGAGTACAAGGCATTGCGCATTTTATTCGATTTTCGAGGGAAAGACAAATTCACTGCACCCCGGAGTGAAATCGAGCTTATGAGCGCGCCATGAAACACCAAATGGTCATCGCATGGTTGCCAGTTTCTCGTTCTATTTTATCAAAAATTATCACCACATTATCATTACAACTATAGGACCTGTCGTTCATGCGCCTATTGAAACGCCGATGCAGTATGATGGACGGTATTTCCATTTCAGTTTTGCCCGGATCCGCTTACCCTCATATGATCGGTGCTCTTCATCAGAATGCCGAATCCAACTCCTTTCACCCACTGTCGAGTCACTTCCATCATCGATGACTTGAACCCGTCCACGAATCTGTAAGATTCGATTTTTCTCCATTTGATCGAGTATGAAAAGGCGCTCTCAAATTCCATCCGGCACTTTCAGGCTAGATACTTCCTACAGATAGCAAAGAAACTCGAATCATCAATTTGTAATACTCGGCCGTCAAAAATTAATGATTTTTATTGAATAATATCAAAATAAAACGCACTCGCCCTCCACCAGCTCCTGTCCCGTCTTGTTGATCATTCCCGCGATCTTGATTGAGTCATCCAACCGCCGAAGTTGAACTGGTTCAGAAATAGTAACCAATACCTCTCGTAAGAGAGATATTGGTTACTATTTCAGCGTGACAGAGCTCCTAGCTCACGCCACATTTTTTAGCACGCGTGACAGAGCTCCTAGCTCACGCCACATTTTTTAGCACGCGTGACAGAGCTCCTAGCTCACGCCACATTTTTTAGCACGCGTGACAGAGCTCCTAGCTCACGCCACATCCTAAAGCACGCGTGACAGAGCTCCTAGCTCACGCCACATTTTTAGCACGCGTGACAGAGCTCCTAGCTCACGCCACATCCTAAAGCACGCGTGACAGAGCTCCTAGCTCACGCCACATTTTTAGCACGCGTGACAGAGCTCCTAGCTCACGCCACATTTTTAGCACGCGTGACAGAGCTCCTAGCTCACGCCACATTTAAAAGCACGCGTGACAGAGCTCCTAGCTCACGCCACATTTTTTAGCACGCGTGACAGAGCTCCTAGCTCACGCCACATTTTTAGCACGCGTGACAGAGCTCCTAGCTCACGCCACATCCTAAAGCACGCGTGACAGAGCTCCTAGCTCACGCCACATTTTTTAGCACGCGTGACAGAGCTCCTAGCTCACGCCACATCCTAAAGCACGCGTGACAGAGCTCCTAGCTCACGCCACATTTTTTTTAGCACGCGTGACAGAGCTCCTAGCTCACGCCACATTTTTAGCACGCGTGACAGAGCTCCTAGCTCACGCCACATTTTAAAGCACGCGTGACAGAGCTCCTAGCTCACGCCACATTTTTTAGCACGCGTGACAGAGCTCCTAGCTCACGCCACATCCAAAAGCACACGTGACAGAGCTCCTAGCTCACGCCACATTTTTTAGCACTCGTGACAGAGCTCCTAGCTCACGCCACATTTTTTAGCACGCGTGACAGAGCTCCTAGCTCACGCACATCCTAAAGCACGCGTGACAGAGCTCCTAGCTCACGCCACATTTTTTAGCACGCGTGACAGAGCTCCTAGCTCACGCCACATCCTAAAGCACGCGTGACAGAGCTCCTAGCTCACGCCACATTTTTTTAGCACGCGTGACAGAGCTCCTAGCTCACGCCACATTTTTTTAGCACGCGTGACGAGCTCCTAGCTCACGCCACATTTTTTTTAGCACGCGTGACAGAGCTCCTAGCTCACGCCACATTTTAAAGCACGCGTGACAGAGCTCCTAGCTCACGCCACATTTTTTTAGCACGCGTGACAGAGCTCCTAGCTCACGCCACATCCAAAAGCACGCGTGACAGAGCTCCTAGCTCACGCCACATTTTTTAGCACGCGTGACAGAGCTCCTAGCTCACGCCACTTTTTTAGCACGCGTGACAGAGCTCCTAGCTCACGCCACATCCTAAAGCACGCGTGACAGAGCTCCTAGCTCACGCCACATTTTTAGCACGCGTGACAGAGCTCCTAGCTCACGCCACATCCTAAAGCACGCGTGACAGAGCTCCTAGCTCACGCCACATTTTTTAGCACGCGTGACAGAGCTCCTAGCTCACGCCACATTTTTTAGCACGCGTGACAGAGCTCCTAGCTCACGCCACTTTTTTTAGCACGCGTGACAGAGCTCCTAGCTCACGCACATCCAAAAGCACGCGTGGACAGAGCTCCTAGCTCACGCCACATTTTTTAGCACGCGTGACAGAGCTCCTAGCTCACGCCACATTTTTTAGCACGCGTGACAGAGCTCCTAGCTCACGCCACATCCTAAGCACGCGTGACAGAGCTCCTAGCTCACGCCACATTTTTAGCACGCGTGACAGAGCTCCTAGCTCACGCCACATCCTAAAGCACGCGTGACAGAGCTCCTAGCTCACGCCACATTTTTTAGCACGCGTGACAGAGCTCCTAGCTCACGCCACATTTTTTAGCACGCGTGACAGAGCTCCTAGCTCACGCCACATTTTTTAGCACGCGTGACAGAGCTCCTAGCTCACGCCACATTTTTTAGCACGCGTGGACAGAGCTCCTAGCTCACGCCACATTTTTTAGCACGCGTGACAGAGCTCCTAGCTCACGCTACATTTTTTAGCACGCGTGACAGAGCTCCTAGCTCACGCCACATCCTAAAGCACGCGTGACAGAGCTCCTAGCTCAGCCACATCCTAAAGCACGCGTGACAGAGCTCCTAGCTCACGCCACATTTTTTAGCACGCGTGACAAGAGCTCCTAGCTCACGCCACATTTTTTTAGCACGCGTGACAGAGCTCCTAGCTCACGCCACATTTTTTTAGCACGCGTGACAGAGCTCCTAGCTCACGCCACATTTTTTAGCACGCGTGACAGAGCTCCTAGCTCACGCCACATTTTAAAGCAGCGTGACAGAGCTCCTAGCTCACGCCACATTTTTTAGCACGCGTGACAGAGCTCCTAACTCACGCCCATCCTAAAGCACGCGTGACAGAGCTCCTAGCTCACGCCACATTTTTTAGCACGCGTGACAAGCTCCTAGCTCACGCCACATTTTTTTAGCACGCGTGACAGAGCTCCTAGCTCACGCCACATTTTTTAGCACGCGTGACAGAGCTCTAGCTCACGCCACATCCTAAGGTGTACTTAGCTTTTAGATTCCTTGGTCAGCATGACAATGTCCTTCCTTGGTCGGGTGCTCGTCAGCCAGTCCACGTGTTAAGCACTGCAATTGCAACACATAGTTGTTGGATATAAACAAAATTAATGATTAATTTATAAGTTACTGTTTTTAAAAAGTTAAGTTAGTTTGTTTATAAGTTTTGGTTATGTTTCTGGTCATTTCTTCCGTTTTTGTCGATCAGTGGTTTGTTCTTCTATATTTTTTGTTCAAATTTACCAGAAAACGTGATGTGCGTAGGTCCTTACGGGAGGAGCATTTGACCTCTTCGTATAGTCTTATGCGATATAAGCGAAAAGAGCAGTAGAAAACAATATCGTGTCATCACCTGTCACATGATGGAAGGGGGGGGGGAAGGGCGAGAATAGACAAATAGATGCTAACCCTATTTTGATTCCTATTTGTGGCAACACACGCGGATCACAGGGACAGTAAATTACGTAAAAGACTCAGATTGCATATGCTCCTTTATTATGGCGCATGTTTGGTTATTTCACACACTTTCTTCTTCTTTCTCACCATGTCTGCGTAGGCCAACCAGTCAGAACATTCGTTGAGAGATGAAAGAAGACGTCAGTTGTACAGACGAAGGCGAGAGAAGGAAAGACTGTCGCAGCCTGGAAAGAGGAAGTTACACAATACTTCATAGAAATGAAAAGGGGTATCTAACGAAAGCAATTAGTACGAGTCACCAATTCTGCTCTCATCAATCAATAATATCGATAATTACCGTACCTTCTGGACGAGATTCTTGGCGAGACACTCGGGCACATTGCGCAGCTTCACGGGTTCCACGTCTGCAACGAGGATAATTGATGATTACGATAGTAAATATACTACCGTGTGTGAGCATTGAACAGGGCTAGTGCATCAATGAGGGCTATTAGTATCCCAAAGGGCGCAAATCCTTTAGAGAAGCTAACTATCGCAATTCCACGTTATTTTCTAAAGCCGTAATGTTAAGTTTCGTGATTCACCTTTGTCTGTTTGACTTCTTCCTTCTTTCATTCACTGAGGACGTCATAGGAACTTTGTAGTCGATGGGCAACGAGTTGTCGTCGGCAAGAAAGAGACCATTGGAGTGCACTGTAATTGTTGATTATTAAGCAAAACACAACTGTGGACGATGACACAAATTCGAAGGTTAAAGAGGATATGCGTAGATGGTGGGTCGAATCAAGAAAGGGTAAGTAAACCTTGCTCAGAAGAGCGAACGGCGTAAATAAGTTTCATAACTGTGATTCCAACAACACACAGCTGTTATCCAAACGCGCAAACCGCATAATTCGCTTCAAAATGGATACTTCAATGATCTTACGATCAATGATTAAAAGTTAAAAGAATGGATGTTAGCAAAATAAACGAGAAATGAGAGAAGGGAAGGAACATGAATAAAGTGCTTATTATTTTAGCAATGAAATCGTACAGCGCGGGGCCATAAACATCCAAATGGGGGAAAATGGGACGATATTCAGAAGAACTTTGGGAGGCACTCGCGAGAAACAAAATAGCGATAAAGTGGGGATTAAAAACAATTTCGAGAGCAAAATAAGGAAGCTCAATCACATACAGAGCGCCGCAGGTGCTAACGGCATCGATTAGTTCAAAAACATACAGTACTCCTAGCTAATCACAAACTTATTTTTAAAAATTGCTAAACTTTATAATATTTTTTTTTTGTCTGAGCTTGATTTCAATTATATGGTTGGGACAACAAAAATTCGATAAGCAACTAAAAATGAACGCTTGTTTGGTCGAATCTGTCTTGATGCGGATGGTAACTTTTCCATTGATGTTCAAGCTCACTCACGAGAATAGGGAATTGGGTGGGGGAAGAATACGTATGAAACGGATAAATTATGATACACGACTTCGACTCCAGCAGTATTCAGAGGTACTGCGAACCTCTGGAACTTTTCATGAGGATCTCTATGAAAACAACTTTACTCAGTAATACATAATTTCATTACGCACATTCTTCTTACAAATAAATTAGGTGAAATCATGAAATGAAATCAGTCAAATAACAATACAATATCCGTAACAAAAACATCATACCGTAACTCTCAGATTATCGATTTACAGACACCGTAATCCTCAGATTATCGAATTACAAATAGAGACTGGAAGCGAAGACGATTCGCGTCTGATCGCAGAGCGAATGTCATCGAAAGTACTCTGCAAAATTATCAATTATTCCGCGACCGGGAAATAGACCACCGTTTCCTAATCATCCAACTTTCTATAGGAGCCGGCAATGTGATTTGATCCGGCAATAGACTCCGCTAGTTACACCGAGAGAGCATGGTGAATTGAGAGAGTCAGTTTTCCTCACCTTAGCTTCTTATTATCAATGACGTCAGCTGCAGCTGACATCTCCTTGAGCAATCCTCGAGACGGCGAAGGAAACGAATGATCGTGCCTCAAAATAAATGAAATTAGAAAAAGATAAACGAGAAGAAATTATGGATTAGACAATCGTCGATGAAATATAAGAGTACAAGGCATTGCGCATTTTATTCGATTTTCGAGGGAAAGACAAATTCACTGCACCCCGGAGTGAAATCGAGCTTATGAGCGCGCCATGAAACACCAAATGGTCATCGGCATGGTTGCCAGTTTCTCGGTTCTATTTTATCAAAAATTATCACCACATTATCATTACAACTATAGGACCTGTCGTTCATGCGCCTATTGAAACGCCGATGCAGTATGATGGACGGTATTTCCATTTCAGTTTTGCCCGGATCCGCTTACCCTCATATAGATCGGTGCTCTTCATCAGAATGCCGAATCCAACTCCTTTCACCCACTGTCGAGTCACTTCCATCATCGATGACTTGAACCCGTCCACGAATCTGTAAGATTCGATTTTTCTCCATTTGATCGAGTATGAAAAGGCGCTCTCAAATTCCACCCGGCACTTTCAGGCTAGATACTTCCTACAGATAGCAAAGAAACTCGAATCATTACTTGTTATATACTACCTCAAACCGTTCTTTTGACATTTGAAGTTGGAGGGGAGTCGAAAAACATGGAAAAACAGGCACGAAAGCGAAATTTCTGTCATTTAAAGGTTCACAGCAGGCGTCCGAACGAAAATCACGAGTAATCCGAGCATGGGGGAAGTCTATTGGGGTTAGCAGAAGGCAATCAGAGTAGTGTGTTGAAATGGACACTTGATATGACTCGAGGAGACCAGAAAAACATGAGGAAAATAGCGAGTACGTGAGATTTCAGGGATTCAAGAGGTCACAACGGTCGTCCGAACGAAAATCACGAGCAACACGGGCATGGGGGAGGTGTGGTGGGATTAGGGGAAGGGATTGGGAGCGGTTTAATCAGATGGACACTTGATAGGACTCGGGGGGAGACCAAAAATGAGGAAAAATGAGCGAACATGAGGGATTTCGGACATTTAAGGGCTCACACAAGTCGTCCGAACGAAAATCACGAGCAACACGGGCATGGGGGAGGTGTGGGGGTTAGGGGAAGGGATTGAGAGCGGTTTAATCAGATGGACACCTTCAGGGAAACTGTGCAGACCAAGAGAACACAAATTTAGTAGAGTCGAAATAGAAAAGTCGTCATATTTAAAGCTAATAGCGAATTCAGCGCATGATAAGCGATGTATACGATATGTCTGAGTTGTATAAATTGTTTGTGAGTGAGAAAATAGTAATTAAACTCAAAAAAGGTCAATAAATAAATAATTTAAAGACGACTAAAAAATAAAATCAATATTCGATTCGCTCGAAAAAAGTTGCTAGTATACTGTATCGCGTTTCGCATCGGGAACATACGCTGCCCTCCCTAGGTTCGAATTGAAAAAATGGACATACCGTGGCTGGCAGACTCGGAGTCCAGTGAGAAGGGACGGAGGAGACATCTGAATTGAACGGCTATTACAACTGTATATTTATTTAAATTTTTAGCTACAATTAGCGTACGTTGAATTAATTGATCATAAAGAGAACTTTCAACGCAAACCAATAGTTCCAAGCCAAAATGAAATAAGCAATTTTACAAACCTCATAGAATCGACTCCATTGACGACCGCCGGTGACTTCCCAGTGCTCTGGCACGAGCGGATGGCTGGAATGTGTCCAACACGGCCAGCCACCAACACAATGACTCGAACAATGCGAGAAATTCAAACCTGAATCGGCCAGTCGTCGATCCAGACGACCCGCGGGATGCCCCCACATCACACTCTCGTCCGTTGTGCACGGCCATGACCTTGGAACATTATATTAAACAAAGCAACGTGATTTGACAATAAAAGCAGTGTAAAACACATAAATAAAACAGCTGTCAACAAGAGCTCCACTGAGCTGGCTCTAGCTAATGACTAAACCCCGGCTCGCGCATAATCGCGATTCCGGTGCATTTTTGTATTTCGCAGCTCTCATTTTTCACCTATTTTGAGCAATATTTCACCGTGCATGTTCGGGGGATTTCCGGAATTGGGGGTGGACAAAAAATATAAAACATAAAAACAATTTTTCATTGCGTATTCGCCGAATGCAAAAAATGTAAAAAATGTAAAAATTGTTCATTCGTTCGGTTTTGTGCGAGAAGTACGATATTGCATTTGAGGGCATTGTGTACTTTTATCTTTCATTTTCGATGCTCCCGCAAACATAAGCTTCTCCATTCAGATGAATTCGGCTCCAAACTGCCGTCGGCGGACACAAATTCAAAAGAAGGAAAATATTCACCCTTGCGACGAATGCGGACGGAAATTTCGCCTGACCGCAATGGTATGGGACCACAAGAGACAAGAGCACGGATTCAAAGGTTAGCACAATATCATGCACTTGTACAGCAGAACTATAGAGGGAAGTTGTCATGAAACTTGGGCAATTTCACAGCAGATTGAGAGTATGTAGGCGAGAATTTTAAATAAATGCTATGTTCTTTGGGGACTTTTTTATATTTTTAGTGTATGATATCAATTTTCTGATAAAAATATTGTATTCGATGTGGTATATCGACTGCGACATCGCTCTAGTATTCGCATTTAGGTCGACATATGGTTAGAATTCGTTACATTACTAATATTTAAAAAATCAAATTATGAAAGTTTTTTTCTAGTTGTTTTTTTGTAAAATTCTTCACCCACAGTCTTCAGATTAATCAATTTAGAAAATATAGTTGTATTGGGCTATGTGTATAGTGCTAATTTCATGTCTCTATAGGACAGGAAGTAGAGAAATATTTATTATTCAGGAGATTCTCCACATGCTATTGCTTACGCTGCCCTATGTAAGAGAAGAATGATGAAGATGAGCAGGAGGATGTAAAGAAGACGGAGCATGCAAGATTTTCATTGGGAGCTGGTGAGATTAGAAAAAATGTGTATTTAGTGTGATGGTCTTAAAATTAAATTAAAATGGGAGCTGAATTTCCGTTGTGTATTGTGAAAAATGGATGCCAATTCAGGATCCTCCTCGAGGAGAATTCGTCGATTGCATCCAATCCAATAAAGGAAATCGCAAAGCCTAACAGAAAAGCAGGTATGCATGAGTTAGTTTTGAATCAATTAGTTAAGTCTTAATTTTTTCATGTATCTTCAGGTGCTCATTCGGCTCCAGCAAAACTAACATCGCGAACTCCTATGCGAGGCGAATCGAAAGCGCTTGTTAAGATAAATGAAACTCAGATCACTTGTGAGTGATTACCGGGTTTCATCAAATACAATATATGTTTTTCATCATTATCTAGTATGCGTGAAAAAAATGGATTTCATATTTGATTAATCTGTTGAGACAGATCCATTCAGCATCAACAACGAAGAAGAAATCAATTGAGCCGTGGAGTCTACTCGTAACTCACTCTCCCGAATTGAATCAAAGAAATCTAGAAGCCTCAGGACTACCTCTGGAACAGGTTTGAACACATTGCGAGAGAGAGATATAAATATTTTTCAGCTCCTCTCTCAGCTCCAACTAATATTCATAGATTCACCTCGAAATCTATGATAGACAAGAAAAAAATGGATAGAAGAAACGCATGTGAGTAATTCCCAGATTCAGTCAAAATTTATATTTTGATGATCAGATAAGAAACTATCACATAGGTTAGATTAATTTTATCAGCTAATTCGATGGATCCAAAATTCAGCATCTTCAAAGAAGAACTCCTCAGTTATATCTCGCTGCTCTTCCCTTAATTCAACTTCGCTTACTGGAACCAAGAAATCCACAATGCCCTCCTCAGGTATATTTTTAATGAAATTTTATGAATAATCTACCTTTCATCTTGAAAAAATCAATCAATCAATCATCTGGATGAATCATTTATATTAGTGCTGTTTGTTAACTCTGCCGTTTCAGATGCGGAAAATACATTACTTAAAGAAGGTGAAGAAGCTGCTAAGCAGAAACTCGATGGTGACGACTAAATTCCTTTAAAATTTGAAAAAATCATAGACTTCAGATTTCTTCAAAAAACGCGTCATGCACTATTTGACAGCAGGTGAAGTTATTGGGTTCAACAATATCTTCAACAAGGACGAGATTGATAACATCAAGGTATACTTCAAATATAATTTAGAGTGTCAGGTCCCTATAAAATTATTAATTTTATCTGGACTTTTTTTAGCAATGTTGCATGCGATGGAAAGGTATCCATCACAAGCTGCCTGAAGCAATTACACTAAGAAAGTAAGCTTCAAAATTATTGCGGTTTTTTTGTGTGTCAATGGCCTTTTCGTATTGCTGTTTTTGGACTGTGAGAGTTGATAATCGAGAATGGTTCTATTGTCAGCGTGAAATTACTGGACCAGTTCTGTGAACACTGAAATTATAGATGATTGATGCCGCTGTGAAAGATGCTATTTCTGAATGTATGACTCAAGAGATCACGAAAAGAAGAATGCAATGGCGAGAAGAATTCGAGCGGTTCGCTAAGCATTGCTCCAAATCCTTCTCGAATGCTCCGGTTCGATATCAATGAAAACAGTGCATTTAATTTATTTTGCAGTATCGCTTCGCTATTGCCATCTCCGTCGATTGTAACACTTTGGTATATCATCCATTTATGAATAAGCGGAGCTATAACGAGCGAGAGCTGAGTGATCAAGAGCAGAAGGAAGCTGATGAAGCTAACAAGATACTAAAAAGAAATGCAAGTTCTTACCTGAGTATTTAAAAAATGGTTTAATGGAATTTGGGAAAATGAAAAATAATATCTGGTTTTACAGTGGTCACATGACAGCGGCAGATTGGAGACAGAATCATTCATCAAAGTAAAAACTCTTGCCAATCCAGAGTATTTTATCGCTGTGAGCAATTTGAATGATGTTTTGATTTTTGATGTTTTGTCTCAGATGAGTATTCTCGACGGAGGTCTTGATAACGAGGAAAAGGAATTATGGAAGAAGAATGGTTCCAAAACACTAAAAGTACTGAATAATATTAGGTATTCTTTACATACACTTTTTTATTTCACTGCGCTATTCAATATTTCGTGAACTATTTGTCTGGAAGAAATTCGTGCTACTGATCTTTCCTAATTGAAGGCCGAATCAAATGCACCAGTGGATTCTCCATAGAATGAGAAGGAAGGAAATCCCACACATTCCGGATATGGGATCCTGGCAAACAATATTTGCAGAGGTTAGTGAAAGTATTGCTAATTCTAATAATGTGATCAACAAAATTCAAACTTCTAAATTGTTTTCTAAGAAGACATTCTTCACCTTGATTTATCATAAATATTTTTTAAAAAATAGTGTGTTCTAAGAAAGTATCGTGTTACAGACGGCGATGTCGAAGGAAGTGAACAAAATGCTCAAGACCTCTCTCAGAACTGCAATCGGAGAGTGAAGCAAAACACATATTACGAAGTTTCTTCCTTAATTTTTTATCTTCTCATATCCTACTGTGATAGATGCTCATTCACTATTTTTTTCAAATTTACAGATGGTCATAATGTTTTTGATTGTTCAAATGTCTTTTCTCTTTGTTGATTCTCTCTTTCCCGCAACAGATTACAGTGTATCTGCATATTACGACTTTTTCGCTAGATAGAAATCTTCATGACAATTATCTTCTATCATACCTGTGATCCCATTCCAGTTTGATACTGACGGAAAACTTTCAAATGCATACATGTCGTACATGTTTCACCAGACATCGAGATGTCTTTAATATTATTTGCTGTATGCAATCTATGTTTTCTGATCACATTGATTCATTGTAATACTTCCTGTTAATTCCATCTCTCATCGTCATCAGTTGTTGTCTCTCATCACATTTTCTGTCATATTGATAATTGATGAGAATGTAATAATAACTACTGATAACTAGACAGATGTTATTACTCATTGTCAGTAGTCTACTATTCGGCGAGACACTCCAAAATATGTCCTTGTGTGAATATGTAATAATCTGCAAATAAGCACGGGAGTAACTACTACGGTGTAGTCTTTGGCGAGAGAGGAGCGTCAGATCAAAACGTGCGAATGTTTAGAGGGCTATACCATTCACTTGATAACCTGCAAAGACAGTGTAGTGTGTGTGATTTGACAGGAAGAAACAAGCCATGTGATTATCCGATAGTGAACGGAGTGTGACACTTTCGATCTGCGTCTTATCTATACTTTACACAACCTTCTCACTACTTTCCTGATTGACACCTATTTGTCATCGCCACAGATATGATATTGACCCTCGAGTCTCCATCTCTCTCTCTCTTTCCAGATCATGTATGTGAGAGAGAGACCACAATCTGTCTCGGCTGTTCTTATCCCCAGTGGGAGAACGCCGATCGATCACGTGCTCTCTCTCAGTCAATCGAACGCCATTTGTTTATGATCGTTGCGCGAATCTTATGTGTGTGAATTTATAATTTATAATAAATCGATGTTTTCCCTCCGTCGATTAATTTATTTGCCTCAGATGACTACAAAACGATCGGCAGCGACTATTTCCGCTCTTGCCATTAAGAGCATCGCCGACCTCCCGGGACCAGCTTCGATTCCAATTTTCGGATCAATTTCTAACTACAAGTTCGGTACGAATTTCAATTTTCCTGTAGTTTGAAAAAGATTTTGTGCATACCTTCCGGGGAGGAACGCTAGAAACAATCTAGTGTCTATTCCGGATTGTATTATTACGTTTGCACTATTTTTGCAGGCAGACTATCGATCGAGAACTATCACAATGACCTTGTTTCTATGCAAAAGCAGTTTGGAGACATTTTCAAAGTGAAACTACCATTTGGGGCTGGATATCGAGTGCACATTTTAAGCCAGGTTACCTTTATTTTCATATTTTGCTTGTTTATTATGTTTCGAAAACAATGTAATAGTATGATTATAATCAACATTACAGAGGACGCTCGAACTCTTTTCCTAAACGATGGCAAGAAACCGTACATTGTCCCTCTCCAATCCACCACACAGAAATATCGTCAATTGAGAGGAATGAACCCTGGTCTGGGTAATCTGTAAGTGTTTTATTATTTTCTTTTAAGTGAATCTTTAGCTGTAATTTCAGCGTGATTCTTATATGACAATGGTAAGCATATTTTTCACAAAACAGTAAAGCCTGCCAATTTTTTTTTATTTCAGTCATGTTTAAATATTTTCAGTAACGGTGACGAGTGGTACCGTCTTCGATCGGCTATTCAGCAAGCAATGATGAGGCCCGATTCCGTCTACGAGTATCTCCCGTCAGTGAATGAGGTAAGTTATTTCGTTATGATATTTTCAGTGTTCGTAATCTGAAATTGTAACAGTAAAACATATATCTCTAGGTTGCCCATCAACTCGTCGAGCACATTGCAGCACGGAGAAACGAAAATGGGGAAGCAGATTTTGCGAAGATTGCCGGAAGGTAGTACATAAGTCGGCTCTAGTCTAGTTGAGGGGTCCCATGAAATTTGAGTGGTCCCAACTTATTTGACTGGTTCCAAATTTGGCAGTTTACGGTTGAGTGGTCCCATAAAATTTGAGTGGTCCCATAAAAATTGACTGGTCCCATAAAAATTGAGTGGTCCCATCTATAATAACTTTTCTCAAAGGTTGAGACAGCAGCTGATACGTTGCGTGACGGTTTGCGCCTGTAAGTGGTTGAGGAGTGGCAAATGAGATGGGTCAATTAGCGACCAGCCAATTGGCGACATTCGAATCCTTTGAGAAAATTATAGATGGAGATATTATAGATGGGACCACTCAATTTTTATGGGACCAGTCAATTTTTATGGGACCACTCAACTTTTTTGGGACCAGTCAACTTTTTTGGAACCACTCAAATATAAAGTGCCATTTTTGGGACCAGTCAAATAAGTTGGGACCAGCCAAATTCCATGGGACCCCCCAACTAGACTAGAGCCCATAAGTCCTAAGAATATTGCAAGATAACACTGTTTTAGATATCACTTTTTATACGATAAGAGAAACTGATTTTATATTTCTACGGGCATTAATTTGTTCATCGTAAAGATTATGACGGGGAATATATTCAAAATTAAATAGTCATATTTTTTCAGGTGGTCTCTGGAATCTGCTGGCCTGATTGTCTTCGAAAAACGTCTCGGTGCGCTCTCCAACAATGTAGACTGGGCGGATAAAATGGTCGATTTGAACAAACAGGTACTATAATGACTAGCTTATTTCTCTCTCCATCTTACAATTACTTATCCGTGTTATTGTTGAATTTCTTAGATCTTCCGACTTTCGGCAAAAATGAAGTTTGGAATTCCCGTCTACGAATACGTGATGACACCCAACTGGTGGAAGATGGTCAAGATGGAGGATAAATTCTACTGGGAAGTAAGTGATGACAATCAGCGAGTACCGATTATGAACATGACTCCAACATTGAAAATCATCGTCTTGCTAAGGTTGATCAGCTCTCCACCGATGCCATTGAGAAGCTTACCAACGAAAAAGAAGACTCGCAGATTAGGTATTTTCCATAATTTTACATGTCGTTTTATCAATTCAGTAATTATTATGCAATCAATAATGTTAAAAATATTGCAGGTTCGCAAGCAAACTTATCAACAAACCGAATCTCTCCGTGAATGATCTCAAAACTATTCTACTATCGTTATTTTCGGACGGACTGAGCACGGTAAGTTGAAAAAATATACTTTCCAGCTTTTCTTTTAACGGTTTTTGATCGTATGCTACACACATTTTCATGACGTCAATGTGTTTTGTGGAGTTCTCGAGATCATCCGATCACAAGTGCTTTTCCAGACTGCGCCTACCCTTATCTACACTCTATTTGTGCTGGCGACTAATCCGGATGCTCAAAAGAAGCTCAGGGAGGAACTTCGATCCGTCAATCCGACCCGATCTGATTGGACGACCGAACTGCTGAATCGAACACCCTATCTACGAGCTTGTCTGAAGGAATCATTCAGGTCATTCATGACATGATTATTATGAAGATTGCAACATATAAGTAAACAAAATTAAAAAAAGAATCTTATGTACTAGAAGTGAATGCATCTTATGGAATGATCGTAATTGACATTATATTTCAGAATGCACACAATCACAACGGAGATTTCTCGTGTTCCTCAACAGGATGTCGTCCTCAGTGGATATCTAATCCCTGCTAAGACACCAGTCGATATTCATACCAGTCTCACACTCAGGCAAGTGAAAATTGTGAAATTACTTAAGTGGTGAAAGTTAACATTTATAGAACTTTTCATTTTCATCACTACAATATATACAAGGATTTTTTGCGAAAAAACCTGTTAATGGGAATGCAAATCTGAACTTTGGTCATTTCAGAAACTCTTCATCGTTCGTTGACCCCGAACAATTTAAGCCGGAGAGATGGCTGAGAGAGGATAAGAGCCGAGAAGATAATCGACCCTTCCTGTCGACTCCATTCGGTCATGGTCCGAGAATGTGTGCAGGTTTGTTGAGTAATCGATAGAGTTATCATCCTTTCTTATCCAAAAGATTAGCAACGAACATGCCATTGTTTTTACTTTTTTGTTTATTCTATAGTAAAGATTTCAAGAATAGCTAAATACACTAAATAAATACACGAAAAAATAAATACACGTAATAAAAAATAATAAATACACGAAAAATTTGTCAGGTCGCCGTTTTGCCGAACAAGATTTGCATGTGGTGATTGCTACTCTTCTATCATCTTTCGAGATCTCCCATCATCATTCCCCACTCACCCAAAAGTACGAAACCCTGCTCATGCCTGAGGGCAACTGCAACTTCCGTTTTGATCGAGTCTGAATTTATTTTTACGAACTTGCTTTTTACGGTCCATTGGAATACTGTTTATACCACGGTAAATCATAATTGTAGCGTTCCTGTACACATTGTTCATTTCACTTGAATCCATTAAACATATTAATTTCACGGGTAATTTCTTATTTTCAAATAACTGCTCCGAATCTGGATTTGATCATTTCATCCGTTCGATTCTCTTTCAGTGTATATACAACGTGTCGTGTATAAAGTAACTGGCCTTCTCTTTCTTTCGCCCTTCTCTTTCTTTCGCCCTTATCTTTCTTCTTGCACAGTAATTAGGCGGAAACACGAGATAAGACAGTATGTACAAGCCAGTCCTAGACTACTATTGCATTCTTGCACTGTCTGAGAGGTGACTTGCATTCTTCATGTACGAGTACACCGGTTTTCGGGTGCATTCCATATTTATTTAAATTTTTAATATGAGACTATCCTATCGAATACATTTTGACCCCGTTATTGGTGTGAAAAGCACATATACTTGCTCAGAATATCCTTGCCCACTCCTAGCCCGAATCCTAGCACTATACTTTTCGCAACCCATCTCAAAGTGCGGTGAAAGTAAGAGTTTCATGAGGCGATCAAAAATGAATGTATCTTTGAGAACTATTGCATTGGTCACATTATTGTTCAGAAGTAAATTCGACAGAGCAGTGAAAGTGATGCCACTGAATCTTCGTACATCAGTCTATCAAGATCTCCCGGAAGATGATGATAAAAAGTTCTTAAAATTACAGTACAGTAGTTCTTAAAATTATGCGAAAAATTAGTCAAAATATTCTTGATTCGTCATGTCGAAATCTATTCTCCAATTGCCCAAAACTATTCGCGATGAATAAATAACTCTTTCCCGCAAATGTTAGATTGTCCAAAGGAAAATGTAGTCCAGATTGACTGATCACAATTAACCCATAGGACAAAGATTCGATGTTTTACGGCATAGACGCGTTTTTGGTAATTCGTATTCGACATATTCCTCTCGATTTTATTCCATTTCTGGACGTACTTTGTTCTTAATCTTAATAATTACCCTAAAATGGATATATTTTGAGCCGATGAGGATGGTCGTTGCTCGCCTGGCTCATTCTCCCTCCTCTTTCCTTACTTCTCGCCAGTGATAACAGATGGATGGCGCCCTCCCTATCAGCGCACCTTCTCTTTCACACTTACTCATTTCACTGAGCGCCTTCATCCATATGACACTCGTCCAGTTTTACTTTACACTTTCGCCTCTGATTTTGAGTTCTATGCAAATATTAATTTTAAAAAAATCGATGTGCTCATCTGTGCTTGTGAAGTCGTTCTGAAAGCCGAGTGACGTCTTAACGAGATAACTTATTAAGAATGCGTCGTCCCGAATGGGTGACAGTGACCAACATGGCGCTGCTCGCCGCTAGCTTCTTCATTATGATGATGGAGAGTGGCATTCGACAGGTGCGTCGTCTCATTATCGTTTGAGTGACGTGTTGGGAAGACTGTGACGTTTGGGAGGAGTAATGATCTGATTAGAGGGAATAGAGTGTACCAAATGGAGAGAGAGCTGGAATACTGACCGACTCGCAAGACACGTGAGTGTGAGACGAACCATCGATAAGTGGAATCCGTGCAGAATCAGAGTGAAGTAAACAAAGGAAAGGCGCTGACGATGAGATAGCTAATATGAGCGCACTAAAATTCTCAAAATCCTCTCTAAGGCCATAAATGAACATGACACACTCGAAGTCGAAAATATTAGAAAAACTTGACCATGCCAATGCATTTTGCAATTATAATTCTACAAACTCTGAACGCGAAAAGAATATCCGAAGGCGTTTTACCGAAGTAAATAGCCAAATCCTGTATGTAGAAACCGGCAGTGAAATTTTGTTCAAAATTTTCAATAAAAAATTCATTAGCTATAAATTCATACTTCAAATTCTTTATTCAGTACTGAATTCAAAATTCAGTAGTATGAATGAATCTCCTGGAATTCTAGATATGAAAGAGAATTTCAACGACGTTTACAGACCATGAACGTTTTCGCTGCGGATATGCAACGACAGTTCCAGTGCGATAAAGATGCTGCTTTAATGATCGTTGTCATCATACCCAATGCTGCTAGTCTTATGACAGGTAATTTTCGTGAACTATTTGAGAAATAACGTTCATAACCCGATCACAATATTGCAACATCATTAATTCGTTTTGCAGGCCCAATAGCTGCAGTTATGTACAATATATTTGGAGCTCGGATCACGATAGTGACAGGAAGCATCGTAACGGCTTTGGGATTTATCGGAGCCACTTTTATCATAAGTATCTACCACATGATTGTCTTCTCTACCATGATAGGTAGGCTTATTTCCTTCTTAATTTATCTCTTTGATTGGGGGGACATATGTTGAACAAAGTAAAAAATTAATTAGTAATTGACTGTCAATTGGCACTTCAGTTTTGCTTGAATGGCTTAAAAAACTATAAAACTAAATCAATTTCAATATTTTTTCGGGATGGAATGGGTTTCCACTATCCTCAGGTCAATGCTATTATGAGAACGAATATATCATAGAAACTGGTAGTGTGCCTTGTATCAGTTGTAGCCAGAACTATCTTACACATACAGTCATTCCTATAGAAATCATGTGAGAATGCTAATCCTCGTCCGTTATTTTTCCCGCCTCGAAAAGCGGCTTTCCGAAGTCATCGCATCGCACACAGTGAAACGAACAAAACTGTCGCGGCAGACTTTGAGATAACGATTACGACTGAATTATTGGTGTAAAGTTCCCGATGATAGCATGCTAAGTTTGGTCGACCTTCGAACTGCGCATTTTCAGGACTAGGATGTGGGATGATGCGAAATGCAGTCATATCGGTGCATTGTGAATACTTCCCTATTTCCGTAAGTTTTCAATGTATATCAGAAAATGTTGCAAGAACGGGGGAGATCACCAAACTTGAAGTAATCAATTATTATTTTTCTGTGCAGATCAGAAACACAACAATCTCATTCATCTGCATTGGTCCAGGAATCGGAATTTTCGTTTTCCCTCGTCTCTTCAAAATGTCACTTGATGTGGTAAGCTGCCAGGGGGGGATACATCGTATTTTTTATCGCAAGAAAAGTTAGCAAATGTGCTCGTAATATTTACCCAATTTGTGATGTTGAAAGAAAAAAAATCTAAATTCAGCTGAACTGGAACATGGCTTTCTACGGGATCGCCATTTTATATGGACTCTGCGGAGTAATGGGGGTGTTCTTCACCAAGTGTCCATCAAGAAAGAGGACATTCTGCGAGATATTCGGACTTGATGTATGCATGTTTTCCTTGTTAAATTTATTATCGAAAAGAGTTGCGACCATACTTTGTAGATCTGGAGACATCCTGGTTTCATCGTCAACGAGTTCGCCGCTTTCTTTGCATCGACTACTTGCATGATCTACGTGTCGAAAACACTCGAATGGATGAGAGCGGAGAATGTGGAAAAGTCAGACAATTTCTGACATTGAAACTATCGACAAAGAAAAGGAAAACCAAAAAAATTGAAATTATTTCAGTCCCGAGTTTCTCTACAGCTACAGCGGAATAGCGTCAATCTTTGGACGAATTATTCTCACTGTTCTTCTCGGATTGAAAGTTCCTGTCGGAGTAAGCAAGGATACATTGGTTTTTTGTTAGCATTGCCCAAATTAAGCTTCTGATGATCCTTTCGTATATCGTCGGTCAGCTTGCTGTACCAGTCGCTGGATTCTGCAGTGAAGATACGTGTTTCGGCTTCCAGAACGCTCTCGTAGGCATGGGATCCGGATTATACCAGGCGAGCCAATTTGTTTTTTAGCCAAAACACAACACTAATGACGCAAAAAAATAATAGAAATAAAGACAGTTTTTAGACCTGTCTTTCTCCCTACCTCATGCACTATCTCGGTCCTGAATTGCTGTCTTCTGCATTTGGATTCACCAACCTCATCAACGGAGCTGCCGCTCTGCTTTCTCTTATGCTCACTGGTAAGTATATATTAAGAAAAAAAAGATGCTTGAATCAGCCGGTCAACACTGATGATGTGCATTTTCCAGGTCGAATAACGGCACTCTTCGAAGGCCGCAATACTGAGTTCTATTTCCTCGCCGTGATTGGCACTCTTTCATGCATCGCGGGCGCTGTTTCGTTCATCTTGTTCAAGTATTATCCTAAACCTGGAGCGAAAGCCGCCAAGCAACAGGTGGAATTTAGATTATGTTTGAATTCATAACAAGCATTTCTGCAAAAATTAACTAATATTTTTTCTTATTCATAAAATGTCTTCAACGGGCATTTAGCGTCAACATTTGACCTCTTTTCGAGAACGATGTTGATAATTTAAAACAATTCAGTCCGTCGAAAACGGTCATTCCAAATCCGAGCAGCAGGTGAAGTTACTCAATACGGAGAAGGTTGTATACACGCACAAACAAACTGATTCTGAGGACCTCAGGTATATTTTCTCATCCTGTTAGTTGAACCAGAAAGAAATAGTTCTGCAAATAATCTGCGTTGCATGCAATCCACTAAAATAACACTAGTGCTTACGCATCGATATTATCAGTCGATTGAATGTTAAATTCAGCTTACCGACAAAATCAGAGAAATGATAAAAAGTTGGCACACGAAAGAAAGTTGTTTATCAGCGCTCTTCACGCGTAAATGTACGAGTTTTGTTTGCAGAGAGGCTGTGGCGGAATACATTCGCAAGTGTACCCTGGACCAACCGCCCCAGACACTGCAAGAGTTCGCGAATGATATGGGCAGGTGCGCGGCCTATCACTGAATTTATTCCACAGATTTATGTTCCTTCCCAGGATGCGAAAGTTGTACATGCTAGTCCAATTTTACCTTCGAAAGGACCCTTTCCCTCTTTTAATACTCTACTCTGGCTAAAGGCCTTCTCGAATCTTACGTCCCTTTTTTCGCATTCTTAGTCATCACTCTCGGTCTGGCCAATTTCCGGAAGGGGGGGGCAAGTGCTTGAAACAGAGAGCGCCCGTTCCAGGCCATTGGACGAGGAAACCCGTCGTCGACTCACAGGAGAAAGCGATGATTGAGATTCGGAAATTCGCCCTTTTCTCCTCCTTCTCTCTGGCGCCACTGCTGAAAAGTTCTTCATTATGTGAAATCACAGAGCGGAATCATTTCCTCGTTTCACCATTCTTTTTGTTCGCAAACCCCATTCAACCTTTTCTGCATGCACTCTCCAGGAATATTTATTCTTCCCTTCCACTCCAAGAAATGCCCTATTTCTCTTACCTTTCTATGTTCTCGCTTTTGGAAGAACGACTTTTGAGTTCACCAGAAGTATATACCCACCTATTTGTCCTACCTAGTGCCCTCCATCACCATCATTTTCATTGTGCAAAAATGGACTCTGTGTCATGCTCTCAATCACACCGACCAAGTCAATAATTCATTGCAAGCCAATTACCAGAACTAGAGACCCTCCTTGAGCCGTCTCACTAAAATGTTTCGCCAACTTTTGACTACATTCATTTCGTTCGCCCGTCTTCCTTCTTTTTCCCTTGTATTCCATAGTATGCGTCAGCTTCTCAATACTGAATGCACCAGAACAGTCTCTGTATATGCAACTCCGAGTGTTTACTCCTCGCGCTTACTCTCCGATTGATAGTGATTCGCTCGTTCACTGTCGATAAAGCTTCTGCATTTGTGGTTATTGTCAACTCATCCACAGGCTCCTCAACCCATCTCCAATTTCGTTGCGTTGAAAAGCAAACACTGGCGTGTTGCATTCAAATTCGGCAGACTTTCGTGTTTGGCAAAAAAGGGAGGAGCCTTTAAAAACCTTTTCAAAGATTATTCTCTCAAGATTTGTCTCAGACTCATCTCGAGATGGCCCATCCCTCATATTTTCCGTCTTTTCATTATGTTCAGTGCTTTTTTGCTCAACGTCTTCCGTCCTTTTCATCTTCTTCTTTTTCCTTCTAGCCCCCTTCTAATTCGCACGCCGTTAGTATTCGGGCAAGGAAGTCTACGGAGAGAAAAGTCTGAGATTCGCCATGTGTTCACTTCTCTTGTGCTCAATGCATTACAACCGGAGACATAATTGCGCATTCGTCAGACTTCACTGGAAACGATCTAGCTTTCCCTTTCAGGACTCTCATTTTGGAGAAGTGAAGGATTGCTCCACTCCGCTATGTCGTCTCCAAGCACCCGAATTGTTGCTTCGTTGGCCTTTTTTGCTCCCCTTTTCCCCTATTGCTCCATTTCTTGTTTAACGCGAAGCAGGCTCATACCCGTGCATTTACCCTAAACCCGGAAATTTTTGATATTGGCCTATCACAGCTATTACGAAAACGAAATTTGGCCGTTACCTTTTATTCGTACAAAAGCTAATGGCGCACTTCTGGATGCATTGTTAGCCTCACCCATACAATTTCCTCCTACACGTCCCTTATCGCTGAGTCAGCATCCTCTAGGACGAAATGCCGATTGATACTCGCAGAAAAGGTGGAAAGAACAATGACGTCGCGCTTGCAAGCTCAGCCGTCTAATTTATAATTCTTTTCCTCAAATTGTTTGTCTTTTTTCTCTTCGCTTCGATTAATCAATCATTTTCGATTTTCTATCTCAAACCCTCTCCGTGATTGTTAAGGTCAATGCGAGAAGATGATTACTCCAAAGAGGCGAAGGATTCTCGCCATTGCTGCTTTCCTTCTCTTACTCTACATTCTCAGACTCAAGATGGCAGAGGTTCATACATTCTTGATGAATTCCGCAAGATCGGAGATGGGACTGGGGGTGACAATAGCGAGTCAATAAAATAAGCACAACTGACAGTTAATTACCTGGATATCTTTTCCGCATTTTAAAGTAATTTTAATGGAATGATTGGCTTATGACTTTTTCACTTGTTACTTTTCAGCCCTACACTGAGATTGCTCGCTTGGAGGATGAGGTGTATGAGCTCAAAAGGAGAAATGTTCTGGTATATCTCCAATTTTGGTTTTAACATTGCGTATTTCTTCCAGAGGCTGTTACATGATCAAACAATGAACTCACCGACAGAATCGAGCCCGAACCAGCAAGATTCGTCAGATTTGTCATCGAATGGTGTCACGCAGGTAAATTTGAAGATAAACAATGACCTTTGAGCGTATTTATCACTGGCAGCTTCATCTTCCCAATATAATCGACATCTATCCACATCTTATCGAAACGAAGGAGTTGGAATCATTGAATCCAGCTCTGCGATATCCAGACAAGCGGATGCCTAGGAAAGAATTGGTATGAAACCTTTCTGTAGCCCTCTTTGATATGTGTCAGGCACTGATAATGAAGAAGGAAATAATTAACGATCAATAATTAAGATAATGGGCGTGCCCACAATTCAACGTGGAAACGTCTCATATCTTGTGCCGACTCTTGAACAGCTTTTACAGTGAGTTTTATCATCAAGAAAAATAATTAGAGTTGTCCTTGTCATTAAACATTCCTAACTTCTCTTTCTAACGATAACAGTGCAAATGAAGATGTGTCATCAATTTTTCACTTAACACTGAATAAATCAAAAAGTTTTGCAGGAAAGCCCGAACCGAGGACCTAGATAAGATTCGAATAATAGTAATGATTTCGGATGTAAAAGGCGCTTCGTCTAAATTTGTACAGGATACACTTACAACACTAAAAGATCGATTCAATGACCACTTCGAATCGGGACTACTGCAGGTTTGTATTTTCTTGTCCTGTTGTTGTTAGCATGATGATTACTTGGAATTCTCATTTAATTAGCTATTGTACAAAGAAATCTTTCACCTGCACAATATGTGAAATATCTTCAGGTGATCGTTCCTCCCGCCTCATGGTACCCCGATATAAACTCTCTTACACCCACGTTCAACGACAAACCGGAAAGGTTTTTTTGCCGATATTATCAGGAATTAAATAAATTCTCAATCAGAATGTACTGGAGGACGAAGCAGAATCTCGACTATGCGTATCTAATGATATACGCAGCCAGGATGGGCAAGCTATACCTGCAATTGGAAGACGACATTGAAGCAGCGGCTGATTACACGTATGCATTTAGTGCAGAATACAGAAAATGAATTGATATATGCGAAAGACAAGATTCAAGATAAATGGCAAGATTCCATTTGGATGTGGAGCTCACGGATATGTGACTAAAATGTTCAAAACATTTCCATTACAGCGGAACGGTGTTGAAATACGCTGAGCGGTCGGAGTGGTTCATCATTGAATTATCCACTCTCGGATATATTGGGAAGCTGATGCGATCCAAGGATATCCCTTCTCTTGCAGGTACGGTTTAAAGACAGCGGAAAACCTTTCGCTCAGGTGTGATTCAGAAGCAAAAAAAAGAAAATACATTGGCAAAATGTTGTTAGTGTGCGAGTGGATACAATTGTGCAACTATGTATAGATTCTTAGGAAGTACTTATTGAGATAAAATTCTGTCTCAACTGAAAAATAGGAAAGCAAAGAATAAAAATAAAATAGTTAAATGTGTACAAAGTTTTGGGAGTGGTAGTAGGAAATATCTATTTCTATAAGCTAACTCGAGCAATCGGACAATTTTCAGTGCATGTTCTTCTCAATTACCAATACAAGCCTATTGATTGGCTTCTCCATGATTATTGCACAAATCGATATTGCAGTCCAGAGATGGCATCGAAAGTTTGCGTTAAGGTGAGGCATCATTTTAATAGTCCCTTTTGAAAAAACAGCCTAAGCAATATTTGGCGACATTTGACATAACAGTGTAGATATCCGTTCCTAATCAACAATATTCTTTGTTGTTTTTCTTCAATTTATTGAATTATTATGCAACAATCGTACATAGTTTCATGGAAAGCTCTTCGCGTGGGTACGGAAATATTTCTCGGTTGGATTCCGGAGTAGAAAGAGTGAAAAAGCTCACATTACAGGAAGTGGCCAAACATCGGCAACAAGTGAAGCCCGGAATGTTCCAGCATGTCGGATACTACAGCTCACTAGAGGGAAAGATCCAGAAACTGAAGGATAAGGTGAACATTTATGTATAAATTTAACTTAAAAGTCTATCAGGTGTGTACAAAAGGAAAAAAAAAGTTTTCTGAAGGTATGCACTAATTAAATTTATGTTGGAGGGGCTTTTTCCTCTCACAAAGAGTTCATATAATTTCGGTGTGAACTTTCAGCCACTGAAGCGAGAGAGCATATGGCTTGGAGGGGAATTGAGGAAAGAAGAGATCGAAAAAGTGAAATTTTAGGCTTCAAATAGCAAAAGTTGTATTTGGTTCCGTTTGTTTATTTTTTATCACATCTCAGCATAAATCCATTCGTGAAAGAAAAATCAATGTTCAAACATTTTAAGACGTTCAAAGTTCGTGGAGGTCGAACAATGGCTGAGCGAGGACCATCGGGGAATCCAGATGCTAAGGTTCAATATTTAAAACTCGTTGTGAAATAATATACTTTTCTCAGTCATGAATACATGTATGTATAGACATGAAAATCAGTGACTGAAAACCTCCCTGTATGTATAGAAATGTGAATCATTGTTCGTGAAGCACGATTTTTCTAAAAGCCACGCAACATGTTTATTTCCAAAGTGAAAATAATATTCAAGATAACATCTACGATCGGCGCGTATCAGCGATTCACACTGGAAGGAATGTATGCGGGCAACACTCTGGCTTGGCTGATCGAACCACAAATGGAAGACACCATCTGGATTGAATTCACTCTACCCAAGAGAATAACCAGTCAGTTTTAGCCATCCATTGATGCATGCATACGCAACTTAATCATGTTCATTCTATAAACAATGCATCTTAATTAAAATCGCAGAGATCACAATCCGAACGGGGTCTAAAGATCATACTGAGGACACGTTTGGCGACGAAACGGTGCTGATGGCGACCAAATCAGGAGAGGAGAAGGAACACGAGTTGGCACGATTCGTGGTAAGCAAAAATATTTTTAAAATTAAATTTCGCTGTAATCTCTCAGTGAATTCTTAGTATCTCATATTAGTTTTCTAAAGCATTTTATGTTTCAGGCGAACGGAACTTTGATGTACACAGCCGCTACTCCAGTCAGCATTGAGAAACTGGCTATACGGGTTCAAAAATCATTGCGACATTGGGTAATTATCGACGAGGTCAAAATAGAGTATGTACACTAGCAGTAGTAACAGAATTTCCATCTTTCCGGTGCTACGATCTCAGATCAATTCCAAATAGACCCCAGGTCATTGTTTTCCGTGAATTTGTTGAGCATCCTGTTACACTATTACCTGTATAAATGTTCTTTGCAAGAATTATCTACATACTTTATCCTGATCAGGAGTGAGAATTGAATACAAAGTTAGTGGAGACGATGTGGGTTGTTGCTAGGAGAGAGCGGCCGTTACTAGAGAGTCAGCGAGAAGACAAATATACTGGATCACACTGAATAAACTCCTGTGGTATATATTATTGTGTAAAGAAGGGAATCTTAGGAAGGTTTGCGAGAGAGATGGGAACGTTTACCGATGAATAGAGACGGGAGTGTGTGGGGGTAACGGGGGAAGATGTCTCCAGGGAGACTTGAAGTGAACGTGAAGGTAAGGTATAAGATCGAATGGACCGAGGTCCGAATAGATCACAACCATCGATCGTTCTGGAATTAAACACGACGGTGCAGTTCGCATGACATCAATGCGAGAGAAGGGACGAGAAGGAAGTACGGTCAAAATTGGTTGCTGCGGATGTTACTTTGACCAGTCTTCTCGAGCAAAACAAGCTGCTTATCATTCAGGGAGTATCGAGGGCGGTGGGACGGAATTATGGTGAGAGTATACTGGATTTCTTGGGTACAATGAGTGGATTATTGGTTTTTGGATAGCGAACAGATCATAGTGAAGGCGAACAAATATATATTGAACTGGACAGGGCGGCTTAGGCCTTGGAATCAAAGAAGGAGTAGGTGGGATTTTCGTAGCCGTTGATCTGCATTCCGTTGACGTGACGCTCATCGGGAGAGCACACATCCACCTGAATGGGTATTAATTTATAATGTACTTGTTAGGGTTGCAGATTCAATATGAATAGTATTGACACCTTTTCCTTTCCTGTCAATATTATTGAGAGCCGGCAACCCTAGCACATGTCTGTACAGTTTTACAGCTTTACATATTTATTCTGTTATCAGGCAATGGCAATCAGATACGTCCTATCGATGCAAGATGCAATATCGTTAGAGATATGTGTTTGACGTGTGTGCAGAATTGACCGTGATTTGTTTCACCGTTGCGCTTCTATTGTTCCCAGAGACAGAGATTAGACTCCTACCTCAACGAATCTGATGGCACGACGACGACGACTGAGACCGACGAGGGCGAAGCACGAGAAGCCGACGAAGGCAGCAGCAATGAAGAAGAAGACGTATCCAGAGGAGGTGAACGGCCACGAGGTGTGCTGCAATGGATATTTAAACATGCTGCTAGACAATAATGTAAAATTGATTCCACAAGGCGATCTCACAGTTGTCATGAAACAATAACGCCTGGTGATGCGTGAAGGATCAATAGAACAGTTCTTACCGTTCTCGCAGCGACTCTCTCACTGTAGGGGAAGACATGAATGGCTTCGTTAGAGTGCTCGTCGATGATCGGCTCGATGTCCACACGCAGCTCCTTACGGGACTGAAAAAAGAAGGTGGTGAGTATTAAAGATGGCAATCCTGCATATGCCTCACGACCGTTGATGGCGACTTTGGACGACCTTCAACATAACTTTCATGGTTTATAAAAAATACATGTGTTGAAGAACTTGTGTTGAAGGTCGTCCAATGTTACCATAAAAAAACTCGTGAGGCACATGAAGGTAAAGGTAAAGTTGCTAAAGGTAAAGTTGGTAAAGGTACAACCACGCCTAGCAAGGCCGGTTTCGAGTACACATGAAGGCTGTGCCTCTTTACTTACGTCCTTCGCCTCATCTTCATCGTCTTCATCATCATCATCATCATCATCAGAATCGTCCTCGTCAACGGCGACGATGGGCGGGTGCACGATGTCTTCCTTCACAATCTGAACATTTATCAGTTTTGTAGCGACCACAAACTTTGTTGTTCTTGTCGCCTCTTCTGCTCAACTTTTATTGAAAGAATCTTTTCGTTATGGACATGTTGGTTAATAACTTTGGTTTAGAACGATCACATTTTTACAGTGTGGACGAAGCGTTGCCACTAAAGCACAAACTGCCATTCCGTCCCATGTGCCGAAATTCCAAAGAGAAGCGATATACATGGCCAAATATGAGTAGACAAACAATACCTTGACGGTCTCCTTCTTAATCTCAGTCTTCTTCTCGCTCTTCTTCGTCTTTTTCATTTCCTCATCATTGTCATCCTCATAGTATGAGTCATCGTCCTCCTCCGAATCAGTCTCATCATCCTTGGGAAGCACCTGCACACCATTGTCTTCATAAGCATTCGTTATTTGGCACATATTTGTGATTGCGTTAACATTTTTCCAGTAATTTAGTATTCACTCTCGCTCTGCGATTGTTGACGGTCAGTTGTGCAAGGTAGCTGTGAATTTGGCTGAAGCTGATGTCTAGGTGCTGAAATTATAATGAATGTTGAATAGATAACCTTAGCGGGTTCCATCGTTGCGGGAACGGCAGTGGTCGGCTGCTTGTCGCTGTGGGCGAGAGGCGCCTCCTTCGTGTAGGTCGGAATCTGTGATACATATTTTACCTTAAGTCTTACGTCTATCCAAGTCTTAAGTCTAAGCCTTACCTTAACCTTGGCGAAGCTCTCGGGTGAACCTTGCGGTATCCCTGCTCATAGAAGTCGACGAGGGCCTGGTCTTTGTCAACGGACTCCTGTAACAATAATAATTTTAATTTTTAAGGCATTCTTATTTTTAAGTGTGTTGGATAAAATTCTCTTTGCTCAGATACCGTACTTCAATCTTCTTCCAGGTCTCAGGCTTCATCTCAGGAGTGTTCTCACGACGGAAATCGCTCCAGAACGCCACTGCAAAGTTGAGGATAAATTAGTGAAACATAATTTGATAGAAGATAGAAATAGATGACACGACGCACTTGCGATGGGACGAGTGGCGAGGTCGATTGTGGGAAGATCCTTGAGCATCGCGATCGTTCCGTTGATGCGCAGATCAATGTATCTGCAAGGCAAGAATTCGATGAACTCGTCATCCTTTTGTTTTTCATCCCCTCATTGCATATTTGTTAGCATTACTCCATAACAAAGGAGAGATGTCTCCCTGTGTGTATTTGTTCACATTTTTGGGTCATAATCGGATAATTATAAACATACCTGAGTCTATGAACGGTCATAGCCTTGATGTTCATTGCCTCCTGCGTGTCCTCACGGAGCAGATGACGGAATCGGTTGAGCGTGTGGATGCGATCCTTCTCCTCGGCACGGATGTACGCCTGGATCACAGGTGTAAAAAGATCAAGACATTTTACAGTCGTAAGACAGCGCTAGGCCCACTGGTAAGGCCATCTGTTCAATCGTGTGTTCGAATCAAATCATTGACTTTTTGTACATGACAGTGTCAATGAAACTGTTAACGTGAACTATCAAAAAGCTCTAAGAAGAACTATGGTTCACACTGCTCACCTTGAGGGTCTTGAGCACCTTGTGCTTGTCGGGAATTGCGACGGCATCGGCGAGAGCTGCACGGTACTCGTGAGTCGCCTGGAAAGGAAGGCGATTTATCATATGTCTCCCGATGTCTGTTCGTTTGTCCACTATTGCGAAATTACGTATACAGGCGTAGTTCAATAGAGAATAATTCCGTACCGTTCTCTTCTTCTCGTTCATGCTCGATTGCACTCTTTCCTCGTGCACTTCCTCGATCTCCTTGCGCATCTTACGATGCTCCTCCTCGAGGGCAGCCACCGTTGTCTGATACGCGCAAAGGTAAAAGAAAGGTAAAGGTGTATCCGTCAAGCGATTTTACAGGCCAGCTGTTGTCTATCTCTCTGATACTTGTACATTAGAGAGACAAATAGAGAATTTAAACGAAATCTTGATTGCGGATAGAAGAGTAATAAAGAATCTGCTATGGAAAAAACTAAATATTATGCATGGCTTATTATTGACTAAATATCGCTGATTCTGTGTCGTTATTTACCTGGAAACGGTTGGCCATCTCCTTCTTGAGTAGTTCGGCCTTGACGGGGTCGATTGTCTTCTGCTTATTGTAACGCTCATCGAGCTCATTCCACTCCTTCATTACCTGCAAATGAAACTGTCAATATCTATGCACTATGATTAAACTAATCAGCCAGAATATGCACCTTTTCGACCTTAACGCGATGCTTCTGCTCCATTCTCTCGAGGGCTTCTCTGTACTTTTCGTGCTCCGATACGAGATCCTTGAAGGGAGACACGAAGTAGACGTCACGCGATGCCTTCGACTTGTCGTCTTCCCACTCTGAACACATGTGGAGCTTACGGTTGGTATTTCTTTATGAAAATTTATATATATTATATATATATATATATATATATATATATATATATATATATATATATATATATATATATATATATATATATATATATATATATATATATATATATATATATATATATATAAACAAGGCATTGTGTGCCGCACCATTATCGTATTCCGCACTGTCGTCATCTTCATCTTCATCTTCGTCGTCTTCCTTCTTGTCCTTATCCTCCTCCTTCTTAGAGATGAGAGCGGAGTCGGCTTAAAAAGTTATTTTTTTAATCGAAGCGCCGTATTTTACAGGAATTCTCTGATTTGTTTACTTTTTTAACTTCTAAGACAGTTCCGATCAGTTTCCCTTGGGCCAAATTCTGTCCCAGTAGATTTTGCGTGAGCGAAAAAAAGAGGATCCAACCCAGGGTTTCAACCATATCTGTTCACTCGCTCGACAATGCATGAATGGCCACTCGTCTCTCTCCACTCAGCACACACTCTTTCTCTTCCCTTTTCCAGCCCCTACTTCGTCCTCAGTCAGATCCCATTAAGAGTGTGCGCATCACTTCTCGATGAGGATTGACGTTCCATGAAACGATTATGAGGGAAGATACCAAGTTTTTTTTCAGCGAGAGTATTGGGCTCCTTTTCAATGAGAGCGAAAGATGTGCATTCGTTTTCTCGATTCGCTTCTCATTTCCCAGCAATATGAGATATGGATTCGGGATATAGGGTTTCTAAGCGGAAGGAAAATGAGCCTTAGCCGAGTGAGGTTCCAGTAAATTGAGGAAGATTTCCGCAGGGAATTATGATTCATGGTCACGCTCGATTAATTATTTACGCATCCCCGTATTTCAATTGTGTCACAATTGAAATCATATCAAACAACAATCATCGAACCACTAGCTGTTCAAAGAATCAAGGCGCGTGCATTCATTATAATCATATTCATTCACGCGAGAAAATCTCGCTTTCATAACATTCATTAATGACTAGTCATGAAATCTGGGTGAATGCAATTTGTGTTCATTATGCTCAGCACGCATCTCATTTTGCAGGCGTTCACAGTATTACAAAAATGGCTTGAAGATGCGCCAATTATGAATCTGTGTAGGCGCTATTAAAGTTTCGTAGAAGGAATAGAATATTGGGCTATCTCACCATCATCAGTAGGACAGCATACGTACTCGACTCCAGTGAACAGATCGAGACCACACGGTTCGAGCATGGCAAATGAGCGAACAATCATTGCCTTTCCGCCCTCATCCTTCTGAAATTACGCATTCCATTCGATTGGCTATTCCAGCTTTATTCCTCCTTCTCCCGAAAGAAAATGTTGACCTAGAATAACTTCTGCGGGGAGATTTTATCGAGTAATTCGATCCGATGCCTTGATAACCCAGTTTTTTTAAAGCGAACAGGAGTCCAGATCGAGTTAATGATATATGAAAGTCAGTTTCATTTTAAAGCAACTTACTCTGGAGTTGCAGAGGCGAGTGGCCTCGTTCTTCCAGCTGGTGTAGTCATTGCACTTCTGCTGAGAATTCTCGTGGTTGAAACGGCAATCGTGCGGCACTTGAAGAGCCTCCGAGTGGAATTCACCGACTTAAAAAGCATATGAACTCATTGCTTAAAACATGCGTTAAAAATTATAAAATATTGTTCTAAATTTCACTTTTATTATTAGTCGGACGCATTTGTAATATTGCATAACATTAAGCCGCCTTATCTGTGTAATTTTGTCACCCAATTTTTATCACTCCCAAAATTCGCTGACTTTTCTAAAAAAAAGGTTATCAAGCAAGTAACATGACTTGTTGGATTTCTGTAGTCTTGTATGTAATAAATTACAATGCATTTGCACGTGACTACAATAATGCAACTGACATGAATAAAAGTTTGCTCGATCAGATATTTGATCTCTTGGAAACATTCATGATTTTTGTCATGAATTTTCGGAGAATGTTATGAATAATCCGACATTGTAGTCGTCTCTGTGTAAATGAATGAACTTTTTTTTGTTGGGGATAATTCTTTGACTACAATAATTCTATCTGGATAATAGTGAGTTTTTCGTTTGGCATCTATTGAAAACATTGAAAGATTTCGGGGAATGCTAAACACATCTTGTTATTTGAAAGAGTATTCACACTAGTCCCTCATATTTCACCAAAATGTCTAGCTGTATTCATTCAATGGTCAGGAAAACATTGACGCCGTCTGAAACTACGGTGGTTGTCATGGGTGCTCTGTTTCCGCTGAGTATCTTTCCCTTCTCGAAAATCGATGCGGCTTCCCATGTAATTAGCGTGACACATGACTGAAGGCAATAATAATGGCTGAATGGTATGGATTACGATTGGCACGAGACGGTGGAGCTATTTCAAGAAACAATTAAGGCTGAGAAGAAGGTCTCACCAATGCATCGGTAGGGTCGCACCGTCTTAGTGCTCGTGCAATGATCTCCCTCCTCACGGCACCAATCGGCCAGAGTTACCTGATATTTAATTATTTAAATAATTTTAATATGTGCCGTTTACCTCATGCGAGTACTCGACGATGTTGGTCACGTTGAGGCTGGGGTACACCTGAATTATATTTATTCTTGAACATCATTCTTTTCTTGGTATAGCTATTCGCTTCAATGCGCATCTCTTTTCGCTGCGTGTTTTCTTACTGCGATCCCCCTCCCTCCTCACATATTTCCTGTTTTTCATGACTCTCAGTCGACGATCTTTCTCTCTGGGGAACTGAGACATGATGGGCTAGCTGAGAGTGGTGATGGATCGTGCCGTTGCAGAGAACATGAATAGTTGGAAGAAGCGAATGCACTGCCAGATGTCAGTCCCGATGTTTCACTAGTACACGAGGCATGTGACTCAAGAGCGCAGTTCAGTAAGACCAAGGGATCTTTGAGAGATAAAGAGCCAGACAGTCAATTAATCTGAAGTTGCTCTCACCTTCTTGCAGTACTTTAGCTTGTCCAGGTTTCCCTCCAGACAGGTGGCGTATTTGTTGTCATCGCTCACCCACGAGCCATTCTCGGCCATGTATCGATTGCGGAAACCGCACTGTAATTTAAATGAATCAATAAAGTTTGTTGCTACCTTATCCTGCCTCCCATTGTCCCGGAGACTATGAAAATACGCAGGAGTGATTACAGTACCTTGAATGCGATGAGTGGCACGAATCGCTCGTGTCGATCGGATGCGGCGCTCGCCTGAGAAAATTAAATTATTCTCCGACTATTGATCTGAAATTCCTCGTATTTTCACTCTCTTCCCTTTCCCCCGACTCATGTATATGCATGAGAATTCGTCGGCGTGACCGTGAGAAAACCCCGCTACAATCTCGGTGGAAATTTCGAGAAACCAATGACTCTCTCAATCCCTCCCTCTCTTTCGTCGATTCTGATGAATAAGAGTGGTGAGATTCAGATGATTAGTGTCAGAAGGAGTACTTCCAGACTAATCTTGACGCCCTCAACAAGCTCCCTCTCAGGCCCTACTAGATATCCCAGAGGATCTCTCTCTCTCTCTTTCGACTCGTATCCCCTTCTCAGAATAGAATGGAACGAGGGAATGGAGAATTGGGCCTACGAATTTGACCTTTCTGTAAGGGAATTATCATATATCGAAAGTTTTGCATCTTGAAACCGCCAATCACAGTGAAAGTGAGAAAAGATCTACCCCCTTATTTGAACCCTTTCAGCGCAGGGACTACCGTAGTCCCATGACTCCCCTTCAATCTGCCAGATTGCTCTCTCGAGCCCATCAATTTTCCGGAATTCCTGCGTTTTCTGCCTGCGCTCAAGAGTCCCGTTTAGCGAACATACTCTTGGAAATTGGGGCGGATTTCACTGACAGATTTTGAGTTGTCCGGATATAGGGCGCGAGAAAATAAAATTAAATGCATAAAATGTTACCCCAAGGGCGAGACAGAGTGCAGCGACGGTCGCTGCGACGCCTAACCCAGTCATGTTCTGCAATTAGAAGTATATTTATACATATTAATGGACAAACTGCAGGGAACAACGCAAAATCGGCACGCGACATGGAAATATGAGTGTGGAGGGGACGTAGGAAATGGAAAGAGGAGAAGCTGTGAAAGAGGCACTCGGCATGCAAGTGACAAGTCACTTGACAACGAACTGCCAACTGTGAAGTTGATGTTAGTACTAGAAGCACAGTCACAGATATCTTCTGTCGATGCGGGATAACAAGTAAGGTGTGAGAGGGAATGGCTGGTGAATGAGGCCCCGACAAGACTGAGAGTCGGAGAAGGGGCGGAGTCTCATTCGCGCCTCCCTCTCCTCCTCCGCCTCTCTTACTCAGATTCACGAAGATCACGAATCCTACGGTAGATAATCGATGCCTGAAGGGAAGAGAGATAGATTGAGGACTATTGCACAGTGGGAGATCCACCTTCTCTCCTTCGTTTTAGAGGTCAGCTCCACACCTTCCCTCGCCTCGTTTTTCCCAACTTTTTTTGCGAGGCGCGGGGGCAATCGAATGAGAAGAAATGGAATGGATGGAGAAACTCGGGGGATGAACATGAACTAGAGAAATGAAGGGACCACGGAAGAAGTGGGAAAGAGGGGGCGAAAGGATGTGAACAAATGGTCTGCGCACACTGATTTATGACAGTTCTCCCAGAGTGAAAGAGCGAATGGGAGGGCCGATGAAGAGAGCTTAGGAATGATGAGATGAAATGGGGATAGGTGAGGGGGAATGGAAGAGACTCGAACCAATCGATAGTTGGAAACATGTGGTTAGAGGAGAAGAAGAGTTAGGGCCAATGATGAGAGGCTTCTGGTCGTCAGGGCAACTAATACGCCTTTTCGAAATTCCGAAATTGTGCAACGTTGAAGCGAAATCGCCTAATTCAATGTGAAATTCAAGGCAAGTAGCTAAATCGTCGAGAAATTGGAACTAATTGATCGAGCATTGGCAATTGGATGGTTTCTAGATGGTCACAGTACAGTTTGGAGACGAGAAAACGTGCGAAAAGGTATATGTGTGAGGGGCGGAAATGACAGGATGGTTTGCGAGCGCGCGTCATTCGTACTATCAGTGGTCTAGGGGAATGGTAACCGCGCGCCCGCGGCTATGAGTCATTGCGCATCGGGGCAACTAAGGAATGAGAGAGAGTGTACAACGGGAAGAGAGGGAAGAATAGCGAGCGCACACCAAACACGATCTCTCTCAAGGAATCGATCGATATGGAGAATGTGTCTCAGTGTCCCTCTCTCTCTCTCTCTCTCCATATCTGCTCGCCCTATGGCTCGTAACCCCGATTGACCTAACCCCTTCCGTATATGTGCACTCTCGCTCTCCCTCTGCTGGAGAGGCAGATTGCGGACAGATTATCTTTCCCTGTAGGGGAGGCAGCGCAGGCTCACCTTTCTCTTCCCATATCTCCCCCTCTCTTGTCAAATCAAATCAGTGTCCTATGGTTTCTCTTCGTTCGAAAAGGCCAAAGACAGCTCCAATCAGTAATTGATATGGTTTCGCTGAAATGTTTAGCAAACAGGGAATTATCCACAGAGACCTTTTCGGAGCATTCTCAGGAGAGGAAATTTTGTTAGATTCTAAAGTTCACGTCATATGGGATACAGTACACTAGATGATGCAGATGGTGAACACAAATCACTATTCGATTTAGAGAATGAGCGATGCTATTTGATAAAGTACACGTACTGGAGGTAGACCTACCGTATTCAATGAGGTCTCAAAAATCATTTGCACTCTCTGCCCACGATTTGTTGGCAAGCTGGTAAACAAGAGAGCGCGGTACAAAGTAATAGTAATATTCAGTCGATAGCTCTCGAGAGGAGGGAGAAGATTGTATGGGAGGGAAAGAGTGGTGGTGTGGCAAATAGTCCACGGCGCCTGCTTCGGAAAGAGGGAGAGAGAGAAGAGATGGAGGAGACGGACTGAAACACGACCGCCCGTCTCGAGAGCAAATAGAAGGAATGGAGTAGGAGAGTAAGTGATACCGACACAGGTGTGTTGTGACAATTTCATCTACACTACTTACACTACTCGTGCTTCGTGCAGTAACATGACAAACAACTCTTGGGAAATTAAATAAATATCATATCAAAGTTTCTAAGAATCTTTCCGAGACATAGGTTCTTGGGTGATTATAAATCAGTATTCTAATGATCAGAAATCAAGCATCCTACTCACTTCGTTAATATCTCCGATAATCCGATCGGAATAATTAAATGACTGAGCAATGATTGTCAGCAAGAATTAGACCGCGTTATTCGGTATGTAGATCTTTATATTCGTAAAATTGCTTGAGTACAGCAAAGAAAACCAAAAAGGAAGCATCGGGAAACACGGGGGTGTGACAGAATTCGTAGTGGCGGGAAATTGCAGGCAACTGAAAGGAAACAGCGGGGTTGTTGGAGGAAATTGCCAGGTTGGGAGCGACAACAAGCCGCCATTTCACCTGACGGTTTCCCTGCCAACGAAATTATCGATTGAGAACAGGATTACGGTACTCTGGGGATTTGGCTAATAAAAAGAGGGGCACGTTGAAATTAGCAAAGTTTGAGAGCGCACGCTGGTTGGGGAACAAGCAGAATTAGTGAATCAGAAGGAAGAGATTCACTCAACGTTTGATCAGCCTCAGTGCTCTCTCTTTCTCTCCCTTTCGATTGAAAAAAGAAGAAACGAAATGGGGATGAGTGTGTCCCTTCTGTGGGAATTACTCAGCACCGTATGATTGAATGGCAATAAAGAGAAGGTTGCGCAAGATAGATCAAGACTTACGGAGAGAGGAGGAGTAGAGGAGATTACTCAGCCGTCTATCATATACTCAATCAAGGTCAGACCATAACGATATAACAAGCAAGATAAGGGTTCCATCGATGGGATGACTCGGTCGGATTAATGTATAACATGGTAATTGGGAGCAAGCCACAGATTGGGACGGAGAGGGAGAAGAGAGAGAGAGAAAACCGGTTAGTAGTCGTCATATCGATAATGCTATGTATGTCCTCCTCACATGCATCATCATCACAACTTATCATCGTTTCTCTCCACTCTCTTCCCTTTTCCCTACTATTCTCTGCTCCTTTTCTCCCTGTCAACACTCCGTGATCTCTTAACTCTCTGTCTCAGTGTTTACCATCTCTACTTCCCTCTGTGCCTCTCCCTTTCCCGTCCTCCTCTCCCCATTCCAATCAGCAAAAGGTCGAGTGTACAATCTTTGCCCCGCCTTTCCACCTTACTCTAATCGATAATCAGCTAGACATTCCATTCAATCATGCGAGAATGGTTTCTACTATTCGTTGGTTTGTGTGAGAGAGTGAGTGAAATGGAGAGAGCAAGGACATTGCTCCTAATGTATCAGAGTGAGAAGCACTCGGTCAATTTTCCCACACTAGTGCATTTGATTGGCGACGATTCTCACAAAGTGGAGGGAAAGAAGAGAGTTCGATTGCTCAAGCGCAATGAAGTTTTGCGCCGCGGCTTCGCTTAGGTAAACCAACTCGTCGAGAATCGATAAAATGATGAGAACTGAAAGAAGAAAAGGGAGGGAGAAGAGGGGGAAGAACTTGAAGCAGAAAACATGAATATGTTGAGGGAGAGAGAAATGAAACGACGACGAGGATTCGAGATGGACTCTAACCGAAAAACAGACAACTTTGGGGATGAAAGGACATCGAAACTTGTATTTTAGCTCTGTCGAGCATCTTCTTGTTTTTTCCTCCTTCACCCATAAAAAAGATTTAAGTTGCATTAAGAGAGATTTACGATAGATCAGTGCAGGTGCGAAATGAGACGAAAGGAAGGAAAGAGCGAGGGAACGAATTGGGACGGAGAGAGGGCGCCGCTCTGTGGGAGATGCCCAAACCTGATTTGTGATCTACCCTCTCTCTCTCCGGTCTCTCATTCTTCTCTCTCTCTCTTTCCTACTTTGCAGTCTCAATGCTACTTCCAAACCAATTTCTGGCCATTTTCAGCCAGTAATCAGCAACTGGCGGTCGCCATTCTCCATGGTCTCTAGCCAGTCTGAAGAAGTGAGAGAGTTTGCAAGCGGAAGAGAATCGGTCTTTGCCTTCCAACTTGACACGATTATTCGGTGCGAGAGCACAACGAAACTGAGATAGCGAAACGAACTTGCATTTTGCCTCAGCGCTCCCCGCCAAAGTTTGCAGAAAACCCTCGTTGTGATAAATTGCCACTGCGAGATGGGAGCGATTGGTAAAGATGCGCGGGAAAAAAGGACAAAGAATACTATTGGAATCTGAGCACATTTCATGTTCCAAATCTTTCTTTCAAAGATTTTCAGATTAAACGAAAAGTGAAAGTAGCAGAAAATGAGTCTCGTTATTCTGTTAGAAGGGAAACACGAGATTTTGGGGCGGAAGCGGATACGAGGAAGGAAAGGGCGGCGGATCCATTTTGAGACTGAAAGGGCGAATGGAGACAAGAGATTGGAGATTGAATATGCAGATGAGAGGGAGTCCCAAAGCAATTAGAGCAATGAGTTGTACTACTGAAGCTGCGAGAGAGACGGTAATTAGAAGTGAAGGGAAGAGACGGGCGCAAATGGGATAACGTACCCCCGAGTTTCTGGAAGTTTCCAATGCGATTCTTGGAAGGAGTCGTTAAAGGAAGCTTGTTCAGAAAGTTGGCTGAATGGGAAGAACTACTGATAAATTCAACAGTTGTGCACCAGAGCGTATATGCCTGCGAGAAAGGAAAAGAAGAATAAACCGAAAAGGGAGCCCTCAAGCAAATGGCCGGAGTAAATAATGAGCCATGCTACTATTTGGTTGACTCTCCCCACTTTCTTTCTTTGTCGGTTTCTTCTTTTAGTCTTCGCTTTTTCGACCCTAGACTCAGAGACATCAGCATTACTGCTATATGAGTGAACAGACATGGGGAAAAGATAGAGAGCGAGAGAGCTTTTGATTCCCCGGAGACCGATCACTCCCGTCCGACCACACTCATACCAGCCCCAATTTATGGATGATACTCAGCTTCGAATCCGACTATCATAACATTGGATACGAATTGAGGGCGGCTATAATATTTGGTCTGAACTGAAGTCAGCCCATATGAATAGGCAGACGAAATCAGTGGACTGAATAAGAGTGAGTGAGGGAGAAAGAGATTCGGAGACTTGGAAGGGAAAGATTGGGGGAGACATATGGTCCAAATAAGGAGAATTGGGGCAGCCAGCACAAAAAGAGACACACCCTTAGTGCCATAACAACAACTCTATTCTCTCCTTCTCTTTTTCTTCTTCTTCCTTCTTTTTCCCCACTACTTTTGGCTCACTCGCTCTTTCTTTTTTGCAATAGCTACTAACAGTGAATGCACAACTGATAACTTGAATAGGAGAAGAAGAGATCATAACGGGAGATGATGAACGCACAACAATTCTCTCTCCGGTTTACGTATTTTCTCAATCGTTACAGTCATGAAATGACTCGAAGATGGGTGGGTACGTTTTTTCCTTTCCCTTTTCCATCATAATTGCTCCCACTACCTCACAACGCACCAGCAAAAAGAGATAACGAGAACTGTCGTTGGTCGGTTATGGGTGAAGTTCGAATAGCATTTCTTGCTTGAACTAACTAATGAAATGATATATACTCTCAAAATCTTTCGCATAATGAAAAAATTTTAAAAAAAGTAATATTGATCGAACCGTTCCGGGTTAGCAGGACTAGCAACAACGAACAAATGTGATGCACCAATGCCTTGGCTAAAATGGAAGAGCGAGACAGGTGAGCAAACCAAGAAGAAGATGAATATGAACTAGAGCAAGGGAGGGAACCTACGTAAGAGAGGTGCTCCCTATAATCAAGCCCCCTTTCATCATGCACAGGCTTCGTGTAACTGCATCTCTCTTCTCCGGCTTTCCTACGAGATAATAACACGAGATAACTATACGTGCAAGTGAATCAGGGAACCAAAATCGCATAATTACTTTGGCAGCTGAATAATTCTCCTAATATTTTACTACGAATAAAGAAGTAGCCACAACTAGACAAACAAGATATTTCCAAAAGAAAAAAAAATAGTATTGGGAGAAAGGAAGCTGATGTGGTGATACACATGTAGACACTTCGACAACAAGGTTGTTGGCCTCCCTCAATGACAGGGCAGAGTGGGGAATAATTGATGACCGGGACCGGGTGCATGGACTACTAGACCTACTCTCGCTCTCCCTCTCTCTCTATATCTATCTACTCCCTCTCCCTCCCCCCCAATGCCCCTACCCTCCCGACATCCCTCCCGTTGTAGAGACTCTCTCGATCAATGGAGATGTGTGTGGATTTAGGATAGAAGGAAAGCGAATTCGAGGAGTGGGAAAGAGGGAGAGCAGTCTGCATATGGCAGTTCGAAATCGCATTTCGCCCCCTCCTCCTCTCGAGGCAATAATAATGCGCGTTTATTGAGTCAATAACTGTCAATGATGAATCGGAAAGCCGTTTGAGCGGAATCGATGATGAATATTCCGGAAGTGATTATTATACGCCCCACCAAAATTTTAATTCATTCATCGAGATATAACAGGACAGTAAGTATGAGACATAGTTGGTATGAGCGATAGAGACCATTTTATCTTCTCGGAATAGTCCTCTTATGCATCACCTTGTGTATGCATGTGGAACCGTAGCTGTCGTGCTCAACAAAGCAGGCGAGAAGAGACGCAAGATTACGGTAATCTCTAAGGAATGTGAGAAAACGCGATGCTTGTTAGTCGAAGGGGGCTTGTAGTGGGGAGATTCGCATGAATAATGAAGGCGCGCGCTGTACGGCTTTCCCCGTATAATTAGCCTCGTTTTCATACAGAATTCGGGATGAAACACGAGTGGAATTCGGGAAATGAAGGGGCAATTTTTTTAAATGTCAAAAAAGGTTATGATATGGCCTTTCACGAATAGGCAAAAATCGCATACTCTTTGAAGGGAAAAACGAAGATTACTGAAATTTAATGAATTTGCAAAAAAAAAATCGAATGCGAAAAATCTAAATCTAGTCTGGATCTGAGGATTTTTTATAGTTTTTATGAAATGTTAAAAAAAATTCTCTATTTTCCTAGAACTAACGAAAGGCCGAACGAAAAGAATGGAAATGTTCGCGCCTCCTTCCTTTTACGACGGAAAAAAAGGATGCATGTACCGAATTTCGTTAGGGAAGAAAACGAAGAGAAGTCTGCCCAATTTGAAGCCAAAAATCCAGAAAAGAGACTTGCAACTCGTTATGGCTGAATAGAAATTACGGAAAAAGGGATGAGGTATTCCGATGATTTCACGACGAAAAAAAGATTCCGTGAAGAAAGGAAAAAGTGGAAAGAAGAAATAGCGTGACGATAATTCTTGGAGTTGAGGGCTCTCTTCAATTTCTCGTTACTTCTAAGTGGGGCAAAAGAGAGTCTGACCCTTGTGCATGTCCTCTTGGCGAGATGTCTCTGCAACACATAAGAAACGGATAGAATAAGATCGTTACTCGGAGGTCGAGAGGAGAAGATCGCGAAGCCGGTCGCTTGCATGGCAGAACGTAATGCATAGCTGAGGAGTGAGAGTGAGAGATCCACCCGTCGAAGATTAGTCAATGCCTCGCCTCACCCTGTGCATGTTAGAGTGATTGGAACTGGAGCATCGAGGGGAGGAAATGGAGAATGAAGAAGAGAGATGGATGACGAATTGATGGAATACGGTAGCGATGATGAGATGGAACAATAAGATGTGAAACGGATTTGAGATTAGTGGTACTTATACAAGATCTAAATGTCGAAATATTTTCGAACATGTACAGGGCCAAGCACATTGTGTGTCATAAAACAAATTTGGCTCAATGATGATTCACTGCACATCTCAACATCTACTGACTCCTCCTTCAACGAAAACATGTACTTGCTCTGCAATCATGAGGGAGAAAATACGTAAGAGGGAGACGGGGAAGAAGAAACCTACTCGGAGAAGAATAAGGAGAGCGGAAAATGTGGATGGAGAGCGAAGCAGAAAGAGGAGGTCACTGATCTGTAGAGGATCGGATTGAGTAGTGAAGCGGAAGAGAGAGAAAATAGAATCGAGAAGGATGAAATAGAAGAGAAAATGCATACACTTTTCAATGGTCCATTCGAAATACATCCACTTTTGATTACTTGAAAAAACGCTTTCACTACAGCCGATTGCTCAAGAAACAAAGAAAGAAACAAGAGAAGTGAACGAGCGAGAAAGGATTGCTTCCCCATCCATTCTCTTACCTCGCTAGACTTCCCTACTAGTCTGGTGATTCTTGTAAACAAAAAAAGACGGAGAAGGGAAGGGAAAAGAGGGGAAGTAGAAGTAGAAGAAGAAGACGAAGAAGAGGAGACGAAGCGGGTGTCAAACAGGAGATTGAAGAGAGCCACGAAGAGAACTCTCTTCACGTCAAGTGGAAAAAAACACAGTCAAATTTCGATTGTCGGGACTGTTTGTTCTGAGGGAATCGACACGGAATACCGAATGTATGAACGTCATACGGGAGGAAGAAAATAATGAGGACACCATAGGATGACCGAACAACAGTCACGCAGGAGAATAGTTCATCGATTCATACGTACAGACATGCCAATAATACTTGGATTAGGTATGGGAAACTATTATCACACTGTTACTAAACGACGAAAGCAACATATTCCTCGTTCTTCTTTGATTTACTCGTGGAACTTCGGCTCTGAAATTTTATACATTGTTCACTTTACTTATGGTATGTTCACATTGATTTTTTATTTTAAATTAATAACCATTTAATACGAATAGTCATAGAAATAAGATATTTTAAAAATGCACTGCACTACACACTGCATCCTTCCATTTTTATAACACTATCCGATGTTGCAAAAAAAGCATTTTTTATTGCTCATCGATACTCAAAAATAACAAAAGCGGTTGAGGTTGTATAAATATATTCCTCTAACCTTGGATTCCTTCTCTTCCACTTCTCCAGAGCAGCAAACGTGTATGCAACAAGCACTGAAAATTTAAATAGTATTGCTTAGGTTTTTCGAAAGCGAAGTATTCTCTATGCAGAGCCGTTGGGAATGGAACATTTTAAAATCTTTTTGTGCCTACTAATATAGTTGATTTCTGTTTACGAATTGAAACCATAGGAGTCCGGAGATGAGAAAAATCCCACGCTTTCCTGCATTATCGCGTGTCAAATATTTTAGTTCGGTAACTGAGTTTAAATGAGGTGGAAGAGATATGGGGTAAAATAGTACATGTACTTTTAAATTTTTTAATCAAGGATGGAATGTCTCCTGCCGACAAATAACCACGAGCTCTCGAGTTGACAGTAATTGTTTCTCCTTATTAATAACTGGCCCTCATACATACTACATGGCTACATTAGCACCGTTTTAATGAATTTATGGGATTCATTTTGATTAACAATGGATTTTCCAATGAGATCTCCTCCTGCAGGCCTACTGCGTTAATATCAGGATAAATGTAAATAAATTTATCATACCTGCACGTCATCACAGTGACGAATACTACAAGGAAGAGAGCGAAGAGAACGGCAGTGATTAGAACACTGAAAATTAGTATAATATAATGAAACCAATAATCTTTTTAATATTCCGTTTCGAAACACCATGCCCTTTCTACCAGGTAAATATTTTAGACTTTTTTTCAGATTTTGTCGGATTTTTTGAAAACAGATGAGTAATGCAACGCGTAGAAACAGAGATCAACAATGAGAGAAGAGGAAGATAATAAGCACGAAAGAAAATGAATCGTTCTATCTTTTAGAAGATCTTACCGATTCGTAACTAACTGAATCTATTTAATAGAGCAGTTTCGCCCGATGATCAACTTTTTTTAAATTATCATACTTAATTTCGAGGGACAGTGTGTAAAGTATATCAGCTTATCACTCAATTGTGAGTCACTGACTCGTATTCACGTGTCACTTTCTGACATTATGTGCAGCAATGATCAAACCTTGCACTGATTACAGCTGTCATCAAATTAACCTCCTCCTATATGCCACTATATGAAGCTATATGAAATTGTTTGCTTTCTTAGGGGCAATGCACGATTCATTCTACTGCAAATGTTTCAGTGATAACAAACTGAAAATCGATGGACAGCATGCATATCATCGCCAGGTGTTTCTTCATGCTTACTTACCAAATCATGTTTTCTTTTTGCCTCACTCAAAATTAACGGGGACAGATTACATTAGAGGCGCAAACATTATGAGATTTGATGGAATTGTGCTGATTCATGGAAGTCGGACTCTAAACGAGGGAATGGAATAAAGGAACTTACATGTACAATATGCACTCGTCGCAGTGCATATTTCTCTCCTCCGGACGTCGTCGATTATCTCCAGATGGATGGACGATGAATATCAAGACGCAGCGATTTAAGGAGTCGCAGAGACTGAAAAGAGAGAGGGAGAAGGAATAAGAGGAAGGAGTGAGAGAGAAGGAAAGAGTGCGCAGCCCTTCTAGAGATTGTAGAGGAAACATGGGGATTGCGGAGAGGAAAAGGCATATTGGGAGAAGATTGCAATCTGGTAAGCAATTATACATGGGCTTCAAGTTGAAATTATTATTCATTCGTTGAAATCTGTTATTTATATCAGCTATGTTGTACCTATTATGCATGTAGAAAAAAACAATAAAGAAAAAAATACGCACACCGCTAGTTCGAGTGTAGTTGCCAGTCCTTCTGCAATGGCCATAGGGAAGGATTTATCCTCCTGAAAGGAAAGAGAGTAAATTATAGGGGAGCGATCAGCTTTTTCACCTTGATATATCGTTTTGTCTTGATGGCCATCATAACGGAGAACACAACACCATGAATTATGAGATACTTCGGGAGAAAGGGCTGCAATATGTTCAATCTTGAAGTTCCTCTATGTAGATGAATTTCTCATATGACTATCGATGGAATTTTTTATTTTGTAATTGTGCCAAAAATAGATATAATGAGGTATAATATTCACCATCGAAGGACACGCATTGTACTGAAAGATGGAGACAAAGAAGCCGCTCAGGGAACGACTGAGAAGCAAGAAAGGAAGAGAAGTTCACGGGCTGAAACGTCGAGATATTCTGTTTGATAATCTAAACGGCTAAATAAAATAGATTCGGCTTTTTTACACTTCAATCTCCCTCACGAGTGAATGAATACTATAGAACATGAGAAATTAGAGAGAGGGAATACTAATATCCGTGATGATTCACATTAGATGTTAACGCAAAAGGGGACAAGATTATCACAAATGACATAACGGCTTACGCATGGATTGGATCTTTTCTTTCCATGAAAGCTGTGTATCCTGAATCTCGATGAAAGCAACGGCAGGAGGAACAGTATCATAGATGTCGTCATCGACGAGAGGACGACCGCTTTCCATCGACATCATCTCGATTTCCATCACTGGGAGGGAATGAAAAATGGCAACTCCAAGTGCTAATCGTATGGCTTCTCTTGATCGAGAAAGAGAGGGAGAAATTCACAGGTCGTACAGAAGCAATAAAGAAGAGAAAGAGAGAGGAAAGGAAGAGAAAGATCGTCTTCATGTTCCACTATCTTTATGAGAGTGATCACACGTGCTTTCGAGGCGAAAAGACAAATTTATCAGATATTGAGATAAGCAAAGTCGATATTTCGTTACACCGGCGTTCCTCTAGCGAATCGAGTAAGCTTCGTGTTTTCCCAGTCACTGAAAAAATAGACTTATGACTGTTCACACATTTATCATTTCAGCAAGTTGATATTGAATTCCAAATAATGAGTTACGTTTCGTTTATAGACACAAAAGATAGGATAATAACATAAAAGATGTGCATTTAATGACCCAATATAATTACTCACGTGCAGAAATGATCTGCTGCCAAGCAGCCCAGACAACAGAGAGGAACACAGGAGAGAACGAGAGTACCAATGAAAGCGTGAATTATGGAACTGAAATTATGTAATGAGCTGAACAAACGGTTATTGGAATAAAAAGCTATATAAAAAACTACAACGGAAGTCCGAAGTGCCAGTACCAATTAATTCCTCAATTACTAGTTGACTGCATTTTGCATAATTCCGATGTATCTTGCTAATCAGAAAAAGTAAACTATTTTTAAAGTTGTGTCCTGTGTATGCCTCCCTAAGGCCAAACTATGGCAAACCGGTAACCATTCGTCCAGTCATCATCTTTTACATTTCTATTTTTATCCGTAAACAGGGATTACTCACATCCTCCACAGCCATGGATCACAAAACTGATCGAAGATGATCTCATCGAATGTGACCGAATTCCACTTCCACGACACCAACACAATGCCCATTATCACTCTGAAATTCGATATTCAAACGACTCTAAATTTAACAATTACACACATCATTTTTATTACAAGAATGCTGGGTTTAAACGTTTTTTTTTGTAAAAGATTCCCATTAAAAAAAATAAACATACAGGCCAACTGCAACCAATCCAGCAACGCCCGATGCAATACGCATCGCGAGGTTATTTCTCTGAAATGAAAATCACATTGTTCATATCTTTAATTCAATGCTCAAATATTGAATAGAACCTGTTTTCGAATTTTTCGTTTATCGTCAAAAGCTTTTGACGATAAACGAAAAATTCGAAAACAGGTTCTATTCAATATATGCAAATAAAATGTGAACTTTACATAGTGTGCGACGATTCGTAGAGCAGCGACGACAATGTGAACGAGACTGTAGCAGATCAGCCAAATCGGAAGGGTTGGCTGAATTGTTGTTTCGAACATTCTACTCATCGTTCTTTTCAGGGGAACTGTTCTCCTCTGACTCAGTGTTTCTTACATTTCCTTTATCAAATTCGATTAGTTCCTTCTAACCTACTCCTTGAGTCCCCCTCCCGGTCCCTTTCATGTGGACGTAAAGCTAGAGTAAACAGCGCAGTTGCGTGATAACAGAGAGACTCTCAGTCAATTCGAGAGAATCGTTGAAACAAATACTCTTGTGATCAGATGCAAACAGGGCTTGTTTTTCCACAAGGGAAGAATTCTCCTAATCCTAATCCGTCGCCCAATTATAGTTGCAGGAATAGAGCCCATTCTCGGTGCGGTGACATTTCCAACATGTTTTCGCCGACAGAACTTCTCGTGATTCTAGATAAGATTGTAGCCAGGATTTGATGTAAACACTTCGGACTGAGGAAGATGATCACTGATTGCAAGAAGGAAGGAGGAAGTAGAAATACCTGAGCAGCACAACGTCGAATGTTAGAAATAGCGATGGCAAGTGAAACCATCGGAAAAATGGATTGAAGAATTATGCCGATCAGAGCAGGTCCTGTAAAAAATCGAATTGAAAAAAGTTCGAAAGTATTTCATCTGCAAAACACTTAAACTCACGGCTGTTGACGCAAGTTCGAACTCTTTGACTAGCTTTGGAGGGTGGTCGGAAGGTGCTGGACGCTCTGGATGTTTCCATCCGCGAGTCCATTTCCAATTCGACCAATTGCGCTGGGATAGACTAAGTGTAAGAACACCTTTCATTTTTAGTGGAAACAAGAGCACCTGAACAACGTAAGCACTAACCTTTCTGCATTGTCTCCTGGTAGCTCATTTTGTCACTCATTGTTCGTTAGACGCTTCAAGTTCGATAGACGGTGCGAATTGTGGGTTGAAGAGTGTATTTGGAAGAGATCCAGGTGATAGCAAGCTGATCGGAGAGGGGAGAGAAAGAGAAGAGAGACGATAAATAGGGACTCTTACTCTCTTTCCTCTTATCAGAAGGAGCTGACTCATTCACGTAAGGTATCCGTCACAAATTTGATCATGAGGCAGAAGCCAAAGAACTTCAGAATTCTATGAATGCGGAGCACTTCACTTATTGAAGCCATATATTCGAATACCTCTGAGTTGCGATAGCCTAAATATTTTTTAGCTGCAGGGGCGAGCAGTTTACCCCACAGGTACTAATATAAACTGTCATGGGGGCAACGGGAGTCTCACTCTTACGCTATCTCTTGACCGGTGATCTATTTTTACACAACTTAACCCAAAACTTTTTTTTGAAAATGAAATCTGTGAAAAGAGTAATTTATGACCGTACAAGAAATCCATAATGAGCTATGCTTACTGCTATCAAATTAGCTGAAATTCAGCCTTCTTACACCACTCTCCTCTTCCAATATAGATGGTACCCCTTTGAGTGATCGGATCGTCTTCTCTCTTGCGAACGCCGTTTTTTTCTGACCGCTCTTGTATAATTAGATCACGGATGTATGGAGGAGGTAGGATTTCATGGAGGTAGGATTCCCTGTAGGGCTAACCCCCACGAGTGTCAGCGACCATGATTCTTGACAGGTCTCTGGAATACTCGTTTTGGACACGTCTCAGCGCCAATTTCACCTCTCTTTTCTCGCTCGATTGCGCGCAAGCTCGCCCGCAAAATGAGGGGTGTTCATCTTTTTCTTCCTGCGGAAGGGAAAGGTGGGCATTTGCAAAGCGGAGCATTCTCTTTAGGCTTCGAGATTCGGAGGCTACGACATCACACCTATTTCATTCCATTGAATTTCACCCTCAATACTCTCTCTAAGAACGTGCGAGATCCTCCCCCTTATTCTCCCCTCTCCATTCTCCTCATTCTCAATCCCCTCCCCTCTCTTCCTTATCCGACTACGACTCTCATTTGTGCATGGGCCTTGCCAACTTATTGCGCCAATCTGACCCATAAATGAGCCAAAGCTGGGGCAAAAAAGCGAATGTAAAACTTGGCGATAACGATTCGAGCGCTGGCCAGATGCATCCCTTCACCTTGGATGTGACGTGCACTCCTCTTACCAATAAAATAATGTTTTGACTGACTCAAATTTGTCCGATCAGTTTCCTTCTTTTCGGCAAACGAATTTGTATAGCACAACGAGTAGCACTAGAGGAACTCTTGCGGAAATTAGTAGTAGGCCGGCACCGCACAATATACATCCCACCCATTTCCGTACATCTCCATCCGCGTATTAACGAATTCATCTTGACTCTTCCCCACTCCATCCCCTCATATTCCATGGTTACGATACGACTGTTGCTTGGCGATGAAATGGATCTCGTGGATCCTCTTCCATCCCCCATCCATTTCTATTCTTACTCTCGTCCCCCTCGTGCCATACTTCTGCCTCATAACAAAGCTCTAATAGGTGTTCTTTAGAATACGCACTAGCTTGCGAAAAAGGCTACAAAGCAGATTCTGGAGTAATGCTATTAATTGTTTCGTGACTACTGTTTTTGTTTGATGATAGTAACAATTTATGCAGGTTGCAACGAATTCATCGAGTAACAACAACATGGACAACGATTACAAGAAGTAAGGGTATTTCACGTACGAAAAAGTTCCGACTACGTTATCTGCGTCAACATGCAAAACATATCTTACTTTTTCTCGAAAATCTCATGTTGCCCATTGTGATATGTATTCGAGTCTCTCGAATCGAATGTAGGCTGAGTGACGGAGGTTGTGCGATCTGTGCGATGTTGTGCGATCGAATTTGCAGAATGTTTCGTAAGCAAAAAGACGAGGAAACGAAGATGGCTCCACCTGAAGAGAAGGAAGATGATAATATGGGAGAGATTCTGAATGAGGACGAACCACCCAAGGACGATGAGAAGAATGGCACAAATGAGGAGGAGATGAAAGGCGATGAGAGGACACATGATAACGAGGAGATCTCGATTGATGCTGACAACGATATCACTCCGGAACATCGTGAAAGGTGATTTCTTATTACGCCTGGAAAATATCTTGTTCTCAAAAATAACAATATTCTTCGTGTAAAAACATGTTGAAACTAGCAAGATTGTTTATCAGATTCAAAAGACGTCAGTATCTCGACATACGCTCTTGAAACATTTAGTTGTGTAAGCTGCACGCGTCGACCAGGAATAAAGCCAATTACATTTAGTATATGACGACGAGCGTTTTCCAGACATTCATATTATTTGAGACCTCAATGCAAAAATATTAAAAAAATTCTTGGATCCTCTAAATTGATCATAAGGATATTGCCACATCATTATTTAATTGGAAGGCATGATAACTCCAATTTGAATGCTTACTGCGTAAATGAAAATACGGGTTCTAATGATTTTTCTTGCAGATTACATGCCTATCATAAGGGGACGGATCATTATGACGAGCTCATAAATACTGTAAACTCTCTGAGGAAGGACAATCGGAAGAGAAAGTTCGATGTACGGTACTATCTCGTATTACCGCATCGAATGTGACATTCCTATACATTTCAGAAATGTTTCTCTCTTACAGGAGACGGTCACTCGTCATCCTAATCCAAACTACGTTCCCACTCGCTTTCGACTTCCGTTCACTAGAAGACCAACGAAGCCAAATCGCCCGTAATCTTTTTTTTGTTTTTTAATTATGTTTTTTTTATATTTACCCTCATGAGAGATTTGGCACGTTCAGGATTGCCGTGGCAAGGCGAAACGTGTTCTCCAATGCAGTGACAGCCGGAGGAAGCGACCAATCCCATGGTTTCCATGTTGCCAACGATCTCAGTTCATTCGATTCCTTCTATAATCGTGGACCCGCTCGTCCCATTGATCCCACGGGACTGAGACTTGCCATTGAATATGCACGTCGATCCAAAGGTGAGGAGTCTCATCTTATCTGGATCTATTTCCTGAAGGGGATTTATTGTCTACTCGCCCAGTCTAATCGAGACCGTTTATTGTTCTTGGAATGGCAATGTTCGTTTTATTACACGGATCGTTGTGCAATTTCACAATCGTCGATCTTCATAGTGTAGCAAGTGCCGATTAAATCTTTCTATTTTTTCAATAAATTTATTGTATTCAGATATCGAAGAGGGCAGACAGACGGGTACCGTAACTGAGGGAGAAAAGATGGAAAAACTGAAGAATGAGGAAGAAGATCTGACTGTTTCTCATCCTGAGGAAGATGAGGAGAAGGATGGATACGATAGTGATGCAACTATCGTTCCCGAGAATGATATGGAGGAGTAAAAAGAATGGGCACTGGGCACTGACCTTAACCATCCCATTCTACGCTATTTGCAATTAGAAAATTGTCCTAATGTAATCAACTTTGTGCAAATATAGGAATGTCGGTAATCGCTTCTCATTCCCCACAGCCACATTTTTAGTCAACTCAATAGTTTAAAACATCCTTTTGCCAAAAAGCTCCGATAGTTCGCACACCATATGATACAGTCTTACGTATCCTTGCCAAAGATATCCTTAGTTATTAATTGACCCCTTTATTCGAATGTATGCCCTCATTCTCTGCATTAACTGTTTCAAGTATTTGCTCCGACAAGTGCGCATTCAAAATAGAGGACATTTCTCGTTTGTTCTTAACAAGCCGACCCCACTGTGATCCCTCGTCCCAATAAAGAAATATTGTTATTGCCGTATTCGCTCAGTCAGCATCTGAACACACACAGAACGATGGGCGAATTTACACGAAATATGCCATTAATTCAGTCAACCACAACATGGGTCGTCGATTTCTCTTTCTTCTCTACTTAGTAGTTGCTGATGTTGCTGCATCGCAGCCGCCACCATGGCTGCAACTACAGCCACAGAGTCAACAGGAACAGCAAGCGTTCCTCCAGGAGCTACAGAAACTGCAACTGCAGCAGCAACCAGGCCAACAACTCCCATTCCCACAAGTACCCACACCACAGACAATTATTCCCACTCTGCCAACGACCCAACAAGCATGCAATGATAAGAGACAGTGAGTCAATTAGGATTTTAATATGCAAAATTCTCTTTTTACGGCTTCTAAATAAGTTTCGCGCTTTAGGAGTGTTTCGCTGGTAAGCTTTTAAAAAGATCTTCATAGTTATATGATTTAAATTTGAACACTAAAGGGGGAAGAAAATAACGCGATTGATACCATATTTGCCATAAATATTCAGGTGCTCGTATTGGACTAAAAATGGCTTCTGCAACCATACATTCTACAACGAGCACTACAAGAAGGAGAAGTGAGCTTTGTTTTGCAGTATAATGAGGATCTATAAATGACGGGAAACTCTAATCATTCAAGAAAAAAATCCAAAAATGTAATAGAAACAAAACTAATTGAAGTACTTTAAACCGCACAGCATTTGAAAGCATAAGAACTAATTGCAGGTGCGCGAATGCTTGTGGGCTGTGCTTGAATCAAATTGGAGGAGTTGGAACGGGATCTTGTGTGGACACAATTCAGGGGTAAGATTTCAGAGAACTCTCAAAAACGTCAGTTAAAATTTCCAATTCCAGAAGTATTATGTTATATATATTGACTTGTAATTGAAGCCAAATACAAATTTCTAGCTGTCAATCATACGTCTCCCTCGGTTACTGCAGCCTTCCGGCCGGGAAGCAAACTTGCTGTGCTACTTGCTCCTCTACGAAGCCCACACCCTCTCCAACCACAGGAGGCATCGACGTTGGTTCTATCCTTGGAGGTCTCGGCGGACTCATTCCTGGCCTCGGAGGAGGAGGAACAATCGGTGGCGGGCAACAACCACAGCAGCCTGGAGGCAACCCAATCGGCGCCCTTGGATCACTACTGGGCGGTCTGACGGGAGGAGGAGGAGGTCAGAGCGGAGGAGGCAATCCTCTGTCAGCGCTGGGTAACGCGCTTGGAGGAGGTGGATCGGGAGGAACAAACCCTTTGAGTGCCATTACCAATGGCTTGGGAACAATAGGAAATCTGGCCAATTTGGCAGGAATGCTAGGATGAACGACCTTTTCCAAAGTTCTGTGAATGTGTGTAAGCGATAATAAAACTTTTATGTTGAAGTATTTACAAACGATAGTATTTCGTTGAATAAAAAACCTGACTTAGACAATGATGAGCGAAATGACAGGAATCGCGTATGAATCACGTGTGTAAGCACAAAAGTTTCGATAGTGTTCTGATCCTGAATCTGGGCACAATAAAACATGAAAGAATGAGCGAAAATCTCTGAGAATCTGGCGTATACAATTATACAGGGACATGAGAATATTATTCTTGCCTACGAGGTTCGTTGCATCAAATTTTAGCTAATAATAAACGTGAATAGTGAGTGCGAGTGCCGAACCTGAATCCAATTGGATATCGACCTGCGATCGGGGGGATTAATAAGCTCTATTTGGGTGTCGCCGGGGGCGGTCGCTTCTTTGCTTCTACGATCGAATCACGTAGAAAATTGAGAACAACTCCATATGAAGGAGAGCTACGCTCGCTCGGTTTGCACATGTCGTGATGGATCTTTAATGTTTTTATTATATCCCAGTCATACATTTTTCACAATTTTAACTCTAACTTAATGCTCCTGACAATTTAATGCTATCATAGTCAAACATTTCTGTCTATTTTAATATTTATTTTTTTAAATTACCTCTTCGATATGATATAGTGATCCTCGGGAATAAACCGCAGATTCTCTCGGAACAACAATTCCCTTCGTTCCGACACCGAGATTTGATGCTTTCGTCTCAACCATCGAAGTGATGATTGGAATGGAATCGTGAATTGAGGAGAAGTCTCGATCGAGCTGCAACCATATATTTTGTAACACATATTCCAAAAGTATTTACCAAATTTTTATTCAGCCTACCTTTTTGTTTAATTCATTGCTCTGCCTCAACAGTCTGACATCTTCAGATGTGGGTATGAAATCATAACCCCACGCATCTGCGATTGGACTTCCTTTGTGAGGGGTTGCAATGAACAGTATGCCAACAGTCTCTGCAAATCACATTTTTCTAGTTAGTAGTAAATTTAATCCGCTTACGTCCTCGGAGTTGCAACCAATCGAGCACGAGTTTCTTAGCAAGTAGTCCTCCCATTGAATGGCAGATGAACACTACCGGCCGTGAACCAACACCCGCCCTCTCCAATTGATCAGCGAATCGGTCGGATCGACTCTCAAAGTCAGTAAAATAATATCATTAATTTGTTTTGAACAATCTCATTTTTCGAATGTAATCTGTTCAGCCGCATTCCGTAGTTTCTTGATTCGATAAGCTCAACATCACAATTTACCTGCAGACTCTCCATAGTTCCTGTGAATGCGAGTAAATAGGATGGATACTCAATACCGATAATACGAATAGGATCGGCAATGTCACGTGGAAGCCAGTCCTCAAATGTTACAATAAAGTACAATAACACAACATTCATAGGAATCTCAGTATGTATATTCACTTACCTTTGGCCAACACTCTGTAAGCGTTTTGTTATGAAAATAATCCTTCTGCCTCCACGTATAATTGACTGAACCGCGCAGTCCGTGAATAAGAACAACGTCTATGACTGGCTCTCCCTGTGATATTCATGTGCACGAAATTCCTCGAATCTTTGTTTAATTCTTGACTTACCATACTCAAGTACAACTCGTAGACATCAGATGGAAGAGAATATTGTATGAGTCCAAGCGAGTGAAGAGCATTTCGAAACACCTGAAAATGATAATTGTCGGAGGTTGAGATTGGAGTTCTTAAACTCTTGTGCATTGGGCTTTGCAAATTTGACAAATGACGTGCCCTCTCAATGATGGGACAGTTGTCTAGGTTGATGGGCTTTACAACGGAATGAATGACCACGCACGTATACTCAAGTTAAAATATAATATCGCCTACCTTATGAGCAATAATTCGTTCCTCGAAAGAGATTCCATTGATGACTAAATTGCTGAGTACACGAAGCCACTCCGACTCGAGAACAGCATTGGCGTACGATTCTCCAAGGGCAGCGATGTTGGCAAGCGTCTGAGTAATTTATCAATGTTTCAAGCAAATGAATGAAACATTTAAAAAGTTTATGAGTAAAAGAGATATGAGCAATAGCTAAATATTGTCTTACCTTGAGTGCAAGAACAGCCAGCTCTTTGTTGTCTTCCCTGTAGCCTTTCCACATTGTATAGAGAAATTGCACGATGGTGGTGTCAAGGTGAACAGCGTTTGATGGTTTCTACATTTATACTTTATTCCGATACAAACTATGTAGAACCAACCTCGGTTTTGAGAAACAACACTTGCAGAATACGTTGTAGATATGCTAAGCGAGAAGGACGCCTGTAATTCGTTATAACAATGAAAAAAAGAAATATATATCCAACAGCAATAATATCAACATAATGTTCCATTACATCGATGCTCACCTTCCGAACCATTCATCTGTGCATGATAGTTCATCCTCGTCACAAGGCACTCGATTGAGCCAGTCCAACGCTGCTTGGAATTCCGCCCCTAGATCGAACTGAAAATTAATTATAAGTAACCGCTTACGCAGCACATTTGGTGTATTAAAATTCACTAATGGACACCATTTTTGGAAATATAATTACGAAAATAAAAGGTCAAACCTTTTGCAAGATCTTCTCGATGTCCATATCAGTATCGTATTTAGGGAACTGTCGGACAGGAACGGAGTTGACTAACATCCATCCATGTCCAGCAAGCGCACCCAACGATCGAGTGGACAGAGAGGTGAGATGATCACGCGAACGTTCTGATTTCATTACATTTTTAATAATAGTCCTAAAGATCAAGACGATAAGAACTGATTTAACATCGTGTCGTAAATTGCAAACACTGTTCTGTGAAACAAAATACATATAGATTTTACGTATTACAATTTCTACTTAATGAAAATATAAATGTACCTATATCACTCCTGAGAATGAAATCGATGGCTTCATCCACTCTGGTGCTTTCGTTCAAGCAATCAACCGCCTCTTTCAAAGAAGATAACTTCTTCTCCTTTGTGAAATATCCCCATCCGAAGTAGGACGAGAGGAAAGCACTGAAGCATGACGTGTACAGATCATTTTTATTATAATAAAAAAATGTAATCAAAGCATTAAGGATTCTTCCTTGATTTTAACGAACTAACCCTATTCCAGCCGACGGTATAACGTATTTTGTCATCGTACTCGAATAGGACACGACGATATGCTCTCCGAACTAATCCATTGCACTGATAAAGGTGGAATAGAGGGCGAATCACGCCATTATCACGCGAGTTCACTCAGGTTTCTCGCTCGAGCACAAGAAGTTAAGGTTGACATTTCCGCTTACAGTAATTTTCACTCTCTTCTCAGGTTGTTCGTTGTGAGAGAAATCTGTCAACTGTTATTTTCAAATACATACAGTATTTTTTTGGTTTTATCTATATGGTATATATTCGACAAAATTAATACATATTTTCAAAATTATCAATATTTTTGATATAATATAATTACACAAAAAATTTCACCAGCTGTCCCTAAAGTATATTCCTTCTTTTTCTTCGGAGAGTTGGCGGACACGAGGAATAATTTGCACAAATGTGTTTGTCATTAACATACATGTGTATAAATATGCTTTTCTACCGTTCTCAATATTTTAATTGTTTCTCACGATGTTCGTTGTGAGAGAAAACTTTCAACTCTTCCTTTCAAAACATACAGTAATCTTTGGTTATATCTATATCATCCATATTCTTATTGAAAATATAGATATACATAGATTATCAAATATTAAAAAAATAAGTCGAGAATAAGTGCCGTGAGGAATAATCGCCATAACCATGTTTGTCATAAACATGTCAATAAATATGCCTTTTTACCGTTCTCAATATTTTACATATTTTACTTTTCAATCACTTTCAGTGATAATTGTTCACTGGTTCAAATTCGAGCATCATTTCAAGTAGGTATAGGGAAAAGAAGGAGAGAAAAGGGGCCAGTGAGGGGAGTCGAAATAAAGGATGACGAGGAAATTGAAAAAGCGCGCGCAGAGACGAAAGGGAGCCACACATCTCACAGTCACATGTCCCACTAATGAAAAGGAATCATCCACCCCCTTTCTCAAAACTTGCAGCATAATGACCGCATTTCGTCCACTCAAAGTGATTGAGTGGTTACGAAATAAGCGGAGGCTCCACTCATTATCCCGATGTGGATTAGTGAGGAGAAGAGTGTGTCCTGAGCAGCAAAGCGTTTTGTGGAAGGCGCGTGACGTCTGTGATCTGCGACCGTCTCTCGCAGACAATGCCTATCTCCGTCCGACTGTTTTGTAGAGTATTGGTAATGAACGCCTAATTCTCTTTTTTTTATCCTTTCAATCAGTGAACTCTATCAGTATTCGACAATTAGAGCCGATGCGAGTAACTGAATTGTGTAGGTCGTTCTGACTACGGTAAGTTTCAAGAGTGCATAATTGAGAAACCGTATGATGCATGGGAATAGCAAATTCGATGTCCGACTCGTGTTCATCCCTCGTTTGGCCTTCGCGCGCAATGGACCGACAAGTTGTCTTTTTCACTATTGAAACTACGAGCAAACAAGAGAACTTTAGTCACAACTCGTTTTGTGGAATAGGCGTAATTCGACTTCATTATGCTATTGAGCTTATCTCTGTCCGGTTGTTTTACGCGCAAAGTGCTGTGTCTCTGAATGTGAGGAGGCTTTCTGTTATCGGACTGTCGTAAACTCTCACTCATTCCTTCGGCACTTCTACGCATTTTCATGAGCTGATTGCTCGCATCAGTCCACAGTTTAATTTTACTCGTTTTCACAATTATTCTTCCGATACACCTCAAATCTGTTATTATTCATTATTACGGAGTTGTTTTGCACTTTCGTTTCGGCACTATCACTTGCAATGCAGGTGCATTCGTTTCCGTTTTGCTTAAGGTTTCCCTGAATTTCAGCAAAGCCGATGTTTGTCTCTGGATATTTTCTCAAGTCGCACTTTTCTTGAAAGTATCTTGCATTACACTTCTTTTACAATCCCTGAACCACAGAAGCAACTTTCGCAAAGGGAAATGCCGCTTCCTTTGAACTTCTAAAATCACGTCCTATTCATCATCGTTTTTCCAAGTCTTCTTCCCTCAAATAACTCTCTTTTAAGATTGATGACCTCAAACGTGAGTGCTTCTATGGGGGTGGGCGCTTCCTTTCTGCTTGCCTATAGTGTGCCTTCTTCTCAATGACTCGACCGATCGACGCCACTTCTCCTCTTCTCTCTCTTCCGTAAATATAGTCAAGGGGCTCTTATGGCTGCGCCATCTTCTCATTTTCATCATATATTGGTTCGGAGAGGAAGACGAAGGCGCGTGGCGGTCTGTGTGGAGTGCGAGTGTGTGTGGGATGAAGGAAGGAAGAGCCATCTCCATCTACAGTATACTCTCTCGTAGAGGAGTGCATGTAGATAGTGAAGGATGAAGAGAGAGAGAGAGAGTGAGATCCTCTTCCTTCTTCCTTTTCGGATCAGAGCCCGCCATAGAGTGGATGAGTGCTCTTTGTTGTCTCAGATGACGGCAGGAGGGGACCATGGGGCGTTATTGGCCGCGTGAATTGCCCTTTTTACCCTGCCTTCATTTCTCATTTTGCAAGCGCCTAGCGCTTCATTCCACCCTTGATTTTCGACTCGTGAGACAGCGAGTGCAGCGCGTGCCTTTACATTACTTTCCCTCAGTCAACGCTTTGAAACAATTCATCGACCTTTCTTAGAATTCATCTATATCGAAGACCCATAACCACTGGCCATCCCACTCTGCCACACTGGTTCGATCGAGGAGAGACATTGATATAATGGTGGTATTAGAGAAATGATATTCTATTGTTGTTATCCTCTGGGCATGGTCGTTGGACACACTTTTCTGGCTGATCTCTCATTATTGTCATGATATCTTCTCATGTGAGCGAATTGCGTGAGAGGCGTGTAGTATGAGAGAATAAGAAGCACATTTCCTCGAACGAGAAGAATAGGACCAGCATAAGTTTAGTGCGAGTGTGTATGCCGAAGCCTCTATAGTAGGGCAGTGATAGGATGAAGAACGAGAGCAGCAAAGACGAGTGAGTTCACTCCCTTTTCCTTCTTTGTTTCTTTTTTGTTTCGTTTAAACGAAATATATTTCATTTCCTAGATAGTCGTGACGTTATTTATCGCTGTCTTCTTTGTAACAACAATAGGAGTACAAAATTGATTTACATGTATGACTTCCGGGATAGGTACTTTTACGTGACCACTTACTGAATATGTTCAGAGAAATAGAGAGAAAGTGGAAGAAGCTCATCATGATATCTTCCCTGAGAAATAAGCTATATTATGCAAGCAATGAGCAGTCCATTAGAAACAGCATTGATCGAGACGTGCGACGTTTCATTTTGATGAAACGGCCATAGTCAATACCTACTGCCTCTCTATGTATGATAAATAGTAGGATATTCCGCCATTTCGAAAAAAACTATCAGGCCATCTCTTGAAGCTCCATTCAATTTCCGCTTTTCGTAAGTAAGGTAAACGATCTCCTCAATGAGAGTACTCTCTCGTTACTCCAGATTGAGATTTGAGATGCGAAATTGAGACGATTTCCACATTTATAGTCATAGGATAAGAAAGGCCACGCGCCCAAGTAGTCATTCAACTCCTCTCATATTTGCTTTTCGCCAAATGTGGCGGTCTAATGAATAGCGAAAACGCCTTCCCCAACTTGCCAAATTTCCTTTGTCTCGCCTACTGCGGCTTCGAATATGAATAGGTGAGCTATTATTATAATACCTCGCGGATTCTCAACATGAGAAAACATAAAATCTATTTTCATTTCCGCAATGGCTTCCGGACTGTGTGTAATCTCTGACATGTGGTGTTCATTTGGGAAATGAATTTTCCGGAAGCGATCAATTAGCCTAGAATCAATCCCAATCCACTCTCGAGCAATAGAATGTAATAGGTTGTAAACTTTTTTGGGAGCTCTCTGCCAAATCTTCCAAGGGCGCCCTCCATTTGGTTATTGGATGTGGTCATTATTTGCGATTGAGGACTAGGAAGAGCGAATATCCCTCCGGGGTCCGACGAATGTTTCATTCCCTCCAGTAGTTCCGCTTCTAACCCCTGTACTATGACGATAGACGGGCCGACTGAGTCTACTTGGAGGTACGTATTATTACATTGCGCAGGGCACTGACACATCATGTAGTCGACAACTTCTATTCGTATGTCTAATCATGTGAATCTGTAAAGAAATTAGATGTTGCAAATCATATGATCTTAGAATCCTGCTGCTAAATTTGATTCTCGCACTTTGATGACTCAATTTCCCCTCAGGCTCATGAGAGAATTTGTCTTGTGTGGCTGCTACGTGTCTTCGCAACTTTTCTATCTCGATTGTGTATAGGAGGAGACTCACAAACATATCGTCCTCCGCCTTGCGCGTCATCAAAATTCCTTTGAATATCCTTTGATAACACGCATCATTTCCGACGTAGGTGTTTGTTATGAGGGCAAATAGATTCAACAACATAAGTCACGAGTAGAATTTATCTTATCAGAATTGGACTTGTGAATAGACTAGTGAATTCTGTCTTTACCGGGTATATACAATTCAATGAGAGAAAATAATTCTCACATCTACTCATATTTATATGCATTTTCTTGAGGTCGATATCCTATAACATATCTCTCTGAATCATTTTAACCGATATTTGTTTATTGTATTGTAATCTCATAATGCTGAATGAAAGCGCTGTTCATCACTGCTATCACTGATCAGACCTTTCTGTTTCTTCATGGAATTGGCATAAGCGCTATCGATTTTTTAAAACTTTTACCTTTTCAGTAGTATCATGGGAGTAATTACGAGTACGTTCTGTGATGTTCGCTTAAACATTACTTACTTCACACCCGAAGATGAAAGGGCAAGTATCGAGCAACTACAGTACATCATGTCTATTATAATGGTGATTAATCATTCTTATATTACTTTTTTTTATTATTTTGCAAGTAACGCTAACATACAACACATACAGAGTATTTCAAACGCAATTAACAACCCTATTCAACAAAGTGATCTTTCGAGATATAAATACATAATAGGCCAGCTATTTGAAGTAATATTTTCCATAAGAATTTACCCTGGGGCGGAAATTCCGCTAGCAGTGCGATTCAGACTTCCTAGTGTTATCATGGAAAAATGTCTAGCTCCTAATGATAAACTAGCACAAATTTAATATTTTTTTACGAACATTTAGACTTCAAGGAAAGCACCAAATTCAAAAACTCGAATTCATAAATTTCATACAGAACAAATTTTGCAATGTGTGCGAATGTGTAAACTTTGGCGAAGCTCGCTTAAGTTTTTTCTAATATCACTGGCTAAAAGTAATTCTACAGAATGCCATATAACACAAAGTGCGATAACATTCAATCTTTACTACTTCTAGAACATTTGAATCGAATCCATTTTACTTTTTCTGAGACTTTTTTATTCCGAACCTCGGCGACTGCTAATTCTCAGAATTTAAATTTTGACATTCATCCGGTTTTACTTCAACTGAAAATAAACGTACCTGCAGGTATTAGTATCTACATATTTTAAATTAATGAAGCCTTTTGAATTAAAAAAATAGCACCTTTGAAAAGGTGACACGCGTGATCCCCCGAGTCATGGTCTGAATACGGATATTGCTCGAAATGCTATAATTTTACGACAATGACCCGCTGAGGTTCATAGATACTCCGCCACATTCACACCTCCGATTTATTTTTTCTAAAGAGCTTCAAACGCATATGGCGCTCTCAGTTTAAATCAGCCGAATTCCGAATTTATTTCTGAACAGTTCCCAGAAAGTCGCAGGAGTAAAACCATTTAAAACGCGTTCTCTGTAAGAACGCAGTGATTTGGATGGGAAAGTGTACAAAAATATCAAAATCACCGCCCGGTGCTCAAACTTCACCAACATGACCCCTAGGGACGGTATTTACGATTTTTCAACTTTGATCCCAAAAATTTTGATCTTTGATCTTTGATCTTTCGAAAAATAAATTTTAGATATCCCTATCATGTGATAGCTCATTCGAAAGAGCATAAAAAGTTATTTAAAAATTTGAAATTTCAAGCGTTTTCATTGAAATTGTTTCCAGTTATGACAAAAAGTATGCCGATTTGGGCCAATTTTCACGAAAATCGATGTGGCTCCCCACTTTGCCATGATTTCCAGGCCTCAAATTCGAGATATTTTGTGCATTATGATGTATGAAAAAATATAGGAATCTTTGCGGGGCATATTTTCACGGAGATTGTGCTCAAATTTTGACTCAACCATGGCCAACTACGCTTTTTTTCACTAAATGGTCCATGCTGAGAGAGCTCAGAATGTTTCATCAACACTTGTTTATGCCTCTAATGATGTTTTTCCGTCATTATGAACTAGTTTACGAATTTTCATCAACAGTTTGACCATATTTATTGACTTGACCCACCTCGACTTTTTTCACATAAGGGTCCCCCCTTATGTGAAAAATCATGTTGGGGTCATGTTGAAATAGAACCTCAGACCCAACAAAAAGTATGTTAGAATGCTTAAAAATTGGTTTTATGTTACTTTTAGTGCAATCATACGTGTTATTATGGCCAATTCCAACATGACCCCAACATGATTTTTCACATAAGGGGGGACCCTTATGTGAAAAAAGTCGAGGTGGGTCAAGTCAATAAATATGGTCAAACTGTTGATGAAAATTCGTAAACTAGTTCATAATGACGGAAAAACATCATTAGAGGCATAAACAAGTGTTGATGAAACATTCTGAGCCCTCTCAGCATGGACCATTTAGTGAAAAAAGCGTAGTTGGCCATGGTTGAGTCAAAATTTGAGCACAATCTCCGTGAAAATATGCCCCGCAAAGATTCCTATATTTTTTCATACATCATAATGCACAAAATATCTCGAATTTGAGGCCTGGAAATCATGGCAAAGTGGGGAGCCACATCGATTTTCGTGAAAATTGGCCCAAATCGGCATACTTTTTGTCATAACTGGAAACAATTTCAATGAAAACGCTTGAAATTTCAAATTTTTAAATAACTTTTTATGCTCTTTCGAATGAGCTATCACATGATATGGGATATCTAAAATTTATTTTTCGAAAGATCAAAGATCAAAGATCAAAATTTTTGGGATCAAAGTTGAAAAATCGTAAATACCGTCCCTAGGGTCATGTTGGTGAAGTTTGAGCCCCGGGCGGTGATTTTGAAATTTTTGTACACTCTCACCTGCGTTCTTACAGAGAACGCGTTTTAAAATGATCAGAAATAGTTCAGGATGAGTGTATCACACTTTGCGCTTTGTGGCGCTCTCAAAAAATATTTAAAAAAAGTCAAACGAGACGGAAAATGGTATTCCACATAATCGAAACTTTAACATTTTTCTTTCCTTTCCAGACCATTTTCTGCGTAATAGGAATCGGAGGGAACATTCTGAACATCAAGACACTTCAGTCATCTTCTCTCCAGACTGTTCCCTTCATGTACATTCGCACCCTCGCCGTGTTCGATCTGGTGAGGTTTGACTAATAACGGAGCACACGGCTTTACATTCTTATTCTTTACATCCTTTTTTACATTCTAACGCGCCTTCTCAAGTTTCTATTTGATCTATCATTTTGAGATTGGTCTCGTTGGTGTTTTGCTGAACATCATCTCAAAGGCGCATTTTGGAAATGTGAGTATCTTTCTTATTCTTTTTTCGCGAATTAATTCTTGCGAATAGTCAACACAGGATGAATTCAGAGCTATCCTGTAATGTGGTACAAAGCGCACTTGGAGCCCGTTCTCATCAACACCTTTTTCATCGGAGGACTGTATTGTGCGTTCATGCTTACACTTGAACGGTTAGCAATTTATTTCATAATATTACCGTAAAAATATTATTAAATATTAACAGTGATGGCGGTTAAAAACATAACAGTTGTTTTCGTGTGTTTTCTTTGTTATGTTAACGCAATTTTCACTGAATTATTTTTCGCTTCTCTTTTTTTATTGGAGCAGCATTTTTTCACAGTATGTTTACTTTGAAAATGTAACAAGAGAATTTCCTCTTGACTAGTGTACAAATACTCATTCCTTCCAAACAACACCCTCAGCTGAAAAGTCGTTCCCGTATTCCCTTTCTGGGGATTGTTGACAGATTCGCGCATTGGGTGAGCTGGTTGCCCGCACCCGGCTACTCAATTATGTAGATGGAATGAAGGGAAGGAAGGAAGGGGATCTCCCTTCTGTCGATTCTAGTAGTAGGGCGGTCTCTCCAATCGGAAGAGGGAGGGGAAGGCTCTGCCTCACCCAACCCCCGTCTTAGCAAGTACTGCCTGACACATCGTCCTCCCTTCCCTTACCTCGAACGAAAAACAAGGAATAGTCGTCGCCCGACTCTCTTCTCTCTACTAGTCACTAGTATCTTCTATCAATGAATTCTCAAATTCAGTTCGTTACTCATCTCACGGCCTCATTACCGCCAATCGAAGCCGAGAAGGGTCAGTTCGAAAATCAGCTAAATAATTCCGCACAATGGGCCCTTGGTCGAATGAGAACATTCGGATGATAATCATGTATGAGAAACAAATTTTGAGGGTTGTAGTATTTTTTGTCAGTAGGTTCTCAATTCCACAATAGAAAGAAAAAGGAAACTGTTGGTTCTCATCAAGTAGGTTATTATCCCAATATTCTCATCCGACCTAGTTCCTAATGAAGCATCACAACCTAACAGGTCTCAATTACATTATCCAGGCCGCTCGAAGACGCATCTTAGCAGCGTTTATTATATCTTTTATTCTCCACATTCCCCTCGGTTTGCAATTTCGTCCTGTCGAAGTCGCGGAGGGATTCTACATAATAGGCAACAATGTCGAGCTTCTCTGCGAGTAAGTAAATTCACTTCTTCTTATGAACATATAAACGGTTTACGGCATACAGCTTTACTGTTGCTACAGAGCAAAACGTCTTTTATGAATGGTTTGCAACCTAAAACTTGGAGAAAAAAACAAATTACGACCTTTATATGACTTCAAACATTCTTAAAATATTAATTTCGGATATGTAATCCCTCAATAATTAATTCAATTGGAGAAAGGACTACGGTAGTTGAAGTTGTTAGTGCGAGACTTGATGGGGAGGGAGCAATTGAGAGAGAGAAGAGTGGACGAGAGACTGAATGAGAGGGAGAGAGCTCTCTTCAAGGAGCGGAAGCTAATTCGGACGTAGAGAAGGGAGGCCGGAAGTATAGGAGAGTGATTTGGAATGAGTGTGGGGAGGCTTAGACGAGGGTAGCTTCTGCTGCCTCATTCAGATGAAATGATGGATGGGATTAGATGAAAGGAATGAATGGAATTCATTCACATCGATGCTTAGAGATACCGGGGTAAAATTCACCGGGAAACTATAATATAAAGGTTAAAATGGTGATTAATTAAATATATATATTTATATTTCTTTAAAGAGATTTTTTTCAGTTTCTTTCTAAAATAAAAAAAAATCAATGATAAAAATATTTTAGTGAACCGATGTACACGTTCTTCTACTACTACAAGTTCGTCCGAGAAGGAATTCGACTGGCGACGGTCGTTCTCATGGCTTTTCTTAATATCCTCATCGCGCACAAACTGCATGAAACCAGTGTAATTAACATTTGTACTTGCTACCTCAACCAAGTCACATAACTTGAACGAGAGCTATACTAATATAAACGATTTTCTAATCGAAGACAATGTTAAAGAGTACACTCTCTAATGCGATTCGGAAAACTTAAAAGTGATGTTTAGACACAACTATGAATCGATTTCTAGAGACGTCGTCGAGAGATGGTCTGTCAGAGAGCGACAACGGCTTCGATCTTATGTAGTACGGCCTCAGCTTCTGCCAGATCCTCTATCGCAGCCACCGATGCAAGGTATGGATAATGGATATTACGTGGACTGTATCTAATTATCACCATTGAGGTCGTACAACTACTCGACAACAACGGGAGGGAATCATGGCAACAATCCTTCGTTCAGTAGTGCCTCATCATCAGGAGGAAGACAGCCAAGGACAAGAAATGACGAGCCAGCGAGACCATCGGCTGTGAGCAGGTATGAGACCGTCAAAGTGAACTAAATATCAAATGATCGAGAAAAAAAGCTTCACCCACAGTCCAGAAAAATATAAACCAAGAGAAAACATCTGTGGTCAGGATCTCTTCTCTTTTTTTCCACCCATTACCATGGCAGATGGTTGAACGGCAGATGGGTCTGATTGATTCGAAGCAATCGTTCTATTGAATGACAGATTCCATATAATTAGAGAGATACGATAATTTAAGCTTATATCGCTCGTTCACTGAGAAGAAATTGACTGTACTGATGGCTGTGATCTGTGTCATCTACATGCTCGGAAATCTACCCCAAATGATTATCATGAGTGTACAAGATGAATCGAAGGAAGGCGTATGGAAGTTCCAGGTATAGTGTATTGAGCATAATGAGTAGCGTGCCTTCCCTATTTGATCCTCAAATACTTTTCCCACTTACTTCTGAACATTTAAACATCATCGATGAATGAAAAAGTTGTTTGGTTGCTCCGAATTCAAGGACCAATTAGCAATGTTCTGATTCTTGTTTATCAGTCTCAAATTTCCTGACCATAGAATGAGCATTTTGAAAGAAGAGATTCTGTTTATTTTCGGACGACGAAAAAGAGCTCAAGGGAGACAGGGTGCTCAAGTTTTTCCTAGCACCGAATTTGGCTAACATGGTCTGAGTGCCTGCGGTTTGAGAAAAAAGCTGTTGTTCACAGGGAATTGTCAGATAATTGCTGATAACAAAGATCAGAGATGTATTTGATGAAATCAAATATAAATGTATACTTCAGATTCTGAGACAAGTCGGCAACATGCTCGAGGTTGGCAATCATTGCGTCAACTTCTACCTCTTCTGTCTCGCATCGTCCGAATACTCGCGAGCATTCGCCAATAGCTGCTCCTGCTTCCGCAACATTGCTGCCCGAGTTCCCTTCCTCAAGAGATTCGCCCAGGGACCCTTCCTTGCCGGAGCGTACGTCGACTTCCTATTATTCAAAAACTACTTAAAGTGTTCTACATGGAGTTCGGGATGACACACTCACTTTGTGGCAGTCTGCAGAAGTCGCTTTATTCCGTTGAAATAGTGAAAAATCGAAAATTGCACTCGAAAATGTTTGCACATGAAAATGCATAAAACTAATGAATGCTCTATCAGATCCGTGGTCTCGATAAACGCTCCTCGCGAGATGATCACTGGAATTGAGATGGGTGACATGAGCAATTCAAGTGGAGGAAGAAAGGTAAGACTTTGTTCTACGGTGCTAAGTCATTGAAAATCCGTTACAGATCTCGACCATTCCCAATGAGGCCGCCCTTTCCGCCAGCCAGGAGGACATCCTACGGAAGGTGAAATCGATGGCAGAAATTAAATTAACAATACAATTGCAGGTGTCGTCCGAACAAGGAACATCTTGTGGTCCGTCAACATCACAGATGAACAATGTGATGGAAGTGAGGGAAACAGATGAGGTATTTAGAATCAATTAATTGATTTATGCAAGTTTTACCTTCAGGAAGAGCGCAAACCCCTTCGAGGCATTCTCATCAACTCTAGTCTTCGACTGTCCAGCTCGCTGAGAAGCTCGGGAATCCGTCAGAAACGATCCCTGACGATTGCAAACGAAGCCGAAACGACGAGAATGAGGGACGATGTGGATGATGATGGAATCGAGAAGGTCGAGGCATCCGTCTGATTTCCCTTTCTGCCTGTCTGTCATATCTATCGCTTTGTGATCTCACTCTTAATTTCCCTCTCGATACTCCACAGCAGCTTTCGCATCTCACAAACGAACCGCACAGTTGTCTCCGTTTTCTGCGCAGGGTTTCCTCTTTAACGCTTTTGCTTACTTATGTCATTTGTTTATTATCCGTAGCAGTTCGAGAGCGCGTGTTTAATCCAAAAAAAAGAAAAAAAGACATTCCTTTTCTTCGATCTATCCAATTCATTCTATACCAATCCTTTGTTGAAACTTTACACTTTCTATCCCTGGCAATCGTTTTCAAGTTCTATCAAACTATCCATCCTATTCACTCTTTCCCTCAGTCGACAGACCTCCACCACCTTCAAGCTTTTCCATGCACAGTCCACGCCGCGGGTATCACAGCGCTCAACGGCGATGAGTGTCACTGAACGAAAGATCCCCGGATGTGCACTGTGAAGCCCGCGGATGGACCACTGCTCCCAGCTTGACCTGTCCCTGTCTAATTTCCCTCTTTTTTATTTATGCACTCTTGAATCTACGACACCAATATTCCGTCATTATCAACAAAAAACATGACCGCGCTTCTCCATTAGCATTTTTGCTCGCATATTATTGTACATTTTTGGCTATTCGATAAAGACTACTCGTCGCTTTGCGGACAATACTCGGATCTGAGGACATGGCAAGCACCTTCCGACTCGTTCTGTTCACACCGCGGGTATCACAGTGCTCCAACGGCGATGAGTACGATGCATCGCCGTCTGGTGCTCTGTGAAGCCCGCGGATGGACAAAGAACGGTTCAAGTGTAAAATAGTTCACCCATCGAGAAATTGTGGCCCCACTTATAAATATTGTCCGTATTAGAAATGGTGGCCCCCATATATATAGTGGCCCCATCGATAAATATATAACTCCCACTTCCATTATTGCAGCCCCTTCACCCTCCCCACCCCTCTAATGACAGATGCTGATGAGCTTTAGTTTGATCGTATGCATGGCCATACCTTTTTCGTACTCCACTATGACACACTATAAATATAAAAAGGGAAAAAATCTACTCGTAAACTGGAAGGAAGTTTGTCGTTGCACGACAATTTCATAGTGAGACACTACATCTAATGGTGTCAGGCATTATTTAGCTACGAAGAATTAATGAGAGTGGTGCAGTTAGAAGCAGAACCAATTTGTTTGTTGTAGATCCACTAGAAGGGTGGCCTCTGAGGGGCGAACATTACTCCCATAATACACAACACATTTACCATTTTCAACATTTTTGGTTGTTTTCACGGAATTCGCCGTGAGGAAAAGAGTACTTGAATGAATTAGAGAGCTTATGGAGGATGAAGATGCTCTGTAAATGAGGAAAACATAGATGAAAAGGTAGAGATTGGATAGAAGGATGAGATGCTCTACGTTTAGAGTACAATTATCGAGTCTCACGCCCCCTACTCACCCATTTCTCTTCGTTCACTGCAGTGTGTGTGTGTGTTTGTGAGAGAGAGAGCAACAATGGCTGATAATCCGTGGAAGACCATCGGAAATCGACAGCAAGGTCGTTCTCGTCAAACAATTCCACTCAATAGGACAGGAATCCGCTCTACGAGTCAAGAGAGACCACCAAATATGTTCAACACAGCAAATATCAACTCTACAGGGTTTGATTTCTGTATATTATATTTTATATTCATCTATTTTGAACTACTCTTCTTCCGTATGAACGAAGTATTCGCAAGATATATTTTGATATACATATCTCCTAGTAGTTGAATGTATAGCACTGATGTGCATTGAGCTCTTTCAGATATTTTTAACGGTGCAAATTATATGTGAATTTGTTTTCTTCAGCGAAGAATAAATAAATTTTATCCTGATCCTATCCATTAATAGTCTTGTGATCTCACAATTATGTATTGCAGTCGACAACTGTGATATTCACTCAAAATAGCTTGCGCAAGCAGGGTGGAAGCTGGTGAATCTCGTCTAATCCTCTCTCCCTGTTCACTTACCTGTGCACAAATTGCGCAATTTCTCGCACTGCCTAACAGTTGTGATATCTCGAGTCAGTAGCTTCACTCTATCCACTGCATAATTCTAGGTCAGTCTATCATAAAAAAAAACCTCTAGAGTAATGTGTCGCGTCTTTCTAGATTTTTTGGGAGGGCTTGAAAGAAAACGAAGTGTTTGCTATTGACAGTGGTCCTTAATGACGCGGCTCCTCTTTGACCCGAGTTCACCTCTTTCGGTATGGTCATAGAGACAGATTTTACTGCTGCCAGCTTTTGCCATGGGTTCTCCGTTTACGTTTGGTCTCTTTTCATGAACCACTTACACGTCGAATTGAAGGTTCGCGAAGCGAATTCGAAGTTTGGTTTTCACACTGTGATGATTCTCGGGTTGATTACTCATCACTATGACATTTGGGGGGTTCCTTCCCCCAATCTCGTCCGGGCGGATATAGACTAAACATGGACACCCTTCCTCTGCCCTATGGGATGTTTCGTCTGCAGGGCCCTCCATTCACCTTTCGGATGCACTCTTCCATTGTTCCGGTTCACCCTCCAGCATTCAAATTTACGAGTCGTCTTCCCCACTCGTCCTCAAATACATTTGTAGGTGCTTCTCATTCATATTGAAAGGTGAACATATATCCACGTCAAGCGTTTTTACGGTAGTATGAAAACGCTAAGTAGGTAATGCGGGCTATAAAGCCAGCTGTCATTCATATTGATACTATGTTATTAATTTTAATAGTTATATATAATGCCATGCAGAAATTCTCAATGGAGCGAAGCAGCTCTCGCTCGTCTCTCGGCAGCCATCTCAAACAGAAACGAGTTGTCTTCCCTCTTCCCTCCTTTCAACCGTTTCGCGTGGCGAAAAAGGTACGTTGGTTTGTGGTGTGAATTTTAGCTATCAATTTACGTGTTCTTATGCCAATACGCAACATCAACCGTGCATTATCTGGCATATTTTGAGAAACTTCCCGAATTGAAAGAGGCTAATTGTGACTGTTCACTACTCGATACATCATTTCATCATGTCGAATCAAATGGGGTACGTTGATCTTTCAATGACACATCATTAAAAAATCTTCTGAGAATTAAGAGAATTCACATAAATCTTTAAACATATTTTGCAAATCTGAAGACATGTTATAAATACAACTCATCTAAGAAATGGCATTTAAGATGAGACAGGAAGCATCGAGCAGAGCAAATCAAAGCTTCACTGGGTATGAAGCTGACGAATCGATGTCAGTGGAGGAGAAAATGACGAGTAAGAACTTAGTAATGGTAAATATAGTCAACTAATTCTTAACCTTAGGATGTGCCAGATCGTCCTCTTTTCGTCAGCTCTATTTATTCAACGCTGATCACAATATGATATTGTATTTGACCAGTTAACTTTACTTTAAACTTTCAACCTGTAAAGTCTTGAGATTCTTTCAGCGTTCTAGTTTCAGTCACCATACCTCATTTTTACCATTTCAGAGACCAAGCACAGACGAACTGCAAAAATAGAAAAGTCGAAGAACTACATATACTGCTGGCTAGAGAAATCGATTCCGGAGGTACTTTCAAAATTTATTAGTTTTTCCTCTTGGCTACTGTCTGTCTTTTCTAGGATTTTATTGAAAATTCTGAAATCATTGACAGGCGACAACTCCGCTCCACACGGCGGAACCTCATATAAAGAAGAGAAGGAGTTGCTATCAATCCAGACGAGAAAGTGAGTAAGCTTTAAGGAAACAAGGAGTTGCTCCTAGTACCTAAATGAAAACAATAAGAGAGTGCAGAATTTTTCAACACTGAAGCACGTTGGAAGTTATTCTTTTGTATTTGCTTTGCTTGATGGAGAGTGTAACAGAAGAACAAACAGCGACCCAAATCAGGTGATAATAAAACTTACTACTCTGATTGTTACTACACATCGATAACATCGATAGAATTATTAACAAGAAGTTTTACAATCATTGTATATAATGTTTTGAACAATTGAGGTTGTTGATCTTTTTTTCTAGATCCAACATCATATTCGTCACTGCCTTGCTTCCCTATCGATATGCCATCACAATCGATCGAATCGCTGTCAAGAGGGAACTCGACCTTGAAGAGAAGAGCGAGCAGAAGCTCATACATTCCGATTCGACCGAGAATGGGAGTGAGAGCACTTGGTATGCCAACATCATATATCACTTCCTCTTAGTTTTTGTTTGACCAGATCTGATAAGGGTTATCAAACATGGGCTAGATAATTCGATCATATTTGAGAATTTTGTGAAAACTTGTGTAATGTTGCGATTTTTGTTAGTTTGCTAGTTCCAAAGAGTTTGTATGTTATTGAGAAGTCTCCGGCTCTAGTATGTTGGTAATCGATGGGTACTGAGCACGATATAAAATAAGAACGTTAAGTTATGATTGTGAAATATCCAAAACAAATAAGTTTCAGAAATTCCTCGCCAGAAGATCTACTTCCTTTGAGCGCTGCCACACGATTTAATGAATTAGAAAACATTCTCCATCATTATTGTTGATCAGAGCTGATATCGATGTCGATCGATATATTATTTTAGAAAAATATGGTCTCAATTTCAGTCTAATCCTTTTTCCTTCTATCATTGTTCTCCACTCTTCTTACTCTTCCCTTTGTTTCGCCCATTGTCACCCTGTAATCGCTATCTGTCTCTTCTCGCTATCAGTGTGAGTGATTGTGTGTGATTAAAAATATTGGCAACGACCTTCTTCTCCTATCCCTCGATCGCTCAAGAATTGAGAGCAGCGAAGGACACACCAGTTCGAGATTGATAGTGAATGGAGAAATTGGGAAGGAGGAATGCAGAGCGCACCACACCTTCCTTCCGTTAACCCACTTACACTCATCAAATTATATTAGAAGGAAGTAGACCATACGACGCATTTCGAGAAAGACGCATTGCATTGACGTTGTAATTCAATTTATTATTTCTATTGATTAAATGAGAGTTCATCGTGAGACTCCTTTGCCTCTTAATCGCGTTCTGAGTATATGTGCTAGTCCAATGACCCTCTTTGAAGTGAGTGATGGGTAAAGGTCGCGCTATCTCGATCGTAATCAGGACGGTAGAGGAAAGGATAAGGTAAGTTTAGGGCTCCCCCGTCCCCTCTCCTCTCCCGTTCTTTCTTCTCTCCGTTCCTGATCTAGACGAGATAGCGAGGGAGAGCCATCGGCTAGCGAGATCACAATCGTAATGGCCTGAGAATATGAGAGCCCCAAATCAATACATCTTTCTTATTTTCTGTCAGAACAGTTTAGTAAGGTTCGAAAATGGTAGAGTTATCGAATACTGTTATCAAATATAAATTGAAAAATTTAAAATATAAAATTTAAATCATTCTTTGTTTGCTCCCACTGATAGAGAAAATAATTTCTTCTTTTTATTAGATATTAAATCTCAACTCACTTTTTTGAGTGGTTACCAAGTTACTCAGACGATCTTTAGCTGTCTATAGCTGGATTCCGCTTTCGAGAGGCGTTAGCCGAGCTTTAGCCTGCCTCATTGATTGCAATGCGGATAAAGCTGGCAAGCGCCTGTCGACTATTGCGGAATCAGCGAGAAAATTTAAGAGTTAACGGGCGGGAAGGATGACGAAAAGAAGGGTTGGGGGAATGTAGGAAGAGTAGAGAAATGGGGAGAGAAGAGATGAGAGTGACCGTTCGGTCTCATCCACTGGTGGAATGAATGGCGGACAGTGCAGAGAGTAATGGAAGGTGCATGTTATCCCTCCTCTTCCTCTTCGCATTCCATTGACTCCGCCCAACCCCATAAGATGGGCGATAGTGTGTGCAGATTAGAGAGAGATACAGAGACGATGACGATGGATCGAGAGATAACGGAAGAGATCAACCTATTGATCATGATTCATTGAGAGTTTCTGATTGATTGTAATGATGAAATGTGATAGAAATCCAGTGATCAAAAAGTTCAGCATCTAAAAAAGAGTCATTTTTTATCCGTACAGAATAATCCAGAACATCAGTGACGCCATGAAAAGAGTGATAGGCACTACACATGGAGTGAACATAAGATTCTTTTAATTTGCGAAATAACTGAGAGCAACTATGTTATCTTGTTGCCGAATCTTAGCATTTCGCATCGTTCTAAGCGTGAGAAGAGAAGGAATTTTTGCGCAGAACTTGAATGTTTCTTTTTTGCCGGTAATATATTTGTTTACAAATACATGTCGCTAATTAAAGAGCTACGGAGACCGGGAAGTCATGATAGTCTATGAGAATGAAATACTACTAGAGTATTTTTTGGTGAAATCGGTTGATCCCAATTGTAAAGAGGCAGAATATTTATCAGGAGAGGCAACCATTTCATCGTTGTCCAATCCCAAAACTATGGTTTACGGAATTTCCATCTGAAAATACGTCATGTAAAGAAAATCAATACGCACATATTTCAAGGTTGGAAAAAATGTATTTTAGTCGAGCATTGAATTCATCCTCCGAGTTTTGTCAGGAAAAAGCATTTCATCTCCAAAATATATTATGCTGGGTCGCACAAAAGTCATCCGTGTGGTAGGCACGTTCTCGCGTGAAAAGTCTCTTAAAATAAAGTTTTCAAATTTTAATGTTTGGTAGTGTAGCATACTGTAAGATTAATTTGCTCCATTGCTATTTGAGAGGCACTCAGGCGGCTGTGTTCGGATGAGAACCTGCTAAACGAGAACAAAAAATTACAACATCGCAGTTCTCCTAAATTAGACTATCTTCCGAATATTCGGATCTAGCGTTTGCATTCAGCGGGACGCAGGAAAATTATTATGATTTTAATCTTATGAATTTTATTTAAAAAAATTAATTATTATGAATAAAAAACGACAAAAGGTTACAAAGATGTCGAAGGATGAATTACTGCGGAAGGAAATCCTTGTTTCAATATCTTAAGAATTTCGAAATCCTCCTAACATCAGCCCATTTAGTCCAATCTTCTATTGACTCGTGATAATTATTACACATGCGACCTCTGATACGTCGGAACTATATAAAAGTATAGATTTTTTGGAATTCCGTTTTTCAAGTGAAGCATAGTCCCCTTTAGTTCATGTTTTACATAAAAATTTAATATTTATAGTTTTTGTGATCCACAATATGAAGCATGTCCGTCACCCACCTGTCTACCCGCATGTATCTTCCCACAGAAATATAGCCTTTAAAACGAGATTGTTTTTTTTAAATATCATGTAGTTTTTCTTAGTACGTTACGAATTTATTCTTATATTCTAGGCGTTTCCTAGGGCAACACAATGTTGCACACTGTCAAATATATTTTTGCAAGTATAATTTTTGTTTGATATTTCACCCAAATTTGAACTATTCTTTGTAAGCGAATGAACTAATCGGTATAATGCAGTATGTACTTCGAATTTCCTTTATGAAATGTAAAGTGCAAGTAGGAAGTGCAAGATCGAATGGAAAATCTCATGCTAATTGTTCGCACTATATGAATCACATTCACTACTCTTACTCGTAACAAAATAAAAATAAAATCTCGTTAGAACGTGAAATCACTATTTGTTTTGAAATTTAAAGTACTATACGAGCATGACTTAAGAGACCTTTCACGAGAGAACGTAACAACAGCACGGATGACTTTTCTGCAACCTACCCCAATATTTTTTTGGTGAAGTTCTCATACCGAGTGCTGATTCCCGTCGCAATATGAAGAGTTTTTATGAACTCTCCGAAAAGTTACAGGCCTGGCCCAAAAAAAGTCATTTTTTTCAACTAAAATTTATATTGTTCTTAAAACTTGTAACTACGTATTTTTACACGTAGATTTCGAAAAAAAAACTTTGGAAGATATACGACTTCGAAAAAAGATCGAAAATCGATTTTTTCTAGGTTTTTTCGCTCTAGTGAAAATTTTTATCGTCCAATGACCTTTTTAAACATTAAAATCGGATTCCTCATGAAAAATTACTACGGGTCCCAAAAATTGAGAGAAATCGATCCATGTGCCCGTGAATTACATCGTTCCAAATAACGCCCAGTCATGACTTTTTGAGCAAAACGGCCCACTTTGACAGGATGCAAAACGTTCAGAGAACCATTCCTTATGCCCGAATGGAATTTTTTATTCATTTTTCACCTATTTATGATGTTTTGACAACTTTCCGACATCAATTTCGAAAATCGTTCACCTCGACTTTTTTCACATAAGGGTCCCCCCTTATGTGAAAAATCCACTCAGGGGTCATGTCAAAAATGGATCTCAAATCAGCTTATAAGCATGTTATGGTGTTTAAAACTTAGTTTTATATTGGTTTAAGTGCATTTAGACATAATATTATGGCCAATTCTGGTATGACCCATATGGATTTTTCACATAAGGGGGGACCCTTATGTGAAAAAAGTCGAGGTGAACGAATTTCGAAATTGATGTCGGAAAGTTATCAAAACATCGTAAATAGGTGAAAAATGAATAAAAAATTCCATTCGGGAATAAGGAATGGTTCTCTGAACGTTTTGCACCCTGTCAAAGTAGGCCGTTTTGCTCAAAAAGTCATGACTGGGCGTTATTTGGAACGATGTAATTCACGGGCACATGGATCGATTTCTCTCAATTTTTGGGACCCGTAGTATTTTTTCACGAGGAATCCGATTTTGATGGTTAAAAAGGTCAATGTATGACAAAATTTTTCACTAGAGCGAAAAAACGTGGAAAAAATCGATTTTTGACCTTTTTTCGAAGTCGTATATCTTCCAAAATATTTTTTTCGAAATCTACGTGTAAAAATACGTAGTTTCAAGTTTTAAGAACAATATAAAATTTTAGTTGAAAAATCTGACTTTTTTTGGGCCAGGCCTGTAACTTTTCGGAGAGTTCATAAAAACTGTTCATATTGCGACGGGAATCAGCACTTGGTATGAGAACTTCACCAAAAAAATATTGGGGTAGGTTGCAGAAAAGTCATCCGTCCCCCCTTCTCAATAGCTACGTTCTCTCGTGAAACGTCTCTTAAAATGTGTTTCTTTCGTGTCCCATTTCACATAACTAGCCGCTCTTTCTCTTGATGAGATGCCGGGATTTCCCTCGAATTGGACGTTTCCTTAGAAGAAGCGTGGAATTCATTACTTCAATTTCGCCTCGTCCTGGGGATGAAACGTGATGTAAAAGGGCTTCGAAAGATCAAGCCAGATACTACGTGTCCTTCCAATTCTTTCAAAAGGAAGCGACAGATGGCTGAGAGAAGCACTATTTGAGGAAAAATCGGCTCAAGTTACCAACAGATGTTGAGGGAAATATCAACATGAGCAAAACGATAATTTAAGATATTTGAAAATATAAATGCATAATGATATGCATAAAATCTTTTCAGCTTCAACTATTATTCCAACTTCCTTCTATCCCTATCGCTGATTTTCTCGTCAACTTGTATCTGAAATTGGCTGCGTTCAACGTATCTCCTACTGCGGAGTTGGATTACTTCCATCTTCTTACCATTTTCAATCGATAGATTCAGTGGATTCTCAACAAGCATTGTCTTGAACTTGAACAAATAATTACTATTCCATTCTCTTGAGAAATTATTCGCTGATTATCTATTGTCTACCATCACACCTTGGATGGTAATAAAAGAAGTCATCAAAACATGTTGAAAGAGTATTACATCGACTAATAAACGAAATCATTATCTGCTATCAGACTTGCGATGCATATAGACAGAAATACATTCAAAGTACTCGAATTTTGCTTTTTATATAGTTTAATATTTATTTAATAATTTTATCTGTGATAATATACCGAGAAGGCTTGCGCTCTACATTTTAAGCGAATTATGAGGAAAAGGAAAACGTTTTACTCTTATTTCTAATGGATATTTTGTTTGACAGAGAGACGAGCGAACGAATGGAATAAAGAGAGTGGTCCTAATCTGTCAGGTTGGCTCGAGAGAGTGAGGCTAAAGCGGAGAGTTGGGACAATTCATCGTTGTTGAGTGGACTGCATTGAGAAAAGACGTCGATGGAGAAGCAAGACAGAGCGAGAGAGGGGGAGTTGATGGAGAGAGAAGAGGACCTTTTGAGTGCTAGACACTTCGGAATCGATATTCCACTCTTCCCGAGCCCTAGGAGAAGGAGAGAGCTTTTCTTTTTTCCTCTCCATCGTCCCAGTAATTCATGGCTGGTTGTCTCGGAGAAACGGGGCAGATGTAAGAAGAGCTGAGTATGCCCTTATGGCCCAGTACATCCCATTTCGAGAACGGGGAATTGACGCGTGTAATTGTTGGTTGTCTCTTCAGTCTACCTCACATTTCACTTGCTTCTGTGGATGCGTATAAAATGGCATTGTGTATATTGACGCGACAGATTTCTAGATGTTGTTACTAGGGAAAGGAGGGGGGAGAGGGAGGTAGGCCGTCGCTCAAAGGAAGATGATGACATATCACTGTCGATAGAATAGTCGAGTGATAAATGTCATGTCTCCCTGTGAGACTTGGGCCTTCCAATGGAAGAAAGGGTTGCCTTCCAACAGACGAAAGAGAGTTGCCTCACGATCTCTCTTCGGTTAATCGCGACATATCACCGCTTACTGGAAGGGTGGAGATGTTCGGATCTACCGAAGAGAAGATGTCGCGAGGTCTTACGCGGGAAGTTTGTCGAGAGAGGAGAGGGAAGCGGGTTACTCGGCAAGCCGCATACATACACAAAGTGCCCCGAGCGAAGACGAAGAAGAAGGTCCGACAGAGAAGGGGCGGAGACTCAACGACGAGAAGGGAGGGGAAGGAGAGAGAGAGTAACTAGGAGGGAAGGAAAAGATGGAGAAGGAAAGAAAACGGAAGGCAGCCTGATTGCCTGAGATCTTCTTTCGTTGCCTTTGCAATGCTCTGACTCCCCTCAATTCCCATGCTCGCTTAGTCTTTCTGATCATCATTGACGCTTCCTACGAAAACGAGAGAGTATCATATCTTCTCGTGACTTGTAACAATAACAACCGGGAATGTTGTGAGGAGGTGTTTAGCAGTATACTGAGCATACTGATAATGTATAGCATCACGGAATCGAAATGGTTAAGAATTTTATGTGAAAATTCAATTATTTACAGAAAAATTGGAGATACTATGAGAATCGCTGAGGAATAGTAACAAAAACACTGTCCGTAACAAACAATACAAATCATCAATTCTAAGCAATTACAACTATTTACAGATAATTGACAAACAATAACGGATAACAAATGAATTTAAAATTCTATAATATTTTACGATTGAAATTCTTTGATGGCACCTAAATGAACTGAGATTTGGAAAATGAACTGAGAATAGCACTGAGGTAAGAAAATTGAGATTTTGTATATTGGTTCCTATTATTCTTTTCAGTTACTACCTAATGAACAAGTAATTCCAAAACAAGAAAAAGACAGCAGAGAAAATACTTTAGACATATGACAGGATGTGAATATGGAATTCAATCAGAGCTGTATTCTTTAACTATCTTCGAAGCAGAATCCGATTGATCTTTCTCTCTTCTATCACTGTAGACTGTATTCGCAGAAATTTTTGCTCGATCTAGACACAAATAATTTATTTCCTATTTGAATAATGTACCTCACTTGGATCATTCGAGCTCTCTTCATCATTTCTAGATGAATGAAAACTGTTCTGGCCTAGAAGTAGATAATTACTTTCCGCAAATATCGTAAATTATTTAATTATACCTCGTTCCATGTCGTATTCCTCAAAATTTTGAGCTCTTCCGGCTTATGACAAAGCACTTGGGTGCATTTGCAGTCCTTTCTCGTAATTCCAAACTTATTTCCATAGTTTATAAACATTAGGTCTCCTGGAATATTCTTGTTTCTCGTCCAAAAAATTATTAAATTATAGACCCTTCGTTTGCTTCTACTGACCCTTGTTGGTCACATTATGGCACTTCATTAGCAAGAATGTCATATCTTACCTGCTTCTAGTGGCCCGAGAGCATAGAGGTACATCTCAGGATCTACGTGCTTCATTCCTCCTCTATTGAGACTGAAAAATTTGTTGATTTGCTTGATATTTTGTTTATATGATTCATATTGCAAACAATTTCTTACGGGATTACAGCACAGTTGGGGGAAAACGAATGACAGCAAAACCTAGCTGCATTTCCAGATTTTCTTGTATTGATCACGAATTCGCTCCCTTTACATTGTGTCTGAAAAGAAAAAAATTAATATTTTTTGTGGCATTTTTTTCCGAAATGAAGAAGTTAACATAATGAATATCAAAACAATCAAATTCTAAATCAGAGGTTCCGAAAATTACCTTTATCTCCATAGACCACACTCCATCCTCCGGTGTCACAAATGACTGTCTGACACCAGTGAACGGCATAATAACTTCACCTTAAATCATTTCGCTACATATCGATATAAAAATATAAAAAAACACGATAGTTTCACTTGTTTTCATATTCCAAGCAAAGGTATTTCACTTCTTGTACCTCTCTGAATGTTTTGAAGAGTTCTCAGAGTGAATTCCATGGGTGAAATGTATACAGATTGCAGTCTGAAATGACGTGTTTCCCCCGGTAACTGAGAAAGATAATCTCACTCATACGGCTTGAGCCGGACGATAGATCGACACTTCTCATTCCGATAGTGACAGGGGCATCTTCGGCAACATTCATATATTGCATTAAAATTATGTCGAACAAGCCCATCAGCGTTCTGAAAAAAGGATAAAAAAATCGCTGACTAAATCCAAAGAACACAAATGCATAGTGACGTACCATAGCTGACATCTGCATACATGGGCAAGATTGAGGTAGACATCCAACTTCCATGTCACATATCTCAATACAGTCAAGCTGAAATTCCATTGGAAGATTCGATTAACATAATAAACTCACGGTGTAAGTGCTCGCCTCTTTTCTGGCTTCTTCATTCCCCATTTCACTTTCTTCGTAATGGTTAATGAAATCATACGACGGCATCTTGGGAGGACTATTTTTTTCCTAAATACTTTTCGTTTATTTAGAACAAGAAACTGCGAGAAGAAGATACTACCAATTATTACCCTGATTTCATGGTCGCTCGGTGCGAAGAAAAACTCGAGCTCTCCGACGCTCTCTTTCCTCTTAAAATTGAAACTAAATATTAGCTGAGCTCATTGCCAGAATTACTTTGCCCACAGGAATGAAGGTGTCAGGAGTCAACCAGGGAGCTCCGTTCTGGAATTAATTATTGTATGCTTGCCTTTGACGCCTCAAATATTAGAAAACGATTAAAATCCGCAAACTAACAGTGTTGAACAGTTTAACGAGCTCATCCTTGGTCCGCTCATTTTTCCTCGTCCTTGACTTCGGTCTACGGAATCCCATCTCTCGAAGTTGGAACTGTATTACATATTCGTTTGAAGAAGTTTTATTATAAATAAATAAAACCTCGATAATCTTGACATCGAAATCTGTTAGAAATGGCGAGGTACGTGAATATTCAAAGTCTGCAAAAGTAGTTATTAACTATTTTTATAAATAATTTTTCACAGATTTTTTACAGCAACTCACTTTTATCGTGCTTCCGTGCGAGCTTGAACATTACTCGTTCGACTTCGCGATCTCCAGCATATTTAGCACCACAGTATTCGCCATTGACACAAGACGGATATTGGACGACATTACCTAAAAAATTGCAGTGAACAGCTGCAATGTGCTTTCAATTATGAGCCAACATCTATCGATGTAATTTCCTGATATTGTAGCCTATAATAATTGCATTTCAAAATATAGCTCGATTCCTCTAATATCTACAGTAGGCATACAATTAGGTTAAAATGATCCAAACGTACCGACGCTGGCATCTTTATTGGAAGAAGAAGAAGAGTCGTTAGGGCTTTCTCTCTTTGATCCACCGACCATCGTTTCCGTGCTTTCAGACTGAAATTTAAAAAAAAATCGGATAGAGTAGGCCATCAGTGCATCAAAGTATCCCATCTAAAATTCGATACATGTCGGTGTAATTTCTCTCGTACAGAGTATTTCCCTGCAATTAAAGATTTTCTTGTAGTTGTTTTCGTCATCTCTCTGTACAGAACTATTCAACTCAGGCGGTTAATTGTGAATATTCGGATTTACTTCGCCAACCATCTTCACTCTTATCACATCTTCATTCTTGACATGCTTCTTTCCTCGAACTCTTCTTCGTTCTTCGCATACCTCTTTCTCGTTCTGAAATTGAAATATGCTCCTTGAATATCGTAAAAATAAAGTAAGCTGTGGTGCTTAAATGTTCTAATATTGAATATTATAAAGTATACTGTGTACATTTCTGATCGAAGGGTAGAATAGGACCATGAAAAGGTTTAGGAGCGTAAGATGTACTATTAGATTTTGTTATTCACCTTCTGAGACTTCTGAGGTTCAGATATACACAGTTTCCGATTATTCGGAAGAATATTGTCCAGTCGCTGAAATCGTTTGAACATTCCAATGCAATCTCTTGTACGAAATGAGAGCGAGCTCTGCTAGCCGATCACACCCTAGTTATTTAAAATCGATAAGTAAAAAATGAGTTCTGAATAGTTCAAAGTTTAACTTGCATTGTTCAGGAACTCGATTGTCCACTCAATCATTGTTTTTTCTTTGTTAGTGAGAGTGGCATTTGAAAGTTCTGCAACGCAAGTCTATTTAAAAAATGAGGACAGTTTGAAACAAACTTTTACGTTCACCCCAGTGATGTTTATATTTTTCCGAAGCCATTTTAACTAAGAACATATGAGGTTTCTCTGCCCAGTAGATCCTTAATAATCACAGTTCTCAGATTTTTGTAGACGTTTAATTGCATTTACAAATGGCTTCTGACTCACACTTTGCTCTTGAAAACCTGCTCCAGATTTTTTAGAAGCACATTCTTTTCCATGATCAATTCATACTTGTTTAGTTTATTCCTTTTATCCTGTATTTGCGTTTCAGAACAATCTAAAGTAAAAAAAATCTCACTTGAATTTGAGGATCGAGTATCATCTCCCCTCTGAGTGGATCGTATTCAGCAGTGAAGACGAATTTCAGAAGCGGATCAGAACTTTTCCTTTTCCTACTGCTCGAGAAATTCTTTGCAGCTTGAGCGAATCCTCTGGAAAAAAATATATCGTAAAAATTGATATGGCCGAGAGCTATCCAAGAATAGAGTATCAATTATATACGACTCTCTTGTAGTCCGAAACTCTACGGAAAAAAGTCGTAACTTTTAATCACAATTATTAAATTCATCTTTGATTGTCGGTTTGCCTATTTTGTACTGTATACTCACTTCATGAATCTCCACACCTTGTAGTATTCTAAACAAGAGCAAATGGATATCAATCTATTCTAAATTTATACAGCCTATGATGATTATTTCAGAATATTTCAGAAGGCCTATCACTCACGTAATTATTGTTTCTTTGAACACGTCAACATCTTCTTCATCTAGAATGGGACATCCGCCTATCCATATAAAATCACTGTCAAAAGATTTGGCCTTGACAAAGTTGAGTGACAACTGCAATTTGATCAGTTCGTGCATAATTTAACGGAAAGGGGAAATTAAATGGAAAACTGGCCTCACGACTATTTCGTGGATCTGAAAAAATATCGAACAGATTTTTTCCTTCATCCTTCAACATTGTGAGAATTGAGAAGGGATGATAAAATAAAGAGCTGCAGGATAGAAATCCACGTTCCGACACCTGTGATTTTCGGTTTTTATGAAATCCAGTGGATAAGTGATGCTACCTCTGCCACATCGGCGAATTCATTGATTTTCTCTTTCAGCTTCTTTCCTCCGTTCTCCGAAACTAAAAAAAACATTTTGAGTTTACGTAGTTATCTCGAGATGCAACTCTAATATATGAATGATTTCTATATCTCTAAGAAGACACAGTTCAATGAAAGGCACAGCTATGTGATCATCAATATTTTTAAATGAAAAATTAAGTAGGTTTAGATTGCTCTCGAGACGAGAGAGTGTGAATGAGTTTTTTCTTTGAAATTTACCTCAAAGTCAATGGCATACATTCCAATAAGGGAACCCTATTGCTCACAGTAATTATCAGAGATTCATTGCACGAAACTCACTCAAATCCATTTTTCTGCATCCTTCGAAAGTCACTTCGAGGGGCAGAACTTCCTTGGGAAAGGTCCAGTCGGATACCTGAGGAGGGCTTTCATTAATAAAGGTGCTAGAGACGCGGAGGAACCAAAATAACACGTGTTTCTCGCTGCGGTAAGTCTATTAGCTGATTAGAACCGCCGTAGGGTCATGATCGGCTAGTGACAAAAATAGGAAATCCAACTCACATCTTTCAATTTGAAAGTTTTCTTCATCCACTGATGGGGATCTGTGAGCTCATTCATCTTCTTCTCCAGCCTTCCATTTACGTCCGTCAATTTGATATAAATACCTTAATTTTTATGATGTGGATCTTCGTGAATCACGTACTTACACACTCGACATAAGCAGACATAAGTAAAAATGATAAGAGTCAGTCAAAGTAAATCAGTAGCTAGTGCAAAACAAAAGCCATGTTTACATTTGAATAAGTTCCGAATTTGAAGGATATTCGTCAGGAATGTCGTGGTGAGAAACCATACGATTTGAAACCCATTTAAAAAGCTAAACTTCTTTAAATCCATTGTTATAATAATAAGTAGTCCCTCCAACGTGAAAAATTACATTCTCAAACAACTTCATTACTTAGCTTATTTTGTTGAATTAATAGTTGTATAATAATAGCATTTCATAAACTGATTTTATTTTCTGTAGCATATTTGTTTTCAAATGCAGTTTTATTTTTCGTGCAAATTATTAGCTCAAAATCTCCTACAATCAAAAAGATTTTTATTCTATTCCGATCCCATGGAGTCACTATAATTGTTGGGATTGACCTACTGCACCTAGCAGTATTTCCGCTACCAACAATGAGCCACTTTTAGCCCATACATCTCCAGCAAGTAATTCCACTTTTCCCACATGAATATTTGCAAAAAAAATAATTAAAAATTAGAGATCAAATGCATCAACTAATTTAAAAATAAATAAAAAGAGTCGCACTGTCTCTCGTATTCTGTATTGACATATTTTAATATTCCGGACAACTCAAACTCACAATTTACAAAGGTGCAATGGATCGCAAATAGAAACGATAAAGTGATCAGAGTAAAATGTCTTAACTTAAATTTAACGCCATTGATGATATTTTTTATTTTATGATAGCTGCGGAACAGACATTTTTGGCAAACATTTCAGTGTTGAAATTGTTTTACTATGAATTAATTAATTTATTATTTTTACAATTGAACCAAATGTGTTACGTATACAATAGTGAAATTAAGGGATGACTGTGAACCCGTTGCGAGCGAGTAATACGAATTATTGAGATGTTAAGATGATGGAGACGAATCAGTGCTCTCTCCTCTTTACTGTCATTCTGCAACCAAGAGTCGGCTTGAGTACAACCTCAGTGGAGAATCCTGAATTCGAAAAATTTCGTAACATGAACTGTAGAACAAATCAGAAGAGCAATTATAACATCATGTTATGGCACTGTTTTTATAAAGATTCGGACCTTGATCAAGCAGTTTTGCATCGGTGTGGAAGGACATCTTACGAAGTGTCCAGGAAGTCAACAGTTTCATCTCCTGCATGGCGAACTTCTGGCCTGCAAAAAATTAGTATTATTTTGAATTTTGTTCGAATTCCGATAATATTGAATATACTTGCCGAGACAACTTCTATGTCCGGCACAGAAAGGCACGTAATCGTATGGATGTCTCTTGGATACGTTATCGAGAAGGAAACGATCGGGATCGAACTTCCACGGATCGGGATACGCCTGAATCGGATAGATGATGCTAGGATTATATGTTTTATTTCCAATCCACTCTATTTTCCCCAATGTATGTTTCAGTTGTTTACTCAGACGATGGATATCGTCACTAGCACTCGTGAGCATCAATGCACGTCATCAGTTTTTCTTATCAACGAGTTTCTTATCGAATGGAAGTTTGGATTAGAAATCCTTTGTCCGGAAAGCTTGTGAGCCACATATGGCATGATTTCCTGTCTAATAGTAAGCTGATAAGGAGCCACGTCATGTTAAGATGTATTAAATTTTTTGGGTCAATTATGAGTACGGCGTTCAAAAGAAAATAACAAAAAAATTGCTCACGTCGGGATTGTGATGGACGAGGAAAGCATTGATGAAGATCTCCGATCCCTTGGGAATCACGTAATCTCCCATCTTGAAGTCGCTAACCATCTCTCTTTCAATCAGAGGAACGGGAGCGAAGATACGCATTGTTTCACGAATGAATCTGAATCAAATTGGGTTTTATGAATACTTGTTTCCTTTCATTTTTGTTGAATATTTTAGGTTCTTCTTGAAATTATCAAATTCTTAGCAGCCGAATATCAGATGATATAAATATACGTGAATATTGGAGAGTATGACAAATGTGGGTGATTCATTCATTGAATGACAGTGATATGTCTGGATAAGAAAGAAGAGATTGAAGATCAAAATGCTGACCGCTCTGTGAATTCGAGTGCTTTAAGATCGTCATGGGTGCAATCTCTGTCCGAGTCTCCGAAGATTTCCATTGCCTGAGATAATGGGTATTAACCAAGTTCAGATTTTTTTAAATTTACAAATATTGACTCTTATGTGATATTTCCCGGCTCAAATAAATGAAAGGCTTTTTCCGGTCCAAGATATTTGATACCTCCTCGTAGCACTGCTGCTGGAAGTGCGGCTGTGTGGCAAGCGCCCAGAACACCCACGACTGAGCGGAAGCCGTCGTGTCATGGCCTGACAAAAGATTTGATATATATTTGTTTACTATTTTAGATTTCAGCGTGAAAAACTAGTTTTAAGATTATTTGCATTGATGTTTTCTACCGTAATTGTAAACTCATGCCCGTTTCTCACAGCAATTTTCTCACCTCCGAAAATGGTGGCGTTGATCTCGTAATGAACTTCTTCAAGTGTCATCTTTCCCTGCTCGTGCAGTCCGAATAAGTGATCGATAAACGGCTTTCTCTTCGCATTCAAGTCTACTTCTCCCGATTGAACTCGTTTGAATCGTTCTTGTATGATCTGAAAAGGAATGATATTATATTGTATCATATTGATTTTGTCATAAAAAATAGGTGTCTTCAGAAGTATATCACCATCAACGATATTATTATATTAATTTTTAATGTAACAGTATACATCATCGGTGAGTGCGTGCAGTTGATTCAGGGCGGTCTTGTACTCGCGATGATAGAGGAGATACCTGCGGAGGATGAATGCGTTTTTGGAACCCATGTCGGGATAACATCATCAAACGTGTAAATATGTATATGGTTCACTTACCAGATCAACGTGACCCACATCTGGGGTTCGGTGTTGTAACGCTGAGAGAAGTTAGTGTAGACCTCGATAGCATGCGGGTAGGGATGGTCGGGATTTCTCTGGATGCCAAAGTCACATCCCATCGCAGTATCTGAAATATATAATATGATGGAACCTTCTTTTTCACTGCTTTAGCGGTCTTACCGCAAATGATGTCCAGTGAGCAACGTTTGGTGAACATGAACAGGTCGATCTGTAAATATTTGTCTGTGAGAGAATATGCTTGAAGCAAATACATAAGCGAATTCAATCAGTCGCACCTCTGTTCCTTCGTTCTTGAGTACTTCATCGACTAGAATTTTTCCGTGCTTATTGAACGTGTCGATGTAACCTATTAGATATGTTGATTGTCTGATTCATACATGAAATTACCTTCCAGCATAGAGAAATGGAACATTGGCGAGAAGAACTTCCTTCGTTCCTTCCATTTGTCGCCGATCCTGAGATTATAATGATAATCTGTTTCAATTTTAATACAAATGTCTCGTATATACGTCATGAGACCACTTGGACTCATTCTGAGCTTACAGCACTCTATTATCACTATTATCTCCCCTCTTTGTCCACTCATAAAAGTCCCTTTCATTCCGCTCGATGATGAGCCGATTCTTTGATTCAGACTCATCACTCTTATCTATGGCCAGTGATGGGAGGAAGAATGCATGCGAGCAAGAAGACACGTATAGTTATCGACAGCAGATATTCAGCTTAAGTGGTGACTAATGCCCAACGATCTTTCATCTTGGGTTCGGAAGTGACTCTCAGACTAAAATTATTGCTTGAGAGGAGGGCTTACGAAGTGAGAATTCCCTCTCCAACCCATGCCTCCAGATACGCGTAGTCCTTTCCCTTCATGAGCTGTTCGGGAGACTCGCAGATGAGCTGAATAAATATATTATTTAAAAAATCTGATGTGGTGCGAATATTCCTAATCATTGAGAAGTACCCAAATCCAATAATAGAATTGAAGAGTTATCAAAGAGGGTCGTGGTACCCACCTTGACCATTTCTCCAGTCAGTGGGAAAGTGATGGCTCGACCAAGTGCAGTCATTGTGAAGATCTGATGTCCTTCTTCACGAGCCTTCTTTGCGCATTCGAGCCAGAAAAGGAGGGGAGCGGCTGAAATACGATTTACTTCCACTCATACTCTATTAAAACCACTCACTCGTGCTGCTCGTTGTCTTTCCGTCTCCTGTCAATTCGAGAACATTGCCCACTAGAGGAAGTCCTTTCGGTCCTGAAATTATATCATTGTGCATTCTGGCAAAAAAAACAGCAAAGTACCTGGAAGCTTCTTGATGTAGGGATACTGATGGATCCATTCGGAGACCATCTTGACAAGCCATGGAATGTAATATATCGCAGCTGCGATCGTGAACAACAGCCCGATCATCGCCATGGCTGAACATTTTTAGTTTTCTATCGAGCCAAAACAATAGATTAGGCGATTATTCATGATTTTGAGTGACTGCATAAATTTTTGAAAATTGAAATTTGAAGTGATCAAGAATTCGAGATCAAACACTGACAGCGCTGAGAGCTCGAGTGCTTATCACTTTATATATGGTCTGGCAATCGACTCCGCCTTCTCTCTTCCGTGTTTCGATCCCTTCTTCTACCACTCTCTCACTCTCTCACTGAAGCATCACATCATCCCTGCAGAAGATAACACGTTCGCAGGTCATTCTCATCCTCTTATTACTTTGAGCTCATTCAGCGATAATTTTAAAAAATGTGCCAAAAAAAGTTGGACTTTTAAAAAGTTGTTAATGAGCAAAGATCGCGCGTGGAGAGTTCACACAAATTCCACCATTCTCTCACCTCGCGAAGAGTCACACACAAAAAAGTTCACTTAATCAGTTCTGTGATAGAGACATCGCTCATCTATCTCAATTCATTCACACTTTTGATCTTTGAAACAAGTTGAGTTGGGAGGCATTATCTCCTAAAAACCAATGAGGATTAATCATTCATCGTTATAGTGAAAGGTCTATCATTTCTTATTTTGACAACGCTTCTGCGACATCATTGCGCCGCAGCAGTATACTCATTATATGTGAAAACATTGAAGTAATAATGTCTAGATATGATCTCTCAAAGATGACGACGTCGTGCATGGTCAGCTGCTCAAATCGTGCCGTTTTCGTTAGCTACACCTTCTAGTCCCTCTCACTCTCTTTTCGCCCCTATTCGCTCAGAAAGCACTGACTTGCAATCAGATAAGGCTGCTTATCTTGACAACGCTTCTCGGACATCATTGCGCCACAGCAGCATAGATCAAGTGAACCCAAGTTCATGTTCACATGAATAGCAGAGATAGAGCACACAAGTTGACGTTTGAGCATTTGACCTTGTACAATTGGTATTTATTTATTGAGAATAAATGGCACTTGAACATAATGAAATACCGAGGATGAATTACAAAATAAGACTAGAAAGTTGGTTGTTTGCACATTAATGAAATGGATGGCCGAATTCTGCGTGGAGAAAATGATAATTAGAAACACTACCAATTTCACAGATAAGCATAAAACGATTGTGTTATCACAATTGGACGCAAAAGGGTACGAAAAAAATGTCGATTTGATCAGAATACATAGTAGAGAAGAAATGACACATTGCATGAAATGATAATGCCGATATCTAATTATTTCGATATTTTCGATTAGCGAAGAGATATCAGTTCTACTTGATACAATACTGGATTCAATTACTGTGGATTATCGAGTAGGATGTGTAGTCGAAGGCGACCATAATTGGGATTTTTATCGATGATGAAATTTGATGGGGATTCCTTGCATGGGACGCAGGATCACCTGAAATCTTTGCACATTATTAAAATCGAAAAATGTTGGTTTTCAATCTGCTTGTTCAGATCAGTGCAACTAACTTCAGGAGCAGGCACATTGTAAGTCATCTCGTGATCAGAAGAGAGACGGAACGAATGGAGAATGATTGCCGCCACGACCTTTACTTCCAACATGGCGAATCTCTGGCCTTCAATTATACTCTTTACAGTAGATTCTTCCGACAGAATATTCGAACCCTCGTAAGTATTCATGATCAACAAAACGATGTTCAACAAACAAATGTTATTCAATAAGAACAAACCAATGCAGTTTCTCGGCCCTCCGGAGAACGGTAGATAGTTGTAGTGATTACGGTTCTCCACATTCTCTGGAGAGAAACGATCGGGATCGAATTCCCAGTCATTCTCGTACACCTGTAGTGAGCACACTAGAGTCAGGTACATGATCAGGTACAGTCTATTTGAGCGAAAGTCTAGTTTCATAGCAGATTAATTTCTGGTCTGATAAACGTAATCAGAAAGATAGTAATTCTGACGTGATAGTGAAAAATACCATGGGGTTGTGATGAAGAAGCATCGGGCTGAGGAAAACTTCTGATCCGGCAGGGAGAATGTAACCATCTGAAAACGTTTGCGATAATGTATTCGCACGAATGGTCATACAAAATGAAGCACTGTGTTTGAGTAAGAACTATTCGATATTTAAAAAAACATACCGAGATCGAAATCGTTCTCTACAATTCTTTCAGTAAAGGGAGCCGTGGCGTATATGCGCATACTCTCCTTGATGCACCTGAATAGATATGTGTATAACCCCGAAAAGGTCGACATATTCTTAAAATATTAGAAAAGGTAAACCAACTGATCAAAATAGGGCATCTCTTTGATCTTCTGCTCGATGCAACTGTGCCCGTCATCTCCGATAACTTCATCAATCTGAATTATATAATTAATCATTTCTTTGAATCCTTAAATTAAGATACAGGTCCGGAAGTAACTATTATTAAACAATTTGATTGAACAGAACAACAAACCTCGGCGTGCAGTTTCCTCTGCACATCCTCATTTGTGGCCAAGCACCAGAATAACCAGCCCATGGTCGTTGATGTTGTATCGTGGCCTATGACAATTCTGTTGATCTACGGATATTTTTCTTAACTCTTCTATACACTACACTGGAAGAAGGCTTTGCACATCAGAAATATGTAATTTAATTTACCAGCAAAAACGAAAGTGTTCACTTCATCGTACACTTCTTGCAGTGTGAGCTCGTCCGCTTCGTGGCAATTTAACAGACAGTCGGCGAAGGAAGTTCCATTCTCAAGGTGTTTTACATTTTTAAATGTTCAAAAATGGACGCAGAGCAGCTTGCCAGCAGATCAGGTAACATTAGTCTCACCTTGTTGACCATTTGTCGATATCGAATTCTCTCCTCCATCTTCTGAAAATTGGTTCGTGATAGAGTGCAATTTTTTTTTCAAATCACGTACTTCCTCGGTGAATTCGTTAAGCTCCTTGAGAAGTGTCTTGACTTTGTGATCGTGAAGGAGATACCTGGATAGGAGCAGGTTGGAGCAGAAAATAATTGATTTAACAAGCTGATAGTGGAAGCCAATTGTGACCACTAGTGAAAAAAAGTTATAGACTCACCAGAGTGGGGCCAACCACATGTGGACTTCACTCGAGTATCGTTGGACATATCTATTATATCCTTCAACCGCCTGCACATATCTGTGATGAGGGTTGTGCTGCATGTTGAAAGATTGTCCGAAGGTGGTAGCTACAGTGAGTTAAACCATTACGAGCACGATGGAATTAATATGTACCACAGATGATGTCGAGAGCACAAGTTTTGAGAAGAGGGTATGCATCTACTTCGACATCCGTCATCTTTCCCACGATCGCAACGAATACCTGTTGAAAGAGGGAAATTGGACGTAAAGTTACGATGACTTAGCATGGTTATACAGCACAACTCAGTTAAAGGTCACAAAATATTGCATGCAAAACAAACCTCAGCTTCCTTAACGAATGCTGGAAGGTAAGAGTGAAGTCGACCGAAGTGGAAGGTGGGAGTGATTATTCGACGATTTTTTTTCCACTGTTGTCCCGACCTGAAATGAATTCTCTCTACATAAAAGAACGTGTGATGCCAGATCCTCTGGTCAACGTAACTAGCTTTTGGAGGCCGGGGAAATGATGGTAAGATTTGGCAAATATATAGGGGTTATGTAATCGGGCATGGCGGATCGATTGGTCCCGGTCCCGACTCGATAGGACCACGTTGAAGGGGTCAAACACCTTTTTGCGAGTTTTTTTTTCGTACTTTACTGCCCTTCAGCGCAGTAGGTTGATCGAGGGTTGCGGGTTCGAACCCAGCGAGAGGCACGACTTTTGCCGGGTTTTTGCCGAGTGCGGAATCTGTTTGGGGTGCATTGGGAGGTTCCAGCCCGAAAATTGGACCGATCGGACTTGAACCGGCCGAGGGGCACTCGATTTTCTGAGAAATTTGCTCATTTTTGCTCATTTTCGGCCCAAATCGAGAGGAGGCTAATTCCCTGTTATAGATACGGCTTAGGTCATTGGAGAGGGATTGTAGAGAATGTCCTTTTACATACTCTATTTAAACTGGGGAGCTGTACGTCAAAAACTGGCCGAGTTATGGCCATTCGCGTGTGACACTATGGGTGCGGAATCGGCGTGCGCTTCCCGAAACCGAGCGCATCCAGGGCCAATTTTCGAGGGTTCAAGTTCAAGATACCGCTTCACTTTCAATTAGGTTTTTGTAGAACAGACAAAGCCCCGTTCAGCCCAGAAGAGCGCGTCCCGATAGCTGTCCGTTGAAACCCGGGACGCAATTCGCCCTTTTGGCTCTTTTTCGGGGGGAATCGAGTGGAAATCGTCCGGGAATGGTCTGTTTGAGTGTTGGGCGGTGCTGGGGAGTTGTGGGACGTTACGAAAAACATGATTATTATATTAATAAGAATACTGGGTGGCTCAGTGGGTTAGGGGGCGGTCTAGCAATCGAGAGGTTGGGGGTTCGATCCCGCCCGAGGGAAGCATGTTTGCCGGTGTTTGTGGAGGTGCGGGGAGTAAAGTATTGACACCGTGGAGTGCTGGAACGTGTATCGGAGTACTGTAACTCGAGTCCCGGGGTACTGTAGCATTGGAGTGTGGCAGAACGCGCGCGGGTCAGCGCGCGCCCCTTCTCAGCGATTCAAGTATGCACTCTCATGTTCGGCTCACATGTCTCTCTTAGCCGACTGCCAAGGAGTTGGCCTAAGGAAACAGGGGCCGTTGGCTCAATCCCTCCCAAGCGAAAATTGAGCGAAACATTTTTGCCCTTTTTTGCTCAAGTGTCCAAAGTGTTCCCGAGTGCTTAGAAAGTATCCTAATCGATTTTAGACTACCGTAACTCCCAAACCCGGCGCATATAGCACGCAAACTCAAAATTCCCCCAAATGACGCGTTTTTTGGCTAGAAAAATCAGAAAAAATCGGGAAAAATTAGCAAAAATATGAAAATTGCCTTGGTATACCCCGAGTCGAGCGCAGCTCGGCTCGTTCTCTCTACATAAAAGAACGCGTGATGCCAGATCCTCTGGTCAACGTAATCCGATTTTGGAGGCCGGGGAAATGATGGTAAGATTTGGCAAATATATAGGGGGTATGTAATCGGGCATGGCGGATCGATTGGTCCCGGTCCCGACTCGATAGGACCACGTTGAAGGGGTCAAACACCTTTTTGCGAGTTTTTTTTCGTACTTTACTGCCCTTCAGCGCAGCAGGTTGATCGAGGGGTGCGGGTTCGAACCCAGCGAGAGGCACGACTTTTGCCGGGTTTTTGCCGAGTGCGGGATCTGTTTGGGAGTGTATTGGGAGGTCCCAGCCCGAAAATTGGACCGATCGGAGTTGAACCGGCTGCGGGGCACTCGATTTTGTGCGAAAATTGCTCATTTTTGCTCATTTTCGGCCCAAATCGAGAGGAGGCTAATTCCCCGTTATAGATACGGCTTAGGTCATTGGAGAGCGATTGTAGAGAATGTCCTTTTACATAATCTATTTAAACTGGGGAGCTGTACGTCAAAAACTGGCCGAGTTATGGTCATTGGCGTGAGACACTCCGGGTGCGGAATCGGCGCGCGCTTCCTCTAACCCCACGCGTTCAGGGCCAATTTTCGAGGGTTCAAGTTGGAGATGGCGCTTCACTTTCAATTAGGTTTTTGTAGAACAGACAAAGCCCCGTTCAGCCCAGAAGAGCGCGTCCCGATAGCTGTCCGTTCAAGCCCGGGACGCAATTCGCCCTTTTCGGACTTTTTGGGGGGAAATCGAGGGAAATGGTCCGGGAATGGTCTGTTTGAGTGTTGGGCGGTGCTGAGGAGTTGTGGGACGTTACGAAAAACATGATTATTATATTAATAAGAATACTGGGTGGCTCAGTGGGTTAGGGGGCGGTCTAGCAATCGAGAGGTTGGGGGTTCGATCCCGCCCGAGGGAATCATGTTTGCCGGTGTTTGTGGAGGTGCGGGGCGTAAAATATTGACACCGTGGAGTGTTGGAACGTGTATTAGAGTACTGTAACTCGGCTCCCGGGATACTGTAGCCTTGGAGTGTGGCAGAATGCGCGCGGGTCAGCGCGTGCCCCTCTCAGCGGTTCATGTACTACCTCTCTCGCTTCGCTCACATGACTGTCATAGCCGACTGCCAAGGAGTTGGCCTGTGGAAACAGAGGCCGTTGGATCGAACCCATCTAAGTGAAAATTGTGCGAAACCTTTTGCCCTTTTTTGCAAAAGTGTCTTAAGTGTTCCCGAGTGCTTAGAAAGTATCCTAATCGATTTGCGAGTACCATAACACCCCAAACCCGGCGCTTCTAGCACGCCAACTCAAAATTCCACCAAATGACGCGTTTTTTGGCTAGAAAAATCAGAAAAAATCGGAAAAATTCGCAAAAATATGAAAAATTGCCTTGGTATACCCCGAGTCGAGCGCAGCTCGGCTCGTTCCCTCTACATAAAAGAACGCGTGTTTACCGATCCACTGGTCAAAGTAATCCGATACTGGAGGCCGGGGAAATGATGGTAAGATTTGGCAAATATATAGGGGTTATGTAATCGGGCATGGCGGATCGATTGGTCCCGGTCCCGACTCGATAGGACCACGTTGAAGGGTCAAACACCTTTTTGCGAGTTTTTTTTTCGTACTTTACTGCCCTTCAGCGCAGCAGGTTGATCGAGGGTTGCGGGTTCGAACCCAGCGAGAGGCACGACTTTTGCCGGGTTTTTGCCGAGTGCGGGATCTGTTTGGGAGTGTACTGGGAGGTTCCAGCCCGAAAATTGGACCGATCGGACTTGAGCCGGCTGAGGGGCACTCGATTTTGTGCGAAATTTGCTCATTTTTGCTCATTTTCGGCCCAAATCGAGAGCGGGCTAATTCCCTGTTATAGATACGGCTTAGGTCATTGGAGAGGGATTGTAGAGAATGTCCTTTTACACATTGTATTTAAAGCAGGGAGCTGTACGTCAAAAACTGGCCGAGTTATGGTCCTCGGCGTGAGACACTATGGGTGCGGGATCGGCGTGCGCTTTCCCCAACCGCGCGCACCCAGAGCCAATTTTCGAGGGTTCAAGTTGAAGATACCGCTTCACTTTCAATTAGGTTTTTGTAGAACAGACAAAGCCCCGTTCAGCCCAGAAGAGCGGGTCCCGATAGCTGTCCGTTGAAGCCCGGGACGCAATTCGCCCTTTTGGCTCTTTTTCGGGAGAAATCGAGTGGAAATCGTCCGGAAATGGTCTGTTTGAGTGTTGGGCGGTGCTGGGGAGTTGTGGGACGTTACGAAAAACATGATTATTATATTAATAAGAATACTGGGTGGCTCAGTGGGTTAGGGGGCGGTCTAGCAATCGAGAGGTTGTTGGTTCGAACCCGCCCGAGGGAATCATGTTTGCCGGTGTTTGGTGAGGTGCGGGGAGTAAAGTATTGACACCGTGGAGTGATGGAACGCGTATAGGAGTACTGTAACTCGGGTCCCGGGTACTGTAGCCTTGGAGTGTGGCAGAATGCGCGCGGGTCAGCGCGCCCCCCTCTCAGCGATTCATGTACTACCTCTCACTCTCCGCTGACATGACCGTCATAGCCGACTGCCAATGAGTTGGCCTGTGGAAACAGAGGCCGCTGGATCGAGCCCATCCAAGTTTGAATTGTGCAAAACCATTTTGCCTTTTTTTGCTCAAGTGTCTTAGTGCTTCCCGAGAGCTTAGAAAGTATCCCAATCGATTTTTAGAGTACCATAACCCCCAAACCCGGCGCATCTAGCACGCAAACTCAAAATTCCCCCAAATGACGCGTTTTTTGGCTAGAAAAATCAGAAAAAATCGGAAAAATTCGCAAAATATGAAAAATTGCCTTGGTATACCCCGAGTCGAGCGCAGCTCGGCTCGTTCTCCCTTAGATAAACGATAGACGGTTGGATTATTTACTGCTCACTTGCAAAATGCCGGGAAGAGAAAACGAAGCCCGGGAAGATATGGCAAATATATGGGGGTTATGTAATCGACCCTGGCGCATCTTTTGTCTCCCAACAACTTTTTCCTAGGACGTCATCTGAGAGATCAAAGATCAACTTGAAAAATCGATCGTTTCCGTTTTTGCTCTGTAACTCGCGAGCGCGTGCAGCTACGGCTTAGCGACCAACTAGGGGAATGTAGAGCTCGCCGAGACGCGTCGATGGGAATTTAAAGTGAGAAAAAATATTAACAAAGAGCCGAGTTGTAAATGTGGTGTAGTGGCTAAGAGGATCGCCTACCACCCGGCCTACCCAGGTTCGACTCCAACTCGGGGCAGATGTTTTGCCCGATTTTTAGCTGGGTTATGGGGGCTCGGGGAGTGGTCAGGGAGTGTTTTAAAGTGAAATTCGTGGCTCAGGCGGTAAGAGCGCGGCCTAGCAAGCATGAGGTTGGGGGTTCGAATCCAGCCTGGTACCAAAGCATTTGCCAAGCTTGGGGAAGTGGTAGGAAGCGGTAGGGGAGTGCTGTAACGTGTAATTCGTGGCTCAGGCGGTAAGAGCGCGGCCTAGCAAGCATGAGGTTGGGGGTTCGAGTCCCGACCGGTGCCAAAGCATTTGCCAAGCTTGGGGAAGTGGTAGGGAGTGCTGTAACGTGTAATTCGTGGCTCAGGCGGTAAGAGCGCGGCCTAGCAAGCATGAGGTTGGGGGTTCGAATCCAGCCTGGTACCAAAGCATTTGCCAAGCATGGGGGAGTGGTAGGAAGTGGTTGGGGAGTGTTTTAATGCGTAATTCGTGGCTCAGGCGGTAAGAGGGCGGTCTAGCGAGCATGAGGTTGGGGGTTCGAGTCCCGGCCGGTGCCAAAGCATTTGCCCCTATTTTAGCATACTGGAGGAGGGTAAAGTTGTGCTCCGGAGTAAGGTAACCACCAAACCCGGCGCATCTGGAGCGCAAACATAAATCACTCAAAATGGGCCGAATCCCTGCTAGACAAAACAAAATAATCAGGAAAAGTGCGCAATTAAACTAAAATTTAACGGTTTACCCCGAGTCGAGCGAAGCTCGGCTCGTTCTGATAAGCTTAAAATGCTAAAAAAAAAGCATTATAATATGAAAAGGCTAAGGTACGAAGTGAGCAGTCCCTCTCCCAGCCATGGCTTGATGAATTCATAATCACGGCCCTTAGACGTGATCTCGTGTGATTCCACAAGAGCCTGAATCATTACTACTTCACATCAGATAAATTTTTGAATAAGTAAGTGAAATACAGCCATGTGGTAAGCCATCTGTCACAGTAATAGAAGTGTGAATACTTGAACTAACCCTGGCAGCACTGGCCGTGATGGGAATAGTGTAGATGCGCGAAGCAATGTTAAAACAGATGATACTGTGTCCCTTCTCCCTTAACTTCTGAGCTTCTCGCATCATCCACCGGAGGCCAACTGCAATATTACGATTAGGAAGTCTCAAAAGTAATGGAGCGAAATTGTCAAAGAACAAAACCTCAGATTCGAAAGTTTTTCCCTCATTCTATCACACGTATACATGTGCAAACATTTTTTTTAACAAATGGATGATGGAGACCTACCATGAGATCCTTCCCGCAGTTTGTATATCGTTCCCACGATCGGAATGCCGTACGGTCCAGGAAGAGAAAGCGCCTTTCCGTGCTGATAATATAATTTTAAAGCCTTACGCCATGGTACGCATGCTCATTTTCAAGTAATATATAACCGTAAGTTTCTTACGATTCGGCAGAAGCGGAGTAGTTTGGGCACGAGGTAGACGAGTAGTACAACCACGAAGATGAGGCAAATTATCATCTGCAATCGAAGTGTTTATATTTCCACAGTTCGAAAATCTTTCAGAACGTCATAAAAAGATGTAAAGAGAAAATCATTTATATTTTCCTTGGGTAGTATTGTACTAAAAGATCAAAACTAATTGAAGTGCATTGATCTCACCATTTTTTAGTGATAAGCTTCAGTCGTGGGTCGAATCAATAGATAAGTGGCAATTACAAATGGAACGCGATGCAAGTTGATGAACTCTAGATGGTTTTGAGAGGAATGAGGGGCGGTTTAGAGCGAAAACGGAAGAGAAATAGCGAGGGAAAGAGGGATAATAGGAACATCACTGCTCTTTTGCAGGTACAAGATCGGATTAGGTTCGAATTGCGGCGGAGGTGACCAGGAAGTCTCTCCCAATCACATACTTTCTCTCTCGTTCTAAACAACGAGAGATTGGTAGGGAAAAGTGCATTCCCTTTCATTCTCGTCTTCCCAGCGAGCGATCATTCCGAATGAGGAAGTATCCCATCCACATGGGAAGTTATCGCCAGAATTTATCTATTCTATCTCATCTCGCATATGTGTATTAGTGAGAAATGTTATGTGGTAAGATGAGAGAAAGGCCAAGTTAGATGGATGATGATGGGAAGCTAGAGAATACGACTGCAGTATACCGTAACTGCTTAATGATGAATTATAATGAATTAAACAGTGAACTGATTCGAAAGGTAAAGGATACCTACAAACGGATTATGCAAAGGCCTGGAAAACAAACCAACGTAGCATTGTCATCACTAGGATGCTAGGGAAGGATGGAACAAATGTCCAGAATAAATTGTCGACATCTTTTGTCTGCCAGAGTGTGAGGGGGTGGAAGTACTTTCCGGTAGCTCCAATCAACGAGTTTCCACTCGCATTCTGCTCTTTTTTGCTCGTGGTAACGGGCCCGATTCATTTGTCTTGTCTATCTCACTCGCCTCTTCAACATTTGGCATGAATGAGAGACGAGATCGAAATCGCTCATTCAGTAAAAGTAAAAATTGAAATCGACCTTTCAATACATAATTTAAACTAAAAAAGAGGTTTTGCAAAGCTCTCTCTCTGGATTTGTTTTTTTTTTTTTGCGGTGAAACCTCCAAGAGATTTTACGAGACAATCTGTCAATGCTCTTTCTTCCCAACCCACTTCTTTCGTGAGCAGACTACGGGGAAAAGTGGGAATAATAGAGAGGAATGCGAAGGTGGTCAAAGGACGTTCGCGGCAAAGATCAGAGCTAATTCTCCCTGAACAGGAAGTTCTCTTATCTCCTCTCATCCACTTTCAATTGCGAGCGAGTACTCGCCACGTAACAGAGGCATTTTAAAATTCGAAAACTATTGCATCTATTGCTGTTCACCGTGTTTTGATTTACTTTTTTTTTATACAAAGCGGGTCGTCTCACTCGCTAACCCAACTGAAGCTTATCGCGCGATCTAGCCTCTATGGGCGCGTCTACGTACGGAGCAGAAAATTGTAGCTTCGATCCCTACCGTTCTCGCAAACTTTCATACAGAAGTGTTGAAGTTTCCATTAGAAAATAAATTGCCAAAAAATGCATTCTTTTCATTCTTCTAAGAAAATACATTTTAGAAGAGTTACATTTTTTCTCAAAATTTGATTGGAACATCGTTACAACACTCAATTTGGAGGAAAGCACACAATTTGAGAAACGCGCGGAATTAAATTAAAAAGCTATGAAGAGCATTGAAATATAAAACAGTATTTGCTCAGATTTGTTTTTTGAAGTGAACCGTTTGTAGCCAGAAAGGGAAACGCGAATTCTCGAAAATGAAGCTGAACGAGTTTTCCACCCTGCAATCTCTATAGTTGTGGGGTTCCTCGTTTTGCGCTTTTGAGATGGTAAAGTGTGCTTCCTTTTCTGCTTTATTTTCGGATTGAATGACCTGGAGGAAACCAACCCTGGTGGATGTTGGCGTTATTGCAATTGTGTAAATCCTTCCAAAAATGTTGAACGAAATTATACTCTGTCCATTATGACGAATTATCAATTCGGACTCGTTGAGGAACCAGATCTGCCCGGCTGGAATGGAGGATAATAATGTTTTACATGAGAGAGTAGACAACTAGGCAACAAAACAGTTATATTTTGTGGACAATCATTCTCTTCAATGTTTATTCCTATGTCTCATTCTACTCAAAGAGGAAACGAACGTACGGATACCACAAAGTTTTAGTTTCAGTTTCTCACCGTGGCTCCCTTCGTGTAATTTATATATTGACCCTACGATTGGTAGACCCCCAGGGCCGGGAAAGCTCCATGACATCCAATGCTGAAAATCGCAACAGATATATGAAGAAAATATTTTTGTTAGCGAACTTAAACATTGCCTAAATCCGATATTTTCAAAAGAAAAGGTAGAATCTTGTGCAATATTCGAATAAACTGACAATTGGTGCATGAACGACGATTCTCTTCACGAGATACAACAGAATCCATGATATGAAGACGAAGAGGAGAGGACCAATGACCATGCTGAACAAAAAGCATTAAGTCATGACGAACACATATGTGCGTATTCCTCTTAAGATGTACAATTCATGCATATCATTTGCATGAGAGAACGGCATTTAAATTCAGATAGTGAAAATGAAAGAGTTTAGAAGTGCGTTAGCGAAGTGACGTGGTGCGCCCTGACCAAAGACCACATTCGTCTTCATTTTATAGACAGAGACCGAGAACATGCAAATCAAAGAGAGAGAGAGAGCGGCAGGCAAGTGCTCTGCAATTTTTTTTGCAAACCAGAACAAACAGACATTTAGATCTATCCAAATATTATCCAAGAACTCTGCAATTTCTCTTCCCAGAATTCAGTTCTGTGAATCGAATTGGTCATAAATGTTTGTGCTTTTCTGTTTGAGATCAGATCAGTCACAGGTTGCATCCAACTGATAAGAGAGTCGAAAGTTGACGGTATAACCGAAGAGGTGCATTACAGTTAACCCACAAAAAGTTCAGAATCTCTCATTTATCATAGCGATAGTCGGCTCGTTAATGACTCCATTAATGAGTCGGCTATCGCTTTGAAAATTATGGGGCATTAAACCCGAGTGAATTTGAGGTGTTTACATGGCGAGATAAGGGAATACCGATTATTTTTAAAAAAATTCCCTCCTATTCTCATAACAATATCTTCACTTTGGTGACCTATCATCTGTCACTATCTCATTTATGAGGAAGTATCAACTATTTCGCAGCCGAGGCGATTGTAGTATAGTGGAATGAAGAGATGATTGGAAACGAGCCTCCTGTCTCAAACCACTGTACCTGAAGTGAATATGTCTGAATGTGAGAATGGGTTTTTGGAACAATATTCAAAAACAAAATTTTTTTTTTGGAACAATATACTTCCCCACTCATGAATATAAAAAAAGAAACCAAAAGTATAGCAAAAGTTTACGACCAAGGGAACCTACAATCTTCTGCTCCGTAGGCAGACGCGTTATCCATTGCGCCACGCGGCCAGTGAACGCTAGAGAGCGTAGGGTTTAACTCATGCCTCTCAGGGAGTTAAAAAAAAAAGGCTAAATCTAAAAAAGGCTCTCCACATTAATTTTACACCTGAATTAAGCTAAAATAAAAACGGAGGCATTGATGACTGACAGTTTTCCACAATATTGAGTGCTTAAAAATTTTGTAATGAAAATTTTGTAAAGAAGTTAACACAAATAGTAGTAATTTTGCTTTCATAGTAACGAGTTGCCATCTCTCCGAGAGTTCTCGTCGATCTGTAAATGCTGTAAATCCGCTGACCGATCTTCCCATATGTATGGCTTGTTTTCAGAAGTGATAAGCTGATAATAAACTGAAATAGCAAATTATTGAATACTGACGTTAAAAGATTTTTTTATCTTAAAAATATTTTATTTTAAATTGAACCATTTCAGATAAGAATAAAAATATCCTCTGTTGTCACAGATGTGACCCAACCCTATGCTCTGGCTCACAACAACCGTAGCTTATGCGTCAGGGGCAATTCTGAGCAAACATTGGGGTCACCTTCTTTAGTACACGTGTATAAAGATTTCAATACTTATCGCGCTGTCAACCGAAACAATCGATGACTATTCACTAGCCAACGATTAATCATGTAGCCTTCAATATTGACTCTGCTTTATTGATTTTGTAAACACAGGGTAATCTGCACTAGACGATGAGGTTGATAGCGGCGTTATTATTGATTGCTGCGGCTATTGGAGTAGCAGGTAAGCTAATCTCTTAATCTTATCTCGTACTCAGATAAGAATTATCTGAGTATATCTGGAAGCTATAGCATAATATGGACTAAGTATTCTTGACTTTCTCGAAATTAAAGCTTTAAATAATTTTTTTTAAAGAAAAACGCCCTGATTAACCAGCCCTTATATATCTACGAACCCCTCAGCTTCGAAACACATAAACATTTTCTCAAAGAATTAATTCAAATCTAGATGCGGCACTTGCCGCTATGTCCATCGACTTCGGTTCGCAGTATATCAAACTAGCCATTGTAAAAACTGGCGTTCCTATGGAAATCGTCCTCAACAAGGAAAGCAGGTCAGGAAATATATATTTTTTGTTTTGAGCAAATAAGATGCAATTTGTATCTTTTCTAGAAGGAAGACGCCAAACACACTTGGTATCAAGAACGGTGAGCGCTTCTTCGCAGATGCTGCCGCCCAATTAGTAAGTGCACATAGTTATCTAGCCTAAGTACTCGTTCAACAACTGAAGAATCGCCACTGAAACAGCAAAAAAAAGACAAAAGATTTTGAAAATTTCCTTGCAGGCACTCAAACAGCCCAAGTCCACTTACCCGTATCTCCTTGAACTTATTGGCAAGAAAGATGCGGATCCAGCAATTGCCAGGTCTTTAAAAATATTTTATAAAATTTGGTGGAGTTAGAAAGGACAGTTCAGAGTTTTAATGGAATTCGATTTGGGTGGAGAATATCTACTCAATGAATCTTCATGGAATTTTGAAGAGCAACATATTGTTTTTAAGATACAAGCTGCAATTTCCTTTCAACGACTTCACTACCAATAACAGAGGAGTAGCTCTGTTCAAGAACGGAGAAAGTGAATACGACATCGAGACTCTACTCGCAATGATCCTCTGGTCTGCAAAGAAGACCACGGAAGCTTACGCTGAACAATCCGTTAAGGTTAGGGTTATTACTTATGTGCTTATTACTTATGAGAATCTATTCCACCCTAATTTGAACCGTTGTCCATAAAAAATTAACTAATCAATTTGAGGACGTAGTAATCACCGTTCCGGCATTCTTCAACCAAGCTGAGCGAAGGGCTATTGCTCTAGCAGCTGATATCGCAGGGCTAAATCTTCTACAGGTATGGCAATAATACTGCTGAAATTCACCCGGATTGATTAAAAATGAGACTTAGTTATAGTGCATTCCAATTGTAGATCTTGAACTCCGGTTCTGCTGCCGCTCTGAACTACGGTGTGTTCCGTCGGAAAGAGATCAGTGAGCAATCAACGACGATGCTCATCTACGATATGGGAGCAGTGAAGACGGACGCTACTATCGTGGAATATCAACTTGTTGAAGATAAGGACAAACTGAAAGTGAGAACAATAATTAGCTCAAACAAAGGAGTTGGACAAGGAATCAACATTTAATTTAGAATCCCGTGGTGCGTACCCTCGGTTATGGATATGATCGTTCTCTTGGAGGATTGGAGATGACTCTGAGACTGCAGAAACATTTGGAGCAGACATTCAGAAAGGTATGTAAACGAGTAATCGAGTCAATTAATTAATCGAGTCAATTTCTCAGGAAAAGAAGACTACTACGGATATCGCAACCAACCCTCGCTCGATGGCTAAGTTGCACAAAGAAGCCGAAAGAGTGAAACAGGTTAGTGATAAGATAACTATTTTGTTACGAGAAACAGCTATACAACTCCCTAAATTTATCTTATAAAATTTGAATATAATAATGTCCTAATTATTTCAGATTCTGTCTGCAAATTCGCACACCTTCGCTCAGATTGAGAATGTTCACGAAGACACGGACTTCCGCACCGAGGTATATTATAATGGATATTGTAAATTTTTTTGTGTGTGAGGCACATGTCTTACATCAGTTTTATGCTCGATAGGGTGCGAAAAAATAGGAGTTTAGGTTGAATATTGGCCATTCTTTTCATATTGGTTCGATCTATTCTCAAAATTAATAAAGTATTTGTATTTCAGGTGAATCGCGAACAGTTCGAAGCTCTCATCGAGGATCTCGATGACAGAATTCGCAAACCGATCACAGATGCTCTTGCGATGGCTGATATGGACCTGTCTAAGGTTTTTTTATTGCACCTTGATAATTAGATTTGATTGTACCTCAATAATTGCTCCGTATAATAAATATCACACATTTGTTGCCGTTTCAGATCGATCAAATCGTTCTCATGGGCGCTGGTACTCGCATTCCTCGTGTGAAAGCGGTACTTTCGTCGGCGGTCGGGGGAAGGGAACTCGGAAACTTCCTCAATACTGACGAGGTTTATTTCTCTAATCATGTAGTAAACCACATCTATTTTACGAATGAAATAAAAAAAATCAACAATAAATCATGTTCAGGCGATCGCTATGGGAGCTGTCTATCAATCTGCGAAACTGTCCAAGAGTTTCAAGGTGCTCACCTTCGATATCCAGGAACCCGTCCTTTTCCCTGTTAAGGTGAGACATATTAAGCAATTTCTTGCGGGTATTCACTCAAAAAAACGTAAATGTCTATATACGTCTTCTCCTTTTCTCTTTATATTACCTCACATATACCAAGTAGTGAGAGAAGAAGTTTAAAATTGGTGATTAATTTAAAATGTGGTGATCTCGGAAATCACTTCGATAGAATGATGATCATGATATATTCACAGATTGACTTCGAGTCTCAAGACGAACAGGGCAATAAGAAAGCTGCATCTAAGGTTCTCTTCGGACACAAGGTGCGATTATAATTGTGTTTAAATTAATTAGTGCAGAATCTTTTGAAAAGTAAGTGGTTCTACAGACATTCTATCCTGCCAACAAGAAGATCGTCACTCTAAACTCCTACTCTGATGACTTCACTATTGCCCTCAACTATGCTGATCTTCACTTCGACGACATCCAGGCAACGTGAGTCCTAATCTTTGATGGTTCCATTTCGACTTATATTTAGAGACACTAACATAATTTCAGTGAATTCGGTTCGCGCAACCTTTCTTCAATCTCTGTTGAAGGAGTGAAAGAGAAGATGGAGGAAGCGATGGCTGGTGAAGGAAGCGTATTCAAGGGATTCAAGGTATTATATTGAACAAAATTCGTCTAAGCAACTTGCACCATTTTTTCTTATGTTTCGTGTATTATATTTACTTTTTGTGATATTTACTGATCTTCACTAATTAGTACAATATTCAGGTGCATGTTCGCATTGACGACTCAGGAATTGTAAGTGTGGACAAGGTGGAATTGAATGTCGAGCAACCTCCACCTCCCAAAACTGCCGAGGGTGAGTTAAACGTGACGGAAAGTATTTTATTTTATTTTATATTAGTGGGAAGCAACAATGATTACAGGTAGATCTGCTCATAAATATAATAATTATATTCAGAGATTGCGGAGGAGGAAGCTGCTCTTGCCGAGGAAGAGGCCAAGAAAAAGGAGGAAGAAGAGAAGAAGAAGAAGAATGATCAAGAAAATAAAGAAAACGATCAAGAGAAGAAGGAAGGAGACGATGACAAGAAGGAAGAAACTAAGGATGATAAGAAGGAAGAAAAGAAAGAGGACAAAAAGGTAACCCGTGAGTATTTTTGATTTAAAAAATCCGGTCTTCTTAGGTAGAGGAGAAGAAGGAGAAGAAGAAGGAGGAACCAAAGCCAAAGAAGATTAGAGTGAAGATGACTGTCAAGAGTGAGCACACCGATCTGACTCTCCCTAACGAAGAAGAGGTCGCGGCAGCAAAGAAAATGTATGTTGTAGATTTAACTAAAAAAAAAACTTTTCTCTAAATATCAGGGGCACAATCTTGGAGGCATCATATTAATTTTTTACTGGTGCTAAAAACATAGTAATAATTCAGATTTCATCTGTATAAATTTTATAATTTCAGTCTTGCCGAGTTTGAGTCTATCGAGGCTGCGAAGCAAGCACGTGAGGAGGCACAGAATGGATTGGAAGCTACTCTTTATGATCTTAATGACAAATTGGAGACAAAAGAAGGAGTGATTGAGTTCATGACTCAGGAAGAGCAAGAGAAACTACAGACTCAAGTTCGTTTTACAAAACAATCATTCTCAAAAAAATTTTCATAGTAAAAAGAATAAAGGTGTGATGAATTAGTTAAAATACGTGCAATTGACATTCTTTTTGAAGTTTATCGATTATACGAAAAACATTTTAGGTGACTCTTCTCCGTACATGGATGGAAGACGAGGCTGGAATGGATACGACAACTGAAGAGTTCACAGACAAGAAAAAGAGTGTGGATGGCATAACTGAGGCCGGACGAAGAAGAATGGACGAGTACAGAGTATGATTTTTTTTTATTATCTTTATTAGATTATTAATAAAAATAGACTAATCATTTGATTACATGAGATGTGAGACGTAGTTGTTAATGAGATCTTGAAAATATATCATTTCAGGCATTCCCGCAAGCGAAGGCAGACCTGGATGCTCTATTTAACTCTACGGAAATGTTCCTGACCCTTGCTGTTAACATGACGAAGAAGGATGAAACTGACGAGGAAGGAATCTTCAACGACACTGAAATTACGGTGAGTTATTGTGAGAGGTAATAAAGATTGCATACAACTTAATTAAACAGAAAAATGTAAAGAGATGAGGAGAGGGCGAACTGTTCCTCCAGTTACAGTACAAAACGGTAAGAGTAAGATTATAGCAGGAATGGGTGCAGTCACTATTTTTACCTTTAAATTTTTCACACTTTTCACACCCACGGAAATCGATTATATTTCAGACGCTTCGCAATAAGTACGAAGAGATCCAACAGTGGTTCGAAGAGAAAGTAACAGCTCAAGAGAGAGTAGCAAAGAGCGATGAACCCTCGGTAACACAATCAGAAATACAAGAGAAGGTGAGTACATGAGAGCCGATAGGAGTAATGTCAACGGTGATAAAAGAAAAAAAGCCCTATTATTAAAAAATTAAAATTAAATTTTTAATAGAAAATTGATTGAGGGCGTGCAACTTCAACGCGAAGTGAAATATCTGTACAACAAGATGGCATCTCACAAGCCAAAGGTTTGTTCCAATTACAACATCATTTGATAACTATCATCATAGACTATCGCTTTAGATAAAGAAGCAAGAGAAGAAGGAAGAGAAGAAGGAAGAGTCGACTGATGAAAAAGAGAAGTCTGAAAATGAAACGACAACTGAGGAAGCAGGAATGAAGGAAGAGCGAGAAACGGTTGAACCTCCTCACAGTGATTTGTAAGAGAGAGTACTGTTAGTTGTTGTTATTATATTTATTTAGTATTTAGTAATATGAAACTGAATTCACGAGTTTTCTTCTGTATCACTTCTCAATCTCATTAAGACAAATTGTGTTAATTCTCACTGTGATTACTGTTTTGCAATGAATAAAAATTATCTAGTCTCACTCTTTCCGAAAATATTATGATCTTCAACGGAGGACTTTTACATGTGAAACATCTGATGCTGTTAGCCCAATTAGGTCAGCAGAAAGTCTTAAATAAAAGATGTTTTCCGTTTCGAAGAAAAATTGATTTTTAAAATGAATTATATACTTATTCGATCCGTCCGATTCTAGAATATGGCATTTTTAAACATTTCATCGACCTAGAAAATCGGAAGGAATCAGTGCCTTCTTCCATTCGAAGTTTCATTCTTCCCTGACACAACACTATTTCGTTGCGTGGACGACGATTGAACATGCGTACTTCTTGCGCAACATTTTTTGAGAAAGAATGAATTCGGTGAGCGATGAGCTTTGTCTCTATACATGTGTTTCAGTTATGTGACGGACTGTCTTTGACGAGTGTGGAAGAGAAGAAGGGACACTTTGGGCCTCTCACAAAGGGTTTTTGTGTTCGGATGACTTTGAGTTGTTTCGGTGACTAATATATATGATTCATCTTCCGCTCACGAATTGTTCTGAGTAAAATTCGAATACTTGCCGAATCCAAGAAATATATGAATAATGTGAAAACAACTTTCCCCATGCCCGGAGTGCGACAGTCTCTCGTCGCAGCATTTCAGTTGAGTACGACCAGAGAATATTGCACTATGGGCCTGATGGGGATGGCGTCTTCACTACTTATGTGATACAGGTGGTGATGGGCCGTGTCTCAAACTTCCCCAGTGCCCATAATACAACAGGATCTAGTCACAATAGTTCAATGCAGTGTGACAAGAAGCTGTTGTACTGTGGGTCCACTGGGTAGATCGGGAAATTGAATGCGTGAGATTATTTAGCCTTAATAAGTCTGAGGAATACCATTTCGTATCAATATTTCTCCCCAGCGCCCATAATACAACATGATCTAGTCACAATAGATCATTACTTTGTGACAAGAAGCTGTTGTACTATGGGTCTGCTGGGGGAGTGAAGTTGGCATACAGGTCTAGGCATATAGGTCATATTGGATATAGGATTGAGGGGTCTTCTTGTTTAGATATAATATGTCGCTTTTCTAATATAAAGGGAGAGGGGGAGAAGAGAGGGAAGAGGGCGCGGCGACTGATGATTTGTGAGGAAGTCTCTGTGTTCTTGTAGAGAGAAAAAGGCGGTCAAAGGGGAGGAGTTATGAGAAACCGGAGAAAGACGAGAGAATTAGACAGTCAGATAAATATTGATTCATCTTCCACTAACGAATATGGAGATGATTCAAATAAATTTTTGAACAACGATCCACCCTAATATTAACTATATAAAGTATCTCGCATTTCCCATGGCCAGAGCAAGATAGTTTCTTGCCGCCTAATTTCTATAAATTCGGTTAACGGCTGTTACACTTTAGGGCATGCTGGTATTTTTGGAGTTTGGGATGGAAGTGAGCCCTTGGGGTATTTTCTTTTCGCAATTATGTCTATGTATATATGCTCGCTAGTGCCTATGATACAACAGAATCTAATCACGTGCGTTCAAAATCGTGCGAAAAGAACTATGATATCACTTGGGATGTTTAAATCATTGGATGGTAAGGAGGGAATATTAGTTCGATCTTCATGAAACAGAAGGCTAAGGTATGAAAGCACCCGAAGGATCGTAATCGGTCTCATATCGAATGGGAAATCTCAAATCACAGCTACTCCCCACTGCCCATAATACAAGAGGATCTAGTCACAAGATTTCAACATCGTGTGAAAAGAAGCTGTTGTACTATGAGTCTATTGGGGAAGCTTCAAGTATTGAATGGTTTGGATGGAAACTTGTGTGTAGGTAGAAGATGTAGTATCATAATTTCGCTCCAGCGCCCATAATACAACAGGCTATTGTTACAAGAGTTTGAAATCATGTGGCAAGAAGCAGTTGTATTATGCGCCTGCTGGGGAGGTTGTTGATGGGCGAAGGATAGTAACTGTAGATATAAGAGGTGACTGTTGACAAATGTAGAATGCATCCTGGGCAGGGGGAGATAAGGGAGGGAAGAGGACAGAGAGACTGATGATTTGAGAGGAAGTGTTCGAGTTCTTGAACAAAGAAAGAGATGGTCAGAGGGGGAGGATAGTTGAGAAAACTGAGAAAGATGAGAGAATCAGACTAACAGGCAGATATTTATCCGTCTTCCGCTACTTTTGTGGAAAATTGAATTTGGAAATGATCTAAAAAAAAATAAATTGAACAAAGTCATTGGTCAGCAATATGATTCAACTTAATCCATATTTCCAGAAATGTTAAACTCGTCGATGAATATTTAATTTATAAAAATCGCCTTCAAATTAGTAATGGGAGAATGTCCACATTGTTTATGGTACAAAAGAACACATGATACTATTGCTATCATCATTTATTCATGTATCATTAGTGAAAATGTGAAGACACTGCAACATTCTCCGGTAAGCCCCGCCCTTTTAGGAGGGGAAAGAGAAGGGATGAATTCCCCAGTTGTGATTTTTCCTAGTATGAATGCTCCCAATCGCATATAGTCGGTCTTCCATCTTCTGGAATCAATAGTGTTGCAGACTTCATTAACACAAGAGTGTATACTTCTTACAAGTCAGATTCCTTTTTGCAATAGATGAAGTTGCGAAATGAGTCTGACTTGTAAGAAGGTCCACATTGTGTCTTTAATGAAATAGGCATATTTAATTGGTATCAGTACTCCTCTTCCCCCAGGTTGCATACCCTTGATTGACCTGTACAAACGGAGATTGGTCCTTGTGGCGTAGCGGTAAGGAATATTCTGATTGGAATAAGTATACCTTATCTATACTGCCACCAGGCACTCCGCTGCAAACATCCGACTCGTTATGCCTAGAGAAGAAACCGTCCTAGAATTTTCGATCAAGATTTTGCATGATATTCTCAATATACTCCCAGCGGCACATTATGTGGAAACTCACAAACGCTTTGCCACTTTCTCTCCAGTCTCCTTTTCCAGTTAGAGATCTGGAGTACTAATTCGGACATCCCAGAGACATAAATATATTGTTTCCATTTTTCCTTTCTTCACCGGAATCCAAGTGAAAATACAATACTTTAACCTCAAAACAAGGCCCTCATGACGCATCCGTTAGTAAAAACATGTTGTTTTTTTGAAAATAGGATAGAGGACTGTTGTTTTTTCTCGAAATTATTTATTTTTTAAACTTTTACAGTGTCTGTGGGTGGAGATAGTATAATTTCATTTGAATTTGATGACGAAATGATGTAATTGATTTTGAATTATTCAATCGATTTAAAGGTAGTCGTCTGACAAACATATATATATATACTCAATCGATAGGAAATCCGTCGATCGATCTTTCGTTGAAATTTCAGACTATCATTCTCTCCTTCTTTATCGTCTCTCAATTCTCCTTTTTCTCTTACACACCCATTTAAACAGCCCGCCCCTCTTCTCCTTAGGCTCTTCCATTCATTCCATCGCATTCATCTCTGCCTTCCTTCACCGTTCTTCTCTACCACGTGTCATCACAGTCCCCTCACGGAAGCGAACCAGTATATATTTTCAGTCGCTGACAAGTCGATTGCGATCGTCAGTACTTCTGCATGCCACATCTGGAATGTGGAATGTATGTTGTATCGACGATGGCTACGATTTATATTTCTCCTCACCTAACAACCAACGAATAGTATATATGACAAGAACCACATAATCTTCATTTCCTAACTTTCTCTCTTTGGCCGTTGTCACTCTTGAATGTCTCAGTTGATATTTGGAAAAATATATTCAACCGTTACAATCATATTATGACTTCCCTCTCCCAATTTCTCCTTTACAGTCCGACCGTCCGGCAATCACTCGACTACAAGTGCACAGTTGATCATATTGGTGTTACTTGCGGTCCGAGTGACTGTTGGTCGCTGGTCTAAGTGAAACCCCCGACCCAGTAAGTACATCATATCCGAACCGCAAGTCACCAGCCGGCCCGCAGTGCAGCACCCTTTGGTCACAAGTTATTAAACTTCCGAGACTAGACATTGCTTTATAGCGGGCCCTGGTATTACAATAAATTACGCAAAATGGAAAAAAGAAAATGTGAAAAGCATGAGCCTCCAATAATCGTTATTACATGGTGTGATCTGTGATGAGTTCTCCTCTGGATTACGGTACTCCCTTCCTGCACATTCATAACATCAAAAGTAATAGCCCACATTTAGCGACCTCTTCTGAACAAATGTCAACACTTTCCTCCGCTTGTTCTTTCGTCATTCAATAGAGCGATAGAGTACTGTGAATGAAGAGAGAAAAGAAAAAAGAGAGGCAGGTGGAGAAGATGGTCATTTTGGCTATGGTCAAGAGATACAAAGACTGCGGAAAGGCGAGGGAGAGGAAGAGTTGTATACACAAGAATGCTATTATTAATATAGTCAATTGTCGATTGACATATTTATTGTGTGAGACTACCGTATTCGTAGTGCGCCGAGTGCGACTTGCCTAGGACCTATTCCCTAATGCTTACGTGCGTTTGCTCACACATTTACTTGCACATTTTGCGTCATTCTACGCATCATTCGCAAGGAGCTCGTTTCCTGAGCTCCCCTAGTTAGTTCACGTTTAGGTTCCCGTCTGTGCTCTCGTTTAGATTTGTTGTCTTATTTATTGTGGATAAACTGATAGTTTATGCCACGATAATCGACAGTGGACAACACACAAGGAAGGATACACAACATTGGCGTTCAGAAGTAACTCGGACTACTCGCCGATTTCGTCATCTGATTCGAGTGATAAGGGTTGTTGCCCGGTCTCGAATCAGCTTCTTCATCGACTCTTCAGCTAACTCGAGAGTGATAAGGGTTGTTGCCCGGTCTCTCGAGTGGCAAAAGTAGCTTGAAGGGTGATAAGGGCCGTTAGCCCAGTCCCGACAAGTTGCAATCAGTTGAAGGAGTGAGAAGGGTTGTCGCCCAATCTCTTTCAACTGAAATAACGGACGAATTTCATCAGAACGGCCGGAGGTTCTGCCCATTTTTTATTGTGACTTGCTTGTCAAAATAAGTGAAAAATGGCTGATGAAATTGCCCGAGTGCTGGCATTGATGCAACAAATGATGAAATCGCAACAGGAAGAAATGAAACAGTTGAGAGAAGAGTACAAACAAAGAGAAACAACGAGTGGAAGTGTGGCAACACAGAGTAAGGGACCATCTGTGGACTCATTGGAGAAACAAATCAGATCATTCTCATACAACCCTGACGAGGGATGGACTTTTGAAGCATGGTGGTTACGCCATGAGAGCATCTTCAACAGCGTGAAACTGGAGGATGGAGACAAGAGTCAAATGATGTTGAGACACATGGAAGATACTGTGTTTAAGCAGTTTCGTGACCATATTCGTCCAAAGCAAGTCACTGACATGACTTTCTCGGAAGTAAAGGAAGTAATGGTGAAATTGTTTGGAGATAAGAAGACAATATTCGAGAAACGACTGGAGATGTTCAACCTGAAAATGTCGAAGACACATATCGAGGATATGAGGGAATTCGCGACTCGCGTGAATAGAGTAGTGGAAGACGCGGATGTCTCCCAACTCACTCCAGATAGAATAAAGACCATGATCTTCCTGGCGGGTGTGGATCTTCCAAGACACACAGGTGCAATGTTTCACATCGTCAATGGAATGAAGAATGAGGAGAGTCCGACTCTCGAGAAAATTCTCCAAATAGCTGATAGCTTCAAGGAAGCTCAGCTGGACTCTCAGACAGTGACTGGCCAAAATCGATCTCAAGTGAATGCTGTGAAAAAGCATAATGGAAAGGGGAAGGACAAGTCCCAACGAGATCAAAGTTCTTCCACAGACTCTGAAAACGATGAATGTGGAAGGTGTGGTCGAGATCACGATGGAGGGAGGTGCCCATTTGTGAATGCGATCTGTCACAAATGCAACGAGACTGGTCACATCAGAGTGAAGTGTCCAGGAAAGAACAAGGGAACGAAACCCAAGTTCAACAAGATCAAGAGCGAGCGATCAGGAAATTCATCAGAATTCGATGTATTGATGAAAGTGAATGGGAAAGAGGTGGAAATGGGTGTGGACTCAGGTTCTGACCTAACATTCATCTCGCAGCACACGTGGAAATTGATTGGTTCACCGAGAGCAAGGTGCACTAACGTCACTCCAGAGTGCCCAAATAAATCGATCTTCCTTGTGACGGGAAAATGTGATGTGAATTTGGAGATGAATGGAATTGCAACTTTCGGAGAAGTCTACATCACTGAAGATGTGAACGTGCTGGGAAAAGATCACATGCAGTTCTTCTTCACACTGATCCCCAAGAGGGCGGAGGCTCAGCTCAACCACTCGATCATGAGTATCGAGGTCACAGAGATGGATGAAAGACTCCGCTCTGGTACTGGAAGTGTGAAAGATCACTCCAGGTTTCACTCGATGTGCGAAATCGAGGTCACAGAAGTGGAGGAAGCACCTCACTCTGGAAATGGACTGGTGGATGAAAACTCCAGGAATCACTCGATTGGAGGAATCGAGGTCACAGATATGGATAGGATGATCCATTCTGGAATTGGTCAAGTGACTGACCATCACGATCGATCAAGGTCGGGATCTGCGTCTACGACGAGATCGAGTCTGAAAGATGACTCCACCCACTCGACAGAGGAGAATATCATTGTCGAGGAAGACACAGTTGCTTACTGTGCAAAGGAGAAGGATCAGAAGATCCACACGTCTGAGCCAGAGAAAGAAAGTTCGCTCATGTACGAGCTGAAACAGCGAGTTGTGACCGGTTCACACTCCGGACTTGGAAAGATTGGTCAGATGGAAGCAGGAACTGATGAGAAGGAGAACGGTTCTTCAAATCGAGATAAATCATTCGATGCGAACAATCACCGACCGATGCAATCCCGCAGCGAGGCCGATCGACCAGAAGACTAACTGACGCGCAAAGCCAGTATACTGTCGCGCAAAGCCAGTCCCAATGACCCTTTCTGTTGATTTTCGCGGCCTGCCCTCATCTAGTTTCCTATGTTTTTTTTTGTTATTGTTAGATACTCCCGAGGTCGTATCTTAGAAGGGAGGTGTTGTATACACAAGAATGCTATTATTAATATAGTCAATTGTCGATTGACATATTTATTGTGTGAGACTACCGTATTCGTAGTGCGCCGAGTGCGACTTGCCTAGGACCTATTCCCTAATGCTTACGTGCGTTTGCTCACACATTTACTTGCACATTTTGCGTCATTCTACGCATCATTCGCAAGGAGCTCGTTTCCTGAGCTCCCCTAGTTAGTTCACGTTTAGGTTCCCGTCTGTGCTCTCGTTTAGATTTGTTGTCTTATTTATTGTGGATAAACTGATAGTTTATGCCACGATAATCGACAGTGGACAACACACAAGGAAGGATACACAACAGTCAAGAGATACAAAGACTGCGGAAAGGCGAGGGAGAGGAAGGGCAAATGAGAGAAAAGAGAATAGATGAGACTCATCGTCATATCAAATTATGGCGGGCTCATCATATTGTCGTGTGCGACACAGTTTCGATCTCAAAGCCCGTATCTCAAAACTTGTGAGTGTTTTGCTTAGTTGATTTTTTTGTTTTAATCAGCAGATCAGCATAAATATTGAATTATTGGCAGTTTTGCAGTTTTTAACGGCACATTTTGCAGATCAAAGAGATCGATAGAGAGGAAGAATGTGCGCGTCTTCTAAGGACACTTTATGAAATGTTCAACCGTAATGGGATCATCCTCAGCAAGGATGTAAGTCGCGGGCTCTTAACTAATTTCAATTGCATGAAAAATAATGATTAACTGATTGAAAGATTGAAATTGTATTGTAGGAAATGTCGAAGTGGTAGTCTCAGGTGGCCAAATCAGAACAAATTCTCTTCGAATTGAAGAGGCGTGCAAATTTACGCGCTGATTTTGCTGAGATACTGAGGCAACTTAAACTGATGTCACGCAATACCCAATAACAATATTCTATTGTGATTATGGCATAAGGTAAAATTATGATAAGATGATTTTTAATTTCGTGATTGCTTTTGTTAAATAAATTGGAACTCCTTCCACAAATATAAATTAATCAAGATATGTGTCACAAATATAAATCAAACAAGATATGTGTTAAAAATATGTGTCCCCACGAATACTTTCATGACACTTGTCTTGATATAAGTGCCAGAAATTAATACAATAAACAGTTCGCTATCGAGATTCGTACAATGCATAACAAAAAATGTCGATTTTAGATTTTACTGATGACGTTAACTCACCACTCCTTCAATATGAAGCTGCCATCAAATCATAGAAAAATATATTTATTAGATGATTGATTAGTGACAAAGGGAGATCTCTCAGCAATTTCTCAGAAAATATTTCTACGTGAATTATTAACCAGAAAATTATACAAATGTTCGAGATTGATGCGACGAGAGCTTGCTCAATAACATTCATTACATTACTGTAGCAGGTAGTCATCGCACTAATTCCATCGAACTGTATAAATGTTTACAATGACTAGTAGATATCGGTATGGCTTAATTTTCAATTTCAGTCCATAGGAAATGGAGAGGAAAGTGGAGGGATCGACGTTGCTTCAATGAAAGAAGGCACTGCCGAATAGCCGATAACCATAACAAACGGTGAATATAAACAAAGTGAACCGAGAAAATTTTATTGTTTGTGTGTATCCAGGTATATAGCAACCGTAATAGAGGAATAACAACATCAATTAGTGAGTCTATAGGTTATCGTATCATCCGAATACACATTGAGCAATCGCAGTAGCTCCAGATGCTTGTCCATGTCTCCAGCCCGTTGCTGAATATCAATTTTATTAAAAAACAAAGCACTGCCGAACTACATATTTCCAATTTTGTTAATAGTACTAGTTTTATGTGAAATCTCGTAGTTTCAGTACGATAATTAAACTAACAAAATTAAGATAACCAAACTATCTCTACCTCGTAAGTCTGCTGAAACATGAGTACTTCCCCCAGACGAGATGCATAGTCGTGTAGATGCAGTTCGTCTCTGTAAGTTACAAATTTACGTACAGCATATCAATTCTATGTTCACTTCACTTGTGAGAATTTAAGTGAGCGAGCAAAATATTATGTATTTAACCTGTAGTAATTGTGCATCTCCCTTAGTATGATTTCATTGTATAGCTGACTCGCAGCAGACACGGCTGATGAGACATTCAATCCATCTTGAAGGGAAAAAATAATATATTTAAATTGTCTCATGGATGTGAATCAACCCATAGAGAACCCGGACAATTAAAATAAACTATTCTCTAATCTGATGACCTTGATGAAATTCGAACTAACAGGCCACCAGAAATTAATCTACGTGCATAGAAACTCAAATCTAATAACAATTTTTAAAGGTAATATTTTCTCACCAGTCATCCAGAACATCATCGCCAATGACGCGAGGAACTCTTCGTGTCGATGATTTATCTTCCTGATTGATGCCCTATGAGGCCCAAGATTTGACTTGAAACGGCCTCGCATTACTCTGAAAAAAATAAATTGTCCAAAAATCGTTCCTGGCTATATTAGACTGTTTTGCTCTATCACCTCTTAGCTTCTTCCATATCGCCGGCATTCGGACAATCATCATAGAAGCGATCTACAACATCCTCAGAGAAGTAAAGAGTGTAGCCTTGGAAACCTCTGAAATGATGGGTGATCCAACATGTCAAGGATAAGTAATAAAGGATGAAACTCCTTCTTCGGACCAATTGATGCGAAACAGATACAAGAAAAAAATTCTAAGTATTTACAAAATATAAAATGTAAAATATTTTTTCTCTCTACTGACTTTTCCATTTCCGTAGGAAACATTTTATTTGCTCGATAGGCCGCTTCAAAGGTGCGAAATCGGCAGAAGAAATTAGTCACTATCGTCCACTGAAAAAGGATAAATAAAAAAATAATATAATATAGTTATTCTTCGTACTTGATCTCGCTCATTAAAGACTGCAAATTCCGGAAATGTCGATGCTCCGAACTGTAGAAGGGTTGTGAGAAAAATACGATTGGCCCGATTTACTGAGTCATAGGTAGCGGGAAATATGGGCTGAAAAAATGAAATTAGTTGTAACTCGTCACTCACCTATTTTTAGCCATATCTATAATATGAAACTTACATAATCGTTAACGTTTATTCTCAGCGGATGTGGAGGTTCGAAACGACAACTCAATTCGCTGGTTAGTCTGGTTTCGCACATTACTCTGGAATATAGATGAGTGCTATATTCACGTTTTTTTGCTTTTATCACCTGTATCTTTCGCGCAACTTTGATATCAAGGGTGTTCTCTCATATGGCTCAATGTGTGAAACTGGACTGTGCGATGACCTGAACTTTTGTAATTATTTTAACTGAAAAAAAGATTGAATCTGTTCAAGGACTCACTGAATTTGTGACTGAATATCACAAGAACCATTTTGATCCTTTATTGCATTACATAGCCGATCTTTTTGAGAGCCGTCCTAGACGAATGAATATTTTCATATTTAGAAGTAAAAAATGTTCTACCGATTCCTCTGCTTTCGAGCCGTTCAGCGCTATTCGTGTGAGACGATCAAGTCGACACTGGCGACATTCTGGATTTCTTGAGACTAAAAGTTATGCCCATATTCTCGTATTTACCTTCGCCGACCGGGCAGTTGCGAGTGTTCGACCGACAGATGTACACTTTTCCCTTCGATCGACTGAAAGTATTTTAGGCCCGTAAAAAGCGTAATAATATATATTTACCGGTAGAAAACAGTGCATGCACGACAAACGTCCATGCCCATGTGCGCTACTCTTGTGACTCCTCCGCAAACCAGACATTTACGCTCCTAAAATATTGAATGATAAATTGACTAGATTTCACTTATAATTCATTATTTGACATTTAACTTGAACAATCATTGATGTGGTTATCAGAAAATATTATAAAATAACGTTAGTATTGAACAAACATAATTTAATGAACAAACCTTTCGCTTTGACTTTGGTCGGGGCATCGAATCATACAGGCAAAAAAATCGGTGAAACAATACTGAAGAGCTGATTTGCGATGTGAGAGCAGAAGAAATGTAGTGATCAAAGAGAGAGGGTAGAGAGAAGTAAAGAGACAGGAAAGACTACGCTTTTTCGTTTTCCTCCACTGTGAGAGAGAGTGGAGAGACTACAGGGGTGTGCCTCGATTGTGCTCACATTCCGCACACAAGGAAATATTTTGATATTCGAAATTACTTTTCCTAAAATTATTCGATCAGAGCAGCGCCATATAATACCGGATTCTACGAGGTACAATAACATTTCACGGAGTGCTGGTGGCGCTAGATGCTAGTCCACGTAATATGAATATATTTTTCTTTATGATGTTTTTAAATTTGAATGAGTATAAAATAGCATGAAAATTTAAATTGGACACATATTCACTTTTTCTACCATTTTCTTAGTCTCGTTTGAATGTCGCACCTATCCGTACACAGACAATTTGCTTATGTCTTAACGAACTACAGTTAATTGGAGACAGAACCAGCTGTATCTATACACCTGAAGAGACGAAGCGATTATTCGTATTGATTTGAGAGAGTTCTGCATTTCATTAAACTTGGGCGACCGAGAAGAGAAAGATATGAATGTGGATGTGAATGAGAGATGAAAAGAGGAAAAGAGAATAAAATCAGAGCAGAATATTGGGTTTCTTCGACGAGTTTGTGATAAATGCGTTGTTATGGAGGCGAATACTCGCTGCGCTAATATTTTCCATCAGAGTACAATACAAATGCCGTAAGTTGACATTATTCTAGTGATTATCATCAGACAATAATTTTCGAGATGTTCTCTTCGTCAACTTCAGAAGCAGTGCGAATTCCCGTTTTCTGTACATTCCTCTCCGTTTCACCACGGCGATATACCGAGTCAAACACGCCTAAAAAAACGAATTATCAACACTGAGTTTTTGTAGAAGATTATCTCGTTTTGGAAAGAAATATAACTTACAGACGAGAACTAGAACAAGTGTCATCGATGCGGAAAAGATAGCGATGTTGAGAATTCTATACATTTTTTCATAATAAATTGATATTTTGATAGCCAAACTGACTTCTGCGTTGTATCGAAAGGATCCGTCAAATGATTGAGGTCGTCATATCCCATCTTCAACAGAATAGCTACTACGAATATGATGGGGAATATCAGAAAGTATAGACGAGCAGTGCAGCTGAACATGGTTGAATCGTGTCAATGTGATCGACCCTTATTCAATGCCGTTTGATGATTAGTAGTGTGGGAATATGTGTTCAGCGAACGAATATTGACATTTTTGCATCTTTTAGATTTAGGCAATTTGGCTGCACGGCTTTATCGGGCGAAATTGTAATGAGAACAATCATCATAGCGAAGAGGAGAGAGAGAGAGATAAGAGTCTCAATGGTCATTTCACAAACAGATGCACGCTTTTTTGGTTTTTAAACAAATTTTGGTTAATGATACTTGGACATCGAGGGAATATAGAATTTGGAGTGAATGTTACAATCGAACTTTTTTGGGAGAAAAATAATAATTAGATGAATAATCTAGTTCGAGTGATTTTTGATGAATATTGTTCGATTGGTTCGGAATTGGACATTTTTGGGTCTCTGAGAGAGCACTGCATCTTATCAGTGTGGGAGTGTATCGGATCGAGGTCAAAAGGAAACATGGAAGAATTCAGAATACTTAATGCGAGAAGTTTCCATTCTCTCAAAGAGTGTACCTCATGAAGATTTGCCTAGTTTGTGTTTTTGGTCGGAGAATAGTTATTTAGCGGAGGAAAGAAAATTGTCAATAGAATGGAATCGGAGAAATGGATCGTATCGAATTAATATCATTTTAAAGAAGGCGTCCCACGAACCGCGCGAGTGATTATGCAAAGTGAGGACAGACAGAGCGAGCTCTCCTCATGTTGCATACTCTCTCGCTCGTTGCCTGCTTTTCAGGGTCATTTGGCACGCAGCCAAATGCTCATATCTCAGTTCAAACGAAAATTGAAAACATGGGAGTTTCGAAAGTGTTATCGTGTAGCCACGACCCATCATCTCACATCGAGAACTCAATTAGCCAGATATTCGTGGGACACCTTCTTTAAGGTAAATATCACGGAACAGGACAGTGTGAGTCGTTCAGTTTGAGTGGGAATATAATGGGAGAAGAAAGATGAAGATAACCAGAAATATGGGAAAAGGTTCATAGAATTCGTGTTCGATTGTGGTTAGAATAGTCTGTTATGGGAGAGTTGTTCAGACCAATTTCAATGATGGCGTCTGTATTTGCGGCGTTTCTCAGCCACGGGAGCCTCTGGGAGGGCTTCCCTCGGTAATTCGGGACGTGTTTTCTTCTCTTCATTCGACTTCGACGGGTTGTTGGGCCTATAATATAGACTTCTCTCTGCAGAAATTTCCCCTCAGAAAGTGGTAGAACAGAAGAGATTGCAAAGTAATGAGTGCATCCAAAGCTGTGGCCTCATGCCTACTGGGTCTCATCCAGCTCAGAAATACCTACCGCTCATGCAACACGCGGAAAGCAAAAGGAACAACGGTAAAGTTCTGACTGCTCGAGGTCAGTCTTGTCGACCAATTCATTGAAGGCGACACGCTGCTTTTCAGTGAGCTTGCAGTCTTCGGCGATGAGCTTCAGCTGGAAAAAAGCAAACAAGCTCTAAAATTTTTTAAAAAATATCTTGGGAACGTTGTGCATGATTCTTGTTTAATGATTTCGCGTAAAAAATCATCGTCTTTTTTACTTAATAAATATATTTAAATGTGAAATTTCATCCACACCTGCTCAGGAGAAAGTGCCTCTCCAATCTCCGCGTCAGAGTCTTTGCGAAGTCTGGAAGTAATAACATCTCAATGAGATCGTCAGAGCCCGATAAAGTGTGAGTAGTGATATCGTGACTACAACTGCGATGAGGGATATGTCCCCATGGCGGAGACCAGTGTGGATAGTGTTAGTTAAAGTGTCTCACAACCGATGTATAGCGGGCTAATGAGCGAATGTACTTTGTTTCACTCGATGAACTCGGAATAGACGAATATATTTCGATTCTGAGCAATGGAGCAAAAAACTTGCTTTTTGGATTTTTTGATTTGACGGATGATGATGTCTGATGCATTAGTATTCGGTGATTGCGTCCTGTAATTATGATGAGCTCCTCTTTAGAGTCGAATCCGAATTTATACGTCATTACCGCATTTGATCCAACAAACATTTCTGAAATACGCTTCTGCAAAACCTTATTCTACAACTACGGTAGTTTCGCAGCACTACCATTATCGTGGCTCTAATGGCATAGTACGCAGTTACGGCCTTCTGGGAAGTCACCATCATACGACTCGCAATTAACTACGTTTCGGAAAACAACTTCTTGGGTTACGGTAGCACGACACTTACTCAAAGAAAGAATTCTCTCTCTTAGAGACTTCTCCATCATTCCCATGAAAACACAATTTTTTTAAAGAAATCCTTCGATATCCAAATCGTGAGAAATTTTACAGAAATGAAGCAGGGGCGAAAGTTTGTTAGGATAAAACTACGAAGTCGATAACTTACGTATCACTTTCGTATCCATCAGAGTCTGAAGCTCGCGCACGAGCAGGGTCGCTGCAAGCAGAGGTCTGTTGATCACTGTCCATGACAAAAACATTACATCTTACTGACTTTGATCATACCGCTTATGCAAAATGGAGAATAAATTTAATTAAAAGGTTATTGAGTCATGGAAATGAGTTCAAATGCTCACCGACAAACAATGCATTCCATGGTCTCGACTTCATCTTTTAGTGGGCAATCTTCCTCCGTTCCAGGAATGAATATGGGCGTCATACGATATCTGCACCGATTACTTCTGATCTCCCGATAGACGTAAACGACTCGATATGTTTCCTGATCATTTGGAGAGGAATGAAGGGAATAAGAGTCCCAGTGTTGGTCGATCTTTTGTAAGGCATGTCTCAGCTTCTTTCTGCGAGAGAGCTGGTGAATTTTTGACGTCGTCAACCACAGTTTAATCTCCTTCTTCCAGTGACGAACATGAAGATAACGAAGGTCTCTCATCCACTTTAGAGCAGGATTAACAGCACTGCTCTCTATTGTCTTCTCCTTTTCTTCTTCCAATCTGCATTCAATCAATCTCAATCTCTCGAGGATGAGAGAAATTAACACTTCTTTGATATGAAGATTCTCATCACGATGACTAGAGTTGTTATCTTTCCATCGACGCAGAACAACAGCCAAACATCCAGTTTCTTCTTGCATCTGATCGATCGGCTTCGTTGAATCAATCTTCTCAACCAAATACTCGCTCGTCCCAGGTTGATAGTAGAGGGACAGTTTACGGACCTTGTCAACGATTTCCTGCACAAGAGAAAAGTAGTCGTCAAGAAACTTTTTCTCTTCTTCTTTACTCTCCATTCGATCCACACCAGTAGAATATTCGTCTTTCTTGACCCAAAGAAGGGTGTCGATTTCCTTGAGACTTTCGAGGGTCATAGTCTCAGGATCAATATTAATCTCCGACATCAGATCCATTTCATGTTCTTGGAAAATGAACTTTTGATCGTGCATAAGGATCTTATTCTTGATGGCATCGGCTTCATTTCGGATTCGAGTTAGCAGCTTCATGGCGAATTTACCAGGCAAACTGTTAGCGCTCTCCCATTCTTTCTTCTTTTTCTCTAGCTGGAATATCAGGCCTTCGATGCCAGGGACAACTTGCTCGTTCATTTCTTCCTTTCCAACCTCTCCCTCGATCCATTCCATCTCATTCTTCTCGTCCAATCCTCTACCAATGTCCATTCCTCGAATCTCCTCTTCTGATTCTCTAATCTTCTTAGCGAAGGTGCGGATGCCAACCTTAATTTTAATTCATTCGCAAAAAAGCGCAGTATCGATCGAGAATTCAAAGGGAAAGAGGATTAGTAAGAGGCTGTTGGAGATGGAGAGAGTCAAGCCAACGCGCAAAGAAAAGAATAGTGCCAATTTGGCAGGGGGGTAAAATTATGAGCATCGGAACGACGACTGCTGCCGATTTCTTACGGCCAACTAACCACTGGGAGCTGAGTAAGACGATGAAGAGAGAAGATACGACTGGTGATACACACAAGTATCATTACTGAAAATGAGTTTGAATGAACAACTTGCAATGAAAGCATCCAAAAATGCTTGCAGTATGAACTCGGATTACGGTAGTCTTAATTCCTCTACTGTTTTCATCGTCTTATTCTAAAATTAATATATTTAAAATATTGTTATTGGACAATTGTTGTTTAAACAAATGTTTTTTTAACGTGAAAACAAATTAGCATTACGATTTTCACGCGACATATATTTCGTTGTTATCCATAATGGTAATTAAGTTATTAGTAAAATTAGTGGAATGTAGGATTACGGTAATACATCTTGCTACACTTCGTTCAGGGACCACCAACTATACGCCCCCTTAATTTTGTGATTTATCACCTCTTGGGCGATATTGCGCACACACACAAGAATACGTGGGACAGGGCATCGATTTCATCTAACGCTCTCGGAATGGAATATGGTAGTAGAATGCAAGGAATGAGAAAGAGAAGGGAATCTCAGTCGAAGGCATGAGACCTAAGGGGTATAATGTGGTATTGACTCGGCCGAAGAGTAGTAATGGACACAAGAAGAAATTGAATTCTCAAGTATATCACCTTTCGGAATTCTACTACAGTAACGAATACGAAAGTATGAAAACCCAGAATATATCTTTTCAACATTTTAAATAAAAATGTATGAAACATACACTAACCGAAAGCTCGATTGAATCTTTCCTTGATAGTTCGAGCTCTGAGAGCCAAGCTGCGCATGATAGGGAGCTCATGATCCAAAGTTTCCTCTCGATGAATGAAGTCCGAAGATGAATTCAGCGACTTTTCCATTTCGATTGCACTCATTACCTGTAGTGAACAAAATTCAAAGATCACTCTAGCGATGATTCTCGCACGAACGATAAATATATTTGAAAAAAAAGTTCAACTTGTCATATGTCGTTGAGCTCTAGTTCATTGACAAAAAACAGAGAGACATTTCTCTCGGGTGGAAGAGGAATGAAAAGGGAGGCAGTTCTTTTTTCCTCTTTCGTTCCCTTCTTTGGCTCCTCCCCTTCTTCCTCATCTCATAAGATGACAGCAATCGGTTTGGGGTGAGGACGGAGAGATAGAGCGAACATGTGTCCATGTTAAAGAGAGGAAGAGAAGGAAATTAAATCGAAAAAGAACATTTCAATGCTGTCACCCTTTCAATTTGCCTAATTCAATATCGATGACGTAGGGATGAGAGGCTTCCGGAAGTGCTGTGAAATTATTCGAAACCTCAATTGGAGATGGATGCAAATTCAAGGGAAGTGGTATAATTGCTCTCCCCAATTTATTCCGATAACATTGTTGCTGATCTTTTATTTATTTTTACTTTCGGTAAGAATAACAAAAATAAATTAATAATATAAATGTTGCTCTATGGCCACGACCTACGAGGCGCGTTGCGGCCATGCAACGCGCAATTCATGCCTAATTCTTTTTTTCAAACTCGCGGTACCCCAACGGTCTCACACGGAATTAGCCCTCCCCCTACGCTCGCTCTGATCATCGGTCTTCGACTCTCCATCTGTGATAACTTTGTCATATTTGAAGCCGCTTCCGGGCGCACAAACCGGCATCATTTGTCATATCTCTTCATTTTGTCGTTCCGCGAGTGATGGAGAGACGCGCGGCAGCGAGAGAAAGAGACGAGTGGCCGCGGGACCAAAGGCCGATTCTCCCTTTCTCCACTCTAAACACAAAAGCTGTCTCTCCACTAATTTTATCCTCGTTATTCGATGTTGCTCAGTCCTGATTATTCCGATCACGTATCTTACTTGATTTCTATTGCAGGATGGCACCTTCAGCACGTGATCAGGACAAGGAGTCCGCATATGGATTCGTGTTCGGAGTCTCCGGTCCTGGTAAGTAGAGTTTATTTAGAAACTATTGTTGATTTGTGGCTAAATATGGTTTGAATCAGCGCACATATGTCTTTTATTTATCATTACGATGCATAAACAGATTATTTTGATTGATGCACTCAAAATTGTTTGGTTCTTACATGAAAAAGTCTTTTATGAACTTATGATAACAATAAATAAAATGTGATTTCAGTCGTGACTGCCGAGAAAATGGCGGGATCTGCCATGTACGAGCTGGTTCGTGTCGGTCACGGTGAATTGGTCGGAGAGATCATCCGTCTCGAGGGAGACATGGCCACCATTCAGGTCTACGAGGAAACCTGTCAGTTTACTTTCTTTTCTCTCTCTGTTTACTAGGACTTCAGCGATTCAATATATGAATGATACCAGTTTTATTATCAATTTTAATACATACCTCAGTAATGCCATATTTACAAATTAAAGACTATATTATTAGCAAATTATATCATTGGTCAAATTTAATTTTGATCATTTGCAACTGCGACATCTGAGAAATATAAATCGATAATATTGTTTTTCAAATTTATTATGTATAAATTATTTCATGCACTGCGCGAGCATGGAATACTTTTTGAACCATTGGGATGAAGGGTGAAAAACAATTTGTGTTACCTTTGCTGCAACATGTCTCTGCAATTACATATTGATTCGATGACCCAGTAGGCTATTCTCCCTTGTATCAGTTTTAGCAGTTCGCCACATCATTTGGTCCCTTTCAAAGTGTGCGAAAAGAGCGAAATAATCAATGGCGAGATTGGTCTTTCGCCTCTCTCTCGGTCTCCTCTCCTTTCTCTCTGTAATCTACTCCTATCACACGCACTCTCATCCCTCCACTCGACCTTCCATCTCTCTCGCTTGTAATCGCTCCGCCACTAGATAATACGTGAGCGAAGAGATAGGAATCAGCGAGAAGGGAAAGGGATTGCAAGTGATAGTTGCTAGCACGATATGAACATCCATTGATCTACTACAATTTGGCTGATATATTGTGTATTTTCAAATGACATTGCGAATCTTGCGATAACAAGAATTGCGCGATTAAGAGTATTAAATAAAATGAAGACAAGAGTAAAACAGACATAAATTAATATTAATTCAGCGGCCGTAACTATCGGAGATCCGGTGCTCCGTACTGGCAAGCCCCTCTCCGTCGAGCTTGGCCCCGGTATCATGGGTTCCATCTTCGACGGAATCCAGAGACCCCTCAAGGACATCGCCGATATGACCCAGTCTATCTACATTCCCAAGGGTGCGCATATTGCCAAATTCAGCTTTTGATTCATCAATTATTGAAATTATTCATTGCCTCACTTCAGGAGTGAACGTGAATGCGCTCTCGCGTACCGACAGATGGGATTACACTCCCGAGAAGGAAATGCGCGTGGGATCGCACGTGACCGGAGGAGATCTCGTCGGATTGGTCAACGAGAATCTGCTCATCAAGCACAGAATCATGCTGCCGCCCAACGCGTGCGGTACCGTCACCTTTGCCGCTCCCGCTGGATCTTACACCGTCGAGGTATGACAGCAAGCTGAGAGAGACCCCATAAACAATGCCCAAATAATGATAAAGATAATGATAAAATGATCAAATCAAATCAAATAATGATCCCAATAAATAATACACATTATTCATTACAGGACGTTCTTCTCGAGGTCGAATTCGCCGGAGAGAAGCAGAAGTTCACTATGCTCCAAGTACGCCAAATCTCTTACTGTCACATTTTATCACACTGTGGAGAAATTGATGTGAAATCGATAATCTAAGGTGTGGCCTGTGCGTTCTCCTCGACCCGTCGCCGAGAAGTTGGCAGCTAACAATCCGCTTCTGTGCGGACAGAGAGTGCTTGACGCCCTCTTCCCCTGTGTACAGGGAGGAACCACCGCCATCCCCGGTGAGAATTCGACTATGCGCGACTTGGAAAATCACAAACAACTGAATAATTTGATGTTCAGGTGCCTTCGGTTGCGGAAAGACTGTCATCTCGCAGTCGCTGTCCAAGTACTCCAACTCCGATGCCATTATCTACGTCGGATGCGGAGAGAGAGGAAATGAGATGTCTGAGGTAAATTATACATTAAAAAGGGTATAATCAGTTCGAAAAATATGTATTTTATCTCAGGTACTTCGTGATTTCCCTGAGCTGACCATGGAGGTCGAGGGCACCACCACATCCATCATGAAGCGTACCGCTCTGGTCGCCAACACCTCCAACATGCCTGTGGCTGCTCGTGAGGCGTCCATCTACACCGGAATCACTCTTGCTGAGTACTTCCGGTACGATTACTCATTCTCATATTATCATAGTGAAAGCTCATTGATTCCCGCCATTGTGAGATGCCTTGATTTGTCTTCTATGTATGGCCAAATGGGACGGGAGTTGGATTTTTCATTCCAACTCCCGTCCCATTTGGCCATACATAGAAGTCATATCATATCGTAGTGATTGTTCTTAATAATATTCTCCTTGCAGTGACATGGGTCTGAACGTTGCTATGATGGCCGATTCGACCTCCCGATGGGCCGAGGCTCTTCGTGAGATCTCCGGTCGTCTCGGAGAAATGCCCGCCGATTCCGGATACCCCGCCTATCTTGCCGCCCGTCTCGCTTCCTTCTACGAGAGAGCCGGAAAGGTGAGAAATTGAGAGATGACGCCATCTCTTTTGGCGGAGATTTCCGTTAGAGATGACGGCATTTTCCCATTTTTAGATACTTTGCGGATAAATAATTTACCTATCACAGGTCCGCTGCCTTGGATCTCCCGAACGTGAGGGATCCGTCACCATTGTCGGAGCGTACGTTTTTAGGTATTTGGAGCTCAATTATGGTTTATATTCAGCGTATCACCTCCCGGAGGAGATTTCGCCGATCCCGTTACTTCCGCCACTCTCGGTATCGTACAGGTAAAAATCGTCTATTAGGCGCTTTGTCGGATGAGAACTTTAGGAGGCGAGAGACAACTGTTATGTCAGAGAACTTAGAACGAAATAGTTCTCATCCGACATAGCACCGCCATCACTATGAAAGTGAGGGAGCTCAAGTAAAATTTCGTATGTTCAGGTGTTCTGGGGTCTCGACAAGAAACTCGCTCAGCGTAAGCACTTCCCCTCCATCAACTGGCTCATCTCCTACAGGTAACTTCTACCAAAGGACAATTTCAGGCTGGGGATACTCGAGGAATACAAAAAACATTTATCAAGAGGCTTAATATTATAACACAATGAATGACACTCGACAGCGAGCGGGAGAAGATCACAAATAGAATGAAAGGGGAGATCCTGGACAGGATATGAACACCGGGGGGATAAATTTAGTTGTCAGCGGAGATGAAATGGCTCCTAGAGGTCATATTCACTCTATGGGTGCCCAATAAAACGGGCGCTTTAGTAGGCTTCTGATTGGATTATACAGGGGCATGGAAGATGGGAAGAAAGGGTTTCTCAGTAATATTATTAGAGGATCACAGATATTTGTTTGGGAAATTTAACAAGTACTTAGAAGTTGCTGAAGTCACGGTCCATGGGAATCTCGCGAGGCGCTGTGACCTGCGTTTTTAATTTTAATTTTATTTGGCAAGCATTCTGAGAAGCAAATTACCTCAGGCATTGCATACTCCTGGGTAGGGTTCCGCTTCTTCTTGATACAGCATCCACGCAGCTTGGAAATGCACAGACACTGGATTTGAATTATGAACAGCGATGCTGATTGAGATTGACTGACTCTTTCACCGCTGTTCACGTAGACAATGTACTTGAACCATCCGAAGAGAAGGTACATCGCGAACATTGTTAGCTGGAAAAGATCAGAGATATTCGGAGGACTAAAATGTAATACCAGTGTGCAGACGAGCTGAATAGCGGCACTTCCGAAGATGATGAGAGAAGGACGAAATGCGAGTGGGGGAGGAAACTAGGAATGGGTTCTTCTTGAGTTACGAAGAATTAGTAAGAGCTTACCTTGTACACAACCAGAAGGACGAGAAAGCTGGCATGAACTACCAAGTAGAGTGACGCCACGAGAGCAATGAAGCCGTTTGCGACGACTAATTCGAGTGTTTCAACCTAGAAAGAAATTGATTGTGGCTGCTTCTTTACTCAACATACCTTAATCGATATTAGCAAGAACACGAGCGATATCATCCAAAGGACGGCCAGAATGAGAAAGATGAGCGTTGACAGACCGATTAGCTCGTATGCATCGGATTCAAACTGAAATAGTATAGTTACAGACATTATTTTTTTCAGTAAAGCCCCTCTGCAGTTGCTTGTATTCCCCATAGAATCTCTAACAACTTGCGACGAGTGATTCAATTATCGCCTGCGCGTACTCTGTATAACACAACCGCATTAGATCCCCGTCTTCTTCTAGCCTCGTCTTACTCACATGAGCATGTTATGCATCGAAAACATTGACGGGATTTGTTACTCACGCTCGTATTATCTCATTGAAGCACGCGCCGTTACCATGGGAATAATAGTAAAAGTCACGCGTCATTTTTTCGCTGTATATGAGTAAAGATATCACCGATGTGAATAATAGACTACGGTAGCCGCTGTTAATGTAAATAATTAAAAAAACGATGCTTACGATGCCAGGAACGACGAGGGTTGCATTACGGAAAGGGGCGTGGAAGTCGTAGTGATGGTACTCTGTGTCGTTACCAATGTCAACTTCCTGAGAAAACCAAATATACAATTGAAATACATATTAGAAATATTCAGACTAGGAGTCTACTAGGAGTTTGGCGATTGTTAGTGTATATTGTTTTTTTTAGTTCGGCAAGCAAGATCATCATTGGTTCTTACCATGCTCTTGAGCAGTTTTATGGTTGTATCCACTGGCCCAACCCCGGTCTCGTCCTCAATCAGAATAGTCGACGAATTAGTTGTGATTCCAATATCGTCCAGTCCTGAAAAAAGAAGCACGATTTTGCAAATTCAATTGCAATTTGTAGTTTTCTTACCTCCAATTTGGTAGAAGAAGAAGATTGTGATAAGCACAGAGATCACCAACGCTGTCAATTGCACACACAGCGAGGCCAAACCTGTAATTTTAAGCGACATTCAGCTGTCTGGAAGGGTAATTAGACAGGTGCTGCACACTGCTTTCGTTGTGTGAGAAAGCGTACCTCGTGTGATTGTTTTATGTCGGGAAGGACTGAGCGCGTACCTGTTGTTTTTGCTGGGAAGCAGCAGGAAGCATCTTGTGTCTCGAGAGGCGTTCGCTGTTGTCCTCCGCCATTGTCGAACGCGTGCATGCCTCTGAGAATATTTGGCTAAGCTCTAGGGTAGCATTTTCGATGTCGATGTCATCGCAAGTGCGATTACATCGCCGATTCGTTACTAAGCGCACAACCAGGCCAAATCCACTCGAATTTCACGCGCCTAAGAATGAAAAAGACAGTAAAACGTTAGGGTCCTACATTGAGCGAGCGCTTTCGACGGTGCAGAAGGGCTGGAGATGGTATTTACGGATGAGAAAGTCGGAAGAGGCGGACGCGTACGCCAACCACGGATCGTGTCCTTGTGCATGGGCGAGAAGAGCCGGATCGATAGCGTATGGGGTAGGACCGTCGTTTAGACGAGGAATGACCGCACTATCGATATGGTCATCGATCGGAGGAGAACGAATATATGACGGTCGAGACGACGTCGTGGCGACTCTCTCTCACACTCACAAGTTCGGGCTGACTCCCCCTCCTCTCTTTCTTCTTCTTCTTCTTTCTCCTCTCCTCCTTCTAGTCGATGCTTGCTACTCTCCTCTTTGCGAGTGCTCACTCGCTCCTGTCTTCCTCTCCCCGCTCCCTCCCTCTTTCTATCTACCTCAGTTACTATGGATACGGTCGAGCGGAGAATCTCTTCGTTCAGACTGCACTCTCGTTTTGTCTACGCCAACTAGAGAACAGAAAGAATGAAGAGAGCTTTGCCATTCCTTGGAGAATAGCGAAAGCCGTTTCAACCTTTTCTCCATTCCCTATAGGAATCGAGATACGTAATAGGCAGGTGGTAACAAGAAAATAAATGTGCACGAATGGGATCGCAATGGGAAAAGTGCGCTTAGTCATAACAGGAACCTGACAAATGCAATAACCTAAATTGGGGTGTGTTGAATTTTAAAGGCCATGGGATGGATAAATATTAATAATTTCAGTAAGTACATGCGTGCCCTCGAGGACTTTTACGAGAAGAGCTACCCTGAGTTCATCGCCCTTCGTACGAAGTGCAAGGAGATCCTTCAGGTATAATATCCATCCAATGTAGAGAGAGAAAAGAAATGGTTGCCATGAGACAGTGAACCATCATGCGAAAAAAGTAGTTTTTAGCGCGGAAACGAACGAGAGCCTAAAGGGACGAATGTTATCCTAGACGAGAGTGCAAATGAGAGCAGTGGGTAGGGAAGGTAGGGCGGACTTATTTCCGCTCCTCTCCATACTTCCTCCAACCAATCTATCGCCCAGTAATGAATCCGCCCAGAAGCCTTCTGAAACCATTGGCTTCAGTGGTAGTAGAACGCGATAATGAATAGATTCACTACCGTATACCACGGCGATCTCACCATAAGAGCATTTTCACAGTGTTAATGAGATTCGTAAGATACATGAGCGTGGCGATAATTCATTACGCGGTTGTGAAATAGACGAAGGTGAGTGCCCTTTATCCCCCTGAGTAGGCGGAGAGTCCGATACTTTACGATAGCAGATGGAGAGGGAAGCAATCACGAGTGGATCTCCTAGGCAACCCCCCCCCCGTTCTCCCTAATTAATCCACTCATCCCTTCGAATAACATACGTTGTCTTTCTCCTGACTTCGTCCGATACGAGGTTGAAGATCTTGTCTACCTCGCGTTTACTCAGAATAGCGAAGAGACTGATCTTCCTTCTTACTACTTTCGATGCATCCATACTCACTGCAGACGTGAACACTGTATGAGAGCAGTCAAGCGAGATATCTGATATGGAGGTGGAAAGCAACTCACTTACTGATATCGAGAGCGTGGGAAAGACGTGATAAGTGACTACAAAGGGGAAGTCGTGAGAGTGAGAATTTTATATCACGAGCTGGGCAGAAGTGAAAACAATGAAAAAAATGAACTCGAGATGCGCTACTGTTATGTAGGACTTTATTGCATTTATGAAAAGACAACTGATGATTTAAAAGTTGTGGGAACGGAGCATTTGATCACTTGAGCTAATGAGTATGGACATTTATAAATGAAGCATCAGAAAAATTCAGATAAACTGAATAAATGAGAATTAAAGAAGAGTATTACAGGAAGAAGAGGATCTCTCCGAAATTGTGCAGCTGGTCGGAAAGGCTTCCCTCGCCGAGTCTGACAAGATCACCCTCGAGGTATGCAAATTTGCCTTGAGAGTTGTGCTGAAACTGATATTTTCAGGTTGCCAAGATCATCAAGGACGATTTCCTTCAGCAGAACGGATACACTCCTTACGACAGGTACGGAAGATTGCCCATTTCAACAAATACCTTACTTTCTACACTAAGAGGCATCACAAATGCTGATGCTCACTTTCATTTCAGATTCTGCCCCTTCTACAAGACTGTTGGTATGCTCAAGAACATGATCGCCTTCTACGATCTGGCTCGTCACTCCGTCGAAAGCACCGCAAACACCGACAACAAGGTTCGTTATTGAGAGATATCATCAGGAATTTCAAGCAAAACTTCTTCAATAACTTTTTCCAGGTAACGTGGGCAATCATCAGAGACCACATGGGAGACCTCATCTACCAGTTGTCCGCCATGAAGTTCAAGGTACGGAATAGACACAGAGCTATCCAATGCGATTTTTCTCTTAGTAACTTCATTTTGTTGGTTGCAGGACCCCGTGAAGGACGGTGAGGACAAGATCAAGAAGGACTACGACGACCTGTTGGAGGCCATGCAGACCGCCTTCAGAAACCTCGAGGACTAAGCGATCTCACCGTTCCCATTTATTCTGAGCAATAATCAACAACAACTCACTCTCATGTTTGTGACACGAAAAGCTATAACTCACATTCCTCCGCTCCAGCCCCCTCTTAATATTGTGATAGTCGCTCCCCTCTCGTTTTAGTCATGGCTGACCAACCACATTCCAGTACCACCTCTCACTTAATTTGTGTACCCATTCCTTTTTTTTCGATGTGGCTGTTGACTCTCCCCCCTATGTATTCTCATCCGCACACGAGCCAGTGTTAGACCATCCCAAGTTCTCGATAGCGATATACTGTATGCGTAGTAGTATTGTAAAGTGAAATTGTGTAGAGAGAGAAACAAATATATACTGTAGAGATTCTTCATATTGGGAGCGCTCGCCGCCCGCAGAATGATTGTATTATTTCCTGAACGAAAGTGAAAGTATTGATCGACGAAAGGCGAATAAACAATTTCAATAAATGATCTGAACACGCAGAACAGCGAACGGATGTTCCACCTTCTCGATCGAATAGACCAGTTTGCTTCGCCCATCTTCTCTTATCCCTATCCTATCCATCATTTTGATAATGACATTCGGATTCGGGAAATATGTACTTGGAAGTTTTGTTCAAGCTACGCTCTTAATATTAAGATGTTGTTGTTGTTGTCAACGAGTTGTTTAATGAGACCCTTCGGAGACGATATTCATTCACGGTTGCTGGAAAAAAATCTTTTCATAGATGGCCATGATGTGTTTTGAATTTTGGATCTGAATAGACAATCCAAAAAACCGCTGAACAAGATCTAATGAGATAAATTTTGCTTTTCGTGTTTATCAAAATAAACGAAAATACACATGGACCACCCCAAAAAGTCACTTTATCTTTCACACGATAAACAATTATTTGTAGGAAACGCAATATGAGATAAAATGTAGAAATCAAATTAGATGATATATACTAGAATTAAATATTTTCGTCAAGTAAGTCGGCTCGAGAGGGGAAACGAAACAGAGAGTGCTCATCCTTCCCCTCTGAATTATGGCACGATCTATAATCAATGTGGTGGCTTCCCAATTGCGATACTCTGAAGACGATATTCGATTTGTGTAATAACAACAATATTCTCTTTGAAAAATATATAATGAAAAATATAGGAAAAGACTGACCACGCCAGCAAAGACGAACAGAATGGATAAGAAAGCAGAATGCGTATCTTACCACTTTCTGAATGGTTGTTTCTCTTTAGTGCCTAATTCAAAGGCATTCTTGCCAAAAGCGACTATCTAGTATCATCTTTGTTTAAGCTCACCCTCAATCGCTGGTCACGCTCTCTCCGAACTCTTAGTGGAATATCCGGTGTACTCTGTGTGAATCGAACTGAGCGAGAGAACGTCTGAACTACTCTGCCATGATGAATTATGTAAGTAACGTTAATATTGTAATCAAAAATACCCGCCGCTCGTCTGTCTCCATGATCTCTTCGACGCCTTCGTTCATGACGTCGTCGAGTTTGAAAAGGACGTCGACTTCGCTTGGCAAAAATCATATCGATAATGTCAAATTTAAAATAATGAACTTAGTACAGAAATATTAAATAAAGTATGTTAAACTGAGAATTTCTAGAGCAACGAATCGAAAAATGGAACGCTGTTGATCATATAGCACAAAAAACACTTTGTTACCTGCTGCCCTTCGATTTGGTACTCTCGTAAGGAGTGTGAGGTAAAAAAAAGATGGGCTGAACGTTCTTGACTTGACAAAAGGAGTGTGAAAATATTACATGTTTAGAGACTATACATGTTTGAGAGTAATTGAACGGATTTATGTTTCACACACTATGAAGAATCGAAAACCAACATTGTTCAATTCATAATAATTGACACATATATGCATAGTGAAGCAAATGAGAGCTCAATATCTAATCGATCTTTTTCTTGTTTCCAATAAAACAACGTCTAAAAACAGCTCTAAAACAAATGAAGGTCAATCCTAAGAAAATGAGGACTATGGAGGTAAGAAAGGCAAAAACATCGAGGCAGTAGTATTGGAAGAAGTTGAGTTGAGTTCCGTAGTGATCAAACATCCTGAAATTGTTCTCGATAAATCTCAGTCACTTTCATAAAAAATAACCTAAGTGGTCCGTATTTAGCCATGAACTCCATATTGCGAACGAATGTTTCACGAGCAGTGAACGGGCGATTGCGAATCATCTCTCCGACCAGTTTTGCCTTTATTGAGTACCTAGTATAAGTGAAATTGAAATGAATATTTGGAACGCGACTAACTCTTCATTCTCTAAGACTTCTCGAATTGTCTTCTCTAGAGTCTCTCCTTCAGCAAGAATTGTTTTCTCGAGGACAACTCCCGTTCCGATTCGTTTGATGGTCTAAATAAAACCTCGCATGGAGTATGAGATGTTCGATTAAATCTATTGGAAGCGATCAATCATTATCGAACAGTGAGCAACTTCGCTTTCACACCTGTGCATTTCGTTGTTGATCTCCTAGCACAGGAATGACTATCAACGGAACTCCTGCCGTCGTAGACTCGATTGTACTACCTTGACCACAGTGAGTAATGAAAAGTGAGAGACGAGGGTCGTCTGAAAATTCATCGACAAATGATTTGTTTTATGGCTATGATTGACAGCGTTAAAAAATATTGAATAGTAACTGACGTAGCATATCATTTTGAGGTACCCATGTGCTCTCAATCAAATTGTCGATCCCCTCTGATATTCGGTGCTCTGGCTTTTCATATTTCCATATGAAAGTCACGTCTGGGAACTGATGAAAAGTGTATTATTTCCTCATTTGCCGATATTCTACTTTTATTTTTATTTTTATTTTGAAACGAACCTTCTGAATTGTTTTTCTGATAGTCTGTTTGTAGCTGTCGGGCATGAGATAACTCTTGGCCACACTTCCAAAAGAGACAAGGACAGTTTTCTTCCGAAGATCAAGAATTTTCGACCAAGACTGAATTTTTTGATTTCATGAAGAATTAATAAAATACGATGATAGTTTCAAAAATCATGATTACTAATAAAAAAGGAACCGCCATACTTGGTTGAGTGGTTTGTATCCTCCAGATACGCTAATTCCTCCAATATCTATGATCTTGTGTGTGATAACTCGTGGAAAATCAGTGATGGGCTCGGAATTAAGGAAGAAGTACGAAGTCTTCTTGAGAATTTCCTGACAATTAGTCAAATAGCTAAAATTAATACCAAATCATACCTCGGATGTAGAAGAATTTTCACCAAAATGCTGTTTGAACATTTCATCAAAAGGACTCTGAAAATATATAATTATAATGCACAATTCTCAAACGTCTAAACATTGGAAACAGAAAAGCCTTTAAAGTAGTTGAATCAACACATTCGATAGGTACTATACCCACTTGAAGCATAGACCAGAAGAAATAAGGGAGTACTCCCGTGATTGAGTTGCTCATTCTCTCCACAAATGTCATTCGATCCGAATTTTTGCCAAGGATTCCTTCAATTCATTTGTGAATCTAATTTTAATACTCATTTATAAAATTGCATATGAAAAATATTTGTGATGAAGGATTTCCGACCTGGCACATAACTGGGAACGGAAGGGGCTCCTGTGAATCGAAAAGTGCCTTCGGATGAAGCAGTTGAGAGAGTACTCGCAATATTCTTGATTCCAAGCTTATCGAATATTCCTGTACAAAATAAAAGATGAGACCAGAAAACAATCCACTACAAAAAAACTGCCGTCATTCCGACAGGTTTAATCGACAAATCCTTTAAACTCTAGTGACGCCCGTCTTTCCAAGAAGGGAGGAAGGGGGCATTGTTTCTCTTATCAGTATAGTGAAAACATGTCATCATATTCGTTGCACTTTTCATTGTAAATATAGAGCGATATTCATCTCAACAGAAAATAAGCATCGAAGCTCTTGAAATATCTACCGTATCCGCAGAAGCAGACTGGCTCCGTGAATGCTGCATCATATTTTTCTTTCGCGAGCTGTTCCATGAATCCCGGATATTGTAGCGTGACTAAAGCAAGTTTTAGAACGAACGTATCGGAGAAATATAATTTTTAAACACTGTTCTGCTCACAATTGCATTGTCCATGCCATGCAGCCATGAGGTGCTTCACTCCCTGCAAATTATGCAACACTTCTTGGTTACTGTTCAGTTGAGCTACTGTTGAAGTCAAACTCACGCCCAATGCTCCCATAACTCCTTCAGAGACCCAAGAATTGGTGATCATATCGGCCTCAATACCGGACTCATAAGCTATTGATTCTGGTGATTGAGGAATTATGAATACCTAAATCAAAGGTTAAATTTTTTAGCAAATATTTATTATTTTAAGAGAAAAGATAACACCGTGTAGGATACAATAATACCTTTGCTCTCGTTTCTTCCAGTTTTACTCGGGTGTCGATTATTGGTGTGATTACGTGCTAAAACGAAAATAAAGAATAATATGAGAATATTTTATTATTTTCTCTCTTTCAATAATTTGAACTAACCACTTCGTGCCCAGCATCAATGAGTGCCTCGTGAAGAGCATGCATAAATGTACAATGACTTCGACCATAGACAGGATTGTAAGAGAGAAACCTACAATATTATATGGTCTATGTTATATAAAATTGCCCTATTAAGATACGTAGTGTATGAGCGGGACAAAACGGGACTCACTTCAGACCCGAAATAGTCGGTAAGAAACAAACGAGCAGCAGAAATATTTGCATGGCAATACTCTGGGTACTCATCGTCCTTCACTCATTCTTATATACTTCCTTATCAGTAGGAAACCGTGCGATTTATTTGCCTTTTCTGCCATTGTGAGGATCTTCTCAACTCACAAAATGGCACACTGTACAAGCTTATGCGCTGACGATTCACAGATTGTTTGTGAGATAAAGTGCATATGCAACCATCACCGGTAATCCTAATACGTGAGATTTTCAGTTACAGGAACCACAGACTAAGAGAGAAGTGATTAGTGGATAAGAGAAAATAATTTAAAGATATATTCTATATTGTATATGATAGTTAAGCAAAAAAATCGAAAAAGGCACTGAAAGATATTAAGAATGGCTTCAATTGATAAAGAATTTCATCTTGTGCAATTATGTATTTGGGTGGAGCCGGCAATACAATAGTACACATTTTTATGCCCTCATCGTGTGGTGAAGTCTCTTGAATTGATCAATGAAATCGTACATGATACTGATGTGCCCTGACGAATTTATGATGTCTGTGAATGCTAGGATGGACATGTCGAATATTCATTTGATGGCCGGATGGTTCTCCAAATGTCCGCCTGTCACTTCTGTTATGAAGAGTAATCAGGCTTACGACAGGTAGCGATTTTCTCTGAAATGTACGCTGCTCAATGAGACTTTATGAATAAGCCATTGTGAAAGATTGTTTAAAAATACTATTAAATTAAATAATTATTGCCATTTCAGTACAGTTTGTAATGTTCCTATAGGGGAATAAAAAAGTACCTCTCTCTTAAATACGAATTTGTACAATAAGAAAAGTGCTAGAAGCAGAAGCAGAGTCAAAGCCGACTCGTACATATTGTCATCCAGTGAAAATGAAAGGGAGAGTACTTCATTCTTATTCCATCAGACCACAATCACCTCGTATTCATTTTCAGTTTTTGAAGACTCTACGACACCAATGCCTTATTACGATTTTATTTATTCAGTTCACACAAATACACATTGAAAGCTGCATGGCATCCGTAGAGACTGACTAAATAAAGAGGTTTGAAAAATAAATACATAAATACAATAAATTACGAAATGTTCTCTATTGGTTTGAGAATCAATTATTAGTAATTCGAGAAACGCTGAACCTTGGATACGGGAAGTAATCAGATAAAAATTAGATAAAGAGAGAGAGGAGAAAACCGAAGGCAGTTGTGCTCCACACGAAAGTGTTCTGAGGCAATTGAAGAGCCTGGAAAATTAGAAATTATGAAAATATTCAAAGTGAATTGGTAAAAGTCTAATCCTTCTCGTAGGGAGATTTCTAAGATTTACAGCAAGGACAATCTCGAATTTACTTTTATCAAAATCGAAAGATTTTAATCTAGTTAAAAAGAGTCGTGCCCTATCATTCTTCGACACGCGTCGTCCGGAGGATCTATCTAACTTATCTCGTCGTGTCAAGACATTTCCTACTCGACATTCATACCTGAGCGTGGAGCTGGTCGATGGCTTTGTCGATAGGGCCAGTCTTGTATGTCTTCGTGGCAATCAGAGAGTTTTGGGCGAGGAATTCAAGGATCGCCGGGGAGTCCTGCAATTTGTGTTCATATAATGTGATATATATTTAATTTTTTAAAGTTTGAGTATAAAAAATTAAATGTTTGGCATTTTCCTCGCATGGCGGGCTTGCCATCCCATCGTCGTCAAATGCAAAAGTCGATGATTATTACCTTGGTCATCACGGGCATGTATTCGTGCTGTAGAGAACGCGTCCACCACGCCCTTAAGAGTAATATATCCTTTATATGTAATTGTAAATTAGAATATTTTATAGTATACTGTGTTCTTTATACATTAGTATACCAAATAGTATATTAGTATACCTGCAGTATATGTAAACGGATTCCTCCGTGCATGTTAGCTGATTCCAAAGGCCAAACTCACTTGGATCCGGGCTTTGTGAATTTGTAGTGATAGAGTTGGGCACGAACAAAAGTGAGTGGCTCCTTCTTGTTCTTGAATGGCCAATCCTTGAGTTGTCCGATCACTGCAAATTTATGTAATCGCGTGTCTTTTTCATTGTAATCAATTCTCCCATTTCTACATAGAAAAAGAATATTTGTAAATTAGTGTATGCAAAAATATATTTTTAAACCCGATCTCACCGTTGGCATCGTTGTTCAGGAGCCGATTGACGAGAGAGAGGAACCACGGATTATGCTGATACGCTCCCAGAGCAGCAAACCACATCTGCCAGTCAAGACGAGGCTGATGAGGCACTGAAAAGTAATATTGATTTTGCTGATCGCCAAAACAAACACAAAAAAGGCGAAAATTTGTCTGAAAAAAACATACAAACGACGGCAGGAGAAGCGTTCACATTTCCGGGTTTAGCAAAGAATTCGATTTCCTTCCAGGGTCCATTGGGAGCATGCGATCCCTCAATAACGATTTCTGGACGGCCCTCGACACCAGTCATTCTGAAAAGATTTTAATAAGCATAAAAAATAATTTTAAAAAATGCGCACCTTCTGAAGAGTCCATACGAATGAGTGAACTCGAAGTTGCGCGTGCGAACATGGATCTCACGGAGAATATCGGGAATGCGGTTAGAGGCGGCGTCGTCGATTTGTGTGAAGGGCACCTGTGTTCAGTTCGGTGAGGTTAGAAATGGGAAGCAATAAAGGTTTCTGGTCTTTTTGAATAGTGGACATCGAAATCAAATATTTGCATAAAAAATATTGAATATACACACGAAAGATGTCCAGAAGAGGAAGGAGCCGAAGAAAAGCACGAAGAAGGCATGACGACCAGTGGCACCGAAGATACTTCCCGATGAACCTGCTATTCAAAAATAACATATTCAAACATATGTTCAAAAGGAAACATCTTCTTGGGTCTGAATTAACTACATTATGCTCTCGTTCGTTCTTTCCCTACTCAGATTCATGTTCACCTCCATTAGACTTTGTCTCTACAGCCTTCTTCTCTCCTTTACCCTTTCCACTCTTCTTCGACTTTCCTTCGGGAGTTGCTGCTGGAGTCGCCTTGTTATGCTTCCACGCACTGAAAATATTGATTATTCAGGGATCGCATAATAAATAGGTCTTCTTAACTCTTCTTTTATATAAGGTGAAAAATTTGAGGAGAAATGGGTACTGACGTGACTAGGAACTCGAGGAAGACGAGAACAAATCCGACGATGGCAACATGGACGAAGACGGAAGTGCCGAGCTTCGTCATCTTTGCGAATTCGGCCTTGGAGAAAGCTGAACAATATATATATTTTTTATATATTATATATTTATTTTTCCCCAATAATCCCAATAATCACAACTCACTGATCTTGCTAAGGACAGTACTGCTCTTGGGGTCGTACTGAATGCCGAACATCATCGCCCAATGGACGGCTGCGGCTCCGAAAACAGCTGCAGAGACAATGAATTCGAGGAAGCGTCGTCCCAATCCGCGAGAGCGAATGGCTGCCGAAGTGTATCCACCTGTAAATATAAAAAAAATAATTTAGAATTAATTGACTAAAAAGAGACGAAGAGGATACGTCAGTGAAATATACAATTGCTTACCTTCGAGACAAGAAACGCAGAGTAGAGCAAAGTGGAGGTTGAAGAAGTTGTAGTTGCCAGTGGCCATGATTGCGAACATGAAGATAATCTGCAAATCAGGACATAGAAAATATGGTACTTAGCGAAATTAAGCATAACGACGCACATTAGGAATGGCGGCGATGGCTCTTAGCATCGGAATTGGGAGAAGGAACATGGGCGGAAGATAAATCTCGATGAAGAAAGTGAGTGCGACGGATATACGACGAGCCCATTCGGGTTGATTGTGAGCGAACCAAGCGAGTGGAGTGGGCAGACATTGTGTCTCGTAATGGATGTCCAAAGCTGCAATGATACTATAAAGATCGTGATCACCCTCATATTTTATCCTTTTTGCGAACAGTTTTTCCGAGTGATCCACAATTCTCTCAAGCTTTGTACATCTTTCTATTCAGTTTTGAGGTTGCACCTGCACCTATCCCATTTTCGTTTTTTTTTTAATGTAAGCTCTCCAAACTCCTCTAATACAGGAGAGCCCTCACCCCACTTTCAGTTATGTCCACCTCATACGTAACATTACTATCGTCGCGCTTCGGGCTTCTAGTATTATTAAGTGCCACTCACCGGTGAGTCCCCACCAGGTGGGACACATTGATTGCAGTTTGACGATACCCGAGGAGAACATGAGGCGAGCAGCAAGGAAGCGAACGAGATACGTGGACATCTAAAAATAAAGATATACTTTAAACATTAATTTTACTTGAATTCGTACTAACCAGATCTGCAGGAGAATTTCCGGACGCAGCCACAACAGTCATGAGCCATCCCGATTCGAGCACGAGCGAGTCCCATTGGAAGTACAGAAAGGTGTCACCGACCTGGATGCGGGTGATATTTAAATTATCACTAGTCTAAGAGTTCATAATTTTTAAATATTTCAGAATATTCACCTTGACGATTGAGAGATAGAGTAGAACAAGGATGAGATAGAATATGAAATGACGAGTAGGTCGAATTGCAATAGTGCTGATTGAGAAGAAGATACCGAGGAGGGCAACGATCTATAAATATCCGATATTGGTATCTTATCGCATCGGTTGCTCTATACCTGCAGTGCCGTGGACGGTTTGATCGATAGTTGGTGTGAGAGAACAAACACGAGGGGAGAAACGCAGTTGAGAGGGTCGGATGCGACTGAACAATTTTTAAAAAATATTAGCGACTATGCACAACATGAAAACCGGATTCGCGAAATTTTATTCAACTTATTATTTTTGCTCACCACATTTCTCAATCTTCGCTGCAACTGGAGCAATTCCGGTCTCTCCGTAGAGGGCTGGAATTTGCAAGATTATATAATTTCCTTATCTAGTCTGTTCTTCTTTCCCAGGCAGTAATTCACTCTCCGAATACTCGACCTTGTCAACTTCTCGAAGGGAGGATAGATAACATCGCCGACCCACTTTATCGTAATCGAAATAGCCAAACGGATTAGCCTCGTGGTTTGGACGCGTCTTTTATCGATTTATATACTAAGGATGATTTGAAAATTGCAATAATGTTTTTACCTGGGATTTGATAGTAGATGGAGGCAAAAGCGATGAGATAGATAATCGATTGACCAAGCAGCAAGACCCGCTTCAATCGTTGAGTATCCATCAGAAAGACCATGATGGGAGGCCTTGATTACCTTCACAAAGATTCATTTTGATTAATCGCCGTTAAATGATCCGCGTCAATTGTTAATTGATATTAAAAAATAGTAAAGAATGCATAACATCAATATAATAAGTGAATATTGTCAACTGCGGGATAAGGCAGATTTTTAGAGAGACGCCTAACGACGGATTAGGCAAATGTGAGGGTTGTTTGTGGGAGGGGCCGAGAACGGAGTGACCTTAGACGAATACAGTTTGAACGCATCCTTCGCTAAACTCAGTAGATGGAACTAACAAATGAACGGAATTAGAAAAACAAGAAATTACAACAAACCTTTAGTATGCCAGCATATATCATTTTTCAAATATTTAATTTATTTTAATAAGAGAAATCAAATACTACTTGGGATTTTTTGCAAAATGTATACTCTTTTCAAAAATGGAAAACCGTAGCGATATTACTTTTCAATTAAGAATACGAGCATTTTGGTGAAACATTATTGACAAAATAGTTGGGGATTAAATAAAACAATGTGGGGTTGTTTGAAAAGGTAGAAAGCATACACGGATGAGTGTTGTGCGTGTCAATGTGTTTATTGATACCAATTAAGCAGCGGAAGTATAGTTATTTTTCCAGAATTTCGTATCTCAACAAAAAAGTCAACATATTTACAATTGGCATGCAATCCAGATACTTTTTAGATCGAAATGCAAAAAGTAGTATGTGAGCAGCAAGTTCCGCTTGCGATGTTCCTCCTTTCTTATGTTTTTTTTTCATAAAAGAATAAAAATTTCAAATAAGATATCGTTCCTTTCGATTGTTCATTTGTCGGCTTACCTGTAATGTCAAGGTCTCAATACTCAATGATGAAACGTCTGGAAAATATTTCTTTGAGAGAGAATTAGCTGGGCATTATAAACAAGAATATGTATGAACCATAAAATTATTGTGTTTATAAATTAGAACTTCATGTGATGATAAAATCATTCAGGACACAAAAGAAACAATTTTATACAAAGGAAGAATTGCGAAAGACTGGTGAGCATCGTAAATCAACGGAGAATTCACTGGGAAAGTGGAAATAAATAAAACTGAATGAAATTGTGGAAGCTGCCAGTCTATGACATACCGCGATGATAAATGAACGATTCACAAACATAATTATCATTATAAGACGTTCGGATCGGAATGTGCTTTAAGTGTAGCCTCTATACGTTCTAATGTTGAATCGATAAATATGTTATCGATTGATTAGAAATAAGATCAGTGAAATCGCATAGAAGATACTGAAAAAAGAAGTTTATAAGATTGCACGTATTCTATTTGTCAATAGTTAAATAATTGGATACTCTTTAAAAAAAATTAAAGCGTTACCTTTTTGAATTGATGTCGTTCGATATACTGGGGAAGTCATTACAAAGCTGTCCGGAACACACGCACATGTTCATTGTTCGATTCGATGATCGACCTGCAATGTTAATTTGAAATTGTCCAAATATATTTTTTACAACTACATCCTGTCATCTTTTGCACCTTCTTTTCATTCGTGAAGCTATTGAAATGAAAAGGAATTCCTTACTTGCAAGATGCGGAGGCAGCAACTGTCGCATGCTCACACTCAAGCATTCGTGATCCGACTCTGAAAAATTCCCAAAAATTTACCTCGATTTCGTTTGTGCTCTTAGCTCCCTCGAAAATGTCACTTCTCACACTTATTCTTGGCTTCTTTCAACTCGAAATTTCCCCAACCCTCCTCTCTCTCTCTATTTCGCCCGCTCTTTCGTCGCAACTTCTGTCCAACATGGGGATTTATGAGTGCGGATCGGAGGGGCGAAAGGAGGAGGGAGAGGCGCCTTGAGTCTGATTTGTGGCTCCCAAGCTTCGGATCCCGTCAGCGGATCTCAACTTTCTAGTGACACTTAATTACAACAGTTCTTAGTCATCGCCCCGTCTAAATCGAAATCATTCAGTGTTGCATGATTGCAGCTTCGAATATGTGAGGAATAATCGTAATCGTCTGCTTATGAAGGAGCCATATATGGGTGGTCCCTCGTGGCAAGTCCAAATTGGATGCTCGTGTCTGTGTGAACTGAGCTGACGATGATAACTTTGAGGGGGAAATCCGATTACTGCCAGCGAGAGAAGAGAGAGGGGGAAACGCGAGAAGGGGAGATACACTAACGCGTCCTTGCACACGACAAAGAAATATTTTAGAAACGCTGACTCTGTCTTGATCACCTTATAGCAGACAATTGTTTTGAAAAATATCCGAAAGTCGGCAATAACAGTAAAAACTGACGATGTGATGAAGGCGGAGGCAGTCTATAAGTATGTCTGAATACACCCGAGATACAACCACGAATGATGTTACTGCCGATGCGTTGCCCTGAAAGTAATAACTTTCGATTTTAAATATTTCCAAGCACATGGAATTTTTAGATGCGAACTCAATCCGCTCTTGAAGTCTCATCGGGTCGAGAGACGAATTCAATTTGGATGAGGGAGATTGAAATTCGCTGCATTTTTTCGAGAGCCGAGGAAACATGACTTATTTTAAAACATTTTTTAACCTTGTTTGTTGCAGGCTACTCCTTGGTTTTGAGTAGTGCGCCATACTGGTTGCGACCCAATTGTGTATGCATATCAACTCATCGGGACTACTCTTTTGCCCTTATAGCGCGCTGCTGTCAGATATCTCTCTTTCCACTCGGTGTCCCTCGTGAATTTGTCATCGTGAAGGCAAACACAATGAGACGGGAAGAGGTTAACAAGGTAGAGATTGTCGCACTCCCGGTGTTGGTGTGTGCAGTCCTGATACCCGATCCCCCACTCCCAGTATTCGATCTCAGCAAATGTCAGTCGACTACGGGAAATTCAGAATTAATGGAAGATAAAACAAGGATACAAATTTGTAGGCGCCTTGGACTTCAAATATATATGTGCATACTTTCAACTGATGGGAACGGGAGATCTACACGAATCTTCCTAATTTACTAGTCCTAGCCTCTGGCACCTACCCCTGACACTCCGCGGATTGTCCCTCGGATATGATGGATTATGTTTTACACACAAGCGAGCGCTCTTTGCGGGGCGAGACCGCAACTGACACACTGCTCCTCTCTTCCGGGGCACGTCAAGTTTCTAAGCCGGATGAATGGAAAAGTAAAATATCATATTTAAATTTCAAATTCAATTGTTCTCCACCAGATTTATCATGAATAGGAGAGTATCGCGGATCTTTGTTAAAATTTGGTGGAGGTCTTTTTGGCGAAACGGTTTGGGGTTTGAAGCACTACAATATTGACTATATCTTCCTGGTGCAAATCACTTTCTCGCGCATTTTGAAATACTAGAGCCGTTAGGAATGAGGTTCCCCGGGGATGCCTTTCTTGAGTAATATTCAGTCGGAGGGGGAATTCACTCTCTTTCTTCCTCCATCCTCCCCTCTACCCTCTGCCCCTCTTTTCATTGTCAGTGGCTGCGAACATTGCGTGACAGTCACCAATCATTGCGTTTCTCCGGAGAGGAAACGCAGCATCGAGAGAGCATGCGAAATGCGGATCGAAAGCACATCAATTGGTGACTCAGAAAAATTGTGTGCATCTGGAATTAGACAGCAGCGTCGCAAAATATTGTAAAAGTGCTACAATACATCAATCGAAATCAAAGAAGGAGTACAGACCTGCCAGAATTTTTGGTTCAATGACGGTAATACAGAAGGCTGAAGGACAGGGCACGATACCGATTCCCTGCGAAAGACATTGGTTTATTTTCGCAATCGATTCGTAACATAGTTACACTTGTCTACTACCAACGGTGTTTCGATTATTCATAATTATATTATAAAAATAGTATAATATTACCGCTTTGTTCGTAGAATGATCAATGTGATAGCACTCGTCGCTGAAGTTCGCTGGAGTATAGTAAAGCTGCAATTACGCTTTTATAAGAAATTTGTTCGTCTATCTATATTTATTTCAGGAATCCGCACGAATAGGTTTTCCATTCAATCTTCATCTACGAGCCACTTCCTCGGATCTGTGTTTGTGTATCGTCGTTGACACTAGCTTCTCATGCCAACATAGAGAGAGAGACGCTGGAATTCCCCCAGGGGAAGACTTGTGTCCCTCCAGCGGCGCAATTTTTTCTCGCCACACCCTAAACTGGTTGGTTGACTAGGCTCATCTCGATTCAGTAGTACCCACTTCGACTTGCTCTCGGTTGTAGTTTTTCAATAAAGTTGTAGTGTTTTGAGAACTCTCAGTGGAATAACTCAAACTAAAATAAGACAAAAAGCGCGCCGACAATGGGAAATAAACGAGGAATTCAAACCTCAGAAGGGTACTTAGGCAATGAGGAAAGAAAAGGGGGAGTGAGGATGAGAGGAAGATATCTCAAGTGGACTTCACCCGAGTTACAAGATTCAAACGCACTATTTTTGTTGAATCAACTCTTGTATTGTGAACTATGAATTTGAAATAATATTTTTTCCAAAAAAAAAAATCATATTTTTCACCTCCTGCAGGTGCTTCCAGTGATGGAGGAAGTCTTCCGACATACAGCTGTAGCACATTCGGGTTGCTGATCTGCAATCAATTGATGAGGAAGGGGAACACACATTCACTCTCTGACGAGGAGCAGTAAACGTGAATGGACGTCCGGGCCCAGTAATTTGACAAGTGGAAGAGAAACGTTTGAGAAAAGAGGAAAAGACAAGCCCGAAGGCAACAGAGGAGGTGCAACAACGAGGATCGGCAAAATCCGCACATTTTTACATACAAGCATCCTATATCATACTTAATTACGGTTAGATTCAGCCGATTCTCACTGCGACAATAAAGCAAACAGAAACAGAAAGGCAGCCAAGCAGTGTGTGCATCAAACGTTGCGAAGTCATTGCCAGCAGCTACAAAGCGAAGAAAATGAAAGTAGAAGAAGAGAAGATGCAGTTGGGAACGTCACACTACACTTTGGCTGACCCCGTGAACGAGAGTTTCGACCTTGTCTCGTACGAATACGATGAATCCATATAGGAACCGCTCCGACTGCCGACACATGTGGGAAGTGATGAAAGTAGAAGAAGCACGATCAATCGTCTACCCGCAGAGAGCAGCGAGTCTGCAAATATGAATGGTAAAACATCCGAAATATTAATGAAGATGAAACCTGGTCACTGCAAGTATCAAACAAAATATTAAATGATTCCTGTTCATTATTATGTGTTTTGTCGATGTATGTTTGATACTATGATTACCTCTGCTCTCCGCGGTATCCCCTAGATTTAGCATGCACCGCCGTATCTCTCAGCCGAGATCGCGAGAGGCGCCGATTGATTGCATAAGAAGATGAGCGAAGAAAAAGCTGTTGGAGATATATCGATCACCTTCTGACTCGACTGTAATGAAAAAGTGAACAAATAACAAAGTTCAAGTCCGAAGTATCGAATGCACTCAAAAGCGAGCAACTGTAACATAGAGAAAAACAAATAGCAGTTATCATGCCAGAAAATAAGCACTTTTGAGGTTTCCCTTACATATTTACTGGGAAGATCTCAGCTCGTGAAATGTTAGTGGGATGCCTAATCATAATGGAGCTTCGTAATTGGAGCCAGCAGGTGGGAGATTCGTTTTGTGTAAAGGACGGATGGAGGGAAGAAGGGCTCATAATAATTTGACGGGAGCACTCCCGCCTTCGAGCGAAATATAATGATAACACAGCAAGAAAATGTTGAATGAGTGAAAAGTTTTTGGGGGAAAATCATTCAAATTTAGATGGGAACGAGTTGACTAGGAAAGAATAGCACTCGTTGAGACGGAAAATGACATAATGAGATGCGAATAGTAGTGAGAATGCATTTGCTCGCAGCCTCACCAACCTCAATACAATACCATGGACGAGAGCAGCACAAAAAGTGTGAAAAGGCAAGTTATTTGTTGTGTAGCAGAGGGCTTTCACACGGTGCTTTTTCGATCTCCCCAATTATTCGAAGAAGCAGTATAAAGGCAGAGTAGTGGGTCGTATCTCTACTGATCGAAGCCCCCTCTTCACACAAGTGACGCCCTCCAAAGTGGACACAACAAAACGAAATTCTTTGATAAGCAGAGAATGCGTGAAACTGGTGAAGAGGCGAGTGGCGGGAGGAGAAACCAGCGTCGAGAAGTGGAGGGAGGGATGGGAAGGGGGCGGAGTCTAGTAAGAGATGGAGGATACTGCGAAGCGGATGATTTCGCGCTCCCGCTGATAACAGATCCGAGAAAAATAATTGAGATAGTGGGGAAAACTGAAACGATGGAGTGGCGAGTGGCCGTAATTCGCTGTTAATATATCGAACGAGAGGGATTATGCATGCTTGAGTGTTGCGCGGAAAGCGAATTTGGGGGGGGGGGTGTTATGCAGATGGATTGGCGTTGCGCATTATCTCCCCAGGCGGATTAGGAGAAGGAAGAGGATCAGAGAAAATAGAAGATAGCCACCAAATAAACGTTACTCGGTATTCAATATTTATCGGCGCACACACATCATTTGGAAAATTCACCAAGTGGCTTTTTAAAAAGACCGCTTCTCGAGGATTATGGTTGCCCTCAAATGTGTCCAATACTACAAAAAAAGAAGGTCAGAAAGAGAAAAAAAAATAGGGAGATGATTCCGTCAAAGCGGTCTGGCTCTTCTTTTTTCTTTTTTCTCGTCTGATCTCCAAGAGTGTTGGATATGATATAGCTAAAGGGATATCAGTCTTGGCAATTCAGAACTGTATCATTCAGCAGAATTATTTTTTATAGTGAAAAAATTCTTCAGAAGATACGAGAAGATATCACATTGTGTTCACGCGGTGTAAAATAACAAAATCTCATCTTAGAAATATGGGCTTTGGGAATAGCCCGGGATCCCCGATGGTTCTTCGCAGTAAATGGATGAACCCCTATTAATCTTGTCAGCCCTTGGCAGGGTTATCAATTACAGAAGACGCAGTGAAAGAGAAAGCCGGATAGACCTACAATTCAAATTCGCGCACCGCTGGTCATGTGAATAATGATCATAAAATCTTCTGAAACGGCATTAAAAGATGTTCAAGGAAAAGATCTGACGGGATGTGCGAAGGAAAACGCCTGCAGCTGCTGAGATGTAAGGCTGTGATAACATATGATATTCCCCTCCTCTAATTCTCCTCTTTTTCTCTTCCCTGCTTTCTCTCGCTACCTCTACCTCACTTCCGTCAGTTGTGTCGACGAAGTGAGAGGATGAGCGAGTGAGTACAAGAGAGGAGAGCGGGAAGAAAGAGTAGGAAAGAGAAGGGGAGTTTGAAGGAGATGGATCAGTTCGACAAGAGAGATGTGATCGAGATCGAGTGGATACACACCAGCATAGAGTTGAAAATCAAGCCTTGATAATCGCTCTAATAAATATTGCTGCCAAATGAGATTTAGTTGATAATATCACGGGAATAAAAAAAGTGGAGCTGAATAAAGATGAAGAGGAAGTACAACGAAGCCTCACATGAAGTGAATCACGAATGACTACGGAAACCCTAAGGGGCTTCGATTTGAAGAAATAACTGATTTACACGACGGAGCTTGTTCTCTGGAGTCAGGTTCTTTTATTGCTTTACGTAAACTCTATATCTAACTGTTAGAAACTTTAGCACCTGTAATAGACTGAGGAATTTCGGATCTTTAGAAGACATACAAACAGTGCGAAAATCAATTCTTCTCTAGAAGCCATTTCGTTTTGAAAGATAAATACCACTCAAAAGTGCACTCTGCTCTCCAGAATTAAGTTGTAATTGGCACTTCAAGGATGATAAGAGTCATAGCCTCTGTAATGACAGTGAAATTTCGAACAGTTATCAAAAACCCAAGGAATTGGAACAAATCCATGGTTCGGCTCGCGAATCCTATCAATTCACGTGCTAGCAAACATCAATCACTGCAAATTGCCCCCCTCTCGCTGCTCTCAAGCTTCTTCTATGTGATCAGGTCGATTTCCTCAGACAAACGCCCATCATCTTGAGTAATGAGAAGAACAAAAAGAGGTCAACTAGATCCGGACATTTCTTAAAATTGGAACCATAACGTTCTGATTCACTAAGCGAGCAGATTCATCTGTTTCATATAGCTATATTTTCAAATTCTCCTTTCATTTCATACCGAAAAGATTCTCATCTATAAGACTTTAAAAGAGGGATAGAGTGATGTGAAAGGAAATGAATAGGAAGGAAGTGAACGGATGAAAAGGTCATTAGAAATAATATATTCAAAGTGGATGCAGTGATCGTTCAAGTAGCGATATCAACTTGACCTCCACCATTAGAACGATATACTGCTTGAACGTGTTTTACGTACTGAACAAGTGTAGGATTGAATATAACCAGAGATACTACGTTTTTCAAAAAACTTGACAAAAAAATTGTACGCGAATGAAGCCGTACGACTGAACATATCGCGGAATTTTCGCCGCACTCTCAACTACACCACGCATTTTCATTTTTACGCCAACTTTTTCGATTTCATTTCAGTTGTGTTTCATCTATTTTGTGAATGTTTTTTAATACATTTTATGGTTCAGAAGTTGCAGGCGGCTCTCGCCTACACGTTTAACGCACGGGCACGAGCACAATCGGCTGCCCCGTCCACTCGAGGACGGGTGTTGAGAGGATAGTTTCTTCTCTCTATTTTCCCTTTTAGTTTTAACTCGCTGATTTTAAGTACCGATTTTTTTTTAGCTTTGCGGTCCCTTTGCGGACCACTGCGAGGCTCCCGCCAGCGTCATTGTCCCCAGGTTTGTCGGAGTTCCTATCATTTCATCGCTTGTTCACCTTTGTTTCCGTCAAATACGGGTAATCAGTTGAATGCCAGTAACGTATGAGATAAACTACCACGAAATTGGCATAAAACATGAGAAAAGGGTTTCTATTTTGTTCCCTCAGTCAATGTATTTCAGTTGCGAGTACCTGGATATTGATAAATTTTAAAATTTCAGCCCTGTTTCGCCCTCTTCGCCATCCCCGGCTCCTTACAGGTCGGTGTGATTTATTCGTATTTGAACGCTTTTTTTTTTATCACTTGCTCGCTTGTGGTTACCAAATATGAAGAAGCAAGAGCTGAAATGCCCACGATTTAGGGGATTAACTAATGTGTGCAATAATTCCTAGTTTATGCAGTTTCAGCTAAAATTTCACTCAAATTCGCTAATAGGCTACTAATTCACTGCCAACCCCTTTTCTCATATATATGTGACTGAATTTCCAATAAATCTACAATTCCAGCCCGGTCGGCTCGCTCCTCGTCCTCCCATGGCGTGGCCTAATCAGGTCTGTGTGTTTTATTTATATCTGATGCTATTCTTTAATTTTATTACTTGTTCAAGTGCGCTTTCTACTAAAATGCTTTAGGAAGTGCTAAAATCGATGCCCGTACGTTTGGTAATGAAAATGCTTGAAATTAGCGTGAAAATCGGTGAAAAGAGTTGTTTTATTAAACAAACATAAACGAGTAGTTTTCAGTCACGTCGTCTGTCGCTTTGTGTGGGCAACGCGGCGGCCGTCCCACTGTTTCCCTCAGGTTATTATGTTTTCTGTTCCTTTGAATTCTTTTTTTTGGACAAGTCTTGTTTGTTCACATTCAGGTTCGCGTCCACACCTCCGCATCGGGCCTTCACAAGGAAGGATCGCCCTAATGGAGCCCCCTCTCATCCTTGTTTGTTTTTTTTGGAAATAAAAAGCCTTATTTCCAAAAAATGTTTGTTGTACATTACAATGAGTGGAAAAAAATGGTGGGATAAGGCTAGTGCAGACGCAAAAATCTACGGAATACTTTCTGTTTCATGGTTATTGTATTAAACATAGTTTGCACATTACTAACTGACGATTGATGGAAATCAGCTCTTCTGATTCTAACAATGGAATTTGTCATCAAAGCCGTCACAGACAGCATCGAATTGTTTGTCAACATCGTTTCCCTTTTTACGGTAACTTTTATTTCTCGTGTAACTGTCTCCTCTCAGCTTATTAACAGACAAATAATCACACAATAAGATTATTTATTTGATAATGATAACGTTCATGATAACGGTATTCGTTTCCGGTAAAGATAATCTGATTAAACTTGAATTACTTTACTTCCTCATGCATTGCTCCCTAATTAGACCTTAGCGGTATTGTAATACTCGTCCTAGACTACCGAAACATGTAATATTCTTTCGAGATACCGTATCGCCTAATACCACTAATCAATCGATCGAATGTTCTGGTTGATGCGCCATCTTCCCATGTGCTGCAAAAGCAAGTAAAGATTGCTTGGAAATAAGACTTTTTATTTCCAACAAAAAATAACAATGATGAGGCCGCCACGGCGACGTCGCTCCTGCACCCGAGAACGAGGAAATGGGCAGGCGGCAGCTCAGTCGAACCTGAACGCAAACCAACAAAATTTGTTCAAAAATTAGAAAAAAGGAACAGAAAACATAATAACCTGAGGGAAACGAAGGGAAGGCCGCAGCGTGGCTCACACGAAGCGACAGAGGACCATGACTGAAAACTACTCGTTTAAAACTAGTCTTCCCACACATTTTTCAAGTTGTTTTCGAGCATTGCCATTATCAAAAGTTACGGGAATCGATGTCAGAACTTTCTAAAGCGTTTTAGTAGGAAACACTCTTGAACAAGTAATAAAAAAGAGTAAATATAAATAAATACACAGACCTGATTAGGCCACGCCGCGGGAGGAAGAGAAGATCCAGGCCGAGCTGGAAATATAATGTTAATCTAAATTCAGTAGCAGGAAACGTGGGAAAGTGATTGGCAGTGAAATAGAAACCCTTTTGCTCCGTTGAATGGAAGTTTAGCTGAATCTAGAAGTTGCTACACACATTTTTTAATTTATCAATATCCAGGTACTCGCAACGGAAATATATTGATTGAGAAAATAATAGAAGCCCTTTTCTAGTGTTTTATGCCAATTTCGAGCGTAGTTTATCCCATACGTTACCGGCACACGCTAATCAACTGATTACTCGTATTTGACGGAAACAAACGTGCAAGCGATGAAATGACAGGAAATTGGACAAACCTGGGGACAATGACGCTGACGGGAGCCTCGCAGTGGTCCGCGAAGGGACCGCAAAGCTGAAAAAATCGGCACTTAAAATCAGCGAGTTAAAACTAAAAGGGAAAATAGAGAGAAGAAACTATCCTCTTAAACCCGTCCTCGAGTGGACGGGGCAGCCGATCGTGCTCGTGCCCGTGCGTTAAACGTGTAGGCGAGAGCCGCCTGCAACTTCTGAACCATAAAATGTATTAAAAAGCATTTACAAAATGGGTGAAACACAATTAAAATGAAAACAGCTCGAAAACGAAAGCTGAGGCCGGAGAATCCAGAGCCGCGGAATTGCACCCGCTAAATACAGTGAAGTAATACCGCAATTCTTGTTATGTCCGGACAAATTAAAAAACGTAGTAACGGATGAAACCTGTTCCATTCGTCGATTTTCTCTCACGTTCTCGAGTGTTCGCACTAAGCAGAGAATGATACCGATGGTGAGAACACCAGCGAGAACAATGAGACCAAATATGCTGAAATTGGATATCAACATTTATAGTTTCGATATTCAAACGAATTATTCCAACTCACAGCCCGGTATTTCTTTATATGTGCAGCATTCCAAATGACAGCAATGCTCGCCCTTTTTACAGAACCAGTTCAGAACAGTTAGTTTCCTCAAATCAAATTGTACAGGCAATTTTCCAAATCTTTTACTTACCGCTTCGCATATAAGGAAGGCACGTCTTTTAACTCCAAATTCGAGAAATTTCGCGCGCACCTATATGTGAATTATATACTCTAACCATTTAATCAAACTGCCTTATTCTCTCTTTGCATGCAACTACGCTTGAGTCAATCACTAGTTCGACCGGATCGCATTCGATATTGTACGTCTCTTTTCTTTTTGATGTCTCCTTCGAAAGATGATATTCAATATTTTCGATACTAAAACTGGCGTTATTGTATTTTGTGACATTGATTATTTATTCACCTGAAAGTAGCTAATGCACTCCCATTGATATCAGGAGAGAAGATATGAAGAGCGGTCGTGATCATATGATCCTTAATTGTTGCCTTATCCTTTTTCCTGCCAGATCCCCTGAATTGTCTGATTATTTATTTTTTCAGCGAAATTTGCACTAACAGATAGTTTTCCTCTCTATGATTCCGGGTAGTTCGCACATATCCTCAAAAATTTTTTTATTTTATCTTCAATTTACACCAAATTTTGATGACAATGGTACTACTAAAATTGCTTACTAAAATTGCGCAAAATGTTTTTAAAAAATCAATCGTTTATTTGACTTACCTTCGATTGCAGAACAGGCGAAAAGTAAGAGCATCAAGGCTTTCATGGAGCGTCTTTAGGGAGAGAAGAGTCATACAAATGGGAAGGAACTAGGCAAGTCGTCATTGGAAACAAAGCGAGGGTTGCCTATTGTGTCTCAACCAGCTCATTGTTATGAATAACAAGCAAACTTCGGATAAGATAAAAGTTATCATTGAAATGTATCGATTTATTATGTTGATGTATTTTAATATGACTGTTGATGTATTTTAATATGACAATGAATATATGAACATGGAACATTTCGATATTAGACGCAAGAACAAGAGAACCCGTTTGCATCTGGAGTGGTTGGAGCGAAGAACGTCGTTGTGGATGTGCCAGGACCAACCTGAACAAGATACATGAATGATAAAAAGCTGGTCGGGAATAGTTTCGTGATCGTACGTGGAATCTGCTGGATCGGCGGCCGGGTTCTTCGTCTTATCTTTGTACAGTTTGGCACTGCACCCGCTCTTCAGCATAATGCGCCCGATCTGTAATCGAACAGACTAACATAGCATTTACGTTCTATATCTTCTAACTTAAATCGAAGTATCAAGATCATTTGTGATTAAAGAAATCCCAAATATTGTAAGAACCATAAATAAAATGTTGCATACCACTTCTCCAGCACCGAATTTTATTTCCGTCATGACTGCCGGGGTGGCCGTTTTTGCCTTTGTGCCCAATTTCATTTCCTTCGTCGTCTCGACAGTAGTGTAAATTGCGCAATCATTATCGGGTGCCTGCCAATTTTGGAGGTTATACTAAACAAAAGATCTAATCGGATATAAATAATTGGCATAAATAGCATAAATGACATAAATATAAATAATAAAATTATGAACTGACAATTTCAAACGAGCAGGTCTTTGCGCAGAACTTTTTCTTTTCATCTGTAGTCATCGTTGTCGAAGTACAAAAGTTTGCATCGCCGTCCCTCTTGTTCCACTTGGCGCAGCTGCAAATAGGTAGTGGTTTATCTATTACATATCTCGAATGTGTAAAGATCGCTCACTTTGCATTCGCATCTTCTCCTGGTGGAAAGACCTTGGGAGGTGTTGCCCCTCCAGTGCCCGTATTTCCTCCCGTTCCACCAGATGTTGGCGTCGGATGACATCCGCTCTCGTTTCCACATGCGAAAGGACACGACTGTTGCAGGCTGGCCTTACTATACGCGGGATTCGTACACATTCCGTTTCTCTTCCAATTTGCACAACTGAACGAAATTGAAGAAGAATTATGCTGAAATTTCAAAAAAAGGCATACTCACTTACATTGTCGACACTTGCACACTGACCGGCAATGCCAATGACGAGAAGAGAAAGTGAAACAATGAGACGAATCATCTCTAAACAAGAGATAATCATTTATTCGCCTATAGACATTATATAGTGCCTCGAACTCCGTTCGCACCTTGCCTATCCACCTGTGAAATGTGACCGTTCGGTCGATTCAGCTGCAATCGGCCCCCCATTTTCAATGGAAAAAGTGCCCGCAAACTATCTGCGCCCTTTCTTCGCACCTTCTCTCTACAGCTGCACAAATCATTTGAAACCATGAGGCGAAACTGCGAAATTGATGGAGATCTACAGAGATTAGAAATATATACATCTGAATGAACTAATAAATTAGATAGCACATGTGCAATTCGGTGATAAAAGAAATGAAGCATCTGTACACCAATTATGTTTGTGAGAAGTTATGATAATGATACGTTTATTAAAAAAATCGACGAATTGTAATATAAAATGTACAAAATTTCACAAAACTGTACATGATGAAGACGAGACAAGTACGAAATAACATTGTTACACTGAGAAAGTGAAAAAAAGATACTGTATAATGTTAAACGGTAAGACAGGCATGAAAAAACTTAACAAATAATGGAAAATATTGCATAATGGAAATAATGTTTGAGGGACTGATACTTCAAGCTGGAAGACAATTTGAAAGTTAGAGATATGCAATTTAACTTTCTCAAGACTCTAGGTATCCTCATCTTCCTCTCTTTAATCGCATGGCTCTTACTTGATCTCTCGTGAATAGTTCCTCTGGGACATTCTTCTGGAAAGAGTACCGATTATAAATTTTTTTCTTATTTTATAATTTCTACTTTCTCAGAAACAAAGTCATAGAAAAGACATTAGACCCTTAAAACGCGTTCTCCGTAAGAACTCTGTAAAGTGGGGGTCAGATGGCACAGTTTTAGAAAATTTTCTCGTATCCGGCTCAAACTTCACCAACATGACCCCTTGGGACGACATTCACGATTTTTGTACTTTGATCCCTAAAATTTTGATCTTTGATCTTTGATCTTTCGAAAAATAAATTTCAGATATCCCTATTATGTGATAGCTCATTCGAAAGAGCACAAAAAGTTATGTTAAAAACCGGAAGGATTTTAAATTTCATCCATTTTGGCCCAAGTTATGACTCAAAATATGACGACTTTCGTCGATTTCGGCGAAAATCGATTTGGCTACCCATGAAGCAAAGCCCACCTGGTCTCTGTTTTTTGATATTAATTGCATTTTTTATATAGGAAAATCTTGGCACAGATTCCGGGTCACATTTCGTGCGCCAATTTATAGAAATCTTCAACCAAATGTTGCCAGCCATGTCTTTTTTCTCAATCCGTACCACTCCGATAGGAGGGTGACTGTTTTTTCAGCACTTATTTTAGCCCCAAGTAATGTTTTTTCGTCTTTTTGAACCCTTTGACGATTTTTCGTCAACAGTAGGACCTTGATTTTCGATACCACTCACCTCGACTTTTTTTCACATAAGGGTCCCCCCTTATGTGAAAAATCAGGTTAGGGATCATGTCAGAATTGACCTCTACAACATGTCGGAATGTACTCAAACAATCACACAAAAATGATTTTTAGACACCCTAAGACACTTTATCTCAGATCGGAAGTCCTAATTTGTCCTGACCCGAACCTGATTTTTCACATAAGGGGGGACCCTTATGTGAAAAAAGTCGAGGTGAGTGGTATCGAAAATCAAGGTCCTACTGTTGACGAAAAATCGTCAAAGGGTTCAAAAAGACGAAAAAACATTACTTGGGGCTAAAATAAGTGCTGAAAAAACAGTCACCCTCCTATCGGAGTGGTACGGATTGAGAAAAAGACATGGCTGGCAACATTTGGTTGAAGATTTCTATAAATTGGCGCACGAAATGTGACCCGGAATCTGTGCCAAGATTTTTCTATATAAAAAATGCAATTAATATCAAAAAACAGAGACCAGGTGGGCTTTGCTTCATGGGTAGCCAAATCGATTTTCGCCGAAATCGACGAAAGTCGTCATATTTTGAGTCATAACTTGGGCCAAAATGGATGAAATTTAAAATCCTTCCGGTTTTAACATAACTTTTTGTGCTCTTTCGAATGAGCTATCACATGATAGGGATATCTGAAATTTGTTTTTCGAAAGATCAAAGATCAAAGATCAAAATTTTCGGGATCAAAGTACAAAAATCGTGAATGTCGTCCCAAGGGGTCATGTCGGTGAAGTTTGAGCCTTGGGAGACCATTTTAAGAAAACTGTGCCACCCCACCTTGTTTCTTACAGAGAACGCGTTTTAAATTTAAAAAAAAACCTTGTCCGGTGACGGAGAGCTGATGACGGGCCGGGTTGATCGCAGTCATTCTCTGATTCACTATCCTGATCGTAACACGAGAAAAAAGGACAATGGTGGAAATGTCACAGTAAGGGATCTCCTCCAGATTTTCCTCGAGGAATAAAATTAGGAAAGGAGAAAAAGGACTTAAGGGCCTTAGGGGACTTTTCGTGATCCCTTGAAACGGATATGAAGAAACGAAATATAATGAGAAGCAGAGAAGATGCTCAAAAGAAAAAATTAAACATTGTCTGATCTACAAATCATATATGAAGATTCATTCGTATTCACCACATTTTGAACCTATACAAACCTAATCAGGAGGCTCGAATATAGTGTATTATATTAATGGATGAAACATCCGGAACTCAGATAATGTTTCTTCGCTGTATTATTATCGGCGTTGTTTAACGATTCTCTGGCTGAGTGTAGCGATAATCTGACTGAAATTTGTTATGTCATGATCTAAAAAAAATACTTAAAACGTACTGTATTTACAGATTGAGATTTTCACGATCTGTAACGGTGATGACTGGAGGTGGTGGGCTGTTCTCTGCACAATGTTTTAAGATTTAAGAATTGCGTAGAAAAATACGCAGAAAGGAGTAGAATAGAAGTTGGCCTATCCACTGGTTTTCCTCCACCCATTCTATCGGTATCAGCTAGATTTTTCAAAATATACTTACCCTGTTCACGAGGTGGAATGAGTGGAACCGAAATTACTGTGATGATTGAGGACTCAGTGGAATTAGAAAGAGATGATGAAGGACGCTCAATCTCCTCGAGCATATGAAAAAGAATTTTTTCGTTACAAAACCGACATACAGACAGAAAAGCATGAGGTGTTAGTCATTTAAATGTAATCACAGACATTTCTCCGAGGTCATGAATAGCAGATGCTCACATATCTCATTTAGCGCCTTTTCGCTCTTTTCCATTCGAAACGAAAAGAATCGCAGATGAGAGGCTACACATATTACTCACGACTAGCTCCTCACTCGGCCCTCCACGTGTAGTTATGGATAGGCCCCTCAGCCAATTATCGACTATGAGTCTCAGACGATGGTTAGAAGAAAGAGCAAGTAATGGTTCAAGCGATAGAGATCCTCTTAGAGAAGAGCTATATGAAAGATTCATTACAAACGTGACAATAATGTCATACTTCTCAGTGCTGGAGTTGTTCGTATCGGGTGTTCTTCGTGGTTCCGAACGGTTAGACAAATCGCGCAGATTTCGCCCGTTGACATCGGCGAGAGGAGGTCGATGCATTACTGAAGGATGAGTGAGAATGGGGGAAGAAAGCAGATAGAGAGAACAAGAGATGGAGGAGGGTCGTTGTTCGGAGAGTGGGCTAATTCAATAATAAACTGCTCCTTATTTGAGGAAAAGGAAGAAAAGTAAGTACTGATTTTGAAATTTGAGAGAAATATACAAAAATAGATTTCGAAAATTAACAAGGATCTTCAATTCTGTCATGCATTCTCGCCAGAAGAAAGCCAAAAAGCTAGCGTAAGCGTGTGCAAATTTCTAGGTATAAGCGCCGTTCGTCGTAGGCTTTTCTGACATGAATTTATGCCACCTTTTTAGGAACCGACTATGTAATTTTCACTCGGCGTTGTCAACAAAGCTCGCTGCTGGTACTACTAAAAATGAGTTTGAATTACGGTAATTCACAGTGACCGAAAATTACGCTGTAGTAAAATTATTTTCCTATTGAATTTCAATAGGCACTCATCCGGATGAGCTGTCTGTTATATAACATACTCAATCAAGAGTTTACATAAATTAGGAGTTGTCTAACAGGTATTTCCCATTCATAATTGTTAAATCAGACATCTCTAATTGCGAGCAGGTGATTTTTAAAAATATTAAACGGAACTTCTCAATAGTATGCAAAAGTAGGACATAGTACACTATAGGAATGCGCAACATTAGTCTCCTTAGTTTTTTTAATCGGGGACCATCTTTTATGATGTTAATACCTCTCGCTCTTTTTCAAATCCGTATTCTAGGAACATTGGCTGGAGGAAAATCATGAATGGATAAAACATTAGTGAATCTTTCTCCTCTCAAAATAATCTCAGCTGAAAATATTTCACGTTTCTCATAAACAAAGTATAAGTAGTATTAGGAAAAAAAGGCATGCTTATGACGACTCGACATTGTGCATATTCGGCTTATTATTCAATATATCTCCAAGCAGTGATGGGTGAATAAGAACAAGGAAAGGTGCTTTTCTCATCTCTGACTAAAAAAAGTTATCGCAGAGTTATATCGTTATTTAGTACAATGATTAGTAGTTTTTTTCGAAAAAGTGTATTCCGATTTCTAACTTGATCCGCTAACATCAATTATGGGCGGGGTCAGTTCATATATGCTCTTTTAATAGGGATTTCCAATGCCTTTCGCTAGTCGTCTTCGTTCAGTCAGAGCGGCGATCTATCACTGTGGCGTGTTCCTCCCCATCCCTTCTTCGCGCCTCTCTCTCTCTCTCTCTCTCTCCGCCTCTCACAAGGGCTCGTTCGTTGCCTGGTTGAATATCTGCCCTTCTCGCTAGGATACGCGCAGCATTTCACACTTATTTACTCATTCGAGGAATTTCGCCTACGCTTCAGATTTTGTACTTTTTTGCAGGACATATCGTTGATACAGCAGCAGTGATTATGGAGCAAGGAAAAGTGAGTGATCTTGAAGATTGAATACTCTTCGAAAATTATAGCACTAAGATATTGATTTGATTTCAGAACTATCGATGCAAGCTGTGCCCCGCATTGCTCTTCGAATCGGGTGCTGCCGTTCATTTCCAAAGGTATGAGAATACAGAGATCATAGAAGCTCAAATGGAGGGAAAGAATGCGGATGAGATTGATGGACAACACTCATTTCGAACAAGATAGTAGGCTCAATCCGAAAGATATGAAAGCGAATGACGACGATTGCGTCGGAAATCCGAAAACTGAAAGGAAAGGAAGAGATTTTTCGGTGCCCTTTAATCGTATAAAATAACGATTGGAAGACTACTGTATCCAAGGAAATTAAGAGAAGCGAAGAGAATAGATGTGTTCATTTCCGCGCATAATATACGGCATCTCCTTTGTTCTTTTTCGATTACTCTCTACGCCAGAGATTGCTCTTGTGCTCTCTCTAGTGCAAGAATAAAGCCTAGTGTCAAACACTGGATGATTATGGGGTAGAATCACATCTCAGGACCAGCCACTATTTGAAGGAAGAATGTTATGGAATGAAAAATATAGTGTATTGATAGAAATTTAGGCGATCCATTGAAAGGTGGCTGATAAATTCATGAACAGTGGAACAGTTTTTAAAATAAATATACAATAATTTGCTAATAATTGGCAAAATTTAATGTTTTTAGAACCAATTACGGACAATGAAATTGTATTTATAATGCTGTTCAGAGTACACGACCGTCAGTATGGCCGAGTCGTTCTCTGGAAATGTGCAGAATGTGGGCTAGAAGCAACGATGGCTGTACAACAGAAGAGCCATGATGATGCTGTAAAGGAGAAGAAGGTGAAACGAAAATATGGAAAAACAATAATGAAGGATTAAATGGAAAATTTTTGAGAGCAAACCGAGTGAGTAAACTGCATTGTTTTTGCATCGGTAATATCACATCAATATGATTACATTTTCAAGCCAGCACTTGGTTGTTAGTGTAGATGCTCCTAGAAGGTGAACCTGAATTGAAATAAACAATGCAGGTTACTTGCTTCCGACGAGCTCGCCTCAACGAACAATTCTTCCAAAAGATCGGACCCATCAGGTTTGCATTTCTCAATAGGTCCTTTGTCCTCGCATTTTGACAACATCGAACATTTAATTTGTAAGATTTGCAGGTTTTATTCAACAAAATTTCACTAATTTTTTTTTCAGCCGTTCTCGTCGAATCCCCTCCAGTTCACTCGATCGGGTATGAATAAGTCTAATTTATTAAATGTATCAAGTGAGGAACTAACACCGTTTTTAGCCCCTTCCGGATTCTCTCCCCAAATTCTTCGAAGCTCTGCAGATCGTCAAGCAGGTTCAGAAGTTTTAATTAAACTGGCAATTGATATCTCCAATACTTGCAGAATACTCTGGCCAATCAGTCGGTGGTTGAGGAAGTCTCCGAGGATTGCCTAATGGTGAGTGAAAGTAGTAATACACGTACAGAGATTGACATGGTTCCCATTTATACTATAGTACCAATCAATTTAGGTTCATGTGGAGGATGAAGGTCGGCCTTGTTCTGCTCCCCCTCCGAGCATGCACTTTCAACAGGTGAAACATTATTTCATCCTATATATGTTGAGTCGGTTCCGATTGGAAACATTAAAGCACTAATAGTCCGCTAACTTATTCGTAATCTGTGCAGTCCACATTTTGCTGAATATTAGAATATTTTTTACTTCCGGTTGTAATTATGACCTTGCTAATCTACAGATCAAGTTCGATAGTGCAAGTATCTCTCGATTCTTCATGCTAAAGACATCAGCTGAATTTCCACTGTAATTCCAAATTCAGCTGCTTCCGTGATATATTCGGAAGTGCATGAATCTGTATTTAATTTCAGGAAATTGTTGCCATCGGCCCAAATCCCCGTTTCAACTACCGTAACTTACAGAGAGGAGAAGATGAGCAGGTTAATATATATTTGCAATCATTCAAACAAATTAGAAAATATAAAAATAGAGCGGATAAAATTTTCAAATATTATCTCACTCTTGTTTGTTTTATGAAAAGTTAAATCATAATGATAATCAAAAAGAAAATAAAAGCTAATTTGAAAAGCGAGTGAAGACAGTCACCAATAATTCCTCTATTCGTTATGACGATTACCTTTAAAAGCGAACAGAAATGCAGCGGGGTGATAAAATTTTTTGATCAAAGTAGAAGTTAACCTTATTTATAAACTTCCTATCAAGTTTATATTAGTGTGAGTATATGGCTCCATATATAAAAAGATCTGTCTGTTGATTTCTACAGAAAATATAGATTTATTGCAGATTTCATGCGCATCGAATGATGGCAACATTGTGGATCAGGGGTATGTAGCATAAGTGTAAATAAAATGATATACCATTTAAAGGGATGTTGAGATGGCGGAAAATCATTGAGAGAACAGTTATCATCAAAATGAACTATCATCGATCTCAAAAATGTTAACGAATGCTACAAATGCTATAAAGAACAAGGATCTACTTCGTCAACACTATTCAATATTATGTTAACTTCATAACTTCATACACATTATTGATGACCTGATTTTATATTTGCTACAGTATCACTGCTATTCTTCCTATGCCGAATATTTTTGAATATAAGTCTGCCATTTATTAAAATATTATGTTTTTTTTCAAAGAGCTCTCCTTATTGGCTGCACTTTTGCATTTACTTACTGAATTGAAACTTCATCTTAATTTATATTCTTTCTCTCTATGCCATCGATAAAGTCTAGTAAATATCAATATTAATTGCATGCAATCTGTAAAGTGCTGAATAGTACTTTTTGAGTGAAATTCATTCACTGAATCAAAGCAAAAAAACAATATTTAAAGCTAATTCATCAAGAAAATCAAATTTATTAAGTGTTGTAAACTTATTAAATCTCAAAGCGATCCGATTCTTACATCGATTTTCTGTTAATGTCAACGAAACTGTAATTATTCCGTGTCAAACTGTATTCAAACTACTGTAAAGGGAATCCGCGTATTTGAACGTGCAAATTCGTCGTGCTGATTAGTACTACGCATGTCTCTGTATATATATTTTTTCCTTTATGAGTTGTTACTCTGGCTAACTATTATAACTATTCTATCAAAAATTCTTAACTTTCCAGCTATTCATCATCGGCAATTGATCGACGATTGCTGTGTATTCATTTATGATGTATTCACACTGAACCTCGATGTGAACCATAATGATCAGAACAACGATGGAGTGAAAATCATGGAAGAGGTTTGAAATTTAATGTAAGCCGTAAATATATGATCGTTAATTCAGTCCTTAATCTCAGTAGAATCGACAAAGAAAGGAAGGCCAATCAGTGTTTGAACGGATGCTACCAAAATTGGAATATATTTTGAGGTCTGTAAGTTCTCGTACATTTCTATATGGACAATGCACATCAAGAAAATGATACTGATAAATTTGGCACTTAATTTGGCAAGGTTGGTCGCATTTGGAAAGTACTCACAAAAATGAATTGGCCCAGAATTGAAAATTTAGATCTCCCTTACGTTAATTTGAGTATATCTCCAATAAACGTAGTCTAGAAAGTTTAATGTCTGAAACGAGTTGGTAGATCCTATCCATTAGACAGAAAAAACGGAGGGCGTTCTAACCAACTAAGATAGAAATCAAGCAATCAAAAATCCTCCAACACAATCCAGTTCAATGTAAATTTTCAGAATCCGACCAGTCTAAGATGAGTTTCTGAAAAGCCAACGACGGAATTCCCACAAGTCTCTATTCTCTCCAGGTCCTCATTTGCTCTTCCATCGTGTGATCTTGAGTAATTCTATCCCTTTCCATTTATTTACTAGATGTATTTATCAGGTTTCTTCATTAGATCCCTTCTTCATACACTTTCTTTCGATTTCTCCTGACATTCGATCGCATGACCACACTCTAAACGATCAACTCGAGCAAATTGCGTTTCAAGCTCCTGTCACTTTTTTCAATAAACAATTTTATTATTTAACATTCAGGGAACAATTTCTATAATAACACACAAGTGAAATCGGCATTTGTTCCATTGAGGTCATTTTGACTTGTAGTACGACCAGTAAAATACATTGAAAAGGACGAAAGTGACGGGGAAAACAATTCGGCTGATTTTATCGATGCGAAGTGCACATCGAGACGCTTCTTCTGAGATCTATAACTCAATTAGTTATAATTTTGACTATTTGTGCAATTGCAACAATTAGACATTCCCATGCAGTTTATTTACTGGATTAGCACTAGTGGACGGTGCCCACGAACTCACACGAGTGAAATACACCGATGCAGGTACCTCATCATGGCATGGCGGACGAGGAAAACCAGTTGAATACACTAAATTTAACACATAAATTGATTTTTTGATGATGATGAGTTTTAAAAAAACTGCTATACAAACTGACAGTCTTCGCAACTGCCCAATAATCCTTCTCGTTCATAGAGGAATCCTCCATTTCGATGATCCTCTCGGTGACACCGACCACGATCTCCTTTAAGGAGGTTTATGGAACATTAGATAAATTGGAACTTCTCTGTTTTCTGGCCCAGGCCACGACCGCTCTGAATGTTGTGGGAATGGGGAATGAGAATGATAGGGAGGGAATACTCTGCGAGAGAAGGCTGGGCCAAAAACAGAGAAGTGCCGAAAAATTAGATGGACGGCATTAAGTGTTGCAGTAGTAAATACCCGTAAATGTTTGAGGGGAGTAGTAGAATCTCGATGAATCGTCTTTGTGCGGAGAGCGGACCGTCGGGCTGCAGTGTCTATTAATGAGCCTTTTGAGATATGTTTACGCATTGGCCATTCATGCTATTCGAACATTAGCAAATGTGCACAAATTTTGCAGAAAAGCATAATTAACTGACAATATTGCCTCATGGCGACACTGGCAAACTTGTCACACTTCCTCATGTACGAATTTACAGCGGCGAATTCGATAAGTGCCAGGAAGACGAAAAACAGACACGCTGAAATGAAATGCGTTTGTTTGCGTGGAGAAAAAAAGAACGAAAAAAATGGACAGAGCTGAGGAATCTGCGTGAGAATTGTGCAAGAAGTTGAGAAAACGAGGCTGAAAATCACGGAAAAACTTTACCTCCGTACCACAGATCCAGTGCCTTGGCATAGCTCACTTGTGGAAGATCATACCGCAAGCCGTTTCCCTGAACAGAACTTCTTTCTTGCTTTGACAATTATTTAATTTTTTGTCGCGTTTGCTTCTGCCCAACAAAGTCTGAATTTTCAGAATTTTTTACCAGAGTCGTAAGGGAAACGAGAGTGGTGAAGGAGAGAGTCACTCGAGCAGGAACGGCTGAAATAAGTCAACACTCAATCCTTTCGTTCTTGCAAAACACAGGAACTATTCGCTCTCCGCTCTCTTATCCTCTACTTTCCATTTAATCCTGTAAGCCCTCGCCGCCTTGCAAACTTCTTTGCGTGCAGTCATCATCTCTCTTCTTACATTTTCATGGAATTCCCGTCCATGTTGAGTCCAAAGAAACCTATCTAGTCTTATATACTTCCCCGCATCTTTCTCATTTGTACCAAGTAGAATGTGTACCTCTGCGGTCGATGAAAAATGAGACCCAAGAAATCATGACGATGAGTCCAGTCGGAATGTAGGATTGGACCAAATTATATCCAAGTGCTCTCTCCAGAAAGATACTAGCCATCAAACAGGAGAAGTTACCTGGAATATCAGTAGAATATTCAAACAATATTAATGGAATATTCAGACTCCGCTAAATAAAATAAACCGAATCCTTTTTCACGAAGCCAACTGTGAACTTTGCAAAATAGGCTGTCCATCAATTCAATCACAACAACCCCTCCTCGCTCTTCGGTCAACAGTCTGATGCCCCCCATTCTCCTCATATCCTTCCCGGGATATCCCCAATCTGATAAAGTTTGGGAGAAAAGAAGGATGCGTAGTGAGCGTGTTATGCGCCCGGATTTTGATCGAAATAGAGTCTCTGGTGTAAGTGGAATCTTCGAGAGAGAAAAGTACAACTAGATTTCGTTACTTTGAAACTCGATTTAGTTTCCTTCGGAAGCTCAAATCTTGGGATCTCTTTTCGTTAGCACAATATGTAGCGTTATGTAAAATGTAACCTGTTCTGAATGAATGCTCAGTAATTGCGTATCGGTAAGTGCCATCGCAATAATTTGGTTGAATCTCTTCAATGCTGCAATATGATGTCCAGTAAAACTAGTAGTTCCAGAAGTTGCTTATGATCAAAAACACACGAAAATTCGGGCAATCCGATCTCATGGTTCATGCGAACGGGAGTTTCGTCGAACCAGCGAACATGCAACTGATCTCGAGTATGAGCATCTAGAAATAACGGATTTCGGATATTCTTCACATTTTCTTACAGCTGATGACTCGAATGAAGCAGTGTTGCTTGTCCATCGGGTAGTTCACAAGATCTAACGAACACGAAATTGAACAGTGGCTCTGATAAATGATTATTATAATATCAACCGATAACGTGCACGTGCAACGTTGTGCACATATCTAGGAGACTTGATTCAGAGCAAAACCAAACCTCAGTGAGTATGAAATGAGGCCATCACGATCAATGAAAAGATTGAAGTTGGGAACCGTGACTTCCTAAAAAAATAAGTCTGAGCAATCTAATTGAGGATACTGTTAATGAGAGTCGAAACTAAATTAGGAAAAAAACCTGAAAGCTGCAGTAGCGAGCATTAGCGAAATACAGATCAGGCAACCTGAAAATACAATTAGAGCTACATAAAATAACATTGACATAAATACAGGTATTGATAATGTTCACAATGCTCACCACATCATATCTCGTGCTTTCCTATCACTGATCAGTACGATCTCTTCTGTCGAATTATGGCGCATTCTCGGGTCTTTCCACGACGTGTACATGTAGAGATCTACGTCGAATGTCATTTCTTGAGATCGGAAGTTGCTGATGCTTTCAATGAAGAAACCAAGGTGCAACTGAATCAATAATAGTCTGTACGTCTCCCCTCATTCTAATATTTTTGGCCGTGAAAGCAAAGAAAAAAACAACAAAACAATGAACAAAGATCTTCTGAGTAGATTAAGCTAAAAGCAAGTGAAAACAAACGTCGAGCGAGCTTCCGTTCAATATGGGGATGGTCTTCTCAGCAACCAATTGTTCTAATTCGGCCATTCCTGTGCCGGATGCGACATTGACGGAATAGAGAAGTAATCCGATAATCAACCTGCAGTGAAGTGAACGTTCGAAATACAATGCAAACAAAACTCACATCTTATTCTCTCGGGGATTCTGAAGCTGAGATGAGAGGAACAGATGTGTGTCTCGTCCTTTTCCCTCTTGAGAGAGATGCTCGTGCGAAGGCGGAGTCTCGACGCACCACAAATGGGATGACTCCGGGAGACTTCAGAGGTAGCCCATTCACAAGAAGACAAACTGCAAAAATGTATGAAAATATGTAAGGAGAGCGAGGGCGCAGTCATAAATAAGACCAAGACAGAAATTGTTGGACCGGCAACAGACAAGCGACCGCATACATCTCTGGTTGGTGAGGGAATTTCCGGAAATTGTGGCACAGTCGGTAATTACGCACTAGATTTGCGAGCGTTGGATAGAAAGATTTCGGGTAAACACATCTTGAGGTCGAATAAAACGAATGTAATGATGATGGTCCAAATAGAGATGGTTGTCTGCTCACGCTCTCACATGTCTGGGATAGTTATTAAAATTGTGAAAAAGATGAGAGGACGAAATTAGAGTTTCATATGAGAAACATATGTATATCTCGAGAATAAGATGGGAAAGCTCTCAGTATTTTCCACTAGCAATTGACCAGTAATTGTGATTGCTTTGTTTCATGTAATTTACATTACCGAAAGCTCTAATTTTCAGCAATACTACAAGGAATCTATGATTTTAATTGATTTTTATTGTTTTTGATGTGACAGGGGCTCTGGGCAGTGACGAGCAAGAAAGAAAAGGGGTGAGAAGGTAGCTACGGTTACGGTTGCATAGAGGAAATGGAGACGAGAAAGGAGAAAGTGGGAAGAAGTAAATGAAGTCCTCCACATTCATGTTACTGCGAACAATCTGTGCGATTTATCCTTTCTTATTTCAAGTTCAAGGTGAGATCAAATGTTAAGGCAATATTCTTTTTTATAAAAACAAATGACCACGAAGCATCGCTTTTGTTGAGAATGACAATGCAATTTCCAATAGTATCAAAGCAATTCATATAAAGGGAATAAATCATCAATTTCAGGAGGAGAGAAGGCGATATTCGATATCATCTATCCAACGTACGAATCACGGTTTCGACCGAAACAGAATGGGAGTGACATCACTGTAGTCACGCTACGTCCGACTAATTTTCGAATTCTCAATGTGGTAGGTGGATAGTTATAGTCACGTGAACATTTTCAGTACAAAATGCAGCCATTTTAGGACGCTCTCGAGCAATCCATTCAGTTCGTCCTCGATTTTCAACAGTCTTGGCTTGATTATAGACTGACATGGAGCCGGGACACTGAAGCAACTTCACTGAAGACAATAAAAGTGACCATTTTATCGAAAATATTATCTACTATTAAAACAACCAGTTGAGAAGAATACATAGCAAACGTTTAAATAGAAGAATACCTACGAAATATAATAACTCAGGTACCGGAATCATCGCTATGGGCGCCTGACATAAATCCTATCTCGAGGTATGCCATGGAAAACAAAGCAATCTACCCTCCTCAATCTCAGTGCTTTATAGAAGGCTCTGGTACTCATACGAGATAGATTGAGATAGTTATACAACTCAACCATCTATTCTTCTCAAGCGATCACTTTACAGTTTGGCCCGTCGATCAATCATTCCTACTAATAGACGAGTAGCCGAAATATCGTACGATGGAACAGTCGGCAAAACCGATCCCTCGGTAACACAAACATCAAAGTACCACAGTGAACCGAAATTTTATAATTATGTCGTTACCATTGAAATTCAGTTGAAAGAATACTAAAATTACATTTTTACAGATTGTCACAATGTCCTGCGCAATGAAGGTATCGAGGTATCCCTTCGACGTACAGACTTGCGAGATCAAGGTCATTTGATCTTTATTATACTGTTAAAAAATGTCATTTCGAAATATCTAATAAATTTCTGATTCAGATAGGCCCTTGGATCTACCGTCGGGACGAATTGAGACTGCAATTAGACTCACAAAATTTTACAATGCAGACCGAGCAAAGTACGAGCGAATGGAGCGTTAAGGATGTTAGATTGAACATTACTCAGGATTCAGACACGAATACCGATTCTGTGAGTACAATATTCACATAACACGTTTTTGAAAGTTTGACGTTATAACGGTTCTCAGTGCAATGAAAAATGTGAATGTGGAATATTTCCAGTTAGTACTGTCTGTGAAGTTACGTCGAAATCCCACATATTATGTGTATGCTGTTATCGTTCCTACATTCGTCAACTGTTGCCTTTGCATATTTGGTTTATTTATGCCCACTGAGACGAGCGGAGTGCGCTATGAGAAGGTAATATGTCACAGATCTGATCCAACAAACACTGTCATCAAGGTATCTCTCGGGGTTACTTGTCTTCTGGCACTTGCAATGTTGGCTGGGTCCGCCACCAATAACATGCCAAAGGCGGATACAATTCCGTTTCTAGGTAAGATTTGTTCTGCTTTTGAGATTTTTTCTCCTATTTCGCAGGTATCTATATTCTTGCTACATGTGTCCTGTGTTTCCTAGCTACGACCACCACTTCGATTCTCTCTTTCCTTCATGCGCGGGTTACGACAAGGTGAATCATCTATAAATATATGAATTCTAAAAAGGCGACTTTGAGGGAACGAAATCCTCCAAAATGGATTGCCAGGTTGCTCCTCTGCAAGCGATATGACACCTCTTTGAGACATCGATCGACATCTATTCAAGCCGGAATAGAGATGTAGTTAACACATGAAAACAGCGTTTTAACATGAACCTTTTAGATCATCACCAACTGCTTCTTTACTCAAGAAAATAGCTTACGCGAGCAGAAAAAAGATGTCAGGTGAGAAAAATGAAAAGCAATGACATATAAAATATTTAGCAATGAGAACTGAGGCACAGTGGACTCGCATATTTGATCGATTCGATATATTTGCAATGATTGTCTATCAAACTATTAATGTCATCATGTTTATCGTTGTAATCTGCATTTAATAATCATAATTATATATTTAACGAACCAGTAAGCAAGAATTAATATCATATGATATGATCAAGCGAAATAATATATGAGAGAAGTTCTCATTGTCAATGTTTGAACTTCTGGACAAGTATTGATCAACACGTTTCACTATGCTCAGCTGTAACCGGTCTACTTCTAGTAGTGTAGGATAACCAGTAAAATATGTGAAACAGAAGGTGAAAGAGAATCACAAAAAAACTAATAATCTCAAGCAATTTGTAAATTATCCCCCGGTGCATTAAAGTACTCCTCCAACTCTGCGTGGTAGTTGGGATTCTCACGATTTCTTCGCTGAGCGTAGGCATTAGTAACTCCAAATTGTGGAATTCCCGGAATGAAACGAGGAGGTTCATAGTAGAAAAAATCGAGGACCTGTAAAGTATTTATGAATCACAATCTTCGGCCTTTCGTAGGATGCGGAAATTAAGGACATGCGGACCCAATTTTGAAAGGATCTGACATTGTGATCGTTGATCAGCCTCGATAACAATAGTGACGGTAATGATTAGCCGAGTGGGTCTTGCATGTGACTGCTAATCTGGGAATGACTCACCGCAACGATAACTTTCTCGACAACTCCCTCGACAAGATCCCTTGCGTCAATGAGACTCTCCTTATCGTCCTCCTTCAACTGCAATGCAAAATGTTACACGGATTGTTAGAAAAAAGGTCTGCAAAAATCTGCTCGTACCCTATTCTTCTCGATCGCCTTCCCAATTTTCCTCACGAGTGTTCTACACATCGTCTTCTCTTTATGAATCTCATCGAGAAGTTTGTTCACTCGGGCAATCACAAACTCCTCAACCTAAACATAAACTAATATTGATAGTCGTTCACTCGCATCGCTTACGTTTTTAATTTCGGTATCAATTTGTTGTATTCTTCTCTCTCTTTCGTCCTCCTCAGCATAATAGTGAGCGGGTGCGTCCATTCGAATTAGTCCCTGGAGAGGAATTAATAGTGAATTGAAATTAAAATTGTGCAAACTTCTTCATTTATAAAGCACTGAGGCCCATCCTCATCGCCAATTTCTCTCCATCCACCCATATCAATGGGTTGCTCAGCATCGACATCCATCTGCAAAAACTGTTATTATTTACCGCGGGCTACGAAGCGATTTCACAGTTTACAATTACAAATGAATTCCCCTAGACATTTCTTTTACCTGCTCATGCAGCTGCTCGATTCTACTTCGGAACCTTCGTGCGGTCCTCATTAGCATTCTCACGTTGTTCAGCTGTACCATCGTAATTGCTCTCTTCAATAATCGATGAGGGTTGTTGTGAGTCTTCTACAAGGATGCAATTTTAATTGAGTATTGACATCTACCTATAACGATATCAAAACTTCACTCACCACAAAAATTTCGTGAACGGTCATAACCTCGTCGAGTGGAAGTTCAGAGGCCATAAAGGATTCTGTTATCCAGAGCTGTTCGAGCTAAAAAATTAAAAAAATTAGATCAACATGTGATGATTGATGTTATAAATTCACAAAGAATATTAAATGAGCTTACTATTATCTTTGACTTGAGTTGCCTTTTGGCTAGAGCCTGTCTCATTTCGAACTCTTGTTGAACAGTAGCAAGCTCATCTACTGCAGGAGTATTACGGAGCAGCACTCGTGCTTCATATGCTAGAATAGGAGAATAGACGAGTGATATGAATCAAAATAAGTGCAAACATACCTCTTTGTTCTGGAGTGCTGTTAGCAAGAACTGGTGGAATAACAAAATCGTTCTCGAAGACTTCATCACGATGGTCGGCATTGGCTGTGGGTCGGCGATTTCGATTAACGAATGCAGCCAATTCCTCTCGATTGATACCCTCTGTGCCAATGATAGATTGAAATTCGCGCAATTCTTGTGGAAGAGGAGGAGCTGGACGATCATCGAAGATGGAGAGTAGCATACTTCCAGAAGGACCAGCTGATACTCCTTCTTCTCTCGGAACGATTAGATCTGATTGGTTTGCACCCATCGGAACTGCAATTGATCCGTATCGGTTCGGTGTAATAAAGGAAGGAAACACAGAGAAGAATGAGCGCATGAGGGCAAGAAAGACCGCGTAAACAAGAGACGAGTGCGCCCCCTTGTACAGTACACACGATAGAGTGAGTCGCGTGAGGAGGATTCCCCCTTCTTATTTTGTGTGTCGGGGGAAGTCGATGATAAGAAGGAATTCCCTCCCCAAGTGAAAGAACTCTTGAAAACGAGAGAACACAGACGATGAGAGGATTGCAGAGAGAATGAAAGAGAGACGCTTACTCGACAGAGCGATCCCCTCGCAAATCACTTGATCAGCAGAAGAAGAGTGAGAGAGACGAAAAGAGAGGAGAACATAGACGACCAGAGTCAAGTAGGGATAGTGTAATGTGGAGAGAGAGGAATGGAGATGTCGCGTGATAAGAACTCTGATCAAAGGACCAAGATTAGATGAAAATCGTCTCTTTCCCCTATCCTTCGATGCTTACGCAATTAACTTTCGGTCGCAAATAGTACAACGAACGAGTTTAGCCATTTCCGATCAACTTTGGAATAGATTGACTCTCGGTCGCAATATTTCTCATTTTATAGCGCAAAAATGGCCATCAAATGATCGGAGACTGACAGCATTTGCAGAGGAAAATGTTTTTTTGCAATTGTTCATGTTTATTGCGAACGGAGATGAAAAAGTCGACGAACGTCCAAATCATTTCCCTCTGGAATTCGGTGTAGGGGAGTAACAATAGGCTGAACAGGTAGCCCCTGAGGCATCAATGGTGCTTGAGGTTGCTGCTGCCGTTGTTGCTGCATCAGATGCTCTTGAAGTTGTTGTTGAAGTTGTTGCTGCAGTTGCTGCACCGTAAGTTGCGGTGGTTGTTGAGACTGTATAATCTGTGGTTGCAATACTGCTGGAAGGGCAGGCTGCTGTGACAACTGGTCTATGTCGACATTCTGATGCTGCTGCTGCGGTACTGATCCCATGAGAAGATGTTGAGATTGTTGCAATGGTTGTTGCACCTGAGGAAGCCCGTCGATCTGTATCGGCTGTTCGGCAAAGACGAGTGGTTGGGGCGTGGGGAAGGGACGACGTTGCACGCATTCTTCCATTGGAGAAGAGGAGCGATAGTCGTCACAGCAGCCCCTGAGAGGGAATATAATGAGTATGTTGGTTACAATTTGTGGTGGCCGGCAATAATGGGGCCTTACGCGAATTGCTCCAGTGGACATGCGATCACTCCGTGACAATTGCGCGTGTTGCCACTCAGATTCACTAGCTTATTCGTATGCGAACCCCTTTTGTAAAGCACCTGCAAACGATTTATTTCTAATCGCTTCTTGATAACATTACCTTAATCATCGGTTGGCCCTTCACATTCCACAATTCGAAAAGCAGCAATGAGTTGTATTGAGGAGCGAGGGCTTTTCCGAGAGCTTCACGACGCATTCCAAGACTTTCCAAGAGAGAGTTCATCATAAAATCTTGCTGCAAAACTGATGTTAACACAAATAAATATATAATAAAGTTGCACACTTAGGATTACCGTTGAAATGGCTTTGAATTTGAGTGGAAGAATGGCCTGGCAATTTGGATCATCTCGCATACTTTGACAATTCCATTTATGGAGAATTTCTTTCAGAATAGTGTCGAATGCTTGACCGATAGTCAATCGAAGAATCGACGGATTGTGATATTCTCCAAGGCCGAGTTGGAATCGTTGAGTCTGTATGTTTTCTTTACTTTTTTCTCTCGAGAAAACCAAACCTTAGCCATAATTGCTTTTGCTTCCGATTTTAGAGTTGGCGAATACCAGTTTGGTAATGGAGCATTCACCAGTTCCTGGTACAAAAAAACGGTTCGACTATTGCATCAGTCTCTCTTTCTCTCTCGTCAAATGCGTATTCAGCTGATACTGTCCGACACAAAGAATCGGTTGCACTGATATACATCTGGTGACGAGAGAGGAAAGTTTGAACAGAATGATAATTTGCTGTTCTCTAGTTCCATGAAAATTTGAAATTTGATTTCGTTGAATTGATAAATAAAGTGCATACGTGTGATACAAGTGTATCGATCATTGAGAAGGACGAAGTATCATTGAAGAATGTGCCCTTTGCCCCCATGCAATCGAACAACGCCCCCTGATATTTGCGGAACTGAAATATACATAGCTAAGAAAATCCATAATATTTAAATCGAACGAACGGTATTCAGCTTCCGGATCTCCGGAAAGAGACAGTATTTTGAAAATTCTTGCTGAAGTGAATCACACTTGTCCCACGGGAAAGCAAGCATCTATAATTAATTAAATCAGAATCCATAGTTCCCGTTGTTCCATAACACACTAGAAATGTAGTAGCATAGTCATGCTTTTCTCTTATAAATATGATGGAAAGATACATATAATGAAAGAATTTCAAAAATACCCAATCGCTTCTAAGTGGTCGTGTGTGTACAGGCACAGGCATGGGAACGACTCTGCCTGAGGAGAAAACATTCCTTGTGCGACAGATTGAGCAGTCATCAGACATCGATTGATATCCACTGATTGGAAGTAGAACTTAAAGGAAACTATTCTTAGCACTTCGTTTGCACCTGACGTTCTTCTGTCTACCGAGCAAAAAAGAGAAAGAAAGAGAACAACAACAAGAGAAAGACTATTTCAACATTTCAACAATATACATAATCCTAACCTCAGAATTGTCCATGTTCTGTGAGAGAAAGACGTTATCTACATATCGATAATTAAGAAATCGACCGAGCTCGAACGATCGACGAATGCCATTCTGTAATGTGAATTTTTTATTCAGTTGTTTTCAACCGTTCCATTTCCCTCTCAAAAAATCAAAATATAATTTTAAAAAAAGTGCTCAAGATTGTTCACCTGCGCAGAATAAAAACAAGAGTGCACTCGTGTTATTATAGATGCGAACCTCTGTTAGTTCTCCCAATCCGTAGGGAAAAGCCTCTTTGTCGTATTGGATTCCATTGACGGTGCTCTCTGGTGCGCGCACTCCATGACGAAATAACTGATAGTCAGAAAACACTCACATAAATAACAAACGGATAGCCAAAAATTTATCAATTTAGAGACATTGAATAAACAACAAACGTACTCACCGCTGATACGAAAACAAGATGCTCTTGACATCTCACAATTCCGATTCCCATTATTAAAGGAAGAAGCAAGCGCATGGTTCACAAGGTTAAAAAAAGATAGGTCTTTGAGCACAATAGCTGGACAAGAAAATAAGTTGAAATTGTCTCAAATGGTCTTCATGAGCTAATTCACTTTCCTCTCCTTTCTTTCGTCCTCTGAACTTTCTCTTTTCAACTAAATCTCTATCAGGATTGATCCAGTTCAGAGCTTATCGACCTGTTGCTTCCCTCCTCTCCCCTAACTTCCTTTTAACATTTTGAACGTTCCGTCAAGAGAAAGTCACAAATTTATCTGGATGCTGAAAGACATGAAATGGTCAACGTTCGAGAGTAACCTGTGTAGGGCTCAGAGTGAGTGGAATTGCCATGTGGCGGATCCGATTTTTGAGATGAAACGGGATAGGCAACATCGTAACGATAATAAACAACAAAATTCGATTGAAACGGAAAATAATCAACACGTGGTATGCTAATCAAACGGGATAAAAGTCAACACGTAAACAGTTCAAAAATTCAATCGGTTCTCAGCTTCTTGGCAGGATGGAAAAAGTTTGCAGTGGACTCGGTTTGTTCTGAAACAAAATTTTTTTATGAAATAATAGGCAATTTATGCTTCGGACCTTTCTCACTGTTTTTCCTTGTTCGCTCTCCATCGGTGGTGTCCGACTCATTGAAAGCGCTATCCTGGAAAAATAATTTAAATACAATATTATCTTCACTTGTGCTGTTTTTAGAGTTATATTTTAATCCTATTTACAAATAAAGTAAATGTATTTATATGGCAGAAGCTCTGTAAAGAGCGGTTTTACGGCCGAAACAAAATTCGTTAAATAGTTAGCAATATTAATCCGTACATTGGTATACTTCCATCGGAGGGATTCTATTTTACAAATTCTTTCATAACGATTAATTATTAAGGAGAATTGAGCAAAATTAGTCTAGTTTACCATTTCTGTTTTAGTGAGACAAATATGTTTATCATACCTCGCTGACAGTACGGCTCTTCCTCTGGAATACAGCCTGCACATATTGAGTTGAATCCTGTACGTTGCTAGACCTGAAATGAATCTCCAATGAGTACTCGAATGTTAATTTCCTGAAATTATAATTATAAACAAATATTCGTTGAATAAATTGATCTTATAATTATTTTTAAAAAAATTTCTATATTTTATTAATTACCTCAATGATTCCGCCAGTTTATCTACATCTGATTTTCCACGACCGCGCTTGCCGAGCTGAAATTGAATATGAATTAATTACAATTATTTTGAACTAAACTCATTCCAATGTATAGTCAATATAATTATTAATCGGAAACTTCATTCTATGTTGTGTTGCACTCTTGCACAATCGGACAGACCGATTTTTTTAGAAAATGATTCATCGCTGAATTCACTCATATAATCACACCTCCAGTTTGCTCGTTCCATCATTGCAGATTGCATGTCTTCTCACTCGTGAGATCTGAAGAGGCGGTTCGAAGGACAGTTCCTCGTCACTGTAGTCCTGTAATCAATTCATTCACCAATAGGTAAAGGTGTATCCACGTCAAGCGAATTTTCGTAAGTTGACGCTAGGGGCCAGCTGTTAGGCGGGCTACAATACCCTGGGGTCCAATGCTTTCTTGAGTAGGTTATCTTCCGCGATATAAAATCTCCCCATTACGATGATAATCTCGAGAGTTCGTGAAATGCATAAAGGGAACATTTTCTTTCGAGAAATAGATCATTATCGACGTTTAACATGTGCCCCTCACTCAAACTACGCATGTTCCCTGTACTATGACCGAGTGATTGAATGCGTGATAACCCCTAGTTGATCACTTACTATGATGCACTCGATTGATAAACTATAACTTGCAAAGTGCTTCGAAAGTTCAATTAATGACAATGAACGATAATTGGTAGGAATGATAAAATCTTCACATTCTGAAATTACTATTCACAATACTCACCACAATGTCCATTTTTGAAGAACGATACTGCATTCGTGCACCTTTCGTCGTGCTTGGCATCGGGTCACTTGTTATCGGAACACTGATCTACAAACGCAATAAATACTATCATTCGCTCATTTTTTTCTCTGAAAACATTTAGAGCCAAAGAGTCAATTCATCAGCAAAACTTATGAAATAAGTGAGAGTGACCTCTGTGAACTTGATAGCAGCGGAGCGCGCTTTCTTTTCACGCTTGGCAACTTATCGCGCTAAGGCACACAAAGAAAGAATGAGCACGAGACAAGAACATCATCTAAAAACTTTGCAGCCTTTTCATAATGTTATGGGTAGTTATATATTAAGTTTATTCAAACTAATATTAAAATAATCATAAATTGCTTTAAACGAAATGGTTGGTGATTGATATGGGAACAGGTTGTGAATACTGACAAAGTGCCACTAACAGTACTTGTACTATTGATCTGGACTGAACCTGTGTGAGGAGATTGCTTGTGATTGTGATAAAGAGACAGGTGGCTTGCTCATGAGTTTCTCAGCGTGATCGATCAGGTGAGGAAAGGAAGGATGATTACACCTTCAAGCGCGCGCTCTCTCTCTCTCTCTCTCGACTACACGCTTGCACTTGACAGATTGAGAGAAGAAGGAATAGAAACAGAAGAGAGGAAAGGGCTAATGGGATGGGTGAACGGCCATATCTTAGGGAGGACAACCAGTGACTCATATACCATATTGATTGTATGTATGAATGAGGGGAAGGAAATATATGCAAAGTGAGATGGTTTGTCCTTGATTAGGGTGACGAAGTGTTGATTTACAATCAATCACTATCCTATATACGAACAGTGGGAGGATCATTGTGATGACATTCTCGTTGTTTGGGAAATGACAAAAGAGTGAGAGGTTTGGAGAATTCGGGACTGATAAAGAGAATTGGGAATAGGATATATGAATGTGTGCTCACCTGTCGTCGTTCCACCATCTCTTCTCGCTAGAAAACTGTTGTCTCTCGATGTGAGTCGATTGTGAAATTAGTGTCAACAGTGTTGTGCAATCCCCTGCAATGATGTTGCCTTGAAGACAGAGTAGCGAAAACGCGTTGTTATGAGAAAAGTGAGCAATTGCGAGCCAGAGGAAGAGAGAAAAGAGAGAGAACCCTCGCAAAACCCCTTGGCTCTCCCTCAGTTGTCTCTCTTCACTTCCCGCTCTTTTTGCGTGCCCTTCCACTCGTACTCATCGATCTAGGGAAGGGAAGGGAAGAGAGGAGGGGACAGGAGAGAGGAGGCAATGAAATGACGACAGATTAATATTGGGGGAGAATGATACACGTGGATAAGAGAACGTGAAGTGGTCAGAGAAAGAAAAAAATCAATTGCCAATCCAATATAGTGTATTGCTACGAGACATCTGTTTGACACTGTATAATAAACATGAAAAATGAAAATTAAATGAGTCATCCTTTTGCAATTTAGAAATGATTCACTGTTAGATGCGATCGACATAATATGAATATTTATTCGTCGATAATCGAACAAATGATGAACTCTAATGATGATATCCGAAGTGATGATCGTGCCTGAAAGTAGAATAAATTACTTTATATTAATGGAAACTCATTACTAATCAAGACTAACTCTTTCCTTACTAACTTTTGTAATTACCAGCAACAAAAATAAAATAATAATAAAATAATAGTTAATAAATAGTACTCTTAACTAAATAATTAATAGTATTCTATATATACTAAATATATAAAATTTAGTAATGAGTACTCGTAATGATCAAAGTGTCCATGATGATGTCTGTGGCAACGTCTCTTGATATGGGCAATCTTTCTTGCGCATTTACAGTTGGTCTGAAATATATTATGATGTTATGCTTAATCCGAGTAAAAATATAATATTTTAACAAATATAACCTTTCTGACTCCGGCGACGAATCCGTGGACAAGTCCGGTTCTCTTGCCGGCCACCCATCCCTATAAATAAGAATTTTTATCGGAAAGCAAAAATACTGCACAGTTCCGACATATATCGAGACCTCAGTATTCTTTATTGAATGTTCTCGAGGAGGTTTCATGTATCGTTGTGAACTTCAATGAATGTATTAACTAGACCTTCTTAAGTCCATGATGAAGACCGATTCTCTTGCCGAGGATTACTCCATGATGATGTCCACGACGAGCACCGTGCACCTACATGTGAGAATTTGACATCTGGGGTGTGCAAAATATTTTTCGATCTCTCATTTCGCACTGCTCTCTCCGTTACTCTGACCGCCGAGAAAGCATTGCGAATAAGAGATCGAAAAAAAACTTGCACACCCCATTTTGAGACTACCTATTACAGAGATTCTGCGAAGACTATGTAGCATATCGAACATATTTCGAACATTATCCATGTAACGAGCAAACATTTGTATGCCTACCACTCCGACGGCGTATCCTCTTCTCTTGCCGTCGAAGAGTCCGTGATGGTAGCCAATCTTGCGACCCTGCAAAGAATGATATATGTTGCATAGAGTTCACGAATTTAAAAGCGATGGAGACTTTTCACTTCTCATCACCTCTCAAAAATCAGGTAACCATTGATAATACCTTGCACAGTCCAATTCTCGCTCCGAGATGCTTGCCGTGATGGAATCCATGATGGTAGCCCGCGTGCTGACCCTTGGCGAAACCAACGGCGAAGCCCTTAATGAACAATGCCATTCTAACATGATTTAGTACTGATTTTTCTCATTTCGACACACTGGGTGCACTGATCTATAATGTGGGAGATGAACAATGATTCTTGAGTCAGAGTTAGCTCACCTTCTTAGCGGGGCCACAGCAGTCGCACTTGAGCCATTTCGTAGTAAAGAAGCGATGGGCTGCAATTCTTTTTTTCAGTATTTTTCAGTAAGTTTCCAGCAGTTTTAATGAATGTCAAATGTTGACCATGGCGACGAGGATTGTAAGGACGAGCGAGACCGTGATGACCGTGATGGTGATCGACAATGGCTCCTCCGTCGTGATGCTCATGGTGACCATTGAAGACAAGGTCCTGGATAATAGTGGATGTTTAGCAGAATATGGTACAGCATTTCGATATATTATTAGTAAAAATCTTGGTCTAGACTTGAAGAAGAAATGAGAAACTGCTAGCTGAGGTAAAGGGAAGAGAGAGAGAGACTTCCTAGAATACGTATGATTTTTACCTCTGGATCGGTAGGAGCAATCTCTGCATGTTCCCCAGCAGGTTCCACTGCCTCTGCCTCCGCTTGCTGTAAAGACATTGTTCAGTTTCCAGCATTTTAATCACTGACGAGAACAAAATTGCGATTAAACGATTGATAACTAACATGTTCCCCTTCTCCTTCAGCAGCAGCACGCACGTCTCCCTCTCCACTTTCACTGGATGATTCCCCGCTCACGGACGCATCACCGGCAGACTGAATTCAGTTCATTATAAAGGTAAAGCGATTTTACAGTTGTTAGACACAGGGACCCACTGGCACCACGGTCAGCTGTTAGTATAATTAATGAGTACATGCTTCCAAATAACACAATTGTTCATACCAGTCCAAATAATCGTGTATCATACCTGATCATTCTCATCGTAAGTCTCAGCTTCACCCGAAGTTGAAGCGTACTCTTGTTCGCCAGAATACTGTAAAAATATTTCTCGTATGAATATAGACTAAATTTTATAGAATTTAGAATTACATATTTCTAATAATTAAAATGTTGTCCACAATCGTTTGCAGTATTACCTGATCCTGAGCGTAAGCGGCAACGAGAACTCCAGCGAGGAGGAAGAGAGTGAAAAGCTTCATCTGCAATAATCGAAGAAAATAGGCAAATACGAATAAAGGAGAGCTGAGAGTGTGAAGAATCCATTTAGTGATCACCTTTTATAGTGTCCATTTCGAATGTCAAATGTTGCCATATAATTAGTTGGCTCAATTAATCGGAAAGGATTCGGCCGAAGATTGCAGATGCCACGCTGTCGAAATGTTATTCCTTGTTCAATCGATCCACTCCACCAAACCATCAGGAAGCTGCGCATTTCCTAGTCAAAAATATCTTTAAATTGTTAAAGATCTTGTAAGTCGGATGCTTACAAACTATGAAGGAAGATCTCTAGAAGAAATGATTGATTATAGAATGGCAGCTCAGCAAGTGGTCAAATGGACAGGTCAGAAAGCAGAAGGAGTAGCCCCACTGACACGGGGGGGGGAGGCGAGAGAGGGAGTGGATTTACTCTAGAGATGAGAAGGTAACAGCGAGAGACTCGAGTAGAATCGGCACAGCAGCAGCCGTGTTTTGCCGCCTCTTCCATTGAGACTCCATTGAGACTGCTGTAATTGCAGCCTCCATCTGCTATCGCTCACTCTTCCTCCATCTATTGTATAGGCAACAACGTATGGTCAGTCTCTCCATATCCTATCTGAGAGAAAATTCGCTCTTCCAATTTTTACTTTGGCTGATTGAACTTCGTCACTCCTCTTTCCCTCATGAACCCGCATGTCGCAATGCATTTGGAGAGAATGGGAAGCTCTCTCCTGAATGATCTCCTCTCTCTCTCACTATTCAATTCTGTTGTCTTCTACACGAATAGTGGGAGTGAATGGATGGGGTCGGGACTACAGGGGGCACTCTTGTGATATTGGATCTGTCTTGCTTCTGGGCCCTCATGTGCTATATCCTCTTCTCTTCTTCCTCTCTCCTCTTTCTCTCCTTTTTCCTACCACTTTGGGACAGCACTTCCCCACCAGTTTTCTGTTTCAGTCTCAACGAGAATGGGCTGAGCTTCTCACCCAGAAAAGTCAAATGATTGCATCTTTGCCGCTTCACTGCAGTATACATTCGAGGCTCATTACCATTTAGATGGCGCTGTCGTCGCTCTTCTGACAAAATCGAGCTGCTATTCTCGAGTAATTCATCACCCTTCTTGACTCTTATTATTCATTCGAGACAGACAGTGGCCATTGTGGATGGATGTACTACCCTATCAACCTCCCATTCCCTCCTTCGTCCCCCCTCTTCATCTTCTTCCTTTCTCTTCTTTTTTCTTCTTCTTGTTCACTTCATTGTGTCCGTCTACACGCTTCAGCACCCTTTTCTCCATACGGATCGAGAAATGAGAACGGAGTAGAGAGGGAAGGGGGATAGCCAATGATGCGAGATCACAACGATTCATTCCCAACACTAGACTTCAATATAACTATTCTTCTCTATGTCTCTCAACCCGCCTGTCTCTCACTTTATCTACTAATTAGAATTCGTCGTCCCTCAGAGGCTGGAGAGTAAGCTGCCAGTCACTGTAGTCCCTCCCCTCCCCTTCCTCCTTCTTCTTCTATCTCGAAAGGTAATTCATCCGGAGAGAAGAGGAAGAAGAAGAAAAGAGGGAGAGCGGAGTGAGAGGCAAAAGTGCCACTCCCTGTCTTACTCTCACCAACCTACCTTACTTACTCGGAAGTTACATCCTGGCAAGTTTCGTGAAACTGCCCTAAATTAGTTGCCCAATGTGAGCCTTTATACACAAATCATTAGTTGTTCCTCTACGTGCATCGAAGTAATTCGTATCTGTATATCTCTTGTTATCAAGATGCTTCCCACTTGAGTGTACTCCCCCTCCAAACACTGGATATTTGTCATCGACTGTTTTGAGGTGATTCGCAGCTTTTAATGTGACCCACTCCACTCCTCTTCTCTCATTTCCTTTGTCGAATGACCTTTCTCCCTTTGGGTTGAATCCGGCCTAGGATCATTTATTATCTCCTAAGTGCCTCGCTCTCTCTCTGCCAGCCATTTTCTTTTCTCTAAATTGGGCGTTCGTGGTTGAGTGAGTGGCGCCAAACACCTCCTTTCTCCCCATCGCTTCTCCTTCCCTTTCTGATGCATGAACCTATTAATTTACTCGCAGAGGCAATTCATGGTCTCCTTCCTATTCTTTTTCCGATAGTAGTCGAGTTGCAACAACTCGAGCTATTGAAATGTACATAATTTTCTGGAACTTGTCACTAGCAGAGTGCTGGTGCAGTGGGAATTTCTCACAGTGCAAATAGTCAAATCTTTTCCATATAGATCATCTTATATTTTCTTCGGTAAATATATATTTTCCTGCATTGTCCAGGCGTCTCTTTCGATATTATTGTTGTAGAGAGAGGGTTGGTTGGAGAAGAGGGGAGTGAGAGGAGGGGAAGAATATGTGAGGAACGTAGGTGAGCTTTTCTAGAGGGAAGGCAAGTGGGAGCCAACAATTTGCGTCTGATTCCGTGGCCTGTAATTGTCGGGAATGACAGATCGCAGCCTTTTTCTTCTCCGTTTCTCTCGCCCTCGCCTTATTCTTCTTCTCTACACGTAGTTCATCGATTTTATCATAGCACCCTCGCTCTTTTTATTTCAGTTTGCCCAGGAAATTATTGCCTTCTCTTTCGCTTGGAAGTGGCCGCATCCTCTTGCGACAGGAGATATCTTGAAGCAGAGAAATCTCGTTTGCGATATCACATAAAATTGGTTGGGCTTGATTGGTATTCTCCAAACGGTCTCATGGGTAGGATCTATCACAATCGCATCACCCCTTTATCTCTTTCCTACGCGCACTAACACTGACCCAAATCAAGATCGTTTATGCTTCTAATCACAGTGGCTAATCAATGCGCTGGCTTTATATCCCCTTTCCATCCGTTTATTCCCCCCTTCGGCTCAGTTGAAACTGGCAAGGGTACTTCCTCCTCACTCATTCTTTCACCATCTAGGGAATTCTCTCATCTCTACCTTTTGTTTTCATGTTCAAATCACATTCATTAACACTCATTGATCGACCTCTTTCTCATAGTTTTTCACAGTTCTTATTCTCGTGTATCGCTCTGATTCTTAATATTCCTCATTTTGATTTGGTCCATTGCTTCACAATCGATGCCCTTCTCTTCCTTTCTCACGGCACTTGATTTGAAGAAGAGCGAACCGTTCTTTCCATTTTCCCACGAGCTGGTTTTAATACTGATGATGGCGCACTTCAGAGCGAACTTGAGTCTGTGCCCTCGCTACTCTCAGTCACTAATCATCTCGTGCAGAGCGGTCGCCGCGACTACACCGTCAAACTGAAGCGATCACATCAAGACGATGCACGGGGTCTATATGAGGACCCCGATTATATATTTCTCCAAGCCAAGGTATATAAATTCCATGAATAATTTGATATTACAAATGAACTTAATATTGCCAGTAGTGCATTCATATTTGGTTGCGTTGCGTGCTCTACTGACAATGGAGAGGAAGTTGCAATATCTCACACACAGAAGCAGTGTTGGAATGGGGATACACAGTCGTACCCCCATTCTTCCCGGTTAGTTTCTCCCTCTTGCACGACGTGAGGGAGAAGCTAACAGGGAAGAATGGTCTCGCTCTCTACAATTCCAAATTTTCACCCCCTTTATAATACAGATGTTGAGAGAACAGTAATACTATATAGACTAGAAATTGCTTGCTCCACACCGGTCCATAGGCAACACACTCATCGTTTTGATGATGATTGTAACTGCCTTTCGCCCTCCTTTTCATTCTTCCTCCGCGCTCTTCCCTTTTCTCTCTCGCCCATTTCTCTAATTGCTTTCGTTCCAATTATCTTCCAAGTCACATATTTCTGGCCACGTCTGAACACTTGAATGATAGCCAGCGATTTCGGCCTCGACCACTCTCATTCTCCTTCACATTCCGAATATGTGTCACTGAGCCACGAGTTCATTCACTTCTTGTATCTTAGTGTGCAAAAAAGTGTTGGCTATTGTGTACAAGGGAGAAAGTTGTAATTAAACGCAAACGTATTGGCCACCTCTCTCGTCCTCATCCATTCCGTTCTAGAAAATGATGAATACGATGCAACCAATGAATGCGATGCAAATGGCAGCTGGATCAGCCGCGGCTCTAGTAACTGGTACTCCCTTTCATTTTATTAGTATTTGCTGAGTATCAAGGTCATTTATCGAACGCGTTAAAAATGGAATCAAAATCAGGGACGGGTTCGACAGTGTCCACAGGAACGACACCTTCTTCTCTCTGCTCCACTCCCAATATTAATTTACTGTCCCAATCGGGAGCAAATTCGATGATGCAGTACATGCAGCAGGCTATCCGACTGGATTACACCAGGTATTTAATATATTGGCACGTATAGTGGGAAATATATATTGAAACACACCTCAAAGTACCTTCCCTAATTATATTGAAAAAGGTCATCGCTCTTACTCTTTCTCACATTGAGAAGCCAATACTTAAATACAGTAAAAAAGTGAAAGGTTCCTATTTGGGATAAATGAACGTAGACAGGAGAGAGTTGCTCAGGTTCCGGTCACATTCCTTCCCATTGAGCAGAGGCGAGTAAGCAAATAGTGAGAAGGTGTGAATGAAGTAGTGAAGGAAAGACAATGTCATTCCCCATTGCACTCTCGATTCCCGTCCCCCTCGTGACAACCATGTATAGCGATCGACCGGTGATATCGCCGCTTAGTACAGCAGTTCGATCAAACTCGCCTTATTCCTGCTCCCTCCCTATCTTTGTCCAATCTTTATCACTCCGCGATATATAGAACGAATGAAGGACGTTCCGGCTCTCCGTTCAATCCTCTCCCCTATCTTACTATCCGTATCTCTGTCCCCCCAAACATTAATCGAGCATTGATACGTGACATTTTTTAGTGGGCTCTAGTGACCTTTTTTCAATTTTATTCTTTCTGTACCTATAGTCTTCCCTTTCCCATTCAAGACTTCTCGAGTTAATTGAATCTTTCTGTCAATATCAGTACTACGAAACGTCCTGGCAAATATAGATGCGCGATCCAATAAATATGCTCAGGAGAATACTTATTTAAATATTACAGCACTGTTCACACGGATTGGATGGTAAATGATACATGCATTTTCGTTCCCAATGATTTTGTTGCCTTATTTCGGAGTGGTAGCCATAAATAAGCATTATCTCATTCCCTCTTGTCGTCCTTTTCATTCTACTTCGAGCACATATCTTTCATTTTCACATAATACTCAGCTAATGTTATCCCCTCTTTCTTCAGAATAGTTACAGAATGTTGTTTTCGTTTCTTTACCCTTCTCCATTTTCATTCTTTTTCATTCTTTGTTGAGCAGGCTTCGTTCTCGGGCATGGAAACTTTATACTCAGTAATTTGTTCGATAAAAATATTTTTGGAAGAAGAATGAAGATATTTCAGATGCAATTGCCTGGAGTAAATGCTTTCGAGGGAATTCCATTTATTATCTATCCATCTGGAGGAGTTCAGCAAGGAATCAGTGTTGCAGCACTTCAGAGAGTTGCTGTGAGTTAATCGTAATAATTCCACTGATCATTTTTTCTTCAGGAATCGAAGACGGGAACGACGGCAGTTACTACCGAACCAAAAGTAGACACTAGCAGTGAGTTGATAAATTAAAAAAAAAACAAAAAAAAACAGAAAAAAACCGAAATGCAACCTCGTAATTACAGAAAAAAATTGAATAATGTTACTTTAGAGCATCATCACATTTTCATCGGAGATCTGTCATCTGAGATCGATGTGAAATCGCTAAAAGATGCTTTTGCAGTGCATGGGGAAGTTTCGTGAGTCGAGAATCTCGCTTTTCAAGGAACAAATCATATTCTTTCAGGGAGGCCAAAGTAATCCGAGATGCTCAAACCCAGAAATCTAAGGGTTATGGTTTCGTGTCTTTCCCTGATCGAGCCGTTAGTTTCAAGTGATCCTAAACTATTATGTAATCATAAAATTAAGTGCGCCGAGAAGGCAATCGTGGCAATGAACGGTCACGTGCTCGGACGACGTGCAATTCGCACGAATTGGGCTACTCGGAGACCGTCGGATGAGGCAAGGGAGAAACTCACTTTCGAACAGGTAATTAAGGCACAGTTTCATTATTTTAAAAAAAATTAACTGAATCGTAGGTTATGCTATCAGAATCTCGATTAAGGTGTTCAACTCCACTAAACCGGACAATACTTCGGTCTATGTCGGCAACGTTCATCAGAATACGTCTGAAAATGACTTGAGAGAGGCATTCAAGGATTTCGGCCAGATCACCGAAGTAAGCATTTCACCCTGTTAATTATGAAACAACCATCTGAAAAGAAGGTCTCAGCCCATTAGTAACTACTAATTATTACCATGATTGAGGTTCGCATCTTCAAGTCTCAAGGATACGCTTTCGTTCGGTTCGAGAAGAAAGAGGACGCGACTAAGGCAATTATGGAAATGAATGGGAAGGCTGTTGCTAACTCGGCCATTCGATGCAGTTGGGGAAGAACACAACAAACTCAGGTAAGAAGTCAGTCATCTGTCAATAGTTGTGAAAAGAGATAGTGAAAGATTCGCTATTTTTTGAACGGCGATGATGTCGAATATATCAAAATATGTCTAGCAATATAAAACATATGGCTTGGAGGAATTAGTGAAATGATAAGTCGGACAGGATTCGCAGGGAGCCGATTGTTTTCAAATTTTTAAGAATTTATTATTTGGCAGGCGAATTCGATGGGTCCTCTGGTAACCGACATGGCTCCTCTATTCGCTGCACAACAACTACTACAACAACAGGCCGCCGCACCATATGCAGCAGCTGCAGCACAGGCCCAGCTGCTGTCTCCTTTCTGGTCGCCTCTCCAAACCCAGGTCTACCCTAAATTCCTGAATCCCCTTGGTCCACTGCCTCCGGCTCCGATGCTTGGCCAGTGGTAGTCATTCTTTATTCATTTGAAACAAGACCATCGATTTTTCATATTTTCTCGAATTTCTATAACCATCTGTGTACAGCAACTGTACCCGTTGCTAAGTGCCCCTTAAATCTACGGCTAGCTAATTAAGCTGTATTCCACCCCATCTTACACTCCACGCAAAATTTACGTCTTTTAGTATGTTCTTAGCAGCTTAATCTGAATTTAGTCATCTTTTCTCGTGTATTTGCTGAGATTTTGCAAGCATCATCTCTAAAATGTGCAACGACCTTCCTGTTGCAAAAGTATGGCTGTAACCTATGTAGTCTGCCCATATTTCTCCGTTCCATGACTTATTTACCATCCAAACGTAGCTTATATATGTGCATCTGTAACACAAAAAAGATTGCAATCGGTTTGTATTCAATCATCGTTGAGATAAAGCAGAGAACGATAATTGTTGTTGTATCGTCTGTGTATCGTTTGTGATGATCCCCTCTGAGACTTCCGGTCACTTTTATCGTCCTTTCATGCCACTCCAAATAACGTTAAAAGAGAGCATTTCGTTGATCCATGTGAATCACAAGACTTATATAATATTTGCTGGAACTTATTCATGGCAAAAAAGTGGAAGATAAATATATATCATATCGTGAAACTTATCTGATATTTGGATGATGTTTTCAGACAAATTAATGAATTGTCAATAGTCCTGGTTACCACTTTTTCAGAAATTAAGAAGTCTCATAATTGATTCTTGAGGCATTCAGCTCGATGGCGACTGGTAGTCTCACTTTCCCTGTGTTCAATGCTGCAGTTCTTTCGAATATACCATCATTTATCACCTCTGCTGCAGTGAGATCCCTTCTTCTCCTCTCTTCTCATCGACATTCCTCTTCAATCCATCGGCTAAATCACCACTCTCACTCCATTTTCAAGGTCGCGCAGTCTCGCTCCGCTCTACGCTGTATATAAAAGGCTGCAAGTATCTGGCCAATTCTTTCGAAGCCCGTGATTCCGGCCACTACTGATAATGATCAGTCAACTTTGTCTCGTGACAATTATTAGTCTCCTGTTGATGGTATCATCTCAGGTTCTTATATTTCTCTTCGCTGTGAAATATCTTTTTTTTCTGCAGAGTCCAGATGCAGAAGTGCGTATTCTTGCATATGATATTCTGCCTCCCGATCAATATCATCGATACAATGATGCCCACTATGCCTTCGAGTGAGTCTCTTCCTCTTCTCAATACGTTTCATCGTTGCTTCCTTATCGTTAACCGGAAATGTAAGATAGCAGAGCATCAGCGAACGGTTAGAGCGAATGAGAGTGACACAGTTAGGAACGAGATATTCCAACTGGCCATTTTTTGGCGATCAGTACCGTAATAGATCGAATTAGCTTATTCCGATGCACTATCTTGTGAGAGCAATGATAAGGGAGAGCAATTTTGTTCTCCAATCCCGCAAAGAAAGTTTTACTGCATGAAACTGTTAAATCAGAAAACAATCTTGATCCATGCAGGTCCTGTATCTGTAATCGGCCGAGCCGCGATCCGAAGCTATCACGATTCTGTACCTGCTCAGATCTCAAAGTAGCAATCACTGACCAATGGCAACTAAACTGCAATCCTGTCTTCAGGGCCGTACTATACGAGATGGAATGCTGAACGATACCGAGAGATGTATGAAGGATAATCAGGCGGCGGGATGTCTCGTTGCTGCTCTACCCTATTTTGATAAGGCATGTATACACAAAATAAATAAACCTGAAACTAATTGTAATGGCATATTAAGGAATCTCCCATCTACTATATTCGAGTATCTGTTAATGGATTTGTCCTATCGCAACCAGGATGGCAGGAGCTGACTCAAGGGACAACAAAACCACAACAGTGTCTATTCCATCTACTACTGGGTCTCATATTAGGTGAACATCAAGTCTTTTATTATTTTTTTTTCATTTTTTATTTTAGTTTGACATTCGCCATATCCGAGCATCTTCAGCGATGGAATAACAGAGGAAGCGATGCTAAGAACGGAGAAGTCAGAGGACCAATTGCAAAGGTAGAATTTACTTACTTAGTTACTTAGTAGATCCTCTTCAGCGGACGAGGCCGCGTGAATCTCAATTCCTCCATGTGTTTCTATCGCGTGCGCGTGTAGTCCAGTGCTGGTAGGGCGCGCGTAGAGCTGACGATCGCGTAGATCGTCCAGTGCTGTAGGGCATGGTAGAAGTATTATTTATAAACTAGTAATGTGAATTAAGGAGAAGAAAGGGCGACCTTGGTTTCTGATGACGTCGACTGCAAGTCCATTCTGGACCAGAATGCGTACGACAGCTGAATTGATTTCGACTACGACCACTATTCCGCCATTGGAGAGGAATGAGTGGCAGGAAAATGATGTAGAAGAAACCACATCAGTCTCGTCCAATACGGACTACCTTCGGTTCATAGACATTAGCAACGTAGGTTATATCAGCCGATATGATTTAATATAAGAATGCAGATGTACGAGCTACGAAATGTTCTCTACATGGAGTCAATTCGAGATCAGATTCCCGCATATCAATTGGATATTCAAGACTACAAGAATGAGGTCAGCTTCATCTCAACAAGGCCACTCTCGTTCAGCAGCACTGTGGGAAAAGCGAGGGCAGCGAGCAAATTAGAGTCCTTACTCCCACACATGAATGCAAGTAGTGACGAAATGTGTAGCCATAAGAACAATCCAGTTACTCTGTTCTAATCATAAATGATAGTTATTACGAGTTCTATTTCCAGTTAATAGCGCATCACAATGAGATTCGAGCTCTCCACGGTGTCCCTTCTCTTGAGTATGATCCCTATCTGGAGGCGGAAGCCCAACGATGGGCGTCCATGTTGGGATCCCGCGGCAGTTGCATTGCTCACGATCCCAACCGAAGGTATTCAACTTCATTAACCCTCATTATTAGTTATTGTGTCTTTTCACTGAATTGTGATAAGTATATTCTGTGAATAATAGAGTGTTCCAACTGAAGAAAAAGAAATGTAGGACAAAAACAATACGAGAAGTAATAATTTAGGCATGGCGAATGTCTCTTCTATTTCGGAGGACTTACTCTACCTAACGCACAAACGCTAGCTGCGCTCACCGTTCAATCGTTCTATCTAGAGAAAAACAGCTACGACTACAATAAGTAAACAGAAATGAGGAATTCGAAGAGAATCTGCATTTGCAGTTACCGACCTGTCTTCTTCTATCGTACTGGCCATTTCACTCAATTGGTGTGGAAATCATCCAGAAGGATTGGAGTTGGTGTACACATTGGACTTGCATCTGGTGAGTTAGAACTTATTCTGTTCTATACTTCATTTGGAGATTTCAATTCTCAAGATGGGCCTGAATATAAGAAAATAATTAATTGAAAAATTGCTTTATCTCTTCGAAATGAGTGACCAATGATTGATTAGCCTGCTTTCTTCAGGCGGAGGTGCTCCATGCCGTCCATACTCACCGACCTACCAATTGTATGTCGTCGTCAAATACGATCCACCTGGAAATGTTCAAAGTTCGTACGCATACAGGAACAACGTATTCCCTCGTATTCGCTAATAACACCATGCCCAAATCTTCACTTATATCTCTCAGTTGCAATATCAGCATTTAACTCGACCAAAGAATTATTCGCCTTCCATGTACATATCTGATAAACATGAGACTCGATTTATTGATGAGATCCAACTCATGGAACTCATCGATCGAAGTGTATTCTAATCAATTACAATTCGGATTACTTCTGGTTACCACGCAGAAAAATAAGCATGCAATATCAAGTTAACCACTTTCCGAATTATTGGATGAGAGTAAGTACACTAGGTTGTTCCTGTTGAGAGGTTGAGCACCCAACTATCCATTGAGTATTGTTGTCGAATTGAACCAAGCGAAGCATCGTCACTTCTAGCTCTTCTTCATTTTCAATCCGCTTTCGTCAGTTTGTTTGTTGAAGTTAATGGAGAATCTGCCCCTGCTCGTTTCCTCTTCTACGCTGCAGAAAGGGGATAAAGGCGGAGTTTGAAGGGCAATGAGTGAGGAGGAGAGAATAGAAGCCGATTGTGGGAGTGAGACACTTCGATTCCTTCTCGAAAGAGTCATATATTTTATTTTCTCTTTCTGAGTGAATATGGTGTCTTTCCGTGGGAAAACACGATATTCATTGCATTTGATTTGTGTCACTCTCTTATATATGATCACTTACAGATGAAACATCTTCTCTTCTTGGTAATCGCATTCTGCGCAGTGCAGTACTCGTCCGTCGAAGGAAGGTATTTGACCAAATTAAATTTTACTAAATTTTGAATGCATGTTTTAACATATAGTTCGTGAATTTCTTAAGAATTCAAAATTTATGATGCAATTCATTCTACTATCCGATTAAAGTCATTCTACTATCCGATTAAATATTATGAAAGATAAAATTAATACTAAAACTGATTCATTGCTTCAGCTCTCTTTTGCCATCTGAAGCCACACAATCGGAAAACGGTAAGCGGGAATATTGAATTACGAAATGACATCGTGTTACAGAGAACGAGAAGGATGTGAATTCGCCTACTCGTGCGAAACGATTCGATCCCTATCCGTGAGTTGGAGGAAACTAACTTTGAAATCAGTGTTCATTTTAGATATGACGACGGTAGAGAAGATATGTTCGACAAAAGATTCGATCCATACCAGAAAAGATTCGATCCATACGAGAAGCGATTTGATCCGAATCAGAAAAGATTCGACGCCTACAAGAAGCGATTCGATCCGTATCAAAAGAGGTTTTTTACATCCGTTATTATTTTGATGATATTGTTATGCACTTGAAACTACGATGAGATAAATAACATGCACGAGCGATTTGACCTATTTCAGAAAACGTGAGATTTATCAATTTTAGTGTCAACTTACTGGCTATTATAGATTCGACCCGTACCAGAAGCGTCTCGATTCATTCATGGGATCCTCGGTTCGACGTGGTCATTTCACTCCTATCGACACTCGCGCTTTCTTCGTTGCACTCGGATAACTTGGATAGGGGATTACTGTGAGAATCGGTTCTACAATGCTCGATAAATACTTCACTGTTTACTTCACGGTTCGAATTGTTGGTGCTCGAAAAAATGGATATGAACTAGACGCCATGATTGTAAGTCAGTTCACCTCAGCAATCGAAAATCGTTGTTTCTCTCCGAATTGCTTTCATTCTGGTGCTCCCTCTCACTCTACACGGCGTGATTGTCAAGCTGTGCATACGTCGAAAAGAGAAAGAAAGAAAAGCGATCGGCTCAATAGTATCTGCTCCCCTTTCTCTTCCCTTCTCTCTCCACGTTCTATTCTGACGGAATTCTCGATCCTATAGGAACTTTCTCGCTATGATTCATGCAGCACGGCTTCACTATCATCGCATTTTCGATCATTTTCAACAGGTCTTATGATCATATATCCGCTAATTTGTGAACACATATTTGAAAGTTCATTCAATTGTCATCAAATGCACTCGATGAGTTGATCTATTACTTAGTATTTGAATGGTTCAAATTTTAATACTTAAATTGTTGACCATTCTTCCTTTCAATCGAAGTTCGTTTCTAGTATTTCGCAATACGATCAATCTCGCTATTCGCGCCCTCATCTTTAGAGCCATATTCTCTCTCTCTTTTATTGAATATCTGTATGACAGTTTCGCAACGAGAAGAAGTTAATAGAATTGTTCAGTGGTTTTGACCTGCGAAAAGGAAGAATATATCCGATCGAAGATGAGTGAAGATCAAACGGCTTCGCTATTCCAAATGTGTGATAGAGACAACAAGGTACATACTTGTTTCCGTTCGTCTTCTGTCCGAAAGAATCATTCTTGTCAACAAATTTTGACAAGAATTTAAGAGACCGGATCTGAGAAAAGTGACCACTGCCCGGACATTGCGCCAGGACATTCGATTCCGGCCACCATACTCATAGGGCCTGAGGGTGCTTTGACCTTGTTTACAAAAATGATGACGTCATCGGCCGTATTGCGAAATGCGGCGCGCCAGGTGCGGGCATGTGTGAAAGTGATGAAAATTCATAATTTCTCAACCGAACAAGATAGATTCAAAATTCCTTTTGCAGTGTATTAGGCATGCCCTAAGTGTGCTATAGCACCATTGGGATCAAATTCAGGTCGACTACTATGCCGATTTTCAGACCCAGATTTTTACATTTTTCGAGTTCTCGATACCACGGAGTAATTTCCGACCGACTAAACTAGGTATGTGGGTATACCCCATTACCCCCTTTATCGATGCCACCACTAATGGAAGGAATCGGAGCATTAACTTTTTTGAAAAGTTCATCTGAGTGATTCGAGGTCGCTCGATGGTCTTATGTTTATTGTGTTTTCCACTTAATCTAATTGAAATTTTTGCGTCACACTACTCAAATAGTATTATTAGACCGTCTTACGAATATTTATCACCATAGGAGTTGAATCCGCGACAGTGATTTTTTTGACCCATGACCCGGGTTCATGCTCCAAAAAACGGCTCATGACCATGAACCCCTGACATGGTCCTAATTGGACCGACAAAATAATGTTGAAAAAACTTCAAATAATATACACTGAAGAATACTACGGAACTCCCAACCATATTTCGTATCCGAAAATACCATATTCCGACAGCCGCGGAATCGAAATATGATATTTATCGGAAATTTTCAACAAAATCAATTGGCGATAACAGATTTACACAATTTCTGGTTACGTCATATTGTTTGGGTACTAGTACAGTATGCCATTGTGTAGCACAGTACCCCCGTAGTAGCCTATTGTAGCCACAATCAAGGAAATTTCATTTTCAAGACTCGAGTATTCCGTTTTTTTCTCGAAAATGTGTTTTCCAAGCGGAGATACCTCGATACTTTCATATTTCGTTTTCGAAAATATTCTTTGTACTGTCGCTGCTTGTTGAAGCAGATTTATTTAGTGTCTATTCATTGATATTTGTTCTGTTTTTTCATATTTGAAAGAAAATAGAGATGAAAAAGATAGGTAGCACGCCGTTTACAATTCAAAAAACGAACAAAGCCACAAAGTATTGAGTTTTTATTTTAAATATTTTTATTCTCTCCTTTTAGTCGTTTATGAATTTGTTTACGATTACCAGGGGATTTCGTCTCTCGCTTGGCTCTTCAAAGATAACAAGAAAAAAGGCCGAAGGAGATTTATATAAACATTTATTTTCGGGTTACATCTGAGATAATGTATTCAATGAATATTGGATTATTCTTCAAGTGTCCATATCTTCGTCTTCATCATCATCATCAACGCCATCTTCACCATCCTCATCTCCAATGATTGTATCGTCCGCGATGACAGCTCTTCTCATCGCCTTCGGTGTCGAACAGAGCATTTACTTCATAAACTTTTTCTTCCTCTATTTCCATTTCCTCATCCTCTTCTTCATCCTCGTTCAACTTCTTCTTCTTGTGCTTTGTTTCAATCTTCTTTCTCGCCTTCAGCTTGGTGTTCTTGAATCCTGAGAACACTCCCGCGATCTGTCTCGATGTAAAGAAGAGATCCTCCAGTTCGAATAGCATTCCTCCTCCTGGTTTCGTCGCTATTCTCATCATTTTTCCTGCTCCTCTCGCATCCGTTTTCGCTTCTCTCCGTCATCATAGATCTTTTTCAGGAAGTTTTTCTCAGTTGGGGGAATCGTGTACTTCTCTTTCTCTTCGGCAATGCCCATCCCATCTTCAGTCGAACTCCATCTGCATTATCTTCTTCAGTGAGAGAAGACATAGCATCGTCGACGATAGGGCAGATTCGGGGAGGGAACTCGACGAAGCTCGAGAAATGATGAAGAGCGTAGTCGGCAACGTTCTCTCTCTCGGGTCTTCTGAGATGTTTTCCAACAGTAAGGTGTTTCTCCAAGCTCCTCTCAGTGGGGAATTCCTTCGCACAACTCTCTATCGGGCAACGATATATTGCGGAGACGAGCACCTTCTTCTCTTTACACTTCTTCGACGTCGTATCTTTCACACACACTATCTTCATCTTCCTCCTGTTCTTCATCATCGAATTCCTTCTGATCCTCCGCTTCCATTGCAGCAGTAGTAGACATCTTCTCGTGATACGATCTCTTTCGGGGCTCTCCAAATTTCATCCAGAAACTGTTTACATCCAGAAAATAAACACTCAATACTTTGTGGCTTGGCTCGTTTTTGAATGGTAAACGGCGTGCTACCTATCTTTTTCATCTCTATTTTCTTTCAAATATGAAAAAAACAGAACAAATATCAATGAATAGACACTAAATAAATCTGCTTCAACAAGCAGCGACAGTACAAAGAATATTTTCGAAAACGAAATATGAAAGTATCGAGGTATCTCCGCTTGGAAAACACATTTTCGAGAAAAAAACGGAATACTCGAGTCTTTAAAATGAAATTTCCTTGATTGTGGCTACAATAGGCTACTACGGGGGTACTCTGCTACACAATGGCATACTGTACTAGTACCCAAACAATATGACGTAACCAGAAATTGTGTAAATCTGTTATCGCCAATTGATTTTGTTGAAAATTTCCGATAAATATCATATTTCGATTCCGCGGCTGTCGGAATATGGTATTTTCGGATACGAAATATGGTTGGGAGTTCCGTAGTATTCTTCAGTGTATATTATTTGAAGTTTTTTCAACATTATTTTGTCGGTCCAATTAGGACCATGTCAGGGGTTCATGGTCATGAGCCGTTTTTTGGAGCATGAACCCCGGGTCATGGGTCAAAAAAATCACTGTCGCGGATTCAACTCCTATGGTGATAAATATTCGTAAGACGGTCTAATAATACTATTTGAGTAGTGTGACGCAAAAATTTCAATTAGATTAAGTGGAAAACACAATAAACATAAGACCATCGAGCGACCTCGAATCACTCAGATGAACTTTTCAAAAAGTTAATGCTCCGATTCCTTCCATTAGTGGTGGCATCGATAAAGGGGGTAATGGGGTATACCCACATACCTAGTTTAGTCGGTCGGAAATTACTCCGTGGTATCGAGAACTCGAAAAATGTAAAAATCTGGGTCTGAAAATCGGCATAGTAGTCGACCTGAATTTGATCCCAATGGTGCTATAGCACACTTAGGGCATGCCTAATACACTGCAAAAGGAATTTTGAATCTATCTTGTTCGGTTGAGAAATTATGAATTTTCATCACTCTCACACATGCCCGCACCTGGCGCGCCGCATTTCGCAATACGGCCGATGACGTCATCATTTTTGTAAACAAGGTCAAAGCACCCTCAGGCCCTATGAGTATGGCGGCCGGAATCGAATGTCCTGGCGCAATGTCCGGAAAATCGCCGAAAAGGTAAATTTTCTCAGATCCGCTCTCTTAACTCGAATATTTAGTGTTTTTGCATGCCTCTCGAATAAAAAATGAGAAAAAGTTAAATTGAAAAAAAGTAATATCTTCAGGGATATCTAACTGAGGCGGATCTGAAGACGGTCTGTCCCCAACTAGATGATAACGTGAGATACCCAAATTAAATTTTATATATATGATTTTTTCACAATCTTCTCACATTCACATATATTTCATTGTTCAGGACATCGCATTTATCTTCGCATCGCTTGACACTGACGGATCGGGCCGAATCGAAAGGGAAGAATTCTGCACTGGATTTCTGGGAACGCTTGCTAAGGCTGAGAACAGTGGTATGACTATCCCAATTATTTATTGATTCGAGCAATGATGGTCACTCCAATATCGAGATCAGCTTATGTGAATATCTCTGATACATAATTGGACACTCTCTATCATTTACCATTCCACACATTGTCGAACAGGGAGGAGGGAGAAGGTAGGAAGAAGCCATGAGGAGAAGCCATATCTATCCGGCCTCCTTCCCCTTCTTTCACCCCTCCCTCTCTCCGAGACAATCAAAATAGCTCACGCACATTGAGTTTTTGCTGAGCGTTTGAGACGCATGATAATTCGAGCAATGTTGCTTTCATCAATATCAACAGTAACAGTACATTACTGATACCCAATTAGAGACTCTCTAGGATACAACGGAATGCATCGTCGTGCGAGTGTTCTCGGTGTGGATCGCCCTCGTAATCTCGCAATGCGCTCTCCCTCACCACAGAATCGTTACCTGCGCACTCTTGAGGAGGAAGTATACAATTCCGAGTCGGACTCTCTCGGAACAGTCGACTTCGGACTGCCTTGGTATAATACTGATCTATTTCGAAAAAATATAACTCTGTGGAAAATATTAATTGCAGTCAAGAAGAAGTGCTCGCACTCTACGAGCAACTACAGAACGCAGGAGTTCCGCAACTTCTTAAAAAGTCAATTTTCTGCATTTTTTAAATTGTTTTTAGTTAATTTAAAAATTGGCTATCAGGTACGAGAGAGTAGTCGGGAGCTTCTGCAAAGAACTCAAGGATAAGAAGGAGGAGAACCTACGATTGCAACATGTCTACGAGAGGTTCGTTTAATTAAGATGCTATCAAACACTTTTTTTAAAAATTAGTTTACTGTTTAAATTTTGTTTAAATTGTTGTTTGCCGTAGAAAACCAGAAAACAGTCTGCATCAGCGTATGTAAATAGAAAATTTTAAATCAGTTTTGGAATATGTGTTAATTAATGTTTTATGGTATGGGAATATTATAATGGCGTGTTTTATTATTATTATTATTACTATGATCTTCTTAGCGAACGAGATATGTACAATCGTCGAATGGAAGAAGTGGAGACAGAGATCGATCAGCAGTTAATGATTGCTGAGAGGAAGGCCAGACAGGAGGTCTTCTTTTCTCTTTTAATCATCTGAAAAATATTAGCGGAAATCAATAGCTGACCTCCTTATTTGGCCTTATTTGAATACGGAACGGATGGAAAGAGGGGGCAGACTTGGAGGAAACGTGGCGAAATTTGAGGAGCACGAGCGATTGACGCGCGAGAAGGAGGAAATGCGACTACAGATGGAAGCTGAAATGAGGGAGATGAAAGGAAATATTGAGAGACTTCAGAGGATGGAACATATACTAGAGAAGGAGGGACAGAAACTTTCTCATCAGAAGGAACTACAGTTTAAGCTGCAGGTGAGCATTGACAGAAAATATTACGATTTCAAGGTATATATTTGTTTTCAGGAAATTTCCTCTGAGAATCATGACCTGAAGAGAAATCTTGCTGAGAATCATGTGGAGCTCGCAATGATAAAGGTCATTCTAAAAGATGATATATTTTTATAGAAAAAAATTGCAGAGTGAGCTCGCACACGTTCGTGCAGACTATGAGCAGAGACAGAATGAATTCATTTCGGAACGGAGAATGATCGAATCGAAGGTTGATGAGAGTGAGAACATGCAGAAGCAATTGCAGCTGCTGTTGTGAGTCTGCTTATTGGTTTATTGCAACCAGATATTGGTTCACGTGAACATCCAACTGAAAGCTCGCAACAATAATATTATCATCAGTGATGCGAACCGGAAGCTGCATGATACGAATGAGTCACTTCGTGATGCTCTTGACACGCGCAGTTCAGTCTTCAAGCAGTTCAACATCGTATTTTTTTCAATTTATCGTTTTTGTTTCATTATTCAAGATCAGGTCTGTGCAAAAATTTACCGGATCTCTCATTTCGCAACACTCCCTCGATGTTTCTAATCGGCAAGAGATGATAGTGAATTGAGAGACCGGTAAATTTTTGAACAGTCCTGGCCAAGATCCACGCCCTCGATCTGGATGACCATTTCAAAATATAATTAATTTTTAGCGTACCCCATCGCCTACGTATTCTCGAGATGGCGTATCCAGCAGGGGTTTATTGGAGGCTGCTCACGCTCGTGCGTTGCTCACGAGTGCATCTGCGAGTGGATTTCTAACCGATGAGGATGGAGGTCACGCATTTTATGCTATCATGCAATTTTAATTTTTCTTATCAAATACAGGTCATTTTTCCAAGTTTTATCGTACTGAACAATTTTGCAGATAGTGGTCTAGCCCTGCAAGATGGCTATTTGTCATCGGATTTGGAGAGTGAAAGACCTCGAGGAGACGTAGTTCCCATGATTGTCAGTGATATCCATTTTGGTTTGAAAAAAATCGTTTCAAAATTTTGAAAGAACCTAAATTTTATCATTACTATTTTAATGATTCCGTTTCATGGTTTCAACGAGGCAAATGGCCCAGCTGAGCGTACGTTCCGCATAGTAATGTGTGGTGATGCAAGTGTAGGAAAGTCATCGCTCGTCATGAGAATCATCAAGGGAACGTATACCAACAATCTTCCGAGTACCTTGGGTAAGATATGCATGCATATTAAATACATTTTAACGAATGATTTTTAAACATTCACACGTCAACAAATTATGTTAATCGCAAACAAATAAAAGTGCATAGGGGTGGACTTCCACGTGAAGACTGTCAATGTCGATGGTCGTAATGTCGCTCTTCAGCTATGGGATACAGCTGGACAGGAGAGGTGCACTTTTTTTTAACCTTTTTAAAGTTCAATGGTATCACAAATTTGATGTCTCAACGATTCATTTAGATTTCGCAGTCTGTGTAAATCATATTTCCGTCGTGCGGATGGTGCAATTCTTGTATACGACGTTACTTCGGAACAGTCTTTCCTACATGTTAGAGACTGGATCGAAACAATCAAGGTACATTTCGTGCATAATTAGAAAGAATTTTTAATAAAGGAATCTGTGGAACGCCATATTCCTATTATTCTGTGTGGAAACAAGTGCGATCTGAGGTACGAGAGTATGCTTTAATAAATTAATAATAATCATGTGCAGGCTGACTCAAGGAGACGTTGTTTCTCATGCTGATGGAAGCTCAATGGCTGCGGTGAGATCGAAGGAAACCCTGGGTTTTGATTATAATATCAGAGTTCAATGTTATGATTCCTTAGAATATGATTCAAAGGTGATTTTCAGGCGATGGGAAGTCTCTTCATGGAAACATCGGCACTTGATGGATCGAATGTTGAAGGGGCAATGTTGACTCTATCAAGGTGATTAAAGTAGCATGCCTACTCTGTCATATCTGGATAATCTAACAGAGAATTGATGGCTGTTGAAGACGTAGAAATTCGATCGACAGGCGTTGTTCTCACTCAGAAAACTCAGAAATCATCGTGCTTCTCTCGTCCCAATTGTGCTAAATAGACGATTTCATGTTAACCGTGTTTCGATATTCTTTTCATTGGTTGAAACTAATTAACACTAATATTTCGTCATATTCACACCATATTTTTGTAACTCCAAAATGGGCTCAGCTATTATCTCCTCTTCTCGCTTCACCCAGTAGTCATACCCCTCATCGTATGCCAGTTATTGCATTAATTTCAATGTTTTCTAATTAAAAATTATCTTTTGCGAGAGAACTTGTCTTAAGATGTTTGATAAATGGGATAATCATCTACGATAAATAGGTCTCACTAAATTAGCAAGGTGCTGACAGAAAAAAAAGGAGGAGACTTTTACAAGCGGTGAAGTATCGGATATTTGTTTGAATGATTCTGTCAGATTAGTGTCGTTAGAAATTTTCTTTTATGGACATTCGCGATAATGAACAGCAAATGAAATTCACCGTGGGAACTTAAATTTCAAGAATCTAGGTAACGTTATGACTGCTTACAAAATGAACACACTAGTATATGAACGTTGTTTGAAAGGAGCAGAAAATGAGTATGAGGTATATGTGCTGAGTAGGCATAAAGATCACCGTTACTGAGACGACGAAGCGTTCAGCCAAAAGTACGTGTGTGTGGTTCGGGAAACCCGCAAAATATTACAGAAGTAGCGACAACAACATATTTACATTTTTGGATACATTAGCTAGATGATTTCCTAGAACCTGCAGAGTGCAACAAGAGAGTTATTGGTTGTTCAGCGATCGATTCCACTGGCCTGATCGGTGTCAGACTGCTCGGGCTCGCCATCATATTCCATTGAACCAGTTCTCTCTCGTGGTTTCGGCACGAAGAATTGCTCTCCCAGTTCGTCTTCACTGTCCGAAGATTTGACCGACTTTGTAGCGTCTCGAGGAACTTTCCTGCAACGGATTCATCATTTTCAAACAACAAAGACCTATTTTATATTTTTATCTATCTTGAAATGATTTACTTTTACATTCTCGTACCTCTGGGGATGCACAGGATGAGGTCTTCTCGTATGGGATGGGGCAGCAAGGGTGGATCGAGCCGTCGTCTTCTTGTTCGTTGCTGCTTCCCTATGAGACGACGGCGTTGTTCTTGTACTGCTCCCACCTGAACCAATCAGTTTACAATTTTATATTTAAGAATTTGTTTCTCTGTTATTGGAAAATTGAGAAAACCTTATAACCAACATCCTTAGTACACAAAACTGTCGGTGAAATTACCTGGATGTCGCTCCAGAAAATCCACTTCGCGAACTGGAGAACAACAAGCATCTCTGTAATTACCACGTTTATCTAGAGACTGTGAGCAGAGCACCTATCTTCCTTCTGCTTGTGAGTCGTCTCTCACCTGGTATGTTTGACGGCTCGATCTTCACTCTCCTTCTCAGCTTCCTTCTTGTGATGGGCATCTTCATCTTCTTCCACCTAAATTTAATTTTTTTAAATATTTAACTATGTCTAATCTCTCGGATACAGTGTTTCTTGAATTGCATAAACGGAAGATCAATACGTAACAACTGACCACCATGGAAACGGGTCTGGTTGACCTCATTCCTGCGATTGGCGAAGGTTGGTCGTTTCGAAGAGCAGAGGGTGAATGACAGCTGAGTCGTCTCTCCGGATTGTGTACGTTGAAGAGACCGAATGTGTGAACCTATAAGGTAAACTCAAATTTTTAAGGTTTGAAAAATATGTCGTTCTATATTTTTATCTCGCAGCATCTTTAAAAATTCACTAATAGCTTTGCAGAATTATTTTATTTGTGTAAATTGATATATTAAAATCTATAATATGATCTGTTACCTTATTGTTCTCATCCTTGTAATGGAATTCGTACATAGCATCGTGTGATTGCATAAACTGCACTACATGATCGGTTGAATCGAGATCATCAGCGGGAAGGATCTGAGACCATTCCCTCTGAATACGGACTGGTGGAGTCTGAAATGAGAAAAAACATTATTTCAGGTTTCTCAAATTGGAAAATCGAAATATATAGCGAAAATCACAAACTGTATATCACCTCTCGTTTCGTTTTTCTAGCAGTTCTGTCTCTTGATCTCAGCAAAGCCTTCTCCTTTTTTGCTTCCTCACTCAATTCGATCCTCTCCAGTAATTTGTTTCTTCTTCCTCTGTTGCTCATTTCTTCAGTGAGAGATAGTTGGCAAGCAAATCTGTGAAAATAAGAATTAGCAAGCGTTGAAGTTTGATATTAAGCAAACCTTGCCGAGTATTCCGATCGTTTGTTGTCAAACTCGTCGTATATAAAGTTGACGACACGCATAAATCTATTGCGAAGCCATTCTGGCAGAACCACTTGAGACATCCAACTGGACAGGCTGAAATGAATATTTACATGATCTCTTGTTTTAGGGTTCGAGTTTTAGCGAACTATTGTTTTAGGGATAAACACCTCTTAGCAACAAGAAGCATCATGTCCAATGGAAGCTTTGTCAATCCGAGTGCAGTTCGTGTCATCTTCACAACGCGAAAAGACATGACATAGCTGAGCAGAGAAGAATCAACATGTGCTGCTTCCTCGAACTCTGCAAAACGAGATATGCGAGATTATTTTTTAAATAAAAAATAGTTCCGCTGTTATTTAAACTATTTAAACTTCCGAGCAGTTCCTTTTCCGGAATAAAGGAGCCGTTAAATATAGGTAAACTAAAACGGTGAGCTCTAGACCTCTAAGCAACGGGGATGCACACATGGATCAACTTTCTATCCTACATGTATCTGTATTACACGATTTATTACACGATTTTTTATTTGACGTTTTTTTTTTTATCTTGAACTGAAAAAAAACTCACTTCTTCTAACTGCCTGAGGGAAGAACTCAGCAATTCTAGTGTTATACATGTGTTCACTTTCACAGCAAGTGTCACATTCTGATTCCACACGTTGCCTCCTGTAAACCATCTCATTTAGTCTCAATGATTGATCTTCTTTTATTTGATATTCATCTCGTTTGATCTTGGTATTTTTCTTCTTCTGTATTTAATCTCGCTGCCACGAGACAATGATAAAAGGTATCGTGTGATTACAGACAAAGGGGTTCAATTCCCTCTCTCGCCACTCGATTGATCAACCCCCGCGTGACAGTGGAAAAGAGAAGATAAGGGTTAATATCGTCAGCGGATTCACAGAATCACAGACTAGATCGAGAAGTGCACAAAAGCTGTTGAGAATATTGCTAACACGTGATTGGCTGGGTTTAACAAATTTCATGGTACACCCTTCACATGATCGCCAAATGCATTGCATTGCATTTATAGTGTCCGTCGCGCTTTCATATTTTGCACATCACTTTACGAACCGATTAGGAATATTCTGCAGATTGCTGGTGGAGCGAGTACGGGATCGCAGCGAAGGAGAATAGGCTCTCTGAATGATAATATGAGAAAGGGACGAGATTCGGGATCATACCTGATCAGTGGGAGAAACATGTGTGCTTTCACGCTCGGATTCGTCCTCGGTCTGTTGTATTGCCAGGCAGCGAATGCATGGTGCCATACCTTAATAATTTCTATTTTTTCATACCTTTTTTTAAGTTTAGAATATATATATTATATACTCAGATTGTATTTTTTTTGGATTTTTGCTTACCGTTTCTAGTAAGAAATCGAACAGCGTCTTCAAATCCCTGCAGACACATTTTGGAGCAGTCTTCGAGTGAGGCAGGCATGAGACAAGCAGTCATACGGAAGAGATTTCGAGTGGTCAATCGAATGGATGTACGATGGAAGTCCACGCCGAGGAAACTTAATACAAAATTTACCAATGTGTTTTTCTCTCGTAAACGCTCGAGGTTCGTTCTATTTTTTGTGATTATCTTACCTTGAACTATCCCAGTCGGGAGGACAGATGTCTGATTCTCCTGAGAAAGGAGAAATCATAATGGAGTGTTCATCGATCGTTGGCTGATTGTCAGTAACTCCTCCATCTAAAATGAAATAAAAATATGCTAGGAAAAATATGCTAGAAATAAAAATAACTGTTGAAAACAAGAATCCTTTTCAATCCAACTCACCAATGTACTGCACTCCTTTGTACGAAGGAGGAACAATACCGCAGTAGAGAGGAATATAGCAGGAACAAATTATGGCCTGATATGTGTATTTATGATTTTGAGAATAATGTAAAATGATTTACATCGATTAATTCTTGGCGAGTGTCATATTTGGAAACTACTACATTTGACATGTCTTTCCATCGAGTCAGAGAGATGTACAACTTATCCGTGCATCTGAAATTATGAAGTATGAAAAATTACGCATACATCTTATGGCTAACTATTGTTACGGAATCCCAACATAATTGGCTAGTCCTAACACTTCCATGAAGTTTTCTTCCGTGAAGAAATGTGAATGGTACCAGTTAACTAATTCAAATTTTTGAAACTGAGTTGGGAGCACCCGAATAGACAAAGGATTAACACTCTTGACACTCCTAAACTAAACTCGAAATTACTCTCACTCCTAAACTAAACGAAACATTACGTTGTAAGTAAGGGTCCAAACAATTTAATTTGGATAAATGTAAAATGATATCATAATATCCACATTTCATTCAATTCATCGGCAATTCGAAAAAATATTCAGATTGTTAACTTGTCTATGATATCTTTTAAATATTTTAGAAAAAAACGTACAACTTGTGAGCATCCGGCGGCAGTACTTTGTTGAGTTCTTGACGGACTATGCCCATCAAATCGAATTCTGGATGAAATGGACCAATCACACGTGATCGAGCCTACAAAATATATATATTTTCACTTTTTAAATAATTATCCGTTGAGAAAGTTATACCTGTGTGACGACTTGGAGGACGGTGCTTGTAGCTTGAGAGATACACACGTTACAAATCAAACCTGGAAATAGGTCAGATAATTGCTACGCTTTAAATATTACCGAAATAATCTAACCTGCTGCGATAATTGAACCAGCGCTTGCGCCTGAGATTTTGTTGCGTGCGAGTTCCGGGGCATATTGCTGAAATTGTGAAACGTTCCTTTAATGTTAAAATTTTTTTAACGATTCTAAATTTTTACTTAAAGAAATGGTATATTGAAAGATCTGACCTTAATTGCAGCGGCCACTCCTGCATGATAGACACAGAGAAATCCACAGCCCGAAAAGGAGAGATTCATTTTCTCTGGCGCGCTATTCGTGAATGACATTGTTGTTATCTGCAAATACGTGCATGTTGGTATTGTACAATAGCGAAATGTTTGAAAAATAATACAATACACAGACTCGATTCAAATCGAACAATTTCCATCTGTATGATTCATGATTAAAGGAAAGATGAGGATACGGTTCAGGTGACTTTCTTAGACATCAGCGCGCGCACTGATAAGGAAAGAATAGGCAAGAAGAGTGAAACGAAGAGGTTAGAATCGGCACTCAGTTTAGATACAAATCAGAATAGAATACAAAAGTGTGAGGAAGAGGATGGTCTGACCCAAGTGAGAGAGGATATAAGACTGATTATTACGAGTGAGTGCAAGACCAATATGTGACAGCATAACAAAAGGAGGGAGAGGGAGGAGATGACCCATCTGTCTTGGTCTCGAGATCAAACAACCAAAGACGACTGAGATGAGAGAGTAGAAGGGTGAGTGAGATGTTGTCCAGTGAGTAGAGTAAATGACCACTGCCCAGTTTACTAGCACAGTTGTCAACGGAAAAGACACTCCCGTCTCCCATCTTTCTCTAACTTTGGAAGGCAATAGAAAGTTGGCAGTGAGAGATCATAGAAGAGATTATGACGAGAAGTGAGAAGAGAAGGAAAGAATTGCATGAAGAGGAGGATGTATGGGAGAGATCCGTCGGCTGATCAGATCAGTAGTTCTCACGAGGTAGGAAGAGACAGAAAACAACTGACGCCCGACGTCAACTCGGCAGTTCAAACGCGTATTCGCCTTGTGGTTGATACTGAGGGAGTTATTGAGACACTGACCCAAAAACAATCCCTCTAGTCTCATTTGTTATCGATACCACACACACACATACGTATAAACTTACTCGTGACTGGCAGAACAGAGATGAATCACTGAACTCGCCGTAGTACTGTGTTCAAAACTAGTGATAGGAAAGGAGTGCCCAGATGAAACAAAGGAGAAGAGTGGAAGTGGGAGAGAATGAGAGACAGCGGGAGCCATTTATCTCGTGTCTCTTCCCACCACGTGGTCTGCACTCAAGAGAGTGTAGAGGAAAGAGGGAGACAAGAGATCGAGATGGGAATTACGACTCGAGGAATACAATCAGTCTCAGGAATCGAGAAGAGAGGGACGACTGAAGGAATGCGATCAGTCTCATGAATCTACACGAAATTGATAAAAATAGAGTATCAAAAATTCAATCCAGCCTGCTTAAACCTAGAATGAAATCGAATCGCAGAACCGATTTCGAGTTGCAGGGAAAGCTTGGCAATATTTCGCAAACCTTTTGGAAAGTTGTAGGCTTATGCGAGAGACCATAGAAGAGATGACCCGTAAATCTGCAACGATTTCTTTGATTACCGCTTACTGCAATGACTAAAACCGAACAATACTTTAATGAAATGTGTGTAGAATTCTCATGACGTAGTCAATCGCAATGAGTGGCCGAAAAATAGTATTGTTGAGGTTAATCTTGTATGATGAGATAAATAAATAATCACAACCTTGAACGGACATTTACTGGCATAGTTCAATTGAAAACAAGGAACTCAAACAAGTGTGAAGCGCGGAAACAAGAAAGAACTAGAATATTCAAGAGAGTGGGCACAGCACGACACCTCGCTCTCTACGATGTGGTGCGATTGAGTGGGAAACATCGACCTCTCCAACTTGCTCGTTCTATTTAGAGGACCGCGCGAATTTGAAATATAATATTTCTAAAAAAATCGTTTATATCAATAGTATTCAAAATTAAAGATTCGTGCGTAATGAGAGTTCTCGAGGGTCATTGCCACAAGAGTTTTACTAAAATATTTAAATGGTGATGGTAGGCACAAAAATAACGTCATTATGATTAGTGATCATCTGACGATCTATTCTTTTCTTTCCTCATCATATTTCGCGGTTGCATCCTTCGTCAGTCGTGGTCATTGATGTTGTCTTCGTCTCTTTTCTTCTTTTTCCTCCTTTCTCTCTCTCTCTTTGCTCCACTCGCAGTCGGTCGCTGACGTCACTACTTCCCTGCAACAGAGTACGCTCAGCCGCTTCAACCTCAGCAATCGCATCGAAGATACATTCGGCACGTTTTCACCACACGATCATTTCGTCACTGCTATTAGAGACACTTTAGATTCTTCGACATCTCCAGCCCATTTCAAGATGAACAATCCCTTTTAAACGATCTCTTGATGATCTTGTCATCTGCCTTCTTGTTTGTACTTCCCACCATTCTCAGGCAATCTAATATCCAATTTCATATGTCTTGGGAAGCTTCTCTGGCATTGCCATGCATAAAGTGGGTGTGAGAGCAAGGCTTAACTGGAATTCACAATGCAAATTAAATCCATTGTTGCGCGGAAAAAACGCTTAGCATAATCCCATTCCATGTACTGCTCCTCGTTTAGTCCCTCTCTCTGCCCTTTTCACGTTATCCCATCGCAATCCAAGAAGGTCAATTCGAATAATTCATTGCTTCCTCGTTTATCTCTAGGTTTCGTGGATGTGATTAGATACATCCTCAATTGTAATCTCATTTTTGCACGTCAACAATCTCTCTCTCACTGGAAGCCATTCATCATTAGCTTACCCGTCGTCCCTCCAGGTACCTTGTGGTCTTCTTTTTGTCCATCCTCTCAAGAATTTTCACATTGCCAGACGTGCAAGTAATCGGAACGCAATAATTGCATTGAATTTTGTTCTACTTTGTGAGTTGAGCCTGCTTTCAACGCCCCGTTCACCACTGAATGCTGCTTTTCTTGTGCGATCGAAAGCGACCAGAGAGCACTTTCTTTGATCGTGTTCGTTGCTTGTCTCCATTCTCTACACTGGATGCTCTCCTATGCTCCCCTTCGAGCCCTCTTCTTCCCTCTTCACTCGTCTCTCACTCAGTGCATATAGCTAGGCACGAGCAAACAGTGCACGTACACCACTAATCATTTGCCCCCTCTCAGAAGATTCGAGCACTCTGAGAAATATCGTCGATGGGTGAAACAATACCGCATTGTGTCATACTCCGATCTATTAGATCATTTTACAATGTTCTAACGATCAAGAGTGCCGTGACACTCAATGAAGTTAATATTTGCTCGAAGACAATCAAAATCTTTCACAAATCTTTATTTAAATAGAATTTTCCAACGTGAACTCTTGAACGAGTAGCTGTTTCAATTGCCAATTGAATTTTTCTCAGTATGCGTGCCGGCCGATCTTTCACCTTTGGGTGTCAGGGAGAGAGATAAGAGGAGAGGGAAGAGACGGGAGAGGAATGGAGAGGAAAGGAGTTGAGGAGGAGGGGGCACAAAATCGTTCGTTCAATGTGCACGGTGTCGCCTCATGTCATGCTATTAGCACTCGGCCTCTTCCTTTCTGAGAGTGGGGAGATCAATAGAGACTACAGGTAGAATTTTCTAGAGCTTAACACATTTTCTGTCCTCTGTTGCGTTTCTAACTTTTTCTCCAAGTAGACTATTTTGTATCGGAAAGCAATCTTTTCATCTGAAATCTCATTGTTACTGTCCACATTTAATGGGACAATGTGAGAGAGAAGAGGGAAGAGATTGAGTGAGTTTGTCGTACTGTGTGGAAACTATGGAGCACAGTGGGAAGAGGGGATATATCTGTCTCTGTTTGTGCTACATCAATTCGCTCCTCACTACCACCCCTCGTGCTTCACACCAATGAGGTTAATTAATATGTGCTACCAGCGAGATCTTTTTTCATTTATTCTCAAGTGATCTTATCTGATCTATCGAGATCATCAATTTGTACTTTCTGTTATGCATCTATCTCTTCACACTATAACCCGTCCTCTCATCGTCTGCTGTTGTTCTAAGTGGTCGGAAATGCCTGTCGCTTCTTCACTCGGAATCACATCTACTCTTTCACGTCATATGCCATCCCCCTCTCGATCCTCCACTCTCTATGCTTCTTCTCTCTTTCCTCTTTCCTCCTTTCTTCCTCCGCCTTGTCTCAAATGTCCTACTGCAGCCATCCCCCCATCTAACCTGCCCTCACTTCTCTCACTAGTGTGAGTACTCTGATCTACCATCGGACTCCTCTTAGTACCCTCCTCCCCCCTTCCCAGCCCTTCTCCCCTCCATTTCTCGTTGACCTATCCTCTCGAGTGTATCAGTAAGCCTAATCCACCGGGTGTCTCTTTGCTCCCCCGTCTTTGTAGTTCGATCTATGACTTGTATGACAAGATCAGAGGTTCATTTGACTAAACAATCATTATTCTGAAGAAATAACCAGCGGATCAAGATGGTCTCAAAAATATTTTATTTCCGTCATGACTTCGCCAATTCTCATTAAATTGACGTTCAGTTCCGGAAAAAGACCGAAGATGGATGATGGCTCGTTTTACTGAATCGGTTTATCACTCCGTCCTCTTCTCTCTCACTGACCTTTATTTCTCCATGTTCTTTCGTCTTTCCCTCTCCCACAAAACACTCACAAATGTCTATCTTGATGAGATCTCTTCGTTCTACTCGATATTTCTCTACTCCTTCCCCTTCCTCCTTCATTCATCCAATCCAAAGGTCAAACCTGCAAAGAACGGCAATTTCGATTTCACTATGCGGAAGAAGCTAGTGAAGTGAGAGTGCTAAATTCGCACTGTGTTCCCTCAAGCATTGATCAATGATCTATCAAGAGGTCATCCCTTACTTGCTTTATAGTTTGAAGACAGGAACATTCACATATCAATCATATCCATTCTAAAAAGTGTGTAGCTCGTCGCACGGGTGTGTACAGCTCTCTGTGTCAAGGAAAGTGGATGATGGTAGTTGCAACTATACCTGTGCTGTCCCTTCCTCTCTCTCTTCTCTTTCCTTGCTCTCTCTTCACATTGGTCGCTCTCTCAAACCCGCTTATCTTCCTCTTCCACAGATAACGACAGACGATCGCGCTGTTTCCATCACAATTTTCGAATAAGCAAGCTCCGCCGTCGTATTGCTCGTTATCTGACGTTCTCGTTCGTTTATACATGATCATAATCTATCTTTGCAGCTTTCCTCTTCTTCTTCGCGTCTTCTTATTCACTCTCGCCATCTTCTCTTGACTACGCAGAATCGGAACAAGTAAGAAGAAGTGTAAAGAATGGAACTACTCCTCCACTCGTTAATCGCAGTGCAGTTTCGATAGTTGCACGTTGCACTGGAATTCAAGCGCAAATCGGATGCAGAAAATAATATCTCTGAAACCAAGTTCCCCCTGTAAGAATAACTGCTCGTCGTTGTAATATCTCTCTCACTCACTGTGTTTCAATTCTAAGGGAAGCGCGAGCAAGAGAGAAGAGGAGAAGAAATCATTGAAACCCTTCGTTGTAAGTGAGAGAGCACGAGAAGTGAAGAGAATAAGAGAAATTGGGAGGATGAGTGATTTCACGTCTTAGTCAGGGAGTAGGATGAAGAAGGAGTTTCAGTTATTTATCTTGATATACTTGGCAGTGTCAGTGAATAAAACTAAAGATTGATCTCGGAATGGACTCAACGAATAAAGGGGAGAAAATGAATGGGCAATGTTCCATGACATAATTTATATGCGCATAACTCATAGTGAGACTCATAGAGAGTAAGTCAGGTCATTTCAGGTCGGGATCACAAATCAGCAAAACAATGGCTGCGATGTTCTACAATCAAGGTTATTAGATTTATAAAATCTACATAATACATGAGACAGGGATCTTATGTATCAATGTACCGAAGATAAAATTATAAGATTTAAAAAAAATGATAGAAAAATATTAAATTGCATCGAAATATGCAGATTCGTTGCAGTTGGTTGTCGTTTTGATTAGGTATAAGTTCGTAAAATTGAATAATATTCTATGAGAAGAGTACCTATTTTTGTAATAGAATTTTCAGATTAAAAAATCTCGGATCGTTGAAGAAGTTCTTTTATCGTAACATGAAAAAATAAAAATTCGGTTCAAGTTTATTATTTTTTCAGATTTGATGGTGGAATGGATGCAGCAAGGGATGTACATGCAACAGCCGGTTCTTCTTCCTCTCGGTCGCAATGGTCGTGTACTCATCCCGATCGGAGCTATGCCTCAACTGCCAGCACAACCATTGTTTCCAGTGATGAACAAAGTTAGCCGCATCTATCACTTAGCCAATACGCACTGCAATTAATACAAAAAGCTTGTGATCCCTCCCAATTCGATTCTGATAATGAGACGTTAACCATATAGGGAGCCAATGCGCACATTCACGGTGAGGGACCACCACAGATGCGCAAATTGTTCATTGGAGGTCTATCTCACGAAACGACGGATGAACAGGTAAGATATGACAGGTGATAAGTGTAGTTAACCACTTCTTGTTCAGCTTCGCCAGCACTTCTCCAAATGGGGACCAGTCATTGATTCAATCGTCATTCGAGAGCCAAACACCAAGCAGTCAAGGCAAGAGACTTTCTACTTCTAATATGCAACACAGAATATAATGATGAAAGTGGGAAGGTCTGCCCATGATTTGTATTTGGGTATCGAATGATGGAATTTGGTACACCCCAGAATTAAATATAACTTATTGTAATTGATGTGATCAGAACGGACAAAAATATATTGTTGAAGGGGATTCGGCTTCGTAACCTTTGCAACTCTGGCTGCTGTGGAAAATGCCATGGCTGACCGGCCACACTATGTCGGAGGGAAGATCGTGAGTTAATGACTATGAATAAGATCAGCATCATTTACTCTCAGGTCGATTCAAAGCGTGCTATTCCTCGTGAACAAATGATGTCCCTTATGCAGTCGCCATTCGTGGACTGCGATATTCCCTACGGATGCAAGCTGACAATCACTGGTGAGAAAAACATGCAAAAAGAACATTTTTCACATTTGGTTCTTGCATAGACTTAAGCAATCTGAGATAAGTATGAAAAACTGTGCATAGGCATCCACTGCGACTTTCACGCCGTGGAGACGCTACGTCTCTACTTCGAAAAATTCGGCACTCTCGATCAGGTGAGATAATTTTAGCGAAATTGGGAGTAATGTAATTAAACGATCACAAGCTTAGGTCGAGATCCTTGGAAAACCACGAGGAGTCGGGTTCGTCGTTTTCGAAAGAAGAGAAGATGCTGATCGTTGTCTGTCGTTCAAGGGAGGACGCCATTTGATCAATGAGAAGAGAATCGACGTCAGAGTACGAATTCATTCTTATTAATCTATAAGCAAACCTCATACATTTTCTGATTAGAAAAATGATTTTTAAGCCTGCTCCTCCTTCACATTACCGACAATACTGGAAGAGGCGAACAAATGAGCATATGATCCCTCCTCAGCCACTCTTTCCCATGATTGATAGATTCGCTGGAATGAGCATGCAGGTATGAAGAGAAAGATATATCGAATGATATGCAGATTATGATATGAATTGGCCTCATTATTACTAGCAGTGATTCCCGGAGTGCCTCGATTAACGGGATGACCTTTACCTTTACGATGACCGACTATATTTCAGCCCCATCCTCTAATGGTGTATATGGGAACATCATACGGATATTCGGAAGAAGAGAGCAGTTATGGATGCACGACGGAGGATGAGAGCAAGGTTAATTTTATTTTTTATTTTTTTTAAGGAATAGTATTATGAAATGTTGAAGATTCGAAAGATATGAAAGATCAATGAATCGATTTCAGGCTTACGAGGAGAGCGAGCAGGAAAGCTCATCTTCGAGTTCAGAGGAGCACGTACGCAAGAATTCCGCCTAATCATCTTTTTTTAATTCATCCTTTTAAAATTCTCTAATCACCATACACATCAATCGATATGTGTCATCAACATGCTCTTCCTAATAACTGCCAGCGATTTTTCACATTTTCAAGTTCAGAAGATTTCTCAGAAAATTGCTCAGTTCAACCATGTAGTAGCGTAGTGTTACTGGTATTCGTAAAGATTTTTTTGTTTTTACAAGTCGCTCACAAGTTTAAACCGGGCCGTATCATTCTCCCCGTTAGATAGAGACTGCCGAAGACACAGAAATCTGCGTAGTTTCGTTCCTAGTCTCGCTACAGCTTCAGTTTTATGTGTGGATAGATCCACTTCTTCCCTTTTTATGCATGCCTTTAGTAGTCTAAGCTGTTGCCAATCTAGCAACAATTTATCACAATACCCTTACCCTGTATGATTCTATGCAAAAGATGAGAATCCAATAACGAAAACAACAAAAAAACGCGTCTCCATAACACATTCGTTCCTGGTATATCACCATACTCTCCGTTACCTCTGTCTCGTATCGATTTCGACCTTACCCACAGTGATATCATTCTTTTTTCAATGTATGCTGACATTCTGGATGTTCTTTTAAACTGAAGAAATCGCAGTTTATGCACAATGTAACGAACGTGAATAAAGAAATTTAACTGGATACAATACAATGGGCGCTGATCAAGATGGGGTATATCAGAAAGCCGTTCTTCTTTCAAGTTAATCATTTTGAGGAGTTTCGGACCAGCTGATTCAACTGGAAACTCGTTGAAATGTAAGCTGGAAGCGTGACGAGTCACGCCTTCCGGATATCCTCTCTGACTTCTCCTCTCGATTCTCAATTCAACTCATCCTCATTCTTACCCATTTTGTTATTCCTCTTTCTTTCTCACTGTGAATGTCTGAAGTTTCCCGAATAGACATTTCCTTGTTCAGAAAACATAGCATCTGCGTAGTGCGGGCTTAAAATACATCTGCCCCTAAAATGGTAACTACGTCTTCCTCAATTCGATACTTTCTCATTTGAAATATTCATTGCCCTCAAGTTCTCTTTTTTTTCAAAATTTTATGAACAATTTCGATGTTCATAATTTTGAAAACAATAATTACTACTGAAAAATAATGTTTTCTCAGAAATTCAGTGTCCTATAAAAATCCAAGGAATTGTTACGAAACCGTTCGAATCCAAAAGTAAGATGAAAGACAAAATTATTCGGAATATTAATTGGTTGGGGGAAGTCGGCGAACATAGTCCATTTCCATAGCGGGATATCTCGCTCGTGAATTTCCAAGTTGAATTTCTAATCATCGACAATTGCGTGACCGAATCTTGTTTGTTGTTGAACGTCTTTCGTGTGAAGAATACTATTGCGCCCTTGAAGGCAATACTGGAGTCTGTTTATTCATTGCATCCGATATTCCGTGTCGGCCGGCGTTCTGACATGTTATCGGGCCTTGGATTTCTCGTCTTACAAACTGTCGAAATGTCGGGTGGGCAAATGATGACGAAAGAGGAATCCCCTACTGTCCGAAGAAGCCCTGTAGACTCTTTTCGTTCCACTACTATTCCCACTCCTTTGACTGTTTCAATCGTAGTCTTCTGGTATTCTTTTCCCTTTCCAAGCATGAGTTATTTCATTTCTGGTCGTCATAACTCTGCGGGTTACTACTTTCTCCTCGTCGTCCCAACAGAATTGAAACTACGTCGTCAGCATCTCTTTCGATAGCACAGCTGATTGCCCCCCCCCTCACTCGTTTTCGCCTCTCAGAATAGAACTGAATATTTCACGAGATTTGCCCATGTCCTTTTCTACACTATTCGACAGCTTTCCCCAATGTAATCATGTTCTCCTACATAATAGCACTATTGAAAAGCCGCCTCAATATCTCTATCTTTTCAATAGTCTCCCGCTTCACGAGCCAACATTTTAACAAAAAAATTTGGCCATATTTTTTATCGATTCAAAAATGTTTTAACATACTTTGCCGTATTCTGTTATTTACAATTTTATAATGAATTGAGTGACGTAAAATTTATAATGAAGTCTGGGAGACGAAAAGATGAATGCTGAAAAGCATAAAATACGAGGCATTCTTCCTCCCTCCGGGCATTCCAATTCTTCTGTATGGGGAGTAACTCCCATGTTTTTGAATTCTTTGGAATGGGCCCTTTCTCTCATGCTTTATGATTTGGCATCTCAGGCATAGTCAAAACACCAAGTGCGTCGGAAACTTGGTTGAGAGTGCATTGGTTAAGTTCCCACATTGATTTACATACTAAGAGATGGAAACGAAGCGCAAATCTCGTCGCTTTCATTTGCTACACTCATAATCTTTGTTGACGTCCACACTACTCTAACTGAGAGAGGAGTGTGCGACTATGGAGGCAGTCTTCCTTTTCTTTTCGGCACATCTCTTTCCTCTCAGCCACTATTCTTCTTAAATTTCCTCAATTTATCTCCTCAATAGTTCTTTTTACGCTTCCAATGCCGTCCTCGGTAGATCAATCCAATTCTGTCCGTTCCTCGCAAACTGGATTCACTAGTATGATTCTCATTTTTCTTGAAGAGTTCTCGTGCGCTCCTTTAGTCGCTCTTGATATCTGTTGATTATTTGTGACAGATTGAGAGGATGGAATCAGCGAGATTCAGTGCCATTCTGTTTGCTTCCAACCAGCGATCAATCTCTGATGGTGGATACTCATTATTTTTCATTGTCGCCCTCCGACCGTATATTCTCTTTCTTCCTCCTCTCTCCATCTTCGTCTTCTTCCCCATTCTCTAAGAGACACTCGTGTTGAGAGAACGATACACAGGCAGTCGTTCACCTCCCTAAGTATGACTTATGCCTGTCGAGCATGGGAAAATGACTCTGTTTTTGCTTCGCGTGATGGAAAGTTTCCGCTCTCTTGTCCGCCTTCTCCACTCTGCAATTCAGCTCCTCCAACTCGATGTTTTCGATTAGCGTGGGCTGAATTCGAACCGAGTTCCAGATGTCATCGGTCCCCTTGATTCCTCTGATCAGATCGCCTCGCATCTCTTTCATTCCGCGTGCCGATCCCGGATATTTGCTAACTGCCCCGTATCAACTCGAGTTTATTTCGAGTGGATATAATATCCGGCGCCTTCACTCGTTTCCCATTGCTTCATGCGGTCCCCCCGTGTCGTTATTTTTCTGGCATCGTGTCTATTATATTTCCTGACTACTACTTCTATTTTGGGATGTGGCTCGTTGCTATTGCAAAAAAAATTTGTAGTTTACTTTTAAGAGGAGTTTGTTTAAAAAGTCAGAAGACGCATGCTTTTCAGAGCACAAAGCGGTTTCGCTCCAAAATGTTCAAACAGTAAATAATATTTATGTAAATTAATTCGTTTGCTTTGCAGATGGATGTTCGATCGGGACTGCACCACTCCAATTCCGATCCAATGATAGCACGTAAAGCCTCTCTTCGAAGCCTTGTTCGACAATCGAGAGTTGAAGAGGGGTAAGGAGTATATTTCAAATTTAACTTTTATTTTTTTTAAATTAAATTTCTAAGTTCTTTATTCAACAAATTTTCTATATTCCTAATTTTTCTGAGAACTGAAAGGTAGAAGACTTTTACCTCTTCGTACATACAATACGATATTTTCTATAAATGATATATATTTATATGGTGTGAAGAGTCGGATTCATAAGTTATTATAGCGAGGACGATGCGCACGCATTGGGAGCATCTTGCAGCGAACAAAGTATCGCACTTCTCACCCATTCTTCAGCACATTCGGCCACGCCCATCGGAGACATTGCTTCAAATGATGAGGTACATTCACATCTATCATCTGTACGACCGATTTGTTTTTGTATTTTTCATGTGTGTGATTGTTTCGTGAAATTTGTTTCGAGAATTCGAGAATAGAAAAGTACCACAAAAAATATGAAAATTATTTATTTTTGCACTGAAACATTTGGTTGATTAATAGTCACGCAAATGAGAGTAGTTCTGGGAAAGTGTGGACTCGGAAAGTATGCTATAAAATGAGATATATGGATAGCAGACTTTTTCGCAACGAGGAGATGTTTTCTCATTGACTCTTGAATGAAAACGTGTACGAGCCCACGTCAGCTGTTGATCTTTCTAATCGTTTCCACACAATTCTCAGACGATGTGATACTTGTGGATGGGAAACATATCTTTTTTGTCAGAGATAGTTATGATTTCGCCGTTGTCGTTCGTATATTTTTGAGTAGTTTTTCAGAGTAGCTGACTATTCTTTGACCAATCGACAGAACCCCAAGTGCGTTAGGTGATTGAGTGTCGAATGATACACACAGAGTGTAGAATGGCGGGTATATTCAATGATTTTCATTTACTCTGTGACTCTCTAAATGAATTCCATTTCTCGAAAGCCACAAATATACAGTTGTTATTGCATGAGGGCTACTTTCTTCTTAATAATCTTTATCTCGATTAGGTTAATTAGGATAAAGATATATATTTTTCTGCCTATATTCTTTTTTATCTACCTATATTCTACCGCCAACTTTTCCATATCTTTTCGTAAGGTTGAATTATTGCCTATTCCCAAAACGAGCAGCCATTGTCCTTCAATTCGGACCATCTGCTCTCTCTTTCTCTCGTATTTCTTCCATTAGCCCATTCTATCCGCATCCTGTCAATTCGTCTTCCTCACTAGCCCTGATTTACAAGTTCCCCCTGGTTTGGGAGAGCCCCGCGATTAGCCTCTGCTTTCTGACCAGAAAATCCTCTTTCTTTCCGAATTCCCAGATGAGAGCCCGGGTCGAGAGAGAACAAGAGGACGTTAATTTCTTTTTCTCCCTCCACTCTTCGTCCTCCCAAGACCGGGAGCCTGTCTTTCTCCGTCCTGTGATTCCCATTCCCTCTCATTTCGGATGACCTTTTGTCCTATTCTATTTCGTCACCCAATAGTAATAGGAATTGTGTATGTTTATCAGAACGTCCACTATGCTGTTGTGAAGCCGTCTTTTCCATTCGAAATAGGGAGCACTACACACTACTCCGATGGAGGTAGTGGGACAGGGTGAATGAAGAGAGGAGACTGACTGCAGTGTAGAATCGAGGGTGATTACCTCCCTCCTCTTCTCTCTCTCTGTTGCATTATGGAGAGAGGAAGAGGTTCCCGTCGCTTCTCTTTCTTCCCTTTTCCCTTTTTCTTCTCATCTCTGAAACATCGATGAAGACAGGGACACATCTACTTCCTCATGCAGATATTTCTCATTCTTCTCACTCCTCATTCATAGGATCCAGTGGTCTAGACTCAACTCACCTTTCAATCTACTCCGATGTGATTACATTTGTGCTTCTTCACTTTTTTCCCATGACTCGGCCAGTCGGGTACTCCATTTGATATGGTGCACACATGGGGTTGAGCGAGTTGAGAAAGAGTAGGAGAGATATGGAGGCTCGGAAAGAAAAAGAAGTGAGAGAGAGAGAGGTGAAATGAGCGAATGATAGAATGAGGTAGGACATTCGATATCCTCTCTCCACCTCTATTTCTATGATGTTGTTTCATTATACAGATCATCAGCAGATCTACTATTCATCTCTATTCGTCCCTTTTACACTCTCCTTTTGTATCCTAACGATCATTGATGCTCTATTTATCCCCGTATTTCCTTCATGCCTCGAATCTCGCAGTTATTCGGGACAATCGTAGTCGAGTCTTGAAGCTGTTACGGCTAAGAACAATGGTTGGGCAACAAAACTTCGTTTTTCAATAGAGCTACTATGCATCTCCGAAAATAGTGTTCGTTGACAAGCTGACGCTCTTGTATGACGACTCCTTTATTTATTGGACAGTAATGGTCACGTTCTCTTCATACTATGCACATTCTCATCCTGTCAGATGGATGATATACATGATAGAATGGAGAAATAAGATCACTCTCACGATGCCCACCCTCTAACTTAACTGTCAAAATAGTAATGGGTCATTTGATGGGAGAAAAGTTGTGAAAAAAAAAAAAAAAAAAAAAGAAAAGTTGTTTGTCGGACTCGCGCTTCACTCTCCCCTCATTGAACACATGTCTTCTTGTCTTGACCAGAAACATCTCTTTCTCCATATCTCTTTCACCTCCTCATCTGACGTCTTGTCCACCTCTTTTCTCTTTTTTTTTGTTAGTAGAGGAAGATTAGGGACAATTGCAAATTTTTAGTGCCGCCTGGTTATTCGATATCTGCCATCCCTCGCTTCAAGTCGCACACATTGCCCACTAAACTTTATTCCCCCACCGCCCGATCTCTTGTGGGCTCTCTTCTGGTTGAGCACTGCACTAGTTGAACATTCGGGGGGATGGCAGGCATACACAACACACAGTTGGCTTCGCCGTCCTCTCTCCATCTCTTTTTCATGTCGGAGATCTTTAAGTTTCTTTTCATTCGTGGAAAGACTGTATGATAATATTGAACTTTATCCAGCTCTTAAATGTCTGCTATTGTTGTTTTCATTCTTGCTAGCACCCTTAAACAACTTCGCTCGAGACATTAATTATTGTGCTCTATTCAATTGAGAACTATACTTTTTGATGGATTGCGAGATTTTTTCTAAATAATTGATATGTCCCAAGGCAGTTTCATCTAAGAACTACTGCATTGACACTGTATTCTTCACAGTCGATATCATACATATTTCATCTAGATTTCAGTGTATTCTCAAGTGTTGCATAAGATAACTACTCTAAGAAGATAATTGATTCCCTTTCGTTTCCTTTCTTGTATGACCACTATTGTTTTCTTTCGACCTGGACAAAATGATGATGATGATGATTGCAGCATCCTGACTGTAATAGTGTCTCTCGACCGTCGGCGCTGCGATCTGCAGCCTTCCGAATGATGTCTCTCCACAGACACGGCAGCATATCTTCACAGGTTAGAAAGGGAGACAAGTAGGTTTTTATAGATATGAATCAGTAAACATTAGAGTTAGTGAGTGGTTGCAGAATTTGACACGAGTTCAAATAAATTCTATAAATCTTGTTCGTGAGAAATTTGTCTCTTCTAGGTATATTTTTCTCGAAGGGTGTAAATTCATGGGCCAATTCATGGGTAAATTCTTTATAGCCATTTTTTAGAAACGAGTATTTTTTTCTTTTTTTAATAGTTTTATCAACTTTATATATACAGGCTTCCGACAGTCGCCCTGCCCATCAGCTTCTTCACAATGTAGGGAGAACAATCCAACGGACGAGCTCCCAATTGCGAAAGTCAAAGGTACAATCATTGTAAACTCAATGTGAAAAGATAATCTAATTATTTGTCAGGCGTACCATTTACTCTACCTTGTGATGCTGCCCACTTACACTGTCTGTGGCGCCTTTCTGTTCCAGGTAACCAGCCTTTACTTTTCTATAGTGGTTAATGTTTGCCCAAGGATTTCGGAAATGTAGAAAAGTCTGGATTTCAGCCCATCTAGCAATCCGATATGTGTGTATCATTCTCGAGAATCCCTGAAATGAGAGCTTTATCCGTGACTCGTCGAAATGCAACGCCATTTTATCAGCGTTCAAAATCTTTATAATTTGCAGTGGTTAGATGGAGCCCATGATGAGAAAGAGAAGTTATTGTACGAAGATCGATGCAAAGCCGGAAGAGAACAGACACTGGAGTCCATTAAAGTGAGTGATTTCCTGGAACACTTGAGAAATCCATCGCCCATATCGAAAAACAATTGAAATATTTCATTGTTCAGAGTCAGTGTGCGAAAACACCCGATATCTGCTTCAGCGCGATGGAACGTTTTGCATATGACGTAGGCTGTTTATCTTTTATAAATTTAGTAACAATTGATACAATTATTAAACATTTTAGGTAGAAAAGTGCTACCGTGACTGGCATACAACGAACCGAACAATTACCCATTCAATGGCAGAATTTTCAAATGCTCTCATTTACGCGTTTAGGTAAGCACTATTCAGATATGTTCGTATAGCTTTTTTTATCGCGAATATATCTAATATTCTTACTGTAATAACCTAATAAACTTTCTTATAGTGTTTACACGACGATTGGCTACGGTAACGTTGCAGCGGACACGACGGCTTGCAGGTTTAGTTTTAGCCATTAGTAAACGTTATCGTCGAGAAAACATCCAAGATTTAATTTGAGGTTTAATTCTAATTTCATCCAGAATCGCAACAATATTCTACGGGGCTCTAGGCATTCCACTCTTCTTTGCTTTTGTGAAAGAGGTAAGAACTTCATTTAGTCTTTGCAAGCTGTTTTCATACATGTGTAAAACTTCAAATTTTAGGAGGGTAATCTATGCCGAATTTTCTTTGTTCATCTTTACAAGAAGGTTAATTTGCTGAGAAAGAAGTGTTTCAAAAAGTGCAAGAGTAAGTCAAAGATTACGCCGAAAGGTCATATTATTCCAATCTCAGCAAACGAGTCAAATTCATCTCAAGAACAAATCACTAATGGAAACTGCCTTGGCGTTCCTTCTCCCACTTTTGGAGGGCCATCTCAGGTGAGCTTCTGATGATGAATGGAAAATGTTAAAAAATTATAAGAAACTGTCACTTTCAATCAATAGTCAACAGATATTGATTAAGGCTGAGAGCGGAGAAATAACTCCCAAGGAATCAACGCCTGTGAAATCAAAGAAAGACGCGCGATGTTACACAAGACAGTACAGCAGTAATTCATTGCATGGTTTGTCGATATTCTAGATTTCAATGAAAAAAGCTGATATGCAATTTACAGAATGCGACCGCATTGAACGAAGAAAAGTATTTGCTGCTGGATGCATCACACTCATCGGTTACGTTCTAGTGGCCTCCTGGTAAGTGAATTGATTATTATATTAGCTACCAATACCTTACAGGATTGTTGAACGCACGACTGAATTCGATTACATTACTTCAGTGTACTTTCTTTTCAACAGCGTCGCATTAATCGGTGAACTATATTTCGTGACAAGGACGGGCACCCAGTTTGCATACTCAATGCGAATGATGAATAAGAATGAATTCACACTATGAAATCACCTTTATCCCCGAGACTCAGCTCTCAATATTAAATATTTCATTAGCGGCGAATCAAAGAAAAATACATACGTAGTTTATATATCATTTATGGGTCTCAATAAATACCAGAATGGGAATCACCTGAATCATCAATCTATTTTTATAGGATTCGGTGATGTTTTTCCCTCGACACCGACAGTTATTCTCGTCCACGCCCCATTCATGATATTCGGTGTCATTCTTTTCTCCATGTGCTACTTCATCATGCAAGAGGAAATTAGAGACAGAGTGAGTATGAAGAATCGAGCTAGAAATATTGCTTTTTTGCTCACTTTTTATCAAAATTTTTTTCATCGAGTATCGAATATAGATAAAAATATAAGTGCTATGCGACACATGCAATAATTTCAGACTTTCGAAGCGTCCAGGAGAGCGCGCATTTCGATTTCCAAATATGGCCAGTCCATAATAAATCAGGTAGTTTTTTCCATAACAACAGATTGAATGAACGATGTGGAATCAAACTTAATCAAACTTAATCAAACTAATATCAAAACATGCGACTATTCAGGCTCGATCGCCGTGGTCTCGCCGAAATTCGCCTCTGTTTGACAACAACTCCGATAACGGTGGAAATACGAGTGGACCTTCTCCCTCGAGCTTCGAACGAATGCGAAAACGTCGTCAATCTGCACCGGCAATCGCACTCACTGGACCTACAGGAAAAACTGCTCGATTTAGAGATATCTGATTCACTTCCCTGAACGAAGAGTATTTGCTCATTTTTTGACATTTTCCTTCAGTTTTACATATCTGTCCCCTTCTCGAGACTTGGACTTTTAATATTAATCCACTTATATTGTACCGTTCAATTATCAGTTGACATCTCGGTTTTCAGTTATGTTCATTTGCCTATTCGAATCTCCAGATTGTTTTTCTCGTGCCCATCCACTCCCCCACACTTAGCTGCGTGAATACTGTTTACCTATCGAGATCCACTTGAAATTGAGTGGCGCCTTTCGAATGATTATTCATTCATCTGTTTTAAGCAAACATTCTAGCATCATTCCTGGTATCTCACTTGTTGATCGAATACTCGAGAACACTAAACCCTCCCAGTAGAATTCAAAAACTTGTCATCTTTCCATATTATGAACGGTCGCTGCGTGTTCCTACACGTGTCTCATCAAGTTGTGTTTGATTTTTGTGTAATTATAAATATGCCAAGAAAATCAATGATTATCCACTCAAAATATCACGAGTTCGCTTTGTGCTTGATTGAGATGGCCTTTGTTTGCCTCTTCAATTTCTGTGATCGACCGGAATTTGCGATCAACAGAGGGAAGGGAGGAGTTGGATCAAGGAGAAGATTAGTCGTATCTCATCGCTCATCATGGACGATCATCTTCAATTTGCATTCAGGTCAGAATTCAGCTGGAACCCAAAATTGTAGAGAATATCTTCGCCTTTAGTTTCAAAACGTTTGTTAGATAACAACGAACTGATTGAATATGAGGGCGAATGACTATTTTAGGCAATCTATGAATAAAATGTTTAAAAAAAGTGAAAATTAGCGTTATAGAGACGACGAGGAGAATGAGAAGCGTATTGAGATGGAGGAGACCAAATTGAGATATGGAGGTGCTCAAGCTGATTCTGATGACGAAGAAGAAGTCGAGGTTATATTTCGTTAATTTAGAGTCATTTACTTAGTTGTTCTCAGGAGGAGGTAGAAGAAGTTGAGGAAGAAGAGGAAGAAGAGGAGGAGGAAGAGGAAGAAAAGAAGGTTCGCTTTAGTAATAAAACTAACAACCATTTCAATCACGATGTTTGCAGTTGTGATATTTCCAGAGACGAAAAAGTATATGATAATTTGCAGCCTGCCACTGCTGTTGAGAGAACTCCTTCACCCGCCGTGAGAAAGTTGACTGCTGCTGAAGAGGAGGAGGTGAACAACCTGTTTCCATTCAATCGTTAATTAAAGTCCCACATTCCCCACCTTTGCTACCAAGCAAGCTCAAATACCGATTCGATTCAATCGACGGACCTAGCTCCGTTTATGAAAATATATTACAGGCGAAGAAGGCTGCGGAAAGAGAGCGAAAAAAGGCTGAGGTTCGCAAGAGACTCGAGGAGGCTGGAAGGGCCAAGAAAGCCAAGAAGGGATTCCTCACTCCTGAAAGGAAGAAAAAACTGAGGGTGAGAAACATTTACGTTATTAACTCTAAAAATCATTGGGCAAGCCTCATAAAATAGTGTGTTTCTGGCAATAATGTATTCCTTTAGTTTTCTATGTTTATCCAATAAATTGCATGTATTTCCAGAAGCTGCTTATGCTGAAAGCTGCAGAGGATCTCAAGCAGAAGCAGCGACAGTTGGAATTGGAGAGACAGAGAGTGCTCGCGGAGAGAATCCTTCCTCTGCCAGATCTTGATCGAAGTATGATCTTACAAAATTTTACTGTTCTTCCAAACATGATATTAATTTAGGCAACCTCAATGAGATTTTCGAAGAGTTCAAGAAACGTGTAATCGCGTTGGAGAGTGACTGCTACGATATAAACTATTTGGCAAGTTTCTTTCATTTTGACTAGTTTTAATATTTGCAAGAAATTGAAATAAAACATTATCAAACCCTTCCTTTAATCAGGTGCGTCAAAAAGACTTTGAGATCAATGAACTAACCATCGCCGTCAATGATCTTAGAGGAAAATTGTGAGTTTGCTCAACTGATTGTTCATTTTAATACTAATGTTCAGCGTCAAACCAACCCTGAAAAAGGTGTCGAAGACAGAAGGAAAGTTCTCCAAACTGACAAAGAAAGCAGAGCCGAGAGTAAGATTCCAATCATAACTGTTAAATATATGACGCTCGCTTCTAGCTGAAGCCATTTTACAAGAAGTTATTTCTGAAAGTAAAACTTTCTTGGCTGTTCAGGTGGACTTCCGTTCTGGACTCAAAACAGTGGAGAGAAACCACATGGCTGGACTCGAAAAGGACGACGAACCGAAGAAATGGTCCAAATAGTTTCCCGTTGATGCTCTCGTTTCATGCAAACAAATACTGAAAAATAATCAAATTTAACCGAGAAAATTGTGCTTATCTTCCACACTGATAAAATAATGCAACTTACTATGTTGAAATAGATTCCGCGTCATTTTTTTTTCGTGATTGGAAAGAAGAGGGGTGGATGCAACATTGCTCGTCTCATCCGTATTCTATTACAGCTAAAATGCATCTAAAGAATCGTGGAACCGAATCTTACGAAAGAGGAGAGAGCGGGATGCAATGGAATGTTGAGGGGAGTCTCGATTTGTTCATCCATAAGGGGCAGATGTCCATGGGGTGCCCTATCATTCTCCTTTCTCCTGCTTATTTGGCTAACGACAGTCAACACTGGGATGATTTGCACAGGTGAACTGTTTCCCCATCAATTGTCAGAAATCCATAGGAATCTTTATCCGCCGATGGCTAAAGCGAATAGCCAACTCAAATAGGATAATTGATAAATATGCATTTATTTTGAAAATTTGTATTTTTAGTATAACTTTGTAACGATTTCACTCAGATCAATTTGTAGAAAGAGTGTACCTTCCTTTTAGTGGCAATGAATAGGCTCTCACGGTCCGCACTGGCTCGGATATCCATTCCGAGATTCTTGTCATGTCAAGTGAGAATAGATGGGAAAAGAGACACAGGGATGTCCACTTCTATCGCTCCTTCCCCTCTCACTCCCCCGATCTCCTGAGAGTGTGGAAAAGCGATACCGAGAGAGGAGGAGATGTGTCCCTTCTCTCCTTCTCACTTCACTTTGCACTTCTCACTTGCTCCAGTCTCCACCTTCCTCCACTTGCAGCTCGTTCTATGCCAAATCATCCGTATCGACTAGCTTCCTCTCTTTCCCTCCATCTCGCCCTTCTCCATTTCCATCCAGCTGAATCAACTCGGCCCATTCCCATAAAAGGCCATCAGGGCGGAGCAATCTTCAATATAGTCGCCTCATATCCTCCTCTTCTTCCTCTTCCTCTTCTCTTTTCAGTCATCTCTCTCCACAGGTGCGCCGAATTTCAGTAGGAGGAAAAGAGAGAGAGAGAGGATTGAGTACAAATGGCTGATCGAATCCCCTCATTCTTCTTCTCTCATCTCTTCAGCCCTTCTCTCAGTCCCTTCTCATCTCCCCGACCGAGTCTCTAATCACAGTCATACCTCTGATATCTTCTGATATCTTGATCACCTATCACTCTGTCCGGGTTCTAAGTAGTAGTGCCGCAGGTAACCAACAATTGAGAGGTTTACCTATAGCCTTCTGCTTAACACCTTGAAGAGTTGATTTCCTTTCCCATCGATTTTCTCCTTACTATATCCGATGTCCATTCAATCCCAAAGAAGATTCAGACCAACGAATATTTATCGGTCCTCATATGCCTAATGTCATCCAACGCATTGGACATCACAGATCATTGACTTTGGCAATTATGAGATCCCTGAGAGTTGGTCACAACTTCGGCGCAGCCCTTTGACAAAAAAAGAGATCAAGGGAAGAGCGGATAAGAGAAAGAGATTCCCTGCAAACAGATTTGTACAGTATCCTTGCTACTCGATAAAACGCTGTTTATGATCAAGACAAAGTGAGGGCGCCACTTGAAATTATCTGAAATACAAACAGATATCACTCATAATTATCTTCCACCTTCTCCAAAAGTTTCGTGAAAGGTGAGCTGCATTCAGTGTGGTAGCGGGAGTTGATCGGCTCGAGGACTAGTGTAACACTATTGAGTCTTCCTCTATCCTCTCAGTATCCCTATTATCCATCGATCGCCCTTAGAGTCGAAAGGGAGCGGCTGTCTCAGAAAGATTCAATGAGAGAGAGAGAGAGAGAGAAAAGAGATCCCCCACTCCCGAAGTAATACGCCTCATCTCGATGCTCGATTAGGTACTAATGTCGTCTATTCCCTATCAGATCTACGCTGAAATGGATGAAGAAAGGAATGGGAGGACAGCGAAAACATCGTGGTCAGTCAGTCATGTGTTGTTTATCGGCTTCTGTCCAGTCGGTTGTGCTAGTTGATCAGCCAGTTAACTACGACACAATTCCTTCCCACAGGTCTGCTTTGCAGTGTATTTTCACTAGAAAAAGTAATGGCTAGGTATAATACAAGGTAGCTGAGTGATTCTCGACATGGCTAGAGTAGTACATCTTGATGTTTCTAGATGTGGCCAGAGCGTGCACGAGATAGGAGTAGATAGGTTTTGTCGATACGTTTCGGGGATAACCACCATCGGCGTGGTATGAGTGTTCAAGAAGATGTAATCATCAGGAACCCTCAAGACCGAGGTCGGTCACTCGTCTCCATGAGGACATTCTACGCATTCGGAGCACGATCAAGTTCGATCAGTGGTAGATCGTCTTCGGTCGTTCCCTCTTCCATTCCTGCCCACTACAATCCACCTGGTTACTCGCACAGGTTATTTAATGAATATTTTCATATCGTTCAAAACACCGTTCAGATCGGTACGGTCCTCGGCAATTCCCGACAGTCCGTTCACACGAAATACAGCGACGAGAGCAACAATATCGAGCACATACATTCGTCCATCAACAGTAAGAAACTTCCTTGTTTCTTATCGGAATATAGTGAATATTGGGATACTTCGTTTTACGACGTCAAGATGAAGAATTCTGTAACAAACCAGAATTGCATGGATTTTTTGTTTATCTTATCCGCTTATTACCCCAAATTATTCAGACTGTGCCCTATCGATCGTTTGCAACTCCTTTGCGTTCGCCTTCATACACAAGATTCACAGTAAGTTAAATTTTTTTGTATTTTGAATTTTTTTATAATTAATTATATTTTTGATGGGTCAGAAAAACCAGTGATACACTTTAGCACGAGATGAAACATTATGGGTCAGAAAAACCAGTGATACACTTTAGCACGAGATGAAACAATACCGACTCTGAATATTTTCAGACTCCTCACCGAGCCTTTTCTCCCATAGAGCGAGCCAGGCCCGTTTCCAGGACGGTATGATACTTTTTTGATACAATAAGCCAAGATTATGATAAAAATATTGCTAATTGAAAGATTGCTAATTATTAAGAGCCTTTTGCTTTCTACAATGACCTACTTCATTACAGATACAGTCCCCTGCCTATTCTCCGCCTCGAAATGTCGAATCGAGAAGTACTGTGGATACGTCTCGTCCTCACAGTGTTATCGACATTGATAACGTTCCAACTGTAACCACTCCCGTACCCACAGGTATTTGCCAATAAATCTATCAGTTTTCCATGGTGCACTGAAAATTCGCTTTAGATTCAAATTAATTTTTTTTTAAATAAACGTGTCATTTCAGCCGACGAGAAAAATTTAGTGGAACTGGACGATCTTCGAAGTCGCAATCGAGCACTTGAAGAGGAATTGGCAAAACTACAATTAAAAATCAAAGACGGTGACAAAAGCAACATGGAACTGAAAAGGTTTGTGTCGGTTACTTTCGAATATTTGATCTATTAATCAAATGAATACTTGCTCTTTAAATATGAACTTGAAAAAAATATGCAGGCGTCTCCTGGAGTCAGAAGCAGAGGCAAAAGTGTGGCGGACAAAAGCTGAACATATCGCGGAGCCTCAAATAATTGAAGTTTTGAGGTGAGTTGGCGAACAGTTATATTTCGTTTTGAACGAGAGTTTTGAAAGAGATAATAATTTTGAGACCTGCAAAGCCTGATGTCGTTATGCATCATCATGCGATTGATGAAACTCTATATGACAAACTGGAGAATACGGCGGAGAAACTAGCGAAACTTAACGCAGTAAATGATCTGAAGCTGTTACAGGTTCGTTTTTTGGTCATTTTCGAAACCACGTTTATTTTTCTTACAGAGTCATATCGAGAGTGCTCTAACGGAGATTACGTCAAAATAATACAATATTTCTTCATTCTGATAACATACTGATGGGTTCAAACGTTTAAACGCATTATGTTCCTTACTACTACTCCAAACTTTCCACTCTATTCTGTATGATCGATAAAAGGTATTTGCACAAGATCAAGTGAGATCTGATGCGGGAGTTGATGGATCTCCTATTCAATGGATTCCTGGAGTATCCTGTTCTCTGGTAAACACATCATTCGATATTGAAGTGGCCTTTATTCAGATAGGTCGGAGTATATGAGGGGAAGAGGGGATAAAGCAATCGATGGACGAAGTGAATAGGGATATTGGAGAGCTGTTGTGGGAGATATCATTACAGATTGGATATTGGATGTATGGTGCAAGATCTAATAGGGCTGAAATGGTGATGAAATATGAGAATGGATACACGATAGGAGACCGAGTAAATCCGGGTAGGATATATACGGACAGAGAGAACGGCAGATATGATACAAGTCAGTGCGAATACATGATGAATGATGAAGAGATAAGAGGATGGGAGAATTCTGAGCTATTTGGATGTACCAAGAGAGGCTTGAGATGGAAGGGAAGTTGCCTAAGAAACGGCAGCGATATCAAAAAAAGATAATGGCACTCGTGAAAAGAGCCAACGAGTCACAGAAAGAGAATCACAAAGATCTGAGAGGGGATTTACTCAGTGAGCTTGAGATTGACGGTATTGGGTCGGCAACAGAGAAGGCCGACTGTGATTGCTGATACGATGAGTACGGATGCGAGAAGGGCAATGAGCATTCCGAAAGTGAGAGGAGAGACACACATCGATTTGGCTGTCCATGCGGAAGCTGCCTCGCCCAATTCACGGACTGCTGAGGGAGCTGCGAAGAATAAATGATGATGAAAATAGATAATGTAGTGCATAAAAAAGCTGAAAAGAATGGGGTAATGTCTCACTGATGGGGTCGTCAATCTCGAAAACGGTCATTGACTGCGAAAATACATCCACTTCCTGACCGGACTTCTTCTCTTCGACTGATCTCTTTCCTCGTGCGGGCAATGGGCAGTTGTCAGATGACCGCTGAATACTATTCATTTAAAAAGTTCTACAAGTGTGATTAAAGTATTTAAAGCGTTGTGAGCATTGAGAATTTCAAGTTGTTGATTTATCATTAATTTTCTTTCTCATGATTTGACATAACAGTGCCCGGCAACCATTAAGAATGTATATACTATGAACAAACCTTGCACGAATCACCCTCTTTCACACTGAGTCTGATCTGACATTGGAAGAATAGTGACGGTTGGTCAGCGAATTTGAAGACCTGCAAAGTATGATTATGATCATTATGGTTGAAATTGCAATAGGATAATTGATGTAATGATGAGGAATTACGGACATTCGAAATCTGGCCTCCTGTTAGATCTCCAGTGTATTCAAGGTTCTTGAGGAGATATCTGAACATAGAGAATAGCGATAGAGGTGAAAATGTAAGTGTAATCTCGCCTGTCTACTGCACATCCATTCTCGTCCAGAAGTTGCACTTCGCGACCGCTCTCCTCTTTGACATTGCATGAATGAACAGTGGCGCAGAAGGGAGATTGGCCTAAATATGAAATTGGATAACAATATACTGGATAACATAAACAATACTTTTGATTTAAAAAAACTAATCTACTTAACTACTTAATCCGATAATTAACCAACCTGCGGGGTGTCCCGCATCTTCGCAAGTCCATTGATGGTACACCTGCTGTCCGACTGTCGCAAACTTGACAGCCTCGCCCTCCTAAGAGACATAATTGCGCGGTAAGTGGCTACGGATGTTGTTCCATATTCAGGAGAGAAAGTACTAACAAAGTTTTCAACAAATTTCCCCATTTGACGATTGAACTATTGGGAGAGCGAACTTGCAATATAACGAGAATTATACCTTGGTCTCGGCGAGAACTTCGTATCTACAGACGGGAAGCGGCAAATCTCCGTGAATTACTTGTGTATCCAATTGGCTGTAAAATACTAATTTTCGTAGCACAGCTAAGTCGGATAACATAGAACATCGATTATTTGTCACACAATAAATAAATGTAATAAGCACTCGTAGTCTCCGTAGTCGGGCCCTCCGTCCGTTCGATTGTGACGTGCCGAGTGGTATCGCTGAAGGTTACGGGCGTCATCAAGTGGCTTTCCACTCGAATCGGTGACATCGTCACCGACGAGAACGAGAATCTGACGCTGCTGCTCCGGATTCAGACTGAAAGAAACACACGAAGGAGTTAGGCACACTTATTAGATAGATATTGTTGTTTTTTTGCTGTTATTCACCACAAACAATAAAGAAATGGCCGATATTGTGTATATCCCAAGGAAGGGTTCTAGATAAAACTTGAGCACACACAAACACATAGATTGTATGCATCCCTTGCGGCGCACATTTGTGAAGGCCGAGTGTTATGGAACCAGTAATTCGGTTATTGAGCAAACACATTGAGCCTCGACGTGGGTATTAGTAGAGGAATTGATCCAGCGAAATTTCCAATTGACCAAGAATGGAGATATATTTGTATTACCTAACATCGAACTGTTGAGTGACGACTTTCTCTTGCTCAGTGTAGAAACATTCCACATTGTATGACTTATCGATTTTCGTGATGAACATCTGAACATCTTTGTTTACTATGGCTTGTTATCAGCTGTTAAAGTGAGTCTGAAAGTTTCTAGCACTTCCAAGTATTCCTTTCACTATTGTGAAACATACCGGATGGAAAGAGATGATCATAGTAACGGAGAGGAAGATTCCTCTAGGGCTGCTCTGAAATAGTCCATTGATAGGCGGATGCCCCTTTCTGATCACTTCTTTTCCTCCTTGTGATTCTTGCGCAATGAGATTGGATATCAACCGCTGCTTGACCCAATTTACCCTTTCCATCCCAGAGCGGATAAAGAAATGAAGGAACCAGAGGGAAAAAACGCGGGAAAATAGAATGAACCACTTGTCTTCACGGATCAAAAGTGGGACTGATTCGGTCCATTGACCAGCAGTAGCCCCTCTATCTGTATTTGAATGGAAAGGTAATGGTGGTCATTCAAGTACTTTGTTAGGCGGACTTTATTGCAATTGTCACTATCTAGCCCAACTTGACTACGATTGGGAATATCACACTGCACATTCCAGTGTGGCACATTGTTGTTCAATCTCAATTGCATCGAGAAATAGCAATATATGTCAGCCGTAAATAGCCGTAAAATTCGCAATGGCGCTCCCTTGTTTCTCATGTTTCATGAGCAATGAAAGATTGTCCGATTGACTAGTAAAAAGTGATTGGAATGCGAGAGTGATTCAACCGATTTTAGAATTCTCAAGAGGGCCCAATCGAGTGGACACAGTTAGTCGGCCTTCACCTTTCACTCTAACCGTTTAATAAACTCCATCGAGGTTTAAAAGTGAGAAAAGGACGTACTCGAGAGTGAAGAGAATCACTTACCGATCGTTTCCTCCTTACATCACAGTCAGTGAAGGGAACGGTGAGATTGACACCATTAGTCAACGTCGCATCTACTCTGCATCCCTTGTCAGCGAAGTGACCCTGACGGAAGGAAACAATTACTCATCCACTCCATAATAGTCCACTTACTCATTTATTTAACTCTCACGCATGCTCAATGATAAGATTCTCCACTTAAGAACAGTTGTTTTCCAACTAGAAGAGCAAGTTCAGTCGCCAGAATCTCGATTGAGATCGTAATCTTGACAGTTCATTGCCCTTCTTTTCTCTACTTGCGGCGCCAACCCAATCGTAAAGCGGGCGCATACCTTCACATACACATGTCCTTCGAATTCGCGCTCCGTCTTGAATCGCACGGTTAGCGCTTCGGCTGCGCATTCGACCTCGGGAGAACCTGTGGTTGACATGCTATTACAGACACAATCATAAAAAAATACTACAAAGGACACATGGTAGTTTCTACTCTAATAGAATCTCTGCGATTCATCTGTTAAATTAATCCGATTAATTGTATCTTTTTTCGGAATAGCAACAGCGATTGCATACCGGCAACTCCGTTTTCGATCGTGTCGGCTAGTGTGCATCCAGCAATTATCTGAGGAAAAAAAGAAAATCATCTCGGCTCAAGGCCTACATATTTTCAGTTCTCACTCGGTCAAGTGTGAAATTTGGTCAGGAAACGTCAAGAAGGGGTTTGAGGGTAATGGTCAAAGGAGGAAACGGCCTTGTCGGACGAATCGTATTTGTATGCATTTGTCTGTTTGATCCTGGGCACCAGATTGAATGGGAAAGACCTTGGTACAAGAAGGCATCGTTTTGCACCTTCTAATCATAGTTTGATCCCCCACTGAGAACACTGATTACTATTGCTAGGACAAGGCCGAAGAGTAAGATACTCACACATAGTAGTAAGACTGCTTGCTTCATTGTAAATTCGATCGATGAGAAATCACCTAAGAGGATAAGAGTAAAACGTATGCGGAAAGAGCAGAAAATGAAGCGATGAAATATCGAATCGAGAATAGTGAAAGCGAAATGGGTGCTCGCATCTTTTCCCTTTTTCACTCTCCCATCAGCTAACGATTTGTCAAGTGATACGCTCTCTCGTAATTTGTCTCACTGCGATTGGGGAATACTGAGTATGTAATCTGAATGGGACTGATCGGAAGTGAAGAGGAGGGGGAGGGAGGTAATATATGCATCATTTGCCACAGCTAACAATAGACCGAATACGAGAGATTCTCGACACTCACAGGACTCAGTGACCCGGGGCAGACTGATCGGATTAGAGGAATCAAAGTGTGCTACTATTCGCCTCTCCGTCAATCCGCCCCTTAGCCATACAAGGTAGAAAAGGGAGTCAAGGGCGTCGTAGGTAATCCACTTTTGGAATTGTGAGTAGTAAGAAAAGGGGTAAGGGGAGGGGCAATGACAACTTCAGAGAATGGTGAGGGGGGGGGGGGGAGAAAGTTAGGAGAAAGAAAGGAGGGGGGACTTTGAGGGGGATAGGGGGAGCTCAATGGGTGAGGGTCAGAGCAGCAATGGCATGGTCACTAAGCCCCACTTCACCTGTGCTCGTTTCAACACAATTGTTCCAAACAGATGGATGACAGAGGGTGAAATGGTCCTATTCCCAACAGATGCGCCCAATCTTACAATGACTATTCGAAACGATCTCATCATTTATGAAGGAGGGAAAGTATGGGCCGACCGCCCTCTTCCACTCCAATAATCTACAAGAGTGCGATTCGAACCTTCTCCCTTCCTCCCTCCGATCTGCACTCTGCAAAAAGACGAGGCGAAAGTGAATCGTCCATTCAAATCATTTATATTGAGGACAAGACACCGTTCTGATGTGTGTCAGTTCGTTATGAGGTCTAGCACAACGGAATATCATTGCTGGAATTGTGGAGGAGAAAGTGTGAAACCCCCCACTTAGCATACTGTAGCACCAACGATAAATCCAAGGAAGTATGGTGGGTATTGTACGATCTAACCTTCTCTGACTACTTTCGAACAGAATAGATTGAGGTTTATAGTACAGTCGAGGGAAGAACAGTGATAGAAAGCCAGTTTGAACCAGTGTATTGATACACTCACACATTCTACTTCACGAAACGCTTATACCATCTCGATCTCACTTGGAAGTAACTGATAGCACCAGAAACAATTAACCAATTGTTATTGAGAGCAGGCCAAAACTGGTGTACCTAATACCGAATAGATCATCTAACCTTGGGAAAGACCAATTGGAATGAGAACGAAATGGAGCGTAGAGCAAGAGACATGGAAAACTGAAGATTAAAGTCTTTCCGCCATGGACAAAATCGTCAATGTTTTTGTGAATCGATTCGGCCAATCTCCGATTGTTCCAACATGCGCAAACAATCGAGTGAGAAAGTTGACAATTTTATTACTGAGAAATCTACGAGAATAAGAGAGATAAAATCAGCCATGGTTTTTCTCGCCGGGAACGGTCCAAGTGACATCAGATTCAGAAGTGCAGAAGGATGTCTCTTCGGCTAGAGGAAAACGTTGAGATAGCTCGATAATGTGGAGATCAACCTGAATCGTTTCTCGTTTCACATGTTTTCTTATTTTCATGGGATTTGTCTTCTGTTCAAAATCTGTGGATTAAGAGTAGAGTTGTCAGAATGAAGTATGCGTCTCTTCATTGACCGCACACTCTCACCGATCAGAGTGACGGTCAGAGAAGCACTCAAAAATCCTAATTAAGAGTGTACCGTTCTCGCTCCTCTTTCGAGTGCATACTCCCATGGAATGCGGATCCGAGACTTCTCGATGCAACGCTGAAATGCTCATTTTTCACATGTTATTGGCGATATAGGTCTTGTGTGTGATGGTACTTCCAATGAAAATAAAGGAATTCACTGACTCTATCGCATTTGTGAACAATCTCAATCGTCGGATCGATGTACTCATCGAAGAAAGAAACGTCTGCGTGAACGGAGAAATTGCCTCCCTTATCACTGGATCGGAGACCAAGTGGGGCATACCCATTTTTAACTGAAGAACATGATTATCAATTGAAGAACAATGTTTAAAGTAAATGTCTATCATAATCAGATCAAATGTAATAAACCTCGGTCCTCGTCGGTCAGAGAAACAGTTACAGTGGATGAAGGTTTTCCTTCGCATAGAAGGCGTCCAGTGATCACAAGCTGATATTAATGTTTTTTTTACTTTTGCTCGTGAACTACCTAATCAATAGTTTTGCAATTTAAATGTCAGTCTTCTATAAGGTTGCGGAAATTCTAATATAATACGTCATTGAAGAGTATTACCAGGGTGTCTTCTTCATCAACAGCAAATGTAGTGGAAACGAATAAAAGAAGAAGTGCGGGAAGGAGGGACATCGTACCACGCATCGAATAGTTCTGAGAAGGATCAAGGACGAAGAGAAGAGCGACGTTGACGTTTGTGAAGAGACACAACACGATGAAACAATGATTCACCCAGACAGAAATCGAAATTATTCTTCCTTGTTCGATACCTTCGTCGATCAGAGAAGAGACAAAAAAAAGAAAAACAAAAATATAAAAAAGTGCAATTTCTAATTCACAAGCTACCAAAAAAGCTAGGATGTAGATACAACGCTTGATTACTCTAGTGGGCACATTAATTAAGATATCATCAGATTTCATCTCTCTCTTTATGTTATTTCACCAATATCTATTCCTGGGCTAGCGACGGGCTGTATCTTTCCACCCTGCTCTTTTTTATCCCTAGATTGGCGATTCGAGCCTTTTTGTTCGGAAGCTTGGACAATGATGGACAATGAGTCCACTTCAAACATCAAGAGAAACAATAAGGATGGAGTCCAATCATTTCACGTGGCCTGCCGATAAGAAACGTTCTGTACAAGGCGATGAAGAATACTGCATGAGTTTTCAGTTAACAGCACAAGTCAGGACTTCTGCGACTGAATGATCTTATTGATTGATATGATGGGTCTTGTATGAGACTCTCCTCTTCTTTAGGTCATCAAGTGAGGGACATTATCTTATCAGTCTCACCTTATACTCTCCCTAGTATCTCTCCAGCATCTCTTATTCTCTCACAAACATTAGCCTTTCCCGTGAGAAATTTGGTCCTTATTCATTAGTTGCTCATCTCCCGTCTCCTTTTTCAACTCCTTATGAGAATTTCATGAATTCCTTTACTGTTCAGTTTAACAGAATGTCGAAGTTGAATGAAATTCCTGATTGTGAAGAAATGAAGAAAGCGTTTCGACCGGAGACTATATCATTTTTCAGTCGAATGTTTGTCTTCAATTTGGTGAGTGGAATTATTTGGCTAAACTCAAACCTCATTATATAATTGATCAAGCGGGTTTAAACTAAAGGGCTTTAACCAAAAAATTAAAATTGACACACTGGCATACCAATGGGTAAATTGACATACTGACATTCAATATTATGTCGGGTCTATTTCTGATCATCTCTGATCAGTGATCATCAGGGACCTCAAGAATAAGTAATGGGTGATAAGAAAAAAGTTTTGCTCAAATTCTGATCACGTTCTCAAAAAACAACGAAATTTATTAGTGGGCCAAATCACTGCAGCTTGTTTAGATGTTCGCATCCTACTAAATTACGAAATATCAGAAGATTGCAGGCAAAAAGGATTGGCGCCAAGCCACCTCCCTTGAATGCCCGAGATAAGCAGATATGTGGATGGATGAAGAGAGATGCGGAGGCGGCTGAAGAAGCTGATGAGGAGGATAATTGTAGTGATGAGAACGAGAAGGAGGAGAAATGATAATACCGGATCAAATGACCTCTCTGGCTGAATGCACTATCTCTGTTTATCTCGAATGTATGTCGCTCGCTAAATGATAAATTATGTGAGGTTTGATCGATGTGCGTTTCCGGATCATCTGCCCTTTAACGATATTCACTCAATTGTTGCCATTGACTATCAATTAAAAGGGGGATGAATTGTCTCGTGCTCATTGTTTCGATCAACCTTGTCTGCCATATAGGCGAAGTTCTGAGTCACTCCGACCATGCTTTCACTCGGGTACAGCACAGACAGACACGCGACTAGTCGGGTACTTCTCACTCCGCCCTCACACCCTCGTGCTTGTCTGAGATCACTACAAAAAGGGTGAACTGGCTCATGTACCAGACGAATTATCAGCCATCTTCTTTTCTCTATGATTTTACCGGAATTTTTATAAGAATTTTTACAAGTCCAACTTTCTTGATTATCTCATTGCTTTTGACTCAGTCTAGAGAGTTTCACACCATTTTGATTTTCTTATTAATATTGTTTGAAATAATTCCGTCGAAAGCCATTTTCAAGGATGTCAAGATGTTTTATAATATTCTTAACTACAGGAGAGTCTCGAATATGAGCTCCACACCAACATCAGATAAGGCGCCTTGTCTCACACTGACTTCCGAGGAATTCTTATGCAAGCTCAGTAAGTTTTGATTCATTGGAAAGTTGTATTGGCCTTTGTTCTACTCAAAACTGGATTGGTGTTTTCGTGCTATTGAAACTTCTGTCTATCATGTATAAAAAAATCGGAATTCCCCTTTGTCGAGTCACATGGGCCGCTTCTCTTGTCAGGGTTACGGTAGTTCAATATGATATTGAGTATCTAGAGGCTAGAAGATTTCTGCGAACTTGCTCTAAATCACTAAAGTGCAATCTTGTCACGTGGTAGGAGATTGTTCTATCCGGAAATGAGTGAGAATGATGACGCGGTAACTTCCTTGTAAAAAGGGAAGAACAGAGGGAATAGGTGTATGATTGAAAGGATGTTGTGCGACGAGCACCCCTTAAGTTCGACTATCGTGATGTTGTCAAGGTAGATTGATATGATATCAAATGATCTTATGGTACAATTCTAGTATGTGATTTGTTTTAAAAGAATATGAAAGTGTAGGCGAGTATCTCAAAATTCTGAGAAACTTACTGCGAATTTACGAGGGAGTAAATTCTAGGTCAGAAGTCATGGTGCTTACACGTCATCTTACTTGTCTGCTCATTATCGTGGACCGTCAATTGTCTGACTGTTATGGTTTCTGCATTTTACGACCACGTTGAGGCCAACTCAACGTTTGTTTCGCTTTCTCAAGAGGTGACGCAATATCGTAAAATATTCAATGAGAGATCAATTCCAGTTTATCCAAGACCCCTCACTTTCATTTCTACGTGAGCTCACATCATCATCATTTATGATTGGGAACATTATAGGAGGTGAATCAGTTATAAAGCGACATCTTGTTCTTGATGGCGCGAATTTAGCGAGCTTGCTCAATTCAGGATTGACTATCGCTCCTCTGTCCGATAAAGTTGGTCGTAGGCCAATTCTTCTGCTCTGTTCGTGTGGGCAAGCGTTATCCCTCCTAATTCTTTCTATCGCCCCTGATGTGTACAGTTTTATCGGATTGAGAGCCCTACAGGGAATGTTTTACACAGTGAGAAATATAGCTTAAAAATATCTCATGAGATACGTTAATTATTATCCTACTTAATTTCATATTATTTTTCAAGGGTAATGGACAAGCTGCTTGGATTCTCGCTTTCGAGTCATGCCCCGTGGCGCTTCGGGCATCAGCAGCTTTTATATTTGGAATGTCTTGGGTTGCCGGATATATCGTACTCTTGCCTATTGTGATCTTTGCACCTTCCTGGTAAGATCAGATTTTGAATCAATTAGAAATGGTTTTGTGAAACACGTTAAAGCGATAATTTATAATTCCAGGCGGTATATCATGTTTTTCTCTGCCATTCCTTGCGTGTTGTTCTCGATAGCTGTCCTTATGTAAATATATTCACTATTTGCCACTGGAAGGTAACATCTCTGCAGATTCGTCCCGGAGAGTCTTCAGTTTCTCGTTATGAAAGGTCGAAATGAACAATCTGCTAAATGGACAAGAAGATATGTCGATGGTCCCACGATAATAACTGTTAGCCTTCTATCATTTTCAAAAAGTAAGATGCATTTAGATGGAAGACAACCACGAAAGCGATCATTCCTCTGGAAAGCTAACATCGTTCCAAAAAAACAAAAATATCATCTTCAGTATTATACTTGTTGGAGGTCTATGGTAAGATTCATTTCATGAGAGCTACAGAGTTTGCATATTTAAGGATCTGCGATTCGTTCGACTATTTTGGACTGGCATTCTACTCCACTAAACTTGCAGGTGTGCATCTCTTTCATCAAAATATTAATATTTTCACATTTAGGCAATATATACATCAATTACGCCATTCTGGGATTAATTGAAGCTCCTGCTTATATGGTCACTCATAGACTGCTGAACGCGTAAGATTTTTGGTTTGCATTCAAAGAGCATTTAAATTTCCCTTTCAATTGAAGACAGATGCAGGAATATTCAAATTTTAAATTCTCCAATATTCAGCCTTCCTCGACGTCATGTCATGAGTTTATCACTAGGGATGGCTGGAATATCATTTGCTATTCTCGCCGTTCTCCCTGGTAATTTTCGAAACAGACATTCATTTATTCAATATCATGAAAAAATTCCTTGATACGATGATTTCGTCAATTTTGATAGTGTATTGAACAAGTTCAGAAGAAAGCTTGCCTACGTTAGTGTGCTGGACTGTCGGAAAACTCGCGATCTCTATTGTCTACTTAGGCGTTTACGTCGTTGGCAGCGAGGTATTCTTGAATACTTTTTAAAATGTGAACGAAAACGATAAAAAATACTTCTCACACATATGTGATTTTTAAAGGTATTTCCCACAAGTGTCCGCAATTCTGCTCTCGGCATATGTAGTGTCATATCCAGACTTGGCGGAGTGTTGGCGCCGTATGTGGTCACTCTGGTAAGCGAAATACCGATTTATTTCTAATTATCATTGTATACCGTCTAGTGATATGCAATAATAAACGAATAGATGTGGCAATATGTGATTGCAGGATCGGATGAACCGTCTGTATCCCATCTTTGTCTTCGCTGCAGTCGCTTTCACTGGGGCTCTTTTCGCTTGTCTTCTGCCGGAGATTAAGCAACGAGATACAACTAGGAAAGTTGCTGATGTCGAGTGTAGTAATCCAGTATCGGAAGTCTCAAAATGGAGTCCGGCCAAGAAGGAAGACGACATCTGCAAACTTTAGACATATTGTTTTGAATTGTACAAAAATTAGGCTACTTTCCCTCTTGAATTATACAAACATATTGTCTTGAATTGTACAAACATTATGCTACTTTCGTTTTAAATTGTACATCCATTACGCTAGTGACTTTCGTCGTTTCGACTGTGTTGTGAGATTTGCATATTTTGGACTCTTCCTCAATTTGGGGTGCTATAAACTCGACGATACAGCTTGTGATTCATACTCAAAAGTAAAAAGCAATGATGAATGTAATGAAAAGAGGGAAGAAGGTGCTAGTGAAGAAGAGGGGATGAGGAAAGGGTGCCAGATGTGAAGTGAAGAAAGAGAAGAAGAAAGAGGGAGAGGGAGGGGAGAGAAATGATAGATAGCGAAACCATGGGATGGAAAATTTGAGATAGAGAGAATGAGAGAGAGGGAGGGAAGGGGATAGTAAAAGAGTCGAAGAGAGTCAGCCGGCGAGCCACTAACGTTTTCACTCTTTACTTCTTCTTTGAGCTCATCATGAAGAAATAGTGCATTACAAATACACTTTATCACGTTCTACCTCTTGTTTTCTGCCAGTTATGTATGTTCCTTTGTTTTATATTTTCGCTCGATTTTACGCTATATTTTACGTTCAATATCATTTCGTAGTCATATAATTCTCACTACTCATTCATCTTTTGTCTGTGCTTTATATTATTATACTGAGAAAATGGATGAAGATGTGTCCGAATCATCCGCTTCCATGGAAGGCCCAAGAGAAATCAAATCAGATGAATTACTCGAAAAAATCCGTACGTTTGCTAATATTATATTCACATTATAACAATTAACTTGTATTTTTCTCGTGGAACAAGAGAAGATCTTCAGTTTTCGCCATTGTTTACTGGTCCAAGAAATGAGCGAATGAATATTTACAGTACCGCCAGAAAAAAGAGAAAGGTGGCGCGAGGATAAAAAGACGCTTTAAAAGTGAAAATAACTACGATCTAATTAATTATTTGTGACTATTTTTTCTGTCATAATAACCTTTCACACATAGACATCGTAAGAGGGCAAGAAAGGGGATATAATATCAAGATTCAATGAATATTATCACTTCAGGATCACAGACGTACCATATTCATATTATTATGTTTGTTTGTTCGTTCTCATGGGCTGTAGGAGGAATATCGATAATGTCGTCCGCATTTTATGATTTCGGAAATAGTACGATGACCACAATAAGTGATGAGGTAAAATTAAGCCATTCTTCTGACAATTCCACATTCCGTTTTTCTTATTTACTTTACAGTTCGAATTACCTGAGAAATCCATTCTTCGTGAGTTCGCATCTTCCTCATTCATGGTCGGCAATGTGTTTGGAGGTAATGCATGATTTATTTAAAACGAGATGCCTGGAATTGCGATTAATAGATTAAAATTATTGAAAATCTGTTAAATAATTATATCGATCGCAGGCCTAATTTCGTCTGTGATTGCCGATCGAATTGGTCGTCGACCAGTGATGCTTTCATGTACTCTCGGACTGGCAGTCATGTTCATATTCAGTTCATTCGCACCAAATATATATTTCTTCATTGCTGGTCGACTGCTTCACGGCGTATTCTATACGGTATGATTGAAGCAAAATTAGATTAAAACGATAAATATCAGGGGTCTGGTCAATCCAGCTGGGTCCTCGCATTCGAGTGCACTCCTACAAAGCTTCGATCGGTGACTGCCTTTCTGTACGGAATCGGATGGGTCATCGGATATTGCCTCGTCCTTCCAATTAGCATGCTCGCCACTACATGGTTCGCATTCATATTTTTTCTCATATCTGGAGCTAAATGAATTAAAAACACCAGATGAAAACAGAATCTGATTATGGTCAATTGTAAACTGATTATGAATCATAAAGCTAATATTTTCAGGAGAGAATTCATGCTCATGTGTGCTGTGCCTGTCGCAGCATTTTTTCTTGTTGCAGTCTTGTAAGTTTGTTCACTTAAAGGCCATTTTTATTTTCAAAATCACAAATAAAATAAAATAATTTGCAGAGTGGTACCAGAGAGTCTGTTTTGGTTAGTCGCTAATGGACGTGATGAAGAAATACGAAAATATTGGCTTTCTAAGACAACAGAAAGCTTACTGATTCCGGTAGATGTTTTGATATTTCTTTGATTCTCAATTTTTTTGCTGTATAGAATAATGTTTCATGTTAAGCTATGAGCTATTTGCAGACTTTAAGTGATCGAAGTAACGACGGTTCGAAGCGTCGATCAATTCTCGTATCATACATATCGACACATACAATCATTGTAGCATACATTGCTGCAATTGGGCTTATCTGGTATGGGTTTACTACCCCTCATACAATTACGGATCGAAATTCAGGCTGTCTGATGCTTTCATTTACTTTGGCCTATCGATGTACTCTACTGATCTGGCAGGCGACTATCACGTGAACTATCTCCTTCTGGGTCTTATCGAATTGCCCGGATACGGTCTGGCTCATCTTGCACTCAAAAGGTTTGAATTACTAATTTGTCAATTAGAAAAAGTGGAGTAAAGAATAGGAGAGAGTAATATTCGTTCGCTATAATAATACGCAACAATATATTCAATAATATTTTCATCAGATGTACCCGTCGATTTGTTCTCTGCTCCACTCATATGTCTGCAGCACTCGCCTTCATCTTTCTCATTTTTCTTCCTGGTACCCAACACTTTTGGTTAAGGGTTGAAGCAGAATAAGAAATTCTCATGACAAAAATGAGTATATTGAGAGAGAGTATACGTTTTTTAAAAATAGCGTTATTGTAATCAAACAGTGACTTGATTCAGCCGGATCCTGGATTTCTCTAACGTGCTGGATGCTTGGCAAATTAGCGATAACTGTTGCGTATATGAACATCTACGTTATGGGCAGTGAGGTTCGGCAGTTTGCATTTGATCTGAAAATTAATTCAATATTGAAACATTAATATTTATTCCACAATCATAAAACATCAATTATCGTTAAAAATGTATCCTTATGACAGATCTTCCCGACCCAGTTAAGAAATTCTGTAATCGGAATCTGTGGAGTAATATCTCGTATTGGCGGAGTGTTCGCTCCTTACGTTAAGACGCTCGTGAGTATATATATCCATGTCTTATATCAACTGCATTCATATATATTATAATGGATTAAAAACGATGTATTTCAGTCACGAATATCGCCGATCTTTCCTCTAATTGCCTTCGGATCGTTTGCATTCTCGGCTGGAATCATCGCTCTTTCGCTTCCGGAAACAAAAGATAAATCGCTAGATGAGAGTCAGTCCAGTGACACCGATCAATCAGGAGTAGATGAAGCTCCGTAATTGGTTTACTCCCTGGTCTTGTTAATTTATTATCGTGTTCCTACGAGTTTTACTACTTTCGGGGTTGTGTCCTTCACCCAATTACGCATAATCAAATATCTTCATTATTGACGAAATTGTTTAGGCAACGAGATAAAAATTTTGCAGATCATTATATTATTTGGTATTGATTTACTTTGAAAATATAATTACAAGGAGGGGCGTGTGTTGAGTCAGAGCGAATTAGCTGGCTAGGTCACGAGAACATCTCAGTGATTGCGCTCCCACGTTCTCATCCCTTCGTTCTCTTTCTCTAAGATTTAGTCTCGATCACTGTCGCATTGCATAGAGTGACCCATACACACGGCTGACATCGACACTGAACAAGTTTCGCTACCTTTCTCTTTCTCATCACCCGTCCCTATCACTTACCGACTCGCATACGCGATCAGTCGATATGATGGATGCAACACCCATCGGGACCATTCCCACTCCTCCTCTCCCAGCCCCTCTCCTTATCCTATTAGTGTACTCTCTAACCTTCCCTTTCAATTGCTGTCCCTGTCTTTCTCCCACTCTCACTCGTTCTTGTCTCACAGCTAACTCATTAACCGTCGTATGGTTTAGTGAATCAAACTCTTGTTTCTTTCCTTACGAGATTGCTGATTGAAGATCCAAGATGCGTTGTGCACACTTACTTCTTCTTCTCTACTTGACGTCGACTGTCGTTCGATCAGCAGAGAACGCGTTTACTATTCCGCTCTACGGAGAGAAACTCAAAGGATTCGTTACTGTGCGTTGTTTTGATTCGAAAGTCCTTGATTCTGGCAAGGAAAAAAGAAAGGGAGTGCATTAGAGAGAACGACTCCAAACAACCTTGATGAGTCAATTTCGGCTCCCCATTTCGACCCGTTCACATTCCAATCTTTTTGTAGAAGAAATATGGCTGAGAACTAGGTTCCACAAGTGGTTGAGTTCAGTGAGGTTTCAAATTGTTCACCAAATAATAAGCAATAAATAGATAAAAAAATATTTAAAGGTGGAAAACGTCGCTGATGATCAGTATGTTCTCTCATTTAAAATGGATGAGATGCCTAATGACACACGGTTATCACTACACATGGTCAGTCTTTTTAAACATCTGACCTCTGACCTTTTAAACATCTAACATCTGACCTAGGTGGCTCCACTTTTTTATGGTGAATTTTTCTTTTTTAAAGTTTGAAGCCCCGCCCCTTTTCGGGTTTTTGAGATATGATCTTATTATGGCCCAAATAGTGTTCAGGGCCCATGGGGGTATCCCCAAAAAAGTTTTGGTCCGAATCCGAGATGTCGATGTCCGGCCCTAACGGCTGAACCCTCGAATCTTACCTAGCCAGTCTCTTAAGATACTATTTGAGGATAATAGTGAGAACACTCATAAGATATCGATCCAATCGTTGTTCAAAGTCTTCTTTTTTTCACGTGCCATTAAATAAATGAGAGAAGAATATTGATTGTACGGTATTACACAAAATTAATCATTTTCAGGCATCAGCTCCATACGACAGTGGAGTCATGCCCGAAAACTGTAGAAGAGCAAGGAAAAGTCCACACATCTTCAGGCAAGTTTCTCGAAGATCGATATTTTTCCGTGTTTTTGCTGGACCCAGATCATTATTGGGGTTGTTAGATCGATCTCGAGCCATTGGCTAAGTTTTTTGGTGTCAAATTCAGAGTGATTGTTAATTGAAACTACTCAGATACTCAGATAAAATCTTACGGGTGACCAGCCCGGTGTGGATGGCGATTGTGCTGAATCGTTGGGAGAATAGGGAAATTAGATATAACTGATCTCCATCATTGGGAATGTTTTGGGAATACGAGGCCTAACAAGGAACAAGAAGATTTTGTCAGCATCATTGGTGCAATTCAGGAATCAGCCGATCGAAGATACAACAGTGCAAGGCTCCTCACTATCAGGCCATACTATTCTCCTTGGAACTCAAGATCAGGTGAAATTACCATTCGGCTCAGATGGAAGGGACTAAGCTAAGCGACTGGTCAAGGGTCAGCGATTTAAATCAAACATGAAAGGGTTGAAAACTGCTAAACATTGTGAAACCAGTAAAAGAACGGCGTAGTGTAGCATATAACAAATAACTGATCCTGTATATACATCGTATGTGAAAATTAAAAATAGAAAAGATATCTTTCAGATATATGCGTGTACTACAGTCATACTCGGGAATCAACCTCTTATGGCCGCGTCCTTTCACGAAGATCCAATTCAAGGCCCGATACACATCATCAGAATGAAGGATAAAGTATGTATATTACAATTTACATACATCAGTCCATTATCTCAGGTCCGAATTCTGCCTGATCTAAAATATATTCCTCACTACGACGGAGCAATAGGCGTTGAATTCATCGATTGGGCTTTCGTCGAATCATGCGAGAATGCTCAAAATGCTAATCAGAATGCTGTGGGAATGGAATTGGGAATTGACAGCAGAGCCACCCTCACAATTGGTGAGAATTTTTCGTATTCTTGAAGTACGAAAACCTTCCGACATTTAAACTATCATACTAAATCTATCATACTAATTTAGAAGTATAAAGTATTGTAAGAGTATATAACTTCAGAGACTGGCGTGAACATTTCCTTGTTCAATTTTCAAATATTTCGTGACGGCAAACCGTTCGCTTGCTCACCAATTGTGAATGTCGAACGAAGGTCAATAAAGGCTGCTGGACTTCAGCTAGCTCAGGTGCGTCTCACTGACAAAATCTATTTGGCTTCTGAATTGCAGAAGAGATATTCCTACTAATAATATTGTTTGCAGCCCCACTACTACATCGCCGCTCGAAATGTGGGGGATAAACTAGATGTACTAAAGATCAGGTTGTGTTTTTTGCGCAGTTCAGTTACACATCACCCTACTTTATGTGCCAGTCTAAAAAACCGAATTTTTCTCCACCGAATTTTTCTTTTTTTCATAACTTTTTTTCGTATTATCAAGTGACCGTTACATTTTTAGAGAAGATTGCCTCGATGTTGCAACAGAGACTCCTCACTCCCCCTTTCACGACTACTTCCCCACAGTATCTATTTTCGGCCCGGACACCATCATGTTCAAAGTATGTGAAATTTCTCGTTTCACCTGAAAAATTTGCCAGAAGCTTGAAATTATCGAGATGAAACATATAAGTGCTTTCACCAGAAGTATGAAATTATCAAGATGAGAAAAATAAGAGCTGAAGCGTAAAACTTGATTGAAGTCACTTGAAAAGATTGGAAACCGTCCAGAGTAATATTCTTGATGTTCCACACTACTGTTTCATTTAAAGTCAGTTGTGCTGAACACAACGTGCCACGCTCTCCGACCAACTTTCCCTCTGCCTGCTGCAATGGTGAACTTCTTCCATCCGACAATTGGTCGACTCGTTCTGGTCGATACAGACGACAGGTGCATTCATATATGTGTCATATTGATCCAAAAAGCTGATACGTCAGAATCATTCTCACTGGAAATCTCCGATCACTCACGGACAAAGATGCTGCGAGGGCCACTGTGCAAGTGAGAGATTGAAACAGTATCAAGGTGTAACTTTCTGTTTTACCATTGATAAACGGAATTCGAAAAGTTGAGAATTCAGATTCCTTTGTTGGATGATTGCATTCGTCATGTAAAGTGATTTATTTTCAAGATTTCACCCAAACCGGCACCTTCTGATGACTGCCCTCTTTATCTCGATGATTGTACAGAGTGTTTCACTGTGCCCGATGCCGCTATTATCGTAGGAAAGGAGGACGACGGTAATTTGGTTTCCGTTATACTTGCACTTCTTTCATGGATTACCTTTACCTATGTTGTTTATTTTTTTGGTAGTATTACAGTTATTTTTTTCAAAAATGTTTTAATAATTTCCAGCTGTTTCTCTGATAGGAGTTCTTCCCTACTTCAAACTATCTGATATGCATTCAATAATAGTCGATCTACAATGGACAGAGGTTTGCATTTGCGTTTTAATGGCATTATGTCTCCTTAGTGCAAAGAACGGCCACCTTTTTTTCGAAATCAGAAGGTTCTCAGTTGGCATCCTATACGTTCTGGTGATAAAATAAATATATATTGGAGAAAATCTGAGTGATAAGAACTAGCAAAGCTGAAATAGGGAAGCATAATATATCAACATAATACAACATAATACTTATCAAGGAACCATTTCGAGTATGTGCCAATCTGACACATCTGCCTGGCGGTGCTTTGCAAGCTTCATTGGCAGCTCGGAGATACACTCCAGTCAGCTCAAAAGCAATGGCAACAGTCGTCGTGCTGGAGTATCCAGCCAATGAGTACAGCGAGGTATCATTAACATATTTCCAAATCACAAAACGACTATTCGAAGGTTGTTGTGAATAAGCGGGCCGAGATCAACGCCGTTGAGGCTCACACTCGTCCAGTAGATATGTCTGTGACTAGTGGACCGCCATGCGGAGATCAGAATATAGGTAATAGGTGAAGGGTATTACCAATTCCAGACGAGAGCTCAACAATTTGAATACTCTAACTGAAACTCTTTTAGGCCCGAAGGCTCGCTCTCCTCAATGGTTGCAAATAATTGATGCGGGTATTAAACACGGCAAGAATACATCAACGTGAGTTGGTTAAATAACTAGTCGAGTGGTTTAGTAATCTGGCAAAGAAAGTCCTCAATATCAGTTACGTGGTAGACGACATGCTCATTTCTGGAGCAAACAGCTTGTTGGGAACCTCACTTCTTCTCTCTCACGACAATGATTATTATTGCGGAACATTCCGATTTCCTCAAGAAACTAATAGACTTGCAGCGAAAATTGATGGAGAATTAGAAGGCTTCATAACCCTTGTAAGTTTCTTAAAGTGTTTTTGATTATTTTGCTGTTTTTATGCATTTTGCCACTTTAGTCACAATACGCGATGACTGGCGATATTCCCACAGAAGTTGCCTACTCCATTACTCGTCTAAACTCAACCGAGACGGTCAGACAGCTTTCCATATCTCCTGTCATCTCCGACCTAACATTGCCTTTGACCTAACAGTCCATACGGTCTTTTGGGAGATGAAGTGACTCTCCAGCACGTCTGATCACGCAGTCGGCTCAATTTAACAGTTTAAAAGAAGCGAGTGAAAGGGAAGTATCCGACGAAATATCTGCAAATGTAGAAGTCCATTTAGTCCGAACAAAACAACAACAAAAATCCTTATTTTTCGTGCGAATGTTTCAGGAGTTTCTGCAGTGGGAGATTATTGATGTTGCGAACGATACATGTGAAGATTCGGAAGTGTTCAACCCATTTAAAGTGAATGTATGTTCAACCTATTTCATCTATTTCAAACAAATTTCTAATTAAATTATTACATAATTAAGCCGGATGCTTGCTCTGAGGATAAGCCATTCCTGTGTGCTATCGGAGATCTCTCGACAAAGGTTCCGCTTAAACAACAATTTATAAACTACTTTCAATCCCAGGTTGGTGATCTCAGTACCGGAAAGAGACAGCACCTCTCAGTCATAAATCTTCCATTGTCTGGAATTCGCACAGGTTTCTTTTTCTATAGATTTTCCTACTTAGAGATGTGACCTGTAATATCTAAGAAAGCATCTTAAATTATGCATTCTTAACTATACTGCATCTGTTAATATTCGTTCGGATGTATGAGAGAGAGGAAAATCTAAGTTAATAATGCTGCTTGTTCTTTTGTCTTATCGTCTGATTGAAATTTTACAGTTAGCGATAAAATGGTGCGACTTTCGTCCACAATCAGCAACGAGACAATCGGATGCTATCGGCTGCGACCAATCGAAGATGTTTGTATACTCATAGATCCATATAACTAAAATTTCACTAACCAATTGACACAGAAAAGATCGTTCGCGATTTATCGATGAAAGCAAGATGAATTGAAGGCCTCCTTCACGTGGACAGTATACTCGAATCAATCACTCACCAGTTTACAATCTCTGATGGCTCAGCGACTTCATCTTGATACCTTCCAAATCGCACTCGATTACAGTCGAGAATTAGTCGGAGGACGATGTTCCTCTTATCGAGTGACAGTCCTCGGTCAGTAATTTCCCAAAAAATATCGCACTTTGGAGAACTATGAATTTGAAAATAATAGAATGCTACAAATTTAGCTCATCTCTTGTAAACTTTTACATTTCAGAGTCGAATGAACGTCTTGCTGATATTCTCTTCATCTTTGATGTCGAGAACAAAAAGTTTCGAGAAGATCCAGCTCTAGTCTGTGGGGAAAAGGATGAGGAAGTTCCCTCACCGATCTCTACTGTCACTCCGACATCAGTCACTGCTTCAACTAAGAGTATTTCGACATCAACATCGTCAGAAACGACAACTATTTCGCTCTCAACGTCTACAACATTACCGATAACAACGACTACAGCTAAATCTTCAAAACCTCTTTCTATTTTCCTGAACATTTGTCTATTATGGTCTCTGAACTGGTAACTGAAATTTTTGCAAATTGTGCGAGACATATATTTATCAAATAAAAACGCTGGCGAACAAGGCGATCCACTGTGAATAATGAACCATTGATAAAACAATTTCGATAATACTGGAGGTTCGTTTATCTATTCGTTTCTTACTGGTCTGTAATAATGGATGAAATGAAGGATCGTAAATAAAGTTTAGATATGTCGAACAAGAATAGTCGCCTAATCGGCATAACTAATGGCAAAATTAAGGGTATTTTAAAAAAATCGAACTGGGGTAAAGAAAAGTATCTGAACAGGGGAAGCAGCTCCTATACTCTTTGGGTGCTCAAATTACTCTGTTAGTAATACAGGTTGGGCAAGGCAAGTATTGGAAATGGAAAAGAGATGGTTCATAAATAGGGCCTTCGTTAAAGCAACAGAGAGAGATGCTAATCATCTCGTAATCCGGACTATTCATGAAATGAAGGAAAGTTGCATTCTGTATGACCCCGATCGTATTGGGACGTTTCTGTATCGGGAAAATCAAAAGCCGTAATTGGATGCGGAAAGTCGAAGCCTGGAAGCACTAGTCTAGTATATCCTTTGTAATTACTGAACAGAAAAGATAATGAAAAGCAAAGTGTTGCCTATAGGAAATGCGTAATTCAAATGTCGGGAGTCGAGGTAAGATTTGCATAAGAAGGACGATCGGGAGCATTTTGAATTGGAGCAGCTCCGATCGAATTCTCCACGTTCACGTATGAGTGTCTCTCCTAAAGTAGAATTTGTGTTGATAATTTGAGAAATACTTCCCAGATAACAAAATGATCACCTGTGAAGTTGGTTGAGGAAGAGGAGGAGCAGCTGGGGCATCTATGCTTGGAACAGATGTGGAGAGTTGGCGAGAGAGCGAGGATGGAGAGTTCAGTCTTGCCGGTAGAGGTACCGACGTAGATATTGAGCGATTTCCCGCTGCCTATAATCATAAAGTCAATCTTTCAAGGAATAACACAGATAACCAATAAATTGTTGAAAAATGTTAACGCTACATGTTAGAATAACTATTGCGGTGATATAAACCTTGCGGGTGATCTAAACCCTGGACCAAATTTTAAGCAGTTTCAACGGATTATCCGTTAAGTTGCACGTCGACTGTAATATGATTGTATTCGATAAACTAAATACTTACATTACGTGCTACTCTGGGTGGAAGAGGTGGCGGGGGAAGAGCTGGAGGAATCGATTCAGATGCGGAGCTGATTTCGTCGAAAGAAATGAGATTACTGCTCTGAAAAGTTTATGTGATCTGACAAATTATATTTATACTTGTTCATCGCTGAAAATCGACTAACTTTTCTGCTATTATCTGATAGTAAGCATGGTCAAACTTTACATTCGATTTCAATACGTTATTTCAAAAGTCTATGTTGCACTCACTCTTGTATTGCACGTGGTGTTCACTACAGTGAGTGGTCTGCTTTTTCTTTCTGCTGGCGAGTCTTCCACAACTTCAAACTCCTCTCGATATTTATCGATGATTATCCTCGCTGTGCCTTTGATCTCATCTCGACAGAAAGGACAAGTGTTTCCCGCTTCCGAGTCCTGTCAATACAATTAATGCTAATCCATTCTTAAGACAACATTCTTAAGACAAGTATAAATAAGTGTTCAATCATCTTTCGATTTTTTCTCTAAAAAGGTTTAAAATATCATTGATCAACTGTGTGACAAAAAATGTTTTTCACTTTGCAAAATATCAACAAAAACATAATCCATAATCGTATTCTCATAAACTAACATTCCATTGAACAAGGCAAGTAGAACAGAGTAGATGACCACATGGTTCCAGTTTCACATTCTTCTCATTGTCGTCACAGATCTTGCACAGTTCGAACGTCGTCCCGATTTCACAGTAGATCTTGTGCTGATCTGCTGTTACCTAAATTGAAAAGCACTATTGCGTTGTTGAATCTGCAAAAAATCACGAACATACTAAAGATTTTTTAAAAGTTTAAAAAAATTAGAAATCAGTATATATTGAGAAGAACTAACAGCTACTCTGTCAGCGGCCGGCACCTCAACTTGCTTCGACAAGTCCATGTCCTTGTCATTTCCATCAGGCCAAAGATAGCTGAGAAGTTCACATTGTTTCACAATTACAATTATTTTCTAAGAAGACATTATCACTAACAATCCCTCTCTGCCTCCTTCGTGCAATGCTTGGATGAGTGACTTGTTCTGGGGAATTGTTTGGTAGATTTTTCCATCAGGAGCAACATAACCAATCGCCCATTGCCCAAGACGAGTGCAAGACATGCGGAAGACGTAACTGTAATAATCTGTATCTATCAAACTGTATTATTATTTGTTCTTATTATTTTGATATTTATACTTTGGAGGTCCTCAAATATTGAACTTGCTCACCTTCCCGGTTTATTGATAAATCGATCGAGTCTCTTCCGTACTTCATCGTACGTGAGAAATGCTACGAATCCTTTGTGATCGATAGTAAGTAATTTCCAGTTTTCAATCAGAGACTTCCATGGATAAAATAACCTGAAGTACGTATGCATATATATAGATGCATCCTTGTGATCATTTATATAGCTGTAAATACCTCGTGAAGACGTCGAATTCGAACATGGACACGTAGTCGTTGCACGTCAAATCGATCGTGCATTTCAAATTGTTCTTCACCTATAATCACATTGCGGTACTTATAAATCGATATACAAAAAGCGGGCCAATACTTTCCGGCGCTACTGTACAGAGAATAATGTAAGTGAAACTTTTCTCACGTTTTCAGGGATCCTCTGCGATTCTGCTAAAGAGACGATGAATTCTGCCCACGGAACGCAAATCCTGCATATGTATGAGACTCATTCCGTCAGTTGTCAGATAGCGAGAACTCGTGCGCTCGAATGAGAATATCCTTCACTTCTCAAGATGCATACCTGGCCTTGAACGATGTTTTCCAGAAAGCGTCAGCCTCTCTTTTCGTCAGTCGAAACTTGTCGGCCACGAATTCTCCGTTCTATTTAAGTAATATTTTTTGGTTATTTATTACATTAAATATCAAATAGTACTACACAATACCTGGAAGAAAGCACGAAGCTCAGAAAGCATGTGAGAGAATACGAGTGAAAGTTTGGTTAATTTCCGTCTCTCGTGGCTTTCGTCGTTGTAGATTGCACTTGATTTGAAGAGTTTCAGCACCTGGGTCACATAATTATAGCAATCTGCCTAAGAATATTTTTTTTCTGTTAAATTTATTTCATTATATAGCACGCTGTAAACTAAAAATTCTGCACCAGATGCGCGGCAAGGCTCGAGCGCACAAAATTGCAAATAGGATTCAAACAATAATTTTAATGCTATTTGAATAAAATTGGACAATTTATTGAAAATTCTAAAGAATTTATATGTATTTTTGGAGCAAAAAAAATCCACAAAAATATTGCTCGACAAAAAATTTCAGCGAAAAATTTGCCGAGCAAAATTTTCGCGTTTTTTTCTTCCGTCGATTTCGAGTATTTCTCCAATGCAAAAATCTGAAATAGGAGAAGAGTATTCGAACCAACGACCTCTCGATCTCAATTCAATAGCTCTACCAATATACCATCTACACATTTCCTACTCATCTTCGATCTCGCACAATGAATCAACCGGTCGATCGAACTTATTCAATTTCTTCTATGAAATGAATAAACCGCTCCATTCATTGTGCGAGATCGAAGATGAGTAGGATATGAGTAGATGGTACATTGGTAGAGCTATTGAATTGAGATCGAGAGGTCGTTGGTTCGAATACTCTTCTCCGATTTCAGTCTTTTGCTTGGGATAAATACTCGAAATTGACGAAAGAAAAAAACGCGAAAATTTTGCTCGGCAAATTTTTCGCGGAAATTTTTTGTCGAGCAATATTGTTGTGGATTTTTTTTTGCTTTTTTGATTCGAATCACTGAGTAAATGCATTAAAGTTTGGTTCAACTAAAAAATCGTATTCTCAAAAATAATTTACATATTTTGCATTCTGAAAGCAAAACACAAAAAAATGTAGCGGACGGCATGTTTTTCAACGTCCGCGCACCTGGTGCAGAATTTTTAGTTTACAGCGTGCTATATGTTATCTCTTCTGTCACTGAACAAAATTAATACCTCTTTGCACTTGAGTTGAGCGTTAGACATAAAGAGTCCCATGTATTCGTTTGAACGCATCACGTTAGGATCGCGGGTGAAGATGGCTGAGAAACAAAGAAAAATAACATAATTTTAATTCATCGTCATACATACACTGAAGTTCATTTTCTAACAAAATCACAGCAGTCTTTAATCTTAATATGGAAAAAGAATTTACCAATCAATTGTGTGAATGTGTCCGGGATAATATCGAGAATAAAGGGAGGCGAGTTCTTCAGATTGAGCTTAGGTGTATTACAAGCCTTTATGACAAGATCCATAAGTTTGTAGAGCTTATCAAATGTCTTTCGATCCTGAAGACAATACATATTTATCTTCCTTATATCACGGCTAGGTTAAAAAGTCGAAATCTAAGCTAATTTCTGACTTCTTGAATAATTAGAACAACAATAATAGGGGAGACAAGATTTAGAGCTCCTTATGATATTTTTATCTCTAAATCCTCAGGACAACGAAAATCCATGGATCATGCATCATTTGCCATAACCTACATAAAATAAAAACTCCTGAGAAGCCAGAATATGAATTTTTTTGTAAGAATAGAGGGGATGGAATGATGGAATGATATTTCGTCAAGAGGTGAAATGCCCGTTAGGTCGATTCAGGATTTATCCGGGCTGTATTCATATTCCATTACTAACCGAAACGCTGAACTGAATGGCAGCAAATCCGTTGTTATACATCTCAGAGTAAAGTGCATGAACTCGCGTAGTTCCGGCTTGAGCCCCCGATGAACCAGGCATCATTGACTGAAAGAGATTTATTGCGAACGATTACTTTAAAATGAGAAGTCCCACGAAAATTTCCAAATAATGTACTATGAGCACCAATGAGTAAGAAAAACTGTTCAAAACCGTTCGTTTTCAATGATCCAACCAAAAAAAATCATAATGTATGTATTTTATTGTTTCCTCTGAACTGTGACGTGTTATAGGAAGAATAATACATGAACATGGAGAGATGTGTGTCTTTCCCAATTAATCACCAACCTGAAGACGAGTGATGAGACTGTTCGCGAGCTGACTCATTCTTCTCAGTAACTTTCCCACTGAGTCGGCAAAATAGAGAAAACGCCTTAAATTGGTCACATCAATCTACTAAAAATACCGCAAAGAATATGTAGCAATAGTACAAAACTAGTATGTATTTCCAACCTCTTGTTGATGGAGTGCTCTCCTAAGACAATAGTAGACTGTTTTCTACCGCAGCTTCCTTTCGCAAGGGAGGATTCTGGGAACTCTCTTGAGGTTGTTCAGTAGCCTTTTGGCCACCATCAACACTGTAAAAATCACTGCTTTTTAATAAGAAGGACATATCTTTTTAACCAAGTGACTCGAAAGATGGAATTTGGGCGAGTCGGAGAAAGGAAAAGAAACAGACGTTAGAGAAAGAAAATAGAAAATAGAGAGGAAGAGAGAGAGAAAAGAGAAGAGGCGTGTGAGTCATCCACTGTTTAGGTTTAGCCATCTGAGGATGGGAAAGAGATGCGTCGAATGGAATACAATAGAGGATAATGGTGTGAAATTCACGATAAAATATGGAACAATATTTGAATATGGATGATAATGATGAATGGAGAGATCTGTAGAGATTATTCATACCTGTCTCTCCTTCCTTGTCACATTCCAATAGAGGTTGAATGACTCACCTACTACAATATAGCTACTCACATATAACGTTCCCTACTATTACAGGGGTTAGATGAAATGAGAGAAGAAGAGGAATTTTCAAGGGGTGACTCAACTCCCAGGGCCGTTTTCCTCCGTTATCCCTGCAGTCGACATCTGCTCTATTCTCATCCATCTTTTTCTTAGTCAGACCTCTACGTCTATTCTGAGAAAGTGGCCAAAAATTGCGAGAAAAAGGAAGAAGTAAAGAAGGGATACGATCTATCTTGACTTACTATCGAGTTCATCTAATAGGGGTAGGCAGAAAAATGAATTGTGAGAGATGAAATATAAAAAGACCACTCAGAGATCGGTCGTGTCAGCAAGCGAACTCTCGAATAACGCATATGATACATACTTGGAAGACTGGTAAGCAGTAGTGAAATGGTAGTTATCAGATCGGATGAGCTATTGAATCGATCGTGAGGATGATCCTTCTCTATCTATTCTCGCTGATTCCTACTCTATTTCACTATTGGAATAATCTCACAGACCGTTGACATCATTAACGACTAGAGAAGATGTATCAAGCCTGCAGTATAGTAAAAGAAATACTTGCAAGCATAATAGCAGTGCCCGATCTTCGTGCGAATCGATCGCCTCATGTGTGCTCGCTACACCAAACGGAGTGAGTCATTTCATCTCTTCCTTTCTCTCGATCAGAAGAGAAGGCACGCGGGTATTATGTCCACTTCGATACACATCAAACCAACAGAAATCAGTGGATTGTAGGGATGGAAAGAAAAAATGTAAGTAAAAATAACGGTGAGCATTCCATAATTAAGTGCGAATTAGCGAAGAAAGGCCGAATAGACAAAGGGCACAATGCTAACTCGATTTTACAAGGAGAAGGAATAGGCAAGAGAAAGCTCTGAAAATACCTGAGAAAGGGAAAGAGAAGAAGAGAGAGTACACGCGATGAAGAGAGGGAACAGTGTGCAGGCTGGGTACACAATAGCGAACGAGTCACAAGGCACGCGAGCGCAGCCGCGCGCGCATCTCTCATACAGTTTAGTGGGACACATTTATTTTTTTAATGTAATATTAAACAAGTAATCGATTAAAAATCTAAATAATAATTTTTAAGCACTCTTATGATGAATATCATTTTGAATCATTTTTCGTATAATTTTGGTTGATAGTTGATGGAAATTGTTTTTGCCGAGCAATTGGCATATTGACGATGTGTCAACGATTATACATTAATTTTCTTTAAAGGTTTATGGCAATGTACCTTTCTGTACCAAGGTGCACCAAAAATTTCTTGACATCTACAATGAAAAAGGCAAAATAAAGAAAGACCTCCACCGAAAACATTGTCTGCTAACGTAGATTGGTTTATGCTGGGAATTCTGCTCGCCCAGAATATCTAATGGTTGTGATTACGAGCATTTCAATGCTCTGGTCCCGTTCTGCCGCAGAAGAGACGTGATCAGCATTATGTGCTATCTCCTCAGAAACGTGAATATCAATATTGATTTGAAACACAATACATTAAAACGTTCAGAGCCTAGAGTATGACATAGATCTTGATGGACGACAGCAACTACCGTTCCTCTCTTGTTGCGTATGTTCATAATCATAATCCTTTAGTAATCTATAATAATGAAACGAAAAAACAGAAAGCAAATGCCATCTCCACTTGTTCCCTTCCTCAAGGATATAATGAATGAGGAAGATCCTCGTAATTATCCCTGTGCTCGAGCTTCACAGATTAAAGAACAATGTGAGAACAAATTTCAATTAAAAATGTAGCCACAGACATTCAAAAAGTTTTGAAATATTTCATAGTGGCAACTCATAATATAATATAATTTCAGATAACCAGTTTCCCGATCAAGAGCTGATTAATGGCGACAGTTTTCAGCAGAACCCATTTATAGACCCTTCTCACGCTAAGATGCTCATGTTGGAACGTAAGTATCAGACACGCTCATGTCGTAGACTGAAAATGGAGAAAAATACCTCGCCCCCTGCATACAGCCTGCCAGAATACGTCATATTAGCATCTAGATCGAAAAATTCATAATTGTTTTTTATTGCAGACTATTAATTCAATCTCTGAGTTTATACTCATTTTCCGTTTATTATGACAATTTGAAAGTGAATCGTCGTTGTTTCTCTTCAGCTTGAATAAACCCAGACTTCTTCTTTGATATTGACTTCCTCAACTCTTCAATTGATATGCGTCGTGAGGGTTCCTTTAGAATACTCACCATCTTGTTTTCGTGCTCTTCACTGTGATTGTTCGTACGTGCATAATCGAACCTCTTGATATCGATGCCTGAAAAACGTGAAAGCTGATTTAGCACACATTGAAAGGAACAACACCTTTTGACGGACTTGGTATTTTTTGCATTTAATAAATGAGAATACGGCTTCTCGCAGAGTGTGTTGAGTAGTAAAGAAGATTATTAAATTCACCACTCCCTACGACATACTGAGATCATATTGTTATTATATCCACTCACTTTGTTTAGATTCAGAATATAAAAAAAGTTAGAAGTGGTCTTAGGGTTGATTAGTAGAATTATATCGGGAGTTGTGAATAAGAGTATAGTATTCAGAGTGATCAATACGACTGTTGTAGTCGTTCGTAGAAGTTTCTTCGTACTATTTGACGACACTTGTGCACGGCTCATTACACGAATGTTCTGCATTTAAGTAAATTAATAAGATGCTATAAGGTGCTAAGGTGATACCAATAAACCATGCAAACAATACAACATAATCCAGAAAAAGTGGTTTACCAGATATATTCGTGCGAATATAGGTATGTACACGATTGCGCATGTGCACGATCCCACCACTCTTGTCAGTCTCAATATCATGTACATATCTGCTGTTGTTCCTTGTGCAGTCGTGCAAGTTGCTTGTTGCTGCATAGATAAGTCATGCGTCGACTAGATCGGAAATCATTGAACTCACGTTGTGTATAGTATTAGCGCGTGAGCTCGTTACTATGCCCGCTACGAGCATTAGGAGTGGAATAGTAAATGTGACCGAGAAAAGAATGATCACTAAAGGAGGCTTCTTGGAGTAAGCTGTATAATACCTAAGAAAATACCGTAGTTAGTTGTCATTTTAATGTATTTTATAGGGAAGAATACGCCAAAAAATCGATCGATTGAGCATACTAACACGAGTATTCCTGATAAATAACACTATGAATAGACTCTGGATCTTCGTACCTGCACCCGGAGTTATGTAAACAAATAAAATGATATGAGGAGTTAGAATGCACTGGTAAATCGTGAAGAGAGGAAAATCTGAAGAATTAAATATTAAACTATTTATTGGAATGTATTCTCACATGTATTGTTCCATGCAAGGAAGAATCTGTATACTGCTGCTATTGCATAAGTCAACCCGAAAATAATATCGAAAAAGATGCACCCAGCGTACAACAAATACTCCTTCTGTGTTCTTAGTTTCGAGCTAAAAAGATTGTTGCAAATATCTATCACGATGTATAAATTACATACTTTGAGATAATCACATAGAAGAGAATCACGTTGACTGCTACGATGACGACTCCTTCCCAGAAGTACAGATGGTAGGAGAGAAAATCGCCCTGAATGATTTTTCAACTATTCCAAAGATTGAATATAATGCTTTACAAATGAATCACTGCAATGTAATGCCACAATTGAAAACTGAGAATATCAGGAGAAATATCTGGTTAGTACAAGTTACTCACATCAACAGTTTTCACAGCGGAGCACACTTCCTTATCGCCCATGTCCAATGTATAGACTGACTGAGAAAGTGGACGAATTGGCCTCGATCTTCAATGAACCACGCACAATCACTATCAATTTCCTCGCAGCGAGGGAAAAAGTATCGCAGGGAGGTGATATCGTTAGCCTCGCTAGAGCTGTGATTATTAGTTTCCGCCCGAGAATGGGAGGAACTTACTTTCTCTCCTATGGCTTCAGCATGATCTTAGTTTCTCTATGAGCAATTACTGCTGACAAGGAAATATACAATTACCGCCGAAAAGAAAAGGAGCGAAAAATATGCATTTTGCAACATTCGGACTCTTACCTCCGACGAAATTAGGTTCGTCAATTCCGCGTGGCTTAGCACAGAAACTGAACACAATTGCGAGTGATTAGGATAAGGGTGAGAGACATGCTTCTGAATTGCTCCTGAATGAAGCCTTATGAACGATCGTAGACTTGGTTCTCTGATTCATCCAATATGTTTCATATCGGATAGCAAACAAGTAATTGAGTTTGAAAAACTGATTAAGTTTAAAGATCAGAGATCGCTGGGCACGTGATGAAGTGAATGATAAAATTGATAACCCCATATACACTCTCGATGGGTACACTCTTCCTCTCGCCTCATTCATTTCGTGGCGTTTTGCTTCGCTCAGCTCACTCGTAACACTTCGACCCTATCGACTGTACACTTCAATCCAATCAGTTTTCTTCGAACATTTGTTTATCTGCTGTCGAGTAAAATGTTTCACGGTTGTTGAACGATTTGTAATAACTTCTCAATTGTACAGACGATGACGAATGACGTGTTTGATATGATCGTTGTCGGCGCTGGCATAATTGGTTAGTCCGTTCAATTTGATTGATAAGGAAACAAATTCGCTCAAGAATAATGCAATCGTGAACAGGAACTTGCGCTGCCTACCACGCACAAAAAGCTGGACTTCGAACTCTTCTCATTGAGCAAGTAAGATGGATATTTCGATCTGAAACTTTATTTTTCATGTTTCTAGTTCCCCCTTGGGCATGGATATGGAAGCTCTGCCGGCAAATCCAGAATAATTAGGCAAGTGCTTCTACGTTTTTATATTCTTACATTTTAAAATTAAGATATGCCCATACTGATCCTCAGTATCTCCCACTGGTTAAAGATTCGTACGAGCAAATTGAACAGATGGAGAAATTGCGAGGAGAGAAGCTATGGATGTGAGGACAAAAATACTCTATTTTTCACAATGTATTTAGCAAAAAAGTTGCAGTAAAACTGGTATGGTTTGGATGGGACAGAAGGCCGAGATCGAAGGAGTCGCGAAGATTCTGAGTGATTTCAAATGTGATCATGAGCTTCTCTCTAGCTCTGAGGTTGGAGGTGGACTGATTCAAATATAATAATCTTATTCGAGATTGGGAAGCGTTATCCTTCCCTGAAATACGGAGAGGAATGGGCAGGATTGGTTGATCCCATGGCCGGATGTATTCTCGCAGATAGATGGCTAGCTGTATACCAGGTCCCGATTCATTCAAAATCATGATTTTCAGAAGTTTTAACGAAGTAACAAAATAGAACTTGACGTTTTTCGTTAAGGACGAGTTCCGTAAGGCAGGCGGTGTCATCTGCGACGAAACTCGAGTGGATTCATTTGAGGATGGCGCGATGGTGCAGATTAAAACAAGAAAGGGAGTCTTCCGCTCAAAGAAGGCCGTGTTCGCTCTTGGCACATGGATTAACAAGCTGATTCCCGGTCTTCCTGTGCAGTCGAGGGTAAGAACTACCAGAAAATATGCTTCAAAAGAAAAATGAAAATTTAGAATGAGTTGATAAGTGTTGCATACTGGAGATCGAAGAGTGAGAAAGACGCACATCTCACAGAGCCAGCCAATTATCCTATTCTTCTGGCAAATGAGGGTCGTATTGGATGGTATTCACTGCCTTCTGTTGACTACAAGGGCGCAGTTAAAGTATGAGTTGCTAAATACATCTTCTTAACATATATTTCGACTTAGTTCGCCTACCACGAAGGTCAAGTGTACGACATTAACAATGAAGTGGTCGACATGGATCAGGTTACAACAAAGGAATATTAAAAATTATGTGTCCAACGGAATGCTTTACAGAAGTTTATCGATGCAACTCGTGAACACATTCGTGAGCATCTTCCATTCATCGATGCTGAGAATGGACCATGGAGGGTGGACAGATGCAAATACGCGGTAAGTATTAAACAAGTGAAAATAACAATTTATAAAAATATTCTTGACTAATTGTTGCAATAACTACAATCAAGCTTCATCAAAATATAACATATAAATCTCTCATTAAAATTATGATGTTAGATGTCTCCTGATGAGCACTACATCATCGACTTTCTACCTGGGTCTGGCAATATACAAGTAGCTGGATGTATGTCGGGAACGGGATACAAGGTATGTTTCATATCTCTCAATTCATCAGAATGTGGATAGATTGGAAAACTACATTTAATTGATCCACATTCCGAAAGAGCAAACATATTTTCATTGTAACTCATCGCTTTCAGAACGGTCCATCACTCGGGAAAGCGCTCACACAAATCGCACTCGGCAAACGTCCCTTTGCTGATCTTTCATCATTCTCTCTCAATAGATTCACTCCCAAGTCCAAGATGTAGCTATCTCGTTTATCGGTGGCGAGGAACATAATAAAGATAGGAATCGGTGTAGAATTGCAGAATTGCTGGCCATACAAGAAATGCATTACAATTGACGTCTAATATAAGCTTGTTTGCCTACTGAGCAAAGGCATCACGGAAACGACTTGCACTGAATATCGAGATATCGAAGGGCGGCTCTTTGCCTTGAACCATGTCTACGACAATTCTGCCCAGGGCAGGTGCACACTGAAAAATTACAATAAAACTATAAAAACTATAAATTTCACATAAAAAGATACCTTGAAACCTGTCCCGGATAGCATTGAACACAGCACAATGTTCTTGTTGTTTCCTAGATAGTCAACCAGATAAGCAGCATCAGGAGACATCTGTAAGTAGTATCCATCGGTGTTAGTTTCTGTTAAATGAATATAATATGTAAACATTAATAGAAGTCTATTTTTATGATTCTAAATTATGAAGTGCCTTCAGGCCAAACAAATGTGCTGACGTTAACGAGCCATTTAACGAACGAAATAAAATTCTATAATTTTACATACGCACCGTGTATTTGCAGTGATCCACCCTGGTTGGTTCTTCCGAATCCATCAATGGCCAGAATTTCTCCAAATGTTGACGAGGTCTTTCGACAAAAATCTGAAGGAATCATTATTGATTGATTATTGTACTTAAAACGCGGTCTGCGTAAGAGCGGAGGAGGGGGTGGCACAGTAGCTCAAAATGGTCTCTGGGGGTTCATGCTTGGTGGTTAGACTCCCTAGGGGTGGGATACACTTCAGTCAAAAATTTGACCCCAAAATTTGATCTTTGATCTTTGATCTCGGAAAATTTAATCTTAATTTTACCCCCTCATGTTACATACCATTCGAAAGAGCATCAAAAGTTATGTAAGATTCCAAGTTTTCGAGGACCTAGCACTTTTCATTTTCGAAAAAATAGATAAAATGTCGATTTTTCGTGTTTTTATTTTTTTCAAAAATAAAATTCAAAATGTTCCAACGATTTCTACCCACTGAAAATAAGATATTATATGTAAAATTGTACGAGGATTCCAAAAAACTTAAATTTGAAGCTCTACGAGGTACCAGGACATCACTTTTCATTGAAAAACTAGCACGCAAGCATCAATCTTTTGCCATCTTTGTTTTCGACCCAAATCATGAATATTCGACAGAAAATCACCTTTGATATGTTTTAAGTTATTTTTACTATATTATGATATTTTGCACCCACAATTATGGTCATACCTCACATCAACTTTTTTCTCATAAGGGTCCCCCCTTATGTGAAAAAATGACGTCTAGTGTGATGTTCAATTTAGCCCAAATATCCTTTCTGGTCGCATCGGTTTTTACTTTTTGACTCATTTTTCTGATCTAAACTATAACATTTAGGTTCGGATGTCTATTTTTCACATCTCCCCAAACGTCATTTTTATGTGAAAAAAGTCGAAGTGAGGTATGACCATAATTGTGGGTGCAAAATATCATAATATAGTAAAAATAACTTAAAAACATATCAAAAGTTATTTTCTGTCGAATATTCATGATTTGGGTCGAAAACAAAGTTGGCAAAAGATTGATGCGGGCAGTGGGATTCGAACCTGCGTCGACGATTGGGTGCTAGTTTTTCGATGAAAAGTGATGTCCTGGTACCTCGTAGAGCTTCAAATTTTCAAAAACTAAGTTTTTTGGAATCCTCGTACAATTTTACATATAATATCTTATTTTCAGGGGTAGAAATTGTTGGAACATTTTGAATTTTATTTATGAAAAAAATAAAAACACAAAAAATCGACATTTTATCGATTTTTTCGAAAATGAAAAGTGCTAGGTCCTCGAAAACTTGGAATCTTACATAACTTTTGATGCTCTTTCGAATGGTATGTAACATGAGGGGGTAAAATGAAGATGAAATTTTCCGAGATCAAAGATCAAAGATCAACTTTTGGGGTCAAATTTTTGGCTGAAGTGTATCCCACCCCTAGGGAGTCTAACCATCAAGTATGAACACCCAGAGACCATTTTGAGCTACTGTGCCACATCCCTTCCGGATCCCGACGTTCTTACGGAGACTGCGTTTTAAGAGATTTATCTTAAACCGGCTCGATTATAAATCCCACCTTGTCATGATTCTCCGGCTCTTCTCCTGATGAAAATAGGTCTCCACCGTGCTCACCGAACTGAAAATTATGTTAAGAGACCGGATCTGAATGTGAGAAAATTGACCACCCCCGGACATTGCTCCAGGATTTTCGATTCCGACCACCATACTCATAGGGCCTGAGGGGCCTTTGACCTTGTTTACAAAAATGATGACGTCACTGGCCATGTTGCGAAATGCGGCGCGCCAGGTGCGGGCATGTGGAAAAGTAATGAAAATTCATAGTTTCTCAGCCGAACAAGATAGAACCAAAATTCCTCTTCTAGTATGTTAGGCATGCCCAAAGTGTACTATTGCACTACTAAGATCGAAATTTGGCCGATCCTGATATTGAATTTTGGAGCACAAATTTTACATTTATCGATTTTTTACTATGCTCCAGCCGTTTGGGGTAAGCTTTTCATACGCCTGGGTGTATTCCACACCCTCACCTATTAATCCCCCACAGGTGGAACAAATCAGAACATGAACATTTTTGAAAAGTTGATTTGAGTGATTCGGGGTCAGTTGGAGGCCGGCGATTTCCGGGCTTTTCTTTTGATTTTTTTTGCGATATGACATTATTCCAGATGGAAAATGCTGTAATCACAACTTTTATTATATTTGGAAACCTTCCTCATTGTTTATGTGAGCTCCTGAACTCTCGGTTTAGGAAGCAATTTCATTCCTTTTATCGTTTTTATCGTCTGTTTGAGCTGTTTGATTCCCGAAAATACTATTCCCTGATATCCAATAATAGAATATTGAAACATATAAATTGCAGATTACGTGTAATTCTAGCAAAAAATGACGACTACGCAAAAGAATCAGCGCAGAAGCTGGCTTGTGTCTCATTGCACACAGTTAATTTTCATCATTTTTACATTTTTCCATCCTTTTTCACATCTCCAACTACACTGATGTCATTTCTGGTACGCGTGGACTGCCTCTCTTTTCAATCTTACCTAATGGGACGGAGGAAATAATAAGGATAGATAGGAATGATGATAATGATAAGAATGATTCGAAAGTGAAAATTATTTCAACACTCTATTCCGTTCTATTTCGATAGTTCTTTATTGAATTAGAGAAAAATGTTGTGAATATATGAGGCCGTTCGCGATAGAATCAGACAAATCCGAATAAGTCTGGCACAGGTCAAAAATGTAAATTCTCTGAAACTTTGCGATTCGGGGTTCTCGAGGGTGCAGATGACGATAGGCATACTCATTTTGGAAACAGAAGCGTCATTGGCTCCAGACGTCGTCACGACGAAATCGATTTTTGGCCTATAATTCGGTTTCTGATCAAGCTAAATTTAGGTGAGTATGGCCCAAGGGTCAGAATTTGATGGCGATCACGACAAAAAACATAATTTTTCATTATTTTAATTAATTATTTTGTTAAATGGAACTTTCCGCAAACTACAGTGCACAAGTGGAGAGTAGGATAGATCGGACCGGAATGTCACGAGGATTCCAAATCTGTTTTACACTTCAAAATCCATCATGCCCCTTTTGAGATATTCAACTTATAGTGTACGTGGCTTGTAAGTAAATTTGACCATCTCTCCCTTGCTGGCTTCCGATCTTTTGATCTACCCGAGTCTCTCCTCCGTGACCTCTTCCTTCTCTCTGCGCTCTCTCGATTCTCCCTGCTCTCTCGCCTCTCTCGGGAGAGAGTCTCCGATCGATAAGAGGAAGGAAGTAAACAAGTGGAAGGATGGTCAAATTTACTTACAAGCCACGTACACTATAAGTTGAATATCTCAAAAGGGGCATGATGGATTTTGAAGTGTAAAACATATTTGGAATCCTCGTGACATTCCGGTCCGATCTATCCTACTCTCCACTTGTGCACTGTAGTTTGCGGAAAGTTCCATATTACAAAATAATTAATTAAAATAATGAAAAATTATATTTTCTGTCATGATCGCCATCAAATTCTGACCCTTGGGCCATACTCACCTAAATTTAGCTTGATCGGAAACCGAATTATAGGCCAAAATCTATTTCGACGTAACGTCGTCTGGAGCCAACGAGGCAACCATGGGCAAAATGAATATACCCATCGTCATCAGCACCATGGAGAACCCCAAAGCGCGAAGTTTCAGATGATTTATATTTTTCTGCTGTGCCAGCCCTTGTTCGATTCTATCGCGAACGGCCTCATATAAACATATTTGTTGTTGATAAAGAACGGGTATTTCGCATATTTCCATTGGATCGTCTTCTTCGTCTTCTTCATCATCCCCATCTCCAATGATTTTACCGTCCGCGATCACAGCTCTTCTCATTGCCTCCACTTCATCGAATAGTGGCTCCGTGTCGTATTCAAGTTCCTCATCGCCTTCGGTGTCGAACAGAGCATTTACTTCATCCACTTCTTCTTCGTCTATTTCCATCTCCTCATCCTCCTCTTCATCCTCGTTCAACTTCTTCTTCTTGTGCTTTTGTTCGACCTTCTTTCTCGCTTTCAGCTTGGAGTTCTTGAATCCAGAGAACACTCCTGCGATCTGTCTCGATGTAAGGAGATCCTCCAGTTCGAATAGCATTCCTCCTCCTGGCTTTGTCGCTACTCTCATCATTTCTTCTGCTCCTCTCGCATCCGTTTTCGCTCCAGTTCTTTCTCCATCATCATAGATCTTCTTCAGGAAGGTTTTCACAATCGGAGGAAATCGTGTGCTCCTCTTTCTCTTCGATAGTGCCCATCCCATCTTCAGTCGAACTCCATCTGCACTATCTTCTTCAGTGAGAGAAGAAATAGCCTCATCAACGATTGGGCAGATTCGAGGAGGGAATACAGCCTCGATGAAACTCGAGAAATGATGAAGGGCGTAGTCGGCTACATTCTCCCTTTCGGGTCTTCTGAGATGTTTTCCGACGGTCAGATGTTTCTCCAGATTCCTCTCAGTGAGGAATTCCTTCGCACAACTCTCTATCGGGCAATGATATATTGCGGAGACGAATGCCTTCTTCTCTTTGCATTTCTTCGATGTATCTAGTATCTTTCACACACACACACACTATCTTCATCTTCCTCGTGCTCTTCATCCTCGAATTCCTTCTGATCCTCCGCTTCCATTGTAGGAGTAGTAGACATCTTCTCGTGATACGATCCCTTTCGGGGCTCTCCCAATTCCATCCAGAAGCTGTTTCCGAAGAGGGCTCCTCCAGTCTTCTCTTCGACGAGGATACCATCGTTGGCAATCATGTCCTTGTAAAGGATGGTCTTTCCCGATCCAATGTTCCAGTATCTCCAGTATCTGATGCCGTTCGTCTCGAAGCTGAATGCATTGTACTTGATTGAAAAGAGAGGCAGTCCACGCGTACCAGAAATGACATCAGTGTAGTTGGAGATGTGAAAAAGGATGGAAAAATGTAAAAATGATGAAAATTAACTGTGTGCAATGAGACACAAGCCAGCTTCTGCGCTGATTCTTTTGCGTAGTCGTCATTTTTTGCTAGAATTACACGTAATCTGCAATTTATATGTTTCAATATTCTATTATTGGATATCAGGGAATAGTATTTTCGGGAATCAAACAGCTCAAACAGACGATAAAAACGATAAAAGGAATGAAATTGCTTCCTAAACCGAGAGTTCAGGAGCTCACATAAACAATGAGGAAGGTTTCCAAATATAATAAAAGTTGTGATTACAGCATTTTCCATCTGGAATAATGTCATATCGCAAAAAAAATCAAAAGAAAAGCCCGGAAATCGCCGGCCTCCAACTGACCCCGAATCACTCAAATCAACTTTTCAAAAATGTTCATGTTCTGATTTGTTCCACCTGTGGGGGATTAATAGGTGAGGGTGTGGAATACACCCAGGCGTATGAAAAGCTTACCCCAAACGGCTGGAGCATAGTAAAAAATCGATAAATGTAAAATTTGTGCTCCAAAATTCAATATCAGGATCGGCCAAATTTCGATCTTAGTAGTGCAATAGTACACTTTGGGCATGCCTAACATACTAGAAAAGGAATTTTGGTTCTATCTTGTTCGGCTGAGAAACTATGAATTTTCATTACTTTTCCACATGCCCGCACCTGGCGCGCCGCATTTCGCAACATGGCCAGTGACGTCATCATTTTTGTAAACAAGGTCAAAGGCCCCTCAGGCCCTGTGAGTATGGTGGTCGGAATCGAAAATCCTGGAGCAATGTCCGGAGAATGGCCAAAAAGGTAAATTTTCTCAGATCCGGTCTCTTAAATTAGGTCTTGAACTTTCTAGGTGCAACCCTTGAAAAGAGAGGTTCTACAATGTGGGGAGCTAAATAATACCCATACTTTCTTTTAAAGTTTCGAACCTTGATTGCTCCAGGATAGTCAACTGTAGGAATTCCAAAATATCCTCGTCCACCGTCGAACTGGTCATCAATGATGAAGACTGGCATTTTATCGGGTGAAATTAGAGGCATATTCTTTTCTTCTTTCGGCTTCCAGTAACACACCGAGAGAGCCACATTCTAAAGATTTTTTTAAAATTAGTCGCATCAGTAATCTGAATAACCTTGGACTTGACGTTGAGGCTGGGAACAAGCTCATTCACCCATGAGCCAGCAGCAACGATCAGTTTTTTGCATCTGTATTTTTCTCGTGCTCTATTTATTTCTTGCAAAAACGATTCGACTACCTTATTGGTTCAGAATATTTAGAGTGTAGAGTGATGATATCTCCCTCCTCAATCTTCGTAATCTTAATCCAGTCGATGTACGATCCTTTGTTGACCAGGAACTCGTTCTAAAGTTATCAGTTGGATGACAAGCCGAGATGTCATCAGGGTGGACTTACGTGGAAAGCCCACAACCATTTGTCAGCCAGAATTACACCTCCCTTTGGGTCGTAGAGTCCTTTCCACTGTTGGTCGTAAGTGAATAATGGAAATCGTTTGTTTATCTGAAATGATCATTGAAAACCTTGATGAAAAATTAAAAAAGATACCTGCTGATGATTCAATATTTCATGTGTACATCCAGCGTCACCGATCGTCTTTCCCAGCTTGTTAACATATTGCTCGCTGCCCATCCACAAAAGTCCAGTGTTTCTGAAATAAAATGGAACTTTATAAATTAAGCAAAATACAAACGAAATGAGATGCTCAAAGCTCACATCCAAAGGTTCTCCCCACGAGCCTTCTCCAATTCAGCTATTTGCTCGTATGTGTCTTTCACGATTGGAATCCAAGCTGGATTCGAATGTGCATATCGAATGATTCTGCTCTTTCCATGAGAACTGCCCTTCCGGTGACCGAAACTATGCTGAATTTAATCTAAAGAATGGAGGGGTGCATCCATCACGAGTAAATTTGTCATGGCATTAACCGTTATCGTACACTGATAGGCGTGGTACTTTTTGTTACTCTTCGAAAGAACACTCTTCATTTTTGAATTATTATTTAGGAACTTCAGAGAACAAACATGCCTGGTCGATTTTGAGCGTTCGAAGTCCATTCTTGACAGAATGATACGCAGCACAGGAACCGATGATTCCCGATCCAATGACTACGACGTCCCACAGTTCATCCGACATTCTCAGCACACACACACTCCTCCAGTACAACCGAGAGAAGAGCGAGCCTTATCATCCACCCTTCCCTTCGTCTTCCCATTGGCCCTAAACAGAAACATAAACTACGATGATAGACTGTAGTTTTGAGTTGCGAGAGTGATTGCTGTTGTTCGTTCCAATCGTCATTATCTTTATTGTATCGTTGCTTATCATCATGTCAGACTTACACGAATCATTCTATCGGAATTCGATGGATTCATCGTGTTGGGATGACATTGTCCTTGAGAAGCATGACATGCGGGGATCTGAGCTGATACGGGTAGAGAGAGGGGGAAGGGAGAAGAGAGGGAGAGATGGAGACATGCGCAACATCGTCAGAAAAGGTGCAGCGATTAGCGAGGTGGCAGAGCACATAAAAGAGACGAGGGATCTCTTATCACTCGCCGCTTGCCGAGTCTCATCTTCTCTCGTCTCAATTGTGTGAAGGATCGGAGAAGGAGAAAGCGACCATGACTGCAGATTCCAAAGAGAAAGGTCAGCAACTGCAGTAGTGAATGGGTACACATTACTAACAGCTGGCCTTACCAGCTCCTAGCATTGCCTTACGACGTAGAATCGCTTGACATGGATGCACCTTTACTTCTTTTTTACAAATTACATTCACGATTGTATTAATCGTGATGTTATAGAGCTGCATGGCGATTTGCCTGCAGCAATCGCTCCTCCTCGTGATGGAGTGAAGATCTATACGACATGGCCGGAGATGATCAAGCATTGGCCGAAGACAACACTCTGCATCGTGTCCAATGAATTCTGCGAGCGATTCTCATACTACGGAATGAGAAGTGAGCATTTTAATAGGCTTTTTGAATTACACCAAATATCTGCTCAATCAACGTCTAGGTGTTTTATCGGATATCTATCTATGTTAGCACTTTAAAAATGTATTCAATATTTGCCAATTTTTTTTAACCTATTCGCAAATGCTGAGGCCAATAAGCGATGTTTTGCATGACAACAATGGGCGGATGACAGACATGGTTGATAAAACCAAGATCATCTGTTATCAGTTATCATCTTAGTCGCATTTTGATCATGCGCCTTCACAGGTGGATCAGTCACATGTGGTAGATATCATATGTAAATCTTGCTGATATTTTTAAAAAAATCATTGTCTGAAATTTCAAATCATTTATTAGACTGATCGCGCTTACGTAGAGAGACTATGGTCCTTTCTCGATGAAGGGATTACAAGAGAAAGGAATCTTATCAAGACAAATCATCCCGTCTCTCCGTAAATCACACACTCTTTCCTATCCGGTGATTAGACATAAAGAGAGAAAGTGATAGAAATTGGAAGCGCTTGCCCTGTGTCCGTGGTGATTCGTAGTGCCTATTGTTTGATAAGAACATGAAATTGCTTGCGAGAATTGTAGAGTGCGCATCCACATAACTAAGAAGATTACAATAAATGTTATCGTCAAACGATGCATCCCAATTTCAGCCGTGTTGACTTTCTACATCCTGAACGTGCTCAAGTTCCCCGAATCAACTTCGACCATTTTCTTCAATGCTTTCTCCATTCTTTGCTACCTCACTCCCCTTCTCGGATCGATTATTGCCGACGGATACATTGGAAAATTCTGGTAAAGAATGCTGTCTAATTCTTCAATGAATTCACTCATACCTTGCAGGACAATCTTCTCCGTGTCGATTCTTTACACAATTGGACAGATCACACTCGCTATCGCATCCACACAGAATTGGACTTCATCCATTCATCCGTCAGTATATTTCGAATATGGAAAAGAGAACAATACTCAAATAACAGAAATAATAACGATTCGATAATAACAATATCGATTCGAAGAGATTCAAACTACTTGAAGTGATTGACTTATTTGAAGGTGGCTCGATCTGACTGGTCTAGTGATCATCGGTTTCGGAACGGGAGGAATCAAGCCTTGTGTATCAGCATTCGGAGCTGATCAATTCGATAAGGGACAGGAACGGATGCTCTCTATCTACTTCTCTATGTTCTACTTCTCAATCAATGCCGGCTCTATGATCTCCACTTTCATCTCGCCCATCTTCCGAGGTTTTCTTCCTCAATTCCAACTGTTCGCTCTAATAATCGCCCCCATTCAGCTCAACCTTGCCTTGGTCAGGACTCTTGCTACCCTCTCTCGTTCGGAGTTCCCGCAGTTCTCATGGTTGTCGCTACTAGTGAGAATTCCCTTTTTATGTACTTTTCATACAGTGATTGCTTTCAGTTATCTTCATGATTGGATCCCCCTGGTACAGAAAGAACCCGCCGACTGAAAATGTTTTCGGAGAGATCGCTCGATTGGTCGGAGTGAGTGTGTCACTTTATTCCACGAATCATTAAATGATCTGGTATGTGCTTATCGGCTTAACGAGCTGATATGAAACACGCTGAACTTGCATTCTCGTGAGATTAGCAATACAAAGGAGGGAAACTAGAAGATTATCGAGATAACCAAAGGTGATAAAACAATTCTTCTTCAGGGAGCCATCAGTAACAAATTCTCAAAGAGAAATGCTGGTCCTACTAAGCATTGGCTTGAGCACTATCTGGACACTCATAATTGTGAGAACGACCCGAAGTGCATGGCTCTCAAGGGAACTAAGAAGAAGACACAGCATCTCTGCCAGAAGGTGCAATAACACCCAACAAAGCGCAGTTATATTTATTGAAAAAAAACTTTCAGAAGCAGTATGTTGCTGACGTCGTTGCTCTGTTCAAACTTATCATCATGTTCCTCCCCGTACCCATGTTCTGGGCACTTTACGATCAACAAGGATCCATCTGGCTTCTCCAAGGTGAGTGTATTCCGAGAGCGAATAGGTAACAAACCCGTAAAATTTACAGGAATTCAAATGGACTGCAATGTCTTTGGAATACTGCTGCTCCCCGATCAAATGCAAACTCTTAACGCCGTCCTTATTCTAGTGTTCATCCCGCTCTTCCAGGTATACATTTTTGGAAAATGAAGGATGTATAAACATATATTCTAGGTCATTGTCTATCCTATCTTCAGCAAGTGCTTTAACATTACGTACGTTTCCAGATATTGATGGTTATACTATTCTTTGCATAATTTGTTTTAGTCCTCTTCGCAAGATGGTCATAGGAGGATGGCTCGCCTCTCTCTCATTCCTCATCACTGGTTTCGTGCAACTTCAAGTCAACGTAAGAAATATTGTTCAAGATATTGTTTTCATACCTCTGACAAAATATCATTCAATGAAAGATATCCTTCTATCACAAAATAATCTTCTACATTATAGTTAGCTCAAAAACAATGAGATTGATTGGAACACTTACAGAATACTCTACCCCAACTTCCTGGAAGTGGTGTAGCATATGCTTCCTTCATGAACGTCTTTGAGTCCGATAAAGACTGCAACATTTCCGTCTGGTACATAGACCCAGCAACGAATTTGCCTTTTGGAGATGCATACATCCTTCCGCCGGACACTGTTAGTTGTTTATTCTTTGTTTCATTCGGTAAACTCTTACTGATTCAGTCCATGGTGGACATTCCCGACGATGGAAAATCGACATTCCACATTCCCGATGGAAAGAACAAATTCCAAATTTCATACTCGGGCAAAAACTGTGGAACAGGAAGAACGACGGAAACGTTGGAGGTCGATCTCGCAGCTAAGACAGTACGTAGATCACATTTCTCAATGCCATTTATAGTACTTGTTGCCAGGTGAACTATATAGCAGTTGGAGCGCAAGGAACAATCTTCTCACCCGTTGGAACTGCGAAACCCACAGACGGAACGGGAGAATTCAGCATGGGGTATACTTTGATTTATCGAAACTTGCTAAACCAATCATGCGTAATAACTCCAAATCGTTTTCAGTTAGATAATGTTTCAGAATTTCCCTCTTCACTCAAGACAGCTATAACGGCAGTTTGTGTGTCTGTCGATTAACAACGAGCGACTTTGACGCGAACCACCCCTGTAATCCCAAAGCACCCGCCGACTTCTACTATTGGGAAATTGAATACAACCAGGGCACTGACGACAGAGCGGTCAGCCAATAATTTATCAGTCACGTAGTGAAAAGAACTACTTCAGGATTTCCTCGGTGTTGTGAACAAACCGAAATCAGCAGATCCTACTCTAACTTCTGTCACCAGCTACCAATTCAAACCTGTGAAGCCTGGAAAGTGAGCTTCAACTTTTACATTTGAAACTAAACTATTTATGATTTTTTTAGGTGGGGATTGTTCTTCCTGCATTCCTTGGCCAAAGATGTCGACCAGCCGACACCTGAAAGAGATCAGGTTAGAATATTAATATATTTCATGATTAACTTCAATGAATATTTCCAGATTGAAGTGCATGATTCCGGAATTGACTTCGAGATTAATGGGCAGGGAGGAGTTTACAATTTCGTGATCACTGGATTGGGAGACGACATTTCGGACGTACGTTTCCAGATTTCGGGTTTGGTGTCACCGGGTTTGGTGTAACGATTCAATTTGCCTTTTCAGCCTAAGCGCAACTACAAACACGTGTACCAGGTCGTCCAGGACAACAAGGTTAGATCATCTTAACAGGACGATAACATGCTCGTACATGGTTTCATGAATGAAAAAAAAAACAATTCAGGTGAATATCCTCTGGCAAGTACCGCAGATCGTCGTTATCACTGCTGGTGAAATTCTGTTCTCAATCACTGGATACGAGTTTGCCTACTCGCAGGTGAATTTTTACTATAAATATTAGCTATACCCATTTTCATAATTGGAGATGAATGTTTCCAATGCATATTCTTGCAGTCCGCACCGTCAATGAAGTCAGTGGTGCAAGCATTGTGGTTGTTCACCACAGCAATTGGAGATTCAATCATCGTTCTCATCACTGCTCTCGATCTCTTCGATGACATGGCCGTTCAGTTCTTCGCTTACGCCGGAATCATGTACTTGAATCATTTATGATTGCTAATTTAACTCTGGCGATAGTGAACCCTCACAACGTGACATTCCCAGCACAAACTCGTTTGACTCCTATCTTAACTACTCAATATTTAGTCTCCTTAATGATGCTCTTGATATTACCCAACAACCCTTATAAGTTGTTCGACTTAATGGACACTCGCAGGTTCATCGTCATCTGTATCTACGCACTCATGGCTATCTTCTACTTCGATTATCAATACTACACCAAACCCGATGAAATCGATGATGATGACGAGGAAGAAGAGGTCAAGGAAATTGAAGACGCCGTGAGTTATTTGATTTTAAAGCTGGTACAGAGACTAAAAGACAATTATTTCAGATTCGAGATCATGTAAACGAAGCCTTCCATCACGAACTTGACAAGAAGGAGAATCCGTGAGTTTATTAAGCTTTCCCTTTTTCCATTTTCGATTTGCAGGCAGAGAAGTCAATATGGCGCAGTTGATGAACGGTTCTAGGTGAATTAGTGATAGTTGTAGAGATAGCGCCGCTCAAGTATTTCCTAGAGTAGAATATGCACTGTCAAAATTAACAATGAAAGTGATCGATATGTGATTTCAGATGGGGAATCGAAGATAACATCAGCGTGGACATCAGAATGTAATTACAAGGTCTCATCTTTCTAGCCATACCTTAATATTGTACAGCCCATTTTCCGGTCTAGGCACGTATCGATCGCGTTGTCATCACTTCCACATTTGTTCATTCTTTCATTGTTATTATTGTTTCGTAACATGTCGAGGCGAGTCGGTAATTCGACAGAATCGGTTCATGGAACGACACTTGACACTTTGAAGCTAATAAATGATTATACTTAACGTCGAATTACTGTTAGATACATATCGGACAAGAAATGTGAGAACAGTTTGAAAGAATCGGTATTGTCTGATAATATCGAGTCAGACTGATTTGGTAATAATTGGAATATATGGTTCACGAATTTACAACATACGATAATAAATATGATAATCATATAATAATGACTGATTTAAAATTCATACGGCCTTCTCTCTGGTCTAGTCGATGTTGTGGTTTGGGTCATTGTTTTGTACTGCTTGAAAGTAACGAGATTGTCGGGATTTTCGTCGACCTTCACAGTCTCGACGTAAGAGTTGTGGTTGGGATTGGCGATGTGAACCTGAAATATTTTTTGTTCCAAGGTAGTCCAGACATTCATCCGACATTATCTCAAAAAGGACAAAAAAGGAAATATAAATATAATTAAAAAAGGTAAAGGTGTATCCACATCAAGCGATTTTACAATCGTTAGAGGGACCCACTGGTTTGCTAGAGGACAATGCTGAAAATCAAAATGTTCATTTTGATTAGTCTCATTCTTGTTCATTCTCATTCTCATTCCTCTTATCGGTCGTTTTCCCCATTATTCATGACATTGGCACTCGCTCTTCATTCTTGGTCCCAATCGGGAAAAGTAATCGGCCTATCGATACGAGGAGAAAGTGATGATTGCAAAGGCGCTTATCTCCCTTGTCACTTTCTTTCTCTTTCTCGCTTTTCGATTTGCTTACATCGAATCCAGGGAGAAGTCTCTAGTTTTGGATTAAGAAAATGAATGAAGGAAAAGTGTCAGAACCGTACGGTCTCCGGGAAGTCGTAGTTGAGTAGGAATGGTCCGAATACTCGCACACAGATGTGTCCAACTGATCCTGCGATTGCTGCTGAGCAGACGAGAGAAGAGGCGACAAGAGGAATGTGTGGAACGAGTGAGGGAATGGATAACATCAGAGTCGTCAAAGTGGATCCAAGGGCAGCCTACAAGGTATAGCGAGAGTTATCATTGGGTCTAAGGTTCGCGATGATGTGAGTACATGATAAGGAGATGAGAGGGATTGGGAAGTGGGAGCATAGATTTGGGTATCGACAAGTTGTTTTATAAACATGAGCTAACAAGTTTCAACTAAATTCCATATGCTATTACAAGTGGCAAAAAAGGTACCTGAACACTTCCTTTCGGTACGGCACAGAACACTGTGAAGAGCTTCTCAGAGAAGTTTAGTTGATTACAGAAAGTGAGAAGGAACGTGGCAATGCATCGGAAGGCTATCCCAATAGCGACAACCGCCAAACCAGAGAAAAATATTCCCCATGTGAGCTTAAAACAACAATTATGAAGTACGTGGAAGAGACTCACATTAACAAAGTTCAGTTGAGCTCCTAGCAAGAAGAACACCAGAGGCTCAGCAAAGATTTTCCACAAACGACCGAACCATCGCGCCTCGATTGTATCCTGTCATGTGGAAGTCTGATTTAGTTGACTAATATAGTGTTTTTGGCATGAGCTAGGTAAAGGTAAAAAAAGAAAAGGTGTATCCAAACCAAGCGATTTTACGTCGTAAGACAACGTGGGAGCAACTGGTAAGGCCAGTTATTAGAGATTACATGAGATAGAACTAACATCATCATCGATCGTGTCTGAATCGTAATCGGCCCTCCAGAATCTCTGAGCGACGATCGTCATCGTCAAAGTTGCGATCATTCCAGCGAAAAGAACGTTGATTCGAGATGAGCCGAACACGAATGCAAATGAGAGAATGAGCAGACAAAGAGCACGAGCGAAATGCTTATGCGAATCCTGACGACGCGGGAAGATCCAGAGTAGGATCCCTGCAATAGTAAAAGGACTATTCAAATTTTGAGGACAAACGAGCAACTTACCCAACACGGCTCCAACTATCAACGCGAGAGCACTTTCTCCTATGATGATGAATATAGTGGGTACAACCGAACCTGGAAAGTGGATGGTTAAAGACATCGTTTGATTTTTTGGGGCCTTTTTACAAAACTACTAGTTGTATTCACCATCATCAAACTGAATCGCCATGAGAACAGTAGCAGCACAGATACACAATATGTTATCGAGGGCTGAGGAAGTAAGTATAAGAGCGGGAATCGACTTTTCCGAGCCCTGAAGAATAATAGAATATTTATAATAAAATTAAGTAAAAACCTGATTCATTTCTTGGAAGTGCCTCATCGTGGGAAGCAAAGACGAGCAAGATGTTGCGGCCAATAGAAAACTGAAGGAATTTACAACATCATAAAATATGTTTATGCTTACCCAAGAACGAAGGAGGTGAAAAGAGGCAGTCCGAAAATAAAGTGAGATGAGAGAATGATAGCTGCAACTTCAACAAGGGCTGCTATTATTGATAAACTAACGGGTAGGAACTGAAAAAAGATTCATATTATATCCACCAATGTTCTCGACGAATCTTACCCAATTCTCAGCGATAAGCTCAGCATTGAAGCGCATTCCACATCGAATAAGAAGAAGTGAGAGGGCGAAATATCTCAACGTCAGATCAAGATCGGAATCTTAAATGTATCCATGCTAATAACAATAGTCCTTGAATCTAATACCAAAAATATTGAGGTGGTCGAAGTGCGTTATGTTTCGGATCATAATGCCGAAGATAATAGGGCCTGTGAAATATACATCAGAGCTGGAAAACCGAAGGAACCACGAACCAAGAGCGGGTTTCACCCATGCGAGATCTGCCACTTTCGCTGCGATTAGAGAGATGATATATAAGACGAATACAGCTGAGGCTATGAGTGCCCAGTCCTTGTGAACGACATCAAGCGATTCTTCGAAGGGAAAGAATGCCCATCGATGAAATATTGAAATGAAAGCGAAGTAGCCTCCGACTACGGCAATCAATCCGGTTAGCAAGAGATTGATCTGAATTGTCGCACGTTATAGATGCGTATTCGAAAGCCTGTAAGAGCTCACTTGTGGATGATTGAAAAAGTTGTGGCAAGCATTTCGAAAGTCTGAGGCGCGTTGTGGACTTGCATCCATTTCCGTCGAAGGAGCTACTGTAGGATAGCGATAGAGGTGAGACTAGTCGAAGGGGAGCTACTCATACTGACGAAAGAGGGCGATTGCGTTGCCAACAAATTTGCATAATCTGGAAAGGACAGAGAGATGATAGAAGGAGATTTTAATTGTGAGTCATCAACTATTGCCTGAAATTTACAAGTTATCTGCAAATTCGGTCTGAATATATATTGTTCATATTGTTCAAGCTCTTCGAAGTTATCATTGATCCATTCTCAGTATCTCACCATTACTACAGCTGCATTAAACGGGTATTGCTATTTACGTCCGAACAGAATGCCGAAAATATAGGATAATATTCCCCCGCTGTCTCTTGTATGGATGAATCAGAATGAAGCGATGAGTAAGAGGAATGGAGAGATGAGGGAAGATGAGGAGAAAAAGCGAAGACGAGAGAAAATATGAGAGAGAGAAGAGAAAACGGGACAATCCATTCACGATCACTCAATACTGCGGAGTGCCCCAAAAGGAAGAATGGCAAAGCTGAGATTTCGACCAATCGAGCCGAGTTGCTGTTGCTGCAAGGTATCGGTGAGTGTTTTTGCATACTTATTTATCTATTCAACCTGAATTTAATTTCCGTAAGGCATAAATAAAACGGCTCTTTCTTTATTTGATCAGAAGGTGTGCGTGACGAACTGGTTAGATCGGTGCGTTGAGTGTTGACAGAGTGCTGATTCAGCCATTGGTTCTGTATGGAAGTAATGGTTTTGGGTGGCATAATTATAGTTATGCATCCTTATTCGATGATAATCATTTCCAAAGCATGTAAAGATTGCAATGAGGAAAATGTTTGGATGGTTTGGAACCATTCATATTGTTGAAAAAGGATCTGCGCTGACTATAGTGATTTATGTAAAAAAATATCATTAGATTATTTGGCATTAAATCAACTTTGTGATTTTTGATATGTTCGTTACGATTTTTTTCACTCGAATCGTATTTATGCTCACTTTCATAATGGTTTCTTATTTTCAGTCGTTTCTCAAGTGCACTTATGTGTCAATCATCGTTCTGTCTTTCTGTACTCTCTCGTGGGCAGGAATCACATTCCTCTTCCATTCATGTTCTTCCTCTTCCACATTCGAGCAACTCCTTTGCACAGCGTACTATGATAATCAAAAACCACACGTCTTCTTCGTGGTCCAGGGAGAGATCGACCTTGTGAGTTTCTTATTTTCTTTTTTTTTGGCAAGAACTTTAAATGTGCGAGAACCTTAGCTTTTGATAATTTGATAGAAGGCTTTAGATAGAAGGAAAAGAGGTACTCCTTTGGCAATAGCGGGCATTAATTAATTACCCTATACCATGTGATATCACGAACTAGATTATTAGTGTCTGGAAATTTCTTATCACTCTTGAATCTTCTTCAAAATGCGCCGTTTATATGCAGTGCATGAGCTGTAAGCACATGTTGAAATAAAACAAATGATTGTATTATAGAAGATATTCGACATATTCACTTCGATATCTGGAGCGATGTCCGGAGTGGTCATTCTAATCGCCCTTCTTAAACCAAACAGCTGCACAGTAGTCTTCGCGAGAATTTTCGTTGTGAGTCAATGAAAAGAATAACTAAAGAAAACAAGCAGAATGATATAAAATAGCGCTAAAATAATATATTGCAGCTCGTTCCCATGTGTCTCATAACGATCCAGAACATGCACTTCGTATCAGGGGCATATGGAGTGCCACTCACTCAGAAAAATGAGCAACTTGGTTTAGGTAAGAAGAATTATTGTGATTCTATTCCATTCAAGAACTGCACGTGATATTATTACCTTAAGAGACCCTTCACGATAAAAAGTAAAGTTTGAGAGTGTTTTTTGCAACCGGTGCCAATATTTTTACTTTGGTGATTTTTATATTTTGGTGATGCGTTCTCTCGTGGAAAGTCACTTATAATGTAAACACCACATCAGATCAGTTCAATATTAACCCTTAATATCATCAGTGATCGTCATGCTCTTTCTTTCTCTCTTCGTTATAAACTTCTTCAATGTCGTCAACCTTTTCTTCTCTTTCATTCTTCTTTGTCGATTACCGTCATCGCCCGCCTTCCATAGAATTAAATAATAATTGTTTAAAGATCATGTTTTGTTTACCTAATTCAGAGACTTTTATTATTGTTTCAAACTTTATGTATTGTAACAAATTATCATCATTAATCAATCAATAGCGTGCAATTTATACCGTTTTTTTCACTTCAGGAAATTTTACTTTTTGTTACTTTAAACAATACGTCAATAATAAACTCATTCGTTATGGAAGGATGTGAGAAACAACATAATCTTTTTCATTTATGTACTCAATCGTCTCGTTCATTGACGTGAATTTAGCATAACGGGCAATAACTTATCTATTTCGAATAAATGTGTGTGCAGTTGGCAAAGCGGGTCTAACACTAAAAATAAATAAATATAGCTGAGAAGATGCACCCTGAGTATGAAGATCTCGATCCCCTAACTAACAATGTTACCTCCTGCCAACACATTGTCGGGATAAATTACTGAAAAGTATTACATTAAGAGAAGAGGTCAGTTATCCGGATATCCTTAAGATATTCGTTCTGTACATATTTCGGAATATGATTAATCGCAATTTAAAACAACATTTTTGTTCCATGAGGTTCCATCTACCCAATGTATATATTTAAAAAAAAAGATGAGCACTCGATCAACGCCTAGAACGTAAATTTAAACACATAAAATAATAGGTCTGACCAAATGATAATATGTTCCGCGCGTGTGTGGAGTGGTACAACTCGGACAAATCGGCGTTTAAGATTACACCCGCACACCAAGTACTCGTTTACTTCGTTTACTCTCTTTTTTTTATTCATTAGTTCTTTACATATTCTCGCATAAAATACTCGTAAGTTTCAGGCAAATAGACTTATGAGGTTTTGTCGTCATCGATCACCGGAGTCCGTTTTGTAGCATTTCAAGGGAGTTAACGCCATCTCAAATGGTTCGTTCCTCTAAATCACTCTTCGCCTTCATTTAATGACACTAATTGATTTCATCTGTTTAACGATATCATAAGTTGTCCGTCTGATGAACAACTCTTTGAATAGATGAGATAATATATTGGTAGAATCTGTGTATGTGCAATAATTTATTTTGCGTCAGGCTGGCGTACTTTCTGCTGCCGGACTTGCTTCCCCACGAAAGAGAGAATACGGCCACTGGAGCGAGGTTGTTTCTTCTGCAGGAAAAGTGTACGTTCCACATATTGGTTTTCGTTATATGAACATAAATTCATAGTTATTCTACGCGTACTATTCTGTTACAGTTAATAACGGTAAAAATATTTGTGTTATGTTATTCATTTAGTAATACATGATCATTTTCATATTCACTCTAGTGATTTATTCTGTTATTTAGGTACTACTACAATCGAGTAACAGAAAAGTCGCAATGGATTAAACCAGAAGGATGGGAGAAAGCAGAAAGCGTCATCTTCCCCGTTATTGATCGATTTCAGCAGAACAGGGAAGAATCGGGTTTCGGCGATAATATTCAGGTGATGATTTTAATTAAAAAAGGGATCTTTAACCTCAAGCCAAAGTCATCATTCAGTCGGTCCCGAGAAACTGATCTTGAGGCCATGTTGCACGTGATATTGTGGTACTTCTTCACTATGATTTTTCACTAATTATATCCGTTCTTAACCCCCTTGCTTAGGTTGGTTCTGAGAGTGGGCAGGGTCGGAATCGAGACCTTGCTAATCGGAGTACTGGTATACACCAACTGCGCTAAAACGCCATTTTTTTATTCAAAATATACCATTTCCCCTAAAGCTCGTGATATGTAATGAATATTTTGAGACATTATTTATGAATATTATTATAGCTTTTTGAGTGAAAAAAGATTACTCGAATCGATAATTCAGTATATCATTCTTGATAATCTTATCATATACGAATTTTGCAGTCGGAATGCATGAGCGATGACGATATGGATGTCAGTTATGGAAATTCACCTGCTCGATCATCGTCGGCTAATTCATCGATCGAAGGAAGACCGCAATCTTCAAAAGAAAATCGAGAAGAGAAAATAATCGATGAAATAATGGAGGTATTTGTCTGAGAGACCATTGAAGATGAACTATTAGTGAATGCAATTCTTTAGAAGGTTACAATTAAAATTAAAATTTAAAAAAAACCTCCTTGAAAATTCGTGAAAACTATCAGGAATCTCCCATTGGAAAATACTATCGCGCCGAGTTCGTCGCTTCTTTACACGAAAAGTTCCGAACGGACAAGATGAGAAGCACACAAGCTCTTCTATCTTCGTGTGCATTTGAGGAGGAATACGCGACTCAGGTAATGAACGGATGGCCGAGAGTTCCGATCATAACTGGATCAGATCCAAAGATAAACACCTTAATTATTTACTTGCAATAGAAAAAAATAGAAAGAAGCTAAATAATCATACAATTAAGTTAAGATTAAAAAAAATATTATTAGAACATCTCTTAAACTATGGCACAGAATTGTTTGTTATCTGAAATCATCTGATCAGCATCTGGGATACTCGCTTGAATCTCATAAATTTTAAGCAATTTATCAAATTCTATAAACATACGTTCGAGGTAATTGTGAAAAGATGAGAATTTATACTTGCAGCAGACTCAGATGTACCGTGCACGAGCTCTTGCAAGAACTGCGATGGCGAAGGCTCTCGAGAATCAGACAGAGGTCAGATATTAATGAATGGATTTGTTCATCAGTGTCGTATTCGGAGAGCCGGATATTAAATTCATGTAATGCATATAATTAGAACCTATCGTTTTCAACGTTCCATCTCTCCTTAGGTGTCCACGTTTGTTTGCAAAGTCATAGAGTATTCATTTAGTCATTTTCGAGCCCAATTCTCACGATCCATCTTCCAGACAAACTCGAGTAAACGTCAAAATGAGAATTAATCATACGGATCTTGAATCAGATAATGATTCGTTTCTTCAGGTTTCTGCGCTAAGCAAAATACAGAAGCATCTGAACGAGTCACGCGTGTTTTTTCAGGTGAGTAGTACGTGTTCCTTTCTATGTTGCGACAAGAAAAGAGGTTATAGATAATGAATATGAAATCATCAGGCAAACTTCGAGAGCGAAATGCGAAGAATCCTGAAAGGACCGGTAGGAAATGAAGGAATGAATACCACTCAAGGGTACGCTACTATGAATTCCAAATAACTATCTCTCTAGAGAAAGGATAGAGAAAGGATAAGATACCCCAATGAATTTTTTTGAAAGGATTATTGGTGAAATTGATCAGTTTTCCTAGATACATAATAATATGTTTCAGATGTGAGATGAAGAGTGAAGACCGAAATAATATCGATGTATATCACGTAAGCGAGATGACTCCACAGAGATGACATACGATGGCATCACACACATTCAGTTCGCTAGAGGCTATCGTGCTTTAATATTGCGTTTACCATCAACTGTACATTCCCAATGTACATTCTCTCAAAAAACTATTTTTCCTAAAACTGTGAAAATTTCAATTTGTGATTTTCCAGAAGCCATTCAGATATTTTTTGTTACGCCCAATTTCGAGTTACTCCATACAATATTGTCAGATTTGTGTGTGTCTTGTATTTTTTTCCATTCTGTTACTGATATATTATGTTCGTAAATAGTAACAGAATATTTATTTTCTACTATTAGATCTCTTCCAAACGAGATGCGGCTTGTTTAGTCTCTCAATTGTTTCTCTGCCGAACCTCATCGAGAATAATATCAAACAAATATGCTGCCTTAGCTATTTACCGCTATCTCAGTTGGAGTAATTTGTCATTATCCGGTCGATTATTTGCTACAAATGATTCGTAATCGATAACTTTGTGATTTTAGGATCATTTTTTTTTCAAACCTTGTAAATAAATCAAGATCAATCTACGACCTTTTTACAAACTCGAGTAATAACTTCTCTTCTGCTCTTGTGAGAGATTGAATGAGATTGAGACCCCCATTGACAAACTGTTCAGCTTTGGTTTCGACCTAAATTTCATGGTCAACGCATTTATGGAACAATCGAATTTTCGTTAAAAAATATTCTTTCAAGAATTTCAAATTCAATTTTATTTTGAACATTTTCATTCCAATATGAAATTGCTGTCCACATTCTCTTTTCAATGAGGTTCTATGATTTTGCTATGATCTTTTTAAAAATTCTTACTGCTCAGAAGCCGGTTCTAAAGCATTTATGAGTTTGCAGCTTCATTAAGTAAACTGGACAATATTGTCGCAGAAATGAAAAAAACCCTAAAAATATAGACTTACTGAAGGCACATGTGACCTCTCAGAAGACCTTTATTACAGCGAATATAAATTCATTGAAATTGTTTGCTAACATTTTCAATGAAAATTATAATCACTAATAGTTTAGTTCTGCTATCTCACGGTGATGCAAATACAACACTTGCACAAGCCCCGTTATATTTATGCGATATGCAAGGTAGAACATTTATTTGAAAACAAATAAATATTATGATACAAGTTTAACGAACTAGTTCGCTTTTCACATTAGCCTCCATTTAGCCTTACATCCTCGAAAACTGTTACTCATATCTCATATTCCCGGACTCATTCCAGATTCGGCGCATCTATACACTTCTCACGCTTCCCTCTCCGATACGAAGCAGCACTTAATATGTTCTACCGTATACCTCATATCTGCTTACTTTCACACATTCATCGCTTATACTCTTCACTTCTCTCGTTCTCTCACATCTCTTTCAAGGGAGCTCACCATGCACAGACTCCGCCCATGTCAAGAAGAGTGCTCCTCTGAAGCTCCGCCCCTCCCATCTCTCCCATCTCCCTCATCCTCTCTCTCTCTCTCTTATCAGGTCTTCTCACTTCTGCTAGAATCACCTTTTTGATGACCCACGTCGTAACCATTTTGATTGTTTCACTCCTCGACTACTCAAACTACTCTTCATTCACAGCTCACTCTTTCTTATTCGTGTAGCTATCTCAATAAATCGAGGTATTCTATGGACCAATCGTGTTTATTTAGCATGCTGCTGTTGCTAATGGCAATCGCCTTGGCTGCACAGCCTGTCACATCGGCATATTACTTCTCTCAATTCTCTATGCGTCAACCTGATCATGATCCCTGCTACGATAATTCCGGTCGACCTGTTCGATGTGTGCCTGAATTCATCAATTCCGCCTTCGGAAAGCCTGTCGTAGCTTCGGATACATGTGGAATGAAGGGAGCAACCAAGTAAGCCTTTGATAAATTCTTGAAATATCTTCCTCAGTGCACATCAGTATCTTGTCTATGTCATTTACTCAATGAGCTGTTCTCTTGTTCACTTATGTTTTTATAGCGCTTCAAATTTCAAGTTGACGTGTGCATGTTGACGGTATTGACTATGCGTTCATTCAAAGCTCCCTATGTTTACGGCGCTTTTTATTATGCCCTACCCTTTTCGTTATTATCACAGTTGACCTCTATCTCCTTTGATATTCAAAATTGCCGAAGTAATTCCTCCCAAACCTCTTTGCACGCATCTCTTCACTGTTTGATGTCTTCTTCTGTCCCTCTTTGTTCCAATTGACTCACTGACACCTCTCCCTGTTTCTTAGTTGGACAACTCCATTTAGCCCATCTCGACCTTCTTTGAAGGAAAGAGAGAGAGAAAAGACCGTGTGCTAGATTACATCCACTTTATCACTCGTTCCCCTTTATGAGTCCCTTCGCTGTGCAGAAATGAGTTATGACGATTACTTTTTTCGTCTAGAGTAGTTAAGGTAGGACAGCTACGGAAGTATCAGGGTAATGGGCGAGTCGACTCTTGATATGCAACCCTCTTTCCTTGACGCAATAATCGGTGGGAAGGCACGCAAGATTGGCAATATAGGTGGCGAGGATGAAGAGATTGGTTCAAGTGGCTATCCCAGCCTTCTGCCCTCCTCTCACACAATGGATAAAGAGTTATGGGTGTGCCCCGGATTAGGCTGTGATGGAGCATGATCTGACTCTCTTATATCTGCTCTATCTCTCTCCAGTTAGGCTAGACAAGGGAGAGATATTTCTTTTAGAGGAGACGGAGTAAAGATGATCGGAATAGTGAGAGAAGGCGGAAGCTATTCGTGTTATAATATTGAGTCCACAATGACAATGGGGAATTAACACACTACTTTTCAGATTCTGCTCAACGAAAGAAGGTCCGGACGGCGTAATTCGTGAGGAATGTTCAACTTGCGATGCCACTCGCTCCCATCTCTCCCATCCCGCTTCCTATCTTACTGATCTGAACAATCCTCAGAACATGACCTGTTGGGTGTCGGAACCTTCGATGAGCTATCCACGAAATGTCTCTCTCACTCTCTCCCTCGGAAAGAAGTTCGAGCTGACATATGTCAGTATGCAGTTTTGCAATCGTCTTCCCGATTCGATGGCCCTCTACAAATCGGCTGATCACGGCCGAACTTGGTCGCCATTCCAATTCTATTCCACGCAATGCGAGCAGATGTATGGAAGACGACCAGACGTCAAGATCGAGAAGCACAACGAACAGGTATCTGGAAATCACACTTTCGAAACTATTTGCCTATCCCATTCCGGAGCGTGCCCTAGATCTGTCACTAATCACAGCGGTAATATTACTTTTTCTGCTCTCTTGTAGATTGGAAATGACCGGTAGTTGTTCCATTTCGAACATTCTCAGTGTGATGCATTTATTGTGTAGAACCCAACACCCACATCTTTGTCCACTATTCGCCATCACAACTTCTCAATTTCACTCCACACACAAACAGTGGCGAGCGCTTTTGAACCAGAATGTGCGCGAAGCGAGATGTGAATGAGATGGCGGGTGTTCCACCCGTGTCCCTTACAATTAGCTTGTAAATACGGAAAATCTATGCCAATACGGAAATTTTCGGGAAGTATTCATTTAAAAGAACCAAATAAATGTATGAACAGGAAGCCCGCTGTACCTCATCGCACACACTCGGTATGGCTGGAAATCGGGTGGCTTTTCCCTTTCTCGAGGATCGTCCATCCGCCATACACTTTGAACAGTCTCCAGTCCTGCAAGATTGGGTTACTGCAACCGATATTAGAGTGGTCTTCTCTCGACTGAGTCCCGACCAGGTAAAGGCAGCTCTCTCGATAGTTTTTGAGTTTTTGTGTAATTCCAGGCGGAGCTGTATGGACTGACGAACGACGTTGGCGATGCGCTAGCAGCAGCCAATATGACTGATGAGAGCGATGGGAAGGAGAGGTATGTGATCCTAGTCTCTCTAAATCAAGAAGGGGAATATTTTTCAGATATTTCTATTCGATGGGCGAACTTGCTGTGGGCGGTCGTTGCAAATGCAATGGCCACGCCGCCAGATGCATTTATGATAAGAATGGACAGGTTGTTAATGATGAGAATGTAAGTGGTCAAAGTTCACTTTGAGATGACTTGCGACTGCAAACACAATACGGCAGGAACGGATTGTGAGAGATGCAAACCCTTCCATTACGATCGACCATGGGCAAGAGCCACTGCATACTCTGCTAACGCGTGTGTCGGTTAGTGAACTTCATCTATCTCATTTTCTCAATCCCTGTTCACTCGGATAAATGGAGAAGCGTCTCTTGAACTGTTTGACGACTTAGGAGGATGGGAGAGGGATAAGGTGTGATATTCGATCTCTCGATTTATCCCTCTATTCATCATCACACTCTTATGCAAATCTCTGCTGCCATCCTCACAATAGCCCACCTGTGGAGAGAGTGTCTTAAGTACGCGGTTCGCTAAAGTCGTCTGCCAGTACAGTGTTTGGATGCAGTGGACATAGGCGGGGTTTGGTTTTCCAATCAAATTGAGTCTCTCTCTCGTCTCCGAATCTCAAGTTCGCTCACGCGGTAAACACAGTTCCATAATCGCATCATTAGTTGGGCTCAAGACAACCGAGAAAAACGAGGACAGAGAGGCCCTTTTGTCTCTCACTCTTCACTATCATTTATTCGGGAAGGGTAGAGTGGGAGTAAATTAGACTGCTCGTTAGGACAATTCTTCCTCTTGTCTCGTACCTCTTCTCTTCCTTCAACAGGTGTCGGGACTAGGCTGTCTTTAACCAACCCTCTCATTATGAGTACGATGATAAAGAGAAGGAGACTGAATATGAGAAGAGCGGAGTCGAACAGATGGAAAACAATAAATAATGTGCCCTTAACGCCTCCCTAACAAAGAGACGAGGGAATCTTTGATGGTAAGAGAGAGAAAAGCTGTCAATAGAGGGATAGGATATCTCAGATATGCTCATGGGGCGAATTATAATTATAATCCTTACAAAGAAACCGAATGAGATATGACATAGCATAAAATTCGTAACGGCAGAAAAAGAATGATGCAATAGATTTATATGTTTATTTTTAGCCTGCAATTGTAATCTACACGCGAAGAGATGTCGCTTCGATTCTGAACTGTTCACGATGAGTGGGGATCGATCTGGAGGAGTTTGCATTAATTGTCGACACAATACGGCTGGACGGAACTGTCATCTATGCAAGCCTGGTTTCTTCCGTGATCCCACTAAGCCAATCACACACAGAAAAGTGTGTACAGGTACGATCTCGGAATTTAAAAAAAATATTATCGGTTCTGTTCGATTGTGTGCATGCATGTGAACGAATCGGCATTTTAAACTCTCTATCGGATTGCGTCGGCTGTGTGTGCCATATTTCGCTTGTCTCATTAGTATCCCTTCGGAGGTCTCTCTTTGTGCGCCTCTCCGTTTTTGTGCCGGGTGTCAAGTGAGGGGTTTCACCCGTCCATTTCCTGGTTTGGAGAGATCAGAGGGAATGAGAGGAGATATCGACCCTCCTTTTGATTACAATGCTCTCTCACCTCGCTTGTTTGCCTACTTTCAATCAACCGCTTTTCGTATGGGAAAGCGGTCGAAATGAGCTGTGGATTGAGTGGAGGAGAGAAAGGAAGAAAGGAAGAAAGGGAAGAAGTTTCACGTAAATGAAGAGTAGAATAGCGGAGGCTTTCCCCTACTAGGATAATCTTGTTTAGAGGGGGCGCTTAGAGTACTCCATAGGAAGGGAAGACCCATTTCGGATGCTGTTACCCAATATCCCACTGGTCATTCCGATAGAATGAATGCTCCGGATAGGGGGATTCTTCCGACGACGAGTGTATTTGTTATGAGGAAATCCCCGGACAAATTTCATTGGCAATTGTGAACCTTTTCTGATCTTTATTTAGATATTGTGATAAAGACAAAGCTGGAAACGACTGAAATAGTGAGCTGTCTTCGCATTCTCGATATGATTTATTGGTTCGGGAGCGCTAAAAAGACGGAGTGGTCTTGTGGGGCCGGCGGATCCATTAGCATATCTCTTGTCTTTCTTCTCAGTTTGGGGAGAGCTAAAAGGCCGATGCGGAACATAAAAGAGGGTGTGAATCGTAGTGCTATCCTATCTACCTTTCTCACCTCATTCATCTGGTCGTTTCCTCGTCTGTGTATGGTTATGAGAATTGACGAGCACAGGTGTTTCCTGCCTCATTCATTGGATCATTCGAAAACACGAGCAGATTGAAATATGATTGACTGGGAAATATTTTTTGGGCAGTATCTTCAGTGATGCCTTATTGAGGAACGCTCGTTCTTTCATTTTTTCCTCACATAAACTGGTAGTGATAATTGAACAGGAAAGTCACAACTGTTCATGTTTCGCCACTCGATGAGAAACGAGAAGACGAGTGGAAGAGTCGACAAATTGCCCCCTGGGGCTAAGATTGATCGAGCAATGAGGAAAGATGTAACCTGGCGCCTTCTTGAACACTCGACACGAATTACAACTTGAGAAGGGGAGAGGAGGCGAGGGACTAATCTAGTTATCCAATACATCCGAGACTCGTACAAGTGAATATCATGAATGGGGGATGCATGATTGAAATTGAGTCGCATTGGAGAGAAAATGTGTTTAAATGAAAATCGTTTAGAATGCAATTGCCACCCCGTCGGATCAATTGGATCATCGTGCAATCAGACCTCAGGACAGTGTTTGTGCAAGCCCGGAGTTACCGGACTCATTTGTAATAAGTGCGCAAAGGGATTCGTTCAGTCTCGATCGACTACCACTCCATGCATTCGTGAGTTAATTGAATGATTTAAGCGAATACGAGAAACCCAATTTCTGCTGATTAGGGCAAAATTTATTCTTATAAAAAAAGAAATTATTTACTAGTTTCTTGGTATCAGGACAGCAATAGCCAGAGGGTTGTCTCTCACTGTCTATGTCTATGTCAGAAGTGTATTCATCAAAGCTAGCAGGATAATCCACCACTGAGATACATACTAATCTCTCTCGATTCCCATTAACTTCTTCCCACGGGATACTTTCTCTCTTGTGAATACAGTGTTGCTCACTCTTTGTCTACTCAACTTGGTGATCACAGATAATCCCATCACCGCCAACCATCTTACACAGTTAAACCACGATAGAGATGACATGGAAAAGAAAGGGATCCAATCAACATTATAACTCAAAATGTTAAGGTGTCGCTCCTCTTGATGTCCCTGTCGCGCCTACTGGTCAGTCTGCATTCACACTTTTCTATTATTTACTCAATATTTTAAACATCTAGAAATGTTATTATTTGCAAAAATGAGGTTATGAATCTAAGAAAAGAAATTAGAGCAGGTGTGAGAGTGGTTGCCGCAGTTCCTGCTTAATCTATTTCTCTTTGTCGGCCTTGGCCCCATCACTTCAGATTGCGACTAATCCTTTTAGCGCGTGCGCTCAAAAAGAGATGAAACCTAGAGAAGAGTGCATGATATCTCAAGAGAGGCGCCCCCCGTGGCGATAGAGACGGATTATCCTTTTCTTTGCTGACCAAAGATAGCCATCAGGGACCTGCCTAATAATAAAACATGGATTTAAGCCCGTTCATGCCCCAAGTGCCGCTCATCGCCTAAGAGACTGAACCAGAAGAAATTCTGCAAGAGAGACTACGGTATGTTTGATGAACCGGCTCTCACGAGGACGAAAATGAATGAATTTTCAGCCTTGCAAGTGCACGTCGTCGGTCGGGAAATTCTTGACAATGGCTGGGCCCGTTACACTGTCGTCGTTGAGTCAGTGATGAAGAAGGCGAGTCCATATCTTATCATGGAAATTCATATTTTTAATAAATTTGATTGTCTATTTCGGCCTAGGCTCTCTTGCAGCGATTCTCTCGCGATACTCCTCTTATTCTATTCTCTTTGTCTCAATCTGAGTATTCCTCATATTGCAGGGCATTCGTGGTCGTCGTGGTCAGATGGACATGTGGCAGGAGCCACACGCCCTTTCATGCAAGTGTCCGAGAGTCAAGGTCGGAAGGAGATATCTCCTACTTGGTACGAATATCTTCCAGATATCAAATTTCGAGGTTGATACTGCTCATGTGTGCAATAGTTCTCTCTGAATCCTCATTTCTCACCTCTTTGTACGTCAGTTGGATCGATCTAGCATTCTGAGTCCAGCCCAGGGCAGTGATTGTAATCTGTGAAGTGTTCGTGTGACTCTCTTGGGGGAGGTGTTGACTGGTCCTGTCTCTATGCAAATGAGCAACAGAGTGATGGGTAAGAAGTGCCAATCTCCGGAGGGAAGAAAAGAGAAAGAGGATAGATAAGATTGATAGTGATCTGATGGTTGCGTCACCGGAAATTGTAGGCACCGCATCTAGATAGGGGATTGTGTGAGGAAATGATTGAGACAGGAAATTAGACTATCGTTGAGAATGCATTCGCTTTCCCGGAAATTGCTAGATTATGCGAGCTGTGAGTAATTTATGAAGGGGTTGAGTCCCTGAAGTTTGTGTACTATTGAGATAGGAGCGCCGAAAAATATGAGCTACATAAAAAAAAGATGTGATAGAATTGTTGCAGGAAAGGACGATCCTATTGACCGCGAGCGTCCCGGTCTCATGCTGAATGCAAAGAGTCTGATGATCGAATGGGACGAAGACGTTATGGACAAGGTATACAATAGCTTTTTAAATGTATTGCGAGCGTTATATTAATGACTGATCCCCCAGGTTCTTCGCTTCTCAGAGAAAGACCGAGCTGGCCTTTGTCCAACAGGAGACGATCTCTACTGATCAATTCATAAACTGAATCCCATTTAGTATTTAAAGTATTCTGTCATCACTTTCTCCAATCTTATACGTCATTCTACAAAGCTCTCGACCCTGTTGATCTGTAACAACTCCCATTCTCTTGTTTCGTAAATCTAATTCGTCAGAATAAGCAACTTGACCGATCTCATAATGCACTGGAACGATGCGTCGTTGATATGCATCTATTCCCATTGTTTCGCATCTCCTCCACATAAAATCTCATATTTTGTAAAGCATAATAACTAGTCTCTGGGAGAGTCTGATATTTCCTTAACTTCCGACAATCTGTTCTGTCGCAATGTATTGAAAACCATGAATAAAGAATGATATTTACAGTCTTGAAATCTCATTATTATGGATCTATCGATGGCCATTAGAGGTATCGTTTACTCTCATCTCCTTGCTTCTTAGCATAATCCTATTATAATCCCCCTTCAGAGAGGAGTACACCGCAGTTAGGAGAAAGAACTCATGGAAAGAAATTACTGCTGCATTAAGAATAAACAAAGTTCACTTTAATCTTATTAATTTATGGCATTTTGAGAAGAAGAAAAGAATGCCGACAAATTTGCCTCTAGTCAGTAATATGTATACCTTTAGGGACTTCATCCTTTTTCTCTGAAACCTTGCGAATGGAACAAAGTTAGTTAGAAATGTGAGCTGTCTTCACTCAATGCTCAAGGGAATTAAAGAAGTTGTTGCGATGTGGTTCTTTGGTGAAAGTCTTGACGACAACACAAGATTGAAGCGAAAGGGGTCGTACCAGTGTGGTGTTCGTGTATGAATAATGAAAGGGATGAGCTGTTATGGCGAGGAATAGGAGTTATAAAAAGGCTAGAAAAAACGAATGACTAGAAAGGTGAGGATAAACGGGGTTACATTTGAAGAACAATGAATGACTAAGAGATGACCAGACGATGCATGAATGGAACAGGATACGAATCAGAACAATATAGGGATTAAACACTGAGAAACAAAAAAATAATTAATCACCATTTACCTATAATAAAGATAACTACAACCCCGTTTCGGAAGGATATTCCTTAGATTTCTTGGATTTCAGCCGCTTTGAAAGCATGATGACTCTCTTCTTCAATTTACTTTTCTTCTGGTCAACTTTTGTAGTATCCTCGTTCTTAGTGTCAGAATTCCCTGAAAGTTCAAAAATTCAAGACACTGCATATTAATGGAAAAAAAGAAATAAGAGCACTTGTCTGTTTGTTTCAGTGAATGTATATTTTTGCGGTTGATAATCTGCTGTTTTTTTAAATTTTTTTCAAAATATTGATTTAAAAGAGAAGTAACAGAAAATAATTTCAAATGCGTCTTCACGAAATCCGAGGACTTGTAATTGCTGCAGTTGGCACTGTCACTTCTCTCATTCGGAGGAAAGGAGAAGGGCGAAGGGATAAGATCCAAAAGACATTCTCCCTTCTCCCTTCTTCCGCGAACGTTTACAATCGAATGAATGATGTAGATCAAGACGCACTCTCTAACCATACCTAGGGGCCACAACGCAGATAGCCGTTTTTACACAATTGAGTCAAAAGTTAGCTCAAACTATCCCCCAAGGGCATGATAACATCATACTTTTTGCCGTTTGTCAATATCTTCTCTGGGAGCCGCGCTAGAGCCCGAGAAGTGCGCGCGCAATGCACTGGGAGAGAGAAGGGAAAGGCGAGACGAGAGGGAAAGGGGCGGAGCCTAATTAGCGTGTGTCTCTCTCCCTCCCCCCGCCCTCTCGCATGCCTCTCCCCGCCCAAAAAACACAAGCCAGGGAGCAATGCTAAAAATCTAATTTTTTCTCTAAAAATCCTAAAAAAATCCAATTAGTCAGAAAATTGCTGTCCGAGCTGAACTTTCAAACTGAAACATGTCAAAACGACCCATTCCCTTCGTTTATATGCAAATTTGATCGTCTTAGCGATGTAATGTATTTCTCGGACAGTGCTCGATGGATAGGTAATGGTAACAGCTATCCATAGCACTTTAGAGCGAATGATTTGGTTTAGAATGAAGCTTGTGTTTTTGTTTTCTCGCTTTTTGGCGAAATCGTGTCCGCACAAAGTGGGCGGAGCTTGTGGCCCCTAACCATACCAAATCCACTTTTCAAATCACAGCTGTTTCCTGGACTCGGGTAGCTAGGACCTAGACAAGCTAGTTTTACTGGAGCTAGGCCATTTCACTATTACTCGGTTCATTAATGTCATAGAATCATGGGAATAGTTATGTATTGCTACAATATTGCATTGATAGAATTGTCACCAAAACTTTGATGTTACTCCTCCTTTAAATAATGTGCCCACAAAATATTTCAACAATTGACATATATTGCTTAAGAAGAATTGTAAGAATCAAAACGGATGCAAAATGTGAAAAGTCGTTCATTTTTTTTGTAATGTTCATTCCACAACCCGTAGAACACCTAGTTTATACGAAGTTTTAATGATTAATTATAATCGAGTTTTCGAAGTATTGCTCGTTATGAAAGAAGCAGAATACTCCAGAAATGTCCGCGCCGCACTAGTGGTTTCGGGAGTGGTTTTTAGATAAAAAATATTGATAAAAAAGTCACCGCCAAACGGAATTGTTATAATCTTTTTAAAGTCGCATAAAGAAATCAAACCTCCAGTTCGATCAACTGTATATTCATCGAGTTTCAGTTTTTCGTCAATTATATAGATAAGTAGATTTGTCAGAGTCGCTTCGCGTTCGAGTTCCCATTCCGATTTATCTGCGATTACTTGCTTTTTTATGATCATAAAAGTTATGAGTTATATTGTTTAATTATGTTTTAATTCGAACAACTTGATTTTTAACCACTTGAATATGCAAGTATTCGGTGCAGAGATTTTTCGTTAATTGTAAGATATGACTTGACATATGACACAAACCTATTTTTTCCTTTTCAAGAAGGCAGCGGATGTAATATTCAGTCTCGGAATGAACCTCGTTCAAATAATTTTCGCGCCACCTGAAAATGTATCTATATGCTCGCTGGTTCATTAGAAGAAAAAAGTTATTTTAAAAATAAAACAAAATATTACAATCCGAGTAGGTAGAGTTGTTCTCTCATAAGATCAATTTTCTTTGTGAGTACTTTAACCCAATCGTCAGTTCGCGGCCCTTTCGTCCATGTTCGAGGATCTTCAATTCATTCCAATTATTGAATATTCTTTTCAAAAACCTACTTGTATCAATCTGAAATAACATCTCCTTCTCTACGGCTCGTCCCTCCATCTCAACTCTGTAGAACATTAATTACAACAGTATTATTTATTCACGCATACCTTGTCATATGTTCTTCAATTGTTTTCAATCGGATAGCAATCTCTGCAGGATCCACGTTAACACCATTCTCAGTGAAGTTAATCTAAAACCATTTTGTTACCGTAGTAGACTTGATCAAAAATGATTGTATATTATTCTGATTTACGGTTGTGCATCAAAAATTTTACTTTTCGCATCTGAGGGACAGGTGGCATTGGTGCGCGGAACTTTTTTCTGGATATTCGTAGAGTATGGATGCGAGTCTCTGAGGAATTCAATCCGCTGCGAGGCGGCTTCGGAGGTGGCGTTGTTTGCTCGATCTGAATAAGGAGATTATTATCGTCATATCTAAAAATCACCATAGTCTTAAAACAACTTAGGGTTTCACAACCGCAGACTTCACATTAAATTTGAAATCTTCGCTTTGCAGAATTCGTGAAAATAACTCGCTTGAGCTCCTGGTGGAGGTGGTGGAGGTTGGACTTTAGGTCGATCGGAAGTTCCAGGAAGAACAGGTAGAGGAGGCGGAAGAGATCGTGGAGCAGGAACAGGAGGTCCCTTCGATGATTCATCGTCACTGTCCGCAAATGGATTCTTGCTTGAAGGATAGTCAACAATCTGAAAAAAAAAGAAAGTTGAATATTAAAGTAATATAAAAAAACCTCGCTCATTTCCTCTTCTTCGCCGAATGGACAGAGATATCCGGGATAATCTTCCAGGTTGATTCGCTGTTTCGGGAGAGAAGGCGGTACAGAATTCTTGAGAGACGATCTATCAAAATGGTGTATTTATAAAGGTATGTGTGTAGGATGTGAGAGAATTCCGATGAATGATGCAGCACAATGATTTCATGGTACTACTCATATAGAACACATTCGAAGTATTCATTTCATGATTCACCTTGAATATCCAGGAGAAGCAGAATGAGCTCGGCTGGTGGTCGATATTAGCATTGAAGTACGTTTCGGACGCGGAGGCGGTACAGGAGAAGATAATGGCGGCTCTGGGAGATTGCAAATAGATGTATAGGTCCAAGTTATTAGACTCACGGGATATTCGGTTACTCTCTTTTGCCCTTCCTCCTTCAACTTCTCCAAACATCTTTGCCATTCTCAATACTACACCAGAGTCAATTGAGTCTCCACTCGATGTGTCATCGGCCGATGTGGAATGAGATTCACTTCCAGGATTACTTCGAATGCTTCTAGAGTCCTCAATGTCCTGCAGACGAAAACTGTGCTTGTTTAACCAAAACAGGTCCTCACTTTAACATCTCTTTTCTGTACCTCCTCTTCAAATGGATTATCGTTTCGTATTGTCCCGGCCAATATCGTAGACTCTTTCTCGTTATTTGGTCCGCACGCCTCCTTGGTTCCCTTCGAAAAATTTACGATATTTTTGAAAAGTCAGCACAATTCGACCCATACGACACAATTTTATTTCGCATGAATCGTGAACCTATTTGATTCATGCGAAATGTCACTGTTCTTTCACGAAAAATTATTCAAACATCTATTCTAAAACAAATCTACCGATTTTTCGCTCAATATTTTGTTTATTTTGAATTGGCCGATTTGTTTAAAAATACACACTTACACTCTTTCTCTATTGTTAGTTTTTCAGAACTCACCCAAAAAGCAAGCATATTTTCAGGTATATTTTGCCATTTTTCCCCATTGTTCTTCTCATGTCAATCGATGCATAAGCGATGGAATCTAGTACGGAGAAAGGAAAAAAAAACAGGTAGCTGTCATGGTGCGTGAATCACGGAGGAATGAATGAGTTCATCCCATTTGCGGTACATATGTCAAACCGGTGCGCCATTAAGACGACGGATCTCCACCAAAATTTAACGAAGATCCATGAAACTCCCCTATTAATATTAAATCTGGTGGATTAACAATTTAAATTGAAATAGCCTATCCAAAATGATCCAACAGCTATTTTCGTTGTTCATGCCCCAGGTGTGTCATACCTTGGAATTCGTTGCCTGAATCTCGTCGAGAGTTTCATAGTCTCCGACTGTTAAAGACGAGAGATATGCGGGCTTTGGAGGGGGTTTTGGTTTAGGTCGAGGAGGTGGAGCAACAATTGGTCGAGGAGATTTTCCACTGTATCCATAGCGGTCGTATGTCCCCGAACCGGAAGATGAGCAACTGAGAATAATTCATTCATTACATCAAGTGCAAATCTTTCTCATAATAAATACATTCCTTACAATCGTAAAATTATAATCGAGCTCATATATTTTCTCAAAAATTTGTCTTTTATGACTTCTTTTTCCCATTTTTCATATGCATTCGATTTCTTTCAGATCAGATATTTTATAGTTAGTTGGAATACATCAAAGAGAATATATCAAAGAGAAAGTTAGAAAGCAGAGCTATTTGTCAAGCGCATTGTATGAGATAAATTCAAAAACATTGCAGATCAGAGAGAATTGTTTTCTCCGTACATAAAATTATATCAAATATTAAATCCTACTTTTCATGGGCATCGAGTATCCTCCGAACTGCGTGTGAAATACACTCAAATCCGTGCTTTGTCTTTTTGAACGCTCCTCGAGAAAGCAATTTTGAACAATCGATGCACTTCAGACACTGACGATGATAGACTACTCGTTCTACCACAACCTAAAACGGGAATTATGAGTTTATCTATATATAATAAATCATTAGAATCTTCATTAGAGTCTAGGCAATTCAGGTTTCACTTCACTTGTGTCCCCAAAGAAGTATTCGACTCGAATATAAAAATGCAGATGCCAAATTCTTATCATGCACTTCGCCACTCTCGAAAGTCTCTGTGCACTACAATCTCTCTACAAGAAAAAAGCAAAGATCGAAAGCGAAAGGCATCTTCCCATGATAGATTGAAATCAGGTGATTGCACTCACCCTTTCGATGATGAACACGTGTTCATTGCACTCTGGGCAAGAGGGAAGAGAGGAGTGCAATCCATTTTTAGCTTCAAATATCAACCGAGGAGCCTGCGTATTTCGAAGAAGTTCTGAAAAACGTTTTTGCCGTAACGAAGTTTCACCCGTAATGAATCACTTTTTTACAATATTTTAATATCAAGAACTATAGAATGAATCATTACTGATTCATCGTGAACGAGAGAAAATCACCAACTTGGATCAATATGATCGATTGTACTTCGTAGACAGATGAGGTAGGTCACAAGGGCCAAATGGATATTTGGATATCGTGTGAGTAGGTCTCTCTCTGTTATTAATACAGGAACACCCAGAGTGTCCTCGGCGAGTTGTAGCAACTAAAAAAAGTTTCTTTTCTTTTATGTTATTGCACATCTTTTTTATCTTATTTGATAAAAAAGATGAATCAACTAACCGAATCGAAAGAAATTTTGAGTGTCACATCGCTGTTGCAGTCAATTTCAATAGTATCTCGCCTGTAAGGTGATTAAATAGTTGTGTTCCCATCGTTCCTGTGTTCCCCATTGGAAGAAAAAGATGCAGTTATGTGCAAACAGCGGCACCCAAACATCGTTCAGATGAATGACAAACACAACTAGTGCAAGTAAGTATTGTGCTTCATATATTAAAAGCACTACATTATTCTGGTTAAAAACATCCGCATATAAATCGCATATTATTGAAAACCAACCTTTGCTCGAGTTCAGATGCCAGTAGCTTTGATAGTAAGTGCAATGGAATATGCCAATCGCCGCCTATCCAACCATTCGAGGAATACCCGACCGATTCAATCCACTCGCATTGTTCCTTAAAATAAAATACATATAGAATAACATTGAATACAATAAAGCGTTTTGCATTTCCAACAAAAATTCTACATAGACCCTATTATCGATTGCTCTTGTTGTGTCATAGAAGGTAAACCATGCGAACACTTTAGGAGCTTAAGTTGGGCAGCAAATGCATATATAATGAAGGTAAAAACTGACTTTGAGTAGCTTTCCCATCTCGGAAGAAAGCGAGAATTTATGGAAATATTAGCGTCATAGCATGGAAGTACTCTTCAATATTAGGCACCCTGCCACGAGAGGGAGAAGGAAGAGTATGGAGAAAGAAGGGAAAGAGAGGAGGGCAGGGATGCAAGAGGCAGCTCCAATCGAGAGAAGAAAGAGAGACTATGGAGAAAAGAGAGAGTGGGAGAAGAGTGTGTGGGAATGGAGAGAGCAGCTGCTGCCCCCTTTCGTCTCTTTCCCATCTCTCTACTAGGGAAGTCTGTTTAGGCGGCAATTTCGAATGATTGACACCCGGGGTCAATAGGTCGCTAGCGAAAGAATCAAACTGGTACAATGAAAAAAATCTCTGTAGTTTTAGAATTTCGGGAGTTTTGTCACCTGAATCTAACGATGAGACAACATGCAATATGAATATGCCCATCGTCATCAGCGCCCCCAAAATCTAAACTTGCAGAATTAAAGAGAATAAAAAACTTTTTATCCTGTGTCAATCTGTTATGTCCGGTTCTTACACAAACGGGCTCAACATGGACGTTTTCTCTAGATTAATTCATATGTGCCAATCACTGACCAGTACTAACTCCTTATCACCAGGTCTTCTCTCCACTGAGTGATAAGAGTAGTCAGTGTCGATCTCTCTTCGCCATGAGTGGCCGACTCGCTCTTATATTCCTGTCTTTAGTCGCCCTTACTACGGTATTCGCTGAGTCTCACAGAAAGAAGTTCAGACACGAGCATGATGTCCCTGCCGAGATCACAAGGTATTGTGGCTCAGTAGCTAGTATTCAAGTATCATCTTCAGAATTCCTCTCAAGAAAGCAGAAACTCTACGTCACAAGCTTCTCGCTGCTGGTAACTACGAGCAGCTGGAGAAGGTACTCAATTACCGACAAGTTTAACCCCGCAATCTGTTCATTTTCAGATCAGAATCAGTCATCTAAAGAAGAACATTGATCGATTCGAAGGCAAGGAGCTTCCCGTTGAGGCTGAAATCGATGAGATCCTCACTAACTACATGGATGTACGATGGAACTGTCAATGAGGATTTTTACCGTATTCTCTTCACAGGCTCAGTATTATGGAGTGATCTCCATCGGCACTCCGGCACAAAACTTTACCGTTATCTTCGACACGGGATCATCGAATCTGTGGGTGCCATCGAAGAAGTGCCCCTTCTACGATATTGCATGCAGTGAGCAGTTCATGTACCGATTTGAGAGATTACAATTAAGATTATACTATATCGTCAACTTCTCTTAAAAATACAAAAATAAAATGCCGAATACCAAAAAATCGTCGAAATTAAGTGCTGCATCATCGCTACGACGCAGAGTCTTCCTCAACCTACACACCTGACGGGAGGAAAATGGCGATCCAGTATGGAACCGGGTCAATGAAGGGATTCATCTCAAAAGATAGTGTTTGTGTGAGTTCAATGCGCAAGAGAAGTAAATATTCTATATATTGTGCATTGTAGGTCGCTGGAGTGTGTGCTGAGTCGCAGCCATTCGCCGAGGCCACTTCCGAACCAGGAATCACATTCGTCGCGGCTAAGTTCGACGGAATTCTCGGCATGGCATATCCCGAGGTAGTGACCAATGCAATTGATCGGATTTCTTCTAATGCTTTTTATGCTTAAAAATCAAACTTTAGATTGCTGTTCTTGGCGTAACTCCCGTATTCCACACGCTAATTGAGCAGAAGAAGGTCCCTTCACCTGTTTTCGCGTTCTGGCTTAATCGGTAAGTTCACAATCTCTCTTCGCTCACTCACTTCAGAGAAAAGCGAATTCCTTACCGTAATCCTTAGCGATACCAAACAGAAATCCTTAGCGATACCATTACAGTAATCCTGACTCTCCTATTGGCGGAGAGATAACCTTCGGCGGTGTCGACGAGAGAAGATACGTTTCACCGATTAACTGGACTCCTGTCACCAGAAAGGGATACTGGCAGTTCAAAATGGACTCTGTGAGTGAAGTGACATGGAATTAATCGTCATCGATTGAAGCATGTTTGAGCAAACGAATGATGGACATGTTCAGGTCGCCGGAAACGGAGCTTCGATTGCATGCACTAAGGGATGTCAGGCTATCGCTGACACCGGCACTTCTCTCATCGCCGGTCCCAAGGAACAAGTCGAGGCCATCCAAAAGTTTATTGGAGCCGAGCCACTCATGAAGGGCGAAGTGAGAAATTTGCAGACTGCACATTTAATTCTATTATTTAAAAAAAATCAATATTACTTTTCTATCTTTGTGTCCATTTTATCGAGCCATCGATCGTCTGTGAAAGTGTTTTGAGTGGCGGGACGGCCAGAAAATTCTTATCACCCACTGGTATCAAAGGGGACGACAGAGGTGTGCAAGTTGACTCTTCCTGACGCATTATCAGTATGAAGGTCATGCGATGGTCACATGATTACGTGACATGTGACAAGGTTGATTGAAAAACTTTTTTTTTAAATTTCATCATATCAAAACAAACAAACTTTTTTCAGTGTGAGAATTGAAAGAGGCGAAGTTGGTGTTATATAATATTGGAGTTATGTCTAATCTATTATAAAATGATTAAAGAAAACATCTAATAATTACAAAAGTGCTCGTAAAATAGTGTCGGATTCCTTTTGTTTAAAAAAATGCATCCGAATGATATGAATGATTGGTGTCCTCATTTTGCAGTATATGATCCCCTGCGAGAAGGTCCCAACTCTTCCCGAGGTCTCATTCGTAATCAATGGCATGCAGTATTCTCTAAAGGGAGAGGACTACGTACTCAATGTATTGTTTTGCTCCTGAATTTCCATGAAAACTACAAAAAACGACTGTATGATTTCATATTTAATGATTAAGATAACGACGATGGGGAAGTCAATCTGTCTGTCGGGATTCATGGGAATGGACCTGCCTGAGAGAGTGGGCGAGCTATGGATTCTCGGAGATGTATTTATCGGAAGGTACTAAAATACCTTCGTTTTGAATCTAGTTAGTAATATTCAGATACTACACGGTCTTCGATGTTGGTCAGGACAGAGTCGGATTCGCCCAGGCGAAGAGTGAGGAGGGATACATTATCCCTCCTTCACCTAGGCCTTTCTACGAAAATGTTAGTTCATATTTTGAATAAAAGTCAAGGTTTGATTGACTATTCATATATTTTTTAATTAATGTAGCTCACTTTTCAGGGAAGACTGAGTGACAATGTGAAATCTGCCATCCATAACGCCGATAAGAGCAGTGAAGATACAGATGAGTGGTAATCGTCTACGTTCGTCTTCATCTAACCGCATCCCGATCATAATTGTATTCACAATCATTATGTGTCCGCTAACGTGTTTAGCTACAGGAAATATTGTATTAACAAAGCATGAATAAAATAAAGTATTGATTCTGGTTCAACAAATGAAGATTTACATGTAAGCTCATTAATTGGTCCCTTGGTCATTATGCTTGCTCTGCGGGTTCCGATATTTTTATTGATCATTTGTTCATCATCTGTGAACAATCGTAGTTAATGCTTACCATTTTTCTGATTATGAACATCTTCTCGGCCAGTTGTTGAATGAGATCATCACTCTGATACTCGGTTGAAAAAATAACTTCAAAAGCATTTCAGCGTCATAGCTCAACTTGCCTTGAATACCTAGCTCGCTCACAGGTTCCGCTGTCAAGAATACGTCGTATTCTACCACGATCAGTAGTTAGACATAGTTGCGGGGAAAATCAACCTCAGTATTCTGGTGTTCGGCATTCTTCGTTGTTTCGCCTTCTTTAATTTTTTTCATGTAGATTGGGATTCTGACAGTGTATCAGCTCATTTTTCAATTCTTAGATTATGTTCACATCCTCTACTACATCATTTTCTAACTCTTTGAACATTCTGTTTTACTTGCAGAAATTTCCGATTTGAAATTATCACGATAAACAACTTTATCAAATGCATCAATAATTCAATCAATAGTCGTGATGATGTTCGTGTTGTCCATGGTGATTGTGCCCTAAAGAACTTCTTCAAGAATTCGATGCATATTTGTTTTACCCGTACCGTGTTTGTGTCCGTTGCAATCCTTGTGTCCGTGATGGTGTACTAGAGTTATAAATTAATGCCGTATTACCGATTCATGTGATCATACCGTGATGGTGCTTCTCATCGTACCACAACTTCTTGTGGGGTCCCACCCATGTCTTACGAGTGGTGTGAACCTGGAAATGTGGTGTTTTCCCAGATCCTCTACCGCCTCTTCTCTACTTTGAAGAAATTAGCTTTTTCTCACATGGATTTCTAACTATCTGGTGTGTTGAAAAAGGGAGAGGAGATGGGAAAACTTACTCTGCATCCGCACTTCTTCAGACGAATGTATTTGATGATGTGATCACGAGTTTTCTTGATGAATACCTAAAGTTTTTTATATTAACTTTATATATATTCCAATAAAAAAATGGTGTACCTTCTTGGAGAAACCATGGGGAATTCTGTCCTCGTGTTCGTATACCTTGAACTTCTTGCCGTCAATCTCTTCCCAAGTCCAAGATCCCTTCTAAAATGTATACAATTGATTCGTGCAAATTCGTTTCGGTAACTTTCAAAGCATGCCTTACATTCGCTGGGGAATCATTTGCGCCATCGATGAGGCCTTTCGGCATACCCTCCTCGGGAATTTCGAAGGTGTATGTGAGAGTTGCGAGGCCGAGGAAGCAGAGAACGATCAATGAGCGCATTCTGGAATGCATGTGATGATTGAAGTGAAAAGGAAGAAGAGAAATGGCTGTGTCTGTTTGATGAAATTACATCTTTATATAGTGGCTCCAAATTTAATTGGTTTAAGAAAATTAGTCAGCGGTCAGATAGAAAGGTCATTTTTTTATGTTTAAAAAATTGTGATTGATTTGTTCGCAAAATGGACATTAATTGTCATCTTAATGGCTTATATGTATATTTACATCTCTTTTTCTCTTTTATTGTTTTGTTTCCGATTTTCACTTATAATTAGGTGCGCAGGAATAAAAAAACATAAAAAAATATCTGAAGTTTGAAATGTCCCCAATTAAATTCAAGAATGAATGTCAAAAGAGACGTCGAATCACTCAACGCCGTATAAAAGAGGGGAACTGAGATTCTAAACTATCTTTTCTTCTATTCTTTCTTCATTAAAGTACTTTTCTAAGATGAGGCTGTGGGTGCTCTTTCTAATCGCGCTCATCGTCAACTTGTCTTTCGCCAACGTTGTCAAAAGGCAAGCTGTGGATGCTTCGGTATTTAATCAATTTTTACCTGAAGTTCTGAATACATTCTAGAAGGAGATCGCTAATGAGTTCGAAAATCCCTCCGCCCCCTCTGAAGAACAAGGTAACAGTTACTGTATTTTAATTTTTAATCTCATTTACTTTCTCAGGTTCAGCACATAACGATGACGACGATGATGAAGCAACAGCTAATCATGATGTTAGATCTCAATGTTTTCACCATATTCAAACAAATCTAGATTAGTCTCTTGTCTGAATTTTATTTGAATTATTATTATTAATTATAAGACTGAGGATATTAACAACGAATATAACGATAACCAGGAACATCATGAAGATGATCATGAACTTGCCCAAGAAGAGACCGTCACTGAAGACGATGAAGCTCCTGTAAATAATGAGGAGAACGAGCAGACTGAGGTCATCTATATGTTAACACCATATCTATTGTCGGTGCACTTCATTAATTATGCAATATTATTACGTGCAGGAGTCTCCTGAATCCGTCAATGAACATCAGTCTCAAGAAAATGACGAAGATGTGAATGAAGACGAAGACAGAAAAGAGGTATCCTAAGAATGCCAGATTTTTTATTTATAATTTTAAGACTTCCGATGAAGAAAACGTCGAAGCGGAGATTGAGGAGGAAACTGAAGAGGTGAGTTGCATTGTTAAAGCTCGAATATTCGATGACATAGCCCGCAACTGAGTACGACGAGACAGAACAACCAGCTGGATCCGAGCCCTTGCAGGAGAATACTGAAACATCCGATTCGACTGGAGAGGCGAGATTTTATAAGATCCTTCCTATTTATGTTTATCCATTTGTATCGAGAAAAAAATTGCGAAATTGCAGGCTGAAAGTCTTCCCTCTGAAATTGAGAAGGATGTCCCGTCAAGTGAGAAACCTGCCGAGGCTGCGGCTTCACAGTCGTGGGTCGATGATTTCGGATGGACACATTACCCATGGAAGAAGTTTCCTATCTCCAAGCAGAGATATTCACAAACGAAAGATTGCGGATGCAAGGTGCGAATCTAAGATCTATGAAAAACACATTTTTGATGTTTTACATAAGAAATCGTGAGTAAGAGATGCTTTTCAGATCAAGTGGATCAAGAAAGTATATAAACGCCATCATGCAAAGCCCGTAGTCTTCCTCGCTCACAGTTCCTATGTTAAATTCCCGCATAGACACCATCACCACCATCATGGGTAAGGAACTAGAAGGACTGGCATTACACAATAAAATCTTCTTTTCAGCCATTTCCCTCCCGTTCATCATCACTATCACGAGCACAAACCTTGCCGAAGAGTGAGTTGATAAATTACATCGATCGATTGTGAAAACATTGTTTGAAATAAATATAAGCTTACAGCATCGTCACCATCATCATGTCTTCCATCGTAAACCCATCCGCACTGTACAACACGTTGTCGTCAACCATCGTTCGTTTCTCTCTTCATTTTTCACCATGTTTAATAATCGCTTATCAGCCTCAAAGCCGTGCTTCAAGAAGCCGATAGTTAACTACGTCACGAAGGTGCACCATGTTAGACCCACAAGAATCAACGAGTTCCACGCTCACGTCTAATTCGATAAATCGATCTTTATGACAAGCATGTATTTATGACAATTGAATATTTGCATTGCTTACAAAAATGAGCACACACACTGAGAAGAGTGAAATAAGCGTTGATGATTACTCCTCTTCCTCTTCTTCTTCCTAAAACGAGTTGTGATGATAAATAAATACAAGTAAATAAATATAAGGAGACTTACCTCAGCGTCAATTCTCTGTTCGTATCTTTCGTTCTCCTAGAAATAATGATTATTTTTTGCACATTTCGCAACACATACCTCTTCCTCTTCCGTCTTGAATCCCTTGATGATCTTTTCGTAGATAGTAGGAGGAGGAGGAAGTCCAGGGAAAACAGGGTAGGCCATTTTCTAAATTTTTAAAATTATTATCATTCCATGTTGAAATAGTGCGACTTACCGTTTCGTACATCATTTTACGTTCGTTGAAGTTACGTCTGTCTATTTGTCTGTCGTACTTGGACATAATCTGCTTCTTCGCCTGCAATATTTTATTTTATGTGCTATTTTATCTATTATTTATCTAGTGTCAAACAGGCATAATTCAACAGGAAAATCTTCAGATGCTTGAATAAATTTGATTTGATTTGTTTTGTCTGTCTGTTCCCTTACCGGATGACGAGAGCTTCCGGCATCCGCAGGGTCAATTCCCTTCTTGAGAGCTGCATTACGCGCCACTTGACGAGAACGCTCGTTCAGCTCTTTCAGCTGTAATATTTGTTCTTTATCAAGCTCTCAAACACCCTTGACTGGAGTTTTGACTTCAAATCGCTGGGTTGAATGTGCAAATACACTTGTGGTAACTAACATCGTACTCCTGTCGCTCGTGTCTTTTCTCCATATCGTATTTGTCCGTTTCCAGTTTCGCAATGCGACTGTGCATTTCCTGAAATGGATGCCCTTCAATATGCCCATGAACAAACAATTCGAAAAGAATATTATTTTGCGAACTTTGATCTTCTGCTTTATTTCGGCATCAGAAAGCCCTTCCGTAACTCCCAGCTGCTTCTGGATCACTTGTAGAACGGCCTGTAATATATAATGTGTTTATTTATTTGGTAAATTGTAGACAGCGTGAATTCAATTACTCTAATCCAACAACTAGTTGAGCGATGCAAATTTGAAAACCGTTTCAACTTTTGCATTTAACGCCAGATTTCTTATAATTGAACTAGCTCAATCTATAAAAAGTGTAGTTGGATACGATCTATTGTATTCACACCCCCTTATATGTATACCCTCTTGGCTGCTTCCTTCTGGTCCTTGGTCATGCCCATCTCTTGCTTTGCCTGAACGATGTTTCCGAACTTGTCGCCCCTCAACATAATCATTTACTGTTTGAACACAACTTGTTTTGAACAGTTTGTTTGTGTTGAATTAAATGCAGCCTTTATTGTGTTTACTATGTGACATGCTGTCTTTTGAATTGATTATTTCTCACTTCTCAGCCTTAGGTGGAATAATGAAGCTCTTTCCAGTGAGCGATGCCATCATCTCTTCTCTTCTTCTTCTCATCCTCTCTGCGCTTCTTCTCTGCATCAAATTTGGCCTTGCGCTCTTCCTCAAAACAAGATCGTAAAGTCCCGGTCGAAATACGATTTTAAAAATATTTTGAACCTCCTCTACACGTCTTCTCTCCTCCTGCTCCTTCAGTCTCTCCGCAAGAAGTCTCTCCTCTTCTTCTCTCTCAGCCTTTCTCTTCTCTTGCTTCTCCTTAAGAAGACGGAGCTCCTCCTCCTCCTGAACATTGTTTTGTATGTGCATCTTATTTTTTATTTAAGTAGGCAATTCAAAACAAGAACTTAAATGTTCATTTCAAGGAAATGCAAAACATTTAAACAGGTCTGATATATAGTTCCTCACCCTCTCTCTCTCTAGACGACGTTTTTCTTCGTAGTCTTGAATCTTGGAGTCGGCATCATCGACGGGCCGACGCTTGACCTCCGGTCTGAAAAATTTACAACGCTGATTGAAATGTAACACTAATTATGTAAATCATCAAATCAATCCAATGAGTGGCTAATCCGGAGGGTTTAACTTATTTACGGTTAATACAACTCCGTTTGTTAACTGTTAAATCAGTTTTATGGTTCTAGCATTATCGTGCATTTCTAGGTAAGATAAATTCCAGTATACGTTAAGAGCAAATCTCTGTTTGAACTACTGAGTGTAAGAGTTACGAGAGTAAGGGAATGCTGATGGCCTCCATTTGGAATAACTGAATCCGAAAAACGATAGATTTAGGTTGTTTAGTTGTTTTAGGGACAATATACTGAAAATTAGATGTTTAAAGTTCGCTCGTCTATATTTCTATTGCACAATTTGAAAACAGGTTAAATAAAGTCGATACAAGCGCGAGTTTTTTTTAGCAGTCAACTTTATTTTCAAATGCTCATAATTAGACTCCGCGAACATGTATTTAATATTCGAAATGTTAATTATTAGGGAATGGATTATCAGTTACAGTTATCGGTATAGTTCCGCCTAATTAAAAGTTGAGTGTCTACTTACTCTTCCTCTTTCTGATCCGGTTGTTCTTCGACTTCTTCAGCTTCTACTTCTACCTCCTCCTCCTCCTCGTATTCAGAACTACAAAAAGTGAAACACTCAGAGATAAGACAGATCATGCCTTCATTTCAAAGATTCTACTAGCAGAGTGTTGATTACTTGCCTAATTAATCTATGGATTATCAAATCTGTCATGCTGAATTATGTGAACTACTCACCCGTTCTCCTCGTCAGACATGTTTAAGGGACCTGAAAACGGAGTGATTAAAGCGCACTATCAGATCAACGAAAAATGTTTGGATGCGTAGAGAAGGGCGGAATCTTGGTGTGTATGAGACACTTGAAGGGAAGAGAGAAAGGAGAAGGAAGATGTGAGTGGGAGGAGAAGAGGGAGGCTGGGTATCCAAGAGAAGATCTTCTCTATTTGTTCTTATCCCTTCCCCCACATTGTAATAGAAAATTGTGTGGTGATGATGGCTGGAGAGAAGATATCGAATTCTGCCAACGAATCTTTCGGTAAGGGAGAAAACAGATATCGACAACCATTTTATCTTTAATATTGGTTACGAATTAAATGCAATCAGATGCGAAACTCAATTTGATACTATCAAGGGATGTGCGTCAGAAAGCAACTGATTTTTTGTGAGAAACAGAATATGCTCTAGTGGGAGCGTCTGAGTATTTACGAGCGCCGATTTCAAGAGAAGTTAAGCTTCCTTTCTGTGTCGTTGACAGTTGAATCTTGAGTTCTTCTGATTTAGTTGATGGATTTTCTCCCGAAACTCTTCTGAAAATTTTCATCAATTTAGTTCACATCAAGATATAGATTTATGATTATGCGGATTTATGATAATTGTAGAGAAACTCACGGATAATTCCTAACGAATTTAGAAACGCGAAACGCATGAATAAGCTGAGAGAAGGGAATTTGTAGGAACTTGGTTGACTCTGATGTAGTAATAACAAAATCAGGATCGAATCCCGCTGTTACGGCTGGAACGAATGGTATTGTTTAACTTTTTCTCTTACTCTAATTCCTTGAATATCATCATCTAAGAAATTGTATACCAATTCCGCCAGCGATAAGTTGTTCTTCAATTTTTCGGATAACGCTTTCTCCAAAAGAGGCCCAAGGTCCGACCTTGAAAGTCATTCCTGACTGAATGTATTTCTTAGACTGATTGTATAAATGTTAATAACTTCAGGAAAATGTACGTCCATATTTCCCTCAAGAAGCAGAAGTCCACGCTTGCAAATGATTCCTGGCTCAGCTACACGTATTATCCGAGTCTCGGAATTGCGCCCTTTCTTGAGCACGAAAATCTGAGTTTTCTTCTCTTCATCACATACTACGCATAAGCATATTATGCAAATTCTATAATATGGTAACGAAACGTACTCGCCGAATATTTGCTTGTATTAATCGTCTCAGTACCACAGCATCGATATACTTGTTATCAAAGATTTTGAAGTTATCACGTAACCACCGTTCGACAACTCGTACTTGATTAATCGATAGACAACATGCGGGACCTTCCACGCTAAGCAGTTCTGAGAGCCTCTGGAAATTTGAGATACCGTCGATTCAAAATGCTGATTACAATCGTACGTGGGTGCTCGACGCTTGAGACGATGCGCATTGTCCAGAATTGTATCACTCTCATCTATGATTTCAGCCTAGGTCGGAATAATAATACTGATAAATGTATGTACAATTTTTAAACCTGAAGTATCTCTTCTATAATATCTTCGAGAGTGATCAGACCGATGAATTCAATTGGACCAGTATCATCTCGTGAATATCGAGGCGAGCTTTTTTCGAGCATCGAACTCCTCAACGGAAATGTCTCGTTAACAGCACAAAATGTGTAACGACAACCTCGACAGATCTCTGGTGAGTGGAGATTTTTCGTTCTCTGAGCTCTCTGCATCTTCATCTTCTTCCTCATTTATGGGTTTAATCGTGTGCTCGATAACGGATATTGTGCACTCGCTCTTCACACGTACATTGTCCTTTCAAAATAACGGATATTCCGGAATTTTATTTCATAATGAAAAACCTGCTGGAACTCTTGCGCATTTGTTGTTATAGACGCCCGTTCATTAAAAGTTCCCGATTGAGGAGAACGACGAACCATTGCGAGGTGATACTCGCCCTTCAAGCAATTGATAAAATAGCAATTCGTACTTAGAATAGCATACGAAATCTTTTTAATTATTCCATAGCTAAGATCATAATAGTAAAAGTAACCTTTTTAAACTCCTCTAATAAATCGGGGAGAGGCATGTGTTCGTCGACGATACGGAGAACGTGCTTGTTGAAACTGAAAATATACTTTTTCAAATTTATAATATATGACAAAATCCGACACATTTATATAGTTAACTATGATAGATCGACGAAGAAAATGTAATTAAGATAACCTTGCGACAGATCCAACAGTAACGTTGTGCTTTGGATTCACAACCGCAAGGTCTTTCACGAAAAGTAGAGATATTATCTGGAAAAAGTTTAATGTTCTATAAGTTGTATTTAAAAATTCGCTAACAATGCGTAGGAAATTGACTTGACCTTGCTACTTTCTCCAGATGCATGAACAGGAATTCTTGTATATCCCTTCTTGATTATATGAGCGATAGCTGCTTCGTTGAGTATTTCTGATTCGCTGATGATGAACGCATCCTAATCATCGTAGTTACTCATAGTTGAGATGCTCATCAAAATACTCTAAGGGACTATAACTTTTCCGATTGAGAGACATTGAAACTTAAACGATCTCTGCTTATTTTTTGCATTACTCACATCGATGCGTGTCATCACGTCCAAAACTCGTTTGTTACCTATTTCCATCGCTCCAACAGCGATTTTGAGATCTTCGGCAAACTCCTGAACAATTCCGTCACTTGGAACAACAAATGATAACAACTCACTTTATTCTCATTTTTTGTTTCCATCTTCAAAATTTCAATAAGTCGTTTGCGATTGTACCGTTCAACCTGCGTTTAATTATGGTTTCTGTCATAATGCATTGATCTCAGGTTACTTCTTCTCCCAAAACACAATCGAGTATTTTACTGATCGGCCATGAGAGAGGTGTCGTTATCCACATGAAAAACTTTGTAAGGAAAATTGTTTTCGCGCCAACTGCAAGGCCGTTCCTGCAAAATAAAATTACAGGATAATTGCAAAACTGGCTCACTTGACGCAAATGCTCTGAGGCATTATCTCACCACAAATGACGATACCCACAGACGAGAGACCGAATGCAATCGCACCTTTTAGACATATTAATTACTCTAATTTATAGCAGCAGACCTGTTGTTAAATCTTCAAAGAGAATTGAGATTGCAGAATTCACAACGACATTCATAAGAAGAATAGTACAAAGAAGATAGTTTCCTCGCTTTCGCACCTGATGTTCCGTTGGTTACCTTTTTTGGCAACTTTCTCACCGGAAGTATTTTTTCTGCGTATCGTCGCTCCTTGCGAGAACCTTAGGAAGTGATTTACAACATGAACGAAACGGGTGTGTCTATTAGAAGATGAGATAGTTTGTCTGTATGAGCAAAATGATTTGCTTATGTATGCAATTATTTCAGGTCTAGTTTATTGTCTACTATGTATTACCCCTCCCCCTTGAGATTTTGACATACCACTGTTGATAATAAGCTGTAATTCTTGTATGGAGAGACTCATCAAACCGAGATTCAGACCAGAGAAAAGGGCAGAGAGTGAAAGTAGCATTAACATGACAAATACCTGGAATCTCTCAAATTTTTTATATTGATTCTACAAAAGTTTTTACCTGCACATAAATAGGCATAATATGATGAGGAATCGTCGCAGATGTTGAAATCCACGTACGCATATCTTCTATCTAAATCTTATGAACTTTGAACGCAATGGTGGTAGAAAGACAATGTTGATCAACTTAAGAGACCAACCAACAGCAACTCTCCATAAACTCCTTCCTGTTTCACGCACAACCGCCATGATTCTTCGACACTGAATGAATATGAGTCAATAAACGTTAATAATTACATTGCTAACTCTGGAAAAGCCATCTCCACTTCGATTCTCGTCTCAGTTTGAACAATGAATTCTCTCTGGGAAATATTGTACTCGGACGTCACACAGACCGAGTCAGTGAAAGTAATGTACTCAATCTAAAAAAACATTTAGTAATAAAACATAAATAGTGAGCCAATGTGCGAAAGGGCATATTCTAGTACCGCCTTACATGCTGAAGCCAGTATCCGAAGATAACCACAACGCATCTCGTATCTGGTTCGACGATTGTTTCTCCAGCATTTCTAAATTGCTTAGTCGGTCAAAAAATCAATTCTAGTCGAACGATCATATTATTTTAATAGATTCTATGGGAAAGACCGCATTATTTTTCAAGATCTATGATTAAGTTAATGCTTAACATACGTATATCCTATAACTGCTTCAGGTGTGGGTGGATCTTTGTTTTCTACTCTAATTCCCGACACATGGGGAACGAGTGGCAGCGTTTCCCACTTGTGCTGAAAACGCAAACGTTAATAAAAGTGAAATGATATCGCGAATAAGAATTATAAAAATCTCACAGGATTATCAAAAGCCGACGCAGCTGCGTAACAGAAGATGAAAATTACAATACGATGTGATAGTGCCATCGTTTCATTAATTGTTTTTAGTTGGATGTGTGAACCGCCTTCCTTTTTTGTACAATACTTTAATTTAGATATACGTTCTGGAAATCCTTTAATATTCTCTATAGCTGCGAAAATATTTGAGTGAACAATGAGAATGCACATGACGAAAAAATAACAAAGATTAATTTTGAAAAAAAGTTCCTAAGTAGACTATTAGAAAGAGTGGAAAGTACTTATAGTACGATGAATGTGCGCACCAACTGATTGGATTTTTTTCCCAATCGATTCAATATTGAGCAGAAATTGAAAGGAACGGGGTGCGGGTATGACCAGTTCAATAGCGAACAATATAATAATATCAACCAATAATGTATTATACTCAGGATTGCGAAGTGGGAGAAATGAGGCTGAGTATGGGGACGACGTTTTGTTGATAAGACGATAAGGTGCCGTCGTGTGACTACCAATTGCACTCCATTACATGACAAACGCTCGAAAAATTGAGCTGATAAAAGAAACACGAAGTAGTTGACTGAGTTGACTTTGTTGTGATTGATATCAGCGCACCATAAATGAAAGGGGGGGAACAAGGGAGTTGAATAATAACATGGAATCTCGGTTGTTCTCTCTCACGAGGTAACAACGGAAAGAGCGATATAACGCGCGTAATGCGATTAGAAAGGAAAGTGAAATTAACCGATGAGTGATATTGAAAGGACAAGTGAATGAGAATTCTCAGCATTCTATAGTTCGTGATGCAGATGAACGATCGTCTCTATTCACTTTTGTCGATTGTTGATCGTTTTGTTGTTCGAATGCGCACTCGAATGCTTGACCGAGAGCACTCACGATTTCAGTTGCGACGTCCTGAGAAATTTTTTAGAATTAATTTACTTAAAATTTATAATTTACAATAGATAGTCAGTCGAAAATGTGCGGTGAAAAAAGAGAGAGAAATACGAGAACAAATGAGAAACTAAATTGCTTCTCTTGAGAATAAAACTGCCGAGATGAGTGGAACTGACATTGAGAGGAGTGTCGCATTTTGCGCCACTATTTGTGTGAAAATAATAATAATAATAATAAAATCTTACAGCTGTTAGAACACAGAAGACATGGCAGAAGAAACGATCATCTTCTCTTGTGATGTAAGTGAAGCAATTAAGATCTCGTTCGTCTTGGCAAACTATTTTTATCTTGCTGATTTCGTGAAATGCTTCCTGACGCTGAAAAAAAATTAATTTCGGCTAAACTTCACTACTAATTTATAAAATGTAAAAAAAGCTAACATTAGTAACGGCATCTGATAGTCTGACACCGCTTACTGAAATTTCTATGCGCACTTGCGGCACTTTCGCGATTTCTCGAAGGGCTTTCTGAAAAAAATATAACCAAATTTTGAATTGCGAGTTAATATCATACTTTGAGCCGAGTCATGGTGGCTCTCGCTTCATCGGCCGAATTCACATTTGATATCTCGACTGATCCAAGAAAGTGTGCTGAGAACGCAACCCAGCCAGCAAGCAATTGCTCGTTGAGAGACAATCGACTGTTTCGATTGATCGAGCTGCATTTGAGTGACATTATTCAGAGGAAAGACGAATAATAAAATAAAAAAATGAAAGGGAAAATACGACTCACTGTGTATTAGTTGTTGTTGATTTTTTCGCATTTCTTAGTGAGTGTAGCAACCTCAGCACATGCCCAATCTTGTGGATGCCCATATCCTTCAATTTTATCGCTTTTTATGAAAGTTAAGGTCGGGTTTCTAAGATCTCTTATCGTGTGAATATTTTAGAACTTACATTCAGCTTCCGTTGCGTTATATCAGTAGAACGGACAATGATCATCGTTTTGAGGCCACAGCGAAAGAAATTGCCTAAATAATCTTGCAGATCCATCGATTGCAGCCATTCGGACACGTAGTTAAGATCATCTGCAAGCACTTTAAAATTTACACAGATTTTTTTACCCATACTAGTTGAAAATGTATCCTTTTTTATTTCAAATTCCTAATTATTTGACCGGTTTGAGAACATCCAATTTTCATTAACCCCCAATTCGAATAGAGCCATAGAATCTAAATAAAGTGTTTGCAACATACTTGTAGGAGGATATTTTCTTAACTGTGGAGATGTGACAAGATGATGACATATCTGATGAATCAATGAGTCCTTAACGCCCATCTCAATCAGAGCGAGACGATCCAGAGATAGCTGCTGCAATTATTCTACCTGCTCTGTTTTTTTTAAACTGCGTATTGTAACACTTCAAGAATTATTTTTTTTTATTTACTACGAGAGTGAATAAAAGTCCTTACAAGATGTTCCACCATATCGAATCCGTTCCTCTGTAGCAACAGAGCCATTGTTGCTGAATCAACAGAATCTAGTCCGACATCCAGTTTGAACCACCTCTCCAGAGCATCCGTTTGAAATCGCGCCTAAAATTAATATAATTTGTGGATCTGCGTGTAGTGTTTCAATGCATGTTCCTTACAACGTCAACTGCTGTCTCATCAATCGAGTATTCGTTCTGACGTGGATTCAAAGTGCTAAGAAGAGTGAGCGCCTTCGAATTACGATCACGCATCACCTGCAATCAGAATTTTTTTGTTTTTTTCTTTGATGATCGCTCACCTGATGACCCCCTGCCGACCTCTTCGACTCATTCATTGGTGCTCCTATACTCTGCATAATCGAGTCGATCTTGAGCCACTCAGCCTTCTCGTCCAGACCTTCTTCGCATCTCAAATATTATAATTAAAATAATATTTGGCCTACTAACATTAAGAGACAAACCTGATTCTTCTTGACGAGTTAAGACTGGGAGAGGTGAGAGATTGATTAGATACAGTTGGAATGGAACAGGAAGAGGCGACTGTTCGATCGCTACACTCTAGAATGACATTACTTCAACCGGTGAATAAAGAAGTGCTCCTCTCAGAGAATATATGTGCACGTACCAAGAATCAATTTCACATTTCACTAACATAAATTGTGGGGTTGGAGACAATTTACGGTTTGGGTACTGGTCTACATAGGAAAAAAACATAAATAGTGACCTGTTGCTGTGGGAGAATGACAGTCTTCTGGGCGTACTCGACCACGACGCGGGAGATTTTTATCGCTCTAGAAAAATAATTTTTATAATAAAAATTTTCGAAAAAAAGTGCTGTGAGCTCGCTAAAAAATTATTCACATTTCCGAGAATATTGAAATACAAGAAATGGAAGAAATGCTATAATATCGTTCAAACAGAAGGAAAGCGTTGAATAGTGAGGGAGATGGATGATGTGTCTGAGGTCGCGGGGAATGAGTGGAAAAAGAAGTGAGTGAGTGATTGGAGAAAGAGATAGAGAGAATTCCCTTGACTCACAACTGCTCAATTAGAACAGCTGTCGGATTGATCACGCTAATTGATTTAAACGTTGTCGAAGCAATTCTATGTTTTGTCTTTGCTTTGAATGAAAGCGATTATCCCAGGAACGAAAAAATACTGACCGATGCAATTAATACATCCGATATGATCATCTCGGAAGTATTAGGAGACGGAAGGGATGCTAGATCGTCTTGCGAGAGATTATCACAATTACAGTCGTCAATTGTCTTCTCATTGAGTGGAGAAGTAGGGAGATGATCCCAAGTACCAGGACTCGACTGAAAAACAATTACACGTTCTAGATGACAATAAAATCATTGAAAAGAATACAATATAGTTCTACAGTAGCGTCGGATAGATATTTTTTGGTAGATATATCGGCGGCGGGCGGCTCTCACCCCGCTCTCTTCCATCTCTAGTTTGGAGAATCCTCGTTCGTCTGCTTGGGCAACCCGATCAATATCGCAAACTTTTCGATTCAAGTGAACTTTCGTCAAGAAATGCACCACTCAAGAAACTGCTTCGTGAGCATACTTGTAATCAAGACGTTGAAGATTTCGGTGGCTGTCTGATCTTCATAGCTCAGAACCTATCACCTCAGCATCTAAGAGAACTCACCGCTTTGCTAAAATCTCTCTCAGGCGTCCATTGTGTCGAGACGAGCGAATTGCTGACAGAAGCAATCATTTCTTCTGGTTCAGCCAGAGGAGCGACACCGTGAGTCTCATCTCGGATTGGAGTGGACACTCCTGTGATGCTTTGATAACGAATGCGCTACGTGCAAATTGAAGCTGTGCACTTGAACCTATACGGTAAACTGCGACAATAAATAAGACCGTAACAAATCCTAGACTCCCGTCAATTGTTTTCGAACTTTCTGGATGATTGTGATCATTCTACCTAAGCACCCCAGCAGTCGAAATATACATGGTCAGGTCTTTCATGATCTTTCAAGATTATACTCCCACCTCTATCGAGGGTCGAACAAGCAAATATCGAATTAGAGCAGACACTAGCTCGTTGAGAATCGGCAAGTACAGGCGATAGGTCCTGGAAATCTGTAACTACGCCTTACAATGGCTGATTTATACCTGTGTCTTTCCATCGAATGAGCCGACTGTCGTCTCTTCAACAAAAGTTCCAAGCACAGATGGACGCTCTCGCAGGTTCAATCCTGCTCGAGTATTGCTTTTATTCAATTCTCCAAGTATATTTTACCTCCTCGTGGCAAGGTTTGTGTCTCGCCATGCATTCTTCTAGAGTTTATCGGAACTCCTGCGCGGGATCGTGGATTCATCGATCCACCATTAAAGTCAGGTGACGAACCGATACATTCGTGATTCCACGTCCTGTAAGAGTTTCTTAACTATAATCTGTCACTGAAGAATTATTCTGTGCATACTTCACATCACTGGCGTTATCGTAACCATTCGAGGAGAGGACGCTCCGTCTCGGGTTTGGCAACGACTCATATGTAGGAGGGGCACGATATACACACCCTTCTCCTGGCAGTATTGAACCTGAAAAATAGAATATATATCCGAAAATATTCAATAAAAATACTTCTTGACGGAGCCGTTGAAGTTCGTGAAACGCTGAACTTGAGAGGAAGTGTGTCACTGATTCTCTTAGAAGATTGATGACGGGCCTTTGTGTTTGGAGATGTGAGGGGAAATCTAGGAACCACCTAAAAATAAAATAATATGTCTAAATGTATTGATCATTTTGATAAATCGTATCGTACTCGTCCTTCGGAATTAACCGCGTCTCTGAGAAGCCGAGAGTTCCATGTTCGATTGATATTGTGACAGTTGTCCCCAACCATAGCCCCCGTCAAACGAACACTGCAAAAACGAGTCCATATTTAAAAAATAGTTATTTGTTTTTTTTTTAAATAAAGCATTAACTATCTCACCTTCCCGAATAATTTCTGAAGGACTGATTGTCAAATCCAGAGTTTGATCCATGCATTCCAGATGCTGAAAGAATAATGAGGATTATGAGTTCCCCCAGAAGGACATTCTCTTCTGATACCTATGATAATGTAGATATCGAACCTGTATCTGGAATCAGTTGCCAAACGTTGTCATCCATCCCTTCAAGAGTATACCGACGATCTCCTTGGTCTTTTCTGTCGAATCCAGAATCGCTCGAGGAACTCAATGTTCCTCTTCTTCCGTTCTCGGAATACACAAATTCTGCCAAAAAAAATTCTACTTTGAAGAAGATAAATATACGATATTATCTCGTGTATTTATATCTAAAAATTTGTTTCATTTTGTGCATTGGCAACTACGCTTGATAAAGATCATGAGGTATTGATCGACCTAAAAGGTGTGACTCCGCTTCGTGGCTTCATCGCAAATTTCGGATTCCTTTTTTGTGCATTGATGGCTTTGTATTATTTTATACCGAAGAATTGCAAAAATATCTTCGAGAGCCCGACGGATAGAAAAGCATTTGAGCGTATTATATTGTGCTTAATTAAGTAGTGGGGGCATTCACTCACCGCAAATTACGTATCGTATTTCCTTTTTCCTTCAGGCTCATAACTTGAGTCAAATCATTCGACTTCTCTGTTTCGTGTTCTTGCAAAGCCTCTAAGACTGTCCTTCCCTTGGAATCACGGATATCCGTTTTTATTCCTGAATTTAGTAAAAATTACATATTACAACCTGACGCAACAGTTCTAAATTTAATTCCAATTTGAACTTGAAGCGTACCTAGAGTTTAAGGACTAACCTTCTCTTAGTAAGAATCGGACAGCATCGATTTCACCGTGAAGAGCAGCAACATGTAGTGCCGAACCTTCCTCAGTTGCAAAGTCGATGTCGAAACCAGCAAACCGAAGCAATTGCATACACAGAATGTGCGATTTGCGAGCAGCCAAATGAAGAGGATATACAACCTGCAACGTATTATTTATTTGGGATTTTTTTACTCTCCCCACGCTAATACAAATGCTGTCCTTGCATTCTGGCAAAGTAGTTATTCTTATGTAAGAAAAAAAAGATAATCAAAACTCTCGAAAAAAAAACTCAGCGATTCTTACCATATTCTTGGTTCCAAAAACTGGCATCGAGCAATCAGCTGCTGATTGGAGGGCGAGTTCGGGGCAGTAGTTAACCAGAATTCGCACTACCGGAGCATGCCCGTTTCTGTAAACGTTTCTCTATGGCATAATTTTACACTCACTTTCAATTACTTTCCGCACATTCAGGTTGCATTACTATTTGTATTTGTTCCAAAACATAAAGCACGATATCCGATTCGAAACTTTTTTGAAATCATACTTGGCGGCGAGATCCAATGCAGTCTCGAATCTAGCATTCCTCAGACGAGCATCAGAGTGTTTCTATAATGTTAATAAGGAACTTGGAACTGCATTTTTCTCCTTCCTTATTACAATGTCTGTACCGATGTGAATACATGGAAAAGTCTCTCAAACATGTTTAAACAAAGAACGGTAAGAATTATCTCACGTCGAGAAGAATTCCGACCACTTTAACATATCCGCACTGCGAAGCAACATGCAAAGACGATTCTCCACAGTTGTTGATGACGTCAACTGATTCGGGCTCGAAGTCAGTCAGTAGCTTAATTGAGAGAATTTTCATAGTATATAATCGATTTAATAGTTCACGTTATACTAACTACTATTTTATGGCCTGTATGAAAAGATGTGTCCCTAACAGGCCCGGAGGAAATATTAGAGCATAAAAGTTTTTTTTAATCGAGGGCTACTATAGTCACCATGCACATATGTATCATTGTTTGTATTTCTCTCGGCGTACATTCTAACGTATTTATAATTATTTTGCTCATCTTTGTTTGGCATACACATTCTTGATCCATAACTCAGATTCATTAGATTCTCACTCTGGGGGCGGTTTCCATTCATTATGATATATTTCTCGAATGTTCAATAAATAGGTTGTGAGTCACCTGGGCGACATTTGTGTGACCACTCCAGGCAGCGAGATGGAGAGGAATGCAGCCTCTTCTATCTTTTGCAGTTGTCACATGTGGGTCCGCATCGATGAGAAGACGAGAGATCTGATCATGTTAACAATGATCAAGATATACATTTTCAGAGTGCAGAGTTTTGATAGGCGTCAGACCTCGGAATGTCCATGTAATGCTGAAAGATGAAGTGGAGTGTAAGCTGAAGTAGGATCTCGTATCGAGCAAATCCAACTGGAACTCGGAGTGCTTGGCCGCAGAAAACTGCAAAAAAAACACTATTTGTGAACACATTCTGGTAAGAAAGAAGAATCTATTGATATTATCTGAAGGTACTTTAATGGAGTGCGAGGTCGTTTGTTCTTCTCGACGATAGCCATTGCCGAACACTCTCAGTATCTCCTCGCTTGCAGGCATCAAACAATTCCTGCGACAGCATCATCAATATCCACAAAAGATTATTATCTCAAATCACTTAGTAATATCACACTTCGCAAGCGATACTATTTGTTGCTCAGAATCACACTCTTGCAACATTTTCAACACACAAAAACTAAAAAAGATCCTGAATCCTAAGCTCGTGTTATCGAGGGGCGAGCTTCTCTAAGCGTTTTCAATAAATCGTTGCCTTTACTCACCACTTGGGCAGCTGTCGGCTCCTTGAGACCCATGGTCGATTAACCAACTCGCAGCATTTATCCTGAACAGAAAGAGTGAAGAACAGAACGAGAATTGAAGAAGACAGATGTCATTAGCTAATAAACGGCATAGTACAGATAATTGGAGTTAGACCGGTGACATAGAAGAGTATCTACCTACGTGAAATAAGCAATGGGTGTATGTAAGCATACATTTCTTATTCACCTAATTGAATTATTTGCCATTAATCTTATTTTTTTTTGTCTATTTGCAAATTTTGAAATTGGTGGTGAATTCCCCAGCAGCAGGAAATACTAGAAAGGTGGGACGAAATGACTCATTTCGATCAGCTGGTCAATGCAGAAACGGGAGTGAAAGTTCGATTAAATGCACTAACCGTCACACCATTTCGCCCCCTCCTCTTCTCTAAGTGATTTCTCTCACCTAATATACCCATGTCTAGAAATCGAAGATGAAATGGCGCAATTCTGGCTTGAACAATATTTGTCAGGGAATTTCTCATCGCACGCCTCTTCAGTGCACTATGGAAAGGAGCATCATGAGGGCATTAATCACCGAAGATCAGTGACTGGAGGCTCAACCAAGGGGATTGTGGAAGGAGGGGAAGCGAAAGAAAAATGGGGTAGAGTAGAGAGCAGTTCAGATAGATGAATGCATCGAGAGAAGTGATGCACCCCCAAGTTAAACTCAGCTTCTCTCTCTCTCTCTCGCTCTCTCTCTCTCTCTCTCTCTCTCTCTCTCTCTCTCTCTCTCTCTCTCTCTCTCTCTCTCTCTCTTGTGATTCGAGAGAGACAAGAAGCGAAAGACAGAGGGGTAGGGAGTGAACGGAGAGATTTGACCGATTGGACACTTTATGTTGTGCCCAAATGTTACTCTACATACAATTAGATGTGCAAAATTACATCCGTAGATTCGTAGACATCGTTTCTCAAGCGCGCCTACAATTGTGAGTAAAATGTGAAGCTGTCACGAATCAAGAGCTCTGAAATCCAATACTTCCATGGAAGTACTCGTTGTGGGAAAATCGTAATGGAAGAGACAAGAATGGGGATGTTAAAGATTTTTTGGAAATTTAAAACACAATTACTTGTCTTTTCACAATAAAAAGTTCATATTTTCGATGTAAATAAGAAACTTAGACAAATGCCTACGAAAAGAATACGGAGGAAAAAAAAGAAGCAAATGATTGTTAAATATGAAATATTGCTCTCTAAGTGCTCCCTTAAGTTGCAGGATGCATAAGTAGCACTGAGGAAACGCGAGAGTGGTCCATGGGGCAAAGAAAGAAAGAGAGTGAGCAAAACTACGAGACTGGAGGAAGGAAGGAACAAGGACCGATCGGGAGGAAAGAGAGTAAGAAGAGAAACCCCCTGTGTAGTAGCATCTCCCCTCCCACCCCTCTCGCTCCCTCTCCCGCTTTCTCGACTCTTCTTCCGCCTATCTGAATTGGAAGATGGCAGAGAGAAAGAGAGAAGATGAAACACTAAAGGACACTTCTGCTCGACAATTGACAGTCAGGAAAGAGACTCTCTATGCTCACTATATTGCTAGAGATGGAAGGACCACATGCGACGAGTTTAATGAAAGAGAGCTATAATGCTGAAAGAGCCCTCGAGGTGTGCCACACTGACTCAGGCTTGAGAGCTCTAACTCCTCCATATTTGTATATGACCAAGCCCTCCCCGTGCTCTCTTTCTCGTCGTCAAAGTGTTGCAAGGTCACAATAATAACTCGACGAGTGGAAAGTGATAGAGCAAGTTCATGGAGGCGCGATCCGGTTCATTTACACCATAAGATTGCCCAGTTGCGATGTCAGCACCAATCAATGAGAGAGAAAGAGAGATCGACTACTTTCAATGATATAAGAAGAAATCCATCAACTTGATACTTGTCTTGTTTGTGCTCGTCGGAAAGGGAATTTGAAAGAGCGCGTGTGGAATCTCTCCCTGCGCAGTGCTCACCCGTCCTTTCCTACAATGAGTACACAAGAGTTACTCTCTTGTCCTCTCACACTATCCCTTCTCTCTCTCTACTCCAACTCTTGAAAGGCAGTCGATCGAATCGGAGAGAGATTCTGATGAATCATTCAATGTATATTGGAATTTGGCATGACTATTCTCATATATTGCATTTGCATCTGGAGATATGCTAGCTTCTTCTGTGGAGAAAGAGATGTTTGATTGGAAAGATTAATTTGAAAGATATTTATTCTCCTTTTACAAAAAACGTAGACATTGTGAAACTGAAGAACAACTTTGTATCATGCGCCTACAGAAGTCGATATTTGTATAGATAATGTGTGGTGATAATTGCAGAGCAGATGACATCATAGATACATACAGGACCGGATAAAAGGCATAAATCGGATCGATAAAGGCAAAACATGGATTTGAGAGGCACGGAAGCGGAATCTCTAAGTTGCTCATATTCGCGAAATCAAATTTCGCTTTTTCAGATTAAGGAATACCGGTTTGTTAAATAATAACAGTAGTAAAAAATAGAAATGCAGACTGCACCTTTCCATCCCGCATCGCTTGCCACCGTTCTGAGTGGTGAATGCGAAGAATTAGGAACTTTTCATCATTTTCATAGAGCTAGATTTAAAATAAGTAGTCTGATGGGATCAAATAGGGAAACTCTCAGTAGATCTTCGATTCGATGGCTTCGTGTGAGCTTCGAGATCATGCATCAAAGTCTCGAGCATATTACTGACGTCACCGAGTGGATCCTCATCGGGTTCACTGTAATGCAACAATAATAGCTAGGAGTACTTATGCAGTGCCGTTATCAATTGCAACCAGGGATGTGCGGCAAAGGCCATTCTTGTCGATCGGTAATTGCCGACAGCTCTCAAATTCAATCAACTTCGGCAAAGCAACTGATTTTCGAATGTATAAACCACAGCAAAACATAACGTTTGACCATTAAATTCATAATCCTGTCAAAGAGCTTAAAGAGATAGTAAATTTTTGCATATGCGATAAGAGACTAACTCATTTGAAGGAAGTGGATCCTGAAAGAAGGTACTTCCCAATCCAATTCGAGAGATGAGATGGTCGGGGGGAAGAGGTTTCGCCTTTTGAGGGGCTTTGAACTGCAAAATTTTTTTAGCCATATTTACTTCCTCGTAGTTAAAAATGATAAAAACCAAATCTCAACTTTTAAAATGAGGGTCAGTACTTACCGAATAGTTCCCGTGTCATCTGCATCTGCGAATAAAGGCTGAGCATGAAGTGTCGAAGTGGACGAGTGAGTTGAGTCCCATGATGGATCCTTTAGACGTCGAGAGCTCTCATAGGAGAGGGGAGCTGAAAACAAATGATATTTTATTTATAAGTTTTTTCCAATATTATTAATGAGCAGATGTGCACACCTGGTGGAGGAGGACAGTCGATGCCACTTCCCGTGTATGACGAATTAGGGGTTGATCTATAATCGATCGATCGCTCAGAATCTTGGAAGTGGCAGTAAGATTGAGATTTAGAGGTTGACGACGTTGCTCAGAGAAGCCGTTATCGGAGTATTGCTGAAATATTTCACTACCTGAATATATTCATGTCCAAGATAATTGAATCGCCCTAATATGTGTTGGTTATTTAATTCTAAAAATGGATAATCAGTTACGTACCGCTCCGTTCCTAGTGTAGCTGAAGTAGTCGATTTCTGACATAGCACTCGAAGGCTTCTTTAAGATAGAAACAGGAGCTGGAGGCGGTGGATCGGTCCTGAGGAATTTAGTTTATCAATATTTCTTTATCAAAGAGCCTGCGGTCAAACCTGCTCTGCATCGAAGAAGTATTGATAAGCGGTGAAATTGTTGGAAGTGCGGAGGTAGATCGGGAATTATGTGCGCTCATCTTTTTCTGACTCTAAAATATAAAAATAACATATTCGTTAGCAAATTATCCCTCGTGACCTTGAGCTTTTTGAGAGCCAACTGCAATCTCTTGAGGTGTCCGAGCCTTTTTACTCCAATGTCCTCGAAATCCTCCCAGCATAGTCTTTGAATTTTCTCGACAGTATCATATCCCTGGGACTCGAATAAGTCTGCATATTCGGGCATTCCCATCAAACTGAGCCACGCGCTGAAATAGTACATTGAATTGATAAATTGTTCGAAAATTTTCTTTTGAGTTTAACACGGGTAATAATATCAAATAAAATGGTAAGATGTAGACAAACCGTAGACCGCCAGTCGGAATCGCTTCGGGCCAAGAGTCTGTTAGATTCCACGAGTGAATCTCAGAGATTAACTTCATACGATGTTGAGGGTTCTTTATTCCAAGAGTGATCAAATCTTCTGGTGTGATGCGAGCGATTGAAGCCAGATCATATCCCTCAAGTAGACAATAATGATGCCGTTTTTTCCACAACTACTGGTTACGTGAGTAAGTTTTGCATTCGCAAGTACCTGTGTGAGGAATAGGGACAAGTATTCGGAGTGGCCCAACCGCTCAAACCAGAGCGCGAGAATCTCACCCTCCTAAATATTAAAATATTTTGAACAAGATCGATTAGTGCAGTTTGTGGATATATTGGTAGTGAGGGATACTACGCACACACTGGCACGGCAGTAAAGAATGTAAGAAGCGAAATCACAAAATACTAACATTTATACCCTTGTGCACCATGCTAGTTACGTCCAATGGAACGATAGAGTCGTCAATCGTATCGACAGAGCAAGAAGAATGAGATGACGGACCACTGCTGAACTAATTGTTATTGGACGCATATGAATCCGCAATTATTCGTTTTCACAGAATCGATTCTCTTGTAATATCGCACCTTTCATTGCTATGGCTACTATTCATCGAAATTCTAGATTGAGGAGAGTCGATTTGAAGAGTTGTCGCTGATCGGAAAGATGAATGAGATGGCGATGCTGAGTTGTTTTCCAGACAACCCCTATAATATTATCATGATGACTAATTTTTAATGAGATTTGGAAGAGAACGGTTTATCCTGGTTGATTCTTAACCATTTCGAAGTTGATTTACCTTAAGGCTCTCGAATCCGCTTGAATTGGATCCAGTTGAGTCACGTGGGGAATTGACTGGCCCTCCATAGTGTGAATGATCAATGGGCGAATTGAGAGTGATAGGCGCCATCGACGATGCCATTCCTGCAATGAATATGTATAATAGTGAATCAAATGGAATGTCGAATATACATAGGCTTGTAAGGCAACATAATTCTTTTTTATCAATCGTTATGTAGCGAGCATACACAGCTTCAAATTAAGCATGCACTGACAAGTTTGTTAAATAATGAAAACAAGATGAATAAATATACGAGAATGTTTCTTGAATTCAAAACATAACTAAACACCTCTCTAATTTGAATATCTTTTTTTTTTAATTTTTCCCTCTGGCATAATACCGCAATGGTAGATCAATGTAAAAAAAAGCGAAACTCAAAAGATGCTATCAGAGTCTTAGATATATTGTAAGTGAGAAGCATAGGAAGATTGTTCGCTATGAATGCTAGTCATCGCGAGAAGAAATGCATACATTAGACTTCAGCTTCTCTGCCTTTTCCTACTTCTTTCTCTCCCCAACTCTCTCTCTCTATGTGTGTGGAACGCGCACTCTGATTGGCAAGAAAGAGAGAATCAGAGACAAACGAGTACGTGGGACAAACGAGGACTTCTGAATGAAATTACAAGAGTTTAAGGCTTTAATACTTCTAAACTCTCAAAGTATTTCGCTGTTGTAACAATGCCCCCAATAAAAAAGACATTCCTAAGTAATTGAGTTTCAAAAAAGGCTTATTATGATGACATTAGTAAAGTCCCCATGCGCAACTTGTGATTTTGATTAAGTGATACCACTAATCTCTTTGGGTAAGAGAACAGAAAAAATGAATATTTTGCGCTACAATCATCGTATATTCAAATCATTTTTCTCAAGCATTTTAAATGACCTGAAATTAAACTTTAGAGCTATTCATTCTTTATTCTCTTGGCTTCCTTACTGCGTATTTATCTTGGAAAAAAATCTCACCACTCTTGAAAGTAGACATACGCATATTTGAGTTGCTGTACGAGTATTGAGGCAGGATGGGGCGCATTCTAAAATAATATCCTGAATTTATCACCAAATGCTGATAAAATCTATTCCTACCTGTTCCCATTAGCATCACTTTGTCGGCCTTCCGACAACCGGGACATTGACCTTGAACACGAATTAATTATATATATATTAATAAAACCATTTGAGCGTTCAGATTCAATTAAATTAGTCAGTCGTAAAACATAACTCACCTGGTGCTGACGCTGTTATTCTGGGTGAAAGTACTTGGAGACGAGCTCTGATGAATCTTGCTCTCTTCTGAAAGTATGGAACTGTGTTATAGATAACACGACCCGGGCATACTGCAAAATATGAGGGTGTGCCCATTGTACTGCCGTCTCAGTATTGGCACTATTTTTAAATGTGGATGAAGATATGGTTTTGGTTGGAAATGATTTTTGGTCAGTCAATTATATTCTACTGGATAAGTCTGCATTTTTTTCAATTTCGATCAATATGAGCATATTCGACCATGACCCCGGTTTCAGGCACGCACCTCTGACGTTTATGGTCTGCTTTAGGAGCCGTATACTCTTCGCGAGAACGAATATGTCTCAAATTGTTTTCTCGATATTGTTTTTAAGTCTGTTAATGGCTTCAGTCCCTAATTATGTTGGGTATATTATCCCCCGCGCTGATACCTCCAACAGAAGCTATGTAAACTTTCAGAGGTCGTGCTTCGAAATGAAACATACCGGAACAAGCAAAAAAAGTTCTTGAAATTGTATTACAAATTGTCATGGGTATTAGAAACACTATCTGAGCAAAGTATGCCTGTGAAAAAGTATAGACGGCAACAGTGAGAGGCTGCGTATATGAAAAGGTGTGAAAATCCAGTGCCTATCTACTTGCTAATCCTTCACCTCTAGAGATAAGACTTTACCAGCGGGGTGTGAAAAGAATAACAGGAATAGTGTTAGATGTCGTCCTTTGAATTCAATTTGTGAGATCTCTCTTTCTCTCGGCTACTTGTGTTCGAGTTTTTTGCGATTGCATTGTCTCATAGTATAATTCATAACGATTCCATACCTCTAATGGGTTGATGTTGAAATTCTGAACTCTGTCCTTTCATGTTCGGAGGCAGTGGAACATTAACCTACAAGAGAGAAAGAATGAAAACTGCGAAATATGTTTTGGTGAGTATCCATGATTCATAAGAAGAGATATAGTTCAATATCTTTCAGAACAATTCATATTCAGTCAAAATGTAATTGTCATCGAAAACTCAGACAGAATGTAAAGCCTCTTATGGAACATTGAAAAGTCCGTACCTTCATTGGTGCTCTTGGCATTCCACATTCAGAATTTAGAGGCATCCCAGAGAATCGATTGTTTGGAACAGACACTACTGAAAAGAGAGTATATTAATTCGATATTGATTTGTTTTCGTTATTTTGATTACCAGAATGCCTTCTAACATCTCCGTTGGTTTTTTTCGAAGGGCGCAAGGTTGCACTCTTCACAAACTCGTCCGACTGGTAAAGGTCGACGAAGTGAGTATCTTCATCGACCGATCTACTCTTCTTATCTTTCTTCCCGCCGCGCCGTGGAAAACGCGGTAGAGACATCTAGTACAACCTAATCAAAATATGCAAAGCAGCGCGAAAACGACAGAAAACGAGAGAAAACGAGAGAAATGGAGAGGAATGGAACGGATTGAACGCATCCCTTGAAGGGAGGCCGATTAATCGATGACCCTGTGACAGATAGACTACTCTCTCTCTCTCACACACAGTGTTCCACCAGAGGGGGAGTGACTCCCTGCTGAGTGACCTGTGCTACCGAGCGAGAGAGAGAGGGTGAGAAAGGGGAAGAGAAAAAGAGGTGAGGGAAAGAGACAGGAGAATAACGATTATATGCGATATGTTGATATCAGATGATCGTAATCTAAACTGACATCTGTGCAGAGGGTAGAAATATCCTACTGCGAATGTGAAGAAAACGTTATGGCCTCTTTTAACCGTTTGAGAATATAATCATCTAACATTTATATTCGAAGAAATAATTGAGAAAAAAAGAGAAGCTATGCTCTCACTTTTCTAGTATGAATAAAGAATTAACGATAACGTAATAATGAAAAACGGGGTCAAATGATGAGTGTTAAATAATACTAACTGTTTTCAGAGATTAATTTGTTCAGGTAAAGTGAATACGCAAGGAATTCTGGAACAAATCCTGGTGTCATTATTGGGAATTTGGAAATTCCTAGCAGTATAAAATGCAAAATTAAAGGCCGTAGGTGAAGGAAAAATATACAATTAGATTGAAACGGAAAAGGAAACGAAAGAAATGACTAAGAACAATCCTAGTCACCATGTGCACTTCAATCAAACTTCGGAAAATGCTTTCTTTTTTGTTTTCCTTTTTTCACTGACCGTAATGCATAAGTGTGACAGTACATAAACGCTTAGTCCACTTAAGTTCGCTCGATACTATTATCACTTAGCGGTAGATCATCCAACTTCACCTATTCATAATTAGTGAATGACCTCATCCTTCAATCTATCTCTCTCCGTCCATTAACCATGGATAGGAAGGATAAGAGAGGGGAAAGTGGATGAAGGGAAGGAGGAAGAAAAGTTGAGGAAACGACCTCCAAGGACGGAAAGAAGGATAGAAAATGAATGGGAAATGAGGAGGGAGAAAAGGGTATATGGGATCACGGACAAAGGACGGTCTTATCCTAAGATATAGTGAGGAGGAAGCAGCTGTTGAGACTGTAGAGAGGAGAGGAGAGAGAAGAGCAGATGTGACACTATATCCCAGCCGAGATTTTAGACTTATTCAATCGATTAGGTGAAGAAGAACTCTTCCCTCTTGGATTGTGAGCACATAGACAATGACTCATCCGAATGTGTGTGTGGGAATGGCCCGTATTCAGATGAGCTGAATAGGCGAAGTAAAAGGAATAATGAAGGGAAACTTATTTCGCTCTTGAGAGAATATGAGCAGCTCGAGACACATTGACATAGATGGTGCATCACATAATTTATCGTATTTTGTATCACTAGGATGAGTGTACTAATCTCGATTCGGACACATCAAAATTAATATAAAATGGCAAAAATGTAAGCGCGTTCTGATAGATTACTGATAGAAATATCTTCTCTCTTTATTTTGAGTGAGAGTCATCTTATTCATATCAAAGAGAGTGATAAGAGCCACGCAAAATTGTCTACAAATACTTCACTTCTCTCCTTTTTCCCGGAAGCAGAAACAACCATCTTCCAGAAAAGCTTGTAAAAACCAGGAATTGAAATTTGCTATTTAGAACTGACATGACAATAATATATTATTATATTATTCCGGACCAACAGTCCAACACGATTCATATGATTAAATCACGTAAAATTTCAAATTCAAAAGAAAAGGAGAAAAGCAAAAATAACTTTAATATGTATACATTTTATGTTAGAACCTACTGATTCCATTTGAATAGGCTTTTGATTTCACGAAGAAAAGAAAGTGTGAAAAGTTGCAACCAAGCGATCGAAGGGAAGAGAATGAAATGTGCACGCTACGGAACTTTTTTATGATTCTCGATAACTAGAGAGCAAGTGATAGCGAGAGGTCCAGACGATTAGGATTGCTGACAACCAGAGTCCAAAGAATCCACCGACATTCCGACTTATTTTGAAAAGTTGAACAATTGAAACAAATGGAAAGTTAATATGACTGTTTATAATTTTTTATTGATTTTCCTTACGACTTTACATGACATGAGCGTACATGAGCTTTACATGAGCGTTTTTCGGCATTCAAGGTGGAAAATCAATAATTTTGAGGGGTTCCGACATATTCATTAATTTCTACTCTCTCTCCATACTCCACAAGTACCCTCTTCCACCAGGAGAGAGCACCTTCTCTCAACATTTACATGTAATTTCCCACACTTTCACCTCTATCCTACTATCCCCCGCAACCAACAACTTCAATCGAGTGAAACCGAGAAAATGAATGAGAGACAGATGAGAAAGTGAGCAGAGACAAAATGGTCCATCTACTTGTTACATTAAATTTTATCCTGTGTTCCTGAGACAGAATTTTTACTTATCGTGCGTTTCAAATGTTCAGCAAACTGAATGTGCTGCTTAGCCAGTACCCTCTTCCACCAGGAGGGAGGAAGGGGAGAAGCCCAGCTGGCCAGGGTGCCTCTTCGTCCCCCCCCCCTTCCGTCAAAGGACAACTACGTTTGGAAAGAATCTCACGATACTGAAGATGGTCGTTCGATACCCCGCACTGTAGATTTATCGAAGTATCCGCACCTCGAATTTCCCTCAAAAAGTAATGAATTGAAATTATTGCGTTATCGGTGTTGGTATGTATGAGATTCCATCATTGTCTCTACAATGTCATATAAAATATATCTTTTAAATTTCCCCTGTAGAAGATTTCCAAAAAACACATTTCAACTTTATTATTACATTCTAATTGTTTCCTGAGTTTAATATTCTTGACTCGTCGACCAAATTCACCTTATCTCCAAAAATGACTCCCCTATATCGCACTTCGTCCCGGTCACCTTTCTCGATTACCTGAAAAAATATAACTTCACACTTCATTGATGCTGTTAATATTCAGCTATCTCCAGATTATATTCAGTAATATTTTAATTTTCTTAATTCTCGCTGATCGTCACAGCAAATTAAACCCCACATCTTCACAAATGGTGAACCGCTTTGCACTAGCTCGTTCGATCGTATTGAATCGAATTGAAGGAGGAAGAGACGATAAATGTGGTGCTCCACGAATTATTTGGTGTGGATTCTCATCGAATAATACTTCTTTCTAGTTTTACTCCATTCGTGACTCAAATTCTTCTTGATCTCGCCTCCGGCGAATGTCTTCTGGTGAATATTCTCGTTAATCGGTCAAAAACCATTCTGAAAGTTTTGAGGAAATTCTTGAACAATAAACAACCAAAAGGAACGCTCATTCGGAAAAAAGTATAGATGTAAGCGAAGGCACAATGGAAAATGAGTAATGCAGGAGAGCGCAAGAAAAAACCTTATCTCAGCTGCATATGACATAGGAAATGGAGAGAAAATATGCCTCGGATCTGACAGAAACAATCGTGACTTTGAAAAGAGAATCAAGGACATCCCCTTTCATGACTCCATTTCTTGTCTTTGACCAAAATCGCGGATAAAAAACGGAATCAGATGACGATTATATTTTAGACGGAAACCACAATACGTGGGTGGGAACTGAAGTGAAGGAGGGAGTTCATGAGTCAGGAAAAGGAAAGACACGATAATGCGCTTGATATATCATGTTCAAAAAAACTTTGACGCTGTGTTAGCCCAGGAATACAATTTGGCATATCTAATCAAAAAATTAAAACATTCGGAATGATTAATTTCGAAAAAAACCCCTGGCACTGAGACTAGAGGATTTGTTCGATAGTGCCAAGCAGTAGGAACGAATGGACAGCGAATAGAGAGGGGGAGGAAAAATGCCTCCTGAGCTAACACAGATAGCAGAGAGACGGTGGAATGATAGCTTGGATGATGACGACAGCATTGGGTGTGAGGGGAAAGGAGAGAACACTTCGGTTGGAGAGAGCGCATATGATTCAGAACAGGCAAAGGAGAGAGATTGAAGAAGCGGGGAGAGAAAAGACCATTTGCAATCAAAAGAGAATATTAGCAATCTTACGGAAATCGCAGTTTCTGCTGTATACATTTGCCTGCTAAACGGAGGAAACGATTTGAGATTGTTCGAGTACTTCCTAATGCCATAGAAGATAAGAAAAAAGGGAGTTTAAGCAATGAAAAGGGTTCGTGTTGAGTGAAATATGTCCGACGAGAGCAAACTAGGCCTGAGATCTGCCTCTCCCTTTTCTTCTCTGTTCTTCCTACTCACATAATGATGGACATAACTCCGAGTCAGAAGGGAAAACATAAGAAGGAGTGGAAAGAGATGAGGAGAGCAAATCTCTCAAAAATGTAGATGGAAGAACATCAGAGTCCAATGCATGAGTTGATGAAGATCTTCTCATTCATGTTAAAAAGAGCTCTGAGAAAGTGGCAAAGTCGTAAGGAAAGTTAGCTCATAAAGATCTCGCGAAGGTGTCAATATCCATTTTTCTCGCCTCTTTTCACAATGATGTTCAAACAGCTATTGAAGATCGCGTGAAATGCAAATGAATATAGAGTGGAAAGGCAAGAACTGGAGCATGAACACAATTGAAAATTTTAGTCAAACTGAAATTGAAGAGAAGCTTGATAGAGAGAGAAGGATGGAAGAGGAATTTCGTTATTTTGAGTCAGATATAACGGGGCTCTGCGCATGATCGAAACAGGATCGAAAGAGGGCAGAAAGGGAGTCAGTGACTGTTGTTATATCCCCCACCACAATAGTGAAAGAGAAAGAAGTAGTCCCAGATCGGTTGAAGTGTTTGTGAAAAGCGTATTTGATACCATTTGACCTTTACCTTGTCAGCACAAAAACTCAGCCCACTATTCTCGTTTTAGCATTTTTGTCACGTTATTCTCTAATGGCAAAATTTAACCATATGATTAACATTTGAAGCTCACCCAAAGAATGTCTCCTCGACTAAGTGTTAATTCATCAGCTGTTTCTCCATTGTAGTCGATTATTGCTTCTGCGTATGAGAACGATGAGTAATCTGAAAGAAAACGGATTTGTTAAAAATTTTAATGGAAAATCTGCGAAACTTTAAATTTGCAGTATGAAAGAATTTAAATATATTCGAAAGTGTACACAGCTGAATCTCAGGGCACGAATATTTGTCACATCGAGGGCTAGAGAGAGAAAGCGAATTGAGCCAATGAGGACCTTCCCCTCAAGATGAGCTAAGTGTCGAAAGTCGAAAGGGCGACAGATGGAAAGCGGCAGATTTTGAAAGCTCCTTTCTCAGCCGTGATCAGGTGAAATAAATTGATACAATGAGTGAAATATAAATTATTCTCAAAATCATGTCTGTCCGATCTATTCCTGGTACTATTTTGATGTATGTTGATATCCTCACTCAGTACTGCTCGAAATTCACTACCACTATGCACAGTCAAACAAATAACTTCAAGGTAAGGCTCCGTGATAATAAAGGTCGATGATTTGCAACACATTGCATAGGATTTCAAAGCTTATGCAATACAGCAGGTAAGTTTGTGCTTTCAGTGGAATGGAAACGTTAAGGTGAAAGAAACGCGGGTCATTGATTACACTGTGAGGAGCAAGCCAAGCATATAGGCTCACCACTCTTTTTAGGAGATAAACGAGCTAATCTTACGCAAACAAGGATATCGTTGAGAATAAAGCAAGAGAAAAGAGATTTGAGTATTATTAACTGAGAATTTGTGCCACGTGTCTTAATCGATAGATGATCTGAATTCATTCAATAGCAGTGACTAAAGGGATAAAACGATGCTGCATGAAAGAGAGTAGTAGATAACATCTGCGAGAAATGAGGTGTCCCCACTTCTCTTTTTCATTGATGAATCTAGGTAGAATCGATGGAGCAACCTTGACTGAATCGGTTATGGCCCTCATGAGCAAACATAAAACTCATAAATTTTTCAGCGTTCAGCATTGAAAAGAAGATTCTGATATTATGGAAACAACTTGTCAATGGCTGTAATGTTTCACGAAAAATAACAATTAATAATAAGATGCGCTACTTCCGGAAGCGGGATGGTGGTTCATTCATGGCTTTCTCTCACACACTTGCAATCCGTCCTGCGCACTCCCTGTTTGCAGAGATCGTCAAGTGTGAATGGCCACCCGAGAACAGATGGGGGAAGGGTTCCCTCTCTTCTTCATCTCTCACTCTCAGTGGCCACAACCAATCACGATAGAAGCTCAAGCGTGCAAACCCTTCATGACAGAAAAACAGAAAAAGAACTTTTTAATTAGAATCGCACTTTAAAGGAACTTTAAGGTGTGGCAATAAACAACGAAATAATAAACAAGACGATAATAGTTGGTATGGTTAGGCCAAAAGTAGTGAATGCCAATTGGAAATTTTTAGGGGAGGTGACATATGGAGAGGGAGATTCCCGGCGGATTAAATGAGAGAGCAATGTCCAGTGCCCCTCTCTCGATTCTGTTATGTCTCATCAGACAAACTGTGCACGAGTGAATAGCGATTTGAGAGAGACAAGGCTTTGCTCGAATTAGAAGATGAGCGAACGGGTAAACAGAATGAGTAGTACTGAGGAAGCATTGATGTAATCATAATGAAAGCTATACATATTGTGAGGAGAACATAAACTAACTCTTAATCAGGCTCCTGATCTCTTTCGATGAAATGGGATTACGAGAATATGACTTCTTTGCGCAATCGTAGGCAGTTAATCCACAGTTGCTAGTCACGTTAGGATCGATTCCCATCTGTAATTGACCAAGAGTTTCTTTCGCGTGGACATCCCACTGACATGATCCGTGTTTTCAACAAGATACATGGTATCGTTGTATCGGAAAACATGATACACAAGAAGCATTTTCATGGGATTGAAATTCGATTCACTAATAATAATGAATTGGGTAACAACTAAAAGAACTGACATGTAAGAGAAGTCGTGCAACTTGGGTTCTCCCATGAGTGGCTGCCTCGTGAAGAGCCGTTCCTTTTTCTGTGATTCTTTCGACGTTCCATCCGTATCGGAGAAGAACAGAGACCACCTTCAATACAAGTTGTCTTATTTGACCCGATATGATTGTGCCCTGTCAGCTGACCTGAACGTGTCCCATTCTCGCTGCAAGATGAAGAGCAGATGCACTGTGACTCTCAGAAGACTGCCGTAGTATTCCAATGGGCAATCCACTTTCCAATATCTTTTCCACCATCTGCAATGGTACAACAAATGAAGAGAAAAAGATTTTTAATGGAAAGATGCATCCAACGTTTCGGAATTCAGTGTTCAAAAAGAGTTTGGAACTTGCCATTAGTCTTCCTTGCTCGGCAGCACAGTCGAGTGGACTGCGACCCGCGTTATCTATTGCACATACGTCTGCCTTATAGTACATCAGCATATCAAACTGAATGAAACGAACGACGGTTTTTTTGTTTTCATAATGCTGTCATTAGCATGGGAATATTAAAAAAACTCAAGTGAACAGCATACTTTCTCTCGCTAATTGTAATCTAACTGACAGCTAGCTACTAACCGCATCAATGTTGCCTGCTGCTGATGCTAGATGAGCTGGTGTAGCTCCATGAAAATCCGTGACATCGGAAGAGGCTCCATTGGCGAGAAGAATGGATGCCGCCTGATATTCGTTATCAATGAGGATATTAACACACCGATTTCTTGATGGGAGTCGAAACATTTCTTAAAAAGAGACGAGAAAGTATAATACAATGGGTTAACCTCAGTCCCATGTTGCTCCATTGCCAAATGCAGAGCAGTTTGTCCTGCAAAAAATAGAATAACATTTGAATTGACCTTCAAACTCATTCACCTTTATCGTTTTCTTGATCGACATCGTACAACTGGTTAAGAAGAAGCTGTTTCAAAATAACCATATTTCCCAAGAGGATTGCATTATGAAGAGGTGTTCTGAAACACATCATTGATGTACTATTGATGCACACTTAGCTTACTCTCGTTCATCTTCAACACGCTTCTGGATGCTCAGCAGATCTAAAATTTAAAAAAATGAAACAATGCAAATTTCAAAATTGGTGTTTAAAATTACTATGTAATAAATGTTTCCAGGAAAATACCTGAAATACTGGAAGAGAATCGTCTTAAGACACTTTTTCGAGCCTTTTCGGAAGTCATGCTGAATTCACATCTGCATTCCGTATTCCTAAATTAAGATTTTCTCAGTGATTGCAAATACGAAATGGTCGGATAATGGAAAGAAAAGATTGTATATCAGGGGAACCAATGGAGAGACAAGATATAGAGAGGGCACTGCTGGATCTCAATCTAATCAAGAGATGAAAAGAGATAAGAAATGATTGGCTGTGAGGAGAGCACAGTGGTGATAAAAATGAGATTGCGCGAATGAGTTATATCCAGTTAGCCGACTAAAGAGGATGGAAGCAACTATACAGCGTAAAAAGGTAACTACGAACAAGTTTAGAAAAGTCCGAACGTCTTGATGATGTTAACCGAAGATTGAATTGTCGAAAGAGATAAATACCTATTGATGGAGAAAGTTACACAGATGATGATTAGTTGATCAGAACAGAGTACTTTCGCCTCTTCTAACGGCTCTCCATTCTTCCCATCTTGTCCTCCTTATCACTCTGAAATCTCGAACATGTTTGAGGAAGGAGAGATGGCGAGATCCAGAGTGAGAGTGAGAGAAGGGATATGGAAGGTCGAGAGATATAGTGAGGAAGAGTTTCAATGGGAATGGGAAACTATGGACGTATTATCAGAGACTGTCTCAATGAGAACATAAGTCTCTTTTTCAATGCAAATGAGGGGTTAATAGTCCGGTTAAGCTAGTGCATGTAAACTTTCAATCCTATTTAAATACAATATTCTTGAACAGCCTTTTGCTCACAGTAGCCCAAATCTTTTCGACCCTTCGAAAGGCTTAATTTACCCCACGAGAAAATGTTTTAAATGTTAAAAATCAAAAAGCGATCAGTCATTTCCATTGCAAAGGCTGGTATATAAGTACTTCGTGAAAGTGAGAAGCAATCCTCATTAAATGGATGCATTATGGGAAATAACTAGCTGGATTCATTTAAGATGGTCGACGATTTTTTACCAAGAGGAAGCCACTGAAAGAGACCCATTGCACAAAAGCTTTCGTCACAGCGTGTTGCCAGTGAACAATAGGCCTGTGCCAAATGTCTAGCGATGAATTAAGTAATGCCATTGAAATGGGCGTATAGGGTAGAGAAGACCTAAGGAAAATGAGCGAGAGTGAAACTGTAAAAAGCGGTTGTGGAAGGACGGAAGAGAGGTGGAAAAAGTGTAATGACTCTAACCTCAAGTCGCCCTGATTAAATGTGGCGGTCACTAATGGGTCCAGAAAATGTTTGGGATCCATTTGGGAAAGATAAGAAATAGAGGGATGCTATAGGTGGAGAGAGCAATCTCGGCCAACAGTACGATTCGAGTTCATTCGATTCGAGTACACAGAATGGAAGTGAGACGAGAAGAACAAAAGCAGAGACGATCTCGGAGGCAAGCAACTCTGTATGACAAGAAGATGGGAGATCGAAGAGTCAGATTTCAAAAGAGGGATTGGCATGACGAACGTTTCTCGTTTCCATCTGCCTCAACTTTCTCGGCTCCCACCCCTCGCATATTGGAATTGGTCAACAATCTCTCTTTGTTTGCGTTCGACAAGCTCAGTGGGGTCATTCACACTTGCTCGCCCCTCTTCGGAAAGTGAGAATCGGACTAAAACCTGATTTAGCATGAGGCTAAATTCAGAGAGAGACATACGTAACTACTTAAAATTTGATCATAATACAAATATTGACCAATATTGAATTGGTTATATTTTTTTCTAAATTACTCTGCATAATACTGAAAGTTGGTGCGAAGAGATAATTCATCTCCAAACAGTGTGACAAGCTTTGTTCGCTTTTACTCTCTTGTTCATAAATCAATCTTTCAGTTCGAACTGAATCGATCATACTGCCCGTCTCACTTCGTTGTCGTTATCTATTTCACCATTACTTTCGTTTCCCGTCACACTCTCTCGTAATATCCTTTGTCCATCACTTCACTGTTTCTTTTCCTCTTCCACTTCCACTCCACTCCACAAGTCGCCTCAGTATTCTGCGTTACTCATCAGGTTTCAACTCTAGTCCTTGGAAGTATATATTCTAATTGTCACGTTCCGATTTGTCAGGTTGATATATTATGGACGAGATTAACCTGCGACTCGATGAGCCACCAGTCAGATTGATAGCCTTACAAATATATCAAGAAAGTTTTATGAAAAAGGTATTAGCGTTTTTCAAATGTTTCATACATTCAATATTTTTCTTCATAATACGATAAAAAATATTAATAGCACCAAGACTAATATCTACTTAAATAAAATATATATATATATATATATAGTAAATATATAATATAAGTTAAAATAATAAGAAATGGCGACATGTTGCTGGGGCGCTGATCGAATCAAGCAAACACGGACGTGCGAGACTGGAGATATATAACAACGAAGAGGGACTATACGCGAAAAAGGTGAACATGTTAATTACGCCCCAATATTTCTACCAACTTTCTTGCAGACTAGCAATGTAATTATCCTCGACGACTGCCTATCTATACGTGTTGTAGATTTACAAGATGGTGAGTGGAACAATCTTACATGAATCTCAAGTCACTTATCTTCAAACGTTATTCGTCCGTCGGTCAAAAATAAAGTTATCCTTGTTCTCTAATTTTTCCACCAATTCATTCTTGAAGAATCTTCCCGCCACCTCAAGTTGCAGCTTCGCAATGGCAATACTGTCTCTCTGAAAGCAGATAACGTCTTCGCACTAAGAACGCAGCTCAGTCGACTAGCTTTTCCTTCTCAGGTAATCAACACAATCCTTTCCGAGAAATTTCTTTTTAGTTTGTCACACTGAACAGGCCGTTCTCTCTAGATTCACCTACGAACCCGCCAGATATAATTCCCGCTGAATGTGAGAATCTCCAAACCATTTTTATATCGGTTCATATCTTTTAATTGAGTTATGCGATTTCGGATCTACAATTAGCGCATCACTTTCGTAATCACAATTTCAGTTTCCCTTTCCTCTCCCGTTCTTCTTCTGCAGACCGTTTGTGGCATTCAGGAGGGTTCTTACGATATTACTTTCAATCATGAAAAACTAGAACTGCGAAAGGACAATAATATCGCAGCTTCTTTTGACTACGAACAAATTATTTGGTGAGATATGAAAATGTACAGAATAAGATTATGTCCTCTTTCTCTGATCTTCTTTGACTTTCCGTGGATAAGTAAAGAAGCAGTATATCAGTTAGATAAGCGATGTTTTACTTTAACAGTCAATAATTCAGGATTGCTTCCGGTGATTATTGTTTTGGGTTCGAGACAAATCAAACTTTTTTGTTATACGAGTTCAAGTGCACTCAACCACAGCAGGTTAGTTCAATGCGAAGTGCTATATATAGTTGAATCCACCAGATAATTGACAACTACCGCAAGAAGTGCAAATTCCGTGCACACTTCCATCCCACATCTCGATCGACAATCAATCACTATCTTCGCTTCTATTACCCTGAAATGCTCCGATCCGGAGAAAGCACGCTCTCCTCGTACGCAATTTGCTATATTTCATTTTGTGGCACAGAAAGAAGTATGCTCCAATACAAGCGAATTGAGCAATTTCTCACTCAACCAAATTGCTACCCAATTGATTGGATTTTATACAAAAATTACTCGGATTGCTTCCACGATATTGAGTTTATTCCAGTGAGTCAAAGAACTTTCCCTCCTCTTCATCAATAGTTACATCACAACCAATGCTACCAGAATCTTCGCAAGGATCGTCCGAATACGAAGAAATTTCGGCTCACCAGGTTTGCTTACAGTCGGCACAACCAAACTATTTTTACAGATCCGTAATGTTCGTTTCGCACCAGTGGTAACTTCAGAAATCAACCCAAAAGGAACGAATAAGATAGTGGGATTTTTCAAGAATATCAGGCATGCCGAGATTTTTCAGTGATGATTATTTCATTCTTTCAGCCCATTTAATAAAACTCCAAAAGAGAGATCTGCATTTGAACAGCGAGCAAATTATGAATTCAGGCATGCAGCTGCCAAAAAGGTGAGGTTAAGGAAAGCTAAGTGATTGATTTTATCGGAACAACAGAAAGGGAAGACTCAGCCGGAGAAGCTTGCAACAATCATCCGATATAATCCTGATGCGCGCATTTCTAGAGTCGGCACTAGTCAACAGGTCGGTGTAAAGCTCATTTAACCAATGGCTTTTCTTTCAAAAATGTAGGTTGAACCTCCGCAGAGCCCCTCGAGTGAACCTGAAGTCAACACCGGTAATTATCTAAATAGTGACCAAAAAAATAATATAAAAATATGTAAAGAAGCGTCTGGACCTGGGGAAGAGGTTCTCTACTCTCCGATTCCGCTTGCTATTGCAAACTCTCCTCTCGATTCATCCATCATTTCACTCGTATCTCATCTCGCACCCGCTACTCGGTAAGAACTGCAAACTTGGAAATCCATTCCAATCTACTACTTTTTTATTCGTTATTATTATTCGGAGTGTCGACATGTTTGCCCTTTCCTATGAGGACTGTCATACGTTTTCAGTGCCTCTCTTGCGTCGGCCACTCCAACTGCAGATGCATCGCGAGTGTCTCGTGTTGAGATTCTTCAATCAACGTACATCGATTAAAACAGATCTCCGAAATATAGTTGTCATTTTTCCTCATGTTGAACCATTCCATCCACGTTTTGTGTATTGCCATGAAAAACAAATTTTAAGCAGATTATTGGTATTCGTACGACCAAAAGATCATTGAATTTAGTGAAGCTAACACTATTATATATTTTTATTTCACTTCTAAGACCGTTTCCAAAGTTATCATACTAAAGAAGACGGGGTCAAATCTCTCGATTATTCAAGCCTTCAAACGGGAAAATATGAAATCCGAGACATCCACGAGAAAAAAGAAAAGGTGTGTAAACTATCGATCTCAACTCGATTAAATCAATGAATGACTCTAATCTCCTCCACCACTCGGAACAACTGTTCACCCTCCAACCTATGTGTCTCTTCTTCTCCCAACACGCACACTCAAGAGCAGGATATAACGAGTGATTCCACTGTCGCTTCAGGCGTCGATAGCGTCATCTTATCATTTCCATTTGCCAATAAGAATACAATCTCTCGTTTTCGCACGCTCTTTCTCGCTTCTTCCTCTGGGCATCACTTTGCAAACACTCTCCACCACCCTTCCTTTCCAACCACCTCTGCAATTGTGATATTTATCTACAACCCTTCAAGTATCCTTTTCACCCTTTCAAGTTTTAAAAAATCTCATTTTTGCTTCCGTTTTTAAGCAACGAACATAGTTGAATGGAGATTCACACAATATTTAGCTTTAATTTCCATGCAATGAAAATGTATTATATCTCTTCGCTCTTCGACGGATTAACCTTTATTTATTAGGCAAAAAGAAACAGAGTAGTTAGTCTTGAAATTAGTCTCAATGGAAGTCTTCAATGCTTTTACTCTTTGCTATTCACACATCCCGTGTTGTTATTCATATCTACATCAGACTTCTGCAAGAAAAGTTAATAAACTTTGAAAAATTATCGAGTAATCTCTAGTTTCTCCTGTGCTAATAATATGATTTTTAGTGTTCCAAAATTCCCTCCTTTTCGAACGCATTTCGATTTCAGTCTCGATGGATCAATCTGCTAAAAAAGAGCGCGAGAGACCCTACCGAATTGACTGTGAGAATGACGAATATATCAAAGACCTGCAACGGCCAGCTGTCATCAAGGTATCATTGCTGTTTTCCTAACAAACAATTTGCAATATATTTTGAAAGTTTTTAATATTTGAACCAGAATTGTCATATTTAAAGCGTTCGGCTAATTTTGTGATGCATGTAATTTGCAGGCCGACATATCTGAGATGGAAAGGAGGAAAAAGGTTCACGAACTACTTGAATCCAAAGGTTTCTGCCGTCAACTGGAGATGGTAATCGCCAGTCGAGTCTATTAAAATCATTCCTACTTTCATATTTTATATATAATATAAAAGGCGCTAATTATTCAATTGCTACTCTTAAAAATATTAAATTGTAGTCAATCAAAGCTGAAGCTGAAGAGGATAATCCGAATTTGCAACATCAATATCCATTCTTCCAATCTTCTAATAGAGGTTACACTTCGCAAAATATAGCTAATGAATTCAAAAAAGTTCATCTAATATATATTAAGGTGTTAGAAGACCGATTGCTGATCTAAGGACTGGAAAGTTCACATCTACGGAACGACTTAGTCGGAATCTCCTCGCATGTTTTTTGAGGTAACGAGATGGTATAGCTAATAAATGAAAGATTTTTCATATTTAGAGTAATCGATCATTTTCACTGGTCCAGCAGCTTCAACGCACACGTTTCTGTAAAAAAATATTACTTTTATAACAAAATGATATTCGAATAACAGCTGCGCATAGCCAAAGATGAAATACTAACTCAACCTATTGGATTGTTCTACAATGAGATACGAGCATCTTCTCTTGTCAAAGTTAGAATAGACGGAACCATAATACATCATAGCGCCAGTGATCTACGAATCAATGAGGTGAGAAAATGAAAATTGTTCAAATTATATTCATTTTCAGCCGAATTTCTCTCTACATTCTTCGATATTCTCAACACGAGAAGACATTCAGTGTATTGCCCATTTACAATCTCCTGTTATATCCGCTGTCTCTTCTTTGAAAGTATGGATTCCAAATGTTTTTTTTTGTAATTTGAATTTTCACAGTGTGGACTCCTTCCTGTATGCCCTGAAGCAACTTTTCTGGGTCCTGTGGGATACTTTGATTATTTTGTGAGTTCTTTTTAATTGGAGTCCTCAAGATCACTTTCTACACAGGGTTCACTGTCGAAGGATGAAAACATTTGTCTGCAGACCGTTGCGAAAAACACCCATGTATGTTCCAGAATACCCATGTATTTTCCTCCCCATATATTGTGTTTTGCAGGTGGTGGTCTTACGTAACAATGGAATCATCGTGATGGGAGAAAGTGTTCAAGAAACTGCGCTTTACGCAAGTCACGTATTCACAACTTGTGAGACTCAGGTGAATTTCGGTTTTGTGGAATATATTTCGATCTTTAAACAACATTGTTCATTAGATAAGGGCTGCAAAGGCTGGAATCGACAACATCCATTTGCCATCAAGGTCAACGCAAGAAGGTATGTTGATATTTAGAATGAATTGCGAGAATATCCCTTTTTCCTGGACCTGAATTGTAATATTTCCAGAAAGGCCACAAGAAATCAATGGGAACACTGAACTGAACGAAGAAGTGGAGAGAAGTAACAATAAGAAGAGAAATGCAACTGGAGGAAAACCTGTGGGAACGATAGAATGGGAGTCGTTTATGAGAATACTCGACTCAAAGGTACATTTATTTTATTAATCTTAACAAAATAGAACTAAAATGCTCTCGGTAGTTGAAATTTGTTTACGTCATGTATTGCAAATGAAATACCAGTTCACCTTTGCAAAAAATTTTTTAAGGGAATGGGAACTGGACACGAGTACAAGCTAAATTACAATTCCCATAATGAGGTAACGTCTACAATTAAATTTGGAGTGTTTTTGATGTAGTCAAATAAATGTCAAAAAACTTTCTGGTTCAAATTTGAATATTCCATTATTCGCAGATGGCGTATTTTCAGATATTCAACGAACCGATCCAACAACTAATATCTGCATCATCATATCAAAAATCGAATAGCAGCAGGTTAACCTGGGTAGTAGAATAAAAACCTGGGTAATGGAATATCGAATGTCCCTTTTCATATGTTACGATCTTACGTTTTCGTTTAAGAACCTGCATTTTACGATTATAATGTTCACTAGTAAACACCAATTCAGAATAGCGTTTACCGATTACAGGTGGATGAGCTCTCCAGTTAAGTACCAAAGAGTCGATGTTTTTGAGAAAGGATCAGCAACGCCAAAGATAATCACAAAGGCGATTTTTTTTGGCGTGAGGATGCGTTGTTTAAATATATTTACTTTTCAGTGGATTTCGGACTCTCATGATCCCCAGCAGTCCGGAAATGCGATTCGAATATCTACAGTTCATCAATTCGCCCCTCTTTCTCCAACATCAAAAGATTTCAAAGAAAAACAGAGATATATGAAGGAGAGAAGGTATGGTTTCCACGTGTGAGCAAAGCTATGGTTATGACAGATCTGGGAACTGCCAAACTTGAATGTTCCATACATGTTTTCAGATTCAATGAACCTCTCAATGCTGGGCCACAATCGAATATAATTAATGAAGTGTATACGGGATACGTGAGTTCAAGTGACATAAATAAGAATTCTTGGTCCATACTTGTTTACACATCTGATAATTTGTTCGACCTTTTGAAAATGTTCTGATAACCACCATTTTAGATTTGAAATTTCTTCATTTCTAAGAAAAAATCGGATATATTCATCGTGTCTAGTTTTATGACAAAGTTTGACAAAAGAATACCTATTTGGTCTCGAGCCAAAAGCTCAATCCATTTGGGCTAAAACTGGGACCGCAGTACTGCTTTACGTCAGATTTTAAAAACCCGCGGGAACTTTCGCATCAACCTGATGTATAATATGGAAATTGCAGGAGGGTCCATCTCAGATTCCTGAAGACAGGACGGTTGTAATAGGAACAGCAAGTAGAGGAATAATCGAGAGAGATTACAGATGTCATGCGCAGGTCTAACACAATCAGGGAGAAATATTGGTATATTATATAATAATATGTCAGGTATATCGCCAGCAGTACGCTGCTAACCCATTCCGTGAACATTTAGACGGTGAACTGAACAAATATCTGAAAGAAGTGAGTATTTACATTTAAAATGTTAGAGTCGCCTTGGGTAGCATAGTATTAGATATATTTTCATTTTAAGAAGAATTTTTTTGCCATTCTGTGATGAAAAATTATTGGCTACACATGAATTTATGACGGTCGTGTTCCTTTAAAAACGAGTTTATGCGGTGTCAGCCTCTCAGGTTTTTATTGTACTTTAATATCTAATATCGACTATTGCTAAAGTTGCAGATTGAGAAGAGATCGTATCGATCAAAGTCGTCTGATCCTTCCATTCGATCAGCAATTCAACTTGATGAGAATTTCTCTCAGCAAACAGGTGAACTGTAAATAGAACGAAGAATTTCGAGAATAATTTCATTTGAGATTCTGCCCCCGGGCCCAGCAAAGCAACGTCGTCACTTCAGCTATCAGAGAAACCGCCGAAAGATGTGAAAGGTCGCAAGAAATCTACATTCCTATCATATCTACGACGAAAGCTTTTGTGAAAGATCTCAAGATGAATTCATTTCTTGCCTACCCAGTTACAAAGTGGATGATTCTTTATAGGTCGTTTCGGTTGTGCATTAAGTTATTTATAAATTAATGAAAAAAATCTCATTCCGTCTCTTCATTGCCCTTCTCTCCATCGCTCATTGCCTGTACGATCAGGGACACTTAGAACACAGCCAATTGTACATATCTCAGCTCACATGAAAGTACAATCTCATCTGTAAATAATATGTTATACATATGCATTCACTGGCCTAGAAGTGATCTCCCGCAGGACGCAAGTGCCTTGATTAAAGGAGGCGTATCATGAATGGGGATGGGGATGGGAGCGCCAATGGGGAGGAAGGGAAGGTAGATCAAAAAGGATAGATCGAAAGGTCATCGTTGTCTCGCCCATTATTGATTGACTAGAAAGGGATTTTTCTTTGTTCCCGCAGATTCTTCCCATCGACAAAAACTGATCTACTCCTTGGCGATTTGCCAAAAGAACCTTGGCAATTTTCCAAAATATTGCAAGGCTCGGCATATCGTTGTAAGAGTCGCAACATTTGAATTTCAAAAGTTCATGATACGCCTCCTTTAACGGGATGACCTTTACCTTTTAGTATTTTTAAAATATGATCAATCTAATTTAAAAAATGACCCGAAGAACTCGTGGTGACCAATCTATCGCACATACCGTAGTTAAAGAAAAATGCGAACCCATCGCGACGCTCGAATCGCAGAATCACTTTTTTTGACTCCTCAATATTTTAGCGCCCTTTTTATTTATTCTACAATGAATGTACAATTGGAAAGCAAACAAAAACTTCCACAAAAGGTCAGATTTTATGATATTTGCTCAAGAAATTAGTTTTTAAACTAACAATATTGCTTGATTTTGTGATCGGGCTTGTGTGAAAAAATTGATTGCAACACCATTAATACGAAGTCCAAAATGAATTCCTTAGGTTACAGGTTGAGACTTCTTCCTTTCTTCTTTCAGGTAACTGACGTAATATGCGATATATCGATGGTGCTGAATAACGCCATCGGAACATCGAATAGCAATGATGTGAGCAGTCGTTTGAGTATTAGAGTGATAAATCTTATTAGTTAAAACATGGCCCACCTCGAATGTAATTTAAAAAAAAACCTGGACCCTATTCCCATTCTATTTTTTATTTGCACTTACTCACGACATTTGTGAGATAAGTGAACCTTTTTGAAAATGATGAAAGAATCCTTTTTGAAAATGATGAAAAAGGTTTTGAATATTATCTCCCAAAATCAAATTCATTATACCAGTTCTTTCCGTCTAACAACTCGTGGGCGTCATCGATCTTGAACTCAATCTCAATATTGTTTAGTAAAAAGATCAAAGATAAAATTTCAAAAAAATGACTGATGAAATGTGATATTTGTAATAGTCTAGCATTGCCTATAAATCAGTAGCGGGGCAGGGATCTTCCTGTCAGTAATGAACGTAATAGTCGTATCACTTTATTTGCGGATATGGTCAGGAGTTTGAATTTAGACCTACCAATTTCAATTTTACAGTTTAAAGCTCATGGTTTTATGAAATACATTTTAAAGCGTGTCTTTCAAGAGTGCAAAAACTAAGGAGCATTTTATCACAACAACAACAATCTCGACAGGGGCTTAGAATGAGTTTCATGAGCGAACTTGTCTTACTTTTTAGTTTTTCTATCTACACGATACTACCACTACTATACTACAACCAGACAACATTTTATATGTTGAATTGTTTAGAGCTATTATTCTACAGAATGAACAAATTTCAGCTCATGAGCTCATCCTTCAAAGCAATAGTCGGAAGCGAGGCTGTCATTGAAAGCTCTTCAAAGGTGAGATTGTCGAAATAGTCGAACAATGGTTAAAGTTAAAGTAGTACACCCTAGTGTTGAATATTCGGTATCGGTATTCCCTAAAATGTCTGACAAATGTCGACGATATCGACCCTCTTTCCTCAAGTCTCTCTCACTAGCGCGTGCTATTTGTCCCGATACCGAACGTGCAACCCGAGGAAGCACAATTTTAGAAAATCCTGAACCCGAGGTTAATACTAGTTCCCTGAATATGAATATGGAGTTTTTTATATGGGTTTTATTTATTCTTGCAAAATTAGCTTTATTTGCATCCAGGTCCGTTTAAAATTTAACTTCAACCGATGTTACTATGCTGCAAGTAATCGGTTAAGAGAAAATTGCCACCTTAAAAATACTCATCTATTTAAGTTTTTAATGCAGATGCTCAACTCGATGAATGCGATTCTCAAAGAAATGGATAATAAATTTGTGAGAGAAGGACCTTTTGATATGGGGTGAGTGCTCCATATTTATAGATATATTTTGCTATTTAAAATAATTCAATAAATTCAGAAAAATATGAAAAGGGTTGGGGTCAGGTTGTCAAATAAATTTATACTCAAATGATGCATCTCATTAAAATAGCGTACGTAGAGATTCATCTCAATACTCATTTATTATTTCTTTCATATATATTCTACCCATCTCTTTCCTTGCCCCATTCTTCACATGTTCTAGCCGCTTCCTCGTTTCCTCTCTTGACGGGCTTTTCTTCTTTCTCGTCTCTGACGTCATGAGACCATGGGGAACCACTATCTCTCTTCACCCTCTTTTCTCTTCACCCCTTCTCTAGCCCAGCCGTTGCTGAGAATTGCAAAATGGCTAAATTCAAGCAATAATTTAACAAGTACGACATTTGCTCGTGCGAACCCATATCATATCGTAACAACACCCGACAGCGGAAACACGAATTCGATAAAGCAATTGGATCAATACAATACTCATAGGGTCATGACCATATGTTCTCTTCAAGCGAAGTGACACTATTATAAAAATCTTGTGGTGTCGCACGTTTGGATGCTTCAATCTTGAGAAGCGAACGGATTAGGGAAGCCATCTGAAATGAACATGAAGATAGAACTGTCAATACGAGAGAGCTAACATTCTCATCGGTTCCTTCGGGGAGATCGGGTTGATCATAAGCGTCATAATTAGAGCATGCACTGTGAAGGAATAATTTGCAAAGTGATCCCTCGTCGAATGGAAGCTGGAATATTTTTATAGATTTGGTTAGATGCTTCTTAAGAATAGATAGTCCTTCCTCCCATCGAATTCGTTTAAAGACTCGTTTGCCAATTCTCAGAAAAGGGACGGCGGAGCGAAACATTCTCCCCTCTCTTTTCCCAGAATATTCTCGTTATGTGATAGATGATTTTATGAAAGTCCAGCACAATTGCCGCGATGAGAAAATATGTTTTTATAATTGTATTAATTATATTAATTTTGTTCACAAGAAATAAAAAATTATCATTTAACGAATAAGTGAAAATCATTCTGAAAATGGAATGATCGCGTACCTCTCCCACAACACACTGATAGATTAAACAACCGATACTCCACATGTCAACTTCGGCATCGTACTGACAGGTTTTAAGTAAATTCGCACCGACCTTAAGAGGATAAAAGTTTATTATTCATATACTAGTTTCACTTACCTCAGGAGCCATATAGAATAGTGAGCCTGCGACGTTGCACATATCTCCGTTCTCGAGCGATCGACATATTCCTTAATTAAAAAATATCATCGATTCATTGAGAAGTACTCACCAAAATCTGTAATTTTTGCAGCAGAAAATTGATATGTGCATGGAGTCGCGTATTGAACGAGGATATTCTTTAAAGTAGGGTTAAGAAGTCGTGATACGGATCCAATTCAAGTGATACTAAGTCGCTTCAAATGATGACACAAAAAATTGATAACCAGACCAAAATAATGTTAATTCTTGCCTGTGGTTTGATATCTCGATGTACAATTCTGAGATCGTTAAGAGCCTTGTATCCGCGAGCTAGATTGTCGATCAAAAGCCTAAAGAAAAAAGACAGTTTTAAAAAAAAATTGAAAAAAACCTGAGATTGGCACGAGTGAGCTTCCTGCACTTGGCATTTTTTCGAATGTGATAATCTAAATCAGTGTCGCATAGTTCCTGAAATTGAGCATACACAAAGAAATATAGGTTAATAACCATTACAATACACGAGTGATTGTCATCCAGTGAACACACGTCAATCAAGCCTATCTGAAATGGGGTCAGCTATGGTTAGAGTCGCTCTCATTTCTTTTATATGTAGTTTTAGAAGCGATTTTTTTAAAAAGTAGACAGCAAAGCTACAACAGATTTGATTCTCACAAGAAAAGATGACTGTAGTGATCGAATCACATCTATCTCGCTGAACTTGATATGCTGCTTCAATACACGCTTTATAGCGACCTGAAATTAGGGATTTCAATAATTTGAAAAATACACGATTACAATAAATTGTTCACCGTTTTCTCAAACTTGGTATGTATTTGTACTTGAACTCTTTTGGACATTACTAGAAATGGTTAGTAATTCCAGTTTAATCATCATGCAGTATATCAAATCATAATGAAATAGTTGAAATAGTTATCTCAAGTAATGAATAAATTCAAAAAAATATTATTCCAAAATGAAGATAAACTGTTGTCGGGACAAGACACTGACCTCTTTTCCGTCTATTTCGTCTTTTCCTCGAAAAACAACACCGAATCCCCCTAAGCCGATAAAATCTTCCTCAGAGTCTCTGAACGGAGAAGTAATGTTTGAACATTCTTTGAAGTAATTGTTTGTGACTCACTTGAAAGTGAATCGACCGCCTGCCATCGAAAAACCTTGGTTGGTAAAAGATGGAAGAATATCTTCATTTCTACAATCATCGGCTAGGTTCATCGCCTGGAATAACATTTTTTCAACTGATAAAACCACTTATTAAGCACAGTACAAGATACAGGACAAGCGCAAAATACTCAAAACTGTTGGATGTGACTATTCAATACAGAAAGTTAGAAAAAGAGAGAGGGAAGAGCCCTATTCCCAGTCCTATTTCTCTCTTACTCTCTTTTCTTTCTCCTTCTCTCACTCTCTTCCTTTCTTACTCTCTAAACTCACTTCTTTCACTCTCTTTCCCTATTCACGCTCTCCCTTTTTTCCATACTTCCTCTGGATTCTAACTCCCTCTCTGCCTCTCAGCCTCTCTGACGTCATAAGGTCAATGTTCCAGAATTGAGCAAACAACAAGTTCCGCTACAATTTCATAAATGCGGGAAATGGAGATTAAAAAAGTAAATATATGGTGAAGATGAAAAAAAGAGAGTTGAAATAATAAAAAGTTCCAAAAGGAAAATAGAAGACGCATGGAGATGTGAGGATCATTCTTGATTAGATGCATCCCTCACCGTATATTTCATTGAAAATGTTGTTAACACGAAATGGGTGGAACTTGTGTTTTTTATTTAAATGTAAACATAAAATTAAGGGTGATGAAGCTGAGTGACGCTCAGGAGTCTCTTCAACGATTGGAGAGATGCATCTATAGAGATGAGAAAGCTTTTTTGAGTGAAGAAGACGAGGAATGGGGAAGAAGAGCAAGAGAAGGGTGGAACGAAAGGTACGAATTGTCGATCTCATTGTGACTGTATATTGGATAAGTTAGAGAGAGAGAAAACATCAAATGACTAATCTGTAAGCGCAGTATTATGGATAGGCATAGCCAAATAAGATCTACAAAAAATCCGGATTTTTGTTTCTCACCTAAGTTATAGTTGTCTGACGAAAAGGAAACGAGCGAGAGCAAAATGAGAAGATTAGAAGCGTAAAAATAAGAACGTCATGTCAATATTACTCAAAACCACTCTAATTATTCGAATTCCTATTGTCTTTTCAGTATCGCTCTATGCCACGACGATTCTGACTTCTGCCAAATGCTAAAAGATCGAGAAATGCTACCAGAGAGTGACGAGTTACTAATGAGGAATTTTGATGCCCAGAACGAAGAGAAAAGGAAATCAGATAACGCCAAGAATTCGAAATGATTAATGAGAAGCACTGTATTAATTCACCATCCTACTGCTATTGCAATGAGATGCATATGTATATACGATTATTGTGAAACCAATTGAATAAATTTATGACTGGAAATTATTTATGCATTTCAGTGAGACATCTGACAATAAGGGTTTAGAATTGTGTCATTCGTATCGAATATTTGATACATAATCATTTTTGATGAGCTTTTTTAAATCTCGGTTGATATATGATTATTCAGCAGGGTGAGATAAGGGAAGGGTTTGAGGATCAATGACGATGACTTGGCTCCTCATCACAACATACACATGAAATCACAACGAAACGATCCGATCTTATGAGAAAGACATAGCGAGTTTAAAGAGGCAAATGATACAGGAGAAATACAGAACAAGGGTTCCAGAGTGAAAAATGTACCCGAATCGTTCGAGAAAATTTTAATTAAAAGAAAATTTTAATTTAACGAAAAGGCATTTCGAGTGAATTTAGAAGAATAGAGGTTTTACGAAAGGACTGCTATACTACGCTATTAACGACAGTGGTGGCGTGAGTTTGTGCGGTGCGGGCGGAGACTACTGTGGATGGGCCTGAACTAAACATCGACGCTGATGGAGCCTCTATTCGAACGGAAGAAGTAACAATTGCCGGTTGTTGGTTGGCAAGTCGCATTTCAGCATAGTTGAGACCCTCCTGGACCGAGGGAGATCTTTGAGAGGGAGCCTTCTGCAATGGAAAAGCAAGTGATAAGGTGCGCAGCCGAGTGAAGCAAAGATAGTGCTGAACCACCCAGATGCATGATAGATAGATAGAAGAGTAGCTCACACGAAAACGAAAGAGTGGTGAGTGGTGTGAGCAATAGTTAGTGACTTGGCTTAGACGGTGGACATTCGAGAGTCGTACGCATCATAGAGAGCAGCCTCATAAGCACTCTGGAATGTGGACAGGAAAATATCGAAGGGGAGGGGGATATGATATGGAGCAAGCGACCCGAGGAAAAAGTTATTGAATGAGGGTGTTATAGGAGAAATGGAATTAAACAACGGCTTCTCGAGAGAGGTAGACACCGTATTCGGGAGATGAAGATGTTATGGAGACTGGGGGAAGAGGTAGAGGAGGGGAGGAGCGAGTTACCTCGCTGGATGATGGAAGGGCTTGATGCTGATGATAAAGTCGAGGAGGAAGATCATCACCGTACAGGGTGGAACGCACACTGACACTGAAAAATATGATGATGAATGGAGTTAAAAACAATTATTTTGGTTGCTCTGTTGACCGAGTAGACTTACTTTCCCATTCCGCTCTTAGCGTCACTGTAGTCCTCGTGACCTTTCTTGACACCTGCAATAATTAACTCCTGCTACTTTTAAAATATGCAACGTTTCGGGGTTTACTATATTAGGATGAGCTCGAAATTCTGTTAAGGCGCATAATTTTGAGCCATTTTGGCCTAAAGGAATTTTTTGCGAGATCGTTTGCACTTATAGACTTACCATGAGGCGCAAATTGTCAGATAATTTGTTGACTCTACGGCGCATGATGTCATTAACTTACCGCTGAAGCATGATAGCTTCTTCCTGCAAATAGCAGCCAAACAGCAGGATGCGAATACAAGAGCAGCGAGGACGATGAGAATAATCCACCAGACCGAGAGACGTGAAGATAGGGCGGATCCACCTCCAAGCAGAGAATCGAGAGAAATCGGAATCCTGGAACGGTATATTATAGTATAATAAATATGTATAAATTTGCACTGACTGTTTGGATCCGAACTGGTTCTGGACCTTGAGGTATATCGTGCGATACTGATCTTCTTCACGCACTGGAGCAATCTGAAAATCAAAAAATTTATATAAGGGGTTTACAGTACGAAATAAAACAAAAATTGCTCGTGTTTTGTAACGAACTTGAAGTCGTGCAGAGAAACAATTCGCGACGGTGTTATTTTGAAGATTGCTCTCAAAACGGAAGTTCTCCCATCGTTGCCCAATCTGGAATGTCAGTATATGTTTATCAGCATGGCGAATCATTGGTAGTATCTAACCTGAATGTCGTTCTGATCGATATTGAATACGATTTCACGCGGAGGACGGGGTGCAGGTTCAGCACAGTAGTGCACAGCGATTACGGCATTGTTATTATTCGGCATCTACGTATTATTAGTTTGTATTTTGTGAAAATAGACTTCAATTCCGTACCTGCTCGATAGTAATTGGAACTTCAGACTGCATAGGCGCTCCTTGCACTTGCATATTAAGCACGGAACTCCCGGGAGTGTCTAGACTAGGTGAACACTCGGGCTGGCCCTGCAATGTTTTTCCATTGTTATCTTCAAAACAATAAAATTAGGAAATAAATTACCTGTGACACAACAGAGCAAGCTGAACACCAATATTGTCCCGAGAATGAGTAGTTGGAGACTCGCATCGTACAGGTTGACTTCAATCTCTGAATTGTGATTAATATGACATTTTCTCTGAAAACCGAAACAAACCATCACGCTGCTCTGCAGACCTCCGAGTGTGTTTACTTGCATCTCCAGGTAATTTCCATCGTATCCTTGGGGGCAGGGAGCATCAACGATCTGTTTATTATTCATTACATCAAATTATTTTAACTTGGACATACCTGTCCATTGTTCCTTCTGAGTTTCCAGTAGACGACAGGACGAGGATTTCCCTCAATTACGCATTGTAAGTTAACGTCGTTGTTCATCTCGATACGATTTCCAGCCTGAAACATATTTAGAATATGATTGATGTTTGTCTTGAGTTGAATTCCAATATAGTTCCTGAATTCTCACATGACTATGAACAATCGAGTGAATTCATTCAAAGTCTAACCTGGAATGGAGCGAGCTGCTGCACCGTTTGGAAATTGTCAGACAAAATGCGTGCTGTGGCTAAAATGAATCATTTTATCATGAATGTATATTTGTAGCGGCATTAAATCTCGTCTGCACACTCACAGTAGGGATCGATCTGCACTGCCTGCGAAGTGGGCATTTCAATATCAGCATAAAGGCCATTGTTGGCCGTGCATTGCAGAGAGTGTCCGATCATCTCCGTTCCGATTGTGATTTCAGCACCGTTTCCGCTGAAAATATGAATAAAATAGTGTAAAAATAGTCGTCTCAATTAGTTGAAGAGGTTCGGCAGTTATATTATTCTCATCTTCGGATGAAATAGTGTTCTCTCTATAGATCGGCCTTACATAATTTGCATACTCACCTAGTGGCAACTCCATTCTTCAACCATCGGAAGGTTGTAGCAGGAGGATGAGATTGCACGTTGCATCGAAGAGTCTTTCGACGACCCGATTGATTGCAGAATCCATCCGCTCCTCGCTGACATTCCACATAGAATCTGAATTACTTCATATTTGGCTGAAAACAAACAAAGAGCAATATCGGATACTTTTGTGAAAACTAGAACTCAATTTTTAAGATGAGAGTAGTGATTAATGCGTAGGGTTGTGCTCCGCACGCCAATTTATGCACGTAAATTGAGTGAGAAGAAAACAATGATAAAGTTTCGTTCGAATTGTGATTCATTTAACCATGTTTTCCGATAAAATAGCCGGGCTACGCCCGGCTAGACCCTGCGGGTGGCAAGCAGCCTGCGGCTGCAATGAGGCTCGCTACGCTCGCCAGCGTGCGCGCAACGCCGGGTTGTGATAGTCTTCTGCGAGCGCTTCGCGTCGCCGGGTTGTGTGTTAAGGTTTTATCCCAGTTATGTGCGAACGCTTGCGGAAGGCTCGTGAGGCCTTCCGCACGCGTGAATGTGTTTCACCGTACTAACTTTGATCAAGGGAATCACGTTAATATTATATAAAAGTAATACGGTATTGATTTACGACAAAACTCATAAATCAGACCCAGTGAACTACGTTTGGGCTAGTGGGCTACATTGGTAGATAAAATATTCACAGTCGCGGACCGAGTTGGCATCGTCCCTCGCGAAAGGCTCGTGGGGCCTCGGGCGATCCGAAAAAAGATGGGATGGGGCCACTACGTGGCCCCATCCCATCTTTTTTCGGTTCGCCCTCAGCCCCACGAGCCTTCCGCCAGGGACTCGCAGGCTCGCTGCGCTCGCTCGCCGGGTCTGACCCGTCGAACCGATTAGGGTTCTGTATTAGTGATACGGTATCGATTAATGACAAAAGTCATAAATCTGACCCAGTGAACTAAGTTTGACCTAGTCGACAACTTTGGTGCATGGTAATAGTGGTACGGTATCGATTTATGACAAAAGTCATAAATCTGACCCAGTGAACTAAGTTTGACCTAGTCGACAACTTTGGTGCATGGTAATAGTGGTACGGTATCGATTTATGACAAAAGTCATAAATCTGACCCAGTGAACTAAGTTTGACCTAGTCGACAACTTTGGTGCATAGTAATAGTGGTACGGTATCGATTTATGACGAAAGTCATAAATCTGACCCAGCGAACTAAATCTGACCCGCCGAACCTTTTAGGATACTGTAATCGGGTTACGGTATCGATTTATGATGAAAGTCATAAATCTGACCCAGCGAACTAAATCTGACCCAGCGAACCTTTTGGGACACTGTAATTGGGTTACGGTATCGATTGATGACGTAATAATAAAAATGAAAAAAAAATATATATTTGATTTGGTTGAGTTTCCGGCGAAAACGGCGCAAAAAAACGGTTTATTTCATCATTATTACGCAATATTGCATAGTGATGACGAAATTGATTATTGATTTTTTGAAACTTTTGATTACGAGTAGTTTGGTGCCAAGCACGATCGATTTGGTTAAGTTTCCGGCGAGAACGGCGCGAAAAACGGGTTTGTAAGCTATTTCGTCATATTGCATAGTGATGATGAAATTGATTTTTGATTTTTTTCGGATCACCACTATAAGACTTTTGCTGAAGGACTTAGGCTTGGAAACGGGCGAAAAGGGCGATTTTGGGCGATTTCCGGAGCGTGACATACATACATACCCACATACCCACATACGGACGGACAGACAGACACAAAAAAATTATAGTCTCTTAGTAATATTGAATTCGAGACTTGAATCCGATTTTTGTTCATCTCGAACTTTCCTCAAGGAGCTTTATGCTAAAGCGGATTCCAGCCAGACCCCTTTGGTTCAAATATGGAGATCTTGGATTATAGAAGCACTACCAATAAGCCACCATGAGATATGAAATCTTTCGATGTTAGGCATCTGGTTCAATTGAAGCTATTCGCAAAGTGTAAAGTGTGCTTTTCAGTATTTTGGAAAACTACTTGCACTAATTCAGCACAAGCATTAGGCAAAAGGAACGATAGTTTGATTTTATCGTGTTCGCGAGGGGGAAGCTTCAACTTTGGAAAGGATGTGAAATCATGAACGGAAGTTGAGACCTCTCAGTTTAGAACCGTAGAGTATTTCGAGAGTACATTATTAACTCCAACCAATATGAGTAATTGCTTTTCGTATGAGCGGCTCAATCATTACAAAACATTTCCTGGATGAGTGTATATACCTGTATCCTTGGCTGGGAATCAATACGGGTCCTTGACCGGAAGAGTCGACAACATGAGGCTGTCGTAGATATCGCACATCGACAGTTGCAGGGGCGGAGTCAACAGTTCCTCCATTAAGTGCAGCCTGACAGACGACAGTGGCACCCGTCCAGTTTGCACTCACGGTTGACAATTTGAGCACAACTGTCTGCAAAAGATTACTCAAGTTATATATCCACGTAGTGTTCACACAAAACATTTTGAGTCCATTTTTTTTTACTTTCGTTCCGAGATCCTTCCGCAAATTGGACTGAGTGTCTCAAAATGTATTGCCGGCCTCCATTCTCTCCTCTCCTCTCTATCTTCCCACCCGATAATGCGCCCCTTCCCTTGATCCGGTCCTGTGTAACGGTCTAGAGATGAAAGGAGTAAGGAGAGGGCGGATACGATCAAGTATCCTCAACCCGATTCCTAAGGAAACTGTTATTATTGATTTTGCGAAATTTAAGCAATGTACGAAAGTATGGTCAACGTGTTTTGAATTGGGTTATTGAACTTAACAATATTTTCATAAAGGGGCATTCATGTGTCATTTGCACATAGAGAGAAAATATCGAGCGTGACCCCGATTGGGAGCCAATTGAGCCACCCTAGCCCACGGTCGTCCAGTAATCTTGCGCTCCCTCTCGATCCTACATAATTACAGTCCATCCATCGGTATAGTCTCTCTATTCTCTCTCTCGAGAAGGTGTGCTTATCTGGCATGCCTTGCTCTCTTCTTCTAAAGGTCAAGAGGATGGGAGATTGATCGATGGAGAGAGAACCTTTTCCTCCCTTAGAGACTCTTACATGACCCTGAGGTATGGGCGAGGGAGAGCCCCTGGTCAAGGTAGCGAGCGAGATAACGGAGGGGGGGGGGGGTAATGAGTGAATGGGAATGCATCGCCTCGCATCCAATAAATGGACGATGGCCCCCGATAAGATGATATATTCCATGACGGAATAATATGCGAAAAGGGGAGAAGTATTTGAACAACGTGACGTGAACCCATATTAAAAAATTATTTGATTGTGATTGTCAAAAATGGGTGTTTCTCTCACCGGAAATCCGGCAGATCGTGTGAGGTCCTGTGCCGAATTGAGAGCGGGCACCATGTCAGTGATGTTTTTCTGTTCGCAATCAAGGCAGACGAATCGGAGCTGAGAGACGGGCGCTTCGGAGACGCAGTAAATCGACTCCTTCGAAAAGATCTTTTTAGATTAACGCATATGAGATCTATAAATCAATTAGTAGTTTCTCTCTGTTTCTTATTTTTTGCTAAAAGTTGATGGAGAATGTGTTCACAAGGTGACTCACCTTTATTGTGTTGCCGATCATGGTCCACACAATCTGATTAAGATGTTGTGCATTAGAGACGAGGAATGGCTGCTCCGTGATCTTAACTTGGGCCCCCACCATCTGCTGCATCAGTTGGGCTTAAATTATTATTTCAATTACGTCTTCACTCGAAAAATAATTTCAAACAATTCCTAACTTTAAAGTATGCACTCAATCTAAAATACACAATCTTCAGGGTCAGGGCGATATTTTTGATGATCATTCAATAATATTCAGTTTAAAAGAGAAGCGTTACCATTCAATGTAGATGTAAATATCAATGATAACATCAGAATCCGTATGTGGCCCATCCTGCGAAATATAAAGTTATATCAGAAATGAACGTGATTTAGCAATAACGATATGGATCAATGAGAAGAGAGGGAACGAGGGGGCGATGGGATGGTAGGCACTCATACTATAATGGAAAGGAGAGGGGACACTCTACTCGCAGGTAGAAGGACCAACAGGGAGAGTGAGAGAACAAACAAGTCAGAGAGAGAGCGAGAGGAAGAGATGGGAGAAGAGGAAGGAATGGGGCAGGAGAGCGAGAGCGGGGTGGGGCACACACGTTGCCTTATCCACCTTGCGGGCGCTCATATGGGTAAGGGAGCAGACAACGAGAGATAGAGAGAGGGTAGAAGATTCGGTAGCCACCGAGTTTGCAATAGGTCAAATTGGCTTGCATTTATTATTTAAACAGAAAGATGATATAAAACGTATTTTCTGTAAGTAACTGTATTTAAGTTTCGCTGAAAAGACAGCTCAGATCTGAGTCCTGGGTCAGTCGAAATGAAGTTCATTTTCCTTCTTAAGGCGGTACTTGTATCGGAAAGAGAGATGCCCTCGTTAGATGAAGAGCGCGCTAGCGATAGGAATATATAGAGGAACAAATAGAAAGAGAAGGGAACGGCTCACTGACCAGCGTGGAAAGATTGTGTAAGGATCAGCACATGGGTTAATATGGTGAGAAATTACCAGTAGAAACAGTACAGGAATTACGTTTTAAGTCCGTGTTATAATAAATTTTCGTTAAATTCTTAAGAGCTTCATAACAACCTTGCAATGCTTTAAAACATCCCTGAACCTGTTGTAGATCTCAATGCGGTCAATCAAATCATGATTCTGCAGTATAGAGTCCAATCACTTTAGGTTCACGTTTCTCGATTAGTGCATGATCTAATTCTAAAAGCGATATGCAATATCGATGCGGTAGAGTGTACGATACACATAGAAATATGAAACGCTTGTCCCAAATGATCCTGACATATTGAGAACTCGAAAATCAAAATGTCTCAAAATCTCGTCCTGATTTCGATCCCTAAGTTGCCCCAATATACTATGGGCATGCCTAATGCACTTAAAACAATTTTGGTTCTTGATCGGTTGAGAAAAATAAAATGTCATCACTTTACCCGTTTTTCTGACGCCTTCATCGAAGACCTACAGCGAATGTACGGAATATGTCTATGATAGTGAACTTTCTGGGATCCGATCTCTAAAGAACATAAATCATACTGTTTCCATGAAACCTCCGTTAACATCGTAAGTCACAACTTTTCAAAAATAAAGTTGCAACCATTTAAATAATTGTACGTATTTATTTTGTTATGTGAGATAACAAATCGCTTTAGAGAAAATTGTTGAGGTAGTTACGATTTATTTTCAAAGGTCATCGAGATAAGAACATGAGAAATATAACAAGATCGCGATAGGGAAAGTGTTTGTCCGATGGGACAAGTATCGATCTTTCGTGTTTGTGCGTAATGGGCTCTGTGAGAAGGGTGAAATACACTGGCTGTTCTCCCGTCAAAACCATTTACGATGCTTGAGAAATGCCAACAATCGTTATGGTGATTTTTTCGGAGAATCGAGAAAGTTTACATTATTATTTCATTATGAATTACCATTATCTGCACATATCATTACTTCGTTACCCATATAGTCTGAATCTCCAAGCCATTGATTTGCTGAATGCAATGAGACCTGATTGAGGTGGAAAGTGGATGAAAGGGATGGGTGTGATAAGACCAGCCAGCACATTCAGTGTTCACGGATGATTAAACGCGCAACCTAATGGGAAGAGCCCAACCAGATCTGGAATCATGATATAGAGAGGGCAGTGAAACACGATTATAAGTGTCGAATTACTATTTTTAGCATATTTCAAGATGCATTTCTTGAAATTAAATCGACAAGTGACATAATCTGTCAACGGGCGCAACACAAGTTTACAAAAGTTCAAATGATGACAGAAGAAGAATATATTATGGAAGGAAGAAGGGAGTGGAAATAGACAAGGGGATTGGAATAGAGAAACCATATAAATGGAGGTCAAATGAGTTACTCAGCTGATTTCTCACTGAGATCCATTTTTCGATTAAGAACATTTATGGAATATTAGCTAGGGAAATTCACTGCTACTTCGATCGAAAAGAAGGGCGGTTAGGAGGAACTACGAAAGAGAACAGGAATGGCAACATGCATGTGGCACCGTAAACTCACAAAGGAAATGACCAGAGAGAAAGCGAGAGTGTGAGAGCGTATCGTCTAATGAGAAGTGTGAAAGAAATACAAGGCCAACTATGGTTACTGCTTTAGCTCTCCCTCTCTTGCACTCTCCACCTCCTTTGCTCGAGGAATGTTGGCCTTCCGCCCCCTCCCACAGAAGGCGATTCCTCTGAGGAAATTGTACACAGAGAGAACCATCCATCTGAGACTACTGTTGTTTGGTAAGTGATTAGCTTTCCCCGAGGCCAACCACAAACAATGTCCATGAAGATTTGCGCAACCCCGATGCATACATTAATCAATTCTTCTAGGTATTATAGCATCACTTTTAATTGCAACCATAACGAATCCACAAGAAAATTCATAAACACCAATATACTCAATCGATATGAAACATAATCTCAAACGCTAATAGCTGTCAGAACACAAGATTCCGCAAAAGAAAACATATTTGAGTAGATACATAATATACATATTAGTAAATAGCAATTTATAACTGAAAATTTTGGCGGTGGTAGTCGCATTTCAACACTTACAGTTTTAGCCTGAGGAAAATGAAATTTGAATCGAGATGTATAGAGGAACCAGTACATATGAAACACACTAAGATTCTATGAAATCTCTGAACTACTAAAAAAACTAAACTAATATTTACATAACAATAATTACGATTCGGAGATAAGTAGGGCTAATCAATAGAAATTCTACCATAACCGATACGTTTCTTTGCATCGTCAAGTTCTTTCTCTTCTTCGTCAATGCTATCTTCTTCTTCCATTGCCTCACTGTCTTCGTCTGAATTGACAGACGAGGGGGAACCGGATCAGGCCCTTGATGGATTCCGAGCGTCAGCTGCAAATAATTGTGATGACGGTTCATCTATCACTATTGGACCGCAGTTCGCTCTTTGGACATAGGTGTTCGATCCCCTCATCCACTCTCACAATGATGTGGGGAGGTTCACCAATGTTAAATATCCTGATACAACGCGACTCATGTAATAAAGTAATAAATCATTATATCTTAAGAGCGGATTAAGATATATCCATAACCCTCTAGTGTCAGCAAGGATGGTGAGCAGAATTGAGAAGCTTAGTCCAATATTCTTGGGGTTACCTGAGCTTTTCCAGAGAGAACTGAAACAGCGGAGAGTAGCATACCTGCGGTGCACCGAGTAGTTTGTAGTCGAGTGATTCGTGTAGTGTCAAAGTATCCCAAAAATTATCGTAGTCGCATTCGCAATTGCACTGACTGACGGGACATCGATAGTTCTCACGGAACCAGATGTCGAGATGGTCAGGATGACCTCCGTGATGGCAACGCTTAATTATATATTTAACTAATATTTTTTTAAAAGAATTCGCTCATTGAGCAAAGGTGATTTGAAAAAAAGGTATCTAAAAAGTTAATAGTAAAAAAAAGTTACAGCAATGTATGTATGCAAAGTTACTTCAAAACCAGTTCAGTATATCTTGACAATAAGTTATAGGTAAGTACCCTGCAAGCAGCAAATCCGAATCCGACTTGCTCTCCTCTTAGTCCATCCTCATTGGCAATGGGATTGAACATATGATTAAAGCAGATTGCACATCGGGGTAAAGGTTTTTTACACGCGAGACAAGCGATCGCTCGGATTTTCGTGTCCTGAAAATGAATGTTTTATATTCATCTTTCGTACTTTTATATATATTTTCTCCTTATTTTATATTTTATCTTTGACTATCCGTTACTACTTCAACTTAAACTTACGACATCATCGGGTACGTCTTTTATCGGTCCCTTCTTGGGACCACCAGTGAACGGTTGAGGAGCCAGTCCTTGCTCCATTCGTCTGCGCTGAGCTTCCATGTGGCGCTGAAATGTGCCAACAATATAAATTTGTTTATTGTTTACGTCATCAATAAACTATATTAATTAACCTCTCTGGCATCTTCCAATTTCTTTTTCTCTTCTTTCTTGATAAGTCTCGCTTTCTTGCGGCCATAGGATAAAGTTGTGCAGCAGAAGCTACAGGCTAAGTCAACCTGACATTATTTGATCAAATAAAGAATATCGAATTGCATTATAGATGCATTTTAGATCATTTCATGTCATAGCGCAAATAATTGTTTTGGAAGTCAACAAACCTCAGTCTCGAAACGGGCCTTGATGCCATGTGTCTCACTCTGCTTCATTACATACATTACTTGTGCAGCAGCAATCCAATTATGTGTGAGCTGGAAAACATGTGTAATTCGTATGTGGAATTCATTTCTTACCTGAAGAACGTAAGCATAGTGGCGCATGACTTCATATGCCATTTGATCAAGAATCTTCCTGAAAAGGACAACTTGGATTTATAATTCTAACAAGGTTGATTTATTACATATCAGTCTGAGGATATAGAAGGGCGACAGGGAAGGATTGTTCCATGGGAGGTCGAGCCTTCTCTTTCATCACTTGGTAAAGATCGTGTTTTAAAGTGTAACCGAGCAGTGCGGATTGGCATTTTATCTGCAAAGTGACTCACTCTTTATTTTCAATTAGGAATTTAAATAACCAGTTCTCCATATACATTGAGTCTTCTTTCCCGATCAACCGAGCTGTCCATTTCGTTGTTGAGAGCAAACCAATACTTGTACACTTCACGTCGAGGATTATGTTGATCAATCGCTCGTTTCTCGTAGTACTAATATCAAATGATACCATCGAAGTTGATTGAACAAACTAACTCTTGGACACTTAACAAATGGTTGAACATCAAAACACTCTCCAATAATGAACAGAAATGAGGCGAACTGGACATCGCTTGTATGCTTTGCAAACCTAAAAATACGAGAGATTATTACATGCATATTATTACATGCGACTTATTACATGCAATCTTTAGCAGAAACGAATGTTTTCGTAATGACAGGCTGAATACGAGAAATATGGACTCACTCCAAAATGGCATTCATGGAATCGGGGTGGCGTCCAACTCCAGTGAAAGCGAATCGTTGAATGTCATGTGGAGATAATTCCTGATATTAGCGAGTAAAATTTAATTCTTTTTTCTAATATTTTTTAAAAATTTATTTTTTGATTCGCACAGTTTGGTTCGCAAATTGTATACCTTGAGTAGCTCGAGCAAAGTTTGTTGCCATTCAGCAGTGGTCTCGCAGAAAAGAGTTGCAAATGCTACACGGAACATCATCGGAACTTGCTGAAAATTCAATACAAAATTAGCACTCTCCTAACAAGTTTATTATTTTAGGACTCATTTCTTAGTTTATTAATAAACTCTCAAAAACGCTAGATGTTTATTGCAACATTAATGGAATTACTATCAAAGTGTGGAAAAAAACGACAGAACAGTGTTACTCACTTTGCAAAGTACCACATCATCGACAAAATGTCGTGTCTCCGAATAGGCAAGATTCAGCAGGAAAGCCATCATGCATCGAGTGAAAATACACGCGTCTACAAAGAAGTGAAACACAATTGATAACATAACTTATTCAATGAATTTACTATGGAATTTTCTCACAAAATGTGTTCAATTCAACTCACCTTCTAGTTGTTTATAGGCAAGATATTTATCGAGCAGACCCCGTCGAAGAGCGTTCCGCTCACAATAAGGTAGTCTGTATAATATTATTTATTCTCGATAAAACAGTTAGTATCCACCTTTGACTCTCGGTTCTCCACTCGCAATAGAGTAAGAAGTAACGAATAATCGCGTCTGCTTCATTACGTGCTCTACGATCTTCGAGTCGATGTCCGTACCATCCATCTCGTTGAACTCGGGTGAGAAACTAAAAGAAACAAACAAGTACTTCGTGTCAGCCGTCGTTGTATTTGTAAATCGTTTTTGCAGAGCCAATTTAAAAAAATAGATGGTTTTATCAATAGGCGCGATTTCCGACTGATTTAAGATTCCTCCGTCCATTGGATGGGTACCGAAGTCAGTTCAGTGCAAACCAAGCCCTCCATCTCCAAGTCGGGGTCATTTGTTAGTAAAATTAGTGCTTCGGAAATTGTCACTGTGCTGACTCCAACGTTTTTACAATCCATTGGCAGAAGACTACCAGATTCAGGTTCAGGTATCCTCTCTTCTCGTGGCGTTTTTATTCTTTTTTTGGATCTTCTTTAGTTTTATTCTCTTTCTCTCACACTTACATTTATTGTGTATGTTCCCTGTCCCATGATGAGAGACATGAGCGCCAATGCGATCGGATTTTCGTGTTTCATTCTACAAATATAATTATAACTCAGCAACAACAAAAAAGTTGCCTTCTTGTCTCCAGCAGCTCTGCAATCTGATCTGACTTGTAGTCGCACAATCCAACAGCACGAAGTACTGATATACGTTCCTTAGACCTCATAAACTGCAATGTATCCATAAGTGATGCTGACAATGTATGCATATATATCTGCCAATTTGGGCCATTGCCGTGGAAAACTGTCACCAACAAATCCCCTTTGTTTGTAGTTAGGGGAAAGTGAATCATCCCGAAAAAAGATAATGTCGTCTCCCTCTGTTGTTCATACTCTTTCCGGGAAATCATGTGAGCGTTCATTCTTAGAATATATTTGTATTGTCTCACATAGAATCCTCCCAGTAGCGCCGTGTCCTTTATATATTCTTTCTTCACGCGTTGTTCTTTCATAGCGATGTGGATAATTCCAGGAATGCCTCGACACTTATAGATAAAACGAGTCTGGTATTTTCAGTTCCAGGTCGTAGCAAGTTCTGAATCGACAATACGTTTACATTAGTAATACAAGAACACCGATTGCCTTTGTTTAAAAATAATTTCAAATGTAACTTGCTTTGTGAGCTCCAAAACGAAATTTGACTGCCTCCTGGACAGTGTAACGTTGCTCTGTGGGAAACTTTGTGTCGTCGGGATGAGGAAGTTCGGTCTTCTTCATTGTCTTCTTGAATACAAATTCCGTCGTTGGAACTCTTTTAACCGGAACTTCCAATGCGGGCTCCTGAAAGGCAATAAAAATTAAATTCACTTCAATATTCCATAAAATTATATATTTTGACAAACCACAGGTTGTGTAACCGGCAACTCAGGTGTTAGTGGTCGTAGTTTAAGAATACTCTTCTTCTTGGGAGCACTTCTTATTGGCTGGTAGATACGAGTCGGAATCTACAAGAATTGTCCACCGAAAATTTTAAAAAGCATATTTAATTACTCACCACTGACACTGGATTAGAAAACGAGATTGTGAGGCTGCGGCCTGACTCGTTCTGAATAGTATTGATAAAACAATGTAGCGTAAGCAGTATTGTGATTTTCGTGTGATTGTCTTTTTTGCTGACCTTCATATGTCCCATTTGCATCGTTCTTGATGGATTTTTATTTAGAACACCTGCAGACGCTTTGAGACGAAAGAGATGATTCTGCTCTTCCAGCATCTCCATAAGATCGTTCTCTTCCCACCTTCTTAAATATAGCAAAGTATTATATAGTGCACCACTCGTCATTAGACTACTCACCTCACTCTCATTTGATCGATGTAGGTCTTGAGAATGTGGCGAGGTATTCCACGAACAAGATTGAGCTACAAACAACTCAAGAATGAATGCTTTTATTCAAGAAAAATAAATTCGAACGACGTTTTTTATTAATAAATTCTCACGTGTGGTACGTAAACTACTGGTTTTCTTCCGTAGCTATTGTGATGGAACTCGCATTTGATATAATCCAGCAATGTGGTCCATGCATCATCCTAAATATTGGTTTATCTATAACTGCAAATGTAAGAGTGCCTAGATATAGTGATGAAATGCCAACAATAAATCCAGGGAAGACAAGTTCATACCTCTACAACTTTGTCGATGATCTTCTCCCTCCACCACCTTATCTTATTCTGAATCCGTTTTTATCTCTTGCAGGAATGTATATCTCGTCCTTCTCGGGAGGTGGAGTTGGAGGGGACACTTCCAATTCTCCCGCAGTATATATTATATGACTTTGATGCTATAGTAAAGATTAGAGTCAAACGAATAGTTATCCAAATGAAACCTGCGTATTTGGAAGTGATTCTTGTTGTATTTTGTCTGGAGAAATTGACTTGGAACAACTGTCACCCTCATACGATTCGGAATCAGATGAGGTAAATTCCAGTTCTACTACTTCCTTTAACTTTCCACCAGTTTCCTCTTCGTGTACAAGAACATATTTTTGACGTTTCTTAAATAAGTTTTTTAACTTCATGCTTTAATTAATTATTTATTCTCTAATAAATATACCTTAGGAGGTGGTCTCAATAACTCCTCTCTGATTCTCTCCCTCTCAGATATTAATTCATCCAGTGCGTCTTCCATCTGTGCTTCTGTTAAGCCCCAGTAGTCTACTCCTGAAAATGAATCGTATTTTCGAATGTCGAAATTAGCCAGATACTAAATTTAAATTTAAAATATGGAGAAGCGAAATAATATGAAGCAAACACCTTCAAAAATAAGATTGGGAGGCATCAGATCAAGAAGTCGTTCTGGTCGAGGGATCGCATTAGGAATAGTTACTGGTATCTGCAAGAAAAACTGATGAGTAAGTCATTGAGAATATTAAAAAGTTTAAAACGGACCGGGATGCTTGGTTGAGAATCCAAGAGCGAGTCAAAAGCTTCTTCAGCAACGGTAATCTATAAGAAGTTCGATTACATATTTACAAATAATTACATGCCTCATCTTCTGCTTCGTTATCCGAAAGTTCAATCGAGAAGGCGTTTCCTCGATTGGAGGAGGAGGAAGTGCTTTTGGATCGATATCGAGTGCTTTATTGGCAATATAAGGAGGCGGAACGAGATTGCGGCCGAATACATTCATAACCTGAAAAAATCAATTTTTGAATATTTCTAGAATGGTGGGGATAATATTTGAATGAGACCTCTTCGTCAGCTGCCTCATCACTGCTTACATCATCTGCCATACTTGCGCCTTCGAACATCACCTCTACAGGAAGAGAACTGAAAACATATTTTGCGTTATGGCTCATCTTGCTCATCTCGCAAATATTCTAATTTAATCGGCACTCTAGAAGCTAACTTTCTCACTTTATCATTTCGGTAGTAATGATAGGAGCCTCGGGAACTGTTGCAGCAGCATCAATAGCCGTAAGCTCAATGCTCTGAAGAAAATTCGTGAGACCAGAAAAAAATACTTGAAAAAATCAAATTGAACCCACTTCTTCTCTCTCTTCCTGTGCACTGTCAATCCTTGGAGAATCTCCGAGTGGATCTTCGTCTGACTCAGATTTGAAACATTCCATTATCTCCATGTCATCCTAAGTGAAGCGCGCGTTATTTAGTGTTCAAATATTCTTTACATTTTTGAAAGGATTTTTGTTTAGGACAAAGAGATTAAATTATTATTCCTAAAGTACCTGATCGTCCTTATATTGTTCATCCTCAAGATCATCATCGATATCTGTTGCATCTAAGTCGTCCATACTTCCGCAGTTCTCCAAATGCTCAGATAATTTCATATCTTCTTCAGATTGATCATTGTCCTCATCAGAATCGTTATCCTTTAACGACAATTTTTTAAAGGTAAAAGAAAAGTTTCGACTTACATATACATCGATCATGGGTGTTCCGGGTCGAACTCTTACTCGTTCTTCGATAAGCTCTTCATCACTTTCTTCTGGTTGATAATGAGTAAGCACATAATCCTGCACCGTTTTATAGATATTAATTATTTCAAACCATTATTTACATATATCTCATAACAGTGATGTAAATCATCACAATTATTTTATAACTTACTGATCTTTGCATTGATGGCATCATGTTCACTTCCATTTGCTTATATGACGCATAGTTATTAACAGAATCTTCATAAAGTTCTCCTTCTGGGATAGTGGGCAGTCTATGGGCGTAGATAGTCTTTTTGAACTTTCGGGGCTTGTTCAAACTGAGCCAAGCCGCTGGGAACGATTCCGAGAGCTCAGTCTAGAAAAATATTTACAATCATAAAATTTTTTGTTCATGAGATTCGAAAAGATTGATTTCATGTTATGTTTTATAAAATTTGCATTATAAACAGAGTATTAATGTACCAGATTCGGAGATACGACTCCTTTCAATTGTTCTGGGACTACGCCGAGCTCCTCGAAGAAGAGTTTTTCCATTAAGTAGTCGATTCTCTGTAAATATATATCCGCATTAAATTAAGTTTTTCGAGCTCAACATTACTAAGTACATGCATGAGCTCGAAATTCGACTTCCCCTCACTTACATGTTCATCTGTCTCTTCATGTTCCTCCATTAATTTCGCATTCCTTTTGTTGAGGGTCGATTCGTTCTCGGCCATATTCGAACTAGATTCTTCAGAGTCCATCGGTTCAATGCGGTTATTCTCTGCTTCGGGTGTGTTCGTATGCAATTGGAAATTGATGGAAAATTCAGTAGGAGTCTTCTGATCGTCGCGTGGAGGAACGGGAGTGATATCATCATCTTCATCTTCGTCATCTTCATCAGAAAAGTGAAGAGGACTCAGCAAAAACGACAGAGGACGAGTGTCCGAAAAATCCTCGTTGGCTTTAGTCGGAATTCGGCGAGGCTGAAATGAAACATTCAGGAGTAAAGATACCTCTTTCTGCAAAAATCCCTATTTGAGCGATTCGGGGAATATCTTATCACGCGATTAACGAGAAAGTCGCGCTACAATTTTGCAACAAAATCAACCGATTATGAGTATTCAATAATGTAAAAATCATGATTCTACTAGGGATCATGAGTCAAATAATTTACTTTCATCACAAAAACTGTTTGGCCCCGGGGTCTCTAGGTCATCGGAGAGCTGAAAATTGAATTGATATACCCAGGGCCTGAAAATAAATGTTCTGTGATAAATTTCCTATACATTTCGAATCCTGACCCCTAGTGTGTTCTCACATTATTATATTTGTAATACGGTTTGCAATTTCTCCCGAGCGAAGTGATATCTGTGTTATTTTGATTTTTTGCATCTATACCTGTTCGAACGAGCTGTAGTCATGATGCCATACGTATTGTCCATCTTCATCCATAGTCAATCCTGGAGGTGGCGGAAGTTCCTGACTACCAGCAAATTCTGCCTGAAATGAAGCATAAATATTCTGAAAATGAACAAAGACTGTTAATTAATGAATTTGTTTGATGCTAAGCTGACCTCTACATCATCAAGGGGTTCCAAATCGTCAGTGATTCTCCCAATGCAGGATCGAGGTCGGAGTAGTAGATCAACATCGTCCCTGCAAGATAACTCTATTTCTTAATCTCATGGTCCACAACGCAGATAGCGGATTTTACACAATGGAATTAAAAGTGTGCTCCCTCATGGTCTAAAAATTGGAACGGTCTTGAGATCGATGTCCGGCTTATCCTGGGACCATGCCAGTCTCGTATTAAGGATTTTTTAACTTTTGAAAAATAATTATCGATCGATAGTACGATTTAGGGCGAGAGACATCTCATCTCATTCTTATCATTCTGAACCAATCACTCGCTCTAAATAGTACTATCGATCGGGAACTATTTTTTTCTGTTTTTCTCGTCTCTTTTTTTGGCGAAATCGTTTCCACACAGTAGTGGGCGAGGATTGCGACAACTATGTTATATTTTAATTATTTAATCATCCCTTATAACGTTTACCTGCGGGACAGTTCGATTGCACTTAGAGATCGCTGCACTCCGGGATTAGAGATACAAATGAACTTGGCCATGTATAGTTCGTCCACTGTTAGCTCAGGAATCTCGAGGAATGAATTGCCGATTATCGTAGAACATGTACCTGTATAGCGCGATTACAAAAACACAGACACAATTTTAAAAAAAATCTGGATCTCACTATTCGAATAAACATCGTCGTTGTATCCATAATCGTATCGTTTTATATCTCGTGAAAAATATTGCGAGATGTCATCTTGAACCCTTCCGAGCTGAATTTGTATTTCATATAATAGCAAGTATATGAATACTTCACTCAGATTTACTCTGGGAGAGAATTATAATATGTGAAACAACTTAGATAATTACAAAATATCTAATAGCATTATTTTGGATCGTATTGGATATTGATACTATTAATAAAATTGAATAAAAAAATACTGGCGGCCTATGATCAAAATTTGATGAATTTCATACCCATCTCCTCTTCCTCTTTCTTCTCTGTTTATCTCTTCTCGACAGTCTCATCGTCCAATACTTCGGGAACATCCACATCACGTTGTTTGGTATTCTCTCGCCTGTTAACATCAGTTATATCACAAATTAACAGATAAATTCTTACCGATTCGCAATGGATATCCGAATTCATCCGGTGGAAAAATACTTTTGTCGTTAGCAAGATCCACAGCCACCGCAATCTATAATGGTATTGTAATAACCGATTCGACGACATTGCGGATCATCCGCCTCTTGCCAACTATCTCATATTTAATGTGATTTAATATGACGGCATAAATAAATAATGAATGAATGAATAAACATGCGAAATCGATTAGAACGAGAATTATTGGTGTTCTTTTAAAAGATAAGTCGATGTCAGACTCTGCAGTTGATTTATGACCAAGTGATCAACGAAAGTCAAGTTCTGCAGTAGCAAAGACTATAATTGAATTCATCAAACCTCAATGCTACTCTCGTCCAGAAATGTTGGTCGTGGACGGGGACGTTGTGGATCTGCGGCAGGCTTTCGAGCGAAGGGATTTGTGTACGGATTGAATTTGTCAAAGATCCTCGAATACTGCAATTTTTTTATTAAGGTCAGTTATTTAATAACTATTAAGTTGGGAATTTGGAACGTTGGGAATTTGGAACATTTGCATGAAGTTTTTTTTTGCAAAATTTCACAAAAGGAAAATCAAATGCTTTTATTTTTGCTAATTTCTGCATTCTAACCGGAATTTTAGGAGGTGGGTAGATGCTTCCATTAGCGTAGACTCGAATAGGACGAGGTCCACCACCAATTCTCAGTTTATCCAGAAGCTTCCGAGTCTGAAATGGTGAAGATGGATTTTTAATTGTCAAAAGTTTGTTTCAAATACACATACATGATGAAAAGTTTATAAACGTACAATGGAACGATATGGAACAAGTCTGCCAGGGCTTGCAGCAGAGTGTTTAATTGCGTCATTCATTCGTGCTTCTCTTCTCCTCTTCCATTCATTTTCTCTCTCTATCGGACTCGAGATGCAGATATTGCTCATTAGTTTAACAATCTCGTTCATCGCAATCTATAATATATTAAACTATTTAAATAATCTTACATTGTTTTAGCGATATTCAGGGCTAACACAACGTAGACAGCTGATTTAACAGAATGAGGTTCAACAGAAGAAGTTCGTACAAAATTTACTTTGCACTTTTGGTATCTTTGGATAAGAGGCGGTTTTATGTTTTCTCCCACTACACCCTCTCGCTCCCATCTCCCAAATCTTCATTTTGTCGACATTTAATTTCACACCTTTTCTTTCTCTTTCCTCTGCTCTTTCAACTCAGCTTGCTCTGCCAGTCTTCTCATATTATCTCGCTTATTTCTTTGTTTTCGATTCTTAATTCTTTTCGGTCTTCCAATTTTCAGTCGTGGAGGAGGCTTGATGTCCTTTTTGCTATACGATGCAAGTTGCTTCAGAGGGTCAACAAGATTGTGAACGAGTGTGGTTATTGGAAGGGTTGCCTGAAAAGTGACCACGTTGTCTTTTGATACAGTGATTACGACTACCGCATAGTCTTCGAAAAAAATCTTGCTATGATTAGGCAATAAGATATCGGGATGTTCCTCCAAAATTTCACACGATGCCTTAAATGATAAATGTATAGTCTCTTACAACAATTGTGTTACATCATACCGCTGGTTCGGCCTCGGAAGATGAGTTTTGAAGCTTCAAAACTGTTCCATCACTGTTATCTTCCGATTCCGAATGCGCAATCTTATTCTTCTTCCTCCTCTTAACTAACTTCCTCGGTCTATGCAGATCGGCCAAAGTTTGTCCCGAAAGAGACGATGAGGAATCAGCAGAAACGGAAGAACTAAATTATTATTAGTGAAGTATGTATATCTCCTTGCAAATAAACTCACACTTGTAATTCCTCGAAATCACTGTCGCTTTCATCAGTGAAACACGGCCTGACGTCATCATTATATCTCGGGTCAATTCGCTCGAATCTATCTTTACGAAGATGAGTCATTGTTCGTATTATTCCTCGATGAGACGAGAATTTTCTCTGAAATTTTCCGATTCATACCTTAGTAACAAATGCTTCACTCACTCCGCAAATTTTTAGCGTGACTTCTTCGAACGCTTCAAGGAAGTCGTAAAGGTCGAAATCCCTGACTCGAGAATGCCGACGGAACTGCACTTCTTGAATGACACGCATGTAATCGCCCTGAGAAAATTATGTCATTTTTAAAATTAATTTCAACTCACGGATATATCCCTTCTTGCAATCGCTCGTAGTAACATCTTTGCTTGCTTTTGCGCCTTTCTCAGTGCTCTTCTTCTTCTTCTTTCATCATCAGAATGCTCTTGAGATAGTTGACGCACATGACAAATTTGATCACACAGGCTGCAAAGCGCATCAGTTATTTTTTTATAAATACATTAGTTCCAAAGTTAGTTCCAAATTTGAATTCACGAACTCACTCGAGAGATTGATTTAAAAATTTGTGCTGCAGTTTTCTATTTTCCCTCCACCCCGTCCATACACTCTCCTTCTTTGTAGTCTTCTCTAAAAATGTTTTACGTAAATTGATTTTTCTATGTTTTTCTTTTGTCCTTACCCTTCGAAAATAGTTGCCAGTCATCGCCAGATTGCACTCATTATCTTCAAGTTCATCAAAAAGAACCTTTAGATCTGACATCATCTGATCGTAAGTATCTTCAGCCACCTCTTCTGGCTGCAATTCACAAAACGAAATATTAAATCACAAGGTCAATAATTATTGTGAAATCAATATTTAAAGTTACTAGCCAGTCTGTCAAGCATGATCTCTCGACGTCGCGCCAATTCATGTATTCTTGCATCCCTCTCAACCATTCGCCGAAGCAGAGTGCGTGTCGTTTGAATCTATATTTACGAATTTTTACATAACTCTATTGCATTTAATACTAACGTTCTGATTATATTCTGCTTTAGTGTTGCCGATTTAGGATAAAACATGTTTCCATCCTGATCATATTGGAATTCGAAGGGAGGAATTTTTCCTTGCTTACGAAACTTCTGGATACTGAAAATCAAGATAGAAAGACTAATAGCTGAACTATAGCCATTAGTAATTAAATTGAAGAACTCGCATCTGAATTTCTCTCGTTTCTTTCGCAATTATCTGTTCTTCCTCCTCGAAGTCATAAACCTTCCTTATCGGCTGCCTTACGGTCACTTGAGGAAGATACTGGAATTTTTGTTTATTATAATGTAATTTATAAAATAACTAACATGCGCTTCCTCATTGCTGTCAGATGAGCCGGAGTATAGTTCATAAACACTACGAGGAACAGGATCTTCGATGATTGATCTCTTCGGATCTCCCTTATTGTACAGTTCTACTAGACATTTCTGATTCTTCACTTCTTCTTGAGGGAAAACTGTCTCGTATTCCAGTTTCAACTCTTCACAAGCTCTACAAATTCAAATATGAAGGAACATATGAATGTTTAAAAAGCCATATATATACATAGATCTTCAAAATCAAATATTTCTGATTTATATTATTAATTTGATGATCTAAACAAATAAGCACGTTTTGATTTCATACCTCCTTCTTTTCAAAAATTTCGATCTTCGTTTTTTATATAATTTCTCCTTGAGTTGTTCCATTTTCGGTCGATCGTCATGAGAAGCAAACACCTGTCAATTTGCTGTTTATGCAAATGGTTTATAGATGGATATATTTATTAAAAGTAATCAGTTATCCTTAAAATATGTACTAACAATTTTCTTTTTTTTCGCTTTTGGATCATCCTCGTCAGTAGTGTCCGAGTAAATTGGGTTCGGTACTTCGAATCTGAATCGTTACTTTGGCCCTTCTGCCCTTCTGATACGCTTTACCTTCTAGGGAAACCGCGATCGTGATTAGTCAAGTGATTGTCGTTGAAAAGTCTCTCTATGTAATCGAGGGCGAATCGATTTGCTTCGGAATCTTCAAGATGTTGACGAAGATGCTTCAACGTATCGATATAGCCTGTAAAACATTATCGGCATCGTAGAGTTTACTTGCAATAGTTTCGGTTAATTGAATAATTCACTGCATTACTGCATTTCCACAATACTAACCTCTTGGAATGTCCTCTCCTTCGAATTCTCCGAATCCAGAAAGTTTCACAAGCTTTACGCTCTGAAGTGCATTCATTCCTAACACAGAACGTAGATACGCAGACATGTTTGCGACTTGAGGGAAACTAAATCGCTGCTGCTTCGTCGGTGGCTCTTGTTCATGTATCGCAATCTTAAATTCCACTGCTTATTTTAACATATTTAGCAAAGCTGAAAGAAGACACAAGGCGAACAAAAACGATTCTATAAGTACCTTCATAATTTTAGAATTTGGTGCATTCGTCACATCGCTTGGCGCTCCCTGGACGATCATTTCCATTGAAAATGCGAGTAGACAGAGTGATTGTGGGTCTTCGACGGGAAGCTGATGATTAAATAACAATTTATTTAAAATTGCTTGTGAGAAGTACGATATCATGTTTTTTGATAATAATTGAAAATCTTACTTCCAGAAGATGAGTGTTATAGTCTGCTCTGGTTATTCTTGTCTGTTTTGAGGTTACATCAAAAATTGATCTATCGGCAACGAAACATAAATCGTTCTTTGTTATATCTCGAATATCATTCGCGCGTCGAAAGGAATCATCATGCGGGTCGATTGATGATGCATTCTGAATATATCGATCGGTTTAATTGGAAAAAAGATTTAATTTTTGCATTTTTTTTATGATGCTTTAAAAAGAATAAGAAAAGTGAATTGACATCACTATCATCGCTGTCGTGAATTCTCGATTTCCTCAATCTTTGGACGAATGCATCGAATTTGAGATCGGCTGGAACACATCCTCCAGTAGCTGATTCATGATGCTACAATTATAAAACTATGTTTCGATGAAGTAGAAAGCTGCTTACTCTAATCCACCTGCAGTCATTTGCGCTCATGAGATCTTCCTCTTCATCCATGAGAATGCGCATAATTTCGTCACACCTCCTACAAGCAATTTACACTTCATTAGATGAGCATGCGAAAAAAGGAGAAAAAGAAAACGTAGAGAGATTTTTTTTCGTTTCAGTTTTCGTTCTGACGAACTTACTTCTCTTTTATCAATCTCTTCTTCTTCGAATTTGTCATTTCCGAGTTTCTAGTTTCTTCGTGAGTATCATAAAACTTTCCGTGATCGATGGTTGCTGAAATGCCGATCTCATGCTTAAAAATATGAAGTTTATAAGTATTCATCTAAAGTCAAACTCTAAAGTCTGCTATTTGTGAATATTGTATCTTGAAATGTCGCACATCTCATCTGTTTCAGGGGTCTTCCCTGTATGCCGTAATACATCCCTCCGTGAGAGAGTTGGATTCGAGTATGATTCAGAGGCACATCTAATCGCTTCTCTCGCTGAAAGTCACAAATGTTATATATAAGAGACCTTTCACGAGAGAACGTAGCTTCTGGGGAGGGTCGACGGATGACTTTTTCACAACCAACCCCAATATTTTTTTGGTGATGTTCTCATACCAAATGCTGATTCCCGGCCCAATATGGAGGGTTCTAGCGCACTCTCCGAAAAATGCCAGGCCCGACCCAAAAAATAGAGATTTTTTAAATATCGAAAAATGTACGTTATTTTTTCTTTATCAGACATAGTTTTGCATGTAGATTCCGAAAAACATAGTGAAAAAGCGATTGCCGAACGATGACCCATTGTTCGATAAATCAATTAATTTTGATCAAAATAGAAAAGAGATAAGAGAGGAATCGCCAGAAAATCGACCATTCAAGGGGGGTCGGCGGCGGTAGGAAATTTTGCCTAGCTGAAAAGTTCATAGGAAGTACTTTGAATGATGCTCTATCGAACTGCGTCGGCCGTTTTTGCATATCTCAACTCATTTTCGGATGGCGGATGATCGGAGCGGTTGCACTAAGGATTTTACATGAAATCAGGCTCACAAGAATGGCCATAACTTTGTTCAAAATGAAGATATTCACATTTCCAAAGAAGGGATCGATAGAGGAGAACTCGGTCGAGATTTCATCTATTGACGACATCATTCCAGGACCACGCGCTGATGCGGGGTGGTCGCTTTCCGATAAAATGGCATAACTATTCAAAACGGAAGTTGCCCAACAAGCGACTATGCGGCTTTTGTAGCACGTATATGTATGTAGAAGATCTGAAAAATCGTAGAGATCGAGAGGTGGGAAAAAAAAGAGCGCTGGTTTTAGTGCGCGGGCTGATGGCCTCCAGAACAAAATACCCCATCCCATTGTGTCATTTGTGGCTCAAGTGGCCTAGATTTGTCAGAATTCGTTAAAAAACAATTTTAGCTGCATCTGTTGCAATATTTCATCGTTTCATTTTTCGTTACTCGATATCCTGTATTGTGGTAATCGATGTTATTTTTGTGATATTTGCACTATTAATGAGCCCGCATGGAGTCGGAAATAGTCCCTGAGTGAAATGAGAAGAATGTTATGCATGATGATCTCACCATCTCTGTAGCGCGCTCCAGATCAAAGACATGAATCATTGGAGAGCGCGCGACTTGCGCCTTGCTCCGCTCTGTCTCATCTCATCTCCTCCCCCCCCCCCCCCTCCATTACACACACTCGTTTTGACATTTCTAGACATCGTTTTTCTGTCATAAATTATTAAAATGAAAATTAACACTGACACACACGGTGATCATTTATTTCCCAAAATCAGGCACACATTACACAAGTGAATCTCAAGTTGTGGGAATACAATAGGGTTGGAGCACACGAATACAGGTTCATTTCCGCCCACGGATTCTCTTCTTGCTCGGTTCATCTTCATCAGCAGAGCTGTCATCATTCAGGAAAAGGTCATTCTTGTGGCTGAGAATAAGGGCTCTCACTGCTTCTTCATCGTCACTCTCTTCTTCATCAGTCGACTCATTCGATGATTCATTCGTGGCAACGGGAGTCACATTTTTCTTTCCCTTCTTAGCCGATGCAGAGGAATCTTCGTTCTTAAGTAATCCTCTAATAAGCGACTTGATTTGAGTGATAGAAAGTCTGTTTCTCGGAGAAATCAACAGCTCTCCTCCATTTCCTCTGGCATTCTTCATGAACCTCTCGGCCTCATGAGGATTGACCTTTAGCTTGGCATCCCGTTTCTCTGCGAAGAACTGACGAATTAGATCTCTTGCTGGCTTGTCCAAGGAATTTCGCTTCTTCGTTTCTCGGAGTGCCCATCCCTTCTTGAGATCGGAAGGACGAGAATGAACAGAGCTTGAGATGGCATGTGTCAGTGAGACTGAGGTCAATGTTGTATCGAAAGATCTCGATGCCATTTCCGTGACGAGGTCATGCATTGTCTTCCGTTCAAGCTCGTACTTATGCTTATCAGTGAAGATATGCTTCTGGAGCATATGGAAAGAACGAAACTCGGAACTGCAATTCTCCTCCGGACAACAGAGGATACCGATGAGACAACTGGGGAAACTGTGGTGGATTTGGCAGGTTCTCGAGAACGATGAGAGGTTTTTGTGAACCAGAATAGATCATCAGTATCCACAGTATGTCCACCCGATCGATTAATCTCCAATCGTCCTTCGCAAGGAGTTAGTCGAGTATGGTCGAAAAGGAGACCTTCTCCGATCGAACGATGTCTTCGAAGACGGATTCCATTAGCCTGAAAATAATTATATTTTGGAGATTAGTTTGAGCGACTAATATGGTTTTTGTTTCTCATTTGCTACATCGATAAGATATCAAAAAGGCAAAAATTCGAATGCGTTAGTTACCTCGAATTCGAAGGAAGAATAGGAAGTGATGTTCAGTATGCTTGACTTCACTTCTTTCACATCCGAGATGGAGCATAGATGAACACTCACAGCATTGAGCAATTTGCCAGTCACGAGAGCGTTAAAGAACTGTTCCTTTGTCTCGATCTTCCCTCTAGTTGTAGTCACATGATCGCGTGCATGACGTTTAACAAGCGCGGATCCTTTGAATACAAATTTCATTGACATTCAATTCAACACTGAAAATACCTCTATCACAGGGCCCCTTCCCTGCCTGTGCTTCACAAAATAATAATCCATCAATATCCACTCCCGTTTCATTCTGGAGATTCATCAGTGAGCAGATCAGTGGTGCATTCCGGTAGCAGCCTGTAAACTTAATGTTCCGAGTTTTCCTATTTATTCCGAAAACTTGCCGGCACAGTCCGAGCGGACCATTACTCGATTGATGCCCATCTGCTTCAGTTCCAGAAGAAATTCTTTCACGATAAGATATACCGCTGTTCCATCCTTCAAAGAAATGAGTGCCTAGAATCGATACATTTCGTATACCTGCTTTTCTCCCGGCTCGAAAATATGAACGGAGAGATGTTCGGCCTGTTCTCCATCCTTCACAGTCAAAGCGTGTGAAATGTGATACGCAATTCCCGCTTTGGCGTAGTACTCTACTTGCTTCTCGCGGGCGTAAAACGGGGTAAGTTTCTGTGCCCAGTCAAGAGTAATTAGAGCATGGCCGGGCGTAAGAGTTTGGACGAATTCAGCCTTCTCATCGTGTGAAAGAGATGCACGCATCTGAAAAAAATGCTTCGACTAATGAATTCTTGCAATCGTGTTTACAAAAGTTCTTTTGAAATATTTATCACGCAAGGATTGTTTGTTCATATTGGAGATGATCCCGTTCGTTGTCCACGAGAGATCAGGATCGACAAATGTTCAGAGAAAAAATAGAAAATAAACATGCTTGGTGATTTTTCATTTCGTAGATGGCTTTGCAGTGAAGTTCGCACTCCTCATTGAGAATAGAGAAGTGGGAACTACAAAAATTTGAAATCCATACATTCCGCAGTGACAAACCGTTCAGCAGTTGTCGGTGCAGTGTTCTCAGCATTCTCTAGAAGCTCTTTCACTGTCTTCAGAGTCGTATCGACATCGTTGCACCTTTGTTCGTATGTTTTCTTATTTTTTTCTTAAAAATTATACCTTTGGCAGATGCTATCGTGAACATGAGCATGAGGTCCAGATGAGCAATCATTAGCGAGATACGGGAATGAGGATCAGAGAGGGCGTACGACGCGCAGTGGTCTGCACACTCACTATGACGCTTCACATGAGCCTGTAAAAATTATATTTTCGTTATTTTCAACAGATTTTACACCTTGAAATCTCCGCGCAAATACGATTTAGACAACTGAAGATCTTTTGTGAGAGTTGATGCGATGTCATTCTCGATAAATCCCTTCTTGAGCAATTCATCTACTATAGAAAAAAGTTCATCGAAGCTCTAAATTAAAATTGTCATTATTCGTGAACATCAACAACACCGTCATTCCGTCAGCTAGCTTCTCATCCACACATGTTAAATTCTTGCGTCGAGTTGGCGCAACTAGCTTAATGATAAACTTGGCAGTAGTCTCATTCAGTGCCATATCGAGAATTCCTTCTTCTTCGAGATACTGAGAAAAATAGAGCTGTTTATTGAAGTATTAACTTACTGCTAAGTACATCCTGTAAACTTCATCTATAGTCTGGAGACGCATCAGATTGGGCATCGACATTGTTGTACCATCATCCATCTTTCAAGTCTCTCGTCGAACGGTAGATTGATAACAACAAAGGGACTAAAACAGTTTAATGGACGATACAACGATCAACTGAATACCTCAGAATGAATTCTATTAGCTTATCCATTTTGGCTTCATCATAGCGAACTCGAATGATTCGATGAGGAATATCTACCGATCCTTTCACACGCACAGTTCTAGCTTTCTTGTGGAAGTAAGGAGTCAATCCGATAAGAATTGTTGAAGCTAATCACAAAATAATGGTATTAATAATGAGCATATTGGTAAACAAGATTACCACTGGCAATTCGACAGTTGCAACGCTAGAAAGAATGAAGAGTCTATGAATTTTAGACTCAGCGCGTTCGTACAACTCAGCTACATCGGTGAGTAGTTTTTTTGAAAGGCGAACAGCTCTCGTTCTGCTAAAAAATGCATATTTTGCAACGTTTTTCATATACCTCTAAAATACCCTAATGATTCCTCCATTTAGAACCCTCCCTCTCAATTCGTCCTTCGCATCAGGAGACAATACTTCAATCACGGCATTCAAAGCAGTTCGAGCAGTTCGAACCTTTTCTCGCTTCTGCCTATCAGAGAGATACACCCAATCCTTAAAATTCAATTACTCAACCGAAAATTAAGTCAAAACCTTTCTTCGTTCGAAATTTGATCCCGAGTTCAAAGTATCTAGAAGATGTTTCACTGCCTTTTTTACTTCTTCATCAGCAGTACTCTTAGTTTTCTTAGGCAAAGGAGGAATACGATCGAAATGATCAGCCAAATCGCACACGGAATCTTCAAATATTATGCGTGTTTTTTTTATTTTGCCTTAATGTCACCTGTGATGTCAAAATCTGCTTGGCACGGAACTGGATCAAACTGAGAACCACGCAAAAAAGCGAGATCTTGCTCACACAAAGCTGAGAAAATCATTAATTTGTAAACACAACGCTACTCACGAATTCCAACTCTTAGAATAGAATTTCGTTTTCCCTTCCACCTTTCTGCGTCCGATTTAGTAACAAGTTTATTCCGGTCTCTGTTCAGCATCGGATAGGGCCTAGATATGCAGGAATAAAAAATCAGTGGTTTAATGAAAAATACCTTGATGTTCTGGAAAAGAACACTGTGTTACGCCATCGCGGGATCGGAAGTTTCTCCAGAACGGATTTTTCCAATCAAGAAGAAACATGTTGAGATGACGCTTGCATATCTCATATCTCGAAGATTCCTGATAAGCATTCAAATAAATTAAGGACTACTGAGGCATTCTTCGCATATCCCATAAGCAAGCGCTGATTTTTAATTAATAAATTATACCCCCTATTTCCCTATTGAAATAAATTTATATTTGTCTATTGAAAGACTAACCACACTAGACCAATTCACAGCGAACTCTCCGATTCGGCACATAATCAAGTCTGCTTCATGCGCACATCCAAGAAGCTCCGAATTTCGAGAATCACTCTTCCATGTTCCGATTACGGATTGAAGACTTAATAAGTGAAGTAGTTATTTTATTGGTATTTACAAAATCGCACCTTATGAGATCTCCTTCGCATCTTGATTCTCTTGGTTTCAAAGTTGTGCATTCACCAATTGAGCACTTCCTGGATATTAATTGATAAATGCACGGTAAAAAAAAAAATCGCAAAATGGGGTCACCTTGTATTGCCACCCGTTGAACGATCTGAAAATATATTTTCGCAAATGCTTTTTCCTATACATGAACTTACTATCCATATTTTTTCTGTTCTTGTACAAGATGTGGGCTTTCGCTGCTTCGTAAACCTCAGTTATCGTTGTAAAGAAAAATACTTCAGTAACTGCCTGTTAAAATAAATACGAGGATTGGATTGGAGGAGGAACAATATTATTTTATCGAAAGTCCTACTTCCATTTCTCCGTCCTGAATGGCATCGAACACGGCATTGAAAGCTATATCAACAGCATCAGCTGTGCTGAGGTTGGCGCTGACTTTCCCGAGAAATGGGAGGATCTACGAAGAATTCATATTTGAAAAATAAGAATATCGAAATAAACTGACCACTTTTTTCATCTCCATTTCTTTCGCCTTGAAAAACAGTGTATCGTAGCAATTCTTCAAATTAGCACGTTCTTCTATGGTGAGAGAAGTTTGATTGGCAACACTCGGTACAACGACATGTGCAACCTCTGTAAGGCATTGTATGACTAAATAGATTGCAAAATAAAATCACTTGTGAACTTTTGCTTCAATTGGAAAGGCGGAGATATCTGAAGTGAACACTCTTGGAGAGGGAGAGCCACCATCTGCCGAAAATCGTTCAATTCATCGCCAGCTGCACTCCAAACGGACTGTGCTGCGCCAACCACTGAAGAAAAATCTAAATATTCCAGAAACCATGTTTACTATTTTTCAGGATATTTAGAAGAGACTTACTCGGCTCAAATTGTTCGTTTATCTCGCAAACCAGAAGATCCCCGGATAATCCGAGACATAGCGATTTGTGCAGCTTGACCTTAGTCATCACCTAAAAGTTTTTCACTATACATGAAATTGAATATCAATAAATTGCATCATTATCATAACTCGCACTTCACGATTAAGCATGAAATCTGGCAAAAGGGTGCCTAACGATAGAATTATATTTCTCCGCATTTTGGGGAAATGCCAACTGAAGGGACCTTCCCTGCACTTATCTTCCGAAATATCGTTATCTTTACGATCTAAGATACCTTCAGTAGTCTTACACTTTCGGGGGCACCCGATGCAAAGGACAGGAGAGAGATATTTTTATCTCATCTCCTCCTAGTCATTTTTACACTCACGCAATCGTTGAGATTTTGTCTCCTTCCACTGATGATGCAGCATCACCCTGCCCCCAAAATTCTCATTCTGATTCTCTTGCTCTTATTGTTTTCCTGATTGAATTGAATTATTCTCTATTTTTTTATGAACGGTCCATTCCAGTCATTCCGCATGATGCAGATCAATATTGCAGAATGCTATTAATACTACCATTACTGCTACTGATTCAAGCGAAGGGAAGTATTCAGGAGAGCAGCTTTCCGAAGAATCTCATCATCGAACAAGACCCTGCAGTTAAATATGCCTTGTGAGTGTTGTCCGCCCTTAGTCGTAGGATACGTTTGAGAATATCAAGCTTTCATTTCATATTTTCATATTTTCATTCAACATGCGATGTTCAGAGCTAGAGACGGAGTGGTGACCACACTAGTGGAATTTCTTCTTGACTTCAGTCATGTGAAACCGCAGATTCATCCAATTCTTCATGCAATTCTCGCTGAGCTATGCGAAGGACGTAAGTATTTTTTAAACAAGAGTGCTGTAGTGTCCGTGTTGATAACTTATTTTCAGTGGCTCGTGTATCTAGAAACCGTCGATCGAAGAGAGACTTGTTCACTAAAGAAAATGTCGTTGGCGTGGCTGTCGGTGTCGGAGGATCTTTTCTCTCCCCATTCGCTGGCGGTGCGGCGCTCGGACTTGCAACTCGTAATACAATGCTGATTGAGAAGCTGCAGCAGGAAATGAGGTATTCATTTTCTAAAATTATTTTTATTGCAAACAAAAAAATTAAGAAACAACAGTGATATCGCCGAAATAATCACGTTCAACAGAGAGATTGATGAACTTGTGTTTTCAAGTCATTTATCTGGCCGTTTCTTGACTGGTGTGACACCCGTAAGTTATTTCTTCTCATCTTAATAATTTGCTATTTTTTATCCTTTCAGTATCTGATGAAAGCTGCCAACATGTCAGATATGTATGAAATTCGCGATCGTGTCAGCTTTCATGCTCAGCAATGTGGAAACAACTCAATTATAGCTTCTGCGACATACGCTGAGCCGAACGGAATAACAGCAGGCAACCTATTCCTGGTATTCATTTTAGTCTCTTTATCTGTTAAATTGGATAGCATTCAGGTTGCTGACCCGGGATCCTTCGTGAACTCCAGGACGGCCTATGTCTATCACAAATTACCCAGGAGAATCTTCTTGAAGAGTGATATGACAGAACTCAACGTCGAGAACTGTGTTGACTCGGTAATATTTTTTATTAGGAAAATTGCTTCATGAACTATCAAATTCCAAAAATGGCAAATGTTGACTTTTTGCAGTATGGTGGAGGTAAAATGTGCGACAAAGTTGATGCTGTCCCGGACAATACTTGTTCGATTCTCAATTATAAATCACGATGTGATCGAATTATCGTTCCTGTTCTCCCCGGGGAACCTATCGTCAGAATAGAAGGCCACTTCTACATCATTATTTCTACAGATATTTTTGTACGTATCCACGAGCTAATAACAACGCATTCATTTTTCTTTTAGAAAATCACAACTATTGATGAGGATGATGTTTCGAGAGAAGTGAAGCTGAACAGAGATGGAATCACTGTGCTCATGCTCTCTCACGGTGAAACGTTCTCTATTGGAGGCAAAACGTACCATGGAATGTCCGAAAAGACTATTGTGGTGAACATCGATGTGGTTAGTCTAAATGTTGATCATGGACTAATTTGTCCCTTCAGGATCAACTTATCTCTCATTGGTTGCCGATTGGATTGAAGTACAACGGAGCTCAGCAGATTGGTACTAATGATGACATCTTTTACCCTAGAATGAGTTGGATTGGCGGAGGAATTTCAGTAGTAATTATTACTATAATCGTTATTGTTTTCTCTATGAGACTCGATTGTTCTGTTAAGTACAACCGACAATCACGTCGAGGTCCAGTCATGGAGAGACAGTGAAATCCAGTGCTCTAGAACACTCTTTACATAATAGATGTCACAAATAATTCTCGTAATCAATCTGTCGTTCATTAATGTGTAATTCAAATGCTATATTTCTCTTAATCCTGCCCAGATGTATTCCGTCTACAAATATTTATTTCCCTCAACGTGTGATATATTTGAGTAATGTGTGCGAGATGTTTTGAAGTAAATGATTACCGTTTGCATCAGTGTTAATTTTTTGCTCGGATTACGCTCTCTTTGAACTAGTTATGACAGAAAAACGATGTCTAGAAATGTCAAAACGAGTGTGTGTAATGGAGGGGGGGGGGAGAGGAGATGAGATGAGACAGAGCGGAGCAAGGCGCAAGTCGCGCGCTCTCCAATGATTCATGTCTTTGATCTGGAGCGCGCTACAGAGATGGTGAGATCATCATGCATAACATTCTTCTCATTTCACTCAGGGACTATTTCCGACTCCATGCGGGCTCATTAATAGTGCAAATATCACAAAAATAACATCGATTACCACAATACAGGATATCGAGTAACGAAAAATGAAACGATGAAATATTGCAACAGATGCAGCTAAAATTGTTTTTTAACGAATTCTGACAAATCTAGGCCACTTGAGCCACAAATGACACAATGGGATGGGGTATTTTGTTCTGGAGGCCATCAGCCCGCGCACTAAAACCAGCGCTCTTTTTTTTCCCACCTCTCGATCTCTACGATTTTTTCAGATCTTCTACATACATATACGTGCTACAAAAGCCGCATAGTCGCTTGTTGGGCAACTTCCGTTTTGAATAGTTATGCCATTTTATCGGAAAAGTGACCACCCCGCATCAGCGCGTGGTCCTGGAATGATGTCGTCAATAGATGAAATCTCGACCGAGTTCTCCTCTATCGATCCCTTCTTTGGAAATGTGAATATCTTCATTTTGAACAAAGTTATGGCCATTCTTGTGAGCCTGATTTCATGTAAAATCCCTTAGTGCAACCGCTCCGATCATCCGCCATCCGAAAATGAGTTGAGATATGCAAAAACGGCCGACGCAGTTCGATAGAGCATCATAAAAAGTACTTTTGCTAATTTTTTGAGCCGGATTGGCGACACAAATTTCTACCGCCGCGTAGTGGTCAATTCTCTGGCGATTCCTCTCATAATATGATTTCGATAATGATTAAAATTCTAATTGAACTAAGTAAAGCAAAACAGAACAAGGATGTGTCAATGGAAAAGGATGAGAGGGTGCCATGCAAAGAGGGCTACTGTAGAAGACGGTACTGAGTCGGGGGCGGGTTCCTCACATTCATTGCAGCGAGCGATGTCGTCCAAGTAGAGAGAAGAATGAAGAGGTGACCTCGCAGCACGAGCGAAAGAGTGAAGAATGAGGGGAGAAGGACCCCTCGAAACTAATAATGAAAAATGTAAATTGAAACCCATTGTTCGATAAATCAATTAATTTTGATCAAAATAGAAAAGAGATGATATGATTTCGATAATGATTAAAATTCTAATTGAACTAAGTAAAGCAAAACAGAACAAGGATGTGTCAATGGAAAAGGATGAGAGGGTGCCATGCAAAGAGGGCTACTGTAGAAGACGGTACTGAGTCGGGGGCGGGTTCCTCACATTCATTGCAGCGAGCGATGTCGTCCAAGTAGAGAGAAGAATGAAGAGGTGACCTCGCAGCACGAGCGAAAGAGTGAAGAATGAGGGGAGAATGACCCCTCGAAACTAATAATGAAAAATGTAAATTGAAACCCATTGTTCGATAAATCAATTAATTTTGATCAAAATAGAAAAGAGATAATATGATTTCGATAATGATTAAAATTCTAATTTAACTAAGTAAAGCAAAACAGAACAAGGATGTGTCAATGGAAAAGGATGAGAGGGTGCCATGCAAAGAGGGCTACTGTAGAAGACGGTACTGAGTCGGGGGCGGGTTCCTCACATTCATTGCAGCGAGCGATGTCGTCCAAGTAGAGAGAAGAATGAAGAGGTGACCTCGCAGCACGAGCGAAAGAGTGAAGAATGAGGGGAGAAGGACCCCTCGAAACTAATAATGAAAAATGTAAATTGAAACCCATTGTTCGATAAATCAATTAATTTTGATCAAAATAGAAAAGAGATGATATGATTTCGATAATGATTAAAATTCTAATTGAACTAAGTAAAGCAAAACAGAACAAGGATGTGTCAATGGAAAAGGATGAGAGGGTGCCATGCAAAGAGGGCTACTGTAGAAGACGGTACTGAGTCGGGGGCGGGTTCCTCACATTCATTGCAGCGAGCGATGTCGTCCAAGTAGAGAGAAGAATGAAGAGGTGACCTCGCAGCACGAGCGAAAGAGTGAAGAATGAGGGGAGAATGACCCCTCGAAACTAATAATGAAAAATGTAAATTGAAACCCATTGTTCGATAAATCAATTAATTTTGATCAAAATAGAAAAGAGATAATATGATTTCGATAATGATTAAAATTCTAATTGAACTAAGTAAAGCAAAACAGAACAAGGATGTGTCAATGGAAAAGGATGAGAGGTTGCCATGCAAAGAGGACTACTGTAGAAGACGGTACTGAGTCGGGGGCGGGTTCCTCACATTCATTGCAGCGAGCGATGTCGTCCAAGTAGAGAGAAGAATGAAGAGGTGACCTCGCAGCACGAGCGAAAGAGTGAAGAATGAGGGGAGAAGGACCCCTCGAAACTAATAATGAAAAATGTAAATTGAAAAAGGGGACCCTTATGTGAAAAAAGTCGAGGTGAGTCATGACCAAAAATATGGTCAAATTGTTGACCAAAAATTTTAAACTGATTCATAATGACGAAAAAACATTATCAGAGGCATAAACAACTGTTGGCCAAACATTCTGAGTCCTCTCGCTGTGGACCATTTTGTGAAAATGACCGGGGTTTTGCGGCTAATAGAGCTACGGAGATCGTGCAGTCATTGGGATCTGGGAGTGAAAAATACTAGCCGTGGTATTTTTGCTCGTAGAATCCGATTTTTTGGGTCCCAAATGTTGAGGGGAACAAAAAATTTTCAGGAGAAGCAAAAAAACCTCGAAATTCGAACTTTTCACCATTTCATCGTTCGGCAATCGCTTTTTCACTATGTTTTTCGGAATCTACATGCAAAACTACGTCTGGCAAAGAAAAAATAACGTACATTTTTCGATATTTAAAAAATCGCTATTTTTTGGGCCGGGCCTGGCATTTTTCGGAGAGTGCACTAGAACCCTCCATATTGGGCCGGGAATCAGAATTTGGTATGAGAACATCACCAAAAAAAAATTGAGGTAGGTTGTGAAAAAGTCATCCGTCGACCCTCCCCAGAAGCTACGTTCTCTCGTGAAAGGTCTCTTAAAATAGTTACTCTGTTTTTTTTCCATTTTTTTGGCCCGGTATCTTAGTTTAACTACCTTGATTATAGGCATCACTGGTCCTGGAGGCTGTGTCGTGTTGAAATTCTCATAATCTATCTTCTCTCGCCTAACGGGAATCTTCGGAGGTGACCGATGGTGGAAGTATTCTACGTTCTTGGGCAAAGGTCTTGACCTAAATAAAATCATGTCGCGATTGCGTTCGAATGAAGACGATTGATTGAAAAATATTTACATCTTGAGAGTCGTTTCCAGAGTAGTCACATCAACGAAATCACTTGTATACACTGGATAAACTACTTCATTCTTCTCGAAATGCGGCAGGTATGGCAACGTCTTGGTTATTCTGATGATCAAAACTAAATTTGTAAAAAAAACGCATGTCGTAAATTTACGGAAATGGTCTGATTAGATCCTCTTCTTCTCCATATCGGTATTTACGAGGTGTGGGGCATGAAGATCTCTCTTCGCTTCTTGATCTTCTTGATCGTCTCTTTATCAGCGAATGCATTTGATCCCATACTCTCCATTCGACACATTCAAGAAATTCGTCCCTATCTCGTCTGAAGAATATGGGTTGAAGTCAAAAATAGTGCACCCATGAAGATATAGTGGCCCTACTTAAAAATGGTGGCAACAAAATAAATATAGCAGCCCCCAATCTGTATAGCTATACATCTCGAGAAAATAACAGACCGATCTCTCGCAATCGTCGCATATCGCTTGAACGGATGAACGAAAATGCCCTCTTCGTTAATACTTGTTAGGTCCGGATCCGATTGCACCTTAATAAATACAATGATATCTTTGCGTGTGTATGATTCAAATACTCTTCTGATAGAAGTTGATGATCCAGTGAAAGAGATTGTGTTCACTTCTAGCTCTGGTCTGAAGGATATATGATGTTACTAAGAGGCTAACATTTTGAAATGAAAATTCATTTTGAAAAAAGTGTTTTCGTACTCATTACTACGTTTCTGTATGTCCGTGGAAAGTTAATTGTCTCACTTCAAAACTAGCGGGCATTGAACACATTTCCACTCAGCAGGAAAGGGAACAGCCTCCATCAAACCTCCGTCAACATCGTCTTCGGCGATAAAATGGTCAATCAAAGTAATGGGGCTGAAAATTAATTTTTGAATACATTAATTTTTAGTTGTTTACTATTCATCATTTATGTTGCATGGCCATCGAAACTCCTCTACTCCCACTTCTTCCGTGCTCTTCGGAAGTCTTCTCAGAATCGGATCGACTTCGCTTTCTTTGCACGCGCCATCCTTAAATTTTCGATAATTACAATAATTAATCAATTCCCGAGGCGCAACAAGACCAAGAAGTAACATTAAAAAGCGGGGTAGCAGGTAGAGAAAGAAAGACTCTCATAGCGTTTATGGGGTTTTCAAGCCTACGCTTGAATATTTTGTGATATTTGGATCAGTACGAATTCTATTGAAAAGTTGGCAACGCCATCGTTATATTCTGACAGGGAACGAGTAGTATCTTAGCGTACTATTAATATATATTTATTACTTATTTTTTTAATATAAAGTATAAAGTCGAACCGTAAGTTGTGAACAATCGGGATAAGTGTTGTATTGGATGACCGCTGCTCGCTGAGATGCGCGGAAGTGAATAAATAATTTATTCATGTCTGATGGACACCATACGGCCAAGCTAGGTGTGCCTCTGCCCAGGGCCTGCAAGAATGAAAGAAATGAAAAAAATGTGTTATGGCTATGCATATAAAAAGTCCTGTGAGGCGTTTGCGGTTTGCGTTTGCGGTTCGTTTGCGTTCGACGAAGTGAAATATATTTGCAAAATAATGCCCGGAAAGTATCACACTTCTCCGGGAACATCCACGATCGATACGGGAGTTTAAGACATCGTCGATCGAATAATAATACTCGATGGCGATCAAGTGCAGAGAAGAGAGAAGGCAAACTAGGATGAGTTGAAGGGGAAGTAAGAGGATGAGCTAGTGTCGCTGATTTCAGAACCTAAAGTTAATACTTTATGACTGATTACTATTTTGTGCAAAACCTTCTTTTTTTCTTCTCGTGATATATCTAACAGTCTCATCGTTTTCTCTGTGAAGACCATGAGAAGGTTCCTCCTGTCACTAAACATCACACTTGGTGCATCTCATTGATTTTGACAAGAAGTTTACCTGAACCACATGATATCCGTGATCCTTTCGACTATTCGAATAGAGAGAATGCGTACGTGCTGCCTTGGTTCCTTCATCGGAATTGATACTTTTCCATCAACAGTACGGAATGGACCTTGACATCCTCCGAATTCATCTGAAACATAATTAATATTTATTGATCAGAACGTTGACTCACCTTCATCATCTGGGTACTGACTGAAAAACTCCTTTTCTTTATCTCCTGCAGTCAAAATGTTGTTGTCTTTGTCCAACAAACGATCTTGATCGATCACTCGGACGATATAGCTCATACGCGTAGTGCTTAAAGTAGTAGTGCTAAATCTTCTACATTTTCAACACTAATATTTTTTAACAGCTCAGATTTCTAGGCAGAGATTCTAAATACGCAGAAGCCACTGAAATATATATTTAACAACTAACTCGTAATAAGAGAGAGCGACGAAGCGTGGAGTGCATGGGTGCTGCTCAATCTTGGTGATTACCAGATTAGCTTTGGCCGGTGCCATAACGTATTCAAAGTTGTGTCTACCGCGTCTGGAAAAGATTATGATTAAACAGTCGTACATCGATGGAATTATTTTAACTATTTTCAAAATGATACTAAAAGAATTAGGCACCCAATCTGTGTTGAATTGTCCATCTCCACTCTGCAGATGGCAGCATTACCATCAGCAAATCCGAGTGCAATTGAATGACGCGTACGAACGAAAGAGAGACATGTTAGTTGTTCCTGCAATACAATCGCAATTTAGTGTACCCAACCCTCGAGGATTTTATTGATTTGACGTTCAAAACAGAATTGCTGCGGCTGAATATACCTCTGGAAGCATTTCATCGAACCTCAATGAAGCAATCAGATCGAATTCTTGCTTGTCGAAAATTCTGAAGTATTCAAATAGTTTCACGATTGATCGATGCGACTTTTTTACCGATAAGTTCGAAGACTTCTCGAGTCAAATACATGCACGATTCCACCCTCGAGGGCATGAATGCGAGGAGCGATTATTGGAACGCTTCAAATCAGTATTACTTCAGAAATAATCCTAAAGTGATACTCACTAAGTATTTCGTAAACTCGCATCTGCAATCTGTTCGATTCGAAGAGGAATATGCACTGTCGGATTCTGGTATCCGTCTTCATATATGCTGTGCGAAGTGGGCTCTTCCACAGGAGGACCCATCAGCTCTTTATCTGGACGCCACTGAAGATTTTTATCAAAATCATGATCGCAAGAGTGTATAAAGCCAAACCCTGAGCTCCTTGCTCTTTTTCTTAACAGCATATCCTCGCCGCTTGTCCCCAATAACAGGAATCTGCAGCTCTCGCGTTGTCTGTAAATATAGCGATACGATTTAAATAACAACTACTACTTTGTTTCAATATTTATATTGTTGAAATATTGTTGAATAGCTCACTCTCGCCCATTTATTCTCGAAGGTGGGATTGACAGGATCTTTTCCATGAATGCTCACTACAGATCCTCGATTGGGGTCGCGATCGAGCTCTCAAATATTCTCATCACTTTTCATTTAAGTTACTGATTACCATAATGCCGGTTGAGCTTTCTCTCTCGTTTGAACGCAAGAGTTGACTTTTCGTGATCCGGGAAAAGGCCAACGGGATCCCTTTTAATGAGATTTATATTTCATCCGTCAAATCAATGTTCAATAATATCAAAATAAAGCTTACTAAATGTGGTGTGAATTATAACATTACTCATTAATCAGTGTGTATTCAAATTTGATCAATGAGGTTAACTCAGGCTCACTTCCTCACAAGCAACTGTGATTGTTGTTCTGGATTGAGCCATTTCTTCTTAGGATACTTCCCATTCTGATTTCGTTTTCTCAACTCGACAGAGAGATTTTCATCGCTACTTGTCAGTAGAAACTGGAAAGATGCTAAAATAGAAAACCACCTTCTTCATTTCATATTACGTTATTCACATAGATGAACAAAGATATAAATATTAATGCCGCCGACCTCTAATTCACTACTGCTTGTTGTCCCCGATGACTCCGACGATGTCAAATAAGCCATTATATCGTTGATTAAATCAAATTAAAGCGATAGCTCATCTGAAATTTGTGTTTGCTACGGTATGCCGAGTCTACGAATTTTACAGGACCACAAAATTTAAATATATAACAAATAAATAAGTTTAGACTAATAAATACTTTGGAATCGCAAACTAATTCTAGTCCATCTTACCAGTGTAGTACACAGGGAAATCGTTGCGGGACCTAGCGAACAACATGGGAATAGGAGATACTTGAGATAGTTGGTATGGTGGATATACACTAAAAAGCGGATTTTACATCGAATTGGGGAATTTTTAATTCGAAGATACGATTTAACCCGACTTTCATGAGATATTAGTAATAAGAAGTAATTATCGGGTTGTTGTGAAAATTTCACAACAAAATCTCGACCAAATTTTTAACTTTTCCTGCTTTTCTCATTTAATTTATGAACTAATTCTTTTCAGTATAAAGATTAGACAAAAATAAATGAAGATACTTTTATAAATGATGTCACTTGAAACAAATCTACTCTATAGCAATTGCCAAAGGAGTTGGAGCTAGAGGCAGAAGAATGCATTAAAAATCATGGTTCTTTTTCAGAAGATCGCGATTCGTGTCTTCAAAACAACAACTATGGAAACGATAATCATATCCATCACATCGACCCAGATCGTGTATGCTAAGTGAATGAGAATGAGATCAGTATGTCATCAATGATTGATCATCAATCATCGAGTATTTAAGGCAGTGATATGTAAATAGCGAGTTTCGTTGTGCGGTCTTGCAAGGATTGGACGCAGCTCCTTTATGCACTTAACATAACTATGTCATACTCAGATGCGTCTTCTTTTTGTGGTTCTTCTTGTCATTGACCTGTCTTTCGAGGCCTTTCCTTGTGATATCGATGTGAAGTTTAATTCGCTAACCGATCAAAAGGTACTATGATGATTACGGGCGGAAGTCATGAAAACTTTGCAGTTTCGAGTTGACTTTTTCGTGCCTTCACTCAAAGTGAAAGCATACAACATTATTTTCGACAAGATCGATCAGAACAAGAGAATATCAGTAAGTACAGTTACTTCCACTTTTTTACCATAACGTTTTAGGTGAAAGGTGACGACTGCGACAGTGCACAATGGCTGATTCAGAGCTTTAAATTAAACGAGGAAACGCACGAATGGGATCAAGTGAGTCCTATAATTCTTCCGTAGTATATAACTATTTGAAAACTAGGTGAGGAACGTTACCGTCAAGTTCTTTGGGAATGGATACATCAAATTCGTCTTCTACGATGATCTTAATCCTACTCTCAAAGACAAGATCGGAGTGTGGAGCTCTGAGGGAAATTTTGGGGATAAATGCAGTAATAATGAATGGCCTCATTGAATGTATATCGATATTTGTCTTGAAATACTGATGTGAAGCCAGAAAAACAAAATTCGAACAAGAGAGACGTTTTGATCTACTGACCCTATAAATCAGGATCATGGCAGAACTTTCCGAGGACCTTCAACGACCCGTAGAGAAGTTAGGAGGTCATGTCAAATGTGTCCCCTGGATCAGCCATATTCAGTTATTAGATGAAACAAGTGATAAGTGCTTGTTATATGTAACTGTAACGGTCTTTGCTCCATTATAAAAGTAATGTTCTCGAGGTTCTTAAATTATGCACGGTATTCCACTTTTTTTAAATTCAATGTTTTTTGCAATTAATCATTTAATATTTCTCTACCCGTAAGGAAAAAGTTAAATAATCGGTTTTACCTATCGCATCTCTTGAAATAAAGAACGTAAGCGAAAGTTACGAGTGTGCCTTTATCTTGACCAAGCAAAGAGCGCCCATTCACTCTCACTTTCCGATCCATCACTGATAAGCAAGCAACACCGGGCACTTTTACTTTCTCGGCAGCATAAATAGACGATTGTTTGTGCTAACACGAAATAATTCCTAGCAAATACACAATATTAAACACAGTTTTCAAATTTCTGTTCACGTTCCGCAAACAATAATAGTGTGAAAGGAGGAGACATGTGTTTTTTGTCCATTCAGCATAACTACTGATTCGTTCGGTAAGCAATTTTCGGCGCTCTCAATGTCGACCCCTCAATTCTCAACAGTTATCAGTGATGGGCGCTGTGCTCAGTCGCTTGCCTGTCCTCTTCGGAAGACGTGCCCAACAGGTGAGATGGTATTCTTCAATAGATGAGATGAACTTATCAGAGGGCGGGTCAGATGCCTATAAATGGGATTGAGTGTGCAAGTGTCTCGCAGTCTCCTTTCCATTTTAACATTTATTTACATCTTCACAATCTTCTAGGAGATCAAGATGAGCGATCTGCCCAACGAGCTTCTTCTCGACATCTTCAGCCATGTTTCGAGTAATGATCTTAATAGAGTGCGTCTCGTGGATAGGAGGGTAAGTATCCAAGTAGATGTACGACAAAGATTCATCGTCCTTTATGCAGCTGGGCCGAGTTGCGGTTAGCGCACGGAACATTCGCGCAAAGCCGAGATATACGCTGAAAATCTTCCACAACGAAGATAACGATGATTTGATGATTCGGCTTCAACGAAGATGGAGAAGCGGCGGAGAGACAGAGGTCAGATGATATCTGTTGTTGAACCAGCAATGGATGTAATGTGATAGCTCCTATATGTGCTCAGATTAGCATCAACTCTGATCATTGGGGAGGTTAAAGTCAACGGGGAGAGACGAGGGTGTACCTGGCACGTTAGATCCTAGTCTGATAATGTGACAATCATTCGCGTGAGCAAGCGATTCCACATGATAGCCACGAGAAGAGAAATGCTCATTAATAGACGAATAGAATCTGAGAAAGCATATGCTATAACATTTTGATATCAATAGGACTTCTGTGAAGGAGCGGCAAAATATACATAATTCATTCAGGCCCTTTCTACATTCGATCTAAATATATTCGATCTCATTGATATTGATGTGATAGAGATTGAAGGGCTAACGGAACGTAGTGGATCCGAGACAGCTATTAAATTCATCAATTCAGCCGTCCAGATCACAAGTAAGTGTTACCACAAATACGATTACTATTTTCATTAAAGGTGCACTCAATAACGTTTGTGAACTCCGTCTTACCAGTGTGACTTTACCTGATTCATCAACATCAGAGCTGTTAAAGTTCTTCAAAGTATTCATTCCGCAATGTATGGTCAGTAATCGTTCATTGTATGTCTTGCTTAAGCATTGTGATTCAGCATGTTTTCGTGCGTGATTGTCTCGTTCCCGTAGCCATTCCGTCCGATATAATCGCCATATCGGTGAGTTTGCATCCTCATCTTCATGCTAAACAAGAAAACGCTGTGACTGCAAAATGGGCTGCTTATTTCATCAAACGTGCGTGCATCCGTCGATTCTTCCTATTAAAAAGATAGGGTCAGCATTGTGGGATTATGAAGCCGATATGGAAAGTGAAACTGTTGCGAATCATAGATAAGAATGAGTGGACAGAAAGTGGGGGGAACCCCGTCAACAACAGACTTGGATGCAATGGAGATGGGGATGATACAAATATAATGGAGGTCCAAAAGGACCAACAAACATATCACAACAACAACCGTTCAGGATTACATCGATGTTCATGGCTTGAATGGGGTTTTTTGAAAATGCACAACCGTCGCTTTCAGAGCCGACTCCGCACTTTCAAGTGGTCTCATTCCTTTGCGAATGAAGGAGAAATGGAAATGAACGCGGAGGTGCTTCGACTAATCTCAATCAAGCTCAATATCGAATGCACTACTGTCGAGCTAACCGATGCCGACTACTCGGGTGTTTTTCATATCTTTCAGGTAAGATCCATCACTTACATTTCAGCAAACGGTAGCAGAAATAACAGACGGTTCATGCACATACCAGGATTCGAACCCAAAGCTTCCGCTTCATGTGTTCTATTACTGAACTATCTGTGCACATATACTACTACTTTTTTATATTTCTGGGTGGAGTAATAAAAAAAGAAAATTCAGGACTGGATGACGATGTCGAAGCCAACACATTTCTCCCTTACTCTTCTCAATCGATCGCCAGAGTGGCAGTCACAATTACTCACCGAATGCACTCGTGCCGGATATCACAACTTCCAAGGAGAGTTCGAACATCCGGGCACTGATTGTGCACATATTAAGGCATGTATTACTTATATTACTATCAGGTGCTCGATTTCTTATCAATTATCGAGATTAAAATTCTTATAACACAGGTTTGCTGTGAGTGTATAGGTATGCCTACAACATCAACATTCCTCGAAATCAAAGACATTATATATTTTCTCTTGGCAAAAGGCTTCAGTGTTCCCACACTCTTTCTGAAACCCCGTGATAAATGATATATTAAGGTGATGAATGGCCGTCAAATATGTCAACTTCTTCCAGTACTGAATGTGCCTGCTAAAACACGCGATATGCCACAATTGATGGCACGTTGGTTCAGAAATTAGACTAAAGAGCTCAACACAATTTGAATATTGTTATTTATTTTATCACTGTTTGAAATGCATAGATATTTTCTTTTCGTATACGAGTATTCGCATAAACGATTTAAACGATTTGCAGAAAGACTTCAAGAGCGATCTCTCGAACACATGCCATAAATCTGTCAATAAGAATATGATTGGGTCAATGAGGGGAAATTTGCATTTGTTATAAATAACAAATGCGAATGTTTGCTGTGAGTACTGCATAAATCTTTGTTATTCTTTCTAGGGAATCGAATACTTTCAAAAATACTAAAGTATGCATCCGACCCTAATCTCTTCTCGCCCAGTCACACACTACGCTCATTTGAATGAGAACAGGCCATTAACGAAGGACATTGGCGGAAATCAGTTGATTATTGTTCCCCGGGGAGCATTCCTCTCTCTCTCCCTCCACTCACTCCATTCACTCGGAATAGGGTTCTTAATTTATCTCCTTTCGCTCGTCGACCGAGTCCTCTTCTCCTCTAACTTCATTTGGGGAGCCATTTGGAGACAGAGATGGGGGGCCCTCTCCCGTCACTTTCCCTCATTGTCTAAGAATCTTTATCTTGTTTATTAGCCGGCCGATTTCCACGAGATAGAAGGCCAAAGTGCTGTGCGATTCCATTACATCAGTGATACTACACGTTTCACTCTTTCTGTCTTACTTCTCTTCATATCACCCATTCCCTCTCTGATGTGAGGTGGAACAATTGGTCTCCCCCTTCCCTAGCTCTTTCTTCCGAACAACTGGAGCGACCGATTGAGATGAGAGATCTTCCGATCGGAGGTTGTAATTCTTACATTCACTGTCCTCATTGAGCATAAATATATGACAATTTCTATTGCTCGTCAAATATCTCCCTGGGTCCTGCAGAAAACATGATTTTGTTCTAGAGATCTCATGAAAACAAGAATATCTAGGATAGTCCCGCAAGGTACTCGTTCAGTTTGTTTTGCCTATAGAACGTAAATAATGAGAGAGAATTTGAATTATTTGCCCAATATGTCTTTATGTCCTATGCTCTCCCTTTCAAACCTCAATTTTAAATTTAACATCAATTCATTCATTAATTTTAGATTTCAGTAATGAAGTTCCGTCGTTCCGGCTGTCTTATTCTGATGTCACGAGCCTCTTTCGTTGTCATTTCCTTAACTTCATTATGGCTTATTCTCATACAATTTAGCAACATCAGCGTTACTCGATTCAGTCCTCGATTCAACTGTGCAAGTGCGATTTTGAGTATAATGAAGATACATATTTTGAACTGTTTCTGAACTGTCTCTAGCTCGAATCAACTCAAAACAAACTATTTTGAAGAACCGGATGGGTCAAATATTGATGAAAGTCTTAATGAGATGCCACTAGAAAATCTCACATCTTGCCAATGTCGTGCTTCTGATGGAACTATGTGAGTTGTTTCTCTTTTTTGTGCAGAAATTGACCGCTCATATTTATATGTTTCTAGAGTGGAAATGTGCTATTCTCTTCCGGAAAACCCGGAGATCAAAGGAACCAAGTTCAGCTGTGACCATCTAAAATATTTAGAGGGACTTGGTGAGTTAGTACTTTTAATAAACACACCTGGTTAAGCCACAGCGAATTTTTTCACTTAGGGTCATTTATTTTTTCCATTGCAAACTTGAGCCAAGGAAACGATTAGGAGCATAATCGCTTTCCAGTTAATTTAGCTAATTGACAGACTGATAGGGAAAAAGTTCAATATTGTATAATAAATAATGTCAATTCTTGTAAATCTCCTGGGAGAGAGTACTTCTCTTGAGAGAGAGGATGAAATGGGAATACCGTTCAGACCTTCTTCATCATCACGATACTCTCATCGAAGATGACACTCTTGAATACACAGTGATAGTCACTGCTGCGTCGGCCGATTTTTCAAACATGTCTCCCGATTGGTATTCAAATATATACTAAATGAATCTGAAGAACACAGATATTAAGGTTTCTCGGTCGCGGAAGGTTCACCCTGATGTTCGAGTTTACGTTTACAATCTAGGAATGACTCCGTCGCAGATCTCTGAACTCTACGAGGTCGCATTTTTCTTAATTTTAATAATTGAGTCATTTTTTTCCGCATTTTTTTTACATAGTTTATGCATTTAGGTGTGCAACCTTGAGATATCCGAAATTGACTTTCTCGCTTACGAACCTCACCTACGAAATTTGCACGAATTCCGTTGGAAGCCTCTTGTGATTGCAGTAAGCATTCGTTCATTCCTGAGAAATATATATTTAAATTATCTAATTTTCGAGGAAGCCCTCCGCCAATTCGATTCGTTCTGGTACTGGGATTCATCGGTTGTGCCCACAATTGGACATTTTGATAGGGTGGCCGACTTGATCAGGCAAGATTTCAGGAAATCATTTTAGCAAAATCATGATCTGGTGTCAGTTTAAGTTAAGATTATGAAAAAAGTGACTCTCAATCTAATCATCACATACAGTTCGCATATTCAGATGTCGCGATCGTAATAAGTTGTACAATGGACTGATTCCATCTGTTGAGAATCGTGATCGACGAGAGGACCTGGGAAATATTCCGAGCGGATTCGATGAAGATGTTCATACAAAGAATGTGAAAGAGTGCAAAAAGGTATTCCAATAGAAGCATATCCACTCGGAATTCGATATTTATATCGAAGGAAAAAAAGAAGTATTTATGCGAATTTTCAGTATCCTTATCTCCTCCACAGTTTCACTGGTCACGGAATTTTCGCTGCAACGCACAAGGGTAATCCGCATTTATAGTGACGTATTTTTAATAGATTACAGACATGTACAAGTATCTGCCTACGAATGACACAGAGATCCGCAAAAGAAAGGCTAAAATGTTTGAGGCTGGATTAGCGTACATTGTGAGGAGAGATGAAGTGCTCAAGGATGTTATCAAATGGTGCGAAGTTTTATTTTGACCTTCCCTCTTTTTTTAAAATCAGTTTGTGAAGATCAATGTAAGCAAAGTGAAAAGCTCAAAACCACTTTGAGTGGCATGATGTTGAATGCGTATGGATTGAGGTACGTGCTATGTGCATTGGAGAAAGACTGCATGGCACCTCATAATTCAATGCCCACGTGTTTCTTCGAGGGGCACACCCAGTATGAGGAATGGGCCGGATGTCATCGATTTGATCAGAGTGTTAGTTATTTTTAATAACTTCTGTACTTTCGATGAGATTGATGAAGGCCAATCAAATGGCCTTTTCATCATCCCGGTGAGCACTATTCAGTAATTTATCTGATAGTATTGTTACTTAACCGTCTCGGGTAACAAGTGTTAGTTAAATAATCATACTGTTGTTTCTTCGCCTCTGTTATATTTTAATTTCCTCATTTATATTGTAAGTGGTGCTATGATATTTTTGTATCAATGAATGAATCAGGTCGAAAATGAATTCATTGTAGGCTCTGAACATTCTTCTTGCAAATGTAAATCACTACGATCGTCATTACTACACTTCGGATATCGTCGATTTTTTCAAAATCGAGCGAGAATTCGATGAAGAAGAAGAGATTGATATGCCTGCTCTCGGTTGCAATAAGCCTATGCTTGTCAATAACATCTGATCGGAACATTTTCAATTCACGGACTTCACGGATTTTAAAATCTAAATAAGTCCACTTTTTTATTTAATTGTTTTTCACTGTTTGACTGGTAGAACTATTGCATTTTGACATCGATCATCACTTTTTCTGCTCACTTTCATCGTCATGGTTCCCTTAGTTGTTTTTTGATAAATTTTAAGACAATACTCATCAGAGAGAAACTCGCGATGATTAGCAGAAATGGTAATGAAATTATATCTTTCGTCTATTGTAGATAATAAACACTCACAAAGAGGAACACGCTCCACGTAATGATTGGGATTCAGTCAAAGTTTCTTAACATATTTTCGGGGTGAATTTCCGACCTGTTGGTCCATTGACAATTAAATTTGGCGTTTTCTGAATCGATGACCAATTGTAACTCAACAAAGCGTTAAGGAAACATTGAACTGAACGTGTTATATTAGATGAGAGTGAGAGAATTAAAATGAGAAGGAGGCGAGCGATAGATCCCCAAGAAGTTTTTTAGTTTTGAGGGTTGTAGAGCCGTGGCGGATAAGTGCGCCGACTTCGAGAAAGGATGGGAAGATGGTTGAATTGCTATTGTGTTACTCGCTCTCAGAGAAAGCACAGGGTTTCACTAGCCCAGCTAATCGATTTTCACATTGAGAACTCACCTTGACAGAATTGATGCCCATCACCGCTTAAGTAGCCTTTTTCCCCGAAAAAAAAAACGCAATTTATGTCGGAGATCGACGATTGCAATATCGACCTTTACCCGTTTGCATTCAATTGATAACCCTAATATTTCAAAGCCATGAGAAACAAAAGCCCTTCCAAAAGAATATAAAGTATATATATACTGTATACATATACAAGATTCTCTGTATACAAGAGAGCGTATTACTGTCTGGACAAAAAAATCCACATGATCAACACATAGATGATGGATTACCAAATTGATCAGAGTAGAGAAAGAAAAGAAAAAGAGAGGGAGCATTCGCATTGGGAATAAAAGGGTCGACGGTGCCTTTCTATCTTACGAAGTATTGCAGGTAGAGAGTTTTCTAATCTATAGCGTGATCGCGTTTCTTCGTTATTCCATCAGCGAATTCCATCTTTCAGATCATATTTCACTAGCAGGAATGACCATTGATAACGATCGAAAACTGATCCGCACGAGAAAGACTTTTCAAATATTCTCAGGTGCATTTAGGGTCAGTTTTTCGTTGTTTTATAAAAAATTTGTTCTTTAGAGATGGAAAAATATATATGTACTCCATCTTTTGACAACATATATCCGTTTCAGAGAAGTATACGAAGATTTTCATTATTCGGACGAGTTGGGGATCAGAAATCATACGATGATATATTTCTCGAATCAGGTGCCAAAGGTGTGATGAAGAAGAGCAAAACTTTATGCTTAGCTTTATCTTAGAAATAACATAACTGTGAAATAATATTTGATCTAACAATTTAAGGTGATCATGAAAAGAATAATTCATTTTCTCATGAGCAATCTGACTACCGTATACGCTCTAAGAACAAGAATACTCTAATTATAAATGCTTCGAACTTGCCGCAAATCGGATCGTATCGAGTCAAACAACGTCCCATCTTTACGTCTCGAACACAGCCTCTGGTTCGACATTCAAGGATCTATTAATGTAGGATGCTAGCCAGTCATATCAAGTCCTACTAGAAAATTCTAGGTCATGGTGGTCAAATCTGTGAAAATGTAATTTAATTATCGAAAAAAATACAACCGTTTGCTTGCTCATTTCTTGAAATAGCTCGCAGCGCGCGAATCAGCCAACAAATATTTATGGAATTTTGATTTGATGGGAATCAACCTCGCTGAAATTTTACCGTTCTATCACCAGGATTGTTTTCTTCAGGGCACAATACCTTGCGAGTTGGCATCACATGATAATCACTTCTCCGGCTACATTTCCCTGGTATCGGTGGGCCATTTATTTTTATACATTTTTCAAATGGTTGCTGTAGAAATACTATTGTTTTTTAACATTGCAGGGAGAGATTGATCGGAAAAATCGATTACAGGTTCATTCTGCATCCTCAGTGTCTTTCGCATCACATATAGATAACCCGTGTGAACTCATCAAGATGACATCGTTTGAAAAGCGACGCAGGTGCAGTAAAAAACGCAGCAATTGATAGTACTCAAGCAAATATATTAAAAACTAAAGCTTATAGTGACAGTATCTTTTACAGCTCATGCATTTGTTCTCTCCAAAAAACACAGATAGGCATGGCACAAAGCGATAAATATTTGGAGACATTTCGATTCGATTCAATTATTTAAAAAAAAGATTTATAGATTTCTTTATAAATCTAGAACCGCACTATCCGATTTACCTACTTCGAAGTTGGGGCATAATCGGTTTTAGCTATATGTCGTGTCAGGCAAAATCAGGATTATGCTGTGGCTCTTCATGCGAAGCAATCTCTCTTCTGTCCCGAGCAGGTAAGAGCATGTAATAACACTTTTTTAAACGTTCCGTATATTTTGAACCATGTTTTATCCAAGAAATGTAACGTTTACTTGATGCAGGCGAGTCAGATCGAATTCGAGATCATCACCCTATCCAACAAAGATTTTCTAGTTCAGGTGCATTTTTTGTGACATCGAAACACGAAAATGATTGTGCAGATCTCTGCTCCAAATGGTGAAAAAAGCCCCCCATTGTCAATTCTAACCTCGCAACCCGCTAGATTTTCTCCATCGAATGTGAGTCATATTAAGATTCAAACGCGTTTTAGACTAGCCATTCAAATGTTCTTGGCGGAATGTTAATTTCACGACAAAAGGAAGGTCATTACGGCTCGAGAGCGGTAATCGAATTAGATCACGAACTCATAATAGTGAGATTAGGTGAATGGTTGGTTCAACTGTCATTCAATCATCCTAAATAGGTGGATGGTTGATTAAGCCATCATTCAACCATCCTAAATGGTGGATGGTTGAACGATGAGAGTCTGGATACACGAACGCTTATGAGAGCTACTTCTATTTATAGGCCGCGAGACGGTATGAAAGCCGAATAGATTCGGTTTAAATTGATGGGGGGGAAGCAATAGCAAGAGAAGAAATCGGATCTGTCACTCAAATCTTAACGAGAATCGATCAAATAAATGTAGGTAGGATGCGGCCACGGAATCTGGCATCTTGAAGTATTCGAGAGGGAACAAGCCAAATTCGTACCTAAAACTACCAAGGAGGTATCCTATTTATTATCATTTTTTTATTTATTATAGATATTTTTAGGTGAACCTTCGTGGATGTGGTCTTCTCGTCTTTGAGGTTCTTCGAAGTGGGGATCTTCGAATTTTCGATCGACTTTGGCTGGATGTCATCGATTAGTATCTTCTATACAAGCTTCCAAGATGACACAATGCGTATTTTGTGCGTTATATTATCTCTGGTATTGCCAAGTTAATGCATATAAAGATGAAAAAAAGGAAAATGTGTTTTATTAGACCTTACACTTTATCAAAAACAGTAATTTTGATTGCAAAATGGACAATGTGCAAAATGGACAAGACATTGATGACAATAAATTGACAATGAATTATGAGATTATTGGCGTTGATGACGAGAGAAATAAGATTTAAGTGGATGACTATTAGAAATAGGGATCCTTTTTTTCATCAAAACTGCTCACTTGACGCTTCAGCGGAGGACGATCGTAAGTTATCTGAACCCAAAGCGTTAATCGTTTTATTTCTTGTTTTCCTGCTATTGAAGCTAATCCCGAATATTATATTTCAAATATTTCAACCACCAAGTGAACATACCTGACAGAATTCTGAAATACCACCCAGGCCTTCGGCTGAAGACGCTGCTGAACTTCCACCCCTTCCTGAGGACTCGGAAATGATGGAGACACACGATGCACTGCAAGCACTTGGACTCAAATTGGTAACTATTACTACGAACGGAAAGATTGTTTTGGGGGCGAAAGCATAAACTGTTGAGAAAATAACTTTAAAAATAAATAAATTAACAGAACCAGTTAATTTTAAATATATGCAGCCCTTCTCACCTATTGGTTGTCCTTGTTGTCATTGGGGAAGGGATGAATCCGAGATTCGCGGAACCTTCACCGTTGAAAGTTGCAGCTTTGTTAGCTGGGTTATACCTGAAGAAGAATATAATTACTCTGGCAATATATATATATTGTTTCCTTCGGTTATCGCACTTTTGAATGTAGGACAACTTTGAAGAGTAGATAAATTCTTATTACTTACTTGAGTTGTACAGTGTTGAAAGTGAACCTGGAAGGCGCAACTGGCTTGCGGGGTTGGAATGGAGAAGATTTGTTGTCGTCTACGTTCATATAGTCTCTGCTTCGAAGAGATGAACTCCCATTCAAGTCTTAACAGCCATTGTTAACAATCATTTATTCGCTTTATATCGCTTTAGTCTTGTTCATACCATACCGGGATAATTTGATGAAGGGTTTTCACGGACGATATCCATTCCTGACGGAGATCCAATAGCGGAATCAGGTCCATCTCCTTTCCCTCGATTACCGATCAGTGATTCGAGTTCATCGCTGCAAAAAGTGTTTGCCTCTCAAGGTGATCATAAAAAGAAAAGACTAACTTATCGCCTCGTCTCTTCGTATTTCCACTCCTTAGTGGAATTGGTGGAGGAGGGGGCGATCGAGCACTTGATGCTCTCGCTGTTGATATTGATGGCCGAACAAAGGTCTGGACGGGAGGAGGAGGAGAGCCCGGCACCCAATCACAATTATCATCATCATCATCACAGATTTCATGAGCCGGCTGAAAATGTTCCAGTATTTGATTTTTTACTGGAGAATTAGGCAACCAGGAATGGAATATATAACGTATATATAGCATATTAGGGAACATTCTCACCTCAGAAGGTAGTAAGACAGGCGCACTTAGAGGACGCATCTTCGATTTTCTGCTGACTCTCCGATGTGCTCCGTTCGGATCTGTCTCGATTGTTCCATCGGATGAATCTGAGAAGTCGTCTCCTTTGTCCGTCTCCGAGTCAATTGTCGTCTCGTGAGTTGTCGTACCATCCTTTAAATATTACCAATTGTCAAATTTACCATACTACCTTGTTCAAGTGCAAATAGTTCTAATATGATAAGTGAATCTTGACTCACATCGGTACTTATCTCCGCTCTATGACTCTCTGTGAGCATCCAATCAAAATAATCGACAATCGTGTCAAACGAAGGACGGTTCTCAATCTTTTCCTGCCAGCAGCAAACCATGAGATTGTAGATTTCATCGGGGCAATTGTGTGGTGACTCCATACGATAACCGTCCTGCAAATAATTCACAGCTGATATTATTCACGTTTTATGCACTTGTATCATCTGATGAGAATGACTACCTTGAGACAAGAGTAAAGCTGCGGCATGGCTATGGTGGGATACGGAGTCCCGCCAAGAGTCATTATCTCCCAAAGGAGTATGCCGAACGACCATCTGAGAAGGATATAGGTTAAAATGAATTTGCTTGAATTTTAAAGTATGTAATATCCAACTGTGCTCACACATCGCTTTCAACAGTATAAACATGAGAGTCCAGTGCCTCGAGAGCCATCCATTTAATTGGTAGACGGCCATTGCCCTTGCGCCTGCAATCATTATTATTTATATTTTTTCTGATTGAGAAAGGGGATGACTTTTTTCAGAGAGATGAGGCTTCAATGTTATCAACAACAAATGATCCATGTGCCCTTTACCTGTAGTAGTTTGCGCTGTAAACATCTCTTGATAAACCGAAATCCGAGATTTTCATGATGAAATTTCCGGTAACGAGTACGTTTCTTGCAGCGAGATCACGGTGGATAATCTTTAAAAAAATCGATCGGTGGTAAAGGTAAAGGTAAAGGTCACCCCGTACTCTAGGCACACGAAGTCCTGCGGGAGCCCACTGCTAGGCCAGTGACTATTTTATAAGGCCAATTCAGTCCGTAGGGCCCAATCTATTCTTCGGACCTACTTTACCGCGTGATCTTGTCACTCCCAATTCCCCTTTCGGTCGCCTTGGTGGGGCGGGGAGCGGTGTCACGGATCGGTGGTAGCTAGGCTTTAAGCGCCTGTGCTTTGCGCACTGCGATTTTCACTACTTTCCATATTTATAAACCCCTTGGAATTGTTTGCTATGAGGAACTGAAGCAATTTTTCGGAACATGACTCGCACCTTGAGACTAGACATATACTTCATTCCTTTGGCAACCTGCCATGCCCAATCGACCAAGTGACGCTGCGTTAGATCCTTGATCACACACTGCAATATATGAGGTCTTAGATTTTTTCTCGTAGTATTTTGGTTTTGCAGGAACTAACCTCATACACTTTCTTCTTCGGCTGCAGATATTCTGCGTCTTCAGGAGAAGATACCATTGCCGAGAGAGATTCCTTCTCTTCCTTCGGACGATGCGCTCGAAGAAAGTCACTGAACATGTTTGCACATTTATACTGCTTTATAAAACTTTATAAAAAAAATGGTTATGAGAAAGTACAAGGACATAATGATTGAGCTGATTGACCAATTTCTCTTACCGTAAATTTCCTTGCTCGCAGAGCTCAAGCACGACGAAAAGAGGGCCAGCGCCTGTGCAGCATCCAACTAGCCTGTTAATGTTCTGGTTACTCTAATACTAATTGGCTGCTGTCTATTACCCGAGCACGTTTTCGTGTCTTCCGATTATCTTAAACATTTGTGCCTCTGAGAAAAGATCGACGAGTTCCTTCTGATGCGCGTGTTCCTTCAGTCTCTTAACTGCCACAGGAGTCTGAATTGTACAAACATGCACTGTCATATCTCCGAATCACGTATTTGTATCCAAATCAAATTTTCAAACTCATTGATAAACTTTCAAACTCATTGGTAAAAAAAAACTTAAACTAAAAAAGAAAAATTTAAAATTGCTCACATCGTGGCTGTTTCCGATATCATTCTTTTTCTTGTAAACTCCTTTCCATACTACTCCGAAGGCACCCTCACCCAACTGCTCAATTAAACGCAATCTAAACATAAATATAGACTAAGGTTAAGGATAAATTCACCGGCCTCTCTCTATCGATCTCCCACTCTGGATCAGTCTCTACTTCGAAGTCTTCGAAACTGGTGAGATCCGAATTGAGACGAGGTCTCTTTTTCATCTGAATTACTACATAATAAACAAGTATTGAAGACTCCTAGTTATGCATCATAAAACATTAGAGAAAGTGCTAACTGAGGTGATAGAAAGATGGAGGCCTAAAGATAGGGAATTCTAATTTCATAAAATGAAAGCTCTATTTATATAATAATATTTAATTTTAAATTGCACCTCATGGCCGTTGGCATCCTTCTCGATGATCTGTACTGCGTAAGAGGAAGGAAGATCACCCACGTACATTTTAGGATCGTCCGATTTGTCTCTCTTTCGTGCAACAATCATCTTGAAAAAAATTTCAATGAAAAATGTGTGAAATTTGTTTCTGGGGAAACTCTTTTTTTATGAAAAAAAATATACTGACCAATCTCCTTCTGGTAGGAGCTTTCTTCATCTGTTTTTGCTGCAACATCATCAAAATAGCAACTGAAATTAGTACATAGTATGTTTCTGGTTATTCTGCGTTCCCTAATTTGCTGAACATCACGAATGCATGGGATTTTACTGTTATTTGATATGACAACGAGATACTCACCAAGAGTGAGCGCGAGTAAAACGGAGAAGAAGAAAATAAATAAGCCCCACAGCCAGTACGATCCCCATTTGGGAGGCTGTTTCTCCACTCCAGTCAGAATATTGACGGCCATGAACTCATTCACTGTGAGCGAAGCGTTCGCCATAACCTAAAATTGCTCTTAAATACGAATTTATATTTGTGAATTGATTTAGCTGAAGAGGTTTAGCTGTACCTTCCCCATCGAATTTCCAGTGACACACGCATAAAGTCCTTGATCAGTCATCTGAACATCTCGAAGCTCGAGAGTGGATTCTTGACCCATTGATGTTATATAGGCATTCTCAATATTAGGAATTATTTTGCTTTCCAGAATATAAGACGGTGTGAATATAATGGCTCTAATCTCACAACTAGTTGAGCGTTGCAAAAGTTGAAAACCGTTTCAACTTTTGCATTTATCGTTAGATTTCTTACAATTGGACTAGTTCAATCTACAAAAAGCGCTCAACTAGTTGTTGGATTAGAGCCATTGCATTTACACCCCCATATATGCTCACCTGCATCTTCTCTGTTTCCGTGTAGTTAAACATGTACTGCTTTGCGCTCTCATTATAGTAGTGATAGTATCCTTCGGAAGTCTGTTCTATTTTCAGCCAGATTATGTGCGGGATCAAGTCTGAGATCACCTAAAATTGTATGTCTTCGAATTATTTATGACCATACAGTAGGGTTCGTTCGGTATCGGGTATTCCGACCCCTCTCGCTTTATACGGTTACATCTCATAATTACTGATGGAGTCATAAATAAATAGTGAACGGGAACCGAACCTGCAACCCTATCATACGGTGCAACACGCAGCATAAATACTGTTGTAAACACGGACTGCCACAAACCCCCTTCCCCAAAAGCTCGCCTGAGCCCGAATACCACCTGTTGCACACATACCGCCCTTAACGCACATTGTCTCGTGTGGTGAATAAAGAATAAAGAATAAATACAAGCCCACTTTGCATTTGAAAGTAGCAGTATCATTGACGTTCACTGTCTGATTCATGAGGATATTTGGCACGATAATGGGCGGGCTTCTCATTCTTGCCACAACTGAGATATTGTAACGACGGTGAATCTCACCCTTTGAGTTGAACACCTGTTAAGATAATAGGGTATTTTCAGTCCAAAAATAATCAAAAAAACATACTGCACATCTGTATAGTCCCTGGTCACTCTCAGTGACGTCTTCCAACTCCAAATAATGTCCTCTCACTTTAAACTCAGCGCCCGTCGAACGAGTTGAACTAGCGTAAAGAAGAATCTCATCTTTGTACCAGATGTACTATAAAACAGTCAATTATTTTAATATTGGCTCATATGTGAGAGAAACCATTGGAGATGGCACTCCTCCGGCTCTGCATGACATCTTGATCGTTCGTCCAGCTGGGGAAACAATTGACTTGAAATCGTCCAGTTCTTCCACAAAGTACGGTGGAACTGTAAGTATAGATTTGTGAACTATTAAGGACAAAAAAGGGTAACCTCTCTTCTTTGGATCGTCTAGAATTCTATCTCGTTCCGGCCCGAGTTTTGTCTTCGTTGCCTTATCTAACTTGATCTTCGGATGCTGATTTCTTCTATTATTATCTTCGGTCTCATACGATTCCTCATCCATGGCATCACTTTCGATGTCATCTGCGTTTACTCTTCTTTAGTATTATCTAAGAAACCCGTCACGAGAAAACTTATCTTTTGGAAAGGGTCGAGGTTACCATACCAAATGCTAATTGCGAGCACAATATCAGGGGTTTGAATGCCCTCTCCGAAAAGTGGCAGACCCAGCGAAAAAAAACCGGAATTTTCATTGAAATTTTCACAATGAATATTCAAGATTAAAAATAAAAGTGTTCTTAGAAAATCCTCATGCTCCTGAAATCAGCATTTGGTATGTTAAATTCACCAATAGTTTGCAAAAAAAGTCGATAGTTTCGGGCTGGTTCGTTTTCTCGTGTAAGGTCTCTTAAAGTGAAAGTAAGGTAATTTTAGTACATTCGGCATCTTTGAATGTTCTGGATTCCCGAATAAGAGCGAGGGCTCTCTCCCTTCTCTCCATTTCAGTCAAATTCTTCCAGTTGATCATCGCTCTCTCCACTCTAGCTCGGCCTTCTCCAGTGAACAACTTGGACAAAGTAATTGATACGAGATCAATTCCCTGACGGCTGATCAGATTCAGCATCTTGAGTGGATCTGGAATGCACCAACTGTTGAAATTATTTACCTTCATCGATCACTAGAGGTTGAGAGGTCGAGCGTGCGGTCGACTTGGGATGCTTTCGATTCAACATGTCGTCAAGGTTCTTCTTCCGTTCGGGAATCTTTTCTCGCCAATGAGTGGATGCATGGTGCTCCTCGGCCGTTTGTGACTGCTCCTTCACGTAATCATGCACGATAACATCGGCCGTTTGTGTGGGCTCATCATGGGAAATTGGCACGAAATCGTCTGCTGCTCTTCGCGCAACCGATGGGTCATCGCCTTGTGGCATCTCTTCCTGCTCCCTCTTCTGTGGCGTGGAAACAGCACGTCGTACCGCATTCTGAACGGATGCGACGACGTGACCTTCAGCAAGAGGAGGATTAGGCGAACTCGGAAGTGGAGAAAGCGTTGATGAAGGAGGGCGACGATGGATTGACGAATCTTCCTCTTCTGCCTCTGACGATTCAACGCTCGTTTCGCTGAACTCTGGACAGGGAGGATTGAGGCAGGGAAGGGCAGCGAATGGCTTCCGGGCGTGATATTTGATACGGTGCTCGTATGGACGACACACCGCTTCGGTCGCGATCGTGTAGTTGATGTCGCGACGAAGAATTTCGTTCGTGAACTTCCAGAAGCATATGCACTCAAGCAACACGTAACGGGCCGGAATCTCGGGAGCGAGATATTGGTCGCACAGATCTGGAATAAGAACACACCATGCGGGAATTTATATGAACCATCATTTGTTAGATTCGTCATGCACATCATTTTTTTCAATATGCGTGCACACTCAAAATCTTAAATCACTCATCAAAACATAGTTGGAGCTTACCGATAATATCAAGCTTGAAGATTCGAGATATGTTACCGTGGCGGTTTCCCACCAGACAACTCCAATCACCCTGCAATTGTTTTACAATCGGTTCAGAATATTTTAATGCGGTGATGACTGAATATCAGTATTGAAAGTCTGCGACATACAATCCGGCCCGACTGAAAACGGGACTCTCCATGTCCCCCTGGGTGCCCCCCGTGTCCCCTCGCCTTCCTATAGCTCCAGCTTTGAAAAAATGGCTTCGAATGGTTGAAAATCGAAATCCTCTAGTCCTTCCTCATCGAATAATCAGATAATTTTTTTCAGCAATAAGAAGCAATTTTTCAAAAAAAAATGAAATTTTTCTTGATCCTGTGCAAAAAAAAGCAAACCTGATCCTGTGCCTCAATTCGCTTGATGTTGATGTACATGTGGTTGTGATCCTCATCGATTCTGCCAAATTCTTTCATTTTCTCCTCCGTCAGATACTCCTGATTTCTGAAATACCAGAAAATTGAAATTGTTGGTCTTTACCAACTGATGTTCGAATCTTGGGCAAACAGCCTCTTATAGCCTGAAATAGTGTCTGGGTGCTTGAATTTCGGAGTTTTAGAGTCAATTTTCGCATTAAACATTTAATGACACTTTTTTTAAAATATGAATCAAAACAAGCTTAGTACAGCCCATGTGAGGTCTAACTCAATTATTTCAGAAAGTCTGGGGATTTGATAAAATTATTTTTAAAAAGTAATTGACCACAACTCACCTGTACCAGAAGACATTTGGCTTAGGTTGACCTATAGCGGAACATTTCAATCTTACTCGATCACCGAGGTATATGGTATGGTCAAGTTTAACAGCGGACTTGAATCGTGGAGCACCCTCTGTAAACATGTGTAATCATTTCTAATACTTTAATTTTTTTTATTTCGCAAAACATGTTCGGTCTTTCTCATCTAGACCTTTTGCTGCAGTAGCATACAACAGAGTTTTCACTTCCTTGGATGCACTGAAGCCTTCCACATTTACTATAACAGCAAACTAATTTACGTACATATTTTACATTTCTCATCAATTTTCACTCGTTTCACTACGCTCACATTTTCATGCAAACATGAGAAAGAAAAGAGGATTTTCAAAATAGGAGAAAAGTACGGCTCGGTTGGGGTAGAAAGGTCCCGTGAACGTTGTAGGGTCCCTAAAAAAGTATAGTTCTAAAAACTAAAATGGTCCCACAAAGAGTAGAAGGTTAGTGTTCGTATTTTTCAAGGTTGGAGGCTCACAAAAAAGTAGAAGGGTTACAAAAACAAGCTTTGTACAAAGCGAGTTCCGAAATTGAAAGATTTTGCCCGTTCGCAGTGTCTTCCCAAACAGACACAGTTATTTACAATTGTTCACAGCAAACAATACGTTTCAAATACTTTGACATTTGGATTATATCTGTTAATGGTTGCTTTTTTCTTTCTTGCATTCTTAAATTGCAGTACGGAAAGAAGGAGAAACAAATCAAAGCTAGCTGGTTGAGTTAGACCCATAAATCCTCGAGGAAACGGTTGCCACGTGTGCCCAAGCGGCGGGTTTTTGTTTGTCTTTGAGCGACCAGCAGATTTACTTTTTCATACCAGATGTGCGGATGTGTTCTTTTATGAAAAGGGGCTACATCCAAAGATATATGGGATGATAGTTCATCCTTTGCATAAACAATTGATGGATGAGCCAACTAATAAAGTAAGCATTCTGTCATCGCTTCCGTTTATACTTTCGTCGCCTGCCACATGGCTAAAGTTTTCCTTTCTTAAACAGCTCGATTTGCTCGCATTTTACTGTCGCTACTATTCTCTTCATGTTAGGGTCAGCCATAGCAGTGCGCGAATCAGCAAAAGAAAGGGAAGATCAATCGGAGCAGAGAAGAAGGGGAGTAACGCAAGGAGAGAGTGAGAGCGAAAGGAGGAGAGGATGGTAGGAAAGAAATACGATCGAAATCGACGACTCTGTCGACCGGTTGTTGATAATCAGCATGATTGTGCATACCTTACAATTTACCACTAAACTCACTATTGGAAACAAATAAAAACGATAAAGCATTTTGAACATTGAGAAGTAGACACACGCATCTAACTCCAGGAATGACTGTTTTAAATAATGATTGTCGAAAGTGTGAGAACTTACCGATAACCGCTCCATTAAATTCACCATCTTCATATTCATAACTCGAGACAGTTAGGAAGAGCAGAAGAAAAGGAAGTGTGACGGAGAAATACATTATTTGCCGCGCATTATATGATATTCTCAAAGTCAATATCGATGAATTCAATGAAGCTCTGTAATAAGTAAATCATAAGCTGTTAAACATTGAAGCAGTATCATTTAGTTGTGCACTCAAAATGAATGATTCGGCGAGAAAGAGAGAGAGAAGGAGTGAATTGAAGAAGAATGATAGAGATAGAGAGTGTGTATGTCTCTTACGAGAAGATCGAGATAGTAAATTTAGTGATGGTCAAATGATAGCGAAAATCATCAACATACGATATAGTTTTGAGACATCCATTTTGAATCAAACTGTGAACAAATATTCAATCAATACTGTACTATCTGATCCCTCCAAATAGCCAAAGATACATTTGTTTATTTTTAATAACATTGAAATAAAAGAAATTTTAAGAAATCCGAGAAACTCATAATTGTGGTTAAATATAATTAGAAAATGGACTTCTGTGAAGAGGGGAAGAGAGAGAGAGAGCAAGGCTCGAAAGTTCCTAGAGACAGCCGCCAAATATAGTTGTATTCCCTTTGACACCGGATACTGCCGAATGCACGGAGAGTCGCTTTATATGAGAGGAGGAGTGGAAGAATCTCTAAAAGATGGCCGAGGGCAACAAGTTTGCAACAAATGTCATATTTGCAAAGACGAGTCAAATAAATCAAGTGAAATGATCGGAAAGAGTGAAGTAATGGCGGACGATGAACATCTGCCGTGTGATTACTCTCGAAGGAGGAATTTAATATCTGAATGGTTTATGAAAGAGAGATGGGACGGAAGGAGGAAGGAGGAGAAGAGGATAGACCAGATGTGGCCTGCGGAGTATTCCTGTTCAGTTGGGCAAGTATTTTGAAAGTAATTCAAAGAGAAGTAAATTATCGCCATGATATTATCATTGAAAAGAGAATTAATTTCATGTTGATCAGGGGCGTTCTCTTTTTTTACCAACATTTTAATATTTTCCGATTTCTTCGCGCAGAATCTGTGTAATGGGTCACACTATACCAAATATTTTACACTAAAGAAGCGCTTAAGGACTGAAAGACTAATTCCGTGATTTGGAATATTTCGATATAATGTTCAAAATACCGTTCTCAATATTATCTCTGCCGGATTACGGTTTTTCCTATTCCTATATCTGAATTACTGTACAACTACAGCACTAATTGGTAAATAGTATAATACTTGAATTTTCCTAGCCCTTTCCTAGTTCCGTGCCAGGCCAACTCCCTAGCCCCGCCTCTTATAAGGGAGGAGGTGGGATAGGTACGTTCTCTAGTGAACGGTCTCTGAGAACAATCCAAAAAATCCTTTTCTATTCAGTTAAGAAAATATGAACACAAGTTTTTTTTATTAACTCTGGGCCACGTAAAAGTTTGATTAAGTGTATTTTGTGGCTTTTATGGTGGTTGCTTCGTATGCATACAATAATTGAATCGATAAAATACAAGGGAAGTATAAAATGGATGTATCATTATCATGCTATAAATAGTTATAGAGCAACTCACGTCTCACGTCAGTCAGTCTCAGGCACTCGATCAGCTCACTTATTATTGAGGCTCAACAACTCCGGAAACATCTGCTAGCACAATTTGTCAGTCTCAGCACTTAAGCGACGAACAATTACAGTGGTGATAGAGTAGCAGTGATGATTACAACTCGAAAATGACTTTTCTCGCAGTGCATTCTTGTTATACTTTTTTATGTTATCAATAAAATGAGTCTCTGCGACAAGATGACTAGCAAATTAATCATGAGTAGACAATGTCATGGAGCTTTATGAGTTCTCGCATTTTATTCCCAAATGTATGAAATATTAAAAAATGATCATTACATGAAAAAAAGGTAATTTTTTTCAATTCTTAAAAGTAAAGCAGTTGAAAGTGAGAAGATGACGGGAGAATCCATTTGATGACAGGTGATTTTTTTTGGGCAAAGGAGGTTGGATTCAAGAAATTTTGTGTTAGTTGGAGCCCAAATCGCATCAAACGGAGCTTGTATGACGAATAGAACTGTGGGTTCGGTTAGTCCATCGGTAGAACGATTCATAGAAGGATACAATCATGTAACAGGTGAGATCGACCTTTGCTTATTGTTAACATCGCACTATCTCATTGCTTTGCAGCGCCACTTTTCTCGCTTCTTAACTGTGCAGTGTTTTTTCTCATCCTTTTTGACAAAGACAGCAAGAACAAGGTCTACAGACATTACATGCTAATTTTGCAGGTAAGCTATTGCAAATATCTTTTTTTTATTTTATAAATGAATTTGTTAGGTAGTGACTATGATCGCAGACGTATATCTCGAGATGGGAATATATGTCGCATTGGCAAATGAACGTGTTTTCTACTCTCTCGGATTTGTACCCTTCGGAATGGATATGGTGATTGCCATGGTAAGATATTGAAGAAATAAAAAATATTAAAAAAAAAGAATTTTGAATTTCCAGATCGTGTACTTGATACTCACAGTGGAGGTAATCAGCGCATACGTAATGTGTGTCATGTTTCGTCATCAAGTGATTGTAATTTAACCGACAGTAATTCACACGCCTTTGCCAGAGCATGCAACCTCCCGGCTCCCAACTTCGGGTTTCTCGCAAGATGTTTTTCTGTGCCGTTATCACTGTTAACATTTGGATGCTATTCTGGCTGCCACTTGTCTATTACGGAATGAAGAAGTGTCAGTACTCTAACAACGTGAGGGTCTTGTGACAGATGCTTAAGGATGCTAAGGTTAATGCTTAAGGAACTTCCATCTTTTCTGATGTGGCTCAAAGAGAAGGAAGTATTCGCTGCATTCACGTTCAATCACGATCAATACGTGTGGATTTCAATAGCAGGTCTCGTTTCGGTTCTGTTACTCTTCTGTGTTTAATTGTTCGTATGGGAAGAAACAGGTGAAATTAAACGGAAATTTAAAAGCCTTGATAGGAGCAGGCATGGGGACTGGTGAAATGCCGTAGCATGGCTAGTAGGAACAAGTGCCAGAATTTCCGTTTTAAAAATGAATGAAGCCCGAATAAAGTGAAAAGGAGTATGCTCAGGTCTGCTTCTACTAGTCGTTCCTCCAAGTGTCATATGCGCCTTCCTTTTCACTCACATGTTCATGTTACTGAGAACGCCGATTGCAAGCACAAGTGCATCGACGAGAAGGTACTCATGTTCATTATCTTTAAACGAACGGTCGTTACGCTCTCAGAAAACTGGAGAATGACTATGATGCATTTAAAGGTATCAACGTCGAACCACTCAATCTCTGGCGCTACAGATAGTTATTCCCTCTATCTCCATGATCGTTCCTTTCGCTGAGCAAGCTCTCTCGCAGCTGCTCAATCTCTCTTCAGGTGGCTATTATATTTTAGTGAAAGATGTGCAAATAACACATTAGATGTGTCTGCTTCTCTCTTCTGTCTTGCCAATACACATGCCGTTCTCAATTCCGTCACTACTTTCGTTACTACGCCTACATATAAACGGTACGTAAAAGCAAATTTAATTTGTTTATCTAATTATTCGATTCTCTCAGGTACGTTCGTCGATTATTCTACCGAGTTTTCGCGACAATTACTCGAGATCCTTCTAGAAATGGTTTGACACACTTATGAACGCAAAAAAAAGAAGATATCGTAAGTTAAGGCCCGCCATCCGAGCAAGAGATACGTAACACTGATGGTGGAAGACGCTATTCTACGTTTCAAGTAAATATTCCTGGATGATCAAATTGAGTTTTTCTTCTTCACATAAGTCACTGGTCCACACATTTGTAAAGTCTCTGATCCTCTCATTAATAAAACAACACATTTACCTTCTATACAAGAACAATATTCATATGCACAATTTTCGTTGATGTTTATCAGAAGAGACATCGTGTGATTACCTTGTGTGTTTACCATAAATAATGCGAATTATTTCTCTATTAAAGATTCTGTTTTTTGAATCCAACAATATTTATTCCTTTTTTACTTAAGTAGAAAACGAGGACGGAACTCTGGGTATGAGTCGGATAACCAACGCAGATAAACAAATGAAATTCATCAGTGAGCTCAGATAGTTTACATTTCGACTTTTACCATTCGACTTCTCTATTTAATCATACGTAGTTTACATTCGAGCCTTGTCCAACCATTGATAAGCAAGTTCCTTTGCAGTAGTGGTGTTTTATGAAAAATATTCCATTATTGAAACAGTTAAATGTAGTTAAAAACTATTAAAAAGTACTTAGGCTCAAATTAACAGGCAAGGGCTGTACGACAAAAAGAAGGGTTGTGCTAAGAAAATTTGAATGAAATTTATTTCCATTACGTTATTATTATAATTCACCATTTTATCACTTAATCCCCATTCACTATTTTAATCACCATTCACCATTTTATCACTTAATCCTTAGGCCTTGGATCTATCGGTTTGAATCTCAGCATTTCTCCTTCACCAGATGTCTGTCTGCATCGTATCATTTATATATAGATTGAATTTTCCTATTTTCCTAGAACTAATCAATAATAGAATAATTATTCGATGACCGTGAAATGCACTCGGATCGGTTAGACAACCTCAAAGAACAATGCAAATTGGATTAAGAGTGGATAGATGGTACATGGTCAGCTGCTAAGATGTTCAGGCAGAGGCGAGAGAAAGAAAGGAAAGAAAAGAGCGAACGTTATACATCCCATTATATTATTCCTTGTTCTCTTTCACTCTCTCTCACTCTTTCCTTCTCTTAGCACTGATATTTAGAGATTTTAGCATACGTGGCAGTATTCTCGTTGTTATAGCAACTTTGGCTTCACTATTTCGATTAACCATTCTTCTCCCGAATAACTCAATTTTCGTTCAGCACAAAAGTAAAGAAGAGAGTGCAGAATCCGTTATGACACAGCGGGAGGAACCTCGAGAGGTATATATTCTTTTTTCATTGAGCTCACTCTTTTCCTCGACTAATATCATGAGTTTAATGAATTTCATAATTTTGATCTGACATATCAAATAGGCCTTTTCTAGTTTTCTTTTGCCCATTTTTTATTGATTTTTTTTCAAATTTAATAATGCAGTATGTGTAAGACCGTAAGGCAAGGGTGAAGGTGACACGATTCGGTCATAGTAATCGCTCAGAATGGAAAAGCAACAAAACTAATCGTTATATATTAAGTTGCCTGGCGTAAACAGCTTCAGCCTCCTTCTCCATAACTATCCAATCCATAACTTACAAAGAACAGATTCTCAAAGGGCTCAAGTGAGTCTTTACGGAATTTTTTAAATGAAAGTGTGAGGGATAACGAGTTTGCTTGAACAAAAATGTTCAAAAAAAATTTTACGCGAACTGTCTCATATTTGAGTTAGTCTCTCATTATTATTGTCATGCTTTTTAACTGTTCCTTCATTTCTGGTTTACTTTTTTTGTAGCGCTCCTACTTGACGGACAGTCATCCATCTTCCTTCCCTCCTGGATTATGTAATCCACCCTCATCGGTCTCCTCTCCTCCGGGTCTTGATCATCGCTTCAGTCCGCCTCACGGCCTCTCTCGTCCGTCCGATACAAGTCTTCCTTATTCATATGAAGAAGAGCCTCCTTCTCGTATGCTCAAGTGGAGCAATGCTGACCACAATGACTTTGAGAGAGTAAATGGGCTGGGTGCGTACGATAGCAACTGGAGCGTGTCCTCTGCCACTAATAGTCATGGAGTGAATAATCATCAGAGTCAGCCTGTTCTCAGTGACTATCAGATGAGAATACTGATGATGCGTTGGTTGCATAGTAACCATCAACAGAAATACGAAGGTGATTTTAGTAATCTTAATTTCTCCTTACTTTTTGTCACTCTTTTAGTGAAGTATTTTATTTTGATTCTAGCCCTACATGGACAATCTTCATCCGTTATTGACACTGATTTTCAAGACGAACATCACCTTATGAGCTATCATCGAATTAACAGAGACACCATAGCTCATCCTCCCCCGTCTGGATTCTCGTCTGAAAGCTCGGTAAGAGTATATTTTTTCTTATATATTTTAAACTTTCAATACTATATTTTATTATGAAACTAGATTTGAAATACAAATTTAGAAATGTAGTTGCAAAAAAATGAATGAAATTATTATTTTTACTTCGACAGAATTAAAAAATTTTGTTAATTCAGATTATTGACTGGCCTAATCCGAACGAAGCAAGAAACAATCATGGATATGCACGTCAATATTGATTACCTAAACTGCAGGCTTAATTCAATGCATGATAATAATTTTAATATTGATTTCTGTTATCACTCGTAGAGTTGAAACCAATTCCCCTTCAGTCAATCTTCTAAAAAATGATAGATATCAATTTCGGCAAAATATGGAAATCCGAAATTTATAGTGACTGTGATTTATGCAATCTGCTTTTCCGGATAAATGACTTTTTTGTATATGGTTAGGGGCCACAATGCAGATAGCCGATTTCAAGGGTTGGTGCCAAAAGTATGTTCAAACCATCTCTCGTGGACCCAATAACAACATGCGTTTTGCCGTTTGTCGATATCGTGTCTTTGAGCTGCGCTAGAGTCCGAGAAGTACGCGCGCGACTCACTGGGGAAGAGGAGGGAAAGCGAGACGAGAGGGGAGGGGCGGAGCCTAATTTGCGTGCGTCTCTCTCCCTCCCTGCCCTCTCGCGCGCCTCTCCCCGCGCTTCTTCTAACAAAAGTCGCAAGCTTTTGAAGCATGCTAAAAATCTGATTTTTTCTCTAAAAATCCTAAAATATTCGAATTAGTCGGAAAAATACTGCCCAAACAAAAATTTCACACTGCAACCCGTCCAAATGGCCTCTTCCCATCGTTTAAGTTCAATTTTGACCTACTCATTGAATATGTGCGCAATTTGGGCAGTGCTCAATCGATTGGGGACGCCAGTAGCTATCCAGCGCACTTTAGAACGAACGATTTGGTTAAGAATGAAGCTTGCGACTTTGTTTTCTCGCTTTTTGGCGAAATCGTGTCCCACCAAAGTGGGCGGAGCTTGTGGCCCCTATATATGGTAACACATCCTATGTCGGACATTCTTTGTCTTCTCACATTTTACATTTTTACATATGTGGATACACAATTAGGCATGCCTGATTATGCGAGATAGTCATATGGTAGTGATATGAAAATGTTTCGATCAAATTTCCGTAGTTATCTTGCACGGGGAATTTTTCATCGCAACTAGTCCTATCGCAACTTGTGATCGCAGCTTCATTATCAGTTAACAAACTGCGGCAGCTACGCTAGTCTCGTGCGGCGAAGAATGAGTGGGCTCGACGCTTTCACCGTGTCGCCTCATCTTATAAATGCTCCCGATTCTGTGGATTCCGATGAATTCTAAAGTAGATTTCACAATTGACTTCTAAGAATATTTTGTAATGAACCTTCACTAGAATCGGCACCTTCCCCATTGGGGGTCTGACCCTTCGGTTACACCGTCATTCAATCTTTCACTGTGCATTTTAGTTAATTTCTTCCACCCAAATGATTCATCATCGGGAGGTGGAATCACTTTACAAGCGCTGGTTTCAATGTCTTATCGTCCGAGAAATACACAATTTATTCAGTCGTCATGCCCATTTTTACGATGCCTCGCAAGAGGAAAAGAAAAGATGACGGCTCGATCTCTCACCACTTTATCATGTAATGAAAAAGTGGAGAGAAAGAGAAGCCGAAAACAAGGGAATGAAAAATAAATAAATTGAGTTCAGCGACAGAAAACGAGATTAAGAAATGAATTACTTATTAGATGTATAGGTTGGTAGACGTTAATGATTCGAAGACATCTGTGAACTTATCAGTTTCCAACGACGGGCACTGAAATATGTTTATAATGTTGTCATTATTATAAATTTTATCTATGACTAACTAACCTGAAAAAAGACATGATTACAAATGTATGATGAACCACACCCATAATTTCTAGTGATAACATGTAACTGTGCACCGAAAGGAGTAAAACCCAATCATAAATAAACCATTTATAGCTTAGAGCTTGGTTTGCTCAGTGTTTAAACTAATTTAAATAACTTAATTGTATGTTCTTTCCCAGACTACCTATGACCAAATGGGTTGAAAATTAGAGATCAAGAAAGAGTAGCAACTGACGGGAGCAGCTGAGTGAGCATTGCGGGAAGCCAGTGAAGATTCCGGTACGAGCATATTCGCATCCCCAGAACTGAGTATCCTTTGATTCAGGTCCGCAACCAGAGGAAAAAGCTCGTTCGAATTGAGTCAGTACGTTTGTTGCCAGGCTTAAACGGACAGAAATTTAATTTATGACGAGGGACGAGAATTGAGTACCTGCATGCTTGTTGGGGCATCATATAGGCTTGAGCTTCGAATGAATTGCGAACATTTTCGAGATTGGGACGAGCCGCCTTCCAGGACGAGATGAAACAGGCAGGGTTCGCAATGTACGCTACAATATATGATCATTTCGTTATTTCTTTTTTCTTTAATCATTTCTTTTCAGATATTTTTTTCCGATCACCGATTTTCATAAGGTCAACACCCCTAAACACGCGCACCCCCCCTGAACACGCGCAGTGGATCATCGAACAAAAATCTCCTGAAATACATGATTCCCCATATCGGCCATCGTTTCTGTACACGAACAGAAAAATCTGATAGGGTTATGGTGAATATATTATGATTAGTTCTACCGTATCTAAGACTGAAAACTACATTTTCATAATATTTGTATGATCGGATGATATCTTGAATGAGAAAAGTCAATCTCACTTCCGAATCCGGCGCCACAAAGGTAGTGCATCGAGTTGAAGGTTGCCATGTAAGTTGTGGCCTCAGTCGGAGCGACTCCAGCATTCTTCACGAGGAAAGGAACTAAAAAATATCACGAAATTTTGAATTCTGAGGAAGAAATGGATCCATCACACAACTCCCATTTCCATTTTGAAATTATTATTTTTTCCAGAGAACGCTTGATTGTGAGATTTCTCGAGACTTACCCTGTACGGTCTGTTGGTAGCACGGGCCAAGGCATTGTTTGAACTGACGAAAGTATCTGCAGAATCATCGTTATTAAATTTCGGCCGATATTATCAACTATACTAAATTTTCATCGCTGTGTACCTCCTCATAATTAACTCTATATTCTCTAACTCATAAGCGCAAACAACAACGTTTTTGATCTCATTTTTCAACCAATATCTTCATTTTACTTAACCCAACACCCAACCAACCTGCAGACTTTGCGAACTCCCGTATTTCCGGCCGGCTGCTCATATATAGCCTCGATTTTGTTGCGGTACGAATTCGAATCCTGCCACGGCTGGGGTTCGTTAATTCCCAGAGCCTTAAAAAAATGAATCTGTATCTGTTTCATGGTATCATTAATTTAGTGAAAACATACATACATTGTTGAATGTGTCTTGACAATCTTGAAGGTCGTCAAAGGAACATGTCGGCCCATCTCCAACAACGGCTACAAAAGAATTGGTATGCTCAATATAAATAAGAATGAATTAGTTACCACAGACAAGTGCTGCGAGAAGTAGTAGAGTAGTACGAGAAAGAGACATCTCGTTGCTTCTCTCCGATGGGAAAAGAGAGGAGCGATGAGCGATGGGAGGAGAGAAGAAGGGAGGACAGTCAAGGCGTGAGATAAGGAAGGAGTGAGAGGCGACGGTCGAGAAGAGAAGATCAATTAATATTGATTAGTGATGATTTGTAATATCAAACATTTGTCCCCAGCATGATTGCACGCCCGAAATAAAATGGCCTAAATCTATTATACATCGATTTCATATGAATGTTGCAGTGAATTGCAGTGAATATGGCTTCTGGTCTATAGCTTCGGAATAATTGCGTTGTCCAATAATATTCATGAAGTTAAATTTTAAATTATTATTGATGAGCAGTGTATGATCTGAATCTTTCATTCCTTCATTCGGAGCCTCTCCCTTCCGCTTATCGCAGCATGGATTCATCACGCATTGGTGTATCGTTTACGTCTTTTACGACTCCCCATCAGCCGACTTATCAGGCTGACTCGACTGATTCCATTGAAACTTTCAGAGTGATAATGGAGATACACGTCGCCTAATCGATAATGATGTCGGGCTAAGTGGAAGCAATGATGTAGTTTATTCAAACACATTTTTGCGAGATTTATCCTTGAACATTGAAACATATATATAATCGATGATATTAGAGCAGAACGTGTTCTGAAGGGACGTGCAATAACAAGAACTAGATGACATAATCCATGTTATTAGGAGGCAAATATTACAGGGGCGAGACGAGCATAGCCGATCTTCTCAAGCGTATGAGACTGTAATAGTAACCATGATTGTTTGAAATACCAAGAATGAACGCACACTTGCAGAAGTCTTGTCCGCAGTTGCCGTACGCCGCTTGAAGTCCGACTAGTTCGTACTCGCATCCGAACCACTGGCCCTGGTCAATGCACTTTGAGAAAGCACGTTGATAGCACTTGGATGCCTCTGACACGAACCTTAATTGTGGTGCAAATTACAACTGAAAATATGTATGTTTGAGATATGTATGTTTAAAATAACATCAAAGTTCCGGCATTTTTCACATTTTTTTCCAAAATGTTTTTTTCCAAAATGCAGCGGACAAAAGGCATCTCGTGCTCAGATACGTAAAAGCGATGAAAGGATCAGAAGAAACATCGTACGGGCAAGAGTCCATGTTGTCTCCAGCAATCTCATTGTCAAACGATTCCTGGCACTTTCGTAGATCGTCCAGTTTGTTTGCAAAGACGTTCGACATGCATCCGGTCGATGTAGGAGTCTGTTCAGCATTCCAGTAGTCTGAAATTTAGATTATTATCTGCCCCCGAAATTATTTTCTCACGAGAGAATCCGACACCACAGGCGAAGTCGAGCGATGCCCAGAATCTGACGTATCCGCGAGCCTTAAGCATCAATCAGTTTATCATGATGAGGATGGGGCGGAAATCTTCATCGTTTCAGTTTCCATTCGTATTTTAGTCTCATCATACATTAGTAATTTTTCCTTTGCTTTTTTATAACGATATCAATCAGAAATAATTTGTACCTGCTTCTCGGTGATACCGGTGGCTTGGCACTGATCGTCTCCGACGAGACCGAGTGGATTGAACATGCAGTTGTCGTAGTGAGACATATCATCGAAACAGAACTTGAGAGAACGAAGGGCGTAGCACACCTCAAAATCATCGTTTATTTTTTTATTTTGCAAATATTTTTTATTGAATGACATACTCGACCAAGCTCATCAATTCCCTGAGTTCCAATAAGAGATTCCACAGCATCCTGAAGCTGGTCGTATTTCTTCACGTCAAGATTAGCTGAAGTATGATACATTTATAATATCAGGAATACTACGGTGGGACAAATGATCGTTGTTTTCTGAAGCATTAGGCACGTACGAGGGATGCCGACATCTTGATTGAAGGTCTTCTGGCATCGTGCAAGCTGATCTTGATCACACACCGGATGCTTCTGACATCCTTGAGCGAACGCTCCTGTAATCAAATTGAATTCGGTGGCACTTTAATCAATTATACCTGCACAAAGAATTGCAAGGACAGCGGCGATTCGGGCCATCGTACGAGATCCTCCGATACGATTTACCAAAGAAGATGGAGAGGGAGAGGCACCTTCAGGTCCGCCTTTCCATCCCCGTCTCTCTCATTCTCATTATGTCTCATCCCTCCTTATCACCAACTCTCTTCATACTCCTTCCGCCCTTCGCCTTGCCTCCTCTCGCCTCTCACATAGGGAGAGGCTCACTTCACTTATCACCGAAAGTCATAAAAGCTCATGGAGCGCCACTCTCGCGACTCCAATTTACGACCTGACGAAGGAATCATGATGTGATGCAAAGAAGGAATGATCAGGGACTTTCCACTTTCAATTGTTGAAATAATACAACTCATTGTGGACTCCATAGACTGTAAAACGTTTGTATCGTCACCAAGAAAACGTTTACTTTGTAATAAAGCTTAGCCTTGTAGTTCAAATGCATAATTTGAAATCAGAAATCAAATAAAGAATACCATTTTATTAAACGATAATGCCTGAAAGAGAAGGAAATGCTGATGCAAAATATATGAAGAATGGCGAGGATTGTGAACGGAACGAATTAGGGACTGAAGAAATATCTCTATACACCACCAATTTTGTCAAATGAATCGACAAATAAACCATGTGAATAAAGATAAGTTCAGTGAGAATGTCTAGTTAGTATCGATAGGGTCACGGTATCGATATGAGCGATATATGGGATAGACTGCAGCAATCAAGGACTTGCTCACTCCTGATCGATTTGCTCCTGTGCGACAACAACAACGTCAGTTGTGGTGATTGCCTCTCCTTCACCATCAGAAGAAGACTTCTCACGAGTTGAATCGTTATCGTCCTGGAACTAGAATGTCACGAAACTTTCTTTCAGAAATCGCAATCTTGTTACGATTTAACTTGGTTCTCATTGACCAGAGCCACTACTCGATCAGATTTCAACAACCAATCGTCAAATAACATTTCTGCAATCTGTTTTGGATTAAAAATGCGCGCTATTATCTAACGTATGAACAATTAGCCAAAAGAACTGATAAATATAATTTTAATAAAGGGTGGTTGAGTAGTACCTTTCCCTCGCTGCCTTGGTCTTCCTCCTCTTCTTCGTGACAGAAAGTGTTTTCCGTCTGTAGGTTCTTTCTCGTCCATCCACGCACTGCAACAGTTCAATATGTTTGCATACTCCTTTTCGGGATATTAAAAGTTGCTGCCACAATCAACACAGTTGTCATGAGACAACGACGCCTGTTGGGGGTACAAAGGCAAGGTCGGGTACAGGTTTCGGGATCATAAGAGTGAACGAACCCTGCTGTCCGACCGAGTCCTGTCGTCTGAGCATTTCAGCGCGAGCACTCTTGTGCACAGACGCATGATCTACAGTCGATTCGTGCGGCATCAGAAGCATCGGTGCACGGAAGAAATAAAAGCAAGGATAGTGCACGAGGTTGTAGCAGGACGAGGCGTAAAGGTCAGCGTAACTGTGAGAGACACCCTTCGCTTCGTTCGATTATCAGCCGATTCTTATGAGAAATCAGCGCACCGTTCGACCTGCGACGCGAAGAAAGTAGTTCGCGATCCGGCACGGAAAAGCGATCCGAGCACACCGTATTCCTGGTCCATTTCGTGCGATTTTTGCTGCAAATATTTCGTTTATGTATTTAGTAAAATAAAGAATCGCTCAAAATGTACGAATATAACACAAACTCTGATAGCCTGGATGACACTCTCGATGTGGGGTCGTTCGACGGAAGTTCCGTCGAGATTCTTGTACACTTCAGCAAGAGTGTTGTCCAGCACTGCCAACTGCTCGAACAAGGGCTTTCTGCAATAACAGATTTAACAATAACAATAACAATAACAATAGCAATAACAGACTAAGAAATAACAGATTTAGAACATATTTTGATTGATTTAATTATGCGTGATAGTATAAGACGTAATATCTTCCTATGAAAATTTCGATGATATAGAGTGGTGAACCTGTCAGTCCACACTGTCAATTCATGATCAAGTTCGGGAACGACCAGAAAAGTTCGCCATCCTCGAGTCTTCTTAGACCTGAAATCACATTTCTTCATTCTATTCTTCACATATCTTCAATCTTTAACTATACTTTCTCATCGTTGTCATTCAAGGTTGTCATTATTTACCTGAGCACATCTCCGAAAATGTGGTCTCCAACATAGAGAACGTCCTTTCCTCTGGCCTTGACCATTTGTCTGAATGCATCGCACGATCCACCTGAGTAAATGACACCCGGACGAAGAGGTCCTGCGTGAATTCCCAACTTGTACGATCCAGTCTCTAGGTTCACCTGAATTGCATTATGTTCGCACTCTAAATATCGATTTATATTTACATTTACATTTATCCTGATTCAAGGCATAGTGCCTGCAGGGGGAAACATCGTTATGGAGGGGATTGAGTTCTTCGTACTTAGTGACAATGGGTCAAGGGATGGTTTTCTTCCTAGCTTTTAGCAAATCTCGATAATGTAATGAATTTCGTGCCTCTCTGAAGGTTGTTCCTTCTGCGAACCACTTTGGCTTGCACGCGTCTACGATGGAAATATCGAAGTAGTTGGACCATTCCTTGTCGATCAGATAGGTCATCACTCCCTGCATTTCCATTCTTATTATCTTTAGCAATAACGAAATTGCTTACGTTTGTGTAGGTGAAGTCAGAGTTTGTGAGAAGAAAAGTTTTGCGATTGTTTGTGCGAAGCATTCGAAGCATCGGCACTATTCTGTCATCCTAAATCTTCGACATTCGATAGAATGAATCTATTAATCGTGTCTAAAGAAGTACGGATAGACAGAAGGAATCACCTTGATAACGTACTTGTCGAGATTGGCAAGAATCGAAGGCTTCATCTTACTCTGAAAAACGGAGGAATAACGAAGTATTACATTTAATATTGCATTGTGATTTCAGATACTGCATTCATAGTTTGTTTTAATTATTATCTATTTTCTCAGCCTCACAACTCACTTTAGAATCCATATGCACCCAATCGACAGCGTTACGGACATCCTTGAACATGGATCTGTATGAAATGAGAATGTCTCCTCCTCTCACTCCAGTCTTATCGGGAAGCCTGCAACAGCATCAATAGTATCCAAAGTGCCCATTGAAGCAAAACCATAAAAATACAATTAGAGTATGAATTGATTCAACGAACAGTGTGAATTCTCCATGGGTGTCAAAATACTGTACAAGTTGAGCGATGAGGTGTGTTTCAGGCAAATTGAAGAGCGTATTGAGGACCATAATGCGATTAGCAGTGAGCTGCACGAATTTGTTAGGGTAGAGCTCCTCAATCTCCGATCTGAAATATAAAATGGATAAGATTTATATTATTTTTTTACACAACTTTGCTCTAAAATAATGTGGTGTTAAAATCTTGGAGTGATCGGTTAAAGACTCTACTTGGTGAACCAATCTCCATATTTGCAATGGAGAACAACAATGAGAAAAGGGCAAGAGTGACAGAAAAGATAACTTTTCGATGATCTCCATTCAGATAATGCTGGGCTATGACCCTCCTAACACAAGAGTATGTGCTTGCGGAACTCAATTCGGTAGGAGCGAGTCCGAGGGGTGGTCAATTTTTACCGATCCCGTCTCTTACATGTAAAAGTGATTCTTCATGACTTATTTCTGTTGTCGGAAAACCTCTTTTGTATTATCGAACGCAATAGCACAGTAAGAGTAAAGGCATCTCTATCATTTGAATCGAATTCGAAATCGCAAAATCGAGTGTGTATAGAGTCAAAGTTTACACCTACCTCCGAGTTTTGAGCATTTTAATTCTACCAGTTCCTGCCACTTGTTGATCTTAACGCAAGCCCTTATGCGTTTGCACTATTTTTTACTCGAGTGAATTCCAATGCATGCATCATTTCATCATCTTCAATTTCAAATGAATAAAATCTGCTCATGGTATTTTGTATATGCTTCCTCCCTTTGTCCACTCTTCTCTTCAATTTGATTGTTATATTGCGATTTTGACAATAAAACATTCAACTCTCATCTGAACTTTTTCCTATTGGATAATCATCTTTTCCTTGTGTACTTCATTGAGATAACACGAGAGATTTGGTTGAAAAACTCGATTTTGAGTAAGAAATGTTGCCTCTTGTCAAGGACTTCTCATAATTCGATTAGAGATGGTCAAACGGAAAGAAACATCAGAGAGTGCTCACAAACTTCACGGAACTGTATAGAAACTTTGCGAGTATAACCAAGTTTTAAACAATTCAATAAATAAATACTCACGGTTTGAGAAACTTGATTCCATGCATACCAACCAAGATATTGCCGAAGCCATCGACCTGATTTATATAACATATTATTATAAACATATAGAATTCAACTATGAACTTTTTTCCTTCATGGTGTCTTCATGTCATCGCAAAGGAAGGACAAATTTCAGTTTCATAAAGGATCACTCCATATTTCGAGATAACTCGCGATTGATAAGAAAATGGGGATTAGCAAGACGCTGAAGAACATTATCAGAATGAATCAAACATGGCTGCCATTGAATCAAATTTATATGCAAGGAGTAGTAGCAATGATTATACAGTACAGAGATTCAACCAAAGGATTTTTTATTTATTTCATCAATAATATCCAATTAAACCATTTTTTGCGCCTAGCAAACTCAGTCAAACTCAGCCCGCAACGAATTGATACATCAAGAACATCGCAACATGAACTCATTTATTGATGCGCTTTTTATTGGCGCTGCAAGGAAGTTGCAAACTGAGAGCGATGCCTGACGAACCATTTGCATGTATCTTGAGAATAAAGATGAATTGTGAATCGCATACTTTAAGGAGGTTTCCATATTGATAGTCGAACCAGAGTCCTCTGACGGGGAAGATTGGATCATACCCGAACGTGCGAATCTCCTCCGGATATCCCTTCAACGAACAAATAAGAATGTCCGGAACCGAACCTTACCTGAGAGATGAGTCGTTCCACTGTCAAATCGAAACCGAGCTGTTCGAGCTCCGGAGACTTGTACACTACAAATAATATGTTTCTCTTTCTCGAAAATTCGTAGATGTGAAAATTACCGGCTAAAGTGTAATCCATGTCGAATCCGAAGAATTTGATCTTCTCGAGTCGAAGAGAGCGATTGACAAAAACTCTGGAAATTATACATGTACACTCGTGCCTGAATATGATTGATCTTCTAGGGTGAGTGATTTGAAATCGATTTTCCACTTCTTACTTTCAGACCTAATTATCCCGGCACAGAAGGGAGAATCTCTGAAGACCTCTTCTTGATGCTATACGAAGAGAATTCTCGGTGGAGTGAGGTTACAGAATGGAAAGAATTTGGTGTGGAGCAACGAGTCAGATAACTTGTTTCTTATAGGTACGATATGCCAACTGCATTTGAGATATTAAATTTTGCCGGCTGTGGAAGGAGGATGTAGAGGAGTCGTCATAAAACTCACGAAGATGGAGATGGATTCAGTCTTGTCGAGCTACGGCAGCACGGACAAATCATTTCTTTTGAGGACTAAAAGCTTTCTGGGAAGAAGAAGACGAAGGGAGAAAAGAGGAAAATATAGAATATTAAGGCCATAGAGTCAGAGAGATAGCGAGAGAGAGATTACTTAATGGATCAGACGCATCAAGCGAGAGAATCTGATGATTCATTGAGTTGGAATGGATATATATTCTTATGGATAGTTATCCTCACTAGTAAACGCTCTTTGTATCTTTTTTTCATCAAATGAGACCCTCCAAAAAATAAAACAGATGCGATATACAAATACACGTATGTCCACTATTCAGTCCTGCTTGCGTACCTCTGGGTTGAATCGCGCTTGTGGTGAGATATTTCATCTCCATCGAGGGTCATCATTTTGTCGCTCGTGTTGTTGTTTGAAACGGGCAATTCGTTTTGCGGAGCCATCTAAGCAGGAGGACTCAGAAACAAAAGAATGACGAGATATAATCGGGAGGGGTGCAATCGGGAGGAAACACCGGAATGAGAGGTGAAAAGAGACAGTGCTCCGCCCTTTCTCCCCCTCCCAGACTGCAAGTAGAGAAAGATAAGGCTATTCGAAGAGAATGGGACAGAGACAGGATAATAAAGTGAATGAGATTGACACACAATTTGCGACTTCTGTCCAAGAAAAGAAAGAAAATTAAATTTCGCAAGACGAAAATTTTGCTAATATTCTGAATAAAGGTCGGATCATAAGATGATATCAATGTAGAATGGATGGATGCATATATTTTCTCACCTACGTATTTCTCGCTACGCAGTTTTATTAGATACGTGTGCATTGCGTTCGGGAGAGAAAAATCAATTCGGCAGAAAAAAATAAATAAAAAAGAGAGAAGGGGACACAAGTGATTCGAGAGAGAGAAGTATATTTTGGAAATGAAAAGAGTTGTAGAACAAAAAAAGAATTCTTTAATTTCCTTCAAATCATAATCATCTTGAGTTATATCATATCGTGAACTGGCGGTAGCATAACATCTCTATTTTGTCCTTCTCCAAAAAAGGCGATCAGAACAAGCTATTTGCAGTAGTTAACATCGTTCTAGATAAACAGGTGCTGAAACAAACAATTTTCTGAGTGGAATGGGGAAGCTGGATAAATCAATATAAATCAATATATAGGAATGTCTGTGGAGTTCCAAAACGCTGATAAGTTCCATTCTTGACAATTGTATTGGAAAGGCTATGATCCGTCTTTATATTTTTATCTTATCGCACTGACTATTATATAAATTGAGTCATTATGAAATAAAACAATATCAAACTATCAAATAATGACGCTTTTTCCTTTAGTTATTTGTATTTTACCAGAATAATAAGAGTGTTTTTTAAGAGTGTTCGCCCATTTTGTTTGAGTTTTTTTTAATAATTAGAGTAATTAGGGATTTAAAGTGGACCGAAAATGTGCCCACCTTTTGGCTGATTCTCGTTTATAGACTTTTGACGGATCCCTCGCGTTTCCTTCCATGTTTCCTGCAATACACATATTTTCAATTAGAATCTGCGTAAAAAGCTAATTGTGAGCAATAAGCAAACCATTTGAGAATATAAAAACATTTAGGAATAGAGTAGTACAAACAAGAATATGAGGAAAAGCCTAAAGGTCTAAAGGTCCACAGCTCTTCCTTGCTCTAAGTCTCTCTCTCTCCGCTCTCTTTCTCTCTTACTAATCCTCTGTCTGGCTGTCTGGTGCTCTCTTCACCTCTCACTCCCCTAGGCAAGGAAAGCGCGAGGGCCATTCAACCGACTATTGTAACTTCTCACATGGCAGACTGACCATAATTAGCTGGAGGTAGTGATGGGTTTTACAAGTATCATGAGTAGAGAATGAAGTTTGGCATATTGCCTTATATTGATGAGGGTCGACTTTTTCTTCCGTGTCTTCAAAAAATAAACTATATTAATGCCCTTTTCATTTTGCTATGCGAACATCCGATCAGACAAAGCGATTTGTGAGCTAAAACGAGTATTATGAGCATAGAGCTAAAACGAGTATCTCACATGCATGTGAGTGATGAGAATAGAGAAATGAATGCTATAGAGAGAATGGCCCCACCAAATTAAGATGAGAAGTGTCACCTACGGATTATCGAAAGTGAAAATATGAAAGTGGTGAAGTATGAATATCAAATGAAAGGAATGCAGAACATGTTATTTATCCCCGGAATCCGTTCAGTTTCCGACAGCACATCGTAATGAAAACTTAGAAAATACTATCGAATTAGCAACGACAGAACAAAAGTTCTAAGCTGAAAGTATTTGTATTCTATTCCGAATATGTAATTATTGAAATGATAAAAGGGCACAGAGGAGGAAGAAGGACTATAATCGGCTTAATATTACGAGATTTATGTAAGCATCTGATATATTACTCGCACTAAACATCATCGTTAAAGGGTGAGAAATATATATAGGTAGACGCAAGTGAAATCAATAATCAGAGTAAAAATGTGGTGATGTGTCACCCAATCGGCTTTCCTAGTCACGCTTCCAATCGCTTCATCTGTGCACACTCTCTCAATAGAATCACAGAGTCTTTTACAAAAGAAATGAGCACAATCATGATATACATATCAACGGGTCATGTACTTTACAACCATTATTTATCAAGGTAAAAACTACGTAAGCTGATCGAAAAAATATATATTCAAGGAAAAAGGGACACGTGAAATATATGAACTGGGGTAAAGAGGAGTGTATGTTCTATTATAGTGATCGATCAGTGTGAGAGGGTGATGACAACCATCTGACCCTGTACTCTCACACTCTAAACATCTTTTTGTCTTATATCCAAGAAGAAAATGTAAAGTCCTTTGAAACGATGAAAGGTGAACCGACACACAACGACACTGGGTGAAATTGATAAGGTCACTTCAAGGCCGAATGGTCCTGTTTACACAATGCGTCTCCTCCTAAGCGACTTCATTCTCAATCATATAATTCGTTGTTTTTCTCGCTCTAGGAAATAATATAATCAGTATATAACCAATTTGTATCTGTATTAACTTCATCCTCGTGTAGATGCTGTAATAGAATTGTGCACACTCAATCAGGCACGCACTAATGAGCAAAGACAGTATTCATTGAAATGAATTTCAGCGATCACCCAATCTTTGCCATCATCACTAAGTACATTTCAATCTTCGTCTCTCTTTCTTTCTCTCTTCTCGACCCTTGAATACCCTCTTTCCTCATTAGTGCTTGGCTGATCGAGCGTGCACAGAAATTTGCGTGTTCTCTTTTTTCTCTTCTTTTCCCTTGATCTGATCTGTTTCTCCTTCCAACATTCTATCCACTGAATTCATTAAGCTCGACTCAGACAGTTTTTTTCGAAAACCATTTTGACAGTCCGACGTAATGCCTTTTTCTTGATTCAGAAGTATATGCTCAACCGAGCAAAACATATATACTGTATTGTATGTGAGGACATAGATAAGAAAGAGAAAGTTAGAGAGAGGACTGCGCGAATAGAGAGTCCACCGTTTCCGTTTGTCTGCCTGATAAGGATCGACACTTCTGTTTGTGTATTTGAATCGTATGCACATATGAGGGAGGACGACATTGAGTGTATACTCAATCATATCAATCACGCGTTACTTGACTTTTAATCTATTCACTGCATTTACGAAAGATCCATTTTTCTGAAAAATGGAAAATTTCAGAGGAGATGAAAGGTGTCGAACCATCAGAGAGAAGAAAGAGACCAACTTCGGAGGAGAAGGGATACAAGAACTGGAGACCGGAGCTTGTACAATCGAGTGAAATCCTTACTATTGATCCAGATCTCATCTGGCAAAAATTTGGAACTTTCGGAAGGTATCAGGTATGTATGTGTTTTAATACAGCTTTCTTATAACGCAAGTTATTCCTCTCAGTTTATAAATCTTGTCATGGTATCGGCACCATCTTTGATATACTCCGCGCTCATGATGGTTATGCCTTTCTTGTCGGAAGAACAACACTCTTTCACCTGTGAACTTAACGAAGGATTTCAAGCTGCGAGTTACTATGATATATGCTTCCTCCTCATTGTCTCGCTTTCATTAAATCCACTTTTTTTCAGCAATATCAAGTATTGGATAAGTGCACCATATCAGAATTGAAAAGCGGGAAAAATAGATCTTGCGTCGAACTAATCGGTTTTGTAACACGATTCGATTATACAGGCAATAGCAAGGACAATACGCTAACAAACGAGGTTTGTAGTTCTTAGAGAGTGGCATATTGTCAGCTAAAACTGAAAACTATTTCTTCCGTGCTCTAGAACAGCGTTAGCTTTCATGAAAACAGGTGTTTTGGATTTTTCTCCACATATTGTCGTTTTTCGGAATTGTTGCCAAAATAATTGTACATTCTCAGTTCGATCTTGTCTGCGAGCAATCGGACTGGCGTGAACATGGATCTTCTTCCTTTCTCTTTGGTTAGTTTGCATCTTGTCACTCTCGATCGATCCAAGTACTTATCATTCGATTGATAAGAGCATACATGAGAAATTATCCAACGCGCGATAGAACTGAACCCTTTATGGAGGGAGATGAAATATAGAGACAAATAATAAGTTTGATTTCAGGCGCAATGTTCGGAGCGACGATTCTCTCATATCTCTCTGATAGATTGGGTCTGATACAGCAGAGAGCGTATAAAAAGCCAAATTTTCCAGGACGCCGCAAATCATTTCTTCTTTCGATTACTATTTCGACTGTAGTAAACTGTGCAACCGCTCTTTCTCCCAATTACTTGATTTTTCTGGCTCTTCGATTTATTGCTGGATTCGGACTTGGGGTAAGGAAAATATCATTCAACACTTGAAAGTGCACCGAGTATCAATGTGAAAAATTATTCATGTGGCGATTAAAGGCGGCGACATCCATTCCGGAAAAAAATTATTGAGCCAGCGTTTATGAAAAGAGCAGAGCGCACAAGTATAAATTCAGGGTAATCTGAACATCGGCTACGTAATGATGTCCGAAGTAGTAGCTCCGAAGACGAGAGAGTATACTCCATTCGTAAGTTAAAGGAGGCGTATCATGAACTTTTGAAATTCAAATGTTGCGACTCTTACAACGATATGCCGAGCCTTGCAATATTTTGGAAAATTGCCTAGGTTCTTTTGGCAAATCGCCAAGGAGTAGATCAGTTTTTGTCGATGGGAAGAACCTGCGGGAACAAAGAAAAATCTTTTTCTAGTCAATCAATAATGGGCGAGACAACGATGACCTTTCGATCTATCCTTCTTGATCTACCTCCCCTTCCTCCCCATTGGCGCTGCGTAAAATATTTGAATTTTCGCGGGGTTTTCCCTGTCCTTTCCTGATACTTTGGACGGGGATATCTCGTCCCAGAGTGGACGTACAACTTTCAAACTTCGGCTTTCTAATATCGTTCTGGATACCAATCGGATCATGATCTCAAGAGCATGAACTAATTTTTCATGATACGCCTCCTTTAATGTTTCCTCAAATACGAGTGATTCCAAGAGAAACAATAATCAAAGTCGAGTAGTGAATTAAACAGAAGTGAGAGCTTTCAGCCTTGGTGAGTGTCTATAAATTTAAAGGAGGCGTATCATGAACTGTTGAAATTCAAACATAGCGACTCTTACAACGACATGCCGAGTTTTGCAAGATTCTGGAAAATTGCCAAGAAACTTTTGAAAAATTGCCAAGGAGTAGAACAGATTTTGTCGATGGGAAGAGCCTACGGAAACAAACAAAATCCCTCCCTTGCCAATCAATAGTGTGCGAGACAACGATGACCTTTCCATATATCTTCTTGATCTACCTTCCCTTCCTCCCCATTAGCGCTCCATAAAATATTTGAATTCTTCGCGGGCTTTTCCCTGGTTTTTCCTGATAATTTGACCGCGGATATCTCGGTCCAGAGTGGATGCACTACTTTCAAACTTCGGCTTTCTAACATCGTTATGGATTCCAATCGGATCATGATCTCAACAACATGAACTAATTTTTCATGATACGCCTCCTTTAAGATCGGAGCATTCTTCTGGGTCTTCGGGTACATGTTCGCTGGCGTCGCTAGAATGTACATTAAAAACTGGCGATGGGTCTACTTCACCTGCACTTTTCCAGGCGTAATGGCTGTAATAGTGTACTTCAAGTGAGTGAACTAAGATGAAGTTAAAACAAATTGAGATCGCAGTGATCGCAATTGTGATCCCCGGTAAATTAGTAGCTGTCTCTGTCGTGGTAGGTATCGCACTCTAGTGTAACAAACTCTCAGCGATTTAGATATCTATATATGCGTATATATACGCATCATTTCCAGATATTTTCCTGAATCACTTCACTGGCAAGTCAGCAACAAACAGAAAGAGGAGATTACTCTGTGATTTTTTACACAATAATACTACTGTTTCATATTACATATCTCGAAATTAAGTGGTATCTCAAACATACTAGAATTCAGATTTCTCTTCGTTCTTTTCTGTTGCTTAACTGATTGATCATTACAGGCACATTCAGCGTGCAACTCGCATTAATAAGATGCAGATCAATGTGCAAGAATGTCTGAATGAGGTGAAATTTAAGAAAGAAAATTGGAAAAACAGACCAGATAGTTTGCGAAACAGAAAAAAAAATTATTATTAATTTATTAAAAGGATAACACTTTTTTCCATAAGTGGTGTTTTTTTTTGCCAAGTTCTGAAATTTTTTTAAAGAACAACAATGCGGACGCGAGCCAGAGCAATATGCAACATGAAAGCAGCAAGAGCCTGTATATGTTAATTTTTAGGTTTGCTCATATCATCTTACTTCATTTACCTTTTCAACGACTGGAGAAGTCTTAAAGTTATCTATTACCTTAATGGTTAATAATTTTATAAAAGTCAACGTTTACAGGACTCCTAAATTAATGTATCATTTCCTGCTCTGCTCGTTCCTCATGTGAGTTCTCTCGTCAATTATCACTAACAAATTTTTTTCGAGGGTGGTGATGAATCTCACTTATTGGGCACTATCACTCTTCTCAACTGAGCTTTCGGAGCATAAGATGACTGGATTTTTCCTATCAGGAATCATTGAGTTCCCGTCTGCGATTCTTGCTGTTATTTTGTTGGTAAGAACTCATGTCTACGTAACCTCATTGAGGTATATTATTATAGAAATTATAGAAACATGCATCTGCTTTTAATTTCAGCAAAGATATTGATTCTTTCTCTTTTAAGAAAAAGATGAAGCGCCGTCCCATTTCGTGCTTGATGTTTGTACTCACAGCCTTCAGTTTGACAATAGCTGTGGTTTTACCAGGTGTTAAAGTTTACTCCAATTGATTTTATATAATCATTCAGCTTATCTCAATGAGAGTGGGAAGCGACTGGTGACAATTCTCTGTCCTCTGCTGGCTAAGATGTTCAATTCCATCGTGTGGAGCGTGTTACCTTTAGCTATGTCCGAGATGATCCCAACTGTTATCAGGTGAGCTCTATGTGATCTCTACGTGAGGTTCATTGATCAACAACCACAGGAACACTTTCTCTGGTGGTGTATGTTTTCTGGGAGATGCAGGTTCAGTTGTAGCGCCATACTTAGAGTACTTGGTGAGAATTGCAAATACTACAATGTGAAATTCATGTGTATAAAAATGTAAACACAGTGAAACACAGTGAAACAAGCTTAGAGTAAATTCTCGAGAACAAAAGCGATTAATTAGAAGTAATTAAGACCATGTCTGTAACATCTTACCATATTATGATGTAAAAGTTAGGCCCTCATAAAATAGCAATGAATGCTTGGATGACTTTTAGTATAGAAGTAGACAAATTGAGATTATTTCAAAAGTATGAATTCACAGAATCAATTTGGCGCAAACACAGCATCGATATTGATTGCGATTCTTACTGGGATATGTGCGCTCGGAGTAATGACGATGCCGGAAACAAAGGTAACGATGCGGCCAGAGAAGAACGCTCGGTTATTTCTTGTATAATCTTGTTTAACAGCTGACCTTACCTGTGGGTCCCGCCTAGCGTTGTCTTACGACGTAAAATCGCTTGACGTGGACCTTTACCTTTTTCTTTTAACCTTGTTAAAAAGCATTCAGGGTGTTCATCTAAGCAGTGGAATGGAAACATTCGATGAAGGGCCGTTTCTGAGATCAATTAAACGAACATTCAGCAGGAAACTGGACTCAGAGGTATTGTTTGGTGTTATTTTTTTTAAAGTTTAAACAAAATTTGAATTCTCGCAGTTATAAGCGTTGCCCCCATAAATAAATGACTAAGGTGATAACATGTCAGGATTCAATAACGAAAGAAGAGCAGAGTCCTATGATCGTTACCAGCGACACTACTTCTGCTCCTGTGACGATCGATAGCCCTGTGAACGTCGATACACGTCCCACATTTTTCCACTAATCTGTCATTATTATCGCATGTCTAGATTCTTTAGGCACTTTTTCATTCATAAAACACCACCCCTCATAAAATAAAAAATTTTTATGTGAATTCCTCCGCGAGAAGTTGCGCACATGTTTAGTTTTCTTATAAATGAGAATTTGAAAATTAAACAGAAATATCAGAAAGAAACATTGGCAAAGAAAGCTTTCTATAATGGTGTACCATAGCGAAATACGGTATATGAGTGCAAATTCTATGACTGCTGTTTGCCACGCTCGTATCCCTTATACTAGCTCTGCTCTCCTCTTCTCTTTTCTCGTCTCTCCTCTCACATACCCTCGTACTAAAATCGTCTGTCTTATCTTTCTCTCTTGAATATTGTTACGAGGCATTATCGATCAATTGAATTCACAGGGTTTACGAGCCATTGTCCCAATTTTCTCCATTCACTCTTGTTCATACTTCCACACTCAATCGATTGTATATCACTCAAACATCACATTTGTTTGCATTTTAAACTTTTTTCACAGGCCAATCGTATTCTGACGTCGAAAGAGAATGAAGGCTCTTGAATTATGTAAGGCCCAAGAGTGGCCTTTTTTGCTGCTCTTGCTGCTTGTGATTGTTGAGGTCAGCTTTTCTTGAATATATTTCCGTATTATGTTATATATCTATGATAAATTCTTTACTTCGCCCGACAATTTTCGATGAGGTATCAGTATAAGTGTATTGAAAAAGTATGGAGTTTTACGAAATGCAATACGTATCCTCCACTTCAATCACGGAATATATTCAGTCAACATTTGCACTTCGATATCACATTCTCATGTGCAATCTCCCACTGGCGGATACTCTACTACTCATGGTCTCTCTCTTTCATCACCAACATACGAGAGGACAAACAGCGGCTCCTCTCTTCCAAAGGTTAACCGAAAAAAAAAACAAAAAGGACTGAATGATTTTAATTTCAAAATAATCTTTTTTTTTTAAATTTTTGCCTAGCTAGGCGGTTATATTTAGACCATTCTGTTAACCATTCCTTGATGATCCTTACTTCTCGGGAAAATGATATTGAAGATTGAAGAACTTCTTCATATTTTTCTGCTCTCACTCCAAAATTTAAAGAGAATGACGCCCAATTTAAAAATTTATTAAATCTGCAAATCCCATATCAATGTCCCAACTTTTCTATATCTTTTGACTTCCCTCTCATTCTCTCCAGGCTCACCGAATTCTGGGTCACATCTTATCTAGTGCATAAAGTGATTATACCATCGAAATATTCGGAGATAACGAGAGAAAGAGGGACTACGATCGAGAGGTCTTTAAGAAAGATTAGAAACGACTGATCCAAACTCCAAAGGAACAATTTGAAAAGCACATTGAACCTTTTACAACGACAGAAATTTAAAAAAAAACGTTAAATATAGAGCTAGCGTCAAATACTTCGTGTATAGTATTTATTCAATAATTAGTAACTTAGAATCTGCGGGTGCGTCTCTTTCTGTGCGATTCTCTTCGTCAATGCTTCACACGCACTTGAAATGATGACCGAGGTAAGATGTGCGTTTACTTAGGCAAGAGATAGAACTTATTATTCTGATACCTAGAGCCATTTCGATAATTTTCCTCAGAAAAAACATTAGGGTGTGCCTCCCTCCTCAGAGAGAAAATGGGACATAAAAAATGGGACACATACTGAACCAAGTTGTTCAGCAATATGAATATGTTGTGGGACAAAGTTTTCAGCTCTATCTTGTATTTTTAGTTGTTCCAGCCACTTGTTGATTTTAACGCGAGTCGTCTCACGCGGTAATAACACAAAAATAACTTTCAGCCAATGGAGTCTTCTGGACATAGTCATAGTCATTCGGATGATAATATTATCCCCGATGTACATGAGAACGTAACGATGGCTGTTAACGATTCCGTGTCTATCTTTTATAGTTCCATTGTTCCGGGTAAGTCTTGCTAAATTTAAACCGATGTAAATTTTAGTATTTAATATTAGAAGGAACTGGTGCAGAATTTTGTTGTGTGTAAAACTGGGATTAAAATATTCTTCGAAGTTTCGAAGAGAGACATAAAAAATATTTTAAAGCTGTAAAAATGAGCTTTTGACAAAATCAGCATAGTCTTGAATACCGGAGAATATGAATTGTCCTTGAGATGTAAATACCGTTCTATCTAAACATTATAGTATTTTCAGCCAGTTTTTTGCCAGTGATAATCATTGATGTCCTCATCAAGTTGGTTCTACTGTGCGCTAATCGACTGCCTCCTTTCTCACTGAACCGACCACTTCAAGTGCGCTATTCTATTACACAAATTATTATTTACTCTTATTATTATTAATCTTTACCCGTATTACTCTTATTAATAAAATTCAATTCGTTAAAAATTAGATTGTGTCCCATAGTTTGGAGACCTCGACGGAAGGTGTTAGGAAACTCCAACAGCAGTGTTTCATGACCCTTCTGAGTGCTTCTTCTGATTACATGCTCGAAAAATGCAAAATTTCCTTGTGGGTTTAATACTATGTATTTCTATACTATTTTTAGTGGAAGTTATGATGAATTGAATTTGCATCCAAACTTTCAAGCTGAACTAGTATTGTGAAATGTAGGTTCTTCTTCATCTGCTCGTCCCTCTTGCGGTATTTGTCCTCTACGGTGTTGGATGGCAACGGGAGAAAGCGGTAAGTTATAACAATAATAGTATTATTTATCCGCACTGATGGTATTATGACAGTGGGCGTGGGGGTTGAAAGGGATTTACAACATGGCGAGTAGTTCGAGTGACATGAGCGACCGAGCAGATCACCTAACTTCCTTTCTCATCACGCTCATAAACTCTGAGTAATTCGTTGGAAGTTCTTCGTCTTGAGCAGCTTCTTATCGCATTCCTTTCTAATTTTCCGAAATCTCATGCTTATAAAAATCATTTTTTTCATAAATCTAATGCTAGGTTCGAAAGTATTTGGAGGGTCTTCTATTACAAATAGTACGCCATAATAACGGTCATGTTCCTGACATTTGAGCTAGAATGAGCAGTACAAAACTGGGGGCTGCACCAGGCCCACTTTTAACGCGACCTTACAGAATACAGATTAGAACATAGAATGTGATTGAGGATTCACCGCTTCTGTCTTCTCTCGATCCACTCGTAACTATTGGCATCTGTATCATCTCTGCAGTAATGATCGTTCCGGCTTGTGAGTCGTCTTTTTTCACTAAGTGCTCAAAGTACTAAGTAGTACAAAGTGTACTAAGTGCTAAATGCTAAGTAGTACTAAGTGATTCACTAAGTTTCACTAATCAAGTATTTTCCTCTTAGTTCTAATCACAAATGAATATAAATATAATTACATTAGGAAAATTGTTTTCATTTCAGTCCATGAAATGAAGCCATACGTGTTTGCCGATACACCACAATTCTTCGACATTGATCAATTCACTACGGAAATTTCAACGCATGTCGGTTATAGAGTAGAAATATTTTGACCAACGCAACACAAACGCACAATATGTCATATTCGATCCCACTATTCAAACAACTTTTTGTAATAGGATAGAACACACCAAGACATAGCGTAGAGAAAAACTTCCACATCCATCAATCTAGTTCTTAGTGAATTTGATATGAATTCTCCAAAAAGGGTATACACATGAATTACACCATTCATTTCGTTTTTTTTAAATTCCGAATTACAGTTCGACAGTGTTCAATGCACGCACATCCATGTCTACCGCATATGGCCTAACCAGAACTTCGAAGCTCTAATCCATATCAACATAGAGGTTTTCTGTCCTCCCGTACCTGGAAAATCATTATGTACCCTTCAGGTGAACAAATCGGAAGAGAAATGGAGCGACCTCGCTTCTTCTCGCTACTCTGATATCTCCAAGTACATAAGAAGTGCTATGAAGAAAGGTGGCGCAGAGAAGGTGGGTAGTTATCACAAATTGATGAGGGTGTGGGACTAAGTGTTATGTGAGAAATTGCCTCTGATTGCCGTTATTCATCGAACATTTGCCCCTCTCTCTCTGATTATTATCTATTCGCCCTTCTTCCTATCATTTATCAAGTGAAAGAGTGTACAAAAAGAGTTTGCGAAGAACAATCATCATCTAGCAATGAAATAAGCTGAAATTTTGGTGTATAGTCAATTCTATGGTAATTATATTCACTTTTAGGTGATAATCGAGCCAAGATTTATCGACAGATCGATCGATAATCCGGAATGGCAAGGATGCGTGGGTGCCAAGTGCTACATAGAAGATCGAGGATGCTGCTCGATGGTGAATCATTTGCTCACAACGGATGCCTAGAAAATTAACTATTCTACGTCATTAGCCTTGTTCGTTGAACGTTCTCCATTGTAAGTAGTCGAGTTATACGAGTTATTACTTGATTTGCTCGTTCGGTATCGGTATTACCGACTCCTCTTGCGGTTAGAGACAATATAAAGAGCACGCGAGTGAAAGAGTCTACTGAATATTAAAGTTTATCTTACTGACGTTAGTCATCGGATACCGATACTGAACCAGCAATCCTGTGTATTACATAGAACATTTCTAGATTTAATTTTTGCTTTTACTTTATTAGTGAACCCGCTTTATCTAAGGATCGGAAATATCTAAGTTTACATTGTGCATTCTTTTATTTAGAAACACAGATTATTTGCAGATGTCTTATTCCGATTTTTTGTTTGTTTCTTCCTATCAAAACTGAAACGTACTTTTTGCAATCAGTGATTGACATCGGTTAAGACTCTGTCTCTCAATCACTTACTTTCTGTGCAATGAAGGAAATCCTGTGAAACATTCCCGATATTCAACCAAAGTTAATCTAAAACAAATTACCCTCGATAAAGAATGAATAAAGAAATTCGTGACATGTTGGCATCGTTCGATTTCACAGACCTAAGGAATGTATTTAAAATTACGTTTAACGCCGAGTTTTGCTTTAGAGTTGACATAATTTACTTTTATCCCAGTCATGCGCAGATACTTCATTATATAACAAGGAAACATGACGATGTTCTCCAATAAAGGGCACAAAGTTTGTCAAAACAAATATCAGAACTGCCTATAATTCGTAATATATAAGTTACAAAGAACCGGTAATTTTAAATATTGACCGAGATGTAACGGAATTTCGGACTTAAGAATGGAAATCAATTCGGAAATCCGAAGTGAAGAATCCGAGACCCTCCGGTGCGTTGATAGTGACGAGATGATTATCTCTGTCATACTCGAATTCAAGTGGGTCCGGAGTGAAATCTGCCAAAAAATATAATTATTAATTTTAAATATACTAAATATTCTTTGTGATTATTACCGTCGAGATAAATATGAGCAGTTCTTGGGTAGAATTTAGCACCACGGATGACAATTTTGTTGAAAATTATCGGCGAATCGAGCTTTCCCTTGGAGTCGATAATCTTATTGGTGATAGTATGCAGATAGTCGTGCTCTTTCTGAAATCCAATGAAGATTGTTTTAAACTACAAATCCCAACATGAGAGATCTCAATTTGATATTCACCTTAAATGTTATCGCCCAATAGGCAAAGTTGCCATTCTCATATTCGTACGATTCTCCGTCATCGATGAATATCGTTCCGTTAGCAAAATCCCCTTAATGGCAATTATTTAAGTGGATTGACAAGGACATGATCTCTCATGAACAATATGACTAACCCTTGCTGTTAATGGCAACATATAGGGTCATTGGCTCCTCCTTATAGTGTTCGGAAGATCCTCCCTTTATATTATCCTGAAAATGGGTGCTCGTTCAATGTGATCATAATCAATTTGATTTTAATTTCTTTTAATTAAATTATTAATCATTTAATTATTTTAATTAAATTCTATCTTTACTTACTCTAACGGGAATGATCGATCCTCCTCTCTGGTAGATGGGAATAGTGAAAGGATCGGCTGGTTGTTGCACGGCTCCAGGAGCAGGACGGGCCTTGTGCGTATCCCACTCGTACCAAATCTGTAGAAACAAAATTTATAAATTAAGTTCAGAAAATGGATGAATATTAGTAAATATATTCCAATCAAGTATGTTAATTGCGCACCTCGCGTCTGCCAGGCAGATAGAGAGAAACTTGCTTTACTCCAGGTTCAGTGATCGGACGAACCAAAAGATTTGCGCCCACAAGCCATTCTCTGAGAATTGGAGGAATTAGTGGAACATGTCTCGATATTTACCTGTCTTCATCATGGCAAGTTTCATCCTCGGGAAATTCCATCCACAGGGGTCTCATGGGAGAGAGACCTGTCTTTGTATGCTCATAGAAAAGCGTATACCTTAATGAAAGCATTCATGACACGAGTAGATTGTCCACAAACCAGTACGGCAAGAAGGCATATCTCGTTCTTATGACATCACGAATAACGTCAGTCGTATTCTGATTCGAGGATTCGTATTTAAATTAATTCACACGACAAACCTTCTCAAACAGGTATGGTTCTCTCCTCTTCGTCTCCATATGAGAATGTCCACGGAAGAATGGTTGGAATGCACCTGCTTGGTACCTGGAACAACTTGTATTGTACATTCAAGCCAAAGTTCTTACCATCTCGCAAGTAGTTCTTGATCGGGATTCTTGAAGAAGCCTCCAACATCCGCACCAACATGAGGAATTCCAGAAATTGAGAGCGAGAGAAGCATCGGCGATGCAACCTACAAAATAATTCCAAAATTTTGAGAAATTGTTATTTTCCAATTGATTTTGTCATTCATCATCAAAGATCATAGAATTACAGAATACCTTGAGATGCAGCCAGTCAGCAGTATTATCGCCGGTCCAAACAGCGGCTGATCGCTGAGATCCAGAAAAGAAAGACCGTGTGAGAACGAAGGGGCGAAGCTTTCCCTCGGATCTCTTCTTCAAACCATCGAAGGTTGCGCTGTGCTGTAATACAAAGTGTATTTTGAATCAATCAAGAAAAAGCTATGTCTATTTTTCCGACTGAATGGAATTTGCCTATGAATGTGAAAAGGCTTGCGATAGATATGAAGCACGATATTAGATCTAGAAGTACTCTGATTAAACAGTGTTATCCTTTTCACCTGGTAGAATCCGTACATGTTGTGCACTTCACGGTGCTCGAATCCGCCTGTGTGCACAGCATCTTTGTGCATTGTCACCTCAAAAACACAAATGAACTCTATTTTTCAAAACAAACGCTTACTTCAGGGCCAGAGAATACTGATGGCTCGTTCATATCATTCCAGATATGAACATCATTCGTCGTATCCTTGTACTGCAAATGTGCGATATATTCCCAGTTCGTTTTACTATATATTATGTTGATGGTCATCATTCCGAAGTGAACGAGTTTACTCCGTTACGCGCATAAGGGTCGCTACGTTTTTACATTAAAATTAGTTTAAACAGGCGGAAATAGCAAAATTAAACACTACTTTTGCCACGCTGTAAATTATCTAAAAATCCGTTACGCTCGTATTATATTTGAACTGGATAAGTCATTAGATGATTAGGTTCGGCATTTTTTCCCATTCGCTCCTCCTTATTGAATATAATCAGTTCTACTTAACTCACCGTGTTAAGGGCGAAGAGGCTGGCCCACCACTCACGCGCTTTCGGATTTACGAAGTCAATGTATTTCGAGTCACCTGGCCAGCAGTTTCCCACATAATCCGCCTTGTTGTCGGAATCCTAAAATGAATTCGTACGAATGATTCGGTGAAAATTTTCCTACTTTAATGCCAAAAATAATATATAATCGTAACATTCTCACCTTGACAAAATATTTATTTCTCTGCGCTTCAACGTAAACGTCGTACTTCTTGTCTTTCTTGATATGTGGATCGACAATGTTTACCAGTTTTCTACCCTGAAAACAAAATTTCCCATTTCGATGATTTCTGCATGAAAATAGCTCACCTTGCTGCTTATATACTCAATCATTCCCTTCGGATCAGGGAACGCCTCCTTATCCCAAGTGAAGTATTTCTTCTCATCAGTATGCTCGATATCCAGCCACAGCACATCCAGAGGGATTTCGTGCTCATCGAATTTGTCGTTTACCTGTAAATTGCTATTATTTTTTAATTCTCTCCGCAACTATTCTAACAAAAAATACGAAGTATTGTATTGTATGTCTGCTTGCCTCTCGAAAACTCTCCGAAAAAACTCTCTCTCCGTCACCTTTTTTCACTTCTTAGTCATAAGATATTTATGCAAATATAAAAAAACATCGCAGTGAGGGAAGCCAAGAAAAAGATAAAAAAGAGGAAAAATTTTCAGAATTTTTTTTAATGCTTTCTCTCTTTTAGTTTGATGTTATTACCTTTTTGAGATCCTTTTCATTTTTGTAATTCCATCTGCACTGGTGATAGCCAAGTGAGAATACCTGTAATTGAATTTATTCCTCTTTTCCTCTTTTTATTTAATATTTCCCTAAATTGTTCTTCACCCATTGCACATATTTAATCAGAGAGCTTACGGGAGGGAGAGGATACACTCCGGTGAGTGTTGAATGTTGTCTGGCAATGTCGTGAGGTCGTTGGCCGAGGAAGAAGAATAGATCGATTGTCCCCGACTCCGAGAAGAATCGAGTATTCACCTGAAATTATGTATTTCACGAGAACACATCTCTGCATGATTAATCAGCATTTTTTATATTAAAAAATTCTAAATGCAAAGATTTAATACCTGAGGAATTTTAGATGACGGTTTGTCTTCCGAAGCTATTAGGGAGCCATGGAATCCCTTAAATTATGGTTTTCATCTCCTGACTTGTAAATTTCGTACCTTATCCGCGGTAGTCATTTCAACGTCGACCCATGTCTCAGAAGGATTTAGCCAGAGAAAACCAATCGAACGATCCTCAAAATTGGAATAAAAATTTCTTCAAGTTTTATTTATATAATCAGCAGAAAGCATATCTCTCATAAAAAAAGGAGTAGCACGATATATACCTTGGCAACGGTCTGAATGAATGGAACGGATCCGTAAAGTGCCATGGGCGAGCTTGTCTCGTACTCGAATACATCAAGATTGTACAAGCGATACGGCTCGTAATCACTGCAAACGGAATTCAGGCTTATGTCATGGTGCACGTTCTAGAAAAAAGGAGTAAAGTTACCCCGTGTTTCGGAGAGAGAATCCGTCTGCGTGTTCAGGAATTCCGAAAGCATGCTTAAAACCAATTAGAGCGATATCGATTCCGACACTCGAAGATCCTTAATGATAAAAATGAAAAAGGAATGGCAATATCAACAATAAATCATCAAATATAAAATAAGATTCGAGTGTTCGAGTTTAAGCGTTTTTATTATTTGTGCTTCTATCTTTAATCGTGAAGTTTGAAAAAAGTTCGACTAATGATCTTAAGGTTGCTGGACCGACACTGCCCTGTTTCTTTCTTTTATGTTTACCCCATGGTTTAAGGTCTCTTGACTCTCCAAAGTCTTCCTCCCAAAATCCTTCTCCGTCCTTTTTCGGTTTTCTCCCTGCAATATCTTGTTGATAGCAACAAAAAAATCGTTCTCACCTCTTCTATAGTGCTCAAATTTGAGAAGTTCTTTGGAGTTTAGAGAAGCCACGATTCGATTTTTGGAGTAGATGTCAATACGAAACGGAATCATGAAAATGACGACCTGGAGAAAGATGAGATCGTGTTTTCTCCAATGATATATATCACATACTTTGTGACCATCTTTGGTCATCAAGGTTACTGAATTTTCGTCCTGCTCGTGCTTCTTAATCCTGGAAATAATGTTACTCAATGGATTTGTATGACCCGATGATAACGCCGACTATTTACTTTATTGAAGGGTGAAACTGACTTCTGTTGCTTTGGTTGTCCCTCTGCAAATACGTCGACGGGTACAAATCTCTTTTTAATAGGCGAGTCGTTATCATCATCGATGTGAATTCTAATGTAGAGTGATTATGAAGAAATTTTAAATATATTGAATGATATTTCCCGTTAACGCTCCAAGAGACACCCTTGACGATTAGCGTTGATTTTTCTTGCCTGTTCGAGAGAAAAAAATAAGAATAAAAATAAAAAAACTTTTTTTTTCACCACAAATCTTTTTGAGGAATTGGGTCCGCGTGAAGTTGGCGGAATTTGCGGCCCTAATCATAGGTTGACAGCCATTAAATTGTCTCTCATACTTAGATTTGTTTCTTTTTACCTTTAACTTGTAATCAGTCTGACCTGAGAGTGCTGTCCTCAAGAGCGACAACATTCAATTTAAGTTTGTTGCCTGCTTCTTTGCTTCTCAGCACAGCACTAACTGCTGTATCATTAAGGGAAATGGAGTCGGCGACGATCTCATATCCAGTCGGTTCCTTCTGTGAGCGATGACGTCTGAAATATACTTATTATTATAACTACTGTGCAGTTGACGGGCCAATGAGTGTGGTCATGGATTTGTCGAATGATGGAATAACGATTGACGATGAATTGGGAATCTAGTTACACGTGTAGGGACGGGGAACTGGTTCCTCTTCTCAGTTCACCCGCTTTCTCTCTCTCTCCAATCATTCAAGATAGACTATTCTCGAAGGAATAGTTGGAACAGTTTGACAAAAAGAATCAATTGGATCTAGTGTATTGGCTTCGACTAAAAAAAAGAGTTTGCATGATAGGTACTATTTTTCTGCTGTAGTAAATGTTTCTTTGCTATGTCAATAATATTCATCTGAACAGTTCACGTTTACATTATTTTCAATGTTTACAATATGTATATCATTATGAAATTTAAATTTGAAGAGCAGCTCACTTGCAGAATCCGGAATGTGTGCAGGACTTGAACTTCCCTCGATCAACAGCACATGCTAACTGGATGAGACAGATGAGAGCAAGCACCCCCAGACACACCTTCATTGTCTATAATCAGAAAAATGTATATGGGAATTATTCGACAAAAGATCGATATTTCAGGAACAGCGAGCATGAGAAGAGTCGAATATAGGAAGATCTCTATTTCTCCGTCCGGCCCAGTGCCTCTATATCTCGTTTTCTCCCCCCACTCCGCCCTCGTTTCCCTTCTTTATTTCTCGACTTGGGAGTGACCCTGAACTCGATTCTTCCACTTTCCAATCTTCCTACTCCTCTCAAGGTGCTCAAGGTTGATTTTATCGAGGATGTTCACCCAAAACCTCGAACATTTCGAAAATCATAATTATCTATTCAACAAATCTGCCAAGAATTTGGTTTGTATCAGGGAATTGAAAAAATCAGTAAAATACCGGATGTCCAAAAATGTTCAACTCAAACTATAATTCAGTTTTATTCTTCTAGTGGGATTTAGCAGGACAAGAAGATCGTGAAAATTTCTCTTATAAAAAGATTTATCAAAAAGACGAAATAAAATCAGTGTTAATTAATTATACGTCTTCGTTTTTTGGGAAATTATTATTTAAAGAAAATACGAGCTACTACGAGTTTCGTGCTGAATAATGAATAACCGATTTGTCTTAGATTCAAGTTAGCCTCGGAATCGAGCAGGATTTGGCAAACCCCGAAAATTTTCAGAAAAATTGTAAGGTGAGTATGCGCAATCGAATAGCGGCGAGAAAAGCAAAAACAGCTCTGTCGTAATGATCGAGACTGTATACAACGTGTGCTCCATGCGACAATCGAACGTTGTCTGCCGTCACTAAATATCGCATATCGTCCCTCAACAACTCCATTTTTTCGAGTATTTGCTACTGTAAAGTTGTGCTAAACAGTTTACAAATGTTGAGAAAACAATAGCATATCAATGAATGACATCAATAAATGAAATTAAGCACAACCAAGATGGGAAATGGAGTAACTTATGTATATATAATAATGATCGATTAATATGCAGAAAGTCGTAGTCGAAGAATTGGTTGAATAATACAGGGATTAAATCAAGAACGGATATCCATGTCAGAATGGAAGGAACCGCGAGACGAACTATCGTCCATATCTACAATGAACTTGATCACTAGTCGTTCAGAATTTAATCGTTCCTACAAAAACCTGCTCAAAAAGACTATCTTACCAGCTCCCTCCGAGTATACCACACTAGGAACGGATGGCGGTCCCATCTCCGATCCCCTATCAGATTTTTCAGCCATATATTTCTGAGTTGCTTCCATTATTGCACTGAAATGGTAAAATAATTAATCACTTGTTAAAGTATTAGTTCATACCTCACAAATTTGGACTCGGACGTGCTTCCGATTGCCTCACGAAGCTGCCCATCCCCTGCAAGATTGAGCTTAAAACCCAGAAGAAACTTTATATTTGTGTTGTGCGTCAGATATGAGATAAATATGCTCCGTCGCAACTTTTTTCTCCTTTTTTTATAAAAAATGAAGGTTGAATGCTTACTCGTTTCAAGCTTGGCTTGCAGCTCAGCGATGATCAGTTCCTTTGAGCGAAGTTGTGCGCGAAGACGCGAATTTTCGTGATGCAAACGGGAAACCTGTGAAAATTATTGCAACTCCATATGGTCCCTGAAAAAGAAACCTTTGGATTTGGACTAACGTCTCCTGGTTGTCCAGTCACGGAAGGTGGGCGCTCAGGAATTCCGCCATCAGAGAAGCTGAAAATAGAGGGTCCCATCAGAATATCCAGAATTTAGCATTTAAGAAATGTTAAAGAGGCGCTCACATGCCAGGTGACATCTTCTCAATAGAATCGATAGCATCGGAAGCCATGGAGTCGAGGAATCCCATTTCGTACGCCTTACTCAATAACGCTTGCATCTTTCTGCAACGTAGAAGAAGATCGCTTTGAGATATTGAAAATAGATCTGCTCGCCTCTTTTCGTTGTTGAGTTGATCCATCTGCTTTCCGAGAGTATTGAAAAGTAGTTCTTGCTCGTTCTCGAGTTGGTTCTCTTGATCGATTTTCTCCTTCCTCATGCGATCCATATTCTGAGTTAATGACATAAATATACTTATGTTTATGATGTATTGGTCTATGGTGCGCCTTCATATCATTTTTCCAGGGGGGTTTATATTCGAACGACTTCATATAGGCTTGCTCCTCACCTTCCTCGAATTGCCCATTTCAGTCTCCATTCTTCGAATAGTGGATAGAAGATTATCGATAAGCTGGCCCTGTTCCGTTTTCATCTTTCCTTCGAGCGAATCTCGCTCCGATTGAAGCTGATAAAATAAAATGTTAGTGTAAGACAACTTTCGGATAGATTTAAGAGACCGGATCGGTAAAAATCGACCACCCCCCGGACACGGCGCCCCTTTTTCTTTCAAATCCTTTTGTTGTTGATGTGGTGGGAGGGTCTAGTCCTCGCATTGCCAAAACCACCTAGGATTTTTGGTTCACGCTGATACGGTAGGAGAAATATCCAAATACACGATAAATGGTTTAAAGTCAATAATATAAAAACGGGAAAAGCTAGACTTATTTTTTCATGTGCATTATATTACAGTCGAGGTTGGTTCCCCAGTGAAAACAATCCGTCCCGGCCGGCCCCGGCCGGCCCCGGCCGGCACCATGCCTTTTTGTGGCTCGTACAGAGAGAAATTTGATATAAACTCAACGGCGTTGTAAAGCTCGTGTAATATGCTATCGATTTGTGTTAGCAGAATTTTAAGTATTTCTCTCAATACATAGTAAATTGATGAGGAACTGTCATCAGTATTGCGAAAAAGTGGTCGCAAGATTACGGTAGGTAAAATCGTCAATCTGATTCTTTTCAACTTTTTCACTTTTTCGCAAAACTGACGACGCTTCCACATCAATTTACTATTTATTGAAAGAACTATTTAAAATTCTGCTGACACAAATCGATAGCTTATTACACGAGCTTTACAACGCCGTTGAGTTTATATCAAATTTCTCTCTGTACGAGCCACAAAAAGGCATGGGGCCGCTTGGGGCCGGCCGGGGCCGGTCGGGACGGATTGTTTTCACTGGAGAACCAACCCGGACTGTAGAGGTGCCCAGAGGTACAAAAAATGATTTTTAGATTGAATCCTGGTCGGTTCCTAAAACAAAAGTTGCACAAAAAAATTAGTTTTTTGAGTAAAATAGGCATTTTTTCGAACGGGATCCAGGGGTAGCCTATGTGTACGTTGAAGCACACTGACGGATGTACCTGAAAATGCAAAAGTTGGACTACCCCATTCTTTCACATTCCAGATTTTTGCTCGCAAAGCTGCGAAATCGAGAATCTGTTTTTGCTTCATGTTCGCTTTTGCGATACCAATCTTATTTTTTGGACCCAAAAACCACTCAAACAACATTTTATCACTATATCGGACTCACTTAACATTCTAGGAGGCAAATCTGCCTCAAAAAATGTTTTCATGATGATCCGGGGTTCACGCATCAGAAATGACGCACACCCATGAACTTTTGACTATTGTTAGACATGGAGAGTGAATTTCACGTTCTCAAAAAGGCAATACGTATACTTCGAGGTTGCATACAGTCTGTGTGAAAATTTTTATGGTAGCGTATATAGTAGACTAGAAAACTTTTACAACAGAACTTTTTTCCCAGAACCGGCTTTTAGGTATTTTCCGGTTTCCATCCCGGCTGTGACGTATCTCAGCTCGTTGAGTGCCTAGACCCCTATTCTTTGGCCCAAAAAAATATAAAAAATATTATGAACATATTTTCTTTTAGAAATACTGAAATTGGAAATTTCTTCGTTACGAAAAAAAAATAATTTGTGTTACCAAAATCGAAAATTAATATTTCCTCACTTTTTCCACTCATTTGGGCAGATTCTGACTTCATTTTTAGAATCTACGTACTCGATATGGTATATAGCTATTTAGAGCTAAGGGCCATAGGTGTTAGAATAGGTCTCAATGAGCCACTTTATCCAAAAAAACAGCAACATTTTGAATACATCGAATCCATCAAAATTTCAATTTTATGGGCTCCGCTTCCCACCCATCATGGAATTGTATATATTATATATTTCGGCTGATATAAATTTTTTTTCGCTTTCTCCACAAAAATGCTTATCTTGTCGAAATCTACAAGAATCACAATCATGTGACAGGGTTTGGGAGCGTATTCGAAACATAGATATTCCCATGGCAGGATGAGGCGCCCTATACTACATCGGACATTCGAGATACGGCACTATAAGTTCGATTTTCGAGTTCTACGTGGAAAGTTGCTCCTTGGAACATTTTTTGAGCATATGTTATTTTTCCTTGTACTGCCGATAGAGTAAAAAGGTCAATTTTCTCAAAAAGTGTCTCTTATCTCTGACATTTGCACAAGGCAAATATTTTTACTCTCAAATAATGTTTTTAACACTTCAAAATCAATAATATTCAATTGCAAGATGAAGTAAAATTGAAATTTCGATGGATTGGAAACATTCGATGTATTCAAAATGTTGCTTTTTTGGATAAAATGGCTCATTGAGACCTATTCTAACGTCTATGGCCCTTAGCTCTGAATAGCTATATACCATATCGAGTACGTAGATTCTAAAAATGAAGTCAGAATCTGCCCAAATGAGTGGGAAAAGTGAGGAAATATTAATTTTCGATTTTGGTAACACAAATTATTTTTTTTTTCGTAACGAAGAAATTTCCAATTTCAGTATTTCTAAAAGAAAATATGTTCATAATATTTTTTCTATTTTTTTTTGGGCCAAAGAATAGGGGTCTAGGTACTCAACGAGCTGAGATACGTCACAGCCGGGATGGAAACCGGAAAATACCTAAAAGCCGGTTCTGGGAAAAAAGTTCTGTTGTAAAAGTTTTCTAGTCTCCTATATACGCTACCATAAAAATTTCATCGATGTAGTTCAAACTTGGGGCTCCTAGTTCCTCGGGGGTTCTGTTTTCCTGCATTCTCTCAGAAGAAAAGTGCTTTTTTTCAAAAATTCCGATTAATTTATGTTTCACACAGACTGTATGCAACCTCGAAGTATACGCATTGCCTTTTTGAGAACGTGAAATTCCTCTCCATGTCTAACAGAGACCGGCTCGGTAAAAATCGACCATTTTAGCCCACCCCCGGACACGGCGCCCCTTTTTCTTTCAAATCCTTTTGGTATTGGTATGGTGGGAGGGTCTAGTCCTCACATTGCCAAAACCACCGAGGATTTTTGGTTCACGCTGATACGGTAGGAGAAATATCCAAATACACGATAAATGGTTTAAAATCAATAATTTAAAAACGGGAAAAGCTAGACTTATTTTTTCATGTGCATTATATTAGAGGTGCCCAGAGGTACAAAAAATGATTTTTAGATTGAATCCTGGTCGGTTCCTAAAACAAAAGTTGCACAAAAAAATTAGTTTTTTGGGTAAAATAGGCATTTTTTCGAACGGGATCCAGGGGTAGCCTAGGTGTATGTTGAAGCACACTGACGGATGTACCTGAAAATGCAAAAGTTGGACTACCCCATTCTTTCACATTCCAGATTTTTGCTCGCAAAGCTGCGAAATCGAGAATCTGTTTTTGCTTCATGTTCGCTTTTGCGATACCAATCTTATTTTTTGGACCCAAAAACCACTCAAACAACATTTTATCACTATATCGGACTCACTGAACATTCTAGGAGGCAAATCTGCCTCAAAAAATGTTTTCATGATGATCCGGGGTTCACGCATCAGAAATGACGCACACCCATGAATTTTTGACTATTGTTAGACATGGAGAGGAATTTCACGTTCTCAAAAAGGCAATGCGTATACTTCGAGGTTGCATACAGTCTGTGTGAAACATAAATTAATCGGAATTTTCGAAAAAAAGCACTTTTCTTCTGAGAGATTGCAGGAAAACAGAACCCCCGAGGAACTAGGAGCCCCAAGTTTGAACTACATCGATGAAATTTTTATGGTAGCGTATATAGGAGACTAGAAAACTTTTACAACAGAACTTTTGTCCCAGAACCGGCTTTTAGGTATTTTCCGGATTCCAACCCGGCTGTGACGTATCTCAGCTCGTTGAGTACCTAGACCCCTATTCTTTTGCCCAAAAAAAATGAAAAAAATATTATGAACATATTTTCATTTAGAAATACTGAAATTCCACCCATTGAAATTCCACCCAATTCCACCCATTTGGGCAGATTCTGACTTCATTTTTAGAATCTACGTACTCGATATAGTATAGGGCTATTAAGAGCTAAGGGCCAGAGACGTTAGAATAGGTCTCAATGAGCCATTTTATCCAAAAAAAGCAACATTTTGAATACATCGAATGTTTCCAATCCATCAAAATTTCAATTTTATGGCCTCCACTTCATCATGCACTTGTATATTATTGTTTTTGAAGTGTTTAAACATTATCTGAGAGTAAAAATATTTGCCTTGTGCAAATGTCAGAGATAAGAGACACTTTTTGAGAAAATTGAGCTTTTTACTTTATCGGCAGTACAAGGAGAAATAACATATGCTCAAAAATGTTCCAAGGAGCAACTTTCCACGTAGAACTCGAAAATAGAACTTATAGTGCCGTATCTCGAACGTCCGATGTAGTATAGGACGCCTCATCCTGCCTGGGGGAATATCTATGTTTCGAATACGCTCCCAAACCCTGTCACATGATTGTGATTCTTGTAGATTTCGACAAGATAAGCATTTTTGTGGAGAAAGCGAAAACATTTTTATATCAGCCGAAATATATAACATATGCAATTCCATGATGGGTGGAAAGTGGAGCCCATAAAATTGAAATTTTGATGGATTCGATGTATTCAAAATGTTGCTTTTTTGGATAAAATGGCTCATTGAGACCTATTCTAACGTCTCTGGCCCTTAGCTCTTAATAGCCCTATACTATATCGAGTACGTAGATTCTAAAAATGAAGTCAGAATCTGCCCAAATGGGTGGAAAAAGTGAGGAAATATTAATTTTCTATTTTGGTAACACAAATTATTTTTTTTCGTAACGAGGAAATTTCCAATTTCAGTATTTCTAAATGAAAATATGTTCATAATATTTTTTTCAATTTTTTTTGGGCAAAAGAATAGGGGTCTAGGTACTCAACGAGCTGAGATACGTCACAGCCGGGTTGGAATCCGGAAAATACCTAAAAGCCGGTTCTGGGACAAAAGTTCTGTTGTAAAAGTTTTCTAGTCTCCTATATACGCTACCATAAAAATTTCATCGATGTAGTTCAAACTTGGGGCTCCTAGTTCCTCGGGGGTTCTGTTTTCCTGCAATCTCTCAGAAGAAAAGTGCTTTTTTCGAAAATTCCGATTAATTTATGTTTCACACAGACTGTATGCAACCTCGAAGTATACGCATTGCCTTTTTGAGAACGTGAAATTCCTCTCCATGTCTAACAATAGTCAAAAATTCATGGGTGTGCGTCATTTCTGATGCGTGAACCCCGGATCATCATGAAAACATTTTTTGAGGCAGATTTGCCTCCTAGAATGTTCAGTGAGTCCGATATAGTGATAAAATGTTGTTTGAGTGGTTTTTGGGTCCAAAAAATAAGATTGGTATCGCAAAAGCGAACATGAAGCAAAAACAGATTCTCGATTTCGCAGCTTTGCGAGCAAAAATCTGGAATGTGAAAGAATGGGGTAGTCCAACTTTTGCATTTTCAGGTACATCCGTCAGTGTGCTTCAACATACACCTAGGCTACCCCTGGATCCCGTTCGAAAAAATGCCTATTTTACCCAAAAAACTAATTTTTTTGTGCAACTTTTGTTTTAGGAACCGACCAGGATTCAATCTAAAAATCATTTTTTGTACCTCTGGGCACCTCTAATATAATGCACATGAAAAATAAGTCTAGCTTTTCCCGTTTTTAAATTATTGATTTTAAACCATTTATCGTGTATTTGGATATTTCTCCTACCGTATCAGCGTGAACCAAAAATCCTCGTTGGTTTTGGCAATGCGAGGACTAGACCCTCCCACCACATCAACAACAAAAGGATTTGAAAGAAAAAGGGGCGCCGTGTCCGGGGGGTGGTTGATTTTTACCGATCCGGTCTCTTAACGTGTTTCGAGAGTGCTAATTACGATGAGCATATTTTGGTGGTGATACTATGGCAGGCCTTCGAATGTTTGAGATTATTTTTACTTTTTAAATTTTTTTACAAATTTTTTCAAACAATGTTTCGCCATTTCTGAAAACTCAAATTTTTATATTTTAAATTAACGTTTGAACGATTACCTGCTGAATTTTCCTCATCAGATCGTTAGTAAGGTATTCCTCTTCTTGTTCATACTTTTGAGCAAGTGTTTCCTGAGATACAAAATCATGAACAAAACTTATAAACAAGACTGCCGAACCTTATCATTCTTTAGCTTCTGAATGCGCTTCAGTAGAATATTTGATATGTATTCCTCCTCTTGTTCGGCCTAAAAAAGTTTCCGATAAGAATGTAGAAAAAAGAGCATCTTTTTTTAAACTAATAAATCTAAAAAAAAATTCAGAAAAATATCAATATAAAATTAATTTCTCTTCGACGTTTTTGTGGGTCTCATTCAATAAATCCATATTGAGATAGCAAAATGAAATGTGATAACTGTCGGATAAATAATACCTTTGCATAGATCTTGACGTAAGTCTCACGAATTTCCCGGTTCTGCGACTGGAGAAGATTGAAGTCTCTTTCCTTCTCTCGGAAAATTCTCTGAAATGCATACCGCTACTTTCGCCTAGTCAACATCAATAGGAAGATCATTAAAAAGACATGAATGATTAGCGACAAGTCTTAAATCGTTACACTTATGAGGGAGTAAATAACCTCGGAACGACGAAGATCTCTGCATATTTCGATCGCATCCCGAAGAAGGCGACCTTCAGAAGTCTGTGGAATAACGTCACTTTCTTGCACTGGACGATCCGATCGGGGCTCAATCTTGTCTCTTTTCGACTGGAATATATATATTTAACCCATCCTCAGACGAGATCCAACAAAAATCTTACTGAAATCTGGCGGAAGAATTCGGGATACTTCCTACTAAGATCATTATCTCGTCCGAGACCAGTGAAAAGTGCATCGACAGCTGCTGCAACGAAATATTATCAAAAATTGTTAAAAGGGAAACAACCTGTGGAGACAAGTCGAGCCTGAGTAGAAAGACCGGAGGAGTGCATCGGAGGAGCAGTTGAGGTTGAAGAAAATGATACTGATAAAGACTGAAACGATGACCGTATAGCAAGTATCGGGTTCGAATCCCGCTTTTTCTATTCGTCTCAAATGATTTTTTTTAATTATGTTTAAACGTTATTTTGACTTTGTTTTGGTGGATTCGCTTACCTCGTCACTGGGTATATCCGCACAGTCACTCATATCCATGGATGACATGGCTCTGCGACTGCGCTTCGCGCCTCGCCCCTCGAGAGAGAGTAGAGACTCTTCGACTGAAAATTGATGTGACCCCTTGATATGACTTGATATGAGTTCAAAGAATATGCAACTATGTCGCTATTCTAAAACATCGTGAAGAATCTTTTTAAAAGTAAGTATAGCATTTTTGAGGGTGTTTTTTTAAGATTTGACGACTGTCGGTTGATTTTGAGAAACTATTCACCCTTCACACATTCACAGGTTGCATTTCAAGTTGAATTGCCTTTATCAAAAAATCAGAAATATAAAGAATGAGGTGAATTGCCATTCATCGTTGAAAAATAGCCAAAATGTGACTAGGAACCAAAAAAGAGGTTACGGTGAAACAGCTGATACGGAGCTAAAATCGGCTCAATAAGAGATTCTACCATTTCTATGAATCATAGGTCTCACAATACCCGACGATCGAAGCAACTAGTATTGCAAGTTGCATAACGCTTGTCATTATCTTCGAAGTCAGTCATGCCTCCGTCCAAATATCGCCTACTTATTAACGATTACAAAGTTCTGCGAGAGGAATATAGGCAAATAATGTATCACCCCATGTCTCCCTTTTGGAATAGAATTTTAAAAAAAACAAAAAACAAAGATTTCTCAAAAAGTTGGTTGGTAAGTTTACATTTCCCTCTGACTTCTCGTCTCCGTTCCATTCGAGTCCGAAACCGCGGGGTTGCAAGATATGAATGTTTTGTGTTTTGGTTTTTATATATAAATATATAAAAATAAATGGCTCGAAGTATAAAAAACTATGTTCTACTTTGCCTCTTATCATACTCATTTTTGATGCTCTTAATGTTGTATTGTGCTTGATTTTTTTCGTTTAACAAATTTATAAAGCACCTGATCTTCCTCTTCTTCTTCTATCGATTTCTGAGTGTCGACGGAGCTCAGAAGAAGAGTCGACTGTGGGACTTCGAAAGACTAGATCGTCAGACGAACTCGCTGTATTTATTTATTTTATTAAATCTAGAAAGAGAGCAAAAGTGGAAATAATTTTGGTTCAGTGATTGTAAAAAGGCGCAAAGATTTTAGTGCTGACCGAGAAAAAAGATATAGATCGCCATACAAAAGAAATCTTGGTTATGAAAGGTGGCTTTGAAGATTTGTGATAAACGAACCTCGAAACTCCTTTAGAGCTGGCGTTCGTCTGTCTTCCTTCTGGGAAGAAGCCGTTGAATGTGAATAAGATAGAGAAGAAGCAATTCTGACTGTTTTAGGGTGGAGAATGCGAGAAGGAACGTAACAGAGCGCACACCTGAATAAAAAATATTGTCAGCGATCTACTTGCATCGTGTGTTTTCATAGAAATATGAAATAGAACAATCGAATCACTTATTCACATAATAATGAATTTCGAATGGGTTTCATGCGCGAGTTCGAAACGGGTATATTTACAAATAAACGAAAAACGAAGAGATCGTCTCATAAAAGGAAAAAACAGAGTCACGAAATCACTAAGCTATATTAAAAACGCAGAGTATAATCGCTAAATTAGTTTCAACTTCATGTTCAACGAATAACCAAAGCAAATCAAATATGATTAGCAAGATGGACATTCAGACGGCTGCTTCAAATCACGAGACGACTTACTACGGTACATGGATCAGCAGGGCAAACTCATTATTTTATCAATAAAGTTAAAAGAATTAATTTTTAAACAATTTTCAAGTAAATAATATGAGAAAATAAGAATAATATTGATCCTAATTTTGTTGGTACGGTTTTCATATCGCCTGGAATACAACGCGCGACGAAGAATCACGAGAATAGTGTAGTAAATAAAAGCCTTCATTCCTCTATATCTTACCCCGCAGCAAGAGTATTCGGCCATTCTAGAAATAGAATACAATTGAAGTTAGTGGCAGGTAACCGCGGTAGCATAATAGCAGAGTATGCGTGCCCAATAAATTTCGAATGTTCCTCTCTTCTCTCTCTCCCTCTTCCCCCTCTCCCTCTCCCTCTCCCTCTCTCTCTGTCTCTTGTAATCGATTGTGAGCCTCATCAAGAGAGTGGCCACAGAATTTTTGAGATGCACACTCGAGAGGGATGAAGGGGCAAAACAAGAAGTGAGAAATTGTTTTTGTTGCTCACACTCGACCTTTCCATCCTCTTCCCATTATGATAATGAGCCTTTGCAATATATGTGTCTTAGAAAAAGTGTTCATCTATTTTCGGAGGCATATCTTTAGGTGAAGAAGTTGTTTTCGCAAATCACACACAGAAAGCGCGAAAACATTCCCTTTCTCTTCTCTTCCTCTATCCATCTATCTATTTTTTTCTCTTTCCCGATGGCTCGCGACTTTCTCTTATCCAGAATTTTGAAATGAGATTTGCCTAATGAGTAGCCGGTTCAATCCGAAAGTATTTCACGTTTATGTTTTTATTTAGTAATATGATTAGATATGTTCATAATATGATTAGATATGTTCTCAAAGGCATGAATTGTTTTTTTGCTCGTTATTACACAATGTATAGCTACGCCATAACTGAGTATGATTTTTGCGGAACTCAAAAGGACGATCCGAAATAGGCAGCTGTTATCCACCAAACTCCCCAGTTAGTGTAATATATGAACGAGTGGACGGCAAAGTCTCTATTACACATCGCACGTCTGATCTCGGTCATTCTCAGTTACAACGATAGATTTACGGGATTCATAGGAACATCTAGACTTATGAAAGCCTTTTGTCCTTAAAGCCTTTTTTCAAGTTTATATTTAAATTGAAATCATTTTTCTGATTCTATTTTTTTAAATTTTATTTTTTTTAAAAACTTACCTGCACAAGAACTTTGATGTTTATTATAATGGCTGAAATCAGCTGTAAAGTACTATTTTGTATTCGATATATCAGTAGACGAATATTCTATGACGTGAGCACTGTTTACCCATTTGCGTTCTTTCATCAAAGAACTTTTTCACGTTTGTTCTCACTTCTCAGAGATTATTCACAACATCATTGAGTGATAGTTCTCTGATTTTTATGGCTGTGTTACCTCGTCAGATAGGCAAAAACAATGCGATCTTAAAATTAGCTTGTTGATCTTCGTGAAACGAGAATCTTGTTTAGGCCAATATTAAAGTGATCTTTGCGCGAATTTCGGGTTCAGGGAAATTTTATTGCGCGCCTCAGTGTTTTTTTCTTTTTTCATTTGTCTCTCTTCTTGTCTTCACCCTCTCTCGCCATCTTGAGTCCATCTCCCTCGTGCTATTCACATGCATTATTTGCTTTTGATTCCATAGTATCAAGTTCAATCTGTTGACTAGAGGTTATGAAGACGTAGGGACTAATGTCTCACAAAAGAATCACTTCATTTTTATATTGTAATCCTAAAGTAAAAATGTATTTTTGTGGTTTTTTCACGTCGTTACTATTTTTATCTATATTTATATGCTACTTCCACTAAAGAAGTGTACGAGCGTACCAAGCACTTGATGTCCACACTTTAAAATACGATGAAGGCGGGTTGTACTCTCTGACTGATAAGACGGTATTGATAAGCTTGTGACCATCGACGAGATATCAGTTAGGTCATTTGTGATCTATTTCACAGGACTACTCTAGATTTTTTAAAAATTAGTATTGTTGCTCAATAATTGAATCTGAAACGTCAAGTGGTATTTTCGACTTGCAGCAATTATTCCCTAAATTTATTCCATGCTGAAGTAGTCATTTTTTTGACAGATCTTCGAAATGACAATAATGACGTATTTAGCTTAACGACTAGTACCAAGTAGTAAAGCATTATAATCAGAAATTGTACAAATATGAATCGTGCTAATGAGTGTAGGCTTCGTTAGAGAACTGCTTAGGTGCTTATTTTTTTAAAATATGTGGGATGATCCATGTTATTCACTTTGAACTGTTGAAAGATTGATCTTAACCCCGCATTGAACTCTTGATCTCTTCCCCCCCCCCTGACCTTTATTAGACCCCCTGGACTATCTGGACCCCTAACTGTCTGGACTCCATTATGCCGTGTGCAATGGCACATGCTCGTATCTCTCCTTCTTTCTCTGCCTACCCTATTTATTGTGTGCTTAATTAACCAAGTTTTAACTTTGCCGTCCTAAATTTCCGTTTCTGGCAGTTTTATCTGATCTGCCACTTCGTCGGCTCTTGATTCTTTTAATGCAAGGACAGACTTTGTTAGAAGCGGCTTTGGCGCGTTTGCATTTGCATGTAAATTATTATATAATTGTTTTGGCGCTGCATTTTCCTTCCATTATAAGACTCTTAAAATACTATTCGCAGTAAGTGATGGTAATCCTAACGGACGAACAATTCGCACGTGCCGAGAGGGAGACTCTATGGCGATCGCAGCTCGAGAGAGACGCCTGCGGGGTGGGATTCGTCACCAGTATCCAAGGCATCGCCACTCACAAGGTCAGTCCGTGTCCCTCTGACGTATCGCTTCTTTGCTCATAAGAGACCTTTCACGAGGAAACGTAAAGATAGATATATAAAAATGAACTCTGAATAAAGGAGCTGTATATAAAGAGGATCTCTGGCATTATAAATCAATTGCATAGTAATGATTAATCAAAGAAAAATGAAAAAAAAAATATTTTTTGCTTCAATTCATCAAATTTTTTTGAGGACCTTTTTGAATTTTACGAACAATTCTAACATTTTCGAAATATTTTCATTTTTCTTTTTGTCCAAATTTGGATGATCGGAGTAGCATCAAAGTTGAAAACACATTATCAAAATCGTTACACTTCCATGCCATAATCTCGCTCCATTCCAGATTCTGAGCGAGGCGAGGACGATGTTAGAACGAATGGCTCATCGTGGAGCGTGTGGATGCGATGATTCGGGAGATGGAGCTGGTGTTCTCGTCGCAATTCCTCATGAATTCTATCGAGAGGATGTTAAGAAGTTAGTAAATCGTCTACTATTCCACTCCTGTTCATACATTTTCTTTCTTACATTTAAATCGTGGTGATTCCTCATTATCGCACGATGTTGTACAGGTATCCAAACTGCACCCTCACTTTTGATTACAAAATTATTTTATTTTATTTTCTCGTTTATCTGTATATTTTCTGAATAAAAAAGCTCAACCATTTTCATTTTCATTTTCATTGTAGAACGGACGACATCAACCTTCCTCAATTCGGAAAGTATGCCACTGGAATTATCTTCCTCAACCAGGATTCGTACAAGCAAGCCAAGGTGAAGCATGGTTGCAGTTGTCTGACACTTTCGTTTCCATATCTATATTATCAATTTTTTTAAACGAAACTTGAAAGATTGAGTCGCAAGTCAACATGTTTTCGAGTTATTTTTTTCGTAATAATTGTGCTCAAAAAGGTATTATCGTTATTTTGTGTATTCGTGGACTTATTCATTTATGTTCAGGAAGCATTCGGTGATCTGTCTCGCGCATACCAACTTCGGGTTATCACTTGGAGGAAGCTCACCACTTACGCGGCTTGTCTCGGAGAGGAAGCTCGCAAAACGGAGCCACTCATCAGACAGGTATATCTTACAGACACTACCTAACAACGGACAATGGTACTATGTCGGATGAGAACCGACTGGATGAGAACAGATAAAAATTCTTCCGTTCGTGATCTGCTAAGCACATCCTGACAAAAAACTGCACCCCTCAAAAATTTTTGGCTCTCATCCAGTCGATTTTCAGTACCCAGACAATTATAGTATGAATACAAATACTTTCGAACTTCTGGGGCCTGAATTGGTCTGGGGCTTCGTCTCTTTCATTACAAAAATGCATTGAGGTGTTCGTAACTGCCGACTATGCCGAGACTGATCCGGACCGATTCGAGCGCAATCTCTACCTTCTTCGCAAACAGGTATGGTAGTCTTACGCTGTGAAAAAAGTGAAAGAAAAGACAACATTTTATATTTTATATCTCAGCTCAATTTCATATCTCAGCTCAGTTAGGACAAAATACCAAAATTCCGGGAAATGTTGCGTTCATTCATTCGTCTATGTTTGAAGGTAGTCTCGAACATGTCGAAGCAGCGTGTCGAGTGCTATGTCTGCTCCCTCTCAACGTCAACGATCGTCTACAAAGGGCAGTTCACGCCTCGTCAACTCTTCGCCTACTACGATGATCTCAATCAAGTGAGTTAAATATAGTATGGAGCAATTATATTCAAATATTTTCTATGTGGCGCTAGTATATCAATAACTGCAAGCCGACTCTATACCACGAACAATTCCAGCGAGGAAAGACAATGACAAAGAGAAATATAAATACCTGGATAGTTGATGGCTCTTTCGCCGTAGCTTAAAATTATCTTTGTACTAATTACAATCCCCATGTTGATCGAATACTCGAGTACTTCTTATAACGTTATTCTTACAGAAATCATTCGTCACTCACATCGCCCTGGTTCACTCTCGCTTCTCCACAAACACTTTTCCTTCGTGGAATCGTGCTCAACCCAATCGGTAAATATAATTTACTTGCGATCGCCTCTTTTTTCCTATCGCTTTAAACAGAACAAAAATTCCCCCTTTATAAAATATACAAAAAAATGTGTTTTTTTTAATAAAATATGCGATTTTTTGAGTTCAAAGCCGTTGGCTGATCTGTGCAAATTGCACAGACGTATATATGCATATGTATGTATGGCGGAGGTCACCGGGAGTGGCTATTTCCCAAAATAAATTATTTGAAGGCGAGGGAGTAAAATATTTGTTACCCCGTTCTATTCTCGAATTATTTCCCTTTTCTTAATATTTTATACGTGCATCTAACAACGCAAACAGGATTACAATTTGTGATATTTAAAAATCACAGTGCGTTAGAATAAATGTAACGAAGTGATTATCAAATTTCAAATCAAATCGTTATACCTCACTATCCACAAGACAAGTTCAACACATGGTAATCTTTGGGTCCGGTGACATCAGTACAGAGATCAACACGGCTCTGCACCATATGATCAAGTTTTCTTTACCTAGCCTCATGCATAAAAAATATATGCAAAAGGTGACTTCAAATCAAATTCTATCAATGTGAAAAATATTAGATCTTTTTCGGTGTTTAAGTTTCAATTTGTCATTAATTTCGCACATATTTTCACAAAAAAAGAGAAAAAATGAAATATATTTTGAGCTTTTGAGGTAATATCCTGCTAACACAAAAATATGTGTCTGAATCGAATTCCGGTGAAGATGACGAACTTATCAAACAAGTCTAGTATTAGATATTTGCATAACCTTTTTCTTTGTTGCCTATGTTGCAACATCGTATCTCATGTATCTCGTTTCCCCGTACCCTAAACTTTTTATTTGCGTTAATAACATGATAAATTATTAATATATTTTCATTAACCTCCATGATGAGTGATCTCGCGTCATTTGGAAATCCTGTACTTTTGTGTATTCTTCAAGCGCGCGAGATACACGCATAATATTGCCCCGTGAAAATAAACCAGCGTTCTCTGAAATATTCTGACTGCCCCCGTCCATCGAATTAACTATTGGCCTCTTGTTGGGGATGAAATAGGGAACAGCGTGAAATCCGAGAGCGTAAGAGCGATTATTAGCCTATTTGTCTGTCACAACGAGGAGCGAATAATATTCGCGTGAATTTCTATAAGATTTAAATTGGGGCATATACTATACATTAAATCGAAAATATTTTAGTTTCAAAACAAATTACTGCATCTTGTTGCTCCTTACAAAACATTACATTTTTAATGTATGCTACCAATAACTCATGGCCATGAAAGTAGTGGCGTCTCATGATTTTTTACCAGATATTTTCAGACACAGAAGTAATCATGCAAATAATTATGATATTATGAACATTATAGGATGCTCGCACACAACGGCGAGATAAATACACTCCGTGGCAATGTCAATCTGATGCGAGCGAGGTTTGTACTAGAGCCATAAATCCAAAAATCATCTTCTCTCTCAGAGAGAGTAAAAAATCCATGGAAAACGGAAAGTACAGTTGATCATTTTGCAGGGAAGGTGTTATGAAGTCGAAACAGTACGGTGATGACCTCGACAAATTGTATCCCGTTGTCGAGGAGGGCAACACTGATTCTGGCTGCTTCGATAATGTCCTCGAATTCCTCGTGAAGGCAGGCCAACGGACTCTTCCAGAGGTCTGTAATTCTAATGCAACAACTGGCTGTGTTTCATTTATTTTTACGATTAAATCCAATAGATTATCTTATCACAATCAATTGCTCACGGGCTCCTATTCTATTTAAATTCTCTCTTGGATGAATTCACCTGTTACTTTTTGTAAGCGCGCATATAATACTCTTGTAATTTAAAATTTTTTTTTTGAACATATATTTTTTTATATTTTCCAAGTTGAAAGCTTTCGAAAAGATGGTAACTAGAGTCCCTCGCCGAAGTAATAACATTTGTTACGATCTGGAATGAGGGCATAAACGGTTGGCCGTGGAGCCTTAAAATTTGTCTGCTCGCTATGTGTTGTGCCTAAACTCATTGGCGAGTATGCGAGGCCTCCCTCGTTTCAATGGGCTTCACTCTTAGTATGACAAAAACAATATAATGAAGCGATTATGAAGCAACGGCGATTGTTGTGAAGAAGTCTTTGGTTGGTGAAAATGAGTTTAGGAAAACAAGAAAACTCACATTCCGACCTAGTTGAAATATATTTGAAGATATTCTTCCTTGTGTGTATTTTTTGAAACTGTTTTCGAATCCGAAAAGGGGAGATCGTCAGGTCTTACATGAAATAATTTGTGTGTATTTATAGGCTGCGATGATGATGGTTCCTGAGGCATGGGAGAAGGACGACGATATGTCACCGGAGAAGCGGGCTTACTACAGATGGGCAGCCATGCAGATGGAGCCGTGGGATGGACCCGGTGAGTAAACTATCCCCAAAGAATAGGTCATCAAATATAGGTGCAAGAAAGTATGTCGAACTGTGGTTGATTAGTGAATATATTTCACGTGAATTGTTCAGTGAACATATTGTGTTTTCGGTTGTCACGAAGCAGAAATATGAGGAAGCGCGCAATTCTTTACGCTATCTAGTTTACGAGCAGCTGCTTCGAGTCAAAATCACTCACATGTGACGCTAATTTCCAATTGAATTTTAATACCGCTGTTCGCCGCAGGTTCTCGGTTAATTGAATACGCGAATTACTCGTATTTTTTGTGCGTGCTTTTCCAAAATCTGTAAACACACACCGATGTAAGAGGCGGAACACACACATCTACATACACTTCACTGTCAAGAATAAGAACGCGCGAAATATATACTTTTTTTAATGTTCTTTCTTTAATTTTGATTTTCGTCACGCGCACTGTAGCCGCCCACTCGTCTGAAAAGGCCGTGTTACGCGCAGCGTAATTCACATTCCCTTTAGAAATTGAGTGGATAGCAAATGAATGTGCGGAGATCGGGCACTGGGAATCTCACTGATGTGAGAATTGCAAAGCTTTTAATAAGAGGAAGTGATAGCAATACTTCCAGATGTGATTTCTATTAACGACCTTTCGGTCATTCAATGATTTCATATAACGAATAATCGCCAAATGAGCCATATAATTGGCTGTTGGTGTAGACTTTTATTAAGCAAGGATTCGTTCAGCTCTTCTCGCCTTCTGCGATGGCCGTTTCGTGGGCGCGATTCTTGACAGAAACGGACTTCGTCCTGCTCGATACTATCTCACTTCCGATGATCACTTATATCTCTCGTCCGAAGTCGGCGTAATCGACTTACCGGAAGAACTTGTCATCAAGAAGGTACCTTTTTTTCTTTTTTTTCTATGTAACATCGTTGAAGAGAGTGCACACAAATATCATCATGCTCTCATTACTATTTATCCCCTTTGTTTATTTGATTTTTTGTGGTATTTGTGTAAATTAAGAGAGAGAGAGTGAGGAAAACGGTAGATGTCTCTCTTGTCTCTCCGCACAACGCACAAATACAATGAGAACTCGATTTCCTTCAAAAGGAAGTAACGAGACGAAATAGAATGGAAAAATCCTTTTGTCGCGGTGTCCCTGCTATGATTGAAATGGAAAAATACGGCTCAAGATCCTTCATCGAATGAATAACAAGGAGCATTGGTACTGGCGAGTTCTTATATGTTGGACAAGCAGTTGGGGGAGGGGGTAGAGACCATTCAGGGGATGGATGGGATGGGGGGGGGATAATGGCATATTATGAGAGTGAGAAGAGGCCATAAGTGGTAGTGGCTCTACTGGTCAACGGAGCTCTCTTCGAATCCCTCGAATCTGAAGTTTGTGTTATGTTGAAGTAAGCAGTCATGAAACGTTTAAAATATTTGTTCGTCAAATTGCAATTTCTCATAAAGATAGCCTCTTCAGACGAAGCTCACGCGACCATTTTAGTAGTCCTAAGAAGAAGATAGAGAAATTCAAGCATTCCCGCACACAAAGATTCTTACGGGACTAAGAGAAAATATGTATCAAGTAGGAAAATTGTTGCCAAATGCTGTAAACTATGAAAAAGGGGCACTTACTGAGGATTAACTGCACCATAGGGCAAAAAGCCGTAGGAAGCAACAGGGAGCTCGTGGAAATCAAATCGAGATCCAGCTACAGCTCGCTTTCCGAATCTGAGAAACTTTTCGTTTGAAAAAGCATGTGAGACACAAACTTACCGCATGAGGACGCGAGAAGGCGCAGCGCTTGCGAGCGTCACGATGTAGATCAATGCAAGGACGAGAGCAACGAACTGACGGGCATTCATGATGACAGTCGGGGTACCTGATCGTTACTTGCTTTAATTAATTAATTAATTAATCTACTCCCGAGGCGCTACGAGACCAAAACGTAACATTAATAAGGTAGAAGACCAGGAACGGGATGGGGGTGGACTCTCATGGGTGAAGCTTAGAAGAAAATGGAGACGGGTATGGAGAAGAGTCTAAGAGTCTAAGGAAAGCAACCAATGGGAGCTCTTCAGTCGTACACTGGACTGAATCTCATCCTGCGCACCCCCACAAAAGCTCCGCCCCCACTCTCCCATACTATCACACTCTCTCAATCGCTCTGGTAACTCTGTATTCTCTCTCGAAACGATGCGATCTCCGCGACTCCGCCTTCTCCTGATGATGGGAGCGCGTTAAAGGAATTAGGCGGATGTAAAGTGATATGGGCTCCCGATTGTAGAGGTGTGAGAAATGGAATGCAGTGAGAGAGGGAGCGAACTGCCCCCGCGAGAAGGAGATTGCGACTTGTTTAGTCAAATTTTCGTTGATTCGAATTTTGGAAGAATAGAAAAACTTCAAACTAATTGAGTATGCAGATGGATTTTCCAAAAAAATCCCTTTGAATGCAGCAAAAAAATCCTTGTGAATGCTGACGGCGGTGGTAACTGGAGAAAAACTATCGTTCCACCAAATTAATATAATACATTATTCACCTGTTCACCGCAGGTATAAAATAATAAATTCTGTGCTAATGCTTGCAAAACCGTTACCGATGTTTAATCTTTCCATGCCCTTGTCAAAAAAAAAGATTTTCTCTCTACCTGGATACCAGAGCTCGCATTGTTGTTACTGGCAGTCAACCCGTGAATTGGCTAATTAGTCAGTGAAGTGGAAACAAAGTGAAATTCTTATAACGAGAGACTTTTTTTCATTCTTTTAACGAAAAACTTTTTTGACGTGCCCAGGAAAGCTGCTGGTAGTCTTTCTATTGAGTATTCTTAGTCTTTGCATGACAATGACAAACTAGGATGAAATCATTCATCTCTTTCCTTTTTTTGGTCAGAGCCATAGATGTGAGATGAGCCTTCCTTCCTTCCAATCTTGTCCTCGACAATAGCGAAATGAGCTGTTGGAATGGATGGGTGTGCCCTTGTTCCGGGATGGGAAATTGCCCACTCAGAGGGAATATTGGAAAGCAAGGTTATGGTAGAAATCTCATTTTTCTTATGGTGGTCAACGAGGAATATTGTGTAGAAATCTATTTGTGATATTCCACGAAATATAAGGTTATTGTTTGGGACACTGTCTTCTGCCATATTAACTCGATATTTTTTCTCATTCGATGATAAAACCGATCATTGATATAATTGAAAAAAATTGCACTTTCACACGCTGCCGAGCACATCTTTATGTCGAAGATGCAATAGTAATGTCCGGGGCGTTTTATTTTAAGATAGTTCCTCTATTTCTCAGGATACGTCAGTGCGCTGATAAATAATTGATTGTTACAATGGAAGGACTGCGTTAGCTTGGAAGAATTGCTTCGCTCTCTCCTGACACTGACGAATAGTACATGAATCGCAGGAAAGAAAACGAGGATGGCCTTTTCCTTTCCAGGGTTAATAGTGATTCGAATTAATGAAAATGAATCTGTTTTGCTTTTTCGTGCAGCTGAAATAGGGGATTCGTTACGAAAGGGGATTGTGATTCCTCCATTAGTATTCTCCTGAACCAGTGCCCAATTCTAATATGGAAATAGAGAGGGACAAGATCAAACGTTATTTTACATATAATGGGGAGACTATATATTGATAAAATTGCAATATTTTGAACAAGAAAGCCTAAATTAAAATCCATTTTCTCAGCAATTTATACGACTAACGCTTTAAGTTAAAATTATATCAGTTGGGCTTTAATACCGAACAGAAGGAACTTGTATAGTACAATTTGAGATTTCTTAAAGGGAAAGAGAGCGATTTTAAGGTCTGTCTGTCTGGTACATCAGCAGAGCCACACAGAATCACACAGGCATAACTAACAAACTTTATTCCTTTCGCTGATGTTCAGAAATCATATTCGAGATCGTTCAGGGGCATTTTGAGAATCATAATCAGAGAATTGAGAAGAGAGTGAATTGAAGAGTAGAGAGACGTGGTACGGAGAACAAGAGAGATTGCGTATCAGCAACGTAGTTGAATGAAATTATTAGGAAAACGCTAGAAATGATTCCTAGCGACGTCCGAAGCGCATGGTTCCGAGGGCAGTCGATCGTTTTGAATCGGGGGACATCTCCATCTCCTCGGTCTGCAATTATTTTCATTTATATTCCGCACCTCTGCGTAGCAAAAGCCTTTTCATAAACTCTATGTTCTTCATATTAAGTTATATATTATTGAAGCAATATTCACTTTTTTTTCGGTTTCTGTTTCTCAAATTTATCTTCCAGAGCTAAGCAAAATATTACGTAGCTTTAGCTTTAGAATGTGATTCTGATTCTTGCATTGAGATAGTCTATTCTGCGGCAGTATCACGCGTGACTTGTTCTCGAGTAGGTTGCATCATCCCTTTCCCAGGAATTGTCGTTCGTGGGTTCGTAACCACACTTCCGCTGATTTACACACGCTAGTACTCAGTGAAATGGAAAATGTGTGAGTATCTGACTCTCTTCGGTCATGTAGAACGAGAAAATGGTGAAATTGAGAGAGGAATATACCGCATATTCTCCCCCAGCCATCGATCTCTTTCCAAAGCGCATGGTGCCCAAAGACGCGCCACTCCGCGCCAGACGAGGCAAGCCGGATGAGTCTTCTCCAGACTAAACATGGTCTTCATTTTCCATGAAAATTCATGATGACAGAGTAGGAAGGGTCCAATTATTTTACTTGTTCTCACCTCGAGAGTGCGCATCGATCGCTTGCCGAAACGCGTGATACCGAATGCGTTGCGCTTCACAAGCTCCTCGTTATAGTCTATAAAAGGCTGAATACTTGCTAGTCTCATTTTTTGCAAGATACTTCAAGACATTGTTATTTTTAAAAGAATAAATCCTATATCTTAGCAGAACATTAGGAGAACAAAATTCACCAGCATTCAACGGGACTTCTCTTGATTTATAAGTACATCCGTCAGCAATTTATCCTCTTCGAGTCTGAGGTCTCTTTGCTTCCAAAAACTATCACACTCTGTCATTGCTTGAGGAGTCGTTATTTATGAGAGTGACGCTTTACATAGATTGTCTACATACATTCACTTTTGACCAAGAGAGAGAGAAGCTGCTCTCATTATGAAAAAATATTATCATTGCTGAAGATTATGTATAGGCCTGAATATTAGACTCTGTCTGAGAGGATTCAGCATTTTACCTATTAGCCGCACATAAAAAAATATGAAAAATGAAACAAATTTGTTTGGTCCATTATTTACTATGACTCCGTGTCGGGTATCAGGCTTAATGAGGCAGACAAAACATTTAAGCAAAATCGAATTATTTGCCATAAAAATTGGGAAAATGCGTAAAAGTATGATTTGAGCTATATTTTGCTTGATTTCGACGAATTCCAGACATTTGGATCACCAAAAATCAGTGATTGATCCTTGGCACAATTGGCATTTTGGATAACAATTTATAAGATAATTTATAAGATATTTGAATAATTTATGTAACTTAAAATATTTTGCATACCTCGGACACCATGAAGTGAACCATTGAAATTTTGGTTTTAGAGATCTTTTCTAAGATCGTTTTTCGGATTCTAAGTCAACAGTTATTTTTCAGATTATTTTTCATGTGTGTATGCTTGCCAGGTCAGATATTGTCTCACCTATTTATGAATGCTCGTTTTGCAATCCAGAAAAAAATAATAATTATTGCGAGCTCACCTGCATAGACCAAGGCGACGCATAGGAGCACAGTGAGCAGAATATTAGCCATCTCTCAATCGTTCGAAGGTAAAGTAGGGAAAGTGTACCTGCCAAAGGTCTCAGGCAACTGAATGACTGCATTGACTTTTAAGCAGCCAAGTTTTGTCACGGTTGTTTCCGGGGCGGGACTTGAGGAACCGATACGGAAGTGGGGGTTGGTGGCAGGAGAGTATGGGAGAAGGTATGGATCAGGTTACAGACCACTCTATTCCAAATGTGAAATTAAAAATACAAGCAAAATCATAACTGAATTACACTAGAGCGAATAAAACGAAGACTATGCGCTGAGAAATGCGGCATAAGTACCGTTTTAACCCAATTACGAATAATCTCGGAAACAGCACGGGGGGAAAGAACTCATTTTTTGAATGCTCTATCAAAAGGCGAGGTAAAATGTCTCCTCCTGCACGCTGTATTTTTCTTTTGCATATGTGCTCATTTATCACTAAGATTAATTTCCTCGCTATCTAAGACTAATTAAAATGGACGGATTTTAGAGAATCGTGTTGGGAGCGTGACTGGAAAAAATGGGATTTCGGTAGATCGTTAGTGCTGAGCGGTAAGGCATTATTTTCCCTCGAAAAAGGCAGTTTTCCAGATGAATTGCTCTCAAACGATCGAGAAATGCGGTGTCACCTTGCAATCTTTCCTTACTTTAGATCGTTCACCCCCATCAATCACATAACAAATAACAGACTCGATGCTTTACTCTAAAAATGGATCAGTAAGTGGTATGAAAACATCAAAGTGGTAGATAGATGATTGCCAAATAACGGAATCATAAGGTGGTATTAAGGATTTGCAGTTTATAGTTTAGTAATCGATGTCGGCATTCTGGTGCAATTCGAAGGGGCGGAAGAAGTGTTCGGTCGCCCTTTTACCGAAGCGAACGGGCTCCCGAGGAGCACGTTTTCCGAATCTGTAAAAATATATTATTGTATATATTATTGGAGTGAAGAAAAGAAAACAAACATCAGTGTGCACATAGAGTATTCCTAAACATTCAAGCTTTTAAATCGAGTCCATTTCAAGATAAGAATAGGGTCGTGAGAGAAGGGAAGGAACATATTGATTGTTCATAGTAGGCCTCCTGGCCTGGTATTTTTAACGGGGGATTGGCTTTTCATACAGCAAATTAGTGTTGAAAAATGGAGACCGAACCTTACTGGCTCCGCACGGAATCGCTTCTTCATTAGGTATTCCGTGTTTTGCGGTCCGTTGTAATTTAGTGCTTGTGCCTGGGAGGACAAACAAATTAGTCAATGATGGATAGAGTTCAAACGAACGGAGAGAGTGATGGTGATGCAGAGAATGAGAATGAGGACATGTCTGGAGATCATCTTCAATGGAGTGAGGCGCAAGTTGAGCGGCGAGAGGACGTCTGCAATGAAAATATTCCTTCAAATATTGCTTATTAGTCGAGAGAATTGACGGAACGCCGTCGTCGATGTCGATTCGGTTCTTGCGACAGCATGAACAAAATCGACAAGGGGCAGTGATCAAAGACTTAATCATGGATAGTGGGTGGTGAATAAGCATTAGAGGGGGTGAGCAATAGTCATAAAAGGTACGAAATTCTACGGTGGAATGGGAACAAGGCGGGAAGAATTCGAAGGATATGAGAATTACGGCGAGGATGAGAGAGTCGAAAGAGTGATAAATCATAACTAATCATATAAAAATTGCGCGAAATTTGATCTGTGAAGTATATTTATGGTGAAATCTTCACAATATATTATTAGTGAAATAAATGGAGGAATTTGCAGGATCGTCTCAAGCCGGGAATGATGTTACTTGTTGACACAGTGGAAAAGAAGATCGAGGAAGATGCTGATCTCAAGACAAGAATAGCGGCCAGTCGACCGCATAAGAAATTGACCTCAGCCAGATTAAGTCTTGATCTACTGAGAAAGGACGATGTGGTGAGGATGAAGAGTCTATTTTAAAGAATATATCAGCGAGACTTAATTGGGCTGCAAGAGAAACTTTGCTTAGAAATTGTTGAAAAGGTATGCAAGTCCACCGTATCAGAAAAAAAACCTAACTCACTATGCCTTTATCTATTTTGCTTCATTTTGCAATTGCTCAATTTAAAAAAAATTCCTCCCTAAAGGCTTTCAACAGTTACGCGAGTTAGAGGAAACAAGTTCAGACGACAAATAAAATATCGACTACGGTATTGCTCACTGTCGCAAGTTTGTGTTAGGACGAGTGAGTGAAAAGAGGGTCAGCCCACGCCTCAAATTGGAGAAGTTTGAGTAGTCGCAGTGTAATTTGATAGCGAAGGATTCGCGACGAGAAGTAATCTGAGTGCTGCCACTTAGTCAATTTGCGTATAGCAATTCGTGAAAACGGAAATCGTAAATTTTTCGATGAGTGCACTACTGCGTTCCCTATTTGGTCGTTGAAAACATCGTGAATGTTTTGGGGAAATTCATGCAATTTTGAGATAGATAAAAATATTTCCGAGAGGACTCCTGGATGGTATTTTAAATTGAAATTGTTGTCTTCAGCTGTCTCATGGCGCCGTGACGAACGAGTTTCTGATTAAACAACATCTGGAGCAGCTCGGAATAATCACAGCTAAGAAGCCGGTACGTGATCAACAAGAGGATATTTTTCATTATTTTTTGCTGACTCTACATGAAAGTTTTCTGCCAATTATGAGCTCTCGGTGATGATTTATAGGAACTGGTAGATTGACAACCCATTGAATTCGTAATGAGACAAGATAATAAGTTTCTCGAACTCATAATATGAAAGAGCAACGCAAGATGAGATGACAACAAGGAATTAGTAATTTAGCTATTCTGACTGACGAAAGCTCATTATAGAGCGAAACTGCGTGAACTACTAATGTAGCCAAGTCTATGCAGAGTGCATTCACTAATGACGTACATCAAATTTTAGTTAAGATTTAAGCCCATCGTAAGGGAAATATTGCTGAAAGCCTCTTTGAATTAGCATAAATTTGAGGAAAAATCACGGAAGCGAAGCGAGCTTGATGTGATAATTGCGGATGTGCAACTCTAAAAAAATCAACATTGTTGTCCCAGAGTCTGGAATAAAAAAAGTCAAAAAATAATTTAAAAAAATTGATTATAGCGAAGGGAATGAGAAGTGAATGTTCCTCAAAATACTAAAGAATAATTTCCAACTTTTCATTCGCTCCAATTATTTCCACAAGAACAAAAAAGATTTCAAGAAACAATGTATTTTTTTGTAAAGAAATAGCGTGAGATAAATGATTGGATGTGTTCAGGACGTTCACCTCGACGCCGATCGACGTCTTCCTATGTTTGCATACACTCACGACACATTTGGAATGCTCATCCTTCCGATGATCAGAGAAAAGTGAGAAGATCAAAATATTATCAATGACTTTGTTTGATGTATTACTATTATGTGTTCTTCAAAAATACGAGAAAGTTTAAACTGAAAAAAAACTGATACTGAAAAAGACTTCATTTTTTTAGAAGGAGAAGTCATTTAAAAAACCAATGACAGGAGCACAGTTTATGACAATGTAACTAACTAATAATTTTTATCTTCTACAGAAAAGAGGCACTCGGTTCGATGGGCAACGATGCTGCTCTTGCTTGTCTTTCCGACTACTCGCCTCTTCTATTCGCATATTTCCAGCAGTTGTTTGCTCAGGTACGGAGTTATGAGACAATGTTACATTCGTAAAACGCGGTCAAGTATCTTTAAAAAACAAGATTCGTTAAAAGTGAAAAAAGAGAGAAATGCTACTCTCTTCAAGGGCTTAGCTCGAACTGGAAGAAAAACGTATTTGAGAGCTTAATGTGAGTTGGGGGAATTAATGACTTGATGTCACATCGGCACAACATAAAAGGTAATCCATTGACAAAAACAATGAGTAGTGCTCTCACTTAAAGACGGGAAGGTCTCTGCTTTACCCTTCCCGTCCTCGACTCGATGATGAGTGGTGCGAGTGAAAGATATTGAAATGTGAAGCATACATGAGAGCTTCGAAGGGTTGAGATGAGAAAGACGGGATTCGGGGCTTTTCGAAAGGGGCAATTGACGCGTGAAAAACGAACGTCAATGAGAAGCCGAAGATATTGCCAATATACGCAGACAAAGCAATACGAATGTTTGATATCTGGACGGACGCATGACATACATGATGCTGAGAGGGAAGAAAGACTAATTCATTTCGACAAAAATTAAATTATTCTAAATCACGCTTGATGCAACAACAGATGGCGTTCGCATTTTCTTTCCGCCCGTCTCTGACAGACTATGAACGACAGAGGTTCCCACAGAGGCTTAAATGGTTCCAAGAATTTAGGTGACCAACCCTCCGATTGATCCCTTCCGCGAGCAAATTGTCATGTCATTGCGCTGTCCAGTCGGACCAGAGAGTGAGTTACCGATACTTAAATGGAAACAGGAAACCTTTGACAAAATCAGGAATTTTTTGTAGGTAATATTCTCGAACCAAACGAGGAAATGGAACGTCGTTTGATCCTCGAACAGCCAGTGCTGAGTATGGTCGATCTAGAGGTGAGATTCGAGAGCAGCACCATTGAGACCTGTCAGTTGAGAAAAATTGACGCCGTCATAACGACACATCTCCGTTCTCCCTCTCTTGTCTTTTTTCTGAGCCCGAAAACACGACCATTACTCATACCAATACTATGAGGCTCTCCACGGAGCCGCGGAGTTGTGTTTTACAACTGAGATCTAGTGGAGAGAAATATCACGAGACAAGTCACTAATACTTACAGACTGTGAACTATTGCAGGTGCTTAAACGTACTACGTACAAGGGATGGCGTTCCAAGGTCATTGACATCACTTTTCCTCATCGATACGGAGTAAAAGGTAGGAATAGGCTAGCTATTCATGATCAGATTATACAAAATAAATATCTCGTTAAACAGCAATTATTAATACAACCCTATTCAGGACTGATGCCAGGTCTCGATCGAGTATGCTGCGAGGCATGTACCGCTGCGCTAGATGGATATCACGTGCGTGAACTATCTTAACGAAAGAGAGAGTTTCTGAGTCCGTGACCATATTTGAACTGCCCTATGAAATTCAAAGAAAAATTGGATATTTGATGACATGCGCATACGCCACTTATGCCACTTTCCCACGAGTTTAGGAACCATTCAGCTTTTCTCACTGCATCGGAATATTTTCAAGCAAAACCCCTATTGGACTATAAAAAAAATATATTGATCTCTCAGGTGATCGTTCTCTCAGACCGAAACACTGATCGCAAGAATGTACCTATTCCCTCCCTTCTTGCAGTAGGAGCCGTACATCAATGTCTGATAAGACACCGACTGAGAATGAAGGTGATCACCATTTATCATTACTTTATTGATTACTTGATATGAGAAAAATAGAAAAAAGAACAAGAGCTCAAGAGAATCCCGAAAAAATATACACATTCGAGCTCTTGTGTTTAGGTACAGTATTCTCCAATGAGAAAGGTGATTCAGCCACAAAATTCGTGTTTTTATATACAACTATACAATGAAAATTTCGACATTGGCATTGTACTGCAAAAGTAGAAGCAAGAAGAAAGGAATACAATTCCAAGGACTTCATGAATGGAGTGCGAGATGAGATTTTTCGACAAAGGAGAACCGAAAGGGATCGAAATAGGTTATGCGAGATAATTATCGAAGGGAAAAATTCTTTTCGTATGCCAGAGTAAGTAGAAAAGCTAATAGTAATATTGAGCCTACCAAGAAGAGTGAAGAGCTAACGATCGTTGGTCACGCTCAATTTGAGAATTAGCCTGCATTCATAAGTATGCGATGTTATTTTTGTGCAATAGCCTGCATTCGTGAGTATATGATGCTAGGCTCTCAGTTTTGGATTATCTCTAAGCTGGGCTGATAATAGATAAAAGATAAGAGCTCAAATTTTCAGAGTTGTTCTGAGAGCAAATGCAAATGATGAAAATATGGAAAATTTCTATGTATTATGGACATGCGCTAGAAGATCATAATATATTTCGTGCCTTTCACATAACGTTTAATTGTTAGGTGGCAGTGATCGTGGAGTCGGGAGAGCCTCGTGTAGTGCACGATTTCTGCGTGCTTCTCGGCTTCGGAGCTGACGCTGTTTGCCCGTGAGTTTATCTCGTATACTTTCCCTTACACCTCCAAAAATTAGCATAGTAAGCAGAACGTACTTTCAACAGTATTCTTATTTTGATACGATGATCTCAGGTACATGGTGTTCGAGACATGTTATCGCCTGCGTGCACTCGGCCTTCTCGAAAAGGAACTCAACGATGACCAGGTGACAATATGAACCGCTCGTATTCATCTACCATCTGCGTTTTCTTAATGGAAGACTGTGGGAAGGCCAAAAACGCATTTGCATCAAATGTATTTGTATTAGGCGTAATGAGTGATGTGCAGGTGTACCACGGATATCGCCAGGCGGCGGAACGCGGCATCTTCAAAGTTATGGCAAAGATGGGAATTTCCACCCTCCATTCTTACAAGGCGAGTGAAAAGAGAGCTTGAATCCTATATTACATTCTGCTACGATCCGCAAGCGTCCTACATTATGCTGAGATCTGTTTGATTGAAGATTATGAAGTAGAAGACGGGGTTCGCTGTGAAAAAAAAATGTTTTCATTTATTTTTATTTCAGCATGCACAAATCTTCGAGGTGGTCGGCCTCTCGCAGGAGGTGGTCGATATGTGTTTCAAGAATACTGTATCTCGACTGGGCGGAGCTACGTTTGAGATGTTGGCTGGAGAAGCTCTCAAGAGACATCGTCATGCCTACCCAAGTCAAGACGATGCGGAGCACATCTATGGTAACGTTTTTTAAATGTATTTTCTATTTTGTTTCCTCCGCATTTCCAAACCAAATATATTTTTTGCTTTGGCCAGGGAAATATGTAATTTAAATCACTCTTCAGGCAGTCGAGAAGTATTCAAAGATAAGCGATATTGTTTTGAGGAAGAATTAATTTCAACACCCAATAGTGACAGTGCACGGAACATCGCTTTTGTGATGATAGTCTTAGATAGTGATAGTGGTTGACTGTAGTTGTGATATTGTTTCGAAGTATGTTTTGGTGCTCGCATTGGTAGTTTGGTGATTACGAATATGTTCTCTTAAATATCGAACACATCGTTTCAGGCGACAGTCGTACTCTGGTTAGTACTGGAACTTTCCACTGGAGAGCTGGAGGAGAGAAGCACATCAATGAGCCAAATGCAATTGCTAAACTCCAGGTAATCGTCGAATTAATCGAATTTATTGTAGAATGCATGAATTTGGAGAAAAAAACAGTTAATAAAAAAGCTATTTACAGAAGGCCACTCGTCTCAACGATCCCAAGACTTTTCAAGAATACTCGCAAGCTTCCAATCTTGCTCAAAGATGGTGTTCTCTAAGGTAGAAAACCTAAATTATCAGGGTTTTCTTTGTAAAAGTGTATGAAATGGCTCCACTAGAATTTTTTGTATGTGGGCTCGTTCTGCAATCATATTGTTTGCAGAGGTCAACTCGAAATCAAAACGTCCTCGAAGATTCAGATTCCAATTGAGGAGGTTGAATCTGCAGCAGAGATCGTCAAAAGATTTGTCACAGGTGAAACAGATGGTGATAATGAGATCATGATCGAGCTGCAACTAAATATGCAGGCACAATCTTATAAACCCTTAGATGAAATAAATAAGTGCAGTTTTATTAATAGAAGCACGGCACTTTTACATAGGAAGGGCTGAATCTTTTCCTAAGGGATTGTCCGGCTCGGAGTGAGTCATATATTGACGGTCTCCATAAACAACATACTTTCATTAAGGTGCGATGTCATTCGGTTCAATCTCGTGGGAAGCTCATACGACCCTCGCGATTGCAATGAATCGAATCGGTGCCAAGTCGAATACAGGAGAAGGTGGAGAGAAACCAGAGAGATACGCAAAAAATCAGGATCCCGAGAACAATATTCGATCGGCAATAAAGCAGGTATGAAACAAAGGAAGTAGACTATAAGAGAACGGAGACTGAAGTGATTTTAACGATCATAATAAGTATAAAAATTGCCAGACACTTTTTTTTACTCATTCAGACCAAAGAATATAAAGAACGCATTTTTTGTTGTGGATTGAAAATTTTGGCAGATATCATCCTCGTCATACAGCCCCCATCGATTACAGGTTGCATCTGCTCGATTCGGAGTCACTTCCGCATATCTTGCAAATGCGGACGAACTACAGATCAAGATGGCCCAAGGTACGTTGTAAATCAAATCGCCATAGTTACAAAGATTCGACCGATATTGACCGTACCGGCATCTGCTCGATTCCTACGTAAACGAAGTCGTTTACAGGAGCCAAGCCGGGTGAAGGTGGTGAGTTGCCCGGGCACAAGGTGACAATGGACATTGCTTCGACGCGTAAGTCGACGCCTGGTGTTGGTCTGATCTCACCGCCCCCACATCACGATATCTACTCCATTGAAGATCTGGCCCAGGTCAGGATCCATTAAATTCATAGATTACTTCTGACAAATAGTATGACGATTAATATTTCGCAGCTCATCTACGACCTCAAGTGTGCGAATCCACGCGCTCGTGTTAGTGTCAAGCTGGTTTCTGAGGCCGGCGTCGGTATTATTGCATCTGGAGTCGTCAAGGTTTGCAAGTTGTAGAAATGTTGGCTTAATTTTTGCTGAGCTGGGCTCTTCAGAAAAAAATCTTCAATATGTTTTGTATCTCATTTGACATAATTTGATTCTTTTTTCAGGGCAACGCAGACCATTTGACTGTTTCTGGACACGATGGAGGAACAGGAGCCTCGTCATGGACAGGCATCAAACACGCCGGTCTCCCATGGGAACTTGGAGTGGCAGAGACCCATCAGGTAAATGGTCATTCCGTATAAAATTAACAGATGCCTCTCAGGTTCTGACGATGAACAACCTTCGATCTCGTGTCGTTCTACAGGCTGATGGCCAAATTAGAACTGGTGAGCTTATTATCTTGAATAATAAAACTTTATTCATATCACTCATATAGTAATAATAATAATTTATTCATATCACTCATATAGTAATAATAATAATTTATTCATATCATTCATAATATTTCTATTATGTTATCTTGAATCTGCCAACCAATTAATCGCTCATGCTGAACAGATCTTATATAATAATCCGTTTGAAAGGTCGCGATGTGATGATCGCTGCTCTGTTGGGTGCTGATGAATTCGGAATGTCTACTGCCCCATTGATCGTCCTCGGATGCACTATGATGAGGAAGTGTCACCTCAACACGTGCCCCGTTGGAGTGGCAACACAGGTGAAGGGAGATATCATTCGAATTTGTTTGAAAAAGTCGTGAAATCTTTTTTTATTGTTTTAATGCGTATGAAGTCGTATGACCATTTGCTTAGAGCAAGTGGAACAGGTCTAAAAGCTGTTATATACCCTAGATGATCTCAACGCAAACCGACTCAAAGTAATTTTGTTTATTCACTCAAAGTAATTTTGTTTATTTAATTTAGGTTGTTCATAGGAACAACACAATTTTAAAATTTCAATAAATTGGAAAAAAATGTCATGAAACCATAATTCATGTCTTCAGGACCCTGTTCTTCGAGCCAAGTTTGAGGGAAAACCCGAGCACGTTGTAAACTACATGTTCATGGTAGCAGAGGAAGTGCGATATTTCCTATCGAAACTCGGCCTACGAAAGCTTAGTGATGTAAGAGATCTTCGATTCTGATTCTGATTCTGATTCCGAGTCGACCAATTCCATCTGTAAGCACTGGATGTCTTCTCAGGCGGTTGGACGCACCGATCTCCTCTACGCAAATCCAAATCCAGTGAACAAGAAAGCTACTATGCTCGAATTCGGATCAATTCTGACCAACGTCGCTCATATGTATCCTGGAGCATCGACGGACGGAGGAAGTGTGAAACAGGTAGGAATCGGTAGAATTTAAAATTAAATACAAGTAAGCTCATGCAAATAATTGACGCACTGAGTGTGCAAAGTAATATTTGACAGTGATAATACAATTTGCCACCTTCAGATAATCGAGTATGGCCCATTGGAGACGGAGCTACTCACACTCATTGAACCTGCACTGGCAGAGGGCGGAGGACAAGTTAAAATCACCGACAAGCGAATAACCAATCTAGACCGGGCATTCGGCGCCAGAATCAGCTACGAGGTGAGAATATATTTCCATTTTGCGAAGTTTTTAAGAGGAAGAGTATGACCACTAAACATGGTCGGAGGCAAAAATTATTGTCGTGTTTTGTTACTTTAGGTATATAGATTATCTAGCTCTTTCATGTCATACAATTCTCTGAGTTTGAATGTTGGCGCAACTGGACCTTTTAAATGCTGCGGGAAAAAAAGGAAAATATTTGTTTTAAAGTAACTCAACGCAACGATTGATCTTCTACCACTTCCAATTCGCATATATTCAATTTGAAATAATTAACGTCTCTCGCAGATCTCGATTCGCTTCGACGAAGCCGGTCTCCCAGGAAACAACAACTCCTCAATCGAAATCCTGCTGAAGGGTCATGCCGGCCAGTCATTCTGTGCTTTCCTCGCCAAGGGAGTGAGTGTGACACTGGAGGGAGACGCCAACGATTACGTCGGAAAGGTGAGACAAAAAATATCATAAGTGGAAGAGGTTAAATTCAAATTAAAAGAATCTCACAAGGAATACATCTGGAATATTCTTTTAGTGTCTTTCTGGAGGACACATCACAATCTTCCCTCCCAAAAAGGCTGTGTACAAGTCTGAGGATAACTCGATAATTGGAAACGTCGCATTATACGGAGCAACCAATGGTGAGTTTAGATCTAGAGTGTGGACTTTGTTTTCATTTTTCGAAAACAGGGGGATGTGTTTCGAGTTGCGCTAGCCAAAAACGAAAGTTTTTGGGCTTCTGAAAGTATTTCGTGCGGAGCTAACAACATGTTCATAAAAAAAAATTTTGCCCATGACCGTGGTTCTGAATTTCCTCGGATGATGCGAATTGTATGAGGCCGTTCGCCTAAGAATCGGACAAATCTGAAGGAGTTTGGCACAGCTCAAAAATCCCGATCCTCAGAAACTATGTGATTCGGGGTTCTCGAGGGAGCTGATGACGATGGGAATATTCATTTTTCATGTCGACGTCCCATTGGCTCCAGATGGCGTCACGTTGAAAACAGATTTTCGAGATTTTCTCAGTTACCAGAAGAGCTAAAATTAGGAGAGTTTGGCTACCGGGGTAAAATTACCGATCACGGCTGATTACTTCAATTTACTTGAATTACAAAAATAATTTTGTAAAAAGGAAGTTCTCACAGAATTAATAGCGCGCGGGGAAAGTACCATAGATCGGACCGGCATGATGGGAGGATTCCAAATATGTTTTGAAATTTTCATTCCTGCATGCAAATATGGTTTTATGCAAAAGATAATTTACCTTCTTGTAAGTAAATTGTGCCATCCTTCAACCTGTTGACTTCCGAACTTTTGATCTACCCGAGTCTCTCTACCTTGACCTCTTCCCTCTCTCTGTGCTCTCTCTATTCCCCATGCTCTCTCGTCTCCCTCGGGAAGGAGACTCCGATCGATGAGAGGAAGGAAGTAAACAAGGAGAGAGATGGTCAAATTTACTTACAAACTGGTTAACTATCTTTTGCATAAAACCTTATTTGCATGCAGGAATGAAAATTTCAAAACATATTTGGAATCCTTGCATCATGCCGGTCCGATCTATGGTACTTTCCCCGCGCGCTATTAATTCTGTGAGTACTTCCTTTTTACAAAATTATTTTTGTAATTCAAGTAAATTGAAGTAATCAGCCGTGATCGGCATGTAATTTTACCCCGGTAGCCAAACTCTCCTAATTTTAGCTCTTCTGGTAACTGAGAAAATCTCGAAAATCTGTTTTCGACGTGACGCCATCTGGAGCCAATGGGACGTCGACATGAAAAATGAAAATGTCCATCGTCATCAGCACCCTCGAGAACCCCAAATCACATAGTTTCAGAGGATCGAGATTTTTTAGCTGTGCCAACTCTTGTCCGATTCCTACGCGAACGGCCTCGTATATAAAAAATTGGAAAAAAACGTATGGGATTTTGGCCACGAATTCAGAAACTGTAAAAAAAACTTCCAATTATAATAGTCATCCTGCAGGTGTTTGCTTTTTCCGTGGAGTGGCTGGAGAGAGATTCGCCGTTCGCAACTCAGGTGCTTACGCTGTCATCGAGGTATGCATTGATTAACTATAAAAATATATGAGCGAATGTCATCAACTCAGTTTGCTCACAACCACCTGATAAAATAATTTGTAAATTATAATGAACGTTTAAAATTAAAGGGCGTTGGCGATCACGGATGCGAGTACATGACTGGCGGAAGGGTGATCATTCTCGGAAAAATTGGCCGCAACTTCGCTGCTGCTATGTCTGGAGGCATCGCTTTCATTTTCAAGAGGTGATGAAGTTTGCCGGTTACGCTAAATTCCGCGAAGATTCTATTTCAGTAGTTGGCAAATTGGCAAGAAGATAGTGATAATTTGGAATAATCTTATATTTGAACGGCATTATTTCGGTCATTTTTATTTGAGACGAAACGTATATTTTAAGAGACGATCGAATGATTTCGCTCATCAATGTGGCCACCGTCGATTTGGACGAAGCGTCGAACGAAGATCTCATGGAAGTAAAATCGAAGATTGCTGAGTTTGTGAATACGACGGGATCAGAGTTGGGACAGAGAATACTGGACAATTGGCAGTCTGAACACTCGAATATCATCAAGGTGAGAAAGTGATAATACACTGGCCAGCGGGTCCCACCTAGCGTTGTCTTACGACGTAAAATCGCTTGAAGTGGATGCACCTTTACCTTTTACGTTTTATTGATCAATGAAAGATGTAAACTGATTGCAGATTTTCCCGAAGGACTACAAGCGAGTGCTTGAAGAGGAGAAGGCGCAAGCGAAGGCGGATGAGGATGCTAGACTCGTCGAAGAGATGAATCAGGTCTGCTTTTATTTTCTTTATTAGATTCACGCGATCGCATGCGATTTGTGCGAAAACCTAACTATACCAGTCGGTATGAAAGAGTGTATTGTGAGGTGGTGTGAGTATAACCCGTGACAGAATTTGATGGTGGACGTTCCTCGCGTGCGAACTCTATCAATGGACATGCAGATAAAAGTGGCAGATACAGCAGCAATAAAGGCAGCGAAAATTGGAAGGCGAAAGCTGAGCGTGAGTTATTCATTCTGTAATTTATGTGGGACTTTGATCTACAACGTAATGATCAATCTTCAAACCCCTAAAAATCATTCATATATTACATTCATTCTCAGAGTGAGAAGGAGCTGAACTTGTCCGTCCCCAAGGTATCCATAATTTTGCCTGGTGAATCAAATGTGCCCTACCTCAATGATATTGATATGATATCGAATAAGTTTGATCGGTTTGCTCGCAACATTCGCACGGGCTGTGTCCTGACTATGGAAGCAAATGAATGCAACCCTGTTCGAATTTTCCTGCTCGAACGACAACCTCGTTTATGACTTCAGTTGATTGATACTACTTGATTCTTGTCTGAATCATCATGCTTGAGACTGATTTTGGTTGCTTGCTGAATTGATTTGTGTATAAATAATCATCTACGAAATATGGTTCAGATTTCTCAACGTCGTCAACGTCGATTCTCGAAATCACTTCGGTCTGTCGACGTGATAGGATTCGAAGGAGAGGAAGACCTCCAGGTTTTAGCTTTTACTTTTTTCATATTTACATTGGAGGATATCTGCTTGGAAATTCGTTGCTGGAAATGCGTTTAGATTTGATTTATGATGTATATTTATAAATTGCAGGAGGCGAATGAGGAAGAAGAGTTCGAGGCGAATAAATCGGATGATGGTGCAGTCACGTCCTCTGATGATGAGGCTTCATCTGCTGGAAGTACTGGAGAGAAGGTACGGTTAACAGGTTTTATTATAAGTTACCTTAAAAAAGTGAAGACATTTTTATCAACTAAACTACCATTTATTAAAACAGAATTAATGTTGAATTTATTTGAGGTGACGGTGTTCTCTTCGAAGGCGAATGCAGTAGACATCGAGTCTCTCTCAGTACCTGTCCATCTCCAGAAGAGAGCAGAACCTCTTGATAAGCTAAGAGGATTCGTCAAGTATTCTAGACAGAAGAAGATCTACAGAACACCTGAAGAAAGACTGAACGACTGGGATGAGGTGAATAAATATGCAACTCGGGTGTGAGTGCCCTAGTTAAATCCAAGCAAATTTCCAAGTTGCCACCAGGCATGGGGACAACTCGGAAATCGCTTGAATTCAACTTCGAAGCGCCCTCCTCTCAGATGCTGGTTTCTGCCGCCATCTCCATTATTGATTGAAAAAACTACGACTAAACTACGACTAAAAAAATTAAGTCGACAACATCGGGACAACATCAAATATGTCGCATCAAATATATACGAATGCTAGACAACACAGACTGTCAGTAGCACTTCTCCCTAGTGACAGACAGACGATATTGCGGAAGGGATCATATAGGCGAGGTATTAGATGCGACGGACAAGATCTACTTGGGATCAAGTCGGAAAATCGGGGCTTGAATACTGCACTTAATTTGAACTTGGAATCTTGCATGAATCGCAATTGGGTTCCCGAGGGCGAGTACTGAATATGATTTCAACTTGAAAAGCTGCTTGGAAGTTGTGAGTGCAAAACCCGTGGGCGGAAGTAACGTACTTCAAATTCAGAAGTTTTTCGCAAAAATGAGACTCAGCATATTTCAAAGTTCTTTTATATAGGTGTACGACTATGAGGCAATTCGATCGAACATTCGCGAGCAAGCGGCTCGTTGCATGGACTGTGGAGTGCCGTTCTGCCAGGTTAGATTAGTCCAGCTTTTTCAAATATTTTTTATATTTCTATAATTAATATTTACATTGATAAACAATTATTAATGTTGTTTTTTTCCATTAGGGACACACGGGATGCCCTCTCGGCAACATCATTCCGAAATGGAACGACTACGTCTTCAAGAAAAATTGGCGACAGGCACTCGAGCAACTGCTGCAGACGAACAATTTTCCCGAATTCACAGGAAGAGTCTGCCCGGCCCCCTGTGAGGTGAGCCTACAGTGATGGAGCTTGATGGCGTAACATCATCCCCACTATGCCAACACCTGTTACAAGGCACTTTCCCTGGCAGAACGATTATACTATTTTTTGCTTACCCAGATGAAGAAAAGTTGCAATGCAATTCGTTTGGAGAAGTTTTGTATAAAACTCATCTTCAATTTAATATTTTTCTTCCCAGGGCGCTTGTACTTTGGGAATCGGCTCTCCTGCAGTAACGATCAAATCAATTGAATGTGCAATCATCGACTACGCATTCCTTAAGAATTGGATCATTCCACTGAAACCAGTGGAGAACACGGGGAAACGAATCGCTATCATCGGTTCTGGACCCTCAGGTACGAGCATCAATATATTTTTGAGAACGTTTATAACTCGTTTGGATTGAGTACATAAAGTCCTTCGAATGAGAGCTTGATGGCGTACGGATTTCATGCCCCGAAAATGCATTTTTGTTCAAAACCTTCGCTCTTACACTTAGGTGTTAGATGGAGTGACGAAATGGTGAAGGCTGTTGGAATAAAAGATAGGTGCCGAAGCAAATCCGATATGTGGAAGAATAGCATCATTTAACAGGCACACCACCTGAGACTTGAATAAATAATGTGTAATGTCTTCACTTTGAGGGTTGGCGTGCGCTGCTCAGTTGGTCAAAGTCGGTCACACCGTTGTTGTGTACGAACGAAAGAATCGAGTTGGAGGACTGCTCAGATATGGAATTCCTACCATGAAACTCGACAAGGTTCCTATTTGTCATGCAATTTGTATAATTATTTGTGGTTCAGAATGTATTCCAATTGTTGACAGTCACATAGTTAATTTTAGGATATTCTTTACAAATTCTTGCAGTTCGTCGTGGATCGTCGAGTGAAGATTCTCGAAGATGAGGGCGTCCGCTTCCTCACGAATACCGAGATTGGCAAGGACGTCCCCGCTGACTTCCTTCTCAAAGATAACGATGCCATCGTTGTCTGCACTGGAAGCACGACGGCCAGAGATTTACAGGTGAGTGGAGAGTTATGAGTCTTTCCTATCTAGTGAAATGATATTTCCCAATAATTCGTAATGTATTTCCTAGGTGGAAGGCCGCGACGCGAAGGGTATCTGTTTCGCCATGGAATATCTCGAGAAGAGCCAGAAGAGACGAGCGGGAGACAATGAACCATGGGCGGGACTCGACCCTAAGGACAAGAAAGTTATTATCCTTGGAGGAGGAGATACGGCCACTGATTGTATCGGAACCAGTATGCGACTGGTGAGCTTCTGTGGGAAAGTATCGAAGTACTCTCCCATCTTTTCTTCTTTTTTTTTGTGAAAATACTTCGCAAACTCAATGTGCTTTCCTGGCGCGAGCGGTCCTCATAGGTCTGCCACGCGTGAAATTGAAAATAAGCTGACATGTGATAGTAGTTTCAAGCGCGGGGTTATCGCTACAAACAAGACACTGAAGTGTAATTTACTGTATTTTGTATTTCCGAACTTTTAAAAACTGTTCGGTACGTGTCTCAGAATTCGCAAGTGAGAAGATGTGAGATGTGATTCCCGTCTTAACTGTGATGATTTATTATTTACAGGGTGCCAAATCGGTGAACGCTTTCGAGATTCTACCTCAACCGTCGAACGGTCGAAAAGCTGATAATCCGTGGCCCGAGTGGCCTCTGATCTTCCGATCGGATTACGGTCACGAAGAAGCTAAGGTTAGCTAAGACATTTAATTATTCAGCTTTAATATTTCATTTGGACATTTTATAAATCAAACCTAGATTAGTGTGTTGTTTGTTGGTCCACCTGACTACAGTAGCCATAGTATCGTAAAGATCCCGGATTTTTTTTACAGACCCTGACAGGAGAAGACCCTCGCACTTATTCAATCTCCACTAAGAGATTCCTGACAACGGTCAATTCCGCAGGAATCAAGATTCTAACAGGACTAGAGACCGTGCAGGTGAGTTGAACAGCATTAGTTCCTTCGAATATTGAATTCTTATTCGAAGTAGTTTTTCTTATTCGAATTCTTATTCAAAGTAAGTTCAAAATGTATAAACAGGTTCGATGGGACAAGGATGAGAAAGGCGCGTGGAAGCTCGTAGAAATTGAAGGAACCGAGAAGATATACGAATGTGATTTGGCCATTCTCGCTATGGGATTTGTTGGTCCGGAGAAGGTGAACAATTTTTTTCAGTAGTCGAGTACATTGCTCGTTGATAAAGAGTACATTGCTCGTTGATAATGCATCTAAAATTACGTACGTTTTGCATTGAAGTTGAGAGAATGAGCTGCTTTTGACTCAAATGTTTCAATTCTAAAATAAACATTGCGTATTTTCGAGAGTATGACCTCCAGTTGACAACGATTAGTATCTTTATCAACGTTTATTTTGTGAGCGCACTGAAGATTCCTTGTAGAATCAATTGCAAACTTTCTGCGTATTTAGAATAACCGCAATTTATTTGGACGGATTGAGGATAACGACAGCGTAAGGGGATAATCGCGTGCTAATGAGATTTAACATTATCAAACCGTGACTACTATGTCAAACCAGAGAATTTAGTAGCAACATTTATATATATATTATTCCCTTTATAGAAAGTGATCGAACAACTAACTCTGAAAGTGGATGCTCGATCAAACATCATGACTGCACAAGAGAAATACGATTCGAGCGTGGCTAAGGTGAGTTTGACAAATTTGAATTTGGGTTAGGTTGTCAATAGTATGAAAGATTGATGCAATAATATTAGTCTTCAATGCTTTTTATGAATGCTTTTTTACCGAACAAAGAATTTGTTGAAAAACACTACTTTAGTTTCTTTCAAATTTATTAATTTTATATTTACATTATAATTTTGTTCAGGTGTTCGCTGCGGGAGACTGTAGACGCGGTCAGTCACTCATTGTTTGGGCGATCCACGAAGGAAGGCAAGCAGCAAGACAGGTAAACAATTTTCTTACCGTCCCTACTCAGCTTTTAAGAGACCTTCCACGAACTAAACTACATTTTTTACCACGTGAGAATGTTTTTTGCCACCCCTCAATGCCAATGCAAAAGAAACGTTAAAATTATACGTTTATGATATCGATACCCTGTCCTAACGACTGAACCATCAACAACCAGCCTGTTAAATGCCTCAAGATAGCTGAGAATTAACAGTGAAACAACGGCGAAAGTTTTTTTTTCGAAATCTCCGTGCGAAAATATTTTTGTAAAAAGTAAAATCTTTAACGTCAAAAATTCCGTTTTTTTCGGAAAGTGCTTGTCTCCATATTGGACCAAACAACAGCATTCGGTATGAGAATATCATTCGTGATAAAATCAGAACGGATGCAAATATCACCCGTGAACCTCTTTCCGAAGGCTACGTTTACTATAACAGATATTAGATAATGATTTTTTTTTGTGATTCGGTGAGCAAAGAATAAATGACGTTGCAATTACAGGTAGACGAATATCTCATGGGAAGTACGACTCTCGCCGGACCAGGAGGAATCGTCTCTGCTTCATACAATGTCCATGAATAATTTAAGTAATTGTCGCCCTGAAAACTACTCTAATTATTGTATTAAAATAGTGTTCAATAGTATCGGAATGTTTTCTACACATGTTAATGTTTGCGATCAGAGCCTGAAGTTATCGTCATTAAATAAATGTTTCAATAATATAAAATTCTTACTAGAAAAAAATCGATTCGACATATTTTTAATTGCAAGACGACGCGTGCCATTGTGCACGAGCTCTCTCTCTTTCTCTGTAGAAACTCGACTAACCCCTAGCTATAAGCGTCAATAGACAACTTTATAAGATCTCTTGAATGAGAGATCAGTGGGGACATCACAACGAAATACGGATGAGCTTTCATAACTAGCAAAATAAATTTGTTTATATTTAATCAATCGTTTAATCAGAATGTTTGGTCATGTACAATTCAAAGTGGTCCGATCTCGTCGAAATTTCGAGGGATAAGGTTTGAGAAAAATTTGCTGACTTGGTGAGGCTAAGATATCAGAAATGGTTAAAAGCCTGCTCCGGTCAGGACAATTTTTTTCCAAAATGCAACACAACCTCTTTAGTTTTTATGGCCACACGTTGTGCTGAATCGAAAGGGAAGAGCTCCAGGCAAGCATCCCCATTATTGTTCTCTTTCTTCCTCCTCGAACAATAGTCTATGTGTCACGTGCAATATAAAATAATACAATGATAATCTCTAACTATTATTTAAACGATACCAGGCATTTTAGAATTTCTGATATCGCGGCCTTATCAAGCTTTTTTCTTAGCGCTAAGGTTCATGCAAATCATGCAATTGCTCAGATGACCTCTGATATTTCAAGAAAATATATATTATTATGTCTGAAGCACAACGCTTGGCCATACTTTGGTAATAGACTTTGACGAATTTAAAACAATAAAACTATCTACATGTGTTACTGCATCATGAGTGTCTTCAAATTCCTTTCCAAAATTGATTCTCGCACGTCCTCAAAACTCTTCGAATGTTATCCGTGTCAACTGCAGTGGTGAAGTGGTAGAAGAAAGGCCGATGTCTATCCTGCAATCAAATAAATACCGCTTACGATGTTTTCTTTTGTACTGCAATTTTTTTAATGAATTGGAGACCTTTCTCGAGTTTTCGAACTTGTCGACAAGGAAATATTGAACATCTCGTGATTCACGGTGGTCTCCAGTGAAGTCTGAGAAGTAATTGCGAATGTCGGACTTCAGGATTTTGTCTGAAAAGGAAACATGATAGGTTAATAGCTTGCTTGAAGTTCAATTCACCTTGCAAAAGATCAGTTTTGTTGAGAAAGAGGATTATTGACACGTTTGCAAACGATTTGTTGTTTGCAATTGTCTGGAAAACAGAGCGAGCCTCCACGACACGGTTGGTTCGACGATCTTCCAAGATTACCTACAAATGTCATCGTATATGAATGTCTTTCATCACCTACCTGATCATATTCGTTGGTTGCCACCATGAATAAGATGGAAGTGATATCTTCAAAGCACTGAAACCATTTCTGCCTTTGAGACCGTTGACCGCCGACGTCAATGAATCTTAAAAATGCTATTCAAAAACTGGAGTAAAAAAAAGTTTTACCGGAATGGAACTTTGTGAATCATAAACTCATGTTCTGTTATTCCTCTAGTTGCTTTTCGACAGAAGAGGATGTCTCTGCAAAGTTCCCATAAATATATGCAATTCCTTTTCAAGAGAGTCCAGAAACGCATATAGAAAGTCTGCGACTGGGATTTATGAGCTTCAAGAAGTCTCTGCTTAATTATCCCAGCACAACTCAGGATCTCATCAAGTAAAATATGAGTGAAGTTTTTAAAGATGAATTTCCTTACTTATTTGTCGGATGGTAATCGCTTTGCGCAACTCTTCCAATATTGTCGAAGAAATACGCACACGAGTCGGTCTGTGAAGAATATTTTCAATCGAGTTCTACGAAGAAGTTATTCTTCAGTTAAATTTGTATTTTTTAAACTACGTAATTTCTTACAATCTGAAATAGATGTCTAGCATCATAGGTCTGCTTGATTGCTCGATCGCTCCACAACTCAGCCACTCTCGAAGCAACTTCGATAAACGTTGAATGGTCGATTCCTCTCAAAAGATCGGCCACCGTGAACCTGATAATTCGATTTTTTGCATAGTCGTTATTTTCAAATTTCGAGATATCTCTCTTTGGCAACATACGAACTCCTAGCTATCGTTTTATTGAAAGTTGCACCTCTTGGGTGAACTCGTATTCTCTGACAATCGCTAAGTTGGGTTCACGAAGATGCTGGAAACGATTCTCATATTACCCGTCATTGAATTGTATTCAAGAACCTTCATTGACTCCGAATGACAATTTAAAAAATCTGTTTTTGCTAGGTGCATATTTATAATTATCAAAAATGGAACTTTTCACATACCAAAAACTAGGGTGGTAGACCTATACAGATCGGACCGACATGGCCTGAATAGTCTAAATTTGAAAATAACATGCTTTTTGGCGGGTAGATTTTTAAAGTTAGGAGTGAGATAATGAGCTGAGACTGTGAGTGAATTCGTCTTCGTCGTGAATTCGTTTGAATTCTTCCCATCTTCCCTTGTTTACTCCATCCCCTTTCCCAACGTCCCATAAGCGTCTCTCTCGCCTCTTCCCTCTCTGCGCTCTCTCCATTCCCAATACTCTTTCGCCTCGGCCTCCGTAAACGAAGAAGAGGAAGCGATGAAGAAGATGAAAGATGCCTTCTTTTACCCAATCCTCATCTTACTCCAAAATAAAAAAATCTTCCGGAACCAAAAAAAAGAATTTAAAAGGTTTTATTTTAAAATTAGGCCACTCTCGAAATGCCTTTTCGATTTGTCGAGGGCTCCCATCTTAGTTTTTTTGGGACAAAATAATTATGCTGATCTTCGTCAATAACCACGAGAACCCATACTCAATTTTTTTAGAGAATCATCTTAATCCAGTCTAATCTGCTTGGTTCTCTCTCAAGCTCCTATTATGGGTTTCTGACATCTCTATACAGATTACAAGTTCAAAACTTTACATAATAAAACCCCAACTTTTTGAAAACTACTTACTTTGTGAAGTGTTCAGCATGCACAGATCGCGATTCATCTTCCCAGTCAAGCTTCAGCTTAGCTCGAGCATCCAACAAAACTCGCATCGCTGAGATGACGTTCTGTAAATATAAAAACAGTAATAATATATTTCAGGTGTAATTTTTTTTTCTAAATTTATGATTGAGGAGTAGGGTTGCACGTTTCCTTAATCCACCCCTCTTGTGCTAGTTCGAGGGCGAAGCAGTGTCATATCCAGATTTCATTGTTTTTCAATTTAAATATATTTGCGGATACCTGGTATATCTGCTGCCGATACGCTCTCACTTCATCTGCAGTGAATTCTCCTTTCCCGTGAATAATAACCATCTGTTTGATGAACGTCGACTTGCCCGATTCACCCGCACCGAGGAGCAGAACTTTGACCTATTTCCATTATATTTTATCTTAAGTTGTACATTTTTTTTATTTTAATTTAAATTAAGAGTTTTGATCGAGAAAAAAGGAGCATCCATTCGAACACGCTCCTACCAAATAGAGCTCCATAAACATTTACTGTTGTGGAAGGAAGACTAAGTCCTTGAATTGCCAAAATTATCCCCATATTCGTGATTCATGCTGCTAATTTAAGAGAAAAATCGAGAAACACCAAAAATTATCAATAATTGCATGTTTAGAAACCATGACAGCTAGACATTTTTTATATTTCATTCCATAATCTTTTCAGGGAATACTAAATAATATATTCAATCTGCCACAATGATTTTTTCATTCATTGTTCATGCCCCAAAAGCGACAAATGACCAATCCAAAGATGAAATGAATAATAGTGGTCACCTGTCTCCTCATTTGCTTTCTCTCCCTCGAAATAGCCTTCTCAATATCCTTCGTCTGCTGATCTCCTGCCCGATCGCCGCCGAAGCAGCAGACCATCTTGCACAACCTAAAAGATCACGCTTTTTTGTTTAAAAAAAGATATTTTTCACAAAAAATCGCATCATCACGTTCTTGACTCATTAGGCCAAACTATAGAGAAATGCCTGCGAGACGTGCTATTGGTTTGAAAGAATAAGTCAGCGATTCCACAGCCGTTCAGCTCGAATGTGACTCGAAAAGTCTTCGAAAAATGGTCGTTGTGGCAGTATATTTACAATTAAAGAAAATAATTTCCTAATTAACAGATTGCAATGAATAGTTAGTGAAACAATCGAAGATGAAAATGTTACCGTAAATTTTAAAAAGTTCAGAACTGTTATAAATACAATTTGTGTATGAAAAATTTGATGATGGACTGCATATTTATGACGCAATCGGTTGGTGAGAGGTGGAATAGCGATGGGGAAGGGCGGTTAGAACTAGTTGTCTAGTTGTGTACAGCTGATTGAGAGAAAAAGAGATGGAATGAGTTAAAGATCTATAAACGGGGGCGATCCTTTGGACTGATGAGAACAAGTGCAAAACGTGTGCGTACCTCTAACCAGTCCCGCACTAATTCAAATCAATCTGTATTCTCTTCTATCCCTGCTCTCTCCTCACCGCACTCAAACATCTCGGCACTCTCTCCAATCGACTTACTCTCTTACCATCTTGTGTTTACCTCAACTTTAGTGTGCACAGTGGTACAATCTCCATTCTATCTTCCCCTCTCTCTCTCTCTCTGTTTCTCTTCTCCATTCCGATCTCTACCCTATTACAATGCCCTAATGACTCATTTGTCAAATATGAAATCATTTACTATGATTAACGGAATTGAAAATTGGAGTGTCTTTCTATCAAGTCAGGTGTGATCTTTTTTAATAAAGGGTTATAAAGAATCAGCATTATTTGATCAAGAAGGAGAAATATATACACTATCGCCGATACTTCGTTCGTATTGATAGTTTAAAACGGCTCTGTTAGTATGCCTGATCTCAGGAGGCAGATCATAGCATTGATACATATAACAATCATTAGCTAACTATCAGAACACTATTTGAATCGCAAAATAATGGTCACTCACCAGTTCCAAAAATAAACGAGCCATCGCCATATGAATATTGATTCGAGTTCGGAACTACTCTCATGCGACATAGTCTGAAACGTACATTATCATAAATGTGCAATCTGGGCGCATTAGAGACCTATCAACAGGAAATATCTTCCGATCGAGTTATAGATAGAATACACGGCCCCACGCTCTCTCACATGCTCACAAAATTCGCGCTCTCTTACCTAACCAATCCATCCATCTCTTCTAGAGTGAGAATGGATAGGGAGAGGCAGCCTATTGACAATCATCACACAGTACCTTTTCTCTATCGTTCCACCTCCGATAAACTTAGTCATTCCTCAAAGGCAAACATCCTCGAGTGAAGATCTAATGAGACCTCGAAAGATATTCTGCAATCTCAATGAGTCTGCCTCTCAGTCCTTCTGTGTCGGCTGAATGTAGGTTTGATGAGTATGCCTAAAAAATCGCTATTAAATCGTGTCGGTATGATCAGACAAGTGTGTGGTCTTGACCAAAAAATTGAAGTGAAGAGTACTCCCGAAAAAAGTAGTTCATCTTTATTACACTATATTCCGAATTTCAGCCGTAACTTGCCTGAACAATCACGTCAATCAACATCAATATCGTCAACCAACATCAATCACGGTTTCATCCTAACCACTTGATACCTTCGTTTATGCACGGAAATAGAAAAAAAGAGTGTCATAATGTACAATGAAATAATGATGACGTCTTCCCTTCTCGAGAAACATTCCATGAAACTCAATAGAGAACACTCGCGTTTGCTTACGTTAAGGGTATTTTTTCTTCAACATATCACGCGTGTCACCTAAGACTCGAATAAACTGTGGCACATTGAAAATGTCGAAACTGAGGTAGAGCCAGTTTTTGATAGTCCATATGGTCCCTAACAAGATACCGTCGAGCTTTGTTCGATATCTTCGATTTCAACGACGCCAGACGTCGTCAAACTTTTAAAACGCCTAAAATCGCAATCTTTGATGAGCTGTAACTCAGCGCAGAATGATTTTGGTGACTTGTGTTCAAGAGATGAAATGTTCCAAATTTTCAGGAGCATACTTCTGAACTTGTGGCCCATCGATATTTTGCGTTATATTTTTGTAAATCGATTTTACTGTCTGATTGTCACCACATATTCGGGCCAACGAATTTTTTGAGCTCAATCGATAGAGCTCGTCGAGACGATTCGAATGGTATGCTGAACAGGGTATCTGCCGGGGTGACCGCGAGGTCAAAAATGGGCATGAAAGATGCGCATGTTTGCCAGCTACGAGGTGGGAGAGGGAGGGAGGGAGAGAAGGGAAGGGAGGGAGAGAAGGGAAGGGAGGGAGAGAGAGAAGGGAAGAGGGTTGAATATCCACCGGAAACACAAAAAAAGAACTGAGTTGGCATACTGCGTTGAGCCTAAAGTGTTACATAGCTGATTTCATTTCATTTCCATTTACACTTGATCTTTGATCTTTTCTTCAGATAGATTTTAAATTTTGATTGATTGAAAACAATGAACTTTAACAGCTTTTTTATTGCATTGTACGAGTGAAATAGTTGATTAGAAAACGACTTGTTCATGATATCCGCTAAAGCAAAAGTATGCAAAACTTTTTGCAAGAGAAAGGATCGAACCAGCTCGGCAAAATTGCTGTTGAAATTAGCCAAACATCTAACCACTGCGCTATGCGGGCGGATTGGAGGGTGTGGGGGAATCGCATACTCGAGGAACTCGTGAGGGAATAGGGTCGATCAGCGACATTTTGAACAAAGCACACAACTTTCATGCCCATTTTTGACCTCGCGGTCACCCCGGCAGATACCCTGTTCAGCATACCATTCGAATCGTCTCGACGAGCTCTATCGATTGAGCTCAAAAAATTCGTTGGCCCGAATATGTGGTGACAATCAGACAGTAAAATCGATTTACAAAAATATAACGCAAAATATCGATGGGCCACAAGTTCAGAAGTATTCTCCTGAAAATTTGGAACATTTCATCTCTTGAACACAAGTCACCAAAATCATTCTGCGCTGAGTTACAGCTCATCAAAGATTGCGATTTTAGGCGTTTTAAAAGTTTGACGACGTCTGGCGTCGTTGAAATCGAAGATATCGAACAAAGCTCGACGGTATCTTGTTAGGGACCATATGGACTATCAAAAACTGCACAGAAAGGTGGGGGTCAAATATTGTGCCAACCACTTCTATATTTTATTCGATTCTTAGGTGACACGCGTGATATGATATCATGTTTATGGCGATGTTCAGTGGAGCAATATGGTCCAATAATGCAGGCTTATAAATATCACAGTTGTCTCTTGACAAGAGACAATAGTATGGTATCCGTATAAAAAATGAGACTAAATAAATATATATATATAATATATGTATATGTTTGATCCAATGAAGCGATAAGAGATGCGATCAAAGAGCAACACCCCTAGTGTGCACAGTTTCTTCCTAAAACTCCCTTATCCCAGTACGTTCATTTCTCTGAATCACGTTGACCCCATTTTTTTCTACCTCGCCGGGCAGAAAAAAGAATCCGACGAGGATGGAATAATGTGAGAATTGCTATACCAAGAGTTGGAGATGATGGGAATTACAGTTCAAAAGAAAAAAACGTTCAAAAATAGTCCACCATATTGTGATGGCTCCTCCGTTTTGCTATAAGACCCTCGTAAATGCATCGTCAAATACAGAGACCGAATTTTTTTGCCTGTCGTTGATATAATTTCAAAGAAATTATCGAGCTGATAAATAGATACAGCATATGAGGGAATTTCACCCCTTTCTCAATGTCGCATTTTTAGCACACGCTTGAATACTTTTCGCGTCCGAATTAAATAGCTCATTAAACGTCGCTATTCCCATTCCAAGTATGACATAGCCTCTTTTGCATGTGTCTCCATATTCGCAATGCTCGTCGTATCATTATAGTTTTCTCTCTCTCTCGTCCCCCTTCCCACAGACAGGAGGTTTCTGTTTCGAATGAATATCGCGGAATGTTCGCTCGAAATAGACTGCAATATACTTGGAAGTCGTCGACTCCTATATATTCTTGCATTTTGCATTGTTGACCATACCTATTGTTTTTGATCCCGCCCCTCTCCTTCTCAGGCTATATCTTGATCCGATTAGCGGCATCAAATGACATTCTTTCTCACGGCGATAAATCTCTCAATGTTTCTCTCATTTGTGTAGCACAACAAAAGGAAAATAAATGAATCAAATTCTTATTTCCTACGTCTAAGCCATTTTTTGGACAAACTATTATCAACTTCCATTTTGTTCCCGATTACACACCTAACTACTCAACTAATACGGGCATCGCCGTTTCTATTTTCATACCTTTAACGTGCCTAGAGAGTCCTATGGGAATCGTTTATTTTATTAGAATCGCGTAGATGTTGTCGATGAATGATTATTACCATAGTTATCGCCGCATATTTTTCTTCTGTCCTGCTCCTCCCCCTTTACATCACTCTAACTGCATCTTGAGTGTGCTTTTGAGGTTGTTTCGATTTGAGTACCAGGTAGGATTCATCGCTCCTGATAGTCGATTTAGTTCAGAAAACACCTGATTACTGTGTTCTCCCACTTAAGGGTCACCACTTAGATGGTCAATTTCAAGCCAATATATATATATATTCCTTTCTTTTAAGTTCGATTTCATCATCTACCTAGTGATGTTATGCTCGTTTCGGATAATACTGTTTCGATAGGGAAACGGTAGAGAAGCAGCTATCCATAGCAAGCGAGTTCCGAGAGAGTGATTTGGTAATGAATCTCACGACTTCGCAGAAATGATTTCTAGCACAATCATTTCTGGCGGATGCTTGCGGCCACTACACATACTAAATTGAGAAAAAAACTCGTCCTTTTGTTTTGTTGTGAACCTCTTAATTTCCGTCGCGCTTCCTTCTTTTGCCTAAAGTCAATGATAGTTTTTTTAAGCAGAGTCGTGTCTCTCTGACCGACTATCGACTCTTCACTGGGACTCTGTTGTACGTCAACCATGAAATACTTGATCATCTTCCTATCGTTCATATCGTTGTTCACCGCGCAAACTGTCAGTTTTTTTCCTTATATTTAAATCATTGTTTGAGTAGATGTGCAAACTGGGAGACCGTGAATGGTTGCTTATGTTGTACTCTTGAAGAACACTTTGTATGACCAATAGTTAACAATGAAACGGGACCCATTTTTCGATATAACGATGGAAACCGCGCGTAGGCTGTGCCGTGGAATAAAGCCAATGATTGCGACATGACGAGTCTTCCTTGAAATACAAGATGAGAGTCACGAAATAAGCTTTATTTCCAGTCCCGGATTGAAACAAACATTTCCTTGAATAAAATGTTCATTCAAAATGACGATCAAAATGATGGACAAATATGATGGGAAATCGATTGTCCTTTAGTTGAGTGTTTTTAATTTGCGATACTATTCAGCTCGATTTCGAGTCGTTGCGCAGCATCAATCTTCCCGATGGGAGGAGAAGAATCTCGCTACGTGACTTTACAGAGAACATTGAAACGGGTAAGGATAGAGATGGATCCTCTATTTATTTAATGTATTAGGCACTTGTCATGTTTAACATTATCTGCTACATTACAGTTCCCCACGTCGTGGCAAAAAGATGCAGATGGAAACTATGCGGCACTGGCCGCAAATTCCGTCTCAACTGATATAGAAGACAGATGATGTTGATCATGTATTCGTCTCTACCCATTCTAAACAAATTTTCCAGGAGCACTAAGCTTACCCTCTATTCGTTGAGAGGATACGCTTCGCGGTGATAATATGTTCACTTCTTATCTAATTACCATCTCTGAGTTGCTGTATTCGCTCGTTGGATAAATGTGTACGCTCGTTAATAGTTTTGTATTAGAAACAAGACAAAAATGAAAAGAAATCATTTCTTGAATAAATTCCAATAGAGAGCATTATGAGTTAATCAAATGAGTAATCAGCTAATCAAACCCTAAGCTCAGTTAATCAAAAAGAGCGTTCAGTCAAATTGTTTGTAGTTGTAGCAAAGTGCACGAATAATATTGCTCATCACATCACGGTCTCATATGTGCGTTTCACATAATATACTCGTCGTACTACTGCTGATCACGAATACGACGCGAGACGTAAAGTAAATGTGTATCCATGTCAGGCATTCATTGCGCGAAATCCGCTCGCTGTACGATGAAAATGAAGGTAGTTATGGTTATTTAAAGATTAGAGTCCAAAAAATCGATAAACTCGATAATTGACCAAACCAAGTAGATGGGTCTTCTCTAGACCACCAAGGGTACCTACCCATCAAGTTTCATCGAAATCGGAGACGACATTTTTTTCTTGGTGGAAAAAACTTGCTAATTTTCCTACACAGGAAACCCGTGATAAAAGATCTGTCATCTCACTTCTCTCTCTTGTCCCTTCCCCGGTATTGCTTAGAAAACTACTCAGTATCCCTGAATTGACAAGAATCACTGAGTATCCTCTATTAACCATTAAGTGTAACCTTTATCGGATTGTCATCGATTCATAGAATTGGCAAGAAAAAAAGAAGTACACTGGAAAAAGGGGAAATCGGAGTATGGCAAGAAACAAATCAGATACATGTTTTGCGAATGATATATTCAGATTCGAAATTGAAATGTCGCTGCTGCCTAAAGGAAAGTGTCCTGAGCGCTGCTACCAGTACTCGGCTGGGAAAGTTTGCGTGTCGATGAATACTCGGACCTGCAATAAAGATGAAATATGTTTATTATTCCGAGCAATTATGCCGTTCATTCTACGAAATTAAACGCTAGCGTATTCCAGAACTCGTTCGCTAGCGACCAGCTCTAGGAGTCAGAATGGCTTAAAAATATGAGAGGCCGGAAAGAAGTTTAAAAAAATAAGATCTCTGAAAAAATGGAATTCGTGTCCATCTAAATTACCCAAAATCTCACATTTCCTATCAGAACTTGGTTCTATTCAAGTGAAATGACTTTTTTGTGTTTTCGAGATTTAATGTTGGAACTCATGGTATGCCTAAAATTTCACAGTATGAAAATGATGTTCCCTTATCATTTTGAGCTTATTTGTTCGAAAGTTTCGTGTCCGGATTGCTGTCCGGTTAAACAGCCACATATAGTCTAATAGAAACGATTGATTAATCATCTACTCGCAATCTACTTATGTTTTTTTCTGGAAAAGGAAAATGTGCAATAGTTTCAGAGTGATTCATTAGAAACGAGGGTTCGGTGTTCGCAAGAGAACTGAAAAGGATTGCTCGATATCGCTCACTTTCTCCGTTGCTCTGCAAGCAGGGATGTGTATTGCGATGGTTCATCACTCGTCGCGTAAGTCGAATTTGCCCGATTGTTGTTGAAAGACCTGGAGCTGAAAAAAATAATTTCTCTCCTTTTTCATTTCAAAATGAATCTTGCTAAAAGCGTGAATAAAGGTTGTAAACTGAGGTCTTCTAAGAGATCGCAGGCTGCAATTTACACATATTCCAACTGCTCTGATAACAACTAAACTGTTAGGATTGTGCGTTAATTATGGCCAATGATGGCGAGTTTAACATTTTTGTATAAATCAAAGGGTGTTTAACTGCTGCAAATTGCTTCTAAAGATACAATGATCTCGACCTCACCAATTCTTTAACAATTTCGGACCTAACAACCCTCACACGTTGTTTTAGATCAGAGCAATTTGAACATTATGTAATTGAACTAGGAGGTCCAAACTTAGAGTAATATCTCTTATGAACTCCGGTAAAAAATAATGATGAAATTCAAGCAGGTTTGATCGCGTTAGTTAGACGATGAGCATGGGGATGGAAAAAAAGAGGAAAGCGGGATTTTTTTTACTAAAGTTCACATATCGAGTCTCCCAATCACTATCGTTGTTTGGACTGCGACGCTATGAGTCGTCGCACCACTACAAATTAAGAAGATATATTTCAGAAATGAGACTTTTAATAAGTTATGATAGACGGAGCTCATCATTTCCGCAGAAAAACAATAACATTTTCTAGAAATTATAATCGCCTTCTTCACTTCATTATGATCTGTTACAGCGTTCATTGCACAGAAAGTGATATATTCAAGTCGTGATCGTATGTCTCTCACCTCTTGCTCAACATGTATTCCCCGTCGGGTTTGCGCACATTCTTGTGCTTCTCGAAGAGTATTATGTACACCTGCATTAATATGATCTTTCCAAGCGTTATGCGTATGGTAATATTCCAGTCACCATACACATGACGCCCGTAAATTTCTTTGCTGCCTAAACATATGAGGGATGTGGATGGACAAAAACTGTCTGAAAAAAATACAAAAAGAACCTTTGGTGAGAAAATACAGATGAGAGCGACATTGGCAGACATGGAAATGGATATACACAGTGAAGAGATTTGCAGCTGAATTATTGTTACCCGCGTGTTACTCGCAATTTCGAAAAAATGTGATGATCGTATCGCTAATATTCTATTCAAAACGATATACCATGAAGTTGCTCTTAGTACCGAAGTAGAAGGATATCCAGGCTACCCACATAACACAAGTCGTGTACATCGAAAACCCAATGAACTTGGTTTCGTTGAAGTTCTCCGGAACCTGGAAAGTTGCAATTGCATGTGGTGTTCTAAATATATTTTTACTATGCTTTGCCAACACGAAATTGTGTATGAAAATTTAGGCGGGATCTTACTTTGCGTGTCTTGACAGCAAATACTGTGCAGAGAACTACGAGAATTACATCGTAAATGAGCGAATAAAGGAAGTGATGATCCGGAACGTTGCAAGTAAGCACAGCGGTTGAACGGCCAACCATTTCGAAGTCTTTTTTCACGTCTGAAAAAAAATTGAATATGGTCATGATAATTTATCCATTCATCACCTGGTGGTTTGACAAAAAGCCAGATAAGACAATATCCGAATTGGAAGCCGACAAGAGCTGCGGTGAGACCAACTTGGGATAGGGGCGAGATGCAACAGGGTCGGACGGCACTTCGAGTTGCCTGAAAAAATTCCAGCTAGTAAGATGAACTAAAAAAAAATTTAAAAACGCAATTCAGTTTTTCTACATCGAGTATACCTGTGCGAATATTCTGGCAATTCGATTGGTCTTTACAAACATTGCAGCGTAGAGTGTTGAAAATGCGAAGCCGATTCCTGGAATGTTAAACACAATTATACGAGAGGATTGCGTTTTTAATAAAAATATGTTTCCCGTTCTACGCATTTTGTCAACCTTACACTACATCACAGATGCACGTAACCGGATGAAGACGGTCGGATTCATGTTTCTCAGAAAATGCGTGATTAATACATCTATATTTCAATTTTTTTAATTCTTGTGATACTTTCTTCGAAAATTTGTTTACATTTTTGTGACACGGGCATGGCGTATTCGTGTTTTTTCTGAGAAATCCATCTGTGCCTTTTTTGTTTACTTAAATAGCATTAACACACTATCTAAGATCACTTGAATGATTTCATGCCTTACAAAAGTACCTCACCGATTCGCTTAATGCCGCATGTGATGGCCGTGGGCTTTGCCAGTAGAATAAACGTCATCAAGTATGAAAGAATTATTGCGCCGAGAAGTATATAGGAGAGCTCTCTCCCAGATGCTTTGACGACCGGGGTCTCATTGTTCCTGAGAAGAGATTATTTCTCTAAAGAGGTATCCTGAGGCATACATCCCGAGAGGCAAAAGAATAGTACTAAGAATGGTTAACAACATTTATTCTATTTTTCGAATATACTACTATTACTTTGATATTTCTCGATTTTCAAACTTGCCTAACGAAGACGACTATTACAAATATAGTTGCGATGATTCCAATGATTGCTAAGAGTGTGGGAATAATGGCGTATGGAGTGGCCCACTCCATGTATACTAGATCCTTCACTGGTTCGCATCTGAATACTTATTAAATCATCTGCTATATTAATTGAAGTGAGTCATCAAAGCAATAAAGATTACCTCAATCGATCAGGCGATGGCATCAATCCCAGATCGCAGTCAATGCATGTGGTATCGTTTGGCTTGTATTGGTACGGATGACACTCCACACACGCCCAACAACAGTTGTCCTGTAATTTTCATATTTTAATGCAAATATTTACTCGTTATGCATTACCTTAATTTTTAAATTTGACTTTTCCCTCTAATCTAAGAATCTCATCGTTACAACTCACAGGCAGGCAATATTCTCCCTCAAATTGGGCCAAGCTAACCGACATGTATCGTTTTTTTTCCTTCTAATGTTTTTCTTTCCATTCGTTTACTTATACGAGTTCACCGATTTTTTTCTATTATTCTAAATTCGTACATCGACCTTGATCCGAATCCAGGAATCCACCTTGAACCGAATCCAGGGAGTGTATCTTAATTGCCTTCGGGCCAAATTTGTGCGTGTTCGATTATTATCTGTTCCGGTCATTTGCTGATCGCAAAGCAAGCCGCCTCACATATATATTCAGCCCAATTTAAGACACTATATTAAAAAGCGCATCTTTATTTTTTCGACATTTTAGGGACCATTTAAAATAATGGTCCGAAAATATTTTTGGGCCACTAATCGAGCGGAAGAGTTTTTTATTCCCATGCGAAGCATTTTTTTAAAATTCGTGAGAAATTAAATGAAATTGGGTAAGCTGCATATAATGAGAAAATTAGCTCACCGTAATCTGCTTCCTTTGGTTCGGTTTGCATTCTTCCATACACACCGATGCAGGTTGAGGATTTTTTATGCGAAGAGTAAGTGGGAGCTTGTTATTCCGCACGTTCCAATGCATTAGTTCATGCTTGATCGTCAACTGTAGATTTAGTAAGTAGAAAATAGAGAAATCGACGGTATTAGGTTGACGCGAAAGTGGATTCCATTTTTCATTTTTATGGCTGAATTGTCGATTGTTCAATTGTTTCTGCCCAGCTTCTTTTGGTGTTGTAAAAGGTAGAATTTAGAAGGAAAAATGGAGGACGAATTCCGATTTAGTTCCATCAAGATCATGTCTAGGCGACACTGCAGAACCGTTTCCCTAGTGCCGGTTACTGTGGAGAAATTATTGTTCTTATAATTGAAATTTCCATCAAGGAAACACAAGCGCTTGTGAAAGAATCAGTCGGGTACTACAGCAAAGTAACCGATCTATAAAAATTACCATAAAAATGTGAAGGGGTTGGGATTGGGGAGTCAAATGGGCTGGCTAAAACACACTTCCAACTGAAGAATGAAACTCAACATAATACTGCAAGAAAGCAATGTGTGAGATACTCATTCCAGAATGATCGAGAGCGCTAGGTCACATCGAAAGAAGCTGACATTTATAGAAATAAAAAAATGGAAAAAAATGGAATTCGTGGAAAAAACTTTTCAAATAAGAAGAAAAGTTAGAGCGAAATCCCCTGACCTGTCCTTCAAGCCATTCGCCTACTTCAACATATGGAACTTTAGTTGAGTTACTTTCAATGTCGCCATTCTGAAATTATTTAATTTATCTTCTCTTCCTATTCTCGGATATCCTCAGATATTTCATTAAAAACATTTTTTTTTCATGGTAATTTAACGTGTTCAACCTCATCCAATTCAGGTTGATAGTTCAGAATCGTGTAGCTAGCAGGCCCATCGCCCTCTGGAGTGAATCGGAAGGGAGTATTCGCTGAATCTGCCAATAATTTCGTCAATGACTCAAATTCTATTATTTCTGTTTTTACCATTGAACTTCACTTTGAGCAGGTAGTTCTTGTAAAATTTGTTTCCATCAATTTTGCTTAAGGCGTCGCAGTTACTAATTTTCGGGGATTTTCTTGTTATCCAAGTGTTCTGAACCATCTGAGATGGACATTCATCACGATACATGGCCTGAACATATGTAGTTAACGGAGAAGTGAATCAAATTACTGATTAACTACAATTATATTCGAACTAACATCAAGTGCGTATGCGATTGCATAGACGGCATTGATAGTGAACTGTACTTTATCGTCAGCATGAAAGGAGCCCGTGTGTGTCTTGTTTTCACACCTTAATTTTTTGATTAGTTTTCTCTCATTGCAATCTATTCCGGAAATTATATCGCTATTGGAAATGAGAGATGAATTCAAATAGCGTTTCAATTCCATTACGATAACTTATTAGTGATTAATTATGTGGTAGTGGCCGAAAATGTTGAAATAGGGCATGTAATCATAGATTGTTATTGAAAATTTTATTGTAATCTTGATCAACTAGTAAAAAAAAGATGTGTTCTATAAATTACCGCTCTTTCCCTGCCCATTCCGGATCATCACTGAATCGGCAATTGTACTTCTCTCGCCAAAGCTCCTTCAGCCAACCTTTAAAAAAATTGGAAAAAAATCGATGAATTGACTTCACCATTCCTCTCAAAAGTAGGCGTTCCGGGTCGTAAACTTTTGTAGTACTGAACGAAAAATATATTGTGATCTTTAAAAAGGTTTAAAACTGAATCTCATACTTCGTCAAATCCGGGAATACTTGGAGATTTAAGCATTAGAACAATGGCACCATCAGCTGCTTTCCATAAATTGTCCACCATGTAATTCTTATTGTTGCGGTCCCATCCTTCACTGGCCAACCTAGAATGGAAAAATGAGCTGTTTAAAGAAAATGACGTGAATTCTATGTTATCCAATCTTTAAAGTAAAATAATTCGCATATATCGTACATCGTCCACATTACCGAACAGACGAACATTTTTTACTTTTTTTTACTTTTTTAAAGTCAGCGAATTCGCATCGAATATTCCTAATTTTTGTTTCATATTTTTTGTCCACCCACAATTCCGCGTGATTTTTAAAATTGAACGGTGAAATATTTATTTAAATGGGTGAAAAATTGGAGCCGCAAGAGCGAAAAGTGATTACGGAAGGGTGATTACTGTAGAGCCGGCGTTTAGGCTTTACTTGGAGCAAGCTGCCCCTCTTTTCAACACTTTCGACTCCAATTTTTCACCCATTTAAGTAAATATTTCACCGTTCAATTTTAAAAATCACGCGGAATTGTGGGTGGACAAAAAATATGAAACAAAAATTAGGAATATTCGATGCGAATTCGCTGACTTTAAAAAAAGTAAAAAAAGTAAAAAATGTTCGTCTGTTCGGTAATGTGGACGATGTACGATAGTACCATATTATCTTCTTCTTCTTTCCATTTACAGTCCATTCGCCCATCTCTTCCATGACTTGAGATGTGATGTTCATTATCTTCTGGATACTGTCGGTATTTGCAAAGAGAACGACAACTTGCCCCCATCCATAGTCATGATTACTCTGCATTCTGAATGAAGTTAAAAAATAAATAAATAAATCTTTGAATAAATACGGTCGTGTTCATTATTAAAATCTAGAGAGGTTACAACTTTCATTAGCGAATACCCACTTCTGCATGAGTTCAGTGATCGCCTTTTTGGTCTCTTTCGTCTTCTCTGTATCGACTCGTTTGCTATCATCAATGCAGATTTGACGATATGTCTGAAAATGCTTATACATGGAAATGAAAATAGTAAATTGTATATTCTGAAAATAATGGGTCTACCACCACTCGATCGGGTGACTAATGAGCAGGTCCGTAGCACTACTAAATTCAAAGACGTTGTTCGGGAGGCGAAGAGAAGGAAATGGATATGGAATGAGCGGATCTCGAAAACATCTCACTACCGATGGATGCTGAGTGTTCTCAATTGGACCCATCCCTACAAGAGAAAGTAAGGACGTCCAATCAAGAGATGGAAAGATCATTTCGTCAAAGTGGCCGATCAACAATTCATGCAAATTGCGCAACACGATCGAGCTACATGGAGAACAATAATGACAACCCAGCTCCGTAACACCCTATGAACCAGCTGATAATTTTGTTTAAAATGAAATTGTTTAAAATGAAAATGAAATGAAATATTCAACCACAACTGAATTACCCCATTAATTGTGTCCTTCGCAGCAACTTTAAATGAATCCGCTCCTTGATCTCCGTATTCATCTGCTGTGTACAGAAGCGATACATATGTCCAGTTGAATTCTCGAGCTATTGAGACCATAGCTCTGGCCTGAAAAGATAATGAGGCTGAAATCGGAGAACAAAAGCAAGTCTAGGGATAAACATTGACATATACAGTAGGGTGAAGAAACCGTTAATGTAGGTTTTTACTATTAAGAAAAGAACATAAAAAAACAATAATTTTAAAAAAAATGTTCGATGGAAACTTACTTGATAGTGATCGCTCGGGACTGTTCTTGCAAAGAATTCGAATCGTTTCTTATCGGAGAGATCGTTGTTTGTGCTAGCAGGAGATATTTGAGCAATTTGAAAAAGTCGAAGAAGATTGGCAACCTTAAGATATCAGGTCGGTAACGGGGGTCGGCACGATTTTTCTCAAAATAGCGAAATGAATGATCCTTGTGGTTTTGCGGCCATTTTTCCCGTTTGTTTTTCATGACTCTGAGCGGCAAAATTTTTCAGTAAACAGAATTTCAACAACGAAATCCATTAGATAATACCTGTACTGTGACCGAACTATAGCTGCCTCCAACCACAGCAGCCACACTTTTCCGAAAGCTCTGCTTCTCCGTGGGAACGCTACCGTCATTGCATTGATAACCGGAGAGGTCGCTCGTACCTGCATTCATTTTACTTAGAAAATTCCATAAAACAGGGTTCAATGAGAAACTTACCAATGAGATCTCTCACAAAATCGAGCGACTGATTGAGTGCAAAAGCAGGCGTTGAGCATGAATCCATTATAAGAGCACCCTGGAACGGTTATGTTTTTAGTATTCACTTTCGCGATTCCGGGAAATATTCCAGTCTCTACGCTTACAAGTTTCATCCCTCGCAGCAGGTCTGTATCGTTGTTGATTTTATCGATTGCATACATCATTGCTTCAACTCTATGAACTCCTCTGAAATATTTTTAAAAAATGCCAGTAAAATTTATTTGTGCAACATTCACCTCGTTTCTGCAATGTCTCCACAAATTTTATTTCCGTAATAGTAGCGAGTTTCTTTTGAGTGAACAGGAAAAACTCCGCCCAGTATTATATCTCCATCTATACGAATGGAGCGAATCTGGAATAAGTAGCCCCTTCTCCACCCGTGTTGAGCTTTGAGCATCACGCCGATCATCCCCTCTTTTATATACGATATTACCATCGATTCTCCGTTTTCTCGTGGACAAACGATTGGAAAATATTTGTTTGAATTCTTAAAACGTGATGTATAGAACGCAGTGAAAGAAGCTTGTCAAGTGATATAACACAAAAATGGTAACTCTAGTTCTCCTTTTGGCAAAGCAACTTTCTGGTTCGTAAAGTTATATTTTATTATATAAAAATATAATTTTAAGGGAAACATGTTATGTGCCAGTGTATCGTAATATTAGTATGTAAGGTTGCATTATGAGAAATTTGAAAAACTAGTATACAATCCTACCAGCTAAAATAACTTCAACAAAACTTACAGGCTGAACCGTCGATTCAGATGAGAAGACGGATTTTTGCGTGTTAATTGTTTCTACTCGACTCATATCTATCGGAATCTGTTCGCCGAAGGACAACTGATTCGCCTGATAAAATAAAAAACGTCAATTACAGACAAATAGAATTTCAGAGATTTACCTTCGAGGCACTTTGTATCGAGTGGCCAACATGAACGATGATTAGGATGACAGATAACATCCGGATCTTCGTTGATGCTATCACTTCTATCCAACCGAGAAATATCTGAAGCTTATTTTGATCTACTGGAATATTAAAGTAAGATTGAAGAGCAAAGTATTGGAGCACTCATGTTGATGTACAGATAAGGATGTCATATTCATTGGATGTCAAACCAGTTCGTTTTTGATGATTCAAAATTTGAAATAAAAATCCGAAAGCGCTATTTTGGCACATTCTCTAGTATTGTTTACAGTGCAAACAGATTGATAAATATATCAAAATAGGAAGTGAGAGAGCAAGATGAGAGCACTGATGTGTTGGAATATGTTGGAGAGTAAATTAATTTCTCACGCTTTAAAAGAAAAATTGAAGAATGATTCGTGAGAATTCTCCGCTCTCACCCTATCCCTCTCTTCTCGCGTTTTTCTAGGAGCGTAGTTAAAGTCCTTAAGGGAAAAAAAACGAATTATAAGAAATATGGAAGTTAAATTTTTTATTTCATTAAATTAGTGAATACGAAAGAAAAGGAGAAGTATCGAAAAAAGATGAGAATACTAATAAAAGCGCGAAAATAATTTTCTGCATCGAGGAGAATCTCATTTTCGGCTTGCACTCATTAAAGCTATGGACCCTTTCAGTATGAAAAAAATGAGTAGAATTTAAATTAATATACATCACTTCCGAATATTAACAACTTAGTTGGACATAATCTTTGTCGGAACTTGTTGCTGTTATACTAATCTTCTATTCGGGAATACCTCCCTTCTCCCAAGGGAGAGAAAATGCAAGTGAGAATGGGTGTGAGCTCGTGCCATTGTCTCACACTCATAATAGCCGAAATAGAGCTCAAAAACGGCCGATATTTTAAAGAGATTTTAATCAGATTAGAAACGCGCAAGCGGATCATCACAGTTGCAGAACAAACTAATAATATGCCAGCTAATGAGCTGGTGATATAACGCCGCCCAAAATAAATAGTGGCAATTTAGCTATAGACATTGGCTCGAGAAACACATTTCTCGTGTGGTATTTGCAGAATTTCGGATAAAAAATCGTTTTTTCTCTCAAATCGTATTAAAAGATCGGAAAAAAGCCGACGCGGACGAAGGACGCGGAGTTGAAAGACAAATAAAAGAGAAGAATTGGTAGTCTCGACGTCGAAAACAAGCGAATGATAGTGTCAAAATGTGGCAGAAGCAGCCTTCTCAGAAAGCTTCAGTCAGCGATACAAGACAATTACATCCTTTCGTGTTCGGGATCGCTAGCGAAAAGACGTTAGGCCACTTCCAAATGTCAGCAATCATCCAATCCAACTCGAGGCTACTACTCTGATTGGACTTAGCAAAATCGGAAGGCGGCTGCCTCTCACTCTGATTGGAAGAACTGTTTCAGTTTGCTCAAGAACGAATAAAGTAAATTGAATATACGGAATTAATTGTATGAGCTATTTCTCACATCGTAATCAACGCTCAAGTAAGAGAATATGCATTGAGTTGAAGAGTGTACACGCTAATGAGCATCCTTGTCTGCCATATCTTTCGAGATATTGCAAATTCAAAACTTAGTATTTTGTGAAAATAGTAGCAAAAAAATTAATTGAGGGATAAACTAAACAAATAATACATTAGCAAAACCATTCTTTAATCTAGACGCATTGTTGAAGGAGGAGGATTCAGTATCGCGCAAGTTAGAATTGGCATCGTTTTGTCGAAGAGGAGATAGGCAGACGGATGAAACTGAATGAACTATGCAACGAACTGCGTTACTTCTATCGGTTGATTCCTTTTATAGCTCCCAAATTGAACAGGTCTTTTGTAAGAAGATTTCACAACCCGGAAATAAAAGATTCCTTATTGTCGGAAAATTTAATGACGAGGTAAAATTCCCACTAATATTTGGTTTTTTTAGCAAGAACGAAAAATATCAATCTAGAAGGTTCGACTTCCAAAATTGTTTTTGTCAGGGAAAAGGAAGAAAGGAAATGCGTTGTAAATGAATTGTTAATTTCCGGAGAGAAGGATACAACTGGTAATTGTAGGAGAGATGTTGTCATGATCCATACGTTCATAACTCTTATTCACATCACGAAGTAAGCGAGCATGTGCAAACATTTAAATTTGTTCTTCAGGTTCTCATCAATCAAGATCTCTGGATTATCGTGAAGAAACAAGTAAAGACGCCAGATTATCATACGAAACGAGAGATGCGATGAGACGTAGAGTGAAATGATGATTACTCTTCAAAGCACTGATCTCCTGAGGGAATACCTTTCGGTTGAACAACACCCTGTCTGTAATACCAAACTATGTACTCTTTATCTCATATTGACTGGGAAAATTGTCCTATTTATACACATATGTATATAACTGGAGCGTCTTAATTCGCAAGGTATTGATACAACATATTTTCAAGGATTGCATGAACATATCGAGCATGAGCATATTAATTGATTTCGCAGGAAAATCAGAAAGATTTCTATGGCGGTAGGAATTTAATAGATACCTAAAAGTAAAATGAAGATTCAAGTGGGGACTGACAGCTGACAAAATGTGAGAAGACTACATGAATCATGAGACATCTTACAGCCCGCCCTCTTCGTCTTCTGCTGTCCAATTAGACGATCGCCCGAAATCGACACCGAGTCGTTGTTAGAACTCGCGGAAATGTAAGGAAAGGGAGATAACGAAAGAAAAGCATGCGCGGGGCTCAGTGGCTCAGTCGAAAATGGCGGTGGTGAGGCGCCATCAAAACATCTCGTTACTCTACTGAAGTATCTCTTCCTCTTCTTGAGGTAACGAGAAACCAGATCAGAGAATATTGTGCAAAGCATGAATAATCCATGTGTGCAAGCATACGCGCACAATCTCACTTATCCGGGAGGGGCGTAAGATCAGAAATCAGACGTAATAGAATAGATCGAGATGGTCAGAAATGTGTGTGCGAGAGCCCAGATATACAGAAAATAGGATAACTCCTGTAAAAGGAAGGATGCATTTGTCCTTGCTTCTCTCCTTCCCATGCACGCACTTTATCTCTTCTTCTTCTCCCAGTGCTCTTTAAGGAGTTGTGGGAAGTGAGGGAGCTCGGAAGTGTGGGAAGGAGGAGGGGAATGAGCGAAGAAAAGAAAGAAGCGCGCAACAATCATCTGAGAGGAGAGGAAGATGGGGCCGAGTAGCCGACTAAAAGTGGTTACACGCAACAGACACGACGAGTCTTTGTCGTCAAGAAGCAACGAGAAGGCAAACAAGATGACATCCAAGAACACCGGATTTACTGAGCAGATCACGAGAAGTCGACTCAAGTCTTTATTTTGTCTTCAAGAATCGGCACTTGTGAATGTATGATGTGAGAAAACGCCGGCATTTTTCTCACTTGCGCATTCTTGCATTAAATATCTAAATTTTTCATCTTAGTGATGAATGTATTTATAATTTATAGAGCAAAAAATTCTTTGGGCTGATACGCGGATGAATAATATGTTTAATTTAGGAAACAATTCAGCTAGTGAGAGAAATAAGCCTTTTATTAGATAAAATAAGCCTTCAATTCTTTCAATATATATATTGTAAGAATATTAGAATTGAAAGAAGCTGTAAATTGAGCATCACATTTTTCAGCATTATTCTCAATTATTTTTGCAATGTGTCAAATGCCAATTGTGCGAAATTTCAACAGGGATGTTAGCTTCAACAGGGATGTAACCAAGTTCGATTCTGAAGCGCAGTATTAGAATTTTTTTTAAAATGAATTTTCGCTAATATCGCCGGCTTAAAGCTATCGCTGCAGAGTGCCACTCATCCCAATTTTTAAAAATCTACATCGCGGCGAACCGTGCATAACCTCCGGAACATTCCCCAATTCAGTTTGAGCAAAATTTAATAAAGTATGGCATTGAGGATATTTCGTGTTTTCGAATTTCGCGAAATAGAAGACGGATCTCAACTTTTTTTCTATAGGAGCTGGACACCCTTCCATGATAGCAGGTCAGAATCGTTCTTCTAGGGGTTTCTAAGTGTTCAAGTGGTCATAATGGAGACATTCACTTAATCGTGAAGCGACTAACACGCATTGCAGATATTCAACGCTATGAAACAAAAATATAGTAGATAACGAAAAAAATGCATAGACGAGAAGTCAATAATGATGTTCTACTCGATATCGAAACAGCGCGAATCTCGGTATGTTGCAAGAGAGGAGTGACGAGACTTGGATAAACAGAGAGGAAGAGGCACAAAGCACAAAATGGATTACCGGCCGAGTCTCCGCTCTTCAGACGCAGCGTCAACGGCGCCCTCAAGCAACATCCGGAACCACCATAAAAAAAGCAAAGATGGATGCCGTAAAAAATATTATTAAAAAAATACTCTGCTATACATAATAGTGTAGTAATTGAAGTTTTGTAAACATAACTGTTCAGCCATTTAGGGACATGACCGCATAGTTGAAATCGACGGAAAAATATTGAGTGCCCAGTAATATTCGACAAGCCACAAAATAGCGAGAATTCTTCTAAAAAATCCACTTACTCAAATAATGCACCATTTTTAATGAAACTTCAGAATCGACTCGTCTGTGAGTCGAGTAAGGAACGAACAGGGACACGTTTTCAAGACGTTTTCAAGACGAAACAAAGGACGACGCATCTGTATCCGAGCTCCTTTACTCTGAATCGCAGACTGGTAGGTGGAGGGATCGAGCATAGGGTGAGGTAATTGATTCTTATCTCGAGCATGTATTGAGGCGGATCCGAGATCGGATACGACGGATTCGACGCTCATCTTCAATCCCTTGCTTGCTCACTTGAATATCCGTCAGGAGACGTTAACTATGAAACATACGACCCGGCGACAACCTAGTTTGTATTGCAAATTAGTAGCAAATTCAGAAAACATGTGTAAAACCACCAAGTTTAACGAATAGCAAACATTTCAGCAGAGGATGTGATCTTTTTTCAGTAGATGATCTGATAATTAGGAAGGATAATGATAAAACATAAACCTGCACTACGAGAGACATCTATCAATAATTTTTAAAAACTTATGAACAAAGTGAAATAAATATTTGTTTACCCCCAAATATGTCATATCCAACTTGTGTCATGTTTTCAGTTGACATTTTTTTTAGTTTTCAGCTACGCAACTCTATTCAAAAATCATTTCGTTTCTTGCTTGCAGAATACGAAAAACCCTATAACGGAACGAGATTGAATTACCTTACGGAAAAGGTATCTTCACTCTTCTAATCCGCTGAATTGTTGTTTTATTTTTCTCACTATTACAGCCATAATTCCTCTCATTCCTGCTCCCCCACCCCTTATTATCCCCCTTCCCCCCCCTCTCTCCCTCTGATCTCATCTCTCTATCTCCACTTGATTCCAAATGACCTCTCGTGAACCTCCTCCGCGCCTATGACAGATGGGATGCAGAGAATACACCTCCTTATGTCCTGGCTGACCTCTATTGTTCAAATAGTCGCGCTTGTGTCCTCATGCTCCACTCCTTTTCTTTATAGAATAATATTCCGACTTTTTTCAAAATAATCGAACGTTTTACTTGTAATCGTTTTACTTGTGCACTTTGTAAAAAAAACAACAAGAATTCGACATTTATTGTATTTAAATTTTCACTTTTGAAAATGACGCATTTTTTTCTACGAAGCATTTGATTCTCCCTGTTTCTCTCGCGGTCTCTTCTCGCTCTCCGTTGGTGTGTATACAATGCAATGCGAGATCGATCGATCGGCGGTTGCCAGAGACTCTCCCCTCTCTCTCTCTATCCCTCCCCCCAAAAGGTGATAAGAGTTTAGCCCAGCGTCTCTCCCCATTCTTTCCGTAGTACTTATCTGCTTTTCTATATTGACATAACTGTTATTGAAGAAGTTCCCTGCGTTGTGTTTATTGAGCTTGCACACAAGTTCAAAAGAATGTTTCCGATATTCCTTTGCCTGATATTTTTCGCTTACTCTCTGCGCCCTCTTCATTAGTCATGTTCCGCGTTTCTAGATATGACTCATGCTTTTCTTCAGCGGCACATTCATCTTTTCGGTCCATCTTCCCATAATCCCTGCACTTCTCTGTGACTGTAAATCCAACGCTATTGCGCAAAGTGTGTAATGAGACCAGACGTATCGCTCCGTCTGTTCAACCTCTCTGCGTGCCATGCTATCTCTCCTCTATTCTAACCGATAGGTGGAATAAGGGAGAGGCTACACCAGCTGCTTCTCTTTGGCAATCTCCTGTGAATGAGGCATTTCTTTCTGGTCAGCTCTGCATGTCGCCCCGTTATCGCAATCTCCGTATTTCCAGATATTATATTCCGTCCAGTCATTCCGAGCCTTCAATGTTTTTATTCCCATTTCCGCTGTAATCGTAAAAGTACGAAAAGAGTGAAATGGTACAAATTGTAGTTTGTTCGCGAAACTCAGCAAGGTGGTACACCAAAAATGTAACAGTTGGTCAAGCACTCGAGCTCCGTATGTATGTGCAACAAGAAAAAGTTCTGTTTAGCTTCTGAGCCATTACACTGGTAGTTAATAGATCAATGTGTAATGTGAACGATGTTCTATTTCGGGTGAATCTTATGAGGTTGAATGTACCATCTCATTATCACTTTTGTAATTATCACCGGAGATAGAAAATTACGCTCTAATTTTAGCCGTATTCCAGCTAAAGTTTTGAGAAAATACAAGCATTAATCCGTTGCCCAAACACTCTTTCTTACTTCTCTAATAACCAGAATCCTTATCGTAGATTATCGCTTTGACTCACATTTTATATACGGAATAACTTACTTCCTCGCCACTCACAGGTCGTGTAGATATAAAGAATGACTGCATTTCAGATTCATTAAGTGGTACTTACCTATCATTTACTCGAGGCGCAGATATAAACTGAGTGTATTAAATAAGACTCATCGACAAACTCGAGACCATTTTACACAGGAAGTCTATACGATTTTCACAGTCATTAGTTAAAATTTTACTTGAACCGTTCATTCTGCTCTGTCAAGAAAAAAAATAGATAATTTTATCCGAGACTGACCTCGGAAGAGTAAAGAGAACTATGCTGGACAATCACTGCTAGACTATCACTGATGGCATTTCTTGCCTATAATTTTACACTTTTCATCCCCATATTTTTTTAAATTTTGTTCATTGTGCACTCATTTGAGCAGAGCATGCTATATGGTCTTTGCATGCTCCTGATTCTCTCAGCTGGAATATAAATATGGATCTCGACTGTGCTTCTAAAATCGTACAGCCTGTGACTCTACCTCTTCCAGCCGTTATATGTTGGCTCTATGCATTCTGCCTGGCAACCGACGACTTCTTCTGTCTTTCTCTATTCCTCTCCATTCACCCATTTCCCTCTTTCTCTCTCTCTTCTTCTCTCCCCGTTTTTGCCAGAAACGGAATAAAAATCGCTTTAAAAATAGTGTAATCTGGATCTCCCGCCCGCAGAAGTTCCTTTCCCTCAACTTTTTAAAATACCGTTGTAGTTATTCTTTGCTGATAGTGGTGTTATATGTTACCTGATCCAAGTGCTGTTATGTGAGTGTCATCTTGCAACGGCAGCTATTTCATCCAATATCACCACAAGATTATAGGGGGGGGGGAGAGTGTCGTGAGTCATCGCTGACATATTGTCACTGAGAGAATGTGATTCAGAACGAGAAGCGAGTGATAAATCAGTACTATCCTTCCCCTTTTGTTTCTCAATTACTGGCAGCTTTTTTCGTACCTCATGACGGCTGAACGCACTCCCCATCTCTCTCTCTCTCTCTCTCTCTCTCTTCTATCACTCGCTTTCTCTATTTCTCTCTCTTGAATTTATGTAAGTGTATGAAAAGTTTGCGCTCTTTATTCGAATTGGCCTAGCATCCTCAATTTCTTCTAATGCAGATGTCCTTGTGTACCTGTGTCTATTATCTCGATTGTTTTCGGGCATGCACTCCTTGGTTAGGGATCACCCTTCACCTCCTCTTGTTCTTCTCTCTCTCTATGCACTCTCTGTTCTCTCCCATATACTACTGTCTTCTCTATATCCACCCTTGCCCGGGGGTTGTTTGTGGGCAATCGTGCGAGTGTCCAGTTGTGACCTTGGGAAGGGTGGGGGGGGGGGGGGGGGCTCTGACAAGAGACAATGGAGATCCGAGAGGGTGCGATTCAGTGAGAGTTTCGGCCTATTTGAAAGATCACATTCGTTGCCAGTTCCTTAACCCGTACTCGAACGCATCACTTCCATTTTTGTTGCCATCTATTTTGTTGATTTTACGCGCCTTTTTTCTCCCATGACTCATATATTTCCCAATATAGAACGAGAAGCGAGCCAGCGATCAATTGATGAGACACAAAATGCGATGTTGACAACGGAAATGCGCAGGAAAAGTACAAATCGCATGTGAGTTTTCTATCAGTATTTGCTTTAACTTATCTAAACATTTCCAGTTCAATTTTTTTAGTTTCAGCCTGTTTCATCCAGTTTCAGCCTTTCACCATTCGTTACCATGATTTTCTTTTTTTAGGTTCTTCTGGATATTTCTTCTATTATCGTCGATTTCGCCCGCTCTCACATTCGACGTCACATCAAATGTGACAATACATTTTGATGAACAAGGGAGACAGTTCATTCTGGTATTTGTTTCAGATTGTCTCTAAATATAAAAATGTTGCGGATGCAAGTCCGAAACATCTGTGTTGCTTCGTTTGTTGCGAATCGTGGCTAATTTTGATATGCTAATTCTGATATCTTGCAGATTGACGAGGGAGACAGCATAGAGATTACATGCGAAAACTTCCAAGGACATCATGAATGGCTTCCTCCAGATAACAGCGATATCAAGGTGAACATTGATGATTACGTAATTGTTGAAAAATTTGACATAATCATCTGTTTGTGAATAAATAGAGATATGCGCTGATATTTTTGATAGTTTTTCAATAGTTTCTCTATAGTTTTAATCCTATATTTATTGTATGCATGTGTGTGAACTAGGGAAACTGCAGGTTCTCCTCTATTACCAGTCGGATAGATGAAAAAAGCTTTCAAAAGTAAGAAGACAGCGGGGAATTTCTTTAAGAAGCCGAAAATAAGAGGCCAAGTGAGAAAGTGGCAGCCGCCATCGGTTGAGGCTTTTCGATTTGGGCCTCCATGCTTAGAGGACATTTGATCTCGTGTTTCAAAATGATGCCGTCACTATCAATATCGCTCAATGTGTTGCTACGCCAAAAGAAGTCCCAAATTTATTAAAAAAAATTTAAAAAAAACACCTCTTTTGCGGACCAGCGATAAATGAAAATGCGCTCTCACCCTTGCTTTTTCAGAACGCAGTTAGTTTCGAAAAGGAAATCGGCGATCCACCATCTCACGTTGAGAACTCTCATAATTTAGCCACATAATCGTGAAACTCCTCCTTCAAATCAGGATCACTGGGAGCAGTATAATCAAGAACATTTTTTTCAGGATTTTTCATTCGAAGAACGAGAGACTCGAATCAAGAAATTCACAGGCCACGACGAAGCCGAGCAGAAATTGACACTTTCAAGTGCAAAAGTGACAGATACGGGACTGTATGGGTCAGTGTAGTATTCAAATTAATTGTCTTCCAAAATATATACAAAATGAACGTTTATTTGCGGAAATTTGCAAATTTGCAGATGTAAATACGATCACCACATCCAAGAGAGTGTCTACGTTTTTGTGCAAAGCTCTCAATTCTTCCTGAAATCAGCCGTGCAAGGATACCAAGTGCACAAAGAGAAGTGAGTAACACGAATTAATGCACGATAATTATATTTAGTAAAGTAAGGTCATGCTGAAATTTAAAGCCGGATAATATGATTTGTTTGTGTATGTAGTATGTAGATTCATCCATCCTTTTTGTCTTGCTATTAGTACAAAAATGAAAATCAAGTATTTCGGCATACTGCTTAGGAGGCCGTTCGCGAAAGAACCGGACAAATCAGAAGATCCTTGGCACAGTCAGAAAAGTTCAATTCTCTGTAACTCTGCGGTTTGAGGTTTTCGGGGGTGCTGATGACGATGGGCATATTCATTTTTTCATGTTGAGCCGTCGTTGGCTCCAGATGGCATGTCGTCGAAATCAGCTTTTCTCGCTTTTCGTCGTTCCAAAAATAGCTAATTTTAGGCGAGTATGGTAGCCTGGATGAAATCGCATGCCGAACACTTCTGCCTATTACATTTTTCATAATTTACAAAAATAATTTTATAATAAGGAAATTTTCGCAGAGTGGAAACTTGTCTGCGAAACTAGTCTAGATCGGACCGGAATTATGTAAGGATTCTAAATTTGTTTTACTTTTAAATTGAAAGCGTCCCGTAAGGTTTTATGATTTATATAGTGTAGCGCCTTGTAAGTAAATTGTGTACTCTTTCCACCTGTTGACTTCCGATCTCTTGATCTACCCGAGTCTCTCTACCTTGACCTCTTCCCTCTCTCTGTGCTCTCTCCATTCCCCATGCTCTTTCGCCTCCCTCGGGAGGGAGACACGGATCGATAAAAGTTCGGAAGTCAACAAGTGGAAGGAAGGTACAATTTACTTACAAGGCGCTACACTATAAATCATAAAACCTTACGGGGACGCTTTAAATTCAAAAGTAAAACAAATTTGGAATCCTTACATAATTCCGGTCCGATCTATGCTAGTTTCGCAGACAAGTTTCCACTCTGCGAAAAGTTCCTTATTATAAAATTATTTTTGTAAATTATGAAAAATGAAATGGACAGGTGTGTTCGGCATGCGATTTCACCCAGGCTACCATACTCGCCTAAAATTAGCTATTTTTGGAAAGACGAAAAGCGAGAAAAGATGATTTCGACGACATGCCATCTGGAGCCAACGACGGCTCAACATGAAAAATGAATATGCCCATCGTCATCAGCACCCCGAAAACCTCAAACCGCAGAGTTACAGAGAATTGAACTTTTTTGACTGTGCCAACACTTGTTAGATTCTTCCGCGAACGGCCTCTTAGTGATGTTGAAACTAATTATCAATTTTTTGGCTACTTTTTGTTAGTATTTTAGATTGAAATTAATTCGATTTTTTTCTCAGATTTATTGTTTGAAAATAGCGTCTTCACAAAACAATTATTACCAGTTTCACGATTCCTTGTCGATCTTCATGGCCGCCATTGGATGAGGAAGGAACAGTAGAATTGTATGTAGAGCATGAACTATGGAAAGAGGCAACGAAGTACTATGATCCAAGGTGGACCTCAATTTTATTGTTTTTTTATTCATGTATTTATTCATTACTGACATCACGTAATCACACAATACATTTTTAGAACAGGATTTGACGTGACGGCTAAAGTGTTGAACGGAAGAAAAATTGATACTGGAAAAGCTTTTGAGTGCAAATATAGAGTAAGTAAATTCGATTTGGTTTGTTGTTTTTTTTTAATATACCGTCTCCATAATAATTCACCTTGGGGCGGAAATTCTCCTGTCAGATCGATTCAGTCCTTCATTCGTTAATTGAAGGGTGTCTGTCTGACCCTTGCTGACAAAGCCACAGTACCCAACGAACTTCCCGTTCCACAACGAAAAAAACGGAAAAACGAAAAAAATTCACATCATTCACACTCACACTACACTCTTCCCTAATTAATTTCACAACATTTGAACTCAATCATTTTTACCAATTTCGAAATTATTTTATACCGAACATCAGCAACTTTCAGAAATCGATAGTTCAGCATTCGCCTGATTTATGCTTCAATTTATATTAATCTGAATTTCAAACACTAGTCCAAAAATCGCTTTTTAGTCGGAATGAAATATTGAGATTTTCGGCGTTAGAGTAGCATGGAAACCACGTAGCATTTGATTTTTTCACTCTGCGACCAATCGATTTCGGAAACCCTTCCCCTTTCTTTAAGCCGGTGAAAAATCAAGTTTATACCCTAAAAATCTACTTTAGAATAGAACTTGAGCCAACTTTCTCTCTTTTTGACAGTTTCAACATTTGAGCACCATTTGAGCACCATTTCAACATTTGAGCATGGCAAAAAAGTATTTTGAACCTAACTTGTTTGTAACCTAATTACGAAACAGAGTTTTTTTTTAATTTTGCGCACTCGCATCGAGCCGTGTTTTCGCAATGGGGCCGCAATTAATATAGTTTTGTCAACAAGAGCCAGATACCCTTAAAAGAATGAAAGACTGAAACGATCTACTAGGGGAATGTCCAAAGAGGGGATCGCAATGATGAACTTTAATGGAGAAAGTATCTTACTGATTTTTGAATTGAAAAATATTTTGTTGGAAAAGAAATATACCATGGTTCTCCTTTGCAATTGTATTTTTTAAGAGTGAATCAGTTCGTTTTCTAATATCGCCCAAACCCGAGCCTGTGAGTGAAGACGACTTCAAATTGTCTTTCGACGAGGTGAGAACTAAATACAGTATTGCCGCCTTTCCCGTTTCTTTTCAAACTATCGATTTTCAAATATAAGCTCCCGGAAATAATTGCAATTAGATACATGGTGATGACGTAATCAAGAAAGCAATTGTTTGATATTTCTACTGTAGATAATGACCGATCTTCTCTATTTGCTCTGCATCTCTTTTACTCGTTTTTGAAGGCGACTTATTCTTAGACAGTGTCAAGAGTCTCTTGTCAGTGATAAGAGAAATGAAATTGCAATTATTGTTCTGAATGAAATCGACTAACAATTATCTAAGAAATGAAATTTGATTAAGTCATCATTACTGTCCACTAATGTAGCATTGAAGTAGTTTTTTCCGGGACTCCTCTTTACAATTTTTTTTCAATATTTAATCTGTATCTTGTGACACAATCGTACTACAAGGTTATGCCAGAACTAAAATATATATTTTGATCACAAGGTTACAAGGCTATGCCAGAACTGTCAAATACCTTTTGCGGTGATGATGTATATAGATGAATTATGATCCATTAATGACTTGCAATTATTGTATTCTTACTCAGGACACGGAATTTCCCTATGTTGGTGGCTCTCTTGTTTATAACTGTACCGTCTCCGGAAACGGAGTGCACCTGAATTCCTATGTTCATTTCGTAAACTCGACGTACCCCAGAGGCAAGGAAAAATACGTAAGTTTAAAAACATATGTAATAATATATTCTGATAAAAAATATCACGTTTCAGGATATGCATCACAATCTCATGCATGCAACAAATCAACTTACGAATCGGACGACGCTCAACAACCTGTCTTCCCAGGTGAAAAACCAGAATTTATAATATTTTATTTTAAATTCAAACTAAAAAATATATATATTATCAAAAACATTAGAAATATAGGACTCCGGCGCATACACTTGTCGCTGGTTCATGGAAGGAGACGAAGGCTACATACAGCGAGGCGAGATAACAAAAACTATCACCGTGTCATCGACAAAGGAACAAATTAAGGTATGTTTTTAATCTTCATTGAAATTGCGCATTTGAATTACCGAATTATCAAATTGCTCAATCCTTTAAATTTGGATCATGCCTTCTCCAACTTCTTTTTCTTTTATGACTTCTAACACGTAAAATTGAAGATGCTGAATCGCTCCGATTCCTACATCGAAATCAAAGAAGGCGAAGGACTGAATATTTTTGCTATTTTCCGCACATTCCCAGAGGACCGAACACAATACTCGTCCAAGTGGTTTAAGGTAAGCACAAACGGCTCACAATTCATTAAATTGATTTGCTAATGAGTTGTTTTTAGCTCTCGGTGGATGCGCTTAAGGGAATTAACGACACCACAAACGTCATCAATGATGGTCAGAACACCGTCCATACGAGCTTCGAGGGCAAAGATGTCATCGAGACAGTGTCCATCACAAATACATCAGTCACCACTTCGGGATTGTGAGTGCTTCATTGATTTCATTGCACACTGATTTCGAATTCTGCTACGGGGTCTAATATATATCGATTCGATTTCCGATATGCTCTGGAGGTAACTGTGCATAACTTCACGCGGCGAGTGGAATGGAACGTGCGAGTTCGAGGAAGAATGGTGAGTCGTTCAGAAAACTGAATGTGTCATTTTAAAAAATTGTGATGTTGAAACAAGAAGGGGCTGGAGCGTAAAATAGAGGAATCGATAAACATTGCCTTACTTAGACATAACTGATGGTGGGTTTTCGAGACTAAATTACTATTAAAATTAAAATATTTGAATGTAAAAAACACAAGGCAAGGGACAGCAAGTTTATAAATGGTCCTTTCTTCAAATTTCCCTAGTAAACATGTATCATGAAGCATTCAATTTCGCTATGTGCTCCTCTAGTTTGGCATCATATTCCAAGATTGATTACGCGAAACATGAGCTCACGTTTGTTTCACGTATAAAAATGAGACATATCCGGTCGAAACGCTAAATCTGCAACCAAATTGCGCGATGTGCACTGATAAATTCTTAAAATTCTTATCGTGCGTTTCAAACGCTCAGCAAACTCAATGTGCTGGTTAGCGTATTGATTGTCTGGAAGAGAGAGGAAGGGAAGAGGTAGGGGGGAGGAGAGCAGGTAGATCACTAGCCTCCTCCCGGCTTCTTCCTCCCTCCTCCCTCCACTCAGTTCGTCAAAGGTCAGCTACGCGTGAAATGGAAAATAATCTCACGATACAATTACAATTAAATTTACAATTGTTTATCCGTCTAACAGCTGGCTTTACCAGTGGGTCCCACCTAGCGTTGTCTCACGACGTAAATTCGCTGGACGTGGATACACCTTTACCTTTTTTGTTCTCATGTTATATTTAGCGAGACTGTTTTTTTCGTTCAGATGACTCCTCACATTATGCTCAGCAGTCAGTCGTCAAACGTTCTCTTTGACCAGAAAAGTTACAAAATTGGAGCAGAGGTGCGTATGACGTAAATGTGTATAATTGTATTTATAAGAATTCCCCGAATAAGCAAGTTCATATATTCCAACTTGCGAATAATTTTGATTTCAGATCCGAGTAGTTTGTTATGTCGAGAGTTTTCCGAAGGCAGAAGTACAATTAAAAACTCGAATGTGAGTTGATAGTTTAATTTATTTGTATCAAACACATTTTTTCTGTTAAAATCGCAAGTATGATTCTAAAAAAACAATACAAGAAAAGTGAAATGTGATAAATATCAATTTAGAATGGGACAGAATGTATGGGAAGGAGTCGGAGGAGCTATTGCGATAGAAGGAACTTATGCTAAGGGATATGTGCTCAATTTTACTGCGAGTGAAAATGTTGAGTTTAAATGCGAAGGGAGACGAAAGGATGAGGTACGCATTAGGCAGAACTATTTTGATACATTATTTTTAAAAATATCCTTCATCTATTCTCTCAAATCGATTCAGCCGTCTGTAAGCAAGATAATGGCCGTGATAATCCACGATTTTCCTCCTGATGCAAACGTTTCATGGATGAAACCAGATAGTGCTACTTCTGAGACGGAGATCAAGAATATCATATACGAAGGAGATAAAATCGAGCTAGACTGCAACGTGCCAAAAGCCAATAACTCGTAAGTATAAAATTGCTCGTGAGAAACCTAGGAAAGTAAGCTTTCATAATAGAGTATGTTTAGGAGAGGAACGCTTAAAAACTGAAGGATTACAGTGTATGAGTCATATCATTTTCAGAACAATGGAGTGGTCCTTCCAAGGAAAGCGTACGACTTACTCTGAAAGGACGACTATTACTAATAACACGAGACATCTCATTGCAACTATAGATGCAGCAGTATCTGATCAATCTGGAACCTACGTCTGCACAGTTATTAATGAAAAGAATGTCTCACAGACAGAAACTTATTCCCGGTCATTCGAGGTATGTTAACATAAAAAATGTAAGACTACCCGTCCTCACCACACAAAAAGTCAGAAACTTACGCACCAACCTAATATGCTGCAAAAAAGTCTCTTACATATTGTAGTATCTACTACACAATTTTGGTTAAAGGTTGTCATTCATAGGTTGTCAAGATTGTAAAACCTCGCTGCCGCGACTGTGGCCCGATTGAGATGACTGTCAAGTTCGGCAATGCTATAGATCTCACTTGCTCAATGGATGGAATACCGGAACCGCGATACAAGTGGTGAGTTTCTTACTATTAAATTAAGTTCAAACTCAAAATTATCGAAAAACCTTATTTCGCCTTTATTTCGGGCCCAGATAATTTCACGAGAGTTTGGCCTACGCTGCAGAATTTGATCGCGTTAGCGGCTGTTCTCTAAATTTCACTAATTCTTTTAATTATTTTGTGAAATGTAAATTTTTTTTTTAATTTTTTTTAGTGGGGAGCGGAACTGCTTTCATTTGCAAAATCCATCATGTGAGTTTTGAAATATTCAACTTATATACCTGGCTTGTAAGTGAATTCTGCCGTCCTTTCCTATCTCGCTCTCTTTCCAACTCGAGTCTCACTGCATGAGGAGGTTTGGTTTCACCGATTTGGAATACTCATGACTATCTGATCCGATGTATGAGGCCGTTCGCGGAAGAATCTAACAAGTGTTGGCACAGTCAAAAAGTTCAATTCTCTGTAACTCTGCGGTTTGAGGTTTTCGGGGGTGCTGATGACGATGGGCATATTCATTTTTCATGTTGAGCCGTCGTTGGCTCCAGATGGCATGTCGTCGAAATCATCTTTTCTCGCTTTTCGTCTTTCCAAAAATAGCTAATTTTAGGCGAGTATGGTAGCCTGGGTGAAATCGCATGCCGAACACACCTGTCCATTTCATTTTTCATAATTTACAAAAATAATTTTATAATAAGGAACTTTTCGCAGAGTGGAAACTTGTCTGCGAAACTAGCATAGATCGGACCGGAATTATGTAAGGATTCCAAATTTGTTTTACTTTTGAATTTAAAGCGTCCCCGTAAGGTTTTATGATTTATATAGTGTAGCGCCTTGTAAGTAAATTGTACCTTCCTTCCACTTGTTGACTTCCGAACTTTTATCGATCCGTGTCTCCCTCCCGAGGGAGGCGAAAGAGCATGGGGAATGGAGAGAGCACAGAGAGAGGGAAGAGGTCAAGGTAGAGAGACTCGGGTAGATCAAGAGATCGGAAGTCAACAGGTGGAAAGAGTACACAATTTACTTACAAGGCGCTACACTATATAAATCATAAAACCTTACGGGGACGCTTTCAATTTAAAAGTAAAACAAATTTAGAATCCTTACATAATTCCGGTCCGATCTAGACTAGTTTCGCAGACAAGTTTCCACTCTGCGAAAATTTCCTTATTATAAAATTATTTTTGTAAATTATGAAAAATGTAATAGGCAGAAGTGTTCGGCATGCGATTTCATCCAGGCTACCATACTCGCCTAAAATTAGCTATTTTTGGAACGACGAAAAGCGAGAAAAGCTGATTTCGACGACATGCCATCTGGAGCCAACGACGGCTCAACATGAAAAAATGAATATGCCCATCGTCATCAGCACCCCGAAAACCTCAAACCGCAGAGTTACAGAGAATTGAACTTTTCTGACTGTGCCAAGGATCTTCTGATTTGTCCGGTTCTTTCGCGAACGGCCTCGTATATAAATTTCAATTTAGTAGATAATTAAAATAATTAATGGAATTAAAGTGTGCATAAGGAGTCGACATTAAACTCTGAACTGTAGACCAAACTCTCGAAAATTGGAATTAGCGCAGGGTGAGAAATCAATACCACTAAAATTATTTTAACATGACGAGTGTCTATTTCCAAAAATGCAATCCTATCTTTATCAGCATCCTTGAGAACTCGCAAAGTTTAAGAGAGTGCTCATTTTTTAACAAATTTAACAAAAAATCTTACAATCTAAGGCTGAAAGACGGCTCGGAGGTGGAAGACCAATCGCAAGTCTCGTTGAATGGGCAGACGCTACACTTTCCCAGAGTTGGCATTCCTGATGAAGGAACTTACACCTGCCAAGCATTCAACAGGGCTGGAACTACTCCGTTGGTATACAAATTGAAGGTTCGATGACACAACGCGAACATTCATTGTATATTCGCGTTGCGTATTTTAGGTAAAAGGCGCACCGAAGACGCTGTCGGGAATGTCCATATTCTTCATTGTTCTCGCTTTTCTCGTCTTGCTTGGATGTCTAGTAGCTGCATTCATTCTTTACACGAGACAGAGAAAGAAGAGCAAGTAGGATTTCTTTAACTCTAACTTGATACTACTTATCCCTTTTTATTAATCATTCCGTGAGAAGCGCGCGTAGTTAAAAAATTCCTAATTTCTCAACCGTTAGGTTCAAGATCCCATTTTTGAACTGTGATGGTGAGCTCAATTGTGCACAATTTCAACGGAGATAATAGCTCAACTTCGATTCTAAGGTGTTCTGAGGTGTCTAAAAGTTGGAATGAAATTCAAGCATTTTTAATAGTTTACAATGCACACTTGTAATCTCAAAAAAAGATTTCTGATGGTTAACTAGGCCTTGGTATCCTGAACGCAGACACATCACATTCACAACTACATATTCAGGGAGCAAGCCCGTTCGTTGCAAGTGTTATATGAGCAGTTAATGAGAGGATCGGATAGCGATGCTCCACCACTGCCAATGCATGGAAAGGTGAGACCAGTCGAGATTTTTGAGCTGTGCCAACCCTTGCCCGACTCTTACGCAAACAGACTCTTCAGCCTGGGGGCAATTGACCTTGCTTACAAAACTGATGATGTCGCCATAAATATCGCGCGATCCGTTGCAAATGACATTCCGGAATACAATATTTTCAGTTTATTCCTATTATTACTTGGCTATAGAAGTATACATTGGTGTTTAGTACTTGAAGTCCCTCCATCACAACAACAATTACTTGGTATCATAGTTATGGGTTACTTTTGAATCATGAAACCCATGGAAAAATTAATGATGAGATTTATTCTTCATTGGACATAAATATTCAAAAATGGCGTAAAATTGTTTTGACCTGTATAGAGCATAGATATCCATTAGAAAATGCCGAAAACATCTCGAAACATTCAATGCATTTTTCGTTCAATGCGACCCGGAATCTGGAAAAAGGCGATTACGGGCCATATACCCATGACAGTGAGGAATCGAATCATAATGGATCTCTGATGGCGAATCTGAAAAACAAGAAGATGAAGAAAGTGAAATTGTGAATCAGATAATCCGCATCCGGCACTCTGGGCATGCCTAATGTACTGAAAAGGACATAACACGGGTTTCCTGTAAGAGTGTAGGAATGCCATCCACTAGGAAAAACTTTTGGTCTCCGATTTCGATGAAAGTTGGTTGGTGGGTACCCTTAGGGGTTAGGACAAGGTCCATCTACTTGGTTTGGTCAATTATCGATTTTATCGATTTTTAGGTCTCTAATCTTTAAATGGCCATAGCTACCTTCATTTTCATCGCACAGCGAGCGAATGTAGCGCAATGAATTCGTCTCGGAATTCTCTACAAAAAAAGTCGAAGCAACACAATGTGAAAAAAGTTGATCTTTGGTCTCAAAAATCGATAAAACATATTTTAGGACCATAAAAGTAGTTTTTCTCGAAAATATTCTCCTGACCCAAAAGATTTTATTTTTGCAATCGATTCTACGGACCCGTTTAAGGGTAACCCTGAAAATCGTTTGCCATATCTCTGGCCTCCGGACCCCGAATTAGTACAGTGGATTCCCGGAAAAAAAACACAGTATTCGCCATAACTCGCTTGAACGTGATCCAATCAAAAGTCATCGAAGTGAAAAATGTAGCTCTTTCGAAGACTAAAAAGAAAGGTTTAGTACAAAAACTTCGTACAACTGACGGTTTTCGAGATATTTTTGAAATACCAACTGTGGAAGGCGAATATTCTCATCTTTGTTGACTCAAATATGATTTTCGCGATTCCTCCGCGTTCATTATCTATCTTTTTTGTGTTTCCTCTTTTGAATTTTTAATTATATTTTTATTATATAAATCATATTTGAGTCAACAAAGATGAGAATATTCGCCTTCCACAGTGGGTTTTTCAAAAATACTACATTTTTCACTTCGATGACTTTTTTAATGGATCACATTCAAGCGAGTTATGGCGAATAATGTGTTTTTCCGCAAAAAATCGGCTATGTCCGGGAATCCACTGTACTAATTCGGGGTCCGGAGGCCAGAGATATGGCAAACGATTTTCAGGGTTACCCTTAAACGGGTCCGTAGAATCGATTGCAAAAATAAAATCTTTGGGTCAGGAGAATATTTTCGAGAAAAAACTACTTTTATGGTCCTAAATAGGTTTTATCGATTTTTGAGACCAAAGATCAAATTTTTTCACATTGTGTTGCTTCGACTGTTTTGTAGAGAATTCCGAGACGAATTCATTGCGCCAAATTCGCTCGCTGTGCGATGAAAATGAAGGTAGTTATGGCCATTTAAAAATTAGAGACCAAAAAATCGATAAAATCGATAATTGACCAAACCAAGTAGATGGACCTTGTCCTAACCCCTAAGGGTACCCACCAACCAACTTTCATCGAAATCGGAGACCAAAAGTTTTTCCTAGTGGAAAGGAGAGCTCTTTTTGCTACACTCTTACAGGAAATCCGTGATAACATTTTTTATTCTGTTGAAAACATATAAAAATTTTATATTTTTGTCATACCATAACTACCACCGCATTGTGCGATATTGATTTTGATGTGATCGGTTTCTTGTAAAAGGAGGCCAGGTTCTAGTAAAGGTAAAAGGTAAAGGTCGCAACCCGTACCCTAGGCACACGAAGGGTGCCCACTGCTAGGCCAGTGACTATCACTGCTTCTAGTATAGAGACCCAATTCGAAAATTTCGGCGCAATGAGGGGGAGAAACGGTGAATTTTCTCAGAGTCCGCCTCTTAAACAATGGCTCTGCTCAGGTAACTATGGACATGCGTGTGCGTCGCACAGCGTATGACCCGAAATACGAGATCGACATGAAGAACCTCGTGTTGCTCGGAGCGGTGAGTAACAACTTCGCTAATGAAACAATAAGATTCTCTAGTAACTGCGAAAAATCTGCAAATATGGCTTACGGAGATAGTTAAATTTAAGCTTGGATCCGGACAGTTTGGTTCCGTGCGGAAAGGCCGACTAGTTCGTGGAGCTCCAGTTAGCGACACCGTTGCCTACAGAGGGCCTGCACTCACAGTTGCAATCAAGGTATTTCTATTTGCAGACCTATGTGAACAAAAAAAAATAGAAATCCCATTCCCATATTAATGAACGAGGTGCATTTGCAAAGAATAACCACGCTTATGACTATGAGAGACTAGTCATACATCTCTCCCGTCGAACTAAACGGGACCTAGTGAACAACATTAGTAAAAAAATTCAATTTTGATTTTTTTATTGATAAATGATAGCCTTGAAAGAGAGCGAATGGTCTGTTTTGAGGGCTTTCCGAGGAGCAGGCAGACATTGTGAAATTATAATACTTAGTAATTACTTATAATTAAGTTGATATTATAGTCTCCTCGCAATGGATCGAATCCTGAAGATCAGAAAGCATTGATCGACGAACTAAAGATTCTGATCGCTATCGATAATCTGGAAGAGACAAAGCATCCTAATGTGCTCTCTTTGGTGGGAGCTGTCACGAGAAACATGAAGGAGTACGTGTCGCTTTTATATCTATTATATTAGTTTATGACAAGAAATACGAGAACAAACTCTAGATATGTAGATAACCGGACACAATATCGACTGTACCTAACCAATACATTAAATTGTTTATTACTGCCATTTACTGGGCAATTGCGGAATAGCAAGAACATCTTTAAACTTCAGTGGTCAGCTCTTCGTAGTCTTCGAGATGTGTGAAAACGGTGACCTAAAGACGTTTCTTCAACGGTACAAGACAGAGTTGAAAGACAAGTTCCTTAGTGAGCTGAAGGAAAAGAAAGCGCAGGAAACTTCGACAGATGACTATCTCGTACCGAACAATCAAACAACTGTACAGTACATGGTTAGTTATCAAGTCGATGAGCCCTTGTTTGTCACGATATTGAGAACACATATCAAATTTCAAGCGAGTGCTTATAACTTTCAGTCACAACGAGACGGCTGGCACGATGGCCAAGAGGAGATCGACTACTCGAAGATCCGAAGACTCTATCGACCTCTGATCTCATTCATTTTCGATGCAGATTGCGAGTGGAATGGACTTCCTTTCCGGCGTATCGGTGCGTTATCGGAGCTGAATTTGTATATTATATTATCCGTGCAAAAGCATGTCGTGTATTTTATTCAATTCTCCTTTTCCCTTTTTTTACGCTCGTGATGCGCTAACGAATCTCCCCGCGCTCTCCCGCTCGTCCAACTTAACGTTTAATGCTGTTTAGTGTTTAGTCAATTTATTTCAGTGCATCCACCGTGATCTTGCGGCTCGTAATTGTCTGCTAAATGCGAATAAAGTAGTTAAAATCGCCGACTTTGGAATGGCCAAAAATGAGGATAAAGGATACTACAGGTGAAATATTTGTGTACATCAATATCTATGAAACGGTCTTACGGTAACCTTTTTATTAAATATTATATTTTTTGGCTCTGACGGAATAAGGGGGCCCATGCAAATAAGGGGGACCCAACATTTTCTGACGGAATAAGGGGACCCATCATAATAAAGGGGACCCACGACAATAGGGGGGTCCCAAAATAATACGGGGGTCATATATACAATATTTCATGTGAACTCATTTTTTGCTCGTTTTTTTTGTCTCTTGAGTTGTATTTCCGATCATTTCACATGGAAAACTATTCATTCAGATGTTTGCAGATACGAGACGAGAAAAAGGGAAAACTACGTGGATGGTGCATTGAATACATTGGGGTGCAAGAAATGTACAATAAAATGCGTACAATATTGCAAGACATAATAGCAACGACAAACGTCTTTTAAGACCCAGACGCCAGACCCAGACGCCCTTATTGTTAAAAGGGCGTCTGGGTCTGCGAGTTCGTCCTCTTTGGTGGTTTTGGAGTTATTCTTCTTGCGTTGTTCTATTGTTTCTTCTGGGTGCTGTTCTGGTAGTTTTTAAGTTCTATTTGTGAGTCTCTTGGTACTGCTTGACGCTAAATGAAATTGTGCGAAACTTTGGGGCTATTGCGACTGTGGCGCTAGAAGAAGTTTACGAAAAAAAACGAGCATAAACAAATTAAATTAAATTACATGATATGGGTCCCCTTATTATTTTGCCCCCCCCCTATTATTTTGGGACCCCATATTTTTTAATTTTTTTAAATTTCGAAAAATTTTTACACGTAATTTAAAAAAAAGTAACGTACACAACGATTTCTTTTTGTAGAATGAACAAAACGAACGTAATGGTTCCCTACCGTTGGATGGCTCCGGAGTCGATGGAAGACACACTTTCACAGTCGAGGTTCTCGTCTATTTTCTGCAGCTTTTAAAAAGCTTAAATTGTTTTTCAGAAAGTGACCCCTAATGATATTTCAGTCGGATCTCTGGTCGTACGGAATCGTTGTCTACGAGATTTTCACTCTCGGCTCTCAGCCTATCCTGGAGTTCCCAATAACAACCTACATGAGCATCTCAAGTCGGACAGCGAAACCCACGTCCCGAGCTTTGCCATCCTGACATGTGAGTCATACTTTTAAGAAAGCGGATCTCTAAAAATCGAGCGCCCCGGGACAACGATCCTCCCAAAATGAATCCACAAGTTGATATGAGGGTCATTCCAATTTAAAAAAAAATTGTATTGAAGGAAATAGGCTGTCGACCGGAACCTAGAATACCTACTAGGTGTACTTTGAAGTCCACTGGGTGGTGCGACGATATTTCTAATAATCGGTAAAGGTTAAGGTGTATCTTAAGCGATTTCGTCGTAAGACACGCTAGGTGAGATCCGCTGATAAGGCCAGCTGTTAAACGGACCACATACCCTGCTGTCCAATGCTTTCTAGAGTAAATTACCTTTCGCAACCGAAGTCACTACCAATTTTTCGACCCCGGGGGCGGGGCGGGCGGCGCCTTATTCCACTCGGCCTTCCCGCCTCTTTAATCGGAAATCGTGATCTCTTGGTTTGGTTGGTTCTCGTTTGAGGTTTTTATCGAGCAAAGGTCAAAAAGTGGGTTGTTTACATGATTTCACTATTCTTTTGGGTAACATCAAACCATTCACCTAATACTTTTGCATCACCTTGCAAAAAATGATTAAAAAATATGATTATATTAAATAGACTTGTATGCTGATAATATTCCAAAATGTACGATCTTTATTATTTGTGTCATTTTACACGGAACATCTTCCCAATCATGCGGAAAAGACCGAAAATGTAACACTGCGGCACATTCAAGTCTAAATAGAGCAAAATCGCATTCAATCTGATTCCTTCTCGATGTGGATTTTAATAAGTATCCACCAAGTTTACTTATAAGCAAAAATAGCTCATTTTTTGGCATTTGGAGGATATCCACAAAATCGCAGTTGCAGAGTAATGTAATTAGAAAACGTAAAGAAAATGTAACGTAATGGGTTTTATTTTTATTTTTTCTTCATATATGGTACACCTCAAAAGAGATTTTGAGTCTAGCTCGACTCATTCGAAATATGATTTTTCAATTTTTCAACTTTGTGACCTAATATTTACGATAAAAGCCAAATGGAAGAATATATACGGAAGAATACATAGTAGTATACATGTACACCCCTGGATCTCATAGAGGCACGCGCCCATGAGGTGGTCGAAATTACAGAACCGATCTCTTAATAATGAACATTTAAAGATACCAATTTGATGCTACAAATGTGGACAAGATTCCGAACGACGACCAACATTCGGGCACTGCTACAACTTCATGAGACACCAATTGGAGCTGCTTAACCCTGAGGTACTGCTGAACTTGACGGAAATTGAATATAAATTGAACTTAATAACCATAACCTGAACAGATGCTCGAGTCGTCAGACAAAGAATCGATCGAAATGCAGCACAAATAGCACAGTTCGACCAGTTCCGAGGACCTCGTGCCACTAGTTTGGACGAAGAAGGTTTTGAATATAATTGATTAAGGTTCATTTAGATGTTTAGATTAATTATTTTGAAGATTTTCAAAAAAACATTATAACATCATTTTTTAACAATTCAGATTGGCTGCGATCTTCACCGATCAAAGATCTCCGATATCTAACGGAACAATAATGAAGATGAGATAGGAGAACGAATATATATCAAGGAGCTACGAAGATGACCATGGCACTAGGTTTTATTCCCTATCACAAATACAGACATCCTCTCAAATACAGACATACTTGACTACGCACTGAGTTTTCCAAATACGGTTCTGATTATTTTCCATTGATTTCCATCAGTTACGCTAGTCATTAACCGTGTGCAGTTTCATGATGAAAATTCCTTATTTGAGCATAGACCTCATTCATTTAGTAGCTTACAATGTCCCTTTATTGATTGACACTGATTTCCTTGCCTAAGATTAAATATTCATTCGATGTTATCTTTCCATCTCTATCCTCGTGAACCATATGATATTAGACTTCTTGATCAAATGTCCCACACCAGTGATCACTTTTATCACTTTTTTTCTGTCACTAACACTTTTTTGTGTATGAAGTATTATTATGAAAAGTGAATTTAATCGCGAATGAGAGCGATGAAAACATCACTTTGATAAAAAATGTTGCTGTTCGAACTTGCTAAGTTTGCAGATCGCTGTAATGATATCATATCTAAAATGTAAAATTAAAATTTCTTAATTATGCTAAATGAAAAATTCAACTCTTAATGCAGGCAGCTGTGGGTCGTGTGTATTGCTTTCCAAAGAGTTTTTCGACAGCACGCGATACGGAATACCGGAATTTCCTGTAATAAGAGATAAGTGCAGCAGTTGCACATCGATAATATTACATCTCGTGTCGTGCCCGAATCGGCCTTTCTGCACGATAAACTTTTATTGTTGCGCTTTTTTCCACGATCCGAAAATTCAATGAAAAATGGTCTGTTTTCAAGAACCTCGCGAAACCCAAACGCATCTCATGATCGCTCCACTTGACTTATTTTCAGCGTTGCAATTTGTGAATAGCGGATTTTGAGACCTTCTCTGTAAAAGTTCACCAATCAACCCCTGTCAGGATTTTCAATTGTTTTCTACAAAACACTTGATTTAAGCTTCCTATAATCCAAAAGAAGCAAAGAAGTCGCAAAGTTCTAGATTCAACAATCTTTTAGACTTGTTCTAGGCATCTCATAAATGCAAATGTAAAGACCGTTCATCTTCATTTCTTAAGTTCTTAAGTGATGTCAAAAATCGATCGTTCGCAATCCCGACAAGATCCACCTGGTATATTATGCGAACGGTCTCGTTGAGACAAACTTCTTCGTTCAAAAATTAAGACATAATATTAATAGAAATAATATATATGCTTCCTCCTGCAGGCACATTGCCTTGAATCAGGATAAATGTAAATGGAGTAGGGGGAAGAGTGTGAAATGGGGAGTGGGAAGGGTTTGAATAGTCTTCTTAATTGGCTCTCGCATATGTAGAATGGGGTAATTGAGATGGGGAAGAGGGATTAGGGGATTGTCTTCTTTATGAGCATGACGAGAGTGAATAATTAATATGCATATGCTGGAAATAGATTATCTGTACATTTCGCCACCGCACCGAAACATTGACTGTTGTCTCTATGCGCCGTCTGTGATACATTCCTATGAATAAATACGATAATAAATACAATATGAATTATTTGAATACATTGTGATAAACGTGAAAAAAATGGAAACAAAAAATTGGTGCTTTCGCAATTCGGATTTGGCCAAACGAACTCAGCTGTGATACATTCATATATTCAAATATTATAATCATGCAATTTAAGTTGTTTGAATACATTGTTTGAAAAAAAAAATAAATTTAAAAAGAAAATAAAAAAAAAATTTTATAAAATGTGCTCCCGCAACCCGGACCTGACCAACCGAACTCACGCGTTGCGTGCATCGCACGGCGTTCCAAGAAGTCGCAGACTTTGTTCCAAAGTTCGATGTGAAATCGTACAGTAGTTTTCGCTGCGGAACCATTTACGCAGAGTACACCACGAAATTATTATTCTTTCACACCGTAGCAAAATGGAGGTAATTTTGAAATTATTTTTTAGAATTTCACCAAGATACTGTCTATAGGTTTTGTAGTGGGTTTCGTTCCGAAAATTGTTCACCTTTCGTGAGCATCAGCGTTCATTGCACGAATCCTTTGCGCATTTCTAAAACTGCCTTGTGAAAAAGGTTGCGAAATACGTAGAAATTTCGTGGTGTACTTTCGTGGTGTCATGCGACGTCCCGTAAGGTCCTGGAACGCCGTGCATCGCGTCGCGGCTCGACTTTCGAAACTTGTAACTACCTTGTTCTTATTTGGTTAATTCCTCATTTCTTATTGTTGTATTAGCCAGATGATGATGTCACAACGCAACTACGCGTCGTTGGCCTCCAAACTGCGCGAGGCCGCCGGCAAAGCGGGCGCCGCCACCTCTGCGAACGTCAAAGATGTCGTCGACGCCAGGGTTTGTGTTACTTTCTTGGTTATTATGATCTAAATCATTGGGTTCATGCTGGACATCGCGGTATTCATTTCTTTTATTCGAAAACCAGGCAGAGTGATAACATTGCACGTTATTTCTAGACTGGTTATCACTTTCATGAAACGTGTACCGTCCTAGTTCAAATATTGCTGACTTTGGGTGTTATTTTGTTTTTAAAGTTTAATAATATGTATTTATCAGGGCGAGTCGTTCCACGAGATGTTCGTGATGCCGAAGCGCAAGCTGCAGGCGCAGCTCAATCTGGAGAGAATCTCCGGACGAGCACAGGTTTGGCCCCGGTTGAATTACTCTAACTTTTACACTATACTACTGCATTTGCTGGCGTTACAAGCTGAATTAGTACCGAGAAGCTTTCTTTCATTGTTATTAATCGTTCGATGTCACTTTATTCTTTTTCGATTATTTCAATATTTGTAGGTGGAACAACGCCCTCGCTTCGACATTCACGACCGGCTGGCCGTGCGCAAACCGAGAGCCGACGAGATGGACCCCAATCAGGTTGGCGATTCATCTAACGAACAGGGTAGAGCTAATTGTGAAATTGGTGCATTTTTTATCAATCTGCCGTTTATCATAGGCAAGGGTTCGTTCACAGTCTAAATGTAATGGCGAAACACAAAATTTACTGCTTTACAATTCGAACATCGTAGTGAAAATAATTATTATCTGAATATCCCGACCATAGTGTACATCGATCTTGATATTCGCATTACATTTTTAACATATCTGCTAATTACGAATTCTCTTGGTTCGAATGTTCGATATTATTTCACTTTTACTAGTAGGGCTGTCATCTTTTCATTGAACTGTTATTCTTATTTACTTATTTCAAATTATCTAACCACCTCACCAGGACTGAACCTCGGTCTGGACGGCGGCCCGCTCGTTCGCCTCTTCCGTCGTCCCTCTGCCCATCCGAATGGGATCGAGGAAGACCCGGACAAGCGAACACCATTCAAGAAGGAGGTACGGTAGGGGGCGATTACGGTAGTGTGATTATTGATTACGGCTCTAGATGGAGTTTACCAGGAGTATTTCAAATCTCTTTTTTTCATTATACACACGTCATTCATTGTCTTGTCAGATCCATGCTCTACTTTTACGTTTCCTCTTCACCCTGGTCATCCAGGACAAGGAAAAGGCCGACAAGCTAAAGGCCTCTCTCCCTCCCGGACTCCAGGTAATGCAATTCAACTTTTACTGACTAAATTATCGACCGCTAGTTCCATGTTTTATAAGCAACCTCGTTTCTCTCTATCATTTAAAAAAATATATAATTTTGATTAAATTGATCGTTGCATAGGCGGTACAATTGAATGAATTCGACGATTTTTATATTGATGTTGTTCAGGATGCTCGCGAGTGCGAATGAGGAAGAAGAGGAGACGATTCCCTCCAGAGGTCAAATACTCCTCCTGAAAGGACCTACGCACACCACATTTTCGCGTAAATTTGAACAAAAATTTTAGAACAACAAACCACTGATCGACAAAACAAAAGAAATGACCAAAAACTTAACCGCCACAAGCTCCATAGGCTTCACAATCACACCACATCTTGGGTTTCGTGACCTAAGTATTTTACCGGGGCTTTCTAGCAGTTGCAGTGCTTAACACGTGGACAGGCTGACGAGCACCCCGACCAAGGAAGGACTGTCATGCTGACCAAGGAATCTAAAAGCTAAGTACACCTTAGGATGTGGCGTGAGCTAGGAGCTCTGTCACGCGTGCTTTAGGATGTGGCGTGAGCTAGGAGCTCTGTCACGCGTGCTGAAAAATGTGGCGAGATCTAGGAGCTCTGTCACGCGTGCTAAAAAATCTGGCGTGAGCTAGGAGCTCTGTCACGCGTGCTTTAGGATGTGGCGTGAGCTAGGAGCTCTGTCACGCGTGCTAAAAAATGTGGCGTGAGCTAGGAGCTCTGTCACGCGTGCTTTAGGATGTGGCGTGTGATAGGAGCTCTGTCACGCGTGCTGAAAAATGTGGCGAGAGCTAGGAGCTCTGTCACGCGTGCTTAAAAATGTGGCGTGAGCTAGGAGCTCTGTCACGCGTGCTAAAAAATGTGGCGTGAGCTAGGAGCTCTGTCACGCGTGCTAAAAAATGTGGCGTGAGCTAGGAGCTCTGTCACGCGTGCTAAAAAAATGTGGCGTGAGCTAGGAGCTCTGTCACGCGTGCTAAAAATGTGGCGTGAGCTAGGAGCTCTGTCACGCGTGCTAAAAAATGTGGCGTGAGCTAGGAGCTCTGTCACGCGTGCTTTAGGATGTGGCGTGAGCTAGGAGCTCTGTCACGCGTGCTAAAAAATGTGGCGTGAGCTAGGAGCTCTGTCACGCGTGCTTAAAAAATGTGGCGTGAGCTAGGAGCTCTGTCACGCGTGCTAAAAAATGTGGCGTGAGCTAGGAGCTCTGTCACGCGTGCTAAAAAATGTGGCGTGAGCTAGGAGCTCTGTCACGCGTGCTAAAAAATGTGGCGTGAGCTAGGAGCTCTGTCACGTGTGCTAAAAAATGTGGCGTGAGCTAGGAGCTCTGTCACGCGTGCTAAAAAAATGTGGCGTGAGCTAGGAGCTCTGTCACGCGTGCTAAAAAATGTGGCGTGAGCTAGGAGCTCTGTCACGCGTGCTTTAGGATGTGGCGTGAGCTAGGAGTTCTGTCACGCGTGCTAAAAAATGTGGCGTGAGCTAGGAGCTCTGTCACGCGTGCTAAAAAATGTGGCGTGAGCTAGGAGCTCTGTCACGCGTGCTAAGAAATGTGGCGTGAGCTAGGAGCTCTGTCACGCGTGCTAAAAAATGTGGCGTGAGCTAGGAGCTCTGTCACGCGTGCTAAAAAATGTGGCGTGAGCTAGGAGCTCTGTCACGCGTGCTTTAGGATGTGGCGTGAGCTAGGAGCTCTGTCACGCGTGCTAAAAAAATGTGGCGTGAGCTAGGAGCTCTGTCACGCGTGCTAAAAAATGTGGCGTGAGCTAGGAGCTCTGTCACGCGTACTAAAAAATGTGGCGTGAGCTAGGAGCTCTGTCACGCGTGCTAAAAAAATGTGGCGTGAGCTAGGAGCTCTGTCACGCGTGCTAAAAAATGTGGCGTGAGCTAGGAGCTCTGTCACGCGTGCTAAGAAATGTGGCGTGAGCTAGGAGCTCTGTCACGCGTGCTAAAAAATGTGGCGTGAGCTAGGAGCTCTGTCACGCGTGCTTTAGGATGTGGCGTGAGCTAGGAGCTCTGTCACGCGTGCTTAAAAATGTGGCGTGAGCTAGGAGCTCTGTCACGCGTGCTAAAAAATGTGGCGTGAGCTAGGAGCTCTGTCACGCGTGCTTTAGGATGTGGCGTGAGCTAGGAGCTCTGTCACGCGTACTAAAAAATGTGGCGTGAGCTAGGAGCTCTGTCACGCGTGCTAAAAAATGTGGCGTGAGCTAGGAGCTCTGTCACGCGTGCTTTAGGATGTGGCGTGAGCTAGGAGCTCTGTCACGCGTACTAAAAAATGTGGCGTGAGCTAGGAGCTCTGTCACGCGTGCTTTAGGATGTGGCGTGAGCTAGGAGCTCTGTCACGCGTACTAAAAAATGTGACGTGAGCTAGGAGCTCTGTCACGCGTGCTAAAAAAATGTGGCGTGAGCTAGGAGCTCTGTCACGCGTGCTAAAAATGTGGCGTGAGCTAGGAGCTCTGTCACGCGTGCTAAAAAATGTGGCGTGAGCTAGGAGCTCTGTCACGCGTGCTAAAAAATGTGGCGTGAGCTAGGAGCTCTGTCACGCGTGCTAAAAAATGTGGCGTGAGCTAGGAGCTCTGTCACGCGTGCTTTAGGATGTGGCGTGAGCTAGGAGCTCTGTCACGCGTGCTAAAAAAATGTGGCGTGAGCTAGGAGCTCTGTCACGCGTGCTAAAAAATGTGGCGTGAGCTAGGAGCTCTGTCACGCGTGCTAAAAAATGTGGCGTGAGCTAGGAGCTCTGTCACGCGTGCTTTAGGATGTGGCGTGAGCTAGGAGCTCTGTCACGCGTGCTAAAAAATGTGGCGTGAGCTAGGAGCTCTGTCACGCGTGCTAAAAAATGTGGCGTGAGCTAGGAGCTCTGTCACGCGTGCTAAAAAATGTGGCGTGAGCTAGGAGCTCTGTCACGCGTGCTAAAAAATGTGGCGTGAGCTAGGAGCTCTGTCACGCGTGCTAAAAAAATGTGGCGTGAGCTAGGAGCTCTGTCACGCGTGCTAAAAAATGTGGCGTGAGCTAGGAGCTCTGTCACGCGTGCTAAAAAATGTGGCGTGAGCTAGGAGCTCTGTCACGCGTGCTTTAGGATGTGGCGTGAGCTAGGAGCTCTGTCACGCGTGCTAAAAAAATGTGGCGTGAGCTAGGAGCTCTGTCACGCGTGCTAAAAAATGTGGCGTGAGCTAGGAGCTCTGTCACGCGTACTAAAAAATGTGGCGTGAGCTAGGAGCTCTGTCACGCGTGCTAAAAAAATGTGGCGTGAGCTAGGAGCTCTGTCACGCGTGCTAAAAATGTGGCGTGAGCTAGGAGCTCTGTCACGCGTGCTAAAAAATGTGGCGTGAGCTAGGAGCTCTGTCACGCGTGCTTTAGGATGTGGCGTGAGCTAGGAGCTCTGTCACGCGTGCTTAAAAATGTGGCGTGAGCTAGGAGCTCTGTCACGCGTGCTAAAAAAATGTGGCGTGAGCTAGGAGCTCTGTCACGCGTGCTTTAGGATGTGGCGTGAGCTAGGAGCTCTGTCACGCGTACTAAAAAATGTGGCGTGAGCTAGGAGCTCTGTCACGCGTGCTAAAAAAATGTGGCGTGAGCTAGGAGCTCTGTCACGCGTGCTAAAAAATGTGGCGTGAGCTAGGAGCTCTGTCACGCGTGCTAAGAAATGTGGCGTGAGCTAGGAGCTCTGTCACGCGTGCTAAAAAATGTGGCGTGAGCTAGGAGCTCTGTCACGCGTGCTTTAGGATGTTGCGTGAGCTAGGAGCTCTGTCACGCGTGCTTAAAAATGTGGCGTGAGCTAGGAGCTCTGTCACGCGTGCTAAAAAATGTGGCGTGAGCTAGGAGCTCTGTCACGCGTGCTTTAGGATGTGGCGTGAGCTAGGAGCTCTGTCACGCGTACTAAAAAATGTGGCGTGAGCTAGGAGCTCTGTCACGCGTGCTAAAAAATGTGGCGTGAGCTAGGAGCTCTGTCACGCGTGCTTTAGGATGTGGCGTGAGCTAGGAGCTCTGTCACGCGTACTAAAAAATGTGGCGTGAGCTAGGAGCTCTGTCACGCGTGCTTTAGGATGTGGCGTGAGCTAGGAGCTCTGTCACGCGTACTAAAAAATGTGACGTGAGCTAGGAGCTCTGTCACGCGTGCTAAAAAAATGTGGCGTGAGCTAGGAGCTCTGTCACGCGTGCTAAAAATGTGGCGTGAGCTAGGAGCTCTGTCACGCGTGCTAAAAAATGTGGCGTGAGCTAGGAGCTCTGTCACGCGTGCTAAAAAATGTGGCGTGAGCTAGGAGCTCTGTCACGCGTGCTAAAAAATGTGGCGTGAGCTAGGAGCTCTGTCACGCGTGCTTTAGGATGTGGCGTGAGCTAGGAGCTCTGTCACGCGTGCTAAAAAAATGTGGCGTGAGCTAGGAGCTCTGTCACGCGTGCTAAAAATGTGGCGTGAGCTAGGAGCTCTGTCACGCGTGCTAAAAAATGTGGCGTGAGCTAGGAGCTCTGTCACGCGTGCTTTAGGATGTGGCGTGAGCTAGGAGCTCTGTCACGCGTGCTAAAAAATGTGGCGTGAGCTAGGAGCTCTGTCACGCGTGCTAAAAAATGTGGCGTGAGCTAGGAGCTCTGTCACGCGTGCTAAAAAATGTGGCGTGAGCTAGGAGCTCTGTCACGCGTGCTTTAGGATGTGGCGTGAGCTAGGAGCTCTGTCACGCGTACTAAAAAATGTGGCGTGAGCTAGGAGCTCTGTCACGCGTGCTAAAAAATGTGGCGTGAGCTAGGAGCTCTGTCACGCGTGCTAAAAAATGTGGCGTGAGCTAGGAGCTCTGTCACGCGTGCTAAAAAATGTGGCGTGAGCTAGGAGCTCTGTCACGCGTGCTAAAAAATGTGGCGTGAGCTAGGAGCTCTGTCACGCGTGCTAAAAAATGTGGCGTGAGCTAGGAGCTCTGTCACGCGTGCTAAAAAATGTGGCGTGAGCTAGGAGCTCTGTCACGCGTGCTTTAGGATGTGGCGTGAGCTAGGAGCTCTGTCACGCGTGTTAAAAAATGTGGCGTGAGCTAGGAGCTCTGTCACGCGTGCTTTAGGATGTGGCGTGAGCTAGGAGCTCTGTCACGCGTGCTAAAAAATGTGGCGTGAGCTAGGAGCTCTGTCATGCGTGCTAAAAAAATGGCGTGAGCTAGGAGCTCTGTCACGCGTGCTAAAAAATGTGGCGTGAGCTAGGAGCTCTGTCACGCGTGCTAAAAAAATGTGGCGTGAGCTAGGAGCTCTGTCACGCGTGCTAAAAAATGTGGCGTGAGCTAGGAGCTCTGTCACGCGTGCTTTAGGATGTGGCGTGAGCTAGGAGCTCTGCCGCGCTGAAATAGTAACCAATATCTCTCTCACGAGAGGTATTGGTTACTATGTCAGAACCAGTTCATCTTCGGCAGTTAGATGGCTCAATCGGGACGAGGTTCAATTGCGGACGACACGTGATGATTTCGTCGGTGAGTCAATGTTTTAACGAAATCCTTTGTGAATAAAAAAATTCACTTTAAAGTTGAATGACTGGCCCCACTCGGACGCGTACCGTACCAAAGCGACTCCGCACTGCTTCAAGAGGTACGGTAGATTACGGTAGAGGTGGTACAATCATTATAGGGCAGGAAACCAGTAGAGTAGTGCCTGACGCGCTAAATGAACATCCTTTCTCATCAAGAAAATAATTGAAATTATAACGACGCCAAGGATAAGATGGATTTAAGACACCTTTAGTTCTTTCAATGTTTCGTGCGTTTACTTTCCAAAAGTGAAATATTGTCAAATTCAATGATTAATGGGAGAATCGCTCGTCAATTTTTAATCCACTACCTGCACAGTCTTATTGATAAATAGTTTGAGTTGTTCGAAGATTACAATCTACCGTATTTACTCTGCTGGTGCTTGTGAGTGTGAGTCCAACCTGTTCTGGCAGAACTTTTGTCCAGCCGATCAAATGAGGAATAATGGTCTTCTTAAAAAAAGACGCGAAAAAGTATTGCCTTCTTGACTACCTACCATACCAGAGTAGTGAGCGAAAGCAATCTATCGAATTCGTCTTAAATTCTTTACTTGCGAGAAGCATTGGCTACTTTTTCAGAATCAGCACGACGTCGGCAGTTGGATGACTCAATCAGGGCAAAGTTCTTCTACTACACCTGAAATAATACGATTTCATCGGTGAGTTAATGTGTTCGTTTTCCTATGTCACGCAAAGCATTTCACTTTGCAGTTGATTGACTACAAGTACTATTTTGGGGACGGTTGACGTGACTTTCCAAGGATGGAATTTGCTCGCATCTTTGTAGAAGTTTCACCACTAGCGTCGATTAGTATTTGTATCTTTGATTATGTACCGATGCAATTGATCGATAGTAGAATAGTTTTTATGATTGTTACTTCGCTCTTATAATATGTTGTGAACTCGATTGGTCGTTTTTCTTTGGTCATAATTGTGTTCACATAAGTACTTCGTGCTTGAGCGGGAATAAAATGTTTTCGAAAGAGCCTCCTGATTCGGTTGATTTCGAAATCGTTTGTAACGTTTGCCTATATTTTGCCTATGAGAGTTGCATTTTTAACGAGTAGAATTTTATCATATTTCATCTGAGTGTGAGCAAAAGTTAATTGGCCAATATAATCAGTTACACACCTTACTAGTATGCCTCGTTGTTAGTCAGAGTGATTCAAATTTGCTGCTCTTTTTTCTTTCTTTTTTGATGGCCCCAATGTTTCTTTTTAATTTAATTGGTTTTGCTGGCCACGTTTGTTCACTTCTTCCTTGATTCATACATCCTGTCCTTTTGCGAGATTCCAAATTCACAGCAAGCTAAACCTTGATGAGAACTTGTTTGTTAAAGCATTTTCACTAATTTCCAATATTCTTTTCTGTTAGGAAGCTGCATTTCTGTTCTCAATTTATTTAGTTTCTCCCTTCAGAGATTAGCGGAATGTAGCCCTCAAATAGTGTTGTCATAGCAATTAGGTTAGAATTCTCATTCATCTTTTATTTATCATCGTTTTCCATTTTCTTTTGCATTGTCGCAGCTACCATGTTTCAGTGATTATAAATCTTCTCATCTCAAATACAAGCTTTCTGGCCTACCTTTCAACTTTGTCAGCCCAGTCTTGAATCATCACTCCATCCTATTCTCATTTTCATTAATCAATGTTTATAGTATCCCGAATTGCGTTGACTCCCAGACGATCTACCGTGGCCCCTCTGCGACCAGAATGACTTCGACGAGCGAGAGGAATCGACGTGAAGGAGGACAACGACGGAATGTAAAGGTGAATAAAATTTATCGTTCGTTTGCTTACGAATACGGAACCGTGAACACTTTATCACTTTATATTATCTGTTTTCCCAGAAACTCTGACAATGCGAAGCACACATGCCAGATTATGTCGGATTATTTTTTGGTGATATTTGTTTATTCGCAGAAGGACGTAGAGGGTGCGAAGCGACTGACCTCGATGCGGTCCGACAGAGGATCGTCAAGCCTGTCAACGATATCAACGCCAAGGAATTCAAAAGCTAAGTAATAATTGAGAATCCGTACACCACCCTGTGGGTGGGTGCGGATTCCCTGAGCCCGGGCACCACCCAGTGGGTGGGTTCGGGCTCACCAAAATAGGGAATTCGTGCACCACCCTGTGGGTGGGTGCGGATTCCCTGAGCCCGGGCACCACCCAGTGGGTGGGTTCGGGCTCACCAAAATAGGGAATTCGTACACCACCCAGTGGGTGGGTGCGGATTCCCTGAGCCCGGGCACCACCCAGTGGGTGGGTTCGGGCTCACCAAAATAGGGAATTCGTGCACCACCCAGTGGGTGGGTGCGGATTCCCTGAGCCCGGGCACCACCCAGTGGGTGGGTTCGGGCTCACCAAAATAGGGAATTCGTACACCACCCAGTGGGTGGGTGCGGATTCCCTGAGCCCGGGCACCACCCAGTGGGTGGGTTCGGGCTCACCAAAATAGGGAATTCGTGCACCACCCAGTGGGTGGGTGCGGATTCCCTGAGCCCGGGCACCACCCAGTGGGTGGGTTCGGGCTCACCAAAATAGGGAATTCGTGCACCACCCAGTGGGTCGGTGCGGATTCCCTGAGCCCGGGCACCACCCAGTGGGTGGGTTCGGGCTCACCAAAATAGGGAATTCGTACACCACCCAGTGGGTGGGTGCGGATTCCCTGAGCCCGGGCACCACCCAGTGGGTGGGTTCGGGCTCACCAAAATAGGGAATTCGTGCACCACCCAGTGGGTGGGTGCGGATTCCCTGAGCCCGGGCACCACCCAGTGGGTGGGTTCGGGCTCACCAAAATAGGGAATTCGTGCACCACCCAGTGGGTGGGTGCGGATTCCCTGAGCCCGTGCACCACCCAGTGGGTGGGTGCGGATTCCCTGAGCCCGTGCACCACCCAGTGGGTGGGTTCGGGCTCACCAAAATAGGGAATTCGTGCACCACCCAGTGGGTGGGTGCGGATTCCCTGAGCCCGGGCACCACCCAGTGGGTGGGTTCGGGCTCACCAAAATAGGGAATTCGTGCACCACCCAGTGGGTGGGTGCGGATTCCCAGTTCTGAGCCGGGGCACCACCCAGTGGGTGGGTTCGGGTTCCAGAGCCTGAAAAAGTAACCCATACCTCTCTTTCGAGAGGTATTGGTTACTTTTTCAGAATCAGTGCGACTTCGGCAGCTGGATAGATAAGGGAGAGCAGGGCGAAATTCGTCTACTACACCTGAAGCAAAGTTTCATCGGTGAGTCAATCAAGTACCTAAGTAACTGGTTAATGAGGAAACAATAATAGTGATATTCGATATTTGTGGTGAGGGGCTTCAATAAATACGAATATACGATTTATTTAGTCCAATCCCTCGGAAATGTGGAAATGGAGGTATTTTCAAGGGGTTTTTAAAATCATCTTTTTATGGCATTATTTCGGCCATAAATTACGAATAGATTAGTAAATTTTTGAAAACTGGTAATCATTGTGACATAAAAAGTCAGTTGGCGATAACCAGATTACGGCATGTTTTGTTAACTGTAACTCTGTAACGAGGTACGGTAGTGTACTTTGTTATCCAATACAATTGGTCGACCACCGACTCATTTTGATCCAAGAGGGGTCTGTTCACGGATGTACTGGTCGAGGTCCATTTTTTTATCTTTCGGCCGCCTCGTGGATACGGTAGGTCAAGGCAGTTTTTCAAAATTTTCAACATTATTTTTTTGAAAAATGTTCAGAGCCTCTTTTTTAATGTTCTTCATTTCGCTATTTTATTTAGAGTAATGTATGCTCTATAAAATAATGAAATAAAGTTGTCTCCGTGTCACGTGCATGCAAACCAGATTCTTCATTCATTTTCGTGATTTATTTTTATTTTTCTCGAACAGTTTGAAATCGATCGAGATGAGACTTGTGGTTAATATTCATAGAGGTCTTGATTCTCTCGATTTGATACATTTATGAGAGGAATCGCCAGAGAATTAACCACTCCGCGGCGGTAGAATTTTGTGTCGCGAATCAGGCTGAAAAAATAACAAAGGTACTTTGAATGACGCTCTATCGAACTGCGTCGGCCGTTTTTGGATATCTCAACTCATTTTCGGATGGCGGCTGATCGGAGCGGTCGCACTGAGGGATTTCGACTGAAATTCGGCTCACAAGAATGGTCATAACTTTGTTCAAAATGAAGATATTCACATTTCCAAAGAAGGGATCGATAGAGGAGAATTCGGTCGAGATTTCATCTATTGACGACATCATTCCTTGTCGACGCGCTGATGCAGGGTGGTTGCTTTTCGATTAAAATGGCATAACTGTCCAAACGGAAGTTCTCCACAAACGACTAAGCGGCTTTTGTAGAACTTATATGTAGGTAGAAGATCTGAAAAATTCTTAGAAATCGAGAGGTGGGAAAAAAAAGAGCGCTGGTTCTTGTGCGCCGGTCTCCATATAAGTAACACATAACATGCTTGTATACTTTTAAAATTGGCTCCAGAAGTACCCAATATCATCCAAAATTCTTGAAAAACATTGCTAAGAATACTAACACTGGTATTGATACCTTGTTTTTAGAGAATAGTGTCGTTCTATCATACACAGTCCTGAAATTAAAATCGCCGTTTTTCCTTATCTCAACTTCGAATGATGATCGGAATAGAACAGTTCTGTTTCAGGAGACCCCATGAGATGTCTGAAAACTGTCCAAGAAAAGAGCGCATCAATGAAGATGGTTTCCTCTGTGTGGGAACCTTGAATTTTCAAATTACAGTAAATAAGGCTAGCATTGTGCTACCAGAATGTTACCTAGACTAAAATGTAGCCGTGGATGTCCTGAACATTTTCTCTGTTGACGGTATGATCCTATCTCATCTCTGCAACGCGCTACAGGGCCTAGAATACCCGGAAAAAATGCCCAAGAGCGCGCGCTCTGCATGTCTGCACTCTCTCACCTCGTGTGCTCTCTCGCCTTCTCCTCTCTTCACCCGCTCTCTCGCGCGTGCTCTTCACGCAATCTCGCCTTCTTCTAGGCCCTGTAGCGCGTCGCAGAGATGAGATAGGATCATACTGTCAACAGAGAAAATGTTCAGGACATCCACGGCTACATTTTAGTCTAGGTAACATTCTGGTAGCACAATGCTAGCCTTATTTACTGTAATTTGAAAATGCAAGGTTCCCACACAGAGGAAACCATCTTCATTGATGCGCTCTTTTCTTGGACAGTTTTCAGACATCTCATGGGGTCTCCTGAAACAGAACTGTTCTATTCCGATCATCATTCGAAGTTGAGATAAGGAAAAACGGCGATTTTTAATTTCAGGACTGTGTATGATAGAACGACACTTTTCTCTAAAAACAAGGTATCAATACCAGTGTTAGTATTCTTAGCAATGTTTTTCAAGAATTTTGGATGATATTGGGTACTTCTGGAGCCAATTTTAAAGTATACAAGCATGTTATGTGTTACTTATATGGAGACCGGCGCACAAGAACCAGCGCTCTTTTTTTTCCCACCTCTCGATTTCTAAGATTTTTTCAGATCTTCTACCTACATATAAGTTCTACAAAAGCCGCTTAGTCGTTTGTTGGAGAACTTCCGTTTTGGACAGTTATGCCATTTTAATCGAAAAGCAACCACCCTGCATCAGCGCGTCGACAAGGAATGATGTCGTCAATAGATGAAACCTCGACCGAGTTCTCCTCTATCGATCCCTTCTTTGGAAATGTGAATATCTTCATTTTGAACAAAGTTATGACCATTCTTGTGAGCCGAATTTCAGTCGAAATCCCTCAGTGCGACCGCTCCGATCAGCCGCCATCCGAAAATGAGTTGAGATATCCAAAAACGGCCGACGCAGTTCGATAGAGCATCATTCAAAGTACTTCCTCTGAATTTTTCAGCTAGGCAAAATTTCCTACCGCCGCCGACCCCCTTGAATGGTCGATTTTCTGGCGATTCCTCTCTTATACTGATTTCTTCCCGTCTCTCGATGTCATCGAAACATTGCTGGGCTGTATCCCCGCTAGGTCGTGGAAGTGCGGGGCCCCGTAAGAGTAATTGTGACTATTTGCGGAGGCCCGTAGTGACACAAATTATTTTTACGGAGCCCCCTAAGAGAACTTTTAGGAAAATTGCGGAGCCTCCTGCCAACTAGCGGATAATAGCACACCAGTGCATCGAAAGTAATGTTGATTGAATGAGATGACTTCGATATTTACCTTGATCGGTGGGTGGAGGGCGAGAACAGGCTTTCGTGTTTCGGTAATACCACAAATAGAAGCTTCCCACTAGGATATTCCATCTACCTCATGACAATTAATTTATATGATTATTGTGGAGGGGGAATCGTTGATTCGGGTTTCATGAACTCTTGATAACTCTTGATATTGAGAACTGTTTCAGAATCAGTACGAATTCGGCAGCTGGATGGCTCAAGGCGTCGGAGGGGGCGAAATTCTACTAGCAATACGACTTCGGCGGCTCGTGGATTCACTCAACGAGAGCGAGAAGATGAATGTGCTTCTGTAACAGAAACGACGAAATTACTTTGGTGAGTCATCGTTCTCTTTCCAAACTGATACAAGGTTTTTCTTTTTTTCAGTAAAGTAAAAATGTTTCGACAGGAATACTAGCACTTAGGAAACTAAGTATCAACATGATTTCTTGTTGCAGTATTTTAGTTTATTTTTAACTTTATTATCGATTTATCGATTAGTAAATTTTTATTGTATAAGTTGAAATAACTAGGAGGTTGTGGGCTTCGACAGGACTACTATCGTTTAGGGAACCAAGAAGCATCATTTGAGTTTTTCTTCTTGTTGCATCATTTGAGTTTTTTTGAGTTTGCGATTTGACAAGGAAGGGTTATGTTTCAACAGGCATTAAGTGCTTAGGAATCAAGTAACAGTAATGAATTCAACTATCGCGGTTGATTAGTAATAAATAAACTGTTAAAATTAATTCAATATTTTCATTGTTCTTGCACTTTGTTCTAACAAGGAGGGTATGCGATTCGCCAGGGCTACAATTGTCTAGGCATCAAGCATAAATAATGATTTGAAATAGGACGGTACATTACAAACATTAACTCTACTTAGTGTTTTAAAAACTTATTTAAAACACATTACTCATTTAAGCATACATTCTACAGCGCATTTCGGTTCCACCACTGCTACTAAGTACTCGCGCTAAGATATACAACAATAGTGTTTCAGAATAGCAGGGATACCAATAAATAAAGTGCAACAACTATTGCTATGAATAACAATTGATTTACAAAACCCTCTCTTTTTTCTTTTCCTGTACGTGATTTCGTTCACGTAATGAAGCAACTCATAATATTTAAAAGTAGTTACATAATTAATTAATTAGATAACTAATTTACTTAATTCCAGCTCATGCTCTCCATCCTGCTCCTCTCTCACGCGTCGGACGTGCTCGAGAACGCCTTCCGCCGCTGAACGACGAGGTATACGGTAGCTCAGTTTGCGATTCACTTTGAAATTTCCGGATATAGGTTACGGTAACTCAGTTGGCGATCGATATTTTAGGGTCACGGTAGGTTAGTTGGCGGTTACGAGGTATACGGTAGCTCAGTTGGTGATTTCCGGTGTCAGCAGCACTGGGTTGGATTCATATTGAATATTTAATTTTTTAAATTAAAAATATGCATCGATCTTTTTTATATATGGTACAAGGAGAGGTTGTTTCAAAAGGTTTACAAGATCTTGGGTATCTTTATCAATAATCATTCGCGTTACGTTTTTTAAAAATAATTATTTTTCTAGAACGTTAATTCGTGTTGCTTCATACCAACCTGGTCAGATCCATAATTACACAATCCCTATTTCAGGCCGCAATGAGCGGGTCCGGTCGCTGCTTGACCTGGATTTCGACGCAGAAGCAGAGAAGAAGGGCTGAGAGGTGATGTGGGCAGTGTTCGGGGCGTTCAGCAAGTAACGAATCTGACCCGCCGAACTCCGAGGCTCCGCCCCCTAGCCCAGCCCCCATTTCACGCCCACTCCCGTTTTACACACGTGTATGTATCGCCGTCGCCTCCTTCCCCCGCCCCGCCTTGATTACTGTAGCACTCGAGGGTATACTGTAGCTCGCTCACTTTATGTACACAGTTGTCCTCCACTCTGTATTAGATCAGCTAGAGACCCCCTTGCTTGAGCCTCGCCCCCTTGTACTCACAGCGCTAATACTTGTTGTGTAAGTCCATGATTACGGTAGCAGAGAATATCGATTTTTCCTTGTTTTTTTCCCGAAGAAGAGTAGATTCGCCTTATGTTCTTGTCGAAGCGGTGTAATTTCATTTGCATAGGAGTTTTCTGGTATTATTCACACGTCTCAGAGCTAAATTTTAGAGTTTTCGGTGCGATTTTCGTCACCGCAACCGAAACCACTGACTGTTGTCTCTATGCGCCGTCTGTGATACATTCCTATGAATAAATACGATATAATACAATATGAATTGTTTGAATACATTGTGATAAACGTGAAAAAATGGAAACAAAAAAATTGGTGCTTCCGCATTCGGATTTGGCCAAACGAACTCAGCTGTGATACATTCATATATTCAAATATTATAATCATGCAATTTAAGTTGTTTGAATACATTGTTTGAAAACAAAAATAAATTTAAAAGAAATAAAAATTTTTTTATAAAATGTGCTCCCGCAACCCGGACCTGACCAACCGAACTCACGCGTTGCGTGCATCGCACGGCGTTCCAAGAAGTCGCACACTTTGTTCCAAAGTTCGATGTGAAATCGTACAGTAGTTTTTCGCTGCGGAACCATTTACGCAGAGTACACCACGAAATTATTATTCTTTCACACCACCAATGTTCTCGTTTGAAATGGAAGACCACTGTTGGTCTTTGGCTCGGACCACTATGGGTTTTGGTTTAGGACCACTGTGGGTCCGTCTTGGGCCACAGTGGCCTATAATTAGTTCAATCGATTCGAATTTCCATTCGCGTCGTGATCGTAGCGCTATATATTATGTAATATTATTTTTCCTAACTTTTCTTATTTTCGCTTTTCAGGATTATTTTATATATCACGCTTATGATGAGAGGTATTTAATGAGGACGTATTTTTATTCAAATTATATTAATGTTTACATTGTATATTTTTATTGTATTATCGAAATAAATAATTTTCTCTTTGTATCTCCTCAGTGATTCTAAGTATAGTGGTTAACTTCCACAGATGTATTTTGAACGGCATTTCGATGGTTCCTTTTTGTTTATCTCCCTCCTCCTTTTGTCTTTTGTCGGATCTGCTTATTCATCGAATGGGATGTGGTAATGGGGTCACACCTTGTATGGTCTTTCTTTCTGACCTGCTTGATATAATTGAAATAATATTTACGTTTGCATCATGGAAGGGCCCTTAATTTCTTGAAAGTGACAATTTAATAGTTTTAATATAACGAGGGAGAGCCATGAACGGCAGACTGTTGCCTAGATGACGAAGTAGGGCATTAGTCTGTTCGCATGATTGCGATTGAGAGAGGCCATTAAAGGGTCGGACTGGTAAGAGCGGAGCGAGTGAGAGGCACAACTCTTGTGATTAAATGGTGAAATCTGGTCGACAACAAGCGAACGTTAGAGAACCTATTGGGCTCTCGTGCGAGAGAATAGACTGCCAAATCGGCACGCATTGTCATAGCTCACTGTAGATGGCATTTAGTTCCGAGCCTTGTCAATATTACTTCGAATACGTCCTTGACAGATTCGGAGTCTTGAGAACTCGAAAGCCGTATGGCTCTATGTGGACACATTACGAGCATTAGTCCAGGCTGAGTCTCCTGTTCTCTCCTGCAGATTTGTATAGCTGTTTGAACTTTATTTTCTGATGAGACCATCTCATTTCTATATGCCCCTTCCAATCGCTCTCATCCCATATTGTGCTGTGATTACTCACCCACTACTTTCTCAGCACACTCTAGCTGATCATCTCCTTTCTTATCTTTCGTGTAGGTTGTCACACCCCTCTCCAATGGCCAGATAGGGAAACATTCGAGTGCACTTTCGAGAGCAGGACCATAATAACTCTCGATGTGAGGAGTCTCTCGCAGGAGTGAGTCGCTCTGAGTGAGGACATACTCGAGGACTCTTCTCACACTCTCAGGATATCTGTTGTTGGATAGTAAGGGTCGGAGGCTGCGATAGACAATTGGGAATGATCTCTGAACAGAGAGTTCTTCCTCGGCCCAATCCAATGAACCGTCGATCAATCGATCCAGTAACTCTCTTCTCTCTCCACTCGTTCCTGCCTGAATTACCCGGATTTGTTCTTCGTTGTGATCAAGTTGTTGGGATCATGATGCCCAGAGAGAGAGAGAGAGAGAGAGAGAGAAAGGGAGGAGATCACCTGGAAGAGCAGTGGAAGGGGCTATTGGCGAAAAGCATTTTGAGCAGTTCCTTGTAATTAGTTCTGACTTGCTTGCGATCATTAATAGCTTCATTGAGAAGATCATTCACAGGGGAAGGCCACGCGACTCTAGGCATATCTCCCTTTCCATCGAGATACAACAACATCAATTGACGTTGTTGTAGCTTGCCAAGATAAGGTAGTGCATACTCTCGGAATGTCTGCAAAGTAGTGATATCTGATCTAATTGTCACTTCGTTCCACGTACAAATTTCCCTTTAGTCAGTGGTCGTTCATTGCAACACTCCCTCTTATCCCCAGTTGCAATCCGTCGAAAACAAGCGCTTTTGGAAATTGTCCGCATTCTTCACATCCGAATCTTAATTCAGTTGTGTTTTATTATTGATATATTCCCCTGTGTGGTTGATTTGTCGAATGCTCTCACTTCTTCTCCGGAATTTCCAATTGGGCGAGATAGGAAATTCCATGCTCTTGAGAGAGTCGAGAGAGAAATTAGAGCATCGGAGGATCTATCAGACTCTGAGGATATAGCAGACTCTTTAGCATAGTCTTTGAGAGATCTCCAATAACCTACAAATGTTTGTTTCTTATGTATTTACTATTTAGGGGTCTTTGAAATACCAGATAGTGTAGTCCCATTGGTGCCAGGAGAGATTCGTAATACTTAAGAGAGGAATTTCGAAGAGCATCCCTTCAGTCAAGCAGAAAACCGGAGAGAGAGTAACAGTAATGTGCTTGCAGCACGATGAAATTTCCACTGTACACTCTCCGTACGTGTTATTCCTTTATCATTAGCTATCACTGATTCTGAATTGATCATCACCTCTTTCTATAGTTTCTTATTTATGCTCACCTTTCGGCCTACTACGGATAGGTTCATCGTGAATACACATCCTGCTTGTATTCATTCTCCATTGAATGCATTCTCTTTCCCTCATTCTCATCACCAATGCACGATCGAGATAAGGCGAACCACTAATCTCACTGTAGGATGTGAGAGTGTATGTAATATGATTATATTTATCTGACCTTACGTGCGCGCACGTCTCTTTATGGCAGAGGAGACAACAGACTTTCGATGCAGTTGCTCTGACCACTCCCGGGGGTTCTCCATCAGGGAAAGTTACGAATAATCGCCAGCTTGTCGCCGATAGGAGTTATCGCAACCGTAGATGTAGTGAGTACCTGTATCATTCACATTCTTGTATTTCTCCTCTCTTGTATTTTTACTCGGAATTTCTCTATCCCAATATAGGTGGTTATTGCCCCGCTGGGCTATATGCCCGCTAGGTGGTGGGAGTGCGGAGCCCCGTAAGAGAATTGAAATAAAGGAGGAGAGGAATGATCAATGTAATACCGTGTAATTGATCATATTCTCCTTGTCGAACGCCATTGCGTGCACGCATTCACTCTCTACCAACTTCCATATGTTGTTCCGATCGATCGCATAGGGACTGGAAATCATATTGTCGCTTTATTTTCCTCTGGATGTTCGTCTCTTCATTTCACATACTCTCTCGTCACTCTGGCCAGTGAGAGTGCACATGGAATGAAGAGACAATTCTTCATTCTGTCAACCCTAACTATGACCATAGTGGGTCTTGGTGAGAATTGCTCCCTCTCTCTTTATCTCTACGGACCACAGTGGGTCTTTGTGGCATTTAGCTGTACTTCCAGATCTCTTTTCCTTTTTCCCTTCATATGGTTCATTATCAGTAAACTAACATCGAGCACTGCAGAGAGGGTCTTGTTACAAGTGCATCGATAGACTGCTCCTTCTAAATGAGATATGTTTCTTTAGTCGAGTAAGACTATTCCCTACCAATATGCACTGCTTGGTATGAGAGTCTCCGTACATCTCTAATTAGATCCCCTGTTTCGGGATTGCATTCAGGAGGAGAATGTACTTGTTGTCTTCAATTATAAGTCGATCATTCCTGTTTCTGATACTTTTCCTTTTCTCACCATTATTGATTGTTCTTGGAACATATTCATCCTTCAGATTACTCACATATTGTTGCACAATCTCATATTGGGAAAGAGGAGGCAGATCGAGAGTCCTGATATGGATTAAGCTCTCGCTCTATTGGGGTTGAGCATTCTGAAGGTCACCCCTCTCCCTCTGTCTAACAAGCGAGAGATGTGACACAGGGAGAGTTATTGGTTTTCGTTCATTATTCTGTCAAGTATTATCTCACATGTCCAATGCATTATCCTCGTGCAGCACAGGTTGATCTTTCTTCTTCTTATGACGAATAGCGACTCTGGGACGGGATGGTGATCTTGAAGGAGATCTGGTAATCGAACATTCCGCCAACCCTCCCAGATTCAAGCTGCTTGTAAATTTCCGACTCATTCTGAATAAGTTTATCGTGAGAATACTAGTTATATACAAGTAGATGTAAAAAATCGATATTTTGTTCATCATAGTACGGCATTAGCGTTCATTACTATTTTAGGTTCTAGAACTTTCCATCTACAAGGACCACTATTGGTCTGATAACGACCACAGTGGGTCCGTCTACGGACCACTGTGGGTCTTGACACCTTCTCCGCTCCCTCTCTCTCCCCAAACACGAGAGCGCTTTCTCAGGTCCGTCTCTCATGCTCATCTTAGTGTAATGGTTAGCGGTTGGTGTTTTTACCCGGTTGCCTTGAGTTCGATTCCCTTTTGGTGCAATTATCTTTTGCTCTTTTTATATACATATATACAATGTATATTTATATATACAATGTAGTTTGAAATTTTTATCGATTGAGTTTGAAACAACGGTGTCTTGTGCATGAAATGGACTCTCTCTCTTATCTCTCACTTAACATATCTCAAGAATAACCGGGATTTTCTCCCTTTCGCACAGAGAGACGGAGGGAACACAACGGAGAATCGCCTTGTGTCCAATTCTGTTGCCATCGTGGAGTACTGTTATTCCTGCGCGATACATTCCTACACTGGTCAGCAGATCCTCAACCGACGTGTTCTCTCTGCACAAGGCGTGGAACATGGTCTGGCCATCCTGCAATGATTCCCTTGTCGTATTCGTGTTATTCTTTTTTAAAACCTTCTCGATGCGAACTCGGATGGGGTTAGATTCGAGTTTGACCATTCCGCGAATCTGTAATTATTCTTTTTCGTGACTCAAGACTATTCATCGTGATGATACCTGTGGACGGACAAGAATTGGTCTGCCATTGTCGTTTGGTCTCCGTTCCTTCTCTTTCTCTTTCTCTCCCTCTTGCTCCTTCATTCCCCTTGACTGATCTTCTCCGGTCTGAACCGCTTTGCGGAAGGGGGGATAACCGTGAGGGGTTTCTGTGAAAAGAAGTGCATAACATAGTTTCATTTGTCTCTCCCCTTTTTGGACCCCTTTAAAACTGTGTTATTTCAGACTAGATTCAGGTGGTTATGGTGAGTAGAGGATTGTTTACATCCCTCTATGTCTCCCTCATGGGGGGGGGAGCTTCTTACCCTCTGAGAAGGGAGAATCACTCCTCCAGCCGAAGATGCAGTCGAACGAGAGAGAGACGGGGTCATATCAGGGTATATCAGCTATAATCCATTTCGATAAACCATTTAATTGTGCATAGTTTGTTTCTGAATATCACCTCTCTCTGTTCAGCGACTCTGAATCCACGAGGAGGAGGCCGTTTCAGCTCCTTCTGTAATCAGTTGATTTTTGGTTTCATGATTAGATCTTTAGCACATGTTGTACTTTTTTCTGAGATTGAATGGTCAATATGTGTATCTCTTTACTTCATCTATTGTTATTGAAATATTTCCTTTCACTACCTTCTGCACTACTTCTTCTTCCTCTTCCTGTTCATACTCTTCCTCTTCAGCTCCCTCCTTCATCTGCACTCCTTCCACTATCTCCCCTCTGTCTCCGACAGCCATTCCATCCTCCCCATCTTCTCCCTCTTCCTCATCTCGAACTCCCTCCTTCCTCCCTCTCCTCCCTCTCTCAATGCCTCTTCTCCTCTTCTCTTCTCTTCTCTATCTTCTTCCTCTCCTAAGATATAATTTATCCATGCTCTTCATAATACATAGCATGTGTGGTAGAGAGATGTACACAACTATTGACTCACCCTCTCTTCCTTGGCTAATCTCTGAACCTTGCTCAGCTGATTCTCAGCAGTGCTCTGTTAAATTATCAATTGACCTATTTTCGAAATATGTCTTACTAACCCGGGCCACAATTGATCTGTCGTATGCTTCTATATCTCTCCTTTCTTAATCGCGTCCATTCGTTTGTTAGAGAATTCCAGATAATTGCGAATGATCTTTCCAATGTGGGGACGTACCTCTGTAAACGGATTGGAGGTTCCCTTTTGTTTTACTTAGGGAGAGTTCTACTCCCCTAGTTCTCACCCTTAGAATACACACTCGTGTAGGGCACGCCCTGCTCCCAGAACTCTGGAGCTGCTTGTTTGAAGAAAAACTTCTTCCTGGGCCTCAGCTCTACCTCCAGAATATCAACCATTCCCCTCAATTGTTCTATCTCATCCGTAGTCTCTTCAAGAGCAGCAGCATCGATAAGCGGGAGAGTCGCCGTCTATAATTTGTTGTGATTCTTCCCTTATTCTCATGTTGTACCTTCGATTGAATCTTCGAGATTCTCATGTGTCCTTGATATTGCTGGTTGCGACTGCGATAATCATTTCACAGTCGCCGTGCGCAACCAGCTTGGGTGCTTCTCTTCCCCGAGGCACTTCTATTCCAATCAGTACCATCCGGCCAATTCCCGTTTCGTTTAACTTTTTCACGTCGTTCATAATCCTCGTCAATAGACGCGTATATTCTTTATGAGATGCCGACTGTAATGTGATCAGTGCCGTGAAGAGACTGAGGTTGAGGGTAAAATAGACTTACTTCTGCTTGATTGTCCCTTGCATCCATTATTGCCGTGAATGAACCTGAAGCTGAAATGCACTGAGATGAAGAGAGGACAAAATCAATCGATAAACATGAACATGAAAAAAGAAATTAAAACGCTTATAAAAAGCGTATCTTTTCAGGCAATCTGCCTTCCAGAAATCGATCGATATCATGCAATCTTCATGATGCATGTGATGCTGATTGAACGGTATTGTAGGCTTTGGACCCACAGTGGTCCGTAGCCTTTTGTGAGATTGTATGGTATGCACTTCATCTGATTTGAGACTCAAATGATGTGCTATCCCTGGGAAATGGTTTGCTCTGTATTCCTCTGATGGATAAGTATTCTCGTGATGGTAGATTGAACTGGAGCACTGAACTCCAATGGAGCAATACTAGCCCCCCCCCACCCCCCCCCCCCCCCTTCTCTCCCACGCATGTTCCGAGCTGGATGTATCTTAAAGTTGGCAGATTAAGATGTGATGTGATATTTCAAAGTGTTATCTCTCACATGACCGATTATATTTGTCCAATTTCAGGACAATTAGTTAATTTTGAGGTAGATCAGATATTTGCTGCATGTAGATCACTATGATCATGTAAGTGTTAGGAACGTGTGGTTTAGGACATGCGGATGTCCGTATTCTCTTCGCGATGGTGGCTATATTTATGCTACCTATCAAGTAGTTTATCTGCAACTAATCTACAATGATAGGTAGATCTACAATGGAACGTAATATGTTGGTATCCATGACAATTCTCTCATTCATTTTGTCCATGATATCTATATAACTACGATTAGAGCATTTTTTATCATGCAAATTCTGAATAAAAATAATAAATTTAAATGGCTATTTATTTTTTTGAAAAAAACAGTTAAAATTATATGAATGACACAATGAACTACAGTAGTTACAGCCGTGGATCGTAGGGACCACAGTGGGTCCTCCATTTCGCTCATAGACCATTCCTCTTTCACACCGTAGCAAAATGGAGGTAATTTTGAAATTATTTTTTAGAATTTCACCAAGATACTGTCTATAGGTTTTGTATGGGTTTCGTTCCGAAAATTGTTCACCTTTCGTGAGCATCAGCGTTCATTGCACGAATCCTTTGCGCATTTCTAAAACTGCCTTGTGAAAAAGGTTGCGAAATACGTAGAAATTTCGTGGTGTACTTTCGTGGTGTCATGCGACTTCCCGTAAGGTCCTGGAACGCCGTGCATCGCGTCGCGGCTCGACTTTCGAAACTTGTAACTACCTTGTTCTTATTTGGTTAATTCCTCATTTCTTATTGTTGTATTAGCCAGATGATGATGTCACAACGCAACTACGCGTCGTTGGCCTCCAAACTGCGCGAGGCCGCCGGCAAAGCGGGCGCCGCCACCTCTGCGAACGTCAAAGATGTCGTCGACGCCAGGGTTTGTGTTACTTTCTTGGTTATTATGATCTAAATCATTGGTGTTCATGCTGGACATCGCGGTATTCATTTCTTTTATTCGAAACCAGGCAGAGTGATAACATTGCACGTTATTTCTAGACTGGTTATCTCTTTCATGAAACGTGTACCGTCCTAGTTCAAATATTGCTGACTTTGGGTGTTATTTTGTTTTTAAAGTTTAATAATATGTATTTATCAGGGCGAGTCGTTCCACAGATGTTCGTGATGCCGAAGCGCAAGCTGCAGGCGCAGCTCAATCTGGAGAGAACTCCGGACGAGCAGGTTTGGCCCCGGTTGAATTACTCTAAACTTTTACCCTATACTACTGCATTTGCTGGCGTTACAGCTGAATTAGTACCGAGAAGCTTTCTTTCATTGTTATTAATCGTTCGATGTCACTTTATTCTTTTTCGATTATTTCATATTTGTAGGTGGAACAACGCCCTCGCTTCGACATTCACGACCGGCTGGCCGTGCGCAAACCGAGAGCCGACGAGATGGACCCCAATCAGGTTGACGATTCATCTAACGAACAGGTAGAGCTAATTGTGAAATTGGTGCATTTTTTATCAATCTGCCGTTTATCATAGGCAAGGTTCGTTCACAGTCTAAATGTAATGGCGAAACACAAAATTTACTGCTTTACAATTCGAACATCGTAGTGAAAATAATTATTATCTGAATATCCCGACCATAGTGTACATCGATCTTGATATTCGCATTACATTTTTAACATATCTGCAATTACGAATTCTCTTGGTTCGAATGTTCGATATTATTTCACTTTTACTAGTAGGGCTGTCATCTTTTCATTGAACTGTTATTCTTATTTACTTATTTCAAATTATCTAACCACCTCACCAGGACTGAACCTCGGTCTGGACGGCGGCCCGCTCGTTCGCCTCTTCCGTCGTCCCTCTGCCCATCCGAATGGGATCGAGAAGAACCCGGACAAGCGAACACCATTCAAGAAGAGGTACGGTAGGGGGCGATTACGGTAGTGTGATTCTTGATTACGGCTCTAGATGAGTTTACCAGGAGTATTTCAAATCTCTTTTTTTCATTATACACACGTCATTCATTGTCTTGTCATCCATGCTCTACTTTTACGTTTCCTCTTCACCCTGGTCATCCAGGACAGGAAAAGGCCGACAAGCTAAAGGCCTCTCTCCCTCCCGGACTCCAGGTATGCAATTCAACTTTTACTGACTAATTATCGACCGCTAGTTCCATGTTTTATAAGCAACCTCGTTTTCTCTCTATCATTTAAAAAAATATATAATTTTGATTAAATTGATCGTTGCATAGGCGGTACAATTGAATGAATTCGACGATTTTTATATTGATGTTGTTCAGGATGCTCGCGAGTGCGAATGAGGAAGAAGAGGATACGATTCCCTCCAGAGGTCAATACTCCTCCTGAAAGGATCTACGCACACCACATTTTCGCGTAAATTTGAACAAAAATTTTAGAACAACAAACCACTGATCGACAAAAACAAAAGAAATGACCAAAAACTTAACCGCCACAAGCTCCATAGGCTTCACAATCACACCACATCTTGGGTTTCGTGACCTAATATTTTACCGGGGCTTTCTAGCAGTTGCAGTGCTTAACACGTGGACAGGCTGACGAGCACCCCGACAAGGAAGGACTGTCATGCTGACCAAGGAATCTAAAAGCTAAGTACACCTTAGGATGTGGCGTGAGCTAGGAGCTCTGTCACGCGTGCTTTAGGATGTGGCGTGAGCTAGGAGCTCTGTCCGCGTGCTGAAAAATGTCGAGATCTAGGAGCTCTGTCACGCGTGCTAAAAATCTGGCGTGAGCTAGGAGCTCTGTCACGCGTGCTAAAAAATGTGGCGTGAGCTAGGAGCTCTGTCACGCGTGCTAAAAAATGTGGCGTGAGCTAGGAGCTCTGTCACGCGTGCTAAAAAATGTGGCGTGAGCTAGGAGCTCTGTCACGCGTGCTAAAAAATGTGGCGTGAGCTAGGAGCTCTGTCACGCGTGCTAAAAATGTGGCGTGAGCTAGGAGCTCTGTCACGCGTGCTTTAGGATGTGGCGTGAGCTAGGAGCTCTGTCACGCGTACTAAAAATGTGGCGTGAGCTAGGAGCTCTGTCACGCGTGCTAAAAAATGTGGCGTGAGCTAGGAGCTCTGTCACGCGTGCTAAAAAATGTGGCGTGAGCTAGGAGCTCTGTCACGCGTGCTAAAAAATGTGGCGTGAGCTAGGAGCTCTGTCACGCGTGCTAAAAAAATGTGGCGTGAGCTAGGAGCTCTGTCACGCGTGCTAAAAAATGTGGCGTGAGCTAGGAGCTCTGTCACGCGTGCTTTAGGATGTGGCGTGAGCTAGGAGCTCTGTCACGCGTGCTAAAAATGTGGCGTGAGCTAGGAGCTCTGTCACGCGTGCTTTAGATGTGGCGTGTGATAGGAGCTCTGTCACGCGTGCTGAAAATGTGGCGAGAGCTAGGAGCTCTGTCACGCGTGCTTAAAATGTGGCGTGAGCTAGGAGCTCTGTCACGCGTGCTAAAAAATGTGGCGTGAGCTAGGAGCTCTGTCACGCGTGCTTTAGGATGTGGCGTGAGCTAGGAGCTCTGTCACGCGTACTAAAAAATGTGGCGTGAGCTAGGAGCTCTGTCACGCGTGCTAAAAAGTGGCGTGAGCTAGGAGCTCTGTCACGCGTGCTAAAAATGTGGCGTGAGCTAGCTCTGTCACGCGTGCTAAAAAATGTGGCGTGAGCTAGGAGCTCTGTCACGCGTGCTAAAAAATGTGGCGTGAGCTAGGAGCTCTGTCACGCGTGCTAAAAAAATGTGGCGTGAGCTAGGACTCTGTCACGCGTGCTAAAAAATGTGGCGTGAGCTAGGAGCTCTGTCACGCGTGCTAAAAATGTGGCGTGAGCTAGGAGCTCTGTCACGCGTGCTTTAGGATGTGGCGTGAGCTAGGAGCTCTGTCACGCGTGCTAAAATGTGGCGTGAGCTAGGAGCTCTGTCACGCGTGCTTAAAAATGTGGCGTGAGCTAGGAGCTCTGTCACGCGTGCTAAAATGTGGCGTGAGCTAGGAGCTCTGTCACGCAGTGCTAAAAATGTGGCGTGAGCTAGAGCTCTGTCACGCGTGCTAAAAAATGTTGCGTGAGCTAGGCTCTGTCACGTGTGCTAAAAATGTGGCGTGAGCTAGAGCTCTGTCACGCGTGCTAAAAAAATGTGGCGTGAGCTAGGAGCTCTGTCACGCGTGCTTTAGGATGTGGCGTGAGCTAGGAGTTCTGTCACGCGTGCTAAAAAATGTGGCGTGAGCTAGGAGCTCTGTCACGCGTGCTAAAAAAATGTGGCGTGAGCTAGGAGCTCTGTCACGCGTGCTAAAAAATGTGGCGTGAGCTAGGAGCTCTGTCACGCGTGCTAAAAAATGTGGCGTGAGCTAGGAGCTCTGTCACGCGTGCTAAAAAATGTGGCGTGAGCTAGGAGCTCTGTCACGCGTGCTTTAGGATGTGGCGTGAGCTAGGAGCTCTGTCACGCGTGCTTAAAAAGTGGCGTGAGCTAGGAGCTCTGTCACGCGTGCTAAAAATGTGGCGTGAGCTAGGAGCTCTGTCACGCGTGCTTTAGGATGTGGCGTGAGCTAGGAGCTCTGTCACGCGTACTAAAAATGTGGCGTGAGCTAGGAGCTCTGTCACGCGTGCTAAAAATGTGGCGTGAGCTAGGAGCTCTGTCACGCGGCTAAAAAATGTGGCGTGAGCTAGGAGCTCTGTCACGCGTGCTAAAAAATGTGGCGTGAGCTAGGAGCTCTGTCACGCGTGCTAAAAAAATGTGGCGTGAGCTAGGAGCTCTGTCACGCGTGCTAAAAATGTGGCGTGAGCTAGGAGCTCTGTCACGCGTGCTTTAGGATGTGGCGTGAGCTAGGAGCTCTGTCACGCGTGCTAAAAAATGTGGCGTGAGCTAGGAGCTCTGTCACGCGTGCTAAAAAATGTGGCGTGAGCTAGGAGCTCTGTCACGCGTGCTAAAAATGTGGCGTGAGCTAGGAGCTCTGTCACGCGTGCTAAAAAATGTGGCGTGAGCTAGGAGCTCTGTCACGCGTGCTAAAAATGTGCGTGAGCTAGGAGCTCTGTCACGCGTGCTAAAAAATGTGGCGTGAGCTAGGAGCTCTGTCACGCGTGCTTTAGGATGTGGCGTGAGCTAGGAGCTCTGTCACGCGTACTAAAAAATGTGGCGTGAGCTAGGAGCTCTGTCACGCGTGCTTTAGGATGTGGCGTGAGCTAGGAGCTCTGTCACGCGTACTAAAAAATGTGACGTGAGCTAGGAGCTCTGTCACGCGTGCTAAAAAAATGTGGCGTGAGCTAGGAGCTCTGTCACGCGTGCTAAAAAAATGTGGCGTGAGCTAGGAGCTCTGTCACGCGTGCTAAAAAATGTGGCGTGAGCTAGGAGCTCTGTCACGCGTGCTAAAAAATGTGGCGTGAGCTAGGGCTCTGTCACGCGTGCTTTAGGATGTGGCGTGAGCTAGGAGCTCTGTCACGCGTGCTAAAAATGTGGCGTGAGCTAGGAGCTCTGTCACGCGTGCTAAAAATGTGGCGTGAGCTAGGAGCTCTGTCACGCGTGCTAGGTGTGGCGTGAGCTAGGAGCTCTGTCACGCGTACTAAAAAATGTGGCGTGAGCTAGGAGCTCTGTCACGCGTGCTAAAAAATGTGGCGTGAGCTAGGAGCTCTGTCACGCGTGCTAAAAAATGTGGCGTGAGCTAGGAGCTCTGTCACGCGTGCTAAAAAATGTGGCGTGAGCTAGGAGCTCTGTCACGCGTGCTAAAAAAATGTGGCGTGAGCTAGGAGCTCTGTCACGCGTGCTAAAAAATGTGGCGTGAGCTAGGAGCTCTGTCACGCGTGCTTAGGATGTGGCGTGAGCTAGGAGCTCTGTCACGCGTGCTAAAAAATGTGGCGTGAGCTAGGAGCTCTGTCACGCGTGCTAAAAATGTGGCGTGAGCTAGGAGCTCTGTCACGCGTGCTAAAAAATGTGGCGTGAGCTAGGAGCTCTGTCACGCGTGCTAAAAATGTGGCGTGAGCTAGGAGCTCTGTCACGCGTGCTAAAAAATGTGGCGTGAGCTAGGAGCTCTGTCACGCGTGCTAAAAAATGTGGCGTGAGCTAGGAGCTCTGTCACGCGTGCTTTAATGTGGCGTGAGCTAGGAGCTCTGTCACGCGTACTAAAAAATGTGGCGTGAGCTAGGAGCTCTGTCACGCGTGCTTTAGGATGTGGCGTGAGCTAGGAGCTCTGTCACGCGTGCTAAAAAATGTGACGTGAGCTAGGAGCTCTGTCACGCGTGCTAAAAAATGTGGCGTGAGCTAGGAGCTCTGTCACGCGTGCTAAAAATGTGGCGTGAGCTAGGAGCTCTGTCACGCGTGCTAAAAAATGTGGCGTGAGCTAGGAGCTCTGTCACGCGTGCTAAAAAATGTGGCGTGAGCTAGGAGCTCTGTCACGCGTGCTAAAAAATGTGGCTTGAGCTAGGAGCTCTGTCACGCGTGCTTTAGGAGTGGCGTGAGCTAGGAGCTCTGTCACGCGTGCTAAAAAAATGTGCGTGAGCTAGGAGCTCTGTCACGCGTGCTAAAAAATGTGGCGTGAGCTAGGAGCTCTGTCACGCGTGCTAAAAATTGGCGTGAGCTAGGAGCTCTGTCACGCGTGCTTTAGGATGTGCGGGAGCTAGGAGCTCTGTCACGCGTGTTAAAAATGTGGCGTGAGCTAGGAGCTCTGTCACGCGTGCTTTAGGATGTGGCGTGAGCTAGGAGCTCTGTCACGCGTGCTAAAAATGTGGCGTGAGCTAGGAGCTCTGTCATGCGTGCTAAAAAAATGTGGCGTGAGCTAGGAGCTCTGTCACGCGTGCTAAAAAATGTGGCGTGAGCTAGGAGCTCTGTCACGCGTGCTAAAAAATGTGGCGTGAGCTAGGAGCTCTGTCACGCGTGCTAAAAAATGTGGCGTGAGCTAGGAGCTCTGTCACGCGGCTTTAGGATGTGGCGTGAGCTAGGAGCTCTGCCGCGCTGAAGTAGTAACCAATATCTCTCTCACGAGAGGTATTGGTTACTATGTCAGACCAGTTCATCTTCGGCAGTTAGATGGCTCAATCGGGACGAGGTTCAATTGCGGACGACACGTGATGATTTCGTCGGTGAGTCAATGTTTTAACGAAATCCTTTGTGAATAAAAAAATTCACTTTAAAGTTGAATGACTGGCCCACTCGGACGCGTACCGTACCAAAGCGACTCCGCACTGCTTCAAGAGGTACGGTAGATTACGGTAGAGGTGGTACAATCATTATAGGGCAGGAAACCAGTAGAGTAGTGCCTGACGCGCTAAATGAACATCCTTTCTCATCAAGAAAATAATTGAAATTATACGACGCCAAGGATAAGATGGATTTAAGACACCTTTAGTTCTTTCAATGTTTCGTGCGTTTACTTTCCAAAAGTGAAATATTGTCAAATTCAATGATTAATGGGAGAATCGCTCGTCAATTTTTAATCCACTACCTGCACAGTCTTATTGATAAATAGTTTGAGTGTTCGAAGATTACAATCTACCGTATTTACTCTGCTGGTGCTTGTGAGTGTGAGTCCAACCTGTTCTGGCAGAACTTTTGTCCAGCCGATCAAATGAGGATAATGGTCTTCTTAAAAAAAGACGCGAAAAGTATTGCCTTCTTGACTACCTACCATACCAGAGTAGTGAGCGAAGCAATCTATCGAATTCGTCTTAAATTCTTTACTTGCGAGAAGCATTGGCTACTTTTTCAGAATCAGCACGACGTCGGCAGTTGGATGACTCAATCAGGGCAAAGTTCTTCTACTACACCTGAAATAATACGATTTCATCGGTGAGTTAATGTGTTCGTTTTCCTATGTCACGCAAAGCATTTCACTTTGCAGTTGATTGACTACAAGTACTATTTGGGGACGGTTGACGTGACTTTCCAAGGATGGAATTTGCTCGCATCTTTGTAGAAGTTTCACCACTAGCGTCGATTAGTATTTGATCTTTGATTATGTACCGATGCAATTGATCGATAGTAGAATAGTTTTTATGATTGTTACTTCGCTCTTATAATATGTTGTGAACTCGATTGGTCGTTTTTCTTTGGTCATAATTGTGTTCACATAAGTACTTCGTGCTTGAGCGGGAATAAATGTTTTCGAAAGAGCCTCCTGATTCGGTTGATTTCGAAATCGTTTGTAACGTTTGCCTATATTTTGCCTATGAGAGTTGCATTTTTAACGAGTAGAATTTTATCATATTTCATCTGAGTGTGAGCAAAAGTTAATTGGCCAATATAATCAGTTACACACCTTACTAGTATGCCTCGTTGTTAGTCAGAGTGATTCAAATTTGCTGCTCTTTTTTCTTTCTTTTTTGATGGCCCCAATGTTTCTTTTTAATTTAATTGGTTTGCTGGCCACGTTTGTTCACTTCTTCCTTGATTCATACATCCTGTCCTTTTGCGAGATTCCAAATTCACAGCAAGCTAAACCTTGATGAGAACTTGTTTGTTAAAGCATTTTCACTAATTTCCAATATTCTTTTCTGTTAGGAAGCTGCATTTCTGTTCTCAATTTATTTAGTTTCTCCCTTCAGAGATTAGCGGAATGTAGCCCTCAAATAGTGTTGTCATAGCAATTAGGTTAGAATTCTCATTCATCTTTTATTTATCATCGTTTTCCATTTTCTTTTGCATTGTCGCAGCTACCATGTTTCAGTGATTATAAATCTTCTCATCTCAAATACAAGCTTTTCTGGCCTACCTTTCAACTTTGTCAGCCCAGTCTTGAATCATCACTCCATCCTATTCTCATTTTCATTAATCATGTTTATAGTATCCCGAATTGCGTTGACTCCCAGACGATCTACCGTGGCCCCTCTGCGACCAGAATGACTTCGACGAGCGAGAGGAATCGACGTGAAGGAGGACAACGACGGAATGTAAAGGTGAATAAAATTTATCGTTCGTTTGCTTACGAATACGGAACCGTGAACACTTTATCACTTTATATTATCTGTTTTCCCAGAAACTCTGACAATGCGAAGCACACATGCCAGATATGTCGATTATTTTTTTGGTGATATTTGTTTATTCGCAGAAGGACGTAGAGGGTGCGAAGCGACTGACCTCGATGCGGTCCGACAGAGGATCGTCAAGCCTGTCAACGATATCAACGCCAAGGAATTCAAAAGCTAAGTAATAATTGAGAATCCGTACACCACCCAGTGGGTGGGTGCGGATTCCCTGAGCCCGGGCACCACCCAGTGGGTGGGTTCGGGCTCACCAAAATAGGGAATTCGTACACCACCCAGTGGGTGGGTGCGGATTCCCTGAGCCGGGCACCACCCAGTGGGTGGGTTCGGGCTCACCAAAATAGGGAATTCGTGCACCAGCCAGTGGGTGGGTGCGGATTCCCTGAGCCCGGGCACCACCCAGTGGGTGGGTTCGGGCTCACCAAAAGGGAATTCGTACACCACCCAGTGGGTGGGTGCGGATTCCCTGAGCCCGGGCACCACCCAGTGGGTGGGTTCGGGCTCACCAAAATAGGGAATTCGTGCACCACCCAGTGGGTGGGTGCGGATTCCCTGAGCCCGGGCACCACCCAGTGGGTGGGTTCGGGCTCACCAAAATAGGGAATTCGTGCACCACCCAGTGGGTGGGTGCGGATTCCCTGAGCCCGTGCACCACCCAGTGGGTGGGTGCGGATTCCCTGAGCCCGTGCACCACCCAGTGGGTGGGTTCGGGCTCACCAAAATAGGGAATTCGTGCACCACCCAGTGGGTGGGTGCGGATTCCCTGAGCCCGGGCACCACCAGTGGGTTCGGGTTCTCTCACCAAAATAGGGAATTCGTGCACCACCCAGTGGGTGGGTGCGGATTCCCAGTTCTGAGCCGGGGCACCACCCAGTGGGTGGGTTCGGGTTCCAGAGCCTGAAAAAGTAACCCATACCTCTCTTTCGAGAGGTATTGGTTACTTTTTCAGAATCAGTGCGACTTCGGCAGCTGGATAGATAAGGAGAGCAGGGCGAAATTCGTCTACTACACCTGAAGCAAAGTTTCATCGGTGAGTCAATCAAGTACCTAAGTAACTGGTTAATGAGGAAACAATAATAGTGATATTCGATATTTGTGTGTGAGGGCTTCAATAAATACGAATATACGATTTATTTAGTCCAATCCCTCGGAAATGTGGAAATGGAGGTATTTTCAAGGGGTTTTTAAAATCATCTTTTTATGGCATTATTTCGGCCATAAATTACGAATAGATTAGTAAATTTTTTGAAAACTGGTAATCATTGTGACATAAAAAGTCAGTTGGCGATAACCAGATTACGGCATGTTTTGTTAACTGTAACTCTGTAACGAGGTACGGTAGTGTACTTTGTTATCCAATACATTGGTCGACCACCGACTCATTTTGATCCAAGAGGGGTCTGTTCACGGATGTACTGGTCGAGGTCCATTTTTTTTATCTTTCGGCCGCCTCGTGGATACGGTAGGTCAAGGCAGTTTTTCAAAATTTTCAACATTATTTTTTTGAAAAATGTTCAGAGCCTCTTTTTTAATGTTCTTCATTTCGCTATTTTATTTAGAGTAATGTATGCTCTATAAAATAATGAAATAAAGTTGTCTCCGTGTCACGTGCATGCAAACCAGATTCTTCATTCATTTTCGTGATTTATTTTTATTTTTCTCGAACAGTTTGAAATCGATCGAGATGAGACTTGTGGTTAATATTCATAGAGGTCTTGATTCTCTCGATTTGATACATTTATACTGATTTCTTCCCGTCTCTCGATGTCATCGAAACATTGCTGGGCTGTATCCCCGCTAGGTCGTGGAAGTGCGGGGCCCCGTAAGAGTAATTGTGACTATTTGCGGAGGCCCGTAGTGACACAAATTATTTTTTACGGAGCCCCCTAAGAGAACTTTTAGGAAAATTGCGGAGCCTCCTGCCAACTAGCGGATAATAGCACACCAGTGCATCGAAAGTAATGTTGATTGAATGAGATGACTTCGATATTTACCTTGATCGGTGGGTGGAGGGGCGAGAACAGGCTTTCGTGTTTCGGTAATACCACAAATAGAAGCTTCCCACTAGGATATTCCATCTACCTCATGACAATTAATTTATATGATTTATTGTGGAGGGGGAATCGTTGATTCGGGTTTCATGAACTCTTGATAACTCTTGATATTGAGAACTGTTTCAGAATCAGTACGAATTCGGCAGCTGGATGGCTCAAGGCGTCGGAGGGGGCGAAATTCTACTAGCAATACGACTTCGGCGGCTCGTGGATTCACTCAACGAGAGCGAGAAGATGAATGTGCTTCTGTAACAGAAACGACGAAATTACTTTGGTGAGTCATCGTTCTCTTTCCAAACTGATACAAGGTTTTTCTTTTTTTCAGTAAAGTAAAATGTTTCGACAGGAATACTAGCACTTAGGAAACTAAGTATCAACAATGATTTCTTGTTGCAGTATTTTAGTTTATTTTTAACTTTATTATCGATTTATCGATTAGTAAATTTTTATTGTATAAGTTGAAATAACTAGGAGGTTGTGGGCTTCGACAGGACTACTATCGTTTAGGGAACCAAGAAGCATCATTTGAGTTTTCTTCTTGTTGCATCATTTGAGTTTTTTTTGAGTTTGCGATTTGACAAGGAAGGGTTATGTTTCAACAAGGCATTAAGTGCTTAGGAATCAAGTAACAGTAATGAATTCAACTATCGCGGTTGATTAGTAATAAATAAACTGTTAAAATTAATTCAATATTTTTCATTGTTCTTGCACTTTGTTCTAACAAGGAGGGTATGCGATTCGCCAGGGCTACAATTGTCTAGGCATCAAGCATAAATAATGATTTGAAATAGGACGGTACATTACAAACATTAACTCTACTTAGTGTTATTAAAACTTATTTAAAACACATTACTCATTTAAGCATACATTCTACAGCGCATTTCGGTTCCACCACTGCTACTAAGTACTCGCGCTAAGATATACAACAATAGTGTTTCAGATAGCAGGGATACCAATAAATAAAGTGCAACAACTATTGCTATGAATAACAATTGATTTACAAAACCCTCTTTTTTTCTTTTCCTGTACGTGATTTCGTTCACGTAATGAAGCAACTCATAATATTTAAAAGTAGTTACATAATTAATTAATTAGATAACTAATTTACTTAATTCCAGCTCATGCTCTCCATCCTGCTCCTCTCTCACGCGTCGGACGTGCTCGAGAACGCCTTCCAGCCGCTGAACGACGAGGTATACGGTAGCTCAGTTTGCGATTCACTTTGAAATTTCTAGGCACCGCAGTAAATTTTTCAAACTCATCCTATTGTTCCTGTTTTGCTACTGTGGGGTAATCGACGATGCCGAATCATAATAGCACTTCCAGAATTTTAAAAATTTTCATTATAAACGAGTAGGAGACCATCCTTCTAAGCCCCGCCCACCGTGGTGTTGCGACCGAGTGTTTGCAGTCAACTGGGTCACGACATTTCGCCCGGTCACTTCATGAAATTTTCAAACACATTTATTTTATTTTATATGCTCAGGTTAAGCAACACTACACCTAATAATCACTAATTGATAAAAATTATGGAGATTTTCCACCATGGGTGCTAGTTATGAGGCTAAACAGTACTACGTAACCTCGACCGTATTCAGACATCTCAAAAAACGATCTGTGATCAATAATTCTTGCTTAAAATACAATTGCTATATCAGGAAAAATCAATTATTACAGTCAATTATCGAGGCGTGCTTCCGTTCTGCGAGATTTGTATCAAACTTGGTAGTCTTATGCGCTAACTTTGATAATTATTTTCCAAGTTTCTCTATGATGATTTTTTCTGAATTTTCTCTCATAAAGGGTTTCAACTAGCAGAACACATTACGAGCAAAACTGGAGGGCTGCACCTCTTGAAACGTTCGCTGGATAATTAAATGCTGAAAAAGTGAAATTTGAATATTTTAGAAGTCAATTTCTCATTTTCTCTATGATGAATATTTTTCATCTTTTTACGATAAATTTATAATGATGTATTTTATATATTTAGCACAAAAACGGCGGGCTGCACTTCCTAATATTTAATTAAACTAGAAAAAATGATTTTTGTTCGCGGATTTGAATTCCCGGGCGTTCGAGGTTTACTAATCGGTCGCAGGCCTACTCTGGCTCTCGATTTCGTATTTCCGGACTGCGCCCCCTATGAAATTTCCGGATATAGGTTACGGTAACTCAGTTGGCGATCGATATTTAGGGTCACGGTAGGTTAGTTGGCGGTTACGAGGTATACGGTAGCTCAGTTGGTGATTTCCGGTGTCAGCAGCACTGGGTTGGATTCATATTGAATATTTAATTTTTTAAATTAAAATATGCATCGATCTTTTTTATATATGGTACAAGGAGAGGTTGTGTTTCAAAGGTTTACAAGATCTTGGTATATCTTTATCAATAATCATTCGCGTTACGTTTTTTAAAATAATTATTTTTTCTAGAACGTTAATTCGTGTTGCTTCATACCAACCTGGTCAGATCCATAATTACACAATCCCTATTTCAGGCCGCAATGAAGCGGGTCCGGTCGCTGCTTGACCTGGATTTCGACGCAGAAGCAGAGAAGAAGGGCTGAGAGGTGATGTGGGCAGTGTTCGGGGCGTTCAGCAAGTAACGAATCTGACCCGCCGAACTCCGAGGCTCCGCCCCCTAGCCCAGCCCCCATTTCACGCCCACTCCCGTTTTACACACGTGTATGTATCGCCGTCGCCTCCTTCCCCCGCCCCGCCTGATTACTGTAGCACTCGAGGGTATACTGTAGCTCGCTCACTTTATGTACACAGTTGTCCTCCACTCTGTATTGATCAGCTAGAGACCCCCTTGCTTGAGCCTCGCCCCCTTGTACTCACAGCGCTAATACTTGTTGTGTAAAGTCCATGATTACGGTAGCAGAGAATACGTTTTTTCCTTGTTTTTTTTCCCGAAGAAGAGTAGATTCGCCTTATGTTCTTGTCGAAGCGGTGTAATTTCATTTGCATAGGAGTTTTCTGGTATTATTCACACGTCTCAGAGCTAAATTTTAGAGTTTTCGGTGCGATTTTCGTCACCGCACCGAAACACTGACTGTTGTCTCTATGCGCCGTCTGTGATACATTCCTATGAATACGATAATAAATACAATATGAATTGTTTGAATACATTGTGATAAACGTGAAAAAAATGGAAACAAAAAAATTGGTGCTTCCGCAATTCGGATTTGGCCAAACGAACTCAGCTGTGATACATTCATATATTCAAATATTATAATCATGCAATTTAAGTTGTTTGAATACATTGTTTGAAACAAAAATAAATTTAAAAAGAAAATAAAAAATTTTTTTATAAATGTGCTCCCGCAACCCGGACCTGACCAACCGAACTCACGCGTTGCGTGCATCGCACGGCGTTCCAAAAAGTCGCACCTTTGTTCCAAAGTTCGATGTGAAATCGTACAGTAGTTTTCGCTGCGGAACCATTTACGCAGAGTACACCACGAAATTATTATTCTTTCACACCGTAGCAAAATGGAGGTAATTTTGAAATTATTTTTAGAATTTCACCAAGATACTGTCTATAGGTTTTGTAGTGGGTTTCGTTCCGAAAATTGTTCACCTTTCGTGAGCATCAGCGTTCATTGCACGAATCCTTTTTTCTAAAACTGCCTTGTGAAAAAGGTTGCGAAATACGTAGAAATTTCGTGGTGTACTTTCGTGGTGTCATGCGACTTCCCGTAAGGTCCTGGAACGCCGTGCATCGCGTCGCGGCTCGACTTTCGAAACTTGTAACTACCTTGTTCTTATTTGGTTAATTCCTCATTTCTTATTGTTGTATTAGCCAGATGATGATGTCACAACGCAACTACGCGTCGTTGGCCTCCAAACTGCGCGAGGCCGCCGGCAAAGCGGGCGCCGCCACCTCTGCGAACGTCAAAGATGTCGTCGACGCCAGGGTTTGTGTTACTTTCTTGGTTATTATGATCTAAATCATTGGGTTCATGCTGGACATCGCGGTATTCATTTCTTTTATTCGAAAACCAGGCAGAGTGATAACATTGCACGTTATTTCTAGACTGGTTATCTCTTTCATGAAACGTGTACCGTCTAGTTCAAATATTGCTGACTTTGGGTGTTATTTTGTTTTTTAAAGTTTATAATATGTATTTATCAGGCGAGTCGTTCCACGAGATGTTCGTGATGCCGAAGCGCAAGCTGCAGGCGCAGCTCAATCTGAGAGAATCTCCGGACGAGCACAGGTTTGGCCCCGGTTGAATTACTCTAACTTTTACCCTATACTACTGCATTTGCTGGCGTTACAAGCTGAATTAGTACCGAGAAGCTTTCTTTCATTGTTATTAATCGTTCGATGTCACTTTATTCTTTTTCGATTATTTCAATAATTGTAGGTGGAACAACGCCCTCGCTTCGACATTCACGACCGGCTGGCCGTGCGCAAACCGAGAGCCGACGAGATGGACCCCAATCAGGTTGGCGATTCATCTAACGAACAGGTAGAGCTAATTGTGAATTGGTGCATTTTTTATCAATCTGCCGTTAATCATAGCAAGGTTCGTTCACAGTCTAAATGTAATGGCGAAACACAAATTTACTGCTTTACAATTCGAACATCGTAGTGAAAATAATTATTATCTGAATATCCCGACCATAGTGTACATCGATCTTGATATTCGCATTACATTTTTAACATATCTGCTAAACACGAATCCTCTGGTTCGAATGTTCCATATTATTTCACTTTTACTAGTATAGATATTCAACATTTGAGAAGCACTACGACTTCGGATGCTGACTGATTGACTCGCGTAGTGAGAGCAGGACGAACTTCTCCCTCTACACGTAAACAACGCGATCTCTTCAGTGAGTCAATGTACCTTTGAGAGTATTATATCATTGTCTCACTGGTGTTCATTAATTAATATAGTTACAGTACGTCAATCAACAATCGGCCCGAATCAGCAAGAAGATGTCAACGGTGAGGGGAAGGAAGGAAGACGACAAAATGGAGAGCTGAATTATTATTTACGATCGATATCATTTGAAATAGGGTAGCTTTGCCACGGACGATAGAAGTAAAAACTAGTTACTTTGTCATGTTGTGTGGTACTTCTTTTCTCTATCAAGGTTTACAAGATCTTGGGTATCTTTTATCAATATTCATTCGCGTTACGTTTTTTTTAAATAATTATTTTTCTAGAACGTTAAGAGACCGGATAGGTAAGATTCGAGGGTGGTGCCGTTGGGCCGGACATCGACATCTCAGATCCGGACCAAAACTATTGTGGGGTACCCCTATGGACTCTGATCACTGTTTGGGCCATAATAAGGCCATAGCTCAAAAACCCGAAAAGGGCGGGGCTTCAAACTTTAAAAAGAAAAATTCACATTAAAAAAGAGGGGCCACCTAGGCCAGATGTTAGTGTGGTTATATTATATACTGACCTAGGCCTTCAAAACCCACTTTTAGTTGATCCGAATTTCGATCGCAAACTGGTTTTTCATGTTCAAAAAATCAGTTTTTAATTTATATAAAATCAAAAAACGAAAAAGTACATCCCAGAAATTTGGCACTTTGTAGAGTGCCCTATTCCGCGTGAATCGAGAAAAAATATCGATTTTTCATCATACCCATCCGCGTCATATTTTGGTCCAAAAGTGAGGTCAAAAAATTTTTTTTCTCAAACCTAGTCAATATGGTGCTCATGTTAAAACTCGTCGAGTACGTCATTTTTCACTATTTGGTTTAGGGTGAAAAATTTAAACCGTGAGTTTTTTTTTTTTTTGATTTTATATAAATTAAAAACTGATTTTTTGAACATGAAAAACCAGTTTGCGATCGAAATTTCGGATCAACTAAAGTGAGTTTTGAAGGCCTAGGTTAGTATATAATATAACCACACTAACATCTGGCCTAGGTGGCTCCACTTTTTTTAATGTGAATTTTTCCTTTTAAAGTTTGAAGCCCCGCCCCTTTTCGGGTTTTTGAGCTATGACCTTATTATGGCCCAAACAGTGATCAGGGTCCATAGGGGTACCCCACAACAGTTTTGGTCCGGATCTGAGATGTCGATGTCCGGCCTATCCTGGGATATTACCTAGCCGGTCTCTTAATTCGTGTTGCTTCATACCAACCTGGTCAGATCCATAATTACACAATCCCTATTTCAGGCCGCAATGAAGCGGGTCCGGTCGCTGCTTGACCTGGATTTCGACGCAGAAGCAGAGAAGAAGGGCTGCGAGGTGATGTGGGCAGTGTTCGAGGCGTTCAGCAAGTAACGAATCTGACCCGCCGAACTCCGAGGCTCCGCCCCCTAGCCCAGCCCCCATTTCACGCCCGCTCCCGTTTTACACACTGTATGTATCGCCGTCGCCTCTTTCCCCCGCCCCGCCTTGATTACTATAGCACTCGAGGGTATACTGTAGCTCGCTCATTTTATGTACACAGTTGTCCTTCACTCTGTATTAGATCAGCTAGAGTAGGAGGTGGTTCGTATTTTTCCATTTAATATTTTCTTGTTTATTGAAGCCGATATACCCCGTGCCCCCCACATATATACCTATTTACTCCCCCCCCCTTTTCTCTCCCCGCACCAATCGATAACAGGTGTCGCATACTGTGATAGTTTTGATCAAATTTACCTGTTTTCTCTGCTTTCATTGTCTCAGTAGTTTCCAAGTCGCCTTTGTAATGCTCCCGTTTTTACTCGTATATGTACTGGAAGTGTGTTTTCCCATTTTACACCCCGCCTCAGCACACCCCCACCACACAATCAGATTTTCACACTCTGGCAAAGTGCATTATTCCCTCCCCTTCCGAGCGCTCGCGAGAATACAGTAGACTCCCCCTGTCGATCGATTGTAGCGGCGCGGAATGTGATAACGACACGGAATGAGAAGTATATCATTTATTCGCTATATATGGTTTCCAGAGAATATCGTAGAGACAGAAATGAGATGAGAGTTATACCACATTTATTCCCCATTTTATTCGACCCGCCTTGTTGTATTGGAATTCGCTTTGATATTAAGCAGATAAGGTGATAAGTATTTCTGAAATCATGGAGAGGGAGTATCATGCGTGGACTCCTACCTCGCTCACTGAAATATCTAACACAAATTTTCTGAAATATTATTGTTTAAATATAATCATTTGTGGATCTTAAACGGTCAAGTTATTTGCGGCATCACTAAATAAATCGGAGTGATTTAAATTATCTCATATTTTCTGATTTGTTTTATTAGCGTTCTCTTTCAAATTCCATTTGATCTATTAGGATGACCACGTTTGTTAACTTTATCCTTGAATATTACGTCTTGATTTTTGCGAGATTTCAAATTCAAACCATGCAAATCCTTGATTCTGACTTGTTTTGAATCAGTATTTTCCAAGTGATGCATTTCTGAAGTCATGTAGAGAGAGAAACATGCGTGCTAAACAAACATTATTATGATTTCTTAGTCACCTACTCTAGAGTAGCATGATTCCAAATTCCTGATCGATCAATCTAATGAGTGAACGAGTGGTGCATACGTGACTTTCAAGTGATTTACCCGTCGAGTCCGTTCCTTTCGCCCCCTCTTCCCTTCCTCCCCTGCCTGTCCCGTTCACTGATCTACCCTCTTCCCGATCAATAAGTTCTCTTCCATCTCCCTGCTTGCTCTTCTGTCTGCCGGTCCTTGTTGCAGCGATTGGTGTTTGTTACGCAAACACGTTTTGTTCAAATAGCAAAATCCTCGCCTTCGCGTTTGTTTTGCACTTTACTTGCGATGTCCTTATGTGAAGCTGTCATTCCACGGACCAGTACTTAGGCTGGTGGCTCTTGCTATCCTCGCAAATCTTGGCTAAATGTTCGCTTTACTTTCGCTTTATGGAGCCACTAGCCGCTTCTGCCCTCACCTGCCATCAATTTCCCTTCTTGATTCAACCCCACCAACTCCTCATTTCCTCACTAATCTTCGAATTATGTCATCACCCACGCGTGTTGATTATCAATCAATAATTGCAGTGCACTCCAATGGTCTCTTCCTCGCTGACGACAACTCGTTGCCCATCGACTACCGTAATCCCCAGGACGCCCTCAAGCGAATGAGAGAAGGAAGGCAACGAACAGGCAAAGGCGAGTCAGTGATTCAAATTATCTGCTCGTTTTTTGATTTGTTTTCTATTAGGCTATCTAATATATATTAGGCTGACAAGGGAACCGCAAAAGTCGCCCTTTGGGATCCTAAAGTCGCTATCACCAATCGAAGGACCCCTCTAGGAAGTCCAAACAACTCTAACATCATTGGATATTTGATTCCTAAGAACCTAAAATCGATATTAAATATTAGGGGGAAATTTGCGTTGAAAATGTTCTCTCATAGCGCAGGCTAGTGTGCGCGTTGGGGAAAGCTGAGAGAGTGTGTCGCTTGGCGCAGCAGGTAACGCGATTACCTTGAGAAACTATGTCGTTGGTTCGAATCTTTTGCTGCTAATCATTTGCAACATTTTTTGCACTTTTAAAATCACTTTATTTTCATCGTAGGATCAGCTAACGTTGAAACATTTCTCAGACAGCTATTTATGTTGCAATCAGATCGCATAGTTTCACTCGGAAGGCAATATTCTATTAGCATGAGATCCTACATTGTCCCCGAAGCTGTTTCATATGTGAAAAGCAAGAATATGTAATATACAACATTACAACAGCCTACGATGAAAATAAAGTGATTTTAAAAGTGCAAAAAATGTTGCAAATGATTAGCAGCAAAAAATTTCGAACCAACGACATAGTGTTCTCAAAGTAATCGCGTTACCTGCTGCGCCAAACGACACACTCTGAAAGCTCTCCCCAACGCGCACACTAGCCTGCGCTATGAGAGAACATTTTCAACGCAAATTTCCCCCTAATATTGAATATCGATTTTAGGTTCTTAGGAATCAAATATCCAATGATGTTAGAGTTGTTTTGGACTTCCTAGAGGGTACCTTTCGATTGGTGATAGCGACTTTAGGATCCCAAAGGGCCGACTTTTGCGGTTCCCTTGTGACCATGTTTGTTAACTTTATTCTTGAATATTACGTATTGATTCTTGCGTCAAAGGTGAATCGATTATCTTGCCGTTACGGCTATCGAATACTAGCGCTTTGGAACAGCAATTTCTAGATTCTCCAATGGATTTTTGATCTTTCGGGTATTTAATTCCGCCATTCATCTCTTCTGTATTGATTGGCACGGTACAATGCTGACAAGATTCAAGATTCTATCGCAAATTTTGAGATTATATTCAATATGTAATTAAAGAACATTTTATTCTGCAGATGCACGTGTACACGAGGGCGACCACTCCCATCAAGGAAGGACCTTCTCATGCCGACCAAGGAATTCAAAAGCTAAGTTGCTGCGCTCTCTTGCAATCAGGATAGTGTGGAAAATGTGTATTTTTTGAGTGAGAGGGAAGCGAGTAAGGAAAAGTGAGAAGGGAGGTATGAGGCCTCTAAAGCATACACGAAAAAGCTAGTGGAAAACTACTTTAGAGTCTAAGTAATAAGAATCAACACAGCAACAAAGATTTAAAATTTTCTTCTGTCAAGTCTTGAGCGGAAATCGACTGAATTGACTGTATGAGGTAGGTGGGCGGGTGGGCCGCAGCAATCGTCCAAGATTCTGGCCTCCACACCGTCGTGTGGGTACGGCCCCTGCATCGCCCACGAGCCGCAGCAGTCGTCCAAGATTCTGGCCTCCACACCTCGTGTGGGAACGGCCCCTGCATCGCCCACGAGCCGCAGCAGTCGTCCAAGGTGGTGATGGGGGTGGTCGGTGGGAGGGCCTCATCGCCGCAGCAGTCGTCCAAGATTCTGGCCTCCACACCGTCGTGTGGGTACGGCCCCTGCATCGCCCACGAGCCGCAGCAGTCGTCCAAGATTCTGGCCTCCACACCGTCGTGTGGGAACGGCCCCTGCATCGCCCACGAGCCGCAGCAGTCGTCCAAGGTGGTGATGGGGTGGTCGTGGGAGGGCCTCATCGCCGCAGCAGTCGTCCAAGATTCTGGCCTCCACACCGTCGTGTGGGAACGGCCCCTGCATCGCCCCAACCGCAGCAGTCGTCCAAGGTGGTGATGGGGGTGGTCGTGGGAGGGCCTCATCGCCGCAGCAGTCGTCCAAGATTCTGGCCTCCACACCGTCGTGTGGGTACGGCCCAGAGGTCAAATATCCCTCCCGAAAGGCCCTATGCATACCACATTTTTAGGGCAATTTGAACAAAAATTAGAGAAAAGCATACCACCGATCGACTAAAACGGAGGATTTGGCCCGAAACCTAACCACAACAAATGCAATAGCCTTTAAATTTGTTAAAGCATGCCACGTCTTGGTTTCATAACCTAAGTATTTGAACCCTGGTACGGCCCCTGCATAGCCACGAGCCGCTGCAGTCGTCCAAGATTCTGGCCTCCACACCGTCGTGTGGGTACGGCCCCTGCATCGCCCACGAGCCGCAGCAGTCGTCCAAGATTCTGGCCTCCACACCGTCGTGTGGGTACGGCCCCTGCATAGCCCACGAGCCGCTGCAGTCGTCCAAGATTCTGGCCTCCACACCGTCGTGTGGGTACGGCCCCTGCATCGCCCCGAGCCGCAGCAGTCGTCCAAGATTCTGGCCTCCACACCGTCGTGTGGGAACGGCCCCTGCATCGCCCACGAGCCGCAGCATCGTCCAAGGTGGTGATGGGGGTGGTCGGTGGGAGGGCCTCATCGCCGCAGCAGTCGTCCAAGATTCTGGCCTCCACACCGTCGTGTGGGTACGGCCCCTGCATCGCCCACGAGCCGCAGCAGTCGTCCAAGATTCTGGCCTCCACACCGTCGTGTGGGAACGGCCCCTGCATCGCCCACGAGCCGCAGCAGTCGTCCAAGGTGGTGATGGGTGGTCGGTGGGAGGGCCTCATCGCCGCAGCAGTCGTCCAAGATTCTGGCCTCCACACCGTCGTGTGGGAACGGCCCCTGCATCGCCCACGAGCCGCAGCAGTCGTCCAAGGTGGTGATGGGGGTGGTCGGTGGGAGGGCCTCATCGCCGCAGCAGTCGTCCAAGATTCTGTCCTCCACACCGTCGTGTGGGTACGGCCCCTACATAGCCACGAGCCGCTGCAGTCGTCCCAAGATTCTGGCCTCCACACCGTCGTGTGGGTACGGCCCCTGCATCGCCCACGAGCCGCAGCAGTCGTCCAAGATTCTGGCCTCCACACCGTCGTGTGGGTACGGCCCCTGCATAGCCCACGAGCCGCTGCAGTCGTCCAAGATTCTGGCCTCCACACCGTCGTGTGGGTACGGCCCCTGCATCGCCCACGAGCCGCAGCAGTCGTCCAAGGTGGTGATGGGGTGGTCGTGGGAGGGCCTCATCGCCGCAGCAGTCGTCCAAGATTCTGGCCTCCACACCGTCGTGTGGGTACGGCCCCTGCATCGCCCACGAGCCGCAGCAGTCGTCCAAGATTCTGGCCTCCACACCGTCGTGTGGGAACGGCCCCTGCATCGCCCACGAGCCGCAGCAGTCGTCCAAGGTGGTGATGGGGGTGGTCGGTGGGAGGGCCTCATCGCCGCAGCAGTCGTCCAAGATTCTGGCCTCCACACCGTCGTGTGGGAACGGCCCCTGCATCGCCCACGAGCCGCAGCAGTCGTCCAAGGTGGTGATGGGGTGGTCGGTGGGAGCCTCATCGCCGCAGCAGTCGTCCAAGATTCTGTCCTCCACACCGTCGTGTGGGTACGGCCCCTACATAGCCCACGAGCCGCTGCAGTCGTCCAAGATTCTGGCCTCCACACCGTCGTGTGGGTACGGCCCCTGCATCGCCCACGAGCCGCAGCAGTCGTCCAAGATTCTGGCCTCCACACCGTCGTGTGGGTACGGCCCCTGCATAGCCCACGAGCCGCTGCAGTCGTCCAAGATTCTGGCCTCCACACCGTCGTGTGGGTACGGCCCCTGCATCGCCCACGAGCCGCAGCAGTCGTCCAAGGTGGTGATGGGGGTGGGTCGGGGGAGGGCCTCATCGCCGCAGCAGTCGTCCAAGATTCTGGCCTCCACACCGTCGTGTGGGTACGGCCCCTGCATCGCCCACGAGCCGCAGCAGTCGTCCAAGATTCTGGCCTCCACACCGTCGTGTGGGTACGGCCCCTGCATCGCCACGAGCCGCAGCAGTCGTCCAAGATTCTGGCCTCCACACCGTCGTGTGGGAACGTCCCCTGCATCGCCCACGAGCCGCAGCAGTCGTCCAAGGTGGTGATGGGGGTGGTCGGTGGGAGGGCCTCATCGCCGTAGCAGTCGTCCAAGATTCTGGCCTCCACATCGTCGTGGTGGTACGGCCCCTTCATCGCCCACGAGCCGCAGCAGTCGTCCAAGATTCTGGCCTCCACACCGTCGTGTGGGTACGGCCCCTGCATCGCCCACGAGCCGCAGCAGTCGTCCAAGATTCTGGCCTCCACACCGTCGTGTGGGTACGGCCCCTGCATAGCCCACGAGCCGCTGCAGTCGTCCAAGATTCTGGCCTCCACACCGTCGTGTGGGTACGGCCCTGCATCGCCCACGAGCCGCAGCAGTCGTCCAAGGTGGTGATGGGGGTGGTCGGTGGGAGGGCCTCATCGCCGCAGCAGTCGTCCAAGATTCTGGCCTCCACACCGTCGTGTGGGTACGGCCCCTGCATTGCCCACGAGCCGCAGCAGTCGTCCAAGATTCTGGCCTCCACACCGTCGTGTGGGTACGGCCCCTGCATCGCCCACGAGCCGCAGCAGTCGTCCAAGATTCTGGCCTCCACACCGTCGTGTGGGAACGTCCCCTGCATCGCCCACGAGCCGCAGCAGTCGTCCAAGGTGGTGATGGGGTGGTCGGTGGGAGGGCCTCATCGCCGTAGCAGTCGTCCAAGATTCTGGCCTCCACATCGTCGTGTGGGTACGGCCCCTTCATCGCCCACGAGCCGCAGCAGTCGTCCAAGATTCTGGCCTCCACACCGTCGTGTGGGTACGGCCCCTGCATCGCACACGAGCCGCAGCAGTCGTCCAAGATTCTGGCCTCCACACCGTCGTGTGGGTACGGCCCCTGCATAGCCCACGAGCCGCAGCAGTCGTCCAAGATTCTGGCCTCCACACCGTCGTGTGGGTACGGCCCCTGCATCGCCCACGAGCCGCAGCAGTCGTCCAAGATTCTGGCCTCCACACCGTCGTGTGGGTACGGCTCCTGCATAGCCCACGAGCCGCAGCAGTCGTCCAAGGTGGTGATGGGGGTGGTCGGTGGGAGGGCCTCATCGCCGCAGCAGTCGTCCAAGATTCTGGCCTCCACACCGTCGTGTGGGTACGGCCCCTGCATCGCCCACGAGCCGCAGCAGTCGTCCAAGGTGGTGATGGGGGTGGTCGGTGGGAGGGCCTCATCGCCGCAGCAGTCGTCCAAGATTCTGGCCTCCACACCGTCGTGTGGGTACGGCCCCTGCATCGCCCACGAGCCGCAGCAGTCGTCCAAGGTGGTGATGGGGGTGGTCGGTGGGAGGGCCTCATCGCCGCAGCAGTCGTCCAAGATTCTGGCCTCCACACCGTCGTGTGGGTACGGCTCCTGCATAGCCCACGAGCCGCAGCAGTCGTCCAAGGTGGTGATGGGGGTGGTCGGTGGGAGGGCCTCATCGCCGCAGCAGTCGTCCATGATTCTGGCCTCCACACCGTCGTGTGGGTACGGCCCCTGCATAGTCCACGAGCCGCAGCAGTCGTCCAAGATTCTGGCCTCCACACCGTCGTGTGGGTACGGCCCCTGCATCGCCCACGAGCCGCAGCAGTCGTCCAAGATTCTGGCCTCCACACCGTCGTGTGGGTACGGCCCCTGCATCGCCCACGAGCCGCAGCAGTCGTCCAAGATTCTGGCCTCCACACCGTCGTGTGGGTACGGCCCCTGCATCGCCCACGAGCCGCAGCAGTCGTCCAAGATTCTGGCCTCCACACCGTCGTGTGGGTACGGCCCCTGCATCGCCCACGAGCCGCAGCAGTCGTCCAAGATTCTCGACGGATACGAGGTACGGTAAGGGGCGAAATATTACAGTAGATTAGAATCGATTACTGAAATTATAGTACAAATGAGAAAAATCATTGATTGATACCCAATTGGCAATGAAAATGTATGCCCTGGGTTCTCTCCTGGGTTCTCTTCTTGATGGCTTTTGATTGACTTTTAAATACTTATGAGGGAGTTTCTGAGTCAGTGAAAATATTTCTGTAGTACCTTGGCATTGGCCAAAAAATGGAATTCCTCCAAATTTTGTGGGCATGTAGTACTCACCCAGTGTAGCACAGCGCCAACATATTTAGTGTTATGGATCAGCCTCCGCCGAATGGCAACGAATTTTAAAGTGAAACACAACCCAGCCGAGTTTTTTGTTTCGCAATCAATCAAATCGATTTACATCTCAAAAAATCGACAATATTCGTATGATTATGCGTGAGAAATTTGAGAACTATTGAGTTCAAACTGAACTCGAAAATTCGAAAAAACATTTTTTATAAGTGAACTTTACCTGTCACCTATTTGGTTTTCAGCCCGTAACCAATTTTATTACTTTATTTTAAAGACGAGTGAAGTAGCTCTCACTCATGCAAAAATAAACAAAATTAAAAATAACCTTGGGAGAAATCTCGAAAAAACTAGGCAAAATTTTTAAAAAAATCAGTTCGTGATAAGCAAAAAAGTACCGTAATTTTCAAGGGTGTTTAAGGTTTCAAATTTTGTATCTTTTTTTGGGCATTTGTTTTATATTTCTATAAAGATTTTTAAAAAATTGATAATTATTGATCGCAAAATCGCAGTCCCCATCGTTCCTAGCTCGAGGAGACGATCATTTGGAAAAAAAATGTGAAAAAATATTGAAAACCGCTAGAGATATGATTAGTGGTGAGACCAGTGGTGAGGATACGGTAAATTATCGATTTTTCAAAAACGAGAAATTTTTCGAAAAAATCGCAGTCCCCATCGTTCCTAGCTCGAGGAGACGATCATTTGGAAAAAAAAATTGTGAAAAAATATTGAAAACCGCTAGAGATATGATTAGTGGTGAGACCAGTGGTGAGGATACGGTAAATTATCGATTTTTCAAAAACGAGAAATTTTTCGAAAAAATCGCAGTCCCCATCGTTCCTAGCTCGAGGAGACGATCATTTGGAAAAAAAGATTAGGTCAAAATGTTAAAAATGAAGGAAATACGGATAGGGTCCGACGGACTCCGATAATGGGGAAATGCGTCGTTGTCGTCCGAGTCCGTCCGAGTTGATGCAGAACTCCGTCCGTTCTGAACCTTTTTTCACAAAATTTTGGCACCGATTAGCTCTCACCTATATGAGTCAGGAGAACTGCGAAAAGTTGGGAAATTTATCGGAACATAGTGAAAAAAAAATAATATGTGAAATAACTGCTTATACCATCATTTGTCGATCGGCAATCTTGAGTACTGTAAGTCAAAAACGTCAATTGGCACAGAGTTCATTCTGCTCTGTTTCCTTGCATTTTCTCCATCCTTCCTGTACTCTAAATGCATTCTATTATTTATTTCTCTCAATTATTCATGTATTCTCTCGATGTAGGCAATTTTTTTACAAATTTTTCGGGGGTTCGGGGGTCAAAATCGGGGTATGGTCCGATATCCGACCCCGTGCTCATCACTGTACAGTCATTATCTCGAGTTTTTTTTATCAAATGGCATAGACATTGTGCATTGCAAATCTGTTTTTTTCTATCGTAAACAATGTACCAACAATATTTTTTGCAGATACACGTTGGTTTGGGAGCGGTCTCGACGACCGCGGCGCACTGAGCGCCTTCATCAAGAGGAGCGGAGGCGGGTGGGTGGGCCTCCGCGGCGCACTGAGCGCCATCATCAAGAGGAGCGGTCTCGACGACCGCGGCGCATTGAGCGCCATCATCAAGAGGAGCGGTCTCGACGACCGCGGCGCACTGAGCGCCATCATCAAGAGGAGCGGTCTCGACGACCGCGGCGCACTGAGCGCCTTCATCAAGAGGAGCGGTCTCGACGACCGCGGCGCACTGAGCGCCTTCATCAAGTGGAGCGGTCTCGACGACCGCGGCGCACTGAGCGCCTTCATCAAGAGGAGCGGAGGCGGGTGGGTGGGTGGGTGGGCCTCCGCGGCGCACTGAGCGCCATCATCAAGAGGAGCGGTCTCGACGACCGCGGCGCACTGAGCGCCATCATCAAGAGGAGCGGTCTCGACGACCGCGGCGCACTGAGCGCCTTCATCAAGAGGAGCGGTCTCGACGACCGCGGCGCACTGAGCGCCTTCATCAAGAGGAGCGGTCTCGACGACCGCGGCGCACTGAGCGCCTTCATCAAGAGGAGCGGTCTCGACGACCGCGGCGCACTGAGCGCCTTCATCAAGAGGAGCGGTCTCGAAGACCGCGGCGCACTGAGCGCCTTCATCAAGAGGAGAAAGAATTGCGGACGAAACGTGACGATTTCGTCGGTGAGTCAATGTCTTCAATTTCTAATGTATATCCTATGTTAATACATTCCATTTTGCAGTTAGATGACTGCCCCACTTGGACACGTACTCGAGCGGTGTCATTTCGCACTTCTTCAAGAGGTACGGTGAATTTCAGTAGTGTTGCAACAAGCGTTATACGGGAAGGTGATGCCAGTATAAAAAGGGTTATCACATGTGTCCGTTCTTCCTCACCGAATCATCTAATGCTGCGTGCATGGTGAGAATAGCATATCAGTTCTTCGAAGATTGTGACTACCATTTCCACTCTCCTGGTCCACAAACCCTTCTTGACAAAAAGCACGTCTCATTAACGAATCTGAAGCTTACAAAAATGATTTATTTGCATTATGATGACGTTTTTGGTGGGGTTAAAAATACCAGGTGTGAAGAGAAAAAATAGGCATAGAGTAGTGCTCCAGTCTGCACCGAATCATATTCATTGTTTTTAGTTCGAGAAAGGGCATGTCGGATTTTTTTTCAACGTGGAGAACGTGGACCCGCTCAGTGAGTGTGCAGTGTGGTGTAGTGGGTGGGAAACGTCGCCATGCGAGTGCGAGAAATTTCTCATTATATCCTTGCTCTGATATAACTGATTTATTAATCATTATTTACAGTACCCATCATAGCCGCTGACTCTCGGACGATCTACCATTGTACGTCTACGACTAGAATGAGCAAGAAGACTTCGATGAGTGAGAGGAATCGAAATGCAGAAGGATAACGACGATAATGTAAAGGTGAATAAATATAACATACCGTTCGAAAGCTTACGGAAGCGGAACACTTATTTAATGTGACGCCTGTCTTCTCAGAATATTTTTATAATATTTATTTATTATTATTAAATTTATTATTATTTAAAAAATTTTAATTAATTTTTATTTGCAGATGCACGTTGACAAGATGGTGAGCGCTCCGACCAAGGAACGGCCTTCTCATGCTGACCAAGGAATCCAAAAGCTAAGTCCGCGCTTTTCTTAGAACTGGTGTAGCCTCGTTGGCTCGTCGCACTTTGCTTAGAACTGGTGTAGCCTCGTTGGCTCATCGCGCTTTGCTTAGAACTGGTGTAGCCTCGTTGGCTCATCGCGCTTTGCTTAGAACTGGTGTAGCCTCGTTGACTCATCGATTAGTACCTCTCATGCGAGAGGTATATATTGACTAAATTTCAGGAGCAGTTCGACTTCGGCTGCTCGGGGATTAACTCAAGGACTGCATCTAGAAGGGAATTCTTTGCTATGGATTGGACGGTGACGTGGTATGTAGTGATTTTCGAAACGTGATTTGTCGGACTATCGAAGCCTGTGCCCGAGCAGGTGGGAAGGGAGTGCTGTCAGTGTGTAGAAAAAACAGTTAATTATTGGAAATTCGCTTGTGATACCACTAAAACAAATATGAATTGGTTACATGCATTATCTCGAGTTTTTTTTATCAAATGGCATAGGCATTGTGCATTGCAAATCTGTTTTTTCTATCGTAAACAATGTACCAACAATATTTTTTGCAGATACACGTTGGTTTGAGAGCGGTCTCGACGACCGCGGCGCACTGAGCGCCTTCATCAAGAGCGGTCTCGACGACCGCGGCGCACTGAGCGCCATCATCAAGAGGAGCGGTCTCGACGACCGCGGCGCACTGAGCGCCATCATCAAGAGGAGTGGTCTCGACGACCGCGGCGCACTGAGCGCCTTCATCAAGAGGAGCGGTCTCGACGACCGCGGCGCACTGAGCGCCATCATCAAGAGGAGCGGTCTCGACGACCGCGGCGCACTGAGCGCCATCATCAAGAGGAGTGGTCTCGACGACCGCGGCGCACTGAGCGCCATCATCAAGAGGAGCGGAGGCGGGTGGGTGGGTGGGTGGGTGGGCCTCCGCGGCGCACTGAGCGCCATCATCAAGAGGAGCGGTCTCGACGACCGCGGCGCACTGAGCGCCTTTATCAAGAGGAGCGGTCTCGACGACCGCGGCGCACTGAGCGCCATCATCAAGAGGAGTGGTCTCGACGACCGCGGCGCACTGAGCGCCATCATCAAGAGGAGCGGAGGCGGGTGGGTGGGTGGGTGGGTGGGCCTCCGCGGCGCACTGAGCGCCATCATCAAGAGGAGCGGTCTCGACGACCGCGGCGCACTGAGCGCCATCATCAAGAGGAGCGGTCTCGACGACCGCGGCGCACTGAGCGCCATCATCAAGAGGAGTGGTCTCGACGACCGCGGCGCACTGAGCGCCATCATCAAGAGGAGCGGAGGCGGGTGGGTGGGTGGGTGGGTGGGCCTCCGCGGCGCACTGAGCGCCATCATCAAGAGGAGCGGTCTCGACGACCGCGGCGCACTGAGCGCCTTCATCAAGAGGACCGGAGGCGGGTGGGTGGGTGGGCCTCCGCGGCGCACTGAGCGCCTTCATCAAGAGGAGCGGTCTCGACGACCGCGGCGCACTGAGCGCCATCATCAAGAGGAGCGGTCTCGACGACCGCGGCGCACTGAGCGCCTTCATCAAGGGGAGCGGAGGCGGGTGGGTGGGTGGGCCTCCGCGGCGCACTGAGCGCCTTCATCAAGAGGAGCGGTCTCGACGACCGCGGCGCACTGAGCGCCTTCATCAAGAGGAGCGGTCTCGACGACCGCGGCGCACTGAGCGCCTTCATCAAGAGGAGCGGAGGCGGGTGGGTGGGTGGGTGGGTGGGCCTCCGCGGCGCACTGAGCGCCATCATCAAGAGGAGCGGTCTCGACGACCGCGGCGCACTGAGCGCCTTTATCAAGAGGAGCGGTCTCGACGACCGCGGCGCACTGAGCGCCTTCATCAAGAGGAGCGGTCTCGACGACCGTGGCGCACTGAGCGCCTTCATCAAGAGGAGCGGTCTCGACGACCGCGGCGCACTGAGCGCCTTCATCAAGAGGACCGGAGGCGGGTGGGTGGGTGGGCCTCCGCGGCGCACTGAGCGCCATCATCAAGAGGAGCGGTGTCGACGACCGCGGCGCACTGAGCGCCTTCATCAAGGGGAGCGGAGGCGGGTGGGTGGGTGGGTGGGCCTCCGCGGCGCACTGAGCGCCATCATCAAGAGGAGCGGTCTCGACGACCGCGGCGCACTGAGCGCCTTCATCAACAGGAGCGGAGGCGGGTGGGTGGGTGGGCCTCCGCGGCGCACTGAGCGCCATCATCAAGAGGAGCGGTCTCGACGACCGCGGCGCACTGAGCGCCTTCATCAAGAGGAGCGGTCTCGACGACCGCGGCGCACTGAGCGCCTTCATCAACAGGAGCGGAGGCGGGTGGGGTGGGTGGGTGGGCCTCCGCGGCGCACTGAGCGCCATCATCAAGAGGAGCGGTCTCGACGACCGCGGCGCACTGAGCGCCTTCATCAAGAGGAGCGGTCTCGACGACCGCGGCGCACTGAGCGCCTTCATCAAGAGGAGCGGTCTCGACGACCGCGGCGCACTGAGCGCCTTCATCAAGAGGAGCGGAGGCGGGTGGGTGGGGTGGGTGGGCCTCCGCGGCGCACTGAGCGCCTTCATCAAGAGGAGCGGTCTCGACGACCGCGGCGCACTGAGCGCCTTCATCAAGAGGAGCGGTCTCGAAGACCGCGGCGCACTGAGCGCCTTCATCAAGAGGAGCGGTCTCGAAGACCGCGGCGCACTGAGCACCTTCATCAAGAGGAGGAAGAATTGCGGACGAAACGTGACGATTTCGTCGGTGAGTCAATGTCTTCAATTTCTAATGTATATCCTATTGGTATGGGTTGAAAACAGCAGACGCGCTTTCTAAGATTGGTCGGATGTAAATAGAGAAGGCTTTCATGAGTACGTCTTTGTTTTTGGTACGCAATGCTCTCAGAATAATGTGGCACGCTGTTTTGGCTTTATTTGCTATTAAGTTGATTAGTAATAAATAAACTGTTAAAATTAATTCAATATTTTTCATTGTTCTTGCACTTTGTTCTAACAAGGAGGGTATGCGATTCGCCAGGGCTACAATTGTCTAGGCATCAAGCATAAATGATGATTTGAAATAGGACGGTACATTACAAACATTAACTCTACTTAGTGTTATTAAAAACTTATTTAAAACACATTACTCATTTAAGCATACATTCTACAGCGCATTTCGGTTCCACCACTGCTACTAAGTACTCGCGCTAAGATATACAACAATAGTGTTTCAGAATAGCAGGGATACCAATAAATAAGTGCAACAACTATTGCTATGAATAACAATTGATTTACAAAACCCTCTTTTTTTCTATTCCTGTACGTCTATTCCTGACTATAATATTAAGAGCTTTCATCGATTTTTTTAATGGGTGCAAGCATGTCGGATTATTTTGATTATTGATTTGTGGAACAAAAGCGAGATATTCAACATTTGAGAAGCACTACGACTTCGGCTGCTGACTGAGTGACTGGCGTAGTGAGAGCAGGACGAATTTCTCCTCTACACGTAAACAACGCGATCTCTTCAGTGAGTCAATGTACCTTTGAGAGATATTATATCATTGTCTCACTGGTGTTCATTAATTAATATAGTTACAGTACGTCAATCAACAAGCGGCACGAATCAGCAAGAAGATCTCAACGGGTGAGGGGAAGGAAGGAAGACGACAAAAATGGAGAGGTGAATTATTATTTACGATCGATATCATTTGAATAGGGTAGCTTTGCCACGGACGATAGAAGTAAAATCTAGTTACTTTGTCATGTTGTGTGGTGCTTCTCTTCTCTATCAAGAACCATTGAATGATTAGATACTGCGCTTCACCGGCCGGCACTTTCCTAGTTTTAACCAAGCCCCGCCCCCTTTCCCTCTCCCCTCCCTCCTCATCCCCTCTGGCACTGCACTCTCTCGCCTCTCCTCGAACCCGCGTATTCTAGAGCGCGCAGTTTCTGGGGTTCGTGTGAATGATAACACCGAACTGTAGCTTGCAGCCCTGAACATACGTCTATGGTATACGGAAGATGGGCTGGCTCTACTGCCGAAGCCCAGAATGGGTCTAAAATCGCCAAGTCGAAAAATTCTCAGTCTCTCTCACGAGAGGTATTGGTTACAATTTCAGAGCCAGTTTATCTTCGGCAGCTGGATGGCTCAATGAGGACGTGGTTCAATTGCGGACGACACGTGTCGATTTCGTCGGTGAGTCTATGGCTTCGAATTCTTATGTGAAAAGAGGTCAAATACCCCTACCGCAAGGACGTATGCATGCAAAATTTTTAGACCATTTTGATCAAAATTAGAGAAAAGCATACCACTGATCGACAAAAAGGGAGGAACCTTCCCGAAAGCGAAATTTTAATCTCAAAATAAAATCGATTAATCCGCTCCACCTACCGTAACTCTTGACAGGCGTTGCGGAGGTCGCGAGGATCTGAAGGAGCTGGTGATCATGTGCGAGGATGGAGTGCTCGGAGCGACCAAGGTGGCCAACATGCTCCTCGCTCTCAAGGTACGGTAGTTATCGATCGATTGATCGATTGAGGGTTACGGTAGTCATCGATCAGTAGCTTATGGGGATTGCTTAGGTTAGTGTGCCGAAGGCCGCGGATCTATAGAAGACCGATCCATGATTACGGTATCGATTAATTTTCGGCATCCGCCGTCCAGCCGGGCATCCTGCGGGCGAAGATGCACAAGCTGTCCGAATTCCTCGACGAGCCCCTCACGCAGATTAGCAAGAACATCAGATCTTTGATCTTTGATCTTTGGTCGTTGATCTAATAGGCCTTCCAACTTATCCCCCTTGCTTGAGCCTCGCCCCCTTGTACTCACAGCGCTAATACTTGTTGTGTAAAAACCATGATTACGGTAGCAGAGAATATCGATTTTTTCCTTGTTTTTTTTCCCGAAGAAGAGTAGATTCGCCTTATGTTCTTGTCGAGGCGGTGTAATTTCATTTGCATAGGAGTTTTCTGGTATTATTCACACATCTCAGAGCTAAATTTTAGAGTTTTCGGTGCGATTTTCGCCACCGCACCGAAACTGTGTTACTGTTGTCTCTATGCGCCGTCTGAGATACATTCCTATGAATAAATACGATAATAAATACAATATATCGGATTTTCTGTAAGAGTGTAGGAATGCCTTCCACCAGGAAAAAGTTTTGGTGTCCGATTTTCATGAAAGTTGGTTGGTGGGTACCAATGGGGGTCAGGACAAGAACCATCTAGTTGGTTTGGTCAATTATCGATTTTATCGATTTTTTGGGCTTAAATCTTTAAAAGACCATAACTACCTTCATTTTCATCGCACAGCGAGCGGATTTTGCGCAATGAATTCGTCTCACAATTATCTACAAAAAGTTGAAAAAGGGCAATATGAAAAAAGTTGGTCTTTCACCTGAAAAATCGATAAAACCTATTTTTTGGTCAAAAAAGTGCCTGTTTCTCGAAAGTTAACCGGAAAGGCAAAACTTTTTTTGCATTTTTTACATTTTTAGACCCGTTTCGAAGTTGTTTACGTCAATGGTTTTCGATATCTCTGGCCGCGGGATGTCGTTTACTAGTAGAGCTCGGACATAGTCGAAAAATCGGTTTTTTTGGCCATAACTAGCTTCAAAATGGTCGAATCTAGACTTTCAAAAGAGAAAAATTTAGCTTTCAACGAGACAAAAAGAAAAGTTTTAATTCAAAAATGTCTAGGACTAACCATTTTCGTGTTATTTAGGAAAACCCGCTTTTTCAGCGGGATTTTTTTGTGTGACGGCGGGAAAACGCTCTTTGCGGTTTCTATGCTTTGGAAATTTATCTCAAATACTTTTTACATTAATTTCGTATGAATTTACGTTCTGTTCATTTGGTCCCTCACTAAATTTCAGATCTATAGACACCTTGTTAATGATATGTTAATTTAAAATTGGATATTTTCTAGTCCCGAATTCACGTACTGTCTGCCATGGAAAGAGAATGAAAGAAAAATTCTGGACACGGCTGAAACTGATTCTGAGTTCGAAGAAGATGATAAAGTCGTTGCATTATACAAAAGGTGAACCTGTGAACGAGATTCCTCTCTCTACCCCCCCCCTTTGCTATCGAGAAGAGAAGGTGAGGGGGAAGGGATAGTGAGGGACCAAATGAACAGAACGTAAATTCATACGAATTAATGTAAAAAAGTATTTGAGATAAATTTCTGAAGCATAGAAACCGCAAAGAGCGTTTTCCGCCGTCTCACAATCCAAAATCCGCTGAAAAAGCGGTTTTCCTAAATAACTCGAAAAATGGTTAGTCCTAGACATTTTTGAATTAAAACTTTTCTTTTTGTCTCGTTGAAAGCTAAATTTTTCTCTTTTGAAAGTCTAGATTCGACCATTTTGAAGCTAGTTATGGCCAAAAAACCGATTTTTCGACTATGTCCGAGCTCTACTAGTAAACGACATCCCGCGGCCAGAGATATCGAAAACCATTGACGTAACAACTTCGAAACGGGTCTAAAAATGTAAAAAATGCAAAAAAAAAGTTTTGCCTTTCAGGTTAACTTTCGAGAAACAGGCACTTTTTTGACCAAAAAATAGGTTGTATCGATTTTTCAGGTGGAAGATCAACTTTTTTTCATATTGCCCTTTTTCAACTTTTTGTAGATAATTCTGAGACGAATTCATTGCGCAAAATCCGCTCGCTGTGCGATGAAAATGAAGGTAGTTATGGTCTTTTAAATATTTAAGCCCAAAAAATCGACAAAATCGATAATTGACCAAAACCAACTAGATGGTTCTTGTCCTGACCCCCATGGGTACCCACCAACCAACTTTCATGAAAATCGGACACCAAAACTTTTTCCTGGTGGAAAAACATGCTGATTTTGCTACACTCTTACAGGAAATCCGATATATGAATTGTTTGAATACATTGTGATAAACGTGAAAAAAATGGGAACAAAAAAAATTGGTGCTTCCGCAATGTCTTTCTACCATTCAAATCTACACAATTCCGATCAATCTACCTACCTATTCCGTGCTCCCCTTTCATTTTTTTCGAGATAGGAGAGATAGAGGAGGGGAGTGAAGGGATGTTGAGAGAATGGGCTAGATTTTGAGGTTTTGGAGGGTGATGGGGGCACTCTCTTTCGAGAGCTCAACTCTGTTATTCTGTTATTCATTCTCTCAACATCCCTTCACTCCCCTCCTCTATCTCTCTCTCTCTCTCTCCCCTACACTCTCTACTCACCCCCTTCCCATCCTCCCTCTTCCCCTCACTCATCCTTACTTTCTCATTCTGTTTTCTCATTTCCTTTCTCTCCTGTCTTATTTGCACTTTCCTATGGTCCTAACATTGTCTTTTCATGTGATATTCCGACTGATGATGGGCTGTTGCCCGAAACGTCTCAACCGATGATAAAAGATCAATCATCTATCTTCTCTTACTTGTTCTTTCTCCGGCATTACTAAGAAGCCTTCTCAGTATCCCCGAAAGGAAAAGAATCACTGAGTATCCACTATTGGTAGGATGAGATTATTGTAGGATACGGAAGTGGATCGATTACCGTACCATTTAATCAAAAGGCACAGCAAAAACGCGTGAGTCGCGGGCACGGTACGCACGGGCGGGTTCTTGCTGAAATGGGCTTGGTTACGGTAGGAGCACGGTATCGATTGATTTGGGTGGGAGGTAGAGTAGACTCGGGGTCGGGCACGTATGCGGTAGATCAGAGTCGTAGACGGGACGAGGAGAAAGCGAACCCACCGATCGGACATGGTCTATGCGTAGAGAATGGAGGGAGGAGGGAGGAGGAGGACCTTTTATTGGCGGAGGACAAGAGGACTAGTAGAGAGATGAAGTATTCTTCGACTCGGAATCTCACAATCTCGGCATAAGCCATCTTTCCACGAATTCCGCTTTATGGATTACTTGTTTAATAGGATGCAAAATATGCGTGTCAAGTGTTAACACTGGGCTAAAGCGAATTCAGAAATGATTTTATCATATCAACTACACCGGGAAAGATAATGGGAATGCGTTATTGATCGGGATCGGTAGGGCTAATTGGCGAGGAGAACGAAACATGGTCAGGGCGGGAGAGATCAAAGATCGGTTTGTCTACCCGAGGCAGCAACTCGTTATAGGGGAAAGCCTTTTGTTTGATACAAACATCAAAAGATCAAAGATCAGATGGGCGGTGTCAATCGATTCGCCTCCTTCTCCTCATCGTACGCGAACACCCTGAAGGTACGGTAGTTTAGGGATACGATAGTTGATCGTCAACTGGTGTTTTATCGGAAATGAAATGACTATTACATTTGTTTGTGTTCTCAAATAGATAGCATAAAGTGATTCCAGGCTATGGTACTCAAAAAAAATCAATAATTACCGAAACATGCGGTATATCACGTGAATGAAGGAGCAGCCGACAAAAATGAGTACAGCCAGAGCTCCGAGCAGCAGGAACCCCAGCCAGTGCGTGCCTGGAGTTTAGTTTGGAAGATAGTGATGAAAATCTATTTCAAATGATGCGGTATTTGTGATCAGAAACTTGAGCTATTCTGTGCTTGCCATAGTTATTGTTGTATCATAAAATAATAAACCGTTCTGCGTAATCCGATTCCTATCGTTCATTTCGACTTCTGACTGGAGGGTCCCCGACCCTAGCTCTTGTTCCTAATCGTTTCCTAGAGGCACTAGTAGCACTTACTGAGAAAATGAGAATTTTAGTATAAATCAATAACGAGCTAGCGAATAAAATGTTCCGTATTATGCGCTAAACACCGTAGCGTCTCCGCTAAGCATTTGACGATAATTGTAATCATGATTAAGGCAATTTTTTCGATTTATATAATGTGCCGTACCTGGCTCCTCCGGCGGTGGACCCAGATTGAGGAAGGGATTCGCGTGGTGCGGAGGCGGTCGGGAACTGTAGAGGGCCGGAGATCAAAGATCATTATTTAAGTTTATTCTACAACTAGCCAGATACGCTCGCTGCGCTCGCTCGCTGGCTAGGTGTCGCCGGGTTGTGATAGTCTTCTGCGAGCGCTTCGCGTCGCCGGGTTGTGTGTTAAGGTTTTATCCCAGTCATATGCGAACGCTTGCAAAAGGCTTGTGAGGACTCGAGCGACTCGAAAAAGAAGTTGGGATGGAGCCACTTCGTGCCTGTGGTGCCTTCCGCCAGGGACTCGCAGGTTAGGCTTTGGTTAGGCTAAACGCCGGGTATTTTTTGCATCGATAAAGTAAATCTGACCCGCCGAACCTTTTGGGATACTGCAATCGGGTTACGGTATCGATTTATGATGAAAGTCATAAATCTGATACAGCGAACTAAATCTGACCCGCCGAACCTTTTGGGATACTGTAATTGGGTTACGGTATCTATTTATGACGAAAGTCATAAGTCTGACCCGCCGAACCTTTTGGGATACTGTAATTGGGTCACGGTATCGATTTATGACGAAAGTCATAAATCTGACCCGCCGAACCTTTTGGGATACTGTAATTGGGTTACGGTATCGATTGATGACGTAATAATAAAATAAAAAAGATAGTAATCGATTTGATTTGGTTAAGTGAAAACAATGCAAAAAACGAGTCATAGTTACGCAATTTTTCATAGTGATGACGAAATTAATTATCGATTTTCAAAGATTTTTCAGTTACAAGTAGTTTGGTGACAAGCACGATCGATTTGGTTTAGTTTCCGATGAAAACGGTGCGAAAAACGGATTATTGCATAATGATGACGAAATTAATTATCGATTTTTTGCTGGATTTTTTTTTCATGTGAAGTCCTTTGGTAAAGATCTTAGGGATGCAGGATGAGTTTAGATCGAGTTCTGAGCAAAAAAAGGTCGAGCGTGACAGACACACAGACACACAAACAAACACACAGACGGACCGACAGACAGACTTTCTAAAATTATAGTCTCTTAGTAACCCAGTCCAAGATTGACATTAATTTCATAGAGAGGCTGTTTAACTAACGTCTGAAACTCATTTAACTTATTTTTTTAAATTGGTCAATGCCACGATTGGGTCGCCTATTTATTGAAGGTTTGACATGATGCAGATGTATATGCAGTAAGGTTGCAGGTTCGGTATCTGCAATACCGCGCGAGAGGGGCGATATGTAAAGAGGGTGCGGTAATACCGCAACATTCTCCTCTCACTCCTCCATTCCTTTGCTCTCTCATCCTCTTTACATATCGCCCCTCTTGCGCGGTAATACCGAAACCGATCTCGTACCGGCAACCCTAATATGCAGATGATAATGATGCAGAAAGGCTTGTCCGTTCAGCAGCATGAAATACGATCAAAGATCAAAGACCAGAGATCAAAGCCCAACTCACCGCCCCAGTTGATTCATAATCGGCTTGGAGAGGTCCGTGCCTCGGGCCATCCGTATCATGCACCAGATGAACAACAGGATCAGCCCGGCGTTCCAGAAGAACTGAAAAAGATCAAAGATCAAATAACAAAGATCAGGCTCTTCAAATGCTTTATGCTTGTTCCAGCTCATTCACTGGTCATGCCATGAGTTGCCTAATAGACAATTTTCGAGTTGACATTCTTGGAAAAATTAGACCACCCACGTTGAAGAATAAAAAGGGCCTGAGCAGGCCGGACTTCCGCTTGTGCAGTCCCCTCAGAAGGCAGACGACGGAGAAGAAATCGAAGATGAGAATGAGCACCTCAATATTGTTCTTTGAACTTGGATCTTCGATCTTCTGTAGGTTTACCAATATCACTTCGATGGCGAATCCCCGACTCTCAAAGTCTCGATTGTTTCTACAGTTTTCTATTTGTACGATTCCTATCCGATTATGCAATTTTAATTCAAATTCTTAGCATAAAGATGAAAGATGAAACCTCAAAGTACGGATTCAGTCCCAGTCGTCCGACTCCGAGCAGGACCAACAGGGCGTTGAGTAGGACGGAAACGAGCGAGAGACCACCGATAATGCCCGCACCTTTCTCAAAGTAAGAATTCGAGATAGATACATTTAATCGTCACTTTTTGTTTTTTCTTCCGAACCAGGTTGGACACTTCTATTTTTTTGGCCCGGGCTGTGAGCGTTCTGAATGTGAAGGGGGTAGGGAATTAGAATGAAGGGAGTGAATATTCTGCGAGAAATGGCTTGCCCAGAAATCCAAAAAGTGCCATCCAGAGTTCGAACTACGAGTAATGTACGCGATTCTTACCCCGGATGGACAGAATCGTTCACCCTAATCTGGAGAGAACAAAGGGGGTTAGAATGCTGTGCAAAGTGATTTGGATTGAATGTATTTGGGGATCAAAAATTCATGGAATTTGGTACAGGTAATGGTTTCTTTATTTCATGCACTCTCATCGGTCAGAATTTCGAGGGAGTGTGAAGAATGAATCTTCATCTAACACTATTTGTTTTTTCTCGACCAAGGGAACAAGGAGATCGAATAAGGAGATTACTTAGATCTGATTTTGAAACGTAACATAAGCGATCATTCAACTTCCGCTTCAGATCAGTGAATACACTCCGCCTGTCATGTTTTCTTAGCCCAATGAATCGATAATTTCCCCCTTCCGTCTCATTGTTATTTCAACAGGTGTTTCGGCTAGATGTCTGCGATCTCTCTTATTTTTAAACTATTCCCTCTTATCTGAACTTCAACATGCGTTTCAATCTGTTTTCCTATTGATTCTGACCGATTCAAAAAATGTTTCACGTCACTAAATTACTACGTCATTAAATTCAAAGACGTTGTTGGTGAGGCGAAAAGAAGGAAGTGGATATGAGTGGAAAAGATCTCTCGAGCGCCTCACACCCGATGGACGCTGAATGTGCTCAATTGATCCCCGGATGGCATAAGAAAGCAAGGACGTCCGCAGAAGAGATGGCGAGACCATTTCGTTAAAGCAGCGGGACAATGGAAAATACTCATGGCAACCCAGCTGCATAACACCCTTTGAACCAGCTGATAAAGGTGATTAAATGTCAAATGTCAAAGTGTCTCTGAAAAGCAGCATGATTCAACAAACGTAATGCAGTTATTCGAATTATTCACAAAAGCGATTCCGTTATCCATTTTCCGCTGACCAGTTGTAAGTCCGCCTCGAAACATGACGGGCGAGATCATTCCATGTCACTTGTCAGGAATCTCATCTTTGATGGGATCACGCTCTCTCCATTTTTGAGTGTTCTCTCGCCGATTAGAGAAAGTGAGTGACCGTGAAAACGAAGAGAGTTAGAGTAAACTATGGCAAGGAGACACCTGATTTCCGCGTGTCAATGCGGTCCTAATCACGCTCATTTTTCTTTTTCAAGTCTTCTCGTTGCGAGTGCTCTCTTGCCGATCAGACAAACAAGAAAGAGTGCGAAATGACTAGTGCAGAGCCTTAATTTTGTCCTGATTCATACTCCTCCTCATGTGATCTCAACAGAAAAAAGCAAAAAAAGAAAAAAAATCAAGATCAAATTGAGTCTCTTAGAAGGAGGAAACTACTGTAAAATCCAGGTTATGAAAAGCTATTGTGAAGAAATAAAGAAGGCCAGGATCGCGTGGAGTGCAAGGATTAAAGATTAATGATCAAAGTTCAAAGATCAAACCTGTAAATGGATCTTGCCGCAGCAGCACTTGCTCGAGGGCGGTTTCTCGAAGAGTTCCGTCGCCTGGAGAGATCAGAATTCAAAGATCATGACTATGCTGCCACAGATAAACTTGCAGCGACAGTATCAAAGTCTCTGTGAACTAAGCATTTTCGTTTCAATCGTGACTTGGACCGATCAAGATACTGATTCAGGAATCGGCTTTAACAGAGGTGTGCAAAAATGTCTCTCATTTCGAAATGCTCTCTCGCTGGTCAGAATAAGATCGTGAGATTAAAAGTAAATGAGAGTTGGAGAATCGTGAGCCCTATGTGTGGATACCTCTGTCTGCCGTTCGCTCCTTTCGCTCCTCACATGTCCATTCGTGTGATTTGCATGTTGCGGCGGAGGCATCTGAACATTAAATTTAAAAAATAATTTACAATCTAAAAAAATCTACCTACGATCCGAAAGCTCGAAAATGAAACAAAAGAACAACTTGGCAAGAAAAGCGAGGTAATTCCGCAAGGCCTCGAGAAATTAGCCCAATAAATGGGCCTAGAACGAGCGAAAGCGGCAACAGAATGTAGAGGTCGAAATGCGGGCGATCTTAATTTTATTGGTCAAAGAGCAAAGAGAGTTCGTGAAATGAGAATACGAGAATCCGAACTCCATAAAGACAATAGCGCAACAGATGGCCAGGGATGGGTCAAGGAAGGGGTTGAGGAGGGAGAGGCTAATCAAAATCTCCCCTCCTTACTAGTACATAGTAATAGACCGGAAGGAGGTCCTTGGCCCACTCTCAGAGTTGGGGAGGGGGGGGCACTATCAGCAATTCAGTTATTGCGTGTCTGTCTGTGGTAGGGATACCTAGATTTGAGGGACTCTCTCGATTTTGCATGCTCTCTCGTCACTCTAACTGACGAGAGACCAGTACTCTCTCAATTTTGTGCACTCTCTCGCCTGCGTATCATCGTACAGATTCTACAGTAACCCGGAGAGTGATTCTGTCACGAACTCTGTACGGGAATGAGTGAGGCTGTTTTGATACGGGCTTTTCGTGATGAAAGCAAGAGAACTTATGCGTGTAAACTACTTTAGCATTCTGGGAATGAATAACTGCGAAAACATATACAATCCGGGATCAGCATATCGTTAAAGTGCAGGACTTCAGAAAAAACAGCGAAAAGATGCTTTCAGGTTGAGAAAATCCTAGAATAGCCAGGAAAAACAGCAAACCATGGCGAGTTTACTGCACAACTTATTCAAATGGAGGAGGAGAGAGGGAGGGAGCAAGAGTGATTCCAAGACTGCGCCCAGGAGTGAGAGGGGAGGAGGGAAACTGAGGAGACACTCTCTCCATTTCGCCTGCTCTCTCATCTCTCTAACAAGCGAGATAGATACTCTCTCCATTTCGCATAGCCTCTCGCTTCTCTGAGAGACGAGAGAGTAGGGCGAATGGAGAGACGAGAGAGTCCAAGCAGGCTGCATAAATGCCGGAAGCAACACTCACCCATTGAAAAGGCGCGACTTTGCGGACGTTTGGGCTCATTATTTATCTGAGTCTCTCGATTTGCCATGCTCTCTCGCCTGCTCTGATCTGTAATATCTTCAATTCACATGCTCTCTCGACGGTCAGAGTGCGCGAGAGAGTATGTTAAATGGAGAGAGTATTGTTCCTAGGGCACTTTGGCACACTGTCAATTGCGCTGTCATTCCAGGCAAAAGGCCGTCGGGATTGACGACTTGAAAGCATATAAAATAACACCTAAGCAAAGAGGACTCTCTCCATTTTGCGTGAGTATGTGAAATGAAGAGACGCACTCTATTCGGCCAGGCTACCTAGCGATCAAAGCGTAAACTATCAGCTAAAAGCTGCGACGAAACTATGGGCTTTCAACTTGCCATTCAGTAAATGTGCATTCGCTAAAGGCTTAGATAGTGTTTGAAATGAATGCTTGGAAGCAAAAATATGATAGACTTTGACCTTGTGAGCTCTTAATGTTTCAATGGAATCGACATAAAAACTGAGTGAGTGTAAATATTGAAAACGAACGAGGAAAAAATGAGAAAAGTCAGCTATAGCGTGTGACTTATTGCGAGGTGGGAATATAGCTGTGATGATGAAGCCTTCCGTCTCTCCATTCTCTCCACTCTCTCGTCTGTCAGAGAAGCGAGAAATGGAGAGAGTACGGAGATGAAACGTATTCAGGGTGAGAGAAGAGACGGTGAATAGAGGCTTAATCCGTTCATGGAAACTCGAGGGAGGTGCTGGCGAGGGATGAAATTTCTCAAAGACATTACTTGGAGTCAGGACGATCCGAGATTACTGAGGAACTAATCTGAAAAAGAATGATCACAGAAGCGCACTTGAGGTAGTGAGTCACTGTGAGTCTATCTGAGTGAGGTGAGAGAATATGAGTAGAATCCCAGCAATAAGTCCATCAGGAAAACAACGGAAGGTGTGGTGGGAAGCTGGAGTAGCAGAGTAAGTTGTAGCTTATCAACTGGGATTGAGCGGTTTGAGGTAACTGATCGTGAAATGGAGGACTTCACGGTTTCCCAGTCTTAATGGCTCGATCTACCCCTAATCCCTTCCATAGCGCAGTGGAAACCTATCTATCCGGTGAAATCTCCCATGAATAGACCACTAATCCCCTCTAAGAGGTGTGTGTACGGGATCAGAGGAGGATCAAGAGTAATATTTCCAAGTCGAAATCTGTCAATTGGAAGGGGTTTTGGAGGGGTTTGAGCCCTGGTGAACATGAAAATGTGGAAAAATATTGAAGAGCACAAACACCCATCTAATCCGACAAGTGCGCTCATCTTAAAGATTAGATTTTAGAAAAATGAACTAGGAAGATCAAAGAAAGATTCAGAAAGGAGATATCACGAAGACTCTATTGCTTGAATAAGGAAACTACAGCAATCTGAGAACAGGATTAATAAGTAGACCGACTCCATTACCCATCATCACTCTAACGTGTGAAGGAGTGAATGAGGGATGTCAACACCTCCGCTCCTCCACCACTCAGATGGAGCGAGAGAGCACGCATTTTTGAGAGACGGCGAACATGAGTGATTCTCGACCACCACCACTACACAGCCATCATCATGCCTGCGGCTAATGGGAGGCCGGGGCCGGAAGATTGATGTCCGGGAATTAGCCGGATTTGACATACTGAGGGCCGGTAAATAGAAACTGGCTCGGCTCAGAGTAACAGAAGTTAAAGTCCGATACAAATGAACGATAACACATCTAGCCCATAACCTTTCAAGAATGACCAATACATATCTTAGAGAATTGTGACTATATCTAGTAAAGTGAGAACAGTGACATATCGGGCTGATTGGGGATACTTGAGAAGGTAGAGACACAGTAAGAATACTTGGAATGCGAATTAACCTAGTATCACGCTGCGATACTCATGTATTCTCAATCGTACCTAATAATATGATATGAATAATATGATTCTTGAAACACAAATAATTCGGCGAAAATTGGAATGAAAACATGGAAAATAACAGAAATATAGAATGCTGTAAAAGATAAATTCAATGAAGGAGTGATATATTATTAGAATCTGGAAGCATCTTTCCCTTCGCTGCTCTTAGCGACGGTCTCAACGGCAGCGAGAAGCAATGTATTGTGACAGTTTTGCTTCAGAAAAAATAATCGGCCAAAACCACAAGGGAAACGCATTGATGAGGCAGGAGGTTTTGTTGATAAAGAGTGCTCAGAGGATAGAAGAGATGAGGGAGGGGGGGGGGAAGGTTGGGGGAAGAATCACTCACCCGTCTCTCTCGCAATTACGCCGTCTCTAATCAATCAGAGATGGGGAGAGAGTAGAGCGAATGGGGAGAGCGGAGAGACGAAGAGATAGGAAAAGATAGACACCCCCGAGGTGAGCGGAAGATAAAGCGGCGCCCACGATGACAGCTGGGCTCTGGCCCCTGTCACGAACTCCAAGTCGGGAAATTGCCGGAGCCGGGGATTGCTTGACGGTTCTGTGGTATAAATCCGGCCAGTCATGGATTCTGGATAATGGGCAAACGGTGATGGTTGAACATTGCTTTCCTGTCGTTAACGGTACCGTACACTGACCCGGAGAATCTGAAAGCCGGGAAGTCTGCCGGGACAGGGAAATATCAGGGTCGGGAAACGGAGGAAGCAATCAAAGCCGGTGAGAAGTCAGGTGCAAAGTGGAGTGCGGCGGGCCATTAATCAGCGAGTATGAGCCGAGAGGAGTGATTGGAAGGTGAGATTAGAAGAGAGAAGAGGTGATGTGGAGTGGATGAAGATGTGGGGTGAATTGATCTACGTTATCAGAGTACTAATGTTTTAAATCTTGGTAGAAATGACTGCGAAGTGTTGAAGACGTGATCTATACGTTTCTTGATCTTGGAATGGTGTTTTGAATGTTTTAGGGCTAATAAGGAGAACACAGGGGAGTTAAAATATGTGGCGATCTTCTATTGCGGATTAATATGCAGGATTGGAATAAGGATTTCGGGCAGAATGCGCTTTGATATGAAGTGGAAAATGATAGAGGAGTTAGTTGATCTTCCACTGTTCGCAACCACTTCTATCCAGATTTAAAAGATTAGAAGTATGATAACGTAGATCAATCCTCCCCACGTCTTCATCCACTCCACTCTTATACATTGCGAGATAAACTTGACAATGAGCGAAAAATGAGAGAGGAAGCAAACTCACGATCGTCGTTATCCATCTTGGGTGTAGTTTCTCCATCGACGGCGTGGTCGACAGGGAAAGCAGCGGACTGACTCTCTTCTTTCCCTTGCTCTCTCGCTCTGTCTGGCCGTCGAGAGACTGTACGGAGCGGAGAGACCATTGCTCGAGAGCGACATCGCACTATCTCATTCATCAGACGACTCATTTCTTTTCTCTCGTCGGGCCCTCTCTCACATCACCGTGCTCTCTCATTGATCAGAGCAGCGGTGAGAGATCAGGGAAAAATGAGAGAATCATTCCCCGAATAATCGTCTGACTCTCTCACATCACCGTTCTCTCTCGTATCGTCGATGAGACGAGAGATTAAGAGAAAGTGAGAGAGTCCGATCAAGACTGATCTTGTTGTGATGGGACGCGATGGAAGTAACGACTTTGTTTGAAAACACACACTGCCACTCTCGAGCGTGCGATAAATCACGGCAGGATAACGACCACACTAATTGTATTGCTGTTCAAATATAACTATATTCGCAGTTATTTGATTCCTTTGGTGGCGTGGTTCAACTCCAACATCATCATAATCAATGATTCGCGACTTTTTTATTTGTCTATAATTGAAAATTTGACACAACGAAAAAATGCAAATACATAATATGGGAATGCAATGAGAGCATGGCTAAGTAACTTTCTTATTGTTCACATTGAGGCTCCCGACTCTTGGTTGGAAGTTTGTCCGTTTCGGAGTGATAATACTGAAAAAATCAACTTTCTTTAAAAAAAGTATAACTAAAATATCTAAACAACCCTCTCATTTCTCCTGGCATCGCCAACAGACATATTGGATACACTGCTGCAATGGATAGGTTCAATAAGTTTTCAATGAAAATAATATCGAAGAAATGTTCGCCCGGATCCACGAAAGATAAAATGAACACAGCGAATATTGAAGCCTGAATTTGTTTTTTTAAAAATATTTTTTGTGAACCATAAATATATTTCTATATATAGCTATATATAGCTCGAAATACGTTGTGACTGTCTCTTTATGTGTGTGAAATATGAGGAGACAGCAACCCGCATTTCGAGCACTAACTGACTATAATAACAACTTACAGTGTAAATATCGAATGCAGTGAGATTTTGTCGGAATAGGTTGATTTCTACACTCGACCTTTCCTTTTTGTACTGTCTGAGTCTTCTGGAAGGTGGTGATGGATAACAATGAGATGCAAATCATACCGTGAAGAGCTCATGATCACGTAATACAGAATAAGTACAACGATTACGCATGTGTGCGGGAGATAGATGAGACAGCCAAGCATGATTTGGATCAGTTCCGTATCGATGAAACAACGATGGTAATACATTTTCGCCTGCAATTAAATATATCGATCGATTTTGAAGGTTCTGTTTGGAGAAAGAACGCAAAAAGCATAGATAACGGTTCAAATTACCGTGGTGCTGTAGTTGTATTGGCATTGACACATGAAAAATAAGAAAGCGACGACGATGGAACACAACCACGACATCACACATGTGAGTACTGTTATCCTCCTAAATGAGTTCTTGGTCAATGGATTGCACGATTATCATGTACATGTGCAACCAATAGAAATCCGAAACGAACATTGGGGATTTTCTTGTGTCTTCTGATCTTGATGCAGACCAGCAGCAATTCACCGAAAGAGCCATAAAAAAGAAGAGCACACCTGCAATCGTAACTCTGGCTGTTAGGGATTCGTCTCCTCATTCCTCTCGGCTCTCTTACCGCTATTGTAAGTGAAAGAGCGCGAGGAGTGAAAAGAACGAACGATTTTTTTACTTATTTTTTCTTCACTCTGACAAGTCAAATCGCAACGGGGAATAAAGTGAACGCTTACCATAATCAGCGAATATTGACGTATAGAAGATGAACATCTCATATTCCATTGGAAAGTGTCCCCAAGGCTGCCAGAAGATATTATTTTCAGAAATTTGATTAGTTGTGTTTCAGAGTTTAGTGTGTTTTGTTCTCACACGAGTTAAATTTAAACTTTTTCCTCTTTTTTTTGAACAAAACATGAAGGCAGGTGGAAACATGGTAGGCTAACGAAGTGGACAGGCAACCCGCGGAGAATTTCGTTTCAACACATGAGCCAATTTAATTTTTTTGTTAATTTGTCTTCCCTTCTACATACCAAATAATCGCTGAATATGGAAAACGGAATATTGAATCCTATCTCAACAAAAGCCTTTAATGAAGTGCCCACGACCAGATTAGACACGATGATGTAAAAATGATTCTGAAAATAGTTTTGAAAATTATAAAAATAAAGTGTAATTGAATAATAAGGTGAATTTCAAGATCCTAAAAAAATGAAAAATTGCCACTTTCACATCACCTCGTCAAGTATGTAATGTAATTTAATTTCATACTGAAAAGGGATAACATATGGGTGATAAATGTTACCTTCATAAGTTTCTTCCTTCCATGAATCAGAACTCCAATGGCAAGGATGTTGAAGAAAGCAGCAACTATTACGACCGATATTTGCAATGTGAGAAAACCAATGAACTTCCAAGTGTTACTGACACCAGAGTTGATCTTGAATGTCGGAGGACCTGGGATATCGAATTAGGAACCACAACATGCATATAAACTAACCGCGAAGAGTAAACACCATTTTGATGGACGAATTCTAAAAAAAGATAGACATGCGCCAGGATCTGGATAAATGCAATTACGCGCGAAAACATATTTTTTATCAGGATACAATTAATTGGAGTATGAGATAATAAAAAAAGACGTTTAAAGGACATAAATAGACATTGGGTGACCCTAGTGGCGATACTTGTGTGTGAACGGTTTATCACACAACGAGGATTGAAACATGATTTACCGAGGAGGAATAAACATTTTTCACTTTCGCAACTAAGTTTCGCGTTGAGAAAGGTGTTGATTATAGACTGGGGAGAACGAGATTACAGGTGTCCTTAATTTGCTTGGAAAGGTGTAAAAACACATGCCTTCGTATATCAAAGTCTCACATGGTCGTTTAAATAGAATATCAATACCATAAATTTATCTTTATCAAAAAATCACAATTGACCTAGACTACACGACCTACACGATACATCTATACTTGAGGGTTTTCTGAGGCATCGGATACGAGTTCAAAGAATGTTTAAAATTCACTCACTCGAAGAATACTAGTGTCAATAATATTTAATATGTGATCATGTTCTGAGCATTGAGAGGTAAAATTTACATTGTCGTAAAAATTTCTAGATTTTTCTGCTTAAAACGTGGACTAAATGCACGTAATATAGAGTATGTTTTGTTTTACGTGTTTTTTCAACATTGCTTTGAAATTTCTAGATATTTTTCTGCGTAAAAGTGAACAAGTAAAGAGAATGGACAACTATAGCTCCGTTGCTCGATGGGAGGTATTGCTGCGGGGTCTCATGGACGATCGAGGCGAGAAGGATTGCTCCGAGTTGCAGCATTCGAGCAGCTCCTGGTATATTACATATATTCGATGTTTTTACTCGTCCCAACATGGTCAAATTTTTTAAATTCTCAGTTCTCTGAATGACGATCGTTCTTAAATCTGGAAAGAGTCAGACTCACAGAGATCAGCGGCTCGACTTCGACGGTGAAGCGATTGCAGATATCTTGGAGCTTGGCGAGAACTGCTTCCGATCTGGAGTGATCCACTTATACTCAGTATTCTTTTCTTCTTCTCGACTTAGCTCGCGACTTTCAGAGAAGATTTTGAACAACGGCGAATTCTGCCGGCGAGTGAAAATTCGCGAAATATTATCGTGACCGGCGAAAAAAGCGCTGGAGCGAACACCAAACAGCACTCTTACCTCCTCTCCATTTCTGCCGCATCCGCAGCATCGACAACGTCCGACAGCTCCTCCAACTTGTCGCTCGCCATGCGAAGCAGCGACTGCAATATACCAAATACCAAATAGGGGAACCGTCTTTTCATAACAATAACTGTGACCAGTGACAGAACTAATTGGGCAACAGCGTAATTATGGCCAAACATTAACAAATAATCTCTGTTTAGCTCTAGCAGATGGCCCATTGGTAGGTTAAAAACTAATTATTAGGGGAAAGTAACGTACCGTGCACACAACTTCCTCGATCGTCTTACCCACGCGTCCTCGCGTATCGTCAATGACGTTTACGGCGCGTCTTGTGTACTCCTCGCGACGACGCGCCATCGCTGACGATCGCTCACTGCACAAGTCTTCGTTGCATTCTTTTTCTTTTTTTACGATCATAATCGATCGCATTAAGCCGAAAATATAATATAAGACGGTTTGAATGAACGTTGCTTACAATTGAAACTGTTTCAACTGTAAGACGGCCGCATCGCCCCTCCCCTTCGCCAAGCCGGCGATGCGGCCGTCTTACAGTTGAAACAGTTTCAATTGTAAGCAACGTTCATTCAAACCTTATATGTTCAGTGAAAGGAGATATTCTGCTCAATGAACTGCTGCTTCATTCTCATTGGCCTATTCAAGCAGTGGATCTATTAGTTGTTCAGGAAAAATTTGATTTTGCGCGTGATCGCATAACTATTCTACGATAAGATGTGGAAGCACTGGAGGAACAGCCCCACCTCTTGTCTAATATACTTATACTTATACTTACTATATACTTATACTTTATCACCATTATATGTGGATGGGGGCGGAAAGGGGGCTACAAGTGGTATTTCAGGCTCGGGCGAGCTTTTGGGAACGGGGTTTGTGTGGCAGTCCGTGTTATAATCTCGATTATCTGCGTACACCTACCGTATCTTTGCGTATCCCTCATATTCATGTCCCGCGTGGTCATTGAGCAAACAGGCTGCACAATACGCATTCTTCGCCAGTCGCTGATCCTGCACGGCTGAACCTGCGCAAAAAGGGTGTTACGGTAGAGCTGTAGGGTTACTGTACCAGACTGAGGGTTCGGCTTTTCTTCATTGTTCGCTGCTGATGGCGTGGATAAGTCTGCAAATGTAGTTGAGTTCAAAAAGAATTTCCGTTGTTCAGAGTCGCGAGACAGTGGGCAAAATGAAGAGACTTAGTTCAAACGCACCAGCTGCACTGCCTCTCCTCTGTCGTTTTGACGCAGAAGTTTGTTCACTCGGAGTCGCAGAGAAAGAGGATGAAGGGAGATAGAGACTGGTGGGACGGATTACTCTTTGTGGAGTAGATGTAGTGGAGACTGGCTGGGTTTCCTGTGGCTGAAAATATGCTCTTCTCTATCAACAAAATAATGTGTAGTGCACGCCGCGACAGGGGTGACCTTTTCATACAATCAAGCCTCAGCTCTACCCCTAAATCGAAGTAGAACACGACAGCTCTCAATGCATGATTATACTTTTTTGATTCATTTTTAGTTGCCTATTTGATCAACACGATGCAAATTTCTTGCTCACTATTTAAAAAGTATCAGACGCACTTTCAAACGAGTGATTTGGTCTTGTAAAATCTTGTGAGTTGGTAGAGAAAATTGAACTATGAAGCATCTAACGATTTCTACAAATCCGAATAACTTTTGAATAATGAATGAAGAATTCAACAAACCTCTGCTTTCTCCTCTCGATAGCACGTGATGCACAGCCAGACTTTGTCCGTTTCCGTCTTTTCCCTGCGCATTTATTAACTGGCGACGTTTCAGAAACATCGTCGCGCTCACCTGCACCCCACGCACCGCAGGCAGCCCCGTCGAGTCACCACGAGTCGCGAAAGCGCCGTGATCGCGTCTAGAACAGGGTTTATTCTCTCATTTCTGTATGTTCTATCATCGATCAGAGAAGCGAGAGAGCATGGTAAATTGATAGAGTCAGACAATCGAACCTTTCAATCCGTAATTAATGGGCAGTCCTCCGGGTGGAATCGTCGTTGGCGCACGACAATTCGGACAACGAATCGTCTCGTTTTTGACTGGAAGATGAAAATTGTCATGGAAATTCAAGAGTATTTGAAAGTTTGTTTTTGCTGGGTGTCGGAATAAAAATGTCAAAAATAAGGGTGCGATTGATAAAAGTTAAATGCCAGAAATCTCACCAGATATCCTCATCTGTTCAATGCACTCCCAGCACATGGAATGACCACAGTTGAGTGTTCGGGCGTCCTGTTAAGTTTATAATTAATTAATTAATAATTAAAAATAATGATATTTATAAAGTGTAACCTCGTAGGTATCCAGACAGATTGGGCACTGCAGATCGGCAAGATGTTCCCTTCAATGGAAAAAAATCATAAAATAATATCCCTTCTACTAAATGTGTGCATTTCTCACGGTTCTCACCTCGACGGAGTTCGATTCGCGTATCGCCCACGATGAGTACGCCGTCTGAGGACGAGCCCGTCATCATCTTCCATGTCTACAATGAAGAGTCTCTATCTTCCCTCCGTTGCCACAAAAATGAGGGAAAAAACGAGGAATAATGACGCGTCGTTGACGAGTCTGAGGATTACATCACGACGTTCAATATCTCAATTACCGGTATCAGCCGACGACGTGGACTCGTTTAGTTCCATCCGGGCATCGGATATTCGCGCCGTCTGACGGAATGGACCCTACAAGAGGTACAAATTAGAGAGAACCAAGCCGATAATCTATTTGGCGATTGACGAGAAATGATAATCATTCAATTCCCTCTTTCAATCGATTGACCGGCCATTCGATTGATTTTTCAACCAAATGATGGTTTCAATCCGATATTTAGTCGATTGGCCAATCGACTCTCCATTTCCACTTGTCCGAATGGGCGAGTATGTCCGCGCCATTCGAACAATGAGGGGGAGGGGGAAATAAATCGAATGAAGACGTGAGAAAGTTAATGGCCAATCGACTAACAAAGGATAGTCGATTGAGGCAATTAGATGATCATTTCAATATCGTAGTTGCCAATAGTTTGGCGGTCTCTAGTACAAATATTAGCCAATTTTCAGCCACTATGCGCGGTGGCGCGGTGGCGCAGTGGTTGTGTGCCAGGATTGCGAGAAAGCCACAGTAAAGAAATCCCCTACCACGTGCACACAACACGGGCGATATAGCCTCACGCATAGGTCTCCGAAAGGGACAGACTAAACGCTGAATTGGCTTGGGATGACAGAGCCCGCCCTAGCGAGGAAAATGCCTACACCTCTACCTTTACACCATTTTATCTTACGAGTACGCTATGAGGGTTGGTGGATATTCATGCGTGTACGAAAACAAATGAAATGAAAATTTGATTAATGAAGGTAGAAGCATACCTGAGGCAAGTCGAGTTTCACGCGGAAGAGGGCGGCCTCTCCATACTGCCAGTCGGCATGGATGAAACCGAAGGACGAGGAGGATGCGAACTGCATAATATATCCATTTAAAAAATCTATAAATTCAACCGGCCGTGGTGTGGTCACAAATCATAACACAGCGTTAATTTGTAAAAAGGAGCTCACTGGCGTAAGACGAAGTGCGATCGATCGAGTGTACTCGGGCGCATCCAAAACTGCGGGATGCCTGAAGCGATAATTATCTTATTTTCCCATTGGAGCTGTCAGCCTCTTGCGGATCAGAGTGGCGAACTAACAGGTGGAATGATGAAACGAATCCTTCACTCTTACAGCCCTGCTTTTTTTTGGGATATAATACAGATTAGAATATTAATCTCACTTTCGCCATCTCCATTCCGCATCCACATCCAATTTCCACAAGTTCATCCTGCGAGAGATTGTCCTCCCTCGTTTTCGAACTGAAAATAAACGATATAAATAAAAGGCGATCGTCTCTTCTTTTCACACACTATCTCGCCACTCTGATCTGAGAAAGAATACATGAAATGAAGGGTGATTCAGTGCAAGTGATCGACACTTTTTGAAATTTCAGTATGCTCATAAACTTCAAACCTTTTCTGTAACCGAGAACCATCCGATGCCTGCGGCCCATGCATTGCACCAGAGCGCTGCAATTGAAAGTGTTGAAACAAAGTTGTGATTTCTGACTGCGCACTCAATGACTATTCGAATTACTCATTTCGCAATCGCTTCAAACATTCTATCTACAACACATACCCTTTCTCGGTGGATAACCAGAGTCGTTGGTCATTATTCCGATCGGTTGCGGGGTTGACGTCTCCCAGGTGGCTGTTTCGGATCTGAAACATAGACATTTAATTATTTTTATAACGACTCAAACAGCTCAAAAAAGGGAATGAATGAACAATATGTCTCATTTGCGTACTGGTCAGAGGGACGAGAATACGCGAAATGAGGAGTGTAATCGACTACCTCGGATAGGAAATGAATAGATGCGGAGTGCTGGCGGTGCTGATGAAGTGGAGTGACTGCAATTTTGATTATTTCACTTTTTGTACCGCTTTTTCTCATCGATCATTCATGGAAAAAAGAATATTGGAATTTTCCTGAAAATATCATTTTGCGAATTATTTGTTAATTGAGAGCAGGGAATGATCTAGTGAATGACGTGCTAGAAAAAATGATACAAGAATATAGTGCAAGAAGTGCAAGAAAATATGATACGCTGCAAGAAAAAATGATGCGCTGTTGTTTCGTCCTATATAATATTTCCCCGTACATGCTTGCTGATGAATGGTAGCTCCCACTGGCCGGTTGCCGGCAGCAATCCACTCGTTGTAGTCACTCGCATCGAAGAGGGAGAGAAGGCGCAGTGGATGAAGCGGAGTCTGCAAATCAAGGAATGCAGGCAATATTGTGTTGTTGGTCGTAGAAAGAAAGCCCAAGAAAATATCTGAAAATTTATCTTGCTCTTTAAATAGTCAATAATGAGAGGTGCAGACACGGTAGCCGACTTGCTCAGATACCGCACGTACAGCCCTACAAACAATACCTCGCAGGAGGGGTTGTATATGCGGGCGAGGAGGCGAGGACGAGAATCTTTCGTAGAAGATTATCTAGAAAAAATCAATATTAACGTTATTAACATACGAGAAATATTCCTACCTGAAGATCAGTTCCGTCTTTGCTGATTGAGTAGGCTAGGCGCTCCTGAATGCTTCTTTATAAATAAAACTGACAAGAGATGTTGATTTTGAAGGCATGAGCTATGAAATGGCAAAGATAATACCTTGTTGATAGTTGAAGTGTTGAGTGCATTCGTCTGCATTTTCACAAGCAATTCTCCGTTGATGAGGAAGTGCACGAGGCAGAAGACCTGAAGATTGGCTTAGATCTCGGTACAATATATTAACCACACCATACCCCGATAAATAAGATCATCTACCCCTCGCGCAATCATCCTCTGGCCACACTCAGTAAACCAGTAAACATAAGTTAATCAACCATCATGACGATGATTATGCAGCATACTCAGGAACTATAATGGCCCGAACAGTGTCGACGTACGTTTTCAAGGTGCAAAATCGACAATTCCTCTCGTAGAAAAAATCCGACGCTGGTCGCACCGTCAACGTCAGCGACTAACCTTCTTATGCTGATTGAAGAAGAGTATGCTCAGATACTCTTGATCGTCCTTCGTAAGAGCGAAGAGTGAATAGCAAACCCATCGACGATGGGCAAAGTTCTTGTCGTCCCTTGAAAATTAACAGACTCTTCTCTCTTTTATACCTTTTCAGTACACTCAAACACGATTTTTTTGTTGAAAACAAAGATTTTTCAGATTGAATTTCCTTAGATCTCGTGAAGTATCTCCAAAATAAACTGACCACTTTAGAAACTTCTTATTCCCCTTCTCCATGTCGATCGACACAACGACATCTGCCTGCAATACTTCAATCACGATTCCATCCCCGATCTTTGTTTTTGAAACTTGTCCTTTGTCCGCCTATTCTGACCTGTCAGGTCAGAATAGGCGGACAAAGGACTCTGACCTGGTCAGGTCGAGCAATCAGGTCATTCGACCTTTTCATTTTTACATAAACAGGTGACCTGAAAAGGAAAACCCTAGTGAGAGAGTGTGTAAAATGAAGAGACGGAGACCTGTATTTCGAAGTGTAGTGCTCACAAACCTTGGGATCATGGAGGTACGCCCTTCTCGTGTCATCGCTCATTGCGAATGCATTCGTTGCCGAGCATACGCCCGTGAAGGGCAGACGCTCCATTACACCCCTCAAAAATGATCTATAACTGTAAAAAGAACACACTCCTAAAGCATGTAGATATGCCACGACTCAAGTGCGCGCGTTTGCTAAATTGCCTTGAGTGAACACCCGAGCAGACGCCCAGAAGATGACGAAATTATACAAATGCAATATGATCGTCATCAACCAGGCCGAACGTGGTTACAATGGGGGTAATATACACACGGAAACGACAAAGTGGTTCATTTATGATAATATCCAATACCCGATAAAATATCATTAATGAGATGATTAACATTCATGTATAGATTCCTTCCCCTTTCAAGGATGCACGAGAATAGGCAATAACACAAATTTGCACGTGACAATAGTCGCGCGCGTACAATTTTCAATTGAGCATACGGCAATGAATGTTTTGATGAACTACTATTGCGAAGCGTCCTGAGAAACACTAGTAAACAAAGAATTGATCATGTGAATCACACATTTGTTGTGATATCCTGTCCGTCCCCTCTTCAAATAACAATCTCCACTAGGCAATGGCTAGAAAAACACCGCAATTAAAGTTTCGCTGGAAATGATCTTTTCATTTCTCATCTAATAGGTCAGAGGCGAGATTGCACGCGAAATGAAAAGGGGTAATTTCTCTAGAAGCTTATTGATCGAATGGGAAAATGACCGACGCCTGAGGCACTAAAGATGGAGAGGATAGTATCGAGAGGAAAGAAGGGAGAAGGAACGAGAGGAAGAGAGCATCCGAGAGCAAATAATGACTAAGAACGATAAGAAACGAGCCGGATCTATTCATTTTCCTTGATATTTCTCTTCTCTGACGACGAGAGATCAGGAGAAGTGGATAGAATCTGCCAGATGACTGGACACCCGCTGTAGCCAATGATATGTGGATGATCTGTCTCTCTCAGATTACAATGCTCACTCTCTTTCCTCTGAACAGCGAGAGATAAGGCAAATGAGAGAGATGAGAACATTACTCCAATGATAGTTCCGCAATCTGGAAGGGCGATGACTCAGTGATAATCATGAGATGAGCCAACAATTTCTCGAATAATTATAGTTGGTCAAAACGATTCAGTATATCATAACACGGAAGCGCGAGGAAGTTCAAGGAATATTCGCGGGCCGCTTTTTTTAGCCAAAAACTTATCAATAATTAAGAGAGAACAAAAGAAAGTTCATGTCAAACAAATGTCAGAAGTGGTGACAAATCGTACAATCCATTTCTATCGGCGAAGGTAAGGAGTGTTCCCCTCTGTGACTCATCTCGGATCATGCTCGCGCGCTCTTCTCTCCACTTTGAACATAAATGGATGGATAGCTTAACTCTCTCATTTCGCCCTCTCTCTTCTGTTTCTTTGACTGACGAGAGATAATGCGAAACGAAGGGACGAGAGCATAAATCGTTTTCTCCGCCGCCCTGACAACAACCGGCCCACCGCCTAAACAAGGGATTGGAAAGAGGAGGGGGAGAGGTTGGACTTCGGAGAAGCTAAATCGGATCGACGCGAATCGTTCCTTGGGTAGCAAAATCATCATAATCCGTAATTATGAGAAAGGAAATCTATCAACGATCAGAGTGGAAAAAATATGCGCGAAAGAAGAAACAGCGATCCTTCGTATGGAACTGTACATAATGGGAGGTCGCATGCCTTATTCATCTGACCGGTTGCTTGTCAGAGCTTTTCAAAGCACGAAAATTGACGTGCAATTTACTGTACAGTGATGAGAGCACAGTAATGGGGATGGTGTACCTAGCCCTGAATGGGGCATAATGCGGCTTACAGTGAATTACCGATAAGCTGATGCATTCTGGTACTACACGAAGACGAAGTGAACAAATGCAAAATAAACACAATAGTTCGGCACGAAGCATTTCTTGTCGCGTTTATACGAAAATTTGAGATTACTCTCTTCTCAATCATAGTACACACACACACACTCTCTCTCTCTCTCTCTCTCCCTCTCTCTCTCTCTCTCTCTCTCTCTCTCTCTCTCTCTCTCTCTCTCTCTCTCTCTCCTCTCTCTCTCTCTCTCTCTTCGGTCAGACATAACGAGAGATCAGGGCGAAATTAGAGAAACGTAGTTCGAAATTAAACGATGCGAAACTAACGGCCACAATCAAATACGATCAGACTGGGCGGCAACCTGGGCAGGAAAGAGAAAATCATTGGCAAATACGCTCAAGGCCATCGATCTGCACAGAGGGGAATACCCTAACAGATGATCCCCTATACCTTCAACTATGGACTGACTCTCTCTTTTTACTCACTCGCTAGTCCTTTATGATCGACGAGAGATCACATTGTTCTAACCTTGGACCGTGTTGAACGAATGACAAATTCCCTTACTTGTCATAAGCAATACTTAAATAAAAAAAAACGACAAAAACAATAACATCGGAAGAATAGGAGCAATCGCCATGGTGAATGTCGCATACTCCCCCGTCCCTTTTCTCTCTGCCCTCTCGTCCGCCCTCTCCCAATTGCACGCTATCTCACCTCCTTTCACATCTGCACTCTCTCCCGTTCTCGCCATCTCTCATGAGTGAGCAACGAAGGTCATTGACCGGCCTCGGACACTCTCGATTCAGCCTACTCTCTCGCCTTGTCTGACGAACGAGAGATTAGGGTGAATGGTGAGACAAGAATATTAGTACCTACCTGCCAGTTTGGGCCAGCGCAGGTCAGATGAGAGGAAGAAGGCGGGCGAAGGGTGGGGCTAAGACAAATCAGCTGGCTCTTTGTTTGAATAACCTCGTTGATATTTCCAAGGAAAAGCAGCTCGAAAGAGTATGTAATTAATGGAGAAAATGAAGTCGAATAATTCATAGAGTGTGGGGAGAAGAAACAAGTGGAATATGTTTATCTCTGGAAACGGCACGACAATACTTAAAATGGAGATTCGCGTGTATGAAAAATTGAACAGTGTGCTTATTCTATGATTTATGTCAATGATTTCATTTCATTCTGATAATTACTGCGATTTCTTATCATCGATGAGCCTCTGTTTCATCTTCATCGACTTCTGTGTATCGATAGATCCTTCGATAGTCTCGTCCGCCATCTGAATGCTGAGAATACACGTTTCCTGTCTAGAAAATGACACATCGTACAAATAATACATGGACATTTTTACAAGGAATTAGGATATTCATTCATTTTCTAAATATTTTTATATATTTTTAAAATTGATTTTTATATTTTCGCAATATTTTTTACCTCCTCTATAACCTCCTCAATCTTGCTCGTTCGTCTGCTGCGAGGCCGCGCCGCTGTCATCAGTCTAAATCAGAGATCAAAGACCACCTTCCAAAGATCAAAGATCACCCTCACCTGACTGGCGCCGGTTCAATGAGCATGATCTCGCTCGTTCCAGTGACCATCATCGTGCCAGACACGGGCACTACTCCATGATGCACACTCATCGACGATTGACGACCGGCCGCCGTGGTGAGCTGTGAAAAGGGAAACTAGAGTTCGAAATACGAGTAATCGTCTCTTCATTACACACACTATCTCCTCACTCTGGCTGGTGAGGGAGTACGTGAAATGAAGAGACGATTACCCGTATTTCGAACTCTAAGGGGAACATTTATGGATGAGCGTTGCTAGCTCGTTCTGACCGGCGAGATAGCATTGGCAATTGCGAAAATGATCGCACTTTTGTAGAATGAACGACGCTTGCTGTACAATTGCTGTCGCTCAATGCATATTCATGCTCATTCGACATCATCATTCATGAGAAGAGTTGCTCATAGCGAGTGAGCATGGGTAATGGAGAGATACAAATGACATCGTTCTCACCAATGGTCTCGCGAATGTCCTCTGTGCGGTAGGTGGTCGACCTCCTCCCACAATGATCTGCTCCACCACAATACCGTGCTCACCGTGAATGTGCTCGTTCAGCCAGTAACAGTTGACGTCGCCTGAGATATAATCTTTGATCAATGATCGAGTCATCAGTTCCATGTTATCTCGTCTCCCTTCCGTATCTCATCGCTATTTCCCTCTGTTTTTTTCCCACGAGCGGCATTGTCTTACAAAAAGTGACCAGTATTCTCTCTATTACGCGCCCTTTCGCATGCAAATGGCAAAATATGGCAAAAGAGGCACCGGGGCAACTCTCAATATTCAAAACTAAAAATCGAAAAATGCGGCAAAAACTCTGCTCCATGGGAGGATCGAACTCCCGACCTCGGCATTATAAGTACCACGCGCTAACCAACTGCGCCAATGGAGCGACGGGAGGCGGAGGCCGGGAGGCTCGCTAGGAGCCAAGGAGAGGGGGAGAGAGAGGAAAGACAGATGGGAGTATCCCCCCTTTCCCTCTCGCGTCTTTTCTCCCTGGCTGCTCACTCATTTTAGCGTTCGCATGGTTTTTCTCGTTTCTTATCTCGGGGCGACTCGAGACTTGACCCCCTTGAGAAGAGAGATGAAGGGAAGAGAAGAGAGAGAAGCACATATTACACAGTGCTCACTATAGCCAGCCAGTTTTGCTAGCTAGGCTTTCGAGACGGTTGAAATATGAATGGTGTGCTGTTTCACGAAAATTATGGTTTCATTTCTCCCTGTAACATTTCTATCTATTTAGCGAGTGTGCGCGCATTTGTAAAATGCTCACCTTTTCCCTTGACCTTGACGATTCCTCTCTGTACTAACTCATAGTCGGGATTCTCCATTAGCTTGCGAGCTGTGATCTCTGACGTTTGAATCTGAATATGTTTGAATACATTTGTGCCTATTTCGAAATTACTAGTGCTCTGGGGCTAGCAAACCTGGTTTGGAGGGCAATTTGACTGCATACGAGAAGCGAAGTTGACCTGGAATATTTTTCATGGTATTTTTTATTTCAATTAAAGAAGGAGATGCACGAATCGCGCCGATATGCAAAGTGAGGCGGAGCGCTCTCCTCATTTTGCATGCTCTCTAGCTCGTTGCCTGCGCTTCAGGGTGACTTGGCAATCAGCCAATCGAGTATATCTCGGTTTAGACGGAAATCGAAAACATGGGAGTTTCGAAAGCGTTATGGGGTGCTCATGCCACACCGTCTGACATCGAGAACTCATTTAGCCAGATATTCGTGCCACCCCTTCTTTAAGAGCATGATCAGCTTACAGTATCTCCGAATAGGCAGTATCGGGGTGATTTGATTCCGATGACTCCAGCAGCGATGGGACCGCAGTGGAAGCCGATTCGAACACGCACCTTCAATATGATGTTTTACAAGTATTTTAAGGGAATAATGTCGAACTTTGTAGTCGTCCATGTTCTCGACCTTGTACGCGTAGGATTTCTGCAATTTATGGATCATAAATCATGGACTCAATTGATTCCGATCTTCTATGACTTCTACATTGTAGATGAGAGAGAGAGATCAGCGATTAGCTCACTTCTCTCAGCTCGAGAGCGATATCGGCAATTTCAAAGACGTGCCGACCAGCGTTCTCTGAGGGAACCCCAGATGCGACCATGTATGTCTCGCCCGTTGTCTCCACCTGAACAATATTTCCAATTACACTTGCAGGATTTTGGAAAAAATACATGATCAATAGATCATCTTTTCTATCGTTAGATTTGAACAGCAAGACAAAAAGAACTTAAAATACTCAAGCGTTAAAATTGACCTTGTATGCATCGTGCGCCTTTATAATATCATCGAAGCGATTGAAGACATCGTTGAGGAAGGAAATTATCTGAAAGTTAGAAATGAAATAATAATAGTAAGTTATGTTCTCTTCTGTATTTCTGTAGCTGCTGAATGCAGGGTCTCTTCAATTTATTTCCATTTTTACGTGTAAAAACACACGTATTCCGCAGACGTTTTCTCGATCAATAATCCGAAATCGACCAGCTGGCAGAATAGTACAGTAGCCGTCTCGTACGATCGAGGAATGATTTCCTCCTTCGCTTTGAGCTGCGCTGCGATGGATCTGTAATTGTCAATGTCTTTGTTGTTATCGTTGTTGTTGTTGTTGATGATGATGTTAGATCATGGGGTTTATATACGTTATCTTGTTATTAGATTCATTTGGTTGGGTAACTGACTCAGGCAGCATTTCATTCAGTAGTCGATTAGTTTGCTCTTGTGCATCTCGAAGAAGAACTTCACGATTTGCCACGATACTCTAAGATTGTTTAGTACACATCCACGTATTCACGTCAAAAATCTTTGTTAGATTCCACAGATAATAAACTTCAAGTCGCCTTGTGACGTCTAAGACGGTTAGGGGCATGCTGCTATAGGAATAAATGAATAATGTGTTACCTCAAGATTGTTCGCGTATCTCTCGTTCATCTTGATCATTTGATCGATCAGATTTCCTTGACTGCAAAATTAATTTCGATATTTATAAAAAATATTTTACCTCTGCGCGAAAGCCGATTGAATAGTCATCTGAATGTCTCGAATATTCGGGCGCTTTTCGGGGTCCTTATCCCAGCACCTGAAATATTGAAGCAGTAAATAAACTTTGACGTATTAAATATATAAAATAGTCAAATAAAATGCATGAATGATGAAATTTCAATAGACAATAAACTCCTCCCCAGTGCAAAAAAAAGAAAAAAAAAGTATACGAATGATAAACAGACTGTTGAAGGAGTGTTTGCATCGATTCCTTGACTCCGATTCCCTCTCCAAACGAGGGACGAAGATTCATATTAATAACATCATCGATGATCTCTGAACGAAGTGACAAATAGTTAGTTCAACGCCCGCAACAATAAAAAATTGCGTAAAAATGTTTTACTGGGAAATGATTTTGGCTCGGGCGCGTTCGGCTTTCCAACTTTCCCGTCTTCTTCTTGATCTTCCAAGGTTTTGTTAACAGCAGTAGTGAACTTCGGCAAGTTCGCAATGCCGCCGGTTCCTAAATGAATATTACTTATGTATCGCCATGTCTGTTTATCTGTATTTTTGTCTGTAACTAATACCACGCGATTAAAAATAAAATATGCAGTACAAAACAAATATTTATCAGACATCGTCTGGTTCTATCATTTAGCAATGCTCTCTCGCCGATCGGAGCAGCGAGAGAGCGATCGGAGCAGCGAGAGAGCATGGGAAACTGAGAGAGTCTTGCCGGAATACCTGCAATGCTGTAGGGAGTGTGCTGCTCGGCGAGTATGCAATAGAGAACTGTGCCGAGTGAATAGATATCCGCTTTCTCAAATGTTTATTATTAAATTATACAAATGTATTAATTAATAAAAATAAAATGTGCACTCACATGGTCTCCCTTTGGAAATTCCTTCATTATTTCGATATCTTGTAGATACTCAGGTGCAGTGTAGAGATAAGTATTTTGAGAAAGACCTGGATAGGGACATTCAAAAATGGATAGAAAGATTCACGGAAAGAATAGTTGAATCACGGAAAGAATAGTTAGATTCTTAATTTCACTCGGCTCTCACACAGGTCGAGGTGACCATTCTCCGTATTTTTAAATCGCCTATATACCGGCGGTGCTGCTGAGAGTTCCCGGAGAACTTCCGGAAACGACTTCGATGTGCCCTCCGTTAATCAATTGCTTCAACAGATTGGAGTAGCCGAACTGAGAGAGCTTCAGTACCTGAAGTGCGACCTTAGCGTATTAAAATAAGTTTTTGCAATCATAAAATAATAACATCAAACTCGGAAGCGCTATTTATTCCCTCTGCAAATATTAAAAATAATTAATACCCAATTTCCATCAACGAGACAATTGCCGAGGTTGAGCAGACCGTGGTAGCCAACTGCTGATTTATGAAGATACGAGAGACCCTGAAATGCGAATGTTTCTTCTCATATCAGCGCACTAATCCTCCAGTGAATTTGAGAAATGACATATTGAACGGGAATATTCAAACGAAATGAATCGACCCACCCTGGAGATGTCCCTCATGAAAGCGGACTTAAATGTATCATCCATGTTGAACTCCTGGTCCTTGATCAATTCCTCAATGTTTTTGGATAGTTTTTATTCCTTGCTGGAAGGGTTATAAATACGGCGGTGAGAACAAATACTTCGTTTCTTCATTCCTCTCCGAGTTGTGCGAGAGTACGAGGAACGAACAAACACGGATTCTCCATTCTGGCAGTAACCGAGATAAATGGCAATTTGTCTGACCTCTAAACTCGCTCGCTCCACCAGTGCATTCATTACGTAGAAGAGGTTGCCTTGATTGAAGCAAACACCTGGAAATTTGCATTGAAAGACAGCACGTGAAAAGAAATACACATCTCATATAAACTGCTAATTTCTTCTCACCAATGAATGGCGCCAGATTATCGTGACTGACTCGCTTGAGGTTCATTAGGATTTCATATCCTCCCTGAAAATGATTAAATCAGCATTCAGAAAAAACGCCTCTTTGCTTTCCCATAATCAACAGCTTTCTCTGTTTTTTAAATAACACCCATCACGGTTTATTTCCGCCCTATCATTCTCATGCATTCTGGGGGGGGGGGGGTGTCGTAGCCTGGAGCAGATAATATCCGATGTTTGCAATCATGTACTCACTCGCTGAATCTGATCCTTCGGACTTGCTTCAGCGCGACAAACTCGGCCTTGACTGTGCCTATATGCGAAGTGTTATCATAATCGTCTCTTCATTTCGCACACTCTCTCGCGGCGCACTCTGACCAATGAGAGAGCACGCCCAAGTAAGAGACGAATGAGCTCTACTATGAGTGCGTAGGGGACGGCCCGCTTTTTCTGTCGACCAGCAGCTCCCTCTCCACGATCTCGCTAAAAATATGCATTATGTGGAATCAATCTTGTGTTCGGGGTTTAGCGCTGGATAAGTTCTGTACAAAAAGTTTTGAAGTATGACCAATAGCCAAAAAACAAGTTTTGGTTCTCATTCAAAAATGTTTTTCCTGTCTCACCTTGGGTCCCTCAATAATCTTCATGTTCTCGTTCTCGCTCATCACTCTCCACGTCAATCGAAACATGCTGTTGCGACCTCTGAAGGGTGAATGAAAATGAATATATGCCTTGTCTCTTCATTTCAATTGCTGTCTCAACAATCCGATTAGCAAAATCCAGGTCCCAGTTTCGAAATTATGTGTGCGAAATGGAGAGACCTGATTGTCCTTATTGCAGGGGACTCACTTTGACCAGTAGTAATAGAATACAGCTGTCGCGCAGCAGATCAAACCGACAGTACCGATAGTGATGAACAACCACATATTCGATTGCTGAACATATTGAAATATACTGGACGTGTCAGGAGACAAAAATTGCAAAGCAAACTCTAAAGCGGTGTTTATATGGTCTTCTTCTTCTTCGTCCTTTTTGTTGTATCTTACAATGATTGCGTTCACTCCCGTGTAGTCGACTGTCGTATTCGCAGCATTGATCCAGAATGTGGGAATGGTGATATTCGGCGTCTGCAAACACTCTACTTATTTTTCTTAAAAGGAACAGAGCGCTTTCGATTGCGAATCTGCCGAAAATTATAAATTCCGATCACCCTCCCGCGCATTAATTCTCATCTGTATTTGTTTAGCGTGTATGATGCCGTTAAAAACCGCAAAATATCCTGCAACCATGCAGAGTGCTCACGATTTCGAAACCATCAGTATGCACTTTTCTGTTTTTTTTGGCCCAACCTTATCTCGCCAGAGTATCCCCTCCCCATCATTCTCATTCCCTACCCCCTCCACATTTAGTGCGGCCCGGGCCAAAAAAACAGAGAAGTTTCCAGACTGACCATCATGAGGCAAGTGGAGTTCACGCAAGTCTTCGGGCGTCGGAATCAGTGTCAGTAAGTTCTGAGGCACTTTCGTCGATGACGGCAGACTGTAATTGATGAATCATGCCGTTACTTTAGTTTAAGGTAAAGGTAAAAAGGTGTATACAGGTCAATCGATTGTACGTCGTAAGACAACGGTAGGTGGTAGGTGAGACACGCTGACTCACTTGACCACAGAGTACGACTGCATTAACGAGTAACCACCGTCGAAACGAGTTGTGCCCATCGCGTCTGAAGACTCGAGCAGTTATAAAGTTGAATGAAATAAAGAGATAAACCGACAGACAGACACTACGAATGACCCTTATCAAGTATTTCCTCGTACTCTCTGGCGAGAGTGGCGATTAAGACTGGCAAATGAAGGCGGCGATTTTCATTCCATCTTTCAATTCTCTTCAATAAGAGTGGCGCGGCCGGCTCGCCCTTCATGAAGGGCGAAATGACAATGGAAAACCCTCTCATTCTCCCTCAAAGCCTTCAATAAGGGGCGACCGGTGCGCTATTCCCTTCATGAAGAATGACGCCGATTCGCGCGCCTTTGTGAAATGAAATGAAAAGTGCATTTCGATTCGTCATTTGCCAGCCCTAGTGACGATACGATTCATTCTGATAGCCCGACTCTCATTGTCAGGAAATCAACTCACTGGTCCATGATGCATTGGCAAACATGTCCGAGAATGTCTTCCCATTGTTCGTATTTCCCTTCCAAGCTGCCCAACAATACGCAAAGCACGCGTCGTACGTTGTGCGATAGTGATCGAACTGATCCTGAGTGATATTTTTTATTCATTTTCTTGATCAAGCACTTTCTCCTTTTTGCCCATAATCTTCCGTTGTTTATGGATAAGTTGAACTGCAAACCCCTTTCGAATTCGGATACTCGACAGACCGTCACTGCATTCTGACCCCCCTTTGTTCTCTCCAGATAAGGGTGAACAATAGGATTAAGATTTGAATTTTCCCGCCACACCGTAATCGAACTACAAATCGATATCAGAATATAAAATGTTTCTGAAACTTATCCGGACTTCAACAGCTCAGTAACATTCAAAATTGAAATCGGGATAAGTTTCAGAAATATTTTATATTTCATGTTTGCAGTTCGACTACAACCCTTTTCTGTCGGTGTAGAATGCTGTGCCGTGCTTTGGTGAAAAAGAGAAAGTTTGAAGGAAGAGACCGTTTGTAGTCGGTTCCAAGCATTGTATTGAACTGATCGATACGTCGCTGTATGTCAGAATCATCGGGCACCAACTGAAAAGGAATTTAATTCATTGGATGCATTTATTCGCAGTTTGAGACGGGTACCTATTCCTTAAAACTCTGCGGTAAAGGTAAGAGGTGAAAGTAGTGAGTACTTTTCGAATTTTCCGAAAGAAAGGGCGACATTGCTCACACAAGTGCGGGCGGTAATTATCGATCTGTATTTCGAACGTTACTCACCGCCAGTGCTCCTGCATTCGAAAAGGTGTCAGTGTCGGCGCCGATGCAGCTGTCAAATGGCTTACGACAGACAACGAGAACGATGTGGCCCTTAATTTAGAAAACGAGGATTAGGATGTCGGCGAGAATTCTGATGAAAGTGCTTGAAGCACGGATCAGTGATTGGGTTTGAATATCAATCAGTGCATTGATCGCTTGCTAACTAGGGTTTATTGTTCGGCTTTCGGAACGGCCGATTGAGAGCGATCAAAATTGCCTCGTTTCGGAAATGATCAACCCTATTGCTAACGTATTTGCTCGCATTCAGGAGAAAATGAATTCAAACTCATACTTTGCTCGTGAGGAACTCGACGTTGAGGGATGTGAGCGGACCGGCGAAGGTAGTGAAATCATCCGTGAGAACGATTACTGAAGGGATAAATGAAATGAGACACGAGAACTATTGAAAGTGAAGCCTCACTCGACTTTGTTCAGTTGGAGGATCATCCTACTCATTCTAATCTTTTTCTATTCGAGAACGAGGCTGGTCTGCCAACTAGTTATTCTGTTGCCAAAGTCCAGAGATGCACCTCCACGAATGAAACGATGGAAATGGAATAAGGATTACACTTGGACTCAGGCTTTCGGATGAGTTGCGCGGAATCCGAGAGCTTGTTGATTGGCAGACTGAACAGATACTTCACGGCAAGAATCTGAGAACGAATAATTAAGAAGCATGTCATGCGCGCTTTATGAATTATGAAAATAATGTACCGTTCAGCTAAGTAGTCCGGATTGGCAAAGATTCAAAACCAAGTTATTGTTACATTTCTGTGCTTAAAGTTTTTTACACCTAACCTTGTTCTGCTTGTAGTAGGCATCGAGGGCAATGCTGAGATCGATTGTGGTCGATTTGACACCATTGAGAATCGGACCGATCAGAACCAACTGAAGGAATTAAATATTAGGTTGATGCAAAAGTTTCTGTACAACACAAATATTTGTATTGTCGAATCTTCTTAGATCGGTTTCATAATCCCTCTTGGCACTGATGTGCAAACGATAAACGATATATCGGAATCGAAGAATAAAATGAAATTACATATGCGATATTCCTATCATTCCTCATTACGTATGCGATATTTATCGTTTTCGATTTCTTTAATTTCATTTCGTCCTCTCGGCGCAGGCAAATGCGGTCTTCCCTCGCCTATTTTCCACTCTCTTTCAAACGATAATTATCGTTTTGACAGAGACCGATTCCGATATATCGATTAGCGAGGAATGAGAGGGGAAATATCGTTTAAATATCGTTATCGTTATCGTTTGCACATCCCTAATGAGAAGTACCAATTTCGACCATTGAAAGCCAATTCCGGAATTTCGAAAAATATATCCCATGAATGCAAAACCATACATTCTTCAAAATATAGCAAACCCATCAATCCATGTACATTATATTTCTGTATTGCTGATACCTCTATCTCTCTCTGCTTGAATTTCCCATGTCTGAAACTAAAATAAGTCATTTTTCACAGCGCTCGATTTCGAATTCGGTAATTGCTGCTAGATGGGTTTTCATGCTAATCATATGATACTATTTTTTAAAGTATACTCAGTGAATGTACTTCACATTATCCCCGTGTTGTTGTGCTCGTGATATCTCTCCTCTCATAGCAACGTCTAGCTCATCCGCGTTGTCAAGGCAATGAAAGAGTATCTAAGCATTTCCTAATAAAGCACTCTTGAGGATTGAAACTGTCTGGTTGAAAAATGTTAAATCACTATGTTCTTGGACCAAAAGTGAAATAATGTTGGCCCGACCATTCAATTCAAAAATCAATATATAGATAATTCCTCACATTATCCACTTTCAACTGCTTGGCGACCTCTGCAATGGCCACGCCGATCGCTTGCACACTCGATGCCGCCACTTGGATCACATTAGGGAAATACTGCAATGATGACACAAAATGAAAGGGAGATAAGAGCATTTCAATTACCAGGCTTTCGTTGCTTCATTAATGAAAACATGGTGTGCATTTCAACGGAGTGATACCATTCAATTTTAGAGGGAATTTTAGCTTCTTTTGGGTTATTAATGATTCTTTTTATATAAATTATAAATTCTTACATCCAAATCAACGAGTCCTGCATTGGATACGACGCGACTGATGACGGGTCTGTTGAAGAAGTACGAAAGTCGCGAGACCTGAGGAGATCTTTTAGTATGGCAAAATAGCAGCTCATCCACAATTATCCCACGTATTGTCGTTCAATTATTTAACATTTTACAACGACAGTTCACAAACCTCCTCCATTTCATCCTGGCACATCGGTGCAACAAAGGCATCCACCTGGAATTGATCGAATCTCAAACTAGAATATTACCCTGGTCCTTGACCTCGCATCACATCATACTTTTATCATTATAATTAAATTTCTCCTCCTGTCAAATGTATTAGCTAAAAAATTGAAAAGTTAACTTGCATTGCTCTTGTAGTGAAGGTTCACTGCATTGGCTGTGCCGAGCGCGCTTCCGTCGCAGGACGACGTGTTCAACACGCTAAGCGAGACAATCAATATATGGAGTTGTGATTACTATGGCTCCCATCCAACAACTAATTGAGCGATTTTCATTGATGACCTTGTTCAATTATAAGAAATCTAACGTTAAATGCAAAAGTTGAAACGGTTTTCAACTTTTGCATCGCACAACTATTTGTTGGGTAGGACATAGTAATCACATCCTTATATATCAAGGCCAGAGTGGAAAAAAGGAAACAATAGGCGGAAGACCCTCCGAAGTTATTCGATTTCATCAGAATTTCTGATCCATTTTAACTCGCAACACTTCAACTCGTTCAACTCACACTGTCAGTGCTTGGCAACCCCCCCTCCATTTTGATATATTTCCTTGTTGATGAAGATAAAGATAGACGGGCCCGAATAACCCCCATTTCGCCCATTTCAAACTCTAATAAATGAAGTGGACATCGTACTCGACAGTCTCGGCGGTGCATTGTCCGGTCGCCTTGGCATCGGTGATCGCCCTCTGACAAATAGTCGTCACGGCATTGTCCCCGTCGATCAGACCCAACTTCAGGCCTTCAATTATTCTCGTTTTCTTTCGGACAAGCTTCGACCCTTCGCAAAAAATTTCCACACTGAGCATTTCATTACAAAGTTCCAATTTTAGGTTTGCCAAAATTGCATTCATTCAACTAGCCTGGACATATAGGTAGCAGCATGAGGCATAGCAAGCTGAGCTCGACGGCCCGTGCCGACCGCATTTATCGCTAGAGATATACTTTTTTTACGAATACGGAATAATGCTGTCCAAAAGATGTTGTCTTCTATAAGCATGATGGATATTGAAAATTCAAAGAAAATCAATCGAAATTGAATTAAAAATAAAGAAATGTTAAACATGAAATACGAAAACATGTACAAGACTCGTAGGGATCGATAGGCGCTCGTCTCTATGGCGATAAGAGAGTGTTAGTCAAGCGAAGAGATGTGATAATGATGATAGTAGGTCTCCTCCCCCCCCATCATCTCTCTCCCCTCCTTCTCCCCTGAATGAAAGGCTAATGAGCACGTTTGCTGGAAATGCCGCCACTCGAGTTAATTGAGCAATGTTCTCTTCACTTTGCCTCATATTTCGCCGAACAAAGAAAGGGAGAGAGCATTGATAAATGTGAGAGAAGATTATGCTTCAATTAATTAGGCACGAGGATAGTGTTTATCGGGCAACAGCGGTACTTACAACAAAAGATTCAAGAATGATGTGGGTGTGAAATTAGTGAAATAGTGGAGTAGACATTGACAAGCAATAAAATAACTAGTTACATACTGAGCATTGTAACCTTTTTTATGTTGCCATACGACAAATTCACAATTCGGAGCATGTTCAAAAAAGGAGAAATGGGAAATGGGCGATCACAAATGGCTCAAAGCTTAGAAATACGCAACATTAGGAGATATGTGAGAGTAATTGAGAGCTGGTAAACACTACATCTAGACCCGTCAAATAGATGTCGTGAAGAACGATTACACGAGGATGACATGAAAATGCGTGTGGAGTGGAGCTAATGGGAGAATTGATGTCACTCAGGATTTCATGAAGTGTCGCTCTTCGTCGGTTATCCTGAAATTTAGACGTGTTTATTCGTACTTGGTCGGATGTGAGCATTCGAATGAGCAGGATCTAACTTACTGTCAAAGTCCTTTTTTTCAAAAATTACAAGTTGAAATAATCATACCTGTAAAACCGTCGACAGCAAATGCAAAGAATTAGAAGGGCAGTGATCATAATGAGTAGACCGAGCACACTCACGAGGGAAAATACCTGGAATATTGTTATTATTCATTCATGGAGGACAACGAATCTTCACAATAATCTGTTATTCTTAAGCTTTGATACTCAGGGTTCGTTGACATGTAATACAAGGGTTGATGCATGGGCCAAAACAGAGAAGTTCATGATTCATCAACAATGAATTCGAGAGAAGATTAACAAGAATGATTCTCGCGAAAATGCCAGGGATTAAAAGGATGATTCACGGATTAAATTTCTAGCGTATATAGTGACTAGAGTATGAAAGCTATCTACTATTTTAATGGTGATTAACGGTGAGCTAAAAAATGAAACATTAAAATTTAACCTCTCGGGTGAAAGGCAAATGTTCTGCACACCCTTGATGGAGATGGACCTCAAGACATCTGGAGCTGCTGAAAGTGTTATTTCTACTGTGTTAACTAGAGTTCGAAATACGGATAATCGTCTCTTAATTTTGCAAGCTCTCTCGCCTCTCTGACCGGTGAGAGAGTGTGCGAAATGAAGAGACGATTACACGTATTTCGAGCTTCGAAATTTAGCTCACTGAACTCGTTTCTTCATTTCACGCGCACTCTCACCGGTCAGAGAGGCGAGAGCGAGTGTGTGAAATGGTGAGAAAGCGGCGCATATTCTGACTGACCATTCTCGCTGTGAGGAAGAAGTGTCCTTTCATCCTTATCGATGACGTAAACAGTCTGTGAGATGAGGTCGCCCTCACGAATGTGATGGGATGAACGGCGACGACGCTGAGACCACGATTTTTTATTTGTTTTTTTAATTAAAAAGAAACATAGATCTATCTAATTGATATTTAATTGTTTGTGTTTTTGTCGGACTGTCGCATTATGACAAATCAATAGGAATATTCAATGAAGTTGAGATTAGAGCTCGAAATACTGTTGATTATGCCCTACATTCATCATGTCATGCCTATCAGGGATCCTGTTCAATGAATAATTAAGTTCCATTAACCATCGCTCTCCAAATGTTTATTGGGTGCCTTCAAATAACTCACCAAAACGCGTGTCGTGTTTATGCCGTTGATACGATTGCGCGTCGCGTCGAAGCAGATTGGAGGCTGAGAACGTCTTATTTTCGAAAATAAATTATATCTAAATAAAGTTTAAAAAGTACAGTAATGCCGTCGCATCCTCCCTCGTCCTTTAGACAGAGTCGAATCTCGCATTGGAAACGAACAGCTACTCGATCAGCGAATTTGAACACGAATGATTCGCTGAAAACATTGCCATAGAGTTGGAAATATTGGAGACCGGCTCTAAAATTACTTATATCCATTCTAATCATTTCAGTTATTTTTTGCAGGTTGTGAAGCACTTCGCTTTGCTGAAAGAACGAATAAAGAGTATAACATACCGATACGCCATATTCAGCGCTTCGACGTACGTCGGGTCACCGAGTAGCGTGTGGTCGGTGTGGCAGCTGTAAATTAAATACAATAATTATATAGTTAATTCAGAAATGTATTTTTCAAAGCGTTACGAACAGAAACTGTGATGTGTTTCTTCTCAAATAAAAAATACTGACCCCCTCTCATCCACGATCATTGCCTTCTCTCCTGACCGTCCTCTACGAAGCAAGAATGCACGAGAACACCGTACATTTCTGGAATTTATTTTAATTTAATTAATTAATATATTTAATATTTTTTCAACTTCTTTCTTCTGATTTTAGAGTGTATGCTCATGTACGTATTGCGAGTGCAATATGAGAGATTGAATGGCGCATATTCAACAATATTTCCTTTGTTACACATCTAGGCGCCATTCTCGATACTGCAACCCTTGGGCTGAATAAAGCGAAGACAGATATCACTAGATTTCGAATTACGGGACATCGTTTTTTCACTTCAAACACTTTCTCACCGTCAGCGTTTCGAGAGAACATGTGAAATGAAGAGATCATTATTTCGAGTGAGTAAGTCTCACCCGATTCGCACTCCCATCTATGAACTACTTGGTCTCCAACACGTGCGTATCGCAGAATAGGACCGTCCAGTTGATCCCTAAATATGCCAACTTTCGGAATCGAAAACTTGAATTTCTCTCTTGAGGACTCCTTTATCCTTCAAATCCTTTATCCTTCAAAATAAATACAATTATAGAAATACCGTCTAATTGTGTACGAGCACGTAGGCATTGGCATCTCGTAGGACAGAGTTTCGGTTGGCAGAGCACTGAAATAAATTATTATCATTAAAATCTTTGAAGCGTGACAGCTGTTCCAGGCTGTCGATTTCGAGAAAATTCATGAATAGGGATGTCATGATGAAGCATTCATCCCTTCACTCCTCGTACTCTTACCCGTCAGAGTAGAGAACGAGAGTATGTGAAATGAAGAGACAGATTCATCATGATAGTCCTTCTAAAAAAAAAACCTGGTTGCTGCTGCTATCAACCATGCCCCAGTCAGCACAATCAGTAACTGCCTTTCCATTCCTCTCTGTCGAGTTTGTTCAGTGATTCGAGTGCATCGTTTTTATCGGAAATTGCCCTCGTTTGGCACAATACTCGAGAGCGCGTATGAAAGAAAACAACGGGTGAAAAGGCGGATGATGAATCACGTCATGTTATCTGCACAATTAAATATACTGGAAATGGTCTCTTCATTTCCCGTGCTTTCTCACCGGCAACGATAGAGCACGTGGAAAAAGAATCGAATTCATAAATTTGGTCAGTTGACGTAGAATGACTCGGATGACATAGGTAAGTCCAATCATACTAGCGAATCGTTAACAAAAATTGTTGGGAACAAAAAGCGTATGGACTCTCACTCTCGGTAATAAACATAATTGTTGTCTCTGCCAGAGAATACGCGCGTTGTGAGGCAAAAAGTATAGAGGCACAACGCAAGTAAAAGAGAGAGATTGGATGATCTCTTCATCCCACACAATCTCTCGTTAGAGATATCCGTGAAATTGCATGAAATAAGGGGAGAGTATGCGGAGGTATATCCCAAACACGGAAAGAGATAAATCCCCCACTCTGCCGCATGATTTTCGCCATTTCCATTGATGGATTTAGGAGATGAGTGGAGTCATAAGAAATCGTATAGACGAGATATGACTGCTTGTTATCTCGAAAAATACGAGTTAAAAGCAGTTGATTAGGTCCATTTGAGAGATGTTCTCTTCTCTCTACATTCATCAACGATTTGTAAGACTGTGTACCCACAATGAAAAACCGAGAAAGGAGGTGAGAGGCTGTGAGGAAAGTTACTGCTTGAACGTAAATGAGGTGAGAGGCAAAAGCCTGAGTGGGAGTTCAAGTGTTTTGTCGTACGTTCCGTTTCGGGCTGTCTCTCTCATTTTCCATACTCTCACGTTTCAGAGACTTGCAAAGCTAAGACAAAATGAAGAGATAGTGTTCTCGAGTTAACAGGAAAATCAAAGCATTCGTGGGGCAAAACTACGAGTCAAACTTGAGAGAGAAAGACAGAGCTACGCCAACTCTATAATTACGTTGTGGCCGGATGGGAGAACAAGGAGGAATTCGACCCCGGGAAAGATTAACGAAAGAAAAACACCACTAAGCCAAGGCTGAAATTACTCGAGATAGAGAGAAAAGTGATTCTCGGCTCATTTCAGCAGTTTTTTTGTGTCTGCGCCGACTCAATTAAGTTCTCGTACTCATAAGTAGAGTTGTCGCAACTCTAAACGGTGAGAGAAAACGTGAAATGTGGACGATTCCCAGTATTTCGAACTCTACTTGCGAGTTTCTGTTGGTTTGGAGGAACGAGAAAGAATGAAAAACGGAATGAGAGAAAGACAAAAAAAAGAGGTATATCCGATTTCAGCCACTTTGAGTGCACTGGTGAAGGCAGGTTTCCCGTTATCCTTCTCTTTCAAACTAGACTTAGCAAAAGTAGTAGTTATATTATACTGGTAAATCAATTCTCTTTCTACATTACAAACTTGCGTAGACCAGTATTTTTTCCAAAAAATGTAACCAAATAATCCAAGTGATTATTTAGCGTCGTGATCAATAAGAAAATGAGCTCACCTAACATCCAATTGCTGCTCTACTCTCCTTGACGCTTCCCGGTACATACATTTGATGTTGAAGGCACGGTCCACTTTGGTGATGAAAACTGCAATGTGAATTTACGTAATTTTCAAAAAATACTAAATTACAATAATAATTCTTAAATAATATTAAAGCATACTGGATGGAAGCTGACGACCAGTACGGTCGAGATCATCATCCCGTCTTCGGTAACCTGGAAATATATTTTGCTTCCCTTTTTATTTCGCTTTTTTTGCGTCGTAAATTGAAATCAGAGGCGAAATCGAAGTCAAATCTTCATTCTTTCAGCTATTCATTCTTGAGATATAGCAAAAGGTTAATTGCACAGGCTGGGAGTCGAACCCAACTAACCATTCTCTGCCTATCCATATCGCACGCGCCATGGTTCAATCGAATGCCGCCCTTTGGTCGTCCGTCTGGACCTCCTGAATTCGGTTGCAAATTATAATCAGCCTCTCAATATTTTTTTTCACTTTTATGCACTATTTTTTCTCAAAGAGTATTCCTACCCTATCATTCACATTTCCTTCTCCATTTAAAATCAGAGCTGTTATTGTCTTTTCCGAAAAACACAGATAACCCATGTATCTAATCTCACTCTCGGCATAATCCACTCGACATTCCGGCCTGCTGTAATGACCCTTCACGTAGACTTTGCCTGAAATTTCATTTATGTTTCTCATGTACTTTCCAAAATTAGTATAGGCTCAGACCTGAGAACGGTTGCTTGGTTCGAAAATTCATCTCAATTGTGTCTGTGTTGCAAATTATTTCGGGCGTTCCAATCAGCTCATTGCCAAGAAATTCCGCCATTGAGGTCAGAAACAACTGAAATTGAGATCATGGATTCTAGGGATGCTACACCAATTACATTAAACTGAGTTTGCACCCACTCAAATTCTCGGAAAAAAAGAAAAAAAAGTTAACTTGTTGTATTTTATTGGGTATATAATCGATATTTCGTTATAGACTCCCTCAATCATGCAATCATGCCCCAATTTTCGGCAGAGTATTACGCATTCTCGCTTACTTTTTGTTTGCTTTTCTCAGTGCTTAAAAAGTGCATGACCTTCTTGTGAATATGAGCAACAAGAGAGGACATGATACTCCAAATTTGTAGGATGTTCAGACTCTCTTCATTTAATATGCTTTCTCACGTTATCTAAAATGTTATAGAGTACTGTAATTGAGACCCCTGCTTTTGCTCTGAATATTCTCAAAACTACATCATATGCGAGCCCACATTCGAAGATTTAACTCCCCGCCGTAAATTGTCATCATTCAGGCCCATTGACTGATATAATATCTGTAAGTCTTCATAAGATCCTAAGGCGAAGGTCATTGGGCATTCTCTTCGAATTGAAATTCCTACAGTTTTCATGTAATTCGCTCCCTCTAGGATTAGCCACCCCATAATCTGCGTGTAGATATATATGCGGTAATCGTTCCCTCTATTCAAGACACGAGGGGTCATTGCCGTCCAATCGTCAGACCCTCTCACTTCTCAATGGTCTCTCGTCGATCAGAGAGGGCGAGAGAGCGGGGGAAATCAAGAGAGTCATGAGGATAGGCAGTTCTTCTTTTCAGGTGAGAATAGCGTCCCCCCCCCTTACTCAAACGTTCAAGGCCGACCGGAAACGCTTGAGATCCATTACAAGTAAAAAGAAGAGGGAAGGGGACAATGGGGATGTACTGAGATGGAACACTCTATTCATGAAGGCGGGAAGAGGGTTGTCCACATGTGGGAAAGGAAGAATCAACCTATATTCAGCATACAATCAGCACTCGAATTTTATGATAGGAAAATTATAGTTTCTTTTCAAATCGCTGAATCGGTCACGTAAAATTTACATATTTCAAGCTCTATCGATGTAATCCCTATCCATGTTCATTCTCCCTATCCCATTCGGGATACCATGTCGAGCTGTTAGACCCCCGAGAAAGGCCCCTCATTCATCGACCCTTCTCGTGTTCGAATACAGTTCATTGGAGGCATTCAACCATAGTCAATCGGGCATCGCCTCTCCTTTTTTGTGCCCCAGACCCTTTCGGTCAGTGCAACCGCCTGAATAGGGTGCGCACTACTGATCTGCCTCTCTTAATTTACCACGCTCTCTCGTTTCTCTGACTGACGAAATATAAGGCGAAATGAAGAGACTGCACTACTATGATCCGTCGTTCAGAGTTAGCTAGAGAGCACGCAGTTTCGAGATATCCAGACAACGACATCTGAATGGGAGCTGTGCTCATGCAGATCACATTACCAATCTGTGCACTGCTTCCGGAGCTATCCCATGATTATCTTACTCTCTCAATTCGCCATGCTCTCTCGTCTGTCTAACTGATATTATGCTCTCTCGCCAATCAGAGCTGACGAGAGAGTATGGAAAGTGAGAGAGTCAGAGGTGCTTCTCCCCATTCCCATCCCTTCCCTCCGGACTGCGAAAGCTGTGATTGCTCACATACATACTGTGTTTTGCGCAAGACTGTCAATAAGCAAGCCCAGCTCGGAAGAGAGAGAGAAAGGAGGTTAGGTTCAGCATACTACTTCCCGTCTCATCCATTCCTCTAGTTTCGATATCATTTTAACCCATAGATTTATAACGGAAAAAATGATAATAGCCGCGATAGGAATGAATAGTAATCAGGAAAAAAAATCAACTCACCGATAATAGTACCGTGCTCCCTAGCGCGTACATTGTCTTGGAGCAGGATCAACGACGATATTAAGCACTTCTGGTCTGAAAATTAGAAGAAATGCAGTTAGAAATACAGGAAACGAGATTGAGAAAAAAACGAGACTCTGAATAGAAATGATAACAAAAGAAGCACTGTAAGGGAATTTTTAGGAAAGAAGTGAAATCAGGTAGCAAAACTCAACATATGCATTGATTCTGAAATAGCGAACGTTTGATGGTAATCTCGTTAGAAATGGAAGATAAATGGGCGACAGAAATATGGGGACAAGCTAATGGTCTACAGCCAGGTGTTTGGCATGTTTCCATTGTCAAGAAGCATTCTCTGACTCTTTTATTTATCCATACTCTCTCCTTCCTTCTACTCGCCCAGAGATCATTATGAAGAAAGAGATGCATTGTCAAGCAAGAAGGAAACCAATTTCCGGAGGTCAGGCATTCTGACAGATTCGATGAGTAATGGCAAACGAGTATCTCATTATCCATGGCTCGGCGCTGGCCACACAAATTGGTAGGAGGCTTGTAGGTTTAGGATTAGTTCTTCAGAAATCGGTATTTTCGAAACGCTCTCCCGCTGTCTCTCTCATTTCGCGCGCTATTTCTCACAAAATCGACTTATCGAAAAAAATGCAGCAATCGAACCTGCAAGACTACAGGGTGGAGGGGAAAATGGGAAGTAGAACATCAAACTTATCGAGGTTTGCGTTCAAGCAAGTATTCTGCAGGGAAGATTAGCCAGAGAATGAAGTGCGATGCGTTTCAAGAGGGGCGATGAATGTGAAAGGTCAACGGATTACGGAACAGTTTGGCGCGCGTTCCAAGGGGCGGATGAGGACCTTCGTCTGACTCTCTCTTTTTGCCGTGCTCTCTCGTATCTCTAACCGGCGATAGATTACGTGAATTGAGGAGACATTAAAGGGGGGTCAGAGTCAAGGGGGTTCAAGATCGGGCACGGAAACTGTGAATGAACGGGCCCTACAATATGGAAGCAATCAAGCGAAGGCTGAACATAGAGAGAAGGATACATACAAAAAGTAGCGGAAACTTGTGAGGAAGGAAACTTCCAGAAATGGATAGGGTGGGACAAAGCACATTTCAGAATGGCTACGGAGCTATGCAGGAAAAGGATCTGACCCGGTGTCGAATCCAGCACGATTCGAACCCGAGGAGTAAGACCGAGCTAGACGATTAGAAATGAGAAACATCGCGCGATAGGGGGGGGTGGATCGGTCATTTCGATTTGCACTGATATCGATACCATACACGCAATCCTACCAGGAAGTGGACTCGAGCAGCAAACACCATAAGCGGTCATATTTCGAGTAATCGTCTCTTCATTTCCCCCGCTCTCTCACTGGTCAGAGAGCGTGAAGATACGGTTACCCTAAGAAACAAAAGATGGAGATGCCCTTGCGTCAACAGAAGCCATCATCTCGTATAGTCACACACAGTACTACATTGACACTCCCCCCTCTCACTCTCTCTCTCTCGAGAGGAGGAGGTGTATGGATATAGCCAAGGGTAGGGAGGGAGGTGAACCCTCGGGGGAGAGGGGGAAGGGAGTCCCCCTCTTGACCTGTGTGATGGATGGACAAGGAAACATTCTGTCGGTGATCATTAGCTTGGAGAGAACCCACTTGGGTTGTGCGAAAACAGGGCAGTTCTTAACGGATTATTGTGCAATCACCATCTTATTCGGTATCGGCGCTACCACAAGTCGGGATTACGCACTATTTGTTATCTCAAAATGTCTTGGACGTCTTGAGAAGGCGCAAAATCGAAGCCGCGACAAGATGTGGATCACAAGTTGTACAAGGAACTGTCACTCGCCCGATCCTCCCCGGGTGTTCAATCACTAAAAAGGAGGTGAATAGGCGCGCGGGCAAAGTGGCTGAAGAAAACCCCGGAAAGGTCCTTCACCCTTTCCCCTTCTGTCCACACAACATTTTTTTGCTTGTAGCACCACACACAAATCACGGAAGGGATAGGGCTCATAACCACACAAATGAAATGAGCAATGTTCTCGTCTCTTCATTTCGCGCAATCTCTCGAAAGTCGAAGAAAAAAATAGACAATTGAAATTGCAGGTGGCGGAATGTATACAATTGAGAAGAATAGGAAAGTCCTCAGGCGATTTCGAGAAACTGGGCAAAGGTCGCGGTGCATAGTAAATTGCACCTGGTTCAAGTGTTTTCAATAGCAATGTTTTCAATAGGCCTGTCAGGAATCCGTCTCGCCATTCCTCGCACTCTCTCAATGGTTTTCAACCGAATATCTGAACAATTGCGACACATTCTTGAGAAATAAAGATGTTTGACGGGAAGAAAGAAACGATAAAGACAATCTAATATTCAACGAGGCACGTATTAGAACTATAGAGGAGTAACAAAGCGTGTCGGATGTATCTCAAAGTGAGCTGATATCCGACCGTCTCCCTCTCTCAATCTAGGGCACACAAGCTGGCAGGTATTGCTCTTATTATTACGCAACACCAGAAAGAGGTGAGGTGCCGCTTGTTAGTCGACGCACTGAGCCATGAAGGAAGCCCCCTCCTGCCCATTAGTAACCGATCTGTCGGTGTGGTATCTATCTATACCAACCCGAAACCCGATCCGCTCTGTCCCACCATGATAGTCCACCACTAGACCAACTCTCAAAGGGAGATAAGACTCGAAGCAAATGAACAGGGATAGACGATAGGACACAGAGGAGAGAGATACTCGTGTTATTAGCACGAATGACCTTGTAAGATTTCTGACAGTCGGAAGAAGAGAAATGTAAGCGAATAATGAAAGGTACAATGTAATGAGCTTACAAAGAAGTTCAATGCTCGATTCAAAGACATTTCTAATCTTGCTAGATGCGAATTATGTATGGAAATGTCTTGGCCTCAAGATTCAACAAGAGAAAGGCCAAATTAGCCCCCCCCAAGGAAAGTTTCTCACCTTTGGCCCTCGCGCCTGTGTGTTCCACATAGTCAATGTCAAATGAAGTGTAATTATCTCGCAAGAGCATCCTTAGGCAGTGCATTTGTAGATCTACTTCTGGGCGATTGTTTCCTCGGGTGAGAAACAATTGCAACTGAGCAACGCTTGCTTTATTTTCGCTAATCCTTTTTATTTTTTAAAAAATTAATTTATTGAATACCGAATATAGAATACAATGAGTGAATAAGATAAATTGACTAGATTGTGAACAACGGCGTGACTCGCTGATGGGAAAAGGATCGATATCGGAGAGGATTTGTGAACGGAAGATGCGGAAGTATCATCAATGGGTTATTCTATGCGTGGGAGAACTCGGTCGTAGTAGAGAAATAGTTTGTGAAATATAGGAATACTAATGGATCGTACTGTCAAGATGAAGAATTAGTTTCTTTTTTATTACTTAGTGACGAAAGAGTACGCAAAATGAAGAGATAGATTCTTCACCCTGACAGCCCTCGTTGTCAACAACTTATTCCGGCAGAACAAAGTTATTTTTCTCCTTTCGGTAAAAAAAATAATGAAACGGTGCAAAGGGTAATTGGCGAAACATTTACTTCAATGGGAATATACTCGAATGGATATGGGAGCATCCAACGGGGTTCACAGGGCGTAATGATTGGAGAAATAGAGAAGGGTGCATCATAGAGATAGTCCATCTCCATCTTGTAGAGATCATATTGTCGTCTGGGTCTCGAATAAGCAATCAATAGGGAGTCTGCGATTTGGAGCGGGAGCGTGGTGCTGATCCATAGAGTGCCTGCAATTTTAAAATATTAAAAAAATATTTTTAAAGTTTAAAAAATTAATAATTTCCATACTTTCGCTGCTCATCATATGCGTATGAGTTGTACAGTTGCTGAGCTTGCTGGGCACTGTACGTTGGCTGCGGAGACGAGTATGGGCACTGCAATATCGTCTTTTTACGGGGTCATATATGCGAAATACTCAAAAAATCATCTTGTCGCTTCATGGGGGAGTGTGTTTGTTCTGATGTATTTTCCCAGATCCCATTTGATGAAACCCAGCGTCTAGATAGATGCATTTACTACCAACCTGAGGAGGCGTTGGCAGATACGCGGAACTCTTTCTCGACGGAATCGTCGCTCCTCCCGTTCTCATGATCGACGTTGACTTCTTCCGACCGATTTCATCGTCGAAACCACGTCGCATGAACATGATGATTGTGGATACCTGAAGAGGGAACGGATGAAAAATCGTCTGAATGATAGAATGAAATTTCAGAATTGTCAATCTGTCAGAAAAAACAACAAAATAGGGTATGGGAAAGTGTAAGTTTTATATAATTTCTCAATGTCGAACTCAATTTTTAGATTGTGGTTAGGGTATAAATAGTCGCTCTCCTGGATGCATTAGTGCTACTTTTCTTTTGCATTACAAGTAAACAGTTCTGCATAAGCATGATCCCTACAATATCCGTGCAAATACTCGTCCTTTCTTTATCACAGGGCGGACGTCACATGAATAGGCCCCTGAATGCGCTGTAGTCTCGAACTAATGACCGGGATTCACGGCTTAAAACATCGGCGACAAGCCGATTCTGATTGCATTTCCGCTCAGAAATAAGGTCGTTAGTGAGGCATCTAATCCGTTCTTGGCTGCACAAACAAGCTTAGTCCATCATTCACGTGACCAGTTGGGCACGCGACTTTGGACTTGTGAGAATGATGTCTCTTCATATTGTGCAATGCATATCTTATCTATGAGAAGGCACGCCGAAGGAAGAGACGAATTTCACTTCGGACTTCGACCCCCGTTAATCTGGATACTCATTCCTGCACGAAACGACGAGCTGTCTACGTAATCGTGAGAAAACCGGGTGAGAGAATGTGTGAAATGGAGAGACGATCAGCCGTATTTCGAGCTCTGCGTATTCATGTGAGACAAGCGAGACCGTGGGAGCGTTTGATTGGTAGTATTCCCCATTTGCGTCACTGGCGCAGTCTCCAATTAGAAATGCTCACTACAGCGCAAGTCGAGACGAGAGGTCATAATGCCGGAAAATGTGTATCTTAATTCCACGTGTCAGTCAGATCATCGGTTAGAATGGCGAAAGATCAGGCAAAGAAGAGAGAGTCAGGCATCATCATATCCTCCCCTTTACACTATCCTCACATATTTTTCTTCTTGTGGATCACTTGCTCACTTATCATCACCCCCTTTGGACTGTATCAAATGCAACTAAGGAAATAAACAAATAATAATCAAATGAAAAACTAACCAAACTCCGCCAAGCACTCGTCGTAGGTCTGTGCCGATGTTGTTCCCACTCGGCAGCCGACTTAAATTAATATAATTAATTATTTAATATTTTTACAAAAAAAACGGTGACCAGAAGTGAACCGTACCTGTGTCATACACTCAGCGAACGTTTCCCAGAAGGAAGGATCGAATCCGCGACCCTGATATTGCACATGACGGCGACCGAGCAACTGAAATTAATCAGTTATTTTTGTTGTTCTTGATGTTGTTGCAATAATGAATCAATACCGTACAGTTGTAGTTCCCATGTAGGAATTGAAAAGAGCTTCGGAATTCCGAATAGAATAGTAATTCAATAAAAGTATTTCTAAAATCCCTCACATCAAAGTGGTGCTCCAGCTTCTCCGGGAATTCCAGATTCTTGACGACGTAATCGAAGGTCTTCGTGTAGACGAGTGCGTGTTGTCTAAATTAATTAAATAATTAAGTATTTTTTTTTCTTTTTTCGTTCACTGTAGTTATCACATCGAGTACTACTAACTACAGCTGTTATGAAACGATCAGAATCATTTTCAATAATGATCAGACCGAAGAACTTTCAGTCAAAAATCAATGAATTACAGATAACACGAAGAATCTGAACGGTTAAATGTTGTCTTATATCTTACCTGAATCGTGGATCGTACTTGAGTCTTCCCTGAGGGATCTTCTCCAGTCCGAAGATTGCCTTGATATCCGGTTGAGTTGTGAGCACACGAAGGAAGATCTTCGATCCGATGTGCTCAGCCCCAGTCTGGAAATTGATCTTTGATCTTTTAATTTAGTTTCTATTGATCTTTAATCTTTGATCTTCCCAACTCATTTTGGTAGATAGGCAATTCTCTTTTGCCTTATCGCAGTCAGAGAAACGAGAGAATTTTTCGAAATGTTGCAGCCTCCCCAAATAATTGCATTGGCATTTATCCGCAGTCTGATTGAGGTCAAACGCTCATCCCTGGGAGGAAGTGTGAATAATCATCGTGTAATTATAATTCCAGCGCGCATGCGAAATAGATTCCGTGCGTGCGCAGGCTCGTTTTGTGCGCGTTTTTCGCAAGTTGGAGCAATAATTAGAGTGCGAAACACGCGTCTCTTCATTTCATATACTCTCTCGTTTTTCTGAAATGTGAAATAACAGGCAAAATGAAGAGACAATAGCCCCTCGCAAGTTGGGGCAATAATAGATTAGCGCGCTTCGCGCTTTCTTTCTTTCCCTTTTGCTAATTGAGACACTAGCGCGCACACGCAGCAAATTGCATGTTGGATTGCGCACTGCCAGACGGTCTCTCTATTCCACACGCTCTCTCGTCGCTCTGTCAGCCGAGATAGTGTGATGAATGAAGAGACGGCGATTGCTACTCTGATTTCACACTCATTCTCAATTTTCAGAAGGAAGGAAAGAGCAAAGCGCGTAATTAGAGCTTACCCTAAATGGAGATTGGAAGCACTAAACGGAACGCAATTGCTCACGCATTCAAAGACATCATGAACAGGAGGAATACGGTAGTCGGAATCCGAAAACCGGGTTCAACGAGGCTAACCAACTATTGCATCTCTGGGGATGGCGCGAAATTACGCGCCTTCATTATTTCCCTCCATTTTAATGAAATGACATCGTCATTAATGATCTCGCAAAGTTTGGATAGTTAGCACGTCATTGATCTTTACTCCACAATTTAGCGAAAAAGTAAGTGGACCGAGCTAGGGGATATCCCCCAACTCCATTATTATTCCAACGTCGAGCTCGAATTCTCTGCCAGCATAACAAGCTGGAGACTTCTCAAATTTCGTCTGAAACTCTGGGAGACTCTCGTTATGCGATGAAGAAATCACGAGTAAGAGTGAAGAATCCGTTTTTATAAATGAGAGACCACGCGAAACTATGAGACGGTTTCTTCACGATACAGTAGTAGTTCGAAATATGAGATCTTCTATTCATTTTGCATGTTGCCTAACTGGCGGTTTTGCATGTTATCTAACTCTTCTTATCCCAGACAACCCAAGTCACGAGACAGCGAACACCAATTCGTTCCCGAACACCAATTCGGCGGACCTTCTGGGTTTTCCTCCAACTCTTCACGATGAGAAGACGATCTCGACGAGGCATGAAGTGCTTCGTGTTGTCGAATTCCGATGTCTTCGAGGGGAATGAGATCTCGGATCTGAAAATATGTACTGCTTTTACATGTGTTTCTGAGTGTGTGATTGTGTTTCCAGCAGGACATGGACACTGGAGAATCCGAGTTATTGAGGAACGCCTCACGAAAAAGTATAAAGACATAGGTGAAATCAACCGATCGTTGAACGATTACGAAATGTTGCAAAATCATGGATCTCCGTGTTTTGCGTACATTAGTCATCCTCGTTACTCATAGTTCCATCCAACTTCTAATTAGCCCCTTAGCTATTTTTCTGACTGATTTTCCGCGTATGCGCGTTCTTAGTCGTGCTCAGATTACAACCGATTTAAACGACAAACGAGAACTGCCCCTTCTCCAATTTCACAACCAAATTTTTTTCTGATTCTTTCACGGAAGCCCCATCTTCTTCAGTAAATATAGATTGTCATAAGTGTAGTCTGTGGACTTGTGTTGTACTGTCGCATATTGAGGATTGGACATGTGCTCATATTGAATCCATACTATGTGTGCTCGTACTTGTGAGGAAGTATACTTGATGTACTATTAAATTTCAGTTTTGGTGAGACAAATTAATCATCATTCCAAGGTATGCAACAGGGTGTATGATGCACTTTCGTGGTGACATCATGTATTTAGCCATAGAATATGGATGCGCATACCTCGGTACGATTATCTGCTCGGATCCATCGGATGCTGCAGCTGCTGCAGTCGCGTCGCTGTTGCTGCGAGTGCTACTGCTGTTCTCGTCCGGACTGCTGCTCGGCTGCAACAAAGGAGGCTGTCGCTATTCTTTTTACAGTTCAAAATAGCGAAATTGTGCCTCTTACTCTGCCAGAGAGCATGGACAATTGAAAGTTATACCTCGCTCGGCTCGACACTGTAGCGATCGTCACTGCCTCTCTTGATGCGAGGAGGCGAGCACGAGGTGGAGTGGGCTGAAAGAGTACACTGTTTCCCCTTCTGCGATGTTTTTCTGCAGTTTTTTTTCTGAATACGTTTGCTCGAAGAAGCAAGACAATGTATGTTTCAAAATACACTACGGTCCAGTGTCTGGGGGCAGCTAATCCCGAAGGCAATATAATGGGAAAAGGTAAGCTATATTCTTTGATCGTTCTTCGTAGTCGTACAAATTTCTCATCATCACCAATCCGAGTATATCCCACATAACTAATGTGGGTATGATCCCATTAGAATTCGAAATGAGATCTCGGGGAAAGTGTTGCGAGCCGCACGTCTCTTCCAATTTCTTACAAGTACCAATTTACATGATCTCTAAGCTTGGGAAAGGCTGCCACTTTTGGAAACTCCCAGCCTTGCGCAAAACGGACAGTAAGCGTCGCTAAATTCAGGAATGTCTGACTCTCTCAATTTCCCTTGGTCTCCAGTCTGTCTGCACGAGGAGAGACCATTGAGGGTCGCAAGAAACATTTGAAGTGGCTTGGGAATGGGAATCTATTCAATTCCGATGCTATTCCGTTGAGAATGCACAATGAGGTTCACTCCTCTATAAAAGTGCTATTCTGGAGCTTGCATAAATTATTTTACTTCCGAGAGCGGTTTTGCTTCCACATTTCCTCACAACTCGAGTAGATTATCGCGAGAGATATTCATTGAATGTGAAAGAAAGACAACGAGGGAATTTTTTTTTAAATCTTCTTCATTTAGAATGTTCTCTCGTCACCATGACCGGTGAAAGAACAAGTTACGTGAACAGACGATTCCCCGGATTTCGAACAGTAGTCATAAGTAAAACCGAATAGATTAGATATAGTAAAGTTGACTTTAGAGTTTTATCGCTGAGAGAGCTCAAATAATGAAAAAAACAGAGGTGAAAGGACCACGTGGAAATCAATTTTGCTGTCTTTCTCCAAAGCACTTCGTCAGTGAAATCTCATGCATGAATGGAACAACCTCCTCTATTATGCGTTCGTCAGGGGAAACTATGGCAGGGACCTCTCCGCTTCCTTAGTGATGCATCCCCGCATAACTAGTGCAGTGAGAAAAATAATCCGTCTCTCCATTTCACGTACTCTCTATTCACTCTGACCGGTGAAAGAGTCTGATTCTTCATCCAGTCGGCCCTACCCATAACTAGAGCGCATTTCCCTGCTTGCTTCAAATCGATGGTTTGTTTGACTCTCTTGATGACAGATAAATGTGAATAGACAAAGGGTGTCATCGATTCTCTCTCTATAGAATCGATGATATTTGAACACGTGTAACTATCACTTTAGCACCCTGCAGGAGGGTGATTCATGTGTTATGTGTATAAAAGGAAGAAGATCGAGCTCTTCCTTGGCTTTTCGTTCCATGCGATAAATGGTGCTGCGGATGTTCTAGTATAAGTCACACATAGTATCGGCCTACTTTGTCGTGACAAAGGGAGGAAAGATCACGCGAAATGAGGAAGGGCGGTCTTCGATTCCACCTTCAAACAACAAACGCCCTCGTTCATGAATCATCAGCTATATTAAGCGACCAGAGGATGGGGTCGACTCGCTTGAATGCTTTTGCTAGAAAGTTTCGAAAATTCCGTGCGAGTGCGCAAGAATTCGAAACAAGTATACGTGATTTTTGCTGGAAGCCTCAAATTTAGCTGAATAAAATGATGTGATAGCCACCGAAAGTCTGAGATATCCTATTTCGCGGGCCATTGAACCACGGCCTTCCACGCCCTCTCCATAATTGGACGAATAAAGAATGATGAACAAACATCGCTCATGGACTGCGCGCCAGAGTGCACCTTCTAGAGCATGGAAAAGTATGAGTGGGCGCGAGCAAATAGGCGCCCGTTCGGATAGGAATGGGGCTAGAAATTTGATACTTCCAAAGATCTCTCAAAAATATGAATTTAGGGGTCCTCAAGGGCATTTTTTTCGTGAACTTGTAAGGCTTGGAATTTCTTTGTTTCGTTACTTCCGAGGCAACAACGATACCGATTGTGGAGGAGATAGGGACTGAGAATATGTAGATGAAGGGAAAACTCTGCTAGAATAGTCGCTTACCCTTCCTCCGCGGTCTTCCTCCTCCATCCACTTTGTATCGCTTGGACGCGAGGTCGGACGGTCGCGCGGAAGTCGCAGGGCACTTGCTGCTGTCGTTGCCCATGGCTGTTGCAGATGCTGCACGAGCTGCAAAATATCTTATCTACGAGCATAGGGGCAGCCGAATACGGTGGTTACATGAGGGGATATCGTCGAAAATGGGTGATAGTGGATGGTAATGGTATCAGAGGGATGGGAAATTGGAAGGGGATACTGTGGTGAAGGCCCAAGGAAGACAGACAGACAGGTGAGATGAGCCCGAGAGAGCCGAAGCACAAATGGCGCCTCCAAAAGGGGCGGCATCAGCCTTCCTCTGAAGCTCCGCCCCCTTTGGTGTCTAATTATTGAGATTATTCCCCGAGGGGGCGGAGCTTGAGCGTTCTTTGCAGCGGCGCACAATCGGGTGCGAAAGAAGAGATGAAAGGAGAGGGAGGACGAGAGGGAGGGCTGGGAACCAAGTTGAGGACCGTGATTCTTTGACTTTTTACAGATATTCTTGAGAAATCGGTTCAGAAATTGTAATCAATCCAATGAACTGAAGATACGATACCTCTATTTTACAATCAACAGGGAACTTGCTATACATTGCAGAAAACAAGTCCCTAATGGTGATAAGCGAGTTTTCGCCCTGCATTTGTAACAACAAAAGGTAGTTGTAAAAACAGAGCCATGCCGAGACTTGAATACATATGTTGGACTACTTTTTCGGATTCATAGGTGGGCAGGCATTGATTAGAGTTTACACAAACAACCAATCTTTGTGTGCACTCGGAAGTATTCTTTTTACATTATCTCACGTCAGTCGAATGCATGTCGCTACTCTATAAAAAGCTCGAATGTCCTTTTATTCGCTCTCCAAAAGACACGTAGGGACTCGAAACTGTCAACAAGGTCAAAGATGTCGCGTGCGCTTTCTGGATTGTCAAATGAATGGAACGCGATTCGCACAGCAACTAGTTGGAGAATATAGAGAACACATTTCTTTCACAGACATTACGAAACGAATGCGTTTTCTGGTTGCTTCCACCCACTGGAAAACCATAACCTCGCCAGCAGATCGAAATAAGTGTCATCCAGAGGATGGAAGACAGTAGAGTTGCTTAGAGAGCGTACAGACGTATGTATCGAAAACAAGCTCATGTTGCTCCATTTCTGGTAATTCGAACAGACAAAGGACTCCCACGTTCACGTATTCTGAACAATTCGCATAGTTTTTCACCAGTCAGAGAAACTAAAGAGTATCTCGAAATGAGAGACCCATGCGATCACTCCGGTGTCCCCACAATGGAAATGCATAGGCGCGGGAGCGGACGAGGTCAATGGTGATGGCCGAAACGTCACGAGGTTCTCCTCGATTTGCATACTCTATCGTTGACCAGAATGACGAGGGCGAAAACCCTCCACAATCTCGGCTCCAGCACAACAAAACGTATCAATGAAATCTAATCAACACCGAAGTATCATCAAAATAAGAGGTAATTTAGGCGTGGGCGCATTTCGGAGACTTTCGAATTGCGCACACAAAAATGATGGATAGGAGCGTCCTTCCATTCACGTGATGTTGACGGATATCTGACAGGCTCTTTTATGACGGATGATGACCTATTATTTCATAGTGGGTTTGAACGACGGAGAGTCGTTTGACCAGTGAGAGAACGCGTGGAATGAAGAGATGGTTGCCAGAATTGCAGACGCTGTTTCCTAGTACCGAACCCTCAGACGCTGGAGCAGAGTTGTCTGGCAAGATATGATCTTTTCATTTCATCATACAGAATAAAACGTGGAGCGAAGAGACGACTGCCCGTTTTTCGAACTTTATTTTCGTAGGGTTAAATTTTTAGGGAGCTTCAGCTTCAGAAACAAAAAAGATGTGCACAGGAAATTGCGCACTCTTCTGGTCTCTCTAACACAATGGAGCGAATCTCTAGTACCCCTCGAATTTTCTGCACAAATAGTTGAAATCTGCACGGATGCGAAACATCTTCCGGTTTAATCTTAGTGTTAGAAAGCGCCTTTCAGTTTCGGAAATAAGCAGTTGTAAAGCTACTTTCTACTAATACTAAAAATAACTTTGAAACTTCACTAATCATACCCTTGAAGCAGTTTATTGCTTTGTGACGGGCGCTCTTATCGCGAATTTACAGATTTCCTAGCTTCTGCAGCAAATTGCGTGAAGGAGTCAGCGATGCTCCTTTTAGATAGTGCACAGAATGGGGGTGGATCTCGCGAAATCTCGAATAACGGAAGTATCAAGATAGACGCTTCTCGAAATAATAGGGGCATTTCGAGCTTCGCTCTCTAAATGAAAAGCTAAAGGTCGCGTATTGAGGCAACAAAGGGACGTAAACAGGGACGAATCGTGAATGACTTGTGATTTGGACGGCACGTATTTCTTAGGAACTGAATATCTATAGAAGAACATGGAATAAAGTAGACCTAGAAATACAGGTACTCGTCTTTTCACTAAACAGTGAGATCTACTGTGCACGTGCTTGCGGTAGGTAAACATGGGTAAACAGAGAGTAGCTCAATCATTGAGCCACTTCGCCTCTTGTAACTGCACAGATTATTTCTGTCTGACCTCTGTCTGACGGCGGAGAAATTGATATCCAATAGAATTCTCAGATATCCGAAAGCTGCTTTTTGCTGCGTCAGCCTACGGTTCGACGAGCATTTGCTCGTTAGAACAATCGTCTGACTCTCTGTCTTGAGATAAAGCAAAATTTAGAGACGAGGACATTGCTCCTAACGTATCTGATATCGGGCATGTAAAGGGTAGATAGAAGGCTTGCCTGGCTTTGCACTTTCTAAGGAATTTCTAAGGAAGGAATTTCAGTAAAGGAGTGGACTGTATGATGTGTGAGCTCACTGAACTGTATGGTCAAGTCATTACTCACTACTCTTCCAATGTCATCTATGCCACCTTCGCAGACAAGATGCGACTAGAGAATAGAGGATCAAGAATTCGTCTCTTCATTCCTCGTAATCTCTCATCGGTCAGAGTGACGAGAGAATAGGCTGAATGAAGAGACTCCTCATTTCATGATGCCTAATAGAAAAGGCGTGAGGGAGGAAGTGGCACCTCAGTAGTAATTCAACACTGCATTACTCTTGATGAGTGTACAACTCTCTTCATCTCTCGGCCGTCAGACAGATCGAGAGAGTGTGGTGAATCGAGAGAGACGGAATATTACTGCTGATGAGTGTGCGCGTGAGTAATGGAAGACAACTCAACAACGGCGTCAGAAGGCATGACAATTCACTTAGAGACGAGGCACTCTTTTGTCATCCTGTTGCAAGGAAGAAATGCTCTCGTCTCTTCATTTTGCCTTATCTGACGGCGGTCAGAGAGAATGTGAGAAAGTAAGAAAGTCTCTTTGCAAGGAGGAGAAGTGAGGTTGGGAAATTGAGGAAACAAGACAAAACGAGGTTCCTTTTGCGGACTGCGGAAATTAGTGGCTGAACTCTAAAGCCTCTTGGGAATTTTCAGAAAGCGTGTTTTATTGCTTGCACGGAACATGATTTTGAGCGTATTCTGGTCCAAATAACATGTAAAAATAACAGATATAGAAATAAGACAATGATTTCCCACAGAGAACACGCGCGCCTTCTAGTCCACATAACGTGACTGATCAGATATTCAATCAAGAAAAGAGCATCGGCATGCCAATAACAGAGGAATCGTGACAAGGAAACATGAGGGAGAAAGGATGAGAAATAATATTGGAGAATGAAGATGAAAGAGGCCATATGGATGAGACGTCAAGCATGCGCTTCAGTGAAGAATTGACCGTCGATCAAGAATAAGGAATGACGAATTACTGCTATGCCAGCGATATTTCAATTCCAATTCAATAAGTTCTTTTGCATGTTCATCATTTTAGAACTCATGATGGCTCATGAATGAAGGTTCTCTACTGATTGATTCCCTACATTTATCTCGTAATATCTATTATGAACAACCAGGCAGATCAATCACTATCGAATATGACAAATGTATGATCAGTAAACCACATCTAATGAAATCAACATTTTCTAAAACTAGACAGTTCAAGAACGTGAATTCTAAAATGATACACCGCCGTTCTATTTCGGACCAACTGCGTGGACGCTACCAATTTCCCTTTCGGGCGTCTTGGAGGGGGACACTTCCTCATTGAGAAAAAGTAACGAAAAACTGCTACGAATGAGACTTATGACGGAGGATCAATAAGATATCTGAGCGGTTGTAGCGCAACCTTGAGTCTGGCACGCGCCGCTCTCACGAGCTATGAAATGAGCTACAAATATGGACGTGACTGGGGCAGAATGACGAGTCACTAGGGAGTCTGTTAACGATGAAAAACTAGCGAGGGAAAAAGTGTAATATCGGAGTCAAAACGAGAGCAAAGAATCTAGATCCGGGTTATGCAAAAAGACAAAATAATAAACACATTCCACACACATCGAACTTGTAGATTAACGCGTATAATGGTTTGATAATCCGTAATATCTTTTGGGTTCTTGTTTCTTCGACAAGTAATTTGGGACTGACTCGCAACGGCGAAAGACAGGCTAGGCGCCAATTGTAATATCGGACTCCAAATATGGTTATCAGAGTGAAGAATTCTTCACTCTGAGTGGTGCGAGAGTACTGAAGAGGGCCTAGATCAGAGAATGGGTTTCTTTCTTGCACATTTATATCCGTGCTCTACTTCGCTCTTCAAAATGCTCTCCTTCCCTTTGAGCACGTTTATCTTTCTGGATCAGTAAGGAAGCCGAAAAGGATCGTCTGCCTCTCTCATTTCGCCCTGCTCTCTCGCTTCTCTGACTGGCGAGAGATCAGGCGAAATGTGAGAGGCAGACGATCCTTTACGATCGAATTACGATCGAATTAGACGCGCGCCTTTTAGAAAGACTCTTGTCGCGCTCGGAATCAGATTGCAACAAAGCACGAAACGTGCAGGGGAGAAATGCGGGTAATCGGCTCTCGATTTCTCCTGTTCTCTCATCGATCAGAGTTGCGAGAGAGCTGGTGAAATGGAGAGATTCCCATTTCGAACTAGATGTGCGCAAGCACAAAAGACGAGCAAGAATGGGCAACGCTCGAGCTGGAAAATACGTGAGTGGAACAAGAAAGGAAGTCATCTGTAGAAGACGAAAACAGCATCATTAAATATGAATGGAGGTCCGGATAGGTCATGTGATACTTCATGAACGAACGAGGAGAGTCACGATGAAGTATCCATCTCTTCATTCCCCGTGATCTCTCGTCAATCGGGCCGGTCAGAGAGTATGACGAGACAGGCTCCAACAGGCTCCAATGAATATTTTTACGATCGGGGTGAACATGGAATGAGGGAACCAGGAACACAATACCTAGAGTTCGAAATAAGCACAATCAAATGTTCATTTCACGTGATCTCTCATCGGTCAAATAGTGTGTGAAAATGAAGTGACGATTGTCCGTATTGCAAATTCCAGTTGAACCGTAAGGTCGAATAAGGAAGGATATAAGTCAGGCTGTAGACGGCTGTTTCTTGCATGCAAAGTGGTCAGAAACCTCGTGAGAGGGGGCGAGGCTATCAAGTAGTTCTCGGAACACAGAGAGTATTCCCCCTGACTGCACTCCCTTCCTCCCATCCAATTTCGAGGGCAGGCGAAACGTGCTGGAACATGTGAGATGCTATGCAATGCTCGTAAACGAGGGGAAAACGTATATTAGCTGCACCTCGAGTTTCCTCAATATTTGCACTTCTCTGCACGAGCAAACAAAAAAGTAATTATTCGAAGCACACTAATATACTGATGTGAGAACTAGTTCCCTATTCCTAACAAGAAACTAAATATCCGTTCAAAGTACACTCACAATTTCCCCTTTCCTAGCAAGAGGATAGAGCAAAACGACCACAATTCTGATTTATCGTAAAGCGTACGAAAACTCGACATAATTGTGTGTACTAGTCAGGAAGCAATTTGATCCTGGGCCGGATGTTCCTCATTTTTCAAAGTTCAGTGGATGATCAGAGAAGTAAGTCAACGAGAAGAATCCCTCACTTCCTCATGCTCTTTCATCGGACAGAGTGACAAGAAAGCAAATGAAATGAAGAAACGGATTCGTTTTCTGACAACGTTACTCTCGAGTTGAGAACGCTAAGCTCTTGAAAGGTACTTCAAAATTCTCACACACTAGAGAAGGAAGAGAGGGTGAAAAAAAAATAAACTCCAAATGCGATTGTAGCCTAATTGTAAATGCTATCTCCCCTGGGGCGGTGAAACCTCTCGTCTCGCGAGTAAACAAGCTAATTTAGCTCATCAAGGGCCAGCCATTGCCCCCTCCTCTCCCCCCCCCCCCCTTGCATTGAATGACCTTCCGGGTGCACACAAGTAATGGGTTGACACGTGAGAGTCAAATACAAGAAAACGTCTCTTCGTTGCACACATTCTCTCTCCAATCTGCTCATACAGCACCTAAAATAAACGACGACTACTTGAATTTCGAATTCCAATGTGCAGTCTAGGTACTAATGGGCTGAGAGTACAGAGTCGGAAGTGCTTTTAATTTCATTGTAGGGTTTGGTCCGATCAAATGGACGCATTATTCATGTGAAGCGCGCTCAAGTGCGCGATATACAAGACCGCTAGGACTCGCGAGGGATGTGGGAATACTTGTCTGACGAAGCTTCTACCGGCACTACCGGCGCACTTCCTACTCATTGAATTGCAAAGCAACGATAAATTCGAGAGAATTATAGATTCAGGGAAGATCAAAGTCTCACAAAGATTGTGGAGATTGTCGGCGATAGAGGAAGTGTGCATTGATACATTCGCGGAAAATGGGCATCGCTCTCGGGGAAAATATGCATTCCTGAGTAAGGGGATTCTGTGAGGAACTGGGACCCGAATGTACGCTGTAGTTTGAAGTGGTCATACATAGATGACTTGAGCAACGTCTACGTTTTTTGCAATGTATCTCGTCAATCAGAGAAACGAGTAACATTGCGGAACGAGAGAGACAGACCATCCAAAGATGACTTCACTAGTCGACGGACGACTAATGGAATTTTGCACGACCCAGGCAAAGAGGAGAATGGTGGTTTCCCATCATTTTTTCCAGTTGTCTAATTAGCGAGCGAGAGAATGGAGAGAACAAGGGCTGTCAGGGCGATGTTTTCTTCATTCTTCGTGCTCTCTTACTGGTCAGAGTGACAAGAGATAGCGCAAAATGAACATATGTCCTGACAGCCCTATTGCAGCAAGAATAAGAAAGAGAAGGACACACGAATGTATTACAATCAGATTCTGGAGCCACGCGAATCTTTCCATTCAATTGCGCTAATCGTGTTTGAAGCGAGTATAAAACGTGCACCGATTAATCCCATCTTACAGCGCTTTAAAAGCTTCAAACAACTTGGTCAACCTCAGTAGAAATAATACTAGTATGAGTAGGTTAAATTTATAATTTAATGAGATGAACCCGGTGCAACTTTGGAAGGGTGGTAAGACGCAGGGTGTTTCAATTGGGAGAGATAAGTTCCGGGAATGCACCTCAAACGTCAGCACAACTATGTTGTGTGACCTGTCTTGAGTAATGTGAGAAGAACGAAGGAGAGATAGGCAAAAAGTGAAGTGAAGGGGGTGAGGAGGTGGAGGGAGATTTTGAAACAAAGAAGCGGGGATTTATGACGTCAATGAATTCTCTAGAGAACACCAACCTGCACTGATAGATGCAAAGATTGCGCAGTGGAGATTCTCTCTTCATCGCGCGTCGTCTCTCGCAGGTTAGAGAAATATTGACAATGTGAAGAGCTAGCAATCCATCCCTAGTTCAAAGACGATTGCACCCTTGGGAACGATAGGATATCTGGTGGTCGAAATACGGGTAATCTTAACCGGACGAGAGAGTGTGTGAAATACAGAAAGTCATTTCTTGCTGGCTCCATCCTAGTTCAGAGACGAGTGTGCATTCAGAGACGAACCCGAGGGAATGGGAGCGGATATCTGGTCGTTAGAGTCCGTCTGGATGGAGTATCACAATAGCACATCGTCCCGAAAGTTCACTCCCTCGGGAATTGAATGGAGGAGGGTGTGGGGGAGTTGGAGGAAGGAAGCTACGTCTAAAATAAGGATACAAAAACTAGCAAGTGGAATACGCGAAGATGCCCTACAGTACCGGACGATTTACCCGATCGTCATCTCTGCGCGCGCACTACCAGCACTGACTACACACGCACGCGATAGAAAAACATGGAGGGATTGTGATCCACGCGGCCTCGCCCGCTGAAGATGGATCTACTAAGTAACTAAGTAAGTAAGTAAGAAGATGTGCTTCAATGTGTGATAATTGCCGGGATGCTCTTTAAACTTGCGACGTTGAAACAAGCGACGCGGTGTTACCTGAGAAGAGAAAGAGAGAAACGCAACGATCAAGGATGAAAGGATCAGGCGATTGTTCAATGGAGGAGTGTGTGGGGAGGAGGAAGTAACCTAAGCGCGGGCACAGCAATCCAGCTAATAACAAGAATGATCGGATAAGGAAGAAAAGGTATAGTTAGCAAAAGACAACCGTCTTTTCATTTCTCACTTTATCTCCATTATGGCTGGAAAGACAGCACTTGCAATGAAGAGACGATTTTTGCGAAGACATCCCTTGGGGTATGATACGGCAAGCGCACCAGAAACAAGAGCGATCGCACAAAGATAAGGAAAAGAAGAGAGTTCGAAATACGGGCTATCACATTTTTAAAATGATACGATTGTAATTGCACACCTACTAAACTATTCCGCGCGGCAAACGCGTTAGCTCCGCCCACTTTCACTTCGTTTTGAGCGTTTTTCGCCAATTTCCACGATTTTTCTTAGTTTTTAATAATAAAACTCGATTTCTGGGATGGTTTCGCGTTCATTAAGCACCAATTATATAATTAATGCATAATTTTAAACGCGACCATAGTTTAATAGCAATTTCGTTACGCGCGGAACAAGAAACAACTTTGCGTCAAAATGTGATATCGTCTCTTCATTTCGCGTGCTCTCTATCGTTCAGGTGACCTCTGATTGTGAGGGGAGAAAACGAAACTCAACGAGTGATCTGAGGGGATCTCCTCTCTGCTCATTGTTCTCTCTCGTGCCTGAGGGAATCACTCAAACTCTCTCCCCTCACTCGGCCCACGTCTGACTCTCTCAATTGCCCATGATCTCTCGTCTCTCTGACTGGTGAGAAATGAGAGAGACGCCCGGCCCACTCACATTATAGTTAGCAGAGACGTCTGTTGCTGACAACTAGGAGTGATTCAGAGAACAATAACAATGTAATCGACAATGAAGGTGCTTCGTTTGAGTTGACTTCTCTTTTGATCGATGAGATATGTCACTCGATAGGATGTCATGATTAGAATGATAACCTACAGAATGAAACCACGCGTTTTCTTTCGCTATTGAGACTGAGAGCATGCTGGTAAAATCCTAAAGCATCAACAAAAAGTTCTCATCCAGTAGGTTATTATCCGAATGTTCTCATTCGACAATGTGCGTGAGATAGTATGTCAAAAATATACCAGTTGTTTTAAGACAATGAAGACATGTAATGAATCTACAGTATTGCGATCTTATTGTTATAACTGCAGTGTTGTCATCAGACAGGCGTCGATAGAAATTCAATTTCAATATGTACAAAAGACTGGGAGATTCAGAGAATCTCGACGGCAGCTTTTGCCAAGGATGCGAATTGCAAACGAATGGATGACATTAACCCGACGAGAGGAAATTGAACGGGTGCCCTCATTTGTTCCGATTCTAGAAAAGGGAAGAGCTGAGGGTTCACGCAGCAAATGAAGCAAAAAAAGAACAATCGTCTGTCCCTCACAAATGATCATCAGAGTAGCGAGAGAGCATGGGAATTTGAGAGAGTCAGACAATCTATCACATTAGCCCAGTGAGGAGTAATTGCCCGGGAACGAGTCTATCCTCATTTGTTCCGATTCTAGGAAAGAAAAGAGCAAAGGAGGTTGGAAATGCCACGCAAAAACCGATAGACCAATCTCGGTCGAAATTGGAGGACATTTTCTCGGAAGGAAGCGATTTCGGACCGGAATTGTATCCGGGGTAGGGGTTTCGCACTCCGATTTTCGAAGGAGTTTGCGGTGGCATTCATGCAAACATTCACATAAACACGATTGAATTTCAAACTGAATTTTAGAGAGTAGTAATATTATCGCCTCGAATACGTAAATGTTCCAGCGAAAGTGGCAAGAATACTACATTGCAACTTATTAGTGTTCACTTTGTTGAATAATGAGAAAAACCGCAATGATAAAGAGTGCGGGGGCAAACGTCATGCATTTCTAACCGAACCTCCATTCCCATTTTCAGCTCCCAACAAGGAAATGCATTATCGCCCTCATTAATCTCTACTGCAGAGGCGGAAAGAAGGCGGAATTGGCTAAGAATACTCTGCAGGGAAATCACTCTCGATTTGGCTTGTAATTGAACGACTCTTGAAAAGAGGAAGGAATTCGTAATCTGTTTTGTGTTCTAGCCGTTGCAGAATCGAATGCAATCAACGATAATGATGACATGTCCGAGCATCCGCTCATTATTCATTTGGGCCATTTGAGGAAGACAAGTATACTATGCAAGATATTTTTGAAATACATCTTTATCATACAAAATCTAACGGGCTGTTCACTATCACGCAAGGGAACGAGCGGGGTGGACGCAGCGCAAAGTCGGGCTTGGCTCGGTGCCAGGAACTGTGCCAGGACCCGATCCAGTCTAAGCGTGGTACTGGGGTTCGTAACCGTGGTAGTGCGGTTCGGCGTGCTGAGAGTAGTATCCGTTGTCCTTCCCGTTGTAGCCCTTGCCTGCAATGAACTACCGTAACCGTGAGATACTGCGACCAAATGGACTAAAACCATGCGAGATAATAGTTAATAGTTTTCAGACTGACGAGAGGGAAAACAACATGAAGAGACGAGAGCATTGCTACCGTATCCACTTACCGTAGTATCCGTCTCCGTGCTTGTTGTGGTGCGCGTCCTTACCGTAGTACTCGCCACCGTGAGCGGCCTGATTAAAGAAGGGGTGGCACGAATATTTGGCTAACTGAGTTCTCGATATCAGACGGTGTGGCATGAGCACCCATAACGCTTTCGAAACTCCCGTGTTTTCAATTTTCGTCTAAACCGAGATATACTCGATTGGCTGATTGCCAAGTCACCCTGAAGCGCAGGCAACGAGCTAGAGAGCATGCAAAATTAGGAGAGCGCTCTGCCTCAATTTGCATATCGGCGGGATTCGTGCCTCTCCCCCTTTAAGGGTTAATACCGTTACCGTCGACCAATCTACTTTCCAATGTTTAAAAAGTATCTCGTTTTCGGGCCATTTCCATGATGATCATTATTTAAGCACGCATAATTGCGCCCTATTTCCTATTCCTATTATCCTATCGCCAATTTTAAAGGGTGATGTCCAAGTGTTTAAAAATCTCACATCGTGCTCTCCGTGGTGTCCGTGTTGTGGCCGTGATCCTGGTAACCGTTTCCTGCAACGAAATCGATGGTGTACGGTAGGATATGGTATTGATCGCTTGTTTACACTAGTGTACTCGAGAGAAATACTCGAGAGAGTATGCAATCATGCTTATTTTCGACAACCAGAGTACGGTATAATCGATACGGAGCTGGAGTACTGTAGCACACTTACCGTAGTACGACTCGCCCTCCTTGCCATGCTCGCCCTTGTCGTGGTTCTTCTCGTCGTAGTGATGGCCCTGAATGCCGGGATTTAGGCCGAAGCCGGAAAGTCCGTAGCGCCGGAAACTCCGCCCGAGCCGGAACCGTCAAATACCTCCTCTCCGTGCTTCTTGTTGTGGTGCTCGTCGGTGTGGAACTGCTCCATGTGATACTGTGGCTGCACGTAGCGGTAGTCGAAGAACCCGAACGTCTTGTGCTTGTGGTCTGCAATTTACCGGTCCTTGTTCTGAATCCGGATCCAGGAAACAGGTTAGTAGTTCCCGTTCTGTTTCTTTTATCTGGGTTCGGTTCCAGAACCGTAAAATAGGCCCTCACCCTTGCCGTGCTTGTCGTAACCGCCGCCGTGCTTCTCCCCTCCGTCCTCGTGCGCCTCGTGTCCTGCAAGGAAGAGAGGAGGTACGGTAAGAGGGTACGGTAGGTCAATCGACCAGTCATTACTTTTTTATACCTTGACACTCCTACACGCAATACGCTGGAGATGTGCATGAGTGACGAGATTTGAATAGAGATTTACCTATTTTCCGGAAGGCCGGCGAATAGATGCAGAAAGTATTCAAGACCTACCGGATGCTTCTTCTTGTCTCCGTCATAGTACGAATCGTGATGTCCAGCGTCGTGTCCACCGTAGTACGCACTGCAATCCCTTCTCCAGCATACTATCGTACTGAAACTACCGTACCCATCCTTCTCTCCGTGTTTCGCTCCATACTCAGCAGCATGATGATCAGCGCCGTGCTTGCCTCCGTCGTGCTCGTAGTGATCATGGTCGTCGTCGTGACCGTATCTGCAACGAAGGAGAGGAGTACGGTAGATCGGTGGTCAAATTGATGATTCGGTGGCCAGTTCATATTTTCATTGGCCGGAAATATTTTTCGTTTAGGCTGGTAGACAGTTTAGTGAAGCCGGTGTAGATTTCAGTGGGTCAGATCGGCTAAGTAGAGAGTAGTTCGTGGGTCAGACGGCTTACTTGGAGTGATCAGCGACCGCCAATGCCACGATGACGAGAAGAGCGAGTTTCGAGAGCATTCTGAGATACAGTAGAAGGTGAGATACGGTAAGGTACGATAGACTGAGCAAGCTACAGTGGGATGCTACTAGATCTCATCACTTCACGCTCTCTCTCTCTGAGAAGCGATAGAGCACGTGAAGTGAAGAGACTATCGAATGACAAACAGTGGATGGTACATGTGGGGAAAGAGGAAGATATACCTCCCTGACCGCCCTTCGGTTATATAGTCCGCTGCGGTCGGCTTCGCTTTCATTGGTTCACGGTTTTTAGCGCTCGGCGGCGCGTACTTTTGCCCAACAGCAGCGCGAAATCAGACAATGCGGGGACTGAGGATGATCGGACTCTCTCTATTACCCATGCTCTGTCGTTTTTCTAACCGATGAGGTATATGTGAAGTGAGAGACCAGACGAATGAGAGGAGGAAGGGGCCGGTTGTTTAGAGAGTAAGGGAGACGGGTGTGGAGGTGAATTGAACCATGCATGCACAGCATAATTTATTCGCTAAGCTTTATTAGCAGAAGAATACACTCTATCGAGTAATCCTTAGAGGTGTCAATTGAAATAATAATTGAAAGCATGTAATTTTAATACAAATATTTGCTATTATCGGTGTCTGGATTGAGTTGTCAATCCAATTTCATAAGAAAATATCAGTAGTTTGAATAAACACTTTGATGAAGTCATTGCATTGAAAATCACAAAAATCTATGTTCAATGAAAGGAATCCATTACAAATATACATCTTTTATGAAGAATGCTTATCTAGTATCCACAGGCTACAATGAAGCAATGATTGAAGAATTTGTCATATTGTAGAGAGAGTCTACAGCAGTATTCGGGAGTGGGAAGCTCAAAGTAACATAGACGTCTCTTGGTGAGATGGTGCGTGAAGTAAATAATATTACTTTTTTTAACTCAAGAATAGGGAATTTTTACCAGCAATCTACAATTTTGGGAGCGAAGGTGGGCGTCTACTTCGCAGCCGCCTGGATGACATTGAAGCAGTCGTTGTGGATGAACCAGCAACCGTCGATCTGGAATACGCAAGAATTTGGAGAATCCGTATCTTCATTCCTCTCCGTTCTCTCGCGACTCTGATCGGTGAGTTGAGCTCGAAATACGGGCCGCAGCATCATAATTCAGTGAACTCTTACACCACTTGAAAGCATTGAGTCAGTATGAGTCAGTATTAGACAGTGCCCGTATTTTGAGCTTTACTGGGCTCGAAATGAGGAGCCCTTACCTTCTTCCACACTTGAAGATACGCTCCACTCTCCGGTCCTCTCGATCCATCGAGATGATATGATCCACGCTCAAACGCCCACTCATCGCCCCCGTTCACTTCCTCAGTGATGATCTGATAGGACTATCTTGAAGAAGAACGGCTTTCTGATATCTTCCCCATCTTGATTCCCCATCTTGATCAGCGCCCAGAAAACGACACTAATGAATATTGTATGTATTGAGATGATCTGACGTTCTCAGTTTCCCAATGTTCGAGTATCATTTCATTTCACGCGTTTTCCCACCGTACAGATCAGCTCAGATAGTTTTTTTCTTTTTTTCGATTTTACGGTTTGTAATTATAGAATGTTACACATGAATAGTTCCATCCGCTTACCGTAGCCGTCGCTACCCATCAGCCATGTCCGATTTGAAGTACTCCTCGATGCCTGCAAATATCGATTTATTTTCCATTTGGAAAGTTATGGTCTCTCCATTTTGCACACTCTCTTTCCGGCGAGAGAGAGCTGAGTGAAATGAAAAGAATTTTCAACTTACCCGATCGTCCCTTGACCGGGTTCTTTCCATTGGGCATGAAGTAGCCATCGGGGTCATACACCTGGAAAATATATCGATGGCAAGAGATCAAAGATCAATGTTCAAACCTCGGCAGCTCCCTCGGCGTCTCCGGCGTTGAAGGCCTTCATAAAGTCCTGCTGACGCGACTTGATCTCTTGGAAGAGCGCTGAACAATCGGGATTGAGATACCGTAACCAGCGATTAGGGATCGAAATACGAGTAATCGTCTCTTCATTTCACGTCTTCTCTCACCGGTCAGAGTGAAGAGAGAAAGTGTGTGAAATAAAGAGACGACGACTCGTTTTTCGAACTTGGCAATCGATCGATAGTCTATCCTCCGCTACCGTATACCTCGATTGGCGGCGCTCAGGGGTGCTGAGGTGAGTGGAATGTGGGAGAAGAAGTTGGACATGCTCTCACAGGGTGCAGCTGTGCCGACTACTCTAGAAGTGGGCATGATAGTGGGCGTGTGCATTAGAGCACGAGAAATGCGAGTAATCTCGTGTTTCACGCACTATCTCGTCGGTAACAGAGACGAGATAGTGCAGAGACATACCGTGAGTGCGTATGCATGAACCCGGCAAACACTTTGTCACTTTGTCCCACAAGTAGGGCGGTCAGGGAGGGCGAAGAGCAAGACTGGCAAATGAAGAGAATTATCTCCACATTCTGCCTGTTCTCTCGCCGGTCAGAGAGCTTTTGCCACCCCTAGTCCGTGCGCAGTAGAGAAATTCAGGTATCTTGTGTCTTCATTTCATCTCGTCGGCCAGAGAGGTGAAAGAATGCGTGAAACAATGAGAAAGTGAACCATATTTCAAACTCTAATATGTATGCATGAACCCTGGGAAAACCGTTTGTCACTTCACTAGCGTAGAAAGTGGCGCAGTTGAGAAACTGCTACACTAGCTAAGTCACATATCGTTTGGCAAGTTTCATGCATACGGACTCGTTGTGCGATAGTGATCTTGTACTGCAGTGAAAACTGAATTGTGTTTTATGGAACATTTTTCGAAACAAACTAGAGAATCGATGAGTGACGAGAGTGACAAGAGTGAAGTCGTGGGCAACAACAAAAGCGGTGAGTGAGGGAATATTCTGGGAAAGACATACCCATTTCTTCTTCGTCTTACGAGATTCGAAGATTGCTTTCCTCTCTTGAGAGACAAGTGAGAAGCGATGGGCGGAGCGTGCCGAGCTACCTTTTATACTCGAGTCCTGATTACTTCCGTTTCTCCTCGGGCCTCTGTCCGTTTCCTACAGTAGACAGCACAGTTGGAACGAAGCTTCCGGTATTTGGAAGAGGTGATTTTCCACGTGCAATGCAAGAAAATTAAGATAAGGACAGTCAGGGTGAAGAATAAACAAATCAGTTAACAAAATTAGAGACGATTTCATGATCTTGACAAACAATGGAAGCTGAGCTTTTTTCTGTGTGCTCATTTCATCATCATTATCATCATCATCATCAGCTCATCTGAAATCTCACTACGACAAACCTCACAAATCTATAATAAATGTCCTAGGAGAATCGAGTGTTTCCGTGCAGAAACATATCGCAAATGACGGATTGTGTACATACTTATGGATGATTGAGGCGCAAGTACGGAAGGAAATGTACTTCCACATCCGAAGGGAACAATTATGACGATCATGTTTGCCTCTCTCAGTTCCCAATGCTCTCTCGTTTCTCTGACTGATGACAGAGTAGGCAAAAAGAAAAACATTGCTGCACATCAATCATATGACCATAAACATGTCCAGTAAGTAGTCCAAATACACGTATTTTTGCATAATAATCTGCAAAAAATTCGTTCAACCACGGAGACAGAATGCTTTAATCTTCTCATCCTTTGATCTAGCCTCTTCTTTCCCCACCCTATTACGCGTCATTCAAGTGCCCTTTTGGATGCTATTCGCGCATGATTCTATTCTCAAACGAATCACCATCTGCATTTAGCCCCCTCCCCTTTTTTGAGAAGATCATGTATGAGTCGTTGACAAAGGAAAGAGCCTTGGTTCTGACATCTCTGACGCAAATAGGAAAAGTTGAGCTCCTGATTTAGACAGGTCACATAATTGGATCCTGGTCGCTACTTTATCTGCTTCTCCCGATTTTGAATCAACTCTGCTCAGAAATTATTATTTTTTATTGATATTGAATTTATTTGGAATTAAATAGGGAACGAAAATTCAATGAGAAATGAAAGCGAAATCAAACAGGGATACGTACATTGCTTGAGTAGACCCGAAAGTTTATACATCAATCTGCGAGTGGACCTATACTTCACCCGGTTTCGCTGCACCCGATACAAATTTACTCAGTTAGATCTAGATCGGAATATTAGTCATTTCCAGTGACTCTTGCTTGGCTAATTTCTTGTTTCGTCGTTCTTCCTTCTTTACTTCCTTGTCCTGTCGTCGAGTTTCCTTGGTTATTTTCGTGAACGCGGCCGGTTCGCCCGTTGCAAATGGGTAAAAGAGAAAGTTGGCCTGCAAATGTGCTATTGGATTCGAGATAAAGAATGAATTTGTGACTTCATTCCGGATACAACAATAAATAAAAAGTTCCTAATAATAGCCCTAATCTGGTCAAATATTTTCGCACAATGAGAAGAACTCACTATGAAAAGAAGAATGCAGTTGACCATGTAGACATTCCTCCACCCTGAAAGGTAAAGTATTTTCAACTAGAAACACCCGGAAGTCTTCAGAGGCTAAACAAAGCTTCAATTATTTATTTGTTAGTGCTCGTTCAACACTGAACTTGACACTTCTACTTCGGTCTCTTCCTCAATGCGAAACTCTCCTATAATTTCTGGTGTCAAATACGATCTAGGTTATTATGATAAATTGCAAAGAAACTATCAATCGACAAAATGTGAGGCCGTCCGCCTAAGGTTCAACAAGCCTCCACAGGGGTCGGGAACAGGTAAAAAATCAAAAAGTCTGAAAAGTTGCCCCTGGGGTTATTTTTGACCCTCTACACGATGGTGCACTCGATTTCGCAATATGTCCCCTCCCCGCTCCAGGAGGGGGCACCCCTCATTTTGCCCAAAAACGCGTTTTTCGATGTTATTTCTTTAAAAATTGGCCAAAATGGCTCGAAATCTCACATACCCGAACAGAATTTCGAGCTCTATCTCGTGGTCGTATTGGCAGGGCATGATTTTTTTCGTTCTCGAGAAAAAGCCGATTTTTGACCCAAAGGATAGCGCAAGAAAACCCTTCGCCAGTTGATAGAGCTGGTTCTGCTGATCATTTTGGTATATTGGACTATGGGTTTGAGTTTACATTTTGATGTTTTGGGGGGTGGAGCGAAAATGGGACACAAAAAAGTTCACGAATACCCCTGTGTTTGTGCTCATTTTGAAGAGCTCGTTAAACTGATCATTTTTTGTGTTGGACTTTTCATGAAAACGTTTCCTTAGGAAGTTACAGCTTTCGAAAAAGTGGTTATCTGCAATCTCGTGAAAAAGGCAAATTTGAGCGATTGTAGCTTCCTAAGAAAACATTTCCACGAAAAAATCCAACACAAAAAATGATCAGTTTAACGAGCTCTTCAAAATGAGCACAAACACGGGGTATTCGTGAACTTTTTTTGTGTCCCATTTTCGCTCCACCCCCCAAAACATCAAAATGTAAACTCAAACCCATAGTCCAATATACCAAAATGATCAGCAGAACCAGCTCTATCACCTGGCGAAGGGTTTTCTTGCGCTATCCTTTGGGTCAAAAATCGGCTTTTTCTCGAGAACGAAAAAAAATCATGCCCTGCCAATACGACCACGAGATAGAGCTCGAAATTCTGGTCGGGTATGTGAGATTTCGAGCCATTTTGGCCAATTTTTAAAGAAATAACATCGAAAAACGCGTTTTTGGGCAAAATGAGGGGTGCCCCCTCCTGGAGCGGGGAGGGGGCATATTGCGAAATCGAGTGCACCATCGTGTAGAGGGTCAAAAATAACCCCTAGGGGCAACTTTTCAGACTTTTTGATTTTTTACCTGTTCCCGACCCTTGTTGATCCTAACCCGGACGGCCTCATATATTGACGTGGCAGCATCTTTATCTCTGCTGTATCTAATAATAAATAATGAATACCATCATGATCATGATCGGACGACGTGAGAAGGGAGACCATCGTGGGCCCGATCAAATGGGCGAAACACTTGGTCATCTGCATCTGAGACATGACGAAGTGACCGTACTGTCTGAAGAAAACATTGGAATGATTACATGCCAGTCAGACTGTCGGTCTATCTCTGTCTCACTTAGGTGTGACGTAAAACAGAATTTATATATTACCTGGAAACGAGTGCTCCGCACTTGAAAAATCCTCCTGAATTCGCGGCCATGAGAGTACAACAGAGAGTTAGCGCCGCAACTCCCATCTAAAAATATGTATGATAATTCTGTAGGTATGTCTGTGTGTATGTGAGTCTTCTCTCTTTTTATCAGTATGTGTATGTGTGTCTGACAGTCTACACAACGTCTATCTTGTTGTCTCTTTGTCGATATGGATGTCTCTGTGTCTGTAAGGTAGTAATGCCTCTTTGGAAGGCACGAATCCTATGGAGAGGCACGCCAGTCCAGCGAGGGCCGTGGCGATAGTGTTGAAGAAGCACAATTTCCACTTCTCCGGAACGCATCTGCAATTTTGACAGATTTATGAAGACAGACAGCCTTTCCTATCGCCCGTGACATCCCCTGCTCACACGCCCATAAACAATAAATATGATAAACGATTAGATTATATTACGTCATGATTTCGTTCCATGAACGTACAATGCAAATATTTTTCGAGATGAGTTCGAAATATTAGTAATCGCCTTCGATTTCGCACACTTTCTCGTCTATCCGACCGGTTAGAAAGAAGGAAGTGAGGATTAAACGTATCTCTTCATCGTAACTCTTCAACATTAGTTATACGACTTACGTCACATAATCGCTGATCACAGCAACAATAATTTTGAGTGGTGAGTGAATTATCGATCCGAGGGAAGAATAGAAGGAAGTTTCTGCGACTGAGAAGCCAAGGACCTCAAATCGTTTTTATGACAATTATTATCACGATAATCGGGAACAGTCACTGTGATACAGTGCAGTTGCTTGAATTATTTAAGCAAATTTATAGTAGACGACGCTTGGAATAGACAGCATCTCAATCGTCACTGTCTGAGCAATGACATCCAGCGGGAAGCATTTATTAACGGGATAACTTTACATTTTTTAGGTTACTGTACCTTGTTGAAGTAGGTCGGTGCGTAGGTCAGCAGAATGATCACTGTGTTCACCTCTATGAGGGAGTTTACCCAAACGACGATAATTGTAGGGTTCGTGCAAACTTCCTGCAAATCTAGAAATTTAAATTCTTTTAATTCTGTGTTTTGATGATTCAAATTTTAATTATTCCAGTTTGAAAGCGAGAAATTTTTCATCGAATATTTGACAGATAGAAATGATATGAAGGGTCGCTTAATATTTTATGATAATGCTCACCCAGTACGGTACAAATCCGTCTCTATTCACATGCTCGACAGTCTTGTCCGCCTCGATCAGGCTCAGCTCCGATTTCGTCACCATCTGAAAAATTTTGGCTACATTATTCATCCTCTGATTGTGGTCGGCGAGACAGTATCGAACAGAATGAGAAGTTGCCACAACATTCAGACAGATCTACTTGTGGAGGAAGTGATGCCAATTCGGCATTTTACTCTCCTCAAATCACATACCCCCTATCTATCTGATCGGCAAGAAAGTAAACGAAATGACGAGACGTACTTAATACCTTGTGGTTTCTCGGTTCATCCCGGTAGATGATTATCCAGATCGTAAAAAGTACACATGTGATCACACCGAATGTGTAGAAGGACCCACGCCAACCGAGAGAGGAAGTGCAGAACTGAAAGGCACATGCTCATTTTTCACATCTTTCCCTTATTTCAACCATTAATTCTAAAGGTTAGGGAGCTGGGCTGTTTTAAGATTCTTCCACGAGAGGCTATCTGTTATGTTTACAGAGAGAATAAATCTCTCATTTTTTTAAAAAAATTTGACTTTCACAACCTAGTAAAAAATATACTACCCAATGTCGATTTGGATGCATCAAAACAACTCACCGCGCCCACAACAGGATTTGTGAATGAGAATGCGATGGGACCGAAACTGAGGAGCACTCCGAGGAAGGTCGCTGCAATTACTTGTATATAAATCATTGCTATTTGTGAACCAGTCCATTTGTTGATAGTTTGGTCGATATAACTATTGATTTACATAATCAATTGCATCGCTGACAGGCGAGCGATCGAGACGAGATTCCGTATCTCGAACTCCAATCACTAACCAGTCTCAGCAAGCGGCGCCCACACAACACAGATGACCCCGGCTGCAGCGAAATCCGCTGAGAATGAGACTCCCTGAAAGTGTAAAATTACATCACGAAAATCAGTAAAATAATGGTCTTTATGATTACGCACCAAAAGGAATCTCCCGGCAATGAACGCGTAATAGCTCGATTCGGCCAGTCGGTGTGGCAAAAGTAACGGCTGCAGAGATTATTCCCGCGGCGAAAAAGGGTAATCTAAAAAGGGGTACGGGAGAAGTGGTATTGATGAGATTGCTAGGGTAAAGTACGAGTAAAATGAACATGGAATAAAGGAAGATTCGATATTTTAGCTTACCGTGCGCCGAACTTCTGATGCAACCAATTGAACAGGAATGCACCGAGAATCGTACCTGAATTTAGAATATTTAGAATATAATAATGAATAATTGCACAAATATCGTACCCACAGCGACGATGGAGATAATGAGTCCCTTCTCTTTCGGGTCATAATCGAAACGATTGCGAGTCGTCTGAAATATATATATTGGATTTTCATTTGCGTTTGAATTAATAAATTCAAAAAGACACTGACTAAATTTTACACAGAATGCAGCATAATATTTAAGAGAAGTGTGTAAGTACTCACTCCATTCCCAGTATCATACAGTCCACTCGGATCATCAGACATACAGATGAATGCAAGATTAATCAGCAGGACATTCGCCTGAAAGCACAGTTTAGCACCATCTCGAAAATTCGGAAAATAATTTAGGAAACATTTTAACCATAAAAAAAAATTCAAAACAAGACATTGTCTCGATGATTCTCAAGATCAGGTAAAATAAAGAGGTTGTGGCTCACCTGCAGCACTACCAGACACAGCAATCCAAGAGTGAGAATGACATAGCGGAATCGACTACAGCAAACGGCCGGCTCATCTTCGACACTCATCGATCGAATATGGTTGATTTACCCTGATACTAAAGTTAAAAGTGCCAAGCAAAGGCAAATGCAAAGGTGCGGATGAGGTCGATTGACAATGAAGGGGATGTAAAAGTCTAGACTTTTGAAGGTAACAAAACAACTAATTAGGCAAAGAGAAATCCGCACACATTGTAGGAACGATGGAACAAAAGGGGCACAACAAAGGGAAAGGAGTTGGGAAGACGGATATTCGTCTCTTCATCACGTGCTCTTTCACCTATCGTTGAGAGGAAAATTAAAAAATATCGGGACAAATGAGAAGCAATCAGATTCACTTTGTCAGATTCACTCACTTCTTTTTAACGGTAAATGTTCCGCTTTCGCTAGGAGAAAGTCATAACAATAATAACAATACATATGTGGTTAGCTATCGCTTCAGAGAAGTTTTTGAAAGGAAATACCCACAAACAAGGAACAACGCCCTTTTGAATTTCTAGAGAAGCGGAAAACATCTTTCAAAATGAAAACGATCAATGGTTTCCATTCGCAAAGTTCACAGATGACGAACTATCTAATTTGGTGAATGGTCGACAATGAATGGAAACTGACTGAATGGTTCGACACACTTATTTCACAGTTATCTCTCGTTTCTCTGATTTCCTAGACGCATAGATAAATGAAGAGAGCGGAACATAACTGAGTGGAACGAGTGAAAACACATCGCGCTTAATCGATAGATATATCCAGCTTCGATACAATCGTTGAGATCCAAGGTGAACGTGCGCAGAGTTAGATATTGAACATCTCTTCTTTCTCTTCATTGGACTTATCTCTCGTAAGTAAGAGAAACGACAGAGCATTATAAAATGAGGGAGACTGACCATCCATCTCGATTCTAATTAGGAGTAATGCCCTTACGCGTGGGGATCACAGAGACCTCTCCCTTTCGCCGAATTGCACTGATGAACACATCGGATTGAGTTAAAGCCCCCGCGTTCGCGCCGTGTTCCGATGGATTATCCGCGGATAACACAAAAACCGCAAACTCGGGTGGGAGAATAATGGAGGTCGCACAGCGAAGGGAACCATTGAAAGTGAGAAGGGAAAGATTGAAGGAGTGAACAATTTCCCGTTATGTGCCGTACCTCTCACCGGAAAGGAAGTGCGAATGGAAGGAGAGTCATTGCTTCCTAGAATGTTATTACGCGCCGAATTGAGTGTGTAATGATGCGTTCAACTATTTGGAAATGGAGTCGGCAATACGGGATATTTTATATTCATTCCACATATTCCATACTGTGACCTTCGAGAGAACGTGTAATTTTAGAAACGATGACGGCATTCTATCTATATTTTACAAGAGATTGGATCGGAGGTTATCAAGATAGATAAAGTAGAACCAAGTCCATGAATCGAGAGGCTTCGGAGGAGAACGATCGTAAATGGGTGAAATAACAAACTTGTGAAACACTGTTTTGATCAGAATAGGAGAGCGCATAATCCGGAACAGGAATCGGGACAAAGAGGATAAACCGAGTACTGTGAGAGATATCTACATCAACCATAAAAGTAATTTGTGTAATGGAAAAGTATATCGGATTCACCACTAATTTACTAATAGCGCACACTCTGTATCATAAAAAATTCCGAATGAAATACTACTAAATTATTAATTATTCATAACAAGAACAAAAAGGACAAATCCATAATATTTATGTGTGCGACTAGATCGAGTATGTTGAGGGTACTTGCACCCAGAAAGGCTCCATGACAACTAGACATGACTGATTACACAGTGCGCAGGATGTGCATGAATCACCATCCAACTGCTTTCCTTTGGAAATTCAGTTTATTGTCTCCTAGACAAGCAAAATGTAAAGAACAACAGCGTACGAGTGAGAGATTCGGCGAAAATAAGATACGGTTATCCGTATTTCAAACTCTCCAATCAAGCCATCTCAACCTTCTCTGCTTTTCGCTCTTCCTTTTCCCTCCTTCGCTCTTCAATCTCTAATCTTCGAGATTCTTTCGTAATCTTTGTGAATTCTGCCGGTTTATCCGTTGCAAACGGATAGAAGAGGAAGTTGGCCTGAAAATGTGATGCACTATTTTTTATATATTCAATGTGTTTACATAATTTATTTTTTTGTTCAGAAAACACCTACACATAACATGAGTACGCAGTTGAGAATGAAGACGTTTCGCCATCCTGAAATTCCATTGTTATTTATTTTCAAAAAAAAAATTTTTGAAATTTAATTTTCAAAAATTACGGTACCTTTCGCATCCCCATCATATTCCGTGAGAAGGGTGACCATCGTCGGTCCAATTATATGTGCCGCACACTTCATCATCTGCATCGTAGCGAGAACAAAGTGAGCGTACTGCCTGTATAATTTTTATCTAGAATGACTAACGATATATTTTGAAAATGACTACTGACTGAGAAGATTTTTTTAGAGTTTAGCCAGTCTGACCGATACAAAAGCGAAGATGAACGGATATTTTTGTGTCTCGCCTATTTGGCTATCATCCGTCCAAATGCCTTTGCTTACGAATCAATACCCGACCATACCTTGATACAAGTGCTCCACACTTGAAAAATCCTCCCGCATTCGCTGCCATAATAGACGCGGTCAGAGTGAGCATGAACACTCCTGCCTGCAAATATTTCATGGCATAAGCTTCGCTCTAGGGTTGTATTTTCGATGCCTGTAATACTGGTATTTTTGAGACGATAAGTAGTAGAGTTGAAACGTCAGAACGTGACTTCAGCATATAATGCTAACCTCTCTGGTCGGAGCGAATCCAATTCCGGCACAAGTAAACGCGGCGACTCCTGCGGCGATCGTATTGAAGAAGATGAGCTTAGCCCGCTCGGAGAAGCAACTTCAAGGGAAATTATGAGATGCTAACGATGATATTTGTAGAGCAATCGCCATATTTGCACCTTGATCATTAAAATAGGTTATACGATGTAAAACATTGCACTTGTCAATACGCTCACCCCATGGAGTCACTCAGATATCCGACACTCATTTTGATCGCTGCATGGAAGATTGCACCGAGTGAGGCATAGTACGAAGTCTCAGTGATTGTGAATCCGAGCACCTTAACCAATCAGGTAAACAACTGTTACATTCGTCATAGAGCATTCTCTATGAATCATCAAACTACAAATCCGAATACAAATAATCTTGAAACCAACTTTGCTGAAGTAAATCGGTGCATAAGTGAGCAACAGGACTGCAGTGTTGATTTCGATCATTGAATTGAGCCAGACGACGAGAACGGTACGATCCATGCAAATCTCCTTCAAATAATAGTAGATAATAGATTGTATGTCTCTTTCGTTTTGCAATCTTTAAAAAAAGACGAGACAATTTATCTAACAAAAATCGTTCAATCAAGTGATTCGAAAGGATGGAAATATTGAATAAATAATAAAATAGGAACCTTGTAGGGTACGAATCCGTCTCTGTGCAAGTGTTCAGCTGTTTTGTCTTTCTCAATTACTGCGAGTTCACGTGGTGAAACAGACTGAAATTTCAGTTAGGTGAACTCCATTTTTTCGGGATTTAGGAAACGATAAGTCAATGTAACATGGTCCTTTTGTTGTATTTTTCGTCAGTCAGAGTCTGACTGACAGACTGACACTGAGTCAGAGAAGTGAAAGAGCATTGTGTAATGCAGAAAAAGACGGTTAATCCATCGATTACCTTATGCTTATGAGGGTCGTCCTTGTAAACCACGAGAAATAGAAGGAAGAGAAGGGTCGTCACTGCTCCGAAAGCGTAGAAAGCTGCTCGCCAACCCCATTGAGACGTGCAGAACTGAATTGATTTGGCGTCAATTTCGCATCTATTTTTTTATTATGACTTTTGTAAATCAAAACAATCTAAATGTGCGCGATATGCAAGATACTTTAATATCATTTGCATGTCAGCCACATCTTTCCCTTTCTTTAATTCAATTCACTCACAGCGCCAACGATCGGATTGGTGAGCGTAAAGGCGATTGCACCGAAGCTCATCAAAATTCCAATGAAGGTGGCTGAAAAAGACGAACTATTATTTTTCATCGTCGCGGTGAAACATTTTTTTACACAATAATCCAATGGTTCAATGGTCTTCCATCAGTGATGGGAACCATCTGAGACATCCCTCTAAAATATTACCAGTTTCCTTGAGTGGCGCCCATCTCACACAGATGACGCCCACTGCAGCAAAGTCGGCTGCGAATGCGAATCCCTGAAAAATGAAGAAAAACATATTCCTACAAAGGCCTACGGTGCCAGCGATCAATCAAGACTAACTCATTATCTGTAGAAAAAAAATTTATTCAGGAAAAGAAGTGAAGCGCGTAGTCTCACCTGCACAAATCTGACAGCGACGAGCATGGTTATCGATTGCTCGGCCATCACTGGAATTGCCACAGTACTCGCCGCTGAGATAAGGCCAGCAATGAAGAACGGCCATCTGAAATACCGTTTATTAATTATAAAAAAATGGCAATTATGCACCGCATTTGTTCAAGTTCAACTTGTGCTTAATATGTATTTTTTAAACAATATTAAAATGATTTTATTTAGAACTTGAAAGCTCACCGCGCTCCGAATTTTGCATGGAGCCAATTGAACACGATAGCTCCTATGAATGTCCCCACAGCCACAGCAGAGATGATGTAGCCCTTCTGCTTAGGCGTGTAGACAAAGCGATTTACAACTGTCTGCAAAAGTTATTTATTATATTTTTGGCACAAATTTTCTGACAACGTCCTCTAAACCTGATGCATTCATAGTTACTGCACACCTGCATATTCAAAAAGGTTGTTTGCGGGTTCCAAACGATGAATTCCTATATTTTGATTAGCAGAGACAATCTCACTCCATTATCTCCCATGTACAATCCCTATCGTCCTCTGACATGCACACGAACGCGAGATTGATAACCGTGATGTTTGCCTGTCAAGATTATGTTTTAATCGGTAGTCTTGCAAACCTTGAACTGCCTATTATGGATGGCATCGTTGGATAGCTATATCTTGCCAGGGTGTCTGAGTGTGTGAGTCGCTGCTCGCCATTCGAAGGGTACCGAGTCTAGTCAACCTCAGACGCCAAACAAGCCTTGTTTTACCCCTACCCCCCCTCCCTTCCCCCCGGGGGCGGCAATTGGTGGAGGCCGTGGTCGCGAAAGAAAGCATTGGACCGCAGGGTATTGGAGTAACGTGGACTTCGTTTATATAAGTTCTGTGTGATATCAAACAAAGGATGATAATATACGAAAAAGTACTTGTAGCGCGACCAGACACAGCAGTCCAACGAAGATGACGATGAATCTGAATGGAATACAGCATCGGACGTCATCTTCCTCATCCTCGTCGATGACCTCCGTCTTAGTCTCCTCGCCAACTGCAAAAAAAACGATGTCATTATTATCTCTTTTCTAATTCATCTCCCGTTTTCCCTTGTATACTGACGCTAAAACACTATCGTCCCACGTTCAGCCGAAATTAACGACTTTCGTTGATTGCAGATCCCGATCCTCCACCTCTAAAACCCACCCATCAATTTCTCACTGCTGTCGATAGATTTTTTCGGCTTGATCGTGCTATTTGTGGTCGCCTCCAGATCATCAACTGGTGAGGATGGACGTTTACCCGCAGTGGATGGCATTCGAGAGCAATCTGGAGAGTTTACGGTTCACTTATTGACAAATAATACCGATTTATGGGGCGACGAAGATGAACAAGACGAAAAAAATAATACTAAGTGCCTGTACCTTCTTGCTACTAAAAAGGACGTTATTGGAAACTCCACGCTTCTCTCCTCTCGTTTTCCAATAACACGCAACAACGCGTAATTCCAATACCAACCAATATTGGAAATTGGTTGGTATTGGAATTACATTAGCTATTGTGAGAGAACTTCATGTGAGTTCTGTTAATCGTATCCTCGTATTACGCTCTCACTCGCCATTCTTGCCGGTATCTGCGCGCGAAATGAATTGACAATTGCCCCTAATTCGAAGTTTAGATCTATCTACATACAGATTAAATATGAGAAAAATAAATGCATATGATGGATAATTTTAGTCGTTCCATAGGGTAATGAAAAATGCATGCGAACGAAAAGAATAGAGCGAAAAATGTCTTTCTCGAACGATACGAGGAAATAAAAGCGGCCGGAAACAATTCATGTATAGATTTTATGCGACATCGTGGAGCTACATGAAGATCAATCATGCCAACCCGTCTTCGTAACATACTATGTATGAATAAGATGATTTGTTGTGTACGAGCACAGAATTAAATTCCGAATACAGCTCTTAAAATGCAAAAAAATATCATATTATGGAACGACCAAGATGCCGAATGACAAGAGGAAACAAAACGATAAGGTCACGGTGCATGCAGTAATGAATCAATCACTCCCGTTCATTCGCGCGACCATAAGGAGGCAATAAGAGAAAGAGAAAGAGATCAAAGGGGAGATGACGTAGTAGGAGGAAGGGAGTGACCGATAGATAGAATTTACTAATTAGATGGTCTGGTTCTCACATTTTTCATTTATCTCGCGTATCTCTGACTGATGAGAGAAACGGTGAAATTATGAGACGAGAACGTTCCTCGAAATATCTAATTGGATCTTAGATCGGAAGCGTGTACCTATCTATTTTCGTGAGTTGGCTAAACAGTGATCGCTGTGAATGTCTACTAGGGTCGAATAGAGACTGTTTGTGGAAAGGATGAGACGAATGCGTGAATGATTACGATGGTAGAAGACGGGGCAAGGAATGAGCAACGATTAGAGCTACGGGTATTCAAATCTTCATTTTAAAGTGGCGAATTAGTGTAAACACAAGACGAAACGATTAGCCATATCTAGAACTCTCGTAACGGGGTATTATTCGAGCGACTACCGATCTAGTAAACAAGAGCGAATGTAGTTGGCATTTGGTGATATCGGCCCTGAGGAAATGTTCCGAGGGGAGTGGCCGGGCTAAAGGTCACTCGAGTTATGATTTATGACGCTGTGACAACGGAGCACGCAATATGATCAAAGACCAAACAATTATTTTTTTACAACTGACCTGTTCGTGAAATGAAACTCCGCACTGAAAATAATTTTTTGAGTAGTTAACGAATTTTCTGATAACGAATTTGAATCCCTAAAACTCTTACTCGAAAATACAAAACTACACACGAGTCTGAGGAATCTGTCCCATTCATAATCATACCCCCATTCTCAATCGCCCCCAAGATATTCCATCCATTGTGAAGTGCAACACTTTAGTGCAAACACACACAATCGTAATACTCGTTCGTGAACCCTCTATCCCACAGCCCCTATTCCCCCTATCTACCGGTTGTCCCCTCTGCTCCCTCACCACCCTTTTAGTCCCTGACCATTCCCGGGATAAGCAGCGGCCGCAAAACTTATCTGAGAGCCGGGTTATAGATCGGGTTCGTGGCCATTGCCTTTCTCTCTTTCACCCATCGCATTCCCGTGCCCCCACTAGCCTTGGTCACTCATCCTCTAATAGCTCTCCTAATAGGCCGCACAGCTCACTTTGCCAGTTATTCTTCTCGCATAGTAATCTTTCTTCTCTCCTCCTGAGCACTCTCTTTCTCTCTCTCTTTCGGTGACTCCTTGAGGTCTGTCCATCATGCATAGCCACTGACCTCTTTTGACTCATCGCACAGTATCTTACAGCCTAAAAGGGACAGAATATTCCGGGGTGTCTCTCATTCATTCAAATCCAGTCGACCCTATCTGTCTTGCCTCGCTGATCCGGGTCTTTTCCCTATTGCACACTTTCACTCTGGGAACGGTTGTCAGGAACACTGTATCCGATAGGGACGCACGTTCGGTATCACATCTGACGAAACCCGACATTTCAGCCTCTTATCCCTAGCTGTGTCTCGCAGTTTCATGCGCTATTTTGATTTCAAACCGTCTTGCGCTAACGATGGTCGGAAATGTCAAAAATGCAACACAACTGCATCTTCTTCAATCCTTCTCGACCCGGGCGTTAAAGTGCATGCTTTTTGCTGGAAATCCACTCAACTTCGAACTAATTCCTTTTACGAGTCTCTCGATTCTCCGTTCTCCACTTTTCCACTTTCATTTGCATGTTCAGAGCAGTGAAAGTTTGTCTTTTCTTACTCCGCTTACGGCTTTGTTTATAATCTACGTAGTTTACAGTGCATTTACATTGTATCATTTTTTATCAAGAGACTATTATGGTTGATTGCCGTTAGAGATCTCCATTTTGCGGGGATGATATATTTCCGGGTTCATTCCAAATCAACACATCAGTAGCAAATAAACAGTTAATCCAATCTCTCGCTAGAACCTCTTCAGCCCGTTTTCCTTTTCCTCTTATTCTTCTTTTCCAACCTGGACGCCTCTATTGTATGTGCTTGAGCAATAGCCCGACTCTCTTCAATCACAGTGCACTCTCGTCGATTAGACAGAGCGAGAGAACAGGGCGAAATGAGAGAGACAGACAGGGGGACGCTTTTGCGTATCTCTCTCGGGCAATCGGCCTGCCCCCGCTGCTCAAATCTCGATCCGGGTTGGATGGAGAGGGAGAAAGAGCTGAGGAAAAAGATTGCTATCCGAGAGGGAGGCAGCCAATACCTGATCGAGTTGCCACGAAGAGCAAGAGCATTTAACTGTCCACGATATGTTTTCGTATCGATCGCTCTTAATTTCTCGAATATATTTATCTACCTTTTCAAAAAAAATCGTTTTGTTGCAGCAAAACCCCTCCGAGAATGCGCTTAGCATTCTTCCTGTTTCTACTGTTGAGGTTTTCGCAAGGTGAGTCATGGTTTGCATCGAGTTTAAGCTTCCTTAAAAAATGTGTTCAATTAGTTACTAGAAAATTGTTCTCATTTTCCATGATAAAGCATGAATTAATTATCCTGTTTTGTCTTAAAGATTACCTGACCTGGAGAATTCTATACTGTTATTTGATCAACTGCAGCTCGCGATGCTAAATGCGCTGAATTCTACTACACAAGGGAGATAACTGAGGAGGAATCAATCAAATTCGATTATTACTATACAGCGTGAGCATCTTTGTTCATAAATTTTAGGCGTAACATCAGCATACAGTCCCATTCCTACTAGGATCGATATTACCAAAATCGGAAAAAATATTTCCTTGTTATTCCTAATTGAGTACATATTGCGCCCATCAAGCGCAAGCACATTCTTGCCATGATCTCACATTCTCTCTCCATGATCTTCCTTGTGTACATTCTCAAGAATATCGAAATAATTGAATGATTGCATCGATGGATGAATGAATCACTGCAGTGCAAATGTGGCCACAACGAAGGAGTGTGCAGTCTTTTGCGCTGAGCGTCGCTTCTGTCGCTCGTCCCTCTACGATCAGACAATGAAAGCATGCGCCATCTCGTATGAGTATACGGAGAACTGCAGGTATTTATTTATTCTACTATACTATATCTTTTACTTAATAGAGGAACTTAATTGATTGAGTTATTTTGTTTTCTGTTCACTGAATCCGCCATACACGTTATTTCAATGCAGTCACCCATCATGTCTGTATTATTTCGAGTACGCCCGTATTTGGGCCAATCCTGACCTATTGTCGCATGATTATAAGAGTCAACAATGGGGAATTGAGGGATTCTCTCGTTTCACCGTTCTCTCTCGTTTTTCGGGCTGACGAGAGATAAGGCATGATGAATAGGCGAGAGCATTACTCAAGGATTTAGTGATGAGCGTAGCGATCAAGTGGGTCCAATGAATGAATGCAACTCTGACGGTCCCTCTTCTCAAAACCAAGTCAAGAGGAGCAAAATAAAGGATCCTTAGGGGAAGGATTGACCGCAGTGTGCAGAGAGCGAAAGTTATTGGTTAGAGACATTCAGGCAGAAAGGGAAAGTAGGAACTAACCATTCATTGGGCTAGGACAAAAAAGAAATACTAATTTAGTAGAGATCTTGTATAGCTTTCCGAACAATGAAGATAGAAACTGAGGAAAAGAAAAGAGTCAAAAAACTTTTAGAAATCAACGAATGCGATACACCGAGGACAATCCTATTATCTCCAATCAGACTTTGCTCATTACTTGCATCGGCAAATGCTCCGAGCACAGGGAATGTGAGTTTTTTAAAACATTTTTCATCGATAAATCATATTGAACAGATCAGAAAGAAGAGAGAGCATTGGAAATTGAAAGAGTCAGGCCATATCTAAATGTTTTAGCTGGAGGTATGGCCCGTCTGCCTTGATTAGACACGCTGTATCGATTCTCTGATCGACAAGAGAGCATGTAAAAGTGAGAGAGTCAGGCAAATCTCTTTAAATATCAGATGAAATTCGTCGATCGCAATCGTCTGGTCGAGTGAATATCATTACGGGGAACCTCACGATGGATTCCTCCCACCAATTGTTATTGAGGATGGAAACACGCTGAAAAATGTGAGAATAATTATACATTTCAACACATGTGAATAGTAGAGAGTGGCCAGAACTAGTATCCAAACGGTTTTCAACAAAAGCGATATTATGATGTCTTGTAGAAGTTGAAAATAATGCGAAAAGCGAAATCCTGTGAGACTTTACAATACTCTTCAATTTATATTTTCTATCGTACCGATCAGAGTTGCAACATATTGTGTGAAAATAAGAGAATATCCGTAATTGGAAGTCAATTCATCTCAGATCAAGCGTCGCGAGCAATCATTCCTCCACAAGTCCGCCAATGCAATCGGCAAGAGGGAACGACCGGCCATAATTGTGGGAGATGCGCATGATGTAAGCGCGTTCTTTTTATTATTGCATCGTTCGATTGATCTGTCCTCCTCCTCTTTCTACGCTCGATTATATCATTGTTGACGTACTGCCTGTTAATACAAACTTGTTCAATTGGCTTGAGGCATAACGTTTAGGTAACGTTCGGTATTCCAGCCTTGTGTTGACTCCGAAAATGAACCCCCCCCACCCCTATCTAATACCGGTATTAATAAGTTGCTTTTTTCAACAGCGCTCCTCGACTACAGTGGAGAGCAGGAAGGGATTGGGGGAGGGATATGTGAACTCCCTTATCCTTGCCAATTTGACGGGAATTCGGTCCGTCGCATCATCGGACATAAGAAGAGCGGATCCGAAGAGGAGGGCTGGTGGTAAGAATCTTATAATTTCTCAGTTTGGTAAAATTTCAGAATCCAATATTATCATGGGTATTAGCGCTGACCAGGGATGTATCAAGCATCGAATGGATCTGGTGCAAGTGACACGTTCATAATTGCTGACTATATATATTTTTTTTGTTTTTTTTTGAGTCGCTGCAAAACTAGGCCGATATTTTTGGTCATTCGAGAAAAAGTGGAGAAAGTAGATGATGAAGCCTCTTGGTTCCTCGTACTATCTCACCCATCAGAATGCAAAAGAGCGGAGGAGCTTATGGAATGAGGATATTCATTTGCCTCCATCCCAATTGAATAGATTGCCCGTCCCTCAGATTTCACTATGCTTTTTTTTCTTAATTGGCGAGAGAGCTTGAAAATTAGGAGAGTCATATCTCGAATTTGCATCACTATCCCACCTTCAGTTTAGACTTCGAATGATGAACAATCTCGTACTCTCTCGGCGGTCATAGTTGCGAGAGAGAGTGTGTGAAATGTATAGACGATAACCCGAAATGTCAAGTCTAATTTAGATCCTCCAATTTGTTTCCGCACGAAGAAGCGTCGATATCTACTCGGTGGCTCATTCCGTCACGTTCCCCACACGACCATCGATCACTGCAGGTATTTCTATTTTACGGACTGTATTTACGGATTGGCAGATAATCATTCATTCGAAAAATGCATTCATCCAATATTTGCCAAGTTTCAATTCCATGAAAGATAGTAATGAGTTGACAGTAGGGTCAGAATGTAGGCTTCATATCTTTATTCATCGTGCTCTATCGCCTCTCTTACCAATGAGAGAGCGCTTGAAATGAAGAGCGCATTACCCGTATTTCGATCTCTAGTGAAAAGGTGTTCGTTCAGATGTTTGTGTGCCAACTCATGGAGGGATTCGGCTCGCTGTGAATCTCTCAACTACTACACGAATGGAATGTGTGTGCTGAATACGGGCAGCCACAAGGGACGGTGAGCGAATTCATACTCTATTTCTTGGCCTACACATTCACGAGAGAGATCGACGAATTCTCTAAGAAATTTATCTTTTTGTTTCTTGGTTATTTTTCTAGGATGATCTGTTTTGTTATCGGACTTCGGCCTGAGAAAAATAGAATGGATGATATGATTGCAGTTTCGACCTTATCGACGACCCGAGTGCAACTTATCAATACGTCGCATGTGACATTTCGAGTGAGAACTTATATTAATTTATAAGATTTTATGAAATTTATTATTTATGTAACACAAGTGATAATAAATGAGAATTCAAATTTAGAAAAATATATCAAGATGAATAATCAAAATAATGTTTAGTGCTGATCGGCATTGCTGACATCGTCTGCGATAACAGCGACAGTGATCTACCACCCAAACCGATGGAGCAAGTGTTCACCAAAGTCTGGAGTGAGTTGAACTTCCAAATATTATCAGGAATTTCTCGATTCATCCAAAAACGTTTTTAGAAAGGTTGACGATAAGGTTTACAGAAGAAACTTATTTAATTTAAAGTTATTAGTTTTATTATTCAAACAGCAAGATTTTCAGAAGAATCCAAGGAGCTCAAAGAATCGAAGGAAGCGTCTGTAGAAGCAACGACGCCAGTGGCTGAGCGGGAAGGGAAGAAAATACAGGTGACTTATTTTGATGTTTGAAATAGATACGTGTTCACGGCATTCATGGTATAGTTCAAATTCACAAATTCACGAAACTCTCTCACTTTCGCGTGTGTGTGCTGTCGTCTCATGAATCATGCTTGCATGATTGCACGAGTTTTAGTGGATGCGAAATATAAAGATTATAACATTATTTCGATGTGTGCAGATAACGACTGCTGCAGTTGTGTTGACTACCACCGCCGCCTCTACGACTACGACATCCGCTCCAGAAACGACTACTGTGCAGGTCGTCTCTTCTTTGTTTTTTGCCCCCCCCCCCCAGTTACTCGTTCGTTCAACCCCATGACATTTGGAGGTGCTGTTGATTGGACCAAAAAACATAGACGTTCCGTTCCGTCAATTCGCCATCACGTTCAGATCACTGAACGAACTACACAATCGGAAGTTACAGAGGACGATGATTTGGCTCAGTTGAGGAAGAAACTCGAGGAGGTAAGAAAATCAATTCGTGTACTAGTGAGAAAAACGTGAGCATAAGAGACGATTAGCCGTATCTTTATTTATGCCAGAAAATAATTAAATTGAGGTGGAAAAAGAAATAACTGAAGAAGAAAAGCGAGAGAAAGTACTGAAAGAAAAGGAAGCGGAACTGAGAAGAATTGGAGAAAGAAATAAGAAAATCGAGGAAGAGAGAAAAAAGGAGGAGGAAGAGAAGAAGATAGACGAGGAGAAAATACGAAAGGTAGAGGAAGAGAAGAAGGGTGAAGAAGAGAAGAGAAGGCAGGAAGAAGAGGAGAATAAGAAGAAAGAAGAGAAGGAAAAAGAAGTGGAGAAAGCGAGAAAAGAGAAGGAAGAAAAAGAGGTGATTTAAATTTTAAATTTATCAAAAATCTGTAATTACAGAGAGAAGAGAAAAAGAAGCGCGAAGAAGAGATAAAGAAGAACGCAGTGAGTGATGAAGAAGAGGAAGAGGAAGACAAACCAAAGGAGAGGAAGAATGAGAGAAGAGGAAAGAAGGAAGATAAGGAGGATGAAGAAGAGGAGGTTACTGCGAAGAGTGAAGTGGTTAGTATTTATTTATAATTTCATAATTGAAAAGAAATGGTCTACCTTTCTCATTCTGCAAATCTTTCACGCAAAATAGTATTACTTCAATTGAGTGAAGACTCTGTTCAGGTCACAAGACCCTCGAAGAAGGAAAAATGCTTCGAAGAATTGTTCGATTACGTGATGACTTCCACAGCTGGTATGTTTGAAAAAATAATCGTCGTCTTTTCATCCGTATTTGACGATGGCTCGTATTTCGTGTTCTATGACAAGTTAATATTATATCGAATCAACAAAATACTCAATTTAGGTGGTCTGGAGCACGATGTGTCCATTGACGAGTGCAAGTGTCTGTGCGCCAATTCCATGTGGGCTCTTATCTTACTGGATAATATTTTAGTGTTTGATGAACGGAATGATGCGTGCTCTCTCATCGGTAAAGGTTGCGAGAGAGAGAGAGTGAAACGAAAAGACGGGTACCGCATTTCTAATAGTCCTTGCTTCATATTGGTGTGGTCGCTGAAATGTGGGAGATAACGAAGAGACGATAAACTACATTTCCAATAGTAAATAAATTCCTTGGAGGACCTCCGGCCGTTACGCGTTCCAATGCCGTTCCGCCACGTACTATCACAACGAGAGGGACTGTGTACTCAATGTCGAATCACGACGTCAACGGTGAGCAGTTGTGACTTTGCAATTAATGAGTCAATCTCTGACCGATGAGAGAAATGAAGAGACGCTGATATTCATCCGAATTCCAGACCCGAATTGCTGGAACGTCACTACCGCAAGACATACAACGTGACATACCTAGGATTGCAGTGCAGCATCAGTAAGTATCATCGGAACTATATATATTCTGTAATTTTTCAAGCTCGCTCGAGCATAACTTACAACCAAACTGAGAAAGATCACAAGTTAAAAAATACCTAATTTCGAAGATTTTGCAGTGAAGGCCGTGATGGATCTCGTCAACACTCGTCTGGAGGCCGGTTGCATTCAGCCATTCGCAGCAACTGCGCCGCCCACGACTACGACGACGACGGAAAGACCGCCCGCAGCGTTTGGAAAGACTGAGAGTGAGATGATGATTTGGGAACATATTCGATTTTTGGCCCAAGCAGCAATCGCTCAAAATGGGTAGGAAAAGAGCTGGGCCAAGAAATCGAAAAAGTTCCGTGCTTTGTAAAAAGGAGAAAAACTGACGAAGAAGCTGCCACTCTCTCTCTTTCTTGCTCGTTCGCTGGCCTTTAAAAGATAGTTAGTTACTGAGATCAAAAAATAGTAATCAATTCCTCATTGCAGGTGGAACGGACAGTTGCTTCCTCGAGCTACCCCACTTCGTGCTCGAAGGAACCGCGCAGGCTGTGGAAACCGAGGTACTGAATCATGTCGTCATAGACAAGACCGACAATTATACTCCGTCAAAAAAACTGCAAGAAAAGTTCCAAATTTCCCCCTCTATCCGACAGAAAAAAAATGAATCAAAAAAGTAACAATATTTGTAACCTGCAGGTGTCGGTTGAAGAGTGCAAGTGCAAGTGTGCTGACGCTGAGAGGAAGTGAGTTTTTAATAAGTTTTAAAAATTGAAAATCACAAATTGAAACGCAGGTACGGCGAGCCGTGCCAGTCCACACAGTACTTCCCCGAAGAGCGAATCTGTCTGCTCAATAAGAAGAATAGGTGAGGAAACCAGTCTTCATATCCACATTAGAGCTAAAAATACGGCTAATCATCATATTTGATGCGTATGACAAAAAGAGACGAGAACTCTAAATCATATTTCAGGTTCTCGAATCCCGAGTCATTCAATTACGTGCCCCTCTCGCCGCAAAGCTACTTCGAATCGAAATGCGTCAGCAAGGAAGATGTAAATGGTTTTATTCAAATCTTAATATTCCATTCATGCTCGCTTCATTAGCGAGGAGTAGCTCGCATTGCGTTTTTTTATATAAACGACAACCTCGCTAACAGCTGGACTTACCAGTGGGTTGAATTACGACTGTAAAATCGCATGATATGACATTTACCTTTACCGTAATCTCGCTCAGAATCGTGCTCACTACCTCGAGAGCAAATGTGCTGCATACGTGAAAGTGGAGCGAAGGAAGTTGAGAGAAGACGAATCCCCAGAGAAGTTGGATACTCCCGAGGAATTGATTGAGGAAAAGAAGAAAACGGGCAAACGGTAGGGCTCTTACGCATTACCAGACGGTAAGAAACGAGCAAACGAATGAACAAAGAAAGATAGAGAAAATGTCGATAACGCCGAGTAACACTAGCCCCTTGGCTCTTAATATTTAGTAAGAAGGCTGTTCCTAACAAATGTAAGAGCATGCGTAACGAAAGCTCTTTCAGTGATCAAATGAAGGAGGCTGAAGAGAAGAAGTCGAAGAGGGAAGGAAATACCGCTTCTAGGGTGAGATTGATTCACTGTTTCTCAAGGACCTCCTTGACTCCTTCTCGGGTGACCATTGTGATCTAATCGGAAGAAAAAAGCGGCCAAATGAGAGGCGAATGCCAAATACATAGAAAACTTTACGAGGCGAATAATCTGAAAAAGGGAACGCTACAAAAAATATAATTTTAGAACCACCAGAAGAATGTGGACCACCAGGATGATCCTGCTGCTGAAAAGACGAATAAGCTTGTCGATAGAGAATGTGAGTCTATTCATGATGCCTCTCCTCATTTTTGTTACTCTCTCTCTCTCTCTCTTTGCTTATGTTACAATTTCTAGCAAGCCCATCCGTATTCCTGACTTGAATTGTGCTCTCCATCTATTCTACTGACAATGCAGATTTAACAAGATTCGAATTTCAGCGGAGCCTGCGCCTACGACAACGACGTCCACTACGGCATCGACAATCACAACAACAACTACCACGACTACTCCTCGTACCTACTTTAACTTGATTGTAAAAAAAATCGGGAAAATAATAGCAAATTACTTCGCAGATTGAAAACTAGAATTGCATTATGAACCTACAAATCGTTGTACAGACGATGTGATGTGTCAGCAGTTTAAAATGTGCAAATCGTGAATTCAACTCATTCGCAGAACCCATAACAACCACGACTACAGCAGCACACACGACTACAACGAAGAAAGCAGAGAAGAAGCCAATCTCGAAGGTAACGAAGAAGGTGAGCTCCGGTCCTCTAGATGTAATTTCGTCTAATCGGGAGTAGAATTCGCCTACTCCTCACATTATCTATACACACAGAATCGAGAGAGAGCGTGCGGGATGAAGAGACAGAGACATTATCTTTCCTGACATATATTAGGCAGATTCGAAATTGTATTCGAATGAGATCACTGGAAGCAATTGAAGGTAACTAAGTCAAGGAGAGAACCGTCGACTACAACTACCACCACAACGACGACGACGACACAGAAGCCAACCACGACAACAACGAGATACAGGGACACGGTGGGTAAAGGTTCAATACACAAACACTAATTCAATGGATAATTAAAACAAAATCTTGATTGCTGACAGAAGAAGAATAGAGAAATGCGATGCAAAGAACTTTTATTCTTCATTTTCGGGGTGAGGCCACAAAAACTAGTGAAATTAGCTAGACGGCCTTCGTAAATCGAGTTATTCGATCAATCAGTCAATTCCTGAATCTGATTTCCTGAATGGTATGATTTTTTGGAGTTATTTAGGTGAAGATCAATCTGTCGATCCCTGAAGCGGAAGGCTTCGATTCCGCCGAATTGGAAGAGTTTATGATGCACGAGGAACAATTGATGAGCAAGGTATCATTAAATAATTTCTATTCGAAATCGTTGCCTGAAGGTTCTCCAGATCAAGCCCTTAGCCATTTCCTAGGGGTCTCATAAGCGCGCAGTATTTGGAAAATGAAATATGGAAAAATAAATTATTGCAGGAAGTAATGGATGATGCAATCGAAGAAGCGATGAAGAACAGTAAGGAGGTTCGTTTGAGTCTATATTTTTTTTACTGATCTTCATCCCTCCGAAAAAATCCTTCAATACAAATTTTATTCTAGGAAACAGTGGCTGCTGCTGATAACTCGTTGTCTGATGACGAGAAGCCACTCTCGAGAGATTACATGCCAGAATCGGAAGAGGATGATGAAGAGGGATCTTCTGCAGGTAACATTCAATGCATTACGCAGTGTTGAACAAGAAAACGATTTAAGAAAAATTGAGAAATATTGAAAATACTATGCACTTGGAAAAATTAGATCCGCGTTTTTGGTACAAGGTCTTGTGACGAATGTTCTTGTGACGAAAACTTTCGGCGCTGGGATACATCTAGACTAACTTGATCTTTGATCTCTTGTAGAAGTGACGAACACGATAATGGAAGACGAGGCGGAGATGTACGCTCCTCGCACTCTGCACGAGCCATCAACTCGACCTCCCTCAACTACCGTTGCTCCTGAGATTACCGTAGGAACGACTACCGTGGTTTCCACCACCTCTGGTAAGATTTCACTTTATACTATAAACTACATTTTCCGATACTCTCACACATTTCCCTGATAGCTTTAAGCGTATTAGGGAGAGTAGAGCACGAATTCGTACACTAACAGAGAACCCTTCCCAGAGACCGCGACAATTCCCCCGACAACTACCGTGCCTACGACTACCGTACCACCCACTACAACTACTACGGTAGCGTCTACGACAAGCACAGCAGCGACGACTACAACAGACGATGAGAATGAAGAGGGCGATGAAGGGACGACAACCACTGAAGAACCATCAACGACTACGGAAGAGCCAACCACTACCACCACAGAGTACCCGCCCGCAGGTTAGTATAAATATTTAGAAATTAATGCTATTAGGATGACGAATCCGTCTCTGTCCGAGAGCCGATAAGAATAATCAGACGAATTATTCATGTTCAACTTGGCATTTTTATTTGATCTATTTTTTACTATTTTTACTTGAGACCAGGAGAATTCTCTCTCATCAAAGAGAAGTGAAGAGACGCTCGAAGTGAAGAGACGGTAAAGCAAATTGAGTAATATCAAACCAAATTCAGGTCCGTGCACGTACTCTGCCATCTACCAGACGACATTCCATGGCAACAAACTGCTTAAAGTCGTCAGTGTGAAGAGGTGAGATTAACTATATGCTCGAGATCGATTAGCGATGGCCATACTCGAGACAGTTGTAGATGGGAATAGACCTTCGAAAACGAGCACTCGCGCGAAAACGAGTGCTCGTTTTCCCTCTCATTCGAGTGCTCGTTTCACTCGCGAGTGGTTGTGGGAGAGCCAAACGAGCACTCGAGTACTCGTATCGCTCGTCATTTCGCGAGTGCTCGCGGAATGAGGGCGGTCTGAAATGAGCGAATGAGAATCGATTTTGTTGATTACATGATTCTTGTTCATTCCCGAACATTACTCAACAAGAGTAAAGGTGGCGCAGTGGTAGTATGCGCTCTCCTCAGTGCTCGCCTCAAGTTCGAATCCTCTTCTTGTTTATAGTTTTGCTCGAAATACTTATTTTTAAAAATGCAAAAAGAAAATTTCAAAAAGAAGTCGAACTCGACACCGTACGGGCTACAGAGGGAGCGCATACTACCACTGCGCCACTTTGACTCTTGTTGAGTAATGTTCGGGAATGAACAAGAATCATGTAATCAACAAAATCGATTCTCATTCGCTCATTTCAGACCGCCCTCATTCCGCGAGCACTCGCGAAATGACGAGCGATACGAGTACTCGAGTGCTCGTTTGGCTCTCCCACAACCACTCGCGAGTGAAACGAGCACTCGAATGAGGGGGAAAACGAGCACTCTTTTAGAAAACTCGTTTGGTGCTCGCTCGTTTTCAAAGGTCTAGATGGGAAATATCGCGACAAAGTGAGAAAATTCAAGAGAAGTGACTCACTTGAAGTGAGTCGATCAGACTTTCGGTACAATCGATACGGAATTTACAACCCTTTATCCAGCGAAACAAGAGTCATGAAACTGTATCCATTTCCTATTATTTAGAAGTATATCTCGACACTTTTGAAACAGCTTGATATTCGATTATAATCCGACACGAAATAAATAACTAATTTCAGTCCTGCTGACTGCTTCGCTGCTTGTTATGCACTCGGATGTCGATCTGCCAATCTGTACTCGGCTGGAACATGCGAACTATTCAAGGATGCATTGATAGACTATCGAAGGTTAGTTCTGAGAGATCACCGTTGCTGACCGGTCAGAGAATATTCTGTCTGTACGGTTGTCGGTGAAAACTGTAGAGTGAACCCTCTTGTGGGAATGAGCGACAGAATAATGTCCTGCTAGATAGAATTGTAAGAGACATTGTTTGTGCTATTCGGAAAGCCCGATAGCACACATGAGGGCTCTTCATCGTCAAAACAAACATCGATAAAATATGTGTTTTCCAGACCGGACGTAGTCAGTTACGAGCATGGGGCTGTCTACTTCGATGGAATTCAGTGTCAAGGCCCCCCGAAAGTCGTAGAATCACCATAATTCAATCACGTTATTGGTTATCCATCCTTGAAATTCGGGAGATCGACTCTTCAATTCGCACAATTTCTCAACATCAGTGAAATGAAGTGACGATTACCGGTATTTCGAACTGTAGTCTCTTGCCATTCCGCCTTCCCCTCTCCCATATCTCAAAATACCCCCACCACTCCTCCACGGGTCTCGTGTTGTTCAGCGATGCTGCGATGTGCAAATATATCCATATTTTGTGTAATAATCATACTATTAAACGTGTATAATAAAAGAGAAACTTCTATGATCGTTGTTTATGATGTGAGAGGGCAAATACTTCCCAAACGATCGCACTTTGGTTCTTTCCGTTCGGCGTACAACTGATAGACAACAAATTCGATCGTTTGCGTTCAAAATGTAGTTATTCGTCTCTTTCACGCGTTGTAGCAGACGATTATATTTTGTGAATGCCAATGAATTACAATTTTTTCTTGATTCGTTTCCAAATATTTCCACCGTGATCAGTGTATTTTCCCGAAGAGCACTGATCACTTTGTTTCTCTGGAGGAACCAGTTGTAATGAAAAGAGAGCGAGGCGAGAGAAAGATAGCGCATAATCGACCCACATCAAACGGCGTGAAAACGTTGACAATTGAGTTCGAAATAATCGTCTCTTCAAGTCGCTTGGTCTCTCATCGGTAAGAGTTCGCAAAGAGAGTGTAATGAAGAAACGATTATAAAGAGAGTTGCGAATTATCTTTGCCGAACTCCGTCGCATTGTCATGCTTTATTGATTCCCTCGCTCCTTTCTGACGCATAAACTCGTAACGAGCTTTTCGCTGTTATTGGTGTTTTCACCTATTGAAAGAATCGTACCACACTCATGCTCATCTATCAGTTGTCTCGCAACCTCAATTCGGTTCCGCTTCCTCTAAACAGTTCTCATTCTATATGCACTGTCGTTTTCCCTTACCAGCAAATAAAGCTTTTGATACACAAAAGGCTTAGATTCGCTCATTGAATGATGTTTTCTAAGGGTAGCGAATGGCATTTTTTCTCGCTGTTCGATTGGTTTCTCGTTGGTTTTGGTTAGTAAACGAGATATTGAGGCTGACTATTCATTGATATTCATTCTCTTCTTTCAATATATTTTGACTCTGTCAGTAAATATTGCATAATTTTTTCCCACGATGTCCCTATTTTCTTTTCTAATCTGATCTCCTTTCATTGCTGTCTCTTTCCTTTTCCTCTTGCGGTCGTTCATGTCTTCCTCCTCTTCCTCCACTTGTTCCGATGATTCCCAGGAGTCTTCCACACACGACGATCACGACGACGTTTCCGAAACCGCACCCGCACGGTGCACCACCATGTTCGATCGGTATGTGGAAGCCTTTCTTGTATGCGTTTTTTTTTTCATAAAAAATATCAAGTATCAATTTTTTTAAATAAATTAGCTTGATATGTGAAAGATGGTAGTGTGTCTGACTGCGTGACGCTAAGTACCGGGCTCAAATCCTACACGCAGCATGGGTCTTGCCAGACACGCCACCGCAGGGAAATAAACTATTCGTAGACCATTTTCTATATATCCAACCATTTTCCATTTCCAGTTATCGCTATGTGATTCTCTCTATCGGTGTGCTCTGTCTCACTGCCATCTGCTGTAATTACTCAATTATCAACTTCACCTTCATTTGCATGACAGAGGACAGCAGTGATATGGTCGATTCGGGCAATGGGGTCAGTGAATATATTATTTATATACGTTCAATGTTTGGGTATGCGCCAGGAATACCTGGCAAGTTAGATAACCGTGTTTGATAACTCAGACAATTTGGAAAATCGTAGTCGAGTGCTATGAACTGGGTTCACTGGGTTTCGATCAAGAGACTTCCGTTGCAAATAATCCGTAAAATTTCTGACCATTCTCTGTGTTCAGACGACTCGCCAGCGCTACGCCTACTCTCCCACAGAGAAATCGGCCATTCTGTGGGCGGTCGCAGCGGGGACGATTGTGGGAACGTTTCCCATCAATTGGGCGTATGTGCGATGGGGAGCGAGGTATGATCGTACTGTGGAATACTACTGTAGAAAAAACTACTCTAGTACTGTAGAATCCATCTCCTTTCAATCTCATGTTATGTTTGATACAGTTCACGTGGAATGTAGAATCGGCATATTAAATGAAAGTCGCTATTACCCTTATCGGGGGTGGTGGACGATCGATCACTTCGGCAAGCTCTCCGGTTTATCGTGACCACTTTTATAAATACCAGTACCCTGCCCACAGGTTTGAATAGTCGTCTACCAGTGATCTGGGTACTGGTACACATACCATAGGTAACCAAAATCTATTTTATCTCTAGCAATATGAGATCATTTTATGAGATGGCGGGAGATGGCATTGATACCAAATCTGCAACACCGACTACATAAAAGCCAGCCAGCTCCAGCCGAATGCCCATACTCCACTCAGATACCCCTTCTTTCTCTCTGGTCTCCTCTCCGCAGTGGCCACTGGTGTCTCGCCCTGGGCAGCGCATGCTCATCTCTATCTATTCATAGTCGTCCGATTTCTCCAGGTGAGAGGTCCAAAATACAATGAAGCTTCATTTTACAAGCTGTGAAAACTAAACTTCCAATCCGTAATTTGGCAAAAAAATAACGGAATAATTGAGAAAAATTGAAAATAATGTGCAGGGAATCGCGTACGCTGCCGATTTCGCCGCCATTGGAATCATCGTTGTTCGGTTAGTTTTAGGATAAGTGAAAAAAGCAGGGGATATTGAGAAAGGGTCAGGTCATTCTAAGCCAAAACAGGCTGGTAATGATCAACTTGGTACATGCATCTCTCGACGAGTGAGAAGGGAAAATGAGTCCCCCTTCCAGATGGGCTCCGCTCACTCAAATGGCCATCTTCATCTCCTTCCTCACTTGTTTCTCTCCCATTGCACAGATCATCACGAATCCACTCGCTGGAGCGGTAAAATTAACTTTTTAGAAATAATTGGATGAACGTATCAAAGAAACAAGTTAGGTGATAAACTCCTTCAAAAAATATCTTTTTTTGGAAATTTTCAACATCCAATATCTAAGAAGGGACGGAATTCGAAAAAATATCAAACCATTTTGCAGTTCTGTACATCATCGTTCGGTTGGCGATGGGCTTTCTACTTCCATTCCATCGTCACTCTCATTTTATTCGTTATTTGGGTACTCATCTACAAGGATGATCCGCAGTATCATCGGGTACGTTTTTATATTCAATTAGTTTTTATCATTAATTCGTGCCGAGCATCAAGTTGTAAAAAAAATCACCCTTTCAGTCAGTTTCTGTGAAGGAGTTGGAAGTGATTCAGGAGGGAAAGACGAAAGAACACATCGAGAGAGACTCATTCGTACCGTACTGGGTGAGTCGTACATTTTGAATACTATTCTGTGTCCTTCTTCGATTTTTTGCGAAGCCTATCTAGTCGCACAGAATATTGGCAGTGGAGTTGTAAGCATGAAGAATGTGTATCTTCATTCCACTCGTAATCTGACCAGACAGAAAGTGTTCGAAATAAAGGGACGACTCTTCTTGGCCAATCATTGTAGAAGATTTGAAATATTTCAGTTTTCATTCAGGAAATTTGCAAGAACAAGACAATTCTGGTGGTGTGGTTGAATGCACTGACTGAACTGATTGGATACATCATCATGCTCAGCTACGCTCCCACTTACATCAATAAGGTGTGATTTTATATTTATATACGCCCGAGACGTGACGATGATACGTGGAACATATCAAGAAGTAAGAGTTCAAGAATACTATAGAGATAACACATTATTGATGGTTTCTATGAAGGGATAGTCAGCACCAATAAACAAAATATTTGAGGTACTCGGTTACTCAATCCAGCATACAGCCCTGCTTGCCACCATTGGATCCGCCATTCATTTCCCACTCAAAGTATTCTGCGGAGTGCTCTCGGATAAAATTACGTAAGGATACCCGTTGAGAGCATCTTGTCATTTTCACAATTTTCATTGAGTTTAAATTTAATATTTTGTAGATTCGTCTCGGAAAAGACAAAGATGTGGGTGTTCAACACGATCTCAGTCGGTGTGGCGGGTGAGCATTTCATTTGCGAAATGTCCTGTCACTCTGATCCAACTTAAAAACTCAATGATTGAGCTAGGGGCCACAACGCAGAGAGCGGTTTTTACACAAATGAGACAAAAGTTAGCTCAAACTACCCCTCAAGGGCTTCATAACATCATACTTTTTGCCGTTTGTGAATATCTTGTCAGGGAGCCGCGCTAGGGCTCGAGAAGTGCGCGCGCAATGCACCGAGGGAGAGGAGGGAGAGGCGAGACGAGAGGGAAAGGGGCGGAGCCTAATTAGCGTGTGTCTCTCTCCCTCCCCCCGCCCTCTAGCATGCCTCTCCCCGCCCAAAAAACACAAGCCAGGGAGCAATGCTAAAAATCTAATTTTTTCTCTAAAAATCCTAAAAAAATTCAATTAGTCAAAAAATTGCTGTCCGAGCAGAACTTTCAAACTGAAACATGTCAAAACGACCCATACCCTTCGTTTATATGCAAATTTGATCGTCTTAGCGATGTAATGTGTATCTCGGACAGTGCTCGATCGATAGGTAATGGTAACAGCTATCCGCAGCACTTTAGAGCGAGTGATTTGGTTTAGAATGAAGCTTGTGTTTTTGTTTTCTCGCTTTTTGGCGAAATCGTGTCCGCACAAAGTGGGCGGAGCTTGCGGCCCCTAGATTGAGCAGATCCTGGTAGGCTAATAAAAGCATCATAGAATCCAAGCATGATCACAGTTGAACCTGTGGGGAATTCCGTCAGGAACTTTTTTATTAGAAAAAAACGAGCGCTATTCCTCAGGTATTCTGTGTGGTCTAATCGGCGTCTCTCCCACTCCAACTCTCGCCGTCGTCTGTCTCATTGCATCTACCTCCATCATGGGAGTGAATGCAGGAGCATTCTACAAGTGCGGATCCCTCCATTCGAGGTGCGGTCTAGCAACGTTTCATCTTCGGCATCGGTATCACAGACAGCGTGCAAGAGGGTCGCTGGTGTTTTTGTGGTAATGTTTGTGGAAGATACTAGGGTTGCAGGTTCGGTATCGGCAATACCGCGCGAGAGGGGCGATATGTGAAGAGGGTGCGGTATTACCGCACCCTTTTTATACATATCGCCGCGCGGTAATACCGAAACCGATCTCGTACCGGCTACCCTTGTAGGTACTGAACCTGCAAGAATGCATAACATTTATTCTGATTCCAGACAATACGGCCATTTCGTTCTGGCAATGATTCAATTCTCCAAATGTGTCGCACTCGTGATCGGGCCGCTCATGGTAAGCGTTAATATATAATGATGATCTTTGATCTTTGGTCTTTGTAGGTGGCGGCTCTCGCCTCTTCCGACGAAGACGCTGATGGATGGAGGACGATATTCATCGTCAACGCTCTTCTCATGTTGATTGTGAGTCAAAAACACTGTTTCGCTTCTCTTTTTTCACACCGCGTTTTCCACAAAGGTAAAGGTAAAGGTAAATGTGTATCCACGTCAAGCGTTTTTACAGTCGTACAACGACAACTCTATGTAGGTGGGACCCACTGGACCCACCAGATGTTAGCTGGCTAAAATCCACAGAAGTTTCGCACTTTTCGATCCAGAACGCAGAAATATCGCAATTTCCAGGCAAATCTCGCGTTCTACTTCACAGCTACGGATCAGCCTGCGGAATTCACGAAGATCACCCGACACACCAAAGAAAAGGAGAAATCCGATCACGAAATGGATAAAGTCGCATAAAAACCTAATAATTATTTTTGTAATCAAATTGAATAAAAAGCAAATTGTGTAAATTCTAATAATCAAATGTAAATCCTCCTCCTTCTCCATCCTTCTTTATTCCTCCCCTCATTCCTACCTCTTCACTCCGCTCCGTACGGTCGTCAGGTGTGGCGAGCCTCTCGTCGTCCCAACTATGGTACGATTTTTTTCTTTTTTCAAGCAAAGATCAAAGATCACGTCTCCAGGCTAGTGCTTGAAAAATGGGTATCTTCATTGCACTTTTCTTGGAAAAGAACGGGCCAAAGACCATAGATCAAATATCAAAGCTAGCATATTCAGACGTACGAGTTTGTGGGAGACGAACTCGACCCCCCTCCTCCGCCTCCACCTCCGCCAGCTGCTGCAGCTGCTGCATCGGCTGCATCATCAGCAGCAGGCGCGTCCTCGCAGCCGTCGAATGCTGCGCCTTCGCAGTCGGGTGGCCATGGTCTCCCAGGGGCATCCCCACGGAGTTCAGGTATGAATCAACTACGAAAATCGTCAGTCAGTGTTCACTAGTTGAACAATGAAGCGAGAACGAATTTTTGAGAACCAGACCATCCCATAAACCTCCTACTGTTTTTTCCAAATGATTGCGCAATCGTCCACCACTCGACCAGTGAAAAGGCTGACCAAATGAAACCATCTACCATAGCTCACGTCGGCTTTTGGGGGGCGCCTCTCCTTTTTCTTTGGAGATCACCATTCCATTTTCCTTACCCATTCAATTAATGATCGGGCTACAGTAGCTCGCAACCGCTTCTCGAAATGCGTTCCGAATCATTCCAATCAACCACTCGAGCGCGAGCACGCGGAAGTGTAATGTCCTACGATATACCTACCTACCGTAACCGTCGATTGCAGCAGCCCACCCTCCTCCTCCACCACCACAACCTCCGGCAGTAGCAGCATTCTCAGCGCCGGCTCCTCCCGTCCTTCCTCCTCCTCCTCCCTCTCCTCCGCCTCCTCTGGTATGATTAGGAGTCACAAAATAGATCACTGATTTCTCCAAATGATATTGACACACCGTGATATTAGTACACTAATTCGCACTAAGGACAGACGGATGATAGAAAAGACGGGAAAATGAATGAATTCGATACTAATACTGAATCCCTTGCAGAGTCTCATTCCGCAGCAACTGCAGCAGCAGCCGCAGCCCCCGCTGCTGCCAGCATCTGGAGCGCCTCCTCAGCGACTGCCGCAGCCTGCCCAACCACCGGACCCGGCCCTGAACGAGTACTTCGCCCCATCGCCCATCGGCCAAGGCCCTCTCTCCAGTGGACACACACCTGTGCCCGGTCAGTTTCCATGAGGAACAAAGGATCAGAAATAACGTCTCAACACTGTGGTGTGCTCGACAAAGTTATGGGAAACTTAGACATAATTTGTAACCTTGGGAGCTCACACCAGAGGGTAATAATCATTACAGTTGGAAACATGTATCTATAAGTCCAGTGTTCAGTAGCGCCGTTTCCCGTTGCTCTGCCGGCCAGCAAGGAGGCCATCAACGACTACTTTGCTGCTCCCCCGACTGGCGCTGCAGCAGCTGCAGCCCAACCTGCGACCCGTGCAGCAACTGGAACCAATGGTACGAGGAGCAACAGGGGGTTGCTAGATCGGTATCGGTATTACCGGCATCTCTCGCTGCACTTGTCAGTGTCAGCAACAAACAAGAGCAAGTGTCTAGCCGTCTTGCTGTTGTACTGATACCGATTCTGCTACTCTACGAAAGGGAAAAATAACTGTTTGAAAGGGAATCATTCTCCTTACAGTCCGTCCCTCGTCACCCGGCTCCCTCGACAACATTCCACTGCCGGGATCGAATCTGCCCGAGCGGGGCAAGTCTGGTCCGTGCATTGTTCGAAATATGGGTAGTCTCTTCTTTCTACGTGCTCTTTCACCGGTCACATGATTGTATTCAATAAAAAGCCTGAATTTTGAACCGGCTGGAAAAAGAGCCCACGGAATAAAGAGATGTGTTCTTCATCGTAACAACACTAATTTCGAATTCTCCAGCCCACTCGTCGATTCACGGCCCATCAGCGGTGGATGATAAGGATGGAAAGAAATCTGAGCGATCGAACAAGAAGAGACCATCCGTGTGGACGGAAGCACAAGCAGCTCACAGGTAGGAAGAAATGACTCTCCTCGTTTTGCACACTCTCTCGCCAACTATGGGAACTTCTCCCTTTTTTTGCCCGGGCTACGACCGATCTGAAGGGTTAGGGAATGAGAATGATAGGGAGACAATATTATGCGAGAAGAGGGTGGGCCAAAATAAATAGAAAAGTACCCAACTCTGACTGACGAGTCAGTGGAAGAAATGAAAAATGGTTTTCCTGTCGTTTTCAAATTGTATTTTATATAGTATTTTTGAAAATAAGTCTGAAACTTTGCAGGAAAGACTTCAAGACGCCGGATGACTACAAACTGAAGCCACAAAAGGACACACTCAGACCGCTGACCTCAGAACCATCCTCGAGCAATGTGAGTTATATTTACCAGCGGCTTCCAGGAAACCTCTTACTGGATCTCATTGCCTACTGGGAAAATCTCGTCGGTGGAATGAAGAGACGGATTCTTTAACCTGGTAGCCTTGGACGGAACAGACATAATGAATTTAGATGAAGGAGGAGGAAGAGGCCACCGACAACAAGACCAATAAGAAGGATGACAAGAAAAGCGGGGAATCATTGGAGGAGAAGAAGCGGAAGGCATTGAAGGCACTGAAGAAGGGAGAAAAGGTGATCAGAGTTCGGGGGCAAATGTTATTACCTGTTTTCGTAGCTTACTGGTTAGTGAGTAGGTGTATCATTCCGACTGTCGCTGGTTCGATCCCCGTGAAATGCAAATAATCTTTTGCAGGAGCAAGGAAGCATCGAGGACACGACGAGTTGGGACAACGGACGACTACTCAAAGACCCGAGTAAACGTGAATTAGAAAGATTCGAATGTTGTAACTGCAATTCGTTGCAGAATGCACGATCCTCGTCTCATTGGGCATCGTACTCGTGTTCGTATTATTCGGTGAGAATTACAAATTAGGTTGATGATTCGGTATCGGTGATCTACCCGTGCCTCCTCCCGGGGGATCTAAAGCTCGCTAACCAGCACATTGAGTTTGCTGGACATTTCAAACGCCCGATACCATCGCATAACTATCTCGAATCATGTAATTCCCGAAAAAAGTGTTTTTAAAAAATTTTCAATTTTTCATTTTAGTTTTCGCAATTTAGGCATCGGTGTGGTGTTCTCTCTGGCGGCAGCGGGGAGTGTCCGGTTCTAACAATAAGGATCCCTTGAGACCCGTTCCCCCTCCTCCCTTCTCACACTTCACAGTAATCTAATTCATGAACTGCACAGCAATCAATCAATAGTCATTCAGCGATAAACTCGTTTCGAAAAGAGACTCGGATTTATGCACTGCACAGTGGAAATGCATGAACAAGATTGAATGATGGCCTATTTGAACAATTGCTTATGAGGACGACGTACAATTCTTTAGACTAGTTTTTATCCTGACAGCAAATTGGCCTGAGGAAAATATCACCTACAAGAAAATTGAACCATTGGTGCGATTCCTATCACCAAGGGCGGTCCATGTCACTCAATCCTTCTGCTACAGCATCCGTTGATCCAAGGGTATGGGATACTGCTTGGAGAGAGAAATCGATAGATTGTTCGAGTGATCGAGAATGGAGAAGAGACGAAAGAAGAGCCGAGTTCATTCTGCAATAGATTGAGTTGAAATTAAAATACGGAAAACGTCTCTTCACGCCATTTGATATCTCGTCACTCTGGCAAGTGAATTTATCTTGGTAACTCTAATTGAGGTGCTGAATGAGATAATCGATGTCAGTAAAAAATAGGGAATGGAACTGACGTATCGCCTGCTCCAGATACCGATACGATTTCAGTACGGGGAGGAGGAACGATGTGCACTGTTCCCCATGCGCACTCCGACACCTCAACAATTTAATTCTGCATTTTTTTTTCTCTTGTAATGGCAATGTTCGGAATAGATTTTGCTGAACTTCTCTGGTTTTTGGCTCGATGAACTATTGATTTGGATGTGGCATGTAGAAAGGAATGAGTGTGATTGGAAATACACTGTGCAAAAAGGAATCGAAAGAAACCGATCCGAAATCTTCGTATGTGATACCTTGTACTTGTCGGCGACATCCTCTTTGCTCACAAGCAACGATCCGTGTTCGGCCATTGTGACAAGCAATAGGTCGAGATGGGGAAGAGATGGAGGAAGAGAGTGGAGAAGGGAGAGAAGAGAGGAAGGGAGGTGATTGAAGAGGCTGAAAGAATAATCATTCTGCTGGAGAGAACTACATACTAGGATGGCCTCACATATGTTTTTGATACAAATAAGTTATCATCTCTCCATGACATCCCTTTTTAGCGTATAAAATATATAATATTTGAGCTCTTTATATTTGATGAATGACAACTTACGATCTGCTTCCACTCCGAGTCTCTTCAGTATGGACAGGAATTCACGGGCATTCGGTGATACTGCGGAGACGGAAGAGGGAGAGGACGAATCAAGGAACTTCGTGGCCTTGGCAATATCCGTCGGCTCGAACCACACTGAAAACGAATGATCGTAAAAACTTTTTCAACAGTTGGCATGAGTTGAAAGTAAAGGCAAGGTAAAGGTGTATCCACATCAAGCGATTTTACAGTCATAAGACTACGTTAGGTGGGACCCACTGGTAAGGCCAGTTGTGAGTTGAAAGTATCTAGGCTATTTTTCATTTGAAATCTGAGGCCCTTCATTCTCTTCTCCGATCCCTACTCCAGGGCACTTTTCCTGTCAATCCCCGATTGAATCTCATTGGTCATTTGTTTTTCCTCCGAATCTTCCACCATCACGCGCTCGTAAACAAACAATTGTGCGTGTGTTTTCCGATTCGGCCGATCTTTTCTTCATTTGCTTTCCATGAAGAGCCCTAGGCAACAAAAGTTCTGCCTGTGGATGAGAATGAATATGGAGACCTTTCTTGCCGTGGAACCTCGCAATTTCGAGCACTTTCGACAGCGTCTCGACTCTAATATTTCCATCACTGATTACGTAGTCTGCAGTGGCAATCGCTTCCTCGTTGGCGCTAATCTGAAGGGAGATTTGAGATTTGCTACTAACGGTTTCAGATAATACGGCGCCGCAGCACTAAGTCGGATGAGAGCTCACCATAATTTATGACCATAATTTCCTTTTTCTTTCGATTCTTTGACTCAGAATGTTAAAAGTGTATAGCGCTCACTCATTAAGTTTTCATCCGACTTAGATCCTGGATGTCCAGAAAGTGATCAAAGCGTACGTATTCCGGACTGATCTCCTTGATTATTTGTTCCACACAGGAAATGCCGTAGAGCACGTTTCCATGATGGTTCATCGACATGTAGATGGCTGTAGGCGTTGTGGAAGAGCGGAGAATACGAGAGACATCCTGCAAAAGAATATTAATCAGGAATAACAACAAGAAAATTCGGCTTTCGTCTGTCTGATCGGCAAAATGTGAGGGCCAGAAGTAGATAAAAATTACAACCACTATACTCGCTCCCTTGCATACTAACAAGAACAACCGAAAGTTCCTGGACATGAAATAGCTATTTGAGGCAAACATAAGCTATGATGTGAGCTGGACATACTCAGTTTATGGAACGGATCGCGATAAATACCCGATTTAGAAGTCCTTGAGTAACGGTGATCTACAAGCGGTGAGCTAGAGAGCACGCGAAAATGAGAGGAAACAGAATAGTTTGAACTTTGCGAGTGGGATGTGTGACGGAAAGACAAGGTCCTTCCCGTGTTGTGGACTTCGCGCGATTTGAATCGATTGTGGCTTCTAACGCTTCGTTTTTCTCAATCTCAATTTGTTCTGATAGAATTCATAAATCGTGCCGCGTTCCATCCAAATTATGTCGTAAGCGAAAATGCATTACTGATATCTCTCAACTGTTTTCTGTAAGTGAGTTTTGTGTGAGAGTAAAGCGATCAAGTGAGATGAAGAGAGTCGAACGCTTGCTCCTCCCCCTGTAGACTACTGCTTTTCACAACTAATAACAGCCCACGACATTATGTGAATCATCATCATCTCCAGACACTTTCGTGCTCTTTTCTTCCCACTAATTCCCTGCATCACTGTTTACGCAATGATCGCTACCTGGTCAGTATCTGGCTGTCTAATAGAGTTTCAGGTTCCGATTCGCTATTCTTTCTCATTTTGAGCGATTTTTCTTGACCACCTGGTGCGATGAATTGAGAAAATACCGACACGTAGTCTGAGACTAGATAGATCTTCGACCTCATTTGTTCACTTCTAAAGACTTGTCTGTCCACTGTTGTTTACCGTTTCGTCCGGCAGTCTACGGCTACTTCGAAATGCAATTACTCGCCAATAGACTGTGCTTGATTAGAAATCAGAGACTACAGCCATTTTCTATTCCGCATTGTCTCGTTTTGTGCCCTTTCTACCGTAGACTCTACCGTAAATTATTTCACTTTTTTTATCTATTTTACCCTTTTTTGAAGAACTACCCAAAATTAGAAAAAAACAAAATTGAAAATAATTAGACTCACGACATATTTGCCGGTCTGCTGCAACAGGAAGTCGCCATGGGTGTCCGCTCCTACGGCCGACAGCAACACGACATCTGCAGCTGCAACACTCCCTGCAGCAGCCTTGGTTGCACCAGCTGCACCTCTCCCGCTCTGGTAAATTTTTGCAGTTATTTGATTTTAAAATCTTAGTCGTGAGTCGAATAATAAAAACTGTTGCAAAATGCTAAAGAAACTGTTACAAAAGCTAAAGAATTATAAGAAAAAAATTTCAAAAGTATCTATCAACGATAGTATGGACATTTTTTACGTAAACGAGATGTATACTAATAGTGAAATTATACCAGAGTGCCTGCAGTAGCAGCAGTAGTAATCAGTCGACCGATCGCTTCACTGTGATTTCGGCCGACTCCGCCGCACCGCTGCACCACTCGACCCGCGTACGAACCACCGTCGTGCTGAAAGATTTCACCAAGTTTGTGCTTAAGGTTTACTAAGGATAGTTTGGGTTTGAGGTTAGGACTCGGTTAGGGTTTATGATTTCGGGTCATTCCTAACTACCATAAAAAAGTAAGCTGTCGTGAACATCTGTTTGTGAGATGTATTTTCATAATAAGATGTGGAAAATCCCATCACCCTCGGAAATAATAAGAACTACCATGAACGTACGGTTCAGAGATCAGGAGTACAGCTTTCATTTCTGTTTTCATCGTTCAAAACCAATCAGAACCATGTACATCCGGAATGAATGAATCACTCACAGTTAGCGGAGAGAAACTACAGCAATAATCCACTGAGTAAACGCACCCCGCCCACTAGAGCGAGAGAGCGAGTGGGGAAGGAAGTGGAAGAATAGAAGAATCTGAGGCTTTTTGACTGCCCTCTCTTTAATCTCTAATGTCTAATAGGTATGTTTTGTATCGCATTTGGGTGTTTTTTTCTTTTTTTTTTTGTTTTCATCAAGAACTGATTTTATAAAAAAAATATAGGGTTTGGCGCGGGCTGCAACCGTGCCGGACTATCGACTGTGGATCTACTCGGTTAATGGACTCATTATTACCTTTCAAGTGAGATTTCTGTTTTTTTTCCTAATTTTTACGATCGTGTTTCGAAAAAATTTCAGTGCATTGTCGGATATCTGGCGTATTCCTCCTGGCAACATCCCTTCTGGAGGCTGATTCCGCTCCCTTCCTCCTCTGCACTCTACATCGTGTTCGCATGCACTTTCGTAGTACAAGTAAGCACCGAATCCACGGTTATAAATACCATCTATCTATGCGCTGGAACCGGTTCCGAACCTACAATCTACTAACTCGACAAAAATCCATGTTCGCCCTTTCCTTGCTAACCAGGCAATGAAATAAAACTGAAAATCATGAGTGATCGATCTTTTTTCCTGTGTACTTCTTCAACATCGACTTCAACAACATAATATGAGGAGCAAACAGAAAGTAAAAGATCGTAAAGAAATCACAACAGCATGAGATCAATCATTTTCCTAAATTATAATTTCAGTTGTTAGCCTGTGTTTGTGGACTGGTCGGAGTGTTTATCTCTTCACGCGATTTTATCAAGATTTACTGGTGCTTGATGGTATGTTATTCGGCACATTCGACAATTATTTTAACTCGATGATGTTATCGAATTCAAAGTATTCAGATTCCCATCCTCTTCATTGATGTCATGCAGTTCATTATGGCAGCGTATCAATTAATGAAGGTATTTCTAAGGGGAAGGGCATTGTTGGCATCGGTATCAAGTCGGTATTATCTTGTGTCAATCCTTCTGGCGAAAATCTAGGAAGAAATAGCGATGCCGCGTCTTTTTTTAGCGAAATTCACGAGTAGCATTTCAGATCCATGTCTCCTTCGCTTCTCCCTCCCCACTCATTACAAACTCCACGGTCTGTCCGTTTGGACCGAATTCGCGAAGTGAGTAGCAAACTTATTTCATATTTTATCTAAGACCACAGAAAAATTTAAATTATGATGATAAACATTATAGAGAATTTTCTTGCACTACTGAATGCGAACCATCAGAATTCGACTCCAACTGTGCCTTTGTATTATTGCGGTCAGTTTCGCTCTATTGAACCTTGAGGATGCAAAAGTAGAGGCTACGGAATTTCTTACACCGGTATGCTGACATACTTGTGTTGATCGCAACTAATTCAGATGGATGCATGGACGACTGGATATCGTCGGTGTACTCATGTGTTTCGTGCTCTTTCACTAAAAATCATAGTCATTCTTGCACTTAGGTCAGTTTTTTACTCTTATATTACGAATGAATGCGAGTGCCAATGGACAAGGTAATTGCCTACTATTGATCACGAGATGCCAAAACATTTTATAAAAGTGTCTTGCAGAGAGGATATCCAAGAGCTATTCGAGGAGATTGTCTACTCGGACAACGAACGGCTGTACAAGTGAGTAGTCAATACGGTTGGAATTAGAGCTGTCAAAGTCAAGAATCCATCTCTTCATCTTTCTTGATCTCTTGTCACTATGACCGGTGAGAGAGCTCATGGAATAAGGAGGCGAATTCTTCATCCTGGCACCCTAGTTGGAATCTCGATTCTACAGTCCTGGCGATTCCCCCAATGAAAACAGGGCGCCCGGGGCGTTCCCGGGCGTCCCCCAGTGTCCCCCGCTTCTGGCGTCTACAGACCTTTTTCAAATTGGGCCTAATTTGTGTTTGTCGTATTCAGCGTTCGATTCTGCGTCGATTCATATTAAAAAATCAATTAAAATTTTAAATTATTATTTATATTTTGATTTTCAAAAAAGTGGCGAATAAAACGATTCGTGCATCAAGGAGTACATCCTACGGTGCTTAGCAAAACATTCTGCAGCAGCAGTGGATAAATACCGCAAGGCGTACTCTTCGATGCACGAATCGTTTTATTCGCCACTTTTTTGAAAATCAAAATATAAATAATAATTTGAAATTTTAATTGATTTTTTAATATGAATCGACGCAGAATCGAACGCTGAATACGACAAACACAAATTGGGCCCAATTTGAAAAAGGTCTGTAGACGCCAGAAGCGGGGGACACTGGGGACGCCCCGGGACGCCCCGGGGCCCCTGTTTTCATTGGGGGATTCGCCAGGACTGTATCTTAGAAATTAGCGAGAAATAGCAGCGAGCCAATTTTTCTCGACAAGCGTTTCTTTTCGCGGCCCTATTTAGTTGTGAATAGTTTTTCTATTTGGCAATTTATTTTCCATTTTCGATGGTTATACATAATCTAGTGAATTTATCTTCAGACACTGGGCGTTAGGAGACGAGAAGAGGACGATTGTAATCGGGATCGAGAGAAGACGGAGAGGGAAACAGACAGACCAATGTTTTCGCAGCCTGATCGGTTCCGTTAAACGCCTTCTGCCTAATACGAACGTAATAAGTTCTTTAAACTTTTCAAACCGACCTTTAAATCCTCCGTTGTGATAGCCTCGAAGTCGAGAATCGAAGCACCAACCACTGTCTGGAAAGGGTGTATTGAATACTCTATCTACCTGTAATCTTATCCAGATCATATCATACCATTTTACCCGGCTATTCAAACATATCAAGTTTTTTCACAAGTGCCTTACTACTTTTCTGTACAACTTTGATTTCTTACTGACCACTTTGGTTGTTTGGCTTCCTTTACTTGTGCATTCTTCTGTTTTTGTTTCACAGCTGAGTGAACACGATTACTGCAATTGATAAAGCTTTATCAATAATTCGAACATCACGAAATGATTATTTTGAATGGTCAGACACGATTACATAGTGATCACCTAGAAGATGGAACTTCTTTCTTGGCGAGAATATTCGCTAGCTGAGCAGCAACACGTGCGTTGTTCTCCAGGAGAGCTACGTCTGAAAAATGAATTCATATTAAGAGACTATGCTTTTTGTGTCTATCCGTCTGTGATGCGATTTTTGACTATTAATATATTTTTATTTGTCCAAAACAGTGAAAAGTTCTCTCACTGGTTCTCATGCTGACTCCCTTTGTCGTCTTCGCAACATTCGAGAGAAGAATGGAGTGATCGCTTGACCGCGAATTTTCTTGTTACTGAATGTGTGAGTTATTTTTTTTTGAAATATTTCGATTGTTTGATAAACTAGGACTATCAGAGAGAAAAATTCGTCCCTTCATGAAGCTTCAGTCTTCACAGAGATCGCACTTTTTTAAAGCTAATGCTTCACCCTGACCGTCGTAGGCAGAAAAGTACAAGGTAAAGGAAAGGTTTAAAAATGGACCAACTTTGCCTTTTCGAGTGCCAATTGAATGGCGTCCTCGACTACTTTGCCCTCAGCAGCGAGATGAGAGGGAAGGGGAACGGCGAGAATCGTGCCTGATGGAAGACCAAGCGACGCCGATAGAGCTGAATGAGAAATTTAGCCTATACATAGTAGGAGATTCCTAGAATGTCTCAAATTTCAAGAGCGCAATAAAATAGAATTTATAAACAGCACATTACTGTAGTAATAATGTGATATCTGTAAATAGAGTATGGTGACTAAGAAGACATTGGTGAAACACTAGGGAAATGTTCTCTCTCACCGATAATGTGCGCCAGCTCCTCGATGCTTTCACTGTTGGTCTGACCAGCGAATGGAGTGCGGGGAGAGAAGAATCCAGGGAAGACATTCTCTGGACCATACACAAGTGTATTCACGCCTTGTGTTTCCTGGAAATGATTGAGAATAGAATATCGGAATCCGTCTTTTCAACTCTCTCGGACACTCTATCTATCAAAGTGATGCACGCGTAATGAATTTTTCTACCAATTATTGGTTCTGAAAGTCACAGTTCGGAACTAAGGCCACATATAAAAATAGATAGAATTGATTTTAGTGTTAATTTAGATCAGTTAATTGAAAATACTCACAAGAACTTCGAGAGTCTTTCCGACATCCAGGATCGATTTGATGCCCGCACAGACAACTGTGACGGAGTCTGCGAGAGTTCCGTGAGGTCAGCGAGACATCAAAGGCTGCAATTAGTTGTAATTATTTACTGATAGCTTGCATTTTCAATCTAGCTAATATTATAGAGTGAAGAATGATCATCAGCCTAATATATTGAGCACGGTATCTATCAGGGTTTTCAGGATGAAGAATAAGTCTCTTCATTCTCGTATTCACAATGGTGGTTTCAAGAAGTTAATTTTTCACTATTAGTGTTACTCTATAGGAAACTAACTTTCTTCCGCTCCCCTATGCACTCCTCCGATTCCTCCTGTAGAGAAAACTCGAATTTCCGCATGGTGCGCAGCCCACATCGTCGACGCCACTGTAGTACCGCCAGTTAATCCCTGGAGACACAATTGTAATAAACGATGCGTATTTACCTTATCTAAGAGGAAACTTTATTAAGAGAGTTATAGCCGTTCTTCACTTCTTCAAAATGGAACTCATTTCAGTGAGTCAAAAGAAATACAACTATCTACTTCTCGCAGGGATTGTTTGTTTGAAGAGCTCTAGGCGGTGCCCGGATTATATCTACAGAAGTTTACCTTAGTGAGGGCGTATGCGACATCGCGACGGGAGACTTTGACTGCCTTCGAGTCTTGAGAAATTCTCTCGAGTTCAGAGGAAGTGAGGCCAACGCGAATCTGAAAAGTCCTTGGGATAAAAACTTTCAGAAAACTATTGCAGGATCTTTAGCCCAGCATACATTTTTTTCCTATGAGGTGCAATTTATGCTGAAATATCTCCGATGGCTACTTACTTTTCCATCAATAAGGGCGATAGTTGCGGGCACCGCTCCTCCTGCCCGGACCACTGCCTCCAAACTGCGACCCGTTCTGGAACGGAACTAGTTATCATTTGACAATCTTGGCTCTTTCATATGAAATAATGGGAGTGAACTGACTCGAGATTGGTTGGGAACGGCAGACCATGAGTGATGACTGTGCTCTCGAGTGCAACTACGCCGACGCCTGAACAGTTGGATTACGAAGATGTTTCACATTTCATTTGCACTTCGCAGCTCGCTCTGTACAGAAAAGAAACAAAGTGATCCAATTCTTATGAAAGATATTTTTCTAACTGAAGAATAGATAATGATAGATTACCTTCATTCTGCGCTGCTCGGATTTCTTCGGAGACGATTAGACGATCGGAAAGGGCTGATGAAGACGAAGATGAAGACGAAGGACGAACGGATGTGAGGAGACGAGTGAGGGAGGAACGCATCCTGATAATAATGTAATGACAGAGTCAATCTAGATACGTGGATATAATATATCTTACAGAAATATCAGAAATCATGTAGGATTGATAGTGATAAATGTGATAATGCTTCATTTACAATGCACAATATTGTGGAGATAATATTGCGCGAGTTTTAAAGCTGCAGGGAGCATCTGAATAGTAGAGAAGATATGATGTCTCGAGATGAAGAGTAACACGATTCTTTGAGTGCTCGTTAGAAAAAATAGGAGTCATGCTTTAGGGTAGAAAGAGAGGACGAAGATTGAATACGATAAAAAACAAAGTTGCCTTCGGAGGTGTGCCAAAGGGTAGAAAATTGGATTAATTTAGTTCGTGAAGTGGCAAATTGGAATAATCAGAGCTGTGAAATTGAATGGAAAAAATGTTCAGCGCGATATTCCTATTGATTGCGTGCTCTAAAGAAAGATAGAAAGCGATTGAGAGAGATAAGATAGAAAGAGGAGATGATTAGAAAGTGGAGATAAGAGTACAGTCTGTCATGATATACCGAGACTACATTCATTGGATTGACGTTTTACTACAAACCGATGTTGAGTCTGCACAAACATCTTACAAATGTTCTATTTCGCTCAGTTTTCACGAATTCAAGTGAACAAATTGGGACTCTTCAAAATATGGTCACCTACACTTCATACAATATTTTTGAAATTTTTTTTCATTGCAATAATTTTATAACAAGTACAATAAATCTAAAATTTAATAAATAAATTTTAAAAATAAAAATGAAATAGTAAATTTCAAACCTGACACGAGAAAAGGAGTACGGTAGCTGGTGCGGCCGGTATTTAGATTCGGATGGTAATGCAACGTAGCTCTGCTCGGTCGAATTTTATGTGTTTGTTCAGTTGTTCATTCGGTCAATGCCGTTTGACTCGTTGTCCGAGCTGTCGTTGACTTCTCTCTATATACACTTCTATCGATTACATACTCGTGTTGCCCCTCGCGCCGTATTTCGATTCCTTTTTAATTTTTCCTCCACGTTTCAGATGGTGGTCAAATTGGGTAAGCCTACAAGGAAGGAGAAGTTCTTACTTCTCATCGCCCTCGCGGGAGCATGCTGTCTCGCCTTCATCATTCGTCTCTTCTCCGTCCTCCGATTTGAGACAATGATCCACGAATATGATCCCTACTTCAACTTCAGGTAATTTATTCGCATTTTAGACTTACCAACCCAGTTATCTTCTTTGAGATCAACGGAAATGATGGTCGAGAACGGAGTCTTCCCCTTCCACAATTGGTTCGATGCTAAGTCGTGGTATCCGCTCGGTCGCGGCGTCGGCAGCAGTGTGTATCCAGGTGAAAATTATTTTCAAACTATGTCAAAATCAATGTTTATGTCCGTAAATAACTAAATTATAGGTTTGATGTGGACTGCCGGCAGCATCTATCACTTCCTACGTGCTTTCCAGTTCAAAGTCGATGTTAGACAGGTATTGATTGTTTTCTTTCATGAACCCGAATTCTTCGAGTTGATTTGCTGGTTTATGTCACACTAATGCAAATCCCTTTTTCAATCTGTTTTTGTCCAGGTCTGCGTTTTCATCGGTCCTCTCTTTTCTGCCTTCTCCGTTCTTGCCACGTACGCACTCACTTGGGAAGTATCGGTGAGTTTCCCATATTCAAATTCGAAAATACGCAATAGTACCAAATGGAATGGAAATGCATGCATTTTCAATTCGTGCCACTCCAAGGGAGAAAAATAAAGTGGCCATCTCGCCCATCCCTCCCATTCCTTGCCAACAAGAGGAATACACGTAACTGGAAGAGAGACGTGGAGAAAGAAAAGGATCGATTTCCGCCTCTCTATTGTATAGAAGCTATAGCCATTCAATGTGAGACATTATGAGAGTGGCAATGTGAGGAAAAAATGAGAATTTATCAATAGGCTTGAAATTGAATGATAATAAAATCAGTGTTTTAAAAATAATACCGTAATCAAAGTAAAAACAAGTTCTTCGAAAGCCACCTATAATGCGACACATACCCTGTTGTCGACTCTTTTCAAGAAGAACTGCCTAACTTTCTCATGTATGATTTCAGAAGGGAAATAACGGTGCTGCTTTGTTTGCATCAGTCTTCATTGCGTGTGTTCCGGGATACATCTCGAGATCGGTCGCCGGATCCTACGATAATGAGGTATGCTAAATTCGCATAAGTCTGATTCAAACTTTTTTTCAGTCAATTGCCATCTTCTGTATGATTCTGACGTTCGCGTTGTGGATGCGAGCCCTGAGAACCGGCAGTATGGCTTCAGCTACCACTGCAGCATTGGGTGAGCGGTTAGGATGGGAATATCGATTGATGAACAGTTTCGGCAGAGTGAAATTGGAGAAAATGGTCATACGTCATTGTTGTTTTCGTTTGCAGCCTATCTGTACATGGTCTCGTCCTGGGGAGGATACATCTTCGTCACGAATCTGATTCCTCTGCACGTTCTTGGTCTCATTCTCACCAAGAGATTCACCTATCGTTGCTACGTCGCCTATTCCACTGTGAGTGTTTTAGACGTTGAAAGTTAACGAAACAAGCTGTATTTCTCTATTTCGAAACTATGTGTTACCTTTCCAAGTTGCATTAAATGAAAACATCCTGATTGTATATTTTCAGTACTACGTTATCGGAACCCTTCTGTCCATGCAAATCTCTTTCGTTAACTTCAAACCGACGGAATCAGCCGATCACATGCCGGTTACTTTATTTTATTTAATTAGTGAAATAACTATCCTTTCAGGCTTTGGGAATCTTCGGTCTCATCCAGCTGCTTACATTCTACAATTATCTCAAGACTAAGGTTGGTTTTTTGCCAGATAAATTGAATTTTAATTTCAAATATCAATAAAAGGGTAGAACACGAGATTTATTTCTAGGTGTCGAGCGAGAATTTGTGGACACTGATTGGTTGTGGTGTTGCGGGTGCGATCGGACTCGTCGTTGTTGGAGCTACCCTCACAGGAAGTGGGTATTTTTCACCTGTTTCTATGCAAATTTAAGATGGAGATCCGCTGTAGCATAGATGGGCAACATTGTGTGTGATCTTGTAACAAAACAATTTGCGTATTTTGCAGAGATTGGTCATCTATCGGGACGTCTCGCATTCCTCTTCAGTTCGAAGGGAGCCATTCCCATAATTGCATCTGTGGCCGAGCATCAGCCGACCAGTTGGGCACACTACTACTATGATCTCCACTTGCTCGTCAGTTTTTGTTGTTTTTTTTTTGAAAAGTAGCGAAATGACTTGTTATACAATATGGACAACGCTACTGCTGCTATTGTACAACTAGTCATTTTTTCCTACTGTTCAAAGTCTAGTCAGTGATACCGTACTCACCCACCGTATCTTCAGTTGTTGCTGTTCCCTCTGGGAGTCTACCGCTGCTACACCAACTTCCACGAGGGAACGCTATTTGCCATGATGTACGGTCTGACGACGCTCTACTTCACTGTGAGTTGCATTTTGTCTAATTTTTGTGTTGATTATGCATTTGACATATTTATCTGAACAATATATTTGAAGCGTATCATGGTGCGCATCGTGTTGGTTCTTGCTCCGGCTGCATGCGTTCTGGGAGGTAAGATTTTGCTAACACTTTTATCAGGCCGAAATGGAATCGTTAATTATATTCAAAGTAATGATATGCCTTTGAGGTCTGGCCCTCTCCGGTCACTACTACGCTTTCCTACCCAATATCACGTCATCAGAGGAGAAGGAGAAGGAAAAGGATGTTACTGAGAAAAAAGGATATTAAGAAGAAAGCGGAGGGAAGCTATCCCTTCAAGAGCGAGGTATCATATAAATATAACTGTATAGATAATGAAACAGAAAATACGCTCGAAATTGAGATCGCCGCTGTTGCTGTGTTTATTCCCGTGCTCATCGTGTGCTCGTTCGTCTCCCATTCCATCTACATGGCACGAGAACACTACTCCGATCCCACTATCGTCCTCAGAGGTACGGTATGAGCAATTCATGTGTGTGTGTGTCACGCGAATCTTGGAACCTTGATGGTGTTATGCAGTAGATATCTTTACATAGAATTATTTTTTTGAGATATTAGACAATTTTTAGCTGGCAACGGCAAGCTGTACGACGACTTCAGAGAGGCGTACAAGTGGATTTCGGAGAATACGGAGGAGGTGAGAATCAGATTGTGTCTTTTTTTCGAAAATACTTACTCTTGAGTGTCAACCCTAATCCGCAAAAGGGAGCCACGGAAGCAGTTCTTAATATTTTAAAATATAACTAGTTGTTTATCAGGAAAGCAACTAATTGTTTACTAGTTGACTTTGAAAATCTAGCCACGATTCCTACAAACCACATGGTTCACTGTGACTATCATTTGCAGAATGCGAAAGTGCTGTCGTGGTGGGACTACGGATACCATCTATCGTCGATGGCGAATCGGACGGTGTACGTGGACGGAAACACGTGGAACAACACGCACATCTCCACGTGAGTGACCGAGACAGGGTTCAAATACTCAGGTGATTAAACTCATGATGTGGTATGATATTACACATTTTGAAGGTTAATTTACTTGCGGTGGTTAGGATTCATGTCATTACCTCCGTTTTTGTCGACCAGGGGGGAATGCTTTTCTATAAATTTTGTTCAAATTGGCCTAAAAATGTGGTATGCATCAGTCTTTTCGGGAGGGGTATTGACCTCTGGACCGAGAGATTGACTCTGGTTCACTGTGTTTAGATAGGGAAAAGAGGTTGCTCAGCATGTTCTTGAATTTTCAAGGGAAAGAACACGAATAAGCTTCTCATATAACCTAATGCCGTCATGGAGTGAAGTTGGAAAACTACAGTATTCAATTTCAGAGTGGGTCAGATCCTTGCGAGTGACGAGAAGACATCGTACGAAATGATGAGGGAGCTGGATGTGAACTACGTGTTGGTGATCTTCGGAGGAAAGATTGGATATCCTGGAGACGGTTAGTGGCTTGCCGGCTTGTAAAATGATTGGACTTTGTTATTGTTATTGTTATTGTTTTATCTCTGCAGATATCAACAAGTTCATCTGGATGATTCGTATCGCTGGCTCGACTCCGAACGGTGCCCATATCAGTCAGAAGCAGTATATGACGAAATATGGAGAGTATCGCATCGACTCGAGGGTACGGAGGCTGAATATTGATTGATTGCAATTTCATAATTTACAGGCACCGAAGAAGATGCGCAATTCGTTGATGTACAAGCTGTGCTATCATCGCTTCGGACAACTCATGACCCATCCGGTAATTGGCACAGTCTTTGTCCTCAAATCAAATAATTTATTTCCTGTACATGGGAAGATGTGCCTAGGATGGTATTGTCCTAATCTTCGCATTCACGATTAAACGGGGTCAGGAAATGATGTCTTCTGTCTCCATAGTTCTCGATTGATGTTCGATCAACATCTTGAGCAAAATACTAGGATTCAACGCATCGTTTGATGCACCAAATTGAGGGAAAACAATGTTGAATTGCAGCGTGCCCCTCTCGGATATGATCTGTCCCAGAACCAGGAGGTCGGTGACAAGAACATCGCACTGGAACATCTCGAGGAGGCATACACGACGGAGAATTGGATTGTGAGTTTGATACAAAATCATGTGACGAACTGTGATTAATACCTTTTTGTACTGAAAAACACCGTTTGTTCAGGTTCGTGTCTATCGTGTGAAGCCGCCTGCGAACAGATTCTCCGTATAATTTGTTCTTGTTTTACCGTAGTTTCTGTAATTGCTAATCAATTTAATAATTCTGTTTTCATTGTATCCAAAGTATTGATCGAATCAGTCGACAGTTTCTACTCTAGTCATAGACTTGAAGAACACTATTTATTAGATAAAGGGTTTTCTTGGTACGTCCGTAGGCATATTTATATAGACTGTGATGTTCGCTTGTCGTTTGTGATGTGCATATTTATTTGTTTCAAACATCGAAAATTATGTTTACCCCTGTTGTCAAATACAGCTAATTGTTGAAAAATAAATGACTCAAACTCAAAAGTAAAGTACTCAAACTCAAAAGTAAAGACAAAATATATAAAGAACGTTTCGATGCACTTGCATGAAGGTGTACTGTGCAAATAGGCTCCTCGATTGTACATTCGTTTAATGATAAGCAACTTACTGGGATATTTAAGAGAGTGAATTTGTGAATCGAATGCACATATGGAAGCTCTATTTACCTCTATTTGTGTTATATTACTTCCGGTAGTTGCAAACAGTCAAGCGAGAGGAGGTCATTCATTAAAGAAATATTACGAATTTTCGCTAAAATGGCATGCATGTGATACAAGATACATCCCCAGCGCGTTTCCAAAATCCGAAATTACTTAAAAATTGAAGGGATAGCGATAAGAAAACGTTCATGTTAAATTGTGCACCAGCGATCGGGGAATCAGAGAAAAAAATCGTAACCATATAGATTCAATAGTTCGTGCAGCCTCAATAATTGGTGAATGCAGAAAAGTTATCAACATTTTAAAATAAGTTCATAGGATCGAGTTTTAATCATAACAGAAATCATAAGTCTGACCTAAGATGTGTTCCAACTCCATTAAAATTTTCGCTATCAATTTTGAAGTGCTCAACTTGGCTAGATTTCTGTTTTCCCTCATTTTTACATTTAATACAATGATAGGGCTCAACTTGCTCCATCGATTAGAAACAAAGAAATGGTCCCAATATTGATCCATCGATTAGAAACAAAGAAATGGTTCCAATATTGATCCATCGATTAGAATCAAAGAAATGGTTCCAATATTTTTTCGGAACGACACGCTGCGGTCCCTAAAATAGTGTGAAACAAAGAAACCATAACCCATATTACGAACACTATTTGCTGAAAATTAGATTATATTATTCCTATCATCCGTTTCATTCGTTGAAACCTGTAAAGTATTTTTTTTTCTAGTAAAATGCATCCAAAATCCCAAAGTACTACGTAAAAGCTCTACCGTATCATCAATTCATCTATATCTATTAGTGATAAATTATAGTGCGATTGCATACGAAGGGAGGGGGGGATATTGGGATTGGAGCGGTGTGTGAGTCGCCAAAACCTTTCCCCTGTCGAGTTACGCGAATTCGATTTATAACTCAAGCAGGGACCAAACCGATTCCAGGACCAGGAAGGCCCCGGAAGGTTCAGGACCGCAGTCAAAAAGCTCAAGCGATATTCACACACGTCCAGGACTAGACAGGGGACAGGGTCGGGTCACTCACCTTTTCATTACTGGGCCGATGTGGAGTCAAGAGCATGAGTCGAAGCGAAGCGAGCCCATCAACGGACTCGGAGTGGTTGGCGTGGTGGGACCGGAGGGACGGAATGGCTTCAAATATTACAGATTAACACATATAGTGTAAAAATTCAAAAACTGCAAACTTCGTTTCTCTTGTACGAAACTTTCCATCAGCTATCATACTTTACAACATTGGCACTAAAGATTTGAGTAAACTGCTGAATATATCAAACCTGAGCAGGAGGGAGAAATAGGGAGAAGGGGGCACTCGCGGAGCGAGCATTCGCCTGCATGCTTTCAGTAACAGAGGGAAAGGAAACACCTTTTTTATAAAAACTAAATGACTAACCTGCTCAACTTTCTTAGAATTAACCTGCTCAACTTCATCTATCCTCCTGTCGATCTGGCTGAGGGCCTCGACCACTCTCTCTTCGCTCCATTCGGGCATCTTGGCCTTTCCACGACCCTGAATATGTTTGTACATTGATAGAAAACCATTTCCGACAATTTTCGCAATCAAACGGTTTTGGCTTGCATCGATAACCATCATTGCACACACGTTTATCACATCTCTATAACGAAATTAAATAAAAAAGCAATAATAGTCAAGGGAGACAACCAACCGTACGCGTGCACAGCCCGTTGCTGGGTTCGGGGAGCGGAACCGCGCGGACGCGTCTTTCACGCGTCGCGGCTCAAACTAAGAAAGCACCTTTATCTGACTTATTACTCTTTTTTGGCTTTGTAAACTTCTCAGAAGATGCGCAAGCGGTCAACTTACATGATGAGACTTAGCAAATTAATAAATATTTAATGGCTGATTTTATATTATTTTTCAAAGGCAGGAGCCGGCGAAAAGTCACCATGTTGGCACAAAAAACATGAAAGATATCAGTGATTACTGAACTATTTACTTGCTTTCATGATTCATGTGGTCAAGTGGAATGTCCTCTACAACTTTTGGTTGCCAAATTCTTAATTAATTGTACTTTAACTCTATAAGTACCAAAAGAACGTATTTTACGTTGTAAACTGCAACTGAAAGATCTCTCCGAATACTGAACCAAATTCTTCGTTCTTGGTCTCAAACGATTTCTGATGTCCAGCGCTACAACTTTTGGTTGCCAAAATAAAAATATTAGGGCAAATTAACGAAATCGCGTAAAAATGCGTGAAACGTCGCCACCATTCGCGCACTCGCGACGCGTCAAAAAGTGGTCGCGTCGCGGCAACAGGACCGAACTGTTGACTGAAGGGCAACGGGCTGTGGCGTGGTATCCTTCTTCTTTCGTTCCATATACCTCGAAAACAGTGAATTTCCTGTAGATAAACTGGAACAGAATATCGATCTCCGATACTGGAGTTTCTGGCATTAAAAACACAGTTAACATGAAGGCAAAAAGTTATTAACTGCCGATCACTAAAATACTATAGTCGAAACAATAGGAAAAGCACAGTTAACACGAAGGCAAAAAAGTTATTAACTGCCGATCACTAAAATGCTATGGTCGAAACAATAGAATATTTAATAAAAAAATAGACGGATTGCAAGCAATCTAGAGTGCTTCGAGAGATGGATTGCAGTGGAGAATTACAGTAGTTGCAGCCGTTTGCCGGAAAATAGCCACCTATCGAGAATTGGAAATGCAGGATCGCAGGGTGGAAATGCAGGGTGATCGTTGTGAGAAATTTCAAACTAATTGCAAATCAGGCAAGAGCGGCAACTGTAGGTTATTTGAATTCGCGGGTTTTTGGGATTTCTGGATCTTTGCCAAGCGGACGTTTTTTCTCAGCCCTATGTCGGCTTCCCGGGTGCCGTGCATAGGGCTGTCCAAAACGTCTAAGAGCTGCGATATTTGGGCTGTAAAATTTGTATTGCTAAACATAGGAAGTTCGCTTTTCCCCGGCTCCGCATCCGGTCTTGCACGTTCTTGGTTATCTTTGAGATGTATTCCTTACATGTCCTGCTTTTTGTTTTTTGCTGGTGTCTTTTTCTTGTTTTCCTTTCCCATTCTCACTTGGGGTGTTTCATTCAATTAGTTGCTCGACAATACGTCCTTTAGGCTTCTTTCGCATGTGCTATTGCACTACTTTCATTTTGGGTCGCGTTTATTTACTTTGCTGTTCTTCGCTCGCCCACTCTGTAGAGTAACTTAGAACAACTTTATTCGAGAATCTATTCAACAACCATGTGGTCATGCGAGTGGCACAAGTAGGCCATTTCATCGATTGCAAGGGCGAGCCTATGCTTATACTGAGTCACGTTTCTGAGCCGATCGAACTTGGCATTCCACTGTGGATGGTACTGTTCGATCGGCTCTTCGCTCGGCATCATTCCATGCTTCTTGATGTAGTAGGCTGCATGGGCAAGCATATGCCCTTTAGGGTTCACATTTTTTGTGGGGTAGAAAAACTGCATGGCGTCGACGTAGCGGCCATACTGCGCCATTATCTTGTCGAACACCCGATTTCTCGTGGCCTCCGTGTGCCAAACGTTCGTCTTGCAAAGATCGAGAATGTGAGCCGCTGACTGAAATGATGAATTTCGGTTGTTATCTCCCAATGTCTTTATTGATATAGGTTATATTCCTTATTTCGACATCGTTTTAGTCTTTTTGGTATATTCGTGTTCATATGTCTTCACCTCGAATAATTGGAGAAGCATTCGCTTCTTTTGATTCAGTTCCTTTCCCTCTACCGTGCTATCATCGCAGTCCGGTAGGACATTCACTAGTCTGAGGCACTCCCTTCGACAGATCCAATCCACGTCATTCCCAACAAAGTCGCCGTACCAGCTAAATTTTCTTTATTATTACTCTTTTTTTCCATTATTTTTTCTACCGCTTATTATCGATTTTCAAATCATTATCTTCCTGTTCATTCTCTTCCTTCATTATCTTAATTTCAACAATGAACTACCGGCAAGAATGGAAAAAGTGTGAAACAAAGAAACCATAACCCATATTACGAACACTATTTGCTGAAAATTAGATTATATTATTCCTATCATCCGTTTCATTCGTTGAAACCTGTAAAGTAATTATTTTTTTCTAGTAAAATGCATCCAAAATCCCAAAGTACTACGTAAAAGCTCTACCGTATCATCAAATTCATCTATATCTATTAGTGATAAATTATAGTGCGATTGCATACGAAGGGAGGGAGGGATATTGGAATTGGAGCGGTGTGTGAGTCGCCAAAACCTTTCCCCTGTCGAGTTACGCGAATTCGATTTATAACTCAAGCAGGGACCAAACCGATTCCAGGACCAGGAAGGCCCCGGAAGGTTCAGGGCCGCAGTCAAAAAGCTCAAGCGATATTCACACACGTCCAGGACTAGACAGGGGACAGGGTCGGGTCACTCACCTTTTCATTACTGGGCCGATGTGGAGTCAAGAGCATGAGTCGAAGCGAAGCGAGCCCATCAACGGACTCGGAGTGGTTGGCGTGGTGGGACCGGAGGGACGGAATGGCTTCAAATATTACAGATTAACACATATAGTGTAAAAATTCAAAACTGCAAATTTCGTTTCTCTTGTACGAAACTTTCCATCAGCTATCATACTTTACAACATTGGCACTAAAGATTTGAGTAAACTGCTGAATATATCAAACCTGAGCAGGAGGAATAGGGAGAAGGGGGCACTCGCGGAGCGAGCATTCGCCTGCATGCTTTCAGTAACAGAGGGAAAGGAAACACCTTTTTTTATAAAAACTAAATGACTAACCTGCTCAACTTTCTTAGAATTAACCTGCTCAACTTCATCTATCCTCCTGTCGATCTGGCTGAGGGCCTCGACCACTCTCTCTTCGCTCCATTCGGGCATCTTGGCCTTTCCACGACCCTGAATATGTTTGTACATTGATAGAAAACCATTTCCAACAATTTTCGCAATCAAACGGTTTTGGCTTGCATCGATAACCATCATTGCACACACGTTTATCACATCTCTATAAAGAAATTAAATAAAAAAGCAATAATAGTCAAGGGAGACAACCAACCGTACGCGTGGTATCCTTCTTCTTTCGTTCCATATACCTCGAAAACAGTGAATTTCCTGTAGATAAACTGGAACAGAATATCGATCTCCGATACTGGAGTTTCTGGCATTAAAAACACAGTTAACATGAAGGCAAAAAAGTTATTAACTGCCGATCACTAAAATACTATAGTCGAAACAATAGGAAAAGCACAGTTAACACGAAGGCAAAAAAAGTTATTAACTGCCGATCACTAAAATGCTATGGTCGAAACAATAGAATATTTAATAAAAAAATAGACGGATTGCAAGCAATCTAGAGTGCTTCGAGAGATGGATTGCGGTGGAGAATTACAGTAGTTGCAGCCGTTTGCCGGAAAGTAGCCACCTATCGAGAATTGGAAATGCAGGATCGCAGGGTGGAAATGCAGGGTGATCGTTGTGAGAAATTTCAAACTAATTGCAAATCAGGCAAGAGCGGCAACTGTAGGTTATTTGAATTCGCGGGTTTTTGGGATTTCTGGATCTTTGCCAAGCGGACGTTTTTTCTCAGCCCTATGTCGGCTTCCCGGGTGCCGTGCATAGGGCTGTCCAAAACGTCTGAGAGCTGCGATATTTGGGCTGTAAAATTTGTATTGCTAAACATAGGAAGTTCGCTTTTCCCGGCTCCGCATCCGGTCTTGCACGTTCTTGGTTATCTTTGAGATGTATTCCTTACATGTCCTGCTTTTTGTTTTTTTGCTGGTGTCTTTTTCTTGTTTTCCTTTCCCATTCTCACTTGGGGTGTTTCATTCAATTAGTTGCTCGACAATACGTCCTTTAGGCTTCTTTCGCATGTGCTATTGCACTACTTTCATTTTGGGTCGCGTTTATTTACTTTGCTGTTCTTCGCTCGCCCACTCTGTAGAGTAACTTAGAACAACTTTATTCGAGAATCTATTCAACAACCATGTGGTCATGCGAGTGGCACAAGTAGGCCATTTCATCGATTGCAAGGGCGAGCCTATACTTATACTGAGTCACGTTTCTGAGCCGATCTAACTTGGCATTCCACTGTACTGTTCGATCGGCTCTTCGCTCGGCATCATTCCATGCTTCTTGATGTAGTAGGCTGCATGGGCGAGCATATGCCCTTTAGGGTTCACATTTTTGTGGGGTAGAAAAACTGCATGGCGTCGACGTAGCGGCCATACTGCGCCATTATCTTGTCGAACACCCGATTTCTCGTGGCCTCCGTGTGCCAAACGTTCGTCTTGCAAAGATCGAGAATGTGAGCCGCTGACTGAAATGATGAATTTCGGTTGTTATCTCCCAATGTCTTTATTGATATAGGTTATATTCCTTATTTCGACATCGTTTTAGTCTTTTTGGTATATTCGTATTCATATGTCTTCACCTCGAATAATTGGAGAAGCATTCGCTTCTTTTGATTCAGTTCCTTTTCCTCTACCGTGCTATCATCGCAGTCCGGTAGGACATTCACTAGTCTGAGGCACTCCCTTCGACAGATCCAATCCACGTCATTCCAACAAAGTCGCCGTACCAGCTAAATTTTCTTTATTATTACTATTTTTTCCATTATTTTTTCTACCGCTTATTATCGATTTTCAAATCATTATCTTCCTGTTCATTCTCTTCCTTCATTCTCTTAATTTCAACAATGAACTACCGGCAAGAATGGAAAAAGTGTGAAACAAAGAAACCATAACCCATATTACGAACACTATTTGCTGAAAATTAGATTATATTATTCCTATCATCCGTTTCATTCGTTGAAACCTGTAAAGTAATTATTTTTTCTAGTAAAATGCACCCAAAATCCCAAAGTACTACGTAAAAGCTCTACCGTATCATCAAATTCATCTATATCTATTAGTGATAAATTATAGTGCGATTGCATACGAAGGGAGGGAGGGATATTGGGATTGGAGCGGTGTGTGAGTCGCCAAAACCTTTCCCCTGTCGAGTTACGCGAATTCGATTTATAACTCAAGCAGGGACCAAACCGATTCCAGGACCAGGAAGGCCCCGGAAGGTTCAGGACCGCAGTCAAAAAGCTCAAGCGATATTCACACACGTCCAGGACTAGACAGGGGACAGGGTCGGGTCACTCACCTTTTCATTACTGGGCCGATGTGGAGTCAAGAGCATGAGTCGAAGCGAAGCGAGCCCATCAACGGACTCGGAGTGGTTGGCGTGGTGGGACCGGAGGGACGGAATGGCTTCAAATATTACAGATTAACACATATAGTGTAAAAATTCAAAAACTGCAAATTTCGTTTCTCTTGTACGAAACTTTCCATCAGCTATCATACTTTACAACATTGGCACTAAAGATTTGAGTAAACTGCTGAATATATCAAACCTGAGCAGGAGGAATAGGGAGAAGGGGCACTCGCGGAGCGAGCATTCGCCTGCATGCTTTCAGTAACAGAGGGAAAGGAAACACCTTTTTTTATAAAAACTAAATGACTAACCTGCTCAACTTTCTTAGAATTAACCTGCTCAACTTCATCTATCCTCCTGTCGATCTGGCTGAGGGCCTCGACCACTCTCTCTTCGCTCCATTCGGGCATCTTGGCCTTTCCACGACCCTGAATATGTTTGTACATTGATAGAAAACCATTTCCAACAATTTTCGCAATCAAACGGTTTTGGCTTGCATCGATAACCATCATTGCACACACGTTTATCACATCTCTATAAAGAAATTAAATAAAAAAGCAATAATAGTCAAGGGAGACAACCAACCGTACGCGTGGTATCCTTCTTCTTTCGTTCCATATACCTCGAAAACAGTGAATTTCCTGTAGATAAACTGGAACAGAATATCGATCTCCGATACTGGAGTTTCTGGCATTAAAAACACAGTTAACATGAAGGCAAAAAAGTTATTAACTGCCGATCACTAAAATACTATAGTCGAAACAATAGGAAAAGCACAGTTAACACGAAGGCAAAAAAAGTTATTAACTGCCGATCACTAAAATGCTATGGTCGAAACAATAGAATATTTAATAAAAAAATAGACGGATTGCAAGCAATCTAGAGTGCTTCGAGAGATGGATTGCGGTGGAGAATTACAGTAGTTGCAGCCGTTTGCCGGAAAGTAGCCACCTATCGAGAATTGGAAATGCAGGATCGCAGGGTGGAAATGCAGGGTGATCGTTGTGAGAAATTTCAAACTAATTGCAAATCAGGCAAGAGCGGCAACTGTAGGTTATTTGAATTCGCGGGTTTTTGGGATTTCTGGATCTTTGCCAAGCGGACGTTTTTTCTCAGCCCTATGTCGGCTTCCCGGGTGCCGTGCATAGGGCTGTCCAAAACGTCTGAGAGCTGCGATATTTGGGCTGTAAAATTTGTATTGCTAAACATAGGAAGTTCGCTTTTCCCCGGCTCCGCATCCGGTCTTGCACGTTCTTGGTTATCTTTGAGATGTATTCCTTACATGTCCTGCTTTTTGTTTTTTGCTGGTGTCTTTTTCTTGTTTTCCTTTCCCATTCTCACTTGGGGTGTTTCATTCAATTAGTTGCTCGACAATACGTCCTTTAGGCTTCTTTCGCATGTGCTATTGCACTACTTTCATTTTGGGTCGCGTTTATTTACTTTGCTGTTCTTCGCTCGCCCACTCTGTAGAGTAACTTAAACAACTTTATTCGAGAATCTATTCAACAACCATGTGGTCATGCGAGTGGCACAAGTAGGCCATTTCATCGATTGCAAGGGCGAGCCTATACTTATACTGAGTCACGTTTCTGAGCCGATCTAACTTGGCATTCCACTGTACTGTTCGATCGGCTCTTCGCTCGGCATCATTCCATGCTTCTTGATGTAGTAGGCTGCATGGGCGAGCATATGCCCTTTAGGGTTCACATTTTTTGTGGGTAGAAAAACTGCATGGCGTCGACGTAGCGGCCATACTGCGCCATTATCTTGTCGAACACCCGATTTCTCGTGGCCTCCGTGTGCCAAACGTTCGTCTTGCAAAGATCGAGAATGTGAGCCGCTGACTGAAATGATGAATTTCGGTTGTTATCTCCCAATGTCTTTATTGATATAGGTTATATTCCTTATTTCGACATCGTTTTAGTCTTTTTGGTATATTCGTATTCATATGTCTTCACCTCGAATAATTGGAGAAGCATTCGCTTCTTTTGATTCAGTTCCTTTTCCTCTACCGTGCTATCATCGCAGTCCGGTAGGACATTCACTAGTCTGAGGCACTCCCTTCGACAGATCCAATCCACGTCATTCCCAACAAAGTCGCCGTACCAGCTAAATTTTCTTTATTATTACTATTTTTTCCATTATTTTTTCTACCGCTTATTATCGATTTTCAAATCATTATCTTCCTGTTCATTCTCTTCCTTCATTCTCTTAATTTCAACAATGAACTACCGGCAAGAATGGAAAAAGTGTGAAACAAAGAAACCATAACCCATATTACGAACACTATTTGCTGAAAATTAGATTATATTATTCCTATCATCCGTTTCATTCGTTGAAACCTGTAAAGTAATTATTTTTTCTAGTAAAATGCACCCAAAATCCCAAAGTACTACGTAAAAGCTCTACCGTATCATCAAATTCATCTATATCTATTAGTGATAAATTATAGTGCGATTGCATACGAAGGGAGGGAGGGATATTGGGATTGGAGCGGTGTGTGAGTCGCCAAAACCTTTCCCCTGTCGAGTTACGCGAATTCGATTTATAACTCAAGCAGGGACCAAACCGATTCCAGGACCAGGAAGGCCCCGGAAGGTTCAGGACCGCAGTCAAAAAGCTCAAGCGATATTCACACACGTCCAGGACTAGACAGGGGACAGGGTCGGGTCACTCACCTTTTCATTACTGGGCCGATGTGGAGTCAAGAGCATGAGTCGAAGCGAAGCGAGCCCATCAACGGACTCGGAGTGGTTGGCGTGGTGGGACCGGAGGGACGGAATGGCTTCAAATATACAGATTAACACATATAGTGTAAAAATTCAAAAACTGCAAATTTCGTTTCTCTTGTACGAAACTTTCCATCAGCTATCATACTTTACAACATTGGCACTAAAGATTTGAGTAAACTGCTGAATATATCAAACCTGAGCAGGAGGAATAGGGAGAAGGGGGCACTCGCGGAGCGAGCATTCGCCTGCATGCTTTCAGTAACAGAGGGAAAGGAAACACCTTTTTTTATAAAAACTAAATGACTAACCTGCTCAACTTTCTTAGAATTAACCTGCTCAACTTCATCTATCCTCCTGTCGATCTGGCTGAGGGCCTCGACCACTCTCTCTTCGCTCCATTCGGGCATCTTGGCCTTTCCACGACCCTGAATATGTTTGTACATTGATAGAAAACCATTTCCAACAATTTTCGCAATCAAACGGTTTTGGCTTGCATCGATAACCATCATTGCACACACGTTTATCACATCTCTATAAAGAAATTAAATAAAAAAGCAATAATAGTCAAGGGAGACAACCAACCGTACGCGTGGTATCCTTCTTCTTTCGTTCCATATACCTCGAAAACAGTGAATTTCCTGTAGATAAACTGGAACAGAATATCGATCTCCGATACTGGAGTTTCTGGCATTAAAAACACAGTTAACATGAAGGCAAAAAAGTTATTAACTGCCGATCACTAAAATACTATAGTCGAAACAATAGGAAAAGCACAGTTAACACGAAGGCAAAAAAAGTTATTAACTGCCGATCACTAAAATGCTATGGTCGAAACAATAGAATATTTAATAAAAAAATAGACGGATTGCAAGCAATCTAGAGTGCTTCGAGAGATGGATTGCGGTGGAGAATTACAGTAGTTGCAGCCGTTTGCCGGAAAGTAGCCACCTATCGAGAATTGGAAATGCAGGATCGCAGGGTGGAAATGCAGGGTGATCGTTGTGAGAAATTTCAAACTAATTGCAAATCAGGCAAGAGCGGCAACTGTAGGTTATTTGAATTCGCGGGTTTTTGGGATTTCTGGATCTTTGCCAAGCGGACGTTTTTTCTCAGCCCTATGTCGGCTTCCCGGGTGCCGTGCATAGGGCTGTCCAAAACGTCTGAGAGCTGCGATATTTGGGCTGTAAAATTTGTATTGCTAAACATAGGAAGTTCGCTTTTCCCCGGCTCCGCATCCGGTCTTGCACGTTCTTGGTTATCTTTGAGATGTATTCCTTACATGTCCTGCTTTTTGTTTTTTGCTGGTGTCTTTTTCTTGTTTTCCTTTCCCATTCTCACTTGGGGTGTTTCATTCAATTAGTTGCTCGACAATACGTCCTTTAGGCTTCTTTCGCATGTGCTATTGCACTACTTTCATTTTGGGTCGCGTTTATTTACTTTGCTGTTCTTCGCTCGCCCACTCTGTAGAGTAACTTAGAACAACTTTATTCGAGAATCTATTCAACAACCATGTGGTCATGCGAGTGGCACAAGTAGGCCATTTCATCGATTGCAAGGGCGAGCCTATACTTATACTGAGTCACGTTTCTGAGCCGATCTAACTTGGCATTCCACTGTACTGTTCGATCGGCTCTTCGCTCGGCATCATTCCATGCTTCTTGATGTAGTAGGCTGCATGGGCGAGCATATGCCCTTTAGGGTTCACATTTTTTGTGGGGTAGAAAAACTGCATGGCGTCGACGTAGCGGCCATACTGCGCCATTATCTTGTCGAACACCCGATTTCTCGTGGCCTCCGTGTGCCAAACGTTCGTCTTGCAAAGATCGAGAATGTGAGCCGCTGACTGAAATGATGAATTTCGGTTGTTATCTCCCAATGTCTTTATTGATATAGGTTATATTCCTTATTTCGACATCGTTTTAGTCTTTTTGGTATATTCGTATTCATATGTCTTCACCTCGAATAATTGGAGAAGCATTCGCTTCTTTTGATTCAGTTCCTTTTCCTCTACCGTGCTATCATCGCAGTCCGGTAGGACATTCACTAGTCTGAGGCACTCCCTTCGACAGATCCAATCCACGTCATTCCCAACAAAGTCGCCGTACCAGCTAAATTTTCTTTATTATTACTATTTTTTCCATTATTTTTTCTACCGCTTATTATCGATTTTCAAATCATTATCTTCCTGTTCATTCTCTTCCTTCATTCTCTTAATTTCAACAATGAACTACCGGCAAGAATGGAAAAAGTGTGAAACAAAGAAACCATAACCCATATTACGAACACTATTTGCTGAAAATTAGATTATATTATTCCTATCATCCGTTTCATTCGTTGAAACCTGTAAAGTAATTATTTTTTCTAGTAAAATGCACCCAAAATCCCAAAGTACTACGTAAAAGCTCTACCGTATCATCAAATTCATCTATATCTATTAGTGATAAATTATAGTGCGATTGCATACGAAGGGAGGGAGGGATATTGGGATTGGAGCGGTGTGTGAGTCGCCAAAACCTTTCCCCTGTCGAGTTACGCGAATTCGATTTATAACTCAAGCAGGGACCAAACCGATTCCAGGACCAGGAAGGCCCCGGAAGGTTCAGGACCGCAGTCAAAAAGCTCAAGCGATATTCACACACGTCCAGGACTAGACAGGGGACAGGGTCGGGTCACTCACCTTTTCATTACTGGGCCGATGTGGAGTCAAGAGCATGAGTCGAAGCGAAGCGAGCCCATCAACGGACTCGGAGTGGTTGGCGTGGTGGGACCGGAGGGACGGAATGGCTTCAAATATTACAGATTAACACATATAGTGTAAAAATTCAAAAACTGCAAACTTCGTTTCTCTTGTACGAAACTTTCCATCAGCTATCATACTTTACAACATTGGCACTAAAGATTTGAGTAAACTGCTGAATATATCAAACCTGAGCAGGAGGGAGAAATAGGGAGAAGGGGGCACTCGCGGAGCGAGCATTCGCCTGCATGCTTTCAGTAACAGAGGGAAAGGAAACACCTTTTTTTATAAAAACTAAATGACTAACCTGCTCAACTTTCTTAGAATTAACCTGCTCAACTTCATCTATCCTCCTGTCGATCTGGCTGAGGGCCTCGACCACTCTCTCTTCGCTCCATTCGGGCATCTTGGCCTTTCCACGACCCTGAATATGTTTGTACATTGATAGAAAACCATTTCCGACAATTTTCGCAATCAAACGGTTTTGGCTTGCATCGATAACCATCATTGCACACACGTTTATCACATCTCTATAAAGAAATTAAATAAAAAAGCAATAATAGTCAAGGGAGACAACCAACCGTACGCGTGGTATCCTTCTTCTTTCGTTCCATATACCTCGAAAACAGTGAATTTCCTGTAGATAAACTGGAACAGAATATCGATCTCCGATACTGGAGTTTCTGGCATTAAAAACACAGTTGACATGAAGGCAAAAAAGTTATTTACTGCCGATCACTAAAATACTATAGTCGAAACAATAGGAAAAGCACAGTTAACACGAAGGCAAAAAAAGTTATTAACTGCCGATCACTAAAATGCTATGGTCGAAACAATAGAATATTTAATAAAAAATAGACGGATTGCAAGCAATCTAGAGTGCTTCGAGAGATGGATTGCAGTGGAGAATTACAGTAGTTGCAGCCGTTTGCCGGAAAGTAGCCACCTATCGAGAATTGGAAATGCAGGATCGCAGGGTGGAAATGCAGGGTGATCGTTGTGAGAAATTTCGAACTAATTGCAAATCAGGCAAGAGCGGCAACTGTAGGTTATTTGAATTCGCGGGTTTTTGGGATTTCTGGATCTTTGCCAAGCGGACGTTTTTTCTCAGCCCTATGTCGGCTTCCCGGGTGCCGTGCATAGGGCTGTCCAAAACGTCTAAGAGCTGCGATATTTGGGCTGTAAAATTTGTATTGCTAAACATAGGAAGTTCGCTTTTCCCCGGCTCCGCATCCGGTCTTGCACGTTCTTGGTTATCTTTGAGATGTATTCCTTACATGTCCTGCTTTTTGTTTTTTGCTGGTGTCTTTTTCTTGTTTTCCTTTCCCATTCTCACTTGGGGTGTTTCATTCAATTAGTTGCTCGACAATACGTCCTTTAGGCTTCTTTCGCATGTGCTATTGCACTACTTTCATTTTGGGTCGCGTTTATTTACTTTGCTGTTCTTCGCTCGCCCACTCTGTAGAGTAACTTAGAACAACTTTATTCGAGAATCTATTCAACAACCATGTGGTCATGCGAGTGGCACAAGTAGGCCATTTCATCGATTGCAAGGGCGAGCCTATGCTTATACTGAGTCACGTTTCTGAGCCGATCGAACTTGGCATTCCACTGTGGATGGTACTGTTCGATCGGCTCTTCGCTCAGCATCATTCCATGCTTCTTGATGTAGTAGGCTGCATGGGCAAGCATATGCCCTTTAGGGTTCACATTTTTTGTGGGGTAGAAAAACTGCATGGCGTCGACGTAGCGGCCATACTGCGCCATTATCTTGTCGAACACCCGATTTCTCGTGGCCTCCGTGTGCCAAACGTTCGTCTTGCAAAGATCGAGAATGTGAGCCGCTGACTGAAATGATGAATTTCGGTTGTTATCTCCCAATGTCTTTATTGATATAGGTTATATTCCTTATTTCGACATCGTTTTAGTCTTTTTGGTATATTCGTATTCATATGTCTTCACCTCGAATAATTGGAGAAGCATTCGCTTCTTTTGATTCAGTTCCTTTCCCTCTACCGTGCTATCATCGCAGTCCGGTAGGACATTCACTAGTCTGAGGCACTCCCTTCGACAGATCCAATCCACGTCATTCCCAACAAAGTCGCCGTACCAGCTAAATTTTCTTTATTATTACTCTTTTTTCCATTATTTTTTCTACCGCTTATTATCGATTTTCAAATCATTATCTTCCTGTTCATTCTCTTCCTTCATTCTCTTAATTTCAACAATGAACTACCGGCAAGAATGGAAAAAGTGTGAAACAAAGAAACCATAACCCATATTACGAACACTATTTGCTGAAAATTAGATTATATTATTCCTTTCATCCGTTTCATTCGTTGAAACCTGTAAAGTAATTTTTTTTTCTAGTAAAATGCATCCAAAATCCCAAAGTACTACGTAAAAGCTCTACCGTATCATCAAATTCATCTATATCTATTAGTGATAAATTATAGTGCGATTGCATACGAAGGGAGGGGGGGATATTGGGATTGGAGCGGTGTGTGAGTCGCCAAAACCTTTCCCCTGTCGAGTTACGCGAATTCGATTTATAACTCAAGCAGGGACCAAACCGATTCCAGGACCAGGAAGGCCCCGGAAGGTTCAGGACCGCAGTCAAAAAGCTCAAGCGATATTCACACACGTCCAGGACTAGACAGGGGACAGGGTCGGGTCACTCACCTTTTCATTACTGGGCCGATGTGGAGTCAAGAGCATGAGTCGAAGCGAAGCGAGCCCATCAACGGACTCGGAGTGGTTGGCGTGGTGGGACCGGAGGGACGGAATGGCTTCAAATATTACAGATTAACACATATAGTGTAAAAATTCAAAAACTGCAAACTTCGTTTCTCTTGTACGAAACTTTCCATCAGCTATCATACTTTACAACATTGGCACTAAAGATTTGAGTAAACTGCTGAATATATCAAACCTGAGCAGGAGGGAGAAATAGGGAGAAGGGGGCACTCGCGGAGCGAGCATTCGCCTGCATGCTTTCAGTAACAGAGGGAAAGGAAACACCTTTTTTATAAAAACTAAATGACTAACCTGCTCAACTTTCTTAGAATTAACCTGCTCAACTTCATCTATCCTCCTGTCGATCTGGCTGAGGGCCTCGACCACTCTCTCTTCGCTCCATTCGGGCATCTTGGCCTTTCCACGACCCTGAATATGTTTGTACATTGATAGAAAACCATATCCGACAATTTTCGCAATCAAACGGTTTTGGCTTGCATCGATAACCATCATTGCACACACGTTTATCACATCTCTATAAAGAAATTAAATAAAAAAGCAATAATAGTCAAGGGAGACAACCAACCGTACGCGTGGTATCCTTCTTCTTTCGTTCCATATACCTCGAAAACAGTGAATTTCCTGTAGATAAACTGGAACAGAATATCGATCTCCGATACTGGAGTTTCTGGCATTAAAAACACAGTTAACATGAAGGCAAAAAAGTTATTAACTGCCGATCACTAAAATGCTATGGTCGAAACAATAGAATATTTAATTAAAAAATAGACGGATTGCAAGCAATCTAGAGTGCTTCGAGAGATGGATTGCAGTGGAGAATTACAGTAGTTGCAGCCGTTTGCCGGAAAGTAGCCACCTATCGAGAATTGGAAATGCAGGATCGCAGGGTGGAAATGCAGGGTGATCGTTGTGAGAAATTTCAAACTAATTGCAAATCAGGCAAGAGCGGCAACTGTAGGTTATTTGAATTCGCGGGTTTTTGGGATTTCTGGATCTTTGCCAAGCGGACGTTTTTCTCAGCCCTATGTCGGCTTCCGGGTGCCGTGCATAGGGCTGTCCAAAACGTCTAAGAGCTGCGATATTTGGGCTGTAAAATTTGTATTGCTAAACATAGGAAGTTCGCTTTTCCCCGGCTCCGCATCCGGTCTTGCACGTTCTTGGTTATCTTTGAGATGTATTCCTTACATGTCCTACTTTTTTTTTGCTGGTGTCTTTTTCTTGTTTTCCTTTCCCTTTCTCACTTGGGGTGTTTGGTAACGATTTGGAGCACTTCTGAAAAAAAATCAGTTCGCGATATTTCGGGTTACGGTTGCCAGGTACGGTAACTTGGGTTACTGTATGATCGATTGTGATAGGGTACGGTATGATTTATCGATCGACAAAAAAAATTGGGCCGCGGCCGCGGGCCGGCTTTTAGTCAACGTTCGGGCCACGGGCAGCGGGCCGCGGGCCGCCTTTTAGTCTGCCATTGGTGCCATTTTAAAAGTCATTTTTCGATCAACACTAAATGGTGCAGCTACAGTAGGACAAGTTAAAAATTTCTCCCGATACGTGCCCCACACTCTAGGCTCGATTTTTTAATGAAAAATTGTAGTTTTGCCGTTGCCTTGGTTGTTACCTACCTATACTCGTTCACATGCGACTATTCATTGCTCTACGTTTCAGAAACACACTACCGCTTAAAATGGCCGAGATGGACCACGCTGTTGCCCAACCCATTGTTGATATCTATGTGGTGAGATTATTTGAGCTGAAGTGCTTATTTTAACTTATTATGTGCTAATGAAAGAGAATTTTCATGTTTCAGCCAAAAACTGAGCCGACTCCGTCTGAAAACCCATTAGAATTCACGTACATCTTCAGCTACTTTGTGCGACCCGCTGGAAAGTTCGATCCCGAGGTACAATACTTACGATATTCCCTCTCTGCCGTTTAACACGTTATTTTTTCCTAATAAATGTTTTTTCCAGGAGTATTCACAGTACGTTCAGCCGGTTGCTGCTGTGAGCAGTGTGCAGCAGTTCTGGAATGTATACAGGTTCGCGTTTCTGTCGTAAGATTTGAGCTCTTTCTGGAATGACATTTACCTCAATCTGACCATCTGTTAGAATGTTTGTAATTAAAACTGAAAATGCAAAATTATGACTCCACGATACCATTGCTGTTGCAGTTTTCTCTCGCGTCCTGACAACATCAAGGAAAAGCTGGACATTCATTTCTTCAAAGAAGGAATTCGACCGGTGTGGGAGGACCAAAGTAATTGTAAAGGCGGCAAGTACATCCTCAGACTGAAGAAGGCGAGTTTGTATACGTGGATTAGGGATGGTGTCCAATGGACTGTCCCAGACACAATTGTGTCCTACACTTTCGGGCACAATTGTGTCCCAGACACGTTCTGGAACACAAATTGCCAACCCTAAAGTGGATGTTTTTCCAGGGTCTTGCTTCTCGAATCTGGGAGAATCTGATTGTCACGATCATTGGAGAACAGTTCATGGTCAGTTTAGTGTTTTTTTTTCAATACTATTTATATTTGGTCTGGTTAACCACACTAAACTATTTCTTTCAAGGTGGGAGACGAGATCTGTGGTGCAGTGTGCTCCATTCGCAATCAGGAGGATATCATTTCGCTCTGGAACAAGTGCGTAGTTTGAAGTTTATATTAGTAATTCGATATTGTTACGTATTAAATCATCAGGAATGCTTGCAACGAGGGAGTTACCAATCGTCTTCGGGACACGCTCAAACGCTGCCTCAATCTTCCCGATAATGCCGTGCTCGAGTACAAGAGACACGATGACTGTCTCAAGTAAGTGATGTCATCATACATTATAAAAATCTAGTCGAAAGCTATCTGGAATTTTAAAGCATACCCCGCTGTCGAGGTTTCCTAGGCCACAAGGCAGGTAACCTACGCAATCACGTCCGGATTTCATAGAATCAGTTGTTTTCCAAGGTCTTTTTCATAGACATACGTTTCGAAGGATTTGTCTCCTGCCTTTTTCATGTATGATTGTCATTGGCTGTTTAACGTCAGCCTAACTTCGCTGGTAATTGCTTTTCATTCACGGACCAGCTCAACGTAGAATGTAATCCACACATCATAAGACTGATATAATGCGCCGTAAACGGGTTAGCCTAGCTTTGCTTATCCATAGCCTAATATGGATAAGGATCACCAGTTGCCTAGGATTTATAAAGGTAAAGGTGTATCCACGTTAAGCGATTTTACAGTCGTAAGACAACTCTAGGTGGGACCAGATGTTATATATACCTAGAATTTATATTTCGTGGGAATTCTACTCCTGTTCTGGGAATCAGTTTGTATTTACTTCTTTGTCTTGTTTTGGGATGTCTTCAGCACATTTTGTATAATTTTTGTTTCAGAGACCAGAGCAGCTACCGCCACGCGGCTGTCGACTTCAATCGACGATAAGCACTGACAGAGGGAACGGTTAAGTGGTGTTGCCCCTCCACTCGCTTTCCCTTACTCACCATCTTCATCCTACTTCCCACTCATCTCCCCCTAATTAATTATACGGGTAGACGCACTTACCCGCTTCCCCTTCCCCCACTCTTTTTTGTCGTTTATCTTTAAGGTCGCCAATAATTTCAGAAGAGACTAATATGTAATAGTATTGCTACAGTTAGGACTTCTGTTTCGGTGCCTCATTTGCCTTTTTCTTCCGTGTTTCGCTATCGATAACCACCTATCGCAAATTACAAACTTGTCCAGGTTACAGTCTCCCCGTTTATTGACTCGCCTACTCTTGTCTGGTCAGAATATGTTTGTTGTTTATTGTTTATTTTGTCTGTCAGATGAGAATTCTCGTGTCTATTTCGGTAGATTATTGCCTGCTCTCGATTATCAGTGGATCTATTCACTAAACATCTAAACCGATCTTTTGATATGTTTTGCATAAAGTCGATGATCACGGAATTTACTGTCCTTGTACTGGCAACTACATAGATGGTTGAATTCCCACATGCTACTGTATTACTGTATTAGAGTGAAGACGAATTGTAATTGATTATTTAGTAGGGATCGATGGTAGCCATTCGGATCTGGCTGCTATCAGCAGCCATTGCAGTTTCAGTCACAGCTTATGGGGAGTACAAACAGGGAGAAAAGGTACGTATCACCAATGTTTGCTCTGAAATCAATAACGATACGTGGCAGCTATCGTTCTTCAACTTGAGAACGAGACAAAACTGCAGAATCGGTTGAGCTCTTGTAAATCGGATATTGACTTAAGGTAGCCGTGTACGTGAACAAGGTTGGACCATACGAGAACCCGCACGAGACATACCACTACTATTCCCTTCCACTTTGCAGACCGGAAAAGGTACGGTAGTGGGTTGATTAAGGCAATGAACTCATGTGTAAGAGAATAAGATTTCGAAGTTGGTAATAAAGCCACACATGAATGGGATTCAGATCATTCATCACTCTCTTTCCCTTGGCCAAGTCCTCGATGGTGACCGAATGGCCGATTCTTCGTTCAACATTAAGTTCAACCAGGTAGGTATTTGAAGGATGATGTTCGCTCGCTCAACTGCAGATCAAAATGATGTTTTCCTAAGCTAAAAAAAATCGAATATTTCTTAATATTATTGTGTTTTTCATTCACAAAAATACTAAAGAAGACATTCTTCACCAGGCGTCTTGACTTGCGAACTAATAATGATCATAATTCAGCCGACGCCCTTTCAATCTCTGTGCGGTAGACAGCGTCTGTCGGCTGCCAACGCGACGACGCTCGCTGAAGCCATTGAGAAGATGTACTACGCAGAACTGATCATTGGTAGGTAATCGGATATCATTTAAGAAATTTACTTTCTTTTGTATTTGTAATAGTTTTTAACCGCTTGCAATATTATGATAATTTTCACCCAATTCTTGAATGAGTGCATCAGCTTCTGACGTATGTTACATATGGAACTCAGAACCCCCTCCGAAGCGGACGGAAAGGTGTGCTCATCAATGTCTGTCTTGCAGATGATCTCAAAGTGCATCACTTCCTCGGATCGGTCCTCGAGGCAGCTGTCTTCCCCCATGAGCATCGTGTCTTCCTCTACACCCACTACGAATTCGAGTTGGAGCACAGTGAGGGACATGTAAGTGAGGGAGCTGTGTCAATGGAATATCCGAGCACTTCACTGGTGAAATGTGTCGGATGGGGTGAGCCTTAATATCTGTCAGATGAAGAATCCGTCTCTTTACTCCTCGAATATATTCTGTACTGAAGGAAGAGACTGATTCTTTAATTTTGGCAGCTCTAGTCTTGTCCGAGAATCATCTAAAATTGAGGAAGTAATGCTCTTCGATTGACAGGTGATCGCAGTGCATCTCCGAATGAATCGATCGTCTCGCATTGAGTTGCAGCACGATGCAGAGGTGGCAGTAGACATTGGCTACTCGGTCGTGTGGAGGGAAACGAGGTTATTGCACTATCTGAATAAACATGAACAACTTACAATTGTTAAGTGTCGAAGTCAATGAACTTCAAGCAGTTATTTTTAAAGCGGATATGTTTTCGAATCATGGCCGGTCCCCTCTCCGATTTTGTATAGAGATAGCATGTGAATCTCGAAGAGATGGACCATGACTGTTTGCAGCACATTGGTCGCTTCTCGCTCCCAGTCGTCCTCATCGTCGTCATCCACGTTCTTCGCTGCTTCCAGAGCTGGTATTAGATTCATCTCTTCTTTTCGCGTGATCTCTCCCCGGTCAGAGTGGTCATTATGTAAAATGAAGAGGTGATTCCTCATATTTTTTAACTGAAGTAACCAATGGCTACTAGTCATTGAGTGTATGGATAGATAGATAAGTTGTATATTCACTTGAGGCGTCGTTCACTGGCTGAGCATCGCCAATTCGTTGCTGCTTGTTGCCGTGCTGGTCGTGACAGTGGGTATCATTGTGGTACGTCTGTCGCAATTACCAAATCAAATCGTGAAAAGCGGGAATATCTGCACTTTTCCCTGGTCCACGACGTCAAATATCTTGGTATTCGAATGGGGGCAAAAATTAGTGCTATTTGGGTTCCAGAATCCGACTGTTTTAATTCATAATTTTGAAATTCATATTAACAATTTGTAGGCCTCCGCAGTGCGCCGCGATCTCTCTCGATACAATCGACGCAGCGTTGGTCTGTTTTTGTTTTATTTTTGATTATCTAAATGCGGGCAACAAAAACAATAGCCAATGGAAGGAATGTCAACATTCTTGAGTTAGTGACTGAAGATGCCGTGGTAGGTTATGAGAATACCGAAATGATGATACAAAAAGGTTCTCATCCTATTGCGATCATCCGGCCTATTGCCTTCTATTGTTGTTGTTGTTGTTGTTGTTGTTGTTGTTGTTGTAAATACTGAAGTAGTTGCAGACGACGAGAAGGACGACTACGACGAGCTCACACTGGACAATGGATGGAAGACGGTGGCGGGTGATGTATTCAGACCGCCCGCGTGGCCAATGGCCCTGTCCGCCGTGCTGGGTAGGAATTGTTCATTTTAATGACTTACAGCCAAAATCCAGTAAATACTATTTTTAAAAAAAACTAAATAACTAATTTTTACTAAATAGTGGTCTAATATCCGGCCCGATTAATCCGATTTATAGTAATTCTTTAAGGAGCGGGCGCACAACTGCTCACTCTGGCGACGGCCCTGCTGCTCATTGGAACGACTGAGGTACGTCACAGAACCCTGTGAACGGGAAGAATGCTCTAGAAGCGCCGAGTTAGAGAGAGATAAATACAATGATTCATCTCATCAGGTGGTGGCGGTGCACAATCACGGGTTGCTCCACTCACTATGCGTCATCATCTACGCCCTCACCAGTGGTAGGCATTCAGACTATAGGAGTAGGGCTGACACGATGAATACCGTTTATTCACTCCTTATACAGTACACACAGTTGAAACTGTACTAATGGCACACTCTTGCGACTTGAAAAAACGCGGGGAATGAAGCGGCAGATTCTTCAGTCAGACACCCCTTACTCTATTGATAAAGGGGGAAAATCTGATCCGTCCATTTTTTTTTCAGGAATAGCCGGATACGTCTCGTCGCACAAGTACCAGGAACTGGATGGAAAGCGGTAAGAGCTGATAGGACGCGATGTTTTAGGACAACCCCACCCCTCAAGTGGTCCAAGCTCTTTTGCGACTTGAAAATTACGACCAATGAAGAGATAAATTCTTCTGCTTTACTTTATCATTTTTTGGGATTTGAAGTAAGCTCACCGATGACGTCGTTCCAGATGGATTGCCAACATCAACGTGACATCGCTTGTATTCGTGGCGCCTCTCACTGTGGCATGGGCCTTCTCGAATACCGTTGCATGGAAGTACGGATCCACTCAGGTCTGGCGCTGTTCGAAATTTCATTTTGGAAACTTCTTCGGTTTTTGGCCCAGGCAACAATCGCTCCGAATGTGGAGAGGGTGGGGATTGCGAATGGTAGGGAATACTCTGCGAACAAAGGCTGGGCCAAAAACCGAAGAAGTGCCCAATTTTGGTATCCAATACTCCCATATCGAGTAACTCGCGTGAATTGTTTGAATTGGAGTTCAAAAATACGGGTCGTCTGTTCCAGTTGTGAAATTTTGAATTAACATTAAGAGCCGCATTTCGAGCTCTTTTTGAATGGATACATGGATTCATACGAGACAATTTAAACCCGTCCTTTACTGTTGTCAGGCCCTTCCATGGACTACGGTGGTGGCGCTTGTTGCCATATGGGCCCTCGTTGGATATCCGCTCACCGTCATTGGCGGCCTACTCGGCAGATCCGTCAGAGCGGCCAGAGGTGAAGAGGCAGAATTAAAGAATAGAGATCGAAATACGGGTCTTCATTTCACACTGTCTCTCGTCTCTCCGACCGATGAGAAAGTGTGGAAAATGAAGGCACGATTACCCCAATTTTGAACTCTGATGAGGGTCTGATTGAAGAGTGCGTCTCTTCATTCCGAATACTCTGGTACTAGTCAGAGTGACGAGAGAATGAGAGTAATGACGAGACGGATTCTTCACGCTGTTACTTTTATTCGCTAATTTCTATCAAACCCGCTCGGAATTGGTGATGGTCAAGCACCTCTAAATTAGAGGCTCTAATTCACCAATTATGCCCTCTAAACAGGTTCGTCCGCGCCCTTCCGGACGCGTACGATCGCGCGTGAGCTTCCGCGTGAGAGTTGCACGAGACGTACGCCCGCACAGGCGCTCTTGGGTGGACTACTCCCATTCAGGTTAATTGATAAGAGCGCCCGAATGTTTGATTACGTACCAAACATTTTTTTTCAAGTTGTTCCTTGAAGTGGATTAATGTCACAAGTCATTTTCGACTGTGTTTTTTCACGAACATTTTCTACTAGAAAACTTTCCCACTGTTCCTACCTTCTACTTTTCCACATTTCCATTGTGCAGTGCGATCGCAGTGGAGTTGTCGTATATCTTCTCTACGATGTGGGGCAGAGAGACGTACACACTGTATGGAGTGATCGCCATCGTCTTCTGCATCCTCATCGTGGTCAGTTGAAGTGCCTAGTTTGAAGCCAAGCCCCGCCCCCATCCACACAAATGGGATGGAGTATAGGATGCGATCGAGCAATGTGATGCAACCTAGGCATCTCATGCCAACTATCCGCTTCGTTAGTTGTCAATTTGTCCAGTTATTGTGCAACATTGTGACTCATTGATCAAGCAACGATGACATCTTCCATTGCAGGTAACAGCGTGCTGCTCCATCGGTCTGACGTACATGCAGTTGAGCAGTGAGAACTATCACTGGTGGTGGAGGAGCACCCTCATCGGAGGGTACGACCCCCACTCACACCATTTATTACGGATATCCAGATCAACCCCTTCTTGTATATTCTTTAAAAGGATTTCTTTTTTATCCAAATCGTTTTGAATGTGGAACCCATATTTTTTTCTTTAGCTCTTTCTGTGATTTTTCACCCAACCTTTTGTATCCCTATTCCCGAGTGTGCAAACAACGAAACAGTTGCTAAATTGTTTCCCCTTAGTTGAAAAAAGATAGTTATATTAGCACGAGTTCATACCATGGTAAAAAAAACGTCAAAATAGTTAATAATTCTTTGTCCCTCTCAGCTCGATCGCAGTGTACATGTTCGTGTACGGTATCGGTTTCCTTCTCCATTCGACGTCGATGGGTGGACCCGTGCAACTCACACAATTCGCCACCCATCTCGGTCTGCTATGCTATGCGGCTGCATTGGCGTGTAAGTGGACTAATGTTGAGAAATAGGGGGCCTATTGGGTTCAAACTGTGGCAAAATGGCACAGTATAAGTCGTTGGAATTCTTTAGAACCTTGCATGAGCCAGGGAACTCCTTGAAAACATTTGTACGATTTGAACGAGTCTCCGGGTTCAAAAAAGTCTTCAGAAATACGGGTCACCACCCTTTTTTGATCTATTTTCCTCGAAATCAACGAGTTGCTGTTCAAATTTTCGAAATTTTTCCCTATTTGAACGGGTCACCTCAAAGTTATGCAAGGTAATCGGCGCTCACAAGCTGCCAGCTATGTTTAGAACACTTTTTTGGTATTCAGCACGTTCCATTTCCAGGTGGCACGATCTCGCACGTGGCAGCGGCGACATTTGTCCAGTACATCTACTCGTCCGTCAAGTCGGACTGATTGCCGGCTCCCGGATCCGGCTCCGGCTTGTGCTCGCTGCGCATGATTGTGTTCGACGCATGTACAGTAACAGCCCCCCTCTCCCCTCCCCGATCCCCTCTCTCTATTCTTCACCCACTTTTGCTCCAGCTAACATGTGAAATTGCATGTGTTTCGAAGAGACCCCAGTATTCCCCCCCCCCCCTCATCCCCACACTAATCGTTCCAATGTGTCCATACTCTTTAGATGACTTCAGAAGTTTTAATGGAAAGATGGCTAGTCTAGTTTGAATAGTATTTATGAAGTGTTTTAGAATAGGGGCTTTGTTCCGACACAGTGACCGGGGTATCTTTGCTTGCTCCTCCCTCCTGCATGGACCCCCTGACTCAATTACGGAACTGTATCTAACATGCTGACTCTTCTTTGACTTGAACTTTAATAACCTTTCATCTCCTGGTCTCTTATAGGATGAATAACGGCATGATCACTGATCAGTTCCCCCTGAATTATACCAGTTACTATTGCTGTTTAGAGGTGTCTAAAGAGGAGATGATCATAGATGGCCATTTGTGCCAAATTTGGCGTACGAAGAATGGACATAGAAGGCAACGCACTGGTTACAATTAGACTATCGATAATCATTGGAGGGTAAGGGAGTGATCGAGATCATAGACCTCTGATCTACCCGGTTGTGCCCTTCCCTCCATCAGCATTTTGTAGTTTGAACCGTGTTGGAAGTAAGAGGAAGAGTCATGATCTACCCTCGCTTCCCCGTCTTCCGTCTATACTCTCTCCCATCCCCACAGTCTCTCGTTAGTCGCTTCCCTTCTCGTGTATCCTTCCCCGCTCATTTGACTCTTCCTTCTTTTTTCCTCGTCTCTTGATCACGTGCGTGCCTTTCTCACACCAATTTGGTCATCAGAAAGCGCTCGATCCTCGCCCCTCCAACCTTCACTCCCACTCTCTTTTCCTCCCCTGTTCCCCTCTCTCGTTCTCATTCCATACGTGGTTGTTATCATCAGTGATAGTAAGTGCACTGCACGGCAGTAGGGAAAACATCGTGCTGTAGTTACTAAAGTTGTTGCTATCAGTAGTGTGTTATTGCCCGTCTATGGACGATGGACGATATGGTGAGGCGCGTGTGTGGATGGAAGTGTACCGTAGTCTGAACAATGGGATTAGGAATGGGAGGAGAGGCCTATAAAGGAAGGATTCATGGGCGCAATAGCGAGAATTGCTTGGCTATTAGGTGCATTTCTGCATCTGGCTATCTCTATCACCTCGCTTTCCCTTTGGCCACTCGCCGCAAGAATGATGCCAAACGAGTTGATACCGCTTGCCCCTTTCGCCTCTAGGAGGTGATAGCGAAAACATAGAGGTAAAGAAGAGGAAGCAAGGGTGCCCCTTCGCGTCACTGTAATGTGTGTGTGTGTATCTGTAGTATCGATTTTTTGCTAAGCAGAGTTACTAGTAATTGTTTCCCATAGATTTTGTGATTATAATGCAATATTGAAAGCCTGTGATTCCCCTCCGTTTCATGACCTCTAACATCCCCTGCCCCGTTCATTTGTCATTGCTTCCTGTGGTCATCCGGTTGTCTCCTTTTTGGTTCATAAATTATGGTCGTGATTTTGATTTCGCATCATTGTCTGCTCTCTCTTTTCCATGCTATCTCGCCTGCTCTGGCTAGCGAGAGATCATGGCGACAACTATTAAACTAACAATTTGTTTTTTGCAGAAAGGACCTCTTTGCTCGCCTAGCGAGACTACGGTAGCCCCAGCTACATCACTCACTAATCACACACTAACAAGCGGACGACGTTTGCCAGATCACCCCGTAGCACAGCCAACGCCAAAGGTCTGCTGAAGTTGCGAGACGAGGTTGGTTGATCAGTTTGCGATCACCCGGAGTGACTACCGTATCCCTCAGATGGCGGGCGACAAGCAGAAGAAGAAGGGTTCTCATCTCATCGCTGGCGGGACGATTGTGAGGGTGGGCGTGCTCGTGCTGCTCATGGCCGCAGTTCTCTACCGGCCGCTTCCAGATAAGGTACGGTAGAACGGTGATCGAGGACTGCGCTTTTAACGAGTGATTTATTCAATTGCAGATGACTCATTCAACGATCGACAAGGTGGCAATGCACATAATCGAGCCCGTCCTCCGACTCAGTTACTACTACCCGGTAGGAACCCAGCTGAACCAAAGTCATGCGCAAATATGTGATTCAGTCGCGATTGTGCCCCACCGCATACTGTATGATGTATTGGACTCGCGGGACGCTGAACACGTTGAGTCGACTGATTGGACCGATGTTCGATTGGGATCCCAATCTGCTGATGGAGACCACCCACTGGGACGGCGTCAAGGTACGGTAGATGCCCGGGGAGGTTACGGTATTCGATTTTTCTGCATTACCGTAACCCGATTTCTTATTTAGGTGCGAGTTTACCATCCTCGAAACAACGCGACCGAGTCTGATGGTGCAATCATCTTCATCCACGGCGGAGGTTTCGTGTTGGGCAATACGGAAATGTGAGTAAATGAGAGAAAGAAACGGAATTTCAATCCTCCACTGATGTTCAATGCATTTTGGGACTGATTGGTCCTATTTTCCGAAATCCGGCCCTGATATCCGGAAATAATAATATCAAGTGTGCGATATTTAATATTGTCTCCACAGGTACGAGTCTGTGACGCGCACGATGGCCAAAATGATGAGCACACGGCTCTTCGTTTCGATCGATTATCGTCTTGCTCCTGAAACGGTAGGGAGTACGGTAGAAAGTGATTATTAATTAATCGATTTCTTGACAGGTCTTCCCCGGTGGTCTGGAGGATTGCGAGAAAGTGCTCGAGTACGTCATCGACAATGGTCCATCGATGTACGGAGTTGACCCGAGAAAGGTAATGCGATAGTTACACAACAACACAAGCTCGCTAGTTATTTTGTTGCGCTTTGACATTCACAATTTTTGATTGCTACCGTATCTCAGATTGTCGTGATGGGAGACTCTGCGGGCGGCAATCTGGTGGCGGCGATCACACAGCGAAGACGCGCACGAAAGGCCGAACCTAAGATCCTCGGTCAGGTACGGTAGCGATATTGATTGATTGTGGCACGGTTATGAACCCTTTTGAAAATGCCATTTGTTTTGTGTGCATTTCTAGCCTTTCTTAATGGGTTCTTGAACGCGCCCTAGATTGGCATCTATGGTGATTAACAGTTGATGAGTGATGGTGCTGCAGGTGCTGCTGTATCCGCTGCTGCAGATGTCGGATCTGCAGACGTACTCGTACCGCTACTTCAGAAGGGAAATGGACGGACTCGCCGTTGTCGGTGAGCGAACGGCATCTGCAACGTCTTTTCGGAGTGTACCGAAAATGTGGTGTGAAAAAAATCTTAGAAAAAAATTGAATTTGTCACCATATTTTGTTCCACATTTTACGATGAATGCTATTTGCATTTAGCTCTTTGTTTATACTTGTGAAAGAGAATTTGGTCGTTTACACACACGGTATCTCTCCTAGCGATCTACTTCTTGGGCAAGTAGATGGTAGCCCAATAATATGTGCCTTTTGTTGACCCGCTCTCGGTGGCCTACTACTACCTGTGGTACGCCGGCGTCGACATCAACGCCCATCCGGAATTTGCGGAAGCTGCGACGACGAATGGACACGTTGGTGATGAAGCGAGAAAACTGCGAGAGCAGGTGAGAATAGAGTGAGGGAAAACGGAGAAAAATATATTTGCATTAAGATTTGTGGCCTTTTTATCGACGGTTGTCGTCTTTTGGATGGTAAAATAGTCTCTGAAAGTTGAGGAAAGAACATCCTCTTACAATTAGAGCCTTCTTCCGAGATTTGTGTTGGATGGGTGTTGAGTAGATCATTCATCGGTTATAACATGATGTTGTCATCTAGTTGATGGACTACAACGTGCTTCCGGCCGAGTTTCGTGATGATGCTAATGGCACGGATCTCCCGCAGCCAGTGCAAGCGAATAAGGAGCTGATGGTCAGTTATCTGCAATCTGACTTTTTTCCCGAATTTGAGGACGAATGGTTCAAAAAAGTGGACATTTGGAAGTTTCAGATTAGTTTGCAGTTATGACAATTTTTCACTTTTCAAATGATTATTTTTCAGGACTACGTGACTCCGTTCCTCACGAATCCCGACTTTGCGCCGATGATGCAGTCCGATCTGACCGATCTACCTCGTGCCCTCATCGCTACATGCGAATTTGATGTGCTGCGGGACGAGGGCGCCATCTACGCCCATCGATTGAAGGAATCTGGGGTACGGTAACAGTTACTGTAGTCTGCAAAGTAAAAAGTACTACTGATATAGTAGGGAAATTGATCTCTCTTCTCACTGAAGATAGCTTCAAGAGTGATTTTTCCTTATCTTAATGACGTTTCAAAGTTTGATGACTACCCGAGTAGTTATAATAATCTATTTTCCAACGTTGAGGTGCCGACACAATGGATCCACTACGAGCACGGCTTCCATGCGATGCTCAACTTCCACAATGAGTTGGAGATTGCAAGGGTACTGTAGCTTCACGGATGTATCGATTGATTGCGTATTCGTTGCAGGAATCGCTTGCGGACATCAAGGAGTGGACGATGCGGGTGCTACGGGAAGCCGAATTCGAGTGATCGATCGATAATCGATCGTCTTCCCTTCTCTACCGTAATCCCCTCCCCAGCCCCTTCTCTTATCGTTCTACTATTCTAGCTTGGCTAGAAGTCCTCTTTTCACAATTATAAAAAAAATACTATCATTAATCGCTAAGCGCAAAAGTTTCATAAATTGTTCACTGTAGCTAGGCTAACAATTTTTTGTAAGGAACATTGTAACATTCATTTTGTCTTCCTTTCTCAAACGCTTTCATTCTCAGAAACTGACATAAGCCATCTCATTGTCTTCACGAGTAGCTGTATAGCATCATCCTTTACATTTCTCAAATATTTACTGTACCTCATTTATCACCGGTTATTTGTCCTTCTAGGGCTGTGAAATACTAAGTACCCAAGTACGTTATTCCATTGAATTATATTTATATGCTCTGAAATTAGCTTCGCCTTTAGGCTTCTCCGATAGATTCGAACGATTAAATTGTGATCTACTACGCTAAGGATGACAGAAATGTCGTGTATTGTAATGATAATACTAATCATTGTTTTCTCGTGGCGCTAAGCTAAGGATAAATCCTTCCTTCCTTGACCATTCTTTGTTGGGATCTTTCACAACTGTTGACACGGCAAAAATGTATTTAAACAAAGACTGGTCAATATACAGAAATTATATGCAATGTCAGATGAGCTCTGCGGAAGTGCAGATTCGAGTCAAAACGAAAGATGGCGTTGAAGTCTCGATTCCCTTAGAGGTATTGTCTAGGGGTATTTGCTCGGACAAAAATTGATTCGTAAAGAGTGATGGCTCAAAATATCAGCCTTGGTATCATCTCAAAGAATATGTAGAACCATCGTATCTTTGATGTGGAGTTCTGGTTCGCAATACAATTTTTGAAGATTGCCGAACAATGTGGAACGATTCGTAATCTGATGGAGGCCGTTGGCGAATCGGGCATTACTTCCGACTTTGTCATCCCGTTGCCTAATGTCGCCAACTCCGATCTGCAGCGGATTGTCGATTGGCTGCGTCGGTCGGTGCACTTTTATACTCATATAGTGCAATTAATACGAATATAGTAGTTCGAAAACATTAATGCGATTATAGTAGCTTGGCTGAGTGTTGAAAATGAATCCATTCGAGGTTCCCTCAGCAAACTCCCGAACCCGAAGTCGAGACGCGACACAATAGCGACAATAAGTATCACGGACGGGTAAGATAGGCATGCTATCCGAGCTTTCTAATTCTACCCATATGTCAGACTCAAATTCCACCGCTGGAGCGCCGCTTCTTAGAGGCCCTACCCTCAAAAGACGCCCTCTTCGGCATGCTAAATTCAGCAATGTATGCTGATTGCGGTAGAATTGGTCTATTATGAACATGATTACGGTAGAATTGAGCTATTATGAAGATAAAGACTGTTTGTAGTGGATATGTATTTTAGGTATCTAGACATTCCATCGATTTCCAAATCCGGTGCAGACTACATGGCTGAGAAAATCAAGGTTTGATATGCATAATTTGAATAATAGTACAGTGGTGATTACTATCAATCATATTTCTCTTGTTAGGTCAAATGACTTCGCTTGATTACTCAAATAATTTCTTGTTTAGGATATGACGGTGGAAAAGGCAAGGGACTACATGAATCTGCCTAATGATTTGGGATTGGAACAGATGGAGTTGCCGTGGATGAATCCCGTCTCACAAGAAAAAGTTCGTCAATATTTTCGGAAGACCTAGATCCCGAAAATGTCGCCATTTTTCGTTAATAATAGTTCTCATATTCAGGATGATACTGAGTCATCATCGAATTCGTAATCTCATCATCTACGCTTTCCGTACTCTGCCCATTTGCTTTACATGATGCACAATAATAAAGGTTCATACAAAATATTTTATTGCTAAACATTCTCTTGAGAGCTCTGACAACGTTCATTTTGGTGTTAATCATATTCAGTTTTGTACAATATCCAAACAACCATTGAAACGGGATAGTGAATTTCCAAAGTGAGATGAAGGAATTTGGATGTGTGGTAGATGGGAAGAATGTACAGATTAGTACTTGTACTTGGTGGAATAGTCCTTGGGTGAAACGACCAGACCTCTGCCCTTGCGTGCTCCTAAAAAGTTCTTTATTTATCAACAAGTTAGTTCATAAAATCACGGAAAACCTGATTCTTTTTTTTTGGTAAATCCTTCGACTAACTAAATATTGGGAATATAAATGCAGAAACATCAACTAATACTGACATTGAATCTCAAATTGGGGGGCAAGTAGCGTACCTCTGTATACAGTCTCGATGATGTCGATGAACTCCTGCCCATCACTCATCGCCCAATTGATCTTATTGTTATTACCCGTTCCAAGATCCACCTGCAACGAACGAATTGGATAGAATGCACTACGTAGCAAAACTATTTAACTATTTTATTTTGAATCCAATCCTAGCACCTCCGCTCACGCCCATTATGGAGTGGCTATTTCTCATGGAGAGCTTAGTTCGTAGGGGCTTTTCCTTAGCCTAATGACTCTTTAGGAACGGTCCATTTGGGGGGGGGGGTATTAAGAAGTTACCATGATGTGCTTGTTGCGGAAGAAGAACATGACTGTGCAGGGATCGTACAATTCGTACATCTTGTTGAAATCGGGCACCTGCAATGTTTGCGATTAAATTTAGAGTCATCTTCTTTTAAGTAAAGCAAAACACACAAACCTTCGAAATATCGACAACGTAGATCACAGCGAAATTCTTGACCTTCGTGGCGATTTTGTACAGCGTCTGAGAGATGAATTAATAGAGAAATCCTTTTTTTTAATGGCTTGTATATCATAGACGAGATAAAAGCTTTTGTTAGGAGGTAGAATTAAAGGTACCTCGTCCATTCGCATGCAGGTTGGGTCCCAATCGTGCCCGAATCGAATGATAACCGCTCGATCCTCCTCAGCAAGAATGGCTTGATCTACCTGAATAACGCGTTTGTTAAACACATTTAGAGGCAAAACTAAACAATCTCTAAATTAAAAGTTATTGATAGCTTACCTGCCACCCATTGTTCAAATGGGTTAGCATGTACGACATGGCTGTAGAGGAGGGCGGTCAAATAGTAGCACAAACTGAAATGGCAGAAAGAATGGTGAATCAATCCAACAAAGAGACGCGAATTCGAATTTCGAAAATAAGAAAATCGAAACTTCACAACCGTAAAATACAAATCCGGGAATCTTCTCATTTTCAGTTCACGATTATCTAACCGGGGATTACGTTATTCGCACACCGGTCCCGCGGGAGAAAGTGTTTGAAATACTTAATGTACTACTGTACTATTTTTGCAACAAAGTTATCTACTAGTGTGTTAAGCACGTGCATTATCGAATTGTGGCCCACCATTAGCATTCATTGCAGAAACGTTCTCGTGCCAATTGTCTACTCATTTTCATTCGACCTCTCACGGTGCAACGGTCGATTACATTTTTTTGTGTGAGCTTATTCGTTTTTTTTTGTCTTTCTTTCTGGTCATTTTATTTGTACTACCTGATTATTAGAGTACTTTCAGCATGGCCGCAGCATCATCTCCCATTGAAGCAATGGCCGGTGAGAGCGCGTACGTGCAATCCTTTGTTAACAGTACTAATTTTACCAGTCTTTTGGCTGAAAAACGAACAAGCAACTCCATTGCAGATGTCCGTACACTCTGTGGGGCGAGACGACTGTCTTCGAGGGCCGCTGGCTGCGCACCAAACAGATCAACTTCCGCGCACAGGACGGCAAAGAAGGGGTATGTGGCATATGAGATGACGTGGATTTATGAATGTGAATGATCGTAGGTATGGCAATCGTCGCATCGACCAGTGAAGCAACCGGGCATCGATGTGGATGGAGTGGATATTGTTGCGATTCTGAGAAAAGATGGCAAGAAGGTGAGATAGGACAGCGATCCCCAGACCTGGAGTAGTTGTTCACTGACTACGTTGGGAAGATGATCTATAAAGTCTTAGTCTGCCTGAATTTCACCACGTTTAAGGCTGGTCCGGTAGTGCCCATGATTAAATATGCTTGTAGTACTTCATCCTGATCAAGCAGTACCGCATTCCGATGCGTGCGTGGTGTCTCGAGTTTCCCGCCGGTTAGTTTACATCGGGGACGGGAAACGAAGAGGCATCTTAAAATGAGCAGGGGCTGTTGATCGAATTCTGTGTTTAAAACATATAGTGCAGAAGGTTTGAAATAAAATAAAGAGCACATGAAATAAGGAGAGTCTTTTCCTTCCAAGTGTACCATATCTCAGGAATGATCGATGCGAACGAGAGCATCGAACAAGCGGCGATTCGTGAGATGAAGGAGGAGACCGGATACACTCCTACCAGAGTATTGCACAGGTACTATTCCTTGATTATTATTCTTTCATCTGCTTATCATTCCGAATCCACGCAAATGGGATAAACAAAACATTTTATTTATAAGTTGATTTTTTCTGTTTATTGGCAGATCTCGTGGCGTGCAGGGTCTCGACCCCGGTCTGACCGATGATTCCGTCCAATTCGTCTTGGTGGAGGTAATTAACAAAGTCCAATAGGGTTGCATGCTCGGAAAGTAGTGGAAAACAACCTAAAAATCGAAAACACACTCCGTTTTAGCGGCTTCGCTCTGCGAAGCATGTGTCTACTCCAAAAACATACCCTGTATTTCAAAGGCCTTTCATGTATGGTTCAGCATAGAGATTCCTGGAAATCTCAACTTTGACTAGAAGATACCGAACCTGTCTCGCTTTTATCACACTATCTTCTACTTTCATTATCGTAATCTTATTTAGGTGGACGGGACGCTCCCGAGAATCAGCAGCCTAAGCAGAAGTTGGAGAGTGAGGAGGTACTGTATTCATTCTTTCGTTTGACTTCCATCTATGGCAATATTGCATTATCATATGACTCCCTAATATGAGATGAATGTGTATTATCGCACTCTTGCTACTGCTGTGAGAGACGGGCGAACTGTGAAAACTCTAGCAATCTTCAATTGCACATTCTTCTAGGCTATCGAAGTCGTGCTGGTTGAATGCGACAAGGTGCTGGATTACGTCAAGAGTGTGAGTATCAATTGACAACTTTCCGTTTTCTATTGACATTTTTTTTGCTATAAATTTTCTTGTTGACCAATCCTCTCATCTCAGGCTTAGAGCAATCCTACTAATCCTAATGAATTGATATCCTAATATTTTTTTCAGGTAGAGCAGACTCTTCACGTAGAAGCGATGGTGTACACTTTCGCGATGGGCGCCGGACTGGGAGCACTCGTGCAGTAGTGAAGATGTATAATTGCCTTCCAATGTGCAAAGTGCACAACTCGCATTGAAATGCGACTAGAAGATCTACTCGGGGTCTCGATAAAGTAATATTCCAAAGGAACAGCAGTGTGGAATAGCAAAATAATGGAGATCTTTCCCAAATATCGATGTCTCAGAAGATAATTTTTTCATTTTTTCATAACGAAACATCACACGGAAATAACAATAACGAGAGATCACAAGGATAATTTACGAAGGGAAGAGGCAGCCTTCAGAAACGATGGGAAAATGGAGAAGGAAAGGTATACTGCAAGTGTTTCTAGAGAATAGCTCTCGTCTGTGAGAGATGTTGCTGCAGTGCGGCATGAAGACACTGATGGATTGAAGAGGAAGCAGAGTGAGATGCAGCCATTAGAGCCGATAGATGATCAACGTGTACTCGATTCTCCATTTCAACCAGAACAACCTCGTCGTGTCCCGACAACGTTGCCAACTGAATTCATTGATTGATTATGAAGAGGGAGCGAAGCATTTGAGTTGAATACTGTATGATAGAATACACAAGCAACCCACATTTTCACCATTCCAGGTGTCTATTTGAAGGGTTCGAGTACACATTTCAAAAAAAAAGCAACTAACTTTGAGAACCCAATTGTAAGGATAAAGGAGGAGAGATAGACACGTACCGTGAGCCGAGGGATGGTATCCATTTCTTCTCTCGCTGAAATGTCCACGACAGGTCGTCCATCGACGGAAGAGCATGTCACACAGGTGACTACTCCACGCATTGGAATGCCCGCGTCTGCCAGAGCAAGCGAGCAAGCATTGATACACGAAGAGAGACGACTACCGTCCTCCTTAAATGTACATTTGTTTAGCACTAGAGTTATCTTATGGGAAAAGTTTTAATAAGGCGAGAGAGCACGCGGAAAGAGGAGACTATTGAAATTTCAATTGTGTTATTGGAAATTCATCTTCCATTAAGTGAACCCTACTCGAATACTCTGACATGTAATGGTTAGGTGGTCGAGAATGTAAAAAAATCATATCCGAGATCTACAAAAGTTCTCATCCAGCGTCTACAAATCCGGTCTCTCAATGTCAGACCAATTAATCTCACTTGTATGATCTCACAGCATATATCAATCTGTGCACGTGGAAATAGAGAAGTGATGATCACAGATTCGAATGCCTTCTCCAGCATTCTCGCGAGAGCTGTCGTCTTTCTGGCAAATTACTTTAATCCCTAATCTCACGTGAAAATACAATCCAACCTGTCTCCCCTCCTTCGGTTCTTCCTTTCAAGCGTGGCAAAGACAGCAGTGCTCAATTGGACGGAGACTGAGCATCCCTCTTCACTCGCTTTCCCACGGTTCGTAGCCTCGTGGGGTCCGTACACAGCACACATTATCTGCAAAGAGCCATGTAGTGAGCTAACAAGAGTCGGACATAGGAGGAAAGTTCCCGCGAATAACCCAAAGAGAATCATCAATCTCGACTGCTTTTTCGGGCGAATCCCTGGTTTAGGAGAACTCAAATACTTCGTATGAATAAAAATTAATAACTCACTCGTGTATTGCCCTGTTCGATATAAGCAGATCCATCTGCCTCCGGACACACACTCAATTTACAACTAATGTTGCGAATTTGTTCTGGTCTGCGTCCATCAGCACGAAATCCGTGCTCACTCAACACATTCATTTTTTTCCTGAAAAGTAAGTACTATAAAAATGAGAGATTGATTTGTGCACTTCACGATACAGTATCCTAGGCCGAGATAAACGAGCATCTTTTGCACCATCAAAGATTCAAATCTTGCTTTATCTTTATTGTTCATTACAAAAGCAGAGTATTTGTTGTCAATAAGAGTATTGTTTCAGCTGAATCGACTATAGAGTGGGACACTGTTATACTAAACAATAGAGTTACGGGGTATCCATTGGATACGTGGGTGAAATAGGAACGATGAGGAAAGGAGGAAGCGAGGAGACAAAGATTCTTCACAGGAAAAGTGGGGATGAAACAGGAAGGAGATAGACAGACAAGACTAGGAAATATGAGAAATCAAGTCCACGATGCATAAAATACGAGTCCATGCCGCTCTCACAAGTATGAATGCTGAAGGGTGATTCGCTCTCTCAAAGGGAGGGGAGGGTAGATCATATGATTGGATGTGGAGATAGAAAGAGGTGGGGGCATTGAGCGAGGGAGGGGAGTACCATCGTAGCGGGGTGTGCAAAAGGAACAGCGAGAGGTAAAGATTAAGATGGTTGGGGATCACTGGGTCAAAAACGGGAGACAGAGATGAAGCAAAATAAGTAAAATACACTCGTAGAAGGTGGCTGCATGTTTTTCGCATGGGAATTTCGGGTAGGGTAGGGATCGAGTTTCGAAAATGTACAAAAAAAATACCGCCTATCAAAAGAGCGCGCGTGAATTAGAGGTTGATAGAAAGTCTGAGCGTAGGTTACAGAAAGAAATGACGTTTGGTGACGTAGAAGATCTATTACAACGGGAAAATCCGTGATAGAAAGAGAGTGCTTGGGTGAGGGGTGTGATACAGTAAATATTAAGAGAAACCTGATAGTTACAGAAATTTTGATTGTAATACGATCAGTTCGTGGTAAAAGTGAGATAAAACTATCGAGAAAAAAACGAAAATAAAGAGAGAAACTAAATAATTTAATTTTACAATCGAAAGAAGGCTGCGGCCGGGGGGAACAGATTGCTAAACGCGCGCGGTGCCACTTTGCATAAAAATACAACTACGGAGTGTACGAGTAAAAAAAGACGGAAGAAACTCGGGTCATAGGCAATATAGCACTCTCACACAGAGACTAGACAAGAAGGGATAGGGTACTCTCACTGGATAATATCTTACTCTTCGGAAGAGGGAACATAAAGGACGGGTCAAAACATGAGATACTCTCGCATGGGATACCGTAATCAGATAAAAGGCCGGTTGTGTGGAACATCGAAGCACTCTCACTTGAAGTGTATTTGGTGTAATAATGTTTTGTTTCTGTATAACAACTAGTGGGTGTAAGTGATCTAAGCTCTACAAATAACAACGCAATTGAGTGGATAATGCACTCTCTCAAATGGGAATGCGAAAAATATCGCTAAAAAGGTAAAATAAAAAAATGGGGTCAACAACTCTCACAGTCCAGCTAATGAGATACGAGACGAGTCCAACAAAAAGAACACAATATTCTGGAAAATCCAGCAAGGAAATGCAATGGCCTCAAGAAGGAAAGGAGAAACAGAGGTGTAGGTCACTGCACAAGAACAATCCAAGACAAGACAGATAGAAATCAAACGAAGGGCGATGCATAAAATGTGAATGGATGAAGACAAGTAGGACAAATGGATACAAGCATGCAGGAAACAAGTAGAGAAAAACAAGGAGGTATCAAAAGAGGAAATATTCCAAACGTTTCAGCAAAAAAACTGCGAGTAATTACAGGAACAATAGCGAGATAGTTCTCAGAATTAAGGGCAAAAGAAGAAGGAGGCAATGCTCAGAAGCAACGACGAATTGAGTGTCGACGCCTGATGGATCCCAAAGAAGATTCTTAGTTGAAGGACCATCCCTCATCTGGCACTGGAGCAGCTCCAGAAGGATCGAACGAGAAACCACCGGGAGGAGGCACTCCATTGTTGCCTGAATAAATAAAGCCGTTGAAAATAAAGATTAAAAACGACAGGAATATGTGTATTACAATTATGAGAGTGCAAAATATACAAAGATTGAATGTATCTGGAAAAAACAACAAAAAACATACCAGCCGGTCCAGGGGCAGTTCCATCGTCATCAGTCTCGTCCGAGAAGTAGGTATCGATGATCTCGTAGGCGAGTTTGTAGATGTCCTCATTCTCATGGTTCTGCAGATGCTCGATGCGGTCGAGACCTAAAATTGAAGATGAATCAAAGTTAAATCAACAGTTTTGGTTTGAAATGCAATATTGAAACAGTAACACCACCTCCACACTCCTCGATTTGCTGACAAATCACATCAGCGGTAGGTCCGGCCATTTTCAATACGTTGTTGATGCCATCCAAGACGACCTAAAAAGTTTTAGCAAATTAATTGTTTCGATTGACCAAAATCGTTTATTATGTGATGCTATGTGGCTACTCACCTGTATGATCTGGGGATCCTTAATAGAGAGGAGTGCACAGAAGGGTGCGATAACTCCAGCCTGGACCATCTTGTCTACTTGGTCGGGACGGCCAGATATTGTCACATTCGACACTGCCCATGCTGCTTCCTGGAAAAAAAGAGTAAACAGTAAAATAGGAAGCAAGAGTAGTAGAATTGAACGTTGGTGATAGGAATTTTGGAACCATATCGAAAGACCAACGTTAGCGAAAATCAGTGTGCTTCAATAATGAAAAAAAACGTGCATACCAAAATTCAGACAAGACTCAGAAACCCAAAAGTGCTCGTTGCGTTGTTGCGTGCCCCTAGACATCCAATACACTTAATGACGCAAAATATGTCAACGGCGCAAGGTCCGTCGATTTTTTCGAGTTTCCTCTCTTGCTTCTTGTTTTTCGCATTATTGAATAAGTTTATACTTGTTAGTTTTAAATCTAATTGTTCTAGTCAGTCATGAAGAAAAATAGGATTGATGAGGTCAGTTTTAATGTTTTGAATTCTATATTCCTTTACACAATAAATTCAGGTCGTTTCAATCCCCAAAGACAAGCGTTTGCTGTCTAAGCGAAGAAACATTAACGTCACTATCGGGCCGTTAGTCAAATGATAATAAAAAAAATGTTGAAAAATATGTACCTATATGTAAGAGAAAGGTGTGAAAAGATGCGCCGTGATGTGCTCAACAAGAATCACTACCTATCATAGAAATAAAACGTTCCGGACACACGTCTATTACGCTAAGGGGGCGGAGCTTCAGAAATATTGTGCGCGGCAACGCGTGAAAATGCGAATTTAATCAAGCGCTCTTTTGCAATCACTTCTCATCGCGCTATAATAATCGGCTATTGCTTTAGAAACAGAAAAAAATAACATATCATGCGTGAAAAACGATGCGAAAGTGGCGAAAAAAGTACACCATAGATTGGAACGGAACGTTATATTCCGTGGTGTGTGACAAGTTTTTTGAATTCTATGATATCAGACCACTTTTATTCAAGGCCAAAGATAGATCAGACCACTTTTGTGAAAATACCGTAACCCAAACCATTTTTCAAAAGTGACGCTAAAAATTCGTAAATATTGTTAAAAGACAAAAGACACGCGTTGATGTGGTGAGTAAAAATTACATCCTGTCAGACCACGTATTGTAACATCTAAAGGTCGTATTGTAACATCTAATCACGTGAAAAGTTCCCGGTAATTGACGAAAATGTATGATCTGCTCAATAATGGGCGGCTCTATCGCGATATTTTATTTCTACTTTTAATACATGCATACCTTCTGGGTATGGAAGTCTCCCTTCTCGAGAAGATGGATGACAAGAGGAAGAAGTCCAGCATCGATGACCGCCTGCACCTGATTCTGGTTTCCAGCAGTTATGTTGGAGAGGAACCAGACAGCTTCCTGAAAAATATCAATTTGTTACCAAGTCTGCGAAAAAAGGGAAATATTTTTTTATCGAATTATGTAATCGCAGCTGACCTTGTTTATCTTCTCTTTGTAGTGAGAAAGTAGCTGGGGCATGAACTGAAGAACTCCGCTATCGAGTACGAGCTGGGTCTGGTCGTCAGTACCTCAAAATCCAATGGAATTAACTTTGATTGAATACTCGAAAATTCCAATTATTCATTGAATACTCTCCAACAGTGAAGAATATGGTTGATTGTTTCTTTATCTTACTAGTAAATATCAAGAATAATGCATTACCAGTGACAATGTTGCCAACTGCTCTGAGGGCAGCGGTCTGCACCTTCACGTCATTATGTCCGAGGAGAGGGATAAGATTGGGCACCGCCTGAAATAATTCTCATAGGATAGCTTTATACAGTATTTAAGATATTCAGTTTTTTCGGTTCACTTGTTTTTAACTTTTTAATCAATTTCAAGAGACCAGAACAATTAATGCATTTCAAAAATGTCAAGATGAAAAAACGACCTCGTTGAAATTGATAATTCTATACAGTCTCCTAAAACTAATCTACCAATAAAAGGAAATTGATATAATAAAATAAAGAAGAAAAACATACTCCCGATTCGATGACCATCTGGATTTGCTCGTTTCCTCCATCAGTGAGATACGAGAGAGCCCACACGGTATCCACGAGGATGTTTGTATCAGTATGATGAATGAGCAATGCCAGAGCGGGAAGGAGCATCCTAAATTAGCAATTTTCGTGAATAAATTTTGCGAGCTAGCTCACGTAGTCGGCTTATAGAACTAATCGCACTCTAGTAGCATAAACATGGTTCCAGTCAGTATGTTATTTTGCAGATAGTACCGTGAAAAAAATTGAGAAATATAAATGAACTATTCACTTACTTCACAATCTCGGGAGTGGGAGGAGGGTCCTTAGATCTGCAGAGATTCACGAGCACCCAAGTGACGTTGCGAAGGAATCCAATAGGAATCTCGGGGTCAATGAACTTGAGCAGAGGACCGATGATACCCAGATTAATGCAGTAGTCACGGAAGTGAGGGCCATCGCCTGAAATGATTCGTATTACATGGTTACGTAGATAAATAGGAATGCACATGTCCATCAGGCTACATATAGTATTGCATCATTTATTGCAATATTTCATATTTTTTATTTTGCTCACCTATGATGTTTCCAAGTGCCCAAACAGCCTGTTCGCAAACATTCATGTTGCCCGACTGAAGCAAGTTCAGGAAAAGCGGTACGGCGCCAGCACGAACAACCGCCTGGAAAAAACAATGAAAATAGAGCTGCAGTTAAGAAATGCTCAAATTATCCTTTCTTATCAAGTCGCAAAATAAAAATGAAGCGAAAATAACCTGAGTTTGTTCGCTAGTTCCCGATGCGATATTGGTGAGCGCCCATGCAGCTTCGAACTGGAGGTTTACACTGAAAGACAAACCTGTTAGTTATTCATTTATTAACTACTTTTTAATAAGAAAAGGCAACGGGAAAAGGATAACTTACTTCTCCGAGCTAAGGCAAGTTACGAGAATCGGAAGAATTCCAGAGCCAATCAGATCATCAATGGGCGGGTTACGGTCCGATGAGAGCAGCTTACGTGCCTGATAATAAAATAGTTTTTAAAAAAAAATGTTATATTAAACCGGACGTACCTGCTGGACAGCCGCGAGCTTCTGGTCCACATCATCGCTCTGTGCCATGGCCACGATATCCATGAGGACACCGGTGTCATAACCTCCAGCGGGAGGCGGCGAGGAGCAAACTTCCTCACTGCTGAAAGAATCCAAGTTTTTATTTATCGAGAAGTACAAAAGTTGCACTTGAATTACGAAATAAAACTCACTCATTTGAGGTGACATTGATGTTTCTTCGCTTAGATAGCAAATCGTCACGCTTGTCTTTGCGGATTGAAACGACCTGAATTTATTGTGTAAAGGAATATAGAATTCAAAACATTAAAACTGACCTCATCAATCCTATTTTTCTTCAGTGCATCGGCTTCCTTGCCCTTATTCTTGAACTGAGTCATACGCGTTGAGTCGGCCATGACTGACTAGAACAATTAGATTTAAAACTAACAAGTATAAACGTATTCAATAATGCGAAAAACAAGAGACAAGAGACGAAACTGGAAAATCGAAAGGAATTGCGCCGTTGACATATTTTGCGTCATTAAGTGTATTGGATGTCTAGGGGCACGCAACAACGCAACGAGCACTTTTGGGTTTCTGAGTCTTGTCTGAATTTTGGTATGCACGTTTTTTTTCATTATTGAAGCACACTGATTTCCGCTAACGCCGCGTTGAGCTTAATAATTTGTCATTTTAAAAATATGAAAACATTCAAATTCGTATATACCGTAGTAGTGGGTAGGGTATCGTAAACTAGTTTGAATTTTTGGTTTCGTCTAGAAGTTCTCACGTGCGTTTGTGTCACCGCCCGTTTTAAATAGTTGCAATGCCCATGAATTTTTCATTTGCTAATCTGTAATTTACAGATGTCTTCATCTCAATCCCCAGAAGAGCTGAAAAATCTGGGGAACAAATTCTTCCAAAATCAGCGCTACAGCGAGGCAATCGATGCTTATTCAAAAGCAATTGTAAAGAATCCCGACATTGCAACATACTTCACGAATAGAGCTCTATGTTATATCTATGTAAGCCTCTCACATTTAAAAATTTTTTGACTTGGGATAAATGCTCTCGTATTTTAGTTGAAGCTATGGGAGAAGGCTTCTGTCGATTCTCGTAAGGCAGCTGAACTCGATGGAAAAAGTGTTAAGGTAAATTTTAACGCGTTTCTATCACTGCTTTCTCTATTATTTTCTTTGTTCCGATCACATTACCTTGATTTACAGGCCTACTACTTCTGGGGACGCGCAGCCCTTCAACTCGGTCAGTATGAAGAAGCGATTAAATGTCTTGCGAAAGCTAATGAGCTCGCTAAGGGACAAAAGGTATACCGTGTTTATGTATTTTTGGGCTGATACATTAGTGAAATTAGGTGACGGTATAAAAGGGCATGTGCTCGGGTCATACGCCATGTTCCTATACTTGAATAGGTGAGCTCTCGTTGATCGCATCATCCCGGTGTGTTGCCGGGTTTAGTTATTTCTCGACGATTTTTATGAGAATGTTCTTGTAAATTGCAACTATTAAGAAACTCGCCACAAATTACGTGATTAAGGTGAACTTCGGTGATGAAATCACTTCGCAGCTTCGATCAGCAAGACGTGAAAAATTCAGACTGGAAGAAGAGAAAAGGATTTCTCAGGAAATCGAATTGCAAAGTTACTTGAATAGGTGAGCCCCCGATTCGTGATCCGACCATTTCAGGCTGATGATATTTTACTGATAAAATAATTTCAGATTAATTGATGAGGATTTGGAGAGGTCGCGTGGTCGTCTATTGGATGAAAGCGAGGAGGAGGAAGCCAAAATGGAAGCCGATGAGGGCGATCGACTGTTGAGAGAGGGAAAAGTAAGTCGATAAATGTCATCGAGAGCACGAATAGTTTAATATTATGGCCTATCTTCGATGTTTAAAAATGTCCATTCGATTGCCCCATCTACCCATTATGTATTCCGATTTACAGCTGGAAGAGCTCGAAGGAACTGCTCAAGGAGCCAAAGACAAGCTGAATAACCTCTTTGCACAGGTAATATTACAAATCCGTTGGGACGCTGCTTTTTTCATCGCAAGCTATCGAAGATTGATCATCCTTTCTGAAAATTCCTTTGCTAATTCCCTGTTTCTAGGTAGATGATCGCCGGAGAAGACGGGAGATTCCTGACTATTTATGTGGAAAAATTTCATTCGAGCTCCTCGAGGATCCTGTTATTACGCCCTCTGGAATAACGTAATACATTTTAATTTTTTTTAAATTTTAGAATCAGAATGCTTTAGTAGATAATCATATTAATAATTCGCAGTTACGACCGTGCGGACATAAGGGAACACCTTCAACGGGTCGGACACTTCGATCCTGTGACAAGAGCACCTCTCAAAGAAGATCAAGTACGTTGCAAATTAGATGCTCTCTGTATCGTGCCCAAATAACATACGCCATTGCAGTTAATTCCCAATTTGGCGATGCGTGAGGTCGTAGACAACTTCCTCTCTGAGAACCCGTGGGCACTCCACGATCTTGATATTGAATAGTTTGTTGATATTTGTATGCTGGTCTTAGATCAAGTTTAATATTATCTGATTAGCAGAATCTCCATGCGAGAAGTATGCAATGATGTCGTGTTGTCACCAACTTGCTTTATAGTTTTTTTCTCGTGAAAAGTCCTCATTTGTTTTCGTTCAGCTTATGTTTTGTCTCCAAACCAGTGACCATTCCATTTGCCCCGATGTGCTCTTAATTGTTCACATAGTTTATTTCATGTCTCTGCTTCACTTCCCCTCAACACTAGTAGCAATGTGCTGATACACGGAATGATCAAGTGCAAAGCGGGTTTATCTAGTATATGTATGTATAGAATACTAGGTGGTGATGGGTTAGTGGTAAAGGATAAATTAAACTATGTTTGACACCAGCTCGATGTATCTAAATTGTAAATAAATACTTTTCCTCTCTCCATCTGTTGTTCTATGGAAGGTTTCGATGTGAGCCAATTTGTACCTGAAGATTTATCAAGAATATTTCCGGAAAAAAAGAATATTTGAATACAATTCACAGGAAGTTAATATACGATGGACACAGCACTGAAAATTGATAGGAATTTCGATGCAAATAGCAGAAATTGTCCGGAAACCAATGAAATAAGAGGTGCGTTATCGATGTTTCGATGTGGAGGAACTTATGACGTTACTACATTTAGATCGTGGTGGGATATTCTTCATGGTAGGCGACAGCACACTGGCCATCTACGATACTGTAGATCGTACCGAGCTAAGATACTGGAATGAGGTAATTGGGTCTCAACCGGATTTCGATTGGATTTCCTTTCAGAAAACCTCTGCCTGGGAATCAACATGGGATGATATTTTCTTTCCCCTCGGATCGAGGTTTCTCGGAGTAATCAATTCGAGAAGAGCGATGATGGGCGAAGTGAATCAGGAAACTCATGAGATTGTAGATGTATGTTTGCTCTTCCGTTGATGTGAGAAGTGAGAGCGCATGCGAAATTGAGAGAGATAGACCATCCCTACACTTTGCATACGACTTGACCCAACTCTTGGCAGGTCCATCCCTTCTTCATTCGTCGCATTGATGAAGATGGCTCCATGCATATCGATAAACAGGTAGGATCATTGAATAAATCTAATTTTGAGCCATTCGATTTTTCAGCCGATCCTTCACTTTCACACTCCGATTCGCTCCGTGCATCTTTCATTCGATACGGATTATCTATTCGCCCTTAGTGCCACCCATGTCTACTACTGGAATGGTGAGATACACTACGTACTCACTCGATCACCGCTCATTTACGTAAGGAATCACGCTGAAAATGGATTGAAATGAACATCTGCCCAGACAAATGTGGGAATTGTTCGTGTTAGTCAGAGAAACGAGAGAGTATGATGATATGAGAGAGACAGTCAATCCATCTCTAGCCGATACTCCCTCAACTCCACCAATGAGCGAGTGCCCGCTGCGTCATGACTACAGAGGAGTGCCGCTCTTTGCGAGAGGGTCTTCACTCTATTTCCTCTATGATGTGAGTGATTCACTCTACTAGATGGTCATTAGCAACTTAAAAAAAGTGAAAAAAGATACTGTTATTGATCTGTTCCAGTTCCATGGCCATTTGAATACTCTCATTTGAGTGTTCTATTCCTAAGCGATCCTCTTTATGGTAGATCCGACGTGACTCTTGAAGCTACAATTCCTATTTAGGGCAATGCCGAGACTATGGACGAATTCGATGGGGCGTGTGGCGAGTGGGCGAGGTTAGACTAATTTGATTTTTTATTAACAAAGGGAGAGCCCCTATCGTTACTCCGCAAATGAAATATGTGCAATATTCTACCCGCAACTGCGATATGACATGTTTGGAATACTAAAATCGGAACTATTCCCTGTCGAATGGTATCAAGGGGTACGAAGTCCTTTCCTTGAAAGGGTAAGGACAATTGATGCATTTGTGACGAATTGATTGCTTAATTCTCACAGATGGAGTCTGGGTCATGCTGATGACGGGTTGCTGCCTAATCTGAGCGGACTAAGACGTAGGGAATGCTCCATTTCAATATTCCAATCATACTTGTCAGGTCACCGACATCTTGTTACGTTCTCAGCAGAGCTGATTACCGCATTCGCTGTATCGGTAGATGATAATTCGCTGTGGTAAGGTCATTTTGAATTAAACTATTGTTTTCATTGCCTTATGTCTATCAACGTCACATTTTAATCATGCAGGTCGCTGGACGTATACGACCTATTCTGGAAACTTATCGGAAGCTTGGACGAGTTTTCAGGTGATGATTTTATGACAGTAGCCCGTCATCCAGAACTGCATATATCAGACATACATTTTCATACCTACCGGGCCGCTAATCAGACCACTATATTTTTTTAACTAAGCCATATCACGTTCTGGGGTTCAAAATGCTCTTGTCAACTTTGATTTTTAACTATCTGACCACTGCATATATTTAGTACCCGGTTGGTAATGCAAGTATATGATATCAGATGAGAATGACGGCACGCAAGTGGATATCGTGTCGGCCGACGGAAGAACGGTGTTCGTTCGAGCAGGAGAGGTACGGTACATGATAGTGATGACAACTCTGAACCCTCTCAATGCGAATGCTCTTTCCTCTTTGTGCAAGCAGTTGAGAGAGCATACAAATTTAGGAGAGGCTCGTAGTGAATTGTTAAAACAAACATGAGGGTTCTAACCAGCAATAATCAGGAGACTGCTGCAGTAGTTGTCGTGCCTGACTACAACAATGAAGAGGAGGTTTGATTTTCGCCCTTTATTTACTTCCATCGATCAGTTTTCAGACTACAAACGACATTGAAGAGGAAGTTGTTGATGAGGAGACGAAAGAGTTGAGGGTAAATTCGGAATAAATGAGGGAAGAAACGAAATTTGAATGCGCAGATTCAACTTGAAGAGGCGCGCGCGAAGAGAGCTTCTCAATTGGTCAAGCTGAGAAAGATCGGAGTTATGGTGAGCTGTAGTGTTCTAAATGTGGGTTAATTGTCTCTTCATTCCTAGTAGTCTCTCATTGAATGACGAGAGAGCACGCGGAATAGAGTGACGATTACCCGAATTTCGAAATAGTTTGCTGCGTTTCCATGATCTTGCATTATTGGTTTAGAAGTGGGCACAAGCTTCTCTCTTCTTTGTTTTTGTCTCTTTTCAGGGGTCAAATATCATTGATATTATAAAATGGAAGATTATCTGTTACTCTTTTAGCTGCTGCAAGCTGGAGTTGACCAGAAAGTTCTCGAATCTATTGAGATCGGATTTGATCAGAACAGAATGAAGATGCAGGCAAGTCTTTTGTCCCATATTTACTAAATGATCCAAATCGAAAGCTCTGATGGATTATTGACTATGTTTAGCCCGAAGTGTATTCAGAGGCTATGACGTATCATTTTGTCTTACGCAAAAGAAAAGTGAAGATAAATTCTTTGACTTCAGGAAATGGATTTCGAGCAAATGGAACTCGAAATCGAATTGTTCAAAAGGAGCGAACCTCTCTACAAGAAGAAATTAATCAAGTTTATGAACATGGTTAGATTTCTTTTTTTAAATGTTTTTAAAATGTTTTCCCTCCTAGCTCTCTCTGAAGAAAGTTGAGAAGAAAGAAGATGATCTTTCATTAACAATCAATGACACTCAAAATGAATCCCTTGTCGAATCGGAAGAAAAGTGGTGATTAACAAATAATTCCACTATCAGTTTCGTACTGATTTGTACAGAAGACTATAATTTATTCTTAATTATTCACTAGCTTTGTTTCGCTGGTATCCCCTGGTGCTTTATTGTTGTGTCAGAAGATTTGTCTGTTGAGTTGTATCGATAAAATGTACAAATGCAGGATCTTTATTACAGGTGGTCAAGTGTAACACACACAGCTGCTAGGTTAGGAACAGTATGAGGGCGACAATCAGTTTAAAAATCGATAAACGAAAGAGGAAATCACGTACGCTTCTTACAACGAAAGGTACGGTATCATCATCAGGGCAGAAAGCGGCGTTATCGATAGTTGCGAGCGACCCGATACAATAAAACATTGAGAGAAAGAATGGAAGATAAAAGGACGACAAATCGATAGATGTAATCGGGAGGGAAGAGGGGGAATACAGTAACCAATCAGGGGCGGTTTATGGCGAGAGTTGGGACACTACGATAGACGGATAAACTACCATTCGATGTGCGAAGGCTACAGTACTATAAAACAACAATTATCCTACTCGTATTCAAACGCGGGTGTGTATTCGGGGTTTAGTGAGAAGTTAGCAGTACAAATCGTTCAGAAAGAAGAAGAGGAGGAGGGGAGTGATCTAAGTACACTGAAAAAGTACACAAAGCGACTTCAACGTCCACAATTCGTAAGTATGACACACAAACAACTAATAAATCATCAGTGTGTAAGGCTCGAAACGTATAAGGTATGTTGTGTACAGTAGTCTGGCAGTGGATGGGTAGGAGCTGAACAATTGAGCAACAGACGTAAGCGAAGCGAAATATGGGTTAGAATGGCTTTGGCAGATTGGATGAATATCATCGATACGATATCAGGGGGGGGGACAAAACAATGCGTAGGCCACTAGGCTAGACTAAGTGATCGGGGGCGCACTTCAATCAGAGGGATACCACTTGCATCGTAGATAGGAAGAGGGTACGAAGCCTTCACTTCGTCCATCCATCGCTCTCACTCGAGTCCATCCGTCGCCCTCGTCCCTTTCCACGAGAAGGAATTCCTGGAAGAGGTCAAAGATCAAAGATCAATCGACAATGAAGGGACATCGCATGAACATCATCATCTCAACTGCCCAGAGGTTTTACAAAAAAGAGGGCTCGGTTGAGTGATATTTCAGAGCATTTGTTCCCGAGTTGCACACCTTCCATTATCTCCCTTTCATTCATCAAATCCTTACCTGTCCCTCTCTCATGATAACCGTTCCCTCGGTCGTTCCTCCTTCAAAGTCGAAGAGGGCAGTGCACGTGCCCAGTGCTGGCGGCATCGTCATCTCGTCGTACACCTTCAATAGTCCATTATTGGCAATCAGACAGCATTGTACTCGGAGTCATTCCGAGCAGGATCTCTGTCGCTAGGACCATTTTTAGTACCGCAGTAATTATTATAACACGAAACAATGGGATAAACGTGTCCACCTATACAGTTCACAGCATTCTACCCTGACAGAAAAGGGTTGTAGTCGAACTGCAAACATGAAATATGAAATGTTTCTGAAACTTATCCCGATTTCCATTTTTAAAGTGAGAGATAGGTTGAAATCGGGATATGTTTCAGAAACTTTTCATATTCTGACATTGATTTGCAGTTCGATTACGGTGTGGCGGGAAAATTCAAATCTTAATCCCCTTGTTCACCCTTTTCTGGAGAGAACAAAGGGGGTCAGAATGCTGTGAGTTCAAACATTGAGAAATGAGATTTATGTTATATATATATTATTTGTTCTTCTACCTTATCAAAGTTACGTTTCGGTCTCGTTGCGCCTCGGGCGTAGATAAATTATTATTATTATTATATTTCCCATGCTCTGACCTCGTCTCTTCCATTGTGTTCGTCATCCGACTTCCTTCGCTGCTCACACTCTCTTCCGAATACGAAGTTCGATGACTGGCTGAAACAAAAACCGTGATGGGACTTTCACGAATCAGTGTTTTGGAATTGTGTGTTTAACTTTATGTATGACATCTAGGCAGGAGGTAAAAAATAGGTGCGAGTTCAGAATGAGAATAGCGAGTGTTGCTTCCATATTTTTTAAACAAAAAAAAAAAAAACAATTAGTTTCTAAGAGGACTCTGAGATGTGTGTGTACATTGAGGTACGTTTTATCTGACTATTGCTGGGCGTGCCGACTCCATTGATGACGGTTCCATTGAGTGAGGGTGGAAGGGGTCGGGGGGGCGGGAGTACACGATCCAGCCCCCGCTGCGGATGCACTCGAGTAATGCGAGGATGCGCCACTTTCGGAACGAGATGACGGAGGCGTATCGTTGCCGCCTGCAGTATTGTAGGTAAAGGTAGTTACAAATTTGCATCTCAAGATGGGCTAAGAAAGAAGGAAGCCCACAACATTAGAATTGTATATCAGGGTCGCTTGCACTAGGGATTTTAAAAAATAGCCCGGTGTAATTTCGTTTCTCAACTATAATATAAAATTTTAAATGTAAATACAAATATGTTTACCCCCCCCCCCCTGTAAATACAAATATGTTTACCGATGGGGGGGCGGTGTGCGCAATGGCATCGTCGAGTTGCACGCGCAGTCTGCAATATGATAAAAAATAATAATTTAAAACTATCGTCGTTGAATAATAACCACTTTTCGGGACAATTCCGCAATGGCGTATTGCTGTTCTCAAAATAGAAGACGAACAAATAGAATGCGCGTATCGAATATGTTCGAAATTCGAAAAATGATTCGTCATTCGATCTCTCTCTCTCTCTAATTCAAATTCACCGCGTACTTGTTCATCGTGTTAGTGAGGACGTCAATCTCCTTGGCGTAGCTCTGAATCTGCTGATCACAATCCGCCGCATTGCCCAGCTTCGGATTGTCACGATACACCTGAGAGAGCAGCAAGGGATTAGCAAACGGAGATTATTTCTCGATTTCAATCTCATCAGTGATAAGCACCGTTCTCGGACACACAACCAAAATCAGGGGGTCGGACTAAATTGTCTTGAATTTCGCCGGTTGTTGCTTCAAATATAGGGGGATATAGGATTCAAGGATTGATCATCACTGATTCTCATCGATCAGATAAACGAAAGAGAATGTGATAAATGTTACCTGCTGCATCTTGACGACTCCCTCCTTGCTGGATATCTTCTTCTCCCTTTCCTTCTCCATATCGACCAATTTGGCCTGCAGACGTCGCACTCTCTGCTGTGGGGGAAGTGACGAGTAGTCAGAGGTACCGTCGGGCTGAACAACAACACATGTTTATCCGAAATAGATACACACTTTTATTGATACAAAAAGTTGACAATGAGACAAGTAAAAAAGTGTTACCAATAACTTACATTCTTCTTAATCTCAATACTAGTAGCCGATCCTCCTCCAAATATCTTCGAATGCATCGATTGCTTGCGAGAGACACCCTTTCCGTCCTTAAAAAATATTTTTGTAAACTCCACACTACCAATCAAATTCATGATCAATTCATGATATCATGAGCATTGACTTCCCTGTCTAATCTCTTTTGTCTACATCATAATCCCCCTTTCCACTTCCGCTACTTGCGTGTGTTGCTAACTGTTTACCCTCTCGTGGGGAGGGAGGGGTGACTAGACACCCATGAGCAATGAACAGACGTCAAATTAGCAAATATAATCAATATAATTACTCTGGCAACAATGTTGGAAACAATCTCCGCTCGGTCGTGGAACTACGCGCCCCGGATGAGAACTATGCAACAATGCTATTTTTGGAACCCGGAATCACTGATGGGAAAGTTGACAAGTCTCTTGAGTTAGAAATGCGGATGCCCGAAATGTGATCATACGGATACCATAGACGAGATTATGGCAGTAATCCTTATTGTTTTGCAGATGAATTAGTTCGATACAATTTTATGATACTGTTGATGAAACAGACCTTCTTTGCCGTATTTCCTCCTCCGCCAGAATGCCCCTCTTGAGTGTGGATCCATTCCCGTCCATTGCATCCCCTCCTCCATTAAGAACATCCTCCGGTCTGCCGAGGTCCTCAAACTGGGCGGGCGCCGGATGAGCGTAGCCAGTCCTGCAATGGGCATTGAATACAATTATCGAACCCATGGTTCAGCATCAATAATTTAATCTCCAAATGCATCCGGAAAAAAATGAGAAATTTGCATACAAAATTTACATGAAACAATCAACATTCGATGAATTTGGAGGGCCCTCCTCCCTACCTCTTTTTGTACATAACGCCCACCTGCACTGGTCGACGAGTGCGGCCGTGTCCCTCGGCGGGTCGATCGTCTCGAGTGCTCGCCGCATGTCGTCGTGACAGCGGGTGATGATCACCGACACCTCAAGATGAACAGCTCGTAACCTTCCAATTTACACAAGGCAATATAACACGCCAATCATACATTTACATATCATCTGGGGCCGGATGACATGATCCCAAAACAAGACATATTTTCGACTAAATGGTATGTTTAGTATCAATGCATTTTTTCGATCCAGGTTGAAATAGAGAATGTATAAATACAATGTAATCCCCCTGCTGACCTCCTTCTCCGCATTGATTGCCATCTCGAGGGCGGCCTTCGTATCTCGTATTCGCTCGTCGTCAATTGCCTGCAATCGCATCGTTATTATTGACTTCAGTCGCTAATCATCGCTTTACAATTCAAATTCTCCTGCTCCCATACTCGAGGAATGTTGAACAAGCCTGTGGCACCGATTGTGATCTGGCAGTTTTTGTGCATGCATGACATCGAAAATTAGAAAAAAAAACAACTAGACTCATTTGATAGTCGCCGAGTACTAAATTGTCGTCTACTCGCTCACCCTCATTCGATCGAGGATTGTGGGAAGGGCGGTTCCGAAGTGTGCTTGCTGTGCTTGATTGGCGATAGTGAGTGCATGGGCGTAGCCCTGTTTCGCCTCCTCCGATTGATCCGCTCGCAGCTGCAATTTACGCATTTTATGGTGCATACTTTAGTTTTATGTATTTCTGACCGTTCAAATCTACGTTTATAGGATTGCAGTTAACAGCCGAATCCACTTACTCATATCTGTGATTCAATATTTTTTAAAATATTTTATATCCGTATTGCTCACCGACGCATTGTTTTTGGCCCTTTCCAGATCAAGTCGCGAGATGTCCATGTTTTTCTCTGCCTTGTTGTACTTGAGAAACGCCGCCTCCGCTTCTTTGAAGGCTTTACTGAAATACGAAACATTGACAGTTGATTGCTTTCGAAAAATAGTGTGGAAATAGATCAATGTAACCAATAAGTATGGCCAAGAAGTTCCGAACAACAACAAAGAAAAGAGACTAACCCGTAAGACTTTTGCTGCTTGCTCATATTCTCGCGGGCGCCCTGTAGATTCGCGTTGATCTGAAAAAATAGCGTTGCATTTATCAAATTCTAAAAAGATAAAGAATGAACAGATTTCACATTTGTACTCCTGCACACCCACTCAATTTTACCACCGCAGGCCTCTTAGTGGATGTACTAGCCAGCAATCTTTTCTAATGCCCATACCTGATTCAAGTCGTTGAGACTCTGCTTTCTCGCTGTTCGATGGGCTGCGCTCTTCGTCGCGATGAATGGCAGCAACTCCTTCTTCACTCGTTCAGCCAGCACCTAAAACACACGCATTGTTCTACCATATCATAGGCATGTATCCAGTCGGATCGACATTATACGTTTCTACACATTATGAGCTGCAATGCACAACAAAATCGGTGAAAGTCTTCTAGTTTTGCAAATAAGTAGAACAAATAAGTAGAATGCAATATTCATATAGTGATGCACAGAAGAAAGTATATTTAGTATCATTTCGTTTTTCGTATAGTTAGTGCTCACACCGGCACCCTAAAGGTAGCGCCCCCATTCCTGTGACCAAGTCAGAGCACACCGTAGGGGAGGGCGAAACGGACACTCCTTTTGTTGTCATTGACTCCTCGTGTTTGTTTAGAAGTGCTCTTTGTCATGATGTTCAGAAAGATAAAAAGTAATGCTCCTGACATTTCCTTCAATACATTCAGTGCCCATCTTCTGAAGATATAAAAAAATACATGCTCGAATGCTATATGAATTGGTAAGAAGAACCAGCATTCTAATGCAAGACTGTATAAATAAAAACAATAGATAATAAAAAACAATAAATAATAATAATAATAATAAATAACCTCATGTTGTCCCGCAAGTGCGTCCATCTCCTTGAGTATCAGATTGAATGCAGTGATATACGTGAATCCGCCGTCCTCATCCTTCTTCTTGCCAATATTACGCTTCACCAGCGACCTGAGCTTCGGGTTTCAGATTAACCGTCAACGAATTTTCCCATATCAAGCTCAACATCCTATTGGAATAGTTGAACAAGAAACACTGCAGCACTTAAAGGAGGGACTTCAGGCCCAAGAATAAATGAAATAAAGCCAAATCACCTCAACTTGCTGGCATATTCTTCCTCGATCGCGGCCCGCTCCTTGCAGAGTGTGCCAACCTTCAATAAGATTTTTTTCCTATTTTCTAACGATTTTCTCCGATACAGTTTCACTTCGACTAGTACCATTTCTCTACTCTCAATTCGCCAATATCTCTCGATGGTCAGAACAAGCTAGAGAGTATTGAAAAGTGAGAGAGTCAGAGACAACTTACCTTCTCAAGGAACTCGATTCCCTTGGACGTGTGGTTCGCCACAGCATCCGTCTGGTCCTGAAATAGCAATATTATTACACAATATACTTTCGCAATTTTGAATGATCTGATTGATGTTTAGATTTGGAGTTGTGCCCAATATTACTGCTGTTTGATCGAATTATTATTTAGCCACATTGTTGTATTGATGCAAGCAAGCGATGATCGAGACCTTTGTCCTAGGGTAATTTTTTCAATCTCGATTAACCTCTAATCGCTGCTCCCTATAATCGACGATCTAGCTACACTCATTCAAAGAGATCTCTTGAGCAAGCAGCTACTTGTGTTCGCTTTAATACAATCGAACGAATATAATCAATCTTGGCTAGTCATTAGGAATGACTTTTGAAACCACCACAAGAATTTTCAGCATTCCCTGAAGCATTTCTTATCAAACTATCGCATTGATAGTCCCGTATCAATCGCCTTCATCCTCTCGTACTTTTTTCGCCTTTCAAACACTGAGAAAATGGGCGAGAAAGAAGAGTGGTCAGAGTGGACAGTCCAGCCCCCCCCCTCCCTCTAATATTGACCACTTGAGATTTCCCTGTGACGACTGCTTTCAATTAGAGATTCGGCCTGAATGAGCCTAGAGGGGAGGGAGAAGAGAGAGACAGAAGAGAGCGAGAAATGAAGGGCTTGTGTCCTGAGGGGTCACTCCCAAGAAGGAACTACTAGTGGGAATTACTAGTGGCCTCAATTCAGTGACAGATTGCGGGCTAAAAATAAGAGAGGGTAGAAGATCTCTATAAAAAAAGATCTTTCTGTTCCCGATTTCACTATTGTGATCTGTGTTATCCAATATAAGGCTCACACCATACATTCATCAGGGGATATGACCCTCGCTATCAAATTTATCCAGCTGTCAACCCTCCAACCTCCCTACCCAGACTGCACACTTCACTGATTCCTAATAGAAGGGGTCTTCTCCCTCATAAACAATAGTGAGCCGGTGGTGGTGGTGGAGTAAGGGGAGCTGTCACTATCCATGTGCAAGCTTCCTCCTTCCCAAATCCCCCTTGTATTTCTCCTCTCGCTTCACTCAATATAATCCGCCTTTCACGCTTCCATTTCACACATGGATAGAGGAAAAGAGAAGCAGGTTGATGGAAGACTACTGCAATTGACGAAATAATCTCCCACGACCAGGAGCGAGCGGGGGAAATGGGGCAGGCATAATATTGATTGTCGTGGAGTCTCCCGCAAGAGAAATGACCACTCCCGATGCCACGAGGGAATTCTCCCTCATTTCAATTGTGAGTAATGCCGCATTTTTCTCGCATCTTAAATGGGCCACTGAGACGAGGGGAGATGAAAGGAGTAAAGACGAAATGAGAGATACGAGGCCTTGAGAACATCTATTCATCACAGATTCAAAGGGTCGGCCAATTTAGATCATGGGAACCGTTAGGTGAAGTGTGTGAAAGTCAGAAGTGAGAAAAACCTGCATGCGCTCGATAAAAACATAGTAGGAAATGGAGATAAGAACGTTGAAACGCACGTCCATATAGGCCACTGTTATCATTATCATTTCGGACCCGGTAGGTAATGAAAACGCATACAATGAGAAAAAGGTTGTAACCGTCTTACCCTCCACGAGCTGGCATATATCCTCGTTGCTTCATCCCACTCGCTCATTCGTCCACTCGTCACTTGGATGAGATCCATGACGGAGGCACGAAGGGCCGCACCCCGTGCCTCGTATGATACAACCATTGCGAGATGATGATGATAAAGGACGGACTGTCTGCATGGAATGACAGAGAGACAATCGCAGACAATCAACAAGAATTCCACGACATCGGTAGCGTTTAAAAAATCGTAGAAGAAGAAAGATACGAGATATTCAAATATATTGACAAAAATACAATAAATTGTCAACAAGTAGGAAGAATCTTGAAGGAAATATGGACCGTAAGATCTGAATAGGTAGGCAATAGCTTGGCATTTGCCACTACAAATGTCACGGAAGGGTTCTAGATCAATAACCAGACCGTTCTCACGGGGGTTCTATTGGCTCTTCTCGTGCTGGCACTGGAATCAGATGGACAGAGGGGAGGAGAGGGGAGAAGGAGGGAATACGAGCTTGTATTCAGCTAGAGAGGGGAGGGGATCCATAGAGTGAGAGAGAGAGTAAGAGGGACCAGAGTAGCAGAGGGGGAGTTGCTCCTCTCTTGTGCCTCAGGGAGAGGGGCTGGTTGGTATGGAGGTGAGCGAGGAGGGTGGAGACCCCTTCACTCGATCGAAACGTACCTCAGCGCACGCTTTCCTACTATTTCCTCCCGCCTTGCCTCCCATGCTCTTTCAATCACTCGCTCCCTAGCTTCCGGCATAGTTATTAAGAGACAAGGAAGAAACCTTCTCGGAGAAGGGGCAAAAAACGGTCGGGCAGACGCATCATCAAGCATGAATTATCCCCCCCCCCCCCCCATTGAATGCGCATCTCCAACTCTTTTTGCGTTTAAGAGAGGGCGTGAGATGGGAGAAGAATCTGTACAAAAGAACGCAAGGCACAATAGGGGTCGTTGTTAGGGCCCGTACCCCTATCAAAACTATTCGTGGTTATTCACAACCAGTGATAACAATGGAGTGGTTTCATACCACTATGAGCTCGAACATTTGGAAGTGTGCCCGGAAAAAAAGAGTGATAGCAATTAGGTAGTCACATCATGGATTCCGGAATCCGGTCCATAAGGAAAGAGCGCTTTATCTTCCCTGATCCTCACAATGGAACAGAATAAGAACCGCTGAATCTCCACGTAGAGGGAAGAAACATCAATGAATGCGGGAGCGATAGTACGCAAACTATCGAATGAAGACGTGAGAATATATTTTTAACCTGGCGCAATGCTCAATCAGAACTTTTTTTGAAGATCTGTCAAACCTATTGCTCCTCAATTTTAATATAGTTGGTATACCCACCGAGACAGTATCCGTCGCTCGGATTCCACGGTGAAAGGGGAACAAGCAGCTAAGAATGCTCATCGTCGTAGAAGTCAATCACTGTTCCACCATGAACAATATTACAGATGCGCCGTGAATACTTTTCTCCCAATTCCTCCCTTTCTCCTCCCAAATATGACATTTCTCCCAGAATGAACCACCATTGTTTCTGGATCAATCATGAGTCACTTCTGTTCCTTAACCACATTTTCTTCGCTCAGCTTTGACCACAAATACATATATCAAAGTATCATTCGACATATCAGTATGAAGCCATTGTTACGTATCACTGAAGGCTTTGCATCAGAGTTGAAGATGCTCCAATTATAAGAAACCCTCCGGATACACCAATAATTGTAGTACTTTAGTTCTTCAAATACGCAGTAGGCCTTCAGGGAAGCATAGCCAAAAAAAAAATAAACGCAGCAAAACGTCAAAATTAGGCAATACGTACGAAGAAACTTTCAAAAATTGTCAAGTCGTTGGATGATTTTTCTCGTTGATGAAAATTTAGCAAAAGGGGGTTTTTGGATTCAGAAATCGCCTCATATCCCCGTGAAACACACCCATAATTGAGCCCAAGACACGACGGACGCTGTCATCGATCCTCCTCCTCCTCACACGATGTGCACGATGGATAGATTAGAGATACGATCGATCGATAATCTGAAATACCATTCGTTTGTTTATCCCAAGACTACAAATAGTACGTTTTAAACATCTGAAACAACAACATGTCAACAACTTGGAATGGTTTCAGATTGACAGGAACAAAGCATTCAAATCCACAATTTACCTCTGTGCTAGGATTATCGATGTATCTTTCCAGTCTTCTTACGGAAAAAAAGAACCGAGTGTAGATCCACCGGCTTTTTATGCTTAATGCCTGCAAATATATCAATTTTAAACGACGAGCGCAATTAATGATGAATGCCGACAAGAAAATTCAAACAAAATTGAAGGGTGCTCAAAAAAAAGTATGTTTCACACGCAGAAATGTACGCCACGATATTCAATTGCGTGACCAAATGCAATAGCCAGAGTACTAGCACACTTATTGCTCATACCAAAGTAATTCACCTTAATCTTAGCATTTCCCAAAATATCGCCCTTGAATGAGTCAGACCAACACGACTAGGCCATTCTCTCGCCATCCATACCCGTCTCTTTGCCTGACTAGTCCACATCTATTCCCTAACTCCTCTCATGTTGATATCTCTCCACACGCTGTCTAGCCCACTCAAAAAAGTCCACTTATCGATCCATGGTAAAATGATATTCGATGCAGAAGATAAGTTTGAATGAATTGCTCAGTGCCTCAGTGCTATTCTCGCATAGGGGTAGTCAAGGGTAGCAGTGAACAAATGAGCCACGTGTGATTCAACTTCCGAGAATGCCAGTGGAGGAGGGTGAGTGGAGCAGGATGATTAAGAGCACAAGTGGTGTGGATTTGAGACGTTAGTGGATTCTATTGATGCTAGGATCTCGATTTTTAGAACAATTTGTTTATGCAAAAAGTACTTTCTTTAAAAAAAATGCCATGGACCCAGAGCGAATGTGACAAAAGGGCGATGGAACTAAAAGGACGAGCAAATTGGTATTGGAAAGCAGACATTCTCTATTCTATCAAGTCGATTCATCGTTTTTAAGTACCAATATTGTAAACTAAATCACTTTGGTAAGACTTCTTCGCTCCGACGGTCATATGATTCATTGTGTACTGAAAAGTGAGAAAGAACAAACTTCCTCTAAATCAATCGCCTACACAACTCCATATTTTTCGAACGTTCTCGCTGCCCTAAATAAAGTAGTTTTTCTTTCTAAATTGCTTGCAAGATAATGAACGAGCGCAATATTTCCAATAAACAAGATCCCCATTCAAACAACAAAGAGAACAAGTGGCATGGAACAACTTTAGCCAATGCGAATTGTATCATCTCAATATTTCAGCTTCTCGGATAAAATCAATTGCGTAAAGATAAAGACGCTAAGGGAGCTTGAACAATGATAAGGATAGTGATCGGGAAACTGATAGATCGGTGATAACGAACAATCGTAATTAATGAAATTGGAGACGAATGAAGATGCATCACCTATCGTTCAATTGTATTTGTGAATTTGAAATAGTAGTCAGAAAGAAAAGTAATGGGCCAGAATCGAAAAAAAGCGTATTTTTTTAAGAAATTCAGCAAAATAATACCAAGGGCAACTCAAAATCGATCAGAAAAATGGGGTAGTTGATAAGAGCGAGTATCGAACGTCACACCCCGTCAAAACATTCCTCTTCAATATGATCTATTCGATCTATTCCGAACATGCAAATACCCCTATCTCTCTCTCCATAGTATCGACTGGATGAGCTCCTCCTCCTCCTCCTCTCTCAAACGAGAGATAGGGGAACAGATGGCCAGGCAAGAAGAAGGGAAGGAGGAAGAACCCACTAGAAGAAGTGGGAAAAGAGAATGTGGAAATGTTAAAGCAAGCAGTGTGTGAATCGTCCACCATGTCAAGATGGTCACAAACGCACGTGTTTTTACCCTATATGATTGCAGTAAAAAGAAAAAAGTCTCCTTCCAAGCCTCTGACTCATACTAGATTACGATCAATACATGCGCCCAAAAAATCACGCGGGCGTGAACAAAGGTAACACCTCTATCCCATTTCCAATCCATCAACATTCTACACACACTGACAGTAGCGGCGATCAGAGAAAGGTTGAAAACTACCTAGTGAATAACCTCCACAATTGCGCAAGTAACATGCAGTACCCAATTGTGTCTCGCACTCTCTTAGTAATTCCTGGGGTTGAGGTATGAATGGGAAAATTGCGAAGCGCGAAAGTGAAAACATTGTAAGGGACAGTTGTAATGACTACAAGAAGTGAGGGAATCGTTATTTGAAAATATTCCGATAAGTGACCCTGATGAGCCAAATCCTCTTTCATTCGCAGGTCATTGGAATATATTGGAGCTCATTAGATCTTTCATCGGGTCGATTAATCTACTCAGCCAGTCGCCTCTCAGACAGAGCAATAATAAGATTCAAGTTGCAGATTAAACTGAAGGACACAACGAGAGATCATGAAGAATTATGAGAGCATAACGAGAGCATGCAAAACTAGAAAGTGTGTAATATCAGGACAGTATCGACAGTGTGAGCTCGACATAGCGGATGAGTGTCATCAGGCTCTTACTTAAAGTGAGATCAGCATTTAAAAGATTTAAAAATCACACTATTAATTTGGAAAATATTGCATCAAATGGTAGAGCAAGTGAGAGTAAATGATGGATCTCGAGAAACGGAATCAATGGAAAAGAGTGTCGCAAAGATTGATGACTCCGTTTTCCTCCCCTTTTCAATCTCGAGTGGGAGAACCCTCCTTTCATTGCTGTGCTCTAACCACTTGTCCCAATTGCTAATCTCTCCCTCCCTTTCACGCGAGCACGACCATGGATGACGACTCACTGGGATAATGCCCGATTTTTGGCAAACAAAAGTAAGCAAGCCAATATCATTTGCTTGCAAACCCAATATCAATGAGTAAGCATTTTTAACCATTTCCATCCGTATGCAATCATGGGGTAATCCAAATAAAGTAGCGCATTACATGTTAAGAGAGACTAAAGGGAGGAAGGATAGTTAGAGGGAGAGGGTAAATCGAGCCATTTGACAGGTGACTTCCATTGGCTTCTCTTCAATAGAGAATGGATAGAGTGGAGAGAGAAGAGGGGAATGCGTGAGAGCGATAGACTATTATAAATCGAGAGAGTGGAGATGGATGGGGAAGATAGACCGCTCAAGTATCGCTTACTCACTTCAGTTCCCTTCTCTACTCTTTTTAGCCATCCTCCTCTATTCACTTATGGCAACTGTGACTTCCGATTCTTGATATTAGATTGATTGATCTGTTTGGATGCCCAAATTGGATGGACTTGATTAAGATGCATGTAGATCACTGACGCCTAAGCTTATCGAGCTCACAGTCAATCCTTCAACCCACTCCCTCTCTTCCTTTGCGTGACTTACTAAGAGGGTTGGCAAACTGAGGCAGTCAGTAGATGGGCAAACTGTTCACGTGGACCGAGTGAAGCAGAGAGAAAGAAGGGAGGGAACACAAGTGTCAGCAAGAACGTCTCTTTCAGTTAAGTAGTTGCTAGTTAAGTATAGAAACCCCAAAGTATACCCCCACTTCTGCTGATCAGAATCCAGAAACAGAAACTGTAAGGGGTCGAAAAGGGTAGACACTGGCACCACGAGATAAAGCGAGCACTATCCCTCGTGACCCTTGATCAACATCAATATTCAAGAGCAACAAAAAAACAAGAATCAAGCGCCTTATACAATTATAGAAACTAAATGCCAGTCTTTCTCCACTCTTGCGCTCGCGACGGGAGGTCGACTCTCACCCCCCGCTCTCTTCCATCCCCAGTTTGGAGAATCCTCGTCCGTCAGCTTGAGCAACCCGACGAGTATCGCCCACTTAGATCATCAAGAGGAGGACCAGGACGGATTCTCATCGTCTCAAGTTATCTACGGTCAAGAAAAGCCCCATTCAAGGACTTCGGCGGCTGGATGACCTACTTCTGGACTCAAGCCATCGACTAAATGCGACGGGCCACCGACAACAAAAAGCTAAGAAGATATCATCCCTTGACCCTTTGATACTGAGTACGAAGATCCTAATCCTCTCCCTAACGATGTTTCTTCCTGCAGGCCCATTGCCTTGATATCAGGATAGATCTGTATCTGTATCTGTAATGCCAGTATTCGCCATTGATATTCGTGACTAGGTGACGTTCGGAGGAAGAAAGGAGAGAAAGTGGAGTCGAGAACGAGCTTGAAGTGTGAAAGAGCTCTCACACGGGTCAAAGGTAGTCGCCATTCAATACGAAAGAGCGGCGAAAAGGGTGCTCAACAACTGTCCCTCGAGGGCTATGTGAACTATGAAGGATCACTGACTTCATTCCAGTGTTCATACAAGCCGAACGGGTGGTGGAGTATACATCTCAAAGTGGTACAAATCCGAAAAGTGGGATGGTTCCCTCCTCCTACGAGAAATTGAGACCAACAAGAAAGGTGTGGATCAACATGCATATTCCATATTTCAGACAGCTAAGACGGAAAGATGGAGCAACACTTAAAGGAGAGAGAAAGAGTTCGTGACACTTGCGATCTGTCTATACAACTATTGACGAAGGGATATGGCAAAGAATGAGATGAAGCATATCGTATGCACGAGTAGGACTAGAGTGAGCTTGCTTGAGAGAGACCCCAACCCCCTTCATTCCCTCTCTTCTCCTATTCTCCCTCACATTTACCCTTCACTCATCGCTTGTCCTAACAAAACATACCTACTTACACCAAGCCAAGCACCGCGCTTCTAATCTTGCTTTTTCTGCCTTGGAAGACGACTAGGAATACACGGAAATTGGTGAAACCAGAGACAAGTTGAGAGGCACAACGGAAATTAGAATGCCGAGAAGACACACTATCACATTTCAAGCGTGAATTATAGGGAAATGTGCAGAAATCCTAATAACCAGATAAATTTCAGCGCGAAAAAAGATCATTGGTAGTGACCATTGCGATAGCCGAGAGAAGAATAGGCGACGATGGGGTAAAAAGGAAAAGGGATAGTGGAGAGGAAGAGATCGACGGACAGAGAGGAAGAGAGAGAGAGAAAAGAGTTGGGGAGAGTAGATGGGGGCGGAAAGAAAAGAAGGAAGGCAAGGCCATTCGTATCCACTCGTACTGAATGCGCTTGGAAAATTTCGAAAATGTCTAGTTCGTTATTCTGAGTTATCAAGTTATCATCAACGACTGGGACGCTTACGGACTCACGGCCGGGCACAAGAAGACCATAAATTATACAAAAGCACTGTGTGTTCCGCTCTACCGTCCACACGCGCTCGAATTAGCCGTTGCTACGAGTCAATTGAGCCACCTGTTCTCGTGTCCTGTCATAGACAATGAAGGAAGGGGAGAACAACGTAAGCATAGCCCCAATTTCATATAAGATCGGATACTCCACTACGATCTGGAGAAATCGTAATAGAAACGTAATAGAAGGTCCGTCTATTACTCGACTAGCCGTCTCTGCTAGAATAAAATGACAGATGAGTCAGCCTTCCTCTCTTGTCAGGGGGCGCACATTTCGTAACGGGTCAGGAGAGACAGCCTCTTTATTCTCTCTTCTAGGGCGCAATAAAGAGCAGATGAGTGCGTGTCCCATGATTTTACCTATTCAAGCTCACAAGTTCAGGAAGTGTTTCAAAGTATTAAAATCCCTCAGAACGGGATATCACACAGTAATGGCTCATACTAAAGCTACAACATTCTCGTAAAATTAACAGGATATAAAGTATATGGTAATTGGCACGCAATTAGGAGTGCAAGGAAACTGGCCATTTTCCGGCTCCATTGGATGTGGTAATCTCACAGATGGGGCTTTCGAGGATAGAAAGAGAGAGGGGAACGAACGAGGCGGTCAATTAGTGCCACCCCCTCCTCTCTCATCTCATTCCACAGAGGGAAGAGGAGAGCTCATCTAATTAGTGGGATGAAGGAACACTATCACGTCGTGGTCAGACTTGCATGAGGATGAGATTAATTGGGGGAAAATAAGATATTTCATCAATTGGTGCCAACTGGGAACGTAAAGACAAATTCGGAGATTTCACCAAACTATTGATTGAATATAAAAGAAAGATCTAAAGAGAACGGATGAGCAGGATGTTCGGTCACTTCTGAGAGATCCTTCTTATCTGTCTAAGCAAGGAAAAGAATGGACAAACACCAGTCGATGTGCACGCAACTACAAGTGGATTCTCGACAGCGTCCATCTCAAAGGGATGGGGATGGGGCGGTTAAGAAAGCCAGGGGAAAAAAGAGCGGAACGGGCTAATGACAACAAAGTGTGAAGAAGAGGACAAATAAAAGCGTCACATTCTCGAGATTTCTGAATGGCGCCACGCGAGTGCGATACGCAAATCAGGATCTATACGTAAGATTCACGGTTCGAATGGCTAGGTTAGCAAATAATTCCAATACGGGATGATTTTGACAAATTTCAAGAAATCACAACAACAACAACAAGCTGTATATTTGATATTGTCTGTTACATAAACCTCGAAATTCGGGCAAGGCTGATAACATTCACAAACGGGCAAGAGCTTCTAGAATAACCAAAAAATATGGAAGAAGAGTAAATCCAGGAAAGAATAAAAGGAGACGTTGAAGACGGAAGGAGTGTAGCACAATTAAAAGAAAATGGACCTCAACCCATTTGTATGAATCTCATAAAGCAAGATCCATAAATGTAATAACTAAACTACAACAAACGAACTGTCATTGATCCTCAAAACAACACTCGATCGTCGACAAATTTACACTGCTCACACGCATTCTACTAGCGCAATTACAAACGTTGATAACATCGGTAATGAATAGCAGGGCGTAAATACTAACCTAGTCAAAGTAATAAACCACGGAAACTGCTCAAAATCGGGCTTAAATTGATTTTTTTTAATTAAGAAAAATGGAATAAAGTTGTCCGCTCAAGACAGCCCAGTACTAATTTCTTCATTTATCCGATTTTCCGGCTTGCGACCCGGTCACACTTTTTTTTGAAATTTTTTCTCGTTTAAACTCGTTTACTTGTGTTTCACATACCAGATGGCTGCCATCCAGCCTAAGCTGAAGAGGCAACTCGGCCTCGATGGTACGTACGTTGTGGGACTCGCTCACGATGGAGGCTCGTCTCTGGCTTGCTCTACTACCGCGAACGAGGTCACGATTCTCGACATACTTACCAATCAAGTCATCCACAAGCACTGCATAGAGAAGGAAATTGTGGGCATTCATTTTGTTAACCAAGGTGAGCAACCAAGCATCATCGTGATGTATTTACAATTGTAAAAATACTAGATACTCTAGAAATCCATTTCTAAAACTGTCCCGTCCGTGTTGGTGCAATTATTCTGTTCTGCTGTTTTGGTCGAATATTGCTGAGCTAGCACTCCTCTTACGTTATCATTTAAATAATTTTCAGTGCTGTACTATCTCGACAGGAGCCTCCAAGTACACGTTGTTGATAAACGAATGGCCGAGTATCCGTCGTGCAATCGCCTCTCCATACCATTGAAATACGACGAGAACGGTGTTACCGCGTCTGCCTTCAACGAGAATTATCTCGCTTTCGCAACATGCTGCACTACTACGACTGCTGGTGATAGTACGACCGGTCAGGTCGGACAGAGTGACGACGACGATGAAGATGTACGTTTCTTTCACTTACCAATACTACTTTAGATTCTACTCGTTAATTCTGAACCATTTATTCAAAAATTACGGAACTCATAATGCCTGACATTGAGCATCTATTTTGGGCTAGTTCACGAGTAAAAAGGGGCGCTTAACATTTTCAATATTTTTAAATGATGCTAGCTTTCCAATCGCATAGATATATTCCTTTTCAGGATGAAGCGAAGAATCCGATCTGGGTATTCGATATGCGGAGTGTGGAGAAGGTGTGCACGTCGAGAAACTTTATGATATGTAATGTGGATGGCAGGTTCTAGTGGAGACTGATGCGCACTCTGACACTGTCTCGTCCCTCTCATTCAAAGGAAACTTGCTGATTAGCGGTGGTTTGGATGGACTAGTCAACGTTATCGACCTACTGCTGCTGAGGGCGAGTACGTGGTCGCCACAGTACCGGTGCGTTTTGGTAGAAAGTTTGGTTTGGCAATTTAGTTATTCGTTCAGATCGATACTGCTGTGGATAGAGTCGGTGCGTTGAACTATGGCGACGCTGCCAACATTCTATACGTGACGACAGATGACTATCGATGGAATTTACTCAAGATGAACAGCGCCGAAGATATCGACAATATTCTCACGTGAGATTTTAACTTATTCAGACTGGAATTGATGAAATTATGATTACATTTTACCAAATTACCGAGGCTTAACTGAGTTTGTATACAAATGAATTGGTACGATTTTCCTATGATTGGTGCAAAGTTCGTGTACATTTCGTCACCCTGAGCAAGTAACGTCCCTAATAAAAGGTAAGGTAAAGGTGTATCCACGTCAAGCGATTTTACGTCGTGAGACCGCTAGGTGGGACCCACTGGTAAGGCCAGTTTTTAGTTACCCTATACCCATTTACATGTATTATGTATTTCAGGCGTCGTGTTCGCAAAGAACGCAAACTTGTCGACATGGTGGGCCTGCCTAGAGAAGATTTTCCAGTCGCATCAGTTGAATACAACGTCGATGAATCTCGAATGCATCTAATCGGAAGCTCACTTGATGGCACAAAGTCCAGCATAATTGGGGAGTACGATTTCCACAAAGGATTGGTTAGTGAAGCAAGCCATTTTCGATTAATAAATATCACATTTCAGCCCCGTGTAGCGAAATACGTGGACGGGACTTTATTCACTGGTGGAGAGGACGGTTTCATCGCCGGTTTTCAAGTGGAACTGCGTGACGCCGATGGAAAAACATTGAAAGAACGTTTCAAATCTCGGACGCAGCCTTACTAATTGTTATTTTGATTAGGTACAAACCAATATTGTCTTGTATTTTGCTATTGTTGTTTGAATGAAGCTGTTACACTTTCTTCTTTAAAAATTGAAACATTACGCACCTTTTGTGTGGTATATTTAGATACCGCAGGGTCATGCTTTCGAAGTGTTGATAAAAATATGTTAAAAATATTAGCCGAACTAAAAAAAGCGGAATAAAGGAAATACAGTGATTTTAGCGAAAACAAGTTTTTCATTGACATTTTTAGTAAAAATTTTGAATTACCCCCATTTCATACGGTAGTTGGAAAACAAGGTATTCCGTGCAGGAGCTCACAATATTTTTAAATTTTACAGAATTCCACGTTGCAAATTTTTAAATTAATCGATTTCTTTGTTTTCTTGTTATTGTTTACTTATTTAATTAAATTTTCAGGTGTCAAAAATTCGCAAATCAACGTATTCGTCATCTCTGATATAAGAAATCGCTTTGCATGAAAGCGTTCAGCGTATTTTCCGCGGTCCTTCTCCAGAGTCTTCTCGGAGTTGTGATCGCGTGTCCCAAGGACTCAAAGGTTAGCTAGTGTCACAATATAGCTGAATAAGTATCTTTTATCTTTCAGGACCCCAATGCGACCAGAAATGTGAAATGAATTGTAACACTGGCCTGTGTTACTGGCGGAACGAGACTGAAGTATGCATTTGCGAAGAAACGAAATGGACCGGAGCAAATTGTGAGGAAGCCCTGCCTTGTGCTACTGCGAAGTGCAATAACGGGAGATGCGAACCGTACAACCACACGATCATCCCATACATCTGCGTCTGTAATGATGGATACAAGGGCGATAGGTGTGATGAACCTATTATCGATCTTTGCATCGTGAGTGAATTTCGAGCTAAATTTTCCCAAAGTTTCTAATATGTGTTAAGATACGATTTTCAGGGCCAATCGAAAATCACATGCTTTAACGGTGCGACCTGTGCTGATAATAAATGCATCTGCACGAATGGTCAGTAATCAGTCATGCTATCGTGCACTCCTGATTTATGTATTTTTAACTTGTTCATTTTAGGTTTCGGCGGTACTTTTTGCGAAAACAGAGTGCCTTTGCTATCTGAGTATGAGGCATCTTCGTGTAACGCATCTTGTGCTGCTGTTTTCGCGAACAACAGGTATTCTTTTTTTATGGATATTTATTTTCTGTTATATATTTATATGCCACTTTTTCCAGGTGCAACAAGGAGTGCAATACGGTCGAGTGTTTCTTCGATGGACTTGACTGCCACGAACTACCTGAGTACGATGGCGAGAGGGAAATATGGTTAGTTTGTTTTAGAACATTTTCATCACGCTATCTAGATGCTTTTAAATTGTAGGAGACGATACATTTGATAATGTTCAGGATGGATTTGGGATCAGCGACTCAGTGTTTGAATTCCTATGGGAATGACATCTGCGATGAAGATTGTAATTCATATATGTACGGATTTGACGGAGGGGACTGTGAGAAAGGTTGATATTTGAGAGTTCAATGTATGCATTCTATATCGATTACTTACAATCGTGCATATTATTAAAAAAAAATTTAATGTGACTGTATATCTAAATATGTTATATATGTAGAGTTGCGTGGGATGAGGAAGGCCAAGATTCAAATCTCATTGGCCGTGAAGCCAGATGAACTATATGTATCGCACAAATTTTTCATCGCTTATTTGGCACAGGTGAATACATCTTACATCACATTAAACTGGGTAAACGCATTATTGTGTATCTATTTTAGATCATCAGAGCAGGAGTTTCGATAAGCAAGAGCGAAAAAGACAATCACCCCAAGTTTTCTCCGTCGTGAATTCAACGGGATCGAGGAGCTGATTCCGCTGGATGGGTCAAAGCCACTGGATAAGTGAGTAGTGACACAGTTTAATCTGTAATGTGTTCGTTTTTAGATACACCGACTTCACCAAAATTATCCTGGATGTAGATGCAAGCCACTGTTATAATGAAACGTGGAATTGTTTTCGATTGAATGGAACAAGAAATGCAATTCAGGTATAAGCACAGTTATTAATGTAACGACAACACCAATTTCTAGCCAATAATCACACTTCTCCAAACAAAGTTTGTGAGATCCGAACGGAGGCTTATATTTCCTTCTCGCTCGCAAGAGGTCTCATTTATCGTAATGGAAGTAGATACTGACCAGGTAAATATTTTAATCATTTCTTTCATTATGATTTGTACTTTATTGAAAGAAAAAGATGCGATGCGAGTTCACTAATTGAATTAGTCCACAAAAAATTCGCCCAGGATGCAATAACCGCAGCCTGGCTGGAGATCTTCCTTGCTGTAACTATCTCGATGCTCATCACACTAATCATTGCTGTGGTTATAATCGGATGTTGGATCCTTCGTCGTCGCCGGCAATATTCGAAGACAGTCAAGGACGGAGGGACAAGGAACGGATGGATAGATCATCGTATGCTTAATTGATTGTTCCCTAGTAATCATTGCGACATTCCGAATTGAAGTTCCCGGATTGCTAGGAATCGTTATACCGGTCAAAAATGCTAAAGTATGCATGTCAAGTGACCTATCCACCCTATAGTCAAAATCCTGTATTCAGAGAAGAATCGTCTTGTTGCCGCTGTAGAGGAGGGCAACGTCTCTTCGTTATCTGCACTCCTGTCGGGATGACTCCGTTAGAAGCAGCCAATGCAGAGGATGTGGCCGGAAACACAGTGGTCAGACAATTGAAAATCACTTTTTATGTCGTCCATTTTCTGGAATTAAAGTTCGACTCTTGTTGAAAATATCACCCAGACGCTTGGTATACTATCTGGCTGAAGCAAATAGTCAATTTGTAGCTTCACATGGCTGGAGCGCGAGATGACAAGGAGGTGGTCGAGAAGCTGTTGGATTCGAGAATGTTTGACGTGAGTGTTAGAAGCACTTGTGTCGACACTGCCAGAAAACGAAGTTGTACCCGTAATACCCGTAATCATGTAAATATCTAAATACATCTGCTGTTGAGGTGTGTTCTGTGAACGCGATCGGCCAATCTCCTCTACTATATTCACTGAGAGAAGGCAAACCTGGTCTGGAGACTCTCACTTTACTCGTGAATGCAATTAACGAGGCCAAGCTGCGACAGAGATCTACGAGCCAGAGCACACGGGCAGCCCCAACTCTTTTGTAAGTCATAAGTTACATATATTTTTTGTTGTAATGTTATTAAAATATTGCTTTGGTATTAAACGCATCCTTATAGGATGCATACGGCGTTAACAGAAGAACCGGGCTGGGGTCTGACGGACTCAGTGGGTAGATCCGCATTGCATCATGCAGCATTGGCTGGACGACCGCGTCACTAATTCATTTTCTCGTTTCTCATGGAGCTTCGCCTGGACTACAAGATGCGTCGGTGAGAGATCGTCTCGTTTCACTCTAATTTTACCAAAATAGTTATCCATGCGATTCCAGGGCAACACTCCGTTACATCTGGCAGCGATAAATGGACATGCGGAGACGGTGCATGCGCTGTTAGACGAGCGGGCTGGAGTCACAGTGACTAATTCACTCGGGAACACTCCTGCCCAGGTAAAGAGTTAGCGCTTTCTCATTTGCGTTATATTTTCTGAAACGGCTGTATAACATTGAATAACTATTGCAGGTATGCTCGTTGAACGGCCATTCCGTTTTGGCAGCTATGCTCTTCGGGAAGGAAGATGCGGTAATATCAGCGCCCATTCGATCTCGACACGACTCTCAAAGAGGAACCATGTACTCCACCGTCGAGAGTGTATTCAGTGGTAAGAATTTAACGCATTTAATATGTATTGTCACAACCAAATGAATTTAATTTGCAGATGATCCTGATGAGCTTGTCCTACCGTCTCTTCTGAGTTTCACTGCGGACTTGACGCCTCTCATGACACCATCATCACCCGGAACTGCTGAATCCGGAGGAGGGGGCCTCTCCTTGTCGGGACTAGGACGCACTTTGTCGAGTGGGAAGGGTACTCTATCGGGCTCAGTCGATGCACTCCTTTCTACGCCGACTCCCAAGTTGCCTCACATTCTGACACCACCCTCGCAACTAGTGGAGATATCGCCCGAACGACTCGATACAACACCCAGCACATTTCCCCGAAAGTGAGTTTTGTGCGTATAGTGATTAAAACAAGCCTAATTGTATGCAGTAGTAGAATAGCATTCAGAAACGCATATTTTACTTTTACTGAATCATCTCTTGAATTTTAAGGTGTTTGTATGGCGTCGAGCGCTCTCCATCCGACCCACGACCTTCGCAGTTGACATCTCCGTATGGCGCCGTTTATGGCAAGAGGCGGAGTTTACCAGGTATGCTAGGATAGTCAGTTTGTTCTTTCTTGTTCAGTATTCAGCATCAGTTCACATTTCAAGCCCATCTCTTTCAGACGGTCCTTCCATCACCTCCAACTATCGCGACGTTCTTCTCAGTCCCGCCCATTTCACATACGCCACCAACACGATGTCATCAACATCGGAGCGATCACAATCAAGCGTGGGTCACGACTCGCTAGTATCCTCCTTCCGACCACCTCTTAGCTAGTGACGATTCAACCCTTAACTTCATGAATGATGCGATACATCTGAGGAGATTACTCCCTAGTCCGTAATATGTCCTTCTTACTAGACTGTTCTCATTACACCTGTACAGGGAATTTCGTTTTCATCTAGTCGTTTGCCTTTTCGCCCCGTCCGTCCGTCTTGTGAACTAATAAGTGGTGCAGCCACGCAGTAGTTTTCCCCCGTGTAGTTCGTAGACCCGACCAATTTTCAGCCCGAATATCAGGTACTTACTTCATTCCATTTGTGAGTTTCGACAATTCAATATTCTCTCTGATTACACGTGGATTGATTTCTTGCCTTTTCATGTATAGAATCCAGTGAATGATCTATTGACTGTGGAGAGAAGGCAATTAGTATTCCCTTATACTGCAGTTTTGTTCTGCCGTTCAAACATTTTTCGTTTTTCACCCTTAAATTATCCTTATTTGTAGTACGGCGTTTGTTTTGTTATCTATTGATCTGTTGTGTTGTATACTCCGTTTTGCTGTAGTGCATGCCCTTTCTCTAATGTGGTAGTCTGCGATCGGCCGATTTCGTCCTATCCCGTTCCAGCTCTGCACACTCAGTCATTCCCCCCGTCAGACTCACACGATACTCATACCGACCCGACCGTAGTATTGTACACCTATTCTCCTGTGATCAACCGTAGCCCGTCCATCCCCTAATTAACACTTAGGTTAGCAGAGCATACGAAACAACACTTCTCCTAGATAGAATTTCGCCATTTATCACCTTTGATGAATTTCGAATCTTGCACCATATTGCCAAGATAATAATCCGTTTCGTCATTTTCGTTTTTGTATTTTCGTTTGTTTGTTTGTTTGTTTATCGTGATCTTCCTCCCATATGGTTTATTGATTATTGCATACTTTATACGAGTTCTCTTTGTTTGTCTTTATTCTTTGACTCTACAGAGCACGGTAATATTTAGATCCCCCCTTAATATTATTTCCAGTTTTCCTTTACTTTCTTTTCGTGTTATCCCTCGTTGTCATCAATGTATCTAAATTTATGGACCCCAGTGACTACTTCGTGCAATGTGTTACAATGCTTGGAATTGTATGAATACATATGAGAAAATAATTTCTTGATGCGATGTATTCATAATGGTTGATTCTAATAATAGAGGGAGTCTTTGGAGGAGGGGATCTGTTGACGAGAATCCAAGCAATTCCGCTAAACCTTAAAAAAAAACCAACAAGCAAACATTCTACTCGTGTGCTGAACTTTAGCCTTTACTTGTTACAATAGTCGTTTCTTCTACTACTTTAGTCAACACTTCTTCCGATTTCATCGAAGTATCTTCCAAATCCATCGATCTCTCTACGTGGAATGTTGCGAGGCGTATCATCGCTTGGAATTGTATGCATACAAGAGAGTGAGAGAGAGAGCAAAGGCGGCATAAAGGGACGATGTCTCCATATTGATTGCTTATCATATCAGAAGAGAGGGAGTGACGGGGGAAGGAAGGAAGAAGGAGGAAAAGAGAGACACAAGAGACAGATTCACACTAGTCATTTCACACTTTCACTTTGGCTCCGTGTAATCATTCTTGTGGATTATTTGATCGATATTATGCTAGACGACGGGCTTCTTCATTCTGCACCAATTGAATGAACAAACGACTAGTTTTTTTTCTAAATATGTTATGGTTGTGATGTGATTGCTCTCTCAGATGTCCGTGGCTCCTCCGAAACCGGTGACTGTAGACGGCCGGAAATATTATGATGATGTGCGTTTCACTAAATATCTGAATTATCTCCCCGGGTTTGGGAATCTAGACCAGGATGTAGAATCCGTCTCTTCATTCCTAGCACTCGGACATCGATCAGAGTCAGAGTCGGAAAAAGAGACGGACGGATTCTTGCGAATCCATACAAGCTTTCAAAAATGCTGATAATCAGTCTGTTCATTGTGCACGGTGAAATGAAGAGACTGATAATTCGACTGTCGGACATCTCTAATTCGACTTGAGGTGCTTGTGAATGGAGGTGCGGGAACGGTTCCTCGTGGGGCGACGCCGCATGCCACGTATTACCACCGGAGCAGCAAATGGTCGTGCGGGGTCCGGGACCGTCTCCGCCAAATTCGGCCACAGGCAAGTGTCGGCCATTTTGCGGTCGCGGCGCCGTGATATTACGGCTCCCGAAATGATCATTCTGACAAGAGAAGAGCTCTTTTCATTGCCCCGGAATGATAATTTTGGCACCGTTGCACTCTCCCCTCTTCATTGGAATCGTTTAATCAACCTTCCTGCAGGCCATAGGGTATACACGCAGAATGGACTCACCGGACAGCAGCCAGTTCAGTCACAGCCACAGGGAAGACCGGGAGAGGTGAGGACTGAAGGGTCATCTGCTCTGAAACATCCATAAAAGGTTTTTTCGCAGTGACAAATGTCGCTTTTCGAGTGTTCCTAAACGATCGACCTGCTGAATTTATCAAAATGAAAAATCCGTCTCTTCGTTCACAATGCACTTAGTGTTGGCAATTTGATTCTTCAATGATTCTCAGACACTTTTGATTCCCTCTCATTCGGAGCGGTTTGATTATGAGAATCCCGGATTCTTCGAACCATAACTTCCTTCAAAATCAATATTTCGATTTGAAATTTTTAGAGTAGGGTAAGGATCCCTATCCCACGACCCTGTAAAAATTTCGTACAAATAGCTCAATTTTGAGAATACCGTGTCCTCTTCTGGACCATTAACCTTTTTCAGTATTTTTCAGTTTTTCAGTATTTAGTATTTTCAGTATTCAGTATCTGTTTGTCACGTTTCGAGCAAAAACTAATCATTCCTAAAGTTTCCATGAGATCAGACTGATTCGATTTGACCCTATTTTCTCCCATGTGCCTGTGATTTTGACAGTGAGCGAGAGTGGACGGGATTTTAATTCCGGGCTTCCCTAGGTGAGAAGTTTCCTTTTCTTTTGATTTTGAATCGAATTTTGGGAAATTGGGCTACTTTTCGATGCAAAAATGCTTCTAAACATGCTTCTAAACATCCTGGATTCTTCAACCCTTTCCTCGAGGAATCATTCCATTCTTCGCAAAAGAGAGGGAATCGGTTTCGAACAATCATTCCATTCCTCAACCCGCTAGTGGGAGCGGTCAGCCAAGAATCAAAATGCCAACACTACAATGCACGAGAAACGAAGAGACTGATTCTTCATCCTGCCACGCCTAATCAAAATCGTAAACACATAAAATATGATGGTGTAGGCACTGGCTGCTCCCCTTCCGTCCCTCCATCACGTAAGGGAACTCATTGGACTGAACGTCGGAGGAACGCATTACGTGACTCTGTATGAGACACTCGCAAGGTGAGCACTCATGTCTTTCCCTTTTCAGAAAGAAGATCTAAGTAAGCTGATAACGTATCTAAATATATCGCATAGCATCATATTGCTTTATTTTTTATTGGGTAGGAATGACCCCGAAAAGGAAGCTGTAGCCCATTCTGCCAGATTTTCATTCTGGGAATGTGGGAGGAGAGACTGTGGGCTGAAGAGTCATCCACTTTATCGCCCGGAATTTGCTCTTGGTCATCAGTTGAGCACATATTACTCTCATTTCTTTCGGGGTCAGTAACTCGCTTCTTGCAATTTCAGACATCAAATTCATCGAAAATCGGGAAGAATAGAGTTGTAATGTTTCGTGGGTCTCCAAGTGTATCGCTTCTCGCCTCTCTCCAGAGACTGATAGTGATAAGAGGGATTGGAATGCGATAGAGACAAGCCATTTCATATTTCTCATGTCTTCTTCAAATCTGATGCAATTTAAGATAAAATAAACGTGTTGTAAATTTTTTTGAGGAGCGCTTGAGGAGCGCACACGCTCACATTAATTTCAAATATTAAGATTCCGCTCACCATACTTCGAGCGATTGGTCACTCTCAATCAGACGAGTGGAAAGATCTTCCAATTCGACTCCAATATCATTGTAAGCGCTGATATTTCAAACAAAGAAAAATAGTTAAAATTAAATCCTTGTTTAACATTAGAAGTTCTGAGAGTGTCTATGTGCACTCATTATCACCAACGCTGTAAAAGACTGTTCGAAATGGAGAGAGTCGAATACATTTCGAGTAAGGCTGTCCTAATGACGAATTGTTCTCTTCATTCTGCATTCTCTCTCGTCACTCTAACCGGATTGTGACATCCCTTATTTAGAATATTCTATTACAGTTCGATGCATCGGGAGCGATTTTTATCAATCGGGATGGCGGTCTCTTCAGATATGTCCTCCAGTCAGTTATATCCCTTACTCCTTATCTACTTGCTTCCTTATCTCTTTACCTTACTTGCGCATTACCTGCTTCTAAAGTGGGGAAAGTGATAAATGTAAAATATTTATAACGCCCGATAAATAATTAGGAGCTCTCGACTTGCAGGTACATGAGAGATGGAAAGAACGCTGTGTTACCGGAGGATTTGGCACTGCTCCGACAATTGAGAGTAAGCATCATCACACTTTTATCTCTTCAAATTAATGAAAAAAATTAATTTTATTTGGACGCGGATGCTTGATCATCAGTGTAAACTCCTCAATTTTCCCAATTGGAATTTCGGTGGGGCTTGTGGTTGTGCATTAGGCGAATCAATCCCGTATCCTACAAAATCTTGCCTATTTCCTCTCCTCAAAGGGTTGAATAGGTGCTCCTGATCGATATTCTCTCTAGATCTGATGAACTTCATTCCAGAGAGAGGCGGAATTCTTCGGTCTCGGAGGATTGAAGGAACTGGTGGAGGAGCAGATTCACATTGTGAAGCAGAGAAGGGATGAAAGAGATGAAGTTATCCAGGTATGGGAATTTCAGATCGAAATACGGTCAGCCATCTCTTCAATTCGCATACTATGTATTTCGCCACTTTGACACGCGCTCCTAATTTGTTTATCGTTTTAGAAACACACCTAAAACGTCCTGTTTTCCTTTAGTTTGTTTCACCGAGACGTCTTATCTCTGCGTTAACGAGTGTAGAAGAGTTTAGTTTAGGCGTATTTATTGAATCAACAGTGTTTTTTGAAAGAAGAAAGAAAGTCACTAATCGATTGTTTTCAGTCCCTCAAGGCTACCGTATCCTCGATCTCTCAGTCTCTATACGTCACTAATTTCTCTCGTCGTTAGACTCTCGAAATAGCTGCTAATTTTCAATCAACCATTCTCTGGGGAACGGTAAGAATCCGCCTCCACGAAATAGACCTCAACTCTGCTATCTAATTGACTTTGATGAGATCCTTTCTACCCGAAAAATCATACAATTATTACCTATATACATACATACATAGTTCACCTTTGTTGTTGTAAGAGTGCCATACTTTTTTTTTATAAAATACAAATACAATCTTCACGCCGTCGCAAGCCACAATTATCTGTTGATCCCTTCTAAATAAAGCCATCTGTCAATAATGTTTGCAAATTAATTGCTTCAAAGCCGATCAAATAACATTTCAGCAAAACGTTGAATAATGTCGATCAAGATAAAAGCGTATTCAGTTATACTCAGCATACCGGGTGGCAGCAGTGAAAATAAGCGTCATTTGGCGATCGTAAGAAGGATTGGGAGAGAAGTACCATCTCATCGAGTGGTATGTCTCAAGAAGTGAGGAGGGAACGAATCCGTAATCCCATAATTTCCATGAGTTATCTGGGATACAAATCTACGTATTTATGGGACAAAAAGTACGCGACTGAGAAAAGAACGAAACAATCCAACATTTGAAGATCGAGAGTTTCATCTACAGAACATAAATCAGTTAAATTACTAAATTGAAAATAAATAAATAAATTGTGGCCGATGTTGACCGGTTGACTGTTCTTTTTTTCACACAAATCGACTGCATCTTCTGTATTCATTCCAATTGGCATCAATACTCATGGCAATCTCAAAAAGTTGATCCTGTGTCATTTCACCAGTATCGAATCCCCTTCCCTCCATCTTTCACCATTCCCCCCAATCTCTTCCAAATCAGGAAGAACGGGTGCCATTGAATTATGGAGAAGAGGGCGTTACAATGAGATTAGTGGTCTCTCCTCGCTCAAGAGTTCCTCCCGTCCTCCTCATCCCTCTTCAAGTCTGTCACGAAGAATTGGCGCACACTTACCTCGCTTCTCCCTTCTTCCATCGCTCTGCGGATAATAAAATATTGATAAAAAACGTTTTTACTAAGTATTTGCTTCTATTGAAAACTAGAGTTCTCTTATTGGAAAATGATTTTCCAATAACACTAATGGATTTCCAATAGTATCCTCATTCTTCACACACACTCGTCGCGAGAGCAGTCTAATCCCCTTGTTCGGCTTATTGGGAATCCGGAAAATAAGAGAACTCTATTGAAAACATTATCCTAATCGAGGGTTAGCAATCACTCTCTAGAGTCTGAGATCTCTGCGGAAGATACCTTTTATCCAATCTTTTTGATACTTGCTATTTTCTTCAAATATCAAAATATGTTAAAAATATTAAATTAAGGAATGATTGTTTGCAAAAAATCTATTGATATGTGTTGTATACTAGAATAGAATATTAGAGTAATGAGTATGACACAACTCTAACGTCATTTCAAATGCATAGAGTCCCGCACGGAATTCCCTGATACGCAATATACCGTAATCCCGTGTTGTGCAATTATTGCCCTGGCCTAAACTGACTCGCTCTTCTCTCTCTTCTAGTTCTTCCCCGCCGTTTCCACGCTACTTTTCTGTAAATAGTCTTCTACAATAAATTGCTGACATCACCCGTGGTTGGATCTTCACTCAAGGACACAAATACACAACATTATTGGCGTTCAGGAGTTAACCGAACTAAAAGTAAGTGAATTTTCGAATATTTTCGAAAATCGTTTTCTTCGTTTTTTCGGGTTTTCTTGAGTTCGCCACTGGCTCACACCAGTGGTAAGAAGCACCCCGCACGGGGATCACAGCTTATCCGTCACGGAATCAGAATCAGCCCCCACAGGCACACGATTTCTGATACCCTCGCCGGAGGCCCTGCCCAAAATTTGATTTTGGAAGGCACCATCACGTGGTGAAGGTTGTGGAGGAGTCGCAAAGCAAGCGTATTGTGATCTATCAAGTAGAAGTAAAGCTATCACAGGCTAGAATCTCATCATTTGCACGAAATATTCTCAAGAGTTGTCTGTCTCGCCTGAAAAATGGAAGAAGCAACTGAGAAAATGGCGGAAGTGTTGCTGGCAATGCAACAGATGATGGCAGCACAGCAGGCTGAGTTGAAAGCATTGAGAGACCATCAGGCACAGAGTGCAACCAGTAGTGGAGACGACTCGAACAAGAGTCGCGGACCCTCAGTGGACTCCCTGGAGAAGCAAATCAGATTGTTCAGTTACAATGCTGATGAGGGATGGACCTATGAGGCATGGTGGACTCGTCATGAGGGCCTGTTCAATTCTGTGAAAGTGGAAGATGGAGAGAAGAACCTCATGCTATTGAGACATGTGGATGACACAGTGGACAGACAGTTTCGTGACCACATTCGACCAAAGAAACTGACTGAAATGTCATTCTCTGAGGTTCATGCGGTCATGACGAAATTGTTCGGAGACAAGAAGACCATTTTCGAAAAGAGACTCGAAATGTTCAATCTCAAGATGTCAAAGGTGAATATTGACGATCTTCGAGAATTTGCAACGAGAGTAAATCGAGTGGTCGAGGATGCTGATGTCACCCAGCTTACCCCGGATAAGATCAAGACGATGATCTTCTTGGCAGGTGTTGATCTACCGAGACACACCGGTGCCATGTTCCACATCATCAATGGCATGAAAAGGGAAGAGAATCCCACCCTCGAGAAGTTACTCGAGATAGCTGATAGCTTCAAGGAGGCTCAGCTAGACTCTCAAACAGTGACTGGCCAGAATCGATCTCATGTTAATGCTGTGAGGCAGCATTATGGGAAGGGGAAGGAGAAGTCCCGCCGAGATCGAAGCTCTTCCACAGACTCTGATAATGATGGATGTGAAAGATGTGGTCGAGATCACGATGATGGGAGGTGTCCATTTGTGAGTGCGATCTGTCACAAATGCAAAGAGACTGGTCACATAAGAGTGAAGTGTCCAGGGAGGAACAAGGGAGCCAAACCCAAGTTCAACAAGATCAAGAGCGAGCGATCAGGAAACTCATCAGAGTTCGATGTTTCAATGAAAGTGAATGGAATGAAAGTGGAAATGAGTGTTGACTCAGGTTCCGATCTGACATTCATCTCGAAGCACACGTGGAAATTGGTTGGATCACCGAGAGCAAGGTGTACCAACGTCACTCCCGAGTGCCCTAATGGATCGATTTTCCTTGTGACTGGAAAATGCGATGTTCATTTGGAGATGAATGGGGTCATTACTTTCGGAGAAGTATATATCACTGAAGATGTGAACGTGCTTGGAAAAGATCATATGCAGTTCTTCTTTACTCTGATTCCCAAGAGGGCGGAGGCTCAGCTCAATCACCCGATCAGAAGTATCGAGGTTACAGAGACGGATGAAAGACTCCCCTCTGGTACTGGAGGTGTGAAAGATCACTCCAGGGATTACTCGATTGCTATCGAGGGTACAGAAAAGGTGAAAGGCCCATTTTCTGGAAATGGCACAGAGGTGAATGAGATATTTCACTCTGGTACTGGACTAGTCACGAACGAATCCAGGAATTACTCGATTCACACAATCGAGGGTACAGCAATGGTGAAAGACCCATTGACTGGGAATGACGATCTGTCTCCTGGGATTGCTATTCTGGAGAGATCGGTATCTTCTCCAAGGAGATCAAGTCTGAAAGATGACGAAATTCACTCGAAAGAGGAAGTCGCAGTTGCTTACTGTGCAGTGAAGAAGGATCGCGAGATTCTCACATCCGAGTCGATGACTGAAAGTCTGCTCGCGAACGAGCTGAAAGATGGCGTTCTGACCGGTTCAGACTCAGGACTTCTGGGTCAAGACCAGATGGAAGTGAAGAAGGAACACGGATCGCCGACTTCGTCAAGCTGCGACGCGTTGAGAAGAACCGACTACCGTAACCCTTCGTGCGGAGATGAGCCCGCCGACTACAACTCATCACCAACGGAGACGTGCCCGGCAATGATGCCGATCGAGCGAGTGCAAGAGAAGAAGAGATAACTGTCGCGCAATGCCAGTCCTATTGACCACATTTTGTTGATATCGTGGCCCACTCTCATATTCTTTTCTTCGTTTCTGTTTTATCAGATACTCCCAAGTTCGTATCTTAGAAGGGAGGTGTTGTATACTAGAATAGAATATTAGAGTAATGAGTATGACACAACTCTAACGTCATTTCAAATGCATAGAGTCCCGCACGGAATTCCCTGATACGCAATATACCGTAATCCCGTGTTGTGCAATTATTGCCCTGGCCTAAACTGACTCGCTCTTCTCTCTCTTCTAGTTCTTCCCCGCCGTTTCCACGCTACTTTTCTGTAAATAGTCTTCTACAATAAATTGCTGACATCACCCGTGGTTGGATCTTCACTCAAGGACACAAATACACAACAATATGCTGACAAAAAAAATTCAAATACACGAAAAAAGGTCATGTAAGGCTAATCCGACATGGGTATTACACCTACATCCAGGTGTGGTCAACAGTATCATAACATTAATTGCGGGGTATTCTACTCCCGAGGGATCTCGCACGACCTCTAGTGGATAATCTTCGACCGCTCCTTATATGTAGGGGCGGGGCTTGGAAAGAAGGCGGCCAAGAGGAGCCCTTGGGAAAGAGAAGGGGGAAGGGAAGGGGCTACTGTAGCTGAACCTCGTTAGAGCGTGCTTGTTAGTTCTTCCCGTCTTCTCTTCAGAGAGAGAAGAGAAGAATCTCCTCTAACAATGGAGATCGATGATCCCACTCCTTCTTCCTCTTCTCACCACACCTTAGACGACGTTGTGAAAGCTCCCCACTCGACACTCGGAGAGGATTACGGTAGGTGAGGGGGGGGGGAGGCGTATTAGGACCAAGGAGAGAGGTTCAATCAGGGAAGAAGAGCTGATTAGTGACGACGGCAGAGGCAAGTCAATCAGAGAGTTGACAGAAGAAAAGGGAGCGCCGTCGCGAGCCAAAAGTCTTGATTGCGTGTGTGCTCTGATTGGAATCAGTCGGGTCCGCGGAGCTTCGTCCTTGCGAGTCGTCGACCTCTCCCGCTTACTCTTTATGTACATTAACGGCTTTTGCAATCGAACGCGAGTCGCACTCGCTTTCATAATAATAATTCATGCATTTTTTTCAAGAAATGTATATTGATTGGGCATAGATACGAACACTGCTTGAAATTTATTAAAAAAAATTTTCTCAACCAAAGACATTCGTATCATCGTCAAATCAGTGTTGCCTCTTTGCAGTTTCATACTTCTCGTTTGGATCCGTCCCTCCGGCTTACATAAAGGTCAGACCAAGATGATTAGATAAGACTGTGTGGGTAAATAATTCGTCTCTTCACTCCGCTTTCCCTATTGCCAATGTGACCAATGCATGAGGAATGAGGAGGCGTATTCTTCACCCAATAGATCAATCCGTAATGAGGCTTCGTGTCACAGCCATCATTCCAGGACCCAGAAGACGAATTGCTCCTTCAACCAACGCTCGACTATGACAGTCTACAGGTGCTTCCAGAACCATACAAGGTGAGCTATCTCAGAACTTGTCTCATATTTGGTCCAGGCAAGGAATGGCGTGGGGAAGGCAAATAAGATGAAAAGTTAACTCTGTGAACAAGGCTGTGCCAGGAAATCAGAGAAAACTCGTAATCCCAGAAAAGTAAGAAAAGGTAGTTACCGTAATTTTTTCCTTGCCTCGATATGCGCGTAATCAAGCCTTAATTCACGTGGGGACACATTCGTGCCCCTCTAAGCCCCTTGAATGCGCTCATTACCTGACGATTCATCGATTTCATCCCACTGGCGACGATACCTTTTCCCCTTTAGCACATAGCTATCTCCCTTTCCTAGTCGCTGACCTACCATCTAACTATAGTATCTCCGACGATCTACCTTATCCCCCACCCCTACATCATGGCTTATCACTTCCAATGTACGATGATGCATTGCAGAGTGATGCTTGACTTGGATTTGCCAGAGGAGGCACCGGGTCCGCCTGGGTCAGGTCTGGTGCATGGTGGTCTCATCCCACTCCATCACCATCATCACATGTACCATCTACACCATCTACACCCTCCCAGAGTGCGTATTCAATTCGTTTTTCTTTGTTCTGACGCAGCCACAATTTGAAATTACCGATATATCTAGTCCGTTGTTTTGTCATTGAGAATTCCCTCATATTACGGTGTCGATATGCGGTGAACCGAGGTGATGTTAAACACATAGACGAAATATCGAGAGGACCTGATTTCGGAGACGGTTTGTGGAAGAGCGCAGCGATTTGACGAGTGCTGGGCAACGATATCAGCTCTTGATCTTCATTGATCATTTATTTTCTTTGTGTAGCCCTCATCGCCTGCCTGCACTTGCTGTGGTTGCGGTATCGAGGATCGACACTATTTCGCTGTCGGCGGCAAGAAGTTTCATGAAAATTGCCTCAGGTATTTATCTATGTACAAATTTCACCTTGTCCGTTGACTCGATGTTTATTCTGATCACAGCATTGTAAGAAAATAGGGTATCGATATTGATATATTATCACGTTTTTACGTTTGTTCGTTTCGTTTTCGGATACTCAGTTTATTCCTTCAGATGCTGCGCATGTTCTACTTCTCTTGCCGAGTTGAAGAGCTGCTTTGAGCGATCGAGTTCGATCTACTGTAAAGGGTGTTATGACCAGTGAGTTATTTCGACTTTTGCACTTTTCTTCGCAAGAAATTCAAAATCTAGCAGGCAATTGTTTCTTCTATTCATTTACACTTTCAATTATTTTTGTGTAACTCCTTTTTCTCGCCTCTTTACCCGTTTATCTCTCCCCATAGTCATCCAGCTCGAGGGAAGATGCTAAATCAGTTTACCCCTCCCTCCCTCCTCTTCCCTCCTCCTCTCCTCAGCAGAACGAGCGGAAACTGTGGCCAGCAGATACATAATGCGATTTGGTGGTTGAATTCTCGGCAGCGAATCCGTTTTGGTTATAGGCCCGCTTAACGAATTCGGTAAGGATCTTGAACATGTGCAATCATCCCGATTCGTTCATGAAATATCGCCAAGCAAAGTCGTCTCGGTTCAAGAAAGAGCGATTGATCGAAACGTTTAACTAAATCGAAAGGACACTTCGGAAAAGCCCTTGAGGCAATTTGAATTTTTCTTTCCTAAAAAGCGTTGTCCTCAACTTTGGTGAAAGCACCTCACGCCAGATCTGTCCTACATGCGTCCCCCCGCCCTTTCCTTCCTTCCTGATGAACCATCTGTCTCGTTTCTCCTTGCGTAATGCTTACCCCATGAACACTCATCATTTTGATAGCAATTACCTCACGGGGGACACGACTGTACTGGTTATTATATTCGGCTGAGAAGATGAACATTGGCATGTTGGGAAAAATAAAACGTTGTGACCAACAAATACGCTAGCTTCATCTAATGATATTAATGAGAAGTCAACAGTTGGTATCGGGACATGGAGGGATACTTGAGAAGTCCTTTAGTCCACTCTCTCCTCTTCCCCTTAGGCTACATGTGTCATGTAAAGGAGCCGATTAGGAGATGACAGCTGAACACTTGTAAGGGCGATAATAGACTGTATCTAAGAGGAAGAGAAGGGGGATTAGCACTTTGATACACCGCTGGCTGGTAATAGAAGGGCGATAATACTTGAGTTGTCTTAGTTGGGATGAAAGTGGTGAAGAATCCTTTTCTGGTTTAGTTATCCAGCTTTGAGCTTATAACCTACGACTGATGATAAGATGATACATAGATGAAGACAACCTGCCATGGCGGAAATCAAACTTATTGAATAATAATCTGATCAAGTGTACTTCTTAAGGACATTCTCTGCCAAGTGCGCGGGCTGCGATCGATCCATTTCACCGTCGGATTGGGTGAGGCGAGCGAGGATAAATGTGTATCACATTGCGTGCTTCGGATGCAATCAATGCAAGCGGCAACTCAGGTAGGACTGACTTATTCCATGATAAAACGTATTCGCACGGTATGGAAAAATGCAGACAATGCAGACAGTTGTCATATGAACCTTCAACTTCGAATGTGTGATGACTGACTATTTCAGCACTGGCGAGGAGTTCGCTATTCAGGAGAACAAGTTGCTGTGCAAGCAGCACTATGATGAGCTCGTTGAGGGTGACAGCGGTGAGGAACATTTTTTTCTATTTTCTCGTCCGGAACATTCAATCAATCAATCAATCCATTTATCATGTCTGGCAGTGGTTGCTATCTAGATGAGGATGGGGAGGAAATCTTCATAGGGTGTATTCCACCAGTTGCCAATAGTTCGGTCCAAATCGTCCTCCAGCGCACTCTTGCCTGGCTTGCCTGTCTTGTCCGGAACATTGGAAAGGGACCTAATAAGTAACTAGAATATGCATATTTATAGCAATCTCGAAACAGAAGACAAAACGCGTGAGAACGACGTTCACCGATGACCAGATCAACGTACTTCAGGTTTGAATTTTCATTGTTGAATACAACGGTTTTATAAGTGATGCTTTCAGATCAAGGTGGGGTGTTAGAGGGACTTTTCTTCTTTCAAAATAGTCATTTCAAGGGCTTTCGGCTCTGGGGATAAAATATATCGATTGCAGACTCATTTCAACATCGACAGTAATCCAGACGGGGCGGATTTGGAGAGAATCGCCCAGCAGACAGGACTGTCCAAGCGAGTTACACAAGTCTGGTTTCAGGTATACATTTAATTGATACTAATCTAATATATAATAAATGGTGAGGCAAAAAATGGGAAAAAACATTAATAGTGATGAACAAGACATGCGTTACGTAAAATCAGGATCTAAGTTGTTCTTCATTGCAGAATTCGCGAGCACGTCAAAAGAAGTATAACGTGAAGAAGCCGGGCACAGGTGAGGAATACAACAACTTTGAAAAAGCCCTAACTAGAGGATCTTAGCTGATGATATTGAACTGATGATGCGATAGGTAGATAATACGGTCCCGTCAAGAGCTATTGACATGACATCAGGTGGCGGAGGACGAACAGACTCTCTTCCTTCCTCCTCCGAAGACGCTCTCTCTCCTCACAGTGAAATGAGCAATGACGAATGCATATTCCAGCATACATCCGTCAACAAGTAAGTTTGCATACACCAATTAGGAAAAAATGACAATTACGAAAACAGCGCTATGTCGAATGAGAACTTTTGGAGGCGAGAGACAACTGTTATGTAAGAGAGCATATTGCGAAATAGATAGTACTCATTCGACATAGTTCGGGAAAACTCTTCCACAAGAAGTCCAATATAGCTGCACAAGAGCTATTGTTTATGGGCCAGAAAAGAGAAGTTCGACATAAATTGCAGCATGGAAGATGCGAATACACGTCATCATCGAATGGACATGATGGGAATGGGACTGCAAGCTATTGATTACGACTGATCGATTGATCCAAAGATAACATTAGACACTTCTCTCATCAGCATCTTTGCCTTACAAATCTCAGATTTCAATTGAAGATTTATGCCCTGTAATGCCATGTAGTATTTAATTTTCTCTAGTCGATTTCCCCTCTCGAATACGGTTAGTTGTGATCCTCTTATGCTTTGTCAATTCGTGATCTCATTTTCCCCTAATACGCTTGTCCAATGAATGGTCTGACTCTCCCAATTTCCTATGTTCTCTCACTTTTCTAATCGTCGACAGAACATTGTAAAATGGGAGGGTCATACGATTGTTCTCGTCTGCTCCAATCTCATTTATTCATGTTCTTTTCACTGCTTCTTCCTTTATTTTCGTGTTTCGAAAATTGATGTGTGCTGTACACGCATTACCCTATAAAGGAACAGATTTTGAGATGATTGAACGATTGCAATCTTGTTTCAATGAGGAACTCATCCTTCATTTCACCTAAGAGCGACCGAATTTGAGGGAGCCCCCTTCAAAGAAGCATTTGGTGAGCGATTTGGCTATCGGAGATTATCGAATAGATCGTTCATTGGGCCTTTTGTACGCATATTTTTGAGGGGGAGAGGGAGCAGATTAATGTTAGCTGTCAGGATAAAGAATTGGTTCTTCGTGCGTGTGCTCTTTCAAATACCATTGTGACGATAGGAGCACATTAGGATATTGTTTCTTTGTTCTGTTCTTCATCACAAGAGTTTGGCGCTTCATGCATTTGGGAAGTTTTGCGACAGTTCACGGGCTTTCCTCGTAAGCAATAACTTCCTCACTGATAAAGGCACCTCGAAGGACCGTTTCGCCCGCCCATCCGATTAAATTATGTATGTTCATCGCGATCTTTGCTCTGTGAGCGATAAACTATGTAGATACGATTCAACAAGAAGTATGTGCTGACGGGCCGTGAATGACAAACTGTGCTTTAAATTTTCGAGGCTACGGCGTCGATTAACGATTGTATCGTAATGAGGTCGTTTCCCTCGTTGTCCCAAAATAAAAATAGTTTTTACCGTCTCTGAGTTGTGCTATCAATCACAATTCAAGAAAAAAGGGACTGATCAATAAATTATTTGGAACCATCTTATAGTTTATATTTCCATGAAACTCGAAACAAAAATCGGTAGTTTAATAATTTGTGAGAACATTTAATATTCGATAACCTGAACTCTGTTTGAGGGGGGGGGGGGTTCTTTTATTTTCCCCATCACCTCAAATAGATCGTTCAATGGACTTTTTTGTATGCATAATCGACGATTGCCGGTTGGCGGAAATCTAGGGAAGCTCGAGTGAGGAGGCGGTCCAATAGGAACAGTCGGCTGTCTCTCTCAATTCTCCATGCTCTCTCGCTGGTTAGAGAGGGGCGAGGGAGAACGGGAAAGTGAGAGAGTCCTATCGTCCCTCCCGGGCAGTGTTGCCTCCAGTCATTATCGCCCCCGCAGATCTGGCGCAATCTTGCATTAGGCAAGTCTTCTCGTTCGACTCTCTCCATTCGACACACTATCTCGCTCAGGCTAGTAGACGGAAACAGAGGGAATGGAGAGACGACAAAGACCATTGATCGAAGACGGCTTTGATTCGTGTGTCCATGAGTGGTGCTGATCTTCATTCATTCAAGTCATCATTTAATTGCTCATTCGCATGGTATATTTCGCCGCATTCAGTTTTCAAAATAGACCAACTTGTTCTTTGAGGAACAAATTTTCTGAAAACTAACTACATTTACGAGACCGTAGTAGGGATGGCTTTGCCAGAGATTGCCCCTCCATGTCGCAAATTCAGAGAGGCAGTGAGAGAATGCGAAAATCGTAAAATCAGTAGACGATAATTATACCCATATTTCGAACTCTAAACAGTAAGATTTTCTCTATATGGCTCATCTGGCATTGGCTAACTGTTTGCAATCGCTGACATAATGAAGCAGGATGTTACAAACGCTTGCCAAAAAGGCACCGTTGTTCATAGATCTTCTTACACTGAGTGTGAGCATCCACCGACTCGTGCGACCAACAAAAGTCGTTTAAGACGTCCTTCCCCTTTCTTATTATTCCCAATCGCATCTCTAAAGAGGAGAAATCCACCCTCTGATCCTTCTTTTGTCCTGTTTCTTCATGTCTCTCGTGAGGAGATCTCTTATCTGATGCTCATACACTTTTCGCGCAAGTTTGCCCTGAAGCTCCGCCATTCAATAGATCTTTCCATATTGATTGACACATCTTCAAATATCGTCATTTTTATGTGTAGATACCAAGATTATTGATAAACCAAAAACGCCAAAATGAAACTTCGTAGCACTTTTTCACGCGTACGCCGTTTCAATACTTATGTTTTTTTCCGATTTAAGCTCTTTATAGAATTTAACTCTTTGATCCTGAAATCTATTCGCAAAATCGTTTTCTCGTGTTTAAATCATTGAAAATTAGAGCGAAATTAACGACACTGTATCTTTATTCCGCACATTCTCTCGCAGATCGAGTGGGATAAATCAGAGACGGCGACTCGTATTTCGAGAATTCTGTGATTTGAGCCGACTTCGCTTCATTAATCAAGCGAAGGCGAGTGGATCAACAGATGGTCGACGAAATATGGAAGTAAGTTGATGCTACGACAGGAGAATAGGGTGTTATACTCTTTTCCATCGCACATGTAGAAAACATGCGTAAGCGAGCGAGATAATTAGGAAGAGGACTGCGTTGATACAGATGTCGAATCTTACAACCTGTTAGAACAAGCATAGACATCTAGTCAAGAAAAAAAAAAAAAAAAAACGAAAAAAACGAAAGCGATTGAAAAATATGATGTCAGTAATATATTACTTCAGTGTGATCATTCTGCTCATTCTGCTGGCTCTCATCCTTCTCATATGCAACTCGCATAGCTGCAGATCTGTTCCAGTCGTCGGACTTTCCATTGTATTCGTTTGCTGTGAGTTGTGCTCTCAATGTATCTGCTTCCTCTTCAATCTACATACTCTCTCATAATTTCGGAACAATTCGTTTCGAAATTTATCATTTCATCCTGAACATTCATGTTTCTGTTTTCAGCCATTTACATTCGATCCGAGTTCTATCAGTTAGCAAGCGTGGGAGGTAAGCATTTTATTGGCATATTTGCTGAATATTTTTTTCTCTTTCAGCCTTCTCGTTTCCATGCAATTCAGAGCGACTAATTTTTAGATCATTATTTGCGCATATCCTTTATCTTTCCAAGATAAATACATTCAGGTCGAGAACATCTCGATGGAGTGTATATCAAAGATGCGTATCGCACATCGGACAATGAAATTCGATTCCTCTACTTCAAGAATACCGCATTTCGGTTTGGTTTGAAACCACTATTTGCAGCAGTAATATGCATTCAGTCCTCTTCTCAAATACTGGAATGGAGCAATGTGGATGGTTATCAAAGAACGAAGAGTCGATCCGATAATGAGACTATTTCTTCGTTGTCAGGTTCATATATTATCCAGTCATCAGCCCTACATCAGAAAGAAATTGAGACCCTGTTCCTCAGTAGGGTTCGTGCACCGTTGTTGTGCTTGAAATGGACCTAATTCTTTAAATTCTGAGCTCAAGCAATGCGACCTAAAACTTTGGGCAAAAGTAATGGTTTTTGTTGAGGTGGAAGCGCATCTCGGGTCGTTCGATATCAGAACGGTACAGATGCGGCCAATTCCCTCTGGTTAACGTCCGCAATCACTCACGAAAAGCACAGAATCAGAGTGAGGTAAGCCGATTTTCGCACATTGATCCGGCAAACGTAACATTATTCTGATAACAAGTGCTAGTTTTCCAGATTCCATCTTTTGCCAACTCTAAAGAAATTAATTTACTTTTTAGTATAACTATGATGCATAAAAATAATGGCGTTCTTCAGGGACGTCCGACCACCGGAGAAGTTCAGCCCATTCGAGTATGAGTATCCCCACAAACTGGGCGTTTGTCTGCAGCCGATTTACTACCATGCTGACTGGACCGTTTTCGTACAGTAAGCTAACCAATTTACTCTGACGAAAAGCTGTCTCTCAAATGTCTCGTCGATCAGACAATCGAGAGAGCATTGGAAAAAAGAGAGTCCGGACATCCTTTGATCAGACCGATACCGTAGTTTTCCGCCATTCGATAGCTATGTGGATCACGTCGTTATAGCTCCTCCTCATACAATTAAATTTTACGTTTTAGATATTTCGAGTTCTGGCTAGCATCGGGTGCACCAAGTTCTACATTTACCTTCACTCTGCATCTCAGCCGGTTCATGCAATACTCAATTTCTACAAGAAGAAGCTGGGACCCAATCTGGAGGTAGATAAATATGCCGCTTCATTTTTCGCGCTATGGCACCGTCCAAGTTGCGTGAAAGAGACGGAGACATTTCGAACTCTGATGAATACCGAGATTAGTAGAGAAAAATACACTTTATTTGAAATGAAACCCTTAGAATTGTGTTCGAGATAACAGCAGATAGCTCAAATTGCAGATAATTTCCTGGTCCGATCTGCCCGTCTCTCAGCGAAATAAGGGAGATTTCCATCACGATCCGAACACGCGATTGTTTAGAGTGGGCATTCATGCTGCTATCAACGATTGCCTACTCAGAGCGAGGTAGATGTGATTGACACTAGGCTGTCTCAATGAACAAATTGTATCTTCATTCCGCATTCTCTCTCGTCACACCGACCAATGAGAGTTCGAGAAATGTAGAGACACTATAAAATTGCAAGAAGAAGGTCTGGACGAACACCAGAGAACAAATTACTCACATCAGTAATTTTTAAAAAAGCGCATTTTGAACGCACAGACAGATATCCAGATCTACTTCAGGTACCAAGTGAAATTCGTATCGATGCTGGATTTGGACGAGACACTGCACGTTCCCAATGGTGAATAATAGAGTTCGAAATACGGATAGTCGTTTCTTCATTTCACGTGCTCTCTCGTCGATTTGAGTGACGAGAGAGTGTGTGAAATGAAGAGACGATTCATTAGGGTTGTCGTGATGAAAAATTCGTATGTTCATTCCTCACTCTCGCCGATGAGTGATCATGAGGAATTGAGAAACGGATTATTCATCCTGACATCAACAGATATTTGCATGATGAATAAAAGTAAGAGAAACTCAATGCGTGTCTTTGCAAGGTAATTCAATCGTAAGCGAGTTGGAGTCACTGGACACGGATTTTCCTCGAATGGGCACTGCCTCACTGCAATGGATCTACGCAGAGCACGAGGTATCATGAGATTTCCAGGATTTACAATAACTAGCCTTAAAAATCTTGGAACGATTTATCTAGCTAAACGATGATTATCAAATTACACATCATTGACCACTAGAAAATAAAGAGATTGACAAATAAGCGGAACGGATAAATATTGTTCGATATCAGAATGAGAATCGTGATGTTCGCTATCCCAACGAAATTCGCTTCAGCTCACTCGGTAATATCAAGAAACCAGTGGAAAAGCAGGCAAGTCAGAATTTCATTCTTTCGTCAAAGTCAATTCACCCTAATAGTCATTACTACTCATACTTTCGCAGGTTTTCTCAGTCTACACGGACTTCCGCAAAGTGATTCAGCGACCAGAGCGAGTATGGTATTCAATTCAAATTTGTTCTGTTTTGGAGAATGGTATCGCCGAAAACTGAATTAAAAACAGGGAAAAGGAGGTCCGTCGATGTAGTCGAATTGGATTGGGAGAGGGGGTGAACATCAAAGAAAAAAGGGAATGACAATTCCTTCTCTAGGCGGTGCTCACTGACATTCACTCGACACTCATCAATGAACTACTTGACCCGATTATGTTCGATATGCAAGACAAGAAGCCATTGGATGCCGCAAGTAAGCAACGAAATTAGGGCTTTCAACCTAGTGGCACCGAATCTCGGCGTTTTACGATAATTTTTCTAAATATGTTCATTCTCAGAAATGACGGACATATCAAGTGTCGCTGGAGAGGGCGATCCTCGCTCTTCACAATACCGTTACTGGGAAGTGAAAGTTCCTGCAACACGATTGAGTGTTGTTCACTTACGGTGAGTTGGTCTGCTGTTTTTTGTTCGACGGGAGAAACATAAAGACATCCAAGGGAACCCACTGGGAAATGTGAAGTGGTTTTCCAATGATTTCCTATCGGCCAATTTCTTTCCCACTGGTGGTAGCCTACTGGTGGTAACCACTGGTAGGATCACATTCGTAAAAAATTACATTGCCTATCAACCTTCCGTCCTAACACAATATTTTAGACGATTCAATCCGGCCTTCCAAGGATCGGATCGCGCGTATTCTAACAACACGAAAGAGTTTCGAATTTTCATCGAAACTGCCCGTAACATGAACACGAATTATATGGCACGAATTGCTAATGAGACGATATGTGGTCAGTCAGAATTTTTTTTTATAATTTAAAATCCTCTGGTGGAGTAAGGCGAGAATTTTTCTCACAGGAAATAGATACTCATATTTTTTTTTATTTGTGAAATTTATGTATGTCTTTATCTAACTTTATTTTAAAAAAACCGGTCTGTCTCTGAAATTGCATAAATAAGAAAATATTGTACATAGATAACGATATGGGCGCGTGGCAAGCTATGATGGCGAATACAATTCGCACACTTGAAGAGTGCCGATACTATCCATTCAACTATAATCAAGTGATTGGAAAAGGAGCTTGTCAGGTAATCCATTCTTTCGAGATAGTAATTTCGAGGGATCGTTGCTTCGTCTAGTTAGATCGAATAATACTGAGAAAGATAAAAGACATTATATTCTTCAGTCCGTAGCCAACTGCGAGCCGCTCATCTCCGACCTTCATCACTTCACTAAAGTCGAGCAGATTTGGATCAATGTTGCTCATCGTGGTCGTGTTTTTGAGTATGTTAAGCATTGAGACTAGTCATTTATCCTTTGTATTGTTGTGCTCGATTCAATCAAGCACAACTTTTTTTTCTTCAAAATATCATGTTTATCATTTACATTGTTGCATCGCAGATCTCATCTCATTGAATACAGGCCCACGAATACTCGGTTAATAAATACATGTTTCTTGCCCGTATCTGAGTTTCCTTAACTAAAACATTATCAGGAAAACAGAACGTTTTTTTTTAAATTGAAGAGTATGAGGACACTTTGTTCCGAATGGAGCAGTAAATGTGAATGGCTTCTTGGGATAATGAAAAACGACGTTCTACAAATTTGAAGAATAAATATTTTTTGATATTTTATTTGAAAACATTTTTTTATAGAAATTCAATGACATCTGGAATCGTCGAGATGAGTTGCGTAGAGGGATTTATTTAGTAATAATTGCATTTCCTCTCCCATTATTTGATGTAATACTACTGCACGAACATTTTTTAACAGAGAAGAGTAATTTAATTTAATTTTAAGATATCCAGAACATAATCGCAAACCCAAAAAAATAATTTAAAAATACTGATATCAAAGCTGACCTAGCAATCGAAACTATGGTGAGTGAATACGGTAGATTTTGAGAACTTTCAAATTTGTTTTTTTTTGTTTTCGCCGTTTCTTCAATTTTCGCATTGCTATTATTGTTATTAGCATGTTTTTGTTGACTTGTATTATGATTTGGTATTGTTGCATAGGTTGCGCCTTGTCCAGCATTTACAGTGCAACTATATACCCACGGGCCAGCACTGTAGCGCGTTTTTCTTCTGTATACTGTTTGCCTCAATACTTTATAATTCTCGCCGCGGACCTATATAAAGACTTTTGATTCCTTGATAATTGTACCTGTTGCTATAGTGCTTAAGTACTGTTACCATGGTAATATGATAGCCTTTCCGCGCAGTGCACGTGCATTGTTACATTTTGTTTAATACTGTCTTTCACTTTACGGAATTGAGGAATGGCTCGAGGTAAGAATGCACGCGATTCGGACTCAGTGAGCGACCCGTCAGAGGGTGAAATGGATTCTGACGACTCGGTGAGATACTTTATTAACTGTTTTAAACGAGTTTAATGAGATAATCGTTATATTCAGTTGATGAGAGGTCGACCTCCAAAGAAGAAGATCGCAAGGAAAGGACAATCGAAGAAGAAGATATCGCCGAAGAGGAAAGCATCGCCTAGGAAGGTTAGTTCAAACACCATTAATCTTTGTTGATAATTGTGCGAACAATATTGTGATACCTTGACTGCACTCGCTTGCATAATATTTTACTAAACAAACGATCCTTCCTAGAGACAAACTCCCAGGAGCGCTTCAACTATTTTTTAGTACTATTGTTTGTTTCTTACAAATGGAAACATAGTATTTAGCAAAGATCTTAGTTGTTTGGCACCAGATACGGTAATGAGGAAACCAAGGCTTAAAGGGAATCAAACGTTCTCTTGTTCTTTTAGTTAAAAATGCAACAACCTATTCAAGTTATCATGAGTATCCCTCATAATTTGTGTGACATCCAGTTCAACTAAATAATTTGCAGCAGAAACACGTCGAAGAGGAAGTGTCCGTCGTTCGAATCAGTTGGAGGAAGAAGAAGATGATGAACAGAGAGGATTGGTTGTGGATTATGATGAGGAGGATCTACTCAACTTACAGGTATTATATACTATTATGTGATGTATTGTCATAATTGTGATATACAAAATATGTGATTTCTTTAATTTCACTATTTAGTACCCGGTCTTACCTGTGTACACCACAAAGCATGGTAGTCATCTGACGACTGTAAAATCGCTTTGATTGTGGAAGCAACTTTACCTTACTTTTTTACTATTTTGTGGGCACGATATTTTCTCCTTTTTCTCTTTGAACCCGATCTCACTGCAGGTTCCCGATGCGCCGAAGCCCTGTATGGCAACGGAGGGCGGTGAACGACTGATCATCACAGATATCATTGTCGAGAACTTCAAATCGTATCATGGAGTACGGCGCATCGGACCGTTTCACCATGTCAGTACAATACGTTTTAACATCTAATAATTTATAGAGTTACTGTATCGAACCTTGTTTTTTCAGAGCTTCACATCTATCATCGGCCCCAATGGATCCGGCAAATCGAATGTGATTGATGCAATGCTCTTCGTTTTCGGTTACAAGGTATTATTGTTTGTATTTTGTTGGATAATTTACTGATAATTCATTCAATTTATACAAAAATTGCAGGCATCGAAGATTCGGTCGAAGAAAGTCTCTGTGCTGATTCATTCGTCCGCTGGGAAAGAAAATAATACTTTCTGTTCCGTGAAGATCTCCTTTCAGAAGATCATCGACAAAGAAGTACGTTGTTTCTCAATAAGATATATTGTCGATCCTATCGCGAGTAAATCTAGCTCGAGGGTTCGAAGGACTCTTTTTGTTGTGCTTAGCATTCTAACTCGGCATCTTCAGGAAGGCAAATTTGACGTAGTGGAAAATTCGTCATTCAACGTCTCCCGAACTGCCTATTTGAACAACTCGAGCGAATATCGTATGGACGGCACTGTAAGTGAAATATCATCACGGAGTATATTTATCCGTCTTTTCAGCGCACATCGTTCAAAGAAGTCGCTGCTCGATTGAAGGAAGCCGGAATTGATCTCATTCATAATCGTTTCCTTATCCTTCAGGTTTGAAATTTTGGTTATGAAACAACTTTTGTTGAATTTGTCAACATTCTGGTTAAAAAATGGATGAAAAAATGTATTTCAGGCGAAGTTGAGCAGATTGCATTGATGAAGCCAAAATCGGAGAAAGAATCGGGAGGTGATGATGGAATGCTGGAATATCTCGAGGATATTATCGGCAGTTCACGATACAAGGTGCTAAATTCATATTTAATTTATGATAAGTTCGTTGGTCTAAACCACAGCTTCGACAATTTGAATGTTCTCCATTTATTTCTGTTATTTTGATGTTTTCTTCAGGCGCCAATCGACAAGTTGGCAATCAAACTGGATAAACTTCAATCTGAGAAAAGTCATCAGATTACCAGGTATTGTTACTTGGACTATTTCGGTTTATTTTCCTATTATTTCAATTCAATGTATTCCAAAGTCAATTGTAATTGATCGTATTACGAGGATTGTAATGTATGAATGCATCTCACATTCAGAGTGGAAACGGCGCGTACAGCGAAGGACGTCTTAGTGGAGCCAGTGAAGAAGACGATTAATTACTTGACGATGCAGAACAAGCTGTCAGCTATCAACTGCAAGCAGTATCTATTTCAGAAGTAAGGACTAGTTCAGAAATTTATGGGGCTGAATCAAAAAAGAATCTTTTGTTTTGAAGTTATTAGCAATGTCTGCACAATTCACTAACATTGAGGTGTCGTTTACACACGTCGTGAAATGTCAATCCGCTGTTATGCTTTTTGTTCCCCACGTGCAAACTGAAATCAGTTGTGACAAGCAAAAAACTCGAAATTGGAAAGCTCGCTAGCTTCTCAACATGAAAGTTCTCTCTTTGCAGGTACAAAGCTCAGGATCAGGCCGATTCCACCAAGGAAAAGCAACTGCACGTTGAGGTAATGCAAATTGATCCCAGAAGATCTTAAAATAGGTGGTTGTATTTTAGGAAGATTTGGAGTCGGTAACGACGAAACTGGATGAGGTTGTCGCACAGTTGAGTGAGAAGAGAGCCGCCATTGAGGATATGACCAAGTGAGCCTATATATTTTAAGTTATTCGTATTGTATTTCTTATTTACATAGTAATGCACTTTAATTGTTTTCTTATTCAGTAAAGCGGCTGAAAAGCAAGCTTTGATCCACAATAAAACTAACGAGCTGGAGCTGCTGACTCAAAAGTTAGTTAAAAAAGTATATTTATAATATTCAAAAAAACATTATTTTCGTTGTTTCTCAATTAATTTGTTTGCAAGCGTCACAGGGATAGTATATTATATTAAGGGATAAGAAACGGCAGAATGATCTCGTTCGAGTGGACAATGAGCTCAAGAGGCTCAAGGCAGAAGTGAAGAAGGAAAAGGAGAAGGTAACATCGTGTTTCTGACTTTGATGAGGTCGGATGAGAACCAGGAACAATTGTTTAGAATTGCAGTATTTTCTCAGGGTGTTGTTAATACCACAAACGGAACAAAACAAATGTTGTGGGTTCTCATCAGACGGTGATCATTCGGCCCAAACTATCAGATTATGAAATTTTCACGTTTAGCTGGAAGAGGCGACTAAAGCACCGATGGAGGCGAGAGCGAAAATGGAACAGTTGGATATCCAACTGAATGAGTACAAGGACGAACTGACGACTGCACAAGAAATGGTCAGTTGATTCCTCACCATTCCCTACTGAGCTTACCTGAGCTCCACGACTGCTCGGGATCAACAGCAATATGCACAATTTTTCGTATTGCCCTCTTAAAAATGCCTTTAAAGCTGTGAGCATACTCGGATGAATATCTTAAAAAATAGCAATTGTCCTTATATGTTTGTCCATACATTTCAGTTCGACGAGAATTTCCCCAAATACAACAAGAAGACCGAGGCTGATCGTGCGAAGAAGGTGAACGATAACGAACTATAATCATGATATATCTTGAATGTTGCAGGCAAAACTGGAAGAGGAGTATTCGGATATTGCTGCGAAGCTCGCAGACGCACAGGCTAAGGTGGGCAGGCTACCTAAAAACCGAAACAAAATCGTGTTTTTCGTATTTTTGTTGTTGTTGTTGTTTTCTTCCGAAAACAACCTCAAATTAAGGTTAAACTGGCCGACTCCTCTCTGCGGAATATGATGGAGGATTACGAAAAGAAGAAGAAACAATTGTCCGATTTGGAAGAATCGCTCAAGGGAAATAAAGAGAAACTGGAGAAAGACCGACTGTAAGTGTTTACAATTCTTCTGCTATTACTTATATTGCGAATTACATTTCGAAAAAGGAATTAATTATTGGAGAACACATCAATATATGCTAATTTGTAGGGCATTGTCTGAAATACGGGCGTCCATCGCTTTGCACACGGAAGAAACGAGAAAGTCACGAGTTGAAATGGATGAAATCAATGAAAGATCAACAGCAATCAAAACGAGAGTACGTTGTGGCTGTTTTGAAGCGAACCATTATTGTCTTTATTATATAAAAAAAATTCCAGTTAAACGAGTTGGCTCCGATACTGGTGGTGACCGAGAAGCAGCAGGAGGCGCAGGCAAAACGAAACTCATCAAAGTAAGTTTCATCTTTCGCTTTGTTTATTTTCACCCTCCGGATATTATCCAATTGATGTTCAGAATCACGGACTGTTTCGAGAAGGCGGTGAAGAAGGGACACATGCGCGGATATATTGGACGCTTGGTGTGTTCAATTTTAACGATTGTGGTTGGCTCGAAAATGCGAAAAAGTGCATAAAAGTGAAGCCAAATTCAGCATGAACTACTCCCAATTCAAATTCCAAGAAAGCAAGAACAATTAAGAGTAGCGGCGCATGTCGAATTTCGTTATCACAAATATTCAGAGTACAAAAATATGGGATATTAATTGTAGGGCGACCTCGGATCGATAGACCCCATGTACGATCGGGCAATTTCGAATAATTTTGGTGGCCCGCTAGACATGTACCTTGTCGAGGATGGCAGAACGGCTTCCGAAGGAATCGATCTGCTCAAACAGGTATGATTCATGCCATGTCTCTCTCTCTCGTTTTGAAATATCATACTATCTCGTTTTCTCTGATTGCCGAGAGTTAAATGAGGAGACGAGAACATTGCTCAGTAATGTTTTTTACTACTCTAATTCAATAAGTATAACATGGATAACATTTTCATTGAGATCAATTCACGTGCGTACTTCCTCTCGCTCGATCGACAACAAAAGTCGTGGGGATATATCGAGAAGCTGGAAAAAGAGGCGAAAGCAGGGTACGTTTTATACTTTATCAAATTATGCATTCACACAGGATCACGTTTCATTCAAAAGAAGATGCTTGATTATTCGCTATGTTTGCCTTATATTTTGCAAAAATAGTGATTGATTAAAACGGCGATTCTCTAAACGTACGAATTATCAGGGGCCCGTCCCGTCTGTTCAATCTCATCCGCTGCGAAGATAAGTACAAGCCTGCCTTCTTCTATGCTGTCAAGTGGACGTATGTGGTGAAAACGATCGACGAAGCGTATGCATTGTACAGAAAGGTACGGTAGCAATGCACGGTAAATTCTTGACTTTGAAAAGTAAAGCTAGTTATATGATAGCGAATCCTAGCTCCCACCTAGCGTTGTCGTACAACTGTAAAATCGCTTGACGTGGTTGCACCTTCGCCTTTTATGATAGCGAAATCAATAGCAGTGCGAAGTAGAATTACTTTTTAAAGCTGGAGGTTTTTTTTCAAAAGTCTTTTTTCTAACTACAATTGCAGTTGCTTGCGGAGGGTCGCCGAGAGGCGATTGTGACGATGGACGGTAATCAGATCACGAGCAAGGGTGCATTCATTGGAGGAGGACATGCGAAGGAGTGAGTGAATACTGTAGAGTGTTAGATCCGTCCCTTCATTTATGAGCACCATCCTTGGACAATTGCACAAAATCGGGGGTTCGGCAAGAAACGTCTTGAAAATCGCGGGTTTTGCTTCTAAAAAAAATCAAGGGTTATAGGCTACAAACCCAGGGTCAATATCGGGGGTATACTCCGATATCCGACCCCGTACTCAACACTCATCCCCTCAACCTAACTCTATGAACGGGTTGGAAACGCACGGCGTTCTTGGCAAGGTTCCAATTTACAAAGTCGTGGTGAGACCTTTGCTAAACTCTCTCATTTTCGCGTGCTCTCTCGCTTTTGTTTGCGTCTTTTCCCATCTCTCGCTCACTCCCCCCCCCCCCCCTCTCCCTGTAGAACGCTGTGAGACGGATGGATGTGATTACGTCGTTAGATGATTCAGAAAAACAAATAAAAAAGGGGCCTTACTAATAAACAGTCTGAGCGTAATAACAAAAACTCCTGCGATTACCAGACTAGAAAATTTGAATTCTGAAACATCTTCTGATTTTAGGGCTTTCGAAGCTTTTCTTACAAAAGTTTCCGAGTTTCGAAAATGTTGTCGCCTAACAATTTTATGTATGAGACTAACAGAATATAAAATCTCGAAGGATATTCTTATAATGATTGCATATTGAAGATTAATCCGCCAACTTACCCCGGCTGAAATAGCTGCGTAATTATTTTAATTATTTTTGTTGTGGTGTGGCAATTAAGTGCTCGTGCTTTCCCCGGCCCATTTCAAATTTTTATTCAAAATAGGTGCTTGCATAGTTATTTCAATTGGCCATGTCGATGTGCAATATCGTCATATATAATGTATCGGTGATATGTCAATCAATATCACGTGTGTGTAAGTGTTCGTGCAGCACCCGCATGAATAGCAGTGATGACCATCGGTTATAGGATAAAATATTGATTGATAGGGTGTGGCATCGTGTGTTTTCTCTACAGGGGCAAGATGGGCACGGCTAAAGTCGTTCGACGCATTTCCACAGCGGCCGAAGACGCTTTCCACGCACAAAAGGTCGAACAGGCAAGAACGGAGAAACAGGTGAGATTCGACAGTTATATTTACGTTTAAATCCTCCTCCAGAAAATACAAAGAAGATCTTCGAAGCTCACTCTTTTCCTCTTTTTTACCTGGCGGATGAAAAATTGAATTGTTTCAAAATTTATTTTTTGTTGAAATAATATATTCCAGGCGCTGGATGCAGAGCTGTCAACGAACTTGGCCAGATATCATGAGCTGGAGCGTCAGGTAATCGATAAATTTAGGGGATTTTTTTCGAAAATATTTTATTTAATGCGTGATGTTCCAGCTGTTCTCCGCTGCGGAAAGAAGCAAGTCGGAATTGTCGGCACGCGAAATCGAAAGACAGATTAAGGTAGGTATATTTATTTTTCATATTTTTTTATATAAAAATTGTATTCAAAAAATTGAAGATAGTATACATATTTTCTTTTCGTGAGAATTTTTCTGGGCGCTGAGCAAGATGGGGTGCTACTAATAATGGAATATTATTAATTATAATTAATGTTAATTCCAGTCGACCGAGGAGCGTATACGAGTGCAGGAAGCCCAGAGGACGGAGAGAGTGAGAGAGATGGACAAGGCTAAAGTGGATGAGAAGGAGCTGAAAGTGAAGCAGGAAGAGCTGGACAAACTGACCAAGGGTAATCTTTGCTGCAATCATGTATGCGAACAATGATCTCGTCTCTCCACTTTACCTTATCTATCGTTAGTTAGAGAAGCGAAAGAGTATTGGGAAAATAGAGAGAGAGAGACCATCTAACAACATTCTGTAGAAGAGTGTTTGACAATGAATCTTCTGTGCACTTTATTATTTTGCGCTCCGAAGTGAGTTTCAAAACCTGATGGGGTCAATTTCTAGAACGAGACGATGCGACCACGGCTTCGAACGTTTTCAAGACGAGGATTAAGGAGATTGACAACGACATGGCTAAAGTCTACAACAAGCTCGTCAAGGTAAGCATAAAATAAATCAAGAAATCGAAGAGATTTTGACGATTTTTGAGAGGAAATTTTTGGTCATTGAATTGACACTTTGTTTTTGAGCCGCACGAAACGACGCTTACGTCGGCCCGTGAATCGATTGAGAAGGCAGAGTTGGACAGGGCAAAGCAACAGGCAATCATCAATGGAGGAGATCGCAACATTGAGAAGGTATGTGCAAATTCTTTGAGCGAAAAGAAGTGTAAATTCCGAAGCACTTGCATAATTGTATACATGTATCTACTTTTTCCAGCAACGAAAACGTGTTAGTGACGTTGCAAAGGACGCTGATCAGAAGAGAACCAAGGGATCCAATCTGAAAAACGAGGAGGTTAGTCTTTACAAAAACACGGACGCGGTCAATTTCCCCAAGAGTCGGTGAATAAGATATTAATTGTCACATTTTTCCAGGACACATTCATGAAGAACAAGACGGATAAGGAGAATGAGCTGAGGGAATATGAAGCGGCATTGAAGAGTATCGAGAGGAAGTTGAAGGCTGCGAGGGAAGGAACAAGCGAATTGGACATGGAAGAGGTTACAATCGCTGATACTTCTTCGTGGTGCAGCTTATCGGTGCAAGCCTACTATTATTGGTTGTTACAGTGGCATTTTCTGAAAAGATCACGATTCTCTATTATGGTATTGTAAGTGTGCAAGAAGAGGACGAGAAAGTATTGGAAATCGAGAGATTTCAAGTGTACTTTTACAATATATTACCACTTAGGTGAGACTGGGAAAGGACAAGAAGTTGTTAACGGAGACACTGCGAGAGATGAGGTTAAAGATGAAAGTGTTGCTCAGATCGGTCGAGGAATACTCTGCGAAGGTACGTAACGATCACATTCTAAGCCATCTGATCTAAGAATGAATGAATATTGAAAACATTAAGCACCGTTTTTACTCATGAACTAGCTCAAAATAGGAAGATCAGGTATTAAGTACATTAACTTGACGGAATAAATAAATAATGAATGAATATAAAGCCAATTCGCCCACTGAATCTCCTTCTAGCGGACAGAAATAGGCTCTCCTCTGCTCACAATTCGTACGAGTCAATACATAGAATAATCCCTGAAAATAAATGTAATAAGTCGAAACACAATTTATAAAAAATCAAAAAAATATGATAATTTGCAGGCAGCGGACCTCACACTGCACAATCTCTCCGACCTTCTGACCGGTATTCCCCCGGAGGATGTGCGTTTCACCGTTTGATTATCAGGATCAAGACAGACAGATTGTCGAAAAAAGATTCAATGAATATTACAAATTCAGATGGAAGGACTTGAGTTCACAATGGACGATGAGGAAGAACAAGAATCAGAAGCTGACGATGACGTCATTTTTTGTTTACATTTAAAAAATTCCTTGGGATTACCTTTTTATGTAATGTAGCATCGCCTAAATATCTGCAGTGCGATATAACGAAATGTTTATGCAATACAAGTTTCGCATATTATACCGAATTGAATCTATTAAGATATTTAAAATATTAAAATGATCCCAGGTGTCAAAGAAGAAATGTAAGAAGCACAAGAAGAAGAAGAGCGTGGACGAATCTCCCCGGAAGAAGAGGAAGATGACTGTAGAAGATGAAGAAGGAGAAGAGGCGGTTCCCATGGAGGAAGGAGTGAATGAAGAGATGGTGGAAGGAGAACAGAGGAATGGAGAGGTACAGATGGAAGAGGTGGGTGAGGAGTAATCGTAATTTGACTAAGAGCAAGAGTACAAGGTTAAAATAGTATCTGTCAGAAGATGAAACATTATCTTCTAACAAGGGAACCGCATAACCTTAATATGAAATTGGGCTATGAGCTATATACCATTCGAAAGAGCATCAAAATTTGAGTTGATCCACGTTTTCAAATTCTGCTATAGCGACCTGTGGTGGTCAGGAGATGTCACCGAAGATTGCACTGGATTTGCACGAGATCTGGAAGACGAGCGGCGCAGTGCCTTGTGCACGTCTCACTCTCTCCGTTAACATGACCAGGTAGCCTAGTTGATAAGGTGTTGGCCCATTCGTTTTGAAGGTCCCGGTTCAATCCCCCTTGGTGTCGGATCTTTTGCCCGATTTTTTCCGCGACAATTCGCGAACCCAGCGCTGCTAGTTTGCAGAATATTCATTTCTTGAGTTATTTTTCTGTCTCCCTTTCCATTATCGATCGTTTCTTGTCGTGTTCTGCTCTATTATCGATATGGCTTCTATGATGAGTCGCTATCGTTTCATCAAAAATCAAAACGACATGCACTTTTCGATAAACTGCATAATCCAAAAGAGATTCGACGTCCGAACAATGTAAAACTGCGGCAAAAAATCGGGCAAAAGATCCGACACCAAGGGGGATTGAACCGGGACCTTCAAAACGAATGGGCCAACACCTTATCCACTAGGCTACCTGGTCATGTTAACGGAGAGAGTGAGACGTGCACAAGGCACTGCGCCGCTCGTCTTCCAGATCTCGTGCAAATCCAGTGCAATCTTCGGTGACATCTCCTGACCACCACAGGTCGCTATAGCAGAATTTGAAAACGTGGATCAACTCACATTTTGATGCTCTTTCGAATGGTATATAGCTCATAGCCCAATTTCATATTAAGGTTATGCGGTTCCCTTGTAAAGTTATTTTCCGTATTTTCTGCTCTAAAATTTTGTAAACGCGATACGATTGATTTTATGGATAAAAAAACGTTGTGTTTATTTCAGGAGGATGGCGTAACTGGTACGACGCCAGCTGAGACCGGCACAGCTGCTGAAAACGAGCCAGTGGATGATGTTGCTCCTGTGGAGACTGAAGAGGAGCGAGCGGCGCGCAAACTGCAGGAAAAACGAGATAAGAAGGCGGCTCGAGAGCAGGATCTCAAGGTATAAAGAGGGGGGAAGCTCGCGAGAACTAATTTCCTGACTTATATAACGAAATAGGGTGTTTAATTGGTGCGTAATGTGCGGGAGTGTAATTCAATCAATAAAAATGTGCGGGAGTGTAATTCAATTGATAAGACTACGTAGGAGCTCCCATCACATATTATGTTTACAGAACGGAGTGATGCCGAATTGGTCGAGAAAGTATATCAAACGGAGGGATCAAGGAGCAATGGCAGAAGCGTAAGTATTAACATGGCAACCGCACATTTTTACTGTTCTTGTCACCACTGTGAGCAATGCAAGCCACATTCGAAAGTTTCGAGTACGAATTTCAAAAAGATTCCAACATTAGAACGCTTTGAGAACCGAGCTATTCTAGCCCTGCAATGAGATGTAATCTTTAGCGTAGAGCGTCTGGAGAAGAGTCTGGCTGCTTCGAAGAAGAATCTTCTGCCGCACGTACTCGAGGACTACAAGAGCAAGGTACGATTTTAAATTATCAAAAATAGAAATAGAAATGAAATGCTGCCATTTTTATGTTAAATTATTACCTGAAAAGTCCTTAATAAAAACATTTTAACATTAAAGACAACTGTCGTTTTTATGTGTCATTGAATAGCTCGTAGGGTGTGCTGTTGTAGATGGAGCAGAAAAAGGTGGTCCAGACTTACCTAATATCCGGAAACATACCCAGTTTCATTCAACATTTTTAGCGGGGTTAAAGGATTGACACGGTACGATAAAATAGACACGACACGGTAAGATTTTGCTAACCCATATTTTTAATGTAAATGTGTTGTAGGTGGATCGGTTCCGGAAGGAGAGCGATCTGCTGTCCATCGTGAAGGATAAACACGACGCACATCGAGTTAAGCTGGAGGGACTCAAGAAGCTGCGACTGGCCGAATTCATGGGAGGATTCCTCAGTGTAAGTCTAGCCCGTTCTATAGAGGATGAGTGTGAATATAAGTCAGAGAGGGGAGAGAGAGCACGCGAAAGTGAGAGAGTTCAGCGATCATCTTACAGAGAACTTTGGAAATTAGTGTTCTGCTAACAATGCTTTTTATGGATACAACAGTATCGCATTTTTTCTCAATAAACATTTTGGTTAACTAGATAATATTAAGATCTCTACGGCCCTTCGTGAACTATACCAGATGATCACTCTGGGAGGGGATGCTGCATTGGAAGTGAAGGACAACATGGATCCCTTCATTGAGGGCGTCCAGTTCATGTGCGCTAATATTTTTTAACGATTTATTTTTCATTTAGGTTTAGTCGAATAATAGTGTGATTAGTAAGTAGTTCATGTAAGATTTTTTTATTTTTAAAACATAAATAATGGTCTAATCACTGCAGGGTTCGTCCTCCGAAGAAGTCGTGGAAGCAGATCGCCAATTTGTCTGGAGGCGAGAAGACCCTTTCCTCCCTCGCACTCGTATTTGCCCTCCACAAGTACAGGTAGGTCACCACCTACCGCAGGTGTTGATTCAATGGATATTTTCCAAAAGCAATGATCTCTTCAATCACAGCACCCCCTCGTCTGTCAGAACGAGCGAGAGAGCATGGTGAAATGAGAGAGTCAGAGAGTCCTAAAAACGAAAATGCAATATTCAGACCGACTCCTCTGTACGTGATGGACGAAATCGACGCGGCTCTCGACTTCAGGAATGTCTCCATCATCGGTCACTACATCAAGGTGAGAGTTTTGAAGGAGGATTGTCAAAGATCATCACGATCTATGACAATGAATGAAGACAATGAAGAATGACAATGAAGAATGTAACACATGACAATGAAGAATGTAACAACAAAGTTTCCAGGGATCAAAACGATTTCATGTTTCACGTTGTTAATATTGATTTTGTGTTGAGGACCGTACGAAGAACGCGCAGTTTATCATCATCTCACTTCGTAATAACATGTTCGAACTGGCCGATCGACTCATAGGAATCTATAAGGTTAAACGACGATCTCATTCTTGATGCCATATGATTTGAGAATAATTGCCTGAATCTCTCATTTCACAATTATGGTTGGCTTGCCAAACGAGATATCGGAATGAGAGAACTCTATTTTCTCTCTCTTATCGAGAACAATAAATCACAATGAATGGTGGAGTAAGAGAGTCATATCACTCATCTGAATACAGGTGCATGACAGCACGCGCAACGTGGTCGTCGATCCGAAAAGAGTTCTCGAGGAGACGAAGGAGCTCAGGTGAGCAACGGTCGATTATTCCCATTCTAAAAACTAGGGTTGGGCTAATCGGTAACGGTCCGAGATTTCTCCGGAAATACCGCTAACTATACAAGCTCATGAGGATAACCCCGAGTGAGATTCGTGATAGAGTGGGAATGGGTCTGTACAAAATAGCCGTAAGTTTAAAGATTCTTTCTTTGAGGAGTGGCCTGAACAAGGTGCGGATGCTGATGGAGAACAACAAGATTCTCACGGGCGTCGGCATCTAAGGATTCTGATCCCCCTCGTGCCCCCGTCCTTTTCCATTTCAGTCGATCTCAAGGTTCCTAGATCTCACCACACATTAACTTAATCCACTATTTATCCCTGTTCTCGATTAATCGCATACTCTAGCCTGTATGGATTGCTTTATTTTCTCGAAACGCAATTACTCTGTAAATAACCTGTGAAATGAACGAATGCTATTGGTATGGCCGTTTCGAGCACACAGAGAATGTTTTCGAGTATGTTTTGGTGCGGGTTCGAGAGTTTGCGGTAGTAAGAAGAAAGGAACACAGACAAGGAAGATCGTAGATTGCTGATGGTGTAAGTAGATAGTAGTTCCCGAATTAGTAGTTAGGTATGTAGTTGAGTGTCGCTGCAACGACCCGACCTTTCTTGTTTCTCTGAAACAGTGAATCTATCAAAACGGCCAGAGGGTGTGCAAGAGACAGTGGGAATGGAAGGAGACCGACTCTGTAATGAACAGAGACAGTAATGAAGTAGTAACTGGTTTGATAGGCAGCGGTATCGTGATAGGGCGACGGAGTATATAAGGAAAGATTAGGGCGGGAAGGTCAGGTAGCATCGACCTCCTCTTCTTCCACAGAAGCAGCATCAGTCGAGCAATGGAGGACCACATTACTCAAGCCAAGTGTAGGGCATACAAGGTACGTCTAATTATCTCTCGTACATTATTCAGTTTATCGCACCCTTGTCATGTTGTCTTTCCGTTCGGAAACTACTCTCGAGATTACAAGGCTCATTGATCTAGATTGAAGCAAGTGCGAATTAAGAGTTTTTGCAAATTTTTCGCACTTTCGCATCTCATTACGAATGTTATCGTCTCTCACTTTGTTCTATCTCAAGTCAGAGATACGCTAGAGAGTGTGCGAAATGAAGAGAGTCAGACAGGTCAGATAATTCTCAGGTGGTCGCCGCCTCGGCCATCACATTCTCCGTCGTGGCCGTTGTGGCAGTGTTTGTGACGCTCCCTATGGTCTACAACTACGTGCACTCCATCAAGCGATCTGTCAACAGAGACGTCGCCTTCTGCAAGGTTTTGGCCCACACTTTTGGGGCACTTTTCAGCTGTTAGAATTAGAAAGCTCAAAAACTATTATCACAGCACCCCTCCCTCCTATCTTCATTAGAAGCGGTCGTAGAATGGACCATATTTTTGGGAAGTTTCTAGAATGGGTATCAGCTATTTGCCCATTTCTTATCCACAAAATTGGTAAAACGGGAGATATCGAGAATAGAAGTGGTTTCGGTAGAAATTATACATTTCGGGATGTTCCTCTCCTCATTCTACATACACTCTCGACTATCTGACAATGAGAGTATTCGAAATGAGAGAGTTCAATGCCGACTTGTCATCACCAGTAGAAAGTAAGAGCTGGAAGCCAAACATGGGCTATTACATGGGAAGATATGGCTATTAAGTGACCACTTGAAAGCGAAAGTAGTTGGCTGTGTCAAGTGAGGAGTAGGGGAGATTACCGATATACCAGTAACGAGGAGCCCTCTGGCGATAAACAGTGAAAGCACACCGGTTATGAGTACTATCATAAGCGACTTTCAATTGATACCGCACAGATCTAAATACTTTCAATAGGGATAGGGATGCACACAAACCACCACTGAACCGTTCCTGGATGGTCTTCAACTCACGTCATCAAATCATTGCAGGGCTCAGCCGAGCACATCTGGTCTGAGGTGAACGCCGTCAAGGAGCATCCCGCACACAACAGAACCGCCCGTCAGGTACAGTTATCCACAAGTGTTCTCTTCTTTCACCCTCTGGAATATCAAGAGCCTGCTCTAAACCGACTCATAAGTATGCAATGATACTTACAACGACCAGTAACTTATTCTACACTACTACAATAGGCTTAATGTGTGCTACAATTTCGTATATGCACTATAGACCATAAAAAATCGAAAAAAATCAAATCGAGAGTGGACTCTCCTCATTCCGCTCACTCTTTCTCGAGTGGAGCTGTTCATTTGACTAATATGGAACTAGTTCCCTAGTTCATTTTCAAAGGATTCTGTAATACAGTAATCCATACCGTATCCTCTCATCAGGCGTACGCTTCGGGCGGCGGCGGTGGAGCTGCGGTCGCTGGTGGTGGAGGAGGCGGAGACTGCTCTGCCTGCTGCATGCCCGGACCCGCCGGACCTCCCGGCATGCCCGGAAAGCCCGGACGCAATGGTGAGCTTAACTAGCAATTGCATACGTTAGGGCCGTCAGGATGAAGAACGCGTCTCTTCATTCCGCGTTCTTTCTTGTTACACTTTCCGGTAAAATAGATCCAAATATGAAGAGACCCATTCTTCATTCTGATAGGGCTATCCTATCTCAGATATCCATTTGATATCCCACACTAATTATCTCATATCTCAGGAATGCCCGGATCTCCTGGTATGCCTGGCATGCACGGTATGTCTGCTGGCGGTCCCTGCGAGCCGATGACTCCTCCTCCCTGCATGCCATGCCCCGCCGGACCTCCCGGCCCTGCCGGTCCCCCTGGACCCAACGGCAACCCCGGAGGACCCGGAGCACCTGGACAGGGAGGCGGAGCTTCTCCTCCCGGACCTCCTGGCCCCAAGGGACCCCCCGGACCCGCTGGAAACCCCGGAGCCCCCGGAAACATGGGCTCTCCTGGTCCCGCTGGAGAGGGAGGAGTCGGTGGATCTGCAGCACCTGGACCCGCCGGTCCTCCCGGCCCCGCTGGACCTCCCGGTCCCGATGGTGCCCCCGGATCCGGAGGACAGGGACCTCCCGGACCCAAGGGACCTCCTGGCCCTGCCGGAAACCCCGGATCCGACGGAAACCCTGGAGCTCCCGGATCTTCTGGCAAGCCCGGAGGAGCGGGAGAGAAGGGTATCTGCCCCAAGTACTGCGCCATCGACGGTGGAGTCTTCTTCGAGGATGGAACCAGACGTTAAGCGACGACAACGATCAACCGCTTTCAATAATCGTAATTGTATTGAATTGTACCGATACTCTTCGGAGGGTACCCCGGGTAGCGATAAAGTATTACAAAGAAATGATTAGAATCAAGAGTGAGATATCAAGGAAATATTGTGGCAGAATAATAGGTAGAACATCAACATATCCCCTCACATTCAGTAAGACAAATCCAACTTTTTATTATTTTTCTATTCCGGAACACAGTTTCCGATCACACATTTCGTGCATCTCAGTTGTAGCTCTTCCGTAACTTCTTTGATCTTGTGTTTCGGAAAAATTCGAGCGTTTGAATAAGTTAGTTTAGCTTTATTTAGGGAAACATCAGGGGGTTAATACATATAAAGAATACATGTCAGAATATCGATAAAAATAAATCCTGAATACTTCGATATAATTGACAATTCACTGAATGAGGCTGATTTGATTCAAGGATGAGATCAAATTTCGTCTGGGCAACAATATTCGATGCATATCATGGAATAAACGAAGACTACAAACGGCTATCACGATAACTCTGTTCTCCATACCAATGTCGGGCTAAATATCACTGGGGGTAAAGAGAGGAGGGCAGAGTAATACGGTAAATCAACAGCAAGAATATGTGACGTGATCGGTTCATAGTGCAAATTCGCAGTATAGCTAGCATTTAGCAAAGACTACAACAGTATATTCAAGATAGGGAGCAATGAACAACAATAACCAATATTAATATGCTCATACATAATTACAGTAGTTTAAAAATTGGAACAATACGAAATCCCTTAAGCAACGAGATGACAACGATAGAACGACTCCGGTGGACGAATCCTACTGCACTCCTAGTGGCGTCCTGGAGAGGGCTGTTTGGGCGTAGATGGTGTGGTGCTCGGTGTGCGGCCGATGTTCGCCCTCTTCTCCGGCACAAAGTACTCGTCGCCATCCTCTTCCGCCTTTAGCGCCATCGCTTCCTCTTCTGCAATATTAATGGAACTTCATAGAATTGCATGGAATAGAGCAATATTCCACCGGTTAAACAGTTTCTCACAGTGTCTCCTATCTAGGGGTCAAATACGCAGGTCACGAAATCAAAGATGTATTATGATAGTACCAATTATGAAGTCTATTGTACTTGTGGAGGTTTGGTTTCGTATCATTTCGTCTGTTTTTTTCAACGATTAGTGATACGCATTGGTCCTTTTGGGAGGGATATTTGACCTCTGTTCCAATCACCTACCGAGTTTCCTCGCCTCCTTAGCTGCCATTCTCTCCGCTAGTTCTCGATCGTACATCTGTTCCATTGTCTCTCCTTGCTCATTGTACAGTGGTGAATGACACGCAGCAGCAGGCACTTGCATTGTGTTCACCTGTAGAAAAGAACATTGAATACAATTACAAGATGAATAAAGGCTAAAGTAGGCTTATGACATTCCTTCTAGATCCTACATAAAAAATTGGGACCCCCGGTCGCTTTCGAATTCTGGGAAGTTTTCTACTTAGACAATTAATCATTCTAGTTAATCCAATCCGAAAGGGAAGACTTCCCTAGACGACTCACACAAATGTATGCTAGATTAGTTTGGTTTCTATAGAACCAAACTAATCTAGCATAAATTGTGCGGTGCGAAATGAAAACGCGAAACGACAAAAGCACACCACCCATTGCGATTTCAAGCACGAAGCTGTCAAATTGATCAGAAGAGGTTAACCGAGGGATTCCCATCTGCGAAACATGTGCGACGTGGGGAATTTTCACAGTTTTGCACAGTAAGAGACATAAGCAGAAGCAAAATCTTGAGTGTTGCCTATATTAAGGGATTCATACACCACCAAAGCACACCAAGCACTACACCACCAAAGCACACCGAGCACATCACCATCACCATCACAACAAACGAGACGGACTTCATCACGATCACGAATGACGGGGCCCGGCTGCTCTCCCGTCGTATTGAGGATCTGCATCATTTCCGTTAGGTCCATTGAAAGGGGCTTCGAGTAGTCCGGACGGATCGGCTGAACATACGAAGAACCAAGTAAACGCGCGCTGTTCATAAAGCCATTGCTGGAACACTTTTGTGCAAGTTCGGCTGACGTGATAAGTAAGTAGTGAATGAAAGCATGAAGCACACACACGCATTCAAGTGGCCAAACACCCAATTTTCCCTAAAACATGAGCAAAACTGTTCTACATGATGGGCCCCGCACACGCATGACCAAATACTTTCCTGCAAATTGTTTCCATCCGACGAGATGTGACAAGATGGTACCCACTAGGACACAAAAAATCCCAACTCAGGTTTCTCACCGTAATTACGATGTTTCTCCGATTTTGAAATTTAAAGAAAGTGTTGTTTTGTTGCTTACCGCCGAGTAGCACCACTTCTCGTACCAGAACTGTGACATGTCACAGAACTCAAACAGCTTCGCAACTTGGAAGTCCTGGCAGTGACGGTCGCAGATCACCTGGCAATGGCAAGCTCATATTCTGCAATATCACAAAGGTCGGCGGCATGTGGTGGACTCGGTGCACACCACAGTGCCACAGATACGTTTGATTACCTCAATTTCGGCGAGTAGATGGACAATCTCGCCAAAGCGCACTGGGGCTTCATCCTGCAATTGATCGATTCATCCATTTGTCAACAGCACTAAATTGACAGTACAGCTCGAGCAGAGGTCAAATACCGCTCCCGAAAGGCCCTAAAGGCATACCACATTATTGGGCCATTTTGAACAAAAATAAAGAAATGCATGCCACCAGTCCACGAAATCAGTGTAGATTACTCGAAACCTATCCTCCTCACGCCCAAAAAATTGAAAAATTCGGAAAAGCACACCACATTTTGAGTATTATGACCTGCGTATGTGACCCCTGAGCTCGAGAAATGATACCGCCGTCTCTTCATTTCACACTCACTCTCTCTCGTCGACCGAGCAGGCGAGAGAGTGTGCAAAATGAGAAGACGGCGGTATCATTTCACGAGCACTAATTTACAGTACCTGTTCAATGGCGGTGTAATGATCGAACATCATCTTAATCGCGTCCTCTCGCAGATGTGCCATCCGATCCTTCGTCTCCCTAGTTACGTGCATGTTGTCTGCAAATGGACACAAAATATAAACTTGAACGACAAAAAAGTTTCCGCATTCCTCGATTTGGCAGCTTTCGCGCGGGCATAAACTGATGGAAACCTGCGCACCATTGCCGAATTCACTTACTGAGAGGGCTCCAGAGTAGGAGTGTGTGAAGAAAGACCATCTCTGCATCAGTAATCTTCATCTTAGCGAACGGCCAAATTACACAACGCCACATCTGCTCGAATGTAGGAAGGAGGATCCTACAAGGAAATAGTAGAATCACCTATTGTTATGTGCATACATGCATACATCTTCACACTCATCACCGACTGCCACTTACTCAGCCTTAGCCTTGATCTGCCTATCGTCGTCCGTCTCCAGCTCGAATCCCGTCTTGTGAGGAGGCACGTACGTGTTGTTGAGCATGACGAAGTTGCCTTCCTTGCATGCTTCCTGAAGGAATGGAACACTATTATCATTTTAACGGGCAGTTTAATTACCAAGAATAAAGTCGACAATTTCATACTATTAGAAATTGGCGTCGTGATTCATACTGGAAAATAAACAACAAAAACATACGGTCCATCTCGAGGCAGTGTAGAAATGGTCGAGCGAGAGCTTGCGCACGGAATATCGCTTGAACAGCGCGCGCTGAATAATATATAATAAGCTTCTGTCACATCGCAACCATCACATCCACACCCCGTATAACGAGGTGAGAAGACGTTTATAATCGAGAACACGGTCAATTTTCCCCCTAATTTTCATTGTTTTCATGCAACACCCCATTGCAACGATTCGACCTGGATAAATATGTTGTGATGTGATCTGTAAACTAGAGTATACGCGTACCCTATCGGCTGGGGGCAAACTCGAGAACGGTTCGAGTTTCTCGATCCAGTAGAGAAGGCCGTTCAGTTCGGTGGTCGACAGCTGATTCACATCTGCGGGAACCATCTCACGAAGCTCGATACCCTGCAATATGAGCCTATTGCTAAAAATAAGAAAAGAGTAAAAGGTAAATGAGTTAGGTGTTGTAAAGGTGTGTCATCAATGTGCCACCAATAACCACAAGTTTCAATCATTACCGCGTTTTCACCGGTGAATGCGCAAACATTTTTCGTTAAAATCACAAAGATGGCGCACCGTTTCCGATTGTCCAAGGAAGGCGTCGATACCCGTCAGTCCGAGCTGCATCATACGAGTGTGCTCGCGATAGCAAACGATCAGTCTGAAAATATACATATACATTATAATCACAATAATTCGGTCGCTCGTTCACGAAAGTTCCACTCGTTCGAATATTCTCTGCAGATTTCATGGACCAGCCGCAGTCCAACCAAAATCACCTTTTGAATCTCTCGTAACCATGGTGCTCCTCACTCTCCACCTCCCACGGACGATCAACGTACTGCAAATAAAGCATCCATTAGATAGACTGATCAGCGCTATCATACCTTATCTCTGAACATGCCGTGTAGAATCTTCTTGCCTCCATTTTCGATAACACCAAGAATCCTTGCATTGTCATCCAGTGGCGGCGTTGCATTGTCATTGACGGGGTCATCGACCTGAACCATCAAACATCACCATAATCTCGCCCATCCCCACTTCCCAATCCCCCGAACCAGCCCAAAGTGGTGGTGAAGCAATCAAAGCCAATTAAAAAAAAGGAAATTACGATGTTTCAGCGCTGGGCTACAATCGCCCTGACATGACGAAATGGTTGTTTTGATGCAGCTTACGTGCTTGGTTCAATATGCAGTGCTTAGTGTTTAGGCTCCGTTTGGTCGTGGTCCGGAGCTCTAAAGTAGTGCCCTCATCCTCACCTCCATCTTCACTGATGGGTCTTCCATCGGGGCAGCAGCACCCTCCTCCAATGGCGGCAATTGAGGGGCCGTTCGCTTCCTGACAGCCGTCTTCTTGCCACCGCGGCTAGTCGAACTGCTGGTAGAACCTGAACAAAATATAGTTTATTATAAAATAAATAATAATAAAAAGAGAATATTGAAAAAAATAGAAGAAGTCACGAGGCTTGTCTTCTCATAATGTAGTCGATTTTTCCACGCTTTTCCTGGCATTTGAAGAAGTAACCATAGCTACAAGTTTTCCCCTTGAATCTTGCAGCACTCAAAATCACATGAAATCTCTAAATAGGAATGCGAAATAGGAATGCGAAATAGGAATGCGTGTGAGGGGGAGGGGATTGAGGGGAAGTGTCGCAAATTCATAGGCACCATCAGGGGCGGAAAGAAAAGTAATACATGAAAAGATCATCGTTGAGCGTAACATTGCAAACCGGTCTTGTAATCGAAATTTAGATACATTTCGACGAACCACTTTATTCGAAAGAGAAAATACGATCGTTATCTCCTCACGGGGTTCGAATAGTTGGCGTTTCTATATAAGGAGGGGGGGGCAGAAACGCAGCATTGTTAGGCGAAGATTCTAATATGTTTATAGGTGATCATGCGTAGGCTTAGGGTGCTTGGGCTCATTGGTCAGTGCTTAGTCTGCCCACATGTCATGCCTAGCCCTCTGTTCTAACATGTCATACATATTTTAACCCCAACATTTTCACCTCCTCTGCTTCTTCTCTTCGGTTTCATCTGCGGCAGTGGCTGTGGATCGGAGACTGTGGACGACATTTGATCATAGGCAAGGAGGTCGTCCAGTCCCTCCATTTCATCATCGCTATATCGCATCGGCCCCGCTGTTCCAGATGAAGTACCAGCGCCTCAAAAGGACACCATTGTATCTCTAATAACACGATCGTTAAACTTACAAAGCCAATGTAACCACTTGTTGTTTAATAGAAAAATGATGCATTATCTTTCAAATAAATATCCCAAAGAAGCAAATAGTTGTAGTTTTGACTTGATAGTCCATTCCTTGCATACCGTCTCTGATCTGCTGCTCCCGAATGATTTCGCGCTCCGTTTTACCCGGTGGGTACGAAATTGCAGGATTCTTGACTGCACTTGCACCTGCAGCCGCTTCAGCTTCAGCCTCAGCTTTTGCATCAGCTGCTGCCTTCCTCTTCTCTTTCTGAGAGCCGGTCGGATCACGTGGCGGCTGCACGGCTGCAAAGGAATGCACATCAATCAGAGACATTTTTTCTTCAAAAATACTGCGCACTCCTCATTTCACATGCTTTCACGCATGCCAGAAATAATAGAAGAGTGCATTGAATTTTAAAATTGTAAAAAAATCTTGCAATCATGCGTGTTTCACCTCTACCGTACCTTTGTCCCGCATTCCGGCTTCGACGCACTTACGATAGCGACAGGCTCGACACGCGCAACGCAACTGCAATAACGGACATTCATTGACCAAGTAGGTGCTCTCATTGCAAGGTGCAATTTGGTGGAATGGGCGTCTGTTTCACGGAAATGTCACCGGTGAAAAAAAACTGCCCTTGCATAAAACTTTTTTTTAAAAATTATCTTTGTTAAGAGATCGCCGGATCTCCCCTCATATTTGTCTTAAATTCTCATGCTCTAACCCTAGTGCTAGGAAGGGGAGGGAGGGGGGGAGGAATGGAGAGGGGAGTGGAGAGATGGAGGCTGGACATGGAAACGGACCGATGCCTCCACGACTCTCCCATGCTCGTCTACCTTCACAGTGATCTCGCAGTTACCGCCGAATCGACACGAGTACTGATGCTCGTAGGAGACCGCCCGACGGAAGAATGCATTGCATGATCTGCAGCAAGAGGAGGATCAGTCATGAGCCCCATCCAAACAACCATAATCGGGGGTTCAGAGTAAGTTAAGTTCAATTTCGCAGGGTTTTCTTCAAACATCGGGGGTAATATAAGGCTGGTCAAAATCAGGGATACGAAAAGATTACAGTCGAAATACTGAATGTACAGGGGGAAAAGCATTACAATTCGTTAAAAAAAGGCACGAGGGGATTCGAGAGAAGGTACAGTACCTGCAAGATATGGCCGAGTAGTGCATTCCGTCGGCGGGCGCACTGCAGATGTGGCAGGCCACGCCAATGTACTCTTCCTGCAAGGGCACTTCCTACATAAAGACACTCACGTAATTGAACCGACTGATTATGGGGATATTCCCCGAAAAGTCTCGAACCGCGCGATAAACACCTTCCGCGTCTATTCTCCTTCCCGTTCTCTCGCTGACCACGATCAGAAGAACAAAAGACAACAACTGGACAGTCAGGCAACATCTTTCAAAGCATGATGTTTTCATTTATTAGAGCCTTGAAAACCCGAAATGATTTTGGAATCCAGGTGGTTTTCATTCTGTGTTTGCGGGACGTGTTTTGAAAGATCTACTAGTGCACCTGTCTCATTTCAAAGGTGTGCTTGAAACACGACGCTTTAACACCCGATTCAGTGAACAGCATGCTTGATTTAGAATGCATGATACCGATATCAGCCAGTGTTGCTGTTTCATTCCATGCACCGTGTCATTTAAAGAACGATCTCCATGATCGTCTTCACTGTAGTGTTGCAATTCTCTCTTCCCTTCCTCGAAATGTCATCGCAGCCTTTCGATACCATCGAGAGCAGGGAAAAGGATAGATCAGTTAGTGTGTCAAATGGAATGAGAGGAGACCACTTCCTTGATTGAAACTTGCGAGGACATCGACATCTAATCAGCAGTCCTACTAGGTGATACTATGTTAGCAACATTGAAGAGTGTTATCCTCAGACGATCTTCCAAGTCAAAGGTTCCTCATACAAATAGACCAAATCGGATTTGCAATTACGACTCCGGGTTCTACGTCCGAAACCAGAAATCTACCGTATCGAAATCTCCTAATCTTCGATCCTGCGATCATCATTGGTTAGCAACCTAGCACTCGTCTCGAATCGAGGGACGGCTATCAATCACACGATAAGGGTCTACGCCAAAACTGAGAGAGCGGCAGAGAACGAAAGTGGGGGAAAGGAAGAGCGATGCGGAATTAAAGAAGACAAAATCAACCAGCTTCACATGTAAACAACACACTCGGACTTTGGTCCCAGATCAAGGAAAAAAAATCCAGAATGAAAAAGTGAATGATAGCTGTTTACAATGTTTTCACGAAATTATCTACTATTAGATACGGCCGTCAAATATACAACAGGATTTCCCATTTTTTAGCACTTTTCGGAAAGATGTTTTGACTTCGGCACTCGATGTTTTTTCTAACTACCTTGCTCGCTCTGGGTCTTGGTCTCGTCTGGTGCTGCTTGAGACGGGGCAGTGGCAGCTTATCGCCTGGCTTCATTGCAGCAGTCACAGCGGCCGCTTTCTCAGCCAGTGCTGCCGGAGTGGGAGTGGGCGGCTGCAACGGGGTACATTCGAATCAGGGATGGCTTCAAAACAAAGAAAACAACATCTTAATGGGATATTTGACCGTTTTACATATTTCTCAAAAACCATTGTTCACGAGGCAAGAATATTGCCTCGTCGCAAGAATTTGTCCAATTTGGAATTCAATTCATCATCCGGGCAGCCATTTTACCAGTTGCTCCTGTTGAGGCGTTGGCTCCACGAATTGTTGAGGAGCAGGAGGCAGCACAGGCTGCTGCTGTTGCTGTTGTTGCTGCAGCTGCTGTGCGTCAAATTGCTGCTGCTGTTGTTGCTGCAGCTGCTGTGCGTCAACTTGCTGCTGCAGTTGTTGTGCATCGACTTGCTGCTGCAGCTGCAGCTGCACCAGTAGCTGCGCCTATAATAACATTTTTCATGGAAATGACTGTAAAACAATAAAACTGGTCATGAGCTGTTCTCATTCTTCGATGATATTACCTGTTGCTGCTGCTGTTGCTGCATTTGTGCGACATGAATGGCTGCAGCCCCATCGAGCATCGCTTGCTGCTGCAGTGCCAGCTGCAAAATTAGTTCTACAACATTTACAACAGTGGCCAAACGCCCTTCCCGGCCAATGCATGCAATGTTTTTAGGAAAATTTGAACAACCATTAACGAGTATACTATATGCAGTCGAATATATGCAACTTGTGACAAGTATTTGGTCTCGTTCAACCCCTTGCTCACTTGCTGCAGTTGCTGATGTTCCTGTTGCTGCTGTATCGCGTGTGCTTGCAGCTGAAGCTGGAGAGCCGCGGCTAGCTGGTTGAAGGGCACCGCGGCGGCTGCCAGTCCAAAGGGATCCGCTGCCATTCCGGGCAGACCGGGAGGGAGCGGAGGAGGAAAGAGGGGAGGAGCTCCAGCATTGTTGTTCCCAGTCGGAGGAGGCCCTCCACCCCCGGCGGGAGGATAGGGCGGAGGAGGGGGTGCGCCGTGGCCCGAAATGGTGAAAGATGGGGCACTGCAATCAGCAATGGCTAAGCACTAACTTAAAATTGGCAAAATTAAATACGTGAAACATCGCGATAAACAAATTCTACGAAACATCCTAAAACGATAGTGGAAGAAGGAGAAACAAATCAGTAATTGCATGCCGGGCACACAAAGTCACGCGAGCCAAAAGCGTGACCGAATCACTGTAGAGCAGGGTTGGCTAAGCGGTCGCGGTGGTAGCACAATGGTGGCTCATTAATAGGCAAAGAATTCGGTTACGCCCCGAAATTCAGTAGTGTATCATGAAGTCCATGAGGTTAAGGACGCTCACTACATATGGTCGTAAGGTCGTAAGAAAGGTTTCGAATACGCGACAGATGTGTACTTGCGAAAGGTATTCTTAAACATAGATGGCCACGCGGTCCGCAGGGGGGGGGGGGGGTGCCCTATCATAGGGCACCCCCCCCCTACCCATGTATACATGTTCCAACACGGGTTGGTAGCCATATACGGTAACTAGGGGTGATGTAGAACCGATTGGGATGGTACTTGGTCTTGACCCACCATGACCTACCAACCCATTTTGGACCATGAACCCCGGGTCATGGTAGGGGGGGGGGGTTGCCCTATTATTTGCGGCCCTCCTTGGACAACTATGTTCATAAATGTGATATTATCATGAGTGAGAAAAGATTTCCATTGTGGAATGTAACTAAAGGGAAAATGCTGGAAAGAAGAATAGACTAGACAGTGTAGTACAACAATACGGCCAAATAAAAGTGGTTTTATGGCTCCAGCAATTCGACAAGATAAAAAAAACCTTGATTTCCTAATTACACAAATTCAAAGTCATCGAAGAGTTGACTCAAAACTTTGCTCAAAGATAAATGTCCATTCTGAGGGAAAAAGTCGATATACGCATGCCAAACAAAATTGTTACCTAGAGTAACCAAGACACATAATGTCCTCTTTTACAAGAATGACGAACAACTGTTACCCTACATTCGCCTCAAACTACACACCAACGTTTCCTCATGTTTCATGTCTCATGTACATCGCCCAACACTCAGCTCGCAACCGTGACCCTTTGATTTAATTAGACATAGCAGAAGATTGGTAAAAAAGTGACAAGTAATCCTGTTCAATCTTAATTGTATGCGCCCATTCCGAGTGGAAATATGCTATTACAGGAATTTTTAAACAAACTTGTTTTCTAGAGTAAGAAAGACGCACCACATTCGCTTTTCTAGACTGATAGTGTACGAACAACTGTTCCCTGAAGTCCACCACAAATGCACACCAATCTTTCCGCACGTTTCATCCTACAAACACAGCACTCAATACTCAGCTCGCAGAAGCAAAATTATTCATTTTGCGCTGCAATGGTAATGACCAAGGGGAGTGGGGGGAGAGGCAAAGACCATTAGAGGAGAGGGAGACGCTCATTTGCCATGTTGTCATGTTGCTATTTACGCTCCCTCGTGGGGAAGAATGCCTTTAAAAAATAATGCACGCACTCCACCAAAGCAAATAGAAGTATTCGTAAGATAAATGTGGCAAGCACATACAAAAACATTTAGTTCATCAAATTAGCAGCACAAACATAGACGAATACTCGTAGAATGTTCCAGCGATATTGGAAACCAACAAAATTGCCAAAGCTAACAGAAGAAAACTGCCTAAGATCGCGAGGTATTAGAGATTGTAACTTGGAATTAGAGAAAGAAGAAATTTAGAGTCCCCGCTTAGTATCGATCCAAGATGTTGCTTAATTATAGAAAAAAATATGTAATTGAGCCGTAGAAAATTTCATAAGGCAAGGATGATTAACAGACTGAAACTTCTCTTATTTCCAGCTACTTAGTCTACAATTCCGTTGGGAATTGAGGATACTCTCGCTCTTCCTCTCTCTCTTTCACTTCCTTCTCTTCCCAACGAAAACCTTCGAGATACCGGGAAAAGTGAGACGCTAGACTCCCAACGTAGCGTGATCTCTTATGCGTGGTAGATAAAGCGGATTCTAGTCGAATAGTGCGTGACAAATGACACAAGCAACCACATTTTCACGATTTCGTGCACCTATTCAACCCAACTGTTTGACTGTTCTAGGTACCAATGTGAATAAAGCAAGCCATATTCGGAGGGTTATAGTAGAGAATTCAAACGGCAACCTATTTTTTTTTTGAGAACCTAGGTAAAAGTTCGCCTGAATTTCAGCCGCTACTGCTGTCAATGTAGTGATCAATACTCAAGGTTTCGTTGACACTACGGAAAATAGAAGAAGAAAAAGAGTAATGCGTAGAGACGCGACATGTAACGCCGCATCGATTCGACCTTGACTGACACGCATATAACGGTCAGAAAAGAGCATGGGAAAGACCAGGAAGTGATAACGATAGACACGAAAATTTAGACTTAGCGATAGGGGTTAAAAGTCGGACCCAAAAATGGGGGCATATTCTCCAATACAGTCTATAATGAACAACTGGAACGAGCCAATTTCCCGCGTAGACTCTTGGGTCACAGCACACACGCCAGAGTTCTAGACAAACAACAACAACAAGATTGCGGGAAACCGAGAGCAAAATACACAACGAGAGTGAGGGAGGAGGAAGTGTGTGCGTTTCCAGAAACGGAGACAAGTAGAGAAAAAATGTAATAACGGGAGGGGGGGGGGGCGCATTTACTGGTTAAAATTGAGGAATGCATATTTGAACACCTCTTGTATTCAAAGCTGATCGAGCTAGGAACGGGTTAAACCATTGTCCTTGCGTGCATTCTTTACATTAGAGGAATAGAAGGGATGCTAGCCGATTAAGGAACGAAAAGGCGAATGAACGAATAGAGTGAGGAAGCAGCGAGAAAAGTTCAAATGAGAGGAGAGAACAAGCGACGAGAGAGGATAGAGAAAGAGCAGAGTCGAAACTTCTGCCCACTGTGTCCTCTGCGTCTCTGACTTCTCTAACGTGGCGAATCGAGTATAGAGCGTCAAAAATGGATATCCAAACGTCCACGTCGATAGCCAAAACAACTAGCATATTTCTAAAACTTTTCAAAGATAATACGCGCCAATGTTTGAAAAAAACAACAAAAGAAAGGAAGCAACAAGGAACAGGGAAGGCGCGTCTGCTTACAAATAGGAGAGCAGACTAGAGATGAGGTAGATCAAACGGGAGCAACGTGCAGAATGCCCGCACGACAAACAACTAGAAATGTGTAAACATGGCTTGGCGCCAAAGTCGAGCGCTGCGGTTTTATTCGCCTGATCGATCTATTAGTTTGGGTCAGGCTTTTTAAAAATTAGGCGTTAACAATGAATAAATATAGCAAAGCGATAAAATCAATAAATTCAATTGTAACATTGTTACAAAATCGTAGTGTGCTACCGTATATTTTGTGAAATGTCTCCTACAGACACAGGCGTTTGGTGTTCGCCAGAGCAACCAGAGTTTGATAGGACAAGCAATTTCTTACAATCTGTTTTTTAAAGTGTTTTTTCTTATCAAATTTCATTTCGTTTTTTTTTAAAATGCTCTCCTATCCTGAAAAATGTGACGTGACACCACGCTTGTCGCCGAATTCACACAGGAAAGTCATGAAATCTTTTTTCTTTCGTGAGATCTCGGCTGGGATACTGTAAAATAGGTACATAGAACACATGACGTCTCTCAGTTTTACTGCAGAAAACGAAGAGAACAATCAAAAAGATATATATGGGGGTCTCATTGAAATCACAACAAAAGAAATGTTGACATGTAAATAGAGAACTGAAGACGACGGGGGAGAGAGATACTCACGACAAGAAACATTGTGGCGGAAAGTACAATCGAGTATTATCTCTAGAACTTATGAATACATCGTCATGTAAGCTGAGGCAATAAGAGCAGGAAAGAACAACTGAGCAGAGCGACTTAACAAGGAAAACGCTAGCAAACAAGTTGCGGACTACTTATTACGCAAAAACAATATTATGCGGTCAAACGAACGACAAATATTTACAATAGGTTTCCTAGATTGGGGAGAGTGAGGAGCAATCTATTAGGGCATGATGGATACGGTAAGATCGGGATTGATTACGGTAATAGAAAGGGCGAAGTATGGCTACAAACACCACGAGATGCGGTGTTCAGAGAGAAATATAAATATACAGACATAAAAAAGGGACCAGAGATAGGGCGTTGCAAGATCAACCAAGAATGAAATGCGCCGATGAAACGAAATGGCAATACTAAACTTACAACGTCAAATTCATATAACATCAGAAACGATCACAACTTCTATTGATTATGCAATAAAGGGAGATCTATTCAGCACAATACATAATGGGATTGATAAAGTGGGGGGGGGGGGAGGGTACGGTAGGGGTTTACTGTACAATTGAGGGACCAGGCAATACGGCAGATGTATTACTTTCCCATGATGAGCATAGTAATGTCCACACATTCGAGTGCCGCCAGAGTTCCGTCTCTACACCAGATGATTGGGTCATCCTGTAACGAGAGCTACTTTCATATTTGCTTCTTGTTTCCTAATATATTTCGTATTTACATGCATGAAAAGCTAGTGAAAAGCTATTTCGTATTTACATGCATGAAAACCTGGAATTTGAAATCATACCCCGTTTTCAAGATTACCGTTAACAAGGCATGTAACCTACGATATTCGTAACATAACCGGCTTTCTTAGAATTAGTCGGTTTCCAAGGTCTATTTCATAAACATTCACCATTTTTTAAGGATTTTGTAACTAACTTTTTCATGTATGATTATTTACATATATTTCCACTTACCAGATGTTTCATTTCATGACCGTGAAAGATAGCGTAATATTCTTGAAGAGACAGCTGAGTACCGGGTGGAATGTCCGCTTTCTCAAAACAAATCTCATAATCTTTTTTCCAATCCGGACCGGATTTTTCGTTTCTTCGGTTCGCTATTATTTTGACAAACAAGGTCAATCTTTCATAAATAATGAGCTTCTTGTCCAAAAAGAGAATTCTTTTTTTTCAGCAAATTAGAGAAAGTGAGCTCAGAGTGATTATCAAGAGCCAACCTGCGCCATTGCTTGCGTGGTAAAGATCCATGCAGTCACTGGAGTTAGCTGCGTAATAATTGTCGGTTCTGGAAAACTATTATAGAATATTAAATTCACTTAATTTTATTTTATGAACATTTTATGAACATTACGCGGACCTCTGAGCTTTCGTCCAGTTACTCTGCACTGGAAGAGGGCACTGTCGCTCTTGAAGAGAGCGAGATGTTCGTTCAGCTCTTTCACTTCAGAATGCGACCAATATCCTACAAGATGCGCTTTCATATGTGTTCATTCTGAGCAATTCATCCCACTCGTTCTCAAATGAATTTTTTGCGAAAAATTTCTCTAAAAACCCCATTCTTTCTCGAGAATCCATTTGAGTAATCGCTCGGAGAGGAAGCATCCTTGATTTTCATCAAGGATGCTGCCTCTCCGAGCGATTACTCAAATAACCATATTCACCGATGCCACTGTAGGAATGGAACTCGTTAGTGAAGTCACGCAAACTCGAAGGGTCGATTGCAGATTCGGAGTCTGAAAAAAATAAGTTACTACTTTCCAGATTTAAAATACCACCTGCAGCACCCCAGATAAACGCTAGAAACCAATCGTTTTGCAGAGTGTTACCTTGAGGGAATTTCCATTCAAGTCAGGGAGTGTGCTTTTCGAACTCATGTAACACCGGCGCGGAAAGGGGCATTGAGAGCGGACTAGGTCCATTTTATAGTTTCTCAATTTATCTGTTTCCTCATCGAATCGGAACGTTTCAGAACCGGATCGTATTAAAGAAATGGATACTATGAGATTTAATCTCGAGCGCAAAGGATCGTGTTAATCTAGTTCCAAAACAAGTTCGAATCATTCCTTGGTTCAAATTAAACCGTTCAATGACTATGTTTATCTGTTAACACGGGTCTCCTGTAAAAACGTAGGAGAATGAGAGCCTTTAGCGACAGGAAAAAATAATTTTTCACCGATTTCGTTGAAACTTGGTATACTGGTTGGGGTGAGGGTCTGGAAAACGTTGATCCACTTTGTTCGGCGAAATTTGCATATATGCAAATTTTGGACCTCAGACTTTGAGAGGCTGTATCTGGCTCTGTTTTTGAGCTATCAAGTTCTAACCGGTGCGGATCGATCGGTATTCAGCCTATTTACATATTACTCAATTGTGATCACATGCTAAAATGCGATCTTCCATGCGTAATTCTGGAAAAATGAATTCTCGAGTACATTATGCAAATTTCTCGAAATTTTGTTCAGTGATCACGAATTTTATTTTGGAATCGATTCCCCATACCCGAATCTACATGACCTAATATTTCATTAGTCCCAACTCGTGTCGCGCGATACTGCTACTGTACAGGAGATCTGGACTTGCATTATTTTCGCTAAAATCACGTTTTTCATATCTCAAAAACGGCTGTATTTGAGCACTCGGGCTACAAGACCTTTCTTATAGAGCTAGCTGAGATGATCGATAAATGTGTTTAAATTTTGAATTTACAAAGTTTGAACCGAGGTACACTCAAAAACGTGATTTTAGCGAAAATAATGCAAAGTCCAGGTCTCTCCTGTACAGTAGCACTATCGCGCGACACGAGTTGGGACTAATGAAATATTAGGTCATGTAGATTCGGGTAGGGAATCGATCCAAAAATAAAATTCGTGATCACTGAACAAAAATTTCGAGAAAATTTGCATAATGTACTCGAGAATTCATTTTCAGGAATTACGCATGGAAGATCGCATTTTAGCATGTGATCACAATTGAGTAATATGTAAATAGGCTGATTACCGATCGATCTGCACCGGTAGAACTTGATAGCTCAAAAACAGAGCCAAATACAGCCTCTCAAAGTCTGAGGTTCAAAATTTGCATAATATGCAAATTTCGTCGAACAAAGTGAATCAACGTTTTCCAGACCCTCACCCCAACCAGTATAACAAGTTTCAACGAAATCGGTGAAAAATAATTTTTTCCTGTCGAACGCCTTCCTACATTCTTACAGGAGACCCGTGTTAAACCCCGGGTATGTTTCGGAATCGTTGCTACATGCTTCGTGTGATCAAAACCTCAGCAATTACGTACGTTTTCCGATATTAGGTAGTTTTCGACGAACATTTTCTACTCTGAGTATCTCACCCAGGCTTCGAATAGCTAGGTTCTCGAAACTGCCAATTGCTGGTTGGTTTTTGAAATGTGTACTCGAACTCTTCGACTGACTTACTATATCACATGGGTACCCAGAACAACCAACATGTGGGATTGGTAGGTGCCTCAAATCGTTAAAATGTGAGTCGGTTGTGTACATATTCACATATTATTCGACCCATGATCTCACCTCCTCCTGTTCCTCATCTTCCTGCTCGTCCTCCGACCCGCTCAACATCGCGAATCCAAACGACCGCTTCTTTGTCGTTGCTGAAGACCCGTTCGCGTGCTGTAATAAAGTGGAGCTACAGGAAGAGGGTAGATTTTCTTCGCTTGGATAATTTTGGACATATCGTGATTTTGAGTGATTATGAACTTTGTGCTTGTGCTGTTTGTGCACAATATTGCGAAATACGGGTCGTCGTCTCTTCATTTCACGTGCTCTCTCACCGGTCAGAGAGTCGAGAGAGTGTGTGAAATGAAGAGACGAAGAGACGACCCGTATTTCGAAGTCTACTGCACAAACAGCATCCATAATCACAACATATTCACAAACCCAAAATAAAAATGTTGTCGTGAAGCCAATAGACATCTAATAGTGCACGAAATATGGACCGCGATCTCTTTATTCCTCACACTTTATCGCTACTCGAGTAAAAAAGAAGATATGTCTCATGTCTCGAGCTCAACAATTTATTGCGATGCATTTTTTTAAATGTCCAAGTTCGTTTTCACTTACATTCTCCTTGTTCCGTCCCTTCTTTCTCTCATCCTTTCCTGCTCCTCTTCCCTTCTTCGTCTCTGGAGGAAGATTCGAGGACGAAGTCAGCCACGACGTCCGGAACCGCACGAAGTTGTCCGACCGCGCTCTGCACAATAGAAAGCCTTTCTTCGCTGATAATGGAGAAATGTATATGAAAACTGAAATAAAGTCTACTTAAACGATTTTTTGAGTTATTAGGCATGGGATGCCTTTAAGCCACATTTGTGTTCTTTCTTAAAAATGGGACATAGACCTAAACAGAAGAATGTAAATTTGTTTGGATGATCGTAGTGATGATGCGCACTATCCGTAAAACTCACCCCCCGATTCCCTGTAGACAGTCCCGCCGACAGGGGAGAGGGCCGTTGAGGAGGAGGAGGAACGTTGATAGAGCAGAGTGGTTGAGGACCTGATCAAGGGAAGATAATGATCGAATGGGCTTGATGAGCTGGAAAACCTTTCTTTTCTGGAGCACCCGAGGGGACGGACGATAGATCACGCGCCCTACCGTTTCCTGTAAATTAGGAGTGGTGGGAAACGGCGAGACAAAAGTTAAATGTTCAATCAATGACGCTATGTTTCATTTAAAAAAGAGAAAATAATGTACTCATACACTAGTGAAAGGGAATGCTCGAAAATATGCACTTGAACCTACCCGATAGTGGTGAATCCATAATCATCCGTGGCAGGTGGTTGATTGGGCGAGGAGAATGGGTTCCATGAAGGCTCGTTTCCTTTGTCTCCTTCTTTTGCTTGGCTGTTAGGGAGGAAGCAGGGAAGGAGATGCGGGCCCGTCTCCACGGGAGTACCTCGAATCCTGAAATTATTAACAATCAAATTTCGCTGGAGTACGCTGGAGGAATGAAATACATTCGATTATCGGAGACGACTGGTGGTAAGTACGTCTTAGAAAATTAGCTTACCATTTCGGCCTCCTGCCGGGCAAGCTTCGCGCGAGTTCAGCCTGCTCTTTGCCTCCGAATGTCGTGTTGAGTGTCTTGGGCTGGGTGGGAACTGGCTCTCACTAAAAATAGAAAATGAAAATATGATAATTTTTAATAGAATCCTAGCCGATACAGATAAAAAGAACAAAGAAGAAACATACTGTTTGAGAGCCTTCTTATCTTCTCCTCTCTGTGCTTCTCGTATGCTTCCGGATCGAGCACGACCTCGCCGTTCTCAAGAAAAACAACAGCTTATATTTTTATCAGTGATTGTCTGACTCTCTCATTTCGCAATGCTCTCTCGTCGATAGCAGCGAGAGAGTGTGTGAAATCGAGAGAATCAGACCATCGATCAAACATACCCGACTCCATCTGTTCTCCGAGTCCTCGAGGGTTTGTGTTCCATGTCCGCAGGGGCACGTGATGAACTTCCCACGAACGTCAGTCCCTCAAAAGAAACAAATTGTTTGTAAAAATGTAAAGCAAGGAAAATCGTTATTTTTCCCGCTTCTTTTTATATCACACAAAATCAGTACAAGTCACGTTTCACGGTTGGGTATGCATATTTTTTTATTGATTTCGTGTACTGAAATGTATAAATGACCTTTTTCCTCCACGCATTCTCCACTCGTTGCTCATCGGTCCAACTCGACGATCCTGTAAAGAATCGATCGATATATGATTAGGCCAGTGCTTCTTAGGCCATTTTGAACCCGGAGACCCATCCAGACAAAATTTTTCCAATGAGCTCCCTAGCTCACGTATGTTGATGTTCAGGGATCCTCTTTGAACCTGGAACCGACCTGTCCTTAGCAGCATGCCAACAATCTTGTCCGTGAGCTTTTGGAAGCAATCCTTGTGCACCGAGCGAGTTATCGAGAAGGGACAGTGCTGAAATACGGAAATACCGTTACTGTCATCGATAAAGACACTCATAGACCGAGTGAATTCCTTGGAATCCTTTGTGATTTGGCGATGTCTGGCAACAAGTGCTCGAAACTCACATGATTTGAGCAAGACATTTTGACTCCGTCTTGTGAATTCGCTTCCGGTATCGGATCCTTGGCTGCAAAAGGCAAATTTTCGATCGCATTTCATGTTTGGCAAGAGCTTCGTTTGAAAACATGTGAATGATAAAGGGGAATTTACCAGCTCACGTGCGATGCTTATCACATTTTTTCCGTTATCATTCAGATTACCTTCAAGCGGATTGCCTCTTCAGAGTCATTCACAGTTAGGACAGTGATTATTTCAGGCCAATTCACTTTCCGGACCTAATCTCTTCTTCCCACTCACGTCGAATGCATCCTCCACAGACATCAATGGATACATGACATCCCTTGATCTTCGGTATCTCCTTCTGCTCCTTTGCTTCTTCCTTCGCTGCCGCAGCATTCTTCCTTGCCTTCTTGTCCGGAATCTCCGCCTGTCGAGAGATTACCATGGATTAAAAGACCAGAGTGAACCTATCGGGCACTTTTCCCTTTTCTTTGGCCCCGCCTTCTCTCGCAGAATAATCCCTCCTTATCATTCTCATTCCCTACCACATTCACATTCAGTGCGGTCGTAGCCCGGGCCAAAAAACAGAAAAGTTCCACCTATCGCTCTTGCTCTCCACATACTGTATAGATGTATTTGCCTATTTCACTAGTTGGATAGTTGTTTTCGACACTCTAACTAAGACGGGCTCATTTCTTCGCAGTCAACAACGAAAGAGGCCATATCGAAATACTAAATCTACGGTTAATGGCTCCAGGCGAGTGACCTTGGTGACCAAATCGGGAGAAATAACGAGCAGGCCGAATTGAGACTTTCATGGATTGGCCCGGAAAGGGAAACGCTATTAAGTAGGTCGTCGTACCCTTCTGTCCTTCTTTCCCATCACTGTCGAGGTTGCTGGTGAGGCAGAACGCAAGCGGAGCTGTAAGCAATGTATTCTGAACTGGCACTAGCCAAATGAAGCAAAGTAAACGGCGCTCAGAACAAGAGGAAATGTAATATGGAGTCTCGACTGAGCTCGCGATACGTGTATAGTGCTCTCGCCGACGTAGCTTTGCACTAGTCTCCGCGGGGCGGCTCCCGCCACGGCGGGATGATGGCACTATTGCTATAGTAACCCGTAGCGCATCGCTGGCTTGAGCAAGGCCCTATTGTCGAGAGGAGGGGGGGGGGGTGAAAAAGAAGGTCAAAGGGAGGGAGCAGCTGGTCCGATACTCCCATATGCATCACACTCACTTAATCTAAAAACAAAGGTATAGATAAATAAACAGAGTGTAGCTCGCGCAGGAGAGTAGTAGGAAGAACAGTGACAATTATGTAATTGGTACCCCGCTGCCAGTATATAATATTTTAAGATATTTTTAACAAGAGGAGGGGGGGGGGAAGGTTCTAATGACAAAAACCTAAGCGACTTCAACTTCCGTAAATCACGCGCCAAAATGGTGTACCTATTGGGAAAAGGTAAGAAAGAGAAAGGACACTGAGTGAGCGGAGGAAGATACGAATAGGGCTCTTTACCATTAGTACTCACCGATAAGAAGATCGATGGACATTGCGCGGGCTTATCAAATGACACTTGCAATTAGATTTATCAGAGGCGTGCAAACGGCTAAAGAGGCTAAAGTTAAAAAACAACCGAAAATCGGTCCCAGAATATGCTTTTGAACAATCATGGAATGTTCTCGAATCATAGGTTGTTCCTCATTGAGCCCACCCCACATCCCACCAATTCAAAAACATTCGAGCGTTGCCATTCTTCGAATCGAATTGAATCGTTCAGAAAAGGAAACACAGACACAACAGCGAAAAAAAAAATAGATCACAATAGAAAATGGTATCAGTGGATGGAGTATACAAGTTAGTAGTCGCTTAAGCTATCCATAGAGGCCCACTTCGTTAAATTTTATATCTCCTCATATCGAATCAAACTGAACGTTGAAGAGAGTGCGTCGAAAGCGAAAGTAAGCGGGTCGCATATCCAAAGGTCTCGTGTGAGAATGTCACAAACTGAGCATATTTTGAATAAACATGCATTGGTGTTAGAAGGGCGCAATACACATTGCTTTGATGGATAATTCCCCCGTGATTGCCCACGGGGAACATTAGCACCTCTAATACGGACAACCGCAAAATATGAAAGAGAGGCAAACAAAAGACTCTGCTATTTGCAAAATCAAGATAGATCAAATTATAATTATCATTTACTCGACGTAAAATAAGAACATGAATATATTTAAATTCAAATATACATACGCTAAATCGAGCAGAGAACAATGCGCCTTATGCAAAAATGACGAGCAGATGTTAGGGAAGAAATAAGAAATGGAAACCAGAGTGCGACAACCGAGTGAAAAGAACGCAGAGCCGCCGGACACTCTGGCCGATAGAAGAGAGATGTACGAGAGATAAGGAGAATCGGAGAGAGTAGAGAGTAGAGTGGCGCGCAGAGACAGACACCCTTGGGCTCAGAAGAAAAGCCCATTAATCAGCGTTTCGTCCTCTTGGAGAGAACGAGAGTATTACAATTTGTTTCAACTTCCAAGTAAAATCATACACAAACTAATCATGAAACGAGAAAGAATCAAATTTTAAGAAATGAAGCGCCACCTACCCAGAACAGTAGTCTTTCAAAAGGTGCACTAAACGCAATAGCCCCCGTTTCCGCTACTATATTTAAACTAGCTCAAGATCGGTGCATGTTTCATAATCGTTTCGAGCGAAGCTACTATAAGCAATTAAATTTAGAACATAAGAAAGTAAATTATTTAATTAAAGTTGGAATTTACAAGATTTTTGATCATTTTCCGGGAAAATCAATTCGAGAGCCGGGTAAGGGTAAAGTGAAATGTCGACACGATAACACTTATCGATTTATTGAGCATTGATGTATTTAAAAATTAAAAATTTTATTTTTTTTAAACATTTCTATACTTCAATATTAAATTCACAATTCTAATTTATAACATCTGTCCATGAGGTTTTGTTTTGTATAGGTGTACGGACAGATATCGGCTTATCGCGAGATCCAACAACACTGTACGAATAATAACTGATTCGAACAATATTTATTAGATAATATAAATAGTATTTTCTTCAAATTTCTGATAGCAATACAAAATGTAACAATTGTGGAGTTGCATTTTAGAAGCAATTATCTGGGGAAAAAATGAGCACGAACCGAATATAGTGAGAAAGCTTATTTGTAATCCAATAAGCTAAAATTTCATAGGACACCGTCGATATGCGCAAGAGCTTTGAGACATAATAACTTTGTAAAAAAATAGCGGCCTGTAAATATAATCTGAATAAAAATCGAGAAGCAGTTTTCATTACAACAGAAAAATTAATGGTTATCCGGGTAGTCGTGTGGTATAGAATCTGTCAGTATTTGGAAGTAAAGCAATATCGATAATCATATTTGAGCAAATAAATACACACGTTCGAATGGCGGAAGTGAATGACTTGAATGAGGTCAGAGAATGGTAATGAGATCAAAGATCAGATCGGCGAAATAGCACAAAGAACACAGAGAAGGATGATGGAGCGAAAGAGTGGTCGAGTGGGAAGGAAAGAATCATGACATACCATGCGCTAAGAAAACTACAATTGATCTAGATTAGGAGAGGGACACACCTAGACCCTCTGAAGATGAAGACAACAAACTATTAACAGGGGGCCTATTGATGCTCAGATGCCTTGGCTCGAGATTGTATTGAGAGTCAAGGACGGGATTTTTCCGAACACTCCAACGTGCTGCCATACAATGGGTTCGGCGATGACTGGGAGTACGGTAACTGGCTACCGTACTCCCCGGATGGTCATAGGTACGAACTAGTGGACATGTTGGCATACTCGGATCGAGTTGGTGAGTCACGATGATCACGTGATGAGGAAGACGACCAGAAACAGCATGAGAGACAACATCGAAGGAAGGATCTGAGATGGGAATATTGGATGGATACTAGAGTTCGAAATAATCGTCTCCTCATTTCTTGTACTCTCTCGCCGGTCAGAGAGGCTAGAGAGTATGCGAAAGGTAGAGACAATTAACCCTATTTGGAACTCTAATGGATACCCTTCTTCGACGCTCAATAACCATCGAATAGACGCAACGGGTTCCAAAAATTTTAATGTATGATTTCCCGTTACTGAGTACTAATGTCCCAAATTCTGTATTTCTCTCGCATAATTATTGCCAGAATATTGCCAGATAGAGGTATAAAGAAGAAAGATCACGAGCATTTTCACCTTCTAAATATCGGATTGCAGAACATGTAACAGAGAAACTTGGACGACGGGCCTGCTATCGCCAGCCAGATGAAGATAAAGTATACCTGCAAAGGGGGACACGTCACATATTTAGTTATGACATTTCAAGGAAATATTTGGAATGAGCTTCCTAGATACCATGAAAGTGAACTGAATTGAAGATCGAGTTTCAGAAAGAGGGGATGAAAGGTGCATAGATAGGTGGCGGAAAGTGCAAACTTGTCTCACTAGGGATATCTCTTCCGTCGCTTCGCTCGGTGGTGGAGAGAACGCTGCGAAGATTTTTAGAGCTAGCAGAGGCAGCCAACTGAAATAATTTATTGTAAAGAAGAATAAAAAAAAAGACCACAACGATTGTGCTACGTGAGACATTGGATTGTGAATATTTAAGTGCAGATTTGATAAATTCCTACTAAAAGTAAAGGAGTTTGTAAAGAAACGCTTTCCGGAAATCAGGTACTCGTGTGTGAAGAATTAAATGATTTGATTAGAGCTACAAAGGCTGTAAAAATAATAATAACCTCAACACAAATGCGACCATGACGAATATGGTAAGGACGAAGTTGGGATCCGTCTCGATTATCACCCGTTGAGAGTCATCCAGCTGCAAGAAACACGTTGATGTACAAAATTAAAGCAGATTATTTATGTTTTTTTTTTAAATATATTTTGGAGAGACTAGTTTTTTTTTCAAACTTTGTGCATCCATCGCAATTAGAGTTCGAACTACGGGTAATCGTCTCTTCATGCCGCGTACTCTCTCATCACTCTGATCGGCTAGAATACCTACGAGAAATAAAGAGAGAGAGAAAGAGTTACTCGTATTTCGAACTCTAATCGCTATAGTATTTGGAAATTGAAAATTTTTAATATTTTTAAATTGGTATCGATTATTATCGACTGCGCTGCGTCATGGGTACATCCATGCACCTAAGTGTTGTATGTATTTGTACAAATGTTCAGTATTCGCATAAGTGTTCACTAACGATGACATCAATTAGTTTCGTGCGAGTGAATGGAACAGCCTCGTAGTTTCTTTCCTACCCATGTCATTTTCTTAACCACCCTCCCATTTCACTTTTTTTCGTCCCCGTTCTGCCTTTGTTCTACCTGCTTGCCAGTGATCACAAAAGTGAGGAATTGAACGGAAAGAGAGAGCAAAAGCGAGACATATCTGTCTTTTCCCCTCAACATCTTCCATTCCGGCTTCCGGGCGCCGGCCGGATATCCAGAGCCGGGTTATGGCTTCTGCAAGTTGTCCGTTCTCCACTTTTTGTTCCAGCAAGAGTATGGCGAAGCGTGGAAATAATAGAGCAGCTGGATGTTATGCCAACGTGGTTGGAATCAGCAATGTAATACCGGCAAAACTGTTAACTTGTTGTTCAAGGCACACGAATTGTTGAGCCTTCACGAGAAACACCAGTGATATTTCAATGACTACTGAAGAGTGCACTTGTTAAAAGAAAACCTCATGGGGGTTTCGCATCGCTCGAATGACTTTGTAGCCGGTGTTGAAGACTGTCACAAGAGTTGGAACAAAGACGAGAACCTGCAAGTATTTGAGCCTTTGTCATTTCTCAACCTCTCCCTTCAATTACAAAAACCAGTATTCATCCTACTTCTTGTCCAATAAAAAGGCCTCTCCTAAAGACTAAAGACCAATACACTGTTTTCTTTGGCAATGAAATTGACTACCGACGTTGTAGGTGACTATTGCTATCCGTATATCCTTGCGCCATACAGGAAAACTATTTGCTGCGGGTCAGTAAAACCGCTGCCGAACCATATATCGTAGGACTCACGAGGAGAGTCGATGAGTACGCAGAAGTGGCTGACCAATTGAGCACGCACAACTCCAGATCCTCCTCGTATTCCACCTGACATGAATTATGGATGATTTGGCGTGAAATTACTCTCTTCATTTCACGTCTTAACTCGTCTTTGATAGAGTATGCGAAGAGAAGAGACTATCAGGAAACATGAATTTCGTTGGTGGACAATTTCATGTCGTTCTCACCGAATAGTACTATTTGGGCTGAATAAAGAAATCGGTACATGGAACAAAGATATCTAATTCGGACAGCCCTAAATACGATAGTGAACGACAACTTCATTCACTCCTGCTTTGCATCCTCATTTTTTCTCCCCTGTTTTTCTTCCTAGCCCCACGTCATTTCTAGACGGAAGTAAGGGATATGGGAAGCAAGTGTCTCTCCTCATATCTTCCCTCTCTCTCTCACTATATTTAACGGTGGAGAAAACGCGAGAAAAGACTGCAGAAAAACGGGCAAGAGCGCTCCTCAATAACAATTCCCTAATTACGAAGATGAAACAACAGAAGAGCTAAGTGGAAATGAAAGAAAGGAAGAGTTGAAAACTGTTGAAAGTGAACGAAGAATCAAGAAAATACATGCTTATTTACTATAAAAAATAAAATGGCGCACCTGCTACATTTTACATTAGATCAAAAATAGAAAGAATGTTTTCGAAGAAAAGGAATAACAGATTAGCATCAGATTAGATCTCAGATACGAGAGGGAGTTGCATAGCGTCCAAATTTTCAAAATAATTAATATCTAGTCAAAGACCAAAGATCACACCTGCATTTGGGCGAAAACGATAGGAGCGCACGTGAGAATTGATGTTATCCACGAGAAGAGAATCCAACATTTGCACCTGCAATACTCGTTTGTGTAAGACTGTCAGAATGAACAATTACTCTCGTCATTCCTCATACGTAAATTAACCGATTCTAAGATGAATCGGTCGAAATTGATAACGCTTAAAAAATAAAAGTTTTAATTCGAAAAAGTATAAGTTCTGATTGAATTCCTTTCATGATTGCACAAACCTTCAATATCGTTTTCAAAGAGAATTGAAATTATGAAAAATTAGATACCTCGTAAGAGATTGATCTTGATAGCGGGCGGGTTTCATCATTGCCGAGTATCTCAAATTTATCGAAACTTATCATTAAACTTTATTTTTAAAATCACATAATAATTCGTCAGATTTGAACGGAGTCTGAAGGAGTCTGGAGGAGTCAACGGAGAGCCGTATTTTTTCTATGTAGATCTATTGAATTCGTTAGTTGTTCTCGAGTCAATTTTTCCGACTCAATTTTCAAGTTTCATACCTTATCGGTTTATTTTTTCTCAGAATTTCTATCGCTCGCTTGGGGGAAGATATAGAATGTTCCAGCTATTATGTTCGGCTAGAAATGGTCTCTTCGTTTTGCACACTCTTTCACCAGTCCGAAAGTTGAGAGAGACGAGTAAAACGAGGAGAGTCAATTCTATCCCTCGGAGATATTCCTCTTTTTCGTGCACACGAATTCTTCCATTGGCCAGCAGCAGCGGCCTCGTTAGCAACATTTCCACTCCCTTCTCTGACCAAATCTGCGAGTATCCCTCAACTAACCAACTCTATTCCTTTTCGAGCTCGGCTGTGCAAAAATGTATTTCCGATTTCTCATTTGACAATGCTCTCTCGTCGGACAGAATAAAACAAGGCAAACTAGTAATCATTATAATAATAATAATTTATCTACGCCCAGGCGCGACGATATTAATGGTACATTTGAGGTGGATATAACTGGAGGTGGGGGGGGGGGACTCTCCTGTATTAGGGGAGTTTGGAAAGGTCAGCGATTATGGGGTGTGCAGCAAGTCTACGCTTGAATACTAAAAAAAATCATTGTCTCAGAGGTCATTATTTTCATTAATAGTCATCAAAAATCATTGTGTATACTCTTGCATGCAGTTGTAGATCCCTAATAGGATTCCCTATACCCTGCCCTGGCCAAAAGGATGAGAGAGAGAGAGAGAGGGAGAAAGGCCACAAACTCATTCCGTAGATGGACGACACTGGCCTAATATTCCCCGAGTGCGCTTCCTATTTACTAGTCGAGTGCAAATATGTATCCATGCGTATGGATAAATTGCCCTTTCAATCCGTAGTAATGTTGTGGATTGGAATAATATAATCAGAGACCAGACCCAGCCCATTCAGATAGAAGTGCCATTAGTATCAAATCAAATAAAAATGTCGCTATGAATTTCAAAAAGAACCACAATGTTCAAGACATTCGAGATAGACTATCTACTATAGCACAATTTCTCGACCACTTTTTATGCACATTCTATTCGATCTCTATATATGCAGATTTCATGTGATGTCATTCCCATTTGATATGCACTCAAGCTAACCGTCAATTAGTCATCCTCTCTCTCTCTCTCTCTCTCTCTCTCTTCTCTCCCCTTCCTTCCTTCCTTCCTTCTCTAGTCCCCGTTTGGCAATAAAACAAAGTGAGACTCTTTCCCCTTCCTTCTCCTATCGATGAGAAACATTGAGGCAGCTTCCCCCACTGTCCTCCCTCCCCCTCTCTCCTCTCCTCCTCACATCTACACCCCTCCTCTCCCATTTGCTCTCCGAGATTCGAAAGTCACGTCACGGAAATAGAGGGAACAGAGGAAGATTAGCTGTACAAAAACAAAAATCGGAACAGCGTCTCTTCGAAAATACATAACTATTTACTATAATCCCATTAACAATTATAACTATGAATACCCAGGAAATATCTTTCACATTTCTAATCTGTATTTACGAACAAAGAAAGAAAAGAGAGAAAAAAGCTCACCGATCGATGCAAATCCACGCAAAAGTGTAGACTGTCGAGCAGAACAGCGCGATTTGCGTGTATGCAGCACACTTGCACAGGAAACTGTTGTCACCTGAATGGAGATAAAGATTTTAACCCCCTTAAAAGGTGTCCACGTCTAGCGATTTTACAGTCGTAAGATGACGCTAGGGACGCACTGGTAAGGCCAGTTGTCACCTGAATGCAACTCCATATTTATACAGGCTCTCTCATGCTGAGTGCGCACACGTCTGCTTCTTCGGTTTCAGCGTTACAGACAGTCTATCATGATTATTATCTCATTTTCGAACCACCGATTCATGTACCAACGCATCACTAAATTAGAAAGAAACATGGTTATGGAATTGAAAAAATAAGGGATACTGCTGGGAAAAGACTAGACGTGAAAAACTTCCTAAATTAAGTTGAAGGTTTACGAATAAAAAAGTAACTAGGTCGTAAGTAGGATTATGTTTAACAAGTTATGTCGTATCCGAGTAAATAACTCACCATAAATCGCCAGTTCGGATTGAGAGTACTGTAGACGGAGAGGGGAATGATGAGCAAACTCGTGAGCAAGTCCGCAACCGATAACGACATCTGCAAAGAATTATTACAATTAAGAAGGAAAATAAGTTGTAGGTATCTATATGCGTACACTGTATCTCCTCATTCACATCTTCACCACTAAAAGTGAAGACAAAAACGAATTCGTCATTCCTACAGCAAGATGAATTATTAGCAGGACGCCACTTCTCTTTTTTGACCCCCAATCTTCATTATTCAATCTCAAATACGAAAATCCCCTGCAGCAGCTCGAAATATTTCACGAAAGATTCCTCTACATCAACTGATCTTTCTTTCTACGTTCTTTACTATATTATTGTAGTACCGTATCGAAAGGGAATAATGTGGAATTGATCGCTCACAAAATAGCAGCCGATAACATCGTAGAGATCGGGCGTCGATGCAATGACGATGATTGAGAGAAGTGACGTTGACAACAACAACACCTGCAGATTAACTGACTGATCCTTTCATTATATCTATAATCCTCGGTCTGATCAATTCTATTGAAAGAAGGCACTTTTGCATTTTTGTTTGTGCCCAAGCCCTCCAAGGAATTAATCCCTTCGATGTTGGTGCTTTTACTCATGTTTCTTCGCCTTCATTGAACTCGCATATATTATTCTTAGTGTTGTCATGTGTGCACGGTAGTGCCTCCGGAGTATCAAGAGATTCATCTCCCTAATGATACCCCTTCTTGTTGCCCTTTGCCTAATTACAGGATAAAATATGTATATGCAAATGAATGCATGTATGCGTGAGATGGCCGCGTATGAACTATCTAGATCTCCAGCAAATTGTACCGTTCGAAAAAAATTTTCTTTGGGGACGATATTTTGGATATAGTCACATCACGTCATCTCTTCTCCTTCCGCGAACATTGCCGGTCTCTTGCCATTTCCAATTCTCTCTCTCTTTTCCTCTCCCAGTCTCTTTTCCTTCTCTCATTCCTTCCCTATTCCCCCTCTTTTCCTCCTCTTCGCTTCCCCCTTTCCCACCCAGTGGCACATTTATCGAGTAATTACTAATGCTGTCTCTCCCTCTCCCCCTTCCTCCCTTTTCTCCTCCCTCCTCTCCCAATTCCGCTCAGCCTCGCTCATTCCACCAGTAGCTGGATTGGGAGGATTCGAAGCCGACAGTTTAAGAGATAATTCGCTCTCTATGTTGTTGGTGTTATTGTTTCAATAAACAAAATAAAAACAAGTAAACAAAAACAAATAAACAAAAACAAACCTCTGCTCCCACGATGACCGCAGCTTTGCCGAGAGCGAGCGCAGTCAGTGCGGCGCCTGAATGAAGAAATAGTTTAACTGAATGAATAATAGCAAAAAAAGATGAAATTAGCATATTTGAATGAGAATAAATACAGTGACAGAGAATATCCGACAATGCAAATTGAGTACGAACTAGGCAGGATGAAAGAAATTGCATGGATTTGTTCACGTCTGATCCAAAAGCGTAATATTATTATAAAACGACCGTTTTCAGTTCTTTTCCAGTAGGATGATTCGGATGTTCTCAAGACAATGTTATAATGAAATCAACCACCATATTCACTAGTGATAACCAAATGGATTATCTTCAGGTATCGTGCGTTTCAAATGCTCAGCAAACTCAATGTGCTGGTTAGCGTATTGATTGTCTGGGAGAGAGAGGAAGGGAAGAGGTAGGGGAGAGGAGAGCAGGTAGATCACTAGCCTCCTCCCGGTCTCTTCCTCCCTCCTCCCTCCACTCAGTTCGTCAAAGGTCAACTACGTGTGGAATGGAAAATAATCTCACGATATACTCGACTGAAGATTCAACGACAATACTCTACGGACAGTTGACAACAAGAAGCAAAGAGCCCATCTCTTGAACCTTCCGTAACTGCGCACAAAGATCCAAATACACTCCTAGATGATGTGTTTGTTTGTTCCTACTATCTAGATGTGCATGCCCAATGTCAGGATAAACCCTAACTTGCCATTTTGGTATTCTTGTTCTGGCCAGGCACAGTGTTGAGTCATTACCAAGGATCTACCCGGCTAACCGGAGCCCGATACCCTAACGAAGCCCTAAAGAAGCCTAACTTGCCTAACACCCAAACGCCTAACGCCCTAACGTAGGGACAGATGTTTATGACTGACCAGGCATCTACGGTGCGGGCGCCGCGCCTCTCCGTTGCCGCTCGCGCCTCCGTCGTGTCCTGTAGAAAGAAAATACTCAATTTAGTTGAAATAGGTAAATTACTCTCCTCATTTCGCACACTCTCTCGCCACCACGAGAGATAGCGCATACTTTTATACTAGTTCTTATACTTTACCACTTTAATGATGTGGTTATGGTGGTATTTCGAGCTCGGCTGAGCTGTTGGAGACTGTTGGAGATGAGCGCGATTATCCGAATATCGAACTCCACTAGTAAGAATTCATCATTGCACAGGATTGTATTGTGTTACCGCTCGACGTAATTATTCATGAAAAAGCGCTAAAGGCTCAGATGAAGCATTTGCTTTTCTCGATTCTCGCCTGAGCGAAATAGCATGAATAATATAGTTTGAAATAGGCTAATCGCGCGCGCACCTCCCCATTTCATTGCTCTCTCGTCACTTTGTTCTGTGAAGAGACGATTACCCTTTGATTCGAACTCTATCTTTCAGGCAAATCTCGGAGAAAATGAGATTCAATTGTAGGGTTTTAAAAATGATTAATGTTAACGTTCCCAAAATACGATAAATCGTCTCCTCATTTCATGTGATCTCTCCGAGGAGGCGAGAGAGTGTGTGAAATGGAGAGACGGGCTGCCAATTATCTATGTATTGAGTATACTTGAGGAAGCAATGGACTGATCACAGTACCCTGTCAGACAGTGCGAGAGAGCATTGGAAGTTGAGAGAATCAGACAGCTCGAATTAAAAAAAAGAGATGGAGTATAGATACCTGAGGGCGCGACGGAGGGCTGCAGTCCAGAGGGAATAGACACCGGCCAAGATCGAAGAGAGAAGAAAAGGAAGAAGAAGAGAGGAGATTAGAGGCTACCCGCTTCGATCTGGAACAAGACAGATGGATGTCTCTCTCGTTTCGCCCTACTCTTTCTCGGCGAGAGATGAGGCGAAATGAAGAGACGAGACAAGAACAGCGAAAGAAATGTTCAATTGGAGTGGTCTACCACTCTCGCTTTCCCATGTTTTCTCGCGTCTCGACCCGCTCAGAGAACAACGTTTGTTCGAAAGAAAAAAATTGTCTTCCATTCCGCGAGTACCGATTACTCGCTTTTTATCTCGATCTAAAAATATCCAGACAGAGAAAAAAGAGAAAAGAAATCGAGCGCGCGCAAATGCGAACTTATTATCTAATGTGGTATTTATCGTGCATTTCGGATAGGAAAATAGGTATAATTTTGAAATTTTGCACTGTTATGTGAACTTAAGGCAGTAATTCGAGCGACAAGCTGTGATGGTCAGAGGAAAACATTCGAGATCTTTCGAAATGGTTACGGATTTGAATACAGGCTAATTTATGTTCACCCATTCAGGTCACAACAGTTTTCCAACGTAGTTAGTTTCGCCTGGATTCATTCCGATTAGGACTGTCAGTCCGTCACTTCATTTATCTCACTTTCAAAAATGGCGACTGAGCACAAAAAAATGAAGATACGAATTCGTTATTCTGACAGCCCTAATCTGATCATGCACAAAAATGAGCGACTATGACGCTTCACTATCGTCGTAGAGCGAATGAGATATCGAACAAATTGGACGTCGGAGCAGAGTTGAGATTGAGTATATAGATCGAAGCGCCCTCGTCCTCCCTCCCTCTCTCTCTCCCTCAATCTCTCGCGCCCCTCGCATATGAAAGATGTGGAATTGAGACATTGACTCTGTCTTCGTCTCGGGGACGGAAAAGGAGAGGGAAAGGGAGAAGGGAGGAAGGAGGAGAGAGAAGGAAATGGAGGAGGAGACGGGATAGGCTCCGCCCTCTTAGAGAAGACGAAGAAGAAAAAAGAAGAAGAAGAAATACAGCGACCGAGTGAGAGAGAGATAAATGACCCGAGGAGTGTATCTGAGAGAGAGAGGCCCAGAAGGGCAATGGACCTCGTCATAATTATAGGCGGTTCAGAGCAGGGGGATATATTATGATGCTTAGCTTCTTTGTTGAGCTTGTCGTAGCGTCAGAAGAAATTGGGTGATTAAAGGTGACTTATGAGACGTTTCACATTATTAGTCAGGTTTGGCACCACCTAGTTTGGGCAAAAAACATTATTCAATCATCGACTTAGCCTGCTACATATTCGGATTTTCTACATTATTGCCACATAACATTCGCGTTTCAGTCTCTTTAATATTGAGCATCACAGAGACCAACATCGTGTAGAGAAAACAATACCATAAAGCGGAGTAGTGGGCAGAGAAGGCAGGAGAGGAGGGTAGAGGATAACTAGTAGGTACTGCTACAGTGATGATGATGTCATGTGTGCACTGAGGGCTAATCCGCCTCGGGCAATCTATCCAATGCACTTCTTCTTTTTCGGTTTTGTCCAAATGTACTTCTAATGCACATCAAGTTGCCATTTCCAACATAGGAATCACGTGTCACACATAGGTACACTAAATGCACAGTATCTATGTTTTTTTCTGCCTTATGAGAACGAGGACATCTTATCATTGATAGAACTATATTATTTATCCGGTATTTTGTACAAAATTATAATAGAGAAAAGATACAAGAGCCGAAAACGCCGTAGGTTCAAATCGCCACCCATGATAGCCATACCACCACAGAAGAGGCAATGTTGGCAGTATAATAATATCACAATTATGAAAATGGAATTCTATCTTGAATAAATGTGCTCTCTATTTAGCATACTCTCTCGCCAGTGAGAGAAGGCGAGAGAGCAGGGCAAAATGAGAGAGTCAGGTCATTGGTCTACTTGTTACATGCACGAATTGCCTCCTCCAATTGATCTACCAATCGATTGATCATCGGCTTTTCGAGGCGCAATCTGCAAAAAAATTCAATTTAGTTCTTCTTTTTTTTCAGGTTATTCTTATTAGGAGTGAACGTCTCATTTTTTGCACACATTTTCTTCCTATCATGTCAGGCCATGTCGGTGAGAGGAACCCCTACATTATCTGTAATCTACCGTAATTGTGACTCCAGCGAACCGACGCTCCTCGGAACCCATGTTAAATTTTTTCTCAGGTTTCTCACGCGAAGTAGATACATTTTTGATTCTTTCTCGAAATTCTCGCTGAGTAAAGGAACGGAATCCGGTTTGAGATAGAGCAGGATGAAGGACTTATCTATGTTTCTCGCTCTCATTTAGAGTCAGAGTGAGAAGAGTGCACGTAAAAGGAGACCAGTTCTTCATCATGACATCCTTAAACGCAGTCCCATTTTTGTGCTTACAGTGAGAAGCCAAAAATACAAATTTCTTGAACCAATGCCTGTACAACGATGCCAATTCCTTCTCTAAAGTGGGCATCATACAGGCCCATAGCTTGATTTATCTACCCTTTTCTACCATGGTGTGTTAGATGTTCCTCGTAGCGTTACATCCTCCGGTATTGCTCACCTAGATAATATGCCTCCTAATAACTCGCTTAACTTATGACCTATGAGATGGGTTATTAGAAGACCTTTAAGGTGAGCAATATTAGAGATTCACACTGTACCACACTCACCGAACATCTCTTGCTTCTCCTCCCACTCGCAGTTGCAGGAGTGCCGATGGTTGCGGGGGAACGACTGCTGCTGTTCGATGCGCAATCTCAACGGGTACCGATTATTCATGGTGTTTTTAGGTGACAAATTTTGATTTGAAAACAGAAACCACTAAGAAATTATCAACAAAAAATAAAACAATCGAATAATTTGGAGCTTGCACAGTATTTAATCAATAATCACCTAGCCAATTTATCGTCCCGAAATATGAGATAAAATGATTATGGTGATCATTTGCATCTGACGTCAGTACCTCGAAATCAATTCGCCCTTCGCATCTTAGCAGTGCTCCTTTGCGCATTCGTCTATCGCCGTCTTCTTGTTCAATAATTATTCGCTCCCTTTCCATCTCACTCCATTCGATTATCGATTCGAGTAGATCAGAATGAGAAAGGAGAGCAGCAAGCGATTTCTGAAGTAAATCTTATGAAAATTGTTGAGGGGAAAATGTATATCATCAGATCCCTTTACTATTTTTTTTCTAGTGCAACCTATCAAAGCTACAAACGGCCACTCGTGTGGTGAACAGTGTCAATGCCCAGTCCTATTCTAAAGGTAGATAAATATAGTATATCGGTAGGATGTGAATGAAGGAAAACGAACAATAGATCTGAGGGTTCGTCGCCTCTTCATATTCTCTACCTAGACAATGAAAGCAGGCAGCGAGGCTGTTCGTAGAGTAAACGTCCGAACTTGCCTGGTTGTTGAGTATTGCATGCAGTTCCAACAGCAGCACTACAGCAGCCTTCAACTGCTCGACTGCGAGACCAGCAGCGCCTGAAGAGTCACTCAAGTTATTATATCGACGGTAGAAGTCATAGATTTAATGGATTTGTCGTTCCCGTGGTACACCGAAAAATCTCTTCATTGAAGAATCACCTATTCCCATTCTATTGCATCGCACTGAAGCGAAAATTTGAATACATCTTTCTCAATTTCAGGAAAGAAAGATAATTTACAGATTTGTAAAATGACTCAGGCGGATTGAAGATTTAATTCATTGAAAAGGTTTTCTCTTCAATGACGAGCCGAATGAATGGCTTCTTCACTCACTTTAATTGTTTCCGCTCTGGCACAAATAGTACAAATCCGTAGGATACTCTAAAATCTATTCAATAACGATAATGATAATAATGCAATATATGTATGTTCTCACTAGCAGCTTTCTGCACGTTCATCTCAGTCAGTTTTCCATCTGCAAATGCGGACGCAGCCTGCAGACAGATGTCGATGTCTAAGTAATCGATCATTAGAATATCCGATTTATTTTAAGCTTAGAAGCACTCAGCGAATGCTTCCCTCTTTAGGCAATCCATTCATCTAGTTTATAAATGTCGAATATTGATAATCTTACAGATCTTCCGGAGAAAGTGATTGTTTTCTTTACATGCTGGCCTATCGCCTCAAAACTATTTATGGGACAGTAAAGTGGAAACTTCAGTATCACTACCAGTTCAAAAATCCAAGTGCACCTACGCCACAAATAAACAGTCCTCACTTTCTGTATTGACGACTGGATGAAGACGCTTTAAATGATTTTCTGCTATTCGCCTTCCATCGGCTGCCATATTGAAAACGTCTGAAAAAAGTAAAAGAGTGCAACTACAAAAAGATAGCAATTCAAAACAACGCTTTGCGTGAAAAAACTACTACAGTATCCTGATAGTTCAAGCGTGTCAATATTTTACCTTACCGTTCACATTTTAAGGCTATTAGTTTTTTTAAAATCCAAACAAAACACAATAGAAAATAGTTTCTGTCTTTCAATGGGTTTACTTTCTTCTCAACTTAATATATACCAGAATTCATTCTCGACTGCTGTAAATGACTTCAATAAAATCGATGTATGTAAGATGATTTCACACGATCAGTGAGAATACGATTACCTAAAACAAGTTTATTCAGAATTTCTTCAAAAGAAAACATGAGGTACAATCCACTTCTACACAATCATGAAAAAGAAACGAAAAAAAAGAAAAATGGGGTAAAGCGATTTAAAAGATCACAAAGGACACAAAATGAGAAACTTCAAGTTCACAGATTATTAACCAAAAAAGGAAGAGAAGGACTATTAACACAAAAGCTTTGAATATTTGGGGTGAAATACATTCTACAGAAGCACACATTTTCGTATCAACTGGGACCGGAAAACTGTTTCAAAGCATTACATATTTTGGACCTCAGTTGGTAACGAAAATGTATGTTTAGCAGCGGTAATCGATAGTCGGATCAGTGGCAACTACCGTAACCACCGTATCTACTCCTTCTTCTCCTCGTCAACTGCAACCATCTCATGATGGTCGACAATTTCCTCTTCGATCACCTCCTCCACGAGCAGTTCGTCATCGTACATATCTTCCGCCTGCGAATCGTAATTTATTGTATTAATTAGTTAAACTGTTCGAACCAAACAAATAAATTGCCTTTGATCGGATGAGAGCATTCCGAAGATATAGAATAATATTATTTGTTGCATGATTTCGACAGAATGTTCACAGATTGAAAAAGCGAAAGAAAACATCTCATCCGATCCAGTACCGACAATCAAATTGTTCACCTCATACAGCTCAACGTTCGCGCCAATATCGTCGTAGCGGTTGCACAGCTGCAAACATTCGTTCCATTTTATTGTTGTCTCAAAAAAACTTTCGTTAAACGAAGATACTGTTACAAAAACACTTTCGAAGGAAGTTTCATAAATACCTGATTTTTTTCTTCAATTTATTCATAAAATGCAATTACCTGTGCGAACTCGTCTCTCTCAGTTCTCATTCTCCTCTCGGTTCTCCATCGATGTTCCGTCTCCCTTCGTCCCTTCCGGCGCTTCTTCGCTCGCTCGATATCCTCCTCCACCTCCCTCTGAATGATCAGATTAATATCCGGAAGTTGATGCTTCTTCGAGTTTTGGCTCATTTTTTCTCGCGGAGTATGCCTTCCTTCCTATCATTCTTATTCACTACCCCTCCACATTCAGAACTGTTGTTGCCAGGGCCAAAAAAAATATTCCGGGTTGATAGCCCTGCTCATCAATGTGTGAGATGGATAAAACCAAAATATTCACGGGTATCTTGGTCATGGGCCTGACTATCTTCGCTCGCTCGGAGCGACCCGTAGAGCGAGAGGCCGGAGGAATCTGCAAAAACATTGGAATAATAGTGCGCAACATTTTCGGATCCCAATTACCTCCCAAACGATGTTTCCTCCTTCAGGTCCATTGCCTTTATGCCCGGGTGAATGTATCAAATGTAACATTTTTCGGGTGCAATCTATTAACAAAGAATAGTTTCTACTTACAGGAAATACATCGTGACCAAGATGCGAAACGCAGTACTCAACATGGACGGCGCCCGTTCCGAGGACGAGCACCTCAAAGGAGTACACGTTCAATGATAGACTGCAGGACAAGGACTCCAAAATAGAGTCAGGGGAAAATCTCAAAGCATTCCATTCAAGTGAATGAATTCACGTTGGAGCTCGTTAAAAATACAGATAGATCGATTTGGTTGGTGCGACGTTTTGGAGCTCGCGATTGAGATTATATTTCCAAGTGGAGCCCCCACTCCCCTTCATAAACGACACAGACCATCAGCTCCTAGACGCACTCCATTTTCTCTTTACTTGAGTATAACTCACTCTCATATGGGCAGTGCAGTGTCGACTGTTCATCTTGTTCTGTTGTGCCTTCATCTGCTCCTGTAGCTGCACCGGATGACGTTCCTCGTCGTGGTCGTCGTCGCTGTCGGCTCCTGTCAGTACTTATATTTACACTGACTCACATACCGTTTTGCGTAAGTAATGAAAAGAATAAATTTTGGTACACTGACGAGAGATTGCTCGCAAAAACCAAAAAATTCCACATTTTCGACATTTTCAATATTCTTCATTTGCTCATTTTGTGGTAACCGTGTAATGCGTGTATACCTTCTCCATCATCGTCTCGATGTGCACTAGACGCGCGTATCAGTCGGGGAGGCACCTGCTCGTCCAACTGCAATTTCTCTTTATTCTCAATTTTGAAATAAATTAAAACTCAAATCAAATAATTTATTGCTAAGGCTTCTTCTTTTCATTCACGGTAGACGGGATCAGGAAAAGTCTCGTTTCTGGCTAAAAACTATATTGTACTTTTCAAGAATCATTTAAAATTAAAAAATAGTCGTATTAATCAATTACCTGTTCCACATCGATCTCTTCTTCCTCATTATCGCCATCATGCAGTTCTTCATCTTCTTTCTTCTCCACCACACCCACAAATCCTTCCTGCTTCTCCTGTTTCATCGATTCAGCGGCCTCGTCAAACTTCCGCTTACGAATGAGTCGGCCGGGTGAGCTTAATTTTGAATTTAATTTGTATTTTAATTTTAATTATTAATATCTCACTTCAAAGGGGCGGTCGATGTTCCGGCATCTTCTTGTTCCTGGTTCTCTCGCACTTCATCTTCTTCATCATCATAATGATTGACAGGAGGCTGTCGTCCTGAACATTCGATTTTACTCATTAGATCCGAAACCTAGGGCCAATCCCCAGAGCGGCAAGACTAGTTGTAAAATCCGGAATATTGAACACCAGTTCCTCTGAATAACCCATTGTTTTAATCTCATTGTTGCTAATTCAGGCTTTCATTATTCATAATTTTCATTTGTACTCGCGTTATTTCCTGTAAACATGCACAAATATTATTATTATAAATATTTAATTTTCGAAATAATAGAATTATTATTTCTTACTCACTTGCATTGCCGCGTGCCTCAGCTTGCTTCATTTGATTACGCAATTTTCGAATCTGCGCTTCGAGTTGAGCGCATCGAAGGTAGCGAAGGGTGGTTCCTGCAAGGTATTTTTATTCATTTAACAAATAATATTCAATCAGAAACACATTTAACATACAACTATTTCCAAACATTCAAAAGGTTTTACATATATCGAGGAAAGGTATTGCTATTATTCGTAGTTATAAAGGACCTTCTTATACTATGTGCATTCACAATTATCTACCTGCTGCAGCATTGCTGTTCACGGATTCGGTGGCTAGCACAGTCTGCGTGTTCTCTTCGTACTGGAGACGCCACGCCTGCCATTTTAGCGTTATTAAAATAATCATGATTCCAATAAACCGTATCCGTATTGTGCCCGAAAACAGTGTTAACGTGTATCTCAGAAGGCTCGCCATTTCAATCTTGCCATAAAAGGAGATCTAGCAGTAGAAAAGGTTTGTGCACATGTCTACCTGGAAGAGCGTAAGGTTCTCGAATCTCGCTTCTCTGATTGAAAAATCGCCCATCTCCGAGTGCGATTCTTTCGCGTGCGCGCACAAATCCAGCAAAGCGGTCGTTGAGAAACTGAAATTGAGCAATGATATTTAAAGGTTCAATGCAACGTATCTTTGCATTTTTTAACCATGCAATTTTCGAGCGGCTAGTAACTAAGAACATATTATATTTATGTAACAGTAAATAGCAAAAACAAACATACACACAGTTTCTGACTGGACATGGGACGCATTTCTGCTTCATGTTAGACGCCACGCACTGAAAGTCAGATATAAATTATTTCAAAGACAAACATCTACCGAAAGGCAGTGCATACAACCATAGTTTTGGCAATTCGGAATTTCCGAAGCCATGATAGAGGCAATTGCGGAGTAACAATGAAAGAGGGCTTGACTTACATGAACAACTCTTTCGTGTGCTCGGCACGAGTTCTGTCGCCTGTACGTTTTGGGGCAGAAGCTGCATCGAAATATGTCGTATACAGTAGGAGAACGCTGAAATACTTCCTTGAAAAAAACAAAAAAAGATGTATACACGTGTGTGCCACGCTTTAATATCGTATTAGAGGCCAGCAACTAGTTTACACATAAAATATAGACATATCCAGCGAAATGGTTTCAGCTAGTATCTACCGTCATTAAACGAGCCAGTAATTACAACTCACCGACAATATATCAGCCTTCAAGTTCATTCGCCACTCGGAGATCTTATTTTTTGAGTAACCATGAACGAAGAATAGATGAGTGCCCATATTGCGCGGCTGAATTGAATATTTGTAAAATAAGAAGTAAAACTATTACAAAGAAAAAAGGTCCATCAAAACAAACCTTGTCGTATGGGCACTCGGGACATCTCACATTCGTGGAATTCATGCTGACGATGAGTCCAACAAACCCTGCAAATGAAAATAGGTAAACATAACGACCAGGATAGAATATTCGAATAGCAAAGTATGCAAGTGTGCATTGCAAAAGGCAGAGTCGATGCATTCAAGCAATTCGGATAGCCCCTTGCCCCAGTGGCATTGCCGCTCGTTCTCGATCAAAAGTATTTTCCATTTGCAATTGTTTTATTCTAATTAAATGAGAACAATAGGAGCATAACCATCAGCATTAATAAAGGTTTACCAAGGTTCCAAAATCAAATCTCTGTTATCCATTCTATTTCACATATTTCCCTTCGCTTTCATGGCTCCAAAACAGATCCGATATGAGAGCGCATTATATATGCGCTCAGTGGCAATAACAATGACACAGGTTTAATATAAGGAGAAAAAAAGTGAAAGGAACAAAATGGTAAAAAAAATATTAAGAAACATTGGTAAAACCGGAGAAGTGAGCCGGGAAATATGTAAAATTTAGTAAATGTCGAAATAACCGGGAATTTAAGGGTTTAATTTATAATTTACCAAAACAAATAATTTATTGATTTATTTTATCAGACAGAATGCTTATATATCGAAGTAACTGAAAGGCATGAAAATAGAGTAAATCAAAATAATTTCGTAAAAAATGATCTCCACACCGCGACACTAAATTGATCTGTGCACTTTCTGCGTTGATCCATCAACTAGAGTATGTTGATCGCCAGCGATGGCTATTATCATGTCACTGACAGGTTGATATTCCCAGACACTCTGCTGTCCATATTACAGTAACGATCACATGCCTTTTCCACATCCAAGGAAATTGATATTGCCTAGACGTCGAAACGTAGATACTCCTCATTCCCATCCTCTCTAGTGAAGGGCTTATTCCTTCATTGCACAACTAGTTCTTTTGTAACTTTTCAAAGATTCACCAATCGGTATGTGATTGGATTATTGATGAAGAAGTTCAACCTTGAATGGGCCAAATCCCATTTCGTCGATCTCGTCTCGTGCTCTCTCCTAATCACTGATACTCTATCCTCCATTCCCTTTCTCAGTTCGTCTCGATTTTAGTGGTACCCCTCCCTCCCGTCCACAACAGTGCATGTGATAAGAGGGCAGTGAACCGAGAACTGTGATAATCCCGTTCCTTTCCTTTTCATTCCTTCTTTTCCTTTTCATCACAACTTCCGTTACAACGTGTATTTAGATATTTTTTATTCCTATCATTACCTCATTACCTTTACATATGTATTCACTTTTTATATTATAAATTTCTCATCATTGCCACCATCTTTCAACGTTAATCATTATCATTAACACCTTCTGCCAACGAATTTTCCGGAATGTTGTTCATTCGTGTATCTACCGTAACACAAACGCTTCCAGAGTTCATAGAGTTGGAAATCTTGACTGTCCATGCTCTCCCAACTAGAGTGGCATGATGTGGATACTCCTCTGATAATATGTTTCTGGCTAACGTCAATTGTAGTAGCCAAGATCAGTGAGTTTTATTGTGTGGAATTTCAGTTTGAAATATCTTCGATTTTCTCTATTTTTTTCCATTCTCTTCAACTGTAAGAGTTACGAAATAGTGTATAAAATGAAGAGACAATTTTTCGAACTTATCTATTATGGATTCTAGAATCGATTAGCTCATTGAAAGTCTTTCATCAACCCAAGATTTGGCCGTCTTTCATCTATCGAAGATTTTCAGTCTTTCATCAGTCGAAGATTGGTCATTTCATCCCCGAGTCATCCGTCCTCATCACTTTTGGACTCTTTGCGGGGTTTATGCTCGAATACTTTTTCGGATGGGACATTTCTCTTCATCCTGGTAAGCACAATGATGGAATGGAAGGTTCTAGTATGGCGATTATTGCAGATCTGTTCTTCCTTTACCTTCTTCCTCCGATTGCTCTTGAGGCCGGATACTGTCTTCCGTTCCGTATGTCATAGTCTTTAATAATTAATACGATATAAAATACAAATACAAAATATGATGAGGTTAAAAAATTGGTTGCAGGTATGTTCTTCAAGAATATCGGGACAATTCTCCTCTATGCTGTTGTCGGCACCTGCTTGAACATTCTCTTCATATGTGAGAATGTTCATATTTTGTAATTTAGATGATAATAGCGTTCAAGAATTTTTATATTATGTTCACGGTAGTGTTCACAAATTGTTTCTCTCATTCCGTATTGCTCTCTCACCGATCAGACTGACGATAGATTATGCTGAATGAAGAGGCGTATTATTCACCCTGAGATCCCTGATTACCCTAATGTACTCGATTGCAGCGGGTATTCTGTACCTGTTCTCTCCGTACTATCAAAACTCCATTCCTTACATTGACCTCCTTCTCTTCTCCACTCTTATCTCTGCCGTCGATCCAGTGGCCGTACTCTCAGTATTCGAGGAGATTCATGTCAATCAGGTTGCTAATTAATCTGCTTCCATTTATGAGAAGTTAGAGAGAAACATTCAACGTCGGTTGGCAATCTATTTTAAATTTTCATTCAGCTCCTCTACATCAACGTGTTTGGTGAATCGCTGCTTAATGATGCTGTTGTGATTGTGCGTTTTTATTAGCTATTCTACAAGGAATACTAGACTATACATAATATATCATGGAATTCACTCAAATTTCTCACCACTGAGAGAAATAAATTCCAGGTACTCTATCATTCGCTAGCTCACATGGCAACCATTGAGAAGATTGAGAGCGAACATGTGCAGGAGGTTCGTATTTAAATATGCGTAATGATCTGAAAAGGAAGAACGTCGATAGCAGTGACAATAGATGACTGAACTTTTCGTAAAACCCTCACCTTTGTGACACTAATTTGCAGCTAAATATAAAATGAGGTTTTGAATTACATGAATTTAAAAAAAAAATGTTATCAGGCAGTGGGATCGTTCCTCACCGTTGCCACTGGAGGTGTCATTATCGGACTTCTCTTCGTGTTTTTCACCGCCTTCGCCACAAAGTAACATCATTTTTTTATAACATTATTCATTTAAATCATTTTTATTTGGCTTTTGGAGTCATCATTCGACTTGTGCGAGTATCATGTGTAATGGAGCGTTAGCTTTGATACCAATTGAAACATTTAGATTCTCAGTGAAGATCGAAGTGGTGCAACCCCTAATCTGTCTCCTTCTTCCGTATTGTTGTTATCTCGCATGCGAGAGCGTCCACATGTCCGGAATTATCGGGTACCTTTCATGCTTATCATTAGTCGTTGTCCTGAAATTCCTGTTGAAGAATCATTACTTACAATCGAATTTCGTGAAAAAAGTTGTCAGAATGTATAAACCGTCTCGTCTTCATATCAGAACAGGAAATTCTTGAATTATGAAGATAAATGACATATTGCAGCATTGTGACGTGCGGTCTGATGATGAAACCGTACCTGGATGGAAATCTCTCTGAGAAGACGAAGACTACTACGAAAGTCTTCATGAAGACCATGAGTAATACGTCAGTTTCTTTTTGCATTATTTTATCACTTGATGCACGAAAGACCAAGGGTCGATGTTATGAGGAAGTGGGTATAAAATGCCTGTAACCGTTTCACTCTCGCCACTATCACGAGACGAACTGAAGAGTGAACATGTACCTATATCGAACTTTGTTGGCAAACATATTGTTCAGATGCGAAGCGATCGTCTTCCTCTTCCTTGGTCTCTCCATATTCTCGAAGAGCCATATCTGGGACTTTATCTTCGCATCTGTCACCGTATCAGCATGTGTGCTCGTCCGATTCGTGGGTGAGTGAAAAATTATACATATTGATAGAGATACGATTCTCTTGCCTAGGCATTCAAGGTTTTTTTTGGTTCACAGTATGCCCTTTTGGACCCTTCGAAACCTTTTCCCATATACCTACGTTGTGCAACATATTTACCTGGTCGGAACTTCCAGTTTCTTTTCACAATCAGGAACAAACCATTCTGATTGAGAAGCAAAATGAGAATGTTAGGGAGGGACTACTACAAGAATGGGCGTTAACCCCGATAAAAATCGCACACGAGAACTCATGATTCCAGTGGTTATTCCTCTGACTTTCCTCGCCAATCGCAGGAGAGTCAAGAAAATCGCGTTAGTCGATCAAGCGATTATCGCCTATGGAGGACTGAGAGGAGCGATCTGCTATGGACTGGTACGTAATACTATTTGTATTATTTTGGAAGAAAGCGTGATTATAACCTACTGGATGAGTCCCACCTATTATTGTCGTACGACTGTGAAACCGCTTGACGTGGATACCTTTACCTTTTTTCTTTACTTTTTCTTGATGTGAACGACAACACTTCTTCAGGCGTTGTTGATTGAATTCGGTGTAGGAAGATATTTTCATCCGATCTAATGTCGTCATATTATGCCAACCCCCCCCCCTTTCAATCAACTGTGGTTAAGGTGCAAACTCTCGACCAGGATGTCATTCTTTCAAAGGATATGATGATTACAACGACCGTGGTAGTAATTGTCTTCACCGTATTCATTCAGGTAAATATACACTTTTGACATTTTAAAGGGACCTGGTCATGCAAATGAAGTGAATTTCAGAAAAAAGAGCAGATTTTTCTAAGAATAACTAAAAAAACCGTATATTTTTACGATTTTTTTTGAAAGAAGTTATGATTTAAGTTCCAAATTTTGGCTTTGTACCGGGCGCTACGGTGTTTAGCGGCGCTAAACACCGTAGCGCTCGGTACACAGCCCGGTACAAAATCTTTGAAAAATCATAACTTCCTTTAAAAAAATCGTAAAAATATGCGGTTTTTTAAATTCTTCTTAGAAAAATCTGCTCTTTTTCTGAAATTCACTTCATTTGCATGACCAGGTCCCTTTAAACTTCGTTCCCAATGTCGGACATGTTTTCATAAAACTATCACAAGGTATATTATAAAGACGATCAACATTTCGAACAAAACGCGAAGATTGTCTGATGTTCCATTCATCCATCCATTCCATTGAACTCTACCCATTCAAATTCCATTCAGGGCTCAACGATTGCACCACTCGTCAAACTTCTGCGTGTTAAAACCGAAGAAGAAAAGCCACAGCTCATTTCGACACACGTTCTCAATGGGGTGAGCGAAATTCTGCTGATTTTTCTTGGAAATATTTTATTGAAGCGACATTCTTTCCAGTTTTCTGATGATGTCATGGCTGGAATTGAGGCTGTCATAGGAAAGAGGGGTGGCAATTATGTGAGTTTTTTTGCAATCGTTTCAATAATTTTGCCAATTAATATTTTGATGATTTTCTAGTATCGCCGTCGCTTGTCAGCATTCAATCACGATATACTCGAGCCAAATCTCATGATAAGGCCGACATCCAGGGGAGCCCGATTGGTGGAAAAGGTGAGGTTGAGCACAAGAAGGAGGGGGGGGGGAGGTAAATCCATCATGTTGAACAAAACATTTTCGACCTGAAGGAGATCACTATTTTCAAACGACAGTCAGTATTTTCAGGTATGCGAAATGAATGCAGAGGAAAGCAGGAAAATGTTGCTGGAGACCTTCGAAGTGTAAAAAGCATCAACGCTCCTTATTTTTTCCGTTTCTAACCCCGCCCGTTACATTAATTTCACCTGATCTCAATTGTATTCCAAAACTTGGAGATATAATCAACGATTTATCGATATTGATAAATATCGAAGGAAGAGAATCAATTTAAGCGAGATGAATAATTAGGGGTATGGGTGACATCGTTTGGCTGGAGAATGCTAATTCGTTTTTGTTTCACACTACAAAAATGAGGAAATGGCAGCAGATCTATCACTAGCAGAGGCAAGAGTCATGTTCAGTTGGAGAGATTAACAGGCATGGTCACTTGGGTTTCAAGCTGATGTTAAAACATAAAGGAAAGGCACGATTTGGCAGGGCAAAAATGATCACAAAGGGATAATATAAAAGCTAAAGAGAAAAGGAAAGAGTAATGTGGGATGGAAGTATTTATTGTCGGCTGTTGGTGTCCTTGATGCACACTTGACAGCGAGAGACGCGCGTTCGCAGATTGCCAGACTTGAGAGTCTGCGACTCGGGCGTCTGTAATTAAAATCAGTGAAGCACCGTTGAAAATATATTTTCGTCAGTCTTTATCATCTAACTTAATCATGAATTACCAACCCTAATCCGAGCTAGTACTTACCTTGAACTCCTGGTCATTGTCGATAGTCGTGAGCCAGAAGGAGAACTTGTTTGCGAAATAATGGCACGATCCACGGGCTCCGTTGCACTCGATGAAGGGAGTGGCACGGAAGTCCTCGAGACATGATCCGGGAGATGAGAGGGACTGTCCACCGCCCTGCAACATTCACGCCTCTGCATCGTTCCGTTAGCTTACTGTTACACTAGTACACAATTGAGTTCCGTACTCGGAATCCTAATTTAAAAGTGACAATATTGGAAAATTCTCTGTTCGTGCTTTTTGAAATGAACGAAAGTGTCCAACTCGTACCTCAGCTCCGGCTCCAGTGTGCATAGCGAACGAATATCCGATCCAGAGTGAGTTCCATCCAGCCGGGCAGTTGGGAATCTGAGAGAGAAGAGTGTGTAAGGAAAGTGATTGAATCATTATGTGTTGCTTCTTCTGAACGTGTCTCGACTATTAATGAAGTCAGAGAGCATGGGAATTTGCCAGGCAATCTCTCCCCGTTTCCCCGCTTTCGAACCTGGATGGTCTGCGAGTGAACGGCGATCGTGTTGGCGGGCGCCTCGCATACGGCGCATCTGAAGTGTATGATCATATCATTTTTGGCTTTTTTCAGTACTTTTCTGTTTCAAATGGGAAACATATTAAAGAAAAGGAAGAGGAAATGAAGATACAAACCTGGAGATGTACTGCTCGATCTCGGCTTCGTTCACGGGCATCATCGGGATCGGCGCCGTCGTGGACAACCAGTACGACTGCAACTTATATTTGATCATCTATTCATAAAAAAGCTCAAATATATCGACGGGAGGTAACGACAGTGAGCTAATACGTTGCGAGCAAAATCTGGGAAAAACAGATATATTCAGTCGACAGGGATCAACAATGAGCGCGCACCTTGTCGTTTCTGCTGGCGTAATTGCAGACGTTGTTGAAGTCGCAGAAGAGGAAGGGCATAGTGGAGAATCGCTGCAGACACGATCCGGCGTGGCCTGGAGGTCATATTGTTCTTTTTGAATCGTTAACCGGCTCGATCATGGCCTCTACATGGTTCGTATCAAGTGGCCTGCAGGCAAGCGTGGCATAAGTCAATATTATCAATGAAGGAAGTGAGGTTGTCGCTTATCGGTAGTATGAAAAACGACCAGTTGGGATCGCAAGAGCTCAAATACTTAGGCTAAATTATTCACTTGCTACCATATCCTTTGGGGGTATATCAAATAAAAAATGTTGGACTCACCGAGATCCTGGTTGTGCGACTTCTCGTTACCCTCGATGTACAGTAGCGAGTATCCGTCCCACAACTTAGTCTGACCGAGCGGACACTGGGGAATCTCTGACGTCTGAGAGTGCTTCACGAGCAAGAAACCGTCCCTGCAATTGTATTGTTATATCTCAACAGCTTTGCACTTTGAAGCTCGGCAAGAGAGAGCTCAGAATGACGAAAGCTATTCTATGTTGCCAGATTTAATCTCGCTCATACCTGTAAGCGGGTCCAGCGGGTCCTGGAGGTCCAGGGTAGCCGGGTCCTCCGGGAGCACCCTGAGGTCCATCTTGTCCTGAAATTGTGCAAATTACAACTGAAATTACCCTATCGAACTAACCAGGGAATCCAGGCAGACCCATGCCTCCCTTCTCTCCGGAGAGTCCAGGGGTGCCGGGGTATCCGTCGTTTCCACGAAGTCCAGGGGCTCCAGGAGCTCCGTCGAGTCCGGGCGGTCCATCAAGTCCGGGTAAGCCCTTGTCACCACGCTCTCCAGGGTAGCCAGGCACTCCGGCTTCTCCCTGCGAATATTTAACTGTGTTAAGTCAATATTCTTCTATACTACGCCTACATAACGATGAATGGTCACTTTGTGTTGTAAACTTGTTAAAATGATGAACACTAACCTTAACTCCGGGTTGAAGAATAGCAGGAGGGGCGGGAAGTCCAGGAGGTCCAACGGGTCCGTCAACTCCAGGAGCACCATCGCGACCGGGCAGACCGGGCAGGCCAGAGTCACCCTTGAGTCCGGCCATACCAGGTTGACCGGGGAAACCGGGTTGACCAGACTCTCCCTTCATTCCCGGGAAGCCAGGAAGGCCGGAGTCTCCTGGAAATGAAAGGTTCACGTGGAACAGCTTTGATATTTGGCCCATGCAACAGTTCTGAAAGTATGAGCAAGGCGAAATTGGAAAAGCGGAGCCACCTACCCTTCATGCCAGGAAGTCCAGGGAAGCCGGGAGGTCCGTTGGGGCCGGGGAGGCCAGAGTCGCCCTTGAATCCAGGCTGACCGGGGAAGCCGTCCTTGCCAGGCAAGCCAGGAAGGCCATCGTTACCGCGCTTGCCAGGAATGCCCGACTGTCCGGGTTCTCCCTAGAAAAAAATTACATCTCAATCTAAGCTCCCATTTTCCCTCCACAAACCTTGGCTCCGGGGAATCCAGGCAGTCCCATGTCTCCCTTCGTTCCGGGGGTGCCGGGGTAGCCAGGCTGTCCGTTTAGACCCTTCTCTCCAGGCATACCCGGAAGACCGGGCTGGCCGTTGGCGCCAGGAAGGCCAGGATTGCCGATGGGACCGGGAATCGATTGTCCAGGAAGGCCGGGCGCGCCGGGGTATCCAGCGTCTCCCTTGGTGCCGGGAGCGCCAGGCATGCCATCGCGACCAGGACCGCCAGGGAAGCCAGAGTCACCCTGGAATTGTTGTTAAAGATGCGTTTACTAATATTATTAAATACCTTCTCTCCAGAGAGTCCAGGAAGTCCATCGTGTCCGGGCTGTCCGGCCTCTCCCTTGAGTCCGGGGAAACCAGGCGTGCCGACGAAACCCTTCTCGCCGGGAATGCCCGGGAGACCATTCTGTCCGGGGTATCCAGAATCTCCCTGGAATTAGTTCACTTTATCTCTGCTCCTTCGTATACTCCCTACCTTCAGTCCAGGAGCTCCATCGAGTCCGGGTCCTCCAGGCATACCAGGCATGCCGCTGAGTCCCTTCTCTCCTCTGATGCCAGGCACTCCCATCGGTCCGTCCTTGCCGGGAAGGCCGGGCTGACCGGGCTGTCCGGGGAAGCCGGATTCACCTGCAAATGGAGATGTTCAACGTCCAACAGATTGAAGCACCAGTCTGTTTCTTCTAGGAATATAAAATTTTTGCTCAGGGCATCCACTGACACTACAAGCTAACAACGATGCGACAATCGGCAAAAAACACATACCCTTGAGTCCAGGAAGGCCAGGCATGCCGTCGTGTCCAGGTTGTCCTTCGAGGCCGGGCAGGCCGGACTCTCCCTTGATACCAGGGAATCCAGGCAGACCATCGTTACCGGGGGCACCGGGGGCACCACCACGTCCCTGCTTGCCGGGCACTCCAGCGAGACCCTGAAAAGAAGTTTGAATTAGTTGTGAATGTAGGTTGTATAGGTCGCTGCACTTTCGAAGAAGAAAAATCAGTTCAGTCGTGAAACGTTTCGCGCGAACTAACGAACCTTCTCTCCAGGAAGTCCGGGTTGTCCGTATCCAGGCAGACCAGCGTCTCCCTTTTCTCCAGGAATTCCGGGCAGGCCGGACGGACCCTGAGGACCCATGAGACCAGGCTGACCGGGCAGACCAGCCATTCCCTTCTCTCCGTCACGAGCAGCCGGTCCAGCTTCTCCCTACAAAGAAACGATTAACACATTCATTTGGATTTCTAGAGTCTTTGCATTTTCTATGAAATGTGAATTCATTTTGTTCTGTTGAGTACCTTCTCTCCGGGCAGTCCGTTGAAGCCTCTGTCTCCCTTGAGACCGGGAATTCCGGGCATTCCATCGCGTCCAGGCAGACCGGGGTTACCGTTCAGTCCCTTGGCACCGGGCAGACCGGGCAGACCAGGGTTGCCGTTGTCTCCCTTTGCTCCGGGGAAGCCAGGCTGTCCAGACAGACCAGCGTCTCCTGTAATCAGTCGATGAACACTGCACAAGTATTTATCAATGCTCACCCTTGGATCCGGGCACTCCAGGCATGCCCGGTAGACCCTTCTGTCCTGGGTATCCGGGAGCTCCGTGCATACCGGGCGGTCCTTGCGGTCCAGGGAATCCAGCTTCTCCTGCAACCGAGGCATGTTGATTTATTTACAACAATTATTCTGAGATAAAACACGTACCCTTGGTTCCGGGAAGTCCGGGTAGTCCAGAGATTCCAGACTCTCCCTTGGGTCCAGGGAATCCAGGTTGACCCTCAAGACCGGGCTGGCCAGGCTGTCCCTCCGTTCCAGGAAGGCCGGGCAGACCGGGTTCTCCCTTGGATCCGGGGAATCCAGGCTGTCCATTGCCTCCGGGCAGTCCGTTGTCTCCCTTGAAGCCAGGAGCTCCGGGGTTGCCGCGCTGACCCTCCAGACCAGGCAAGCCTGGCTGTCCAGGGAATCCAGCGTCTCCTGCAAAGTTGAGTGGTAAGCTCTAGCGCGTATTAAAATTTTTTGGATCGTCGTCTACGATTGCAAAACGAGCCCTTCAGTCCTGGGAAGCCGGGAGGTCCCTGCGGGCCAGTCATCGATTGTCCCTGCTCTCCCTTGAGTCCAGCGGGTCCAGGCAGACCAGGATGGCCTGAGTCTCCTAAACGAATAACACATGATAATTAAAAAAAAACAAAGTTAAAGGTTTAAAGTTAAAAAAACGGACCCTTGGGTCCGGGAATTCCGGGCAGGCCGGGTACTCCATCGAAGCCCTTCTCACCAGGCGTACCAGGCATGCCAGCCACACCTGCAATAACGAGAGTACCCTTGTTGTTGATGATGATCTATGTTTTAGAGTTGCCGCTCCAGAAATAAACGCACCAGGGTGTCCAGGCAGACCAGATTCTCCCTTAGCTCCGGGGACTCCGGGGTAGCCGGGCTGTCCTTGGAGGCCGGGTGTGCCGGGGAAGCCAGCGTCTCCCTTGGTTCCGGGCAGACCAGGCATACCGTCACTATAAAAGTTTTTTTCATCTCGGTACAATATTTTGACAATTCGTCACTGTCATACAGACGAGAGAGCAAGCAACTCGAGGAGACGCAATGTCCAACTTTTCGAAACTATCGTGCACCACTCACCGTCCAGGTGTTCCAGGCTCGACGACGTTTTCGGGTGCGGGAAGACCGGGTGCTCCGGGAGCTCCAGGGCCTCCGGGCAGACCAGGGAAGCCAGAGTCTCCCTAGATTTCGTTTTTGTTTTTGTTCTTTTTTTTGTTGGGAGAACACAACTTGAAGCTTTGCAAAAGTCATAATCGTCAAGTTTCATATGCGAATACCTTCTGTCCAGCCAGACCGGGAAGACCGGGCTGTCCGAATCCGGGTTCTCCCTTGAATCCAGGCAGACCAGGAAGACCGTCGTGTCCGGGCTTACCAGCCATGCCAGGGAAGCCGGGCTCACCCTGCAGCAATCATTGTTAAATTCAGAACAACTGCTTACAACGATTCACCTTAGCTCCAGGGAATCCGGGTTGCCGGGGGCTCCGGAGAGTCCGGGCGCGCCGGGAAGGCCATCGTTGCCGGGAGCTCCAGGGAATCCAGGCTCTCCTGAAAGCAAATTGTTCGCATCTTGCTTCATCATCACATCGCATTGCTAAAAAACGCATTGCTTAGAAAAACCTTTTTAGCTTTAATTTATTGCCGACTATTTTGCTCCTCTAGTCGATTGTTTCACCTAGAGAATGAAATAATACTGTTAACGTACCCTTGAATCCGGGTGCTCCGGGGCGGCCAGCTCGCAGTTCGAGTCGCGTAGGCTCTCCCTTCTGTCCGGGCATGCCAGGTAGTCCGTCAAGTCCTGAATACAATTGTTAATGCTTATCCATAAGTTTTTACTACATACCAGGAGGTCCAGGCTCTCCGGGGCGGCCGGATGCTCCAGGCAGTCCATCATCTCCAGGGTCTCCGGGCACTCCGGGAACTCCGGGGTATCCTCGCTCTCCTTGAGGTCCGCTCATACCAGAGTGTCCAGGTGTTCCCTGAAATTAATCCATATTATGGCATAAATCATCTCCTTCTCGGGAACAACTTGATTAGGGCTTTCAGAAAGACGAAATCAATTCTTCATTCTCCATTCTAGATCACCGATTAGAGAAGCGTGAGGAGAAAATGGAAAAAAGAAGAAGCGGACTATTCATTCATTGATCTTTCCTTTGGTTTCCATGATCACTTATAAAAAGCGTTACCTTCTCTCCCTTGGCTCCAGGAGCGCAGGCAGAGCAGGTTCCTCCTCTATCTCCCTTGGTTCCAGTGATACCGGGCAGACCGGGCACTCCGTCTCTTCCATCGTATCCCTTGGGTCCGGGCGGTCCTCGGGGTCCAGGGGCTCCCTGCACTCCGTTGATCGAGTCTCCAGGGGGTCCTGAGACGAAATTCATTTACTTTGTTTCACAATCCTTCTGTTTTTATCTGATTCGAGTAGTAAACCTAATGTCATCTCAGATTGTAACTTCAACGGAAATCGTATCCGAACATAACGCACCTCTGGCTCCGGGAAGACCGGTTTCTCCCTTTCTTCCCGCAGCTCCATCGAAACCAGGACGTCCATCAAGTCCGGGCACTCCAGGAATACTCTGTCCGGGCGTTCCACGAATTCCGGGGTCTCCCTTCGGTCCAGGCATGCCGGGCAGGCCGGGCGGTCCCTGGGGACCGGGCTGACCGGGAATTCCAGAATCTCCGCCATCTCCCTTGGGTCCGGGCAGTCCTTCGAGTCCGGGCATTCCAGGGGCTCCGGGTCCTCCGGGCTGGCCGGGCGGGCCAACGGGGCCGGGGCTGCCAGGGTATCCGTCGGTTCCGGGCGGGCCAGCCTGTCCGGGGCGACCTTGCAGACCGGGAGGACCGGGAGGTCCATCCGAGAAGCGTCCACCCTGAAACATTGTTGATGAGATCATATTAGTTGTTGACAATAGGAAAAGAAAATTTGGACGGATGTACTTACTCCAGGAGGTCCGGGCGGTCCATCCATACCCTTCAATCCGTCGCGACCTGGGTATCCGGCTTCTCCCTTCTGTCCGGGAAGGCCTAAATTAGAACATTAGGCCGGCTCAGGCATGTCAAATTCAGAGTGAAGTTAAAAACATGATCTGCCAGCTTACCAGGCATTCCATGTACTCCATCAAGACCGCGATCTCCCTTGAATCCGGGAGGGCCGGCGTTTCCGGGTCGTCCTTCCTTTCCTCTCGGTCCAGCCGGTCCAGGCAGACCCTTCTCGCCCTGTGAACAGATACTGCAGACCGGAACGACCATTCGATTGTACCTTCATTCCTGGCACTCCGGGAAGTCCGGGGTAACCAGCTTGGCCGGGTATCCCTGCTGTCCGTTCTCTCCGGGCTCTCCCTGTACGAAGAATGGTCAGGAAAGTTAAGTTAATGTTGAATAAACCAAGGATAAAGCGTGAGTATGGCAGCTAAATAGACAGTTAGGGAAGAAAGCGTCTTGAAATTAGTGTTAAGCTTCTACGCATCGGTATAAAGGAAAGCGAATGGAACTGAGAAAGGAACTGAGGAAACTGAGGGTGTTATTGTGTACTAAAACACTTGGAGCATACGATCTACCGTATGCTCGCCACTATGTCACTCGACACTATCTCGAAACCTTTTCTCCCTTCATTCCAGCCTCTCCGGGCGGGCCGGCAACGGCGCCGGGTGGCTGTCTAGTCTCAGAGGCGCAGGCCGGTCCGGGCGGACCCGCCATACCCCGATCTCCCTGAAATGCCCCGACATGAGAAAGGTTCGGTAACTCGCCTTCGCGCCCTTGTCTCCCGATACTCCGCGTGGCCCAACGATTGATCCGGATCCAGTAAACTCACGAGGTCCAGGCGGACCAGGAGGACCGGGTGGTCCCCCGTCTCCCTTTAGAAAGAAGAAACAATATACTGTAGAGTTCGACATACGGGAAATCATCTCTTCTTTTCGCAGGCTCTTTCGTCGTTCCGAGAGGCGAGAGAGTGTGAGAAATGAAGAGATGGCGACCCGTATTTCGAACTCTAGTAGATATGCACGAAAATACACTGTGCTCGCAGGCCTTTACGATCATTGCTGAACATTGGTACCAGCCGAGACGGTTGTCTCGATACTGTCGCCAAACTTACGGGATCTCCTTTCGCTCCAACAGACCCAATTCCGGGGTTGCCAGCCATTCCGATCTCTCCATTGGGTCCACGAGGTCCCTAAAGCAGCAGCTCTTACTAGAATCTTTACAAAAGAGGGCTCATTGACGTACGGCAGATCCCGAGTCTCCTCGGTCTCCCTTCTCTCCGGGGTATCCATCTCGTCCTGGGGGTCCGGGCAGACCGGGCATACCCGGCATACCACCGTCTCCCTGAAAAGCTTACATTTCTTCTTCGGAACTTTGACAAGTCGTTAGTTCATCGAATTGTGTATTTTTGTTCCCGTGAATCACTTTCGAATGTAACCATTTCGTACCTTCTCTCCTGGTGCTCCAGGATTTCCGAATGCCGGTTCTCCCTTCTCTCCGTTGAATCCGGGAGGACCGGGGAATCCGGGCAGACCGGCGGGTCCGGGAAGACCGGGGATACCTGTAAAGGTATGTATTTGGCGAATAATATTTGCCACGAACCAGCAGCTCCATCGGTTCCATTGCATCCATCCCATCCGGGTGCTCCTGGTGGTCCGGGCTCGCCTTGAAGACCGTTCTTTCCGTCGTTACCGTTGAAGCCGGGCACTCCGGGAGGTCCCTGTGCACGAGAAGTTTGTGTCTTGTTTCTATTCCTATGAACGACAACGAAACAACTTGTGTAATGAGGAATTTGACTGCTCCCGTCACTAGAGATGGAATGAAGAGTTATTTCTCTATTACACATCTAGTTCTGTCGCTATCTTTCAAAGCCCACTCTTGATTATACTTACATGATCTCCCTTGGGTCCCTGGAGACCAGGAGGACCGAAGGCTCCCTTCTGTCCCTTGGGTCCGACAAGACCTTCGGGACCAGGGAAACCTCTGATGCCCTGGAGACCGGGAGGACCTTGAGGACCGGGCGATCCCTGCAATGCGATCATCAAGCATAAATTCATCAGACGGTATTCGATATCAGGAGAGAGGTTGTGAACACGAAGAACATGCTTTCCAATGAATAAAGAGACGGTCTCTATCATGACAGCGTGTCTTCACGTCTTCTTACCATAGATCCCTTTTCGCCGACACAGAAACATCCTCGATTCGAGCAATCCCTGCAGGCCGCTTGCTGCAAATAAATCGATTGAGCTCATTTTCGAAACTGCGATCGTTGGCAGATTGATCGATCGATCCCCTCGACTAGTCTCGCTCTCAATCCTTACACTAGCATCGTCGCCTCTCGACTAAGCCCCGCTCCTCGCTCCTCTCGCCTCACCTTCCCCTCCTCTCGCCCCTATCCGTGCCAACCCTTACACTTTTGATAAATGTCCTCGCTGAGACAGCGGCACATAGAAACGTCGAGAAAGAGGAGGAGGAGGATGAGGAGATGACAGGAAGAAGGTAAACTAGTGTGAAGGATACGGGCAGGAGAGGCACTAGTATAGATTGAATGTCGAACGCGCTGTTGCACTTGCAGATAATGAGTTCAACTGCGACGAGCACAAAAAAAGATTGAGACACAGAAAATAAATATTTTTGCACAATCCCAACGTTATTTGTATTATCAAGAAAATTCAATATTCCGGATGCGTTTGAAATTGATACATAAGGAATTAGATCCCAATTTCATCGCAGCCTTTTTTTTCTCAGGAAAATTGTCTACGCACCCTTCCCATTCTATCTTATTTCACAAAGTGCAGAAAATCAATTAATCTTTTCTCGTAACAGCTGTCCTCGATAAATCTTTCCTTCTCAAATGTAGGCTAGCGAAGAAATGGGATAGAGATTTTCTTTCGCGCTTTTCATACCCCCAAAAAAGACGCGCACATGTGGTGCCATGCAGACACATGTACATGAGAGATGAATCAAATATAAATCTGGCCTAAACAATCTACGATAATATAGTGCGCGTGACCTCTCTCATCACAACGGAGGAACCGCAAGAGAAATTCGATCTGATCGATGACCTATCGTGTTTCAAAAGCTGTCCCTGGCACATACGAACGAACTCTTACTAGAAGCAGCGGAGATTATCGACAATGATTTTTTGGGCCTTCAGCAATTACAGTGAATAGCAAGACAAATGCCGTTATCGACATTAGTGCGATCTAGAGTTCACGCGCAAAAAAATGCATATATTGAGATCAGGAGATACAAATTTGATGTTAGATTCAACAGTGTTTGGAGGGTTACCTTTCGAAGATCTTGGTAATTCCGAAAAAAAACGTACCGATTCAGCCGAGTGGATGAGCGCTAGTAGGAAGGCAGCACCCAACAGACAGGGCCTGCAAATATTGATAATTGTGGTGAAATTCGCTCAGTTATCGATCGATCGGCTACCGTACCATAGCTGGTCCTGTAAGCGCATGGTGCGCGCGTGTGTGTACTGCCGGCCCCTTCGTTCGAGATTCCGTCCGCCGACGACCTGTGAAGTACTGTAGGATACGGTGGGCAGTACGGTAGGTCAGATAGAGAAATTGAGTGCGATCGAATAGAAATAGGCTCAAAAAGGGAGCAGTGAGACGGAAAGATTACGGCACTAGGAAATGGAAATCAATAAAAAACGAAAAAAAAGCGTTGAACATGTGGCGACGAAGAACGAGCAAAGGACATGCGAATTGGCTTGCCGGGCTACGGTGGGTTAGAGAGCAAATGGGAACGAGAGAGCGGCAGACGGCGAGAGGATGCGAGAGACAAGGCGAAATGAAGAGAGCAGAGCACTTCAAATACGGTGAGAATGATGAGGAAGATGTGAGACAGGAGAGCAGGGTGTTTTGATTACTCGAGTAAAGTTGTTGACGTTTTGACATCTGATGGGTCATTGCGGGGGGGGGGGGGGGCTGAGCCGGGAATTTCCTGTCCCAAAATGCAGATCAGTAGGAGAAATACGTACTGCAGATTTCAAGAATATTAGTAACGGATACAGTTCACACAATGCAGCAAACAATCCAAGCACGGACAAATATATCGACTCAGGCAGAACAATGTATGCTCAAAACATTAAGAAACAATGTAAATCGATATTCGACAAATTGGTGGTAGGTCACGATATCGATGTGGGACGAGTTGCCAGTTGCATTAGCCTCGAATGTAAGCCCCGATCGACAGTTGTCGAGGGGAGAGAGAAGCGAGAGGCTAGAGGGGAAGGAGAGGCGGCCCCAGGACTGAAACACCCTCCCCTCCTCCTTCTCAGAGGCTGAAGCTGTCAGATCAGAAAGGGGGCGGAGCGAGAGATGGGAGAGAGGCAAGAGCTCTACGGCCGGCCCAATATGTAGCAAATGTGTGCAGAAAGGGTCGTTCTCGGTCAGAGGGCGGGGCCACGCAGGCACCAGCTGGCCAGACTTCTTTGAAGAACAATCCTCTGATACTCATTTCGGAATACTCTCTCACTTTGTGTGATCGCCGATAGAGCATTGTGAATGAAGACTAGAAGACGAAAGTTCTTTGTGAACTAATCAAATGAATCACCGCACTTCCCGCTATAAGGCTGTGTGAAATAGCGCAATGAAAATGAAAAACGTTTATTATCGAAATCAATCTGTCCCTTTCGTATTGGACACTTTGTACAACAAATCGGGACTGCAGCCGAATAAACAACGCAAATACAATGGATGAGAGTCAAGGAGCGGGGCGTATAACTAAAGAAGTACTAACAAGATCATTTTCGGAAAATTTGAATTGGTCAACAAACAGGGACGAAACAAACAACGCAAATAATGAATGAGAAATGCATTGAGTAGGCCTAGTTGTTTCTCCTGATACGATTGGGTAGATATCCCTTGTCCTCTGCCCATGCCTCGGTACTCTCTCCCTTGGCTGCCTTGGCCGCCTTTTCTTGCTCTCGAATGATCTTCCATTGCTCGATCAATCGCCAGTCCGCCTGTAATACAACAATGTTTGTTGTTATTCTCCTTATTCGAATAGAAAAAATGTTGGCCTCAATTCAATTCAATATTGACTTCAAGAAATGACAAGACAAATCACCTCTGATTATGATTATTTAAAACTTTAGAATCAGAAATTGCAAAACCATCTGATGAGCTACTTCTACCGTATCGTCTACCGTACCTTTTCGAAATCAGGTCGCTCGTTCCATTCCTTGCCCTTCTCTTCCACCTTCTTGCCAAAGTCGAAGTGTTTGTTCTCGCCGTACAGATCCGCCTCGCTCTGAAAAGTAATCCATTACTATCGAATATGCATACCCATTATAACAGCAGCTGAAGCCACAGTTCATACTGTCATGTAAGACCAACTCCAGCTGTTAATTATAAGAATTTGATCCCATTCTTTATCCACTGGCCTTCACATAGCATACCACATCTTGGGATTAATGACCTGTTTATGAGACCCCTGAATGAGGAACCCAGCTACCGTACCTTTGCTCCCACATCGAGCAGTTTGCTGTCAACGTTCCAGTCGCCGTCCGGATTCTCCGCCTTGCGTGCCTTCAACTCCTTCTTCAGTCGCTTCTTCTCCTGAAATAATATTAATTAATCATTTTAAATATTTATAATAATTAACGAAATTCTTGTATTGTAATTATTGATAACAATCAAGGCGGTGCTCTCACCTTCTTCTTCTCCTTCTTTGCCTTTTTCTTCTCTTTCTTGGCCTTTTTCCTGGCTTGCATCACGCTCAGCACCTCTTCCTCCTCTGTCTCAAAATATTTTTTTAAACTTAAATATTACAATTGCGTTGTTCAGTTTCGAACGAAAACCCGACCAATTTCGAAATCAGTGCTAGTGCTCTCCCGCCTTTTAGACAAATTTCACATATTAGACAAGCACCAGCAAGCAATGAAATACTAACACTTTTTTTCTGAACACTTCTCTCACATCTGGCATGGAACAAGAGATTTCGAAGAAATCGATCACGATATTTTTATAGCATTGCGAAATTGCATTGTGTGATATTGTTTTTATCAACATGGGGACTACCGTACCTCCACCCCCCCCCAACTACCGTATCTCCACTCGAAAACTACCGTACCTCCAGCCTCGGAATGGCTCTCTGCTGTTTCTTCAACCGTTTCTTCGCCTTTTTGATTTCCGATTCATCTGTAATTTCACATATTATTGTACCAGTCGGTCCGGTTATCAGTCTAGTGTATATTATCGATTTTTGAGCCTTGTTATCAGTTTTTTGCCCCGATTAACTTCTTTCTCAGTTCCTTTGATCTACAGACCATAACACATCCTGTCATTTCTCGATAGATGGATGGATCCGAGAGGGAAGGGAGGGGGGATCTATCTCGATTCTCCTTCTTTCTTCCCTCCAACTTCTTGAACAGGCGCGCCCTGAGGACACTGGCACTCTCTCCCTTTCCCGTGCTCTCTCGCCTGTCTCTGCCCCGTCTGCACTCTCTCGGATGCCCTTGATCTCTCGTCCTTTCTCTCCACATTCAATCAAAGGCATCTGCTTCTGGGCTTCAGTGCAGAGCCCCCCGTCTTAAACTATGGAGAGACGGGTTTGAGGGAGAGGGAGAGGAGGGAACGAGAGGAATGATCTCCTCGATATCCATACTATCTCGTAGAACAGAGAGAAAAGGGGAGTGAGCAGATCGAATAGAGCACAGAGACGACCCGTCAGGAACACAGGAGCGAAATTGAGACCACTCAAGTAAACTATGACTCAGAACAAGAGGGCGTTGCATAAAGAAGGCGATCAGCAAAAAATATGCAAAAAAGTCAAAGAAACTAAAATATAGAAATGAATAATCACTAGCCTTACAATATCTCCCGCACTAATGTTAAATAAGACGAAAGGACCTTGAATAACCGTACATTTACGTATCCATCATGCCATGACACTAATTAGGACGATAAATACGAACCCATATCGGGCAGCTCAATCGGCTTAGGGACACTTTCCGGAAATTGCCTTATGAAAGTCTGTACCCCAAAGAATTAAAGCGGTCATCACTGATTATTGAACACAAACCCATATCGGGGAGTTCGATCGGCTTGGGCGCACAGCCCTCCTCCCACAGCCGCTTCGTCTCCTCGTCCGCGTCCTCCTTGTACTTGGGCACCTTAATTAATTAATTAATATTAATTATGCAAGTAACCCCAGTTCACTACTACCTTATAACAAACGCCACTACTTCACAAGACAAGAATGGGCGTAGAATCACTGCTTTTCTACAAGGAAAAGAGGTAAAGTAATGTAAACTAAAACCTTGGCCGTTCTGGTCATCTAAAATGTTACTTAACAAACGTTTGGTTGCAAATTTGGTTAGGATCGGAGAATGTGAATTCAGACAATTCCTGTGTAAGCAACGATGCCCACCTTGTACTCTTCGACGTGGTCTACTCGCAGCATGCGATTGAGCAGGGACATTCCGTTAAAGTTGTCCACCGCCAGCACCGTACTCCTTTGGTCCTGCAAGGCCACATAGATCTCAATATGCTTTCCTAAAATATAAAAAAAAGCTTTGTTCGTTTTCCTTTGAAAATACGTATTAGGAAGTTGCTTCAACACGTGATCATGGCTGTTGCACCAACACCAATCCGATGAGCTTAAATTTGTCGTAACTCCATTAATTCCACTAACATTGTATACTCATCTCTACCATAAAGGCACACTCACAACTAATAATCATGTGTGAAACGGATTCGTACCTGATAGCAGAGGAAGCAGAATCCCTTTGATTTCCCCGTCTTTGCGTCTCTGACCACGTTGATGTTCACAACCTCGCCCCATCTGCAATTTAGTGACTTATTTATCGTCATCCACACTCCATAACCGTAATCTCTCCGTGGTCATGTGATAAATAGCCGTCAAAACAACGGTAATACGTGCGATATTGCTTGCAATGCGTTTAGGCCAAAGGGTATAACATCTTGAAATGTACTGTTTTCTATTTTACAAGCACCGTACCATCGGTGGCTAAAGCCGTTGAATTTAAACTAATTTAGATATTTGCGAATAATTTTGTTATCAGTATCTCGTCATCAATCAGTGTCTTTTTTGCCACACCCTTGCCCGTCGTATTTGTCTCTGGACAAACTGCTGCCAGTGTAATGCAATGACTCTAGTGCCGCAACTTCTTTTGACCATCTCCTCTCAGAGCCGTTTTTTTAGCTGAGGGCCGCTTTTTAGCATGGCACCAGAAGGAGAGGAGAAGGACAGAGCGGATATCAGGTGTCGAGAGAGGAAGGACGCTTCTTAGAGTTAGTAAGAAGGGGGCCAACTTCTTCTTGCGATGAGGAGGAGAAAGAGCACATGTTGTGCAGCGAGAGGAGACGGGATAAGGGTCTTTCGCGAGAGAGAGAGAGAGTTTACGCGATGAGTCACTGCTAGTTTCGAAGACTTGATTGAGGGTATAACTAATACTTGAGGGACCTAATCCAAAATTCAGGAAAATTCGATTGAAAATTCAGATTGATATAACCAAGCCAAATACTTCATCAAAGAGGATGTTTTTGAGATTAAAATGAGCATGATATTTTGGATTTCTCGTAACTCTCGATATTTCACTATACTCGATATTCTAGGGTAAATGACATTAAGAAGTGCACGGGAGTCTTTCCTAGAATAAACACACGACTCGCGAGACCGAAGTGTTTATGGTTGGGGGTTTAGGAAGGGCGAAGAGCTCACAAGGAGAAAATGCAACTGTGATATTTGCAAAAGCAACAATCCGATGACTACATGGTATTATAAAAAAAAGTCTCGGGTAAAATATCATCCACCAACAAGTCTAAAACTGCCCAAGTTTTGTTTGTTTATTGGTGCCAAATGAAGTTATTATCGAGTCTGGAGGAAAACCAAGGGTATAAAAAATGTCACAATTGTACAATGAACTAGTAATTGTAATCGTGTGCTCCGAAACCAACCGTTCTTCCTAACTTGGCTCAAAATGTACAACTTTCCCTTTAAATCTTTCTATATTTGCAAGCTCTGGTTGCCAAATAATTACCCTGGTAAATACTCACTGTGAGAAAACACTGATAACGTCTCCTTCAGTTAGATCGTAAGGAAGGCCACCGATGTAAATCCAAGCTGAGTCCTTGTAAACCTGAAATATAAATAAGCATTAAAGTAGTGAAGTGTTGTCTTTTTTATCACTACCTCAGACTTTGAAAGAAATGGAGGAGGGAACGACTGTTTTCCCCTAAAGGGCTAACGAAAACACTATCTGTAAGACTAATTGATAAGGTTAGAACGTGACAGTGAGCAAAGAAACGCACTAAACATTTAATATTAGTGCTTACCTGATGCCACGACTTGGTGAGATCGCCCGCGATGCCCATCGCGATCTCCCTTTCATTGAGCTTGTTTTGATTCTTGATATTTGTTATTGGATTCATCTGAAACAGAGATACTATAAGAAAACATTAGAGCGACAAAGAGCGATTTTAAAAAATTGAAACATTGAGCAATTTAGACGCGTAAGGGTTGTACAATGACTTGCGACTTGCGAATGAACTTTGCGGCAAACTTGAGCTGTATTTCCAGAAAATAATAATAACTAAAACAAAGCGATAACACTTAAATAACGGGCGTACAATCGGTTCAAACGAAAATAATTCGAAAACGGAGCCGGTAATGTGACCGTGAATTGCCAATGTGTGATTTACTAAATCACGGTCACTGTTCTAGGCTACGGACACGGCTCTGCAAAATTGTTTGTACGGCTTCTATTAGAAAGGAGTATATTTGTTATTTTTTGTGTTTTTTCGTTCATTAATACCAATATCCTAAAAAAGGCCGTTCGTATTGATTGGTTCCATCGAGTAGACACTTACCTTTTTTTATCTATTTTCCTGTCTATAGAAGTTTCCTCCTCCTGATATTACTTATTTTAATCGTAGTAATGTGTTTCTGTTTTGCCCAGTTGGCATTATCTCTAACCATAAGATCTTATCATTCACGACTCGCCTTTCAATATTCTCTCTGTTTGTATATTTTTTCAGCTGCGAATTTGTAAATGAAAGTACAATTATGACCTTGCAATGTCATTCCAATCAAGATGCCATCATCCCCTCCTTCATCTCGATATGCATCACCTCATTCACCATCAGTAATAGCGAGTATTGTGGCTGCTGTGGTGGCTGTCGTGTCCTCGGTAACGAATTGACAACAATATAGATTAGAAATATGATCAATGAAAAAATGACATCGTAGTCAATTTTGAATATTATCTGCAGATGACACATGTTGTAGCATGAAAATTTGAGTTATCAAAATGAAGACTGAGAGAGAATGAAGAGGCAGATTTTCAGCGTGCTCACGGAAATTTATGTAACTCTAGTTTTGATGAAGAAATACATTCATTACTTTATTTATTAATTTTTTTATTACAGATCGCCTTCTCCATCTATTACGTGCGCGCACTGAGAGGTTTCGCGAGACAGGTACAAAGTCAATTTATACATCTAGATAATATATCGATGCCAAATAAAGAAGGCAAAATATGAAACAATCCAGCTAACCCCACGCGCATTTATATCTATTATTTTCATCAAAGAAGGTATCCGAGTAGTCTTGAGTGAAGAAACGTATCCACTTCACTTGCTCGTTTTTTTTAGAAATGTACTTTCAATTGCTTCCAATCATCAAGATTCGTCCTCATTGCACCAGGCGTATCGCTTGACAACTGAAAAAATGGCTCTGATTGCAGAAGTAATTGTTCTTTTTCTAGATCGAGGCCTTCGTATCCCTTGGCGAGTGGCGAGTGTGGGTCCTGCAAGCGGCACTCGCCCTCTTCACTTGTGTTCTCGTCGTGTATCTGGTTGTGGTACATCTCGCATCTCGTATGTTTTGTTATTATTATTCATTATATTGAGATAAACCTACATAAAAATAGCGGAATAGCGAGATAATGCAGAAAAATCAGTTCAATCTTGCAGTTCATCTGTTTTCATCTCGAGTGAACAGGCTGGGAGTCTCCTGCATGCTTTTCCTCTCTTCGGCTGGATCTCAGGTAATGAATATTCTCTATGTAAGAATAGATGCAAATCCTTTAGCTTACTCATCATGAATTTTTTTGCTCATTGAGACTGACAAGGTGAATAATCTGCTTTTTCTTCCTGAAAAAAAATTATAGATGCTTCTCCTCCTATGGGTGCTCGTTCTGTGCGGAGTCTGCTCTGTTGGTCTCCTCTATTTCATCTTCATCGGTGGCATTTACTCGTTCTGCACACTGGTCGATACTCAGTGCTTTGACTTCAAGGTCAGTAGGGTTTATCGTTATCCAGATCAGCAGACGGTCACATTTAGAGTCTGACTCTATCAATTTCCAATGCTCTATCGCTACTCTGATACTCTGATCGAAATGAGATCACTGAGAAATAAGAGCGACAGAAAATGCAATTTCAGGTTCTGCTTCCCGCCATCGTTCGAACTGTCAGCAAGCAGAAGGTAGACCTCGTTTTCTGCGAGGAGAAAAAGGTATACATAAATTTTGGATTTGCATTATGATGCGGAACAAAAGCGACTCGAAAATGGCATCATGTTAGGATGCAACAGGAGCGGAGCGCCTTAAGTATCTAGTTGATTTCATACTGTGTATCGCAGATGTTACTGTGCTCGGCTGAGAACAATATGGTGTGGAATTTCGGAATCACTTTCGCCCTCGGATTCATCTCCTTTGTTGGTAAGACTACTTTATGCTCGTTGAAATCATGTATTTCTACTGCTGTTGGATAATTCAGCCTTCCCAATCTGGAAAAAATAAGCAAAAATCAAACTCATAGTATCATAATCCTCATATTTCGATGGCCTATTTCGGGATATAGTAACCTTCATTTTTCAGGATTATTGTGGGTACAGAACACCGTTGTGTACTCGTTTGGCAAGAGACAGGGATCCTCTCCGATCCGCAAGGCAATTCCCGGAAAGAACGGCAACAAGAGTCAGCAGTACGAAATGACCGATATTGGAAGCTCATAGAAATACGATAATCCAGACAATGGCTATCTCATTTTGCAATACTTTTTTGCTTGCTCTGATTCTCCTAATTATCAGTTTTACTTCATTTGTTTAGATCTGATCAACCCATACGAAGTTTAAACAACATATTGGTGCGACCCTGCCATGCTTTAGCTTTTCTGCTAGTTTCGTTCGGATCTTGCCTGTGATGATGTAGATGTCGGGTTTCCAATTGTACGTGAATGCTACATATGATGATCTGATAAAAAATTGTCGATTTACACGTGGATGCGAATATTGTATGTGCAATACAGTCTGGTTTCTCACGAAGTTTTTTATCAAAGTAATCTCACTAGCCTCATTTTCTCACGATAACAATCGTTTTCTACAGAATAAAACAAAGTTTTTGAATACTCATGTCAACATTTTGAAGAGTCACCTCAGGACACACTCAGTCTTCATTCTTAACGTAATGATGCACATAGGAATTAGGCACCTTCCTTTTCCCTGAGTGCTCTCGATCACTTTCGAGGTGTCAAGTCTCTTATTCATTAGAATGTAAAGTGTCTTTCCCGACGAAGACTCGACACCCGCAGTTCCCAGCTGTCGTTTATCGCTATTTCACTAGAGTTCCTATCCTCACTTTTTAGTAACTTAAATTCTCGGGTATTGCAATTAACGTTCATTTTTATTAAAATTAAATACAAATAGAAACTTTCGCATTATTCGAAATTCCGTAGGAATTTTCGTCGGAATTATTATTCGGGCCAAAATATCCAACTAGATATCTGTTATGATTTCGCTTCATGGTGTCCATCACATGGCAGCTAGATACTATGTATTTGTTGGCTACTTTCAATGCATCACAATCAAATAATGCCCCCACGATTCATCTCGCTCTAAATTTTCACAGCTTCTGCACTGCCATTGCATTCTTCTATGGGGGTGGGAATCTCTCGACTAATTCGACTGAGCAAAAATTAATCGCCAGCTTTTGAATCTTGTGCATAAATTATCAACTGCTCTGTGGTTTGTTCCCAAAAATGTTCTATCTAGTTCATACACATTTAACTCCCCTTTCACAATCAAAATCGCCAGTCAGTGTTATATTTATAGCCAATGTTCTCCGAAACATCGAGCGATGGTTTGAGTCACCATTTTCCATGGTCTCTGGCCTCTCTGATCGACGACAGAGCCTTGCGAATTGAGAGGGTCAGACGATTGTTCGAAACAAAAACTCGTCTCTATCGGTTCATGCAAATTAGCTGCACATGAGTGTATCATGTGCTCGATAGGGCAACCCTTCTCAACCTCACTCTTCCTTAATCTCCTCATACTGAAACAATCCTCAGTTCGTCATGCTCTCTTGTCTCTCAGAACATTGCGAGTAAGCATGAGAAAGTGAGAAAGGCAGATCACTTCCTATTCTGTCACGTATGCGAGTCTCTTTGGCTGTGTTTATTTCGGAATTTCCTCGGAGCCTAAAAATAAAACATTAAAATGTTCAGAACAGTGACGCAGTTCGCTAACAAATTTCCGCAAACTAGATAACCATCACTATCTGAAATTTGCTTACCCTAAATGCTGTCTTTCGATCAACTTTGATACCACTCAAACGCCACCTTCTTTTTTTTCCGCGGATAGCTTTACATTTCGTGAACGCGTAACGCACATATCTACTCGATATTCATTTTTATCGAAGAATTGCATTATCCCGTTCAATAGGCGTTCCTAATCTCTTCTTTACTTATTATTTACGTTCCCAAATAAGCTGACGAAATTATTTCCATCGCTATTTGCCGCTCATTCCTGAAGTGCGTCCAAATAATACGCGGTGCCGGTTCGAGGTGAAGAGCAGCCTCGAGGTGCTTATTATTTCGGTTATTCCAAGAATTTGAGACGATGCTGAGCCAGAAAACGGAATGAGTGCGCTCCCTCGAATTGTTTACATGATATTTCATAAGAGGAATTCCCTCGAAAGCATAGGGCGCCCTGCTTATGGTCCTATCCTTTCTGCGAACAGATTTTTTTCTTATTTTAATTTTTTTTAAATGTTATTGAGACGATATGACGTTTTTCGGCGCCCTGCATTTGGCCCTTCTCTTCCTGCGATTCTTTTAACACATTTTCTCATATTTTTCGTGATAATGAGACGATATGCCTTTTTTCGAACTCTAATGAATAGTGGGTGCGAGGACGCGTCCTTTGATTTTCTCACCGCTCGTGGCTTCATGAGATTCGAGATATTCACCCCCTTCAATCAGGCGTCGCTTCACCCATGAAAAGGCGCATTTTCGGAGCGTAGACCTTCTCTTCGTAGATTCTTTTCATCCCAAAATTTGCGCCTAATTTCTCTTTCCAGTGCGTTCTTTCTCATAGACTTCGACGTCGCTTCCAAGCTCAGCCATGCTACCGTAGAGTAGGGTTGCACGTGCGATATCCACATCTTCAGACCGTCAGAGTTGTGATTGAAAGTATTTAGTGTCTCTGATATCATAGATCAGAGATCAATTCAAGTTGAGGCATATCGAATCTTTCTCCTGATTGCGTCTATTTTACCCACTTTTCTCAATTTCTTTTGTTCCGAAGAAAAAGCCAACTTATCTAAAGACAGTTCACCCACTGAATCTCCGTGTTCCCAACAAATAGCGAGCGAAAGTGAGAGAGACAGCTTGGGAAGAGGGTCGGAACTCCGGATTTCACTACTGCCGATACCGAACCTCAAACCCTATAGAAGATTGCATTTGTACATTCGTACATTCGAGGACAAGTCGATTTTTCATTTCCTGTCACCTGTTTCTCTTCAATTTTACTCTTTAATTTCCGCAAGTATCTCTTCTCAACATGTAACCTTCGCTAACTCTTCCATCATTCGATTCGATAGGCTTTTATCGACTCTTCCCTTAAAAATATATCTAGAGTTCAAAAGGTTAAAAATACATGTTTTCCACACTTTAGATGTTTTCGACACTTTAGATGTTTTCGACACTTTAGACTGATTCAAACTTCCGCCATTTTTCTTCACGGTTGGTGTGAGATTTCAGCCAATTTGAGAATGTCTCTCCCTACTTTTTCCACTTTCCTTTCTCCGCGATATTCCTCCAATTTTATTTTCACATTCTGTGATTGTTTTCCCATTCCTTGTTCACTATCAAGGTGCATTTCGGGAGGGGGTGGAGGTTACCTTGCCCTTACGAGCCCGCAGGGAAAACTGCTATGCAATCCAATTCCTTGTCCCAGAAAGAGAAGAAATTCTCTAAAATCTGCGCGAAACTCTGGCACATTTAGGGGGAGGGGGTGGCTTGCCCCGTAAACGAGCGCTAGCGTGAATTACCCCCGTCGACGACCGCTCCCTTGTCGCTTACGTCACAAATAGGGCTGACTCCGTCTCTTCATTCCTAATGCTCTCTCGCCGGTCGGAGTGTCGATAGGGCATCGGAATGAAGAATCACGAAAACTTCTTCCTTCTTCGTGAAAATGTTCGTGAACACGCACCATCTTTGATCCAGTTCCATCTCCTCCATTTTTCATGTTTTTCTTTTTATTCCATATTTACGGGTGATGAAGCGTGATGCTATTCACTATGATCTTTCATAATCTATGATTTTGATAGATCAGATAGCAGTTCCATTGCACAAATTATTTGACCCATGCCGTCACTTCAAATGTTCACATCCAACATATTTCCTCTCTTTTCCACGAGGCCAATGTGCGAAGCGGAATAAGCGTCACGCCGTTTGGGCTACCAATTAGTATTCCGCGCCCTTCCTCGTTTATTCTCTCTTCTTGGTCCATAATTGAGAACACGCCATCCAAAAAAAATTTCCACATGATATCCACGGAAACATTCCTTTCCCTCATCACATGCACCCATTTCTGATGCGCACGCTATTCACCCCATCATATGTTTACGTGTGTGCCGCAAACAGTTGTGTTCTGATTCGCCAGAGTCCCCACTTTCCGGTTCAGTGAATGTCGTCGCGACCCGGGCGTAGATAAACCATTCAGGGTAATTTAAACACGTTCTACTTTCAGTGAGATGCCGCTATTTGAGCACTGCACGACACTCAAATCGTATGATGACCAGTGCAAGTGCCAGTCAATGGAGTGTCTCAAGGTCGGCTAATAATAATTCATATTTCATCCATCGTGGCCTAGCTCCCACCTAGTGTCGTCGTCCGACTGTAAAAAAAACTCTAGATACACCTCTACCTTAGCCATGTACCTAGAAAAGTGTGATAAAAATCAACAACATTGGGAGCCGACACATCCGGCACACATCCGGCACAATAACACATCCGGCCTCATAGAAATAATAGTGCATGTTCAGATCTGGAACTCATCAGTGGAGGCAGCAGAAGCCTGCTACATGGAGAATTGTTTCCTTAGCAAACGAGCACTTGACGACAAGCCTTTGTACCAGGTAAGCTGTAGCTTCAGACTCCATTTATTTGTAAATTAACCCATAATTTAGCGTATCGAACATCACCCACATTACCGAACAAATTTATTTTTTTTTAAATTTGTTTTACTTTTCGCGAATTCGCGTTTACACTTTCTATGTACTATATTTCAGAAAATATCACGCTTGTCACGAGAGAACCGAGCTAGAATTGCAATTCTTGGGAATTGGGCGAATATCGTAAAGATGAGTTAACCTCAGTTTTGGTCACCTCTAGGCATGTCCTACCACCCCCCAAAGTCCCATTTCACAGAGATCATTTTTGAGCTCCCTACACTGGGTCGGTACCTTGGAGCCCCAACTTTAACCTGCAATATCTCGGTTATAGTGCATTTTAGAGAAAATTTGCCTAGGATTGACCCCAGCTACTTTTGCGAGCTCTATCGATCAGCACAAACTAGAAGTCATAAAATTGCTTCTGAACGGTGCTACACTCGATGATGAATTTCTCAAAAGTGTAGGATTAGTTCCGGCTAATTTTTTAATATGACATGCACCGTTTCACGCTCTTTCGAATGAGTATCTTGCGCAAAATATAAATTAATCCTGAGGTACCTTCGACAGCCTCGGAAAATTTCTGATCATTTGAAGTTATTTTTCAACAAGAAATAGGGGAATCATTGTTCATTCTTCACTAACCGAGACGAAGTGAGCGGTGTCGAATGGAATTTGTTGTTGAAAAATAACTTCAAATGATTAAAAAATTTACAAGGGGGTGGAAGGTACCTCAGGATTAATTTATATTTTGCGCAAGATACTCATTCGAAAGAGCGTGAAACGGTGCATGTCATATTCAAAAATTAGCCGGAACTAATCCTACACATTTGAGAAATTCATCGTCGAGTGTAGCGCCGTTCAGTAGCAATTTTATGACTTCTAGTTTGTGCTGATCGATAGAGCTCGCAAAAGAAGCTGGGGTCAATCCTAGGCAAATTTTTCTCTAAAATGCACTATAACCGAGATATTACCGGTTAAAGTTGGGGCTCCAAGGTACCGACCCGGTGTAGGGAGCTCCAAAATAATCTCTGTGAAATGGGACTTTGGGGGATGGTAGGACATGCCTAGAGGTGACCAAAACTGAGGTTAACTCATTTTTACGATATTCGCCCAATTCCCATCATTAGCTCGATTCTCTCGTGACAGGCGTGATATACTTGCAGGTGACTGCGGCATATTTGGCAATTTTGTTAATCGGTGTAATCGGAAATGCTGGTACGTGTCTCGTCATTAGACGCCATCCTCTGTTGAAGACCCACTCAAGGTTTGTTCAAAATTTATACAATAGGCGATGTAAAAGATGAAGAAAAGTTGATCCATGAATATTAGAGATAAATATGAAAAAAGAAAAAAGGCTCCTTTGTGATCCCTAAATAAAGTTTTTAATAATTTACTGTGATTTCAGTTCATATCTTTTGAACCTCGCTGTGTCTGACCTTGTCACACTCTGTGTTGGTCTTCCATTTGAGACATTTCTCATCTGGCACCAAGTAATTTTTGAACAGATTACTTTTTTTTCAATTGAATTGAAACTCCTGTGAAATATCTTTTACGAAATAATCTCGTAGAAGCGGAAAATAATTAATTTGATTCAGTACCCATGGCCGTTCCCAGACTCGTTCTGCAATCTGAAAGCGCTGCTGGCTGAGACCACAAAGTGAGACACCACAAAGTCAGCTTATAACTTGCAATTGCAATAAAGTTACATCTTCATCGAAAATGAGGACAAATGTCGCTGTAAAATGTTGAGAGACAATTACACGTATTTCGAACTCCTCACATAAATTATTAATTCAGTTCCGTAACGGCTCTCACAATTCTCCTCTTCTCGATCGAACGATACATTGCCATTTGTCATCCCTTCCTCTTCGTCAAATTGAAACCCATCCGGAAGAATGTAAGGAATATTTTCAATCATAAATCTAACCCTTATAATTTCTCTGTTTCTAGTCCATTCACAATAAAAAAAAAATGAAAGGAAGAAATAGGAAAGTAATGATCTCAAAAATATGTAATTGAATAATTGAACGCTATCCCCAACAGTGCAGTAAAAGCGCGTAGTAAATCTTATTGCAACTCCTGAATATCTTCCACATACGTTAATCAAGTGATGAATGAATAACAGGCCAGAAATAGATAAAGTTCATGCTAAAAACCTTCCGTTGTCAGGTCGTCTGGCTGCTTATCCTCGCATGGATTCTCTCCATTCTCTGCGCTATTCCGTACGCAAATCACCACACGGCCGACTACTTTATTCGCGCGTGGCCCTACACCAGCGATGGGCCACCGGTGGGTAACGCTTCCTGCGGTTGCAGTCTCAGAATCGGTCACGATCCACTGGACCGAAACATCCATCAGCTCTTCTTTAGGACTTTTTTTTATGTCTAGTCTCGAACGAGCGATCCTAACATGCCATTGATCAGGCTTATTCGAATTTATACATAAAAAAATTCTTTTAAGATCGTGAGCTCGAAATGTGCATGCTGAACATTCAGCACATGGCGACGGATGCGAACCTCGAGCAGGAATACTTCGAGCTCAAGGTGAGGGGACTACCATTGAATTTGCGTTGACAACGCGGAACCCGCTTGTCCTCATCGCCTCACCGGTCTAGTTAAAGGGACCCGGACACACAAATGAAGTAAAGTTCATAAAAAAGAGCTGATTTTTCTGAGAAAAACTCAAAAAACCGCGTATTTTTACGATTTTTTAAAAAGGAGTTATGATTTTTCAAAGTTGCACATTTTGACTGTGCGCCCCGGCATACTGTATTTAGCGGCGCTAACCACAGTATGCCGGGGCGCACAGCCAAAATGTGCAACTTTGAAAAATCATAACTCCTTTTTAAAAAATCGTAAAATACGCGGTTTTTTTTTGTTTTTTCTCAGAAAAATCAGCTCTTTTTTATGAACTTTACTTCATTTGTGTGTCCGGGTCCCTTTAATAAGGCAAAGTAATGAGAGCGTATAACGAATTATCATCACTAAATTGAACGAACGTCAGTGATGTTCAAAAATACTGATGAAACTACTAAAACTATTTTTTTTAAATCATTAAATTTTGCAACTTTAATTTTGAGGTTGTCTTCCACTTCTCTGCCATGGTTTTCTTCGTTGTCCCACTTGGTATCATCATTGTCATGTATCTCCTAATCGCTTGCACGGTACAAATTATAATTATCTCTGACCCAATATAAATTCTCTGAGATAGTCAAAGTAAAGTAAACGCCATGAAAATGCTGTAAATACAGTGAAAGATTTGGGATGTTTGTCTGAAAATGGTTGTCTCTTCGTCAATTGAGACATACTGTTTTTTGTGTGAATATGTTCATGTTCTGGCCTTAGCTCAGAGCGTACAAATGCAATCAGAATGATAAGATTTTGATTGCAGATCGCTGGCCGTCGACATACTGTCGTGTACAGTAGAGCCGATTCGGCGATCAACAATAATTCAGACGATGGAAATCTGCGAATAACGTTCATATTGAGTAAGCCAGCAAAAGATTGGAAATGTTGGGAGGGGAACAGAGCAGGAACTCCGCATGACGGACATAATGAAATTTCAGCCTCGCTGGTGATTACATTTTTCGTTTGCTATCTGCCATTCCAATTTCAACGATTAGCTTTCTTCTACATTGATCACAATCAACTTACAACCCTTAATCAATATCTTTACTACATATCAGGTGCGAATGAATACCGGAAAGAATAAATGAATATCTAAAATTCAGGTTTTCTGTTTTACCTGGCAACAATTGTCAATCCAATCCTCTACAATCTAGTGTCGTCTCGCTTCAGAAAAGCGTCCAAAGAAGTGAGTGAAGACAAACTTTAGTTCGCAGAAATCTCCGATTCAAGGTGTTCCTCTCCCTCTTACCGTGCGGTCACTCATATCTCGGAGAATACTACCCTCCGCTCAAAATGACATTGTCCGTTACATATTCATTAATTTTTGGAATTTTAAATCATAAAAAATAAAAATTTTAGCACTACATCGACACGTTTCTCCGAGTCGACACGATTAAAAACACCTTCAGTCGCAATCTAGTCAATTATCTTCCGGAGAAACATCGTCTAAAATTCGAAAGACGGATATCGTCCAATTCACACACACACACACACACTGTGACATGTGAGAGCACGAGAAGTGTAGAGACGATTACTCGTAGTTCGAACGCTAATATCGCCTTACTGTCATCTATTATCTTGCCAACTTCATGAACTCGCATTTGCTTGAGCTGAACGTTCACTGTTTTCTGATTGTAATTGTCCAAATCATCGCTTGAATGATTTCCGATGTTCTGTATGAAACGGGTGCGAATAAGAGTACTACCGAATAAAGAGTATGATCCAGTAGTTATCCATTCAAGTGAAATTTGTGCAAAGGCTACAATGAAACAAAGTTTACATTTCGAAAATTAGCATTTCAAGAAATACGACAACATTACATTTCGTTTCGCAGTATCTTTATCCCTACTATAGATTTCTCCGTCACTCTGACGCACGGAAAATTACGAAACGATAATTCTCCCCTCTAATTCTGGCATTACCTTCACTTCTTCCCTATTCAGAGTCAACATTCCACATTTACTCATAAGGGAGCTGCGTCGAGATTATGAAATCTCTCACTGATTCGTAGTGAAAATCGCCTCTGATTTCCCCTATAGCCAGTAATTTCGTTACATTTCAAATCCTAGATGTGTTCCATTCTCACCGTCGACTAATGAAGAAAACGCGGGAAAGTCGCCATGGAGATCCTGCCTTCAATATCAAATATCAATCTCTCTCGCCGAGCCGGGATTTTCCTCCTCCTCCTCCACCTTCGATACAGCCTCTTACGCCTAATTCCCCCCCCATCTCCTCGAAATTTGCTACTCATCATATTTTATGGACAAACTTGCATGTCTTCCGGCTTTCCAGGAGTCACTTTGATTAGCTCAACTAGAAGAAGGGAAGCGTGTGGGAAAACCTTTCGTAAGGGCTACAATCGGGCATTTTGATGTGAAAGTGCACTTCTTCATCTTTTATATTTTTGTTGCAATGTGCCAATGACTGTTGACGATATTTGATGGAAAGTAAATGGAAAATGTAAAAAAATTCAGTTAATAAGTTGCAACGTTTGACGTTACCCTTTTTGCCTTTAGCAGCCCTAAGGGTTCTGTTTCAAGTATTTTCAATGTTTGGCTCAAGGAGTTTCGCTATTCTTCTTCGTTGCATTGCCTCGTTGCTTCTCAGAAATTCCTATGCATAGACAAGTCCAAACATCAGATATGTATCTGAGAGAGGGGAGAGGTGCTTTCGCTACTTTTGAGTTGTAAATATTATGGCGCTCTCCAATTCCCGCGCACTCTCACACTTCGTCTATCCGTCTACATTGCCTTGACTCTACCCATTTTACGTGCTCTCTGGCGTCTCTGACCGGTGAGAGACCGTTCGAAATGGATGAGCCTTGCCAAATATATAGGGACAATAAGTCATTACTCCTGTTTTTTTCCTTCCAAGGTTTAGCTCTTTTTTTCCTTCCTCCTCCTACGGCATATTCTAACCATGTCACGCAATATCGCGAGTTGCGCTGATTTCTCAGCAAATACAGAAAATTCAGCGCTCAATATTGTACACTTACATTGTCTATCCGATAAATTGTGTTCTTGTTTGAGTAGGTGCTTCTATTCGAATTCCATACCAGACAAATAGACTCTTCAAAATGGGAGACACCGTCATTCTGTCGTAACTCTAACCAGTGAGATATCATATGAAATGAAGAGTCGGCAAACCCGCATTTCGAGCTGAGTAGGCAATTCGCGATTCGATGAGAAGGGCTTCCAATTTAGCTTTCTATCTTCTTTCCTCGCCCTCGTTTTCGTCCAGAATCACCTTCATTAGAGGGCCGACTACGCGAAATGAGAAATCCTGACCCATTTCTCGTGCTCTCTTGCTCTTTCCACTATTGAGAATATGCGTGGCGACAACACAAAGTATAGGAATTCATTATTTGAAATCTTGTATGTTGCTCTTTCTTCATTCTAATTTCTCAACCTTTTGAAGAGGTCGAAATACGGATAATCATAGCTCCATCTTGCGTTCTCTGTCGTCAGTCACAATAGGTAAGTGTGGCGAGAGATCACGTGAAATGAAGAGACCCGATTACCTTCATTTCCAACGTGTTGTAAAGTCGGAGATCCGTCCAACTTCCTCATTCTCTCTGTCCTATATGGGCTGCCGAGTCACTCTCTTCTCATTATACGATCAAAGACGAGAGAGAGAGAGACAGAGTGTAAGAAGCGGAAAGCTCCCCGTCTCCACCTCGCTTTGATATAATTTTTGCTCATTTGATTCAGACATATCGTGGTCTGACTCTCTTCATTTCCCATGCTCTCTCGCTTGTCAGAGTGAGCAAGAGATCATTGCAAAGTGAGAGAGTTAGACGACTATTCAAGTCGTGCAGACATGTTGGCGACGTGGTTCATCTCTAACTTGCTTCCGTCATTTCCATTTTTCCATGATTATTCTGTGAATTATTAATTTATTGAAATTTCCGGGTACTAGTGCGCACAGCTCCAAATGTGACCTTTTTATATAATGTGACCTATATACCTAGCGAGAATTTATTTGCAAGAGTATTTTATTTCTCTCCACTCCCGAATTGCATTGCCTTTTCCAATTGCCCAGAGAGCTGTTTCAGCTTTCTGAAATAATTTTCATAATGCACTATTGTCGTAGTCTTTCATGCCTACTCGCCGTCTATCGTTACTCAAACTTATTATTGTGCTATTGACGAAAAGATATTTCATTTTTTAGAACATGGCGTTGAGGCAAGGCTAAATCGTAACGCTTCTTGAAAGAACTAGCGAATCGGTTAAATCTGACAAGATGGTAATTCATTTTCTATTTAAAAATATTTATTTTAAATTTAAATTAACAGAATAAATATCATTATCGAAGCTTCGAAAAAATGATGCATTTTCGACTGAGATATTGCCATCTTACTGACATTTTCACGCTCTATCATCAGCTCAATTACGCTAAATATTAAATCAAATATACCTAATTTATCGTACATCGCTCCCAATACCGAACAAACGGCCTTTTTTTACCTTTTCGGCCTTTTTTTCCTTTTCGCGAATACGCACTTAATATTCTTGCTTTATGTTTCATATTTTTTGTCCACCCCGATAACTGGACGAATACAAAAATTGGCCGGTGAAATATTATTTTAAATGGGTGAAAAATTACAGCCGTTCCTCCTATTTTTTTGCTTAAAATGCGGCTCTGCCAAAATGATGGCAATTGATTACGGTAGAGCCGTATTTTAAGTAAAAGTAGGAGTAACGGCTCTCATTTTTCACTCATTTAAAATAATATTTCACCGGCCAATTTTTGTATTCGTCCAGTTATCGGGGTGGACAAAAATATGAAACAGAAAACAAGAATATTAAGTGCATATTCGCGAAAAGGAAAAAAAGGCCGAAAAGGTAAAAAAGGCCGTTTGTTCGGTAATGGGAGCGATGTACGATAATCATTTAATTAATTAAAATTGAAATTTAGGAACAACCACTACTCGAGCCGCAAATCTCACATCGGCGAGTAAATTTCAACGATTCGGGTGAGCACAATCAATTTAAAATTATTTATATGATTAAATGATTTTTAATGATTTTTGATTCGCAATTCTACAGAAAAAAAACCTTCTACTTTTGCTGAACGAAAGACATCGACAGTTTTCAAGAAACTTAGGGAGCGCTGCGCTCGAAACTTTTTCTAGTCAACTGATGGCTTTTCAATAAGGGTTATATTTTGAATGTTTCTCTGCATTTTGGAATGATCAAAGAACGTACGATTAACTGACTCTAATTTAGTATCAAGCTGTGCATGATATATCACGGGACAGCGGCATACCGTAGCTTTTCTCGATTCCCATGGCATGAGAGCCGACTGGATTGCGCTTTGCTTCTTTCCTTCTCTGATCGATTGGAGAAGTGAGCGAGTGGGGGCGAATTGTATACGTCGGCAGCCCAGCCGGGCAATAATAGGCACATATCGATACGCAAGGCATTGTGTTTTATCTTTTTTTGCGTCCGTGATATTCGCTACACCTGGTTCGGCACCAATCAAAGTCGGCATTATCGTCACTTTTCTCTGCTGGCTCCATGCGCCATTTCATACCTCAAACTGTGGTAATAGCGGTAATACTGAACCTACCACCCTACTGTTGTCCATATTTTCGCAATGTTCCGTAAAGGGATAATGTCCTCGTATGTCATCCTTTTGATATGAATTCATTTCGGACTTACTCATTTATCGTCTAAAATTTATATATGGATCAATTATTGCCGATTCGGAAGTTCAATACAATCTACTAGGCGTGCTCTCCCGCCTCTGTCAGGTCAGAGGGAGCATTTGAAATGAGAGAAGCGCATTTCGAATGTTCACCACTACTTTCAACGTCCTCTGGTCGGCTCTTTGTCTGATCCATGTATCCATTTACGGGGGGGGGGGGGGGCTTCTCACCTTGCGAGAAAGGGAGCGAGAGGGGAGGGAGGAGGGACATGGGAGGAGGAGAGAAAGGCAAAGAGTCTCTTGTTTCCCCCCCCCCCCCCTCCTCCTCCCTTTCTTGCCGCCAGTAACACATTCAGGCCCCATTTCACTTTATGGAGTGCGCCCTTTCGTGTCTTCGGTTTTTCTCCGGACAGGTCACAGCGGCTTTTCTGGGCCTTTTTTGTTCCTACTTTTTCTAAAAGATCTTGCCATCATCTTATTTTCCTAGATACTGTATCAAATCGTTACTCTCTCTTGAAATAAACCTATTGTTTCCGAATTATCAACCTTCTATCGTTGCCATCGCCAGAGCAGAGAATATTGAAGTTCCTCATTTTCCACGTGTTTGCATGCGAATCTCTTCGTGTCCTCACTTACTGTCGACGATACTTCTACATTCTCTGTGCTATCTCGTTACTCTGGTCGCTGAGAGGGCAAAATGAATACAGAGACCATTTCAAAGAGGAATCTCTAGTTCTTACACTGCCGGAACATTCTCATCATATTGAACTCGTAAAGCGCGAGAAAGACCAGTGTAATCTCTCTCCGGCGTCTCACATTTCCCTCCGTCTTTATTCAGCACGGGAGATTTGCGTAGAAGGTGAATTCGATTGGATCACCCGACCTTTTCCCTCAGTTTAACATCCTGCGTGATAACGATTGGAAGAATCCTCTGTCGCTTCGCAGTAAGTAGAAGGCCCATTCGATAATACACTCGCTTCGAGATATAATAGAGCTTGAGATGTTTCCACATCGAATCTGCTCGTGAGATAAAATGAATCTTGAAAAAAATGGTTCAGAACATGCATCCTCTTGATTGTTGATTGTTCGAGGATGAACGGAAATCTAATCAGTAGCAAAGTTCTCAGGATTGTTCAACTCCTCGCTACTCAATCAGGAATTTCAAAACATGCTGTTCTTAGAGTTAAGAATTTCCATTGACGAGGTTTCCATCTTGATTCTTCGGCATTCTAACAAAGCAGAGCAGATTTACAACATTACTTCATACGTTTCGTACCAATATACAGATTACGGCAACAATCCATGCGCTTGAGCCATAATTACCCTATTCCTTACTTTTCTCTACCTTCGTTATTGTAAAAGTTGAATTTCTTCCGTAACCATTGCGTAGGAATGGGATCGAGGGTCTGCCTCTCTCACACTTTTCTGACCCACGAGAGATCAGACAAACTGGAGAGAGACGAGAACATTGCTCTCAGGAATGGCTACTCCCTTCCCCTTTCCCATTCGACACGCGGAATGGTGTAATCCTCCTCCTTCTCCACTCCACTTCGCTGCTGGTTCCCCTTATGTTTCAGTCCCTCTCCTCTCTCCATCTGACGCGCACATCTCCTACTTCCTGTATCATAGAGTTCGAAAGGCAGGTAATCTCATCATCATATCGTCTGCTTACCTAGAATAGAGACTGGTTGTATAAAATCAAGGAACGATTATCCGTATTCGAACACAAGCCATTGATTAGCACTCTGCACACGTCAGATAGTATACAGCCGTAATCACGGTTCTCATAGTGGAAATTGAATTTCTATTTGGACATGGCATGGGATTTGCAATATTATTTTAAATTTCCAATATGTAGATAATCTTCTCCTTCCATGTACTCTCGCAGTCACTATTCTTCACTAAATTGAAAATCCGGAAAACATTCACGATTTGAAGCTCTAAAGATGAAGTTCTGGTAAACCAGCCAGATGATCCAAGGCGCGTTTATACATATCGACAGTAGGTTAAGCCGTTGCGTCATACTCCATCAATTTCTCCTTCCTTTCACATCCGCGCTATGATATCACAGCTTTGCTTTCCTCACCCGTCTCTCCATAGTAGGGTTTCTCTCTCCCTTTCGCTTCCATGTCCTGATTATTTCGCTATACGCTCGCGCGTTTCCCGTGTGCGAACCTACGCACTGCGGCGGTCTCTTCCTTCGCCGTACACTATCGCCAGACGAGTGACAATGGACTACGAGGAAACATGAGAAACTTCCTGCCAACCCCTTATACGCATCTCCTTTTTCGCACGATTCTCGCGCACTTTCCACCATTATTTATGTTGATATCATTTTTTTCTAGTTTCTAGTCGTATTGTTCAATAAGCGCTCGCACTACTTTACGCACCTCGATTTCTGTCGTAGACATTTCCTCTAACATTCGTTGAAAGTTTCATGAACCGACATTTAGCAACTGTGTGTGGTGTAAACCATTATTAACATTTTCGAACTGAAATTATCAGCTTCTAGATATATTTTGATAAAAATCGGCTTCTTGTTCATACTCATTTTGTATTTTAACGCGCTGCAGTCACTTTTAGCGATAATTCATCCGATATTCCTCATTCATGCCTATGTATCCAAGCGTGGTCGTTGATTGTGGAAGCAACTTTACCCGCTAGAATGAGACAATTCCTCTAGCCTTGGATACATGCATAGCACAACCTGCATTGACGTATATCTCGATGATTATCAATGGGTAAACAGCTCCCTCATTTCCCTCTCTCTCGCCATGCATAGATACTCTCCTTTCTCCTTTCTCCTTGCGCTCGATAACTCAGGCCTTTTATGCATCACCTATTCACTCTTAACTTTTTTATCTTAATGACACTGTTAGTATTCTTTATTTTGTACTTTCCCCTGTCGGTCACTCCGAACCCCTTCTCAAACCCCTGCCACTACCACTCATCGTACACTAAATCGTTTCGGGGAGGGGGACACAGACAATCGCAATTTCATTGATTCGATCAAGATGTGTGCGCGATTTGAGACGGCGGATCTGTGTGGCTGGGGCAAAATAGTGTGATTCATTCATCCAAATGTTTGCGCACTTAAACAGTAGCTCAAAGTGACGATCGCTATCAAAACGATTGCGGATCTCGTATCGAAATATCTCTCGTCTGTTCTCACACAAAGTTTGGCCAAGATGAAGAGGCTATCCAGTCCACTGGCTCGAGACCCCTCAAAATAACCGTCTTGAAAGAATAACGTCCTTCTGATACTCCATCTTGATCGGCACCCACAAACCGATACTGATAAATATTGCATTGCATTGTATTGAAAAGGCTGGTATCGGGTAATCACGATAAATTTCAGAATTAGCCCATCTCGACCTCCCCGACGACGCACACGGTACGTCCGTCGGTGTGTCGCCCCACCACACATCAGGTAATCAATACGAGGAGTGGGGTTGTCGATGTGAAGAAAAATGTGCCAAAAATGAAGAAAGAATTTTTCCTCCAATGATTCGGCCGGTCTCATTCTTCACGATGAACTTCTAATTCTTCGTGAGAAGCCGCAGTTCTTCAGGAAGGTTGTATTCCTAAAATAAAAAAAATCGAACGAATTTGTCGACGTGAAACTGACCACTAGATAATGTCAAACGATAGTTATGAAAAAGACACTTGTTCAGGTGATCACTCCATCAGATCTTGCAAGGAGCACCATCTCAGCAATTCATTCTCCACATCTGTGAGTATACTTGGAGTTAGACATTGAAAACAACAAAACATCTAGTTGTGTAATAGGAAAACCACTCATCGCACTCCTCATTCTACGTTATCTCTAGTGAACAGCGCAGCTTATTTCCAAACTACACAGCTAGATATCTCCCGCGTCATCTTTAAAAGTCGCCTTGGAGTACACGTATCTGAATATTCTCAAATAGATAGTAATTTCTCATCACATAACCAAACTAGAGCATTCAAACATCGAGATGAATCTCTCTCCTTGTATAGGGTAATAACCCTGAATAGCCGTTCAATAGGGCAATAAACTCTCCTGAAGAAGAAAAATGTCAAAGCCACACCAAATGCCATGGCACAGATTGCACGTATAAAAGATCCTGGTTCCATCTTAGCCAACTATTCTAACTACCGATATTTCGATATTATAAGGATTTCTTGTTTCGGAGTTATTGGCAGATGGAATCGATCCTACCTGTTTATCAACTATTCGCGTGCTATTTTCAATCTCACACAGCATGATGACGACGGTAAACCCGAAATCGACCCGGTAGCCCAAGACATCACTTTGAAATTCAAAGTTCGAATCCTTGACGTCAGTTGGAGGCGGGTCTGAGCTACAACGGCCCATCTAACAACAGAAGGGAGAGAGAAATTCTATTTCCGCCCCTCTATGTTTAACCCGCCTTCCTATCCTATTCGCTCTTTCAACCCTTTTCCGAATATTTCTATTTTTCGAATTCTTGTCAAAGAATTCGATATATCTGATTAACGGCTCTCTCACTTTCCCATGATCTCTCGCTCCTCAGCCCGATGAGAGAGCATGGTATACAGAGCAGATGACTGTTCATCTAATATCATTACAGAGCGCTCGGAAGATGTCGCTGGTCGGTAAGCCGTTGGCTTACCGGAACTACAGAACCGACCAGAAATTTAGGAGGATACAGGTACCAATTTCTCCAAACTAGTAGTCGTCCATATAAATTGAAGAAACTTCATGTTAAACGCTGCATCTTATGTGCAATGCTATCCGAACAGAACCGAATAGAAACAGCAAGCGTAGCGAGATAACACGGGAAAGAGTAAGAACCTGACCAAATCGGAAACCATTCCAGACGCAAATGCACAACTTTCTCGAGCGACCACGAGGTTGGAAGGCGGCAAGCTACCATTTATCTGTGTACGTCGAAGCCCTATTTTCGTAAATACATCACACTAAAATATATTTAATTCATGGACAATTAGAACGTGTTCAGAAAATGTATTCAGAGAGCTATATTTGCCGATTGATTGCGAGATATTAGCGATTAACGATCACATGAATTTCGACAGTGCAGATTGGTAATGGTGCTCATGTGCTTGGTTCTCTCCGTCTTCTCAACCATGCCGGAGACTGAAGAGACCGCAACATTCGTGCTCTACTATACGGTAAGCAGTAATTATCGATCATCCGAGTCTGGAGTCACAGCCAGTCACTAATTGCGCAAACAAATACTACCTGCCGTGTACATCAGTCTCTCTCTCTGGCTCACGAGCCAATATTTGAGTTACGTAGTCGAAAGCGTATCCTATTTCCTTTTTCACCAATGGTGAAAGGCCATGTGAGAAAAGGATAACTAATTCAAACGGTTATTGCAAATGAAAACAGAAGTTATGTTTTTTCTGGCAGAAAAAAATAGAAGGAAACATTAGCTGGTCTTTTTTGGCACAAATTCTCGCTTCCTAGGATACCCGCGACGTCCTTTGACGTAGGGACAGAATTGAAAAGGCTTCGAAAGTCATCTGATTTTCGCTTGACGTGCTAAGCAATCGCGCGCCGAGAGCAGTTTGTAGCAAGGGTATGGGGAACATGAGTCATACTTCAATCACAATTATTATTGCAATTATTATCATAATTATTGCAACCGGCGACGGAATAGTTTTACGATGAATGCCGAGAGAATCGCCGAATGGAATGCAACATAGTAAAAGAAAAAGAGTTGATCGGACCTTTTTTGTTTCAGGAAATGGTGTTTGTGTTCTGGTTGGCCATTGAGTACGTGTGCAGGGTATGGAGTTCCGGGTGCAGGTAATTTAATTCGTTTCTTCAAACATTTAAGTATGTATCTTTGAAAAGATTTGAGCATCTTTGAATCTGCTACTTTCAGTTTTTCCTTCTTTTTTTTGTGTCAGAACAGTTAGTGGGCTTATTACACGTATAAATGTGACCCGGGAATTACTGATCAAATCAATAACTTATTATTCATCGTTGTAGATCTCGCTATCGCGGCATCTCCGGCCGTATACGCTTCGCCACATCGGCATACTGCGTTATAGGTATGTATTTTTGAAAGTAGGTTGTGTGGAGACTTCCTGACAATGGTCCTGCAGGAGGAAACATCATCCATGAAAGTATTGGGATCTTAATACTTCCGTGAGGGAAGGTCAAGCAATGCGATCTTTTTAGATTTTTTGTTGTCAAGTGCAGCTGGGTTATGTATAAATTAAGACAAGTAATGTTCGTCCTGTTTCCTGACGATTCCTTCTTCAGGACAATTATATTGATTTCAGGATAAATGTATCAACTGTATAAAATGTAAATGTTCTTGCAGATATCATTGTTATCGTGGCCTCGATCATCGTTCTGTGCATCGGCGCGACTGGGCAGGTAATAACTATTGTATAATTGCACAATTTTTGTTGTTAGGCCGGATGAGAACATCAAGATAACATTATATACATTTACTAGATTATTTACAGAAAACGATCATTTTTGGAATAAGTTCTCATCCGACCTGAAGATAATCCCCTATTTTTTAATGTGTAGTTGTCTCTCAATGGCATCTTTTAGGAGGTGACGCTCGAGGTATCAGGCACAGAAGCATCAGGAATACCGCAATATTCATGCATATTTCGCAGGTTTTCGCTGCATCCGCCATTCGAGGCCTGCGCTTCTTCCAGATATTGAGGATGCTAAGGATAGATAGACGGTTTGTTTGCTTTTCATGTTCGAGAATATCATTATTCTCTTTTCTAATCAACCAATACGGATGTATCAATTTACATTCCAAGCTAAAGTTGCCTTGCAACTTTTGAAAAATGTATCATGTTTCAGAGCTGGGACATGGAAGCTGTTGGGCAGTGTTGTTTGGGCGCACAGACAGGTTCGCCGTATGAATTATATTGAGCTCATCTCATAGAGTACAAAAATTAGATGTTAGAACTAATCATATTCAGGAGCTTCTGACCACTGTCTACATTGGCTTCCTTGGTTTAATTTTCTCTTCATTCTTAGTGTGAGTGCTAGTTATCAATTTTTGTATAGTTTTTTTGCATAAAAAATGAATAAAGAAATGACAGATACCTGTGCGAGAAGAACACGAACGACAAATACAGTACGTTCGCCGATGCTCTGTGGTGGGGTGTGGTGAGTACTCGAACTTTTATACAACATATGATCCTTTATTGGAAGCGTTCTGTTAGCTCAATCTGGTAGATTGAAGGGATTCAGATGAATTCAGATGCTCTCTTCAAGTTGCCGCATTGCGCTAGCCAAAAAAACGAGAGAGAAAATAACATTAATGCAGATCACATTATCAACAGTCGGATACGGAGATAAGACGCCCGAGACATGGCCGGGCAAGATCATCGCTGCATTCTGCGCCCTATTGGGCATCTCCTTCTTCGCACTACCTGCGGTACCCATTTTCCTACCTACTTTTCTATCGTGTTCAATCGACTTAGGAACTTAGAATAAGAAGAATGTGATTAAGGGAATCCTCGGGAGCGGATTCGCGCTGAAGGTACAGCAACATCAGCGGCAAAAGCATCTTATTAGGTATGCCTCAGAATTTTTCTTCGACTTTATTTTGTTCACCAACGAATCAATAGGAGGTGGACATAGGGGCCAAATAACAATTCATAACAAAGTCTTGTCCACTCTTTCGAGCAAAGAGACGAGTTCTTCTCACTGACATCCCTACTTTAGACGTCGTGTGCCGGCCGCGCGTCTCATTCAGTGTCACTGGCGACACTACTCCGCGGCGCCCGAATCATGCTCTGTTGCCACTTGGAGAGTTCACGTCGCCCCGCCACCACCAATTCCAGTGTAAGTTCCAGTAGATTAATTGTCACATGAGTACATCCGGATGATAACCGACGGAATGAAAATCAAAAATGCAGGAATGCATCAAGCGTCAATCGATTCCATCCGCTTGATCCGCATTCCCCATGTAACGCTTTAGAGTTGCAGGCTCGGTATTGGTACTGCAAAAAATCGTTAATAACGACCCGCTGTCTCTCTTAGTTATTGCTTACCTCTAACCGTCAGGTAACAGAGAAGGAAACGATAAAAAACGTGCAGCTCCATAATTTTCTGACATTCACAGCATGAAACAATCTCCAATGATTTCTATGGCTTTTATTTCTGCACTTCCCCGGGTGTGTGTCCGTTCGCTATCCAACTTCGACAACCAAATGTGTGCTTTGAGCTATCCACCACTAATTTGTAGAGAGCGCACGCTGTCGTCGTCCTTTTCCAAGAAGCGTGTGAGGCAATCGTTGAGCCGCTGCTTGCGACCGTCATCCTCGTCCGCACGTCGTCTGTCCCATCCCATCGTATCGGCCACCAACGAATGCTCCCTCTCCCGAAGGTCCGCATCACAATGAAGAATTTGTCTCATCATACCGCGAATTCGCTCGGCAAGAGAGACCGTGGAATGAAGAGACGAATTATTCCCCAGCCCGCATTTGTTCCGTAACACGCACTGAAGGTCGTCGTTATGCACCACAATGTAGCATCTGGGCAGATACTAATCCAGCACGACTTTTACATATCACGTGATTACACATTCCATTGGGCGGTATTTGTGAGCGAGGTGAAATTTCATCGATCTCAATCACTAAAGAGCGAAAATGAAGATCGATATTACTATCAGTAGTTCCGATACCGAACGACCGGCCCTTGAAGAGTGCATTTGCAGGGTGAAGGTGGGCGGGAGCAACGGGACTAATAGTCTGATGAACAGAATTCGACAGAGCACCAAGAAGAGGTCGAATGGAAAGGAAGCAAATGAGAATGGTAACCATTTGTCTGCATCTTCAACATTGCCTTGAATGCTTGTAAGTCTGAAAATGCGATGTATTTATACTTACCGTTCAGATCTTTCCATGGTGAACCGAGACGTGCATCACAGCTTACTCGTGCCTAAAGCTTCAGACAATATCAGGTTCATTTCGCACTATTGAATGACTTTCGTGTTCTGGATTAAACTGAAAGACGAAGAATAGCCAGGTTTTCTTCCAGTATCGTCTCGGTATCCGATATGTCGGAGGTGGACGGACTCGGTGCTCTCGGGTTCTCCATTGGGAACTGGCGAGCGAAGCCCTCTTCATCGTCTAAGATGCGTTCACGAGATGATTCTGTTATCAGAAACAACTCGGCACCCCTGGAGCTAGGTAGGCTTCCCCCACACACTTCCTCACTTATTCCCACACTTGGGGATGTCAGGATGGCGTTTCGTCTTTTCATTCCCCTGCACTCATTATGACCTGTGAGAATGGGAGCAATGAAGAAACGGCCTTTTCGTCTTGACCGCCCTACACCATACCCGTCCTGTACCTCTCGTTGCCACCGCCCCTCCCCCTCCCGAGAATCGATGAAATCATTTTCGCATGAGTATTTAGCACACTCATCGTCTTTCCACCCCTTGAACCCCCCTGCTTCCCCCAGAGAGTGCGGCGTGTGTTCTTCTGATCTCGGTTTTAGCACGCGTGCGCCGGTCAAAGTCGCTGTCTCGCGGAGGCGCCGGCGAGGACACGACCGGAGTGAATGATGACCACGGCGCGCCGGCCCAGTTCGACCCGTTGGCCGCTTCGGTCGACGGCTACTACTCGCTCATGGTGGCACCGTTCGCGCGATGGGCCGATCAGATGAAGCGAGGAGGCGACGCAGCTGAGGGTACGCCAGACTGGATGGCGTGCGCGCCCCTTCAACGCTCTTCCGCCGATTATTACTCGGGTAGAGTCCTCCGCCACCACGTAGTGCAACCACGCACACTTGCATTGCATTCTTCTGCATGACGACATTTCGGAATGCTCGCCATATGCACGCACGCACGCACCACGCACCATCACCATCGCTCCTGTAGATGCATCCGTGACGTTGCTTCGCAGACTGCGAGAAGTATACTGATACGCTTCAAACTATTTCTGCTCGCTAACAAAGATGTCAAAATAGGAGGGGCGGTGGCGATAACCCAATTCATTCCACCCTGAAGGCCCACCCTGATTGCACAGCAGTGTTATTTTTTTACTTTCGCTATTTTCTTGTCTATCCTTTCACCTGTCTAGCAAGTGTGCAACTAAAATCAGGAACGGCAAATATAATAAACTGTTCCATTTTAGATGATGAGTACGCGTCGCTGCAGCCAAGGAGTATCGACGAGTACACGCCCATGTTGCGAAACGCCATTCGAGCCATTAGACGGATCCAGTTGCTGGTAGCAAGGCGAAAGTTTAAGGAGGTACTACGCTTTACCGCCTTCCAATAAATACCGAAAGAATACAGACTCTATCCCCCACTTTGTCTCCCTTGCTATTTCTGATTTGGCGCCTGGCGAGAGCGATAGCCGAAAATTCCTATACCAAGCCAGAAAATAACAAATAATGCTGATGAACAGGCGCTGAAACCGTACGATGTGAAGGATGTGATCGAGCAGTATTCAGCAGGGCATGTAGACCTCCAAGGAAGAGTCAAGAGCGTTCAGGCAAGGTACGGTACACTACCGTATACACCTATTTCGAAATGTAAAACTAGTCAGTCAACGAATAGATCTGTCAGGATGAAAAATGCAACTATTCGTTCTGAAACTCTGAGCAAAAAACCAAAACCCAAGCGCGAACTATTTCTAAATCTTTTCTAGGCTCGATCTGATTGTGGGAAAACCAATCGACAAAAACGAAGTGAAAATTCCGCTGATGCATCGAGTAATGCACGTGGAAAGACAGGTACGAGAACATACGATAGGACCAATACCGTGCCGACTGACTTCTTCAGATGGACAAACTCGACAAGAAGTTGGATGTCATCCTAGAACTGCTACTCGGTCGAGCAGGTTCCGGCGTCACAACCTCCGGTACATAAGATACGAGAAAATTGGTCCATTGAGAATTTGTTGCAGGTCGCAACTCGCCGCCTCATTCTGCACAAGCGCGCCTTCTGGATAACGGAAAGACACCCATGTTACTCGCAAAGTGAGGGATTTCACATCTGCTATGTATCAATCGTGGTGTACTGGCTTTGTATTTATACGATTTTCAAGACATAGCACATCATTCGATCTGAATCACTCAATTTGGCATGTTCCCTCGCGTTGTCTGATCGATTAGTGAATGAAGAAACGAGAATCTTGATACATTTTTTTACCGGTTTCAATCTTCTTCATATTATTCACTATTATTATCCGTCCTACCGGGTTCAGGCCGCCTAATTTTGTATACGCACAATTAACCTTGTTGCGTTAAAGAAAGATGCATTTCAGTTATGGCCGTCGTCGAAATGGGTCCGCCGAGGATCGATCACCAAGCAGATCACCATCGCGATCACCAAGCAGGTATCGGAATATGCAATCGTAAAATTGTAAAATTCGTTTATGATGATTTTCAATTATTCCCGCCCTGGCTTATCTTCATAAGCTTCAGAATGTCTCTGACATCATGACATTTTCTTTGCTGTTAGTCTGTTCAGAAATATCCTCCTCGCCCAAACATCAATTTGTTCAATCCTATCTGTTCAATCCTTTGGAACGGGAATAGACATGCAAACGCCGGAACCTGCTCGACCGAGTAGCAGTTCTAGGATGACATCCAACTTCTTGTCGAGTTTGTCCATCTGAAGAAGTCAGTCGGCACGGTATTGGAACGGGAATAGACATGCAGGGGGAGTAAGACGTAGCGGTGTATTGTATTAACGGTTTTAGCGATATCGCTACCTCTTCCCTCCTCGTAGCGATATCGTTACGTGGCCTCTTCTCGTTGCAGTATCGTTTAGACCGTATTGCCAACCCTAATGCAAATAATAACTGTATTATTGTAGATCCCCAACAGTTCCACCACTCGGTGAGGTTTCCCCATCGACCGAGACGCTCGATTTGTACAATACTGCACGGTAATCAATATTTTGAATTTAAAAAATAACCCTCATCCCTTTTAGATCTCAATATTCAACTGGTGGTCAATTAGATGACATCAAAGTGATAGACGAATGATGACTCAAATCTTCACCAGTGAAATTTCAATGTTTTTTTTCACTTCCTCAACATGTGATAGACTACTTACTTTGTTGCTTCTGAATCAAATGCTTAACTTTCCTTGAATGCGCTTTCCAAACGGTGTTTCATTACAAGAGATCTGTACATAATGCTCATGTTATCGGCTCGGATCTATACGGTTGTGCCATACTGTCGTGAACATTAGAGCTTGAACTACGGGTCGCTGTCTTTTCAATTCATACATACTAGAGAATGAAGAGACGGCGACCCGTATCTTGAGTTCTAGCAAGCTGTTATTCTGCGAGAACAAAATCATATTAGATAATCGCCATGTGATCTCATATGTCCGGTGGATGCCTTCCACCTGTAGCTTGGCATAATTTTAAACCTCAAAATTCATATCCTTCAGTGTTCCGCCACCAAATACTGTGTTTTCCTTGTGCAACTCGTTGATTAATAAAATAATATTTATAAGGCATAACAAAAACAAAAGAATTTTGCCAAACAAGAAACGTCTACATCTTAAGAAGGGAAAACTACAAACGGAACTTGTCGTTGGTGATTACTCCTCCTTGCTCTCATCCTTGTCTTCAGTGTCCTTGTTTTCTGAAATTGAACGAATATAGCCTAACAATAAGAGTAGTATTGCGATTTTAATGTCACCCCACTCATATCCCTGGTTGTCGACGAAATCGGGAACCCCTTCGATGTCATCGACAAATTCGGAGTCTCAATAAAAACTTTTTTTTAAATATTTATGTTCTGTCCGGAAAGAGAAATTTCTAAAATTCTGCGTATCCCCGCCATCTAGAGAACATTAGCCCATATCTGAATTGCTTACTCTTGAAGCACTGCGTCCGAATGGCGCAGTCCATGAATCGCATCAGCTGTTCTGCACATCGGCCGTCATCCTCATCGTTTGTCGCCGCCTGCGCAATAATCAAAGGATTAAAAAGAAACATGGTTTTTGAGATGAAAAGTCATTGCTGAGGCACTGCTGGGAAGAGAAAAGATATGAAAGTGCGGTTCATTGGGATGAGTGACCCTGCCTCTCTCATTTCACATTACTATAGTTTTGTTGAGTGATGATAGATAAGGCAAAATTAGGCATGTAAAATATCTGGGGTCAATTGAAACGTCACAGATGCACAAAAAATCACGCTTTCCAAATAATTGGTGCTCTCAAAGGCATACATGAAAAGGCTAGTTGAAAACTACTTGGAATTTAAAAAACATTACCCGTTTTCGAGGTTTTCGAAGGATTTTGTCACCTAACTGTTTCACGTATGCTCAAAGGAGTTCAGGGATCATATTTTCTTTTTAAAAAAATTGTCACTAAAACAAAAATAAATGAGTGGGCGCTCACCTTCTGGCACGAGATGGCCTCTCGGAACTCCCATCCGCACGGCGAGGCAACCAGATGGCCGACGCAATGACACTCGAAGTTGACCGAACCGTCCGGATTCGAGGGACCTGAGAGTTAGATCAATCAATTGGGAAAAAGGCACTGTTCAACAGGCTCTTTTCCACCGAGAATGTTCTGAAACTAGAGTTCCGTTATGTTTCAGAACATTCTTTCTATTAACATTCCTATTTAATTTAAAAATTCTCATTCTACACTATCTCTCGCCCTGAGAGCAGTCTAATATCTTTGTTCGCTTATTGGAATTTATTGGAATTAATGGACCCATCTGAAACAGTTATGTTTCTTTCGAATCTTCTCCAACAGTTTGATTTTCTCTGCCCATCGACCCCTGGACAAGTACTTACCCGGATTGGGCGAGGGGAACACTTCTTCGGGCGTCAACGTAGCCAACTCCGATACGTATTTGTCTTGAATTGGCTCCCAGAACTGCTCCTCGGTCAGATATCCCACCTCAAGCATCATCCATTTTTAGATGTGGAATCTTTGACGATCATTAATCGGAAATTGGCTTTTATTTGTGTAATAAAATACTTCATGTAAACAAAAGTATAGGATATCGATGCAGATATGGATGGATACCGAACGGGTATTTACCCAAAAAAAAGGAATGGCCATAAGCCGAGGGGTGGGAGGGAAGGGCGCAACCTGTCTTCCCTCTCTTTCACCTATCTCGCTATCCCTATCGAGATCTTAATGAGAAACGATCCATCTCGGAAAGTAAAGACTCGTGAAATATGAACGATTTTAATTAACATCTGCTGATCTCCAGATTCGACAAAAAAGAATATCTAAAAGAGAAAATTTACCAGAGACCAACTTTTCGAGAGTTGGTATTACGCAAAACACTCAAAATCTAAGAATTGGAACGTGTAAGTAATCTTTCGCTACGTATCATTTCATGCTTCCTGATAATTAAAATCATCCAGAGAATCGAGTTCACGGCATCGAAATAAAAATAAATTAAATAATTCTTACCCGATCAAATTTCTCCTGTTGCTGCGGCGCTTTATCCGATGACATCTCTGAAATCAAATTAAATTTTTATCATTTGAGTATCATCTATGAATTATTAGCATCACATCTGTTTCCATTAGTTGTAAACTCTGTACTTGTATGAGCCATCCCTTGTAGGTCACTCTCAGATTATAACCAATAACAGTTTATCTTGGGGTAACGGGTAACGGGGGTTGGGGATGTCGGAGACATCCTAGCGGTCTTCTCTGGATCGGACCCGAAGGTTCCTTGTAGCCGGCGGTTACGGTAGGTACGGTACTTCTCTGAAGTAGAGGTGGGGACAAGAGGGGCTACCCGAAGGTAGGGGGATCCAATCCGCATGGTCAACCCGGGGTCGGGTTGAGCTACCTGGATGTTTGGATATGGGGCGAGCTTAGGTCTCAGGTCTCAGGACAGGATACGCCTCGGGATAGAGGGGTGAAAGCCTGGAGACTGCCTGTGCAGCAACCCGTCTGAGGGGAGTAGACCACTCCTTATATAGGGCGAGGGAGGCAATGGACAATGGATATCTACATATCATTGCATAGTAAGATTCCAGGATTAGTATTCTAATAAGAGGATTAGAACTACATATTTGTAGTTCTCGTTGTTCTCCTAGGTAATCTCATTACCCGGATCTCAACTCCTCCCCTACTACGTTGTTGACGTAGTACCATAATCCGTTTCTTTCCATTGTCTCTACACCCTGCTTATTTAATCGATCTGATCGTATCAGTTGAACTGACGTGATCGAAGATCATTTCACATGACGACAATTCGCCTTTTCCTCCCCATTTGTCGAATGGGATTTATGGAGGATGTGACTTCATGATCGTTTAAGCAATCATTGGGTGGGGTAAGATTGGTTATTAGGAAGTTCGACGTTTTATGTGTCTACATCTCCCTTCTCAATGGTCTTTTAAGGAAGTTAGACAGATTAAGTGTCTACATCTCCCTATTCCAAATCTCGGTGGACTAGTATCCACTTTTGAGATGATTTGACTTCTTCAGAACCTTGCTGTTCTTTCAGTGAGAAGTTCGGCTCATGCCTACATCTCCTCGCTTTAAATCGGTATACTACTTCCTTTTCGAGTATTCTTGCGGAGAATCTCTAGTGAGTAGTTCGGTCCTGTGGGTCTCCTTTCTGAGGTTTTGAGGAACTTCGGTTCCTCCCCAGTTCTAAGGATTGGTACATCTGTGATGTACGTCCATATGTCTGTGTGACTGTTGCACAGACGATTTCGGAGAACCAGGAATTATACCGGAACGAAGTCTATCAAACGCATGTTTTCAGACTCTCCAAAACTCCGTTGTTTTTTCCGTATGATAGGAAAACAGTACGGTAAAAGGGAAAAGTGTTGAGTAGGTTGGTAACAAGGTTACTTCAGCTTAGTTCAGACGACGTGGTCTAACCAGTATTTCAAAGCTTTTCCTTGGGAACCATGTTCTGTCAATGAGGTGGCTCTCAACCACAGCTCATTATCAACACTTTTGGTATCCTATGGATACCAGTAACCACAATGAGGAGTGTTACGCACTTCTTCTGGGCATTACAGATACTAGCTATGGTGTAGGTAGCACAAGCTCTTTCTTATTGCTTTACCTATCAGCAACTGATCTGGACATTGCCCTACTGTCATGATGACCAAGGAATCTCAACAATTAGATTACCAACGGTACATCATTCGGTCATAGAGTCGCGTGACATTTAGGCCTTATTGCTCGTATGTCATTCGGTTTCTTGCGACAACGGTAGGGAAAAACTGTGACTACTTTCGTCATAGTTGTTGGCTCCCTTTTCTTTTGGCAGTATTATACTGCCGCAGTAATTAATTTACTGTTCGCGGTCGAGGAGTACCAGTCTATCCTTCTGACCGATCAACCAGCTGTTTCTTACAAGCAGGTACTGTGTTGAGTACTATTCGTAGCTACTCACACATGAAACAACCTAGCAGCACGTACTGGTCATCGGAACCTCGGCTCGCTTTGGCCATTTGTTCCGGAGATCACGCGTTTCCGCACAGGATCGTGTTTCCGCATCATACATCATCACATAGAAACGCGTTATCGATGTTTACTGATGGGTGCTCGTGCTAGGGTTCGTTCGAAACTTGCATGTACAGGTTTGCTACCTGTACAGCTTTCCGACCAATGCTTAGTGATATCGAGTTCATAAACTCATAGATCATGCCGAGCTTGGCGCAAGATCTTTTGGTCGGCGATATCTGAGGTCCGTTCACCATCAGACTATCACTCAGGGCACCAATCCAGAACCGTATTGTTCTGGCTCGCAATATTGGTCCGTCACAATGACTTTTCGTCTCGGCATACAATATTTTGCCGCCTCAGTGATATCGAGAGGTATCACCATAGTCTCGACTTAGCCAGCGTTCATCCCTTGGTCTTCAGGGCGCTGCTAAGTAGTCGGGGTCCTTGAACGGTGACCACCATAGTCCTCGACTATCCGACTGTATCACTGGCTCCATCTGAGATTAGGCTTCTCAGATCCACCTTGGAGTACTTACGAGAACTCGTATCTCGTACAAGGAGGGGGTTCCATGGTGTTTCAGGAGCAACATCCCAAGGAACAACTCTTTCGGGGTGCCTAGCACCTGTGACGAGCTGTGGGGTACCGGTAAAACGAACATGAGTTAACTGCTCTTTAGACTTGCCAAAAAGTCCAGGGCCATGAACAGATCGGTGTTACCCAAGTGCGCTCCATGCCGGTGGAGACATACGCATACACCGATTAATCCAACTCAGTTCACCGTCACCAGATGACACCCGAAGGAATCTCTTTTGTATCCACACGAATGGCCAATTCAAGTCTGCAGCCAATGAAAGGGCTATGACATGTGGTTACGACAGTCAGATTATCCCAGAAAATGAACTGAATCATTCTCCTTCTTAATCTGCATCTTTCCAAGAGCTCAAAACCACTGATCGTCGTGTGCACCATTCGTTGATCAGGCGAATAGTTGGCACAACTTCGATATCGGTAGGATCAGTACGCGACATAATTGACATTACGATCACGGGATTCACTCAAGGATGGATGATGGGGGAACAACTTTGTCCTTAAGGACATTTATGGCTTCCAAGGTAATGTTAACCTTTGCCAGACGAACCATAGGTTCTCCTGATAACCATATGGATGAATAATCCTTGATCTTGAGTTAGGCCTGCGTGCGAGAACACAGGTCGGCCTCTACCATACACTCAATCGTGTATTGCCGTTTTCGTCCTACTCAATCAAGGATAGTGGACGGGGATGGAAATACTGGTCAGTTCTCGAGATAACTGGACCAGATCAGATTGATTCCGTCAGAACTAGAGGCTCGACTGACTGCTTCAGAATGTATGCTTTACATACAAACACAGAACTGCTCCAACAAGTTCATTCAGTTCGTCCTCAGTTCATTGGATTATGTTTTCCATTGGCACGTCGCAACTCAACAACATCGTTGTTTACTGTCTCATTCTTGGGTATTCAAGGTGGGGTGAGCGGTTCTCGAAACTGCTCACCGCTCCCTTGAACGACGAGAATTACGTGCTTTGGATCAATCATTTTTCCATTTCTAGGGGACAGGTTGATGGAGCGGTGCTCGGGCAGCGTTGTGCCAGAAATGAGCTTCTCGGATGTGCGATACAGTATCTATGAATACCAGAGAATGCATCTCGGTACCAATCGAGGATACCAGATTTCTGTGACTGGGGTCTGCTATCACACGGTCAGAACCAGCTCTCTGAACCATATTATGGTAGTAGAGTACCATGAATGAGCATGGTGTCGTGGTTCTATGACCAGGGACAGTATCTGTCCCTCTACCAGAGGATGCTAAAAAAGCAACCATGATTGGTATTGAAACTGACAACTATGTGGGACATGTGGAGGTGTGGAGGTTGGTTTATGGTTCAGGTGCAGGCAGGATTGACGTAACGCTTCATGGTTACATGGTACGGTACCTTGAACCCATGACCACTTTCATTGATTACGGTATGTATCACCGGGATTCCTTCATACAGACGGTACCCTGATTCATATCTATACCGTATTCTTGGTTTATCTAGAGAAGATTGGTTCCGTGATACGTCACTGGATACCGATCTAGACCGTTAAAAGGAGGCTCAAATACGTGAGTTCCTGAACGCCAGTTGTAAACTCTGTACTTGTATGAGCCATCCCTTGTAGGTCACTCTCAGATTATAACCAATAACAGTTTATCTTGGGGTAACGGGTAACGGGGGTTGGGGATGTCGGAGACATCCTAGCGGTCTTCTCTGGATCGGACCCGAAGGTTCCTTGTAGCCGGCGGTTACGGTAGGTACGGTACTTCTCTGAAGTAGAGGTGGGGACAAGAGGGGCTACCCGAAGGTAGGGGGATCCAATCCGCATGGTCAACCCGGGGTCGGGTTGAGCTACCTGGATGTTTGGATATGGGGCGAGCTTAGGTCTCAGGTCTCAGGACAGGATACGCCTCGGGATAGAGGGGTGAAAGCCTGGAGACTGCCTGTGCAGCAACCCGTCTGAGGGGAGTAGACCACTCCTTATATAGGGCGAGGGAGGCAATGGACAATGGATATCTACATATCATTGCATAGTAAGATTCCAGGATTAGTATTCTAATAAGAGGATTAGAACTACATATTTGTAGTTCTCGTTGTTCTCCTAGGTAATCTCATTACCCGGATCTCAACTCCATTAATCGATATTCGAGCACGTGCACAATAGGTCGACCCTATTGCGGAACAATAACCTCTTTCATTCGGTCGGAGAAGCGAGAGATCATGAACATGTGAGAGAGTCAGCTCATTACTCCTATTGCGTTCCCCTCGCATCTCCTTCAAGGCTATACAACCGGGGGCAGCCAATACCTCCACTCTTTTCGCACTGTCTCTGCTGCATTTTGCCCGTCCGGCGCCCTCTCACTTTTACCCGCTTTGTCCCTCTCAACGATACGCCGGATCAGGTTCGCTCTTTTTCTTTTTCCCATCCAGGATTGGTTACCCCGCCCCTGCCGTCCCTATAAAACCCCGACCGACTGATCCTTCAACCACACTTCCCTTCCTTTGTTCTATTCCTTCTTCCACCTTCTATTGCATTCTACCCTTTGAACACCCCTACCGTAACCTGCTCATCATTTAGCAGCTTGGGCTCATCTTTCTACCCAGTGAACACCCACATTAGTTACCATGACACCTTCATTTTCTACCGTACCCCTCCCCCTCATTTTCTACCGAACCCCCCTCCCCCATTGGCTACCGTAACCCTCCTCCTTTCCAGTAGCATCATGGGCCTCGCCCTTCAATTCGGTGGTGTTGTCGCCCTCGTCTCCACTCTCGCGGCTCTGATTGCCGTCGGTCGCATCGTCTCCGACATCGACAACATGCACGACGAGGTACGGTAGCCTCCCCGATTATCGATTGGGTACGGTAGCGTCTCCGAATATCGATTGGGATACGGTAGCGTTTAATCACCATCGCTAGTACAGTAGCGTTTTCAAATATGTTTTTAAAAAAAGAAGATAATAATTCAATCCTTTAATCGAAGTCTAGGAATGCGCGCTCAAACCCGTTCTATCCAGGATAATTTGAGACAAAAGAGCTGCGCCGCGCATCCAAATTCGCATAGCAAGTTTTTTGATGAAAGCAGCGCGATCTCTTTTCACTTGCAGCCACTATGGCAAGGACGCACTGCCAGGTGACTTTACAACAATACAATATAACTTAATTGCAGATCATGGGCGGCATGGGCGAATTCCGCGTGGTCGCTGACGACACCTGGGTGCGTATTCTCGCCCTCCACGTCAACCCCAACGGCAACTCCGAAGCCCCTCCCAACTTCGCCTCGCTCTTCGCCCGTCGTAAGTACCTTCTCACTGACTTGCATTTGACAAAAACATATTAAAAAATGAAAAATAATAATTTAACTATTACAGAGAAGCGTTCCGCTGGTGGCTCCACCTGCAACTGCCACGAGCGCAACCGTGGATGCCCCGCTGGACCTCCCGGACCTCCCGGATCCCCCGGAGCTCGCGGAGAGAACGGCGCCCCCGGAGCCCACGGACGCCCCGGAGCCTCGGGAGTCTCACTCGCTGCCACTTTCGACCAGCCCGGAGGATGCGTGCAGTGCCCTCCCGGCCCTCCTGGACCTCCCGGACCCCTCGGACCCGAGGGAACCATCGGATTCCCCGGAGCCGCTGGAGAGATGGGACCCCCCGGCAAGGACGGAGACCAGGGAGAGGCTGGACTCGAGGGCAACACCGGAAAGCCCGGAGACGCTGGATTCGACGGATTCCCCGGAGAGGCTGGACAGGACGGCATCGTTGCTTACCCCGGAGCACCCGGACCCGTTGGACCCACCGGCTGGCCTGGACCCGATGGACAGCCCGGTAAGGCTGGAGAGCCCGGACGCGACGGAACCCCCGGACAGCCCGGACCTCAGGGACCCAAGGGATTCCCCGGAAAGGCCGGATGCGACGGAGAGCACGGAGAGAACGGCGAGAACGGAGCCCATGGCGCCGATGCCAATTACTGCCCCTGCCCCGACCGCAGATCTTAAGCGGACGAGTGTCTCTATTCATAACTTATTATCGCAAAAGAGAGCAAGAACTGATAAAATCGCTTGCAACCCCCATACATTCAATTGTTTGAGCACATTACACAACTTGGCAGGGAGTAATAAGAACAAGGAGTGTCTAGGACGATTGCGAAGGTCATAATTGAGTGGATGTAATAAAACAAAAGGAACAAAGAGCCAATTAATAGTGCTAAAACAGTGATGCAACACAAGGACAACGAATTCCGCAGCCCAAATTTAGCAAGAGAATTACACAGCACACATCGGTAAACACAGTGACAACAATTCACGTTTGAAAAGCGCGCGCGCGGGGATGACGCGGGTTCTTAAAATTAAATCATTATTTATTGATTTATCGGTCTTTTCGTGGCGTGTTAATTTATAAAATTTGTATTGTTCGATGCGCAATGTTTAGATTATCAAAATTTTACCTTCGCTCATCCTTTTTATTCTATATTTGAATCCAATTCTCGTGCTTTTCTCATTGCTCGTTGCAAACTTTGTTTTCAGAATGAACATCTCGTTAAGCAGCACAGACTCTGCGCGATTGCCGGATTATCCGATGGTTTCGCCGGATAACAGGCAGCAGCTAACAGTGGAGCCACTTTCGACTAAGCGCGAACGGGTAAGTACGTTAAAATTCAAAAAAGAGGGTCAAGTCATGTATTAGTCACACTTGGTTTCGTCGTGATAGTTGTCCTATAGATTTCATCCTATTGCAATTTTTGCGTCATAAATATCCGATTAATTAGGCGTTTTCGGGACTCGTCGGACATCCTTATATGTAGGGCAGGGAATATTTCCGGGACATTCCTATGGCATTTGAAAGTCCTAGTTCTCGTTCTGTTTTAATTTAGTTGATACATTGACATGGCAAACATAAGTAGAATAGTTTTAGCCACTAGAAACACCGGTGCTCATAAGGAAACAAATGCGGTTACAATCAAATAAAATGTATGCAGATGGAGTCGAGCCAGAAGTCAAGATTTGGATCGGACGAGCGATTCTTCTCCCGCGTCGTTCGCTCCGCTCCGGTCGTACAGCGGTTAAAGCATCGAGTGGCGCCTCACGCGCACGCCATCATATTCCACACCCCACCTAATACGCCCAACTCGGTTAGTTAATGGTTCTTGTATGAGAATCGCGTTAATTAATATGTGCCTCTTATTCAAATCGTAAGTGGTTTCACACGCGTAGTTTTGGTTCAAGTTAATCTGACATAACGACGGTTGCTCTTTCGCAGCCCAGCCCAGTCGAAATGGAGAAAAGCGACAGTGCCTATTGCAAGACTGATCACGAGTGTATATCAGGTATTTTTTTTTGCTTTTCTTACTATTAGCTGCGTGCTCCTTCGATAATAGGTAAAGGTAAAGGTATATTAAGTGATTTTACAGTCATATGACAACGCTAGGTGGGACCCACTGGTTAGGCAAGCTGCTATCCTTATCCTTTGATACGAAAGGGCAATGTATAGTGAAATAGATGTTTCATTCAGTCCCAATCGAGTCTGAACACTACGATACCTCGAAGCGGGCCACCTACTTTGAGCAGTGTTTCATCATCCAGACGAAACTAGGCGAAGGCTCCTTCGGAGAGGTCTTTCAGGTATGTGCGTCCTTTTGTCACTGATTTGTCTTTCCTTTTATTAAAAAAGTTGAATATTTTAAATTTATAGATGTATTACATATTGTGGTAGCGTAGAAAGAGCCGGAGAAATGTTGAATTTGCAGGCGAAATCCCGCGAGGACGACAAATTGTACGCTGTGAAGCGAGCGATCGAGCCGTACAGATCCACCTCCGACAGAGCGCTCAAGCTCAGAGAAGTTCGTTTCACACAATAAATTTACAAAGAACCAAATATACGAAAAGACCAATTGAATTTTGAGATTAGAGAATTAGTTTGTTTTTGTTTTTACACACGGGATCAAATATACGAAAAGCTCTATTGAATCAACGTTCTTTTGAGACCTAATATTTTTTAACATATGTTTGTCAATAACGATGTTTCCTCCTGCAGACAAATTGCCTTGATGTCACGATAAAAAGTGTTGCAGGTACAAAAGCACGAGGAGCTCACACCCCATCCGAATCTCGTATATTTCCACCGGGCGTGGGAGGAACGCGGACGATTGTACATTCAGGTGAGATCATACTTTTCCCTACCAAAAAAGGTAACGTGTATCGTCAAGCGATATTATCGTCGTGAGACAATGCTTGGTAATGAAAATGTGCGACTGTGATACTAGAGGGAAATTATGAATTATTCTTTGCAGACTGAACTCTGCACAGCCTCGCTCGCTGATATCTGTAAATACGACGCCCCGCCGAGGAATGAGATCTGGGATATCTTCTATGATGTCATAAATGTTGGTTAATCTTTTTTTCAATTATATGAATTATTTTGAAAGTAATTTGTTGTGAGAGATCAAGTTGTTCATTGCAGGCAACAGACTACCTCCACTCGAAAGACCTCATCCATCTAGACATCAAACCCGAGAACATCTTCCTAACTGACAAGAAAGTGTGCAAGCTCGGCGATTTTGGACTGATGTTCGACCTTAAGCATGCAAGTTTCCTTTTTTTCGGATTTTACCCTTGGAAGACCACGTTACCCATGTTTCCTTTCTCATTTTAACGCATACAAGAGTGGTAAATGAGTACAAATGAGTCTACTTTGCCCTACATAGATTTATGTTATTGTTATGAACATACTTTGCGAATTTGCATCTTGGCCTCAAAGTTTCAGGTTTTTTGCACTTGAAAAGCTGCAACTATGTTAAAAGTGGTCCAATTACCTTGAAAATGAATATAATTAAGTGTACTTTGCCAGTTCAGGACCATATGGCGACAGTGGAAGAGGGGGACAGCAAGTATCTCGCACCGGAGGTGCTCAACAATCCGCCCAGTCAAGCTGCCGACATCTTCAGCATAGGCATGAGCATTTTGGAGGTGCGGTTTAGCTTGCCTAATGCTGTTGTGTTGTTTTGTATTTATCCATGAAAAAGTTAGGTGATAAGATCCTTACGAATCGTAGATTACATGTCTTGTTAACGAAACCTCGAAAGCGGAGGATATGTTTTCAAATTCCAGGTAGTTTTCGGCTAGCTGTTCCATGTATGTTTGTATTTTAATTTGAGGAGTTCATATTAAGGTTTCAACGAATCTGGACCTGCCGACTACGGGAGAGAACTGGCACGCATTGCGGAGCAGACGAGTGCCCGACCGATTCCTCATCAGTACGTCCTTGTTATGGGATATTTTTAAATATCGTTTGACACTCTCAGTTGTTTGGCCTCTTATGTGAACTGCAAATCTCAATTGGAAATGAATATAGAAGCAACATAGTCTGTATTCGATAACCATATAGTAAATTAAAATACATAAAATGTTGAGTGCTCGACCCGAACATGCGTCGTCTGATCCTGTGGATGATCGATCCGGTCCCGGAGCGACGTCCGACCACGAAAGAGCTCATCAACGACCCCGCCGTCTACTGGCCCTTCCTCAAGCGAAGCTCCACGGCGGAGATCAGCCAGATGGTACAGTCCTTATAGTAACAGATCGGAGAATAACTGTCGGATTGACAAACTGATAAAAAGTGCTTCGTTTGTGCTGTTTAGAGAAAAAGTGAATTGTAAAAAAGTGTGGTCTGATTATGATAAGATATGTAGTGATCTGAAATCGGTCCGGTTTCTATGAAAATGTATAATATTGAAAAGGTACGAATAATTTTTTGTGCTCATCCGACATCGTTCGACCTAGTACTCTCCCAAAAGCCAAACAAAAAGGAGGCTCATCTTTATTCCATTTAGGTGTCAATCATGTCGCTTCGCTTCACCTTCCTGTCCACGTGTGTGTGTCTGCTGTGGCGGCTGATCACCTCGCCCATTCACAGGTGGGCGTATTTATGTTATTTACAATTAGTTTCAAAGTGATGGCCGACTGATGTACATACATGAAAAAGCTAGTCGAAAACTTCCTGGAATTCGAAAACATCCCTCGCTTTCGAGGTTTCCGTTAACAAGGCGTGTAGTCAAAGATTCGTAAACACATCCGGCTTTCATACAATTAGTCGGTTTCCATGGCCCTTTTCATAGACATACCCGGCTTTCGATGGATTTTGTCACCTAATTTTTTCATGTATGCTTGTGTAAGGCCTCGTCATTCGAAGGGTACTTTTTTACCCTCACTTTTACCTATAGTTTGCACGCTTTCACGACCATCATAGCAAGTTTCAGACTCGGAGAGATGCTGGCGCACGCGAGGAGGAAGAGGACGAGAGCAGCACCGGATGCTGTAGAGGTTTGATTGCATTTTACATTTGATATTGATATCACCACCTTGATAAAGGTGATAACAACAGCAACACAACAACATTGAATACTTGAAAAGTACTGATTATTTGCCATCTATTTGCCCGTTAAAGCTACACAAAAAAATTTGAATTTCAGGCACAGCTTAAAAGGGTTATTTTGGCATTCGAAAATTCCCATGGTATGATTCACATACTACTACCCTTTCAACTGTGATTTCAGGTGGCATCGACACCCGAGCAGAAGCGTCAGCGCAATTTCGAGACTTCCTCCCCAATCGATTACGATTCGAACTACTCGGATGAGGAGGGTACGTCTGGTTATCGGTTTTACGGCACTTGGTCGGATGAGAACTATTTCGGAATATGTTCTCTGACATAACAGATGTCTCTCGAGTCGTCCGACCTAGCGCCTTTTTTACTTATCAAATGGATATGATACACGCTGGAATAACTTTTTGACACTAGTTCGGATGATAAAGTATTGCGTGGTGCCCAACATTTTTGCATTTTCTTCCGTTTTTCGACTCATTGAGTAGGTCCATAATTATCTCACCCCTAATGTCCTTTCTGTGTTCAGAAGACCCCCATCACAAGCTCATGTCTGCTCGCTGTATAGCTCAACAGTTCTACTCCGGTTCTCCCCTTCGGCTGCAGCCTAGTCTGTCGCCATTCAAGTATGTCACGGTCATTCGACTCATCAATTTATTTCAACTCAACTCAATTCGTTTGTTCATAACGAATGATTCATTCAAGAATGTGTATGCCAATTTAAATTTTTTGAAACACATTTTTTTTAAACTACATTTTTGAAGGGAGTATGACGCGAATCGTGAGCGAAAGGAACGACAACGATTGAGAGAGAAACGATGCGACAGTCCGACCAGGTATACATTGACGAATGTTTCCTCTAATTATTCTTTCTCAACCAATTAATGTGCATTGGTTGAGAAAGATTTCGTGGTTATAGTAGCAATTCCGTTTCTTGACCTCAGTTTCGTGATCTATACCATCTTTCTTGTAAAATTATAAAGCAACGGAAATAAATGAATGAATTCAGAACGAAAACAATTCGTTTATCTGAGCAATTTGTTTTATTTTCACATATTACCTTCCGTTCAGTTTCGCTTCTCCTGCTTCTCCACTGTTCGTACACGAGGGAGGCGCTGCTTCCGCGCCTCTTATCGGACGCGTCAGTTTTTTTATTCAATTACTATAATACAAACAGTTGAAGTTCGTTTAGCTCCAACAAGGGGAAGTTATGGGTTTATTTTTTAACGTTATGAGGAACATCTGTTTTTATCGTTAATCATCATTTTGCAGCGTCGAGCGACTGCGGCAGCAGCTGCGACAAAGCGCGATTCTACAGCAGCCATGCATTTGCGTGCACGACTGCAGTTGGACAGTGACAGCGATGAGGGAGACAGGAGGAAGGAACTGAAGACACCCAAGACTCCCCAGAGGTGAGATTGAGGACATAGCAGCGGAAAACTTTAAAAAAAAAGCTCTAATTAATGATCAAATGCTCATGTGATCCGTATTCTGACCAAATTATGTTTCATTACTTAGTTTCAAACCCTTATAAAAACTTTTTTTTTAAATCACAACTCCCGTGTATTTTGTTTCATGAAAATCGGAACTTTTTCGTGGTAGCCTGATCTGCAGACAATGTGTTGAATGCCTCACTTGTAGCGCATCTCTCTCCACGAGCACTCGTCAATTCCGTCGTTCTGCCCTACGCACGCTTGACTCCCCTCGGGCACGCAAGCTCGACTTCTCCATACTGGATGACGACGAACAGGTTTAAATAGTAATAATAATAATATTATTATTAATTCCGACGTAAACAGGTCGGCATCATTTTGTGGGTCGTAGTATTTCCGACCTAGTGCAGGAAAACTTGCAAAAAAAGTGAAAATGACCACTATATTGACAGGATCCAATGGAGCAAGAGAACGACTCTGCTGCAGGAGCTCCCGTATGCCGTACGCCCTCTCCCTCTGGATTGCGACACCGACTGGCGGCCGGAGACGCGTGAGCTACACGAGCTGCATTGACTGCACTTTATCGCTGATCCCGTCCCAAAGTTGCCCTCACCTCACTCCACATTCCCACGAGATGTGTTACTTATTGTTAGATGCGATTTACCATTGTGATTTATGCCGTTTTTTTCTCGTTCTGCTTGTATTAGTTTGAGCATTACAATTGTTGTACAAACAAAAGACGTATTCCGCTTGCCACGAGTATACGTAATTATTCACATGATCCTTCTTCCTTCAGATTTGTATGTAAACATCCGACCTGTGTCTAGACCGTAGATCCTGAGATAGTCATCGATAGCATAGCCCTTCTTTATGATTTGGATACTCGCCTTCCCTTATTTCATTCGATTTCGATATTTATTAGCTTTCCGTTTCACGTTGTGGTGATATTTCGCATATCTCTCTCGAGACTCATTTGTGGCCCACGGATACAAAGAATTTGTTGTGGCAATCCGAATTCGTGTTTAGTATGCCCGCTTTGTATCGTGGCCCTTTGCTTACTCGTAGGATTCTTTTTTGGACTAATAATTGATAAAGCTCTTACCTAAAAACTCAATGTCCTCCTTCATGTGGTATATTTTTTTACAGCTACACACTAATTGTAAGTGCTACAACTTCGGTTTGTACCGACCTGACACTTAAAACAAATGGGGAGGGAAGTGTTATTTCAACTTTGATAATTTCCCTAATCTCCGCATTTCTCTATTCCTCATTTATCCCTCTGTCTTCCCTTCTAATCCCCTTGTCTTCCGCCTATAAAAGGCCGTCCTCCCTCCTTCCTCCATTCTCTACGCAGTGACCATGTCCGATTGGTGGGTTCGCTTTTTTCCCGTCCTGTCCTCGTCCCAGATCAACCGTAGCCCTACTGTTTCGTACCAGGAGTCTACCGTATCCCTCGCACCACCGTGCTCATCCTACAGTAATCCATTTCAGCAAGAACCCGTACGCCCGTGCGTACCGCGCCCGCGACTCACGCGTCTTTGCTGTGCCTTTCGATGAAATGGTACGGTAATCGATCGACTCTACCGTATCCTACAGTAATCGCGCCCTACCGTAACTCAATCTCTCTCCAGACTCTAAACAAGCGTGCGTTCTCGTCCGCATCTCACTTTGACCTCAGCGCCCTTCCCGACGCGTTCGCTCGCGACAATGAGGTATACTGTAGGAATACCGTAATCGGAGGGTACGGTATCGATCTACCGTACTCCCCATTCAAGACACCGTATCGATCTACCGTAATCTTACCGTAATCAGACGCACAATAAGAAGCTGTTCTCTCGTCGTTCGCTCTACAACATTCACGCGATTCCCGACCCATTCGTCGATAACGAAGAGGTACGGTAACGGAGGGTTACGATATCGACTAGTATGGTATCGATTGGATACGGATTCAAATGGTTCTGAATACGGTATCGAAGTCGAGCGGTAGTCATCTTGTAATCGCTGTGCAATGAAAAGGCGACAGTGCCTCCACTGAACTTACATACCGTAATCTATCTGACCTACGGAACCTACAGAATTCTTTCTGACCCACTGATGCTACCGTACTCCTTTGCCAGACGCAGAACAAGCGCGCGTTCTCGTCGCGCTCGCAGGCGGATCTACGCGCACTCCCCGACTTCGTCTACCCCGCACAGGTATACGGTAGGATACAGTAGGAGGAGAATAGCAGATCGATCTAATAAGATTACTGTAAGAGATTACTGTAAGCAATCAATAATCATGACAGACTCCTCGCTCGTCGCTTTCGAACACGTCTCTCGCCTCGAACTACTCGAGCTACTCGCTGCAATCGGTATGCTGACCCGCCGGACTACCGTACCCTACCGTACCCTACCGTGCATACAGTACCCCACCGTACCCTACCGTATCCCCTCTTCAGAACGACTCGGGCTACGCACGTACCTTTCAAGTGCTGCCGCCTCTCTCGGCGGTAAGCAATCTGACCCTTCGGACTACCGTACTCTACCGTATTCCAGACGGTGAACAAGAATGCGTGGACATCGCAGTCGGCGTGCGACATTCGCGCGCTTCCCGACCCCTTTTCGCGCGCTGGAGGAGGTACGATAGCCGGGAATACGGTATCGATTAACTACCGTACCCATTTCCAGGCGGTCGTCGAGGCCCGGTGACGCCGTCTCGCGCGCTCTCCAGCTACGGTAGCAACCACTCGATCGCCAGCGAATACCAGGTACGGTAGTCCTGGACCCCGCCAGGAGTATACAGTACGTGCTAAACGCCTCATGGGTATGCAGACGCTGCGGACCGCCGCAGACCGCGGATTCCGCGGATTGATTTCCCTCGAAAACGAGTAACTTTCTAAAATTCTTGTTTTGATTTTTGGATTCTCCATTAAATTTCGGATTTTTACCACTTTTCACTCAAATGTTTCAGTGCTCATTTTGCGAGTTGAGAATGTTCTCAAAAAATACCTGACCCAGCGAACAAAATCTGACACACCGAACTAACCCCATCAGTCATCATTATTATTCCTCCTATGCATGTCTGTGACATTCGGAAGTGCCACAGACAAAAAATGAGTCGTAGTCAACTGTGTCAGATTTTGTTCGCTGGGTCAGGTATTTTCTGAGAACATTCTCAACTCTCAAAATGAGCACTGAAACATTTGAGTGAAAAGTGGTAAAAATCCGAAATTTAATTGAGAATCCAAAAATCAAAACAAGAATTTCAGAAAGTTACTCATTTTCGAGGGAAATCAATCCGCGGAATCCGCGGTCTGCGGCGGTCCGCCGCGTCTGCATACCCATGAGGCGTTTAGCACGTACTGTACGGTATCGACCTATCGATGACTGACTTAATTTGCAGCCCACGGCGCTCGAGCAGTTTATGAACGCCGAGTGTAGCATCGATCTGGACGATTCGGTGAGATCAAAGAAGAGAAAGAGATCAAAGATTAAAGATCAAACTACAGACGCAGAACAAGCGTGCGCTCACGCGCGAGTCTGTGATGGATGTGCGCCTGCTGCCGGATCAGTTTGCGATCGACTCGGCGCCGCGCCCCCTGCCACCGCAGTTGATGCAGCAGCAGCTGCAGCCGCAGCAAGAGGTGCAGCTGCATCCGGCCACGCCCACCAAGGTACGGTAGGGGGAAGATACGGTAGTACTGTAGCGGTGAGGTACTGATATCCGGTTTACGTCTTACAATTAGGTAAAGATGAAAGATGAAGTTCAGGCGCTGAACAAGTACGCTCTCTCGACCGAGTCGCAGCACGACCTGCACAATCTTCCCTGTCCATTCGAGAACGTGAACCCGTACCTGCAAGTCAGAGTGAGTGTACGGTAGAATGGACGATCGATAACTGATTTATTGGTTACGGTAATCGTATCGATTGCAGTCGCTCAATCGCCGTATGCGCGACTTCTCGTGGCAATCGATGGAGGATCTACGGTACTGTAACGGGAGAATACCGTAGTCTATTAGTGTACTAGCTATAATCTTACTGCAGTTACTAATGTAGCCTACCGTATTGTACCTACCATACTACCGTAACCATTCGTACTTTCAGTAGATGCCCATCGATCGAGGACGTCTCTACGGCCAGATCCTTCACGCAGACGCAGGCCGACCGTTTCCGTCAGGGTCGATACTGAGACTACCGTAACCTCATGAATCGATTTCGATCGATTACGGTTGATCGGGAGTACTGTAGCCCCGTTTCCCTTGGCGATTTTGCCTGTCGCCGATAAACATTGAGTGAATGTCTTGAAGTGCTTTATCGTTGCATTCGATTTATTTAAAAGTATCTGTAACTGATACGAATAACTATGAAGGAAAATAGGATAAGAGAAGTTAAAAATAAGCAAAAGATTCTGAAGAGAGTGGGATTCGAACCCACGCCTCCGAAGAGACTGGTGCCTTAAACCAGCGCCTTAGACCGCTCGGCCATCTCTCCACATGGAGTTTGCTCTCGCGAAAGCGTATATGAGGCGGTTTGCGTTAGGATCAACAAGTGTTGGGAACAGGTAAAAAATCGAAAGTGCCCAAAAGTTGGCCCTAGGGGTTATTTTTGATGCTGAACAACCTGGTATGGTCGATTTCGCAATATGTCCCTTTTTCGCTCCAGGGGAGGCACCCCTCATTTCGCCCTTAAACGCGTTTTTCGACCAAATCTCGTCGGGAAGTGCATGAAATGGCACGAAATCTCGCGTTTCATGTCAGAATTTTGTGCTCTATCTCGTGGTTACCTTGAATTGTCATGATTCTTTTTCGTTCTCGAGAAAAAAGCGTTTTTTGACCCAATTGCGTGCGGGAAAAATCCCTTCACCAGATGAAAGAGCATGTTCTGCTGATCATTTTGCGCTATTGAAAGTGGCATTTATTTGAGGCAAAATATATTTTATATTGATTTTTGTGCAAAGTCAAAAAATAAAATTTTCTGAATACCCCCGTGTTGGTGCTCATTTTGAAGAACTCGTTGAGCTGATCATTTTCTGTGAAGATACCATATCGTTTAAACCTCTTTGTGAGAAGATACAACAGATCGAGGTCCACTTTTCATGAGGGGTTGCGGATATGCACGTTTTCCGCACTTGTAACTTCTCACAAAGAGGTTTAAACGATATGGTATCTTCACAGAAAATGATCAGCTCAACGAGTTCTTCAAAATGAGCACCAACACGGGGGTATTCAGAAAATTTTATTTTTTGACTTTGCACAAAAATCGATATAAAATATATTTTGCCTCAAATAAATACTACTTTCAATAGCGCAAAATGATCAGCAGAACATGCTCTTTCATCTGGTGAAGGGATTTTTCCCGCACGCAATTGGGTCAAAAACCGCTTTTTTCTCGAGAACGAAAAAGAATCATGACAATTCAAGGTAACCACGAGATAGAGCACAAAATTCTGTCATGAAACGCGAGATTTCGTGCCATTTCATGCACTTCCCGACGAGATTTGGTCGAAAAACGCGTTTAAGGGCGAAATGGGGGTGCTTCCCCTGGAGCGAAAAAGGGACATATTGCGAAATCGACCATACCAGGTTGTTCAGCATCAAAAATAACCCTAGGGCCAACTTTTGGGCACTTTCGATTTTTTACCTGTTCCCGACCCCCGTTGGGGCTTGTTGATCCTAACGCAAACGGCCTCATATGATCTCACTACTATTTTTCTTGTGACAATGAGACGTGTTTTCTATCTGTCAGAATCAATATAATTGCACAAACCTGCGGATAAAACATCAGATGTTATGGTGGAACTGACGAAGTTAAGAGTTGCGCAGTACCTCGATGATGATCTCCCCTCTTCGCATGCAACTTTTACCAAATGACAATTTTCCCCCGCAGCTGAGAATTCCGACACTATACAGTCCTGGCCCTTTCCCCCTTGAACACGGACCGTCCCTCGTGGTCCCAGGATATCTGTTACTCGAGTTTAATATCAGCTTAATATAAGCTCGACAGCGCTGTAAAAATCTTGTTCTGTGCTATCGATTTGTGTTTTCAGAAATGTAAATAATTCATTAAACAATGAACAAATTGAAGGAGAAGTGACGGCAGCTTCGCAGAAAATGTGAAAAATAGAGGATCAAGAATACGGTAAGTGCAATCATTCACCCTATTTTGCTACTTTTTCTTCTTTCGCAAAAATTGGTGATACTTCAATTTCCTTTTAAATAAATAAGTAATTTATTATTTTGAAAACACACATCGATAGCACAGAACAAGAGCTTTACATCGCTGTCGAGCTTACATCAAATTTCGCTCAATTTTTCAAATAGTTTATTGTAATTCATATCCGATAATTCCGATAATACAACAATCGCTTCAAGTGTCTCGAAAGTATAACAACAATGCAAAAAAGAGTATAATAATTTTATAGATCCAAAATTGTCCAGAAACCGGTAACAAATAACGTCGAGTGTTCTCAATTCGGTAAGAGATAGCGAGAGACTACGGAAAAGGAGGAGAGTCAGAGAAAAATCATCGATTTGCGTGTCGATCGTAATGGAGAGCGAGCAACTTCTTCGTCGTGAAAGTATGCGAGCAAATGGAGCAGATGAGGGCTGCATTATCTTTCAATTAATATGGTAAAAAATATTGTTCTAAAAATTTTGGTTGAGGCCGCCATCCTAACGAAGAGTTATGCAATGAGGGCGTAGCTAGAGCAAAAAAGGAGAATGAAAAGATCGCTTTCTGAATTTTTCTTCAATTTCCTATCGTGTATGAATATTCTCTAGAAATAGGAGAAATATCTTACGATGAGAGCGCATATGCACATTTAGTCCTCTTTTCGTGGGAAAAAGTCGTCCGCAGCACTCGCAAACATGCTCCGGTCTCTCCGGAATCTCCACTTTCGTGCGCTTAAGAATTAATATATTTTTATAGTGAATTTCACTCGTTCTCTAGTAGTTTAAATGTAGATATATTCTTAGATTCTGGAAAGGTAAATACATCACCTTTCGACTCACTTTTCGTGCAGGGGACGCCATCTCACCATTGAAACCACTTTCCGGCATCTGAGGATTCGAGCTTGATGGGAAACGATTCGTGTCATCGTATTCAGGAAGGATCTGGTACCGATGATTAATTGAACGATTGAGTTTTAAATATGAAAATTGAATATCTTTGACAGATGTGGAAAGCAAAATACAAGGCACACTCTGTTACAGACTTCGTGTATATATATAAAGTAAAGCTCACATTAGTATTCCGCTCGCCCTCCCTCTTGATATTTCCCAGCATTCCATCCGTCTTCTTCTTCCCGCCGGGCATTGACGGCTGCGGAATTTGTGCGGATGGACTGGGCTGTTGCTGGGGACTGGAGGGGTCCTGAAACGGTGACACGGTCAGCTTGTGAAATTTGGTCCTACGTCGATGCGAGTCTTTCAGGTAACGCGAGAATGATTCATCTTCTTATCGAAAATATGATTTGATTCGCTCACGACAGACTTAAAACTGACCATAAGAATGTCTTCCATCTCGTCTCTCCTTTCTCGCTCCATCAGAGCTTCCAAGGTGCTCGCAAACGGATCAACCATTTGGTAGATGAGGTTGCGGATGGCGTTGGGCCTGAAAACACATACAGTGAAGTACATATTACCCCAAACCATTCCCTTCCTCGACCTTTCTATCATTCAATCACTCGCGAGAAAGACGAAATACGGTAGGTGTGTATACGGCAAAATGCCACAATATGGGATCGGGGCCCTTTGCATTCATCCCTCTCCCGCGAGATCAAATGGGAGTGAAAAAGAAATGAGCAATACCAGAAGACGATGAAAATATCAAGGAAAAAATGTTAACCTGCTCTCATCTCTCATGGAAATTTCCTTCTGGTTCTTCAACGATATGAGTGCACTCCGAATGCTCTGAATTTATTTTTATTTTTATTTCGAAAACACACGCGGTCGTTGAGAGGGAGAGAGAGCGTGAAACGAAAAGACCACGTCTTGATCTACTCCATTGTAGCCCAATTTATTAAAAAAAACTCACTTTATCATTTCCCTTATTGATTACGCAGGTCATCACATGGTTCATTCGCTCGAAGATATTGCCTATGGACGGGTCCGATAGGGCCAGGGCAGAGGACTGAAAAAAAAAACATTTTCTCTCTGACCTCTCTCTAACATTATTTCTACACTAGACGTTACGAAGGAAGTAGTCTCTCTTTATCAGCATCAGTCCGCTACACTCTAATCACTGATCATTTTTTTCTGACTGATCGGTGTTCCATATCATTCATAGTCGGCGGAAAATCCGTTATCATTAATACTGCTATCATCTCTTTGTAGTATGCCCGATGTTGCATGACTCAGTGATGGAAAGAAGATAGATATATTAGATGGGAAAAGATGATTATCAAAGGTGAGAAGTCACATGAGCAGGCTACAAAGAGCAGCTTGCAAAAAATATCCGATCCTTGATCCGATGAATCATGCAAATTGAGCCGACTATCGATGAAAAATTTTTAAGGGTCATGTTTACATTAATTCAAGACCAATACCTAGACAGCATGATCTTACCGTGAAAAAATCGCGATGATAAAAAGCGGACAAATTACAAACGATCGCATATTTTTCAGGAAATATATAATGTCGTCTTACCATCTTTCGGAACTTGTCGAGACCAGATAGATCGGGCTGGACAGACATCTGAGAAAACTAGTATTCATCTTACATCGCATATTGCGAAACACAAAGAGCGAGAAGGAAAAGTGGAAAACTTCAAGGAAACGAGCGATGGTCTGAGCCTCCACAATCACAATATTCTCTCGACTGTAATGAATGACACAGAATGAGAGAGCATTGCGAAGCGAGAGAGACAGAAAATGAATCTGAATTTCAGAAAATTGAGCTGAGAAAAGGAACAATTCTTGTTGTTTTTGTCGAGCAAGTTCCATGAGAGCATTGGGATCTTAAACTTGAAGGAATATTACATTACTATTAAATTACTATTGCCATTTACAAAAAAAATAACGCTTCTTTGTTTACAGGCACTTGCTCCAGTTTCGAAAACAACCAGGGTTTCACGGTTAGATGGGTTAGAAGGGTTAGATGTTGTTCTGGCACGCTAGAAATGGACGCGAAAGGAGAGGAAAAGTGGAAGAAAGAGAGATGCAATGGCTCTTCTCTGCCATGCATGCATCCCTCTATGAGAAGGAACGAAGGGGGAAAGTGTGGGAGTGACTCATCAAGGGGGAATATATTTTCTTGTACAAAACCGCGTTCCACGAAGGATTCTTAGCTCAACACCTCTAAAATATACAGGATATGCACAATGATGGTGCATCGATTGTTTCTCGCTTTTGAAAATTAGTTATATGCAATTTACGCAATATCCTAGCTAATAACATGCGCACTGTATGGAGTATCGATACAGGGGGATGAATAGAGAGGAAACTGGACAATCACCGGGTCACAGCATGCCTCGCTTTCTCTCTCTTTCTCTCGTGCTCTCTCTATTTTCCACTATCTCTTTCTATTACTCTGTCTCTATCTCTCCCCTTTTACTCTCGCGCGCAACCGCGTATCTGCGGTTTGAATGAGAGAGAGGCGCGCGTTTTCTAATTTGCGCCGCATTCAGCAGCTGTTGGAAACACCACTGGACAATTGTGCACAATTGGAATCGCACTGGCTAAATTTGGAGTGAGTATCGAAATGCTCTCTTTATTTGCGCTAAAAAACGCTCGAATAGGTGCCAGTCATTATAAAAAGAATAGCGACCCGGTCTCTTTTTCATAAAAAATGTGAAAGTGAGAGCTTTCCATTGTCATTCGGCGAAAAACAGAAATGATTGAGCGACCTCTGGCATAGAAGAGATAGGGGGAGAAAGTATGCCCCGCCCACCTGGATCAATCACAGAAGAGATAGAGAAACGCATGACTGTGGTAACAAAAGAAGAGTGAATATATAAAAGCGCTCCCACCTTCGTACAACCGTTTCCCCCACTGCTTCATATCCCACCTTCGTACAACCGTTTCCCCCACTGCTTCATATCCCACCTTCGTACAACCATTGAAACAATAAAAAACAAATGAAAAGAATTGCGCAAAGCATGCTGCTGTCACTCCAATCAGGGGGAGGTGGGACTCAGGTGTGCCGCCCCAACTTGGACCCAAGCCAACTTGGAGCTATCAAACGCACACATTGTCAGCTGCTATTGCAACACAACAATACATATCAGTGCAAAATTCGGGCAGCTGTCTCGCCAATCTCAAACCCTCTAAATTAAACTATAAATGAAGATATGGCATCCAGTGTAACGCAATTTACAAGAGACGACGTGGAGAGAAATTAATTATCACGCTCTCTAGATCAATCAATACGAAAAAAGAAAGAGAATAAGCGAGGCGCAATGGGAAGGAAGCCGAATGATACATTTCTCTGATTTTCACGATCTGAATATAAGAACAGAAACTGGGAGAAGAGAAGTTCTCGTCATGTTCGTATGTGTTTAACATTCCACAAATTTAGGGTGATCATAATGCCTTTATCCAATATAACTAACCATGCACTACATGCGTGTTGTAATCATCCAGGGCATACCCATAGACTAGCCAAAAAACGAAATTCTACCGAGAACATAGGTAACAAGTATACGCGGGTAAATGAAGGGTAATACTCTGTCGTGGGATGGGTATGTGGTGGTAGGGCATAACAGTAACAAGATGTGGTGCATAGTACGTGGTGTGGTGGTGCGGGCGGCAGGGCGACGTTTCCGAATGGTGTGATTCACTCTACGTTAATCCAGTTGTTGGTGGTTCCGAAGGGATTGGGTACGGTAGGGTACGAGGTGGAATTGGACCAGCCGCCATCTACGATGAATCTGCAATGGGAACTTATCCTGCTTTGAAAATTTATTTTTGAGACCTTAGAGATCAAAAGGATATATTACACTCATATCAAAAAAGATCAAAGATCACACACACACCTGAACTCGTGTCTGCCTCTGGGCAGGTGGACGGTTAACTCGCGCTTGGCCGAATACGGAGATGATCGGATGAGACGGGCACAGCACTCCCATGTGGAGAAGGAACCCTGTGAAGATTAAAGATCAAAGATCAAAGATCAATCCGCAACCCACAATGAGGAACACGGCATCGGTGTCTCTGGGCTCATCAATGGTAAGAGTGACGGCGCGTAGTTCCGATGTGTCGTCCTTGGACCTGTATCGATTTGTGGCCATATTTTTGTACAATTTTTTTTGGGTTGTAAACAATCGAATCCGAAGAGAGAATCATCGTTTGAAAAAATTGTGAAAAGAAGAAATGCCCGTGAAACGTATTTTTCCCATAATAGTTCCAGAATGACACATTAGAACGTAAAACGTACGTCCTCATGGCCAGCTGCCACAGTCGCGCATCTCCCGGTCTCTTGTGTCGCACGATGAACGAGCCATCACGTGTGGTCTCGGAGCTGCTGCAAGAGGGAAAGGTAGAGACCTCAAGCTCCGCCCACTTTTGGCCTTTCTCTCAATTCCGTTAAAAATGCACGCGCTTGCAACGGCGATTGTGTTTGCGCTTTTGAAGAATCAAACTTTCAAACTTCATTCAAACCACATTCGAACCAATCTTGCCACATTCCATGTACAATTGCAAAGTAACGGAGCTAAATTATTGATTGAATGAATGAATAAAACTTCTGAAGCGAGCTGAAAGGGTAAAATCTGGTGGACGACTGACCAATCCTCTAGTCGCGACACCCTCATCTTCTCCTCTTCGAGCAGCCATTTCGTGTGAGCTAGACCGGCCTCGAGCTCACCATTCCTGAAATGATAAAAAGTTTGGTCCACATTTGACAAGAATTGTTGTTTCATAGTGTCATTACCATGTGTGAGGCTATCAATTTTAGATCAAAGTAAATGCAATAGGCTGAGATCAAAGATCAAACTCGTTCACCTCCACTTGGTGTCGTTGAACATCTGGTCGAGCTCGCGCACACGACGCTCGAGGTGGTCCTGAATTTGATTAATATTTATTATTTAATAAGATCAATTAATAAGTTTTGTCAAGTTCCCGTGCACACACGAACAGTATCGACTTGAAATCAAATCATCGATGTTTGTGGAATTGCTGAAACTCAACTGATCTGACATAGTGAGTAAAATTTTGGAGCCTGAATTTTGGAGAAACAACATAGAAAAACAAAGAAAGTATCGAACCTTCTCCATTCTCAGTCCCCGTAGGGACTCCTCCAGTTGGCCGGGTCTCTCAGCTGCAGCCGCAGCATCTCTGCGACCGAGCTCCGACTCGAGATGGGCGATGCTGAAAACAACACTCAGTATTCTTAGAATTACTTCATTCTCTCAACCTTTGTTTATTTTAAGTTTATTTTTGTTTTTATAATGCCGTTTGGTAAAAAAAAAGATTGAAAACTGACCGTCCTCTCAGGTTATCGCATTCCCGATGCGCTTCTCCGAGTTTCCACTCCAACTCGCGCTCGTGAAGTGATGAACCTTAATTTGTTTGTTGTTGTTGTTGCTGCTATTGTTGTTGTTGTCAGTCCTAGTTGTTATTTGTAGGTTCAAAGAAGCCTCACCATCCTCCCTCCTCTCGCGCTTCCGCAAGTCCTCGATAACCCACTCGTGGTGCGCGTAGCCCGCTTCGAGTTCGCCGATTCTGAAATGAGGAACGTTATGAAATAACTCGGCGCCACGATGTAGTTCAAAGAGCATTTTCGCGACTGATTGTGACAGACGGATGGACAGACAACATAATTTCCTAATGTCTGCAAATGTTCGCCTCGATCAAGAGCAGATTTTAGCACAGGTCTACTCTCCAAAAGGCAGGGGATCTAAGAGCCATTTTGAAAAGTGGCCATAATAAGCACACCTCCACTTCTGGTCGTTCCACTCCTTCTGCAGTCGATCTCTCTCGGACCTCACTTGTTGAAGTTCTTCGTTGTTTGCAGAGGACTGACGGACGGAGGCAATGGCCGCCTCGAGCTCGCCCACTCTGCAGAATTTTTTTATTTCTTATTTATTTTTATGTTTTTAGCCTTTTATCGCCGAGCATTCTCTCCTTTCTCTCATTCCTTAGCCTCTTCACATTCAGAGCGGTCGTATTCTTCACCAAAAAAGTTCCGAAAATCTATTATCTTTTGTTCCCATTCATAAATTCAAATATCATTATCAGTAAATATATATTCAAACATGAATCTCTTCATTTTTTAAAGATACTCTCGCTAGTGAATTTTAAAATAAAAATAACGAGATCGTACCTCCACTTGGCATCATCAGCCGCCTTCCATGCCTCGTTCAGTCTGTGCTCCAGCGAGGATTTATCGGCGCGAAGTGCTGCAACTTATCCATATTTACAAAAAATATGCTTAAAAATCAAGTGAAGGCTCAGAAGCGACTCAGCACGTGACTGCCAAATTTCTAACCTTTGCATGCGAATTTACCTTTTTTAGAGGCAGATTTCAAAAAAAAAGAAGAAGATCACACCTTGCACTTCGGCCTGGCTGGGCGCCTGACTGAGCAGCCACTCGTGATGGGCGTAGCCCGACTCTAGTTCTCCGATTCTTAATTGTTCGAGATCAAAGATCAATTTCGTATCTCTTATTCCCATACTGCTGGTTCAAGAATCGTAAAAGGTAAAGGTATACGTTAGTTATTATATGAGATCACTCATGAATGTGCCCCCTGATACCTCCACTTCTGATCACTCCATTCCCTTCTCAGTCTCTCCAGTTCCTCCTTCTCCGACGAGTTGGAATGACGGATACGCGCGCACTCCGCATCGAGCTCGCCCAGTCTGGAATATAAATCATTTTGATAAATGAGGAGTGACTCTGAGGAGGTGTGTTCCACAAGCACACCAAATTTCTGTTGCAGCTATAGTTTCAATGAAGTTCTAGTTTTTGTTTTCGCGAATCAGTACACTCACATAACGTATTCGGGAGTATTCACCTCTATGGAGACTCGGTGTATTGTTGAATAAACCAAAAAAATAATTTTGTGTTACCGTATTCCTCCTACCGTATCCTCCCTACCGTATCCCCTCACCTCCATCTCGCGTTGTCCAGCTGCTGCTGCAGATGGGCGCGCTCGTCGCGAAGATGGGCGAGATCGCGCTCCTAGATATCAAAGATCAACTATCGATTGGTAAAATATCAAAGGTCAACTATTGATTGGCAAAGAGATCAAAGATCAACTATAGATTGACCAAGATCAAAGATCAAACCTTGGCCTCCACAGCCTCGCTGCTCACTGAGTGCGCCTTGAGTTGTGTGCACTGACCCTCGAGTTCGCCGATCCTGATGAGAGATTAAAGAATATTTTGACCTATCCCGTCCAAAAAGCAAAAGTGTTCAAATAACAGCACTGATGGCTTTCTCAGGAACAATGAAGTGAACGCCGCCGTGAAACGTGAAACCCACCGGTAAGGCCGGCTGTTGTTACAGACTATTGATGATCAGGAATAATAGCTAAAAAATCGATAATCTACCGTACCTCCATTTGGCGTCGTTGATCTCCTGGGTCTTCTCGCCGAGCGCCCACTCGAGGTTGGCGCGGATCTAAGATCAAAGATCATATCGGAGATCAAAGATCATATTACTAGTCTAGCGCCGCTCCTCGACATTCCAATCTCTACCTCTCACGCATAAACCTCTACAAGCCGCTTGCTCAAGCATGCATGCCGACGCGAGAGTAGCTAGTGCAGTTGACGGTACTTTTAGAAGGGGTCGAGCGTAGCGATGTCAAATATTCAGCAAAGATCAAAGATCAACCTTGAGCAGATCTCCGATTTGCTCGTCCTTTGCGTTGAAGGCGTCCATGTTGACGCGCGCTGCGACGTCCCTGCGATGATCAGAGATAAGGGGTGAAAGATCAAAGATCAGAAGTCAACAGTAGCATTTCGGAAGATCAAGGATCAAAGGTCAGAGGTCAAAGATCAAATATCGCTCAGTTCACACTCACTTGTAGTGCGCCGTTTCGGCCTCCAGCCGAGCGCAACGCTCGTTTGTCGCCTGTAATTTTGTGTATTAAATATAGAAACATATTTATTTATATAAATGTTTAAATAAATAACCTGTATGGTTTCAGCGAACGATCGGCGCTCTGCCTCGAGCAATGAGGGATCCGGGCGGGCCTGACATATCAAATATCAAAGATCAAAGATCAACTAATTATTGCTTCGACTAAGTTAAGACTTCTGCTAGCAGGCTGAGGACTATTTCTACAGGCATATCTAATGTTTTGGGAGGGGTCTATCATTGATAGTGATGTGCAAAAGATAACGATAGCGATATTTTAACGGTTTTCCCCTCTCATACCTCATTAAACGATTTATTAGTATTGGTCTCTGGATTCTCTACCGAAACGATTATTTGCGTTTCGAAAGAGGGTTAGACGGGGAAAACCAACCGATAGGGCGAAATTGAATGAAGGGAATTGAAAACGATTATATCGCATGCATATATAATGAGGAATGAGAGAAAAATCGCATATGCGCTAATGTGTTTTTTTATCATTTGTATATACATCCCTGCTCATTTCCATCATGCATTGGGACTCTAGGGTTACTCTAGGATTGATACCTTGCTCGACAATTTTTCGATTTCGCTCTGCAATTGAATTATGTTTCGTAGGCTCTGCTTAATTTTCTAGAAACATCAAATAAGATCGTGCAATCTAAATGTAAGTATAATTTCGATCTTTGATTATCGAAAATCGCTGATAACGATACCACCGTAATCTACCGTAACCAGGTATACCGTACACCTCACCTTCAACTCTCGGATCTCCACAGCCATTCTCTGCTTGTCCTTGCTCAGTGCCATGATCTCTGTCGCCAAACTGCAATCGTGAACTGACTACCGTACTCTTATAGCTATCATAATTTCCTCGATCGATAACTGAATACCGTACTCGAACTACTACCGTAATACAATCAATCGATCGTAAACTATCATGAATCATGCAATAAATATTTTCCATGGTCTTTATATTTTGACGTGCAGACCGGGCCGGATCTGATCTTTGATCTCTTACTCATCCGAAGTCGTTCCATTGAACTTCATCTTGCGCGCGGACTGCATCATTGCGGGAGCGGGTGGGCTGAAATAATTGATCTTTGATCTCTGAAATCTGGATTGAGGGGAGGGAGAACATGCGGTTAGGCGGACAAAGTAATTAACGCGCAGAAATGGCTACGCTGTATCTCTCCAGAGTAAAAATACGCGAAAACAACGCTTGTATTTCTTGGTAGTACAGTCAAATAGAGATTAGCAAAAATATAAATAAACATGCGGTAAATGAAATTCGGATTAAATACAATTCTCGGCAGATAAATAGGCCACAGTATCAATCTCGAGTTATACCATCAACGCATGCACTTCTCAGTTGGTCATGGAATGAGAGAAATTGAACGATAAATAGGTGAGAAACTTGGCGAAAATCACGGAACCGTCAATGTTATTGAGATATCTCTCCTCGCTATCGTTATCAGGTTTCGATAAGAGGTGTCTGCACTAAACACTCCGAATTCGAGAGAACTTAATTAGAGGTCGAAATACGAGAATAGGTCTCTTCATTGCACGTGCTCTTTCACCGGTCAGCGTTCCGAGAGAAGATTACTCGAATTTCGAACGCAACTATCAGCTATGTGTCTAACGAGTGCGTTATGCGGGATACTAAAGAGAACATGCGTACCAACTAACAACACCGAAATTGGAGCCGTGAGTTGTGCTCAGCGCCATTCAATACCACAAACCACTACTATGGCTTACTGTACCATGCAAAACATCTTCAGTAGCTGGCACGCTATTTACACACCCTTTCGAATAGTAATTGAAAAATGAAAAAAAATACTGAGCAGATACTAGTGAGGTTCTAACTATTGACGAATTTTGTGATATTCAGATATGCACCAGATAACTAGGCGTGCGTGAGAGACCAATCAAACAGCAACCAATAGCAGTGGGACAAACTAGAGCCTGAACTTCACGTTGCTGCATACAACAGGCTAGAGTTATCAGAATGAAGATTCCACTTTTTTCACTCCCCACACTCTCTCACAATCAGCGATCAGAGTGACGAGAAAATGAAGAAATGCAGTCTCCATACTGACAGCCCTATCACAAACCACACTCCGAGACCATACTAAATTAGAATCGGAGAGACTCTGGCTTCTCACAAACACTACTAATAAACACGGACAAACACACCAGATGTTCATGATCACTGATCTTTGATCTTTGATCTCTTGCCCACCTCTCGCTGCCCTTCCTCTTCTCCTCTGCAGAGTCTTCTGCTCCAGTCTGAGCGCTGGTGCTGCCGCCGAAGCCGGATCTGTCAAACAGATCACCGTTATTCGAACTGCATCATCTTCTGTGACTGCCCGATTTTCGATCGGTAAGATCGATCGATTAGTCTACCGTACTCTTACCATGAATTTGAACAGTTCACCCATTCGCAACTAATTCCACAGCAACCCTACGTCGTACACTAGAGTTCTCCTTTTGGAACTGAGCGCTATTGGAAAGTGACCTCTTATTGGGCTTCCAGTAACTATTGGATTTCCAGAATTGATTCCAAGAAGAGAACCTTATTGTACACTCACACGTACTCTGTGCTGTTCTTCCTGCTCACGGGTCGACTCGTCGCCTGCGTCGGTTCTCCATTGGCGACACGACGCAGCTGCTCCTCGAGATAGGCCACCCTGAGAGGAGCAGAGATCAAAGATCAATTATCAAAGACCAAAAGATCAAATCCAAACGACTTCGCTCTTAATTATATTTTTTTCATTATCAATATCTCCGAAATTACTTTAGATATAGCTATTGATATATCAAAAGAAAATCGCAATGGTGAAACTCAAGCTAACTAATGGTGCACAGATGATGATGTGGCGATAAACGGAAAATCGATATCTCAATAATTCAATAATCTCACTTGTCCCTCTCGTTCTTCAGCCAATCACGATGCTCGCCCAGATGCCATTCGGCGTCGGCACGAGCGCGTTCGAGACTCTGAGAGGAATACTGTGACATTAGAGTAGAACGTTAAACAAAAGGTGAAGGTGCAGCCACGTCAAGCGATTGTGCAGTTTTTAGGCCAGCTGTTAGTGGGCTACAAAACCTCAATGCTTTCTAGGGGTACATTAGGGTACGTAAGTTGAAACTCATATCAAACAATGGGTTATTTAGAGAATACGAACATCATGGGTATCTCAGCATACGATAGGATCATGGATCTACTTCGATTGGGCGAGTGAAACACAACTAAATCGGACCTTTAGTTTCTCGCGAAGGTCCTCGATCACGGAGTGAAGGTTGCTAGAATTTTAAATATTCAAAAAAATAAAAACTCTAAAAACTCACTTCAATTCGTCCTCCTTCTCCGTCAGCTCTTGGATTCTGCAATTTATTTGATTATTTTTATTATTTTAATTTTTTACTTATCACACACGCTCATGCTGTCACATTTTTCTCACTGAAACAGGATACGTTATTTTTCACAGGATTACGTTATTGCACGGGGTTACGGTAGTCTACTCTCACTCGCTGAACCAACTTTGTGATTGCCTCCGCGGCGCTTTCCTCTTCCAATCTAGGGGCAAGATATTTTTAATAAGCCTTGACAGCCGTGGTGTGCCTACCGTACCTCTTCTTAGCCGCGACTACCTCGGCGAGGGAGGCGTCTGCGCGTTGGGAAACATCGGCGAGTCGGGCCTCGAAGTCGACTTCGACCGCACGACGACTTGCTTCTAGGGCACATTCCAGCTCTCGCACGCTGAAATTGTGGCGTGGATCTAAGGATTACGGTATCCGATACGGTAGCCTAATAGTTCATCATCATTCCGTGAATGCTAAAAAAGAAGCGAAAAATCACAATTTTGACATATGTTTCACGACGTGCTCTAACAACAATTGGCATGGCTAAAATCGATTGTCGTCTGATCAGTTTTACCGTGAAAAATAAATTTGTTAAATAGTGTTCAGGTCTCACCGCGATTCCAGCTGCTCTACCGTATCCTCTCGCTGGGGAGGGGCGGCAGTCTGCTGGAGAGAGACGGTAACGAGCTGGATCGATTCCTCGATCTGAAGGTACGGTAGGATACCGTATTATCGATATTCTCGAAAATGATGATCAAACATGATGTACGCCTACAGATGACACGATGATCAGTTGCCGTTCACTAATTTTCAGCAATTCAGAATTCCATTTCAGTTATGCTTTACTTTGCGACCAAAACTCATGCGAAAGTCGGATTAATGATTTTGCCATCCTTTTCCAGCTGAATAAAATCCTGAAAATCTAGACTCGCCCGAACATCATCTAACCGGCCCCGTACCTCCTCCTCCTTCTCCTCCCTCTCGTCATCCTCGGAATGAGTGCCGGATGCGACGGTTGTATCGCATTCAGCATGCTCGGGAGCAATTACGGGAGGCGCACTGAAATACAATTATTTTTAATAATAGAATAAATTCAAGCATAAAGGTAGCGTAAAGAGCTACGTCCGCTCTGAAATTGAAGGGGGTTGGCATCGAGAATGATATGAGGGAATACTCTGTGAGATAAGGCTAAGCCAAAAACAGAGAAGTGCCAGTTATTGATCCCCGGGTGATCATACCGATGGCAGAGTTCACTCTCGATCGAGGCGACTTTCTCTCTCAGATGCGTAGTCTCTGATTCTGCAGCCTCGGTGATGGCTCGGGTCCTTCAATTTAGATATTCTAGTTTATCAATCGTAAATCCGAAAGTTGGTATGTCAGTCTGCAACGCAAATCACATTCGCCACAACTTCAGATCAGGTATCTATTTTGTTGTTATTGAGACCTTATTTTTTCCATTCCAAAGTATTTTCAAAAGCACGATAGATATGTGATGATCTCACTTCTCCCTCTCCTCCTTCAACCTCAGCTTTTGCTCCTCGTAGTTCCACTCGGTACGCTCAGCGCGCTCGCGAAGCTCAGTGATCTGAATGTGAGGGGAAAACTGTGGTACGGTAACGAGGTTACGGTAGATCGATTATTCAGTCGATCGTACGCATTGAAGAGTAACATCTAATAAAAGTTGCTAATCACCTGATCTTGAGCATTGACCAGCGAACACTCGAGTTGATCGGTCCTGAAAGAATATCGATCGATTGATCTATCGTATGCAAAAATACCTGATGTTACTTGATCATCGACTACCGCACAACTACCATAATCGATCGATTATCATACCACACCCCGTTCCTACCGTAACTCACTTGCTCTTGTTCTGCTCGAGCCAAGTCACGTGCTCACCGAGCGTCCATTCGGCCTTGTCGGCGCGCATTTGCTGCCTGTTGCGCTACAAAAGATCAAAGATCAAAGCAGACCGAAGAGATCAAAGTTTACACTGCTGTGGGGAAGGTTCAAAGATCAACTAGAGTCGGGAGATCAAAGACCAATATCATACCTCGCTATTCGCCTCCTCGAGTGTGCCTTCTAGTTGGGTGACCCTGCAAGATAGCCTCATTCAGCACGCTCTCTAGCAGGTGAGTGAAAGCGAGAGAACATGCAAAACTGAGAGTGTACCTGGCGTTCGAATCGGCCAGCCATGCGCGATGTTCGCCCAGTGACCACTCGGCCTTGTCCGCTCGCTGACGTTCGGCCTGAGAGATCAAAGACTAAAGATCAAAGATCAATTTTTCTAGTCTTCGTTCAGGGAGATGCTAGGATAGCACGCACAAACATAGCGAGAGCGGAGAGAGGAGTGCTCATCTGGGGGTATAGCTCAGGGGTAGAGCGCTCGCTTTGCATGCGAGAAGTCTGGGGTTCGATTCCCCATACCTCCATTACCTTTTGCCATTTTCCCCACAAGTTTTCCGTTGCGCTAAATCGCATCATCCCTTTTCTGGGCGCTGATCAAGATGGGATATCGCCCCAACTGATGGTGTTTATCTCATGTGCAGGCCCACTGCCTGACAAAAGTACAGAGAAGAGTGGCTTACGTCACAGGCGTGGTCGGACTCGCAGGCGCGACGCGTGGCCGCTTCGGCCATCCGCTCCGCCTCGTCCAGACGCGCCTCCGCGATCGAAGCGGACTCGCGGACTGCAACGCGGATTATTTACGGTTGCTTGCCTTTTCTTCTAAGTGATCAAGTTGATTAGAAAACAACGAATAACTCCCATTCATAGTCTAATATTTCTGTAAATTTCTATTCGTTAACGTTCTGCATGATACTCAATCCTCAATGTTCCTTACGCATGCTCATCTCCCGATTTTCCTGCTCCTTCGAATCCTCGATAGTCTCCAGAGCGGAAGCGAAGTCAGCCTCGAGTTCGGTCACTCTGAAATCAATGGATAACTTTTTGTTCCTAAAAGATCGAAGATAGCATCTCAATTCTACAACGGATTTCCTACTATCGATGGAAATCAATCGACTATTTTTTGGTATAGAATGCTGCCCAACATGTCGATTTCAGCCCAGATTTTCAGGTATAGAAGGCTCTTTTGCAATATCTCAAAATGAAGGGAACTTCCGGCTAAAGGATTGGCTTGGACCTTGGGGACGAACAGTTGCCATTGCGTCCAGGCAATTAATCACGACAGCGCACTTCGCTAACGACTCGACGTTGCAACCAATCAACGCCAAAAGACCCGGAGAGATCTAGTTTGCAATCGAGAAGCGACGATCAACATTTATGTATGAAAAATTACAAAATACAATATGAATATAACAATTAGCAGACCTCTTTCTCAATCCGTCATTCTCCTCCTTGTACCGCTTCGAAATCGTGTCTTCCTGTAATTAAATTTATCATAATCTACTTGATTATGGCAAAAAATCAATTTTGATACAGCCTTCATGTAGTTGAATAGTTCGATAAAAGAATATCTCGCTTTAAGCATCGCAATGCCGTTCAAATACGATTACGAAAATACCTCAGAAGTGGAATCATGCGATGTCGTTGCGGCTCTGGAAGTCTTCCTCGGCGATCGAATGGTGCTGGCTGCAATTATCAATTTTCAAAATTCTTTTAAATTTCCTATAATATCGATTAGTCCAGACCGGATGTAACTCTGCTCCTGAGTGAGCACTACACTAACAAAGTGATTGGGAAACAACAGAAACGACAGAACGGTTACGGTATGGTGTGCCTACCGTACCCGTCATCATCTTCTGCACGAGCGAGACGGTCTTCTCGAAGCGATCGGTGGCCGTGGTGTAGGCGTCGAGCGGCGACGAGGACGACGTTTCGGAAACGTCGCCCGACGAGGGCGCACCACCCCGCACCACACCACCACATCCGAAGACGCCGCCGCCGTGGTGTCGATGGCCATGCGCTAGAGGAAAACGGGCCATGCGGTTATGGTATCACAAGATTACGGTAGTCGATTAGGCAGAGATCAAAGATCAACTTACCGAGATGGACGAAAATGTTCTGCTCTTCCCATCCGACATCCGGCGCGTTAACATTACCGTAACCGTCAAATCTGAATTGTAAAATGAGGTTTGAAAAGGAGTTCTTTTGCAGTCACCGAATCTCATTCATCAACTGATAAGTGTCATTTCGGGATCCCTCCTCCTGGTAAAAATGTATCCTCATTTGTCAACAATATGATGTGTTTATGACGCAATTATTGTTTACCTCTCTCGGTTATTCTCGACACTTTCGCAGAGAGTGCCCTCTAATCAATCACCGTTCATTCTCTCTTTTCGGATCAAGTTTCTCCCCCACACTCGAACTCGCCAACTTTAACGCTTTGCGCGAGTTAATTGGAGAAGTTAATTGGGCTAATTGGCTAAGTGGTCGGGGAGCGATAATTCGTGTAATTTACCCGTAAAAGCCAGGCAAAAAGTGCGAATTTAGAGCGCGACGCCGCTCGTAAAATCATCACTATCTCTCGTTAAACACTCTTTCTCTTGACACTTTCTCTCCCCCAACGATGAATGATGCGATGTTATTATCCCTCGCATCTCTGCAACAAAATCAACAAGCGACCTTTCGGAAACGTCGTCGTCTCGCACACAAAACACCACACTGCGTCGTTTGGTAAACGTCGCCGCCGAGTGTGCACCACGGAGTACACCACACCACTTACGAGAGGGCCTTGCGCGCGCCGTCGGCGCCGCGGTAGTAGAGGCCGTGCGCGCCCGGAATCAGGGACTGCACGGTGGAGAAGAGCAGACGGTGCGGGTCCTGTACGGAAGATTACGGTAGTCGAGTGGAGAATCGATTGTTTATTGGATTATAAGAGTACGGTAGGGAACTCCAAAACAATAAGATCGAAATACGGTAAGATAGCGAAGTCGATTGAATGCGCTACGGTAGGATTACGGTAGTCGAATATCGAGTATCGATTGATTACTAGGTTACGGTATATGATAGATATCGATTGACTACTGGATTATGGTATCTAGTAAAGTGGGTGTACGGTAGTCGAATATCGATTACCTTCTGGTCGAGTGGCACGTCGACCGATTCGATCAGAAGTCGCAGCCACCCTGAGAAAAAAAGAAAGATCAAAGATCAAAAGTGGAAAAAAACTAGAGATGAAAGGTCATAAATAAGTTCCTACCCTCAATTTTAAATGCAGTGAAGATACGATTACTATTCCTATGTTTGATCAAAGATCACACTTACCCTTGGCGGGTCGCGCTGTGCCGGCCTCCCCCATGCCTACTTGGGCTTAGAGGCTGTTGAGGGAGCCTGCAAAAGGTCGAATAAATAAACAATTTGTTTCGAAATTGCCGGAAACTTCGCGAAAGAGCAACGCGGAAAACGTGCGGGACTCGAGAATGCGAGGGGCGAAAGGGATCACTTGGGGGTAGGAAGGAGGAAAAGAGGACTGGAGAGGGAGGGAGGGGAAGGACAGTTGTTGCATGTGTGAGAGTGAAGAGAAAGAGGAACACGCGGAGCCGAGAAGGATGATATTTACCAGCAGACCCCCGGTCGGGTTTATGATAATAGACGAGTTGGGAAGTCGCCATGGTGAGATAAATTCAGTATTGCAAATATTGTAGAGCTCTGTCGGAAGCATTTTTACTTCCAGAACCAAAAATGGACGGAGCTAATAATTATCAAATGAAAATTATTTGGATGTGCAAGGATGCTGATACTGTTGCATCAAATGCATTGGTATTGTTGCCTAGTATCAGAATTAACACAAGAATGACGCCCAGTTGTCGCACACATCAATGCAACTTTACCGTGAATCATCACCACAACAAAGGTCCTGAGAAAAAGAGCGCGTGTTTTAGGCGCCCGATAAGAGATAAAAGCTCTGATAGCGAGACAAAGGAGAAGCGAAAGTAGTGGTTCAGTGATTACAACAGTGTGCTCGATTGGAAATACATAGTAGAATCTGGTAGATATTAAAATCAAAATCTACATCGTTCCCGAATATCTGCTAAATGCAGTAGTAAATAACTTACAAGTAGATAGTATGAATGAATCTTACGATGTGCTGATTGCGAGAAAGGAGACGCGAAGGGTAGATCTGTCAGTGATAACGATGCGCAGGTTTTGCATCTCTCAACGCGAGAAAAACACCAATAAAACGAGGCGCAACTCACAGGCTGCCGTTTCGCAATTAAACTATCTATCACTGGTCAGACAGAATGAGATTGAGCATAAAACGAAGAGTTCATTGGGTGGTTTCTAGCGGCAAAAACAGCCATAAAACGGTAGGCAACTGTGGTTCGGAGTAGGATGGCTTTGCAAGAGTTTGTCTCTATATTTTGCATAATGTCTAAACGGTTTGATATGCGAGAGAGCACGCAAAATGAATAGAGTAATTTCTTGTCAATCTATCCCAGACAGGGCGCAAAGGAGTTTGTGAAGCGGAGAGTTCTTTCGATACCGATAGTTCCACTTTACGGCCCACTACCGTCCAACCTTGTCCAACCTTGAACACGGAGTGAAAGGGGTGAAGGGACATCACTGATAGATAATCTTATCTTCATCTTATCACCTTATCCCTAGCCGATTAGGCACGCGATAGAAAGCTCGGAGCAGTGAGATCAAAGACGAACGAATGTTTGTGAGCCGCGTGAAATCTCACACCAGCGTAACTGGTCGAGAATGACCTGATTTGGTGAATCTCGAGCATTTCACGTGTTGATAACATGTATGTTTGGAGATGATATTGTCTTCAAGGCTCCTGTGCGAAAGACTTCATGAAACCCAATCGAAGGGAGGAGAAGAATCCCGTGAAACGCTAATGCAACTTCTCGCAGCCAAACAACATTTCCGGTCGTAGCGGGGCCTCGTCTCACTCTCTCATTTCGCCCTACTCTCTCGCTTCTCTGACTGCCGAGAGACAAGGCAAAATGGAGAGACGACAACAATGCGAGGGAAGTTTACAGCGATCAGCCTGCAAGGAAAACGAATAAGAGACGTCCAGGTCAGAAAAAGATGAGCGGACTCGAATTTCGAGAGTGACAGCTAAAAAGCGAAACGAAGTATTGCTATAGTTAGATGAAAAGGTAACTGATTGACAGGGTTCAACTAGATTATGGTTAGACGCGTAAAGTAGAAGACAATGAATCCAGTTAATCAAGACATACAGAGGCTATTGATTACAGTGCGCAATGATCGAACTCGAAATTGAATTGTTCAGTTTCATCACATTGAGTTTGATTCAGGTTCGAGGCAAGAAAGGAAGCAAGGGAGAAAACTCGAGTAACAGAATAGTTTGAAACACATGGGGTTCAATGAGATCATGTTAGGATGTTCCTGTCTAAAAACAAACAAAAATGCAGAGAACGCTCAACTCACGCATTTCGATCCAATTCGGTCAGAAAATAACCGATTATAAGAGAAGAACAACTCGATTATCCGATAGTATCTAGAAAAAAGGGCGTGAAAAAAGAGCTAGACGAGGTGGGACCGAACACATCTGCTCAATAAACTTTTTCCGCATCTTGCTCGCACTATCTTTGAGCTGCCAGAGAGAATGTCGACACTCGTATCGTAAGAGGTTATGGATGGCGTGCAGAATGAACAGTCTATAGGAGGATGCTACGTTACAGTAATCTTCGAGAACATGTACTGGAATATTTGGGATTTACGCAAATATGTTTGTTTCTATTCGAATCGTGTTGCAGTATCTCAGACAATTGCAATTTTATTACCCACACATATCATTCAAACTTAGAGAACACGCATAATACATATCGTTGCAGATCGCCTATTTAAAGATACGCTTTGCGCAAACAGCATTATACGGTATGCTCCCTTGCCAAACGATTTAACTGCAGTAAACGCGCGTCGCCACAGCGCTTTAATCCCCCAATAGTAGCAAAAAGCGTGGTGCAAGCGTAACGATTAGGGCGTATTTGGCGTGCTGATTTGATTTGATTAGCCGCTTCATTTGGTCCCGACTCTCTCGATTTCCCGCGCTCTCTCCCCGGTCAGACAGTGCGAGAGAGCAGGGAAATTGGAGCGAGTCCGAACGTTTCCGTCCCCTCCGAAGTCACTTTGCACAGGCAGACTGGCTGTAAAGTGAAATGCGACCCAGTTCGATATCGAGATTATGGTAATGACGACACTGTTTGACACCGGAGAATGGGCAACAAATAATAATCGCATCAGGTTGTCTCTCAAATGCCCGAGAACATTCAAAAATTAAGAAAATATGCGGGGAAAAACGAATTATCTATTGATAAATCGCAACCAGCATATGCGATATCTAATTGTAAGGGAAATCCCGGGACCCGGAAGGGAAACCCCGTAAGAAACAAATAACAACCTCTCACGAGACTTTGAAAACTACTACTCGCTTTCCCATGAGCGCTCGCAAACAGCACGTTTCACCCGAGCATAACACAACTCGAAAGTGCAAAATTCTCGTACATTATTGAGAAAATCAGGAAGGGTAAACTCATCAAGAAACATCAATACAACTACAACTGCCCCATTCCCATGAGGTCTCTCAAACTGCACGTCCCAGCTGGGCTGAGAAACCCTGAGTATTCTAGAGAGACGGCGAGAGAAAGTGCAGAGAAATGCAGAGGAAAAGACGGAAAAAGGGGCTAACCGCACTTCCTCGGCCCTTGCGTCATCGATTCAGCACATTTCTCCCATAAAGAGCAAGAACTTATTGCAATACATTCCGAGCAAGAGCCCGAACGCCCCCTGCTCATCTTCAATCTTTTCGCACTTGTCAATGTTACTAATTTTATCAGCACAGCATAACAACAATAACAACAACAGGCGAAATTTGTGAGAAAAGACGGAATGGGGGCAAATATTCGAAGAATACGAAGACATAAATGTTGAAATTCCAATCGAAATTATGAGATACTGAATGAGGAGGAAGACATCAAACTAACCGGTGCACTAGTTAGGTCGTACTTTGAAAAAATAGCACAATTCAACGATACTATACCGTAATACAATCACCGTCAATCAATAAAGTCAGGGGTCGATAGACCGGATGGGTGCGGGCTACCGTAATCTTACACGACCCTTCTGTTCATCTCCTTGAAGGTCGGGAACATGCGCGTGTAGGCGAGTCGCTGCGCGGGCGGCAGGCAGGTGGCCAGGAACGAGCTGCACAGAGATCAAAGATCAATTTTCGAAAACATAATTTACCTCCTGTACGTTACTCTCTCTCAAAAGTGAACCATCTCCCGAACCACCGTAATCCTCCAACCGTACTTTCGGACTACCATAATCCTTCTACTGAGCTCCCCGACTACCGTAATCTCCCCTCCCTTATTACCATACTCACATTCATGATGAATCATCTAACTCTTTTCATCAACCAACCGTACTCCCTTACTACCGTACCCCCTCTCTCTCTACCGTACTACACTCACCGTCCGTATCGATCGACCGCCTGGGACAGGAGCACAGCGGGATACTGCAGGGCGGGCGGCGCCGTGCGCAGCGGCAGCAGACAGTCCGCGAGCACGAACGGCATCACCTGCACAGGGGGGATTATTGATTTATTGATTGATCAAGAGTATCGATTTATTGATCCACCCGGTCGTGAGTGCTGACGAATACTCTACCTATGTATTATTGAAATCGAGAGAATAGGATTGGCCGGCAAACAGATGTTTCATCATGTCTATACATTGCCAAATGTTGGTGGAAAGTAATTTCAAAGCGGCTATCGTTTCCAAACACATTCTACCTCGATTACTTTGAAACGTTGAAGTTTTCGCTCACTGCTCATCCTACCCAAAATTAGCCCTTCGCCTGTTACTTCTTTTCAAATAGCCAATTTTGCTCACCTTGCAAATTGTCATTGACGGCATTCCCACCTTGTTTTTAGTCATGATTTTTTTACCTACTTTACCACCAAAAATACGAGTAGTAGTATATTATCATAGCACTTACTTTGGAAAAGTGTGCCTCGTCATTGACGGCATTGGCCGCCTTCGCAGCCGCGTGCAGCGTGCGCTGCGCGTCGCGACGACGACGCTTCGAAGAGGAGGGACCGTCTGAATATTATACATTTTTTCACGTGCTCACAATCAGAAGGAAAAAGAGAGCAAAAATTGTTGGAAATTAAGTTGAATGTTAATTAATTTTTTGAAAATTATACATTTTGTTTTCCCCATTCTTTCTCCGAGCCCTATCATCTAGCGCTTACTCCTTTCCGTTATGCGAACATCGCACAGCGCCAAATCACCCAGCAAATAAGCCTTTTCATTAGGAACTTTGTTTTACTTCACAGAAGTCTCCCAACTAAGCCCATTCAATACACAATATGTTTCAACCATCCACCCAGCAGGTTTATGTTTCACCCGACCTAGATATCCCCTCCCCTCCACTCACCGTCCTCATTCCACTGCTGTCGCTCCGAGTGCGCGGCCGCTGCCTGCAGCAGACGGCCGAGCAGCTGTGAGTACAGAGACACCTACAAAGGATTGTTTACTTTTACTTAAGTTATTCATTTATAATGGTAATGTAAATCAATCGAAACATCAATACAATTGCAACAATGCTCAGAAATGTCAACTAGTCTGATGGAGGTTTCAGCGCCTTTACAAGGAGTCGATCAATTTGCCGATTCCAATTAATTTCCCACGAATATTACTTCGCCCATACCTAATCTTCGAGAATTTTGGCATATAATTTAAAAAGTGCATCTCATATTTCCAAATCAACTAGCTAGATCAGCGCTTCTGTAATTCCATATGCCAATCCCCCATCACTCACCTGATCCTTGAGCAGTCCCTGCTTGCAGTGTCGTGCAGCTGCGGCCAGTAGTCGCGCGTGCTGCAGCAGCTCGGCGCGCGATCTGACAAGATTATCGATTGAGCACGGTATGTCCAGTATCGATTTCTCTTGATTAAGGTACTATCACAATCGATTCGCATAGGCTATTGTGCTAGTTCTGCCAACTGGAATCAACTACAGTAACAACAATTATCGACTACGTGCAGGTACGCTGCAGAAGCAATGTATAATGCAATTTGAAATGCCATCCCGACGCCCATTGATGGCGCGGGCCACATTGGATATATACCGAATCATGAAAACGCAGAAATGCCTAGTTTCTCAAATCATCTTTTTTTCAGATATCGGCAGTTTATGACAAGCGTCTCACATCTTAAAACGCTCGCCTGAGCCCGAATACCACCTGTTGCACACATACCGCCCTTAACGCTCATTGTCTCGTGTGGTGAATAAAGAATAAAGAATAAAAGAATCTTGCTCACAATACACCTACATTTAGACAGAAAAGGATGTAAATAAACTCTTCAAAGCGTATCATGACTACAGTATGTAATTCCAAGTTTCCGTGCCTCTCCCAGCTCTCATAGTCATTTCTCAAGCCCAATCGCCGTTTCACTCACCGCTCATAGTCCATGGCGGGCGGCGCGCGTGTCGCCACTGCGGCTAGTGCCACAGCGAGCATTCCCGAGTGAGAGGCAGCCTCGCCGTACACCTCCAGACATCTGCAATGGAGGTTATTGGAAGAAGGTCTCTAACTCCTTGTAGACCATTCGCAAGCAGCCCTTACTACAGCAAATACAGTCCTACATGTGTCCAGTGAAAAAACACAAATTTATTTTAATAATAATACTTAAAAATAACCGACTTAATAAGCTAGTTATACTGATATTTTAAGCATTGCCGTACACCTCGAGATATCTGCAATGAACTCCTATTCATCAACAATGGATTGCACCAGTTGCAACAGGAAAGAGGATGGTATCCTCGAACTCACTTCCTCCCTACTATACGAACACATCGAAACCCGAATCTCTCAGGAATTGCATCGATCGCTGAATTGCACACCCACACTTAATCCCAGTTCTCCTCCCCTCACCTCGTAGCCAGCTCGTAGACTGCTGCAGCTGCGGCCTCGGCCGCCGGTCGCACGGCTGCGGGCGCTGCGGTCGCGAGGCAGACGCTGGCCGCGGCCAGCGCGGCTGCCGAGTCCCCCGCGGAGACCGCCGCGCGCTCGGACAGCGCGGTCGCGGCCAGACGCGCGACGCGCGTGAGCGCAAGCGCCGCCGCGGTGCTCGCCGGATCCGATGCTGGCTCCTGTAAAGCTACAATCAGTTATTGTTACTACAAGGCTATGATCCCCCTATTTAACCCTACCGCGTCCAAAAGGAATGTTTTTATGTTTGTTGTTCTCTCAACATGAATCTCCCTTGAAATTGCGAATAATTTTCAAGGAATAGGGCAGAAGTCGAAATGTATCGCACGATTCCGAAACAACCCGGGGTTTCACACAAAAAATGTATTCAGTGTTCTCTTTTTCATGTACGATGGGGGGAAGGACAAAGAAAATGGTAAATGGTAACGGACATCCGTCTCTGGTCAACCCACTCGTATTATCATGTACATTAACCGACGGATTAAATAAATAATGACAGAATAAATTAAATACCCACCCTCTTCCTCTTGACGGCCGTCTTCTCCGTCTCTTTCTTGTCTGCATCCCTCTTGCCCTTCTTTCCTCCCTTCTCCTTCTCATCCTTCTCATCCTTCTCCTTCTCCTTTTCTTCATCGGCATCAGAGGGCGCGTCGGCCTGGATAAATGAGAATTATAAATAAATAAATAACATAGATTTCACTTTGCCAAGGAATATGATGGTGACTGTTATAGTAGTTTATGAACGCTGTCGAAATCGCAACGAACACGACAAACCCGCACATCTACAATTGCTGCAACACGGTAGTGCAATGTTCGGAACAAACGCGCTTAGGGGTAAATTAAGAAGAAATAAAGTATCATCAATCATTACTTAATCTACGGCTATCTCCATGAGAAATGAAAGCTTGTGATGTTATTGTATAGTATCGCAGAAGCGTCGTGTTCATTACAACCAACCCACATAACCCACTCATCTACACTTGCTGAAACACAAGCGCGCCATGTTCGGAAAACTTCGTTTCTACTCGAGTAGTTCTCGTGCAAGGGCTACTTTACCTATTTAAAATCTAAGTTTAATTAAATTCAAACATAGCTGGGGGCCGATGTTCCTGATGATCTGGACAATTAAAACAAATCAGAGAGGTAACCCGTTGCTGTTAGTCAGAAAATGTTCAAAGTGATTCGTAATTTTGAGATCGATTCTATGAACCAGCAGAGGCTCGTACAAGTCAATTTACAGTGTTCAGTTCTCGATCGTCAACTACCCCATACACACATGGGCCTCAAAATACCTAGGTACTAGCTCATGCATCGGCTACCCGGTAAGTTACCCGGTACCGACTACGGGTAGGTTACCGAGTAGCCGACAAGAACGTACTTACAATCAGCACAGGCATGCTGCCGTATCACGGGATTCAAATGGGGGGGGGGCAAACCTTCTCTTCCAGCTTGAATGACGTCATCGCGGGTGCGAACGAGTCGATGAGTGTGGGCAGTGAGGAGAACAGCGATTGGATCTGCACAATATTAACATCAGTTCGCGATAATCATCCGGTGACCGTACCCCCATGTACATACCTGTCCACGCCGCCGGCGAGCCCATGACCCGGGGTACATGGTTGCGCTAGCCCCACCAAACTTTTTGGCGGGGCTAGCGCAACCATGACCCGGGGTTCATGGTTTTTGGAAATTTTTTTTGTCAGATCGATAATAGGTACCGTACCCATTGCGACCTACAGTAACCCAAATTACCGTATACCGCTACCGTAACCCGGAAAATCACGAACTGACTTTTTTCATAAGTTCATCAATTTTATTCGGTCTTTGTTCAAATGTGTACTACAGTAACCAGCGATGTTACCGTAACCCGAATTACCGTAATCCAGGATTACGGAGGTTGTTTACTACCAAAGAACGCACCCTAGAATCACCGGGTTAGCTAAAACTTCGATTACGGAGGTTGTTTACTACCAAAGAACGCACCCTAGAATCACCGGGTTAGCTAAAACTTCGATTACGGAGGTTGTTTACTACCAAAGAGCGCACCCTAGAATCACCGGGTTTTCTAAAACATCGATTACGGAGGTTGCTTATTAGTAAAGAGCGCATCCTAGGATCACCGGGTTGGATGAAACGACGAATACGGAGGTTGTTTACTAATAAAGAGTGCGTCCTAGAATCACCGGGTTAGACAAATCTTCGATTACACATGTTGTTTACTAATAAAGTGCGCATCCTACAATCACCTGGTTTGAGAAAAACAAGCGAAATCAAAGTTTCATCCAACCCGGTGGTAATAGGATGCTCTCTTTACTAATAAACAACCTCCGTAATCGAAGTTTTCTCCAACCCGGTGATACTAGGATGCCCTCTTTACTAATAAACAAACCAAAAATCGATAATGACATACTGTAGAATACATTGGGATATGTTTCACGATCAAGTTCCACCATGACCCACCAACCCATTTTGTACCAAGAACCCCGGGGCATGATTGCGCTAGCCCCGCCAACAGGCTTGGTGGGGCCTGCGCAACCATGAATAATAAAGTTAGTTCACAATGTTTTGAGGTACGGTAGCCGAGTACGGTAATTAGGGTTACTGTAGGTCACAATGGGTATGGCACCAATTAACGACTCGATAAAAAAAAATTTTCGAACCATGACCCCCGGGTCATGGTTGCGCTAGCCCCGCCAAGGCGCCGCCAGTGCTGGACAGGTATGCCCATGTATATAAATCTGCACAATGTAGTCATTTAGTGGTGGTCCCAATAGTTCGCCTTCGTCTCCACAAGAATGTATCATAAACAATCAATAACCGATCCGAGCAAAACCCTTCCATAACACACCCGCTCTCATAAACTACGATAATAAAGTCAGTGGTCGAGATCGGCCCCGTTGTGCGGCTACCGTACCGCGTCCGGCTTGGTCCTCTCCAGCACGAGGCGCGCACAGTTTGCGTCCATCGCACGCAGACGCTCCCACGTCGCCAGGTCGGCCGGAGAAATCTGAGAGAGAAGGGAGGAGTACGGTAGGCAAGAATACGGTATCTATTATATTTTTGAGGTTTGGATTTACTGACATTGCCCGCACGAAATAAATTGTGAATGAAAGCGATTGAGGAAATTGAGTAATTAGTGAAACACTACGTTACTTTTTCGAAAATTTAAATTCGTACTCAAAAAAAAACGAAATGAATAACAAATTTTTGTGAGCCAGCCGATCTTAAACTATTTACCAAACTGCTTTGGGTACTCGTATCCCTTGTTGAAACACGACCTTACCTAGTCCCTTGACATCGCCAATTTCCCTTGACATCGCCAATAATAAACTAATTTATTGCCCAATCCTACGGTACCTTGCGGGCCAGGTAGGGCGTGCAATTGAGCAGGAAGAGGCAGACGGCGCGCGCCAGGTGCGCGTCCACCGACGCCGCAGGCGCGCCAACAACCGTCGTCGACTGGAATGCGATTATTGTTTATTATTAAAAAGAAAGGATCCGCTTCGCTTAAGGCAATCCGTTGCAACCTAAAGTTGCCTAGTGATGCAATGCGGAGGACAGGCCAAAAGGAAGAATATTGCATACTCTTCCTAACGCGACCATGATATTCATGTCCTGCGTTTCCGTAATCAATACAACACTGGAATACGATTATTGCTCATTCTTAGAAAACGATCCGCCGATAAATTGAAATGCGGAACCCGTCACGTTTATATAGTAATCCGTTGCAACCTAGAGATGCCTAGTCATGTCATGAGGGGGGAAAGTTCCAGGACATGGGCAGTATCGCGGATACCTCTGCCACCTTATCTACCCGGTAGATTCTACCGTAATCACAAGATCTCCTACCGTACCCCTCACTCAGCAACCGCATACTCACATGCTCGTTGGTGTTCCACACGAACATCTCGTCGGGCGCCGCAGAGGAGAGGAGCAGCGTGAGGCAGTCACTGCAGATGGATAAGGAATAACAATAACAACAACAACAACAACAGACTCGATCATCTTCTTGGCGGCCTCCTTGTCTGCCCACACGCGCGGCAGCAGGTCCTCGCGTCGCTCCCTGCCCATTGATACCTGGAATATTCATGCTTCACATGGGATTAATGTTAATGTCGAATTCTCATGCCATGATTTTTGTCACCCGGGAAGTACGGTGTGTAGGAATGGGAAATCAGAGAGAAATGAAAGGAGAAAATAATAACCGCTGTGCAGGCCTACGAATTACAAGTTTCACGCGTGACATTACTGGGTAACCGTTTTATTTTCGCCGATTCACTCAAGCTATTTTCCACATCGAACTCTACCGTACTCACCATGGTGTGCAGTACTACCGTACTCAGGCCGTGCGCAGTCGAGGCGGTGAGCAGCGTGTGCGACCACTCGGACAGCAGCTGCAATCAATCAATCAATAAATCACAGACAATAATCGGACTATAGATAAGGTACTCCATCAATTTCCCTAACAATCCGGATATTCAGAGGAAAGAAACTTGACTATTTTTTCCCGCTTTCTACGGTATATCGTGAACGACCCTCATCTACCGTATCCCTTCTCAATCGACCCCCCACCGTACCTCAACCTCCTTCTCTTCATCTCTCTCCTCCTCTTCCCTCACAGCGCGCGCCCATTTGAGCAGCGATTTGGCCAGTTTATCGATCGTCTTCGATGGCCCCGATGGCTTCTGAATAATCGAAATTGCATTATCAATTTTTCTAATTCCATTGTCAAAAACCGTTTCGATCCTATCGACGGACTTCCGTTTCTTGATCTATATTACCTATTTTTTGTAACATTGCAAAAAAGGAAATAAATAAATAATAATAATATTTATGCTATTTCGATGAAATAACGGCGAAAACAATTTAAAAATAGTATTAGAATGAAACAATGCTACAATACAAAGACGGGATCTCTATACGGTGAAACTGGTCTGATTCTCTGTTACTAAAAGCCTTGCCGCTCGCGGAAAGAAACTGTTATGTCTGTACCCATAACGGGAGCCAGGATTGTTGAAAATCATACCATTTCTGGTGTAGTAAATTTTGAAGTAGTGCGGGTTTCTGTAAGAAATACTATACTTGCCTCGGAGGAGATTTTTTGGCTACTCTAATGTCAATTCCTTCTCTTCGCTTCTCTAGTGATTCAAAGCCTAATTTATCATTTCTAATTTGGGCGGAGGGCATGTCAGCCCATGTGTGGTTATAGCAGCGCATGAAAAGTCTCCGTGTGAAGTAGTTCTGTACCTTTTCAAGTACTTTCTTGTCCTTGCATTGGTATGGGTTGAAAACAGCAGACGCGCTTTCTAAGATTGGTCGGATGTAAATAGAGAAGGCTTTCATGAGTACGTCTTTGTTTTTGGTACGCAATGCTCTCAGAATAATGTGGCACGCTGTTTTGGCTTTATTTGCTATTAAGTCGCAGTGGAGCGAGAATTTGAGGTTCTTCTGTATCATGAATCCGAGGTCTTTTACTTGCTCCTTTTGGTCTAATGGACTAGATTCGATGGTGTATTGCATCTTCCTATTAGCCCTGCCCAGATGCAAAGAGTTGCACTTATGCGCTGCCAGTGGGAGTTGCCATTCTTTTGACCACTTCGAAATCGTGTCGATTGCTTTTTGCAAGGGGTTTGCTGGACTTGCTTTACTAAAAGCGCGGTAAATTTTGATGTCGTCGGCGTACATACGAGCGATGACTTCCTCTTTTTGAACTAATGAATGAACGAATTACCTTAATCACAGATTCCAATATATTGTCCGATGAAATAAAGTGTGATATACCTTCTATAAAATATCCTCCAGTCAAACCGAATACCTACCGTATCACCATGTATATCCTCATAAGGTGTATTTACCCTACTAGACTAAACCCCTCCCCAAAAAAATCAGTTCTCGATCAATCCCCCCCCCACCGTACTCACCATGGCGGCCAATGCGGCGGTGCTCGTCTCCCCGACGAGGACACGGCTGGTCATATGGCCCACGTCGGTGAAGAGGCGCGCCGCGTACCCCATCGTGGCGCCGTAGTGGAGTAGGAGGCAGCGGGAGAGCGAGATGAGGGCGGTGTGTGTCTGCAATGGTGATGCTGTCAATCTTGCCTCCTTAAATGAGAATCCGACCGAAATCTCATGTCAGCTCGACGAACTATGCAAAATTAGGAGTGCGTTGTATTTCAGAAAAAGCATTTGCATTTCACCAGTTTCTCTAAATGGATGCACGCAAGGAAGTTTGATCTGGCTCTCACTCTATTTTGAATTTAAAAGCAACACAATTTCAATGCAAGTTAAGGTTTCAATCAACGCACAAGTTTCGACTATTCTGTAATGATCAATGATTGAGACTTTCTTTTGGAAACACCAAATGCACAATTTACTCCACACTCGCTAGCGACTCTCATACCGCGAATCTCGAACCGATTGACAATTGTCGACGTTGCTTCGGACTGACCTCTCCTCTCCCAACGGCTGCCTTAATGCTCCTCAGCAGCTGCACTCCCTCCGTCGGCCATTCCGCCCCTAACGTCGATGACGATACTTCCTCGCTCTTCTCCTCCTTCTTCACGCGACGCGAGCTATGGCGTCTGAATAATGCAAATATCGTATGCGATTCACGCATTGAATAGTCAGCGATGAGCACCGTTCCACTGTCTTACTAACGGTAACTCGAGACTGATTGAATTGCGGTAGCCGATTATTGGGTATTTAGAGAGTATATCCCCAGTACAGATCATGTTCTATGGGCGGAACGTGTTTTACAGGCATGATGGAGCATGCAAGAACCTGGCTCCTGCTTCTCCCCGCTCTTCCCAACCCGGCGCGCCTAGATCGCACCTATACTTCATCCCCTCACCTAGCTCCCTCCTCCACCGCCCACTGCAGCAGCGCCGCTCCCTCCACCAGCGGGCCGTCGGCCACTTCGATGTCCATCGTCGACAGCGACATCACAAGGGATCTCTGCAATTAAAAATATAGTTTAATGGTCGTAAATAATTACCAGGAACACCTGAGTTTCATATGCATTCCGTAAGCATTCTCAGAGCAAGCCGATCTTATTAACATCAAATTCGGTGGTGAAAAAAACTTCCATAAGTAGCTATCAATGAACACCCTCGTCTTTTGGACAATAAACATCTACTACCACACACTACAACACATCACGGTGCACGCGATACTCCATGAAGGCCCTGATCTTCCTCTTCAACCACCAGGCTACCACGGTACCACACCTGACTACCATACCGCACCCACCTCCATGAACAGGATCTCCTCTTCAACTAACAGGCTACCACGGAACCAGGCTACCACAGGCTACCACGATACCAGGCCCCACTGCTCACCTCAAAGAACGCCCTCGTTCCCTCGTCGACGGACGTCTTCGGCACGAGGGCGAGGCCGCGCACGATGCTCGCCACTGGCGCCGGACAGCCGCAGCAAGCTGAGCATTAATTAGTAATTAATTAATTAATATTTTAAAATAATTCAAAATAGTGCTTAACTGCCGTAGATGAATTTGCTGATCACTTGAAATAAATTTCCAAATTCGCGCCCTGCCCATTTCAGTTTCACTCATACTGTATATTCTCGAAGTTTGATAGCTCGCTGATTCAAGCAGGATTTTGTTCATAACAACAAATAATTGCCTAGACAGGCAATCTCATGCTCCGAACCAAAGTGAACATGGGGTTGCGTCAAAATTAGAACCAGTAACGATCGATTAAATCGATCGTTTCGCGGATTTGTAAACCAAACAACTTTACTACGCTAGGAATGGACTGAATTTGAACTATCCTGGCATTACTGTACGTTTCAATCCTAGTGATTTCTACAAAATATCGTAAATGTTATCCTTAACCTGTATCATTCCTTCCCTTTCCAATCGTTTCCGCGCCCTCAACCCTCTCCCCAAGCCCTCTCTAACCCGGCGCGACTAACAATCTCTATCAACCGCACCTCTGTGCTTCTTGCCCCTCTCCTCGTCCGCAATCTCCACCGTCTGCCCGTCCACGGTCAGTCGCTCGCGCGACTCCCTGCACGCCCCTGCAAGCACATTTAATTTATAATTTTTCGTAAATGGAAAACCCCAGGCTGTACGAACAAAACAATTCCAGATTGATCGCTGTCTCATAAATACATAGGTACACGTTTTTTTGCGTTCAGAAAGCGTCAGGACTCATCATATTTACGACCGCGGAATTCCAGTTTCACTCATACTACATACTCACAAAGTTTGAAAGCTCGCTGATTAGTCGTCGTTTGCGTTTACAATAACAAACAATTACATAGAGATAGGATCTCTTGATTCATTTCCAGTACTCCTCATTATTTGCTTCGATTGATATCATAGGCCAATGCGTTGTTCGCGGCCCTTTTTGAAGATGTGGAAAAAAGCTTTGCCTACGTGGTCCCATCCGATTTTCGTGACTTTTGAGCGTGTAACAGTGATTGTTTTCATTTGAGCATCAATTTGACATCTACACACACTCACCGAGCACTCGCTGAATGCACGCGACGGCCTCTCTGACCACGACGGCCCACGCGGATCTCGGCAGGTCTGCCATCGAGGCGAGTCGACCGATCAGCGTGGCCAGCTGCAACATACATATTTATTTACATATTTTTTTATTCTGATATCAAGGCAATAGGACTTCAGGAGGAAACATCACTGGGGAGGGGTTTGGGAACTTCGAACTTATGTTAGTGATAATGGGTCAAGGGGTGGCCAGCTGCTAATGTATGTATTGAATTGACATGGGAATGGGAATGGAAACGCAGTGACATGGATTGGCCAGCTTGCAATGGCGGAACTATGTATTGAATATGGGTGGAGAATTCACGCTGGATAAATCCATGATATGCCACTGCATATTGCCCTAGTCGAGTCATCGAAGCACAAATCCTTTTGGAGAATTCAATTCACGATTCGGATGTTGATTTCATGAACCCACTTGTTGCTCAGGACGACTATACAAATTAATTTCGAAAAAAACAAATCAATATCTCACCTCGGCGCGCTCGACGTGGGCTCTCACCGCGACGCGCAGCAACTGCTCGAATACGGTAGCCTCGCAGCGGGCCGCCAGTGAGGGCGCATGGCAGACTACCGTATCCACGAGCTGCAATTGAGGGTGTTGAAACAGATTCATAGAGTCATGGCAAATCCAAGCAGCAACATTTCCGTTGCACCTCTGCTTCATAGTTATCGCGCACAGTTCAATAATTAATTAAGTAATTAATTAATTAATTAAACCCACAATCCATCGGGCGGTGAGCACTCCTTCAGCGCCTGTGATCGTGCCCTCTTCGGCTACAGTCACATCCACCTGTATTCAAAATGAATAGTCACTTGTTATTTAAAGAAAAGGTATTTTCGAAAATACAAAGCTTTAGGCACAATCCCAGTGGATCCGCCTGTACAGACGGTATTTAAAAACTGATATTCAAAGCGGATTCGGACTACCCATATCCCGGATTCACCGATATTAGATAGGCCGCTCTAGTCGACTGACTCTCATTTATAAAACAAATAATAGGTAAATATTTAATTTAAACGTATTCTTAGAAAAAGAGTAGTGTCGTGAAAAAGGCAAGTTTCCAACTTTTATCATTAGTGTTTCAGCTATATCTTATTGCCCACGTGATTGGAACGACAACGTTATTGATCAATACTTTCTTCGAAACAACAACCTCACAACAGATGTATTGCATTGTAGAGTATGAGCACTGGATCCGCCATTCTACGGTTGCATTAACTAACACCACCCATCAGCATTCTATCAACTACCGTATCCAGATGATCTTTTCAGTTATCAATCCTCCATCCTACCGTACCTTCGCCCACTCCTTCAGCTCCTTCTCGCTCTCCACGAGTGCAGTCAGCGTGACGAAGAACGCGTCCTTTCGCAGTTTCTGCCAAATTATTGATTTTAAAAAGGAAATATAAAATATTTTTGAAACATTAAACTTTTTTTTAGTTCATTGTTAAACAGTTTAGAACATTTTATGATTTATTTGTGTTTTTGCATTAAATTACATGGAATATACATTGAAACTAGCATCGATAGTGTAATATGAAAGTGCTGCAACTTCACTCTGCCAGGTTGATTCTGGAACACACCATGCAAAGCGCAGCAAGGACACCTTTAGGATCACCTATTCCACCCCCCCCCCACCCACTCAGTTCTCGATCCCCATCTGCCCTACCGTACCTTCTCTTTCTCCATCACTTCGCTCCTCCACCACTCCTCTCCCTCTCGCTCCGCCCGCCCCTCGATGTAGTCCCGCTCCGCCAGCAGAATATACACGAGCGCACGCGCCAGAGTGTACGACGCGTCTGCGGATATTATTTTTAATAAAAGAAATGAAGAAGCGATATCAGTGTTTCCGACGAGAAGTCGACCGATTTTGATTGTTTTGAAATTTACAGTTTATCTTCGGATCCCAGAAAACACTACAATGCGAGCCCTATTCCGGTAATAAAGAATCATCGGCACCCCAAACTACCAGGTCATGTCAACTTCATTATTTTTGGAATTTCAAAAGGGAGATATTAATTCACTTTCAATTAACGAATCACTGGCAGCGCCAGCATCATAAATAATTCCAGAAACCAAAAATCACCGTCTCAATTCTTCTATTCTTTTCCTAATCATAAAAGTTGCCGCACCTCTGACTTTACAACTAACTACCGTATACCTCACTCGACTAATCAACAACATCAACCTTACTTAAAATTGTTTTTCAATCGATAAAGCCGCCGTACCTCTGATTCCCCTCTTCCACAGTCCCACGGCACTTCGCGCCAACGTCTCCTTCACGGTCACTCGCAGCTTCTCGTACCCGAGCACGTTGGCACCGCCCGAGATGAGATGGCCGAGAAGATGGGCGTACATTCTGACGATGGGGGATTTAAGTAACACAAATATTGTAAATTGTCTTTGTGGTGTTTATTTAAAGATAATTTTAGATAGTATATTCGATATCAATCGATCCATCACATCACTCGCTGATTATGACCTACTGATGCAAACACGAATCACCGGGCAAGAAATGTTTAAAAAGGAAAAAAATTGCCCTCCAAATTAATCATTCAACAAATAACAAACCTCGTGCTCGCCTCTTCCCTCTTCTCATCGTCGATTCTCGTCTCCAACTCCTTCACAATCCTCGCCGCTCCCTCCGCTCCCAACTGCGCCACGTGCTCTGTCAGGAATCTGCAAAGGAATTGCATTTATTTGTTTGTTTATTTATTATTCTTTCTTTATTCACCACACGAGACAATGTGCGTTAACAATAAGGGCGGTATGTGCGCAACAGGTGGTATTCGGGCTCAGACGAGCTTATGAGGAAGGGGGAAGGGGCGGGGGAATTTCTTTTTTTTTTACTTCCAAACCCGCAAAGTTTCGGTTGCATCATCAAACCAAAAGTGTAGGCATACGCCCAATCGCAAGTGATCATCACTGACTGACCTCTTGATGCCGTCACTCAATAGATGGTCCATTCCAATGGCTCCTCTGACCTCCTTCTTCTTCTTCTCCTCGCCATTTTCCGGCTTCTCCACGCACTCAATCACCGCCATGATCACCTGTGAATGATGCATATGCCACTTTGAGCTTGAGCATTAATAAATTAATTATAGACCATTATTAGTGCAATACACGCTGCTCTTCATAATCCCCGGTCCAAACAGCTAACGTCTATTTAGCAACTATCGTCTCCGAATTGCATATTCATCACTAAATTGTGTTTCAAAGCACAGCAGGTGCATTCTGGCTGCACAAATACACATAAGTCCCACTCATATGATACTCTTGAGTCAACGGTGCCCCAAATAACCAAACCGAATCGTCCACATGACGACACATCACCTCCACCGAAATCAATCGAAAATTTCTAGCCATTATGAGCATGCATATCCCTGGCGGATAAAGTACTCATTATCAACGACCAACCTCGTCGGCCCATGCGCGCAGGGACGCGAGCGCGCCCAGCAGCTTCTCCGGAGGACCTGTCAAGATATTATTTTATTATTATTTTTTAAAATAGTTTTTTTAACTGACAACTGGGGAATTATTGAATAAATCCCGACCTCCCAGTGCCTTTCTCATCTCCTCCACGAGACTCCTCTCGTTACTGCCCGAATTGTCGAGTGCCACCATCGCTGATTTATCTGAATTTACATTTTCATCATTTTTTCTCGCTGTTTTGAGCTGTTGTACAAGCAACATGATACACATAATAACTCAGTTTTACAAATATTATTTATAAACGTAAAAATAACACTAACCGATTATTCTGGACGAAGTTAGGAGTCAGATGAATCTTTCTTCTTCGTTCGATGCGCGCGATTAGTTCGTCCTTCAAGGCATAATTTAATTTTTAAAACGATTTAAAGTGTCAAGTCGTTTGTTATCAGAAACATTGGTTATCGGCTCGCTAGACGACACCACAAGGGTAAAGGTATAAAAAATACTGAACTTCAGTGTAACAATGCTACTATTATCATGGTGACACCGAAAGATGCCGGGGGAAAGAAGATCGCAAACTGACGACTACCGTACTTTGACAGACTTGGGGACGGGCAGATTCTCGACCGTTCGAAGGTCGTAATGGATGAGTACGGCGACTTCTTGGATGGCCGTCTGTAGAAGACTGTTTGCTCCTGAAAACGAAGATATAATTATGCTGACACATGGAAGCGGCCCTCAAAGGGGTTGATCGAGCACTCAAACATCGCATAGGAAGAATTAAAAATTTAGCTCAACTCGGCAAGCTGGTCTGTTCAAATTACTTTTTCAACCGAGGTCAAGTGCATTTTGATGCTAATGAGAGAGCTTGCGTGCTAAACAAAATATGTCTCCAATCTTACTCGGTCGGAAGATGGATATGGCCGCTCTGTCTACAACAAACGCGGGCACTGGTCGACTGCCAACGTACACCTTGTGACCGTCCTTGTCGTAATTTTGCTGCCCGTTGCCGAGTCGGAACGAGCACAAATCTGCGAAGGAAATCGATAAATTGGTTGGTATTTGAAGGAGTTCATGTATTGAAATTTCAACAACTACTTGAATTTGGGAAATGATTTCGATAAGGAATTCTGCTTTCAATGCTGCATTTTTCCTATGAAGAATACAGACCTATCTTCATCTAAGCATTACTGCCTCGTATGAATAAATTTTTATACATTTTTCCTTGTGTTCCCTAGAATTATAATGACCGACCTTTTTGCCGGTCATCCTAAACTAGGATGAACTTGTGCCCAATGTGCACGTAATGTTTTGTACACGGTGTACACATGTTTCAAGTTCTAGAAATGGCACACATTTGGTCATTCAGACTGTGCAACAACAAGATAAAGAAAGGGCAAAGTTAAGGGCAAAGACAAGTATTTTTCTGACCTCCTGTGTCTTCAAAGCGTCCGGTCCACGGATGGCCACAGTACGTTGTTATATCGATGAACTGCTTGGGGCCGATGTTAGCGTACGGTATGGGACGACCCTGACACGATCAATAAATGAAAAAAAACAACCAATATTCATCAGATGTTGCTTGATATAAAATTTGTTAGCCAATGGTAAAGCTACTTTTAGCTTTTTAACACTATCTAAACGTGTTTAATGATATTTTTATGGTCTTGTAAACTGAATTGTGCAGGGGATAAAGTAAACGAACTTCGTAATTGAGCCAAAAGAGAACGATACTGCCGTTGGCGTAATTGAGAAAGCGCAGTCTTTTTCTCGATAGTGATGGACTCGATGAGAGGTCGGGCACTATTTCGAGTCCGATCTTGTCGGAATGCGATTCAAACCTGTTAAAAGTGCAATTTAACAACACGTAAAGCGCGGATAAATGGAAAGAAAGTTGCAAACAACTAACTTTTTATTGAACTCTATTAGATCCTGGTCCTCCTCTACTGACATGAGGCGTTCAAGCCTAGAGAATCGATGTATCAGTGATGATTATAGTCACTGGACCAGGAAACAGAGCTTTAACACGACAAAAAGATAAGAAATAGTGAGAGTTCAGCAGAAACGAAAGTATGAAAACTTGCAGGCCACCGCAAACTAACGTACTCGACTACCGTACTTCAAGTGACTTGTCGAGAAGTGATTTTATTATTATTAATTTTTAAAATTTGTTTTATGACTTTTCAGCTAAGAAATTCAAACATTATTGCTGTAGAAAAATCAAATAGTTTGTAGAGAAATTCCCATAATTTCTACTAGACTAGTAGATCTCATAGGATACCGCTACAGTATTCTCCGTTTGATCCAAATCGGTTGTCAGACTTTCTTCGCACTGTGTCTCGTATCGAACAGTGCCATTTTACCCCTGGAACAACTGAATAGAAAATTTACTTTATTTTCTGCCTTGGGGAAAGATACATAAATAGTGGGATACGGGACAATATATGTGCGTTACTGTACAATTGTGATAGGTATCTTCGAAGAGAAGCGAGGATCAGAGATCAGAGATCAAAGATCACTTTCGCTCGTACCAGCTGCGGGGCGCGCGCATGCACTCGGTAGAGAAGAGGTTGACGTTGTAGGCCTGTACAGATCAAAGTTCAGATGAGAACCTACGGTATTTTGGATTTGGTATTCTGCGAGAACTGGTCCAAAACTCGAACAAAACTGTTTCCTCGTTTTGTAAATACCTCACCCAAGGTTTATCTAATGTGCATTTCCGGGATCCCATAACTACCGTACCCTCATCCCCACCATATTCCATCCCTACCGTACCCTATCCCTGCCCTACCCTATCACTACTGTACCCCCATTACAACCGTAACTCACACAAGTGAGGCTCAGTGAGAGCATTCCCAGCCCGAATCCCATCATGACGTTGAACTTGTACTGCAGCTCCGCGTGTACCTTAGCGCACGGCTGAAAAAACGATCAGAGATCAAAGATCAAATTTGGTTGGCGGTAGATCACGTTCAGGGTCCTCAGGATGAATAATCGCCGATCAGAGTGAGAGAACACGAGACGGATTCTTCATTCCGATAGCTCAACTTCTGACCTACCGTAACCCCGTAGGATGGATAAGTTTACGGAATTTAGGTTAAAGGGGGATAGGCATCAATATTTTCGTGCATAAACTGGCAACGTGGAATGATAGAGAATGACTACCCGATAAGAGATCACTTTATCCGAACTTCTAGAAATGCCTCTGAAGCTCACTACAGAATTTTAAAGTTCATTGATGTTTCAGGCAAGATTTGGGGTACTGTATTCTCGTATTGACTTTATTGGATTGGGAGTCGAAAATAGCGGCAATAGTGAGGATTGCGCTCGGCGGGAGTCGAACCAACGGGTGTTGGATAGCTAGGCAAAAGCACAACCGCTAGGCTACGAGCCATGGTGATATCCTTGCCCAGAGTCACTTTGATAAGTGCGTATGTTTACAGTAGGATCGCAACGTTTCAGGCTCTTCGTGGTGGGACCCACCAACTTTGATTGATGCCTATCCCCCTTTAACAAATAGCAGTAGTTCAAGGGATAGTGATAGAAGACGTGGCGCGAGATAGAGATGGTGCTTGCGTGACGAAAAGCACGTTTCGTCCAGGTGGTGGAGAATGTGAATATCCAGGCAACACTGTTACCATTCCTGATCAGATCACAAGAAAGTTGAAGATCGATTATGACGTAGATCAAAGACCAATCGAATTGTCTGACTCTCACAATTTTTAATGCTCTCTCGCTTCTCTGATCGACGAGATATCATTGAGAAATGAGAGGACCGGATGATTGTTAGCGTTGAGTTTGATGCTAAAGTTTGAGTGTGAGAGAAGAAGAAGCAGAAAGGTGCGTTGCATGGTGGATTGTGTGAGGGAAGAAGCGACAGTGCAAATAGATCAGACTACACACTGTATTCTACACGATGCCTTTTCCTGATCAGACTGTAGTTTAAATAGATCTTTCAAAAAGAGACAATCCTGTCAAATAAAACATAATTAGCGAGAAATAGTTTTTTCAATCACAATTTATCAGAATGAGTAGCCCGGTGCGATCCAATCAGGCCCTTATGTTTCCACAAGACCGGCGAATGGGCTAATACCGGCCCTCTTCGGGCCACAGCACAACGATTTCTTGCCGATAATGCAAGGCCTGCAATGGGAGATCAAAGATCAAAGATCAGCGGTTCGAATGAAGTAGCAGACTTACGATGATGATTTTTCAAGAATATCCAAATATTAACAAAGCAAGGAAATTTTTTTATGGATTCGCCCGAACCGATCAAGCATTCGGCACAGCCAAAGATCAAAGTCCAAAGACCACACTAGATGGGACAAATGACCACACCGTAGAAGACCAATGCCCCAAGATCAAAGATCAAAGATCAGAGACCAAACTCACTCTCCGAATGTCGTCGGACTTCCGTCCAGCGGGACTGCGCTTCTGATAACCTCGTTCGTGCCCTCCGGGCAAACATTTACCATGCAGACGGGAGATCTGCCGATCCAGGCGCAAGTCTGGGAGAGATCAAAGATCAGTCTGGGAGATCAAAGATCAACCTCATCCGGGTAAACGGCCTGCTTGCAACACAGCGCCTTGTCGCCATGCTGGCAGCGCCTGAATCGTTAGAGGTCAAGGTTCAAAGATCAAAAGATAATGAGGGAATCGAACTTACTCTCCGAAATCTTTGAAAATGCTATTGGCCGGAGCGGAAGCAACCCAGGAGGACCGACTGACCTACGAAAGGAATAATCAATAATCAATACGATAATATGGTAATATTCAATACTCTCTTACCGGTCAGAAAGCCGATAGATGAAGGGATCAAAGATCAACGATCATTTTCTCGAACAAACCTCCGAAAAGCCGGCACTGCACTTTGCCGACTGACACATGGGAGCAGTGCCTAGCCAATGGCATTTCTGAAATAATATAATTTTCATTTCAATATAGAAATCGTCAGCGAACAGTGAGAATCGTCAGTGAATACAATAGGCACGATGTCTTCCAGATATAGTAGCTTTAAAAAACGACAAGTCAACTTTCATATGAGGCCGTTTGCGTAAGAATCGAGCAGTTTCGGATAGGTCTGGCACAGCTCAAAAATGTCCATTCTCTGAAACTTCGCGATTTGGGGTTCTTGAGGGTGCTGATGACGATGGGCACTTTCATTTTGCCCGTAGTTCATCCTTTGGCTCCAGATGACGTCACGTTGAAATCAGTTTTCTTGGAATATCTCAGCATTCATTATGTCTAATTTTATGCAACTTTGGCATCGGATACGGAATTGGATAGTGATCACGCCTGTTTTCGAAAATTTTTGATTTTTTAATTAATAAAGTTGTAAAATGGAACTTCTCGGGGAGCCCAGGGTAATCGGGGAGAGTAGGACAGATCGGACCGTAATGACGAGACAATTCGAAATCTGTTTTAAAATTAATTCTAAGTGGTGCCCATAACGAGAAAATCGACTTATAGTGTACCTGGTTTGTAAGTAAATCCGACGATCTTTCCGCTTGTTTACTTCCTTCCTTTGATCTACCCGAGTCTCTCCTCCGTGACCTCTTCCCTCTCTCTGTGCTCTCTCGATTCCCCCTGCTCTCTCGCCTCTCTCGGGAGTATAACTCCGATCGATAAGAGGAAGGAAGTAAACAAGCGGAAAGATCGTCGGATTTACTTACAAACCAGGTACACTATAAGTCGATTTTCTCGTTATGGGCACCACTTAGAATTAATTTTAAAACAGATTTCGAATTGTGTCGTCATTCCGGTCCGATCTGTCCTACTCTCTCCGATTACCCTGGGCTCCCCGAGAAGTTCCATTTTACAACTTTATTAATTAAAAAATCAACAATTTTCGAAAACAGGCGTGACCACTATTCAATTCCATATCCGATGCCAAAGTTTCATAAAATTAGACATAATGAGTGCTGAGATATTCCAAGAAAACTGATTTCGACGTGACGTCATCTGGAGCCAAAGGATGAACTATGGGCAAAATGAAAGTGCCCATCGTCATCAGCACTAGGGATGGCAATTTGTGTCTGAACCGACCGAACTCCCCGCGCGATTTGGGACAGGAATGAGTCCGAATGAAAATGCTCTCTCACTTTTCAGACACTAGAGTGTCCGAGAATAATAGAATGAAATTTTGAGACACTTTAGTGTCCCAATCATTTCCCTCTCCCTCTCATTCTGTGGCGAACAATGCCATTCGACAGCTCTGGGCAGACAAGGAGAGAAGGAATGGAGACACTCCAGTGTCTGAGACACAATGGTGTCCGAGATTTGGGACACTAAAGTGTCTGAGACAATAAAGTGTCCCAAAAGTTCAGATCAAAATTGTCTCAGACACTCCATTGGACACAAATTGCCATCCCTAATCAGCACCCTCAAGAACCCCAAATCGCAAAGTTTCAGAGAATTGACATTTTTGAGCTGTGCCAGACCTTGCTCGATTTTTACGCACACGGCCTCATATCTATTGGAACGAGTACGGTAACTTCAGGGACTTCAAGATATATCATAATTTCACTTTCTGAGGATACTGCGATCAAAGATGAAAGGTCAGTAAGGATACGGTAGGATAGATACGGTAGCGTCTCACATCGATGAACTTATTGATCAGGGCAGCACTTTCATCCTTGCAGCACAGCGTCTTGCCCGTCGAATTGGGGAAATGGAGGCAGATCCTGAACAGAAGGTATGAAAAGATACGGTAGGGTACAGTATGAGCGATAATCTAGTTGTTTTTGAAGTACGGTATTAGTGAAAGATCAAATGTCGCAAAACAAAGTTCAAGACTACGGTAGAACACAATATATTATTGATACGGTAGCTTCAAGATACGGTAATGAACAAAAATATCCCACGATCCGAAGCCACCGAATAGATGATTGTACGAAGCGTCCAGTGCCTGGACCATCGTCGTGTACCCTCTAGGACAGACTCCATCACTGCAAATGGGTCCCGTACCGAGCCAATGACAGTCCTGAAGATCAAAGGTCAGAGATCAGAGATCAAAGCTCAAAGATCAACTCACATATGCTCCTTTTGCGTGAGCTCCTGGAGCGGCAAGGAAGACCAGCAAGAGAGAGGAGACGACTGAAATGAAGTACATTATATCGTAAAGAAATTAAATGAAATGAAATCGTGCCTGTGAGCATGACGAAAAGCGGAGAAAAGTGGAGCTAGGACCACTCGAGACGCGCGGAATTGCGAGAATGAGGATGAAGTTGTTTTTAAATTGATTTCCAATGAACTTTTAATTGTAAAACAAGGATCATTGTCCGAGTGAGTATGTAAAGACTGTAATTTTTTGAGGGGGAATTAATAGTCCTAACAACCTACAGTACTCCAATAACGCTTGACTGAATTTGTGAGCCGGATGACTGGGCCAGAGAAATCCGGAGAAGATTTCAACGTAACCCTATTCCTGAGGTCAATCGTCACACGCGATATTACGATCGCAATATTCCCCAGAGCACAAATAATATCGTCGATGAATCAGTGCCTCACTGCTTTTTGATGATCTGTCTGTCTCATTTCACGATGTTCCTTCGTTTTTCTGACTGAAGATAGAACAGGGTAAAATGAAGAGACGAGCACACCACTGTCTTTTTCTATGGAATCGACGGCTGAACATCTGGGAAACCATTTCGAGTAAGATTGCGATCGTTCATGTATCGAGGAAGCGTCGCCTATCAGGTAACATTTTAAAATTTTCAATGACAATAATTTAGCATTTTGCTAATTGTTAATAGATAATTTTGACCATTCAGTCCTACTTTGTTTTCAAACTTGCCACTCGACTGCAATGCATGCTCACGCTGGCCGTACTCTGTAGCTTCATTTTTTATACCATCTACTCACCGACGAGAAGCGATAATGACATGCTTATCGGATTAGAATTCGTGCGTTTATATTTAAATGTTTTGCAAATATTGGGGCGATACTCACAGATGATGAAAGATACTTTTTCAGATCTTTGTCCTGATTTTCACCTTGCTCTCGATAAACTCCCTCGCTCTCTCATCCAAAATGATCTCATGGAAAAGCACCACTATTCTTCTTGTGCATCAAATTTACGTTGTAAGAACATACATTTGAGGGTGATTGCGTCATTTATTTTTCGCCATCATTTCAGATAACCTACATTATATTTCTTCTTGCGGGCCGTATGATTCTCTACTATTTCGGTAAGCAGTTTGTATACAATGGCGTCTTGAAACGATTATCAACGAGCAATTCTCCTTGATTTGTTTTTTATTTCAGCTTCGAAAAGATTCGAGTTGCTGTACATTTTAATGTTCACATACGTCATGCTCTCCATCGCACTTCTGGGCAAATAGCTGAACATTATTGCTTCATATTTTAGACAATAAAACTTTTTTCAAACTCATTAATTCAAATTCAGCAATCGCCCTCTTCAATACGCGCGGGATGCGCACCCACTTCATCGATGCGAAACGTGATCGCACCCGGGAATCAGCAGTTGCCCACCGCAACACCTACCCCTCATTTGATGCGAGTGGTCCCGAGCCAGTCTTGAAAGTATATAGAAAGTCGCCTGATACCCTAGAGGACCAAATGAAGTGAGAAAACTCTCAATTTTCTGAAATTTTTTGGTTTATCATCATTGAGCAATCACTGTGTGGGATACACATCTGAGCCGGTCCTCAAATCTTTCCGGAAGCTTTCTCATTTGTTACATGACCAGCTAAAGTGAGAAGGTTTGATTTTCTCCAATTCATCGGGTTATCTTATTTCAGGGGACCTCCCGATGCCCCGAAACTGGCGATGGAACGCATGGAAAGCCCTTCGGCTGAGGATTATCTCGACTTTGAGCCACCTAAACCTTCTAAACCTCACGATGATGCGAAAAAGAGAAACGAAACGGCTCCTTTGATGATGTGCTGGCCGAATTGACGAAGCGACAAGCAAAACTGCAAAAGTATTGAATTTCAAAAACGCACGATAAAACCGAAGTTCCTCTTGTATTTGATTCAAAATGCATTTAAGATGTTCCAATAACAGATACTTAATTTGATGCTGCTCACGGATGAAAACTATGCATGGGGAATTCAAACATTTGAAACACTTCACTTCAAACATTTGGCACTTCACTTCAAACATTTGGCACTTCACTTCAAACATCTTCACTTCAAAACACTTCAAACATTTGGCATTTGATCGTCGATTCATCATCTTTGCCTTCGGTTTTTCATCTTTATCGTTCTCTATTCAGCTGCCAGAACTAATGAAAATCGATTTGACATGCGCCCACTCGCAATATACTGAAATGAGCAAAATGTTTTCGGTTCTTGAAATGAGTCAGGTATACCTTTTTTTCGCGATGCGATTCAACCTAAAAACTGTATATATCGCCTCCGTAGACGTGGTTTTCTTGTCGTTTCGATGTGTTGCGGTGGAGCAAGGTGGAGCAGGTGGAGGTGGAGTATTTTAAAAATTGCCATGAGCCTCCAAGTTGGCTCATATCAATTTCTAATAATTTGCATTGAAATAACATTTCAGTCACACATCGGCATCAGGGCTGTGCGGCATGGCCATGCCGTTATGCCGAATATGCCGTTTATACCGGTTTTTTCATGCCGATTATGCCGTGCCGAAATCGGCATCAGGTTTTTTTCATGCCGAATTCTAAAAAATGTACTTTTTTTGGAAGATGTTTTTCAAAATCACAGAGTTTTGGTGAATAAAAACCTTATTTTGTCGTGCAGAATAGATGTAAAAATCGATCCTTTCTAAGAAGCTCGGTGGATTCTACACTCGCCATAAAACTTAGCAATTAAACACCCCGAAATTTTATAATTTCCGTTTTTTATTGAAAAAAATTCATGCCGTTAATGCCGGTTTTTGGCATCAAAGTCGCAACGAGACTCCAAACCGGGATAACTCTGGCATTTATTTGTTCCTTCGTGATCCCAGCCTATCTCATATCTATCATGAGAGGAATCAGTCTCATGAACGTGGTATCGTGGCTATGGAATTGGTATGATTAGATGAAACAATATAAAAATACAAAGCTGGCCGGCCCTCGCTCCTTCATGTCACTCAAGGGTGATACAGAACTCTCTTATTTTTGTTCACTCATTCAGTACCCCGATCTGTCCGATTCCCGTCTCTTCCATCCATACACTGTGAACACCCCTCCCATGCTCCTCCGCCGGTGCAGCCACTGGTGATATTTTGCAGTGGGTCCGGCGCGAGGAAACAAAAAAAAAGAAAGACAATGCAAACAACGCAAACGAAAAGCATCAACTTGATGAAGTACCATTGGGCACTGCAATTCAACTCTCGAGTCCGGACGTCTTCAGACGACAACGACGATGGAGAGGGAGGGCCAGTTTGGCCACAGCATGAGTGAGGCCGCCGCAGAGAAGATGGAGGAGGCGCGGACGCTGAAAAAATGCGAAATGTGAAAAATGGACCGACTTATTTTCAATTTTTTCATGTATTTCTTTGGAAATAGAAAAACGGTCACGTGACCACTAAGAGGCGTCAGCGTTTTCAAGGAGACGAAACATGATTTCATCAGGATATGAGCTGAAAATGCAAAAATACAAGTACGCAATTTAAAAATTGGCGATAGCCTCCGGCCTCCCTATTAAAAACACCACTGAAATAATCGAAAAGACCAACCTAATCAGCCGTCGAATAGAAGGGTCCAATTGATGGAAGGGCGAGCGGCTTGTTGGCGGCCAGAGGCACTCATCGGAGGGAGTTAGATCAGAGGGGCGAGACAGCGAACCTGAAGAATAGGAGATGAAACATGATTTCATCAGGATATGAGCCGAAACTGCAAAAATACAAGTACGCAATTTAAAAATTGGAGATAGCCGATATGAGCCGAAATAGAAAAATACAAGTATGCAATTTAAAAATTGGCGATAGCCTTCGGCCTCCCTATTGAAAAACGCCACTGAAATAATCCCAAAGACTAACCTAAGCTGACGTCGAATGGACGGCTCCAATTGATGGAGGGACGAGTGGCTGCTTGTCGGCCAGAGGCACTCATCTTAGGGAGCAACATCAGAGGGACGAGAAAGCGAGCCTGAAGAATAGGAGATGAAACATGATTTCATCAGGATATGAGCCGAAAATGCAAAAATACAAGTACGCAATTTAAAAATTGGCGATAGCCTGAGGCCTCCCTATTAAAAACACCACTGAGATAATCCAAAAGATCAACCTAATCTGCCGTCGAATAGAAGGGTCCGATTGATGTAAGGACGAGCGGCTTCTTGGCGGCCAGAGGCCCTCATTGGAGGGAGTTAGATCAGAGGGACGAGAAAGCGAGCCTGAAGAATAGGAGATGAAACATGATTTCATCAGGATATGAGCCGAAAATGCAAAAATACAAGTACGCAATTTAAAAATTGGCGATAGCCTCCGGCCTCCCTATTAAAAACACCACTGAGATAATCCAAAAGATCAACCTAATCTGCCGTCGAATAGAAGGGTCCGATTGATGTAAGGACGAGCGGCTTCTTGGCGGCCAGAGGCCCTCATTGGAGGGAGTTAGATCAGAGGGGCGAGACAGCGAACCTGAAGAATAGGAGATGAAACATGATTTCATCAGGATATGAGCCGAAACTGCAAAAATACAAGTACGCAATTTGAAAATTGGCGATAGCCTCCGGCCTCCCTATTAAAAACACCACTGAGATAATCCAAAAGATCAACCTAATCAGCCGTCGAATAGAAGGGTCCGATTGATGTAAGGACGAGCGGCTTCTTGGCGGCCAGAGGCACTCATTGGAGGGAGTTAGATCAGAGGGGCGAGACAGCGAACCTGAAGAATAGGAGATGAAACATGATTTCATCAGGATATGAGCCGAAACTGCCAAATACAAGTACGCAATTTAAAAATTGGCGATAGCCTCCGGCCTCCCTATTAAAAACACCACTGAGATAATCCAAAAGATCAACCTAATCTGCCGTCGAATAGAAGGGTCCGATTGATGTAAGGACGAGCGGCTTCTTGGCGGCCAGAGGCACTCATTGGAGGGAGTTAGATCAGAGGGGCGAGACAGCGAACCTGAAGAATAGGAGATGAAACATGATTTCATCAAGATATGAGCCGAAACTGCAAAAAACAAGTACGCAATTTAAAAATTGGAGATAGCCTACAGCGATAGCCTATAGCCGATAGCGATAGATAAATTGGCGATAGCGATAGCCTTCCATGTATCCCTTTGGAAATAGAAAATCTGGTGCGTTACCACTAAGCGGCGTTTTCAATCCAAGAATTGCGCGCAGTATTTCACAAATCGGTGAAACAAAGATAAAGAATGTGTTTTCGGAAGCGGGACGGAGGAAGAGTTTTGGAAAACGGAAATGTAAATTTAAAAATAATCGGTTATCTGTCCTGAGTCAGTCTTGAAACATAAATGCACAGGGAATGTATTATGATGAATCATAATAGTGATGCTCACATTAGTGATACTCAAAATAAACTCCACTAGACAAATCAGTCGAATGATTTTTAAAGATGGTACCCACTGAATTTAAAAAGTAAAGATGCTCGGGAAACACAAATTCAGTGGGCACCAAATAGATAAACTCAAAAATTACAACTTCTGACACACGAAACAAAACGAACGTTAAATAACACAATTACTATTGAATGCTTAGTAGGATAATTGAATCTATTAGAATCGGAGAAGGCTTTTCTTTACAGGTTAAGAATCACTTTATGCTCAATATATTTCCAATCAATCTTCTTTATCACCTCTCTTACCTGCTTGGGCCCTGTGCTGTCTCCTCTCCTCTTCAGTCATTTCCCCATTGGAGGAATGGGAGAGAAGGACGAGAGAGAGAAGAGCGAGGGAAAGAAGGACGAGGGAGGCCATCTCTGAAACCATTCTAGGTTATGATAGTAACAACAATCAATAAAATATCGTATTTCAGTTGCGCTCGAATTGAAATTTTGAAAGGCAATGCGATTTTCCGTGAAGAACAAAACCACGGGCAATTATTCAACATGTTCGAAAAGCTATACCAGCTGAATAAAAAAAGTGAATCCATCTTCAGCGGTGTTTTAGAATGCAATGTGAATACATTATATTAGTTATGAACCCCAATACCACGGAGAAATATTTCAATGTGATCAAAAGGCTGAATGAAAATCTGATCCACCTGCACTATTTTGAAAAGCAGCGCGATTATTTTAGTATTCACTGTGGCGCTCAAAACCCAAAAAAAATCAATTAAAGACTGACCGAAAGGGTTGCGGTCCTTGGGGGCGTCCTTGGGCTATTCAGCTCCAATCAACCAATTAGCTTATTGTTAGAAGAACATTCCAGAGGCTCCGCCCATCTCTTGTTGTTCCTTCACGGAGATCTCGAAGTACTGGTAGATGATGGTCACAGCCAACAGAATACCAGTTTCCGATCCGATAGCTCCTGCAATGTACAATCATTACAAACTTGAACAACCTTACGAATTCCATATTTCAAACAAAAGTAAACAAATAAATATTAAAATAGTTAACCGACCCATGAAGTCAGCAGTGACGGAGAGGGCTCCGATGCAGAGACCTCCGAAGGAAGCAGCGGTGGGGACGTATCCACGACGGTTACAAAATAAGAAAAACGGCTGGTTGGTTTAAAAAGCGGTTTGAATTGGCGGTTTAAAATTGGCAGGCAATTGAGACAATTCCGTAATTGCCAATCAATACTCAATAATCGATCGATAGTCTCATTTGGATACCGTACCTGTTCAGCTCATGGATCATCGACTTCTCACGATGTCCTCTCATGACCATAGCCTGCTCCTTAAGTTGCTTGGCAGCTTTCTTGGCAGAAGAGCCAGACACATCGATCCACGTCTTAGAGAAGAAGGCGCACGATCCGAGCATGAAGACAATGTAGATGATGCAGTGAAGAGGGTCTTCGAGCACGTGTCCAAGAGTCTCAGGAGGAGACAGATGGTAGCAGATTCCTCCAATGGGGAAGCTGCGGTAGGCTCCCGAAGCATCCGACCAAGTACCGAGAAGGTTCACGAAGATGTTACCTCCGAACTTCGAGGCAAGCATCTGTAATGGATAAATAACTAGTAGGCGACGGATTGAATGAATGAAAGGTTAAATAAGATGAGTGAAGTGTAGAGTGGTGAAAACAAATTTCCAAATATTTGGTTAACAGGCAAATGAACCGCATTTTTGACGACAGAGAATTCAGAATGAGGAGAGCAGAGAATTATTTTCGAATATCTGGACATTTGCTTTCGACACTCTAGTGAAGTGACTACAAACCTGAGAGATGACGTAGAGATTAGAGACGAGGGAAGCCTGGAGAATAATGAGAATGTTGAAGGTGTAGAAGAGCTTGATGGGGTGAGACGAGTACTGGCCACGGTAGCGATCAGACATGATGGAGAGATCGACACGAAAGCCCTGCAGATAACAAATTTGATCTTGCATGATCTTTATTTAATTAATTCAAAATAAAATAAAATATCTCACGTGGAAGTAGATGACTACAGCGAATACGAGGACGGTGGCCATCAGATTCATGAGGTTGGGAAGGTTTCGTCTGTAGAAGGCCTCACGGACAGCACGCACCTTTAATGAAACATGTATGTTTTGATATTATCTTTATTATTTCAATTTTTTTACAGATAATGGGGCCAGTGATGACGTCATCATTCAAGGGTTAAACGGGAGAAAGTGTGTCTCACCTTGTCGGATCTGGTGGCGAGAAGGTGGAAGAGGGCAATGACTGTTCCCTCGAATTCGGTTCCATGGTCAGTGTTCATTGTAACAGGCGAGAAGGCCTTCCACACGATAGTCTCGCAGTTGTTCGTTGTGATGACGAGGGAGATTCCAGAACCGAGACCGTCACCCTTCTGAAATTAATTATCGATTAGTGAATGACGTAATTAACGAGTTGAAGGATGCTCAGATGAATACTAGGGTTGGTATTTCGGTGTTTGCAACGTTGCAATAGCTATTCCCTAGGTAGCAACGTTGCACGGAAGGCGAGGGTAGGGGGAGGGTCTCTCATTTTCGCACGCTCTCTCGCCTATCTCTGCCCTTCCCTAGAGAGGTAGCAACGTTTCTACGAGTTCCTCGATAGGTAGTAACGTTGCTACCCTTCCCCTACCATTGCAACGTTGCAATGTCGCGTCGTTTAGCCAACCCTGATGCATACCTGGAGGAGTTCGTCGAGAAGGAGCACGATAAAACCGGCGAAGACGAGTTGGGCAACGATGAGAAGGCAGATTCCGGCTCCGATGTCAGAGGGCTCTCCGTAGAGTCCAGAGGCAACGCACATGATAGCCTGTCCGACGGTGATCACCATTCCGAAGACTGAAATTAAGCATATTAATTTAACTTAAATCGAGAATAACAAAATATATATCAAAATAATGTGGTGGTCACTCACGCTTCTGGGCTCCGTTGAAGAGGGACCGGTCCTTGGGACGAGTACCCTCGATGATCTTGGCACTAGCCAGCAAGCTGCATGATGAGACCAGAGGTGACGATGGGCGTGATACCAAGCTCCATCACGGGTTCCTCTGTTGGAGGCCATGATCAGTCGAAGACAGTAGGATGGATCGGCAGAGTCAGTCGATTGCATTGGCTGACTGCAAGACGAACATTTTCGATCAATAACTCAATAATTCCCATCGTACCTCTCATCCTTTCCTTCTGTCCCTCTTCCATTTCCGGACCAAGTGGGAGGAGGGAGGGTCGGGACCAGACTGAAAGAAGACAATCATCAATCAATGAATCAATAATTTATACCGTACCTCTCATCCTTGCCTACTGCTTCCAATCGAGGGCCAGTCGCTCGGACGACGTCATCATCCCTTGCACTCGATCGTCGACGCAGCCTCGTCTCTCCTCAATGGGTCAAATTAGCATCTCCATACACAAATAACTCTCGCGTATCAGATATTATGTCATTTCTAATCTCCTCCCTATGAAACTTCACATTTCACTCTTCACTCCTCTCACACGGCCAAAATTCCAAACATAATCCACATGAATATTGCCAGAAGCCCTTCCCTTCTACGACACCATTGCACTTTGCCAATCCTATCTCACTGTAACAGTTACTATAATACCCGCCTCCCCAGACAAACTGAATCGAGATTTAACTGTAAACGAGGCGATAGCAATCTCGGACGTGTCGGGACCATCCACCGCGACCAGCGAAGAGGGTGATTTGGTCACAGGTCTCCCACATGGTGGGCACCCGTTGTTTGGCTTGTGGCCTCACTCCTACCGACTAGACGATCCCTGCACCTGCGACAGTGCGTGACTATCCGCCCCTCGCCACGCGAGGAGTTGATCACTATCGCCCTAAGCGACCCCCCTAGACATCACACTTCTTCCAATTTCTTCATATATCTCACAGCCCCATCTCACTCCTCCGCCCCCCCCCCATCCCTTCTCCCCCATACAGCCGCTGCAGCACCTGCCCGTTAGGGCACTCGCTTTCGGCGAGAGTGCGCGCTTTATCTCGTGCAAACTCACGAGTCCAGCATACCAAGCCCGAAGAGCACCCAAACTAGTTCGGTGCCAGGAGCCATGCCTATCGGCTACCCGGACAGGGAGAGGAACGCCTGTCCGAGCTTTTCTGCTCGGTATGCTGAGCTGTATGTTCCTTAGCCTTATCCCATACACTCTCTTCTTCAATGTGTTCTTCTCCACTCCCCTGGACATCTCCCCCCAGTTGGGGGTTACTCATTTAATGAGTAGCACACACCGTGCGCACACTATGATGGCTTCGCGAGGCAACGCACAGTGGCCCCAGAGGGATGCGTGTATATTGCTTATGCTACGCTCGGTCGTCCATCAACGGGCCCACGGATCCGGCAGTGTCAGGATCAACGCGAATTAGAGGAATCATATCTTCTCTCGCCTACTCTGATGGAGATCCAGGTGCACGCTTGCCAGAGTTGAAATAGTATTTGGAGAATATCAATGGTTTTGCGCACCTTTTCAACTTTGGCAGCAACCGACTGTCACTCAACTGGTGAGGCTACCAGAAGTGAGACAGCCTTAGGGTTGCAAACATGCATGAAGCCGAGAGTGCTCCTCTCTGGCTTCGGCCATACATCCCGGCATGGTAGATGTACAGGGCCATCTGGTCTCTCTTTTCTTTCGCCAACCGCACCGGGCCCAACACTTGCCTCATGGCGACACGGCAACATCCATACTTTAGACACCAGAGTATCACATCCCATAGAACATCGCTTCAATAACACACATACACATCCCACTAGACTCTGGAGCCTAAAATAAGGAAGTGCTCAAGACACACCTCTGTAACAGAGGGGACACCAGTGTTGTCGCCGATGCCCGGCTACGGTGCACGTGCTAGTCACGTCTCCCTTCCTATGCGGTTTAAAATAGGATCAGTGAAGAGTACTGATGGCGAAAAAAAATATGAATGTTGTTAAACAATTAGCGAGAAAACGAAAATGACGAAAATACTCTTCGATTCCGACCCTATTCTATTCCGCCCACCCTGTTACTTACGAGTTAGAAGACCTTACACAACAGAAAAGCACGAAAAAGCGCTAGAGCGCTAGCGGAGAGCCGCAAAACAAGGGGAAGCAAAAACATCACCGGATTTAGCGCTGACGAAGCGAGACCCGTGTAGATGACGTCGTCGAGCTCATTCCATTGGGGAGGGGAGGAGCGGTGACGCAAGCATAGAACTGAAAAGGACAATGATGATGAACAACAATGATGATATTACGCGCAAACAACAACATGAGAAATAAGAGCGGGTTGGGACAGACTGAGGGGACAAGGAATGGACGTGCAAAATGGTAGAAATAGTTTCGAAATAATCTATTCAGAAATTGTCATCATCCTAGTGCTCATTTGTGCCTTTCATTTGTGTGAACACGTGGTTGAATTTACGCAAACAGTAGTGCTCGCAGCATTCGCGACGCGCAACAGCCAAAAAAGGACGAAAAACGAGAAATCAAAAGCTAGCATTTTTAAAAGCATTTTCGAAAATAAAATCAATACCAAAGACTGGTTTTACAGCGCGAAAGATAGGCCGCGGCAGCGCTAAACGGTGACCAAACAGATAGTCCTATTATAGAAGTGATGCGCGCGCAATGGGCGTCGATGGTTCAGCGCAGATGACTATCCTCGTGAGACAAGGGATTTATCAGCATGCAATCGAAACAGCAAAAAAAGGCGCGTAAAAAGGAGCGGAGGAATGGGAGCGCCCGCGTGATGGGAAGAGGGTGTGAGTATCGAATGAGGAAGGGGATTGTTGTTGACAAAAGAATCCCAGACGATCGATATCAAGAGTGGGTAGATCAAAGAGGCCGTTTGCAACGTTTGACCTCTTGACCTCGCGCGCTAGTCATGAATTCACTAGCGCAGCAGCTCTAACTCTAATTTCAGAGATTACTGTAGCATTTTCGTTCAAACTTTTGGAATCGTTCTTCTTTCATTCAAGTGCTAATTAGCACTAAAGGATGCTTGTTTCTATCGTTTTTTCACGTTGCATGACCCTGTGCAGCCCTCCTTGTGAAAATTGCTGATAATCTGCGTCATCTCCCTTTGTGTTTCCCTATCACCGACCTCCACAGAAAGTTATAGGTCTCGAACTGTTCCAAATGTGCCTCGTTCTTATCACTTTTTCGCACACATTAGAGTTGTTTGACGTTAATTCTTCTTATTTACCGTTTTTGTTTCAGTGGCCATCACTCTCATCAACGACGAAGGATGCGCGGCCCATCCAGCTTTGCCGAGAGAAGCGCAGTGCGTTAGTTTTCCTTGAACTAAACTAGTCGTTGCTGTCGTTCGCCTCACGTAGTTGGCCTCAATGTAATATTTAAAAAATTATTTATTCAGGTAAAGTCGTTTTGCGACATGATGCACACGACGGAGGAAGTGGCCATGCCTGTCGCCGTCGGATACGATGTGGATGAGGCCATCGACAACTACTATCAGGTGAGAGAAACCTGATTATCGGCTACAACTGGAAATGGCGCTGCGGTTACTTAATACTTGTGATTTTAAAATAGATGGAATTTGTAACGTTGAACGAAGAGCCGTTCCTGATCTTGTATGAGTGATTGCTCTAGATTTAGAACCACATTAGTTGTTTCAACGTCTAAATAATTTGCAATTTTACTTATTTCAATTAGTTCGCATAATTACAGCCTGCGCACGGATTCGATGAATTGTGCTCAATTGGATGAAATCGACCAGGGACTGTTCAAGTCGATCTAGTTCAAGGTTGGGGTGTGTTAGCGTTGCTTTGTTTGCTTGTGTGTAGAAAATGACCAAAATCTATTGACCCACACAAATGGCGCTCTAGTACAATATCTGATAGGTGGCAACGACATTCAGGCGGTGTACCACTTCACGTTCGGGTACGATAAGAAGGCGGGCCAGCGCAATCTCGACCTGGAGATGGCTCTAATCTGCTGGAGGATCCTCTTCCAGGATCAGGTAAGAATTACGAATTTTAGATTATTCCTAAGAGACTTAAATGTTTTTCCCCGAAGCGTATGCTTTCAAGTTTGGAATAGCCTACGATATCAAGCATGCGATACCAATTATAATTTCTGGAGCTTCACTATCGTTATGCCCGCTGAATTTAGCTACCATGAGCAACGTTAGTCCTGTTACGTAGTGCCAGAAGATAGAGAGCCGATCCTAGTTGTTTACATCGTTTTTATCTCTCGTTGACCCCACGAGATCCCTAGGATCGCCAACTGCCTCACTCTAGTCCCTTCCCCCCACTGGAGGAAGATCCGATAAACTAATGCCGAGCAACATCTAGTAGTCCGCATATCTAGCCTAACGGAGAGTAATACATTCGTCCGTTACAGTCCTATTCCATCCAAACATTATTAAATAAATTTTTATTCGCAGATGCAGGGGACAAGATGGCGACCACTCTCAACAAGGAAGGACCTTCTTATGCCGACCAAGGAATCGAACAGCTAAGTCGCCTTCCCCTAGGATGGTGTGGATTCTGAGCCACTAATGTCCTAGCTTTTCGGGTTGCGGTTCTGCGGATTTGACTGTTTTCTTAGTATTAAAATATCGGCGCTTTTGGGTATTCGAGCTACAAGATTTCCCATGAGAGAATCGAACTCATTGTGTTAAAAAAGTGAATCCCTTGTTATTTTTTTCTGGGGGTTTTGAATATGCAAATGATTTGCTAATAGTTTTTGAATGGCAAATGATGGTTGGACGACATCGTGGAGGAGGAGCAACTTCATGGCCGGCCGGCCCGCAATTGCCGCTACATACCGCAGTGTGGTTGGACGACATAGTGGAGGAGGAGCAACTTCATGGCCGGCCGGCCCGCAATTGCCGCCACATACCGCAGTGTGGTTGGACGACATCGTGGAGGAGGAACAATCTTCATGGCCGGCCGGCCCGCAATTGCCGCCACATACCGCAGTGTGGTTGGACGACATCGTGGAGGAGGAGCAACTTCATGGCCGGCCGGCCCGTAATTGCCGCCACATACCGCAGTGTGGTTGGACGACATCGTGGAGGAGGAGCAACTTCATGGCCGGCCGGCCCGCAATTGCCGCCACATACCGCAGTGTGGTTGGACGACATCGTGGAGGAGGAGCAACTTCATGGCCGGCCGGCCCGTAATTGCCGCCACATACCGCAGTGTGGTTGGACGACATCGTGGAGGAGGAGCAACTTCATGGCCCGCCGGCCCGCAATTGCCGCCACATACCGCAGTGTGGTTGGACGACATCGTGGAGGAGGAACAATCTTCGGCCGGTGGTGATGGGGGTGGTCGGTGGGAGGGCCTCATCACAAGCAATTGCCGCCACATACCGCAGTGTGGTTGGACGACATCGTGGAGGAGGAACAATCTTCGGCAGTCGATGATCCATGAGCTGAACAGGTACGGTATCCAAATGAGACTATCGATTGATGATTAATTTTTTTTTAAATTCACCACTTGCAGATACGTCCCCACCGCTGCTTCCTTCGGAGGTCTCTGCATCGGAGCCCTCTCCGTCACTGCTGACTTCATGGGTCAGTTAACTATTTTAATATTATTTGTTTACTTTTGTTTAAAATATGGAATTGTAAGGTTGATCAAGGTTCTATTTATTGTGCATTGCAGGAGGTATCGGATCGTCATCACAAGCAATTGCCGCCACATACCGCTGTGTGGTTGGACGACATCGTGGAGGAGGAGCAACTTCATGGCCGGCCGGCCCGCAATTGCCGCCACATACCGCAGTGTGGTTGGACGACATCGTGGAGGAGGAGCAACTTCATGGCCGGCCGGCCCGCAATTGCCGCCACATACCGCAGTGTGGTTGGACGACATCGTGGAGGAGGAGCAACTTCATGGCCGGCCGGCCCGTAATTGCCGCCACATACCGCAGTGTGGTTGGACGACATCGTGGAGGAGGAGCAACTTCATGGCCGGCCGGCCCGCAATTGCCGCCACATACCGCAGTGTGGTTGGACGACATCGTGGAGGAGGAACAATCTTCGGCCGGTGGTGATGGGGGTGGTCGGTGGGAGGGCCTCATCACAAGCAATTGCCGCCACATACCGCTGTGTGGTTGGACGACATCGTGGAGGAGGAACTTCATGGCCGGCCGGCCCGCAATTGCCGCCACATACCGCAGTGTGGTTGGACGACATCGTGGAGGAGGAGCAACTTCATGGCCGGCCGGCCCGCAATTGCCGCCACATACCGCAGTGTGGTTGGACGACATCGTGGAGGAGGAACAATCTTCGGCCGGTGGTGATGGGGGTGGTCGGTGGGAGGGCCTCATCACAAGCAATTGCCGCCACATACCGCAGTGTGGTTGGACGACATCGTGGAGGAGGAACAATCTTCGGCCGGTGGTGATGGGGGTGGTCGGTGGGAGGGCCTCATCACAAGCAATTGCCGCCACATACCGCTGTGTGGTTGGACGACATCGTGGAGGAGGAACTTCATGGCCGGCCGGCCCGCAATTGCCGCCACATACCGCAGTGTGGTTGGACGACATCGTGGAGGAGGAGCAACTTCATGGCCGGCCGGCCCGCAATTGCCGCCACATACCGCAGTGTGGTTGGACGACATCGTGGAGGAGGAGCAACTTCATGGCCGGCCGGCCCGCAATTGCCGCCACATACCGCAGTGTGGTTGGACGACATCGTGGAGGAGGAACAATCTTCGGCCGGTGGTGATGGGGGTGGTCGGTGGGAGGGCCTCATCACAAGCAATTGCCGCCACATACCGCAGTGTGGTTGGACGACATCGTGGAGGAGGAACAATCTTCGGCAGTCGATGATCCATGAGCTGAACAGGTACGGTATCCAAATGAGACTATCGATTGATGATTAATTTTTTTAAATTCACCACTTGCAGATACGTCCCCACCGCTGCTTCCTTCGGAGGTCTCTTCATCGGAGCCCTCTCCGTCACTGCTGACTTCATGGGTCAGTTAACTATTTTAATATTTATTTGTTTACTTTGTTTAAATTATGGAATTTGTAAGGTTGATCAAGGTTCTATTTATTGTGCATTGCAGGAGGTATCGGATCGTCATCACAAGCAATTGCCGCCACATACCGCTGTGTGGTTGGACGACATCGTGGAGGAGGAACTTCATGGCCGGCCGGCCCGCAATTGCCGCCACATACCGCAGTGTGGTTGGACGACATCGTGGAGGAGGAGCAACTTCATGGCCGGCCGGCCCGCAATTGCCGCCACATACCGCAGTGTGGTTGGACGACATCGTGGAGGAGGAGCAACTTCATGGCCGGCCGGCCCGTAATTGCCGCCACATACCGCAGTGTGGTTGGACGACATCGTGGAGGAGGAGCAACTTCATGGCCGGCCGGCCCGCAATTGCCGCCACATACCGCTGTGTGGTTGGACGACATCGTGGAGGAGGAACAATCTTCGGCAGTCGATGATCCATGAGCTGAACAGGTACGGTATCCAAATGAGACTATCGATTGATGATTAATTTTTTTTAAATTCACCACTTGCAGATACGTCCCCACCGCTGCTTCCTTCGGAGGTCTCTGCATCGGAGCCCTCTCCGTCACTGCTGACTTCATGGGTCAGTTAACTATTTTAATATTTATTTGTTTACTTTTGTTTAAAATATGGAATTTGTAAGGTTGATCAAGGTTCTATTTATTGTGCATTGCAGGAGGTATCGGATCGTCATCACAAGCAATTGCCGCCACATACCGCTGTGTGGTTGGACGACATCGTGGAGGAGGAACTTCATGGCCGGCCGGCCCGCAATTGCCGCCACATACCGCAGTGTGGTTGGACGACATCGTGGAGGAGGAGCAACTTCATGGCCGGCCGGCCCGCAATTGCCGCCACATACCGCAGTGTGGTTGGACGACATCGTGGAGGAGGAGCAACTTCATGGCCGGCCGGCCCGTAATTGCCGCCACATACCGCAGTGTGGTTGGACGACATCGTGGAGGAGGAGCAACTTCATGGCCGGCCGGCCCGCAATTGCCGCCACATACCGCAGTGTGGTTGGACGACATCATGGAGGAGGAACAATCTTCGGCCGGTGGTGATGGGGGTGGTCGGTGGGAGGGCCTCATCACAAGCAATTGCCGCCACATACCGCTGTGTGGTTGGACGACATCGTGGAGGAGGAACAATCTTCGGCAGTCGATGATCCATGAGCTGAACAGGTACGGTATCCAAATGAGACTATCGATTGATGATTAATTTTTTTTAAATTCACCACTTGCAGATACGTCCCCACCGCTGCTTCCTTCGGAGGTCTCTGCATCGGAGCCCTCTCCGTCACTGCTGACTTCATGGGTCAGTTAACTATTTTAATATTTATTTGTTTACTTTTGTTTAAAATATGGAATTTGTAAGGTTGATCAAGGTTCTATTTATTGTGCATTGCAGGAGGTATCGGATCGTCATCACAAGCAATTGCCGCCACATACCGCAGTGTGGTTGGACGACATCGTGGAGGAGGAGCAACTTCATGGCCGGCCGGCCCGCAATTGCCGCCACATACCGCAGTGTGGTTGGACGACATCGTGGAGGAGGAGCAACTTCATGGCCGGCCGGCCCGTAATTGCCGCCACATACCGCAGTGTGGTTGGACGACATCGTGGAGGAGGAGCAACTTCATGGCCGGCCGGCCCGCAATTGCCGCCACATACCGCAGTGTGGTTGGACGACATCGTGGAGGAGGAACAATCTTCGGCCGGTGGTGATGGGGGTGGTCGGTGGGAGGGCCTCATCACAAGCAATTGCCGCCACATACCGCAGTGTGGTTGGACGACATCGTGGAGGAGGAACAATCTTCGGCAGTCGATGATCCATGAGCTGAACAGGTACGGTATCCAAATGAGACTATCGATTGATGATTAATTTTTTTTTAAATTCACCACTTGCAGATACCACGACGGTAACACCGGCTGGTTCATTCGAAATTTTTCATGCGTCGCGGTTACCGTAACTACGCGTCGCGTTTTTGACTCAATTTGGGTGAATTTTTCAAACTGTTCTAAATACAATTTTGCAATTGGTTTCTGATTGTTCAGCGCCCCAGATTTAGTGAAACCGCTGTAAATCGTGCACAAAAACAACCAAAGCGATGGAAATCGGTGAGTTCGCTAGGTCAGATCGCCGACAGACTCGATTCAAAGGGGTTGAATTTGCCAAGGAATGGGAGAGTTTCATAGTATATTTCTGGTGTTAGAAAATTGCTTAGGCTGTGAAACGTTGGCAAATTCAATAAAAGCTATGATTATAAGGCTGTACGAGTCGTGGCGGGCTCATTTCCACATTGCCAACACTGGAGCCGGAATTTTCAAAAAGAGAGCCGGGGTTTGCATTTTTTGGATTTTTTTGAATTTTTTGGGATTTGAGTAGTCTCATAGCGAATTGCCTGCCAATTTTAAACCGCCAATTCAAACCGCTTTTTAAACCAACCAGCCGTTTTTCTTATTTTGTAACCGTCGTGGATACGTCCCCACCGCTGCTTCCTTCGGAGGTCTCTTCATCGGAGCCCTCTCCGTCACTGCTGACTTCATGGGTCAGTTAACTATTTTAATATTTATTTGTTTACTTTTGTTTAAAATATGGAATTTGTAAGGTTGATCAAGGTTCTATTTATTGTGCATTGCAGGAGGTATCGGATCGTCATCACAAGCAATTGCCGCCACATACCGCTGTGTGGTTGGACGACATCGTGGAGGAGGAGCAACTTCATGGCCGGCCGGCCCGCAATTGCCGCCACATACCGCAGTGTGGTTGGACGACATCGTGGAGGAGGAGCAACTTCATGGCCGGCCGGCCCGCAATTGCCGCCACATACCGCAGTGTGGTTGGACGACATCGTGGAGGAGGAGCAACTTCATGGCCGGCCGGCCCGCAATTGCCGCCACATACCGCAGTGTGGTTGGACGACATCGTGGAGGAGGAGCAACTTCATGGCCGGCCGGCCCGTAATTGCCGCCACATACCGCAGTGTGGTTGGACGACATCGTGGAGGAGGAGCAACTTCATGGCCGGCCGGCCCGCAATTGCCGCCACATACCGCAGTGTGGTTGGACGACATCGTGGAGGAGGAACAATCTTCGGCCGGTGGTGATGGGGGTGGTCGGTGGGAGGGCCTCATCACAAGCAATTGCCGCCACATACCGCAGTGTGGTTGGACGACATCGTGGAGGAGGAACAATCTTCGGCAGTCGATGATCCATGAGCTGAACAGGTACGGTATCCAAATGAGACTATCGATTGATGATTAATTTTTTTTTAAATTCACCACTTGCAGATACGTCCCCACCGCTGCTTCCTTCGGAGGTCTCTTCATCGGAGCCCTCTCCGTCACTGCTGACTTCATGGGTCAGTTAACTATTTTAATATTTATTTGTTTACTTTTGTTTAAAATATGGAATTTGTAAGGTTGATCAAGGTTCTATTTATTGTGCATTGCAGGAGGTATCGGATCGTCATCACAAGCAATTGCCGCCACATACCGCTGTGTGGTTGGACGACATCGTGGAGGAGGAACTTCATGGCCGGCCGGCCCGCAATTGCCGCCACATACCGCAGTGTGGTTGGACGACATCGTGGAGGAGGAGCAACTTCATGGCCGGCCGGCCCGCAATTGCCGCCACATACCGCAGTGTGGTTGGACGACATCGTGGAGGAGGAGCAACTTCATGGCCGGCCGGCCCGTAATTGCCGCCACATACCGCAGTGTGGTTGGACGACATCGTGGAGGAGGAGCAACTTCATGGCCGGCCGGCCCGCAATTGCCGCCACATACCGCAGTGTGGTTGGACGACATCATGGAGGAGGAACAATCTTCGGCCGGTGGTGATGGGGGTGGTCGGTGGGAGGGCCTCATCACAAGCAATTGCCGCCACATACCGCTGTGTGGTTGGACGACATCGTGGGGGAGGAACAATCTTCGGCAGTCGATGATCCATGAGCTGAACAGGTACGGTATCCAAATGAGACTATCGATTGATGATTAATTTTTTTTAAATTCACCACTTGCAGATACGTCCCCACCGCTGCTTCCTTCGGAGGTCTCTGCATCGGAGCCCTCTCCGTCACTGCTGACTTCATGGGTCAGTTAACTATTTTAATATTTATTTGTTTACTTTTGTTTAAAATATGGAATTTGTAAGGTTGATCAAGGTTCTATTTATTGTGCATTGCAGGAGGTATCGGATCGTCATCACAAGCAATTGCCGCCACATACCGCTGTGTGGTTGGACGACATCGTGGAGGAGGAACTTCATGGCCGGCCGGCCCGCAATTGCCGCCACATACCGCAGTGTGGTTGGACGACATCGTGGAGGAGGAGCAACTTCATGGCCGGCCGGCCCGCAATTGCCGCCACATACCGCAGTGTGGTTGGACGACATCGTGGAGGAGGAGCAACTTCATGGCCGGCCGGCCCGTAATTGCCGCCACATACCGCAGTGTGGTTGGACGACATCGTGGAGGAGGAGCAACTTCATGGCCGGCCGGCCCGCAATTGCCGCCACATACCGCAGTGTGGTTGGACGACATCATGGAGGAGGAACAATCTTCGGCCGGTGGTGATGGGGGTGGTCGGTGGGAGGGCCTCATCACAAGCAATTGCCGCCACATACCGCTGTGTGGTTGGACGACATCGTGGAGGAGGAACAATCTTCGGCAGTCGATGATCCATGAGCTGAACAGGTACGGTATCCAAATGAGACTATCGATTGATGATTAATTTTTTTTAAATTCACCACTTGCAGATACGTCCCCACCGCTGCTTCCTTCGGAGGTCTCTGCATCGGAGCCCTCTCCGTCACTGCTGACTTCATGGGTCAGTTAACTATTTTAATATTTATTTGTTTACTTTTGTTTAAAATATGGAATTTGTAAGGTTGATCAAGGTTCTATTTATTGTGCATTGCAGGAGGTATCGGATCGTCATCACAAGCAATTGCCGCCACATACCGCTGTGTGGTTGGACGACATCGTGGAGGAGGAGCAACTTCATGGCCGGCCGGCCCGCAATTGCCGCCACATACCGCAGTGTGGTTGGACGACATCGTGGAGGAGGAGCAACTTCATGGCCGGCCGGCCCGCAATTGCCGCCACATACCGCTGTGTGGTTGGACGACATCGTGGAGGAGGAGCAACTTCATGGCCGGCCGGCCCGCAATTGCCGCCACATACCGCAGTGTGGTTAGACGACATCGTGGAGGAGGAGCAACTTCATGGCCGGCCGGCCCGCAATTGCCGCCACATACCGCAGTGTGGTTGGACGACATCGTGGAGGAGGAGCAACTTCATGGCCGGCCGGCCCGCAATTGCCGCCACATACCGCAGTGTGGTTGGACGACATCGTGGAGGAGGAACAATCTTCGGCCGGTGGTGATGGGGGTGGTCGGTGGGAGGGCCTCATCACAAGCAATTGCCGCCACATACCGCAGTGTGGTTGGACGACATCGTGGAGGAGGAACAATCTTCGGCAGTCGATGATCCATGAGCTGAACAGGTACGGTATCCAAATGAGACTATCGATTGATGATTAATTTTTTTTAAATTCACCACTTGCAGATACGTCCCCACCGCTGCTTCCTTCGGAGGTCTCTGCATCGGAGCCCTCTCCGTCACTGCTGACTTCATGGGTCAGTTAACTATTTTAATATTTATTTGTTTACTTTTGTTTAAAATATGGAATTTGTAAGGTTGATCAAGGTTCTATTTGTTGTGCATTGCAGGAGGTATCGGATCGTCATCACAAGCAATTGCCGCCACATACCGCTGTGTGGTTGGACGACATCGTGGAGGAGGAGCAACTTCATGGCCGGCCGGCCCGCAATTGCCGCCACATACCGCTGTGTGGTTGGACGACATCGTGGAGGAGGAGCAACTTCATGGCCGGCCGGCCCGCAATTGCCGCCACATACCGCTGTGTGGTTGGACGACATCGTGGAGGAGGAGCAACTTCATGGCCGGCCGGCCCGCAATTGCCGCCACATACCGCTGTGTGGTTGGACGACATCGTGGAGGAGGAGCAACTTCATGGCCGGCCGGCCCGCATTTGCCGCCACATACCGCTGTGTGGTTGGACGACATCGTGGAGGAGGAGCAACTTCATGGCCGGCCGGCCCGCAATTGCCGCCACATACCGCTGTGTGGTTGGACGACATCGTGGAGGAGGAGCAACTTCATGGCCGGCCGGCCCGCAATTGCCGCCACATACCGTAGTGTGGTTGGACGACATCGTGGAGGAGGAAGAAGAGCCAAGATAATCGAGGTCGGATATTTCCCCAAGGACCGCACCCTCTTCAACGGAGCACAGAAGCGTAAGTGAATATGAGGCCGTTTGCGATAGAGTCGATCAAGGGTTGGCACAGCTCAAAAATGTTGATTCTCTCAAACATTGATTTTAGAGGTTCTCAAGGGTGCTGATGACGATAGGAATACTCATTTTCCATATTGAGCCCTCGGTGGCTCCAGATGACGTCACGTCGAAACCGGTTTTTGCTAAATTTCTCTGTTCCCGAGATCGCTAAAATTAAGTGAGTTTGCCCCCTGGTTGTTTTTCATGCTGAACACGCCTGTCTACTTCTTTTTTTGTCAATTTCAAAAATAACATTAGAAAATGGAACTTTTTACTGAGTGAGTTGTGGGCTTAGCCACCGGAATAGATCGAACCGGCATGACGAGAAGAGTCTATATTTCAATTTTGAGCAAAATTCGTCATCGCGTTTTCGAGATTGAAAACAAAGACTGGTCGAGATTGTGTCTGATATCGTTCATCTTCCCTCTGCTTTACACTTCCCTGACCCCGAGCGAGAGACACGCAGCGAGAGAGCATGGGAAAGGAGGAGAGCGCAGACACGAAAGATCGGATGCGCGACTTCGGAAGGGAGGGGAGAGGGGATAGGAGGGAAGATGAGCGATATAAAACACAATCTGGACCAGTCTTTGTTTTCAATCTCGAAAACGCGATGACGAATCTTGCTCAAAATTTAATTATAGACTAATCTAATCATGGCGGTTCGACCTATGTCGGTCGCTAAGCCCACAACCCACCCAGTAAAAAGTTACATTTTCCAATGTTATTTTTGAAATTGATAAAAAATGAAGTAGGCAGGCGTGTTCAGCATGAAAAACTACCCCAGGGGCCAACCTCACCTAATTTTATCGATCTCGGAAACTGAGAAATTTAACAAAACTCGGTTTCGACGTGACGTCATCTGAAGCCAACGAGAGGTCAACATGAAAAATGAGTACGCTTATCGTCATCAGCACCCTTGAGAACCCCGAAATACATGGTTTCAGAGAATCGACATTTTTGAGCTGTGCCAACCCCCTGTTGACTTTGCTTGACTCTATCGCAAACGGCCTCATATTTTGACATCGATTTTGTTATTAAAGAATTTAATTCAATTAATGTGCATCTTTTCAGTTTTCGGAATGGTGATCACCGTCGGATCATGTGCGTTGCCTCTGGACTCTACGGAGGTCCCTCTGACTTCGGAGCCGGAATCTGCCTTCTAATCGTTGTCCAACTCGTCTTCGCCGGTCTTATCGTGCTTCTCCTCGACGAACTCCTCCAGGTCTGAGCATCTGACAATCTCCCATTTTCTTAATTACGTCATTAATTAACCTCACTAATCGGTAATATCTTTCAGAAGGGTTACGGTGTCGGTTCTGGAATCTCCCTCTTCAACGAACATCTGCGAGACTATCGTGTGGAAGGCCTTCTCGCTTGCTACAATGAGCACTGGCCGTGGAACCGAATTCGAGGGAACAGTCATTGCCCTCTTCCACCTTCTCGCCACCAGATCCGACAAGGTGAGACACACTTTCTCCCGTTTAACCCTTGAATGATGACGTCATCACTGGTCCCATTATCTGTAAAAAAAATTGAAATAATAAAGATAATATCAAAACATACATGTTTCATTAAAGGTGCGTGCTGTCCGTGAGGCCTTCTACAGACGAAACCTTCCCAACCTCATGAATCTGATGGCCACCGTCCTCGTATTCGCTGTAGTCATCTACTTCCACGTGAGATATTTTATTTTAAATTATATAATTAAAAATCTTCCTTGATTAAATTTGCTATCTGCAGGGCTTCCGTGTCGATCTCCCCATCAAGCTCTTCTACACTTCCAACATTCCTATCATTCTCCAGTCCTCATCTCTAATCTCTACGTCATCTCTCAGGTTTGTAGTCACTTCACTCATCTTTTTTGACCCTTCACTCATTCAATCCTTTGCCTGCTAATTATTCATCCATTACAGATGCTTGCCTCGAAGTTCGGAGGTAACATCTTCGTGAACCTTCTCGGTACTTGGTCTGATGCTTCGGGAGCCTACCGCAGCTTCCCCATTGGAGGAATCTGCTACCATCTGTCTCCTCCTGAGACTCTTGGACACGTGCTCGAAGACCCTCTTCACTGCATCATCTACATTGTCTTCATGCTCGGATCGTGCGCCTTCTTCTCTAAGACGTGGATCGATGTGTCTGGCTCTTCTGCCAAGAAAGCTGCCAAGCAACTTAAGGAGCAGGCTATGGTCATGAGAGGACATCGTGAGAAGTCGATGATCCATGAGCTGAACAGGTACGGTATCCAAATGAGACTATCGATTGATGATTTTTTTAAAAATTCACTTGCAGATACGTCCCCACCGCCGCTTCCTTCGGAGGTCTCTGCATCGGAGCCCTCTCCGTCGCTGCTGACTTCATGGGTCAGTTAACTATTTTAATATTTATTTATTTACTTTTGTTTGAAATATGGAATTCGTAAGGTTGATCAAGTTTGTAATGATTGTATATTGCAGGAGCTATCGGATCGGAAACTGGTATTCTGTTGGCTGTGACCATCATCTACCAGTACTTCGAGATCTCCGTGAAGGAACAACAAGAGATGGGCGGAGCCTCTGGAATGTTCTTCTAACAATAAGCTAATTGGTTGATTGGAGCTGAATAGCCCAAGGACGCCCCCAAGGACCGCAACCCTTTCGGTCAGTCTTTAATTGATTTTTTTTGGGTTTTGAGCGCCACAGTGAATACTAAAATAATCGCGCTGCTTTTCAAAATAGTGCAGGTGGATCAGATATTCATTCAGCTGGTTAGACCTTTTGATCACATTGAAATCTTGCCCCCTCCCCCCACCATTCGCAATATTTCAGCGTCTGCACCTTCGGCCTTCCCCCCCCCTCTTTCTTCCCTCGTCCTCGTTTGAAATCGCCCGGAGTTGAGTTGCAGTGCAGTAGTGCTTGGATGGTACTGCATCAAGTTGATGCTTGTCGTTTGTATTGTTTTTTTTCTTGTTTTGCATTGCATTTCACCTCGCGCCGGGCCCACTGCAAAATATCAACAGTGGCTGCACCGGAGGGAGGAGCATGGGAGGGGTGCGTTCACAGTATATGGATGGAGGGAAGAGGAATCGATCAGGTTGATCGGGGGTACTGAATGAGTGAAGAAGATTGTTTGGGGCCCATGGGAGCATGGGAGGGGGAGGGTTGTGTTCACAGTGTGTGGATGGAAGAGAGGGGATCGATAAGGTTGATAGGATACGGTATCGGTAAACAAGGGTGAGGGAGTGCTGTATCCCCCGTAGGTGAGATCGAAGAGGCGAAGGCCGGTCGGCTACTGTATCTTTTTTTCCTCGGGCAGTTGAATCCCTCAAGTTACACGGCATCCACTTATTGACCCCCCCCCCCCCTCAGAGCATTTATATTCTCCGTGGGCTAGAGTGACTACTGAATTTGTTATTGATTACCCCATGGCTGGTACGGGCACTGGAATCGGATAACCGTCATCTTCAGAATGAGAGGGAAAAACGACTCGGCAATCCGTTTTGAAATCCGTTTAGACATCCCTACTAGAGCTGATCATATGTGAATATTTTTAATCGATAAAGTCTAAACTCTCGGGAACTTTCAAACAGCGCATTGACGTGATGAATAATCATTGAAGAAAAGAAAAGTGAAATAATTGATTATGCTTATCAACTATCTAAAACATGTGCGATTTCAAAACTAATCAAATAAGATTCTTTATCGGATATTTTCTTGTTTTCATGTCATTGATTGTTCTGTTGTGCTGCAGACCGAAGAAGCATCTAAATATAAATATTGATTATATTTTAAATTCAATAAAAATCCAAATTTAAAACAAGAAATAACCTCAAGTCTTCTTTGGTTCACTGGTCGACTTTGCACTGCCGCCGCCTCTCTGCTCCGTCGAAGCCTCAATTTACAGAAATTTTCGTTCAAAACCTGCCACTTGTAGAGTGATTTCGGATTGGAGTTAGGTGCAGTTTTCTTGGTATGCAGCACAGGATTCCAAAGGTCGGCAATGAGCAGAGTAATCCATTTTTTTTAAATTTAAAAAGTGCAGTTGTCGATAGACCAACAGTACTCGGCTACAGTAATCTCACCGATCCACCCTGCGACCCCTTGCCGTCCACTGGAGGTGTGTTCGCGCGATTGTTGTGCTCCTGAATTTAATTATTTTGCAAGTTCATTAATATATTAATAATTATAATTAATAAAAATAATTACCTCGACGACGTTGATAACGTGCGCCTGCGCATTCGCCACGGCCATCAAGTCCATATTGTTCTCTGAAGGGAAGCAATTTTTTAAATCGTTAGTTCAAATGCTGCACGAAAACGAACATGGAGCAAATAGAAACTAACTGATTTCAACAAAAAACAAAATAATAAAAATGAAAATAAATACTGACTCTTCCTCGCCCAGCGTATTCTTCTCACGATCATGTACGCGGATCCCACCTGGAATTTGTGAATTCAAGGTATAATTCGACTTTTTATGTCAAAATTTTTTTTCGGTCAAATTTCTTCAATTTCAGCACACGCTCTCGCCAGGTCAGAGTTGCGAGAGAGATCGGGAGTGAATTAAATGAAGAAAAAAATCTAATGAATCCAGTTTCGAAACTGACCACAATGACCACTGTGATGATGATGAACAGTACCGTTGCGACGGTAATTGTGGTCTGCAAATCCATCCTAATTATTTATGTTTTTTTTTCTCCAATTTTTGTAAAGATTATTAATGCGGCTAAACCTAGGAAGTCGTCTTTGCTAGCAATGTATTTGCCAATCCTATTCACCGGATACTATACGGTAAAACCCACCGTATCTGCTCGGCCGCTCTTCCTTGCAGGCTCCTGGCCGGTCGACTCTCCTATTAGCTCTTTAACTTGATTTGTCAAATTAGGCGCCATCAGAATTGGCTGAAAATCTACGTTATAAAACTGAGCGATAATGTGTTTATAAAATAAATTTATTTTGACATAAAGTGTAGCAACTTTCACAAAATTGCTACTCCTTTCCATTATGATTTCATCAATTCCATGACCTTCCTGTGCAACTACTGTAACACGACGTGTTAGTGGTCGTCCCACGTCACGATTACGTGCATACAGTTGTGTACATGCCCTTTCTGTTCTAAATACCGAATTACATCATAATTCGTAACCCAACTATCAATCAATACACCAAATAATCATTTAAATAATGATTTCTACCTAAATCACACACGTCCAATATTTCCCCCCTGGCATCATGCCAGAATTCAAACACCATCAGGGTCTATGCACTCTCACCACGACTTCTACCGTACACCATGTGCGTGCTCTAATTTTGGGATTTTCCCTTTTTCTCGCCTCGCGCACTCTTCCCAATTCATTCCACCACGGAATCATCCACTGAGACGCCCCTCGCCCAAGAGCGAGTCACTACCATCAAGGGCCAAGTCCCTTTCCATCCAGGAACACAAGGTTCCATCCAGCTCTGAGGTCACACCTTCATCCATCCATCTCATCCTTCCTCCCCTTTCCCCTTTTCCCCTCATTTATTATTGTTGTAATAAAATTGTAATAATTCATACCCTCGTTTCTATCACACCTTACCACACTGGTATTCACAACACCTCACAAGCACTCTAAGCTGCTCCCTGCTCATTGACTCAGAGGTCAATTGAGTATCGTGGACTGCTAGTTTGCATATGGTGCATCTTCCAACTCAAGAACTCATCCAGTCCCGCGTGGCAGCAACCCATTTCACTTCATTTCATCACTCCGAGCAGTGAACCACCCAATTCATCCAAAATCGAGGCAAATCACTCGATTTTCCTCTCGTTTCGTCACTCCAATCGTGTCATAAACACGCCATTCACTTCATTTCATCACTCCGAGCAGTGAACCACCCAAGTCATCCAGAATCGAGGCAAATCACTCGATTTTCCTCCCGTTTCGTCACTCCAATCGTGTCATAAACACGCCATTTCACATAATTTCATCACTCCCAGTAGTGAAACATCCAATTCATCCAGAATCGAGGGAAATAACTCGGTTTTCCTCCCGTTTCGTCACTCCAATCGTGTCATAAACACGCTAATTCAAGTAATTTCATCATACCAAGAACCATCCATTCCATTCCCTCATAATCATGAGTTACTTCGCTAGTCAGCACGAGCGAATTCGCACCATCCATTCACACATCAAAGAAGCCAAAAATACCATCGATTCACTTATCGAGTCTTCCTACTCAGTCGCTTCTCTCGAAGACTATGACTCGAAACGCATCGAGCTCAGACGCTCCCTCACTCATTTCCAAACCACTATCGGTACATACAGTACCACGATTGCGTCACTTCGCCGACAAGTCGACAAGATGAAAAGCGATACGCCCGAGCAACAAGATTCGAAGAAGAAGGAACAGAAGCTATTCGAGAAGTTGAGGACAGGAGACGACGAGGGAATCGACTACGATGACGTGAGTTTGAGTGAATCCCTTCTCCCTTCCATTATATCAGTTGTGGATCAGACTCTTGCCTTCGCAAAGTCAGATGCTATGACGAAAATGGAAATAGAGGCGAGAAAGGAGTCCATCCATCAGGCCATGTCCATTCAGTCACAGCCAGTTCACGATTCCACGACCACTCAATTCACTCCCATTCTCACTCAGAATGAGCATATGTCCACTGTGATATCCACATTGATAGAGAGGCTCAATGCACCTCCACTTCCAGCCATCACACTCATTCCATTCGATGGTGAATCAACCCAGTGGGAGTCATTTTACAGTCAGTATTCAAGCGAGATCGGAGCCATGTCTCATCTTTCTGATCATGCAAAGCTTGTTTACCTCCGTAATGCACTAACAGGCGCAGCACTCAGATCAGTTGAGGGAATTCCCATCGAAGGGAAGAACCTCCAGTCCACTATCGATCGATTGAAATCTGTCTATGGCAGGAGTAAACGATCGAATACCATCCTGATCAACCAGCTGTTTTCCATCAGACCGAAGTCATTCAATCTCGAGGACCAACTCGAATGCACTCAGCAACTCATAAACAAGATCCATCAATTGGAAGACCAATCAATGGTTGATAACTTCGCACTCATCAATCAAATCGCTGGCACAATCCATTCTAAGCATCTCAAAAAGATGTATCAACTGGAACCATCCACTATGAAAGAAGCACTCTTTCTCATTGAGAGTGATCTCAGGGAACAGCTCGAGATCGCGAAACTCGAATCAACTTTCCGATCAACCACTCGATCCGGATTCCATCAACCAAGGGAGAGACCACCCAATCCAATCCATGAGAAATTCATCAAACCATCCATTACCAAGCCATACAAGGGTCCTTCCTGTGTGTACTGTGGTAAGCACGAATTCTCTCACTGCTCCACTATCACTTCTATTTCTGAGAGAAAAGCCATTCTCAGAGACAAGAAACTATGCAATAAGTGTCTCTCATCTATGCACCCATCCATTCAGTGTGACAGAAAGTGTCAGCAGTGTTCAAAGCCTCATCACAAATCAATCTGTGATTCCCCATCCAATAATCATAAGCAGAATCAGTCAACTATCGCTGCTAGTATCACATCCAATCATTCATTCAGTGGCATAGCAAGACTATTCACAGCTAAGGCAAGCCTCCAGAATCCAATCAACAACACATCAGCCACTAAGCACGTCTTTCTGGACACTGGTGCTATGGTTTCTGTGATCACACGATCTCTTGCTAATGAGTTGAACCTCAAGCCTCATAGCAGTCTTCCCATGATTATCTCTGGTGTAGGAGGTGAATCAACCAGTGGTGACGTCCACGACGTTGTTACTGTCAATATCATGACTACCAAGGGTCTCCATCCCATCAACGCACTCATAATGGATACGGTAATCACAAGGTCCATGAACCTCCAACCATTGTCATCTGAAGACTACGAGATTGTTCAAGCACAATGTGGTGATGTCCCTCATCTCACTCAGTCTACCATCGTATCACCCGATCTATTGATTGGAATCACTGATACCCAGAGAATTCTAGCTGATTCCAAGACAACTACTCTACCCAGTGGCTACATGCTAACTCAATCCATTCTCGGTCCAATCATTACTGGCCAGCCAAATTCCAATCGATCAATATCACATTCCACTCTAGATCAGAGCATACTGACTAGTCTAATCTCAGATATTCCATTCGATAAGAGAGTCGAACAGTATCTCTCTGTTGACGAAGCAGGCAGAGAGTACAGTATCACTGAAGCTGAAGCCAGACTCGAATCCAATCACAAAGTCGAGAACCACTTCAAGGATACTGTAGAGAAGATCGATGGTCATTACCAAGTACAGTACTACATCAAACCAGAATCAGCCAATCTCCCTACCAATTACGAATTGGCTTACAGTCGACTCCGATCCACCATTCATTCACTATCAAAGAATGTCAATCATCTCGAATTCTACAATTCCATTATCAATGATCAGCTCAATGCTGGCATGATCGAGGAAGCATATCATCCATCAGACCAACAATGTCATTATTTGGCTCATCAAGCCGTTCTCCGTCTTGACAAACCAACGACACCACTGCGAATTGTCTACGATGCCAGTGCTAAACTTAAGGGAAAATCGTGTCTGAACGACGTGATTTCTCAAGGTCCATGTACCCTCGAACACATTCCATCCTTGCTCATCAGAGCACGATCCAGAAAGACCCTCATCGTCGCTGACGTTGAAAAGGCCTTTCTCCAGGTTCGAGTACATCCATCTCAACGAGATCTTCTCAGATTTATATGGATCAGAGACATTCACAAACCACTTTCCAAGGATAATCTCATCATTTATCGATTCACAGTTACTCCCTTTGGTGTAAATCAGTCACCATTTCTTCTATCCAAGGTCATCGAGACTCATCTCAAGAGCGCTTCCAACTCAACCAATGAGCAGTTCATCAATCAATTGATAAATAATGTCTACGTAGACAATATCATTATCAATACTGACAATCCAACTCCAGAAATGTATGCTCTCTCGAAATCACTTTTCGACGAGATGCACATGAATCTCAGAGATTACGCATCCAATTCCAATCCATTCATTCAATCAGTACTCGAATCAGATAGAGCAGTCGGTGACCAGAAACTACTGGGAATCAATTGGAATCCATCCAAAGACGCTCTTTCTATTCGAATTCCATCTCTTCCCAGACACAGTACTGAGACGAAGAGATCAATGCTGAGCGCGAATGCATCCATTTTCGATCCAATGGGATGGTTACAACCACTCATACTTCAATCGAAATCACTCGTTCAACAGCTTTGGTGTCAAGAGCTCAAATGGGATCAACCAGTCGATCCATCCATTCAATTGAAATTCCATGAATTGCTCAATGACATCGAATCATTCAATCTTGAGATCCCCAGATACAATTCAATGTCGTCATCAAATGAGATCCATCTTGTTGCCTTTGCTGACGCATCCAAAATTGCAATGGGAGCAGTTATCTATCTCTGGACACCAGAGAAATCCACAATTCTCATGTGCAGATCCAGACTAGCACCAGCGAAATCAAAGGCTACCATTCCAAAGCTTGAGTTGAATGCACTTGTTATGGCTCACACGCTACTCAAGTACGTCGTTGACTCCATCAGGAAAGAATTTCCAAGTTCAATCATTCATACTCATTCATACTCGGATTCAGCAATCACTCTTTTCTGGTGCCTGAATGATCCCAACAAGAAGAACAACGGACCATTCGTTGCTAACAGAGTTCATTCCATTCGAGAAATTGCGAATTCTCTGTCATCCATTCCCAACGTCCATTACCATCAACCCAAGTACGTCAAAACAGATGCGAATCCAGCCGATCACATCACGAGAGGCTTATCAGCTAATGAGATGAACGACCCCACTCACATGTGGTGGAAAGGTGCCCCATGGATGAAGGATCCGCCCGAAAAATGGCCAAACGATCCCATTCCACCCACGGCCGATCCTCCCTACACTCGAATCATCGAGTTAGTTCCATCACCATTGATCGACTACGAACGATGTTCCAGTCTGAGTAAAGCCATCAATATCACTGGTTTTATTCTCAGATTCATTCAAAGAACCACTTCGAACTCTACCAATGCCGCACTCAAGGGCAGATTCAATCAATTCGCTATACCATCCACTCCATCGCTCAGTTCACTCGAAAGAAAACGTGCACTCTATTCACTCATTCATAATCATCAGTCTTGTACCATCCAGACACATGAATCATGGATCAAGAATAATCTCATTTCCAAAGATGAAACTGACATCTGGCGAGCCAATTCTCGTCTCGATCACTCTTCAATCTCATTAGATGCACGTAGTCCAATTCTCATTCCAACCAGCAAAGATTCAAAATTTGCTCGTCTGCTAATCACTGATGCACACGAAAAAATGTTCCATGCTGGTGCAGAGAATGTACTAAACCAGTTGAAACAACAATACTGGATTCCACGCAGCAGGCAACTCGTTAAATCACAAGTTCGTTCGTGTATTCCATGCAGGAAGACCAATAACCTTCCCTATCCATACACAACAACTCCACCATTTCCATCTAATCGAGTAAACACATCTAAACCATTCCAATCAACTGGAATCGATTTCATTGGTCCATTCTCATCTAAGGACAACGAGAAGATGTATGCAATCATTTTCACCTGCCTCAGCTCAAGACTCTCTCATATAGAAGTCACCCATACACTTCTTCCATCTGCATTCATAAATGCATTCAGGAGATTCACATCCAGACGAGGAACACCTTCTCGGATCAGGCTACCACTCTCAAACTGTCCAGTACTCTTCTCAAGGGTTTCAACAGTGAAGATACTCTCAATACACTATTCCAATCAGAGCCAATCCAGTGGAAATTCACAACCAGCCATGCTCCATGGAAGGGCGCTGTCTATGAAAGACTCATTAGAATCTTCAAGATTGTCTCACTAGATCCATTGGCAAGCGAAAGCTTTCATACGACGAATTTTCCACGGTCACGTCCGAAATCGAGGCGGTACTCAACACGAGACCACTGACCTATGTCTCGTCAGATGATATTCACTCATTCACAAATCCAGTAATTCGACCTATCGATCTGATCATGCCCAGCTCCAGTCTCGCCCTTCAATTGCATACTATCAGCAACAATGCAGACACTGATTACCATCCTCCAGGAGAGGAAAGTATGAGCAGATCAACTGCAATCAGTCAACTATCCAGAACTATCCAGATCATCGAGTTATTCTGGACCAAGTGGCAGACTGAGTATCTGACCACAATCAGAGATTCGAAGAAGGATCCAGATCCACTCCATTCATATCGATCTTGTTCCATCTCACCCAAACCAGGAGCAATCGTTCTCATTATCGACGAGTCAGGAAACACTCCTCGTTCATCATGGCACATGGGAAGAATCATCTCATTATCAGGATCTGAGGCAACACTCAAATCACACACCGGTCGAATTATTCAGAGACCGATCAATCTACTCATTCCACTTGAGATCGATGCTGATCATGTTACATCTGATTCCAATTCAATAAGAGATCATCCTCTCCCTCACAAAATGACGACCAGAGCCAAATCTAGGCGCCAGGCGGGAGAGAATCTCATCCCTTCGATGTCAAATTAATCATCTCATCTAATCATTTCTCAAGAATTTTTTCTTCAATTCGACTGAGATTCTTCTGCAGATGAGACTGCGATCGTTCTTTTGTAAATTATCGTATTCCCCATTTCTATTGTTCCCCTCCCTAGTCGTCCGTCAAATTTCTCCCCCTTCAACTTCATCTCACTCAAACTACAGTATCCCGTTCATGTTTCACCATCGTGAACTTCATCTTCAGCCACTATCCACATCACTCCATTCATTCCAATTTCATTCCATTCATTTTATCCCCCAGGCGGGAGTGTAGCAACTTTCACAAAATTGCTACTCCTTTCCATTATGATTTCATCAATTCCATGACCTTCCTGTGCAACTACTGTAACACGACGTGTTAGTGGTCGTCCCACGTCACGATTACGTGCATACAGTTGTGTACATGCCCTTTCTGTTCTAAATACCGAATTACATCATAATTCGTAACCCAACTATCAATCAATACACCAAATAATCATTTAAATAATGATTTCTACCTAAATCACACACGTCCAATATTTCCCCCCTGGCATCATGCCAGAATTCAAACACCATCAGGGTCTATGCACTCTCACCACGACTTCTACCGTACACCATGTGCGTGCTCTAATTTTGGGATTTTCCCTTTTTCTCGCCTCGCGCACTCTTCCCAATTCATTCCACCACGGAATCATCCACTGAGACGCCCCTCGCCCAAGAGCGAGTCACTACCATCAAGGGCCAAGTCCCTTTCCATCCAGGAACACAAGGTTCCATCCAGCTCTGAGGTCACACCTTCATCCATCCATCTCATCCTTCCTCCCCTTTCCCCTTTTCCCTCATTTATTATTGTTGTAATAAAATTGTAATAATTCATACCCTCGTTTCTATCACACCTTACCACACTGGTATTCACAACACCTCACAAGCACTCTAAGCTGCTCCCTGCTCATTGACTCAGAGGTCAATTGAGTATCGTGGACTGCTAGTTTGCATATAAAGTCAAATGTTTCCGTACGAACCTCTAGATCAGCTAACTTCGTAAAGTAGCACCTCAAGAGCACTCCCGGTTCCAGGTCAACACTGTGAGCCCTCAAACAATGTCTTGTTTATTTTCAAAAGATTTCCCGGTCTAATATGGCAACTTCACAACTACAACTCGCTGAGAACGCAATATCAACTCTAACAAATAGATAATATCCCATTCGAACAAGGAACCCGCACTCACTCGCATTTGGGGTTGCCCGTAGAGAGAGCCTTGGTCACACAAGTGAGGACTGCCGAAGCATTGAGGGTGTTTCGCATTGATCTGCAAATGGTTGTTACGTGTTCGAAATATTGTAAACAGTATCTTCATTTCACATACATACTCTCTCCCAACGCTTGTAAAATGAAGAAACATTATTCGAAATCCAAACGCAAATTTGTACCCTCAATGTTGTAGATGGAAATTCGATGATGCCGACTTACTTGAATTCTGCGAAAGATTTGAATCTCTGTCGAGCCTCGCAGAAAGGATGACATTCATCGCACGATACCTGGCAAATGCGACAATTAACTTACAGTAATCGATGTCTGCCTTAAAATTATAGGTAATGTTTCCCAGTTTGTAAGGATTGTGGTACGTTTGTTCCACATCTTCGTACAAGGGCACGATCGAGTTGAGGAAGCAAGCCTAGTTGAGCTGCTAAGGACTTGTACTTAGGCCGTAGACCCTAAGTAACACCGTATCCTGGCTAAGGTTCACCAACCGCATTGTGCGTGAATTGCCATCTCCATCCGACAACGAGGACGATGTGGCACAAGAAGAGAGCGAGTAGATGAGGACCACTCGGCATGCGCGAGATGGGAGAGAATGGGGAGGAAATGGGGGAAACGAAGAAAGGGAAAAATAGAATATGATTATTTGCATTTTATTAATTTTGTTTTGTATCCAAATGTGCGAAAATATGATGTTGAATTGTTAAAAAAATAATTAAAAAATAAAAATATAATTTTTTTTGCTAATGTTCACTATTCAAACCAAAACCATCGTTGAAGATCACTGATTCGATGGTCAGAGAAACTCGAGTCCGAACCTGAAGGGCTTCTATTTCCGAACGTTGCCCAAATAATGCATTTAGCCACTTTAAAAGTTCGGCGGGCATCCGATTTCAAGATGGATCGTGTTAGTTTTCACGTGATAGTGGTCTGGAAAAGAAGAAATTGAGAATATTCGCTCTCGAAGTAGTGAAAGCAGCGCCCACAACAGCGTGATTTCTCCAATTCGTCAGATTCTTGTCCACTTTTGCACGTACCGGAATGATCTTCCTTTACAATTGAACTTTGCTTCACTCAAGATAATGAGGTCGAGCAATTGCATTGTGCAGGAGGACGCGAGCGTTCGTTATAGTGAACACTTTTGAATATTAATTTCCATGCTTCCAGAATTCTTCGGTAGTAGCGGGCGATTTGGCTCGATAGAATTTGGTGTTAGTCTACTCTGCATCATTGTTAGTTCAAACGCCCCCGGTTTCGGAAGCCCCAAGGTATCATCGTTACTATTTGCGCAACGTTCCATTAGCCCCATTCTTTTCTCGCCTGACTCTCTCAGTTTCCCATGCTATCTCGCTCTGTCTGATCTTGGAGAATGCATTCAGAGCAGAAATCGAGCTCATTACTCCCCATTTCTTGCATCACCCACCTCGCGGTTTTCCAAACATTTCCGGATGCCTAAAATAGACGAAAATTGCGCCCGAACGTGGGTTTGAGTGGGGGTAGTTATTATTATTATTCGCTGCGTGGGTCTCCTTTTCCGGGCCAAGATCTCAGAAAAGGATGTTTTCTGTAAGAACATTTTCGCTAGTCGGCTGCGTCGGTCTGCATGAGAATGAAACACGTACAAATGCTGTATGCATTTTTGATAAGTCTCCTGCGACCAACTGTGAGTGATTAGGTTGCGGGCGCAGATGACAACCGAAAGATGATTTATCTGATTCTTCATTACCGTATGCTCTCCAGCACAGCCTGGCCGGAGAGAGAGCAAGCAAAATGGAGAGACGTTGACCGAGCTTGTTGTCTGACCTACTGGAGAGTGTGCGCAGCGAGGAGAGCACGCACCGGAGAGAACCGAATGAATTGTGAAGGAAATGAATGGTTATTGTGTTTTCTCCTCTTCCTTTGGTGCCGACTCATTCATTCCTAATGTGTGGACCTGGACGAAGGTCCGGAACCTATTGGACAGGTCTGTCTTCTGACGGATTTTTTGTGATATTATTTGATGTATTCATTTATCTATGTTACCCTAAAATTTCGAATCGTATCGTATTTCATCTTTCATTCTTGATACTCCGCAAAATTTGATGTGTTGTGAGCCATTTTTCATCTCAGCACTAATCTTTGGAAACCAGGAAAATTCGCAACAGCGTTCTTGTCTTACCAGCAAACCCGAGCAAATTCCTTTTGAGCTCCAATTAGTGTAATTTCTAGCTGGGGCTGACTTCAGTTTCGCCTCTCAGGCACCTAAGAGAGTACGTAAAATGAAGAGCCCATGTCGAAGGTCCCAACTCCTAATCTTTCCTTCCTTCTTCCCTTCCTTTCCCTAGGTCCAATTACCTTTTCCATCCTTGATTGGACTCGCTCCTCCAATTTCGTTCACATGTTCAAAAAGCCGGTTCCGGTTCCAGGAAATTTCCGGCGCTTTTCTTCCGAATCTTGTTGTTTTTTCATGTTTTTCTTGCTCATTGAGCTTTGTGAGACAATAGGAAGATCTTCAAAATATAAAATAACGGGGATTGCGAATAATTGTTCGCCTCTCTTCATTCCTTGAGCTCTCTCGATGCAAGTGAGCGATCAGAATAAAGAGACCAATGCTGGCGAGTCCTCGGGCTCTCTGAAAATAAGCCTTTACATGGCAACACTTGAGCCTCTTTATCATATTTTCAAGAGCCATTGTGCGATCACGCAAAAAGTGCGTGGACAGAATTTCCCTATTGAAGTTCTAAGAAAAGCGAGAAATGCAAAAAAATTGAGAAAATGTTGTTAGCTTAAAAATTAGGAGGAATCTCACTGAATCGCTCACTATTCACAAGCGGAATCCGCTCTCCACTGCCTACGTCACACACGCGCACTATTTTTATTCCCTGCATTCTTTCCTAATTGAATCTCACCACAATTTCTGAGAATTGAGGAAGCGGCCGAAATTCCCACATGGAACGAGCCCCGAATTCACTAGAGTTCGTAATACGGGTAATCGTCTCTCTCTGACCGGTGAGAGAGTGTACAAAATGAAGAGACAGCGACCCGTATTTCGAACTCTAATACTCACTTGCAAGTGACGAAAATAGACGAAACTAGCTCACTACTGAGTCAGAGGTAGCGTGATTCTATGAAAATTCCCATGGCATCGAAAAAGTTGCGAAATTCATCATGAATTCACCCGCCAAAATAAGACTGACTCATAGCTGTGAGCAGGCCGACATTTGGAGACCTTCTCAAATCGTGCAAAATTCATGAAGTGTCTTCAAACAAACTGAGGTGAGAATCTATTCTCAGCAAAATTGGCCTAATTTCGAGAGGGCTTCACATGGGGGAATCCCATCTCAGACGATATCGTGACATTCAACTATTCTGAGATGGGAGGGAGGAATTACGTCTCTCCCTCTTTCTCATTCTCTGACGTCAAATTCGTCCTGCGAAAGCAGTGTGGCTGACTCATTGAGGCTTCCCGATCTCGGATTTCACAGACGATTTTCATTTTTTTGGATTTCATCGAGCTATTTACAGACTAGAGTTCGAAATCCGGGTAATCGTCTCTTCATTTCACACACTCTCTCGCATCTCTGGACGATGAGAGAGCGCGTGAAATGAAGAAATGATTACCCGTAATCATAGGTGTCCACGCCGCCGGCGACTTTTTTTTTACCACGTACCCCGGTACATGGTCCCGCACGTCCCCACGTGGGGATGTGCGGGACCATGACCCGGGGTTCATGGTCCAAAATGATTTGGTAGGTCATGGTGGAACATGTACCTGAAACATATCCCACTGTGTTCTACAGTATATCATTATCGATTTTTGGTTTGTTTATTAGTAAAGTGCGCATCCTAGTATCACCGGGTTGGAGAAAACTTCGGTTACGCATGTTGTTTACTAATAAAGAGCGCATCCTACAATCACCTGGTTTGAAAAAAGCAAGCGTAATCGACATTTTATCCAACCCGGCAATTCTAAGATGCGCTTTTTACTAATAAACAACCTCCGTAATCGAAGTTTTATTTAACCCGGTGATACTAGGATGCGCTCTTTACTAATAGTCAACCTCCGTAATCGAAGTTTTATCTAACCCGGTGATACTAGGATGCGCTCTTTACTAATAGTCAACCTCCGTAATCGAAGTTTTACTTAACCCGGAGATACTAGGATGCGCTCTTTACTAATAATCAACCTCCGTAATAGATGTTTTATTTAACCCGGCGATACTAGGATGCGCTCTTTACTAATAATCAACCTCCGTTATAGATGTTTTATTCACCAGGGCACGGCTGGGTACGGTAGGATTACGGTAGGGGGGTACGAAAGATTTCGGTACGAAACTCAAAAAAATAATCTCCTCGACGAACTATGCATGTAGGCACAAAGAACGGAGAAAACAAAAAAAAATCAGTTCGCCATGCCCAACCGCGATACCGTACTCAGGGATACGGTAGATTACTGTAGATTACGGTAGAACATTTTTCCGATCGATTTTAGACTCTTTGGCTAAAGTTTGACCCGAGGCTAAAATGGTTGACCCACCGAACCGTGGTACGGTGGTTACTGTAACAAAAATCGATATTGGGATACTGTAGAACACAATGGGATATGTTTCAGGCACATGGTCATGGTCCCGCACATCCCCACGTGGGGACGTGCGGGACCATGTACCGGGGTACGTGGTCAAAAAGGGGTCGCCGTCAGACCGGGACAGGTATGCCCGTAATTCGAACTCTATTGCAGACTATGTATCGATGACCTGATCGATGGTTCAATACGTTCTAATTCCCGTTAAATCCCGATTAGGTTTGAACTATTCCCTGATTACTTATGCGATTTTTCAATGTGGGTCTCGTCGAGCTACATCAATTTTTGATACTGAAATTTCATAAATTTCTTACGTTTCGAAGAGGACTCAGAATTTCAAATATCATGAGATCTTGACTATCCAAGCATCTAAGAAATACGCGTACCTTTCGAATGCAAGCCTACCATTATACGCCTTCGGTGTTATTGTCTCTCCATTTTACCTTATCTCTCGCCGGTCAGAGAAATGATAGGGTATGGCAAGATGTGAGAGTCGAACGATTATTCGCCTTTCGCCACAACCGCTCCCCGCATGATTTCTGGTGTATCTTCGTGCTCTTTCTCTCCATTTTTCAAGCACTTCCTCACCGATCGGCACAATTTCGCTAGTCTGTTCGGCTGAAACAACACTTTCCTTTCGTTTCTCGCTGTCGGTTTCTGACCATCATAAATGAAGAACAGTTCTCTTCGTTCCGCACGTTCTCTATTTATTGTCTGACCTGCTTTCCTAACTGTTTTTTTTCTGTGGACTGGTCGGGATCTGTGGAGCAAGAGACCACCTTCGCCTGTCGAAAACGATGCTATACAACTTGATGACATACTGAATGGCAAATTAATACAATTCCAATGATTTACAGTTTTCGAGTACCATAGGAATCAGGTATTGTCCCTAGGAAAACGAAGATAAATGTTATTTAAGACAGCAAAGTAGTCGAACCAAAAACCGTTGTTACTGTTCGTAAGGCTGGGAGTGAATCAGAAATCAGTGAATGGATGCGGTCTCAAGAGAATTCGCCCCACGCGCGCCCCTTCTTCACTCAAATTATTCCGCAGTCTCCGGCATGTTTACTCCGCTTTTTTACTTCCTCTTGAACGCCCTTATCGTTTGCGTATGATTTGTGGTCTGGTTCCTCATCATTCTTGGGCTCTCCTAATTTTTCGCAAAAGAAGCGTGCCGTACCCTAGAAGTCTGACCGGCAATAGTTCCCGTAGTTTTACCACATTATCTAGCGTGGCCAATTGATGGCAGTAAAATCGCTATGATCGAGGAAACGTTTTTATATCTACGAAGCGGTAGAAATGCGTGGCTCGTCTAGATCTCAACATTGTTTGCAGATAATTGCTACTCTAAATGAGGAAGTGTTAAGAGAGCGGATCTGAGAAAATTCAACATTTTGGCCATTCTCCGGACATCGCTCCAGGATTTTCGATTCCGGCCACCATACTCATAGGGCCTGAGGGGACTTTGACCTTGTTTACAAAAATGATGACGTCACCGGCCGTATTGCGAAATGCGGCGCGCCAGGTGCGGGCATGTGGAAAAGTCATGAAAAATCATAATTTCTCAACCGAATAAGATAGAACCAAAATTCCTTTTGCAGTATGTTAGGCATGCCCAGAGTGCACCACAGCACCATTGAGATCGAAATTTGATCGCTTCTGGTATTGACTTTTTGATTTCAACTTTCACATTTTTCGAATTTTTATACTGTCACAGCCGTTTGGGGCTAACTTTTCATACGCCCTGATGTACTCCACACACGCACCTATTAATCCCCCCACACGCGGATTGAATCTGGAGATACAGATTTTTGAAAAGTTGATTTGAGTGATTCGGGGTCAACCTACTTTTGGCTATTATTGGATATTCTGTCTCGTTGTCAATGGGACTCCACCTGAAAACCGACGAAATGGTGAAGGCACACCATCATACGAATGTTAATCACCATATGATTTCAATCGGCGACAATGATTTTTTTGACCCATGACCCGGGTTCATGCCTCGGAAGTGATTCATGACCATTAACCCCCGGGTCATGGTCCGAAATGGACTGAAAAAGTCATGATGGGGGAACTTCAAGTACTATACACCAATGTATGCTACAGTAGCCCAATAATATTTTGTATCCCAAATTACAGTAATCCAACTAGTGCGGAATCGAGAAATGACTTTTTATCGAAAGTATTGTTAAAATCAGTAAATATATTGTATATCACAACCGAATAACGGTAATATGGGGCACAAAATATTATTGGGCTACTGTAGCATACATTGGTGTATAGTACTTGAAGTTCCCCCATCATGACTTTTTCAGTCCATTTCGGACCATGACCCGGGGGTTAATGGTCATGAATCACTTCCGAGGCATGAACCCCGGGTCATGGGTCAAAAAAATCATTGTCGCCTATTGAACTCCTATGGTGTTAAATATTCGTGTGATGGTGTAGCATCACTATTTGGTCGGTTTCCAGGTGGAGCCCCATTGACAGTTAGTCAGAACATCCAAAAACAGCCAAACGTAGATTGACTCCGAATCACTCAAATCAACTTTTCAAAAATCTGTATCTCCAGATTCAATCCGCGTGTGGGGGATTAATAGGTGCGTGTGTGGAGTACATCAGGGCGTATGAAAAGTTAGCCCCAAACGGCTGTGACAGTATAAAAATTCGAAAAATGTGAAAGTTGAAATCAAAAAGTCAATATCAGAAGCGATCAAATTTCGATCTCAATGGTGCTGTGGTGCACTCTGGGCATGCCTAACATACTGCAAAAGGAATTTTGGTTCTATCTTATTCGGTTGAGAAATTATGATTTTTCATGACTTTTCCACATGCCCGCACCTGGCGCGCCGCATTTCGCAATACGGCCGGTGACGTCATCATTTTTGTAAACAAGGTCAAAGGCCCCTCAGGCCCTATGAGTATGGTGGCCGGAATCGAAAATCCTGGAGCGATGTCCGGGTGGTGGTCACTTTTCTCAGATCCGGTCTCTTAAGCAGGAAGTTGTTCCCTTCCGTATTATGGCTCAGATTTGGCTTCATGCTCACTTCAGAAGCCCAGACCAGCGATCGTCGAAACATAGAGATGGAAAACCTTTGCTGCTCGAAATCAATAACTTCGCAGCTCTTCTCTCGCGTTTTTTTCGCTCACAATTCTCACAGTGTAGCAGCACATGATTTTTTCATGAGCTCCAAGAGCCCGAAATGAAACTTTCCCCTATTCATCTCGTTTCTATCAAAGTTCTCACCGTCGAGGGAGCACGACAAACTCATAGGGGAAACGCTCAATTGACCAATTTCAGGACAAAAGTAGCGGGGAGGCCAAATTGGCCGAATTTTCTTGGAATTTGGTGCTCTTCGTTGAGAAATTGGGCCGAATTCTGAATTCATGGGCTCTTATTTGGCTATTTATCGCACCTTGCAACTATTATAGGAAGGCTTAGGCCGTGAATCTGCATCACTCGAGATTACTGGATTGTGCCAATTGTGGCTCTGACGTAGAAACTATGTATCTAGCATGATTTCTGTGAACAATTTAACCGTGTTCTCAATATCCGATCAAAAATCGGAGAGTGAGCCTGGACATTTCTAGAATTTCTACCCAACCAGAGATCGAACCAACCAGAAGGAAATGAGTATTTGTTCCTGAGCGCGGACGAAATCTTCGTGACGCAGTTGGCGCTTGCACATACTACCGTATCCCAAACCGTACGAAATTATTCTGGATTGAAATCGTTTACGGCGTCTAGGACTGTCAGGATGAAGAAACCTTCATTCGACTTCTCATAACCCTAGTCACAAACACCATCAGGCTTTAGTTCTATACCATTCCCATGAATGACATTAGATGCCTTACGTTTCAAAGATCTTCCCACTAGTTTATGATGCCACCCCCTGTGATGTTGTGACATCTCCCTGGTTTATCCACAGATCCTCGGGGCTTTTCCCAGAATAATCCCCGATTCGTCGGCCCCAAATCCCCCCGGAAATGTCTCGTTTTTTTCGCAGAAGGATTGGTCTTCATAGGAGGTTCATCATCTAAGCACACCACGTTGTTTTGACTCTCTTTTACGAGGCGCGAAACTGGTCATAAAGCGCGATCTCTGAGCGCATGATACACTGCGCGTCTGTTTTTGTGGTGTGCTTTTTGTTTTCAAGACGGGGCACTTATGATAAACTTCGCTTATTGTTGGACCAAGCAGCCTCAAAGAGGCATCTTTCTTTGTGTGGGCGAATTTATAAGAGTGATGTGCATAAAGATACGCGAAATTCATGATATTCGCGATAAGAGTCTCAGCTCTCGTGATATTCACGCTTTTTTCGCACGAGCGCTTGTGGAAATCCTCCCCGTTTCGCTTTTTTCTGACTCATTCCTCGAGTCTGAGAGACACAAACTCCAGATTGGGTCCAGAGAAATCTCTCCATTTTTTTGGCGGGTGCAATACAATACTTCATACATTACTGAATACAATTTGTTTTGACCGGTGATTGAACATATATGGAAGAATTCGAGGCGTTGGCAACCTTTTTTCATTCGACACATACTCTCCTCTGACATTGTCACTAAATATTATGTGAACTGAAGAGGCGATATCCCGTATTTTGAGGGAGAGACTCGATCATTCCCATCGTCTGAGCCCCAGAAACTCTCCAAAACGGACGCAGAAGCTCCGAGATTATGCGCGATGAATGATTTGTGAGAGGTTTTAGCCACTTTTTGCCGCATAAAGTGAGCCCTTAGGCTCTCAAAGAGAGGGAAGTGAATCTTCGAACTCTTCCCTCTTCTCCTTTTCAGAAGAGGAGACACAAAAGTGCTTCTTGCTTACGTAAGCAAGCTCCGCCCCTTTTTGTGCACCCTTTCCTCCCGTTTTCTCCTCTACACTCGCGTTTTTTCTAGGAAGATAGGGCGGAGCTCGTTATGTTTTCGCGTCTGGCGTGCTCTTGAAAATGCGGGTAGAGACCTCGCGCGCCCAATTTTAATGACCATGTGCGATGTAGAGCTGGCTCGTTACGACCATATTATTATCGAAGAATCGCATCACTCTCTTCCTTTTCCATTCTATTTCGTTACGATGCTGGCGCAATTTAATGACCATGCGCACGATGCTCGTAGACGTCAAATAAAACTTCAGTAGGGCATGCAAGACGTAGTAAAAGGGAGATAGCGCCTAACATAGGACATTCGCTGCATTCTTCTTCGTTTGCCACTAAAATGCACTCGATTTTTTGTGTATGATTGTTCTCGCTAAATTCGAGCGATCATGTCAGTCTTTTTTTCACGTTGTAGCACATTCGATTCGGCGGCTCAGCACGATTATTTTAGTGTACATGCGTAAGCCGGGGAGTGATCCGGCTAGGGAAGCCCTCACTGACGTAGAGAAAAAACAGATCCACTATCGCATTTCTCCATTGCATGTTTGACCCTGTTTTAGCCCTGCAACGTCTTCATTTGGAAGCCTTCCGAATTCCCCATTACATTTCCTTCTTCTGCAAAAGCCAAATCGCATTGCGCATGTTGCAGTGTAATTGATTAGCTATCCTTTTAGGGGTATTGTCTGGGGTCTCTCTCATTCGCGTGCTATCTCGTTTTGTCTGACTGTCAAAAGCGAAGATAAACGGAAAATCGAGATCGTTGAGCCCTATTAGTGGGATTGACCGCGTGTGCCTGAGAGCATCGGGCTAATTATGCTGTAATTTGGCCTTTGCGCTGCAATATTGAAACGCGAAAGACGTTGTTACTTATCGTAATAGTCAAAATCAGATTGACCTAATTTCTTGCCTGTCCATTACTTTCATTACTTTTACGAATCCAATTTTTCTTGACAACCTTTGCTCCCTCTGCGTAAGGATATTGTGCGCTTCCTTGCAATTCTTCTCAATTGGGAATTTGCAGAACCATTGTGCCAATTGTACCCTCGCTTGACCTCTGCATAGTTCTTTCTTTTTTCCTCTCGAATTTGCATGCTCTGACTCTCTTCACTCCACATGCTCTCTAGCAGCATCTGACCGACGAGAGAGCATGGAGAATGAAAAGAGTCCTTTCTCTCACCATCTCTGAAAAGGTTTCATCGCGGCCTTTCAATATGTCGTGAGACCAGAGAGAGCAAGTCACACGATCCGAAGCTCTTCCCAATATCATCAAATTTTTCGATAATCCGATGTTTCAATATAGCCGTTTTTGCCCAGTAGATCACAGTATTTAGTGGATCTCATCAGTCAGAGAAAGAAAGTATTGCGAACTGAGACAAATCGTTCATCTTTTGTGACTAATTCTTTTCTGGTCTCTGACGAAATCAGCCCGGCGTCATCCTACACTGTCCTTGCCTGTTCAACACTGTTTGAGCATCTGTGGATCGGAACGATACTCTTCGCTCAGTATTCTATCTCATCTTTCAGAGAAATTGCGGAATATCCAAGTTATTTTCTGCATCGAACACGTCCCTTGCTTACAGCAAATCAAATTAGCTCTCCATTTCTTTTGCTCCAAGGCTTTTTCTATTACTGTGCGTTGCTAGATTGCAGTAGGTGTATTTTTTTCATTGCCTAAATTTCACATTTAAGTAGATCAGTGATAGAACACCTGAACGTTAATTGGAAGCAACGTCCCGGTCTAGCCTCTGCTATCTTAAATAACATTTGGATGTTTTGTTCAAGATAATTCCTTCGATGTTTCCTTGTGAGCGCTCTTCTCTCGTTCCTGACTAAGATCTGACTCTGCTTTTCCCGTAATTTCTCATTCTCTCTAATAGGCGAGAGAACACGTGAAATGAAGAGAGACCATCCCTGACTAACGACATCAACACCAATTAGGAGTCGAGCGGGAGTCTTCCCAGCCGTCTTTCTCTCTTCCGAGACGGCGTCCCTGATTCATGCTCTAGTTTTCCACGAATTTCAAAGTTCGACCTAATTCGTAAATTCGTCATCAATATTTCACAGTATGACCTGCTTCTGATATCATCACCCATGTTATTCTCTCACCGAACCCATAATATGACTCGGAAAAATTCAATCCAGTCCGGGTAAGAGATTCCCAGCGTCGTTTTGATGTGCGATCCGGGTGAATATAATACGCTCATGAATGATAGAGGAGCTTGTCACTTTCGCGCGAAAATACCGTCATTGCCCTTTCGAGACGAGAGATCGGACTCGTTTTCGGGCTTTTGAATCGGATTCGAGGACAAATATGCGACATTTGTTGGGCCCGCTCCGAAATTATAGATATTCTCGTTATGAGACCATTGAACGGAACACATCCCAGACTGTTTCCTCATCCCATTCCTTTCCCACATCACCTTCCTCCAGACATCCTCGTCTCACGATGGGTGATCATCGCTGTTTCCCTCATCGCGAGATGAAACCGTTTTTATGCATTCTCTGACTCTCACATTTGACCATGCTCCTTACTGCTCTGACACTGGGCAGAGATAATGCAAAATGCTGACACTGAGATGAAACCGTGTTTCTCTCCTTCTCGGAAGATGCGAATACATCACACACGTAAATCCGTCTCTGAGTAACCCCTTCTAGTCCATAGAATAATCTATTGAATAAGCCGCTATTGTGGCGCTCCAAAGATCTAAAAGCCTAGACCTTGAACTTCAAATCGTAATTTAATGGCTTCCTAAGTCACAAATCATCTTTGATCTCATTCGATGATCCCTGGGCAAAGAGAAACGAAAAGGTCTCAGAATTTAATGAGTCGATTTGAGCAAAAAGATCCGTTACAGACTCCATTCTGTGCCTACCATGTTCATGTTCAGTATATTATCGTCATGTCATGAGTTTTTGAACATAATGTAACAAATCGAGATAGAGATACGTGGCGTCGAGGGTGGATAGAATACTTGCACAATATGTCGTGCCTTCAACATGTTCCCATCGCTTGTTCTCTTTCTAGGCGGGATTAATCAACTCACACCATTGTTTTGCTCCTTCCCTTTCTCCCTTCTACAGGATAGTAGTCTCTGTTTCTTACGCTTGTCAGGCAGAGCTTCCTCGAAACTGCCATCCCTTTTCTGATCGTGACACTGGCTTCGGCACTGTCACGAAATCGCGATGATCAGTGACTAGACATTCCATTCTGCGTTAGCACGACGTAATAGTATCAGACGGGACTGTCCTGTGCCTGATATTATTATTCGTTTTCTAGCTGATGAAGGAGTAAGAAAAGACCTCGAGGATGATCCAGACAAGAGTGCAATAACACCGTACTTTTCTGATGAGAGTGAGATGAGAATAGTCACGCTTCCTCAGAATCTTAATCTTTCATGAAATTCTTCCAATTCCTTATCCGATCTCGCGTTTGCTAATACAGCCACATTTATGAACGGACTCTAAAAATGATTAACTTCCTTGCTTATTATTGCTCTTTGTTTTGCTTTGCTAATGCTTTCCTAGTAGCCATTCCTCCTGTGCAATTCAATGCCGTCCTCTTCATTCCTTGGTCCGTCCGATCACGAAAACAACAAAGCGTTAGAAATTCATGGGAGATCAGAGGGGCTCCTCTGCTCACTGACCACTGACCACTCATTCCGACTTATTTTCGAAATGCTCTTTCTCTTACGGCTTTCAAAGTGTCTCCTCATTCCGCGTGCTCTCTCGTCGCTCTGACCGGTAAAAGAGCGAAATGAAGAGACTACTACCCTCATTCCGTACCCAACTCATCTTCGAAAAACTTCTTTTCCCCGCGATCTCTGCTCACTCACTTAGTGGCCTTTCTTGTCACACAACTTGTGGTGCTTTCGAGATAATAATTTATGAAACCATGAATTGAACTCAGCTTTTCGGCTATTGCACGTAGTACGTGTATGTTTTTCTCACGAAACTACGCTGGTCGAAGCTATTTTTCGCCTCGTTAGGTCGCGCTCTTCGGTGCATGTTATTCGACGTAGTAACTTCCTTTTTCTAGGAAGCTCCTTTTTTAGAGGCAAAAAAAATGCACTCACTCTGATTTCATTGTCTCCCTTTTCTGATCAGGCTAGGATATTATTCCGGGTAAATGATGGTTGGTCTAAAAGAATGTTCCTAATTCCATTATGGTATTGGTCTGTGTTCTCCATTTCCGTTTTCTGTGCGTAATTCGATACACTGTTTTCCATTATCGTCGTTGGGCGGAGTTCGCAAGAGAGTTCTTGAATAACACCGAGCTCCTGAATCAGGGTTGCATTAGTAGAATTATCTACGGTAGGACTTAATGCGGACCAAATTTATTATTTATCCGGTCATTATTATTTGTGTCTGAATCATTAGCTCGCACTTGTAAATATCCCCCACATGATTGTGTTTCTCCAATTAGATCCCTGAAATTTGATCCAGATCTTAGATGGCTAATAAGCTTGTTAGTCCATACCGGGTATGTTAGTCTCTCGTGTCTCATGATACATCTTGTCCAGTTCATGATATGGTTGAGTCATCTATCATGAAGCCCTCGCCTACACTTTTCTACGACTTCCTAAGAGCACTGCTATCATGCTATGAACTCTCGCTTATAGAAATTAAATTTTCATTCCGAGATAAGGCAAACGTCCTGCAGGATGAAAGATCGTTTTGATAAGATTGAGAACTTCGAACTGTCCATGATGGTGCAGATTATTAACATGGCCTCACTTCACATCCACTCTCCAATCTGCAAGCACCTCATGGCCTGTTTCTCGGACCCTCTCGCGTATGAATACTCCTTCTCCTTCTCTCTTTCTCAACGATACGTCGTCTGTTATTGTATGCTTCTGAGCCCACTGAATGGTTCGTAACCCTCCATATATTTTCTTCCTTTCCCGCCTCATATACTTCATATTCTCAAATTTGATCCAAACGCCGCTTCTATTATAAGGATGAGGTTTGTGTAAGAAAAAAGTTCTCTGAACTTCCTAGAGATAGTAAGTCCGCTGAGGATTGGTGAATTGGTAGTGACCTCGGTTGCGAAAGGTAACCTAGAAACCATTGGACTAGGTATTATTGTTATCTACCAGCCGACTTCGTCGGTATGTCCACCTAGCGTGGTCTTACGACTATAAAATTGCTTGACGTGAATACACCGTTGCCCGATATGTGAGACACTGTTATTGTAGTATGCACACTACATGGTTTGCGTAACCCTCCCTCTATCCATCCCCCGTCTCCCTTCCTCTTTTCTTCCAGTCTCCAGCCTAAACACTCCGGCCATTCCCTCCATCCAAATTGCTCATATTTTCAAAACCCCCACTTCCGGTTATTTGTTCGACATTTAGCAAATGACAGAACGCCTCGCGAACGGTGCAAAAAGCGCTGAAATCTCGGCCTCTACTTCCGCCTGTCTTTTAGAAACTTTTAGTAAATCGCAGAACACGCGCACACAGTGCAAAAAAGCGCTGAAATCTGGCCGAGAGACTAATAATTTCAGTGGCTCTACGCTAACGATCAGACGCGCGTTTATATCCTCACACATCCTCTGCCGTTTCTCTCTGATTCTCTCGATTCCCCATACTCTCTCGCCGGTCAGACGATGACAGAGATCATGCGAAATGGAGAGAGCGAGATCATTACTGGACTTCTTCTCTGATTCTCTCACTATCGCCTACACTCTCACTTTCTCTAACAGACGAGAGAGTATGATCAACGAGTAGAGTAGCTCCTCCTCTCTCTCTCCCCCACTCCCAGTGTGAATCGCCACCATATTTCAATGATGCGTAATGTACGCTCTCCATTCCGCGCGCTCTCTCGCCGGTCAAAGAAGGCGAGAGAGCGCGGGAAATGAAGAGAGCAAGAGATACCCAATCTGCGGATTACGTCATCATATTTTATGGACCTTCTCCACTCTCTCGAATTTTCTCCCAATCTTCCGCCACACTTCCGGAAGCTATCAAATTCGCGCGGATTTTACTGAGAATGTTGCCCGCCCCCCATAAATTCTGGACTAGAACATTGTTCTTATTTTTCGGATGCTTTGTGTGCATCGTATTTGCTTACGATTGCATACGATTCGTACATAACACTACAATTGACTCGCTTACAATACAATATGAATAGTTCTGAAAGAGGATAGACGAACCGAGGCGATTGTCTCAGGCAAAGATTGAACTGTCTATGTGAACGAGTTCTACTGGTAATCTTAATTTCGCACACTATCTCACCGGTCAGAGAGAGAAATTGTGTGTGTGAAAAGAAGAGAAGGATTCTTTATTCTGGTAACCTTAATACTGTTATCGACTAGCCACATCGATCACTTGTATCGATCAAATCTATGGGTTCCAATTAACAACTTCTCCGAGTCTCCCTCCATGCTCCTAGACTCTTTCTTTATCACTTACCTCTATTTCACTGTCTGCGATCTCTCCTAATCGCTTGATCTCTCGCACTCTCTACCTGTCTGCGCCTTCCCCAATTTGCCCACTCTCTCACCCTCTCTGACCGCCTGCGCCCTCTCGAAAGCGCGCAGTCTCTTCAGCCGCACAGCCAATGAACACCTGACAGCAGCAATGCATTGGAGTAATTCCCGGCCCGTCTCTCCATTTCGCACGTTCTCTCGCTGGTTAGAGACAACGAGAGAGCACAGGGAATGGAGAGAATCAGACTAGGGACAGTCATCGGGGGAAACAACCGAGAAGTGTGCCTCCTCGGCCCTCCGCCTCCGTCTCGACCGCTCACCGAAATATCATCGCAGCTCCAGTGTTTTTGCCCGAATTTTCGATATTTTTCCCGGATTTCACCGTCGTTTGCTCATTTTTTCTCAATATTTTGCTCATATTCTCATTATTTATCATTCCATGACACCATTATGCGATGAATTCAGCGAGCAATCCGCGCAAAATGGCGAATAAACGTGCAGCGCTCTCACCCATTCCCCGAATGCTCCGAACCGCTCCGCTATTCAGCCAAGAGATTTCCCATCTTCGCGAACTATGAATATTTCCGGCGGTGCGCTTCGCCGTGGTGCGATTTGGCATTCGGCAGAACGCGCGCACGCAATGGGGAAGTCGACAGCGGCGACGGCGGTGCACGTAGCTTCGTTTCCTGGGGTTACTCTCTGTCGGGGTGAAACGTCAGGTGTTGTTCTTGACAGAAGGGAAGCTCCTCTCTTCTCCCCTCCTCTTCTTCTTTCACTTCTCGGATCCTTCCGGAAATAGGAGATGGATGGAACACTTTTGTCTTACTTCTGTTTGTCTAGTGTACCTTTCATATATTGGCCTATGCGATCTTGATACGCGAACTTGTCTACGAATGTATGGAATAGCTATATTTGAATTCCTAATATGCGTAATGGCAGGGAAAGACAAGTAGTTACTTTTGTAGAGAATAATGATCAATTGTGTCTGCATTCTTCATTAGATGCAACGGATTCAGTAAAGTGCGTTTCCTGTTCACACTTTGATAGTTCTTTTCACACAGACTTGTCTGCATTGGATATCCTTATCAAGCGCGGATTCGACTTAGTCGAAGCCTCTCAACGGTTCTACAAAGTTTGGTTTCTCGTTAGACAGGCCGAGAGAGCATGTGAAATGCAGAGACGATTTCAACGAAGCTCCTTTATCAGCATGACCAAAACCGCTCACCAAGTATCGACCATGCGATTGCTTTCTGTTCTTTACCAAATCTGAGAAATCTGACATTTTCACATTGCGTGAGGCGTTTCTGCCGATTGCCAAGCGCACCACGATTGAATGCTGCTCACGGGTGTCAATTCAGACGCGCTTCTTGGAAATACAATTCCCTTGTTGGCTCCGCCCCCTCACCCCAATGTAGGGCAGAAAACATGTTCGCGCTAGGCTGTTTTGTCCATTTAATTCCTTGATGTTTTAACCTTGATTTGGTACGTGAAATCCTCAAGAATATTTCGGTCTCTCTGAGTCAAGTCTCATCTTTCCTCTCGACCCTCTGATTTTTGTTCCGTTCTCAAGTCAACTTTCTTCTACTCGTCGAATGAATCCCATCCCCTCCCTCCCTCTTACAACTCTCGCGAGACAATGATGAATACGAGTGTCAACGATCCCTGATTTCTGTCGATTTTCCCATTGCGTGTGCGCCTTCTGTCATATGCCAAACGTCTCCCAGGCACACTACGGATCGCACAACGCAGCAGCGCCCGACACACAGCAGCGGCGTACATGGGCAACCGGTCGTCGAGTGAGAACGATACTTTAATTATTTTAGTTAATTAATTAATTAAAATTAATTAATTTAAAAAATTAAGGCGATCGCCGCAAGAGCAGCGGCGAGGACAACCCCAAGAGCCAGTCGGTGCAGAACCTCAAATCGTGCGTTTCTGTCGTTTCCCAAAAATGAAAAATCTTGACATTTTTCCATTGCGTGTTATCTTTCTGTCATTTACCAAAGCCACACTACAGAGGCGGCCGGGATTTCGGCAAGTCGCAGTCGATGGTCGACCTCGGACGGGCGAGCAAGCGGAAGAAGAACTCGATCTCCATCAGCGGCGGAGGAGGCGACAGGGGCAGCAAGCCCCGACGAGGAATGGAAGGTGGGAAACGGCAGAATCGCCTCACGCAATGCAAAAATGCGCCGATTTCGAGGAGATTTGGGAAAGAGCAGAAAACAGTACACACGCAACTGAGTGCTTCACACAGACCAATATGCACATCCGTTCCGCTTTTTTGATGAATTTTTGCATTAGCTATTTCAATGATAGGACTACGTATCGATTTTTGATGTGGTTTCGTTTCGATTCAGAGTTTGCAATATTTATCTTTGTTCGTCCTAGAAAAACATTGAAACACACATGATGAGACCGACTTATGATGCGAGTAGTTCTCAGTTCGTTACCTTCTCTTCATTCGGCATGATCTCTCACCAGTCAGAGTGACGAGAGAGCGTGCGAAATGAAGAGACGGGCACTCGTATCACAGAAGCTCCCACGCTACTACAGTGTCAGCTAACAGTTTGCGAACGCTGCCGAACGAGTGTTTCGTTCAATTTGTTTGGCGGGAGAGAGGGATCTAGTCTGCTCGCAAAAACGACTGGCTGAATAGGTATCAACGGATGAAAGGATGCTGACATCACTTGAAATTTTAAAAGATGTCTAACGAGTCTACTCTAGTTCCGATCTAGGACCACGCTCAGATTGAAAAAAAATCAGCACTAGTCTCGCCAATCAGTGCCTTTGAAGAACCATGCAGACTTTATTCACTTGAAATCACTGTTGGTTTGATTTACAAATGATCTGAATGACTTTAGAAAGGATCAATAGGGTGAAAATTGCTTTGAATCAATGATCAAAGATCAATTTCTCGAATCGAAGTCAGCTGATGTTCTCGAGTGTCTCATTAGCGACCCCATTCAATACCCACTCTTCCTCCCACTCAGCTTGAGAGCATATGAGTCATTCTAGAAACTATGAATCGAATGCTATCAGTGCTTTTTTAACATATCATCTCATTTTGAAGAGCATTGTACAACAATTCGACTCGAATCCGATCTGAATCGATCTCACCTTTCATCTCTGTTTTCCTGCTATTTATCTTACACTTTGCCTGTCACACACTTAACGTAAATCTGACCAGCAAGAGATCATTCAATACTTTCATCGTCTCTTCATTTTGCATTACCTCTAATCAGTCAGAGAAACGAGAGAGTATGACTAAATGAGAGAATATAAAAGATATCCCCTCCTTCACACGCTTCAATACCGAACACACCCGGAGTATCGGATTTCCTTGGCAAGAGATCTCTAACTATTACTCTTCACCAACCTGTCAAGTATCTGAGCCTCTCGACTTCGCACACTCTCCCATCGTCTCTAACCGGCTAGAGAGCAGGGTAAATGAAGAGACGTGGTCTGACTCTCCTCGCTTTACACAATATCTCGCCATCTCTGCCTCTGATTCGTCCCCTGACAAGTGTCTTTTGACGAGTTTGAGCCTTCCCGATGACATGACACTCCTCACTAATCTGATCTCTCGCAGGTCAAAGAAGGCGAAAGATCATGGAAAACAGAGAGAGTGCAGAGAGTCTCGGAACCTGTGCCGTGTCATGACCGAGCGATGGCCCGTGTGGGTAGATCAGAGATGAGAAATGAGGGAAATGTTTTCCCAGACCAAGGAGGAATGCCTCTCAGACAGTGCCGGATTGGTGCTAGATGGGTTCATTTCTTCTCACTGTTCATGGAAAAGGTTATTGTAATCTAAACTTCGTGGCTTCTGCTGCACCGAATGAAGGGAAGGGGAGATCGGGATAAGTTTCATCAATGGATCAATTATGTAGTATACGGATTCTCATGATTATCACCTATGGCAATCGCATAACAAAAATAGTCTATACGATCGATATCTCGAGTGCTGATTTTCCTTCAGGGGAGGCGGTAGTATTTTTGAATAGAATCCATCATCACTCCGGTTATTGTACTCGTATTTCTCGAAGCTTTCGGTAGTTTCTTCAACTTTGAAAGAAGCAATACCGGAGATGAATTGCATCCTTCCTCCTCATTTCTTCAGGTAAATTTAGCGCTCGGTCAAGAAAAAGCGAATGTGTCAGAGCGAGAGGGAAGGCGGATATCATTCAGGGTATAGACAGAGATTACACTAAGACGCTCTCTCCATTCCGCACGCTCTCTCGCTTGCTCTGACCGGTTAGGTATAGGGCGGAAGAGAGAGACAAACTAGACGACGGAGACTCTTGGGTAAAAGCAGTCGAACGACCAGAAGAGAAGAGGGGCACCTAACATGATAGTGGGCTTAGAGCTAGTCGTTGACGTCAGCAATTCAATCAGCTTGATGAGATACAGAAAAGTGGATCATTAAAAAATAAAAATTGATTCACTTCGGGTTTCATATTCCCTCCTTCTTACCAAAGAGTACAAAAGAATACTCTAAATAATCATGTAAGTGCAGTAGCTCCTCCGGCCAAAATCCGGCCAGTTCCTTCAATCGTCAAAGAACGTCTGATTGCTCCTTCTTTGACGCATTGCCCAATTGGATTAGAGGAACGGTTGAATGTGCGAAAATTGGCTGGTGTCCAATTTGGTTGACTGTTGACACCGAGCTTCTTCTGTCTCTCCCACTTTCCCTTGCTCACTACTAGGTCAGAGAGTGCTAGAGAGCGTGCGAAATGGAGAGAGACAGACGATCTCCCATTGCTCACGCTCCAGACACGATTTGTACAATGGAATCTACGAAATCTATTCAACGGTTGGAAGCACAATGATTACAATGGTGAACGGTCGAGAAATGAAAACATGAAAATACAAAAAAGATATGGGGAGAATAAATGTTGCAGCGAGCAGCTGACAGTGCCTAGCATAATGCAGAGGAGGAAGTAAGTTTTTCGAAAAGAATTAAAATAAAAAATAGCCAAATTAGTGGCCCCAGCACCCTCCGCTCCTGTGTGGTCAACTAGCTATTCGCATGACAATCACTAAAATATTGCAGAAACTCGACGAATCAGTAGTGCTACGGGAATGCTACATCTAGAGCGCCTAAAAGCATGAGCTGATCACAAAATGTCCTGGAAAAAATCGATAAATCGATATTTTTTCAGTACCGTAACCCGTCAAAAGTCGATCCGTCGCGACATTCAGCATCCGATCACGGCGAATGGAAGGGAGATCATTGTGCAATGCTTCGAGAACCCACACTCCGAATTTGGCAACAAGGTACGATAGGGGTCCAGGGAGGTATCGTAAAGTGATTTTTTAAACACCAGCAATCAGCTGTGTGCTAATGTAAATGCTTCAAATTTCATGAAATTATGAATGAAAAATTTTCTTCGTGGAACAAGTGGTTCTGTTGTGTTCGGTTCCTGCCTGAATTCTTGCTGATCTCTGAAATTCACCTGATCACTCGACATTCCTGAGGAATTTGCGAGGGTGAATCGAAACGACGTATTGACATACTTTTGCATCGCTTGTCTGATTCTCTTTGTTTTCCATACTCCCTTACCTTCGTCTAACCTAGTGAAGGAAAGTCGCGATCATGTAAATTGTTCCACGTGAATCAATTGAACACTAACGGTGAAGAGCAATCCTCTGACCGATAAGAGAGTACGGAAAATGAAGAAAGCGATGACAGTCCCTAATCACCAAAGTACCGGCGATCAGAGCGTATTGATCTGTCAACGAGACTCCACTAGATCGATCGCCGGCTAGACAAAAAGAGAGAGCATGCGGAATGAAGAGACGGAGATCAGTGATACCTGCGTCAACTATGATAGATCGCTTGTTTGACACACGGAAAATGCGCGCCTGTCAGAGTAGAAAGAGGGATGAGGGGGAAGTGAATCGAGGATTAAAAACGAGTTAAAAATATAGCGTACTATGCACCCCGGATGTGAGTCATGTTGAATGAGAAATTTTACGCAAACGAGGGAACAAAACAACAACAACACGAATAAATTTCACGAACACGAATAAACACGAATAAATTTTATATTCATGTTGTCAAAAAATATAAATTATGAAAAACAATAAATAATAATAATAAAATCTCAGACTTGCCAGCGGATCTTCGAGAAGCGTCCAGACTTCCAGAATTACGTGTTCGCCCTCGGGAAGGAGAGGGCATTCCAGATGACTGTCAAGTTGAAGGAATTAGTCGAGGAAGTGGTTGTCAGGGTGAGAATCACTATATATTTTCACGTTTTTTTTTGTTCAGTCTTTGTATCAATAGACACTGCATCGATTTTCGAATGAAATTTTTTCTACAAATTAATTATCTAAATATTATTATTTAATTAAAATGATTAATTCCAGATCGACGACGTCGAGACAATCGCGTCCATGTGTCGAAATTACGGAGAGGAGCACGTCGAGTTAAAGAGCGCCGGTAATTATATTAATTAATTTAATTAATTTAATACTTAGTTCATTTATAGTATTTCGTGTGCTCCGTTTGCCTTTTCAGAACAACTGTAGGAAACGAATTCCAACTGCAGGTTTCAAACCCGATTTCTGGGTGGCTCTGGCCGACGCAATCACTGTCGAGGGCGTCATTCTGGACATGGCCAACCATCAGGTAATTGGTTTACCTAATTTCGATATACCTTAATCTTTTAATTAATCGTTTGAATAATTAATTAAAATTTTAATAATTGTAGCCTGCGGACACGGTGGCTGCGTGGTCGCAGCTGGTCACGCTGATGTTCAGCTCCGTCCGGGATGGATACTACACGGCGTTGAGGTGAATTTGTAAATCTTGTTTTTATTTTCGACACAGCTTATGACCACTAAGATCCGGGCATGACGGTGGATCCCAACTAGAGAGAGAGAGTTGACTTACGAGTCGTCTGACGACGATACATATCTATCGTCTACTTCGTGTGATGAATGAACATTTATGGTGAAAAATATGAAGAAAAAATAATAAAATGCAGGGCGCATCGCATGAACAGTCGCCGCAGCAACGGCATGAAGCGACAGACGACGAATGAATCCACTTCGGTTGGTTAATTAATTATTTATTATTTAATTATTTTTTCTGAAAACGAGAATCCGATCCGAACGAGAATCCGATATGTTTCAAGATCACAACAAGAAATAGCGATCATCACAGCACTGATGAGATAGACAGAGATAGAGTTAATAAACATAAATATAATAAATAACTATCAATTCAGTCGGGTGATCAGTGTGTCTCGCCCACCACTCTCATGCCGGATCGACCGTCCCCACTCATTCCCGGATCGATGAGAATGTCCACTTCACTGTGAGTTTCATGTCCAATTCTCTTCGACTAGAACGAATCTGCCTTGTCGTTTCCGGTGGATTTCACTTACCACTAGTCCGTTTTATGTCGATTTCCTTCTCTTCCTAGGCTTCACAATAAACAAGGGAAATTGATGTGAATCGTTCATAGTCTGCAACGGCTTCATAATTCAAAAATAGCAAAAGTTATTGATTTTATATCAGATACGCCATGGAGAATTCGATGCCCAAGCCCACGCCCATCTTCGAATGAATCCGTACTATTATCGATTCACCATATCATCCTCCCCTTGCATACTGTACTCGCCCCCTTTTCCCTTCGAGGCCCCTATCTAGCTACCGTAGTTTTTGCTCCGTCACGGGTCGCCCCCAGTTATGCATCAATTATCGTGCAAACCGCCTCCAACAGTAGGGTCGGGAATTCCCATCGATCCCTTTCCTGCATCTTCTACTTCACACCCTATTTTCTGATCTTAGAAAACAACAATTGTTCGAAGTTCGGACCCAGTAATTCAAAATTCATGCTTAGCTTTCCCAGCACATCTAACGAGGTACGTCACATGTGTACTACTGCAAAGTATTGCGAACCGAGACTACCAAAAACGCGCGCCCATTGAATTTGTACTATACATTCCGGCAATAGGGAGCCCTGCTTCGTACCCCAACACTCATCCATATTTGTTGACTATTTAGTGATTTATTGTATTCTTCTGCTGCTCTGAATGTTTCGTCTCTTCAAACCAACTGAGTTGTGAGTGGGACACTCGTCTCATGAGATAAAATCGATGTTTCACCCCCTCTAATGCCCTCTAACGTCATCTGAACCACGAGATAGCGTGAAAAAGTAGGAGAACTAGGCCATTACTTGAGTTTACAGCAGAGCACTAAGTGCCCCACCACATCCCTCTCAGAACGTAAACACCCGGAAAAATAGCTAGAAGGGGAATGGACTGCAGGGGATCAACAGGGGAAGCGATCACTGGCTCGATTGGTACCGGTTCAGTCAAGAAGTGTTCATCAAATGGCAATACCAATCTCAATGCTCCCGGCACAAAAAGGCACGAAATGTGCGAAGTTAGCAAATCTACGAACGAAAAAATGAGGTCGTACTCCTATACTTTGATCTCTCTAATCTCTTCGTTGATAGTAATTGTTATGTTGCATTGATCAATAATTTATTTCAATCGACAGCCTCCGTGCGTTTAAAGCTCGAAATATTGGTAATTGTCTCTTCATTTCTCACACTCTCTCACAACTCTGATATCGATGAGAGACTACGAGGAATGAAGAGACAATTCCCCGTATTTCGAACTGTACATGAATCAATGTGAAACAACGAGTGAAGTGAAGTGAAACAACGATTCAACTTTCTTGCCATGAAACTGCATTTGATGGCATTCTGCAAGCGTTCTACTCTCGTCTCATTCCATCGCGTGGAACATGTTATTGTGACCTCTCGTCACTACTTGCCATCACCGGTGTGAGTAAGTTGATAAGGAGAAGAGGGAGACGGCAAGTACCAACTCGCCCCAGAATGGTATCAAACCCCGGGCCGTCGGCTGGCGGTCAGTTACTTATTGCGCTTATCGATTTGTTGCACTCTTCTCATGCTCTGTGAATTTTGCCTCTTCAAACGACAGCATCCTAGTCTGACACAGTTAAAAAGAATCTTGAACGGGCGTAGTCCCGGCACACAACAGTGTTGTGATAATGATTATGATGATGATGATAATTATCCAGGTTGAGTTGCCGAAATTCATGACTGTTCTCGCTACTCTATTTCAATTAGATCGTTTCAGATAAACATCGATACGCTTGTTTATATTTCATCCTCAGTTTGACCGCTTGCCGACTAGCTGTATTTACCCCAAAAAATTAAGTGATAGGTTCTTGTGCTTAGCAACCCGGAAGCGCAAAGTGTTTAAAAGTGCTGGAACGCGAATCTTAAAGCGTTCCATCAATCTTTTCTTTGTCACTTCCTCCTCAAAATCAGCGGCTGTTATCGACTAGAGATCGACATGCGCGTCTCTTCATTTTACGTGCTCTCTCACCAGTCTGATGTGAGTATCGAAATAGTGTGTGATATAACAAATCTACTACTTCGAGCTTTATTTTCGATCACTACCCGATCTTTGATAGTCGGGAGAAAGTGAAACGTTTTGTTTTGAGTGATTTCTAGAATACATCGATGATTCACTTGCTTGCACTTTTTGGAATGAGATGTGTCTGAAAATAACTCCAGTCAGTTGCCTTGTTTATTCCATTTTTTCTATTATTTATCGTGAATTATGGTGCGGATTCTTATGTGAACATTGATCTTTATCTTCAATGCATCTTCAGAAATGCACACTCTGTCTGTCCTCTGTCTCCTCGTTGTCTCCCTCTCTGCAATCGCCGCTGAAGGTCTGCCCGAGGGCTATTTCGGCTCCTTCAAGCTGGACCATTCCGACAATTTTGACGAGTATCTGAAGGCAACTGGTAAGTAATCGTCCTAACAGTGTCGAAGACTACAGGAGTATCCGGTAAAATTGGTTATTTAGATAGAAAGTGTTGAACGTGACTCAAATCAGTCTGAAACCTTGTTGGGAATTAAATTGGACCTGTGAAACGCACTTGCGTTCAAGCAATTGTTCAACTAACTGTTTGCAGGAATTGGATGGTTCAAGCGGAAATTGATCTCGCTCGCCAGTATCACTAAAACATTCACAAAGGTGAGCAAAGATAATATTTAAGTTCACGTTATGAGAGCTAAATTTAAAAACAAACTAATGCAGCAAAACAGACTGCTATCGTACAGTCACCGATAGCGACTGTAATTGTGATCTGAGGGACGATGTTTTGATCAGGAGATTGATGTTTCTGCGAATTGGCAAAGATGACATGCATTATAAACGCCGAATACTTCTTTGCGGCAATTTTCACTAAAAAAAAATGCATTTGTAACTCGAGTGTGTTGGTGTGAAAGATTGAATATGTGGATAATGAATCACGATGAATAAAGTGCATTCGATAATATAAATTCTAGACGGGTCCGAGCACCTTCAATTTCGACAACGAGACGACGAAGAAGAGTCTGCACTACAAGGATGTTGTGTTGGGCAAGGAATTCATCGGGGAGGGCATTGACTCGAGCAAACAGAAGGTTTAGTAAATCAATCTGTATCAAAGCAGGCGATCACCGCCAGATGAGTCGTTGATGTTAGTCGTTGATTGGTGCTTGCCACCAGCCTTTTCCAATCGAACTCGTAAGATCATCGCGCCAGCGTTGATTACATAGGTTGTCCCTGACGTCTCTCCATTGTATGGTATCCACGTAGTTGAATTATCTTCTTACTTCTTATTTCGTCCTACTCTCTCTCTCTCTCTCTCTCTTCTCTTCTCTGACTTGCTAGAATTTCCGTAAAATGAAGAGACATCGTTCTTTGATCGCCATTTCACTGAAAACAAATGTTATTTCCAGATCACATTCACTATTCGAAACGGTCGACTGTACGAGAAGCACGTCCCGACCGATCCTAATGTAAGCATAATAATTTATATTTTAAAAAATTTAATTAATTAAAAAAATATTTTCAGGCCGAACAGAAGGAGGACGAGTATGCGTTCAAGTTGGAGGGAGACACGCTTGTGCAGGTTATTTTTTCAAATATTAAAAAAAAATTTAAAGCACGCTGTCTCAGATTGACAGTAATTTCAGTTTTATCGGCGATTGTTTCTCCTGCTGAAAATGAAGTTGAAAATGAAAAATTGAAACGTTTGTATTTCAGACTCTCCAATCTAACGGAGTTGTCGCCAAGCGATACTACAAGCGGCAGTAATTACATTCATCATTCATCGTTATAGTACCTCGAATGTCATTCTTGATTTATTCACGAGCGAAATGTGCACATAAAGCAAATTTCCTAACGAAATTTTATGGCGTGCACTAAACAATCTCGAGATGAGACAGGCCGACAGCAGAGACCAAAGAGACGACTAGACGTGATAAAAACAATAATAAAGTCTACTTGTAAATTTCCATTGTGAGCGTGTGAGACAAAAGCTCATTGAAATCTTGAAATTACTTTATGCATTCCAAGCACTCCTCAGTTGTTCAAAATAAGCGCGGCCGTCGCTTTGCTCACAGTAGGCATTTGGTGTGGATGAAGTGATAGAAACGCCCTGAAAATCAAAAATGAGAATCTAAATTAAATTGTATCTCACCCTATTCAGTCGTATGTGTCGCACAATGAATAGCTTGTTGAACTCTCTTCGCACCAGCGGATGGCTTCGAATTTCGAGGACGACGAAAACAATTTTCACACTGAAAATTATTTTTTAAACCACAAAAATAATTAAATTAAATAATAATTCGTACATCGCAAACTGTAGGTCGAAGAAAGCGCTTGCGATTGAGCGGGAGAGAACCCACTCTGTTGGGCCGTATCTGAATCATTTATTTATTTAATATAATAAGAATGATTTACAAACTCAATAAATGCGAAAGCGATAAAGCAGGGAATTGTGAGTGCAGCAGAAGGAACCATTACGCGAACACAATACTGGAAATAGTATTATTAGTAGAGTTCGAAATAAGAGTAATCGTCTCTTCATGGATCACATTATCATCGCTTAGAGTGGCTAGATAGTTCGTGAAAAGACATTACCCGTATTTTGCACTCTAACTATTAGACTTCATATCGGGAATACGATATTAACTGTGCTTGAAATACAAATTTTGATAATGCTAACCTTCATTAACAACACATTCTCTCGTATTTGGAACGATCTTCCGATCGTGTAGCTTGTGAATGTGAGCTTGCCCCTGCTAAGTAAATCCAATTGCTGGGCGCTCTTTCGATATGTGTACACGAAACCCTGTAAATATTACAAAATTCTCCCGTAAATAGAAAACTTGATCGAAACCTACCAAAACACTGAACCACATCTCAGCTTTCATGAAGAGCGCGTTGTAGAAAAACAATGTATAACCTTTAAATTTTAGTCATTACTCCTCACATTTCCAAGTCAATAATTCATTGCAAAATATCAAAAAATTTAAACGTTGAAATCCCCAAGGAAATTGATTTAAGGACGGTGCTGCTATCTTGCAATGAATTGCTGTATTCTGCTGATAATAGGAGTAAAAGTCACCTGCTAACCACAGGAAAGCGCTGAATGCGGAAATGGATATGTTCATTAGCTCCGTTGCAATCAACACTAGGCTTGTTGAGGGGTGGCTTGATTCGTACCTGAGGGAAATCAAGAAGTTGATAGATAAATTAAAAATATATTCACCATTTCCAGAAATATGTTGCCACAAGTATTTGCACCTCGATTGCTGCGGGTCTACAAATAACGACTGATTAGTTGTACACTATCATCCTATTCCCATTTATTGACTGCTACACATAACTGCTTTGCATGTAGTAACGTTTGAAAAATTTCCTGCTCGAAATGATGAGACAGTTGCGTATATTTGCAGTCATATTGTAGCATAAAAGTCACGTATGTGCAAATACTGACATGGCGCAGTAATAGCTGATCACGATACATCGTATCATTTCTGTAGAGAACAGAAGTAAATCATCGTCTGTAATTATTATAATTTGTTCCAATAATTTCCGAATTTTTATCCCTGATTCAAATCAGACATCAACAGAAGCCGAGAGATCATTAGCGCACCTCTGAGCGGAATATCAAGAAGCTGATAGAAAATGAGGACGAATCGAGCCACGATCCCAAAGCAATAAACGAATCCCGCCAGGCAGAGTTGACAGCGGAAATTGCGATGCATCGATCCTGAAATGTGCATGTTTCAAACATGTGCGACACGCACTAAGGCGGCCGATAGATTGTGCGAAATTATGCGACGATTTTCCTATTTCGAACTCAATTACTTACCAATCCTGGAGACTGACGTGCAAAACAGCGCCACTAGAACGAGAATGAGTAGACATGCAATAATCTGAATGACGTCAAACTTGCAAGAAGATATTTTTTAGATACTTACCTCTAGTGATAAAAATACGTGGAAAATGATCGGCGACTGACTGGCAATAGTCGAATTGATCCGAACTAGGTGTGGGCGCATTCTAAAAGTGAAAATATTGAAATGTTGAACTGGCTCAAAGATCCGAAAGATATCAATTACATACATCTCACTTATTCTCCTCTTTCCACATGCTCTCTCGCTCTATCTAGATAACCTACTATCGAACACACGGTATCGAGAGACGAGATCGACGTTCAGGGAAACGCCCACTTATTTGTCTGTAAGGGAAGTGAGAAATGGCTGGAGATGTGTTCAGTGAAATGCCAATAATGAGGCTAATATGATGCGGCACATCTCGGCAAGGCTAGATAATTGGCTTCTTTGTTTCGTTTACTCTTCTGAGAAACGTGCTAAGACGTACTCGAATAGGAAGATGTCTAGTTTGCATATAAGGGGCACAGTTATATGATTATGAATCTAGAAAAAAAGAAATAAAAGTGATTTGTGCACCCTCGAGAATAACAGAGTCTTAGTAAAGGTTGATGTTCATTTCCACAACATGCTTTACGTTTCTTCCAAATCATCGCATAAGTCAAAAATTGAGATGGAAATATCTAGTCAAACAAGAGCGATTAATATGTGCACAAACAAATTCGCTGGGGACTGCGATAAAAATAGGGATGAAACTCCATTTGAACGACGAACTTCTGAGCCGTGCAACTCATTTTTACGGGTTGATTAACGAGATATTGCAAATGGAAAATGAGACAATTGCGTTCCGCGGTTTATGACGGTCGCGGGTCTTTCTCAGTGCTGGAGTGCGCAAATCAGAGTGGTATAGATAAAAGTCCACCACCTGCCCGGCTTTCCTAGAATATGCGGCCACTATGACTTTTTTGCATCAGAATATGCTGCGATAACACTTTAGCCACTCATTCAACAAGTACACATCATTAGAAGCGATTCATTGAGAAAGTCAATGGGGAAGTTGATAAAAAATACATCTTTGAGCACAGACGGCATAATATTCTCCCTTTGAGTTACTGTTTTTCTGTATTTTCGCTGGCTATGATTAGCGCTGTATCACGAGTCGACATGTTTTCATTATTTATGCAGCCATTTATCCGTCACGGCGTCTGACGCTTAGAGTTCGAAATACGAGAACGTATTCTTATATCACTCGCTTCTTTTGGCCTTCTGTGATTACCCGTATTAGTAACGCTAGTATCGCTCATCTTCAAGCTGGATTTGTTGTCTGAAAGAGACTATTCAAAACAGTAGGAAAGGAATTGCCTTCAAACATATCGCGTAGTAATCTCAGGATTGACGGCATAACGGAAAGATCCACGAATCAAACAACGGCAAAATACCTGCAATGCAATCACTGTTAATCTCTTCGGCGTACTAATCTCCTTTTATATTCGATATTTTTCAGCAATTAAAGAAGCGTTAGATACAAACCTCTCGTCGAACCATACGCGACATGATTAACAACAGGACAGGTGGACCCCAAGTGATCAGAGCATTAGCGTAGCTGTACTGAAAACAAGCGGTTTGTGAAACACGATTCTTAAAAATACGAAACACCATTCTAGTCGAAAGGTCGAATAGTGAATCGTCATTCATTTTCATTGCGATGAACCAGAAGATCTGAAAATGTCTCGAATAAAAGAATTACTTAAAAAAGGGTTGAATAAAAAATAAACCTGTTGTCCGCTCTTGAGTAAATGCGCCACAGTGATAACAATTGTGTAGAAAAACAGCGCACGCTCTTGCCTGACGAGTTCTTTCTTAATTTAAATATTTTATTCAAATAATTAAATAAATTTAGAAAAATCTCGCATTGAATCGCTGCGCTAGTCGTAAGTGATAGATTGAGGCAGCACACATAGGCAGGGAAACTGATATGAAAAGCACGTAGGCAGATGATGAAATGATCTTGCTGAGCTGAACAATAAATTATGGTGTAAATCACAGTATGTGATTCTCTAGAATATAAGACTCTATCCAGTTTTTCGTAGAAAACATTGAGCAAACACACATAATCTACTATCTAGATAAGAAGCTCTACTCCACGTTGAAATAGTTACGTCAATTCCAACAGGTGAAGTTCACATCTTGAATTTTCAAGTGCACCCACCTCCTGAGCCCATACTTCTACTCCAATGTACAGGGTTTGATTGAATTCGTTGCGTCTGCAAATTTACGATGAAAGCCGGAAAAATTTTTTGAAAAAAGGAACGTTTCGGTTTTTAAACAAAACAGGTTGGCATAGTGAAAAAAAACTAAATACGACAATCAACTTACCTATAAGTAGCAGGCAGAGGAATCATGAAGGAAAAAATGAGTGCGGGAATTACGAACATCAACATAGCCACAAATTTAACTTGAGAAGGTGTCCAAGGCTTAATTTTTTGTATTTTTGTGCTTTTACTAATATTCGAATATTTCAAACCTCTCTTTCCAGTGGAAAGCAAATTGCAGTAAATCTCGTCGTTACGACAAATGTCTGAAACATTCACAGTCAATGTCTAAAAAGATTGGTAAACCTTTCCGATTGTATGCGAGAGCGACAGACTGTGAGAAGCGTAGACAATGAGGTTGAAAATTAGGTCTAAACGTTAGATACATCGTTAGATACTTTAGCTCTAATGCAATTAGAATGTCGAACGGTTTTCACAACCTCGCATCACTAGTTCCGGTAGGAAATCATCCGCAGCCACTTTAGAAATGAGCATCAGAAGGTTCAGGCAGGAGGCAATTCCTGAAAAAAATTATCAGCTTAGTTTGACCACTTATTTGTTCGCGTTGACTCTCGTCAGTAAAAATGATGTATAGGTTTTCTTCTTTCACTACCTGCTAAAACAAAGAAGTTGTAGAATGCACTTTGCAACTCCACGATGTGGCTTCTGAAAGGCAAAGAAGAAGTTATTTTGACATTGTCATATGACATCGAATTGACAATATGCCCTTATTTTAACCATTTGCATATACAACATACCTCTTAATTCTCCACAAAATCCAGGAATAGCCCAGGCAGAGTAAAGGAACGATGACAAGAACATAGATGTAGGCTACCATTCGGACCAAGGGTTAATAGCTGATTACGGAAACCCTCAACTACGGCAAAGTTCGAAATGAAATTTCACTAGGACAGACAGGGCAAAATCAGTTGTGACAGGGCAAGTAAAGTTTACCTTCAAACATATAAGCAACCATCCGATATCAAACCAGTAATCACCGAAATTCATAGTTTGCGAACATGCCAAGTTGCTATTATTTATCAGTGACGCGGAAGGTTTCAACCACTCACTCCAAACTAGATTTATTTTATTTTGATCTTTATGAAGAAAACTCATGCGATTTTTTAATCGATCACTGTCATGACAAGTGGAATTAAAGCTTCTTATTTTTTCTGTAGATTTTTTTATTATAGGGTCTCACACAATCAGTGTCTCTCAACGTTGTTTTGTTAGAACTATCGAGTTTGCACGGTGAAACCTAAAATACTACAACTCAAGCCAATAAGAGCTCACAAGAACATCGTTTCTGCTCTTATTTCAACCATGCTTTTTCTTTATATTTATTTTATTTTCCCCATAATTGAAACCATTTTTAAAATAGTAAAGCAGCCTATATAGAGAAGTACATGTCTGCGTCCAAATTCCAATAACATCGAGTCAATTCAATTTGCTCGGTGATAATTCGTTTCACTGTCGGGAAAACGTGCAAGAGTCGAATTGAAAGATCGAAAACAAAGATTGAAATTGCGCTGGAATGTTTGCCATTATTGTTTTTCCTTCAAAACAGAGAGACTTTTAAAGAAAAAATCGTTATATGATTGATGCTTATCTAAAGTTTGCAGTGAATACAGTATAGTTGCTCACGAAGTATTTGAGCAGATCAAGCTAATTGAAGGTCGATAAGATCTCGAACAAAACGCATTCCTTTTAGCATCAAGGTCGATACAAGAAAACTTCCTGATTGATTGATTATTTATTTTCCTCATTAAAATGCAGTACCCTGCATTTTAATGAATATATTTTTTATCAGATCAGTGTAGATTTCTGCAGATAACTGATCCGCCCAACTGTTCACCATTTCGATCCACGCAAAGAGCAAACGACAAATTTATTGCTTTACTTTGATCGTACTGATGATTTTATCCCCATTTCCCTTGATCTCTGCCTCTGTCTGACCACCGAAACAGTAAGAGGAATAGAGTTAGGATAAAATCGCTCTTGCAACGAGCACCGAACCGTCTCACGTCAGAAACTCGATTTGGGTGCGGGTCGAGTATAAAAGAACTTAGTCGATTGCCTTTTGATCCTCATTTGCTGTCTCCAGTTTCCTCTTCATCGCATTCAACTGCTTAGTTTTTTTTTAAAGAAAGATAGATTAGTCTTTCCAGAAATGCTCCTCCTATTGTTGATTGTGATTCCCAGTCTGGCGTCTTTGGTCGGTGCTGACACTCTGCCAGAGGGCTTCTTCGGACGCTTCAGACTCGGGCGCTCAGATAACTTTGATGAATATCTTACTGCCAAAGGTGAGATAAGCACAATGTGCTTTTGTCAATTCGATAACAATGGCATGTACCAAACGCCGAAAGGTCAGTTATGTACTTTTATCCTACAAATTACGCCCGCTAGAGATATATCATAAAGTTCGAACAGGGAAACTTTTCGAATTACACCGAAAATGTATAATTTCTGCTAAAATTATAGGCTACGGCTGGCTCACACGACGTATCGTTTCCTTCGCAAGCGTGGACAAAGTGTTTACGAAGGTGATCTTTGATCTCTCAGAATTATCTTTGATCTTTGAAAACGACTGCCCTTGTGATTTAAGTTCTATTCATGCATTATTTTTATTCAGAACGGCCCCACCACCTTCGATTTCGACAATCTAACGACGAAGAAGGATATTCACTACAAGAATATCGTTCTGGACAAGGAGTTTCTGGGCGAGGGACTGGATTCGACCAAGCACCGTGTAAGGGATTTTTTTAATTAACTTATTTTATTTTTAATCGATCTTTAATTTAAATATAAAGGATAATTTCAGATCACATTCGCGATGCGCGGCAATCGACTCTACGAAAAGCACATACCGACCAGTGTAAATGTGGGTATTGTCATCAGTAACAATTACTCTTTTAAGATTTTAAAAATAAACAAGTAACATTTAAAGAAGGCGTCCCACGAATCGCGCGGGCGATTATGCAAAGTTAGAAGTGAGAGGGCGCGCTCTCCTCATTTCGCACGCTCTCTAGCTCGTTGCCTGCGTTTCAGGGTCACTTGGAACGCAGCCAACTGCTCATATCTCAGCTCAAACGAAAATTGAAAACATGGGAGTTTCGAAAGTGTTATCGGGTAGCCACGACCCACCAGTTCATATCGAAAACTCAGTTAGCCAGATATTCGTGGGACACCTCCTTTAATTTCTTTTATATTTTAGGCGAAGCAAAAGGAAGACGAATACGGGTACGAACTAGTTGGAAATGGCATGGTGCAGGTCAGAATTGTTATTTTTACTGAAAAAAATGTATAAACGTTTTGAGAAACACTAAAAAAAAAGAAATGAATAAAAAGAAACGTTTTAAGATTCTGGAGACGAAAGGCGTCGTTGCTAGAAGATATTTTACACGTGTATAAGCTCTTTGTCGAGCAGCGCAATTTTTTGTGTAAATATAAATAATAAATAACTTTCACTTCTCATCTGTTCGTTCAATCATCACCAACCCGTTAAACATCTTGTAGGCAATGCAAATGTTCGAAGTTAATTTATCAGGCTAATTTTCAATTGCTTTTATCTAATACAATCGGGTTTTATCTACAGTCCTGGCTAATCCCCCCATGAAAACAGGGCGCCCGGGGCGTCCCGGGGCGTCCCCCAGTGTCCCCCTCGCTTCTGGCGCCTTCAGACATTTTCAAATTGGGCCCAATTTGTGTTCGTCGTATTCTCCGTTCGATTCTGCGTCGATTCATGTAAAAAATAAAATAAAATATTTAATTATAATTTACATTTTGATTTTCAAAGAATTGGCGAATAAAACGATTCGTGCATCGCAGAGTACACCTTGCGGTATTTATCCGTCGCCGCTGCAGAATGTTTTGCTAAGTACCGTAGAACGTACTTCGTGATGCACGAATCGTTTTATTCGCCAATTCTTTGAAAATCCAAATGTAAATTATAATTAAATATTTTATTTTATTTTTTACATGAATCGACGCAGAATCGAACGGAGAATACGACGAACACAAATTGGGCCCAATTTGAAAATGTCTGAAGGCGCCAGAAGCGAGGGGGACACTGGGGGACGCCCCGGGACGCCCCGGGCGCCCTGTTTTCATGGGGGGATTAGCCAGGACTGTAATACAATTGAATCGGGTTTATTTCGGATTGCAGCAAAGCGTCTTAGAACCTCCACCCCACACGCAAGAACTGAAATAGAGATCATTGATCAAAGATCAAAGATCAGCCTCCATAGATCAAAGATCAAAGGTCAATCGCCTCTCACCTTCCAAACTCTGCTATCTGTCCGTCCTCTTCAGCTGTACCTCTCCCAAATTCCACTTTTGGTGGGAATCGTGGGCAATCGTTTCTGCCACATAGTGGCGCCCTGCCAACCCATTCGCAACTCTGAATTAGAGCAGAGATCAAAGATCATGAATCAAAGATCAAAGATCAGCCTACCCTCTCCCACTCGGGGTTCGCAGAGTGCTTGCAGCACAGTGTTTTGTCACCTTGCATGCACGGTCTGAGAGATTGGAGTTCAAAGATCATAGAAATAGCAACTACTAGAGAAGATAACCACCCCAAAAAGCTTGCTCGGGTGCTCAAGAGTGATGTAGGACGAAGATAGGGTAGGCACAAGGTACTTACAGTCCAAAGCCTGTTGCCGTCGGGAAAATGCCTTCCTTCGATACGACCGTTACGTCGCCGGAACGAAGGACCTCCTTCAATGGTTTGATTATTTTAAAAAGTATATAAATTCTACGATAATCGTCGCACTTAAGCAAACGAAATGTGTTGGAGCTATCGATTCTCTTGGAAGTCTCTTCGAACAGCTGCGGGCGCAATGGAGAATAATATTCCTAAACTTACTGTAAAGCCGGCTCGGCATTTTTGCGACCCGCACACAGGAGCCGTACCACGCCATTCACACATCTGAAGGAAATGCAGTAGATTACTTATTCGGTAGTTATAATATGATATAAAAAACTAGGATGTGAACCCATAAATATTGTTTCACAGAATGGTGCGTGCTACAGAAATCGCGTGGGATAAACTTCAGTTGTTATCAGATGCAAAAGCTACGGCATCTTACATTGAATTGATCTTTGATCTTGGCAGTATCACTCTTGCTGCAGCACAGCAGCTTTCCATCTCGCTCCACCGAAGTCGACTTTAGGCAAGACCTGATGAGGTTACGGTAGACCGTATCTTCTACCGTACCGTGCAGGGTACGGTACGGTAGAAGATACGGTAGGATGCGGTAGGAAGAGAGTAATGTAGGTACAGGATAATGTAGGACAAATGCACCGATACTGTTACCGAACAAACCAGTAACTCAAAACTCACGATCCAAACTCTCCGAATGCTTGCGTGTCCGTGGCACTGGTCGCTTTCAGCATAAACTCGTATCCACTGGAACACGACCCATAATCACAGATGGGAGCCGTACCGAGCCAGTGACAGTTCTGATCGAGATCAAAGATCAGAGATCAACGATTGGTCTTGCTCACATAGCCACTTGATCGACCCGGGAAGGCCAGGGAGGCAAACAGGAGAGAAGAGACGACTGAAATGTGCCCTGAGAAGAGTAAAATGATGAAAATCGCACCTGTAAGCATACGGAAACGAAGGAGAAAAAGAGTGGAGAGGAAACCACAAATGAGGCGGAAGAGGAACATCAATGATGGAGAAATTAAGATATTGCTTATTCACTTCTATTTGCATCCGACATTATCATAAATCTGAAAATTTATATGCATTCAGAGAATAATCAAATATTGTAAATTGAAAATCGTCTAAAAACTCTCTTCATTCCATTCCTTTCGACTCGTCGCGAGTGGTTCTCTCTCCACTTTACGCCTTTTTTCGTCATGCCATCAGGTACCGCCTGCGCTTATTTCGACGTAAATATTATAAAAACTTATCTCAGTCGTCTCTTCCCTCCTGCTTCTGTTCCTTACCATTTCTGGTGGTCGTGCAACTGGCTATGTATGCGAAATTGGTCTTTGATCTCGGATCCCTGATCTTTGATCTCCCTCAGGACTGTCACTGGCTCGGTACCGCTCCCGCGTGTGCCACTCCGGAATGTCCAAATGGATACACTCACATGGCAACGTCAAATAGTGCCACAGACACGGAAATGTTCGGAGAGTTCGGAGCGTAAGTTACCCTACCGTAGCTGATCGTTGATCGCCTTGAGGACTCTTTCTGGTTCAGAAAACATTGCAAAAATAAGGAAAAGTTTGCACAAAATAAAGCTGGAAGTGTAATGCCTATCTAGCCCATCCTGAGTTGTTGTATTTCATTACACATTTTGTGAAAAATTGCTGGCGAAATTACATGATCAATGATTACTTCAACGGACGTTTACCTTTGATCTTTGATCTTTGACCTAATTCAGAACCTGCTTGTCGTATCCGGGCAAATCGTTGTGCTGCAGGGATGATCATGCTGCGATTATTAAGGAGAATTTCAATGTAAGCGATCATTATTGGTCTTTGATCTTTGCTGAATCCTCGTTCTTACTGCTCTTTTTTTGCAATATAAAACAGTATAAATACAATTTCCGGTGTGCGAGTGGATCGGATTCTCGCCCGTCTGTAGTGACATGAAATGCCGGGCCGGATTTGAGGTAGATAATATATTTTATTAGTGATTACTTTAGTCGGTCCATGTTTCACTTTAATTTGATCTTTGCAAATTAACAACATATTCATTATAGGAGATCATACGGAGTGGATACACCCACGAAATGGACACTCCACAGGACAGTCCATTCACCGGATTTGGAAGGCCAGTTTTTAGAATGAAAAAAATCAAACACTTTACAATATTGTAGAATACATTGTAATAATTAAATTGTCCTACCTTTTAGTCCCTGCGCCACGGGCACGAAGGCCCTCTGTTGCAAGCACAGTGAGAAGCCGGTGTGGGAGAAGGTCGGTGATTGATCTTTGATCTTTGACTGATCTTTGATCTTCAGAGTTGCGAATGGCTCGGTACCTCTCCTGTCTGTGGCACTAGCGACTGTCCCGCCGGCAAAACCGAGGTGATTTGAGTAATTGTCACTCCATTCGATACACTATCTCGCCGAACAGACAGAGCGAGAGAGTAGGGAAATGGAGAGAGTCAGATAAGACATTTTCCAGCTTGCCAGAAGAAAGTACCTTCCGGAGAACCTCTTCGCTGATTTTGGAAGGTGGGCCAGCGATCTTTGGTCTTTGAGTATTGATCTTTGATCTTACAGCGCCTGCATTTTCGGGGAGAAAACGCTGTGCTGCAATTCGGTCTAGCCGCACTCCTGTCCCAATTGAGTCTTTGACGAGTGGTTTGGGATGTCAAACTAAATCCCCATGGTCTCGTTCCCACATGAAAAATTTCTGTAGAGACCCATTTTCAATGATAATAAATATTGTATTTGCATGAAAAATAATATCTCCTTCTTTAAAGAAGGACGTTGCCTGCGCTTCACGGTCACTTGGGGACAGGGGGCTTCAGGGTCACCAATCAGCCAATCGAGTATATCTCGTTTTAGGCGAAAATTGAAAACATGGGAGTTTCGAAAGCGTTATGGGGTGCTCATGCCACACCGTCTGACATCGAGAACTCAGCTAGCCAGATATTTGTGCCACCCCTTCTTTAAGTATACTTTATAATCAGGAATCAACAATCTTTATCCGGCACATAATCATGACATAAATTTCAAAAAATATTTACTTATTCACTTTTAACAGAAACGATTTTGGGCGGACCTCCCAATCTTTTTCCTTCATCGCTTTCCCAGTAGTCCATCCAATCACGGAACTTGGCATTCTTGGCATGGAACTTGGCATGGAAAATCGCATTCGACTGCTTAGTTTTTTTTAAAGAAAGATAGATTAGTCTTTCCAGAAATCAAATCAAATCAAATCATTTATTTCCTGTATATGGCAAGATAGGCCTGGGATGGTAGGGTCCTAATCTTCTCATTCACGATTAAACGGGGTCAGGAAAGGAAGTCTTCTGTTTCCATAGATCTCGGTTGAGTGCATGGCGCTCCGTGAGACGTAGATGCTCGATGTCTTGTTTCAACATTTCTGACCATCTCAGCTTCGGACGACCCACTGGTCTCTTTGACTTGATGGTATACTTCATCATCCGTCTGCATACATGCTCGAAGGTGAGGAAGAAGCATATTTATGCGAAATAACCGAAAGTGGACCATAAAAGAATAGAATGTAATCCCAGCCTTTTATTTACGTGTATGACTGTCGCTTGTGATCCGTGTTTGAGGTGTTGACACAAGTTGTAAACAAAATAGTTCTAGCCTCCCTTTGTTTTCTCTTGCCTTTATTCCATCATGTAACAGGTGATGGCACGATTTCAATTTCTGCAAGTATTTTTTCTTTGTCAAACTTCATAAAACGCATGACAATGTACCACTCCGGAAAATTTCAAGACTATTCCTTACACTAGATCGGCTTTTTGAGCGAATGGGAAAATAATACTTTTTAAATACGTTTAACAAATTCAATTTTATCAACGAACGTTTTATTTGCAGTTGCACGTGGGCAAGCGGGCGAGCTCTCCGGACAAACAAGGACTTTCCATTGCTGACCAAGGAATTCATAAGCTAAGTCCCCCATCCCCTACCCGAACACCAGGCCACTGCCTGGGTTCGGGTTCTCCGTGCCCCCAACCCGAACACCAGGCCACTGCCTGGGTTCGAGTTCCCCGCGCCCCCAACCCGAACACCAGGCCACTGCCTGGGTTCGAGTTCCCCGCGCCCCAACCCGAACACCAGGCCACTGCCTGGGTTCGGGTTCCTCGCGCCCCCAACCCGAACACCAGGCCACTGCCTGGGTTCGGGTTCCCCGCGCCCCCAACCCGAACACCAGGCCACTGCCTGGGTTCGAGTTCCCCGCGCCCCCAACCCGAACACCAGGCCACTGCCTGGGTTCGAGTTCCCCGCGCCCCCAACCCGAACACCAGGCCACTGCCTGGGTTCGAGTTCCCCGCGCCCCCAACCCGAACACCAGGCCACTGCCTGGGTTCGAGTTCCCCGCGCCCCCAACTCGAACACCAGGCCACTGCCTGGGTTCGAGTTCCCCGCGCCCCCAACCCGAACACCAGGCCACTGCCTGGGTTCGAGTTCCCCGCGCCCCCAATCCGAACACCAGGCCACTGCCTGGGTTCGAGTTCCCCGCCCCCCCCCCCAACCCGAACACCAGGCCACTGCCTGGGTTCGAGTTCCCCGCGCCCCCAACCCGAACACCAGGCCACTGCCTGGGTTCGAGTTCCCCGCGCCCCCAACCCGAACACCAGGCCACTGCCTGGGTTCGAGTTCCCCGCGTCCCCAACCCGAACACCAGGCCACTGCCTGGGTTCGAGTTCCCCGCGCCCCCAACCCGAACACCAGGCCACTGCCTGGGTTCGAGTTCCCCGCGCCCCCAACCCGAACACCAGGCCACTGCCTGGGTTCGAGTTCCCCGCGCCCCCAACTCGAACACCAGGCCACTGCCTGGGTTCGAGTTCCCCGCGCCCCCAACCCGAACACCAGGCCACTGCCTGGGTTCGAGTTCCCCGCGCCCCCAATCCGAACACCAGGCCACTGCCTGGGTTCGGGAAGAGGCGTGGGCTGAAATAGTAACCAATACCTCTCTTTTCTAAGAGAGGTATTGGTTGCTATTTCAGAACCAGTTGGAATTCGGCATCTGGATGACTCAAGCAGGACAAGGTTCTATTACGGACGGCAGAAGATGATTTCGTCGGTGAGTCAATGTGCCTTTGTGAATGGTTTACAGCAGATTTGATTTCAATTTATTACAGATCGCTCAAAATCGTTTGAAGATTGTCGATCAGCAGAGGCGATTCATCTAGGTTAGCATCATTTTTTATTCTACATTTTACATTTTATTACTCGGCTTTATTACTTTTTTTATTTATTACCTTATTTATTACTCGGCCTAGAAGGTAAGAGTGTTGAAATGAAAGCATGTTTAGACAATTATTGAGCATGAATTGATTATGTGAGCTTTTACAAAAATACATAAACTGGTCCATATTGTTGTATTCTTTGATTCATTCTTCAAGTTTGATTACGATTTGTGCGATAGCGATCATGAATTCTGAACAACTAACTATCAACTAGTATCATGGTAGCCGCTCAATTTACGTTTTCCAAGGCATTTTTTTCGTTGCAGTTGGTTAACTACAAGTAGCATCTTCGGGCGATCGATGTGATGTTCAAAAGTTGGAAGTTGCTCGTCTCGTCGTTAACTACGAGTATTTAGATTTTGTTAATTGATTATGTACCGATGCAATTGTTCCATAGCTAGCCTGTTGAATAGTCGATACTGTGCTCTTACAATATGTTGTGAACTCGATTAGTGGTATTTCACTGGTTATAATTATTCTCACTTGATTATTTATATTTGAGCATGAATAAAATGTCTTCGAAAGAGCATACTGATTTGGTTTGATTGGACATCGTTTGTAACGATTCGTTATATTTTGCCGGCAGAAGTACTATTAATAAAATTTAATCTAAGGTCAATTTATTTGGGCAAATATAATGTTCTCCTGTGTGTACCTTACAAATTAAAACATTAATTTCGTGAAGATATAATGTCTATCGTGCATCCGAGTAGATGAGCGTTGTTTTATACGGTGGCAGAATTTAATGAGTAGAAATGCCATCATTCTGCACGCTCTTTCGACGTATCCTGCTGCACGTTCCCGGAATACTGTATCTTTTCCCGTATCTATTGATTTGCCATGTGTCCATATTCTTCCCGATTCTGTGTTACTGTATCCGTCCCTGCATGTTTCGATTTCTGCGCGCAAAATTGAAGAATTCTGTGGTTGCTCTAAGTGTAAGATATCGATTATCAGGATGAACATCCACCTTTTCGATTATTCCCTGGCCTGGTGTATCCTTTCCCATTCCCGGGGATCCCTGGTTATTGTATCTGTCCTTGTCTGTGTCGATTTTCGACGACCTGTGATAGCTCTCTCCGTCCTGTGTAGAGCTGCCTCTCGCTTAGCCTAAAGTTTGGTCGAACGAAACAGGGAGTTGATCCTTTCAACTGCGCGCACGTGAGCACTCTCTCACTTTCGCGTCCTCTCTCGCCTCCCTTTCCCTTCTGACCAGACAGTCTCTTCTTTCGTCTTCTCCATGATCTACCCTATCCCTCTCCTCCGCCCTCTTCCCATCGCACAATCGATCGATCTTCTTTCCTCGTCGGTCGTTTGCTTTGTTTTTCTGTTGTTTTTGTCTATTTTGTGTCGCGAAAAGTTCTTCGAGGGGCGCCCTCGGGCTACTCGTATAGGATCCAATAGCCTCCTTAGCCTTACTATTCAAGCAATTACGCACGCTTGCCCCCTTTCAAGGAAGAAATTTCGCCGGATCGATTGTTGCTTTTGATTATTCTAGACAGCTACCGTTCCAGAAGCCGCTTCATTGCAATTTGCGCTTTCTCGTTGCTTTCTGTTATCTTCTTCATTGTTTTTCACCGCTTATTTCATTCTAATCGATCGATACTTCTTGTTTCGATTAGGATCTCTCGCGCCTTTATTTTTTCTCTTGATCTATTTTGCTCGATGTGCAATTTTGCTTTAGATGACTCTCCTCATTCCGCGTTCTCTCTCACATGTCAGACAATTTTTTAAAATATTTTTAAAATATAAAAAAAAACTCCTTCAAAAGCCATCGCAATGTAGCCCTTAAATCGTGTAGTTATAGCAATTCCGCTAGGATTATCATTCATCTTGCGTTTTATCACTGTTTTTCACACTTTTTAATTACCGACCAACCACGTTTCGGTGATTATCTATCTTCCAAATAGCCCGTGTTTCTGCTTTTCATCTTTATCAACCCAGTCTTGAATTCCTTCCTACTTCACATGTCCATAAATATGTTCACTATATTATTTCCCCGATATCATTGATTAATTAGTCAATATTTGCAGTATCCTGAATGGTCGCTCACTCCCTGACGATCAACGGTTGTCAATCTGCGCCCAAACGATTAAGATGCCTTCAACAAGTGAGAGGAATCGACATGAAGTAGGAAAACGACGAGAATGTAAAGGTGAATATATCTTACCGATCGATACCTTACGATTACGGAAAAAGTGAACACTTTATTACATTGTTTCCCTCCCCTGAAATTCTTATCCTCCTCTTTTTCTCTATCCTACTTCCCCTCCCCTATCCCAAAAATTAATTGCTTCCTCAGTTTTGTGTACTCTTTCATTTCTTGCAAATGTATATTTCGTGTGAGTTCTCTCACAAAACCAATAAATTCCATTTTTCTTTTTCTATGAAGTATAATTGTGTTGTATAACTTCCTCCTTCCAGGATCGCTCTCTCGCCCTCGTTTCTGCCACTTCCCTCCACTTTAACGTCTCTTTCCTTATCTTCAACGTGTGTTTCTGACTGGTTGGACTACGCAAAGAAGGTGAGGAAGAAGCATATTTATGCGAAATAACCGAAAGTGGACCATAAAAGAATAGAATGTAATCCCAGCCTTTTATTTACGTGTATGACTGTCGCTTGTGATCCGTGTTTGAGGTGTTGACACAAGTTGTAAACAAAATAGTTCTAGCCTCCCTTTGTTTTCTCTTGCCTTTATTCCATCATGTAACAGGTGATGGCACGATTTCAATTTCTGCAAGTATTTTTTTCTTTGTCAAACTTCATAAAACGCATGACAATGTACCACTCCGGAAAATTTCAAGACTATTCCTTACACTAGATCGGCTTTTTGAGCGAATGGGAAAATAATACTTTTTAAATACGTTTAACAAATTCAATTTTATCAACGAACGTTTTATTTGCAGTTGCACGTGGGCAAGCGGGCGAGCTCTCCGGACAAACAAGGACTTTCCATTGCTGACCAAGGAATTCATAAGCTAAGTCCCCCATCCCCTACCCGAACACCAGGCCACTGCCTGGGTTCGGGTTCTCCGTGCCCCCAACCCGAACACCAGGCCACTGCCTGGGTTCGAGTTCCCCGCGCCCCCAACCCGAACACCAGGCCACTGCCTGGGTTCGAGTTCCCCGCGCCCCCAACCCGAACACCAGGCCACTGCCTGGGTTCGGGTTCCTCGCGCCCCCAACCCGAACACCAGGCCACTGCCTGGGTTCGGGTTCCCCGCGCCCCCAACCCGAACACCAGGCCACTGCCTGGGTTCGAGTTCCCCGCGCCCCCAACCCGAACACCAGGCCACTGCCTGGGTTCGAGTTCCCCGCGCCCCCAACCCGAACACCAGGCCACTGCCTGGGTTCGAGTTCCCCGCGCCCCCAACCCGAACACCAGGCCACTGCCTGGGTTCGAGTTCCCCGCGCCCCAACTCGAACACCAGGCCACTGCCTGGGTTCGAGTTCCCCGCGCCCCCAACCCGAACACCAGGCCACTGCCTGGGTTCGAGTTCCCCGCGCCCCCAATCCGAACACCAGGCCACTGCCTGGGTTCGAGTTCCCCGCCCCCCCCCAACCCGAACACCAGGCCACTGCCTGGGTTCGAGTTCCCCGCGCCCCCAACCCGAACACGAGGCCACTGCCTGGGTTCGAGTTCCCCGCGCCCCCAACCCGAACACCAGGCCACTGCCTGGGTTCGAGTTCCCCGCGTCCCCAACCCGAACACCAGGCCACTGCCTGGGTTCGAGTTCCCCGCGCCCCCAACCCGAACACCAGGCCACTGCCTGGGTTCGAGTTCCCCGCGCCCCAAACCCGAACACCAGGCCACTGCCTGGGTTCGAGTTCCCCGCGCCCCCAACCCGAACACCAGGCCACTGCCTGGGTTCGGGAAGAGGCGTGGGCTGAAATAGTAACCAATACCTCTCTTTTCTAAGAGAGGTATTGGTTGCTATTTCAGAACCAGTTGGAATTCGGCATCTGGATGACTCAAGCAGGACAAGGTTCTATTACGGACGGCAGAAGATGATTTCGTCGGTGAGTCAATGTGCCTTTGTGAATGGTTTACAGCAGATTTGATTTCAATTTATTACAGATCGCTCAAAATCGTTTGAAGATTGTCGATCAGCAGAGGCGATTCATCTAGGTTAGCATCATTTTTTATTCTACATTTTACATTTTATTACTCGGCTTTATTACTTTTTTATTTATTACCTTATTTATTACTCGGCCTAGAAGGTAAGAGTGTTGAAATGAAAGCATGTTTAGACAATTATTGAGCATGAATTGATTATGTGAGCTTTTACAAAAATACATAAACTGGTCCATATTGTTGTATTCTTTGATTCATTCTTCAAGTTTGATTACGATTTGTGCGATAGCGATCATGAATTCTGAACAACTAACTATCAACTAGTATCATGGTAGCCGCTCAATTTACGTTTTCCAAGGCATTTTTTTCGTTGCAGTTGGTTAACTACAAGTAGCATCTTCGGGCGATCGATGTGATGTTCAAAAGTTGGAAGTTGCTCGTCTCGTCGTTAACTACGAGTATTTAGATTTTGTTAATTGATTATGTACCGATGCAATTGTTCCATAGCTAGCCTGTTGAATAGTCGATACTGTGCTCTTACAATATGTTGTGAACTCGATTAGTGGTATTTCACTGGTTATAATTATTCTCACTTGATTATTTATATTTGAGCATGAATAAAATGTCTTCGAAAGAGCATACTGATTTGGTTTGATTGGACATCGTTTGTAACGATTCGTTATATTTTGCCGGCAGAAGTACTATTAATAAAATTTAATCTAAGGTCAATTTATTTGGGCAAATATAATGTTCTCCTGTGTGTACCTTACAAATTAAAACATTAATTTCGTGAAGATATAATGTCTATCGTGCATCCGAGTAGATGAGCGTTGTTTTATACGGTGGCAGAATTTAATGAGTAGAAATGCCATCATTCTGCACGCTCTTTCGACGTATCCTGCTGCACGTTCCCGGAATACTGTATCTTTTCCCGTATCTATTGATTTGCCATGTGTCCATATTCTTCCCGATTCTGTGTTACTGTATCCGTCCCTGCATGTTTCGATTTCTGCGCGCAAAATTGAAGAATTCTGTGGTTGCTCTAAGTGTAAGATATCGATTATCAGGATGAACATCCACCTTTTCGATTATTCCCTGGCCTGGTGTATCCTTTCCCATTCCCGGGGATCCCCTGGTTATTGTATCTGTCCTTGTCTGTGTCGATTTTCGACGACCTGTGATAGCTCTCTCCGTCCTGTGTAGAGCTGCCTCTCGCTTAGCCTAAAGTTTGGTCGAACGAAACAGGGAGTTGATCCTTTCAACTGCGCGCACGTGAGCACTCTCTCACTTTCGCGTGCTCTCTCGCCTCCCTTTCCCTTCTGACCAGACAGTCTCTTCTTTCGTCTTCTCCATGATCTACCCTATCCCCTCTCCTCCGCCCTCTTCCCATCGCACAATCGATCGATCTTCTTTCCTCGTCGGTCGTTTGCTTTGTTTTTCTGTTGTTTTTGTCTATTTTGTGTCGCGAAAAGTTCTTCGAGGCACGGTGAAACCTTCCTCCACAAATCGTTCGGCCTACTCTCTTTCTCTGTCGTCTCGCTTTTTGAAAATTTTATCATTTATTGATTTATTTTTAACATTTTTTATTTAATTTTTAATTTCATCAAAATATGTTTAATTCAACTGAAAATTACATGCCTGATGAAATTCAGCTTCTAAATTTCCGTTTTAAAAATTTGAGCCGAGCAATTAAAAATAAAATCCAAATCGTTAAAATATGAATTCTAAAGATCGTTCAGGATAGGAAAATCAAAATATCGAAAATCTAAATATTTACAATAATTTATAAAAGGCGAGTAATAAATGCGCTGCACCCGGAAAACCGTAGTTAATTTTAGAAGAGTACGGTAGAGAAAATATTTTGAATGTTCCCGCAACTCTGCGTCGCTACCGACTACCGTAACTTAGGCTGAACAAGAAATTTCTCCGTGCGAGGGGCGCCCTCGGGCTACTCTTATAGGATCCAATAGCCTCCTTAGCCTTACTATTCAAGCAATTACGCACGCTTGCCCCCTTTCAAGGAAGAAATTTCGCCGGATCGATTGTTGCTTTTGATTATTCTAGACAGCTACCGTTCCAGAAGCCGCTTCATTGCAATTTGCGCTTTCTCGTCTTCATTGTTTTTCACCGCTTATTTCATTCTAATCGATCGATACTTCTTGTTTCGATTAGGATCTCTCGCGCCTTTATTTTTTCTCTTGATCTATTTTGCTCGATGTGCAATTTTGCTTTAGATGACTCTCCTCATTCCGCGTTCTCTCTCACCTGTCAGACAATTTTTTAAAATATTAAAAAAAAACTCCTTCAAAAGCCATCGCAATGTAGCCCTTAAATCGTGTAGTTATAGCAATTCCGCTAGGATTATCATTCATCTTGCGTTTTTATCACTGTTTTTCACACTTTTTAATTACCGACCAACCACGTTTCGGTGATTATCTATCTTCCAAATAGCCTGTGTTTCTGCTTTTCATCTTTATCAACCCAGTCTTGAATTCCTTCCTACTTCACATGTCCATAAATATTTTCACTATATTATTTCCCGATATCATTGATTAATTAGTCAATATTTGCAGTATCCTGAATGGTCGCTCACTCCCTGACGATCAACGGTTGTCAATCTGCGCCCAAACGATTAAGATGCCTTCAACAAGTGAGAGGAATCGACATGAAGTAGGAAAACGACGAGAATGTAAAGGTGAATATATCTTACCGATCGATACCTTACGATTACGGAAAAAGTGAACACTTTATTACATTGTTTCTCTTGCAAATGTATATTTCGTGTGAGTTCTCTCACAAAACCAATAAATTCCATTTTTTTTCTTTTTCTATGAAGTATAATTGTGTTGTATAACTTCCTCCTTCCAGGATCGCTCTCTCGCCCTCGTTTCTGCCACTTCCATCCACTTTGACGTCTCTTTCCTTATCTTCAACGTGTGTTTCTGACTGGTTGGACTACGCAAAGAAGGTGAGGAAGAAGCATATATATTTATGCGAAATAACCGAAAGTGGACCATGAAAGAATAGAATGTAATCCCAGCCTTTTATTTACGTGTATGACTGTCGCTTGTGATCCGTGTTTGAGGTGTTGACACAAGTTGTAAACAAAATAGTTCTAGCCTCCCTTTGTTTCTCTTGCCTTTATTCCATCATGTAACAGGTGATGGCACGATTTCAATTTCTGCAAGTATTTTTTTCTTTGTCAAACTTCATAAAACGCATGACAATGTACCACCCCGGAAAATTTCAAGACTATTCCTTACACTAGATCGGCTTCTTGAGCGAATGGGAAAATAATACTTTTTAAATACGTTTAACAAATTCAATTTTATCAACGAACGTTTTATTTGCAGTTGCACGTGGGCAAGCGGGCGAGCTCTCCGGACAAACAAGGACTTTCCATTGCTGACCAAGGAATTCATAAGCTAAGTCCCCCATCCCCAACCCGAACACCAGGCCACTGCCTGGGTTCGGGTTCTCCGTGCCCCCAACCCGAACACCAGGCCACTGCCTGGGTTCGAGTTCCCCGCGCCCCCAACCCGAACACCAGGCCACTGCCTGGGTTCGGGTTCCCGCGCTCCCAACCCGAACACCAGGCCACTGCCTGGGTTCGGGTTCCCCGCGCCCCCAACCCGAACACCAGGCCACTGCCTGGGTTCGGGAAGAGGCGTGGGCTGAAATAGTAACCAATACCTCTTTTTTCTAAGAGAGGTATTGGTTGCTATTTCAGAACCAGTTGGAATCGGCATCTGGATGACTCAAGCAGGACAAGGTTCTATTACGGACGGCAGAAGATGATTTCGTCGGTGAGTCAATGTGCCTTTGTGAATGGTTTACAGCAGATTTGATTTCAATTTATTACAGATCGCTCAAAATCGTTTGAAGATTGTCGATCAGCAGAGGCGATTCATCTAGGTTAGCATCATTTTTTATTCTACATTTTACATTTTATTACTCGGCTTTATTACTTTTTTTATTATTACCTTATTTATTACTCGGCCTAGAAGGTAAGAGTGTTGAAATGAAAGCATGTTTAGACAATTATTGAGCATGAATTGATTATGTGAGCTTTTACAAAAATACATAAACTGGTCCATATTGTTGTATTCTTTGATTCATTCTTCAAGTTTGATTACGATTTGTGCGATAGCGATCATGAATTCTGAACAACTAACTATCAACTAGTATCATGGTAGCCGCTCAATTTACGTTTTCCAAGGCATTTTTTCGTTGCAGTTGGTTAACTACAAGTAGCATCTTCGGGCGATCGATGTGATGTTCAAAAGTTGGAAGTTGCTCGTCTCGTCGTTAACTACGAGTATTTAGATTTTGTTAATTGATTATGTACCGATGCAATTGTTCCATAGCTAGCCTGTTGAATAGTCGATACTGTGCTCTTACAATATGTTGTGAACTCGATTAGTGGTATTTCACTGGTTATAATTATTCTCACTTGATTATTATATTTGAGCATGAATAAAATGTCTTCGAAAGAGCATACTGATTTGGTTTGATTGGACATCGTTTGTAACGATTCGTTATATTTTGCGGCAGAAGTACTATTAAGACACTGGCTCAGTAAGAATCGAGGATAGGCCGGACATTGTGTGGAATTTCTCTCTGATCCGGACCAAACTTTTTTTGGGGTAGCCCAGGTATGGTAAGAATTATCCGCGGTATAATTTGTCGGTAAGATCAAAGATCAAATTACGGTAGTCATTGAAAATCGGAAATGATTTTTTTTATTTTTCTGGAGAAATTTTTTTGACCAATGTTAGTGTGGATTATCGATAGGTATGATAAGTGTATGAAAAAATGATATTGGGTGATTTCTATCTCAATCGCAAACTGACTTTTTAGTCAAAAAATTTCTAAAAATATTTTATTTCTTTTTTAAATGGAAAAACCGCTACAAATGGCATACACCAGCGTGTAGAGCGTGAATTCCAGTACGACGAGTTATTTTCACGAGTAATTCCAGGTTAGACTACACTACTGAAAATTATGCCAGTTTGCGATCGCGAAAATAAATATTTTCAAATCCTCTCATGTTTGTGCTCAAATTACTCCCCACATCATACTGATCATTTTCATATTGATCACTTTTCACAAATGTCTCTGTCGTCCGATATGACCTCGTAAAAGACAATAATCCACCAAATTTGACGTATTTTTTTTAATATTTTTTAATCACGTTTCGGAGAAATGACATACACCAGCGTGTAGAGCATGAAATTCCACTACTTTCAGCTATTTTCAAGAAAAATTTCAGGTAGACTACAGTATCGAAAATATAGTTTGACTGCGATCGCAAAAAATAAAATGTTCGAAATTTCGATATTTTTAGTGCATCGTGTAGAGCTCGATGAGCTGATCATTTTTGTGTAACATCATTTTTCACCATTTTTTAACTGTAAGAAGTTATGAGCGCTAGAAAAGAGCGTTTGCCTAGCGGTCACCCTCTTCCCATCCCCTCTGGCGCCGTGACCCCGACACGATCGTTGGGAAGAGACTCCAAGAGAAGAGAAGACTCCATTATCAGGGTCTGTCCTCGACACTAGCCTGTGACGTAACCTTCTCTGTGCTCTACTTCCCACTGTTCGCCTACTTGAACTCGCTGGTGAGCGGTATCATTTTGATGTTCCAAATACCCTATCCACTTGATATACCATCATAATTTCCGGAACGTCTTTTCGTGGTTTCGAACCAACGCCTGAGCAGTTTTATTCATTCAAAACCTGAGCTGCCCTTTTAATGTAAGAAGAACCGAATATTTGTTTTTAATAATTGCAAAGATGTGCGGAGTTTGAATAAATATAAGCAAACGTGCACACACCTACGCATTCAGCACTGATTACCGTCCTGACCGATGAGATTGCGTGTCCAATGAGACAGGTGCGTGCTGTATAATTGGTTGGTCTACCTTGTCAGGGTCCCCGTAAGAAGGATGGTTCGGGAGGTGCCGTGTTCTGGGTATCGTACGTGGCGGGTCTCGTGTCGGGAGCGACCGCGTGCTTCGCAGTTACGCCCTGTGATGGTGGGTTCAGGTTGCACGCCCTTCTAATCGCTTATTCGAAACTGAATCTTTAGAGTTACCCGTTAGCTTCTACAGTACATAACTAAAACTATGTTATTATTGAAGCTGTCAATCAACAAGGCCGATGAGGAATTAAATGAGTATTTGTGAGATGGCGATGAATAAATTAACTTTAAATCATTAAATGATTTTTTGCTCAAATCATGATCCGTGGACATTTGTATTGTTCTCAATCTTCTCTGTTTTTTTCCAGGACTATCGAGGCTGAGAAAGACGAAAATCGCAAAACTGAGTTTGCTCTGAAATGCGACGCGGGTCACAACGGAGAGTGGAAATGTGAAGCAGAAGTGGAAATACGTCAGCATGAGGGGGACGAAGACGGTTACGCTGTCAAATGCCGAGAGGTATTAACTTTGCTTGTCATCCTTGTATTGTGTCACAATTGCTGCCGTTGCAGAAGTACTTCTTCTTCAGCGTTAATTCTGATATGTGTGCTCGCCGGAGCGATTGGCGATGGAATGATATGACTAGTTCGGTGAGTCTTTCTCCTCACAATCAGTGTGATATATTTTCTTGAGTGCACCAACTGTGCTTTAAAAGTTTCTCAAAAGTGGCGCACAGAATGCCTATCAGCTGATAAATATTTATGTGTAGGGATACGTGGACAACGATACGTCCGTCGTTGAATTCCGCATCCAGATTGTCCTGTTTTCATTAATATCGATATTAATAATTAAATAAAGCGTTTAATAGATAATTAAGCTTATCATTTATTGGTACCCTTTTCGTAGTGTCTTTCTGGCGGCCGCAGAAATTGGCCCAGAGATCAAATCCATGTAATGCTAGTTGTTTATTGAAATAGGTACTCGAATTCTTCTAATGCCTGATTTCTTTGTACACATTCTTATCCAGAAAAATAAAAAGGTGGGCTGCTCTTGTGAATATATTTGTCCGAAATCGCTCAAATTTGTGTTGCTTATGTAGTTTCTTATATGGTAGCCGAGCTCTTGGTGGGCCACAACTGAAGTAATTCGAGGACTGTAAAATCGATTGACAGTTTTTTTCAGTGGTCTTCATATCCGGCTATGTTCGCTGCACCGAATGAAATGAGCAACGTTATTCTGAAGATCGGAGATGAGAAGACCCACGTTTCTAAGGAAGTGTTTAATATTTTAAGTTATTATTACCTCATGTGAGCGCGGTCCTTCGGCACTCGTCTGTATGTTTAAAAAAAAAACTAAAAACGTGCATGTTTGTTTGCGAAATTATAGTCTGACGCCTCAAGTTTTGACATTTTACTGCAGATATTTGGGCACTATGATGCTGATGAAAAAATAGGCTTTGCTTTCTTGACTGCTTCTGACGTGCACCACACCGCAGTGTGGTTGTGCACCGGGCGCTTGTCGCCCCATCAAGAGGAGCAATCGAAGGATGGACCGGAGTAGCCGCCACACACCGCAGTGTGGTTGTGCACCGGGCGCTTGTCGCCCCATCAAGAGGAGCAATCGAAGGATGGACCGGAGTGGCCGCCACACACCGCAGTGTGGTTGTGCACCGGGCGCTTGTCGCCCCATCAAGAGCATTCGAAGGATGGACTGGAGTAGCCGCCACACACCGCAGTGTGGTTGTGCACCGGGCGCTTGTCGCCCCATCAAGAGGAGCATTCGAAGGATGGACCGGAGTAGCCGCCACACACCGCAGTGTGGTTGTGCACCGGGCGCTTGTCGCCCCATCAAGAGGAGCAATCGAAGGATGGACCGGAGTAGCCGCCACACACCGCAGTGTGGTTGTGCACCGGGCGCTTGTCGCCCCATCAAGAGGAGCAATCGAAGGATGGACCGGAGTAGCCGCCACACACCGCAGTGTGGTTGTGCACCGGGCGCTTGTCGCCCCATCAAGAGGAGCATTCGAAGGATGGACCGGAGTAGCCGCCACACACCGCAGTGTGGTTGTGCACCGGGCGCTTGTCGCCCCATCAAGAGGAGCAATCGAAGGATGGACCGGAGTAGCCGCCACACACCGCAGTGTGGTTGTGCACCGGGCGCTTGTCGCCAAATCAAGAGGAGCAATCGAAGGATGGACCGGAGTAGCCGCCACACACCGCAGTGTGGTTGTGCACCGGGCGCGTTGTCGCCCCATCAAGAGGAGCATTCGAAGGATGGACCGGAGTAGCCGCCACACACCGCAGTGTGGTTGTGCACCGGGCGCTTGTCGCCCCATCAAGAGGAGCAATCGAAGGATGGACCGGAGTAGCCGCCACACACCGCAGTGTGGTTGTGCACCGGGCGCTTGTCGCCCCATCAAGAGGAGCATTCGAAGGATGGACCGGAGTAGCCGCCACACACCGCAGTGTGGTTGTGCACCGGGCGCTTGTCGCCCCATCAAGAGGAGCAATCGAAGGATGGACCGGAGTAGCCGCCACACACCGCAGTGTGGTTGTGCACCGGGCGCTTGTCGCCCCATCAAGAGGAGCATTCGAAGGATGGACCGGAGTAGCCGCCACACACCGCAGTGTGGTTGTGCACCGGGCGCTTGTCGCCCCATCAAGAGGAGCAATCGAAGGATGGATCGGAGTAGCCGCCACACACCGCACTGTGGTTGTGCACCGGGCGCTTGTCGCCCCATCAAGAGGAGCATTCGAAGGATGGACCGGAGTAGCCGCCACACACCGCAGTGTGGTTGTGCACCGGGCGCTTGTCGCCCCATCAAGAGGAGCAATCGAAGGATGGACCGGAGTAGCCGCCACACACCGCAGTGTGGTTGTGCACCGGGCGCTTGTCGCCCCATCAAGAGGAGCATTCGAAGGATGGACCGGAGTAGCCGCCACACACCGCAGTGTGGTTGTGCACCGGGCGCTTGTCGCCCCATCAAGAGGAGCATTCGAAGGATGGACCGGAGTAGCCGCCACACACCGCAGTGTGGTTGTGCACCGGGCGCTTGTCGCCCCATCAAGAGGAGCAATCGAAGGATGGACCGGAGTAGCCGCCACACACCGCAGTGTGGTTGTGCACCGGGCGCTTGTCGCCCCATCAAGAGGAGCATTCGAAGGATGGACCGGAGTAGCCGCCACACACCGCAGTGTGGTTGTGCACCGGGCGCTTGTCGCCCCATCAAAGGAGCAATCGAAGGATGGACCGGAGTAGCCGCCACACACCGCAGTGTGGTTGTGCACCGGGCGCTTGTCGCCCCATCAAGAGGAGCAATCGAAGGATGGACCGGAGTAGCCGCCACACACCGCAGTGTGGTTGTGCACCGGGCGCTTGTCGCCCCATCAAGAGGAGCATTCGAAGGATGGACCGGAGTAGCCGCCACACACCGCAGTGTGGTTGTGCACCGGGCGCTTGTCGCCCCATCAAGAGGAGCAATCGAAGGATGGACCGGAGTAGCCGCCACACACCGCAGTGTGGTTGTGCACCGGGCGCTTGTCGCCCCATCAAGAGGAGCATTCGAAGGATGGACCGGAGTAGCCGCCACACACCGCAGTGTGGTTGTGCACCGGGCGCTTGTCGCCCCATCAAGAGGAGCATTCGAAGGATGGACCGGAGTAGCCGCCACACCCGCAGTGTGGTTGTGCACCGGGCGCTTGTCGCCCCATCAAGAGGAGCAATCGAAGGATGGACCGGAGTAGCCGCCACACACCGCAGTGTGGTTGTGCACCGGGCGCTTGTCGCCCCATCAAGAGGAGCAATCGAAGGATGGACCGGAGTAGCCGCCACACACCGCAGTGTGGTTGTGCACCGGGCGCTTGTCGCCCCATCAAGAGGAGCATTCGAAGGATGGACCGGAGTAGCCGCCACACACCGCAGTGTGGTTGTGCACCGGGCGCTTGTCGCCCCATCAAGAGGAGCAATCGAAGGATGGACCGGAGTAGCCGCCACACACCGCAGTGTGGTTGTGCACCGGGCGCTTGTCGCCCCATCAAGAGGAGCATTCGAAGGATGGACCGGAGTAGCCGCCACACACCGCAGTGTGGTTGTGCACCGGGCGCTTGTCGCCCCATCAAGAGGAGCAATCGAAGGATGGACCGGAGTAGCCGCCACACACCGCAGTGTGGTTGTGCACCGGGCGCTTGTCGCCCCATCAAGAGGAGCATTCGAAGGATGGACCGGAGTAGCCGCCACACACCGCAGTGTGGTTGTGCACCGGGCGCTTGTCGCCCCATAAAGAGGAGCAATCGAAGGATGGATCGGAGTAGCCGCCACACACCGCAGTGTGGTTGTGCACCGGGCGCTTGTCGCCCCATCAAGAGGAGCATTCGAAGGATGGACCGGAGTAGCCGCCACACACCGCAGTGTGGTTGCACCGGGCGCTTGTCGCCCCATCAAGAGGAGCAATCGAAGGATGGACCGGAGTAGCCGCCACACACCGCAGTGTGGTTGTGCACCGGGCGCTTGTCGCCCCATCAAGAGGAGCATTCGAAGGATGGACCGGAGTAGCCGCCACACACCGCAGTGTGGTTGTGCACCGGGCGCTTGTCGCCCCATCAAGAGGAGCAATCGAAGGATGGACCGGAGTAGCCGCCACACACCGCAGTGTGGTTGTGCACCGGGCGCTTGTCGCCCCATCAAGAGGAGCAATCGAAGGATGGATCGGAGTAGCCGCCACACACCGCAGTGTGGTTGTGCACCGGGCGCTTGTCGCCCCATCAAGAGGAGCAATCGAAGGATGGATCGGAGTAGCCGCCACACACCGCACTGTGGTTGTGCACCGGGCGCTTGTCGCCCATCAAGAGGAGCATTCGAAGGATGGACCGGAGTAGCCGCCACACACCGCAGTGTGGTTGTGCACCGGGCGCTTGTCGCCCCATCAAGAGGAGCAATCGAAGGATGGACCGGAGTAGCCGCCACACACCGCAGTGTGGTTGTGCACCGGGCGCTTGTCGCCCCATCAAGAGGAGCATTCGAAGGATGGACCGGAGTAGCCGCCACACACCGCAGTGTGGTTGTGCACCGGGCGCTTGTCGCCCATCAAGAGGAGCATTCGAAGGATGGACCGGAGTAGCCGCCACACACCGCAGTGTGGTTGTGCACCGGGCGCTTGTCGCCCCATCAAGAGGAGCAATCGAAGGATGGACCGGAGTAGCCGCCACACACCGCAGTGTGGTTGTGCACCGGGCGCTTGTCGCCCCATCAAGAGGAGCATTCGAAGGATGGACCGGAGTAGCCGCCACACACCGCAGTGTGGTTGTGCACCGGGCGCTTGTCGCCCCATCAAGAGGAGCAATCGAAGGATGGGCCGGAGTAGCCGCCACACACCGCAGTGTGGTTGTGCACCGGGCGCTTGTCGCCCCATCAAGAGGAGCAATCGAAGGATGGGCCGGAGTAGCCGCCACACATGTCGCCGAGAAAGGAAAGGAGGAAGTGGAGATAAAGGTTGTTGTCTACGAAGTTAGTGATATTGCGAATGTTGTTTAAACAGATTCAAACTTCTAGGAATTTCTCGATCTTCTGCACTTTATCTATCTCGGAATGTTGAAGATCACAGGTAGCTAATAGTCGTATACATTCGTTGAAAAATTACAATGCAGATCGCACAGTTGTTGATATGCTGAAGCTCGCAGATCGCTTTCAGATGGAGGTTGGTTAGAAATCACTGCTACATATGTTTAATAATAATTACAGCGCGTTCTGGGACAGGCGAAGGTTCAATCGAAAGGATTCAATGTTCTGGCGAAACTTCTCATTGCCGAACAATACAATCTCGCCGATCTCAAGGTGCCCATTCCTGATATATTTTTATCGATAAATAATTTTTTTGCACTAATTTAGCCTCATTTTATAATAATTATAGCGCGTTCTGGGCCAGGCTAACAAGATAAAAAGATAAAAAAAGATAAAAAAGCGATACATTTTCAGGAGCAATGTCTCCAGTCGTTCAAAACTTCCACTGATCTTCACAAGAAACTTAAGGTTCGTATGAAGGATGCTGAATATGACATCGTTTGCTTTCTAATCGACCTGGTATAAATATCAATTAGAGTATCCCAGGGGATAGCCATCGATCTGAACTCCAATAATTGGAAGAAAAAAACGTTCTTTAATAGTCTCTTTTAACAATCGATGCAATACCGTACAAACTTTTTATCAATCAATAAGCTTCCGTGCCCTTTTCATATCGATCGGTAACCTATCGTAATAGTAATTTCCTTATCTTGTTCAGATCGTGATCACAACGCCGATGGAACTGCTCAAGATCCAGATGCAGGATGCAGGAAGGACAGCGGGTGAGTTGACTGAGAAAAATAACCCCTAGGCAAATGTTTATGCAATTGGATAGAATTTTTCGGTGTTACCGTCTTTTTTACTAAATAAAAAAATTTCTTCATTAGTGCCATAAATTATGAGTATTGTTGGGCCCTATCTAGGCTGTGGAGAGGGGGTGGGATGATGAGCCTCCTGCGATGCGATACTTTTGCAGAGAAAATTCTCAAAATTTTCGGGGCCCCGCCAACCAGCGAATGAAAGTCCACGGTCCACCAGTCAGTGATGAGCATCAAGCTCGAACAAACAACAAACATTGGGGGGTTCGTAGCTAATTATGATGAATATCGCGGGGTTATAGGTTTCATAAGCAGGGTAAAATCGAGGGTGCAATCCTAGATCCGACCCAGTGCGCATCACTGCCACCAGTGCTTATAATTATTGATTGCAGTAGCTGGTCAGTCGCGTCTCACGGCCACACAGCTCACGATGAACATCATCCGGCAGTATGGAGTCACGGGATTGTACAAGGTGAGAAATCGAAAATAAATTTTTCAAGAAGATCAAAGCGTGTTCCGATTCAACTCATACATTTTCATACCTTCCGGGCCGGTAATCAGACCACTACATATATCACGATATATCACGTTCAAGGGTTCAAAATACCCCTGTCAACTGTGATTTTCACTTTCTGACCACTAAATATTTTTGGTTCCCGGATGGTAATGAAAATGTATGATTCAACTTTTCGTTATCTTTCGAAAATTCCAATTGGATGAAAGCAAATCCGCAGTAGATCGTTCTATTGCCATGATTTTTCACACCAACGCGTGAGAAAGTGTGCGTCGGTCCGTCAATCAGTGATTAGATAACTTCATTATCAGGGTCTGTCCTCGACACTAGCCTGTGACGTAACCTTCTCTGTGCTCTAATTCCCACTGTTCGCCTACTTGAACTCGCAGGTGAGCGGTATCATTTTGATGTTCCAAAATACCCTATCCACTTGATATACCATCATAATTTCCGGAACGTCTTTTCGTGGTTTCGAACCAACGCCTGAGCAGTTTATTTCATTCAAAAACCTGAGCTGCCCTTTTAATTGTAAGAAGAACCGAATATTTGTTTTTAATAATTGCAAAGATGTGCGGAGTTTGAATAAATATAAGCAAACGTGCACACACCTACGCATTCAGCACTGATTACCGTCCTGACCGATGAGATTGCGTGTCCAATGAGACAGGTGCGTGCTGTATAATTGGTTGGTCTACCTTGTCAGGGTCCCCGTAAGAAGGATGGTTCGGGAGGTGCCGTGTTCTGGGTATCGTACGTGGCGGGTCTCGTGTCGGGAGCGACCGCGTGCTTCGCAGTTACGCCCTGTGATGGTGGGTTCAGGTTGCACGCCCTTCTAATCGCTTATTCGAAACTGAATCTTTAGAGTTACCCGTTAGCTTCTACAGTACATAACTAAAACTATGTTATTATTGAAGCTGTCAATCAACAAGGCCGATGAGGAATTAAATGAGTATTTGTGAGATGGCGATGAATAAATTAACTTTAAATCATTAAATGATTTTTTGCTCAAAATCATGATCCGTGGACATTTGTATTGTTCTCAATCTTCTCTGTTTTTTTTCCAGGACTATCGAGGCTGAGAAAGACGAAGATCGCAAAACTGAGTTTGCTCTGAAATGCGACGCGGGTCACAACGGAGAGTGGAAATGTGAAGCAGAAGTGGACATACGTTAGCATGAGGGGGACGAAGACGGTTACGCTGTCAAATGCCGAGAGGTATTAACTTTGCTTGTCATCCTTGTATTGTGTCACAATTGCTGCCGTTGCAGAAGTACTTCTTCTTCAGCGTTAATTCTGATATGTGTGCTCGCCGGAGCGATTGGCGATGGAATGATATGACTAGTTCGGTGAGTCTTTCTCCTCACAATCAGTGTGATATATTTCTTGAGTGCACCAACTGTGCTTTAAAAGTTTCTCAAAAGTGGCGCACAGAATGCCTATCAGCTGATAAATATTTATGTGCAGGGATACGTGGACAACGATACGTCCGTCGTTGAATTCCGCATCCAGATTGTCAGTTCCGATAGGTTTGTCTCTTTAATATCGTGAATTTCCTGTTTTCATTAATATCGATATTCATAATTAAATAAAGCGTTTAATAGATAATTAAGCTTATCATTTATTGGTAGCCTTTTCGTAGTGTCTTTCTGGCGGCTGCAGAAATTGGCCCAGAGATCAAATCCATGTAATGCTAGTTGTTTATTGAAATAGGTACTCGAATTCTTCTAATGCCTGATTTCTTTGTACACATTCTTATCCAGAAAAAAAAAAGGTGGGCTGCTCTTGTGAATATATTTGTCCGAAATCGCTCAAATTTGTGTTGCTTATGTAGTTTCTTATATGGTAGCCGAGCTCTTGGTGGGCCACAACTGAAGTAATTCGAGGACTGTAAAATCGATTGACAGTTTTTTTCAGTGGTCTTCATATCCGGCTATGTTCGCTGCACCGAATGAAATGAGCAACGTTATTCTGAAGATCGGAGATGAGAAGACCCACGTTTCTAAGGAAGTGTTTAATATTTTAAGTTATTATTACCTCATGTGAGCGCGGTCCTTCGGCACTCGTCTGTATGTTTAAAAAAAAAACTAAAAACGTGCATGTTTGTTTGCGAAATTATAGTCTGGCGCCTCAAGTTTTGACATTTTACTGCAGATATTTGGGCACTATGATGCTGATGAAAAAATAGGCTTTGCTTTCTTGACTGCTTCTGACGTGCACCACACCGCAGTGTGGTTGTGCACCGGGCGCTTGTCGCCCCATCAAGAGGAGCAATCGAAGGATGGACCGGAGTAGCCGCCACACACCGCAGTGTGGTTGTGCACCGGGCGCTTGTCGCCCCATCAAGAGGAGCAATCGAAGGATGGACCGGAGTAGCCGCCACACACCGCAGTGTGGTTGTGCACCGGGCGCTTGTCGCCCCATCAAGAGGAGCAATCGAAGGATGGACCGGAGTAGCCGCCACACCGCAGTGTGGTTGTGCACCGGGCGCTTGTCGCCCCATCAAGAGGAGCATTCGAAGGATGGACCGGAGTAGCCGCCACACACCGCAGTGTGGTTGTGCACCGGGCGCTTGTCGCCCCATCAAGAGGAGCATTCGAAGGATGGACCGGAGTAGCCGCCACACACCGCAGTGTGGTTGTGCACCGGGCGCTTGTCGCCCCATCAAGAGGAGCAATCGAAGGATGGACCGGAGTAGCCGCCACACACCGCAGTGTGGTTGTGCACCGGGCGCTTGTCGCCCCATCAAGAGGAGCAATCGAAGGATGGACCGGAGTAGCCGCCACACACCGCAGTGTGGTTGTGCACCGGGCGCTTGTCGCCCCATCAAGAGGAGCATTCGAAGGATGGACCGGAGTAGCCGCCACACACCGCAGTGTGGTTGTGCACCGGGCGCTTGTCGCCCCATCAAGAGGAGCAATCGAAGGATGGACCGGAGTAGCCGCCACACACCGCAGTGTGGTTGTGCACCGGGCGCTTGTCGCCCCATCAAGAGGAGCATTCGAAGGATGGACCGGAGTAGCCGCCACACACCGCAGTGTGGTTGTGCACCGGGCGCTTGTCGCCCCATCAAGAGGAGCAATCGAAGGATGGACCGGAGTAGCCGCCACACACCGCAGTGTGGTTGTGCACCGGGCGCTTGTCGCCCCATCAAGAGGAGCATTCGAAGGATGGACCGGAGTAGCCGCCACACACCGCAGTGTGGTTGTGCACCGGGCGCTTGTCGCCCCATAAAGAGGAGCAATCGAAGGATGGATCGGAGTAGCCGCCACACACCGCAGTGTGGTTGTGCACCGGGCGCTTGTCGCCCCATCAAGAGGAGCATTCGAAGGATGGACCGGAGTAGCCGCCACACACCGCAGTGTGGTTGTGCACCGGGCGCTTGTCGCCCCATCAAGAGGAGCAATCGAAGGATGGACCGGAGTAGCCGCCACACACCGCAGTGTGGTTGTGCACCGGGCGCTTGTCGCCCCATCAAGAGGAGCATTCGAAGGATGGACCGGAGTAGCCGCCACACACCGCAGTGTGGTTGTGCACCGGGCGCTTGTCGCCCCATCAAGAGGAGCAATCGAAGGATGGACCGGAGTAGCCGCCACACACCGCAGTGTGGTTGTGCACCGGGCGCTTGTCGCCCCATCAAGAGGAGCAATCGAAGGATGGATCGGAGTAGCCGCCACACACCGCAGTGTGGTTGTGCACCGGGCGCTTGTCGCCCCATCAAGAGGAGCAATCGAAGGATGGACCGGAGTAGCCGCCACACACCGCAGTGTGGTTGTGCACCGGGCGCTTGTCGCCCCATCAAGAGGAGCAATCGAAGGATGGACCGGAGTAGCCGCCACACACCGCAGTGTGGTTGTGCACCGGGCGCTTGTCGCCCCATCAAGAGGAGCATTCGAAGGATGGACCGGAGTAGCCGCCACACACCGCAGTGTGGTTGTGCACCGGGCGCTTGTCGCCCCATCAAGAGGAGCAATCGAAGGATGGGCCGGAGTAGCCGCCACACACCGCAGTGTGGTTGTGCACCGGGCGCTTGTCGCCCCATCAAGAGGAGCAATCGAAGGATGGGCCGGAGTAGCCGCCACACATGTCGCCGAGAAAGGAAAGGAGGAAGTGGAGATAAAGGTTGTTGTCTACGAAGTTAGTGATATTGCGAATGTTGTTTAAACAGATTCAAACTTCTAGGAATTTCTCGATCTTCTGCACTTTATCTATCTCGGAATGTTGAAGATCACAGGTAGCTAATAGTCGTATACATTCGTTGAAAAATTACAATGCAGATCGCACAGTTGTTGATATGCTGAAGCTCGCAGATCGCTTTCAGATGGAGGTTGGTTAGAAATCACTGCTACATATGTTTAATAATAATTACAGCGCGTTCTGGGACAGGCGAAGGTTCAATCGAAAGGATTCAATGTTCTGGCGAAACTTCTCATTGCCGAACAATACAATCTCGCCGATCTCAAGGTGCCCATTCCTGATATATTTTTATCGATAAATAATTTATTTTGCACTAATTTAGCCTCATTTTATAATAATTATAGCGCGTTCTGGGCCAGGCTAACAAGATAAAAAGATAAAAAAAGATAAAAAAGCGATACATTTTCAGGAGCAATGTCTCCAGTCGTTCAAAACTTCCACTGATCTTCACAAGAAACTTAAGGTTCGTATGAAGGATGCTGAATATGACATCGTTTGCTTTCTAATCGACCTGGTATAAATATCAATTAGAGTATCCCAGGGGATAGCCATCGATCTGAACTCCAATAATTGGAAGAAAAAAACGTTCTTTAATAGTCTCTTTTAACAATCGATGCAATACCGTACAAACTTTTTATCAATCAATAAGCTTCCGTGCCCTTTTCATATCGATCGGTAACCTATCGTAATAGTAATTTCCTTATCTTGTTCAGATCGTGATCACAACGCCGATGGAACTGCTCAAGATCCAGATGCAGGATGCAGGAAGGACAGCGGGTGAGTTGACTGAGAAAAATAACCCCTAGGCAAATGTTTATGCAATTGGATAGAATTTTTCGGTGTTACCGTCTTTTTTACTAAATAAAAAAATTTCTTCATTAGTGCCATAAATTATGAGTATTGTTGGGCCCTATCTAGGCGTGGAGAGGGGGTGGGATGATGAGCCTCCTGCGATGCGATACTTTTGCAGAGAAAATTCTCAAAATTTTCGGGGCCCCGCCAACCAGCGAATGAAAGTCCACGGTCCACCAGTCAGTGATGAGCATCAAGCTCGAACAAACAACAAACATTGGGGGGTTCGTAGCTAATTATGATGAATATCGCGGGGTTATAGGTTTCATAAGCAGGGTAAAATCGAGGGTGCAATCCTAGATCCGACCCAGTGCGCATCACTGCCACCAGTGCTTATAATTATTGATTGCAGTAGCTGGTCAGTCGCGTCTCACGGCCACACAGCTCACGATGAACATCATCCGGCAGTATGGAGTCACGGGATTGTACAAGGTGAGAAATCGAAAATAAATTTTTCAAGAAGATCAAAGCGTGTTCCGATTCAACTCATACATTTTCATACCTTCCGGGCCGGTAATCAGACCACTACATATATCACGATATATCACGTTCAAGGGTTCAAAATACCCCTGTCAACTGTGATTTTCACTTTCTGACCACTAAATATTTTTGGTTCCCGGATGGTAATGAAAATGTATGATTCAACTTTTCGTTATCTTTCGAAAATTCCAATTGGATGAAAGCAAATCCGCAGTAGATCGTTCTATTGCCATGATTTTTCACACCAACGCGTGAGAAAGTGTGCGTCGGTCCGTCAATCAGTGATTAGATAACTTCATTATCAGGGTCTGTCCTCGACACTAGCCTGTGACGTAACCTTCTCTGTGCTCTAATTCCCACTGTTCGCCTACTTGAACTCGCAGGTGAGCGGTATCATTTTGATGTTCCAAAATACCCTATCCACTTGATATACCATCATAATTTCCGGAACGTCTTTTCGTGGTTTCGAACCAACGCCTGAGCAGTTTATTTCATTCAAAAACCTGAGCTGCCCTTTTAATTGTAAGAAGAACCGAATATTTGTTTTTAATAATTGCAAAGATGTGCGGAGTTTGAATAAATATAAGCAACGTGCACACACCTACGCATTCAGCACTGATTACCGTCCTGACCGATGAGATTGCGTGTCCAATGAGACAGGTGCGTGCTGTATAATTGGTTGGTCTACCTTGTCAGGGTCCCCGTAAGAAGGATGGTTCGGGAGGTGCCGTGTTCTGGGTATCGTACGTGGCGGGTCTCGTGTCGGGAGCGACCGCGTGCTTCGCAGTTACGCCCTGTGATGGTGGGTTCAGGTTGCACGCCCTTCTAATCGCTTATTCGAAACTGAATCTTTAGAGTTACCCGTTAGCTTCTACAGTACATAACTAAAACTATGTTATTATTGAAGCTGTCAATCAACAAGGCCGATGAGGAATTAAATGAGTATTTGTGAGATGGCGATGAATAAATTAACTTTAAATCATTAAATGATTTTTTGCTCAAAATCATGATCCGTGGACATTTGTATTGTTCTCAGGAAAGGAATAATTTTCGCTCATTTTTTGCCTCAAAATATTAGGTTTTTTTTTTTGATTTTGCGCTTCCCGAATGATAACGGTAGTCAATATTTGTCGAGTCGATTTATCGAATCGAAGGCAGCGAAGTAACACAGTTAGTCTTATTTACACTGTACATCTTGTTCTGTCCCGTTCTATTACTGACTGCTCTTGTTATTTTGACAATTTAATTAAGTGGTTTTTCTCATCTCATTATCAATTGAACTGGTTAATAATTCCTCAGGATGGAGGACGATTCCATGTTTATTCTTCGATGGGAGATCGATAACGCAAGGGAGAGATTCGCTACGGGAAGAGTGGAATCGGGAGTATTCGATAAGGGAGGATTCAAATGGTTGGTTTACATGAACAATTTGAGGCAATTGGTTTCATCACAATTGTATTTAATAAATGAAGCCCTTATTGGCCAATACAGTCTATTATATAGAAAACATCAATGTTATGATTGCTGCAATCTTCTCTGTTTTTTTCCAGGACTATCGAGGCTGAGAAAGACGAAGATCGCAAACTGAGTTTGCTCTGAAATGCGACGCGGGTCACAACCATATCATATTGCATGATATAGACTTCAATCCCTACAATGACAAACAGGTATGGGAGATCAGTTTTTGATTCGAGTAGAGTAATTACTTTTGTTTCCTACTGTAGTGAACACGACGGTAGATAAGATACATGATGAGTACGGTAGAGAAATAGGCGGTGAAAATATGCCAGTTAGTGATTGGCGAAGCACACAGTATTCGAGGAGTACGGTAGCTGCAAATAATCGATCGCAAGCGGAGGATCGCTGCCATCGAATGGGCCAGAAGAAGCCGGTGTACGTGACGAGGTTGATATCCAAGGAAACCATCGAGGTACGGTAGGACTATTGATTATTGATTATTGGGAGGTTACGGTAGAATTATCGATCGAAAAGTGGACGATTACGGTAGGAATATAGAATTATTATGGTGGGATTACTATAGTGAGAAACGAAAGATCGTCTCCATTCCAGAGATTCTAACACCAGCCGGTGATCTTAGGTTCTGCAGTTTTTATATGATTGTTTACTGCAAACTACAATGTGGGTTACGGTATTCGCATATCGATTGATTCCCTTCCAGGTGGAGATCAACAAGCTGGCGCGCAAGAAGCTGCAGTTGGAGAAGGACGTGACAGAGGGATCGAGGGGATTGAAAGGTACGGTAGCCTAGGATTACGGTATGATACTGTATACCGGAAATATTCGGTAACCGATGGGGATACGGTAGCAGTATGATATAAAAAATGGTAGATGTGAGTGATTCTCAAAGTGATTATCTGTTCTCAAAAGAGTATGCAATTCAGACAAGTTATGAGCGCAATTTCCGACTCGATACGACCAAACAGTTTCGACAGTTAAACGCAACGGAGAATGTTCTTGCTCCCAATCACCGTAGTCCACCAATAGTGTCATTCACAACCAGATCATTACAGTACTTAGCTTCATCGTTCGTTACAGTACTCTGTTCATTCTCGAGGGGTCTCTCAATCCCATTCTTTGATCTAGATTGATCTTTGATCTCCCCTCCCTCTAATTGCTCTCCACCGGCTTCTTCTCCGCTCCTCCTCCTCCTCCATGCATTTCTCCCAGCGGTCCTTCCCAGTCAGAGTGCACGTCGTCGAATGTCGGATACTCGTTTCGCTCCTTCTTCGCCCCGGCCGCAATCGCCTTCTGCAAATGATTGATCTTTGATCTCTGAATTTGATCTTTAGGATTCACATTGCGCTAGAACAGGGAAAATGTGGATTGGATAGGTGGCCGAAGTAATAAAACTGTGGGTTGGTTGTGGAATTTGTGACGCAGTATTTGACACATGTCTCTGATCTCTGATCTTTGATCTCTGACCTCCTTCTCAGTCAGCTCGTTCGTCTTCGGTTCGGCAATTCTCTTGGGCGTATAGATGATGGGTGCGCCCTTCTTGCTGCTATTGTCCACTGCTCCCTTCTTCTCCTTTGATCCTCCACCGGACGACGGGCCTTCCCCGCGATCCGACGACTTCTGAGTCTGCAATCGTTGATCTTTGATGTTTGACAGTGATGAACATGTCGTCTGATATAGGACTACACCCCCGGTTTTATCCCTGGCTAGAAGCTCATACCCCCGATTTTGAGATTTGTACTCACGATATTTAAAACCGGTTTTTACTCTGAACCCAATATTGGTCGATAGTTCGAAGATGGTGCTCATTACTGATCTTTGTTCTCCGACTAGGACCCCGTCCTTACAGCATCACTCTTCGGCTTGCTATCCTCGGCCCTGGTTGATTTGCTGCTCGAATTCTTGAACTGGAACTGCGGCGCAGTCGAGGTCTTGGTCGACTGCAATCGATAAGATTGAGATCATACTACCGTAGTGGTATCCTACAGTATCCCATCTACAGTACCTTCATGGCCCATCAATCAGGATACTACCGTAGTCTTATCCTACCGTATCCCCATCTACAGTACCTTCATGGCGCATCCAATCAGGATCGGGAGTGCTGCGAGTGGGAGAAGTGTGAGCAGAGGGATCATTGTAGATAGCGTGCGACCACTCGAGAAAAGAGGAAAGGGTATGAATGAGGGAAGGAATGGAGAGATGAAGTTATTGTCGATTTAAATCTCATATCGAGTCGTCGTTCAAAACAAATAATGATTAAATTAGACAAGTATTCAATCACTTTGCACCTCTCAATCCACTGACGATGAGGTAGGCTTCCGGCGGTAGTCTGATTTACTCGGTTGGAATATGGAAGGATACTGTATTCAAAAATGTGGTAGCTGAAAAATGGACGGAGAAAAGGATAAATTGTTTTAAAACGTAATGAGCCGAAAAAGGGAACAAAAGGTGAAACACACCTGGAGTATTAGCGATTCAGTGATAATGTATAGTCTAACAATTACGGAGGGCTTCAATCAGTCGGCGATCGACGGTATATTGCCAAAATTACTTATTTTTAAATGAATTTAGTAATAACATTAATTTCTCAATAGACGATTAGATAATCCGATGCATCCATGCAAAAAAATGAAACTGACCTAGAGTGTTGGCGATTCATTGATATTGTTTATTAGAATACCGCTTGGCCACTTCAATACCGTTCTGATTGCCTGTATTTAAAAATAGGGAATGCAGTAATTTATTAAATACAAACTAATTAAGCTAATTATGTTATATCAGGCGAGGAGGGCGGTGACGAATTATTTAATAGTTTCAATAATAATTAATATAATTTAGTTATGCGAATTAACCGCTGTTCTCAGGCGAGGAGGGCGCGGACGAGCGCGAAGAGACTACTCCTCGAGTGGGGACGACCTGCAACGAATACTGTCGGAGGCCATCCAACGATCGCCAAGGAGGAAGAGTTGCAGTGAGAGGAATGGACTGAATGGAGGTGAGCAAATTGGGGGTAAGGATGCATGATAGGAGCGCCGGGTAGGAAATGAGTAGGGAGTGGCACGAGCAGTTTCACGAAGCTCCAGGACAGAAAAAAGCTGCTGATCGGAGTTTCAACAGTATCTAAAGGGGTCTGATTTGTATTCCAAGCCGCTTCTTTCCTGATATTCACCTCAAAACTATCCGCTGACTCGCAGAGTCCAATGATTTTGTGAATGAGAATTATGCCTGATCTTTCCAGTGGAATCGTCGTCTCACAAGAAATCGCCATCGAAGAACCCGACGAAGAGAAGAAACTCGCACTCCAAAGATTGAATTATCGACAGCCCCGCCCCCTTTGATCTTTGATCTCTGAACCCTCGCTTTTGAACGAGTCTCACCTGATTCTCTAAAATCATCTAAATATTATCTCATTCTTGTAATCTTTATCAATCACTTGTTACAACTCTATAGCTATTGTCGGTTAATGATTGTCTATTCATACTATTCATATATTTGTTTTCGTATTACGGTAGTATATCGTAGACTAATTATTTTGTTCCCCTCGTTTTTTCGGTTGTGGAAATTCCATCTCTCTCTGTGCAGGCCCAGTTTCGGTTTTAACACCTAGGCACGAGTCGCCTAAAGTTCTCAATTCTACACGTATTCCACGCTCTGAGAAACCGCTAATTCTGATCAGAGTCTCCCCCTTTGATTACACCTCTTCAAGAAACGTATTTGTCTCAATTTTACCTCCGATTGACTGACATGCTAGAATACGCTGTGAATGACTGAAGGAGTGATAAAGTGTTGTGAATCAATACTGTAAAGTTCAGGATATTGTCTCTTTACTTCTTTATCCTCATTTACACACTTTGGACTCTGTCCTATACATACCGAATAATGATAATGATACAAATAAAATAAGATAATTACGGATACGAATCAATAAATAGATTACACCGTACATTATGATCAGAACAAGGGGAGACAATAGACTCCGCCCCATTCCTTCCCTTTCACTTCATTTCTCTAATACTCCCAATTCCTTCGGTAGACCTCCATTGAATTTCTCGAGTGTCGCATACAATTCGCCCTTCTTCTGTAGATCGATCTGACCCGAAGAGTAAAGTTCACCCAGACGACGCACTACCTCAAGAGGAAAGGAGGATGAGTAGGCAATTGGGAAAGTGCACAGTTCACCGGTGAGCAGGCATAGGGAACAACTACGAAATTACACCATCATCGATGTACAATTGCACGACGCATTTCAGGAAGGAATTAGTATTTTCGACCATATGTTCCATCGATATCGGATTATAGCGTCGCAGTCAGTTTGGACAAACAATAAAACATGAGCGCACCTAGTGGACTTTACCTCCGCGCAATTCACAAACTGTGCGCCACAGGAAACAACTAGGAAGTAACACCGTACCATTTCGCGCTCTTCCTTGTAACTCATTGTCTGCGACAGAACTTCTTCATTTGAAATTTCTTGTAAATGTCATGGTAGAGATTTTATTTTAAAATGCTCACCAGAGATGGCATCGAGTAGACAGGGGACGACTTGGGCGATGAATGGTTTCATCTGCTTGCCGTAATGACCCGAGAGATCCACCAACAGGAGCAGACTGTGATTAATTAATTAATTACCTAATTAAATTAATCCTTCCCAACTGCATGATAGTATGCTCCTCCAGCCACCTCACCACCTCCTAGCTCCCGTCTCTCATCATCCGATGTAGTCTAGTGGTTATGATTTGCGGCTCTCACCGCAAGGCCCGGGTTCGATTCCCGGCATCGGAACCAATCTTTTGCCAGTTTCCTCTCCCCTCACTTACCAGAACTGCTTGTTTTTCGCAATGGGCGCATGGGCGGCGCCATCGACGAGAGCGGGAAGAGAGGGAGAGAAGGGCTGATGATCTGAAATGAACAGTTTGTTGATTCGATTACGTAATGGCCAAATATTACTTTTTGCTAGCAGCAGTGGTAAGTAGAATCATTGAAACACAAACCGAAAAAACTGTGTTTTTTAAGTTAGTTCCTGAGTGAAAGCAAATTGTTATTGTATGAGGAGGCTATGGTAGAGATCAGTTAGTCTTGCATGTACACAGAAATTGGATACTCCCCATAGCAAAATGATAACTATCACCCATGAAACACGAAAATAGCCTGATGGAAGAAACAATTAACAATAACCGAATAACTAAACCTAATAGAAATTTGGCGAGCATAGAGATCATGTGAAATAGCACTGTTGCAAAGCGAGGCCCAATTAATCTGTCCAGGTAAATAAGGTATTGCGGCCGCATGCGGTAACATTCCAGCCACGCATCACACTGTTGCAGCAACTAGAAACTAGGTAGATCCGTTGAAACACAAAATCAGAATCATGAAAATCTCGCATACATCGAATAGTTTGAATTGTGAAGACGAATACCGATACTTATCAAAGATCATCACCACGATATAGGGAAGAAACATGCTGAAACTCAAAAGAGCCTTGTAAAGCTCCTAGCAATTCTTCAAAAACACCTTCTGACCTCGTCGAATTGCTCGATGCAGCCTCATTGAGACACGCCTTCCGAATGGCCATTGCTGCACGATCCGCCGCTTTCCGCACTGATTCCTGATAATGCGATAATTAGAACGGGATGAGCTCTTTTTTTGGAACGGTAGGCTCACCAATGATGTCATCCTTGCTGTCCAAATCAATATCCCATAGCTCCAAAGATCATTCTCCTCACCTCGATTCCCTGACTCTCCCATTCGGGATGCGTGAGGGTCGGCGTGATCTCTGCTGCGATTGCATCAGCGAAATCATCCACCTGTAATTAATTAATTATTCAATAAATTATTTTCGAATTTCAATTTCAACTCTTGACCTTCCCACTCCAAATTGATCTCCTGGACTCCCACCTGTCTGACTACTGTCTCACCACCCCCATAAACCTGCTTGATCTCGCGAACTTTTCCCCTCTGGCCCTCTTCACCGCCTCTCCGCTTACGTCTCATCCAGAAGACCACACAGATCGGAAGCCACTTTTCCGCCTTTTACAATTGTCACCCCCAGATTGGATGGCTGTCTAGTCTGAGGCATCCGAGTTGTAGCCTATATATGGAGCTGGATAGCAGTTAGTCTTACTCTGGTTTCGACCATCCGCTTTTCATTTCTCAATCTACTTCTACTACCCTATTTTCCTACAGTAATCATGTCATCTGATATGCGCATCCGTGTCGAGAGCTACCTTACCAAGCTGGAGAACCCCGCCAAGGTATGTTTCACAAATTACAACATCATAAAACATTCTCTATGCTCCTATAGTTGGTGCAGAATTCTTGGCATTGTAAAAGCATACCGGAGTCTTCTTGTAAGTAACTAACTCCTGTTTTAGATCGTGAAGTACCTTGCCAAGCTCGCCTACATGGACATTCCTCAGGATCTTCTCAAGTCTACTCGCGCTGTTAAGGTAAACCAAACATCTAAATTATCGACGAAAACAATATAAAATAATATTAGCCAATTTGAAGATGTTCTCATAAACATACCCTGCTTTCCCATATTTGACCAGCTATTATCTATGTCTAAATCCCTCAATTGTCAGGCTGTATCCAAGCTCTTCGACCACCAATGTGTGGCAAGCTCGCTCGCAAGACTGTGGAGAGATGGCACAAGAGCGCGATTTCCACTTCTCCCAACTCATCTCCTGAGAAGAGCGCAGCGACCCTGGATACGGCCCAGAGGTGATTACATTTTTAAAAAATTCCCAAAATTGCACTCATGTAAACATAGTTTGCAAATGGTAATATATAAAAGGGACTGCCAGAAACATAGAAAGGGAGGCTGAATTCCTCAATATCGCAGCTAAATGTTTCGGTCTTTTACAGATATTTTTCTACTTCAAAACACCCTCCGTTTCAGACACACCCTCTCTCCCGAATGGGCCATCATTCTGGCCACGATTCAATTCGATCCTCTTCCCACTGTCAAGAAGGTTGAAGTGAGTAAGAAGATCGTCGATGTTGAAGAGCCGGTCGTCAAGAAGGCGCGATACTCTGATGACAAGGAGAACTCCTTCTCCCAGTTCACTTTCAAGAAGGAACGAAGCAAGATGTATTCTGGCAAGGTTGGTCAAACTTCAAACTTCAGGAATCTGTGTCATTAATGTTGCATCTTTCACTCATTCAAAAAAGAACTAATCCAAGCCGCATTGGGGTTATATCAGTTGTCTATGGTTTTGAGAGTCCCACTAATCACTCCCATTTCAGTCCACCTCCCCGCCTCTCCCTACTTCCTCTTCTTCTTCCTCTTCACCTCCCATCTATTCTACCACCTCCATCCTCAAACGAACAAATGACAACAAGGCTATCGAAGAGGCTCGTCTAAAGGAGATTGCAGCTAGGATTGAAAAGAGAAAGGCCGAGTCCCAGGCGAATAATAGAAAGGTGAGGAATCAAACCTTCTGTCTGATTTAGGTTTCATTTATATCGGAAAATCACTCAATAAATCGATAATTTCAGACCGTAGTCCTCGGCAAGTCAGCCTCGCGCGCCCTCTCCTACCGTACTCTGTAACCACCGACCGAGTGATCGCAGATTACCAACGGGTGCCAATCACGTTCTCGCCAAAATTCCCATTGTCACTAATATTTATTGTTCAATATTGCAAGCCTGATAAAAAAATCACTAAATATCTCTTGCAATCACAGATGTACGGGAGCCATACATACAGCTACAAGCATGATAGTCGTACTTTCTATTCGTCGATTCCGTCGTCTTCTCGGAGGCCCTCCCACCCACCCGCCTCCGAGTCCGTCGATTCCGTCGTATCCGTCGTATCCGTCGAATACGTCGATCCCGTCGTATCCGTCGTATCCGTCGTATCCGTCGTATCCGTCGATTCCATCGTATCCGTCGTATCCGTCGAATCCGTCGCACATGCAATTGAAATAGTTTCACATACAATATAAGGATTTAAAAGTCAATCAAAAGCCATCAAGAAGAGAACCCAGGGCATACATTTTCATTGCCGATTGGGTATCAATCAATGATTTTTCTCATTTGTACTATAATTTCAGTAATCGATTGTACTATAATTTCAGTAATCGATTCTAATCTATTGTACTATTTCTCCCCTTACCGTACCTCGTATCCGTCGATTCCGTCGTCTTCTCGGAGGCCCTCCCACCCACCCGCCTCCGAGTCCGTCGATCCCGTCGTATCCGTCGATTCCGTCGTATCCGTCGATTCCATCGTATCCGTCGATTCCGTCGTATCCGTCGAATCCGTCGCACATGCAATTGAAATAGTTTCACATACAATTTAAGAATTTAAAAGTCAATCAAAAGCCATCAAGAAGATAACCCAGGGCATACATTTTCATTGCCAATTGGGTATCAATCAATGATTTTCTCATTTGTACTATAATCATAAATCGATACTACCTGAATCAATACCGTATCATCTAATCTTTCTACCGTAATCCTTTCATATTCTACCGTACCTCAGCAGCAATTTCATATTTTCCCTCATTCGTAATCTCACGTGTCGAAGTGAGCGAACCAGTGAGAAGAAAACGAAGGAATCTGAATACAATGAATAATTAGCACCGCACATCAAACAATGTGCAATTATCATTTGGACAATAATTATTTTGTTTGTCTTCACTTACCCACAAAAGTCAGCGTAAGTGTCCATTGCGGAATCGACATCCAATCCGAAATTCTGACAAATCGCTCCCAATTTCATTCGATCAGTCGTCGAATTCAATTCATCTTTGCTGCAAAAGAAGGCTCATTTGACAGTCAAATCTCCCATAACGGACATTTTCTGTTCCATCTTCTTGTCTGCCATCACTCCTTGCACTGCAATCGACAGTTTTGAACACCACGGAATGGGGCTGAGTCAGCAATCTTGAGAATAACACGAGCACGAACAGCTGTGATAAGAGAAGATATTATATTAGATGGATTGTGTTTCGTCCCCCTCCCTTCCCCTCACTGACCAACACTATTGATTGCATCAGTGACCAATAGACAATGCACATCGAGAGGTTCGGACGACGTCTGACAACGAGCAATCGACGTCACTTTCTGAATGAAGGAGATTAATCAATCATTCTACCGTATCCTATGTGGATACCGTACCTCAATGTGTCCCAATAGTGTTTCATCTACTGGAAGTGAGTGTTCTTCCATGAAGGGACGAGCGATTCGATCGATACGATCACGCACCTGATATGATATTACGGTAGACAAATTCATAAATAGGACGACTACTTGATCCTGGCGTCGTCTTCTTTGGGGGCACACCTGCCCCCTTAGTTCCTGACGTCGTCTTCTCTTTGCCGCCCACCCGCCACCACGTGTTCCTGACGTCGTCTTCTTTGGTGGCACACCTGCCCCCTTAGTTCCTGGCGTCGTCTTCTTTGGGGCACACCTGCCCCAGTTCTAGTTGCCCCTTGTTCCTGACGTCGTCTTCTTTGGGGCACCTGCCCCCTTAGTTCCTGACGTTGTCTCTCTTTGCCGCCCACCCGCCCACTGTGTTCCTGACGTCGTCTTCTTTGGTGGCACACCCTGCCCCCTTAGTTCCTGACGTCGTCTTCTTTGGGGGCACACCTGCCCCTTAGTTCCTGACGTCGTCTTCTTTGGGGCACACCTGCCCCCTTAGTTCCTGACGTCGTCTTCTTTGGGGGCACACCTGCCCCTTAGTTCCTGACGTCGTCTTCTTTGGGGGCACACCTGCCCCCTTAGTTCCTGACGTCGTCTTCTTTGGGGGCACACCTGCCCCTTAGTTCCTGGCGTCGTCTTCTTTGGGGGCACACCTGCCCCCTTAGTTCCTGACGTCTTTCTCTTTGCCGCCCACCGCCCACTGTGTTCCTGAAGTCGTCTTCTTTGGGGGCACACCTGCCCCCTTTCCTGACGTCGTCTTCTCTTTGCCGCCCCCCGCCCACTGTGTTCCTGTCGTCTTCTTTGGGGTCACACCTCCCCTTTCCTGGCGTCGTCTTCTTTGGGGGCACACCTGCCCCCTTAGTTCCTGACGTCGTCTTCTCTTTGCTGCCCACCCGCCCACTGTGTTCCTGACGTCATCTTCTTTGGGGGCACACCTGCCCCCTTTAGTTCCTGACGTCGTCTTCTCTTTGCCGCCCACTGTGTTCCTGACGTCGTCTTCTTTGGGGGCACACCTGCCCCCTTAGTTCCTGACGTCGTCTTCTCTTTGCCGCCCACTGTGTTCCTGACGTCGTCTTCTTTGGGGCACACCTGCCCCCTTAGTTCCTGGCGTCGTCTTCTTTGGGGGCACACCTGCCCCCTTAGTTCCTGGCGTCGTCTACTTTGGGGGCACACCTGCCCCCTTAGTTCCTGGCGTCGTCTTCTTTGGGGGCACACCTGCCCCCTTAGTTCCTGACGTCGTCTTCTTTGGGGGCACACCTGCCCCCTTAGTTCCTGACGTCGTCTTCTTTGGGGGCACACCTGCCCCCTTAGTTCCTGACGTCGTCTTCTTTGGGGGCACACCTGCCCCCTTAGTTCCTGACGTCGTCTTCTCTTTGCTGCACACCTGCCCCTTAGTTCCTGACGTCGTCTTCTTTGGGGGCACACCTGCCCCCTTAGTTCCTGGCGTCGTCTTCTTTAGGGGCACACCTGCCCCCTTAGTTCCTGACGTCGTCTTCTTTGGGGCACACCTGCCCCCTTAGTTCCTGGCGTCGTCTTCTTTGGGGCACACCTGCCCCCTTAGTTCCTGGCGTCGTCTTCTTTGGGGGCACACCTGCCCCCTTAGTTCCTGACGTCGTCTTCTCTTTGCCGCCCACCCGCCCACTGTGTTCCTGAAGTCGTCTTCTTTGGGGCACACCTGCCCCCTTAGTTCCTGACGTCGTCTTCTCTTTGCCGCCCACCCGCCCACTGTGTTCCTGACGTCGTCTTCTTTGGGGCACACCTGCCCCCTTAGTTCCTGGCGTCGTCTTCTTTGGGGGCACACCTGCCCCCTTAGTTCCTGACGTCGTCTTCTCTTTGCTGCCCACCCGCCCACTGTGTTCCTGACGTCTTCTTTGGGGCACACCTGCCCCCTTAGTTCCTGACGTCGTCTTCTTTGGGGGCACACCTGCCCCCTTAGTTCCTGACGTCGTCTTCTCTTTGCCGCCCACCCGCCCACTGTGTTCCTGACGTCGTTCTTTGGGGGCACACCTGCCCCCTTAGTTCCTGGCGTCGTCTTCTTTGGGGGCACACCTGCCCCCTTAGTTCCTGACGTCGTCTTCTCTTTGCTGCCCACCCGCCCACTGTGTTCCTGACGTCATCTTCTTTGGGGGCACACCTGCCCCCTTAGTTCCTGACGTCGTCTTCTTTGGGGGCACACCTGCCCCCTTAGTTCCTGGCGTCGTCTTCTTTGGGGGCACACCTGCCCCCTTAGTTCCTGACGTCGTCTTCTCTTTGCCGCCCACTGTGTTCCTGACGTCGTCTTCTTTGGGGCACACCTGCCCCCTTAGTTCCTGGCGTCGTCTTCTTTGGGGGCACACCTGCCCCCTTAGTTCCTGGCGTCGTCTACTTTGGGGCACACCTGCCCCCTTAGTTCCTGGCGTCGTCTTCTTTGGGGGCACACCTGCCCCCTTAGTTCCTGACGTCGTCTTCTTTGGGGGCACACCCCCTTAGTTCCTGACGTCGTCTTCTTTGGGGGCACACCTGCCCCCTTAGTTCCTGACGTCGTCTTCTTTGGGGGCACACCTGCCCCCTTAGTTCCTGACGTCGTCTTCTCTTTGCTGCACACCTGCCCCCTTAGTTCCTGACGTCGTCTTCTTCGGGGGCACACCTGCCCCCTTTCCTGGCGTCGTCTTCTTTAGGGGCACACCTGCCCCCTTAGTTCCTGACGTCGTCTTCTTTGGGGCACACCTGCCCCCTTAGTTCCTGGCGTCGTCTTCTTTGGGGGCACACCTGCCCCCTTAGTTCCTGGCGTCGTCTTCTTTGGGGGCACACCTGCCCCCTTAGTTCCTGACGTCGTCTTCTCTTTGCCGCCCACCCGCCCACTGTGTTCCTGAAGTCGTCTTCTTTGGGGCACACCTGCCCCTTAGTTCCTGACGTCGTCTTCTCTTTGCCGCCCACCCGCCCACTGTGTTCCTGACGTCGTCTTCTTTGGGGGCACACCTGCCCCCTTAGTTCCTGGCGTCGTCTTCTTTGGGGGCACACCTGCCCCCTTAGTTCCTGACGTCGTCTTCTCTTTGCTGCCCACCGCCCACTGTGTTCCTGACGTCGTCTTCTTTGGGGCACACCTGCCCCCTTAGTTCCTGACGTCGTCTTCTTTGGGGGCACACCTGCCCCCTTAGTTCCTGGCGTCGTCTTCTTTGGGGGCACACCTGCCCCCTTAGTTCCTGACGTCGTCTTCTTTGGGGCACACCTGCCCCCTTAGTTCCCGGCGTACTCTTCTTTGGGGGCACACCTGCCCCCTTAGTTCCTGACGTCGTCTTCTCTTTGCTGCCCACCCGCCCACTGTGTTCCTGACGTCGTCTTCTTTGGGGGCACACCTGCCCCCTTAGTTCCTGACGTCGTCTTCTTTGGGGGCACACCTGCCCCCTTAGTTCCTGGCGTCGTCTTCTTTGGGGGCACACCTGCCCCCTTAGTTCCTGACGTCGTCTTCTTTGGGGGCACACCTGCCCCCTTAGTTCCTGGCGTCGTCTTCTTTGGGGACACACCTGCCCCCTTAGTTCCTGGCGTCGTCTTCTTTGGGGGCACACCTGCCCCCTTAGTTCCTGACGTCGTCTTCTCTTTGCCGCCCACCCGCCCACTGTGTTCCTGACGTCGTCTTCTTTGGGGCACACCTGCCCCCTTAGTTCCTGGCGTCGTCTTCTTTGGGGGCACACCTGCCCCCTTAGTTCCTGACGTCGTCTTCTCTTTGCTGCCCACCCGCCCACTGTGTTCCTGACGTCGTCTTCTTTGGGGGCACACCTGCCCCCTTAGTTCCTGACGTCGTCTTCTTTGGGGCACACCTGCCCCCTTAGTTCCTGGCGTCGTCTTCTTTGGGGGCACACCTGCCCCCTTAGTTCCTGACGTCGTCTTCTCTTTGCCGCCCACTGTGTTCCTGACGTCGTCTTCTTTGGGGGCACACCTGCCCCCTTAGTTCCTGGCGTCGTCTTCTTTGGGGGCACACCTGCCCCCTTAGTTCCTGACGTCGTCTTCTCTTTGCTGCCCACCCGCCACTGTGTTCCTGACGTCGTCTTCTTTGGGGGCACACCTGCCCCCTTAGTTCCTGACGTCGTCTTCTTTGGGGGCACACCTGCCCCCTTAGTTCCTGGCGTCGTCTTCTTTGGGGGCACACCTGCCCCCTTAGTTCCTGGCGTCGTCTTCTTTGGGGCACACCTGCCCCTTAGTTCCTGACGTCGTCTTCTTTGGGGGCACACCTGCCCCCTTAGTTCCTGACGTCGTCTTCTTTGGGGGCACACCTGCCCCCTTAGTTCCTGACGTCGTCTTCTTTGGGGCACACCTGCCCCCTTAGTTCCCGGCGTATTCTTCTTTGGGGCACACCTGCCCCCTTAGTTCCTGACGTCGTCTTCTCTTTGCCGCCCACCCGCCCACTGTGTTCCTGACGTCGTCTTCTTTGGGGCACACCTGCCCCCTTAGTTCCTGGCGTCGTCTTCTTTAGGGGCACACCTGCCCCCTTAGTTCCTGACGTCGTCTTCTTTGGGGGCACACCTGCCCCCTTAGTTCCCGGCGTCTTCTTCTTTGGGGGCACACCTGCCCCCTTAGTTCCTGACGTCGTCTTCTCTTTGCCGCCCACCCGCCACATCCTAAAGCACGCGTGGCAGAGCTCCTAGCTCACGCCACATCCTAAAGCGAGCACAGTTCTAAGCACTAGTTCTAAGCAAAGTGCGATGAGCCAACGAGGCTACACCAGTTCTAAGCAAAGCGCGGACTTAGCTTTTGGATTCCTTGGTCAGCATAAGAAGGTCCATCCTTGGTCGGAGTGCTCGCCATCTTGTCTTGTGGTCGGAGTGCTCGCCATCCTCGCGCATCTGCAATTAAAATATTGATTGACAAATTTTCGATGAATTTCATAATAATAAAATAATATAAATATAATATCTTGTGAGAAGATAGACAAAGTAATTAATTGTTCACGCTTCTGTAATCGCAAGCTTTCGAACGGTGAGTTATATTCACCCTAAATGTTCCCATCTTTTCCTCCTTCATGCCGATTCCTCTCACCCGTTGAAGTCGTCTTGCCCATTTTGGCCGTAGAAAGGCAACGGTACATCGTCCGAAAGGGCGCGGCCATCCGGGATACTATAAACATTGATTAATTAATCAGTATTGAGTTAATTTATAATTAAATATTAATATAGGGTGGATGAAAATGAGAATAGGAAGGAGTGATAATTCAGGACTGGGCTGACAACGATGAAATGCGCGCCAAACAAGTAGGTAATTTCGATGGGAAGATAGGCAATCACCGAAACGTGGTTGACACACACCTTACATCCGCGTCGTGTTCCTTTCGCAGTATATTCCCGTTTACACGTTTGCGTCTCCTATCGAATTCTTGCTGTAGATGTGCAACATTTGATCGTCGAGGAGTGAACGGCTATTCGGGGCACTATAAATATTGATCAATTAATCAAAATCAGATGATCGATTTATAATAATATTATATTGAAGTCAAATCCTCAAATCGCCAGTATAACTGGTCACTTCTTTACCTAATTTACTTTACTCCATTGGGCAAGAAATGTAGAAAAAGAAAAAAATTAGTATATTTAATTAATGGATAAATAAAGCGTACGTCATTCTTTTGTATCAGCATGCAGACGTATTCTCTAACATCGACTGACGGATTCCCTTGAGAAGGACGAAGACGATCATCTCCTAATGGACTCTCTTGACAAGGACGAACTCCGGACGAAGTCTATAAATCGATACTGCCTGAATCAATACCGTATCATAAATCGATACTACCTGAATCAACACCGTATCATCTAATCTTTCTACCGTAATCCTTTTCATATTCATATATATTCATATTTTTCATATTCAATTGCATTTTGAGAGAACGAACTTTGAATTTTGGGTTGCAAGAAATGTGAGGGTCGAGCTAGTGAGGAAGGAGGGAAATGAATTCATGGGACGGTCGATAAAGAAAAGAATGAAGCAAACGCTGCCATAATCGTAAGTTATATTCACCTTTATCTCGTCTTCCCTCCTTCGTTTCGATTACTCTTACTCGTCGAAGTCGTCTTAATAATTCTGGTCGTAGACGTGCAACGGTAGCTCGTCCGGGAGTGAGCTGCCATTCGGGATACTATAAATATCGATTAATTAACTCAGTGAAATCGTGGCGACGATATTTGAACATATTTATGAGGTGGATGAGATATAGGAAGTAGATATCAAGATGATAAGATGAAAAGCAGGTCAGAAAGGTAGGTATTTGCGATGGGAAGATAGGTAACCATCGAAACGTGGTTGATGCGGCAATGTAAAAGCAAGTGGAAAAGGGAGACAAAAAGCCATGATTACGAAAATCCAAACGTTTTTGATATGACTATTCTATTTGAAAGCTACAATTCAATGGTTTCTGAAGAATGAAATGAAATAAATTGAGAACAGATGTGCAGTTCCTAACAGGATAGAGGAATATTGGAAAATGATGACACTGCATCAAACAAGTTCTAATTAAGGTTTTGCTTGCACCGAATTTGGAATCTTGCAAGAGGCGAGTATGGTCCAGTATGAAGTGAACAAACGTGGTCAAAACAAATGAATAGAATCACAATAAATAGCGAGAAAACGCCATCAAAACAGATCTGAAAAAAGAGCAGACAAATTGAATCATTATGATTTATTTACAGCGAGGTCGCAATTAACTAAATCAATACTGTATACTAGGAATATACGCAATTGATTTTATCTCGCCAATTAACTGTTTCAAATAGAATTTTATTAAACACTCATGTCGGAAAAATATGACAATCGTTACAAACGATTTCGAATCAAACCAAATCAGGAAGCCCTTTCGAAAACAACTTATTTATGCGCAAACAGAAATAATAAAGTGAGAATAATTATAACAAGTGAAACACCGCTAATCGAATTCACGAAATATTGTAAGAGCGAAGTGAAGATTATTCTACAGACTAGCAATCAATCAATTGCAACGGTACATAATTTATACAGCAAATCCAACTCGGAACTAGGGGGCGATACTTATACAACGAGCAGAGGAAATTTCATACATTGAGCGTCAAATCGTCCGTCCGGAGACAATTCTTGTAGTCAATCAACTGCAAAGTAACATGCTTAATCTGATACAGAAAAGAACACATTCACTCACCGATTAAATCGTTTTGTTTCAATTGTAGTAGTAGAATGTTGTTCTGCTCTCTCGCCTTGAGCCATCCATTTGCCGAAGTTGTACTGATTCTGAAATAGTAACCAATACCTCTATTAACAGTCAACACTGCCCTTCGCATTCAAGGAGAGGCAGTCAAGAAATCAACGCTTTTTGCGGCTGAATACACAACTTAGCTTGAATATCGTTGTTCGGCTTGACGGTACGCGTTCTCTGTCGGAGCGGGAAATTATTTATCGCCATCTATTCAGCTTTATTCTGAAAATTTTAAAATAATCACAATACATCATTTACAGAAAAAAAACCATGATGCCTGGAACCAGTTCATAATTGTTACAATTAAAACCAGCGTTACAGGTAAACCAAACAAATTTCGTGCTTTAATTCTTTTTCTCCAATTTGAACGATGAACAATGGCAGATTTTCCTGCTCACCTGCTCAATCGAAAATTTCAGATTTAGCCGATACTGAAACCCCCCAATTCCTCTTCTTCATCACCAAATTATAGAATTTAAATCTGATTTGACTCCATAATTCATTACTCACCTGTACACTTCAATTCTGGCCATATCTTCACTAATTCATGCATTTCCATTTACCGATCTTCGTCTTTCCTATTCACTTTCAACACGAATTGATCAGTCCTCACCTCAATCACAGAAGAGATATGATTGAGTAGCACCTGAGTAATATTGTTTACTAGAAGACAATAAATAATACTGTATAGAATAAAGAATAATGATTCAAATTCCATACTATTCTGCATAAGTCTCTCATTGTTTAATTCTTGCTCTTCCTCCTCATAACTATCCTCGATATCGTACTCATTCTGCTCACAAACGACCGGCGATCGATCACATGAAATTAATACCGTATTACTACCATAAGAACTTTAAACCTATAAATAACCATATAAAAACTTTGTATAACCCATATAAAAAGGTACATAATGTATCTCACCGGAATCATCGATTCTCCAATCATCGGATCAATAATCTCGGCCGCGTCATCATCTATCGAAGGAACTTTGACTTCTTTTACAGCAGAAAGCGAGATCGATTCGGTCTCTTTATTCTTTTCGTCTACTTTCGGATCTCCATCTAAAAACATTTCGAAATGAGACATCGAATCAGTTTTGCAAACTCCAGCTGCGAAAAATGTATACCATGCACTTTAATCACATCAGAGCTCGACCTTCGATTACAACTTTAACCCCTTTATGGATCAAAAGCACCCACAAGCGGTATTCGATAAAAAAAGTGACCAAAATTCGCCTTTTTCGCTATATACCATAATAAAGTCAGAAATCGATCGATCGTCGATAACTACTGTAATAATACCGTACCGTCTGTTCAATTATCAACTCGAGAGAGAGATAATTGAACAGGGAGCACTTGGACTCGATCCCTTGAACACGGCAATGGATATTGATGAAGTGTGGCTAGAGACAAAAGGAGCCGTTCTGAAATGCGCAGAGAAAATCCTTGGTACCACAAGTGGAAAGATATGCAGTGACCGAGAAACATGGTTCTGGAAAGACGATAATGTGAAACTGGCGACCAAGGAAAAGAGGCGGCATTTCGGAACTGGTTCAGAAAAAAGACCGTGGAAAGTAAGAAGGAGTATGTGAGGAAGAAAGTGGCATGCAGACGGGCGATCTATGTGGCAAAGATGAAGGCATACGATGATTTGTATGATCTGTTGGATCGGCCAGAAGGGGAAAAAGCCATCTACCGTCTCGCAAAGCTGAGAGATAGACAGAAGAAGGATCTGAAAGAGGTCAAGATTGTCTATGATAGAGACGGGTCAGTGCTGAGAACGAAGCAAGAAGTGAGGAAGAGATGGGAAGAGTACTTTGACGAACTGTTGAATGTAGAGAAGGCACAGACACGGCTTGAGGAGGGTGAACAAGTTGATCAACCGATATCAGAATGGACTCAGGAGGAAGTAAGATGGGCCATTGGAAAATGCCCATGGAGGAAGGCATATGGGCCAGATAAGATACCTGTTGATTTATGGAAGGCAGCAGGAGAAGCCGGAGTTTGGTGGTTGACGAGACTATTCAATAGAATATTGAGAGATATGAGAATGCCTGATGAATGGCGACGAAGCGAAATTGTAACACTATTCAAAGGGAAAGGAGATGTAAGGGAATGTGGAAACTATCGTGGAATCAAACTGATCTCTCACTCGATGAAAATCCTTGAGAGATGCGTCGATAGAAGATTGAGAGATATGATGGATCTCAATCCTTCCCAATTTGGATTTGTGCGTGGTTCGTCAACGTCAGAGCCAATGTTCTTGTTGAGTCAACTAGTGGAGAGGAATATTGAGTTCGCACAAGGAATGGCAGCGGTTTTTCTTGATCTCGAAAAAGCATATGACAGAACGCCGAGAAGACAGATATGGAGGAGTTTGAGAGATAAAGGTGTCCCGGAACTGTATGTGCAACTAATTCAAGAGATGTATAATGGTGCCACTGCTTTCGTACGAACATCATTCGGTCCAACAGATGACATTACGATCAGAGTGGGAGTGCATCAGGGTAGTGCTTTGAGCCCCCTGTTATTCATTGTCGTTCTCGAGTCAGTGTTGGGAGATTGCATGGAGGCCGCACCGCAATGTTTGGCCTATGCGGATGATCTGTGCCTCATAGATTCAGATGTTGCCACACTTGAGAAAAAAGTGCACGCGATTCAAAGGCGGCTACAGGCGAGTGGACTTACCTTGAACACTCGTAAGACACTCGCCACTCGCCTTGAACACTCGCCCACGAACAGCATCAACTTAATTATTTTAATTATTTAAATTACTTATAAATAATTATTTAGTATTTATGCCGCAACGACTAGATGCTACAGATCATGGTACAGATGCCATAGAGCAGCAAAAACTTCGAGAGGTTAAAAAGATTGCACAAATCGATATTACCCAGAGGTCAACCAGAGGTACTGTGCTGCAAATCACACAAGCAACCCACATTTTCTCATTTTCCGGCTCCTATGCAACCCACATTTTGACTATTTTGAACTACCACTGTGAATACAGCAACCCATATTCGAACGGTTCGAGTACAAATTTCAAAAAGCAACCAACATTAGATGGTTTTAGGAACCCCTAGTAATCGAACCCTGATATTATCGTACCTGGCGGAGTGTGTTCCCTCCCGGAGAACGATGAAGGCAGACTTGCCCTTGGAACGAGTGGAGTGGACGCGACCGCGGACCCGCACCTGCAATGCAAAGTTCATCTTTACCGACATGCCCAAGACCGCACATTTCTGGTTTCAACGGGTCAGTAACAGCCTGAACTGCACAATTCCCAATAATTGTTTGAGTAAATTCCAAATTTCAACCTGCACGTTTCTTGTTTCACACTTGCTATGAAACCCATTCCATCATTATACATTTCAATGCAGTTCTGAATGGAGTGGTAAATATTATGCTTCTCAAGGAAAACATGAACAAGTTTTAACGATAAAATGTATTTTAAATTATGCGCACCTCTTGTCCATCGAGACTGGCGTTTATGTCGGCGAGTGCAATCCTATCCTTCTTCTCAGCAGCAGACCCGGACATCCCGTGGCTGCCGTACCGACCTGTGATAAACAATAGTAGTGCCCGTTAGAATAGGCACACAAAGTCGAGCGAGGATCACTGCTAGGATATATAGGAGAATCACGTAGGAAATAGCCGGCGAGCTGTTAATACCGAGGTTTTACTCAACATTTAACTCATAAGCAAGTGAAAGATAACAAGCTGTTCTCATGCTTCTTTAAGTGCATAATAACAAAAGTGCAGGAGGCATTCGTTCACTTGATTTTCAGATATTTATCCATAGATAAATTGCAAATAAGAAAGGATGATGTGATACTAACCGGCAGAAACGTCTTCCTCGTCGTTGCGGCCTCCAGCGACGTCGCCAGCCACCTCAACCATGGCAGCTTGCTGAAGTGGGATAATTTCGAAATAGAATAGAAATAAATCGATCAAAACTTTAGGTTCGTGTACATGAAAAAAAGGTAGTTTCAAGTTTCAAACAATGCAGATAAACAACTGACCGCAGCAGTTCTGGCTTCGATCTTCTTGGTGTCCTTGGCGATCTTTTTCAGCTCCTTTTTGGAGGGCTTCGTTTCGCCATTGATGGCGAGTTGGGCCATCTCCGTCTCGGGCATTCTTGAAACAATATGTAAATTAATAGTAAATAAACCGAAGCAAATGGCGAGCCCAAAACAATGTTTGGCCAACGCTCGTGAAATAAAGGGTCAACATGAACGCAACAGGCAATGGTAGAGTGTTCAAGAATGATGCAACTTGTGCGTGATTGCATCAGCATGACTCAGCCAAACAAGGGCCTAGACCAATCAAAACAAAAACAAAAAAAAAAAACTTAAATTTAGGCGCTAACACCCTCAAACAAAAGAAAACACAAAAATATATCCTTGGAACAAGCGGTTGAAATGAAAGCACAAGTCAAAAAAAGTTTGAGAGGACTCGACTTACAGTACTTCTTCTAGAGTTGGAGCTAATAATAGAGCGCATTCATGACCGTGATCATCGAAAGTTCGAGATCAGCAGAGCGCGCGAGTGCTCACGTGCACTATCGATCGTTTTGATCTACTCGAGTCTCGCCTCCTCCCCCTCTTCCCAGTCAGTCGATCGTTCGCTTCAACGGGGTCACGTAGCTCTTCCTTTCGATTTTCGAAAACATTTGTCATCCCTGCCACATTTTTCGTCAAATTTGCTTTGAGATTCCCGTTAAAAGCGTTTGACATGGGCCAAATACCAATGTAGTCCTTTGTTTACTGGTTCCTTGCGTGCACATCCTAGCCACTGCTCTTCTGTTTACTACCGTTTTCGCGCCGCCAGCTCATTATTGTTTCGAAAATGTTGATCGCAACAGCGCTTCTCGTTCGCTTGCGAGTTGATCTAGTTTCTTACAATTAGTCAATGCTTTTGCCAACAAAATCTATAACCGACTGATCCTGGTTTATGTGACGTGTCTTTCGCTCTCATTTCTTATTGTCATGGCCTATTCCTTTTTACAACGTTTCTTACCCGACATTTTGCAGATGACGTCGTCTCAACAGCACACCTGCCACTCGGAAACGGCGAGCTCACTCACGCCACCCGCCTCTGCTGGCTGCCTCGATAAGATAAGTGAATCAAATATTTGTCATCATGGGATTGCTGCGCATTTTCGTAGGTAACTGCGAACGGCTTGGATGGGTTTTTGTGTTCAGTTCTGCTTATTTTTCTCTTCCAATTCAATCGAATCAATTCCACAAGCTATACTTCGCGGCGCGCCCATCCAATGGTAGCTAAGTCGCGTAGGGCAGTGGTGCGCATCTTCTCTACAGTGAGGGGCGGACGTCACGCACTGTCGCAAGTGCCCGGTCTATCTTTTCGTGGGAGAAGGCCACAAGCCAGAAACGGTTGCGCCGTCCCGGGCCGGCTCGCAGAACCGTAGACCAAATTCTCCCTTTCGAGTATCGCGGTGGATGACCCGACGTCCGAGTGCGCCACTGCCAGATTGACTTGAAATTGCGCGCGCACTTTATTCAAATATATTTAGCCTGGGGATTAGTCTTCTAACTAACTGTTACGGTGGGATAGGGAAAAGCAAAGTGAGCACACGCACACTTTGCGAGTGCGAAGTTTGTGTTACTAAGTTGTTATGGGATGCTAATCTGAAACATCGCAGCGTGTGGCGATCGATGGACGGACGAGCATCGTCGGCGACATCATCAGAGAATGGATGAGAGGACGGTAGACTGACAGAGGTCGGACTGCTCTCGAAGATGACGTCATCAATGGATACATTACAGGCACTGACGAGTGCGACATACGGGTCGTCGTCTCCATTTCACGCGCTCTCTCGTCACTCGGACAGAGGTCGGACTGCCCTTTGAAAATGACGTCATCAATCGATACATTCCAGGCACTCTATAGGCCCTTTCGTTTCTCGCTCGCCTGCTGAGATGATCGCTTGCTCCGTCGCGTTTCGCTGATCTCTTCGCTCGTTTCTCGCGTAACGGCCGTCCTGCCAGCAAGCGGCACTGAAGGGATGGATTGGAGGTCCGTCAACCAGAGATAAATCGTTTAATGTCAAAATCAAGTTAGTTCAGGTCTCCCCGAACCTCTTTATCCTCACCGTCCTCATCTCCCTCCGCCCGTCACTCGATCGATCGCGAGGATACAGTAGCCAGGTACTGTATTAGCTGTGGAGTCGAGTAATGATTATATTGTCAGTGCCTGCCCTTGCCAGACTGCCCCCAAGGACCGCCCTCCATCGTGCTCTCAAAGGGAAGGGCAGCGAGCGCTGTGAGAGGTTGGCATTAAACCGTTGTCACGAAAACGAAGTTCCTTGTGTTGCAGGCCCAGCCAGCCCGACTCCGTCCCTCCATCGACTCCGTCCCCCGCCCTTCATTGCGAGTGCGGCTGCCAGTGGTACTGTAGTTATCGATTGATTGGTTAATTAAATAGTGTATTTGCAGATTCGACTCGCGGTCTCACTCATGGGCAGGCTGGGCAACGATATCGCGTCGCTTGTGATCGAGTGGGTACCGCTGATAATTAATATGATACTAATGAATACTTGGTGCAGGATGCGACTGCCCTGAAGGTGCCCTCCCTTCCCATCTCTCTTCCGCTCCATCCAAGAGGCTCTCCTTCCCTCATCTGACCTCGACAAGGTACTACCAAAGGGGATGGGAATGGTGCTGATTAGACTTTGAAAAAGAGCTAAGAACTAGTACTAGTCAAATCCATAGTGGCTCTCCTCATTCTCGAGTGGAACAGATCATGTGACTAGTAAGGAACTAGTTTATTGTTCCTTTTCAAAGTCTAGTAGACTAGAGAGACTAGACTGGCATATGTGGCATATACCAATCAATGGGTACATTACAGGCACTAACGAGTGCGACATACGGCTCGCCGTCTCTTCATTTCACGTGATCTCTCGTCACTCGGACAGAGGTCGGACTGCCCTTTTAAGATGACGTCATCAATCGATACATTACAGGCACTCGTACGACCCTGCCTGCAAGCAGCTCAGAAGGGATGGATTGGATGGTGAAGGGATTGGAGGTCCGTCAACCAGAGATAAATCGATTGATGTCAAATGCATCAAGTGAATTCAGGTCTCCCCGAACCTCTTCATCCTCACCGTCCTCATCTCCCTCCGCCCGTCACTCGATCGATCGCGAGGATACGGTAGCCAGGTACTGTATTAGCTGTGGAGTCGAGTAATGATTATATTGTCAGTGCCTGCCCTTGCCAGACTGCCCCCAAGGACCGCCCTCCATCGTGCTCTCAAAGGGAAGGGCAGCGAGCGCTGTGAGAGGTTGGCATTAAACCGTTGTCACGAAAACGAAGTTCCTTGTGTTGCAGGCCCAGCCAGCCCGACTCCGTCCCTCCATCGACTCCGTCCCTGCCCTTCCATGCTAATGCGGCTGGCAGAGGTAATGTAGTTATCGTTGATTGGTTAATTAAATAGTGTATTTGCAGATTCGACTCGCGGTCTCTCACTCATGGGCAGGCTGGGCAACGGCGCATCGTCTCGATCTGGATCGGGTGGGTATCACAACAATTTGAGCTATGGATGATAACTATGGATATCTTCATTGCGCAATGACAGTGTAATATCCGTGAACGGCCGCGTGATATGAAGAAATGATGGCCTGTAGTTCGAATTTTTATCGTGATTGCTGCGATCTAGATATTAATGAATACTTGGTGCAGGATGCGACTGCCCTGAAGGTGCCCTCCCTTCTCCATCTCTGCCTCTTCATCTCCGTTCAAGAGGACTCTCCTTCCTTCTCCGTCCCTCTTCCGTCTTCGAGCAGGTACTACCAGCAGGGATGGGAAGGGTGCCGATTTGGCTTTGAAAAGAAACTAAGAACAAGTACTAGTCAAATCAAGAGTGGTTCTCCTTATTCCGTTCACTCTTTCTCGAGTGGAACAGATCATGTGACTAGTAAGGAACTAGTTTATTGTTCCTTTTGAAAGTCTAGTGTAGGGTTCCGGAAATGGGCGGCGCCCAGTCCGCCCAGTTCCGAAATGCGTTGAATGAATAACGCCCAACACGCCCAGTTGCGAACAAAGGAATTGAGCTGGGCGCCCATGGGCGCCCATTCGTCTCATTCGTCACGGCAATGAGCGGTTCGATCGACCATTCTCGTTCACTCTCAATCATTCCTCGCTCTTTCGCATTCGATTCTCGGTTAGGTTTCAATGAAAATTCATATCAAACGCCCAGTGGGCGCGAACAAAGGAAATCCGCCCATTGGGCGTACCGTATTCATTGCGCCCAACTGGGCGATTCGACCGGTGCGCAAACGCCCAGTTGGGGGGAATGGCCCAATTGGGGGAACTCTAGTCTAGTGCCGATACTAGAGTAGAGAATTGCGCTTGCCATTCAGGTAACTCTAACAAGGTCTGATTATATAATATTTGAACCTGATCAGGCATTTTTTTTATTCTTTCGCGTCTGATTATGCATCAGTGGATCATAAATGTGGCATGATCAGACCTTTGTCGAGTTACCTGCGAGTTAAGCAGGCCGTGGAGGGTGAGTAGCGCCCTCTCGTAGCAAAGCGGGTAATAACATGCCCTAGTGTCACAATGACCCTTATCGGCCCGCTATACTCCCTGTTTAATGTTTACTATTTAGTGAACCCTAGTAGAAACATATATACATGAAACGTTAGCGATCTATCTATCGAACGATTTTATGCTAAAGCTGGTTAAGGTGGTTCGGAGTTTTTGAATTTTGCAAAATTGCCACAAGTATTCCACTGTCCCGATTCAGTTTTAATGTCTTTGGAGAAATAGCTTGGTGCACTAACGTTTCATGGGTCATTAATTTGATGTTATTATTTGAATTAAACAAATCGTCGAACCAAATACATTATTCGAATACTTGCTTTCAATCTCCAAACGTGATAATAAATCATGGTTGATTGCAGGCTCATCACTCGACGCCCCGTCACCATCCTTCTTCCCTCGCCCCATCATCCTCTGGAAGAGGCTAAATGCCGTTTCCTCAATGACTCCTTTTCCCTTGTCCCCTCTCTGACTCCCCGCCCCTCTAACTTTGGAGACTCCGTTTGCTTTTTTTTGTCACTGCTGTTGTTATTGTTGTTGTTATTGTTGCTGTTATTGTTGTTGATATATTTCATCGCACGAGCATTTGCTCGTGCGATGCGCGTGGGGTCGTTTACAGTGCATGGATGAGATGAGACAAAGACAAAGGGGGAGTGGTAGAGGAGAGAGAAGCTCGGAGAGCGTAGGACATGGGAGAAAGCAGGAAATTCCTGCCGGGATGTTGAAGAGAACGGTAGGGCAATGTAGGGTAGTTAGAGGGGCACGGAAGGAGGGGGCAAGGTTTTAGAGGGTTGCTGTAGGAGAGGGTAGAGCAGGCAGGGTGGTACGGTAGGAGACCGGAGCAGTTAGATGGGTACGATAGCTTGGGGAGACTGAGTTACACTGTTTCTTTAGAAGAAGTAAAGAAACGGTGGGAGTGGGTAGTGGCGGTATAGTGATAGCTACTGTGTTGATGGTGGCTATTGTTTCCTTTTCGCTTATTGTTAACATAGCTTCCCTCGGCCATATCGCTACCATCATTGGCTTCGCGTGTCTATTCGCTTTATTGATTGCGGATAGCTCGCCCAGTCTGAGGGAGCACAGCCCTATGGCTCACTTCTCAACGTAGCCGGAGCCGCATTCCAGATTGGTATGGAACGTACAATAGGATCAGTGAAATGAACACAGAGGGATTCTTATAGATTTCAAACGCTTGAAGACTTTATCATCGCTCGGCAGAGCATATCGGCGCGAAAGGGGGCTCTGCGAGCCTAGTCCGAATTCGCAACACTAGTTTAATCTATTACACTATCTAAGAAAATTGAGCTTCTCACCCCATCCGCCGTAAGGAAAAAAATTACATATGCTTCAAAAATGCACCTAGGGGCAACTTTTTTCGTAGAACTCGAAAATCCATGAATTCCATGAAGTCTTATGCACCTGATTAATGAATTCCTGCTATTACCAGAGACAGACAGCCGACCCTTTCCCCAGAAAGAAATGCAAAATTGTACAGGTATTAAAGAAGGAGTGGCACGAATATTTAGTCACCTAAACTGAGAATGTGGGGTGATAGGGAATGTATACCCGATCAGAGATCAGTTTATCCGAAGTGACAGAAATGTCTTTGAAGCTCAATATGGATTTTTAAAGATCGGGCCTGAGCGCAGGCAAATTACGAGTACTGTATCGTGTATTGATTTATCGAGAGAGAGAATCGAAAAAGGAGAAATCAGCAATAAACTAAAACAGGAGGGGGAATCGAACCACCGACCCCGCGCATTGTAGTCTGGCGCACTCACCACTACACCACCGGAGTATGTTGTGGATGAGGAGTTATGGACAGTATACATACTGAAAGATCGCGCATGCCTTGATCATGCCGGGTTTCACGATGTGCACATTTACAGAAACGACTAGGCTTATGAATTCGACAACATTCGACATAGGGAATTCGACATAGGAATGTATACCCGATCAGAGATCAGTTTATGCGAAGTGACAAAAATTCCTCTAAAAATTACAGTTTCGATATTCTCTGTGTATTAGCCAATCAGCAAGTTTCAAGCCTTGTCGGCATATCGTATCAAATGAAAGCACTGGCGGAAGTAACAAAAGTTAAAAACAAATCAATACACTCGTGTAAATGTTATTCTTTTGTGTGTTCATCCTCCAGAAAAAAACGAACTTGAAAATAACAAGTCTTTATTTGAACAAAGATGGGACAGGGATAACGAATAACAACTGTTCCACATTACTCGTTGGCGTCAGATTGGCGTCAGGCGTCAGAAGGATATTCACTACAAGAATATCGTTCTGGACAAGGAGTTTCTGGGCGAGGGACTGGATTCGACCAAGCACCGTGTAAGGGATTTTTTTAAATTAATTTATTTTATTTTTAATCGATCTTTAATTAAAATATAAAGGATAATTTCAGATCACATTCGCGATGCGCGGCAATCGACTTTACGAAAAGCACATACCGACCAGTGTACATGTGGGTATTGTCATCAGTAACAATTACTCTTTTAAGATTTTAAAAAATAAACGTAACATTTAATTTTTTGTATATTTTTTTCAGGCAAAGCAAAAGGAAGACGAATACGGGTACGAACTAGTTGGAAATGGCATGGTGCAGGTCAGAATTGTTATTTTTACTGAAAAAATTTATAAACGTTTTGAGAAACACTAAAAAAAAAGAAATGAATAAAAAGAAACGTTTTAAGCTCTTTGTCGAGCAGCGCAATTTTTGTGTAAATATAAATAATAAATAACTTTCACTTCTCATCTGTTCGTTCAATCATCACCAACCCGTTAAGCATCTTGTAGGCAATGCAAATGTTCGAAGTTAATTTATCAGGCTAATTTTCAATTGCTTTGATCTAATACAATCGGGTTTGATCTAATACAATTGAATCGGGTTTATTTCGGATTGCAGCAAAGCGTCTTAGAGCCTCCGCCCCACACGCAAGAACTGAAATAGAGATCATTGATCAAAGATCAAAGATCAGCCTCCATAGATCAAAGATCAAAGGTCAATCGCCTCTCACCTTCCAAACTCTGCTATCTGTCCGTCCTCTTCAGTTGTACCTCTCCCAAATTCCACTTTTGGTGGGAATCGTGGGCAATCGTTTCTGCCACATAGTGGCGCCCTGCCAACCCATTCGCAACTCTGAATTAGAGCAGAGATCAAAGATCATGAATCAAAGATCAAAGATCAGCCTACCCTCTCCCACTCGGGGTTCGCAGAGTGCTTGCAGCACAGTGTTTTGTAGCCTTGCATGCACGGTCTGCGAGATTGGAGATCAAAGATCATAGAAATAGCAACTACTAGAGAAGATAACCACCTCAAAAAGCTTGCTCGGGTGCTCAAGAGTGATGTAGGACGAAGATAGGGTAGGCACAAGGTACTTACAGTCCAAAGCCTGCTGCCGTCGGGAAAATGCCTTCCTTCGATGCGACCGTTACGTCGCCGGAACGAAAGACCTCCTTCAATGGTTTGATTATTTTAAAAAGTATATAAATTCTACGATAATCGTCGCACTTTAGCAAACGAAATGTGTTGGAGCTATCGATTCTCTTGGAAGTCTCTTCGAACAGCTGCGGTCGGAATGAAGAATAATATTCCTAAACTTACTGTAAAGCCGGCTCGACATTTTTGCGAACCGCACACAGGAGCCGTACCACGCCATTCACACACCTGAAGGAAATACAGTAAATTACGGATTCGATAGTTATAAGTTGATATTTTAAAAAATAGGATGTGGTGATTAACCCATAAATATTATTTCAAAGTATGGTGCGTGCTACAGAAATCGCGGAAGGTCAGCATGGAATAAACAAAAAAGTTATCAGATGCAAACGCTACGGCATCTTACATTGAATTGATCTTTGATCTTGGCAGTATCACTCTTGCTGCAGCACAGCAGCTTTCCATCTCGCTCCACCGAAGTCGACTTTAGGCAAGACCTGATGAGGTTACGGTAGACCGTATCTTCTACCGTACCGTGCAGGGTACGGTACGGTAGAAGATACGGTAGGATGCGGTATGAAGAGAGTAATGTAGGTACAGGATAATGTAGGACAAATGCACCGATACTGTTACCGAACAAACCAGTAACTCAAAACTCACGATCCAAACTCTCCGAATGCATGCGTGTCCGTGGCACTGGCCGCTTTCAGCATAAACTCGTATCCACTGGGACACGACCCATAATCACAGATGGGAGCTGTACCGAGCCAGTGACAGTCCTGATGGAGATCAAAGATCAGAGATCAACGATTGGTCTTGCTCACATAGCCACTTGATCGACCGGGGAAGGCCAGGAAGGCAAGCAGGAGAGAAGAGACGACTGAAATGTGCCTGAGAAGAGTAAAATGCTGAAAATCGCACCTGTAAGCATGCGGAAACGAAGGAGAAAAAGAGTGGAGAGGAAACCACAAATGAGGCGGAAGTAGAACATCAATGATGGAGAAATTACAATATTGCTTATTCACTTCTATTTGCATCCGACATTATCATAAATCTGAAAATTTAATTGCATTCAGAGAATAATCAAATATTGTAAATTGAAAATCGTCTAAAAACTCTCTTCATTCCATTCCTTTCGACTCGTCGCGAGTGGTTCTCTCTCCACTTTACGCCTTTTTTCGTCATGCCATCAGGTACCGCCTGCGCTTATTTCGACGTAAATATTATAAAAATTTATCTCAGTCGTCTCTCTTCCTGCTTCTGTTCCTTACCATTTCTGGTGGTCGTGCAACTGGCTATGTTGGTGTTTGATCTTTGATCTCTGATCACTGATCTTTGATCTCCCTCAGGACTGTCACTGGCTCGGCACCGCTCCCGCGTGTGCCACTCCGGAATGTCCAAATGGATACACTCACATGGCAACGTCAAATAGTGCCACAGACACGGAAATGTTCGGAGAGTTCGGAGCGTAAGTTACCCTACCGTAGCTGATCTTTGATCCCCTCGAGGACTGTTTCTGGTTCAGAAAACATTGCAAAAATAAGGAAAAGTTTGCACAAAATAAAGCTGGAAGTGTAATGCCTATCTAGCCCATCCTGGGTTGTTGTATTTCATTACACATTTTGTGAAAAATTGCTGGCGAAATTACATGATCAATGATTACTTCAACGGACGTTTACCTTTGATCTTTGATCTTTGACCTAATTCAGAACCTGCTTGTCGTATCCGGGCAAATCGTTGTGCTGCAGGGATGATCATGCTGCGATTATTAAGGAGAATTTCAATGTAAGCGATCATTATTGGTCTTTGATCTTTGCTGAATCCTCGTTCTTACTGCTCTTTTTTTGCAATATAAAACAGTATAAATACAATTTCCGGTGTGCGAGTGGATCGGATTCTCGCCCGTCTGTAGTGACATGAAATGCCGGGCCGGATTTGAGGTAGATAATATATTTTTTAGTGATTACTTTAGTCGGTCTTTGATCGTTGATCTTTGCAAACAAACAGCCTGTTCATTATAGGAGATCATACGGAGTGGATACACCCACGAAATGGACACTCCACAGGACAGTCCATTCACCGGATTTGGAAGGCCAGTTTTTAGAATGAAAAAAATCAAACACTTTAAACACATTGTAGAATACATTGTAATAATTAAATTGTCCTACCTTTTAGTCCCTGCGCCACGGGCACGAAGGCCCTCTGTTGCAAGCACAGTGAGAAGCCGGTGTGGGAGAAGGTCGGTGATTGATCTTTGATCTTTGACTGATCTTTGATCTTCAGAGTTGCGAATGGCTCGGTACCTCGCCTGTCTGCGGCACTAGCGACTGTCCCGCCGGCAAAACCGAGGTGATTTGAGTAAATGTCACTTCATTCGACACACTATCTCGCCGAACAGACAGAGCGAGAGAGTAGGGAAAATGGAGAGAGTCAGATAAGACATTTTTCAGCTTGCCAGAAGTAAGTACCTTCCGGAGAACCTGTACGCGGATTTTGGAAGGTGGGCGAGCGATCTATGGTCTTTGAGTATTGATCTTTGATCTTACAGCGCCTGCATTTTCGGGGAGAAAACGCTGTGCTGCAATTCGGTCTAGCCGCACTCCTGTCCCAATTGAGCTTTGATGAGTGGTTTGGGATGTCAAACTAAATCCCCATGGTCTCGTTCCCACATGATAAATTTCTGTAGAGACCCATTTTCAATGATAATAAATATTGTATTTGCATGAAAAATAATATCTCCTTCTTTAAAGAAGGACGTTGCCTGCGCTTCAGGGTCACTTGGGGACAGGGGGCTTCAGGTTCACCAATCAGCCAATCGAGTATGTCTCGGTTTAGACGAAAATTGAAAACATGAGAGTTTCGAAAGCGTTATGGGGTGCTCATGCCACACCGTCTGACATCGAGAACTCAGCTATCCAGATATTTGTGCCATCCCTTCTTTAAGTATAGTTGAACATGACTATATAAACAGGAATCAACAATCTTTATCCGGCACATAATCATGACATAAATTTCAAAAAATATTTACTTATTCACTTTTAACAGAAACGATTTTGGGCGGACCTGCCAATCTTTTCCTTCATCGCTTTCCCAGTAGTCCATCCAATCACGGAATTTCATAGCGTCCTCGTCTTTCAACCAGATGGCGTCCTGAAGAAATCACAATTGAAATTCACTCTTTTTTCTCCTCATTAGATAAGTTTCCGAGAAAAACAAATCGACAAATAGTTGGCCTCACATCGAATCCCATTCCGCAGTCCGCATAATCGCGTTCGAGCTGAAAAAGGATATATTTAAATGTAGATGATTCATTTAACAATTGTATTCATTCCCTTATCATTAGAAACAATAACAATCCTTCATTTGTCTTTTTTTATTGTTCCTACACTAGTCTGAGTCTATAAGATTCAACTGACCTTCAACCTTACATCCTTCGCCATAGCAGATTCGTTATTATTTCTCACAGCGTCGATATTTGAATCACGGAAATCTATGGTATTTGTACATTGCCGTCACTCATTTCAATGAAAACCCATTTGACAACTCGCCAAGATTGAGTAAAAAAAGTCGAACCTTCGCTCTTGGACGTCGGTTTCTCTTGCTCCATGTCAATCGTCAAGTTTATCTGCAATTGAAACAATCACATCACCTTTTTGAGCTCGAAGTATACCAAGTGAATATTTTTAGAAAGAAATGCCATACCTCATGAGCACTGGGCGGTACTCCCTTCTTGATTCCTTCCGGGCTCTCCCAATATTCCGTCCACTCGCTAAATTCCACAGCATCATCGTCTTTGAGCCAGACAGGGTCCTGCAGAGACAAAGATGAATGTTTTCAAATTTCACGTTTTTAAAACATACCTCGAATGACATGTCGAAACAGTGTGCGAAATCGCGAATTATCTGAAATATTTAACAGATGGTATCTCAAATTCTCGTTGAATCTTACTTTCTTTCGCACTCGTCGTGCCATGTCTGATTCCGGGCTCGTCACTGTATCGACTATGAGCTGAAAATGCTTTTCATTGAGTGGAATAAATTTTTGGTCGACATACACGGATTTGGCAATATTAATTTATATCTCACCGTCATATCATCACTGTCCTCCTCCTCCACCTTTATCTTGAACCGCTTTCTCGTCTGGCCCCTGGACTTCCACTCATCTCGTCTCTTCTTCATTCTCTCCTGCTCCCCCTTGTCAGGCTCATCTTCTTCATCCTCATTAAGTTCCTCCTTCACCTTAAAGAAGGCATCCCACGAACCGGTCGGGCGACTATGCAAAGTGAGGGATGAGAGGGTGTGCTCTCCTCATTTCGTACGCTCTCTAGCTGCACGCCTGCGTTTCAGGGTCACTTGGAATGCAGCCAACTGCTCATACCTCAGTTCAAACGAAAATTGATGGCATGGGAGTTTCGAAAGTGTTATAGGGTAGCCACGACCCACAACCTCACATCGAGAACCCAGTTAGCCAGATATTCGTGGGACACCTTCTTTAATAAGTGATCTGTCCAAGTAGAGCTGTAAGGATAAAGTATCCGTTTCTTCATTCCTCGTGTTCTCTCACAGGTCAGAGTGACGTGGAATGAGGAGACGAGTTCTTCATTCTGACAGCCCTACTACCTAGCCCACCATAGAATGGAATGGCAAATAGAATGGGAGTACTTTGTAGGGTGTTTCGGTACCTTAACTCTCTTCTTCTTGACTCCATGTATTGTTGTATTCGTCTCATGTTCATCTTCTTCTTCATCATCTTCCACCTTCATTCTCTTCCTCTCCTTCTTCTTCGATCTTGCGTCCTTTCTCTTCTGCTTCGCACTTTGATCTTCTTCATCATTCTCATCATCGTCTATTTCCTCCTTCACCTTAACTATCTTTCGCTTATTTTCGTCCTTCTTCGACGTTGCATTCTTTCGATTCTTCTTAATTTCCTGATTCTCTTCCTCCTTCACTGCATTCGTCCCAGCAGCAGAGACAGTGAACAACGAGGAACCGGTCGTGTCCGAGTTATCCAGTGGCTCCTGCAAGCACTATTTCTTCACTAGCACTACCTTTGAATCTATGTGATCCAGTGAATGATGTTACATAAATTGGTCTCTCGCAAGGAATATGAGGCCGTTTAAGTGAAAAATCGAAAAATAAAATCAGTATGTTACTAATTTTCGAGGAGAATCAATCCGTGGACTGCGGCGATAAGCCTTGATCGAGAATGGTAATATCTTCACCTCCTTCTTCACACCCGCTTCTAACTTCAACTTCTGCTCCCTCTCAGCGTACCATCGAAGGGCCGTCTCCAGCGACTCGAAGAGCGTGTATAGCTTCTGTCGCAGAGAGGAATTGCTGAACAATTTCTCTTTTTAAATTTAATTTTTTATCTTTTTTTCGGTAGGAGAGGATAGGCGACCTTATAGACTTACTGACACAAGTATCCGATAAACTTCGATCAATTCATATAAGACTTCACTGGCATTCTAGTCACAAATATTTGAAGATGCAAAAGTTCTGGAGCTCCGATGGAAAACAAGTTCAGAGGCTCGAGAAAATTGGTACCTTTCTTCGTCCCATCGCATGACGATCTCTCGTTCCGTCTTGAGTGAGTCCACAGCGAAGAATACTTGCTGGAAAACAGTGATCATCACTCTGTCATCCAATTAATGTGCTAGTTTAGTTTCTCACCTGTGGATGTGCATCGCTCCTAATCAGTGTCTGCATGAGCTCTACAGCCTTCTTTGCCACAGCTCCCATTCGGTCGGTCGTGGAGACGTTGTCGGCCTCAATTATTCTTTATTTATTGGTAAAATTCGTCCACGCGAACCGTTTTTCAGTCGTCGTGTGATTATTGTTGTGGGATTGGTTCAATAAAGTGTCTCGTTTCCATTGGTATGCCTACAATTTGAGGCAAAAATATAGTTGCTTGAAGATGGACTTGTCAATAGAAATAGTACATATTCCAGAACAGACGCGTTGTTTGACGTCCTAGGAAAAAGTGGTCTATTATATTGAAATAGGTTAATAACTCTGACCGATTGCAGTGTCTTCTTGAACACTTCATCGTCGGCAGTAACCACACTGCCTGTCGCCCGTGGCATTACTGAAAATTATTTTTATTTTATCCAGGCATTGGACAATAGAAGGTAATATCGTTAGTGATGGGATTTTAGTGTAACTATGATTTACATGGCACAGTGTATCAAATAAAAAAATAAAGCAATAAATGCGACGAGTGGCAATGCAACCAGTTTCGAAAAAAAGACGGGAGGGAATCAAGTCCGTGTCCGTAGCGTGAAAAGGAATGGGAATTGTGTTATTCGGAATAGAGGGAGGCGATTTTTCAAGTAATGGATAACTTCAATTAAATTAAAAAACGCACAAAGCAGTGAAACACAACGAATTCGCGTGGAAGTTAGTGAACACTAGAAGACGAGAGAAAAGAGAGAAAGAGAGACACACAGATGGAGAGGGAGATTGGAAGACGGAAAGATGGCAATACTGCCTCCCTCTCTTTCTATGATACATTTCACTCTGGAAGATCAGAGAGCGAATGGAGTGGAGAGAGACGAAAGAAAGAGTGAAGAAGATGGAAAGGGAACGCACAACAGGCGCCATATCGCGCTGGGGAACCAGTGAAGGGCGAGAGAGAGAGAGAGAGAGAGAGAGAGAGAGAGAGAGAGAGAGAGAGAGAGAGAGAGAGAGAGAGAGAGAGAGAGAGAGAGAGAGAGAGAGAGTGAATGTGATACGGAACTTTCTGATGGATGTTCTATGTCTTTCATCTCCTATTGAGAAGAGACTAGAATATTGTCCAAATATCTTTCTTCCTCGCTCTGTGCTTATGGCGCTGACCCTGTTTGGTAGAGTTTGAAGTGAGCAACATCGGCTCTTCATTGAGTTTAGATAAGGAGTGAAATGGCGATATAATTTAGGCCTGGTGAGGACGTTCAATCTGGCGAAGGATATTTTACAAGATGCTACTGATTCTAAAACGACGCACAGTCAAAAATTCATCGTGCATGGTTTTTCGAGTTAGTTTTTTCTCGAGTTTTCGTTAAAAAATATGGATCCCTCTGACCTCGCATGATACTTCACCGTTCCATCGCAACGTTGCTCATGGCCCGAAGGATGTTTGCAGTAAGAGTTATCACTGGATGATTCAATCAGAAAAGCAATCGAGAACGAGTGACGATATAAGTCATCGTTGCGCAAATATCCTGTGGAAATGTTGTGCCTGATATGCAAAATGTTCACGCCAATGTCAGTTTCTGTCCATGACATGGGCCTTTCTTCAACGGACTCTAAGTCCGTTATTGGTGGATTACCATTTCACAGATACGGCTTCCTATACGCTTGCCATCGTGATTGCGTCTTCAATGTGGCTTTTCGTCTGAGAAAAAAATGAACACCACACACAGGCAGACACAACATTCAGCCGAATATGAATCCGGGGAATTCTCCAAAATTCGCATCCTTACTCTTCCGTTCGTTCCCTCGATTTGTCCTCTTTCCGTACCTCACCTGAATCAACACTAGACATCCTGCACACTCTGCGATTACGCACCACTACGGATTCGTTTCCGACTCTAGACGACGATTTGCGATTGTGTTCCGTTGAACTGAGTCCTGGATGATGTCTCAGAGCGTAGGCGTTACCCAAAAATGTATTTATCTGCGAGTTGAAGATACGGTTGAAGATTACTCAATGAGGGCCTTGTTTCACTTCCAAAATGTCCACTCTAAGAGGTCTTGTACTAGAATGCAGTTGGAAAAGTAGATCATCAACTGTTCCAAGGCAGAATATCGATCGGACCTCTCCGATCTCCAATTTTGCTCCTGATCTTCTCGTATCCATAACAATCGGATCGACTGTTCCTCTGCTCGAGTCAGGCGCTTCATGTGACTCTCTTCATTCCCGTTGTTCCTTTTACGGTCTAGGCAAGATGTGTCAGCCCACTGTCGTCTATCTGAGACAGTCAGAGAATCGTAGAGAGTACGTGAAAGTGAGAGACGAAGAAGTCAGATAGTGCGAGAGAGTAAGGAAGATTGAGAGACGCAGACGGGGCACTTCGATACGCATCTCATTCACATCGAATCGCGTTGCCCCTAGATGCGGCAGGGAAAGAGAGAAACACAGTCATACGAAAAGGAAGATCCAGTCCAGTCTGGTAGGCTTTCGTAGGCTTGGTACTGCAGAGACTTACCGTATCCGCTTCCCTTTTTCGGCTAGCGTTCGATTGATGGTATACCCACCACTAGAAAACCAGTAGGCAGAGTAGCTACCGGAAATCATTGATCGGGGAGAAACTTACGAGTGCCGTAGTGTGACCGAGCTAAGCCTTGTTAGAGTGGATTATCCTCTTATTATCCACTCTCCCTTCTTTTCAGCGATCGCGTAGGGTCAAAATAGTCGCATTCAACCCGAAATTCAACCTTTGCATAATCCATACTCGCTTTCTTTTGACGCCAGAGTACACTTCCTTCCTATTCCATTCTCACCATCGATTCCCAGTTCACTTTCGAGAACAGTTCGAAATATGGAGAATCACCTCTTCATTCTGCGTTCCCTCTCTTCACTCTGAACTGTGAGAGAGCACGAGGAAAAAAGAAACGATTACCCGTATTTCAAACTGTACTTTCGAGAGCACTAAGAGCACATCATCCTCTCAATATATCACCTATCTAGGGTTTCGACGCACTGGTAGAGATTCTCTAGTCACTAGAGTTCGAAATACGGTTAATTGTCTCTTCATTTCACGCACTCTCTCACCGGTCAGAGAGGCGAGATAGCGCGTGAAATGAGGAGACGGCGACCCGTATTTCGAACTCTAATAGTCACAGCCTGTCTCGCTGCATTCGATTGTCTTTCTGTGGGTGCGTATCACAGCTCTCGGTCGTAAAGGCGAGAAGGCAATAACTGTGCATGCAGATAGGCTAGCAAAAGCCATTTCCTCAAAGGCAATCATTCATAGTCATTCCTATACTTATACTTCAGCTACTGCACTATAGGTTCATTCGAATAAGGCATCTGCTAGTAAGTCTAGCACCAGGCCATACCGATGAGGCCCACCAAACCTAACCATCACTCTAAAACTGTCAAATCGCTTGAAGTGAAGATGAATAAGTTCCCGTACTCTTGCATCATCACCCATCCTCATTTCACAATAGATAATCTCTCTTCTGTTATTGTTCTATGACTCACGAACCCATTAACTCATCTCGGTTTCCAATCGTTCTGAAGGGCGCGCGCTCGCGTGTTCATTATTTGAGTAGGGCGGAAGGAGGAATGAGGGGGTATGACTCTCTCAAATACCCTGGCCTCCATCTTACTCTAACCATCAGGAAAAGGAGGGAGGAGGGGCGAATATAACTGTTGAGTAAACACCTTTGATAGGGACGGCGATAGATCAAATCGAAAAAGCTGCTCGCCTGTCTCTGTGATTCACTCTTTCAATAGTCAGCCTCCTCATGGTTATTCTTTCATATTGCAGTGCTGAGCTGTATTGACTGTATCATGGTCCGTATCTTCATTTCACGCGTTCTCTCAGGGTTGCGTTACAGTTGCGAAAATACACGCGCAAAGAAGAAACGGATTCTTAACCCTGAGAGCTCTACTGCTGTAATTGTTCCTTTTGTGCATTATTTATCATGGATAGTCGAATCCTTGATTGTTTCATTTCTTGTTGCTCCCATTCTCTCTCGAGTTAGCTCCCTCTACCTGTTTGCATTTGCTCTGTCGAAGTAGCTTCCCATCACGGTGTGGTCAGTGTTTTCCTGCTCTCATGGAAGCTTCGATTTCTTTTCAATCGTCCTCATATTCTTGAGTGTTCACGATAGAACACTTAGCAAGTTCGAAGAGTGCAAAATTGGTCTCCTCAGGCCGTTTCCATGACTCACATTTCGCAACTAACATTCCATGACCTGGTAACGCTCTGACACCAGTGCGAGTTCTTTCCTTCACAGGGTATCAGATATCACAGGCCTGCCTTCGCTATTCCAGTCATACATTTCACAATTCACCCCACATCATATTTTATGGCTTCGGTTGCGTAGCTCCGCTGACTCATGCACCTTTATTCCTTCCCTGTCACATTGCTCATTCTCAATCCGCTTGACAGACCTACAAAAGTCGCCTACTCAACTCGACCTTTCGGGTGTACTATGTGAATCGGGATTTTCTGTGAATATCAATTAACATTTTTGCGTGTTCCTTTACCCGAATCGTTCCTGAAAACTTTAATTTCAGGCGTAAAATCAAGCCAAGATGTGCTCGTTCATTACGCAAATCGCGTACGGCATTATGATGCTAATCACCCTCGGGTTGACGGCCGGAGGACTCTTCTCCGAAAGTGAGTGTTTACGAATATTTTTGCTTTTTAGCACAAATCAGATTTGGGAATGTTTTAATTTTTTCACCTACAGGTTGATTAACTTTCATCCAGTGAAGAATTTTAGTAATTCTTCAACTTCGAAAAATATTGATTCGAATGAGCGATCTTTTGATCTAACGATTTTTCCCATCATGAAATTTATCTCTGTTTGGCTTCCCTTGAAGCCACACAGCCATGAAACCAATTCCATCCATGTCAATTTCCTTCTCACCGTCCCTTCATTCCGCCCACTCTCTCGCTAATCAATCAGGCGAGATAGTGTGCTCAATGAGGAGACAGAGAAGGGCTTCAATGGAAAATGAGACAAATCTGATCACTGTATTCGAAACCTATTCTGAGTGCAGATTCAAATTCCCGCTGACTCAGCGCGGTTGCAAAATGAACGCGCAATGAGAGTTCGGTGACAGCGTCTAATCCTCTCCATTCTCCCTGCTCTCTCATCGTCTCTGACCGCCGTGAGAGCAAGGATAATAGAGAGACGCAGACGGTAGAGACAAGTGTGTACTTGTTTGCTTACCTATGTATCGAGACGGCTACTAAGTAGTGAGTCAGTCTACTCTTTGCAGTTTGGTACGCGCGTTCGAGATGTCAATCAAAATTTTCTTACTGAAAAAAACGGTTTATTTGGTGGTTTAGACCAATAATAAATTCATTTGATCAAGGGGTTTATGGTTTATGTCGGAACTGATTCACTTTATTTGCTATCGTGGTTCACTTTTTGATTTACTTTATTACCTACTATCTGTCATCAGACAATCAAACAATGCATTGACTGACTTATATTTGCGATTGCTCGGAGCCCATGCGGAGGACGGTGGGGTTTGTGGGTGTTCATGTGATTTTATGGCATATTTATAAATGCTCAATCAATATTGGAAAATATTGAAAATAATTATCATTAAACTGAGTAGCAAACAGGGTAGTATACGGTCGATCAATTAGAAAGACTAACTAATTTTTTAAATAATCAATAAATTTACAGATTGGGTGCAGTCGAATGGCGTGAACAAGGGTCTATTCTGCAGCACTGCAAACATTGCGAAGGATGGCAAGCAGAGCAACGTCTTCTGCGACGGATGGTGGGATGTGAGTTGGCAGTTCTTTGTTGTTTTTTTGGCTCAGCCATTTTTTCTCGCATAGCATCCCCCACCGTTATTATTCCCTACCCCATTCGCAGAGCGGTCGTAGCCCTGGCAAAAAAACAGAGATGGTCCTGAGAGTTGGCCCGGCATCAGATATTTTAGTTAGTATGTACATAGTAGCATATCGGTATACAACTCAAGGGTCTCATTCAATCGAGCATTCAAATAGCGTTCAAAAAGCGACTGTCACTTTGTAAGACAACCTACTATAAATCTCTCTAAAAAGACAATAAATCATTTTCAGAATCTGAAAGCGTACGAGCGAACAGTCGTCGTCTGCTTGTTCATCGCCATCGTCTTTCAGGTTAATAATTAATTATATATTTAATTAATTAAGTTAATTAGTTCATTATTATTTAATTTTTCAGGTCTTCGCACTCGTGTGGAACTTCATCACCATCTGCGCCTGCTGCTGCAAAAAGGTTCGTATTTATTATTTTTTTTAAACTAAAATAAGTTGTTAAAGTACTAAATAGTAAAGGAAAAAACTCAATTGAAACGTTAGTTTATTTGTGTGTTTTTGAACTATCATGTAGGGAATTGAATTAGGAGCTAAATTTCCCTGTTTTTACATTTTGCTGATGTTCTTTTATTTATCTATAATTTCCAGCACATCATCCATCCTCTCTCCGCCATCTCCGTTCTCAACGTGATCGCCATCGCCATTGCAGTCATCGTATTCGCCATCAACAGCTCCAGCGCCATCAGTTAGTGGTCTTTGATCTTTAGCCTTTCATTAAACTTTCTGAATATTTGTCCTGACATCGGATACTATCAGTGAGCAATCTTTGATCTTTGCAAGAACCTTTCTGTGAAGAAAAAAATAATTCCAACTATATTTCCTATAAAAAGTTTGGCTGACTATGAAAACATCAACTTCATAACAATTTCTCTTTGGTTTTCTCAGTTATCGCCCCCTCCCAATCTTAACACCTGTGCGGATTAGAATTTTACAATAATAATAATTTATCATGTTGAGATGACTTCTCGACCTTCCTCGCTGGCGGTAATCGCAATCCCGACGGCAGCATCGGATCGTCGTTCGTTATGGAATGTGTGGCCCTCGGAATGGCTATTCTGTGCACCATTGTGCGTTTGATCTTTGATCTTTGATCTTTGCCCTCTCTAATCGTTGATCTCTACAGGTCGCCTCTCTCGCCATCTGCTTCGCGGAGAAGTGTGTGTAAGGGCAAGGCCGTCGACGTTTCCCATCCCACAGAATCTCACACCGCACTCGCTCAGTATTACCGTATCCCCTTCACACCACATCGCCTCATACCGTGACAATACCAATGCTTGCTCCCGTGATCGCCACTTTCCACCCACATTGTGTACGCGTGTAATTTATGTATATGGACCGATAAAAGAAGCTTATTGTGTTTATCGAAACGAACATTTTATCCACTTTCACATGAAATACACAATATTATTCAAAAACTTCAGGTCGCTTGTGAATCAAAAACAATGGGCGATTCCAATACTATCATTAGATAAGCTTGACCAGGTGTACGAAGATCCTGGAACTTGAATCTATCGCTGTGAAAACAAGAATTATAATTGATTTAAATCTGGCCGTACCTGTATATTAGTCTCAAGTGCATCTCAAATTTCCGACCTTGGTAATATTGAACATTATTGATCTTGGCTGAGTTGGCATCGGCAACTGAAGTGGATTGCTGAAGCTGAAGTGGACCTGCGAATAAGCTTCCAGACAAGAATGTGAACAATAATGTGAAAAGACGAGAACTGGAGGGAGGAGGGAGCCGTTGCATCCATTTCCGTTAGTGAATTGCGAGCGTTCCATCCGAGGAGAACGGGGAAACGATGAAGAGGCAGTTTGTTTGACGAGTGGAAACTGTATGCACTTCGTGACACGTCTCTCTTCCTGTTTTTGCACCTAGCAGACTACTTGATCGTTAACTTTCCTCGATTGATCTCATATGAAATAAATGGTATATTGTCACGAGATACATACGTAGTGAACACAATTATCATTTCGTATCAAACAATTTATCTTCAACGCTCATTCGAGTACAGATGTTGCACAAGTACACATATTTATCACATTAAATACTAGAGTTGTCAGGTACCATAAGAAGAGTGATATAGCCCTACGACGTCGAGTGTAAGTTTTTTCGCTCATTTCCGTCAAAAGGCATCCGTCGGAAATCCAGAAGCAGTAGCTCCTACGCTCGCTCGAAATTGCAAACGATTTTGGTAAAAAAGGAGTTAAAAGTTTAGGTGCTCCCACGTCAAAAGCGGCTGTCACGTGACGATGGCGTATACAATAATAAAGTATTTTGCGAAAGACCTGGTCGAAAAGAGTACTTACTAGGTGAGCTCACCAAAGGCATGAATCATAGCTGGCACGTTTGATTGTCACAACGACGACTCGATCTGAAATGATTTGGATTGCATCTTGATCAAGCAGAAAATCGAGAGGATTCCATCCCAATCAGATTTGAGCTCTTCGGCCATTGCTTGTCATGAACGCACCTGATTATTTGAACAAACCTCCAGTATGCTTTCGCTTCGACTGAAACAATATATCACTGTATATCCAGAAATATTCTATAACCTATTTGATGAATTTCAAATGAAGAAGTCACGATCAAGTACGGTATCACAGAGTTAGGCGATGAATAAGGCAGGGATATGGACACGGTCATCAGTTCCATTCCATACATTGAAGTAATTCCATTCGACACAGATCACTTCACAATCAATGAATTTAGTGAAGAAAGAACTGTGATTCTTATATTCCGTTGTTGAAAACCCGCTTCAAATGATTATCTAGAAACTTTTCGAGGGGATCGAAGGTACCACATAATAATAAATGTCAAAAATGAATTCTTGGCAAAAAAAACTGCTTCCGCGTCTCCTTTCCAGGTTCCTTATTTGATCTTCAGTGTTCCCTTGTGGAATAGAACGTGACGGTAAGAAACCCTTTTCCCCATTCAAGAAACGTCTCTCTCATTTCGCCATACTCTCTTGTTGCTCTGCATAGGGTTGTCATGATGATCAATTCCTTTTCATCCAAACAACCCTGGTCTGAGAGATAAGGCAAAATGATGAGACGATAACATAGCTCGATTGCTCATGTATGCATCACTACGGCGCTTCTTTTGACACTTCTTAGTTCCATCTTGGAATGACTGTTCGCGAAGAGATTGTGTGAAATAAAGAGACCATTTCTTCCCGTGCATCCTTATTTATACATGCTTCTCCTTCTCTTTCTCTCCCCTTGCACAACGTTCCATACCGGTTCCATGAACCTTCTTCTTACTTTCTTCACGATTCACCTAACGGCTAACGCCGAATGGACATGTCCAGGTATTAGATATTCGAAATTGTTGACGCCATCTCTCTTGCGCGCTCACACTGGCCAGCGAGAGAGATCATGGTCTACGTTACTAATTATTTCAGGCCATCCCGACCTCACAGAGGACCTCCTTACTCGCGTATGCCCAGAGCATGACCGGGGAATACGCGTGTGTTGCAGGTATTTGACGGCTCCGCACTCTTTAATCCCCGGCTGCGGCTTCGTATCACCGTATTCCCTAATCCCCGGCTTGTTGTAGCTTGAGGGTTTTAACGGCTCGGCAAATATCAGCTCTGCTTTAGATCATTTTTTTACTCCCAACGAAGTACGCACTGAATACTAAACAATGTTAGGAGAACTTGCACTAGCGCTGAAACACATCCGAGTTTTGAAATTCTGGGGATTCTGTCGGCTAGTTCGCTTCAATTTTCCGATCGCATTTCCACGACTCCTATTCTCCAATTTGCAGCGCGCACGACAGCTGCAGCTCATGCAGCAACTCCGACCTGTGCAGCTGTCTGCTGCGGGCGACGGTGGACTCGGACTGCATGGGACACGTGCAAGTGGGAGTGTGCGAGAATGAATGGAGAATATGATGATTTCCTTCAAATCTACCGTTTTCTTGTAGTTTCTCAAATAGTTCGATAAATCTGTCAAAAAATTAATGTTCCGTTACGTTTCACATGCTTCCCATATTGTCACAAATAATATAAAATAACAATGAATAGTTGTATTTCTCTTTCAGAAGATTTTTTTCCTTACTCTCATCATGTTCATACGTTCATTATTGTTTTTACTTTTCTTTCACACAGTTTGAAATCGGAAAGCATCAAATTCAAATACATTTATCACCAAAGAGTCATCACAGATCCAAACTGACTAGGACAGACCCGTGCTATCGGCTATAGAAAACCGAGCAAATACTGTGATACAACAAGGGATCAGTGACCCTGTGAGAGATACGATAGCAAGTCATGGAACGAGTGATATGGATAATTGAGAGAGCCGGGAAATGTTTGAGAACCGGGAAATCCGGGCGAGCCGGGGTCGTCATTTAGCAGCACCCCTTGGCGCAGCAAAGGGCGGCCGACGCAACGATCATGTTCACGACGTTGAGGACGAGGGCACCACACGCGAGCCAGAAGGAGTAGCCCTTCGCCAGGTCAGGCACTCCGATTGGATTGGTCGAATTCAAGTCTGTAAATGAATGGACCGTAGGGGAACCGTTTCTGGTACCAGTTACCTAAAGAGGAATAAAAAAAACAGTGCACACAAAGTAACGGGAGACAGCCCATTAGAAACGACAGCTGATCAATGTTCTCCTAATTCAGATTTTTTCGATCATAGTTTTTCATCTTTTCAATCTTTGCCAAATTATCTCTTCGTATTTTTTCGTGTAAATCCCCACCAACCCAGTCAATTCCGGTTACGTTAGCATAGATTTATAGATTTCATATGGCCAGATACTTGTTGTTACGTAATTTATTAGCGAATCAAATATCTCACCAATCCAGTCAACGCCGTTGAAAATGGCGTAGAATGCGACTGCGATTGCGAGAAAGATGACGGCGAGTAGAGTGAAGATGGAGAGAGGATGGAGAATGTACTGGAATGATGAAGTTGATCTTTGATCCTCTATGATCTCTATCAATTCAAACGATAACTGGTAAAGGTAACTGGGGAAGCTAGGTGAGCGTTTCCGCGCCATGCGGGTTGTGCTATCCCAAGATAATTCCTCGATCATTTTCTGTCCAGAGAAATTCGTTGATTTATGCATATGCCTACTCGTTTTAGAGCATGTCGTCGGGTATGTTTTATGAACAATTTCAAATGAATTTTCGAAGACTATGGAGATTCACAAGGCCAGCTCGTTGTTTCGTTCCTCGGCGTCTATCCTCTGCGAACTACTTAGTTTTGTCAAGCCAAATTTGATACCCAAAGTGTCAAAGCACGTAAAAAAACTGTGAACTAGGTCCCTCGAGACCATTTCGTAGGTGAACGAGTTAGTTTGCTCATTTTACATCACTGATTCACTCTGTTATCACTCAAAACAGCGATGACTCTGAGTCAGTCAGACTCGTTTTTACGAGCCAAAATCGTGAATAGTTGACCGATAACGGCAGGTTTTGTGTGAAGAGCGTGGAGTGTGAAGCACAGACCATTGACTTTGTGGTCTGGCTCATCAAATTGGGCAGTTCCCTCTTTCGAGCGAAGGAAATAGACGTTTTTTTCGAGCATACCACTATGGACAAATAGCTATCCGACATAAAGCAAACCTCTATCAGCTATGCACTGACTAATAACTTCAGTTTTGGCGATATTTTTTGTTGTTGTTATTATTGTTGTTTAAGTCACTCAAATACCGTACCTTCTTGCAGCAGCAGGCGCAGATGGAGATGATGTTCCACACGAACGCGACCAGCTGCAAGTGTGGTAAATGACAGAACGCTCTCACGCAATGGGAAAATGTCCACAATTTTGTCCATTGGAAACAGCTGAAACGGGCACACCACGAACCTGGAAAGCCAGACCAATGCACATGCAGGCTACGACCGTCTTCTCAGTCCAAGGAAGGTTCTGAAATTAAACTATTGCTTTTCATTATTGATTTTTACCATCGCTAAAATTTCAGAGATCAAAGATCAAGGATCGCCCACATTGAACCACGCAGCGCAGTCACTCCAGTCGAACACCTGACCGGCTTGCGGCTTCTGAAAGATCAAAGATCAAAATTGAAAGATCAAAGATCACTCACATCGTCGGGATAGGCGCAAGTGAACGGCAGGATTCCCTGCGAGATGTCGGTGATCGTGTCCTTGATGTCGAAGCTGTACGTCGTCCAACCTGCATTGGCAAACGTCGACCACACCATCGTCGAGTATTGTAAATTTTTGCATTTCGTGTGCCAATTGGTAATAGTCGACCACTCAAATGTTGCATTGCGTGTCCCTGATTGATAATCGTCGCCCTCGTACCTGGTGTGACCATCGACGTGATCGTCATGGCAGTCGCGACGAAACACACCACACCGTACACGATCTGCACGAGGAACGAGCACATGGATTAGCTGCGCTATAATTAGCATAATTAATTGCATAGTTACGCACGAGCGATAAAAACAATAAAAAATTCAATTGTATCTATGGGAAGCGTAATCGTAACTAGCCTTCAAACAAAGGTCAAAGGAAGCGGAAACTGGGAATGGAAATGTTGAAGGTGCGAAAAATGAAGATAGAGAATGAGAAGGCGCGAAGTCGACTGGCTTCGCACATGCGTTAACTTCCCTTCATGTTTGCCAAGCTGTCGTTTTCCTCATAAAATAGCTGCGATAAAAGGAAGGGGCGATAAAATTTTGGACGCGAGTTATTGCACAAACCCGCTGATTTGGGGGGAAGTGGTTTACGAACGCAATTTTATTGGAATCGAGCCGATTGCACTCGAATTTTCAATCGAATTATGCAGGAAAGAGAGGTGAGAACTTTTGGTTCGAGAAAGAAAAAGGGGATCTGGAAAACGATTTGCCTTCAAGAGAATCGCGCTGCGATGAAGCGGTTTCGACAAAGGATTGTGAAGTATGCGGCATGAATTTGATCAGCGTTATCTAAACGGGAACAAAAGGGTGTGAAATCGACGAGAAACCCGTGGAAAAGGCCGCACCTTGTCGGTGAGTGATTTGATCGTGTTAGATACGACCGCGCCTCAATGTTAGAAGAGGAGTTTAAATCGAAATATGGGCAATCTTCTCATGTTGCCACACACCTCTCGCATATCTCACACATGAAAATCCCGTTAAATGAAAAGACGATAGCCCGCTCTACGGGGTAGCGCAGTTCGAACAATTCTTCCATTGATATCCTTCATCTCTCGCTAGAAGTAAGTAGATTGCGATGGGCGATGGGGATTGCGAAGAAAAGAGAAAATGGAGCGGGTAAAATAACGACAAGACGTGAGCGAAAAGGCGCACCTTGTCAGTGAATACCGGAGTGATTAAATGGGCCGACCCCGCCTCGAGGAGGATTACTGATCACTGATATGGCTAAGAGAAATTGAGTAATAATCTGGCTCTCTCCATTCTGCACACTCTCTCGCGTACTCTGACCAACGTGGAATTCATTGCTCAATGAATAACTGATTTTTTTGTTATCACTAGTATTTTTTGACTAGAGCAGATGCGAGTTCACAATTATTTGAGAGGGTCAAGAAGTAAAGACGAGTCGAAATTACGAGACCCCGCTTCAAGTAGTGGTACCTGATCCGTGTAGATACCGATAAGACAAGAAATGACTGATCTACTTATCACTCGTTTTACTGGCTAGAGTAAGCGAGAGAGCAAAGTAATTGGAGAGAGTCAGAAAGTAAGACGCTAACATAACGACGCTTCAATGACGAATGGGCTGTTATCTGAATGGATGATCGATTGTCACGTCAAAATGGGTGGAAAAGGGCGGTTTTGCGACGTGGAAAACGCTTGAAAATGTCGGTTGCGAGCGAGTGAAAAGCTTCGATTGGATGCGTGACATTCAAAGGGGGATTGGATTCGAATGGGCATTTTGAATGATTTTTTCGTTCGGTCAATTTGAGGAAAGAAACTAACACAATAATCAAAAAGTAATCAAAAATTTGTATTTTTGCTTCATTCATATCTTCATTATCCATTTATCACGATTTTAGCTTTTTCTACTGTGAATGACCAGCCGATCGATCTCAATGTGTTCCCAAGCAATAAATGAAGATGGTGAAACACATTCAGAATGCAAACATATTCATGAACTCAATCTACCGAGTATTTTCACAATTGAGCACTTGACTCATCCACTCGATAGTCGAACACTGTCTGTGAGTGGATACTCCACGATCGCTACATATTGTGACGAATCATCCCTATAAACCATCCAACTCGATTACTATCCGTTCTATTCGACTCTAATAATAGAGCAAACCGAACAATGATCAAGCGACGCCGACTCTTCCCTTCTGCATCACTTACGTTGTAGTTATCGTGCGTTTGAAATGCTCAGCAAATGAGATGTGCTGGTTAGCGAGCTATCGATTGTCTGAGAGAGAGGCATGGGGAAGGAAGGGGGGAGGAGGACACTTGATCTACCGCCTCCTCCCGGTCTCTTCCTTTCTCCGCCCCCTCGAACGTTCGTCAAAGGTCGGCTACGAGTGGAATGGAAAATAATCTCACGATACTTATATATATATTCTGACGATTCTGAAGGACATCGTTGAAACGTAACTGAGCATTTTTTATTCATTTCCAAATTTCTCTAATCCTGGATTTACTGCAATTTTAAGCCCTCGTCAACGTGGAATATCTCCGCTTTTCCATTCATCTACATCATAGCCTCTGGCCGCCTCCCGTTGCTACCGCTAGCCATTTGCCTCCCACCGGTCAGGCAGTTCGAGGGAGCGCGGGAAATTGAGAGACCCCCGCAGTTACCATGGTCTCATGTATCCGTAGTAGCCTACGGTCATCGGTCAGAGCGATCGAGACACCTCGCGAAATGAAGAGTGCAATTTTCTTCCATCCTCTCGTGCCTCCTTGCCTGCTGGCGCTGACTCACCGCTCCCCTCTCCCCTTTCCCCCTGACAACTACCGGTAAACAGAGGCAGAGACGCACACACATCAGCGGAACAATTTCTCAATTCCCGGCTCTCTGGTCGGTCCGGGAAGCGAGAGATCATGGGAAAACGAGAGAGTTTATGGGCTGAGCGGAGAGAGTGCTGTAGGGAAGGAGGGCGGTAGACGGTGATAGGATGAAGGTAGTTGGGGTAGCAATGAAAGGGAGGAGGATTCGTAGAGTACTCACCACGCCTCCTCCTGTTGTGTGTCCGGTTCTTTAGTTCCCTCACTTTGTTATGTGTATTATTTCGTAGCTAACATGACTTCTGGTGTACGCGTTTCATTGTATCGTGTATCTAGATAATAGTGCAATCGAAATTCGAGAAAATAATGCCCCCTTGCTCTCTGAAGGATTGAACCGGTGAAAATATTCCGGAATCGTGAACTATAGCTAGGTTCGAAATGGAACTTTATCATTCCAGGCGATCTCGAAAATTGTCACGAGTTGCGTTTCACCGTGCGCTCATTGCTCGTTTCGCTTTGTCGTTCTCACTATTTCTCGCTCGGTTCTTTGAAAAAAAATTAAATCATTTGAATCACTTGAACTTTGCTCAATTTTTGGTCGTTCTTGGCACTTTAAAGATCAAAGATCACGAATCTACAGATCAGCAAGGATGGGCCACCACGATCACCACTACAACAACGGCCCACCTCCCCCCATGTACAATCAGCAACCAGGCGGATATGGACAGGTGAGCAGTGGTCTTTGATCTTTGATCTTTGATCTTTGAACTCTTACTTCACAATACTCTCGAGACTGCGTTCTCACAATACTCTCGAGACTTAAAGAAGAGATGCGAACATTGCTGAGATTTGATCTTCATCGCCAATATTAGCTATTACGTGTTATCATGTTCTATGATTATTTCGAGTTTTCCCACTAAACAAGTTGAGTCACCAAGGCACACAACAAAGGTAAGAGCCTTGCGAAAGGAGTGTGTGAGTCACCAGCCAATAACGGCTGCTGTGTGACAGAGTTTGCTCAACACACGAGCAATTTTCTCAGGAAAACAAAAAGATCTTAATGTTAATCAATATCGACTACCGTACTCCGGCAAATTCCAATCGAGACCCATTGCAGGGCTACCCGCCTCAGCAGGGATACCCTCCGCAAGGCGGCTACTACCCGCCACAGCAGCCCCAAGTGATGTAAGTGTGTGACCTACCGTACCCACCGCATCCATTATCGATTTTTTTCCGATTCAAAACAGCACCAGAGATCATAAAAGCGACGTCGGCAAACATTGGCGCAACTTCAGCAGAGTGGCACTCTCAATTGCGCGGGGTCTCTTGCTGGTTAGAGAATGCGAGAGACCAGGGAGAATGGAGAGAGCACAAAGTCGCAAACAATCGGCGGCATTTTCGCACGGGTAATAGAAAAGAGAAGGGAGGATAGGTTAAGGTCTACTGATAAGTAGCAAACAATCTCGCGAGTTTGATCTACAGAAAGGAAAAAATGGCCAAATTTTGCCAAATACAGAAATGACGATGGGCGAAAAGTAGGCAGGCGAAAATACGTGGTGACGGTTGGCTGATCGAGTGACCATCCTTATCTTTGCTTATAGTTATCAACGCCCCTCCGCTTGACTCATGCACACTGATCAATTCCAATTTTGAGAATGCACTTTTCCACTCCAGCATTCCTTTTGGACATCATAAAAGCCCTGATGAATCGGAAGGCTTCGCCAACAGCTTCTCTGTGCAGAAAAATTGAATTCGTGGAGTTCAAAGATCAAAGATCACTCCTTGCAGCTACCAGGAAGCGCCCCGGCAACAGTCCAGCGGTGGCGGCGGCATCTGTGCTGCGCTCCTTGCCGGTAATTAATTACTCCCGCCAATTTCAAAATTCAAAATATCCGTGCGCCAAATTCAAAATATGTCAGGACTCTGCTGCGGCTGCTGCATGGAGGCGTGCTGCGACGACTGCTGCTGCTGCTGCTGCTAGATAGTCGGCTACCGTACACCTTTCGCACCCAGACCACCTACCGTAATCGCCAAATATCGATCGATCGTAACCATAATTCTGACGAATCTCCCAAGCGTCCCGCATAATCGCCTTAACCCATGTGATGTTTTGACATACTCTTCGGTCGTTTCTACCTTTTCGCCCAAACTTTTGATCCCCGTGGATTACCCATTGTTATGTATATGCACCAAAAGAGATGGTTGTGCGCAAGAACTACTGCCGGTGACGCATTGTAAAGAAAGTGATAAAAGGTAAAGACAGTGATAAAACCATTCTTAACACGACGATTCGTTTTCCCATGTAACCTGCTTTCTGGAATATGTAAAGTCTGAAGATAAAAAAACACTCGGTTGTTGCTAATAAGTGTGATTTAAAAGACGCAGTAGGAAAGAATTGAGGAAGTTGTTTTCTACTCCTCGCCAACTAATTGCTGCTCGTTACTCTCACAGAAGGGCGAGGCACCGAATAATCGTCTGACTCTCTCCATTCTGTCTGATCACTCGATCTTTCTCACTCGTTATGGAGCATGTGAACGGATGAGATCAGTGTTCTTCGAACCGGTTTAGTGTGAAAAATCACGAGAACGGTGCCGAGATCGGAGAAAAAAGAATAGGTTCACGAAGAGAGACCATTGCTTTTTTTGTCCAGCTGTAAAGGTATCCCTGAGTGGAGAGTATGTGAGATTGGTCGAGGGATCAAACTACACGGAGAGATGAGACGAGAGGAGCGAGTCTACGTGCCTATCGAGAGGTAGATCAAGGAGAGACCAGAGGATCGCTTCCCTGTTGTTTACATGTTTCTAGTCTAGCCCCTGTCTATCGATTGTTTAGAGAGCAAGTCCCGCGCTCTTCCCCCGGGAAGGAATAGCCTCTCCCATTCACTCTTAGTTTTCGTCTCGTTAGTAGAAGGTAGCAGAGATTTCTCTGCCTTCGCATAGTTGTATTGCTGTGTAACGTTAGTAAACTGTTGATTGATTATCGTTGGTCTTGGGCACATATCAAAAGAGAGAGCACACGTACCAACGGGTACTATTCTTGGGGGCCGAACCGGTCTCTCTCTTTTGGTGTGGTAGACAGGATCGATTGAGTCATTCTGAGTCGCGTGTGTTGTTCGAGGGTGAAAGAGTCCCGAGAACGAGAGGATTCGCTGTGAGGCAGGGCCACCAGTGAGATCAGAGGATTGGACCTAGAGGCAGGGCCTCGGTTCAAAGGAGATTTGTTGTTGATTGAATCTAGAGGCAGGGCCTCGATTCAAAGGAGACTGACTGAGTGGATGTGCCATCAGTAGTCTAGGTGTGAAGAGCGAGTGTGCAAAGAGGCAACTCGGCTCGTTTTGAGGTCCAAGGATGGACGATAGTTGTGGTTGGAGAAGAGGAGTTGCCATGAGGAGTTCGGTAGCCGATGGATACGGTACCAGAGGTCTTGGAGTGAATATGCGTGGTGGCAGGAGTACGGTTGCCGATGGATACGGTACCAGGGATGTTGGAGTGAATATGCGTGGTGGCAGGAGTACGATAGCCGATGGATACGGTACCAGGGATGTTGGAGTGAATATGCGAGGTGTAAGGAGTACGGTAGCCAGAAGAAGGAGTACGGTATCTAAAATTCAAAGTGTATTGGGTACGGGTTTGAGCGAGGCATTCAAGAAAGAGTGTCATCGATGCAATCGGAGAATGTGGATAATGGATGAATCGGAAGGATTTGATAGAAAAAGTATTCGTAACGCAGTGTATATTCTGCAGTGCAGGGAAAATGATATGAAATGTGAAGAATGTGATGAATATGGTCATAGGTCATACAGATGTTCTTATGTAAGAGAGGAAGAGGATATTATGACTGATTTCGAGATTAAAGTGAAGGCGATTATTATGGAGGAGAAAGCAAAGAGAGAAGAAATTATTGATTATCGAAAATCTGTAAATGATGTTCGTAATGTGAAGAGAGATTGGAAGGAAAGCAAATGTACGACGAGTAAAGAGCAGACAAATGAGATAGAGCCAATGAAGGAATTGATAGTGAAAGAGAGACCAAAATCGGATTTCGAAAAGGAAGTAGAAAAGATAACGATGAGAATTCTGAAGGAGAGAGAAGAAGAAGTGTCTCGAATCTTGAAAGAAAGATGGGAGCTCAAAAAGAATTATGATACTGGATCGGTAATACCGAATGCAATTGAGAAGCAATCGAAAGAATCAGAGAATGAAGAGGTTAAATTTGAGGAAAATTCGGAATCAATAGAAGAATGGAGGATAAGTTGGATTTCAATGGATGATGAATACTTCGAATCAGTGAAAGGAATATCATGTGAGGAACAGTCGAATGATTTGTATGTTTTCAAATGGACGGAGATTGAAGATGATATCGAGAAGAAAACACTGGAAACTGTTAGTGATTATGTGCTGGGAGATTCAGCATATGAGGCCGTCCGCCTAAGGTTCAACAAGCCTCCACTGGGGTCGGGAACAGGTAAAAAATCAAAAGGTCTGAAAAGTTGCCCCTAGGGGTTATTTTTGACCCTCTACACGATGGTGCACTCGATTTCGCAATATGTCCCCTCCCCGCTCCAGGAGGGGGCACCCCCCATTTTGCCCAAAAACGCGTTTTTCGATGTTATTTCCTTAAAAATTGGCCAAAATGGCTCGAAATCTCACATACCCGACCAGAATTTCGAGCTCTATCTCGTGGTCGTATTGGTAGGGCATGATTTTATTTCGTTCTCGAGAAAAAGCCGATTTTTGACCCAAAGGATAGCGCAAGAAAACCCTTCGCCAGTTGATAGAGCTGGTTCTGCTGATCATTTTGGTATATTGGACTATGGGTTTGAGTTTACATTTTGATGTTTTGGGGGGTGGAGCGAAAATGGGACACAAAAAAAAGTTCACGAATACCCCCGTGTTTGTGCTCATTTTGAAAAGCTCGTTAAACTGATCATTTTTTGTGTTGGACTTTTTCATGAAAACGTTTTCTTAGGAAGTTACATCTTTCGAAAAAATGGTTATCTGCAATCTCGTGAAAAAGGCAATTTTGAGTGATTGTAGCTTCCTACGAAAACGTTTTCATGAAAAAGTCCAACACAAAAAATGATCAGTTTAACGAGCTCTTCAAAATGAGCACAAACACGGGGTATTCGTGAACTTTTTTTTGTGTCCCATTTTCGCTCCACCCCCCAAAACATCAAAATGTAAACTCAAACCCATAGTCCAATATACCAAAATGATCAGCAGAACCAGCTCTATCAACTGGCGAAGGGTTTTCTTGCGCTATCCTTTGGGTCAAAAATCGGCTTTTTTCGAGAACGAAATAAAATCATGCCCTACCAATACGACCACGAGATAGAGCTCGAAATTCTGGTCGGGGATGTGAGATTTCGAGCCATTTTGGCCAATTTTTAAAGAAATAACATCGAAAAACGCGTTTTAGGGCAAAATGGGGGGTGCCCCTCCTGGAGCGGGGAGGGGACATATTGCGAAATCGAGTGCACCATCGTGTAGAGGGTCAAAAATAACCCCTAGGGGCAACTTTTCAGACCTTTTGATTTTTTACCTGTTCCCGACCCTTGTTGATCCTAACCCGGACGGCCTCATATACAGTGGGTCAGGAGAATTTCGAACGAGTGAACAACGAGAAGTTGGACAAGTGGATGTGTGCGGTTGAGGAAAGGATTATGAGCATTGAAGATACTGTAGTAAAAAGAGGAGTAAAGATGAAGTATCATCGTAAACAGATAGTCAAAGGTTACGAAATGACTCTGATGAAGAACGAGGTTCCCAGATGGTCAAATAATGAGATAAATGAATGGATGTGCATGAATGAGATAAATGATCAAAGATCAAGTTGGTTATGCATGAGTGAAGTGACTGAGGATTGTCCAGTGATATGGGAAAAGCCGAGAATTGGCATAGGAGGAGAAATGAGAATCAGAGACAGTGCGGAGCGCTTCTATCGTATTCTGAGTGAGATTATGAGGAGACTTGACAGTAAGCCGGAGGAATTTGTATTCCATTATCCTCACAGTGCGACTGACATGACTCGGAACTATCTCATTATTGCAAGAGACGAAAGAATTCCCGTACGTGTAATGATCAGATTGAATGAGAATAATGAAGTGGATTGTGATGAAAGTAAGACAGTAATGAGATGCAAAGATGATTCCGATGGATTGAATGAAGATGGGATAGCAATGGAGTTGGATAGACAGTTGATGGATGAGATGGATGTGAGTACGAATGACGTATTGAATGGAAGACGAACAGATGATCAGGAATCTATGTTGACAGTCAATGATGATGATAAGAGTATTGAGAGGATCGGTCGAGGACGACCTCGTTGTAGAGGAGGGGGATGTAAAGGTATCCCTGAGTGGAGAGTATGTGAGATTGGTCGAGGGATCAAACTACACGGAGAGATGAGACGAGAGGAGCGAGTCTACGTGCCTATCGAGAGGTAGATCAAGGAGAGACCAGAGGATCGCTTCCCTGTTGTTTACATGTTTCTAGTCTAGCCCCTGTCTATCGATTGTTTAGAGAGCAAGTCCCGCGCTCTTCCCCGGGAAGGAATAGCCTCTCCCATTCACTCTTAGTTTTCGTCTCGTTAGTAGAAGGTAGCAGAGATTTCTCTGCCTTCGCATAGTTGTATTGCTGTGTAACGTTAGTAAACTGTTGATTGATTATCGTTGGTCTTGGGCACATATCAAAAGAGAGAGCACACGTACCAACGGGTACTATTCTCAGCGAAACCAAAGAAAATGAGCAATTTAGTTGGAGCGAGATTCGAGAAGCAGCGAAGAAGCATAGACGAGTGTGAAATTGAAATATTTAGAAGTAAAGGGAGCGGTTGCAGAAACAACAAGGAAAACGAAGCTAGCGCGAACGGGAAAGGCAAAACAAAAATTCGGCGCGAAAACAAAGCGGAAAAGAAGAAGGAAACAATGAAAATAGGATAAATTGCGTCAGGCGTTCAAGAGTGTTCATTCTTCACACTATCTCACCTGTCAGACCATTACCCGTATTTCAAACTCTAAAAGGCATAAAGAGAGATTGAACACGCAACAATTGCGACGAGGGACCTGCAATAGGAAAGAATTTGAACTCACCCGCAGACTACTCTAGCAGTGCCTAATCCACTCAGTATCTTTCACTCACTCACTCAATTCCCTCCGTCTCTCTCTCTCTAGGATCCTTGCGGGATTTCAGCGTTGCCTGGGTGATCCAGAGCACTTTTAGCATGTAGAGACCGTTAGTTTAGGTCACTTGTTAGTTTATCGGCGCTGACTACTTTCCGAATGCTATTTATTTTACGGATCTCTCAATTTTCAGGCTCATCAGACCTAAGGTGACAATGAAGAGAACTTCTCAAGATTCAGCGTTCGGCACGAAAGATCAGAGATCTTCCTACAGTATCCCATGTACCCCATGTGGGCTCGCGCAGCTCATGATGACCCATGTGTGGCCTGAGTATCACGTTGCGTCGTCGGTGGGCTGAAAAGATACCGTAATCAACTTCCATAACCTTCGCGAAGATCAGATCAATTCCGATATCTAATTGTAAGCCTCTCCTTTGACTAGGGATCTAATTGCTCATTGAGACTCTAATTGAGTCAAATGAGGAGGCAGAGATCAATCTCCAGTCTGAGCCCCCTCTTTGACTGAGGATCTCCAATGTTAATCCCCAATCTCCTCCCTATATAAGACCCTCAAATCTCCCTCCTCCTCACAACCAAGTCGTCGACATGGCCCAGTCCATTCCTCCCGGAGATATCGCCACCCAGCCCGGCACCAAGATCGTCTTCAACGCTCCCTACGATGACAAGCACACCTACCACATCAAGGTACCGTACCCTAGCCCATAGATACCATGCTCTTGCACCAGTGATACCGTACCCTGACCCATCGATGCCTTCGGTGCCGAATCCTCCACCTTGGAATCCTACAGTAACCCTTCCCATTAAGGTGACCAACTCCTCCGCTCGTCGTATTGGATGGGCTTTCAAGACCACCAACATGAAGAGACTCGGCGTCGAGCCCGGATCGGGAGTCCTCGACCCTAAGGAGAACGCCCTCATCGCTGTCTCTTGCGACGCCTTCGCCTACGGACAGGAGGTACGGACTATACCTGATCCAGCTCTATCCCTACTGTCCCCATCACCACTACCGTATCTTGATCCAATCGTGTCACCTATCATGGTACCATCACGATGCTCGCCCACCTACAGTATCCTACTAGTATCCGACTGTCTCGTCTTATCCGTGATTTATTGATCCATTTCAGGACACGAACAACGATCGCATCACCATCGAGTGGACCAACACCCCCGATGGAGCCGCCAAGCAGTTCCGCCGCGAGTGGTTCCAAGGAGACGGCATGGTTCGCAGAAAGAATCTTCCCATCGAGTACAACCCTTGAATGTGCCGATAAACAGATTATAATCTGAGATAATTGCGCTGTTCCATTGTGGTCTTCTCAATCCAATAATGGGGGCTTCGGTAGTTCGACGTGTTAGAAAATCGCAGAGAACCAGTGGGATATTGTATCTATCCGTATTATTCGATCGCTTTCAATACCGTAACCTCGATTTCAACAGTCATTCGGTTCAAATTTTCTACAAATTCTTAATTCATCTTCCCATTTGCGAATGACCTCGATAATCTTCCGCTTGTCTCCCTTCTCTAATCGATTCAAATGAAGAGAGTGTGATCTCTTCACTGTCTGATCCCTCTCTTTGAATGAAATCATTCGATGGTAAGTGAGCCATTCCGGCCTATAAAACCCCTCCCATCGGTCTCTTCCTCACACCAAGTCGTCGACATGGCCCAGTCCGTTCCTCCCGGAGATATCGCCACCCAGCCCGGCACCAAGATCGTCTTCAATGCCCCCTACGACGACAAGCACACCTACCACATCAAGGTACCGTACCCCGCCTTCCACGAATTCTTTTTTTTTCTCTACCCCCATCCCGAACTTCCTAGATACCTACCGTAACCACTATAATTGCAGGTGACCAACTCCTCGGCTCGCCGCATTGGATGGGCTTTCAAGACCACCAACATGAAGAGACTTGGAGTGGACCCCGCCGCCGGAGTGCTCGACCCCAAGGAGAACGCCCTCATCGCCGTTTCGTGCGATGCCTTCGCCTACGGACAGGAGGTACGGTACCGGCCCGATTCCCTCTCCTACAGTATCATTCATACTGTTGGTGACCACAGAATCCCATTCACCACACTAATCTTATTCCATCTCAGGACACGAACAACGATCGTGTGACGATCGAGTGGACCAACACCCCCGATGGAGCCGCCAAGCAGTTCCGCCGCGAGTGGTTCCAGGGAGACGGCATGGTCCGCAGAAAGAACCTCCCCATTGAGTACAACCCTTGAATAAAGATGGTTGATTCTCAACAAATTTTCGTTGTCACAGTGATGGGGGAAACTGTACATGCAGATTATGGGTACTTCTCTGGGTTACACAGGGTGTCTTTGATCTTTGATCTCTCGTCTTCCGGTCTTCGAGCCTTTTGGCGATGTATACATGTTCGGTCTACTTTTTCACTTTTGGTCAATTTCCATTGGTCGTCACTAGTTAACTCTTACATCTTTGTTTTCACTTTTTTTTTCATTTTCCGGATCGATCATTTCGATCATTTTCTTTTTCACTACTTCTAATTTTACAAGTATTTCTCTCTTTCGCGATGAAGAGACGCCGACCGATTTTTTAAATCTCTGACGAACCACATACAGCCGTTTTCAATTTGGCAAACCGAATTTCCACCTGATGTGAATGAAACGGAGAGAAATAATGGTTGTGTGGAAGTCTCTGGACTGTAAAATAGAAATAGGAACATTCTAAAGCTAAAGAATCGCCCATCCTTACCAATGTGTTTGACGTTGGTATTGTTTGTCTCCTTCACTCGTATATCGTATTCCACCCAGCAGGAGTTCCGAAGTTCCCCTGATTTATCGCCTCTTATCGACTGCACTTATTTCTTCATGGTAACAGGGATCACTACCGTATCATGCCGGGGATTTCAGCCTTGTTACCGTATCCTTACTTCTCGCCGTTCCAGTGCGGCCGTCAGAAGCGAGTCGCTGCTATCAATGCAAGGAAGAGCATCCAGGCAATTATTGCCAATGTCCCTCTTAGCTGCTGATTCGCAGAATCAACCTTCCCATTGAGTGCAACCGTTGCACTTTGGTCGGTTACGGTATTATTGGTGTTTGGTATCGATTTCGTCATTATTCTTCTTCTCCTTCCAACGTTTCGACATGATCCTGTAGGCGCTCAGTGCGGTATTCCAATGTAATTTACAAATAATAATTTATTTCTTAAACGGGCAAACAATCCCAGCAATCTCTTAAATCACAATCATACAATGGTGAATTACGCATAAGTGACAGTTGGGGGGAGGAAACAATTGTTATTGCTAGCTAAGGCATGGTTTGGTTGACTTAACAAAGATAACCCGGAGGCACAAATGAGAGACGAGATAGAGGGGGGACAGGGGGGGGGGGGGCACAAACAATGAATGAACTAGGTAGCTGATATATTGCAATTCATCTTGCGGGGGTGGGTTCGTAACAGTGATGCAATAAATACCTAACTACACAAAAAACACATAATTATTAGCAAGGCGGGAGAGGTGCTACCGTAATCCGCGGGTGGTGGTGGGGGCGGGATACTGTAGTTCGGTGGGTCACATCCGTGATTTAGAGCTCGGTCTTATCGAGATCAACATCGGAGAGGTCAATTTCCTCCTCAACGGGCATCTCTCCGTCCTTGCCGTCCCATGCCTCCGTCTTCTCAACCTGCAAATGGGTACGGTAACTAGTGGATATCGATTCAAAGTGCAGTATCCCCCATTGATGTTAACTGCAACTAGTGAACGACAACAGTACGTGAATCAATCGTATCTACGAATCAATCAGCTACCGAAACTAAGGGACAGTAACAGCTTTCTTGTTACTCTATTGATCTATATTTCCCTCGTACTTTAGGAACCCGTTCATCCTACCTTCTACCGTAACCAATGAATATCGATCGATGGTACCGTACCTTGGGGAATCCTTCTCCTCTCAGCGACTGTGTGCGTCCCTTACCGTACGAGAGATCACGAAGGAACTCGGCGATACCGTCCTGTAAATATTATTATATTATTATTATTTTCAATTAAATTGTTTTAATAATTAATTGAATTGTTTTAAATAATAAAATCATATTCAATCAAACCGCACATGATTGGATTTTATTATGATTGACTCCTAGTTATCAGCAGACATTCCCATTCATTCACAATAACCCACACCTGTGCCGCTCCAAATCACCTATCATCTTACAAAAAAAAATGCATTGCATCCTTCGATAAAACAATAAAAAAATTAAAAGTCAGTCCGTGATCAACCGACTACCGTAGTCGCTCACCTTTCCAAAGGATCCCTTGAGCGGCGAGTACTTGCCCTTTCTCGAGTTGAGCGCGACGAGAGCGGGATAGCCAAAGCCGCCAACGTCCACAGACTCTTCCAGGGCGCCCTGCTTGCCACCCTCGATCCTACAATGATATTCAGATAAAGATACCGTAATCGGTCGATAAATTTACCGTAATCAGGTTTATCGACTACTTCAAATAATATGATCATTAATATTTGTCCGTGATATAATTCGTATACCGGGAGCCGAAACTATATAGTGATCTGACACTAATAGCAGAGGTCTAATCGCTCAAAAACTCGATTTTAAAGAGGAAATATAGTGATCAGACGACAGATTTCGTTAAACACATAGTGGTCTGATTACCCGCCCGGTAGGAATGAAAATGTATGATGCCTCTCTCATTATTTTTTCTATTCTACATAATTTCTCCACGTAAGTGTGAAGAATCGTTCTCGGTCTAAATAAAATCGATTCACAAGCAAGCCTACCGTATTCCCTGTGTACCGTAATCCCCCCCCCCCTTACTCACCAGATCCATCCCCAGAGGTTCTTCTTGAACTTCTCCGAGAGCTCCTTGAGCGTGGCAATGTAGTCGTTGCGGCACTTGGACTGGCAGTCGAGAATGTGCGGGAGGAAGGCAATCACGCACCTGGTGATACGGTAAGATAAGTCAGTCCACGATTCGTTACCGTAATCAAGACATTAACATGAATGACACTTCTATACTTGAGTGCCCAAAGACCAGGTTCAAACTTTTGGGTAGTGGGAAATGAGATAGTAAACGATCGAATGAGTGTGAACGAAAATAGCTCCCTACTTTGGGCACTAAAGTAAAGAAGTGCAAAATAATCAATACCCAATTGACTACCGTAATATACCGTACTCACAGTTGCTTGTCCTTGCAGGTGCCCTCGACAACCTCCTGCGAGACTCCCTCAACGACTTCGGGCGCGGGCAGGTTCTCCATCGCCTACAATCGATCGATAATACCATACCCTCTTCTACCGTAATCACACAACGTCGGCGAAAAGCAACAGATTCCGTGACCTCTTTAGAATATCGTAAGAAAAGCGATAGCGAGTTGGATTTTTCTAGGATGACAGCAAAATAAACAGTTCTCGATACTCGATCCTCGATCCTCGCAATCTACCGTACCTTATCAGATGCCCATCTGACGATGTCGTCGGTGGTGCGGCCTCCGTCGTACTCGGCCGCGTCGCTGGCCTCCGATCCGGGAGCGAAGTACTTAAAAATTAAATTTATCATTAATTATTAAATATAATATTAATTAAGCTTTAAATTAAAATAATTAAGCAATTACCTTGATGGTGGGGAAGCCACGGATGCCAAACTTGTTCGATGCGACGGTGTGAACGGTGGCGTCGAGGGCTCCGAGCTGACAATTTGGTCATTCATTATTTATATTTCGTCTTCATCAACATAGCAACCACCAATTACCCTCAACCGCAATACCCCAAAGTTGAGTCAGTAATGGAACTAAAAATCAGTAGCTGGCAAATTAGAGCCACATTTGGACTGGTGATTTGAGTGGTAAACATATTCCCATGATTTTTTTTCATTGATTCCTCACAAGCCAGAAACATAAATCCGCAATGCAACTCAACATCACCTGGCTCGAATTCGCCCTTTCCCAGTCCCCCAATCCAACACAAAAGTACACTACTCTCAGTGACTTACCTTGACCTTGCCCTTGAGCTGAGCGGCTGCGGCCTTCCAGTGCGGCTCGAGGTTCTTGCAGTGACCGCACCTACGAATATTAAATTTAAAAAATTAATTAAAATAGTTCAATTGTAATTAATTAAAATATTAATCAATAAAAAAAGCTAACCAGGGAGCGTAGAATTCGACCAGCCAGATGTCCTTGCTGTTGAGGACGAGCTAAAATGAACAAATAAGTGACTATACATGCAATCGCAACCCAGTCAGGTGCAAAAAAAACTAGGTAACTAGCAACTAGCAACTAGAGTTATGTTTGTGCTGATTTGAAGTGAATTTTTTTTATGCATTTGGTGGTGATCTAGTATTTGCCCAACTATCATAGAATTCAAAAAACTTGTCACACACCACGGAATATAACGTTCCGTTCCAATCTATGGTGTACTTTTTTCGCCACTTTCGCATCGTTTTTCACGCATGATATGTTATTTTTTTCTGTTTCTAAAGCAATAACCGATTATTATAGCGCGATGAGAAGTGATTGCAAAAGAGCGCTTGATTAAATTCGCATTTTCACGCGTTGCCGCGCACAATATTTCTGAAGCTCCGCCCCCTTAGCGTAATAGACGTGTGTCCGGAACGTTTTATTTCTATGATACCGTACCTTGTCAAAGTTGGCGTCTGTCAGCTCGACGACCTCGTCTCCCGATCCTCTGTTGCCGGATCCACCGGACGAGCCTCCCGATGAGCTCTTCGACTTGCCTCAAATATATAGTCACTTACTATTGTTTTGAAATGATTCAATTCAGCGGAAAACAGAATTTTTTTAATTAAATTTAATATTATAATTAAGCTATTTACCTCCCAGGCGGGCGTCCACCATCTGCTTCACCTCCTGCATCGCCTGTGCGGACATGCCAGCGGCCGTGCGAGCACCTGTAAATATTAGTTAAACATAATTAAATATTTCAAAAAACAAAAACAATTTATTGTCCCAATAATCAGACCATTTTCACCGAGTCGTATACCCGATATTGCATCAATTGTCATAAAAATACTGTACGTTTCATCCTAACTCTACTATCCTTTCAACTGTTTCGCCGTTATTTAAATAAAATAGCATTAACATATGTATCTGCCCATGATTCAGCACCTCCTGCTACCTACTTTAGTATTATGCCCCGAGCATTCATTCCCAATGCAAATGTACTCTTATGTTCATTCGCTATTGCGCAACAGTAATGGTGTATTTAATACTCATGGACTCGAGTTTCCATTTCCTTGATTGATCTACTGATTAGATATATACTTCCTCATTGCCGATTGTACTAGCCAAAGGGCGAGCAAATACTCATTTGGGGCAATCCCATACTCGAGAGGGGTCGAGTGATTGACCGGTAGAGTGCGCATACAGAGTATCAGAGAGACCATAGGGATGGGCGAGAGTAAGTGAGCGCTACGAGGACACTTAATGTTTGTGCAGGGAGATGGTCGTGCCTGCCACGTTGTCAAGTCGATCGCCATAGTTGCGCCTATCCCTAGCGATGAGCTAGTGCTGACGTGGCTTATGCTATGCAACGTAATCGTTCCCAAAGCATTTTTTAAAGCAATATTAAAACAAATATTAATAAACAAACCATTGTAATCGGCAGGCTTCTGCTTGTCTGCTCCAAAGATCTTGATGGTGGGGAATCCGCGGACGTTGTAGGGGCCTCCGACAGACTGGTGGGCAGTCATGTCGACCGCTCCGACCTAAATATTCGAAATTTAATTGTCAAATTTTTTATAAAAATTGAGAAACCAACCTTGACGACTCCCTTGAGGGCGGTGGCGACCTTCTTATACTCGGGGACGAGACTCTTGCAATGGCCGCACCTGCGAACGCATTCGTTTAATACAAATTATATTGAAATTGTCAAAAAAATATCAATATTTGAGAAATAAAGCGTACCAGGGAGCATAGAACTCGACGATCCAGACTTCGTCGCTGTTAATGACCTTAGACTGGAAGTTGGCAGCCGTGAGCTCGACGACGTCGTCGTTCTTGGTGTACATGGCCGTCGAGGCCCCGATGACTGCAAAATAAATGGGTCAAATAAGAGTTTTTCACGCAATTAATTTAAAAAAATATATTTGTGAATGGCTAAATGAAGCTAAAAACATTGAATAAAACTGATAACTCACCCAGGGCAACAAGAAGAAGCTTCATCTTTGGTTGTTCGATGGCCGAAGAACCGCTCACAAAATCTTCGACCGACTAAATGAAGAGAGACACGTCGTACTGACCACCCGAATGCAGAATTTGTCCTTCTTATTCGTGGTATTCGCTGATTGGTTGACTCCGCCCATCGTGGAAAATTGCCAAAATTTGCGTCGCGCTGACTTCTACCACGAAAAGATTACGGTAGTTTGCTCACTCTGAAATTTAAGCATTTTTCTTTTTCAAGGTTTTTTCGCTGAAAAATTGATATTATGACGTTGTTTCTCTTGTTATTTTGTTAAAAGTTGCCCTATATTGCTATATTTTGCACCTTTCTGTCTTATAGTAGTGTTTGTATTGTATTCGCGATATTCCGATGGCACGTAACTTTGTTTTTATTAAAGTACAGTTTTTCAGCCAAACATGGCCGACGAATGGGCAGTCGATGAGGTTAACGAGGCCGTGGATGTTGCTCCCGCCTTCGAGCTCGAGAGCGATCTTCCCGAGGTCAAGCTCTTCGGAAAGTGGAACCTCCAGGAGGTAATATTTTTCAAATATTTTTGACATGCTTCCAATTCTATGAAGAAAACAAACCCAGCTCTCTGAAAGCACCATGTAGTTAAACCATTCTGAGAATTACAAATAGTTTTCATGCGAACTTTAAAACTAGGTACGGTTTCTTAAAATAATATTCTCAGGTCAATGTTGCCGACATCTCGCTTGTCGACTACATCGCCGTCAAGGAGAAGTACGCCAAGTACCTTCCCCATTCCGCTGGACGCTACCAGGTTTGTAAATTATATAAATAATTCTTTTCGGCAATATGTTTGGTACTCAATGAAGAAAACAAACCCAGCTCTCTGAAAGCATCTTGTAGTTAGAACATTCTGAGAAATACCGCTTTAATCAAGTTTAGATATTTTTGTCCCTTGTCAATGTGTTGTAACGATTTTTTGTTTTAGGTCAAGCGTTTCCGCAAGGCTTCCTGCCCCATCGTTGAGCGTCTTGCATGCTCCCTGATGATGCACGGACGCAACAACGGAAAGAAGCTCATGACTGTGCGCATCGTCAAGCACTCTTTCGAGATCATCCACCTCCTTACTGGAGAGGTTTGTATTTTTTAAAACTTGAATTTCATCATTAATATACCGTCTATGAAGAAAACAAACCCAGCTCTCTGAAAGCACCTTGTAGTTAAACCATTCTGAGATTGTACTTCACTTGCTTCCTAATCATGTATTCTTTGAACACTTCAAAACAATTTTCTTTTCAGAACCCAGTGCAGGTGCTCGTCAACGCCGTTATCAACTCTGGTCCCCGTGAAGACTCCACCCGTATTGGACGCGCCGGTACCGTCCGTCGTCAGGCCGTCGACGTGGCTCCCCTCAGACGCGTCAACCAGGTTTGTAAATTCGAATTTGGCTAAATTTAATATGCGTCTATGAAGAAAACAAACCCAGCTCTCTGAAAGCACCTTGTAGTTAAAAAATTCTGAGATTGACAAACCTTTTGTATATAGTTATACCGTTCTTTTTTGCTCGCAATATTTAATCCTTTTCAGGCTATGTGGCTCCTCTGCACTGGAGCTCGCGAGGCCGCCTTCCGTAACATCAAGACGATCGCTGAGTGCCTGGCCGACGAGTTGATCAACGCCGCCAAGGGATCCTCCAACAGCTACGCCATCAAGAAGAAGGACGAGCTCGAGCGTGTCGCCAAGTCTAACCGCTAAGCTGTTTTGTTACTTACCTCACTCAACGATATTTTCGTTTGTTGTTGATGTTGTTGGGTAAATTGTGAGTATTTACCCTCTTGTGTGTTAAATACACTCGTTATAATTGAACAGACTATTCGTTGCAACAGACGCATTTAAAGTTGTTATTGTGGCTTTGATATAAGGAGGGGAGGGAGTAGTTGGGGAACATGCGCGTATCCGTATCGATTGTGTGTTGGGCAAGGAAGGAAAGGGAAAGCTTGTATCAAAGACTGCCTGCTTGTCTGCCGAAGTCGTCCGCGACCTTTGCCATTCATCCATTGCTCCAGGGACCGGTTTTCCCTGCACAACCAAAAGCGCGCTCCGATTGATCGCCTGCTTTTGCTCTCTAAGCTTCCCCTTGAGAGAGATTCTCTCGTTCTTTCGATTGCAGTGCTGGCCTAGGTTCGTCCCTACCCTGTCTCAACTACTACGACTACTATTCCCTAAAATTAAGCTTGTTTTGCGTGGTGCCTCGGAGCGATTAGTGTTGCTTGCCTTCTCATTGACTATTTGGACGCTGCCTCGCTCGGGAAAGATTATCTGTTTCTCGCGGAAGAGTGCGAGGGGGAAATCGTTACTAGGCAGAGCAGTGGTATCGATTCCTTCCGTTTCTTTTCTTCTAGTAGATCGCACTCTTTGATGGGGTGTTTCTTTCGTTGGCAGAGAGCTGAGGGAATAGGGGGAAAAGTGAGCGGCGGCTGTTTTATCAGCTTTTTGCGCGCGTTTCTCCGTCGGATGTTCGGCCATTTCACTCGTCTTTCGCGGATCCGACAAGAGGAAAAGACTCGGCTTTTGAGTACTCCCTGAAATACGAACTGAGCTCTGCCCTTAGCACCCTCCTCCTTTTGCCTGCTCTCTAGACGTGTCTCTGCTTCACTGGACCCTCTTCACTCATCACAGTCCCTCGACTAACTCCTTCTTTCGCTCGCTCCTAGCCACAATTCATTCATGCTTGAGGCCGCGCGCGCGTTGCTTCTTGCCCAGAAGTGTCATCTTTGTCTCTACTCAATTTTTTCATCCCCTTGTTTTGCCACGTTTCCTCCCCTCCCCCCTTGGTGCAGATCATTGGTAGATCAAAACAGCGGGGGCGAGAGGGAGGAGAGTGCAGAGAGTTAGAGAGAGGCGAGAGAGCGTGGAAAATGAGGAGACGACGGATTTAAGCGGACCATCTGCCCTATTGTTCGCACATCTTTCTCATTGTCACGGCCGATTTGGGAGGCGATCCCCTAAGATGGAGTAGGGTGACCTACTGGGTACAGTAATTTCTACGTGTAAATGTCCTCTTACATTTTGTTCTGTCCGACGGATTCGAAGATTTTAGATGATAGATATCGTTATGAAGTTCTTGACGACAATTCATTTTCTTCAATTATGTTGCTTTCCAGAAAATTCAGTGGTATTTCCGCACTTAGTCACCTTTGTACGTATAATCTCAATACATTTATCTATTGGCGATGTGGCAGATATTAGAAGAGCTTGACGACAACGTCTCTCTTTAATCACTTATTCCTAGGGGCCACAAAGCAGACAGTCGAATTCAAGCCATCGGGTCAAATGTGTTTTCAAACTATTCCTTGTGGTCCCAATAACTTCATACTTTTGGCCGTTTGTTGATATCTTTTCTCTGAGCCGCACTAGAGCCCGAGAAGTACGCGCGCAACGCACTGGGGGAGAGGAGGGAAAGGCGAGACGAGAGGGAAAGGGGCGGAGCCTAATTTGCGTGTGTCTCTCTCCCTCCCCCCCCCGCCCTCTCGCATGCCTCTCCCCGCCCAAAAGTCACAAGCCGGGGAAGCATGCTAAAAATCTATTTTTTTCTCTAAAATTCCTAAAATATTCGAATTAGTAAAATAAGTTTGGTCCGAGAAGGACTTTCCAACTGAGACATGCCAAAACGACCTGTTCCTCTCTCTTAAATGCAAATTTGATCTATTTACGGATATTATGCAAATCTGGGACCAAGCTCAATCGAAAGAGAAATATCATAGCTATCCATAGCGCTGTCGAACGTCCGATTTGGTTTAGAACGAACCTTGTGACTTTACTTTCACGCTTTTACACGAAATCGTGTCCGCACAAAGTGGGCGGAGCTTGTGGCCCCTACTTACTTATTCCTTCGTCCACCGCATAACAAATCAGTTCCGGGAGCTGGGAACGAACTGTTTTTCGCTTGTTTTTCGTGTTTTCCGCCATTGCCGAGTTTCGTCACATGTTTCGAGCGCGGCGCGTTCCATATTTCTCTATATTCTTGATATTTTCGAATTTCGAAATTCTTAAAATTTAAAAAAAATATTTAGAAAAATGGATTCACCCTCGACGTCGCTGTCCATAGAGGAAGCAGCGATGGAGATGAGGAAGAGGGAGGAGGAGGGAGGTTTGGTCTTTGATCTTTGATCTTGAATATATGGGTGATACGAAAAATCGCTAAGAATGCAGCGGTCTGATGAAAATAATTTCTGATTTTTGGATGGATAGACAGATAATTTTCCGGCTGTCCATTCCACCCGAATGGTTCACGAATCTCGAATTTCGAGCGTTTCAAGAACGAGATTTATTGGTCGTAAACACACCTCGGGAAAGATGCGAACTATAGTGATAAATGAGAAATGAGAAACGGGAATCGATATTTGGTAACTATCGTATTCGATTAATTTTGAACAGCGATATTGAGTAGCAACCGTAACCAATTGTTATCTGCTAGATACTGTGATCAATCGATCTTCAGTAGCTACATCAATCAATTTTCACAGTTACCGCGATGAAACTCTAGTTGTCAGATATCTAAATCAGTCGAAACTTCTCAGATACCGTGATCAAACATTTTTGAGTAGCTACCGTAATCAACCGATAATCCACAACTACCGTAATCCTTCCTGAATCCCCTGCAGGACCCGAATCGGACATGGAAGAAGAGCCAGGCATCGATCAGCGCGCGCACTTCTCCTCGCGCTTCCCGCTGTCCGTCGATAACTTCCAGAAGCTGCTCGAGAACCAGGGTACGGTAGGTCGTCGTGGTGGGACCCAGATGGGTTTAAAAAGTGATTTTCGGTGTTGAATCAAAGTACGAAATATCGAAGTCGCCTTCCGATCCTTCTCACAATTTCACCTCCTTCATCTTCCTTTTCATGCCATTCTTTCATGCACGATCTTGAATGCCAATGTACACGCACATTGCCTTAAAGGAAGTTACGAAGTTCGCAGAAATTAAATTTCCGAAAATTCCAGATGATCGAGTACAAAATATCGGATTTTAAAGAAAGATCAAATGCCGACATTACTTTTCCTCCGCTGTATCAATCAGTTCGACACTAGCTGAGTGCTTACTAGGAAACTCCGTTCAATGACTAATCAAGCCAAGATCAGCGTCTCATGTCTTCTCTCCTTTTCTCTGTCCGTTCGCCCCAACCTTTGATTGACGACGGATCATTTTTTGGCACAAGATATCTCCTTCTAGGTAATTAATCTCTAAATCGAAGAATTTCCTTGGTTCAACCGATCACTCCCTTCTATCCCATCAATACCCTTTATTGTGGAAGGAACTTTACCTTTTTTATCCCCTCCTTACCCCGTTTTCTTCATCGCTTAATACTCGAAAACGAATCGACGAATTAGATACTCTGATTGAACCCTCATCTCCATCTCATTCTTCATCTTTCCCTTTTCTGTCTCAGTTCTCCCCACTCTTTGATTGATGGTAGGGTACATTTCCGTCCAGAACTATCCCTAAACTCTTCAGAATGAACCAGGCACTTACTTCTATGGCCTTCCTCCGTCCCTATTCTGCCTCTCCTCTCCCCATCGTAGAAGGAATGTCAAAAAGAAAGGCGGAATCTCTCCTATCTTTCATCGCCTTCTCTCCTCACTCTATACCCATTCCGAGCGAGACGTGTCTTCTTATTCCTAGTTTTTTTCGCTTATTTTAGTCTCACTCTCCTCTTTTCCCGTTCTTTCTCGCCCTGTTCCAAGTTCTATGCCAAGATTGCGCATGAATGACGAAAACCGCGGTCTGCTCCGATTTCAATTACCCTTGTGGTCTGAAAGAGTAACCAGTAGTGTTGTCTGTCTGAGAGACAGAGTGCCCTCTTTTTCTCAGGGATTCTCTCACTTTTCCATGATCTTTCATTTCTCTACCTGACGAGGGATCAGGCAAAATGAAGAGAGTTCTCATCTATAGACTGTACTTCACTCCCTCTCTTCTATTCTTTCCTAGCTGAACCAACAGACGAACCCTCTCCCCGTTCCAGTTCGATCCATTTCCGGTTGGCACCGAGCCAAGCGATCTTGGTTCCATTTTGGCACCGATCCAGGATTTTATGGTACCATTGTGGTTCCCGGGATCCACCTTGCCACAACACCCCCTTGTTATTTCTTCCCTCTGTGTGTGTGTCAAAGCGAAAGTGATAATATGATCGATATGCGATCTCTCTTCGCCTCTCGAATGGGCAACATCACGATCTTGTGCAAAATCTCGTATTGTGACAGTCGGTGCTAAATGTAAGAAGTCCGTAGGGCGTAGCGGGACGGCAGGGGCGGAACGCGATAATTGGATGATTCAGCACCGGGTGGCGTGTGCATCTTTTTTCGGGAGCGATTAGTCATCGTCATGTTGTCATCTACGTTTCTCGGTCATTTCTTTCCGCATTTTCGTATATTCTTCCTTTTTGAAATCTCAAAACACTGCATTTGCGCAGAAATGGTTTTCCTGAAAATTCAGTCGGTACATTGGAATTTGCCTCATTTTGCTGTCACTTCCACTCCATCCCTCCCTTTTCTCTGCTCAAATTTCTCCTCTTCCTCGTTTACTATACTAGGAGGACATCATCGGCCATTAATTTCACACGCCCGGAGTAGCACTTGGAAAGAGACGAGAGGAGTTTGTAGATAGTGAGAGGGAAAAGAGATGAGAGGGCGGTAGAAGCGTGGAGGAAAGCGAGAGAGCACGGGAAATGAAGAGACGAAAACGGGGGAGCGGAGCGCGGAGTGAGACTGCGCGAAAGGGAGCCCCTACCTTAGTAGGAGGGAGGGATTCCCGCGGGTTTGAGTCTGCTGTGTTTTGGCCTATGGAACGCCTGTTGCTTTCATCTATTTCGTTCGAATTTTCTCCGCCGTCTCTTCATTTTCTACACAATATCTAGAGACGATTATCCGCATTTCAAACTCTAGCTGCGCGAACCCCCCCCCCCCACCTGAACGCGACGCATGTTGATTTCTTCCATTTTTTACACATTTTAAACACGGAATTTCCTTCTACAATCGAAACCTAGCACTCTCATCCTCCATAGTTGTGTTGTTGAAACATATTCTACTCGCGAAATATCAAAAGATGCGTTTTATAGACGTATATTTATTGTCATATTTTGAATAGTATATCAAACTGTCATTTGGAAAATACAAATGCCTCACAAAGGAAGGATGCACACATGTTCCGCTTTCATTTGCGAGAGTCTATCAATATTATGTTTAGTTTTCTAAAGCAGACACCCGATCTATCGAATAGGATTGGCCTTACGACCTTTTGGCGATTTCCTGAAACTCATTCCAACTGCAAAAAAATGCACAGAGCGCACCCGTTCCAATCTCATTTTTCGACTGCTTTTAGGGTGCAGGGAAAGGAGGAGGCAATCTCACAGGCCTTGTTTCGGCACCTCCTTTTCTTGTGTGTTTGCCCCGATCAATCTACTGACTCTCTCCAGTTTCCCTGTTCTCTTATTCCGTATGACCTGAGAAATATCATAAAGATGGAGAGGTTTCGTCCTGACCCGTCTACATTTCATGCCAAAGAGCCCTCGGATATTTGCAGTATGCTTTGTGCTCTTTTCGTGCTTACCATTGAACGAATTGCATTCATAGTCTACAATTATATCAACTGGTTTTGTATGAATTTGGAGCCTCAATTTCAGTTTCGTTTTGATACCATGGTCTCATCGCCTGGATGTTTGTTGGAGGAGTTTGGTCTCACTAGTGCGACCTAGCCTCGTCCTTATCTATGCATGTTTCTCTGACCTAGCCTCGCCCATGCCATTTCCGGTACTATCACTCGTTTCCCGATGCTGTCGTCACTAAACATAGGAAGTCCTCAGTAGTTCTGACGTAGAGGTGGAACGAGAAAATCAGGTGAATTTGTTCTTCAACAGTCTGTAGGACCAAGTTCGCCTCGATTGTCTGACCCTCTCCTTTTCGGATTTTTTTCGTTTTCGGAGCCTTGTCTGGTCGGCAAGAGAGTGTGGAGTGTGAAGAGACGAGAAACATCGATAGGACTAGATACTTGCAACAGCCCTTCCCTCCGCTCCAGTTAATGGAATGAGGAACGCTCTGGGGGCACTTTCTAGCGTCTTCTATTGCGAAACCCACCATACCTAGCGAGTTCGTTCACTATTTTTAGATGCCACAACGTTATGCCACCTGACAAAAGTCTTAGATACCTTGCATGTTTATTTACCACAGCCGGCCATTAATTTTTGATAATTGAATTAAGAACGCTCGGGGAGTTTCTAGCGCGTATCTCATTGCGAAATTTCTTACTTGCTAGATATTTTTTTGACTATTCTCTGTCCGATAAAAGGCTTTCGCAGTCCTTCCCCTACATTTATGACCTATCATTAGGGGGCTCGGCATAGATACCTCAACTCCTGGTATTTTCCACTTGCTTCTATGTTCACAAGAAATCTTTTGATTCCATCGTCGATCCCTGATTCCATCTAAGATAACGGCCATCTAAATCTTTTCCATTTCAGATTCGATGGACACGTGCTCGACGGCGACGCCGTCTGAGGACACTGCAGCGACGACGGCGGCCGGACCGTCAAATGGCACCGTCGGCCGGGAGAATGGTGAGGGGCCTGCCATATACTTTTGAAGGAAATCAATAGGGTGCAAGTAGAAGAAGTGTCTTATTGGTAGAAAACAATGCTGCAGTTGGGAACATGGCGAGTGACTAGGACTGTCGAGATGAAGAATCCGTAATTTATATGAGTACTTCGAAAAACACTACTTCAATAATGTAGACGGAGTGGCACTCTGCAATGACATCAGCTTCATTGGGTAAAAATGATTGCCTCAAGTTGAATCCTAGCCATACCATCCCTACCGTAACCGCTACCGCACCAGCTGCTACAGTATCCCCTTACAGGCTCGGCCCGAACAGAGAACGGCAGTGGTCCGAAGGAGAAGCGACGGAAGGATCCACCGGCGGACGAGCTACCCCCGAGCGTCTTTGATGGGGTCGGTGATCTTTGATCTTTAGATGATCTCATTGTCAGTAACGGGTCATGTTTATTATTTTATATTTTAACACAAATTGATTGGACAATATTAGCCCCAACCGTCTTCCAAACCCTTTCAAATAAAGAGTGAAACTCATACGATTTGTACACGTCGAACATCGATTTTTCGATAAATACTCTTTGCCCTTTACAGGTGGTTTACCTCGGTTGCTCCAAGATGGATTCGCCTAGCGACGAAAAAGAAATGCACCGGCTAATGAAGGTACTTTGATCTTTGATCTCGCGGATCTTTCCTTCTTTTCTCGCAGAGTATTCCCTCCATATCGTTGCTATTATCCCCCTCCCCCCAGATTCAGAGCTTTTGCTCATGGGCTAAAAACGGAGAAATCTTTGATCTTTGAAATATTCGCCCGTGTCTAGCTTGATCTTTGATCTTTGATCTCTGCAGTTTCTCGACGAGGAGAAGACGGAGGCTGCAATCACCGTCAAGCTGACCGTCTCCCGCAACTCGTCCGGAACCGCAAAGTAGGCCCGGGACTACGGCTTTGAGTACGATGGCCGGAAAATATTATCCGGAACCGTCAAGTACTGTGGGGATTTTTCAAATCCATTATGGAGTTACAAAATACAGTAGCGGGCGGGGACGATGGTGTATCAATCGATATTCCGTCCGAGATTCCCGTATCCGGCTATTGCAGACTATTCGACGGTTCCGGCGGTCTGCTCGTAATGTTCCCTCTGTTCCGTGTGCGATACTGCGTGCGAGGCGAGAATGGCACCGGACAGGTATACGGTTAAAGTTACACATTAAAGTTGCTTCCACAATCAAGGCGATTTTCATAGTTGTCATGAGACAACCACGCCTGGTGGGGTACACTGGTAAGGCCGGGTACACGGCAGGTATTCGGTGTGTTCGGATGATTTTCTTTTTTCTTTTTTTTGAGTTCTTCAATTTTTTGAATAAATTACTCGAGTTCGAGAAGCAAGTTCGGATTAATCGAGTTCGAGATTATACCTTTCAGTGAATGCAGATAGTAATTGAATATCTTCGACCATCAATATTCATTTTGTACTGGAGGATTGCATAACTTTTAACTATCGATTTTTATGTACGATAAGATAAAAAATGGCTGTAACAGTTACCTTTTTTTCTCTAATTTCTAATGTAGATTTTCCAGTCCGTCTGCTTCGCTCTGTCCTACACGCACAACACGCCGAACAGCGTGAGCGCCGCGCATCAGTGCCACGTTTTCCGGGCACCAACCGCCGAATTGGTGAGTCCTAATATGCGGCTTTGCATTTCCCGGATGTGGAATTTTCATGAGCTACGTACTAAAAGCCGTCATTCATTGCAATAATTAAATAATTAATAAATTGTATGAATATATAATCCATAAACTGAAAAGTAAAAAAAATCACAAACGTGCGCGGCCGAACTCACAGTAGCTAGCATCTTTCTGGCAGTCCATATGTGGCCAAACTCGAGACCACCAGCTTTCTTGTTACTTTTCCACAATATTTTTGCCGTAGTTCTTATTTTTCTTGCTTATCCTTTCTAAATTACCACTAGCGCCCTTCTAATTAGTGCCAAGTGCCTTTGCGTGCCCATTTACGGCAACCGGAGTCTCCACTTTATCTAGATAAGGCGGGCTTCCGGCCGGGACTAAATGGCCCTTCCCCTCCCATTTCCTCCTGACTAGCCTTGGCAAGACTAGGGTTACCCCTTTCCATTAAAATCTGCATTCTTCACACTTTCTCGCATCTAGAGCAGCTTAGTTCCTTTCTGTTTTCTTGTTGGAAAAGTCTTTCCAACATGGAATCTCTAGTCAAGACTGCAGCGCGTATCTCTCGAGTCGAGCCGTCTCTAAAAGCCAAGAGTTGAGTGTGTGGAAGGGGAGGAGATGAGGGAGGATGGGGCCAATTCCCTCGCGCTTTTTTTCCGAGTTGAATGCACGCGCAAAAGTTCGAGAGAGAGAGAGGAGACGCCCCGAATCGAAGTGGGGAGTGGCCGAGGTCTCTTCAACCCAATTTGTCGCTTAAAAAAACGTTTGCTTCTTATATCGCTAATTCAGAACGCTGTGTTAAATTGATCTGTTTTCTCTCAAATAAAGCTCTTCTTGATGAGAAGTGGCACGAATAACTTGCTTACTGAGTTCTTGACATTCTACAATCCTAGGATCTCTATTCTCACAATTCGTCGTAAAATTTGTCTAATTAGTCTCAATTAACCTAATTCATTACACAATTTCCAGGCGGGTCGTGCGCTGTTCGCCTTCTCAGAGGCCTTTCGGCACGGTATGGAGGCGAGTGCCGTGAATGGCGCGGATCCCAGCCGGATGGAGTGCCGATTCGAGGCGTACCTGCAAATATTGGTTAGTTTTGTTAAGCTATCATAATAACAATAGATGAGCCAAAATAAGCCATAAAAGAAGTAAGGAGTGCCGTTTCGAGGCTTACCTCCAGATGTTGGTTGGCTTGAGCTGTTATCGAAGCTACTACGGATCGTAAATATTAAATTTCTGTTCCATTTTTTCCCTTTCGTTAGATAAAAACTCTTCAATGAAAAGTGTGATTATTCATTGAAGAAATACTTTAACGATGGTGTTCTTCATTTTCCTCTTCATTATATTTACATTTAGATTTTCCCTATTCTCTTTCGAGGTGCTAAACAAGACCATTGTCAAAAAATAGTTCAATTTTTTAAAAGTACTACGTCTGGCAACGACTAATAATTATCGAACCGACGCTCATTCGAAACCTGTCTGAAACTCATGATGAATATGAAAGTGCGCGCTTCAAAAAACGTTAGACTGAATGAGCCCTTCTAACGTACATAAATAATTCCAGGAAAACGACGCACCCGCTGGCTCATCGTCCTCTCGCTTTCACACTTGCCCGCAGCAACACTCGACCTTCAAAATGAGAAGGGATCTCGATAGGAAGGTTCTCGTAAGGATAAAACAGGTACGAAACTAGGAGAATCAGTTAGGATAAAAAATCGATTAGAAATTGTAATGTGCCTAGAGAATTGTGATGAAAGTGATAGGGAAGGAAGACAAGACTGGGCCAAAAATCGAGGAAATACCTGAAAATGTATGTAGGATGCATAGCGTACAGCTGCTTTATCTGACGGGCGGTTCAATGTACATATTGCAGGTGACGGGCAAGCGGCTCACCATCTCCAAGTGCTTCGGAATTCTCATCGCGGCCGGTCGGAATCTGAGGCAGTGCGACCTGCAATTGCTGGAGTTAGAAGAGGCAGCGTCCACGGCCGATGATCCGACAGTGAGTATGGCAGACGGGGATTAGTGGTACGGTGGATGTTGATAACTACCCTTCTCGCGAAGGCTAAAACAGGACTGCGAGGAAAATCAAAACTACCTTTGCCCTTTAATGAACACGATTCAATGATTTCGTTCAGGTGTACACAATCCGAGCGGCGTGGGACCCGCGAGGGCCCAACTTCACCGCGCTCAACACGGAAACGCCCCGAGGTACGGTAGATCAGGGTCTAGGGTACGGTAGATCAGGGTCAAGAGGTATTCAAGGAATAGTCCGGAATTAAAATTCAGACGCGAGCAACGAAAATTTGACATTTTTTTCAAATTCTCGGTACGAATTCGAAATCACTCATAATAGATTCATAGATTTGTGCCGGAGATGGGCATCATGGGATCAATCAATTACGAATAACGATGGATTATTAGCGAATCTCCTTTGTTAATCGGAATCAAAATGTAGTCAATCAAAAAAAAACAACATCAAGGGGGCATAGATCAGCTAAATTACTCATTATTGTGATGATTATTTATTTTAAAAAATACATTTATTTTAGACACGCGCGTCTTCATCACGGTAGCGATGGATGTGATCGTGTGCGAGGTGAGAATAATTAATTAATTAATTAATTAATTAATATATATATCTTGAAACTGAATAGGTAATTTGGCTCGAGAGCCATTTCACAGTTATGTTTCAACCTTTGCCTAAGTTGGCAAGGAAGAGTGCCAGACAGTAACAGGATGTCATTCTATGAAATTTAAAAAAAAAAGCAAATAAAAATAAAATAACATTTTCAAGGTGAACGAGCCGATCCGGTTCTCGATGGAGGCAAAAGCACGCGTCTTCCACCAGCATGAGAGGTGAGCGAACTGATTAGTCATTTGATCTATCTAGCGCTACTTATAGAAGGCCAGCATGTTCAAAAGAGCTCACTCGAAATCTAATGCGATTTTGATGCTGCTTAGTCCATTCATATTTCCATCTAAACCTAAAGCATAAACTAATATAGCTGAATTAAATTATAAATCATTTCGTCTATCAGATTCTGTCACGGCGAGGACTCCGCTGCACCCGTTGTCGAGGGCTTCTTCTTGAATCTATCAGTTAGTATATTTATGTATTTTATTATTTAATTAATTGATTCAAATAAACATTGTTTTCTACATAATGCCACCCATCTTACTGTTAGAAGCTGCGAAAATACTTCTGGACTCATTCAGTTCGTTTAAAAAAGAAAAATTTAATTGATCAGCCATCTCTCTGATAAAAAGGAACGCCTTTGCATTAGAAAACTGTCTGATTCACCCCTTTTTTTGCTCGGAGATGTGCTCGGAATTGATTTTATATTCCCTGATAGGAAAGGGTGAAAAGGAGAAGAGAAATAGATGAGCAACCAGGGTGCGCCGCTGACAAGAGAGAGGCAAAACAGTGCGAAAAATAGAGGATTGTGAGAGGTGGAGAGGAGGTGCTTCCCAGAGTCGAGATTACCATTCGAAATTCTCATCCACTCGAAAGGCGGTATGCCCGGCAAATTTTGGCATGGAATAGCGATGAAAACGCCGCGGATTTCATGCGAACAGGTCAGCTCATTGATCTTTGATCTTTGATCTCTATTTATCCCAATTCTTATTCCTCTAAGTGAGTTGCTAAACAATTGATCAGAGAATATGTTTCATAAGTCACTTAAATGGGAAGCAATCGAGCATCTAGAATTCACTGGGAACAATGGAGGCCGTAAAAACGAATACAATACGGTTTAGGCAGTCTGATGCGTATTACGTTGTCCCTGCTTCTCTGCCACTCTCTCGATTCCACACGCTATCTCATCCCCCGTATCTCTTATACTCCCCCCCGTGTCTGAACCACTCTCTGTAGTCAACTCTGAATCTCTTCCCTCTCTCTCACTCTCTTCCAACTCCCTCATTCGATCAACACAGAGGCTATCGACCGCCTCTGGGCAATCAGTGCACAGATTACATTTAATTTGAGCTTTTATGCTATTTAAATAGTGGCACTTTTTTACATCCGTGCTGGCTCCGCCCCCTCACACTCTCTCACCGCCCCCCTCCCCTACCCCTTTGCCCCTCTTTAAGCCAAGATTAGAATAATATAAGACGCGCCTGTTTACACACCATCGACGGGTCAGCTCTATCTGCTCTTTAAGTTCCCCACCATTGACCCCTTCACGGTCCAAGATCAGCACCTTTTCTTCTCAACTTCTCCTTCTTCCTCTACCTCTATACCCGCTCCCTCCCAGCCATTCTTCCCCGTACTAGAGTTCGAAATACGGGTAATCGTCTCGTCATTTCCCACACTATCTCACCGGTCAGAGAGGTGAGAGAGCACGTGAAATGGAGAGACGGCGACCCTTTTTTTCAACTCTATCCCCGTACGCGCACGTGCGAGTGTGTTTGTGAACGACGAAGGAGATCGCTGTCTGCGTCTCTCCGATTACCATGCTCTCTCGCCGTCTCTGACTGTCGAGAGAATGGTGCTGAATCGGGAGAGACATACATCGGGGGTTTATTCTCCCCCCACTCACTCGATTGTTAGAGGAAGAGTGGGAGGTGGAGCACTCTATCGCCCGAGGGTGATTCGTTTTTACTATATTTCGAATAATCACTTGTGGTTCGCTTTTTCACTGCTCGTTACAAGCAAAATTGTTTTGATGCTAATTTTTATACGAAAATAAAACGGTTCGCAATGAGTACGAGCACTCCATAGTTATGCCATTATTTTTTTTTTTTTTCGATTTTTTGTACCCGAAATGCGCATTTATGATATCATGCAAATGGGGAAAATATACTCACGTTTTGAAGATGATTGCAGGCTCGCAGTTGGAAATGCTGTGGGTAGATAATGAGGGGTAATAGAGATTGGTTGGCTCTCTGTCTTCCGCAAACTCTCCCTCTTGTAATGTTTCTGACATTGAAGGAGTTGTAGGATAATGCTAATTGTAGGCTGTTTTGACAGTGAGGAACTAGTATTTTCAGTTTAATCCGATTTATTCGTTCCAATAAGTGTCTATAGCTCGATAGATAATCATCACATGCATATATTTAACTGTGATCGTGTCTTTCGGCAATGCAATTTGCAATAATTCTTGATGACGCACTGGATATTTCCAAGCGAGAGGAGAAAAGTGAGCGATCCTAGAGAGCACGAAAGAATGTTCTTGTCTAGAGAAAAAGAGTGAAGAAGGGTGACATGTGACATGCCATTCGGCTCATTTGCTCATTGGAAATAGATTACTCAACTGCCTTTACCGTAATTTGTTATAATTTAAATTATTCTTGATGCACAGTTTTTTATGATCAGTAAAGTAACCATGATGTTGATCAACGTCTTTTTGGAATAGGATTCCCCCATCGTCTTCGTTCATTTTTCCTTTCCACAGTGTTCGCTTCTACTACTGAATGCATGCTATGGCGGACTTCGCGAGTGTTCTGACTCTCTCCATTTCACATACTCTCTCGCTCTGTCTGACTGGCTAGAGATCAGGCGAAAAGAGGAGAACAAACTGTCATGTTGATCTCTTAATTTCACGCACTCTTTCGCGCTGCCTGACCGGCTTGAGGCCAGAAAAAACGGAGAATAGAGATGCAATAATCCGCTTGCGTCCCTTTTCCCTCTCTATCGTATTTCGAATAGCAGATTGGCAATAGGGTAGACATCTAAATATGAGCCACCATATCTTCATTTCGCATACTCTCTCGTCGCTAGATCTCTACAATAGAGCGAACAGCTCGGTTATTGTATCGTTTTTGCTAAAGTAGTAATCTCGTCTCTCCAATGAGGAAGTGATAGAAGAGAACAGACGAATGCGATATTATCGTAGTTATTATCTCTCGACGAGACTCTTTTTTTGCCGTGCCGCCGAAATTTTGCGAGCAATCCGATTGGATTGTTCATCATTGTTGAAATTCCCTCCCGTCTAGTGATCTTCTTGTTAATTTCTCCCAAACAAGTTCCCAAACAATCGAGATGCCATTTTCGCTCCCAACCGAAACCCGCAATCCCCCGAGAGAGCGATTGGGAGTGAGATAGCTGAGTAGTACTGAGGATAACTAAGATGGCGTAATGTCTAACTCTCTCCATTCATCACGCTCTCTCGTTGCACTGACTGGAGAGATCACATGCGCAAGTAGAGAGTCCAAGGGTCTCTCGAAGTGAGAAGGCAGTAGTTTATGTTTGTTGGAAAGTGGTGAGTGGCGAGAGGCATGGGGCTTTAGAGGCCGAAACGTCTTGATTTTTATTGCAAAAGAATTGGTTGGTCATTGATTTTCGAGATTCGCTCACATGAATTTCACTTGGTTCACGTAAGCAGAGGTACTGCTCTCTGGTATTAGATAACCGTTCCGCACCTAAGAAAAAAAAACATAAAATTGAGCCCTTATTTCTTCAACCTTACCAATTACAGTATTTGCAGAAACGCCTTCCTTAGAAAAAAAGGAAATGACGTAATAATGTGTTCATGAGCTTAGCGCGTCCATTTCGATATTCACTCACTTGAGTTTCACTTTGCTTACATAAGAAGAGGACCAGCACTGTGGTAGTGGTCTTCTGTCTCTGTCTGAGAGTAGTTCAACAAGCCAATTTATCGATCCCTCTAGCCTTGAAAGCCCTGCCTAAAAACTCATTCGTCAATCCGCGTATCATCTTTCCGTGCTCTCTTTAGCGATAACCCCGCTAAAATAACTCACAGCATTCTGGCCCGACAGAGAAGGGGGAGCGCTTTGCATACGTACTTGCGCACTTTGCATGAATCGAACTGCAAGGACTGGGCGGGGGGAGAGGCCGCTCTCCCCGCTCATTTTGAATTTTTCGCGCCGGCGGGAACGATTCAAAAATTAATCCCCTTGTTCACCCTTATCTGGAGAGAACAATGGGGGTCAGAATGCTGTGAACTACATATACTGTAGGGGGAGGAGATACTGTAGGGGGAGGAGGTGATCCTTGATCACCTCCTCCCCCTACAGTATCTCGATTGCAGCGGTCGCCCGACCCCTCCACCGGCGGCCTCGTCTTCCTATCGCTCGATTCGAACACCGAACGGGTGCGACAACAGTCGGCCGTAGGACGATCGCCATCGAAGATGCCCGCCCAGCTGATTCATCCGGCCCCGATGATGAGAGTGGTACGGTAGCTTTGAATATTGATTGGGAACTGACTTTATTCATTATTCTACGATGCAGTCGTAGTTGATATAGATACATCCACCCCTTGATGATTAGTGCTTTGAATAGTGATTGGGGACTGAATTTTGAATACTTTTGAAGTAAATAATGCATTAGTACGATATTTATTAGCTGATTCATCCGGAAAAAACTACTGAAAAGCCGGAATTCTTCAATCTGTAGATTCGGACGAGCCGCTACTCTCCGGTTCCGGTCTCGTCTCACAGGAGTGCGCAGAGGACGTGATGAGTGCATGGAGAGCGTGTATGGAGGAGTGGAGGGCGAAGGAAGACGGGTGAGTGGATGGGGGTACGGTAGGATACTGTAGGAATACGGTAGCCGAACCATACTTGCAGTAGGAGTAATGAAGGGATAGGGAAGATGAGATTGACGTAGATCAAATGAGTGATGGGTACCGATGGAATACTGTAAGGTCACGGATGAGATGCTTGAAGAGCTCAATTACTTGAGTCCGTGAAGAGAAACACCAATTGCATGGATGGGAATGTGTTTGTCAAAAATTTTTGCAGTGCCCGACCCGACACACTCGCTTCACTCATCGCCAATGGTGTACCGGATATGCTGCGAGGAGAGGTGTGGCAGTTACTGGCTAAGGTTCGTATTTAATTAATTAACTAATTGGGTTAAGGAATAATCAAAATAGTCTTGTTTGATGAAAATATCCAAAAAAAATGCTCGCCAAAAAAAACTCGCCAAGGTTGGTATTCATTTACCGCAGGATACTCGCCCAATATATTCTCCCCTTGAATGTCAAGTAATGATGAGATACTTTTGCGAGATTTTAGTATTCGCAAATGTATTTAATTAGCTAAACAAAATCTAGAATCGCTCTATTAAAAGTGCCGGAATTGTGAGTATTAGTTTGGCAATAATAGCCTCTCAAGTAGATTTGTTTCACCAAAACTATACATTCAACGGCAGCGGATTGAGGGCAGTTATTCCTCCAAAGCTAGTTAAAAAATATTATATAAAATTTGAGGTGCACCTGGACAAGGAACTGAAGGAAAGCTATCCGGGACTGCTTGAAAAGGTTTATTTTTTGATTTTTTGAAGTAATTTAATAATTTTACAATTGGGAACCATTTCTTCACGGCAGATTTATAATTTTAATAATCAATGCCTACCGTAACCTACCGTACCCCCTGAATTCGTTGCAGGACTGCCTGGCAGAGCAGGTGATCCTGCGCGACATCCACCGCACCTTCCCAGCTCATGAGTACTTCAAGGTACGTTTACGGTCTTATCGATTACGGTACTTGCAAGAGTGTGAAGTCAGAGTGTGGGAGAGGGACTTCAAGGAAAAAAGCGGTTGATCAATTCTTCGTGCCTCTCCCTGAAGAAAACAATTGTAAATGCCCAAAAATAGTGAAGAATGTCTTGTTTGTCTTCACTGATCTTTGATCTTTGACCTTTACCCTTTGATCGTTGATCTCTCGCAGGCGTCAGGCGGTGACGGGCAGCAGAAACTGTACCGTATCAGCAAGGCGTACGCGATTCATGATGAGGAGGTACGGTAGATTATTGATTGCATCTCAGCATACTGTAGGGATACGGTACTTTATTGATTGATGAAGGCATGATAGGAGTACCATGAATGACGTCTAAAACAGCGAATCTGTGGATATTTATCAATCCAATACATAGTCTGCATCCAGCACTCTTTTGAAAACTTCAGTAGACTTGAAGGAGAGGTGAACCATAACAGTTGTTTGGTGAACTGTAAAATAATCCGTACAACAAAATAAATGTCAGGTCTCGTACTGTCAGGGATTATCCTTCCTCGCGGCTTCGCTGTTGTTGCATGTAAGCTTAACATTATTAATTAACTTTTATGGTTTCGATTTAACTCTCAAGCGAGCTCAATTAAGATGCCCGAAGACGAGGCGTTCTGCACACTAGTCAAGATAATGTTCGACTTCCAGCTGAGAGATCTCTTCAAGTCAGTTTCATTCGCCTTTTCCTCAACTGAACGAATTAACAATTTTCACATTTGTTTGCATTCGGCGAATACGCAATGAAAAATGGTGGTGGTTTTATATTTTTTTGTGCGAGAAGTACGATACAATCCATTAGAGATAAGATAGGAATAAGGCAAAGACGTCCAGAGACTTGAAAAATATCATTTGAGTTTCACAAGGCGGTCATAGCCGAATTACCTCGAATTAAATTCAGTTTTTTCTTTCCCTTTGCGTAAAAATAAATTCGCAATTCGCAGGCTTGGCTTTGATTCACTCCATCTGCGCTTCTACCAGCTGAATGCACTGATCAAAGTGAGATTTGAACCATTTCAATTCTCATTTCGACTCTCACTCCTTATTACTCTTCATTACCGGTGAGAAAGAAGATGAGGATAATGTGTAGGACTCTTTCGTTTATGGAGGCGTCACCTGTCTTTGCTACGAATTATACTCGTTTCCGATGGATACTCGTATTCTTCTCTTACAGTAATCGTCTGTTCAGGACTACGAATCAGAACTGTTCGCTCATCTCGACAAACTGAGCGTTGAAACGCACATGTATGCGGTTAGTTTCTCGTCTAATTATCTCAAATTGTCATGGTCTCTCGCTTTCTCTGACGTAAAAAAAGAAGATGGTGAGGATAAAATAGAGATCAATTCGTCCATTTCAGAGCCAGTGGTTCCTGACGCTGTTCACGGCCAAATTCCCACTGCAGATGGTCTTCTTCATCATCGATCTGTTCCTGAGTCAGGTACAGTTGAGGGTTACGGTACATAGATTGCGATTATTCACTATCTAGTCACCGTGGATATTCGACAAAAATACGAGCGATTGTTTAAAAAAATTGAGGTAGTATTAAATATTTTGCATTCAGGGTATGCCGACCATCTTTCACATCTCGCTCGCCCTTCTGCGAGACTCGAAGAGGGACTTATTACAATTGGACTTCGAAGGAATATTGAAGTACTTCCGTGTAACCCTACCAAGGAGGTACGGTAGTTTTGACATACGGTGGTTTATTGGGAGTACGAATGCTTGATATGTTCTGTTGAGGAGATCGTAGAATCCTCCTCTAAATAACATGTTGTTGTTGGTGGTTATCCTTGTTATGAGGTAACATACAAATGCAGTACGTTGGAAAACAACACACATCCTCTACGCAAACGTTGTTAAGGACCACCTCTTTTTCGTGAGCCACCAATTCTATCAAGAATCCGTTTCATCATTTCGCGTGCTCTTTCACCGAATTGAGGACGCGGAATGAAGAGACGTATTCTTCAGTCTGCCAACCAAAATATTTTCATGTCTCGTCGATAGAAATAGTTGTTGCCAATTACTTCTTTTGTGGGTGGCTAGAGGGGAGAGGAAGGAAGGAACGAATTCCCGGGAGAGATTCAGCCTCGATTAGCGGCAGTCTTTCTCATCGTTCTTCGTTCCCTTTTTCACTTTAGCATTCTTTTTTCTAGTTTAGTAACAATGTCTGGGCTTGTATAATGACTTTTCATAAAGCAATGAACGAATTCCCTGGAGAATTTCAGCATGATTAGCAACAAGTTCCGTTTTGTCTTTCCGCTCGTTCCTTTTCTTCATTTTCCATTGTGTTGGCATACTTTCTCGCGTTTCTCTGCGGTTTTCAGTGGTCCGCTACGTCTATCTCGTCGTTAATTCATTTTGTCTTCTGCAAGACTATTTCTACTCTAATTGCCCTGCAATCCAACTTGAGAGAGAATATCTCGCTGTTTCTCATTATCGCTTTCCTGACGTAAATTTGGTGCCCCATGAAGAGCGAAATTTACAATACATTGGCCGAAAGTTGGAAAAGCGCATAGGGGGCTTGTGGATAGGAATTCGCCTCTTCATTCCTCAAGTCTCTCAGTGGGTCTTATAGAGCGGGCAGAATTAAGAGTCCAATTGTTCACCCTGACAACCATAATTTAGATGAGCGGCTCGCCGATACACGTTCTTCCATTCAGAGTTATCTAGGTAAAGCAATTATTAGAATTCTGCGTAAATTGCAAATTTCCGTGTCGCATTTTAATTCGGACACGCATCTGCGTACTCATTTCCAATTCTGAAAATTGTCTCTTTTCTTCTCCTCCTCTCTCTCCTCCTCCTCCCTTTTCCCTCTATTTCTCTGACCGACTAGAGAGCACGCGAAACGAAGAGAGCATTTCTTCCTATGTCAACCCTTCTATTTGTGCAGCTGGAACTACGTAGTCCACTAACTTTTTAATTTTTTTTCCGTATTAGAGGGCTGATATCGATTTCAGCGTTGTTCTTATTATATTATGGGGAGGGGTTACTTATTAATTATTTAAAAATAATTAAATATCAGATACCGAACAGAAGCTAACGCACGCAGTCTGATTCAGAGGGCGGTCGAGCTAAAGGTGAGAATCAATTAACCTATTTTGAAAATGATCTAAAGGGTGAAATGAACTAGATTGAAGTGAACTAGCCCAATCACTACATTCTTAATCCAATGCAAGGAGTGTAGAAAATGGTAGAAAATGGTCGGAAAAAAATTGATAAATCAATAATTACTCAGATCTCGCACAAGAAGCTGGCCAAGTACGAGGCGGACTATGTGGAGATGAAGGAGAAGGAGGCCGAGGCGGAGGACCCGACCAAGAGGCTACAGGTACGATATTGAAAACTGACTTTATTGATTAGGAACTGACTTTTTTGTATTTTGAATGGAGAAAGAGACCGAATCGGAGGACGCGACAAAGAGGGTCGAGATCGAGGACTGACTTTATTAATCTATAATTAGGGAATGGTTGCGGATAGTATGACTGCGGTTGGAGAGAGGTAGGGAGCGATCGAATAATGGCTTTGTTGACTTACATTTTGCTTACAGCCTTTTTTCTATAGATACGTAATAATGAAAATTTTTAAACAATTTAGCGCGAGAACGATCGGTACTGCAAGACGATCATCCGGCTGGAGCAGGAGAATGATGATCTGGCGCATGAGCTAGTGACGAGCAAGATTGAGCTGAGGAAGAAGCTGGATACGGTAAGTACGGTTGGAAGTTATAATGGACTGACTTATAATTATTGGGCAGATTTCAACTGATGAAAAAATTGAGGAAGAAGCTGGATACGGTAAGATTTTTCGATTGATACGGAAGATTTGGTAGAAAGGGATAAACGACTGACTTTATAAAGATGTGCGCGTGTGTGTATCTAGGTGACGAGTAAGATCGAGCTGATGAGAATGTTGGAACGATAAGGACTAACTTTTCAAATGTTTGGCGTAAGAATCTTTTTTTGTTTTTTTTCCCGAACATTGTCCAAAGACGAGATTACTTCCGACTTTCCACTTTTGGGATAGATACGTGGGCGGTGAAACTCATTACGGCGGAAACACTTGAAACTTGCTTTAGTGATAATTGGCATTTTTACAGCAGTGACGCGCTTCACGACTGTAAATAGCTATCATAGTTAATTAACCTAATTACCACAATCGCTGAAAAGGGTCCATTATTAGTGGTCACAGCCATTCGAGCCGTATTTTGATCTTTGATTTCTTCCCAAAAGTTGATCTTTGATCTTTTCCACCTTGGTCTATGATCTACTTCCAGGCCGAGGACGAACTAGAATCATCGAAGAATGCAGTGGAGAGACTAAGTAGGGCGAATGCCGATGTGATGGAGGAGAACAAGTGAGTAGTTTTTATGAGACTCGAGGCTTGATGTGGGAGACGGTAAATCAAATACTTTGAAGTGAACTATAGACATAAACATAAATATCATAATTTTGAAATTCAGGAACCTCCTTGCGGAGTACGAGCAGCTGAAGGAAATGTGCAGGCGAGAGGTGAGCATTTGGATTATCTACGATAGGGTGTCGTTCATGTTCAGTTGGTCACGATATCAATTGCAAGAAGAGACGATAACTATGTTCACATTCTTACATGTAGAAACAACTTATTCATTTCACTCAGAGAATCAGTAGAATGGGGTTTTGTAATTGGGGAATTTTTGGGAAAAAAGATAATTATTGATGTTCAGGTGGAGCGACTGGAGATCGAGGGCGAGACGAAAGAGCGCGTTGCCAATGAGTACAAGGTCAATATCGTTCAATCGTCTCTCGTTTTACTGATTGAAAAAAAAAACGAAAAGGAAAAGTGACAGCACTTGATACTCCTGGTGTGACATTATTGACGTTTCATCGCACGATACGCGAATTTCATAATCTGACTGTATTTCATGATTTCAATTTCTAAAGATTAAATCTATATAATCAAGGGCTTCTTCGCTGAGCAGGCCAAGGGCTGAACGGGAGCGAGAAGAGTTCGACAAGCAAAAGAAAGCGATCATGGTCAGTTTTTCAAAGGGGGAGAAGCAAAACGCGCAGGTGACCGTGCGAAATGGAAAGCAAAAATTGAAAACTTGGGAGTCTCGAAAGGGTTATCGAGTAGCAGCGACACATCATGCTAACAAATTCATCTACCCAGATATTGCCCCTATCTCCTATTAACGGAATTAATTACCACCGGAGAATTGCGTAATTATGACAATTTTGTCAGTCAAGTGAAAATTTTTTAGTTTACTTTCGCGAATGCAGTTGAGTTTCACCGACTTTAGAAGATTACGTGAGAGCTCCGAATGCAATGTTCGATCGGATGAGGTCATGAAAAAGTGTAAAAGTAGTACTCGATTCCCAACCGTATAGGTATTACGATATGATTACAGTAGCACCTTTAAAAATCATTACTCTACCCAGTCGCGCATCTCTCGTGCGATTCGTGCTGGTCGAGCGTGCAGGAGTGGGAGGCGAATCGGAGTCCCGCACGGAGTCCGCAGGAAGAGGTATACGGTAGTATTGATTTGATGGCGAGTACGGTAGTATTGAGCAACTGCAGAATACTGTAGAAGTGATCGATATCTACGTTCTGATGAGTGGCTATTGGCCAGAAGTTACTACCAATTCGCCGATCTCTGGGGATTAGCAAGCCGGTGGAGGATGTAGCAATGAAAACTCTGAGATCAAAGATCAATTCAGCTCTTATTTTACTCCTTCATTACAGTTGGGCATCTCCGACTTGATCACTCGACTAGAAGAAAGGGAGGCCCATGTGCGAGCGGTGGAGTTGGAGCTGGCCCAGACAAAATTGTTACTCGTTGAGGTACGGTCTTTGTCAATTTGAAGGTACGGTAGGCTGGGTGGGACTGTCGCAGACGTGAATTTTGAGATCGATAAATCTACCGTACCGCAATTATCCTTTCGAAGTACATACAATGGCAGCAGATTTGTAGTGAAGATCGAATGAAATGGAAAAATGATTTTGCTCGACAGGCTCAAGCATTGATGATCAATAAATGATTATGAATTATGAATTACCCCAATCCTATCGCCGTTGCAGGAGCAGTGCCGAAACCAGGACCTCTCGCATCAGATGACTACATCGATGAGTTCCAATGGAGCAGCGGGCATGGAAAGCGAGGGCAAGAAGTGGCTAAAGAAGACCATGGCTAGTTTGAAGGTGAGAAATCAATATTAGGTATCCTGAAACTTTCCTAAAAAACCGATGAGCTTCTTCTCAAAGCCTCAAATTACTGTTTCAGATCGATCAAATAAATTGCAACGGGAACTGAATTTACTAAATAATTTTGTCTAAATTGGCTCGGTGATCCAGGAGATAAAAATAATATAATTGCAGGACGTGCGCACGTCGCTCAAGTACAATGAACGCACGAACAGCGCTGTGTCCGTGAACGATCGGTAATAGACTCCCCCTCTTTTGACCTACCGCTACCTACAGTATCCCATGATAAGCCCCGCCCATTTTTACCTTTTCACCTAATCACTACAGTAATTATGATAACCCAATGCCCCTTGCAGTAACCTCGATGGTAATATAATGATACTTATTCACCCTTGCCTTGTTTCTCTCAGATTTTCACTCTGTAATGCCGCCCGGGTTCCCTTGAATTCACTTTCAGATTAGTTTTGGAGAATGTAACATTGTATTTGACTGATGATTTACTTATGTGCCATTGCCACTTTATGATAGGATTATTCGAACAAGTTCCCGAGACATTACGGTAGACCGGATATCGATCGAACAAACACTAGAGTCGTCCCTGTCCATTTCTTCATATCCATTTCACACACGGGTCGCCCTCACTCTAACTAGACTAACCCTACCGTAACCTGAGAATACCGTAACCCCGAAAGAGACTGTGGCCCGTCGATACTGTGTAATTCGGTAACAAAATGCGTATTGTTGTAACTAATTGCGTCCGGTAGAAGAATGAGTAGATAATTTATTAGCCTTGCGAGAAATGCGTTCGAGCCAAGTGATAAACTTTTAAATTTTTGCGATTGTTGTTCATTTATCCAAGAACGCGAACAATATCGAAAAGATGTAGCAGAGCATGATGAACCGGGTCTGTTTTCGGATGGAGAATTTCTTCAGAGCTAAAACCCCCTCTCTATTATCTTGTTGATGTTTGGGAAAATGTGGCTCACCACCCAGCCCTCAACCCCCTCTGCACATATTACATTTGTAATAATGTCATGTTGTTAGGCAGTCAATAAAACATTTATTGGCACGGGTGTCGAAACGACGAAAAAAGTGAGAAGATCTATGGCGGGTCTTTGAAGATTCCGCCTGAGAAGTACCCGTTCAATATGGTGAATATCTCGTTGTGAGGGAATGATGAGGAGATGAGTGAAATAGAGACAACAAATAGCTAGAAGGGCCGCCAAATCTTACTGGGCGGCGTATCCGGGTCTGAATTCGATTGGTAATCTGATGTGGATGACCTTCTTTTTCTAGGAGTTTCAGTAATCATATTGGGCATAACAGTTGGAAATGGAAAAGGAAACGTATGAAAGGGTGGATAATAAGGCATAAAATTGAGAGGTTCATTCAAATGATTATGAGGAACTCCTATTCGAGGAGCCATTGATGGTACTGGTGAATCCTTCTTGTGTCGAGCATCTCGGGGTCCATCAACCGTTACCTGGAAATAAGTATAGATGAGAACTGAATGTACTGATTGAACTCATGAAATGAAGATGCCTTTAGAGTGTTGTGAGAATGCGAGGTAAAATTAAATTCGTGGCTTGTAAGCGATTGCTTTGTCGATAAGTGTCTTTGCTAGATGAGAAAAAAGGCTGCAAGGTTGCAGTTCGAGTTTCCTGTTTGTTCCAATGTAAAGTGTCGAAGAAAAACTTCAAGATCCAAATCATCTTGAAAAAATGTTTAGTAGAGAAACAAACCTTGATCGCTTTATTGATAGTTCCAATGTGTATCGGTGTAGAATGAACGGTTATGGTGATGTGAAAGCTTTTCCCTGAAGAAAATATTTCCATAGTTCAGAACTTTACATTCCATAATCTAAATCGTTGTCCAAAATGAGACGGAAATACGAAAGGGCAGTTTAGAATGATTTAGAGAACACGTATTCATTCCCTGAACTATGTGCGAATTAGAAATACCCATGTCGTCTCCCATTCGAATCCGTCTCTATCTCCATGAAGATCAGCCGCAGAAAGCGATTGGATCTTTCACCGGTCATCTTCCTATCTGACCGATGCTCTGACTCTCTCTATTTCACACACTCTCTCACTCACTCTGACCGACAAGAGAACTTGACAGATTGAGAGTGTCATACCATTCCCTTCTTGTGAAAAGAAGAGCGGAGAGGACACGGTAGATATTCATCTACCCGCATCCCCTTCTTCTCTCCTTCTTCCTTTCCATCTCCAACCCGCAATGCGAGCAAGTGAGGGAAATGAGGGAGGATAGATGAAGGAGGGAATGAGTTCGTTTCTCACCTCTTCCACTCTTTCCAATGAATCGAAGGTCATTGAATTTGGCCATCTGATTTCGAACGACAGCGGTGGCATTTCGAACCTGATAATAATCCATTGATTATTCAGGCGATTCCCTTTACGTTTTTATGCCACACCTTAATATGAAGTCTTACGAAATTTTCAAGATGTCGATTCATTTCCGGATATGCAACTCTAATAAGGAAGCGAATAATAAATCTACATACCTCTCCACACGGATTCTCATCATTAGCAGCAGATACGGACACTTGAGTTCCATTGGGTATTGGAATGAGAAGAAGAACGAGGAACGGATCGGGAAGAGACTGAAATTATTGTAAATGATGGTATCCAATAAAGATCATAAGCCTAGTTGTGTACAATACTATTTTTTGAATAACTAACTCATCCGTGGTACTGCAATTAATTTCTGATCATGGCCAAGAAGTGAAAACATGTTGATAGAGAGCCAACAGTTGGTCACAAAAGCCGCAAATATTCTATAAAAACCAACATATTTCAATTATTCATGCAGCTTCCTGTTCCTATGGTCAGGCGTCTCAACTGAATATTTCGAAATCAATGTTACTTAACTTTCTAAAATGCTGTCGATCGACACAGTCCATAACGAGGATCACGAAGATGATATCCCACCTTATTGCATCTCCAGTGCGCCGGCAGTTGGCTGCATACAATGTACGGGTTTTCGGTCGGAATATATTTCGCCGGTGGAGCATCCCTCAACGCCGCTCGCACTTGCTCTAGTGGATCCATCATCGATGAGGAGGATGAGGAGGAGGAGCGAGGATGACTGAGAAGAGGGCGGAGTCAGCTACAGTCGCCGCACTCGTTCGGGATCAAACGGGGCCAAGCGCGAGAGAGAGATGCGTATCTCACCTGGAGTGGTGGTGGTGGTTGTGTTGGGGTTTACACCCCTCGCTGACACATGTTCTTTCTCGCTCAACCGTCAGTTGCGACTGCTGCGGTTTGTCGTCGGTTTGTCGGCCCACTCTCGAGAGTCTCGCGTAATGACAACATTGATGACACCCCCTTGCCTCGGCACCCTCTATCTCCTATCTCTGTCTTCCTTGCTCCTCTCTCTCTCTCTCTCTCTCTCTCTCTCTCGAATCCTTTGCTCCTTCCCCTCCTTCCGCATTATCATAACCGCAGGCGCTTATCAAGGTAGAGACCAACCATCATTTCCGTGATTTTCGAAAATGGTTGCGTATTGTGTACTACGGTTGCACATCAGGAACTATGAGACATATTGATATTATCGAAAGAGGAATTCGTAGCGAACTGGAATAATATAAGCCGGAGAAGCGATACTTAAGCTGCCATGAACAATCATTGGAATATGATCATTTACCTTAACATATTGAAGTACATGCCTTGATTAACTGAAGAACGAATGCTTTTATCTATTGATAACATCTAATTAGAAATGCACCAAGTGATAAAAAGAGTCTCTTGTCCATGGATCTTCTCTAAACAGTTGTACGGTGCTCCCTTCGTTGCCCGATGACCTTGCATGGGAAGGAGCCACGGGTAATCGAGTTTCTGCATTGTACGGCTGCATCACCCAAAAATCAGCGAACTATCCAAGACATATTCGTTCCGAGGTTCTTCTTTAAAAGGATCACAACAGAATTTCTTTTTGAACCTGAGTAAACAACAATGGATCACGGCATGGATCATACTGTCAATGTTGTAGGCAACACGGGGTCTGCATAGCAAGATGAATGTACATCTCCGATTCGTAGCTGTGCATCTCATAATCACGAAACCATTATATGTAATAACATTTTCAAAATCATGCACGATCGTTTCCTTTCGACACTGCTCAGTGAAATATGGCCATGGTTGCGCCTAAAATTCGCCTCTTCATTCCGCCTGTCCACTCATCGCTCTGACCCTATAGAGAGCACGAGTAATCAAGAGGTGTATTCTTCATCATGGCACTCCAATGGTTGCGCCCCTTTGTGGGGGGAGTGAATCGGGGAGTGATAAGGGCTTGCGGTTATGATAATGCCCGAGAGAAAGGCAGTATAAGAGCGACTTCAAAATCTGTCCCTCTCATTTCGAAATGCTCTCTTGCCGATGAGAGAAGCGAGAGAGCACGGGAAGCTGGGAGAGTGTCATATCATCTTCCACAAGATGGAACGAAAGATGAGAGGCGGTGTTGTTGTCATTAGCTGACTATTCTCGACTGACACAAACCGCAGTTGCAACACACCCCACTCTCGGGACCCAGCCGTCAAAGAACATGTGTCAGGGCGGGTGTAAACGCAAGGTGAGAGATACTCATCTCCTTCTTCCATCCCTCCCCCTCTTTCATCCCGCCTTCCATTCCCCGCACAAGAGCGCGCACTCACTTCGGAAACTTCATTTCGATCGCAAAAGCCATCGTCCTAAATCCGACCGTTTTTCCTGGTCCCATGTCCTCATTTTGCCTCTAAATCCGCGTTCAAACACACAATTGCGCAGTCTTTGACTGGCGACCGCAAAATTGTTATTTGATGTTTGATGGGGTCACGTGTCGTTTATTGCTATAGTAGGGTGGGCTCCGGCGTCTTCTCCTGAATCCTTCCAATTCTCCTCCACAGATGATGTATCGGTTTCGAATGCAACATTCCAATCTCAGCTATGGTACAAGCCGAGTCACCGCGACAAAGCCCCGCCTCTCACCGCACCTCCTAACTTTGAAGCCCCTCATTCTCGAGCCCTAATTCTAATTTCACTTCATAATTGTTCACTTCATAAATTTGTTTTGTCCTTTGGGCTATCAAACCTTTTTTTTTGCATACCTCATTCGTTTGCATCTGATTTTTTTTAGTTGCCAGGAATGGATCAAATTGGAATTTCATTGATCCGAAATAATTTCTATTCATCTTCTTTCAGATGACAATGGACGAACTCCGGCAGGTTCGAGTGGAGTTACGGGAGGGGCCGATCACGAAGTATATTCCCACCGATTCGCCCTACATAATGTGCAGCAAACTTCCGGCGCACTGGAGATGCAATAAGGTCGGTTCGTCTTTATTCGAGGAAGTTTCAAAACAGTAATTTCGAAAATCCTTCATGGACCGAATGAAACAACAATGAAAAGGAAATACAATATTTGTACTTTGACCAACCTCATTTCAGTCCCTTCCCGATCCCTTTCTCGTTTTTCTTCTCATTCCAATACCCGATGGAACTCAAGTATCCGTATCTGCTGCGAATGATGAGAATCCGTGTGGAGAGGTATGTGGATTTATTATTCATTTCCTTATTAGAGTTGCATATCCGGAAATAAATCGACATCTTGAAAATTTCGTAAGACTTCATAATAAGGTGTGGCATAAACACGTAAAGGGAATCGCCTGAATAATCAATGGATTATTATCAGGTTCGAAATGCCACCGCGGTCGTTCGGAATCAGATGGCCAAATTCAATGACCTTAGATTCATTGGAAAGAGTGGAAGAGGTGAGAAACCAACTCATTCCCTCCTTCATCTATCCTCCTTCATTTCCCTCACTTGCTCGCATTGCGGTTGGAGATGGAAAGGGAGAAGGGGGGAGAAGAAGGGGATGCGGGTAGATGAATATCTACCGTGTCCTCTCCGCTCTTCTTTCACAAGAAGGGAATGGTATGACACTCTCAATCTGTCAAGATCTCTTGTCGATCAGAGTGAGTGAGAGAGTGTGTGGAATAGAGAGAATCAGAGCATCGTCAGATAGGAAGATGACCGGTGAAAGATCCAATCGCTTTCTGCGGCTGATCTTCATTGAGATAGAGACGGATTCGAATGGGAGACGACATGGGTATTCCTAATTCGCACATAGATTGGGGCATAGTATAAGCTTACCAGAAAAAAAAACAAAAAAACACTCACAATGTATCCCAATATCAGCTACATCTAAGGTATATTGTATCTTAACTTCTGCTGTGAAAATATGCAAAGGGCCTAAATATGCAAAGGGGTCAGCATAATCATTCTTTTTTTCCAGGTAAGAGCTTCCACATCACCATCACGGTCCACACAAGCCCAATTCACATCGGAACTCTCAATCGAGCAATCAAGGTTTGTCGGATATCAATATTGACAACCTTTACGGAAAAAACTCCAGAATCTTCAAGCAGCTTGTGAATTTTCTGTTAAGGTTGAGCTATGTGATCAAATCTATAAATTCGAGCAACAGCCTTGCATATTGGTGTGACTTGAGGTTTCTCTCGGGAAGTTTACATTAAAATTTGCTGAAAACTCCAAGAACCTTGCAGTGATTTTTTGCATCATGTGTGTGGGGGGGGGGGTAGTTATCGAGTCAGCAATCGCTTACCTCGAACGCTCCATTTTACCTCACTGGGGTTCAAAATACGAAATTCCTGAAAGAGAGAAAGACGAAACAAAGACATGAGTTTCAACTGCGAAAATTACTCTTTCGATTTTACGTGCTTTCTGTCCGATCAGAGAGGCGTGTGATCGACCTATATGAAGAGACGATTCCAAGATACCAACGAGCAATCAAGATTAGATTATCCTTCAAGGTAACGGTGGATGGTCCACGAGATGCTCGACACAAGAAGGATTCACCAGTACCATCAATGGCTCCCCGATTGGGCCTCCCCCATAATCATTTGAATTCACCTCTCAATTTTATGCCATATTATCCACCATTCCATACATTTCCTTTCCATTTCCAACTGTTATGCCCAATATGATTACTGAAACGCCTAGGAAAAGAAGGTCATCCACATCAGATTACCAATCGAATTCAGACCCGGAAACACCACCCAGTAAGATTTGGAGGCCCTTCTAGTTAGCGATTCTTTTCTCTTTTTTTTGTTCATCTCCCGATCATTCCCTCACAACGAGATATTCACCATATTGAACGGGTATTCCTCAGAGGCGGAATCTTCAAAGACCCGCCATTGATCTTCTCACTTTTTCGTCGTTTCGACACCCGTGCCAATAAATGTTTTATTGACTGCCTAACAACATGACATTATTACAAATCTAATATGTGCAGAGGGGTTGAGGGCAGGGTTGTGAGACACATTTCACCAAACATCAACAACATAATAGTCAGGGGACAAAGCTCTGAAGAAATTCTCCATCATCATTTTCTGCTGCAGGATTTCGAAATTGTTTGCAATCTTGGATGAATGAACAACAATCTCAAATATTTAAAAGTTTTATCACTTGGCTCGAATGCATTTATCGTAAGGCAAATATATTATCTACTCAGTCAACTACCGGACTCGGCTTAATTTGGAAACAACCAATCTCTTGGAAAATCGTTGTCTCATGTTTGAATGCTGTCCACTGAAAAATTATGTGCTAGATACGATGTAAGATAAATATTCATTGCAAATAATATGTTATCTTCCGAATTGTTTGTTGAATGATACCTCACATCAACAACCAACACATATCGAAGATGATTTATGCAATGTCATTTATTTAAATATGATTACTTGAAATAAATGAATAATTTATCCACTGATGAGTTCGTACTGGGCTTCGGCAGTGTTATCCTTGGCCTGGAAGGTATATCGTTTACTTAGTACATAGAGTGAGAAATTCGGGCTGCAAAATTGTCCAGAAGGCAGAGAAAAATCAAGAAAAGATTGATGAAAGGGAGGGTATTTTTCTCACTTGGAAGTGATCCAGTCCACTGAACTCCTTGACCAAACCAACATCGGCGCCGGGCATCAGAGAAGTCTGTCGGCCCCACGCCATATTTCCAACGAAGAGCACATTGTCATCTGAAGAACGGTAGGCTTCGGTAGGTCATGGTAAGGTTACGGTAGGGTTAGGGTAAGGTTACGGTAGGGTTAGGGTAAGGTTACGGTAGGGTTAGGGTAAGGTTACGGTCGGATTGGGGTGGACTATGATTGTGTACGATATGGGGATACGTAATTGAAACGCAACGGATTGTTGACTACAGTAAAGCTTCGTTATCGTTATGGCAAGGTTCCCGTCATTTCTGCTAGAGCGCTCGAGATGGTTCTCATTTCTGAAAGATAAATCAACGGACCTTTGGAGAAGATGGTAGCCACCCTCTCGGCCTCTTTGCCGTTCTCATCACCGCGCTTATTCACCTCTTGCAGAAGGGCAGAATAGGTGATCTGAGAAGTTTGATCTTTGATCTTTAGATTTAGAATCCACATTTTATTCCACACACTCTTAGAGGAACTTAATCAAGTGTTTAATTTTATTCCTAAAAGGAAAGAAATCATCGACACCGCAAGGCATCACAGCGCTTTATTTCTAGTGTGAAACATATTTCTTACTATCGCGGATATCTCTTGGCAGAGTTGCTGCCAACTTTTCATGCGCACTACTTTAATATCTACCGTATTCCAATACTTACCGTATCTCCAGGTTGGCTTTTGTACTCCTGACAGGCTGCCATAGTAGCGTTGTCCGCCGATCCACTACAGGTTCCGGCCGAGAACCTTCCTGAAAGTATTTTTTTGCATTTTAAACTAAAAAAATGGTTGGTTCGTTTGAATTAGCTGAAGAGATGAATGAAAGGAAATATATTAAAATAATTGGCTGACATTTCCGCAAGAGGGTACTCAGGTAGTATCAGACACAGGCACATGCCGTAGTGGGCACCGGAGATTGAGACGAGCGTGCGGACCTGCAAACATGCAGATGATCCTCGATTTGTTTTAGTTATAAAAATAGTTACTTGATTCTTGAGGCTGTCGCCGAGATTGCACGGTTGTCCAGCGATAATGAACTGAAATTTGTGAATTATCTTTTTTTATTTTGTGTTTGTCGAAAAACAGTAATACACTCTGATAACGTATCATTTACGTATATTTATTCTTTTTGAAAAGGCCTACCTCTCCACCCTGCAGTGCCATCCTAGCGATCGTTGCTCCCATTGAGTGAGCGATGATGTCAACTTTCTCGGACTGAATACCATTTATTTTCTACCTTTTTCGCGATATTTTAGATCTGGAAAGATCCTTTAGAGAGTTCGAAATACGGGTAATTGTCTCTTCATTTCCACCCTATCTGACCGATCAGAAAGGCGAGAAAGTGTCCTTATGTCGAGCTCTTGCAAAAAATATGAACGGATTGGTGTATCATGCTGTAACGCCAAAGAACAATACCCCAGTGTACTTGAGAACGCTCTCGATGAAGTAACGATGCGTCTTGACGTAGTCGCATTTAACCGAGCTGAAGGATGTTTATTTATTTTTGAGAAACTTTTGATCTTTGACGTTACCCTCTCGTTTCAGTCTTTTCACAATCGACCAATGAATTCCACATCTCGCTTCCGAATCAATTGGACAGCCTTAGCAGTATTTTAGCCACACCCTTTTTTTGTACGTTTCGAAAACATCTCACTTGTTCAGTGCCCCAGTATCCACAGCTCCGGGTTCCGTATGTTAGTCCATAGAGCTCCGCACCAGTATACCTTTGCTCTGCAAATTGTTCATTAATAATTGAATTTCAATTGATCATTCTGTTCCAGGTCAACATTCCAGATGTATGATTTAGACTATCATTAGCCTTCAATCTATACAAGAACGTCAAAAATATTTTTTTAAATAGGACGAATAAGAATAACCTTAAAATACTGACACTCTTAGTCCACCCCGTCTCCTTCGTTCTGCCTGGCCGAGCGAGAGCATAGTCCGAGTTGCCATGAATGAAGATCACCGGGCGGTGGGTGGTCTAAAAATAGCTATGGGCGGTGATGATTTTTTATAAGGTCTTTGCTGGTTATGTTGATTGAGTTCGTATTTTGGTTTTTGCAAGAATTCGTGCAAATTATGTTGACAGCTCCGTGGGAACTTTTTTTTTGCAAACATGTACAAAGATCGATCCGCAATGTGCAACCCTTCTCCATCAGAATGAAATTTACAGTTTATAAAAGATCAAAATAAGAGCGAACAGTGTATATTTTTCATGATCCTTTCAAAAGTGAAAGAGGATCTTCGCACCGCTTCAGCTCGTTCAGAGTCAAGGTTCAAGGAAAGAATTATCCTACCTTCTCCCCATCCTCCTTCTTGCCTCCGAAGGATCCAAACTCGTCATCGTGCTGCTGATACGCGAGATCCACAACGTATTTAGCGGAGTTCGGGTCTCTGAAGCGGCTTCGGATTTGAATAATTCATGGTTCCCGGATCCGTCATCTACAAATCCCGGCTCCCGGCTCCGGCTCCGCTCACTTCTTTAGAAATTCGACGAAGTTCGACGTGAAGGGGCCATCGGCTGCAGCAGCGGCTGAGAAATATCAATCATTATTACGGTGAATAGCGACAACGTTAGTTGGTCGGGAATCTCGGGATGGATTAGAATGCCCTGGCCTCGGGTTTGGCATAATTTTTTTTGAGCGTGCGGTACGACGATGTTTCGTGGTACGGAACCAATCCAGGATACAGCACCGCATTAATCCACCGTATGGTACCGATACTTTTCAGAAAAGTTTCCAAAGTTGTTTGGCACAGCGGTATCCAGTGAATCGAAGGCACGATACCTGTAGCCGCCGTAGCAACGAGAGTGAGAAGAGTTGATTGGAACATCGTTGATTTCTCTCCTCGAAACTCGTCGTTTTATAGGACATTTTCTTCCCAGGCGAATCAGGAATTTCGTAAGCTGCAAGCTTCTACAATTTCAATGTAAAGCAATTGCTATATTTAGCTACAGCTACATAAATTGGAATTAAAAAAAAAATCAATAATTCTTCAGCCGCTAGCCAGGTTGAGCAACTCGAATACTTTCGAGGTTTTTCGTCAACGAAGATATTTTGTTCACGTACTGAGATCATGCGTGGGTGGGCTAGTTACTTACATAGTGTTTTCCCAAGAGAACAATTTCGAAAAATCTCCACTTCCCAGTTCAAGTCCAACAAGTTGGCAATTACAGATTGTCTGAGGCTAATCTGTACTTCAGCCTACATCATAAATATATTTATAATCACGAAAGTGAACTCATGAACGCGGTATCCCATAGGGGAAAAGTGCGAGTCATCGCTGTCGTTCCTCGCAATCGGTGCAGAAAGGTGGCCAGGAATAAAATCATACAAATTTATGTTCTTGTAATCAATTTTATATAGTTGGTTCACACGCAGAGATGGATTGAAGCGAGGAAAAATAAGTACACTTCACACGGTTGTGAAACATATTCGTTCTGATTTGCCAACGCATTTCGGAATGAGCGTTTGATGAATGCATTTTACCGCCCACTCTAATCCTCCCTCGATCTCAGCTCCTTTATTTCTATGTTCTCTAACGTTTTTCATGGATAATTGAGCTGGGGAATGGAGTTCATGTGCTTTTGCCTATCAGTTATTGTGAGGAAGCGGAAATATTCGAATCCCCGTTCTCAATTCCTAAGTTCTCCATTTTCTCCGTGCATCAATGTTCCGTAGAGATCAGCATACAAGACGTCAGCATGCATACGCATACGCAAGTGAGAAGACAAAACTAGGGGATGACTAAGTGCAAATGCTTCGAGAGTGTAGCTTGGAAGAAATCGGCTGACTTTTTTCAATGTTTGGAGCGATGCGCAAAAAAGGCTACTACTGACAATTAAGACTAAACGAAGATCAAAGGAAATCCTTTTTATTCTTTTTTATACTTCTTTGCCTTGGTGGAATAAATTATTGAATAGTAAAAAGGAGAAAAATTAGGTGCGAAAGCACTGATTGTGAGGGAAAAGTCAAACATTTTTTCATGATAAACTTGAATGTGTATGAAATTGAATACCTTCAATAGAAAACCTGAAGATTTTTTCGAAAAAAATTACTGATTGTCAGGGAGTATACAACAGTAATCGGAATTCAAAGGACTATGAGTACATCAAGGTAAGAAACTGGTCGGTACAAATACAAAAAAAATCAAAAGCTGTTGTCAGAGAAATGGTCATTGTGTGCATGTCGAACAATGAGTTTGTGTTAAGCTCGTTCATTATTATGCTCGAGATTCAGAGAATCTTTTTTCATTATTATTTTTTCTTTTGGAATTGTCAGTTCCGTCTCTTTTAATCTTTTTTTCTGCCCTTTTTAATAAAGGTCATTCGTTCAATGTGAAATCTCAGCTGAAAAAATCATAAAAATCCAAATAACTGTTTATCATACGACTATTGTAGAATGTGCGAGAATATTGCTGATCTTTGGTCTGATGGATCACTCGTGAATGAATAAGCTCTTGAATTGGGGCATTGATGCATGTAATAACAAAGGAGTGCATAGGGTTATAGTATGTTGGAGGATACTGTAGATTGGGGATACTGTATGCGAGTAATCAATAAATTCTCCACGATCTGCCTCCGTGACGCGAGTGAGAGGTCACGAGATTGTACTGGTCGACGTATGTCTCCGTTTTCGTCTGAATTTAAATTAATTATTTTACGAAAGGATTCTTCATTTCGCATGATGACTAGCTCGTTGCCAGCCCCACAGGGCCCCTGGATCATATCTAAGTTCGAAAATAACGGTGTTTCGAAATTCCTATTGGGAGCCCCTACCACATCATTCGCCCGCCGCCTGATTACAAAAATTTGCAAACATACAGATATTGGAGTGTTACCGCCAAAAAGAGTGTATGCAAACCTGAGGGTGATTGTAATCGGCGTAGGCGAACTTGTAGTTGGACGCAGGTACTGGCGATGTCTGTCTGCCCCACGCCGTATTGCCGATACCGAGGACTGCGTCGCCTGAATTACAGTAGAATGCATTATTAGGGGGAGATTATCGGGATATACGGTAACCGGCGTTTACTGTAACTGACTGTTAGACCAGAGGGACGCGATGAATTGGGCCTCTTTTGGACCCTGGTTGATCTGACGAAGAACTGAAGCGTAGTCATCCTGATTATTGATTTATTAGATGACCTAGGTAGGGTATTCATCGAGATTCCCGACCATCTCTCGCTTCAAACGGTTAGAGATGTGAAAAAGCGAACGAAACTCAAAAAAGAGCGATAACTATTAACTACGGACTTGACGACGAGCATTAGACTTGCAGATATTAGAGAAAACAAGAGTATATAGACCTTTTCGCACGAATTATGGTCCACAGCACAGTTCGCAAGCGTGGCTTCGGCTTTTCCACACGTGCCTGGAGTGAAGCCTTCCTGAAAATGCAACATTTGCCCACACGACGACGATTCGGAAATCACACACACGACTACCGTACCTGACTGCACGCCGGCATATCTACAGTCTTCGGAGCGAGGCACAAGCACATGCCGTAATTTGCGCCGGAAATCGCAACAAATGCATCGATCTGAGAGTACGGTATACGGTAGTTACGGTAGGATTACAGTACCTTGTGCGAGAGTGATGGCCCAAGGTCGCACTGCTCCTCAGTGAGGTGCATCTGAAGATATCGTAGTGTGGTGAGGCTACCGTAATCAAGGCGATCTTTCCGAATCGTCGCTTGGTCAAATTCTCAAAGAACTTCGGTGGGGCCTACCACTCCTCCCTGGACAGCTTTTCTCGCCAGCGAAACGCCCATCGAATGCGCGATAATGTCCATTTTGTCCGCCTGGAAAAGTCAGTTATCGATTGAAATCCTTGGTAAAAGTTTGTCAATATCGAACAAGGCGACGTTTCGGATATCACGCCTATCGTACCTGCGTGTACGTCAGAATAGCCTCGATGAAGCGGCGAATGCCCACCAGATTGCGACAGGTGATGGAACTGCAAGATTACGGTAGCCGAGGGGTTACGGTAGATGTGCTAGGTCCGATACGTTACTTGAGCAGAGAATGCGTTAGGTTGCGCGACCCGTAGGTTAGACCGTAGAGCTCGGCACCGGAGTAGTTTCGCGCCTGAAGTTAAATGTTACGGAGGTTAAAGTTACGGTATAAGTGAGCATAGCCGCATTCGGGAACCGGTATTTGATTAAGATTACGGTAGGTTACGATACCCTGAAGTATCGGACGGAATTGTCCCATCCTGGAGCGTCCTCCGAGAACCAGAGTGCAGAATCCGAGTTGCCGTGAACGAACAGGACCGGGTGATGAGTGATCGGAATCTGTGATTGCGGTATTGCTTCAGTATTCAGAGGTACCGTAGCAGGCTGCGGAACCACCTGGGATTAAAGTATCGCTACAGCAACATGCCCTACTACCGTAGTAGCCACATCTTATTTTATTATTACGGTATCATGTGGGATCTAACGTATCCAGCTCAAATTCAATCTGGTATTTCGGTACCCCTACATTACCTGCTTAGCTGCCATACAATCGTTGATTACATTATCGCCTTCACAATCAGCTAGCTACCATAGGTAAAGCTACCGTACCGAAATTTCGTCCGCGGCTTTGCCGCCGAAGGTTCCGTTAGATCCGTACTGTTTGAAGGAGGAGAGGGCATACTCGTTGCGCACTTGGTGCCTGTATGGATACGGTAGTTTCGATTAATGGATACGGTAGTTTAATCGATAAATGTGATACCGGATAGATATGGTAAGTAAATCAATATCCGAGATATCGAATGGATACGGTAGTTTCGATCGATAAACTAAATACCGTACGTCTGCAAGAACTTGTAAAAGTCCTTCGTGAAGGGACCGAACTCCTCCGCGGCTGCGGCTCCGACAAGGAAAGTCACGAGCAGGATACGGTAGGAGACCATCGATTTGACAACTGATTTGCGATGGGAGCTTCGCGTTGGAGCTCCATCTGACTCTTTTTATAGTCACCAGAAGGCTCCGCCCCTCCGGGCACTCTCTCGATTTCGCGTGCTGCCTCGCCTCGAAGACACCGAGCTTCAAACTTTCGGAGCACGAGAGGAATTGGCTCCGCCCCCTGGCCAAACTACGGATGACAACGCCCACTGGCTCAAGGGAACAGAGCGCAAATTAGGGATGGCAAAAATTGTCCATTGCGTTGTCTCAGACAATTTCATTCCGAACTTTTCGGACCGGTCGTTGTCTCAGACAATGAATTGTCTCAAAGTTCGGACAACAAATTGTCTGAGACAATTTGTTGTCCCAACTTCAAAATGGAGATAAAAAAGTGGTTCAAAATATTTTTTTGCAAAAAGTTGCATTCTATTATGAATAATAAGGTGATGCCGTTTGAAATGAATACCTTTTGACTTTCATTGAGTGTCGCTTGCATTTTTTATGCGATTTGTTGATTGGCTTGCTCGCATAGAGTTTATAAAAACTAATATATATCTTTTTAGATTCATTCTGAATAGTATCTAGATCACGTTTGAGACCACATCTCCCCTGTCTCTTCTCGTTTCTCTCCATTCTATCATGTCTCAAACTTTAGAAAACGATCAATGTACTGGAACCACTCCTATGTTCAGAACGATATACTAATATTATGCAATTGTCTTATTTTTGCACCTGATTTCCACTCGAAAATAGTGATAAAATGTTTGAGACGATTTGTTGTCTCAGCGATTTTTCTCAAAGACAATTTGTTGTCCGAGAACGCTCGATCATTCCATTCTCGGACTCATTCTTGTCTCGCGGCGCGCGCGCGGTGCGGTCTCCTCAGACAATTTTTGCCATCCCTAGCGCAAATAGGATTGATGAGTAATTTCATGATTTCCTCCAGATCATTGAAAAGATTAAGATTTTTATTTCACGGTCGTGTCTCTCCCGGAAGTCTGGTGAAACGTAAAAATAGTATTATCTGAAGAGCATTGAAGCGTGACATCTTCCGTTTCCATAATATTGGTAAATGCACAAAAGGATAGAAAATCTCAATGAACGATGAAACTGCATTTTTTTTTCCAATTCCATTCATTTATTTTTTAAAAAAATAATCGATATTTAATTTAAAATAATTTAAATAGTACAAAATAATACTCCTGTTGGCAAACTTCTAGGGCACGTTTACCTTTCGTAACCGAGGTTACTACCAATTTGCCCACCCCTGGGAGATAGCAAGGCTTGGTCTGCCTCGGCGATTTCGAAAAAAACAAATCAAACTCTTTCGCAAACATTTTTTATGTTCAAGCAGGAATAATAATGAGAAAACAATTGTGATCACAGAAAAAACACAACATATTGAAAGGACTATTCTACGGACTAGCTATCGAACAATTACAACGGTACATAATCAATAAAACAAATGCTAATCAGCGCAAGTGGTGTTACTTCTACAACGAAATAAGCAACTTCCATCCTTTCAACATCACATCCTTCGGACATAGGAAAAAGGACACATTGATTCGTCGACTAATCAGATTTGTTTCAGTTGTATTAGAAAAATCTAGCCCGGTTCTCACATCTTGAGCCACCAGTTGCCGAAGTCGTGATGATTCTGAAAAAAAGTAGCCAATGTCTTCTGAGATATTGCAGAACCACAAGGCAGCCGGAGCCCCAACTTTTCAATTACACGTAAACTTAGCACAAGCATGAGTCAAACGACAATAGAATACATCATCCTAGAGTTTGTCAATCATGAACTTGTATTTGAAGTTCAAGACGTAGAAAAAAAAACAAATTTGATCATATCCCATACGCAATCACCATCGATTGCCCACCCACAATCATTCTTTCCTTCATAGGAGCCACTCTTAAATGCAAGATCGGGAGATACTCACCCACAACCCTTCTTCTTTTCTTTCCCTTCTCTTTCGCACTCTGATTCTCCTTCTCCTTTGATGTGTTCAGATTGCCGATAGGTCGAGCATTTGGACGCTTACGACGTTCGGATCCATTCTGAAAGCAGGAAGAAAGTGAAAATGGGAGGGCAAGCGATCGACTGAGGGAAGAAATAACTCAACTTTTGGACACATAATGAAATGTAGAATGTAGAATAAGAAATAATGGTAACCTCGCTGAATCGCCTCTGCTGATCGACATATTCACTCGATGTGGTGCGTTCTGTAAGAAATTGAAATTTAATCGGCTGTAACCCATTCACAAAGGCACATTTACTCACCGACGAAATCATCTTCTGCCGCAATAGAACATCGCCCTGCTTGAGCCATCCAACTGCCGAATTCGAACTGGTTCTGAAATAGTAACCAATACCTCTCTTAGATAAGAGAGGTATTGGTTACTATTTCAGCCCACGCCTCTTCCCGAACCCAGGCAGTGGCCTGGTGTTCGGGTTGGGGGCGCGGGGAACCCGAACCCAGGCAGTGGCCTGGTGTTCGGGTTGGGGGCGCGGGGAACCCGAACCCAGGCAGTGGCCTGGTGTTCGGGTTGGGGGCGCGGGGAACCCGAACCCAGGCAGTGGCCTGGTGTTCGAGTTGGGGCCGCGGGGAACCCGAACCCAGGCAGTGGCCTGGTGTTCGGGTTGGGGGCGGGGAACCCGAACCCAGGCAGTGGCCTGGTGTTCGAGTTGGGGGCGCGGGGAACCCGAACCCAGGCAGTGGCCTGTGTGTTCGGGTTGGGGGGGGGCGCGGGGAACCCGAACCCAGGCAGTGGCCTGGTGTTCGAGTTGGGGGCGCGGGGAACCCGAACCCAGGCAGTGGCCTGGTGTTCGAGTTGGGGGCGCGGGGAACTCGAACCCAGGCAGTGGCCTGGTGTTCGGGTTGGGGGGGGGCGCGGGGAACCCGAACCCAGGCAGTGGCCTGGTGTTCGGGTTGGGGGGCGCGGGGAACCCGAACCCAGGCAGTGGCCTGGTGTTCGAGTTGGGGGCGCGGGGAACCCGAACCCAGGCAGTGGCCTGGTGTTCGGGTTGGGGGCACGGGAACCCGAACCCAGGCAGTGGCCTGGTGTTCGGGTTGGGGAGGAGGGGGGCGGGGGACTTAGCTTATGAATTCGTTGGTCAGCCATCAGAAAGTCCCTCCTTGACGGGAATGCTCGTTATCTCGTCCAGTGTGCCTACAAACAAATAAAATGTTTATTAATAAATTATTAACATGCTTATAGCGAATTTTATAAATTTTAATTTTATAAGTAATAAATAATAGTGATGAGCTTGTTTTTTTTATTCGCAGGTGTGATACAGTGTTCATATTTTCAAATAAGACTTGATAGAGAGAAAGGAACGGCAGGAACAAATAACTAAACGCACAGACATGAAAACTACGGATTTGCATTCATGTACCAGTTTATAAAGTAACCGTAATAGTAGGGGATCGATTGATTGTGATTTACCTTTACATTCTCGTCGTCTTCCTGCATTCCGATTCCTCTTACTCGTCGAAGTCGGCTTGCTCATTCTTGCTGTAGATAGGCAACAGCTTATCGCCCGGGAGTCAGCGGCCATTCGGGGCACTATAAATATTGAATAATTAATCATTGATCTCAGAGCAGCGATACAACGAAAATATTTATGCGGTAGATGAAAATAAATAGGAAGAATAGGAGAATCAAGACTGGACTGACAAAGACTAATGGCGAGCCAGAAAGCGTTTTGCGATGGGAATGATGACAAAAATTCTTGACAAGAGAGAACACTAACGAAATTGCGATGACTACACTATTTGAGGACTGCATTCCGATGGTCTCTGAAAGAGGACAGGAAATGATACATATTCCTGTTTGAATTGCGCGCGGCTGCCTGGCTCAGGGCCGGACCAGACCGGGTGTCCAGCACGACCCTCCACTCCTCTCTCTTCCAAAACCGGCTGGGCGGAATCAGCAGTCCGCCGCGAACTAATTACCGCGAGTTAATATTATTCAAAATCGCTGCGTGGCTCATTTGTGATACTCAGCCTAGAGATAAGAAGCGATAGAAGAGACGTACAGTAGTTTTTTTTGAAAAAAATTACAGTACTAAGTTTCTTGTACGGAAAGTTAAATTCTATCACGAACTGACTGTAAAAAAGGGGCGCGGGGGAGCGGTATTTCTTGCCAAGCCGGTCTTCTAGTGGAAAGGGAAGCGTAAGGCCCTGGAGGGCCGTGTTCCAGGCTTTTATAGGGTTAGTATCGATTTCTGACTTTTTTAATGCGCCAGCAATACTATTTCGACCATTCCCTATCAAATGAGCGAATAAAAAAGGGGGGGGGGGTCAAAATCGTCCTGGTTGGGTAACTTTAAAGTATTAATCACGGGTCGACTCGCCGACTACCAAGTGAACTAACTTCATACCGTACCCATAATCGACTTTTTTCGCTCTCGCGCGCTCGTTTTTCACAAATCTATTTTACCGTCGACGAAGTCGAAATTCCGATGCCAAGTGCATTCCTTATCACCCTCCTTAAGCCCCTTCTCCTCCCTGTGATAAGCAGCCCTTGATTCGCGCTAGACTGCGCTCTCAAACCTGCGATCGATTGGCTGGAGTAGATCACGGTGTCCGGCTTCACCTCCCTTCCCTTGAGTGTACTCTGATCACTGGTCGCGCATCGCGCTCCCTTCCTCCGTTCGCGCGCGCCTTTCGGCATCATCAACTGCCGCGTGCTTGCACCCTTTCCCATCTCCGTTCGCCCTCCGGCTTTTCGCGCGTTTCCCCCAGTGTTTTGTCAGCATACCCCAAATTCTAGCGTTATGTCTTCTAGACGGCATTCTAATCTCCTTGTGTGTGCGCAAAACGAATCGATTCGGTGATAACGGCACCTTGTCGTCGGGAAAACTCGCGGGAGCTGTCGTGTAACCCTGTCAACTTTGACCGTTGTTGCACTTGGTGCTAGGCATGCCCTGTCACTCGTTTGCCCCCTTTATCCCCCTAGATTGTCGCTTCTCTTCCTTCAATCGTCGTTGCCTTCTTTTTCTTATCAGTTGCCCAATTGTGCTGATTACGCTGAAAATGCGCTGAGACTATCCGTGACAAAACCCCTCGCGCAGTAGGTTCTCATCGACTTTTCTGTCTTACAGGCCTCGTATTTAAACGCTCGACCTTTTTGCTTGTTCATTTTAGCTTCAACTGCATTCAGTGCCCGCTCCTTTGCGCCAATATCAGTGACATCATCTTACAAATTGTCTGAAACCTATTTTTACCTTGTTTCCCGGGACCCTCGACCAATGTCCGAACCACGAGTCAACCTGGAGCGTCATTGGTCTCTGGTCCCGTTCTTCGTTGATACCAGGGTGCCCTTCACGTGCCCTAACCCAAGGCACGCTATCACTTGCCACGACCGTTCTGACCCCGAGCAGTCTCGAGGGGCCCGGGTGCCATATGACCATCTATTTTCATCTCTGGTATCAATAGGTTATCATCCTTCCAGAAGTCTATAGTCTTTTACATGCACTGGGCACGTGTGATTCCTTCTTTTCAGTGTCGTCATGTTTTGCGCAATCGCGACTGTCCCCTCCCCAGTTTGACCTGTTTACTATGTCCGGACTCTTACCTCCTCGCACCTATCAAAATTGGCTCGCTCACTCTCGAATGATAACGGAAACCCGCCGCTAGTTCCTCACGGCCTGCCTACTATCCTTGTTATTGTCTCTGTCGCGCACCGCGTCACACTGACCATACACCCCTCAAACAAGTATCGATTCGATTGCAGCTCGTCCCGGTCGTTGTTGGCGGCGCGCGACGTTTGCGAAACCTCGCCCCACCACACCACACCACACACGCACCGGACGACGATTACGGCACATGGCAGTGCCGATACTGAACGAGTCGCGGCCCTCCGCGGTCTCGATGCCTTCTGCGGAGAGCGATTCTGGGTACGATAGCGCGATTATCGATATATTAATTTTTGAATTTCATCAGCATCATTACGCGCATTAGTACTTGGGAAGTATCGCGTTTTGTTCATGGTTTTTTTTCAAAAATCGATAAGCGAAATCTAACTAGATGACATCAAAGCTTCTCTGTTTGTTGCCGAAACGCAAAGCAACTTGTTTCCAATGCAATCTCTCATTGAGCTTCAAATCGAGTTGATAATCGATAATTAGAATTCTACCGTAATCAGGCATTATCCAGGACCCGGCGGTGCTCAACTCGCCGTCGCTGCCGTCCTTCTCGCGCTGCCTGCTGCACACGGCACTCGTGTGGCTGCCCTGCCTGTTCACCTTCCTCGTCGCGCCCATCCTCACGGCCCAAATCGTGTACGAGCGTCGGCCCGTGGCCGCGGCGGCCCACTCGCTGCCCTGGACCCGCCTGCTGCTCGCCAAGCTGGTACGGGTACAGCGGGGGTTGTGATACCGGGTTATGGATCTTGTAAAGCTTTATTGATGCTCGCCAAGCTGGTGCGATCAACACGATTTGTTTGCAGAAAAAGACGTAAAAATGTCTAAATAGGGGCTGAATGGACTCGTGCACATGGACTAGGTTGATTTCTATGGGTACAGGGTGCGCTTTTATTAGAAAGAAGATAGTGAGGCTAGGAAACGTCGATTCACCTGGTCAAAATTATGTACGAGCGTCTGCCCGTGGCCGCGGCGGCCCACTCGCATCCCTGGACCCGCCTGCTGCTCGCCAATCTGGTACGGGCCCCGGGGGGTTATTGGATCTGGTACCACACATGGATGGTGCACTTGTCTAGTTTGCGGACAATAATGCGGAGCCGGGATTATTGACTGCTCACGGTTCGCTTGTGAGCGTTATGATCCAAGAGTATAGCGGCAATTCCGGGTTTTTTTAGGTACACTCCTCCGAGGAGGGACATGGATTTTTTTCAATTGTGTTTTTATGTGCTTTATGACAAGGTTCTGAGACATTATAGGCAAACCCCGATTTTAAATGATTTGTCCGTCCCCTAGTGCCGCTCTGTTATGTTTCATTTTTGACGTTTATTGACAATTTCTCTTATCTCACAGTATTTTTCTACTTCTTTCGTACTCTCATGCCACATTTTCACTTGACCTTTGTGTAGTTTGGTCTCAATTCTGTAGCTGCAATGTCTATCCACTTTTGTAGTGCGGAGCAGTAATGAGTTTCAGAACGCCCTCGTTGACATGCACTCGCATAATTATGGTATGATAGCCCCGAAAGGTCGTGGTTAAAGACTAGAGTTATGGGTTGGGACTGAAACACGAAACCATCGGGGACCAAACCACAATGACGTTCGATTTGAAACAGATTGACAATTAGTGGTTTGGGGATCCAATCCGAGGTTTCTGCAGCACAAAATTGTGTTAAAATAAGTAACGAGACTCATCAATGGTTCCAAACCAGTGTGACGTGTATGTGTTGGCTGAGGGACGAGGACAAATCGATAGATCGCTCACTCTGCCCTCTACTCTTTCTCTCTCTCTCCCTCGCCTCTCCCTTATCAATAACAGGCTGCCCCGTTCCGACTTTCCTTTCCTTCTTTGCTCGCGTTGTCACATGTCTGGAAAAGGACCGAACAAATTGGCGAAAGGAGTCTGTGAAAAGACGAAAAAATGGATGAATTGTAGCATATTTTAGGTGGGATGGATTCAGTGATGAGCACCAACTTCGCACGATTGCGCAGAATCGGGGGTTCGACAAGCAACCTGTTGAAAATCGCGGATTTCGCTATCAAAAATCGGGGATTGTAGGCTTACAACATGAGGTCAGAATCGGGGGTATGGTCCGATATCCGACCTTGCGCTCATCACTGCACGTTATGCAATCGATTGCGTAATGTGCGGGTATTATTAATTTTTGTAGACCGGTTGACCAGAATGTCATTGATCCGAGATGCATCCACACGGCTATGTAGATCGAGTGAAACACGAATGAATCACGTTGATCGATCATATTAATTAGTTTTAATTAACTCAATTAATTTATTTTCAGTCGATCGTTTGCGTGCTCGCCGCTGATGCCTTCTTCCTCTTCGTCCTGCCCTTCTACCAGGTGAGTTGGCAAAGTGATGTGCACTGTGCACCAGTGGACGGTGCAATGCGGAATGTTCACGGTGCACCAGTGGCTGGTGCAACGTGAGATATGCACGACGCACCACTAGTGGCTGGTGTAAAGCGGAACGTGCACGATGCACCACTTCACTATCTGATGCATTGTGCATGTTCCAAATTGCGGATACGGTATGTTTATCGATCCGTTTGCAGGCGCTGTTTACGCGCGAGGTGCCGGCCGCCGTCGAATTTGTCTACCCGCTGATGCTCTGCCTTAGCATGGTACGGTAATCGGGAAGGGGGGGGGGTGGTACAGTAGTGAGTGGGTATGGTAGATACTGTGGTGGCTGATGTGTAGTTGTTTTTTTTTAAAGATAAATCTTCAGCTTCAATCGACATTTGCTTTTCTGTGCTCGTTTTACAACACTGTGAAACGTCAATTCGCAACATGAAAAAGTGTTTTCGGATTATTGTTCTAGGCGATTGGGCATGCATGGAGGTGCTAATTGAGCACAGTTTTTATTGAGATAAGGACGAAGTAGGGGAGGGGTACGGTAGTGAGTAGGTACGGTATCGCTGGTTACGGTATGTTTATCGATTGATTGCAGCTGCTCATCGGCATCTTCATCCTCGCCTGCAAGCACGCCGGCAAGGTGACGGCAGGTACGGTATTCAGGGGGAGGGGATACGGTGGATGGGATGTATTGATTTTTCGTTTGTTTTTTTCTCTGATTGCCTTCTGAGAGCAGGTACGGTATTCGGGGATCGGATACGGTAGACTGGGTGTAATGATTTTTTTTCAAATTCGGGACCTGATCTTCATTGCAATTCAAAACGTTCTAGTGGCTATGTAGACATGGTGAAACACGAGTGGGCCCGGCTTGTTTTTTATGCGCCAGCCCTCTGAATGTAATTGAATTTCGATACATCAAAGTGGATATCAGGATAACGTGAAACACGAATGTGTCGACTTGAATCACTATTGTCTCTTGTCCTTAAATTTAAATTGTTGTTTATTTATTTATTTCCATTCAGGCGGTCTCTTCCTCTCCGCACTGCTCTTCGTCATCTGCGGTCTGCCCGAGTTGTACTACTGGATCCACGTCGGACTGCACCCATCGGTGGGGTTTAGTGAATCGAGTACTCTAGACGCGCCGGGTTAGGGAGTTGGAGGCTACCGAGTTTCGCGCGCCGGGTTGGAGACTAGCGAGTTTCTTGTTGCATGATATTCATAAAAGTGGACTGTTGCGTTTTGGATTTGATTAATCGATTTTGAATTTCTTCAGACCATCTTGTTGCTGCAATGCAGTTGACTTAACGTTTCACAGAATAAGTGTAATTAATGAACTACAGAAAATGCCGCTGTCGGATGTGCCCCGTTACGTGGCCTTCCTCGTGTGGTTCCCATGCTGCGTGGCCCTGCTGCTGCTTCTGTCGTGGGCGGACGCCCCATCTGCGGAGAGGGACGGATACAAGGAACTCGGCAATGAGGTACGGCATGGTGGATTAGCTATAGTGATGCTTTGCCCGTTGCATTATGTATCCTGTTGTACCGTGGGACTACGGTAGCTATCGTAATTCACGCGCACACCCTTTCAGAAGGCGTCGCCGGAGAAGTCGTCGTCGTTCCTGTCGCGCCAGACGATGTGGTGGTTCAACACGGTGTGCCGACTGGGCATCCGCAAGCCGCTCGAGGTGAGTCGAGGAGTGGGAAACGGCGGCCGTGGTGTGGCTGTGTGGTGCAAATTGATAAACGTCGCCCTCCATTGCAGGTGCAAGACCTGTACGCGCTGAACGAGGACGACTCGTCGGCGGTGCTCGTGCCCAAGTGGAACAAGCTGTGGGGCAAGGCGATGGAGGACTTTGAGAAGCGACGGTGAGCATTACGGTTGGATGTGGTGTGCGTGTGGTGTGGTGTGTGGTGTATGGTAAACGTCGCCCCATATTTGCAGCAAGCTATCCGGCGTGAGGAGTCGTGCGTCGACGCGCGCCCGCTCGGACAGCACTGACGAGACGCCACTGCTGGCCGGCGCCGATAGGGTACGGTTGGTGTGTGGTGGGGTGTGATTTGATAAACGTCGCACTGGTGTAAAATTGTGATCTTTTGTAGGACGCTTACGGATCGACCGGAGGCGCAGCCGGACCCGCGACTCGTGCCCAATCAACGGCTGCAAGCGCCGCCGCCGCCACCCAGGGTACGGTAGGGGGGATACGGTAGAAGGGGAGGGATACGGTGGATTGAAAAATTGGATGGATCGACGTAATGGTTGCTTTTTTTGCGGAGCCGCAATAGCCAAATGAAACCCACAAAACTAGAGATGAATGGCGGATTGATTGAGTCTTAGCTTTCGTGTTTCACCTGATTGTCGTAAGCAAAGGTTCAATGATGCGTCGATGTAGAATGCGTAGATGCCTAAACCAAACATTTTACTTTAGTTGATGAGTTACCGTGGCGTGATATCGATTGAATGGTAGTTTTTATCGATTTCCCTGATTACGGTATCGATTATCGATTTCTCCTCACAATCAGACGTGTACATTGCTCCTCCCTCGATCATCGCGTGCCTCTTCGTGCTGTTCCGCGTGGACATCATCTCGGCCATGCTCGTCAAGTGCGTCTCCGACCTACTACAGGTACGAGTTGATCGTTGATCTCTGGTCTTTGATCTTTGATCTTTGATCTTTGATCTTTGACCTTTGACTAGGAGGGTACGGTGGGATTACGGTAGATTGGGAGGGTACGGTAGATGGAGGGCGTACCGTAGACAGTTTTATTTTTTAGTGCGGACACAAACGACAGAAACACTGTAGGGGTGAAATGGAATGTGTGGATATGCTATCGCTGAAACCTCATATCACCACACTTGAATCATGGGCTTTTTTCACTTCATAAAAAATCATAAAAAATCTGTAATTGATAGCGAACAGAGGTGACGTAACATTTTTAGTTGATCATTATTTGTTGATCTTTGATCATTAATCTTTGATGTCTTCAGTTCGCCAATCCGCTCGTGCTCGACTCGCTCATCCGCTTCACGGAGGAGCTGCACCGGCCGCTGTGGCAGGGCGTCGTCCTGGCGCTGACCATGTTCACGGCGAGGTACGGTAGATACGGTGGTGTGTGGTGTGCTGACACCATACGGTAGCAGAGTACGGTTGAAAAATCTTGGATAGGTCTTTTTTCATAAGGGACGTAGAAACGATTGATGAAAATGTGAATATTGATGTAATGAAAATAGGGTGCAGCGCAAATATGGCGGGTTTACTAAATAAATAATAACTTGAATTGCAGCGAACTGTCTTCACTGATGCTCAACCACTAACTACCTGATGTACCGTGTGGGCACCCGACTACAGAGCTGCCTCACTGCCGCCATTTACAAGAAGGTACGGTTGGGGGGGGGGGTACGGAAGCTGATACGGTAACATATCGATATTTATTGTGTACTCTTTGTCTGACTACTATTGCCTAGAGTGCCAATTGTGCCTTTACGAGTATGGTGTGCAGCGCGACAGGTCACAATATTTCGCCATTTACAATTAATCAATAACTCTATTTCCGCTCTAAGATACCGTAGCACAGTTCAGATTACGGTAGCCCAATCAATCAATAAATCTTAAAAATGTGCTGCAGACGCTGCACCTGTCGAATGCGTCGCGTCGCGAGAAGACAGTGGGCGAGATGGTGAACCTGATGGCGATCGACGTGGACCGCTTCCAGCAGATTGCGCCCCAGACGATGCAGTACTGGAGCACGCCTCTGCAGGTATACGGTAGTCAGGATAATTATACGGTAGTACGGTGGGCAGTGACGAGCGCCATTCTCGGACAATTGGACAAAATCGGGGGTTCGACTAAAAACATATTGAAAATCGCGGGTTTTGTTTCCGAAATCGGGGGTTTTAGGCTTCAAACCCGGATCAAAATCGGGGGTATAGTCCGACAACCGACCCCGTGCTCTTCACTGACGGTGGGGCATATTTGTTATTGTTCTCCTTGTTCGTTCATGTGGTGGTGGAATGGGGTACGGTAATTCCGCTGGGTCATTTCCATGGATCAGTGTGATCGGAGATACGGTAGTTCGGCCGGGTCATACTCATGATTCCCCTTCCTTCTCGCAGATCGCACTTGCGCTGTACTTCCTCTGGCGCCAGATGGGCATCGCGACGATGTCGGGCATGGCGGTAATGCTGTTCATGCTTCCCTGCAACTTCCTCATATCGATGGCTATCCGCAAGTACCAGGTACGGTAAACGGGTTACGGTAGCGGGGGTACGGTGGGTCAGATTCGAGGATGCGGTAGCTGGAGCGCCAATTATCGATTGATTTCTCAGGTTCGCCAGATGCGGCTCAAGGACGAGCGCACGAAGATGGTGAACGAGGTCCTGAACGGAATCAAGGTAGGTACGGTAGCGGCCGCAGGGGAGGGTACGGTATTGATTGAATCGCCAGCGTTATCGGTTGTTGGCGCAAGGAAAACTGTACATAAGAGAGATATTGATGGGCTACGTGTTTACCTAGTTATTGCGATGTGGTGGAACAGTTGAAGGGTTGTTTTGGTTTTTCTTAGTTTAGTAGTTGGGATAAATTGTTTCGTTTATATCTTTTGTATTTTGATTTCGCGGTGAAACCGGGAGTAGTCTGGTAATTGATAGTTGGTTTTTTTTTGCAAGTTGCGGCGACCTATTAGTACTCCACTAGAGAATCATGTGTACTTGAGTGCATGGTGAAACCGAACCTTTCCTGGTGGTTGATTTTGTTTTTTTTTGTCGACGCTAGCTGAGGTTTATTGATGAATCGGGCCACCATTCGGGTATTAGTTAGTGCTGAAACATGATCTCGCCTAGTGGTGATGTAGAGAATATTGATGGCACGAAAGGAACGGGTTGTTAATTAAAATATGTAATTCAATTAATTAATTTTACTAATTAATTCACAGGTGATCAAGCTGTACGCGTGGGAGCCGCCGATGGAGGGCGTGATCTCGAATCTGCGCGATCGCGAACTGAGCCTGATCCGGAAGGCGGCCGCCCTGCGCACCTTCTCGGACATGCTCAACTCGGCATCGCCCTTTTTGGTGAGTGTACGGTAGGCGGAGGAGGGAGGGTACGGTAGCGAGGGGTGGGTACGGTATTCTGGACTTACCCTTCTGGATGGTGAGTACGGTAGGTGGAGGAAGTTCGGGAGGGGGAAGAGGTACGATAGGGTCATTCATTATGAAGGGTAAGGTGGGATTCGACAGAAATTGAGGTTGCATTTAGTTTTGAAGCGAATGGTGGCACCAGGTGGAGTGGTGTTTCACGAAGAATACTATTGTCAGGGATTGGGGGTATTCACAGTAAGGTGTTCGCGTCAGTTTATTTCATAAAAACATCCATCTCTCTTTTTGCACTGTTGCACAAATGCTGATTTATGTTTCGTTTAATTATTTTTTTCGAGTATCTGGTGTGATGGTAGAATGACTTCAAGCAAGAGCGTCGTAGCTAGACGGCAAACAAACATGCGTTTTTTCTGCCTTTTTCTGACGAGACGATGTCGGTTGAATACGACTGCGCTAATGCAAGTGCTGTTTTGAAAAGAAGATCTGTTATAATATGTTTTCCCATGGCTTACGCAAAACATCTTTTTTCTCTCGAAAACATTCACGCGAACTCTGTTTTTCTATTTTGTACTTGATGATAAATGCTAAATGATGTTAAATTTTTTGTGGCTTGTAGTGGAGACACGATTGAAGTTCAAAGTATCTGTCGAAACTTGAAGTGTGGCTGAAACATGTTTGTCGCTGGAGAGGGACTATTTGATTTTGTGCGAAAAAAGAGTAGTAATTTATCTCGATCATGGCATTCAGATGATATTGAGAATTCATCTCTTTATCTTGCTGTTGTAGCCACATTGCAACCTTCATGGCGATTTTTTATTTTTATTTTTTTGTGTTGTGCATAGATTCAAAGAAGAAGTGACAGCGGATTCACGAATGATCATCGGCGTATAACATTCGAATGAAACTCAACTTCGCTAGCTTACTCATCGTCGTTCATTAATCATTATTTAGTATGCAGGGAAACGCCAAACTATCAGGTCCCTCATTCTTCTTCCAATTCATTAAAATTGTAATTTGAGCAAATTCATTGTTTATTTTTAGGTAATTAATTAATATAATTACAGGTAGCCTTCTCGACGTTCGCCACCTTCCTCCTGATCGACCGCAAGAACGTGCTCACGCCCCAGATCGCATTCGTATCCCTCACCCTCTTCAACCAGCTGCGCACCCCGATGAGCACAGTGGCCGAGCTGATCTCGCAGACTGTCCAGGTACGAGAGAGAGAGAGGGGAGGGTTGAGCTTGGAAAGGGAGGGGGCATACAGGGTGGATCTTGGGAATTGGGAGAGATCCTCGGTTCGATGACAAATTCGATGCTATCGAGAGGGTATCAACCTGCTACTGATCTATTCTCGGGCATGTGATGACATCGACCTTGCAACACTAGTGGTCTAGAGCAGGCGGGTTACGGTAACGCTATCGATCGATTTGGCAGGTGATCGTATCGAATCGGCGTCTGAAGGAGTTCTTGGTCGCCGAGGAGCTCAATCCGGCCAGCATCGACTCGTCGGCTGTCGATAGTAAGTGTACGGGGATACGGTAGTGCAGGAGTACGGTATAGATTGATGGGTCCTTATGGAACTCGCGTTTAGCAACCTTTTAAAAGGGCAGTGAAATGGGTAAAAAAATGCCACATTTTGTGGGTTCTTATTAAGAACTTCTTAATGGCGAGTTCCGTGTGCCATCAACGGATACGGCAGACCAGTAGTACGGTATCGACTGAAGTACGGTAGGATTACCGATTGATTCCCTTCCAGACGACGACGTGATCACGGTGACGGACGCGGACATGCACTGGGACAGGGAGGAGCCGCGGGCCAACCTCTCGGGTACGGTGGGGATACGGTAGCCCCGCCCCCGTGATGAGTGGACCCCTACAACGTTGGGGTGTACCCCTCGATCCGCGATCGGACCCCCACAGTCAGACACGGAACCCCCAAAAATATATCGTTTTTTTTTGACTTGTGTACCTCCCGGAAAACACCCTCTTGTACTTCCGCAAAAACCGCAAACAAAAAATGGGCGCTGGAGGGATACACGCTCATCACTGCTCCGCCTCCTGGATTATCGATTGATTGATTGACCATACCGTAACCTTTCGTTGCAGGACTGAACCTGACGGTGCAGAAGTGCCAGCTGATTACGGTGGTCGGCAAGGTGGGCGCGGGCAAGAGCTCGCTACTGCACGCACTGCTAGGTGAGTGGGAGCGGATTACGGTAGCGAATGACTACGGTGTTTATCGATTTAGTTATCGATTGCCCCTTTTCCAGGCGAGATGGAGCGTCTGCGCGGGTACGTAGGCGTGCGCGGACGCGCCGCGTACGTGCCGCAGCAGCCGTGGATGCAGAACCAGACGATGCGACAGAACATCACCTTCGGCAAGAAGTACGGTAGTGTCCGGGTGGGGCGCGGCAAGGGGTTCGGTGGGACAGATGGGTGATTTTTGCATGGGTTTGGCAATAAGTGAGCAGTGTGATAGAGACATAACTCCCGTTAGTAAATGAGTGAGGTAGGAGCGCGAACGGGGATGTGCTAGGAGAGAATTGTCATTCTATGTAGTCTCTTCTTTTTGCAAGAATGTACCAAAGCTGGGGTAGTTATAAGTTTCATGATACTGGGAAACATGGGTCAAATACTCAGGTTATGAAACCCAAAATGGGGTATGCTATTACAATTATTGAAGGCAATTCCGCGTGTAGTGGTTAGGTTTCGGGTCATTTCCTCCGTTTTTGTAGATGGTGTGGTATGCTTTTCTCTAATTTTTGTTCAAATTGACCTAGAAATGTGGTATGTATAGGTCCTCTCGGGAGCGGTATTTGAACTCTGCTGGGAAAGGTTTACTTGTGAAACTAGGCGACTTTGGGCACCACGATTGTGTTAAGGTTGAGTGGATTTTGGACGAAAGTGATTTTTTTCTGCCTTGTTCTTCACACATTATTCTCCTGGTAGTGGTGTGCTAATTCGCGTTTGGGGCCGGGTAGATTTGAGTGACTAGGATTTGAGGCGCTTTAACTGGGGCTTAAGATTCGTGGGAATATCGATCATTATCGACTTCCTCCATCCCTCCTTTTCAGATTCGACGAGTACTTCTACAACCGAGTGCTGGACGCGTGCGCGCTCTTTCCCGACCTGCAGATGCTCCCGCTCGGAGATATGACGGAGATTGGCGAGAAGGTACGGTATGGGAGTTATCACGGACTGACTTAATCTGTATGGTACATTAGTAGTCTGATACAGTAGCATTCTGGCAGTGACTGCGCTGCACCAAATCATTGGTCGAAATTTTTTATTCGCTTTATCGCCAAACGATTGACTACCGTAATCCTTTATCAGGGCATCAACTTCTGATTAATCTAGTATGAGCTAGCAGGATCACAGGGAATGATGATAATGGTCGTTCAATCGCAAATGATTGGCTACCGTAATCCCCTTTCCTCGTTGTTAGGGCACTTCTCGGTTAATCGCAAACTGACTAGCTACCGTAAACCCTCACAGAGCCTCTCGGTTGATCGCAAACTGACTGCCTACCGTAATCCTCTCTTCTCCTCAGGGCATCAATCTCTCGGGCGGTCAGAAGGCGCGCATCTCCCTTGCACGGGCCGTCTACCAGAACCACGACGTGTACCTGCTGGACGACCCGATGAGTGCCGTCGACTCGCACGTCGGAGCACAGGTACGGGATACGGTAGTTCGGTGGGTCAGGTATGGGAATTCGATGGGACAGATTGATGATCGGGAGGTCATGTCGGGGCACATGTACTGGAATATTTGGAACGGCTGAAGCCTCGATCGTGGGGGTTTTACCACGTGCAAGAATACTCTTGAGGAATTTAAATTTGGCGGGTCCTATTTGTGATCAATGTTCGATCCTGTAATGAGGCGGAGATTTTTTTACGCGCACCGTTTATGCGAAATTATTTCGGAACAACTTCTACAAATCTCATATCATGCGTGAAACATAGAATCTCCAGCGTTCACAAATTCAATAGAGTTACGGACATTGTGGTCGTAAGTCGTTACTGGCAAAGTGTACGTTGGCGCTGATCTGGTGGTGCGGTTGTTTGGGGGGGGGGAGGCAGATTTATGATTTAAAAAATAATGTATAATTTCTTGCAGTTGTTCAACGCTGTGATCGGACCGGAGGGCATGCTGCGCAACAAGACGCGCATCCTAGTGACGAACGAGCTGAGCTACCTGCGACACGCAAACCTGATTGTCGTGATGAAAGGTACGGGAGAAGGGGGGGGGGTACGGTAGGATGGATTACGGTAGAAGAATGATGAGTGTACCTGCGACACGCCAACCTGATTGTCGTGATACGGTAGTACAGCAGCGAGAACATATTTCGAAAAAGGCGGTCGGAATTTGTTCTGGTATATATTTAGTCGCAAATGGCACTTGGTGGAGTGGGGCTGCGCGTGTTTGTCAAAATGTGTTGTGTGTCAAGAGTGATTGTTATTTGGTCCATTATGGAAAAAAAAATCAATTTTACTCTCGTAGGTTTAGGTGATTGTTGGTGTTATTGCTGTTGTTATTGCTGTTGTTATCACTGTTATTGTTATTATTCAGACGGTAAGATTGAGTCGGAGGGTTCGTACGCGGAGCTGATGAGCAACGGCGCACTGCAGCAGCTGCTGGAGGAGTGCGAGGAGGAGAGACAGAAGGAGGCACTGAGGGAGGAGGAGGAGAGGAAGGCCAATGAGGATGATGGTACGGTTGGAGGGTGGGGATACGGTAGAGGTGTAGAATGGGGTACGGGATACTGTAGGGGTAGGAGGAGATGTACAGAAGGTGGATGATGGTACGGTAGAGGTGTAGGGTGCGGTATGGTAGTCGGGTGCTAACAAGGAGCATAATGGTTCGGTAGGACGGAGTACGGTAGATATATTTTGGTCTGGATGAGGTGACTCGGATAGCCAAGGATGATGTGGGTACGGTAGTCCCGTCGTACAGTAACCCTGCCGCCGCTTGCAGTGTACCTGGAGGACTCGGACAGCGAGGAGTTTGACCGCGAGGAGCTGCCCATGGAGTCGCCCCTGATCGATAATGTACGGTATTCGAGGGTGGTGTTACGGTAGATTCACGGTGGATTATTGATTATCGACTTAGCAATTTTCTCTGCAGGTGCTCGGCACCTCTCACATGTCTACCGTATCCGGCATCATTGCGCATCGCCGTCTGTCCACATCCAAGCACATCAAGATGAAGCGACGCCACTCGACCGTGAGGTACGGTAGCCGGAGGGAGGGGGGGGTGTACGGTAGGCGGGATTATCGATCCGGGAGCCGAGGAGCCTTGCATTTGGACTTGTTTATATGGACTGATTGTCGTTTTTCCCCGGCCAATTACGGTATCTTGTCAGCCATTTTTCGATTACATGCCCCCTTTGCAGCCGCTCGTCGATCATGACCCCCGCGGGCGCAGCGACGGACGCCCGACAGCTGACGCAGGCGGAACGCGTCGAGACCGGACGGGTATGGTAGTCTGAGCTGGATTGGGCTATTGATTAGGGGGGGGTACGGTAGGGGTACGGTAGCGCAGAGGGGAGTACGGTCGCTGGATTAGCGACATTGACACGACAGTTGAGGGAAAGATTAAGGAAGCTAGAATTGCGTTTGGATTGGCGATAACCATGATTTTGTGAACTTGACGATCTTGGGTTTCGACGGTGTTATAAAATGTGGTGAGAATCCCTTCTTGCAATGAAGAGTTGTCTTTCTCTACAATAAGTTGATTACACAATTTAAAGTGCGTGAATGGTAGGAGATCTGTAGCGTAGGGGAAGAGTACGATAACTGGATTGGGGTGGGGTATAATTGGAAGTTAGATTTTTGGTGGATATGAGAAATTTTCAGTTTTTGATTTCTTTTGCATACTAGGCGATCTCGGGATTCGAAGATGTTTCTAAGTGTGATGTGAATCCGCAAGTGTAATTCGTACTCGTCGAATAAAGCAGCAAACTATTTTTTAATGTAAAACCTCAATCGATCGCTACCGTAATCAATCTATCGCTTTTTCAGGTGAAATACGCCATCTACTACGACTACTTCAAGTCGATGGGCATGTCGCTGTTCCTACTGTTCGTCGCCGGCATGGTCATCTCCACCTCCGTCTCGATGGGCCGCAACTTTTGGCTGTCGGACTGGTGAGTAGCGCGTGGCCTATCGGAGACGCGCGTTGCGGCTGGATGAATGGATGATTATTGATGATGCGCAGGTCGAACGACAATCAGCGCTCGGTGTCGTCGAACGCGACGCAAACGATGACCGTGGGCGTGCGACTCGGCGTCTTTGCGCTGCTCGGATTCTCGGAAGGTACGGTAGCTTACTTTTCACAAGGAGTTGTTGTGTTGCGCGGGGTAGATAAAGGGAGGCGTGAACGAGCTCAAGTAATGAAACAGTCATTGTTAAATCATTCAGTAAATGTGATTGAGGAGTACGGTAGATGACTACGGTAACCTACAGTAATCCCCTCTTTACAGTCTTCCTGCTCTTCTTCGGCATGCTCTCGCTGCTGTTTGGCGGCGTGGCCGCATCGCGTAACCTGCACAAGCCCCTGGTACGTTGTGGTGTAGAGCTCGAGAAATGATACCGCCGTCTCTTCATTTTGTACACTCTCTCGTCGACCGAACTGGCGAGAGAGTGTGCAAAATGAAGAGACGGTGGTATCATATCTCGAGCTCTAGTGTGGTGGGGATTACGGTAGCATTATCGATTAATCTAACCTACCGTATTCCAGGTTCACGCCATCTTCCGCGCGCCCATGAGCTTCTACGACACGACGCCCTTTGGCCGCATCCTGAACCGAATCGGAAAGGTATACGGTAGCTGCGTATCGATTGGCTGGCACGGTGCCAAGATTCACATTACGCGCCCTTCTTCGTTGCAGGACATTGAGACGATCGACATCCAGCTGCCCTTCAACGTGCAGTTCTTCTTCTCGTGCATTCTGCAGGTACGGTAGAGGCCGCGACGCGACGCGACCGCAACGCGTCTCCGATATGATGATGATTGATGAGATGATGATGTACAGGTGACGTCGACACTGGTGATCATAATGATCTCGACGCCGATGTTTGGCGTGGTCGTCATTCCGCTCGCGATCATCTACTACTCTGTGCTGGTGAGTGTTGTGTTTGTGTTTGTGGTTGTTCATGTTGTATTTGTTATTGTTATTGACATTGTGGAGTGAGCCCCTTTGCAACATTTTCTACTCTGTATTGGAGAACGAGGGCTTGATGTGATGCTGAAACCTAGATAGGATGAGTGGCATAGATGGATTGGGTTTGTAGAAGAACTATAGCTTGGCGTACAACTAGTGTTGGTGAGTTGGGAGGGGACTTGATGAGAGGCTGAAACATAGATGGTGTGGGTGGCATGGAATAATGAATAGGCTTTAATTAAGCAAATTAATTGCAGCGCTACTACATTGCGACGTCTCGGCAGCTGAAGCGACTCGAATCGATCACCCGCTCGCCCATCTACTCGCATCTATCGGAATCGATTCAGGTAAGAGGGGCTAATCCTTGACCTCATCTCTGATCTTTGGGACGAGATCAGGATGATTTGTTTTGTCTTCGACTCTTGTTTCTCTGGCATTGATTGTACACCGTCCCTGGAGACTTTATGCGTCGCCTGAAACGTAAAAGTTGCCGTGTTTTGTGAGGACTAAATGTGACTGGGCGCGACATGTTTTGGAATTTTGAACATTCGGATTGGTTGGGGCGTTGTCATAAACATCACGCATATCTCCTCTATTGGTCAGCAAACATACCGTATTGAATCTACCGTAATCAAATCAATTCCGTTATCCTACCGCAATCAAATCAATTCCGTGAACCTACCGTATCAATATCAATCAATCACTATCCTATCGTAGTAATCTTGCCTCTTCCGCTCAGGGCGCCGCGACGATTCGTGCCTACAAGCTGGTCGATCGATTCTGCAAGATCTCGGAGAACAAGGTGGACACGCACGTGCAGGTACGGTAGTGCCGAATTCTAGACAAGTTGGGTTTGATTGAGCGGGGGGGGGGTGAGAGTTAGGGAAAGGGCATCGCAAATTTTATAAATAGTTGGTTTATTTTTTTAGAATAGGATTCGTCGTTCCATTACTTTTTAGGAATGCCAAATTGTTATCATTTCCTAGAAACCTGCACTCACCTGGTTGCTAATTCGCCCTTTTATTGTTAACGGATGCTACAACCAAACTGCAATCCCAATCTCGGAACCTTTACTGCCGCTAACTGCTTTACTAGTCCTGACTTGATATTTAATCTCTGATCTTTGATCTCTCTCCCTGTTTTAGTGTCGCTACCTCAACTACGTGGCCAACCGGTGGCTGTCTGTTCGTCTCGAGTTTGTGGGCAATTGTGTCGTGTTGTTCGCCGCCCTCTTCGCTGCCCTCATGCGGGACTCTGTCTCGTCCGGTGTGATCGGTCTCAGCGTGTCATACTCGTTGACGGTGAGTTACAGTGTGGTGAAGATACGGTAGAATCTGTTCATCCATTGCAGATCACGTTTGTGCTCAACTTTGCCGTGCGACAGATTTCGAAGCTGGAGACGAACATTGTGAGCGTGGAGCGCGTGAAGGAATACTCGGAAGTGCCCACGGAGGTACGGTAGATTGGGAGGGGAGTACGGTAGGGATATCGATTGATGGGTGGATACGGTAGGATGGGTTACGGTAGGTGGAATATTTACTGTAGCAATTGTGACCGTAGAACAAATGGGAGGAGGAATATTTATGGTGGGATGGAGATACTGTAGGATAGACTACCGTACCCTATTGTACACATCTGCAGGCGGAATGGCGTAACGAGGACGGCTCGGGCCCGCCGCCAGAGTGGCCGAACGAGGGACGCATCTCTCTCAACAACTACTCGACCAGGTGAGGAAGGAGTGTGTGCTAGACGAGCCGGGTTTGGAAGGAAGACGTTAGGGCAGACGTTTGGATTTCGCACCAAGGCAGATTCACGCTTTTTTCAAGGTTTCTCTGGTGCTAGGTGGATTCTGGTTTTGGAAGATGCTCATTGTTCGCTGAAGTTAGCTAGAGCGATGTTCCATTGAACTGCGTGATATACTCTCGTCAATAATCGATAATCTGCTCGCTACCTTACCTTACCGTACTCCTTTGCAGATACCGTCCCGGCCTGGACCTCGTGGTGCGACAGCTGAACGCGGACATTGGACCGCACGAGAAGATTGGCATCGTGGGCAGGACCGGAGCGGGTACGGTAGAGGGAGAGGGAGGGTTACGGTAGCACATAGGATTACTGTAGGCGGGTTATGGTAACACTACATGCTATTTCAATGCTCGGTAGAAACCTGCATCTTCATGGTTTTTGGTATTTTCCCCACTGGCTGATTCGCGTTTCGCACTTACTCCAATAGTGGGTGGGATTCACCGACGACTTTCCTGCTTGAGTTTTGCCACTGCAAAAACCACTATAAATCAGAAGTTATTTTCGCAATATTGCGTTGATCTGTCCCGTCTTCGTTTTGATAATTCGACTACCGTAATCCCCCGATGATTGCAGGCAAATCGTCGGTGACGCTGGCGCTGTTCCGCATGATCGAACCAGCCGAGGGACAGATTCTGATTGACGGCATCAATATTGCGACACTCGGCATGCACGACCTCCGCTCGAACCTGACCATCATCCCGCAGGACCCCGTGCTCTTCTCGGGCACCCTCAGGTATGAAGGTGGCGGGGTACTGGGGACACGTTCGGGTACGGTATCGGAGTACATTGGTTGGCGTTGTATCATTCGCATAGTGTGTTTGTGTCATGGCGAACGCTGAATAATTGTTCTAACAATAAGTAAACGTTCACCGGTATCTAGAGTTGCTGAAACGGGAAAGTAGAGGGGCTTTTGCTCATAGAAGATGGCAATACCCATCGCCTTTGATGCTTTACAAGATGCCATTCGTGCTTCGGTCGAATACCAGGGCCAAATATCCATTGGTATTATGCCTAACTGTGATTCCGGTACCAAACGCCCTAATGGTACCGTACCGAGTACAATGAATCCTCACTGATACATTGCAGATTCAACCTGGATCCGTTCGGTCGGTACGGCGACGCGGACCTGTGGCGGTCGCTCGAGATGGCGAATCTGCGCGAGTTTGCCGCCGCCCAATCGGCGGGGTTGGACCACGAGATTACGGAGGGCGGAGAGAATATCAGGTGAGGGTGAAACGTGAATCTCACTAGAATCGAAAATGATAGGAACGATCTACTTATCGTTAATCGTGAATCGGAACGTTCTTTGAGGAGTGGGTGAAACCGAAAAGTAAAGGGATGAAGAGACAAAAATGAAGCATCTCTTGTTTGCAGTGTGGGCCAGCGTCAGCTCGTGTGTCTCGCGCGCGCACTGCTCCGCAAGTCGAAGGTAATTAATATTTATTAATTATTTAATTAATTCATAAAATTGAGGTGCTGATTCTGGACGAGGCGACGGCTGCCATCGACCAGAACACGGACGCGTTGATTCAGAAGACGATTAGGTGAGGACTGGAAGGGGGGGGGTACGGTAGGAGGAGTGGAGGGTACGGTAGCCTTGATTACGGTATAGAGCTTCTAGAAGGGTTCGATTTTTTTATAGAAGATTGGTGAGGAGAGTGGAGGGGGTACGGTAACAGTGATTGAGTTTTTTAAACGTAATGATGCGATTGGTTGAGAGATTGAAGTATGGTCGGGTAACGATATTACGGTTGTTATTCTTGATAGTGGTTACATTTAACACGAGTTTAGTCGTTTTTATTTATTTGTGAGGTGAACCCGAGCGGTATTGCACTGAAGGGTTTTGCCGGAGAACTTTCCCGTTTACCAAGTAAGGTTGAGGTTTCACGCTATCATGAAAGCTGAGCAACATTCCTTTGATGCGATATTGCGTGAAGACGTGCTCTATGATTATCGATTGACTTGCAGGCAAGAGTTCGCGACGAGTACGGTGCTGACGATCGCGCATCGACTGAACACCATCCTCGACTACGACAGGTAGTACGGTAGCCCGGGGAAGGGAGGGTTACGGTAGAGACTGATCACGAACTGACTTTATACACCTCACTTACCGTATTCGTCCACGATCGCTCCGGTAGTATGGATCGAGAGCGGAGTTATTTGTCAAACGTTCAATAGCCGAGGAGGGCAGCGCTGATTGATTGATCGGCAACTGACTTTTTTCCTAACCTTCTATACCGTATTTCAGAATCATCGTTCTGGGCGAGGGTCGCATCGTTGAATTCGATTCGCCGTCCGTCCTGCTCGCTAATCGCAAGTCGGAGTTCTACTCGATGGCCAAGAAGGCCGGCCTCACCTCTCCCTGAATATCAGGGCTGATTACGGTAGCCCCCCTCCCCCTCAGGCATATGTACTGTAGTAGTTCGTAGTGTGTTGTGTGTGTGTGCTTGTGTGCTAGGATACGGTAGCTGCTATCGTGCCTCGATTCTCTCCCCCTTTCTCATTTCCTTTCCTTTCTCTGTGAATGTACTCCATCCTCGCTCAGGGTGACGGCCTCCTTTTGTTTGTTGTATTCGTTTGATCGCCAACTTAATGTATTGCACAGAATCATTATTATGATTCCCCGTTCCCACGTTTTTCATTGTTACGTTGCAGATTGTATTTGCTGATGCTTCTTTATTCTTTACACCCCCCCCCTTATTTCCCCTCGTTTTATACTGGCTCAATTTGTGTATAGTTTCTCTTCTACAAGTTACGAGTCCCGTTCCGAATTGTATTATCCGTTTGTACACTCTCTGCTCATATGTTGTCTACTTACGGAAACTGTGCCAAATTTGCGTTACACACCCACCGTTTTATATCTATGTATCACTTTGAGATAATTCGAATTTGCGTTACCACCCCAACCAGCCTCTCTTTTACCCCCAGAGTAATATGCGTAGAGTAGCTAATAAATTAATATAGTTGTGATAGACTGATGATGATAAAGTTTTAATTACTAATTACAGTATGACTTGGTGTACGGTACTCATCTGGGGCACGGTATGGATTTCGGTAGCCTTGGCACTCGAGCAACAGGTTACTGTAACGGCCAAGTTACTCTGCCTGGGTAAACCAATGCCCGGAGCCATAGTAACCTTGATCGAAGAAGAACCTTGTGAGTTGGCCGGCTACAGTAACCATTGATGTTTGATCTTTGAGTGATCTCGATTGTGGAAAGGGCCAAGACCCTGTCTGATTCGAACGGAGAATTCCAAATCAGCTTCATCTACAACTCACCGTATAAAATCGTTCCGGTTATGACGATCGTACACAACGTGGAGGGGTACGGTAGTTATCATAGAAATAAAACGTTCCGGACACACGACTATTACGCTAACGGGGCGGAGTTTCAGAAATATTGTGCGCGGCAACACGTGAAAATGCGCATTTAATCAAGCGCTCTTTTGAAACCACTTTTCTTCTCGCTATCATGATCGGTTATTGCTTTAGTAATAGGAAAAACAAAATATCCTGCGTGAAAAACGATGCGAAAGTGGCGGAAAAAGTATACGATAGATTGGAACGGAACGTTATATCCTTGGTGTGTGACAACTTTCGTGCATCTATGATAGAGTTATCGACTCTTCCGATTATGAAGCTCATGCGGGTTACGGTAGGGTTGGCATTTCGGGATTTTTTCAACCTTTTTCTTCAAGAATCCATGAACTTGATTTGCTGCCTCCTCTAGAAATTCACAGGAAAGTAATTCTTTCAGAATCGAAGGATCAAAGAGCGAATGGTCTTATTCGATTTTTGGACAACGGAAACGAGTACTGTAAGAAGAGGGTAGGATATTGAAGTTGATCTTTGATCTCTGATCTTCATTCCAGGTCTTCGATTTTGGCCCATTTCCACTCATGAAGAACATCTACTTTCCACCAAAATAAACGCGAAAGAATAAAACCGTATGAGTGACTCCGTTCAAAGTGTTACAATGCAAAATGATTCTCTCTGGCCGGAATTGAACCCGGGTCTCGCACGTGACAGGCGCGGATACTAACCACTATACTACCAGAGATGTGATGGATGAGGCTGGCCATTCGCAAATACTGTCGTTATTCGGAATTCTTTCATTCATCAGTTTGTTTCTCTTGCTGGCGTCTCTTCATTTAACGTACTCTCTAACCGGTTAGAATGACGAGGGAGCGTGCGAAATTAGCAGACGATTATCCGTTATCTTTCTCTACCGGTGTGATAGAGGGCAGCGAGCGATGATTATTGCGTCTCACAAGAGCAAATAATGACCGTTGAGGTCATGCACAAACACAGTCCTGGCCGTTTCATGCTTCTCTCATTTCCCCCAGCTCTCTAGTTTCTCTGTCCGGCGAGAGACAAGGCAGAATGGAGAGACGAGGTCAGTACTCTCCTAGTGCTAATGCATACATGGAATGGCAGGTACCACCCAAGAGGTTGGCGGGCTGAGGCTCGATCAGGCATTTTTTTAAAGCCATTCGCACTTCTTTCTTAGTTTCCTTCGCATTCCCTTCTCAAATGATCTTCTCCTCTTTTCTATTGTTCTCTCAATCCATTTCTATTATCCCGACAGCTGTCTATAAATAGTTGTAATGAAGTAATTCGAACTCAACCTAAATGCACCGGTCTTATGTTAATGTCTCCGTGTTCGACTGATCATTGATGATTAATATCTAACTTCAGTATGATCTTGCAATGGATCGGTATAATTATGCTTACCACTGCAGTCTGTTCTAATGAAACCAACTCGTTCGGTAAGCTAAGTAATATTTTAAAACTGTTCTAAATAATGATCAATTCAGACACCTTCTACTCGAAATATGGGATTGACAAATTATTGCAGCGAGATTCAGATTATTCGGTGAGTTGATAATATCAACTCACCGAATAATCCGCATGCATAAACCGCATGCATTTCATCTCCATCTTCGTCTTCTCATTCTTACACCGCAAAAGACCTCTGAAAACTTAGCAATAAGTCGAACAAATCGAAGTGATCAAGAATCTTAAGAATACAAGTCCTAACAAATGGAAGTCCTTCAAATATAAACCTTAACAGTCGCAACTCCTTCAAAAATAAAAATAAAAATTATATTTGGAGCAGCTCTAATTATAGGAAAAACCCATCGATGAAATTAAGGAACAGATTGAACACTTCAGATGTTTCTTAGCTTGGCAAGTACATTGCGGATCCGACACCAAGTAATCCAGTCGCCTTATATTCATTGTAGTTATACTGCAATACTACAATAATATTAAAGAAATACAATATTCGGATCATTTCTTTTTATTCCCAGGAAAATGAACTGTATTCTAATACATTTATCAATGCGTGTAGGCAGACTGTGCACTAATCTCCCCATTCAACTATGTATTCTAAATTCATTTGATGTAATACCTCTGCTTCCAGTTCTCCTGTGAGAAATGGCCGTCGAATGAATGTCCTTCAGCAATCAAATGCATCCTTCGCTCTTTCCCTGCTCCGTGAGGCCTCCTCGCACAGGGAATCATTCATTCTGTCGCCGTACTCAATCGGTCAGTTAATTAGCATTTAATGGAATGGGATCAGCTTGAGAATGGGGCTGTCAGGGTGAAGAAGCGTCTCTTTATCCCACGTGTCCTTTCGCAACGCAACTCAATGAAACAGCGAATAAAAATATTCAAACTTTGAAGGCCTCTCCCTAGCGATTCTGCATGATGGAGCGAGAGGAAAGACTCAAGAGGAGCTGGGAAAGTTACTGATGAAGGGTGGGTGAAGATCTTTCTACGAGCAATGTTGACAATATTGGCAATTCGGCATGCGCTTCTCACATTTAGAAAGCTCTGTCGCAAAAAAATCGGGCAAATAGAGGGATCCCGGGTCTTGATACCATTGACCAGGAATGTAATGGATACTGTTCAGACTGCGCTTCTTCTGATGTCACCGAACACTACTCAGGCATTGTAGCTGCGATGTCTGAGGATATCAAGGATCGCTCGAATGAAATAGCCAGTTGGGAGGAGACAGAAGAACGCACTAATGAAATACCAAATGGAGAGGTGAACGATGACCATGCCTATTGGACTCCAACGACATCTGAGGAGATTAAGGAAAGCTCGAATGAAATAGCCGAACACTACTCGGGAATTGAAGCTGAGATGTCGGAGGAGATTAATGATGGATCAAGTGATGGGGAGGAGAAGGATGAGGATGATTTGGTATACATTTCGATCAGAACCTCTTACAAAGACTCCGAAGCCTTCAAGTGCTCCCGTACTGTCATCTACGCGCTTTTTCGTGAACGATTCGGTCAGTTTGCTATTACCTGCCAGGTAACTTAGGGCATAAAATCAAAGCTTGTTGTTCAGACGACGCTGAAGCAGTCCTACAGCGACCACATTCTCGAGAGATACGAAGCTGACGTATGTCTAAATAGATCAAAAGTAGTTTGAAAAAGATCATATTTGAGGTCGAGCAAGTCGACTTTTCGAATAAAGCTGAAGCAGTGCGGAGAATGAACGAATATGTGGAGGTCGCATCGATGGGAGCTTTCAAGGATTTGACGAAGGAGGAAGCCATTTCAGTGGATGTATTAGATTTTCCATTTATTCTCTTGCCAGAGCTGAACATTCCCTCAATCAGGAAAATAATGAGGATTACAATATGAGAGAAGGATTTCAGACTACAGCCATTCTGATCAACGTGATTGCATTTGGCGGAAGATGGGAGCTACCGTTCATTGCCCGGTACAACGAGGAATTGCCCTTCAACGGATCGCGAGGGCTCAGGAACGTGAGTGGACTGCTCTTTTCTGTTATGTGTCTTCGTCCAATTAAAGGTAAAGGTCATCCCGTACTCTAGGCGCACAAAGTCCTGCGGGAGCCCACTGCTAGGCCAGTGACTATTTTATAAGGCCAATTCAGTCCGTAGCGCCCAATCTATTCTTCGGACCTACTTTACCGCGTGATCTTGTCACTCCCAATTTCCCTTTCGGGCGCCTTTGTGGGGCGAAGAGCAGTGTCACGGCCGGGAATCGAATCCGGGTGGAATGGAATGGGAGGGCACCATTTACCACTACAACACTTCGCTCGCGTATTGCCCAATTATCTGAAAAAAATATCTGCAAAGAAGAGATGCAGAGAAATGTCAAAGACCAAAAAGACCATTTACATATCGACTTAATTTATTCAGATGACATTCATGATGTTGAACTTTGACTATCTTCCAGTGAATATCGACAACGACTTTGGAACGGCCATCTTGCTCAAATTCGAGGTGATTCAAGTTCCGTTTGTCTGTATGTGTTCATTCTCGCTCGCGGGACAGACATATGAGAGACAGTAAAATATGTTCATCAGTCAGTCGACTTTACAGGATCCACGTTACAAGTTCTTCATGCTTATGCCAAAAGAACATCTTGATTTGGAGACAATGAGAAACGATCTGACCGGAGAGAAACTGATGGACATTCTCACAAATGCTAAATCGACATTGCTGATAGTGTATGTGACTCTTTTTTTTGAAAATTTGTATAGAATCTAGTATAAGTATCTACATTTCTGTCGAATAATACAGCAGCAATGTTTCAGCCAAAAGTGCCAAAATTCGAGATGGAAAATGATTTCGACGTGACTTCAATCCTTTCTAAATTGGGAGTATCCACAATATTCCGGGACGAGGCTGATCTATCTAAGGTATCTTTGAACATGAAAAACTTAATATATAGTCTTGAATATTTCAGATGACTGAACATACAATCAAACTGGGAAAGATTGCCCAGCTCGCAGCAATCAAGGTAATTTGTAGACTATCCAGAGCCGGGTTCTAAAATCCGGTGTTTAAACGAATAATTTAAATGATTTTTTGGCGGGAATCTACGGTATTTCGCAGATCAATGAGGACGGTACAGCAGCATCAGCAGTTACTCGGTCGTACTTTATTCAATGTAGTGCTCCGATCGCTACCCCCATCTCGATCACGTTCGACAGACCTTTTCTGTACGGAATTATGAGAGACAGCGACATTTTGTTCCTCGGGCAGCTCGTTTGAACGATAAAGACAATTGAAACATAGAAACAATTCGCTTGATTGCATTATTGTTACAGTAGCGTAAAGAGGATTCTGCAAGAAAATTATGCCAAGTCTCATCGATATTAGTCGAAAAAGTCCAAAGTCTGCCGAATAACTAGTGGGTGGCTGGGATCAAAACTTGCGGTCTATTTGTTCCTCATGTGATTTTTTTTTACTGACATCGCTTCTTCCCGACAACCATTTTTTCGTGCCGATATTCCAGAACTCTCTCGCATTCTCGTTATCTCTCGCCGGTCAGAGACGACGAGAGAGCACGCGGAATCGAGAGGGCACTTCTCCCCGCGGAACTCAAGTGTTGTAATATCAGCGAGTGGTAAATGGCGGATGTCTCCGTCTCTCGATTTCGCCTGCTCTCTCGTCGGCGTCTAACTGTCTGTCGGTCTCTCACAGCCGCTGATCTCTCGTCGATACGTCAGATCCGGGAGTGAGTTGTCCTATGACCCAATTCACCTGTGTGTTTATTTGTTCGGTTCACAATCTATGATTCCTTCCCCTATTCCTTTCCTGCACGTATTTCTGATGCGTGCGGCATTTTGTGCGATTACCAGTTTATAAGAGAGCTGATCTGTAATTTTCGACTACCCCGTGGCCACGCTACCCGGAATGAAATCCGTTGGCCCATATTCCGTACATGTATACCCCTTACCCTCGCATTTAGCAAAGTACCATTCAAAACCAAATTGGAGCTTGCGCTAGTAAAATATAAGGCTGCAAAGTCAAAAAATCGAAAAATTATAATTTTGAACCAGACAAGCTAGACTCAAAATCTCTATTGCAGTGTACTAGGTATCACTAGAAACCAAAAATAAGCCATCCTGATCGAACCACATCCCTTTGCAAACTTGATTTCATGGTCATATTTTTGCTTTTTGGCCTGAAATTTTCTAAAAACAAATTTCCGCAAGCTCTCACATAGCTCAAAATATGTTTATTTGAATCCTTTCGTAATCCACCAGGAGAGGAAAAAGTAAAAACTACCTAAAGTCCCCGACCAGAAGCTCAAAAAAATAAAGTGCATGAAACGGACGGTTTTAATGGGAATTCCTACATGCTGCCTGTGAAATCTTGCAATAATTTTACTCAAATAGTATTGTTACACTGAATTAGGAATAATCAACATCATAAAGGTTGATTACAAAAAGAATAATTTTCGACTTTTTGGACCATGACCCGGGGTTCATGCCTCAAAAGAATTCCACCACCATGAACGGGTCATGGTCCAAAATGGACCTGAAATTTCATGATCGAGAATGTTCAAGTACTATACGCCAATACATAGTGCTGTACCAGAGTAATATACAGTACCTGAAATACCGTATTCGGAAAGGCGAGGAATCGAGAAATGACTTTTTTTGGAAGAAATGCTTTATTTTTTGAGCTTCTGGACGGGGACTTTAGGTAGTTTTTATCTTTTCCTCTCCTGGTGGATTACGAAAAGGATTCAAATGAACATATTTTGAGCTATGTGAGAGCTTGCGGAAATTTGTTTTTAGAAAATTTCAGGCCAAAAAGCAAAAAATATGACCATGAAATCAAGTTTGCGAAGGTATGTGGTTCAATCAGGATGGCTTATTTTTGGTTTCTAGTGATACCTAGTACACTGCAAAGAGATTTTGAGTCTAGCTTGTATGGTTCAAAAATTATAATTTTTCGATTTTTTGACTGTGCAGCCTTATATTTTACTAGCGCAAGCTCAAATTTGGATTTGGATGGTACCTTGCTAAATGCGAGGGTAAGGGGTATACATGTACGGAATATGGGCCAACGAATTTCATTCCGGGGTATCGTGGCCAGAGGGTAGCTGAAAATGGTCGAAAATTACCGATCCGCTCTCATAAAATGAAATACTGTCACTCATTTTTTGTCATTGGATCGATCGACTAATCAATGTATTTATATTTCCTCCATTATTGGCAACCTCTGAAACCCATTTCAGCTACTGATGTAGAAAGGGAAGAAAAAAATTAAATCCGAATCGGCCGTCGAATTCCATAGCTGCTCGATTAATCCCTTGTTTTGTTTGTGTTTCGCTCTGTTTGTACTGCAAATCATCTTTCTAAGCGGATACGGAACTCCTCGTTTTCTTTGTTTTCTCGCTTTCTCTGTCCGGATGACATTAGTTATCGTACGAATGAAAATTTCGGTACGAATCGCGAAAAATTGGCAAAAATTGGCAATTTTTGGTTACTTTTTTTGTGTTTCGTTCAAAACACAATTTCCTGAGCCGTCTTTAGGCTTGTTCGACGCGCCGTCGCGTACTCATTCGGTTTTTTATATTAAAAATAGATAAATAACCTTAGAAAAGCATGAAAATAATGAAGATGTTTCGTCATCATTACGGTGGTTAGCGAAAACCCTCCAATTTATGCAAACTACAAACTACAAATGCTAACCACCGTAATGATGACGAAACATTTTTAATTATTTTCATGCTTTTCTAAGGTTATTTATTTATTTTTAATATGAAAAACCGAAAGAGTACGCGACGGTGCGTCGAACAAGCCTAAAGACGGCTCAGGAAATTGTGTTCTGAACGATACAAACAAAAGTAACCAAAAATTGCCAATTGTTGCCAATTTTTCGCGATTCGTACCGAAATTTTCATTCGGTACGATAGTTTAGTGTTCAGCCCTTCATTCTGAATATCTTCATTTCGCTTCCTCTCTTGCTCTCTCAAACCTCTAAAAAATCGCCTCTTATTTGTGCTCAGACTCTCGAGGTTCTGACAGCAGAGAGATTGTGTGTAATGAGGAGACGAGAAAATGGAAGAGAAGAGAATAAGAGCTTATTGTTCTGGAAATCCGATCAGAGACGTCAATCGTTGAGAAAAGTGGAGAGAAAGCTGACCCGCTGCTCTCATCTTTCCTCTCAGATGCTATCATAGAATTCAAAAAACTTGTCACACACCACGGAATATAACGTTCCGTTCCAATCTATGGTGTACTTTTTTCGCCACTTTCGCATCGTTTTTCACGCATGATATGTTATTTTTTTTCTTTTTCTAAAGCAATAACCGATTATTATAGCGCGATGAGAAGTGATTGCAAAAGAGCGCTTGATTAAATTCGCATTTTCACGCGTTGCCGCGCACAATATTTCTGAAGCTCCGCCCCCTTAGCGTAATAGACGTGTGTCCGGAACGTTTTATTTCTATGATACGTCCCCTTAGTTTTGCGCGTGATCCAATTCATTTTCTCCTCTTTTTGAATTTTTTATTACTTTGCTGAAATCTCTATCAATTAATTAATTAATTAATTAAAGTAAATCATGGGGAAGAGCGAGATGGGACCGAGCGGATTGGGCGATATCGCCAATCAGAGAGTACAAGCGAGGTTCGTTTTCAATTATTTTGAATTCAGGGTTTAACATTCGAGGATTGGTTATGTTTCGTGAAATCTACAAAGAGCGAATGTTAAAAGAGACAACGATGCTTGCCGCAAGTGTGGTTTCAAAAACACAAAAAAATACCAAAAGAAATAGAGATCAGTAGAGTTCGACTGTGTTTTTCGTTTACTCATAGGTTCAGGCAACGAAGAGAGGGAATCCTTGCGTAATCTCGATTTGCAGACCAGAGAAGCCCAAACTGGAGCCGCCCAAGAACCTCCTTGCCATGACCGAGATCAGACCGTACCTTTTCCTCAGCGGATTCGGATGCATCACTCAGAACAAGGTGATTATTTGAGCTAATTAATGACCGTAGTCAGCAAGAAGTTTATATAAATATCGTACCGAATGAAAATTTCGGTACGAATCGCGAAAAATTGGCAAAAATTGGCAATTTTTGGTTACTTTTTTTTGTGTTTCGTTCAAAACACAATTTCCTGAGCCGTCTTTAGGCTTGTTCGACGCGCCGTCGCGTACTCATTCGGTTTTTTATATTAAAAATAGATAAATAACCTTAGAAAAGCATGAAAATAATGAAGATGTTTCGTCATCATTACGGTGGTTAGCGAAAACCCTCCAATTTATGCAAACTACAAACTACAAATGCTAACCACCGTAATGATGACGAAACATTTTTAATTATTTTCATGCTTTTCTAAGGTTATTTATTTATTTTTAATATGAAAAACCGAAAGAGTACGCGACGGTGCGTCGAACAAGCCTAAAGACGGCTCAGGAAATTGTGTTCTGAACGATACAAACAAAAGTAACCAAAAATTGCCAATTGTTGCCAATTTTTCGCGATTCGTACCGAAATTTTCATTCGGTACGATAGTATTATTGTTTGCTACAGAAGACTGGGCGTTATTAGTTTCTATCTATACGTGCCTGCTTTGAGCAAATTCTGAAACCTATCTGAAAAGCAACACAACCTCTAGTTATTCCTGCAAACGCCTCGTTGTATCTCTTATCTGTTGATTTTGCGGGGAGGGGGCAAGGGATACCCCCACTTGCCGCTCGAAACAAAGGATTTGTTATGGGATTCTGAAGAGATTGTGAGGGTTTTTATGCTATGATTGAATTATTGAACTCCTCAGTGCTATTGACAATATTCTAGTCTCTGGGTGTTCTTTGATCTTTGATCTCTGTAGATCAAGCAACTCGGCATCACTCACGCGGTTGACTGCACAAATCTGAAGAACGCGAAGAGATTCACTGATCTGGAGTATCTGGAGGTTCGCTTCTCTCTTTATTTTTATTTTTCCACTGCCTAGTTGTTTTTACTTCATGTTTAAGCTTCTTAAAGAAGGAGAGGCACGAACCGCGCCGATATGCAAAGTGAGGTGGCGCACTCTCTTCATTTTGTATGCTCTCTAGCACGTTGCCTGCGCTTCAGGGTCACTTGGCAATCAGCCAATCGAGTATATCTCGGTTCAAACGAAAATTGAAAACATGGGAGTTTCGGAAGTGTTATGGGATGCTCATGCCACATCGTTTGACATCGATATCTCAGTTAGCCAGATATTCGTGCCACCCCTTCTTTAAAACGTTTCTCAGTATTTCGAATATACGTCCATTTTTCCCATGTCGCTTAGTTCGCATTAGCGGATTCGGAGAGCACTAAGTAGGAACTTTGAATATTTCTTCCTTGCATGGAGTCTTGGTTTTGGGAGAAACTGTTGATTTAGAGGGGAATTGTTTATTTAGTCTTGCGAGAGTCGGGAAACCACCTTTTGACACAAAACCGAACGGCCCATGTGCGAGCGACTAGAAGGATCGTTATGACTTTAGTGCCGAGCCGAAGGAGAAGAAATTGCCTCGGTCTAGCGTTCCACTTACGCAGCATTCTGCTCCGACAGAGAAGGGGAGCGCTTTGCATACGTCCTTGCGCACTTTGCATGAATGGAACTGCAAGGACTGAGCGGTGACAATGAGAGAGGCTGCTCTCTCCTCTCATTTTGAATTTTACGCGCCGGCGGGAACTATTCAAAAATTAATCCCCTTGTTCACCCTTACGTGGAGAGAACAATGGGGGTCAGTATGCTGTGCTTAGGGCATCGCCCAATACTTTCATGCCAATCAGTGCTTTAATAATTTTCATTGAGAGGAGTCTCATCGAAATCAATTTAACACATGGCTCCATTAGGCGCAATCTGAAACTCAACACGAACAGTTTATCTAGTCATAAATTGATGAATGCCATATCCCTGCTCATGACACGAGAAAAGTATATCAGCATTTACCAAAAATTCAATTAATTAATTAATTTTAGGTCCCTGTCGACGACACGGCAATCTGCAAAGCAGTACAGTACTTTGAGACTGTCGCCAACTTTATCGACGATGCAAATAGAAAGGTTGACCTTTGATCTTTGAACTTTGATAGATGAACTTTGACCTTCGGTCTCTCCACATATTTCTCGTCTTTCTTACCTACTCTTACCTACTCTACTCTTGCGAATTTTCAACTCTTGAAAACCGCAAATGATTTGAGTTTCAAGGAGTGTTCAAGTGCGATTGACTATCGCCATTATTAGTGGTTCACGGGCCAATAACTTAAAAATAAACACAATTATTTCCACCAAAGCCCCTGCAATATTTCGACTGCAGTACTTAATCGCTACCGTTATCATTATTGACCTAAAATAATCCGCTCAGGGCGGTCGGTGCGTTGTTTTCTGTGCGGCAGGCATCTCTCGCGCGCCCACCTTCACCCTGATGTACCTCGTCCAGAAGGTACCGTATACTGATTATTTATTTTTTATTGATTGAATGAACTATACTCGATTACGGCGAAAATTTCGTAGCCTTTGTGTACCTCGTCAAGAAGGTAGTACGAACACTCTGATGCAACACATTGTCCACAAAGAAATATTAAAAAATACGGTATTATTACAGTAGCCCTGACGCACCTCATCCATAAGATAGTCGATCCACTCTAGACTACAGTATGCCTGAGATAATACCGTAGGATAGATAGTACAGAACCCAACCATTTCGTTGCAGGAAAACATGTCGCTCAAGGACGCCTACTTCCTCGTCAATGAGGTTGTTATTGTTGTTTTGGATGTTATTGTTATTCTTCCAATTCAAAACAAAATAAACAATCAACTCAATTGCAGCTCCGCCCGATCATCTCTCCGAACGCCGGCTTCTGGCAGCAAATGATAGACTTCGAGGCGGCCAAGAATGGAGGTTCGGAATAATTTTTTTTCAAACATCAAAAAGCTTCCTGATTAACAGAAAAATGTTCGCAGAAACTTTTAATGAATGCTTGAAACATACAGTCAAAATGACATAATGTGAACCGTTTATGATAAGTTATGATAACTTATCATAAGATGTCATAAAACCATGATTGCTCAGCGTAGCCTGAACGGATCACGCTGAAATTTTGCATGGTAGCACAGTTCCTGTGCCCCGGCAAACTGACACTCTCGAAAAATGGATATTTCACACGCGTCGCGGTCACGCGTTGCGCGAGGGATGACCAAAAGTGGGCGGAGCTTAGCTGAATTTGGACATTTATTAGTCCTACTCGCTAAAATCTCATTTTTTATGAATATTTCGGTATTCTTCAATTTTGAGAATGAGATTTTCGATTCAACGCAAATTCTCGTCCAGACTCCGCCCACTTTTGGTCATCACGCGCGCAACGCGTGACCGCGACGCGTGTGAAATATCGATTTTTCGAGAGTGTCAGTGCTGTGTATAGCCATTAGTCATGTGTCTGACCTAGCTCAACAGCCCTTTGAAGTATTACTGTAAGTAGTATCGTCAACCTGCGCAGCCACGCAGGCTGCGTATCATGTTGCTCTAGAACTTTCCTGTTCTAACGTGTTTCCGACCTCGCCTAGTTCTGCGAGTTGGTTCCCATGTAAACCGTGATGGTTGGTAGTTTAGGGGATACACGCTGGCCCGTATAGGTCCCAATGTAGGGCGCGTATCCTTACCACCTCACTCCCCATTACCTTTCCTCTAGCCTTATTCTCTCTTATCGTTGTTCCGTATGTAATAAACTATTAGTATTACTATCCTTTACTTCCACGCATATTTACACACACCACAATGTATGCGGGTCAGTCCTATACCGGCCTGCATACACAACATTGGCGTTCAGGATGTTTGACTAGCTCGCGCAATTGAAATATTTTGCGTAGTTTGTGTTGTTTTTCTTAGTCATATTTCGTGTCCTAACCTACTTGCAGGTAGTTAATTCAGTCTTCCAACAGTCAATTCAATTCAATTCTCTATTCGATCCGGCAAGATATATTATATCAAGATTATCGGCATTTCTATCAAGCGATATTCTGTCAAGAGAGTCCATCAAGAAAAAAAAACTGTTTTGAATCCGTTGGAGGTGGCAGTAGCCATTCATACTTATGTCAAGACTCCGACCAATCACAGTTTCTCGGTAAGATGCGATTGTATTTTACAAGAGACTAACGACTGTCTCTTGTATCGAGTGAGACTAACGACTGTCTCTTGTGCAGAGTGTGACAAACGACTGTCACTCTGTTGTTGATTGAATAGATGCCTTCGTCGGCACACAATTTTCATACAGTGCAGCGGAAGCTATGCCCAAATTTTCATTTGGTGCAATAACTTAGCCGCAAACTGGAATGAATTTTGAGAGGATAATAGAAGTCTGTCTTTACCAGTGGATAACGTAAGACGCCACGGCGCAGTTAAGGAACCAGAGTGTCCTGAATGTAACAAAGAGTAACCGGCGTGACTAATACCTGGTTTTGCCACGAGGTGTGGATACTTTTGTGCATTTCCAAGTGGTTGAATAAGAAGATTTCGAAGGAGGAGGAAGAGGAGGCACGAGCAATTAATGATTGTCTGATAATTGAGTGATACTCTAGTTCACTCTGGCTGATTGCGAGGTGTAGTCAAGCCGTTTCCGTGGAGGAATATCAGAGTGCGAGGTGCACAACATAATTATGATGAAATTCATTGCAATTGGATATAAGACCGTCCAAATTGATGCAAAACTGAATTTTATTGGAAAAATAACACAAAGTGAGAAGCATGAGTAGTTGACAGTGTGTGTTCTGTTAACTACTGATCAAGTGGAAGTATGCGATTATTGCACGAGGTGTGTAATAATGGAACAAAGTGAGCATTTATTTGGTTCACAAGAAGTATAACAGTAATGAAACTGTTGAGAGAAAGTGTTTGGCGATCACTGTCATCGGATGTGAACAGTTGATAGAGTGGTTAACTGTTTCTGCTGCTGGCAGTAACAGAGGTGATGGAAAGACTCTGTTGAATGAAGACCAAGAGCAATCAATTTGGTGATGCTAATGTACTCCAGATTCACAGAGCAGCCTGTAGTGTGATGACACACAGGAAGAGTAACGAGTGGTCAAGTTGCTCGACCCCGATATTTCGACTAAAATCGGTGGTATGGTTCTGAAGTTGAACCAGAGTTAATCATTCGAAGAGAATGTGCAGTAGTTGAGTGTATCAAGTTCCCGGAGAGCTACACATACTGGATAGAATGTTCAGAATAATGTGAGACCGGACTGGCAGACCGTAACCACGAGGACGATGGACGGTACTGTGAGGTGAAAAACCCAATAAACCAGCCGGCAGGTACACTATGAGAAATCGATCGGTGATCAAGAATGATCAATATGGGAGTGAACTCAAAGGAGAGGACTCGGTACAGGAGACAGCATTGCACTAGTCGAAAGTGGCAATAGATGCTGATCCCAGGAAGGGACAGAGCATAAACCTGTGAAACCGGAGGTTGTTTGGACTCAGTAGAGAGGAAGCAACTTCTCCATGATCGAATTTCTGTGATGTGTATTTACGTGTTGAAGTTGATGCAACGATGGAACAGTGAATATTTCAGACACATCAAGGGCTGACTAAACTGTTGAGACTACTGTTGGAGATGTGCCCACTCCGAAAGACGCTAACTTACCGAGAGACCATTAGGTGGTAGCGCAAGCTGTGAGTCCACGGGACTACAGTAACTGTATGGGAATGCGAAGAAAGTGCACTGGAAGATCTTGAAGGGATTACCAGAGATGTCTTAGAACACTGCGTTCGCTTTCTTGTTTTCGCCGAGTGTGTGCGAAATCTACCGTAACCCGATGTGGAGGAATCAGTGGATCCTACCACGAATGTATGCCTATCGAGGCTTATCTACTCATTCACCAATTAATTCTGTTTATCAGAAATGTGCTCATTTCTTGAAGAAGGAAGAAGAGGAAGTGTGGATGAATGAGTAAGATAAAGCTGGTGATTGTCCGGCATGAATAATAAATAGAAGATTATCTCACTACTCTGATGATGAAGTGTGAGAAACCAAGTGAATCCATTCTGTAATTCAAGCATCTATTGCGAAGAATCAGTACACTGTCTCTGGATTGGAGATAAAAGAAGGTGTCTGATTGATGTAGAATGTACAGTGGAGTTTCATTGGTGATCTTCGGATGGAAGATCAAGTATTCGGCTCACTCTCTTTCTGCGAAGAAGAGGAGGGGTGTCCGAGAGACGAGATGTCGGTAGAGTGAATGGAGAGTTCGCTAAGGGTACTACCGTACATCATGAGTAACAGTCATCGAGACTGCATTGTGAAAGATCGTGTACAAGTGCAACGGCATCGTCATCGAGTTCAAGTGCAACGGCATCGTCATCGTGTTCAAGTGCAACTACATCTACATCGTGTTCGAGTGTCAACTGCATCGTCATCGTCAAATCGTCGAAGAACATCGTGCCCACAGAAGAGGTGGAGAACGACCAGAAGATATACACTCGCAATGAGTCCCATTGATTGCATAACCCTATCCGTATACGATATTGATATCATTCCACCTGACTACTGTCTTATTGTCAGATATTCAATACTCGTATTTCATATCTTGTTGCGGAGGTGCTGTGTATAGCCATTAGTCATGCGTCTGACCTAGCTCAACAGCCCTTTGAAGTATTACTGTAAGTAGTATCGTCAACCTGCGCAGCCACGCAGGCTGCGTATCATGTTGCTCTAGAACTTTCCTGTTCTAACGTGTTTCCGACCTCGCCTAGTTCTGCGAGTTGGTTCCCATGTAAACCGTGATGGTTGGTAGTTTAGGGGATACACGCTGGCCCGTATAGGTCCCAATGTAGGGCGCGTATCCTTACCACCTCACTCCCCATTACCTTTCCTCTAGCCTTATTCTCTCTTATCGTTGTTCCGTATGTAATAAACTATTAGTATTACTATCCTTTACTTCCACGCATATTTACACACACCACAATGTATGCGGGTCAGTCCTATACCGGCCTGCATACACAACAGTCAGTTTGACGGGGCACAGGAACTGTGCTACCATGCAAAATTTCAGCGTGATCCATTCAGGCTCCGCTGAGCAATCATGGTTTTATGACATCTTATGATAAGTTATCATAACTTATCATAAACGGTTCACATTATGTCATTTTGACTGTATTCAACTTGTCTTGATGGCTAGAGCGTTGAACGTTTAATCAGAAATCGGACAATTTCTATCGCAGTTAATCGCTGATCTCTGTTTTAGGATGCGCAAGTACCTGATAGACGGGATAATTTGGCATATTATTTCAGAGTCGTCAGTGAAGTTGATTCGCGGCCGCATGGTTCGACCCGTTCCCGATGTGTATCTCGTGAGGAAACCAGCGATCGCTTGATGTTTATTCATTGTATCATTAATGTTGATTCATCAAAACAATATTTGCAACAAAAAAGCTAATCGAATGTTGATTCACACTGTACAGATGCCTCTAGGCAAAGATAAAATGTTTTCATATTTTTGAAAACAATCGGATTTTCTTGCGACTGTAATGCCGACAAAATCATGATTTCGTTTCCATCTAATTTGAAAGCGAATTCGGAGGGAGAATTCGATTGGAATCGATTGGAATCAATTGCATAATCTACAAGGCAGTGCTCATACAGATGGCCAATCCACTCGTTCTCTTCACTTCGCCCGCTCTCTCGCTTTCACTAACCAGCTAGAGATCCTGTCGAAATGATAGAATTCGACATAATCGCCTGCATCGAGGGTTCGACAATAATTTGATTCAGTGATAGCGAATTCTAGCAGAATTTTCGGAAAGCGCTTCGTATTCTCGATCTGACTGTCCACTTTCTATGACTTTCTCTGATTTCGGCTCGATTCTCGCGATTGTGACGCTTATCGCATATCTCGCGATATTTCTAAAGTTTCACTATTTTTTTCTCCGTCCTACACGCGGAGAGTACCACTTCTGATGACAACCAGTGAAGTTACTAAAAGAATAGAGGATGAAAACATTCCACTTTGAGGTAAGATTTTTTAAACATTTCTTTTGGAAAACAAGTGAATATTATGAGCTTCAGCGACAGCTATTTTCTGGATGCATTCTCCACTCCATGTGGAACGTACTGGTGGTCAGGATACGATAAATCAAAAGCATGCCGATGGGCCTGAGCATCAATCCCAACCGCGCTACTTCACTCAAAGGAATCGCTTTATCGGCCATTGTCTCCAGTACAGTCCAATTCACGCTGTAGATGATGTACACGTTTTAGTCAATATAGTGACCCTCTCTGTAAATTATTTTTGCATGAACTATTTTGTCCTGATAAAGATTTCCTTCGATTCCTTTATTTTTTAAATAAAAAAATACACAATAATGCAGAAACAGAAATATTGAAACAGGGGTTTGCGAAGAGGCTTAGCTTAGCTTAAATTATAATTAACATTATTTCAGATTATATTTACACGGAAGTAAGCGGAGCTTGTAAGTGGGCGGACTCAGGAGGTGGAGCTTAGCTTCACTGCGTGCTCATACGCGCCCTTCTGCTTGTGGAGAAGAGCATACTGGATGAGACCGGTACGAGCCTGAAATTATATAATTTTTATGTATTATTCTGTTTTCTTTTCGTCAATAGATATGAATACATACGTATCTTCTACATTCTAATATTACTAAAATACCATAACTCGGCAATAGAAAAAATATAAAGGTATCTATCTAGTTCAGGAACATGCGCAGGTTTTTTGATCGGTGTTCACGCATCATTTAGCACATAACGGAGTAGTTTGTGCAATTCACACATCATACTTACCCCTTCTTCGGTGCATGTCACATAAATGCCCCTATTCGCGAGCCAGGCGCAGATCTGGAATAATAATTTAGACTCTAAAAGCGGCTTACCCAGAACCAAAATAAAACTAACCTCCTTGTGGTCAGCACGAAGAGTTCCGTTGGGAAGATGTAGTTTCACTTTTGAGTGAATATTAATCTCCGTGCTGTCGAGGAGGCTCGAATTAAGTGGTTCAGCAACGGTGAACTCTACACGACCGCCCTGTAATGAATTAATATTGCAACATTCTACCTCAAGCAGTGTCATTAGGCAAATGGTAAAAAAAGGTAAAGGTCACTCCGTATTCACCGATCACGAAGTCTTGCGGGAGCCCACTGCTAGGCCGGTGATTATTTTGACCGGACTTACAATGGGCAAAAGGAGATAGTAAAAAGCGAAAAAAATAGAAATAATACCTCAATCGGGTGGGGCTTGGCCAGTCTCTTTCTCTTCCAGTCAGCAATCTCGTGGGGCGTGAGCTTGAAGCGGTCAGAGATGAGACACTGGCTAGAAAACAATTTTTAGATTTTCTATTGTATAATGCTTCATGAACCTTTCTCATGGTTCAAAAAAAAGAGAACATTAAGATAACCTACTGAATGCGAATCAAAACAAATTGTTCGGGTTGTAAGACTTTTTCAGTATGTTTAATCCACAAGCGGAAGAAAATGAAAATCGTATAAAAAAGATAGCTTTCGTTTTCACCCTTCTCACCTCTCATCATTCTTCTTTGTCCACCAATACCCAATCGCCAACCAAGCAGCCGATGTGAGCGAAACAGTAGCAGCCATCATTAGAAGCGTCTTCTTCCTCGAAGAATGGCCCTCCTCGCTAAAATCAGCATCTGGAAAGGGGATGTCAATGCTACAATAAAGCTATCAACCTAGCACGAATGCGGACAATAACAAAGACTAGAAAGCGGTTCGATTAGTAGCATCGAACCGCAGGTATTACCTGATAATTTTTAAAGAAATTTTTATAAAATTAAAATTATTACCAGGACGTCTCGCGCAGTCTGCGCTGAACGAGGAAACAGAGGTGGATCTGTGGCCGGTGGGCGAGTTTGTGAAGTGACGGCCTGAAGTTTGGGAATTGGTCTTTGATCTGAAAATGAGATCATGTAGAACTCACTCGTACGAATGGATGAGAAGATGAGGTAGCGTAGCATGATCTTTGATCTTTAGTCTTCAGACGGTTGATAAGATAGGAAGAGAATTAGTGTTCGGTTAAGAGGAAAATGACCTTAGTCTGATTCTTCAAGCAACGCCAATGGGCGCGTCATTTCAAATGTTGAAATGGTCATTACAATTGAAAAAAAGAGTTGAGACGCCTCATTCAATTCAAGGTTTTTCCAAAGCTCCGATAGGGCGCACAGAAACGAATAACTCTTTTGTTTGCTGTTTGCATCACACATTCACAATGAAAAATCTCTCTTCTGGTATATCACAGAAGATTACCGTTTCAGATTACTGTATCTCGGTATTACGGTATACACATCGATTAGTGCGATATTCCTTGTCCTGCGGTAGGTCATTCACTAATTGTGTTTACCCGATTACGGTAAACACATCCAGTCCCGCCCCCTCCTCCTTCCCTCACAGCCATTAGGAAGTGGGCGGAGTCTCGCCCCTCTTGTCTCAACCCTGCAGTGGTTCCTTCTTTGAGTACAATGACTCTTCCTTTTCTTCCCTCCACTTCCTCGTCCGATTTTTCAATCGAGCGATTACTATCATCGTCCAATAGCAACTCAGGTAGGATTTCGAAATATGACTTATGTTCGTCATTTCGATGATTGGACACAAAGTGACGATATCCTGATGTTCCTTGTGTCCTTGTGAGAATCAGTGACTGTTCGGTACCTAGATGGGAAGGCGATGGAATATGAGCAAATAAGATTCGGTGGTCCATATTTGAACTCTTGTAGCGTAATAAGTAATGAACTGGTGAACAAGAAATAGCAAGGAAACGCGTTGAAACACCATTGACTGGTAACTGAGATAAAAACATTGTGTTTCACTCCATCTTGAATAGATCGTGGACGGGCGAGCGGGTGATCGGTGTAGAACAAATGTGAGAAAAAATCAAAATATTCGTTCCAGCCTCCACAAATGAGATACAATAGTTTTTTTTTGCAGATGTCTTTTCCACCTCCACTGATGCCCCATCTTCACTGCTGGTCGAGTTCGCAGGGCGAATGCACGAAAACGGTTCGTATTTTCGTTAATTCAAGTCGCCGTCTCTCGATTTCACGCACTATCTTGCCGACTCGTGAGCACGAGAGAGCGCGCAGAATGAAGAGGCGTCATTACTATTTATCTAATTTTGAGCGTATTTAGAGTTTTTGTTCTTCTCATTTTGCAAATATTCTCGTGTAATTGTAGAAAACCTAAGTTTCACTCAATCTTGAATAGAGTACGCGGAGGCCTGCCGTTGATACGAGGTAAAAGATGAGAAAATAATAATAATATTCGTTCCAGTGAGCACACACGAATCATCATCTGCTGATCCGCGAGTGCTCTTCAATCCGCTACTATGGCAGTCCAACTCATTGTTTATGCTCAGTGAGTCGAACACTGTTTTGAAATTTGAATTGTTAGAGCACTGAGAGATCTCAGTAACGGAGAACCAATTGATATGCTCACGTTTTGATTGCGACTAACAGATATTCAAATTTAAAATATTTCCAAATTCCATGATGAGTGGTCTGCCTCCCAAGGCGTAATGACCAACTTTCGGTAAGAATATTCGATCTAGATATTATTTTTTCCAGATTCGATGATGGGTGGTCTCCCACCCCTCTCCCTTTCCTCCTATGCGATGGGCAGGAGGAAACGACGACATCGAACGATATTCAGTGAGGAGCAACTGACACTGTTGGAACACGCATTCAATTCTACGCAGTATCCAGGTATTGTCATTCAAGCTGTAGTACTTGGGGTACTTTTTTGTTGAAAAAATACGTTTATCGAGATCAAAGGATTTTTATGAAATTAAGAAAACAATTGTGGTTGGCCTGTATCATGGCTTGTCTTGTTTGCGTCGATTTTCGAAGAAAAAATAAAATAAAAATATAAAAAAACTGATTTCTAGACGTGAGCACGCGCGAGCAACTCGCCATTCAATGCTGTCTGAAGGAGGAACGAGTGGAGGTGAGCAAAGTAAACGAGAATACAGGATGAAATCCAGCTGGGTTCAAAAAATGGGGACATTCCAGATTGTCATTGTACTTATAGGATCGCTATTAGAATCAACTAACGAGCAAATCGCTCGGAAATATCTCATCACCGGTTCAGAAAGGACAAATAATTATAGATTATCTTTATATTTTTCGATTTTGATTCTTTCTGGGAGCTCAGGCTACTGATTCGTATATTCCCCTCTCCTAGTCTAGGCAACCGCGATTGGAGGGGACTGCCTAATCACAGGTTCAGTAACTGAGAGAGAAAGGCCGAATAATTAGAGACGGCGATAATCTATCCCCTCTTCCTCTCTCTCTCGGAAGCATTACGACTAATTGTTTAGTAGCCAGTCTGACCAGGTGTCAAAAGGAAAGGTTAAAGGAAGCGTCAGAACAGATGGCTCGGGAAAAGGAAAGGTGGCTTTACTCTCCTCCTTTCACGTGCGCTCTCGCATCTCTGACCGGCGAGAGTGTGCGCGAAATGGAGAGACCATTCCTATCGCTAGGGAGGACGGGCACTTATTCAATCGGTGGCCAGGTTAATCCGGTGCTGGTTAGTGCTTTATCCAATGCGCTTCTTGATTGCACCCATAGATAGTTTACATGTAATCGGGAATATGCCTGAAAAGAAAGGGTTGCGCGGGACGAATTTCCTGGATCTATTAGGACTCTCGAGCACCTTTTCTGCAGTCCAGTAATGAAAACAGCTTTCGAAAATCGGCCCAAATACGAGATTCAAATTTACAGGTGTGGTTCAAGAATCGACGGGCCAAGGAGCGCAAGAGGCGGAAGGACGATAAGAAAGATGGCAAGAAATCGAGTAGTAGGGAGAAAAGCATCGACAGATCGGGTGAGTTGCAGTTTTTTAAAAGTTTCGTTTCTTCCTGAAAGTCCAACAATGCAAGGCATAAATGTTAACATGAGAATGTTGTAGAGAACTCCGGTTTTGTTTCATCCAGGGATCAAGAATGAAGCATGCTTTTCGTAGGGCTCATAGGAAGAAATTTTTGCAATACTGGAAATTTAATTGTTGCTATGACAGTTCTTTGCTGGATTGAAGTGGCATATTGATTCTGCAGTCCCTTTCGGATACCGTAATCTGTCAAATATTAATCTTTTTTCCAGACTGCGAGCTGCTCTCTGATGAAGAAATCGACGTGAAAAGCAGTGAAATTCGGCATTGTCGGAACTCGAAATGCGATGATGACGATAAAGTATGAGATTGCCCATCGAAGTGTACCAAATCCACTATCAATCCCTTCTAATTCGATTACGGTTCTGTGAACACGGTGAAAAGATTAGGGAATTTGTATCGTCTCTTCCTTTGGTATGGTGTATCGGCGGTTCTATCGAGAGGAATAGTGTGGAAATGGGGAAGGATTGGGGATGGTTGAGTGGTTATTGATAGGATAATGACCGGCGATGAGAGGAAGAGTGCCGGGTGATAGCACGGTTTTGCGAACTAAAGGAACTGGAGGGTGGCGGGGCATTTTAGGAAACTTATACGAGCAGGGCTCAACTGTCAATTAGAATGCAATCGGAGTAGCTGATTAATGGTAGACTAAAACCTTGAACGGTATGGAGAGAATATGGTGATTTTCGGTGTTATTGACAGCCTGCAAAAACCATATTTTAGTAGTTCTCTATGTTGACATTTCTCAACTAATAATGCCATCTTCTTAAGGTGCCCTAATCGTATATTCATTCACGAGAGAGTGGCCCATCTAACCAGGTACCATCCTGTCTGCTGGTCAAACAAGAGCATGGTGTTAGGAGATGGATTAGTCTATTGTTGTCGAGACTCCGGAAATTGGTGTCCCGCGCAATAATTCTACATAATTTCGTATGCACAATTAATAAAGGATGAAAATTATCAGTGCTCATGGTCTCAAAGTCATTTACCGGATTAAAAAAGCGGATTCGCCGATTGTTTTAGTGACTCCGGAAATGGCATAGTTAATGTGATCCAGTCTAAGCTTCTTGCTCCCGAATCATTAGCAGATGGGTCAATCCGTTGAATGGGATTTAATTCCTGTCAGTATAATCTCTGATTTTTCCATGTCGGTTATGCAAATACCGACATGGAAAAATCAGAGATTATACTGACAGGAATTAGATCCCATTCAACGGATTGACCCATCTGCCACCTTCCTGTGTACTCTTGTTCAAATACACAAGTGAGGGGGTGTTAAGAGGTGGATTAGTCTATTGGCAGTCCTTTCTGTTTGACCATTAGGGATTAAGTAGGTGACACCTAGATCTGCCTGGAAACAACGGAGAACACTCTAGTCTCTCTGCCATTTACCTGATCTCTCATCTCATCGAGGGACCACCCAAAGTGGGCATTCATTATTCATCTCATACCTTCTTGAGACCGCGTAATCCATTGTATACAGACACAACCATTTATGCACTCTTCCTCGATGATTCAGTCACTCAATTGATCTACTCTAGAGGAGGGCTTAGGGGAGGGAGGGGAAGACGGCTTAGATATGGGAATGATTGGATTAAATGGCACAACGAGAGATTAGACATTTACTGAAGGGAGATTTGGGCGATTTCGCCTCTTTCCTTCCGAGGATTTACATTCCAATACATGGGCGACTGTTCAGTTGTGAGGCGAATCAAGGGATAAGTCAGCAAATTGTGACAATTGTATTCATTTATCATCGGAAAGGTCGGAATGATTCGTACAATTCAGAGGAATGTAACTTGATAGGAGAGATCTGTGCATATTATTCAATACTAGCTAAATTACCCAACTGAACTTTCTAGTGAACAATCTACTAATGGTTGTAAGTACATTCAAATGATTCATGAAACACACCAAAATCACTGTCCAATAATCGTATTTTCCACCACAACCTTGTTCAGTGACACGTCATGGTCCTCAATCGGGACTTGCTGCACGAATTGCTCCCGTAGAGCAAGGCCCATCAAGTACGGTAGTCGGCCGAAGTGTGCCTGGGATTATTGATTTTTAATTGATTTCATCATCTGCATCTGGTTTGTCTCTATTGTGAATGTCTATGGAAGCATAGCAATTTCAACTTTTGCTCTGCCCGCTCTCACACAAGTTCTCCAGAAATTTTTTTTCGAAATACGAACATGCGTCTCTTAATCAAACGTGCTCGCTCACCGGTCGTAGAGTCTCTGGTATCTCCCATCCACTGTAAACTGGATCTACTAAATAGGATGCAGGTGGATGTGAGAAACCAGAGGTCGAGTGTGCGCAAAGGAAGGACTTACCTGGTGCTGATGAAGGAATCGGTCGAAGTAGCCCTTCCCGTGTCCGAGCCGCTTGATCTTACGGTCTAGAATTTAAAACAATATTGTTTCTATGAATTAAATACGGGGATGGCTTCAAGCAAGATGAATGGGTCTCTTCATGCGAATATTCGGGTCCACGTTTTGAAACAAGCAAACGTCATGAATGATAAATTCGTTAGAAAACCGCAATTTAATTCAGCAGAGATCGGCTATTTATTGTTTTTTTTTTATATTTTTATCCCGGCAGTACGAAGTATATCGGTCTCTCTCACTTCTATCGCATTTTGATCCTATCGTGAAACGCAACCAAAACAAAAGACGCTGGATGACAATGGCTGAGAAGGGCACTCCGGAGACCAAAAATAGGATTGTGTTTTCAATTGTGTTTGTCAGAAGAAGATTAAGATACCTGCATGCGCACATGCATTCAATACATAACAGGTGTCTCCTTACCAGTGTCTCCCACCTACCGTTATATTACGGCTGTAAAATCGCTTGACGTGGATACACCATTTATCTTTACCTTCATGCGCCGAGAACGCCACTCCAGGCATCAGCAGCAGATCCAATGGAGAACTCAGAAGCTGCGAGGGATCGACCACAGCGTGCTGGCGAATGTTCCACATCGTTGAGGGTAGGCCCTGAAATATCAAAATTAAAGGTGGTGTCCCACGAATATCTGGCTTGCTGAGTTCTCGATGTGAGATGGTAGGTCGTGGCTACCCGATATCGCTTTCGAAACTCAATTTTCGTTTAAACTGAGCATTTGGCTGCGTGCCAAATGACCCTGAAAAGCAAGCAACGAGCGAGAGAGTATGCTTTTTTGGCCCAAGGAATAACAGCTCTGAATAAAGAGTGAGTTGGAAATGAGAATTATAGGGAGAGAATACTCCGTGAGAAATGGCTGGCCAAACATGATAGAGGAACATCTACCTCGGCCCACTCTTCCGGCGTTAAGCGAACGAATTTCATGTCGGACTCGCCTCGTGTGAACTGAAGAAAACGACATTAATTACTGCACTCTTGTGCTGCAGTTTAACTTGATGTAAACCTACCGCAAATTAAGTATTTTTTGATTAAGAAAATGAAGATTCACTGATCTGTAACGTCAACGACAGTTCTTACTTGTTCTTTGAAGCTCATTTGATATTTTGGAATGGTCGAAAAATTAAAGTTATATCACACATTGGGAATGTAAACGTCTTTCTTCAGGGTGAATAGAAGGGCGATGATTCCATCCGTGATTATTTCCCCATCTGTGGACACGTATATGCCGATGTGCTGGGCGTTGAGGAAGCAACCGGATCGATAAACCTGATAAAAATGTACTGAAATAGTGACTCGGAATCAAAAAATTCAAGATGGAAAAGCACTTCAAGATGGAAGCGTCTTCCTAGATTTACCATTAGTTGTCTAAGTAGATAGCATATAATAATTAATAACACGTGTGAAGGTTTGGCTATCTAAAATTGCTTAGATGTTATCTAATGAAATGTACCGTAATGAGAGCCGCTTCAGATCTCGTTTTGATCTCCTCTTTCGATAATGTGGATAAAAGTTGCGCGATGTCTTTTCGCATGACTTTTTTGAGCGCAGAAGTCATCTGTATTTTAAAATTAAAAAAAGTTCATGTTTTATTCAAATAGTAAAGTATCGCAACGACGATTGAGCATTGTAAACATCATTCAATAACTCTCAAGAGATGAGCTTTATCACGAATGAGGTAGGCACATGAATAAAGCCGTATGAAATAAAATACACATAATACTTTGCAAAATACAATACGTTGTTCAAAATACGAGCCGATATTACACTTTGTACAAAATTAGAATAATCATTCTAAATAAAGCAGCTAGCAAGAACTAATTTGGTGCACTACAATCAAGCTAAAACAGAAACTGCAATTGCAAAATGGGTTTTCAACCAGGGTTGTCAGGATGAAGATTCTATCTCTTCACATCGGGTTCTAGCTCATGTCCAGCGGCTGTCAACTCTTCAAACATCAGGATTCCCAAGTTTCGCCGTTTTCTTATTCGAGAACAGATCAATGACTAATTGATTGAAATCCTGTAGCACGTCCACATTGACTAGATGTCCGGCGCCCCTCAATATGTGTACTCCTACAGTATCACTGCGTTGGTACTGTATCTCGAGTGCGGGTCCGGGATCGATGAATGTCTTGCTGCCATAGATGAATGTCGCCTTTATGTCCTCGTCCATTCCGCAGAATCTGATAAATAGATAATAAATGTAAAAAAAATACTTTTGCATTTTCGAAATATTCGTAACTGTATTTTTTTTCTCATAAATACACTTGCGCTCAAGAGGATCTTTTTTTCAAAACGATTAGTAAACGAGTAAGTTAGAGTAATAAAGTTGTAAGGAACCAATCACCGTTTGCTCATAGGTCTCTTCGCGAATCCATTTGTGAATATCAGATTCTTGTACAGTTTCTCCCCGCTCGGATGCCTACTATTGCACAGGGCAAGGTACTCGTAGATATTCTCGTTACACTCCTTGCCTGAAATTTACACAGTAATTAATCGTTCCGCATTTCAGTGTTCAACTGTCATTCTGCGATTATCACTTCCCTATTTGCATAATAGTTTCCCAGTGACCCTAGTAGCACGTACTGAGAATTTTAGGACCAATGAATAATTTCTCGGGCAAATAAAATATTTCCGTGATGTGCGCCATGCGACTCCCCCCCCCCCCTCTATTCGAGGTTAGGAAAGAGGGCAAGCGCTAGGCACTCGTAGATGTTACGCACACTGCGCCAGGTTAGGACAGTGGTGAAATGCGTACTCGTTGCGAGCTAGTGGAAAAGGTGTGAGGCTACGGAATGGTATAAACCGCCTTCTTACCCTCTTTGTGGTACTTCAATCTGATGTCGGAGCGAAGAAAGGAGAGCAGGCGGCCCGCTGCAACATGAAAATGTTTTCAATAACGAATATTATTATTTGATCGCGGCAGACTGACAGAAATCAAAGAATACAGATCGACACAGCCTAAAATCAATACGTGAAACTCAATTGTCGAAAATTGAGTTTAAAATGTTAATAATTTTGAATTGAGGAATGTGATGATAGAGATGCTTACCGTAGGGTCCACAACACCGTACGAGGAAGAAGGGATTGAAGTAAGATGTGATACGAGAAACGACGTGCATGTACACCTGGGGATCGACCTGAAATTCATTCAATTTGATAGCCTACATTTCTGGACTCTTCATTGGTCTTGTACTCTGGTGTTTCAATAATCGAATCAGAAGCGCTATCTACGAATTTAATCTTGATTCGTACCTGTTTCGCCGTCAACAATGGCTTCTCGGGGAATCCCCACGGATCGACCAGCACCAGATGGATCACACGGTGCGGGTGCTCAAGCGCGTAGGAGGACGAGAAGAAAGCACCTGCGATTATGTTGAATGATAACTCAAAAATATGGAATCACTTAAACCAACACACAATCTTACATTGAAAACAAATATTGATTTTATTTTAACCCTTCAGAGTTGGAGGATGATCATTTTTCTCTATTTCGCTTGATTTTTCTCTTGTGTGAAACTCAACTGAACCAATTTCAGATTGAGATTTAATTTCTTCGCACGACAACAAGTCGGAAGAAGAAACTAATAGTGTTCTCTTTTTGAAAAATGATTTTCCAATAATACTATTGAATTCCAACAGTCTCCTCATTCAGCGCACTCTCTCTCTAAGACAGAGCGTGGTGAATCCTTTATTCGCCTTTTGGAAATCCGGAATTGTTTTAATGAGAGAACTCAAAAAACTAACCAAACGAGTGCGATATGATATACATCCGGTCCAACTTCATCTCTCTTCGCCAATCCTCGAAGCAGGAGACCATCTCCAACTCGGCCAGTGTTTCATCGGACGAGAACTCGGGACGATCGGAACGACCAAAACCTGCGGAACGAATATATAAGCTCAGAATCGGGATGGGCACCAATTCCTCATCATTCGCACGATTATTTTCATTCTACCGTCCGAAACGAGAACTGGTCGGGAATACGTGATACGGGATTCGACCGCATGATACGCAGCCGGATCGAATGTTTCGAAACGTTATGAACATCTAGGGCAACTTCATAGGTTTTTATGTAAGATGATGAACATTTGTAACAATTATATTTTCATTTGTTCTATTGTCAAATTAGAGCTTCAAGAAAGTTCAGTTGTAGTTCAATGTGTTTCAGATATTCGATAAAAATAGATTCAGATACGCATGAGTAATTTATGGAACAGATTGTTGATTGATTAGATAAATATTTTACGAAATGTTGAAGAACGTATCTAATGATTTTTAGAGACTTTTTTTCCCGCACGCGATTGTGTCAAAAATTGTGACCGGGTATATCGAAGCAGTGCACATCATACTCCTGCGAGAGTCCCTCAATGTTCGGCGCCCAGTAGGCGACACCCGTGCCAAATCCATGTATCAAAACGATGGGGGCGTGGCCTGTAAGTATATCTACTTGCAATGAATTATTGTATTCTTTGATAATTGTAATTATAGTATTCTAGCAATGAACTTATAATTATTTAAAGATAGATGTATCATGAGAGCTACACTGCATTATCCTTCATTATCTACAATGTAAGTCATGGATTCATATTCCAGTGAAGGAAGGCAAATATTCATTACAAAGAATACCTCTGTCCTCCTTCGCTTTGAATGAGACAGTGTGGATCTTACAGTGACAGTGACGGACCTGGAACGAATTGATATTATCCGATCTCTCTTCGTCCAACCCCAAGGTGATGTTGTGATTGTTGTTGTTTGTTGGTGTTCAAGAGAAGTCTAAATCTTTACTCAAGGAAGTGTGAGCGCTCATCGAACATGAATGCAGCTAAATGTAAGAGCAAGATTTGAGACAAAAGTTAGAGAAATACGAGGGTAAATAAGCACCTTGATCGCTGTTTCCGTTGGTGTTTGGTCGAAATGATTGAAGATACTCGTCTCGAGCGTTTTTATTTTATCCTTTGTTGTGGGCTTTGATTGGGTCATCTGAAATCGTCTGATTTTCTTGAATTTCTTCAAAAATATGTATTTATGTCAATCGAAAAGGAACTTGGAGTAGCCAAGAAAGGAAAGATCATAGAGATAAGGGACGAGAAAAAACAGATCTGTTAAAAAGATATATCAGAACTGCAATAGGAAAGTTGGAAGGGCGTTACATTGAGTATTTCAAGGATTTAGGATGATTAGAAGAGGGTAAGAGCTCGATACTCGACTTTGAACTTTGAATCGGCAATATTCTGGTCCGCGAATAGCATAGTGACGCTCATGAGGGTAAGACACACCACACCATTAGTGTCAGGTCAGAACAGCCGCTCCCGCGAGTGTGAGAGAGAGTCAACTCACATGATTGTTTGATTGCAGAGACTCGAGTGTGGCATTTTTTCTCTCTCTAGTTTCGATAAACCAGAAGGCGAACAGTTTACGTACTGAAGGGGACAGTGTGGGAAAGTTTGATTAGACGAGATTAAAGGGGGATAGGCATCAATATTTTCGTGCATAAACTGGCAACGTGGATTGATAGAGAATGGCTACCCGATCAGAGATCACTTTATCCGAAGTTCTAGAAATGCCTTTGAAGCTCACTACGGAATTTTTAAGTTCATTGATATTTCAGGCAAGATTTGGGGTACTGTATTCTCGTATTGATTTTATTGGATTGGGAGTCGAAAATAGCGGCAATAGTGAGGATTGCGCTCGGCGGGAGTCGAACCAACGGGTGTTGGATAGCTAGGCAAAAGCACAACCGCTAGGCTACGAGCCATGGTGATCTCCTTGCCCAGAATCACTATGATAAGTGCGTAGAGCTTGGGCAGTTTACAGTAGGATCGCAACGTTTCAGGCTTTTCGTGGTGGGACCCACCAACTTTGATTGATGCCTATCCCCCTTTAATGGTGTTCTCTTGAGATATCTGATCAAGAATTCGAGATGGCTAGAGTTCTCAATTTGAGACGTACCTAGTCTACGGAAAGAAATATTACATGAAACTGATCAGGTTTATTATCTCTGAAATTCTTTGCTATCAAGCATAAAATTATTATTGTAATACACGGCATTTGGGATCCACGCAAAAGCAAGACTCCGCCCACTTTTTGCTGATTGGCTGCTGCGTAGCGCCCACCAATCAATATGGATCAACCACCGTAATTACTGCGTAGCAGTCCCGCTCAAAACACCGGCCCGGTCAGCTGAGTATCCACTCAGACTGACAGTCAACACGCTTAACAACTGCCCGCCAATTCAAATTTGAGGAATTTGAAAAATAAATATTCGCTCCAAGGTTCCGTGTGTACGACGACTAATCCGACACCAAATTACTGTAATTTTTCGCATCAACCTGTAAATCGTGCTTTGAAATGGCGTGAATAAATATTTATAAATAGCGAGAAATTGCACCTAATTGCCGATTAAAACTAAATACGGTAATTCAGGGAATGCCGATTACGGTATTTTCCGCATATCGACTAAATGTGCCATACATTTTCTCACGTCGCCTGTTCTTTTTTTGAGCCTTTTCTTTTCTTCTTATGCTTATTTTGCCTTAAAATTATGGTGTACTGCCAGCCGCCTTCTCGTACTCTGCTACTATCTCGTGGTGTGTGCACTCTGACCCGGCATTCAAACTTCACTGACTGAGCACTGACCACTGATCACTCGGATTTCTCGGTGCAAACATCACTGATCATCGCGATTTCTATAGTTCATTCATGCTGTCAGGACGTCCTTCTTTGTCTTTACTCCCATCGTCTCTTCCCGAACCATTGATGTTCAACAAGAGCGATTGTTGTTGTTCATTGTCGTTTTGCTCTGTATTTTTCTCAGTTGTTTGGCTTTTTTCGCGAATTATCCAATAATATAATTTATTTCAGTTAAGATGGCGAGCGCAACTCGCGCGCTGCCCTGGGGCGAGGCCGCCAGCATCATTATGCGTGAGTTTTTTATTTCTGAAATTTTCCATCGTTCGATTACTTCACTGACCTCATTCAATTATTCGTTCAAGTTAGGTGTGACTGACAGCATTCTGTGCTGGCTGGTCGGTAAGTTGATCACGCTTTGAAGCATGAACCTGCTGGATGTAAAAAGTCTTCACAGCAAAAAAAGGACTAAACAATGGCATTTAAGCCATTCAATCTGTTTTAAAGCTCAAAATTGTATATTTGCAGTCTCCCGCTCGACTCGACGAGTTCTCCTGCTGCGACGGGGCGAGACTGCGGCTTTCATGCCCAAGGCACTCGTCTTTCCGGGAGGTATGGATATTTTTCGATAAATACTTTTGAAATCAATAAATGATACTCGGTGATTCTCTGAGGAATACACGAGGAATACTGTGGAGTCTTCTTAGTAGAGTATGTGGGAGCACGAGAAGGGTGCACGGGTTGATGACGTTGACATTATCATCGACGAGACGTTTTTGAAATTGCTACTTGATTGTAAACCGTGTTCAACCGGTGCTATTTATTCCGAAACTACATGAAAATGATTTTCCCTATACCTAGCGGAATTATGCGCACTGTGAAACCTACAACTTGCGACTATCCATTTCCAATATTCGATATTCTGCAGGCGTGGTACACACGCAACACGAGCATCGCGAGACGAGCAGAGAGGCCGCGCTCAGGTAAGGAAAAGGGGATACGGTTACGAATTACGGTAGTTAGCAGATCTCCGCTCCGTATTAGGATTATGCAAGTAGACTACTCGTGAATCTAGTCGTGCCAATAGTCGCAAACTTCCTTCAATCGGAAACATAGCTTCCTACGATAATCTGTTGAAAGTCTTGTCATAAATACATTCGGTTTTCACAGCATTGGTTCACAGCAACTATTTCATATGTGGCAGTGCCACTGGATTCTATGAAGTATTCTTCTGGCGATTTCTCGTTGCACACGGTTCATATAAGAACTCTTTTTTTAGGTCTTTGAGATTATTATCGTCTGTCAATGGATGCGTTCATTATTTTAATATTATTAATCGATTAATTTATTAATCATTTAATTAAGGGAATTAATTAACTAATTTAGGGAGCTTTTCGAGGAGACGGGTGTGCTGTGCACGGAGGGCCGCGGGCTGAGGACGGTCGAGGATCCGAGGACGGAGAGGTATTTATGATTATTAATTATTGTTTAAATATTAATAATATTCTATTGATTATGTTCGGATACCATGTTCTGATAGGAATTGTAGTTGAGGACTGATGATAGAAAAGTATCGGAAGTTGAAATCGAATCAGATGGTGATGACTAGTCTTGAGATAACGTAGGAACAGGAAATACTCGGGTTTTTCTCGATTTCAAGTAGAGGGCTGAGGACGGAGAGGAAGCAGGAGAGATCAATTAATTCTTAGAATTGTAACCAATTGTGATTTAGTTTGCCACAAACTATAGTATTGAGGTTAAATTTAAAAATATATGATGTTAGGCAGCCGTTGCTTTACTTTCCGGGCTATTCATAAATGTAGCTACGTTAAAAAAAATATTCGTTCCAAGTTCATTGGGCTGGGTGACCACCGCTGATCTTGTGGTAGTGCTGAAACATAAATAGTGCGTCTTGGTGGACACTAGGGATCTGAACTAAAAAATGGTTAGCGATAGCTTGGAATGGATACACGAGGCGTTTATTAGTTGCGTTGTATCCGAGAATAGGGTATATGTTTCGAAGATTGACGGATTCACTCCTATTGGAAGCATTGAAGTATTGCTGAAGCGTAAGCGTGCCTAGATTCTAGCACTTGTGTATTCTAGCACGGTAAATTGCGGTATATATATTTACCAGCCGGGACCGCGCGCCTACGGCGCGCTCCCCGGCTGGATGACGCCGGGTTATGTATTTAGCTGGGTTGTGTGAACCTTTGACCTGGTATGATCGCCATTTTCAACCTTCTGGAATCTTCTGGACCTGTCGCCGTCATTTCGAACATTATGGAAGCCTCTGGACCTGTCTCCGTAATTTCGAATATTCTAGAAGCCGCTGGACCCGTCCCCGTTATTTCGAACATTCTAGAAGCCGCTGGACCCGTCCCCGTTATTTCGAACATTCTAGAAGCCGCTGGACCCGTCCCCGTTATTTCGAATATTCTAGAAGCCGCTGGACCCGTTCCCGTCATTTCGAACATTCTAGAAGCCTCTGGACCTGTCCCCGTCATTTCGAACATTCTAGAAGCCTCTGGACCTGTCCCCGTTATTTCGAACATTCTAGAAGCCGCTGGACCCGTTCCCGTCATTTCGAACATTCTAGAAGCCTCTGGACCTGTCCCCGTCATTTCGAACATTCTAGAAGCCGCTGGACCCGTCCCCGTTATTTCGAACATTCTAGAAGCCGCTGGACCCGTCCCCGTTATTTCGAACATTCTAGAAGCCGCTGGACCCGTTCCCGTCATTTCGAACATTCTAGAAGCCTCTGGACCCGTTCCGTCATTTCGAACATTCTAGAAGCCTCTGGACCTGTCCCCGTTATTTCGAACATTCTAGAAGCCGCTGGACCCGTTCCCGTCATTTCGAACATTCTAGAAGCCTCTGGACCTGTCCCCGTCATTTCGAACATTCTAGAAGCCTCTGGACCTGTCCCCGTTATTTCGAACATTCTAGAAGCCGCTGGACCTGTCCCCGTCATTTCGAACATTCTAGAAGCTGCTGGACCCGTTCCCGTCATTTCGAACATTCTAGAAGCTGCTGGACCCGTCCCCGTCTTTTCGAACATTCTAGAAGCCTCTGTACCTGTCCCCGTCATTTCGAACATTCTAGAAGCCGCTGGACCCGTCCCCGTCTTTTCGAACATTCTAGAAGGTTCTAGAAGGTTCTCTTCAATTTCGAACATTCTAGAAGGTTCTAGAAGCTTCCTTTCAATTTCGAACATTCTAGAAGGTTCTAGAAGCTTCCTTTCAATTTCGAACATTCTAGAAGGTTCTAGAAGCTTCCTTTCAATTTCGAATGTTCTAGAACGTTCTGGAATCTTCTCTTCGAATTCGAACATTTTAGAAGGTTCTGGAAGTTTTCCGTCAGTTTGGTTACTGTAGGGTTACGGTAGGTATACAGTAGTCAGGGTTACGGTACTTGAGGTGGGTAGGGGGTCCCAACTTGTTTACACTTGTTTCCTCTGCGTCGCTGCCCCTCTGACACTCTCTCCCTACCCCCTGGCATGCCTACGTGACTTTCGGAAGGGGACAAACAGACGTACACGCACAGGGAGGCTTCTCTCCTTTATTAAGGAGTAATGATGTTATGTCATTGAAATAACGGTGAAACAATTTGAAATATTATTAGGATGAGACGTACAGTGATTTATGACAATTGAGACAATTACGGGAATATTACTAGGTGAAACTGGTCTGTAAGCTACAAAAAAGTCATTTCTCGATTGCAGATGGCAAACGGAAGTGAACGAGAAGGGAGCGAGCAAAAGCAAGCTGAGAGAGGTACGGTAGAGTTGGGATTGTCGATTTAATGAATTTGAAGGCAAAATGGTGCATAATAGGGCACTTCTCTGTTTTTTGGCCGAGCCTTTCCTCACAAAGTATTCCCTCCCTATCATTCTTATTCCCTACCGCCTTCGCATTCAGAGCGATCGTATCCCAGGCCAAAAACAGAGAAATTCCCATGGATAGAAAAATGAGACATGCCACAAACAGCCACTTTCTGGTTCGCTCACTTGCAATTAGAGGGACTGGTGAGATGAAGCCGCTTCGCTCATGATCTTCTGTTAAAAAATAACACCAGTCGTTCTATTTAATTCAACAATTGTTACTTTCTGGTTTCACACAATGCATATCAGTTACACATGATGGTCGAATCAATTGTATCTTGTAAACCGATTTGTTAGTCAATCATTCAGATCTCTTTCTCCTGTGAGAAGTTCGTTCGGAGTCATTATAAAAGGATTTTGAAATGACTACAACTTTTTTTTCTTTTGGCAGCTCTTGGAATCCCTTTCATTTCTGTTAGTATTTAACTCTTTGTCTATATATACTTTACCTAGTACTGACATGAGACAAAAGTGATTCATCGTCGGTATAACAGTAGATTTCTCAATTTTTTAGATTGAGCTTTTAAATACTTATTTATAAATAAAATGCTCATTCGCAGTTCCTGGCCTCGTCGAAGGAATCGCTCGCCGTCTCCTCGCTCATTCCCTGGGCAACGTGGCTGACGCCCAATGCGGGACACTACAAGTGAGATATTAGCGTTATTGCAGGTGACTGGAGTACGGTGGAATTGTCATTAATCTCATTCAGAAGCACTAGAAAGTGCATCAACGATTGCAACTACGATATAAGCAGCTTTCCTGAAAGCAATGTGATGATAAAATGTGATGTCAATGCGCGAGTCAAGAAGGATTATTCTAGACTAATTTGCAGACATTAGTTAATCTGTAGCAACCGATATCCGCCTGGTCAAATTCTCCTGTTGTTTTCTAAATTTTTGTGCATTTTAAAGATAGAGAAAGGAAAGGTATTGCGCTAGATCGATTTCATTTCTTTCTCGAAACTCATTACCACCTAGACAATTATTAATAATAATTACCATCATCAATCATCAATTATCAATAATCAATTATTATTAATTATTACCTAGACAAAGTTCAGTGGTGAGAGAAATTGTTTTTCGAATTCCCTTTAAATATTAATTCAATTCCAGACGCCGCTACATGACGGACTTCTTCGTGCTGCCGGTTGATGGAGAGCCGGTGATTAGGTGAGTACTGTAGTATTGATTTTCGGAAAACCTGGGAAAACCCCAACCCTGTTTGTTCGAAAAAAACCAGCCTGTTTGTTCGAAAATGTGTGATGACGCTGGTGACTTCTCGTTTCATAGAGCTCGTATGAGGAAGTGCAGTTGGCCAAAATGATTTCGATGCAGTTTCTCTGGAAAAATATTTACAATAATAATAATAATAATAATACTAATACTAATAATCTCTGCAGACACTGCGCACGCGAGATGGCGGGCGCGGAGTGGAGCGACCCGAGCGAGGTGAGAGTTCGCTAGAATCATGGCTGTATACGGTAGGGTAAAGTAATTTGTGCTAATAGGGTTTAAAAGTGGAATTTCCGACGTTTGTGGAATTTGAGTTCCAGTGTGTGCCCATAAGTTTAGTGGTTCACATTATGTACAAAAGCTGAACGGACGTGTGTCTTCGATTTTACGCTCACAAGGTTGTCAGGTCGAGTTTTCAAATGAAACTTCTACTGTTTTCTCTTTTTGGGGTCAAAATTGTACAATGAAGGTTTGGGTTTCACACTCTGCACTTGTGCTTGATCGGTGTAGGAGCTCTGATTTCACCGAGCGATTTGTTTTTAATACACTAATAATAGAAAATTGTTTGAAATCAATTAAATATAATAAATTAATTAAATTTAAAGGTGCTGGTTGTTTTAAATGCAATACATTGAAGGAAAATGTTACATTTTAAAAAGGTAAAAGTAATCCACGTCAAGCGATTTTACTGTCACAAGACAACGCTAGATGGGGGCACACTGGTAAGGCCAGCTGTTGTTTAAAGGGGGATAGGCATCAATCGGGAAGGGAAACTCCCACCACGAAATTCCTGAAACAAATTAATCTACTGTAGTTTTAGTAAAGTGCGGCGTCTCTGCGCAGGTTTCCTTTCAATCTTTGAAAGTTTCAACTGCCATCGATCAGTTTTCAATGTTTTACTCGGTTATATTTGTTTGTGTGATATTCAAGGTTTTCCTGACAGATTGGTATACTCGTGTAAAATGGTTCCGCACCATTAAAAGTCCCCATAGCTCTAAAATATCGGCTATTCTCAAATCGTTCTTTTGGGTTTTCCTTTTTTGCTCCGTTCTAGTTGTTTATTCTCTGATTATTTAGTTCAGTTTAGCGCCTTTAGTTTGCATCGATTTCCAGTTGTTTAAATAATACATTAAGTTTAGAAATTAGACCGAAACTATGGTAGTCGGAAGTGCGGGGGTGAAATTCAGTATTGCCGTGTTTCAATCGTGTTTTCAATTATGTAACTAGGCTATTATCTTGTATGCTCGTGCTCGTATTCTTCCCTCGACTATCCTTTGCTTATAATATGTTTTAAATATACTGCTAATATCAGATCCACGATGGCTGGGCATCCAACGTCGAAGACGAATTCAACAAAATGCGCAGTCTCATCAAAGACTACCCGTAAGTCCGCCCAATCGTCTGCTCTGTATTGCTTGTTATAAAATAGAGCACGGCTTCCTCTATAATAACTCCTTTTTCGACTATCCCAACTATCCAAGTAATGATCTCATAATACTTTAGATACGTCGCTATGGACACTGAATTCCCACGAGTAGTCGCAACGCCACTCGGACAGTTCAAGAGCAAGGTTGGCTTTCAATTGTGACAGTTGTGTTCGTGTAATTGAAACTACAACTTCGTCTTTGCCGCTGAAAATATGCAAAGTCGAAGTTGTAGTTTCAATTATTTGAAAAATTATACTTATTCGAATATTTCAGGAAGACTTCAACTACCAGCAAGTCTCCTGCAATGTAAACATGCTCAAGCTGATACAGGTGTGTTTTGTCATAATTTGTTCGTGCGTTGATGATCTGATAAGAACAAAATCAATTCTTGTATCGCTCCGTAATTTGTCCCTACTTTTATTTATTATTATTCTTATTTTTCTGATTATCAGGTCGGTGTCTTCGGCTCAACGGAGGAATTGTGCGCCAACGCTGCTGTCATTAAGGCATTCAAGAAGAAGCACGATCGATGAGCATGCGACTAAGAGTGAGTTTCGTATTTATTGTATATGATTGTATATTATGGTTCATTTTACTGAATATGATGAAGTGCATTGTAGACAAGTTGTCTCGCGTCGAGCAGCCGTGCGCCATTCATCTTTGTTCTGAGGTTAGATATTTATATCGAAGAACTCTTTTTCTCTTTTCGTTCTACACGTTGAAATGATTGCCAATTTATTCTTAAATTGAATTATTGAAATGTACTTTCAATATTGATCAAAACTGATAGATTTTAATTAAATTAAATTGTAGATTTGGACGCCTGACAGCGGTCTGCTCACAGAGGCGCTTAAGAGGCCATCCACGAGACAACGTACCTACCCCACGGATGGCTTTTTCACAACCCACCCCAATTTTTTTTTGGTGATGTTCTCATACCAAATACTGATAACCGGCCCAATATGAGCCGTTCTAGTGCACTCTCCGCAAAACGCCAGCCCCGCCCTTAAAAAATGCAATTTTTCAACGTCAAAAATATGATATTTTAAAAACTCAATCCGATGTACTTTTTCACGTAGATTCCGAAAATAACACTTTTGAAGGGAACGGAATGCGATGAAATGTCGAAAAGTAGGATTTTAGACGGAAATCATCCACCCTGAAAAATTTTTGTTCACGTTACAGTGAGATAACTTCATTTTCGAATTCTCCGTAAAAAGTTACCCGGATACGTTTTTTTCATCAGCCAAAACTGGGGCGCCCGGATGTTATATAAATTTTCGTGGAGTGTAGTTGATGTTTTCACGCAACACTATCCTGAGATATTTTCATTTTGAGTGATAATTTACGCGGTTTTGCTGCAGAAACTTCTTGTTTATCATTGCATCATATATTATTTGTCTTTACTTATTCACTCGGGCATTGATAATCCGATTTCACTATTTTCTCGGCTTGTAAAAAGACCTCGCCCAGAGTCAACTAGTTGACACCGATAATGCGGATCCAAAGGGTCTAAGTAGTGCAGGGAAATATCCAGAACTACGTGTGCATGTAATCTGAAAAAAATTAACCCAAATCGGATCCATTCACGTGCTCAGAAAGTTTCTTTACTCGTTTAGAAACAGAACTATGACGATTTTCATCTGAAATGTGACTTTTGCACACTTTTTTACGTCTTCAAAATCACCTTTTCATGCTTAAAATATGTTTTCGATTAAATACTAAATATTCAGAAGGTTGTAGAAAAATTTCGACAAAAAATTCCCTCCATTTTTCACATAACATGCGTCTTCTGAGAAATTGCAGGAAAACGTTATCCCTGAGGAACTACGAGCCCCAACTTTGAGTAATCTCGATGAAATTTTTAACGTGAAGTACTGTGATTTAAAAACCTTTTTGTAGCACAATTTTTGTAACAATACCGGCATTTAGGAATTTTCCGGCTCTGGAGCCGGCAATGTTATATCTCAGCTACGAGGACAGCTAGAGACCTCCAGTTTGGCTTAAAAAATTCGGAAAATATTATAAAAAAAACTTTCTGTTGACACGGAAGGGATTGGACAACCTCATCATTTTCGAAATAACGAAAAATATCGAGGGTTGTGCTTTCTTGGTATGAGTCGACAAACGTCAAACACCGATGATTTTTCAGAAATACTCGAAGTTTGAGACATCTTAACTTTTGAATTTCGATTTCAAATATAGAAAAATATGCTCAGAATTACTTATCAACATCATTTGAACATTTTCTGACCATTTTAGAGTTTTCCATTTTAGACCATTTTTTTAGCGCAAAAAAGTTTAGACCGAGAAAATGATGAAATTGTCCAATCTCTTCCGTGTCAACAGAATGTTGTTTAGAATATTTTTCCGAATTTTTTAAGCCAAACTGGAGGTCTCTAGCTGTCCTCGTAGCTGAGATATAACATTGTCGGCTCCAGAGCCGGAAAATTCCTAAATGCCGGTTTTGTTACAAAAATTGTGTTACAAAAAGGGTTTTAAATCACAGTACTTCACAATAAAAATTTTATCGAGATTACTCAAAGTTAAGTTGGGGCTCGTAGTTCCTCAGGGATACCGTTTTCCTGCAATTTCTCAGAAGATGTGAAAATGGAGGGAATTATTTTGTCGAAATTTTTCTAAAACCTTCAGAATATTTACTGTTTAATAGAAAACATATTCTAAGCAAGTGATTTAAGCAAGTGAAAAAGTGATTTTGAAGACGTAAAAAAGGTGCAAAAGTCACATTTCAGATAAAATCGTCATAGTTCTGTTTCTAAACGAGTAAAGAAACTTTCTGAGCACGTGAATGGATCCGATTTGGGTTAATTTTTTACAGAGTACACGCACACGTATTTCTGGATATTTCCCTGCACTACTTAGACCCTTTGGATCCGCATTATCGGTGTCAACTAGTTGACTCTGGGCGAGGTCTTTTTACAAGCCGAGAAATAGTGAAATCGGATTATCAATGCCCGAGTGAATAAGTAAAGACAAATAATATATGATGCAATGATAAACAAGAAGTTTCTGCAACAAAACCGCGTAAATTATCACTCAAAATGAAAATTTCTCAGGATAGTGTTGCGTGAAAACATCAACTACACTCCACGAAAATTTATATAACATCCGGGCGCCCCAGTTTTGGCTGATGAAAAAAACGTATCCGGGGTAACTTTTTACGGAGAATTCGAAAATGAAGTTATCTCACTGTAACGTGAACAAAAATTTTTCAGGGTGGATGATTTCCGTCTAAAATCCTACTTTTCGACATTTCATCGCATACCGTTCCCTTCAAAAGTGTTATTTTCGGAATCTACGTGAAAAAGTACATCGGATTGAGTTTTTAAAATATCATATTTTTGACGTTGAAAAAATTGCATTTTTTATGGGCTGGCGTTTTGCGGAGAGTGCACTAGAACGGCTCATATTGGGCCGGATATCAGTATTTGGTATGAGAACATCACCAAAAAAATTTGGGGTGGGTTGTGAAAAAGCCATCCGTGGACCCCTCCCAGAAGCTACGTTCTCTCGTGGATGGCCTCTTAAGCTGAAGCGAAGACCAATCACTCAGAAGTACGAAGAGACAATCAAGGATCTCTACGCCAAAGCGGGGGCTTAGCTATGAGAACTCTCTTCTTCCCTTCCGTTAGTCACGATATCCTGCTCTCTATTATATTGAAACGACAAGTACGGGTATGATCTGACCAATCCACTGTTCTTCCATTTAATTCCCGCAATATTTATTTATTATCCCATGTCCGTAGTTCGCTACCCTCTTTACTCTAATTTCTTCGATACTGAGTGTAGATTGCTGTACATATTACTGTTTGCATTTCATTTGACATGTACTGATGATTTCGGTAGTTGTGTATATTTTTTTAAAGCTCATGTCATAATTATCGCATCGATAGGAATTGAAACCTTCTTTTTTTCTAATTTTGTTTGTGTTATCTTGCTGTCTCATGTTGAGTCACGTTGATTTTAAACGAATAAAATCGAATATGATCAATCCAATGTGCATCGAGCAACAGAAAATACGAAAGACGATTTTTCTTACAGTAATCCGCTTAGTTGGCTACCCCTTTCCTCTTGGCTATTTCCTACTAATTCTCCTATTCGACAATCCATCTTCTCCTGCTAGACCACTTAGTAACTGATACCCTCCTACTAGGCCATAGTTCGACTCCAACTAGGTTGTAAGCTAGGAACTCAATACCCGAGTTGATGACCAGAAAGCTCTCAATGAGGAGAAAATTGAGAGACCAGCTCTCTATCTTTGTTTAACACTAAGAAGTTATTCTAACATTAAGATGTTATTCACTGTTAAAAATATTGACAAGCTCTTCACACACATAGCCACTTCAAAACGTCGTGTTCAACTGAGAGCATAGCCGAGGGGTTGTGTTGTGGCGTAGTCATGACTCACCCCCTTGGTTCGACTCCCACCAAGAGCAGTTCATTTTGCCATTCTCTATTTTTCGGCTTTCAATGTACATAAATCAATACCAGAGTACAGTATGCCTAAAATAGCCTGAAACGTCAATGAAACTTTAAAATTCCGTAGCGAGCTTCAGAGTAGGGATGGCAAAAATTGTCTGAGGAGACCGCACCGCGCGCGCGCCGCGAGACAAGAATGAGTCCGAGAATGGAATGATCGAGCGTTCTCGGACAACAAATTGTCTTTGAGAAAAATCGCTGAGACAACAAATCGTCTCAAACATTTTATCACTATTTTCGAGTGGAAATCAGGTGCAAAAATAAGACAATTGCATAATATTAGTATATCGTTCTGAACATAGGAGTGGTTCCAGTACATTGATCGTTTTCTAAAGTTTGAGACATGATAGAATGGAGAGAAACGAGAAGAGACAGGGGAGATAGTGGTCTCAAACGTGATCTAGATACTATTCAGAATGAATCTAAAAAGATATATATTAGTTTTTATAAACTCTATGCGAGCAAGCCAATCAACAAATCGCATAAAAAATGCAAGCGACACTCAATGAAAGTCAAAAGGTATTCATTTCAAACGGCATCACCTTATTATTCATAATAGAATGCAACTTTTTGCAAAAAATATTTTGAACCACCTTTTTATCTCCATTTTGAAGTTGGGACAACAAATTGTCTCAGACAATTTGTTGTCCGAACTTTGAGACAATTCATTGTCTGAGACAACGACCGGTCCGAAAAGTTCGGAATGAAATTGTCTGAGACAACGCAATGGACAATTTTTGCCATCCCTACTTCAGAGTCATTTCTAGAACTTCGAATGACCTGATCTCTGATCGGGTAGCCATTCTCTATCACTCCACGGTGCCAGTTTATGTACGAAAATATTGATGCCTATCCCCCTTTAAATATTAAATTAATTTAATTTCAAGGTGCTGGCGGCTGCCGTGTCCGGCGTCGAGTCCGTACCGCCCCCGCAACAGTACGAGCTGAGCAGACTGAAGGAGGTACGGTAGATAGTTATCGATCGATTACGGTAGGGAGTCCAGATGGGAGTACGGTAGTGGGAGAATTATCGAATAATGGAATAGCCCGAGTCCAACAAAATATGAGTGAAGCAGACTGAATGAGGTACGGTTTTAACGCGGTCCGCCTAAGAACGGTGGAATCCGGAGGGGATGTGGCACAGTAGCTCAAAATGGTCTCTGGGGGTTCATACTTGGTGGGTAGACTCCCTAGGGGTGGGATACACTTCAGCCAAAAATTTGACCCCAAAAGTTGATCTTTGATCTTTGATCTCGGAAAATTTCATCTTCATTTTACCCCCTCATGTTATATACCATTCGAAAGAGCATCAAAAGTTATGTAAGAACCTAAGTTTTCGAGGACCTAGCACTTTTCGTTTTCGAAAAAATCGATAAAATGTCGAATTTTCACGTTTTTATTTTTTCAACAATTTTTTTCACAATGTTCCAATCGAGTGCTACTCTTAGAAAGTTGGCACAGTATGTAAAAAAGTACGAAGAATTCAAAAAAAATATGCGGAATCGATACGACATACCCGGACATGACTTATTTTCAAAATACCTAGCACGCAATCATCAAAATCGTCGACGCAGGTTCGAATCCCGCCCACAGCATATCTTTTGCCGGATTTTATTTTCATCATTAATGTTGTTTTTTCGATGCCAGATCACTATTTATGTGCTTGTTTGTTATTTTGACGATGTTTTGACGACTTTTTAGAAACAATAATGGTTTATCGAAGCCATGAACGTGATGAATTACTTCGCGTTGTAGTCATTAGGGATAACTGAAGGCAGCTTTATCGAGTTCACTCCTTTCGCAGTTATGCTTCTCTCGATATGCGGAAGGACTCAATCTGTAACATGTGTAAGAATATATTCTGATGTGCATGTCTTTTCCATATTTCCCACGTATCTCGGCTTCTCCACTCGAAAGACTAGCAAGAGCGACGGAAACGAAGAACACATGGCAAAGGGAGAGTTTTTGCTCTTCGCTCCCTCCCCCCCCCCCCCCCCTGCTCTCTTCCCTCAACAGATACACGTTCTCCCTTCCGCTCTTCTTCCCCGGCAGTTGTTTCGCCCTCTGTTTATACTTTCCACTTGTGAGCGCTTTGATTTCGTTAGCTGATTCAGGAATCGACAATACTCAATGATGCGAATTCTGCTCTTACTGTTGTTGATTACACCATTCTCCAGTGCTCCTCCAATCGGGGAAAAGGTTAGTTCCTGAAAGCGGTGGAAAAACATTGCTTCTGCAGAGACCTGGCGAAGAGACTCCCAATGACGATGAGAGAGAGCGAAGATTGATTCTACTGAAGCTGATTTCAAGATGGAATCTGTCAAATGCCATTTCAAAGATATCCGCAAAACTGATTACGAAAAAGAGGATCGAACTGAGAAATCCAAAGTTTCGACGATCTGTTCTGGAAAATTGATCAAGTAAGAAACGGATGTTATATTTCTGATTATTTAATTCTTGCAGGCTATCTGAACTGGCAAAGGAGCCTGGTGTATTGAATGCTCGGAATGAACTCGAACTGGTGGAAGTTCGTGGTGAAGGACTTTTCGAAGATTTCACGAATCCAGTTGTAAGTGATAATGCACTTATCATAATTGTAATTTTTTCAGGTGATTGCCCAATATCATGACAAATATATTTGTGAGGGCCATCGCGATGAACTTTCGACCGGTTGGACAAACACGACAAGTATAATCACTACTTCCGAATTCGGCGAAACAGCCGACATGTAGTCACCGTGATCATACTGGAAAACGTCGCGCTGTGAAAGCTTTGTTAGTCCCATCCTCTTCTGTCACTCTGGAAGAGTCGAAGGCCACTCTGAAACTCGAAGGATTTCTGATGCATGTCGGAACGCGTGGGTTAACCATTCTAATTTTTTAGCTGATTGGTTTCGAAATACGGTAATCCTCTCTTCATTTCGCACGCTCTCTCGCTTCTCTGACCGATGAAAGTGTGAATAATGAAGAGACGATTACCCGTATTGCGCATTTTATTATTATATAATGTAGGGTTCTAAATGATTTTTTTCAGCGGTGTGTGCGACCCACAAGAAACACGTGCAAAATTTGGTTTCTCTAATGGTAGAAGAAGAAACGGGTCAGATCATAGTTCCACCTTTTCTCGATGATAATGATAATTATGTGAATGAAGTGAGTCCATTTTAATTATTAAAAACGTGCGATTGTTGACTTTCAGGAAGATGTCGACGAAGAATATATGTTCGATGACTCTCTCGTTAGTTCATTCCGTTCGTTTGCATCAGCTGCAGGTAGACTGACTGGATCGACTCCCTTCGGTGAGTTGAAGCGCAGAACCCAACAGAAGAAGTGTGTGGGCTGAAACGCCTCACCGACATCGCCTTCCAAATCACTGGCAAGAAAGATTGGAAGGAGTTACGTTGCCAAGTGTTTGCGCCGGTCATGGATGTCTATTCTGAGCGTAAATCCAGCCACAAGGTATGATTATCATTTCTACGTGTACTATAAGTTGTTCTCAGTACGCTGACATTATGGAAGTAATTGGTGATCGATTCTTCAAGTCTCCTACGAGAAGGGAGAAAGAACTTGTCATTTCTATAATTGCATTGAAAACTCCTATCCACGAACTCCGGAAGTATATTCCCGGGCTGTCCCAAAGATTGTTCAACAAAGTGAGGAGCATGGGATTATATCATTAAACTCTTCATAAACTTCAGGCCAAGGAGATCGCGAAAGTCGGAACGATCCCAGAAAGAGAGAAATTCATGCGTACTAGATTCAATCCACTATTCCTCATGTACTTCATCAATTTCATTCTCAGGTTTGAATTTTGCTTACGTTTTCGTTTTATCTATTTCTGACAGTCCCGAGGTATTTGCTGATCTCCCTTTCGGAGAGAAGATCGTGGTTGCATCGGATGGAACGAAATTCTCCATCCCGAATTCTCTTCGCCTCCATCGAGCATCGGAGATAGTTCACATGTATATCGAGAGCATGAAAGCCAGGAAGCTCGAGAAGTTTCTGTTCTCAAGATCGACATTGTTCGAGATCCTCTCATTCTGTTCTGCAACTCAGAGAAAGGCCTCTGTTTGTGTGGACTATTTCTACAGTGACTCAGAGCTGGTGAGCATCACTATTGCTGAATTGCTCATTATTACTGAACACAAACTTACATTTTGAAGGCATTCGACGATCTGACCAAAGCCACCGAATTTATCGTGAAGAACCAGATTCAACCGAAAGAATGGAAGGATGACACTGATCTAAAACTGAAGGAGTATCGTTTCTATTTGAAAGGAGATTTTCGACTGCACACGAAGAATGGATCTCGAGTGGCAGACCACTGCTGGATCCATGCCCTTTCCGATCCCGATTCTGCTCAGTTTTCGCTCTCATGCTCATCTCCAGTAAGCCTTCCAAATCAACCCATCATCGATCACACATTCTCAGCTTCTGCCCAATCCTCACAAGCACGACTTGAAATGTGGAAGGTGTGAAATGGGCCGTGAAGTTATTGGAGATATCAGAGATTCACTCCTCGATCATCAGAAAGAGCTCAATGGGAAGGTGTGCTATGTGCTAATTTTAAATATGTTTCATTTTATTCAGACGCCGAGGACAGCAGCTGATGATGCCCTTCTAATTGAACTAACCGATCAACTGGCGAGAGTGCAAGAAGCAGAAGAACGGATAATTGACTACAAGAAGCATCAATTGAGAGGCTCGATCACTTACAAGGTTAGAATCGCATGAACACATATATATATATAATACAATCCAGATTCGAGAGGATACCATCGACGAGACTGAGGAAGGAGAAGCCATGATTACAATGGACTTCGGCCAAAAATTCTTGCCGATGAAGTTAGCAAATATTTTTATATTGAGAGAAACAGCCGATGATCAGGTTCAAAGAAAAACAGACGGACTACTTCGGCAAGAAGGGATTGAGCTTCCACGTCTGCCACATCGTCACGAAGCTCTCCGGAAATATGGCCCAGCATTCGATGGTGCACATCATCATGAATGACAAGCAGGTACCCTCGATTCAATTGAAAGCAATAATCGTAAATCATTATTAGGATAGTGTCGCCGTCACCCAAATCATCCGGCATCTGTTCGAGGAACTGATGAAGGTCAAGATCACTGTGGTTCACCTCCGCAGTGATAATGCTGGTCAGTTTGTTCCGTAATTTGAGATTCATGATTGTTTCTCTTAGGGGCGTATCACAGTGGACCGACCCTCTCTTCCATTCACACCATTGCGAAATCAACTGGAATGACTGTCGCCTCGTACAGCTTCTCCGAGTCGCAGAATGGAAAGAGTGCGCCTGATCGTGTGGCAGGACAAGTGAAGAACAAGGTATCATTGCTCGAAAAGAATCTCAAGAATATGTAAAAATTCACTACAGGTGAGAGCAGTGGTGAATTCGGGAGTGGATGCTCACAATCATGAGACCTTCTTCTCAACTGCTGTATCTGGAAGACTTATCCCTGCAACATCAATCTATCTCGTATCTGTGGAGAATACAGAAGTGTCGAAGAATAAGATCACAAAAGTACGTAGTTTCATTTCACATCTAAAAAATAATAACAGGAAAGTATGAAATACAATGGTAAATTTTTAGATCTCGGATCTGAACGACTACTCTTTTGAAAAGGAAGGAATTCGAGCATGGAGGCATAAGAACATTGGAACTGGGACCTTCATCAAAGCGTCATCGTTCAAGGACAAGGGTAATACAGGATCGCTCAAGGTAGAGAAGAAAGGAGGCTACTATCCTGCTGGAGATGGAACGACACCTGCTGGATTCTGGAGAGTTACTCCTAGTTCGAACACAGCTGTCTGTCAACAAGAGATGGAGACGATATTCCTTCCCTTTCTGATGCGGGAGATTCGCATATCTTCCATTGCCCTGAGGCTACATGCTCTTCTTCCTTCTCTTTTATGGATGAATTGGAGGATCATGTCCTACGAGGAGATCACTGTTCTGCTCCACTCAAATACAGTCTTCGTGATATGGCTCTTCATATGTTCTCGGATGGACTGGAAGGGATGGTTTCTCAGCGACTCGTAATTCCTGAAGTCGATGAGGCTGTTGATGAAGCTATGTCAACTGATCAGAATGATTCTCCTAATGTTGATCAAGGATACGCACTGAAGAAGAAGAAGCCCTCCTCTCGTTATGCTGAGAAAGCGAAGGTGTTTGTGGAGAAGCTGTTCGATGAAGGCATCACAACTGGAACGAAGATCCCTGCTGAACAAGCCGAGAAGAGAATGAGAGAAGCTCTGAACCCTGATGGATCTCGAATGTTCACACCAGAGGAGAGACTCAATGCAAGGCAGATCGATTCATACTACAGTCGAATCAAAGTAGAAAGAAGAGATGCTTCTGTGAAGAGACCGAAGAGAGATACCGGAGATAGCGAAGGTCCAAGAAATGAAGCATGGGAAGATTTCGATGCCGATGAAGCTGTCTTCGAAGATGCCGAGTTCATGAGCGATGCCGATCTTGTCGAATCAACTATCATGGACAACTTGGACGTTTTTTTCGATATGAATGCCGAGATGGAGATCATGCACGAGGAGCTGACTGCAGTTAATGAGCCGATAATGACGATCAAGCCAGAAAATGAAGTGTTTGGTCTCCCATCCCGAGTAGAGAAACAGACGACTAGTGAAGAGGACGAACTGTGTGGTGAATTCGGAATTCCGGCTGATAATCAAGAGGAGTGCTGGGAAGAACGGAGGAAAGCAGCTCAACCTCATCTAACGGCCCGAGCTATTGGAAATGGAGACGAGCTATGTGGTGACGGACTCGATGATGATCAAGAGGAGTGCTGGGAAGAACGGAGGAAAGCAGCTCAACCTCATCCATCGGTCCGAGCAATTGGAAATGGAGCTGAGTCGGGAAGTGGAACAATCGCAGTATCTTCTGGAGAAGAGTTCAGCCTTCCAGATGAGATTCAATAATCAACTGTTATTCATTCGTTTTCGTCAGATAGACGTTTTCGTCAGATTTTCGTTTTCGTCAGATAGGAATTCATGTTCATGGCTTCGATAAACCATAATTGTATCAAAATTGTACCATAATTGTTTCTAAAAAGTCGTCAAAACATCGTCAAAATAACAAACAAGCACATAAATAGTGATCTGGCATCGAAAAAACAACATTAATGATGAAAATAAAATCCGGCAAAAGATATGCTGTGGGCGGGATTCGAACCTGCGTCGACGATTTTGATGATTGCGTGCTAGGTATTTTGAAAATAAGTCATGTCCGGGTATGTCGTATCGATTCCGCATATTTTTTTTTGAATTCTTCGTACTTTTTTACATACTGTGCCAACTTTCTAGGAGTAGCACTCGATTGGAACATTGTGAAAAAAATTGTTGAAAAAATAAAAACGTGAAAATTCGACATTTTATCGATTTTTTCGAAAACGAAAAGTGCTAGGTCCTCGAAAACTTAGGTTCTTACATAACTTTTGATGCTCTTTCGAATGGTATATAACATGAGGGGGTAAAATGAAGATGAAATTTTCCGAGATCAAAGATCAAAGATCAACTTTTGGGGTCAAATTTTTGGCTGAAGTGTATCCCACCCTAGGGAGTCTACCCACCAAGTATGAACCCCCAGAGACCATTTTGAGCTACTGTGCCACCCCTCTCCCGCTCTTACGCAGATCTTAAAAGAGGTCAATAGGCGGAGTTCTGTTCCGCTGGTACATGATAAGTCGATGCGTTGGTTGGGTTCTAATGAAATATCTGACTGCAGAAACAATTGGCAAATATTTCTGGCGAACCGGCTGCAATATTAATCGCCTGCATTCCGTACTGTAAAAACAATCAATAACGTGTGTGATGCTTGATAATTATTGTTGCTTACTTGATCAAGGAAAATACGGTAGCTTTTCTCATGGTACGTCATTTGTCGATTTGCAGCTCGACCCGTGCACCCTTCCCTTCCACCACATCCGGAAAGTGCTCTTCCCGCAGCTAATCAAGAGCGAGGAGAAGGACGGCGAGGAGTGGCTGTGCAATATTCTGCCGGGTTCGTCGGCATTTTTTTGAGTCGTTTTAAGGGGGGGGGGTTGCAAAGAGAGATCATACCTAGGATACGAATGGCAGATAGTCACGACTCAATATTAGCGTCAACGCAAATCGTGATATTTTCCGGGCAGGAAAAGTTAGGTTTCAGCCGCTGTCTAGATACGGAACGCAGCAAGTGAATCCGATGTAGCTGTTACAATTAGTTTGCTAAAAAATATGTGATCGTCCAATTAGCAATAAGGTGAAAGTAGGTTTCATGCAGTGATCATATGGATAGACCAATGGCAGTTTTTTTTTCGATTTTTTCGCTTTTCACGGGGAAAAAATATAATATATTCGGTCGTTGATGTAAGTTCTCTGGAAACCATGAACATGTTATCTAGGTGAATCGAGGTTGCGCGTAGGTGTGATATTCTTTGGAATTGCTTTACAATCGATAAGATTCCGGCATCGCTGTACTATATTGAATTATCTGATCGTTGTCACAAATTGACTTTAATTGGGAACTGGAAGCGTTTTCAAGTAGAGTATAGAGCAGTCCAGGTGAAATGGGGTTTTGTGCAGTGATGCATACCGGGCGAGCTGATAAATGTTCGATTGTTCTTGCATTTTTGATCCTACTGTTGCTCAATAGATCCTAATATCTCGTGTTCGCGGATAAGATGGCACTCAAAGTAGATATTAAATAATTATTTATTAATATATTTATTAATGTAATAATTGCAGGCGATCAGGACTACATCTCCGAGCCGGCGGGACAGTTCGACCAGGGAACGAGAAAGATGAAGAGGGAGAGGATGATGAGACCGGATGAGAGCAAGTAAGCAACAATAGTAAAATAGGTGTAGGGCCCTACACTGTAGGCTATTCGGCTTATGTTAGCCTAAGTGTGCTGGAAGGGGTTTGTTAGAATCAGAGAACGATAAAGATAGAGAGGGATGAAGTGAAGGGAAGAAGGAAGGCCCGGTAGGGAGAACGAAGATAACCATAGCATGACTGATTAGGGAATGGGATATTCTCACATAAAAACAGGATATTTTATCCTACAGATTAAACAAAAACGATTTTGCAAAAAAAAACGGCTAAAAGTCTGATTCTTTGAGCATGTGAGGTTGACGTTTCAAGTCGGGGGGGGGGGGAGTAGTATCGTTTGCTTGGATAAGCAATTGCAAAAACTTAATCGTTCAAAATCGTGATAATTTCTCTTGATCATTTACAATATGGCAGGCCGCTCCACCGTCTAACCTACCTCGCGTCTCCGCTGTACTCCAAGTGCACGATCCGTGTGAAGGGCGTCGATCCACTCGCGCTAGAGGAACCGCATGTTAGTCGATTGTAGAGGGGATACGGTAGATTACGGTAGTTCTGCTAGTCTAGGATGCGGTAGCCTAGAGATCACGGTAGTTCTACTGGTCTAGGATACGGTAACCTATTGATTGTATGAGGTTACTGTAGATTGATTGACCGTGGATACGGTAGCCACTGCCTATCTGTTGTTGTACATTTTCCCGTCCTGTTGCTAGTTCTGTAATTAGTTTATCTGAAGTCTGTGCCTTTCATAGCCAATTAAATTGCTTCAAATCTACCATTACTTGTAAATCTCTCCGTTTGTTACTACGATATCGATCGCGCTCGTTATTGGTGCTACAGCGAGAATAAACAATATCCATTTACCAAATTTATCGAGAGTGCCAGAATACGGATAACAAGCAAAGCGAAGAAGGAGAGGAAATTGCGAAACTCGTAGGATACAGACAGGTGCTGTGGATCAAAGGGGAATGGATAACAAGCGGAATACATACGGTAGGTGGGATGATGGGATACGGAAGATTATAGATTAGCCGCTCTTGGGTGCTGTGGCAACCTCGTAGGGGTTGTACATGTCGTTGGTCTGCTGCGTGACGCGAATGAACGTCGTACGCTTCGGCAGCTCCTGCAACGAATTCAGTTAGGATACGGTAGGTGGGGTACGGTAGACAATCAATCGATAATCTTCGCCCAGCCATGTTTGGCGATGAACCGAGGAATTAATAGGATTTGGATCATTGGGTTTGGGATATTTCGAACAACGACTCAATTGAGAACTAGCGCGTGGTTAGAGTTCACAGGCAAATGTGAAACCTTGAAATGAGTGTTTCAAATACTTGCAATATTTTGAGCCATAATGAATGAATCAAGAATAAAGTCAATAGTCAACCAATAACTATACCGTACCTTGAGGGTTCTCGACCCAGTGTAGGTGCAGGCGGATCGGATTCCGCCCAGCAGGTCGAGTACGGTATTCGTCACGTCACCCCTGAATACTGATTGGTATTGATCGTTCGACACAGTAGCGAGATTACTGAATGTTATTGTTTTGCCCGATTACTGGAAAGATTCCGTACGGAAACTATCCAGTGCAGATAATGATGCTCACTAAACAAAAAAATTTATCGAATTACCATCGGCAAAGGCTCACATTTTCCAATTTCGGTTATGCTACACTCCCTATTCATAGTCTCTAACTTTCGAAGACATTTGATGAAACCGTAATCCATTACAAAAAAAACCCGAGGTGATTTTCACCTGTACGGGATGGTGATGGTCTTGCCCTCGCTCGCGCGATACTCAGCTACCGCTCCTGCAACGAATGATTGGGTGAGGGAGGCTACGGAAGATATCGATTGATAACTTGAGCAATCAATAGATTGATCCCTATAGTATCGTATCGTTGTTACCGTTCTCAACGATTTCGTGATTATTAATCGATAAATCAATCGTTGAGTACGGTGTCGCATGACGGGGATACGGTAGGCGCCTAAAAATCAAAAATTCAATCGATTACCGTGGTGCTTCTTCATCGCGGTGTCCGAGCTCATGCCGTAGAAGAGCTTGAACTTGCGGCCGTCCTGCAACGAAAGCATGATGATACGGTAGTCGATTGATATCGATTGAATGGTCCCATACACATTTTTTTCGACCATTTGCAGTAACCCTTTCGCCTAGTTGGAAAATTTAGCAAAATTCGGCATTTTCCAATCGACATCCACCGTAATTCCAACTGGAATTACTGTAACTGATCAATCGCTAGCTACCGTACCCGTTCGATGAGCTCGCCGCCCGATTGGTCGTGGCCCGCGAAGAGACCGCCCATCATGACGAAATCAGCGCCTGCAAGGGAAGGTGGGTTACGGTAGGATTAGGATACTGAAGGATTTCAAAACGAGCACATTTCTTCATTCAACTCTTTTCGGACCGGATTCTACTTACCGGCTCCGAATGCTTTGGCGACATCTCCCGGATTGGTGCATCCTCCGTCGGACATCACGTGCCCGTTCAGACCATGAGCAGCATCAGCGCACTCGAGAACAGCTGCAATTTTATTATCTTACTTTATTTAGTGTTTTAAATAATAATATCGAGCACAACGACCACAGATCGAAAGGGGCGAGATGCTCAAGGTTATAGAATTAGTGTGAAACTCATCCCGGCGGCGTCTCTTATTAGAAAATGACACTTTTAGTAGTCTTGCACAATAAGACGGTACACGGTGTGACATAGCGACCGGTGTCACGCTGTGCCTCTTCCCTCCCCTGCCTCTTTCGCAGTGTGCGCGCACAATTGCGAGATACTGTAGTTTCGCCATTTTTTACAGTACTTAGGCATATTGAAGGCAAATCAGTGCAAGACCGAACCAAATTACAAATTTTTAAATTTTGAATTTTCAAAACCATAACTCGTGGTATTGTAAAAACCATTCAAAAACGCACTTTGATATCAGATTTGATGACTTAACTCGAAAGAAATAACTTAACAAGTCGTACATTGATAATAGACTACTGTATGTTTTGAACTACTGCAAAAAGTGCGCATACACGCAAGTGTGATCTCCTAATCTATTTTCCGGTATTTCAGTCCGGTCGACCGGTCGATCCTGTGGAGCGTGTCACAGCGTGCGGTACTATCGAATAATCGATTACCTCTACCGTAACCCGCCCCTCAGGGTACCGTAATCGATAGATTTCCCACCTGACAGCTGGGGATATCCCACGCCGGCCTTCTTGCGCGTGGTGCACACCGAGCCTGGTCCAATTCCAACCTAGAATTAGGATTTGGTGTTGTGTGTGTGGCGCGATTTCCTAAAGGTCGCCTTGTCAAAAATGCGACGTACCTTGACGCAATCGGCGCCGGCCAGCAGCAGCTCCTCCACCATCTCGCCCGTGACCACGTTGCCCGCGAAGATCGTGTGCCGAGGGAACTGCTCGCGCACCTGACAGAGAGATTACGGTAGGGATTATGGTAGGCCGGGTTCGATGGGTCAGATCACCGACATTTAGATCTATAGACGCTTGTAGGCATTGGGGTATGATTATGACTTGAAGTGTCAGATAAATTATCACGAGTCTCTGTAGAATATGTCGCACTAGGAAACGGGTTCACTTTCTCACTGAGTATCGCCAACTGACTTTCCTACCGTACCTTACGGATGAAGTCGACAAAGGTCTCCGAGTAGCCGTTTGCCACGTCCAGGCAGATCGCGTTCAGCTGCGGAAGTGCCTCGCACACGGCCGTGAGCTGCAAAATCGAACAGTAAGTTTGACGTAGCGAACCAGCGCAAGCCGATTATTTTGAACATGAACAGAGAGTGAGTAAAGAATCGTCAACATTATTATTCCAGAACTTTCATCGGTTAAAGACCATGTGTGTGCATGATTATCTCATTACTCTGACTCCGCCCTCTCCTCACCTTATTCCAGTCATTGTCCGAGATGCCCGATGATATGGCGACGTGGTCGAAGATGGAGGCGGGACGGGAGGCACCGAAGTCCTTCCATTGATCGATCTGCACATTTATTGAATAAAAAATAAAATTACAGAAAGTTCACCAAATTTTTTATTTTTAAAGTCGTTTTCGTATGGACGTTTCTGGCTAGGCGTGTGCTAGGTGACAAGTTGATAGTGTCTGCCCTAGTCCTCGATTTAAAGAAGGAGTAAACCTCATGAGTCTCACCGCGAAAACCCTGCGCGGTCAATTTTGAAGTTTCAACTTTTTTTACTTACCGTAATCTTTTTGAGTCGATTGCGATGCTTTCTTTTGTTTTATTGATTGATGTAGCTGTCATTTTGCTCGTGTTTATTTTTTCAATTGTTTGTTACTAATATCTGGGAATGTCTGTTTGACACTTCTAGTGCGCTTAGATCACGGATAAATGCCAAAATCGCTTTGAAATGGCCATTATCTAGGAACCAGCTTCGTTGTCGTGTCTTGTTCACCTCCTTTTTAATGTTGCTAGGCGCTTCCAGGGCTAGTTTGTAGTTAAAATTGTGGCAGTTACTGGCGTTCATTATCGAAAACTATTAAATCATGTTTAAACGTGTTCTCAACAGTTCTCAGCGTGATGCCTGACTACCTCGGAGACGACCAGCGCAAGACCAAGAAAACCGCCGAGAAGGAGGACGACAAACCCTTTCAAGGTTAGCTGTGGTTTCCCTTGATTATCACGTATATTTTCCTATTTTCCTACCATTTATACTCTAATTATCACGGGTTTTGCTTGGTTCGGCTGAGCATAGCTCTTTTTAGTATTCGATGAGAACGACATTGCCGTCCTCAAGCGCTACGGGTAGGGACCCTATGCCGAGCACCTGAATCAAATCGAAACGGACATTGAGGAATGCGTCAAGAAGGTACGTTTTTTGCTTCACAAGTCAATCGGCGTATGAGTAGTAACTGTTATCTCTGTAAATTGAGCATCCGAGTATGTGCTTGGCCGGGTTTTTACTGAGATTCTGTACTTTGCGTAGTTTCAAAAGTACACAACCCACAAATTCGCGGGCAACTCCCTATCTCCTTCGTTGTTCTCTCGTATGTATGCAATCACAGAAACCATAACAGTTTAGAACCAGTTTAGTCTTTATAATCGCTCGATTCCATTTGATTCAACAGTGTGAACCTTGGCACTCTTTTTGAAAAGGCTCAAAGCGTATACACAAGCTAATCAAACTAAAAAGCCGCCTGTCTGAACTATCCGAGCTTACAGGTCAACGAGCTGTCCGCCGTGAAGGACTGGGACCGCTCGCCTTCTGGGAAATTGCTGCTAACAAGCAGGCAATGCAGCAGGAGCAGCCTCATCAGGTACCGAATTGCCCCGATTTATGTAAAATATGCATATTTTTGTGATAATTAACTTATTGTTAATTAATAAATATTTAGGTCGGTCGCTGCACGAAGATCATCACCGCCGAGGGACAGGACCCCAGGTGATCTTGCATTTATATAATTTGCTAAATATTCCATTTGAAATATACGCACTATTGGGCTATCTCCCCGCTTGATTATCTGAATGGGGGCCTTTCAAGAAGAAATTACCGGAACTTTGCAGAGTCCTCGTAGCATGAAATGTTTTTTAACGGAACCCCCGAACTGAGAAATGCGGAGCCCCGACCAATTAGCGGAACTTACATCAGTGCGCACCTGTCCGATTTTTTTTGTTTCTTACGATGATCCTAACGTGATCCTATAGATGACGGTCCCTAACGCTTTCATAGACTATTTTGTGGCTGGTAGAAAGAGAAATTTGGAACATGTTCTGCGGCAATTTAAAGCTCTCTTGCTGTGATATAGGTGTGTATATTCAGAATTTAAAAGTTCTCTTAATAAATATAAAATAGTCAGTTTTGGTGGAAAAGTGGTAAAGTTGAACAAACCAGTTTGACGATGTTACTTACCGTAATCCTGTTTTTTTTTCGCAAAGCTGACGACAATTCTATACCAGCTAGCTAGAGCAACCGATTTATATTATACTGCTTTGTTCCTTTTAGAGAAATTGACTTGCAACATTATCGACAATATTTCCGGCTAGATATAAATGTTGTTGTTCAGGAGGCTACCGCTGAGGATGATGGCGAACTCGATGATGACCACACGGAATACAACCAAGATCACGAGTAATCTTGAGTTGAAGAAGAATCCACACCCTATCCCCGTTCATTATTATTTAATAACTCCAAATGTTTCCAGTTGTGTTTTTCACTAGCAGCTTTATAGCATAATGTTGTTGTGATGTTATTTGTTATGTTATGTGTGATGTTATAATGTTGTGAGCCCTGCTGCGAGTAATAAATACGATCTTTCGATTTGTATGGTAGTTATTGTGCACTATACTGATACAGGGAGTGTATGAAATGGAACTATTCTGAAGAATTTTTCTCGTTGTTATAATTCAGCTCTGGCTTCGTGATCATGAGTTTGGGATTATCCAACCTCATTTAGTACTACGGATGTGTGAACCGACAACTTTTTGAGACCCCAAAGTCCCTACATAGTGAATGAGAGAAGAAAACCCGTATGAATTAGTGACGAATAACTTTCCACGCCTTGTATACTACCTCTCTCGCCATCTCCACAACGCCCTCCATGGTGAAGTGGTAAGTTTCTAGCCTTGAGATCGCACTAGCGCGGGTTCGATTCCCGAGAAAGGCAAATCTCTTGCTGGTCACTTCTTTTTTCGATAAACAATCTCATTAATCAATATCGGGTTGGAAGATACAGTACTCCCTGATCTTCCCTGCGCGGAGTGCAAATCTTTGAAAATCCGTAGCTGTGCTCAGAGGCAATTTTACAACTTCGCATAAACTGATTTTTGATCGTTGAACCATTCCCTACCGTTCCACGATTCCAGTATATGTGACTAAATATTGGGTTTACTCCTTCTTTAAACTTTGGTTGATAAGAAGTGCAGGGTGATTAGACCCGTCTTATCACTATTGGACATTCAGAATCGGAGGGGATTGCCCGCTCCGAAAGGAATATGTCCAGTCGACTGATGAACATTAATCTGACACTCTTTCTCAAAAGATGAAAATGACCATTCCGAAAAAAGTGACCAGTGATAACAGTGATAAGACACTCTCAAGCACCCATAATCTTGGCCGGGCCAAGAGATTGCGTCAATCTGCGAGATTCAGTCTGATTCTCAAGATAAGGGAATGTCCTAAAGTGACCATTGAGATAAGGATGCGAAAGGCGATGTGCATTATGCGGAATCGTACAATTCTCAACCCTCGAGAAATTATCTCAAGCAATTCAAAAACTTAGACGAGCCATTGCTTTGTCTATCTATTTTTCTTTACATCTACGAATTGGAGCCGCAATGTTCCCTACCCTATTCATTCTCCTTTCAAACTTTCGTGAAACACAACTGGTAACGAATTCGAAACATCGCAAACTTAGCAGCGTCGAACCCATCCTTTCGAAACAAAATCCTTGCAGAAAGCAGTTTCTACCGCCATTAATTCTTCCAGCTCACACCATTCAACTGCACAGAGTAATTCATGTGCAGAGTGAAAAATAGATCATCAAAAATGGATCAGCATCAAATATAATTGTGATCTTTACATTTTCAAAAGTGGGCAAAATCAATGCAATATTGTGCAGTGATTCATTCTTCAATGACCGTTAGTTTCCTATCTCTGAATATCTATTCCCATTCACATTATCTCCTTACCGAGTAGTGCTTGTGCATCGTGGTGAACAGACCGGCCTCTGCCAGCTTGTCCGCCATCTCGAAAGTGCCCACCTGTTATTAATTAATTACTTTTTCATGCCTTGGCTATCAACTTTGACCCATGAATCATGGGATAAAGAGAGCAACCGGACGTTTCATTGCTAGGAAACAGGTGGGCGCACACCGATAAGGTTATTATCTATCGGACGCTACCGTACCCCCACCGTACCCCCACCGTACCCCCACCGTACTCCCACCGTACCGTGTCCATGTTGGAGGCAACGACCGGGATGCCCGAGTACGTGCGCTTCGAGTTCTTGAACGTGAACCTGAGAGATTGCGGTATATGATCGATCTTTTTTTTACACGCTAACTCTTTAGAGAGAGGACTGATTCAATTTTTTTCGTAACTACACAATCCGAAATGCTGTTTCGGTATGCGACTTGTGGTCGATAGTTGATGAAGAAGAGGGGTGGGGGGGGCAGATCACTCACTCTCTGGTCAGCTCAACCTCCGATCGGCTCTTGAGCGTCGATCGTTTCGGCCGAAGAAGGACATCCTTGAAGTCGAGCTTCGGCTCGTTGATGATGGAGGGCATACCCTGAGAATCGATTGATTACGGTAGGGTCAGAGATACAGAGACATTATCGATTGACTACGGCAAAAAAAGGTCAGAAATACAGATTGTTGACAGCAAAGGGACAAGAAACGGAGCGAAAAACAACGGGGCCGCGCGCTCAAACGCAACACACAACTGATACTGCGAGCGAGGATGAGGACGGGTAGAGGAAAGGGGCGGGGCCAGAGGTGAGGCGATTCTCAGAAAATAGATAAGAACAAGCCCAGCGGTTGATCTGTCGTGCTAGGGTACGAGGAAGGCTCAATATGGAGCCCTCTGGGCATGTTCTGTCTCGGTAAGATTACGATTATAGGGTGACAAAAGATCGCCTTTGCGAAGACCGACAAAGGTCAGAAACTAGAGCGAATAGTACAGCGATGAGCTTTGACGAGCCGAACTACGATTAGATAGCGATGAATGACGGTTTGATTGCGCTTTGAATTATGATAGGAATGAGCCAGCGGGATTCGTATTTGAGATACTGATTGATACGATGTGGATTGCGCGTATAACAGTTAGACAGGAGTAGGGTTGTCAGAATGAAGAGAAGGAGAGCAAATGAAAAGGCATTGAAAAGGCATTGAAGATTAAGTACGCGCTCTTCAGTGAAGATGCGAATGAACACACCCCGTTTATATTAGTATGAGTGAATCAGATATTTTTGTCAGCAAAATTGTCGGATGAGGTACCTAACTGAGCGATGAAAATCATTTCAAAAATGCAGTGTCATGTGAGAACAGTTTGCCCAATATCTTCATTGAAGAGCTCACAACGTCGAATGTCCTTCGTTGAAGAATGACGCCTATTATCGCGAGTGGGGTAAGGGGAAAAGAACTCATCAATGAGGGAGTAAAATGTATACCGGAAACATGCAGAAATTCCATCAATATTTAATAAATTACAAATTTGACATTTGCAAATTTGAAAGAGAAGTCAAACTTATGCATACAGTATGATTGATCGCACGAAACATAAACTGATTTTTAACATTCTTATTTTTTTTAAATTATTTCTCGCGTATCCAAGATCGCACGTTTACAACGTAACTGACACTGAGCTCTCGCGTGGCATCAATGTGTTTATTTTCTCGATTCTTACACATGCCATCCTATGAATAATTTATGTCGGAAGGAACGATTCCGTGCAAAAAAGACAGCTTGAGGAATTTCTTCCATTTCAGAAACATATTTCACATTTGCTAATTCTATCAGATTCAGGGTAGGATTAACATCTAGTTCGATAGTTCGGAATATGGTTGGCTTTTTAATATCGTTCTGTGCCAGAGCCAATGAGCAACTATACACTCAATAACTCTGAGGCTCAGCTGATCTGTTCATAACAACTCTCATCCCGCAGGCAACTTTATTCTGATCGGTTCTCGATGTTAGTTCGTGATTCGTTCTTCTTTGTTCCGGCTTGAGCGCTCAGAATACGGGTTCCGCCGGGTAGGCTACCACTCCATACCCGGGACCATAACCGGGTCCATAGCCGGGACCGAACATTGGCGGAGTGATTACCGAATTGTAGGCGGGTGGGCGGTTTTCGGCTGCTTCGGCGGTTGCTGGAATGAGCATTTTGAATTGAATGTAAATTCAAATTAATTTAAAATATAAAAATTCCAACCTGCAGCCTGTGTGTTGTAGTACACAGCATCCCGTCGGTCACGGCAACAACGAATCTGAAGCGGATTGAATTGAGGTCGAGGGTCTATGATCTTGATCTTTGAACTCGCTGATATCTCATCATTTTTCTGCAGAGCTCAGGTGCGAAGGGATACAGTAGATACCGCACCATGCGAGCACCGTAATAAAGCTCGGAAATTCCCAGGAAAAGTACTCTTCAGGAGCTTCAGGAGCTACAGTATATCACATCAATCTCACGACACAAATTCCGTAATCCTCACCATCCACCATATGCAACAAAGCAGCAGACAGACTGTGATGAAGATGCCGATCCCGATGACACCCAGCCGACCGTACTGATACCGGTCTGAAGGAGGGATTGATCTTTGATCTCCAAGCTACAGTACCTCTTCCTCGGGTTCCTTGCAGCACTCCCATCCACAGCAGACGCTCTTCGAGGGACACGCCCACGCCATCTCTGTCGGACTGCATAAAGGGATACTGTATGATCAATGCTGCAGGAATACGGTAGTGGTGTGGAAGACCTTTCAGTGTAAAAATCAGAGGATATTGGATCTAGATGGCGGGTTTTACGATTCGCTACGGTACATGAAGAAATAGTCCGCCAGGATACAATCAAACAGGAAGAAAATAAAGTTTTCCTGGGAATTTCCGAAATTTTCCAGAAAAAATTTCTTCCGGTTTGATGGTGTTGTAACCAGTGATACGGTAGGGGCACGAACGTCGTAGCATCGGTGCTATTCGTCAGCTTGGCCTTGTCTTCTTCCTTGAGATCAGACGTGGACCGAGAGCACCTCAATGTGATCTTTGATCTCTTTTTTTCTTTTTCAGGGTGTTCGAAGATCAGAAAATATCAACAACTTGACATCACTCTTCTGCGGCAGATAATCCTTGCTCGAGTAGTAATCGTACGAGTATCCATTGTGATGAAATCTGCAAAGATCTTTCATCGTGCGGTGCCCTACCGTACCCAATTCCATCGTAACTCAGGTCAGCTTTGCAATATTTCTCGAAATTTCTTCAAAAGAAGGTCTGCGGAGTAGGGTTCCGCAAGTGAAACATTTCGAAACAGAAACGCAAAATGAAACCGCCGTTTCCTTATTCGTGTTTCTCTCGGAAACTCTCAGTCGAAATGAGAGGGAAACGTTTCTCGAAGTGTTTCTTTTTCCTTTGTTCCCCCTTATGACTCTCTGATTTCACTGTCCTCTTCACCGCTCAAGATGGACTGCGGGGTGAGAAGTGAAGAAAGGAAACAAGGGAACGAACAACGTAAAATGAGGGAAACGTTTCTCGTTTCCAATTAAAATATGAAACATCACTCTTCCTTTGTTTGCGGTTTCCCCAAGTGAGTCACTTGCGGAACCCTACTGCGGAGTCGGTTATTACCGACAGTAGCCTACATCACTTCTACCGTTCGCTGGGTAAGGGGGGGGGGGGGGGGGAGGGGTAGAATACTGTAGTTACTATGGTTTACGTACTATATTTAGTACAGTAACCTACAGAACTACTACTACCGTACCCTGTACTCACCGATAGTAGCAGCTTGAGCAGCCGTAGTAGTAGCACCCAGGACATCCGTAGTAGTGCGTGTGCGCAAACGGACTGATCACGAGCGGACTGCAATAGGATGATCTAGCCCAGATAATCTAGCAGCCAAAAATACTCTGACTGACATGATTCGGCATAGAATACGGTAAAAGTGGATTACTGTAGCGGAAAAAGTGATACGGTCGGCTAGGAATACGGATTGGAATACTGTAGTAGTATTCAAGGTACTGTCAACTACTACGTATAGTGTCCATGCCAGTACACGGGCGCGTAGTGATAGCCCCAGCCGTGCACTGGAAGATCAAAGATCACTTGACGCGCCGTTGGCGCTCTTGCGCATTTGATGTGTGCTTGCGCGCTTGAAGTGTTCATGCAAAACTAACCTGTTCCATGTGTGTACGATGGTCGGACGCCGATGCCCGTGTAGGTCCTTGGGGCTTGATATCGGACGCCTTAATCGATGACGTGACCTACCGTACCACGACGGTCTATCGTATACCTGAACCTCCATAGCCGGAGCCTCCATAGCTGCTGTGGTAGTGGCTTCCACCACCTGTAATGATGTTACTGTAGTCGACGAATAGGTACGGCTGAAAGGACTTTGGAGTAGATATACGAGTACTCACCACTCCACTTGGCTCCACCTCCTGAATGGATACTGTGGGATAGTCAGAATCGAAAAATACGGCGATGGTACGGTAGCAACGGGGCTTACCGTAGGAAGGTGATTTATATCCATATCCTCCTCCGCCCCAGGAGGATTGTCCACCTCCGCTAAACGAGCGCCCACCTTAAACAAAACGATATTGCTCCATTAGATACTGTAGGTACAGTATGGAAACGGTAACCGACCGGAAGATCCTCTTCCTCCTCCACCAAAGCCACCTGCAAAGATACGGTGAGAGTACGGTAATCAGTACAAGAATTATATTGTAGATGAGAGTACGGTAGCTTGGAAATGGTGAACTACAGTACCTCTCGATCCAACTTGTACAGTGCAAAAGAGGACGAGAAGTGGGACGACGAGCCGCATTGTACCACTCGCGAGGAGGAAAAAGATGAGGAATGAGAGGAGGAGTGAGCGGATGTGCGAACAATTTGATTTATTTCGACCATTAAATATCGAGGTATAATTAGAAATGCTCATGAGATAACGACGTTAAAGCAGCGGAAATCGGAGCTTCTACTCTCAATCTTTCCAATGTTGTATGACTGAAATCAATATGATTAGATAAGAATAGGGATCGCGATATTTTATATTCTTACATCCCTTCGAAATCTTGAGTGCGCTCCACAAATTTTGAATCAATCTCGTTTTCAGCTCCCATGATCATATTTTTTCTTCAATTTATCAAGTTATGTCTCTGTTGTGAAGCTCTGGTTTAGCATTTCTTTGGTAGTCAATTACAACTGGATTCAAAACAGCGATCAGATTTTACGATGTTTTCGATTTTTACGATGTAAAAATTTACGAGTCAAGGTCGGAATGAGAAAAATATTTCCAGACAGTTGGCTTATTCCATAATTTTTAAACTTTATTTTATCAATAGATGAGGCTTTGCCTCATCGCATCACTTGACATTTGCTGCCACGCCGGACGGGGGTGGTCTTATCAAACTTGGCAGGGGGCGCCAGTGGGGAACGGACTGGACACCGGGTGGAGACCACCGGGCGCCCGGAGTGGCACTCAGAAGCGCCCAGTGAAGGGCGCCTCACATAACGCTCGATAGCGCAGCTGAAAAGCTGGTGCTTGCTGTGGCTTGTTCCTACGAAGCCCTGCAAAATGAGAACTGTAGGCAACACGCGCGCTAGCCGCGACGGGATTGCGACAGTCGGCGGAGGCGCAGCAGAGGGGGCGGAGCTTCGCGAAGGGTTGCTGCAAGTCCCGATTTTTGTGTTTGCTGTGACTTTTGCACTTCATTGGAGGCCATCGATTAATGAAAGAATTGTTAAGAGTGACTATCTGAGCGAAGCAAAATATCGTTGGCACTAGGCAAAAAGTCGAATTGCCCAAAATTGGTGAGCAAGTGGTACTCACCGAGTGTAGCTCAGCTGCAAAATATTAGTGTTCTGGATCACTCTCGCCGAATGGCAACGAATTTTAAATTGAAACATAATCCAGCGAGTTTTTTTTTTTTTTTTTTTTTATTTCGCAATTGTTCGAATAGTTTGATATCGTGAAAAACTGTATATTTTTTATGGGATTATACGTGCAAATTTTCATCCCGAACCATTGACTCTTGTTCGAGAAAAATCGAAAAATACATTATTTTTTATAAAACATAGTCTGTATTTCCTTAACCCGCCTCCACGTAACCAATTTTATTTCATCAATCTAAAGAGCAACTAATCAACTATCTTCAGTGTCAAAATAAACAAAATAAAAAATGAGAGGTTGGAGAAATGATGAAAAGACTGAGTCAAATTCCAAAAAAATCAGTTCTCGATAGGCTGATTCTACCGTAATTTGACAGGTAGGTCGTCAGAAAACACAGTTTTTTCTTCAATTTCTATTGTTTTTAGCTTCTCGTGTTTTTCACTCAATTTAGAGAGTATTATCTATCACAAAAAAAAACAAAAAAAAGAAAAAAACTGTGTTCTCTGACGACCTACCTGCCAAATTAAGGCACGACGGTAACACCGGCTGGTTCATTCGAAATTTTTCATGCGTCGCGGTTACCGTAACTACGCGTCGCGTTTTTGAAAATTTGGGTGAATTTTTCAAACTGTTCTAAATACAATTTTGCAATTGGTTTCTGATTGTTCAGCGCCCCAGATTTAGTGAAACCGCTGTAAATCGTGCACAAAAACAACCAAAGCGATGGAAATCGGTGAGTTCGCTAGGTCAGATCGCCGACAGACTCGATTCAAGGGGGTTGAATTTGCCAAGGAATGGGAGAGTTTCATAGTATATTTCTGGTGTTAGAAAATTGCTTAGGCTGTGAAACGTTGGCAAATTCAATAAAAACTATGATTATAAGGCTGTACGAGTCGTGGCGGGCACATTTTCACATTGCCAACACTGGAGCCGGAATTTTCAAAAAAGAGAGCCGGGGTTTGCATTTTTTGGATTTTTTTGGATTTTTTTGGGATTTGAGTAGTCTCATAGCGAATTGCCTGCCAATTTTAAACCGCCAATTCAAACCGCTTTTTAAACCAACCAGCCGTTTTTCTTATTTTGTAACCGTCGTGTAAGGTAGAATCAACCTATCGAGAACTGATTTTTTCTGGAATTTGACGCATTCTTTTCATCATTTCTCCAACCTCTCATTTTTAATTTTGTTTATTTTAACACAATAGATAGTTGAATAGTTGCTCTTTAAATTCATGAAATAAAATAGGTTGAGTGGCGGTGCGTTAAGGAAATATACAATAATTTGACGAGAAAAGTGTATTTTTAGAAGTTTTTCCAGCAAGAGTGAATCGTTGGTGATGAAACTTGGCACGTATAATCCTATAAATATTATACATTTTTCACGATATCAATCGTTTCAATCGATTACGAAATGGCAAAGTCGGTTGGGTTATGTTTCACTTTAAAATTCGTTGCCATTCGGCGGAGAGTGATCCAGAACACTAAATATTTTGCAGCTGAGCAACACTCGGCGAGTACTACTTGTTCACCAATTTTGGGCAAATTCGACTTTTTGCCTAGTGCCAAGGGAGCGGACACGATCACTTTGCGCGGACACGATCTCGCCCCAAAAACGAGACGGGGAGGGCACAAGGTTCTTTCTCAACCGAATTTTAGCATTTTTCCCTGGCTTGTGCCCTCTTGATTTGTGCGGGCGGGGAGAGGCGAGTGAGAGGGCGGGGGGAGGGCGGAGGAGGGAGAGAGAGGCACACGCAAATTAGGCTCCGCCCCCTTCCCTCTCGGCTCGACTTTCCCTTCTCTTCCCCAGTGAGTCGCGCGTGTACTTCATGGGCTCTAGCGCGGCTCAGAGGCAAGATATCCACAAACGGTGAAAAGCATGATGTTATTGGGTCCCTGACGGATGGTTGGAACATACTTTTGACCCTATTGTGGAAAATCGGCTATATGCGTTGTGGCCCCTATCTTTATTTAAGTTTATTTTGCTTTTGAATTTTTTATCGTTCTATCGTTCCATTAGTCATGGCTCCATTATGTATGCCAGTGACCAATTATAATTGTAAATGGTTGAAATTTGACATGGAGAATGCCGAGACAAAAATGCATTGGCAAGCAGCAAAGAATGCGAGGATAATGAAATATAGACAGAAAGTGTTCGGAAAAAAAATGAGCCTTTTTCCATTTTTAGATTCTGCTTGGTGTTTGAAAATTAAATAAATACACAACAAGTTGAGGCAGAAATCTCCTTTTCTTCGCCTTTTTGGATGTTGGTGCCCCACCCTCCGCCGGTGATGGCTTGTCCAAAACTTAGCCGTGGGGGCACAGGGGGGAATCACTGTGCGGCACGGTACCACCAGGGGGCGGATGTGGGGCTGGGCGATTTCAGCCTGGAAGGCAAATCACTCAAAAAAAACGGAAGCCAAAGTTTCCGTATTCCCCGCAGGAGCATGGAAATGGCGCCTCTCGTAGGCAAGACGCGTGCTAGTCGCGACGGGATTGTGAAAGGCGGCGGAATAACTGCTGAAAATTCTTTCAAGCTTTGCTTTGTTTTCATTTTGGAAAGTTTGATACAGTGAGTCCAATCTCTCTTTCGTTCCAATTTACAATCCTGACGATTTTTGTGAGTATGTTCAATTCGATGGCAAATATTGCAAAAAATGGCAAGCGAGGTGAAAAATTTAAAGGTCTTTGAAGCATCTTGTTTTCGCTGACAAATCAACTGTGCAAATCGACTCCATATTCCCTCACTCCTCTCCCTTTTCCTCCTCGCGAGTGGTTCAATGCGGCTCGCCGTCCTTCTTCTCCTCCTCTTTTGCGCTGCAGAAATCGTATGCAGACGCAGTGAGGCTACCGTAATCCATCCTACAGTATCATTCGCCTTACCGTATTCTTACCATATCTTTTCAGGCGGCGGTGGATCTTCAAGAGGCGGCTCCGGTCGGTTACCGTATTCCTACATTCCTTCGTTACCGTACCTTGATCAATTCAATATCGATTCTTCATTGCAGGTGGAAGACGAACCAGCGGTGGTGGCGGAGGAAAATATTATGGTCAGTTACTGTATCCCTACCGTATCACGATCCTACTGTATTCATTGCAGGAGGCAGCGGACATCGTCCCGGTGAGTACCACCGCATGCTACCGTAGTCCTACCGTTCTACCGAGATCATCGCTACCGTCTACTTCTCCATTTTTCTTATCAACCACGTTGTCGTACCTTCACAGGTAGCGGAGCACATAGACCGTCCAATAGTGGCGGCCACTACCACAGACCCAGCGGAGGCGTGCGCTCAGGTATACGGTAGTTTTGGGCACACACAGGTAGGTCCTCGATGACGTCATCACTTGCAGGCGTCCGATATCAAGCTCCAAAGACGTACGTTGGCGTCGGCGTTCGACCATCGTACACGCATGGATCGGGTCCGTTTTGCATGAACGCCTCAAACGCGCAAGGGCACCAAGGATGCGTCAACTGATCTTTGATCTTTTTGCATGAGCACTTCAAGCGCGCAAGCACACATCAAGCGCGTCAACTGACTTTGATCTCTTCAGTGTACGGCTGGCACTACCACTACGCACCCGTGTACTGGCACGGAGGCTACGCGTAAGTATCGATCGGGGCGATATCTTATTCGTTTCCTACCGTATCTACTTGTATCTAGCTGGAATCTTTCTCAAGAGTTTACAGTAGCCAACCTTTTGTGGTTTTCATACAGTATCCTTTTTGCACTGTGTTCTTTTTTTCTTTACAGTATTCTTCAGTATCCTATCGCTGGAATCTTTCTCTGCAGTTTACAGTAGCCAACCTTGTTGAGAGCTAACGAACGCAAAAGCATTCTATCGTATCCTTTCCTACCGTATCCGTTCCCTTTCCAGTCCGATCGTCGTGACCCCATTTGTGCACACGACGTACGTCGGTTGCATGGGCTGCTACTACGTCGGCTGCGCAACCTGTTACTATCGGTGAGTACGGTACATCTACAGTAAACTACAATACCCTCACCATCCACCTACCGCCCGGGGCACTATGGTTGCAGTTTCCGAACTAACCTTCGGCTCATTTCGGTAGTAGTAGGTACTGTAGGTTACTGTAGAAAAGTCATTGGAATTGTGATGGCAATTCTTATAGTTCTTCTTTAAAGAAGGAGTGGCACGAATATCTGGCTAGCTGAGTTCTCGATGTCAGACGGTGTGGCCTGGGCACCCCATAACACTTTCGAAACTCCCATGATTTCAATTTTCGTCTAAGCCGAGATATACTCAATTGGCTGATTGCCAAGTCACCCTGAAGCGCAGGCAACGAGCTAGAGAGCATGCAAAATGAGGAGAGTGCTCAGCCTCACTTTGCATATCGGCGCGATTCGTGCCTCTCCTTCTTTAAAGTAAGATTCTGGTCGGAGAAACATTTGATAACTGTAGTTTACATAAAAAACTGTAGTTTAATAATATTCGCAGATTCCATCACAATGGCTTCACATACGACTACTACTCGAGCAAGGAATATCTGCCGCAGAAGAGTGATGTCAAGTTCGTTCATCTTGATATCGATCAAAGATCAAAGATCAATTCTTAATTATTAGTCGCTTGAGGTGCTCTCAGATGACGTCTGATCTGTCTGCGGAGGATAAAGCGAAGATGGCCGGCAATACCACGACTACGTACGTGCATCTACTGTATCCATGACGTATCGCATCTTATGTCTAGGGGCCACAAGCTCCGCCCACTTTGCGCGGACACGATCTCGCCCCAAAAACGAGACGGGGTGGGCACAAGGTTCTTTCTCAACCGAATTTTAGAGAAAAATTAGAATTTTAGCATTTTTCCCCGGCTTGTGCCCTCTTGATTTGCCCGGGCGGGGAGAGGCGAATGAGAGGGCGGGGGGAGGGCGGAGGAGGGAGAGAGAGAGACACGCAAATTAGGCTCCGCCCCCTTCCCTCTCGTCTCGCCTTTCCGTCCTCTTCCCCAGTGCGTTCCGCGCGTACTAGCGCGCCTCAGAGGAAAGATATCGACAAACGGTAAAAAGTATGATGATATTGGGACCACGAGGGATAGTTTGAACACAAATTTGACCCCACTGTGCAGAATCGGCTATCTGCGTTATGGCCCCTATTTATATCCATCTACCATATTCATAAATGCAGCAGATTGAATATTTCTGTAGATTACTGTAGATCTGATGATGAAAATACAGTCTACATTACTTACTTGATTCATACGCACGATTTATCGAGCTTCAATACTTAAACGTGTTGTGTTGTGCGACTACAGAATTCGGACAATTTATCGATCTAGGTACCGTGTCTTTACTGTGTGCCTACAGTATCCCTCTTGCAGTCCGACAGAGATGGCGTGGGCGTGTCCCTCGAAGAGCGTCTGCTGTGGATGGGAGTGCTGTAAGGAACCCGAGGAAGAGGTACGGTAGCTTGGAGATCAAAGATCATCCGAAAGATCAAAGATCCCGCCTTCAAACGGGATGATGGGTCACGTTAGCAAAGTTTCGAGCTTCAGTATCACGTTGAGGACAAGTATCAAAAATCAAGGATCATTTTATAGAAAGAAGAGGAGAGCGGTATCACCACTGTCGGCTGGGTCTTCATCGGGATCGGTATCTTCATTGTAGTCTGTCTGCTGATTGGCTGCATTTGGTGCTGCTGCCGCAGCAGTCGTGAGGCCGCGTACTACGATCACCATGGTTTGTCAATTAACTGATTAATTAATTAGTATCTTAATTAACTTAATTAAAATACTATTGCAGTGGTGGCCGCGCCGACCCCGGTGGTGCACTGTGGCGGGTACAGTAGCGGTGGTATGGTAGCCTACCCGGTCGAACCACTGTACTGAGCACGCGTGCGCTAAGAAAAACGAATCGTGAACTAACATCGTGAATGATCAGAATAAAGCTGCCCGTGGAAATCTGTATTGGTCTTTAGATAATTATGAAATAAAAGTCATTACTGCGATTGCTGAAATCTGGTTTAAATCTCAATGGGAATTATTTTATGAGAAAGAAAAGAAGAAGCGTCAAAAAACGCGAGCTCGCAGCAACGCCCGCGCGAAGCCCCGCCCCCTCGGCTGCGCCTCCGCTGCTTGTTGCAATCCCGTCGTTACTAGCACGCACGCTGCCTGCAAGGAGTGATTTCTCAGACATGTGGCGGGGAAAGCGTCCGCTCGCCGCGACATCGACTCGGCCGCCAAGTACATTGACGCAGCCCGGTGTGACATGGCGGCCCGTGGTCTCCACCCGGCAGCAGTGCCCGTTTCCCCCCACTGTTGCCCCCGTGGCCAAGTTTTGATAAGACCACCCCCGCCAGGCTGTGGCAAAAATAATCGAATAAGGAATGCGAGGAACCTCTTTCCATTTATCTATGAAATCTGATTCGGTGTAGCACTCCAACAACGCTGGGGGTCTAAAATGCAGGTCTTGAATAAAAGACTCTTGATTCAGTTAGATACTGCAACATGGCAAAAGCATGGAACTGTTATTATTTTATCGATTACACGTTCCTAAGAGAGGCATGATATTTTTATTATTCGATCTGCACAAACATACTTTTTGGCTGCCGATACTCAAAAAAGTCGTTAGTAAAAAAAACGGCTCGATTCAGAAGTGTTGGCGATTGTTGCTATCTTTCTAGAATCGAAAGTGCGTGCATTCTCAATGCTGCAATCTCCGCGCGAAGTTCCGCCCCCTCTGCTGCGCCTCCGCCGCCTGTCGCAATCCCGTCGCGTCCAGCTCGCGCTGTAGCCTACAAGAGGCCTCAAAGTAGGACAGTCGTCGGAGAATGTGAGTCCTCGCCTCGTATCAAGAGGATTTATGAGAGATTATTTGACTCAAGTGAAAATGTCTTGGCAAAGTGCATAAAATGGAATTCCTCCAAAATTGGTGGGTGAGTAGTACACCTCGAGTGTAGCACAGCCCCATAGCGTTGAAAAAAATTTTGTGATTTGAATCACTCTCCGCAGAATGGCGAGGATTATTAAAGTGAAACATAACCCAACCGAGTTTGTCATTTCGCAATCGTTCGATTCGAGTGATAGCGCAAAAAATGCGCAATTATTCACTGACTGTATGCCTCTATTTCCATCCCTATCAACCTTCATAGCGTTGAAAAAATTTGAAAAATCCATTTTTTGGGTCATATAATCGCGATTATCTCGCTTGGATGGTTACATGGTAACACTTTTTATTTCATTAATCAAGAGAGCAATCATTCATCTACTTCATGTGTCCAAATAAAATAAATTAAAAAATAACGCCTTAACTTATTGCGAAAATACTGGGTCCAATTTGAAAAAAATCAGTTATCGATACTCAATGTCAAACTTTTCTTACAGTAACCTTAAAGTTGTGACCAAATTTGCGCACGTTCAACCCTTTCTATAATTTGGATTTATTCTTTAATGAACTCATTAAATAAGTGCTTAATTAAATAACCATTAACATTGTCGTTTAAGTCATTTTGATTTTTCACTTACACTTATGCCACGAAGTCGCGAAAATTGCAAATTAATGAAAAGAAGATTTCAATTGTCGATTCGATCGGCGAATGTTTTGTGTGCACAATTAACGAAAAAATAAAATAATCTAAAGCGTTGAAAGCGCGCAAATTTGGTCACAACTTTAAGGTTACTGTAAGAAAAGTTTGACATTGAGTATCGATAACTGATTTTTTTCAAATTGGACCCAGTATTTTCGCAATAAATTAAGGCGTTATTTTTTAATTTATTTTATTTGGACACATGAAGTAGATGAATGATTGCTCTCTTGATTAATGAAATAAAAAGTGTTACCATGTAACCATCCAAGCGAGATAATCGCGATTATATGACCCAAAATATGGATTTTCAAATTTTTCAACGCTATGAAGGTTGATAGGGATGGAAATAGAGGCATACAGTCAGTGAATAATTGCGCATTTTTTGCGCTATCACTCGAATCGAACGATTGCGAAATGACAAACTCGGTTGGGTTATGTTTCACTTTAATAATCCTCGCCATTCTGCGGAGAGTGATTCAAATCACAAATAAGTTGGGGCTGTGCTACACTCGAGGTGTACTACTCACCCACCAATTTTGGAGGAATTCGATTTTATGCACTTTGCCAAGGGCCAGTGCAAAGTTTTCACTGACTCAGAAACTCCCTCTTAATTGCCTCACCCACCCATGAATCGTGGAGGTCCAGTCAAGTGACCACGCGGCTGCCCGCCCGCGAGATGTCGCCCGGTGCTCTCCACCCGCACTGTTTTCTCCCCAGTGCCCCGTGGCCAAGTTTTGATAAGACCACCCCGCCAGGGCGTGGCAGCAAGCAACCAGGGACAGTATGGAGCGAGGCCTCTTTCTATTTCGAAAAGGCAAATTAAAAGGGGATAGGCATCAATATTTTCGTGCATGAAATGGCAACATGGAATGATAGAGAACGGCTATCCGATCAGAGATCACTTTATCCGAAGTTCTAGAAATGCCTCTGAAGCTCACTACGGAATTTTAAAGTTCATTGATATTTCAGGCATTTGAAAGATGTACTCAATGTCAGATATTGAGTTCTTTGGATTCACAGTCGAAAATATAGTGAGGATTGCACTCACGGGAGTCGAACCAGCGGGTGTTGAGTAGCTAGGCAAAAGCGCAAAAGCACAACCACTAGGCTACGAGCCATGATGGTCTCTTTGCCCAGAGTCACAATGATAAGTGCGTTGAGATTGGGCAGTGTACAGTAGGATTGCAACGTTTCGTGGTGGGACCCACCAACTTTGATTGATGCCTATCCCCTTAAAGGATCATAGGCTTTTCTTTATGATTTGCTAGAGAAATAAAAAAGAAGAATCTGTAATGTAACTTTATTGAAAATGTTCTAATGCAAAGGAAATCTCTCATTTTGAAAGCATTCGAAATATGTAGACATTTCGAACGAATAAAAGACTAGGAATAGGAACGACAATGAAAATTATACTTTTATCGTTCATCAGTAGAAAAATCTCAAATTAACAGCAAACGCGAACTCTTTTCGCAACCCACGCGAGAAGCTCCGCCCCCTCGGCTGCGCCTCCCCTGCTGTCGCAATCCCGTCGCCGCTATCACGCGCCCGGCCTACAAAGGACCTTCACCAACCTTCGCTCCAGCCCCAGCCCGTCCCCCGGTGGTGCCCACCACGCCACCTGTCACGCCGCTAGTGATTGGTCGTGGCAGCTGGCCCGCCCGGCACGCTGGTGCCCGGAGCCGGGTATCAGGCCGCGCGGGGTGGTCGTGCCTCCACAGGAGGTCCGCCTCGGGCGCCGATGCCGGTGGGTTCGAGTCGACGACCCGACCGGCATGGGTTTCGCCGTTTGGTCGCGAACGACGGCGAGCCCAGTTTTTTGGCGCGCCACCACCGACGGGCGGGGCTCACAATCAGAAAGAGAAGAACAGAAGTAGCTTGCCGTTTTTTTTCGACCAATGCAACGCATCCATGTGAGGGCTTCGAGTACACTTTCAGTCGTAGGCAGCTGCCCAATAGAGTTCGAAATACGGGTAATCGTCTCTTCATTTCACACATTCTCACCTCACGCTGACCGGTAAGAGAGCGCGTGAAATGAAGAGACGGCGACCCGTATTTCGAACTCTACTGCCCACTACAAGCGTGTTTCCATGAATTATAATTTTGGATTCTGGATTTTTACATTTAACATAATTCCGCATTTCATCCTCTAGAAACTACCTTCACTCGGCTTGTATAGAAAATGGAATAATAGGTGGATCCTCTTCTCTTGTGTTCCTGTTCTGAATCATGGTTGAATCATTCTCCAAGAAAAGAGTTATACGTCTCTCTATTCCGCCCATTATCCCTCGTTTTTTCGGACGCGCGAGAGATCATGCGAAATGTCGAAGCAGCACGGAAACTCCGGCACGCTGTCTTACTCTCTTCATCCTGCATCGTCCCTAGTTTTCTCTGAAGCGAAAGATATTAAAATGACAAGTTGATTGCTCATCGCTCCGGCTAATGGAAGTGATTGGCGCAGTGCTGTATTGATTCCGCCAAGTTGCGCCACCTTCCCTTCACCCTTCTATCCGTCACCACCACATATCTGTATTTTTTCCTCACAATAATCCTGCTCAGGTGAGTTTCAAGTTCGCCTTTTCCGCCGTTATTCGTTCCTAATGGCTGCGAAATCTATAATTCAGACGACCTAAAATTTCTCAGATTCTGCTCACAATGAGGCTCCTACTGCCTCTCCTCGTCCTCACTTTCACTATGGAAGTCGGATCCAGACGAAGTACGGTATCATTTACTCGGACTGTCAGGATGAAAAATAGCTCTATGCGACAAATTAAGATTAAGATGCAAATCCGTTGTGCTGACAACCCTAACACTTGCCCTAATCATAGTCGCCAAATCCCTAATGAATCATTGCAGGTGGATCAGGCGGTCACGGATCGAGAGGTGCCTCTTCCCATTTTATGTCTGAATCTCCAAAATTCGAATGTTTTTACAATTAGCTGATTTGGGTAATTTCAATAGCCTGGAATTATACATTCACAGGAACCTCCGGCGGTAGTCGGAATCCTGGATCTAAACCAGAAAGCGGGTCCAAACCAGGTCCACACCCATTTCCAGCAGATTGAATGGCGTCATTCATGTACAGGGTACGGGTGGAATGTTGGCGGGCCCACAGGAGGCGGATCCAAACCAGGTACCGAAGCAGCCAGCCTATCAATCAGGTTCTATATTTAGGGGCCACAACGCAGATAGCCGACTTCCCACTATGGGGTCAAAAGTATGTTCCAACCATCCGTCATGGACCCAATAATATCATGCTTTTTACCGTTTGTGGATTTCTTGCCTCTGAGTCGCGCTAGAGCCCAAGAAGTACGCGCGCAGCTCACTGGGGAAGAGGAGGGAAAGGCGAGACGAGAGGGAAGGGGGCGGAGCCTAATTTGCGTGTGCCTCTCTCCCCCCCCCGCGCTCTCGCTCGCCTCTCCCCGCGCATCTTCTAACTAAAAACACAAAATAGGGAGAAAAGCTAAAAATCTAATTTTTTCTCTAAAATTCCTAAAATATTCGAATTAGTCGGAAAAATACTGCCCAAACAAAATTTTCACACTGCAACTCGTCAAAACGACCTCTTCCCTTCTATTTTATGCAAATTTGATCTAATTAGTGATTCTGTGCACATTTTGGGCAGTGCTCAATCGAAAGGGGATGGTGAGGGCTATCCATCGCGCTATCAAACGTCCCATTTGGTTTAGAATGGATTTTGTGTTTTCCTTTCTCGCTTTTTGGCGAAATCATGTCAGACGAAAGTGGGCGGGGCTTGTGGGGCCTATCTATATTTGAGGCAACAAATACGTTCCTCCCCCGGTCACACTGGCAGTGGCTACAAACCCGACAATTACAAGAAGGGAAACGGTTAGTTTCTATTGTTCCCTTCTGTATTTTGTGCATTTTTAAATATCTGTATACAATACAGTCCGGTAGGTCAGGCGTATTCGCAATCATGATCTTTGATCTTTCAGTGTACAACTGGAACTACAACTACCCTCCTGTATACGTGCATGCGTCCGCGTGAGTTTTCTGTGCACTTTTCTTCCGTAATTTTACTACGGTATTCCACCCAAAACGTGCATTTCGAATAGTGTGTTATTTTCCTGTATTAGCAGTACCCAAAAATCCTGTTTTACAGTAACCCTATTCCCTGCCTATTAAAGTACAGTACTTTTGCAGTCCGAGAATCAGGAATCCATTGGAGAACCCAAGAAACTATCATGGCAGCGCAGGAAGCTTCAGGGCTGGTACCGGCTACGTCACGTAAGGAACAATCTGCATTTTTTTTTATTTCATTATTTCATTATGTTTCTAAGCGACATTTGTATGAGGACCTAAAGGATCAGCAAATAAAGCAAATATTCTCGAAAATGTTACGAAATTTTTTTAGTGTACACAATTACAACTACTACGCGAGCAAGAGGCATTTACCAAAGAACAGTGCAGTAAAGTACGTTGATTTATTTTAATTCATAGATAACCAATAATATTAATAATAACAACAAATCTTTTGAAGGTGTTCCCGAAAGACGAAAGGAATCCCCCGTGGGAGCAGAATACTACGACCCCTGTGTGAGCTGATATTCTCACCTGTCTATCTCTCTTTTCTTGTCTATTCTCCTTTTTTTCTAAGCTTCCATCACTCATCCCATGAAACTTGTAACTATTCATACACATTTACTTTTTTGCCGAATTCATAAAGTGTCTGACAAGTGTCTGACTTTTTAAATGCATGTCTGAATATCGTATGTCAGTAGTTTATTTCGTCCACTCTTTTTCATAGCAGCTCATGTCAGAATACATATACTGATTTTGATAAATTCCCATTTGCAGCGAGACAGAAATGGCCTGGTCGTGTCCCGCCGACACTGTCTGCTGTGAATGGGAGTGCTGCGTGAAACCGCAGAATAAAAATAAGGTACCGTCTTTTCATAATGTCCCAAAGATCAAAGATCACTTAGATCAAAGACCACAATTCCAGAAAAGCCAGTCGACCAGCGACGACTCACGCTGGGTGCTCATTTTCTTTCTCGTTCTCATCATTGGTGTCACGCTGGTGTCGTGCGTGTGGTGGATGGTGCGTTGGGTGCGGTATATCGGTCGATTTATCTCGCGCACGACACACACAAAAAATGATTTCAGTACTGCTGCTACCGCGAGAGTCAACAGGAAAAGCAGGCCGAACAAGACGAGGGTTCGAATATTTTATTATTTATTAAGATCAGAGATCAAAGATCAACGTAAGCTAAAAAGTAGTCCTAAAAATGCTTCTTTTTTTTTTAATTTTTGAGGTCCGATTTCGGAATTTACAGATGCCGAATCAACCGCGTCCACTGTCTACTCTCCTCCGCCAATCTACAATCTGCCGCCCGTCTATCCGCCGGCTCCAGGGTACGGTGGTGCCTATCCGGCCGGCCCAGCCTATCCACCGGCTCCGGCCTCCGTGTATCCGGGCTATCCACCAGCCCCGATGAATCCCGGATACCCCTCCTAGTTTTTTGGTTGTTTTCTAAATAATCAACGAGTATGCGTAATCCATGAACTCACGAAATGTAATTTATTTTAAGTGGAATAAAACATTTTTACCTAGTTGATGATATCGAGATGAGCCCATATGCTTATCTAGCTTTAAGTCAATACAACTACAACAAGACCCGAATATCCCGATGTTGAGGTCACGGCAGAGGAGAGAATGCAGAAAAGAGAGATTTATCGCATGTTGCACAATTCCGTGGTGAAGAAGATTGCGAAAACGAGTGAACGGGGGATACGCCAAGAGAAATGGGGAAACATAGGGACTCCGTGACCGATACACTCATGATTTGCTTTGAAGGATCATTCTCTTATCGCACGATTTCTTGAATGGAACGTCTGAGAATTATGTGTGGCTCGAGTCATCCATCCCTTCTCACCTTCAAAATCCCGCACAGTTTGACCTGCAGGAAAAAATAACAAATGAACAGCATAGATTCATCAGGTATGGATAATATTGATAATATTGAAAAATATTGAAAAACAACGCTAACGAATGCTAATTATTGTTAGTATTAATGTTTTTCATTAAAACGAATATTAATGATTGGAGAATTAGATATCTAACATCACAGTTCAATTTCAATCCAGTATTTGCCTCGAAGGTGTTTCGTTCGCTTTCCGTACAAGTGAATCCTCTTCTAATCGCGCGCGAAACAATAGATCGAATTTGTTCAGAGTAGACCTGAAATAAAATATTTTGATATTTTTAACCTACAGTATTTCTCACCTTGAAACTGTACCATGGCTCCCATGTCTTAACTCCGGTTGTCCAATATTTTTTTCAATATTTTTCAATATTATCAATATTATCCATACCTGATGAATCTATGCTGTTCATTTTTTTTTCAACGCGGAACAGCATTTCACCCGAGTCAGTGAATCCCCAACCGATCAATCTCGTGAAAGAGTGATCCGATTCATCTAAACAATGGGCATTTATCGCTCGATCTGAATCGGAGATCTAACCGCTTGATAACGCAGGTTCTGATGTATTTACTGTATTGTCTTCATTTGTTACTTCTTCCGATTTTAATGCATTCTCTGTTTTTTCTTCGTTTGTTTCATCGTCATTTTTCACTATTTTTGCTGATTTCTCTTCTTCTTCTTCTAAAATCAAAGTGTGTCAATGTAAATGAGTGTTAAATCAGCTACCCTGCAACATGTCTCTGGTAGTATAGTGGTTAGTATCCGCGCCTGTCACGTGCGATACCCGGGTTCAATTCCCGGCCAGAGAGAATCTTTTGCGTCCCTTGCCTTTGACAATTTTAAACCTTTTTTGCACACTTTTATGTTTTGGTGATGAGACACTTCAATTGAAATCAGAAATACCGCTAACTTTAAATAATGCACAAAATTCGATGCCTGATTCCGAACAGTCGAGAAAAGTTGCAAAAATAAAAGAAAATAGGATCAGGGCTTTGAATAATGTTTAGATCACATCGATTCATTGAGATTCCCACAAAGCAAGAGCATCATGTCCAATTGCACCGGCCGGGAATCGAACCAGCCACCTCACGATTACTAGGTAACAATCTTACCCACTCGGCCAGCGATGATGTTCTGTGACCTGGCGAGAGATACACTCAAGTACTAGAGGTGTGAGCGAACGAGGGATGGAAGAGACGGCCTACATCGAGTTTCAAATTCAGTCGCTTGTACATTCTAACCATATTTATTCAATTCATGTTACTAATGTGTTTAAACAACTTAATTCCAAAATCGCTTTATTCTCACACGAGTTATACATAAATTGAAAAATCATAAATAGCCGAAACACAGGAAATATCAGATATTCACAGACACAACACAACATATTTTCGAAAGAAATACAGGCAATTAATCGCATAAATAAACGAGATCGATACATAATTCTGTGAGCGCTAAGAGAAGACTGTGTCTACCTACTCAACACAGCTCTAGATAGTATGGGAGAGGGGTATAGGGAGAAATCACATAATACATGGTCTATCGCTAGTAAGATAGGACTAGAGAGTAGGAGAAAGGGAGAAATTAGCACATGAAACGTGCACTCTCGACGGCCAGACAGTGTTAGTGAACTTGGGAAATGGGGAGAAGGGAGAGGAAAAGCGGGAAATCATCAAATGATACAGAGTCTATCGCCTAGCTGGTAGGGCAGGGCTAGAGAACGTGGGGTATGGGTGGAGGAAAAGGGAGAAATCATCACATGAAACATACTCTCTCGGTGGTCAGACAGGGCTAGAGAGTATGGGAAATGGAGAGAGTCGAGACCGCTTACTCACTTTCTCCATCGACCTGGCCCGAATTCGCACGCCTCTGCTGCAGATTGTGCACCTGTAAAGTTACTCTATTCATTCACTGTTGATTGATCTCACTTTCGAAAAGATCTTGTAGTCCTCATGAAACACAAATCCACATTGTAAATGTCGTGCCATATTATTATTATTATTCTCTAGAAAATCGGTTGCGCTGGGATTCTAGCCGAACTTGAGTCGTGTGCGAAGCATGAATGCACATTGAGGTAAAAACTCTCCAGTGAAACTTGTAGGAACCTACATCAGCACTGAATTAATACACCCGTTTGATTATCGTACCCCTACCGTACTCTCACCACCAATCGCCAACTGACCCTACCGTACTCTCACCACCAATCGCCAACTGACCCTACCGTACTCTCACCACCAATCGCCAACTGACCCTACCGTACTCTCACCACCAATCGCCAACTGACCCTACCGTACCTCCTGCTGCATCTTCCTCGTGACGACCAATCTGGCCAGTTTGCGATGCGCCGCGCGCTTCTCGTCGTCCGTCTGTGCAAGCAATTATCGATTTATTACGGGAGGGAGTGTTTGCGAATCCTAGGTTACATGCCTTGTTAACGGAAGCCTCGAAAGCTGGGTATGTTTTCAAATTCCAGGTAGTTTTCCACTAGGTCTTTCATGTATGATTGATTACGGTAACCCCGTGCAGCTACCGTAGCCCACTACGAAAAATCGATATCCACATCATACCCTACTTGAAAAAGCAAGAATCGCGATCTATTAGTCTATTTTAAAAGCTACAAGAAGACTTCCTATACTTCAAACATAGTAGCTACCGTACCACTCCCTAATCCCACCGTACCATGTCCTCCTTCAAGTACTCCTCTCCCATTTTCCTCCGTAGTCTGTCACATTATTCAAGCTACCGTATACCACCCTAAAGCTACCGTACCCCAACCGTACCATGTCCTCCCTTGGGTACTCCTCATCCATTTGTTCATCGCCAGTCGCGTCCTCCGTGTCGCTCGTCGTGTACGCAGACAGCAACTGCCGCCACTCCTCGATGGGCGTCTGCATAATAGACTTCGCCGTCTCTTCATTTCACACACTCTCTCGCCTCTCTCATCTGTGAGAGAGTGTGGGAAATGAAGAGACGGTTACCCGTATTTCGAACTCTACTGTATAATATCAACTTTTAAGTTTAAAAAATTAAATGTCATAATAATTGTATTCATGAAAATGAGCAGCACCTCAACCAAATTGATTGCTCTAGGGGAACAGGCTGAATTTGATTTGTGTGCGGAGCATGAATGCGCCTTGAGGTAAAACACAAAAATCGGATTGCCAAGATCAGTTCAATGTATACAAACTGATTTCGATTTTAACTAGATCAATCCATCTTCTACAAGCTACCGTACCCTATCCTCTTCCCACCGTACCCCTCCCCCTACTCCCTAATCAAAACCCTTTCTACCGTACTCCTCACCTGGGGCGTGGTGAGACTCAAGAGGAGGCCGAATTGCGTCCGGACGATCGCCCGCACTTCCATTGTCATGTCGAATGTCTGCAAGGAGTCGAGCAACATTCATTTATTCATTCCTTATTTATTCCATCAAGTTAATGTACATGAAATTACGACAGAGTTGACTATATTCGCAAGCCATATACTCCCCATCTAGGCATTTCCAAACCTCCACATTTTCACCACTTTTTTTAGTTCCCTAGCACCCTCGCTCATTATAGATATTGAACAAAAAATTTGAATATAAAAAATTCAACCATACCGTATTGAGTCGGACGGCCAGCTCGTGCTGCTGGTGCAGCATCCGCTGCGGCGGCTCGTCCGCATCCAGCTCTTAATTAATTAATTATTTAATATATTAAACAATTATTTTTTACACTGGCTAATGTATTTATATGTATCAGCCGTTCGATGGAATAATATTGAAGTCCACTGGTAAAAGTACAAAGTATGTAGTCAGTGTGCGGCCGCAATTCACGCGTTTGTCACATCACGAAAGATTTCCAGCTCAAAGATCGTTTCGGCTCCGTTTTTTGGGGAAACGGTCCATTGTTTTTCATAACTCTCACATCAATTTTTATGCAACGATTTGCATCCGGTAAAAACAAAGAAAAAAAGCTGCTCGATCGCCCGCCCTTGTAATCTATCAGTGAGCAGATGGAATGAAGAAACAGCATTTTCATTCACAGACAGACGATGAGAAACGGCGAGATAGTGTGAAGATATCAGGGGGTCTCACTTACCCTTCTCCTCCGACTTGACCACGAGCACCGCTGACGCCTGCAATGGGATCACTCAATCACTCAATCAGTGACGAGCGTGACCCTCCAACGATAGGTTTCTCGGGAGGGGGGGGGGGTACAAGACAGGGTATTCCGGAAGTACAAATGAGAAAAAACTTTTTTTTCGGGGACACTGAGTCTGATGGGGGGGGGGATACGATGGAATTACCCTCCCCTCTCACATCTCTCTGTCACACACAAATTCTCTATTGATGCATTTCAACTACTCCAGTTACCGTTACCAATTTTTGAAGAGGGGAATCCCATTTAGAATTAAAAACAACAAATCGAGAAACCGCATCTCACCCTCTGATCCGTCGGAGGTGCAGCTCCTGCAGCTGCAGCAGTTCTCTCGGCAGCCATCAGCAGCTCAGCGAGGGTCGCTACGGTCGCAGCTGCGGGTGCTGCAGTTGCTGCAGCAGGCGGCGACGCGCGCGACTCGGCCGCTCCCGAATGGTCCGGCTTCAATCGCGTTTCATGCACACCATAAGAAGGCGCTCACAACGGCCGAACAAAGAACACAACAAAGAATTTTCAATAATGTGAAAATATACACGGTTTATGAGCGTTTTTTTTACGATTACACGTATTCTAAGGGTATCGATTGAATTCTTCTTTTGTCACGATTTCGAAAACCTATCATTTATTTTATATGAACAAACCTCCATCTCCTCCTCGCCCGTAGGCGCATCATCGTCCCGCGGCTGCTGCAGCTGGGACGAGTCTGCGAATTATCACTTTAGTATATTTAAAATAAAATTATAATTTTAAAACGTATCATAGGATGCACAGAATCAGCTAGTCAATTGCCCAAACGTATCCTAAACGTCTGTCAATCAGTAGAGCAAGGCAAAACGTGTTAAAAATGACAAGTTAAAATTGGTAGGCCTCCTTGGCCTCTAACCCGGCGCGCGGCGTTGAGCGTGACCCTCCAACGCCAGGTTTTCCGGGGTACAAGAGCAAAGAATCGATATTTACGCTTGTTTAATTAAAATCTTCGGGAGTACGGGGTCTGACCGGGGGTCCGGTCGCGGGGGGTACACTCCAACATTCGAGGGGTGGTCGCTCATCATTGCCGGTGCGTCTATCACTGATGGGCTAAGTCCCGCTAATTGGTCGGAGGCTCCGCAATTTTCGAAAATTTCTTCTTGGGCGCTCCTCACTCAGATGATCAAGCGGGGATATAGCAAATCAGTGGCGTCTATACCACCCACCGAGATGCTCCTCCATTCCATCCACGTCCATTCGCTCCTCGACATCGCTACCCGTCTGCTCCCGCAGCGTCCGATCGAGGAGGCGGGCCGAGTCTGGGACGGTTTGTGCTTCATACATTTTCGTTACTACCGAGCCGGTAATCAGACCACTATATATTTAATGTAATCAATGGTCAAACCACAATATATCAACAATAAAATAGGTTTTAAGCCATTAAATCTCTGCTATTAGTGTCTGACCACTATATATTTTCGGTTCCCGGTTGACAATGAAAATGTATGCTGGTAATTAAAAAAGGTAAAGGTGTGTCCACTTCAAGCGATTTTACAGTCGTAAGAAAAGCGCTAGGTGGGACCCACTGGTAAGGCCAGCTGTTAGACGGGCTACGTACCCTGCTGGCCAATGCTTTCTAGGGTTTCCTGAGAGGGCGCGCTTCCTTTAATGCATAACCTTCTCTCTTCTCCTATCTGCAATCAAGCCTTGTTCAACTAATCAGAGTTCTCGCTTACATTAGCCGAGTTTCTTCATTATCATTCCATCAAAACGAAGGGAATTCACGTACATAAACCCTATCTAACGCTTGGCAGCTTTTATCATTGCCAGAAAACATATATAAAAAGTTTGGCACTTCTTCGGATTTTGGCCCATCCTTTTCTCGCAGAGTATTCCCTCCCTACCATTCTCATTCCCCATCCCCTCCACATTCGGAGTGGTTGTTGACTGGGCCAAACACCGAAGCAGTTCCAAAAGTTTATGCTCACGATGATTCTCCTTATCTGCCTGCTCCTCACGCCTCTCCCCTCGCTCGCTCCCCTCCTCCTCCTCCACCTCCATCTTAATCTTGGCTGCGGCCTCACGAGCCTCGCGAGACTTGGCCTTCTTGCCACGACTGCCAGGAGCACGGCCCTACAATTATATTATTTTTTATTTTATAAAATGGACAATTCATAAATGCACCCCAATGGTGCAATCTGTCACTACGGTCTTCGCCTTCGCATAAGAATCGACAGTTTAGAGAATTCCAGAAAATACAATAACTACCGTAATAGCTACCGTAGCCCAATCGGCCCTGATCAAGATATCAATCAATAACTACCGTACTCAATCAGCCCTGATCCTGTGTAGTTTAATTGTAACAAATTAATCGATAACTACCGTACCCACATCAATCAATAACTACCGTACCCATATCAATCAATAACTACCGTACCCGTTTTCTTCGGCGGCCCGTGACCGGACAATAGATTGACTCGATCGATGACGAGCGCTGTCTGTCTGCGTACGATGACTGCTGTGATTGACTCGAGGCCGAGGCTGGAACATACATTTTACTGTTGTATACTCGAATATAATGTGTTGCTAATTAATAAGTGTGACCAGCCGTACTACCATATCGAATCCGTAATTCATAACCGGCTGGCTCCCACCACGATTGCCCTTATTGTCGTGTTTCGTATACTGTACTATTAGTCATCACTTCTGACGTGGCCTAATAGTCATGGACTCTCGTTTCTAGTTCTTTCCAGGTGTTTCGTCATTGGTTCTCTGTTACCCAACTGCTTCGATAAACCACTGCCAATCACCGAGAGGGGTCTTTCCCGCACAGAAGACACACATACACAACAGTTGCGATTAGCAGCAATCGAAAGGATATTGTCCAACTCATATTTTCTCACAATAAACCCCCTCCACGAAACCAGAAACGACGGGGATCAATAAAACAAAAAATACACACTTCGCTTTAACTTATTTCTATACTTTTTTTCGCATTATCATGATGATCTCTACCATCTACCTACATGCTGATAACCACCGTACTCGCATTTCTTACAAATCGATAGCTACCGTAACCTCCATTTCTTCCAGTCAAGACCAACTCACAATCGACGGCTATCCGCCGCATCCACTGCGAGTCAGTCTCGGACGACTCCGAGTGCGACATTTACCTTCAATCGATAAATCAATCATATGATATATAGAATTACGTTAATTAGACAATTACAATTATGTCAAGGAGCCCAAACATTAAAAAAATCAAACATTTCATACAATTACACACATCTTGACACTACTAAAATAGAACAATCATTTTCAGAGGAACTTCAGCAGAAGTACGATGAAATAAAATCAATTATGCATAATGAAAGGCCGCTGTACTTGTTTGGTGATATGATACAGTTTACAGACAAATGTTTAATAATTTTTATTTCATCGTAGAAACTCTACAAATTCTGCTGAAAATGTTTCTTCTGTTTTTGGACAAAATCTAAATCGATTCTCTCTTCAACTCAACTTGTACATTATGGATATTCTACCACACACGTTCAATCATCGCACACTTTCATCATTGCAAAACCATTTATCGACTGAAACGAAACAAGAACACGCCGGCAACAACCATTAATAATCATATATTTTCCGAGGAGTACGTGCAAAAAATTGTTATAAATTACAATTTACGGAGATCGAAAATGGAGAGGTGCGGAATACGAAATAGGGCTCTCTCAACATTACATTATCTCTAGTCAGTCAGAGAGAGGGCGAGAGTGCATGGGAAATCGAGGGAGCGGAGAGGGGATACGGTAGGACAGGGATACGGTAGCCTGCAGATTATCGATTAGGCGTCGAGCTCGCCCAGGTAGATCTTCTTGTCGCTGCCCGCCGAGAGGACTGCAAGAAATCGATGTTTGGATAGCTACAGCACTCAATGTTCTACCGTAACCCCCACCCCCCCAACTTAATTGCGCCATATGATTTTTTTCTTGTATGAGATGAGTTGTTTTAGTCATTAACGCCAATCCAGGTCGCAGGATTTTATATGCCGATGAAGCTTGAGTGTGACAACTAGAGAATTCGCGAAGAACTAAGACTTTGGGGAAAAAATACTACAAATATATTTTTTTTAAATCAGTAATCAATAGCTCAAGCATACTGTATCCTCCCTCCTCCCATCCTACCGTACCCTGCTCAATCAATAACTCACGAATGGGCTCTCTCGGATGGAAGTCGACGGCGTTGACGGATCCCTGGTGGCCGGGCAGCTTGTAGACGATCCTCTTCGACGAGACCTGCAGGGGAAGGGATACGGTAGGTTACGGTAGGGGAAATCGATAATCAGGCACTCTTGAGATCTATCCATCAGTCCTCATGTTCAATGGCGAACATTTCGCCAGGCAACAATTCAGGTGAACATGCTTCAGCAGAAGGAAAAAAATCAATAACTTCAGGCTACCGTATCCCACCCCCCCCCCCGTAAACTACGGTACCTCCCAGACATAGACGTATCGATCGGAGGATCCGCACGAGACGCGGTACGAGTCGGCCGACCACGCGCACTTGAGCAGGTTCTGCAACGATAGGGGAATCAATCGATATACCGTAATCGGGATACAGTAATCAGGGCACTAGGTAAAGTTTTTTTTAAAAAAAACTAAGATAAAGGTGTATCCACGTCAAGCGATTTTGCAACCATAAGACAACGCTAGGTGGGACCCACTGGTAAGACCAATCAGGGCACTATAACCGAGATATTCTTAAACTCGAGAAAAAGCACGCAAGAGCTGATCTATCGTAGTTTGTCTCAACAACAATTAGAGAAAAAACTGCTAAATAAATACAAATTCTTCGTAACGGAAAAACTTGCTAATCTCGCGTTTCAGCATGGCTGGATATGCCTAGAGTGGAGCCGCGCACTTACCTTCTCAAAGTTGTGCTGGTGGCCGAGGAAGACGCGCGTGCATCGCTCCGCCGGCGCGTACGGTCGCACGTCCCACATGCGGGCTGCAACATTTCAATTCATTAAATCATTGAATATTGCAAAACAATAGGGATATTCCACAGGGTTTCTTCCAACAATTGAATACACAGGCTAGCGCATCTCGGTTATATCCAGCAATTAACCGCGCTTCACCGGGAAGTCCGTGCAGCCGGAATTGTGAGGCAATCTGCTCCCAATTTCATTGAAACTTCACAATACTCACCCGAGCAATCCATGCTGTTCGACAGGAGATGGGATCCATCCGGGGACAGTGCCAGACCGGTCACCGTGTCCGTGTGCCCACGAAGCACGTACGCAATGTCGTCGCGACGCAGGTCGAACACCTATAATATGCTATTTTAATATTTATAATAATATATTTTTCATAACATTGACACGACCTTCTCCCATTGCTTCTTCTCGATAAATCTATTCTCTTGGCATTACCGTGAAACAACACTTCACGTGAAACAAATGATATGAATTGTAGGTAAGTTTTATTTTAAATTATCGATAACCCTTCCGATCACTGCTCCCTCGTGATCCAAACTGGTATTGAACCGAACATGAAACCGCATATAACATGGAAAATCTTCGAACTAGACACTTGGCAAAAATCATCTGCCAATAAATCTTTGTTTCCTTCTATCTAGCCAAATACTTAGCTGTACTGTTACCTTGAACGGTTCAAGTTGAACCTAACTAACCTCCGATATCGTTATTCATCTAGACGCGCATATCATTTCTCTATTTAAAAAAACCCCCCCCCCATCATTAAAACATCCAAATCAGCTACCGTACCCCGAAATTAACCCTACCGTACCCGGATATCGTTATCGATCGATCCTCCCGTACCCTATTCAGTTATCGATTAATTCTACCGTACCCGGATATCATTATCGATCGATCCTGCCGTACCCTATTCAGTTATCGATTAATTCTACCGTACCCGGATATCATTATCGAATCGATCCTGCCGTACCCTATTCAGTTATCGATTAATGCTACCGTACCCGGATATCATTATCGAATCGATCCTACCGTACCCTATTCAGTTATCGATTAATTCTACCGTACCCGGATATCATTATCGATCGATCCTGCCGTACCCTATTCAGTTATCGATTAATTCTACCGTACCCGGATATCATTATCGATCGATCCTGCCGTACCCTATTCAGTTATCGATTAATGCTACCGTACCCGGATATCATTATCGAATCGATCCTACCGTACCCTATTCAGTTATCGATTAATGCTACCGTACCCGGATATCGTTATCGATCGATCCGCTCATCACTTGCTCCGCAGTGTCGTTGAATGTGACTGCGGTCTGTTGGAAGCCGGCGCAATCGTACGATTTGACCGCCTCCTTGCGACGCGTGTCGAACACCTGAGTTTATTTTATTTATTAAACAGATAAACTTTTTTCACACCACTACGAACATATTCAGCATTAATTATTTATAAGCTAACTTGAATAATGTACATAGTATTTTTTTTAATCAGATACGCGTATCCGGAATTAATTACCTAAGCAGACAACCAACTTCTATTCTAGCAAATGTGCAGCACAAAAGTGCCGTTTCAGACAATAGCATAGGTTCGCGGGATAACGGTTTCACGTTATAAAAAACTGTTTTACATCCAGTTTTCACACACGACTGTTCCAATCATCTCAATAATTCCAGTAATAAACCACTTCTCATTTCCCTTTCCGTCCCTACCGTATACCTTGACTGTTCCATCGTCACTGGCCGTGCAGATCAGCTGCGGGCCGCGACGCGCCGGATGCAGCGAGTTCACGATGTCGTTGTGGCCCTGCAAATACATAATTAGTATTGTTACCACATCGGGTGCATCCAATTATCAGATAAAGCTTCATCGAGCTATAGTACGCTACAACAACACGAGATCATCTGCTTCTTTGAAACATAGGAAATTCTGTTTTGAAACCACTAATTCCCCCTCCCTCTTTCATTGAACTGAATCGTTCATAAAGAACCACTGCAACACAACATCATCTAGTCATTTTTTTTAAATTTTAATATATTTACCAATAAAAATAAATAATAATATAATTAAATTATGTTTACCCTCATCTTGCGGATGCACTGGCCCGTGGCCATGTCCCACACGCGCACCATCTTGTCCGTCGCACACGAGAACAGATTACTGTAATGGGGGAGATTATTGATTATGGATTGATTACGGTAATCAGGGTATTGATTGGTTACTGTAATGGATCGGCTGGATACGGTAATATCGACTGTTTACGGTTATATCGACTGGTTACTGTAATGGGGGGAGATTATTGACTGGTTACGGTTATGAGGAGAGGGGTATTGAATACTATTGATTGGTTAAGTTTTTAATTCAAATATTTAAATCAACCCACTCGCTGTCCGAGCTCCAGTGCACGTCCATAATCGCTCCCACGTGACCCTTGAGCGTTGAGTAGTTGTCGCACTCCCCGTACACGTTCCACAGCAGGATCTGACAGAGAAAATACTTTTAAAAATCTGGAAAAAAACAATATTTTGCAAAAGGAGTGTTCATGTCTCACAGTTACTTTTTACTCTAAACTAGAGGATACATCGCAATTTGATTCCAACGGGATGTCTACAAAACCACAGATTATATTTTAAACTGCTCTCCACTCTACGACATCAGGCAATGTGCACGCTAGTGATCAGGAAATACCGAGAAAGTACAACAAATCGATAAATCCCGTCGAGAAATCGCCTACATTCTTACCCTTTTGCACACTGTTACCATCTAGTCAGATAAAGACGAGATAGCCCTCTAAATCGAGAGAGTCAGACGAAAAAGGCTCACATTCTGGTCGAATCCAGCAGAGGCGAGGGACTGGCCGTCGGGCGAGAAGCGAGCCGTATAGATCTCGCCCTCGTGCCCCTGCAGCAACATGATCGGCGCCTGTGCGAAATTATGTTATTATTATTTTTATTGTTGCTGTTATTGTTATCATCATTAATTTAAACAATCATAATTTACAGTTGCTTCGCCTCTTCACCAGAAGAGCCCAAAGAATTTTTTTGTATTTGCACCAGCCAATGAATGAAATCACTTCCAAGCGTTAACCCTGCACTATGTCAACTCTCCGTGGCCCAAATGAAGCGGGAGGTGAGATAGTGACGGGAACCCATGCACCTGTGCCCTACCGCATCCCAGCTACCGTAATCAAACCAATGAATACCAGCTACCGTAATCCCTACTCTGTCCCAGCTACCATAATCTCACCTGCATGTTGGATGTGCGGGCGTGCGATTGCTGCGGCACCACCGACACGAGCGCGTTGCTCTCGAAGCGACCTCTCTTCGCTGCAAGGGGTATACGGTAATTATCGATTGCCCGGCTACCGTAACCTGACCGATGGAAAATCAATAAAGCAGATACCGTACCACCGGTGGGCGCGCCGGGAAGCGACGGCCTCTTGAACGTGTCCACCTCCATCATGTCTGCTGAAATATTATTTAAAATAATCTGAAAATAATATAAACTGAGATACGGACAGCGTTGCGAACGCTTTTGAATTGAATCCGACTCAATTGACATAAATAATTTCAAACGTACTTTATTCCGATGCTGTACAAACACAATAACTGTCCGAGTTTTTTTTTTTTTTGGAAATTTGGGCACAACAAAATAATTATTAACCTTCAACAACAATGGATTTTCGAGGGGTTTCTACTCAAGGGTTTGAAATGAGAAAAAAGAGGTAAATGAAATAGAAAGGATACTCTCTCGCTGGTCAGACAGTGCTAGAGTGTATGGGGAATAGTGAGGGTTGATCTCTGATCTCTGATCTTTGATCTACTGCAACTCCAGCTGAGGCCGATACAGCTTGGCCTTGACGTCGTTGGTCGACGCGTAACCCGTGCCGCCTCGAGCGACCTCGACAATGTCGGACTCCTGCGCGGAATTAGTTGGAATATGGTAATGTTGGAATATGGAATATGGAATGCGAATTACGGTATGATTCTAATGATGCAGAAGCAATCAATATGGGATCAGAAGAATGCTCAGAGTATTAACACTTGATGCATATTAGCACATATCTCATATCACTGAAACTGCAGTCCGTCACTCAATCAAAAAGCTAAAACATCAAAATTAATCGGTTGTGAATTAGGTTCCTGTAATACGGTGGCGAAGCAGACTACGTTGTTTAATAATAATCAGTGTTGGTGTAAAGAGAAATGAACGTCGAGAATCAGTGCTCTACTTGAACTGGCGAAAATATCATACCACTGAAACCAGAGATCATCGGCAAAATCAAAAAATCAACAAACAATGTATTGTATTTTTTTGATAGGCTTAGCACACATCGTAGCCCTGTTTGACCCGGCCCTTATCACAGAACAGCACAACCAAAATAACCCTAGAAACTGAACCACCAAGCTTGGTATCATAGAATTCAAAAAACTTGTCACACACCACGGAATATAACGTTCCGTTCCAATCTATGGTGTACTTTTTTCGCCACTTTCGCATCGTTTTTCACGCATGACATGTTATTTTTTTTCTGTTTCTAAAGCAATAACCGATTATTATAGCGCGATGAGAAGTGATTGCAAAAGAGCGCTTGATTAAATTCGCATTTTCACGCGTTGCCGCGCACAATATTTCTGAAGCTCCGCCCCCTTAGCGTAATAGACGTGTGTCCGGAACGTTTTATTTCTATGATATTTCGATATGATATCGGGACTACGGTACCTTGAGTGGTTTGTTATTGATGGGATCGACCATCTCCTTCTTCAGCAGCTGCTCCACCACCGAGTATGCGACGATCGCTTGACTGGAAATATTTAATTATATTTAAATTATTAATATTAATTATAAATGTAGGTGTCCCAGCGCAATTACCTTAATTACAACAAGGGAGCGCTGATATTATAAAATATAGCGGATTTAATCAACCGAAGCCAAACAGGTCTTGTATTTCCATCCCCATTGAAGACAAGTAGGAACAGTGAAACTCACATTTGGAAAGGGTGTCAACTCGGTATGCAACTGGGATTGGAAATGGGATTGGCTTGGATACAGATGCTTTTATAGCCTCCAGTCGTGGGGGACTCCGATGTCACATCCGGCCAAATATCAAAGATTGGAAACTACCAATGTCATGTCCATTTTGCACGTGGTGCAAGCACTGCCAGGAGGTGGGCAATCATTTAGCTCTCTCACTTCGTAATTATCTCTCGTCCGTCAAAGAAGCGAGAGATCGTGGGAAAGTAAGAGAGTTGGTTAATCCTCCCAATTGGAGAAAAGGCAGGGGTACAATTCGAAATGGAGAGACCCAGCAGAGATAATGATTAGCCAACAGCGAAAAACGGAAAATCGGCCAGGAACCAACATCGAAGAGATAATGTGCGGATGAAACACACAATTCACTTGCTTGATATATCGCCGATACGGCCAATTCAGAACCAGTTGTTTCACTAATAGCCAGCCAATTGCCTCCGACCTGACAAACTTATGAGTGAGTCTGATTCACCAAAACAAGATGAGAAATGATGATTCAAACGCAGACACCAAATTATGATCCAGACCACCCACCATGCTTTCTCCGTGGCTAGACAGAGCGAGAGAGAGACCACCCACCTCGTTTTCAGGTAGGCGCACTTGGTCGTGTTCGTCAGCGCGTCGTGCGTTACCGGGCAGATGAAGCGGACCTGAAGGTTAAATAATTAATTTTTTAAAAATGAATCTCGAAAAATTTCCTACCGGTAAGGTATTGGCTTCAAGGTTTCTACAAGTTCAGTGGCAAACTGAGTGTGAGCAAGGCAGTAGAAGCCTGGCCCAGAGTACAAAAAAAAGCTGATTATACAAAAAAAAATCAAAGATAGTCACCAACGGATTCTAGCGAACGAATACTACTAGGAGAAAACAAATACCCGAGTAATCAATGTTTCGATCATGGAGTGACGAAACAAAAATTTATCAAAATTTGCTGCGAAAACGTCCAGGACTCCTGGTTTCTCAGACAATTCTCAGCTAGTCCCCTTTCGCTAACCCGGCGCGTCTAGCACCCTCACCTTGGACTTGATGGCGTGATGTCCTACTTGCTCGTCGGCCTTCGCCTCCGTGAACTTGACCGGCATGAGGTCCTTCAGCTTGAGCGGCTTAGACGAGATCGGACACAGCACCTTCTGGTTCTGTAAATATGTAAAATAGTAAATAAATTGGTCCGCAAATCCTTGCAAACTTCGCTCTTGTGACATGTACACACATGACCTATTGCCCTGAAATGAATTATAGAAAAAAGACATAAATAAAAATGTGTTATTAAAACTTCGAGGCAATTTCTTGATTTGGTACAACAACAAAAAAGTCAGATTGACGTTTCACAGATAACTCAAGATCGGCATCAAGGAACAGAAATAATTCAATATCAGCATTTGCTTCAACTATCTAGTCATAGTCATAGAGAAATGAGCCTTTCGTATTTGGCAAAAAAAGATACTAAAATAAAAAAATAATAGTAAAACAAACCGGTTTCTCCAGTTTGCTCGCGGCGGCCGTCGGGTTGAGCTCAGGGATCCAGAATGACGGCAGCTGCTTCGATCGGCCCTCCGACATGTTCGAGATCGCGCCCTCATCGCCCTTCGCACGCACCTGCAGTCGTGTTATTGTTATTGTTTACGCTGATTAATGTTGTTGTTATTGATGCCCCACCCGCATATAAAATATGTAATAATTACCTTCTCCACTGGTTCCGTGTGCAGACCGCCCTCGGACTTGCGCTTCTGCAATTAGCGAGGTTAATTTATGTTTCAAGGCCATGATACAATCACTAGTGCTCCTCACTTACAATTCACACCAGACTTCGAGATGATAAAACGAAAATAAAAGAATCAACACGATTTAATGTATTTCAAGGGCATGATACAAACAGGCTCAATCCTCACATTCAATGCGCTTCACTCTCGGAATAGAAATTTAAAAAAAACGAAACCGAAAAAGTAACCGGATTGACTTGCGTTTCAAAAGACTGACAACATCAGTACTGCATCTCTTTCTCAATCTATCGAGCACAGGACTACAAAAATAACAATTTAACATTTCGTAGTATACATTGATCTCGCGGGGAGCGTAGCTAAATATGAAAGAGATCATAGACACACGATTAGATGTCGAGAAAGAAAAAAGAGACGCGACAAAAGTGTCTCCCGTTCTGTACGTTAACCGTTTGCTATCTCCAATGAAATTGTATATTGAACCTACTCGGACAATGACTTGACTAATCACTCAGAACTTTTTTTTTTTAAAAACATAGTTTCTAAACAAAAACAAACGAACCAGTGGATTGCTGATGAGTGCCGAGGTGGCGCTCGCACGAGGTGTCTCGAACTGGCTCAGATCCACCTGAAATTAATTATTTAAATTATATTTAATTTTGTAAATTAACTATATATTTTAATACCATAAAGTAGCCGTGCCCATGTCCCCTGAAAACCCGCATTATGAATGGGATACGTACCGAACAAAGTTAATGGAGTAGGATTAATTAATAATTCAATTATGCTAATTAATTTTATAATTAATTACCTTTGCTCCGGGATGGGCGGGCGTGCCCTCGAGCGCATTGAACTTCTTGATGAGGCGCTCGTTGTGCGCATTCGCGTCCTGAATGCAGGGGTCGAATAGTGAGAAGTGCAACAAATGAGGGCACAAACAACCCACGTTTTCACCATTTCGTGCACCTATTCAACTCACATTTCGACTGTTCTACGTACCAATGGGAATAAAGCAAGCCACAATAGAAAGTGCTTGACTACAACTGTCAAAAAGCATTTAATTGTCCACCTCCTTCTCCTTGGCTGCCTCTGCCTCACACTGCTTCTCCCAAGCTTTCGTTGCCTTTGCGATCTCCTTAAAATACGATTCGGTTTATCGAGCCTTCAACATGGTATGTGTTTAAAATTCCATAAGATTTCAAGTGAAATAAAGGGTTAATCTATAGCTGTCAAGGGGGTCCAAATTACAAAGCAGTCTGACACTCGGACAGGATGGTTCAAACATGAGTGTATTGGGACAGATGATCTCGATGATCCGAGAACCGACATTTCTTTGCGAAAAGAGAGATCGAAAAACTTTATGCACAGTCCAGGAGCAGATCATTCACTGGAAAAGGGAGAAAGCTAATCAATGACGTGATAACTTCCGCTAGTTGACCAGGGCTCCGCAAATTTCTAAAATTTTCTCTTATGGTGCCCCTCACCCCCACAATCTAGCGAGAAAGGTGCCTAGCAATGAAAGCTAACCTTCTTCTTCGCTAGGATGTACTCGAGGACGGCCTCGCGCTCGAAGATGTGGCCCTGTGGCGTGATCACCGGGTCTCTGAATATAATCTTTGTTTACAATAAAAAAATAAAAATTAAAGAAAGAAGTTGACTTGACTGTACCACTCCGACAACTCGAACGGAAAGAGTAGACGTCACTCGTCCCAGGATTGATATAAACGCAAAAAAAGGAAAATAGAGATTCGAGATGCATAAACATGGAGTAGAACAAGTTAATTTCAAGTAGAAAGAGACTGACAAAATAAGGAAGGAAGCAGCAGGAAGATAAATAAGGATTTACTCAATACTTCACGGCAACGACCGAGAGTATGAAGGCAACACAAAAGAAGCAATGCTTATACTGCAGCGAACTCATTTGTGATTCACCTTTGACCCTAAATAAGCAAGGGCAGTTTGAAAAAAATGGCGGTAGATTAAAATGGAAGCGGATGAGGAAACCCAAATTACACAGTACAAGATTACTTACTTCACGGGCACAAGGGTGAGCGAGCAGCAGTCGAACTGCTTGACACTGTCGGCGCCCAGTCGCTCGTGCAGCGTGCCCCATCCACTCTGCTTCGCGTCCTTCTTGCGCTCGGCGTACGAGTAGAAGGAGGACGCTGTCGCATTCTTGCCGTGCCGAGTCATACCCTGCGCGATTCAATTAGTAACACCACGAGGATTAGAGACATAATTGTACACTTAATCGTTTGATCACATTAGAAACGACCGAAATAAAGAAAGCAAGGAGAAAACGCGTTTCAAGTAAGTTCGAAAAGAGGTTCGAAAAGTTTGCCGAAGCCGCGCACAAATTCTTGGCAAAGTTCCAGAAATCTTTGAAAAGCGCGCAGCCGCGTGTTTCGCGCGGGAACTTTTACCGCGCTTGTAACACGAATCCCGCGCTGTCGAGTTTTGCTTGTATTTTGATTTTGAGTTTAATTATTGATTTTGTTTGAACAGCAATACACGAATGTTTCACAATGATGGGTGCTGCCTCGCATTCGCTGTTCAAATATCGTGTTGTAGACTGTTTCTAGTCTTTTTGTTACTGCTTTCTGATACTTTTTTTGCGTATTTTTCTTCCATTTTTATATTTATTTTTGTATTTAATGCGAGCTCCATTTCCAGATGAGCGGCTACAATCTGATCGATCCCCAGGACGAGCAGCGCGCGCGCGAGACCATTCTCGAGTACCTCAACTTCCTCGATGACTCCGTGAGTGCATTCCCCCCTTCTCGGGCTGGAAAGGGAGCTTTTAGAGGCGAACTTTTATGTGTAACGATGCCGATACTCTTTCGAGGTCTAGAATAGGAACAAGCCGCCGACTTAGTACCGTATTTAGCCGTTTCGAGCATGTAAAAGCGGGGAACGGGCCGAAATGGTGAGGGTATTTTCCTAAATACAATCAAAATTCGTCAGGCGGAGAACAAGGTGTACGTGACGAAGGTGGAGGAGATGATCAACGAGGACAACAATCGACTACTTATCAACCTCAACGACCTGAGACAGCGACTGCCTGAGCGAGCCGCCCGGTGAGATTGGGTTTCATGAGTGTACATCGTGAATTGTTACCGGTCATAAGACATTGAGTGATTCTTGCGAGTTCTGTAGCATAAGAATGCCCGAGCATCGAGATACAAACTTACATGGGCAAAGAGTCATTTAGAGAAATTAGCACCGATTTTAATTGGACTCATCTAAAGCGGTTGAGAATAGTGAGGATATCTTCATACCATTTAATGTTTTAATTTTCACCACAGTTAGGAGCAAGTTTACTTCTCTTATGTGGGATTATTTCTGTTCAAAGGGAGAGCGAGAATCCACCCTAACCCCGAACCCAACCACCGGCTGAACTTCGAAGAAAGAGAGCGCGAGAATCCCCTTATGCTGGCATAAGGGCTGGGCTGTCTACTTAATACAGTCAGTGAAACCTCAATTCGCAGACTGCTCACCTCCTTCGTGGAGGAGATTGTGTGCCTCGAGCAGGCGACGCTCGAGATGGTGCAGCGTGCGGACGCCGATTTCGCAAAGTCTAAAATCTTCCACGTCGGATTCGAGGTATACGGTAGCACCAAGCCAGCCTATCGACAAATGATTTTTTGGATTACGGTAGCCGCCAAAAATCGATACCCTCAGGGCTCGTTCGGCGATCGTCACGTGAACCCGCGCTCGCTCAAGTCCAATTTCCTCGGCAACATGGTGTGCTGCGAGGGAATCGTCACCAAGTGTGAGCGACGATTAGCAATTAACGAATTAAAAACAATAGTCTCAACGGTACGGTAGTTTTTGCTAAGGCCTGCGTGTTATTTTATATTTCCCACTCAAGCAAAGGCATAGTGATCGAAAACAACATGTCCCTGTAGTGGTCTGCGCGTGAAACATAAAAGTGACTACATGATTGGCTAACTAGGCTAACGCTAGTGTTGATATCGGCTATAATGATGATTTGATTCATTTTCTCATTTATTAATCATAACATGAGGTATTTGTGTGTGCATTAGTAAATATTTTTTAAATTGTTATTGATTGACAAATGGAATGTCAGGTTCATCGGTGCGTCCGAAGGTGGCCAAGTCAGTGCACTACTGCCCCGCGACGAAGAAGACGCTGGAGAGGAACTACACCGACCTCACCAGCTACAATGCACCCTGTCGAGGTACGGTAGCTGTAGTCATTCAATCGATAACTGATTATATAAATTGATAAGACCATAGCTGTCCACGCCGGCGGCGACTCAATTTTTTTCATGAACCCGGGTACGTGGTGGAGCAGCCACGACCGTCGTGGCTGCTCCGCCACGTACCCGGTTCATGGTAAAAAAAGGGTCGCCGCCGTCGCTGGACAGCTATGGATAAGACTGGCTGTTTCGCTTCTTTTCACTACAACCTACGAGGTACGGTAGAAGAAATTATCGTTTGAGAGACCTTCCTCAGTGATTACAAAAATAGATCGATATAGGTAAGGGTCTTTCCGTTAATCAAGGCATTACAGATAGATCAGTACTCGCGTTAAAAATGATCGTTTTAATTAGTTGTCGTAATACAATCACTGCTTGTGAACCCTTAGAGCTATTGTAGCAATGCTAAAACGCAGCTCTACATGGTGGGATAGTAAGGCGAACGTATTGAATCAGTAACTCGGTTGGGCAATAACTCAAATGATGGAACTCTTCGATCCAGTGAAATAAATATCTCCTTCTGCTTCACTCGATGATGCACAAATCAATAATCGATGAAATCAATCGATAATCAATCCTTTGACAGCAATGTGTACCCTACGGAGGACGAGAACAAGAACCCGTTGGAGACCGAGTTCGGTCTGTCCACCTACAAGGACCACCAGTCATTCTCCATTCAGGTATATCCATTGGAGATGAAACCGTAACAGAGCAAGTGTCGATTTGGTGATAGCGATCAGTTTGAATGAAAGGGCCAGGGGATCGAATGTTTCAGCGAGATCATATTGTCAGTGGGAATCACATTCGTTGCTCTTACCCAATAAGATGGGCGTTTAATAAAATATAACCATAGTTCGCTAACGCATTCGAGAGTTGAAATGCTGCCTGGAAAGTATTTCTAAATCTAAAGATGCTGAACGTCTAGTGATATATGTATGTAGTACTGCGCAGAAATACGTCACAGTTAATTCGAGCCACATGCGCGCACTTGTGGGAAATGCTTTTCGGTGTTTCCCCAATAGCTGGTGAGATCGCTTGCGACCAATTATTATTTGTTGTCTTACAGGTTAAAAACTGAAATAGTAAGGTAATCAATCGATAGCGATACCGTAACCCTGATCAGTCGATACCGTAACCCGTTCGCTGCAGGAGCTTCCGGAGTGCGCTCCGCCCGGCCAGCTGCCGCGCTCGGTGGACGTGATCGCGGACGACGATCTAGCAGACAGGTACGGTAGGGGAGAGATACGGTCGATGGCGGGGGAGTACGGTAGCCATTCAATCGATAACTGATTATATAAACGGCTAAAACGAGCTGTTCCGCTTCTTTTCACTACAAACTAGATACAACTACCGCTTATGTATGACCAGTAATCGATTGATTATTGATTGAATGACTACCGTACCCTTGAGTTATCGTTTTCGGAGGAATACGGTAGACTATCAGTTGCCGATCGACAGCGCCGGCTACCGTATCCATGGTTTATCGATTCGATTGCAGAGTGAAGCCGGGCGATCGCGTGCGCATCGTCGGCCTGTACCGTGTGCTGCCGAACAAGCAGAATGGCGCCAGCTCGGGCAGCTTCCGGTTGGTTTAGGCCACGCCCATTTTCGTAACTACCGGTAGTCTGACCACTATATTTTTAACCGAGCGAGTTATCAGATCACTACATTTCCTCGCTCGGGGAATCAAATTAGCCCTATCAACTGTGGTTTTCTGTGTCAGATCACTATGGGTTCTTGGTCCCCAGTTGGTAATGAAAATGTATGGTCTAGACCACGCCCACTTTTAGTCTAGGCCCCGTCCACTAATAGATATTTTTATGCTTCCATTACGCTTTTCCGACCCCAGAAAGAATGGCTTAAAAGGACACCAGCATAAGCGTGGTTTCAGAGCCAGCACATTAGACTGTAGGGATTCACTGGGGCGATTTACTTCAGAGACCCACCTGAAAAATATATATTTTTAAATCTGGTAATCGATCATTCCCTTGTTCATCTGAAGATAATAGTCAAAGATGACACCCGCTGGAGTGTTGTTTCGGCACCAACTCAATAGCTGTCGATAGTTACTAGGGAGTTCGTCGATGGATTTCTATGGGAAAAAACAGTGATCAATTAACATGACAAATGAAGACCGTCAATTAATGATCGATGATTGTGGCTAATCAGTAATCAATCGATAACCCCCCTCACAGATCGATCATGATCGCGAACAACATCCAGCTGCTGACGAAAGAGGACCAGCCGAACTTCGACCCCGAAGACATCCGCAACATTCGCAAGCTGTCCAAGAACAAGAATGTACGGTAGAGCTACAGTATTGACAGTTTATCGATTTTTTGCTTGTGTAAAAGAATACAGTAGTACGAGAATGTACGGTAGAGCTACCGTATCCAATAGTTATTGATTTTTTTTCATATTGCAAACATTAACATTGTACGGTAGAGCTACAGTAACCGCACTATTGATTTTCTTTCTTCGTAACAATATACGGTAGTGATGAGCAGGAATGCATGGGACTTTTTGGTTTCAGCAAACGTAATCGCAGTTATTGAGCCCTTCTATTACATGTGATGGTTGTGAAACATGTTTCTTCGATTATGACTCCAAAAAATGTTTTTTTCACAGATCTTCGACATTCTCGCGCGCTCGTTGGCGCCCTCGATCTATGGGCATCCTGAAGTGAAGAAGGTATACGGTAGATCAATCGATACTGTAGTATGTGAATGGATACGGTAGTGCTGGATATCGATATGTGGGTGGCACAATGGTTATCACTGTGAAGACCTGTGTTGATAGCAGATCAAACGATCCAATCAATCGATAATCGATTCGATACAGTACCCTAATCAATCGATACTCACAGGCTATTCTGTGCCTGCTGCTGGGTGGTCTCGAGAAGATCCTCGACAATGGATCGAGACTGAGAGGAGACGTAAACGTGCTGCTCATCGGAGACCCGTCCGTCGCCAAGTCCCAGCTCCTCAGGTACGGTACGGGAGTACGGTAGTGTCTAGATACGGTAACTGGTGTAGTACAGGCACAAGAGGGGGTAAACTGTTGGATGTTTGAGTCATGAGAGTTTTGGCGTTACGTTTCGGCTTCGAAAACGAGTACTCGTTTAAAAAATGAAAACAGCTTCACCATTTACCTTTTTACCTTTTACCATTGGTGTTTCACAATTCCTTCATATAGACTGGAAACTTGCTTGATCAATCTTTCGAGGAGTGTCGTTGGTATAATAATAACTAATATTTTTGTTAGTAGTTTCTTTCTGTAAGTGTATTTGAATTATGTATTTTGATGAAGGTAAAGTTGCTTCCACAATTGTTCCACACAACAATTCCACAATTGATTACTACAATAGTTAACGAATTACAGATACGTGCTGCACACGGCGCCTCGCGCGATCACCACCACGGGAAGGGGCTCGTCGGGTGTGGGTCTCACGGCCGCCGTGACCACGGACAGCGACAGTGGAGAGCGGTGAGTGATTGAGGGGAGGGTGAAACACAGAGATTTTGGGACAATTAGGTCTAGCACGAGGTCGGGTGAGATTGTAAAGGTGTTTTAAATTTTTAGTCTTGGATATAGATAAATGCGAAAGGATGGGAAAGCTGACATCCCCTGAGTGTTTTTTTTGCGGTTTTTCCTATGTTTCAAAGGACGATCTCTTTTGAGCATTGCCTCGCTGATAGTAGTGGTCCACGAGTGTTTTCTTTTGTAAATTACTCTCCCGTAAAATCGTCGCGCATCCCCCGCCGCTGTAATTTACGTGTTGATGAAACGTTGAACGACGGGGTGGTCTATAGAAGGGGATATTTTTTCGATTACAAAAAAATGCAGTCGTCTCTTAAGGGGATAGGGGGAGGGGGGTGGAATATTATTAATTATTGATTAATTAATTAATTAATTAGTAAATTAAGCAAGCTAATTAATTAATTACTTACCTAATTGCAGTCGTCTGGAGGCGGGCGCGATGGTGCTGGCGGACCGGGGCATCGTGTGCATCGACGAGTTTGACAAGGTGAGACTGTCTGTCTGACCTTATGATCACTGGTGGGATATTACCCGCTAGACTGCAGGGGAGTGGGCCGCAGAGATTTATTCTGTGCCACTAGGGGGCTTCGCAAACATCCACCAATTTCTCTTACGGGGCACTGCGTCCCCATAGCCTCGCGCAGATGTAGCCTAGCCATAGATGCCCAAGGAGGGCCGCAAATAATAGGGCATCCCCCCTACCATGACCCGGGGTTCATGGTCCAAAATGGGTTGGTAGGTCATGGTGGGTCAAGACCAAGTACCATCCCAATCGGTTCTTCAGCACCCCTAGTTACCGTATAGTGGCCATCTATGAGCCTAGTAGTTCTGGTGATGCCAACCGGTTATCGTTTCGTTGATGATCGAAAAACAAATGACCCAATCGGGTTGGTGCAAGGTGAATGGATACTGCACAGATGGTACTAGGTCCGATCAAAACTTCAAAGGTCGATGTTAACGGCCTGTCATCTTAAAAAAAAAACTATTTGTTGCCAACAAATATTGTTGTTGTTATTGTTTTTACTTGTTATTGTTTTAACGTTCCCTCCCTTTGCAGATGTCGGACATTGACCGGACGGCGATCCACGAGGTGATGGAGCAGGGGCGGGTGACAATCGCCAAGGCGGGCATTCATGCCCGACTGAACGCCCGTTGCTCCGTGCTCGCGGCTGCGAATCCCGTCTATGGAAGGTACGGCTGGGGGAGGGGGGGGGGTGGTAGTGATTGGAAGGGGAAGATGAGGATATTGATTGGGGGGGGGGGTAGGCGTTCGATATTAATTGAAAAAAAAGAGTAGACAACGATTTGTGTGCAACATATGAAGCGGTCTAATTGTAAGCCTGGTGGGTACAAGTCTCGGCTGTTGTATGAAAAGAGCAGTCTGATTGTGAGGCGATAGGAAGAGTGCGGATAACATACAAATAATATTCCTCACCACGCATTTCGGGAGTTGGCGTATTCGCGTCCCAGTTGGTCCTTATAGTGTGCGACTAATCCCGAGGGGAATGTTCAGCGCGGACTGAGGTGTAAAAAGGGAACAAATGTTCTGATCATAAGACACAAGATGTGGTATGCTACTACAAATCGTTGAAGGCTATTGGACTTGCGTAGGTTAGGTTCCGGATCATTTCCTCTGTTTTTGTCCATTTTTGTTCAAATTGGCCTAAAATGTGGTGTGCATTGGTCGTTTTTGGGTAGAGGTGCATTTGAACCCCGGCGTTAAAATAAGTTTATTTAGCTAATTTAACTTAATTTGCAGATACGACCCGTACAAGTCGCCGATGGAGAACATCAACATGCAGGACTCGCTGCTGTCCCGATTCGACCTCATCTTCGTCCTTCTTGACGAGGTGACAGACTACGGTAGATTACGGTATCGATCGATGACATAGGAGGATACGGTAGTGATGTTGGATATCGATTGATTGTCGGGATACAGTATACCTCGAAACACCGTAATACCTCTGCAGCACGATCCGTCGCGTGACCGCACCGTGGCCGATCACGTGCTCAAACTGCACTGCTACAGGACGCCCGGAGAGCCCGATGGTGAGATTACGGTAGATTACGGTAGTGATTGAATGATGCGGTAGCGTGTGTACTGATAGAAATCGGGTGCGATACGGTAGCTGGTGCATTGATTGAATTAGAATAGGGGTATGGTAGCGAATGTATTGATTGAATTATGGTAGATGAGGCGTATGAGGAAGGCGAGTCGAATCGTTAGCGATGTGCTCGCGAGGAAAATATTGCCCATGCGAAACGGGGATGTAATAGGGAGAGGCCACTGGCAAGAAGATGAAGTTGCATTTGTGGATGGATTGCATACATACTAGCGTGCTGAGACATCGCTGATCATAGCTATATTGCACTAGAAGCAGCGATCATACTAGTTGAATTGCGAACAATCTATCTAAATCGTTGAAAATTCACTGGTTTGTTGCCTTTCGAGTACATATTGGAGCTCGCTCTAAATAGGGTGTTTGATAATCCCTTTAGTTACCGTACTTCTCTCACTCCCAGGTACGGTCCTTCTGATGTGCTGCTGTTGATTCTTACAATCAATCGATAACCCCCCCCCCCCTGATTACCGTACTTCATTCTCAGGTACGGTGCTTCCGATGGGCGCGCGCGTCGAGACAATGTCCACGTTCGACCTCGAGGGTGACGAGGGCAAGACGACCGACATCTACGAGAAGGACCGGGGATGGACGGCCGTGGATAAGGGGTACGGTAGGAGTTGGTGAGAAGGGTACGGTAGGAGTTGGTGAGAAGGGTACGGTAGGGGCATCGATTTATTGGCTCTATAATTTCACTCTTACTCGGTACTTCAACGTTCCAACTAATCCTTAATAGCCGTCTATTCAATTCGGGAGCAATGAATATCAGTTATACATTCGAAATCGTATTATCTATTAAAGTAAAATTATATCCATTATATGCATAATGCTAAATTACTACTGTTAATAAATACAATTGGCAGGGAGACGATCCTGTCGATGGCGTTCATGAAGAAGTACATTCACGTGGCGAGGGCCGTGAAGCCGAAGCTGACCACCGAAGCGACCGAGTTCATCTCCGATTGCTACTCGGAGATCCGCAACTTTGACACGAGCAAGACGGACCGAGAGAGGGTGAGTAGTACGGTGGGGTACGGTAGTGCGGCAGCTGGATGGGCTAATGTTGAACGGTATGGATCAATAGTAGGAAAAGGGGATTTTTCTTTCTGGAAATAAGAGGATGGGTGGGTGGTGGGGGTACGGTAGGAGAAGTTGGATATGGATTTGGTGAAAAAAGGGATTGTGAGAAGTTGTTATTCGAGTGCAAGCGAGCTTTTGACTTAGTGCAGCAAAGTTGAGGTTTCACGAGTATATCAAATTCGGCTTGCTTAGGGGCCATTAATCATCGATAGAGCAATATCCATAACAATGCACAAATTCCGTTGCGTTTAGAAATCGGTAATTGGGTAGAGGTTAAGTATATGATTATTAGATCATGCATGATTATTATTGTTGTTTATTATTGTTTTTATTCCAGACGATGCCGGTGACTGCGCGTCAGCTGGAGACGCTGATTCGTCTGTCGACGGCGATCGCCAAGGCCAGATTGAGCAAGACGGTCGATAGGATCGATGCGGAGAAGGTACGGTAGGGAGGGGCAAGGGAGGGGTACGGTAGGGCTGATTGAGATGTGATTTGTTTATTAGATTATTTTTCGACAAGTCAGTGGAATATTAACCACTCTAAATCTCGTGAAAATATGATGGATGTGTGAAACGACAATTTTACAAGTTCAGTTTACCATAGCGATTGTCTAATCAAACATTATTTTTAATATTTTGAGACATTCTATGGAGTCGCGCTTGTTCAGGGTCGACTATGATATTTAATATTTTAGTTATTTAAATTAAATAATTAAATATTAAATTATCAGGCGCACCAGCTGCTGTTCTTCGCGTGCTACAAGGAGAAGCCGCGCGAGCGAATGGAGATGGAGGAGAGGAAGAAGAGAAAGGCCGGAGGGGGAGAGAAGGCGGCTGCAGAGGGAGAGGAGGATAGTGGAATGGAGGTACGGCAGGGGGGGGGGGGGGGGTAAATGAACACGGTAGGGAAGGTAATGTTGTGTTTTTTACTGAAAGTACCAAAGTACCGTTGCTTTTCTCACCTAATTTGAGCGGACGGTGAAACGCAAAAATTCCGCGTGCGAAATCTGATTTTTCCCCTATGAAACGCTAAGATAGTGAAGGAAATGCATGTAGTAATTAATAAGCGTTCAAATTAACTGATTACGGTAGGCAAGGGAAGGGGTACGGTAGAGTATTGATTTTTAAAATTATAATTTGTTAATCGATAAATCTACAGGAGGAAGACGAAGAGGTGCTGCCGAAGAGCAAGCGGCCTACGAGAGGGTCAGCGATTATTGACTTTTTTGTTGAAAAAAACTTCCCGGGCTTCATTACTTCACGATGACATTGGCTGTAGTTGGTGAGGCGGCGAAACGCAGATGTGTAGAATCTTCTGTGGTATTTCCAGGGGTCAACTAATACGTTAATTTTAACTTACCGTACCCGCCTTTTCTGATTTTAGACATAAAACGTGCCCGCCGGAGGCGGGCCCACTCCGAGAAATAGGTGAACAAATTGAAAAAATTGAGATTTTCTCGAAACGTGCCTGTCTACTCTCCTTTGGACTGAAAAACGTACTCGCCTTAAACAATTGTTTTCACCTAGGTAATTGATCCTGGGTATTTCTGGAACTGTTCCAATGTTGTAACATTTCACGTGTGGAATTGTTCTTGAAAATTGCTTTTCAATTTTTAAATAATTTTAAATAATTGATTAAAATTAATTAATAATAATTACAGAAAGGCCGCCGACTCGTCGCAGTCGCAGTCGACTGCGGGAGATGAGGACATGGACACCACGGAGGCCACCGGTTAGTTGTTGTTGTTGTTATTGTTTTGTAGTTGTTGTTATGATGGCACTGTAGTTGTTTTTCAAACCCGGCTTGTCTAGATTTCATCGGCATCCTTTCTTAGTAAAACACTGAAGTGAGTGATATCTGTAGGATTGTCATTGAAAAAAGACGTAATTTTGCAATGAGATTGTGAGTTCTGTGACCTGCTGGATTGCAGTGCCGCCAATATTATATTTGTTTGATTGGTTTAGAAGTAGCGATCGTTCCCGTCTGTTCTAGCGAATCGGCTGTCATAAATTCGAATAATATTCAATGGATAATTAGTCGATACCGTACCCTACCGTAACCCACTCCAATTACAGATACTGCTGAGTCCAATCAGGCCGAGCTTGCGGGTCCCTCGGCGAAGAGAGCGCGAACGGAGCCGGGCAGTATCTCCGTTGACAGGTACGGTAGTGAAGGGGTCAAATACTCATGTCAGGTTATGACACCCAAGATGTAGTATACTTTTACGAATTTTGAAGTATATTTGTTAGGTTTCGTGTCATTCCCTCCGTTTGTGTTGATCGGTGGTATTTTCTCTAATTTTTGTTCAAATTGGCCTAAAAATGTATTCGAACTCGGGTAGGGTAGAAGACGGCAAGGGTACTGCAGCAAAGGTAAAGGTAAAGGGCATCACGTTAATCAAGGCACTTGCGTCCTGCGGGAGATCACTGCTAGGCCACTGATTACCTTACTTGTACTACTGTGGCTAGTGGTACTGTAGCCTACAGTATGTATTGATGAGGGTGAAAATTGGATGATTGAGGTTTCATAACATTCATTTAGTGCTTGAGTTGTGCGCACTTGTGATGTAGACACAGTAAGTCGTTGCAACTGTTTCAATTGTGAGCCTGCCGAGTTGATGCTCCATTACATAGATGTAGGACGAGACTCGCACGTTGTTGCAGTTTTTGCATCACAGTAATTATAGCATTTGCAATTAAAAAGTCTTTTTTATTATTGTTTCTCAACCTGCGGGAAGAGTGTTTCACGGAATCGATGTAATGAGGGAGATTCAATTCATGCAATGTGTCACAATTTTTTTCCGCAATCTCTTTTCTTTCCAGATACAAGTCGTTCAAGAAGTTCATCCGCAAGGCGTTCGATACGATGGGCGCGGAGGATCTCCATCCCGTCGCCGACGTCTCCTCCTTCATTCAGAAGGTATCGTCGTTGGGTGGGGAATAAACGAGTGCTAGACGAGCCGGGTTAGGAAAGGGTGGAGGGGAGGGAGCATTACCGTATTCTCCTGGTTTCCATGTCGCTTTCTTCGATCATAAGCTTTCTTCGAGGCTAATGGAAGTAACGATCGTATTTCGAAACTCTGTGTAGATGTTGAAATAAGAACAAGGCGTAGCCCAAAACCCACAGAAGATGATTATCGATATACCGTATCCTACCGTAACCCATCTATTCGTTACAGGAAGCCGGCAAGTTGTCATTCTCCGAGGAAGAGCTCGAGGCCGCATATTCTCAGTTCGCAGCCGATAACATGGGCATGGTCACTGACGACAAGATTATGCTCATCTAATCTATACCGTATCCCTACCGTACCCATTCCTGTTCTCAAACTACCGTATCCCTATTGTTTGTTTATCGATTACCACCACCCGTTGCATATCAATCATTCGTATATCCCTCATATCTCGCATAAGATCTCATTTCATTTCGGTTCTCAGTTCGTACTGTTGAATGCACAAGTTTTTATCACGATTTTCTATGCTGGCGTAATTTGAAATTCTCGGTCAGATTGTTTTAATATGTTATATATGATAACTCGAAATAAACTCGTTTGTAAACATGATGAGAGAAACGTTGAAGTTAATATGACAATAAGCTGATAATCACTGGTGCGATTGGGATGGTAATTAATTTAATAAATTTAAAATTTTGGAAATACAGCTTTTGCTTTTTGTTTTTCAAATACCGAATAGGCTCCGAAGCGGGGTAAGAAATGACAACGATAAGGAGGGAATACTCTGTACATCCAATACGATAGGGCCAAGACAACGAATATCGTAACTCGGACAGAATAGGCAGGGTTTGACGTACAAAGAGGAGTTGAGATGTACCTATCGTGCGTTTCAAATGCTCAGCAAACTCAATGTGCTGGTTAGCGTATTGATTGTCTGGAAGAGAGAGGAAGGGAAGAGGTAGGAGGGAGGAGAGCAGGTAGATCACTCGCCTTCTCCCGGCATCTTCCTCCCTCCTCCCTCCACTCAGTTCGTCAAAGGTCAACTACGCGTGGAATGGGAAATAATCTCACGATAGTTGAGAATATTGCTAGATTACAAAACGGTAGTGCGAGGAGGATAGGCGGGATATCCGTAGACTGGGGGAGGTGCGGCTGGGTAGACCGGGGGCGGGATGTACGAATGAACTGTGTAAACGGGCGGTGTGGAGTTAGAGCATGTTGCAGATGCAGTCGAGGCTGAACGAGGATTTGGACGTTTGAGTGGTGTGGCAGTAATTGGAACGGATTGAAGGAGGATTGAACGGATGAAAAGGTATCACGACAAGTGAAAGCATTATCAGTGGCTGTTCAAACCTGTATCATCATAGGAAGCGTCTTCTTTCGGACGCACCACAGTCTCACGATTCTTTCGACAGAGGTCAACCTGGAAAAGCCGAATTTTGAACTCAGTTGTGAGAATGAAGGCGTTTCACATTGCGAACTTGCGAAAAAATGAAGAGACGGATTCTTCATTTCGACAGCCTTGCTCTTTTGAAGAAATTTTTTTCGCACGAATAATCTGTTCTATTTAGCTAAAAGTGGGCGATGCGCGTTTGTTGCACACTTGCGTGCGTCATATGCCATCACTAAACTCACCATCCACCACATCAGCCAAATGATGAGGGGGATCCCGAATAGCAGACCGAAGATACCAAGAAATATCCAGACAGCAACCTGATTGTGAGTGGAAATATTATATTATTAGAGCGATGAAGGGATTGAAGCTCAACTCTCTGCCAGAACATGTGAAATACCAAACTGAGGGCTGTGAAGATTTTGAACCTTTGAAGCCTTAGAATAGTTGTTCGAACGCGGCCTCATCCACCGAATGGATCACTCGTATTATTATAATTAGGGTACATACCCAGGAATAGTCGGATCCTGCTCCAGATTCCGAAATCGGACGGGGTCTCCGACAGCACTCCCACTCACAGCATACACTTCCGACTGGACAGGTCCATGCCATCTCAGTAGTACTGAGATATGAATATGAAGTGGAATCGGCGAAGGATTTTCAATTGAATATGATCTCCTTTTAATTTATCCAATGAATAGACGAGATTCGTTAGGGAAACAACGAACGCGGTTGTAGTGACATTCTGCAACGCCTCTCGGTCCGCCTGCTTGAGGTCCGTCGTGCTTCGGGAGCATCTGAATGAATAATCATTATTTTTTGATGACTTTCTTATTTTTCCAAATCTATTCTTACACTGGTTCGATTCTGCGGACCTGAACATTCAATATGAATCAAAAACTTACTTCACTGTATTTTCTGTGTTGGGGAGAAACGCTCGATTCGAGTAGTAGTTGTAGTCGAAATCACCGTGATGGATACTAAAACAGAAATATGACCAGCCGAACGTAGAGAGTGGTGCTTCAACAGATTCACTTACGTATAGAATCCTGTTCCAGTAGAGAAACAGCTTGGGCAGCCCACGTACGTTGTCTGGACTATTGGGTTGACGATAAATGGGCTGGGAGGGATAAGGATTGGTACAGTAGAAAAGGATACTGTAGATAAGGAGATAAGGAAATCTTGCCTCGATCCACCGTGAATGAAGATTAATCCCTGATTTCGAGAGCCTCCATTGGATCCGATGTTTCCACTTTTGGGCGTTGTTCGACCCCCTTAAAGAATACATGTAACACCGAATGGGCGAGGCTCATAGACTGTGAAGATTTGAAACCATTGAATCCTCCGAAGGGCCTTCTAGTCGTTGTACGAGTCTTTCCAAATCCACCGAATGGATCTCCTGTAAGGATTCAAGGAACAAGGAGCTTGTGAGAGGCATAGACTATGATACCTTTGAAGCCTCCGAAGGGCGAACTAGTGGTTGTTCGACTACCACCAAATCCATCGAATGGATCTCCTGTAAGGATTCAAGGAACAAGGAGCTTGTGAGAGGCATAGACTATGATACCTTTGAAGCCTCCGAAGGGCGAACTAGTGGTTGTTCGACTACCACCAAATCCACCGAATGGATCTCCTGCAAGGATTCAAGGAATAAGGAGCTTGTGAGAGGCATAGACTATGATACCTTTGAAGCCTCCGAAGGGCGAACTAGTGGTTGTTCGACTACCACCAAATCCATCGAATGGATCTCCTGTAAGGATTCAAGGAATAAGGAGCTTGTGAGAGGCATAGACTATGATACCTTTGAAGCCTCCGAAGGGCGAACTAGTGGTTGTTCGACTACCACCAAATCCACCGAATGGATCTCCTGCAAGGATTCAAGGAATAAGGAGCTTGTGAGAGGCATAGACTATGATACCTTTGAAGCCTCCGAAGGGCGAACTAGTGGTTGTTCGACTACCACCACATCCACCGAATGGATCTCCTGCAAGGATTCAAGGAATAAGGAGCTTGTGAGAGGCATAGACTATGATACCTTTGAAGCCTCCGAAGGGCGAACTAGTGGTTGTTCGACTACCACCACATCCACCGAATGGATCTCCTGTAAGAAGAATAAGGATGCATGATAAGACCCGAGAACAGTAAATTGACAGTGCTCGTACTTTGGGAAACACCGTTCGAAGTAGGGTTGCACGTTCGGTTTCGGTAAAACCAAGCTCACGGAGGCCCTTCCCTTCTCCCTCGAGCACGTGCTCTTGAGAGAGCGCACACCCTCTTCCCATCCTCGGATAATCCGACGAGAGGGGAAGAGGGGTCGGTGAAACCGAGGGAGTCGGTTTTGCCTCGGTTTTTCACGACCCTTCCGACCTCTCCCTCCCCTCCCCTCCCTCGAGGGGGGAAGGGGAGGAGGGGGAGAGGGAAGAGAGTAGGGTTAACCGTTCGGAAATCGGAAAGGCCGAAACTAAACCGGCAAAATCACTCTCTTTCCGGAATGAGAGTCGCACAATGAACTTTCCGAAACTGTTCCGAAACTATTCCTTTGTCCGAAACTCCATTGTCCATTGTTCGACTCTCATTCCGGAAAGAGAGTGATTTTGACAGTTGAGTTTCGGCCTATCCGATTTCCGAACGGTTAACCCTAGAAGAGAGGGGGAGGAGAGGGGAGGGAGAGGGAAGAGAGGGGGCGGAGAGGGGAGGGAGAGATCGGAATGGTCGTAAAAAACCGAGGCAAAACCGACTCTCTCGGTTTTACCGACACCTCCTTCCCTTCCCCTCCCCTCTTTATTGCACCTGCAATCGAGAGGGGAGAAGAAGGGAAGAGGGGTCGAATATCCGAAACCGAAACCGAACGAGCAACCCTAGTTCGAAGTCAATCCTTGTACCTAAGCAGCTATCTAGGACGTGAGGGATAAGAAGTTGAAAGTTGAAGAGAAAACAATTGCTTACATACCTCTTGCCCCGCTGGATCCTCGACTTTCACCACCCTTGCTCACTGCAAAGATGATTTAAGAGACGTTTCACGAGAGAACGTAGCTATTGGGAAGGGGGGACGGATGACTTTTCTGCAACCTACCCCAATATTTTTCTGGTGAAGTTCTCATATCGAGTGCTGATTCCCGTCGCAATATGAAGAGTTTTATGAACTCTCCGAAAAGTTACAGGCCAGGCCCAAAAAAAGTTGATTTTTTCAACTCAATTTTTTAATCGGTTTAAAAATTTATGTATATGTATTTTTGACGTAGATTCCAAAAAAGTTACTCAGGAAGGCATACGACATCGATGAAATGTCGAAAATCAATATTTTGTTCATTTTTCCCGCTCCTGAAAAATTTTAATCTAGAATTACATGTTTTTTACTTCAAAATCGGATTCCCCGTGAAAAAATACATGTGGGGTTAAATTTTCATCAAGATCGATCCATGCGCCCGAGGTTTACGTCATTTCGAGTAAAGCGCAGTTGCGATTTTTTGGGAAAACGGCCAGTTGTGACAGGGGTCAATGCGGTTGTCTAGCCTTATTTGTACCTCAAACGATGTTTATTCATCATGTTCTATCTACTGTCGAAGTTCTACGAACTTTTCGAACTCAAATTTGAATATTCTTCATGACCACTTTTTTCACATAAGGGTCCCCCCTTATGTGAAAAACCGTGGCAGGGGACACGTTGAAATATGATCCCCAATCCCAGTAAAAGATGGTTAGAGCATCTAAAAATTAGTTTTTATGTTATTTTAAGTACATTCTGACACGTTTCCGACAAGAAACCGAAATTTTATTTCTGACCCTTGACATGATTTTTCACATAAGGGTCCCCCCTTATGTGAAAAAAGTGGTCTTGAAGAATATTGAAAATTGAGTTCGAAAAGTTCGTAAAACTTCGACAGTAGATAAAAAATTATGAATAAACATCGTTTGAGGTACAAATAAGGCTAGACAACCGCATTGACCCTTGTCACAACTGGCCGTTTTTCCGAAAAAATCGCAACTGCGCTTTACTCGAAATGACGTAAACCTCGGGCGCATGGATCGATCTTGCTGAAAATTTAACCCAATATGTATTTTTTCACGGGGAATCCGATTTTGAAGTAAAAAAACATGTAATTCTAGAGTAAAATTTTTCAGGAGCGGGAAAAAATGAACAAAATTTTGATTTTCGACATTTCATCAATGTTGTATGCCTTCCTGAGTAACTTTTTTGGAATCTACGTCAAAAAATACATATACATAAATTTTTAAACCGATTAAAAAATTGAGTTGAAAAAATCAACTTTTTTGGGCCTGGCCTGTAACTTTTCGGAGAGTTCAAAAAACTCTTCATATTGCGACGGGAATCAGCACTCGATATGAGAACTTCTCCAGAAAAATATTAGGGTAGGTTGCAGAAAAGTCATCCGTGCTGTTGTTACGTTCTCTCGTGAAACGTCTCTTAAGCATACGAGACATCTACTGAAGTGTGAATTTCAGGTCCATAACTCTTCATTCAGTGCACGCATGTTCGAAAAACAGTGGGAAATGAGGAAATAGCGACTGAGCGCTGCGGTAGAATTGAACACGGTACCTCTCGAGCCAACTTGTACAGCGAAAAACAGGACAAGAAGAAGGAGTGTGATCCTCATTGTGCCGCCGAGAAAGGAAATGATGAGCGTCTAAGGGAACAGGGCAATTTATCATGCCTCGCTCGTGCCTTATCAGTGGGTTATGATAGCAGGATGATCACGTCATCATAGGTTCTGAAGGTTATCACAGATAAGGTGAGGATTAGGGGAGGTGCGATAAAGTGTTTGATTGTCTTTCCGATTTTGATAAGTGAATGAGTGATTTCGGACGAGGTGCGGCTACGACTGTGATTCATACTCAGATTCGAAAACGCTCCTCCTCTTCATTACACATTCGTTCTTGTGATTCTGATCAGAGGATGACAATACAGATCGTACGAAAAACATAACGAGGAATGAGATGTTCTGACAAGCGTCCTGCGGAAGCTCGCCGACCGCTCCGCTAGGCGCGCGTGGCGAAGAATGAATAGACTCGACTCTCCCCCAATTGGATTAGTCCCCTCTCCCCTCACTCTCTCGCGAATCCAATCAGTGCGCCCGAAAACGTCGCCACGAAATATCAAAACGCGTCTAGATCCGTTTTCCGTTCCGTTTCGTCAACCCTACTGTGTATGTAGCACATGTTGATTAAAGAGATGGAGGAGGTAGCCTCATTAGCTGCATTGGATGGAAAATGTAGCAGGGTTTCCCGGAAATTGTCGTAGTTCATTCAGAGAAACCCAAGTCCTACCTCATGAGCTTGCCGACTTTGAATGTGTGTTTTTCTTTTATTCTCACAGCTTCTTTCACAGTATGGAGTATAGCTAAAATACTTACATATTAACGATTCGTATCATAAGAAACACAATCAAATTTTTGTTGAGAAATACCACAGAATGAGTCATATTGGAAATAGAGGGATGAAAAGATATTCTCCATTTTCTTTGCTCAAGACAAGTATGCGCTCGATGATTCACATTCCAAGAGTTGTTTCTAAACCACAAAATTTGGATAGATGACTTTTTCTTGAGTCAATTTCTTGAGTAATAGCGCCCTTTCTCAGTCCTCCCAGCCACACTTTCGTAATGGTTCCATCTCAACAATTTTCGAGGGCAGCTCTTCTTCCTTCCCTTCTTGTCAATCTCTCTGGAGGTCACTGCATGTTATCAACCTCATTTTCAAAGAGCACAATCAATTGGAAGGGTTGCACTCTCTCCTTTTCTTCTTTCTTCCTTTGAATCTCAGTGAGGGGTCACACTCAGGCATTCTTTTCCTTCTTTTTCCCTTATCCTTCGCCTTCTTCTTCCTCTCCATCTTCATTCTCACCTTGGCTCCTATAACAAAGTTGGTGTCTTTCTAGCCGACACTATTCTTCCTACATCATTTCCATTTAACAAGAAGGGTATTTATATTCCTTTCGTCCGTCTTCTCTTTTTTTCTAATTTCCCTTTGACACTACACTTTAGAGTTGGAAATACGAGTAATCGTCTCTTATTCCTCGCACTATCTCACATGTCAGAGTTGCGAGTGAGCACGCGGAATGAAGGGACGATTTCCCGTATTTCGAACTCTTCTCGTACCTGACCAGGTGGGTGTCAGGCGGTCCTCTTTCGTTCTATTTTACTTCTATTATGGAACGAATAGGGTACCGAATGACACCCACCTGGCATCGCAAGTGATGCAAAGACTCACTGGGCCACTTTCGATCCATTTAAGTTGCGTTTCTCCACCTGCCATTTTCACTTGTTTGAGGTGCCCTCATTTTTTACAAACACTTCTTCTTTTCTATCTCTTCTATTTCTTTCTATTTCTAGTGTCTTTTCTATTTTCTACCTTGCAAATTTATCCCTTTTTTAACAAGAAAGTTGCATATAATATATTTTATCATATAATAATATATTATCTCATTTGTTCCCCACGCACACCCAGGTGTGGTGTCACCCGGTCCTTGATCAGCTATCAATAATGCCTTTCTCTCTTCCTTCTCTCGTTCAATGCTCTTTTTCGCTACAATGGTGCTCAATATTCGTCGTTCTCACTTTGATTCCTTGTCGCGGTCACCCGCAAAGATCTTCTAAACATCGAAACTGCGATCACTTCTTCGTATATACTTCACCATGTGCATAAATCGTCTTTAATTTACTAGACCTTGCTCTATCATTTCAACATGCATCTCTTGTGCCCATTTATTTTATGCATTTCTTTTCGTTCTTTTCGTTCTTTTCTCCTTTCATGCTTTCATCTTTAGAATGTTTAGGTATCTCGTTGCTCCATCGCTCTCCTTTGAACATGTTTCTTTTTTATACGTTTCTATGTTTCCTGCTTGGTTAACGTTTCATCTTACCTTTCGCATAACTTGACGTCGACATCGTCGTCGTCGTCCTCTTCCATTGAACTAATCTTCATGAATTCATTTGCCGTCGCTTAACTTCAAAACCATTTCCCTCTTCGGCTACTTTATGAACTTTATGAAAACAGTCGTTCAATCTTCCTCTTTATTCATTCCATCTCCCCTTTCTAGGGTTGGCAGTATGAATCCCTCTACGCCGCTCAACACGCGCTGAGAGGGAGTGGAATGAATCTAAGAATGAGAGGGAGGGGGAATTGAGGGATTCGATTGAATCCCTCTTCTTTCTGATGAGATTCATTTGAATCCCTAGGCTGATCTGTGTTGCAAAGGCTAAATTTCTCTAGAAAGTAGGTTATTTGACCCAATTCAGATAAGGGCACATACTGAGGTGTTCCCTCTACCTCTCCCCTCAGTTAAAGTCCATATAATCGCCATGATATTTGGCCACCAGTTTGGTGTGTACTACGCAATTTACCTTGGTCTATCATTCGAAATAGCCTCAAGCGGATAGCAACATGCATTACTGATGATCGTAGCAGTTCGAAATTAACATCTCTTTCCGAAATCGGAAGTTTTATGAGATCGTTGACGATGATGTATTTGAGATCGGAAGATAAAAGTTAGAATTTCGATGTGAAATAGTCATTTTCGAATTCACAAGGGTCGAAAACCTATATTCCACTAAAAACACGGCATTCCATGAACTTTTCAGCAAGTTCTGAAGTGGGATTCAAATGAACCTAGTTTTTGGGATTCAATTGAATCGATTCATTTGAATCCCACGACCGCGCGATTCGGCCAGGAATGATTCGAAATCCATTGAATGATTCATTTTGCCAACCCTACCCCTTTCCTCTCTTGCAAATTGAAATTGATTCAAGTATCTCGCACATAATAATTTTGTCTCTTCTCATTTCTATTCCATTATTGTCTTCCCATTTTGAGCATATCAATTTCAAAAATATGTATTTTCATCTTTTTCACTGTCTTTCGGTTTCAATATGTCTGTCCCGAATCTGCTCCAGGTGTATGCTTTTTGTGATTCCATATTTTCTTTTTTTCTTATCGCCACAGCCGCTTTCTCATTTCTTCTCATTTGATTGAAATGTCACCTTTATCATTCTATATTTATCATTCTTTTCTTGTATCTTGAAGCACCTCTATCTTGTTTTTTTTTAAAAATTTCTCTCGTGATGCTTGTCTTTTTAGTCTAGTTTATCTAGAAGCAGCCATACAATAATTGATAATGTTTTTTCGATGTGACTTTTGGATTGGAGATCGATTATCATCATACAAATTTATGAGAACAGTAAAGCTTTTCCAATGAATTTGCATCTTCTTTTCATTTTAATTTTGCTATCTTTTTCATCCAGCCATACATGTTATGGCCACCACATTTCTTTTCGAATTGTCTTCTTTCTTTCCCTACCCTTCTTCAGCACACAAACGGCACTTACAAAAACTTCAAACATATCAACGCTTTCATTTTCCCTGCTCTTATAAGAATAAGAAAGATGAATAGAATGCAAGAATAAGTATAAATACCAAGCATTCATATTAATGACACCATTTCCTATTCTCATTTCATTTTTCTACACCTTCTATACCTTCCTCAGCATGCATTTAAATTATCAATTCTAAAAAAAACCTCAAAAACAACAACAACTTCTTTTTTTGCTTTCACTGGCGTTTTCACCAAACATTCAACACAGATATATTTTATGGGAATATCATTTTTTTGTAAACTTTTCATCTCAACATTAAAATTATCCTTCACACAACGAAACTACCAACTCTTCACCTCCCTAACGTATATACCAACTATTTATCTCCTTCCACTTTTTTATCTTAAAAGCAGCCTTAGAGACACATGCTATTCATCACTCCTTAATATTTCTCCTTCTCTCATAGCTAATCCATATATCTGCGAGTAAGCAGGATCCTCGGTTCTTCTCTCTTCTCTTCTCTTTCGTATATCCCTCCCCTCTTCGCTCTGCCACACACACTCTAGCCAGTGTAAGGAGGTCAGTCTTCTTTTCTATCTCTCTCCTCATGCTAGCCTCTCTCTCTCTCTTTCTTCTATGAATGACAATTAATTTTAAGTACTCTATTAAATTCAAAAATCGATTATTGACATATTGAATATCTTTCTAATACATGACCTTCCTCATCAAATAGTATAGCATTAATCATAACTCCTCTTCCTAGCATAAGAAGATGGAAGGTCATACAACCTTGCCCTACCCTTCTCTCTCTCATTTCTCGAGTCCACACTGCCAATGAATCGATCACATTTATGATACTAGCAGTTAAAAAAGGGCCTATTCAATCTGTCTCCTCCGTAAATTATGAGTTTCGCTGGCTTTCTCAATTATTAAAAAAATTCATACCTTCCACCCTACTGCAAATGTTATTCCTTTGATATGAAACTTTATTTATTAGCGTACCATGCTGATTTTTCGCCCGTCGTATACCATTCTCATTCACTACTATCCTTGTTCAAATACTTTAGTGAGATCATTCGGTCGTCTCCCTTCTCTCGCTCTTGCTAGCCAATGCCCCCTCTATTTCCACATCATCAATTAAATGCATCTTCAACAGCGCATTAATTTAATCGGCAATTGATTCTCTAATTTCCTCTTCTTCGTATTCGTATACAACATTCATCTTCATACCACCACAAAACTTGTTTGTATTCCAACCTTTTGCTCTCTCTTTCCTCACACAGAAGGACATTTGATATTCACTTATTTTTTCTCGTTCTCGAATTCTCTCTCTCTCTGTCCTGCCTATGAATCACGTCAAAATTGTATCCAACAGATCTTATCCATCTTCTTCTAGGTATTCTCCATCGTGATGTTTTCTTCATTCAATTTAACTGTTTCGTATAATTCTTCTTTACAATAGCAAACAACTAAGTAAAATACTGTTTGATATTCGACCGTTCTGCTCACTCTATCCTTTCGCATTTTGTAGACATGAATCATAAGTATTTCTACAATGGTTTTAAATTTTCCTTCATTCGTACACCATTGCATCGTATAAATTCTTCATACCATAAAAGTAGCACTCTTCCCTCATTAATTCTAAGAATTCTAAGAATGTCATTTGGAATTCTCCTTCTCTCCTCTTTTCCCTTTTTTATCACCATGAATCATATCCAATTCCTCTGGAAGTTTTAGAACTTTCAATAGTTAACCAATATGTATAATTGGTATCTTTAATTTCTGTAAATACATCTCCTATTGATTTTATCATCGTATTCTATTGTTTGTCAACTCCATCTATAAACTTGAATATATGTATGTCATCATGATATCTTCGCAGCATCATTCCACATTTGGATTATGAGGTGGAAGGTATAAATTGTGTACCATCCTCCTCTTATCTCTTGCCACACGCACCCAGTCATTCATGAGGTCATTTGGCCTTATACCTTCTGCCCGGTTCATTTCCCTTCCTCCTCCCATATTCTACCAATGAGTCAATGTGCCTGCCAGTGCAAGCAATTAAATAGATTACTTTCCTGTCTCCATATTTTCTTTACACTTACCTTCAACCTTATATATGTAACCTTTTCATATCTTTAACATTTAAATACATACCATTTCCGTGCCTTCCTAACTTTCAGATTCTCCTCGGACAAAGGCCATTTACTATTCTCCCCATCTTTCATTCTTACCCTCTCCCTTCTCCATATGTATGAATCAATGTGCAAGAAAGAAGAGAATCTGGGAGAGAGAATTCTTTAATATCATATTGTCCCCAAAACATCCCCAAACAAATAGTCTTTTGAAAATAGAACTTTAAAAATGTATAAAGTATTCCAGCATATGTTCCATTTTTAAGATTGCGAGCACTTTAGATTAGAATCAGTCGGCTCTTTCTTTCCTTCCCTCGAATGAATTCACATTCCTGGCGAACAAAGGGGATCTCCTTCCAAATTTCTCTTATTCTCTCTGCCATACCCTTCTCAAGTATGTGCCGAGGTCATTCGTATCCCTTTCCTACTCCATCCTTCTCCTTCAAATAGACTTATAGACTTATAGAAAGTACTTCTTTCCACTTCGATTTTGCCCATACTTAACTTTACCTTGTAATGAATCATATTCAACATTTTAAAGTATTCATACCAGCGTTTCATACCTCCTCAATTATGTAAAGAAGCCAACCATTCCTCATCCAATTTCTCTCTCTTTCCACTCCGGATGTGGAAATCCTCGCTTATTCCCTTTACTTCATTATGAATCCACCGTAAATGTATCTCTAATATCAAATATATGCTTTAACATTTGTGTGACTATGTTTGATGATATTTTCGAAGTCATACCATTGCATTTCATACTTCAAGAAGCCAAACACTTCTCATCCAATATCTCTCTACTCCGGATGTGATAATCCTCTCCCTTCTCTCCCCTACACCACATTTCCTCCGCATTTTCTTAGCATTGCAATGGATGAGGGATACAAGAACAGTTGCGCCTCATTTCTTCACTGTGCTCTGTCCCCCTCGAAAGAATATCGAAAGAGAAGGGTACGATGGGCGATGGGGGTTATAGATATTGGAGGACTTTGAACGATCGATGAAACTATTTGCAATGCGCTCTCTGACATAACATCTCGCTTTCAAACTCTTCCAATATCAACATATGGGCCAGATACATTCGTTCATTCCATCGCTCTCTGCAATTTCGCCGTCTTCCACATTCTCTTTCGCCATTTGAAGAGAGCATGGACAGGGAAGAGCACACTAGCAGTTCTTCAACTTATATCTCCACTTTCCCGTCCATCCTCCGCTATCGTCGCTTCATTCCAAACGTTCTCTCGCCGGTGAGAGCGACGAGAGAGTGTGTGAAATGAAGAGACACGTACTTCTATCCCCTATTCTCCATTCGGCATGTTCATGAGGACAGAGTGGACAGTCCGTGCTCTCACCTCCTATTCCCATTGCGTAATAGCCCTTGCTCTCCTCCTTTCCCATGCTATCTCGTGAACAGAGTGAGAGAGGGAGACACTCCCTCCCAGCTGTGGGGGTCATTCAGTACTCTCCCTCATCCTCTCCTCTCCCTTCTAATCCCTCTCCTCTCTCTATGCTGAAGAGGCACCACTGTCCTCACTCTCTCTCTCCCTCTCTTATCCCTCCCTGTAGAGTAGGAACCACTGTCCTCTCCCCTTTTCTCTCTCCGGATCGATGAATGCAGTAAGGGCCATTCATCCATCCATCTTTCAATATACAATTCCGGGGCCCTTGCAGTAGGGCGAAATCTCCAATTTCCCTTCTCGTCTAACCCCCTCTTACACTCTCACCCTCCTCTCTCTCTCTCTCTCTCTCTGCCATCTTCCGCAGATGTGAGGTCACTCCCCATTGCTCTTTCCCTGACTTTCAAAATGCACCAAGTGCTCGGAGGAAGGAGGACAATTCTTGTGTGTTCTATTGCCCTCTATCCCTCGTGTCTCTCATATCGAATGCTACCCTTGACAGAAGGTGGAAGGGATGGGATGACCAATCTCCTGTTTCTCCCTCTCTCTCTCTCTTTCTTCCGGTCTATCGGCTCACCCTTTCTTTTCACCTTCTGCTCTTCTTTCCTTCCTTCTCCTAGGTTTCTTTCCGTGCTTTTCCGTCTGTAGATTTTTCATCTTGCAAATATGCCCCTCATTTTATCTTAAACAATTAATCCTTGATACGAAATTCACTTCAAAATTATTACATGATATGAAATACACTTAAAAATTGAGTGACATTTATTGAATCATCAAGTATCCACATCACCACTTCAATCGTTCCATTCCCACCAACCCTTATTTTATCATCTCATATCTAGGTTGTTCCCGCTGGTCCAAAAGTCAATCAGATAAGGTCAACGGCTAGGGTCCTATCAGCCTTACGCATCTTCAAATCTCCCATCTTCCCTCACCAATCCTATTAGGACATCATCGTGCTCTGACCACATGCTAGATTTTGAATCAAGATAGTGATGGTGAATGTTTTTCGAGTAATTTATGAATTTGGTTGAAAACTGTATTATCATATCAAATTTTCTATCTCTTCCCTCTCATACCTTCTGACAATTACTAGAGGGCGAGCGAAGGAGTAATACGTCGAATTGAAGTTATTACCTTTCCTTGTACCTACCTTGTAACTCGCCTCCCTTCCACCCCTCCTCCTTTGTGTGCTTAGTTGGACGGGAGAAAGGAGCGCTGTTCCTTGCCCTGTTAGAGAAACGTCGGGGCACCTGCTCTCAGCGAACTATTATGTGTATGGCTCTCTTGTTCTCTCGTCAGACGAAAAAAAGAAATCATTGGAAAGTGAGAAGTCACAACATAATTTCTTCCTCATACATCCAAATCCCAAATGAGACTACTTCAAAGGATTGTTAGGCAGTTTCCGATACTCATCATATCTCAAAAAATCTTTCTCGGAAATTCGTCACGTATACTTATGATTCAGCTTATGATTCATGCTCATTGTTTCTCCGATCTCAAAAAAATATTGATTGAACAACGCTGATTTTCTCGTCTCTCTCTATATTATTACGTCACTGTGATATCGCGTTTTTTTATCTTTGAATTTTCTTATTATTCAGAATGATTCAATATAATCACACATTACATCACATTACTTCTGATGATTTGATGATTCGTCGTTATAGCATAATATTATAATTTGTATCAGGGTACCATCTTCAATGGTCGAACAAGATATGAACACGCTCGACGAGCGGAGGCGGATGGCCCGCCAGAGCAAGTTTCATTGCTACCGGGACAATGTGAGTAGCATTTCAGGCCATATCGACTTATTATCACATCATCTTAAAACATCAAGCATAATCATATGTAATAGATTACATAAAACTATATTAGAGAAAGATAGATAGGTAAATATCCCCTAGCATGCGATGATCACTACAGGTTCACAAGCTGGCCGGAGACCAGCGACACGTCCTCAACATGACCTATGATCTACTCACACAAGTTATTCTGCAGACTACGAAAAACACGAAGGTCGGCGAGCTTTACTATGTTTTTCGATGATCATTCACATCCAAAAAAGTGTTGATGACGCATGGTAGCTTATCATGATGCTGCGAAATAAAGTGAAAAGAGTCGCGGGGCACGCGGGGCCCGGCGCGGATGTAAAAAAATTGCATATGTTGCAGGGGCTTCACACTTGGCTGGACCGCCTCAAGGATGAGAGAAAGGAGACCGAGAATAACTCCAGGCAAAAGTGAGTTGACACGCCGTCTGCGAGAATGCATGAACCCGGGACTCCTGTTGAAAAAAATCAAAGCACTTCGATCCGGTTGAAACTGCACAGGGTGAATTGATAGAGCAAAGTTTCATTTTTCCAGACTGAAGCCGTAACATCAAAAAATGGCCTAAATCACGCCCCGGACAATTTACAAGGATGCAATTTCTCAGAGACACTTCTAATTTTTAGGAATAGCCCTCAGTATACGCTCCTGAACGATCTCATTGCCGCTCTCGAGGACACGATTTCGTCCATTTTGGAGGAGCAGGGCGTGGCTTTGGGAGAAGAGCAGCAGCAAGAACAGGTAAATATGAGGCCGTTCGCGATAGAATCAGACAAATCCGAATGATTCTGGCACAGCTCAAAAATATCAATCCCCTGAAACTTTGCGAATTGTGGTTATCGAGGGTGCTGATGACGATGGGCATACTCATTTTGGTCACCGATGCATCGTTGACTCCAGACGACGTCACGTCGAAATCGATTTTTGGCCTTTAGTTCGGTTTCTGATCGAGCTAAATTTAGGTGAGTATGGCCCGAGGGTCAGAATTTGATGGCGATCACGACGGAACATTTATTTTTAATTATTTTTATTATTTATTATGTAAATGGAACTTTGCGCAAACTACAGTGCTATAGTGGAGAGTAGGATAGATCGGTCCCGGAATGTCACGGGGATTCCAAATCTCTTTTACACGTTAAAATCCATCATTCGGGTAAGGAAATATTCAACTTATAGTGTACCTGGCTTGTAAGTAAATCTTACCGACATTCGCGTGTTTACTTCCTAGCTCATATCGATCGGAGACTCTCTCACCAGGGAGGCGAGAGAGCAAGGGGAATCGAGAGAGCGCAGAGACAGGGAAGAGGTCACGGAGGAGAGACTCGGGTAGATCAAAAGATCGGAAGCCAGCAAGAGATAGATGGTCCTATTTACTTACAAGCCAGGTACACTATAAATTGGATATTTCCTTACCCGAATGATGGATTTTGACGTGTAAAAGAGATTTGGAATCCTCGTGACATTCCGGTCCGATCTATCCTACTCTCCACTATAGCACTGTAGTTTGCGCAAAGTTCCATTTTACATAATAAATAATAAAAATAATGAAAAAATAAATGTTCCGTCGTAATCGCCATCAAATTCTGACCCTTGGGCCATACTCACCTAAATTTAGCTAGATCAGAAACCGAACTAAAAGCCAAAAATCGATTTCGACGTGACGTCGTCTGGAGTCAACGTTGCATCGGTGGCCAATATGAGTATGCCCATCGTCATCAGCACCCTCGAGAACCCCAATTCGCAAAGTTTAAAAGGATTGATAATTTTGAGCTGTGCCAAGTTTTGTCTGATTCTCTCGCAAACGGCCTCATATGTTTGGCTCTGGTCCGTTTTGGGTGTCCCATCAAAGTTTCCTGGTCCCAAAATAGTTTCCTGGTCCTTAAAAGTTTCCTGGACCCCGAATAGTTTCCTGGTCCCAGAAATAATTTCCTGGTCCCAGAAAAAGTTTCCTGGTCCCAGAAATAGTTTCCTGGTCCCAGTAATAGTTTCCTGGTCCCATAATCGGCCGATCAGAGCCCGAAAAAGTTTCCTGGTCCCAGAAATAGTTTCCTGGTCCCAGAAATAGTTTCCTGGTCCCATGTTTCCTGGACCCTGACATAGTTTCCTGGTCCCGCAAATAGTTTCCTGGACCCATCATTATACATTGATACCACTGTTTTTCTAAAGCACTAAGCACCAAGCATTAAGCCTAAGGCTAAGAAATGACTTACCATGGCTAAAGATGACTTTTTTTGGCATTTATCCAATTGCACTTGACACTTGAAATAGCACTTGGAAATTGATGGGACCAGTAAACTATTTTCGGGTCCAGGAAACTTTTTTTGGGACCAGGAAACTTTTTCTGGGACCAGGAAACTTTTCATGCCTTGATCAGCCGATTATGGGACCAGGAAACTATTTCTGGGACCAGGCAACTTTTACGTGCCCTGATCAGCCAATTATGGGACCAGGATACTTTTTCTGGGACCAGGAAACTATTTCTGGGACCAGGAAACTATTCGGGGTCCAGGAAACTTTTAAAGGACCAGGAAACTATTTTGGGACCAGGAAACTTTGATGGGACACCCAAAACGGACCAGAGCCATATGTTTATGTTTTTCTTGAGTAGCATGTTTTCTTGAGTAGCTTCACCCTGCTTGAAAAAAATACAAAATGAAAGAGAGAGATACGACGGTTTACAAATATTTTCGTGGCTTCATGGCTTCCATGAACAGTGCCTTCAGTGGGACGTTTCGTACTCTGTCCAATAATAAATAATGACATCAGAGCTCGCTGGTGGTGGAGCCTCAACATCAGCAGTCGCTGCACGATTCCTCCAGTGACTCTGCCAATTCGCCCCTATTCGACGACGCTGCGGAACCGGCGGAGGTGCACATCAAGCAGGAGCTGCATGATGATGTGAGATTTACTATATCTTCACAACTGCCGGCCTTACCGGTGGGTCTCACTTAGATTTGTCGTACAATTGCAAAATCTCATCAAGTGAATACACCTTCACCTTCTCCACAATATTTTCGTTTTTTTTATCGTTCAAATGTGGTTTTCTGTCAATTGGCCAGTCACAGTGTTGATTTCGTAAAACCTTCGCGTGAATTTCAGTACGACTACGGCGTAATTCCAGAAGGGCCGGCTGGAGTGAGTTTTTATTATTAATTATTATTTTTAATATTTTTTCGCGGCCATTTTACTATACTTTAAATGTTTCACGGCATTAGTATTTTGTTGAATACAATATAAAATTGCAGGACGCCTGGCTGAATGCCATTCCCACTCCGCAATCGCCCGCGCGGGTACAGAAGCGTCGCGAGTGCGAGGCGCCTTCGGAGATGGGACCCAAGAGAGCAGCTGGATTAGATGATGAAGAGGTCGGATTAGACCATTTACTATTCGTCCAACGTTAGTACGCTATTTAGAGATTGATAAAAAATCGTCGAGTCTAATTGTATAGGTTTCAGACGTCTGGAATGTTTTCCAAGCGGTCGAGGATGGATGAAGAGGAACCCACATCGTCTCTGGTTTGTTAATTGATTAATTTTAGTTAAAAAATATTAAATATAATTAATATAGTTAATTACATAAATAATTCAGGAACCATATCGAAGCCGCAAGACGAAGTTGCTCGGTCGCGCGAGGCGTTGCGCTACTGTTCAGGTTTCAATTTTTTCCCCTTAATTTCTCTATTTCGAAAACAATACGTTCACTAGTTAACTGTTTTGTTAAGCATTAAAATGACAATTTCAATTTATTCAGAACTACGGTGAATCCGACGAAGATGAGGCGTACGACAGAGCACCCCGGGACGAGGACGACCGGGAACCGGGTATGTCTTTCTTTTCTCGTACGTCATCCTGACTTCCTGACTAGCAGCCGACTAACAATGCTCGACTAACAGCAACTAATCGTGTGCTGCCGGGTTCGACCGCTTACCCTACTCTGCTTCCTTTCAGGCTTTGAGATTAGAAATATATTTCTCAGGTCAGAGAAGCGAAGTAGTGTGCAAAAAGGAGAGACTGCTAGATTTTGAAAATTATTTCGAAAATCAGGCCACTTCGGCTGCTTCAAATGCGGGCAGCTATTCGACACGAAGAAGGCGCAGATGCAGCACTCGTTCACCGCCCACAACACCGTGGTGCGCATTCCCGCGGGTGAGTAAGGCGACGTTTGAGAGATGCCGGCGGAAGGAGGAAGCTTGTCATTAAGATTAAGAGACTGTCTCCATAAAAATTTACCATTTTCGCCAACTTCCGGACATTTCCGCCAGGACTTTCGATTCAGCCCTCCATATTGTTATCATGGATGAGTGTCAGGGCCCTGTTTACAATGGGCACCATATAGCCGCAACGCGTCGCCAACGCGGCGCGTCAGCTGCGCGCGAAGTTCAAAAAATCGATTTTCATAACTTGCCAACGGGGTAGTTAGACTCAAATTTATTTCTGCATTGTGTTAGAGTGCTCATATGTGCAAACTTTCAACAGAAAAGTTCGGCCTGGTCAACTGGAAAGTCGATTCTTCAAGTTCAAAATCTGGTTTTTGGCCACTAAGACCCCATTTTTGGAAGGAGGGCAAGGTCCCACATAGTACACATTGTAGCCCACTGAAGTGTAGACAACTTGTACCACATTTGAAGGAAATCGATCATCTTCCTCGTAGGAATAGTTTACGCCGAACCCTGAAAACACCCATTTCTCACAAATCGATTATTCCGCTGCCACAAAATTTATACATCAATCGGACGTGCTAGTACCCAAAGGTATTTATTTGAACATATCAGAGTGTTTGAAGCCTTTTGAAATTTAGAAAATAATTAAATCCGATTCGAGGATCATGAGCCCGAGTGAAACCTAAACCAGCCGGGTTTGCTATTTCGCAATATTTTCGAACAAATTGATGCTCAAAAAATTGTCAATAATCATGTGAATATACACACCAAGTTTCAACGATCAAAAGCTAACTACTACAATCGGTCAAGCTGTAATACAAAAACTGAAATAATTTTTTTTTAGAATTTCAATTTTTCGTCGATCTTGAAAGCGATTGCTATGAAACTTGGTGTGTATGTTCACATGATTATTGCCAATTTTTTGAGCATCAATTTGTTCGAAAATATTGCGAAATAGCAAACCCGGCTGGTTTAGGTTCACTCGGGCTCATGATCCTCGAATCGGATTTAATTATTTTCTAAATTTCAAAAGGCTTCAAACACTCTGATATGTTCAAATAAATACCTTTGGGTACTAGCACGTCCGATTGATGTATAAATTTTGTGGCTACGGAATAATCGATTTGTGAGAAATGGGTGTTTTCAGGGTTCGGCGTAAACTATTCCTACGAGGAAGATGATAGATTTCTTTCAAATGTGGTACAAGTTGTCTACACATCAGAGGGCTACAATGTGTACTATGTGGGACCTTGCCCCCCTTCCAAAAATGGGGTCTTAGTGGCCAAAAACCAGATTTGAACTTGAAGAATCGACTTTCCAGTTGACCCAGGCCGAACTTTTCTGTTGAAAGTTTGCACATATGAGCACTCTAACACAATGCAGAAATAAATTTGAGTCTAACTACCCCGTTGGCAAGTTATGAAAATCGATTTTTTGAACTTCGCGCGCAGCTGACGCGCCGCGTTGGCGACGCGTTGCGGCTATATAGTGCCCATTGTAAACAGGGTCCTGACACTCATCCATGATAACAATATGGAGGGCTGAATCGAAAGTCCTGGCGGAAATGTCCGGGTAGTGGTCAATATTTATGGAGACAGTCTCTTAAAATGAGTGTCAAATTTGCACTTGCTTCAAATAATCCTAGATACACTAACGTTGTTCTCCTCGATCAAACAGATTATCTCACTTGATTAACAATTTTCTCACGTCCGTTACTGAAAATCCCTACCGAATTGCAATCGAATAATTCTTCGACCTAAATAATTCCTTCGATTTAGTCGCATTGGCGAGGCAGTCTGAAACATATTACCAGAATAATCCCATTCTTCAGTGCATACGCTCTCCGACGCTGCCGACGACGCGGACGACGACAGCGACATCGTCGAGGCTGCAGACGTCGTAGAAAGGAGAAGGCTGCAGCAGCTGCAGGCTGCTCGGGCCGCGTCGGTCGCGCCGCGATCAGCCATTGCTGCTCCTAGGGTGGTTAGTTTATTTCCTGATTTGATTCAGTTCGCAATTCGGTTTTTTGCAATTTTTATCCCCTTTCGAACAGACAAATAAAACGAACTCTTATTTGTATGCATTTCTTCGCTGATGGGCTCTATACTTAGTTTATTTGTAAATTTTGTGTGGGTGAATATTTGAAGATTAATTTCACTTTATTCATGAATTAAAACGCGGTCTGCGTAAGAACGACGGAGAGGGTGGCACAGTAGCTCAAAATGGTCTCCGGGGCTCATACTTGGTGGTTAGACTCCCTAGGGGTGGGATACACTTCAGCCAAAAATTTGACCCCAAAAGTTGATCTTTGATCTTTGATCTCGGAAAATTTCATCTTCATTTTAACCCCTCATGTGATACACCATTCGATAGAGCATCAAAAGTTATGTATAATCCTGAGTTTTTGTAATCCTAGCTTTTTCGGTTTTCGAAAAAATCGATAAAATGTTGAATTTTCATGATTTTATTTTTTTAAAAATTATTTTTCGCAATGTTCCAATGATTGCTACCCCTGGAAATAAGATATTATATGTAAACTTACACAAGGATTCCAAAAAACTTAATGTTGAAGCTTTCCGACATGCCCGGACATCACTTTCTTTCGAAAAACTAGCACGCAATAGCGCGCAATTGTCGACACGGGTTCGAATCCGCTTGCCAACATCAATCTTTTGCCAACTTTTATTTCTACCCAAATGATGTTCTTTCGACATAATTTCACTTTTGATATGTTTGTATGTTATGTTAACAATGTTATGACACTTTCCAGCCTCTTTCGTGGTCATACCTCATTTCGACTTTTTTCACATAAGGGTATGTGAAAATGTGTGAAAACCCTTATGTGAAAATATGAAGTTTGGGGTCATGCCGAAAACGAATATCAAAACCGAAATATTATGGGTTAGGGTAGGAAAGGGTGCCAAATTATGCATACGGATATCTTCAGAAGGGGTATTTGAGCCGATTTCGGCATGACCCCAAACTTCATATTTTCACATAAGGGGGGACCCTTATGTGAAAAAAGTCGAAATGAGGTATGACCACGAAAGTGACTGGAAAGTGTCATAACATTGTTAACATAACATACAAACATATCAAAAGTGAAATTATGTCGAAAGAACATAATTTGGGTAGAAATAAAAATTGGCAAAAGATTGATGTTGGCAAGCGGATTCGAACCCGTGTCGACAATTACGCGCTATTGCGTGCTAGTTTTTCGAAAGAAAGTGATGTCCGGGCATGTCGGAAAGCTTCAATATTAAGTTTTTTGGAATCCTTGTGTAAGTTTACATATAATATCTTATTTCCAGGGGTAGCAATCATTGGAACATTGCGAAAATAATTTTTGAAAAAAATAAAATCATGAAAATTCAACATTTTATCGATTTTTTCGAAAACCGAAAAAGCTAGGATTACAAAAACTCAGGATTATACATAACTTTTGATGCTCTATCGAATGGTGTATCACATGAGGGGTTAAAATAAAGATGAAATTTTCCGAGATCAAAGATCAAAGATCAACTTTTGGGGTCAAATTTTTGGCTGAAGTGTATCCCACCCCTAGGGAGTCTAACCACCAAGTATGAACCCCCGGAGACCATTTTGAGCTACTGTGCCACTTCCCCTCTGGATCCCGACGTTCTTACGGAGACTGCGTTTTAAAGGAGGCGTATCATGAACTTTTGAAATTCAAATGTTGCGACTCTTACAACGATATGCCGAGCCTTGCAAGATTTTGGAAAATTGCCAAGGTTCTTTTGGCAAATCGCCAAGGAGTAGATCAGTTTTTGTCGATGGGAAGAACCTGCGGGAACAAAGAAAAATCCCTTTCTAGTCAATCAATAATGGGCGAGACAACGATGACCTTTCGATCTATCCTTCTTGATCTACCTTCCCTTCCTCCCATTGGCGCTGCGTAAAATATTTGAATTCTTCGCGGGCTTTTCCCTGTCCTTTCCTGATACTTTTAATGCGGATATCTCGGTCCAGAGTGGATGCACTACTTTCAAACTTCGGCTTTCTAACATCGTTATGGATTCCAAACGGATCATGATCTCAACAACATGGACTAATTTTTCATGATACGCCTCCTTTAATTCAGCCCGTGGTTCGATTCGCTCGCGCAGCCACCGTCGGCCCGGCAGCGGACAAGCAGGCGTGGACGAAGAATGGTATATTTTATTTATTTAATAAATTCATATTTAAATAATTAAGTAATTAATTTTATCAATAAATTCCAGCATCCGGCGACTTCCAGTGTGCATACTGCCCCAAGTCCTTCCCGAGCAAGCGCGGCATTGACTCGCACGGCAAAGTCCATCAGGGTATGCTTTTCAGGATTAACAATATGAATAATGGCGAACAACGGTCACATCATAATATAATTATTGTTGTGAAGCAAAATGGGAGGAAAAGAGAGTACAATTTCTTTATCTTTCGCAAAAAATTATTTCTAAATTGGGAAGTAAATCATCCTTTCAGGCGTCCAATGCGCAGTCTGCCACAAGTTCATGAAGAAGGAGAAGCTTGCTAATCACATGGTCGAGAAGCATAAGGGAACGGGCAAGGGTGAGAGTTTTCTATGATTTATTTTTCGGGTTACTCCTACCCTAAATACTTTTGTATCGTACTTAAAAATATAAAAAAAGAAATGCGAGTTCATTTGTATTTTTTTTTGCCAAAATGAATACGATTCTAATTTTATTCTCTAAAACACGGAGCATGTGCCGCGACTTTCCAATTCATATTTTTCTTATTGCAGAAGCAGCCCACGTTTCCACTCCCGACACCGGCGCTGCATTTGCGGCTCGTAAAGTGCAACCCACGACCCCCGCAGCCCGCAATGTTCGGGAGCAACTGTGCAGCCTGCGACGCCTGAGACACCCGCAGCAAGAAAGGCCCGCGCTGCGCAGCCCTCTGCAGGTGCGCTATTTCCAGAACAATAAAAATAAACTATCTATTCTTATAGGCTCCCAAAACAATTCGCGTAAGGAAAAATTGTTTTATCAGTATAACAATGGGCTGATGAAATGCAGTAGAGCTGATTAGTGAATTAATAATAACCATAACAATTTCAAACAATAATAATTAATTGCAGGTTTCACTTGTGAAGTGTGCGAACGCGTCTTCGACACTGAGAAAGGCATGCGAATCCACATAACTGGTGCGCACACAGGAGATCTTCGAGCAGGTAAGATGATAGAGATAATACCTGCGTGACTGTATTAACTAAATTTCGCTTTGCATCGGCATAGTCATTTTTTAAATACCCAATCATTAATTATTATGATATTTATCTATTATAGAAGCATCGAGCCATCGTAAGGACTATTTCGCGTGTCCAGTTGAAGGATGCAAGGTGGAACGCAATGTGATGGGCTTAATTTATGACCATCTTCGCAAAGAACACGAGTGAGTTTTCCCGATACGATTTAGTTTCGAAAAAAAGGTTTTTTTTCATAAAATTCTTCTTTTTTCAATTTTGATATCCGTTTTTGGTTCGCTTACGTACATAGCACCCAGTAAATCCAATATCCATACCTTCATTGAATGTCATTCGATAAGACAAGGATAGTGACACGATGATGATGTGTAAATTTGATTTTAACTTAATTAATTTTTTTTTCAGTATGTTGCCCTTCGATTGCGCACAATGCGGTGAAAAGTTCGCGATGAAGTCTCATCTCGTCTCTCACAGAAAGAAGGAGCACAAATAAGAAGTTCTTGTCATTTTATTGTCTTACCTCACTCATCGTTGGTGATTCCATTCGTTCTGAGACACTTTTTTCTATTATTTGAACGTTCGCTCTGATCCAATCCCTCCTTGACTTGAAATATCGATTAGTGAAGAAGTGGAACAATTATCAGCTCCTTTTTCCTCCTCATCTCAATTCATACTCATTTTTTAATTGCAAGATTTATCGCTTCCACATTGCAATTTTCTTTTTCTAATAGCACTTGAATCCCACACCCCTTTCAACTTCGCTGCTCTATTTCATGTTTTTTTAAACAATAGTTTTATCATACTTATTACGTTGCAGTGAATTTCTTTGCATTTAGTAGTAGATCCTGTTCTTGAGTTGAACTCAATTCTTTTGGACCAATACTTTAACTTTCCAAGTATTGCATTCTTATGAAGTGGTTTCAGTAACTACTCTTCTCCCATAATCTCTCCGATCTCTTTCTTTAATTAGCATGATTTGGTTCCATTTTATGAACATTTTTATAAATTTAATGGTTGCTTCACCAATTGATTGTACGTGCTTTTAATTCTTGTCTAATTCACTTTTTCTTACACTTAGTTTATAGATCTGATTTTCTTTTGTCACCAGCATCTTTGTCGATAAATTCGGTACAAAATTTCATACACTTCTGTTTGTTTGATCGACGTGTGTTATCTTATCTGTCACAGACGCTGTTGAATTCTTCAAAAATAGATCAAGGAAGGTCATCGAAACCGGCAAAAACTTGAAGCCCGATGCGGGGCTCGAACCCGCGACAGCCAGATTAAGAGTCTGGTGCTCTACCGACTGAGCTAACCGGGCAGACGCACCCTTCGTTCATGCTCCATCTCTACTGTCTTCTCTCCCCTCTTTCTCGCGCTATACTCGACGCAGCACAATTCACACTTTTTAGTGAGTACATACAGTAAAGGAACTGGCAGCAAAGGGAGTACTCTTATACATTTAATTTGCTCTCTCTCCTTATTTGGCCGGCAAAAGAGCGAGACCATTATTTAATGCAACCTTTCCTTCGATTCATTGAAAGCTATGGTCGTTGTTCCAATCTAGTGCTTCTTCTAGCCACTACGGGAGTACATTGTTGCCCAGTGAAGAACATTCCTTCCTAAAGAGAGATGAGACAGCGCGTTGTGTGAAGAGACCTCTCTAGCAGATGGGAGAAGAGATTGCAACAGAGTCTTCTCTCTCTCTCTCTCTTTCTTCCCTCTCTTTCTTCTATCCTTTCTCTCTTTCTCCCACAAGGAATGACCAACAATTGGAGTCACGCTATACGTTCTATCGTTCAAATGCGTTCGTCTTGTTGAAGAAATTCTTTTTTTTACAAGATGAGAACTTCAAACGCCTCACAATCAGCGGTGTTTTCCCAAAAAAGCGCAAAAAACAATAGTCTTTCTTCTTCCTTCTCTCTTCCCTCCCTTACTGATTCGATTCCTCTCTTCTCTCACAACCGAACGGTGACACAACATTTCGAGCCACGTTAGACATGTGAAAGCATTTGCGCCACGTTTTTTTAATAGGAAGGTGAAATCGGACGATATTGTAGTTATCGTTTTCCCTCCCTTTATTCCTTATTTTCCCACTTTTTCTCATAATCGAGGGGTGCCTACTCTTTCCTATTGTTCTCACTACAACGCTCAACAAAGTGTTATTGTTACCAAGGAATGTAATGAGAACTTGAATTTCTCTGCAAAACAGTGTTTTTTGCAATAAAGCTGATAATTTCTCTTTTTCTTTGCAATTCTGTATAGTAACGTCTAACCGAATCTATTTTCACCTGAATCTCTCTCTCTTTTCACTCTCTCTCGTTCCTCTTCCTCTCTTCACTCACACACTCTTTTTCCTTCTATTCCTGCATGAATGAGAGAGAGGGCAACATGCTGTGATATCTCTCCTTGCCACTTGCATCTATTGCGCTCCTGTCCAGCAGTGTACCTATCATTTAAAAATAATATTATAAATTCCCGAGATTGCTTGCAAAAAGAGGAAAGCTGACATTATATCGGGATATATTCATGCACAATGTTTCGCAAAAAAGGAAGGCGGCAGTTTTTGCAGCTCGTATAACTTTTTAACGGTATTGATTTTTCCTTTGAATTGAAAGATTCACGTTCATAGTCTACAACAATCGTCTCGTCCACTCAAACAATAGCGAAAGATCGAGACGGCTAGATACAAATCTATCTACACCGCAAAGCACGCCCACAGGGTGCAGTCGATTTCTTTACCTTTATGAGTTTTGATAGAGTGCCACCGGGAATGCGTACCCTGTGGGTTTGCTCGAGTTTATACAACAGAAACGTATAACCCTTTATTGCTTACTGTAATGACGCACTTCAATTTCCCGGCCTGTAGCATCTCTGACCTGCCTCTGTAAATGGGCGATGTTTTTTTGTAGTGATGACAAATCGGCAAGAAGTCTCCACTTTTTACATGATCTCGCGCCAGGTAGCTGTGTTACATGAGAGAGGCCGATCTTGTCCATCCGACCACATCGATCGCTTACACCTACAACGAGCGCACACACGAAAGTCTTTCCATTATTTCGATCGCTCGTATCTATCATATTTTTTATTATAATAATCCTCGCTCCATTCATCTAGGAGTCTTTCCTCCCACGTTTACTCTATTGCTAAGGTGACAAGAGCTGCTCAGTTCCATACCGAAAGGGATACTTAGCGCCACATTTGTTGCTCATTGACTGCGGACCCTCTTCACATATCATCTCTCTAATTTTCTTTCTATATTCGTTGTACCCTCTCCCACGGACTACCCCCCCCCCTCCGGATCGTCATCCTCCTTCTCCAGTCCCTTCTAATCCTAATTCTAATAGCTCTAATCGTGCCAGTTCTCACTTAGCACCTCTTAGCGGTGGCGATTTTTCGATCCTCATTACACCCAGTACCTCCGCTCAATTTTGCGAGCGCCTCTCTCATTTCGAATGCTTGCTCGTTGACACGAACAGATAATAATGTTTGCGGAAGAAAAGATTACTTGCCAGTACTAATCAACATTCATAGCAGTATTTCCTGTAGTCCCATCCTTATTCAGTTCATTAATCATCCCTATTTAGTAGTGTATTCATTATTCGTTTGCGCTCTATCTTCCAACTAAACAGCGGGCATGCATGCTCTGTTAATCATTCTATTATTTAGACTCGAATCCCCATTGCGGACACCATTATGGGCACACAGGCGAGAGCGACTAAGGTGGCCAAGCTGGAGGCATTGAGGAGCAAGGTGAGGAATTTGAACATTCAAAATGTACCTCGAATATCTGTTCTGCAAAATAATTATAACGTCTCTTATCGAAAAAGAGAAGGGTCTGTATTCGATAAAAAAGCAAAAGTGTCTCCTTTAAAAAATGCCCAAGAAGGCCCGCGGGGATCTCTGACCAGTTATTACTCAGACGAATGTCAGACGGCGACATAATTTCTTCATTGCAGGCCCTCGCTCTGGGCGGTCCGATCGGGCATCTGCTCACTCGCTCCTTCGATTTGATGACGAATGTGGTGAGGAGTGGAGACAAGGACCGGGAGGTATGCTAGCGCCATCTGCTTTCTGCTATTCCAATTCATGTTTCAATGATATCCGAAAGATAACATCCAGCCGCATTATTCTATATTCTTTCTCGTTTCTGTGCCTCAGTTAGCAGTTTCTCTATTCTTTTTCAATTATAAACCAAGATTCTTACTATTTTCTATTCTGTAGTTTTGATGCTATGATCATGGAGTGTGGTAAATTGTAGAAACTAATGATGCCCGAGGATGCCAAAAAGTGAAATATTGCAGACGCTTGAATATACGTTGGAGTCGTTCGCGAATGAGCGAGCGTTCGCTGAAAAGAGAGATGAGCAACGGTAAGATCCTTCGTCCTTTAAGGACTTCATTTGTTAATGTGCATTCCTAACAATCATGAATGATGCGTTGATAGAGCCCAGTATCATCTTGTCTTCATGTAACAAGCACTTGCCTGACATAAGGAGAGGCATAATAATGAAATACTGATTCAGTGACAGCGAGCTGCATCACGTCCTCTTCGGGCTCACTGAGGGCTTGGAGATGATGGGCCTGGCAATTCTGGAGGAGCGAAAGGAGGAGGCGAGGATACAGGCACTCAGGAGTGAAGCAAATGCGGAATCGGGTGAAACGTGGCGGAACGAAGCCTCGCCGGACTACAGTTTGGCTAGGGATGAACCATTGGTAAGATTTATAGCAATTTGCTCAGGGGTAGTTTCAGTTGGAATATAATCGGAGTGACACCATACATAGATGGTGTTCCTTCTTCTTCTTCTTCATAGGATGCAATTTAGAAGAGTAGCTTTGCAGGCGATGTATGCTTTGAGGGACATGCATAAATTTGAGTTTAATAAACACTATCCAAATTCCCCGCCAGCGTGCACACAAACGGTCGGCTAGTCTGTAGCAACAGGCCACTGTTTTCACGGGTTAGACCCCAGTTGCAATTCAGACGTGGGGTAGTCGACGACGCTTTGCGCGTTAGTAACCGATATATATTTATATATCAGAAATCTCCGTCTCCACCCGGTCCAGCTCAACGGCCATCACTCAAGAAGAGAATCCGGTGTGTCAGCAAGTCACGGGAGGAAGTGGAACACCGAGTTTCGTCTCTGAAAATGAAGCTCAGTCATCAGCCCAGGTATAGCGTTGTCCCACTTCCTAAAAATCACATAACGTGGATGCACCTTTACCTTTTGTAGGCAGAGACTCCGTTGTCAGCCCAGGTGAATAGGTTGTCCCGTATTGTGTGCTATTTCAACAAGGATGAAAACTGATGATGAGGGTTTTCAGCAAGCGCATGTTGTCATGTAATTGTCAAACAAGTAATTTTCAGAATGCCCCGATCCGCTCTCTACTCGACTACTACAACGATGATTGCGTCACGCTTGATGATTCGGATGATGACGAAGAGCCGGCTGCAGCTGCAGCTGCTGCATCCCTGCCTGTTGCACCTCCTCTCATTTTTGTACCTGCTGCAGCAGCCGAGCATGCAGCTGCAAGTGTAGCAACTCCATCGCCTGCAGTAGCTGCAGCAGCTGCAGCCCCACTTGCTGCACTCGCTGAAGCACCAACATTCGCCAAGACCGAACCAGAACACGAGGTAGCAACTCTTGAAGACGATGCGGAAGACGAAGACCCGGGAGAAATTATCGTGCTGGAAGAATGTGAGCTTGTCTTATGCAATTTTCCTATGAATATTTGTAATTTGCTGTTACTGTAGAAGAAAGTGGAAAATTAATGTGCTTTCAGCCGTTCAATGCAAACTGTGCGACTTGTGGGTGAAGGACCGGACCATCTTCAAGGAGCATCTGAAGGAGATGCATCAAGACGGTAAGAAACGGATTCTTGCCCATTTCAGCTCATAGTGATAATCGAGATATCATAGTGATCTCTCGTCGCATGTGGATTTATTATAATGATCTCGCGTACCTTGCAGCGTTGTGTCATTGTGACGACAACATTCATTTCAGCCGCTGTATGCGATGTCTGCGGAGAGGTGTTCATGACAGGCGAAATCCTCGAGGAACACATGAAGAACGCGCACGTCGATGGTGAGGTTAAAAAATATTTTAACTCTTGTAGATATCGAAATACAGGTATTCCCGTTTTCATATCAAGCTCGTAGCTCGAAGGTTGAAAAATTAGAATGGCACGTGAAAAAGGGAGGCCTTTTCGAATTGTAGATAATCACATTTTGTGGGTGCCATTGACACGAGTTGGTGATATAATGGTGGCAAAAAATTTGAATACGAGAGAGTTGCATTTGCAGCCGTTCAGTGCGACCTCTGCGGAGCATACGTTGCGAACCGGGAGGTGTTCGTACCCATCTGATGAGTGTACACGGCATTGACCCCTTCGGTAAGATATTTTTAGAAATTAAAATGTCCAGATTTCCAAGTTTTAGCATATTGCATATGTTTTTTTAACATATGCCTTTAGTGATTCATAAGAAACATTCCTATTAGTTCTGATTCTAAGAATTTTGCTGGGTCTCTAACACGGTGGGATAATAATTTGTCCATTATAGCCGATGACGATGGAGAGGAGGGACAAGCAACCGAAGGTGGTGATTCAGCAGAAGCTGCTGCAGCACCAACGATGCAGCAAGAGTCGACCTCTGCAGCAACTGCAGCATCTGCAGGCGGGGAAGGGGAGAACAACGGTGGAAAAGGTGCGTTTATGACCCTTCAATAGCACATTTTTAGCAGAAAAAAAATCAGATTATTAATTCCAGGCAAGAAGCGAAAGTCGAGAATGCACGAAGAAGACAGTGATTTCGACGGTGAAGGCATTAAAATCAAGAAGAAGAAAAAGAAGACGGGTAAGAATTCGACCTGCTTTTAATTTTTCACGCATTATTTACTTGCATTTTCACTAGACGTGCAATTATGTTCGATTATGTTCTTGTTCGGGATTCCTAGAGCTGCCGAAACCAATGAAAAATAGGCAATTTTTCAACCACACTTCTATATATAGCTATATTCGCTTTATGGCACTACTTTTGAAGACCAGAATGACAATAATAGGGGTTACCATTTTCCCTATAACTGTTCCTAGTTCTACTAAACTAAGCACAAACTAAACTAAGCAAATGAGCACAGCACAAGGCATATAATAATTACCATCAGAACCGGTCCCTCGCTCGCGTCGCTCTTGCACTGTCGGAATATCGTTCAAGGAACCAGAGGATATCGTGGATAGGCCGGAGGATTTTATGGACGGGCGGAAGCACCAGTGTCCGAATTGCGATGTAAGTAGAGATGGGAAAGGAAGAGGGAAGAGTCGCGAATGTATGCAAAGTGAGCCGCGCTCTTCCACAAGAGCGAGAGGGAATGGCCTCTCTTCCACAAGAATGAGATCTCTTCCATAAGACTGAGAGCGAAAAAGCTTTGAAAATGGAGCAATTTTGTTGGGTTTTTTCTCAAACTAACCTACCTTAATGATTTTCAACATATTTATCAATTGGGTGCAAAAATCCGCCTAAATTCCTTTATTTTTAAAGCTTTTTCGCTCTCAGTCTTATGGAAGAGATCTCACTCTTGTGGAAGAGAGGCCATTCCCTCTCGCTCTTGTGGAAGAGCGCGGCTCACTTTGCATGCATTCGCGACTCTTCCCTCTTCCTTTCCCATCTCTAGATGTAAGTATACATTAATGTCATGAAAAGAAAGAGCAATGATCATAGGCATTTTCACCGCAACTCGGGCTGAAACAAATCACGCTATCCCTCCTAAATTTCAACAATAATATTGAATAAATAGCAAATCAGTAGCAGTCGACAAATACTATGACTGAACAAATAATATTTACAGGTAACATACACTGACCTGTCAAAACTGAGAAAGCATATGCGTGAGGTGCATAAAATATTGCCGTACGAGTGTGGAACATGCGAGGTAATTGAATGTTTTTTTTGTTAATTAAATTATTTTTTTATGTATGTCAAGGTTTTGCAGCTTACTTGTCAGACCAAAATTAAATTTTTCTTTCTCAGGCCAAATTCGCCATGCGAAAGGAACTCATGGGACATCTGAAGAAGGAGGGCCATCAGGAGCATCGACTCCCAGTGGACGGGAAGAAAAACGAGGATGCAGAGAAGAAGAAAGATGATGAGAAGGAAAAGACAGAAGATAAAATTGAGGAGAAAAAGGCTGATGAAAATGAAGTAGGGAAAGGCAATGCAGTTATGGAAGAAGCTAACAAAAGTATAGGTGAAAAGACAACCGAGAATACTTCTGTCAATTAGTAGTATATTGTTCGTTTAATTGTTATTTTTGTGATTTTTCGATCTCTGATTATAATTCACTCCCTTCTCCAATTCTTATCTGGTATGGCACGAGGCAATCGTGGATAGGAAAATATCACATTTTACGTTACTTTTATGATTTTGATTTATTCACTTCCTCATATTTCCTGGAATCACATGATCTCTTGCATTATTTTTCGCGTTTTTCAGAATATTTAATAAATATTTTGTTATAATTTCAAAAAATCTTTATAATTTATTTATATCATCCGCATATTTTATGCCAGACAATTCAATATCCCACATTGAAAGGTGTTAAAATGATCAAGTGAGGCGTATTTGTCGACTATAACTTATGAAGAGTACACATTTGATTGATATCGTTTAATGTGAAAAAAACATTTGATTGATATCGTTTAATGTGAAAAAAAAAGAAAAAAAGATTAATTGAGATAAAACAAGAAATATCAGAGCGGTGCCATAGGGAAGTGAATCATCACATCTAGAAATGTTTTCACGAGGTCTGCTAGTAAAACACGCCTAACGCAGGGGTGCCAGTGGGTTGTGCTCTCTCAATTACACACACTATCTTCTTCTGTCGAACCGGTGAGAGAGCAGAGAATTTGGAGAGACGAGAATGGATGCCACCAATAAAGGATGGGACCGTTCTTGTTAATCCAACAAGCTAGGATGCAGTTACCCACCCGAGCTCGACTCATAGTCACTGTGTCCTTTTTTCGTCTATCTAATGACTCTTACAATTAGTTAATTTTCCCTGATTATTCATTGCCAATCGCTGATCAAATATTGATCGATTTCGTTTAAGGGTATTACAAAATCGATCAACATGACCGACTTTCAAAGAGCCGAGAAAATTGAAAAGCTGGAGAGATTGAGGGATCAGGTAAAATCAAATTTTGTTTAATAAAGTGAGATTCTGATTAGATTAGATTTTTAACATAATTCTAATAAATGATTGATTGATTAGTAATTTGTTTTGCAGTAGTGATGCCAATTCAATACTCAATACTCAGAGACTAGTTGGGTAATTGATATTGGGTTGACCAATTAATTGACTTTTATTCCTCATTCTCCGAGGGAGCGGCCGCAAAATCAATTAATTCGGAATTATGGTCCTATTTTGCAGGCGCTCGCTCTCAATGGCCCGATGAAATATGTGGTTGGCCTGTCCATTGACTCCATGATATCCGCGGCAAGGCGCAGTCAAGTGAATTTAAAGGTCAGTAAACTAACCTTTTTTATAAGAGATTTGAACGTTTCCCAATTTTCAGGACTCGCAAAAATCGTTGACGACTTTCACTAAAGCTAGTGAAATCGTGGCTGAGGGCATCTCGCTACTGGGAGATTTGATAGACGATGAGAGAAAGAGAGGTGAGAAGAGAGAGAGAGCGATCGAAATACGGGTTGTCTCTTCATTTCACACACTCTCCCGCTTCTTTGGCCGGTGAGAGAGTGTGGGAAAAGAAGAGACGATTACCCGTATTTTGAACTCTAGTGAGGGAGAAAGGAATGTGAGAATCAGATTGAGCCAAATCTTCGAAGGAAAAGTAAGTACAGAAAGTAATGAGGATGAGACGACGGGAAAGGACAATGATTTCACAGCTCATTACATCCATCTGAAATAACCAATAGTTGGACAATAGGCGATTGAAAATAGATCATTTCAGCCATTGTATGCGACAAAAAAATAAAATAAATGGAATAAAAGTGAAGCAAATTATTACTTGCATTTCGAAGAGCAATAGCTAGGGGCCACAAGCTCCGCCCACTTGGTGCGGACACGATTTCGTGTAAAAGCGTGAAAGTAAAGTCACAAGGTTCGTTCTAAACCAAATCGGACGTTCGACAGCGCTATGGATAGCTATGATATTTCTCTTTCGATTGAGCTTGGTCCCAGATTTGTATAATATCAGTAAATAGATCAAATTTGCATTTAAGAGAGAGGAACAGGTCGTTTTGGCATGTCTCAGTTGGACAGTCCTTCTCGGACCAAACTTATTTTACTAATTCGAATATTTTAGGAATTTTAGAGAAAAAATTAGATTTTTAGCATGCTTCCCCGGCTTGTGACTTTTGGGCGGGGAGAGGCATGCGAGAGGGCGGGGGGAGGGAGAGAGACACACGCAAATTAGGCTCCGCCCCTTTCCCTCTCGTCTCGCCTTTCCCTCCTCTTCCCCAGTGCGTTGCGCGCGCACTTCTCGGGCTCTAGTGCGGCTCAGAGACAAGATATCAACAAACGGCCAAAAGTATGATGTTATTGGGACCACAAGGAATTGTTTGAAAACACATTTGACCCCATGGCTTGAATTCGGCTGTCTGCTTTGTGGCCCCTAGCAATAGCGTCATAAATGTTGTATAATTTCAGGCATTCAGTGCGACCTCTGCGGAGAGTATGTGGTCAATGAAGTTGCGTTCGTGAAACATCTGTTGGATGCCCATGATATCGACGTCTTCGGTAAGCATTTCTAAATATTTTCCCTAGATATAGACCAAACTTAATGTATTGATGGACTGATTTTATAATAAAAATTCACAGCAGATGAAGAAAAATACAGAAAAGAGGCCGCTGAAAGTAGGGCTGCAGCTGCAGCTGATGCGACTTCGGCAGCCCCTGCAGCTGCAGCTGATGCGACTTCGGCAGCCCCTGCAGCTGCAGCTGATGCGACTTCGGCAGCCCCTGCAGCTGCAGCTGATGCGACTTCGGCAGCCCCTGCAGCTGCAGCTGATGCGACTTCGGCAGCCCCTGCAGCTGCAGCTGATGTGACTTCGGCAGCCCTTGCAGCTGCAGCTGATGTGACTTCGGCAGCCCTTGCAGCTGCAGCTGATGCGACTTCGGCAGCCCCTGCAGCTGCAGCTGATGCGACTTCGGCAGCCCTGCAGCTGTTACAGTACCCGCAAGCTCTGAATCCGAAACTGATGAAGGCGGTGAGGAAGAAAACAAGGATGGAAAAGGCGAGTTCACCGAAAATTTGCCACTCTCATTTTGCGATAAACAATTTCAATAGGCTTATCTGCGCAAGCGGCAATTCGTTATGAATCCCGAGAACATAGTTTCAATATTATTTGGTCGCTTGATTAATGCATCTTATAATCTATATAAATTCAGCAGTCCAATGCGACATCTGCGAAGAGTTATTTGAAGGCCGGGACGCTTTCAAAGGACATTTGAAGAGCGCGCATGTCGACGGTAAGAATCATTTACTCCTTAGATACGCATAAGCGAAAAAACACTAAACCAAAAGTTTATTTCACTGTAAAATTATTGCTATAAATGCCATGAGAAACCACTTTTCGGTACAGCAGCGCTAATGTTTGTAAATATTCTTTGTTTTCCTTTTTCACTTTTTCTGTCACTGTCAATTCCATGAAATATTTCTTTTATTTCAGCCGTTCAATGCGACCTCTGCGGTGCGTACGTTGTCAATGTCGATGAGTTTGTCGATCATCTAATGGATGTGCACAGTATCGACCCCTACGGTCAGGAATTTTTCAAGATGGCATCTGAACTCTAACCGTTTTCGGCTTGAAATATGATACATTTCAATGATTATAAATAGATAGAATCATTGTATGCGCTGGTGTCTCATAAATAGGGCAGGAAGGGGGATCAATACCATTATGAAACCTCTAATTGTCTCCCATTTCAGCCGTTCAGTGCGATATCTGCGAAGAGTACTTTGAGGATCGTGAGCAATTCGAGGAGCATCTAATGGAGTCGCATGATATCGACTCGTCCGGTAAGTGTAAGTTGCGCATAATATTCCTGTTTTGTATCTTGCTATCATAGTATGTATTTTTCCATGCGTTTCCTATATAGGATGTTCAGGGCATATTCAAGGCTATTCTTAGTGGACGAATATTTTTAAATATACGAAAAAATATACGAATTCAGTGTTCATAGCGGAGTTGGAAGAGAAAGAGGAGGAGGACGGACAAGAGACCGATGTGAAAAGCCCAACGGATGCGGCTGCTCCTAGTCGTGCAGCCTTGGAAGAAGCTGGAGCACCCGCAAACTCTGAACTCAATAAGAATGACCTCGAGGAGAATCTGGAGGAAGAGGGAGGTCAGGAGGGAAGGGATCATGAGGTTTGGAAGAAGAAAGAGATAAACACAGAAGAAGACGAGGAAGAGAAGATCGACGATGACCTCAATAAGAAAATGGTCGATGATAATACCGTGGAGAAAGGATTTGAGCAGGAATGGGATGGGCATATAATTTTTCATGCTTAGCTTGTGATCTTTGTATTGCTTTATTTGTTTATTTTCCGAATGTGAAATAAATAAATACTACTCTCATTAATGTTCCATCGACATTAATATAAATTTAAAAATCTTTTTTTAAACTCAAACTCTGCCATAGGGATGTTTAGCACCTCGGTTTGCGTGATTTCGAAAATTTTCAGTCGGCATCCGATATCGATATTATCTATTACTAGAGGGTAGCCAAAGGGTAAACGAAAAGTGAAAGTAATGATCCGGCTCTCTCCATTTACCACTCTCTCTCGCTCTCTCTGACCGGTGAGAGACCGTGCAGATCGGAGAGACGGCCAGGCTGGAGGAGACTGGTGTTGAGGGGGCGGAGTCGCTCCTCCTAGCGTGAACTCCAATCACTCACCCCCCCCCCTGGTTCGACTCCCAGTGGCTGCAATCTTTTGCCATCGTGTAGTCAAATTTTTCATTGTCCCGAATTATTCATTGTCGATCGTAATTTTATAAAACTGCAAAAAATATTTTGTAGGGTAAACTTGATCTTGCTCATGAGCGACCTTTCGAGAACTGAAAAAGCTGAGAAGCTTGAGCGACTGAGGAAAAAGGTATTTCAAAAAAATTCGGTCATGAAATAGCTTACGCATTTGATCACAGTCAGTCAAACTAGTCATAGATAGCAACGGAGTGATGCACATACTGAGATTCGAATGCGGGGGGGGGGTGAATCCTAGCAGGGGATGCGCATCCATTTCATTGAAGGCCCTCGCTCTCGATAGCCCGCTCAGACATGTGCTCGGTATGACGATTGACTTCATGATAAACGTGATGAAAAACGGCGCAGAGGATAAGGAGGTGAGTCAAGTTTCTTCAAATTAAAACATCCAAATTCCAAACTTTAAATTTTAGCTACTTTGCAGTGCAGCATTCAATTTCAGGGCCTCCAAAGTGCATTGGACTCCTTCAGAAAAGCAAGGGAAACAGCTAAGACGGGGGACATTCTAAGGCAAGTAGTGAATTGTTTTCGTTATTTAAAAATATTTGTATAAATATTTCAGAAGCAAGCCCTTGCATCAAGTTTTCTATGGAATCGCGGAGGGAATTGAATCGCTGGGAGGAATGATTGTTGAGGAAAGAAAGCATGGGGAGGAGAATGTGATGAATACTGCAAGCGTCTCTGAAAACACAGTCAAGGCTGAACCTAACGTAAGTTGATCATAGATTTTGAAAATATTTCTTTTTTTTTAAAGATATTCGCAAGCTCCCTCTATCTCATAACTAATTTTCAGACCAAACCTCCCGCACCTGCTAGAAAGAAGCGCGATCGCGTCGCGTTGGATGAGAAATGGGCAAGAGAGGTTTATTAATTTTATCCACTATTCATTTTTCTACAGCTCTATTTTTATCATTATTCATTAGAGCAGGCAGAGGTTCAAGACGCAGAGCATTTTCAGAACCTTCCTACGCGTACGGACCGCAAGAACATGCCCTTCTGCTATGGATCCGCCATTCCAAAAGAGCTCTATGATTACCCGGACGACCCCTCGGCTACGCTACAGCAGTTGCAGACTGAGCGTGTAATCGCTCGTTTGCTGCCCACTCCGATTGCAACAAATGCTGGTCCGACGTGTGGGGAGACATCACCCGAGATACGAGATGTGCCTGCTGTTTTTGATGGACCACCCGAGCCCACAAACGCAGTGCAAACCATTCCTACCGTCATGCCCGTCGATACGCACAGTAATGATGATTGTGTGTCTCTCGTGACGTCGTCTATCTCGCCCACTGTGCTTACTGCATTAACTGACGCTACCGTAATGCACACAGTTCCCGCCATTGCCCTAGCAACGGCCTTGGAGCTGGCAACCCATGCATCTTCAATAAGCTTGCAAGAAGCTACTCCATCTTCAATTTCCACTGAAAACGTGACTTCATCAGCTACACTGTCAATTGAAGCCATGATTTCTACATCGTTCTCAACTACCGTGATTCCACTCATTAGAGCCGTCGATACTCCGGGATCTCCTGCGCACTTTACATCGTCCGCATCCCTGATACTGCAGCTCTTGCACCAGCTGCTGCAAATGCAGACGCAGCAGCAGCTGAGGTCAATACAGTCGAGGTCGAAATTGTGTTCTATCTCGGTTCGGCAGCTGCTAAGGGCGCTGCACGACCGTTCCGGAAACGCAAGCATTCTATCGGACAGATGACCCTCGGTAAAACTTCTTTACTTTCGAGATAATAGGACTTGCATGATGAAGAATTCGTCAGATCATACCACGTGTTCTCCCTGTCCTTTAAGAAAATACGATGAATGAAGAGACGGATTCTTCATGCCCTATGACATATCGTAATTGTATCCGTAGATTAGCTACTACATTTCGATATTTAATAACAAGTTATGTATTCAGACCGTTCAACAGACGAGGATCTGTTTCTCTTCAGTGACGATGAGGACTATGACAGGCCGAAGTGGAGGATGAAGAGTGGTACGTTTGGCGAGTATACGCATATTCAACGTCAAAATGATCAATAAATCGCCTATTAACATTGTTAACATTTTTTTTGCAGGGCACGTGAAGCGTCCTCGTCTGTTGTCTTCATCTTCTTCGTTCTCATCGACTTCATCTTCAACTTCAACGTCAACGTCGACTGCTCGACGGCGCCTGAATGATAAAGGTGGTCATCAGATTGCTTAAATTTTTATGTAAACGAACACGTTGATAAAAACAAAACTGTTAAATCGCTTGACGTGGATACATCTTTTATCTTTACCTTTACCAGGTTCCACCAAGTGTCCCCGTCAGACAACTTTGAATCCATCATCGACTACACGACGTCGTCTGCCGACCGTCGAGCAACGAATCATTGATTTTATCAAGGGGGAACAGTGACGATGAGGATTACGCGTCGGACCAGTGGATGTACTATGTTACTGACGGTGAACCATTTCTCTTTTTCTATCGCATTTCTGCTATTGGATTAAGAAAATATGAAAGTAGGCATACAGGGATAGATCAAAATGCACTTCAATGGATTATAATATTCCTGATGGTGATTCATTTCTATATTTGCTTCTATATTTTTTCCTGTACATTCTAAATGTAAATCATCTATTTTTTAACAGCATGGACAGTTTGGCCTCTGGTTTGTGTCAAAGAGAATATTCTTCCGGCTATTAATAGTTTCTTCAGATTGTCCCTTCTCAGAAGGTGACGAGGACGACAATTATGAGACGTAGTGGTGGAATCGTAAGAGAATTGGTATGTCGCATTCTGTCTATGATAGATACCGCTTTCCTCTCTTCTTGCTCCCCTTGAAAGCTCCATGAATGAGGCTCATCAAAGAATAGAAAATGAGGAATACTATTCATTCAGGTTACACGAGCGTTATAGCAACAGGATAATGTGCGAGCGGAATAGCGTGTGGAGAAGGAAAAATCCTTTGAAAAGAATATGAACGATTACGAACCGAATTGCCCTTTTTCGCGCTTGTTCTTTTGAATTACGTTGGCACCACAAATTCAATCAATTTTTGTCTGTTTTTAAAGTTATCACCGATCTCCAACTCGAATAAAATGTTTATTCCAGTTAACCCTCGAGTCGTCACCTCACGTGACGCGTAATTCGAAAAAAAAGCGTATGCAAAATTTCCCTCTATAATTTCACTTGACACTTTTGACTTTACTGGACATTATTTATGCAATGCAGAAACTTCGAACATTGCCAATTATCTTCTTCCATTTCATTCTCCTTTCGAATTTTGCTTACATGTTTACGAGAAAAGTATCTGTCGAATGTGTTTTTGATGCTTTGAACTCGGCTATCATATCCATGATATTTTCGTATTATGGCGTAAGAAATAGGACGAATACTGACGTGACGTGGATCAGACGGGGGTAGTCGACGACGCGTTACGCGTTAGTAACCGACTCAGTACTTTACTTTACTTTTTTAATGTGCCGCCGCAGACCCATTTCGACAGCTAGCGATATTCCACGTCCTATTTTATGGCATCTGCGATCGTAAAATGACGTAATATCATGATCAGCTATTCCATTTTATCAGCTCTCTGATCAGATTGCAATCGCTATCCGCCCACAATCCACTTTCTATTTTACATTCAGCCCATTCCTCTATCATCCAATATCCCTTTCATGCACGTTTCACTTCTTTCCATGAATGTTATAATTCAATTTTGTTGTCGATAGCATTGGGAATGCCAATACTGGGGCGAATTTAAAGAGGACAATTGATTACTTGGGAATTGCAATGGATTTGTATCTTCCAATTGGCTCGTGATCTACGGTATCTTACATATCCGTTAGGGTTCCGCAAGTGAAACATTTCGAAACAGAAACGCAAAATGAAACAGTCGTTTCCTTTATTCGTGTTTCTCTCGGAAACGTTTCTCAGTCGAAATGAGAGGGAAACGTTTCTCGAAGTGTTTCTTTTTCCTTTGTTCCCTCTTATTTCTCTCTGATTTCACTGTCCTCTTCACCGCTCGAGATGGACTGCGGGGTGAGAAGTGAAGAAAGGAAACAAGGGAACGAACAAAGTAAAATGAGGGAGACGTTTCTCGTTTCCAATTAAAATTTGAAACATCACTCTCTCCTTTGTTTGCGGTTTCCCCAAGTGAGTCACTTGCGGAACCCTAATATCCGTCACTCTAATCTGCTACCTTCCATCATTCATTTGTAGCAATTTTCTCGACGCAGGCATTGCCTCCATGCGAGAATTTCTTTTTTCGGATTGTCGGAAGATTTCACTTCTTCTAATCTCTCCCAATCAGACACAATCTCTCATTCGTAGTATACCCCCACCACTCGATCTCCACTCTTGTATTTTTAGTCTACGCCGCCTCTCATTCGGATTTGTAGTGCATTCCTCATCTAATTTTCTCGACGTAGGCACTGATCGCGGATTATCCTTCTCATACATTCCTTCCCTATCCGGCATCATTTCCCTTCTATTCACACTGAATATCATGAATTAATATCCCGATGATTTCTACATTCAATTTCCCCAATATCCGAATGAATGATTTCTACATTCAATTTCCCCAATATCCGGTCACGAGCAAATTCAGTTTTTTTAGCAGGCTGCTCTCGATCAAACCACTACACATCCAATTTCCGCCCACAGGCTTCATTTATTCTAATCACATGCATTTCTATCCAATCTTCGCCATTCCACTCATATTCCTGATATTCCACTCACTCATATTCCGTTATGGCAAATTTTAGTATCTACATGTGATCCATCTTTCTCGACGTCAGAAGCTTATCTTTTTTTTTGCTATCGGCTCTGGCTATCCTTTTCAATCTCACCACAGTTTTCTAGGAAGTCTCTCTTCTTTCTCCTTCCTTTACCTCAGTTAGCAATTTTCTACTCATCTTCAAATCTAAACCAAGATTCTTACTAATTCAAATTTCCGCCTTCATGCATCTCGTTGCGCTCAAACTTTTCAAGAATTAGGATTCCATTTTCTCTTCTAGATGCTGTCATTTACTATTCTTCGCCCTTTCTTTGATGATTTAAAATTTCATCTCTTTCATTTATGTGAACACTTTTTCGCGTGGAACTCTTAGTATTAGGATATGATTTCTGTTGCATTGCGAATAATTTACGGCTATCCTGTTCAATTTCACCTTTATACATACAACTTCCAATTCCCGCCGTAATACTTCATTCTTTCGAAGTGGGCGTATCCCATTTCACGAGTTGCCACAGAGGCGCAGCGAAGTACTCATATTTAGGATTTACTATTTCTGGCAGTCTCTCTCTCCTTTGGTGCCCACCTCGTCGAGAGCATACCAGTCAAAAATCACAGAGGAAGCCTCAGTTTTTGTGCATTCCACGCGAAGAGCGGAATGCTTCGCTATTCCTAGATTATTGGGTTAATTTGAATATCGATCATAGTCTCTTTGAGGAATACTTCTCCTCCTACTCTCTTATATTTACACACATTTGCATGTTCATTTTGAGTGTTCTGCATATTTATTATTGTTTTTTTTGCGTGATTATTGGTGTTGTTAGGCTAAAAACAGACTGAAAAGTGTGTGCTCGAAATGTAAATTAAAGAAACACCGCTGCTTAGGGTAGAGATTCATGATCATTTAATTTTTCTGCGCCACTAGTCACTGTAGCGATAAATATTTCTATTCAATAGGTAGAAGCTCACAAATATTTTAGCTGTGAGCAATTTTTGCATTCGCCATTGCGAATTTGACCGTTCGAAAGGTGTTTCAACGTTCGTTTATTAGGTACAATGTAAGCACATTTTTCCTTCCTATTCCCAAGAGAGAATAGTGGAACATAATCAAGTTATCCTATAGTCCACTTCCACTTTTCCTATCGCATCTCTACCGCACTTTTCATTGTCTTTCGAAAGTGACCGTAGCGATAAAACAGAGATTTGGCTAAAATTTCGTTACAAACGCCTTTTTTCGTTGCTTCTTGCTTGATTTTGCAGATTCTTTCTTCGCTCTTGCTTCGGATGCTGAATTTTATTATAAGTGTTGATAGCTTTTTTTATCAGAAAATATTCCTTCTAAAGGGGAGATTTTGATTCGTTTGATCACTATTTGCGCTCCTTTCATGCCTGTGCAAAAGATATTTCCCTTCTATGAGAAATATTTTCCGATACGGAACACTACAAGACGTGGAACTGTTCTCGTTAGCTGATACGATTCGCTTGCAGACTAAGGCTTCTAATCGGGAGCAGGGCTGGGAAAACATTTAACGAATCTCTCATTTCGCAATTCTCTCTCGGTGTTTCTAACCGGCGAGAGAGTATTGTGAAATGAGAGATCCGTTAAATGATTATCTGCCCAAATCGAGAGCTGCTTGAGCCAAATATTGTCTGACTAATGCCGCTTCACATTAGCATATTCGGAGGTTTACTAGGCTCCGATAGCGTTAATTGGACCATTAAGTTATGACATCGCTCTCTTCACTTTGCATGCTCTCTAGCCAGTCAGCCGGAGCGAGATAGTGCAGGAACTAGAGAGTGAACATAACTCGGAATGCCGATTGTCACTATAATGCGGGCACTATACATGCGGGTCAGCGCTCGAACAATTTCTCTTCATTTTGCCATCACTCAGAGAAGATAGAAAATGAAGAGAGACAGGCAATTTCAAGAGCGTTCATGTGACATCCACGTTGTTTGTTTAGCAGTAGACTGTGGTTCAATAGCGAATCCAAAGTGAGCTTTCATAGTTCAGAATTCTCTTCACCATCGCTTTAGCATTTATTTTTTCCGCTTATAATAGAAAGACCAAAACACGGGAGCAATTTATTCATAGATAGTCCGTTACTGATAGGGGTCAAGATTGAAACCGCATTTAAAGATTGGAATATCGCAGAACGATCTTGGCAAGACTTGGCAAATTGCCAATTGCCAATTTTTATTTCAAGATTTCAAGGAGAACCAAGATCTTGAAAAACAACTCGTTGTTCTTGCCAAGAAGGGATAATTGAGTTATTTCTTTCAAGATCTTGCCAACCCTAGTTACTGATTGGGGTATTCATCGTCACAGATTCAGGAGGGTAGTTACAAAAAGTTGTTGAATACGTGGCTGATTAGGGAATTCATCAACCAAAATTCGGAGATTTTTCGAATAAGAAAGTTTGTCTGCTATTTGACAAATAACTAATTCTCGCTATTTCGATTTTTATAGACATCAATCTTATGTTTTTCCTTCTTTCCCGTCGTCACACCTCTCAATTTCTCTATGTCACTTTCCCCCATTTTCAAGATGGGCAAATGAAATGAATGCCATTTCGCGAAGAGAAGAAAACGAGCAGAGATGGCGCATAAAGATATAATTTTGCGCGCGTGGTTTCCCGTTTCGTTGACACGAGAACATTTTTTTCGAGTCTGTTATTTTGGTATGCACTCTTATCGGTAAATAGTATGCAGAATGAAGAGGCAATTACTTTTCTTTCGAAGTTCGCTCAAGCAAAAATGACACGCCACAACAGGCATTCTCAAATGGTTTTTGTATGAATCATAAACCGAATCATTCATGAAAATCGACGTGTCGATCGCGTTTTCCCCCTGAATTGTTCTCTTTTTTCTTATTCGAATGTAAATTTCTAAAAAAATACGAAGGCGTTTTGATTATTCTTTCTTGCAAAAACGATTGAGAATCCTTCCAAAGTGGATGTGATTTTGACTTGACGTCTCGTTGCTTTGTCAGACTGTCACTATTGTGTGCCGACAAAATGGGTGTGAGCCATCCTCTTTCATGGTTAACAAACCGCCTCTTTATTTCATATACTCCCCGACCGCTCTTACCGGCAAAAGTACGCGTGGAATGAAAACTTCATCCTGACATCCGTCATCGCCAAACTCCATAGCAGTCACACACCTGTCTATTGTTTGCGTATATTGAGTAGAGAAAGCGGCGGGTTTCTCTAGTTTCCTTTCCCTTTCACTTCCTCTCTTTTTGCTGCCCTCTCTCATCGCTATTTGTCTATTGCTCTCTTTCGTTCACTGTTCGTATACTTTCGTGTAATCTTTCGTTTACCTCGTCTCAACCCGTTCAATTTTATGTTTACTCGAGCTGGCGAACGTATTTTTTTATTGCTTCAAAGTGTTTTAGTCAAATGGTTCAGTTCAGAGAACAAGTTCGCCAATAGCAGCAGCACCAATGACAGATCAAGTCAGGGCCAATCGTATGGCTGTCCTTGAGGGATGGAGAATTATGGTGAATTAATTATTTATTTTAATTAATCAAATATTTGTTTAATCATTTTCAATAAAGAGTTAGCGAAAGAGCATCGCTGGTCTCTGCAAAAATATTTCAAGGCTATTTTGTTTGTCTTGTCCAAAACGACGGACTGTCCTTGGGAAAGTAGTGAGCAAGAGAGATCGAGTGAGATAAACAAAGCAAGTGTCCGACAATAGTTAGTGAGATCAATGGAGATAATGGGAAATATGGATAGGAAAAAAGTTTCATACTTTAGTTGTAACAGAAAAAAAGAATGGATAAATTTTTGCATACGGCCATTTTATACAGAAAAGTCGACACTACTCAGACGAAGAAAAGAAATTTCGTTCGATACCAGATAATTTGTTTCTTTCGCAGGCCTTCTCACTTGGCGGACCTCTCGGCAACGTCCTCTCTCGATCATTCGATCTCATCAGTACAGTGGTTAGGGATGGATCGAGTGATGCGGCGGTGAGTCCTTGCATTTCTTCTACGTAGAAAAAATATTTCGTTATGTGTATACAAATATTAATAAATATTGATCTTTTCTATTTGATTATAATTTAATTCATTTCATCCCAGCTGGCCTTACCAGTGGGTCCCACCTAGCGTTGTCGTACGAGTGTAAAATCGCTTGACGTGGTAACTCCTATATCTTTACCTTCACCTTTCATTTCAGTCCATCAGTTACTCGCTGGCATCGCTGAAGAATGAGAGGGATCTAGCGAAGAGCATGGACCAACAGAGGTGGGTGTGAATTAGAGCTCGAAATATTTTCATCTTTCTGTTCTCCCTTGCTACTCTGATCGGTGAGAGAGCACGTGAAATGACGAGACCTGAATTTCGAACTCTCGGTTGAATATCAGCCACAAAAACACGTTGTTGCTTCCGACTATGCAGCTTGAGATTGGTCAAGGTTCAATAATTACATGTGATTACAGCAATAAAAAATAAATAATGTTCACAGATTCGATCCCCTCCGCAACATGCTCTACGGTCTCTCCGAGTCGGTCAGCACTCTAATGGAATCAATCATTGAAGAGCGAGGCGGCGGGGCAGTACTGGTGCAGGTACAGCAGCAGCCGCAGCGACTACAGCCCCTGCTGCTGCAGCAAGTGAGTTCATACTGTAGTTCCAAATACGGGCAATAGTCTCTTCATTTCCCACACACCCTCGTCACTCTGACCGATTTCAGAGCGCGTGAAATGAAGAGACGATTACCCGTATTTCGAACCCTACTTCATTCCATTCTTCTCTTTATTATTGATTGCAAAACGACAACCATTTCTATTGAGAAGCGCGCGTGTTGGGGTGTCGTTAGTGGTGTTTACATTTAAAACTTGAATTTGCAGCAGCTGCACCCCATGCAACAACCGTTGCAGCTGCTGCAGATGCAGCTTCCGCTGCAGCATCAGCAGGACGAAGCGAACGACGCCAGCGACCTGCCGACGCTGAGGCTCGTCAAGAGAGAATCAGAGGTTCCTATCATAATTATTCAGCTAAGAAATATTAATGATGCAATAAAGAGATTTCGAACATTCACTGAAGATGGAACCTTTACGAGAGACTTTCTGAGTCAGTGAAAATAACCTTGGCACTAGGCAAAAATCAAATTCCTTCAAAATTGGTGGGTATGTAGTACTCACACAGTGTAGCACAGCGCCAACATATTTAGTGTTATGGATCACCCTCCGCCGAATGGCAACGAATTTTAAAGTGAAACATAACCCAACCGAGTTTGTCATTCACCAATCGCAATTGTTGAGTGATATCTCAAAAAAATGTGCAATAATTTACTGATTATGCACAACAAGTTTCATAACGATTGGTTTAAAACTGGGCGAAAAAAATCGAAATACAACTTTTTTACCGAATTTTTAATTATGGCTAACTCAGATGGTATACGAGATACCTTTTTTATTGCTTTATTTTATAGATTGACTAATATACTAACAACTGTGCAAAAATAAAAAAAATCGAAGGTGGAGTCCTGGAGAAATTCACAAAAATTATCGACCGATTCTTTAAAAAATCAGTTCGTGATCGGTCAAACCTACCGTATCCCTGATTTTAAATTTTTATATTTAATTTCTATATTGTTCTACCTGCCCAACATTGTAGGGAAAAGATACAGTAGTGCGAATGTTCTTCAATGATTCATTGGGTATTGCAATTACTGTGAGAATCGAAGCCGTAGCAAAACTATTCGACGGACAAGGTAGGAACGGAACGCTAAAAAGTACGGTATTTTTTATTCTTTGTGTCTCGTTGTGACACTTTTGGCGACTCTCTCTCTTTCTCGCCAGTCATTTCATTTTCGGCGCGATTATCCCTCGATTATTTATTTCATTTTGTGTTTAATTGATTACTAATTGTTCGCTCCACGCCTTTACCATGTCCCCGCAACGTTTACAACCTAACTCTAGCCACCACGCACGTTTTTTCATGTTTGGGCTGTGCAGTTCAGCTCGTACTTTGTATTCTGGCCTTATTTACCCTTTTCAGGTCACCGGTAGAGCTGCATCCAAGCTTTCCAAGATCAGAGTCGTCCGCAAGAACATCGCCCGAGTTCTGACCGTGATCAACCGGACGGGCAAAGAGCCGTACTATGTGTCGCGCTCTCACCAAGCACGAGGCTTCCATCAAGTCGGCCAAGCAGCTTGCCAACACGGGTGCGTTCTTCTTAATTTAACGACCACATTCGCTGCTATAATTCAGTAAATCTCTGTATTGTTGGGACAAATTATGCCCCACTTTCGCTTTGAAAAGGGTGTCATATCGGAATATTCTGCTTGATTCTCACTTGAAATGCGTGTTGTTGCTTATTTCGCTTAAATTGCTACCCAAATCCCTTTTTATTCACTGAAAAATGCCATTATTACTGTGTCAGCCACGTTGTTTTCAACTGCCCTTGTCAAACGATTGATTGAATCGTCATTTCAGGCAAAGAAGTCCCTGCCCACGGACATCAGATACAAGAAGACCCGTGCTATGCGTCGCGCTCTCACCAAGCACGAGGCCTCCATCAAGTCGGTTCGTTTTAATTTAACGACCGCATTGGCGGCTAAAATTCAGTAAATCTCTGTATGGTCGGGTTTTACTATTATGTATCTCTGATTTGAGTATAGAATCGGTATTAAAAAGGCACATTTAACTATTTATTGCCAATTAAATAAACAAAGTAACAATGTCTAATACAAGCGAGTATTGTTCTTATCAAAACTCGACAGACATTTCACTCATTTCTTCTAGATCGAAGACTTCATCGTCATCATCATCGTCGATGAGGGCGTCTGCCTCTTCCACCACTTCCTCCACAGTGAGTTGTCTTGGATCAAATGATATTCCTCCCTCATCTATGCGCGACTGAAATGGATAGTGGTTTCGTCAGTTCCCGGGTAGCACTAGCCTCTTCCACTCTTTTGCACTTTTCCATATATTGACTTGCTGTATTCGCAGGGAATCTGAGCATCCAATCGATCAACTTGGTACGAATTACAGCCCATCATCAGTGGTATCGATTACATCGGCCATTGCTTTTTTCATCGATGACCATCCGTATTCTATGGGGGCATATTCCGCCATATACGGTGGAGTGCGCACGAGAGTGATCCCATATTTCCTTAGATTATTATTCTTAGGATTATAGGGTATAATACACTAACTTGGCCATTTCATCGACTATATAGACATTGTAGTCCCTTCTGTCCAATTGCTTGAGTGCCTCAATCATTTCCTTCTTCTTCCATGAATCAGGGCATGGCATATTGTGGTCCTTTAGCCACTTGGACATGACCTCCTTGCGATCGTTCTGGCACGGCATCTTGTCACGTACTCTATAGATTGAGGTACGGTAAGTATAGTGAATTGGTAATAGGCAAACCTCGAGTGATATTTGGCATTGTCCATTTGAAGGACAGGAGTTTTTTTCTCCCTTTGCGCTTCATCCCTCAAGGCAATGAATACCGTTTCGATGTAACTCTCGAATTCCTGTGAATAGTTTTTTTATATAGGTATTCTTTAGAATTTATGAACCTCGGCATTCATTTCTGCATGATAGTCGCCACCATCATCTACCCTTCCAGTCCTCCACACTTTTGGACAACGAAATCCCTCGTGGGAAAGGCAAGCCACAATGACTAGTCTCTCTCCTTTCCTCCATTGAGCACTGTTTCCTGCCTAGAATGGGATTGATTCATTTTTTTCTCTATATTAGTTCTCACAGTGAGTCCGTTCTTGAGAAAAGTCAGCGGCTGCTTCACTGCTTGCATATCTTGCCATGCGATGCGTGGGCGCATTCCCTTGTGGACCCACGTTTCATCACAGGACCAAATCATGAGATTGCCTCGATTTCGCAACTCTTTCATGATTCTGTGAAGCATCATATTATTTCTCACTGCTCTGAGGGTACGGTAGATTACCGCAAGAAATTGGCTTGCAGTTTGCAGAGGCCGGGATCCATGTAGACATGGGTGCGCGATTGCAGTTTCACAAAGGAAAATTCCATCCCATGGAGGAGAATTCGAATAACAGGGATAGATGGATATCGATCTTTATCTCCCTTTAATATGTACTGTATTGAGATAATGCATAGCTGGACCAACCTCGCCAATCCATTCCTCTGTCCTCTGTTTCACTTGCTTGAGCGTAAGCCGTTTGTGAACTGCGAAGTATTCCTTGTGAATAAATCGCCGCAGCTTAAATTGATCTGTTTTGACTTGTTCAGTTTGTGTTTCACACCTTTTCTCTTGTTTCCGACGTGAAACTGGCTGTTAGACGATCTTGAATCGCCTTCCGAGACATTTTGACAAGTGGAGGGCCGCATGGAGGGAAACTGTTCAGTGGATCAGAAGAGGGGGCTCACTCAGGGTTCTCGTAACCGTTTGTGGATGGATAGTGAGGAGCAGTGACACGAAATGAGGGGTTAAATCAGCGACACCGTTGGAGGAAAAAGGGAGTGGATGCGGTGAATTAAGGCTCTCATTTTGTCGCACTGCACTAATTTTGATTTGCGAGTGGAGGAGGGACTCTGGTCGGGGACTGACAGGGGAACAAGAATATTGAGCAATGCAGCAATGTGGTATCTAATGGGTCAATCTTATGATTAATCATTACAGATTCATCGATGGAACGACGACGGGAGGAAGAAGAAAGGAGTGAAGTTGGATGAGAAGGAGAAGAGAGGGATTGAGAGGGAGAAGAAGGAGATGTGAAGAGAGAATGAGGAGGGAGAGATTGAGAAGATACAGGTGAATAGATGATAGGAGTTGAGAATGAACTTGTGACATTAGTGGAAAGGGGAATGAGGTCACAATTTGAGAAATTATTTGGCGATGAGCTATTAGAAACAGTAGTAGTGAATGGAGTAGTGGAACGAGAGGGAATGTGTACGGTAGATGGGGATACACGTGGAGGTAGGTATGGTCTAGAGAAGTGTTTCGCCAGTGTCGAATGAGAAGACGAATTACGATTAATGTAGGGGGTACGCTGGTAGGCACTTCGAGTAGGGGTTACGGAAATATGAGATGGAGTAGAGAAATGATGGATAGGGACAGAGACAGGTGGCAATATGCCCGAAAGCGGTGATAGGGAGGATACGGTAGCCGAATCAAAGATGGACACAGAATGGGGAGAGAATGAAGGGTTCTGAGGGAATAACCTAGTCCTTGAATTCACTGGTCTTTTCGGTGTTATGGTCGGAGACGTGAACTCGCTTAGAGACTGAACAGTACTTTGCTAGACATGATAAATAGATAAATCCATACCTCCTCTCTCTCTCCTCCCTTGTCCTCTATCCCCTCATCGCGTGAATTGTTGTTATTATTGTCTCCCCAATCGCTCATCTTGTAAATATTTGTAAATCTCCCTCATAATGCTATTTTTAATAAAGATACATTTACTAGTCGCTTGTAATTCAACAATGGGAGATGAGAATTTAGCAGATCACAATGTTCATTCCTCCTTTCCAACAATAAGCATGCATATATTTATCCCAATGCGAAAATGGTACAATTCACTTTTGTTCTACAGTGGGGAAAAGAAAGGGGGAATCAATAAATAGTGTGGGAGCAGAGTAATTCATAACAACTCACGAGGGGGTGACATAAACAATTTAGAACTATTTCAATCAATTTTCGGAAACTACTGAAAAGCCGGTGACCAAAATACACAGGGGAATACGGTAGCTCAAAAAGGGGCGGGACCAGTGTCCCTAATTTAGGGCATGGGCGGGGCCTGCTCGTTGGCCGGAGTGGAAGCGGCGGAGGGACCGCTGGCCGCTCCCGACAGCTTATCGATCGACGTCGACGCAGTCATCTCAGCCTGAGGAAAATCGATAAATGACGTGGAATAACGTAATCTTTTATTAATCCCTTTTGTTACAAATTATGGAAATTATGGATACTCAATCCGATCACGCATAATGTCACAAATAATCCAGCAGTCTTATCACCACTTCAACAAACCACTCCACCAACTCTTAACTCAAAAACCAAATTTCTATGGTGTGCCCCCGATCACATTCGTCGCCTGCCACATCTTCCACTATGGCTGCTGATTTAGTAATCGTCGCCCTCTTGCACACACTCACCGAGGTGTAGGCGGTGCCCAGTTTGCTCTCGAAGCTCTTGAACAGGGACGAGTTGCGCATGTCGTTGAACTTGGACTTGACGGTCTCGGCCGTGGCTGCAGCCACTTCGGACGTCTGCTGGTACCTGCAAATTTCAATTATTATTATTATTGTAATTTCCTCCGAACTCCTGGAATAAAAGCGCTCAACGTGTCGATGTTCGATGTCAAACAGTCGATGTTCTAATCAAATCAGTCAGCAATAACCAAAAAAAGAGAATCGGGCTGTATTCGACAAGCTTACCTAATTATCGTCCCTTGCTCCATACGAGCCTTGCGGCCCCTCGACGAGCCAGTTACCTGAATATTTAACCACAAGCCAAACCTGTTCATCTTATGAAAACGTGGACGAAACAAGGATGTACCTGATCAAATTCACTTTGCCTTGCTGCTTGGCCGACTTGATGGAAGCCTCGTGCTTGGTGAGAGCGCGACACATAGTACGGCTCTTTGCCCGTCCGGTTGATCACGGTCAGAACTCGGGCGATGTTCTTGCGGACGACTCTGATCTTGGAAAGCTTGGATGCAGCTCTACCGGTGACCTGAAAAGGGTAAATAAGGCCAGAATACAAAGTACGAGCTGAACTGCACAGCCCAAACATGAAAAAACGTGCGTGGTGGCTAGAGTTAGGTTGTAAACGTTGCGGGGACATGGTAAAGGCGTGGAGCGAACAATTAGTAATCAATTAAACACAAATGAAATAAATAATCGAGGGATAATCGCGCCGAAAATGAAATGACTGGCGAGAAAGAGAGAGAGTCGCCAAAAGTGTCACAACGAGACACAAAGAATAAAAAATACCGTACTTTTTAGCGTTCCGTTCCTACCTTGTCCGTCGAATAGTTTTGCTACGGCTTCGATTCTCACAGTATATGCATTTACAATGTCATTCATTCTTGGATACGGTAGGTTTAACCGATCACGAACTGATTTTTTAACGAATCGGTCGATAATTTTTGTGAATTTCTCCAGGACTCCACTTCGATTTTTTTTATTTTTGCACAGTCGTTAGTATATTAGTCAATCTATAAAATAAAGCAATAAAAAAGGTATCTCGTATACCATCTGAGTTGGCTATAATTAAAAATTCGGTTAAAAAATAGAATTTTTGATTTTTTTCGTCCAGTTTTAAACCAATCGCCATGAAACTTTTGTGCATAATCAGTAAATTATTGCGCATTTTTTGAGATATCACTCAACAGTTTCGATTGCTGAATGACAAACTCGGTTGGGTTATGTTTCACTTTAAAATTCGTTACCATTCGGCGAACAGTGATCCAGAGAACTAAATATGTTGGCGCTGTGCTACACTGGGTGAGTACTACATACCCACCAATTTTGAAGGAATTTGATTTTTGCCTAGTGCCAAGGCTCAGAACAAATGTTTTCACTGACTCAGATACTCTCTTACCTCTCCTAATTCCAAGCGAAAAATATTTACAGGCAAAAGAACAACCGTCTCCAGATATCGTATCTTAGAGGATCAGCCCTGCTCGAGCAAACAGGGAAAGTCCACGGTGTCATCGAATGAGTCGCCCCTGCTGAGGTGAGAAACAATTCATTCAATTCGATATTTTGGACGTGGTAGATATATAAAACATGTGAATTAATCCGTGTCTGTTTTGACGCGCTGATAAGGAATTTGGTTATTTTCATTTTCTATTCATTTCCCTCATTTTCAGCCCACTCTACCGGCTCCGATTCCTCATATAACGATTAGAAATATCTCTGAGGAACTGTCATCGATCAACCAACAGACAACGAGTAATGATGTGAGTATTTCATTTAATAACGAATGCAATTTGTATATGAGGCGGTTTGCGTTAGGATCAACAAGTGTCGGGAACAGGTAAAAATTGAAATTGCTCAAAAGTTGGTCCTAGGGGATATTTTCGATGCTGAACATTCCGCAATATGTCCCTTTTTCGCTCCAGGGGGTGCCCTCTCATTTTGCCCTAAAATGCGTTTTTCGATGTTTTTTCTTCAGAGACGCGTCTAAAATTGGTGAAGTCTCGCGCTATATATCAGAATTGTATGCCCTATCTCGTGGGTATATTGAAATATCATGATTTTCTTCGTCCTCGAGAAAAAATCGATTTTTGACCCAATTGCGTGCGAGCAAATCCTTTGGCCAAGTTAAAAAGCATGTTCTACTGATCATTTGCGCTATTTGAAGTGATATTTATTTGAGGCAAAAGATATTTTATATCGATTTTTGTGAAAACATTTTGAAGAGCTCATGAGCTGATCATTTTTCGAAGATATCACATCATTTAAAATTCTTTGTAAGCCAGATTTCACCAATTTGACGCATTTCTGAAAAAAACAGACGAAAAACGCGTTTAAAGGCGAAATGGGGGGTGCCCTCCCTGGAGCGAAAAGAGGACATATTGCGAAATCGACTATACCAGGTTGTTCAGAATCAAAAATATCCCCTAGGGCCAACTTTTGGGCACTTTCGATTTATTTCCTATTCCCGACCCCGTTGGGGGTTGTTGATCCTAACGCAAACGGCCTCATATTTATACATTTTGCAGACTGCCCAGCGGCAAGCAACTTTAGTTCCTGCTAAGAAGAAAGTTGCCAGGGAAGGCAAAGCGACTCGTCAGAAGGTAATACCGAAAACTTGCCCACGCCAATTTCAAAAACCCCAATTTCTTCTAGCAATCAAATGTTACGTTGCAAAACGTGTTGTGTGATTATTTTATTCAATTTTTCAGTCGTCTCAATCTCACATCATTCGATCACCCGCATTCGATAGATGGTCGCTGAAGGTGCAGCCAACAGCAAAGAGCCCGAGGCGAAGCAGGTACTTATTATTATTGTTATTTCTATTTCATTTATTCCACCCGATTCAACCTGACCAACGGAGGTCCGTCTGATGTCAAATCGGTTTGCGCGTTGGGATATTATTCTTTTTTTTTGCTGATAATAACAATCGTTCGAATTGTGATGCCTAGTAATTTCAGCACGCTCAAGCTAAGGCGGCTACCGCACTCACAGATCAACGAGCGATTTCTACAGTAGACGAGGCCTCATCAAGCCGTGATAAGACTACAATTGCCGTAAGTTCACAAAGATACGTACATCGTTCCTCCCAATGTGCCTCCTTCCGCGTCTTCAACGTAGATTTTCTCAAGCAGATGAAAATTTCGTGCGGGTTACAGTTATTCGGTTTTCTACAGATGTCTCAACCTCAATCGTCTCTCTCTCGCAGAGAAGCGCCATCGTACCGACGATCCGGCAACGATGATCTCATCCGTATGTTTCAGCTGTTTTTTATACTTATTTTGGATAATTAAATTTTACAATTTCTTTTTTTTATCCACCAGGGGCACGTATCGTAATGGCTGGAAGTTTTCGACAGCATTTTTGGGAAGGCGGAGCAGGAGGTTTTTATTCCAATATTTCAGAATCGCTGGAAGCGAAGCTGCGCGCCTTCCTTTGAGGGATTCTACAATGAGGACGAGGAGGAGGCACATGGGCAAACGATGTATTGTTTTTAATATTCCATTTTAGCATGCATTGAATATGTATATAAAAGGGCTATCTTGATGCCGTGATAATGCATATATAATTAGGGGCCACAACGCACATAGCCGATTTTGTACGATGGGGTCAAAAGTATATTCAAACTATCCCTCATGGACCCAATAACATCATGCTTTTTACCGTTTGTTGATATCTTGTCTCTGAGCCGCGCTAGAGCCCGAGAAGTACGCGCGTGGCTCACTGGGGGAGAGGAGGAAAGGCGAGACGAGAGGGAAAGGGCGGAGCCTAATTAGCGTGTGTCTCTCTCCCTCCCCCCGGCTCTCGCCCGCCTCTCCCCGCGCTTCGAGCCCAAGCTTTTGAAGCATGATAAAAATCTAATTTTCTCTCTAAAATTCCTAAAATATTCGATTAGTCAGATAAATACTGCCAAACAAAACTTACACACTGGAAGGCCTCAAACGGCCTTTTCCCATCGTTATATGCAAATTCGATCTACTTATCGATGATATGCAAATTTTGGGCAGTGCTCAATCGATTTGGTTCGGTAGTAGCTATCCAACGCACTTTAGAATGAGCGATTTGGTTTAGAATGAAGCTAGGGCTTTTGTTTCTCGCTTTAGGCGAAATCGTGTCTCACGAAAGTGGGCGGAGCTTGTGGCCCCTATATATAATCAAGAATGAGTGAGATCATTTCATATTTGTCAGGTAATGTCCCGGATGTATCGGCGGCAATTGCAGCATCGACGAAGCACTACGATTGTCAAGAATGTAACCGGACGTTCGACAGCAAGCAGGGCTCAAGAGGCACGCTTTCACTCACAACGGTGACTATTATTGTTTATTATTTATTTAGTTTAATTAGTTTACACACAATAAAAATAAAAACAATATATACCTAGTTCAGTCGATTGAGTTATCGTGAAAATCATAGACTGAAGATTCACGCGTTCACGTACAAGGGTGATTATTTTGTATTAGCATTTGTTTAGTCGGATTAATTTACGCACAAATAAAAAAAAAGCCTATAATTAGTTCAGTAGAATGTGCTATCGTGTAAAAAGTCCTAGTAAAATACTGAAGCGTTTACGCATAAGGGTCAGTTTTCGATTCCAGCGAATGGCTCCCATAAATATTGGGCGGTTCTATAAAGTGACATGAAACGACCGAACATTTGCGACAAGTTAATGAAAAAAATGCCAGGAAAATGTCGAATACGAAAGTCCGCAAACGAAATAAATCGTAATCAATAAGTTGAAATACATTTCCCTAGAGGATTCTAGGTAAACAATGCTTGAACCGTTGTCTTATGACTGTGAAATCGCTTGACGTGGATACAACTTTACCTTTATATTTGCAGCCGTGCACTGTCCCTCCTGCAAGAAATACGTCGCACAGGAGAAACTCGACGCGCATCTGGCTGAGTATCACGGCCGATACAGTGCCGAGTTGTGACCGTCTGATCCTCTGACCTTCTCATTTGAAGAAAATTAGATTCTCTCACTTTCACATGAACTTCCTTCTTTTTTGTTTCGAATTGAAATAATTTTGAGAGAGTCGTCGTTTAGAACGGCTATAGCTAGAGAGAGAGAGAGAGTCAGTCCTTCCTCGTATATAATTATGAATCATAATCTACATCATTTCATTAGCTTAACGATCAGAGTAGAGATTTTTTGGAATTTCTCTTATTTTTTTAGATTTCTAGTTTATTATCAGGACCCACAAATAATGCTATGCTTGTCTGAACGTATTGTTTTGGGGAGAATTTTGTTACTCTCACACACACAAAATATTTCTTACGATCTCACTTTATATTTTTGCTAAATGTTTGAAATGTAACACATACGTGATCACAGATTATTGTTATGCATGCCATAGAGGATTTATACATTTTGATCATTGATCTTTTTATCACGCATCTTCTGAGAGATTGCATGAAAACGTTCCCTTTGAGGAACCAGGAGCCCCAACTTTGAGCAATCTCGATGAAATTTTTATGGTGAAGTACTGTGGTGGAAAGAAAAATTTTGTAACACAACTTTTATCTCAAAACCGTCTTTTAGATTTTTTCCGGCTCTAGAGCTGGCTATGTCATATCTCAGCTTCCAGAGCAGCTAGAGACCTCCGGTTTCGCTTAAAAAATGCGGAAAATTATTCTAAACAACTTTCAGAAGAGACGGAAGAAATTGGACAGCCTCTTCATTTCCGAAAATTTGAAAAACCGCTTTCGAAAGTGAAAAATAATTCACCCTGGCTCGGGAACCCCCCCCCCTTTACTAGTGTCCTAACGACGGATTCGGATTCCTCACAGTCCATATAGTTAGGGAAAATATCGGGTTAAGGTCGGGAGGCGTGTGTTTTCTTGGTATGACTCGACAAGCTTCCAAAATCGACGATTTTTCGTAAAATCTCGAACTTTGAGACATCATAACTTTTGAATTTCGACTTCAAATATGGTAAAATCAATTAAGAATTACTTAACTGGATCATTTTAACATCTTATGACCGTTTCAGAGTCTACTGCAAGAAAAAGTTAAAATGCTAAAAAGTTAAAAAAATAAAATTATTTTTCAGAAAAAATAAAAATCTCTACAAAAATATTTTTTCGCAGTAGACTCTGAAATGGTCATAAGATGTTAAAATGATCCAGTTAAGTAATTCTGAGTTGATTTTACCATAATTGAAGTCAAAATTCAAAAGTTATGATGTCTCAAAGTTCGAGATTTTACGAAAAATCGTCGATTTTGGACGCTTGTCGAGTCATACCAAGAAAACACACGCCTCCCGACCTTAACCCGATATTTTCCCTAACTATATGGACTGTGAGGAATCCGAATCCGTCATTAGGACACTAGTAAAGGGGGAGTCCCCGAGCCAGGGTGAATTATTTTTCACTTTCGAAAACGGTTTTTTAAATTTTCGGAAGTGAAGAGGCTGTCCAATTTCTTCCGTCTCTTCTGAAAGTTGTTTAGAATATTTTTCCGCGTTTTTAAAAAAAAATTGGAGGTCTCTAGCTGCTCTGGGAGCTGAGATATGACATAGCCGGCTCTAGAGCCGGAAAATTCCTAAAAGCCGGTTTTGGGACAAAAGTTGTGTTACAAAATTTTTCTTTCCACCACAGTATTTCACCATAAAAATTTCATCGAGATTGCTCAAAGTTGGGGCTCCTGGTTCCTCAGGGTCCTGCAATCTCTCAGAAGACGCGTGTTATGTCGTTTTCAGAGCACACTGTACTTTGTGACAACATTTTCCGGATGAGAATATCATCTCGATGTCCCATAAACTGCTCCGCACCCGGCTATACTGTGCTTTGTGTGGGTGATTATTCGGTGCAAAAGAGGGCGGGGACCTTAGTCTGAAGTCTAAAACTGATTCTCTCCAGTGATCAATGGTATTAGTATCAATGGTATCAATGATGATTTTTTGTTAGGCTACGAACATTCTGACATATCTTAGTCAGACTGATAAACTGGCTCAGTTCTAGTTTCTATTGTGCTTTGTGCCGATTACTATTCGGTTCGAGGCGGGGGGTAAATCATTAGAGAAATCGGAATAGAATCAATCACGATTCGTCGATTGAAGCGGCGATGTCGCATTCATTGTAGATAAACGATACTTTAAAGTTGTGTTCATTTCATTTCCATGATACTTTGAAATCATCGAGTGTTTTTTTCTCGAAATTTCAATCCATAGTTGTTTTATTGCAGTGCCGAATATTCCAATTGAATTGATTTGACATGGCGCCAAGTGTTTTGTCTCGGTTCACGAATCGAGTCTCCGCCAATGAAACACCATATCCTGCATATGATAAGCACGACAAGTCGTCGAGTATACAGGTAGCCTTTAATTATTTTGAACGTTTCTTTGATTTTAGACAAATGATAATTTCGAAAAATAATCAAATCATGATAACGCATATTAAAGAAGGTGTCCCACGAACCGCGCGCGCGATTATGCAAAGTGAGGGCTGAGAGGGCGCGCTCTCCTCATTCCGCACGCTCTCTCGCTCGTTGCCTGCTTTTCAGGGTCACTTGGCACGCAGCCAATTGATCATAACTCAGTTCAAACGAAAAATGGTGACTTGGGAGTTTCGAAAGTGTGATCGGGTAACAGCGACCCACCACCTCACATCGAGAACTCAGTCAGCCAGATATTCGTGGGACACCTTCTTTAACGCATTTTATATTTCACACTTTCAGAAAAAAATAGAGAAAGTATTGCAGATTGATATGGAGATTGAACCAGTCCTCATTCCTGACAAGAAGAAGGGGCACGAATATTCACTTTTCAACAAATGCTTTATCGAGTTCTTAGGAGACCTCATTTTCGTTTTTGCTGGTGAGTTAATTGGTCCTGTATACATTTTTTTTTTGAAAATCTGGTCGTATGAGTTTTGCCTATCCAGATGCGAAAACCAAATCGATCAATTTCAGGTACAATGCAAGGCTACATCAACAATAGCATGGACGCCATTTTACACGCTGCTTTCCTTCACGGGCTCACAATTTTCATGTTGAAAACGGCGCTAGGACACATCGGGTATGTAGATTTTGCCGAATTTCATTGCAATTATCATGCGTTCGTAAAATGCTCGATTTCTACGTCGAAAAATCTACGACGGTGTAATATATTTCAGCTAGTATTCGCATTTTTAATGATTTTCTCAGCAAAGAATAATTCACAGTCAACCTTTTTTTTAATTTAAAAGTCAGTACGTATCTCCATATCAGCGGAGGCCACTTCAAGCCCTGCCGTCTCCCTCGGAGGCACACTCGGTGGACATCTTCCCCTTATGCACCTTCCTCTCTACGTCGGCTCACAATTACTCGGAGGCATCTGCGGAAGTCTGCTTACTTACGTAAGGCTGTGGTCATTTCGCATTAGAGCATATCATACCTCCGTCTATTCATTTCACACACTATCTCGCCCGCTCGGTCGACGAGAGAGTGTCTGAAATAAAGAGACGGCGTTATCATTTCTCGATCTCTATTTCGCATCATCGCTTGAGAATAACTGCAAATTCGTGCACCTCCTCTAGTATACGATTTCAGGCTGTCCTCAGCAAAGAGGAATTCACAGCCATTCTGGCAGGTGCGACTCTTCTGGAAACGGATACCAACACGTGGTACCAGGTAGGGAAAGTTGATTACCAATGGAACCATCGTACTGGAAATGTGTTCTAATGCGCATACGTATCATACTCATCACAGGGCATAATCTCCGAGAGCATGATCTCATTCATGCTAGTGCACACATCTCTGAATGCCACTATGGGCAGCGCTGACAAGGTTGGTTATTTATTCCATCATACACTTCCTTATTTTCATTTTTTTAATAACACCGAGTTCATAATAATTCATTGATTGCAGGTGCTCGGTCATCTCGCTGCTGGAATGACCGTTACGATTGGAATCATTGCAGCGTCAGATATTTGTATTTTCAATAACAATAACAACAACAGTAATAACTAAAAATAATAACAAGCATATTTCAGAGGGCGCATCACTGGCGCATCGATGAATCCCGCGCGCTCATTCGGACGACCGAACTTGATAGGATGGATCTTCATTGACGACGTTCCGGAGGGATGGTGCGTGCTTCTCTTCTACATATACAGTAATTACGGAAATCCAGTGTGTTTGGCAAATATAATAGATATCGTACGACGCTAAACACCCATTCTAGATAATACCGTAACACCCATTCTAGATAAAACAAAATCCTTTATTCTAGGTGGGAGTATCACTACATCTACTGGGTGGGGCCGGGCATCGGTGCCTGTATTGCTGCTGCCATTTACTGGTGAGTGATTTATAAACTACGGGATACTCTTTTACAGTGCTCTTTTTCTCACGACTTGACCCCCAACGTACACTGATATGGCGCTGATGTGATGAGCGTGTATGCATTGTGATTTGTGTCTAGACCGCGATATCAAAAGTGAAATCATCCGCTCGGACATTTCCTGGATGTATGCATTCTGATCTGTGTCTAAAGCTTACAATGACAAATCTTTGCAGGCTCTTCGAGCGGACTGAGAAGCGGGTCGTCCGGTGACGTGGCACATTGTTGTAGTACTCTGAAAACTGAATTACAAATGATAATTTCGAATCGTGATAAAGAATTTCATCTATCTACTACCAGTTTTTGTCAGGGAACGAACAAGGAGAAGAAAGAGGAACAAAGTCGCAAACGTATAATAATTAATGTGTCTGATGCATTGGTTTTATAAAAGGCGCACCAATTTTTTGGAATAGAATGTTTTGCGTCATGTGGTGAAAATTGAATACAATGACGACCTTCAAATCCGCGACTATCAAGAACTGTATCAGATGAAGAACAAGTTTAAGAAAGAGGTGAAACCTCTTCGTAACTGGCCTCGCCGGTGTAATCGTCATAGAAAGGCTGCACAATTACATTGAATGTAATTGCACGTCCTTCACGTGTCATTGAAAACTGTACGTTTGATTTTTAGTGTAGTTACACGCCCTTCACGTTTTTTAATCAATGGCGTAAGATGTAACGACTTAGATACAGAACGACCTGTCCTGATAGCATCGTGCGAGGCACTTTAAGTTTATTGCGCTCGTTGTTGTGAAAAATCACAAAGGAAACTGTCTAAAATTTGAGCGACTAGACGACATGTATCAAGCACTGTGTCCATATTTTCTGTTCTCCTTTTTTCTGTGTGTTATTTGGTGATCTGAATAATTTGCTTCATAAACGAGCTAGAATCAGCTCAATAATACTTTATTAAATAAATCTGAAAAACTCAGTTATCCGTACAATTACACGCAATAGAGTTAACGAGTCTGAAACTTTTCAGATGCTAGCCATTGACAGTCCAGTATCTGGCGCCCTCTCCATAATAATCTTCTGTATTTGCTTGAACTTGGGATGGTCTGCACCCCCGCACAGGCCGAGTATCACGCACTCGCTTGTGGTGAGAACAACACCCGCTCGCTCGAGGTGTTTGAATGCAAAGGATCTGCAAAAACAACTGCTTTGTTAGGCCAAATGTGCTCACCGGGCCCCTGGAAAACATCAAAAATGTATTCGGACTAGGGATGGCTAAACATAATTAATTCCGGAATGATGAATTGATTTTCCCTCTCATTCCTCCAATTCATTTATTCTGTTATCGGTATCTCTCCAATTCATTTTTCTGAATTATTACGGAATTCTGAAATATATGTAAGATCGCTGAAACATATGAGAAACAACGAAAGATTCATTGTGAAGATTGACACAGCGCCTCGCTCAGCGATTTCGGAAGAATGATCATTCCAGAAATTCTGGAATGATTCTTCATTCCGCATAAAAAATGAGGCGACCACTCTCCATTTCGGAATGAATGAAATGAGGGAATGAGTATTACAAATTTTTTTATAGTTTTGTCGGTCCTATCGGTATTTTTAATTTGTGACCTATCAACAGCCGACCGACTGCTCGTCGCATCTACCACAACGTGTACACCAATGCCTCGCTCGAGCAGATCGAGGGTTGTCTGAAAATATAGTCCATTCATAAATTTTATACTTCATTCCATTCTTGAATTCAGCATTTCATTCCTGCACTATAGTAAAGTATCAATGAATGAGATGGATATTGGGGCTGTGCTGGTCTTGGAATGGTTTGGTCTTACCTGAAGCACACAAACATGGGCCTCGACTCCGCATAGTATAACCGACTTGGGCGACTGGCGAGAGAGAAGGGCGTCCACGGGAGCGATACACATCGAAAACTAAATTAATTCATCCACATTGCATGGTTTTACTATATTTGCATAGTGAGGTTATTGAGTCAATATTTAGTCAAATTATTTATTATTGATCCAATACAAGTGTCGAAATACAAAACGTCACTTCATGGTGGGACAACGGTTGACAGTTGAATGCTCACCTTGGTCTTGTCAAACACCGGAGTCGCCTCGGGCAGGTTCAGTTCCGGCACGGTATGCCCAAGTCCTCGCGGGTACTGCTCAGTGGCGATTATGGGCATCTGAATTTCTGTAGATTGATCGATAATAAAATATCCTTTCCAGGCTACGGTACTTGCTATCGTAATCTAACCGATCCTATTTATTTATACCTCTAGCATCGAAGCTGCAGCAACGAGCCGAGAGGCGACTGTGGCTACCTGATTACACTTTTATACTTGTTCTTTTGAGGATACTGCAAACGGAAATGTGAACGGAAGTAGTACCTCGTTAAATTTGATGATGCTCGGCCGGAACTTCTCTTGGAGATCGCAGATCATAAGGATGGAATTGGAAGAGGTAAGTCGAGTGAAGGGCAGCGTTAGCGAAATACGGGGCGCCACGATTTCATTCTGCAATTGATAAGTGAATCAAGTGAATAATTCAAAAATAATTGTACTGCACCTGTATGTCATCCATCTGATCATCCATGGTGTTACTCATCTTACTCGAGGCATCACAATGTTTCACCTTCCTGACAAAAAAAATGATTCGATCATTGTTCATGCTTGGACAAGGTAAAACTTACTCTTCCACTGATCGAGTCGTGGTGAGCGGAATGTCGTGCTTCCTACACACTTCGATCAAATCGGACTGGGGAAAGTCGAGGCTGATTTCCGCCTGTAATAAATTATTGTTTATTATTTTCATTCCCGAAATATCGCCCTCAAAGTAACTAAGAAAATTATTTCATACCTGTGCACTGTGCACGGGCCACACCGCGATCTTCATGATTCGCTCGATTTGGTCAGCGGTGAAATTCGAAACACCAATGGCGCGCGTGAGATTCATGTCGTAGATTGATTCGAGGCCCTGAAAAATGTTTATTTAAAAATTTAAAAAAAATAAAAATAATATTTATTTATTAAAATGCAACATACCCTCCAAACATCATCTACCTCCACGCTCTTGTCTTCATCGTTGTTGTTGACCTGTAGAAATTGATTTATGTAGGCACAATGATTAATTTGAATTATATAAAGTCCGAAAATAAAATTATAATCAGTCTCACATCACTAACCGGAAAGTGTGCAACGAGAAGATCAACGCGTTCCAGTCCTAGTCGTCGTAGACACTCCCTGATTGCTGCTTCGGATCGATCGGGAAGGAAGTTATTGGGGAATAGCTAAAATAATGTCGGATTCGAGGTGATAATCAAAAAGCCTTTAAACAAAAAGCAAATTTGCCCACTTTAGTAGTGATGAAGATGTCTTCCCTCCTAATTTTCCCTGCAGAGAAGATCTTGTTCAGAAGGTCAACAATGACCTGAAATTAAGTTGGTCCTCGTGTAAAATAACGACTTCGATGAATGTTAAAGAAGGAGGGGCACGACCATTTGGGTCATATAGACTGGCAGTGTAGGGCGATAGGGAAGGCCCACCCGATCAGAGATTGCTTTATCCGAAGTGCTACAAACGTCTTTGAAGCCAGCTATGAATTATCAAAGTTTGGGCTAGGGGGCAGGCAATTTGGATACTGTACCCTGATATTGATTGAATGGGCGCGATTATCGAAAAAGTAGCAAACAGCAATAGACTAATCGCATTGGTCGGGAACCGAACCAACAACTGCTCGCTTTCAAGCCAGCAACTTTACCATTACGCCACGGAGGGTGATGAGTGCTTGCTAGTCGTGAGGGTATGTATACCGTAAAAACGAGCGTTTCGCTGATACATACGGGTTTCGATCAACAAGCTCGTCAAATTTCCAAGATGATTCGTGAAGCAAAGCATGCAGACACGATTTGTTCGTCTACAGTAACCTACGAGAATATCTATTCATTCCTATCTTTTCACGACGAAATAAACGTGATCACGTTGTTTCAACTTCTGTTTCTTTTCTACCAGTTAGCCGTCTTGCTACCGTATTCTATGGGGTTACTGATTTATGAAATGATATGTTGATGCACATTTGATAGATAACGATAACAAATTTATCTTACAAAACAAGAGTAACAAGTTAAATGAGTGGCTGGGGCAGCCTCCTCCTCGGCCTCGAGGGCCTTCTTCTCTTCGGTGGTCTGGAAGCGACCGTGGCCGAACTTGGACGAGGTGTCGATGAACTTGAGGGTGATCTTCTCGAAGGCAACACGCTTGGTGACCTGGAATATAGGAATATAAGGAAGAATATTTATTAGAAATGCCATAGTGTAATGAACCACAGTGAACTGCTAAATATGCTCAGAAACGGGCATGTATTATCAGCAAAGACCATTATGTCCACTACTTTTATTGTGGCAAGCGTCACAGCTTTTCATGAGCAAAATAAAACATTATACAATGCTAACCTTGCGGAGACCCTTGTGGGTCTTGCGAGGAAGCTTCTTGAAGTGCCATCTGGAAGTCACATCCTTGAATCCCTTTCCGCGGATAACACCGATAATGTCGACCATCTCATCCTGGGCGAAGACATGGTCGATGAGGACCTGCAAGTAAGGCAAATTAATTTAATCATAATGATGAATAACGCCATAATTAGAGTCGAAACAACAGTTTGACGACTATCGACGAGTCAAAATGTTTCGTAACTCGCTAGGAAGAAAAATATCTGAGGAAAAAGGCGAATGAATGAGAAAGAGGGCGACAAAATCGGACAGGCGACCAGTCTATCCATCATTATCAAATTTTATATAAATATTTGCGGAGGTTAAGCAAACCTGCTTCTCTAGACGCTCCTTGGCCCATCGACCTTGTCGGCTCATCCGTTGAGCTGGACCTCCATAATGTGGGCCTTCTTGTTGTGGTGCTTGAGAGGTGCTCTGCTGAAATTTGAACAAAATTATTAAATGAAAGTTTAAGTCTATGCCACATATTGTCTTTCTTTGGTTCAGAAAGAAGGCAGCAGTGAACTGGATGCTATTCATCACCAAATCTCGCAGAGGCAGGAATGGGGCCGAGCCTGGCGCAACTAGTACAATCCATAACATTCATGTGGCAAGCACAGATGAAGGATCCTAAGAGCAGCAAAACTCAAACACTCGGGGATTTTACTGTTAAATCTAAATATAAGACGTACCAGTTCTTGATCATGAGCCTGCGGAAGTCCTCAGCTGCTCAGCTCACACGGCCTTGAAGGGGCGGGGTCCCTTGGGGGTATCGATGTATCCGACGATTCCCGAGATGACCATGGAAGGGGTCTCAAGGATGGTGACAGCCTCGACGACCTCCTTCTTGTTGACCTTCGATCCGGCTTGTCGGACTATAAAACAAGTAATCATTACATTTTAATAACACGGAACACAAGTTTGATTCGGCTCAGAGGGAAGGCAATACACTGGGTGTTGTTATTCAACAACTTGACTGACATTTACTTTATTCTACCTAAATCAATATTTTTATAATTATGCAAGATTTCACGACCTTTTTTAAATAATTAATAAAAACAATTACCTTGATCTAGTTCGGCCGCAGGCCGCTTTCTGTTGCCCCATGCGGACACGCTGGAGGTCGAGCTGACCTTAATCAGACGAATTCAGTTTTTGAAACCAATAAATCGAGTAAATATGAAGAAAAGAATCACGAAGTCGAAGGCAAGGAAATTCCAAACAAGAAATGGGGAGCACGTGACGACAGATCGGAAGTTCAAACGCGTTTCACAAACGCGTTTTGTTGTGCGTTGGGGCGCAAATTATCATAGATTATCGAAAGACTGGCATAAATGCAGTGTGAACACCAATTCTGAACAAGAAATAGACTAGGATACCACAACGGGAATGAAAAACAAATCGAATAAGGTGCACAAACGGGCTCGTCTAAACTTCGTCTAATATATTACGATTCTGAGCTTCAACCATGTTCAAAACTAATAATATGGAGTGCTCAGCCTGCCCTAATGCATTCTAATATAAATTGAAACTAGAAATAGCGAGCAAAACGACGCAAAAATCAATTAAAGAACAAAGGAGCCGCAGTGGCGAAAATCCGCAGTTACCGTACCTGCGAAAAAATTGAAAAACTATTGAAAACTGAAAAACTACAGTACCCGCGTTATAAACGCAAGCCAATCGCGGTGGGATATTTCGTTGATTGGTCGTGCCCCTCCTTCTTTAAAACTAAATTTGATAACCTCTTCCGTCCCTTCAACAGGCTCCTTGTCAACGAATGGGTTAGAGTCTTGGGTGATTGCCACTTCTACGGCAAAATGGAGCTCCGCTTCGGCGACCTTGAATAATTAGTTGTTAATTACGTTGAGTGCGCCTAAGTGTTTCATTGAGAAAGATCTTTCGTTCTTTGAGAGAGATGCGTTTGGAGAAAATAGTATTCAATGGGACTGCCAAGGAAACATTCACATACCTCATATGTACCCAGTCCCGTAGTGGGCATTTTCACGCCATTTCGCAGTTTCAGTATAGAGGAGGGCATTTCTGCAGTTTATAACAGTGAATTGCTATTTGAAACAATCTTTGCCCTTACTAAAAAATAACAATCAGAAATTAGGCAGAGCTAATGAGAAACTTGCTGCAAACCTCTTCCTTTTGTGGACTCGACAGGAGTCTATGCTTTGTGACCAGTTATCATTGATCATAATAATAAGAGGCTTGCATAAACTCCTCCCATCATTCTGAGCATATCCCAAGAAACTATGCTTTGTGTGCGAATAGTAATCATTAGAACTGGATACGTGACAAGAGTGGATGATAAGAATGAGTCAGTGCTAGTTTCTGATCTGAATTTATCTTGGGTGCATGATTCTGATTGGTGCATGAAATCACATCTCTAGTCTTTTATCATTGATGATTGTGATCTTGGTTTCGCCCGCTCTAGAAAGGGTCTAAAATCACTATTGTTTTAGTGGTAGAGGTCGTCTTGGCGTTTCACCGGGAGGGCTTCCCTCCTTGGTACCCATTCTATAACACAAATTTCTAGCAGGAACAATGGTACCCATTGTATCACAAAAAAGTACCAGGAACAAATGTACTCATCAAATCCTTCTCGTCTCGGTCAGTCGTCGTGAGCGGTCCCTCTCCATTTCGCTCTGATGGAGAGGCGACTTTCCCCTCTCTAGTCTACCATCTACTGCCGCCTCAAGAATCCCTCCCCAGTCCCTGGCAAGTCTTCGGAGGTATCAAGCCACGGATCTCGAGTCGATGGACGGAGTCATTTCAAGAAGGCCATGAAGGTATCGAAGGTGTCCTCTTTATGAACTTCTAAGGAGGACTGGCCATCCGGGATCCGGGATCTCGGTAGCGACTAGTCTAAGGGAAGATGAGAGGAAAGGCGATCCGACGTCATGTGAAGCTTGCCCCCAATTGTGAAGTGTCACAGCGGCAAGCGAAAAGAAATGAATCCGAAGAAGAAAGATGAGTCCAAAGATCCCAACTGACCCGTCCCCTACTCGTCAACGGCAAAAGGCGCCAGAGTCCTTTCCCACTCCCCCCCCCCCCCCCCACATCATGTGCGGATAAATATTATTATTATTATTAAATTATCTCAAAATTCTTACAAATTCAAAAAAATACAAATTCAACACAAACAATGCGGTTTCAAGGTTGTCCTTCTGAAAACGATGCGCAACAATAATGTGAAGGTGAAATTCAAGGAACCCTCACTTGCTGATACGCCGCGCACAGCATTCTTCTCCGACAGAGAAGGGAGAGATCTTTACATATGTACTTTCGCACTTTGCATGAATCGAACTACAAGGCCTGGGCGGAGGGAGCGGCCGCTCTCCCCGCTCATTTTGAATTTTTGCATTCCGATTACGGTGTGGCGGGAACATTCAAAAGTTAATCCCCTTGCTCACCCTTTTCTGGAGAGAACAATGGGGGTCAGAATGCTGTGCGCGGTGAACTTGGCACCAATCCGGGCCATCATTCAACACAAAATGTATGCCAAAAAGTTCTGAAATTCCCATTGAAGGTTCGCCGAGATGAATGAACCGTCGAGCATCGTCTAGATTGATTGAGCCGAAGAAGGAGGCTATTGAAATCGAGTATTGATCGTGAACTATTCATGACATCTTTGATGAAAAGTTTCGTAACACTTATTGTACTCTGTTTGTGGTGAATACTGCTTATGTTTAATATAAATGCCACTACTGTGTCAAATAATATTAGCAAGAAAATCCGATTTTCCCAAACATCTGTAAGTGTGAGCGAGAAAGAACATTCGTGAGCATTATCGTGAGATTATTATCAATTCCACGCGTAGCTGACCTTTGACGAACTGAGTGAAGGGAGAGGGAGGAAGAGGCCGGGAGGAGGCTAGTGATCTACCTGCTCTCCTCCGCCCTACCTCTTCCCTTCCTCTCTCTCTCAGACAATCAATACGCTAACCAGCACATTAAGTTTGCTGAGCATTTTAAACGCACGATACCCTCTCGTTCGAAGGACGATAGTCAACATGATGACCCTTCCAATAATAGGCGGTCATAAATAATTAATGCGATGCGCCAGAGATTGATGGTGCAATCCATCATCAGACAATGGGGGGGTCCCAGTTCCTCCTCCCATCCACTCTTTCTGCACCTGTCACTTGGGCAGACGGCAGGTCAAGAATGACCCCTTGCTTCCCGCTGATCCCATCTCTTCATCTCCCCCGAATTCCATTGTCGTTCGTTTGCCCGTATACCATTTTTACTCAACCGCATATATAAATATATCTAAAGCTCTATCTATAGTTTGATGATGGCTACCTGTACCGACTGGCAGCAGGTCTTACACGCAACCCATCTAAAGGTAGTGCATTCGTGGGATAGCGATGCGTTGTTGGCTCATGCACAACTTCACAGGCCTCCGATCTCTCATCATCTGACGGAATTGGCCCTCTCGTCCAGAGTGCTACTGGCCTACTCCACACTTTGATCAAGGATAATGTCAATCCCGAGGTTTTTTTAGTTACCGGTTATTGCTCGAAAAGATCTGATCATTCATTTCAGACCTTAAAGTCGGCAGTTACTTCACTTGGAGATGAAGTTGGCAAATCGATCAGCTCAAGGTGTGAATTAGTGACAATCATCCATTCATATTTGATATTGTAGCGACACTCCAGTTGAAGAACTTATCCACGAAATGACCAAATCACTGCAGCTAACGATGGATTGGATACTCCAAAGGGGTGTGAGGATGTCACAAATTGAGATCAAACGAGTATGCGCTTTTCAAATTCGCCTTATATTGCTCTCTTCTAGACTCCATTGGAAGATTGACTGTTGCAGGAAGCAGATACATTCGAAAATGGAGAAGACCTCTTCAATGTATCCTATTGTGGAATGGGAGGATCTCTGAGGGAAGGAGAGAGGAAGCGCGGAGAATTTTCAAGTCCGAGGTGCGTGCACACATCACATTCAATTCATTATTTACTCCCTTACGGGATGGTAATACAAGAAAGTTGTGAAAATAGGCATGACAGGAATGGGAAAAAAAGGAACAAAGTGGAAACGTAGGCCCGTCGATGTTGGGTAGCGCTGACTATGCTAATGTAACTTGGATGGGTGATACTTGACAGCTACCGAAAGAAGTGAAAGAAGTGGTGTTCATCTCCTCCAACAATTTCGAAACTATTCTTTTCAGGAGCCGAGTGATCATGGTGCGTGGTCAGACGATGACGAATCCGATTCCTCGGAAAATGATGATGAGTCCGATGAGGATAAAGAGAATGCTAGTCAGAAGAAGGTATCCGTTGATAATTATTGTTCGTCCCATATTATCTCACATCGTAGAAGAACACCGATGTAGTCTGTAAATGAAAAAAGCACATTATTCAGAAACGGTCCTTATCCAGCCAAGACAAGTCAGCGAAATGCAATATCTGCAGCAGGATATTCACTACAGCGGGCACGTTGCGAGTTCACAAGCTGACTCATCTAAGTGAGTTTATCGTTTTTTCATTCTTATTTTTGAAACAATAACCTTTCTTAGAACAATAGTTTATGTTCAGATGACCCGCTTGCCAAGCGGCCTTATGGATGCGACCAGTGCGATAAGAGATTCACACAAGCAGGATCACTCAGTGTCCACAAGCGCAAGCATTTCGGTTTGTAACATTTCATAGTATCGATTTTTGCGCATACAATTTTTATTCAGATGAAAACGACCCTCGTCTCGCCAAGTTTAAGAAGATATGGAAGTGTAAAATCTGTGAGAAAGAGTTCAATCATAGTTCATCTCTCCGAAATCACGAGACGACTCATCTGGGTATGTGCTTGCATCGATTTTTGTAATTTTAACAATACGCAAAATGGTGATTTTAGGGCAATCAGAGAACAAGCGTCCGTTTAAGTGTACCATTTGCAACAAAGGATTAGGAGACAAGTCAACACTCAAACGACACGAATTGCTCCACACAGGTTTGATACAACTAGCACAATATATTCTATCTAATCTAAAAATGCTTTCTTTAATCAAAATGTTTAATAGGAAAGCTCCCCTTCAGCTGCAAGCTTTGCCCACGAAGTTACAATGAAAGAGGAAGTTTGAGGAAACACATGGAATACCATGCGAAAGGGACTGCTCGGTAATCGTGTTAATAAAGAATTAGGTCACGTTTGCAAACTTAACATCTTTCCAACCACAATATTCAATAAAGTCCAAGAGATTCGATTTATTTCTCTTTCAGGTTGTTTTCGAAAGAAAAATGAAAAAACCACAAATGTACTCTCTGCCCGAAACGATTCAGAAGGGATTTCGAGCTAGCTGCACATATTAAGAGACATGCAGGTTGATGATTAGAAAAGTTGCAAATATCGATCGATCCGAAATCTCCGAAATTTGAAGAGCAATTACTACAGATGATACGGCCGGATTATCTTCCGATGATGAGATGGAGGTGGTCGAAGAAACTTTCGATTGTCAGCACTGTCGCAAATCATATTCCAATCGAGACAAGCTCGATCGTCACATCTATCGCATACATGGTAGGCTATTTTGCACGAAAACGAGGGATTTTCAAGAAATTGTATATCTTTTTCTAGACTCTTTCCCCTTCCCTTGCTCCCTCTGTGATCGCGAGTACAAGCTGAAGCACACTCTCGCATATCATATGAAGACGGACCATGGTGTGGAGGTGGGGGAAATGTATAATTGTTTGGAACGTCTTTCCACTCAGTTAAATACGGGTGACTACATCATACGATAAATTAGTCCGTAGAAGAGATTAGGTCCTCCTTCGTTTTGCTTGGGAATCGGTTTTAATCGGATAAGCATTTTCACTGAGTTAAACACGGGTAACTACATCATACGATAAATTAGGTAGGCTTGGGTATCGGTTAAAATTGGCTTGGGAATAGGTTTAAATATTTACAGATGAAGCGTGATCCGACAGCTCGCGTCCGACACTCAAACGGTCCTGGCCATTTCAAGTGTGAGATCTGTCCCCGCACATTCAGGAATGAATTCGCACTGGACGAGCACAAGAATGTGCATAAGGGTGAGTAAAGTGTGCAATTCGGATAGCCGTCTCTTCATTTCACACACTCAGTCAGTCGGTCGAGTTGCGATAGAGTATGTGAAATCAAGAAACGGCGATCCGAATTGCATACTCTACTGGTGAGCTACTTGTATGGTCATTCATCTTGCTGAATCCCCCCCCCCCCCCCCCGTAACCACAAACGGAACTAAGCAATGCCTTTGTTATGTTGTTTATGAAATGCAAAATTTTCACAATAAATAGTGAATATTGCAGGTCCATCCTCCTTCAAGTGCTCCAAGTGTTCACAGGAGTTTTTGACCTTCGCTCTTCTCTGCACGCATAAGAAAGTGCATGATCCACTTCCGTTCGAGTGTCGAAGATGTGGAAAAAAGTAAGCCAAATTTATAGCAGAATAAAATGCTGAATCGAGGCCAGAACTCATATCATGAAAATGCTTCATTCACACCTCCGCTTTCAATGTGGTTGTGGTTGGCGGGGAGAATGTTGCTGTGAATGTTGTGGCTTCTAAAACTAGCATTAGATAGCGATGCTTCTTGGCTTCTTCTATTTCAAGTAGGCAACTATGAAGAAATTCCACCATTGAAGGTACACCGAAATGGATGAACTCATCGAGCACAGAAAGCTGAGCGAAGCAATGAGAGCATCCGGGTACCCACAAGGATGCGCCACCAAACACAATGATATTCCTTCTGCGGCCATTTCAAGAAGAGTCATCGTGATCGAATGATTAGGAACAGTCTCGAAATATCGAATCGCTCACAAATTATTGTGCGAATAAACGTAATTTCATTCCCTATCCGATCGGATGGCTCTGCATTGCGAGTAAGAGAAGAATAGAGCATGTTCGAATGAGTCGGGAAATGAATTTGCGCGCATCTCACTAGATACATGAAGATGGTCACTGAGGATGATAGGAAAGGGATTAATTGAACCGTTTTCAAGCAATCCTCATAAATTGGTCGACACACACAGAAAACACATTCTCATTTTCTCCAGAATTCTCCTTTCTCCTCTAACTATCGTATCTCTATCGGATCAAAACACATTGGGGGAGAACAATGCCACCTTCTCGCCTTTATCTTCTTCTCTTTCTTTCATTCAGATAAATCGTCGTTCAAGTGATGTTCACAAGATTCGATCTGATTTGTGAGACACGAAGAATTGATTGATCCCTTTACACGAAGTAAAAGTAAAAGATAAAGGTAACGGTGCTAGGCATTTTCCTCGCAAGGGCGGGCTCTGAAACCCCAATCCAATTCTGCGTTCAGTCTGTCCATTTCGGCACCAAGGATGCGTGAGAATATGTGTTGTGTGCACGTGGTAGGGGATTTCTTTGCTGTGGTTTTCACCACTTCCAACATTTCTTAACATCCTTGGTTTGGGCGGATGAGGCGGATCCACCCAAACCAAGCCGTTATGGAGGACGTGATAAACGATAATTTGAAGAATGTTGAACAAAATAACTTTGATCTTGCTGACTCAGATCCTTATCACCAGACTCTAGTCTCCATAACCATCCATGAATGTCGTGAAGAGGGCGATAAGGATGGGTGTTAGTCAGAAATCTATTTGACTCTTTCTCTCTTCTCAGCATGCGACGCACGCTTTTCTTGGCTATTTTCTGCATATTTTTCAATGTTGTTCTGAGTAGGAGTAAGTTTTACGGCTTTTCTTCTCTAATGATTGCATGATCTTCGCAGATGATTTTCCCAATGAAGTTGTTGTGACCTCCGCTGATCTTGTAAATGGCAAAATTGAGGTATCAATTCATTGGTTTTGTAATTTTACCTTGTCTCTGTGGACGTTCTCGTAGCGTATTTTACGACTGTAAAAGCTCTGATTTGGAAAGCTACCAATTTTTACCTGCAGAACATCGGCAAAGCCGGCGAGTCGTATCGACTATACGCAATCTATGCAGGATACATCAACCAGGACGAAACTTTGACCAGACAAATAACAATCACGGACAGTACGGGAAAAGTGTCCGCGTGAGCTTCTTTATCAATTTACCATTTGCATTTTTTATCAATATTTTTCAGACTGAATGAGTTTCACCCGGCAGGAAAAGTGAATTACTTCCTTCGTGAAGACAACATTGTCACCGGACCACTGACGGTAGGCATTCGCTATCATTCACAAAATCTTTTACGAGTTTTAGGTCAGCGATCCGACTCCCACACCCCTTCAGAAAAGCGTACCTTATCGCCTGCCCTACACGATTTACATCGTTTCAACTAAAGGTTAATCTTATTTCCTTGAAAACATTCGGATCTACGGTTTACATTCACAGACGCTTTCCTACATTGTAAACATTGATTTCCAATACTTTCTTTACAGTCCCCGCTCTTCCCGTGGCCGATGCAGTGGAATGGTCGAGTCGGCTCTCCTTCAACTCGGATAACTATAATGGGCAGGTCGGTCTGCGGTTCACAAATGCGTCTTTTATTGAAATCGTTTCCTAAATTTACCATCCTTTTCAACCATCATTGTACAAATCAAGATTTGAACGCGATTTTCTTCAGGAAGTGAAAGGGATCACATTCTTGAGCGCCGATGCCTTCTTCACGCTGAGACAGTTCAACTTCACGTCGGTTAGCCTATTCCTCCAGTATTGGAGCTACTTTACGGAAACCTTACCCAGTGTTACCTGTGTATACGACCAAGCGTGATCGTTTCCTGACGGCTGTGAAATAGACATTTTCATATGACGCATGTATCTACATGATAGTTAATGACGATAACTTCATGACTCCGCTTTCATCATCCCACGTGGGTACGATCTCCTCTCGAGTGGAGCCAAGGACTCCATCTTGGATCTCAAGTTTGATCTTTGATCTTTCAAATAATTTCTCACTATTTCAGCCAAAACAACGCCTACTCGTCGTACACGACTGTCTTCGGTCCTATCGCGACAATCTTCAATAATGATCCGTCAAAAACGGGACGGTTTAAGCTGACCTACGATGTAGTCACGAGTTCGTTTCTTTTCATTTTGTTCAATCTATTTTCGAGATTTTAATCTACTAGGGCGCGGAACCATGCAGGAGCTACGAGATACATTATTCTAATCACTCAAAATTCAGCCTGGGGAGCCCTCAGTCCAGGTTCATCCTTGACCCTCCTCTCACCGAACTGGATTAGTCTAGACGATTCCTACTCCACATCTTGGAGATCGTATAGCGAAGCGCTAGACAGGCAATTCGAGTATGGACGAGATGTAAGTATGAATATTATTTGGTACTCTCTTGAACTCTTGTTCGGGAGGACTGTGAATGTTTAGATTGCGTTCATTTTACGCGGATGTGAGATATATAAATATGATCATAGATCAATGCCTAATGCAAAAACTTTGCAACCGAATTATCCGGCAGTAGCGTATGCATTTGAAAACTTTTGCCATGCAGACCCTCCTTGACTTCACAATCTCCGCTTCGTCTCTGGATTTCGGTGAATCGATCACGCTTGCGATCACAAACGCGAAGGGAGAAGTGAACCAGTGGAGGTGAGAACTAGGAATGAATGATCTGACTCTCTCACTTTCCCACGATCTCTCGCTTCTCTGACCGTCAATAGCACATTGTGAAATGAGCGCGTCAGACGTTTGGTCTATCTGGCATTGAAAGTGATTTTTTTCTATTTGATCGATATACTTCGGGATTCACCCAAAAAATCGCCCGTAATGAATCTACTTCTATTTCAGCTACAACCAAGGGACCAAGGGCGATATTCGCGACACCGTCTACGGCACTTCACTGCGAATGACTGCCAATGTGGCCACGCTTTCGACCCCGTCGACCTATCCTCGATTTATCGTTAAAGTCACTTCTGGTGAGAGTAGCATCCGTCCCAAGATGAACAAATATTGAAAAAAAAACGAAAAAATGCACCCTCACTTCTCGCTCTCCATATTTCAAGACCAAACTATTAGGAATTGTGAGATTGGAATGATTTTCAACCAAAAATATCAAATGGATGAACAATTTTCAGGAGCGTCAACAAGATCAGTCGTAATTGCTATGTTGCTGATTGGATGCTTCTTGTTTCGCTAATTAGCTATAATAATTTAGAATTGTTCTTCACATTCAGAGCCAGATTGTTCATGCGTGTTATCAAGCAAAGTGGTTCATTCATTGATAAATGCATTTTCTTACAACTTCAAAACAGTTAACATAAACTTTTCGAGTGCATTATTTAAGAAATTACGTTTACATAGGCATCACTATTGTTTCCTGTTTTAAGATATGTTTCCTGTTTTAAGAGAGATTCAAATTGTATAGACTACGAACCTCTGGATTTGAATCGCTTTCGAACGAAAACAATAACACCTCAACGACTTTTTGAATGAGGATGCATAGCCTCTCAGACGAGGTTGGATGGCGAGGTGTTATCGCACAGTAGAAATGATTGATGGATTCATTAGTTGAAAGAATGCAATGATTTTATCAAGGATTTTGACGAGGTGCACCCGATGTGTTCTTCACGCAATTATGATGATGGTTTATCATTTCCAAGGAGAGTTGCAAAAATTATTTCAGATTACATACAATTTATCTTTTCATAAGATCGTCTTTCAATTCGATGTTTATTAATCTCCAATTCCATAGCAATACACAAACAGTTTGCCAATTCAAAGTTGTGCGGAATCGTGCGTCAATCTTTCCATTTATCATTTCAGACAGTAACTGACAGAACAGCTATTAATAAACTGATAACTGATGAACTGATAAAGTAACAGATATGAGGACGGGGCGGAAACATTCATGGGGGTGTATTCAACTAGTTTAGGGATTGATTTCGTGCGTCTTCTTGTGATATTCAAGCTCGAATTCGGTTCTGAATTTAGAAGAGCAGTGTGCGCAATTGAAGCGCTTCTTGCGTGTTGGAGCTGCAGCTGTCATCTGAAATATGCTATGAAGTCGAGCAAACTTGATGTTATTTTGGACAGTTCTCAACAGTTCTTTTAGTTGCGGAGTGCATTATGATTCTTGTTTCTTATTGTTAGTATGGATGAGCACGAGCGAAAAGTGCACAATTTCCCAAGACGATTTACATTCCAAGAGCTGAAGATTTGCGGAGCATGATTCAAGCAAGGATATTTTCGATTTCCACCACCGCAGGAACCACTTCGCATAACCGCCGTCTTGGCCCCCACCGCAGCGCCCTAAAGTGGAATTGGAAGTGACAAGATCACTCGGTAAAGAAAGTCAGAAGAATTTAGGCCCCCTCCAGACTGATTTATAATTGAATAATCACTGACTTAGCAGTGATCCCCTGCATGACACAAATGCCTATATTAAAGGGGGAGTGGCACGAATATCTGGTTAACCGAGTTATCGATGTGAGATAATGTGGCACGAGCACCCTATAACACTTTCGAAACTCCCATGTGTTAATTTTTCGTTTAAACTGAGTTATGGTCGATTGGCCAAAATGAACCTGCGGTGCAGGCAACGAGCAAGGGAGAGAAGGAAATGAAGAGACGGCGCATGCAAATCAGCACGCGCTGCTCGCTTATGATAATTGAGCCATCATTCGTGCCTATCCTTCTTTAACGGGATGAATTTACCTTTACCACCTCCGCAGTATGGATCGTCTTCATGTGGTGCTCCAGTCTCCCCATCATTCGATATCTGTAGTTGCATAGCGTGCATGAGAATCGGAGATAAGATGCTGAAAGGAATTAGTATCATAATACATTGAATTTTCAGCAGCCCCAGTTTATTTCAGTTCGAGCTCTGTATGAATATTGAATTCTTTACAGGTCTACTTACGATTGTGTGAAGTCAAGTGCTTGTCCAAGAGGAGATTGGTCGTGAATGTCTTCTCGCATTGACCGCATTTGAACTCATCGTCCGTATCTGAAAACAATACACACACCAACAATAGTAGTTTCTATGATAGTTTGCATGGTAGCAATTTTTTTTTGGAATTATCGATTAGAAGAACTTACGATTATGGGAAGTGAAGTGCTTGTCCAATAGAAACTTGGTTGCAAATGTCTTCTCGCACTGAGTACACTTGAACTCATCATCTTCATCCGACGATGAGCCAATCGTGTTGTCTGCAATTAAATTAACTATGAAAATTCGAAATGCACTTCAAAAACCAACCTGGATGTCTCTTCAAATGGGCCGCCAGATCATAGTCCCGCCTAAATCTCTTTGGGCAGAGTGTACACTTATGATTTCTGCTTCGGATCATTTTTCTCGTTAGTCTTAATGTAAAATTATTTTTTTAAAACTGTGTTATTCATTTAAAAAAATTAGCTAGATTTAAAGGATGTGAAAAATGATACTTGGCCGTTCCCTTGGCGTGCTCTGCCAAATGATTTCTCAATTCGTGAAGTCGGATGAACTTCCTAGGGCAGAGATTGCATTTGTGCGGGAAATCACCTGGAATTATGAACAACAACAATTAAATACAATTAAAACAAACGAGTATGGAGCCGTTCGTGGTTCACCAGGACGGTTCTCTGCGTGAAGCCCCTCCCACAGTATTGGCACTTGTAGAAGCTCCTTCGCTCGTCCAAGTCTATAATTACATGTAATATTTATTCGCACAGGTGTTGCAATTACATGAAAAACATATCAAATTTCAAAAATACTTACCTAAATGCTGCTTATTATGCGCCCAAAGGACGGATCGATTGTTGCACTCATAACCGCAAGCTTCGCACTTCCAAACGGTCTGGTATTTTTGGAGTCGTGGATCGCCTGGCGCTAAAAAATACATCTTGAACAATGTATCATTCTTCAAAAAAGACTTTGTTAGTTCGAGTGCCATGCTAACAAAAATCTAATCCCTTTATGCTCCCCTATATCTTGAGCCTGATTCTACTCGGAACTAGTCCAGGTTTTTACGCGATCTCACCCAAATGCTTGCGCTTGTGTACACTGAGCGAGCCTGCTTGAGTGAATCGCTTGTCGCACTGATCGCACGCATACGGTCGCTTGGCATCGGAATCATCTAGAAAGATTTGAATATTTTATTATTCCTCCCTAAGCAATTAACGCCGGCAAAAACTCACTCAAATGCGTCAGCTTATGCACTCGAAGTGTGCCAATCGTAGTGAAGTTCTTTCCACACTCATCGCACTTGGTTGACTTGTCATTTCTTGAAGAGGATTGCTTCTTCCGAGAAGATGAAGAATCTTCATCATCTTGATCAGCCTCAGAACTCTCGGATACATCATCGTCAGACCAAGCGCCGTGCTCGTTTTCCTCTTCAGAATCTTCATTTGCCGATTGTGGCTCGTACATTTCATCTTCTTCTTTTCCCGCCACTTTCTCCAATTCAGTTTCAGATAGACCGAAGAGGTCATAATTTCCAACTGGTTCGTCCTCGATTTTCTGTGACTGCGCATATTTAAAAAAAATCACGAGATTTAACTTGCCTGCTTGACATCAGTCGACTTCACTCCTCTTCTTATTTCCCTGTCCCCAATCCAATCCATCGTTGTCTTCACTGATTCTACAAGACCGTAAACAAGCTCATTGATAGGACTGCTCCCTTGACGGCGGTTCAGAGCAGTTGAAGAATATTGTTTCAGCCTCTGAAAATAATGTTTGTTTATTTGCAGAAGATACAAAACTAACCATGCGGTCAACGTCGTTCTCCATTGAAGTTAGCAGAATTTTGACAGCACTTAGGATATGATCACCTATCTCTTCCGAAGAGTTGATCTCAGAAGCCTTCTTGTGCGCCACTTCCAAGAGACTGCCCGAATTCCCAACCACGTTGATCATTGCTCTCTGAATAGAACCAAATTCGATATTGGTTATTTCATCGGATTGAGTAAAGCGCGAAGCGGATTGAGTGGAAAGGCGAGGTCGTAATCAACCAAACATTCCAAAAGGCAATGAAAACAACTGAATGCCAAAGTAGAGCCGAAGAAATATCAAAAAAGCGTCTCATGATAGCCAGGTGGGAGCAGGTGCGTAAGAGGAAAAGCGAAGCTTGCATGCTCAATGGGTGGTCTTGGAAGCGGAGACAACCGGTCTCCCGAGAACGGACTCCCGTTGTGTGGTCCGAGCGAGAGGAAAAGTAGGCCGCTAAAGGCTTCCCGATACCGTGGATTAGTCCAGGTGGGTGAGATGAGATTTGCCAGTGCGTGCTAATAAATCAGTAGATAGTGTCGCTAATTCTCCACCTGCACAGCAATATTTTCCATCGAGGTGAGAATGAGTTTTTGCTAAATAAACCTCCCTATTTTTTCGCTGGCTATAGCTATGTGGATGCTCTGAGTTTGAGAAGCCCGACACTTCCTTACGATTAGAAATAGAGGAGGATCATTAGCAATTCCGTGCCCTCTCGACAACGTGTGAGGCTTCAATGTGGTCTTCATTCTCGACTTAGATCTCATCTGAAAATATTCATGTTCTTTCGCAATTTGATTGGCAATCAGCAAGCTTTCTTTCTATGCCGTCCCAGGAATCATTTATCTCATTAATCATTTATCACTTTCACTTGCACAACACTGATAAATCGTGACATGAATTCTTAAACAAAGGTAGAATAATGGGTGACCATTTATTCAACTTGAACAATTTCCATGGCGTCTCCAGTAGGAAAAAGTCTTTCCTTCCTCTCGGCGCAACCTCCCGGAAATCCCGCTTGCTTCATCAACTTGCTTAGTCTCTTGTGCTCATCAAGTCCATCCGTATCATCGAATCTGTGTTAGACTCGTTTTGTAAATATACAGATATTGAAAAACATATTGACGAAATAATGAGTGAGATGTGCGTGAGTGAGATCCCACATTTGTAACAAAACTGACGACGGGAAATGTTGTATTATATTCTAAAAAAAAGGTCAAAGTTTCGGGAGGTTGATATATATATATCCGCTATTTCTATTTCTTTTGCTGCAAATTCTGTTGGTATTGTTACAAGGAAGTAGCTCACTTCTTCAAGCACCGTCTGCACTGAAACGGCATCGGGTCGTGTACTGTCTTCTTATGCGCGTGGAGAAGGGTTATTGAGGCGAAGTGATCCGAGCACAGGGAACACTTGAAGGAGGAGGGACCTGTGAATGATGTGGATATTTTTTCTATTTCAGAATAACCTCATGGATACTTCTCGTTGCTACTTCGCGAGTGCTCCGCGGCAATGCATAACCATAATCGTTCCGTCTATCAGTGCGTTCGCCTAAGAATCGCACCCCCTTCCGGTACAGCAAAAATAGCACTTGAGATTTTTACATTTTCTGATAGCTCTAGGTATCCTACATCGATTTCTGTTATTGCGATGTTCCAAAAAAATAATTTGCATGATTACAGGCTTTCAAAGTTGATGCCTTTTCAAACAACAAAATCATGTGTTGCTCAGCGGAAAATCGATAAAATTTCACGAAATTTTTTCTAGAGTAAACATGATGTGCTCTATCCACCTATGCCGGTCGTTTTTAAAAATTCGAATTTTGAAATTTTCATAAATAGTTCGGGAATTTATTTATCGAAGGAGAAAAATATACATCTGAGATTTTTTTTATATGTTGTGTCCAATGAGGAAATCTATGCTGTGGATTTTTTTCAGATTTTTACGAGGGTGGCCTGAGACTTTACACGAGCAAAACTCGTCATTTGCACAGCGCACCCTGCTCTCGCGGGGTGAAATGAGGTGGAATGACACGATTAGCATAGAATAAATTCAATTATCGGACGCTTATCGTGCGTTTGAAATGCTCAGCAAATGAGATGTGCTGGTTAGCCAGCTATCGATTGTCTGGGAGAGAGGCAGGGGGAAGGAAGGGGGGACACTTGATCTACCGCCTCCTCCCGGTCTCTTCCTTTCTCTGCCCCCTCGAACGATCGTCAAAGGTCAACTACGAGTGGAATAGAAAATATTCTAACGATAGGTCTCATTTCACCCCTCGAGAGCAGGGTGCGCGGTGCAAAATGACGAGTTTTGCTCGATTTGGCAATTTCTGTTTTTGCGTGTAAAGTCTCAGGCCACCCTCGTAAAATCTGAAAAAAATCCACAGCATAGATTTCCTCATTGGACACAACATATCAAAAAATCTCAAATGTAATTTTTTTCTCCTTCGAGAAATTTTTTTTGGAACATCGCAATAACAGAAATCGGTGTAGGCTACCTAGAGCTATCAGAAAATGTAAAAATCTCATAGTGCTATTTTTTGCTGTGCGGGAATGGGGTGGAATTGTGCGATTCTTAGGCGAACGCACTGCTAAGGTATCATAACAATGGAATATAAATATTTGATGCATTACGTGAAAGCACGACCTTTATGTTCACTCACCAGCATGGATCAACTTATGCTTCTCCAGTGCGACTTCGGCAGTGAATGACTTAGGGCAATGCTCGCACTTGAAGGGACGAGGAACTTTCGCTGGGGCATCAACCTGAAATGTCATGGGTAAATCTGATAGTAGCTATTTTTTCTGCATGAACTCACAACTGCAGGAACTCATTTCATGGAAAAAGCTTAGTGAGGTTAAATCCCCACCTCGACCCCGTGGACGGTCTTCATGTGGTAGGCGAGCGTGTGGCGCAATCTGTATCTGCAGGCACACAGTGTGCACGGGAACGGCTGATTGGCTGGAATAGAATTATAAAGAAACTTCTGGGTTTGTCTGTCGTCAGTCTAAGTTTAAGTGAAATTAAGGTGAGCTTATGAACTACTCTTACAGTCTATGAGTTAGTCTATGAGTCATAAAAAGGACCTAAGGAGCATCCGAAAATCAAAAAAAAAGAACATGAGTGACTCTTTCAGAACATAAAACCAACGTTACGCACCATGAGAGCAATAGACGTGCCTGTCCAGTTTCCGTTTGGTCGTATATGACTTCTTGCAATTCAGACACTGGAACCTTTCCTTGATCACCTCAACTTCCTCATCGGAAGACGAGCCTACCGTGTCATCTGCAATTATTTATTACTTATTTTGGATTTGGGGATAAATTATTTTAAAGAAAATTTAAACGTCTTTAAAAGAATTGTATTTTCAAACTAACCGGCATGCCTCTTTACGTGAGCCGCCAGTTCGTAATCCCTTCTAAACCTCTTCGGACAAAGTGTACATTTGTGGTTCGTGCTTACGTTGTTTCCCGTCCAGATCCTGAATGATCGATACTTAGTAGAGCTCAAAATATGAGACGCTGACTCTTCATTCTCTAGTCACTCGAAAGGGCGAGAGTCTGTGTGAAACGAACAGCTTAGGCTTTAGAGATCATATTGTGGGCTTTAATTCCTAGTTTCCGTAGAAAAATATCTCACCTGACAGTTCCGTTTTCGTGGTTTGCCATGTGCTTAGCGAATAGTAGATTGGTGGTGAATTGCCGTGGGCATAGCTCGCACTTGAATGGCAAATCGCCTGAGATATGGACAAGTACGACGCATTCATTCATCCAGTTTTTTTTCGAAATATGGTGAAATGTGGGAGGCGGATTCACAAACCAGTATGTAAGAGCTCGTGCAGCTTCAGAGTTGTTTTCAAAGGAAACCCTCGATCGCAGTACTTGCATCTGAAGCTCCTGCGCCCTTCTTCTCCTGAATTCCAACATCGAAATATTGTCTATTTACGCAAAACAACATAAAAACAAAAAAAAATGTTGTGGGAGTAGCAAAAGCTTCTCACCCAAGTGCGTCCTCTCATGCTGTGCAACGGTCGATCGAGCATTGTACGGTTTCCCGCATATTTTGCAATTCCAAATTTGCTTGAACTTCAGCAAGCGTGGATCTTCTTTTTCTGAAGCATTATTAACTTTTAGATCTTTCTAGATATTGTTCTTACTCAAATGCTTGCGCTTGTGGACACTGAGTGATCCCGCTTGAGTGAATCGCTTATCGCATTGATCACAAGCGTACGGTTTCTTGGCCGTGTCGTCATCTGAAAGATCATTACACTATACTTCCCTTATGAAATAACTCACTCAAATGAGTCAATTTGTGCACTCGTAGTGTTCCTGCAGTTGTGAAGTTCTTTCCACACTCATCGCACTTGGTTGACTTGTCATTTCTCGATGCAGCCTTCTTCTTAAATGAGAATAGATAATCTGAGCATGCAAAGAAAACACAAATACTCATTATACGTAATGACCATTCAAAAATGCATGATAAGATTTCCTATTATCCACTTACCTTCTGAGGCTGCTTCCGTGGAGAATTCTCCTTGTTATCTCCATCTTCTGAGTTTCCATCGCTTCCTTCTTCTTCATCAGACCAAGCACCGGTCGATTTCTCGACTTCTGACTCCTCATCCGATGAAACTGTGCCGAGTCCAACTTCGCTATTGATAGAGGCCTGGAAAGAAAATGCAAAATAATGATTCAGCTCTTTTTTTTATGTTCCTCGCAACACTTACCTCACACTTAACAGTCACGGTCACTCCATCCATATCAGTTTCAGAAAGATTACAGAGGTCTTCATAATCGTATGTCAAATCATCGATTTCCTGTAGTAATTCAAAATATGTTATATAATACTGATTGTATATGTAACATTAATGTATAGCAAGAGGATGAGCCTATATAATGTTCATCCACATGCGATAGAGGAAAACAAAAAAACGCTAACCTTCTTGATCACACGCACTTCCTGCTTCACTCCTCTTCTTATCTGCCTATCCACCATCCAATTCATCGTCGCGCTCATTGCATTCGTTAGTCTGTTGGCGAGGCCGTGAATAGGCACACTCGCAAGTTGGTGGTCCTTCTCCAACAACGAAGTGAGCCTCTTGAGATTCTGAGAAATGCAAGCAAAGAGCTCTTCAGAACTGATGAACAATGAACAAACCTCTGAATTCGAATCGCCGTCGATCGAATGCTGTAACAGCTCGATTGCTTTCAGGATGATATTGCCTGCCTCGTCAGATGGAGTGATGTTGACAGCTTTCTGACGAGTAGCTCCCAAGAAACTTGAGATATTGCTCATCTCCCTGTAGAAATACAATTTAGCTAGAAACATTTGGACTAGGAAGAAGAACAGTGTTTGTGGTCGAGAATTCACGGGATAAGCATCGTTTGGTATTTGCGCAATATTGGCAGCTTGTTGAGACTAACATAAGTGCAATTGCCGGTGGGTGGTCTCGATGAGTGTCTGCCTCTCTCAATTTCGCCTGTTCTCTCGTCCTCTCTAACCGGCGAGAGAGGCGCGCATGCCAGGTGCTGTTTATTCTTGATCGAGGATTGGCAACGTGGAGTAATGCTCTGCGGGGGGTCCCATTGAACAATGCTAGCACGCTATGATAATGAACGATAAGAATCAGGCACATACAGATTAGTAATGCCCGAAAATTGCCTGCACTTCTCTATTTACAAACTCCTCTCGTCGGTCAGACAGAGCGCGCTCCGCGAACAAATTTGTAAAAAAGGCTCGAAACAGGTATCATTGCAAACATCCGCACTTCACTGAGGCCCGTGAGAGAGCACGTAAATCAAAATAAAATATTAGCCTTTTATCCAACTCTAGATGACCTCAGTTTCTTTTGACTAAATTGAAGGGGTGAAATCACATTTATCATTGAGATGCAAACTAAATACGAGGAAAGTCTCTTGTGGTTTCTTCTTGAAAAAAACGATGCGATTTCTTCAGGCGAGCGAGGTGGAACGCTCTCTGAATTTTCTCCGATTTTTAATAATAAAAACAAAATTATCATAATCAAACTCTCATCATTTCTCGTGCTCTCTCGTCGGGCAGACAGAACGAGATAGTGCGTGAATTTGAGAGAGTCAGAGAAGGAATCGAACCTCTCATCGATGCCAGAGAAGCTCGTGTACGATTCACTGGAAATATTGCATTTTTTTACATTTGATGCATATTTTACAATTTTCAAACATTTCAATCAATCGCCTTTGTCTTTTGTCTTCGAAATTGTTTTTCACCATACAATAATTTTGTCAAATACATCCCCCACTCACTCATTCTCCTCTGCGACGCTCAGCTCGGTCGACTCGGCCTCCTGTAATACAAATTTTGAAATAAAAACGCATTTAGCGCCCCAAATCCATATTTTGTCTCATCATCGTCTGAATAATTGTATCGTTTGATACTCGCGACATTTTTCCAATTACCCCCGATGTAAAGAGGGGCTTACCGACAAATCCGACTGGCTGAGCGAGGATCCGACGGTGGAACCATAGGAGGAGGAGGAGGCAACCGAGGAGGCATCGTCGTCCGACGACTGCAAATTGATGAAAATAATAATTTATATAAATCATTTTTGACAATTGTTTCCATCGTGTTTGCATTATCTATTTTTTTACTTTTGCTATAGAATGAACCAAATGTCTGGGATTGACGCGTGGAAAACATCAGAAAACGAACACTGTACTCATCATCGAGCTCAGGTGAGAACATGCGACGATAACAGGAATGGGTACCCTAAACGGAACGTCTTCACTTTACCGGTAAAATTCACGATCAGAAAGAATGGCTAGATTCGAAATGAGATGGTTCGTTTGGGATTTTTCACCGGTAAAGTGAGAGGGGTTCCGTTGCTATGAATCGAACCAATTTCGAACATCTTGGAGATGGATGTTTTGATTTCGAAATGGAGCCAAACTCACGCAGGACGAGTAGTCATCAGAGAAGATTTCGTCGTTGAGAACGCCGAAGACTTGACCTGGACGGCGAAAATACGGAATCAAAACAACAACAATAACATACTCTATCTACTGCTAAACCTAATACGCATTGGCTAGTGTAGGCAAGTCAGCACATCGTAATACAAGAAATGGTACTACCTCGAAATGTAAATTTTTTTTCGTAAATGTTCATTTCAGAAATATTTTTTTAGAAATTCAATTTGGGAAAAATATATTTGTAAAGGTAAATAACGTAAAACTCACGTTGGAAATGCGTATACTGTAAACGCATTATTGATAAATATTTTCTTGGAAAAGTCATCTCGTAAATTTTTTCTCGGAAATTTTGAATCGGAAACTTTTTTTATTATTATTTTCTTTTCGTAATTTTTTTGTGGAAATTTATATATTTATGCATATTTTTTATAGTTTATTGTATATTAAATACTCTTTCATATCATGCACCTCATCAGTCGCATATCGCTGATACTGCCGATACGGTAGGATTTTGAATCAAACTTTTTTCTCATTTCGACTCGTGGAGACCCGTGGAAATTTGCAGGCTCCTGTATTCGCTCTGTTTTGCGATGCTTTCGCGCTTTCCGTGTTCGTTCATTTTCGAACTTCTTCGTTGCGAAAATGTGAGTACGGTAGGAATTTGAATCAAACTTTGAAACTTTGAAACCAAACTTGAATCAACAAAAAATGAAGCAGAAAATAAATTTTAAAAAACAACAATACGCACATTAAGACAGTAAACCCATTGAAAAAAGGAAACTATTTATAAAATTTCAATTACGAAATTTCCGAGAAAAATTTCCGAGATGACTTTTCCAAGAAAATATTTATCAATACTGCATTTACAGTATACCAATTTCTTAACTATTTTTTACAGAAAAATATTTACGGTATGGAATTTCCAGCTAACTTTTACATAATATTTTTTCCGAATGTTTAATTTACCAAAAATATATTTCTCATTCAAAATTTACGGAAAAAAATTTACATTTCGAGGTAGTACCCAAGAAATAAGGACTATCTTTTTCGCAAAATAAACCAGAAAATAGCCTAAAATAAGCGAAATTCTCACCCATTGCGAGCGAGCGACCAATCTACGAGAGGCGAAAGAGGAAGAGTGAGGAGAGGAATGAGGAGAGAGTGAAATCAGAAAAGTGAAGAAAGAGAGCAAGAGAATGCAAACGATCGAATTCCTTTTCCTTGAGAATGTTTTCATATTTTTCGAATTTTCCGTTTGCAGCATAAGTGCCTCATTTTGTGTTGTCTGTCTAACCTGACAGTCTAACCAGAGAGAGTACCGAGTTCAATCCCCCGCCGAGGCCAACCAAGCCTTGCTATCCTCCGGGGTCGGCAAATTGGTAGTGACCTCGGTTGCGAAAGGTAAGGCTACCCGAGAAAGCAATGGACAGCCGGGTTGTAATCAGGCTGGCCTTACCAGTGGGTCCCACCTAGCGTTGTCTTACGACGTAAAATCGCTTGACGTGGATACACCTTTACCTTTTTTACCTTTTTACTTTTTTTCTAACCAGATAGGCTATCTGAGATAGCCAATAAAATTGAGGCGTCGATAGCCTATCGACGATAGGCGTCGATAGCCTATCGACGATAGGCGTCGCTTTCGGAAATTCGCGCCAATATTTTCAAACATGACTCGGCCTTCATTTTAGTAGAGGTCTCGAAGATGGCAACCTGTATCGAGATGGAACCATTCTTCAATCTCGGCTCCATTCCACCTGATATCAAGAGGATGATACTTGAAAAGGAGCTGGATTCGGCTTGTCAGATACGGCTGGTAAGCAAATCTGTCCAATTTCCCGCAGTATCTCCGCATTTTGGTCTGAAAAAAAAATTGCTATAGGTTGTTTTCCGTGCTAAAGAAGTTCCCAGTGCTCATACCGTCAAGATATTAGGGTAGTCATAATCATTACCCTAATTCAAGAAAAAAATCCATAATTTCAGATCTCACCCTCATGGAACACCATGTTCAACGAATGCATCGGTGGTCGCAAACTTCCTTGCCCACTTGAGCGTGTGTATCTCAGCGCCGGAGTTCCTACTGATGATTGTAACCGTATCAAAGTGTACAAGAAAGACGAACTGGTGTATGCGATTTGTTATTTGAAGCTCTCAGTTTTTGGTATACTTTCAGCATTCATAATTTCGCGATATTTCAGAAGGAATGATCCGGTCCACATGTATGCGATCTTTCCCGAAAGATATTCCGATCGAGTCGGGGTCGGAGGATGGTTGAATATCCACGGGAGGAGTACTGATGTAAGCTTGCTTACATTTTTACATGCATTTTTGCACCCGAACCGTTTTAAGTTGGTAATTGACTGACGATATAGACTACTGTAGTTTTTTTTACATTATCCGAGCTATCTATAAAGAGCATATCAGGGTGCTGTGGAAGTGCATTGGACTCCCAAGAAGATCACATCTAACGGATCGCGCGCACAATATCGTGGGGTATGTTGTGGCATTGGCGTGTTGACACTATGCCCTTCCCCGTGCATACTTTTTCATTATGGACTTATCTTCACCATCCCTTACGTACTCGCTATTATTGGACTATTTGCCGCAATCATATACGCTGGTCGTAATATTGGACAGAAAAGGAAGAGGTGACCGCGTTTTTCTCTCTTTTTTCCTCGAGACTCGCGGGTTACGCGGATAATCAAAAATCTTGCACTGTATCTAATCAAACCATGATTTATGGAACAGTTAATCCTCACGATTAGACTAACTATTAAAGTGAGTAGTGCAACCATAAGTTTGGTGAAGTTAATATCCAATGAATTATTAAGAGCTCGAGCAAAACTTGGCCGATTTTTCTCCACCTTCACGAATATTGAAACGCTGGTGCTGGAAAATTTCGGAAGCGTTAGCCAGGAGATGCATATGAGTTGGGCGGCTGAGAAGCACTAAGAGGAGTGCGCATAAATAAATTGGAAATCAGAGAATACCATCTAAATGGGATATTGAGGTAAGTTATACATATCACACTTGTTACGAGAGAATCGAGCTAAAATGCGAATTTTTGAAATTCAGGCGAAAATCGCAAAATGAGTTATCTAGCATCAGTTTTGGACAGTTTTGGACGAAAATCGCAAAATGAATTAGCATCAGTTTTGGACAGTTTTGAACGAAAATCGCAAAATGAGTTAGCATCAGTTTTTTCCAGGGATGTCCTAGCACCCTCCAATGTCAATGTCATTGAAGTCTATTGAATTCAAGGAATCATTTCAGAGATCGCATAATCTGTTTATGTCGCTTCAATAAAGTAAAACACTTATTCATCTCGGCTCATGTGATGGATCTCGATTTGTTCAGTGAGTTTCATAAAAAAAATTTGATAATAATAAGAGTATTTCAGCAAAATTCGTGGTCGATCTGATTAGTCTTGGCGTTTCTGTTGACATATATGAGCTGAATGGGATGGCTGACATCTATTACTTCTATTGGAATAAGGTATAAAGGCGATTTGAATCATACAATTTAATTATCTTCTTAGGACGAATATAGATAGGGTTATAATAACCTGTCGTCCTATCGTTCTTACCACCTTCACCCAAACACTTCACAAATAATACTTTATCAATTAGATATAATCATTATCATTATTATTAAGGCCTACTGGGATCAAAAGGCGTCTAATCTTGTCTCGGATCGCATTATCCTGAGAATGAATACTATGCATGATGATTCGTTCGATCGAACAGCGTATGGACCCGGCGTGAAATCGCACATCCGATGCGAGAAATTGGACAGTGGTCAACCGCTTCTGAATGGTCAACAACTGGTGCCTGTTGTGAAAGGAAGAGGATTCAATCACAGATGGATCTGATCTATCTTCAATTCATCACTAATTTCCTTCATTCTCAATCCTTATCATATTTATACTAACTGAGCTGTTCCGTGCGCACAGTGAACTTTTCAACCGATACTCATTTTTTCTACGCTTTATTGGTATACAGCAACCGATAAAGTTCCTTTCTATGTATCTCCGTCCCCTGCTCTTCACTACATCATGTGCGTGATAATGTATTGCGAGTACCATGCGATGCAATACCAATGCGAGAGAAATCTTAAAGAGCTCAAAAGCAAAAGAATTCTCGGAAGCAATTTTGCCTGGGATTCTCGAGGTTGCTGATATCGATGGGCATGTTCATTTTGCATGTTGACCCCGTTGGCTGCAGATGATGTCATCTCGAGAACACTTTTTCTTCCTTTTTTTCTAAACAGTATTTCTTGATAAAGAGAAGGCAAGAAGGGGCAATGATAATAAATTGAATATTATCCTAATTTCCTGGATAGTACCGAGAGTTACTCTGTGTATTCATTGCAGGACTCTCCGCCTCTGCCGGGGTCATGTACTCGCACCGCGTGTGCGCCGTGCACGACGGCATTAAGGACATCAGTCGCGCCGAGGTTCTTTTTAGTAATTACATTCGAAAGTGGGCGGAATTTGACGCGATTGGCACAATTGTTGGTTACCATCCAGAATGAACGATTATGTTTCTCATTTGACAGTAGACGAGGGGAATTAGGAGAATCAACAGTCAATCCGAGAAAATGGACAGGGCAAACAATAGAGTTCGAAATACCAGTACACGTCTCTTCATTTTACATATTCTCTCGCGTGAAGAACGAAGTGCCGATTGACCGTATTTCCAACTCTTGCTAAGTAACAGCTCGAGTTAACAGAATACACCGTGTCACTAACTCACCGTACCTGGCCTTACCTGTGCATACACCAGCATGGTTGTCTCATGACAACTGCACAATCACCTTGATTGTGGAAGGAACTCTAGCAACTCTTCCAGATCGCCAACCTCCCACCGCATCTATCACTCACCGAGCTGAACTCCCATGTGAATGAGCTGCTGTCGGGCAGACATTCCGATCGCTCGATAGAGAAACTCGAGGAGCTTGCAGCCTGGAGAAGAGGACAGGCATCATCGGCAAAGAGAGCGCGAATGGATTTCTGATCCTCTTGATTCAGAGGCCATTCGTCTGAAAAGGATCGCCTCAACGTTTATCAATGTATGATTCCAATGGAAACTGTACTCTTATTGAATCATTTTTCCATGCAAAAATACTAATTATTTGTTACTTTAAAACTAAGAGACTACTTATGTGTCTTCGATTGCAATCGTTTCTGAGTCGCTTGAGAATAAATAAGGGATAAAATCAAGCGATATTGTTTGCCCTTATTATTCAACAGATTCTACTTGAAGTAATTATATTGTGCAAACCGTATCAAACGAAAAAGGATCTTCTGTCTTTATTCAACGAGTTAGAACGACAAGTCAGACATTGAGTGTCTACTTGGAACGAAGAGAAATGTAGATCGAACGACGATAACAACGAAAAGGATTGCGATGGGTAGGAAACAGTAGCGTTACAAATTAGCATCAACTTCTAGACAAAACAGGGTGAAATCAAGTCGATTTCCGGTCCCAACATCGGAAAGATCAAAGATCAGCACTGTGAATTATGCTCAAAGCAGATTGTGTACAACGTAATGGGAGCTACCGTATCCGGTGATAGTTCTAAAGAAAGATTCTTCAGTAACAGCAGAAAAATATCAAATAAGTCAAAGAGATCGTGCGATAATGAGTGATTGATCAAGGGGTAAACAATAACATCGTAATTATTCAACAGTATTTCTCGAAATAGTAAATTAACAAATGGGAGTGGGAACAATACGAAGAAAAGGGAGGGATAGGCTACCGTAACCCTACCGTACTCTCCCGATCCGCTCAGGACTCGGCCTTCTCCTCGTCCTTCTTCTCGTTATCGATCGGCGAGAATCCCGAGGGAAGCGGAATAAAAGTGGAGCAGCCGCCTGCCGACTGGAATTGGTGATTATTATATCACGCACTTCACCTAAGGATTCGCTAAAAAGAGCGATTCAAGTGCACATCTAAAAATGCGTGAGCCGAGTTCTTTACAGTTTTTGATGCCTACCTATCAGGAGAACTTCCTGTGAAAATTTCAGACCTTGAAAATCATTCGTCCTTCCAGAAGGCCACGTCAAAGTTTGTCTTTGATCACTTGTTTTTCGATGTTATCTCAGCACCGCGAACAGATAGAGCATCGACCCCGGGACTAAAATGGAGCATTTTTCATGCATTTTCAGATAGAACAGGTAAAAATTTCATTTCTGTAAAACTACGACCGCTCTGATCGAAGTAAAATACGAGAGATGGAAACTCCGCAGTTTTGGTCTAGATCGATGGGGCTCGTCGAGAGCTTTCGATTGGTATGCTTAATGCATATCAAAAAGCTACTACAAAGTGGAAAAAAGTGCCAAAAACATATTTCTCGGTAGCAACTTTAGCCTCGGCGAGCAGATAGACCTCCTTCCCCGTGACCCCGTTCCCTAACTGTCTGCTCCCTCTCCCTTTTACACACTCTCTCGCTTAGGGAAGGGCGGGTCACGTGAGAAGAGAGTAGATCAAAGGAAGGAATCGTCTCACTCTACCATAGGCCTCTTCGTTGGTACCGAGATATATGTTTTTGGCACTTTTTCCTACTTTTTAGTAGCTTTATGATATGCATTCAGCATACCAATCGAAAGCTCTCGACGAGCCCCATCGATCTAGACCAAAACTGCGGAGTTTCCATCTCTCGTATTTTACTTCGATCAGAGCGGTCGTAGTTTTACAGAAATGAAATTTTTACCTGTTCTATCTGAAAATGCATGAAAAATGCTCCATTTTAGTCCCGGGGTCGATGCTCTATCTGTTCGCGGTGCTGAGATAACATCGAAAAACAAGTGATCAAAGACAAACTTTGACGTGGCCTTCTGGAAGGACGAATGATTTTCAAGGTCTGAAATTTTCACAGAAAAGTTCTCATGATAGGTGGGCATCAAAAACTGTAGAGAACTCGGGTGGCGCTTTTTGCGATGTGCAAAGAATAATCGAAATATAACGTGAAACGCGTGATATATTGCTTTACAAATTTCAAATTTTTTAAAGTTCCTACATAGTCTACGGAAACATGACCGCATTTCCTACAGCACAAAAACAACGAGCGAAGGTACTATTCAAAAAAACTAACTACAATTTCGTCTACATTGGCTTCAAATTCAATTGCATTTTATTAACAGTCGGATTGATGATCAATCATTGATCACTATTCTAATAACGCATGACCCGACAAGAAAAACAGAGATGGGGGGGGTGCTACCGTAAGGGTAACGGCTCGTAAATTTGAGCACTGATCTCAAAAATGTGAGGAAAGCATACCACCGATCGACAAAAACAGAGGAAATGCCCCGAAACCTAACCACCACAAGCGCAGTAGCCTTCAACATTTATAATAATAACATACCCCCATTTTGGGTTTCATAACCTTAAATTTGACCCCTGGATCTCACCATTCCAATCTGCTCCGCGAGCTGCATGTGAATGAGGCCGAGCAGGTTGCGACCCTGTGCGATCTGCGAAATGGTTAATTAATCAATTATTTAATTATTAAATTAAATAATTTCGACATATTTATTCTAATCTTGTATTGTCTTTCATTTTACATGATCAAGTTTAATCATAGTTCTTAATTAATAATATTTACAAATTAATAAAATAAATAATAAAACATCACCTGGGGCGCCATGATGATCGCCTTGTGGTTCAGCAGAGGCGCCAGCGGGATCTGGAAATAATTATTGATATTTTTTTAAATTTCGAAAATCTCATCTCAAATACCAATCACTTTGTTGTTTCACAACCTATTCATGATCACGGGCGAACAGATCTATTCGAATAGATTAGGCTTCCCATTATAAAAAAAATCATTGCTACCTAGTTACAATTTGATACCAGAAACAGTACGTTCGAGCTGAATTTGTTCTGACTTATCAACAATTGCTCACTTAATTCTACGCCTCTCCTATTTCCCCTTGTTGAACTGTTCGCCGTGATGGCAAAAAGAGGGCTCGAATATGTAGACATGGCATCCGCAATATCACATAGATCAGAACAAAGGGAAGTCCCACTAACAATAACAACAAGAGAACTTTTTCGGAGGATTGCGGATAGCCGCCTACCTGTGGAATTGACAATGACATTGACAATGAGAATGGCCAACCTGCAGCCTTCCCCGCTTCTCCGCCCTCTCCTCCGCCCACTTTCTAACAGCGGCCGCGTCCACGCCGCATCCGAAGATCGCGTCGCCCGCGTATCTGCGAAAATGAAATCGATAATCAATGATTACGGTAGTTCACTAGTAGGATCGATAGGGCGGTATTTAACAATCCGACGAATCAATCGCTAATTCAGTATAGACCTACTTGTTCGGATTCGAAACGCGTTTAATTGAAGAAATAGTCATGTCGAACTAAAATAATAATTATTTTGTTGCCATATAAAACAGGCGAATATTGGCTTACCACAAAGCATATCTAACATGACGGGACATTGCAACACGAAACAACCATCCAAAAATTTCTATTTTTTAAACAGCAGCATAAATTTAACTCAATTGCAACACCCAACATCTACAAGGTTTTTGTTTATATTTCACGCACGAAAATATCTCAAAATATAACATTCAAATAATAATTCAACAAATCATAAAACTGACGTGTGCAGGATGATCTTGTTCACCACCGAGTGCAGGTACTTGCGCAGCTCGGTGCACTGCTGTGCCTGAGAGAAATCGATAATTGGATGAGTACGGTAGCTTGAGGGATACGGTAGTCCGTCGATCGATCAATAATATTCGAAAAATCGATACTACCGTATACCTTGGCGGCCATCGCACGGTACACCGCGACGACGCCGTCCGTGCGCCGCCACGTCTCCACCGTGTGCAGCGGCACCTGCAGAGAGGTAAAAAAAGGTAAAAGTGTATCCACGTCAAGCGATTTTACAGTCGTAAGACAACGCTAGGTAGGACCCACTGGTAAGGGTAAGGGTGGTAAGGGGGGGGGGCTGCAGAGAGGGTGGATTCTTTATTCTGTATGCTTTATTCACCACTTGAGAAATTGTACAGTAAGGAAACCATACGGCGGTGCATGGCGGCCAAATCTTCTACGATGTCTTCTTCTTCCTCCTGCTTGCAGTGATAGGCCCACCCACCCGCCACGCCCATCACCGCCTCCTCGATGTCCTATTCTTCCTCCTGGGCCCGATGCCCGGCCAAACCATACGGCGGTGCATGGCGGCCAAATCTTCTACGATGTCCTCTTCTTCCTCCTGGGCCCAATGCCCGGCCAAACCATACGGCGGTGCATGGCGGCCAAATCTTCTACGATGTCCTCTTCTTCCTCCTGGGCCCAATGCCCGGCCAAACCATACGGCGGTGCATGGCGGCCAAATCTTCTACGATGTCCTCTTCTTCCTCCTGGGCCCAATGCCCGGCCAAACCATACGGCGGTGCATGGCGGCCAAATCTTCTACGATGTCCTCTTCTTCCTCCTGGGCCCAATGCCCGGCCAAACCATACGGCGGTGCATGGCGGCCAAATCTTCTACGATGTCCTCTTCTTCCTCCTGGGCCCGATGCCCGGCCAAACCATACGGCGGTGCATGGCGGCCAAATCTTCTACGATGTCCTCTTCTTCCTCCTGGGCCCAAGGCCCGGCCAAACCATACGGCGGTGCATGGCGGCCAAATCTTCTACGATGTCCTCTTCTTCCTCCTGGGCCCAATGCCCGGCCAAACCATACGGCGGTGCATGGCGGCCAAATCTTCTACGATGTCTTCTTCTTCCTCCTGCTTGCAGTGATAGGCCCACCCACCCACCACGCCCATCACCGCCTCCTCGATGTCCTCTTCTTCCTCCTGGGCCCAATGCCCGGCCAAACCATACGGCGGTGCATGGCGGCCAAATCTTCTACGATGTCCTCTTCTTCCTCCTGGGCCCAATGCCCGGCCAAACCATACGGCGGTGCATGGCGGCCAAATCTTCTACGATGTCCTCTTCTTCCTCCTGGGCCCAATGCCCGGCCAAACCATACGGCGGTGCATGGCGGCCAAATCTTCTACGATGTCCTCTTCTTCCTCCTGGGCCCAATGCCCGGCCAAACCATACGGCGGTGCATGGCGGCCAAATCTTCTACGATGTGCTCTTCTTCCTCCTGGGCCCAATGCCCGGCCAAACCATACGGCGGTGCATGGCGGCCAAATCTTCTACGATGTCTTCTTCTTCCTCCTGGGCCCAATGCCCGGCCAAACCATACGGCGGTGCATGGCGGCCAAATCTTCTACGATGTCCTCTTCTTCCTCCTGGGCCCAATGCCCGGCCAAACCATACGGCGGTGCATGGCGGCCAAATCTTCTACGATGTGCTCTTCTTCCTCCAGGGCCCAATGCCCGGCCAAACCATACGGCGGTGCATGGCGGCCAAATCTTCTACGATGTGCTCTTCTTCCTCCAGGGCCCAATGCCCGACCAAACCATACGTCGGTGCATGGCGGCCAAATCTTCTACGATGTCCTCTTCTTCCTCCTGGGCCCAATGCCCGGCCAAACCATACGGCGGTGCATGGCGGCCAAATCTTCTACGATGTCCTCTTCTTCCTCCTGGGCCCAATGCCCGGCCAAACCATACGGCGGTGCATGGCGGCCAAATCTTCTACGATGTCCTCTTCTTCCTCCTGGGCCCAATGCCCGGCCAAACCATACGGCGGTGCATGGCGGCCAAATCTTCTACGATGTCTTCTTCTTCCTCCTGCTTGCAGTGATAGGCCCACCCACCCGCCACGCCCATCACCGCCTCCTCGATGTCCTCTTCTTCCTCCTGGGCCCGATGCCCGGCCAAACCATACGGCGGTGCATGGCGGCCAAATCTTCTACGATGTCCTCTTCTTCCTCCTGGGCCCAATGCCCGGCCAAACCATACGGCGGTGCATGGCGGCCAAATCTTCTACGATGTCCTCTTCTTCCTCCTGGGCCCAATGCCCGGCCAAACCATACGGCGGTGCATGGCGGCCAAATCTTCTACGATGTCCTCTTCTTCCTCCTGGGCCCAATGCCCGGCCAAACCATACGGCGGTGCATGGCGGCCAAATCTTCTACGATGTGCTCTTCTTCCTCCAGGGTCCAATGCCCGGCCAAACCATACGGCGGTGCATGGCGGCCAAATCTTCTACGATGTCTTCTTCTTCCTCCTGGGCCCAATGCCCGGCCAAACCATACGGCGGTGCATGGCGGCCAAATCTTCTACGATGTCTTCTTCTTCCTCCTGCTTGCAGTGATAGGCCCACCCACCCGCCACGCCCATCACCGCCTCCTCGATATCCTCTTCTTCCTCCTGGGCCCGATGCCCGGCCAAACCATACGGCGGTGCATGGCGGCCAAATCTTCTACGATGTCCTCTTCTTCCTCCTGGGCCCAATGCCCGGCCAAACCATACGGCGGTGCATGGCGGCCAAATCTTCTACGATGTCCTCTTCTTCCTCCTGGGCCCAATGCCCGGCCAAACCATACGGCGGTGCATGGCGGCCAAATCTTCTACGATGTCCTCTTCTTCCTCCTGGGCCCAATGCCCGGCCAAACCATACGGCGGTGCATGGCGGCCAAATCTTCTACGATGTGCTCTTCTTCCTCCAGGGCCCAATGCCCGGCCAAACCATACGGCGGTGCATGGCGGCCAAATCTTCTACGATGTCTTCTTCTTCCTCCTGGGCCCAATGCCCGGCCAAACCATACGGCGGTGCATGGCGGCCAAATCTTCTACGATGTCTTCTTCTTCCTCCTGCTTGCAGTGATAGGCCCACCCACCCGCCACGCCCATCACCGCCTCCTCGATGTCCTCTTCTTCCTCCTGGGCCCGATGCCCGGCCAAACCATACGGCGGTGCATGGCGGCCAAATCTTCTACGATGTCCTCTTCTTCCTCCTGGGCCCAATGCCCGGCCAAACCATACGGCGGTGCATGGCGGCCAAATCTTCTACGATGTCCTCTTCTTCCTCCTGGGCCCAATGCCCGGCCAAACCATACGGCGGTGCATGGCGGCCAAATCTTCTACGATGTCTTCTTCTTCCTCCTGCTTGCAGTGATAGGCCCACCCACCCGCCACGCCCATCACCGCCTCCTCGATGTCCTCTTCTTCCTCCTGGGCCCGATGCCCGGCCAAACCATACGGCGGTGCATGGCGGCCAAATCTTCTACGATGTCCTCTTCTTCCTCCTGGGCCCAATGCCCGGCCAAACCATACGGCGGTGCATGGCGGCCAAATCTTCTACGATGTCTTCTTCTTCCTCCTGCTTGCAGTGATAGGCCCACCCACCCGCCACGCCCATCACCGCCTCCTCGATGTCCTCTTCTTCCTCCTGGGCCCGATGCCCGGCCAAACCATACGGCGGTGCATGGCGGCCAAATCTTCTACGATGTCCTCTTCTTCCTCCTGGGCCCAATGCCCGGCCAAACCATACGGCGGTGCATGGCGGCCAAATCTTCTACGATGTCCTCTTCTTCCTCCTGGGCCCAATGCCCGGCCAAACCATACGGCGGTGCATGGCGGCCAAATCTTCTACGATGTCTTCTTCTTCCTCCTGCTTGCAGTGATAGGCCCACCCACCCGCCACGCCCATCACCGCCTCCTCGATGTCCTCTTCTTCCTCCTGGGCCCAATGCCCGGCCAAACCATACGGCGGTGCATGGCGGCCAAATCTTCTACGATGTCCTCTTCTTCCTCCTGGGCCCAATGCCCGGCCAAACCATACGGCGGTGCATGGCGGCCAAATCTTCTACGATGTCTTCTTCTTCCTCCTGCTTGCAGTGATAGGCCCACCCACCCGCCACGCCCATCACCGCCTCCTCGATGTCCTCTTCTTCCTCCTGGGCCCGATGCCCGGCCAAACCATACGGCGGTGCATGGCGGCCAAATCTTCTACGATGTCCTCTTCTTCCTCCTGGGCCCAATGCCCGGCCAAACCATACGGCGGTGCATGGCGGCCAAATCTTCTACGATGTCCTCTTCTTCCTCCTGGGCCCAATGCCCGGCCAAACCATACGGCGGTGCATGGCGGCCAAATCTTCTACGATGTCTTCTTCTTCCTCCTGCTTGCAGTGATAGGCCCACCCACCGCCACGCCCATCACCGCCTCCTCGATGTCCTCTTCTTCCTCCTGGGCCCGATGCCCGGCCAAACCATACGGCGGTGCATGGCGGCCAAATCTTCTACGATGTCCTCTTCTTCCTCCTGGGCCCAATGCCCGGCCAAACCATACGGCGGTGCATGGCGGCCAAATCTTCTACGATGTCCTCTTCTTCCTCCTGGGCCCAATGCCCGGCCAAACCATACGGCGGTGCATGGCGGCCAAATCTTCTACGATGTCTTCTTCTTCCTCCTGCTTGCAGTGATAGGCCCACCCACCCACCACGCCCATAACCGCCTCCTCGATGTCCTCTTCTTCCTCCTGGGCCCAATGCCCGGCCAAACCATACGGCGATGCATGGCGGCCAAATCTTCTACGATGTCCTCTTCTTCCTCCTGGGCCCAATGCCCGGCCAAACCATACGGCGGTGCATGGCGGCCAAATCTTCTACGATGTCTTCTTCTTCCTCCTGCTTGCAGTGATAGGCCCACCCACCCGCCACGCCCATCACCGCCTCCTCGATGTCCTCTTCTTCCTCCTGGGCCCGATGCCCGGCCAAACCATACGGCGGTGCATGGCGGCCAAATCTTCTACGATGTCCTCTTCTTCCTCCTGGGCCCAATGCCCGGCCAAACCATACGGCGGTGCATGGCGGCCAAATCTTCTACGATGTCCTCTTCTTCCTCCTGGGCCCAATGCCCGGCCAAACCATACGGCGGTGCATGGCGGCCAAATCTTCTACGATGTCTTCTTCTTCCTCCTGCTTGCAGTGATAGGCCCACCCACCCGCCACGCCCATCACCGCCTCCTCGATGTCCTCTTCTTCCTCCTGGGCCCGATGCCCGGCCAAACCATACGGCGGTGCATGGCGGCCAAATCTTCTACGATGTCCTCTTCTTCCTCCTGGGCCCAATGCCCGGCCAAACCATACGGCGGTGCATGGCGGCCAAATCTTCTACGATGTCCTCTTCTTCCTCCTGGGCCCAATGCCCGGCCAAACCATACGGCGGTGCATGGCGGCCAAATCTTCTACGATGTCCTCTTCTTCCTCCTGCTTGCAGTGATAGGCCCACCCACCCACCACGCCCATCACCGCCTCCTCGATGTCCTCTTCTTCCTCCTGGGCCAGATGCCCGGCCAAACCATCTGGAACCAAAACGACGACAACGAGCAAAATGAGTACGCCCATCGCTACATGAGAACCCCGTATCGCAATGCTTGAGCGATTTCTAATTTTTGCCCTGTGCCGGACCTTTCCGAATCTGCTTGATTCTTACGCAAACGGCCTATTATACAAAATGTGAAACAAACAGCGGTTAAGGAAGACCCTTTAGCCGAACTTTTTTTAACATACAGTAATTTATTTACAAATTTTGAATTCCCGCCGTGGAATTTGTTTTAATTTTTGCTGAATTTTGGCTGACATCTGCCTGCAAAATGTTTGGTGCTCACATGGCTGCCCACGTGTGAATTAGCCAGTTTCCAAGGTCTTTTTCATAAACATACCCGGCATTCGAAGGAGTTAGTCACAACAATTTTTCATATGATCACGAACGCACCCTGTTCTCCTTGAGGAATGCCTTCGCGATCATGCTATGATTGAGCGGAGACGATTGAATCTTCTCTACCTTCTTACTCTCTTTCTGCAATTAGCAAATCAATCTTTATCAGGATCATGCGGTAGGTTTTTTTTTATTTATTTTTTGCTACATGATCCCACATCTCGTGAATACCGTATTACGCACATGGATGAGCACGAGGTCGGATATCGGACTATACCCCCGATTTTGACCTCCTGTTGTCCAAGCCAATAACCCCCGATTCCGGTAGCAAAACCAACGATTTTCACCAGGTTTCTTGTCAAACCCCCGATTTTGTACTATTGTCCGAGGATGGTTCTCATCACTGATCACGTGCCTTATCATTCTTGACCTCCTTCTTCTCGCGAGCAGCCTCGAGGTCCTTCACTTGCTGGCGGTACTGCAATTATTATTTATATTATTATTATTTCTATTTTATTTTATAGAATATAAATATATCGACACATCACTTCAGTGGCTATATTATTTGTGTTGACCACAGTACCTATCCAGATTTATAAAAATGTCATTTCTAGAATCAATATTCTTTGAAAATAGTAAGCCCATCAAACACCGTTGTATCCCTATCTTAGATTATTACAGTAATCCCACAGTACCTGTTCGTCCTCGTTCTTGATCGACGACTGAAGCGCAGTGCACACCTTGCCCGGCACAAGCTTCTTGCACTTAAAACATGGAGATTTCATTAACAAATATTAATCAATTTCTTTAAAATTGTTGTTCACTCAATTATAACAAACAATAATTATAGAGACGTGTAAGCGTGAATTGTACGAGCCAGCTGCACGGGAAATATACAATAAAGAAAACGCGATGAATTTGTATTTCACCAGTTTCATTTAACGTGCTCTCAAGCTAATGATTTTTCCTTCACCCATAACTGATTGTGAATACTTAATATAACAAACAGAATCAATTATGTAAACGTTTGGCTACGGCCGACATCACTATTCTGTGCATTTTTTTAAATCCACTAATAAAAACTTTGAAAAACTGATTTTAAAAAATAACCTTCTCCGTCTGATAGTAGTGGTCGACGCTCGAGTATACATTGCCGTCGATCGCGATCGGGAACTGAAAAGTCAGAATTAATTTAAATATTTATAAAAAAAACTATCTAGCTTTCTCACTAGGCGGCACATCATACAATGTGTGTGCTTTTTTTTGAACTGTTGACAAAAATCTCTATTTTGTATCATAATCAAGCAGAAAATGTGCGTTTTTCAGCCCCCTCATTAACACGAAATAACTGAAATAGCCCACCTCATGCCTCGTCGTGAGCACTCCCTTCACACCGGTGAAGCACAGCAGATTATCGTAGATCAGTGCGAACTCCTTCGACTCCACGTCCACAGGGATCGTCGAGAACTACGAATTATTATTATTATTATTATTATTATTATTATTATTATTATATAATTATTTAAATATTTTACAATTAAATTTATTGGGACAGCTATCCACTCGGCATAAGTATTGGACATTGAGAAATATTGGGAATGCACAACTGGTTGATTTTTCGTGACAATAGTTATTTTGTGAATACAAATAAAACTACACTACAGTAAAAGTACCGTACTCCGATATCCGATGCCTTGTTGAACTTGTTCGTCGTCGTCGTTGCTTTCTTAGCGTCTTTAGCCGGCACCTGCAAGCGAGTATCGATATTTCTACCATAGATAAAAAAAAGTAAGGTCCAAAAACTAACCAAAACTATGTCCTTCGTTCATGTTTATTAGTGATATGGAAAATGAAAACATATGTGTAGTGTTTCATTATCCGGATTTGATTATACGAAGATGTCGAGGCAGGTTACAGTAGCCTACCGGGAACTTCTTTGATTTTTGTGGGAATGAGGATGGGAGGAAGGGAATGTTCTGCGAGACAATGCTGGACCAAAAAAGAGAAGAAGTGCCACCTACCCGGGGCTCGATTACTATGTAAAAAAGACGTATCCAACCCACATTTGGCTGATTTTAGCGGATGTGGGAGGGGAAAATTTAAAACCAACGCACATTTGGCTGTTTTTTGCGGGGGTGGGAGGGAAAAAGTAAAAACAGCTCACATCTTTTGAAAGTTTATGTAATCGACTCCTTCACCTACCGTACTGCGCACCGATACGACGGAGCGAGAACGACGCACCGCGGGCGCTGGAGTAGACTGCGCGCGAGGAGCGCTCGGCGGACCAAAGCCGAGCAGTCGAGTCGGTCTGCAAGAGATCAGAGATCAAAGATCATGCCTCGATATAATTACACCCCCCCCCCCCGACTGACACAACTTATTTTATTTATTTATGTGATGCATCAGAATGTGGCAGAAAGCTTCACAATTCCGAAAATACGGAAAACTAGAGATCCTGGTGCATGCGACCTATGCGTTCGACCTGGTAGATAACTCATATCATACCTGATCTCCTGAACGGCCGGGGCAATGTAGTTGTTGGTGTCGAATGGGCTGAGAGCGGGCGGCGTGTTGTTGTTGTTGTTGTTGTTGTTGTTGTTGTTGTTGTTGTTGTTGTTGTTATGCTGTCCTGCGCGATGGTTGATCGCCTCCTCCATCACGACAGCGAACGAGCGCGCCATGTTCACCAGTGCCAGCTGAGAGACAGAGATCAAATACTACCCTCAAAAGGACCTATGCATACCACATTTTGAGCCTAATTTGAACAAAAATTAGAGAAAAGCATACCACCATTACACAGAAACAGAGAAAATAATACGAAACCTAACCACCACATTCCCAATAACCTTCAAAATGCGTAAAAGCATGCCACAATTTAAGTTTCATGACGTGAGTATTTGACCTCTGCTGAGAGCAGCGGAGCACGGTACTCGACTATGATAGGGCCGGTTAAAAAATATTTTTCGTTAAATTATGGGTGAGACGAGTTGTTATCGGAGTACAGTATTACAAAGTCAGTTAGGTGTTAAAGCATTTTGTGTAACTTCCTATCGTGAGCGATACTACTATGTCTGAGCTATAGTATGTTTGCGTTTGCACTGTGTAGAAATCCCCCCTTCTCTGGCTCTAAAAAAAACAATAAAATCAATAATCGATAGCGTACAATCGCTTGGCTACCGTACTCACGTCATGCGTGGTGTCGACCATGCTCGGCTGCGCCTCGGCAATCGCTGCGTACAGTGCACCCACGTGCTGCTGGCAGGACGGATGCTGCAAGGTACGGAAATCAACCAATCGATTGCTGCTTTCAGTACATCTTATCATAGAAATAAAACGTTCCGGGCACACGACTATTAAGCTAAGGGGGCGGAGTTTCAGAATTATTATGCGCGGCAACGCGTGAAAATGCGAATTTATTCAAGCGCTCTTTTGAAATCACTTCTCATCATACTATCATAATCGGTTATTGCTTTTGAAATGAGAAAAAATAACATACACAGCGTGATAAACGATGCGAAAGTGGCGAAAAAAGTACACGATAGATTTTAACGGAACGTTATATTCCGTGGTGTTTGACAACTTTTCGTGCATCTATGATATTAAAAACGATCTTATTTTTGGCAATATGCAAAAGAACAAGGTCCAAACGCCAATCTATTGAATCTCTTACATAACCACATATCACGAAAAGAAGTGATTTCGAAAATCAATAAATCTCACAAAGTCCGAGTTCACGACCGCCCGCAGCACGGCATTCATGCGGAGCACAATGTAGTCGACCGGCGACGGCGATCCCACCGTCAGCTGAGAAGGCTACGGTAGACAAAAAATGCCATTATCTTACGGGCAAAAAACTAGAAAATGAGAAGCTAAACGTTTTTATGAATAGAACTGTTCTGAAAGCTGAAAACCGGTCCGGATGTTACGAAAACAGAATCATTCACAGAATTCGATGTGAAGTAGATAGCCACAAGTGAACAGTATAACATAAGCAGAACAGGAAGAGCACATGCGATGATATTTTTGTTTCATAACGCAGGAAATGAATTGAAATTTTAGAATTCAAGCCGTGTTTAGAATTAAAACCATTAAAATTAGGCCCTTACATTGTGCGCGATGGAGATCGATCCTTGGATGTTGCTCCTCGCGGCGCGCGCCAAGTTCTCGATATCAGTCGGTGTCATCCGGATACTGTAACTGGCAGCGGATTACGGTATGCCGGTAATCATGATGATATTTCGAATATTCTCGCACTGGTAAGAACGAAGACTTAACACGTAAATTGATGAGAGCTACGTACAGAATAACGTAGATGTCACACAATAAAGTGGGGAAAAGTCTAACAATAAGTGAGTTCCACATGCATGCTTTTGATGAACATGCTTTTGATGACACAGCGAAATATTGATAGTGTCAGAAATGAGAAAACAGTATCAAACATAAATGGTGCGAATAAATTCAAAAATCAATCAATGTATAAAAACAGGTGTGAAACGCTTAGATAATGTCTGAATTTTTCTTTCAATGCATTTCATCAATGTAATTAAATATAACAACGTAAGGTATTCAGAGCCGATACAAACGATTTCGACGCAAAACAAATTCACGAGAACCTTTCGAAAAATTAGCTTCTTTATCTGGAACATAGAAATCGCAAATTATTTGACATTGAGCTTTGACCGTACACTGCTTAGTCACTATCAAAACAAAGAATTGCTTACGAAAACATCAACAACATGGGATAGCGATACAACTTCAAATTGGATTACGTGAACGACAAAAATTGCACAACGTTGGGATGATTTAGTAGTATACAATATAATAGCGAATGTCAGCTACCGTACTAGCTACCGTATCCCTTCACTCCTCAATCCCTCCTCTTCTCACTCATAGGAAAGGGGACACATTGCGTCTGGACGCCATCAATCTCTGAACCACTTCAGTTAGCGATCCATTTATCGTAATCTATCAATCCTACAGTAACCTCATTAACCCACCGATGTCATCATAGCCCACAGTAATCAACCAATACTGCCATAACCGTTCAAAAATACCGAATTCGTAGTAGCCTACCGTAAATAATATTATCACATTCTCACTATAATTTGGAAAACTTCGTGTTTTATCGAAATCAATCAATTCTACCGTTAAAAATAAAATAAAATTCTCCTACCGTAACCCTTCAACTCTACCGTACCCCTTCTACCGTAACTCACCGTGGCCGAGTGAGGGATGAACGTCTCATCCTCGTCTCTCACCACCGCGAACGCGGGCGCGGCGCACTGCAAATGGTGTATTCGGCTACCGTTATCGGATAATTGAAGGCTCCGGCTCCATCTCTTATTTCAGCATGGCATCCCTGTGGGAACTTTTTTTACGCATTCATTCTCATCGCTATTTTGAAAATTTTGACACATTTTCAACATAACCGGCTCTGGACTAATCTCCAACTTCCGGTTCTCATTTCCGTACATAATTCAGAACATTTTCAGCGTATGCTGTTTCCCGGCTCCCTGATCTCGGCTCTCACCGCGCGGCCGTGTCATTTCCGAACAAAATTCACCACATTTTCAGCGTCTCCTATTCGCCGGTTCCCGGCCCCCACTCACCGTGCGCTTGTGGTGGTTGGAGCGGCCGGCGTGGCCGCAGGTGCGGCAGCGGAAGTGAATGCCCTCGGCGGCCGGCGTCGTGCCGTGTTTCATCTTCATGTGCGCGATCACCGACGCCGGCGAGTTGCCGTAGTGCCACTACAACGAACGAATGTATTCCATCTTCCGGTCCTGGCCCTTACGGGTCACTCTAATTTTACGGCTCTGAACATAGCTGCCATAGTCACATTACGTATCAGTTGTTAAAAGTTCAAAAAAATAGAGTCGAAAATTGAAAATACGGTAAGGTACGATACGGTAATCCTACCGTACTCTACTCACATCGCAGAGCGTGCATCCCATCGATCCTCTCTTGGCCAATGGGCCGTGTGGCTTCATCGTGCGAGGCGTACGAGGCAGTAGTGCGCCTCCCGCCGCCGGTCCTGCAAAATATTTATTATAATTTTTTTCATAAAAAATTGAGCGCGAACCACCAACGACAGCTTTTGCGGGGGCACAAGAGGGTGTTTTCCGAGTGTGAAAAATCAATATTTTCGACTATTTTTCGGGTGCTCTGCGGTCCATTCATTTTTTGTTATGTTTTCTCCGGATCGTGTAATGAAATAAAGCACAAAAGAGGAATAAACGAGAGATCAATGACTCCAGTATACTCGTCTCACCTCCCATGGGTAGGCTTCTCGCGCGCATGAGCTCGATTTGATCGGCCAGCAGGTCGGTCACGCCCTCCTGCAAGGGACCAAGGTTCAAAGATCGAGGATCAGAGATCAAAGATCACCTCCTGATCCTCTTCCTCATCCATGGTCTCCGCTCCAAAGCCGGGGAACGAGTCGGACGCCAGCGGGAAGTCGGAGCGCGCCGCGCGCGCACGCGTCATCTTTAATTTGAGCGTTTAATCCTCGAATTTTGCTCTGGTCTTTGAATCCTCGCAGAAAAGAATTTTAAAAATGGGCGTTCAGGCTACGGTAGTGCATATTCCAAGCAGAATCTCAACCCTTTTTTAAATATCTACAGCAAGCTCTTTTTCCTAGAGAATCCCACTATAGCCTAGTGTACTAGCGTACTCCATCCTACCGTAACCCATACCGTACCTGACTCCTCGGCATCTCCTCCTCCTCTTCGTCCTCCTCCGGCTCTCTCTTCACGACCAGGTCGGCGGCGGACAGCGAGGAGGCGAACAGAGGAAGGGGATGCTGAATGGAGGAATGGGGGTACGGTAGGTTACGGGGTACTGTAGACACTCAATGAGCTTTGATGTCCTAGTTTCCCGGGGATCCACATAAGGTCAGCTTCGGACATCTTAGCCAAACGCAGCTAAAGTTCCGCCTACCTTTAACGAGTGAGTTACCGTACCTCATACTCAATCTGCGCCGTGGCCGTGATCTGGGACTGGCTGAGAGTCGGGCAGGCTGCAGCTGCTGCAGCGTCCGCAGCCGCTTCCTCACCGCCGCCACCGAGCTGGATGATGATAGGGCGGCCGGCGGGCTCGGGTTTCACCTCAAGGTGTAAAGGTACAGTCAAGGTAAAGTTAAAGACGAACTACTAAAGACTAAGAATTGTAAGACTACTAAGACTAAAGACTACTAAGTTTACTAAAGATATGCCGTTTATGGAGGCGCTTGGGCCGTGTGGCCAGGTTCACACATCGAAAATATATTTCAGTCAACATTTTAGGCCATTAACCATCTACATTGCAATTGATAACGACTTATTATTTTAGCCTACAACAATCCTGTTCTTCCGGTCGGGACCAAAAGCATCTACCGTACCCATCCGGGCGTCCATCCCTTGCCGGACATCTCTCCCAGTGTGCGGTGCAACGCCTCGAGCAGACCGTACGTGAGCGCGCGCACCGGCGTGTCCCTGAAAATCCATAAAATAATTATGTTCGCAAAATCTTCGAAACTTTGTGAGAAATGCTTTTAAAAAAATCATTTAAAAATTGATAAACCCGTGTATGTTTCGGGATCATACGATACAAGTCTCGAAGAAAGAAACATTGAAAACGGTGCGTGATTGTGCCCAATAGTGCCCAATGCTCACTTCCTTCCATCGAACTGCAGCGAGTTTGCGCGCTCGAGGTCAAGCGAGCCCAGCGTGCGCAGGAACTCCTGAAAAAGATCAACCGGGGTTAAATATATAAAAATCTCAAATGTGGTATGCTTTCACAATTTTTGAGAAATTGCTTTGGGATCATCTTCTCTGGTTTCGTGGAACGGTTCTCTCTTCTCTTTTTAAAAAAAAAAGGATTTTAAATGTGACCGTCCACTCACATTGTGGGTGGCGCCGGGGCGGAGGGCCGTGGCCAGCAAGTCGAAGCCCTTGGCGAGCACGGGCACCAGCGCGTCCGACGAGTGCTCCGCGAGCGAGGAACACTGCAATTTTTTTCTCAAATTACTAAGGTACGGGTCAATTTTCTGAGGTTATTTCAATGACCTAACGTGCTCCGAGAGCCAGGAGCACTGCGAATGGAGAGGATTACGGTAGTCACACAGCGTATACGTCGTGAAATAGTTTCAACTCTTCAATTTGAAGGGGTTTTGTAAGAAAGATATAAAAATATTACGCTAGTGCGAATGAAGCAAGGCATTTCATCAAATATGAGTTTCGCTGTCAAAACTATTTTTTATCGAGTTATATTAGAGCAGGATTTAATATTAATTTGCATCGTTGTCACAACAATATCATAACTAGTGCCGTTCAAAGGTGGGATGTGCACAAAAAAGTACAAAAAATATTGTGTTAATTTTGTTTCTATGATATATTTTTGAGGCCGAATTGTCTCTATTCAAATACTATTGTACCTTTGCCCTCCAAACCTCGAGAACCTCCAGCGTCGAGGGTACTGCAGCAGGTGACGCAGGTGCTGCACGGGGCGGAGCTTCAGCTGAGACCGGCATGGCTCTGTAAGCATGGTTGAGGTGACCAACATTCAAACAAGCTATTAATCACAATAAATTCGCGAGGGATTGTGAGGGGAAAGCAGTATCAATTAAAAATAAATCAGGAAAGAGGAATCAATCGCACCATGGAAAAAAACAGATAGAATTCTAGAAGAGGGGAAAGCGTTTTGTGCGATTTTCTAAGCATTATGTAAATGATTATGAACTGAAATCTATTTTAGACGACATGTAAATGCGAAGTGGATTCGTGGTCATGAGAATAAATTAAAGGAACGGCCACGACAAAAAAATGCAATTTATCAATTACATTCGATACTCAGTTGTCTAGTAAATAGGCGCAAATACGGCATTGAGGCGCATATTTTAAAATTTCGCATATTTTTACACGAAATTCGGAAATGAGCATATAAACCATAAAAGGAAGAGCGCCACAGCTAATTGTGAACAGTGAATATTAAATGCATCAGCTAGCTGCAGACAATTGCAAATGATTGACTCGTCTCGGACCATATCAGCGCGCAAATGAGAAGCGCGCATGTTCGTAATTACGCGTAAACCTTGTTTACCATGCTAATCGAGTCCGACAAGTAGATCAATGCGATTACCGCACTCTATAGCGATTATGTAACAACTATGAAACTTGGAAACCGCATGAAAAGAAGAGAGGTCATGAAAGAAAATATGAAAGAAAACATGATCACTAAAATAATTTGTGTCCAAAAAAATGCAATTTCGTGTAATTTTGGAGAGCGCGCACATCACTTTAAAGGTAAATTAAACGCTCTTATTTTAATTTTTTTGTATTATTTTTTAATAATTACTCTTAATACTATCGTCAAGAACCAACTATCGGGGATAATATTCATTAAATATATAAAACTAAGAAATATCACATATTGTGCAGGCTACCCATGCATTCAATTTATGTATTTCTTACGATTCATTAATGTTCGACATTAATTAAATTCCTGATCCCGTTTGGGCTGATCAAGCTAGAGATTTGTCGTTCGGCATGCTCTCTTACTTCCACTGTCCAGCGAGAGCGCATGCACAACGAAGAGACGAGACCATTTCTCAAGCTCACGGGCATAAGTGGCAACGTTCCTAAGGGACACAAGTGTCCAGGGAAAGGAAAGGAAGATGATCGAGTCAAGGCTATCATAGGAACAGCCGAAAATTCTCATTCGTTGAGTGCGTTATCTGACAAAATTTGAATGTTTTTTTCGATTTGCAAATGCTGTCTGAATAATGGACAATGGTTGAGTTTTTCTCATTTTTGAATCGAAAATTTGAGAAACCGCTGATGATTAGAGGAGATATTTATCATCATACTCAGATATCATTTCTGTGCACCATTTGAAGATTTATAATCAATTCTATATTTCTTATTATTTCTTCTCTCTTCGATTAAGAAAGAATCCAGCTCTTCTAGTTGAAATATCACGCTTCAAATATGTTTCATGAAGAATTCTTCTCAAATCTTTTTTCTTGCGTTTTATTGATCTGTCGAAGTTTAAATCATCTGACCACAGTAATAGTGGCCGAAAGGATTGTAGATTTCGTCCTGATCTTCATCAGCTGTCACGTGTTTGTTCTCTGAATTACATAACTCCCTACACGATTCGATGTCTTCTTTCCAAACCTCTCTTTAAGCGTTTGGGTTAGATTATATAAGCCATCTGACTAGTGTATAGAAAACAATAGTTGCCTAACTATCGCAGGTGAATTATAGATATAGGAGGACTCTCTATTCCAAAATTTTTAGTTTTTATGACATTTTCTACCAGAAATCAGTTTAAATATACTTCATCCACACCCGATTTGTTTTCTGGGTGGTTCCCTGCATGACTCAATGATTTCTTCCTGAACCTCACTTAACTTTCTCCTCTCTCCCTCAAGTGTCCCTCTGTTTCAATTGGCTGATTTGGAAGGAGTTGTCCGACTCTCTCAATTCTTCACGATCTCGCGCCCTCTCTCACCAGCGCCTTTTAGAATAATCATTGCCCTCAGGACATCGGTGCCTTGTTTTGACTTGTTTGGCTAATTTTGAAATGCTGTCTTGGCTTGTTTTTGGTGAAACATCACGTGTGGCAAACGGTTGTAAATATCGAAACTGTTCTTCGATTTTTTCATAAGAACTTAATCGGCTTTTGTTGCAGATGTATTATCCAGCAACTGGGTAGATGTTTTTATTTGTGTGATGCATTTTTATGCCTGCGGAAACGTATGCGTTGTTGCAACGGAATATGGTGTCAATCAATCCAGATCCAATTCTTTCCGCTACACGCCCCGGGCACTCTACTCACTAAGTAACGGTGCTAAGTAATTTCTCCTGCCTCTCCCTCCCTGAGCTACAGTAATGGAACCTTCTAGTTTGCAGTATTGCTAGAGTAGTGTGTGCCAAACGAGTCTCATTACTGCGCACTCTGACCTACCGCGAGTTACGGAACTATCGCGGGCATACTGTAACTAGTACTCTTTCAATTTGATAGATTTTTTTGTTTACAAAATTATTTTTAATCTTGCATTCTTGGCAAGGTCGTCTCTTAGCTAACTCATCTCCATCGATGCAACGTTTTGCAATGATTGGATTTTCTGTTTCTGATGTCGGTGCCATACGATATTCCTAATACAGTCTTCGAATACTCGCTTTCGGGAAGTAATTTCAATACTCGATCTAGTATTTATTGCAATTCATTCAGTACTTTCCGAATACCTCTATTAGATCTTGGTTCGCAACCCCAAAGCCCCGACTCCCACTTTTTCCTGAAATCCTCTCCCATTTCCTGCCTGTTGCTCACACACATATTTGCCCGGGCAGCCTGCCCGCACATTTCTGGTATTTCACACCCTGACAAGTGCACATACAGGAAGACTAAGAGGGGGGGGGGTGGGAGGAGGAGGGAAAGGAGGGAGGAGGAGGGAGGAGGAGTGAGAGTTTACATCCTTTGCCTACTGTTCATGGTCAAGCATCTCCCCCTCGGTTGAGGAGAGGGATCTCTGAAATCCTGATCAGTCCATTCCCTTCCGAAACTCGCGCATTTCCCTTTCCGAGTCTTAACGATTTGTACTTTTTCTAAGAATTTATCTCTGCAATGCGAAATGTCGATCACGAATTGATTCTTCTTTAATAAAGTCTTTATTGTTCCTATCCAATATTTAACGATGAAGAACTTGAATGATTAGTTATGGTTTGAGCAATCTCTTTCGGTCCTCTTCAGGTATGTTTCACAACCCCCTTATCCATTCTACCCGCCAATGTTGCCAATGGGACATCGATTCTTTCCGAAAATATAATTTATTTTGTTAACTTCCGTATCTCCCCTACCGTACACCCACAGTATCCTACCTTATCCCGCGCACATCCTGTTTACCCGCTAACCCTCTACTTGCTCGCGCATCTCGCCGATCATTGTTATTATAGGGGAGGAAAATCTTAGCCCCTTTCACCAAACCTGAGACCCCCAATAAAGCTCACACATCTCTGTGAGTTTGACAACACACCATTCGAGTCTATTGTGAATCCTCAATCCGACCCGTTTTTATTCTTTTCTAACGATGTGCGAGCGGCCTTAGGATATGGCTAGGGGGATATGGGACTCGGCCCCCCGTCGGGGCTAAATCCCGGCCCTGATCCGCCCCCGGCTCGTCCAGGCATTCTTCCTGGCCGCATTATGGATACCGCCGGCTCTCTTGCGCGCCCGACAGCGAGATAGTGCGCGAAATCAGGAGAGTCAGGACTCTCCGCCTTTTCCATGGTCTCTAGCAGGTCAGAGATGCGAGAGATCACGCGAAATGAGGAGAGCAGGCGTTCGTCATGTTCCCCAATGCTTTACAATGCGGCCGGGTTTAGTTTTCGACCAATTACGCGGCCCGGCCGAGCGTTCCCTTCTTCAGCTAAGAATGATTGCGTTAGCCAGTTCAGTTCAGCGCCAGCCATTTGCCGCGCACGCTTTAAACCATTGGCCCTGCCCTTCCCTTCCCGGCTCCCGGCTCCAGATCCGGCTTCCGGCTTGCCCAAACCATTCCCCGGCCCTGGATTTCTCCATGCCGTTCCATTGTCAGGCCGCATCCATCACTTTCTCCTCCCCTTCTAACCCCAAATGAATGAGGGAATAGGGGGTGCAAAAAACGGTCTGTGAGCCGTTTGACCGAGCGAGTGATTGGCGCAGCGGAGGAGAGAGATAAGGTTCATTACGCGCCCCATCTCTCTTATTTCCTCCTTCTTCTTGCCTCTGTTCTATCACACTTAGATACCGTGTGGCTCAACTTAATCCATATTGGTTCTAATCGTACCTTCATTATGTCTGATCTATTCTGATCTATTCGAAACCTTGAATGATCAGTAGATATTATTGCAATTTTATCTATATCTAATCGTCGCCATACTTGTGTTGTGTACAACACCAAGCGACGACTGAATTACAATCGCTTTAATTGTGAAATCAACTTTACCTTTCGTTTCTCTTATCTGTATGTTTCTCTTATCTGTACGAAATGACAGGCAGGCAAACATGCCGTCCCGATATTTTTGACTATGGCTGCTATGAACGATAAGAGACGATTGATGAGCTGCATCTCAGTGAGAGAAAGAGATGAATGCGATTGAAAACTGAAAAATCATTGCGCGACTCATGAAGCATTCATGTGCGATTTTTTAACGCTTACCTTTTTTGCCTGCGCTTAAACTTCCCTTTCGATCGACTTTCCCACAAGCCCTTCTCTCTGATTAGCTGGTTTACCCTCTGCCATTTTGTGTCGAGACTTTTTGACCACGAAGATTTCTGTTCTGAAAGCTCATCAGCTATCGGTTATTTGAACAGTCTATCTACTGATTTGGCATCGAAAGCATGCTGAGTGCAAGAACTACGTAACAATTTATCATGGGTTTATGGTGTTAGATGGCTACACATAATGGGCTAGGGTCATCCTTCCTCTCTAGTTATCTACGATCTTCCTTCCAGACAGCTCACCTTATTCTCTGCGATCTCTCCATCTCACATGATCTCTCCCTTTATCTAACCGACAAGAGCCAATGCGATCTGAAGAGTGCCATTCCTTTATGGACTCCGCACGCAAAAAGAGGACATCATCCTCACATTTTCCGCAGTGGCAATGAATAGCCTCCTCCTCCTTGCCTACTTTCACCCATATCTCATCCATATTATCTGCCCCCCCCCCCTTCCTTCCCTTCCCTTTCCGCGTTCAGCTAGGTTTCACTGCATGTTCTGGGGTGGCATATAGCAAGCTTGCTTTTCGCGACCTAAGAAGGTTGATCATTGGTTCATCTGGACACCTTTCTGCCGTGAAATTTAAATATTTTGCTCTCACCATTCCTAATTTCTTTTCCGAGTTCAGCTAGTTTTCACCACGCCTATGTGATGTGCGATGGAAGCACGATTTTATTCTTCTTAGGAGCGCCGTCGCAAAAAAACAATATTTGGTAGCCCCAGATTTCTCACTTATTCCTTAAAAAAGTTCAAGCCCTTCCTGCGAACAAGCATTCATTCTCGCAGAATTCAGCAGCATGCCTCATTTCGCGTGTTCTCTCTGATAAATGAAGAGACCCCCTCTCTCTCTCTCTTGTCAAACCAATCCTACCTCAAGCTCCTCTTCACAGCTACTTTTCCTGCAGAGTCTAGTCCCATCCCTCCCTTCCTCTCAATTCCTGATGATTGCATAACGCCTAGTTCGCGCGCTTGAGCCCCGTTCCAATCATGATGAGCTCTCTCTCGTGTTCTCTTCGTTTCGCACACTATCTCGCTTTCTCTGCTCGCCTAGAGATGAGGAGGTTCGAGGAGAGCCACTTGCCACTGATTTTCTTCTCCCAGTAAAACGATCTGGAATAGTAGCGTGCCAGTGGGGGAAAGGGAGCTTTAGCAGAAAAAGGTGACCCGAGGCGGAAAATTGCGTGCTGATTGTGAAAAGTTTCCATTAGAGATCACGTGAGATCATCCAAAAATACAAGATTACCGTTTTTCGAACTCCACAATTCAAGATTCGATTCCAAGAATTTGCGATTTTGCTGATAATTCTCGCATTTTCTCTTAATTTTAACCCGCGCCTCTACTGTCTAACCCCCTAACGCTAGATGCATGCATAGTTTGCTCGAAAAATGACGAGCGACCCCTGCGTTCTCGAGATTGGTTCCTTCTCCGTATTCCCTCGCGAGGGATACCACAACCCTACATTCCACTGACAACTCCTTCCGGAAGGTTCATTCACCCCTTCACAATTAACATCCGCCAAACCCGCTTCATCCCCCCACTCCTCCTTCACTATCAGTTATTGTGTTGTTCTGTCGCAATTGTCCTCTGTGTATGGATAGAGCGCCGTATCTTCATTCTCCACTGTCTCTCGTTTTTCTAACAGGCGTTGGAGTATGGGGAAACGGAGGTACTGTCCCCTCCCACCCCTCTTAGTGATAGCGAAAGCTTCCCACTACTTCTAACCAGTAAGTAACCGTCCTTCTTTTTACCCTGCGTCCCTTCCGTTTGCGGCGCGTGAGGAAGGCGCCTACTGTAACTATTTTTCCCTACCGTAACCTATCTATTCTCATTCTCGTTTCAAATACACCCCTGTGTATCGTTCAGTCTCTCGAAGCTAGGGGCAGTGAATGATCTCTCATATGACTACAGTACTTATTGATGATAAACTTGCGCGGAGGAGCATACAGTAACCTACCGTATCCTCATTCGCTCATTCTGACCTACCGTATCCTCATTCGCGTCGACCTCATAAGCCTACCGTACCCCTTTTATAGAGTCAGGCCAGATGTTGGAGCACTTTTCCGACTCGCCTCTGCAAACGCCGTACATTATTGACACATCGACTCCGGAGACGTTGGAACGAGACTTCTACGCATGGCTGCATGTGCGTTTATCCATTTGTGTTATATCTACAATATGAGTGTAATCCATTACCAACTCTTCGCAAGTCAATATCTTGTAGTTGTTCTGAAACATATTTAATAACACGCGCTCATTGTTCGATACTGAATACAGCAGATCTCATCATCTTCCTCGTCTATTTTTATCTATCTCTTTCTCGCCCTCATAAATTCACTTAGATTCTATCATTATTCTCGATCATACGTGCGCTCACTTTTTTGCCGCAGTCTCACGCGTGTTTGTCTCTCCTTGTTTCACACGCTCTCTCGTCGGTCAGGCAAGGCGATAGATAAGGCGAAATGAAGAGACCAAGATCGTCGATAAGAGTGTTTGTATCGCATCAGCTGTATACATTCTTCATGTCATGTCTAAGTGCGTGACCCCACTAATTAATTGCATTCTTAATTGGTTTGGCTGTTCGCACCTACCTAGAAATAACTATTCAACTCTAGGGCAAATCTACATGCCAACTACCTCTTACCATCAATGAAAGTCGGGGCTTTTCCGGAATGTTCTTTCGCAATCTCAAGTGCGCGCTCTCAACAAGCGGTCTCTAATTGTTAGGATTAGCAGGGGATATCGAAGTAAGGTCCTCCACTTTTCGCCCGCTCTATCGCTGGTTTGAGAAATATCCATTCAGATATCGAGCCTTTTGAATTGAAAAGAGGCGCCACTTGATCTACTTGCCAAGCTGTTTGAAGCGTTTTGGCAAAGGGAAGCATTTTGCATGCTTCAGGGAGTATTGGCCATTATCTGAGAAATAAACATACCGATTTATAAGTAACACATTTTATGTGCTTGGTAAACCACACGATTTCGAAGGTAATAGCCGCCTCCTCATACTTTGTTACTGCCTTTCATCTCATCTGGCTCCGATTGCAATCCGTGGGGTGCGCCTTTTCACAACAGTCGATCAGATAATTATCGGCTAGGTTCAGCTGAGGAATGTGGCACTTCCTGCTAGCTAATAGTCTCACGAATTTCTTGTACGTTGCAATAGTATTACGAGTCCAACATTAAAACAAATGGTTTCACGTATCGATGAAGCAACTAGGATAAGTTCGACACTTTCGACACATAGGTAATCCGAATACAGATGGAATCAATTTTGGGTTGATCTACACGTCTGAAACATTCCACGGAAAATACGTTGAGTTTCACTCATTCTTCAAAATGGCGAATACTGATTGTTACTAATTATTGATTGTTGGCTAGTGGATTTCAACAACTAAATAACCATTGAAATTTTAGTGCTGAGAAACTTTTTACGCAATTGAGATCTGGAGGGACCTGACCATTATTTTTTCCATTCTCGGTTATGTTATGCATAACTTTTCAGAAGAACCATACAGAATTTTTGAAGGCATTCCCCAGTCATCTAAATTCAATTGCATCGAACTTATTTAGAGAATAGATCAGGCGGGGTCTAATCAATGGCACAGCTTTCATGCTTTCTCCTCTCTTTCTCTTGTTTGTGGCAGCCGTGAGACCATTTTTTGCTGGGTCCACTAACCTTTCCCCTGCTCTTTCTTTCTCTGACCTCTCTTGATTCTTCATGCTTTCTCGCTCTCAGTGATCATCTAGAAAACAACGGTTAGAGCTCCCACTCTCAAGCGGGCAATTAAGATCATCAGCGATAGAGGGGGATGCGCAAGTTGATGTAAGGTTACCAATCGTCTGTCTCTCTTCATTTTCCATGCTCTCTCGCTCCGACTGACCGACGAGAGTGTCTGCGAAATGGAGAGAGTAAGACAATCATTCTTCTAGAAATTCTTGTCTGGTAGATCCGACAATGCGAGAGGGCACGTGAAATAGAAAGGGTTAGACGAAAGTTTAAGTTTCTGTGTTGTAAACAAGCGGCATTTCACGATCCCCCCATTTTGAGAATGGATGATCTCATGAGGCTGTTAGATGCCATAGAGATAAGCATCCGCCATTAAATGATCAACAGTTTGAAAAAAAGAAGCTAGAATGCACTCAACTCGAGAGTAAGACTCCTTACACTGAGATACAATCGGGCGCCGTTAAATTATTTGGCTAAGATGAAAGGGCAAGCCATTCGCATGTAAAAGTGCTTCAGCAAACTAGTAAACACTCGGCCAAAACAGATTCAGAGATACGTGATGTACTGAGTTGCTATAAAGATAGCATCAGACGTCATTAACTCATTTGGCGATGTAAAAACGCAGAGATCATTGATCAACATCTCATAGTAAGTGTACCAAGATTGATCATAAAACGATCGAGTGTAATGAGCTCCATGATCTCTTGTCAGAAAAAAACCATCGCTTACATTCTCGCCGACCATTCATGCGACGCAATAAAAATGTAGCAATAACGGACTTTCTCTCTGATGAGAGTGGCGAGAGAGTATGTGAAATGAAGAGACGATTGCTCATATTTCAAGCGTTAGTAATGACTCATTACATTCTTCGGCGGTTCAGATCACTCATTGACCTGTACTTGCTAAAAGGCTGTACGTATTCGCTGGATATTGATTCACAGATGGTGATCATGATTTAGCAGGAGAATCTATCTGACTCTCTTATCCGACGTACACCATTGCGCACACCGTTATTCTATGCTTGAAACATATTGAAACATAAATTTTATGATTCCCAGATGACGAACTCATCAGCCACAGGCAAAGATCAAAGATCAATTCCAGGCTTCCGACGATTTCTCCTCGTCCACCTCTTCAGGACGATGCTTCGAAGACCTGTCCCACTCGCATCCAATAGATGGTCGAGGAGGACAGGAAACGCCCGTTGACCCGTATGAACAGATGCAACATGGACACTATGAAATAAAGGTGCGCTCTTATCTGTGTCCGGCACTCTCTCGCACCTTTTCCCGGCTTTCACGAGGGACTTCCGTTGATCCGTCCGTTGATCCGTAATGCAATATACAAATAATAGGAAAGAATGTTGCTAGGATTAATAGGTTTCAATGATATATCATCGGTACATTTGGAACAGTAAGTAAATTTGGAAATAGATGCCCAACCACTTAACGGCCGCTTGGCGACTTTCACTTTCGTAGAAAAGTTTCAATAAAAAAAAATTTTGTTTGAAACTTCTTCCAGCATCTATTGAATCGCATTCCGAAGAGAAGGGTAATAGCCAAACGGTGAAAGATATTGGTCAGCACACAATTATTTGATCATCATGCAATTTGTCAGGCCGTCCCACTGGAGATCGGCTACTCGCCGCTGCCCTCCATTGACCTGGTAGTGTTCGGAGGAGGCGGAGGCGGAGGCGGAGGTGGTGCGAGGAGTGGTGAGTTCGATTACGGTAGTCGCCTTTTCGTAAAGGTCGCCTAATGAAAAATTCGGCGGAATTCGATAATATCCGATACCGTATCCCTCAGGGTTCTGCGCTGTGCCCCAGCAGCAGGTGGTGCAGTTCGTGATCGAGAAGACGGAGGAGGGCTACGCGACCGACGACAGCCCGGATACGGTAGGCGACTTTTTCGAAACGTCGTGCAATGGAAAAAAATGCCGTCTTGAACTGGAAAATGAACATTCTAAACTTTAGATTCGAATAGGTTTCACACCACCTTTACGAATTCTAGTCATCGTCCATTTCGATTTTTTTCATTTATTTTTAAACAAAAAATACAATTAGGTCTTAACGATCTTAGCAGTGATGTCTCTGTGATTCAGTGAACAAATCTGGAAACGGTAATGTCTCATACTGTCTAATATTAGCCATTCCAGACGGCGTACCTCGAGGGTTCCCTGTCCTCTCCCTCCAATTCGATTTCCTACTCGTCCTCCACCGGATCGCCCTCCGCCCTTGATGACCCGGCAGCGAGAAGCTCGGGTGGGTCTACGATATTTCGTTTTCACAAAGTCGATAATTAGCTCTCGAGTATAATAGTTTGTAGTTTTTATATCTTCGTCATTTTTAACCTGCTAGATAATGTCTTAGCAGAAAGAACAGTGATTGTTCCGTGAACTTCGTTGGACGAATCTCCGATGTCAAATTTTTTTCGGTTTGATACCATTTGCGAACTTATTCATGGCCTAGAGTTATTTCGAAATGTCATACTCACCTCAATTGGAACCAGGAATGTTTGGCCACTTTCGCTTCGTACTTTCCAATTTGTTTTTCCTTTTCCTCCCTGCACCCCCTCAAGCATAACTACATGCTAGCTATCAGTACTGTTATTGTGCTTGTTGCTATCAGTAGCGGCGCTCTCTCCGTTTCGCGCACTTTCTCGCACTGTCCCCCCTTCTGACTCTCTCCATCGGCAATGCTCTCTCATTGGTCATGCAAAGTTAGCCATTTAGAGGAGACTAAAAAAGGGTAGAGCCACCTTGGAAGACAATAAAGGGGGTAATGGATGGACAAAACAAAAGGGACTGATCCGACGATTGTATAGTCGTTCTAGGTGATATATTACTTCTTGACATGCTAGTTCTAGGAAGAGTCATAACTTATGCGTTCGGCCATTAACTGGATAGGCTCTCCTCGAAGCTCATCTTCTCTCGACGGTCAGAGAACCGAGATAGTGTGCTAAAAGTGGAGAGTCTGGGATTCCCTTCTGCTCTCTTCAATGTCCCTGATCCCTCGTCGGTTAGAGAAACAGGAGATCAAACGAAAAGAGGAGAGTCATCAGCCAAACCTCTAGTGATATACTACTCACGGAACGCGTCCTTTTACTGTGGGGGATTTAGTCGCTCCGACAGGTTTGGAAATCACTTACCACTCCATTGACTGTTCTGAATCAGCCCACTTGACCCTTGAGGAAGGATGATGGAGTAATTACTCTCTCGATTCCGCATGCTCTCTCGCCTATCAGAGAACCAAGAGAGATCAGGGGATAGTGAGAGAGTCAGGTCACTCTCCTCAATTCATACGATCTCTCGCTTTCTCTTACCGGTGAAATATCTTGAAGAAAGGGAAAGCGACCCTTGAGGGTAGAGTTACTGCGGTAGATAATGAAACGCCGAATAGTGAAAGTGGGGACTTTCGCAGGATAATATAAAATGAACTCAAATTAGCGATATAAATTCAATATTCGCATTCGAAATTGTTTGGGCGCTGAGCAGAAAGTAAGCATAGTTTCGAACTATACCAAGTAGAATTGCAGAGGTTCCTCACGTTTGATTTCTCGAACAGACATTCGTTACTGTGCGTAGTTTGGCCTTAAATGGCTCTATCTTAATCGAATGGGTTCTTAATTCACTGAATTCTTAGTTAAAGCGAGCCGATACTTGCGAGACTTTATTGTTTGACAAATGCAAACTGCACGTAGTTTTGCCACGAACGGCTCTATCTTCGGCAATCGAACACCTCTAAACTCATGAGTTTAATTAATTCTAAGTCAGAGCTGCCATCCATTTCATTACAAGCTGCTCGTAGTTTGGCTAAGATGATTGACGCTAATCTTTGGGTCTGCTCTAATCTTTCGGAAATTGTGCCGGTCCAGGGAGAAAATGCCATGATTGGCACATACCGGTCGCTTTTTGCTGAGGAGGATGCGTGGGTGCTCAAAGATGGGCATTATCCCGATCGGCTTGAAATGAGTGGTTGCGCTCGATATTTAGGGATCATACACTATTTGGGGGGGGGGCTATTTTGGTCTCTGTTGTGTAAGATAGAGAGATAGAGGCTCGGTTGTGTTTCAAGTTCTTTATGAAATCGATCGCAGCCAAATTTATTCAAACTTGTGTATAGGAATTTGTCAAAATATAAATAACATAAATTTCGTGAAAAATATCATAGTTTTGAACAGCCAAGAGATCTAATTAAAAACGACAGCGGGTCTTCAACTGCCCCTACCTTCAATCATTATCCTGAAACGTGCTAGGCAATTGGCTCAGAAGCGTAAAAAACGCGGGTGATTAGCGCATTGAGTTTGAGGAGAAAGGAGCTTGTTCTCCTCTATTCACATGCTATCTGGCTTTCTTTAACCACAAGAATTTGATCGCTGGAAAGAATGGGAAACCGGACAGGGGCTATTTGGAACACATTGATGATCAATGATGAGGAGAATGATGAAGGGGCGAATTAATGAAGAGAGACAACGCCTCTAAATGGTTTTACACTACGATACGTTCGCATGGATTAGTAAATAGGCCGCTGGCAAAGTCGGGTTTCAGTTGGTAAAAATGGCGTAAAAACGTGGTGTTGTTCCGGAAGCAGTGCTCATCACTTTCATCACATCACCTATATTCGTTCATCACCTGTATTCGTACCACGTGCCGTAGTCCTACTTGACCCAATAACTTCAGTACCCAACCCTACCGTATCCCGAAATCGACCGTACTCTTCAGCGCTCTCAGGTCGGAATCAGCTGGGCCGCACGTACTCACCCGGTCTGCCTCTATCAATGAAGGAAAGGGAGTATATCGTGTCACTGTTTCAGGTTTATTTTACTACATAACTTAACAATATTCATATTCTTACAATATTTATATTTTCCTAATTAGAAGAAATAAAGACTTCATCGAAAACATTCAGTAGCAGCTGGTTTCTAGTGATTCTGAAACATAAGCAAAAGAGTACTTTTTTCTGACGTTGTTTTATTGATCGAATATTTTTATCACAATTAGAGAATCATAGCTTTAACTTCAGAATGGATGGAAGATTTGCGACATAAGCCGGAAATTGTGCGTAACGCATTCGTGCGTGAGCAAGATACTGAACAGGTACGGTAACTGCAGTATTTGGATATTTACTCAGTCGGTGATCGAGTGTTTCACTACCGTAGTAAGCAATATTACAAACAGGTACGGTAACCACAGTAAATCGCCCATTCTGCGATTGAGTATAACTTTACCGTGGCGGTTTGATCCGGCTTTGTATTGTTCAATGACTCAAAAGATATTGTACTTTCCGTACTAGATATTCGATACGGTATGTATCACGCTCTCTCGAAAAATTCAATATTCCACAGATACCGCACCACCGGCTCTGTCAAGCCTAAGGAGGCCAAGGAGGGTCGGACTGAATCTCCTCTGGTAGCTGCCATAAGAGACTACCGAGCGAGACTGGGCATGAGCAGGCAGAGCGAGATCAGGGAACAGGTACGGTAACTTTGAATAAAGAATAAAATAGTACCGTAATCCAGACGTATCGATTAGTAAACTGTAGTTAGATAGAGAGCGCTGAAGAATACTGTAATTTGTCTCAATTTGTGAGTGGCGAGCAAATGAGCGAATTTGTTTTTGTCAGACGACAATGATGTTGGACTATCGTATAGACCGATTCTCTCAAAAATTGATAATCTCAATTTTAAAAAAACCAATAATTCCAGTTGATCGCTGACGGCATCTGTACACGGGACAACGCGCCGTCGAGGTCATCCATTAATCAGTGAGTATCTCTCACTGTCTGACTCTCTCAATTTCGTGTACTCTCTCATCGGTCAGAGACAGTTAGAGAGTGTGGACACAGGAGGGAGCAAAATAGACTCTCTCACTTTTTCCTCTCGGTAAATAACAAAAAAATCAGAATGCGTTCACACCGAATACGTTTCACGTTGACGCCAAATGAATCTGTTTCAACGATTCTCGTTACATAGTATGTTAATAAAATATTTGAATAAGGTGAACCTTCTGATTGAATCAATGTGAAACGAAAAAACGGCAATTCCGCAAAAGCGTAGCAACTTTTTCGTACGTTTTTTTCATGAAGCGCACCCCTCTTTTAATTACGCTAAAACTGCTTCGAACTTTAATGGACAGAAGCGGTTAGATCAAAGAAGATGTTGTGAGGACAACCTTTGTTTTTTTCTTTTGGTACATTATGTAGGTACTTATCGGACTGGCTTGCGAGTATAAGAAAGGAGGAGAATCTAAAGAAATTGTATTTTTTGCAGCATTCTCCGCACAAAATTGGATCTGAAGAAGGTGAAGAGGGAGAAACGATGAATTTGTATTGTAAATAAGATTATTTTTAATTTGTAAAAATGCATTTAATCACCATATCCGAGTAGTCTTGCTAGACCTTCTAGACCCCACATCAGCTTTCATTTCCTCCATATCTCTGACAGTCCCTCTTGCCTTAACCTTTCTGACACCTTTTTCTTTCATAATTTCGCCCAGTTTGCCAGTATTCTTCAATGACCTTTCCATCTACTTTCGATCAATATTCTTTCATGTTTGCAATACTCACTCCTGCAACGAATATGTAATCAATAAATGTGTTAATCATACTGTAAGTCGATTTATAATGCGAATAAATATTAAAATAATATATAATTTTGAGAAAATGTACAAACAATTGTGAGAAATGGACAAGAATCCGTGTACGTTCACGCGAGAGATCAATTCGACCCTATTTGTTTCACACTGACCTCTAGCTCGGAAAAAAAAGGGTACATATTTGGAACTGCGCAGTCGAAAATATGAATGAAATAGGGTTCAGAAAATTTCGCAACATATACTTCAAAAAAGTAGTGATCAAAAGTAAACCTATTTTTCGATCTGTGAACTAATTTGTGTCGCCTCAAAACGATAATATCTAACTCGGAATATTTTGAATTACGTTGCTGTGGCAATACTATTGGGCTTCTGATGGCTGATCGTAATTGAAAAGTCAGTTGTCGATCAGCTACAGTAGTCAATCCGTAGTTGCCTCAGCTAGCGTGCCCGATAGGTCCATTCGGTCCTCGTGTGCGGCCTGGATCTCGTCCCTGGACGATTGACGTCGCTCGGCTGTCGCCGTTTTAGCCGCAGCCGCAGCTAGACGAGCGCCTGAAATCGAATAAATGTTTTAAAATATTGTAAAATATTTAATCGTTCCGCTTATTATTCTGCCAAGTACCCAATTCGACTGAAGAGCATCCGACCTTAGCCTAATGTTACCAATTGTTTCCTAGATGCTCTAGAGAAAATTATTTATTATTTTAGGCGTAATCAACCTACGATGACGATCGACAATTTGTAGTGATTTTTAATATAGATTATTAGGCACGACCTTGTCATGAATCCATTGAACGATTGAACGAAGCAATCCCTTCATATTTTTAGTTACGAATGAAACGCATCCGATGAGTCCGCGGTTTCGCAATTGCGGGTTCGAAACTTCTAATTCTAAACAAAATCCACAAAAAGTCAATCGTTAAACTTTGAATTTACAATTGGATTTCGATACTTTCCATTCTCAATACCAATCATTACGGCACTATTTTCAACTAGCGGAACTGATTTTCGAAATTGTATTTCAAATAAAAATAAAACTTTCCAAACGTGATGTGTGCGTGGTAGCAGTGATTGCCGAGCTCGAGTGTCATCATTCCCAGACCGACCCTGGAATGGAAAAAAACAATGAAAAAAAACTAAAGCACATTCTCTTCAACTACGCTTTTGAAATTAAAAACTTTAAGCTCAATTTTTTTTAGTTCGTCGCTAAATGAAGATGGAAATAATTACCACGCCTAGAGATATACGGACACCAACGAACGGAGAAAACTACAACCGAAAAAGAACAAAAAATGTGAAGAAACTCGCCACAGAGGGAGCATGAAGAGGTAGATGGGCATCTCGGTTTTCATCACCTGGAATGAACGATTTATTTACTTATCAGAATCACTTCCTACGTCCTTCATTTCCGATCAATGTCTCAATTCGCTTTCTAATGTTCAAGACTTGGAAAGGACTTCCAAGATCCGAATATAAATTTGTGTGTGATGTGCTCAATGAAGAGACAGTTTCTTCAATTTTGTCAGTCGTTGTCGATGTCAAATTTTTCTTTACCTTCCTGAAGAAGTAGAGCAATTCGAAGGCGAACTTGGCAAGGATCACCACTGTAATCATCTTGTAAATATATTTTGCAAAATTCTTGAGTGAATGCCGATAAATTTGTTCTTGCGTTGATTTTTGAGAACCTCGAATTTGGCAGACCTACAGATGCGATTAGATCGATATTTAACTTGAAGAATGTTTGATGAATTTTCCGGTAAAGCATAAATCAAAGATCAATTCAATGAAATGGATCGGAGAATCACATAGGTGTCTGATATGTTTCAAACGTGTTTATATTAATGATGTTTGGGCTTTTCAAGTGTTTATCGTACATCGCCCACATTACCGAACAGACGAACATTTTTTACTTTTTTACTTTTTTTAAAGTCAGCGAATTCGCATCGAATATTCCTAATTTTTGTTTCATATTTTTGTCCACCCACAATTCCGCGTAACTTTTAAAATTGAACGGTGAAATATTTATTTAAATGGGTGAAAAATTGGAGTCGAAAGTAGTGAAAAGTGGGGCAGCGGGCTCCAAGTAAAGCCTAAACGCCGGCTCTACCGTAATCACCCTTCCGTCATCACTTTTCGCTCTTGCGGCTCCAATTTTTCACCCATTTAAATAAATATTTCACCGTTCAATTTTAAAAGTCACGTGGAATTGTGGGTGGACAAAAAATACGAAACAAACATTAGGAATATTCGATGCGAATTCGCTGACTTTAAAAAAAGTAAAAAAAGTAAAAATGTTCGTATGTTCGGTAATGTGGGCGATGTACGATAATCTCTCTTGTCACTTTTAAGAAAAAATAATGATCAGAATGGGAAACCCAAAATTGAAGAGTAGATAATAAACGTGAACTAACAAGCCATGGTGAAGTATCCGCGAAGGTGAAAGACATAAGAACGCCAGTCGTTCGCTTCGGGCTTGTTTCTGAAGAATCGTCTTGAAATTGGATCGTTAAGGCAAAAATATAAATCCAGAATTTGGTTCAAGGCATGTTTCAGATGTTTCACAATAATAACGACGTTCACAAGGTTAGTAGAACATGATGATTCATGAATATTCAGTCTTCATTCATTCACTCACGCCCAAATGTGCAGAACGTTAATGACTAGGAGCAGGGCGTCCACGATCCACACTGCAACGAAGAAGACGATCGGAGTCTCACCGAGGTTGCTGTCCTGCATATTTATTTATTTAATTTAAATATTTATAAGAATAATTAATTTTGTACGGCACTTCGAAGAGGCTGCCTTTCTGCGAATGTTTTCAATAGCAATTGAAAAAGGGAATGAGATTTCTAAGAGGGTACAGTTCTGCAGAGTAGAATAAGATCTCGTTGTAACCAGGATTATTGAATTCATTAACTGACGTTTGTGTATTTTACCGCTAATTATTAAATGAACGCATCGGTGCGAATGACTACCTTCGGAAACCTGCTAAAATATTGTAAAAAAAATATTTTGATGTGTATCTAGATCGAGCAACATGCATCAAGAAGATGAAAATTGAAGCTCAGATATTTTTGCAGATATTGCTCTTCAATCAGTTTGTATTAGTTCTTTGGACAGAATTTTTTCATTTTGGTTTTTGTAATTCGGTTGTCGATGAAATTCTATAAGCCAGATGAAATTTAAGAGTAAAATATGGCAGAGAACGATTATGGAAGTTAGCCGAGCTCACCAGATTCATGGCGATGAAAACGACGTTGACTGACAGTAGAAACCAGACGGTTAGGGCCCTCACGGAGAAACCCATGACTCGAATGTGGGTTTTCGATTTATTAAGTCACTTTTAATCAATAACTACTAGAAATAATGAAGAGAAAAATTTATTGGCAAGTTTCCAATAAAATAGCGAGATTTCGGACTCCCGCACGGAATTGCATGAGTATTTTGCGCGGTGCAATTCTGACTCCGCCCACTTTCTGGTCATGCCTTGAGGCAACGACGTTGTCTTGTCTGCTTCTAATTTTAGCGCTTTCTCATCGGCTTAAAAACGAATTCCTGAGAACGAGCACTAACCCACCTTCCCCTGGGAACATTTCCCACACATTTCGAGCTCAATTAACTGCTATTTCACAACGTTTACTTACGTTTTGCTTACTTACTCATCATTTACCGGTTTATAAGCGCCTTTATCGATCGCAATCAATCAATATAGTGGGACTCTAATCGTCCCGGATGGACAAAGCCTCTTTATTTGCCGATACCGCCTCGAAATCGCGCGCGGGTTTCCGTTCTTTCTTTGTTGCATCGTATCTATCTATCTCTCTCCACTCCCTCCGATTCCTGTTCCCTCGCAACCTTTTCCCTTCTTTCTCTTCCTTCTCCTGGGGCTTGATCCACCTCTTGATCTGCCGATCCCAATCGATAATTTCCCGTTATTGCCTCATCTGTCATGATTTATTGTACGGCCTCTGCCATTCTGATACTACTATTTTTGTATTTTTACATTTTTTCAACCGTTATTTTTTCGAAATAGCATAAATATTATTATATTTCTTGCAGCCACGGTCCGTGGACTCGACGAATGTCAAATCAGGGATCAACGGAGAGCAGTGGAGGAGGGTCGTCGGAGGGCGGCGAGCCATTCCCGTCGCTATCGGTATCAAAAAACCCTTCTTTTACTGGATTCTAACTCCAAGCCACCAGATTTTGGTTAAAATTAGCTGATTTTGGCTCGTAAAATCAACGTGAGCAGCGACCATCATTCCCCGCCTACTGTCTTTACTCGTTGTTATTGTCACTACCACCCCGACCGACCGTCCCCGATCGATCCGTGTCTGCTGATTCGTTCCGACGAACAATTTGCTTTGAAATATAGGGCTAGAAACCTGAAATTGAAATAAATTGCTAAATTCAGGCTCCAATGGACGTTGAAATGCATGAGGAGGGCAACACACGTGACGGAGTCAGTTTATTATATTTATTATTATTAAAAATAAATTTAGAAACAAAATGTTGAAAACATAGTGGGAATCACCTATTTACCGGATATTAAACAAAATCGTCGAATTTAACTGTCATTGCGGGGGCTTTCTACTCACGGTCTCCAAATGGCTCGCTCCCGTTATGATTATTTCCGGTTTCGCCTCTTTCCTTACCGTTGTTCTATGTCTCTCGCCCTGCCTCACCTTGATTTGCGCTCGACTGCCCGCTATAGCATCTGCTCAATTTAGATGGTGAAATGGCACAGGTTTTTGAGCCAAGGGGAAACACCTTGTTCTAATTGCAAGTATGTTGCATTCAATTCGTGTCGAATAGGGTTTGTGAGAAGGGCGTATACCTTTTTGTTTGTTTCAAATTCGTATGTAATCCCCAATTATCTAACGGTTAACTACCATGAAGTGTTGTTGCGTGTTGTGTTGCGTAGTCTGGTTACAATTAGTAAGAAGGGAGGTTAGCATATTCCATTTTATGCTTTAAATTCACATGCAAACACACAATTTATTGGCGGTTGAATACTCTTCCCAGGGTGTGTTGCGTAGTCCGGTTACAATTAGTAGGAATGAATAACATCGCCTTTTTTTCTTTTAATTCTTATTTAAATATGTGTTAACTACTCTTCTAAAGTGTGTTGCGTAGTCTGGTCTCTGTGCCTGGTTCAAAATCGTATCCATTCGTTCGCCTCGTCTATTTGTTATCTCTCTCCTCTCGTCTCTCTTCTGATTTCATCCGTTATCTATCACCCACAGTCTCTTTCTTTTCTTCTCTTTGTCAACCCCCATTCTTCATGGTTCCATTCTTTGGGCGATGGGACTAGCGAGATACGAGGTTCTCCCATTGTTTTGCGCTATCGCGCGCGCACTTTTGAGCTCGAGCGTGCGAGCTTGTTGCGTCCTTTTCCCGTCCTTTTCCCTCGCTTCTTTCTTTTTTCTCTCTTTTTTTCCACTAAAAGATGTTGACCGTTTCTCGCCTTTATTTTGCGGGAAGAATGCGTTTATTGAGAGAGAAGCGAGAGGCGGATTGTCCAACTCTCTCCACTTTGCGTGCTCTCTATCCCCGTCTATCCATCGTCGATAAAGAATGTTTAGAGCAGGCGATGTGCAATTCGCGCTTGCAAATGTACTTGAAAAGCGAACGAGAAGCGTTTAGAGGGGGCACGAGCGGGGGTGAGAAAGAGACCCCTCCTTTCGCACACAAAGGAGTGATGCGATTGATTAGATGGCGCGCAGGGTGAAATTGAGAATTGAGCACATACTCGGGCAGAGCGGGGGGGGGGGGTTATTTCAGGGGTTGAGGTGAATTAAAAAGGAGTAAGAGAGCTTACGCGCATTCCAAGCACGCAGCAATGATCGCATTTTGCCAAACCGGTAGCGCTGAAAACTTGTGGTGTTGCTAGCGCAACAATAGAGCCCACGTAAGCGAGCACCACATTGCACTTCCCTGTCGATCACTAGCGTTTTATTGAACAACGTGACTACACGAGTCACCGGTGTAATCGGGGCGGAAGTAGCTCGACGGGCTGTGTGTATTTTTAAACATGTGAAAATGCTATTTCAATAATTGTAAAGCCAAGTTGTTGCATTTTTCGACAACATAGTTTTTAAAAATTTTTTATTATTTAATGAATTAATGAATATAATTACAGTACTCGTCGAGGGCGGCCGACATGCTGGCCGACCTCACGCTGGGCGATTCGGATCGCGAACTGATCGATGACGAGAGGAGCGAGAAGTTTGACAAGTTCCTGGCCGTGAGTTTTGTGCTTCATATTTTGAATTTGACCCCATGAAATTCTCCGATTTTTGATCATGAATTCGAGCTGTTTTGAGCTTAAAATATAGCTTATTTTATATTCTCAATATTTGATAATACGGTGATGCTACTCAGTTGTAGCTGATTCTGTGAGCCAGTTAGTATTTAGCACCAAACAGCTCATTGATTAGCAGGCGAGTAATCGGGATCGGTATGTAGGGTAGGCGAGTTGCCTTTTATGAGCGATGCGATTGAGAGGAAGAGGCTGAATAAGCGCATTTGGGAGGGAAAGCAATGCGATTGGGGATTGACTTGTGTGCCCGCGTGATACTCGAGTAATGATGCACGGATGAGGAAGCACTGAGTCACCGGGTTTCGAAACGGGGCTGGGAAACATTTAAGAAGAAATAGAAACACCGAGAGAATGAGAGATCCGTTAAATGTTATCCCAGCCCTGTTGCGAAAATGATAATGACACTGTTCATGCGTATTTACAGGAAACAATGAGCAACAATGCCATTGAAACAATTCTATATTCACAGGAACTGGTTCACCGGGATTTTGTTCGGACTTTGGAGGCTGATATGATCAGTATTTCGTTTCATATGATCGAAATGATTTAGTTGTCTGATACACTTGCCGGGATCTGATTTGAGCGTCGATAAAATAGCATTAGCTTTCGAAAACGGATCATTCCCACGGAAATATTTCTCATGAAGAGGCGGGGTTCACCGGTACGAATCGCGAGTTGGAGCTGGGATTGTATTGGAGCTTTTTTAAATTTAAAATTAATAAATTAATTTACAGGAAATGGGCGTGTGGAGCGAGGGCGATCAGGTCTCGTTCGCCAAGCGGTATCTCGTCAGGTATTTTGTTTATTTATTATTATTGCTATTATTTTTACTTTTTTTCTGTCATCGTCATAGGTGCCCAAGCGGACCGCTGGGGGAGCCCACCCGGGAGGGCTCCCCCCCTTCAACGTACCCGGGTTCATGGTCCAAAATGGGTGGGTAGGTCATGGTGGAATTTGTATCGGAAACATATCCCAATGACTTCTACAGTATACCACTATCGATTTTTGGTTTGTTTATTAGTAAAGTGCGCATCCTAGTATCACCGGGTTGGAGAAAACTTCGGTTACGCATGTTGTTTACTAGTAAAGAGTGCATCCTACAATCACCTGGTTTGAAAAAAGCAAGCGAAATCGACATTTTATCCAACCCGGCGATTCTAGGATGCGCTCTTTACTAATAAACAACCTCCGTAATCGAAGTTATATTTAACCCGGTGATTCTAGTATTCGCTCTTTACTAATAAACAACTTCCGTAATCGAAGTTTTATTTAACCCGGAGATACTAAAAAAAATAACTTCGATTACGGAGGTTGTTTATTAGTAAAGAGCGCATCCTAGTATCACCGGGTTAAATAAAACTTCGATTACGATGGTTATTTATTAGTAAAGAGGGCATCCTAGTATCACCGGGTTGGATAAAATGTCGATTTCGCTTGCTTTTTTCAAACCAGGTGATTGTAGGATGCGCTCTTTACTAGTAAACAACATGCGTAACCGAAGTTTTCTCCAACCCGGTGATACTAGGATGCGCACTTTACTAATAAACAAACCAAAAATCGATAGTGGTATACTGTAGAAGTCATGGGGATATGTTTCCGATACAAATTCCACCATGACCTACCCACCCATTTTGGACCATGAACCCGGGTACGTTGAAGGGGGGGAGCCCTCCCCCCTGCGGACCGCCGTGGGCACCTATGGTCATCGTTGATAACGTCACTGTTACGGATAGTCTGATTTGAAGCCTCAGCCATGCTACTGTAATTTTTAATCGATGGGCCACAATGTCAGTGAATTTCATTAAAATCCAACTAAATTGTTGTTCCAATGTGTGTGATTTGATGTTTCAACGATGCTACTAGAGCAGGAACCTACTTCAAACCTCGATCAGATCGTCGAGACTTGTAGTAGAAAATAATAAATATAAATGATAATACTCCAGGATGAGTCACACGCAGCTGGGTCGGATCGACCGCTTCCTGCGCCCGATGCTGCAGAGGGACTTTGTCGCGCACCTGCCCCGTGAGTTGTTATTGTTGTTTTTGTTGTTATTATTGTTGTTGTTTTTATTGTTATTGTTTTTATTGTTATTGTTTTTATTGTTTAGATGCGCGTATTAGTGTTAGCCCAGCTGGTTGTTACCGAAAAAAACCTTTCCTGTGGGGTTGGAGTTCTGCTTTCAACGCATAAGGCGACCTGGTGAACTGGCGCTCCAGTGATGATACTAGATCAACATTCAATGAGTCATTGGGTCTGGTTCGAAAAATATAATTACGCTTTGTCCTGCCTTGATAATCATGTAATATAGCTCATCTTATTTTGCTGGCTGGTGAACTTGAGATCCTTCGAACTGACTAGATTTGGGGTCTTCTAAGGTCTATAATTTGTATTTTCGCAATCCTCTATCCGATATCCTTGCAACTTGTCATGTTACTCTTCACGCAAGCGATCACATGAAATGGCGAAACATGGGGATAATGAATGATTCATGCAGTGTTAGCTTGCCCCGAGTATTACTAACTCTCCCCCTTTCCCCTTGTCTCTCGCCCTCCCTGAACCGCGAGATAGCGTGCGAAATGGAGAGAGACAGACACGAGGCGGCTCATCTTTCATAGTGGCAAAAGCCAGGGAAAGAGGATCTCGAGTTTCATTACCACCCTCCTCACCTAGCCGCGTTGCTAGAGAGGTTACGGTAGTCGGTCCTTTATGCAATTTGACGACGTTTACGTGTGATCCCCGGTAGTCATGGAGATTTGACTCGTCCTTTCACATCCTGTGTTGCTAGTCTCATGGGTTGAACGTGCAAATTTCTCTCTCTTTAGAGTGAAGAAGGAAGTGCGAATGTAGAGGGTTTCGAAATGCACACATCCCGATTTCTGATTCAATTCTGCCCGCCGCTTCAATGCTAATCTTGCCCCATTTTGACGCCCATCCCTCTACAAACATTACTCGGGAGCAAATCATATGCAATAGGGCGGTAATCAGTTTTGCACTTTGGGGACGCATTCAATAGAGTGACGAGGTAGGCTGTTTTGGTGTTGTCACGGAGTACTGGGAAAGAAATCGGGTTGTGAAGTCATGATTTTCAGAAGATCGCGTCGGTCATACGGTTCTGCATTAGCGTAAAGCGTTACAGGAATGGGCTGGCTTGTATAGGCGATTTTGTAGGGTTCTTTTTTATTAGGAATTCCAAGACTGATGTTCAAATGGATGCATGATGAAGTGATACTATTGCTGTCACGTCATGTGATCACAAGTTCAAGTGAAGGATTGTGTTCAGCTAAAAGAACCATTGCCTTACCTGGCGCCCTGATAGAGGCGGCTTGTTTGGCCGAATGGTCGACGGTGTTGGGAGAGAGTGAAATCGGCTTGTTTTCCATCCTTTCCACGCTCGCACTCGCCACCATATTCTCCCTCTGCCTCGTTCCGGAACGAGAGCGAGCACACGGGGGGTACAAATGGCGGTGTGTGTGTAGGATGGAGAGAACGAGCGACAGGAGGGGAGGGTGGGGGTGACAGGAACATGACAATTTTCTCGTCCCAGATTCCGCATTATCTCTAGTCAGTCAGAGTATTGTGGAAGATGAGATTTCCAGACTATTGCTCGGGAAGGGGCAATATTGAAGGGTCGCGAGGGTCGCGAGGGGGGAAGGAGACGATTGGCCCGTGAGTCTAAATGGGCCTAGTGGAGCGTGGGCCGTTTTTGAGAGGAAAGAAGTGGTCTGGGCTTTAACCGGGATCGGAATGTTATGCGAGGTCCGGGCTAAAGATCCGTTGTCGACACTTGCTTTCGCGTGGCCATGAATTTTTAGGAACCTTTCGGCATCGAGTTTTTCGAATAGTTTGTTGTTATTCACGAGCGGTTTGGAGGAGGGAAACGGGCCCAATGATGAATGATGCAGAATCTAGCAAACGAGACACACTCACGGAAAGACTCGATTATGGATGACTTTTGCTTTAGTATTCACTTCCTGGCTCAAATGAAAAATGTCTGAACTCTCGAACCCGAAAGCTTGGCGCTTTAACGAAGTTTTGTCGGAGAGACGAGAAACGCAGGGAAGTGGCAATTACCGGAGAGGCAGAGGGGCAGTAGAGCCTTGTCGGCTGCCTTGCTCTGCCATCGTTTAACGAGAGGGGGCGAAAAGGAGGGAAAGAGGCGCAAGCGAAAGCAGAAAAAACGAAAGCTCCTTCGCAATGAAACAGATGTCAAAAGAGGATGGGGGTCGAGCTAGAATTTGGGGTAGTTTGAGAAGAAGTCGAAAAAATTGTAAAATTCGAAATTTTTATTTAAAAAAAAACGGCTATGGCCATGATTGACGACCAAGCAAAATCTCTTGCTATACAATAGCTGTGGAGCACCAAATTCGCGGGTTGCTTTTGCGAATGAAACCAAATCTGGTCTACTACTTGGCCTTAAATGTTGACTTTAACAGAAATACTGTTGTGATCCATGTTATCTGTCATTATTGTTATTTATTTAATTATTTAAATATTTAATATTATTAATTAAATTGCAGCGGCACTCGCGGAGCACGTGCTTCTCACGCTGGACGCGCGGTCGCTCGCCGCCTGCGAGGGAGTGAGTACCGAGTGGAAGAGCAAGGTCGCGGCCGGGCATCTATGGAGGAAGATCATCGAACAGAAGGTATGGCCGATCGAGAATTGAGTGGGTACGGTAGGAGCAGCCAGAGTACGCTGGGTATGGTTCAGGTGCGAGGGGAATTCCGTACCTGAAATTCTTAGCTAGCGGGGACACTTTTCAACTGTGGGTGACAGCCGATCAATGACAGTACAGTAGGTAGTACAGTATTACAGTAGAGTTACCGTGGGATACGACGTGTATAGAGAAAGGAATGATTTTGAATATTTGTGTATTATATTTTCGTGAGAGCAAAGCTCGCATTGTGTGAGATGATTTGAGTCGAACATGTTGAATTTGTGAAACATAAAACGGAGAGGTGAAAATTGGAGGTGCGCTCCGACGAGATGTGGAAGGGACTGAGTGAGAAGAAGAATTGGTAAGTTATTTATTATTATTATTTTTGTTTCATTAATTGTCTATTGCAATTTTGCGAACTTTCACGCCTTTATCCCTATGTTGAAACGCAACACCACTTGGTTGAAAAAAAACCAAAACCAAAAAAATACTTGTTATAGTTCTTTTTTATTTGAAATAGTCTATTTGAAATGAAATTCCTGCAGGAAGAAGTTCCTCATGTGCAGCAGGGAGCTGTCGGCGCAGATTATCAGCGAGGTGAGTAGTCGATATGTGACCTACCGTACCGAGGTTACGGTAGCGTTATTGAATATTTCTTATATTTAGTGAACAACCTTATTATTGCGGGGGTAATGCATCGGATCTTCGTCGGATCTAGTATCTTTTGCTCTTTTTTGCATATTTATCTAGCATATTTAATAAGTATCTGATATCCCCTGATCACCCCTCGATTACCGTACCCCCCAATTGCAGTGCATGGGCCTCAACTACACGCTGCTGAAGGGCACGGTGGAGATGACGATGCAGCAGCACGCCTTCTACCGGTGAGTACAGTGTTGTTGTTGTTGTTGTTGTTGTTGTTGTTGTTGTTGTTGTTGTTGTGTTGTTGTTTTGGCAGTTGTTGTTGTTTTGGCAGTTGTTGTTGTTGTTACTTTGAACAAAATCCGAGCAATAATCGTTCACTCAGACGAAGGTTGCAAGTTAGAGTAGGTGATGAAACCCAAAATAGCGTTGTTGAAATGATCAAAACATTTTTTTAAATAGCGAAGCTCGCTAAATTGATTTCGCATAGGTGGGTTAGGCTATTGGCTAGATTATGAAACTCAAATCTAGCGCTTAGAATGTTTTTGCCTGACATGAAAAAAACTTTGTTTTACAGCAAAGGACCCTTGTTCTGTCTCTATAGTTATGGGCTTTAGCGAGTCGTGCAAAGTTGAAGCACACATGCCACAGTTGTGTATTGCTGATGTTGAGACACACTACTTGAGACGAGGAAGAGATCTCATGTCAGATGGTCTCTCCTCACTTCACACACTATCTCGCACCCTCTAACCATTTCAATTGTGCTCCACAGCATCTGTTCATGACATGAGTGTTGAGAAGGCAAAGGAGGGAACACTAGTGATCGGCACGAGGAGCTCCTCCTAATTTCTGAGCTCTTGAGACTGAGGGCATTACTAAATGAGAGAGGTCCTTGCAATCACTAGGGACTCTAGTAGACAATCTATTCGTGATGACGACCCAAGCGACGCTAGAATATGCTAGGGCTGGCGTGAGATTGCAAGGGGAAATGCATGACGACACCCAGGTGTCTCAATGACTGGGAAATGACGTGAAAAGGACTCATTTAAGATGCGTGGAAGACACTAGATTCGTAGATCATTGCGAAGCAATATTTTCTGTAGGTAAAGCTGATGGGGGGCCTCGAAGAGTTTTTTCACATAAATTTGCGGAATTCTTACGAAGTTTGATTTTTGTCGGTTCCGTGTTTCACTTGAGATACAAGAGGGAAGAGCTACACTGGTGATGAGTTGATGCTTTGAAGATAAGAATAAAATATTATTATCGAAAAATAGGACTTTTTCGAAAATGTCAATGCCCCCGGCCACCTTATTTTTGTTATTACAAAAGTAAACTAATCTCTGGCCTAGCAGTGATCTTCCGCAGGACGCCAGTGCCTTGATTAACGGAATGACCTTTACCTTTCTCAAATAAACTAAACATTTGCAGTCGTCTCTATCCCAAAATCGTCGCTGACATTCGGACGATCGACACGAACTGGCGTACTGGCACGTACACGCTCAAGCGGATCAACTGCCGGTCGGAGAACAGCAAGGGTGAGTTAGAGGGGGGGGGGGGGTTTGCTAGGAGCGCCGGGTTAGGGAGAATAGAGAATGAGGGAGCAAAATAAAAAAAAACAAGAGGAATAACACAGTAAGTATTAGTGCACCCCCAGAAGGCTGAAAAAAAACTAAATCTAACAGTGCGATATTCTTGACAGAATAGACGGTTTAGAATCAAACAATTTCATCTGTGCTTTACGATATGTCTTTAGCTTTATGAGTGTGACTATGAGCAATGATTACCCGTCCTAGTGTTGTATTAATATAATAATCAATATTCGATATGTAGGCGTCTACTGCCTGCAGTACGACGACGATAAGATCGTGTCGGGACTCAGGGACAACACGATCAAGGTACGGTAGATATCGATTTTTATTATAATATTTATGTTATTTCGATGAAATAACCGTGAAAACAATTTAAAAATAGCATTAGAATGAAACTAGACGCACAATAATTCGGGACAGTTGAGGCAAAAACGGGTTTCCATACGGTATTTAGTTTGAAATTGTCAAGATACGCTATCCAGGGTATTATTCATTTTTATAGTGCTTGTTTTGAATTTGGAATTTGTTCTTCAAAATATGCTCAAGAACAGGGAATGGTTGGCCAGGAAGTAAGGTAGCGGATTGCAGCTCAACAAAAAAAAACTAAAAAAATCAGTGTTGCAAAAATATCGATAGATACTTTCGTGTTTCATTCAAGTCCTAGCGCTGTCTAGCAATTTTAATAGATTCTTTCCTCGGTTGAAAATGTAAATAAATAATTTGCTAAAAAAATTATAAACCTAATTGTCACGTGTGGTAATAGCAGCTTTTTTCAAATATGATAATTTTATTATTGTTATTATTTTATATCTATCCCCTAACCCCTTGCAGGTGTGGGATCGGCAGACGCTCGAATGTCGCAAGACGCTCACCGGTCACACGGGCTCCGTACTCTGTCTACAGTACGACGAACAAGTGATCATCTCCGGGTCGTCCGATGCCACTGTTAGGGTACGGTACTTATTGATTAGTTAAGTAGATAATGGTACGGTATCTTTGGAGTTATCGATTAGATAGCTGGATCGGGGTACGGTAGTTATTGATTAGATAGGTAGATCAGGGTACGGTAGTTTTGGTGTTATTGATTAGTCAGGGTTTTACTATGGGATACGCCTACAGTAAAACCCTGACCGATCAATAACTTATAAAATCTATCTCCTCTATAATCGGTTCTCGTATAATATTGAATTGCGAACGGAGCACGAATGTGCCTGGGTCATGTGAATTGTGACTCATCTCGGTACTGGGTAGCACTTTTAGGTTATCATGTTTGCTTGTAATAACTGTTCCGGCAGGTGTGGAACGTTGTGACGGGCGAGTGCCTCAACACGCTCATCCACTGCGAGGCTGTGCTGCATCTCCGATTCCACAACGGCATTATGGTCACGTGGTACGGTAGTTTGCAGTTATTGATTACTGAATTGATCAAGACCTGTTGGGGTACGGTAATAATATCGATTTCATAATGGCATCATTTAAATTTACTCGAATCCTCGTAAATTCGAGTCGAGCGAAAATTCTAGTCAAAACGTATTCGTCGGGAAGTAAACTAGGATGATTGCTGTCCCACGATTCCATGAAGATTCCTCTATAGGGCTTGATCGATAATAATGCCTCTCATTCGATTGAAAACAATTCGTTTCTTGAATTCTCAGTGACAGCATTGCAATTTATCAGGCATCTATTATTCGCTTTCCAAAATAGTAAATAATTAAAACAGTTGAAAATTGCAGCTCGAAGGACCGCTCGATCGCCGTGTGGACGATGGTCTCGCCCAAGGTGATTTTATTTTATATTTATTTATTTAAATAGTTTATTAAATTTCGAGAACTGCATGAACACCGAGGTAAGCAAGGTGGGATATTGGTTTTTTTTCTTCTTTTTTTTCCAATATTCATCCACAGACGATTATTTTCCTGGAACCAAGCTGGTTGTATAATATCGCTGAAACATGAATGATTCTTGTAGTTAAATTTTCTTGTTGATCAAACCAAACGAAAAATATTCAATCAAAAATATCCTTCGTTGTGAGGAGATCAACCTGCGTCGGGTGCTGCTCGGGCATCGTGCGGCCGTCAACGTCGTCGACTTCGACAACACCTTCATCGTGAGCGCGTCGGGAGACCGAACGATCAAGGTATACGGTAGCGGGGGGTTATTGATTGATTTGAGATACGGTAGATAGGAGTGTAGCAGAGAATGTTGATCGGAAATTTAATCTCCCATAGGCTGTAAACCATCCAATTCTTGATTTTTTTTGTGGCCAAGTGAAGTTGTGTTTCAACAGAGGGGTGAAGGCGTGAATGCTGTCAATGTAGCAATGATTTTATGGTTTTCGCCCGAAATCAAAGATGATAATGTAATAATAATAATATTCGCAGGTGTGGTCGGCGGACTCGTGCGAGTACATTCGGACGCTGTCGGGACACAAGCGAGGTGAGGGGTTTCAACATTATTATTATTTTGGAAATGTATGCATTACAATATTACCAATAGAGTGCAATACGGGTTAAACGGACCAATGGAGTTAGCAATACGGGTAATTTAGTCACATCACCCCCGTTATCGTCTAGCCAAGCCTAAATACTAATTTACAGGTATCGCTTGCCTGCAGTATCGCGACCGACTCGTCGTCTCGGGCAGCAGTGACAACACGATACGGTAAAGGTTTCGAATTGGTTATAGAATGATTCCGTGCAAGGAGCGCCGGGTTAGAAAGGGAGGAGTAGCTCTCTTTTCGAACGCCTTGGGCAGGGATCACGATGAGGTCGGAATTCTTGAAATATTTGCATGAATTATGTGGAAAGGAGTTCCCGGAGAGTTTAGGTTTTCGCAAGACCATGTAATCAGTTCGTTAGAGTAAAACACAATGTTCTCTGGTTTTCTGTGAGTAAAAAAAACAATTTTTTTTGCTTTGTGTGTCGATAGTTCACTAGGTGAAGTGAGGTTCCAAGTGAATCATCTATTCAAATGATGGAGGGGTTTTAACGAACTGTATGACAATAAAACAACAAAGTGTTCCCACATTTTCATTGCCAACCGAGATCGAAGAATATGTAGTGACACTAATAACCACAGATGGGTATTCTGAACCCCGAACGCGGATATGTGGTGATCTGTCAACTGACTCGGTTAAAACTATTGTGGTCTAATTACCGGCCGGGTTGTTACGAAAATGTATGGTATTGTTGCAGGCTGTGGAACATTCTGTGCGGCGCGTGCCTGCGCGTGCTCGAGGGCCACGAGGAGCTCGTTCGATGCATCCGCTTCGACTCGAAGAGAATCGTGTCGGGAGCTTACGATGGGTACGGTCATAGCTGTCCACGCCGGCGGCGATTAAATTCCCACGTACATGGTCAAAAACATGGTCAAAAAGCGTTTCATTTCAGCAAGATCAAGGTGTGGGACCTGCAGGCGGCGATGGACCCTCGCTCGCTGCCCGGCTCCCTCTGTCTGGCCACCCTCAATGTGGGTTATACACTTAATTAATTTAAATAGTAATATTCCCCTTTTAATTATTGAACTGGTTATGTAGTTGTTGTCGCTCAATATCAGCCCTCCACTCTCAATGGGGGTTGTCTAGCTAATGATATCTTGAATTCATCTGAACAATTAGTATTTTGGTCGAGTAGCTATCCTCGATTGGGAGTTGTGCACCTTTTGTGATATGGTCAGCGATTGAAGCCTAAATACACCAGTTCTCGCGATATTCGGGGCTAATCTATTTCTATGCATTAGTGGGGACAGTTGGCGCGTCTCTTCCCACTGAGTGATAAATGGAGAGAGATTGGTGATCGGAAGGAGCTGGAAATGAGACAGGAGCTCATTAATCCGAGCCTGATTAATGGGAGCCTAGAGTGATAGGGGAAGGGGGGGGGGAGTGATAGTGCACTAAAGGGAGGCGGAGGAGGGTGGGAGGAAATCGACAGTTGGCGCTTCCTTGTGGTTAGATTGGGATTAGATGCGTTGTGGGAAGGCATCCGCTAGATACGTTTATGTTGGCCTGATTTTTTTGGGTTCTTATGCTCTTTCGTTCGTTTCTGTGATATAGTGTGCAAGATATGATTGCATCTAGTGAAGCTGTGGGACAAGAAAGATGCTCGTTGTTTTGGATTTGAATTATTTATATTCGAAGTCACGGAGAGACATTAATTGTTGCAACATTATTAGTCGAGTAGCTGTAGGTGCGGTGAAACACGAGAGATACCTGACTGCAACGTGGAGTATTTCTGTTTTTTTTCCAAATTCATTGATGCGACTCCGATTACTTTTGTAGTGTAAGATGAATATGTAAACATGCGGTGAAACACGAGATCAACGAGTGAATTGTTCGATCGCATGTTTAAATGATGACCATTTTTAAATTTGTATAATAATTAATTTCGCATAATTTGCAGCAGCACACGGGCCGCGTCTTCCGGCTGCAGTTCGACGACTTCCAGGTAATATTTAATTATTTTTAAAATTTATATTTTTGTATTTTATTTACAATATTTGTTTTTTTACAATGAAGGACAGAAAGACATGTGATACGGAGTTCTGCGTGTAACCATAGGCGGATAGAGTCTGCTTGGGTTAGTGCGTCGCGGATCTCTATAACAACAGCCACTAAAAAGGTTTTGAGCTCTCTAATATTTTCGTTTTGCGACCCGGTGAACTGGTGCTTGATGGTGTAGCCATATATTGTTAGAGTCCGCTTGTGTCAGTTCTGCGTCACTCGTTCGGTATCAAAAACAAATAACAATATCTGAGAAGTCATGGCAACTCAATTGCGCCAACCCGGTGATCCGGGGTTTGGGTGCTACTAGAAAGTATGGTCAATACTGTAGAGGCTCAATGAGTTCTCGTTTGCTGATTGAATAAAAAATACGTAACAAATCAGTAAATGATATCTCCATCAGATCGTTTCCTCCTCTCACGACGACACGATCCTCATCTGGGACTTCCTGGACGCTGAGGGCGCCGGAGCTGCGGCAGCTGCAACTGCAGCAGGCGCGGCCGGAGATGCCGGCGCAGCGGCACCGATCGCCATCGCGGCAGGACCCGCAGCAGCAGCACAGGTACGGTATTTAGTCGTATTGCTTGCTCCCGATTTGTTTTGGGTTTTTTCAATCACTATTGAAACGTTGCATACAGGACGACGACGTTGACGGCATGGGCGCAGATGACGACGGAGCGGGAGGCGATCGGCCGCCCGCGCACGCCAACGGCGGCGACGCTGGCGATGACGCGGCTGCGGGAGCCGCACAGCGCGAAGCAAGGGCGCAGCGCAGACAGGTGAGAGGCAAGGATCAAACACTTGGTCGCGAGGCAACAAATTCAACCCGCTTTGGAGCAAGGTGCTCAATAACCAATGCTCCTTCAATTGCTACTCGTGTATAATTCCTATTTTTTGTTAGTATTTTATTTATATAAAAATTACTAAATTGCAGAACCTTCGCGCGCTGGCGGCGGCAGGCGGCGAGGCGCTGCTGAGGGAGCAGCTGGCTGCGGGAGGAGGAGCAGGAAGGGGAAGGGTGGAGATGGGTGAGTGATTGGTGGTGGTGGTGTTGTTGTTGTTGCTGTTGTTGTTATTGTTGTTGTTATTTAGGTGGGGCAAGGATAGTTTTGAATAGTAGAAAGGGGAGAGCGAGTGGAGAAGGGCGAGTGAAAAGGTTACGGCAGCAATGAACGATGCAAAGTGTTGAAATGTGTTGTTTTCTTTTTTTTTCACAAATAGCGATCTTGTCCGTAAGCTGGGAGATTTGTAGTTATGCTGAAATACAAAGCCAACGAGTCGCAATTTATTGCTGAATTTTGAATGGGTACAAGGCAGCAAAGTACTATTCTTGTTGTTATTATTTCATTATTGTTGTTATTATTTTTTATCATTATTATTGTTGTGTCTTTGCTCAGCGTGGACGAGTTAGGCGGTCTTGATTATATAGGCTTTATCCTTGAGCAACAGAAAAGAAGACAGGCGAAGTAGCAACAGCTACGAAGACGGAAGAAACAAGAATGACGTTAAAAGACGTCACAGAAACGAGGCGCGATACTTGGCTGAGTATCACGCGTTACAACACATGGTGTGCCACGCAGTGGCGGGAACATTCAAATAGCGAATATTCTAGGTTACGGTAGTGGTTCAAATAGAGCAGATAATTAACACTGTTTCACAATTATGATTGATGTAATAAATAATGAGTATTATAATAATTAGAGGCTTTTACACAGCACCTCCGTGACAAGATATGAACCAGTGAATATCTGACAATTTACAGTGGGAAAAGACAACGAATTACTTGTAAGACTGGCCCTTAGTGTTGGTGATAGTCAGACGACTAGGGGCTTTTCTAACTCGATGGGAACGCCTGAGATCCTCAGTGGGAAGGGAATCTTTGTCGTTCTCCACCACATCCGTGGGCTCGATATCAATTTTCTTCTGGTCGTTCTCCACATCTTTCGTGGGCACGATCCTGGAACGGTAGGCGAGGAGATGTTGTCGAACTCGTCGTGAGCTCGAATCGGCGACGGTGGAGGGCTCACGTGGACGAAACGATTTCGATCCATATCGAAACTCTCGATCAGCACACTCAGCGGATCAATATCCTCGCGCACATAGCGCGGTTTCATCTGATTCACATGGGCAACCACCTTGGTTCCGCTCTCTCTTTGAATCTCGTACAGCACACTACCGATTTTCCTCAGTACTGTAGCCTCCGACCATTTCTCATGATTCGGACCATCACGATCTCGATAGTAGACAGAATCACCAATGGCGAACTCTCGTGTCACCACCATTCCATCACGTTGACGTCTCCCCTCTCCCTCCCGAGGAGACATGAGAGTGAGACGAAATCTCATCTTTCGTCCGAGAAAGACTTCAGCTGGAGTTCTTCCCTTCAGCTGATTATTCGGAGTACACCTGTACATCATGAGGAACTTCTGAATGTTCTCATCTTCAGGACCTTCTGCTTTCATCTTCAGCAATGATCTCTTGAACGTATCGACAAAGCGTTCCGCTTGTCCATTGCTCTGAGGGTGATACGGAGGGGAAAACACTTGGTGAATACCATATTCTGTACAGAATACTCTCATCTTCTCAGCCTTAAACTGAGTTCCATTGTCAGAGACGATTGTCTCTGGACTTCCGTATCTCGATACGAAGTCTCGCACTGCTCGCACAGTCGCTTCGGCTGTGATTCTTTCCATAGTCGTTACCTCCGGCCATCTACTGTAAACATCAACGATGATCAAGTAGTGCCTTCCATTCATCGGACCAGCGAAATCCATGTGGATTCGCTCCAACGGCTTCTCAGTCACTGGCCACGGCACAGGTTCAACTTTACTTGGTTTCTTTGCAGCACTTGCACATCCATCACAACATCTTACAAGACTTTCGACACACTGGTCAATTCCTGGCCAGTATACATGAGATCGAGCGAGCGACTTCATGCGCACCATTCCTGGGTGTCCTCTGTGCAGTTCCTTCAAAACTGCTTCTCTTAGTCTTGCAGGGATGATTACTCGATCTGCCATCATGAGACATCCACTCACAGACGAGATCGAATCTCGTTTACTGTAGTACGGGAGTATCAACTGGTCCTTCGGCGGCTTTGTCGGCCAGCCTTCTCTCAGATACTTCTTGATCAACTGAAGGATCGCATCCTTCTCCGTACATCTTCTGATGTCATCCACAGTGACGGGCGTCGCCCTCACTCCATTATGCAGTATCTTTTCGACATCATCTTCGATCTCGAGATGAGCAACTACTACATCTTCTTCCTCTCGAGTGTAATCTCTAATCAACCGAGACAGCATATCGGCCTTTCCGAAACTGTTCGTGTTCACATACTCGATCTCGAAATTGTAGTTAAGCATCAACAATGCCCATCTCTGCAATCGATTCGCTGAATGGACCGGAATTCCATTCTTTCCACCGAAAACCGACAACAAAGGTCGATGATCAGTCTGAAGAAGGAACTTTCTTCCATAGACAAACTTGTGGAACTTCTTGAGAGCGAAAGTCAGCGCAAGCGCTTCCTTCTCAATCTGAGCGTACTTTGTCTCAGCATCATTCAGACGCCTTGACGCATACATCACTGGTCTCTCAGTTCCATCCTTGTAGCGATGACTGATCACAGCTCCGATACCGTACTGACTCGCATCAGCTGCCACGACGATCTCTTCTCGAGGATCGTAATGAGCGAGTACAGTATCTGCACTGATTGCATCTCTCATCTTCTTGAATGCATTCTCGCATTCCGCAGTCCAATTCCATTTGACATCCTTTTTGAGTAATCGATCCAACGGAATTCTCATTTCCGTCATGTTCTTGACGAATGCACCGTAGTAATTGGCACCACCCAGAAACGATCTGGTTTGTGCAATATCCTTAGGCACAGGCATCTCCTTGAGTGCTTGCACTTTCTTCGGATCAGGGTGACGTCCAGATTCATTCACAATGAATCCAAGGAAGTGGACCTCCTTCAGTCCGAACGCACACTTCTCTGGGCGAATTCTGAATCCAGAATCGCGTATCTTCTCGAGAACTCTCATCAGATTCTCGTCGTGCTCTTCCTTCGTCCTCCCATTCACAATGACATCATCCAAGTATGCCACTGTCCTTGGCATACCCACCAGCATTTGGTCCATTACTGATTGGAATATACCCGGAGCGGGCTTCACTCCGAACGGTAATCTTTGGTACTGATACAGTCCACGATGCGTATTGATCACGAGAAGCTTCTTTGCTTCCTCGTCGACTTCAACTTGGAGATACGCATCACTGAAATCGATCGTGGAAAAGACTCTTCCTCCATTCAGAGAAGCGAAGATGTCCTCCGGCAACTTGAGCGGGTGCGAACTGTCCTCGAGACAGTCATTCAGACCTGTCTTGAAGTCTGCGCACAGTCTTTTCGACCCGTTCTTCTTTGCGACTAGCAAGAACGGCGCTGCCCATTCCGAGTGATCCACCTTTTTGATCACCTCCATCTCACATAATCGATCGATCTCAGCATCACACACCTGCTGGCTGGCATACGGCACTGGCCGCTTATTTCTGAACACCGGCTTCACGCCCGGTTTCACGTACAACTTAGCTGCAGACTTGTTGTACTTGCCCAGTCCAGTCTCACAGATTTCTGAATAATTCTCTCTAATCCAGCCTGTGTAGTCTTCACCCGGAATAGACTTGATGTGTGCGATTACCGTGTCTTCGAACTCCTCGAAGAACACTCTCCTCAAATCCAGTTTGAAGAGCAAATCATTACCGACTAGTCGAATCGGTCTTGGAGTGACGTGGATCCATTCGTCACTTCTCTTTCCACAATACTCCACTGAGCTGCGGAATCTGCCGAGAATCGTCATGCCTTGCCCATTGGCGCATGTCACCACACTAGAATTGGAATCCAGCTTTGGACTTCCCAATGCCTTCCAGTCCTTCTGATATCAGACTAAGATCAGATCCAGTGTCGAGTTGGAACTCGAATTCTGTGTCCTGTACGAGGATATTTACGTACACTCGATTGCCTTCAATGTGATTGCAATCCTTCACTTGAACAGAGTAGTTTCTCTTCTTGAAACTCTTTGGTATCTTCTCAGGATGTTTAGTCCAACAATCAATTTCAGAGTGACCTTTCTTGTCACAAAACTGACACTTGACAGTGTGTTTCGATTTCTCGGGATTCTTATTCTTATTCCACTTCTTAGCCTTATCATACGACTTTACCAACATGGTAGCATTTTTCTGTACCACAGACACATCACGTTCGAGCGCCTTGAGCGCAGAGTACTTCTCTAGTAACTCTTGAAACGTGCATGTTGCTTTCTGGCTGACCGTATTGAATAACTGTGTTCTCATTGATTTCTGATTCTGTAGGTCTAGTCCAGCCAAGAAGATCGTGATTTTCATCTGATCCTCTGTAATCTGCTTCAGATTACCCTTCTGGTACAGTCGATTCACCTCTCCGGCGAATTTCATCACATCATTACTACCCATCGTGGACATTTTCTGGTTGAAAAATCGCACACGGAGCTCAAATCTGACTCCTTCTTCCCAAACAGGTTCTTGAGTGTCGTCACTGTATCAACAAATGTCGATTTCATGACATCGTCGGGTGCCTTGTGGTCTCTGTACTGTGTATTGCACTTCACACTAATATGCCTCAACAGTACTCGCACCCTGACACACTCATCTAGCTCCTTCATATCGTGTTCAAACACGTCTCGGTATCGCTCAAACCAGTTTTCGAATGTACATTCCTCCTCGTCGTATTCGAAATCAACGATTCTCGCCTCGATCGCATCGATCGACGGTCCACTTGGCTTAGCCGTGACCGGTGTCACACTCGCACTCGTATCCACTCTGGTAGTTACACTCTCGGTGAACTTCTCCAGCAGATTTTCGTATTTCTCATTCTGTCCCTTAGCCATGTCCACCGTGCTCTTCTGCATTTCACTCATAGCCTTGAGGAATTGCGTCATGAACACTGGCAACTGAGCCGAATCGGGAGTCGCTTCGTTAGGCATTCTTCCACCACAGCCTCTACTCAGTTATTAATTTATTCAGTAGTCTTCGGCCACCAAATAAATTCAAAATTTGGGCAGAGCTCCGGCGTGACTAATGAAATTTCACGCGGCCACTCTCCGCTCACTCAGTGAATTTAGGGCCAATATCCCTTAATTCACACGGCCACTATCCGTTTATTTAGAGCTCGGCCACTTTCCGACGCTCAATCAACTGAGGGCCACTCTCCCAACAGTCAACTCAAAGTAAAAACGGAAAAAATAGGGAGAAAAACTAATTACGCAAGTAAGAAAACGAACCTGAACGCCAAAATGTTGTGTCTTTGCTCAGCGTGGACGAGTTAGGCGGTCTTGATTATATAGGCTTTATCCTTGAGCAACAGAAAAGAAGACAGGCGAAGTAGCAACAGCTACGAAGACGGAAGAAACAAGAATGACGTTAAAAGACGTCACAGAAACGAGGCGCGATACTTGGCTGAGTATCACGCGTTACAACACATGGTGTGCCACGCAGTGGCGGGAACATTCAAATAGCGAATATTCTAGGTTACGGTAGTGGTTCAAATAGAGCAGATAATTAACACTGTTTCACAATTATGATTGATGTAATAAATAATGAGTATTATAATAATTAGAGGCTTTTACACAGCAATTATTACTATTACTATTACTTTAATTTGTAGCCCTCGACGCGGACGACCTTCTCCCGGGTGGCGCGTTCAATCGGCCCGAGCGCATGCAGGCCGCGGACATGCGAGAGCGCGAGCAGGCACGGAGAGCCAGGGAGAGGTACCGTTGACAGGAAAATATCGGGAAGTGACTTGTAACTCGGTTAAAATGTCAACAAATGAGTGTGAGTTGGTGGGGTGTGACAGTGAGAGGTACGGTGGATGGGGACTTCGAGAAATGATTGGGGGGGGGTGGTAGACAGATAAGATCCGATTCGGAATAATGTAGATATCAATCGTGAACTGAATGAGGTATCAACCAGAACGACCTTCAAAGATGAGTTTAAAAGAGAGCAGGTGATGTAACCAGTTTAGCTTTCTCGCGTTTTAGCTTTGCGGTGTTTATGAATTTGAGAAATCGTTGTTTGTTCAATGTCTTGTAGAATTATTCCTTAACCAATGTATTTTAAAATCTGTTCGGTTAGCGCTTCTTGAAATGTTTTCAATATTATGGCTATTATATTTTTTTACGAGTTTTTACTCGAAAATAAATAGTGTTGGTGATTGTGGTTGAAGAATTCAACCAGTTGACTTCTAGTTTCAGCAAATCCTTGATTTGATTTGTGCGTTTAGTGTTCAGTGTAGTGAACAGGGACTACACTATTAGTTGTTAAAGTAATAATAATATTAAATTAATTACCATTAATTTGCAGAGAGATGGAGGACGAAGATGAGGAGGAGGACGGCGACGCGGGTGGGGATGCGGACATGGAGGAGAGTGAGGAGGATGAGGATGAGGAGGGAGGAGAGGCAGGGTGAGTATGGTTATTTCATTCGTTAGGGTTAGGGTTGGCTTGTCGAGAAAAAAACCACTTGCCAATAGACGAAGAATGATCTCGCCGAGAATTGGCTCTGTGCCAATTCTCGCTATTTTCTCACATAAATCCGAGACCAATCGAGAAATTGAGAAGTGTCGAGAAATGAATTCATTCTCAAGATCTCGTTTGACAGGCCAACCTTAGTTAGAATACGGTAGGAGTGATAGATTAGTGATAGTGGGTTACGGTGGAAGGTAGTATTTTACTGATAGTGTTTCACACAATATTTGAAGGACTACGTTGGTCTACGTTGGTAATAACATCAATAATAACAATAACAAAAAAACAATTACAGTCTGGAGGCGCAGCTGGCTGCTGCGGTCGCGCGCCCGCTCGAGGGCATTGAGGACCCGATCGAGCGACCCGCCGTGCCCTCGCCGCCCCGCAGCCCCGAGCCGGACTCGCTCTGAAACCAGAACCCGCTGGTTCCGACCCCAAACCCCCTTGCCCTGCCTCTCTGAATCTGTTGAATTGATTTACCCCCGGTGTACAGTATACCTCGCCCCACTTTTCAGCTCCCAGACATTCTTCATGTATTGTGTCAAATTTACACACACACACACAGCTACCCCCGCTCTCCCACATGTCTGAAGTCCCCCCCCCCTGCTTACCGTAGTCGTAGCCGATTGATGCTCCTTCCGAGAATCGTGTAGTTTGTAGCCTGGCATCTTATCGATATTCCCCCGCTACCGTATCCCCACCCCGTTCATTCATTCAACTTGTTCCAATGCTTCCATTCAGTTATTGACTCTCGCGGGTTACTTCTTAACCGTCAATGTTCCTACCGTATCCCCCTCCGCTACAGTAACCCCAGCGTTACCCCCCCCCCCCTGACCCCCTCTGCGTGCCGCCACTCCTCGTATGCCCGCCCTGTGCGTGTACTGTGTACTTATCGATTTGTCTACCGTATCCAGGGCTACGGCAGGCCAATCGATACTCGCCTACAGTATCTCCTCACCTTCTGGCAAACGGTAGGAATGGCTGCGCTACCAGCAGACGACGAGCTTCTCTCCCCTTTACCGTTTATCGATTACTGACTTAATTTGTGTTCCCGCCCATTTTCGGAAAAAAACGTGTCCACTTATTGTAGAACTATCACGTTTTCAACGCAAAAATCAACAACTTTTTATCCTGTTCTTTTAATAGCTAAAATTAGAAGTCAATCGTAATCCTTCCAATTTGTGTTCTTTCATGGCTTGAAGCCGTTGATACTGTAGCTTGACGTACCGTTCGCAAGTATCGATCGCTCCTCAGGCCCACCTGTCAGTCGATTTCCACAGTCTAAGAATCTTTCCCATTGAAGATACGAGAGAGTTTTGTTGTAGCACGTGAGTTCCATCCATTCTGTCACTAGTCAATCTGTAATCGATTATCGATCTTTTTTCTACTGTATTGTACGCTCCCCTGCCCCTGATATCATCTACAGTAGGGCAGTGAGTCTCATATGGAATACGGTATATCAATCGTTTAACTGTCACTGTTGTCGTATTTACTCGTAAATCATCAAATAAGCAGCTTTTTTTCGTTCCATTAATATCGATTGATTCAATCTGTTCCAAAGGTTCACTGGCAATAATTTTTTAACCTACATTTTGTCCCCCTCCGCACCTCTTTCTAGGTACGGTAGTCATGCACTATTTGTGTAATGCAGTTGTACAGTAACCCCCTATCTCTTACCCCTCAATCAACATTGCTTACGGTTTCACCCCCGTTTCCTCTCAAAGTGTCTAAAGAAGAGCTCCTTTTCCCAGACTCGGCCACTTGTTAGATAAATCGTTTTAATGTACAAAAACTGATTGGTGTTATGGGCACATGCGTAACGGACAAGCCGCACAGGTACAGTACATTACGGAATACGGTAGGTGAGGCAGATATCCTCAAGGAATCCCAATGATATAGCTGAACAATCTCAGCAGTGGATGTGTAGATGCGAGATGTTGTACCTTTTTTGTGATGTATTGTCGAGAAAATGCCGTCTCTGGTATTGAATTTGTAGTAAGTATAAGTACTTTTAATCTAACGCTTCATCGTGCTAGTAGGTAATCTGGTATACGGACACATGTATCTGCGAGCATGCTCAAGTGAACTTTATCGCTGTACTATTCACCCATCTCCGTCTATCTGCAGTGAAAGGCGGTTGAAAAGCTTGACATTTCCGCCCAATTCATCTCTCGAATTAGCCGGGATACTGGGGATAACCGACGAGAACGCATGGAAAATGGAGAGAGGCTGTTGCCACTGCAGAGTCGCTTCTAGGAACAGCCCATTCAGCATTTCAACCGTTGATCGGGTCTGTTTTGGCTTCAGGTTATGTACTTGGATGAAATTGAGCCAACTGGATATTTCGAGAGCGACATTGCAAATGTTAGACCGCTCGGTTGAATAAGTAGTAGTGTCATAAAAGTAGCACGTCGCCAATCATCCTGTTTATCCCTCATTTAGAACTGTGTCAGAAGCCCTTTAATAGCCATGAAAAGGTCGCGATATCTTGTTCTCTGAGCAGCAAAGTAGTCAACAGTTGGGCGTCCCTTTTTATTTTTCTTCGAGGCATTGCTGAGATTTTAGCTGGTAACATTCTGAGAGGGTGTGTAACGAACAGCGAATGCATCTTTCCATTGCTGTAAACTCGAATGATCGCATGGCCCTATTATTTAGAAATATTTGTTTTGTTTGTAAAGTAGTGCAAGTGAGCTTACGAATTGAATAGAGTTCGGCAATTTCTCGTGAAAGCTCAAGCCGTCTGTAGTAGGGTTCCCCCAAATAACATTCCCGCTCAATATCGAGCCTCTCGAGAGCAGTATGACCCCCCCCTCGTCCGTTTATTAGTATTCCGAAAGTCTTTCAAGGGAGTCCTGGCTTGTAACAGTTCGGAGTTCAAACCCCGGAGCAGAGGAATTATCTGGAACAGGGATTTAGACGACTTGACTGTGAGAAACGGCTCTCTTTTGAATTGGGTGCGTCCGAACTCCCGATATTCTAATACAAATCACGGATAGTCTTTTCATTGTTAAAACAGAGTTTAATACATAATCATTCACTCATCTCCATTCAGCTCCCGAATCAACTGTGACCTTTAATTCCTCTTGAATTAGCAAGATATTCGTCGCACCCTTTTTTATTCCTACTTTTTCGTTCCCTGAGGATTTCCTGAATTTTCACGTCGGGTCCGAGTTTGGAAATGTCGAATTTCCGTTGGCAGATGCAAAAGCTGCAGAAAGTGAAATCGGGCACGAATCGGAAATAAAAATAGGAAGGCCGAAAGAAAAAAATAGGAAATGCCCTGCAGCTTCGTTTACACCAGCTTTGTTTGCATGTGAAAGGTCGCACATCAAAGTTGAATGACTCCCTGAAATCTGAATTCTTTTTGCCCTCTCCCCTGGGACAAAAAAGGAAGAATACGTACGGTTCATTTGCCCTGAAGAGATATAGTGCAGGCATGAAAGGAGCTGAAATCGGACGCTCACTTTTGCACACATCTTCATTCTGGCAATAAATGTAGGCCTCGAAGGACCCCGAATGCTACAGAATTTAGTGAGAATAATGGACAATTGTTGTTGAGGCTACTAACGCTCTTCATTCATTGACCAATATTCTTCTTGAGCTCTTTAACCCCGTTTGAGTGGCTCTTGTCCTCAATTATTTGTTGAACATCGTGGAGAATCTCTAGTATTTGAACCATTCCGCATTGTCTCTTTCAGTTTGCCCCTGCGTTCGAAAACCCGACAATGCACGATTTATTTGTGAAGGAAAGCACAATCTCATCACTGGTACATTTCATTTGGATTTATTCTCTCAAAGACTCTTGAACCCTCTTGAATAGCTCTTGTAGTTCATTATTTGTCGAACATTGTGGAACTAGGAGTCGATTCGAAAACAGCACGTTATCTCAATTTATTTGCCGAGTCAATTTGATATTCATAATGTTTACGGGTGTACCTTTCTCTGTAATCTATCTATCACCTTCTTCTCAGCTCCCTGAGAATGACCTCGGCAAACGGGTAGTGTTGAACGCATAACGTCAATTGTTGAGCTATGGTTTCGCCCTGACCGGCGATAGATGAGGTGAACTGTAGAGCTTGGCCCCCTCCGAATATAGAGCACTCGGGTTACCACGTTCTGCGTGCTCTCTTCTTACTCTTACCGATGAGAGATTATGAGGATTGGAGACCCACCTCAGATTCTTTGGTGTCTGATTTCCCTCTGAATTTTGGTTTCCTCGAGGGCGTTCGTTCAAGCGAGATAAATCGCTGTAAAAACAGCTCCGAGAATCACGTCCGGTACACATCCGTGAAGTGTTTTTTGCACCGCTTCATAAGGTTTCGTCGATCAGAGAGGCGTGATAGTGTGCGAAATAAAGATACGATCACTCGGATTTCCTCTCTTCATTAGCATTTCTTTCTCCGCAGCAGAGAGACGGTAAAACGGTCGGCCGGTCAATAGTGTGCTAATTCATAGCCCAATTCCTGGAAGTAGTTCACCAGGGGTAGTGCTCTCATGGCGTCACGATATCTCAGGCTGACTGACCATGAAATGCATTCTTATATTTTCGATGTCTGAACATCGTTTTGTATGAAGCTTTCTGGGAAAGGTCTTCTAAAACATTTTCATAGGAGTCTACAAACCAAACAGTTCAGGGCTTGCACCTGCTCTGGTATTTCTTTCCTAATAGGCCACCTAATATCTCACCTAATAGGCCACTAATTAGACTACTATTAGATGAGTTATTACATGGCCTATTAGGAGAGCTTATTAGGTGGCCTATTAGGTGGGTCAAGCTCTCTTCGGTCTGACTGTTTATAGGTAGCTATTAGGAAAGCAATACCAGAGTGGAGCTTGGTGCACGACTTCTCGAGAATGGAAGGTCTTTTCAAGTAGCTATAGTAGATCTCTGTTGTGGTACAAGTTCCACAGAGATCCCTCTGCTTTCTTCTCGTGTACTCTACTGAAAAGACTGCTTTCTCTTGTTTGTTCTGTTCAAGAATGGGCATTAGGGAGCCAGGGCAAAAAAAAAACGCGCCTCTCTTCATTTTGCGTGTTCTCTCGGCACTCGAACCGGTGAGACAGCATGAGCAAAGAAATCTCCTGTAATAAGAATGTAGTAATAAAAACCTGCAATCTCAGATTTCTGTTGTGTTTACTTCATCCTGACAGGCCTAATGGTACGTAATATCAAAGTTCTTTTTTCTGTGCACCGACTCGGCTGAATCTTGAATTTGAGAACGGATCTCTGACCGTCTCACTTAGCGTATGGGAGTCAAGATACTGTTATCGTCTCTTCATCCCTCACATTCTTTTCCGATCCAACAAATAAGTACATAGAATTGCTCTGTTGATGCTCCTCTCATCTCTCTCGGGCAGAGTGATGAGATACCACGTGTGGCCGTAGTGAACTCTCTGAATAAATCCTATAGAAATCGGCAAGAGAATGGGATCGTATTTTCGGCGTTTGCATGTAAGGAATTTCTGAGATCTTCGTTCTCAGTTTTCCTATTTTTTGTACAATTTCGTTCTTTTCACGTCGCTTTTATTGTGAAACATTTCCTCTATAGTTGTTTGATTTACTGAGCTCAAACCTTTCCTTGATTATGCCGACGCGTGTCTATTTATCTCCGTTGCTCTCCTATTTATCTCCGTTTATCCCTCGCAATACTGAGAACCTCGTGCAGAAACTTAGACGGCAAGACATTTATTTTTTCTACCATTATCTAATCGGTCGGAGAGTGCTCAAAGGAGGAGAGTCATTTCTTGCCAAGCTATCCCTCGCAGCAACTACCAAGTTTTTCGGAGAAAAGAGTTCCGAGAAGGCATCGTGAATAATTCGGCGATACTTATTGAAAGAGCAAAGTGCCTCGGCCCCCTATACGTAATAGCTAAAGTTCGAAATGCTGCTAATCGCATCTTCAGTTCCAATGTTATCTCGCAGGCCAGAGTTGAATGAGAGTATTGGAAGGGATGATTTCATACTGAAATCTAGCGACTCGGACCGATACGAATTGCCCTTGCGAAGCACAGACCGCAAATTTTGAATTCATATTAGGGCGTAGGGCAGAATGGAGAACGCGACTCCTATTTCACGTGCTCTATCTTCAGTCTGACCGGATCCCTAACTCGGCGGGACAGCGAATTTCCCATTCAGATCTCATGCGATGAGTCATAAGAGGAATTCATCGTACTAATCGCCTCATAGATTTCCGTATTGACCTCATAAGTCTAGTCAGGATAGTACACGGATGTGACGTCTATTATCGCATGAGATATTCGAAATTTTTTGCCACATCCCGTACTATCACATTAGACACGGAAGATTTGAGTGAAATCGGACTGTCATCTCATATAGGACTGTCAAGTTTCAATCACATACCATTACAAACCCCAATCCAATCTCGTATTGGCCTCATTACCTTCAATCTTCACAGATGGAAAACAGGCGTGGAATACCTTGCAAGACTCCCTCATTTCACACGATATATTTGCAAGCGAGTGAGAAGTGAACTATTCGCACTGAGAATTTCCTGACTCGATAATGAAATCAAAGGTGTGTGGGTGGAAATCATTTTAGCACTGTCTAGATGAACTTGTGATTAGATGAATCTGTTCAAGAACCTGTAGAGTTCAAGAGACCACAAGGTGCTTTCTTAGAAGTTCATCACACTTTGCATGGTGCGTACAGTGCTTCTTTTGTTTCAACATCCGAGTCACGTCGCCCCAGTTGTCTTCGTTGTAAGAACAATAGGAACGAACTTGGAATGAATTCTTTATACAAACGTATCGAGATTACCGCTCGTAGAAGTCAACTGAGACATCTCTTCTTGACGAGAATCGCTGAACTCATCAAGTTTCTCCAACATGGGTTTCCTACCACGTTAGAGACCAAATATCCAATCTCAAAACGCTCGCCGTGCTTGGCTGAATTTCAAGTAGTCTATCACGCACTGCGACACATTTAGAAACTTCTCCGACCTTCTCGATCTCCCTATCTCAAGAATCTTTTCTAGTGAGGTGGAGGCCATTCTGCCATGTCCATAGAGTGTCATGGCGTAAGATGGGACATATCCCTTGTTTTTCCCATCGAACTTGTCAAGCCCCTCTCCTCCACTCTGAATAGAGGACTCGCCGTCCACAATAGTGAGCATTCTGAGCATGCTCAAGTCTAGAAGATAAACAGGCCAGACCCTCTTCATTCCTAGTTCCCTTTCGTTCTCTTGGCTGGCACCATAGTATGCGGGATTTAGAGAGTCTTGTCTGGGAATGCTTCTCTCCCTTTCTCGTACTCTCTCACCTGTCAGGGAAGCAAGAGAGCATGCTACACGAAGAGAGCCCCACTTCAACTCCCGCTCGCCTGGCAATTCCAGACTGGGCGCTCGCCCGCGACCTCCCTCGCACTTTGCAGCGCAAGCCTTGTCATTTCCAGTCACAGCCGCAAAATAGACTCCTAATTTGCGGATCTAAGAGCAGGCTCTAAGGGAGTTCGAAAACCCGGTTGTAGCCACCAACATGATCGGAAATTCGTATTTCGCCACCTTTACACGAATTAGTCTCTCTGCGAGATCATGTGATCATTGATTGAGCAGTCTTGAATGTTCTCGCCTCTTCAGTTTACCTTATCTATCTCCAATCAGAGAAGTCATAGAGCAGGGGCGAAATGAGAGAGTCGGACCGTTTCTCGAGCACACCTGTTCCTATTAGCGAGAAACGATGCTGTGGTCTAACTAGCCCTCTCCATTATCCATGCAGCCTGGTTGGTAAGATTCAGAGAATGCTCTCGCAGGAGGCTTGTGAAGATATGACTCTCCTCATTTGTAATACTATCTCGCCTGTCTGACCAATGAGAGAGAATGTAGAATGAAGAGACCATTTGTTGTCCAGAAACTCCACGCAGGTGTTGGTCCAAGATGGTTACTGAATTTTTAATCGCTCATGTGTAAGCGCTTCGAGTTTTCTATGGTGATCATTGAAAGTATCTTGTTTATCCGGTATTCGATTTCCGCTCGTCCGGCACATTAGCTGAATGAACTAGGAATCTAATTGGGTACATGTGATGATAATTCGTTCGCATTTCGCATAGCCCTCGTCCGAACAACCGGCCATGGAGGATTTGAAATGAAAGGCACATGCTAAATTGTCATCACTCTTGTTTACAACACGTCTGATATTCCTCTGGACGTCATTTGCCTAATGGGCTGCCAAAAACCGCCGTATGGTCGAGTAATTTGACGGTCCTCTTGACGGGCCTACTCGAGATTACTTATCTCGTAAACAACATCCATTGACGCAAATCGGCTCACGAGTGCTCACGTTGCCTGATTTTGAGAGGAATTTCTCCGTAAAAACTAACACCTCACAACTAGAGCACCGGGAATCGTTCCGCGTACGTTCGCCCTTATGTAGTAAGAAGCGGAATGAAAAAATGAATGCTTCATTCTGATCATGAGACCTTGGGTGTTGTTGAGAGTCGCACAATGAACGTTCATGACAACATTAGGTGGGAACTCCTCGCAGGTGTTTAATGGATGTTTGTGAACTTTAACGCCATGCTTTCTCGCAGGTGTGGGAGAAGCCGTAGTGATGTTTGTTATTGCTGTAAAGCAATTTCCTCCCCCGCAAACTTGCTAATCTGCTTCTGATAATGCCTTGAACGGCTAATCGTACGAGCTTTAAGTCGACAAGTTAATGGAAGTCTGAGTGGCCAGTTCGGGCAAGTAGAGTTTATATTATTTTCCATTCCATGCGCATCTGACCCTCGACGGACATTCGGGGAAGTGGAGCGAGGAAGTGGCCGGGAGTAGGCGAGTGAACTCCACTCCCCCCCTTCCTGAATAATGGGTTCGCAAACCAACACATTCGCAGAGCATTCCAAACGTACGATAATCTGATGTACCATTTCCAAAGATTAACTTTAACATTTTCCTTAACACTTTCCGGTGTTCACGTTACGTGAGTTTGTCCGTATTGCTTTATAAAGTAAATGTGGATCACTTTTTACACTTCGCGCCACTTATGCCCCTACTCGAGTAGCCCCAAATTTTTCGCGGCGAATTACGTGCCATAAGGTAAGTAGAATTTGATGACTTTTGAATCTTTTTTGCTTTGTTTAAATTCTTGCTCCAAGCACGTAGAAGCGTTTATGACTTATTCATAAGGCGTCTTTTTGAACTGTTGAATGGGGGGGGGACTACTTTTGCGGCGCCGGCTCTACCGAGAGTCCTTACAATATAATGTGCCAGAACACCTGCGCTCATTGCAAAGATCACACTCATGCATTATTTGAAGAGCATCTAGGCCAATTTTGTGACGAGAACTCCTTTCATGTATTCACCAATGTTCAGCATGCTAAGAAAAGGCTTTCTCAGTTTCTACGGATCAAGAAACGCTGCAAGTTGTGATAACCACGATGAAGAAATCTCTAACCCCCAGAGTATAAATGGTCCAAATACCTTTGTTTTCGTTTTGTCGCTGAGTTTCTTTATTAATGTTAGTTATAATAAAGTTAGGTGAAAAATTGAATTTTTTCTATGTCAACACTTCGCTTCTTTCCCTACTTCAATTATTTGTAATAGATCACGCTCATGCAATATTATACCACTAACGTGCCAGCTGTGAGGGCACGCGCTAACTATCACATTTGCGGCCTGCGGCGGCAACAATTTTCCTCCGGATTCTATTCGTATCTGGTTTGGCCGAGCCCTGCCTAGTTTCGCTGCTGCTCGTATATCGGATTGCTGGGCGCTCCAGTGACAAGGAACTAATGAACGATATTAGTTGTCATGGGGTACGTGACATTTGGAATACCTTTTTTCGTGGCTTTGTACGCTATGCTTTTTCAATGATAAGGGAGCTGCAGAAAAAAAATCATGCGCTCCATAGTTAATCCAACTCTTTTGATCTCTTGTTAGCAGTGTACTAGGAAGTGATAAAGATTCACGCTGCCCACTATGGCTGCGCTTTTTTTCTTTGTCTAGATAGCTTCATCATCCAATTATATGAATTCTGTGTTTGCCTTATCTGGAGGGAGTGAGGTGTTGTTTATCATTGGAAGTGTAAAGCCCCACCATGATCCTTATATGACATATCTCTGGCTAGTTTCGCTAGACCTCTTGATAGTATGAAATCACTGAGCGGGAAGTAAACAAGCCAGATACACTAGTAAAAAGGGACTAATCACGGGAGGAAGATATGTTATGAATGCTATGCGCTGACGTCTTTTGCTCAGACGCCAGTTGCTAATTGCGCGAGATTTTCGATGCCGTGCGGCTTTTTCCACTGCAAATCTGCGTCACTCGGCGCGGGTCCATTCATAAGATTCTTTTCTTTGATGACCGATGCATGAATACCTAGGCGTATTTTGTTTTCAGTTTCTGACCGACGTATAAATATCCAGTTACCAGGACAGTAAACATCAATAAGCACGAAGATTCCAATCCCAGTTTCCTCCTGTAGGTCCATTACCTAGAATAAAGTATGACGAATGAATACTGACGATTAAGCGTCAAATCTCTCCCGCCCTTGGCGAATCTTATTGACTCAAGTTGTTTTGTCCTCATATTCCATGGCCCGTCAGATTTGTTGATATCGAAACCGTATTTTTCATTTGCTTCCAAATTGCTTCGTCCTTCTTCCGGGAATGACACCATTGTGTGGATGCTCCACGAAGGCTCTCTGAGACACTAATCCTTAGTTCTGCGAACTAAGCGAAATTTCCAACGAACTGAAATCAAATGAGTTTCCTGTCGGATTTGTGATGATTCCTTGAAATTTCCAATGAACTGAACTCAAATGTTTTTCTGTCGGATTTGTGATAATTCCTTCTGAGACGCTAGACGATAACAGAAATCGCTAATGTACTGCGTACACGGTGGACGGGAAGCGTTCAAGGCATCGCATTTATGGATGTTGGCAAGTATTCACTCTTCTCATTCAGCGTTAGTTATCTCAAGTCTGAACAGTGAAAGTTACCACGGAGATGATACTTCATCATCACCGAATTGACCAGAAATCAAGACCCTGTGGGAATTTCGTTCCCTATCAACGGAAATAACCTCGCATTTAGCTCGAAAATACGATTATTCTATGACGATTATCTCGTACCCTTGAGGAAATAGATTGCGATATGTTTCTCCATTTACATCGCCACAACATTGAAAATACGCAAACCTCATTACTGTGTGAAGGTGGTTTGTTTGTTACACATACATACTTGTCATGTGACACCAATTTATCTTACCTACGAATCCAATACATCATGGGTCAGATCTCAGTTCTGGTTGTAAATTCGTACCAGATTATCAACGTTCAAGAGGAACAGCTCGAAAATGCGATAATCAGATTCTCTGTGATGTTGGTCTTCGAAAAGTATGACACGTACATACTTGTCATCTGACACCTAGTCAACAAAGCCTGGGAGTCTGGGTGGGTGAAACTCAATTGGATAATACTGTTTCCGCACATTTTGCCACGGCTGTTCGATGAAATAGCTAACATTACGAGTCGATCCAGTTATCGCTGACCATTCCATAATGGCGCATAATTCAATCAGTGTGTGTGTGCAATTGTGATCGCAGCTCCCTAGATATCTCGCCATCCTGAATCGTGGACTCTTCTCTTGCTTATTTTTCTCGTAATCCTAACAAAAGTATCCGTATGCAATAGCATGCAGCTATAGTCAGGTATTAGTTAGTATCCATCTGGATGCAAACATCTGCCTATCATAACGTCCCGTAATAGTATTATTCTGAAGCTCGATTTGCTTTTAATTCAGACCAGATCGTGTCATGCATACGGTAGGATAATAGTAGTATTCTAGAGGAAATTCCGTTGTTGTAAACTATTGGATGATGTCTGATGCTCAACATCTGTCTTGAGTCAATTCTTCCTTTCACTTTACATCAGTAGTAATGCGGAGACGACGTTGTAGCCAGCACATTCAAGACTCCGTATCCGGCAATTTGGCAAAAAAACTTCCAAGATGCCATCCCGTGGAATGGAAATTCCTGACTCGCTACATTAGCAGTAATCAGTAGGCGAGTAAGTAACCAGAAGTCTCAAGACGTCTCAAGACGACAGTAAGAAGGCTACTCAGGAAGTGGTATCTTTATTTCGTCCACTCTCTCAACGGTCAGAAAGGTTAGAGATCACTCGAAAAGGGGAGATTCATGCTAAGTCATCCCTAGTGAGTAGCTCATTAGATGCAGGAAATCTCATGGAGATTCGTTCTCTGAAAGATCCCATTAGAGAGAGAGTTGATTAACGCCAATTCGCCAGCGATTATGCCTTTTTTCCTCGGATTCACTCAACTCCTGGCTACTTATTCATCTGCAGAGCTAGTGTAGTATGAACTTGCGTTGCGTAACCATCCAGGGTATGGATATGGATGCTCATTATGTGTTCTAGGCAAGTAAACTAATAGTTCTGGCAACCACGCAACTCTCGAAATGGTCCAATCTACATGGAAATCTGTACAGCATTTTCTGCAGATGAGACGGAGTCAAGCATCCCAATCTGGTTATGCATATTTTTCACAGTTCACTTTGTGTTGGGAAGTAATCCTACACCTGGAATACGCAATAAGTTCCTCCTACCGAGAAATCTGCTTGGATACGTGATATGTGGAGGTGTTTTGGCGTGAATCACAAACTGAGATGAGATCGTATTCCCCGGTGGGAAATCTGTTCCCAGAGCAGTGCAGTTCCAGGAGCGGAAGATTTTTCAATATTGCCGCTTCCACCCTCAAAATCTTCCGGGAATATTCTCGTCACTTGAGCTGTTTGGACCGCTAAAGCGAGAGGAGGAGGATAGCGTTTCATGTATGGTGGTGATAAATACATGGCATGACGAGGAGCTTTTCAGGGAATTGGAAAGAGACCCGGGAAATGGGCGCTGTTGCCAAGAGTCCATGCCGTAAGGAGAATGTGAAGGAGTATGGGCCACTGAATGGGTGTTGGTTTCACTTTTTCACTGTTCAAGCTGGCAGTGATCTTTCACCGGTAAGAGATTCCTTACTTCGAATGGGCCGAATTTACGTACTTGAGAGGGTGGATGGGCAGGTGAAATTCCAACTGCGGGAAAGTGACAGAATTCAATCGCTGACGCGGATATTTGCGTCGCGAACCATGTTTATATCCATTTCACATCTGCTCCTGCCAATATAACATCGCCGTTTTTAGCACAATGTTGCGTGATCTGACACCTCAGGCAGCTCGCATTTCTCCTCCTTACGTCGCACAAAAGGCAAAGATATCAAATAGGGCACTGTGCTTTTCCGTGGAAACGCGCTTCACGGGAGCTTGAATTGTTGGTCGAAGTTTCATGTTCCCTTGTCTCCCCTGACTCTCATAGAGTCTGAGTTGGAGCCATGTTGGAACCAACCTTATTCCTTGCATTAGCCTATTTTGTTTCGAAACTTGGTTTGAGTCCCTTCTTGTGAACGTGCCTGCATCCAAATCTATTTTGCCTGCTCTCCGGTCATTCCCAATTTCTTACACCCAAATATCATACGAGGGTTTCCCGCTAGTGTTCGACCAGTAGTGGAGACCCTACTATACATTCCGCTCTGACTCTCCTCATTTCGCGTGCTCTCTCACTTGTTCTGCCTGTCAGGTAGAGATGGCTCATCGTTCGATTCTTCACAGGCAGAGAGTCCCTACAAGGATCTGTCGCCTCAAATTATCGCGTTATGACGCGCTTCCCCCATTTCCTCATCTCCTTTATATCCAATTTGAAGGCCGAATCGGGATTATTAATCCGGCTCGTTAATCCACTCAGGCTAGTGCTACTTTGGTCCCGCACTCTGAAGGCTGCAGATCTCTGGTTCTCTCTAATTTCCGAACTCTTTCGTTGTTCAAGCGAAGCAGAAGTAAATAGGGTAATCATATTTTCATTTCGCCTACTCTAAGGCTAGTCAGAGCCGCGATATAGCACGCGAAATGAAGAGACAGAGAATTTCTTGGATTTCTGACTCGCTGCAGAAGACGGCACAAATATTCGCGGGAATCTGTTGCTGCAGTTCCTTTCAATGGTTTCTCACGACTTCCGCGAATCGCTAGCGAATGCAGAAGAGTGAATGCTCTCGACCACTCTACTTCTAGTCCTCAAATGCCATGGAATCGGGATGAAAGATCGAGCTAAGTAGAGGTCCGTTTCCCCTTTCGAGAGTGCCTGTCAATCATTCTTCATGACCAACAATTTGGACTCGTTGTCGTTTAGAGTTAAGTGACCTACATCACTGTCATAGGTTTCACAACTTGTTTCCAAAGGAGGCATCAGACGTTCAATGAGAGAGTCAGCACTTCCATTATCACCTATTTCTGGTCTTCTAAACTAAGCCACGAGAATTTCCTTTTGGATGCTTCGTAGCCGTATGATGTCAAATGATCGATAGGCGTCCGTGAAGGTTAAATGGAATGGAATGAAGGATCGCCGTTAGTGGACAAATACCCACAGCTTTCCGGTGGACGATTCATCATGGAAATACGCATGCTGTATACTAACAAAGAGTCACCTAGGATCAGTGATTGAACAGTATTCGGGATCATCTAGACTGAATTCGACGAGTAAGGAATGACAAATCGGTGTTGATGCATCGCGCTGTGCCTTACCTACTTCCTGAATAACTGCCAGTCAATCTTTTCCCACAGGACAATCTTTCATACAATGGTTATGCCCACAAAAGGTGCGTCATCTTTGCCGGATCAGACGTAACTATCTGATGTACTGTCGACTCAGGAATGCGATAGCGTTTCAAACTGATATTCGACATATAATCGACATTCGGGAGTCCGTCGTTCGTTGTAGGCGTAGTGAAACATACTTGTTTGAATATAATTTGAGTTTTTCATTGTCCCGACCTTCGTCTGACAGTAAGATGGTACTTAGATGTGGCGAATGCGTATCCTTGTTGTGTCTGAAATAGATGATTGAGTTTTATTTACGAATGTTTCATTCTACAGCGTTCCAATCATCATTGTTCGCCTCTTCACCCGCATATGTAGAACGCGCGAAACATACTTGGAGGAATTTGCATTTCATGCAAGTAACAAACGTATTGAAACTCGCCATTTTGCGATCTCGTGAAGCAGATAAGCAATTTCGAACTCTGGTGTTCTGTGCTCAAGATATGTCAAAATTTCCTTGCTTGCTCCCACGCCGTTGTTCGCCATACATTGTGACATGGTCTGGCAACCCGACGTAGATCATCATGCACAGAATACGAAAACCAGACTATTGTTTATATGTACCATTTGCGGTCCTCATGAGTGCTTACTGTTTAGGTTGTCCGAGATCAATTGGCGCCGAGAACCTCTGAGCACCAATAATCATGAATTGAGCGGAGTCTTTGCAGAGCTGAATCATCAAGAATCAAGAAAGAAAACATCAAGCGATAATGGTTGCCTAGTAGTTCCAAAACACTGGGCGACCAATATCCCTATCACCAAACGAATGTATGCTCAATCATTACGTAGATGCATTAGAAGATATAAATTTGAAAGTAGCCTTGGAGGTGGTGATTGGGGTAGATACACACACAACGATTCTTCTGCGATGTTAACGATTTATTGCCGGTTATGCCGGGCGGTAGTGATGGCCTGGCAAGAAATGATGAAAGTTTTGGAAGATGCTAAACTCATTGCACCCACCAGTTGCATTCGCCCAAACTTGCTCAATTTATTCGAGCGTCGCCTCCAAAAGCGCATCGCTCTCTTTTTCATGGCCAATTTGTAGTTCGGCTCGAAATTGCTAGCTACAAATCAAGTTATTCTTGCTTCGTGTCTATCATCTGACCACTTGGAAAAGGAGGAACTTCTTTCATTGAGTGTCGGACTCTCCTCTTTTCCTGCGCTCTCTCGTCGTCTCTGACCGGCGAGATATCGCGCGAAACGAGGAGTGCGATAATAAGTTTCAAGTGTTTGTCGGGATAAGCCCTACTCTGGCTCCTTATCAAATTATGTCTCGCTCGGAATAGGCCGACTAATTGGGCACACTCTAGCCCGAGAATACTCACACATTTTCTCATAAGAGCTCCTCCCTCTCCCGCGCACAAGCTCCGCCCCCTTTCCCCACCCCACCCTCAAGGCCCCGCCTCCCATCTACCTTCAGTCGCCGCTTCGAGATCAGACGAAGAGGACGTGTGTCTGCGATGCCCCGCCCACTTTTGACATCTTATTCTGGGGTTCCAAGTCTATTCGATATTCATGTAACTGGATGTCTGAAACCACCCACTCAGCCTTTCCTTCCTCGTCTTTTCTTCCCTCTAGTCATATCCTCATATTATGTTTTCATTTCCTCTGCTTTTCGAGTCCGGAACCGTACTATTATTGCATCCATAATGACATCCGTAATCTACTTCCCGGTCGCACAGGTAATCGTCAGTCAGCAATGCAATCCCCGGTCCTGGTCGTGCTCATCTCCCTGCTCGCCCTTCTCTGCCTCGTTCACACTGCTCCCGTGCAGCCAGAGCGAAACGAGCGAGAACCGCAGCTGAGACAGGTGCGGCCGCCTAATTGATGGCTCCGGCTCCGGTTCACAAATCACGGCTCCGCAATTTCCGAATGCAGAAAAAACACGCACTAGGTCGGATGAGAACCAGTTGGTTATCATCCAAATATCTCATCCAAAATAGTGAAGTAAAACATGATCTGCCATTTTGTAGTTCATAAGTATTTCGTCATCAAATAGACATTGAAACTCTCGGGGCGAAATGCAATTTAGGTGCGGGGCGCTGTTTTTCGCGCCAAGCCAAATCGCAACTTTTCCCATTACAACTGTCGGTCGGCGGCGCTGATGAAAGTTTATCTGCCTACGCGATTAACTGCGAGCAGAATTGCACCTGTATGTATCGAGGGATATTCTGCGAGAGAGGTGCGAATACGCATTAGGGCACATTTGAACTTTCAAATTGCGCACGACAGCTGGAATTTAAACTGGAATCATTGATGCGCACCTTATGTCGAATTACACTTGAAAGTGTGCGTTGCACTCTGTAACTGGAAGGATTTGGAAGTCTCTCCAGTTATAGAAGCGAGAGATCATGCAAAACGAAGAGACCAGAGACAAGAGGGACCGTTCAAAGGCGCTTCCGACAAACGGTCGCCCGGAACGAACGTGGCAATGAGATTTCCATCGTGAATGGGGCGGCACCGTTCTTTGAGAGACCAGAAAATTGAATGGACTCCCTGGGGAAATACCAAAACATTATTTAGCGTCCATAAATCACAAATTGCATCCGGCGTTCTTTGAGTAATGCACGTGGTAACAATTTGGTCGGTTTGGTTCAAGTCTCTACGTGTTCGTTCAGGTACAAATGAATGAACTATTTGAAAAGGTTTGCTTTTAGAACCTTCAAAACTTTAGCGCTACTAAACTTTTAACTGCAGCAAAATAATAGCGTGGGATACGTCAAAAAGCCTATTCTTCAATGCCTGTCTGTTTTTCTTTATGCATTTCTGAGTTTGCTTGGGCACAGACTTCAACAATGACGGATTACCTTCATTTTCGCTTCATGGTGGTTAGAAAATGTGAGAGAGTATGGGAAATCGAGAGAGTCAGATCTCAACGCACAGACTTCAACGTGAGGCTCAACGAGCAATGAATGAGGGGGCGGGCGGGCGAAACTAATTTCGTGCGCTCACTTGTCATTGAACCTACATTCTGTCCACCCCTGTTTGTGAACTTGTCACAGAAAGTTCAGCAGACCACCCGTCAGGATTCACATTACGGGAATTCAAATGTTTCAAATCGGAGTCGCGACTCCGTCAAATTACTCCTTCAAATTCAACCCCATGTGGCCGGGATGTACACAGTCGTTGATCACATCATCATATGATGGTCATAAATCAGTCTTATGCATGAGATCACATGATAACTGATCAGATGAGCTTCTAATACGAGTGAGAGAGTGCGCAAAACTAAGAAACTGGGCATAAAATATGATTATCCTTTCGCATTACGCCTCCGTAAGTCATCGTCTGATCACTGTACGGTTATCTACTTCCCCTTTCCATATTAGTTAATCATTGAACAACTTGAAAATCGTAGCATACCGTGGCATTACCGTAATAAGGTCGTGGAAGCGCATAGAAAAACTATTTCTCCAAGAGTGATCTCTAGTCCATTTCTCGTCCCTGCCTGTCCTTTTGCGACTACTGGAGCTTGCAAACACTACGCAATGCAGTGCGTTGACCCTAATGCTGTGGAAAAAGTCAAAGAGAAGATGAATTCAAATGTTTTCAAATCGGAGTCGCGACTCCGTCAAATTACTCCTTCAAATTCAACCTCATGTGGCCGGGATGTACACAGTCGTTGATCACATCATCATGGAAATCGAAAACCACTCCAGAATCCAAATTTCAAGTGCCCAGCACCACTGGGAGCCGAGATATGAAATTGCGGGAATTCAAATCTGGCATCTTCTCTTTGACTTTTTCCACAGCATAAGAACCGCCATCCCCGCCCTAAGTCCACCTTCGCAATTCATCTCCTCCATGCAGGATTGCATGCATGACTGCGCTCCATCACCCGATAAATGTCTTCGCTCTCTCCTTTTCCCATGTTACCTTGTCAGTGAGAGAAAGCGAGATAGCATGCGGAATGGAGAGAGTCCAGAGATCCACTACCCGCATTCTAATAGTCGGCTCCCACGGCTGCCGTGTTTGCTGATGTTTCTCCATCTTGGAGGACTTCCGAGTATGACTGACCGCGCAAATGTCAAACAGCACATTAGAAGGTCTTTTTGGCCGACTGTCTGAAGGAATATTTTTAAAACACACAAATGTAACCCTGAAAATGGTGTCAAAACCGTATTGCCATTTCATCGGGCCCCTGCTAAGTGGTCTCTAATGCCTAACATTGTTGGGGGGCTATAACTTGCAGTCTCGGTCCAGTTCTTGCGCGGTCTATTTTTGATGTCTTTTTTGCTCGGTCTTTTGGTCAGCGAAACTGTGTCTCCAAAAACAAAACCGGGCCGCGGTCTCCTATTACCCTGTGTTATGGCAACGGTCGGACTGAGCGACATACAATGTGCGGCTGCTAGAGGTCCTTGCTCGAGTAGCTACAGTCTTGGAACAAAAAGTGGTTGAATCACCGATATAGCTGCCGGACTAGATTCATGTTACCTATCAGTTTGTCCTCTCGTTAGTCAGTAAGAGTGAATGAGATATGAGTCTCCTCGAAGAATCAAATAACGACACTTATTTTTGCAGTAAGTTGTGTACCGATGGTATAGATGACGCTCTATTCTGCCCTCACTATCTTTGGCAGAAACCGAAATAGCACGCATATCGAGTGGATTTGAACTCTGCGAAGTGCCTCTCGTGACAAATACAAAAGTAAAAACGGCAGGCGGTAAATATTCATGAACTGTCGTGTCTGAGGACCCGCAGAATCGAAGAAAAGGACTGCTGCTTCAAACGAGATTTGCTTGTTTTCATTGGCGCCTGTCAAAAGAAGTCAAGCCCCGCTTTTCCATGTGAACATGCGTTATTTATCTATTCGTCAAAAACGGCGCTTATAGAAAATGCTATGATTCCACCTTCACAGTGCGTAAATTATGGCTTGTGTCGATATCGTAGCGAAAATAATTTAGGTTACCGTTCTCGTTACTGGACCCATTCAGTGAATCAAAATAGGGCACAGGGAAACAATGGATTCAATGAATTCAAGATTGAGAAAAATATCTGGTTCTCACGTCCATTGGCCTGGCACCCAAAATGGGTAGAAGCTGACCCGCATGATCAATGGCACGAAAGGTCAGGCCGGGTCCTAAAAATGAGTTGCGGCAATTATGAAATGACGTTGCGCCTCCACTCTCATTATGAGATCATCCGCATAACAGGGTCACCCCAAGTCCACACTAAACATTAGGGCGACTCGTGTCTCTATCATATCGCAATGCTCTCTCGTCTGTATAAGGAACTATTCAAAATCTGTGATGTGTCAACCCTCCAAGTTCACGCTAAATATTTGCGTGAACTTCCGGCGATCATAGCGTCCAACCGGCCACAAATCGGAGCTGGAGTTCGCCGGAAATGAATCCATATCGCACAGACGTATTTTCTCCCGGAACTCAATAAGTGTCCAGAAATCGAACGTTGACTTTAGACCACCTATACGGACAGGTCCGATAATAGACGTGCATTTTCGAATGATTGTTTTGAGGCCGTGGCCCAGACAGTTCATGCCTTATCAAGCATTCATGCCTTACCTTATTAAGCATGAGGAAGTGCCCGCACACTTTAGTGTCAAAAGCGGCCTCAAATCAACTTCCTCATCTCTTTCGGCCGTCTGCTCTCTTGACATCCTCAAAACAAGCTCGATTTCGAGAGTGGTCCCGAGTGGCTACGAGTGGCGATAGTAATTGGGCAGATAAGTATTCTCGGATGGCGGCTTCGGACAACCCTAATTAAACAATGACTTATTCAATACGATGGAAATTCTTTCTGTAATTTTGAGCGTTAGATTGGAAAGTAATAGAAAAGCAGGTGAAAAGTGCATTCCAATAACGGAACCCTAGTTATCAAACATGCATGGATAGTTCTGATACGAGGGCGGAGAAAGTGCGAAATGAGGGTTGACATTCAGTATGTATCACTCCAAACTAGACTCCAATGCACTGTTCCGGCATTCATGCACAATCGTTTCCTGTTTTCTCCGTATGCTTTTTCCGCGTGCAATTTTCTACGCAAGTAGTTACTCTCGATCACAGGAAGCAACAAGTTCTTGTGCAATTTTTTTCTGGGTGCACATTACTGTAATACAGTTTGCGGAACGCCATATTAGGGCCGATTTATACTAATATGTGGCTTTACTGTGTAACGAGCAAAGGTTTGATGAATTATTGGTTTTACTCTCGGGATGTAAATCTAATGAGATGGCAAAATGATAATCTTTGGTATGCTTTTTACTTCTTTAAAGGAGGCGTATCATGAAAAATTAGTTGACATTTTTGAGGACATGATCCGATTGGAATCTAGAACGATATTAGATTGCCGAAGTTTGGAAGTTGTACACCCATTTTGAACCGAGATATTCGCCCTCAAAGGATCAGGGAAAGGACAGGGAAAAAGCTGCAAAGAATTCAAATATTTTATGCAGCGCAAGGGGGAGGAAGGGAAGGTAGATCAGTGAAATTTGCATCACTCTCACTCCGATTTGCATCGCTATTGATCGATGAGGAAGGGAGGGGGGTGGGTGGAGAGGGGATGTGGGTTCGAACCCCGCCGGTTGTGGGAATCTTTTGCTGATTTCCTCACGGTTGAAATAGGTCGAGGACCCCTTCAACGACAACCATCAGACTCGATTCATCCAGACAATGAGTCACGAAGAGGAGGAAGAGGACCCTCACTGGTTGGGTCAGGTTGTATTTTAATCTCTCACCTAGGAAAAATGTCAGCCATAAATGTGTCTCACCTAGGAAATGTCAGCCATAAGCAGCCGAACGAAGTATACAAAAATCTAATCCAACGATCGAATGGAAAACAACAGCTTTCGAGCTACCACAACTAGACGAAATAACATAACACAAGTCAGCGCCTCCTCCCATCCCAGATTCTCAAATGCGTGGAACAACCAGAATACTCAATGCGGAAACAAGATAAAAGATCAATGTCTACGAACGATTTATTCGAAGGACATAACAACCAATAACAATATGCGAGTTCGTTTTCCGTAGTGCTTTTCACTCGGCGGGATCTCGAGCTCGCCATCCTTGATCTTGTCGACGAGGTCATGGGGGTGCATATCATCGACGGTGCATCCGACAGGCTGGGCGGTTCCTTAAAAGCCAGGTGTTAAACCCAATAAACAGAAAATTATATTACAGTCCGGGTTGGTTCCCTCGTGAAAATCAGTCAGAGAGATCGATAGCATATTACACGAGCTTTATAATGCTGCCAAGCTTGTACTAATTTTTTTCTCTACTTGAGCCACATAATGCCTGGGAACGTCATGGGCCGTCCGGAGCCGGCCGGGACGGATTGTTTTTACTAGGAAACCAACCCGGACTGTATAACATAGGAAATATATGAAAACTAACCAAGGATCTCAAGCAGGGTTCCCTCCAGCTTGCGTGCCATTGAGCGGGGTCTCATGGCGCGAGCGATCTTGAGGAGAGCATCGAAGGTGATGTTTCCGTTGTGCTTCACTGAAAATTAAGATAGTTAGTGGCGGGAAAAAAGAGACTCGCATCACAAATGCACACCATCATTCATCAACCCGATATAATTAACACAACCTTACCGCTGTGTGCGAGATTTTGCGTGATGCCAGCCCTTATGGTTACCCAAGAACAGGTACTGAGGAATTGGCGCCAATTGGGGCATTCCGTACCATTTGAAGCCGCGGTACAGTTGGCTTGTGACCCAAAGAATGTTTAATCTACTGAATTACAATCGTACCTGAGGGAGTGCTCCAATTTGTTGGGATAGTATCTGTCAGTTTCTCCATAGAGACAATTGAGATCGGGAAGGGCGGCCAATTTATCCTTTTAGGAAGGCATCACTGGAGCAACGGCAGCCTGAATAAATAAAATTAATGATAAGCGCATTTTATAGGGGAAATGCTCGTACTTCGAATTTTATTATACCTCATGTTACTTCAGGTAGGCGATTTGAATCCTTTACCACTAACTGCCTCATTTGTCAAAGAGACAAAAACTCCCTAATATAAAAAGAATAGATAAATACCTCGAACAGACGGCGTCTGTAATGGCGCGGCTTGGGCTTAGGGTATTTCGACGATACGGCGCGTGCTGAGAGCAGCACAGCTTCGCGAGCGCTTAGGGCTGTCAGCGCCGAGTGCGCCAGCATTCTGCAACACAAATTGTGATAATAAGAGCACAACAAACAGCAACAGGAAACAAACACAGCGGAAAAGCGGAAACAAAAGAAAAAATCAAAAAATCGGCGAAAAAATCGGGCTACCGTAATCTTGGAAGTTTTTCTGTGTTTAGCGAGGGCGCCTTGATAGGCTCGGCATATCGTTGTAAGACTCCAAATATTTGAATTTCAAAAGTTCATGATACGCCTCCTTTAAACATACAACCGACACTGCTTCTGATTTTGCTCCCGATGTAACTTGCCACACATTTTCTATAAGCGGAAGATTACCCGATGCATGAATGAATATTCATCGTGAATGGTTCGTTAGAGCGACTTCTTTACTTCTTTTGGCAGAATTACTGACTTTCTCCCCTATTAGAGCGAATGGGATAGTATTAGCGCAACGAGAGAACCAACAGCATCTTTTCTTTCCTGACTCTGGACAAGAAAAGCAGGCAAGAGTCGCATCTTCCCATTAGGAAGAGCGAAACTAATGCCGAGGGATACTCTCGTCTCTCTCAATTTTTCCTGCTCTCTCGCTGGTCATACAGTGCGCGAGAGATCATGGAAAATCGAGAGAGCGGAAGAACTATCGTGGGTGCGCAACCATGGAAATGGATACAAGGATTGAAAGATGGGCGCAGCTCAGCAGAGCGAATCCCGCGCACACATAAGGGATGACCTGAATCTCTTCATTTCACCTGCTCTCTCGCCTCTTTGACCGAAGAGATAGTGCGTGAAATGAAGAGATCATCTCTTTTTCTTCGTCGCTAAGGAAAATATAATGTGCTTGTGACAAATGACCGAATGCTACGGCGCAGAACGAGCGGAAAGTGGGCTTGCGATGTTTCTCCGCTTTCAAGGAAGAAATGGGGGAAGAAATCTACAAATTCGAAAATCCAAAAATGAAATGCCAGAAACACAGAATGGGTTGAGTTTCGCGCGCTTTTGAAATGAAATGAATATCACCCGAGATAATGAAGTGGCGACAGGGTGTTTATGTAGAAAAAATGAAAAAAAAAATTTATGCAAAAATATTATCTAAATATAAATTTGCAGTTGATGGACTCGAACGGCTACGAGGGCTACGAGTGGGCGTCGCCCGTCTTCCACAAGAGGTACGAGTTTCTCGTCTAACTCTCTCCACTTCCTCTGATCTCTCGCTTTCTCTAACCAATTTTTATAAAAATTAGAGCTATGATTGGTTAAGAATTAGAATAATTGGATCAGAGACCACAGGAAGAGATGGGTAGAGTCGGTTCACATAATTTCCTAAGTTCTCTATAGCATTCGACGTACATAAAAAGGAAGCCGAATAAGAATGCTAGTTTATCCATAGAGGAATCCGCTCTTTATTTCGCGCAATCCGGTGCTAAATCACGTATGATAAGAAACTTTTTTTGGAATTCTGGTAGACTGTAGTCTATGATTCGCGAAAAAAACAGAGAACTGAGATTGAAATCCACCGGAAGTCTGGTCACGAGACAGTCTGGTTATCTTTAAATCGTTACGGTCTTTAGCCTGTCTGAGTGTCTGACTGGTTGATGGCTATATTGAATGCTAGCTCATCCGGTGCACCGATCATGCATCTACTGCAGCGAAAAACGCAATCAACAAGATGGGTGGGGGCAGTTAGCATCGGTGCTAGTTTTATACCCTTCCTTTTACTCGATCAGGCACCAAAAGGCGCAAACGCAGCATTTTCATTCGCATGATAGATCATCATTAGCTGCTGGAAAGGTCGGGTGGTAGGAAATGAAAGGGCAATCGCAAAATGTCAGATGGAACTTTGCTCTAGCCCTTTCCTTTGTTCGAACTATGCGGTCGTCGTTGCAGAGACTTCCTTTTCCTGTCAGCTGCAGTATGGGCAATTAGAAACACTTTGGAAAGGGTTTCTTTCCTGGCGAGATATCACCCGAAGCTAAGAGACTGGGAACAAATAAGCGAATCTGTTGTGGGCACCTCACAGAACATGCACCCCCACCCCCCTGAATTATTCAATTTTGATCGAACATTGGCAAGTTTCAATGGCTACGCGTCAAGGTTTATGTGGGCGAAACGTGACTATCGCAAACTCAGGGAATTTAAAATTATTTATTTAATTATTAATGTATTTCAGAGGCGCTGCGTTCTATCCCGCGCGTGGCAAGAAGTCCGCAGCCCCGGTATCCGATATGGACAGGTAATTTAATTTAATTTATTATAATTGTGAAAATAAATATTTGAATGAATTTAAATCACATGTTTCCAGGCTCGCCGACCAATACTTTGACCTACCGCAGTTCTGAGCAGCACATAAATAATAGCCGAACACCAACCTCGTTTATTTCTCAGCCCGTTGTTCCCCTCTTGTGTAAGTATACTCCACCGCACCATTGTTACTCTTGCACTTCGTTTCCCTCCATTGTCGGACAGGATTTAACCAATTTCGCCTCCTTTGTACTAGCGAATCTCACGTTCCCTTACTGTTCTCTAGTTATTCGCCAGGATGTACGATCTATCCCTGGTTTCGAGTGCGCCAGAATCGCACTTCCGTACTCCAGAATGCACCCGTGTGTTTACAAGCTACTCGATACCCATTTGAAATCGTTGACACCCGAAAACACATACCCAGATCTAGAATTCCCACCCCACCCTCAAACCTTCCCCCTGTACCCCCACCCTCAAAACCTTCCCCCTGTACCCCCACCCTCAAACCTTCCTCCTGTACCCCCACCCTCAAACCTTCCCCCTGTACCCCCACCATATGAATGCTGTGATCGTGTTGTCTTGAGATAAAGCCAGATAGACCTGTTTTCTATTTTTACATTTGTTGGTCTGAATGATGATAATGCAAAGGAAGTTCACTAAGTACTGTTCATACCAGAAGCGAGACATATATCAGCATTCAAAGTATTTAAAATGTCGAAACGTAGAAATCGCTCAGGGAAAGTCTGCGTTATATTCAGAGAAGAGGGTTGCAGCTAATTTTTATTCTCCTCTATCTTGGATAAATAATTATAATCATTACCGGAATACCGCGCAAATGACGAATTATGACAGTCGAATGAGACATCAAAGCATCCTTAGGGAGGTGCTAATTGCAAAACAACAGGAAAAGGAATGGTTTTCGCGGGATACATCTTTTGTTCAAAACATATTAGAGATCAAAGCTTCCTCATCATTATTCAGCCACTTCGATAGACGCTTCGAAGAAACGTTGAGATTTGTAGCCAAATACAAACTATATCTTGTTTCTATCCCGAATGGAGCATGAAGTACAATTATTGCTAAAAAAAATAGAAAAGAAATAAATGAGTATAAACAAAACTGTTGACTGGAAAAATCGAGTATGTGTGGAGGCGGTAGAATAGCCAAAACGAATTATGTATGTGTCTTTTGCTGCTATTATCTGTCAACATTTTTTAAACTGCTTATTCTTCACAATTTGTTGGCTTTTGGCTTTCAACAAGGGTGAATATCACGATAAAATATGTGAAAATAATAATTGAATCTTTGATTCACTCGAAATAGATCAAAATTGTGTATTGCGTCCGGAACTGTTCGAAATGAGGTGTACGTGAAAAATTGCGCGGATGCTGAGTTGCGCATTATGATATCATTATTATTATTATGCTTTTCTATATTAGTTTTTTATTATTACTTGCATATATGTACTATTGAAAAATGACCATTCTTTATCTTGAAAACATTATTCTTTCTGCAGTCCATCGCTTATAATGTTGTATATGACGGAAACTACAAATAATGTGACTTTTTAAACGTGACAATAATAAAAGTTATTACAATATAATTGCTGATTCCTTCGTACTCCCAACCAACGGTCAACAAATTCTATGATGAATGAGGAACGGAAAGAAGAGTTGTGAATGAAGTGAAGAGAAGAGAAATGAATGAAGTTTAAATTCTCTACCCACGCACGAGTCTCTTGATGTCCTTCTATGGATTTTATTCATCTGTACCCTTCGTAGGTAAAAACCCAGAATATCCCAAAAACAATAAAAACCCAGAATATGATCCTGCTCTCTCCAAACCGCACACTCTCGTTAGTCAAAACAGACGAGAAATCAGGACGAATCGAGAGAACATTACTTCTTTGCTAATGATTCAATTCATTCATCAATCTCTCCTACTCTTTGCTCCTCTCGTCCCATCAACTCCATCAGATCAACACAAAACGATCGGTCACAACAGAGACGGAGGGCCACGAGGAGCCAATCCATTGTACATGCTCTCTCATCCTACATGACCGGTGAGAGAGTAGACAAAATCAGACGGACACTTTAACAGAGAGCCACGAGGGGTCCTTTGTTTATTGTGGCTAGCGAGCTTTATTGCTTCCTGGATCGTGATATATTTGGCGCTTTTGCAGCTTTTTGATATTTGTAGATTAATTTTTTTAAATCAGTCTTGTTTTTTTTTTTTCTCACATTTGTTTTTATTATTTTAATTTCCGATGGAACGACAGTAGCATCAATCGCTTATTCCTCAACTTGCCTTTGTCCAATGTTTTGACTCATTCGTTGTCTGCAAATTTCATTCCACGATATCTTTCCATACAGAACATATTGAAGGAGGTTGACAAAGTTCCCCTGATAATTTATCAATTGCTAAAATCGACTCGAAATTCTCCCCGACGCCCTTCTTCCTTCATAATCTTCTTTGATGCTCTGCAACTCTTTTCTTGCAACAGCACCCTTCCCTATTCTTTGTTTTCTTCCTCCTCTTCCCCGGTCAGACAGCGCGAGAGAGCAGGCGAAACGAAGAGAGTCAGACAGCTTCGTCCTCTCTCTCTCTCTCTCTGATAAATGATGATCCCTCACCAATCTTTCCCTTTGATTCCTGCCAATTGACGTCAGTTCCATCAGAAGGAACAGGCGTAATCCTCTCGGATGACGTTCGTAATCTTGGTGGGCAATAAAAAGTGGTCGCATGCTGGAAGAGGGGTCAACAAATCATCTTTAGAATCCTTCGCCAATACCGCGAAGTACTTTGAATCATCAAGCCACTTTTTCCTCATTTCTTGACCCATCATTTTTTTTGCTTTTAAAATATTGAATTGGTTAGAATTTCATGAATTAGGAACATCCATCGAAACAAACCCCGTAATCCCTGATTGACGTGCATCTCAGCTGCCAATAAACGCTCTAAATCCAATATTTGCAAAACAGACTTTTCGGCCAACTTTCCAAGATCATTGCGTTAGATCATCCGTCATTATTGCACTTCCACGCATGTATTTCCTCCTTTGACTCAAATGTAACGGCCTTTCAGTTCTTACATTTCTTTCAACTTGAACGGACTTCCTGGTTTTCATGGGCCTTCGGTTTATCAATATTGCAATCACAAATTGTATTCCCCCAACTGACGCTCATGATCTCATTGTCAGTGGTAAATAAAATAAATGATACGGATAAACTCCAGATCAAAAAACAGAGTTCTTCGCTTACCCCGCGCATATATTTTATCTTCTTACCAAGTTCCTAGACGTCTAACGTTGGTTTTTGATGCGCAAAATAAAATTCAGTAAGGACTGGCGTCTGGATGAAGCAGCACTGACGAATGGGTCGGGTCATAAACCCTAATCCTCACCCAAAACTTATAATCCAGTCTTGTTTCTCCCTCGCTCGACCCAGTCGCAACTTTTTCTCGCTTAGACGTGACGCGCATAATCCTTCCACCTAATAATCGCAAGAACTTTAGCGATCAATGACTAGACTTACTCACTCTCTCGCTTAACAGACCGACGAAAGAGCAGTGTGAAATGAGAGAGTCGGACGACTTTTCAACTTTAGGTTATCAATCTCACTCCGATGAAGCCTCAACGGAAGCGGGTCGCGGTAATCCAACCTTCCCCGTAATAAGACCCATAATCCATCTTCGACCTCTTCCTCCTCACCAACATTTTCCCGCCTTTGCCACAAGTTGGCGAGCGAGTTTGTAATCGTCCTTTCATTATTCTCACTCTCTCGCAGATCTAGGTGGTTGTAACGATAGAGAATGCGAAATTATGAGGCGGAATGTCCGTATTTTGAATTCTAATTGTGAATCGTTATATCGACGAAACGCGAACATTTTGATCACCGTTAATCCCCACTGCTGACGTACAATCCCCTCCCATCCTCGCCTGTAAACTCGAAATTCTTACAAAGACGTTCTGATCCAATTCCAGCGGCAAATTGGTAGTCCTAAAATCATCAAGCAGTAATTAGATCTGTCAGAATTCCTTGCCTCTTCATTCCTCTTGTGTTCTATCATCACTCCAATCTGTACCAGGAAAGCAGAAATGGATTCCTCATCTTATCATCGCTCATCTTCATCAGCAGAGTAATCCACCCGTGACGTGTTCCTAATCCCCGGCGCGCTCATTCGCCTTCCTCTAACAGACTTTTGCGAGCTTTTTCGTGATTTTCTTTGCGTTTTTTTTCTTTTTTTATAGTTTTTTGTAAATTTTATCTCCGGAAAAAGGTGCACAATTTGGGGTAAATGAAGCTTGAATTGTACCATTCGTCCACACATCCACCCGCCGAACTTGTTGACCATTACTAGAATCTGCGTTAATCCTGACATCATTGTTTTGGACAGTGATCCGTGGTATTTACGCGCTATTGCACGTTGATACTGAGCGCACCAGAGTTCGGCGTCTCGATTTATCCAGAAAAAAATAGCGATCTGAGCCGCTTGATAGCAAGCCGTTGTTGTGATGGAAGAGCAATTCCTCATTTTGTCTATTCAATTGAAATATCAATCGATAAAACAGCATCTAATCTTACGCCAAACGGTGCCAAACAAATCATGAAAAAGTGTGTCATCCCCCGAATTATCAAACTTGAGATCGATCGGGTATCTCTTTTGAGTGACGGCAGCAGCAGTGGTAGTGGTGGATGGAAGAAGATGAGTGTCGTTTGAGAGTCTCGAGGGAAGAGAAGGAGAGAATGAAGGATCAGAGAGACTGAAGAGAAAATGAAGAGAGTGAAGTGAGATTGAAGAGAAAATGAAGAGACTGAAGCCCCCGGGCCTAGCTGCAATCTATCACCCCTCTCTCTGTTCTATTTCTTCCTTCCTTCCCTTTCCTACTGATTTCCTCGTTTTGATGGAGGAAGTGATCTTATCAGAATCACATTATTGAAAATACTTTGCTGAAAATTTTCCATTTGATGCAGCTGTCAATTGTTTTAGCGGTCTGTTTTAGCAATTCCGTAGTGATTGAAAGCTCACTCCTTCAATCTTCTTTGGATCTAGTTCTCTTCAACATATCAGAAAAGTGACGGTTAGTGACCGTCCAAATCCATCCGCCTTCCGAATTATTACTCCTGTGTTATCAATTAGCTCAGTAATGCAACGATCCATTCAGTTTACTAAAGACACATTTTTTTGAGTGTTTTTGGATCTTCTTGTTATCTGCCATGCATTCCTTCAGGAGCCAGAGTAACGCATGGGCTGAGCAATGATTGTGAAGGGTATCGCCGGGTTTCGAACTATAGTCGACCCGAGTGAGTTATCAGTTCACTCTCTGCAATCTTTCCCGTCTTCGCGCGCGCGTGCGTTGATATTTATTTGCACAGCTCACTCCTTCCTCCTCCTCCTCCTGTCTTCCCTTCCCCATCCTTCTCTATTACATTCTCCTCGTCACGCGATTACTATCACTGATCTACTCTCTCGGCTTAGTTCTTATGAGAAATTAACAACGAAGACGTAGTTATTTCTGGAGTGAACCCCTATTCATGCGACTATAGCTACTAATTTTTTTGAAAATGTTGCGGTCAGCGCGTCACGGGATTATAGCACTGCTCTACTCGACTTTTCACTTCGACCTATTCTATTGATACGCTTCCAATGAGAAATTGGAAGTAAACGCTGCGTATTTAGGAAGTTTGCATCACTGATCATAACATGATCGATGTATATTTACTGATCCCATTACAGGATTATATCGATGATCATTCTCTCGATTTAAATCTTATGAGACATCTATAGTGAAATTTAGCTGGAATGAGTTCTTCTTAGCTTCGTAATGATGTCGTATTCTTGGGATTTTGCGCCACTGATCATATTCAGGATTCAGTGATATTTTCTGTAACGTTATCTCCATCACGTTATCATAGATCTACTCAACCTTATCTTTTCACTTACAATCAATTTTCAATTCGTACCTTTGATTTTGTTTCACGAGAATATTTCTACTATTAGATTTGGTTCAAGCCTGATCTAGTATTTTCCACTGACCCTGCATCAGTGCCTTCTCTTACACATTTTGCGTTGGAAATTATCTAACCTTATCATATCACTGGACCTACTCCGGTCAACGTTTTTATTCTTAGCGGACTACCCTTTCTCTCCTGACCCGCCATCAGGGCCACTATCCAATCTCGTTTACTGCCTTCTCTTACACACGCCGTGTGATCGTTTTACGAGAGGAGTCAAGTGGCCCAATTCGCATAAATTTCACGCAAGATCAGAGCGCGCTTTAGTGCCGCGATTCAGAGAGAATGTGAGATACGTGAATTTTATTCGGACCACGCACTAAAAATATCCTGGCAGTTCGACTGTGAATTAGAAAATGGGTGTTTCCTCCAGGGCTCTTCTTCTTTTCTCCACTGCGTCCGATAATTTTTGTATTAGCCCCACTTTTATCAAATTTTTGTTAAATCACTGTAAAAATATATGTAAATATTAGAGTTCACTTTTCTCTAGTTTTATATGCTCAGAGTTCATCTAAACCCATCCCTGATTTACTCCTCTCCTCCTCACCTCCTTTGTGTCAGTTGACTCGACACAGAGAGAAGAAAGAAGAGCAACACAGATCAATGACTCAGGCTGACTCGATTCTTCCCTGAGTTATCCTCCGCCGGTCAGAAATAGCGTCACTTTCTGAATCGTTTTCCATTTCGCGCCCTGTAACATTTGTAAAGCTGTTACTGTTATTGAGCTGTAGAGTTGTTACTAATCAATCAATGTTTGCGCGATGTTTATTTAGTTTTTTTAGTAGAATTTTTGTTTACTCCGCCGCGCCGTTTTCATGTTTTGCCATGTCGCCTTGCGTTATCCGATCAGTTTTCAACATATCCTCGATCAATATTGGCGTTTTTTCATGTTTTGCCCATGTCATTCGGCGTTCAGAGTTTACTACATGCGTACACCATCACAATCAATATCAGCGATGATGCCATAAGGGTTGTACGTTAGGGTTCTCGATAACTGATCCGTTTTGTGATTTTCCCTCTGATAGAGTTTTGTTAAAATAAAGAGGGGAGGTTTCATACTTTTTTGAAAAGTTCATGATGGCATCATCACAAAAACCAATTGATCTGCTCTAATCAACACGGTGTGAAACTCAGCTCACTACTTTTCTCCGTTTTGGTAATCCAGACATCCCTCTTTTTTATCTCCCTTTTAGTTTACCCACAGCAGCCTTTATTGGCCATTAGCTTACTCGAAAAAGAGAACGAATCCATTCCAAAAAGACCTCGTTTCCGTCCTTCATTTTCCTCCTCTACTCACTACACTCATTCGCGTTCCGAATCCGGGCCATTCTCGTCTAATTCTCTCCTTTCGCCCTGCTCTCTCGCTTGCTCTCACTTCTTGCTCTTCTCCAGAAAGACTCTGCCTTCAATGTTCTCGTCTCTTCACTTCGCCTTATCTATCGTCCGTTAGAGCAGCGAGAGAGCCTGAAATTAGAGAGACGGACAATCCACCGCCTTTGCCCATTGCAGTTCTGTCTGACCGGCGAGAGAGCATGCGAATTTGAGAGACTCCCACCGGCCCACCCATAAGAAGGAAAAACAATTCATTTGTCTATCGGACGCAGATTAGGAGAGAGCCATTCGGCTGTCCATCTTTTACCGGAAATTCTGGGAGACGGGGTTATGCGATTCAGTATGTTCGATTCCTGGTTCAAGTTTAGCCTAATTTATTGACTTTGAACAACGCTGTAGCCTTTTCAAATGCAGAGGAGAGGTCCGCAAAGATGAAAAAAATTCGCGAAACGGGATACAAAAACAAATTCGTAGTTTACTTTGTGTTAATTCCCCGCATCGCCCTTACGCTGCTACCTTATTCGCCTCGCTCATTTCTTATTCTCTTGCCTCTCCGAAAAGCACACTCTCCTCAGTCCGTCCGCTCTCTCGCCTCTCTAACCGACGAGAGACCATACCAAATGGAGAGAGAGCTGGCTTCATTTAGTATCTCATCTGATTCAGCCCCTCCTCCTTCGTGCATATAGCATCCGCGTAGGGGGTCCGACCCTCGTATCCCCTCCTCTCCTCAAATCACACACTGTCTCGTCATGTCGCTTCTCTGCGTCTCTCGCATTTGCCTGATCTCTAGCAGTCTCTGACCGATAAGAGGGCCGGGAGTGATCAATTTCCGAGAGGGGCATTTCGGGCTATTGGATATCCGGGGCGGCTCGTGAGGGGGGGATCGATTGCAACGGAAAGGGGGAGGTAGATCGGGGTTGTGGGCAGTAGGGTCGTCTAGTTTAGGGCTGAGACTCTTTGAGAGTACACAGGGTTCCGTCGAAACGTTCAAAATATGCTCCCTTTTTAAAATCTTTTTTATTGTACTGCTCAAGACTCTAGGATACAATTTAACCTTTTTTCGAACCTAGGAAGCATCAAAAGATCAAATTGCATTTGAGCCTGAACTGTGCTTCGTAAGGTTCCGAGAACCTTGGGAGATATCGGCTCTATCTCTTTATCTTTGTCTTTCTCGTCTTGCAAACAGCGAGTGATTGTGACTACACTAGCGACCGAGAATTATTATCATTGCTTGAACTTGCTCGAACTTATTCTTTTAGATAATATTATGACTAATTCTTCAATTATTGTCCACTCACGTGATTGTTCCCCATCTCGATCCTCTCTCTTTGTCTCTACATGCTCCAATGACGTTTTGGAGAGTCACTTCTGATTTAAATGTTGATTTTCTCGACGATTTTCCGCTTCTGGTTCATCGTCATTTTTAATTGATTTCGGTTCATTTGTCATTCGTGGAGATGGGTTAAGTTTCACACTAACTATTGCCTTTTCGGAAATTGAGAATTGATAATAGAGTAGAAGTGGAAACACAAAGAAACAACACTAGGAATTAATCATTCGATTGATACCCTATTTTGGATAATGAGAATTTCATGTATTAAATGACAATGCTTAGAAGGTCAGTGAGTGATCGATTAACCTCTCGTAGGAGTGAGAAGAATGGCGCTTCTCGGGTTTCTGTTTAGTCAAACCATGCCGTGATGGTATTGTCTGACTCTCTCCACTTCGTCTGCACTCTCGTCGATCAGACAACCCGAGAGAGCAGGCAGATCGAAGAGAGTCAGACGATTGCCCACAGTGAGGGGAAAGCAGTGCAAAGCCACGTTGACCCGGGCGCGCAGAATTACCTAATTTTCTCGCCGTCTCTCCGTTTTGCAAAGTCTCTCGTCAAGCCTGAAGGCGAGATATTGGGTGAAATGGAGAGTCGGTGACCACGAGCTTGAACACTTCTCAATTACTTCCTGTTACTTATCTCTTTGCTTTCTTTTGAGAGTTTTCTGACTTATAAATAGCATACCAATGAGTTTCCGGTAAATACTCTATCTTTTCTTTCGTTAATCATTCCGGCAAATTTTTTTCGACTGTTATTTCCTTGTCGCTCTCATTAGACGCTTGAGTAATGAGCCGTGTATCGCATAGATATCATATGAAATGAAGAGACGACACTTGAAAGGATCCTAATCATGTTAACACCACTACGGAACAGTCGCATGCTTATCCTTTTTGAGAGCTCTTTTTTGAATAATATTCATGAACTAACCTTATTTATTGGACCTTTCTTTTCGTAGAGATCTCTAGGAACGTTCTCTGTTCGACATAATCCCTCGTTTCTCTGGCTGAAGATAGATCAAGTAAAAGAAGAGAGAAGAGAACATTGCTCCTTCAATGGTTCCTAATCGTGTTAGCACAGGGGAGGAACAGTCTGTCCATTCACAATTTAGTTGGTGAATAACATTTTGTTTCAATTGCCTGACATTTATTTTATATTTTCTGTATTGGGTCATTCGCAAGAAGTGCATTGAAGATTCACCATTGTTCTTGTGGAACTCACCTCATCTCGATATAATCCTGTTAATGCTTAACAGTCGCGTCTACTCTGCTCACCGGGCATTCCTCCGTTCCTCCAACATTTTAGCTCCTTCTCAGTTCACCGAAAAATCATCACGCTAATTTTCATCCGTTTTTTTTTTTGCGGAGGTCGCTTGAAAACTTTCTCCAAGTGTGCCGCCTATTTCAATATCTCTCCAGACCTTTTATCCATTATTGGAGAATTCCGGCCCTCTTTGACGACCTTTTTGAATACGTTTGAGTGCTTTTAGGACCTCTTTTTGTTTCCTGGTTTTATCATGCACCAATATTTTGCTGACGCTCCTCCTTTTGCGTGTTCTCTCGTCGGTCAGACAAACCGAGATAGCGTGCGAAATAAAGAGACCGAGGGATTTATTTGCCCCCCCCCTCGGACAAATTGAGCCCTGCACATTCGTAATTGCATTACTTTGCGCTATTCCCATCCTCTCGAGAGCCGTTCCTCTTGTCTTTCGTATTTTTATTATATTGAATGCCTTGTTTAGATTATTTTTCTTCTCATACATCATTCTGATCAAAAAGAGTACGAATGAACAGACGTATTTTTTCACCCTGACATACCTTGTTTTGAAGCCTTCTTACGCTAAAAACTGGAGAAAACAAGCCTTTCCCCCTAAAACTCAGCCATTCCGAAGGTCAATCTCCATTTCCGTGCCCCTTCAGCTCCTCAAAACGACCAAGATCATTCATTTTCTCCCATTTCCGCCCTTCCCCTACTCCCTTTCCCGCTCCAACTTGAGATGAAATGCTCGCGTTTCTCCATTTCGCACACTCTCTCGTGCGACTCTGTCCGGTGAGAGAGCAGGCAAAATGGAGAGACGGTTGGAGAGAAGCGAGAGAGCATGTGAAATGGAGAGAGTCCCCCTCCTTCCCTACTTTCACTTCTCCCGATTGCCCTCGAAGTGGACGAACAACGTTCGAATCCGTATTTTCGTCGCCTCCGAGCGTCGGACTCTCTCCTTTTCCAATGATCTCTAGCCTGCTCTGACCGGCGATGACGCTAGAAAGTCAGAGGATCGCTCCAAATTCCCCCGGGGTCTCATTACGGTGCTCGTTCCACTGGTGAGTGAGAAAAGCATAGTATTAACACGAACGATCGTACAATCGTTCAGTAGAATGGATAGCTTTCTCAATCATTTATTTCGATTTGGAGCGCGCGTCTCTCCATTATAGTTTAAAATTATGCATCTAATTGTATGCTATTTGAAACATACGAATAGATTCTGAAAAAATCTCGTTCATTAGTTTGGATAGCTAATATTTTACTAATCCTGTCATTGGAAGCCATTATCGGCCTATTGGTATTGGCTGTCGTTTTATGATGCGTTTAATTCAACGCGAAACGAATCCTACGCTCATTTGGAAGGTTTTCTCATGATTTTCGAAATATTGATCATTTCTATCGTCAAAAGTCTCCTTTTTCTTTTTTTTTTCCTCGTAATTTACCGTTTGTCACATCCCTTTCGTTGCTCATTTTACAGTTACACATCAGAGCGTGCGAATTAGAGATCCGTTCGCTGAATGGAAAGCTTTTCTGAACTACTACGAAATACCATTCAAATTCGAGTCCTACAGCATAATTCTAGCCTATGAGACGCCTATGAGAGATTGAATGAAACGAGTCTTTGAAATACCATTCAAGAGAGTTCTACAGTGACTTTCATTTTGTCTTACCGGAGAGATAGATTGCGAAATGAGGAGAGTCTAACGGTGAATGCAGTCTGTCTAGATAGATGATAGTTCACAGACCATTTATTCATTCATCACTCATCTTTCACGAAACCGTTCCTTTGAATTTAATAGACCAACGATCGTCAAGTTAGTTCCGCAACATTTCCTATATAAACTACGGCGCGTATCATGATTATTGGCAGTCTAGAGAGCGGTTTACCCTTCCTCAGCATGTATTTATGAGAACCGCGATATGCGGGGCCGATGTCATTTCTATTCGTTTTCCGTTCATCGGAGAGAAATGGTCGCGTTAAAGGAAGTTTAATAGCCACCAATTCTCAGTTTGTTTTTGCCACCAGAGTAGACAACGATAAATAGTGCGCGGAAAATGCTAAATCGCACTCGGCGACTGACAATTTCACACCCACCCTCGGTCTGTCTAGCCGCGAAGAATGCAGTAGAAGTTGAAGAGCGTCTAATCTATTCAGCTAGCGAATTATCTCACCGGTCAGGGAGGCGAGAAAGTGTGTGTAATGTAGAAACGATTACCCATGATTCGAACTCTAAAAGTACCAGCACATAACAGTTTATGTGTGTTTTCGCTCGGCGAGTGACATGTTGTGATCGAGTCACAAGAATTGCGCGCGAATATCGGTAGGAAGTATCTAGAGATGGTTATCTTACTCAAAAGCAATCAAATGCTTTCACACTTCTTCGAATGCACAACACTTTTTCTGTCGAATTTTAGTTCATTTTTTGTTTTCGGGTCACAAGAAAATTGGAATGTGACGTTTCTCTGCTCAGCGATATAATATTTGAAATTGAGAGAACGATTTGACTTCCGTGTTAGTGAAGTGAGCTGTAAAGATGCTTATCTACATATCATGCGCCATTAGAGACAACGACCCATATTCAGTTCATCACACAGGTCGCTCACTTTTCATTTCACATCCCAAAAGGCTTTTGTGAACGGGTATGTAATCCACGAACCAACTTGTGTCGTCATCTGTTGATGTTTCGTCGTTCACCCTCGAGCCTTCTCATCTAATTAGCCTAATTAGACGGCAAGTTCACAACTTCGTCTTCTTTCCTTTGTTCCCGACGCGAATTTTATGCACTTTTTTAAGTTTTGGCATCTGAATTTGAGAATTTCCTCCTTCGTTGTCAACATTATCGTTCACCAGTGCCCGGATTTCTTTATTCTAATTTATTTATGAAACATATATTTTCCTTCCTGACAATGAACAAGGGCTTCCGATTGGTCTCTCAGAAAGAGATTCTTTGGTTGAAAAAGGACACAACTTGTCCGAAATATTGAACAAGTGGCCGTGGTATTGTCTCTCCAACGAACTTGTGTTTCCTCCCCTCCCCTCTCATCACCAATCCTCTTCCTCGTTAACCCCTGTTACATCGGACGACTTCTCGTCTTATTTTCAGTCCCAGGTCAGACAGCGCGAGAGACATTGTAAAATGGAGAGAGTCCGGCAGAATAGAGAAACCTAGGAGAGAAGAAACAAATCCGACCCGGGCGGATGACTCTTTGTCTTTTCTCGCTGCGAGCAGCGTCTCTCTTCATCTACACACTCTCTCGCCTTCTCTAACCGCCGAGAGAGCGCGCGAAATGGAGAGACTGCAATGATATCGCTAGCGTATTGCTAGCGTACCCGCGTCATTCATGATGAGAGGGGGACCACAGAGTTCAGGCAAGTCATCTATTTTTTGTCCGCGATCAACCCTCAGCCTCTCTATCTCAGATCTAAATCACCCTGAGGGTTTGATTTTCCGGGCCGGAAGCCACTATTTGAAGTCGTTATTTTTTCATTATGGATTATGTTCCGATAACATTCTCGCCTCTGAAAGACTTTGAACTAGATATGGTATCCCAGATTCACATGTGCGCCCTAGACACTGAGTCATGCTTGTTTTATTCCTTTGATGCACCTGTATGGTCAATAGGTCGCATGATAGCAGGTCAATGATAACCTCACATACATGTTTACGTTGTATCTACCGAATCTCAGTTTCAATTCAGTGTACGTCCATGATCTTTACTCTAATGATCCACGAAATGATATTCTCATGTTTCTCGCGAGATGTTTTCCTCGTCTTTGATCACGAATAATCTCCAATATTGCCTTTTCAATAAGTCTTGTGACCACATTTTCTGCTCGCAATACTAATTTCGCGAAATTCTTGTCTAAATTATTTTATTCTAGTCTAATCTTAGTCATTTAATTCAAGACAGTTACCTTCGTTGCCCGAATTCATTTCAAAATCAATGTATTTCTTCAGATTCCTGCCCATTGATCACTCCATGCGCTTGCATCACCACTAGTCAACACTCGCATGGACTACCAAGAGCCCTCCACCTCCTACTGTGGTACGGTAGCACCGATTCCAAGCTGATTGTATAACCCTGGCTCTGCTTAGATAGGGAGTGGAGAGAAAATATCTATGCATCTCTGAAAAATGTTTCCTTGTACACTTAGAATCCCTGATGTCAGAATAAATCTAGTCAATCAATAAATTTCATTCCAGAGTATTCCGAGCCGCCCAGCGAGGATGAGCCTGAGGCCTTCCGTCGGGTCCCGCGCGGATCCCCCAGCCGAAGGAGTACGGTAACGGGCACGATCGAATCGATCGCCCTCCTGCTCGCGCTACTAGTACAGGTTCATTAATTTTGTATTTTTATTCACGAAGGATGGAGATGAAAATGCTCCTGTGAGAACCGCATCGCTCTTGAACGACGCGTGAAACTCAATCGAAATTAATTGTGAAAGACGTCGGTAAACGTTTTTTTTGTATCAAATCGGTTCTTTTGAAAGCCGCGCTCGTTGTTTTTGTTCGTTGTACACCGATAGCTTCATATTGTCAGAGCAGTGCAAAAGGAGCGGTGTCGTCTGTGAAAACGCTCAAATCCAGTAAGAAGGGGGGCGAGAGATAGTGCTAAATGGAGAGAGTCTGAGAAATAGTGACGAGCGGCTAGCAAGTCTGCTCTTTTCCATCAACTGATGAGTGCTGAAGGGGCACGTGACTAGACGCTAGAGTTCGAAATACGGGTAATAGACTTTTCATTTCACCCGCGTTCTCGCCTCTCTGAGAGTGTGGGAAATGAAGAGACGGTGGTCCGCCTTTCGAACTCTTTTTTTAAACCATTTTTCGCCCATTATCTTACTGGTCGGACAGTGTTCGGGCCCCCTAGTGTATATTAGCGTAGGTCTCTTCATTTTACGTAATCTCTCATCGATCAGAGAGACGTGACCCGTATTACATCCTGAGTAAGGTCATACGGTTGCTCCCTTATTTCCCCGTACTCGGAACTCGTTGGTTTGAACGACTTCTCTTCGTTTCGGCCCATTTAAAGTGAGGAAGAAGGAAAAGAAGAAGAGTCAGTCAAACGATAACTTGCCGGAAAACGACTCTAAACTCATACGTCAGAAATCCCAAACTTCGTGCGGAAATATATTCAGAGAGTTCAATCAGAGAGTTCAGAATTAACTAGAACGGAAATTTGCTGTGTAGGTGGGGGTTTCCGGGTGATGCCTCATGACTTCTGAAACCTGAAACCCAAGCCATGGACACTCAGGGTTCGCAAAAGGGGAATATGCGTGACATGGTGAGGGTGGTGGTGCGAGGGGTGCAGTGACGATGGCCGAGGATTCCCAAAATAAAGAAAATAATTGAAGATTGCCCACGCGAATGATGTGATCTATCTGAAGGACGGGTCGCCGTTATTTGGAGAAGAGGTGAGGGAAGGGAAACGAGCTCTGAGAATGTTTTGCATCATTATGTATCATTAGTTGGACCAACAAAAGGCAATAAATAATACGTTTCACCGCTCCTCCTAGTTCGCTTCCGGTGCCCGTTGTCAGTGCTTCACCGCCGATCACTGGAAAAACAGCAAAAAATATTTCAAACAATTTAACTGATCTTAACTGACATCCAAAAACAATCATTTAATTGCAGTTAACAGCTCCGAACGGCAAGCTAGTCACGCAATTCTTTGGCATCCCGTTTGCCGAACCACCTGTGGGGAATTTGAGGTAATCATTTTATAATTTGTCAAGCGAATTTGATTGTCAAAAGTGGGCGAAACAGACGAATGGACCATGATAAAAAATACAATTTTTCGGCAGTTTTTTTCTTTTTTTTCCTTGCTCTGTGTTCTCATTGACCGCCCCCCCCCATTTCTAATTCGCTTGGGTTCATTCGAGTTGTTGCAGAAGGGGCAGGAAATATCAGGACTAATCAGAGTCGAGGGATGAAAGAGCCCTTCCGAGGGGTCTGTGCAAGGGCTTTCAGCAATGTTCACATTATCAGTAACGAGAGAGTATAGCGAAGTATGGACAACGTCAGAAAGACTAGAACCAGCAATTGTCCTTCTAATTCGTCTGTCTCGTCAGACAACGGAAATTTAGGAATTGTATCTGTATCTCTTGCAATTCGAACGGTGCGTACTTCAGTGCGTAAAAAGATTCTACCTCGAGGGCACGAATAAACAAGGTGCTATCTTCAGCAGAGTTCGAAATACGGTTAATTGGTCAGAGAGGCGAGGGATTGTGTGAAATGGAGAGACGGAAATCTGTATTTCGAACTCTCGTTCAGATTTCGCAAGCCCGTCCCGAAAGCGCCCTGGAGGAACATCCTGAATGCGACCGTGCTCCCGAATTCATGCATACAAGTGGGCAATTTCGTTTTTTTTAGTTTATCTACACCTCTTATCGAATTCTCTGAGGCACTCGTCACTTGCGAGGCGTGACTGAAACCTATTTCAAACGGCAAATTTTCCAGAGTTTGGACACGAATTTTGGCGAGTTCTTCGGTGCGACGATGTGGAATGCGAACACGAAACAGAGCGAAGACTGTCTGTATCTGAATGTGTTCGTCCCTGGAAGGGTCAGTTCATCATTTCTAATTTTTCTTGAGAATCGATTAGTCATGTGAAATTAGAGTTCGAAATGCGGGTCGCCGTCTCTTCATTCCTCGTACTCTCTCACCGGTCAGCGTTGTGAGAGAGTGTGTGAAATGAAGAGACGATTTCCCGTATCTACCACCACGATTACGTGATTTTAATCAAATTTTTACATTATTTTCAAATATCCGATTGCAGCTCGACCAAACGAAGAGATTAGCCGTGATGGTGTGGGTGTTCGGGGGCGGATTCTGGTCGGGATCGTCGACGTTGGACGTATACGACGGCAAGATATTCCCGACGTGAGCTTCATGTTCGACCAACGATTTTCGAAAATGCCGGAATGATCGAGGATTTTTTTGTTTGTGAAAATATTAGATATATTTAGGGGCCACAACGCACATAGCCGATTTTACACGATGAGGTCAAAAGTATATTCAAACTATCCCTATAACATCATGCTTTTTACCGATTGTTGATATCGTGTCTCTGAGCTGCGCTAGAGCCCGAGAAGTACGCGCGCATCGCACTGGGGAAGAGGAGGGAAAGGCGAGACGAGAGGGAAGGGGGCGGAGCTTAATTTGTGTGTGTCTCTCTCCCTCCCCCGCCCTCTCGCTCGCCTCTCCCCGCGCTCAAGCCCAAGCTTTTGAAGCATGATAAAAATCTAATTTTTTCTCTAAAATTCCTAAAATATTCGTATTAGTCAGATAAATACTGCCCAAACCAAATTTTCACACTGGAAGGCCTCAAAACGGCCTCATCCTTCTTTTATATGCAAATTTGATCTACTTAGTGATGATATGCTAATTTTGGGCAGTGCTCAATCGATTGGGGTCGGCAGTAGCTATCCAACGCACTTTAGAATGAGCGATTTGGTTTAGAATGAAGCTTGGGCTTTTGTTTCTCGCTTTTTGGCGAAATCGTGTCTCACAGAAGTGGGCGGAGCTTGTGGCCCCTAGATATATTCGACGGGAAGATCCGAGATGAGCTTAGGTAAAGAAAGGAAGAGATCGGATTTTTTCATTGTAAATTTCCTAAAATGAGGACTCGAAGAATCAGTTGTGTTTCACGGAGTTCATAAACGCGTGATAAAGTTTGGTTTTCGATTACCACTTCACAAGTTTGCTTCAAAAATAATCCAAACAAAATTTTGTTTTCAGGGAAGAAAACATAATCCTCGTCACGCTCAACTATCGCGTGTCCATCTTCGGATTTCTCTATTTGGGAACTCCCGAGGCACCCGGAAACATGGGTACGTAGTTGAGAATTCGAGTGTCGCCGTCTCTTCATTTCACACAGTCTCTTATCGATCGATCGGTCGAGGCTCGAGAATGTGTGCGAAATGAAGAGACGACGACCTGAATTGCGCACTCTAAACAGTAATCATCAAACTTACCATTGTCTAATCTTGTGTCCAAGTCTAGCCGAGGGCTCTTGAGGAATCTAGCATTCTAATGAGATTTTCGCTATGGTTCTCGTTAGAAAAAGGTCGAGACAAAAACACTAAGAAGATTATCTTGCTGTGCGTAGATGACGATAGTATCGTTTGATTATAGAGATGAAGATGTGAGTTTTTAAAAAAAGTAAAAATAAAAAGATTTGCAGGTCTCTGGGATCAGCACCTCGCTCTCAAATGGGTACACGCGAACATCGATCAGTTCGGCGGAGACAATACGAGGTTAGTCACTTGTTATCGGCCACCCATCCTTGCCCCTCTCCCATAGAAAAATAGAGCCGAGAATAACCACTGATCTAGCAGTGATCTGCCGCATTTATCTTCAAACGGCTCATCTGGGCATAAATAGGTCCGTAATCCTACCGTACCTCCGATAATCATATATTCGCAACAGGATAACTCTCTTCGGGGAGTCGGCCGGCGCCGCCTCGGTGAACATGCAGATGCTTAGTGAGAAGAGCACGCCGTACTTCCATGTGGGTTATACCTACCTTAACTAAATCTAACTGCAGTCTGCTGTAAATTACGATGAATAATCATTGCCTAAATACAGTATCAATTTCAAGAAAACAATATATATATATTTGCAGCGAGCCATCATCCAATCGGGCTCTGCCACAGCGCCATGGGCCATGGAGACCACCGAGGTATGCATGCGTTACCGAAATCACGTAATCCAGTGAAAAATGCGGGGGCAAACACTGAACTTTTTAATGGACAACAATGCAAGTCTGCTGAAGTTCTTTTTCTTTTTTTTAAGTTTTTTTTTTAATAATAAAATGACTTTCCGATCGCGAAGCAACGGACCGTCGTAGTGTACAACGTGATGAAGTGCGAGGGCGAGCATACGAATATGGCATTCCATGAGGTATACGGTAGCGGGTTACGGTAGGAAGGATACGGTTGGGATATGACAGAGGTACATAGTAGCCGCCGGCCAGCACTAGCCGGTTCGGTAGAGCTATGCAGATAGCGATTATATGGGTGAAGATACGGTAGTGGTAATGTAGTGTGCTTACAAAATCACTTAAATTTGGTACTGTGAGGTGACCCCGTATCAATGAGGTAACTGTAATGGCTACCGTAACCAATCGATATTCCAGATGGACATCAACAAGATCTACAAGTGCTTCATGTCCGCCAGTCATGAGACGCTACGGTTCGGATTTTATTGTTTTTTGAGGCAGATGTCGAAGCAGTATCAGTTTGAAAAAATGTTGATCATCTTTTAGGATAAAGGTGAAACTCACATGAAAGAACCGGACTAAGAATAAATCAGAATTGCGTTCTTATGTTTCATTTGGGGTTCAAGTCAATTGATTATGATTGTTTTTTAAATTTCCGATTCGTTGGTTTTTTGAAAAGTAGTAAATCATCAATGAGCTGTTTTGCGCAATTGTATGAGACTAAATGGCGCCTATCTATCAGTTTGAAAAAACGTAGTCGTATCATTCGCAAAGACTCTCTAGTAGAGTAGTAGTCTACAGACGGGGACGATTTCCTTAGTTTGAACTACATATCTAGATCACGTACAACAGATGAATTGAGAATGGCTTTTACCTGTGAGTAACGGAATTATTTTGAGAGACAACGAATGGGCTCCTGTTCGTGAATTCGTGGACTTTCCGTGGGTGCCAGTGGTGGATGGCGACTTCCTGATCGAAAGTGCCCAGACTTCGTTGAGAAATGTGAGTATACGGTTGGCGAACGGTATCCAGGCAGACATTTGCAACATTTTCTTCTCTCTCTCGCCCGTACGCGCTATTTTCTTATTCTAACCGTCTGGCGCGAGAGGAATCTGTAATCCCGAAACTGCAACCTGCGAACAAAGTGTCCAAGATCGAAGGGGAAATCGATACTAGGGTTGTCAAAATGAAGAGAATGGAGACGAATGAAGAGGTCTTTTCCCTCTCCTCATTCTCCCTCTTCATTGAAGACGGCGCGGGCGTGCGAGCTCTTCAATGAAGAGGGGAATGAAATGGTTTGACACCCTGTTTCCTGGTATTCATCTGTTCTAATTGCCTAATTTTGCCATCAAATTGATGGGGCGATGCCCCTAGTTCAACATGGAAAAAGATAAATTCAAAAATCTAGCTTTCACGACGTTGTTCTCATGATAGAATAGTGAGCCTATTCGCCCCTTCTTCATTGAAGAATGACACCGATGAGCGCGCGTGGGAAGAGGGGGAATGAAGTCTTCATTTCACTTCTTCATTCGCCATCCCTAATCGATACTCATTCAGGGCCACTTCAAGACGACTCAACTCCTTGCTGGATCCAATCTGGATGAGAGCATCTACTTCATTGTGTATCAGTTGGGTGTACGTTCATTTATTTTTTTAAAAAAATCATTAAATTTATCATTGCTTTATCTACATTATAAATAACAATTATCACGTGAGCACAAGCTGAATCTATTTTTTTCCAAGGTAGATGACAAGAATTGGTGGAAAGGAAGCGAGCATGGGTTTATGAGCGATGTGAAACTTAATCCGTTTTCGTATCCATCCTGTGTCGAAAATGTATAACGGTGTGGGAAAATCTCGACATTTCCGCACAGTATCTCAGTGCTCGAGTGGCGAGAGAGTGTGCGGAATGAAGATACGGATACTGTAGATTGATAGTTTGTGCGATAATGAATGCTTTCAGGAGATCTTTCCTCTGAAGAAGTTCTTCACCGGTCGGGATTTCATCCAGGACCGGCAAACGTGGATCAAGGGATTGATGGATCTGCTACCTAGAGAGGTCAGTTGTTCTTCGCCTCCTTGAACGTTTCCAATTTAATCGTCTTGAGTTGTTCTCGTGCCATTTAGGATGTTTAGTGTTTTATAAGGTGCAACGAATTACAAAAAAACATCAACATTAATCGTAAAATGTATTGTTTTTAGATGGTCCGGTCCAAAGTGGCCGTCTCCTCAATTGTGCACGAGTACGAACCGGCCGATCTTCCTGTTAAGCCGTCCGACTGGATTAATGCCCTGGACAAGGTGGACGGGGTGTAGAGTGGGCGGAGTCGTGGGTGTGTTTCATGAAAGGGAGGAGAGGTTCATTCGCCAGCCAGCACACGAGAGTATTTGTTATTTTCCAAGAAGCCCGGTTGGAATTGCATAAAACAAAATTCGATCTCTTTGAAATCGGCGTGAACGATATTTGAACTGAACCTATTGCGCGCCAATCATTCATTACAGTGTGTTTCACTCACTTCTCATAGTCAAATGAGATTGATCCGGTCATTATTATCGTTCTTGCGGTGGGAAAATGATCCAAAAGTGGGCGTGGATTGCTCGAGTATGCGCGAGTTTCGCATTGCAGGCGCTCGGTGATCTGCAGTTTACATGCAATGTGAATGAGATGGCGCTGGCGCACACGAGGCATGGAGGAGATACGTTCTACTACTACTTCAGCCATCGGTGAGCATTTTATGTTTCTGACCCATCAATCGCAGTATTACTAGCTCGTTTATTGTTTTGTTGTGTAATGATGTCGACAACGCTTTAGTAACTGCAAAGGCGTAGTTCAGAGCCTAGCTACCGTAATGGCAGTTCAAGTGTTCTCCAACGGACACACATATTTGGTTAATATGGGGGAGATAATGTGCGGACAAAACCCTCGAGATGTCGTCCGATCGATCACTGATCGTTGATCTACAAACTACGATATTTGATCTATCTAATCTTTGATCTTTGATCTCTAATCTTTGATCTCAGAGCCTCGATGCAGACGTGGCCGGCGTGGATGGGCGTGCTACACGGCTACGAGATCAACTTCATCTTCGGCGAGCCGTACAATAGGTGAGCCGGGAATTGCAGCCGGAACCGGAAAGTATTCGGCTGGGTTGTGGGGAGGAATAAACGGACACATACTCTGATATTTTCCCCCGGTGATATCCCACTCTTTACTCGCTAGTTTCCCATCATCACCTTTGACCAGTGGGATCCAAATACAAGAGTAGGAAGCCGAGTAAGGGTGAGGCAATGTTCAGAGCCGGGAAATTTCACGAGACCGGTAAATAGGCACTCATTTCAGAATCTCGTACAACTACACGCGCGAGGAGCAGGAGTTGTCCAGCCGGTTCATGCGGTACTGGGCCAACTTCGCCCGGACAGGGTCTGATTTTTATTCCCAGTGTGTCAAAGAGACAACACTCTTCGAAAAAATATGACTGTCTGCGCGAATCTTCTTTTCGGGTAAAAGTAATTATGAGGCAGATTTTTTTTATTCTGTCAGGCCTATTCGAGAAACACACGCGTTAAAGAACACTCAAAACTTAATATTATCTTCGGTTCGAAATTGAAAATCGACTTTGCAGTGATCCGAACAAGAACGAGGACGGCTCTTACACCACCGACCCGTGGCCAAAGTACAATGCAGCATCGATGCAGTGAGTTGTGATCATTAGTCTTTCATCGTTGATCTTTGATCTTTGACATCTGACCTTTGGTCTCTACCTGCTATTTGTTCGTATTGATCTCTGATCCTTCTCTTCAGGTACATGAATCTCACAGTCGAGTCAGACTACACGGGAGGAGCCGGCAGATTGGGGCACGGTCCGAGGCGGAAAGAGTGCCAATTTTGGAAGGCATACCTGCCAAATTTGATGACCGCGCTTGGTAAGTTTCGCTGGTAGTTTGTAGAATTTGAATTGTGGGTAATGGTCTCTTCATTTTCCACACCGTATCGTCGTTCTGTTATGGCGAGCGCGTGCTCATGAAATGCATTGGCCAGTACCCGAAATACGATCTTTAGTATTATTGTCGCTTTGCTGTGTGCCATTCTTTTTTTTGCATTTTTGAATTTCGAGAAGCGTCAGGGCGAAAATTGCAATCAACGCCAATTTCTGCGTATTCTCGAAACCTTGAAACTCATTTCAGTTTTGCAATTAGCATTAATTAGGGTTAACCGTTCGGAAATCGGAAAGGCAGAAACTCAACTGGCAAAATCACTCTCTTTCCGGAATGAGAGTCGAACAATGAATTTTCCGAAACTCTTCCGAAACTATTCTTTTGTCCGAAACTCCATTGTCCATTGTTCGACTCTCATTCCGGCAAGAGAGTGATTTTGCCAGTTGAGTTTCGGCCTATCCGATTTCCAAACGGTTAACCCTAGCATTAATGAACTTTGAATCGGGATCGGGAAAGGTGCTGCTAGTGAAGAATAATGAGAGTGATTCACGTTTCCTAATATTTTGTTCTAATTGATGAATGTCGGAGTGCTCTATGTAAACTGTCTCCATATTTTTTGTATTTTTATCCCAATAGATCACAGACTGTGTGAAAAAAGGATCACTTGATCCCTCGCCGGCTAGAGCAGACGAGAGATCATGCGATTTGAGGAGAGTCCAGACACTAATCTCTCACCTCAGATGAAGTCGAGCTAATCGAGTCCGACGAAGAGTCATCATCATCAACTACCGTACCCTCGTCAACTACCGTACCCGCCGAACCTACCGTATCCTCGTCCGCCCTACCGTACCCGATGGCGGCGGATACGCGATCCTCGGAGGCCTCGTTGGTGACCCCCATAGTCGTCGCTCTTTCCCTGTACGGTCTGGTCCTTCTAACAGCCGTCTGTCTAGTCACCGCTCCCCGGTTTTTCAATCGTCGCAAGACGGAAAACCTTCCCGAGTGCACTTGTGAAGAGGAGGAGTCACTCGGTCCCACCATCTACATGAGTAGCGTATGAGCAGTGCGGTAGTGATGAAAAATCGGCACGCACCTACCTAGAAAATGAGGAGAGGCGCGTGCCGATTTGTTGTCGCTAGAGTACGTTAGCCCTCCTTTCGATCGATTAGTCCATGTCCTCTCGTTTTCTTGTCTCATCCTGTCTTATTCTTGCCACTGTTTGATCGCTGCGAGTCATAACCGTCCCATTGTTCCGTTTTCCGATAATCAATAACACGTGTAGGTCGGAGGAGTACGGTAGCCGGGTCCTGCCGCGCTTCTCTGACCCAATTCGATCAATACTTGTCTCTCGTTTCGTTCCATCGTTCGTAAGCTTTGTTCGCATTCAGGGTCTCTTCGCTAGTTTGATGTAGACTGATAAAGAAGTGATTACTAACACTACGGTACAGAACTGATTACGATAGTCCAATCGATAATTGCAGCGGATATTCCTGATCCGATAGTGCACTGGAAGCAGGAGATGCATCGATGGTCGCAAGAGTACATGCTCGACTGGCAGAGGCACTTTGAACAGTACAAAAAGTATCAGAACTATCGAAGAAGAGACAGCGATGAGGGCACTTGCGACCTGTAAAAGCCCCTTTTTCTGTACTAGGATGAGAATGTACTGATGATAACTTACTGGATATTTCATCTGGTAGGTCATAATCTGAATGTTACCATCAAACCTAGTGCCTTATTCCTCCTTACAAAACAATCTTACCCTACACCAGTTTTTCTTCCAAAATCATCCACTCACTCTGCACGGGTTGCCCACTTATTGTATGCACCGGCTATCCAATGCTCAGACCAACTATATTGTATCGCCACGTCCAAAAGACCACACATTCCATATCGATTCGTCTCTCTCTATGTAATAGGTGAATTCAATGAGATAATGATAAAGATTTATGAAGAAAATTTGAAAAAGTGAGAAAAAAGCTTTTCAAAAAGCCAGAAAAATTAATGAACTGCTGTGGTTGAGGTTCGCTGTATACGGTATCGAGAAATCACGAAAAACAGAACCAGTTAATGCACGCCTGGTACACGCAAATTTTCAAAAATTAATTATTTAATTAATTGTCGTTTATTGCTCGTTGTTTTTCTCGAGAATTGCCGTGACGTTGCCTCATCGATTCGGCCCTCCTTGTTTTCTCGCTGGGGCTAGGCCACACTACACTACACTAGGGAGAAGGGTAATCAATCATTTCACGCCCCTTTTACTCTCAATCTCGTTGTGAATTCCCTACTTGTCTATACATCACATTGGCGCTAATCGTTTGAACACTTGTTTACTATAGTTTCAGAATAGCCTTCTCGATCAATAGGTTTGAAGGGGCGAGGCAGCTAGAGAAAGAGGCGCCTTGCCTCTCTCGAATCTCTTGTTGGTTTTCAAGTTGCCTCGCCTCTTTCTCCTTCCCTGCACGTTTTCTTCCTACTCCACGGCACGTTTCACTCGTTTGGTCATGCGATAACTCTATTCGCGGAGCGTAATATTGGCTAATCCTCACACTCCATCGATCTCGCTCCGATTTGCATTGTTTGATCTCGGCCCGGCCCCCTTTTCACCCCTCGTATCTCTTCCATTTTGGAGCGGTTTTTGATCCGCCGAGCGGATAATTCGACCCATTTTTCGCGCCTGTGTCATCGGCCTCTCTTGCTACCCTTATCTGATGGGGTGACGCCTCCTCTTCCCACCTCCCTCCACATTTTAACCTCGATTTCATCCCCTCCAATCTCCTCACCGACTAGCGAACTCATAGTCTTGCGTAGTTTATGCCCTAACTGGGTGATAAGTCGACCTTTATCTAGAACGTTGGAGTGATTTTACGCGATCGATTAGTGTATTTGCGTATGTTATTTGTTAATTTTTTGTTTTTACATCTGTGAATTGCAGGTCCAGCCCCTCAAGGATGTCCTTTTTCGCAGGAATTCCCGAGGCAGCGCCCATTGAGGTTAATTATTTGTAATTTCTTTAGTAATTTCCTCAATAATTAAATGAGTAAAAGTAGCTTGTTCCAGCTTCTCTACAATGTGAGTGAGAAGAGAGAGCAAGAGAGAAAGTGCGGCTTCAGACGACCAGAAACCACGACTAACTAGTCCAATTCGAGCTCGAAAGCGAACTTTCGAATGTCTTTTCTTGTGGGGAGCGCGCAACTCTCAACTACAGGCTGAAACATGAAATCGCCTTGAAAATGGTCATACATGACCTTGAGTCTAACCTTCTAGGAGATTGGAGTGTCATGTTTTCTTGTCAAGAAAACTGTAATTGCGATATTTTCGGCTATCTGATCTCACGCGGGAAGAGTAAAACCTTTGATGCGACGCGAAGTCACCTTGAAATGTTGACAATCCGCCATGAATCTGGTTTTCTTCATAATAGAAACGTTTTGATTTTCTCCTCAATAAAATTGTATGAATGACCTATTGGTGATCTGATGGGAAAGCAATAACTATGATGCTTTGTTGAATCACGAATTCATCTTGGGAATGTTCAATGGATCATTATTTCCCCACACAGGGATTAGCAGACATAGTGATGCAATGAGCTTTAGATAGTGCTGATTAGCTGGGGAGTTGTAATCATTGACCGAAAGACGAAATCGTTTGTGTCCTGGAACGTGTGATTGAAAAAATAAAAATTCTATTAAAATAGGAGAGTGGAAAATGAAGAGAGCCACGATTCAAATTCCAGGTGTTCCACATGAACAACCTCTACATGCAAGACACGTCGGCGAACAAGGTCAACCTCACCATCGGAGGTTATTTTTGTTATTGTTATTGTTGTTTATTTAAATTTAAAATATTAAATTTACGCGCTGATCTGGGTGATCTCTCGGACCGTGTGCGAAAGTAGTGCCCCGGTGTATATTATCAGCGTGCGTAGTTTGCTCCTGGTAGTGTCGGTTAATGTTTTAAGTTGCCTTTGGAATTTGAGCTATGGCGTGTGCTCATAGCCTGATGAAAATTGCTGTTCATGATTTTTCGAGATTTTCTATCAGACAACGATTACAATTGATAGTTGTAAAGCAAACTAGTGAAAGGATCTGTACAATGCACAATCAATATGCGCTAATTCGAAAGGCGTGACTTATTCGCGACATTGACCCCAATATCATTTTGTTGACTTTTTTTGCTTACACCTTTCGAATTCATGCCACTGAGATTTATAATAACCGCACAACCGTCGACTTTAGCGATTCATTCTCCATTTGTCTCAGTATTAGTTTCAAATCTCAGCAGCCCACCGTTTCCGAATTTTCATCAGCCTACAATAGTAGTCAATAAATCGCTAGCTACAGTATCCCCTCCATTGCAGCCTACCGTACCGAGGAGGGCAAGCCGTGGGTGCTGCCCGTTGTCCACGATGCCGAGGTGAGTAGTTTAATTATTTTTTTAAATTTAATTTAATTCGATTTCATGATTTGTTATCCTGTTTTGTGTGCATGACCTGTTGTTAGATCGCGCAGATCCTTATTTTTTTGTTATTATCAATGGAAATAGACACTTCGAGGCCTCACTGTTACATGATTAGCAGAAATGTTCAATTAGCGTCGATGCAACCGATTATGTCCATACCAGCCTTTTTTGGTGCCGCAGTACCTTCTAATAGATTTGCATTACTCGTGTGTGTGCGTGTGCTCATAGTATGCTCGCATGGCCCTAGTGTTTATCAGTATCGAATGAGTGTCATAACAAGAATAACAATAATACCAACAGGATCCTCAGGTGGCGCTGGCCAACGACGCCTCCCTCAACCACGAGTACCTGCCGGTGCTCGGGTTCGACGCGTTCAGCAAGGCCGCCACCGCCCTCGTCCTGGGCGAGGACAATCCGGCCATCGCCGAGGGACGGGTAAGTGCTTGATTTGAAACGGAATTGTTACGGGTTTGTAGAAAGGGACGGGTGAGTTGTAATTTACGTAAAAAAATCAAATTCTGCGGGTTGGACTCGGGTGTATGGCAATCTTTACAACCAATATGGGCGAGGATCCCACACGGGGGACGGGCAATTATGGGTTGGATCAAGAACGAATCGTTGTGAAGCGTAAGGGGTAACATTGAAACACAGATGTAGTATAAATGATATTTTCCAGGCATTCGGCATCCAGTGCTTATCCGGCACGGGTTCGCTCCGTCTGGGCGCCGAGTTCCTACACTCGCAGTGCAAGATGGACGTCGTCTACGTGAGCAAGCCCACCTGGTCAGTGGATACTCTCGCGTTTTGGCGTGCTATCTCGCTTGAAATGGGGGCAAATATCCTGTCTGGCCACCCGGCGATGTTAGGTTGCGTGATGGGTTCATGATTAGGACGCGTGGTAATGGATCGTTGGATTCTGGTGAGGTTATCAGGATAAAATCGATGTTTGATTGAGTTGGCTTGAGCCATCCTCTTGACTGCATAATCTTGCTTTGTCTAATCGACTATAAGGACATGAGCAAAATGTTTTTATTGAACGCCTTGGTTGATTCATTGCAAGAAAATAAAGTTGTTGACCAATTTGTCCTGAATGTGGTCACTCATGAAACGTTGTTAGTAGCGAGTTCAACCTAGCGAGTTCAAAATTTCTCGATATCGCTTGCAATTTAGCAGTTTTTTTCATTAGAATAGGTGAGCTGGGGAGAAGTGCATTACGTGGTGATGTCGGGTTGCTAGGTATTGACATAGGTGATGCAGGCAAGTGTGAGTCGATTGTTTGCCATTCTTTTCTCGAATAAAACAAATGATTGAATTAACGACTCGTCGTTTTTGTCGGCTGTCGCCAATTATGTATTTTTTCTTAAATTTATCAATATTCCTTGCAGGGGCAACCACAAGCTCGTGTTCAAGACTGCCGGCTTTAAGGAGGTGCGCGACTACACGTACTGGGATGCAACCAATAGAAGAGTGGACATTGACGGCCTCATCAGGGACCTCGAGGGAGCTCCCGAGAGGTAATTAGTGCAAAAGTTGCCTCAGGAGCAAAAATGATGTTCTCGAAGCAAGGTTGATCGTTCCAAGCTTTTCCCCACTCAATCCAATTTCAAAATGTAAAAATACTCTAAAACTGACATGAAATTCGGATTGCGTGCCCCTAAAACCCCCGCGCCGATGTTTGTAGTGCGCGTTCTCATCTCCCTTCCTCATGTTGCTCCGTGGCCGAGTGGGTAGCGAGCGCGTGCTAGCGCCCGTCACCCTCCGGTTCGAGTCCCACCCAATGTCAGTGATGTCACAAGTTCAAACTCAACAGGCATGATGCCCCCTGACTGATCATTCACCCCTGAGGCATGTTTTGCCGTTTTTTGCTAATTTTTTAAAAACGATTTTACGTATTTTTATTGTCGAAAACTTCGTATAGTCCATATAGCTAAACAAATTATCTGATGAGTGCGCTACATTAAGCCGGAGGTTGAGATGGTTCTATAATTAAAAAAAAACAATAAATATGTATTTTATTATATTTACATAAATAATCAACTTAATTATTTCGCAGAGCGGTCGTCATTCTGCACGGCTGCGCGCACAACCCGACCGGCATGGACCCGACGCAGGAGCAGTGGAAGCAGATTTGCGAGGTGAGGGTGATCGATAAATGAGTATTTTAGATTTCAGTCGCCTCCCCCCCCCCCTCTGTTAACAGTCATTAGGACGCACTCGCACAATCGATCAATAAAGTAGGCATCGATTGCCTGGCTCCTGTTTCTAGAATCTAATGCTTGCTCAATACAACCGTTTACTGATGCCTACTAATCGCAACAATTGGGATTAGAAAAATAGAAAATCAATTAATAAGGTTACTGTAGCCTGGAAATTACCGCAATTTTGTTATATCGATTTAAAAAAATAATTCTGCTCAGGTGGTCAAGGCGAAGAAGCTGTTCACGTTCTTCGACATCGCCTACCAGGTGGGCAGTTGTTTCTTTTTATTCTGATTTCACCGTAATTGTGATTATGATACGCCACGAACATATCGTGTCGATTGATCATTACCGTAACTTTCCACATCACAGGGCTTCGCGTCGGGAGACGCTGACGCGGACGCGTGGGCCATCCGCTACTTCGTCTCGCAGGTACGATACCGATAGACCTCTTACCGTAGTCCTACCGTTACCAGAACTTGAGAACAATGTTGACTTTTCTTGGCTGAATCGGATTTGTAAGAACTGACCGTGCCGATTCGCGCTTCGTTCATGATACATGTAATGGTGTGCTGAAACGTTTATGATAATGCGTGGCAGAATATCAGAACTTAAAGTGATATATTTCTTATTGAGATTTTTCTTCATCAATCGATATTTTCGAAAATCCTTAATTGAGAACTGATTTTATTTTTGTATTTTCAAAATATTTGCTCTTGCAGGGCGTCGAGATGGTGGTCGCACAGTCGTTCGCCAAGAACTTTGGCCTCTACAGTAAGCTCCGCTTATCGATTGATTGATTGGTGGGGTTACGGTATCTTCGGTTATCTAACGGGGTCAACTACTTTGTTAATTTTTTTTACATATTGTACCCGCCTTTCATTGTTTATGAACATAAAACGTGCCCGTCATATCGACATTGGCCTGAAAAACGTTCCCGCCCTAAATTACCTAAGTAATTGACCCCATGTTATAGATTGATTCGGGGGGGGGGCTACCGTAATCGATCAAGTATACCGTAATCCATCGCAGACGAGCGCGTGGGCAACCTGACGATCGTGGTGAACGACAAGTCGACGATCGCCGGCATCAAGTCTCAGGTGAGGACGGGGGCAAGACCTTGAGGAATACGCGCGCTCTATCCGCGCCGGGTTTGAGATAGTAAATTGAGGTGTTCAAGAATCTACCCACGCCGGGTTTCAAACAAAAAGATAAATATAAAAGCAAAGAGGTATGAGCGGAATAGGCGTGCTCTAGAGGCGCCGGGTTAGAAGCTTCGAGGAGAGAAGTGGTAGAGCGACAATAATTTAGAAGTTCGGGAAGAATCTAACCCCAAAAAAATTGGACGTTGCCGCTTATTTTTTGGAAAATGTTCACCCGCCTGTTTCGCGCACCATCGATCAGAATACGATTGGTTGGAGAGGACTTGTAGCGGGAACGTGGCTGGTTGGACTGCAAAATAAATATGATGGATAAAATGCGCTTGCGATCCTTTGCGTTTTTCTCCAAATTGTATTTATCTTACAATATTTAAAAAATTTCTATTTAATTAATTAATAAAAATGTCCGTTTGCAGGCGTCGCTGTGCGTTCGCGCCAACTGGAGCAACCCGCCGGCGCACGGAGCGCGCATCGTCCACAAGGTACGGTAGGTGGGGGGGGGGGGGGAGCAAGGGTGTTTCGATGATTTTTGAAAGTGGGATGGATCAGCGCTGATTCAATTGTTCGTCGTTTGACGCTTAAAGATAATATTCAGGCAAATATAGGTTAATTAAAAATAAAAATATTGCAATTAATTAATTAAGGTGCTGACGACGCCGGCGCTGCGCCAGGAGTGGTTCGACTGCATCAAGGTGCGAGTTGACGAATGGGAAAGATCGTGCGCGCTAGGAGCGCCAGATTTGATAAGATATGGGGGTGGGGGGGGGTGCTCGATATGTTTAGTGGCGTTTTTCGTAAACTATGTAACAAAAGGATTGATCGGTTGCAAATGATTGATCGAACCAGTAGATTCTCTGTTTCGAACACGGCTGAAAACAGAGAGGGACTGTAGAACAATCATCTGGACGACGAATTGCCACAAGAAAATCAAAACCGTGAGCATATGGATTTCAAATTCAAATTATAATTGCGAACATTTGAGATTGAACTTCTAATTCTAGCAAAAGACAACCTTTTTTTTTCAATGGTAACAACTTTTTCTGCTGTTCTCTGCTGTGCTCTTCGCGATATTCTTGTTGAGAAATATTAGTTATCCAGTGTTCAGCTTATTTTCTTATTTTTGCAAATTAAAAATAATATTTTAGGCGATGTCCTCTCGCATCAAGGAGATGCGCGCGGCACTCAAGGGCCACCTCGAGGCGCTCGGTATTTTATTTAATTATTTTAATTAATTATGTTAATTAAAAATAATTAAGTCGGTCACGAATTATTTGCACCGAACACTACGGCATGAGGCCCAGTTATAAATTAGCGTTGTTCGTTTTTTTAAAATTAATAATTTAATTAAGTTAATTACTTGAGGAACTCCGGGCACGTGGACGCACATCACTCAGCAGATCGGCATGTTCAGCTACACCGACTCAATCGTGAGTGATTATTTGTTAATTAATTAGCTTAATTAGGCGTTTAATTGAGATTAGACTCGTTAGTTTGCAGAAGCTGAATGAGTTTCAGCGGCGCATGATAGTGTAGCGGCACAAAAATCACCTAAAAATGATGAAAAGCATGGAAATAAGTGCAAATTGATCATTTTTGGAAATGTATACTAAAAAAATAAAATATACATATAAATAATAATTTCTCTTCATTGCAGCCGACCAGTGCGACCAGCTGATCCAGAAGCACAAGGTGGGCTGGAGTTTCGGGATATATACAAAAAGAATTTTGTTGTCACGCATCTCACTTATTCTTTTTTCTGAAAATGTGCAGGATTATCAGTTTTTTCAAACATTTTGATTTCTGAGTAGGTTGAGCTAAACAACGGCTTTTCCGCTTCAGGAGAATGTAGAAAAACTAATCACTGCTGAGCCCCTAATGTCCTTGCTTTTGGATCCTCGGAGTGATTTTTGCATTTTCCACTGCGGATCCTATTGCGGATCTCCGGGAAACTATAGGACATCATCGCTGACCAGTAGAGTTCGAGAAATGATACCATCGTCTCTTCATTTTACACACTCTCTCGTCACTCAATCGGTCGAGAGAACGTGCAAAATTAAGACGGTGGTATCATTTCTCGAGCTCTTGTGAAATCAATACCATCTTCCTTCTTCTCAGGTCTACCTGCTGCGCGACGGTCGCATCAATCTGTGCGGGCTGAACACGAAGAACGTCGAGTACGTCGCCAAGGCTATCGATGACGTAGTTCGAGGCGCCAAGCTCTAAGCTCCGCCCTCTTTCCCCCAGGCCCCGCCCCCTTGAAATGCATTCTTCTTTTTACACTATCTCGCCCACTATGGTCGATTGTGTGAATGAGATGATTACAATCGTAGTTTGTACCCCTTACATGTATTGTATGCCCCTTCTCATAGACAGAACAAGTGCATTGTAAACAAAGTTTTAAACCCTCGTTTGTATTGTACGGTAGGCATTGAGATACTGTATGTAGCTTGTTCCGTGTAATAATAATGCCCTTTAATGCAGTGAAAAAAGTATTATCAGTGTTTGGAGCCGATCTTTGATCGATGGTCAAGTGTGACGCTGTGGTGTCCCTCCTCGTTTCCGCTTAAGGAAAAGTATCGTTGAATACCGATTGATGTGGTGCCTTGCAACCTATTGTTCTGTATTGTGAAGTGTTGAGCGTGTGGCTTTGAGTTGATGTCGTATGCTGGGCTGTGCTTTCCATAACTTGGCTGCCCTCCTAAATACCTAGACAACCATCAGGCATCACCATTTTCAGACAGACATGACCAAGGGAGCGTGCAGAACCCGGGGTGGAATGTCTAGCCTCTGCGTCCCCTTGCTGTTTACGACTTATCGATCGATTCCGGCTCGCACAAGCGATTCATATCTCATTCCTTTGTACGGTAGTAAAACAAACCTCCAACAGCGTTCCATGTTTTCGCTGTTACTAGCCCGAATTTTGACCACTGCCGCTTCCCATTTGCCTCATTGTACACTGTTTTCCGTCCTGATTATCGATCAATTGAACGCTTTGGTTGTTCGTGTGCCTCACCCCTCACCGTCGCACTCCAGGTGCTTCTGCACTACGCACACGCTGCACCACCACACCACACACCACATCATGCACTCAGTCTCCCATTCGTCGACTGGTCCCCGCACGGACGGTACGGCGTCGTCGGGCGCGCACACGCCCCTGACCGTCAACGACTCGACGACTACCGGTTCCGAGGAGGCTACCGTACCCGTGACTACGTATCCAAGGAGACGTCGGAGCACGGTACGGTAGCTAGTATTGATTGGGAAGGATGATCGGTGATTTTTGCAATGCTCTCAACGCACGATTGCGCTAGTACACTGTAATTGATTGATTGCTGAATGTCATGTGTGAGCCCCCGTTAATCTAAACCCTGGTCCCGGAATTTCACCCACGGCTCTGTCTCGCACTTTTCCGGCTCTTCATGTGGAGGTCCCTAGTGTGAGCCCCCGTAAACACTCCCGTGTGAATCCTTATCTGTGCTATGCTGTCTTGAGATTGATGTCCCAATAATTGAGTGATCAATAACCCAATGAGAAATTTCATTGCAGAGACGCCCTTCCGTCCGCTCGCATGCTCGACTCCCGTCGCGGTGCGTGTCACGGTTACGGTAGCCGTCATGGGTTACGGTCATACATGAAAAAGCTAGTCGAAAACTACCTCGTTTTTGGATGCATACCCCGCTTTCGAGGTTTCCGCTAACAAGGCATGTAACCTACTATTCGCAAGCAACCCCGCTTTCATAGAATTAGTCGGTTGCGAAGGTCTTTTTCATTCACATACCCGGCATTCGAAGGATTTTGCCACCCAACTTCTTAATGTATGATCACGGGTTACGGAATCCATCATCGATGCTGTCCTTTTTGCAGCAGCCGGCGCAGCGGGTCGCTGCGACCACTTGCTCGGCGGCTGCAGCAGCTGCGACTGCCGCAGCAAACTCACCCACCCATACGGCAGCGGCAGGAGGAGGGGATTCGAGGTGGGCAGCACGCACCCGTTGCCTAATCTGCACCACACCAAAGTGTTCTGAAATTGCCTTGAAAAATTAAAGGACTTGTGCACCTGGGAGCGTGTTGCGTCATGGAAGCTGCACGAACTATGAATTAATTGTGAAACGCAAATAGCTTAGGCCAGCTAAATCGGCTTGGATCGATTGGAAATATAGGGAAAATGGAGAACTATGCTCACTTTAGATACAATGTACAATGTGTGAGATACAAAAAACACCTAGCAATCAAGTCAACCGAACGATTTCGCTTTAGCCCACACCATTTCCGTTTCACAATGAACTCATAATATGTCCGAGGCTATTCCTCTCCTCCAATCTCTTGCAGTCCGGTCGCAACCACTTCGGTGATCGAGACGTCGGCCTTCGTCCGTGACGTCAAGATGGTCATCGAGGGCGAGAAGAGTGTAAGTGTGTGTGGTCTTTGATCTTTGCCGACCCGGTGCGCAGGCACTTCAGCGAAACTTCATACTCTCAAGGATCCGTTTCCTATCCGATAGCGAATACTTGCCTTATAGTGAAGCAGACAGTTTTTTTTAAATTTCAGGCGGCGGCGGTGGCCACTGAGCTACGCTAGATTATTTGGTTAGTAAATCACTGAATGTGAATCGCAGTAATTCGTGGGCGCTGATTTCCCTAGGGAACGTTCACGTGGCGATGACCCGTTCAAACAAGGACAACTTTGGAAAATGCTAGCGCTGACCTGTTGCTTTTGAAAACCTCGAAAATTCGTCTAAATATGCAATACCCCGTGCCACTGAAGCAATGCTCGAGTTCGGGTACCCGTTCATGTAACAATCATGTTTCACAAAATATTCCCAAGAAGCTTCCTGGCTCACATATGATTGCAGGCATTCATGAGCGAGGCGGCAGCGGCGCGCGTCGAGGCGCTCCTCGTGTCGATCGTACTCGATGAGGAGAAACAGTGGGCAGACAAGGAGCATGACTGGGAAGACAAGTACTCCAAGGTATACGGTTGTAATCAGTTGTCGATGTGATTGGGTACGGTAGGGATACGGTAGTCAGTAAGTTGAACGATAGGGCAACTGCAACCTAAACTTATTCAAATGTAAGTAGCGTGCGCTTCGATCATTGATCGCTACGGTAGTTTCTCCACAGTTATCGACTATCGCTATTTTTTTTTCAAAATATATAGATCCGTATTTTGTCGCATAGGGAACCTCATGCCTACCGTAGTACGCATGCACAATCAATAATCAATCGTCTACCGTAGTTACGCATCACCTACCGTTACCCCCGTAATCTTTGCCTGCACAGCTGGAGCAGATCCTCGTGCAGCAACAGAAGGAGGCGGGCAAGTGCGCGCGGCAGACGGAGGCCGACATCGAGGGCCTCTCCGCAACCATCGAGTCCAATCTCGTCGCGATACAATCGGGATTCCGTAAGTGTCACGCCACCCACTTTTGGCTCTGAAGCTCCGCTAATAAAGAAAACGAACACCAACGATGCTACCTCAGAGGGATCAAATACCACTGCCGAAAGGACCTAAGCATACCATATTTTTGGGTTGGGCAGTACCTCTAGATCTCTATTCCCTTTTTCACCTGGTGGATAAACAATTGCATTGAATCATACATTTTCGTAACCACCGGGCCGGTAATCAGACGACCCCATATTTTTAACTGAGTCCAGTTATCTGGTCGCTACATTTCCACGTTCGAGGATTCAAAATACCCCTCTTCATCTGTGCTTATCAGTAGTCTCTCACCACTACTTATGCTTGTTCTCCGGTGTTGGTGATGAAAATGCATTAATGGAATGGAATTGTGCAGCTCCCGGCATGTTCGGCACTCCGGCGCCGCCGATCGCTGCGCTGTCCTCCTTCGCGACGCCCCTTCCACCGCGCCCGCACTGGCCGACAAGCTGGCCGAGCTGACCATGCTCAAGAAGCAGCTGGAGGCGCTCAAGGAGGAGGTGAGCGGGGGGGGGGGGCGTGTGCTAGACGCGCCGGGATTAGTGCGGATCTATTCACTCAATATCGATGAAGCTTGAATCATTCTTTCTCGCGGGTTGCGGACGACACTGTGCGATGAAACCGAAAACGTACGGGTTAAAATTTGAGATATAACACGTGTGCCACCTAAGAATCAATTATTTCGAACAAAGCTCGAAGCTATCTTGTTTGGGGACCCTATGGGCTGTACAAAACTGTTTTTCTGAAAATGTTCGACTTTTCCATTGTAACTGAGTTAATTCGAATGTTAGGTGACACGCGTGGTAAATAAATGTAATCTTTACGTGTACTTTGCAGAACAAGCGCATGCACGGACAGTACGATTCCCTGCATGAGATCTACTCGAAACAGCGACAGGCAATTGAACACCTCCAGACGGTGAGTGAGTGGACCACACCGGGTGTGTTCCATGCCGCTTTATAAGGTTATTATCGATTTTCTGACTTTTTAATTGCGAGTAATACTAATTCGACCATTCTCTGTCCAATGTGCAAATAAAAATAGGGGGTCAAAATCGTCCTTGCTGGGTAACTTTAAACAAATATACTGGCTGCAGGAAAACGAGGAGATGACGGGCTCGCTGACGGCGGTGAATGAGCGATATGCGAACCTGAGACAACACGCACAGACGAAGCTGGATGAGTGAGTTAACGGGATATTTGGAGAAAGGGCCAGTCGGGTAAGCGAGAGTTGGAAGGGGCGGAGTTTCGGAAGCGAGGAATGTGCTTGGATGACTATCAAGACTTCTTGTCGCGCTTTGTTCGGCGAAAGAAGAATTAGGATAGTATGTGAATCGATGCTTTAGAGATGGATACTAAATCAAAGTTGGCACATTCGTGCTTAAAGGGTTCATCAAGTCTTTGAAGCTTTCCACGGGAGCCATTGAGTTCTTTTTTACAATATAATATAATAATAACAATAAGTTAATTTATTAGTTTACTAATTATATTTTTTAAATCGACAGGGCATCGGAAGAGGTCGAGTCGCTGCGCACGACGATGGTGAGAATGGAGAAGCAGCACGAGTCGGACACGCTCCTCGTCAGGTGAGAAGAGGGGGGGGGGGGTGCGTGCTAGACGAGCCGGGTTGAAAACGTTGAAAACACTCATGAAAAAGCCAGCCAGTGAAAAAAACATCCACACTTCCGCTAACAATTCAAATGAATAAATAGGGTTCCAAGGTCTTTTTCATAACCATACCTTGGCTTTCAAAGGATTTTGTCACCTAATTTTTTGTATATGGTTAAAAACATGAGGAGGAGGGGTGATTTACCCACCAGTAGGGCTGATCTACTGTTTCCACATCTCGCATCGTCTCTCGCCCTCGATAGAGCGACGAGAGCGCATGCGGAATGAGGATACGAGGGCTCCTTTTTAGATCTCTATCCACCGGGGTCGACTGCTTAGGGTTCTAAAAGCCACCGCATGTTGGTTGCTTTTTTTTGAAATTTGCACTCGAACCTTCGAATGTGGGTGATATATTGAGAGCATTGACTGAAGTGAGATGAAAGCAGGAAGATAATTCTGGTGCCAAAAACGAGCTCAATCGCTTTCAGAATGCGCCTGAGACAGCGCGACGCTGATGTGGAAGCACTCGAGCAGACGGTGAACCTGAAGGTACGGTAGAAGGGGATACTGTAGGTGTACGGTAGACTGGGAGAATATTGATTGAATATCACTTTCAGTTCAGATGGCGAAATGTCGAAACAATATCGATTGTGCTGGGGTACTGTAGGCACTGGGTACTGTAGTCTCGTAGATACTGTAGTAAATTTATGAATACTAACTAAAGGGCACGGTAGTGTGCGATTACGGTAGGCGGCTAATCCCAATTATCGATTGTTGCAGAAAAAGCAGGTCGTGGAGTTGAAGAAGATCTGCCATGAGCTGATCGTGAAGGCCGGTGAGGCCGACGAGTAGAAGACGTCTCCATCGATCGATAATGGTGAGCAGGGGTACGGTAGACCGGGATAGGGTAGGGGACCTACGTGGTTCATCTATATGATTATATGATGATCGGCAAATACGTCTGATTACCTGCCCGGTAGGAACGAAAATGTATGATATATTTTGATAATTGCAGTCCGTATGTTGTCTCTCTACCCGTTCCCTCGTCCATCTCAATCACTCATCTCAGCCTACCGTACCGTACCCCATACTCTCATTGATTACTCCACCCATTTCGATCTCTTTCTTTGTCCACTTACGGTTCGCAAATTTCGTGTATTATTCATTGACTAAGGGTACGGTAATCACATTATGATACGGTAGATTTCTGTGCTAATGCAATATTGTATGTGATTACCTTTCCTATTGTCGCCCTCAATATTCCACATTCTTTATTGTTTTTTTTTACGGTAGGTGAAATGTGCGCCACAGTTCGTATTGGATTCTGTTCGACATGCAAAGCTGATAAAAACACCTTATCAGTAGATTGCGTTTTGATGAAGACCACTGGCTCTTTTGGGATTTCTTATGGGGATCTTCTATGGATCGTTCATTTAACTTCATTAAAAAAACCCGAGGATTGGCATGAGTTCTTGAAAAAGGCTCTCAAAAATTTGTTCATCTGTGTCATATTTATGCCGGTCTAGATAATAATTAGTTTGTGAAACAGCAATGTTCTTCGTTGTTACAATGCTGTTACAGCATCTAGATAGGGCAAATCCATAAGCACTCCGAATCAACGATACGATTGAGGACGAAATAAAGTTCATTGTTTCGAAATTTCCTTTTTGACCATTTTCGAAATTGATCGGTTCATAGTTTATACTTTTTCAGGACAGTACAAACTGGCCCTTGTGTGATCGGTTCGATGGGAACCGAGGGAACTGTTTGCGGTTATGAAGAGGGCGCTCCCGAAATGGGTCGGAAGTGGGGATTGGAATTGTACAAATAAGGAAAATATGATGAAATACGGCTCCAGACGAGGGGGCTTACAACGAAATCTAGAATTGGGAGGGGGACGATGGGTCTGCGATTCTACACGAAAACACGCTAGTTGAATAATTAAGCTCGAATAGGGTACGAAAAATGCAACAAATCAACGAGTCAAATCGTGCGCCTAAGTAGAGACAATCAATACATATTATTAGGGGGGTAGACTGATCCTTAATAATGGGAATGGATCAATGAGAAAGGCGGGGGATACTGTAGGGTGAGAGGGGTGTACGGTTAACGAGATCATAGGGGAGAAGAGACTATGGGAGGGGGCAATGGTAGCTTTACGTACCTCAATGTGATATACATAAAATATTAATAATCGATGAACTGTGTGGTAGGTACTGTACATGGTGAGAGGTACGGTAGGGGGGGCTATCGATGACTGAGTGATAGGAGATACGGTAAGATTATCGAACGAGGGGTACGGTAGCGAGATACGACTATGAGATTACGGTAGGCTAGTGCGACTCCTCGGTCCATCCTCGCAGGAGAGCAGCTCGCTTAAATGAGTTGTTGTGAGCGGATCGTGGTGTGGTATGATTCTGCGAACTACTATTCGTCGCCTGTCATTTTTGTTCGCAATTGGATCATCATATGCGTGTCTCTCCAGGATGCTTTCTCGCTGATCAGAATATCGCACTAGGCACCGCCTATTCGGCCAAGAGGGGCGGAGCTTAGCAATAGAGTGTGCAATAAGGGTCGCCGCCTCTTCTTTTTACACTAAAGTAAAAAGGGGCGGAGCCTCGGCTCTCACCTTTTCCTTGATGCACTTCCAGTCCCTCTCGAGGATGATGATGGGCTCGTTGCCGACCAGCGGAAGGGGCGAGTCCAAAGTGGCGAGGGTCTTGGCTGAAAATGGTGGTGTGGTGTGATTCTGCGATTTCCTATTAGTCGAACTACAGAAAGCTTGCGCTGTTTGTACAGTAAGAGACCGATAAACAGATAAACAGTGATTCTGAGATTTCGTATTTGCCGAAACACAGTAAGTTGTTTCCCCTACCGTACCTCTCTGACTGTTTGTGCTCCACCAGCGGCAGAGGAATGCACAGACGAAGCAGATCACAAGGAAGACGACGATAGAGCTGGAACTGATGAGGAGAGGGCGGCTGAAATTCAGGAAATCGATACATAAATCGTGTCACGGATACGGTAAGTTGTATATTGATTTGTGCTACTACTCTTCCTATTTGATACTGTCTATGGAGTGCATCTATTGTGATGGAAAAGACGATGATGGGGCAGATTTATAAATACCGTACCCTCATCGTACACTATCTACAGTAACTCTGACCCACTACCATGCCCTTATTCTGGGTGTACGGTACCTATCACTGACTATACTCACCTTCCCTCTGCCGCTGCCGACTGCTCCTTCGCACTGTTCTCAGCAGCAGCTGCCAGCTCCATCTTATGCCGGGCAACCATGTCCCCTGCAAAATGGCCGATTGATCATTGATCTCCGGCTCCACACCGTCCGGGGAATAGAAGGACCACACCATCCGGATTCCGGAAATAGGAGCGCAACTTACACCACCAGAACTGTGAGGGGTACACTGCCATGCCCAGATGGCGATATTCGTCCGGTTCGATGGATGACGAGCGAGAGATGGTGATGGAGAAGGGAACGTTGATCTGCAGAGACGAGTTATTTATTTTGACAAAATAATTGATGTCGAATGAATTTCAGTCCGTCTGCCTTCAGGTTCCTTTATTTGTCTGTGTGTTCGTATGTTTGTGTTCGCGTCTGTCTGTCCTTAGGTTCTTATCGACTGCATGTATGTTTGCGTGTTTGTATTTTCGTTCCTTCAGTATGGCTGCGTGTTTCTGGTCCGTTTCTGCTGCTGCACTCCCGTTTCTACGTCTGTTTGCCCATTTGTCTCACCTCAAAGACATCCTTGGGCTGGAATGCAGTCAGTTCGCGATCGCGCTCGCACCACTGCATCGAAGGACACTGTAACGGGTACGGTAACTCAACTATTGATTTTCTTCTGACAAATTAATTATTTGTAGCCATATCATGTGACAGCCGCTGCAACCAATGAAGCTCACTTTTAGCGCTAGTAATGTCAAAAGATTACAGATCAGTTCTCAGAGATCAAAGATCAACGCATCGACATACCCTGACAACTCCGATCACTTGCGCGAACATTTCGTCGCCCTTGCACGGGAAGACCTCGCACTGAACGTGGAAAGGCGGTAGATCGGATGGGTCCCTGAAAGATCAGAGATTAGAGATCAGAGATCAAAGATCAAAGAACAGAGATCAGAGATCAGAGATCACTCACTCGTTCTCGAAAAGGACGTGCTCGGCGTTGAAGAACAGATGCGGCACGTCCCCGGAGACCTCGGTGGAGCTCTCCTGAAGAGAGATCAGAATCTCGACTCCAAAGAGATAAAAAAGCACAACGATCATAATACAGTCCGCAAGCCTTATAGATCAAAGATGGTATTGGCAAGAGATCAAAGATCAAGATGCGGTGTCGGCTAGAGATCAAAGATCAAAGATCAACATCACTCACGCTTCCAACCGAGACGATGGTCTCATTGCTGTCACTGTGGCGGAGCGGGCATCCTCTGTCGACGACCAGTCTACGGTTCCTTCGTCGTTCGTTAACGATCCAACAGCGATCAGGCCACAGAGAGATGCCTGGAGGAGGGTAAAGATCAAAGATCATCTTTCCAATCACCCCGGGTACGGTATTGATAATTGACTATCATATCTTTGTTCACTAATGAGTTTCGGCGTTTTTGGGTATGATCTGGAATAGATACTTCGACTACGGTATCGGGGCTACCGTACTCACCTGCGGGTAGTCGGTGATCGAATCGCGCGCTCAGCGTCTGTCTCTGAAGGACCTCAACCGTTCCTCCGACCGCCTCGTCGGCGGCTACCGTATCCTCGTCTGCGGGTACAGCCGGATCGGTGGGCAGTGCGGTGGGTCGGGATACTGTCAGATCGCGCTGCTGGTACATGGGCGTGATGGTCGCGATGCGGATGTGGCCTGGAATTTAATTAATTAATTATTTTAATTCCATTTTAACTCAACACTTGGCTGTCCAACAGGCACCTCGGAACTTAAAGAAGGAGTAAACTCAATATTTTCGGGGGATATCTGACGTCATAGGTCGATAGTTTCCGTAAACCACACTCCCAATTTGAAAATTAGAACTCTCTAGCTCAACTTTGAACTGAGTTACACGCGCGCAAAGTTTCTACAGGGCACAGGCAAAATCAAGATGCGCGGTGCAAAGGGAAGGGAGCTAGGTCAAGACGCAGAGGAGATGGGAAGAGACGGGAGAGGAGCGAAAAACTCTCGCGTCTGTCACTCTCACCCTCTTACAGTACTTCCCCCTGATTGCACAGGGAAGTGCTTCCCCGATTTTGGAGTTTACGCCTTCTTTAATTTCGGCCTAAATTGGGTCCAAAGGCCCAATTGTAAAGGCGGAAATTTACAATGGTCCTTTTTCGTCTGTGGATTCCTTCGTCCCATCGAAAAAAATGCCAATTTCAAGTGCATCAATCGATTGTCGATTCATGAATAAATTCACTGCCCCGTTTTCTCGATCTTTCTACGTGCTCTTTCCCAGCGCAGACCGACTAATCGGTCGTCTTTCCGTTTTACCTGCTCTCTCGTCGGGCAGAGAAGACGAGAGAGCGTGCGAAATGAAGAGACGAGAAGTGTTTCGAAATGCACCAGACAGAATGGGCGAGGGAGCAGGCGGAATGCAGAGAGCACAGACAACGACGCCGCTCATTAGGAAACCATGAATTCAGGTCGGGGGCAAAACGAAACATTCGGTTGCCTCTTCATTTTCCATGTTCTCTCTCAGAGAAGGCGAGAGAGTGCATGAAAGCGAGAGAGTTTAGACGAACGCAACATTCTGCTGCCCGAAAGCATATGCATTCGACATGAAAAGCGAAGGTATTTTGGCCCACTCAAGTCTAGACGTTTTCGAGATAGAAATATTCCTTGCTCTAGTTTTATTTGATCATAGCGTTAGCTTTAGACGATGTTACAGATTCCAGTTAAGATTGATCCGACTGGAACAACAATTTGCGCCCGACGGAAATGCATTAAGCGCTTGTTTCTTCCGTCAAAACATTGGCCAGACATCGGCGCTTGATTTGATCACAGGGTATAATTTCCGGAGATCTTGCGTTCATCAAACCAGTTTCGAAAAGTTAGAATAAAGAGCTCGTGAAACTCAACTGGTTCTATCACCAATCTAACCAAACATATTTGGAAAAGTTCAAAGATCAAAGGTCAGAAATCAAAGATCAACACTTACTCCTCGCTTGTCCAGCAGACCGGTGCGAATGCACTGTGCGTCACGTTTGAAGTCCGCCGCCGGACCGTACAGCTGAACAGTATCGATTAGTACAGTATGCTGCAGCTATCGAGGACTGTTTTTTTTTAAATCAGAGATTTTGTAAAATAATCTGATGTGAGATATTGATATAATAGGCAAGGTGAGAAACATTATGCTGAGGCTATCAAACTGATTTTATTCGATACTTGGCTACCGTACTCCTTTAACTGCTGCAGTAATAAAGTCAGTCCCCGATCAGCAACCGACAACGTACCGTACATTGTACGTGTCGGTGCCGTTGCCGGGGATGAATCGCAGTCCGCACGGCCCGTTGGCGCCCTCGACCAGCGGCAGGGTCCAGACCTGGAAGTGGTCTTTGGTCTTGATCTCTGATCTTTCCTTACCTGAACTCGGATGACGGGCCGTCGTACTCGGTGAAATTGGTCCATCGAGGCTTGCACTCGGGCTCCGGACCGCGGAGGTGATGCTGCAAGAAATAGCCAATCACAAAAGTTATGAGGGTCCCGTTCGGGGCGCTGGTCAAGATGGGTCCAAAGGCTATTCCGGGGATAGGGCGTCCATAGCATCTCTTCCAACAGAGAAGGGGGAGACCTTTGCATATCTACCCGCTCACTTTACATGAATCGAACTGCAAGGCTTGTGCGGGTCTGGAGAGAACAATGGGGGGGGGGGTCAGAACGCTGTGCGTCCATTCTTGTCGCCAATGGTAAGACATGCAGTGATCGTCAAGCTAACGTAACCGAGATATTTCATTATTGTTTTATGCACGCCTTTCTTATCACGTACACTAGATGGCGCTAAAAGTGGCTTAAATCAACGGAATTCCATGATCGACCGTAAGTCGTCGAACTACCAAAATGTTACTTGTTGAAGTCCCTCCTCAGATGAATGTGCATCCTCCCTCCTCACAGATAGTGATCAATCGATCGAGATTGCCGTCCTTGTGATCGTCGTCGACCGTATAGAATTCCATATCTGAATTTATTTTAGGTCAGTTTCAGGTCACCGTCTCTTCACTTTGCGCACTCCACGATTTTTCAATGGAAAAGGGTAAACGTGATAAACGTACTCGTGAGCCCGGAAGTATGTGAAAATTGTCTTCGATTATCTCTGCGGATACGGTAGCGCAGCCGCTACCGTACCCAGCACGAGCAGGCACGTCCAGCCCATAGTATCGATTTTTGCTCCTCTCGCGCGGCTCCGAGATCGGACTCTCGGCGGCTAACTACAGTACACCTGCAATGGGATATTTAATTTTATGGACATTATTAGAGGGGGCACGAAAATGCATACGAATTTGGTAGATGGTTACTACAGCCAGGGGTAAAGGCACGCAGGAGATACGAAATAGCGCGATATTCGTGTCATAAACTGAGGAAAAGCGCGCAGACAGCAAAGAAGGAGCAGATTCATCGCACCCCGAAATAGGAAAGGGAGGGAGGGGGCGGACTGTCCTCATTCACCCTGCTCTCTCGCTGATCAGACGGGATTAGAGAGCATGGGAAACGGAGAGAGACAGGCAGGAATTGTAAATGACTCAGATAACGTGATTGTGCAAGGGAGGCGATTGGAAAGCGGCGGCAAATTTTTCCCATGGTGATTGTAGACTTCAGCGCTCGTTGATACATCTCGGCTACGGTAGGATCGGAGGTGTGCGAAACTTTTCACCACTCATCATTCTAGAGAAAGCGAAATGTGTAAGGCGGACATTTTTTGCTCACTGATTTGTATCCCAAAGTGATCACTAACACATCTCTAGAGCAGGTCACTGTAGGATGCATGGATGACATTCGGTTTCTCATTTTTTCCATGATGAATGAAGACTCTATCAGTGACACATCTCGGCAACTGTAGGGCGTCAAAAGCGAACGATGACTGTATTGCAGGATACGGTAAGACGGGGGCTACAGTATCCAACTATTTGGATCAATCGATGGACTATTGGATACTGCAGGCTATGGTGCAACTAAATACAACTTCATCGCTAAGGGAGCTGAAGAAGAATCGGGAATCGTTGTTTTATCACTTTGTTCTTTTAATGACCTACGTGCTTCTACCAACTCTGATCCGTGAATGGGCCATCCCGAAAGAATTGTTCCTCTGTCAGCGCTAGGCTATCACAAAGCCACGCCAAATGGTCATTTTCATCTCCATTCGAACGATTCAATCGTCTGGCTCTCTCTCGATTTTCCGTGCTCTCTCGCGTTGTCTGATCGGCGAAAGAGACCGGGAAGTGAAGAGAGTCATTGGATGATCGAATACGGAAAAATGAAGTGTCATAACCGCGCGCTCGCTTCGAAATTGTACGATCGTTTCTGTCGCGCTTTCCCCTTCGAGGAAATCGTTTTGGAATTGTCATTTTGAAGTTTTGCCGACATGACAAAGGGGCAAAGCTTCAGCAACCCTCCATACAAGCTTCCGTAATCATCAGAGCCTCTTCATTAGAGACGGTTATGCGTATTTTGAACCCTACTGTCGAGATCAAAACCCTGTTCACTACACACAAGGCACGCATTGTCGACTACCTGACAATCGGATTGGAGCGGCTTGTCTAGCGGAAAGTGATCCAATTTCGTGAGAGCGAGAGACGTGGTTGTTTCGAGAAATTGAAGTCAATTATATCACACAGTCCACAAAAAATGTAGACTAAAGAGGTCACTACCCGCATCTATTTCCAGCAGGGCGAGGGATGAAGAATGGAGGGGGTGGCGAAAAAAGATCGAGACGGAAGGGTGGAATAGGCAATCACTCGCTCCATTTTTGCACGTTCTTCTGCGCATCAGAGACAACTAGAGAGTGGGAAGATTGGATAGAGTTAGAGAAGAATGAAAGAAATGAATCATGTCGGTCAACAGCGGAAATATTATCGTTTTTGGCTGGGGCTGGGTGGGCAAAGGGGTGTTGGGGAGGGGTTATAAATGGGGAAAGGGCGAGAAATGGATGAATATCGTACAAGACATGAAGGTAGAAGTTCTGCAATTGTGGTCCATTGTGCGGAGGCGAGCAATTAAAAATTTAGTGTTGCTATTTCGCTGCCTCAAACTAAAGAGACCCGCCTATCTTGTTTGCACAACTGGCAGAGTTATATCGAGACAGTGGATGTGCTAGCAAAAAGTGCTACTCTGCTCGAGTGGTTTAGGCTGGAAAAGAAGGATGAAGAGGGATCATCTTCTTGAACCTCTGGATTTCGAGATGCATGACTAGACAGATACCAAGCCTTGATCCCTTACGGACGAGCGCGAAAGGACAGTCTAGCGCGAAGAGAAGCTTCCAAAAGAGAAGAAGCAGGCGAAAAGTACGAGTCGAGACGAAAATGAGGCATTGAATGAAAGGAGTAAAGGGAGGGGAATGCTCGAAGCCAGGGAGAGGTTCAGAAGGGAAAGAAGAGAGAAGTCAGAATCTCGTAGCTTTGGCGGTTGATGGAGTAAGTCTAGACATCTATTCGGTGATTGGCCTCTTCCTGCGAGATGGAAGGAAAAAAGGAGGGGCTCTAGGCAAGGACTAGGAAGGACTCACATGGTACAAACAGAGCTGAGGAGTCTAGACATCTAATCTTTGACCTTCAGAATTGGAAGCAAGAAAGGGAGAGAAGGGCAGAGGGGCCTCGGCAAGCACGAGTGGAAGAGAGAGTGGAGAGACGGGAGGAAAAGGAAGCCCCGCCCCCTTTCTGTCTGGGACATTTCCTCCTCTTCTTGAGAGGAGATAAAAAGGAGACGGAGGAGAATGCTTAGGGTAGACAGGAGATGAATCAGTGGGTCTTTTGGGTTTGGTGTAGCAGAGAAAAGTCAGGAATGAACGAGGGGGGGGGTACAAAAGGGCAGCGTCAACAACTCTCACAGCACAAGTTCGAATGCTCTCTTCCCGTCTCGCCAAAAAGACGAGCGGGGTTGTTTAGGCTCCGCCCCTTTCTGTCTAGGACAAAGAGTGGGGAGAGGGTACTAGAGAGGAAGAGACAAGTGACTCAGAACCGCAGACAGCGCGGCTGGTCAGGGTGAGAGAAAGAGATCGTGTCTCTTCATTTCACACGCTCTCTCGTCACTCGGAGCGGTTGACGGTTGACGTTGACGAGATAGAGTTAAATGAAGGGACGATTAACCGTGTTTAGAACTTTGCTAGACAGACGATCATTTAAACTTTTTAACGGCCGTAAGAGACAAACCGAAAGGGAATGAGTGGATTAAGAGCGATCCGCTAGACAGATGCTTTAAGCTTTTTGCATGTGAAATAGAGAAATGGTGGAAAAGGAGATACGGGCTCCTAGAGACGGACTTTTTGGGCGGCCGTGAGAGAAACCGAATGAAAATGAGTGCTAGGTAGAGACGCTGTCTCCATGAGAGAGAAAGAGTTTAGACTTTTTGTGAGCCGGCTGAAGCGAAGGAAAGAGGCGAATAAACTATTTCAGGCAGAAAGCCTTTAATCTACAGTGGACCCTATCTTATAGTGTGAGAAAGAATTTTAATACGACTGAAGTCCAGTTGTCCTGAACAAATAAATCCAGTCGGCTGCTGCATCTAGCGAGAGTTTCGGATTTCTAGCCGCTTCCTGGTCCGTAGGCCCGTGAGGACATTTGCATCTTACACTTTCCAAAGTGTTCCTCGAAAACTCTCCGAACAAAAGTCCAGTAAGTGTAATGTCACTTCCAGACTTACAGGGCTCTTTAACGAATCATGAATATAGTTTAGTCTGAGCGAGACGGGGAGAAAACACGAGGAAGAAAGGAGCAGTCAATAGTCAGCAGATGTCTAGAACGATAGAGAGCCGACACAGCATCTCCATGGTCTTTTCTTGTCTTGGATGGGAGAACAAAGAGGCAGCCGTCTTGAGGGAGAGATAAAGTGAGGAAGGACGGAGGGCTCTTGCGGCCTCTCGAATTTGCCTTTCGCTTCCTCGTCCCCAGACAAGCAAGAGAATTCTAGAGAGAGGCGCAGTCTTTCTCTTTAACTTGAAGAGACAGGGAGACGGTCGGAACCGCTCTCTTTCAAACCGATAGACTTTGAGTATCGTTTCAGATCGATGGGACTATGTGGGCATACAACTCTGAATCTAGGTTGTCTTAAAAGAATCATATTGTTTTTGTCCACAGTTCTTTCGGCTACTGCTGGCGTTTAGAAGGGCTGACTTAAGGGTCTCCGGCTTGTTGATTCCTGGTCCGCAGACAGGATGAGCATGCTGAAGACTAGCGTCAACAACACGCATTCTGCAGATCTCTTGCTGTTGTCTGGTCCACAGACCAGACTGAACGCCATTTGCAAGAGCTGGAAAAAACGAACAGCACTGGATTGTTGACGAGTGGTAGACAGACAAGTATTCCAGAGCAGGCTGCTCCAACAATTTGTGTTCATTGTCTGTCTATTGCTGCTGTCTGGTCGGCAGTCTGGAGACGGAAAGAAAGAAAGAAGGAGGGATAGATTGCTGACAACTGTCACGAGTCACGTTGATCTGCTGCAACGACTTGGTCTATTGCGATTTGGAAGGATGTTGAGAATTGTCCAATCATTTACTTCTGATACGAAAGACCAGAAATGATTCGTGGACTGTTGTCGACAGGCCTGGTTTGAGTAGCGGCCGTCCGAAGGTACTAAAATCTGTTGATTCCTGGTGACCACACAAGAGGGTGGTTAGGAATTCTTGAGAGAATGTGTTTACAACATGTTTTCATTTTTGGCGTAGGAGGAATAGATTGCCGACAACTGTCAATCAGCCCATTCAAGCTGCAAGTCATGCTCTGCAGACCGTAAGTAATCCGGGGATTGTTGACGAGCAGAATGCTGTCTGGACCGACTAGAATCTGTTGATTCCTGGTCGCTAGAGTGGAGAGAGAGACAGAGAGACAGAGTTGAGTAGAATGTTGATGTCTACTCTGCACACGCTGGGTATTAAGGCTGCCGGTGGAGGATTGAGTGGCGAGTCTAGAGGGAATGCATTGATTCCTGGTCAGCAGACTAGACAGGAAAGGAATTGGAAATGCGGGAAAACGAGCAGCGCTGGGTTATTGACGACTGTGCTATTCTTAGACGGAGACAAGTATTACCGGCGACTGCAGCTGTTTGCAGCGGTTGTATCCGGACTAGAGTGAATGTATCTAGGAACAGAAGAAGAAAACGACGATGACGATAAGTGAGCTAAATATCTCGGAACGGTGAACGTTATTCCTTTTTGTATTGTGTGACTTTCTTGATCCCGAGTGGCCATTTTTTTCGAATACAGAATGGTGTGTAGTTCATGCATAATAAGGAAGAATAGCCATATAATTCCATTCTCTGAATTACGCTCCTGCAATGAGGCTATGTTTTCAACCCTCAATGCATTGACCGGCCAGCGTAACTAGTCTGCATTCGAAATGAAGCAGACGCTCTTCAGAAAGAGAGAGGTCCATGCTGAATGGGATGCCTTTAGAAAAGTCTGTCTGAGGGCAGAGACAGGACTGCCGCTTCATACAACTGTATTGATCAGCAGTAGTCGACTACTGTAGTGTGAATGCATTGAAAATCAACCCATTCTGACTCTCCATCCACGAGAAGAAACGAGTGGGCATGCGAAATGCGACAGACACTCTTCAGAGACGGGACTGCCGTGCACAATAGGAAGCGAGTCTGCATAAGGAGGCAGACAGGCAAAACAACTCGCCTTTCTTTTTTCCTGACCACTCAGACTGAGCTACTGTGCAAGGAAGTGTCTGTGACTGACTGTCGTTTGAAAATGAAGTCTCTCATCTGCGAGACAATTAATCCCAAGCAGCAGTGTGAAGCAAATATCGTTTGCTCCAACAATGTAGATATGAAAGGAATGTATAATATGCGCTATCTGCCGTGATGAAGATTAGATACGGCTACGGGAAACATTGTAATTTGTGTCCCATCAGAATTACGACCATGTTTTTTATCTTGTTATTGTTTTGACAGTCAGCAACGTTGGGCATCTGCATCGCGAACGTGAATATAGACAGATCGAGTGGCTGCTGTCTCCCAGGTTTGCTTGAGGAGAGAAATATACGACTGCACATTCGCACAATAGTCTGCTGCCGTGCACAACAAAGTATCCAATCGTGCGGAAAAGTCTCCTTCCTGTGCCAGAATAGCCAGAGAGAGCGCAATTCGCAATTATGCTGTGCACAGCAGTGTCTGCTCGGAGCCGAATTAGGCAACGAAGGAGACTGTCTGGGGCGGTCGCAATAAGCCGGGACCGAAAATAGGCGACGAACAACTATCTTGCTGCAGCAGACTAGCAATGTGTCCATCCAGACAGACCAATCTAGGAAATTGTCTCCCTCCTGTAGCGTCTAATCTAGATTGCTTGAGCGGAGCGTCATACGCAATTCTTCCTCTTCGGCAGTAGGTATTTTGGTCGCTTTTGAACAAGCGATTGGATTATCCTCCGCAACGCCCACTGTCTAGTCGGTACAGTGCGAGTGGAGCCAATGAAACACAGGGAACATCATCTGAACCGTTGACTGTTGGGATTTTAAGGCGTAAGGAGCAAATAATTGAACAATTCGTACCATGCGGGCAGAAATGAATACGGTGAAGATAATGTCAAATAGAATGTGGGGAAGAGAGCGTGGATTGAAGCCATTGAAACACAGGGAAATGTGAATCATCTGGATCTACGATTTGTGGATGCTTGGATAGGGAAGACTTTCAAGGCAATCGATCTTATTATCCACGGACTTCAGAAAATGAAGTTCCTGTTTATACAGATTCTGTGAATTTAATGAGAGACGCGGGAAATGATTATTGACGCTGAGGTCTGCCCGTAAACCCGTGAAACATTCGCACATCGGGAGCGAAGGATCAATTGAGTTTCAAGGTTTCAAGCTATTCGGAAAAGGTGAGCTTGACGATGATAAGAGAGGTGAGGAGAAGGGTAAAAACAAATGAGCGTAATGGTGAGCAAATATATTGTCAATATCTCATCAGTCCCCATGTGAGAGAAGAGTGATCTGTGATAGAAGGCGGTTAAAAATAATAATGTACGATTCTCGATAACGACGACTACGTCAAGGCTTAGTGGCCTCGATTTCGAGCTGCCTGACATTAAGAGGTATTAGGATGAGGTATCTTCATTCCGCCTGCTCTCTAATCTCTCTTTCCCTAAGCGCCTCAAAGACGGACGCTTCATGTTGAGAGCACTATCAGAGATGAGCGGACGATATTAAATGATTGGAAATAGACGGCTTATGAACACGCACATCAGAAGCTTGATAATGTCAGAGACGTCAGGACTGACTCATCCAAACGCACTCCATCGACAGTTTCCAGTTCGAACCGTACCTTACACGTGCCTAACAAATACTATCTCCAGATAGTTTTTAGTGCACAGCTGTCGGACCAGCAAACCCTACTAACTACCGTAATCTGACATTCTTTACGGGAAAAATGGCGAAAATTGACAACGTCAGCAACTCACTTGCCCGTACTTATTAGGTGAATTTGAGAGTTGAACCAATTTAGAAATACTCGGAAATGCAGGCAGTTAGCCAGACAGAGCACGCAAATTGAGATGCAGTTAAGAATCTGGAGCAACATAACATATCCTCCGAATAATACCGAATACAGTATCGCACCACACACCGCAAAACCAGTTCCCGATAGGTGGGGTGATTGGTACGGTAAGTAGGGTGGTGGTAGACTAAGCGATTTCGTTGAAAGGTCACTCAAGGTATCGAATGAGGTCAGACAGAGCGAGAGAGCACGCAAAATGAGGAGACTCGGGTGATCTCAAGATCAGTGCGCAAAAAAATTTGCCGCACTCCTCATTTTGCGTGATCTCTTCGCTCTGTCTAACCGGTGAGAGAGCATGGAAATCGAGTAGAGTCGAGGTGATCAGTTGAAACGGCCTAGACAACACTCATTGCGTCTGCCCCCCCCCCCCCCGTCAAAAGTGTAATGGGAGATGGGAGTCGATCGAGGAAAGAAAAGATCTCCCCAATCACCGTGCTCTCTGGTCCATCAGACAGAGAGAGATATCATTGCAAAATGAGAGAGTCATAGAGGTAGAGAGTGATGAACGTATGGCTTAAAATATGCTCAACCTCTTCGTTCTTGCTACTTTCTAGTCCAAACCGAGAAAATGTGTGATGCAATTGGATATTCTTCTCAGTTCCTAGAAAAACTCCCTAGGGTCTTTCTACGTTATTTCCTGGCCAGACAATCGAGACGTTTGTCGAGTGTAGACACGGATAAATTGAATAAGATTAACGGCTAGAAGTGCTGGTTGACAAAAAAATGTGGAGAAACTCACTCTCTTGCCTCCTCAGACAGGACAAACGCTATGTCGAATGCAGACAAGTCAAATTAAATCAAGCGTAGCCCACGTTCGACTCTCTCACACTCCCTTGATCTCTAGCCGTCAAGAGACTAGAGGTCTAAAACGGGACGCGACATTGAAAAAAGAGTCTCCTCGCAACATTGAATAAATTGAATGAGCAATGAGTGTCTGGCTCTCTCGATTGCCCGCGCTCTCTCGGCCTTTCTGACTGGCTAGGGAGCATTAGAGATGAGGAGAGTGTGAGGGGTTAGAGGGCTCTCAGTGTCGATGAGAGAGGGGACGGACGTCTAGACTCATCCATTATAGACGAGAGCGAGGAAGAGGAGAGGGGAACACGCGTGTGGGGACGTAAGCAAGAGAGAAAGGTAAGGTAAGGTGTATCCACGTCAAGCGATTTTACGTCGTAAGACAACGCTAGGTGGGACCCACTGGTAAGGCCAGCTGTTAGACGGACTACATACCCGGCTGTCCAATGCTTTCTCGGGTAGCCTTACCTTTCGTAACCGAAGTTACTACCAATTTGCCGACCCCGGGGGGATAGCAAGGCTTGGTTGGCCGCGGCGGGGGATTGAACTCGGTACCCTTCGAATGGCGAGCGGCGCCTTACACCACTCGGCTATTTGCTATTTGCAGCCCCGATTTTCGAACCCGCCTCGAGAGGGACTACGATACAGCATGTTTTGAGCAAAAATAAGTTGTTATTTAGCTACGAAAAGTATGCTGGACCTCGTAGGAAGCAAGGGAAGGAGGTGGGGACTTTTGCAACAGGAGCTTGATTTCTAAATTAAGCATGCGGGAGAGGACTACGACAATTCGAGGAGAGACGAGGGAAAGAATATGTGAATGATTACGGTAATGCAAACACACGCACGATCGACGAGGATACGGTAGAGACCTACAATATGTTTAGGTTACGGTAGGCAAGAATACGGTATCGATTACATTAGGAAGTGAGTACGCTAGATTACGGTCAAACACGAATTACGGTAACCCAAAAGAGCGCGAGAGCATACGGCGTGGCTCTATAGCGAATGAATTCATCTCAAGGCTCTCTCTCTCGCATCTGATAATTCTGTCTGGGGGACTTGGGAACTGATAAGAACTCTCTTCATTACGCATGATCTCTCGCGGGATCAGAATGAGGGAGAGATAAGGCCCAAGTGAGAGAGCGCCGACGAAAAACGGAGAAAGAGCGTTGTAAACAAGCGCCAAGCGCCCTGTCTGGCCGATTTAATGCCGCTTATCGCTCTCTCCCACTCTCCCATCGAGCGAAGGGACGCCGAAAATATGTGCACCCTCGATCGAGAATTTGCAATCTGTCGCCTCTTCATTTCGCATGGTCTCTCGCTGTTGACCGCAAAGAAATAGGTAAATAAGGTAAGGGCGAATCGACGTCAAGCGATTTTACAGTTAAGACAACGCTAGATGGGACCCTCTTGTAAGGTCAGCTGTCTTTGCGGTATAAATACCGCAAAGAGAGACGAGTGAAACGGCACGACTAAGACGAAACATCAATCGAATTCTCAAGGATTGCGTGTCAAAATATGTAGCCGGCGAGGCATTTTCGGGAACTGGCTAGTGAATTGTATCTGGTCCTGGCATACATCGAAGGCGATAGTTATGCGGTCAAAGGGCCGTTTTGACCGTTGATAAATCCTGGAATTGGTTAGGTTTCACTGGTATTTTACTGGGAAATGCGACAGAAATGGGCTAATATTTCCTTTGCTTTCTTTATGAAGCGATCAAATTCCAGGATGCATTTGCTATTCATAGTGGGAGAGATTACGCTAAATGAAATGACGATTTCGAACTCTAGCAGCTGCAATCAATGGCATGGAATATTGTTCTATCTTTATTCACCACGCTCTCTAATCGATTAGACTTGACGAGAGAGCACTGTAAACGGAGAGAGTCCAGAGTGTCAGAGAATGTTTTTGCACAGCTCACGACTTCAAGCCAGCAATTCCCAGAGTGCTCCAAACCTTCTCCCTTTCCTGCGCATTTCGGTCTAGGGAAAGGCTTCTCTCTTTCCCGACACTCTCCTCATTCCACACACTCTCTAGCCGGTTAGACAGCACGAGAGAGCAGGGAGAAGAAAGAGAGTGCGGAGACGGGAATTCAGAGAAATTTGGTTGACGTGCCTAGACAGCGGCACTTTGCGAGAAAACACCAAGATGAGAAGTCTTAGTTTTCAATTTATAGTTACAAGTAAACAGTTATCACTGCATATTATCGTCTATTCTACACTTTTGCTATTGAAATGTCAAACATGTGCGATGATCAGTGATCGTCGGATGTAAACTGTTATATTCGCCTAACATTGAAGTCTAGTCCTTTCGTCATAAGTGACATCATAGGAATCACGGGATGGGAAGTCTTAGTTTTCAATCGCCAAGTAAACAGTTATCTTGGCTCACTAGCGTCTCGCCTCTCCACCAGGATCATCATCAGTAATGGGATAGAAATCAAGCCTGACTTTACAAGTTGACGTTTGGTAGTGGGGGACTAGCGACTGCGGAAATGAAATAGAGATTCTCTTCTAGTAAGTTAGGGAATGAATTGTATTTCACTGCAGAGAGTAATCAGTGACATATACGGAGGTGATAGCACCCCTTTAACAGTACAAATGTAATGGCTGCACTCGGCCTGTTTGCGTAGGGAACATATTGGTCGTTAAATGTCATGCAAGATCTTTGATGTAAACAGGAAGAAAAATCTGTTCGAAACTGTGTCATGCAAGATGTTTTGTAGACTGTTTGCTCAAGTGGTTTCAACGACAGATTTGAGCAGTCTACGAAACGATGTTGTTTCACAGACATCCGTCATATCCTCTTTTGTAGAACATTGGAAAGCACTGGGATAGGGGACGTGGATAGACTGTGTGAGCAATGTTTGTGCAGCAGGTGGGACCCTGAGCGACAGATTCTGATGGGCAAAGGAACGAGAACTTGCTCGTCCATCTCATCTTCGGCACTCGCAGGGAAATATCGACAATGTTTGTAGAGTTGGCCAGGTTCGCTTATGATGGAAGAGTCGGCACATGCTCTATCGCCGGTCACACAGCGATAGAGAGCATAGGAAATAGATGGAAAGTCTGGGGTCCTCGGACATGAAACGAGCAACGCCAGTGTGTTGCGTAAACACGATAAAAGGCAGACATGCAGACAGGGGGGTTGTTTACGCTTGCCAAATCGTCTCTCGTTCCCTCTCCCTCACTCTGACTATCTGACTAGACTGTCTAGGCATAAAAATGAGTACGGTGAGACCGAGATTGTACTCAATGCACCCCGCAACCGGCTACAATTGTTGGTCTCTCAATTCGCAATGCTTGTCGGTGAGAAATAGCTAGAGAGCAATGTGAAACGAGAGACTGTAGTAAAATTTTGCACAGCGAATCGCGATTCGGAAGGGGAAGCAGTAAGCTTGATTATACACTGTATATGGAATAACGAAGAAGAAAGGTGAGCAGCGATTGCATGCGGACTGTTATATTTGTACGTGTATGTGAGAAATAGGGAGTAATATTTCTATCCCGAGTCGGTCTAGACAGGAATGAGCTGGGAATGCTCAGGAAAGCACGTATGAAATGCTAATTGATCAGCCAAATGATGGCTGGGAATGCTCAGGAAAGCACGTATGAAATGCTAATTGATCAGCCAAATGATGCCAATTAACTCAAAATCGACGATATTGTAGCTCAAAATTGATCAGTGATCGACGGCAAACCAGCATGGATCAAATAAGTCCTCTCAAACCATGCTGTAAATCAACCTTCAAATTGGTCTAGAGAGATGCGGACGGAGAAGCCTATTTGTCTTCCCAAGCACGAGGTCCCCTTCCACCCATCAATTTCGGTCGCTCGCCCATTACTTTTATGTGTCTGTTGGCTGAGTTCCCTTGCGTTATCTATGCTATGGCCAGTATGATGCGAATGTCCATACATTGGAGGATAGAGATGCCAGGGCGATACCGATTCTAATTTTAAAAAAGATGATTGCCTATTTGCTGTTACCTATGTGTCTGTGGGCTGACACGATACCCTTAGTTCATCGACCGTCGAATTCCATTCAGAAGGAAAGGGATATGCGAGCTAGGATGGGATTTCAACGTATTGTCCCCATCATTTTGATGTGTCTGTATCACCGCATTACTCACACGACCGCATTCCACAGTGAAATTTTAAGAGACGCTATTGAAAAAAAAAGAAAAAAATATAATGAAGAGCATCGAAAGCAAAGGAACTAACAGAACGAGGGTACGGAGGTCGGGTAAACGTCACTTCATTTTAGATACAGATCCTCAGAGCAATTTTGCTCACGTACGCACAACTTTTATGATGTGACCGAAATATAGATTCGTATTCGAATTCCTGTAGGTACGAACGACCTTCCACCTGCTCCCGATCAGATAGGGAGAGGGTAAAATACGGAGTTAGGTAGGCGAAAAAACACCGACTTTGCAGGGCTCTCGAAAAACTAGCCGGGAGGTCAGAGATGGAAGGAAGAAGGAGAGACTATGCGAAACAGAGTGAATTAGAGAAAATATAGAATGATCGTTTCGATGAAGGCGGCGATAGCTGTAAAGAAAGGTCGTTGCTCTTTTTTTCGAATTTCAAATGCTCTCTGTGGCGAGAGAGAGTATGGGAAAGTGAGAGAGGCAGACGGGTAGAGACGGTCGGGATTCCTAATGCACAATTATCTGTCTGGGTCGTGTGCATAGAATAGTGAGCAGGGGAGGACTAGCATGTAAAGGTAAAAATAAAGTCAGCTCGTTGTTCAAGGCACTCAACGTCCTGCGGAGACATCCGATTTGGCAGTGATCAAAGCTCCAGCTCTAGATCAAAGTTTGAATTATTCATGAATTCAGCATCGGACATCGAAGGTGAAAGAAAATTGTCTCCTTTGTCGTAGAGGACGAAATCATAAGTTAACGGCCTAACATTAATACAGAATCTAACATAATCACAGCATTCTGACCCCCATTGTTCTCTCCAGACAAGGGTGAACAGTGGATGCAAATTTCGCGCCAAAATCCCGACACGAAAGAACTGCAATTTCCCGCTCGATTCAAACAACAGGGCGGGGAGAGCGGTCGCTCCTCCCGCCTTGGCCTTGCAGTTCGGTTCATGCAAAGTGAGCGAGTAGATATGCAAAGGTCTCCCCCTTTTCTGTCGGGGAAGAATGCTGTGATAATCACCCCAAATCTAAGCACACCAGGCCCTCAGGTCTCATCCCGTTCAAATGAATTGAACAGCTTTACTGAAGAAGTGCCTAACAAACAGTTCAAGAATGTCTGATTGTTAGAGGGAGAAATCACAAGTTCAGGGCCATGATGTATCACTCTCGACCAGTCATCGCGAAAACAGGTGTAAATTAGGGGTTTCCATCGTTGCCCTGACGGAGCCTCGCTAATCACAGCATTCTTCCTCGACAGAGAAGGGAGAGATCTTTACATATCTACTTACGCACTTTGTATGAATCGAACTGCAAGGCCTGGGCGGAGGGAGCGGCCGCTCTCCCCACTCAATTTGAATTTTTCGCGCCGGCGGGAAAGATTCAAATCTTAATCCCTTTGTTCACCTTTTTCTGGAGAGAACAATGGGGTCAGAATGCTGTGTAATTGACTGACAGACGATTTTCAGACATGCAGACACCTCTGCGATCGTAAGAAAAAGGGAAAATGGCAATACGAAAATCTAGAGGAAATGTATGAAACTTGGCAAGAGAAGCGAACTCAAGAATAATGTTTAGTGCGGCGTCTCAGTTCGACAGTTGCATTTGTCCAAACAAGTTGAGGGCATTTGAAAAGCATTTGAAAGCTAAGGGGAATTTTCTAGAGTGCGATAAACGCTACGGTTCAAAATAATAACAGTTAGAAATTCGTATTAACAAATTAATGAAGTGAAAGATGCTTCGACTAGGAAGAGCCAGACAGAAAAGTCTCTCTGCGTATAGATCTTTAGAGATCCTCCTGAATATTCAGTGACCGCAACTAACGACTATACAAACAGGCGTAGACGAACTCCTAATGCAAATTTGACGAGACTCGTTCGAAATTATCCAAAAATTGACTCAATGTTTGATCTTAAGTAAAAAAAAAAACGGGATTTGTTCGAAATTCTGCCTGAAATGAATCGGTTTTCTCCCGTTTTTGGCTGCCTAAGAAGGCATTTGAATGGCGTGAGAGCTAGCACGGATTGGAGTCTGCGCTGGAGTCTGAGTTGTCGCTCTGCTGGTAGGCTTACTTTGAACTTGATCTACCAAATTGGGAAACGTAAAGTGAAGGCAGGAACGCCCAAAAATAAGGCTCTCGCGGCAGTTTCGATGAGAGACTGTGCCTTACTGCGTAGTTCGTATGGAGCGCTTAATAGCGAGATAGAATTGAGAACTGAACGTTCAAACCTACATCACCTGTACTTCCGCGAAAGTCACAGATGAGTCTCATTTCACGCCATTTCAGCCTGCTCAAGATAGTACGTGAAAGCGTGAGTGCCAATGGACGAATCTCAATCACCAAACACCTCGAGCGTCAGACTGCGGTGTCTCTCCAATTCCCGTGATCTCTCGCTGGTCAGACCAAGTGAGAGAGCGTGGAGAATGAAGAGAGTCAGACGCGACATGCTCATTGATGCCCTATCACCTATGACGACTTGGGGGTGGAAGACAATGGAAGTCGACCTACAGCGGAGTTTAGCACACCAACTTTGGCTGGCTAGCTAGCTAAGTATAGTTGATAGAACCAAAGAGAGGAGATTATGGAGCCCATTCCTTGCTTCGATTATAATTCTAATAGCTAAAGAGAGAGGGGATAGGGGAATGATATGGACAAATCATATCTAGGTTCTTCAGACACGCCAGATCCACCTCTACAGCCATTCGGACGCAAAAGTTGATGAGCAATGTGAGAGCACCAAGAGATTCAAAAGTTGAAGTATAGGGAAGGGCAGTTTCAGCCGAGTCTAAATGCTACTGGATCCGCCTTTTCAGACTAGGAGTCGCTCAGTGAGGCGCAATCACCAATGGTTACAGGTGTCTTCGCAGAAAGAGACGCGGTAACGAAGGGAAGACTATAGGGCGGCTTCCCAGGAATCGCTTGGTTGTCTTCCTTCCCGGTACCCATGTCAGACTAGCAGATACTTGCCTCACTTTGACTCACATCATCAGAGATCAATCTTGCGAGAAACTGTGCGAAATGAAGAGACGATATGAAGCTCTAGCTGATCAGTGCGCCTAATTGATGTCTAGACCTACCCGACAATTTGGGCTAACGAAGACGATCAATGTTGCGCTAATTTCCCTTGGTCACTGATGCGTTAAAACGTGATAGCACGTAGGTCCTTCGTTAGTCACAACGATTGTCAGGTAGGTCAAGACGGCAATCGCCTACCCTGTGTTTTCTTATTTATCAACCTGAGTTCGTCCGAAAGGTCCAGACAGATCTTCGTTAACTACGAAAGTGCACTCAATCTTAATCTCTTATGGGTGCATTCTGTTCGTGAATATACTCAATAGATATTTAATAGAGATCGGGACACATTTGTAGGCCGTGATACTGAGAAGAAAGATTAGCGTGTCAAACAGCTTTTCAATAGAAATTACAGATGTTTGATCTCATTGTCAATAGAGAGATCATGAACGAAAAGAGAGAAAGGGTTTCAGACAAACTACGGAAAGGAATATTAGAGGTTGAATTCATGCATTCATGACAGCTGGAGATAATGGAAGCATTTCAATACAAGGAATCATCGAAACATATACGTCAACCCGATATTCGAATACGAAATTCTGAGGGATTCACAGAAGAGCGCGAATGAAAAGAAGAATTCAATGAGTTTCAGACATACTACATTATGTGAAATGGAAATTTTAGATTGATTATCGTTCGGTGTATGTTCGAAAAAAAGGAGTACGCGTATTGAAGAACCGATTTCCCGCGTTTTTATTCTATGTCACGGTAGGAAGGATATGTACAGAACAGATGGTGATTGAATAAGTGTTGAGCCAATACTAGTACAAGAGTTATACAGCACTGGAATCAATGTATCCAGAAAGAATGATTTCCTTGATCAGAAAAAAAGCTCATTCAACGGCACTAAACATTTGATAGATGAGCTCCACTTGTCTCTCTTCATTTTCCGTTCTCTCTCGCTCAGTCTGACGGAATAGAGATCATGATGAATGGAGATAGGTACTCTAACCGATATAGGAATAGGAACGAAGAAGCGGTTTACTATGCATTGATGTATGTTTCAATCAGACTAGAGAGAGAGATTGGAGAGCGGGATCCAAAAACTTTTTTCCAACAGTGATGAATCGTTTCACTAGAGACCTAGTTTGAAGGCCACATTTCGTGAAAAATGAGCTGTTTCCTGTTTCAATATATGATTCAAACCAGTCAGACTAGAGACACGCCGGTCTAATGGGTTTACGAAAATGGAAATATCACCGACACTGCGTCTAGCGTTAGCTCTCCGTTACTGTCCTGTTTAGTCTAGTGATCACCGGTTCCATTTTTTCGAACTTATCCCTTATCAAGAGGCGCGCGCTGATCTTGCAAAAGAGAAATTGGAAAAGAGATTGGCTCGAGAACAGTTCGGTAAGCGAACTGAGGTGAATGGTTATCGATAACTAACTGATAACTTCTGTTCAACTGCGAGTTCTACATACTAATTGACATCTCCTCATTTCACACGCTATCTCGCACGACTAAGATAATATTTAAAGTAATTTAAACGGCACTGCACTCTCAGGTCTCCGACTTCCCGAGTGCACACGATCATCGAATCAACTGCCGACTGTCAATCAGCCGGACAATCTTGGACACAGACTTGGTGGACACTTTCTCGCACACTATTCACTGATGACTATCATCCACACAAGTGCAGCGACTGCCAATCACATTGATGGAGATATTTCCGGCGCTAGTAAGTACGATGTCTATCCATCGGGTGATCACAGGCAGTCAAGTGTACGCGATTACACATGAATGCTCTCATTCGCTACTGGTCACATGCGTTTGTAATACGAATTTCACATTACATTCTTTGTCTTCAAGGCGAGGTTTTGTTTAATTACCATATTTTATTTCCCATGTGCTCGGAATAATGTAGAAATGAGTGTACTTACTTCTTGCGTGAACCAATAAATAAGAAACAAGTCATTTCTAAGGATAACGTCCAAGAATGAATCGTCGTTTATAAGAGAAAAAGTGTAGCCGAGAATGAAAATGTATCCAATTTGGGAAGAAAGACATGAATCGAGCAGCAATGTACACGTTAGACACATTGATATGAGACTGTAATGAGTGTTTCAAGAATAGCGCTGATGGGAAAATGAATATTGAGTGAGCAGATCAGTGAAAATTAGTAGACAAAACGAACTACACTTTAGGATCAGAATGAGTGCGAGGTAATCACTGCTTGATTACTGCTCACAATCAAGGGAAAAAGTGAACAGCGGAAGTGCTCGAACGTATGCATGGGAGTCGGTAAATTAAGTATACAGTCAACAGAAAAAAGAAGTGCGGAAATTGAGAACAACACAATGATGATCACAGGAGATCGACAGGAAAGACACTGTAGCTACACTTTAGGATATGAGTCAGCAATAAATGAGCGCGAGAAGTGAATCTAATGGAGATGATAAAACTTTCTACTCATTGATTGCGAGGAGACAAAGACAAGCGCATATCTTCGGCAGACTACGCCAAAACTGTATAGGAGGAGCAAGATCGAATTTGGGCACGCACCGTCTAATTTGTGAGCGTGCGAAATGGCATACCAAGATTAGAGAAGTGATTGAAGTAAAATCTGGAAAAAAGCAACAACAAGTGCAGTTTTCATGTATGGACAAAATACAAGGGAGATCGAAAACTGATAACGTGGTTTGTCATCAAGATCGTTGACAGAAAAGCGATGCATATCGCAGGTTGAACTTATCCAAGTGTAGTGTAAACTGCTGTACCGTATCAAATTAGAGCGAGTGAGATAAGCTGCAAAAGATGCAATCTTCAATTCGCACACACTTATCGGTCAGAGTGACGAGAGAGACTGTGAAATTAGGGGACGAATACTCTAATTTCGAACGCAGATAAGATGCAAGAGTACGAGATCTTTCAATTTCTCACAATCAGCAAATGCTCAAGGTAGAGTTCGAGGTACGTTCAATGAGCTCCTTCCTCACGTATTTTCTTTATCTCGCACTTTGGACTAAACCGCAATTTCAAACAAAAAAAGAAAAAGAAAAGAATGAAAAGCAAAATTTAAGTTGGCTCCGTTTCTCATTTCCTTTTCTCGCCACCATGAACTTTTTCTTCTAGACAGAACTGTTGAATCTCGAATCTCAGAAAAAAATTCAAAAGTATCTAGAAAGACGTACAAAATGAAATGAATGACACAATAGGGAACATTTAAGAAGATTTCCTGATCACTGTCTAGACTTACTGTAAAATATAGGAATAGAGTGGACTAAGAAAGTAGAGGCAGTTGCACAAAAGAGAACGCAATGAGTGTTGTAAAAGACGACAATTAGGTGCCTCCTCCTCCCTCTCCTCTCCTTTTCCTTTCTTGCACACACTTCCGTTTGTCTAGACTACTTTTGCAGAATGGACGAATTGCCGAATAAATAACAAGAAGAAAGGCAACTTAAATTGCTAGAAAATCGATCGCAAGTGAGAAGAAACCGAGATGGCAATCGGAGAATGCAAAAAATGGAGGGATCTCAGCTTTCAGCTTCAGATTCTCTGATCGTCAGCAAATGAGAGGCGATTGGTCCAAGTAGATAATGGTCAATGATCATTGGCCACTCCCTTCCTTCCCTTGCCCTTCACCGTCTAGACAGCCCCGCCTTCAAAAACGGCAACTCGCGCGACAAAATCAGCGCTCGGGCAATTAGATGCAACGGAAGTGGCCGTTGATCACTGGGAAGTTATTTTGAGTAGTACAATACAAAAATGGAAACTATGAACTAGCGATGTCTTGACAAGAAATGAGTAGTCACATCTTGCCTTCACTGGACGCGTTTGAAATTTCAAGGCCATTTATGCAACCCCACAATCTCTAAAAAAAAAACAGTAGGCATGCCAAGTAGGAACAAAACTATTCCGGTGAAAATTTAACGAAAATTTTGGAGTTTCGGCGTGAAAAGTAGTATATTACCCATAGCAATACTCTACGGAACTAAAACACCGTAGAAGTGAGTATGTAAACCACAATTAAACTACTGCCGAATACGCCCATTCACCCATTGTACCAGAATGGTAGATGGATAAGACCCTCGTCTAATCGCGCACACTCTCACCGGTCAGAGCAATCGAGAGATCGTGGGAAATGAAGACAGCATCTATAAATGTTCGATATGTTGTTGGATACGAATGAGAAGTGGAATGAGAAGTGAGAAGTGTAGCTTAGTTGCATGTTCATCAAAACGAAATCTTAAAAGTTCAACAAGACTAAGAGAAGCAGATTTTCAATTTGTATTATATCCTAGGGCAAATAATTTGAGACCCCTTCGAGTCTAGCCAGATTAACGATTAAAAAATCTCGGAAGATGAAAGTATTTCATGGAATATATGAAGCCCGTGCGAGTCTAGTCAGACCAAGAGGGCGATTAGAATGTATGCTAAAGAAGGGTCCGTCATCACAGTCGCACGCCATTCATACATTCTCGAATATTATTTCTCTAATTCCCTCGATTTTACCTCCTTTGTAATTTGTTAGAGTTTGTGAAAGAGTGCGCGAAATGATGAAACTTCCCTGGGAATCTCATCGGCTTTTTGAGCTTATGAGCATGCCAAATGAAGAGTTTGCCATTTCTCTAATTCTCCCCCATTTCTCCTGCACTCACAACACGCACTAATCGCTGAGTATTCCCCGGTCGAGACTTGATGAAACAGCGACGCAAACAAGTTAAAATAACCAAATTGAGGCAACACTGACGAGAATAGTCTAGACTAGGGTAATCCAAGAGTAATATTATATGGGAATAAAAACGAGCGTGGCAAAGGGACCGTTCTCTGAATAGTTTATTGTCACTGTTTGTAGTGCAGAATAACAGTGAATTTGAGAAGAGTCTAGAATAAAGTATTCTCAATGAAGGGCAAGAAATGATAATGGAAATAAATCACCTTTGAATACTTTTAAAGAAGAAAGTCTAGACAGTTGTGTATGAAAATAGAAGATATGCAGAGCAAAGGACGATTAAATAAATGCCAGAGATTATTTGATTTTAGAGATTATAAAGTCTAGACTACAGTAAGCGAAGAGCCCGTTTGATTTCTGATGAGTATCTGGAGTCTAGACAGATATCATCACAACAAAGTTCGTAAGATGATAATTTGGATTACAGTGGTAATGTTTTCCTCATTATAGAAGGATGAAGCAAGACATCAAGCATCTAAACCATTTCAAAGAAAATGACAAGGAACTGAAAAAATAGCAAATAGTTTAAGCATGGTTTCACTTTCCTCACAATAGTCTAGACATAATCCGAGAAGAAAGATTAGAGATGAAAGGCGATAGGGGAAAGGGTTCCAATCCCTTCTCTTTATCAATTTTTCTTGTCCGTCGGTCTCTTCTTATTCCGTGCTCTCTAGCTCTAGGAACAATAGTCTGACCCTCTCATTTCGCAGTGTTCTCTCGTCGATCAGAGATGCAGGAGGTAGCATGGAAAATTGAGGAGAGAGTCAGACCACGCTCTCTCACTAAATCTGAGTGGGAGGAACGAAGAAAACTTCCTCTCATTCTTTTTACACAAAATCGGCTAGACGAAAGGAACGGCACCAACCAATCAAACATTAAATTTTGAGATGTACAATAGATCAACAATTCCACGTGCAGTGTGCGCCAGGGACAATACAACAATGCTGGCGACTAGACTTTAATCGTAACGAAACAACTAGTCGTTTAATATGGAAATGCACAGCCTTCTTCACGAGAGACAGCGCGGAATGAGGAGAGCGATGGGTGATTTCCCTATTAAACGACTAGTCGTTTCGTTACGATTGAAAGTTACTGACGACGGCAGCATTGGCGTGTTATTGCGAGAGACGAGGAGGGAAATGGTTTGATGGTTTAAACAAATTCAATATGTGATCTACATGCGATTGACTGTCAGATGCATAACAGACAATATATACGAGTAACGCAGTCAATATGTAGTCTGCATACGATCAGTTTGGATTTGAATCGCCGTATTCGTGTATTCCTTCAAATATCAAGAATCTGGAGAGCTGAACCTAGATCGAATAAACGCATTGCAATTTGCAAGTACAAACTAATGAAAGAAGGGCGTTCCTCCTTTAATGAGAAATATCTAAGGGAAATGGTCACACTTCTCACTTTCCAATTTTTTGCACGCTCTCTGCTCAAAGCGAGGGAGCATGCGGAATGGAGAGACGGAGGACGGTCACTCTCTCTCTTCATTTCGCATGATCTCTCGCCTTTTCTAGCCGACGAGAGATCATGCGGAATGAAGAGAGTTCAGAGCTAGAGAGAATAGGCGTGAGAGAGCGTGCGGAACGAAGAGAAACAGAGTAGCAGAGAAAAATAAGCTAGACGATTCGACCTCATTCCGCCCTTCTTCGTTTTCTCGCCCATTTCTCATTAGAGATACCGGTCGCCGTCTCTCCATTGCTCACGCTCTCTCGACGGTCAGAGAAGACGAGAGAGTGTGCAAAATGCGGAGACGAACGAGCGCATATCGAACTTTACTCTCCTTTTCTCAGAGAACGCCTTTCGGGATGGAGATCAGAACACACAACTGGGTAAAGGAAAATGAGCGTTCACAGGCACCGAATACGATCTTTTCATGATTTGTTATAGACAGACATAACTGATAACAGACACAATAATGACACTGCTCTCATGGTGTGCGCAAGGGTTGGCTAAACGATACTCTAAACGTGGCAGGTTTAGCTCCCCTACGATCTATGCACCTGAGATCGGAAGCACTCTCTTCATTCCGCACACTCTCTCGCTCGAACTATCTAGGGAAGAGGAGCCCTAGTGTATAACATGTCTAGACGTCAACCCATGGATCAAAAGTTGTAAACGTTCCGACATATCTGCAGGGCTACGATGCACCACACTTAGCGGTAAAATGCAATGATCCTACATCCAGTGATTTTAAATGATGCAAGAAATGTAATAAAAGCAAGTAAAACGAAGAGACACAGTGACTTGAGAGCAACAGAGAAAGGAGATGCACAGGTAGTTCAATGGAAGGACTCCTGCCGGAGTAAACCGGAGTGTCTACAGTGGCCAGAATGTAGGCCAATACGTGGCTCGTCCTTGGATATATAAGACGTTTTTTTCATTCTCTCGCAGTAGAGAATGCGCACAAGTCTAGCACAAAACGCAACAAAATGCAAATTCGAAATGCGAGCATTTCCTCATTTCACAGACTCTCTTTCTCTTTCTCTTGTCTCTGACCAGCGAGTGTTGCCATGAATTGAAGTGACCATTACAATTTTAATTACGGATTTCGGACTGAACCCCATATCTCACAAGTCTAGCGCTAATCGCCGTGATAAGGAGACGATCTAATAGCGTTCGAAAGACAGAAATTCGTCTCCTCAAAGTGCCCTCTCTCGTCACTTTGACACATTATCATAATGAAGAGATAGACGCATATCGAACTCTACGCACAAGTCTAGCACAAAAAGCGATCTAAAAGGCGTTCTCCGAAATGGTGTCGGATCGAAATGGAGAATGTGCTTTAAACCCCACGTAGAGAAAAGTTCGAGGTCCACATTAGCTTGCAGCGTGTCTCTTCATTTGCCATGCTCTCTCCGCAGCTAGAGTAACGTGAGAGAGCAAGCAGAATGAAGAGACGGCTTCTTCATCCTGGCACCCTAGTCCACGGTTGCGAATCAGAAGAGACAGACGAAAGCGAGAGAGCATGCGAACTGGAGAGAGTCAGACGAAAAACGGGCGAAAATAGCACTTTTTGCAAAGGGGAACTGTCTCGCAACAGTACCGCCCGGCTGCCCAAACAAGGTGGGCGAAGCGCTGTCTCTAGTCTGCCTAAATTAGGAGAGCAGTGATGTGTGGTGACAATCGGCTTTCGGGTCGTCGTCTCTTATTTCGCGTGCTCTCTCGTCAGACTGACCTGTGAGAGAGTACGTGTAACGAAGAGACGATTACCCGTATTTCGAACTCTACTTTTCATTTCATGTGCTCTCTCACCGGTCACACAAAATGATGGAGCATGTGGAATCAAAGATAAAGATGTATCCACGTCAAACGAATTAACAGTAGGATGACAACACTAGGTGGGACCCACTGGTCAACTGTGGAATCAAGAGAGCAGTGATCTGTTACCAGCTTGTCATGTGAACTCCGAAAGTTCTATATAGCCAACAACCAAACTCTTCCTTGGAAGAGAGCTCGCAAATGAGGTTTTTTTTTAAACCAATTCACATGGGAAACCCAAGTGGAGATCGAGAGAGTGGAACGTATATTAAAAATCGAATCTGCGTGGGAGCCCCATCTCCTCTACATTTTATACGATCTATGTCTTCTCTGAATTGGATGCCGTCATTGCTCGGAAACGTGCATGGTATGGAATAAAGTGCGCATAAGATGGTGCCCAATTTTACATCATCAAAACGGCTAGTCAGAGTGGATGAGAGAGTGCTGACATTGAGGAGAGGCAGAGTAGATGAGACAATACGTGAAATGAGGAGAGTCAGAGAATCAGAGAAAAGCGAGAGAGAGCACGCAAAACGAGGAGGGTCACACGTTCCACTCAGTCAGCAGTCTGCGACGAAATTGAGCAGACACACATACCCGCAAACATCTTTCTTTCTCTCGCCCGCCAGACTGCCCTCCTCATTCCGCACGCTCTCTCGTCTCTTCTCTCTCTCTTCCCTGTCTCTCCTCATTCCGCATACTCTCTCAGGGGTCAGGCAGAGCGAGAGAGTGAACTGAAGAGAGACACCGGGCGAAGAAAAAGTAGTCACGCCGGAAAGAGGCAACACACCAAAGACCGGAGCGTCCAGGAACATTCCCGTCTCTCAATAAGACATGATCTTTCGTCGGTCAGAGAGGCGAGGGAGCAGGGAGAAAGGAGAGCCTTGGCGGGGTCGAGAAATCTCTTTCGAGGAAGAATAGGAAGTAGTGTCCCCGAAGCGACCATAGAGATCATAGAGCGTAGTCGGACTTTTGACCCCCGGCGGGTCGGTGCTAAACTCAGAAAGTTTTGGAGCTAAATACAGTAAGCTCGGGTCAGAAACATAGTATTATGTCGCCGTACGTCCGATTGCCTGTAGAAAACTCACTAAGTCCGGATAGGCTCTAACAAGCACAAGTTAGGAATGGAGTTATATCCGGTAATATTGTATTAGTGCCAACGAAAGTTGATCCAAAAAATGTTGACTCTGTAAAGACTCCACCGTAAGTTCGGACGAAGGCGCTAAACGCAGCAAGTCTGTCAGTTTCGCAAGTTCGCCAGATGCTCCAAATGCGCACGGAATCGTCTATCGGGACGAGCGCGGGCTAAAGAAGTGTCTCTTCATTCCACACACTCTCTCGTCTGTCTGACCAGTGAGAGACTATGCGAAATGAGGAGACGACGTAATATTACGAACTCCGGAGGCGAGAGCGGTCAGAGAAGCGAGAAGGTGCTGGAGTGGATGAAGCTGCCTATGAGTTTCATCCTCCTTTTCGCGGCCAGACAGGAGCAGAGATGCAGAGGATAACCTCTCGTTTCGCCATGATCTCTTGTAGGACAGAGAAGGTGAGAGAGAATGGTAAATGATCATGATTGCTCCCGTCCTTTCTCTTCGTGAGCAGGCAAAAAAACGAGGAAAAAAACGAATGGGTAGGCTGGTTCATTTTGCATTCGATTGTTGGCTACCTATCTAGACGAATACGGTAGGTCAGAATTTGGAAATCGTCGATTGATGAAGATACCGTAATCCCAATCAACTACCGTAGCCCAGAAGTGTGCGGTAGGATGGCGATGATTGTCATAAATGTGTTAATGAAATGTTATTTCTAATGTGCTTGCCTACCGTGATCCTGACGTCAATATTTGCGTCTGGCTGGAAGTGGTTCTCTCTCCTCGTCTATATTTATCTTCTACTTCTTTTCTCTAAAAAAACTCTTGCTATTCAATGATCGGCGAACTGCATCGAAATATTGATAGTTTTTTTTGCGGAATGTCTCTATAGCTTGAGGTGAACTGACGTTCTACGCATAATATATAATCATCCCTGATTCAGGCCCTGCTGCGAGACCAAATTGACGAGAAGCTGGAGGAGATGACAGACACTCTAATTCATTATAGATACTATCGCCTATTCTCGAAACCAAATGGGTGCGGTATCTCAGGGTACAGATTTGGCACAATAGTATTGGTCGGTGGTCGTGTGTGGTGGTCAAGCGAGTACTTTCTCAGTATTTATTCTCCTCCACCACAGCAATAAAACAGACGGCAACGAACTCTGGCGAGAATCCGACTAACAACTCTCCTAAAAACACAAAACGAAAACGTGCCGAAAAGATACTGTAAGTAAACAGTTTGAACAAATCGTGGTGAGAGCCTAAATGCGGCAATTCAAAAGGAACCTAGAACAACCGTATTCTAGAACCTAGAACAACCGTATTCTACGCCTACAGTATTCCTACCGTACGTTGCTGATATAATGGGCGATATGGGTGAGCAGACAGCCCCTCTCCGGTTCTCCGAAAGGCGCGAAAAAGAGCGATTCCAGTATGGCAAGAAGGGCGTCCGAATCGGCAGCGCGAATCGCACTAAAAACATTGTATTATTCGACAGGTAAGGTAGCAAAACATGTTTATTCGTCCCTTCAAGCTGCACACACCGAAAGTATTTGATTGTTTTCAAAAAAAAAACAATCTGAAAGCAAATTTTAGCAATTTTACTCATGCGTTTCACGCTTCATGTAGATCACTTAGATAGCTCCAAACGTCCTTAAGTAATGCTCCGACCGCATGGGATAAATATAACACCAATTTGGTGTTATATATGTCACCAAAATATACGTCTTATTTTCCAATTGTTCAGAGAGTATGTCTCGAAGCAATCCTTCTTCTTCTTTACAGCTTTCACAACATCAACAAATTTCAGCCTACAGTACCTCTCCCATACAGCTACAATATACCCTACTACCATATATTTCATCGGCTCCAGTATACACACGGTTGGGAAGACAACAACAAACAAATCCAAGTAACCGAACCAAAAATGCTATGGCTAATTGTGAAATTCGGGCTACACGGCTATCATTTGAGCAGGTAAATAACATTGTGGCAGTTCCTCCGATAGAGCTTCAAAAAAAAACACCAATCAATTTCACACAGTTCTGCAACTTTCAAATATCGAATATATCTCACCCAGCAGATGCCTGAATACTCCCCGATTGACGAAGCTGCTCTTGATCACGGATGAGAGGGCGGCGGGCAATTCCTCACGACGAGTCCACTCCAGAAGGGCTCTGATAATATGCCATTATTAAAACTTTAACATTGTGAATTTTGATAACATTGTTAGTCCAGTGAAAGTCGTGCTTCAGCGGTCAGGAACAACTTGATCGACACTATCGATGCCAGCATGAGACGTGTTCCAAAACCCCACAAATACAGTAAATAACCATGCAAATACTAGGCTCGTCTCTGTAGCTCTTCTTTCACGGACTGATATTTCATCCTTATAATTACAGTTCCCTAAACCTTACCTCAAAGTGTGGGCTAGCAATCATAGTAGAGCACGACAGCGACCAGAGCGAGACCGAGACCGTCGAATGACATCTTCTTGATTTCAGCTGAAATGGGTTCGAGTTACGTAGATTTTAGCGAAGTTTAGTTGTTTTTTCATGTATAAGCGGAATTTCGCCCAAAACGATCAAATTTTAGGGGTGCACCACGCTAATTTTCAGGCAAGACCAAGACCGAGACCGTCGAACGCCGTAACCTAAGGGGGGCACGCACGACGGGGCACCTGACCCACGCCGTAACCTAAGGGGGGGGGGGGGGCACGCACGACGGGGCACCTGACCCACGCCGTAACCTAAGGGGAGCACGTACGACGGGGCACCTGACCCACGCCGTAACCTAAGGGGAGCACGCACGACGGGGCACCTGACCCACGCCGTAACCTAAGGGGAGCACGCACGACGGGGCACCTGACCCACGCCGTAACCTAAGGGGGGGGGGGAAGCACGGCGGGGCACCTGACCCACGCCGTAACCTAAGGGGAGCACGCACGACGGGGCACCTGACCCACGCCGTAACCTAAGGGGAGCACGCACGACGGGGCACCTGACCCACGCCGTAACCTAAGGGGAGCACGCACGACGGGGCACCTGACCCACGCCGTACCCTAAGGGGAGCACGCACGACGGGGCACCTGACCCACGCCGTAACCTAAGGGGAGCACGCACGACGGGGCACCTGACCCACGCCGTACCCTAAGGGGAGCACGCACGACGGGGCACCTGACCCACGCCGTAACCTAAGGGGAGCGCAACTTAGCTTTGACATCGTCGATCGACTATCTATCCTTCTTGTCTTCTGGTTACCGTCGCTCAACGGGAGTGTTGTGATCTCGAAGATGACGAAGATCTGGCGGTCGATGGAGAAGGATGTCCTGAGCAGACAATCGATAATTCGCAATTCGAAAGAGACTGTTAGTGGGCCAGTTTGAAGCTCATAAAAGTGCTTATTGATATATTCGTGTCTACATCGAGCGGCAATTATTCAACGCTATGCCGAAATTGACTAATATCATTTGTAAAACCGAAGTCCCATGTGCAACTATTCAGGATTAACAAAGATAAACTCTAACTAAAGCAAATAGTACGAGCGTTCACGCTTTCTTATTCGTAAGCTATCGATCTGTAGTAATTCACCTTTACATTCTCCTCCTTTTCCTCCTGCATTCTAATTCATCCCACTAGTCGAAGTTGCCTTGCGAATTCTTGCCGTAGAAGGGCAACAGTTGGTCATCCGGGAGTGAGCGGCCATTAGGGGTACTGTAAATATTGATTAATAAATCAGTGATGTCGCGGCAATGAAATAACGAAAATGTTTATGGGGTTGACGAAAATTAAAAATGGGAAGTAATGATGAATCAAGGCTGGTTGTTTTGGATTTGGCTTTTGCGAATGCTTTTAAAATGTTGTTGACAATCTAATGAAAAGTTCCCGATTCCATTTAAATTAAATTAAAAGCAAAACATTTCTCTTGCCTGATATCAACCTATGTACAAATCACAAAATGTAATTGATAAGGGCATCCGAAAAGAGATAGATTACAAGCCGATTCACAACGGCATGCCGAGTCGAGAGACGAAAATGGAAAAACATTCTTTATGAACAGTGGACAGACAAAGATCAACATTCAAACTTAACAGGACAGGCATAGAATCGTAAACAAACAACAATGATGTAACATTACCTTGGACACACGGTAACATCGAATGGAGATCGATTAATTGGGAAATAACGTAAATTTCGAACATGAGAAGGTTTTGTGGTATAAAGACTAACAACATACACGAAAAAACCCATGAGGGAATGCGAATACATCGAATGGGGGAATATTAAAATGTTACAGATGTCCGCAAATTTGTTGTGATGAAACAGAGTTGAGATGGAGATAGGGCGGGCTTTTTGAATCTACTACGGGGAAAGGCAAACAACATACACGAAGATCTCGCTCGCCTTGAGCCATCCAGCTGCCGAAGTTGAACTGATTCTGAAAAGTAACCAGAATCCTTTGTCTGCGAGATACTGGCTACTTTTACAGTCTCGCAAAATAGATTGAAATCTTCGAGCAACGCAATATATTATATCAATATATCAATAAGACCAAATACGCTGCATTAGTTTATTCAAAATTGACGTACGATTCACCCATGGTTTTACTATCAAATAATTAAACTTTAAAAAATATATTGGGAAAACACAGGCAAAACACATTGGAAGAACTGAATATTTCCTAAATTGCAGCACTTCTACCGTAATCTACCGTACCTCTTGAAGCAGTGATGTGTCGCTCCGCTAGAGTACGTGTCCAAGTGGGGGTAGACATCCAACTGCAAAATGGAATATATGTGATACATTTAGGAATTCGAAATCATGGACTCACCGACGAAATCGTGACGTGTCGTCCGCAATTGAACCTCGTCCTGCTTGAGTCATCCAGCTGCCGAAGTCGCACTGGTTCTGAAAAAACAGTCAATACCTCTCGTATGAGAGGCACTAAAGAGACACTAGGCAGTGGCCTAGTGCTCGGGTCGGGGCGGGGAACCTGACCCACGCCGTAACCTAAGGGGAGCACGCACGACGGGGCACCTGACCCACGCCGTAACCTAAGGGGAGCACGCACGACGGGGCACCTGACCCACGCCGTAACCTAAGGGGGGGCACGCACGACGGGGCACCTGACCCACGCCGTAACCTAAGGGGGGCACGCACGACGGGGCACCTGACCCACGCCGTAACCTAAGGGGAGCACGCACGACGGAGCACCTGACCCACGCCGTAACCTAAGGGGAGCACGCACGACGGGCACCTGACCCACGCCGTAACCTAAGGGGGGGCACGCACGACGGGGCACCTGACCCACGCCGTAACCTAAGGGGAGCACGCACGACGGGGCACCTGACCCACGCCGTAACCTAAGGGGAGCACGCACGACGGGGCACCTGACCCACGCCGTACCCTAAGGGAGCACGCACGACGGGGCACCTGACCCACGCCGTAACCTAAGGGGAGCACGCACGACGGGGCACCTGACCCACGCCGTAACCTAAGGGGAGCACGCACGACGGGGCACCTGACCCACGCCGTAACCTAAGGGGAGCACGCACGACGGGGCACCTGACCCACGCCGTACCCTAAGGGGAGCACGCACGACGGGGCACCTGACCCACGCCGTAACCTAAGGGGGGGGGGGGGAAGCACGACGGGGCACCTGACCCACGCCGTACCCTAAGGGGAGCACGCACGACGGGGCACCTGACCCACGCCGTAACCTAAGGGGAGCACGCACGACGGGGCACCTGACCCACGCCGTACCCTAAGGGGAGCACGCACGACGGGGCACCTGACCCACGCCGTACCCTAAGGGGAGCACGCACGACGGGGCACCTGACCCACGCCGTAACCTAAGGGGAGCGCAACTTAGCTTTGACATCGTCGATCGACTATCTATCCTTCTTGTCTTCTGGTTACCGTCGCTCAACGGGAGTGTTGTGATCTCGAAGATGACGAAGATCTGGCGGTCGATGGAGAAGGATGTCCTGAGCAGACAATCGATAATTCGCAATTCGAAAGAGACTGTTAGTGGGCCAGTTTGAAGCTCATAAAAGTGCTTATTGATATATTCGTGTCTACATCGAGCGGCAATTATTCAACGCTATGCCGAAATTGACTAATATCATTTGTAAAACCGAAGTCCCATGTGCAACTATTCAGGATTAACAAAGATAAACTCTAACTAAAGCAAATAGTACGAGCGTTCACGCTTTCTTATTCGTAAGCTATCGATCTGTAGTAATTCACCTTTACATTCTCCTCCTTTTCCTCCTGCATTCTAATTCATCCCACTAGTCGAAGTTGCCTTGCGAATTCTTGCCGTAGAAGGGCAACAGTTGGTCATCCGGGAGTGAGCGGCCATTAGGGGTACTGTAAATATTGATTAATAAATCAGTGATGTCGCGGCAATGAAATAACGAAAATGTTTATGGGTTGACGAAAATTAAAAATGGGAAGTAATGATGAATCAAGGCTGGTTTGTTTTGGATTTGGCTTTTGCGAATGCTTTTAAAATGTTGTTGACAATCTAATGAAAAGTTCCCGATTCCATTTAAATTAAATTAAAAGCAAAACATTTCTCTTGCCTGATATCAACCTATGTACAAATCACAAAATGTAATTGATAAGGGCATCCGAAAAGAGATAGATTACAAGCCGATTCACAACGGCATGCCGAGTCGAGAGACGAAAATGGAAAAACATTCTTTATGAACAGTGGACAGACAAAGATCAACATTCAAACTTAACAGGACAGGCATAGAATCGTAAACAAACAACAATGATGTAACATTACCTTGGACACACGGTAACATCGAATGGAGTTCGATTAATTGGGAAATAACGTAAATTTCGAACATGAGAAGGTTTTGTGGTAGAAAGACACAACATACACGAAAAAACCCATGAGGGAATGCGAATACATCGAATGGGGGAATATTAAAATGTTACAGATGTCCGCAAATTTGTTGTGGTGAAACAGAGTTGAGATGGAGATAGGGCGGGCTTTTTGAATCTACTACGGGGAAAGGCAAACAACATACACGAAGATCTCGCTCGCCTTGAGCCATCCAGCTGCCGAAGTTGAACTGATTCTGAAAAGTAACCAGAATCCTTTGTCTGCGAGATACTGGCTACTTTTACAGTCTCGCAAAATAGATTGAAATCTTCGAGCAACGCAATATATTATATCAATATATCAATAAGACCAAATACGCTGCATTAGTTTATTCAAAATTGACGTACGATTCACCCATGGTTTTACTATCAAATAATTAAACTTTAAAAAATATTGGCAAAACACAGGCAAAACACATTGGAAGAGCTGAATATTTCCTAAATTGCAGCACTTCTACCGTAATCTACCGTACCTCTTGAAGCAGTGATGTGTCGCTCCGCTAGAGTACGTGTCCAAGTGGGGGTAGACATCCAACTGCAAAATGGAATATAAGTGATACATTTAGGAATTCGAAATCATGGACTCACCGACGAAATCGTGACGTGTCGTCCGCAATTGAACCTCGTCCTGCTTGAGTCATCCAGCTGCCGAAGTCGCACTGGTTCTGAAAAAACAGTCAATACCTCTCGTATGAGAGGCACTAAAGAGACACTAAGCATTGGCCTAGTGCTCGGGTCGGGGCGGGGAACCTGACCCACGCCGTAACCTAAGGGGAGCACGCACGACGGGGCACCTGACCCACGCCGTAACCTAAGGGGAGCACGCACGACGGGGCACCTGACCCACGCCGTACCCTAAGGGGAGCACGCACGACGGGGCACCTGACCCCGCCGTAACCTAAGGAGGGGGGAAGCACGACGGGGCACCTGACCCACGCCGTAACCTAAGGGGAGCACGTACGACGGGGCACCTGACCCACGCCGTAACCTAAGGGGAGCACGCACGACGGGGCACCTGACCCACGCCGTACCCTAAGGGGAGCACGCACGACGGGGCACCTGACCCACGCCGTAACCTAAGGGGAGCACGCACGACGGGGCACCTGATCCACGCCGTAACCTAAGGGGAGCACGCACGACGGGGCACCTGACCCACGCCGTAACCTAAGGGGAGCACGCACGACGGGGCACCTGACCCACGCCGTAACCTAAGGGGGGGGGGGAAGCACGACGGGGCACCTGACCCACGCCGTACCCTAAGGGGAGCACGCACGACGGGGCACCTGACCCACGCCGTAACCTAAGGGGAGCACGCACGACGGGGCACCTGACCCACGCCGTACCCTAAGGGGAGCACGCACGACGGGGCACCTGACCCACGCCGTAACCTAAGGGGAGCGCAACTTAGCTTTGACATCGTCGATCGACTATCTATCCTTCTTGTCTTCTGGTTACCGTCGCTCAACGGGAGTGTTGTGATCTCGAAGATGACGAAGATCTGGCGGTCGATGGAGAAGGATGTCCTGAGCAGACAATCGATAATTCGCAATTCGAAAGAGACTGTTAGTGGGCCAGTTTGAAGCTCATAAAAGTGCTTATTGATATATTCGTGTCTACATCGAGCGGCAATTATTCAACGCTATGCCGAAATTGACTAATATCATTTGTAAAACCGAAGTCCCATGTGCAACTATTCAGGATTAACAAAGATAAACTCTAACTAAAGCAAATAGTACGAGCGTTCACGCTTTCTTATTCGTAAGCTATCGATCTGTAGTAATTCACCTTTACATTCTCCTCCTTTTCCTCCTGCATTCTAATTCATCCCACTAGTCGAAGTTGCCTTGCGAATTCTTGCCGTAGAAGGGCAACAGTTTGTCATCCGGGAGTGAGCGGCCATTAGGGGTACTGTAAATATTGATTAATAAATCAGTGATGTCGCGGCAATGAAATAACGAAAATGTTTATGGGGTTGACGAAAATTAAAAATGGGAAGTAATGATGAATCAAGGCTGGTTTGTTTTGGATTTTGGAGAATGCTTTTAAAATGTTGTTGACAATCTAATGAAAAGTTCCCGATTCCATTTAAATTAAATTAAAAGCAAAACATTTCTCTTGCCTGATATCAACCTATGTACAAATCACAAAATGTAATTGATAAGGGCATCCGAAAAGAGATAGATTACAAGCCGATTCACAACGGCATGCCGAGTCGAGAGACGAAAATGGAAAAACATTCTTTATGAACAGTGGACAGACAAAGATCAACATTCAAACTTAACAGGACAGGCATAGAATCGTAAACAAACAACAATGATGTAACATTACCTTGGACACACGGTAACATCGAATGGAGATCGATTAATTGGGAAATAACGTAAATTTCGAACATGAGAAGGTTTTGTGGTAGAAAGACTAACAACATACACGAAAAAACCCATGAGGGAATGCGAATACATCGAATGGGGGAATATTAAAATGTTACAGATGTCCGCAAATTTGTTGTGATGAAACAGAGTTGAGATGGAGATAGGGCGGGCTTTTTGAATCTACTACGGGGAAAGGCAAACAACATACACGAAGATCTCGCTCGCCTTGAGCCATCCAGCTGCCGAAGTTGAACTGATTCTGAAAAGTAACCAGAATCCTTTGTCTGCGAGATACTGGCTACTTTTACAGTCTCGCAAAATAGATTGAAATCTTCGAGCAACGCAATATATTATATCAATATATCAATAAGACCAAATACGCTGCATTAGTTTATTCAAAATTGACGTACGATTCACCCATGGTTTTACTATCAAATAATTAAACTTTAAAAAATATTGGCAAAACACAGGCAAAACACATTGGAAGAGCTGAATATTTCCTAAATTGCAGCACTTCTACCGTAATCTACCGTACCTCTTGAAGCAGTGATGTGTCGCTCCGCTAGAGTACGTGTCCAAGTGGGGGTAGACATCCAACTGCAAAATGGAATATAAGTGATACATTTAGGAATTCGAAATCATGGACTCACCGACGAAATCGTGACGTGTCGTCCGCAATTGAACCTCGTCCTGCTTGAGTCATCCAGCTGCCGAAGTCGCACTGGTTCTGAAAAAAACAGTCAATACCTCTCGTATGAGAGGCACTAAAGAGACACTAGGCAGTGGCCTAGTGCTCGGGTCGGGGCGGGGAACCTGACCCACGCCGTAACCTAAGGGGAGCACGCACGACGGGGCACCTGACCCACGCCGTAACCTAAGGGCAGCACGCACGACGGGGCACCTGACCCACGCCGTACCCTAAGGGGAGCACGCACGACGGGGCACCTGACCCACGCCGTAACCTAAGGGGAGCGCAACTTAGCTTTGACATCGTCGATCGACTATCTATCCTTCTTGTCTTCTGGTTACCGTCGCTCAACGGGAGTGTTGTGATCTCGAAGATGACGAAGATCTGGCGGTCGATGGAGAAGGATGTCCTGAGCAGACAATCGATAATTCGCAATTCGAAAGAGACTGTTAGTGGGCCAGTTTTGAAGCTCATAAAAGTGCTTATTGATATATTCGTGTCTACTCGAGCGGCAATTATTCAACGCTATGCCGAAATTGACTAATATCATTTGTAAAACCGAAGTCCCATGTGCAACTATTCAGGATTAACAAAGATAAACTCTAACTAAAGCAAATAGTACGAGCGTTCACGCTTTCTTATTCGTAAGCTATCGATCTGTAGTAATTCACCTTTACATTCTCCTCCTTTTCCTCCTGCATTCTAATTCATCCCACTAGTCGAAGTTGCCTTGCGAATTCTTGCCGTAGAAGGGCAACAGTTGGTCATCCGGGAGTGAGCGGCCATTAGGGGTACTGTAAATATTGATTAATAAATCAGTGATGTCGCGGCAATGAAATAACGAAAATGTTTATGGGGTTGACGAAAATTAAAAATGGGAAGTAATGATGAATCAAGGCTGGTTTGTTTTGGATTTGGCTTTTGCGAATGCTTTTAAAATGTTGTTGACAATCTAATGAAAAGTTCCCGATTCCATTCAAATTAAATTAAAAGCAAAACATTTCTCTTGCCTGATATCAACCTATGTACAAATCACAAAATGTAATTGATAAGGGCATCCGAAAAGAGATAGATTACAAGCCGATTCACAACGGCATGCCGAGTCGAGAGACGAAAATGGAAAAACATTCTTTATGAACAGTGGACAGACAAAGATCAACATTCAAACTTAACAGGACAGGCATAGAATCGTAAACAAACAACAATGATGTAACATTACCTTGGACACACGGTAACATCGAATGGAGTTCGATTAATTGGGAAATAACGTAAATTTCGAACATGAGAAGGTTTTGTGGTAGAAAGACACTAACAACATACACGAAAAACCCATGAGGGAATGCGAATACATCGAATGGGGGAATATTAAAATGTTACAGATGTCCGCAAATTTGTTGTGATGAAACAGAGTTGAGATGGAGATAGGGCGGGCTTTTGAATCTACTACGGGGAAAGGCAAACAACATACACGAAGATCTCGCTCGCCTTGAGCCATCCAGCTGCCGAAGTTGAACTGATTCTGAAAAGTAACCAGAATCCTTTGTCTGCGAGATACTGGCTACTTTTACAGTCTCGCAAAATAGATTGAAATCTTCGAGCAACGCAATATATTATATCAATATATCAATAAGACCAAATACGCTGCATTAGTTTATTCAAAATTGACGTACGATTCACCCATGGTTTTACTATCAAATAATTAAACTTTAAAAAATATTGGCAAAACACAGGCAAAACACATTGGAAGAACTGAATATTTCCTAAATTGCAGCACTTCTACCGTAATCTACCGTACCTCTTGAAGCAGTGATGTCGCGCTCCGCTAGAGTACGTGTCCAAGTGGGGGTAGACATCCAACTGCAAAATGGAATATAAGTGATACATTTAGGAATTCGAAATCATGGACTCACCGACGAAATCGTGACGTGCCGTCCGCAATTGAACCTCGTCCTGCTTGAGTCATCCAGCTGCCGAAGTCGCACTGGTTCTGAAAAAACAGTCAATACCTCTCGTATGAGAGGCACTAAAGAGACACTAGGCAGTGGCCTAGTGCTCGGGTCGGGGCGGGGAACCTGACCCACGCCGTAACCTAAGGGGAGCACGCACGACGGGGCACCTGACCCACGCCGTAACCTAAGGGGAGCACGCACGACGGGGCACCTGACCCACGCCGTACCCTAAGGGGAGCACGCACGACGGGGCACCTGACCCACGCCGTAACCTAAGGGGAGCACGCACGACGGGGCACCTGACCCACGCCGTACCCTAAGGGGAGCACGCACGACGGGGCACCTGACCCACGCCGTACCCTAAGAGGAGCACGCACGACGGGGCACTGACCCACGCCGTAACCTAAGGGGAGCACGCACGACGGGGCACCTGACCCACGCCGTACCCTAAGGGGAGCACGCACGACGGGGCACCTGACCCACGCCGTACCCTAAGGGGAGCGCAACTTAGCTTTGACATCGTCGATCGACTATCTATCCTTCTTGTCTTCTGGTTACCGTCGCTCAACGGGAGTGTTGTGATCTCGAAGATGACGAAGATCTGGCGGTCGATGGAGAAGGATGTCCTGAGCAGACAATCGATAATTCGCAATTCGAAAGAGACTGTAGTGGGCCAGTTTGAAGCTCATAAAAGTGCTTATTGATATATTCGTGTCTACATCGAGCGGCAATTATTCAACGCTATGCCGAAATTGACTAATATCATTGTAAAACCGAAGTCCCATGTGCAACTATTCAGGATTAACAAAGATAACTCTAACTAAAGCAAATAGTACGAGCGTTCACGCTTTCTTATTCGTAAGCTATCGATCTGTAGTAATTCACCTTTACATTCTCCTCCTTTTCCTCCTGCATTCTAATTCATCCCACTATTCGAAGTTGCCTTGCGAATTCTTGCCGTAGAAGGGCAACAGTTGGTCATCCGGGAGTGAGCGGCCATTAGGGGTACTGTAAATATTGATTAATAAATCAGTGATGTCGCGGCAATGAAATAACGAAAATGTTTATGGGGTTGACGAAAATTAAAAATGGGAAGTAATGATGAATCAAGGCTGGTTTGTTTTGGATTTGGCTTTGCGAATGCTTTTAAAATGTTGTTGACAATCTAATGAAAAGTTCCCGATTCCATTCAAATTAAATTAAAAGCAAAACATTTCTCTTGCCTGATATCAACCTATGTACAAATCACAAAATGTGATTGATAAGGGCATCCGAAAAGAGATAGATTACAAGCCGATTCACAACGGCATGCCGAGTCGAGAGACGAAAATGGAAAAACATTCTTTATGAACAGTGGACAGACAAAGATCAACATTCAAACTTAACAGGACAGGCATAGAATCGTAAACAAACAACAATGATGTAACATTACCTTGGACACACGGTAACATCGAATGGAGATCGATTAATTGGGAAATAACGTAAATTTCGAACATGAGAAGGTTTTGTGGTAGAAAGACTAACAACATACACGAAAAAACCCATGAGGAATGCGAATACATCGAATGGGGAATATTAAAATGTTACAGATGTCCGCAAATTTGTTGTGATGAAACAGAGTTGAGATGGAGATAGGGCGGGCTTTTTGAATACTACGGGGAAAGGCAAACAACATACACGAAGATCTCGCTCGCCTTGAGCCATCCAGCTGCCGAAGTTGAACTGATTCTGAAAAGTAACCAGAATCCTTTGTCTGCGAGATACTGGCTACTTTTACAGTCTCGCAAAATAGATTGAAATCTTCGAGCAACGCAATATATTATATCAATATATCAATAAGACCAAATACGCTGCATTAGTTTATTCAAAATTGACGTACGATTCACCCATGGTTTTACTATCAAATAATTAAACTTTAAAAAATATTGGCAAAACACAGGCAAAACACATTGGAAGAACTGAATATTTCCTAAATTGCAGCACTTCTACCGTAATCTACCGTACCTCTTGAAGCAGTGATGTGTCGCTCCGCTAGAGTACGTGTCCAAGTGGGGGTAGACATCCAACTGCAAAATGGAATATAAGTGATACATTTAGGAATTCGAAATCATGGACTCACCGACGAAATCGTGACGTGCCGTCCGCAATTGAACCTCGTCCTGCTTGAGTCATCCAGCTGCCGAAGTCGCACTGGTTCTGAAAAAACAGTCAATACCTCTCGTATGAGAGCACTAAAGAGACACTAGGCAGTGGCCTAGTGCTCGGGTCGGGGCGGGGAACCTGACCACGCCGTAACTAAGGGGAGCACGCACGACGGGGCACCTGACCCACGCCGTAACCTAAGGGGAGCACGCACGACGGGGCACCTGACCCACGCCGTACCCTAAGGGGAGCACGCACGACGGGGCACCTGACCCACGCCGTAACCTAAGGGGAGCACGCACGACGGGGCACCTGACCCACGCCGTACCCTAAGGGGAGCACGCACGACGGGGCACCTGACCCACGCCGTAACCTAAGGGGAGCACGCACGACGGGGCACCTGACCCACGCCGTAACCTAAGGGGAGCACGCACGACGGGGCACCTGACCCACGCCGTAACCTAAGGGGGGGGGCACGCACGACGGGGCACCTAACCACGCCGTAAACCTAAGGGGAGCACGCACGACGGGGCACCTGACCCACGCCGTACCCTAAGGGGAGCACGCACGACGGGGCACCTGACCCACGCCGTACCCTAAGGGGAGCACGCACGACGGGGCACCTGACCCACGCCGTAACCTAAGGGGAGCATGCACGACGGGGCACCTGACCCACGCCGTAACCTAAGGGGAGCACGCACGACGGGGCACCTGACCCACCCCGTAACCTAAGGGGAGGGGGAAGCACGACGGGGCACCTGACCCACGCCGTAACCTAAGGGAAGCACGCACGACGGGGCACCTGACCCACGCCGTACCTAAGGGGAGCACGCACGACGGGGCACCTGACCCAAGCCGTACCCTAAGGGGAGCACGCACGACGGGGCACCTGACCCACGCCGTACCCTAAGGGGAGCGCAACTTAGCTTTGACATCGTCGATCGACTATCATCCTTCTTGTCTTCTGGTTACCGTCGCTCAACGGGAGTGTTGTGATCTCGAAGATGACGAAGATCTGGCGGTCGATGGAGAAGGATGTCCTGAGCAGACAATCGATAATTCGCAATTCGAAAGAGACTGTTAGTGGGCCAGTTTGAAGCTCATAAAAGTGCTTATTGATATATTCGTGTCTACATCGAGCGGCAATTATTCAACGCTATGCCGAAATTGACTAATATCATTTGTAAAACCGAAGTCCCATGTGCAACTATTCAGGATTAACAAAGATAAACTCTAACTAAAGCAATAGTACGAGCGTTCACGCTTTCTTATTCGTAAGCTATCGATCTGTAGTAATTCACCTTTACATTTCCTCCTTTTCCTCCTGCATTCTAATTCATCCCACTAGTCGAAGTTGCCTTGCGATTCTTGCCGTAGAAGAGCAACAGTTGGTCATCCGGGAGTGAGCGGCCATTAGGGTACTGTAAATTTGATTAATAAATCAGTGATGTCGCGGCAATGAAATAACGAAAATGTTTATGGGGTTGACGAAAATTAAAAATGGGAAGTAATGATGAATCAAGGCTGGTTTGTTTTGGATTTGCTTTGCGAATGCTTTTAAAATGTTGTTGACAATCTAATGAAAAGTTCCCGATTCCATTTAAATTAAATTAAAAGCAAAACATTTCTCTTGCCTGATATCAACCTATGTACAAATCACAAAATGTAATTGATAAGGGCATCCGAAAAGAGATAGATTACAAGCCGATTCACAACGGCATGCCGAGTCGAGAGACGAAAATGGAAAAACATTCTTTATGAACAGTGGACAGACAAAGATCAACATTCAAACTTAACAGGACAGGCATAGAATCGTAAACAAACAACAATGATGTAACAATTACCTTGGACACACGGTAACATCGAATGGAGATCGATTAATTGGGAAATAACGTAAATTTCGAACATGAGAAGGTTTTGTGGTAGAAAGACTAAACAACATACACGAAAAAAACCCATGAGGGAATGCGAATACATCGAATGGGGGAATATTAAAATGTTAGATGTCCGCAAATTTGTTGTGATGAAACAGAGTTGAGATGGAGATAGGGGGCTTTTTGAATCTACGGGAAAGGCGGAAAGGCAAACAACATACACGAAGATCTCGCTCGCCTTGAGCCATCCAGCTGCCGAAGTTGAACTGATTCTGAAAAGTAACCAGAATCCTTTGTCTGCGAGATACTGGCTACTTTTACAGTCTCGCAAAATAGATTGAAATCTTCGAGCAACGCAATATATATCAAATATCAATAAGACCAAATACGCTGCATTAGTTTATTCAAAATGACGTACGATTCACCCATGGTTTTACTATCAAATAATTAAACTTTAAAAATATTGGCAAACACAGGCAAAACACATTGGAGAACTGAATATTTCCTAAATTGCAGCACTTCTACCGTAATCTACCGTACCTCTTGAAGCAGTGATGGTCGCTCCGCTAGAGTACGTGTCCAAGTGGGGTAGACATCCAACTGCAAAATGGAATATAAGTGATACATTTAGAATTCGAAATCATGGACTCACCGACGAAATCGTGACGTGCCGTCCGCAATTGAACCTCGTCCTGCTTGAGTCATCCAGCTGCCGAAGTCGCACTGGTTCTGAAAAAAACAGTCAATACTCTCGTATGAGAGGCACTAAAGAGACACTAGGCAGTGGCCTAGTGCTCGGGTCGGGGCGGGGAACCTGACCCACGCCGTAACCTAAGGGGAGCACGCACGAGGGGCACCTGACCCACGCCGTAACCTAAGGGGAGCACGCACGACGGGGCACCTGACCCACGCCGTACCCTAAGGGGAGCACGCACGACGGGGCACCTGACCCACGCCGTAACCTAAGGGGAGCACGCACGACGGGGCACCTGACCCACGCCGTACCCTAAGGGGAGCACGCACGACGGGGCACCTGACCCACGCCGTAACCTAAGGGGAGCACGCACGACGGGGCACCTGACCCACGCCGTAACCTAAGGGAGCACGCACGACGGGGCACCTGACCCACGCCGTAACCTAAGGGGGGGGGGGCACGCACGACGGGGCACCTAACCCACGCCGTAACCTAAGGGGAGCACGCACGACGGGGCACCTGACCCACGCCGTACCCTAAGGGGAGCACGCACGACGGGGCACCTGACCCACGCCGTACCCTAAGGGGAGCACGCACGACGGGGCACCTGACCCACGCCGTAACCTAAGGGGAGCATGCACGACGGGGCACCTGACCCACGCCGTAACCTAAGGGGAGCACGCACGACGGGGCACCTGACCCACCCCGTAACCTAAGGGGAGGGGGAAGCACGACGGGGCACCTGACCCACGCCGTAACCTAAGGGAAGCACGCACGACGGGGCACCTGACCCACGCCGTACCCTAAGGGGAGCACGACGGGGCACCTGACCCACGCCGTACCCTAAGGGGAGCACGCACGACGGGGCACCTGACCCACGCCGTACCCTAAGGGGAGCGCAACTTAGCTTTGACATCGTCGATCGACTATCTATCCTTCTTGTCTTCTGGTTACCGTCGCTCAACGGGAGTGTTGTGATCTCGAAGATGACGAAGATCTGGCGGTCGATGGAGAAGGATGTCCTGAGCAGACAATCGATAATTCGCAATTCGAAAGAGACTGTTAGTGGGCCAGTTTGAAGCTCATAAAAGTGCTTATTGATATATTCGTGTCTACATCGAGCGGCAATTATTCAACGCTATGCCGAAATTGACTAATATCATTTGTAAAACCGAAGTCCCATGTGCAACTATTCAGGATTAACAAAGATAAACTCTAACTAAAGCAAATAGTACGAGCGTTCACGCTTTCTTATTCGTAAGCTATCGATCTGTAGTAATTCACCTTTACATTCTCCTCCTTTTCCTCCTGCATTCTAATTCATCCCACTAGTCGAAGTTGCCTTGCGAATTCTTGCCGTAGAAGAGCAACAGTTGGTCATCCGGGAGTGAGCGGCCATTAGGGGTACTGTAAATATTGATTAATAAATCAGTGATGTCGCGGCAATGAAATAACGAAAATGTTTATGGGGTTGACGAAAATTAAAAATGGGAAGTAATGATGAATCAAGGCTGGTTTGTTTTGGATTTGGCTTTTGCGAATGCTTTTAAAATGTTGTTGACAATCTAATGAAAAGTTCCCGATTCCATTTAAATTAAATTAAAAGCAAAACATTTCTCTTGCCTGATATCAACCTATGTACAAATCACAAAATGTAATTGATAAGGGCATCCGAAAAGAGATAGATTACAAGCCGATTCACAACGGCATGCCGAGTCGAGAGACGAAAATGGAAAAACATTCTTTATGAACAGTGGACAGACAAAGATCAACATTCAAACTTAACAGGACAGGCATAGAATCGTAAACAAACAACAATGATGTAACATTACCTTGGACACACGGTAACATCGAATGGAGATCGATTAATTGGGAAATAACGTAAATTTCGAACATGAGAAGGTTTTGTGGTAGAAAGACTAACAACATACACGAAAAAACCCATGAGGGAATGCGAATACATCGAATGGGGGAATATTAAAATGTTACAGATGTCCGCAAATTTGTTGTGATGAAACAGAGTTGAGATGGAGATAGGGCGGGCTTTTTGAATCTACTACGGGGAAAGGCAAACAACATACACGAAGATCTCGCTCGCCTTGAGCCATCCAGCTGCCGAAGTTGAACTGATTCTGAAAAGTAACCAGACCCACACGACGGTGTGGCGGCCAGGATCTTGGACGACTGCTACGGCTCGTGCGCAAAGCGCTGGCCGGACCCACACGACGGTGTGGCGGCCAGTAGCTAGGTTCTTGGACGACTGCTACGGCTCGTGCGCAAAGCGCGGGCCGGACCCACACGACGGTGTGGCGGCCAGTAGCTAGGTTCTTGGACGACTGCTGCGGCTCGTGCGCAAAGCGGGGCCGGACCCCACACGACGGTGTGGCGGCCAGGATCTTGGACGACTGCTACGGCTCGTGCGCAAAGCGCGGGCCGGACCCACACGACGGTGTGGCGGCCAGGATCTTGGACGACTGCTACGGCTCGTGCGCAAAGCGCGGGCCGGACCCACACGACGGTGTGGCGGCCAGTAGCTAGGTTCTTGGACGACTGCGGCGGCTCGTGCGCAAAGCGCGGGCCGGACCCACACGACGGTGTGGTGCCAGGATCTTGGACGACTGCTGCAGCTGAAATGGGTTCGAGTTACGTAGATTTTAGCGAAGTTTAGTTGTTTTTTCATGTATAAGCGGAATTTCGCCCAAAACGATCAAATTTTATGGGTGCACCACGCTAATTTTCAGGCAAGACCAAGACCGAGACCGTCGAACGACATCTTCTTGCTTTGGGCAGGAACAATAGTCTGCATGTTTTGCCAGTCAAAAAAAGTCAAGATTCACGAAATCAACCAGTTTCGAAGTTACTAGTCACATCGATGTTTCACAAGCTACTACCCCGGGTCAAAATCGGGGTCCAATATCCAACCCCGTGGTCAACACTGCTCCAGCCAATTAAATTCCCTCACCTGCCAGGAGTACACTACTTGCTCCACTCGCCAGAAGACACGCGTTGAGAGAGGCGACGAAGGAGAGAATCGGCTCCATTTCCTGATAATAGAAAATTATATATTTTTGCCACCCATTCATTCAACAATGTACAGACAAGACATTCTAAATCGTATCACTTATCTTGTTGTGGCGGCTGCTGCGGCTCGTGCGCAAAGCGCGGGCCGGACCCACACGACGGTGTGGCGGCCAGGATCTTGGACGACTGCTACGGCTCGTGCGCAAAGCGCGGGCCGGACCCACACGACGGTGTGGCGGCCAGTAGCTAGGTTCTTGGACGACTGCTGCGGCTCGTGCGCAAAGCGCGGGCCGGACCCACACGACGGTGTGGCGGCCAGGATCTTGGACGACTGCTACGGCTCGTGCGCAAAGCGCGGCCGGACCCACACGACGGTGTGGCGGCCAGTAGCTGGTTCTTGGACGACTGCTGCGGCTCGTGCGCAAAGCGCGGGCCGGACCCACACGACGGTGTGGCGGCCAGGTTCTTGAACGCTCCTGTAAAATAACATTTGAAAAGGGTAAATTGAGGGAAAAGCGAAATACCCTAAAGAGAACATGGAAATACACAAAGATAACAAATCAATGGCCATGACGAAAGAGGCATATGGGTTTGATTGCATTAGGATTGGACTACAACCTGAAGGAGGAGGAAAATGCGCGGCGTCGAAGCTTTGGACATCTAGAAATGATAGAGGGCGAGCAAGCGAGGTTGGAAAATGAATTTGCTGGGCGTGCAGGTAAAGTAAGGAAGGGCCAAATGTTCAATCAAACATTAGTGCTTTCCAAGTATTAGCGCAAGTTTAGCTCGCATTTTCCCATCTTTTTTTACCATACCCAGAGGTCAAATACCCGAAAGGACTATGCATTGCACACATTTTTAGGCTAATTTGAAGCAAAACTAGAGAAAAGCACACCCACCGATCGGCAAAAGCGGTGGAAATTATCCGAAACCTAACCATCCAAGTGAAAACGGCTGACACATTTGTAATAGCATACCACCGGAACGCGGAATGAGGAGAGCCGTCGTTATGTTGCAGCACGAACCAAGGAAAGCACGAAACCAAGGAAAACGAACAAAGATATGGGAGAAACTATTCGAAAAAGAGAGGACCGAGTAGAGTAACAGTAAGTAGTAGAAAGCCAAGCAATAAGACGATAGTAAAGAACAAGCGCTAATTGCTATCAGCCCTCCGGGAGACACGAAACGATGAAACGTCTAAAGCAACGCTCGATCCGCAAAACGTCTTGCTTGAGCGGTGGCAAGCGTCCTAATTGGAGGCATTGGGATCCTATAGGAGCCACAAGAAGCAATGGAACGCATATCGAAGAGAAGGCCACTTTGAAACACAAAGATAACAGGGAAAACAGAAAGAACAAAACACAGAGCAAAGCACACGACCGACCAGGAAGGAAGATCGATCGATTGTGAGAAGGGAAGAGGGTGGAGAGGAGAGGATAGGGTAGATCATGGACGGGACGGGAGAAGGGACTGTCACTGGTCAAGAGGGGAAAGCGAGGCGAGAGAGCACGCGAAAGTGGGAGAGTGTTGCTAGTCACGTGCGCACAGTTCAAAGGATCAACGCATAGTCTCGTTCGACCAAACTTTAAACTAGGCGAGGAGCAGCGTCACCCAGAGAGATGGCTGCAACAGGCCAGAGCAAAAATCGATACAGACAAGGAAAGGTACAATAACCCGGGAATGGGAAGGGATACATCAGACCTGAAAGGTACAATAACCCGGGAATGGGAAGGGATACATCAGACCTGAAAGGTACAATAACCCGGAATGGGAAGGGATACATCAGACCTGAAAGGTACAATAACCCGGGAATGGGAAGGGATACATCAGACCTGGGAATAATCGAAACAGAGTGGAGGAAGGTGCAGTAGTCTGGGGCGATAAAGTGTACTAAGTACAATTCACCATGATAATCGATAGACAAGGGCAAATACAGAATCCTGGGCTTTCGGGAGCAGAAAATCGAAATACGCAGGGAGGAAAACAGTAACCCAGAATGGAGAAAAATGTGGTAGGGACATGGAAATCGATAGACACGGGGAAAGATACAGTGATCCCGGATTATGCAGGATACGTCGAAAGAGTGCGCAAAATGAGGGCATTTTCCCCCATACAATTTAGCCACCCTAAATGTATGAAAAAGCGTTGGTATCATATTTAAATATAGAGAAAATGCGAGCGACATGTTTGCAATTCGCTACGGTTTCGTTGTATGGCTTTGCGTATTTGCAAGAGTTTCTCTGACGCTCTGGCCTAGGTGAACAAACACGCAAACACACTCGGAGGCCTCTCTCCTTTATTAAAAGTAATGATAATGATAATAAGAGTAATGAGGTTACCTAGTAAATGCATTATAACGAAATATGAGACATTCGTAGATGGAATCCGAAGCCAAAATTCAGCCGATTACACACAATTTATAATCACACAATTTATAATCATCAATTTTTTTCTGTTTCCTTGTGTTTTTTGTTCGTGAATACTATTCACGAACTTTACATCCATACGAAGATTTATTTGCGCCGTTAACGCAATTTTCAAACGGCACATTGAGGTTCAGTGGAATGGGGGGATCAGTTGAAAATCGTAATATTGAAATCCTATCTGTTAGTAGACATGCGAAATACTACGAATAGACTCTATCATACACTCTATTCTTTGAAAAAAGTGATTAGCACCATTAGCGATGATGATTGTTCTAGAAAAAACTGGGGATTGGTCAATGCGAGTGGCGATCGATACTGGTCCGGCTACCGTAACCCGTGAGTCGTCTCGGCGCGTCAATTATCGATTAGTTCTTCTCGGTCTCCTCCTTGATCGAGTGCATCGTGTCACTCCTGCAATGCATTTGGGTGACGGTATCGATCGAAAGTTACCGTATTCTTCTTCCGTATCACAGATGGTAACTGTAACCCCGCCTATCGACCAATAAATATTCCTTATTTTATCCCATCTCGCTGATCGGCCCCATCTCTCTCAATTAGTATACCATGCCCATCTACAGTATCTGGCTACTGAAACCCCTGTGAATCGATAACGTTACAATCAATAGTCTCGATGAATGGCTACAGTAATCCCTCTGAATCGATCATCTACCGTACTTGGCTGCGAGTGCTGCAGAGAAGTCGTCCGTGAGTGACTGGAGGGAGGGCGAGGCGGAGACCCCGCTCCCGTTGGCTGCAGCTGCAGCTGCTGCGGCACGCGCACGACCCGGCGCACCCTGTAAGTAGGGAAGTACAGTAGGTTGCTTTCGTAGTCTTGATTGATTAAATATTTGCAAGTTGAACCTCACCTCTATCAAAATAGGACTGATCCTATTCCCTAATGTTCTCATTGAAGCGCAAAGCACCACCGCCGATTTCTCAATTTTAACCTCACGATCACTATCGTTACTCGAAATGAAAAGCCTCTCGAAATCTCTCAAAGCCTCTTGAAATAAAAACCGTATCCCGCGTAACGCTACCGTACCTCCTCGTAGGTCTGGGCGGCCTTCTGGAGCAGCGTCGAACACGCGGGCTTCTCGAATCGCTGCGCGTCATCCAACGGCGTCTGCCCGAATCGATCCACGGGTACTGTAAGGAGATGTTACGGTATACGGTAGATACTCAATCGTTCGATACAGCAGATCCACGGCTACTGTAAGGAAGGGATACGATCCCCCCTCCACCGTACCCAATAGATCGATACCGAAACACGAATAATCTACAACCGAATAAGCAGCCCAAATTCACTTGAGCTGTCCAATAAATATTTCACTTTGTCAAAAGTCACCCATCACATCCCCGCCTCGCCCTCGCCCTATCAGCCCACTGCTAGGAATTGTGTCGATTGACGCTTCGTGACCCTTGTAATATCGAAACTATCGTACCAAATTCCACTGCCGACATTTTCATCAGGAAAAATGGATAGTTACCGTAACCCTCAAAGCCCAAAACTACCGTACGCGGGTCCTCGTTCCACTTGGACAGAATGTACTCGAGCACGTGCTGATCGCCCTCCGAGGCAGCAACGTGCAGCACCGTCCTGCAACGAATGTAGGGAGTACGGTAGTCGAGGGGATATCGATTTATCGATTGATGATGTCTCAAGCATGGCCATAGAACGAAAGATATCGACTTAGTTGATGAATATTTCTAACATTATACTACAACGAAACAAGGCAGAATACTCCAATAGATCCGTTTAGATTGTCGGAATATTAGAATACGGTAGTACAATCGATAGGCAAATATCATCTCCAATTACCGTACCTGTCATCATAGTCGCGCGCGTGCACGTTGAGGCCGAGCAAGAGATATCTGAAACGTCGCCTTCATTACACCACTGTCTCACCATAAAATGCGTTGTGTGCGCGAGTTTCTGCGATTTAAACGTCGCCTCCGACCACGCCACGCACGCACCTCTTGATGGCGGAGATGTCGCCCGTCTTGGCGGCGTACATGAAGCGCGTCGTGTGCTCCTGCTCCAGCTCGACCACCACACGACGCGGGTCCAGCTTGCGGCAGTCAGAATACACCTGAGATATGGTAGGATTACGGCATGATTGGGAGTACCGTAGGGAATCGAATCGATAAGTAAGCGACTTGTATCCCTGGGGGTACTGTATGATAGATTATAACCATTGTATCTTTAGGATACGATGTTTGAACGCGAGTGGTTGACGGGCATAGCTGAGCGCCGATTTCCCTGGGAACTTTGAGGTGGCGGTGACCCGTTCAAATAGGCAAAAAATTTGAAATTTTGAGCGGCAACCCGTTGATTTTGAACAAAAATAGGTGAAAATTGGTCCAAAAAGGGAGGCGACCCGTTCATATGAAGCTGTTTTTGAACCCGGAGACCCGTTCAAATCGTACAAAAAATTTCCAAGGAGCACCCTGGCTCACGTATGTTGACGGGTACGATCAGGAAAAGGCGCACTACGTGGAAATGCGAAAGGAAGGCGCTATGAGGAAGCTACTGTACGTATCTTATACTTAAAAAATCAATAAATTCATCGACTACGGTAGCTCTGGAGTACGGTACTCACCAGCGAATCGTAGTTGTGGAAGTTGAAGGTCTGAATGAAGTGCTCGGCGAACTTCACTCCGCGCACCGTGTTGCCTGAAGGGGAATATCGATTGATTTCGCGGTCTCAGACGGAAAATTCATAAGAACGAGGCGCTACTATACTTCACAATGGGCTTCGAACTAATATTAGTAACAAAATTGAGAAACCGTTTTCTCATCCCTGTGAAGCATAGAAGCACCAAGCAAAATTATGATTTGAAACGACATCCCTTCGAGCGATATTTTCACCATTCATGCATCGGACATCACACACACAGAGAGAAGGGTGTGCAGGAGCTACCGTAACCCCCGTCTGCGTGAGGCTACCGTAACCCCGTGGTGCAGTGAGTGTGGAAACAGTACGCGAGAAATGCGAGATGAACCGCTTGTAGACGGTGTCTGCAATGGGGCGGGCGTGTGACACACAGCTAATCAGCATGCAATATTCTGGCCTGATTATCCTAGCAGTCTGACCTTCGGCATCACTGCATCGGATAGGACTACTTTTCGAAAACATTCAGAAACGATCCCTGGATCACACAACTAATACACACAACCAACAACAAGGAGGACGGGGAAACCACTAGACGATCACAATAGGAGTAGCTACACAAATACTGTAATCAATCAATAATCGGTACCGTACCCAGCGAGTCGAGACGGGGCGAGTACAGGCAGATGCCCATCACGTTCGGCACCACGATCACCAGATCTCCCGAGACGCCCGATTTGGCGGGCAGTCCCACCTGGAACAACGGGGAGGATTACGGTAGGCGAGTATGGTAATCGATCGATAATTGTCATGGTATGTCATGGTATAGGAAGCTTCTAATGGAAAACATGATGTTGAATTTTGTAAACCAAATCTCCAATAAGACATTACCAAACCGCTGAACCTCACACTTACATATAGGACAAGCTGAAAACCGGAATACTTCTGGACCAAACGAGTCCAGATTTTGACAACTCTAACGAACCAACCGCAATTGAATGCTAATAAATCAATAATCGATAGCCAATCGATAATCATAAAAATACCGTACCCGGAAGGCGAATTGGCCCGACCAATCGTACATGCCGCACGAGTACATCAGCGACAGCGTGTCCCGACACGCCCTGCGATTACGGTATACAATTATCGGTTATTGATTTTTCTTGTTACTAGTAATGTACACAGTGACGCTGAACACAGATTCACATGAGAGTCAAGTGAGGTTAGATATGAGGGTTTGAAACAATCGGGAAACAACTCCACCTTTGCATGTCACAGTCATGTTTCAGGACATTGCCAAAGTCGACTATCACTATCAAAATTCAATTCTCCGAATATTTATTTTATCAAACTACTATTATCATTTCACGTATGATAAAACAATCACCAACTAACATGGCCTACAGCAGTCACCTATCATTGATTAACCACCCCACTCACCGATTATTTATTACTCGCTCGCCGTTCATCGGGTTGACGCCGCCGTTCGCCAACGTCGCAGCCATCACTGCCTGAAAGGAAGGATAGGAAGGAACCGATTATCGATTTGAAGTACGGTAAAGGAGATACGGTAATTGATCAAAAATCCCATAACGAACGATCGATTGATGGAACGATAATTACAATGGCGTATTTCTACTATAGATACGAAGTCAACGTTAGCTATACCCCCAAACGCTTCATACTGCTGAATCAGGACTGAAACCTAAATCCAGCATAAAATAATTGCTAAAATTCCCCGACCGCCACCAATGTTGCGGAGGAATGGGGATATTTTAATGGATTATCGACTGGAGGATCGCTAAGCAGTGATTTCAAGAACGATATTTTTTTGTTATTGGAACTCGATCGCCTTTACTCGATCGCCCTCTAATGGAGCAAATATCATTGATCAAAGAGCAATACAATGTGAGATCAAAGATCAAAAGATCAACGGTCAAAGATCAACATGCTCACCAGATTGTCCGAGTTCGTCTCGATGGAGCACAGCTGGAAGTAGAGGTCCAGCGTGTCCTGCAGGTTCGTGTTCGGCGGGAAGCACTGCAAAGTGGTTGTTTTTGTTTTCATTGTTATTGTTGTTGTTTTTATTATTATTGAAGCTAGCATCTACGACTGAGATTACAGCATTCAGTTCCTCACACTATTAGCACAAGCAGGAAACCCGAATGTTGCTGCCAAAAAATTTCCAGTTCGACAGATTTGTTTCACTCAAATCATGGATGATACAACTACCGCTTGCATAACAAGCCATGACAAAAACAGCAGTTCAGCAGGAAATATCTCAAGCACACAATTGCTCAATAATTATTCAAGACCGGCTTGTTATCAACTAAGCCCGCGAAGAGTACACCTCACTTACAATCGAGAAACCGTGAGATCCCTGGATGATTTGTGAAAAAGGATGAATTAGCGCTTATTGACAGGTTGCACCCTTGATTTGATTGACTTTCGACCGATAAACCCGCCTGGCTACCGTACCAATCGCTAATCTACCGTGTCTACCGTATACCTTGTGTTCTCTCATGTAGTACGACAGGGCGTAGTTGCGATCGGCCGTCTCGCGCTCGGACAGAAATCTGAAAGAAATGCTGCCATTCAGCGTTTTTTTTTGTTGACCATAATAAAGATATTTCAAAAATTTGTCCAAAAAAAAAACGGTTGCAGTCGGCGAAAATCTATTGAACGTCCATTGGTATAAGGGATGAAGATCAATCCAAATATTGATCTAAAGACCAAAGATCAACCTATCAAAGACAAAAGATCAACTGCTCACACTGCGTTGTTGAATCCGATCACGCCGCTGCTCGAGCCGAACTTCTTGAACTGCTGCAGCGCCTGGAAATTTGGAATTTCACAGACCGCGACTTTTCCGTTTCACCCTTAGGACGTAAGTTGTACGGCGTGCTATTTAACAATAGCAGAAAGCATTCTGTTGCAAAAAAAAACACAAATCGAGAAGTTTTCGCGGTTCACGGCGTTATAATTTCATATGTTATACGGGATTCCTCGTCACTAATTTCTCAGCCGTTTTCGCCCTCACTTTGCAAAGTCAATGAGGTTGTTTTGTGTTTCACCTGCATGCTATCTATACAATGACAAGATCCGGTTCAATCACAGGTTCTTGACTTCTTACTTGACTTCCCATAGGCGAAACTATCACTCCCACGGTTCACTGTCACCATAAGCTCGCGAGCCAGATATCTACCCAATATCTTGTAGACTATTTTCGTGCCCATTAAAAAAAACATTGCACCTAGTCAAAGTAGCCGGTCAGTGTTGCACCTGCCTCCTATCTATCCAATGTGGGCCAACGAAATCACTACATCGTGATTTCTTCAACACACCTACATCTCGGCATTGCTATCTATCACTCTCTCGTTTCACCCTCACAATATCTTCGTAAGCAAAGGAATACAGCTAATTCTGCGAATTACAGTATCGATCACAAACAACAAACAGTCACTCTTCCCGTTTCATCTCACCAACAAGCACACAATCAAATGTTCCCTCACATGTTCGCGCTACTACGTCTTCAGGAGCTGAGTGGTAAAGCCGATATAAGCAACCCTTCTGTGGACCTCCAGTATATCATTCAATTACATTTACTCCATAACGCATTGGTATTTTATCGTAAGTGACGAATATTCTAGTTTCCACACCCCTAGCAAACAATTTTGAGCCCATTCTTTCCGGTTTCATGCCCGACATAACCTCCTGAGCATCTTAACGGGACTAATTCCGACGGCGATTCGAAGACAAATATTACTTTAGTAGGGGAAATTTGGGTTCACTGATACCAAATTTTTTTATGGTATCAATGAACCCATTTTTTTTTGTTCCAATACTATTTTTACAATGTTTTCACCGTTATTTCATCGAAATAACATAAAAAAATTATTATAACTAAAACTCACATAATCGAATCGATCACTCAACGAAGCATGTCGCATCACCAGAGAAGAGACGATGATAGCACCAGCGTTGATCAACGGATTGTGCGGCTTCTCTGGGGAATTGATATTTGATGTTATAGCTACCGTAATCTACAGTAAGACGGTAAATCAGCAGTCATAGAAATATAGCTTTTTTTCCGAAAAAAATCGATAATGGGGTTACGGTAGCGAGAAAATCGATGATTGATAGCAACGATCACTCATCATGATAAAAAATAAGCACGATTACTTGGCAATATACAAAATCTAAAAATAGCTCTGAATATTTTTGTCAAGTAAAATTATTATCTCAGTATCAAATGATCGACAACATAATCTGCAAGAATGGAAGACTATGAAGAAAAGATATTCTTGAAACTCCATTCCATTTGGTCTTTATAAGCCTTAAATATAGAATATAATATCTTAAAACCCTGCTACCGTAATCCTCCAAAGGTGAGGCTAATATTACAATAACTTACTGTCATGATCCAGGCAGATGTCGTTGAACAGCCGGCCGCTCGGCTCCTTCAATTCACTCAATTCTTCATGCTGCCAAACAACGCACAGTTAGGGACAACGGACTCACGACGATAGAGTTCAAAGATCAGACTACAAACTAGAGTTCAAAGATCAGACTAACTAGAGTTCAAAGATCAGAGATCAGACTACAAACTAGGGTTCAAAGATCAAAGATCACGGACCTGTCCGACGTACGAGTGCAGCTCATCGGCGCCCAGTTCCGAGTGCACCATCGCGTACGTGAACGGCTTGGAGACTGACTGGAAATAACAGAGATCAGAGATCGAAGATCAAACTACGATTATTTTAACTTAGAAATGAGCAACAATCATTTATTTGCTTAATCGGTCAGAAATCGGAAAGGTATTGGAAAGAGCCATCGCCTTGATGAGATGCCTATACAACCAGTTCTGCATGGTGGCATCGTAACGCGCAATCACCTGGTTGCTACACAGGCATTGCTTTTGCAAGGCTTGCAAGAATAACGATTTGATTGCTATTAAGCAGAGATCAAATAATACCCTCAAAAGGACCTATGCATGCCACATTTTGAGCCTACTTTGAACAAAAATTAGAGAAAAGCATACCACCATAACACAAAAACCGAGAACATAGTACGAAAGCTAACCACCACATCCACAATAACCTTTAAAATGTGTAAAAGCACGCCATAATTTAAGTTTCATGACATGAGTATTTGACTTCTGATTCCTGTCTTACCGTGTCAACGATAAAAAGAGACTCACCTGCAAACAGAAGGGCTGATTCGAGTCGCCGAAGCTCTTGCGCTGTCCGTCCACCTAAAGATTATATTTTCATTATTTATTCGATAAACTATTTTTAGCACAAAAATTGTCGAAATTAGTGCAAAGCTCGACCGTGGCTATTAGAAATGTTTTGAGAGCTATGTTTGAGAGCGTGATGAGTCATTGAATGAATGCTTAGACAAGTCTTTATTATAGATTGGACAAACCTCAGTTCACCTAGTGAACGTAGAGCCGAGACAGAAACGAACCAATAAATTCTTATGCTCACTCGAGCAGCGCCTATGCCACTCCCCCCATTCAGGTGTGGTACTACTAACAAACTACTGTACCCTTTCCCGATCACAAACTGACTTTCATCCTCCTACCGTACACCACTCACCGTGCAGATGCTCATCGCCCAATAGCCGGATCGGTGCGCGCCAGCTGCGGAATGTACGTGGCGACGCTGCCCGCGTGCGCCGGCCGCACCTGAAGGAGAGTACGGTAAGGACACGGGATGATCCTATCGTAAACTGATAAACTCAGGCAGCCGTCCGCTCATGAAGAACAGAATTCGACACGGAAACATTATCCAAATTTGTATGTTTTATCGCCTTTCGTCTTCATCTCTATCAGGACAACTATGCTCGCATTATATTTGAAATGTCGCGGGAACCTCAATTTATCAAGTGCAATATTCAATTGCAATGAAGAATGAATATTTCTTCTGGTCAACGTTGCAATTTGATTATCAGCTAGCTCAACGCAACTGATAAAAATAAATACCGAATCCGCAATTCACTAAGTCCCTTTTTTGCTAAATTTCGTATTTTGAAATAGCACAATAACATCACAGTTACCAGCTTGCTATCAGAATCCTCTCGAAGATATTACACAGACCTTCATTCCACACCTTCCCACATTGGTAGCTTCGCTACGAAGACCCATGCCTGCTCGAAGACGTCTTCCTATTTCTTTTTTCCAGCCCCTTTTTCCAGCATCCTGCTGTTACCAGGCACGGAAGCACGATACTATCCTCACTACCATGACCCGTCGTACCTGCGCAAAGATGTCCCCAATCTGCTCCCCATATACCCATCTAGACACCCTATTCAGCCGTACCAGGTACTAAACCCATCTACCGCATACCTGCTCGAATATGTCTCCCATCGTCTTGCAGAATGCCGTCCAATCGGGGATCACCAACTGCCGCTTGAGCGCCTTCGCAATTACGCCGATCGACGACCCGACGCATCTCAAAGGGAGATTTATGAAAATGCTGTTCCACACACATTTCCCGTTGAATTAGTGCAACGCCGAATTCATTAGTTGGATCTAGATCCTCTAATGACAATAATGTTTGCATCTTTTCGTATTTTGCAACAACAAAATAACCGAAAACGCTTGCACTGTCCAATTTCACGAAGAAAGGACTTCGGCAGCACCGATAATGCAAATAAAATTGCATGATGCTCTCATCCACCACATTTTCCCTCTGCTTTCCTCCATTTTTATCAACCAGTGAACACGACATTCTTTGAACGTCGTCGAGTTAAGGGTGCTACGACTCTCATGCTAACAATCTCCTCAAAATGCCTAGCAGCATTCATGCCACGCTGCCACTACTAGCGTCAGCAAACGTGCGCCAATTCGTCCAGCATTTCTAACTAAAAAAAGGATAACAAAAAATATTACAAAAATATAATCACACTCCTTGAACATTTGTCCAGTTAGAGATGGTCCGATTGTTAGATGTCTCTCCACCCCCCACCTTTACATTTCGAATTTCTTCTATCGTATTTTCGTCAAAACCAACAACAGCCCAAAATTAACGGACTCCTTGAATGTCTCCTTGTCCAGATAGAGATGGTCCGACTCGAACGGATTCTCCGCGTCCAGCTTCTCCATCACGCGCACGCGCTGTAAGTCGAAAATGTTTCAGTTTTCACAAAAAATACGTTTCGAGAATCGTCTGACTCTCTTCAGTTCCCATAGTCTCTCGCTTTGTCTGACCCATGGGGAAGCAATAATCTACCGAGGCTGAGCTCGTAAGCACATGAATGAAACAGCTGTATGTTATTCGTATCGAGAGTGAACCGTAACACGATTGTATCACTACAATACATATCATAAACGCTACGGAAATTATCGTACCCTATCTACCGTAACTCCCCTACCGTACCTCGAAGACCTTGGCGAGTCGCGGATCATCGCGGCGAATGCCCGACTCGAATAGTTGCTGCAAGCATTTGATTATTCCTATTTTATTTTATTTTAAACTAAACTGCCAAGATCAATCAAAGGGAGCACAAACTCTGAGATATCGTGTAGAAGTGAAACCCCAGATCCACCATTTTCTCTCATCTTATTGTTAGATTGTCATATTTTTTTATGAACCATGAGCCAGCTACAACTCCAAGAATCCGAAACTAATACGCTTTGATTGAAGTGTGAACCGCCAGATCCCCTTTAATTCTACATTTTTCGGGGCGTCTACGATTTGGTGACAAATTCATCATCTGAGATGATTTTCAAGCAATGGTGAAACTCCAGATCTCTACTCTCATTTCCCTTCATTTCCAGTGGAATTTTCCACATAAATCTCGCGCCTCTCTCTTATTTCATTTCCTCCCTTCTCATCCCATCTCTTCCTAACCCCATTATTGACTCTTCCATCTCTCGTATGACTCTGTCTCCCCCCCCTTGCCATGGGTTTAGCAGTAATCTTCTGGCTGAGAATGAGTGAGCGCGCCTATCATAATGGACTGGACAGACAAACACGAGAGAGACTCTAAAACTTTAACTAATCCTCAGAAAAGTCAGGAGACGTCGAAACATATAGAGCAATTCTTCCGCCTTGGTGGGGCTTCCGCCTCACCAAGGCGCCCGAAAGGGGAATTGGGAGTGACAAGATCACGCGGTAAAGTAGGTCCGAAGAAGAGATTGGTCCCTCCGGACTGAATTGGCCTAATATTCACTGGCCTAGCAGTGATCTCCCGCAGGACGCAAGTGCCTAGATTAACGGGATGACCTTTACCTTTTTTTACCTTCCGGGGAACTTTTTTTTTCGTCGCCACAATGTTGATCCGAGCTTCACAAACTCTCTATAATCGACGAAAAATCAGCGAACACGATTCTTTCAGTTCCATGATTGTAAAAATGATATATCAACACATTCATTTCCGTGAACTTTGCTCAACTATACGAGTGGAAACCATTATCATTCGAGTTTCACCACTCAATAACCTGGGCTGATAGTTCGGTCCTCAACCGTGTGTGTACAAGGCCCGATAAAACATTTTTTAGTCATACTTTCAGCCGCAACTCCCATCACAGCCAAAACAAACACAAGTCCCATCACAATACCCCCCCCCCATCTCCAGTCCATTTCCCCCCCCCCCTCCACTTCCGCTTACATCACTCTCATTGTGCTTTCTTTTTCCTCTTCTGCTCTCTCACTTCCACACACTCTCTCGTCAGTACGCAATCTTTCATAAGCCCCCTCCACTCCCAAAATCTCAAAAGTGCTCACAAGTTCATCAGACGAGAGTTGGAGTGGGAAAAAATGTAATGCACAAGAAACCCAGGTCTTATTGAAAATTACAATTTACACACATCTTTTATGCGCCGTGAAACATCAACCAAACCCATTTGGATGAATTTCTATTTTTTTCACCATTTTTTCAAACCCCGCTTCGGGGCAATAAATAGTATCCCTCGCAGTCCTTCTACTTTTCTCTCTCTCACGCTTGCCTACTATCCTAATCAAATTACCCCGCAAAGGGGGTGACAAGTTAGCCAGGAAACTCGAATGCGTTATTCAGGAAAAACGAGCAATTCCACGTCCATTTCGACCACAAATTAGCGGTTTATTTTAAACCATTTAAATAATTAAAATACCTTGAAGAAGTGCGGATGAAGATCTTGTTGGTTTTGTCGTCCTTGTAGAGATCAAAGACCAGTTCCTGAAAGTAATTTAATTTATTTATTTAAATATTCCAGTTACATTCTTGTTTTTTTTCTCCTCAAATAATGGCCCGGAAGCCCGGGACAAATATGAAAAGCCCTCTTTTGTTCACTCGGAACAGAAAGCCTTGCATTCTTGACAATGCTTTAGAACTCGAGATCCATCAGAAAAGGCAAATGTCAAAATAAAAGGCCCAGGTGGGTTTAGGATTCAGAATAACCGACAAGTTGTGCGAGTATACTCGAGTCCATTACTCCAAACCCAATAACAGTTCCGCTTCTGTGAAAGGGCCAAGAGTCTTGCTGAATATTTCATTTAACTGCAGAGACGAGCTGTATTTAAGCTCTATTTTGAGATGAATCACCACTAAGCAACACATTTTGGCCTCTGAAGTCTCCCGACAATGATATACCAAAGTCAACAAGGCTGACGACCACATTGTAGTGTACCTTGCTCACTCTAACCACAGCTATTTGCTATTTCGAAGACTAGGTTGCCAACCCACGACTTGCTGTTTCACCATGACCGTATCTACATGAGCGTTGCCCGAGAAACAATAGTATTACCGTATCTTATTTTTTCGAAAATACCTAGAATGGCTCGCCCTTCACAATTTCGACCTTTTTTTTTATTTTACGCAAAGATTAATTGATTATATTCGAAAATACTCGCCTGGAAGTGGGTCCTCGACCGGCTGGGCTCGTTGCTGAGCGTGCGCGGCACGCAGCACCCATTCGGGATCGTGTTCTCTCGGCAGAGACTGGAAAGGATTTTTAGAATTTAATTAGGTTATTTAATGATTATTATCAGGGAGTCTATTACAGAAATATACGCGATTTTATTATCTACTACTGCCTGCAAATGGCAATGAGAAGCGTATTAAGCCCAATAGGGATCGTGTTCTCTCGGCAGAAACTGGAAAGGTAAAGATATGACGAAATTAGAAGAATAGTTCCACTACTGGCTAACAATGACCACCAAGCATAGGAATTAAAACCAAACCTTTTTTTTAAACAATCATCATCATTATTTGTTGCTACGCTCTCTGCCTTGTAAATAATGCCATACCTTGGTCTCGAATGCATCGCTGCTAGGGTCGCTAGCTTTCCCCGAGATATAACTTGACGGAATGCTGAGGTGACTATGACACACGGAGAGCGCGACGGTTCTAGACTGCCTCCATCCTCCCTTCCTTCCTTCCTTCCTCCTCCCCTCTCCATCTCTACCCCTTCTCTCTTCTACTTCACGATAGAAGGAGGGCGGAGGAGAGGGGGAGGAGGAATAGGGGACTTCCCCTTGATGCACCCTCCCCAATTCGCCGGCTCTGTGAGTGTTCCGAGGAATGTTTGCGTCATCTATTTTCATGTTCTTGCTAGCAGGGTAAATAGCGTGAGGAACAGGAAGAGAACTGGCGAGAAAAGAAGTGTTTCCCCGTGCAGTGGGGGTGCCTGTGATAGACATCTCATTTCCGTGCATTCGCTAAATTTAGCCTCATAACAAACACATTCACGAGTGAATCACTAGCTATGCGAAAAAAGTGAAGGACCCAATAATATGCCTCACTCGCAACGCGAAACTAGCTGGCAATGAATTCCCCATTCTTCGTTTCCAAAACCAAGCATCTTTTTTAATTCTGCGGATTCGCACAATTCATTCAAGCAACCGCCTCAGAATGAAACTAAATAGCGCATGAAACGCCAATCTCGCTGGACTCTTTCATTTGGCACAAGATTACACACATTCAGCCCACATCCTAATTTTCCCTTCTCGAAATCGACACTTGCCCTAGCATTACTCGCACATGTTGCTGGAACGCCTACTAAGTCCCTACCTGACTTCTTCGATTCAGATAGAACCGTCCTAACTTGCATGCGCATTGTGTATAGTGCCAAATATGATAGCGCATTTAGATTATTACTACCTCTTAAAATGGGAAATCACTCCAAAATCGATACATCCGACTCACACATGTTGCTGCAGCCCGGACGTAGACGGCAGCAGGCCGTGTCCCAGTCGTTGCAGCCCGCGTAAGTGGAGCATGGCTGCAAATTATTAAAAATATTCTTATTTTCATTGTTTTTTGATATTTTTACTCAGTCTTTCCCGAATAATAAGCACATTATTTAGTTAAAGTATATTATCAATGACTGGTCCCAATCACATGCTATCGACCAGGGGGATTAGCGCAAAGCGCCTCCTTCCGTGTTATCGACAAGGATTATCGAAAAGGAATGGCAAGCAGTGGAGGCATCAAAGGCTATTTTCAAGTGTAAGCCACGCGCGCCTGACAATGAGCGCATCAAACATCACTGAAACAGATGGCATCCCTCGCCTTCACTGAGCCTAACTGCTGTCACAACCTAAAATTCAAGTAAAATAACCGAAAATACCTTAATTCGTGAGCAGCGAACCGCTCGAGCGCGAGCGAGAGGCTGGAAATGAGCGAATGAGCGAAGATATTGTCGACAATAACGAGGCGAATGAATAAAGTTGACAAAATTCAAATTCAACGTCAAAAAATGAAAGCGAGGGCCGATTCTCTAACACATGGTGGGTCTTCTCGAGAAAGAGAGCATGAGAGAAGGCCGAATATCCAGATAGGGATGAAATACGGCAGAGTCGAGAGAAAAAGCGCCGGGAGGATAAACATTCCCAGATCCTGGGCGAGAGAAACTAGAACACTTTAAACCCCTTCGCTTTACACTCGTCCTCCCTTCTCATGTACTGGCGCTGCATTTTAATTGCACTTTATCGGCAATATTCTGGAGAAAAGGTGGTCGAAACCAGGTACAAATAATGTCGAGACAGTGAACAGTACGGGGGTTTAGAGGCGAATGTAAGTTAAGCCAACCAGTAATACAATACGGGGGCACGCAAAGAGGTGATATGGATGGACGGTGCGTAATTATCACAAAAAAACGAGCGAAAATGCCCCGGAAAGCAGACGAAAATGCGGTGAAATTCGTGACGAAAAGAATTGAGCAGATCTTCAATATCTGGTATAGGCTACCGTACACTTACAAAAGCGCGCACTTTCAAAATCTTTTCAGATTACGATAGGCGCTCGATTGTTTCTCTAAATCACTTGTTTTTTACGAAATAATAATAATTAAGAAAATTATTACTACAATTTACAATTGTGTGAGACGTAACAACATTGCACATTGTGCATACATAAACGTAGAAAGGCTACGACAATCCGAAAAAATACAAACGAGGTTTCAGATCTACGGAGTAGGAAGGGTCGAATAGAATCAGGGTAGGAGGCTGGAATCCGTTTAAGGCTATGCGTGTATTTTGAGGAATGTGTGGTCGTGGGTGGCTGGATGATACGGTAGTTAGTCGGGGGTACGGTAGTAGAATGTTGTGTGCGTGCTGTGGTGTACTTGACTGTGGTGGTGTACATTAGTAAAAGTAGGAAATGAGAGAGAGGTATAAGTGTACTCGTGAGATGCAACGGGGCGATAAAGAAGGCTACACGGGTAAAACTTGATGGGGCCAAGTCGAGACTAGATGGAATGGGGGATATCTATCGAAGGATGGAGCCGGATTCAGAGCCGGGCCGGCGCTTAGATTCTGGTGTACTCTCCGGAATCGATCTGTCGCTGGAGCTCCGCCGTGAGCTCGACGTACTTCTTCTCGGCGGAATTGAAGAAGAAGATGGGATCATCTGGAATCGGTAGGATATCGATTGATCGTTGTTGGAATACAGTAGATTATCGATTAGCCAACTCACTGTTAACTTTCGCCAGGTCGAATCCGTTCTTCTGCAGGTCCGTCTTCTTCAACTTGTACGTGCCTGAAATTCAGCATTTTTTCCATAGAGCCGTGAAATCGGTCGAATCCGTCTAGCACATACCGGTCTTCTCGACTTCATTGCAGATGCGGATGAAGACGGGGATGGCGTACGAGGCGAGGTTGGCCGTGAATCGTTGCGCGGCTTCGGTCAGCAGGTCCTGAGTGGAAATGTTTGAATCAATATGGCTACCGTAACCCTGATTCGCCACCCCCCCACACTAATCGATCGATGATCCACACCGTACCTCACATCACATCCGTCGTTCAGCTGGAGCGCAGCCATGCCGGCGCGGCCCTCGTGCTTGCCGATCTGCAAAATGATGTGCGCGATTAGGAAACGTCGCCTTGTCTAAAAATCGACAGGATTGCTCTGCAAGTGGCAATCGTCGGCCTCACCTCCACACCGTACACCGTGCAGTCGACGATGCTCTTCAGCGGCTGCAGAATGCCCTCGACCTCGGTCGTCGACACGTTCTCGCCCTTCCATCTGCAAATCAATCGATAACGCCGATACCGTACTCTACCGTAGTCAATCTATAAAGCCGATACCGTACCCTACCGTAATAAATCGATAACGCCGATACCATAACCTACCGTAATCAATCGATAACCGACTATTCCGATAACCTCAACTCACCTTGAGCCTTATCAAGTCAAACTCGCAATAAAACCACAAATTCATCCAGTTTTCGATACCTTTCAACTGTATCTACCGTTCCAATAAATCGATGCCCTCTCGCTCTACCGTACCTGAAGCAGAGATAAAATACCCATCCCGAAAGGACCTATGCATGCCAAGTTTTAATGCCAATTTGAACAAATATCAGAGAAAAGCATGCCACTATTCTACGAAATCAGGTGAGATTACCCGAAACCTATCCTCATCACGCCCAAAATCTGAAAAATTCGGAAAAGCACACCAAATTTTGAGTTTCATGACCTGTGTATTTGACCCCTGACCTGAAGGTGTCGCCTCGGCGGTCCTTGAAGTAGAGGTAGCCCAGCTCGTCCCAGTGCAGAATGTCTCCCGACGCGAACACCTGCCAATCGATCGATGAGCTACCGTATTATTCAGCTATCGATTCTCCTCATCTACCGTACCCTCTCAATTATCGCTTTCGATTATCATCATCAAGAATCTACATCAATAAGTATCGATTGATAACTACCGTATTGTTCAGTAATCGATCAACCTCAGCTACCGTACCCAATCGATAATCGAACTCTACCGTACCTGGTCGCCCTTCTGGATGACATCACGGTAGATCTTCTTCGCTGTGTCGCCCTTGTCCACGTAGCCCTCGAACCGCAGCAGCACGTCCTGAGCGGATTATTGATTGATCTACCGTAATCAGGAAATATCGATTTAGCTACAGTAATCGGGATTATCGATTGACCTGCAATAATTAGGAATTTTCGATTGATCTACCGTCATTTATTGATTGATTACAATAATCGGGATTATTGATTGATCTACGATAATCAGGAAATATCGAAGTAGCAACCGTAATAATCGAATACCGTACCTTGTTCTTGATCAGTCCCACCATCTCGCCCGTCTCTCCCGGCTTGCAGGGCACGGCGAGGCCGTTCTGAAATAGCAGTAATTAAAGTCAGTCTTCGATTCTTCAATCGTACTTCCCTAACGATCAGTCGCAATCATCAGAAACGGCCAGCTAATACAAATTGGTTCTCTATTTCCCATCCACCGTACTTTCCAGAACCCCATACGGTAGTGCAATCACTTCTTGGCCCACCTTTGCATCCCGGAAAATGCCACGGAAATACACCCATTCCTCGATACCTGCCTACCGTACCATCTACCGTACCTGATCTCTGATGAGTTGTCCGGTCTCCTCATCGATTCGCACGAGTCGCACGGGGTACAGAGCGGAGATGAAGGGGTAGATGGGGAAGAAACCGCACGAGCCAACGTGATTGTCAATGTTCACTACAAGATACGGTATGAGGAGGAGGGATACGATCGTATCCCTTCTTAATCACTACCGCACTACCGTACTCACATCTTGACGTATCCATCACCAATCAATACCACTACCGTACCATCATTCTAGCGTACTCACCAATATTCGAGTTGCCCTCGGTGGATCCGTACAGCTCTCCGACACGCTCGATGCCGAATCGCGACGTGAACTCGGGCCAGATCTCGCCACGCAGTCCGTTGCCCCACATCATGCGGATCTGTGAGAGAAGGAGAAGATCGATATCAGATACCGTATCCGGAAAACCGAAACCTATGTTTTATCGATTTAAAAAAAAACAAGAGAAATCGCGTATAATTGAATAGCTGAAAAAAGAGTAGATAAGAAGTTGGTGAAACATGTACAACACATTTCACCTGTTAAACTCAAGGAATTCGTCATTTTGATTGAAAAATCGATAGTATTCCATATCTACCGTACCGTACCCCTGACTACCGTATACCTTGTGCTGCTTCTCTTCGGGAGTCGGCTTCTGGGCGAGCAGGTAGCGGCACAGCTCGCCAATGTACTGTGAGCACGTGCAGCCGTGCGCGACCGCGTCCTGAATGAATGTTCTCGGGGTTACGGTATCGATCGATATATCAGAATACGGCAATCACTAAATATCCTCTATTCACCATACAATGATGTATCAACTGTACAGTAAAGATAAAAAGGTTAACTTCTTTACTACTGCACTAATGAGGCGGATGTATGTCAATCGTACTGTACCGCAACTTCCCAGATTACTGTATATCCCTTACAATCAATATGCTACCGTACCTTCCAGAAGTTGGAGGCCGAGAACTTCTTCCTGATTACGATGGTCGTTCCGCGCGTGATCGTCGAGCCGACGCCGAGGATTCCTGCGCGGCAGCGGCGTTATTATCGAGCACCAATCAGCGCTCCGCCCACTAATCGATAGTTAACTATTTTTATTTGTCACGCGAACAGGCACTGGAATCGCTCGCACTTGTCCCTTCAGACTACAGAAAAACTCGGCAACCTCCACTCACATAGTCACACAACTTCGAAAATTTCTGTCAGTGAAACATTACTTTTCGGGATGAAAACACATAAACTTCGCCTGCTGATCTGCCCAGGCTTCACATCATAATCAATAATGCCATTATAGGCTCCGCCCCATCTCGATGTCTCGTCCACTAATCAATCAATTCCTGATAATAATAAAATGACGCTATCTGCATTAGCTCATCAAATTTCACCAGGCTCAATCAATACAGACAGTAGGCTCCGCCCCCTTCGCTAAGCCCCGCCCCCTCCCCAATCCGTCGATACCTGCGGCCGAGTGGTACACGGGCATGGTGATGTACACGCGGTCCTCGTGCTTGATCCCGAACGCCTCCGCCGCGCCCATCGCCATCCAGTAGTAACTGAACGGAAATTTCGGAATTATAATCGCGCACCAGATCGGCGCGAAGCTCCGCCCACTTTTCGAACTGTTTAATTCGTTAAAATATAATTTGATCTCATCTAATCAGTTGTCAAGATTTCATTGTCAGTTGTACTCCATTCAACTTACCATGCATCCTTGATACCCCAACCCACCTAGTCTGCCTACTTCGTAAAACGTGTATTTCATTCACGCAAATGTGCCCAATACGTACACTTTTGGTTCCTACCGTTGCCAAATAGTTACCGTACTCATCGTTCTAACGTATCATCTTCTCCTACCGTATCCTACCGTACTCCACTTACCGGAAGTGTTTGATCACTGCGGGCTTCGGGTTGCCGGTCGTTCCCGAGGTGTAGATGTAGCAGAGCACGCCTGAATGTCGATTGCGTCTATTGATCTACCGTACCCTACCGTATCATCAATAGTCAATACAATAAATTGGAGCAAAATCACAACATGCCCGTTCACTGTTCATTTGTGTTTCACTCGCTCTTTAAGTCTCAATTCGATTTGAACTTTCGATCCCAATCTGTAGCACAATCGACCACCGCGTGGTAGTATTGTGGAACAGATTCTACCCACCGATCCTCGTCCTAATCTACAGTAATCTTCTCCGATTGCCCTACCGTACGCCTGCAACCGTTCACCACATCTACCGTACACAGATCTCAGTTCCACAGTACTCCTGCGTCTACCGTACTCACTTTGGAAGTCGACCTCAGGACACTTCTCGGGTTCTTCCTCACTCGCTCCGTCGATGCTCTGCTCCAGATTCTCGGCGGTCTCCGCGTCACCGCTGTTCACGAACGCCTTAATTAATTAATAATTAGCAACGTTAATTGAGAATAGCCTTCACAGCGGGTGTTTAGCGCACATGCCGGAACTATTTATGAGCGGAAACGAATATTCTTTTTCGAAAATATGTAAAAACTCACCTTAAGGTCCTTGGCGATCAGTCCTTGCGCTTTCGCCTTCTCGAGAGCTGCAAATGGGTAGGTTTAAACGATCGCGAAATTTGAGTGGCATAAATTCCAGTCTTCTATGTGTTTCACTCATTTCTTATCACATCGTGCACGCAAGATTTCCGATTTTGGCTTGACAACTATCACAAGAGCACTCTTCCAACAAGCGCAAAAATTCGAGGATTTCGACCCGATTCATCTCCGTTTCACCAGCACCTTATCCCTACAAGTGATCGAGTTTGTTTAATGTTCATCTTGCTTTCATCATCATATCAATGACCTTAAGAAAAAGCTCCGTACATTATTCAAATTTCATATACGCTCCGCCCACAAATCAATAACTCTAGGCGCCGCCCCTAATTAACAACTGCGCTCACTGGGCAGCAGGGAGGTGGTGGTGATGACGCTCTTTGCCTTGGACACGTTTATCGAGTGTCCGAGGGGCTCCAGCTTGAGATTCGAATTGATGAAGGCAGAGACGACACCGATCTGAGAAGGGTTTACGGTAGAACCATTTATTGATTGATTACTAAAGCCCTATAGTGCGGTAACTATGGATTTATTGGGACACATGGGTTAATAGATAGAGGATGAGGATACGAAGATCTGAGAAGATTACGGTAAAGCCTTTACCGTAAAGGAAGGGTACGGTATCGTCTTTCTTGATTACAGTAACCCTACAGTATCAATTATTTTTTATGACACACGATCACGGATAGTGGTCTGAGAATGCTGCACCGATCTGCGAGATGCGTTAGTTAGAGAGTACTGTACAGATTTTGAGCCACTCTAGGGGATTTTAGTCAATTTCCTTCCTCCAGTGTAAGCGAGCATTGCATAGTTTCTCCTCGCTTGATTACATCACTCTAGTGATCAATGCTGCCTCTAAATGGCCACGCATGCACACGCGACAAGAGAGGGAGCAAACAACAACGATGGGATCGGATTAGAAACACGCGCTTCCTTTTCGCTTTCTGACCGATCACTCAAAAAAGGCGATTAGTGACAAAACTAGCAAAACATGTAACAAGAACACCTAAACACTGCTGATACTCAAACGAGATCTAACTGTATTTAGGTAAAAAGTCAAGACGAGACGTTTTCGAAAATCGCTAATTCATGTTTCACTAGGTCTACATAGATCAACTAGGGAAAGTAGATGCAATCACAGGATAGAACACAGTTTCTATAAAAACTATTGTAAACTCGCTCGCCAATAAATACTCGCTGCTCTACCGTCACCCCATCATATCGATGATCTACCGTACCATACCGTACCTCCCACTTATCGATCTATCTCCACCTACCGTACTCGCTACCGTACCTTGGAGAGGCCGAGCCAGAGGGCGAAGAAGTCGATGTTGTTCTCCATGAAGAGCGCGACGACATCGCCGTGCTTGTAGCCTTGCGTCTGCAATCGATCGATTATCGTAAGCTACCGTACCCATCCATCACTGTGATCCAAAATTCTACAGTATCCATCGACTCACTACCGTAATCTTCCATGATCTACCGTATCAGTCTATCAATTTGAAAGGTGCCGTAATCTACCGTACTACGTCCATCCGACAATGTTCTCCCAAACACCTGGCCCAATCCAATTGGCTCGGCACATTTCTCAACATTTTTTCAGACTGTGCTCATTTATGTTTCACATATCCAATAATTTCTTATCATCCAATAATTTCAGAGCAATGCAATTCTGAGGAAACAGTTGGTCTATAATTTATGTGCCCGCACTATCGACCGCGACTCATAACACTCGTGTTTCACCCACTCCTCATCTGCCTGCTGTCGCAACGAAATGCAATGTGCAGTCATTTCTTTTGAAAAAAATACTATAAATCGATATGCCCGAGCGTCATAAAAGTTTGCCGTAACCCCCCCCCCCCCCAGAACTTTTGCTCCCTTGGCATGTCATCACACCCGCATTCGGGCACATCTTTGTACGAAATTCTTCACTATTTTCATCCAATTCCCCCTGCACGTATACCGCACTCTACCCTCTACCGTACTCTGCTCACGCCGGGCTCTATTCTACTTTGCTCCCTTCTCTCTATCTCTGTATCTCTGCGCTCTCTTCCTTACGCTTGCTCTCTCGCCCAAAAGTGTCCAAAGCGTGTACGAGTGACACAATCGTCATTGCGTCGTAGCAGTGATAAGAATTGATAACAACGGTTGGGGGGAATGGAGCAAAGGAGCGTACGAAAGCAAGAGACTCGCTGATAAAGATGCGACCGTGGAATTTGCAGTGGTCTTCGAGACCCTTCGTGCGTAATCTAGAGGCCATGAGGCTAACAGTTCACTCATAGCAAGAGAAGGAGCAACGTTCAGCGTGAAAAGATCTCTATAATTTTTCGCACTTTGCATCAATCATTAAAGTTCCTCGTCACTTATATGCTTCAGCAGTGATACTTATCATTTGCCTTCCTTGCACTTCGATTTAGCTCTGGGATAGAAGTAAATGAAAACGTTAAAAAACAATCGATCGAGCATCCCAAATAACCCGAAATTTCGTCGTTTCACCAATATCACAACGCTTACAACTTGTTCCCTAACTGATCCTTGCACTCCCCATTGCTGAACCACTTAAAATCACATAAATAGTAAGAATTCCAACAAAAATGTTTCGTCATCACTTCTTTCCAGGCACTTTTCCGCCGACACAAAGCCTCTCTATTAGAGTCCCAAACTCATCGACCAATCGAACAACCCCAAATCGCACCCTTTGCGACCCCCATGAGGAATGTGTTTCACTGAACCTACACAGTCGTTTCCGCAATTAAATTACCCTAGCGTTTGGCCAACGCTGAATTACAGGTCCAATATCTCTGCCGATCAAAGACCAAAGATCAAAGATCAAAGATCACTCTCACCTTGAAGTAGTTGGCGTACTTGTTCATCAGCTGGTTCAGCTCGCGGTAGTTCATGCGGCGGCCTGTTTCGATCTGGAATGGGGATTCTGTAGCTAAGGTACCCTGATGCTACCGTACCCAACAGTCAAAGATCTTGCTTCACTTTCATCATGCAACATCGTGCACATGCGCGGCGCCGTTTGGTAAACGTCGTCGCCGAGTGCACCACCACGCACGCTACCGTACCTCAACTGCGGCCTCCTTCAGCGGGTGCTCTCTGACTCTCTCGAGGAAGATTTCGTGCATCGGTCGATTGGCATTGAGGCGCTTCTTTATCTCGCGTTTCACGCGAATTAGAAGGAAGAGACCACTGAAAATGCACGATTAATGATTGATTTCCGTGATCGATACCGTACTAATTATGCCGTATCCCCATAATCGATCCATAATGCTCATACCGTACTCCATCCCGCTATCGTTCCCCTTACCACTTCCCCATCTGAGATCTCTCGGCTACACTAGACACTTTCGACCGGTTCCACTCTCCCCGATACACTGCGGCCACACCCGGGTGCGTAGTGTGCTCATGCTGGGCGCCTTTTAGTAAACGTCGCCGTCGATGCGCACTCACACCACGCCGCACTCACGTGAGATCTCGCTTGATCGTCTTGCGGGCGCGCTGCGCAAACTCGGTCCTCATCAGGCGGTAGACGGCGAAGACGCTGAGTACCAGCCACCACCTGGAGAAGATTAATCGATAATGGAGGATTATGGCAGTCGGGAGAGGAGTACTGTACCCTAGGGTAGTCTCAAATGGACGATATTGCCGGAAACGGTAACCGTAATGAAGTACTGTAACTAATCTAGCTACTGTAGCTAGAGCCGAATCGATACGCAAACTCCTGCGCAAATCTAACCGTTTCGGTGCTGTTCGAACCGAGAGCAACTCCACCCTATCTTAAATGCGGAACCGTTGGCCGATTTGCGGGAGGAAGAAACGACGAAAGCCGAACTCTCTTCATTTCGTATGTTCTCTCGATCTGTCTGATCGATTAGAAATCATGCGAAATTGAGAGAGCCGGATGAGAGCTATTTGCAAATCGAGGAGGGGAAATTGAGTGATGGGAGGTAATGAACCGCAGACAGTTGTTGTTGGATCGAAATTCGGGGCCGCGCAGCCATTTTTCCGCTCGAATAAAGGCGCAGTTTGCGCACGTAGGACCAGGTGGTGTTGAGTTCCAGGTTTTATACAAATAATTATACAAAAGATTCGTGTAAACACGAATATTGCGTCGAATCTCGATTGGAAAATTGAAAAAACAACCCAGATACGCGACCTAACCGGGGGTAAGTTGACTATATCATTGCCACAGCCTCCCATTTAATTGATCATGTTAGTTGATAGTGCTTTCCCCTCACTGTACTTTACTGCATTTTATCATTATATTTTCGCTATCTGTTGTTTTCTTTCACTTTCGTCCTCCCGTCGTAAAACCTGTAACTCTGCTCCCTTTCCGGCGCGGTTCTTTGCAAAATACCTGCAGTCGCTGCACAAAAATCTATGTTCCCGTTACCGTACCCATCGCCTACCGTACTCATTTCTCGAATAATTCTTTCTAACATTAACGATGGACGTTCCTGCAGGTCCATTTCCCAGTGTAAGTGCAGATATAAACTTATAATAACTTATAATAACATCAACTACCGTTACTTATCTAACCCCTACCAATCGATATTCCCTCTGCCTACCGTATCTACCGTAACCCCGAAAAAAACAATAAAAACTCACGAGTTGCGGCCGACGATCATCATGGCTACGGCCAGTAGGCCGATGCGGAACAGTGCCAGCCGGGGGGTCTCCTCCATCACCTACAAGAGAGAGAGAGATAGTGGGAGGTACTGTAGCGTACTGTAGGATGCAAATATTAATCATTCATTTCTTCATTGAAACACTTTCAACGGACGGCGAAAGACCACTGAGAATGGATAATGCAAAAAAAAAGATTTATATGGGTAATTGAATCAATAATTGATGCGGTTAGTGCTCTGCAACAGAGCATCGCGAGACAAAGTAGTGGAACAATTCACCCTCAAGAGCGGCCACTCTCTCGATTCCCCGCGGTCTTTGTTATCAGTCAGTGATAGCGAGGACGATGCTCGACTACAGCGACGCAAGTGATTACATTATCGATCAATTTGTTATCGATTGAACGATTCTCAGGATGACGCGTCATTGTCGAACAGTCGATTGTTCTGTAGTATACCGTAGGATACGGTAGGCGTACGGGACTAATTCGATATCGATTGACCAATCAAAGGGCATTGCATGTCATTATCGATTGGTCGATTCTCTGAATGGCGAGACGGGAAATAATCGGAAACAAACACAAAGGTCGTTGTTATCACGAGCACTCGCACTTTCTATGGGCAGATATTATCTAATCAAGGAGCAATATAACGTGATCGGAGCGAGGGACGAGACCGAGCGGAAAGATACCGTATCAAATCAGAATTTATTCTCGCCAATTGTCTAATCTCGGATGGGTGAATTATGTTTTGTTTTTTCAAAATACATGAGCTTAATTGAAATTGAGCCATTGTGAGATCTTGGATCGCTGCGGCAGGAATTCACCGTGTTTCTATATTCCAAACCTCGGAATAATGGGACTATCACTACTTTCTGCAGCACAAATTCTGCAAGATAAATTCGTTGCTACGCTCGATGCGCGATATTGATGTGTTATCAACTTATCGAAAAGGCGAGCGCGCGAGTAAGTGAAGGAAGAACGGGACAGTGTGTTCCCACAACACTAAAAAGTAGCTGATGTTTTATTCCCGTGGCGCTCCTTGCGACGTAACCTCACGACTCGTTCCATTTCGCATGATTTATGCAGCTAGACAATGATATGGACACATTCTTGCAGGCCTACTGGTAAATTACCCTAATGCGATCTAACGTCCTGCAGTTTCAACTAAATCACCTATCTGACCCCTCGTGACCTGCGCGAGAGTACTGTTTAAGGAAGAATTAACTACGGGAGAGCGGAGATCACTAATGACGTAGTGTGCCGCTCATATCACCATTCCATACGTTGTTTTTTGATTAGATAAGTCACGGCATGTACAATTACTGATGATAGAAACGGCTCATGAGGTATCACTGCGAACCTCAGCCACCTATGTATCACAACTACCCATCACGGCCTAAATTCACTAGGCTAAACAATTGAGTCGGTTGAGAATATATACCAACATTTCAGTACGTACTAACACGCCACTGCATCGACGGACTATGACTTCCTATCGCAGCCTGAAATCAACGAGTATCAATGGCCGGCCATAGTACAAGCAAGACTAAACATCGCTACGCTCCGCGCACAAATGATCACGATAGGCAAGGAATCGTCTGAATCTCTCAATTTCATGCACTCACTCGCGCTGTCGAACCGGCGAGACGACATCTAGCTATCACCGAACCGAAGGGACTTGCTAACATTCGAAAAGCGCGCTTATATATACCTCTTGTTGCTTATTTCAACAGTGATGCGTCGCCTAATCATACAACTCATAGCCAATATACATGGCCCCGATGACACATGCAATCAGCGGGAAAGGGATCAGGGTTCAAGCAAGACTAGAGCGCTTGTCAGCCCACGAACAGCATAGAAGTGACTGGGTTACTGCTATCAAAGATCGGTTCAAGCAAGATTAGACCAACAACCATTAAAATATTGTCCTATGTAACGTAAAATGTCAACTAATAACCACCACACGGCCTCTCCCAACGGTTATTACCACGCAATGGTACTTGAAACCACCAGGTTCGTCTCTAATCATGGATCAAGCGAGACCAATGGAAATTGAAATATCCTCCTATAACCCATTGAATTCCGTGTACCACTACCACGTGGGCTCTACTAATGATTATCACTGATCACTGACGCACGGAATCAACGAGTTCGGGATCATAGTTCCGCGGTAATCAGGGTTCAAGCGAGACTAGGGCGAAACATCTTCTCGCTTTCCACACAAATGATCACGATTAGATGAATGGACAAGGGAAAAGAGGAGAAATGATCGAGTTGAGAAGTGGATGCTAGTCATATCGCGCGCCCGGGCTCTTATGTATTGATAGTGGCCGTTATCAGGCCCCGTCTCCCTCCTATCATCTCTCCATTCCTCCTGATCTCTATGCAGTCAGAGTGCGCGAGAGACAACGTTAAATGGAGAGAGTCCAGAACATTACCCTCATTCCCTCGTCCCCTTAACCTAATAGCCATGTCATATTGCTATCTGACGCCCTGCGAGAACCTAACAAAAGGAGGAATTTGCTCTGCCATTAAAGGGGGACGCTGCGTAGTGTTGTCAGGGTGAAGAATCCGACTCTTCATTACCAGTATTCTTTCACAGGCTACGATACTATGACATACCATGATCAAATCCGCATTATAGTGGCACAGTTGCAAAAGAAGCTGTGAAGAAGATTGGAGTGACTATTCGAATGATTGCAGAGCAATCTCTCCCACGGATGATATCTACCTGTCGCGGCATCGAATCAACGGGAATGAATTTGGCAGAGGTCAATGATCGTGAATCAAGCCGGAGATATAGGACCGTATTCGCAAATTCGAAACAAAAACAAAATTTCGAATATACCTGGAATCCGGGCTTCCTCAGCCAGTAGGCGAGTTGCGACAGCATCGGGTCCTCCATGATCTTTGATCTCTGTAAAGTATGCATTTGATCAGACTGCTAAAAATGGCTACTTGCGAAATCGGCCGAACTTGCGTCTCACAAAAATCCGCTTACGTTTCAGTCTCACATCCAATCCTTTAGTCTGTATTATCCTACCGTCTCAATTATTCAAGGCCTCACCCTCGCACAAAACTCAACATCGGAGCCTAGTAGAGTACGGAAGTCAGGTCAGGTTGGTCGTTCTCTATCTCAGAAAAGCCAAAATAACTCACGTCAGGGGTTACTGTAGTTCTCTCTCGGGTGTCGGATGGGTCGGTAAGACTGGGCTGGTTTCTCTTCTCAGACTCCGCCCTCTTCTATGTTCTCCTTCGCCCTTCTTCTCCTCACAATAACATGTACCCGTTGGACGGCCCGCCTGGAATCACTCATCGGTACTCTCTCAATTCCGCCTGCTCTCTCGTCGGTCAGAGCAGGCGAGAGAGCGTGCGGAATGAGGAGAGTCGCGCGACTGGTCAATCGACGGCAATAATACACTATCAATTAGGCGGCGGGCAACGAACACGGATGATTGTGATGGGGGGGGGGCGAGAGATGATTAGAAATGGAGAGGGTGCAGACAGGTAAGAGATGAGGAGAGACAATGGGATTCGATGAGAATCAGAGATCGCGAGATATCACATAATTGAAGGAGTGCAATGGCTACTATGATCGCACTCTACCCGCGTGATAATGCATACGTTGCCGCATTTTTCGCCCATCGTTCATATTCAGGTAGAGAAAGCGAGAGATAATGCGAAACGGAGAGTGCGCAGATGCACGAACTATTTATCGCAAATTGAACTGTCTACAGTCTGAAAAATGCAGTCAACCGCGAAATCGACGCCCACAATTTGACTCTAAATCGTAAAGTGACGGCAAGTTTCGCTGGTCAAAAGCAGTAAAATACGAATGAGAAAGTTTTGTACGATAAAATGCCCAATTTACAGCCATTATTCGCCGTGAAAATTAAGAAATTCGCGATATATCACTTAAAAATAGCGGGGAAAATATTTTGAAATTGATCGGTTTGCAAGCTTTCACCGAAGTGCCTTTCTCTAACCTTTCGCTGGATGAGTCACCTCCCTTTCCTGCTTCGAAAAAAGTCGCAGGCAACTACGGCGATCCCCCACAGAGAAAAAGGAAAGAGAGACATTTGGCAGGGTTATCTTACGGAAATTGATCCCGCAATTCAAATAAGACCACTTTTTGACTGTTCTGGATTGCTATGGATGAGGTCATGGAATTCTAATGAAATCCAACAGAAAACAATCGAATAATAGCGCGAACAATTCTAGAATTCGATCAAAAACACGATTCTGCAGGGGAGAAATTGGATGAATGGCGTGATCAAATTCGTCCAATTCCATTCAGGATTGATGACAAATCAGCCAATCAGCTGAGCGATGAGAGATCAAAGGGCGCATCCAGGCAATTGAGGAAACAGTGCAATTAATCAGGGAGATACAAAGAAAGGGTGCAAATGGACACGCCAGGAGAGCGTAGGTTTCAGCAAGATCGTAAAGTCGAAAGGTGCTGAAAGCATCAATCAGCAGAAGAAGAGCGTGCTAAATAAATCAAAATCATAATATACATCCGCGAGCTTTACGCGGTAAGTGATTTCAACATGGGCATTGTATCGAATGCAACTACGGTATACAATACAGTCAGGAATTCGCAGCGGAGAGAAGATAATAGCGAAGTCATCAGCCCAATGACAACGCCTCTACGCATCCTCCTTCGAACACGAGTCCCAGTGCTTCTCTCCATTCCACACGTTCTCTCGCCGGTCAGACAGCGCGATAGAGAACGCAAAGTGAAGAGATCAGTTTCAATCTCCCTCCTAGACCCCAGATTGAAAAGGAGAATTAGTGGTAGAATAGAGCATTGATCCGCATGGAACTAGAGGGAACGATCAAATTCGGTTTGCCCGCAATAGGTGATATTCGGTTTCAGCTAGATCATAATAGATAGAAAATATACATGGTTCGATAGTTCCAGGAAATCTTTTTTTAGACAAAACTCTCAATAACATCCCCTGAAAAGCCGCGCTAACGCTATCCCTCACCTTCCCCAATCCTTGAATAGAAGGATTAGTTTTCGAAACGAGCATGGTGAAGCTACCTGGAGCGATACAATTGGAGTTTCGCGCAATAGCTGATGTTCGGTTCCAACTAGATCATAATACACAGAAAAATAACAAGGCATATGTCGTACTTCCTGATTCTTGAACAAACGACTCAATAGATTCCTCTGGAAAGCCTCGCGAACACTATCCCACCAATTCTCCCAAATCCCACCCTGAATAGAAGGATTAGTGGCGGAATCGAGCATTGATCCGCATGGTGAAGCTATAGAGATATATCTAGTGAGGCAATCTATTTTGACCATCGCGTTCTCTCCTTTTCACTCTAATTCTCTCTTCAATCGCCCAAATCTCTCACTGAACAATACTCTCGTGCTAGCTACCCTATGAGAAAGCATGAGATATTGACGAACGGCCATAGTCAGACCTAGCCATCTCTTCCAACTAGATCGCGAGAAAAAAACATAAATTTTGCTCCCCGCATATAGTCAAGCCATACCGGTCAACTCTACCCTCCTCCGCCGCCGCTGTTCCCATCTCTCACGAGCGAAACAGCGAGCAATTACGGAGATAGAAAACAGCGCTAGTTGGTGACCCTTTGGAGCGCAATTACTTCGCGGGTGGCTAATTGCAGATCACGAGTATATCACCACCACTCCAAACCGTTTACAGCGATTGCAGTACAATTCCGACATTCGAAACTAGACTCTAGTCTCGCCTTGGCCACATAATAACGTGAGAAAGGGCAGGCAGAAAATCGCTGGAAAGTCCACGAGAGTGAGGAAGCCTGAGAATGGGAGGGAGACGAAACGATAAACATCCTGGTCCGTTTTTCAGCTCAAGATCATTAGAACATTCAAGGGAGGCTCTGCGCACTAATTGGACTATCGTTTCTACGATCATTAAACCACGTTTTGGAATGATAGATTCTTCTATAAATCGGCTCTCGTGATTGCGGATGCACTCACGGAAGGAAAAAGGGGAACGACGGGAACTGCGCACCACATCACTGTGCAAAAACCACCATGCTCGCTCGCTTTTGGGCGAAAGGGGGGGGGAATAAAGATCGACCATCATCTGCAAAAGCTCCCCTGACTCTCTCCATTCACTGTGCTCTCTCGCCTGTACAGTTCCTCATGCTGTTGGTCGTGTCTCTCTCATTCGCACACTCTCTCGCCGATCAGACAGAGGCGAACTCGCGCAAGCTCCACCCTGCGCACGCGTGTTACGCCATTGACAGATTCTAGCTCTCTATTTTAATGTCGAAATAAAAATTAATTACGACATTGCGCGATCGAGCAACGCTAATGACTGGTCGCAGAAACATTGCTATTACTATGCCGGCTAAATGATAGGATCGGAAGCGCCCGATATCGCGGAATCATAGCAGACAAGGAAGGAATGCCAGAGACCGGATGGCAGAGATAATGGGATATGGGAGAATGAGATCAATTGAGAATTGACAAGGAGCTATTCAGCAGATCATGAAACACAAAAGGTCCCTGTGCCCCATTACCACTCAATGTTCAAAGATGAAAATATTCTAAAAAGGAGCCGGTGAAAGACCACACTACGCAAATCGCGAAGCGCTAATCTTCCCATTAACAATCGAAATATCAGAACTGAGAGGCAACTTTGTCCAAGGTACTCGAATAGCGAGGAGAGATAAGAGATAGGAGAGATGAGGGGTAGCTAGAGGCGGAAAGGAAGTGACAAATCCTTATCTCTCACAACTATGACCTGTTAGATATCATTCAAAATGCAAAGAGTACCATTCTTCATTCTCCTTCTCCTGCTAGGGAAAGCCAGAAATAAGGATATCGTCTCTTCATTTCACACACTCTCTCGTCACTCTCGCCGGTGAGAGAGCACGGAAAAGGAGAGACGATACTCGTATTTCGAACCGCTAGGGAGAGCCAGAGGGGATAGGGGGAGAATGGGCGCCCCGCGCTCACTGAATGCTAAATCACGGAACAGGTATCATTTCCTGTGAGGGGACGGGGTGGGTATCAATGGCTCTCTCCATTTCACACGCTCTCTCGTCGGGTAGAGCGAGCGAGGGATCAAGCGGAATGGAGAGAGTCAGAGAGACGGTGATGGGAAGTAACTGTTCATTGCAAACTGCTCCTACTGCTAATTCATTTCCCGATTCCCGACCCTTTCAGAACAGTACTAAAGCGGAATCAGCGAGCGCCCCTGGGGGCACTCCTTTATCTAATGAATGGGCCTTTTCTGTCATTTTTCAGTACTCTCTCGCGACTCTGGCTAACGAGAGGTAGGGCAAAATGAAGAGCCGATAGCATTGATTTATCACGACTATAGCGCTTCATAATAACCGTCTCTTCATAGCAATACCCTTCCACTCGTCAAAATAGAGAGTAACTATGCGAAAAGAAGAGACAATTGCATGAGTTTCTAGCACATGTTGAAATGAGAGAGAACGAAGATGGTCCCGATTGATTTACCTCCTTTGAATGGTTAAAAAGGAGGAAGAATAGAGCAGAATAGGGAAAGGCCGACAATCCGGGACCGGTCAGAGAAAGAGTGTGTGGCAGGCTAAGCATCGCTTTGCGTGCGGGTTCCGAGCTCAGGTACTTATCAGTGGAATGGGAATGTGAAAGGTTGAAGATCTACACCCGCAGAAACCCTAGAAATCATGCCAAAACGATAGAAACTGAAGTAGTATGATCAAGCAACTCTCCGGAGAAATAATCAGGAAAAATCATAGACAAAAAGAAGGGAGTTAGCTCAATCATTCCTTTTTTTTCTTCCCATTTTTGCGCATGACCCTCAAGGTTTATTCGTCATCCCCATCACTCCTCTTGTTCTTCCTACCTATCAGCGTGTAAAGTGCAGTGGCAAGGTCGCTTACTCGCTATCTTTCTTGCCCCCTTCCAATGTAAATGCGACACGGTGATCAGGTGTTGCTGTTCTGCTACTAAATATCAGCGCTGATTCAATGCTTTAATTGATGATTAGTGTGGTATTCAAAAATTAAGAAGCCCTACCAACCACGTCGGAGAACGTTTTCGTTTCCCGACACTTCGCCGTTTCACGTCTATCATAAAGTCTCGGCGCGTAAAAAAAGCTTCAGTAACCTCCTCTTCAGTTGTTCAAACAAAATCAACCAATTCCCACCTAGTAGAGGTGATTAGTAGCGATAAAACCGTGGCAAATGCTTTGGAAATCGCTTAGGAAAGGCCCGAGAGCGAGAGCGAGACGACGCGGAGGGGTAAAGAGTAGCAACAACACCCCGTCACTCCCTCACTAACTGCCAACTGCTTATTGTTGCGGGTTGTTCCGATCAGAGAGGAGAAGAGGAGTAGAGAGAGAAGGGGTCAAAGAGTATCGCATATCAGAGAGACGGGAAGAGGAAGGCTGAAGACTAGAATGGATTTCATCTCAACCACGTTCAACAATTTAGTTGGAATGAAAAGTTGAAATGGCCTATTACTTATTGTAGGGAGAGAAGAATGGACAAAGAGCATCGTCTATCAGACTGACAATGAGACCAGGTGAATTCTGAACAAACCACATTCCGCCAATGGTGAACAATAATAGAATGGGCGCTAATCTTCGAACTTTAGCTTGGTGATCGCTAGAGGGACTCTACCCGCTGAGCACACTTGAACATTACACAGTTAGAAGCACAAAAAGGCCCGAAATCACTCTTTGGAACGTTTCCAGAGGGCCACGAATCGCTACAAACTACAATATGGTTGTCACCTATTCTCACAACGATACGTTATTACTCTTGAGAGGCTAGCCAGTGGGTTGAACACCTTTCATGCTCCGGAAAGGGACAAACTACACACACCACAGCTCGATAGGCGGGATTGACTCAGTCCTACTCCATCCTCACAATCAGACATACTCTGAAGGAAGACTGACCAGAATCCACGCCAACGGGGTAAACACCCCGCAGTCAACACGAAGTGCACCCCTTTCGTGCTACTACACTACCAGAGCAACCGAATCGCGGCACAAATTGTACGCCGTTTCTGTGGCTTTTTCTGCGCTGAGCCACTCTCTGGCTAGAGAAAGAGCAATCCATTCGGCTCCCGGGAATCAACCAGATCAACTACCATTTCATATTGGCTTCCCGTCACAATCGCCTGCCTGGTTCTCCCGTTTCGCCAAGCTCTCTCACACTGACTGACCGGCGAGAGACAATGTGAAATGTGGAGACGAGTGCACTACTTTCTGTCATGATAGCTTGCTCCCTCCACAACCAACCTATTCCCGCACATACAATAAAGGTGGAATGACATTAGCCCTCCTATTTCTAGTGCGCTGTTGAGAGACAACAATACTGCGTGGCTTGAGCTCAAAAGTCAACCTATTCTGGTTGAAAATTGCACTTTGAGGTCAAAAAGAAAAGAAAGCAGCAAATTGAGAAAACGCGATGAAAATCAAACAATAGTTTTGGAGGCGTTTCGTTTCCAACACACATTTCGGCCCTACCAACGGTGATTCGCTTCCGTATGCACTGGCGGCTCCTAGCAACCGGGATCCAGTCACCAACCAGCGCAACATGAGAGCACATTCGATTAACTTGCTCGGAATTATGAATAAAATCGGCAGGCTGATATCGGTTACATGCGGACCATTAAGGCCGTGACATTTCGATATTGCTAATAGAAGCGATTGAACATCTCAGTACTTGTGAAAAAAGAATGATAGAAAAATGCAGGATCGACTAGCAGTTTCCTCCTTAGCAAACTGAAACACCGCACTGACTGGTCTTTCTACTATGCACGAAAACGGCATTACTCGATTGCAAATCAAGATGCGATAGACATCTGCTTATTAGTCAAGCGAACACAAAGTGAACTGAACCCCGCTTCTTGGATGGATGCGCTCTGTCTCTCTCATTTTGCCTTGCTCTCTCGTTTCTCTGACCGACGAGAGACAATGGAGAATGAAGAGACGAGAACATTGTTCGCTTCTTGCCTAAGGGGATTCTCCTCCAGATACGAAGGCATGATAGCGGCCAAATCGGAGCAAGATCGATAGCCATCTACACCATCTCGTACATACTACAGTATACTATGTCGTTGCTAAAACCAGGAAGTCAGACTTTCCGAATTTAGCGGAGAGCGCGAAAAGTGTGCGAACCTGCACGGATCAGGAGGGATTATCGGTGGGAAAGAAGGAGATGAGAACGGAGGGAGATGGGAAGCGTATGGTCTCTTCATTCCTCATGATCTCTCGTCCATCAGACAAAGCTAGAGAGTATGGAAATTGAGGAGAGACAGACACGAAAGATCAACGACCAAACTTGCACCAAAGTTCAAACAATCTTCTACCCAATGACATCCAGTTTCAGGGCGTATCGAATAACTGGAGTCATGGAACAAACTAATAAAACAGGAAGACAATGAGGAACCAATGAAACAATCGAGGAAGCGCCCAAAAAAGGAGGAGTGCTCTCGTCTCTTCATTTTGCCTTATCTCACCAGCCAGAGACGCGAGAGAGAGTATTGCAAAATGAGAGACCGAGACCTTTTTCGACATGTCTGACCCCACGCAACAATAGAGCGAACACACTGCCGATACTATCTGTTGAATCTGACCAACCGACGCATTTCACACGCTCAATAGTGGGCATATTATGCAGGAAATTCCGGAAAAAAGGAAGAGAAATCTTTTTGAGTCGAAACACTGGCTAATTTATGCTGATCTTCCGTGTTCCATTGTCTGGAAAGAGCGAGGAAAAAATGAAAAATGAAGCAGCGAAGAGTGAACTCGAATCAGATAAAACTGCGTTTATTCACGCCAAAAAATAATCTTAATAACCAATCAATGTCACCGTTCCAGGGGTTACAACAAAGAAGAAACGAAAGGAAGAGAAGAAGGAAGGGTACAAACTGGGAGACCATTAGCCGTGCTCCTTTCCACAATCATTACTGGCGGTGGAGGATCAGCAATTGGTTAGAGACCATGGTAAAGTGAGAGAGCGACAGAGAAAGAGAGAGGGAGACGGTTTGCGAACGCGCGTCTCTCCTATTTGGCAGCAGGTGGGTAATGGTCAGACTCTCTCTCTCTATTTTCCATACTCTCTTGCTAGCTCTGACTGGCGAGCGACTTGGGAAATATGAGAGAGTCAATCGGGTCAGACTCTCTTCAATCCACATGCTCTCTCGCTTTCTGTAACCGGCGAGAGAGCGGGCAAATATGAGAGACGCCGATGATTGTACAACCAATCAGGTGACGAATGCGAACCTCAAGAAGTCAGAGAGACGAGCAATCGTCTGACTCTCTCGCTTCTCCATGCTCTCTAGTTCGCTCTGACCGCAGAGAGAGCAGGTCAATCTGAGAGACGAGAGCAAACTGTAAACTGCTTGCGCCCAATAAAGTTTACGAGGCGAAATTGCCGGCTATTTCGCATGACGAACGGCTCGATTTTTTGGCTTTTTTCAGTAGAATATCTCCGATCACTATTCCACAACAATTCATCTTAACTATATGAGACAAGTGAAACATTGATCTAGCATGAATCATTTTCGAAAAACTTCTAGAATCACAAGACAGGGAACCGAATTTGATATTTTTTACCAGCGGCATTAGACCGATCATTGTTCCACATCAATTTATCCGGACTGTATCAACCACGTGAAACCTAGATCAAACATGAGCATTTTTCAAGATCGCGTAGGATTGCTAAATCTAATGAAACACGTCAGTTCTGCCGAAATTTTGCTGAAAAGGAGACCGAAACTGATCTAATTTAACCCCAACCTCTCGTTCAAGGTAGAGAAAAGTAGGGGAATTCCAAAGTGGAGCTCTTCTCTCAAGTAGTCGTGGTGTGGTGAGATCAAGGGTGTGCGATCGCGCTTCAGATTCAAAAGAAACTTGTTGATGGAATTATTCTAGTGCTGACAATTCGAAGGGTCTGCACTCTTTTCTAATGTTGCAAGCGATTTTGTGTAATTCTGAATAGTAGAGCAGATCAAGATCGGCTGAAGCACAACTGCACCTACGAATCCTCGGTTCCAAAAATGCGCTAGTTTCAGGAAAATACCACCAATGTCAACGGCAAATCACGCAACAAAGGCGCCCGCATTACTCTCTAGCGCCTTCTCACCCTATTAGTTAGTGAAACCCCGCAACAATGAATAATACATTCCAAAATCGTGCATTTTCGGGTGTTTTTACAAATTCGACTAATGATAGTCAAGCCCTAGCGAGAAATTAGCAACAATAGCGCCCGCAATATAGCAACTACGGCTTTTCGAGAACAGAATATCGAGCGACAATCAGGAAAAACTCCAACAATCTCTGCAACAATACTCGCAGCAAAGGCGCCCGCAATACTTGACATTACTCCCCAATGAAACCCGCAAGAGCGAGTGGGGGAAATTAACCCGAGAGGAGAGCAAGTTACTGCGAGACAAACACGCGAATGGAATTGGAGGGAATAGAACAATGGAACCGCGCAAATCAACCATAAACTTACTGCATTCACAGGAAACGCCCGCTATACAAAGCAACAATGGGTCAATCATTGACTGTTCTACCATCGGAATCGCCTATACAATGCGATCAGAACCTCAATCTGACGGGTTGGATTCTCGGTTAGGAAACAGTTCGAAAGTACGGAAAACGAGAAGAACCAGACATCTCGAAATAGACAAAGGGAGGGTCAAACCACAAAATTTGTTCAATTCTGTGCGAGAATTCTCGAGAATAGGTGACAATCTCCTCTCGAACCCCATCAGGCTATTTGATCCGGCAGATCCAAAAGGGTTGGACGACTTGGCACTTTGCCAATACACTTCTGACACGCCGCCAGCAAATATAATCGAGATGGAGGGGCGAACCACACCTGATCTAAGTCAATACGGATGGCGAGGGAGGGGAATGGTCTCGTCTCTTCATTCTGCCCTATCTCTCGTCAGTTACAGCGACGAGAGAGCATGGCGAAACGAGAGAGACAGAGAGCATCCATCGAGAGAATGGGCGAGAAAAATGAGAGGGTGGCGAGAGGGTGAAAGATGGCGCTGAGAAGAGGGGAACGGCAGGGCGCGGAATTCCGAAACGCTCTCTCCATTCGCCCTACTCTCTCGCGCTGTCTGGCCGGCGAGATAGCGCGTTGAGTGGAGAGACGGATGGCTCTCTTCCTTTCCCATGCTCTCTCGGCGGTCAGAGACGGCGAGAAAGTGTGCGAAATCGAGAGAGTGCGCTCTTTATTCGCCAGAAGGGGCGCGCGATACGACGGAAGGGAGGGAGCAATGGTGGAGATGAGTCTCGTCTCTCCATTCTCCATGGTCTCTCGTCGGTCAGACAGAGGGGGAGAGTGGGGGAAAAGGAAAGAGTTAGGCCATCGCTCAAATGTCTCTCGAAAGAAGGGAAGGGAAATTGGCAGCGCGAGCGCCAGAGAGCAAATTAAAATTTGCGAGAGCGCGTTCTTTCGTGTTTCACCTACATGCCAACATCCAGTACCGCACGGAATTCTCAATATCTAATTGCCGTAGAAGAAGAATAGAAGACTTGTTTAAACGCGCGTTGCTTTCCTCAAAGAACCAAATGTCACAAACCCGACTTGTGTTTCACGTCCACCATAACACGAATAGCTAAACAAATTAAGAATATGCTTCTTAGATAAATTACAAAATAAAAAAGGCCAAGATACAAAGCAAATAATACACCGATTTCCAAATCGTCACTCGCTCATTCCATAAACGAGCGTCCCTACAGTGCAAATTCTTGCGTTACACACAAGCAAACGAGGGGGGGGAGCTCAAAGCGATGCTAGGGAATAAAAGTGACAGTCTCTTCATTCCTCACGCTATCTCACCCAGTCTGACGGGACGAGGGACTGTGGGAAACTGAGAGAGCTGTAGGTCAGACAGTACGAGATAGTGCGCGAACTTGAGAGAGACTTGTCTCTGCGCTTTCTCCATTTCGCATGCTCTCTCGCTCGCTGCGACCTACACGACGGGATATAAGATTCGGAAAATACCGAGCACGTACGTTGAAACCCGAGGCGGTCGGGGCCATTTCGGACTATGGGACTGGCTCGCCCGTCCAGAAAGAGAGAGAAACTAGCTACTGAGAGGGCGCAGGGGGTGAAAGACGGGGCGAGAGAGTGTGGCAAATGGAGAGAATAGAGGGGGGCATCGTTGGGAAGAGAGGGAGCTACGTAATATGTGAAGTAGGCGCATCTGGATTTGCGCGAGGCAGAGAATGACACCTCCCCCCGTCCTCCCGTAGGATTGAAGGGTTTCATGTATAGACGGACCCCTCATCTATGACTGGCTCGAGCTGATTCTCTCCTCATTTCTCATGGCCTCCCTATTTCAGCAACGAGCACATCCCTCGGGCAGTCTTTTTTTTCTAGGGTTCGTTCGAGAAAATATTTTAAAAGGAGCGTATAGAAATTTTCAGGATATAATCCAGAATGCGAGATCAAAAAGGTATCTAGCGCCGTCTATTTTAGATGGCGGGCATGAGTTATAGTCTAGAAGTACAAAAATACACACGCACAATGTAATATCTTGTAGTGAACGACAAGTTGACATCATTTTCGCCTCCAGAACAACGGAGTAGACATTTATACTAAATTAGTCAATAAAACGGATTATCAAGGCAAAAGATGAAAGAACTGGATCGTTGATACCGGATCGAAAATTACTGCTCGTTAAAAATCGATAAACATATCACGAGGTACGTCTACCGTAATCCACGGGGATACTGTAGCTAGCGAACGGGAGCAGATATATGATAGGTATGATACGGTAGCGAAAGAACTCGAAACAATCACCGACAAGAGACCGTGAATACTCTACAGACAAATTTCGAGGGCAACAAAATAATAACAAAAATAACGATCAAGTAATATCCTATCGGTAACTAAACAAGGAAACAATCAAGTAAAATACCCTATTTGAGCGCGCTAACAACAGATTACTGTAGCATTATTATCAAACAAACTTTTGGCAGCACAACAAATAATTAACCGTAATCTGATTTATTTCTATGTCGTTTGTTAGGTTGTTTCTTTGTGGGGATAGAGGAGCTATATTTGTCAAAGAAACAGAGAAATACTATGGGTCCTTCTATTCAAGAAATCAGTCGAGTAAAGTGGGCGGAGTCTTCTAGTAGATGCGCTCGTAGAACAGCAAATACGCCTCCTCGTTCAGCACCTGCCATTTCAAGTAATGTGCAAAATACAATTATTTTTAAAATCAACTTTTCGTCTGTACTCGTCTGGGTAGAGCAAACGTTTAACGGTCCCGAAATTTCGTGTTGTCTTGCCGGTCAGAAATATTGAGAGACCATTGCCAAATTAAGAGCGAGTAACTAATCTTCAAATTGCAATATTATTTTATGAGATAAAATGAGGAGAAAATCGAGCAGCCACCATCTCCCGGATATCAATCAACCGTGAAACCCGGCTGATCCTACTGCTGCCTGACCAATTTCCAACCCTACTTTCCACAATATTTGCCAATAAATTAAAAATACAAATAATTAAATTTAAATAATAATGACAATAACAATAATAATGACAAAAATACCTTGCTTTCCGAGATGGCGGACACGCGTGAGTCCGAGCAGTAGTACCATTGGCCTGCAGGAATTAATTATATTCAGATTCTCAAAATTTCCCCCAAATTTCCTCTTTGCAGCCTCTCCTACCACATGCATCTTTCATTGGCCACACTTCATCAATTTTCGAGCGCATTACAGTTGGCAAAATTATTAACATGGCTATGCCTTTAATCGCATAATGTTAATTTACACTCTCAATGAAATATGAAAGGGACGAATGTGCAATCATTTTACTTCTGTTTTGCTTATTCTACTCAACGATCTACGCAGGATTAGCCATCACCAGTGAGACAAAGATACAACTGCTTGCGGAAACCGAAATGCACGCGGGTCCTTTCAAGTAGGGTTCGGATATTTTAAAAGAGTGACACAACCGAGACTGCACATAAAAATGATCCAAGCAAACGTAAAGCCAAAATTAGTTGTTTTTCCTAAGAATACGTAGTGGACCACCCATCATCTGTGACTCATTAACCAAATTATACAACTGCTAACTGAAACCGAAATGCACACGGAACCTTTAAAGTTCGTTCAATGGTCAACATCTAGCCTCCAGCATTATTATACCAAATCCTCTTATGTTTTCAAAACAACAACAACAAAACAACAACCCACCTTTCGGCACATCTCTGGCCGCGTCGTCCGGCCGCTCGTGCGCAGGCGACGCGGACGCGGGCGAGGGCGCGCGCGCCGGCTCCGCCTGAACGTCCGCGCACACGGCACGCGCCGCCTCCAGCATCGACTCCGTCTGTGAAGGAAGGCATTGATCTTTGATCTTTAGTTTTTGATCCTTGATCAGCAGCGCAAATAATCAACTTGGGTTAATTGTAAAAGGCTATTTGTTACAAAATAAGATCCTGTTCAAGATTATCTTAAGAATAACAATAACAAACCTGCGGTATCCGCTCCCTGCTTTTGACGTACGCGACATAGTGGCCGCCGCTCAGATTGCCCGAGTGGGAGACGACGCCGTACAGCGAGTAGAGGATGGATGTCTGGCCGGGGGAGATACGCTGAGAAATCGATAATCAATTTGATTACGGTACCATTTCACATTTCCCGATTACGATTTCTAGCGGGTTACCTAAAGGATCCGATCCTAAAGGGCCCCATGTTAAGCTAACATAAAGCTCATATGGACGTCTGCCCGGAAGAGATACGCTCAAAGATTGATAAATGGGATCTGACTACCGTACTCTTTCAGGGTCATCGATTATGGTACCCAAACGTTTACCCCAGTGAGATCCGCGCAACAATCGATAATCAATAAAGGTCAGATATTTCGAAAAATTTCGCGATAAATTTTTTTTGATAGTGCGTGCTTTCTCGCTTCACTGTTCCCATGTCAACTACTCACACGCATTTTGATAATGCACTGAGGACAATCCTCTCAAGAAAAAACAATAAAGAAACAACAACAACAACAACAACTCCTCGCTCACCTCGACATTCTTGCAGCAGAAGGGCGCAATGTCGAAGACGAGCGGGAAGTGCACGTGGCCACCCACCTGATGAAATATTATTTATTTATTATTATTCAAATTATTTACATATTTATTTATTTTAATCACATAACATTCATTCGAGACCATGCTATTGCAAACTTAAAGTCTCATATTTTATTCTTACACTTAGAAACCGCACATCGGAACCGCATTGAACATCCATCACCCACATGCTCAAAGCAATGATGTGTGCCACGAAATCGCCGGGTTCACCAATAATGTGATTTCAGTACGCGACCCCATCTCCGAATGAACTCTCCCAACATTCCAGGAATACGATAGATCTACCGTAATCTGTACAGTAATCTTCAATTTCTTCGTCGGATCTCTCATGATCACTCTTTTTCCCCCGTTTCATTCTCATCGTATAGCCATGACCAGTTGGATAACAATAGTTTCTTAGAGAGCGATCGCACACAAACTTCTTTCAAGTTTCATCACCCACTTCGTTATAGTCAACACTCTCACCCATACCTGTCCAGCGACGGCGGCGACCCTTTTTTGACCATGTATCACCTATACATGGCGGAGCAGCCATGACTGTCGTGACTGCTCCGCCACCTATTCATGGAAAAAAATTGAGTCGCCGCCGGCGTGGACAGGTATGCTCTCACCACCGTACCACACTTTCTCATCTATCCTTCTCGACCGTATACGCCACCGTAACCCGCGAAACAGTACCCCTCCCCATAGTCTAGCGTTACTTGTCTAGCGTTGCATGTATTTTACTACGAAAGAGACGTTGACATACACACCGAGATTAGACCTATCATTACAGCAATCTCCCGCTACCGTAATCCTACCGTACCCGCTCACCTTTCTCGTCGATACCCGCATGCCCACATGCGTCTGCATGAACCGCTTCACGTGGATGGTCAGCACGACCGGCGGAGTCACGATCAGGTACCTGCAATTTTTTACGAGCTTAATTAATTAAATAAATGAGACAGTCAATCTCCTTTCCCAGCCGCTTGCATGCTTCAGCATTCCTACGTGAGCGGGTATGAAACGATCGAGATAATGGGCCCCTGCTCCTCAATTCGCAAATAATAAAAAACACAACTAATTAATACCAAGCCCCGCCCACCCCCTCGGTCCCTGCTTAATATGATCTGAGGGCGGAACGGCGCCTAAGCCCCGCACCCTTAGTGTAGAGGACGGAGACGAAATGGGCGGGGCTTGGTTGCAAACTAGGAAAGTGCCAAAACATCTAATTAATAATTAAAACAATTAACTAATTAATACTAATTAAACCGCACCTCTTAGTCGCCTCGACGCGTGTTTTCGCTGCGCCCGATGCGCCCTTCTGCAATTGCATTAATTAATTATTAATATTTATTTATTATTCACACCTCCCCCCCCCCCTGATTTCCAATTCCCCCCGCACCATGCTCACTAAAGTTTTCCGAAAATCCCGTACATTGTCGTATTATTTAAATTCGTATTTCATTCTTCTTTTAAGCAAGCATTGCCGATACCATCAGGGCATATTCAGCAACCAATGAATTTGATGCAGCAGTGAGACGAAAAATCCCCGGGGTGACAATCGGATCTTTGCATATTTTTTAACAGGCTCGTTTGCAAAGATCCGATCTTTTCGCGGTTTTTAACATCGCATCAGACTACCGTAATCAATATCAGTGGCATACCGTACCTTCTTATTCAGGGGCGTGCAGCACTTCTCGCACTCGTACGCGTTCGTGCCCTCTAACCTGCAATTATCGATTATCGGCTACCGTACCTTATCGATAGAATATCGATAGAACTAGATAATCGATATCGCAAACGAAACCCCCCCCTACATCAAGTAGGCAATCAATAATACTACCGTTCATGTCTTCAATACATCAATAAACGGTATCTTTTCTTAGTCGTCAGCGATCAATCGATATCCTCGGAGATCAATAACTCTGCCCCTCCCCCATCCTATCGCAACTCAATGTCAATAAATCGATAATGCTACCGTACCTCTCCTCGGATTTCAATAGTACTGCACCAGCCCATCCTAACGTAACTCAATCAATAGATGTCCCTACCGTACCCCCCCCCCCTTCTACCGTACCTCTCCTCGGCCGTGAATTCCAGCAGGGACGCGGCGATGCTCTGCCCGGACGGCAGCGACGTCTTCATCGTCGTCAGCACCTTCTGCAAGGGCGGATTATCGATCGATTGATGATGCAATGCGTCTCTCCGATTCGCTTGCTCTCCGGTCTTGCATGACCGGCTAGAACGCACGCGTCAAAGAAATAGCGTAACTCACGGTCGGCTTTCAATATTGCGCCCGTATTAAATGAATATTCGATTGGAGTAAATCCCTCATACTCATTGCCACAAGCAAAACGCATGCGCATTCATAGGAAAAACGAAGCGGTAAACCGCCAAGTGCAAATACTTCGCAGCCACAAGTTCTCGATCATATTATTCTCACATTCAGAACGTCCCACCCTTACTACCATGTTTACCACCACTGCACGGCGACCTCACCAATCAATACAAGACAGCTACCCTACTCAGGCTACCGTACCCTACGCTCACAGTCAGAACCAGTGAGATCAGTCACACGCTACCGTGATCCATAAACCAAAAAATTCAGGCTACCGTACTCATACTCTGGCTACCGTACCACTCTCAACTACCGTATCCCCCTCACTCACCGTCAGATCCAGCGGATCTACCGTCTTCTCCGCTGGTCGACACGACGAGCCCTCCGCCTCCTCGCCGCCCGACGACTCGGGCTGCTGACAATTAATAAATTATTGATTTAAATTATTTAAAAGTGCATTAATCAAAAAAAAATCATCACAATGTCACTAGCCCACTACTTAGCGCAGTAATGCAACCGTAGCGCACAATGGAGCTCTAATATTGTTGTTTATTGGTTTTCCAACCCGATTGATGCCAGAATTCGTTCGCTCATTGAAGCTTATCACATTATTGTTTGCTTTCCGGAGCGAACGATTACATTAGTAGCCCAAACGAGAGTCACATTCTATTACTGAACTTTGCAACTGCACTGCGCCCTGTCAAAAAAAACTTCAATAAGGAGTAGCGGCAACAAAAGCATGCACGCCGGGACTCCGCCCCTCCTCAAACCCGTAACATCTATATCACTCACCTCCTTCACTTCCTCCTTTCCTCCCTCCTCCTCTTCCTCCTCACTCGCATCTCCATTCAGCCGCAGCTCCTCCATCTTGTTCTCTGCCATTCATTTTTATTATTCATTTAAATTTATGAAAGTGCCCTTTTCCCCATTTTTCTGATCCCGCGAGTTGCGCGTTTCAATGATTTCATAACACCGCTCAAGTCACCTGTCCATCAGTGCTGTCGTGGTTCTTATTCCAAATCTCTGTTATTCAACCGTAATCTGTTCGTTATTGCCTTACACTACCGTACTACTACAGCGTGTTTACCGACTTTTCTGACCTTCGACTGCATTAACTCACAATCCTAGCCCCTTCTATCCTACCGTACTACTCATTGTCAGGCTATTACCGTACTCCACTCTACCGTAACCTACTGCACCCCCATTCCTCCAATTCTACCGTACCCTCACTCACCAATGGTCGCCTCGTCCTCTCCGGTCTTCGACTGCGCCGACTTGAGCGAGCGCGAACTCTTCTTTGCCTGGAATGGACTTTTTTTATTATTTTATACCTCCATTTCCCATTTCTTTAATGCTTACAATCAAAAGCACGGTAATCTATCGCAGTTCCATCTTAACCTCGTCATTTTCCACGTTATTCCTCCCCCGGTCCTCACCAAATTCATCACACCCCCTTCTGTAACCCGGCGCGTGTATCACTCCCTCTCCTCACCTTCTTCGCCTCCTTGGCCTCCTTCTTCTGCTGATGCTTGCTCGGCCTGGCCCCGCCCCCTCCGTGTCCACCCGTGCGTTGGGCGGCGTCTCCGACGACGATGAGGTCTGTAAAGGAGAGTGACGTCAGTAGAGGTCGAAGTATGAGCCGCCGTCTCTTCATTTCGCACACTCTCTCGCTCGCTTTGTAGACGTGAAAGAGTGCGCCTTGAAGAGAGGATGATCCGTATTGCGCACCCTACTCCTCGGTCTGATCGCTCAGTGAGCTATGCAAGGTGAGAGGTGCATGCCCGAATTATAATAACTAATCGGAAAGGCTTCCGATACTTAGAAAAATACAATCATCGCTCGTACACAGGCGGATCGGATTCTTCAAAGTCCGGGAGCATATAAAGTTTAGAAAAAATAGCCTCGATCATTTCCCGTTTCAGTGCCGCCACTAATGCTACCTGCCTCGGCCTACATCGACGGTATCTTAGAATCTTCCTAATAACTACTGTTTAAAGTTCAAAGATCATCTATCCCTGCAGCCGTCCTAACAATAGCATCAACCAAGGATCAGAGATCAAAGATCAAAGATCAAACCCCTATCTCTCACCCGATTGGACGTGTCCCTGCGCGTCATCGAGGCGGTCCTGCCCGACGAAGAGGAACCGGTCAGCGGCAGCGAGAGATCGTACATGTTCTCGTATCTGCAATGGAAAATATCGTGTCAAAGAGTGACTCTCTCCATTTCCCACACTCTCTCGCTTCTCTGATTGACGGGCTATGATGAGAATATTCGGCAACTGCTTTTTTTTTATCCAGAAAACAAGCAAAACATCAATGGGTCAGTTTCCTACAGCTCCTGATCCATTCCCAATTCCCCGTGAAACACGTAATGCGAGAGATTTTTGAGATATAGAGTCATTGTCGTATGAAACCTAGCAGTATCCAACTCACAGAGCTTTTACTCATTTCCTACTCCCATTGAAACACGGAACGGGAGCGTTGTTCCGACCAAGAAACACCCCGTTAAAAAGGACCCCTCCCTCGCCTCTTCCCGCGCTTTCTAACCCGGCTTGCCTAGAGCGCGCCTTCTCCTCAACTCACCGCTCGCTGACGTGGTGGCACTTGCTGCAGCGGATCGTCTGCAGCAGTCGCCCGCCGAAGACGGCGTCCAGCAGCGGCCGACCCGCCTGCTGCAGGTACGCTGCAATCACTTTATTTATTTATTTATTATTAAATTAACACATTTTTCAACTTATTGTTGCATTTTAAGTTCACGCACAAAAAAGAGAAGATGGACGAGACGGTTGCAGGTCTCAACACGCCTCAGGAGTATTTGTGTTTCACTAATAGCCCAAATACTATCTTGCAAATCGCAGACAATGTCATTCAGCCCAGTACCGAATTAGTAAAAAAAATGAAGTTAAAAAAGTAAAAATCTACAGTATCCTATTGTGCCCTAGCTTATCACCACTAGGCATCCACCGCTCAATCCAATCGATACCGTTCTCCTACAAATAATTACCGTAAACTACCGTACCCTTGGCCTTCCTCATCGTTTCCGGGTCCGCTTTGGTGTTCGATTTGAGCGGCGCGCCCACCAGATTCGCAATCGCCTCCTGCAGCGCATATCGATTGATACGGATTACGGTCACTCTCTACATTTCCCATGCTCTCTCGCTACCACTTCCTTCCCTGTAAATGAATATATCGAAGAATTTCTCCAGCTCGTTCGATGCTTATGATAATAAATCGACATCTCTTTCTACCGTAATCCCGCTTGCTACCGTACCCCTCATCTCACCTGGTATCGGGCCGTTTCCTCCGAGCAGAGACCGTCGAGCAAGTATCTGGAATACCGTACTCTAGTTACTGGGTCTGCTACCGTAATCCCCGACAGTTCACCCAAACAGCATCACGCCCTTACAACTACAAAAACTGATCGATTCCATACAACTTTGAGATCGCAAACGATATTCCTTTGCCATTTTTAATGAATTTGCAACTAGGACTCATTGTCACAAAATAATCAATATTGTACTCCTACCGTATCCCCATCTCCCTCACTACCGTATACCTCAGCAGTTCGTGAGCGTCCTGCTGTGCCATGCTGCGGAAGCGCGCCGCCTTCGCGGAGATCTGCAATCGAGCACTGATTTTATTTATTTTGAATCGCAAACTGACTTATTTTCGCCATTTTAGCAAATGCTATTGCCATCTCGATAACAGTGAAAATGCGAATCGTCAGCAATAGGATGTAGGAACAAGGAAGGAAAAAGCATATTTCATTTTTCTGATCCCACTCAATGTCAAATTCACCCATCGATTTCGTGCTGCAGCAACATTTCATAGCAGCAGGGTGACAAATTTCAATGATCGACCTAGCGAACCGATTTCAAATTATACTTTAGCGCATTTTTTTAATCCGCTGAATTATAGTGAACATTCATGAATCCGTAATATCATCAACTCGAAACCTTGCGTCAAATCGATGTCATTAAGTTGTTTATCTTTTAAAAAAAACCAAATATCAAACATTTTTTATCAATTCCTGTAATGTCCTCGTATTGTTTCAGCATAAATGGCTCTGAATATTTTCTATTTCTGAACACGCAACTTCCGTGTCTCAGATACATTTCATCAACCCCAAAGTCCAAGCCAAACCGATTTCGAACAGGAACAAGCGTTAAAAAAATATCATTACACCCAGCGCTTCTCCGTTTCTGACAAGCCCAATTAGGGCCTAGATTCAGACGTCATCAATTTAGTTCACGATTTATGCGAATAGAATCCAATATCTCTCGATCATGGCTCATCTCTCTCTCTTCTACTCTAACCCGCCTCGTCTACAGCACATCCCTCAGAACAGTCTCTAGAGCTACAACCCCACCCACTCCAACCCGGTTCGTCTAGCACACACTCTTCCCTCTTCACCTGAGTGAACAGTCTCGACGGCGACACCGATAGGCCGCTCCTGAACTCGACGACGAAGCTCTTCAGGGCGTCGTTGAGTGGCGTGGCCATGTCCCGGATCGCCAGCGTTGCCTCCTTGAATTACAACGAATAATATTATTTTAATTATAAAAAAAAAATATTAATTGACGAATTGAGCACCCGGTACTTCCGCGCTTCGTCCAGTTCTCAATAACACATTATTTAGCAGATATTCGGTTCAGCATCCGAAAACAACCGCAAAACTAATAATTTTCAAAAATGAGTGCCCGTCACTTCCGTGCATCGGGAGTATATCATTATCACAAACTCTGCAGTATACTCAATATGATCTTGTTTTCGAATGCATTATTATAAAAATAAAGCAACAATCACATTCAAACATTTTACTTACTCATTAGCAAAAATGGCTGTGATCACATTTGAAATGACTTTTTGATATGACGTAGAGAATTCGATTTAAACATATCACTCAGTAGCCAGGCTTGCTACCGTACCTCGGGAGGGGCTACCGTACTCACCTCAATCTCCACCTTCTCGTCGTTGACGATGATCGGCTTCGGCGGCCGCAGGAAGTTGAGCCGACTGACGCGACCGAACCTGAGGCGGATGATCAATCGATACTCCTCCTTACAATCAATACCGTATCCCTACCGTACCGCCCTCGTCTACCGTACCTTTCCAGGTAGAAGGCGAGTTGGTGCGTGTGCAGCATGCACTGCATCACCGAGTTGAAGAAGCACGTGTTGCCGAGGTTGGCGAGGCCCTGCCAAGGATGTATTATCATGAATGATTAAATTAATAATAATAATAGCCCTCAAAATACTGATTACACATGTTTAGGCAATATATCGAATGCGCGATCAAACTATGCAATTAATATTTCATTAGTGGATTTTACGAAGTCGAAATGTCGCTAGTACGTAAGTCGCAATTATTACGACTTTAATTCCACTAGTAGATTCCATGGAAAATAACTGTCCCTACAGCGTACAGGGTCAACTTGACACCTCAGGCAAAGCTCATTTTAAAATTTATAAAATTTAATTTTTTTTTACGGCCCGACTGATTGAAAACAGCAATTCGTTCACGTCTTGTAGATCACATGACACACAGTTTCACCCAGAATCATTGCATTTGCTTTATCGAAGTGCTTCCGATCAGGCAAAGCTCGTTTTTTTTCCAATTAGTTATTACAGTATCCCTCGTCTATCGTACCGACTACCGTACCTTTGCCGGTATCGCCGTGCTTCCCAGTCCCAGCTCGTACTTTGGCCTCTCTCCACTGCCCGTCCCATTGGCGTACCCATTCTCGGCCCGATTCTTCTTCGGTGAGACCAAACCTGCAAGGTGAACAAAGTTAGTCTGCGATGCAAAATAACCTTTCTGATACCCTAAAATCTCGAAAAGGAAGTTCTCAACAATCTCAGAACATAAATTTCGCTAGCTGACTTTTTCTTTGAAAAAACGGTCGTCTCTTGTAGAAGCAATGAAACAGCGATTCACCCACAACTGTTCCAATTCCCCTTTCGAGGCAAAGCTCTACAGAATTCCCACAACGGATCCTCGCAACCACCCTTCCCCCTCTAACCCGGCGCTGCTAGCACACTTGCTCACCGCTAGGCCCGAAGCAGACGTCGAACGTGCCTCCCTCCTCCGACTCTCTCCATTTCTCATACTCTCTCGCCCGCTCTCCCGAGTCCGGTGCGGGAGAGAATGAGTACCAATCATCATCATCCTTGTGAGGGCCACTCTCACCGCCACCAGACAGGCCTAAACAATGAATCTAGGACTACATCCCCCATATTTTGTCCTGCCTTTGAAGCCTATTTATTATAGAATCAATTCTCAATACCCACAGTCTCATATTTTCGGGGTCATAATTAATCATTCCTCGATTACTCCCTACCGTACCCCTCCCCCTGTTCTCCTACGGTACCTTCTTGCGATGATCGACTCTTCTTGATTCCGTTCGATCCGCCCTCCTCCGAGCTCGTTCCGTTCTGGCTCGACGGCGCCATTTGCGACTTCTTCCTGCAACGAAAGTCATAGGTTACGGTAAGTATCGATTATGGAGAGACTACCGTATTCCCTATGCCCGCCTGTCACTTCTTCCTGCAACGAAAAGGGATGATTACGGTAGGTATCGATTAGGGATTGACTACTCCCTGTACTACCGTATTCTCTGCACCCATTTACAACGTCTTCCAACAACCAGGGGAAGGCACGGGAACGCGATTGATAACGCAGAAACAGTTCCCGGACAAACAAAAATGAGATTCAGCAGCTATCGCAACGCAACTACTGTAGCCTACCGTACTCCGGCGCGTTGGGTCCTGCTACAGAATGCTCCAGGGGCTACCGTATCCTGGGCTCTACCGTACCTCTTGAATCCTCCAGTAATGCACATGGGAGGGGAAGGGGCCGACTCGCAGAGCCGACCGCCTGCGCGACGAGTAAGAAAGCCAAATGGAGGAAGGAGGGGAAAGGTAGAATAGGGGAAAACATGATTTTAGCAAAAATACAACTTACAAGAACAATTGAACAATTCAATTTGAAATATTGAACTCGAAATCTAATCGGAAAATTTGTTTTGAAACTCGAGAGTAATACAACAAGCAGCCCTGCAGTCTATCCCATACCTTATCATCTCATTGAAGCTTAAAATTAAAGAAAGAAGTTTCGAATTTCAAAAATGTGTAAATTTCTCGAACCTCGATGAAAACAGGAAAATCGCCCGTAGGTATGCCCGCAATCTCCACATGAGTGCATAGATGGCGACTATTTTAAACGAGGAGCTTCGATAGTAAAAAAAAGAAGAGCATGGAAGAGGCGAGATAGTGAAGAAACCAGGCGACGGGAAAAGAAGCAGCGACGATAAGGGAAACAATGTTCTCACTCTCTCCGATTCGCCCGCTCTCTCGTCGTCTCTGATCGGCGAGAGAGCATTACAAATGGAGAGACGCTGCCAATGCGTGATAAAGGCAACTTTATTATCGTTCTGCGTCGATAGCGCCGCGTGTTTGCCTATCGATATCGAACCCGTACTTTTTGTGTTTCTTGCTTTAAAAAAGGGATCAACACATCACAATCGGTAAAATCAAAATAATGAAATGTTTCACCGACTGATTGAATGATGGGGGCTTTGGAACAAGTGATTCAGGCAAGTGATCCCTGCTTGTATAAACCCATTGTTTCGCGGATAACTCAAGACAGTGAAGGTATCAAAAAAAAGACTCACTCTGGCTTGGGCTCCGGCTTATCCAGCACGATGGGCTTATCATCAGTTGATTTATCTGAAGCAATTTTTCTATATTTTTTTTTTAAATATATAGCTATTTTATTTTTAAAACAATTTATAACAGGAAGAAACAGTCGTTTATTGACACTTTCTCAGCACATCGACCGCTTTCGACGCTGACTCACCGCGAGTTGCGCAACAAAATGAGAAAATCACTACGAAGCTGTGACTTTTCAAAGCAAAATGGCTGCATTTCAGCCTCGTTAAAGTGTTCTAAAACAAAAACAAGACCTGCACTAACCTCACTTCACACACCCACCATTATTTCGTGCAATCAATGCGAGCAAGAAGATTGCTGATACATGGTGAATTTCAGTCTCGTACATATCCAAAGCTACACTAACCTCCCTCCTTGGCCTCCTTGCCCTTGCCTTCCTTGATCTTCAAGAGCGATTTCAGCTCATTGAGGAACATCTTGACATGGGGCGCGACGTCAACGATCACGACGACCTCACACGCGAAGCATCTGAAATTAGCTAATTAATTAAGTTAATTAATATGTATTTAAAGGTCCCAGTCACCAATGTCCACATGCCCACAATGTGATAAACCATAGTATCCCCACCACTCTCGCTATAACATTGCAAGCGAGAGGTTTACACAATTACTTGATGACTCCTCTACAAAAAAATCACCCGAACAATAAATTACATTGAAAAACAAATATCGATCCGCCTATAATTGATCAAAACAGCGAGAAAGAATGCGAGAAAAAGCGCGCGATCTTTCGGTTCGGAAGAGGGACTGTTGCTTATCAGGTGAAGCATACAAGACAACGGAGACTCTCTCCATTGCCCATACTATCTCGCCCGTTAGAAATGACGAGAGATCATGCGGAATGGAGAGACGGGAATCATTGGTGAAGAATGGGGTGAGCACTACGCTCAATGACGTCATCGCCTTCCGCTTTTGTGCAATGGACGGTGGTGGTGCGAAGCGAGGTCACTCGTAATTTATGACTGCAGAAAAAAAGGGGCGCGCGTGTTTCGAAAGGTATGATGCACCCTAGTGCGTAACTTTTGTAATCATTACAAAGGTCTTACAATTAGTGTTAGATTTGCCACTAAGGCACTTTCAATACTTTGCCAGTTTACTACTCACTTACGAACTTCATTAGTAACGCAATGAATCGCTACTATCGTATCATTTAAATTCGTATCAGGACTACTCTCCCAAACAATAAATGCTACTGTACCTGCTACTGTAATCTACAAATCAATGCTACCGCACCTCACAATCAATCAATACTACCGTACCTGACAGTATTGACGTCTTCATCATAATAGAAGGAGTGGTCGTCGCCCGATCGAGGTGCTTTCGAGTGTGCAATCGCGTGCGGCTCGCACAGTCGATGACCACATGTCAGACACATCGAAGAGGGCGGAGACTGGAATGGAAAGGGTTCGAATATCTAGGCTTTTCGCATCGATCTGGGAAAATGGTGGCTTCAGAACTTTTCTTTGTTTTTTTCAGAACGATCGTGTGATTTCTGATAGAACAATGGCCATCCACCATGTGCAATTTACGAATGGTTCTAGTCTACCGTTACCGTTTAATCATTGAACTTGCGATGAGTAATTAACAAGCTAGAAACTGACCTCCACTACGGGCGTAGAATTCGAATTAGCGCCGATTCGTACGCACTCAACGCACACCACTTTCCTCGATCCTTTCTCCTTGATCAGCGCGGAACGGACCTTCTGAATAACGGAGGATTATACAAAATTAGCAAGTATAGAAGCGCTAAACTCAATGTCAGAAACACTGAGACGGATCCTTACACTAATTAGGTTAAAGCTGTTCAACCATAAAATATGTGGATAAAGATGGCTTTGAGGCTGCTTAACCTCTTTGCTTAGTGCTTAGGCACTGGATCTATAGCAGTGTCTGAACAAAAAGATAGTCAAACCTTGTTGTCGACGAGTTTCTTCTTATTCTGATGCGCGCAGGGTCCTTCCGAGAACTCTCGTTTGCTGATAGGCTCGACGACGTCATTGGACGTCGTCTCACCATTAGCGATTGACGGCGAAACTGGCGGAACTTGCGCTTCTTCCGTGGTCATGACTGGAAGGACGTCAAATAAGTGGATCAAGGATCGTTCAACGATGATTTAGCGCGATCATCACAACGGAGCGCGACAGCGAACAGTTCAACCCATGGCGCACAAAATGAGGCTCAAAAACTAAACATAAACCAAGAAAACAACGGCAAAACTGGTTCACGAAATAGTTAATCACAGAGAATTCTTTCAAGTTTGAGCGCAATTACCACAATTGACCACAACAGAGACAATGGGCAAAGATAGGCGACGATTCGATCTACTCACACCATAAAAATCAGGCTCCAAAATGCGTAATAAAGGATGAAAACAGCAATAAAATTAAATCATGAAATTTTCAACAGCAAGAATGAACTGCGTCAAAGGGAATGGTCTGCGTCATCAAAAATGCTTGGCACGCTTTTGTCATACCGTATTTTTTGTGAAGCGATCATGAACTGACGGTTCAGAGCGGGATTTTTGACTTTTTGAAACGTTTCGAATTCCGTCCTGTTTTGTTTAATTTAACGCGATTTTTTTTCATTTTATTTGTTCAGTGACATGGACAGTTTCGTAAAGCGCGATAAGCGGCCTCAATGCCCGTCATCAAGGCACAGAAGAAGCGGAAAGAGCAGGACGATTTCCTGTCTGTGGCCAGTCGAAAGGTTCGGTTATTTTTTCATGAATGTACACTTCTTGAGCCCAGCTTTTAGCTTGCATTTCGAGGCGATCAACAAGAACTTATCTTAGGACGCTAGCCTAGGTTCCTTACCATTAGGGCTAAAGCGGAATACTTTGGTATCCGTAGCTACATTTCCCTAGGCCTCATCTCAAATTTTCCGTTCCAGCTCAAGGCTAGCAACAATGCGCAGGTTTTAATCTGGAAGCTTGATTTCTAGCGCATTACCTTAGGTTTCCTAGTCCATATCTCACTTTCTCCTTTCCAGTTCGAGGCGAGCAACAAGGACGTGGGAGTGGACATCATTGGCGAGCTCAAGGACAACCTCGAAAACGTCGTCGACTACTTCAAGCTGTCCAAGGAGTTCGAGAACATCAAGGTTAGCTGAAACACGATACTTCCTTGATTTGATTTCTAAAGAGTTGAGCATATTTGAATTCACACCGACCCTGAACCTGAAATTCGCGAGGTTCTTCCGAATATATAAAAACGGAGCCTCTCCCCTAATTTCTCAACTCGAAATAATCTTTTATTTTGCAGGGCGAGATTCAGCAGTTCCAGTTCGTCTCTCCCTTCCCCGCCAAGGAATACCGTCTGATCGAGATGCCACATGCACTGCTGGAGGCATTCGAGCGAGGCGAGAGGTACGGTAGCTGGAGTAGATCCGGAGGGTACTGTAGTTCAAAGGTTCAAAATCTAGCACTCTTCTCATCTGCCATTCACTTTCGCCGGTTAGAAAGACCGAAAGCGCGCTACGAATTGGAATGGCTGGGATTCGGTGGGATTTCGGAAGATTGATGTTTCATACTGACCTTATTGACCCAAGATTTTCTAGGTCATCAGTACTTGCTCAGAATGCATTTTAAAATTCAATGATTGCCCATCTACAGTAATCCTCCTAATACCGAACTCTCAGCTTTACATTCCGTGGTGGCGCCGACGACAACGCCGTGCTGTGCTCCGCGACCCGCACCTACGGTGTTCAGGTACGGTAGATTACGGTAGGGTTTTGAAGTGGGAACTTTTTTATCGATCGATTGGAAACAGCAATTAGTTTCAATCTTCTGTAGAGCTAGTTATGCCAGTCGTGAAACACAAACTTTACAGTTGTTGAAATTAAGTTTTTCTCACTATGTCAACGCACCAATCGAATAATTTCATTATCGTTAATTGATAAGCGCATCACGAAACGGGAATTGACGGCGTGTAATTCACGGAAAGACTCCTTGGGTCGTGAAGCTAACTGCCTATGTTAGATATGTTAGATCAAACCGCGTAGGATAGCATGCGAAATTGAGAGTGCGAACTCTAATTAGACGGAGTGAGAGAGTATGGGAAACGAAGAGAGTAATCGATTGCAGGAAACGGAAACGTCGAACACGCTGATTCTCACGCCGAAGATGTCGATTGGCGAACAGGTGTGCGGAGGACTGCCGAGTCTCACCGTTAGGGAGGTCAGTCATTAAATATAAGTATTATTAATACAATTTATTATGAAAATTAGCTTATTGATCTCTTTATTTGGAATTTCCAGGGAGTTACGTTGTATTTGTTAAATAGTATACAATTACATTGCATTTCTAACTATCATCTAAATATCTGGTTTCGTTGAAGCTCAAATATTCCTTTTCCGATCACAATGGCGATGATTTAATTGCTTTCGATGAGAGATGGCAGCGAAACATTACATCTAGCGTAAGAATAATTGGTTTATTGTGTGAACCCCGGATCGCGGATTTGTAGTGGTCTGATAACCGGCCCGGTAGTTTCGGAAATGTATGAATCATTAAAAATGTCTGCCTCCCAGATTCCGACGATGGCCCGTCACTACCTCGAGCTGAAGGAGCAACTGTTCGTGTCCAAGACGAGACTGAGGGAGATATTCAGGGAGAATGAACTGAGCGACTGGCTGACGGACCAGTGTGAGACCAAGTGAGTACGGTAGAGGTATGGATAAATGGAATCTTTGGACTACGATAGAGATAGGGCCCGGAAGGGATAATGTAGGCGAATAGCTTGGGTACACACACACAAAGAACAATGTTTCTAATGTTAACGAAGGCCTTTTTCTAAAACTCCCGAACGTTCCACTTTCGCGTTTCACGTGTGGATCTTGATCCTTCCTAGCAGCCATTTACGATTCCTCATCGGAGACGTTTATAATCAACTTTAGACAAAAAATATGCTAAATTATTTTTAAAATTGAATTACTTATTCCCAGATGGACCCTGGACGAGCTACTGGATAGGGTAGGCATGAGCGAAGGTGAACTGATGGAGGCGATCAACGAGTGGCCAGTCGTGATGATCGAGGGTACGGTAACGAATGGTTATTGGTTATTGATTAAGACGACGGACCTCCACCGAACTATGTCGAAGAATATACGTCATTCTCTCTCCCTACTCACCCTGGTGGATAAACAAATTGAAATTGAAATTGAAATTGATTGAGTGATGAAAATTGTTCTAAAAAGGCAAAGAATATTTGTTTTGGTAAATAGTGAAGACTGTATCAAACTGAGCAATGTTGTGATGTTCTATAGCAGCAGTGAAACGCGCCTTCCCCTACCGTTTTTCCTCCGAATATTTTTTTTTAAAATTTTTTATTTCAGGCTAATAATGAATGAGTAAAGTTGCTGGCACTTTTTGAAATAGTTTGCCCGGGCGGTTCACTATATTGGTGTGTTTCTCGGCAGGGCTTCTATCCCGACGCGTTCACTAGACCTATTTGAGACTGAACTTTGTATTGGCATGTAACGCACAAACGGTTATACCTACACATTGAGTAATCTCCGTGCTACAGGCAGTTATCGCTGGCTGTCCACATCGCTCCGTACCGAGTTGCTCGACGGGGCAGTAGAGGCGATCGACGATCAGTGTCTCGCGGCCGATCGATCGATAACCCACGATCTACTGAGGGGCGCCCTCCCGGACAGAGTCAAGTGAGTACTGTAGTATATATAGTATAGGCTATATAGGCTGATTAGACTGCTTAAAATTATAATTCTGGTGCTATCTCACATGCCAAGCAAAATTTTCCTGGAAAGATTTTTTTTTAAATCCAATAGAAATTCATGTTTCACGTATTTAATATTACGGTTGCAAGGGTAGTATGTATAATGCGAACTGGGCATAGCATCATCAAACATAAACCGCATAGCGTTTCCTCATTCTGTATCACTTGCTAGTCTGATCTAGTCTACCGTACTCCGACCTACCGTACTCTTTGAGATACCCGGACGTCCTGCTCGAGTGGGTGCTGCGGTCGCACTTCAACCTCGTCAACCGGGGAGAGGGAGGTGAGGATAAAGCCAGTTCGCAATTCATTTTACTTTCGTTATCGCCGTAGATAACGGCAGTTATTTTACTAGAACAATTGAGGACACAGTAAGAGGAAACGCTAAATGTGCACCAGTGAGAATGATGTTCCAACTGTGTTACATGTGCTCAAAAGATGCGTGCGAAGTGGTATGACGTCCTTGGTCGTTTAGAAATTTGAAATATCTGTGAGGATGAATTCCTAATGTTTGTTCTCTTGTGTTTCACGAATGCTCTATCAAAGCGCAAGCCTGCTCAATGTCAATGATCTCTGGGAATTTCTCTTACAATTAAAATATCCATCCTAAAACTTAGCAGTAAACAGTAAAACGAGCACTTATCGATTCGTTACCGTACCCCGCCCAATTCCAGCCTCCGTCTCCCTCTCCCTCCCTCGTACATGACAGTGCGCACTAGCTTAGTCTATCATCTGCCTCACAAGCTTCCTCTGTTAGGCTCACTCTAAAAGACTATCACAGCGAAAAAAGTCATTTGTCAATAGGCTTACCGTACCCCCGCCCAATTCCAGCCTCCGGCCCTCCCTCATACCTGGCGGCGCCCCGTCCCTTCTGCCGGTCGCGCGCCCGCCAACTGCTGCCGCTCGTAAAGAACTATCCGGCCGCCGAGTTCGAGCAGAAACTGGAGAAGATCGTGCCCATTGGCGTCCTGTTGAGGTACGGTAGGGGGGGGGGAAGGGTGATCGAGAACTGACTGAGAGGTACGGCAGGCGGATCGAGAACTAACGGAAAGAACGAATGATTTGAAATTTACGAAATGCAATGCTGAACCACTAGGGATAACAGTGTTTCACGCGCTCCCTATCTTGGGTTCACTGTTCGCTAATTGATCAACGCTGTGAGTTAATTGAGAAAAACAACTGATTAAAAGTGATGGAAGTGAAAGTGAGGCGATTCTCAACGAATGTTCGGTTGCTCAATTATCTATTTATCGATCGTTTGCGCGGGAACGGTAGCCTGGAGAGGGAAGGACTTGACAAATGCAAGTGCTGAACCACTAGGAACAATAGTGTTTCTCACGCATTCCATTTAGAGTTTGCAAGTGTTCAGGTGATTATTAATACTCAACTTCGGGTAATAAAGTAACAAGAGATTGCTAAATTTATTCGGGGTACGGTAGCTCAATTATCAATTCATCGCCCTCCTTTCAGCTGTTAAATGATGATGAAACTGACGATGAGTACGGTAGCTCAATTATCGATCGCTCTCCATTCCAGCTGGGAGTACCTGGACGGGGCTGAGTTTGGTGCATTTAGATACGGTAGGAGCAGAGAGCAGAGCAGACCTGTTATGTCGAATTTTGAGAAAATTCGTGCTGAACAACTAGGATTATCTGTGTCTCACTCTTGGTCTATCAAGAGCTCACAGTACGCGTAACTTCTGCTGCATAAAAAAAGAAATATTGTTAGTGACCGGTAGCAGTCGATTCTCAACGAAGACACACGGTTACTCAATTATCGATTTATAGAGTGAGAAAAGATCACGAGGTGATGAGAAGAGTGAGAAAAGATCACGAGGTGATGAGTACGGTAGCTCAATAATCGATTTATCTCACGTTCCAGCTGGGAGTACCTGGACGGACTGGCGCTGCGCACCACGTCGATCACACAGGGCGAGCGGGTCGAGTACTTCGCCGCCGACGACCTCCCAGAGGCGCCCCGAGAACGGTAGGGATGGGATGGGGTACGGTAGGATGAACTACTGTAATCAGGTGATACTTTAACATGAAATTGCCCGAGGCGCACCGAGAACGGTACGGTAGGCTTACTGTAATCATGGGGGTTACGGTAGGATTACTTTAGTTATGTCAACGGTAGATGGGCCACTGTAATCTTGGGGTACGGTAGGATGGGTTACAGTAATTATGAACTTGCCTTAGGTCCCGGTAGGGATGGGGTACTGTAATAATCTAGAAAATTCCCATATAGTAATACTTTTGGAAGTCCAAGGTCATTGCCCCAGGAGAAGAATTGTGTCTCACTTGTAGTATGTAATGATCTCAACGTTTGGGTTGCAATCGCATTTGCTTGATCATCAATATTTATTCACTGTTACACTTTCCAGTCCGGGTATGCAGTTTAGACTCGTGTCGGGTGGTCGCTCTATTCGATTTTACCCGAAATAGAGCTCCCTATTCCTTTAGAACCACAAACTCCGCCCGTTTTTTTGACTTATCAATAATATTTCCAGTCTGGGTCTGCTGTTCGCCACGCGTGCCGGCTGGTCAATCGATGAGATCGCGCCGTATGTCACGCCCATTCTCCCGCGAGGAACCGCCCTCCAGTCATTCCTCCATCAGCACTGCAGGTTCGGTAGGGGGTATGGTAGCTGCTGCTACGAGATATGGTAATAGTGTGCACATCAAGACTGAAATACGGTAGGACCACGGTTCTGGTACGTAAGTATGTCACTTGTAGAACGTAGAAAAGACGTTTTTTAACTACAGTAGGACTGCGGTAATGAACATTCGATCGATTTCAGGGCTGACACTGGAGCCAACGGTGCCAAGACCTACTGTGCACTCAAACCCCTGTAAATACGAGTACTGTAGCCTATTCACATTTCACCGTAATCTCACACTTTGTCATCCTGGTAATTTGCTCATAAATAATTCATATAAGTTTGTTCTAAGAAATGCAGTGATATTCGATGTTCATTGGCCGTTGAATTGCAATCGAAACAAGTTTATTTCCGATCGAAACTCCTTTATTTCCTCTAAGTAGACGAGGCGGCTGTGCTGGGAGACGATGTAGCAGCATTCAACGGGACTGCAGTCGATGGTACGGTAGGTTGGGTTGCGGGCACCGAGGCAGCGGTAGGTTGGGTTTCAGACACCGTGGGTACGGTAGGTTGGGTTGCGGACACCGTGGGTACGGTAGGTACAGTGGGTGGCTGCGGAGGTACGGTAGGAGGCAGTGTGGGCGGTGATGGTGTGGTAGGCGGCTGCGTTGGTGCTGGCGGTGCGGTGGGCGGTGATGGCGTGGTAGGCGGCTGCGTTGGTGCTGGTGGTGCGGTAGGCGGTAGTGTGGGCGGTGGTGGTGTGGTAGGCGGCTGCGTTGGTGCTGGCGGTGCGGTGGGCGGTGATGGCGTGGTAGGCGGCTGCGTTGGTGCTGGTGGTGCGGTAGGCGGTAGTGTGGGCGGTGGTGGTGTGGTAGGCGGCTGCGTTGGTGCTGGCGGTGCGGTGGGCGGTGATGGCGTGGTAGGCGGCTGCGTTGGTGCTGGTGGTGCGGTAGGCGGTAGTGTGGTCGCCGGGAGTACGGTAACCACGGGCGCAACAGTGGGTACTGGGGCCACCGTGGTCGGAGCTGCGGTGGGTGGCGGTGTTGCAGTGGTCGGAGCCAGAGTTGGTCCGGGTGGCTGGGTCGGTTTCGGCGGTGCCACTGTTGTAGTATCAGTTCCCTTGCCGCCCTCACGTGCGCCAGTGCCCTTCGGGCTGAAATACGGTACGTTGGGTACGGTAGGGATACGATAGATAGATTATCGATTGCACTTACTCATCGTCCGATGTCGAGGACATTGCAACGACGCCTCCGCCAATGATCGCGCCTGAATGAGTACGGTATCCATCGATTTTTCAAGTACGGTAATGCGATGTAAAGTACCGTATCGACGTTCGATACCAGACAGAATATGGTATCGAACAATAGCAGAGTACAGTCATATCAAGGACCCGTCGGATACGGTATCGATTGCTAGACTACGGTATCGATGGACTACGGTTTTGATAGACTACGGTATCGATGGATATGGTATCGATCGGAAGGTACGGTAGTGCTATCGCTTACAGAGCACGACGATGACAATGGCTGCGATAATCAGCTTGCACATCAGACTCATCCCGCCCTTCTTCTTCTTCTTCTTACCCTACAAATCGATAATCAGGGAGATGGGTACGGTAGCGAACGATCGATCGATACAGTACCTGCGAGCTGCTGGGCTCCGACTTGCCCTTGCCCGTCGCCTTCGACTCCTGCAACGATTCAGAAATATAATATAGTCGGCTCGCTTTTCCGATTGCGTCAGCTTCACGGGCGGCGGCGGCGGTGGAGGCGGAGGCGGGACTGTAATGCAAATTGTCACAGGCGATCTTTAGTAAATCACACCACACCACCACCAAACCGCCGAAGCGGAGGGTACCAGAACCAGGAACTGCATGGGTACCGCTCGGGTGCCAGGCCCAATCATAGTACCATGGAACCATGGGATCCGTACCGATGCCAGGGGTCGAGTATCCTCCTACTTCTCCTAGTTCCTCGTACATGTTAGTGCCGTACCGTTTCTACTGTAACTAGGTGTGCCTTACATATGCTGTAGATAGGGTACGGTACCAGAACCATGACCCTGGGTATTGTATCGGTACCAGGTTATACCAGAACCGGATCCGTACCGGTGCCAGGGGGCGCGTCTCCATCTCCGGGCGGCGGGCCGAGTCCCTCGTACATGTTGTCGCCGCCTCCTCCCGTGGGCGGCGGGGGCGGCGGTGTGCCCAGATTGCCCAGCGGCTCGTAGTTGTTATCTCCCTGAATAAGTAGGGTAGGGTTGGGTACGGTAGGGTTATCGAATGGTTACGGTAGGCTGTATACGATAGGTTTTTCAATACAAAAGCTGAGCTACGGTAGACGATCGGGTTACTGTAGATGGGGGAGGGGGTGGATTCCTCACCATGGAGCTTCGTTACGGTTTCAGTGTTCGTCAATTGTATGGCGGCGTGCGGGGGTAGGTCGACGTGACGACCCGAGTAGAAATGAACGAATCGACACCATCGAGCCCCTTTTATACCCTGAAAGGCTATGTAAAGAGCCAAAAACGAGAGACAAAGCGATTTCAAGAGACGGCTTAGGTTGTTATTGGCCATTCTTCTCGTAGATTCGCCCTCCCCTCACTCCTCATTTCCACGCCGAGCGCCCGCGCGGAGTGGTAGACTACGATTGAGATGGTGAGCAAAGCGCAGTTATCGATCGACAGTGTACCCCAACTACCGTAATCACACCACCTGCAGGGCGACGACAACTACGAGCCGATCGGCAACATGGGAGGAGGCGGCACGCCGCCAGCCCCGCGTGCGTGTAGTTCTCTTCGGCGATTTCCGAATCGTCGCTCCGTCAAAATTTGAATGATCTCGAAAATTGACGACGTCATCATTGCAGCCGGAGCCGCCGCCGACGACCCGAACAACATCTACGAGAGCATCGGCATCGGGCCGGAGGGATCTTCTGGTGCGTGTGGTGTGGTGGTGCGATCTACCAAGGGTCGCCTGTCACAATTTGCATTACAGCAGTGCCTCCGCCACCGCCGCCGCCGCCTCCGCCCCAGCGGCTGACGCAGTCGGAGAAGAAGCGCGTGCAGCCGATCAGGGATGACGACGGCGTCGATCTGGACTCGGACCCGGAGGTATACGGTAGGGACGAGGAGGCGGATCGAGAACTGAAACGAGAACGGGGTACGGTAGGTTTGGCATGGCGCCAAGTTTACACATTGGTGAAGAATGATCGGGTATACGATAGACCTGGAAGCCAACTCTTCATGGGTGGTGTGGTGTGTTGATGTGATGGTGCGATTTCCTAAAGGTCGCCTGTCACGATTCGCATTGCAGAAGAAGAAGAGCAAGAAGAAAAGCAAGTTTGGCAAGAAGAAGTCATCTTCGTCGTCTGAAAGGAATGAAAGCGAGAACGACGAGCCCCAGAGCGAGAAGAGCTGCGAGGTATACGGTAGGAGGGTGATCTTTGATCTTTCAGGAAGGCAGGGAGTACGGTTCGGGTACTGTAGATCTCAATACCGTAATGAATGTGGGAGGTACTGTATGACACTGCATGATGAGAGGTATACTGTGGATAAGTTGTCAAAAAGGTCTAGAGAAGGATGCTGTAGTATGACTGGACGAGGGAATACGGTAGTAACGAGCATCGAAAACTGCCTTTTCTAGGAGAAGACGAACAGTGAGAGGAAGCCGCTCAGGGGGCGAGACAAGAAGAAGGACGATCGGAAGAGGAAGCAAAAGGTCGAGTTGATCTTTGATCCCTAGATCAGAGATCAGAGATCTATGAATCTCTGATCTCTGATCTTTGAACTCTGATTATCTTTGAACTCTATTGATTTTTGTTTTTTTCAAGGAAGGCATGGGACTGGGCTGCAAGCTGTTCATTGTGGTCGTCGCTGTTATTCTTCTCGGTAATTTAAATTTATTTTCGAAAATAAAAATAATTAAATTGCAGTCGCCCTCGGCATTGGCGGATGGCTCCTGTTGAAGAGGCGAGTGATCGGACAGAGATCAAGGATTAGAGATCAAAGATCAAAGATCAACTTGGACCATTTCAGTTTTGGCGAAGAGGACGCGGCAGCAGCGGACGCGAGCGCCCAGAGCGGAGGCGCGATCGATAACACCACCACGACTACCGTAATCCCGGACGCCCTCATCACGACTACCGTACCCTGGAACACGACGACGACGACCGGAAATGCTACGCTCCCGGAGCCGGCAAATGCCACCGATCCGACGGTCGCCGCCGGCAATTCGACGGCTCCTACAGGAAACTCGACACTGCCGCCGCCCACGCTGCACAACAGTACTGAAGGCTCGGTAGAGACGGCGCAAGAGGGTGACGGCAACGAGAAAAGGCCGTCCGTCCGGCCGGTTCCCGATATTCCCGGCCTGCTCATCACTCGGGTAACAACCACGACCCCCGCACCCGGTGTTTCCTCAAAGAAGACGACGACCACCAAGAAGCCCAAGCCTGACACTGGAGCGGTCACTGAGGAGCCGGGAAAGGATGGGGATAAGCCGAAACCCGGAGCAAAGACAGTTGAAGAGAAGACCGAGGAAAAGACGGAACCCACTCCGCTCACTGACGAGAAAGCCGAGGGTAAGCAGAAATCTGATGATGAAAAGGATAAGGAAGCTAACGCCCCTGCTGAGCCCTCCAAGCCGAAAGAAGACACTGCAGCTGGAAAGGGCGAAGAGACTGCCAAGAGCTCCTCCAAAGGAGATGAGAATGGCACTGTGGAAAGCAATAATGCCAAGGACGCTGAACCCGGGTCAACTGCCGATGCCCCAAAGACCCTTACTGAAGAAGATAGCGCCAAGGATCAGAAGGCAGCAACCCAATCTGTTGATGCAGTAGCTGCAGCAGATGCAGCCGAGACTACCGTATCGCCCAATTGACCAATTGACCGTCTCTCCCCCGCCACACCCTTGAGCGACCGAGTGACATGCGATAAAATTGAGCGGATTCTGTGTCGTTACTTCAGCCAATTCAATATTGATATCATCCGTTGTATGAGAAATAGTTCATGTATCAATCGTCTTTCATATTTTAGCAACTTTATTATATCGCTGACAACATGCCACTAACATTCCATCAGAAACAAGAATCCTCATAGAGTATCACAGAAACAGTATCACTTTGATAATTAATTAGTACTACTTTGATCGGGAATAATATCGACAATTTAGGGAGGATAGACTATGTGAAGTATTTTGAGGTAACAATGGCATCGCACTAATCTATTAGAGTTCCAAATACGTTTGACGATCTCTTCATTTAACACACTTTCTTGTCCGTCTAAACGCCGAGATAGTGTGCAAAACCAAGAGGCTACTCGCATTTCGAACTCTACGCTATCCCATGGTCCCCGAGAAGAAGCGTACAATGGAGAACAATCTAGATTTGGCTCTAGGGACATATGAAAAATGAAGGGGGGAAATTATTCACACGCTAGCTCCGCCCACTTTTCAAGCTCCGCCCACTTCTCGTCTTCCATCCAATCGAAGAACGGCTGCAGTTCCTTCTTATCACTCGTGGACGGCTCAGTGCTGTCCAATCGATCGCGCGTTTTCTGGAATATAAATTCATTAGAGTCACTTCTAGCTAATTTTAACTATAAATCCATCCTATTCGCCTATCAGATCAACAATTGAAGAGTACTTACAAAAGATATTATTTGATATTTCTAACAGATACAGTACACCAATTGATTGAAAGCAAATCCTACTATTAATAATGCTATATCCCGAGACACGACATCGCCTAGTTTCGAAAATGCAATTCTAGCGAGATTTATTGGTAGAAACTCATTCGATCGCGCGTTTTTTACAATGAATAATTATTTGAGCTTTGTGCGGATGATCCACTGATTGAAAGCAAAGTTTGTGGATCATAATGATCTCTTGCGACATGACACCACCTCGTTTCAATTCTAGCGAAATTGTATGAGCACTACTGGAATAGGTATTGAGTCAAAACGAAGACACGGCATTGAGCTAATAAGTCACAGAGTCATTAAGACTCTATAGAAGCGTGAACTTGCCTAGTTGAAAATAACGACACTCATGCAAGACAATTTCAACAGTTTGAATAGTGAATTGTGAACAGTTTGTTTGAATTGTTGGAGAAGACTATGAAGAAAATATAAGAATCGATAAGATAGCTCATCATGTTCCCCCCGTTGTATCTCAAATATCTCACTTCCCTATCAAAACGTCCGATCGATCAACACTACCGTACCCCTCCCCCCCCAACTCACCCTAATATCGCCATTGTAGTACTGGTAGGCGGCGAGTGCCTTGCACAGGTCGACGAATCCGAACGCAGGCCACATCACAGGCGAGAAGTGCACATGCGCCGTCGAGATCTGTCAGGCATTTTACGGTTTTATTGTTTTTATTTTCGAAAGTCGCAGTTCACATCCAATCAGAATGCCCACACCCATCGAGAACATGAAGAACATCATTTTTGACCATATCCCAAATTTCCGCCCACCTGGTACATCAGGAAGTCGGACAGTCGCTTCTCGCCGCTCGTCCGTATGAGCAGGTCCGGATCCGTCGTCGACTCGCCGCCGTCCAGACAGCGCGAGATCAGCCACTCGGAGATCTGCAAACAATAGGGGCTCTTAGGAAAGAGGAGCGCGCTAGGAGCGCCGGGTATAGTACCCGAGGCTATCGTACTCCCACAATCTGTCGTATACCTGTTCCTCCCTGATCAGTCATCTGTGCGTACATATTGATTGCGTTCTTACCGTACCCAGAGCCGTTAGCAACTGTGCCGTTGATAGCAGCTCTGATATCGTACCCAATGCTACCGTACCCCTACCATCTACCGTACCTGTTCCTCCCTGATCAGTCCCCGCTGCACTCCCTGTCGGATCTTCTCGAGCGCGCGCGCCATCTCGTCCGTCGATGTGTACGGCATGCACACGTTTACCGTACCCCTGCAAGTACGGTACTCAGCGAAACAGCTATCAACAACTGACTAAATATACTTACCCCTCAAGTACTGTATTAGTTGATGCAGTTACCGCACTCATCTAGTCAAGTTATTTTCAAAGTCAATCAGCCTTGGGAAATTCTGGTTTCGCTGGGATAATAATGCACAATAATAGCAGTTTGTTCGGGTGGTCTCGCCTTGCTAAACTACTCGGTTGGTTTAGTAGAGTAGTTTTCTGGAGTGGTTAGTTTAGTAACCGCTCCAGACTCAGAGTGTGCTAAATTTCTTCAACGAAGGTAGGCACACCCGGTTTTCACTGCTTAATCATAACATGCAAATTGCAGGCTCGACGAGCAGTCTTTTGCTTGCCACACAGGAAATGTTTGGCAGGAAAACACTGCTCAAAACATGCATGAGAATCTTAATCGATATCGATGATATTTGACTAATTGTGGTGGTAGTCAAATTTTCGTTTCATCATGGTTATACGGTATGTGTAACGTGTGTAACGCGGATTTGCAGCAGCAGGCAACTTTTGGTTCCAACAAGAATACAAAGTATCTCTAACTCGACTTCGTCGGGTGGTTTTCTCCTGCCATACTGAAAAGCTTTGGCAAGAAAATGCCACTCAGAAATTGCAAATGGGTCATATCTAGAGTATATTAATTGCAAAATGATTGTTAAAAACGTAAAAAACTCTATTTTTCCTACCTAAGACATACAATTCGTGAACGCGACTGGGTAACTGTACACTGCAGATTTGTAGCTATAGGCAACTTCTGGTTCCAAGAAGAATACAAAGTATGACAAAGTCACCCTCATCGAGTGGTCTTCTCCTGCCACACCGAAAAGGTTTGGCAAGAAATGGCCACTCAGAAATTGCGAATGGATCACCTGATTAATGTATGATTAATGTGCGAATGGATCACCTGATCTACAGTAAATGTATCACCTGATTATTGTGAAATAGCGTGCCCTACTCACTTAATCTTAACTAAATGTAAGCGATACGGTAGATAAAATAGGCTGGTCCGTGCTTGTTGCTAATTTGCAGTAGTAGGCAACTTTTGGTTCCAACAAAATACAAGGTATGCCTAACTCGACTTCCTCGGGTGGTCTTCTCCTGCCATACTGAGCAAGTTTGGCAAGAAAATGCCACTCGGAAATTGTAACGAGTGTGGGCTATGAATATACCAACCCAAGATGTATATATTTTAAGAAATCCATAATCAATAATTCTATCGTACTTACTTCTCGTACTCCCTCGTAGCCAGTGTAATCTTCACTATTTAATTGTCGAAGCCAGCCGATAAATCTACCGACCCTTGACAGAGTGTCCTCCGCTCCGCACACTCCTACCGTGCCCAGACACCGTAATCTACCGTGCTCACTTCTCGTAGTCCTTCGTGGCCAGTGTAATCTTGGCGATAAGTGCCCGCAGTCGGGCGGACAGCAGGGAGAGATCGCCGAAGAAGCGGAATCGCACGCGGCCCTCCGCCAGCTTGTCGCTGCAATAATAATAATAATAATAATATTAATTTAAATATTAAATTTACTAATAATTAAAAAATACAACAAGCAAAAACACCTCAACAAAGACAATATTTGTTTCCATCTGTGTATATTTGTTTCAATCCCATCGTAAGAATTCGCTTCAGCCTAGAGGTCACTGAGCTACGGAGCGCAAATGTGCAATTCTAAAAAAAATCCATTTTTTTAAATTTCACTAGTAATTTATATTCTATCATAATTCAGCCCACCTCTCCGCCAGAAGCAGGTTGAACTTCTCCTCCGCTAGCCGCATCAACCCGCTCACCTGGCGAAATTGATTACTATTATTTTTAAAATTTTATTTTTGAACCCTTCACTTTTGCGCTATAGTGACTGCACTTAAGCTCCATGCGCCGTGAAGATTCAGTTACAGCAACATATTTAAGCCAATTTTCGAAATTATTGAAACCGGCGCATCTGTGCTAGAGCAAAATTACTTGACCACGGAATTTTTCTTCAGATCAATTTCACCCAGTCCAGCTCTAAAAAAACACTCCTTCGGGTCAAGAGCGAATGCTCCCAAGCAAAACACCATTCTGGTAACTTTTTTTCTACCCATCAAAATTCCGCTCCGCTCAAGTACTAGTTGCGTTTAAAGAAAGCAGACAAACAAGCAGGTTTGTGCTACAAAATATTGTTTTAATCTCACCTCCTCCTCGCTGCGCTTGAAGTTCTCGATGGAGAATGCATAGACGGTGACCTCCTCGACGGACAACTCCGAGCACCACTCAAGAATCTGCAGGGATTAATTTAATGGTTTATTATAGTGGTTTATCTGGTTTAGTTAAAATAAGGAGGGCCAGCTCGATAAAACACTCGATTTACAAAAGCATGCACGCAAATATTTTTTTAAAAATTATCTGGTGATCCAATGTTTCAGCGTCAGTTTATCCCAGTCGCACGCGTTGGTTTACCAATCAACCGATCATAAAGCTTTTAGCAATAATGCACAGTTCTATCCGTACTTCTTAACTTATTCAACGGTTTGAATGCGCCTTACAGTTCGCAATAGTTCCCAATAACATTACGTACAAAATTAACAATTAAAACAATCCTGCATTCAGCTTTTTTACAAAATATCCATTATCCCGAAGATGAGTTTAATTATCCCGAAGATGAGTTTGAGAATCAATTTTCCATTATGAGCCGCTTGAATTCACTTTCTCGCATTTCGCGAATTAGCAACCCGTAATATTCGCGTTTCTCACCTTGGTTAGCTGCTTGAATCCGCACTCGTGTCCCTTACTACGCTTCCGAGGGCGTTCGAGCGCGCGTACCGCCGATTGCCGTCCATCACGAACGCGATGTGTCTGCAACAACAACGATCGATATGGGAGTACGCTAAAATGTAAGCTAAAATAACGCGATCTAGGCATGTGAATCCGCAATAGGATGAGGCAGATGTACGCTATTATGTTGATTTTAGAGAAGGAGTCGTAAGACTATTGCGCAAAGACCTTTTGCATGTGCCACATAGCAACGATGGAGCCGAAAATCGCCAGGTCCATGTCGAAACTTTAGTATCCAAGGCTCACATTCGTTCCCAAATTCCGCTCAAAACTTCCGTATTGTGGGCTTTGGCCCTCGACTAGGCATGCAGATACCCCTCTTTCATACAATACAATACCGCCCGATGCCTACCGTACTCACTTCGGCAAAGATTCGCACCGGATTATCCTGAGTGTGAATCTGGACAAGACCTGATACCATACCCTGCCCAATGCCTACTGTACCCCGACCCAGCCATACCGTACTTACTTGGGCATGGGTCCACGGCTGAGCAGCTTGATCGCGAGTGGATGCCACCATCGCTTCTCTGCATTGTTCCACCAGCCCGTCATCTCGCCCTCGTTTCCTCCCGCCACGACTTCCGACGTCATACTGTAGGAGAGAGAATACGGTAGAACGGATATTGATCGATTGAGCAGGAGATATTCGACTGTATGAGGAGATAGGGTAGGTCAGATATTGGCCCATTGAAAAGTGGGCATTTTCAGTATACTAGTAGTCACTACACGCTAAACACGATGAGATGAATGCACGTGAGACTGTAGGTAAGGGGATATCGCAATGATTGAGTAAAGCACCGAGACATTGATCTCATAATCAACACGAATCACAAAATCGACACGTGTTTTATCTTCTCCTCATTCCAATATTTCAGATATCTAGTACCGATCAAACGGATTTCCTGTGCTCTTGCAACGATTATATCTGAATAAATATATGTTTATCCGCATTCAAAGATCAGAGGCCGGGGTTGCGAGGTGAATCAACATCGTAGCACAATCAGAATAATCTTAAATATTATACAAACAAAAATAATTAGCGATCACGAGTCAAAGCAGATTACATTTTGTTTTCGAAAGTGATGTGCAAAAGGGTTTTTAAAAGAGGGGAATAATCAATGACGAAGGGAGAAATACAACAGTTTGCGATTACATTAGTGGGGAGGGGCTACCGTAGTCGATCAATTGATAGCTTCACTCCATGGCTACCGTAGTCGAGGCGAGGTTCTCGTCCTGCACCGCCGCCGTCTCCTCGGGCGCATCGATCTGCAGTAGAGTACGGTAGGAATATTGATTGGGAAAATCATAAGAATTATTTTTTGTTGTGTATGATGCCACTAACATGATGATAAGAGCATGATAAGCACATGATAAGAGCAATGTTTCGGCATGATGTCACAAAAAACCGCACACAAAGTATATTTCAAAACAGTAAGAACTATGTTTCACCGTTAGTATATGATGTCATTCAATAAGGTAAACCTCAATGGTCTCTTCGGTCTCTGTATTCCAAACATTTAAAATGACAATCAATCAATAAAAAAATCGATAACTACCATATCCTAATCAATCAATACATCGATACCGTATACCTTGTAGGCCTTTCTCGGACCGTACACGAGGACGTACGCACAGTGCCAGTCGCCGCCGCCCGACAGCTTCAGAATCTGCACGGCAATTTCCGCGATTAAAATCAGTCATCGATAGACAATTACCGTAGCCCTTCTATTTTTTCTACTCAATCAGTGGACTCAAACCTATACACGCTGAGTCGTGGTACACCGTTCCTAGCAAGTAATAGATAACACACTGCCAAATCTACATTATCTTCAATACTATACATCATCCCACCCAACCGTAGTCACAACAACAATAAGTCAATGAAATTACCTAATCAATAACCTGCCGTATTCCTAAGCTACCGTACCCCTTCCACTACAGTACCTGTTCGCTGTTGACGGGATGGACCTCATCGTCGTCGCACATGGCCCACTGGTCGCCCTTCAGGCGCACCCACGCCACGTAGTGGCCCGAATCCGACGAGCGGCCCTTGTGCGTGATCACCGCCTTAACGTATTTGTTATTGTTATTTTTTATTTGCTGTTGTTTTTGTTATTACATGTGTCTTGGCACAATGGTTGAAATGTTTTGATATAATGGCTGAAGCTTATCATTGATATCAAAGTCATCCCAAGGCCGCATCAATGCCATCAAAACGTGCGCCGCGAATCCACCTACTCAATATCAACTGGTGGCCAACGTCCAGATTCATGAATTGAGATGGCATATCATTTGACGTTAATATGGTGTTAGAACTAGCCGGGCTACGCCCGGCTAGACCCTGCGGGTGGCAAGCAGCCTACGGCTGCAATGAGGCTCGCTACGCTCGCCAGCGTGCGCGCAACGCCGGGTTGTGATAGTCTTCTGCGAGCGCTTCGCGTCGCCGGGTTGTGTGTTAAGGTTTTATCCCAGTCATGTGCGAACGCTTGCGGAAGGCTCGTGAGGCCTTCCGCAAGCGTGAATGTGTTCCACCGTACTAACTTTGATTAAGCGAATCACGTTAATATTATATAAAAGTAATACGGTATTGATTTACGACAAAACTCATAAATCAGACCCAGTGAACTACGTTTGGGCTAGTGGGCTACATTGGTAGATAAAATATTCACAGTCGCGGACCGAGTTGGCATCGTCCCTGGCGAAAGGCTCGTGGGGCCTCGGGCGATCCGAAAAAAGATGGGATGGGGCCACTGCGTGGCCCCATCCCATCTTTTTTCGGCTCGCCCTCGGCCCCACGAGCCTTCCGCCAGGGACTCGCAGGCTCGCTGCGCTCGCTAGCTAATGTCGCCGGGTCTGACCTGTCGAACCGATTAGGGTTCTGTACTCGTGAGACGGTATCGATTTATGGCATAAGTCATAAATCTGACTCACCGAACTAAGTCTGACCCGCCGAACCCATTGGCGTACTGTATTCGCGATACGGTATCGATTTATGACAAAAGTCATAAATCTGACCCAGTGAACTAAGTTTGACCTAGTCGACAACTTTGGTGCATGGTAATAGTGGTACGGTATCGATTTATGACAAAAGTCATAAATCTGACCCAGCGAACTAAATCTGACCCGCCGAACCTTTTGGGATACTGTAATCGGGTTACAGTATCGATTTATGACGAAAGTCATAAATCTGACCCAGCGAACTAAATCTGACCCGCCGAACCTTTGGGGATACTGTAATCGGGTTACGGTATCGATTTATGACGAAAGTCATAAATCTGACCCAGCGAACTAAATCTGACCCACCGAACCTTTTGGGATACTGTAATTGGGTTACGGTATCGATTGATGACGTAATAATAAAAATGAAAAAAATATTTGATTTGGTTAAGTTTCAGGCGAAAACAATGCAAAAAACGAGTTATTGCATCATAATTACGCAATATTTCACAGTGATGATGAAATTGATTATCGATTTTTCAATTGCGAGTAGTTTGGTGCCAAGCACGATCGATTTGGTTGAGTTTCCGGCGAAAACGGCGCAAAAAACGGTTTATTTCATCATTATTACGCAATATTGCATAGTGATGATGAAATTGACTTTTGATTTTTTTCGGATCATCACTACAAGACTTTTGCTGAAGGACTTAGGCTTGGAAACGGGCGAAAAGGGCGATTTTGGGCGATTTCCGGAGCGTGACATACATACATACCCACATACATACCCACGGACGGACAGACAGACACAAAAAAATTATAGTCTCTTAGTAATAGGTTCGATAGCTTCCATCACTTATTAGCTGCCCACTCAAGTTAGCCCATATCACCAATCAGTGAACCTACAAACTACCCGTCCAGCTTTCATCTAAAAAATCCACCTACAGCATCGAATTTCTCCATTTCAGTCCTACCGCATCGCTGTAATTCCCCCCCCCACGCTCACCTGTAGGTCATAGAATCCGTGGCAGTTGCTGCCGGGTCATTCTCGAAGGAGAACGGGATGAGGTTCTCCTCCTTCTCAATCTCCTCCACCTCCGCCTTCTGCGAGAGAAAAATAAATTCATCCGGAATAGCATATCACACGACTTCGATCAAAAAGAGTAAAGATCATAATGATCCTACAACTCAGAGACCAAAGATCAGCCTTACAACCAATAAAGATCAAAGGCCAAAGATCAAAGATCAACCACTCACCTTGACGTCCTTGCCCTCGATCTTCGCCTGGCGCATCTTCTCAATCTTCGCGTCCTCCATCGCCTTGAATGATTTTTTTTTAGAAAAGAGAAATCATTTTCACATTTCAGAAGAGGAAAAATTTCCAGCAATTTTAGCGTTGCAGCCCTTTTATGAAACCATGGGTTCTTTGATGTGACTAATGTGTACAGCTTTGCTATTTCCCTTAATCAACAGCAAAACGTTCAAAATCGAACACTTCAGATCCCAATTTCAACATTCCCATGAAATGAAACTGTTCTCGACACTGTGCTTAATTCATGTTCCGTCTCATTATCATTAGAATATTCAATTGTACCGTACTCCCTCTCATCTGATAAGCCATATCAATCAGTTCTCGATCGCCCCCTATCATACCGTACCTTGAACGCGTCCCTGTTCCCTCTGAGCTTCTCCTGCAGGCCGGGCGTGCACATGTCGAACAGGTCGAGCGTCATCGGGAACTTGACGTCCTTCAGAATCTTCGCGTTCACCTGTAAATTTGAATATTTTTTTAAAATTTAAATATTTTAAAATCAATAATATTATTTTTTTAAATATTATTTTTCGATAGTCGTAAGCATTATCGTCATCTACCACACCTCTCCCCCCCCCCAAGTTGTCCCACAGAAATCAAATTCTCTGTTTTGGTTCATCGGTGGTATGCTTTTCTCTAATTTTTGTTCAAATTGCCCCAAAAATGTGGCATGCATAGGGCCTTTCGGGAGAGGCATTTGACCTCTGACACTAGGCCACGAATGTACGTTGTTAACTAGTAATGCCCCTGACACCAGCTAGAGACTGGCCCGATCAATTTGTTTTTAAAGAACACCAAAGAACACCACCATAACTAGTTCCATGGCCGCGGCCCAAAAGCTGCTGGTCCATTTCGCCAGCATATTTTTTTTTGGAAAACCAGGAGCGCATTTAAAAATATATCAAGAATATGGCTGCGACACATCAATATGGGGGGAAGACTTGAGATACTAGTATCATCGTTGAAACCCCAACGCCCATGGCTCGTTTTCGTTCAATTTTGTCACAATTTTAAACTATTTTTTATAAATATTGTAAAATGGACGTACCGCATCCTTCTGCTTGAAGAAGAAGCGGACCATCTGGATGGAGAGGTAGGCCGGAAGACGATCGATCAGCGCCTGAATATACGGTATTCAGGGGATACGGTATTCGGAAGAGACTGTATCTCACTCATGATCTCCCACTCTATTCCAGTGAGGAATTGTTCGATCTGAGGAACCGTAATCACTGCGGTAATGCAGTGTCCCGAATAGTTCGCGATACAGTGCCCCTACATTTGATCCTGTATTTTCCAATACCATTTCAGCCTTCGATAGCACGATCCTCAGGCCTTATCTCCAGACTTTATCCAGTGAGTTGTCAATCGTCTTTCTAACGTAACTGCTACCGTACCTTCTAGCTGCATTTGTCTCTTTCCCATCCAATCAAGTTTCACCTCCTGCCATACCCCTTCCCCTTCCATTCAGTTATCGATCGCCCTCCTACCGTATCTCCCTACCGTACCTTCTTGCTATACTTGCAGTCCCTTCCCATCCAGGTCCTACCGCACCCCCCTCCCCGCCGCCCATTCAGTTCTCAATCACCCGTCCTGCCGTACCTTCTTGATGCACTTGTGCCCCTTTCTCATTCAGATCCTACCGTACCCTCTTCCCCTCCCATTCAGTTCTCGATAGCACCCACCCCTACCGTACCTTCTTGCTGTACTTGCAGTCCCTTCCGAGGAGAGGCGAGTTCTTCTCGATCTCCTCCGTCAGCTTCTCCTTCAGCCCCGTCTGGATGTACTTCACCTCCTGCGAGAGGAAGCACGACAACTGCAAATTAGTTAATTGGTTAATTAATTTATATTATTAAGTAGTAAATTAATTCAAATCAAAGCCCCACGAAAATGCAAAACAGTTACCAAAGAAAATGTGTGTAATATATTAGTACAGCTTCTCGGAATTGTCCTAATGAGAAACGTAATGAATATGAATAGTCGATGTAGCCCATTCTCACTCGGTCATCAGGAAATAATTTATTAGGAACAATTGTCAGCGTGCTAACAGTGAAGTGATTTTAATGAGCAATACTGGTGCATGGAATCAAAACCACCAGCACACCACCGTTACCTATCGTCCCTCAAACTCGGAATCACCGAGCGGAAGTAATGGGATGGTACTGGGTCAATTGTCCTAAATGGAGTATTCACAAAGAAGAGAACGGGCACTCCATAGAAATCCCATCAAAACGGGTCAGTCAAACGGAAAGACAATGATATCGGGATTCGCCACTGACATTAAGGGGTTTGTTTTCATTACTAATTTACCGTTGATCAGATCCGCAACCAGTTCCCTCTCAAGTGCAAACCGTGAGACCCACATCGCGCTGGTGATAATTGATTGGAAGAAATGTGCAGAATCTGGCCTAATACACCTCAACCCATTTCTGGGCCCACCCAAACTCCGCCCACTTTTCTAACCCGGCTCGTCTAGGGCACGGCTCACCTGGAAGAAGTCCTCGGTCGTCTTGATCTCCGGCTCCTCCTCGCTCTCCTTGTTCTTGAGGGTGACGGCGTACGATCCGCGGAAGAAGTCCGACGTCTTTGTTGCAGTCTGCCGAAATCAATCGATAAATCAGTAGCACTGATGAGATCGAACGGTGACAAAGTGGGGGCATCCGCAAAATTGGTATAGGCATTCCTTCGGACTGATTAACTAGATGGAAATCGATAAATAGCTCAATCAATATACCACTCAATAAAGACGAATTATATTAACTTTGTATTAGTATTCTAATCTAGATAAGATGAAGTGGCTCCCAATTCGAGCTAGGCGAATTCATGATTTGCAAACAGCACTAATTCATCAAAAGATGAACGGGAGCAATTTTCCTTGATGACATACTCAAAAACTCGTAAAAAGAAACAGTCCATTTGTTATAATTGTTATAAAAAAAATTAGGTCAAACATCGATCAAGGAGAGTTCTCGTTTCACAGACTTCTCAACTAAGCACCATATTTCAACCCACCAACCTCAGTCGGCTTGAGCCCATCGAAGATGTGTCTCTGCACCTCCGTGAAGCACTCGTTAGCGTCCTGCAATTAATTAATTAATATTAATTTAAATAATTAAACTAGTTATTTAAATAATTAAATAAAGATAAAACACCCACCTGCTGCTGCAGATGTCCCTGCGGCGATCGTGTGGCGAACTGCGGGAAGGCCTGGTGGAGGACCTGGAATAACGGGTAAATTACACTGGCGAGATCGAAAAGTACAGAGTGGGGGCATCCGCAAAGAAAATCTATCAAGCCTTGTAGAAAATGTGACAGTTAGCCAGTGCCCATGAGGACATCCGAAATTTAAAGTCATTCTTAGCCCGCCAGTGGGAAAATAGGAGAATCACATGCGCCTTCGCCGTTTCACAACTTTCATAGAAGGGCAAAATTTCTGGTTCATTGATCACTCTTCTTCCGATGGTTTCAAAAATATAAAAATTTAGCAACAACGCACTACTAATTATCCTTTGCAGCAAAGATTGTTTTAAACAACTAATTCAATAAATTTAAAGTTAATAAACAAAAAAAATCGACGGTACCGTCATCATGCTGATGGGGAGGACGGCGTCTTCGGACGTGTTGCCGCGCGCTGGGGAGGCCAGCTCGTTGAACGTGCTGCACGATTCAGGAGTCACAGAGTGATACATTACATAGATCAGGCGCGGACAACCCGCAATTATGCAGTTCCTGCTTCATGATTCAAATAAAATCACTTCCCGAATGCATGTGTGATATTGACGGAGAAACAGTCTACCTCCTACTCTTCCTAACCCGGCGCGTCTAGCACGAAAGCTATACTCACTTCCTCATGGCCTGCGTGATCTTGGTTGCGGGTCCTTTCGGGCCCTCTGGAGGCGTGAACTTGGCAACCGCGTCGCGAATCACGTCAAGCGACTGAAAATGTGGCTTGAATTGTACTGTCCCAGCGCACATCACAAACGAAATAAGAAAAAAAACTTAAATGAGTACGGTTCTTATAGAAAAAGGACAGAGAGAAAGGCATCTCATTTGATAGTTACTGGCAGAAAATGGAGTTTTTTTCAAGAGCAGTGAGAATTTTCAAAATAGAAATGAACTGACACGGAAGCTCTGAAGAACGGAGTTCATGTAGCACGTGTTGCCCAGGTTCTTGAGGCCGGGCGGCATCTTCTCCAGCTTCGCCTCCGCCGTGTCCATCGCTGCAAATTAATATGATTAATTATTTAAATAAATAAAAAAATATACCTATATTTTATCACATCATGAACGGTTTCAATCGGCCAATGGGAAATTTTCGAGCCAACGATATACCACCAAATAAGGACCCCGAGGCCCAATGTTTCAACTTACCTCCAAGCTGTCGGGAAATTTAAGATCCGTCAACAGGAGACTTTAGAGCCAAAGAACCCGTAGAATTCTAGTCTCAGACAATCCCGAAAGACGAAAAGATGAGAATCCGGTGTCCCGAGTAGCTAACGTACCCTCCAAACTGTCGGAGTAGGCGGGCGCCTGCGGGATCTCGTCGGCGCTGCCCATCATCATGCACAGCATGCCCTCGCTGATCGTGATCCCTGTCCATGAGTCGTCTCCGAGCGTGCGTCCCTGCAATATTATTTGTTTCATATATAAAAATCAGTAAATCAGCGTCAATTAGCCTTCCGTTTCATTACTTGATAAAAAAAGGAGAAGAATAGGAGATAAGCAGTAAGGGCGCTAGAAACGAAAGGAAAGGGAATAGCAGGCAAGAGATTCAGTTCCACGTCGCAGAATCCAACTCATCGAGAGAACCGTGGAACTTGCGCAGAGTAGCCCTTAGGTAGGACACAACTTTCTAACTCTAGATATGTCTATTCAATGATTCTCGCGCTTTCTATTTTCATGATGAACTTTACAACTGCTTGATCAAATTTGAACGCTCAAAAGTGTACGAGCGAGGAAAAGACGCGCGCAATTGGGTTTCAAAAGCCAATTAAGGAATGTCCGAATGAAAAACTGCGCGCAGCTTACCTTGATGACGACCTTCTGGCGGTCGGGAGCGACGCCGGTGAGCGCGAACAGCTGCGACTTGAAGACGAGCGGCGATTCGGTCGTGTCCACGTCCACCGACAGCTTCTCCTTGCCCCACTTGACGTTGATGTTCACCATCTGTGCAATTCAGTATAATAAGAAGCGAAAATTAAAACAAAAATGCTAGAAAATCGAGCAAAAATTGCGAAAATCAGTGACAAGTGGCCGGCAAAGATGATGACAACAGATCAGACCGTTTGAACTCCCGCACATTCTCACTAAACACAGGAAAGGCTATTATGAAATGCGAAGTGTTTGGATTTTCGAAACTGCCGAAAGTGGAACATATACGGCAGATGATATTTTGTGTCAAAAATAGAGGAAACAATAAAACGAGAAATTAATAAAGACTCAAAAAAAACATTTTAAATAATTGCTGCAAAATCTAATGCGTGTGAGCTTACAAATTACAGTACAGTACTATTCTTACTTTTCACAGTTGCGTTTGCTGACATTGACTTCCGGCTCCACCAAATCGCCGTTTTTTTCTTCATACTGTTTTACTCTGTGTTTTCAACTTTGTTTTGCGTGTATTTACTCTTAAACTTATTCTTCAGGACAATGTTCAAGCTCGCGTCTCTAGCCGGACCCGTTCGGGCCGTGTCGCGCGCGTCTCTGCGCAATTTCGCTGCCGGTAAGCAAAGGTTTCTTCATTACCTTTACTAAATTCGTGTTGCAGCTCCCGAGATGATCAAATTCGAGCTGGTCGGAGAGAAGAAGAACGTCGCTCTGGTCACGCTGAATCGTCCCAAGGCCCTCAACGCCCTCTGCGGACAGCTCATGACTGAGGTTCGTTGATTATTTACTTGTTTATCCAGTAGTTTTCCTGAATTTCTGTCCGTTTCTGCGGCAATTATCACATTGGTTACTTGCATTTCTCGCTATCACTCTGTGTTTTCCTCGTGGCCTTGGTGCTGTCGCGTCTGTTTACCTGTAACACGACAGGGAAACGAGTTTATCACAGCCGAGTATCGCCAGGAACAGAACTATGATAAGAATCTATCCATCTCGTACACTGTTTTCCTTTGCCTGTCTATTGAGAATGCAGGAACGTGAGCCGATTAAGTCAAAATATACCAGAAGCATATACAAATAGGTGCATTACTTTCATGACACAAAACAAGAGGCGAGAGAGCATTCCAAATCGAGAGAGTGCTCTCAAAATGCGAATATTCTTGCAGCTTCGCGACGTGCTGATTCAACTGGACGGCGACAAGTCAGTCGGAGCAATCGTCCTCACTGGATCCGAGAAGGCCTTCGCCGGTTAATTTTTTTATTATTTTTTTTACAACTTAAATTTTCTTCCTCACTCATTCGATCACTTTCTGTCTCATTGTTCACTAAAAAGGTGATAAAGGTGATTTTGGCATTATCCTCGCTAAGGGCGGGCTAGCCACCCCAACGCCGATTAGCAACTTGAGCCTATCCCAGGACGACCAGTGGCTGGTTGCGAGGCTTTACCGCCCGTGTTGTGTGCACGTGGTAGGGGATTTATTTGCTGTGGCTTTCACCACTCCCAACATTTCTTAACCCCCTTGGTTTTGGGTGGATCTGAGGGCGGGCGGGGTCGAACTCGTGACCTTTCGAATCGCATTCCTGGCACACAACCACTGCGCCACCGCGCCCTGTACCCACATGTAAGTACATGTAAGTCCGCGGCTTTTGGACCCAAAGTGAATAAATGTCCTTACTTCTTTAAATATTAGAATAAATGAATATTGCAGCCGGCGCGGACATCAAGGAGATGATCAACCGCCCCTTCCACGAGACATTCGGCGGCCGATTCCTCGAGGTATGGAAGGAGACTTTGTTGAGCAACGGGTCGGAAATATGAAGATCTCGCTGAACAGTGAACTTCTGATTCGCGTACATAGTTACCTATAACTTTACAAATGTGAGATGTTTTCTATGAGCTTGATTGTAAGCAGTAAAATGCGGAGGGTTTTATGTATTAGTTGTCATAGTTCTCTTCTCGTGATGACCTATTGTATTTTGAAGGAGTGGACGGCCATATCGGACATCAACAAGCCCGTGATCGCTGCCGTCAATGGATTCGCTCTGGGTATGATCGATTGATCAATTTACGTTATATTATGTATTGTTTTGAAGCGAAATTATCACCAGATTACAGTCAGAAAGTGTTGAAGCTAGAATCTACCATGTTTGCAAAACCTTCATCGAGCTCTAAAATTACCGTCTTACGTTTTTGCAGCAAGGCCTAAATTTGTTGCCTCTGTGAAGATTTGTTGTCGATTAGCTAAAATTCTTTATTCATTTATATTCATATTTATTAATTAAAGGCGGTGGGTGCGAGCTGGCGATGATGTGTGACATCATCTACGCGGGCGACAAGGCGCAGTTCGGCCAGCCGGAGATTAATATTGGAACCATCCCCGGTGAGTTGCCGCTGCACATTCTATAAATATGTCATGTGAAAAATGAGAAAGTGCTCTTGTACAAACGGGACATCCTTCGGTGGATTGATGTTTCATGAGGATTACTGCTAGTCGACGGAATGTACTCCCGTAGTATTCCGTAGTATTCGTAGTATCCCGTAGTCAGAACCAAATATGGAATACCACACGGAAGAAAATTAGCAAATACACATATGCAAGTGCTATCAGTAATTAAGTTTTTTTTAATTTTATTAAAATTTCAGGCGCAGGCGGCACGCAGCGATGGGCGCGCACCGCCGGCAAGTCGGTGGCCATGGAAATGTGCCTGACCGGCGAGAGAATGGGTGCCAAGGAGGCCAAGGAGGTACGGTATTTATTTATGGATTGATTACGGTATCCATTTATCTATCGATTAATGTAAGTAGTGTAATCTCTAATTTCAACAATGGGAAGTATTAGAGATTCTGTTAAAATATTTGGCTCCGAATCAGCCCACTCGTATTGCCTCAAGATCGATTGGCCTACCGTAACCTCCCCTCTTTCCATAAGAGATCCTGATTATCGATTGTTCCTACCGTAACCTCCCTCCTCAATAAGTGAACCTGATTATCCATTGGCCTACCGTAACCTTCCCTCTTTCCATAAGAGATCCTGATTATCGATTGGTCTACCGTAATCTTCCCTCTTTCCATACGGGATCCTATTTATCGATTGTTCCTGCCGTAACCTCCCTCCTCAATATGGGATCCTAATTATCGATTGTTCCTACCGTATTCCCCTCCTCCTCTTCCAGGTGGGAATCGTTTCGAAGGTGTTCCCGGCGGCGGAGACTGTGCCCGCGGCGATCAAACTGGGCGAGAAGATCGCAGCCCAGTCCCCGCTCATCGTCCAGATCTGCAAGGTACGGTAGGGAAGAAGGGACTACCGTAGTTGGGGGCGATCGATGACTGACTTTTTCATCGATTATTAAATATCTGCATCACGATCTGAACCAAAGTAAATTAGTTCTGCGGTCGGTTGCTTTATATTTCACGCAGTTCACAAGATGTCAAAAGTTCTCGGAGTGTAGTTGTCGCGGTGTTGATTTTGGTAAAACAAACGACAAACTTACCCAGCGGATATCGTTGCTTTCCATCGTTCTTGTTTGGATTTAGGAACCCAGAAGTTCGAAGATTAATAGCTACCGTAATCCCATTTTCCGCTCAGGAAGCGGTGAATCGTGCGTACGAGACGACCCTTCGTGAGGGACTTCACGTCGAGAGACGTCTCTTCCATGCCACATTCGCCACCAAGGACAGAAAGGAGGGCATGACCGCCTTTGCGGAGAAGAGAAAGCCCGAATGGAAGAACGAGTAGGGCTACGGTACAGTACGGTAATGAGATCGATTAGATTGTCCATTGAGATCGATTAGATTGTCCATTGAGCTAGAATGATTCCTTTCTTGTTATCGATTAGTTTGCCATTCGAGATATTGTACAGGTCTGTGTTACTGCTTTTTTGGTGATTGTAAGATAAAGTCATAGCTGTCCACGCCGGCGGCGACTCAAATTTTTTGCATGTACCCGGGTACGTGGGACCGCAGCCACGACGGTCGTGGCTGCGGTCCTACGTACCCCGGGTACATGGTCCAAAATGAGTTGGTAGGTCATGGTGGAACTTGACCCTGAAACATATCCCAATTTGTTCCATTACCAATTTTTGTTACAGTAACCCTACCGTACCTCGGTTCGGTGGGTCAACCATTTTAGCCTTGGGTCAAACTTATACCGAATGGGCTGATATCGATTGGAAAATTATTCTACCGTAATCTACCGTAAGCATACCGTACCCCGGTTCGGTGGGTCAACCATTTTAGCCTTGGGTCAAACTTTTGCCAAAGTGTCTGAAATCGATCGGAAAATTATTATACCGTAATCTACAGTATCCTACCGTATCCCTGACTACGGTATCGCGGTAGGGCATCGCGAACTGATTTTTTTGTTTTTCACTCTAAAAATCCGTTCTTTGTGCCTACATGCATAGTTCGTCGAGGAAATTATTTTTTGATTATCGTACCGAAATCTTTCGTATCCCCCTACCGCAATCAAACCGTACCCAGCCGTGCCCTGGTGAATAAAACGTCGATGACGCATGTTGTTTATTAGTAAAGAGCGCATCCTAGTATCACCGGGTTAAATAAAACATCGATTACGGAGGTTGATTATTAGTAAAGGGCGCACCCTAGTATCACCGGGTTAAATAAAACATCGATTACGGAGGTTGATTATTAGTAAAGGGCGCACCCTAGTATCACCGGGTTAAACAAAACATCGATTACGGAGGTTGATTATTAGTAAAGGGCGCACTCTAGTATCACCGGGTTAAATAAAACATCGATTACGGAGGTTGTTTACTAGTAAAAAGTGCATCCTAGAACCACCGGGTTAAATAAAACATCGATTACGGAGGTTGTTTACTAGTAAAAAGTGCATCCTAGAACCACCGGATTAATTTTTTTCTAATTTTGTCTAACCCGGAGATTCTAGGTCGCACTCTTTATTAGTAAACAACCTCCGTATTCGTCGTTTCATCCAACCCGGTGATCCTAGGATGCGCCCTTTACTAATAATCAACCTCCGTAATCGAAGTTTTATTTAACCCGGTGATACTAGGATGCACTTTTTACTAGTAAACAACCTCCGTAATCGATGTTTTATTTAACCCGGTGATACTAGGATGCGCTCTTTACTAATAAACAACATGCATCATCGACGTTTTATTCACCAGGGCACGGCTGGGTACGGTTTGATTGCGGTAGGGGGGTACGAAAGATTTCGGTACGATAATCAAAAAATAATTTCCTCGACGAACTATGCATGTAGGCACAAAGAACGGATTTTTAGAGTGAAAAACAAAAAAAATCAGTTCGCGATGCCCTACCGCGATACCGTAGTCAGGGATACGGTAGGATACTGTAGATTACGGTATAATAATTTTCCGATCGATTTCAGACACTTTGGCAAAAGTTTGACCCAAGGCTAAAATGGTTGACCCACCGAACCGGGGTACGGTATGCTTACGGTAGATTACGGTAGAATAATTTTCCAATCGATATCAGCCCATTCGGTATAAGTTTGACCCAAGGCTAAAATGGTTGACCCACCGAACCGAGGTACGGTAGGGTTACTGTAACAAAAATTGGTAATGGAACAAATTGGGATATGTTTCAGGGTCAAGTTCCACCATGACCTACCAACTCATTTTGGACCATGTACCCGGGTACGTAGGACCGCAGCCACGACCGTCGTGGCTGCGGTCCCACGTACCCGGGTACATGGTCAAAAAAGGGTCGCCGCCGTCGCTGGACAGCTATGGATAAAGTGATAGCTGAGCGATTGTGGAAGTGAACAGAGAAGATGTTGAGGAGCATGTGAAGTATCTGAAGATTGCAAGGGGCGCTTGGGTTGGTTATACTTGAGTGCACCTCATTATTTTTTCTTTACTTGTTTTTTTGGTGCTTTTACGCACGAAATATCGAACATTTTGGAACCTGGTGGGTTGTGGATTCGTGAATGTGATAAACGTTAGATTATTCCAAAGGAATAATTTCGTGTCCAGAACTGGTATGTAGGAATACTCAGTAGAATTGGATATTGTTTTTTTTGGTTATCTAATTTCTGATAAGCTTCTGCGCAAGCAACGTACCAGTCTGTCTCATTGCTTTCTTTGAAACGATGGAGTCCGGGCGAAATTGGAAATGAAACGAAAATGTCGAAAAGGTCCAGGTGAAAAAAGGACGAAGATACTATGTTGTTCGCAACAGTTTTTCCCAACCCGGTGCTTCTAGCACGTGTCCAATCTTTGTTAACAATTTATCCTCTCACCAGAATGCGTTGTATCTAGGTTTTTGTAACCCTAGTGCTGCTAACCCGGCGCTCCTAGCACTCGCTCAATCCGCATCTTCCATCAGACATGGACCTGCTATCGGCCGACGTGGGCATCGTTCTGGTGTCCATCGCGCTCTTCTTCATCTGCGGCTGGCTGTTCTTCATGAAGCAGCTATTCAAGAACTATGAGGTCCCTGAGCTAAGGTGGCCGTGAAACCTGATTTAAAAAACCTGATTTTGAAACATGATTTTGAATTAATATCATGGAACTTTGCGAGGTGATCTTCTTGAAAGTCTCACATGGGAATGGTGAAACGCCGAAGCTCGCCTTACGCGGGGAATACAAACATTGAAGGGAACTAATTGTAAGATACGGAACCCGCTAGCGATTAACGTTAACCAAATGCCATGGTCATGTGAAAAAACTCGGAAATATTCCTGGTAGACGCAGAGAGTGTGAAACCTGAACGCTCCTATTTGGATACAAAATTAATGAATTGTGATTCGCAGGTGCACAATCGGGTGGTATTTGTTATTATTATTAATTAGTTGAATTTATTGATATAAGTTAATTATATTAATTAATTACTTTCTAATTGATAGGTGCACAATCGGGTGGTGCAACTGCTCTTCTCGATCACATTCGCGCTGTCGTGTGTGATGTTCGAGCTGATCATCTTCGAAATCCTCGGGATACTCGAGCCGGGGTCAGATTTTATTATTAGTTTAGATATTCTATTAAAAATAAAAACAAATTAAAGATCGTATTTGACATTCTAATTCTTAAAAAATCTTTTCAAATATCCTACTTGATCTACTAAACCTGTTAAAATAGGCATTGTATGCACTAGGTGATTTGGTGCTGCGGTATGTATACGTAGCTGTGCTGGAAGATCGGACACAATATTAGTCTTGTGGTTGTGTACTAATTTGCACTGTATGTTCTTTGAAGTGCTGCTGTAAAAATGTTGCAAATTTTTTGAAATATAAAAAAAACTCATTTTGCAGTTCGCGTCTGCTGTACTGGCGCCTCGGTCTGTACAGTATCCTCTTCGTGTTGATCGTCGCCCTGCCACTCTACGTCGCTTACACCCTGCTCAACTCTATCTCGTTTGGTTAGTAATTAGCTAATCAATAGCTAAATGAAGGAAAATAGTCAGTTTCAATTAAAATATAGGGCTACTGTACGTGGAGTGCACTCTTCTTGGCTAGTTCACCAGGCTTCCTGAAACGAAATTATTTCCAATTACTGGCTGGGCTTGGGCTGCTACGCAGGCGAGAGAGTATGGTAAAACGAGAGAGCAGTGCAAAATTTTCGGCCATTTTCAGTGAAGGAAAGCTTCGTGTTCCCGCTCACCGCAGTGCTCTGGCTGATCTACATCTACTTCTTCTGGAAGCTGGGCGATCCCTTCCCCATCCTCTCCCGACAGCACGGTACGGTAGTTAGTGATTTATGAGGGGTACGGTAGGTAGCGGCTATTGATTGATGGGCCCACGAAATGGTAGCTATTGATTGAATTCATCACTGTCAATGTTCAGAAGCTAACTTTGTCGCTTTGATATTGAGCAAAATGTTTGTTGAAGTCCGTGCCTATTTCGGTTTCACCTAGTCCATGTGTCCCGACTGTTATTAGTGTCAACAATTGTTCCGGATTCGAGGGTGGAAAAACATTGTTATGAATGGGTGGGAACGTTACCTGGATGCTTGCAGTTTCCATGAGATGATAATTGCCCCCATACCAGTCGTGATCTAATGATTGGTCGTTCAGGCATCTTCACGATCGAACAGGCCATCTCGCGCATCGGCGTCTTCGGAGTGACGGTCGGGTGTTGTTGTTGTTGTTATTGTGGTTGTTTGAAAAAAGTTAATGACTTGTGAATGCTCATAATTGCCACTCGATTTCCTGCGTATTTTTCGTTCAGTATTTTGCGAAACTCCCAATCTCGAAACGCTTATTCAATATCTGTTAGGTTACCTGTTAGCCTGTTCGAAATCAGGGCTGTACAAAAAAATCTACGGTTTCTCAATTCACAATGCTCTCTCGCCGGGTAAGAAACAGCGAGAGAGTATTGTGAAATGAGAGATCCGTTCAATTTTTGCCCTGCTGCAAATGGATAATGATCGATCACAGGTGATGGCGGTGCTTTCCGGGTTCGGCGCCGTCAACGCGCCCTACACGTGCATGTCCATATTCGCGAAGAAGGTACGCATTTTTTTTTAGTTATTTTATTGTCAAACATAATTATTGATTTACTACAATGATCTCGCTTGTGGCTAGACCGCCCTTGCAATCAGTACGCGCACAAAAAGCTTAAGAGGCGTGACAACAGAAATCAATCATCAGTATCCGTGAAGTGTTGATCTTGAAAAAAACAAATGGTCCAAACAATGGAATGGTGTGCAGTTCGATAAAGGATATGCGGATGGTGAAATATCACCTTCGCGGGAGAATCGAATATGTGTAATAGGGAAAGAACGGAATTGATCGGAAGTGATCGTGTTCGAAGATCTTACTTCTTATATATTTTTCGTTTTGACAAGAAGAATATTCAAATATCAAATGTTAGAATTGCAACCGTTTTATACAAAACTAGTGTAACCGAAAAGTGCTTGTTCGAATTACATTAGAGGTTTAGTTCTTGTTGGACGATGGCTATTGATTACATATTCGAATTTGTATCAAATTGATCATTAGTTAGTTCTAATAAAATCAATAATTAAATGAGTTGATTTTGAGGTGGATCAGACGTCGATTCTGCAGATGGAAAAGAGGCTACTGCAGGTAATTATTTTTGTTTTTTTTAAAATTAAAATAGTTTTATTCACCAGGGGTAGGTAGTATCTTCAGAATAGCTAACAGTCTTCGTTAGATTTTGGTGGAGGTCCGTCTTCTTGTTTGACGATTCGGTTTGGGATAGGTCAAGGGGGGAGGGGCAAATAAGATACATAAAATAGATGAAATATAAATAGTTCTTAATATGAATTGTATTTTATTCAAATGTGTGCTTTTACTGTTTTGTCTTTAATTTTCGAGTAATAAGTTTACTGTAGACAATGGAGATGATTGCGAGCAAGAAGAGGAGACTGGCCCAGCACGAGAGGGATATCTCACTCAGCGCCTTTAGCAGAGGTACGATAGGCCACTGGTTACGGTGGGTCAGAGGGTTTATGATAGGGCAGATTGGTTATTTTGGTAGAAAAAAGGAGGCTCGTGAAACTCGTAAAATGTGCTGTCAAGCAATGTGTCATAGAACATTGGCGTTTCTTGGGACTGCCATGGTCTGGTTGCTTTGAAATAGACCAGTGATTTGCCGCTCTCTAATTTGAACAACAAAAACGAATAAACTGAAAATAAGAGGAATTCTGAACAGCAGGATGCGCTGCAGAATCTTGGTTTCATGAACTATTCTAGTTCTGCTCGGTGAAAGCAAGTGCAATAGATCTTGTGCAAATTGGACAACTAATAGAGTAGCCTTGATGACACTAATTAGGTGTGATTGAGAGAGAGAGATGGCTCGAGCAAACGTGTCATGGCCCGGAAAGTGAGAGAGTTCGGGGTCTCGCCGCGATCTTGAGAATTGGGATGTTGCCAAGAACGCCGTGGTAGGATAGTCAATTGATAATTCTCCTTTACAGGCGGAGACGAGAGCGTGGGTCTGCTCAATCGGCTGTGGGGTACGGTATCCTCGCCGATCACTTCCATCACCACCTCGGACAACATGAAGCAGCTGAAGAGGTACGGTAGGGATACGGTAGGGTACCCCCACCAAATTCGCTGATGCTATGGGTACTGTATGTCTCAGTAGGATTGCTTACAGTACTGTAGGTACTCTTGTATACAGTAGGATACTGTTACACTGTAGTTATGACGAGTACTGTAAGCACTGTGGGTAGAGAACGTTTGACAGAAAATCAATAATAATTGCTGCACGGAGACCCGATGGGTTGCGGCTGCAGTCAGTCATGATGTTCAAGTGGGACGTATCGATTGCAATTGAACACGTATGTACTCTCTCAGAAAGCCAACTAAAATAGGTAATTGGGATGCTTCACTCATAGTAAACCGTTAGTCGCGAGTACAAAATTTTGACTTACTTTTCGGCAGCCAGGAAAGCGAGCGAGTTTTGCAAACTGACAAGGGAAGGTTGGTATATCGATATGGAGTTATCGAACAAGAGTACTAGCAATCGATAGAGGATCCAATTCTAAAAACATTAGTGAAAGTCATTTTTGCTAAAGAGCTCCTGGGTCCGAGAAAATCGATAATCAAAAATGTGTTAATTTTTTGCGTGGTTTTCTCAACGCGGCGCATCGAGGATATGAGCGCCTTTGAGAGGCTCTCTCACCAAGCATCGGTGGTTCAGTGGTAGAGTGTTCGACTAGCAAGCAGGGGGTTGCTAGTTCGACTCCAACCCGTCGCCAAACTTTTTTGCACATTTTTATCTTTCGTTTTTTTCGTGAGAGAGTCATGCCATTCAACTCTGTTTCCGCTTGCAGTGAAATCGTGCCGCTGGAGGAGCTCTCGCGGCATCTCTTCCTCGAAGTCGTCGAGTTGAGGAATATGAAGGTATCGCGCCTTTTCATCATCACGGCGCGCCCTAGGAGCGCCGGATTAGAAGATAATGGGAAGAAGAACTAACAAGGAGTTTGCGAGCTTTCGTTCTGTGGGCGAATTGTACCTCCTGCTTGTTAGATGGGTAGCAAATTATCGATTTTCGGAAATATGGTTATCTGCCGTAACATTTTCCTTACCTCCAGGACCGATTATCGATTTATTCCGTACCGTAATCGTTCGCATACATGAAAAAGTAAGGTGACAAAATACCTCGAAAGCGGGGAATGTTTTCAAATTTCAGGGTGGTTTTCGACCGACTTTTCCATCTATGCTACCGTATTCTTTTCCTTTCCCTCCAGGACCGATTATCGATTTTTGCATACCGTAATCGTTCGTGTGCAGGACCGTATAGAGTACAGCAAGACGTGGATGGGCAAGTACTTCAACGTCCTCGGCCACTTCTTCTCCATCTACTGCATCTGGAAGATATTCATCTCCACGGTGCGTGTCCTAGGCGCGACGGGTTTGAAAAGGACGGGGGGGCGGGTTTACGGGCTCTAATGTTGAAGAAAAAGTGTGTCTTGGCGTCCTAGAGATGACAAAACGGCACGCGACTCTCCTTATTCTGCATACTCTCTCTCTCGTCTGTCTGACCGGCGAGGGAGCATTCGAAATAAGGAGAGCTCGTGCCGATTTGCCATCACTATTGCGTCCTAGCAGCGACGGGTTAGGAGAGTAGAGGGGAGGAGTCCGGGGGCTTGCCTGCTTTCCATTAGAAAAAACATTGATTCCTGCATTTCGTGCCAGAAATTTTTTTTGGGTTTTTTTTGTTTGTCTAGATTAGTGTTCTGAACATTCTCGGGATTTATAATTATTTCTTTATCATGAGTACCAAATGCTAATCATAATTTATTGATTAATTATAATTAATTAATTCCACTTTCCAGGTGAACATTGTGTTCGATCGCGTGGGCAAGGTGGACCCGGTGACAAAGAGCATGGAGATTGCAGTGCACTGGATGGGAATCGATATCGATGTACGGTAGTTTTATGAATACGGTAATCGAACGATATCTATCTATTTACTCTTGCCTACCGTAATCTCCTTCGCCTCCTGTTCAGGTTCGCTTCTGGTCGCAGCACATCTCCTTCCTGCTCGTGGGCGTGATCGTCGTCACTTCCATCAGGTAAACGGTAGATTTCAATTGTGGATACGGTAGGCAAAAAATCGATACTTTGATCAGGTATACGGTAGTTTGAGGGGCACGGTAGGCAATAAAATCGATACTTCGTCCAGGTATACGGTAGTACGGTAGCTTGAGGGGTACGGTAGGAGAAGTGAGTACGGTCGCTTGAGGGGAAGTGTAGGAAAAGATAGTACGGTAGCTTAAGGGGTACGGTAGCTTAGGGGTACGGTAGCTCCATTGTGTACGCTAGACGAGGAAAGTCGACACATCGACTAGGTATGCGGTAGTATGGTAGGCTCAGAATACGGTGTGCAAGCAAGAAAGATTCCTCGATCTAGTATGAGGCAAAAATTAGTGTCTTGCTTAGGTGGGCGATCGATTATTGTAGATGTTCTCTTTTGTGCCTCATTGTAAATTAGTCAAAAGTTGTGAACGGCTTGAGTTGGGTTTCACGTTTCCCCAAAAGTTGGTACTTGGAATCAAGAATTGATCTGTGAAAGATGCGCAGTGCAAAAACCCCAAAATTAAAACTAACAATATCATGTCTCACATTCAACATTCTTTCTGCAAATAGCTCTTTGTCATACTGAGATACTCCACTCGCTAACCCGACGCGTCTAGGACATCCCTCATCGATTGCGACGATCACGTTGGAAATGTATGTCCATTGCAGAGGTCTGCTCATCACGCTCACCAAGTTCTTCTACGCCATCTCATCGAGCAAGAGCTCAAACACCATCGTGCTCCTGCTCGCCCAGATTATGGTATCTCATCTTTGATATTTGATCTTTTCATTCACTGGTGGGCTAGGACCTTGTATAAACGGCGACAGATCTGTAATTGCGGATGTCCGAAGGAATGCCCAGAGCAGTTTTGCGGATGCCCCCAATCTGTCACATTTCCATCTCACCAGTATTTTCATTTTTTGATCTTTGATCTTTGATCTCTGATCTTTTTATCTTTAGGTATCCTGATGAGAGAGTGGCCCGGATTATGGTACTTATCTTTGATCTCTGATTTTTTTCACAGGTTGTGATAGGGATCAGCGAAATCAATGAATAGACAAGAATGGTTGAATTTTGGCTGGCTCGATCCAGGTTATTCTTGGCTGCACACTCTTTGGGTTAATTTCCAACTGTGATAGCGATTCCTTCTTGGTTTTCATACGATTTTCTCTAAACAAACTCTTCCTTTTTTTATTATCATTGATAACATCTATCCATTTATCAATATCTCTCGCCTGTCAGAGAAAGCGAGAGAGCACAGTGAAACGAGAGAGTCAGACACGAATATTCCATTGCAGGGCATGTACTTCGTCTCGAGCGTGCTGCTCATGCGCATGAATGTGCCGCTGGAATACCGGTGAGCGGTGATCTTTGATCTTTGATCTTACATTTAGACATTAATTTTCTACGAGATACACAATATCGTACGAGGGCTCATTACTGTGAAAGAACCAGCAAATTCACGGCTGTGTTCTTTCCTTAATATGATGGGTTTGGATCTGTCTGTATTGTATTCCGGAGCTGTTGATTGGTAGAGAAATCGTAAATCACCTGTGTTTGATCTGGATAGTGTTATTTTGATTCGTTAGTATTTGGAGTTCACGATCTGAACCAGTCAACTTGCGGTTGCACGATTTCTACTAGAGGTTTGATTTTATTTTGTCTGTAATTGCTTGAGAGCGATGAGCATTGCAAAATATAATATTGCTGCCCGAGATCTGTTTATGGAAAGACGCACACCATTTGTAAAACAGATGTTTTACAGTTGCGCCATATCTACAATACTAGAGATGAGGGGTCGATTGTGCGTCGATCAATGAGCATTTCGTATTAGTAATAAAATCAATCACAGATTGATCATCACCGAAGTGCTCGGCGACCTGCAGTTCAACTTCTACCATCGATGGTTCGACGTCATCTTCCTAGTGAGTGGTGGTCTTTGATCTTTGATCTTTTGTACATATTTGATCTTTGATCTTTCGGCCTGTCCGCCTCCACCTGAAGAAAAATTGAGATACGAAGTTGTTGAGAGAGTTTAATGATTGAGGAGAGATCAGAACAGGTTCCTAGGTTCGATAAAAAAAGATGTTTAGATCTCGGCCCTCTCTTCCATTCTCTTCATTTACCTCGCGCACATGAAATCGCCCATTCAAACCGATTTCCACTATTCGATGCGGTAGGTAGGAATACTGTAGCGATATCGACCCATTGTTAGTTTATCTTTGATTTTTGATTGATCTTTGATCTTTGATTCTTCTCACTGTGATAACTCCCGCACATTCAATTCGACCAAAACGGGTCTTTCATTCCGCAATAATAAGTAGGAATTTTGTATTAAAATGTTCATATACTATTTATTTCAGCAGTGTAAATATCGTATTACAAGTAATTTCTTCGCATAGGTTGTATTGTTATGAGCAATCGGTTCAGGTTCACATGTAACGTTTTTTTTCGAAATTGTAAACGTGCTCGAAAAACAGGCTATAACTAATTTTGTCACCAAGTTTTCTTTGCTAAAAATAAATGAAAATAAAATATTAATAACAACAACTTACGCAGTAAAGCTGAGAATGTGGCAATTCGATGCGGCGAACAGAAAATTGTACGGTATTATGTCTAGCAAATAATAGAATTGGTCTAATAACGGGGTCTCGTGACAAGAACGGTATGTGTGTGACTACAAATATTCCAATAAAACACAGGCAAACTAGCATTCTACTTGGGTGATATAGTATCTACAAATAAGCTCGAGAGATACGATGGTCTGTTGGTCATTCTTCCGTTTCTCTAGCTGAAGAGACTCTTACAGATCAGCCTCTTTCGTGATTACCGTATTCCCGTTTGTGATTACGGTAGTGGTGGTAATTCCGCGCGAGTTACTGTACTCGACGGCCGTATAGTTATTGGAAGGAGGGGGGGGCGTAAGTGTACGATACCGACGGGATTACGGTAGCTGTCGTGGTGAGACCGTAGTGAATGTCAGGAGGAGGCGGAGCGGGTCGATGGTGCGGGAGTACGGTAGTGGTGGTGGGGGTTACGGTAGAGAGACAGGGCAGGGATTCGGCCGTGGATGTGGATGGAGTCAATTGAGTGGTTGACGACCATGAGGTGAGAGAGCGCACGTTTCTGAAAAGAAATGTTTCAAATTCATTGTGAAAATGTGTCTACATGTCGCATACTTTCGTACTTGGAGTGATTGGATGCGCACAAATCTTTTATAAAACCCAACAAATTTTCATGTCCAGCCTCCCATCGTGTTGAGGGTAAGCAGCCAAAGTTCAAGGACTTCAACTTGACTTCAAGGGGGGAATTCGAGCTTGTTCATGTTCTAGAAACCTAAGAACCACTAGAAAGGAAGAGTAACGGAATCTCGATGGGGCGGAGCCTAAAAGGGGACGAAGCTTACTTTGTCTGCGGCCGGTTGACCCTCTTCTTCTTCTCCTGAATCTTCTGCCGCACTTCCTCCATTCGGTTGAGGTCGCGCTGTCGGCGGCTATCGTCCTCGTACGGGCCCTGTAGAAGAACGGGTTTTATTTGAGAAATTCCCGTTATTAGAGACCGCAAGGAGGGATAGAGAATCGATCAAAAGTGAGCATAACAGTAATACTTCCGAAATCATCTGATGACTCCAATATGAATCGAATATAAATCGAACGGAGTCAAATTGTTAAAATTGAGTCTAGGGACCATCATCGATTATGCAAATCATAGAATCATGACCCTTGAACTATTTCAGTATATTAAACTGATGTATGGAATCATTTTTTGTGAAGGGAAGACCAACTTTAAGTTAACGGGTTTCGAGATAATCTCATTTTATTCAAAATCTGTTTTTCAAAAATCAGAGACAACAAACTTCAAAGCGCTCTAGAATGAGATCAAGGCGATGGCCGCGACTTTTGACACTTTACAGTGATAGACTAAGGTTAGGAGCATACCATATCCAAAAATTAGCCAATTCTATCGGTGCGCACGTTTTTATATGAGATCAAAGATCACTTCCCAACCCAAACTTTGACTCTATGTAAATTTCGCGCGCACCGATATAATTGGCTAATTTTTGGACATAGTATACTCATAACCTTAGTCTATCACTGCAAAGTGTCAAAAGTCGCGGCCCTCTCTTTTAAAGGAAATTACAGAGATTCAAACAATCTATTTACATTTCGTGACGTTATTTTTCAGATACTTTTGCTCATAAAAAGCGTGCGCATCGATAAAACTTGCTAATTTTTTCAGCAAAGTTAGTTCACATGATGTACTAAACACCTGTGAAATCAGAACCCGCGGCCTCTCCCTGCCCTTCGCATGAATGTACATGGCGCTCGTGCACATTTATAAAAATGGATAGTGGTCCCTAAATTGAGTCTCAATTTTACAGTAATCAATGCATACCGTATCCGACCCATCCAGCTGGAGGTCCGCTATCAACCGCTCCTTTTGTTCCGTGAGCTCGGCGATTTTTCGGTCCTGAAGGAAGATCAAATCAGTTACCGCTGAATTTCGCAGCATACTCAATCTAGGGGAAGCCAGTTAGCACATACCGATTCGTAGCGTACTCTTCAGAGTGATCAGTGAGATTACGAAGATACCCACCAGTATTTTACGGGAATAAAAGTCAGTTATCGATCGGAAGATATGTGATACCGTACCCTATCGTACTTCTCCCGCTGCAATCCCTCGATCTTCTCGTTGAACGTGTGTGTCATCGCGTTCTTCATCCTGCAACAATACCGTAACCCACGAAGCTACCGTACTCTGAGGCTACCGTACCCTGAAGCTACAGTACCCTCAGACCACCGTAACCCCTGCAGTATGCTCGAATGTACCAACACTAGAGAAGGGAAAGGTTTAAAGAATCAGTAAGGAAAGAGAAGGAGACTGCACCATTCAGTAATCCAGTGCTCAACCGTAACTATTTCTGCCGTACCTGTCAGCCTCCTCAGCTCGCTTCTGATACTCGTTCAACTGATATTCCAGCTTGAGAATCATGTCGTCCCGCGATTTCAGTTGCCACCTAAAAATCGATAAATTCAATTCAAATGTGCTTCAACATCTCTTTATTTCACGCCCAATAATGCTGCGCTCAATAGACGCCAGCTGTTTTTGGTTACAAAAAAATCAATGTTATACTTGAAGTATAATTGAAGAATGTTGAAGAATAGACAGTTTTTCAAATGGCGGATCTTTACATTATTTGTTCATTTTTCACATTTAGTTAGTGGACATGTGAGGAGCAGTATACTTTCTTACTTCAACATCGCAATCAGCTCGCTGTTTCCTCCTTCACTCGAAGCAGTTGTCGATGGTGAAGAGTTCTTTGAGGATGAACGACGAATGACCGGGCCTTTAAGGAAGGAATGTTATCTTATCAGTCAAATAAGCAAAGTACTTGGCTCCGCCCACCCTGTGAGTTGTTGAAAAACAGGAAGGGATAACGTAATCAAAAGTGGTTGAATTTGGAAATGGCGCACGGTACAAATAAGTTTCACTCTTCCTACATGGGCACGAGAATTGTCCCGACTCGAATGATTCTCGAGTCACTTACAGAACAATCCAAATTATTCGATTCTTTTTAAAAATTTGGGATCTTAAAATATTTTCTCATTATTTAAATAGAAATAGCATGACTACTCCTCACCCCCATTGCTGTGTCCGTTCCCGTTGCTGGCCTCCTTCAGTCGCTGCTCCGACCGGAACTCCTCGATGATCTGTAGCAATTTGTTATAAATTCTTTAAGCTCCGCCCCTTTTCAAGCTCGTCCCCCTTTTTACCGTACCCATCCCTTCAGTATGTTTCCTATCGCTCATTTGGACCCGCTCCGGGAACGGATGGATTCCAATGCAACTCTACTCTGTCCCACGTATTGATTACCCACACATCCTCCGATACCGTATTCTACCGTACTCTACCGTACCCCACCGTACCGCACCTTATCGTATCCTACTGTACACATACTCCACCGTAGACCATCATATTCCACTTACAGCATTCTACCGTACCTTATCGCTCATCTGCACCCGCTCCTGGGCCTTGCCCAGTGCCGTTTCCAGCACGGCAATGTGCTTGCGCTGCTCCTCTAATGTGGTCGTCTGACTGCCTATCTCACGACGCTGACGGTCCGCCACCATCGACAGCTCGTCTTCTGGAAAGATCAAAGATTAAAGAAAAAGACCAGAAAGATCTGAATTCATAAAGAGGACCTTTTGGAAAGGGTGAAGGTAATCATAAAGTCATAAAGATAAGAGATCATGATCATGAAACAGTTTCAGTGTCTGCGTGTGAGACAAAAATCGCAATAAAAATCGGTAATTAGATTTTTGTCGAAACTGATTGACATATACTACCTCCTTTCGTCGCACTAGTCAGTTATTGTCATCGTGAAACATAGATTCTCCTTTAAAGTTGGAGAGGCGCGAATGCTGACTCAATTATCATAGGCGAGCGGCTCGTGCCGAATGCACTGTCTCTTCATTGCTCGCACCACATGTTTATATTGGCAAGCAGCCAATCGGCCAAATCTCAGTTCAAACGAAAAGTGAAAACACGGAATTTTCGTAAGAGATATAAGGTGCTTTATGTCACATCTGGTACAGTGAACTCAGTTAGCCAGATATTCGTGCCACTCCCCCTTTAAGTCGCTGATCACTCCCTGACCGTATCCTGGTTACCTAAGATCACTAACTAACTGAGGCAAAGACTAAGGTTCTTTACTCACTTTGCCTACTCAGCGCAGTCACGATAACGCTCAGCTTGTTGTACTCCTCAATCTTCGCTGCAGCAGCAGTCATCAAGTGATGGGCGTGTTGAGATTGGGACAGTTGATCACGGAGAGAATCCCTCTCCTGCTCGACCCTGCAATGAATGGTCATTAGTTGAAGATATGATGTATTCATGTGAATGTTTGCAGTCGTACGACAATCGTAGGTAGAACCCTGCCAGTAAGACCGGCTGTTAGACTTACTACATTATCCTGCGGTTCAATGCTTCTTATAGTAGGTTCTAGGATAGACCCCTGACTGAATGGTCATTCATCTGCATCTCCTCCTCGGATGACAAATCATTCCGACCGTGCTAATAACAGTATCCTACCGTACTCACACTTTGATCCTGGTCTCATAGGCACTTAGCGCATGTTTTTCCATCTCTTCCATTCTCTCCTTCTCCCTCAGAAGGGCATCGTATTCAGCTTCGATCGCTCCGTGCTCGCTCTCTAACTGCAAATTAGATAAATGAATACTTTTGTAAGCTCACGATCCGGTGAAATTAATTTTGTTTGGGAATGCCCAGTAGGATGATATTAAAGAATTGCAAATCTCAGCCTTTCAGTGTTCGAGTGATTCGTTTTGCGTGAGATCACTGATACGCCCTCGACAATATCAATCAATTATAGACCGTACCCGTTGGAGAGTATTCGCTTTCGCTGTGAGTCGGTCCACCTCAGTGCGGAGAAAGATGTTCTCCTGTCGCATCGCCTGCAATATCACACCTTTCTTTCCACCGTCTCTTCACACTCTCATCGCTCGATCGGTCAAAAGTAGGTTGGAAATGAGGAATTACGTGCACTTCCCTGATATTTTCGACTTCCCTGCGTACACAATTGACTTTCGTGCTGACCTATGTTTCAAAATGAGCTGATATGCTTTCGAAAGGAAACAATATCTAATTGGCTTTGGACATGAAATTCAAACATTTATAGTGCGATTTAATTTGAAGAATTTGCACTTTTCAACACGGAAGTGTCCATTTGTTTTGAGCAGAATGAGGGCACATTGTGAGAATAGCCGTGATTGACCCATGTGATCGAAACATCGAGAAACATAAAAACAGGAGCCCTAGAGATGCTTTTCATTTTTCTGAAAAAAAGAGTGGAAGAAATACTACGGCCCTCACATTCAATTAAGGTTGTTTAAAGAAAAAAAATTTTTTTGGACGAGACTGAGATTTTTTAAAAGATTTCTCAAGCACCCCAATCGACGCAACCACCGAATTATCAGCTGGAACGCCTACATCAGACTGTTGCGCGCATTGGTGCCCAAGGGAGCATATTGGTGGTACTCCTATCTGGTTCGGACCCGTAAGCTGTTACCCTTGGTAGCCTTCCAAATCCCATGTATGAACTAAGGCTAATGCTGCGAACAGTGTCAACGTCTAGACAATTTTTCTGGAGAGAAATGGTCTAGACGAAAATGGTCTAGACGAAAATGAGGGAGACAGACTTCCTCTCATTCTCGCCTCTCCTCTCCAAGAGGAATGGTCTAATCGACTTTTCAAGTCGCGAATGGCGAGAGGGGAGAAGAAGAGTATGGAAATGAAGCTCATTCCACACCGATCCGACCATTCCTCTTGGATGGGAGAGGCGAGAATGAGAGAGACTCCCTCTCTCTGTCTCCCTCATTTTCGTCTAGACGATTTTCGTCTAGACCATTTCTCTCCTGAAAAATCGTCTAGACGTCGACACTGTTCGCAGCATAAGAATCTTACCTGTACCGCCTGCTGTAGACTGTTACTCGCACTCGCTCCCATCGGTACGTACTGATGGTATTGCGGAGAGGGCTGAACCATGGCCGATGGGGGCGGAGCGACGGCCGATGAAGGGGGCACGGCATACGACGGAGGGGGCGGAGGAGGAGCGGCAAGGGGCGGTGCGAGGGAGACGGGAGGAGGAGGAGGTGGAGCGTAGGCGGAGGGGTGCACGGAGGTTACTGGAAATATGCAACACTTCGCATCTGTCATTTAGGCATGAATGTATCTACATCCTATGCAAGCCAAGATTGTCGGTCCAGATGCAAATAAAAAAAGGTTGATTTGGAAAACCATTCGTTCCGTTTCAAACAACATTTTTAGGCTGTGAAGCACACAACTCCGTTACCACTATCACTTCTCCCGCCTTTTGAATAATTCGTCTATGATGATACATCAGAGGCTTACCCTCATACGATCCTCCCCCAGCCAGACAACTCTGCTCCGTGCTTCGTCCTCTCGTATAAGCCAGTCGGCGCTTCTCCACCGCTGTCGATGACGCCCAGCTGTTGCCCGGACTGCAATATTGAATGTTGTTGTTTTGATGTTGTTGTTATTGTTTTGGCGATGTTGTTTTGATGTCTCTAAAGTCTGCCGGTTCATCGAAACAACCCCCATTATGCACCTGATAGTAGGGACTGTTAGTCTCGGGGTGCTTGCCAGTGCATTCGCTGGATTCAAAAGAACAATCTTTCAAAGATTGTTCCGTTAGTCTCGATACATTTTTCTTATCAGTGCACTATCAGAGAAAAATCCGTGATTATCAAATCATGAGTTCAGTTTCGAACCATTGTGCAATGATTCCATTATCCACAGAGCTTCCGGTGTTTCCTCGCCCACTTATATCCACGTGACTAGCACTTTCGGAATGCACTTTCTCGCTGGTTCCATTTTATGTATCAAGTTTTGAACATGAACGGATTTAGAAATGGAGGCAACTCAGTTTCACCCCCTCTCATGACTTATCTGAAACTCATTTCCATCGCGTTGAGCCCAATGGTTGTGAAAAAGCAGAATGAGTTTCACACCCTTCACGTAAGGAAAGTAATTCGTGACTATCTCAATTTTTTTAGCTCCAGCTTTTAGTTAATTCTCTACCAATCGAAACATTCAGCTTACCCAGCCAGTTGCTCCCTCAAAATCACAGCCGTAGAGGCCCGGCAGTCGTCTAGGATAAATGGCCACAAACACTAATTTCCCCTGATCTCCTCTTATATTATTTTGAAGTGTAAATGTGTGGTGAACTCACCCAGCCCCAACCTCCTTCAGAACTAGTGTTGTCGATTCCAGGCAATCTAATTGGAAAATAAAGCGGCAACTATGTTTCTCCAGCCGATTTATAATTTAAAAAAACATAATATCAACGAAAATCACTCACCCAGCCACTGCCTCCTTCAGATCCACAGCCGTAGACGCCAGACAGGGCTGAGAGTGGGAAGAGGCTGAGTGAAGGGGCGATGAGGAAGGGCCGAGTGGCGATCCGACGGTCATCGAGGAAACCATCGGGGGCGGAGCGTGGCTGGAATGAGAGATCAAAGATCAAAAGGGGCTTGACTGGGCGGATAAAAGAGCATTAGATGGTCGAAAATTCCAATGTCATTTCTACTAAAACTTTCTTCGGCAGGCAACGATCGGTGAGGAAAGAGCAAAATTCCCTTACCTACTAACCCCAACAACAGTTTGTTTGCAATACCAACAAGATTTTTTTCTCTAGCAGACACAGTGTCGCCAGGAAGCCGAAGTAAAGATCAAAGATCACGTACAGTTGATTGCCGCCACTGTTCATACTGGGCGTCCAGAGAGGCGGCGGAGGCGGCAATTGCTGATGCTGTTGCTGCACCTGGAGAGAGATCAAAGATCAACAAAGTGGAAAAGTGTAACCGCATTTTCAGCTCAACGGTCTGTATCGAGTTGCTACATCCGATCTGCTAGCTCATTGGGAGCTCTAATGATAACTCAGATTCCTATCCACCTAGTAGAAGTAAATAAATAGTCAAAGGGTCAATACAAACCTGCATCATTCCCGTCGGTGGCTGCTGTGGTAGGTCACTGCGAACGACGACAGTCACCTCAAGTTGATACATTATATTTTTCCAATGTGGTACTCAAGACGATATCAGCAAGAGCAGCCGCACGACTGTTATACGTTTCTCTTGAAACATATCTGGATGAAAGTCAATTATCAATGAAGTCGAATAATTATTTTAAACAAAAGTGAATCCGAAACCTTCTCCAGTTACTTTCTTTATTTTTTTCAGGAACTCAGGAATCCTATTCTAATGCTGTCGTTTGCCTTTTTCTGCACTCGTATTTAGAATCACAGATAGACCTATAGATTATCCCCAGATCGGAAATTATTTGACGACCAAATCAAAGGTTTTATTCGACGACCAAATGAAAGGATCGATCCGTACCTCCTGCTGATATTTATCCAGCATCGCCTTCAGCTTTAGTTCGTTTTCTTTCGTTTCCACGCTCATTTCGTGCATTAGATGCTGCAGTATGCGTTGGTCACCTGAAAAGAAGAACTTTAATCTTTAATCTTTGATCTCTCATTTTTGTGGAAAACGCTAAGTTCTTCGGTATTATTTTGCTTCAAAGAGGGTCGAGATAGAGAAATTAGCCAGGAACAAGGATTTTCGATTGTTTTTACACCTGTAGTTTCGTAAAAGCAGCAATTAGGAACTACTGCTTCACAATCATCAATCAGGTAAATTAATAAAAAATATACATCAATTTTCGAAAAAATCCGTGAAAAACTCACAACTATACGGCCGATCAATAACGGATCAATAACCTACCGTAATCAATCAATAAACAACAGAAAACAGGCGCTCACCCATTATCGGGTTGACGGTATTGATTCTTCTTGTGGGCGGCTGCTGCTCGCCCATCACGGGGCTCCCGGCGCGAATTCGGCTACCGTACTCCCCTGATTATAGATCGATGTGCGGGGGGGGGGGGGGGCAAGAAAAAAGAATGCGACGACAGTGCAAAAATGAGCGCGCGCTGTCAGGAATGTGCCGAATTTTCAGGTTCACTCCCCGTATCTCTTCCCCTCTTACTCTCTCCCTCTCGTGCCCCTCTCCCTCCTTAGATCGGCCGGGCGGAGGCACAGGAATGCGGCGCAGAGTATGTGACGATCGCGGAGAGAGACGGCGAGCAGTTGTGACCGCGACGCGTGACGTGCGCGTCGCGGTCGCGCTCTTAACTGATCTGAGCAGCGAGAGAAATAGTTGATCGGAAGTGTGACACGGCGGAGCGCGATCGTGTTTAGAAGAAATGCTGGGGGAAATTACGCTACTGCCGATTGGAGAAAAAGCTGCCGTATTCGATTCATGTGTGTTTCAGTGGCCATTATAGCTAGAACATCTTTATCAGTAAAGTACCGTGCGTTTCAAATGCTCAGCAAACTCAATGTGCTGGTTAGCATATTGATTGTCTAGAAGAGAGAGGAAGGGAAGAGGTAGGGGGGAGGAGAGCAGGTAGATCACTAGCCTCCTCCCGGCCTCTTCCTCCCTCCTCCCTCCACTCAGTTTGTCAAAGGTCAGCTACGAGTGGAATTTAAAATAATCTCACGATAACAACGATGAAATGTTGGTGCATTCAACAGTTCAAACTGAGAAACGAAATGAGATCGTATGCGAGATATGAGTCGGCAAACAAACAATCGGGATACGGTAGTTTGAGACAGGCATGATTACGGTATAGATTAGAGACAAGCATGTCAGTGGCAAACCCAGTGTAGGCTCTGCAGAATACTCTCCCAATCTCCCCCCTCAATTCTCGCTTACGACCATACCACGTTATGTTAGCGGAAGCTGTATTTTCGGTGAATGAATGCGAAGTGATAGACGATTAAACCAGAGAAATTTGGAAATTCCTGACTAGTTCGCGAGCAATCGTCGAATATCCATCCCTGCACGCCCCCATCTGACAAACGTGACGAAACGTGATTTTTTCACAAACAATAAATCAATAACAAGAGAATAATTTAATCATTTTCTTCCCTCTCTTTCATTCTCCTCTCGTCCTCCTCTCATTCCTATCGTCTGCACTCATCACGTACGGTCTCTCCCTGCTGCAGCGGGTTCAGAAATGGATGTGAGTGATTGATCTTTGACCTTTGAACTTTGATCTTGCTCCAATTTCAGAACGCTAAAGCCGACGTGATGAAGGAAGTGATGCGGGCAGTTGAGTGCCCCGTCTGTCTCGAGCACTACAAGAGTAGTAAGAGAGATACTTTTATACATATATTTTTTGGCCAGGAAAAGACGATTTAATTTCCTACGGAGATGGCACTTTTCAAATATTTACCCAATTGTTCAGCGCCAAATAAACGCGGCGAAGCTCGCGTTCTCCAGTGTTCGCATCTTCTGTGCGGAAGCTGCGCGTCGAGACTGCAGCCAGACGGCCAGTGAGTAGAGATCAAAGACCAAAGATCAATTATCAGAGATCAAAGATCAAAGATCATCATTACTTCCTTCCTTGCAGCAATCGAATCAACTGCCCTCTCTGCAGACAGAGGATCAAGACACGCGACCTGCCCATACTCAAGGAAGCCGCATGTGTGTTTGTTTACTTTAATGTTGTTGTTGTTGTGTGCTTCAATCACATAAATTCCAGTCATCGCCGAGGGGCTGGAGCTGATCGGCGCCGCCAACGCTGAGGTCCGTCATCAAAGATCAAAGATCAGTCACGAATTGGAATAGTTAACATATCAAATTCAGGCCAAGCAGGCCCTTCAGAAGATGCAGGCCCGCGTCAATGCTCTCGAGGAGCAGCTGAGGGCGGTGAGAAATGATCTCTGATCTTTGATCTTTGATCTCTCCCTATTACAGACGGGCATCACAGCACCCGCGGCAGCAGCACAGCCCGTGAGCTGGCAAAGTGAGGGCTGATCTTTGATCTCTCAACGCAGATCTCCGCGGTCGCTGCTCCCGCAGCCGCTGCAGTTCCTGCTGCAACTGCAGCCAATGCCGCCCCTGCAATTCCTGCTGCAGCTGCAACCAATGCAGCCCCAGCAGTTCCTGCTACATCTGCAGCCCTTGCAATTCCTGCTGCAGCTGCAACCAATGCCGCCCCTGCAGTTCCTGCTGCAGCTGCAGCCAACGCAGCCCCTGCTTGTAAGGCCAAGAAGGCCTCATCTGCCAACAACGAATTCGAGTACAAGGAATTGAAGAGATTCGCGGTCTTGAAGAGTGCGTTTGATTGCGCATTTTATTTGTGCTAATCAATGGTTAATTTGCAGCGATTGTGCACGTTGAGGTGGAGTGGGAAGGCGATTGGGGAGACGAGAAGACGACTCTCGAAAAACTCGAGAACTTCTCCGTAAGTTTTTTTATTTCCGTCACTATTTGGCTGCTCGCATATGCTCACAATCAACATTGGCAACAATAAACAACAACTGAATACACGGTCTCGTTTCGCCTCGGACACGAGAGAAATGCTAATATTTTGTATTGCAAAGGGCCCGGATATCGTGAAGCTCATCAAGATTGAATTCGACAAACGGCCGACTTATTTCACGACAAGGGTCAGAAGACAATTCGAGAGCCTCGGATATAATGTGTTCCGGTAGGTTGAATAAATGATTGGAAGAAGTTAAAAGTCCAATTTAAGGATCGGGAGAGGATCCTGAGAAGATCAGGAAAAAGGAACACGACGATAGATATGACAATTCGATAAATGAATGTAAAGAGTTGTTGTCTTTAAATTTCGTATTCGTATCCGCTAACAGTGTACGAGAAAGTTAGATTAAGTGATGGAAAAGACCCCTTATCCCATACAATGATTCATTCTATGTATTGTATTTGGGAACAAAAAAGCAATTGTGTTCCTTAGAATGAGCTTAGCTGTGAGCCATGCTCTGATAGGGTTGTTGAGAGATTGAAGATTTTTTTGAAGCTGAAGTTGCTTGATTGAATGCAGCAATTTCCCAGGAAACTCGGCTGCGTTTCCGACCAAATGCATCTAATGAGTCTCGTTCTTCAATCTCTTTAATCAACAGGTGCACCACAGAAAAAGTTTGCGCAGAATAACAATACATCTCGGGAGCAAGTTTAAGTTTGAGTTGATGATAATCTATGAAGTAGAGCATGTAATGTTCGTGAATAGGATACACATATTGAGTATTTGTGTTAGCGAAATGAAGATTTTCGGGTGTAACTGGTGTAACAATACTGAAGGAGTATTGCTCAAAAAAGTTAAATAAGCCAGGGCCTTGACGAGTCTAAACATTAGACAATTATGAGACAAACATGAGACAATTGCGAGGATATGTGTACACACGATGACTCCATGCTCATCTCTTTAGAACTCCTTGCTGACTCCTCGACACTTGTCGCGATGCGCCACCTGTAGGATCATTTGGTGCTTTCGACGTTATAGTCGTCATATATTTGCTCAATTCGATGACCAATCCATACTGCTTACATGACTTTTGTATGGAACTTTTACTTATCGAAAATTCAATATTCTTATCGAAAATTCAATATTTTATTATATTTTTTATATATAACTCAACCGAAAACGAAGAGATAACGCTCTCATTAGAGCTTTAAATACAAACGTGGTTTTTTTTCGTCCCTTAATTTCACACACTCTTTCGTCACTCTGACCGATGAGAGAGTACGAGAAATGAAGTGCCCGTGTTTCGAACTCTTATATACGGATATCGTTCGTTTCGTTCAGCGGTTGGGAGTTTACCACAAGAAATATAGCACTTTTCCCTTTTTTTGTCAGTTGACATTGCCCTAATATCAACGTTTTCACCTTACACGTTCTTTCTGGTCAACAGTAAAGTTCGAAATACGGGCAATCGTCTCTTTATTTTACGTGCTCTCTCACCGGTCAGAGAGGCGAGAGAGTGTGTGAAATGAAGAGATGGTGGTATCATTTCTCGATCTCTAAGGTCTAATTCTCACCTGATCTTCCTTGCGCACGAACTTCTCATCACAGTCACCGCAATTGTAGAGGTTCTCGCCGTGTTCCTATAATAATAGTATCTAAATATAAGCGTATTTACAGGGAATAGCGAATAGCGTGGACACAAAATTATGAATGATTCATGAGTAATTATGAACCTTTTCCCTACATATTTCATCGTTTTATCGGCATAACACAAGCGTATTATGAGAAGATGTCTGTATCTTGGCGGAATGCAGCTATTCAAAATGGTCCTGTCCAGAGCTGTTTAAAAATGCATCGACTTCTTATTTCGTCATGCTTAGAGTGATCGAGAGATTAATGCGAAATAAGAAATCTATATATTTTTGCATTTTTCTGGTCCAGTCTCTGATCTTTTCGCACCGGAAAACATTGCCTAAGATACCCATGATACCCAAGAACTCACTGTGCGCAGATGATGGTCCATCTGATACTGTGAGCATCGAATGAAGTCGCATTTGGGACACTTGATCCGCTCCAGAGGCAAGTCTGGAAATTTGCCTACTATACTATCAGACCACTAGATATTATCCATTTTTCCATCGCAGTCATCAGAAAACAATATGTGTTCTCACTATATTTGAAACAGTAATAGTATTAATAGTATAGTAATAGTATTGCAAGCGACTAGATCACGCGGTAAAGTAGGTCCGAAGAAGAGATTAGGCCCTCCGGACTGAATTGGTTACATAAGAGGCCGTTTGCGAGAGAATCGGACAAGAGTTGGCACAGCTCAAAAATGCCAATTCTCTGAAAGTATGCGTAGGGGCCACAATGCAGATTGCCGATTTCAAGGGTTGGTGCCAAAAGTAGGTTCAAACCATCTCTCGTGGTCCCAATAACAACATGCTTTTTGCCGTTTGTCGATATCTTGTCTCTGAGGCGCGCTAGAGCCCAAGAAGTACGCGCGGAACGCACTGGGGAAGAGGAGGGAAAAGCGAGACGAGAGGGGAGGGGGCGGAGCCTAATTTGCGTGCGTCTCTCTCCCTCCCCCGCCCTCTCGCGCGCCTCTCCCCGCGCTTCTTCTAACAAAAGTCGCAAGCTTTTGAAGCATGCTAAAAATCTGATTTTTTCTCTAAAAATCCTAAAATATTCGCATTAGTCGGAAAAATACTGCCCAAACAAAAATTTCACACTGCAACCCGTCCAAATGGCCTCTTCCCATCGTTTAAGTTCAATTTTGACCTACTCATTGAATATGTGCGCAATTTGGGCAGTGCTCAATCGATTGGGGACGCTAGTAGCTATCCAGCGCACTTTAGAATGAACGATTTGGTTAAGAATGAAGCTTGCGACTTTGCTTTCTCGCTTTTTGGCGAAATCGTGTCCCACCAAAGTGGGCGGAGCTTGTGGCCCCTAAGTATGCGTTTTGGGGTTCTCAAGGGTGCTAATGACGATGGGCACATTTATTTTGCATTTGGACCTCTCGTTGGCTCCAGACGACGTCACGTCGAAAACAGTTTTCCTTGATTTGCTCAGTTATCAGAAGAGCTAAAATTAAGCGACTCTGGCTCCCTAGGTGGAACTCGATGCCGATCACGACTGACTACTTAATTTTTAATGAATTACAAAAATAATTATGTAAAAGGAAAGTTCTCGCTGAGTTAATTGTACCCAGGGAGAGTACCATAGATCGGACCGGAATGATGCAAGGATTCCAAAAATCTATTCAGCTTATTTTAAAAACATGCCACAAAGGTTTGACGTAAAAGATAGTTTACCTTCTTGTAAGAGGCCGTTCGGGTAAGAATCGGACAAATCAGAGAGGAGTTGGCACAGCTCAAAAATCACGTTTCTCTGTAAGAGCGGTTTTTGGGGTTCTCGAGGGTGCTGATAACGATGGTCACATTCATTTTGCATGCTGACGTCCCGTTGGCTCCAGATGGCTAGACGTCGAAAACGGTTTTCCTAGTATTGCTCACTCACCAGAAGTCCTAAAATTAAGCGAGTTTGGCTCCTGAGGCAGAATTGGATGCTTGTTAAGGCTGCCTATTTATTTTTTTGTGAATTACAAAAATAATTTTGTAAAATGGAAGTTCTCGAGGAGCTAATAGTGCACGCGGAGAGTATCATAGATCGGACCGGAATGTTGCAAGGATTCCAAAACTGTTTTAAAATTCTAAAAAAAGCGTCTGCCAAAGGTTTTACACGAAAGATAGTTAACCTTCTTGTAAGTAAATTTAGCCATCTTCCATCTGTTTAGCCCGTGATCTACCCTGTTCGGAGGTTGTAAACAGGCCGAGTCTCTCCTTCCGATCGATCACTTCCCTCCCCCATACTCCTTCCCGGCGAGAGAGCAGGGGAAAGGAGGAGAGCACCGTGGGGGGGAGGGGAATGGATCGATGGGAAGGAGAGACTCGACTTGTTTACAGCCTCCGATCAGGGTAGATCACGGGCTAAACAGATGGAAGATGGCTAAATTTACTTACAAGAAGGTTAACTATCTTTCGTGTAAAACCTTTGGCAGACGCTTTTTTTAGAATTTTAAAACAGTTTTGGAATCCTTGCAACATTCCGGTCCGATCTATGATACTCTCCCCGTGCACTATTAGCTCCTCGAGAACTTCCATTTTACAAAATTATTTTTGTAATTCACAAAAAAATTAATAGGCAGCCTTAACAAGCATCCAATTCTGCCTCAGGAGCCAAACTCGCTTAATTTTAGTTCATCTGGTGAGTGAGCAATACTAGGAAAACCGTTTTCGACGTCAAGCCATCTGGAGCCAACGGGACGTCAGCATGCAAAATGAATGTGACCATCGTTATCAGCACCCTCGAGAACCCCAAAAACCACTCCTACAGAGAAACGTGATTTTTGAGCTGTGCCAACCATTGTTCGATTCTTACACAAATGGCCTCGTAAGTAAATGTTGCCATCTTTCCCTTTGTTTTCCTCCTTTGATCTACCTCGAGTCTCTCCTACCGATTGATCGCTTGCCTCCTCTCTTCCCATCTCTGCACTCTCTTCCTTTCCCCTTATCTCTCTCCGGGCGGACGGACCGTGTATAGAGGATGAACTCAATCAATCGGAAGGAGAGACCCGAGGTAGATCAAAGGAAGCAAACAAGGGGAAAGATGGCAACATTTACTTACAAGAAGGTAAACTATCTTTTACGTCAAACCTTTGTGGCATGTTTTTAAAATAATCTGAATAGATTTTTGGAATCCTTGCATCATTCCGGTCCGATCTATGGTACTCTCCCTGGGTACAATTAACTCAGCGAGAACTTTCCTTCTACATAATTATTTTTGTAATTCATTAAAAATTAAGTAGTCAGTTATGATCGGCATCGAATTCCACCTAGGGAGCCAGAGTCGCTTAATTTTAGCTCTTCAGATAACTGAGCAAATCAAGGAAAACTGTTTTCGACGTGACGTCGTCTAGAGCCAACGAGAGGTCCAAATGCAAAATGAAAGTGCCCATCGTCATTAGCACCCTTGAGAACCCCAAAACGAATACTTTCAGAGAATTGACATTTTTGAGCTGTGCCAAACCCCTCCAAATTTGTCCGACTCTCTGGCAAACGGCCTCATAATCACTGGCATGATCCCCCGCAGGATGCAAGTGCCTTGATTAACGGGATGGCCTTTACCATACTCTTACCTTTACTATCAGACCACTAAAAATCATATTTTTTTCCACCGCAGTTATCAGAAAACAATGTTCTTACTATATTTTCATGAAAGGTAAAGGTAAAAAAGGTGTCAAGCGATTTTACTTCGTAAGACAACACTAGGTGGGACCCGCTGGTAAGTCCAGCTGTTAGGCTATTTTCATGCAATAGTAATAGTAAACAATTACCTCGTTTCGCTCCCGAGTGCTTCTCAGCAATGTGCGCCTCCATCTGCTCAATTTTCACATAATTTCTGCAGTAGTCGCACAGTTTAGACGATTCTAGAACGAAAAATTTGAATTTTTTTATATCAAACTTGTCTCACCATCATGAACTTTTCGATGGCGATCGAGCCCTCTTGGTGTGTCAAATGCGCGCGGGCACTTGTCACAAGAGAAGAAGATTGCAGCTGCAGGAGCTGCAGCTGCTGCAGTTGCAGCCGGGGTGGAGGGCGGTGCACGAATATAGTTTGCCTATTGAAATACGTATTCACACACTGCAAATAATTCTGTAATTCAAACCTATCTCATTGGGCCAACAAATCGGTAAAAAGGTGTCTCCACGTCAAGCGATTTTACAGGCGTAAGACAAAGCTAGAAGGGACCCACTAGTAAGGCCAGCTGTTACAGAACCCTATCCGTACTGAACCGGGAATCCTTACCAGCGCCGCTGCAGGACTGGACGGCGGGGCAGGGGCAGGGACCACGGGTGTCGTTGGGGCTGCAGAACCAATGATCTTGTTCGATTCATGGCTCCCACCTGAGTGAATCAGTCTGTTGTATCGTCGTGCATCGTTATGTATCGTTATGTATTACTATTGAATTTTGAAAAAGTAGTATCATGTATTTATCTTGACCGATCTTGACTCACTTGTTCGGCGTCTGTGCTTCTCCCTCATATGCTTTCGTAGATTCTCCTGAGACGTGTAACAGTGACAGATGGTGCACTGTACTCCTGCAAAGAAATATGCATACGGAAAAGGCTAAGCGAAAAGCCGGCGAAAGGATGATTAATTGATGATTGTCAATCAAGATTTTTTTCGTTGCATCATATATTATTGATTTGATTTAAACAAAATCTTACATAATAAATAACCAACCTTCGTGCGTGAGTGTATGCCTTGTGCGCGCTTTAGTGCTCTTGAACTTGCGGTCGCAGTGAAAACAGGGGAAGGCAGAGGAGGAATCTGCAGGACGGTGATTCGAAAACAGCAAAATATTTATCAGAGTACCATGTCGGATATAAACCGACAAAATTTTTTTTGCCTCCGTTTGTGATGTTTAGAACAACCTAGCAAAATACTAAGACACTCAAAAAAATTTGGATCTCATCCGTCATAGTACCTTAAACAGTATCGCTTTCATGGACGCTGATCAAGAAAGCCCATCTTGTGAATCAAAAACGCGATTCCAATGCTCTCAGACACCAGGGGCGGTATTCTTTCGTCAAATTCGCCCTTGGCGAAAATATTTTCGCCCGGCGAATTTCATTTCGCCAACAGTTTTTCTCGCGCAGCTGTGGGTGGAATGAAATTCGCCAGGGCGAAATGAATTGGGCGAGGGCGAAATCGAAAATTTCGCCCGATCGACCGCAATGAGAGGGGTTTTCGCCCATAATAATTCGCCACTCTATTTCGATCGGCGAAAAATATGAGAGTTGAACAAAGGAAATATTCGCCAAAGATTCGCCAGGCGAATTTCAAATTTGGTAGTTGGCGAATTTTGATTGAATGGGTGGGGAAAAATTTGATAATGCAATTCCTTGGAAGCATGACAGTGATATCCCATGAAATGACAGTCTTATCACTGTCATGCTTATCACTTCCATGGAATGACAGTCCGTGGTAGTCATAAGCATGCGGATTCATGGAAGTCAGTGGTCATAAGCATGCGGTTTCATGGAAGTCAGTGGTAATGATGAGGTAATGATAGTAAAAGAATGTTATTCGACGCGAATTATTCATTATTGAACAGTGCGAATCATTCCGACCGCCTCGCGTGCTCGTGAATGTCCAAAATGAATTTTCGCCCGAGGTAGAAAAATTCGCCCTGACCAATTTTTCGCCGAGGGCGAAATTGAAGAATGAATACCCCAGAGAAAACAAGTGCATTGCATCTTGCAACCATCTTATATTCAAAATGAGTAATCAATTTCAGTCTCCCTGAAACCCGTACCATCTTTCTCCTCCGAATCGTAGGACTCGTCCGAGTCATCACTGTCGTAAAAGACGCGCGCCTCGCCACCTCGTTTCGAGCGATCCTGGAAATAATTATCAACAATATACATATTAAATAATTGAACAAATATAAATTAATATTTCGTACCGATGCAGTAGTCGTGGCATCGATTCGAATCCTTTTGAGAACAGGAGTAAGCTCGGACGGCTGAATACGTAAAGATAAATGTGTGTCCACGTCAAGTGATTTTACAGTCATAATGCTACGCTAGGTAAGACCAGCTGTTAGACACCTTTGCGTAATGCAAGGTTAATATTTTAAATATTATGAAATATTAAGTATGTAGCAAAAAACGCAAGTACAAGGTCGCAATTAAAATATATACCTGCGCGCCGGCCTGATTCCCGCCCACCACATCGATCTGTCGTTTGGCCGAATGAGTGGATTGTGCTGCTGGTGCAGTTGGCGTGCTCTGAGAAAGCTTTCGGAGCTAACACGACGTAATATTTTACATTTTATGTGAATATTTTGGGATTTCGTTAAGCGTCTTACAGTAAATGTGGAACAGTAAAATAATTTTTAACATTGTTTTCACAGATATTTCATCAAAACAGCATTAATATTATCAAATAATTTGTAATCACCGGAATGGAAGGAGGCACTTCATCGTCATCATCATCGTCAATGGTGATGCACTCGGGACTGGGCAGTGGTGGGTCATGAAAATTGCGAAATATTATGCAGATCTACGATCTTCTTATCTATTAGAGTTCAAAATACGGGTAATCGTCTCTTCATTTCGCGCACTCTTTCGCCTCTCTGACTGGTAAGATAGTTTGAAGAATGAAGAGACGATTACCCGTATTGTTCTTATCTCCAGCGATAATTTGAGGAGGATGGCTAAACTATTTGAGGTTGGCGGGGGTTAAATTACTCAAGTTGGATATTACCTCGGGCTCGTCCTTGGGAGTGGTGAAATCATCTTGCTGCATCTGGTCGTATTTCGGCTGCAGCTGCTGCCCCTGCTGCATAAACATCAACTGCTGCTGCTGCAGTGCTGCACGCTCCTCGAGAATCGACTGGACCAGTACTCCGACAGACTCAGCCAGGCCGTAGATAAGCTGACGCGTAGGGTCCAGGCTGAAGAGGAATGATCTCTCTCTCTCATTTTACTCTCTCAGACTGACGAAAGACCGCGACATTGGCCATTCTGAAGTTATCAATCTGATAAGTTTAACTACCAAATCGCGTGATAGTACCGATTTTTTCTAGATAACGTACTGGACTGACCCAATAAACTCACTTTTGTGCATCTCTTTCAGCTGCCTTCGCGTTGTCATTTATGAGGGAGTCCAGTACGAAATCGATGTTCTGGAGATAAAATTTATTTTAATTTTTAGCATCTCATCACTAACATTCGTATCTAAGCATTAGCAAAGTCAAGACTGCTATATTTACCTCAAGATTGGCTGTAGTGTCCCTGACCACAGTCTGGATCAACTCGAAGGATCTTGTGAACGCTATTCCGACTGGGCCGCCGAAGTTGAATGCCTTAGAATAATGTATTATATAAATACGCAAATAGTCATTAATGTGTTCGAAAAAATATCTAATAAAATAGATATATCTTACGGTATTTCTTAGTCCCTCGAGTCGTTGAATGCGGTTTGCTTTTAGTTGATCTCCCATTTCACGCCTGTAGTTTGAACAAGATCGATAAAAATTTAGTTCAATTGAACAGCGAATGATTTGGAATACTATGGAACATTTAGAATATAAAAAAATCTACTCATTGTCAGAGAAAAGAGACTAGAGCGGGAGAGACTGAGCCAGCCCATAGGGGAAGGAAGCGTATCGAATGAATTCTCACAATCGCACCTTGTTTATGGTTAGAGAAGGAATTGTTGGAAAGAGATGAAAGAGCATCAGAGAATCCCAGTGGATTTTCTCTACCATCTTTACCTCTGGCATAGATGACATCTGACCTCTTTGCTTGTTCCCTGTATTGAACCAAATAAATATCGCCTTTATTATCGAGAAGAACACACATAACAACAATTATTTTTACAACTATATTTACAACTATAAGATATTCATTTAGTTGTAGAGAGACTAGAGTTGTGGAGATAGAGCCGGACACCTGCGTATGTGATGTTCCATCTGATGCGGGCACGATCTGTAATAGAGAGTTTGAGATTAGAGTGTCGAAAATGACTAAAAGACTACCTAGTTGTTAAATATGGAAATGTGATCTCGCTCTCCTCATTGTGCCTACTCTCTTATGAGAATCTCGGAACATTTGCCTATTATACGACTAGTCGTTTAGTTATTTTTGACACACTCTTTGAGATACGAGATGGGAGCGTGAATTATTCGCCTAATTGCTCCACTCTGACCAACGGTAAAGTGTGCGAAATGAGTGAATGCATAAATTGGAACTACAGCTGTCAGAATGATAAATATGCCTCTTCATTTGGCGTGCACTCTCGTCTACCGGACTAGTGAGAGCGTGCGACTAATAAGGAGACGAACTCTTCGTTCTAGGGATGCCCCACCAATTCCAATGCCCAAGTAATTGATTTTTCTGCCGCAAACTCCCTCGGAAAAAGATAAATAAAAGTCAAGAAATTGGTCAACCAATGCCCTTTTCCCAATTAGTTGATATTGTCTCATAATATTGGGTATTGAATTTACATCACTAAATTGTTCTAACAAGGGTTGGCATATCGGTGTTTGCAACGTTGCAATATCGATTCCCTAGGTAGCAACGTTGCAACGGAGAGACTACGAGTTCATTGTTGCAACGTTGCTACCCTCCTTCTACCATTGCAACGTAATCGTTTAGCCAACCCTACTAATAATGTGATTGTAACTCACCTGACGACCTCGCAGTGGGGGCACTTGTGACGCAGGGGAGGCTCATCTGTAATAACAATGGTTTTAATCGAAAATCGCTTACAAAAAAGGCCCGCTCGGTCGACGAGAGAGTGTGGAATGAAGAGACGGCGGTATCATTTCTTGATCTCTAGTTGTGAGATAGGATGCGCAGCGATAATTGCGAAATGATTCCTCGCATTTCGAACAAAATTATATTTATTATTGTTCTCACCTCTATTTTTCCCGGGTGATGTTCGGCAATGTGCGCATCCATGTGCTCGATTTTCACGAAATATCTGCAGAAGTCGCATATTTTCATCGATTCTGAAATAAGGGTTAGTCAAATACGTCGTGTACAAGACACTGGTTCACAAGGAATCTTCGATTGACCTAGAATGGAATTGCTCTAGCATCCGGACATGTTTATTTTGCTTTGCCCAAGATGTCGTATTTATGAATTATCTGGGGTCAAAGTGGATTCAATAGCTCACCATCGTGCACTTTTCTATGAAGATTCAGCCCTCTCGGCGTGTGGAATTTTCTGCAGCACTTGTCGCAGTCGAAATTTTTCGGGGTGCTTACTGCAACTGCAGCTGCAGGGGTTGTGGGAGAAGCCCGACGGGTCGCAGGGGTCGCAGCGGTCGCACGTGCTGGTGAGGATGCGGCTTCCTCCGACTCGTCGATGCCTGAGCAATCCTTCGATCTTTTATCATTTTCTGCGCCAATTTACTTGCTTGTTTTTTATAAAACGTTTCATTCAAACATTCGCAGACATGCGCATTTTGCATTTTGAATATTAAATTTAATATACTTACCCTGCCCATGGTAGTCCTTCATGTGCTTACTTATCTTGCCCTTGGACATGTGCTTGTGGCAGATTGCGCACTGATCCCCTGCAATATATCAGAAATCTTTGATTGAAAATATATATAAAAAATAATGAAGTGTCGTATGATTATACTTTAAAAAAAAAATTTGTTATATAATTAGACACAAAAATTCATTTTGAATGTATTAATTATTTTTAAATTTACCAACCATCGTGTATTACAGTATGCCTTCCTCTCGCTTGTGAGCTCTTGAATGTTTGATCGCAGTGGAGACACGGAAAGACTGCCGAGCGGTCTATAGCAGTTATTGTTAATTAAAACAGCCAACGCAAGTTTATCCCCGATAGCTATCCCTATCGGTATCATCTCCGTCATGTATATATAAATTAGGGATTATTTAGTTTTTCGACTCTCTGTCCTCTGTGTGGTTTGACCAAAAATTGAGATGAAATTTAACTTTGTAAATTTTATAATAAACTAGATCCCTGAATCCTCACCATCGTTTTCTCCTGATTCACTGTCCTCATAGTTATCATCCTCGTCATAGAAAACACGAACCTCGCCTCCTCTCCTCGAGCGATTCTGCAGAGAATTAATAATTAACTAATACAAATTAATGAATATTAAAATAATAATTTAACTACATACCGATGAAGGAGTCGTGTTCTCGATTCGGACTCTTTTCTCCACAGGGGTGCCGTTAGATTTCTGAAAAATATTTTGATTTGTAGTGGAAGTTATTATACCTGAACAGCCGTCTGATTGTTATTCGCGTCAACCGCGTTGATCGATCTTTTCAGCACGCCGGAAGGAATCGAAGAGACTGTGCCTGGTGCGCTCTAAAATTCTCCGGGGTTGGCTGGAACGACAGAAGTAACAGAAATACTACTCGTTTACGGAGTGTTAATTCCCTTGAAACTGCCGTCCTTTTTTCTCCCAATGTTCTCCATTTCAAGAAATACTTCCCATCTGCCCTACCTCGCTGCTTGTATTGGAAATGCTCGTGGTCGGTTCATCATCATCATCGTCAATGGTGATACAGTCGGGGCGGGGGTCCTGAAATTTGGCAGTGTTCCGATTTCTATGATTATAATTCATAATTATTCGATTCTTCTAATCGATGTCCTGGGATATGAAGCTTACGGAGATGAGCGTATCGTAAATTACCTCCGGCTCCTCCTTCCACATGGCCAATTCGGGCGCATCCTGCGTCTGGTCGTATTTGGGCTGCAGCATTTGCTGCTGTTGCAGCAACGTTTGCTGCTGCTGCATAACTCCACGTTCCTCGAGAATCGACTGAACCAATACACCGACGGACTCGGCCAAACCGTAGATAAGCTGACGCTGAGGGTCCAGGCTGCAAAAGGTTAAGTAAAAAACGTTATCCCATAAATGTAGACACTTGCGTCCTGCCCGAGACCACTGCTAGATCAGTCGAAGCCCTAACTCGAGAAGATGTGAGCATACGAATCGGATACGTTTCAGGAATGCGCGACAAAACATGGAAAAATACTCATAATTTCGAGGTCTAGTTTACAATTGAAAAATAGTAGTGCGATATTATCATTTAGTAGTCCGTGAAATATACAGTCAATATGACACATTATGAACCGTTTGCTGCAACTTACCGGAAGTTGAGCAAGATCAAGCAAAACTGTCAGTACGGAGCGGAGACTACTTCAAGGGGGGAAGCATGTTTAGTCATTCCCGATAAAATGACATTTTCGAAAAATCGATATCTGGCACGCGTCGCGGTCACGCGGTGCGGTCATTCGCGCGTCAAGTGGGCGGAGCTCAGTAGTAAAATTGGGAATTGTGTGTCTCGAGAGTTCAAAACATTGAAATATCGATGAAAAAATATTTTTGCTAATAATACACGAAAATGATCAATTTTGATGCAATCTCCGCCCACCCGATCGCACCGCGTCATATCGATTTTTCGAAAATGTCACGCTATCGGGAATCACTAAACATGTTTCTATCCTAGATTTAAGAATGATTGAAGCCGTCTCCGTTCCGTACTGACAGTTTTGCTTGATCTTTGCGGCAACTTCCGGCAAGTTGCAGCAAACGGAAATGTGTCATAATGACTGTAGTCTTCCTTAAAGATTCGCAAGAACCCATAATTCTGAGGCCGATCCAACTTACTTCAGACCGTCCCGTTCAGCCGCCTTCGCGTTGTCATTGATGAGGGAATCGAGAACGAAATCGATGTTCTGGAAATTGAGAATTTGAGAAATTTTTGTTTTGAGATACTACCCAAATTCTTATTAGAATCTCAAAAGTAGGAAATGTAACTACTTTATAAACGCACCGCAGGACGTCCAAGTGAGTCAGTAATGTAGTGATGTTTGTTGAAAATCTCACCTCAAGATTGGCCATCGTGTCCCTAACGACAGTTTGGATCAGCTCGAAGGATCTTGTGAACGCAATGCCGATCGGACCACCGAAATTGAAGGCCTGCGAGCAATACGAATTTACAAAAATTCTCCTTAAAAAAAAAAAAAATGACTCACGGTATTCCTCAGTCCTTCTAGACGGTGAATGCGGTTTAATCTAAGTTGATCTCCCATTTCTCAACTGAATTGGCCTCTGAAAATTCTGTATTATTTTACCGTTTTTTTCAAAATCTAGTGCAAAATTGTTGAAAAAATAGGGAACAGTAATGAGGGGTTCGTAAAGATTTGTAGCAAGAAAATGCATGCAAGTAAATTAAGAGACTAAGCAAATCCAGAGGGCAACGGGTCTTAAAGGAACCCTGTGGCAACGCTGCATGTCGATTTTGTAAAGAGACGTAAAAGTGTGTTTTCCAAAAAATTAGTGAAGCAAAGATACAATAAAGATTTTTCTTTTCATAATCAACCAAACTTGGTAATAATGAACTTCTTCTGGGGCGTTATGATTGGTGTTGTGCTTTGTGTTGTGAACTCTTCACAGTATTTCATGTCCATCTTGAATAATTGAGCAACTTCTGATTACGAAAGGATCCGGATCTTTTTCTCATTAGCACAAACTAACAAGACAATACGATTTAGTAAAAACGAGTATGTTTATCACGAACAATTCAAGAAATGTAGCAATATAGAAAATGCGGAGATTATGCTTTCATGATAAAATATTGCACAAGAGTCAAGTTCATTCACATTCATACTTGTACGAGGAACTATTTTTATCAGGTAATTATTCATCAAGTGGTATTCAAGGAATGTTCAAAGAACTCAATAAATAAACTTGTTGGTCTTGGTAACTCTTTCCCTGACTCGGAGCCGCCACGGTACTGGTTCTTCCACCTCTTCTTCTCCTCCTTCTTCGTCCCTGGAAATTATTATTGAAATACCAGATGTCTCTTCATATCACGCATCAATTATATGATTAGGCATGGCTATTTCATGTTTTTTCAATGAAAAAGTGTCAAAATAGCGCAACTGATAATATTCTCTTCATCTCACTTACGCTCTCACCGGTCCGAGATACAAGAGAGTGTGTGAAATGGAGAGACGATTACTGTATTTCTCACCTGTCATCGATGAAATCGTCATCGTCCTCCCGCTAGAGGAGGCCGGATACTCCATGACTGAATTGGGCAAATTTGTACCATTTTCTTTTAAAATAATATTCCCTTTTTTGATTACCTCTCAGTAATCAAGTAGCCATTTTTTCCAAACAACATTTATTTAGAAAGAGTTATCATCACGAAATAAAAAATTTCTAAGATCTATCCATGTCCTCGTAAACATGATTTTATTATGTATTTTATTCATTGAATCAGCATACCATTATGAACTCTCGAGTGCACTGAGAGAGCGCGCGCACTGTCGAATTTCCGGTCGCACTGTCCGCAAGTGTGATCGTCGGCTGCAAGGAAATTGTTCACTTTTTTCATAGCCCAAGTCAAATGAAGAACGGAAAAAAGTTTAAAAAAATGGCAAAATTGAGCCGCCACCACTAAATGAAGACAGGAGAACTTTATAAACAAAGCAGACAGAACCATAAGAAGAAGAAGAATGGTAAGGGTGTTACCACATCATGCACCTTCTTCAGTGTCCTCCTCCTCATCGTCTATCTTCACATGTACCGGTCGTCTGCTCAGTGTCACCTGTCCATTGTCATCAGGATCCACGTAGATCTTGGGCCCAGTGGCGCAGAGGCGAGAGGAGCGCCGCTGAAATTTCCGTTCGATACGCACCTTTCTGTATCCGCATCTCACTTGATACCCCATTGAAGTGGGTTCGTTTCACTATACCCGACTGCAGAGGATGGCGAATGACGAGGTGAGAACGCTCCAAGGAAGAAAGACTCGTGCAACGTGTAAACAGTACCTTCTCATTATCATCGTTGTTCTTCCGACGAGGACGCAGTCGGGAATCCGTGGTTGCGCTTCTCTCAGTGTCTGGAATTAGATCTAAAAAGTATTTTTTTTAATCGGAGTGTAGATAAAGAATACAAGTCTCTATGACGCCGGCGATCATGAGCATGGAGACCCCGAGGAGGCGCACGGATCACCGTCAGATATGATGAAGTATACCGAAACTAACCGATTCGCCCGAATACGCATCTTCATTTTCGTCCTCTTCTTCATCATCAATGAACGCTCGTCGGCGCTTGCGAGATCGCTGGAAAACTTGTATATCACACAAATATTCGGAACCTGATTCTCAAGGTTCATTTTCACAAACCAAATTCATGCACTATTCGAATACATGATTGATTGAATTACAAGTTTCTCGCCTGGTCTCTCGCTGCCGTCTGCGCACTCGTACAAGGCTCTTCATTAATTACTTTATCTTCATCATCATCTTCGACATCCCCATCCTCCTCATCTTCCTCCATCTCCTCATCTTCAGAATTGATTTTATCTTCATCCCGGTCTTTTGTCGCTGTTGGTTCGATGACATCATTTGGAGTGTCGTGTACGTAGGAGGACGTGGCTGGCGGGATGAAGCCGTTCTGTCCGTCGTGTCCAATTGTTCCTGAGAGATTATGCTGCTCCAGTTGTTCTTCCTTAGCAATTATGAGGGCAGCCTGAAATGACATGAATCGTTCAGAATCTCAAACATCTATCATCCTTGGGTTAACACAGATATATGCCCTGGTTATTAGTAAAACATGTTTGATTCTTATACGAATGCCTCACTTCAACGTGCACGTCTTCCTGTGCCTCCTCTTCCTCCTTGAACAGTGGAAGGCCGTCATCGTTGTGTTCGCTATGTCTTCCTTCTTGTTGTGGATCGTCCAATTGTTCAGCCACTAGTAAGAATGAAATATAAAAGACGCATTTTAAAAGAAGTCATAAGGAGAAATGTAATGTAAGAAGAGGGGCCGGACACACCTGAAGGCTGCACTGTCTCTCTCAACCCCTCCTGATTGATTCGAGCATAGTTCCCATTGACTCAGTGAGCCCGTAGACGAGGTGACGGATGGGATAGTCTCTCAAACGTTTTGGAATTGAGGAAGTCCACTTTTCTAATCTATCGGTGATTAATTGGATTAGAATTAGCTTGCCTATCAACGTCTCTATTCATCGCCAGCGATCGTTCATTGGCGAGAGACTCGAGCGCGTAGCCGACTGTCTGGAACAATTTACTAGAGTTTCCTTCAACCCCACGCACATACTTCCCCCGATCAAGTTAAGATCACCTAGGCGGCCTGCCCAAAACAGAAAACTCTACACGTCATCTCATTGACTTGAGAGAATGAATGAATGAATGGTCTAGTTCAGAATGAAGTTCTGGTTAGGGAAACTAACCATCTCGTCCGTCACTCCGTTCCTGATCACTGTGTGAATGAGATCGTACGATCGAGCGAGCACGTTCCCGAGAGGGCCACCAAGGGCGAAGGACTGGAATTGTCGTGCATTGGACATATCTTAACCTAATTCTCGACATTGTGACATTCCACACTGACAGTTTAGAAAATCCCAATGTTAAATATTTTCTGAAGGAAAGCGGGAATGATTGGATAAGTAAAACAATGAGATGCAGGTGAACCCGCCTTGCTCCGCCACTCTTCCACAGCGGACATGCGGCTGAGCTTCAGCTTATCGGCTATCTCGGCCATCTCTGAGGGAAAGGGTTATTTGAAAATATTGTTCGAAGTAAAAATTTCCCGAAACGTGGTAGGTAGAGGATTTTAAATAAAGAGATGATAATGAGCAGAGGAGATCTGAAATCAGACCAGCGAGAGAGTGTGTAGAATGAATTGACGATTTCCCGTATTTCGATAAATATGAGCAGAGATAGTATCATAGTCCACAGCGAGACAGACAAACATCGCTCAATCAGACACGTTCCGACACGTTCGAGAGTGAATGAGAGAAGCAGGGAGGAAGGAAGGAAAGTTAGGGCAGGTAAGGAAGAGAGGAATGATGGTCTGTCTCTCTCATTTCACAATGCTCTCTCGCTCTGTCTGACGGGCGAGAGAGCGCTGTGATTAGAGAGACCATTAATCGGAACAGAGGAATGATGGCAGATACAGACTATTGTTGTAAGAATATGCGCCGTCTCTGGCACGGTTGATCGGTGCGAGAGAGTGTGTGAAAACTAGAGGGACGAGAGATGCTCTCTCAATTTCCCTTGCTCTCTCGTTTCTTTGATCGTCGAGAGAGCATTGAGAAATGAGAGAGACAGATTTTGTTCCGGTCCGAATTGTGCGCTGTAAACAATCGAGCAACAGACAATCCATATTATCTCTTGCAGATCTTCTCCCTGTCCCTTTCTCTCTTTTTTCCGTGAGATAATCGCAATAATGATCTGGATCGATTTATTTTTTTCCATCGAGAATTCAAACAATGTAAACAACCTAACTGTTCACAAAGATTAAACAAAAAAACGTTCGTTCCTGCAAATTTCGTAATGCCTACTTTCTGACATTTCTGACATTGCGAAATTTTGGCGGCTCAACCTGGAATGTTAGCGGAATAATACGACAATAGTAATGCTTATCTTCCTGGGATATGCCAATAAAGTGAAATGTACTAAGTAGAAGAAGGAAAGCGCAACATGTGCGTGGCACCAGCCAAGCTAAAACGGAGAAGGTACGAGAAAAAGAAACGAAAGAAAGAAAGAGGGGACTCTTTAGCGTGGTAAACCCAACCCACGTGTGTCCTGTGTGGCTGATTCGAGTGAATGAAAAGGTAGAGAAGGGAGGGGAAGTAAAGAGAGAGGGAGGAAAAAGAGTAAAAGTGACCAAACTATGCAGGCTGGAGTGTATTGGGTTTAAAGGGGGTGTTGCGCACAGAAACACAGAGAGAAAAAGGAAGAGTGGCCACCCATCGATTCAGCCTGTATAATAACAGCAACACAGCAGGAACATAAAGGGGAGGATGTCATGGAGAAAGGAAAGAGGAGGCTGAAGGAGATGTGACTGATATGAATGGTGACCACCACCTGTCGATGCCTCCTTACCACAGCACAGGGAGGAAAGAGGATGTAAACAAGGAAGGACAGAGATAGAAAGGGTGAGAGAGAGAGAGAGTAGAGACAGCTGTTGGCGAGAGATAGAGAGGAAAGCATGGCACGGCGTTCTTGGCATAGTTCCAATTCACAAGTGAGATCATTCTGTATCACTGTCGTTCTCGCTTTTCTCTGCTGCTTATCCCATCTCTTGCTCACCCCCTGTAGAACGCCTTTTTTTCTTTTTTTTCATTTTCAATACTCGCCCTTTTCTGGTTCTTTGATGTTTTTCTTTTCAAATGTCATATATTCAGTCGTTTGTGCTCTGGAGTAATCATTTGTGATTAATTTACACCGTCTTTGGATTTACATCATTAGATCTTTGATGGAAAATACGTTTATTCACTACGAAGTATTCTCGATGCTAATAACAAAACGTTATAACAATTAAGATAGGTCAGTAAATGAGAAAAAAAACTCATTTTTGCACATAAACCAGGAAAACAGTGAGGCGCTGTTAGGTTGAGGCAGACTTAATTATGGACTTAATAGCTGAGCGAATTACAATGAAGGCAATTGAAGAAAAGAGAGGTCAGGGCAATATTCGAACATAAAATGACAATGTCTGTAGAGTGCTCGAGAAAAGAGAAAAAGAAGAGATCAGAATTCACGCTTTGAACAGAAACTGATAAAAAATTGAATGAGGTTCTAAAAAAACGAGGCAATTTTGATTAAAAGAAAAAAAAGCCGTTTGGATGTGCAATTGCAAAAATCTGGTATCAATGGCCTAAAACAGTCGAGAATTTGAAATGCAAAACAAACACGAATATTGTAAAAGCACAAACAATTTAAAGCTAGGTAATGAGAACCACAATCTACGCTAAGAATACACGAAAGGAGCTTCCAAACATGGAAACAGGATTATGCGTTCGGCCGGTCGCAGCTGCTGCAGCCGCTGCAGCTTCCGCTGCCGCAGCTACTGCTGCTGCTGCAGCCGAGGAGCTGAGGAAGGTCGCAGCTGCAGGTGCTGCAGCTGCAGCAGAGCTCTTTCGGCTGTTGCTGCCGCCCGGCTGATAGTCCTCATCCTCACTTTCGTCCCACCCCAGCACTGGCGCCTCTTGCGCTTCTGCTTTTTCTCTTCGGCAGCTGCAAAATAATTGCTTTTCAATAGAGCTTGCCACACGATTAGTTGGAGCATATTTTCATCGCCCATTCAAAAAATATGACCCAAAAAAACTGACGTTTCTTTCGTTTCGTTGCTCTCCGCGTGGAACTTCTCCATATGACGCTCGAGACTGTCCGCAGTCATTACTGATCTATTACAGATGTGACATTTGTAATCTGAACGGTAACAGTCACAATGACTTTTCATCGGAATGAAATCGGAATAGAACAAATGGAATTTGAAATTTTCTAGGTGCTTTTCGAAATAATTCGAGCAAAAGTGGTGGAGTAGACTAACCGCTATGCACTTTCCAGTGCACCCTCAGGCCCATGCGAGTCGCGCAGGAAAAATGTGCACCCAAGATGGGTACACGGGAAGAGTCCGGAGGCAGCTGGTGCTGCATGGTCGCACTCGGCCGCAGCTGCTGCAGTGGTGGACGCGGCGGATGAGGTTGCTGCAGAGGAGCCGGCTGCAGGGTCGCAGACTCTGCAGTATTTAAGTTGTCTTCATGCTCACTATCAGGTTATGAAGAATGGTTGGAGAAATAGTATTTATACCGTTGGCATACTAACCGTTGCGCTCATTGTCAGAATCATTTCCTCCTTCCTCGTGGGTCTCTTGATCTTCCACCTTCTGCTCTGCCGAGCTGCGAAACAGTGGCACGGTTGGTTACCTGTATAAAAATAGTTTAATTATCCTAATTCAGTGCTCAGGTGGGGGATTTGTCGGTGCTATTCATTGGAATTTCATAGGAAATGTGTCTTATCAAGAGCAGGTTCGTGATCATGATTCATGTACTCATATGATTTCTTCTTACCTCTCTCGTACTATTCTACCCCATGTTACTCGTTTGTCCAATATATTGGGAGTTGGATTCATATTCTGATTTAAATATTCTTCTTTCTGTTAAAACTCCCATACGCCGGTTCATGCTCGTCATTGAGGTGTTTCATAAATGCGTCCATTGTCATGGGCTCATTGCAGATGTGGCACGCGATGACTGCGATGACTCGTTTTTTCATATTATTTATTTAGGAAGGAGTTAACAGCTTCCTCTTCTTTTTTCATATGAGCTCAGGAAGCCTACTGTAACCCTAACTAGTAATTTCCTAATTGATGATTTTCTTCGATTTTTGTACGAAAATACTTAGTCATACTCACTTTTATGCTGTAGCGCATGCTTCTGCAACTTTTGAGATGTGTCGAAACTGATATCACAGGTGCTGCAGGTCAGATCTGCTGCAGCTGCAGCTGCCGTACTCGCGCCGACGTGTGCTTGATACGCGTCGAGCAACGTAGATCGATGTGCCTGAAATTATGTCAAGATGAAGAATCCGTCCCTTCAGTCCTCGAATTCTCTCACTGGTCAGATCTAAATTCATAATTGTAAAGTGTGAGCACGCGGAATGCAGACAAATACTGGATTCGCCAGTAAGGAAATCAGAGAGAAATCTAAAGCGGTTGAGGATGAAACATAGCTGATTGTAGTCAAGGAAGTGGAGCTCACCTGATTTCTACTGCTCGATGAAGCCTGACGACTCGAGCAGGGCTGGATTTCATCATCATCGTCATCGTCGAGCGTGATTATGTCCTGAAGAATCAATATTTATTTTTTGATGGGCCAAATTTCGGATAGAAATTAGTGGCCTCTTGTCAAATGTCTCAAAACTTGGTATTCGTGCCGTAATTCTTAAAATCACTCTTCCGTCTTCAAAAACCCTGTCAGGTCGAACTTTGGCAGAGTCACGTCACTTGCGCAGTCGTCTTCCTGCCAAATTGTTTTTTTTGTGTTTGTTCTGTTATCGTAAAATGTGTCGGAAACACCGACTCGTTTCAGTTCAAGTGGTCTTAGATACTCACTTGAGAGACTTGCATCGAGTGATCATGACGACCGGCCTGGTCTTCTAGCAGTGGCTGAAAAACATGTTGCACATTAGCCCACAATCATCAGGAAAAGGCCAATCAAGACACTTTTGGCCCACAAAAGGCAAAGAAAACATACATTCTTCTTCGGAACTAGTCAAATTTACGGCGGAATTGATGGACGCTTAACAACACGGGAAGAAGTAGATTCTGACCTCGTTCCGTTCATCGAGTATCGATTGAATCATCACACTGATCGCTTCGGAGATGTTGTACAGAAGTTCGCGCTGAGGATCGATGTTCCTAAATCATTTGCGATTTCAGACAATTCAATACAATACAATACTTATCAGCATCGCTTTCTGGGCGCTGATTAAGATGAGGATTCAGAAGGGGTACGAAGGGGCACAAGGCAAGATGGGTATGGGACGTCAGAATGAATAACTAATCGCCTCAATCACTCTGACTGATGGGAGAGTGAAGAATCATCAATTTTTTTTTGACAGGTGAATCGCGAGAAAATGTAGCAAAATCAGGCTGTCAGGAACCAACTTGCAAAAGTTTGCAGGATTTCGACCATATATTGTTGGCAGAATATCACCTACGAGATGTTTCGAAAAATATAGGTCATTTGTCCCAGAACCGGCTTTTAGGAATTATCCGGTCCGGGTCCCGGCTCTACCATATCTCAGCTCCCCGATGTGCTAGGGATCTGGAATTGGGCCCAAAATGTGCGGAGCCGAAAAATAAACATATTTTATTTCGTGACATAAATCGATAAACATAATACAAAAAAACTTATGCATCTTTTTTTGAAAAAAATCCCTTAAAAAGCGAAAAATCGCCGATTTAGTATTCATAAGAGTGCCGTACAAGAAATTTTGGTGTGGAATATAATAGTTGGAGTTCATATCTGTGAAATAAAAAAATAAAAATCGGACATTAGGGGGGGACCCATCGACTTTTTTTGCGTTGAAGTCGTCGGGCTCGAATTTTTTATTTTTCTCTTTTTTCTATACTAAATTTATTTGACTCAAAAGTGATCAGAATTCAATGGAAAATATATTTTTGTGATATTCTCGTAACAATTACGCATATTTGAAAAATTAATCACATTTTCCCCTTTTTTAAATTAATATTTTTAATGACATCATTTGTTCAGTGACCTGTTGTGCAAACAACCAATACAAAAACAACGATTTTCTTGCTGCTATTTATGTATGATAGTGTATCGAACAATGCTGTGAGTGAAGCAGAAATTGATGATCAATCGAAGTCAATTGCATTATCGGGAACTTGAGTGTGAGGCATTGGAGGATTGTCCACATCGGTGAATAGCTTCTTGAGCTTCGATTTAGTGAGATCATGATAGAAGTCTGAAGCAGTGAGAACGATGTCCTCCTCAGCCGGTTCTATTTCCACTTCATAGTGATCATCGTCCATGTCCTCCTCATTCTTCTCTGGATGAACAACCCGTCTCCAAGCTCGGATATTGGGTAATTGATCGACGAGAGTTCGGAGGAAGTTCCGAATTTGCGATTTAGTCATCCAGTCACGGGAAGAATGTATTGATCAGCTCTCATCAATCTCTCCGCCTCATCCGCCTTCAGCTTCAATCCGTTTCTGGCGTATTCATCGAATTTCTGTTTGATGGCTTGCTCGTCCTGTCTTTCTTCCTGGCTTGATGGCCCATCCTTGAGGGAGTTCAGGGAGATAGTACTCTTGCTGGCTTTGATAACTTCAGAGATTGGCGATAATACGATTGGCTTGAGAGTATTCTCAATTGATCGCAGAAACATTCCCAGCACATTATCCTTAAGGTGAAGTGTTCTGGCCATATGAAGTGCTTTCCCTTTTCGATATGTTTAACAAAGTTTGAATAGAGAATGAATGATGCTGAACAGTCGGGGCAATAGAAGAGGGATTGCTTGCTTGCTCCAGCGGGACTCATTGGATCGGGAATATTGGGAGTAACGACATCATCATCACGAGCATTCGGTTCCACATCGAACATCGGAGCTCGTTCATGAGGGAGAATCCAGAATGTTGGCTCATCGTACTGTCGAGCTAGCTTGCCGTCAGAATTCTTGATCCTCTCTCGATCTTGTTTATTCACAGCAATAGATGGCAGTTTTCCTCCAGTCTTCTCCAGAACCAGCTCGCCCTCGGATGGATTCAGATCGGGAATAGTCGTCACATCACCAATTCCATAAAATCTCCACGCCCTCGCAGAATTCCCATGAAACTCGAAGTGACTAAGCTCCGTAATCTTGGCAATCTTAGTCGTCGATCTCTTCGTTTCCTTCAGAGTTCCCAAGTAGATGGATACTTGCTTCGTTGAGTTCATCGCCTCAAACATCTCTTCCGGAGTGATGACCTTGTGCTGCTTGTCTCGATATCCTCTCATCTTAGTGCCCTCCAGTCCAATGAATCGATCGGCCACAAAGCAAAGAAGACTATTTCAGGAGAATATTCAGGATAATTTTTTCACATAGGGTAATTATTGTGAAATTTCGGCTTTTAATCTGAGTAATTGTTACGAGAATATCACAAAAATATATTTTCCATTGAATTCTGATCACTTTTGAGTCAAATAAATTTAGTATAGAAAAAAGAGAAAAATAAAAAATTCGAGCCCGACGACTTCAACGCAAAAAAGTCGATGGGTCCCCCCCTAATGTCCGATTTTTATTTTTTTATTTCACAGATATGAACTCCAACTATTATATTCCACACCAAAATTTCTTGTACGGCACTCTTATGAATACTAAATCGGCGATTTTTCGCTTTTTTAAGGGATTTTTTTCAAAAAAAGATGCATAAGTTTTTTTGTATTATGTTTATCGATTTATGTCACGAAATAAAATATGTTTATTTTTCGGCTCCGCACATTTTGGGCCCAATTCCAGATCCCTAGCACATCGGGGAGCTGAGATATGGTAGAGCCGGGACCCGGACCGGATAATTCCTAAAAGCCGGTTCTGGGACAAATGACCTATATTTTTCGAAACATCTCGTAGGTGATATTCTGCCAACAATATATGGTCGAAATCCTGCAAACTTTTTGCAAGTTGTTCCAGGACAGCTTCATTTTCTCGCGATTCACCTGTTGAATCATCAATTCTTCACAGAATTCATCACAGTCTTAATAGTTATTCAGAAAACAACGTTGAAACAGGAAATGTAAGAAGAACAAGTGAAAGAAACCTCTCTTGGTCATAACTGTAGTAGAGTTCCCTCTCTCGGTTGAAGGATTCCAGGGCCAAGCGGACTGACTGCAATTATCACATTTTATTTAGAGATAGCAGGCTCCGCTCACATTGTGGGGACAGGGAAACGAGGCAAACCTGTGCACAGACGGCCCAAATAGAGAACTCAACCGATTTGAACAGTTAAACACTTTTATTTAAATTGTTTTCGCTTCTGAAATTTCGTTCAGTGAACCACAACTCGCTAACCATTTCATTCGTGATCCCGTCTTTCACCACAGTTAGTATCGTCTCGAATGATCGACAGAGTAGACGACCAACGGGGCCACCGTGTGCGTACGCCTGTAAATTACATGGTCACTAGAGCCGGTGTCTCTTCATTTCCCATGCTCTCTCGCCCGCATCTCCTTTTTTATTGAATAAATCTGTATCTGTATCTGGTAAGACGTAACTGTATTTCTTGGCGCCGCTAGAATTAGAATAGCAAATCTGTGCTAATCAAAATGTTGATGAAACTATATACATTGTCCCGCAACACGGCCAGTCTCGCCATCCGATCGGTTCTGCGCTCGTCCGCCATTGCGAACGATAAAGAATAAACACTTTACTTCACTACTTGAGTCTGAAAAGCATGCACATTTACGAAAGCCGAACTGGAAAAATAGAAAATTACGAAATAGTTTCGAAAGAAGAAGAAATCGCGAAAGAAAATGACAGCCAGAAAATGTGAATTATAAGCGAGTATGAACAGAGAAGAGAACATGACACGCAATGAGAAAATGACGAAGCCAAGGGTCAAAGAAGATATCGCCTAGTCCAGGCGTTCTTCTTTCTATTCGCGCATTCTTGACTGTCGGGAGAAGAGAGTGGCTAAATCGAGAGACTATCTCCTTCTTTCCTATTCCAATTGCTAGGAAACTAGAGAAGGCCACGTCTCATTCAGAGTGCGCGAAGGCGGGGCGGATGGAACATAGTGAGTCACTACTCATAGTGGCAAGCGAGACAAAGCCTGGGGGTCGTAGAATATTCGGCGCGCTCTAACACAATCGATGGGCTGCAGCAAGGAGAGAATGGAAAAGGGAAGATTAAGGGTGGGCGAGAGGGAGGTAGAGCGGGATAAGTTCGTTTCGAGTCCCAGCCTCTTTGGAGGTCTTATCAAAGAAAGAGAAACGCGTCAACTCTGCTAGGGCTAAAGTACATGGGATTGAGAATTAAAGACAGACAGCAGTTTAGACGTTGTCACGAATGGCATTATTCAAAATAGGAACCTACCAAGGTCTAAGAGTGCAATATGGAAGGGTATAGAGGAAGTTTGCGGCCTCTATCGATGAGTAAATAATTAGAGACGGCATAACGAGCTGTCAGGTAGGCATGGGGTCAATATCGAATGAACGCACTACTTCAAGGACACTATTCCGAAAGAGCACATAACTATGACATTCGGAACGGTTCTCACGAGCGTCTTGTCTTTTATGAGCTTAGTTATGAGAGAGAATCAAGGAGAGATGAAGAAATTATCAAACCGGCAAAACAATTCATCAAACAACACCAATTTGTCGACCACCCACAACGACCCGGATCACATTAGGATATCACCATATGGCGAATCTCCCTCGACTCGCCACGGTACATTCGACTGGCTCTCTCATTTCGCAACACTCAACGATCAGAGAAGCGAGAGAGCATGGGTAGTTGAGAAAAAAAAGACCATGCCTTCTCCCTCGCCATTGATCCATCACTCCCGTCATTCTTTCTCAGAACGATAATCCCGTTGCCTAATTTATTCCTTAGATAATTTGTCTTATAGACAATGATTATTACTTTTTCAAGCTTTGATAGCATTCATTCACGCAGCTATTCTCAGGTAGTTATCCCATCGATCCCTCACTGTTTCACAACCTCCCCTTAATCCGTTAATCCGATTGTATCACGTTTACCATCCTTTAGTCAACAAAGTAATAAACAAGTGAGGCAACTCAACATGCGTTGCATGGAGCGATAGAGAAGAGAGATTGAGAGGATAGATAAAGTTGTCGTGTAGGTAGTCGATGAGCAGGTGGGGGGGGGATCCCGCGCTTGACACTAGCCAAGATTCATTAGTGTGCAAGGTTTCTTCTGCACAGAGATCGTGAGGCTTCACTCTCTACATTTAGATTTGCTATCTCAATTGACATCTATATCAACAAGAGAGCACGGTTAATGTAAACACGAGAACGTTGCTCCCTACATGTATTGAACCCGTGAAGGTGAGTTTTGGAATAAAGTGAGATAGCTAGGATAGTGAAATCTTGCTATGGTCGCCCACATTGAAACCCCCCCCCCCAAAGTGGATAAATTAGATCTCCTTGAAAAGCTAGAAGTCAGGTGCTATTCCATCCCGCGAGATGTGCTAAGAAGAATAAAGCTAGGGATTTATTGAGGACCCTTCGCAGACAGTGCATAGGGCGGTGCATTGGGCGGATGCGTCTTCTCGGCGAATAAATCTTTTCGCTAAGTCGGTCTCGCTAGAAGAAAAGAAAGGTGGAGGACCGCAGAACTGTTTACAAATGAGCAGATGAGCCGATAAAATGTCAAAGTGGCGCGATTAGAAAGAGCGCATCAGCAGTCTGTGTATATTTAGATTATGGAGGAGAAAGAGTGCGCGAATCAACGAGGCCGCGGAGAAACGAAGATAAATTGAAGAGTGGCAGGGTCGCGCAGTAGGAGAGGCAGGATAAGACTACGAAGAAAAGTTCCGTACATCCACAGCATAAAAGCATGTAAATGTAAGCAAAGAGAAGGCTAAGGGATTTGTGTGATTCACTCATATGAGACCTGGGAACGGATAAATGGCGGGAAATGAGGGTAGAATGGGGTGTTAGGGAAGGTGTGATATCACCACTGTTTCATTGTCTCACTTTCCCTTTTTGTTCGTGACGACGATAGCGCAAGGTCGCTGATAGAGAGTTTCCTCGGAGTATAAGAGGACGCTGTGCCTTTGATTGTGGTCAGTGTTACGTGGGATAAATATCTTCCCTCCCTACTCTAGTTGCACGACAGACTCGGAAGTCCACATTGACCCCGTCCAGGTCATTGTTGGAAGAGGGGAAGGGATGAGAGAAATTGAGGGGGCTCAGCGGTCGCAAGCATGCAAATTGAGGCAACTGAAGACAAAGAGCAGTTAAGAGACCTGAGTATGCCGACGAGAAGAAATACAGTCAAAATGACATAATGTGAACCGTTTATGATAAGTTATGATAACTTATCATAAGATGTCATAAAACCATGATTGCTCAGCGGATACCGGATGGATCACGCTGAAATTTTGTATGGTAGCAAAATTATTGTGCCCTGTCAAACTGACACTCTCGAAAAATCGATATTTCGCACGCGTCGCGGTCGCGCGTTGCGCGTGTGATGACCCCAAGTGGGCGGAGCTTAGCCGAATTTACTCATTTATTAGTCGTACACGCTAAAATTTAGATTTTTATTAATATTTTGGTGTTTTGCACTCCTGAGAATCAGATTTTAGTTTAAACGCGAATTCTCGTCCAGGCTCCGCCCACTCGGGGCCCACACGCGCGTAACGCGCGACCGCGATGCGTGTGAAATATCGATTTTTTGAGAGTGTCAGTTTGACGGGGCACAGGAACTGTACTACCATACAAAATTTCAGCGTGATCCATTGAGGCTCCGCTGAGCAATCATGGTTTTATGACATCTTATGATAAGTTATCATAACTTATCATAAACGGTTCACATTATGTCATTTTGACTGTAGCTAGCGAATTGGAGAGATCTGAAAGTCAGAGGGAGGAGAGTGGAGGGGAAGTGGGAGAAGTGGAGGGGGTTACGGGGTGAAATGAGAAATGGAGAGTGGAGACAGAGACAGTGGTCGCACGGGTCGAACTTGCGACCGATTGGTCAATGAAACAGAGTAGAAAGCAGGAGACATAGAACGCGAGGGGTCAGGGTGAGGAAGAGGGGATTTAGGGAGTGGGAGTGAGAGGGCAGAAAATCAGACAGCGGTCGCAGGGGTCGAACTTGCTACTGGTAGCAGAGAGTTAGAGTGTAGGAAGAATGAGTGGAGGAAAAGAGATAGAGAAAGCGATGGACGCTGGGTGCGAAAGGAAGGATAGAGAAGAAGGGGGAAGTTTGTTGACAAGTGTCCCTCGCAAAGCTGTTCAACGGAGACTAGTGAAAAAACTTTTTCTCATGGTCGACGCGAGATAGAATGAAAAGAAGCAACAGGATTCACGAGAAATTCGGAATCTGCCTTGTGGCTTGCATAAGTCGAGAGCTCACGAATCACGGGTATTGCGGAGATGAGAATGGCGTGCGAGGATATATATTGTTGACCATGTTGTGGGAATGAAAAGAAGAGGGTACCCAAATGCGGGCGCGCGGTTTTAATTGACAGGTGGCTAGCGGCTGACCCTCTCGCTATCTAGCGAAGTCACGATAAGAGACTGAGAAAATGATTGGCACTCTCGGAGTTGAGAGATCTGCGCATCATCGAAAATTACCAGACGGTTTGGTATATCCGGCGCTTATTCCATTGAAATTCACGCAATTCACATCAGCTTCAATATTGCACGCACTTCACATAAACAAATATGGAATAAACGTGCATTGCACGAAGGAGTAGTGATTATACGGGGGGGGGGGGCGAAAGAGTGAACCAATTGAACGTATAGCCAATATTGAGAAGGGGGAATAAAGAAAGGAAGGAAGGGGACAATGATCTGCCTCTCTTTCTGTCTCTGTATTTTGTACGCACATTGATCGACAACGAGAGAGAACGAGAGAGCACATTTATCAGAGAGATGCAGGAATGGGTGTGCGACGAAGGGTGGATTGAGTATAGAGGAAACATGGACAAGGAAGAGTAAAGGAAAGATCATGGAAGAGGGGCAGTGATCGATTCATGTTGAATGCTCAGAGTCCGGAGTGTGAACGAAAAGTTCAAAATTGAGAAGGAGGAGAGAAGAAAATATAACCATCTCTTCTTCTTCTCTTCTTCTTCGTTCTGTGGCTTTGCGAAGTTGCGATGGATTGACTAAATATTGAGAAGAAGGAGGAAAGGAGGAGAGAAAGGTCATTGATCTGCCCCTCTAGTATACTGTGAGCTCCCATTTGAAAGGAAGATTGAAGGAGTCTAACATGGAGGCAATATTGAGAAAAACGATCTATTGCTCTCTTCACACTGTGAGAGAGAACATGTTGATCAGACAGAGAGAGAGGGGGTAAATTCGCGAGAATGATATGAATGGAAAGGAGAGGAGCGATGGAAAGCGGAGAGAAAAGAGAGGAATAACTGTGCCTCTCTCTCTCTCTCTTTTGTCGAAAGTTAGAGAGGAAGAGTGAGCATGTTGATCAGTGAAAGAGTCAAATGAGCGAGGGCTGTGTGAATGGAAAGGGGTGGAGGAAGGAAAGGAGACAACGGTTGAAAATACGAAGAGGTAAGAGAAGTAATGATCGGAAATGTAAAGGTGAGAAGAGCACAAATATTGTTAACGGACTCCACTCGAACTATTAGAACACGATTGTTGAATAACAATATGGTCGGTCAGTGATAGGGTTTATCAATGGCGACTGGCAGATAACATTCACGATCGGTTATCAATAGATCATCGTTCTATGGCAGAACAGACACCGCAAACAAGCCCTCATGTAGATGTTAGATCGGTATTGCCCTATATTGATGACACATCTCAAAGTGCGCATATTGATTACCCTCACCTTGGCATTAGCAGGAATGATCGATACCTGTAAGTGCAATTTTAACTTCCGCATTTTAACTTTTCTTACGTATTATTCATCCTGACAACTCTCCGATGCGATGTATAAAATATACATTCGATTAGAAGAGATCAACGCGGTGTTTACATTTGCTAGCCATCCATCACTGTCCAGAGCGAAGTTTCGAATGAGAAGGTGACAAGAGGAAGTGTGAAAGGAACGAGTGAGGTGCGTAGACGACAAGTTGAATCACGTTGGCTCTAGACTTTCAAGGTCAACTAAACTAGTTTATTTCATGGTCAACTCAATCAGACTAGTTTTATTGATTACATGGAATATTTCCTTTTTTTGGAGAGAATGGCGCAAAAAGTGTAGCAAAATGTTGCGTGAGGAACAATGAATGGCAAATGAGTGAGAGTAGGGACAAGATAGCGATCGTCTTTCCGCGAGTCGATATCAAGTTTGTGACCTCGGTTGTCATGTTTCTTCGCGACTAGAGCAATATAACCTTCAATGGTTGTCGAGAACCCTGACAAGTTATCGGATTGCTCATTAGGCCGCAAATCAATCTAGTGTTGACTAATGAGAATGGTGAGAAAGTGCAAGGAGTGTAGATTTATAAGATAACATTAATTTATCAGAATATAACTAGCCGGGCTACGCCCGGCTAGACCCTGCGGGTGGCAAGCAGCCTGCGGCTGCAATGAGGCTCGCTACGCTCGCCAGCGTGTGCGCAACGCCGGGTTGTGATAGTCTTCTGCGAGCGCTTCGCGTCGCCGGGTTGTGTGTTAAGGTTTTATCCCAGTCATGTGCGAACGCTTGCGGACGACTCGTGAGGCCTTCCGCAAGCGTGAATGTGTTCCACCGTACTAACTTTGATTTTACGTGGCCTGGAAATAACGATCGATGAGTGAGTATTCAGCTGTTCGCTGTTTTCTTCCAATCAAATTTTATCAGGCTGAGGGAAACTGCTTTGCATGACTACCATTCCTACGTTCAAGAGCAATTCACGAAACGCCTGGCGAAGTACAGGGAGATCCCAATTGTGCGATATGCCTATCTTCTCGACCCCCGGTAAGTGACATTAGATATAGGTGAAATAGGCTGAACTATTTTGTTTTCCGGTTTCTGCACTTGGGACTGCTGGACGAGACCACCCGGAAGTTTGACCTAGAGGTTCAAGGAGTTCCATACGGATGCATCACATACAGGTTCCTTAGCTATTTGATTGGTTGCTTAGATGTTATTTCTAATTTTATTTGTTTAGTGGAAGCAAGTCAACCTCCTCTGAAGAAGGCCCGGTCCAATTTGCTCGCCAAAGCCGCACCTCGGCCAACTACCAGCTCAAACGCAACAAATAACGAACTAAAGGTACGCAGTTTTGTTATTATTGACAACAACATCAGTTACCTCTTTACAGAAGGAGTATGAATTGCTTCTGGAGTTGTCGTTGATGTCTGACCTCTCGGAGGATTCCGATCCATGCTCCTTCTGGAAGCAACATTCGAACAAGTTGCCCAGACTTGCACCTCTGGCTAGAAGACTCTTGGCTGTTCCTCCCTCATCGATCGACAGCGAGCGACTTTTTAGTGCTGTTGGTCTCATCTCTGGTAATCCAAGAAGATCAAGGTGAGGGTAAATTGCATGCAAAATGATTTTTTGAGTGAATGTCGGTTCATTTATTACTTTAGAATCGCTTCTGAAACGATGAAGAAGCTTATATTTATTGGTGCATTTTGTAAGAGAGAATCGCTAAGGTAATGTAGGCATGTATATCAGCTCCTGTTTATGGTATTTGTTTACAGATTTCAATCGCAAGAAGATTATGATGAGCATTATGAAGAGCTGCAAGATAAAGTGGACGTTGAAGGGGGAGACATTGATCTGCCATTACCCTCTGTTGTTTTGAATTATTAATTTAGCTTCTTTGTTCGTTGTTTATATCTCTATCAACATAACTGTTGAAAAATGATCAATTTATTGTTTATTTTCTGACTTTCTTGTTTCTTAAAAGAAAACAATTGAAAGGTCATTGAATATCGCTGTGTAATTATACAAACACCTTCTCAACACCACTACACCCTACACATCACATGAGCGAAAAAAATCCGGCCGAAATCCCTTCATTTCAAAAGGCTATTCACTCTCACTCTTGTGGAAGAGATCTCACTCTGTGGAAGAGAGGCCATTCCCTCTTGCTCTTGTGGAAGAGCGCGGCTCACTTTGCATACATTCGCGACTCTTCCCTCTTCCTTTCCCATCTCTAGAACAGACACCGCAAACAAGCCCTCATGTAGATGTTAGATCGGTATTGCCCTATATTGATGACACATCTCAAAGTGCGCATATTGATTACCCTCACCTTGGCATTAGCAGGAATGATCGATACCTGTAAGTGCAATTTTAACTTCCGCATTTTAACTTTTCTTACGTATTATTCATCCTGACAACTCTCCGATGCGATGTATAAAATATACATTCGATTAGAAGAGATCAACGCGGTGTGTTTACATTTGCTAGCCATCCATCACTGTCCAGAGCGAAGTTTCGAATGAGAAGGTGACAAGAGGAAGTGTGAAAGGAACGAGTGAGGTGCGTAGACGACAAGTTGAATCACGTTGGCTCTAGACTTTCAAGGTCAACTAAACTAGTTTATTTCATGGTCAACTCAATCAGACTAATTTTATTGATTACATGGAATATTTCCTTTTTTTGGAGAGAATGGCGCAAAAAAGTGTAGCAAAATGTTGCGTGAGGAACAATGAATGGCAAATGAGTGAGAGTAGGGACAAGATAACGATCGTCTTTCCGCGAGTCGATATCAAGTTTGTGACCTCGGTTGTCATGTTTCTTCGCGACTAGAGCAATATAATCTTCAATGGTTGTCGAGAACCCTGACAAGTTATCGGATTGCTCATTAGGCCGCAAATCAATCTAGTGTTGACTAATGAGAATGGTGAGAAAGTGCAAGGAGTGTAGATTTATAAGATAACATTAATTTATCAGAATATAATAATACAAAACTGGACCAAATCGTAATAGGCAAGAAGATAATTGTGATGCAATAGTATTTTCGCCAAAGCAGCGAAAACAGTCTTCCTTTCTTCCACGAGGACAATATGCAGATTAGAAGAAAGATGAAATAGCTGAAGGGAAATAAAAGACAGTAGAGAAAAAAGAAAGAACTTATTCCAGAAGATTAATGAACAAGAGAGACGGAACGTTTGGCTGACAAATTTGAAGGAGGAGAGGAGAACAATTCATCATTCAGGCCAATCAACAACATCTTGCTGAAGGGATCTCGAGACTACGGGGTTGTTATCACTGATATGATCTGACTATCAATATCCCATCTATTCGTAACATGCTCATTATACGGTTACAACGATCTGAGCAAGTGAGGAAATTCGGTCCTCTTGCACAGGATATAAAATGACGGAGAAACCAGGGATGAAATGCGGGAAAGTGTAGCAGTTTCTAGAATAGGTGGTCGAAGAGGAAGATCCTTATCGATGGCCCCGAATAGTAGAACGAGAATTAAGCGGTAAAGAGGAAACAATGAGAAAGTGTCATGAGAACCACCATGGTTCGATGAAGAAGAGGAGAAACTTGATAGAGAACGGAGATATAATTCGAGCACACTCAATTCTTCCTGCCTGTTCGAGGCCACGGCTGGGAAACATTTAACGGAGCTCTCGTTTAACGTTTAACGGAAACAGAGCATTGCGAAATGAGAGATACGATAAATGTTTCCCAGCCCTGTTCGTGTCTGCTCTCATGAGAAGATGAGTTGGTACTCGCACTATTCATTATCCACAAGAATTTATTCTGTACTTTTCTTTAGCTTCAACAACAAGAGAGCGAAGGGAGAATGCAATTAAAAAAAAGGAAAATGTGAACTGAGGAAAAGAAGAGCTGGGAGAAGTTCTTTGTTCCCCTTCCTCTCATCCTTCTCTCTCCAACTCCACTTCACATCTGTTGCGGGATGAAAAAGCCTCTAATGCCTTACACTTCTAGGGTGTGATCAGGTGAGCAATCAGGTGAGCTTTTTTATCGTAGGAACAAGATCTCCTTCTTGTACATCCGCCATTTCTTATCTCTCATCTGGTGGCAAGAGGGCGTAGGCCCTCTATAAGTGACCTGTAGTGATGTCAATTCAATACCCAATACTAAGTGTAAGAGACAATGCCAAATAATTGGGTAATTGGTATTCGGTTGACCAATTACTTGACTTTTATTCCTCATTTTCCGAGGGAGTGAGCGGCCGCAAAGTCAATCAATTGGGTATTGGAATTGGTTGGGCATCCCTAATGACCTGTGCTCGGAAGGGAGACTGGGCGATCTCTGTTCGTTTTAAACGGGAACAAGGGCTGATGATGGAATAGAATGAGAATACCACCAAGGGAGCGAAATCAAAAAGAAAGTGTCATAGAAATGAGAAAAACACGAGAGGAAATACCATTCGCATCTTGGGTGGTGGAGTAGTTCTATTAAGATTGCAATCTTTATTATCGTCTCACGAAGTGTTGTCTGTGTCTTTAAAAAATTGACGTTCGTTTACAGAGGGTTCGAGAAAGATTCAAAATAAAACTATCAAGGTTCGTCATTATATACAGATTTTCATTGCCTTCATCTCTGAATGAATTTATTTTATATCAATTCAGAATGTCACAATCGATAATACAGTAACATGGATAAATATCACAGTCTCGACTGTGACCTCGACAAAACGTTCCTGCCTTCACTGCCTTCTTCCCTGCACAGTAAAAGAGCGCGAACTCGAGGCGACAACATTATCATCACTACTGAGGCCGAGTAAGTTGAGATATAGTGTGGGATTATGTACTGAAAGTCATTTGTGTTTCAAATTCATGTTCAAAATTGGACCACCGTTTCTTTAATTACTGCACTCCAGCTGGTCAACTTGAATGTAGCGAATATTACCCACGTCATCTAAGAGCGTGATTAGGCGAAAAATATTGATAAATCAGCAACTTGTGGTCGCATGCACATTGCCGAGATCAGTGTTATAAAAACCTGATGCATTGCTTTCACAATATGACTGATAGTGCAGACTCCAGTAACGATGAGCATGTTTCTCTGCTGTTTCAGAACAATGAGTCGAGTAGCAATCTGCGAAGAAATCGAATTTGGAAAATTATTCTCTTCATCGTAATATTTTGTATTTTTTCAATTTATTAAAAAGGTGAATTAATTGAAGATTGACGAAAAACGAGCGTACCTCTGCGTTTTTGCTCAGTTTTCTCAGATCTCTTATCGAAATTGCCGTGAGAATGACGCTGATAAGTGCATAAGCAAAGTAAATCGTAGACGTTAGCGGCTTCTCCGACTGGAAATTAGAGTTAAGAGTTGCTGGAAATAATTGACGAAATGAGGTTGAAACTGAAAAAATCGGCAAAATTACCACCACACATTTGTCATCAAAGTAAGCAACGTATCGAACGTTTTCCACGACAATGTAAGAATATTCGCAGAAGATAAATGGTGAGCACTTCGCAGTCGATAGAGTTATGATAGAGATAGTGCAGCAGACTGTGACTCGGCGCGTCCAAATCTGCGAATTCAAATCCAATTTTTTTTCAAAATCTGATAGTAAAGCCAGGCGTACACTCTCGACCAGCCTCCCGTTTCGCATAACTACATATCGGTTGATGATAATACATAGCTTCCCGAGGGTAGATAACGTCACGCCGAATGAGTTCAAAACCTGACGAGTGTGATCTCTCAAAAAAAAAAACAGAAAAAAGCAACGAACATAGCCGAGCTTGAAGATCCACGCCTGAACCTCAACAAGTGTGAACCGGACATCGAGAATGTATCCGATAACGGATAGTATTCCGCCGATGCCTGATATCGAATGAACAAACCGGATTAATATAATTTACACAGAGATGCATCTACACAAACACCAAAAGACGAAGTACCTGTAACAATAAAGAAATGGAAGAAAGGAATGTGGAAGAATGGGTCCTTGGCGAGTTTTAAACGAATTAGCAAATATATTTCAGCCGAAATGAGAATTGAATCGATAATGTTCAGAACGAGTTCCATGTCTGAAAAATGGCTGGTGAGTTTCAGCGAGACCTCCATAATTTGAGTTCACTTTAAAGACTACCTGTCGCCTGCGCCTAATACAATTCGTCGTCGATTAGAAACATGACTGGAATCTGGGCGAGTAAGTAGAAAGTGTTATCCGTTCTGGTAAAATTGAGTAAAGTAGTCGGGTAAGGTAGGGAGAGTTCTCTTCTCACTCATATGAGATTTTTCGAAGGATTTCACAACATGTTACTTTGAATGCAGAGTTCGGCACAAGTATACATTCCGAATACAATTGCATCTCAGTCGTGATTGGGACATGGAAACCACGTGTTGGTTGTTGTTTGGCTCTTCTCGGCATAAGAGTAGTTAGTGTACTCGAGGTGATAAAATAATCATGACAACCGAGGCAGAGTAGGTCGAGAGATAGTGCTTCTGTTATTTGCATTTCAAGATTAAATTATACATTCTCAAGCAGTCGCCCATTGCGCATCACTACAAATCGATTGATGACAATGCACAATTTTCCCAGTGTTGCTAGCGTTACGCCGAATGAGTTGAGCACCTTTAAACGATTGTTGACTTCAAATAGATAATTTTTCCACAGACATAGCCAAGTTTGAAAATCCAGGCAAGCTCTTCAGCGATGAGAAATCTATGAATCACGAAGCCGATATCCGATAAAACTCTTCCAATACCTGCACATAATCCATTTATTGAATTTATTTCAATGGCTTTTGCAAAATGTTCAACGAATATTGCGTGAGAATGGACGTTTTCCTCCTACCTGTTACGATGAAGAAATTGAAGAACGGTAGTCCGAAGAATGGATCTTTTGCGAGTTTCAAGCAGATAAGTAGGTAAAGCTGGGATACGATGAAAATTGCATCGACAACTAACCACACTACTAACGTTTGCGTAGAAAAGGACTGGAGACTTTCTGAGCTATGCTAGGCCTCTATAATTTGAAGTGCTAACGACTACCCATGTTGAGACTTTCAAAAATCCGGTATGATCTCAAATCAACAAAGTGTTACGTAAAATAAATGTGTGCAACGTAATTTACTGTCCACGTGAGAACTAAAAGGAAAGTGATTTTATCTCAAAATCAGCAAAACATTGCAGCCCGATGCGGGGCTCGAACCCGCGACAGCCAGATTAAGAGTCTGGTGCTCTACCGACTGAGCTAACCGGGCAGACGGTCGCCTCGCACATGCTCTCGTCGTTGTCTCTCGCCTATTCGCTCCCACCACCAGGCGAAACGCGGTTGAAACTCTTTAGTAAACGAACTTCTTGTTCTAGCGGGAACTTCTTACAAGCTAAGCCCAGTGGCAGTGATTTACAATTCACAGATCGTGTTGATATCTCTAAATGTAGCGCCCCTATTGCTCTCATCTCGCTATCTGCCAGGGGGGAATGCGAATCAAGCATTGCTTGGGGGTTCGGAGTTGTAGGTTTAGAGTCTTTATCATTTCCGTCTATAATAAATAAAAGTTGATTTTCCCACAATCACTCACTGACAATAGAGGAGTTTGGCCCACAACACAAGTTTGGCAGCGAGCCATTTTTTTGCCAAATCTTACTTTGTTTGAATGAACTGACCATCACACCCCTCCCTCTCACTCTAACTGCCTGTCAACTGCTTTCCTTTGATGATGAGTCGCGCGTCTGTTTAAGTTTCAAATTTCGGATGGAACGCTTGGCATTACTCCTTTTTCTTTATTATTGTTTTTTTTTTCACTTTTTCATCGCAAAATGTTAACTTTTTTTTTGTCACATGCTCATCGCAACAATTCGTTATTTTAGGGTTCGAATTGTTCGTCTCAAATACAATAATGAACGAGGAACCGATCGCGATCAAAGTGGCCAAACTGGAGGCGATGAGGAGCAAGGTAATGATTTCTAATTTTCAAGTATTTCTAGTTTAGTTTAACCCTATTGATCAGGAATAAAATAAAGTTAGGAAGGTCAGGCAAAGGTAAACAATAAATACTTGTAGGCCTTCGCGCTCGGTGGCCCTCTCGGAAATCTACTCTCCAAGTCGTTCGACCTGCTCACTAATGTCGTCAGGAAAAGCACCGAGGATCGCAAAGTTCGCTCTTTTTCTCTTTTTGCGTAGCCGAATCACATACATTATCTATTTTAATGATTCCAGTCCTTGGGCTACGCGCTGGAGTCATTCTCGAATGAGCGGCGATTCGCCGAGAGCAAGGATATCGAGAGGTGAGCTACGAGTATTCACAACTTTAATAGTTCATTCACAATCAGGGAGGGGGGGGGGAGGAGGTACGCAGAATTTTGAATACCCAACAGCTTACAATAAGGGTATTTTGATCATTCTTCTGCAGCTAATATAGTAGTTATATTTTCAGTTGAGAATGTAATGTCTCCTCTACGGTATACTCATTTCAGAGACGACCCGCTCCGTCACGTCCTCTACGGTCTAACTGAAGGCATCGAGATGATGGGCGGAGCCATGATAGAGGAATGGAAAGAAGCGGAAGAGAGAAAAAGTGAGATGAAGAAGGAGGAGAAGATTAAGGATGTGGCGATGGTGAGCGATTGAGTAAAGTAAAGTACAGTAATGAGTGTTGTCGTCTCAGTAGCAACGCTGTGTCTCTCTGTAAAAAGGTGCGAATCTCAGATGAATCAGAAAAAATATGAATGATATCACGGATTTTTATGCGCTACAGTGCTTAAATTGAGTATGCCTCAGTTATGCAAAAATTCTCAGACGAATGTGTCCACTCGCTCCAACTCGGTGATCACTCCGCATCCAAGGGGTAGTCAAGCTATGGCGGACAGTGGACGTGAAGCCGCGGCCGTCAACCAGTCTGCTATCCACGCACAAACACCGGTGGCTCCAACATCCGATCAGCGACAACCGCCGACAGTTCCTGTCGAGGTATTGTCTATGAGTCAGAAATGCGGACAATCGTCTCTTCATTTCACATGCATTCTTGCCGGACAGAGAGATGAGAGCACGCGAAATAAAGAGACAGCAAAGAGACTGTTTCTAGATCAATCAACATTTTCAGCATCCTCTCGCTCCTCAACCTCACTCTGCGAAGCGTGCTCGCATTAAGTTCATTCCTCATGAACCGTCTGGATCCAGTAATGAGGGACAATCAGACGTTCCGGTGAGTATTACGCATAAATCTACGATATTGAATTGATAATCAGATCGAAACCAATATTCTTTAAAAGGTGCTCCCGACGATTCAGCCTTCCTCCGTGAACCATGCTCCTGTTGATCAGCAGGATAGACCTGAAGAAGAATCGGTGGCACAGGTACGTGACATGGGGTTTTAGAACTTCCCTTTGAAAAATGGAAATATTACAGGATGCCGAGACTCTTCAGCAAGGGACTCCTTCGGCGACTCGTGAGAACACACCAGCACTGGTGCGTTGGTCTAGCATATAATTAGAGATCAAAATGCGTGTAATCGTCTCTTCACGCACTCTATCGTCACTATGAACGGTGATAGAGCGCGTGAATTGAAGAGACATTTATCCGTATTTCGCGTACCACATATCATGCAGATAAAATAGTGTGATTTAAGTTTGCAACCTTCCAGAAAACGCCCAAGCGCAAGCCCACGCTGCTCGACGCCTACTTCAACTCTGCCAAGAAGGCCAAGAAACTCCAGGATGATGACGACATCATCGTGGTGGAGGAAGCAGCTCCTGCAGCACCTGCGACCCCTGCTGCGGCCAAGTCACGTGCAGCTCCTGCAGCCGAAACTCCTGCGACGGCCGCTGCCGCTGTAGATGCATCGGAGACTCCCGCGGGAGCTCCACTGGATCCGGCAGCAACAGATCGCAAGAGTAGGAAGAAGAGCAAGAGCGAGCGGAGATCAAAGAGGGCTGACAAGATTGATGCAACGACTGCAGCTTCGTCTGCTCCAGCTGCAGCAGCAGTGGCAGCAGACACACCAGCCGCTGCAGGCAAGCCTGCAATGGTAGCTCCATCAACTCCCGTGGCCGCAGCTTCCGCTAGGAGAGATCAGCATGCTGGTTGGTCTTACTTGATTTAATTCTATTCAAAATAGTAGATGCGAAATGCTCAACAAATATGGAGAGCTAATGTCATCATTCAGAAACGCCCTTTGCAAAGAAGCGAGATGATGCAGCCGCAACCCCTGCTGCAACTCCTGGAAATACGGCAGCCTCTTCCAAGAAGCAAACTGTTCTAATCGCAGCCGTAACGTCAGCAGCCGTCGCAATTCCCTCTGTACAGACTCCAGTAGCTGCCTCGACTCCAGTCACGGCGAAACGAGTATCTCCGAGGAAAGGAAGGCGCTCTGTACGTGCGCCCCAACTGGAGGAGGTGAGTATGTGTGATTATTTACTCCTCTGATACCTCTTCATCTAATAGCCGACTTTGCCTTTGCGTCCCTCATAACGTTACTACTGCAAAATCGATAGACGTAAATGCACCATTCCTTTACTTTCCGAACTCACACACTCTCACAAATGGTATCGCGGCGATGGACTGCGAGAAATGGAGAGACGATTACTCGAATTTTTGAGGTGACGATGTTCAAATGCGAGCACGAAGGATGCGAGCAATCATTCGACACGAAGAAGAAACTGGGCACGCACGCACTCAAGCATACAGGTTTCATATTAAATTTTTCTGGATGGATAGAATTCTTTTTGACCCAAAATCCTACGAAAGTGACGAATGAAATTCCGAATTTGAAATATAAATTAACGAATACTCAGAAAATAATAAATATATCAATAACTGGAGTTAGCATAATGATAGAGTGCACGCTTTCGCAGGCATCCAGTGCAACGAATGTGGCAATTACGTGAAGAATGAGACCAGTTTTATCGAGCATTTGCTGAAAATTCACAACATCAATGTGTATGGTGAGTCTTGGGGCTCTTCCAGCGTCTTTTTTCAATACCATAATCCATGTGAAAATGTTATTATGATAACATTTTCACAGTCACAGTCTGCTCCCCTTCATATAATCCTTTAATGTTATACAGTAGTATTATCTTTGAGATAACGTGCTATCCGAGGTCTCTAATATGAAATGAATTTCAGCCGAAGAGCAGAGCGAAGAGGGCAATAAGGAAAACGATGAAGAGGAGGAAGAGCAGGTGGAAAAGGAGAGAAGAGCGGAAGAGCCGGAGATACAGATGGAAATGGGAGACATTGATGAGCATTCTGCACCTCTTGAAGAGGCTGAGACTCCGTCGGATCGTGAGTTTCTGGGGAACGTTTTCGATCGGTGGTTTATACTGTTGACGTGGATCATAGAACTTGACGGGTTGTATGTCAACATAACCTCATTTCAATCAGGAAAACGACGACGAACGGAAAAGGTGCGAGAAGGGAACAAAAACGAGAAGAATAATGAAGAAGAGGGGAAAATGAATACTCCGAAGACGGGTGAGCACATATTTCGACCGGAATACATTACAATGATAGTGGTAGTAGTACTTAACCTCCACTTTAACAGTCCATCCAGGGTACTATTACTTCGCTACTACAAATTGAATCATCATCTTGAATTTATAGATGGTACGGCGAAGGAGTCACAGTGGTCGAGTTTCGTTGACCGATCGATGAGGAGAGATGAGATGGAACGAGATGGAAACAGTAATGATGACGATGATGATGACGAAGTGCGGAAGACGAAAAGAGGTTATAACATTTTTGAGCTGTTTTCCCGTTATTTCCATTCTGGCGTCAATCATTCTTTTTTTAGAAGTAGCATCGAAGAAGTCTCGACAGTCGAGTGTCAGAGAGAGATCGATGACGAACGATGCAGATAATTCTGCAACCAAGGACATCGCTCCCTGTGACGAAGAAGACCTCGACGTGGATAAACTGCTCGAGAAGATTGCCAATCCCGGTGAGCAGGATTGGGTTTAGAGTGCGTCTCTTCATTTCACATGCTCTCTCATTGCTTGACCGGTCGAGAGTGTGTGTGAAATGAAGAGACGATTACCCGTTTCTCGAACTCTAGTGAGCAGGATGTTATCGAAAGATTGGTACTGCTCTGGTGTGCGCTCCCCACTTGGATCCAAGCAAAAAGGGGTTTTCAACTTGGATCCAAGTACAGTACCCCGGCCTCGGGTTCCAAAGTTGGATCCAAGCAGGAACCCAACTTGGATCCAATCAGTTCTTGCCCCGTCGTGTCTAGCACATTTCTAACCTATAAGGTGCTTATTCGCAGCTCTGTTTTGGCTGTCTACGGTCCCCAGTAGGGCCGTATTTTGAATGTGACTTTCCCAACATGGCCTAACCGTGCCTATGGTTACTGTATGAGATTACTGTATCTCATAATATCAATCAATCAAACAGTGGGCTACCTTACCCCCGCTCCAAGTTGGATCCTAGTAGAATACCAAGTGGGATCCATCAAAAATCAAAATTGCCCCCAGGCCTGGTCGCAACTTGGAAATTTGCTTGGACCCAACTTGGATTCGCACACCAGAGTTCTTGGTCAGTATAACAATTCCTTTCTTAACAGTCTCCGGAAAGAAGAGACGTCGTCCGAAACCGAAAAGACGTCCGACAGTGATCGAAGATGATGCAATGATGAACGGCATCGATCATACACCTAATCGCCCCCGTAGATCACGGATGAATTCTGAGGAGGATAAGGTTGTCGAGGACGTTCTCACTCCGTACGATGATGATGTCTTCGACAATGAAGACTATCCGGATGTGAAGAAGGGTGAGTAGAAGTTCACCTCAAATAAAAAAAACTCACCATAGAGCACTATTTGTAACTCGACACCAGCAAGAACCAATTGCGTTAGAGGAGTCAACATTATCGACTTTTATGACGATTTTATAACTTCTCTCCAAGTTGATATACGGAATAACTTAATCTATTTCATATTATGTTTTCAGCCGACGTCGTGCGTTTCCTCTCCTACTGTATCAGTATCAAGGGCGAGCAGAAGCCAAATGCGACCATTGGAGAGCTCGTTCAAGTGGTCGAAATATCAGGTTCACAACTTCTATAATTCCTTGAGTATTCTATCTTGAGCTACTATGTCTTAGGAGAAGATACGATTGAGTTACGGTTACATAGATAAAATATAAGTTACAGACGATCAGCGTGTACAATCAGGAAAGATACTCGCAGACGACAAGAAAGTGGTCAATGAGGCTCAAATTTCGACTCCCGCGACTCCGACTCTCGGTGAGGGCATTTGATATTTGTGTCAGTATTACTTTTCGATGGCAATGACCATCGTTTGCCACTTTCTATGAGACTTTCTCACTTGAAAAGACGATTAATTGTTGCAGCACCGATCTTCAACCGTTCGATTTCGAGATCCGCCAAGCGATCACTTCTCTCGAGCGCTGTCAAGGAATCGTTTAATGAAAACATAGAAGGTATGCAATGAAAGTGTGTTTAAAAAAGAAAGGGGAGCCGCCTAGTTGTTGTACGATTTCTTCAGAAAAATAACCTCCCTGATTAATTCAATAAAATCATTTCTGTGGATGGTAAAGTGGACCCGACTAATGTAAGAGATTAGGCCCTCCTGACTGAATGACCACACTAGATAAAATTGTCGTGTGCCTTGAATCCGAAGTGAGATTTACCATTACATTTCAGGTGATGGCCGTTTTCATTGTCCGCAATGTGGCATCACTCGCTCCACTGAATCAATGATGACGGCGCACATGCGTGATGTCCATGGTGTGAAACCGTATGGCTGCGATCGATGCGAGGTATGCTTTTCGGAAAAGTGTCGAATATTTCACTTTGTTTATTTGAGATGATGTGTGAAAACAGAGTTCTCTTATTGGAATCAATTCCGGAATTCCACTAGTTATTGATATTCCAATAAAGGATTTGATCATTCGAAAAGGTGAATTGGCGAGAGCGGTACTTTGTTCTCTCTAATTTGAGTCCAATAGTTATTGGAATTCCAATAAGAGATCACTTTCAAATAGCTCTCAGTTCCAATAAGAGAACTCTAGTTGAAAATGTTAGGCTGACTTCTTCTGATATATAATACATTATAGTGTGTTGCATAGTGTGTTGTGTTCTGTAATGTACACCAGTGCCTTGAAGATGTTCGAATGAGAATCTGCATATCTTACACTTAGATATGAATTGAGGTAATGAGATACATTTCAGAAAACATTCGCGAAGAAAGTCGAGTTGATGCATCATCAGAAACGGCACCAAGAGAAGACCGAAGAGGAAAAGAAGAGTGTTGATGAAGTGGATGAGGAAGAAATGAAGAGAAATGATGAAGAGGAGAAAACGGAGGAAATGGAGAAGAAGGAGAATGGTGGTGATGAGGAGGAAGAGATGACAAATAATAATGAAGAGCAGAAGATTGTGGAAATGAAGAAGAATGGTGCGGATGATGAGGCGAAAGAGGAGGAAGAGTCGAAAGATAATAATGAAGAAGAGAAAATGGAAGAAAGGGAGAAGAAGGAAGAAGAGAGTGTACTTGAAGAGAAGGAGAATGAGAATCCAGATGAGGAGAAGATAGACAATGTTGAGAATGCGAACTTGGAGGAGCATGAAGATCAAGACATTAAGGAGACTAGTGATGAGACTGAGAATGGTGACAAAGAAGAGGTAGCACTTGGAGATAAGGAAGACAATCTGGAGAAGGAGAAGGAGCATCCGATGAGAATGAGAAGAAGGCTGACGAGGAGGAGGTAGACAAAGAGAAGAAGAATGAAGAAACGGAGAAGGATGATGAAGCGAAAGAAGAAGAAACCGTTGAAGAGAAGGAGAACAATCAGGTGAAGACTGCGATTGATGAGGATGAGAAGGAGAAGTTGGTTGGCGATGAGGAAAAGAGCGAGATGGGAGATGAAGTGAAGGAGAATGGTGAAGAAATGGAGGAGGAGAGGGATATGAAGGACCAGGAGATGGACGTCTCGAACAAGAATGATGAAGGAAACGAGGAGAAGACGATTGACGACAAAAAGAGGGACGATAAGGAAGAAGGGGACACGACTGATCAGGAGATGCCGGAAGGAGAGAAAATGGAGGAACTAAAAGAGGCTAATGAGAAGAAGGGTGAATATAAGGATGAAGAAGGGAAGAACGATGAAGAAATGACAGCAGATGAGACCATGAAAGATGATAATGATGAGAATGAGGAGGACAAGGAGAATAGAGACCCAGAAATCATAATGAATAGTAAGAAGAATGATGAAGAGAATAACAATGACGTGGAACGGATGGTGGTCGATTAGAACATGTAACGATCTACCCACCTTCAGTCGGCATGATCATGCTATCTTCGCAATATATGTACAGTTATATTTGTTGATTCTCAATGTATCTCAATGCAATTCTTGAATAAATAGATAAGTAAGATATGAGTGTGTGCTACTGATGTTTCACATATCGACCTTGTGCACTTTGTGTGGGAGACTATAAGAATCGCTTTGTTAAAGAAGGCGTCCCACGAACCGCGCGAGAGATTATGCAAAGTGAGTTCAGACAGAGCGAGCTCTCCTCATTTTGCATACTCTCTCGCTCGTTGCTTGCTTTTCAGGGTCATTTGGCACGCAGCCAAATGCTCATATCTCAGCTTAAACGAAAATTGAAAACATGGGAGTTTCGAAAGTGTTATCGTGTAGCCACGACCCGCCATCTCACATCGAGAACTCAATTAGCCAGATATTCGTGGGACACCTTCTTTAAACACGAGTATTTCTGAAAAAGTATTTTCAGTATTCTTTTTGTGAAGCAATTTGTTCAAGGTGCAGAGATTGAAGAGCCTGTTTGACTGATGCGACACGCTCTTTTTCCGCAAAGCATTAAGTTGAGAGAGACTGCAACATTTCCGTTACACTGAAAGCCAAAAAAACATCGGGTGCATGCTTGAACCAACTTTACATCGAAAGGTTCAGAGCTTGATTCTCGTCTCCTCAGTATTTCTTTCCTGCCGATTTTATACATTTGATCATATAGGTACTATCGGTGTAAGATGCTAAAACGGAAATATCGTCATCGTTTTTTCTTGCATTGTCTAGACATGTGAGAAGTGGATCAGGCCATTCCCAATTTTCGGCCAGACAAGTGAGACATTACGAGAGGTGCTTTTCTTGCTTGTTAGTTGGAGAGTTTAGTGGTGGATAGGATCACCTAATCAAGTTCCATTCAAGAGCTCCCTTACTTTCTCTTCTCCGGCTAAGCCGCAAATTCCTCATGAGATAGGGTTTTAGTCGTTTCGGATACGTATCTTTTAGAACGACCATCGTGTTCGCATTTGAAATCTCTTCCTTTTCGTGAATATTCTTGTGGCTCAAGTAACGTCAACTCTTCTGCTGACTTCTATGATCCCTTGTTTCTGGCTTGGAGGATAGTTCGAAAAGGCATATCTCTAGACGAAAATATGAGGCCGTTTGCGAGAGAATCGAGCAGATCGGACTGGGTCTGGCACAGCTCAAAAATATCGATTCTCTGAAACTCTCGGATTTTGGTTTCTCGAGGGTGCTTATGACGATGGGAAAGTACATTTTTATGTCGAGCCTCCGTTGGCTCCAGACGACGTCACGTCGAAATCAGTTTTTGTTAGATTTCTTGGCTCTTGATTTCACTAAAATTATGCGAGTATGGCTACCCAGGTAGAATTTCATGCTGATCACGCCTGTCTACTTAATTTTTCATGAAATTTTAAAATAAATTTGTTAAATGGATCTTTTTATCATCCAGCCACGTGCAAGTTGTGCAACATACACAGATCGGACCGGAATGACGACTAGGTTCAGTTCCCAAAATTTCATCCAATTTCCGCATTCCCTGTTCGAGAAAATCAACTTATAGTGTAACTGGCTTGTAAGTAAATTTGACCATCGTTCCCCAGTTGTTGACTTCCGTTGATCGATCCGTCTCCTTCCCGAGGGAGGCGAGAGAGCAGGGGAAACGGAGAGAGCGCAGAGTCGGGGAAGAGGTCAAGGTAGAGAGACTCGGGTAGATCAATGGATGGGAGGAAGCAAGCGGAAAGATGGTCAAATTTACTTACAAGCCAGTTACACTATAAGTTGATTTTCTCGAACAGGGAATGCGGAAATTGGATGAAATTTTGGGAACTGAACCTAGTCGTCATTCCGGTCCGATCTGTGTATGTTGCACAACTTGCACGTGGCTGGATAAAAAGATCCATTTAACAAATTAATATTAACAATTCATGAAAAACGTGATCAGCATGAAAATCTACCCGGGTAGCCATACTCACATAATTTTGGCGAAAATCTGCGCTGAGATATCGAACGAAATCTGATTTCGACGTGACGTCATCTGGAGCCAACGGGGACTCAAAGTGAAAAAATAATGTGTTCACCGTTATCAGCACGCTCGAGAACCCTAATTCGCCAAGTTACAGAGAATTTATATTTTTGGCCTGTGCCGGCCTCTGCTCGATTCTATCGCATACGGCCTCATATATTGATCCCTATTCCATCGTTTGAAATACTATCGTATTTCCACATTCACAAGCATGCAAACGTGACCTAGAAGCATTTGTTGCCTTGGAGGCTCGGTGTGAATGACCTTCTGGTCTTTTAGCATGTAAGTCGACGAGTGGTTTCTTCTTGATTCGCAACTGATTCAGTGATACTGTGCACTAGGATTGATCGTTCGGCTTCGGAACGACCCGAATAAGAGTGATAAAAATGGCATCGTTCCGGAATTGATTCAATCACCGCTTCGGAACGAGTTCGGACAAAGAAATAATTGCATTTGCATCGACTATCGTTCCGGAACGGCCATTGTTCGACTCTCGGCCGCTCCGAAGTGAAGGGATAATTGGATCGAAAGTTCGGAATTCCGTCATTCCATCATTCCGTTCCAAGCGATCAAGTTCCAGTTCCACCTCAACATTTGCTACTACATCCTATTGCACGGCTAGGAGTTTTGAGTCCTCTTCCATTCATTCCTTTTGAGAGGGAGGATGTTACATGACGAGTAAGATCGCGGGTTTCTAGTTAAGCTCGGAATACGGGGTGAGAGAGCACGAGAAATAAAGAGACGATTTCCCGTATTTCGAACTCTAGTGGATAGACACTTTTCATTACACTGAGCTCATCTGGGCTCTTCTAACCGGTTGCATCGATTGATTGTAAATTTTAAATGCTGCTTGGGTGACAGATGAAAAAGAATAGGCCTAAAGGGTGAGTTGTCTGTCATTACACTGATGTCCGACTTGAGATCGGATCAGCCTTTGGTTCCAATTTTTTTGTAGATGTCAAGATAGACATTGATTGATTGAAATTGATAGGGAATAGATCGGCTGCCAACAGTTTCTCTAGATTCGAGGCTAGATTGGAATCAAGATAAGAATGATTGATCATGCTAGGATGAGAGAATGGATAGATAGCCTGTCTTCTCATATCACACACGCTTTCGTCTCTCTGGTATGTGATAGAGTGTATGAAATTAAGAGTCATATTTCGAACTCTATTTCTTTCGAAGGCCGATCGTTATCTGTAATCGGAGGATATGACTTTGAGAACATTGGAAATTAAGCAACTTCTGCTGACCGAGATAATTATGCTCTTGTTCAAATTACCTTACTTCAGAGTCTCCACTCTTGCTCATTCCTATTGCATATACCATATATTTGGTCGTTCTTTGGATTCTTTTCCAAAAATAGAAAACTGAATTCCAACATTCAAAAAAATCCATAACATTTCTTCTCCAACGGGTTTGATGAATCATATGTACGCATTTTTGCATAGTTCGATATTGCAATTCAATATTATCACGCTGGGCCGATGTATTCATATGTCTATTTCCCGCATATATGTTATACGAGAATCGCTCCAATTCCCCCTTCACATGCTACCTCGTTGCTAATTCATAGAGTACATGTAGGGGCCACAACGCAGATAGCCGATTTCCCACTATGGGGTCAAAAGTATGTTCCAACCATCCGTCATGGACCCAATAATATCATGCTTTTTACCGTTTGTGGATTTCTTGCCTCTGAGTCGAGCTAGAGCCCAAGAAGTACGCGCGCAGCTCACTGGGGAAGAGGAGGGAAAGACGAGACGAGAGGGAAGGGGCGGAGCCTAATTTGCGTGTGCCTCTCCCTCCCCCGTCCTCTCGCTCGCCTCTCCCCGCGCATCTTCTAACTAAAAACACAAAATAGGGAGAAAAGCTAAAAATCTAATTTTTCTCTAAAATTCCTAAAATATTCGAATTAGTCAGAAAAATACTGCCCAAACAAAATTTTCACACTGCAACCCGTCAAAACGACCTCTTCCCTTCTATTTTATGCAAATTTGATCTAATTAGTGATGCTGTGCACATTTTGGGCAGTGTTCAATCGAAAGGGATGGTAAGGGCTATCCATCGCGTTATCAAACGTCCCATTTGGTTTAGAATGGATTTTGTGTTTTCCTTTCTCGCTTTTTGGCGAAATCATGTCAGACGAAAGTGGGCGGGGCTTGTGGGGCCTAAGTACATGTGGTCGTTTGTTTGCGAACGGGGAAGGTTTCTTCTTCCCGTCTCCCACTATATTCTTTCTTCTTGCAAACCCGTCTATATGTTCTGTTTGCCTTTTGTTCTGTTGAGAGCACTTTCCCCCTCTTTATATCAGAGTGCGACATACTGGTTTCCGTCTCTTCGTTTCACACACTATTTCTTCGCTTTTAACTATGAGTCGAATTCCGGTATAATGATTGTAAATTACTTGTAACTGTCCCTTACTCTATCTATAGATTACTTCCGCAAATTTTAAAAATTACGAATCTACTCATACGATGGCTCGAATTTCAGATCCTAAACACCAGAAATATCGATCAATGACTGATCAGCTCCGGGCCAATCGAATGGCCATGCTCGAGGGATGGAGGATCATGGTATTTGTTGTACTTTATCATAACATTTGCCTACTGACAAACGGGCGAAATAGCCCGAATGTTATCATAATGTTATGATGAGTATATATCTGAGCAAGTTAATCGATTTCGTATATATGATATATCGTATGTCTCAGGCCTTCTCACTCGGCGGACCTCTTGGCAACGTTCTCTCAAGGTCATTCGATCTCATCACGACGGTTGTGAGGGACGGAACGGAGGATTCGATGGTGTCATATTAGATAAATGCCCGTCTCTTCATTTCACACGCACTCTCTCGCCTGCTCAATTGGCGAGAGACTTTAAGGAATGAAAAGGAAGAAATGAGGAAAAAGAGGAAATACCACGGCTCATATTTCGTGCTCTAGTTCATAATCACTTAATTAATGATAACATTTTGTCATGGATTAATCATGATCATTCCAGTCAATCGGCTACTCACTCGAGTCACTCAATAGGGAAAGGGACCTAGCGATGAGCAGAGATGGACAGAGGTCATATTTATTCTTACGTATATAAATATGCCTGCGTTTAAAACAATAATTGACAAGTTGGAATGATTTACCAATAAAATCTTCAGATTCGATCCGCTCCGCAATATGCTGTACGGTCTCTCAGAGTCCCTCGGCACTTTGATGGATTCCATTATGGAGGAGAGGAGAAGGGAATCACTGCATCACGGACAGTTGCAATTACAAGTGAGAGGCAACCATCAACGATTAACTATATTCAAATATCGAGGAAAAAGTCCTGTCAATCCGTTGACGTTGTGCTGCAGAAAAGACATCTATTATTCGATAAGATAACGTTAATAACATGTTAACTTTCATTAATATTTGCAGACACAACAGCAGCAACCGCTGCAGCTACTACAGCTTTTGCCTCAAGCACCTCAAGATAATAATGAACCAGCGTATCAGGAGGAGTGGACCAATGACTCCAGCGACACGGATGATCCGGTCTTAAGGACAACAAAGAGCGAAGTGGTGGTATGTATCGATTTCATTACATTTCCAAGTTCAGAGGAGCTATGGTCCTACTTGTGGTTACATACTGGTTGCATTATTACCTAATGGTTACACACATCTTTCAGGAGTCTCCCGACGTTGTGGTCCTTGAGGAGCAACCGTGTTCGACCAAACAGGTTCAGTCAGTAGTCCAGCCCAAGGAATTCCTCGAGTCGAGGTTTGCAGTCGATATCTTGAATTTTAATTAGGGTTGAAGATACGGAATCGGTATTCCAGGAAATGTTGGTATTGCGAATCTCGTTTCGTATATACTCTCGCACACTGCCTGTGTTCAAAACCTTGTAGTCATGAGCACGAAAATCAATTGATGAGTCAGACCCGACCGCCTTCCGTTCCTCCGCTCAAGATAAGAAGATTTTCTCGAGACCAGGCTTCGATCAGCCTGTAGCGAAGGTTGAGATAATCAATCTATTCGACCGTCAGCAGTGCTGCAGGGACATTGCTCTTGCATCCTCAGTAAGTCGCTAAGATAAATACATTCTTTAATTCTCATTTCATATACTTTCTCTTTTCAGTCAACTGGGCAACCTGCCGTTCCTCCCCCACCTACGAAGACATATGCCTTTACCGAAAGAGAAGTTTCAGACGCAACGCCAGCTCAAACCCAGGTTATTATCGATCTGATTGTGAGCAATTCCTTTATCTTCTTATATTTCCAGGTTGCCAATCCTCCTACTACCCGCCTCTCGTGTTGAAGCGATCTCGTCTCGATGAGGCTTCATTTACTGCATCGGTGAGTTTCCTGATAAAGCACGTATAGGGTGCGAACAACTTTCGGAGTGAAACTAGCCAATTTTTTTCTTTGACATCTCTATTCAGTGTCTTCGTTTTCATTTTTTTTTCTACAAAAATCGAATGCAGAACCGCTGGAAGCGCGCTTGTGCTCCGGCCTCGAGCGGCATCTATACTGAAGAAGAGGTGGAGGCGGTGGTTGCAAGTGCTGCAGTTCCTGCAGCTGCTGCAGCCCAGCCTGCGCAGTACGGCTGTCACGAGTGCGATCGTCTCTTCGACAGCAAGCAGGGCATCAAGCGACATGCGTTCACTCACAGGGGTTAGTGTGTTTCATGTTGCACTTTACCGTTGGCCTTACCAGTGGGTTCCACGACTGTAAAATCGTGGATGCACCTTTACCTCTACCTTTTTTACTCCTTACCGATCTTCGAGTAGAGTTCTCATTGTGGAAGGTTGTTCTAGAAATCTTTCTAAGATTTTGGAAATATTGCGAAATAATTCAGCCGTCCATTGCTATCGTGAATTAATAAAACATTCATGTCTGGCAGTAATCGCTAGATGAGGATAGGGCGGAAATCTTCATTGGGTGTATTCCACCAATTGCCAATGGCTTGGTCCAAATCGTATTATGAGAGATTGTATGCATATGCAATATTTTAATTTTCAATTACTAATAATTCACTTACCCAATTAATAATCATTTCTGCTAAACTGTTATGAAACAATTCAGCCGTGCACTGCCCTACTTGCAACAAGTTCGTTGCAAAGGAGAAGCTGAGCCAGCACATGAGAGAGTACCACAAATCCGGTGAGCGTTTCAATCATTTTTTTGTTCCAAAACAGTGCTATCCTTGCCGGAACTCCACCAAGAGTGTGAAACAGGAATGTGCGAAAAATTTCCGGTTCTCTAATTTGACCTTAGTCTCTCGCGGTTTCTGATCGGTGAGAGAGCATTGCGAAATGAGAGGTGGAGAAAGTTTTGCACACCTCTGCTGTGGAACCGACTTTTAGCTTTACCTATTAACCAAAGAGGTTATTATTTTAATTGTAAATTTGAAGGGTGATCCTCGCAAGAAGGGATTGTGGATTCTACTACCGTCAATCGTCATAACAATTGTTTTTGCCAGTTTGCAGTATTAATGAAGTGCAATTGGTATCGTGCCATCCATTGAGTTTACTTGTAATTGTTTCTATGCTGGAGGTAGAATGCGAATTGCTGTAAGTCTTTAAATATGTCGTGAACTTTTGTCTGTTATTTTGTTTTTGTGAGATAAAATATATTATACAAATATACTGTACTCATACACACGAGTATGCCAACAAGAATGCATAATCGATTTATTGAAAGATGGCGGAACACGAATGGTCGGAGACTCTCATCTTACACATCAATCATCATATTCCTCTTCGGCCTTCATTCGGTCGTACAATTCGTTGTACTCGTCCATACTAAAAAGAGAATTGAAGAGAATTGACTTGACTCTCTCGATTTCACACGCTCTCTCGCACTCTGTGTGACCTCGTCTCTTCATTTGACGTGCTCTCTCATCGGGAGCTACTACTATCTTGTTGTGCAAACGCGCCAATATGAAGTTATATTCGGAGGTAATGAGCAGTGAAATTAACAAATTAAACAGTCTCCGCATATCACGCATACTCTCGCACTTTTTCCGCATCAAAGCCAATAAGTAGTCTGGTGTCCCACAAGTTGGAATCAAGCACGTTGTCGGTGCTACAAATTGCCTTTAGGTTGACGCCAGGCCAGGCATAGTGGTCAACAAAAACAGAGAGATAAGAGAGATAGAAAAAAATCAGAGAGATAGAAACAGAGAGATAAACTAAAATGAACACAAGGGAGTTTCGAAAGTGTGATAGGGTACTCGAGTCACATAATCTCACATAGAGAACTCAGTTAGCCAGATATTCGTGCCCTTTAAATTATTTACAAAAATGAGGAATACCCGTCAGCAATGAGCCTTCGGGTGCACTCTGCCTCGAGCTCTTGAGCGGAGAATTTCTGGAATTATGTTATTTATTATTATTAATATTTTTTCAAATATCAAATAATATTATTTACGAAAACTTCACGAGATGATGTCGACTGAAAAAATACTTGCATGATGAACTGGGGGGCAGCAGATCAATGCGTGCGCAATTCTTCCATAAAAATCTGAATAAATTTGTTTCAAAGAAATTTAAACAAATTAAATTTTACATTATTAATGTATTTTCTCACATTGTAATTACTTTTTCCATTTCCATTCTCCTCGCCCTCTCATTCTGGCCATGGCCTCTCGTCGAGTGTGGTTGGCTCTCCTCTTCTGCGCCCTTCTCCCTCCCTCGCAGCTCGCCGACCCTGCTGCAGCTGCAGCTGATGCAGCAAATATTGAAGCGAAGACAGGAACAGAAGGTAATCAATAGCCCATGGTCACTGTTTTCTTCTTGCCCACTTTTTTGTTTTTGAATGTTTCCCTATACTTGCGGTGTGTTTGAACGACTGCAGTTTCATCTACCATGATCACCTTTCGTTACTCACCATATTTCACTACAGGCACGAAGCCCGACGGCACACCCGCAGCATCCCGAAAGATGCAGCAAACCTTGACCCGAAGACTCCACCAGGAGGTAATCGATTATCGGATCTGAAGTTATAGTATCGATTACTGTAACCAGTAGAATATCACCTTTGCTTGATTACCGTATATTGAGTATTGTAACCGGATAACTATCGTAAAACCGCTTATCTCTGGACACCGTTTCCAGTAGTCTACCGTATACTTTAGGTGTGAATCCCGAAATCCCGGCCGCGGGATCGCCGACAGGTGCAGCAGGAGGTGCAGCTACAGGAGGTAACCGCTAAGCCCCTTTTGCCACCCTTCCCTAAGTCACAGAGGCCGTACACAACCAAAATTCTTTGCTATTGGTGGTCTGCCTTATAAAGCACCCGGTTTTAGCACCGTTTTGCAGATAAACCAGCTACCGTCAAGACGCCTTCCGCCCCGGATACCTCGAAGCAGACAACGACCTCGTCCACCTCCACGACGACGACGACGACACTGCGACCACCGCCTCCGAAGCCGGCGCCTACTGGGGCGTGTCGTCAGTGATGTTTACGGTTCTCTTGATGGAATTTATTCCGGAATTCTAATAAGAAGAACAGAGCGTGTTGACTGCTCTGGTTGCGAGAGAGTATGAGGAAAAATGAGCTAACGGGCAGTAGACTGACTGTAGCACATCGCATGTTCGATTGTTCGTCGCAAGTTCGTTGTAGTCCGCGATCACCGGTTCATTCTAGTGCGGAATTTCCGCAATCTGAATTGAGAGTGAAAATGAGATTAGGGCTTTGTCCAATCTGTGAAACTCATTTCATTTTCATTCAATTCCCTCACCGATCAGCGACTCGCGATTGCGGATGAATGAGAATTGCGGAAATTACGCAATTTCGAAGAGTTCCGCATTGAGAGGGGCGACCACGTCGCGAAAAGAATGGAATCGAGGAATGAGAGGAGGGGAATTCCGCATTCCGTTTAGACAACTCTAAGTGTCGTGAGTACTGTAGTTGAATCGCTATTGACAACTGAGCTTTTAACGGTACTAGATGGTCATGCCGCATCCAATTAGCGTAGATTTGTAAGAGCCGAAGTAGAACCGGCAGTGGCGCATCGCAGGTACGATACGGTGGTAGCAGTCGGCGATCGATAACTGGCTTTTCATTTCAAATTCAGTCATAAGAAAGTAATTCATCAATAGCTCGCTCCGGGGAGTGTACCCACTATTATCCTACAAACGCATAAAGCATACGAATAAGTCGACAAAATTAAATGCTGAAAACAGTTAAGAAATTTAGCATACCGTAGCCGATTGATAGCTGTTTACCGAATCAACATAGGCAATTGATTTATTTTAGCGAATCAACAAATGATTTTTTTTCCAGCCGAACCGAATTGGAGCGAACGGAATAATACTGAGATATCCGCGTACGTTAGCTGCAGGAAGGGCGAGAAGCAGAATGAGCTGAAGTGAGTTTGATTGCCCCCCTCGATTTGGTTCTTTCGTCTAGTTTGGGATACTGTATTCGGAAATTCAAGTGTGCTTCTGATTTTTTGACAACAGGTCTGAATGTGCTGTGAATGTGCTGAAGTGAGTTGGGGCTGTGAAGGGTGAAGTCCATAAAATGGAATAGGGGTAGTACAAATCGTAACGCATCGCTATGTGATTCTCTCACTTGATGAAGTGAGTTCGGGCTCTTCAAATTGGCTCTGTCGCCTAGCATCGTGAACACTTAAATTCGAAATTCAAATGTGCATCCGATTTATGACAACTATATCTTCAATCGAGGTGTGCGTACAACCTGGCTTCAGACGCGGAAAAGGAAGAGGACGTGAGAGAGAAGGCCATGCAATATGGAAGGGTGAGCAAATTTAGTGATTACTGTAGAGAAACCGCCTACTGACTTTTCTGTCAGTACAGAGAATGTCATGTTTCATTTGTTTCGGTAGACATACTGCAAGGCGATTTCCTAGTTTAAACTCCAAGAGATGCTATAATCAATATTCAGATCAAAGTATACAGTCAATATGACACAATATGAACCGTTTGCCGCAACTTGCCGGAAGTTGCTGCAAGATCAGGCAAAACTGTGATTACGGAGCGGAGACTACTTCAATCACTTTGAAATTTTGGGTGGAAGCATATTTCGTGACCCCCGTTAAAATGACATTCTGGAAAAATCGATATCTCGCACGCGTCGCGGTCATGCGTTGCGTTTGCGCGCGCTTCGAGTCGGCGGAGCTTAGTAGTAAAATTGGGAATTGTGCATCGCGAGAGCTCAGAATATTTAAATATCGATAAAAAATATTTTTTTGCTAACAATACGCGAAAATAAACAAATTGACGTAAGCTCCGACAACTCGACGCGCGCGCGACCGCAACGCGTGACCGCGATGCGTGCAAGATATCGATTTTTCGAAAATGACATATTAACGGGGGTCTCGAAATATGCTTCCACCCCAAATTTCAGAGTGATTGAAGTAGTCTCCGCTCCGTAATCACAGTTTGCCTGATCTTGCAGCAACTTCCGGCAAGTTGCGGCAAACGGTTCATATTGTGTCATATTGACTGTAGTTGTTTACGGTTGTCGTCCTATCGATTGGCAACTGACTTTCTTTGCAGGAGCTGCCTGTGTGTTTTCTCGCCGAGGACGGCAAACGCGGCAAGAAATGGGTGTACAGAGAGGTGCGTTCCCCGCCCATTCCAAGCTCAGTAGGGTTGGCTAAACGATACTCGAAACGTGGCAGGATTAGCTCCCTCTCCCCTAGCTCTTCCCTAATTGCGAGCGAAAGAGCATGCGAAATGAAGAGAGTACTTCCGACCTCAGGGTCATAGAGCGGGAGCTAAAACTGCATGTTTAAAGTATCGTTTAGCCAAACCTTATAGCCCCGCCCACGCCAAGCCCCGCCCCCTTTTGCAGGAGCTCGCCAAGATTATCGATTTCCCGCTCGTGTGCAAGACGGAGGAGTGTGCGGGTGAGCTCTAATATTTATAAAAAAATAAAATAAAAATAAAATTGAAATTCAGGCGAAAACGTGCTCGGCCACCACGAGTACCGCTGCCTCTGGGACAATTGCAATGATGTGAGCTTTCAAAATATTTTTTGCGAAAGCCACCGTTTCCCGAACCTCCAACCCTTGCTGTTCAAACGCAAATGTTATCGATATTCTATTTTGTAATACACTGTTTAGTAATTTATTTTCTAAATATACATTTGTGAAATCATTGAAGATGTCCAACTTTTGAGGTTACTATTTAATGCTTCATAGACGTTGAAAAATGACAACAGTTGAATAATGAAAAAAAATTAGAAATTAAAAGGAGCGAAAATATTTTCAGAAACTGGAAGTCGGCGCGCTTTCTGAGGTGTGCAGGAGAAAGCTCGTAAAAGACGGGTATTCATCTTTTTTTTAGTTTAAAAGTCCAATCCACTAGATATTTGACCAAACTTGACCCTTTCACTTGAAAAATTCATTTTTTTCAGAGTCATGGATAGTAGAGCCCCCATTTCATGCGAGGAAAGGCGAGTTTATTACTTTATTAATTTTTATTGCTCTGAATGATTAAAAAAAAAATTAACTTTTTGCTGCGAATTGTTACAAAGAGCTGAATAAATTCCATAATTTTTTGATCTTCTAGTAAGCGAGAAAACAACAATGCCATGGTCAATAAAAAGAAGATAGTGAAGTTGACCACGTTGCCGCCATTACCGAAACCACGAGGGTATGATTGTTATTGTTTTGTTTTGTTGGACTCGGTAGTTTTCGGTAGTCTCTCCCCGTGAGAGAGCACGTCAAATGCGGAGACGAAGTCAGACAGAGGGCGAGAGAGTGTGCGAAATTGAGAGAGTCCTCTCAATTCTCATAATTTTCTACAGGATGGACGAGTACAACGAGCTGTACGACCGTATGATGGCCGAACGCGAAACTGACGAAGATTTTGACGACGAAGAAGAGGTGAGAAAGGCTCCGCCCCTTATTAAGCCCCGCCCCCTTTAAGCCCCGCCCCTTACATTCAGCGCTTTGTTTGGAAGCGTGGATCAAAAATCGCTCAAGCACAGCCTACTGTCGTATACCTTAGACTTGTTCCTAGGTCCTTAGTCCACTAGGAACATGAGTAGAATGGATATTTATCATTCTTATCATCAAAGGTAGTGCATCGAGAAGCCTCGTCCCTTTTTTCACCCTTTGAAGTCCAACCACTTTTCCCCCTCTGACAACCGGCCCTTCCACACCTAGCGTTGTCTTACAACGTAAAATCGCTTGACGTGAATACACCTCACCTTTTTATCCTTTTCAGTCCGGCAACCACGCGCCGCATCGGCAGAAGGAATTGTCATCGGCCGCCCGCAATCAGTTTGCGATCGTCGGCCTCCTGGCGCTGCTCTGGATACTGTAGGATACGGTAGATGCTGTACCTCGTAGAGGTTACGGTGGCGCAATCTCATTCGGATAAAACAATCAGTGATGAGCAACTTTCGTTCGACAACACACAAAGATTGAAAATTGAGATTAAATTTTCGCACGATGTGTATTTCCAGTGCATCGAAGGATCGAAACACAACCTCAACCTTTCTAAAGATGATGTGGGAAGAAGCGTTCTCCCATGCTCTTTCTTTCTTGCTAAAAGATTTTGTAAACGATTTTCCTACGTCATACCTTCAGGTATCCGTTTCAATAGAGCTCTCTATTTTTGGTATTTCACGTCTCTTCATTTCACTCATTCTCTCGTCTCTCTGACCGACGAGAGAGCAGGCGAAGCGGAGAGAGCGCAGTCCCTCCTCATTTACCAGTCGTCACCATGGCATCTGACGATGCATTTCTTTCTCTCGCGCACTTTCATTCCCTCCACATCACCTTCTTTCCATAAACATCGCGTGATGGGGCTTTGGACTCGTCTGGGTCTTCTCTCTTTGGGTTGGTACACCTTTTTCTCGCAGAGTATCATTTCACCATGTGAGCTGTAGTTGTCCCATCCAAAGCGCTGAAAACGTGTAATTACATTTCTCGCAAAAAATTCCGCCAGATTGATCGAGATTATCGTTATTTTCACAGCTTTTCGCCTTCCTTTTCCCCTTTTATGGAAAAAATCAACGAAATTCAGATAAATGATCTAGTCTCTCCAAGCTACCTCTACACACATGGCATTTACACCGGATGATGTGAGTTCATATTTTATTCTTTATTTTAATAATGTACTATGGTTTCCATTTTCATGCGGGCGACCTATGTAGCTTCCTACACTGTTAATTCTGATTTCGAAATATGCTGACGTATTTTGTGACGTAGACGAAGTGAGACCGGTTGAAAGGGTGCTTCCCTTTCGTAATCAGAAGACGAGAGAGTGAAACTTCTCTGAAAGTAATCCAAATTTCTCGCGAGTTTTGCACTTATTCATTTCGCTAAACGTGCAACAGAAGTGAAAATCAAGGATTTCGACCCTCATCGTATCCGACCTCCTATATTATTTATTTCCAGTTCTTCTACGCTTCTGTTTTCTCCGGCATGATATACACGTGGATAATGATGAACCAATCGTCGGATCTTTGGACGGTAAGACTGCAGTTTTCTGACATACGACTAACAATCAACAACTTACGGTAGCACAGTGAATCCCCGAAAACAGCACATTCATGAACAGCAGAAACGTAAAAAATACAAATTGTATAAAAAAAAATTACGACATTACAGGAATTCGGGGAGAGACTGAAGAAAGGCATCACTCGAAATCGGAGAGAGTACATTGAAAAGGTGATCTGTTTAAAAAAAAGTGATAAGAGAAACAGCGAAAATTATTTTCGAATACAGATGCTTTTATTGAGATTCACGAAGTATTGATGAGCGTATGGGCGGATTTGCACATCAATATCATCAAGGAATGCATTGAACGCTAAAAAAGAAAATACAACACATCTCCAATAAAAAGTTTCGATTCGTTCCAGATTGGCCATCTCGATGCATTCTTCCACACTCTTCTCTCCATTGCCTACGGGCTCTTCCTACCTCACCACTGGTTCATTGTCCCGGCCATTCCGGGGATAATGCTCAACTTTATCTGGTCCGTTCTTGTGTTTTTTGGGTTCAACCTTTTGAAATAAACTGTTCATTGAAATTGTAAGCAAAATGTTACGCAGCGTGAAAAGGCTCTATGCTCCCGAAGACTGGTGTAAGAGCGCGAGTAACGAAGAGATTTCAGGAATAATTTATTTGTTTTTATGCAGAAATTCGCCTCTTTGTGTGAAATTGCTGAATTCACTAGAAGTGAGGGGACATAAGGAGGCATCCAAGGTGTTCTGTTTAGAGGGACTCGCGAACTTAAAATAATTTCAGTGATTTCAGGGTCGTCAACCACCTCTGCAAGAGTGCAATGAACGACGTCGCCTTTTGGAAGACCAAGTTCTTCTTTCATTTGATATACTTCTTTTCTGCCCTGTTAATGCTTTTAGTGGAACTTGCCTTTCTTGTTGTGGAAATTACCAAGCCGCAAGTCGACAATCGACAAACTTAGAATAACATTCAATCAGAATATGGAGTCATAATCGTACATTTTGTTCCGCTGGTTGTCATATACAAACCAGAATTTTGGTAGACTGCCTATTTATTACTGCCAACAAGCGAACTGTTATTTATAATTCATTCGTGTACAGATACAGGATAGATCAATAAACCGACAGTTGAAAATATTCAAATTTTTTTCGTACATTTTGTTCCGCTGGTTTTTATATACAAACCAGAACCTGAAACGAATGATATGATATTCAAGTATTGGAGTACGGTAATAAATAGATTGAAGTACGATATCCCTTCCTATGATTGCGACTGAAATGCGGAAATTTGTAGCCACTTACAGGAAAATTGAAAACGAATTGAGAACATCACAGTATATTACAATATAGAGAGTTTTTTCAGGTACGATTGATGTCAGGAGATTTCAGGAGATCAAAAATCAATAAACTACCGTACCTTGACGGCGATGACTTGCTCGGCGTTGCGAATACCTGTTCGTAGTAAATTGTCGATACTATAAAGTATGATCTTTGAGTATTTGTTCAAAGTTGTCATTCACTGTGTTTCTGTTCCCTTATTCTTTGCGTTCAGTCATAGAGTTGGATTGAAATTTCCTGAATAGGCGCGGTCGAAGTTGAAGGTACTGAACTCGTCATCTCCCTTGGGGATTGACAATGATGACTTAACATGCGCCCTTTCCAAGAAATGAATTGAATTGTGAGAGTGCTCTCGAAATATGGAGAGTTTTATCTTCTTTCGACAGCTCTAATCTCTCCATTGTCTGAGAATGTGACGAGCGCGATAGGCGGCGTCGCGATTAGCCCTTTCTGGATCAAGAATCTTTCTCGTCATGCTCTCTCGTCGCACTGGCTGCTGAGAGATTGCGTGAAATGAAGAGACGATTTCTTAACCCTCGAAGGGATCAGAGAAGGAGATAAGGAGTGCGCAGCGACTCCCGCAGTTCTTACGTGGAGCAAACTGCTAGGTCAGTGACTATGTGGCGCAGTTGGCTACCGCGATGCTTTGTATGCCTTGAATATTGTTCCTTGAATTCGTTTTTTAGTTAATTCGAAAAGCTCCCTGGAGGAAACGTATGCAACTTTACGAGAAAGAACGGTCGCAAGACCCGTGCAGCGCTGCTAACACCGATCATGCTACGGTTTGTCTCGTTTAAACACGCTCTCTCATTTCGCAATAGTCTTTCATCAGCGTGAGATCTTGGTAAAGTAAGAGAGTCATTCCTCCAATTTAGATAACTCACATGGCAATCAAATGGGACGTCCACTTTCTCCTTCAAATGCTCGACGGATCAGTCTCACTCAATGTGAAACTTCTCCAAGAAACAACTCATGTGGTGAGACGCCCGTATCTTTCTTCCTGTCTGGGCTCTCCAACACAATTTTAGTCCAAATCAACGAAACGCGTGACACATAAAATGTCAACTATATACGTGTCATCTTCAAATATTAAAAAAACTTGAGATTCTGGACACGAGAGATCTCTACATACGTTCTGTGACAGTCGATGGAATCGACGCGGAGTTTTCAATAACGCCCTGGCAAACTTTCCGCGCTTCTAAGCTGAGTATCGCACTTCCGGAAGAGAAGACATCAGAGGGGACTGAGATGTGAGTGATTCCTATCACCACAACTAATATCCGCCTCGTTTCCAACTAGGGCATCAAAGGTACCCGACGGGGCCCACCACTATGGGGGCAGAATTTATCTCAGTGGTCGTCGGCACCATTTATGTCGCTCCAGTGAGGTGGGGACCACTGGGCAACCATTGGTTCCTCACCTATTACAATAGAGTTACAGTGTTATTCACAGCCTCTCCTTCTCGACTAGACCAGCCCATGCAGTCGAATTTAGACGTGAATGAGACTAGGTAGTACCAATGTTCTCTTCATTACAGGGTCATTTACATCGTCTACTCCACCTCTGCCGATGCCTCGGCCCTCCAATGGCTGAAGAAGGAACAGACAACGGATGCAAAGGCGCCCTATTTGTTCTCCCAGTGCCAGGTGCGATATTGCGTCTTTATTAGCTCCTACGAGTAATGTCTTTTTATTTCACACCTCAGTTCTGACTCATTAGAGAGCGCGTAAAATGAAGAGACGAATATTCGTATTTCGGACTTTAGATTATTGACCGTCTCGAGCTTCTCGAACTGTCGCTCGCAATTTCTTAGCTATGGCGAAGTGCGAGAAGAGCTCGCTAATCCCGTATCTGTCAATCACGGCGTCAGCCCTCCAATGGCTGATGAAAGAGCAGCAGACCACAGATAAGAAAACGCCTTCTCAGTGTCACGTGTGATTCCTGGATTATTCCGATCAGAATAACCCTTCGGACCTCTCATATCATGACGACCTCTAATGAATTAGAGAATCAGAGAAGCAAACGAGCAGGAAGCTCGAGTAATGTTATTCTTCACCCGATAAATAACATATTGTCAGCCGATCCATGCCCGCTCCGTCGTTCCGTGCATGGACACTCCGTCGGTCAAGCAAACGTATGAGGCGGAGGTATGCATCAATCTCTTGTATACTACGGATCCCATATTACTCCGAGCTATAGGTTTAATATTACAAAAGAGAAGGGATCCTTTGTCTGCACAATTGGAATTCAGGAATCGTTTCTTATAAGAGAATCATTGACCAACGAACTAGGGATTAGAGCTGTCATGAATCCGTCTCTTAATTCCTGACAGCTGACAGCTGAATGTCGGCTTGATAACGATGGTGATGCCATCGCACCTAGCGTTGACGGTGTAAAAAGATTTTGTGATGATTTTGTGAACATCAAATTTTGAAACATATCTTATTGTGATCTAGCAGTTCAGAGTGTAGTACGGGTTGATAATGAAAATTGTAGGGAGCAAAGGCAAAAAAACAGAGAAGAGTCGCGAATTTTAACCCGCTCCTTTACAATGCGCTCGGTTGAGGTGACGGTGGACGCAGGGTTGCAATGCCTCATGTCGGCCATTTGCGGTGGATCCAAGGAGATTGATGAGCAGTCGAGATTCTTCTTCAAGCAGGTTTTGAGCGATTTGCGTTGACATTTTTTGCACGCACCTCTTCACAACTTCTTTTATCTGCTCGACGGTAGATGAAGAACATTCGAAACAGTCTTTGAAAGTTTTTGATCACTAAACACAAAATCGAAAGCCACTTGCTCGTTTTCTTTTTCTAGGATATCCCCTTCTCCTTTCAGCCCGTAGCCATTCCCTCCTATCTCCTCGCTATTGTGGTCGGTTCCCTGGAGAAGAGGGAGATTTCGCCCCGTTGTGCGATCTGGGCAGAGCCGTCGATCGTCGAGAAGGCACTATGGGAATTCGAAGAGGTATCTCAATTCTGGATTCCGAATCTCCAGAATAAGACACTCTCTCGGACATCGGACACATTGAGAGTTCATATTATGGACTCCATCTTGATGGATTCGACTTTTTCAGTCTTTTCAGTTTATCTATTTACATCTGGCTATCAGAAAGATATTAGATCGGAATCAGAGTGAACGGAGTAAACATTGACTTAGACTCGATCTTCATCTCTTCTGGCAAATTGTTAGTGTGACCAACCCTAGAAAGCACATGACCGCAGGATATTACAGTCCATCGGCCGGTCTTTCCGGAAGTCCCACCTAGCGTTGTCTCACGACTGCAAAATGGCTTGACGTCGTTACATCTTTTATCATTTCAGACCGAGCAGATCCTAGCGTGTGCCGAGTCCATTTGTGGACCGTACGTGTGGGGCCGGTACGACATGGTGTGCTTGCCGGCGACGTTTCCCTACGGAGGCATGGAGAATCCGTGCCTGACATTCGTCACGCCTACCCTTATAGTGAGTTCCTTCTTCAGTTCGCGTACTCTCTAGTCACTCTGTCCGATAAGACATCGCGAAGAATGAAGAAATATCAGCCATATTCGTCCTGGATTCTCCAAAAATACCTCTGGTTAAGGCGGGAGATCGCTCGTTGGTCTCTGTAGTCGCACACGAGATCGCGCATTCGTGGTCCGGCAACCTGGTCACCAACTCGACCTGGGAGCATTTCTGGTGAGTTCTACGGTAGCAATCGACACCACTGGTCTTCACTTTAAGTGATACTGTGATATCCAAAGTGTGAATCGCAGGCTGAACGAGGGTTTCACCGTGTGCATCGAGCGAAAGATCTGCGGAAGACTCGTGAGCGAGAGCTATCGACAATTCATGGCACTCAATGGATGGAGAGGCGACTTGGTTCCAACGGTAGGGATGTCTTGTCAACAAATCCCTCACTTACCGGATTTCTTTTCCTTTCTCACAAGTCCATCGATTCGTTCACTTGGAGGGGAGCAAAGACGTCCTAGACTTCATTCCCCTTTAAAAAATGTCTTTCGAAACTCGCATCGACGATTTTCACTTGGACAATGATGAATAAGTCTTGATTGAGCTAATATTTGACTACAGATTAACGAACACTTCCATCCCACTCATCCACTCACCAAACTCGTACAGGAACATAAGGACATTGATCCAGGTGAGAGGGCAGTTCACTTCGATAGTTGCTTGGCATGGAATTATCGCCGCTCATTCTTGGTTCGCTTCTTACGTTACCAGTTGTTTATTTGCTTATGTCTATTGACGAGAGCCAGTGGCAAGAGACGCTGAAATGATGACTTGCATTCAGAGATGACCTTCTCTTCCATTGCCTACGAGAAGGGATCGGCGTTTCTCCTCGCTCTCGAACAGAAAGTCGGAACAGGTGAGTGATGTGTCTCTTACTCTACCGGCCAATCTAACAGTTTTGCTCTGGTTGATACTCATATCATAGCCGGGTAGGCAGTACAAAATAACCCTTCCTGTGTGAATTCTTCATGTGCAGATCGGTAGTAAAAAGTATTACATCTTCCCGATAAGCAGAAGTTCGTGTTGTACATTAAATCTTTGGTCGCTAATAATTTATGAAATAATTTATGAATCACAGAAGTGTTCGAGAAATACCTCCGCGCTTACATCACGGAGTTCTCTCACAAGGCCATCGATTCGTACACATGGAGGGAACATCTGTACGAATACTTCGCTGATCATAAAGAAGTGCTGGACTCGGTCAACATTGACGGGTGGCTCTTCGAGACGGGGATGCCTCCTGCGAAGCCCGAGTGAGTTGAAGCCTGCTATGAGACAAGTTTCCTTCGAGCAGTGGACTTATTCTCCCGATTCCCCATGAAGTCTCGCTTCACTGATCGATGATAAAGACGAGAAGTCCAGACGATTAGTTTCTCATTCGTTCAGATACGATGATACAATGGTAGTCGAGTGTGATAAACTCGTCAAGGAGTGGATTGAAGCGGACGAGAAAAGTGTGAAGGTGAGGTAAAAATAAACGAACGGAATAACAATAATCATCCCAGAACATCACTTCGGATGCGTACTTGTCGATGAAACCGCTTCAACGGATCGAATGCTTCTCCCAATTATGGCAGGTAGGCTAGAAATCATTTCACGTTGTCTTGCAGCGGTCCGCTCTGCGAAAGAGTACGTAGAATGAAGAGAAGTTTTCTTCACTTTCAATCGAATTTTTTATCTACCAGGGTGAGTAGGAAGAGAGTAACGTATAATTCTCAACATAGCTCGGTGGAGGTGCTAGGTACGTTCATGGCTCTTTCCAGCACGATCCTCCTCTTCCGCACTACAAGCTTGAGGCCCTAGACAATCTGTATGTACTCGAGGAGTGCGGCAACTTCGAGATTCTACTCCAGTGTGTCTTTAACTGTTTTTCGATGCACTGCCTAGCTTATTTCGCAATGTTATCTCGTTTGTCTGACTTACGAGAGACAATGTGTGAAGAGATGAGATCATTGCTCAAAGATTTTGTTTAGGTGGATCCAGCTCTGCATCAAATGCCGATGGGAACCGATCGTTCCAGAGCGCTTCGATTCTTGAACAGTCAGGGCAGAGTCAAGTACTGTCGGCCCGTATACAGGTAAGTGAGGCACGCCTATATTTTTAGCCAGTCGTTAGCATTTGGCGATGGAACTGTGGCGTGTAAAATCGTTAGATTATGGCATCCTTATAATATTCATCGAACATTAGCATCACAGTTCCTATGTGTGAACCATCATGACTTCAGAGCTCTAACCGGATGGCCGAACTTTGCCGATGAAGCAAGAAACAATTTCATTCGCACCCGTAAGACGATGCATCCGATCACCGCTGAGATTGTCGTCGAAGAGCTCAACATCAAGGCCGCTTGATTTGGGAAAGACGTCGCTCCAATGAAACATCTGTGCCCCATATCACTAAACATTCAACATATTCTCCATTCAATGTACAGTTCCCTTTTATGATAAATCATGCTACATCTGTGAATGCTTCTAGTGTTCACTGAATTACATTGAATTGCTCTCCGATCGTTCTAAATGAAAACGTGCTGTGGAAACTCAAGCTCTGGTAAAGACGGCTATTGCGATCACTTCTCTGATCATTGAATGATGAGTTTGAGAAATCTTGCCCAGCATCCAGTAGACCAGCGGGAAGTAGGAGATGGCGTCGAGGAAGGCCTTCGCCGGGCCAATCACGAATAGAGAAATCGTTTTCAAATACAAGATTTACCCAGCCCTCTCTCTCTCTTTTTCACATGTCGAAACAGACCCTTACATGTGTACATCACCAGGCGTGGTTGTCTCATGACAACCGTTAAATCGCCTTGATTATGGAAGCAACTTTACATTGCCCCAGATAATAAAAAAGATCGAACGACTGACCTCCTCCTTAAGGAGCAGCATGATGGGATGCAGCGTGTAGTTGCCGTTTCTTCGGATGTCCACTGTCGAAAGAAATAAGTTGGGGATTGCTTTGTAAGAAAATGTTGGACGCTTTTGTTGAGATGATACCGTAATCATTTCATTGAAACAGTTACAGCACTGTGATGCAATCCTTATAGACAGGAGATGAATACCAGTGAAGCTCATTTCCAAACGCTCGATTTTCCTTCAGGAAAGGATTCACGTGCGTTGAAAGATTCTCTCACTTCTCTAATGAGTGCGGCACAGCGTGAAAATAGCCACACAACATTCCCTCTTTTTCTTCTTTTCTTCTTTGGTTTTGTTGTCGCATCCCTTTCTTGTCCAGCAGTCTCTCTTCGATTCTTCGCGCTTTCATCTCCCATTTTCGGCTGAGAAAACTCTGAGCCTCTAAAATTTACGCACTCTCTTATTTCCCTCATCGGAATGCAGTTGCTTCTTAGAAATAGAGAGAATACGAAGGCATTGATATTATGCCCGTTGCTCAGTCTGTTACGGCCGTTCGACTGATTTATATTTGAAATTAAGAAAAAAGGAGAAATCGAGCGCGCATCGTTGCTTCTTTACAATGTCTGAGCCTCAACTATCCCCAAGCCTCTCGGGAATACGGAGGCATGGCTTATCATGTCCGCCGCCGGATTTTCAGTGCCTTTTCAGTTGTCAGGGCTGTTGGTCGAGAGCGTTAAGAAGGGTAGAGATAAAGAATAGAACCATAACTCGCCTCGCACAATTACTCCCCCCAGGGGAGAAGGAAGCCTTTATCTTGTTGTCGGCATGCCGATTCTCAACAATGTTTTAGCAAATGTGGCTGATTGTCTCGGGTTTTTTCGCTTCTCTTTTCAAGCTTTTTTTTTACTACCACATCATTCTGACCTCCTTTGTTCTCTCCAGAAAGGGGTGAACAAGGGGATTAAGTTTGAATTTTCCCGCCACACCGTAATCGAACTGCAAATCGATTTAAGAATATGAAAAGTTTCTGAAACATATCCCGATTTCGTCGGTTCATCCACATTCAGAATGAAAATTTGGATAAGTTTCAGAAACATTTCATATTTCAAGTTTGCAGTTCGGCTACAAGCCTTTTCTGTCGATGTAGAATGCTGTGCTACAATATTTTTGGAGCTTGCTCGCGAAAATTCGCTCGCTTTTCTCTGAGCTTTTTGAGATACATTATCCGTAATCTGATATTTTTTTAGAAATTTATGTGGCACAGTTAGGTTGTCTGGTGGAATTTATTGCAAGTCGATTCTACGACGACGCGTTTGCTATTCACATCTCTCTTGATTTCGATTTCTAAGACGAAAATGTATCTAGTTTGGACGACCTCATCACAGTTCATTTTGAACAATCGCATCTCTTCGTTCTCCGTACCCTCAAGCCTATCAGAGAAACGAGAGAGAGAGTGGGCTGAAATGAGAGAGTCAGGATCCAGAATAGATGGTCAATGGTCTCTTCATTTTAAGTGATCTCTCACCGGTCAGAGCTGAGAGAAAGCATGCGAAAATGAGAGAGTCATACCGTTGCTCCAGAATATCATAGATGGTCGAAGATCCGGTACGCGTTTCCCTACTCTCGAGTCACAAATCAGCGCGCTTCCCTTCTCTCAAGCACTGAATTATTCACCTGGCCTCTCGTCACTTGATTTCGCACACTAACTCACTTTCTCTAACCGGCGAGGAAACATGAAAACTCGAGAGTGCCTCTCCCCGACTTTGGTTGGTAACCAAAGCCTCTCGCTCTTGGGATCGTTTTCTGAGTCATTAGAGGCTTATCTTACTTTCGCCTTTCCGATTCAGCCAAGATATTGAGTATGCTCACGGTAAGCCATTTTCGATAATACCGTAGTCCTACCGTAATTCGGCATCTACCGTAACCCCAGGTGCCGCACCATTTCTCCCGATCGATCGAGGGTCACCGCTCGTCCTACCGCGGGCATTTCCCTCGTCGAGCAGAAGGCACACGGTGGGCGACCTTTACTGATCGTACACGCAATGCAAAATGTCGTAGTTTTTTGGTCGACGTTTGCTTAAGCGCACCACGCGCTTTTCCCACTAATAAATGAATGAAGAGTGGCGTAAATATGAGGTGTGCTCTCGATTGATGTATTCATTGCAGAGGAGGAGGTCCTTGAATATTAGTGGGAAAACATGAGACTCTATTCTGGTGAATGTCGCGATGTCACGCAATAGATCTTCGTCTAGGAATGCAATTCGCTATTGAAAAAAATGTGTTGGGAAACTTCTTTGCAAAGTTCATATCATTACGGATAACGGATGCATCAATTGCAAAAGTGACTATGAAGTGATGTTGCAAACACAATGACTCAGCTCATATTCCTTATTGACCATTGCTGAGCACCGAAACAATTGTACGTCGTTAGTCGGATGTAGTCGGTATAAATTTATCCCACACTTTCGATATCTTATTGAATGACTCATATATGATTTACTCTCAGTCTAGCAGGTGTATTTGGGGAGTTTGAGCACTGTGAAAATAAGAGGAATTTCTGAACATCTCGGCCTGTGATCGTCAGGCTTTGCAGGTTGTTATGAGCTAACCGACTCCGATACGTCGTTAAAATACGTCGTTGTCTCGCCTACCTCACTCACACTGCACGCGATCTACCAAAGCATCTAGAATTTCTGGGCCACTCGCCGATTCTGAGCACGATGTTATAGAGACGACATCCTCACGACTCTGACCAACTATTTCATTATTCGCTCACTTTGGTGCATCTCTGGAGAATTTCTATTGATTCCATGAAGATAACTGCGAAGAGCTCTTATTCTCGACTATTCGTTCCCATTTCGTTGAAATCCTGTCAATTCTGCAGCCAGGATGGCGTGGACCGGCCGCAACAGCAGGAAGGGCCCTCTTCCTGGTCCGGTCGAGCAGGAGAGGGAGAAGCGACGGACTATTCCGAAGATCTCCATGACCTCGTCCGCCTTCTCGTCTTTCTCCTCGTCGATGACCTCGGAGGTGTGGACGACGGGGTTGTCGTCCACGATGATGGTTTGTGGCACAATGAAACAAGATGAATTTCAGCAATATCGATGCCTAAGATGCTTGTAGACGTTATTTCATAATGGGGTGAATTTTTAGTGAATCTTCACGGATTAGTAGGCAGGATTTAGGTTTCATCAGTCGTTGGAGATGAAAAAAATAATTTGATCTGCCTAAAAAATTCGATGGTTTTCTCCGGTCTAGCTGTCATCTTCAGAATTATCCGCATGGATATTCGTTAGTCCGTCTTCTTTTCTCCCTCCTATCTCTCTTTCCTCCTTCTAATTTAGTGTCCAGCATCCCTCGCTCAATTACTCAACCATAGAAGGAGAGAGAGAGAGACGCATTCATTGACATCTTCCCGAGATGTAAGAGAGAGAGTCTCCCTTGTTTTTGTTGCATGCGTTTCGCGCATTTCTTCATATTTTTATTGCAAATTGTATACTTTCCTTCTAGCTTCAGGCAATAAGACTGCAAAAAATCATTTGGATTGAGATCTTCCAACGCAGTTCAAGGTCATGGGAAGCGACAATAGCCGATCAGCTTTCATAATAATTTCGTATATTTACGCTTGAATGACTCACACTTCAGCTTAGAGGACAGACACATTTTTATGAATCGAAAAGTTCAAATTTCAAGTCCTCTCATTTCCCTTTCCTCATCTCTTCGTGCTCAATTCAAGGGCTATGCTTCATACTAGAGCTATAATTTCTGTTTCTATTTGCTCACCACATCTATCTGAATGTGTATTGTAGATGACGAAATAAGGAAAGGGTTCTCTCCATGTGACGCGGTCATGGTGGCGAGACAGTGGGTGAAATAAGGAGACTATTGCCCATATTTTGAATGTGAATACGTGTGGTCTCGGGCTCATCATTTTCTCGCGCATTGCTTCTTCACTAAGTCATTTCTCATTTCTGTAATGGTGGTCACGGAGAGAGCATACAAAATGAGAAACCGCACACATTATCATCTCATTTTAATGGCGCCTGACTCGCGCGCCTGATGTAGATGATGGCTTAGCGAGAAAAGCCTCTACTAATTTCGCAGGCCCTCTCGCCTCTCTGGCCGATGAGAGTGAGTGCGAAATGGAGAATCCGAAGAAAGCATTATCATAATTTTTAATGGCGCCTCGCGCCTGATGCTGACATTTGACGGCTTTTACGGACTACTTTTACGACAATGTTTTCGATGCTCCCGCACATATTGTTCTCCTTGTATATAGTTCCTCATCACGGGACGTCCCGGAACCGTCGTGCATTCGGGCAGCTCGGGCAGTTCTATTCCACGGCTCTGGAGGATTTCTAATGCATTACATGCAATCGAAGGACGGCGTCATCAATTCGAAAATAGCTCGGAAATCGTCGGAAATCGGGCCTATTTCCCGTCGCGGTTTCGGCTCAGCTTATCATCACAAGAAGGAGCTTGGAGAATATCATTTCAGTCAGAAGAGTGAATAGAAGCCCCGGACGAACCGGCAGTTTTCCGATTCATACCGTGAACGGTAGCGTCTCTGGATATATCTGAACCTATCCAGTCATCAACGATCGGAGCCCGAGAGGGATAATTGAGCATATTGTTAGCCAGAAACGACAAGTCATCAACATTTCACCCCTCGTCATTCTTCAGTTCCCATCCCTGATTCCTTCAAGGATAACGCCTCCGGCATTCGTCATCTAATCTACGTCTGAACCTTCCCTACATCCAATAACTCCATTACCTTCCTGAGCGTCCTCCCATATCCCTATTGTCCAGCGGAGTAATTACTCGCTTCCCTTCATCATCAAAACCAGGTATTACTCAACAGTCATCCTACTTTTCGGGCCGCATTCTACACTCATTGAGTCCCTGCGGAGTAATTGATCACTCCTCATACTTCTCGTCATATAAGCGCGTCAAGAGTGTTTGCTTTTCTCCCTACTGCTTCTATAACGGGAGCCGCCCCTTGAATTATTCCACACACGGCTCTAACCTTGAAAACCAAGACGGGCAACCAGGAAAGCGCCATTCATCGACAATGAAGAGGTAGGCCTGAGGAAGTTCCGGCACACAGTCTCCAGTCCTCCAGCTCCGTTCTACGGCCCTACCATTCCCCGGATCTGATCTACGGTTCCGGCTCTCTGGTTCATACGAGAAAGTGATAGTAAGATGAGCAACAGCAGCACGATGGTTGTTCCCTGTCAAATCATCGATCATAAAACCTCGATTGCCCATCAATCCTCCACGTCCACAGCTTCCATCGAAGGAGAGCGCGAGGCACTGATAGGCGACCTCTCCGCGCGACGTCGCAGCCGGCTCCGGGCTCTGGCCAATCTCCGGTAAGCCTATCTTCCGGCTCGTCGCTCAGCATGAGGTAATTCCCGGCTCTCGCGCAGGTTGTCCTCGTCCACGGACTCGAACAAGTGGTCGATAGCGAGGAAGCGATCGCAGACGACGCTGTCTGTACCGGAAAGGAAGAAGGGCGGGCTTACGGTAGGAGGCCCGTCGCCGAGGGCAAGGAGACACTCGTGGGTCGAGGTACGGTTGTTATTGATTTTCTGGCTCGAAAGATTAGCTAGTGACCAACCATGTCGATACATCTCAATCAATCCTGTAGCTTGATTATTGTATTCATAGGACCGAGTGATGTAGGTGGATAGTGGGTGACTACGGTAGGACACTGTAGCCTGCGATCTACCGTATCCTTAGGGCCGAGTGATTGAAGCACGGTAGTGGGTTGTAAGATACTGTATCTTCGATTATCGTATCCACAACACAGGGCCGAGTAGTAGGATGTTGTAGCTTCACCACCATTTCCGTAGGGTCGAGTGGTGCCCGAGGACGGGATGCCTACGATGGGCGAGTACTTCAGCGAACGCGTGGTCGAGTATCAGGTTGGTTATGTTTAAACTTTGATCTTTGATCTTTGATCTCACCATTTTTTATCCGGATATTCCATTTTGAATTGACTCATATTGCGTTTGTCAGCGCGCGGAGCATTTTTCAGAAAATCAATATCCATTTGTTAACGGTGATCAAAGTAGTGTATCCATCCGATCTTAGAAAATTCTTTTACACAACTCCGGGATGTAAGATATGTATAAGGTCGTTGTATTCTGGACTACTCTAATCAAAGGCTCTGATCAATGGAGAAATTGCGTGACACATGCTCACGAATGTTGTGAAAGAGTGGCACGGTGATACGTGCAATGTAATACTCATAAACATTCCCGAATCATTATCATCGAAGTGTAGGCAATATCCTCGTAATGAATCCAGAACGTGCGACTGAGGTGGATGGGTGGAGGAAAAAAGACCTCCGGATTGCTGAATTTCGCATTTATCGCTTGATATATTCAATAGACTCGTTGTTGATAGCCCTCAGACAATTGCAATCTCCTCTCACCTGTCATAATTGATTTCAGCACAAGTTCGAGTCGGGTGTGGGTGGAAGAAGCTAACAACTTGATGTTATACTATATATGAAAAGTGCTTCATTCTAGTCCCAGTTTGTGTGATTGTATCTCAATAGACTCTCTAACACTGTTCGAGTCCGTCAACATTTGCATTCTCCTCACATCTATTTGACTCCGACACATGTTCGAGTCGGGTGTGGGTGGAAGAGAAGATTCCGGTGCTGGAAGGTTGAGACAACAAGTGATTGAAAGAGTGAAAGAGAGCAACAAGATACCTCTTTACTCCTAGTGGTCTCTTGCCAGTTAGAAATCTGAAGTGATCAGTTCGATTTGAGAGAAAGGAGAAACGGTTGGCGAAATTCAAGAGTAAGAGAGTAAGAATAGCGCCAGCTGACCTTTCTCTCTCGCTTTTCCCTTGCTCTATCACATCTTTGAACGTCGAGGGGAATGTCAGACGATTACTGACCTGCTCAGTAGTGTGAGAGAGTTCGATACCCGACTTGATGTCTATCTCAAAACTGGACTGCTAATCAGAAATCAAGCAGAATGGTGAAGTGGAAGGAAGTATTACTGGTATGTTTTAATTATTGTTTTGTCTTCTTGGACAGCAATGACTTGAAAACGGTCTTACTGTGATTATCGATAGATGATTTATTGCGTTATGGTTCCTAGAGATGGTATAATTCGCTAAAGTAGACATGCAAGTAGATAATCCCTGCCCTTATAAGCCTCAGATGCAGCCCACTCCACCGGATTTCGCCACAGACAGGTGAGCTAGTGGTTTCTGACTCATTAGTAGTATCTCAACGCTTGACCCTCTTAGTTTCTCTTGCTATCTCGTATCTCGAGAATCTGATCGCACTCTCGTCACAAAATTCAAGCAAAAATATGTCGCCTCATTAGCGATCATTCATGAAAATTTCACGTTTTTATATTTACAATCAGTCAGTCAGAAAAGGAACATGGGTTTACGATTTGCTTCATTAACCAGCTGTTCTTTCCGACTCGGAGAACACTAAGAATTCATGTTATTCTTTCAGTCAAACCTCCTGGATTCAACAATTCGCCTACCGTCCTTTTGTGCAAATATTCCGCAACTGTCTGTCCTTGAGATTACATTTCCCTTGATCGATCATTGGTCAGACAGAGCGAGAGAGAATGTGAAATTGAGAGAGCAGTAACAATGCTATTTTCTGGTCCACAACAGTTTCCGTCGTCTTCCGGGGGTCTGGTCCATCTCCTTTTTATTCCCCCATTCCTCTTCGCTCTTTCTTTCTTCATCAATCTTGCCGCTCTGCTTCTCTCGTTTCCCTTACTCTCTCGTCATCTCTGACGTTGCGAGAGAGTAAGACAAATGGAGAGACGCAGGACATCCATCTTCCTACCTCACGGATATTGTAGAGATTCCTGTGCGCGAGAGGCCTTCCTTTATCACTTGCCTGGCTTCACGGCAATTATTAATAAAGGGTCACTTCAACAAAACACATCAACAAGTCGATACTTGAATTTTTCATCATTTTGCAGAGCGTCTGAAACTCATCTAAAAATACTCATTTCATCAATCTTATTGAATTGGTAGTGTGAATTTCACTATGAGCAAAGATCCATATGCCACTGAATTCAAGGTTAGATCTCACGCGTTTCAGATACATTTTGATTTTATTAATTTTCAGCACAGATACGCGTCTTTATTTCAGCTCTAATAATACATTATTTAATGGATTAATGAGTTAATTTTTCCAGGGCATGTCACTCGGGAGCGGCGGCGGGGATCGACTCTACCTGCCCTCTGGAGGATCGGCCTGTGTTTCTCAACAGGACTTGAACAATGAGATGTAAATGGCAACAATCAGTTCCGGAATTCACAAATGCCGGCTCTCGGGAATCCCGGTTTTATAAAAAAAATCCTGCTTATGTTTCGTTCATTTCGTATCGAAGTTTTTGCAAAAATCGCGAAAAAATTTCCCACTTACAGTCAGCCAGTGAGCCAAAACAGCGCACCACATCGCGCTCCCTCCACATGATCTCGTGGTGTAGTGGTTATCACATCTGTCTAACACACAGAAGGCCGGCGGTTCGAGCCCGCCCGAGATCAAATGTTTTGCCGGCTTTTTGCCTCATCTTTGAAGCCTTTGAAGGCTCTTGACGTGAATTCGCTACTTGGCAACGACATCCTGTTTTCACTCTTTCTTTGTCGTCCATCGTATAATTTTCTCCTCCTTTCTCACCGCTTTCATTCTTTCTTTTCTCTTCTCGCGTGAAATGGCAAGCCAAGTATCGCTAAATGTCTGGACCAGTGCTCCGAGCGGAAAATCCCCGGTGAGTTCATGGTTCTAAAGAGATATTACATCTATTTCGCTCTGAAGCTAGCGCGTTGTGCTGTGAATCCTCCCGCCTTCCAATCGTTCAGTTGAGTTTCACTCATTCTTGAAGGCTCGAATGATTTAGTGTTCGACAATGAGTCGTCCCTGAATAATTTAAAAGAAATAGTATAAACTCCGCAAGTAATCCAACGCGCTTAGTCATCAGTCTCCAATACACCTGCGTGTGAAAATTGCATGAGCCTACGTGCCCTAGCGCGAAATAGTGAGCGTAGCCTCCTCTCCCTGAGAATTGTCTACTAGCTCTGTTCCCTGTCCAAAAACCCAATTTCCGGACAGCGGTCGCAAGCAATTAGCCGGGAGATAGTACGAACAGCCATTTCCCGGCTGTCTAGCCGATTAGGGAGCCGGCAAACCGGAGAGACGGCTATTGCCCGGCCCGGTCACAACAATCATCCCCGGTCCTCCTGCGGCCTAATCGCATTTTTGACTAGAGTGACCGGCGAGAGAGCAGGGGAAGTTGAGAGAGTGCCCATCAGGGATGGCTGTTTTCTCTATGGAACCCGACGACTTTTGCGCGCGCGGAGCCCATATCTCTTCGTCCCCCTCCTCATTCTCCCATTCTTTCTGGCATCTACTCCCTTTCCTTCCCCGTCTCTATTCGCCTAGTTGTGGGGAAGGAACCCAATTTAGCACTGACTGGAGGGAACTGCTTTTTTCTAAGACAGATTGGCAGGCGAAAACTTTGCTATACTTTTTCTTACTTTTTTTCTCGCAGGGGCCCCTTTTCCTACTATTCTTGTGAAAATTCTTGTCTATGCAGTGTGAGCAATTAAAGTTCCGCTCCATTTGAAAACATTCAGCTCACGTGGAAAATCACTTGCGCAAACGATTGAAACGCTGTCGGAACAAACCGTCTATTTTGGGCTCAAACAAGTTGGCATTCCTAGGAAATGTCAGTCGCGTCTCATTTTTCGCGCGTTAGAAAGACTGCAATGTTCCGCCGCTTCATTTCTTCGTTCTCTAGTCAGTCTGTCGAGGCGAGAGATCATGCGAAATGGAGAGAGTCAGACTATCGCAAGGAAAGAGGGAGAGTAATGTGCTGCTCTCCCCATTTGTCGACCCTTGAGAGTCCCTTAGAAGACTTTTCTCGACTCTCCTACTTGGCGTTGCTCTAAATCTCTCACTTTTGCGTGATCTCTAAGGTTAGAAGGAGCGAGAGAGAGAGCAAAACGAGGAGAGCAGCGCACATTCGCACGAAAAACAAAGCGAAATAGTGCACAGCGTTTCCATGGCTGCGCCTTTCCTTGGCAATTCGAGGGCTCGTTCAGTTAACAAGCTATTCTTACCAGAAAAGCCTTAGTAGACTACCCCTGATGGTAGCCTATTGGATGATTCTACAAGTCCCCAACCTATTGCTTTGGAAGTCCCCCGTCAGCGGTTTTCTCTGTACGAATAGCTCACATTTTTCGTATGCCACAATATTAAATATTTGTGTATTTATTTAAATATAAAATATTTAGATGGAAGACTTCTCCGACTTGGACGATGACGAAAGGCGGCCGATCAACGGGGAAAGCTCAGGGCTGATCTACAGTAACCAGGTGGGGAACGTTTGGGAACTGATTTTTCTCCTATCTGGAGCTCAAAATAGGGCTACTCGTCCATAAGACAAGAGCGAAATTTACTCGGTTCGGTTACGGTAGGATTCACGATATGGTGCAGAGCCTGCTCGCTTCACGCTTCACAGACTTCGGTCAATTGTTTTGAGATTATATTTTTTTGTTTATTATCTCATCCATTTTACCTTCTAGAACCTGCTCACGGCGCCCGGCTACGACGTGACTCCACTGGAATCGAGAAAGACTTCGGCCCAGTCTCTGAACCTGCAAGGAGTTGGGACAGGAGCGCCACGATCTCTGAGCAATGTCTTCTTCGCGGAGGCTCCGGCGACGTAAGTTCGCAATTTTTATACCGCATTTTTTCAATTGGACAGGATTTTTTGTTACTACGTGTTATTCGTAATTCGTTGTTGCAATTATTTTTTTACTATTATTTGTTTACAACATTTCGCTACCATCACTGTTCTTATATCGCTCGACCATGATTTGTATTCGCGTTGAAACTCATTCCATTCGAGCAATCATCGCTCATCTTTGTTCTGGTAAAACTCATTATTGGGCTTTGCGTGCTTACTGTTTTGACAGTGACCCAGGTTCCATTCACCGCACCTTACCGATTCGCGCCCATTAGCACCTTTGTTTGTATGCTAATCGACCTAGCAATCGCCTAACTCTCCTCATTTGTTCGACCGCTCTCCCCATTTCCCGCACTCTCGCGCGTTCTCTAACCATAAACAGAGCAGGTGCAATGAATAGTAGTTCTAGACCACACTCAAGATGAGAACTTCTCTCTCTCTCTCTCTCTCTCTCTCTTCTCCCCTTCTTCCCATTCCAGTCGATAGCTACTAATTAGAGCCTGGGAGTAATGGTTTGGCTTCTAGTAAAGTTGTAGTCTAGTCGAAAATGAAAACATCCGTATGCATTCTTGCGTTTATTTTGTTTTTATGGAATCTCTGCAATCTGGCCTTAATTAAATCTAGGGATTGGCTTCACTTTCTCAAAGGATTCACGGTTTCAATGCTGTTTATTTCTCTAGTTTAATTCTATTTCGCTTGTTTCTCTTTCGTAACTGTGAGAGATCTCGAAAAATGAAGAGACGATTACCTTAAAACTCTTCTTCGAGCAAAGATCGCTCTTGTTCAATATTCACGAGTTGGAAAGAGGTGCTGCAACCCGCGCATGACTCATTGCCTATGAATGCATGCCCGCTTCACAGCGTTTCTCTCTTTTCGCCCGTTTTTTTCTCGCGCCGGAAACTTGTTCCACTCTCTAACTCTCTCCTCCTCGCCCGCTCTCTCGCGCTCTCTGACCGGCGAGAGAGCACGTAGAATGAAGAGAGACACGCAGAGCGGCGTCAACTTGTAACCCGATCTACCTCCTCAACAACGACTTGTTTGCACAAGTACTTTCGAAATGCGCTAATCGGATGAGATTCAGATGTTGCTTCTCAGTTCTAGGGAGACATTTCTTAGCTTTCACTTCATTTCGCTCTAATTTTTCATGTCCTTTTCCTGGAAATCCGTCAAAAAATTGAACGGATTCCGGCCAAATTCCAAGAAATGCTTCGCCCTGCAAGAAACATCGCCAGTTGGCGTGCTGCATGACATATTACATCCGGCGTCTCTCACATTCTCACGCTCTCTCGCGCTGTCTGCCCGACGAGAGAGCGGGAGGAGTGGAGATATTTCTTGTCTTTTCTCAGGTGCTCTTAGCCTCAGTCATCGAATCAACCTGATATTCATTGCCCGCTCTACGCTCTAAAATCCCATTCAATATCTTATTTAGAGAACCTTGGAACACATTTCCTTCGAGCCCCTCTGCAATTTTCTATAAATCCGCTTCTTTATTATCGTTCTAGAGCCCCGTTCTCTTTCTCAGAGTATCCAGTGTTCATTTGTCATACTAGATTGTATTTACTTTCTCTATCGAGCGAACAACAATCTAGAGCCTTTCCTGCCTTCCCGTTCTAGTGTCATGCTATCGATGTTGCAAGTAGAACTAATTTTTTTTGGGTTTGGTTCTCTCTGGTTCAATTATAGTGGAGACTTTATCGCTGTTCTGCAAATGTTCCGAGAACCCGACTTCTTTTTTTTACTCCTTCTCCCTATTCTTTCCTTCTCGCTCCACTATCTTGAGTAGAATTGAGTAGAATTGGACTGACGACGAGAAAATAGAGTGGGCTACTAGCCCCCTTTCGACTAGTTCACTGTTTTGTCGAGTATTTTCAACTGTTTTGTCTAGTATTTTTGCGTAACCCGCCCATTTGTCTTTTTTTAATTCCCAGGAATGGGCATATTCCAATCGCGCAATGGCGATGTGCCCATGTTCCTCGAAAGTTTCGACTTTCGCAAATCATCTGAGGAATCGACCGACCTCGATTGGGAGAAGGAGGAGCTCAAGCGAAGGTAACCCGTTTTTTTCCCTTAATTTCAGGCCTGTGAAATGTGATCGTTAACCATGTTTCCATGAGGAAACAAATTTAACGTCAGTTTACGATCATGAACATGACAGATTTTACGAGCCTAGTGCAAAATTGAGCGCTGCGGAAATGCGATAAGCGCATTCATTTCTCTTGAGTGAGTCAAGAAATGAGGCGAGTAAAGGCGCGTAAATACTCCTTCTTTACGTTTTTTATTCTCAATTCCTGTAAATCCATTCCATGCCAATAATTTGAATCTGTTACGCATTTCCAAACCAAAGTATTGTCCTATCACCTGCAATTATAAGGTATGTTTTCTCATCCAATCTCGAAAAGAACCAAGAGGCGAAGGATTATGTGCTCAAGCATGTTCCCAACGAGTGAGAAATAGCCAAGAATGGAGAGGTGCTGAGGCCCCCCCCACTTCATTTCCCGCTTCCCCTGCTTTCCTTTGTCGTTTCCGCTCCTTTTTTCGTAGCAAACAATTTTTTGAAAGGGTATCGACCGTCTTTCCTCGCTAAAAAGTATTATTTTTCTAGGTTTTCACATTCATTGACCTACAATGGCCTTTCACTGGGCATATAATAGCAAGAGAAAATGTTAGTCTTCGAAATCAAGCTTTATCTCCATTCCACTTCATTTGTAGTGATCTCGCTCTAGGGAATAGAGAAATCCTGCTTCTGGACTCGAATCTTTTTCATCTCTCTCTCATTTCTATTCAGCTTCCAATCTCCGTCTCTCTAAACATGTGCCATCAATCACGTTAGGGAGCTAGAGGAATTTTTGATTAATCGCGGGACGTTTCGCTCCGTATTTCGCGTCTTCAATTTCGTCTTCTAAATAGCTGGCGTTATCAGCGGTTCCCACCTATCGTTGTCTTACGACTTTTAAATTGCTTGACGTTTATACACCTTTACCTTTTCGTCGAGGAGCCGTCGTCCGTCTTCTGAAGCCACCATCGAATATGACGCAAGGAAGAATGCATCTAGTTGACATGTATTCCTATTTTTTGTTGTTGGTAAAGAACAGTATACAAAATTTCACTTGACAGTAAAGCGGAAAAAAACTAAAATTCAGTATTTTTTCATAATTTCTTTTTTCAGAGCCCGCATGCAATATGGCGTCGACTCCTCCTTCAAGACTCGCCTACAGCAATACTTTGTTGAGAACTACAAGAGCTCCTTCAGGATAAGGGGATTCAATCTGTTCATAAAGGTGGGCTTGTCTAGTCTTCTGAAGGAATTTTTAAGAATATTGGAGTGATCGGAATGAAATTGTTTCAAACTTGACATGGCACGTGACATGGCAAATTTGAACCCATGACATATGTTACTCCACTGCTCATTCGCAATGTCTAATTTGGAAATTCCTAAGAACTCGCAAAGGAAAATTCGGGCGTGAGCGGCGAGAGAGCGTGTGAAATGAGGAGACGAAATCAATCGTTTATTCCAGGTGCTCTCTTGCATTCTCTACTGTATTCGTGTCGTGCAGGATGATGCGGACCTCGAACGAGGCGGAAGGAAGAGCGACGGGGCCATTAGCAATATCACTTAGTGAGCGAATTCAAAAATATTTTTTACGCTATACAGAAAAAGCTCTTAGAGTAACACGAAGAATATGTAGTGTGATAGAGGCGTGAGAAAGAGTAACGCGGTGATTGACAATATGACATAGTAAGTGGTATTGAAAATACATGCAAAATTACACTTAGCATGATACCAAGTGGTTCATATAGTATGATGAGGCCAAGAGATAAAGTTATTAGCAGAAAGCGAATAATAAAGAAAGAAATAATCCGTTCCAGCAACAGTCTTCTCTGGATCAAAACCGACAATCGCATCTGGTTGATGCAAACGATTGTCGCGATCATCTCTATGGCAGAGACAACTCTGCTCTTCTATATCAGTTACAAGGTTCAATTGGTTTATATTTTTCCAGCGGGATTCCCCTCATCCATTACATAGATTCCTAGAGCAACTGAATACTTGAACGGATATTTCAGTTGCGAAACACAACTCAAATTTATAAGTCGAAAGTCCAATCGAGAAACATAAATTATAATCAATTTGCAGGGCAGCTTCATTCGTCTACTGCTCAACGTGCACTTTTTGCTGGAGATGATCACATCGTTTCCGTTTATTTTATCGGTCTGTGATCTTTGATCTTTCTGAAAATGATCTTTGATCTATGCAGATCTTCTTTCCCGTTCTCCGTGAACTGTACGTACCCGTCTTCCTCAATTGTTGGCTGGCCAAGTCGGCCCTGCAGGCCATGCTGGTTCGTTGTTGTTGTTGTTGTTATTGTTATACAAAAATACAATTTCAGAACGACCTCAACCGATCAATGACGATGGTCAGCTCCGCGCTCTCCCGTCAGATGATGTCATTGATGTCGATACTCATCTGTCTCGTATTCACAGGTTTGCTCTATTCTTAATTCACACTCCCAGCAGATTGATAATCCGGATTTTTTGTGACTGATGATTGTGTGAAACACCTGAAATTTTGATTTGGCTGGGATATGTTTCAGAATTGCGATAAGTGCAGTTACAGAGAGATTGCATCAATTAAGTTTATTGTTCCTTCTTAAAAATTGTCTAGACATTTCCATAATAATTCTAGGGATGTGCTCGATGGAGCATCTGATGCGCGGTGGAGATCGTCCCATTGATCTGTGGACGTCCTTCTACTTTGTCATGGTGACTCTTTCGACGGTCGGATATGGAGACGTGTCAGTTCACTTACTATTGTCTCCTGTAAAAATTCGACAAAGAAATGCACAAGTCGGATTTGCTGGATCCACTTTCCAAAAGCCGTCTCGTTACAACTATCTCTCTCTTATCATTAGTTACGGACATCTAACAACATTTTTATGATTTTTATGACCTATTTATGGTTTGAGCGTTAAGAGAGTAAGCATATACTCATGATCTTCTTCCAGTTGCCCAAACACCTGGCATTCCCAACTGGTCATCGTGATCATCATTTGCATCGTGTTGGCCGTGATGCCGTCGCAGGTGTGTAATTTTCCTTTTTTTATCAATAATACAATTTGTTTCTCTCCTGAATTTTCCATTGCTCCTTTGTAAGATAATCATGGGATTTGGTCTTTGGATAAGCTGGTTGTGGATGTGTTTCACAACAGTTTCAAAAGTCTGGCCACGATTTGGGATGTAATTATAACCACAAAATTGTACGCACGATGAATTTTTCGAATCGTCTCGTTTTCTTTCATATTTCATTGCGATTAAATTATTAGTTATCTAAAATAACAATTTTTAATTCCAGGTCGAGGCCCTCATTCAGACAGTGATCGAGAAGCAACAATCAGGCGATGATCTGGGCACTTTCGGACACTCGGAAGCGCACGTCGTCGTCACGATCACTCATTTGGAGGTTTGCTTTTTTTAGAGCACATATCAGTTAAAAAATTTATAATGTTTTATTGCTTTGTTTTATTGCAAAAAAATTATAATGTTTTATTGCGAGGTATGCCGTATACTGATCAAAAACAGAGCAACTGTTTTTGACTCCATCTTGAAACATATTTGTGGACGCTGATTTCAACGAAATTTGAAATTGATCAAATGCAGGAATGCAAAATTTGCATATTCAGAAATTTTTCTCGAAACTTTTATGTAAACAATCCGCAAGGTCATGCTTATTAAATTTTGAAACATAATCGTGACATTTAATCTTTTACAGGTCGAATTCATCCGTGACTTCCTCACCGAGTTCTACGCGCACCAGGAGAATCAACACATTCTGACCGTTCTTCTCTCCCCGTCGGAACTGGACTCGACGATGAAGATGCTGTTGCGTGTGCCGTTGTGGAGTCAGAGGGTGTTCTACGTCCGGGGAACTGCTTTGGTGTAAGTGATTTATTTACTGCTGAATACATCCTCACCTGTGTTCACCACCATCGATTTGATTATGGAAGTAGCTTCACATTTACGTCCACAGTAGCTCGAAAAAGAGCTTCACAATAGAGTGGGACGGTGCCTTCGTTCTACAGCTGATTATTTTGCCAGCGCACGTACTGAAGCATTTGCGATTATCAACTGACTTTTTTAGAACAATAAAATGAATAACGGATGTAACGAATGTATTTTCCAGTGATGAAGACCTCGAGCGTGCCAGAATGAGCAAGGCGATGCGGTGCTTCATTCTCTCCGCGAGACATGTGAAGAAGAAGAACGAGTCGGTATGTAGAAGAGCATTCTAGACGGGAATTTCTTGTGATTAATGAAACTGAGACAGATAGACGAACAGAAAAAGGGAATTGTGATAAACTTGCTTGGATCCGCTAGAATTGAGTGTTGATTCGTTCTCTCAGCAACGCCCCTGAAATTTTTTTCCCGAATTCGAGTAATGTTACTAAAACACAGAGAAATACTACAGGACCAGCACACCATTCTGCGTTCGTGGGCAGTGAAAGATTTCGCCCCGCACGTTCCCCAGTACGTGCAAGTGTTCAGACCGGAAACGAAAATGCATCTGGAACATGCTGGTGAGCTATTTCGAACTGAATCCTAGGGCAGCCTCTGGCTTTAGTGAGAAGTACATTTGATTTGCGAAAAAAAATCGGATAGCCCTCTCCTGTCGACGTTGTGCGGAAAAATATTGAGGTTTCTGATATGAAATAAATTTAAACGACTTATATTTTCAGAAGAGGTCATCTGTGAGGACGAGTTCAAGTACGGTCTCCTCGCTAATAACTGCATCTGTCCTGGATTATCGACCTTCTTGACACTACTGATCCATACGTCGAGAGGAGAGTGAGTATCATTATTTCGCTTCTTCCAAATTTCATGGAATAACACCAAAACGATCATCATCTGAAATATGTTTTGTCGTATAGAGTTTTAAAAAAATCGTCCTCGCCCGCCCGATCGCCCATTCATCCAGCACAGTAGGGTTGCGGGCGATGTCATCGCATCCTCATCCTTTTCTGCGATGTCATCGCACTTTTAGATGGCATCGCAAGAAACGAAGAGGGTAGATCAGTGAGAGAGTGTGTAAAGTGGAGAGAGCGTAGGCTTCTTCCTTTGATGCGATGGCATCGCCATCGCCATCGAATCTGCATCCCTAATGCACAAACTCTTGCATCGTGGATTAGAGAGTATGTGAGATGAATAGCCCATTTTGTGTTCACCAATTTGGGAAACTCAACTTAGAACAATTTGAGCACTACAACTAATTCATACAAATTAGCGTTATTCAGGGAAGGTCAGAAGTCGTCCGAATCGTGGCACAAGGTGTACGGATTCCACTCGGGAAATGAAATCTACGACATTCTGGTATGTTTCAGGATTGCGTTGTTTTGCTAATTATTGGACTTTAGGCAGTACTGGTCAGTTTCATAATCAACAATAAACTCTTTACTAAGAATATATTACAGGTCGAGGAATCCAAGTTCTTCGGTGACTACCTCGGCAATACGTTTACTTATGCGAGTTTTCATGCGCATCGAGCGTGAGTTTCAAGTTATTTTTATTATTATTAAATCTGAATAAGTTACAAAAATTTAATTTAAAAAAACCCCTGAAAACATTGGCGATGTCGTACTGCTCTCTCGTAGGTAAGAAAAGCGAGAGAGCGCGGGGAACTAAGAAATTGGTGGGCATGCTGTTATTCGCATTTGAAGCTACTTTCAGATACGGCGTGGGCTTGCTGGCGATCAAGGCCGGCACTCCGGGAGCAAGGATCAAGCTCAATCCCGGACTGACGCATATTATCCAGCCAGGTGAGCAGATTCGGAGAGTTTATCACAATGCGTTCAAAACGCGGGTGCATGACAAAGGTACTAGGCACGCTTTTGCAAACGTTGGTGAGCCCGAGCTCGCGAAAAACGACATACGCAACTTTTTTCCAGGAGACCGACTCTACTACATGGCTCTGACGAATGAGGAATCGTTGTACAATTTCAAGGTACGATTACTAGAAAATGTTGCGTTTTCAACGTCAAATTTGCAGAGAGATCTCAAAAAGCAGCAAATCAAAGCCGCAACCACGTCCAACATCGCAAACGCCGGTTAGTTATTTTTGTTTTTTATTTGATTTTTTCTACTTCTTCGTGAGCCAAAAAAATTGAAAAAAGAGGTACTTTCCATCTCCTAAACATAATCAAACAGGTATCGACCTGGACTACCAATCAACGTTACCGATCCCGAAAGGTTCTTATCGTAGACTATGAATTTTTTTCAAACTTCGAGCTAGTAGATTAGATTCGCTAGAGTTCGCATTACGTTAAATCGTCTTATTGTATGGGCATATGTGAAATAAAAAGACGATTTTTCGAAGTTCGAATTCTGAAATTCGCGTGTTTTCTCCAGTGGTGATTGTACATGTTGCAGATTTGCAATGATCATTAAATAAATTTTTATTATTAATAAATTAATTTCAGGCTACCTGGACGTTCCGGATCTCGAAGGCGGTCTGGACAAGCCAGAGAAGAAACGATCGAGGAATATATTTATTAAGGTTATTATTATTATTCTGATCTCTTCTCTAATGATAACCTTCACGATGAAGGTCTCAGTAGACACTGGAATTTGGTTAACTAACTAATCAAAATTAATTGCAGCTCAAGTCCAAGTCCAGCAACAAGTCGGGAAACGGTGCGGAGAGTCTTCTGTTGGATGCGGCGATCGGTATTTTTTTCTATTTTTTAATCTGTTGAGATGTGGTCTGCACCATCACCATATAAATAAATTCCTTTGCAGGCGGCGAGGAAACGGCCAGAAGACCAAGTATCGCAGCAGTAACTGAGGTAAGGCATCCTTGTGTACCCAATCGCTTCCTTGAATCTCGAATCATTCATTAGTGTGCAGTGATATTGAGAGTGGTGCATGCGTGATCTTCCGTAATTACAATTCCCTAATTATCACCTAATTCCATTCTCAGATGTCGCACTACTCCTCCTCCTCCGAGGACGAGGACGAGGCGTGCGATCGGTGCGGCGGAGAGTGCATCGAGAAGCAGTGAGTATTCCTAGAATACACTGTGTGCGCACGCAATGAAGGATCTTGCAAAATTTATTGACTACAACACATACTGCATTTGTAATTGATTCGAACATGTTCTGTGATAGCATTACTATATAGAGGTAAATCGTGAAAATCAAGAAACCAAAAAAGTATGGGTTGCAATATCTCTATCATTGTATCCCAGAGTCCATCGCACCACACCACCAGTGAAGGCGTACATCGGCACATCCTTCACTGTGTGTCACATGCTGAAGAAGAAGAGGGAGCTGTGCTGTCTGCAGTTGGACCAAGTGGGATTTGAAACTATTTAGTTCCCCTAGCTGTATATTTACCTGCAAAAACTAAATTAGAAAAGGGGACGCTAGTACTTTGCAGTTGGATCAGGTGGGACATATATTTGGCTGTTGCTCAGTAATTCTGTTTCCAAAATAAGGTTTTCAATAGTGCGTCGATCATATGAACTGAATCAGCGAAAATTGTTTATTTTACCTGAAGAGCCTTCGCGATTACCTCCTTTCCGAAGTACATCGTTTTCATTTCGCGTTGAAACACACTTCACCACGACCCAGGGTACACAATATTTTTTTCAAGAAAACACATATTTGGTGCATTTGTAATGGGGACTTTTCATTCCAGCCCTGCTCGCACAACCCGTCCCCCATCGCCACGCAAGCGACCTGGAAGAATCCTGCGGTGATCCTCGCCGCCACTCGAACCAGCAGTGGCATGTACAACTTCATCATCCCGTTGAGGTATGGAGGCTCCGCCCACTTTTGGACAGTCTCTGACCACTTTGGAATGGGATCCGCCCATATTTGGACAAGCCCCGCCCACTTTTGAGATAAAACAGATTATTTCAGGGCTTACTATCGGCCAGTTCATGAGCTCCGGCCAATCGTGCTGCTGCTCGAGTTGGAGGTAAATTATTCAGAGCTTTTTTCACACCTACTTTGCATTTTCAATAAACATGCCTCAAATTCTTACACTAGTTGCGCGGTTCAGTAACGGTCTGAATTCCCAAGCTTTCTTGCATTTCTGAAAAAGAGTGGAATCGACAGAGCCCTGTTCCGGAGTAAATCATTCTTTTTCTTTGCAGGACGTTGCCGGTCCGGCGAACGCGTTCCTCGACGCAATATCCTACTTCCCACTCGTTTATTGGATCCAGGGCAAGATAAGCAGGTATGGAGAATAAAGCAAATGAATTCGAGAGCAAAGAGGAGAATGCTCAGCAAATTTCATAAATGACAACTTATTAGAGTATCACCATCGTCATTATATTTTACCTAGATCTACGCGAGATACTGATCAATTCGAGTTTTAATTGATTTTGAAGGCTTCATGAAGCGTATTTGAACTGCATTGTAGATTTCGTACTTTTGAAAAAGTAAAAACAAATTCTAACATGATACATCGTAGAACCGAACGAGGAACACACGTCAGGTAAATGGTTGCAGTGAATACTAATTGTAGATGTAGATTCACAATATTTTTTCATCTTTCGATATAAAACCCTAATAAAGATACTTTAGATACTTTCGGCACAGACTAATTTCTTAGTGATATGATGAAAAAAAATCATTACCAACGATATTCGGCACACAGGATACATTTTTATCGATAGAAATTGACTTTGAATTGTGTTTATCGCACAAGCTGACCAGAGATAGTGTGGAATGGACTACGAGGTCTGAGATCAAAGACCAGAGATCAAAAATCACCCCTTGCAGTATCGACAACTTACTGCGTGCGGGAATCTGTCGCGCCGAGCAAGTAATCGTCGTCAAGGTACGATAGTTTGAACTTGAACTTTGGATACTGTAACACGAAAAATCGATTACCGTTTCATAAACTTTCGATTACCGTAATCGATCAATTCGCTGCAGGAAACGGCTGCAATCGCTGAGGAGCACTCTGCAGATTGTGATACGATCGTGACGGTGCAGAAAATTCACAGGTAACTCAAATTTAAAAAAAAAACTAACTCATATTATCTGAGGTGAATGAAAGAATGATTTACGGCCTCTCTTTGCAGAAAAAAATATGCCCACTCACAATTTATATTTATATATAAAGTGAAAGCTCAACCTCCCCAACAAAAGTTATACTTGTGATAAGAATTAATTTAAACGACAGATTATAATATCATTATTAACCATATATTTTCTTCAGAATGTTCCCTCGTGTCCGTCTGATCACCGAGCTGACGCACTCATCCAACATGCGCTTCGTTCAATTCGATCCCTTCAATCCACTGCAGCAGAGCAAGTTCGAAAAGGTGAAATTTGATCGCACATCTGTGCATTTGAGGGATTTAAGTGATCGAAAGAGTCGAATGCGAGATGACCGAGTGGTGTGAAATATGTTTGTGTTCTCATGTAGGTTTCCCTACATGATAAAAAAACAAAAAAACTGAGTGCTCAATACGATCGGAAACAAATATGCAGTGATATGCGAACATTCCTTCTTCAAGTACATTTACAAAAGATATGTTTAAATAAACCCACTAATTTCCAGAAAGAACGCAAGCGCGGCTCGAACATGCCATTCATGTTCCGTCTCCCTTTTGCACAGGGCGGGGTGTTCTCCGCCAATATGATGGACCGAATACTGTATCAGGTACCTTGTTTTTTGTGATGATTTATCCTAAATTTTGCTCATTCTAACATTAGAACAATGCAAAGGTAAAATTGTTCACGAGCAATTCACGATTTCCTATCAAAGCGTACAGTAATATATACCATTTTCGATATCTTGCATATTGATAAAAAGATAAATTGTAGGTGATCGTCAAGGAATTCGTCGTGGACTTTGTTCGATTACTTCTGGGCATCGATCAGACTCCAGGGAGCGGCTATCTCACTTCGGTTAGTTATAATCTACTAAAGTGTTATCACTCACTTCGACCTATCATTTCGCAACGGGTATCATTACTCAAATCAAATAATTTATTCAATATTTATGAGAAGGTTGGTCGGGATGTTTGGGCTTATTCTTCTCACTGACGTTATGTGGGGTCAGGAAGTGAAAGTATGTTTTATAAACCTCTCGATTCTTATTTTTCCAGTTCGAAATCACGGGCGCCGATCTGTGGATCAAAACATACGGTCGTCTGTATCAGCAGCTGTGCAGCAAATGTGCCGATGTCCCGATTGGCATATTCAGAACGAAGAAGATGGACGCGAAATCCGTGAGTTCATGATTTTAAAACATTCAAAATTATTATTAGTAATATAATCAGTTCCATCGTCCATGTTTCCACATCATAATCTCATGATATTTTTCTTCTAGGTCTCCGTAGACACCGAAGAGACGTGCCGCCTCATCAACAGCAACATGCTGCAGGTAAGAATATTGTTATTTTTCGACAGTGAAAATTGATTGATTCTAGGATTCCATCTCAGAAGCTTGAATTATTACAGCACGTATCAAATTGATCGGTTATGTTTCACTAGGATATTAAGATTGCATACGAGAGGTTATGCTCAATCGGATCTGCATTACGTAGAGTATATCAGAAAGTGTGAAACAAACCGACTATAATTGCTGTCAATGGTTTTTTTTGCAGGGTCGAAGGAAGGACGTTGAAGACATGGTCAAGCACAGAATGGATCTGTTGGGGTTGAAGAGTGAGGAAAACGAAGTTGGTGAGTACAATGTTCATTTTCCTGATCCTGAAGCACTCTTATGTTAGCTGTGCCGAGTTACATTTCCAAATAATGTCTAAATTTTCCACTTCCCTCATAAAGGAAGTGGAAAATGCCCTCTACCCTCTAGTTTCCTTTTTCGTTGATTGAATTAGAGAGGTGAATTTTTTTTATGTATTTAGTTGTTTGAATTAGACTAAATGTTAAAATATTCAGTGTGCGTCGCCCGCACCGAAACCACGATCTCCTACGTGATCATCAACCCGACGACGGACATGCAACTGGAGGAGGGCGACATTGTGTGAGTGCACGACGATTACTAAACATCGCCTCAGCACACCACGCGGTTACACCACCCCTTGCAGATACGTCATTCGTGCGCCCGTGAAGGAGAACGTGCGCAGTCGCAAGGTGAACCCGCGTCGAGGATTGATGAGATCCGAGGCCATGAGGGAGAGCTCGCAGCCGCCACTCTCATCCATGGACTAATTCCCGGTTCCGCGCATTTCCCTGTTCTTTCGGTTGTAAATATCCCGGTTTTCCGTATATTAATAATATGTTATTGCCTCCCCTTACCATAGGTCTGCTTGCTTTGTTCATAAAAAAGAAATGCTGACTTTTCTCTTACCAAAAACAATATTGTGTGTTACGGGTTATCGCTGCTTTGGTTGAATGCACGGTATTGATTCACTCTCTCGCATTTTCGCTTCATTGTTAGAGATCTCCATGACCGGGATAAACGATTTCATTTATATCAAAAACATTAACAACAACATTAACAAGAACAATAGTAATAATATCAGTAGAACTATTTTTCCAGGACGAACGTAGTTGCAATAGGGGTTAAACCAAAAATTTGAATACTGTTATTCCGACGACTCAAACTGCATATATATATTTGCAGTTTGAGTCGTCGGAATAACAGTATTCAAACGGAATAACAGTATTCAAAAAGAATATATTCTGCAAGTATTCGCATGCAGAGACTTTCATTTCGAAACACGGATGAAATCAATCAGATCGGACGTTCGTATAAGTGGTCAATTACCCAGTGGCAAATAATCTCTCGACCGTCCTGCGGAGCGCAAAATGAAGATACGATTCCGAGACCGGATGCACCCGACCCAAAAAGCGTGCCCACTGGGTGTGCTAACGAGTAACATGGGCTTGGTCCCACCCTTTGCCGGCTGGTTTGCCTCTTTTTTAGCGTTCTTATACTTTTCTGAAAATTTTCTGTTTTTTCATTCTCTTAGAATCAGAGTGATTTCGGAAATTCTAGTTCAAAATGGCGAATGCCGACATTGTGTATGAAGCGACTCGATTGATGCTGAGGTTGGAGGATCCGGACAAGGTAAAGCTAAATAATTGTATGGAAAAATGGACAGTAGGGTTGACGAAGCGACAAAAATCCGAACTTTTGATTTAATTATCATCTCATTAAAAACGATCAATGGCCATTCCGGAATGAAAGAATGAAAGTGAAATTGTTTGACTTTTCTTCCGAGATAGTGGAGATATAAATGAACTAGAATTTCGACCGTTCCGAGAGCCGAACGATAAATCCTTACGGACAGTAAAATAATAAAATACGTTTCGTTTGATACACACTGAAAAAAATTGTAGCATTTCCTCTCCATAGTCAATCAGAAAGCGAGTGCACGAGTAAATTAGAGAGACTCAAATATTGATATTTTAAGATCCCATCAGTTCTCGATTGCCTCTTGATGATGGGCATGACTCACACAGCACTCAAGTTTTCAGGACTAAAACAGGTACTGAAAATTAGTCCATATCACAATTATCACTTTTTCTGTGTAATGGTACAATCAGAAAAGTATAATCATTTGAAGTGTAGAGAAAACAAAAAAGATTTTACGATTTTTCAGAAAATCCGAGCACTCAAACGGCATCCCATTCATGGTCGGCAGGCTGAGACTATTCTAACAGAGTGGAAGAATGATGATTTGGCGAATGGAAGCCGGCCGATTCCTTCGTCTTCCAGCTCTACTGGATCATCATCCGGATACAGTAGCTCGAGGTGCGGAAGTTTTCCGGATCATAATTGTTGTATCCAATGCATTTTATTGTTAGTTATTTTTTCATTCAGCGCGCAGAGCTAGTTGGGCAAATCAGATGATTCATTTCAATATTTGTTGTGTTTGCAGCCCCTCCGACTCGTGCGACAGCCTTCCCGAGGCTGCAACACCTCCCGCAGCAGCTGCTGTTGTCGCGCCGTCAATACCCGTAGCAACAGCTGCTGTAACGACAACTGCTGCACCCTCGACAAAGAAGAGGAAGAGCACTTGCGCCGCTGGAGCGCCTCTCGCCAAGCAACTGGTATCAGTTCGAGATAGTCCTTGCAGATATCCGAAAAATCCGAATATTGTATTTATCGTTTCGATTTGTATAATTTCTAGATCATAACGGAGCACAACGAGCCCAAGAAGTGGGCCGATTTCAAGATTCCCAAGGCTGCTGGCAGAAAGCCTAAGACCGCAACGGCGATTCTCTCATCGGCTTTAGAAGAGAAATATGGCAACGGAGACAATTCGAAGGATGAAAGAAGCCAGCGGAAACAAGAGGCTGTAAGGAGAGGTGAGGAGCATTTCACAAATCTTTAGAATCATTTTTTAGCCGATTATCATTTCCATAGAATTATTCTATTTTTTGAAGATTTCCAGAAATTTAAATAAAATTATATTTTTGCAGCGAAATTAATCACAGCCAGGCTGGCGATGATAAATAAGAGCAAAAATGATGAAGAAAAGAAGAGAAAGGAGATACCGAGTCTTCTTACGCTTGAGATTGATCTCACCAAAATGGCTTAATTATTTTTCGTCTGCCCTTTTATTTAATTCCCTGGTTCTTCGTACCCAATTTTGTAGCGGCATCTGGCATGAGATAAAAGTTTAATTTATCCGCCCAAATTCTGATGTTTTTTCGAAGACTCTATGCGACGTGTGGACTTGATGCGAAATACATTAGAATATTTTTATCATCCTAAATTAATCTGTAAATATTCAGGAACTTCATCCTTGCGTGAACATACTGTGCGATGTGTGCACTGCAGAAGTGGAAGTGGTGTCCTTGCGCTGGATTGCCTTGCACCTGGTATAAAAAATTGTATAATTAATGGTAAAATATTGAAAATCTAATCAAAACGCAAACAAATGTAACTATATCCCATTGTTACATGAAAAGGTAAAAGGTGAAGGTGTATCCACGATTTCACAGTCTTACGACAACGCTCGGTGGGTCCCACTTGTAAGGCCACCTTGAGTATTTGTTGAAAAATAACAACGATAGAAAAAGTCACGGACGCTCCGGTTGCCGCTCCATCAAGGATAATCAATACTCACATTACTGCCCGACGATAGCTCGGCGTCGTTAGGATCAGGAAAATCGTGTGAAAACTGGCGTGGCAAAGTTGTACGCAGAGCATGAAGTTCATCGAGCCTGAAATTGATTGCCCAATAGTTAAAATTTAAAAAAATTGTAATCTCGTTTCTTCGACCAAGAATGTTCTTATTTTCTTGAAGATTTCGAAATGAGAACTCACCGGGATTGAACACGAACAATGACATGGATACAACGTAGACGACCATGGGCAGGACTTGAATGCCGAGCGGCATACCGAGCTGAAATACATTTATTACTCGATTATTAATTAGTTTTTATTCTGGACGCTTCGTTACCTGCACTGCCTATTCAATAAATATTCTACATTTGTTATCATTGCGAAACATATTAGATTTTCTGGGCCGCGTTTTATTTTTTTTATACCTGCATAACCAATGTGTACGTCAATTGCTGCTGCATCTTGCGGGTTCGCTCGCTGATTACGGAAGTCTGAAATTGTACTATTATATTCAAACTCTTTTTAAAAATCATCACACCTACCTCCACAGACAGCATCCTCAGGGTCTGAACAACACAGAAAATGCATCCTCCAACGGAGATTAGTATTGCCTACAATTAACCCTGTTACATCAAAATTAGTTTTCGCTCGTGAAAAAACAGCTCATCACTATGAGAAACTCAGAGAAAGATCACCACTAAAACGACGATCGCAAGGGTGGTCGGTATCCACATGAACAGAGTTATTGAGTAGGCGACACCTCTCAGACTGACATCACTGTCGATCAGAGCTATGAGAGGCTGCTGTTTCTGAAGTGGATACTATAAATTTTCAGAAATTCGAGCGATCTCTTTGAATTTCTTTCGCTTACTAGGTGAAAAAGTGGTGAAATGAAGAGAGTTTTTTTTTCTTGTTTCAAGATTCAAAAGGTGATGAATAATTGCAATTTATCGCTCACCTCATTCCTCAAAAATGTGGTCATCTCCTGCTGACAAACGCCTGCTATGATCATCACTACAACGGGCATCTCCAGTGCGACAGTGAAGATGAGACGAGTTATTGCTTTCTCGGTTGTCTGAAAGAGAGATCCATAAAATTTTCTTGTGAATCTCATGTTGTTATTCGTTAGCCTCGCCGTGCAGTTGTTGTGCAAAATAAAACATTCTTGCAATACCAGTACCCAATCTTCGATATGCATATTCTTTGTCCTCAATAGTCCCATAATAGAGCACATTAACTAACCGTAATAAACCGATGATTCGTCAGTCTAGCAATCGCCGTGTACTTGTAGTGCAATGTGAGACAGAGCGCGATAGCGACTTGCACTGTGCACTGGAAGAGAACCACCTGCAATGAATGGACTTTGTATAGCGAATCGATTCTCAATTTGAGAATCAGGATATGGTGGAGGCAGTGGTAACAGTAATGCTATCACGCTTCATCCTACAAATTACTTAGAACAGAAATTTTTTAGAGAAAGTTCTGCACACATATATGCATGCGACAGATCGCATAGAAGTCAGTAGGGAAAAAAGAAAAATCTCGCTCGTAATACTCCAAATACTGGCTCGAGCCCAGTGAGATCAACATGAACTGCTCACCACTCCCGCATGCCTGCCAGTCTCCGACCCGCAGAGTACCCCGTTGCACAGAATGGCAGTCAGTGGGAACAGGAAGATGGGACAGACGAGGAAGCCCCAGCCGAGGTCAACGATGAGGATGGAGATCTGAAAGTCAACTGATTATATATATTTAACAAAATATTTTGTGAAAATAATATAAATAGTTTTCTAAATCCTGGTGGGCATAGTGGATATACGGTAAGGAATCGCTTCCAGTCTAGACGTCGTTTCGAAAGCGCCTTCAGAGGTTTGCAAATGGCATTTGGAACATAACTGGGAACATATTCGATTTTATGGCCCAGGTAACAACCGCTACGAATTTAGAGGGGGTGTGAAATGAAAATGGTAGTCAGGGAATACTCTGCAACAAAAGGCTGGGCCAAAACACGAAGAAGCACCCGTAACTGACCTGCATGAGGATCAAATATCTCGCTAGGGACTGTCCATGACGAGGCGTCCTTGTTAGCATCAGATAGATGACGAGGCCGCTGAGAATTACGGTGACCACGCCTGAAGCGCATTCAATGTTGGAGTATATCCGGCTAAAGAATGTACGAAAAACTTTAGTTTACTGTGAAATGAGGTGAGTTTCACGTTTTCTACTTTAAGAAAGAACAAGCTCAAATACAATCTCGCTTCCGCTTCCGAATAAAAAAAAACGAAATGTCGCCGACCAACCGATGCTGTGCTGATACACGGGCATGAATCCAATCCAAAAGACATCCAGCGTGAGGTTGCGCATGCGGAATTCGTAGGAGGAGATTTCACTGATAATTTTTGTGTCAATGCGAATCAAAACTAAACGAAACGAAAACGAAGAATTGAGAAGCGTACGGAGTTAAAAGTCAATACAAAACGTATTAGTGAGGCTTTCCTTCCCGGGGTAAGTGCTCGCAATGGTAAGTTTCGTTTCACCTGCCGGTAGTTTTAATGAAAAAGGGAGCGGCGACCGTACGACGAAAACAATCCACCTGCCATGTTTTTTTCTAGCGCCAAGTTATAAATTAACTGAACAAAAACAAAAGTGACAACTAGAGGTTTGCTCATGATTATATCCTTGTTTACGGCCTCACGCGTATACAATCGTAAGTAAATCGTGATTAACCTGCCACAAGTGCGCTAGGAAAGTGCTTTGATCACGTTAGGCAGTAAGTCAATAACAATGACGGAGAAGTGTCTCTTGGAATGTCCATTGAAAATCACTCAGTAACATTATCTGATATTGCGGAAAGGGGTCGGAAAGCGTTGTGCACAAACCGATTTTGAAAATCTCTAGTCTCCACTTCAGGTTAGAGCGCATCTTAGGGAGGATCTTTAACTGATGTAGCTACCGAATAACATCGAAATTGAAATTTGGCTACTTCCAGACTGCCAGGAAGGGGTTTCTACACTTCGTTTTGAGCAAAATTCAACTGGATTCATTTATGTTTCACTCAGTATAGAAATCATTCCTTGGTCTGGGCCACTCATCTATCGGTGGAAATAAGTTTCTCAATATCCATTTGATTGAAAACAATGGAGAAGAATAATGGGTAATTCGAGTGTTTCTTCACCGACCGACACGATGTCTCGAGAGTCGCTAAAGTGAGAATGCGAGATATATTCGAAAATGTCTCCGCCGCGCAAATGAACCTTTTCCTCCGCCTGACTTGCTGTGTGATTTGGCATTGGTTTGACATCCCTACTTCTCACGAATCACACCGCTTTTTGGCCAATCGATTTGTCAGAATGAGTTCATTTCAACTAGCTGAAAACGTTATTTTAACTAGTTGATTCATTTCAACTAGTCGAAAACATTTCAATTTCAACTAATTGAAATTTGAAAAAAAACATTTGTTTTCGAGACCTAGCCTAGCCTAGCCTAGGACTGCGGAAGCATCTGCCTCACTTTTCTTGATAATGTATCTACACACAATTCTCAAGATATAAATCAAACATCTGTCATGTTTTCTAAAGCGCCAAGCTACAATTTTTTTCGAGCCAAAACAAACGTGACAACTAGAGGTTTGCTCATAATTCTTTCATAGTTTACGGCCACTTACGCACACGACTGGCTTCAAGGAAATTGACACTTCTTAATGCACACACACCTGCCACTCTGACTGATGAGAGATCGTGAAAATTAAAGAAGCGCTCTCTCAGAAATCATGATTAAAGGGGGAGGGGCACGAATCGAAATTGGTGGATCCCACCACGACGTGCCTGCACCCCAGCTGCACCTACAGTAATCAGCACTGGGCTTCACTCTGTCCTCTCCCTTAACTAAGCCGTCTAGACTCAACGAATATAATGGCACGTAGCCTGGTGGTTGTACTTTTGCCTCGCTATCCGGCACAGGCTGGTTCGACTCCCTCCGTGTGCAAACCTCACTATCTATTGCGGTTATTTTCGACTGCCAATCCAATAAAATCAATACGAGAATACAGTACCCCAAATCGTGCCTGCACAATCAATGAAACTTTAAAATTCCGTAGTGAGCTTTAGAGGCATTTCTAGCACTTCGGATAAACTGATCTCTGATCGGGTAAAGCATCCCTATTACTCCACATGCTCAGCTTATGTGCGAAAATATTCGTGCCCCTCCCCCTTTAAAACGCTATACGTGCGGGAAGGAAAGTTCTTTAATCACGTTAGGTACTTAGTAATTCAATATTTGTGACGGAAAGTGTTCATGAATAAATGAGGTGAAAGAACAGGATAAAGAAGCAATGCGTAGAGTAATAACTGAGAATGAAATTAATTCAGAACAAAAAACATGGTCAGGATAAATTAGACTAAAAGTTCCTCAGTGATCGATGTCAACGCGAAAAATGGAGTGACTGAGAGTCTAAGCAAGAGCTGTGATCTTGTAAGCTTCAATTAGTGGGTGCTTTTTGAGCCAGCTTGTGAGGTTTTGACCGGTTTGATTCATTAAAACTTCTACGATAAAAATACTTACCACACTATATGAATTGACCAGACCTTACCTCATGTGGTTGGTCCTGTTTTACTCCCTTCGAGTTACGATTCTATGGTGGGCGAAGAAAATATCAGTCTTGTTGACTAGACACTTGCTAAATCGTCACACTGTTGTACAAGAAAAGCAATTGCGAATTCGCCGTAATTAATTCAATTTTATAGGGGCAATTACGCGATAACTGCTCACTACAATAGACTTATGAATACTCTCTTACTTTATAATATATTTGTTCATGACATTAAAATCACTCCAATTATACATCACTTCATAAAAACCTACACTGAAAGCTAGTAAAAAAACTTGAAAAAATGTTGTTGTTATTTTTGCAAATCTGAAAATCATTATCCCTCAATCTCACTATCGGGATTCTAGTCCTTGCTTTTCTGCTCGAGTGCACAGTTCTCAAACGGTGATCCAGTTCTCTCTAGGATCACTACAATAGACTTATGAATACTCTCTTACTTTCACGCACTCTTTCTCAGGTCAGAGCGAAAAGAATGGAAAGCAATGTCTCGGATTACAAGTTTGCAATACCGTTTGTAAGTCAGAGACGATGTGAGAGATCACAGTAATGCAAGAGTGAATGCACGTGAGTACGCGAGAACAATACGTTACCGAACGGGCGGTTTGAGCAAACGTGGAGTCGAGGGCGCACACTCTTCCGTTTGCACAGTCTCTTGAAAGTATGATGGAGTAACGAAACGCCTCTGTAGTATCGAGATGACTTCGCAAGAAATGGTCTCTTTATTACGCACACTCAATCGTCATTCAGAGAGGCGAGAGGGTATGTGATCTGAGGAGAGTCATGCCAAGTCATTCATACTGTGGTACTCTCAAGTTTTTTCGTAAGCCGTCGAGGGTCTGACATGCGAGAAAGAATTCAAAGAGGGAAGGCTCTACTCTAGTTTAGGCTTTGACGAAGCTGTCTGACGAAGCTGTCTCCTTTGACCTTTGACGAAGCTGTCTGAACGGAATGCAAAATCGGCATCGACCGCTTCCCATCATTGTTATAGGGCGTATGAGTGTTTTCCTGCATTTTCCACGTCTGAAAACTTCAGAATAATGACTCCTGAGGAGGAAAAGGTGGCGCATCGCAAGGTCTCTGTCATCGCGATCCGGCCTCGGGACGAGGATGATTTCGTATGTAAATTATTGAAATCTGATTTTTCGGTACCGTTCCGGTACTATTTCCAGATCATGAACAACCTCAAGATGGACGATAATAGAACGAGAGACAACGCGGGTAATCTCTACATCTCACGCATCGCTGACAATTATGATGATGAGAGGAAGGCGCGATTTGTCGGCATGGGGAAGAGGGTACGATTTTCGATAATTATTTGAGCTAACCAAAACAAAAATTGCTATTGCTGGAAAAGGAAGGTGTTTGGCGGTTAAGATTTTCTGACAATTCTTTGTCAGTTACTGTTAAGGGCTTTTCCTTCTCTATCCAACACTCCTCCGACCACATTGAACTAAACATTTTTAAAAATCAAAACAATCAAAAATATGCTATTTAAAATATATCTTGTGTACTATCAGCACTCCTCCGACCACTTCGACACTGAACAATCTGCGGAGGAGGCGAATGACAACCGGGCTTGGACGAGGAACAAGAATGGACAGTGAGATTATTTTCTATAAATATGTTGTTTTGGGTATAGCAATGCACAAGCAGACAATGTTAGAAGCCATAGCCGATTTTGCGCATTTGATGAGCTATGAAACTCAACCTTTTTCGAAATGTGGAGACAATCGCTCGAGTAATCGTCATCTCAGACATAGGAATTCAAAATATTGCCCCTATTTGAAACTCTCTCTCAGAGACTACTTCGTCGCTCTGTTAACGATGATCTACGCCCTCATCCTCATCTCCTTCTCACTTGTACAATCATTATTTTCATACGGATACAGATACAGATTTATTCAATATACAGGGATTGTGCCTGTTGAATGATTGAATAAATGATCGCCATTTTTTCATATTAATTTATTTATACATCAATTTAGAAATGAATTAGTTCTAGGTAATCGAGCTATCGCCGACATGGAGCAGCTCTGACAATAGTGCGGAAACGGTTGGAATTGTATTATTTGTAGAACTATAAAAAGCGAGCTAATTACACTTTTTTCAATGTTACCGAAATTGTAGTTTAAAATAATCATTTTTAGATCTTCTACGGGTGGATGTATGGGCTCGGCTCGCTCTTCATCCTCTACACATACGCGTTTATGATCTATCCGAAGTTAGTGAGCTTCAGATTTGTATACAATTTCTTGAATTCAAGTCACTTTTCGACTGTTGATAAACAACTGTTAGAGCTCTATCGTTTTAGATGGTGGAACTTCATAATCTATCGACTGTTCAAGCGGAGAATAGTTCGAAATATGAATGTGAGTTCGAAACAATCTCCTATATTATTGTGCTATTTCGCCGGACTGGGAAGCAAATATCCCATCAATTTTTAGTGGCATTATTTTCATTCAGAAATATCTCATCGCCGAGGTCGGCCACAACGGCGAGGGCTGCGGCACACTGTATCTGAGATTAGGAGCAGTTCGTGAGTTTCAATTATTAAATTTCTATAAAAATATTTATTCAGGTTACTTTAATATACTAGGTACGGCTTCCCGCAAAAAATGGTCTCTTAATTTCGAACACTCTCTCGCAGGTTAGAGAAGCGAGAGAGCTCGATAAATGAGAGTCATCAAGCTATCCGCAAACTAAAGTAATGTGTTGATTAAAGCATTTATTTTCAATATTCGGCTGTCTCTCCATCGTGCTCTTCGGATTAGAGATCTTTCTATGTGCGAGGGAGCAGGATTGCAAGGTGTAAAACAGTTTCTTCATTTCAATTTTTTTTAATCGGACAAAGTGTTCAGTGTCATTGCCTGGTGACAGCGAGTCGCACATTTGATCGTTTTGTTTCAAAAAAATGCGACAATTAAAATTTTTTCAGTATCGCTTCGTAATCGAGCACTGCTTTCTTATCATTTTCGTCGCTCTTCAGATGCATTTCATCTTCTGTAACACTAAGGTGAGCAGGGAGTAAAGAGACAAAACTTTCGTAAAATTTGGCACAGTCGGAGGAATCATCAACACCCCATGCTCACTTCTCTGATCGATGAGCGAGCACTGCGAAATGATCAACAGTTTTGACAGCTCGTGACATTGTCCTGAGAACGTTCGAAACTTGTTCATGCAACCCTAACGATATGGTAGAAGTATCATTTGGGTATGCTTCACTACTTTCACAACTATGAAATGAAGCAAAGGTGCCAATTGTTTTTGCACGCTGATCCCAACAAAAACTAAATATGAATTTCGAGCGCGTTGCATTCGCGTCGCAGCTACTTTCAAACTGGTTGAGTCTCTTCAGATGAGTGTCACTTCTTCACGGTGGATCTGCAAGCTCGGTTTCATGCACCTCGTTGCGGTAAATCTGTGGACGTGGATACGATTCGTGATTGCGAAACAACAGGTTTCTTTGCTTTTGGAATCTCGCCCATCTGTAAAAAAAGTAAAAAATAATAAAAAAAAATTCAGTCCAAAACACAGAAGAAGCTAAAGAAGAAACTGGCCTATGCGATCGAGCATGACATTCAAGGTATAGATTGTGTTTCACTCGGCATTATCTTTGAAAAAATGAGTTATCAAGTTTGTAACGATTTCATTCGCTAAGCTTCAGTTATGCTTCAACTCGTTGATAACAACGATAACAAGAATGAAAGTGCGTTTGGTAGTAACAGCACTGTACATCGTTCCAAAAATAAATCAACTGAACTGTTACCATAAATGCGCGCGTCGCGATTGCTTTGCAGTCCCATAGAATCCTTTCCTCCTAGTCAAACTATCGTTATGAATATTGAGAGCGGCGAGGTCTTTCACGCCAGATTCCTTCCAGAAGAGGAGGCCGAGGCCGCGGCCTCGATAGCGTCGTCATCGGAGAGTGCAGAAGACGACGAGACTGTAGTGACGTCGACTGCAGGGGTAATCAGTGACAAGATACAGACGGTGAGATTAACAGAAACAGCTTAATTTTAAATGAAATAAAAAAAACTATTTATTTCGCATAAAACTTGCTAACATTGTCCTCGTTGACGATGTCTGCCGTTAGAGATTCTGACAGGAAAAATTCGAATAGGTTTCGAGCATCTCACAAATTTGCTCAGGCAAGAGATTTACTAAAATGAATTCAGATTCGGCCAATAATTGAATATGACATTGAGATCCTCGATCAACTCTCGGATGGCACCGTCTCAAACATGACTGACATTCATTCAATCACACTCGCAAACGTGTCAGAGGTATACATTTTGGCACTTATTCGATTTTTGGCCCAAAGTATTCCATTCCTATCATTATTATTCCTTACCCCCTCCACATTCTGAGCGTGTGTTGCTGGGCCAAAAATCGGTTCCTAAAATTTTAATTTGATCTTGCAGCTACTGATGGCACTCTTTGTTGCTGCACGTTGGTTCCGAATAAATTGGTGCACATTTCAGGTCGTCAAGAACACGAACACCTCGCGAACGCTCGTCTCGCAGGAGTCAGTTTCGTTTTTATGTGCATTTTTTGCAATTATCTTTTTTTCCTTGTTGTTGTGTTTTTTGTGATCGCAACAGAATACTTACAAAAGAATATTTATCAACAGAACATCATTACAACCAACAGAAGATGACGAACTCATGAACCGATAATACATAAAACCCATTTTTCGAGTAATTATTGGTTATTTTGCATGGTGTAGACCCTTCACTCAGCGTTCTTCTTGAACACTCCCCTCACTCTGTCGACGAGTCTCGTCTTGAAGGGCGTCTTTCCACTACCCTTCGACTCAATAGTCACGTCGAGGTCGTCGTCGCACTTGCCTTCGGCGACCTCCTTCTCCTTCGTGGCGATAGGGTCGACGGTGACGGCTTCTGAAAATAGAAGAGTTAAAGTTGCCTTCAATCCGCAGTGATGCATATTATTGATCCAAATATCAGTCAATGGGCCTGCAGGAGAAACATCATAAAGGTGAGGATCTTCGTACTCAGTGAAGGGCCAAGAGACAACCCACACTACCTTCACAGTAATCCAGTTAAGAAATACCTGCAACGGCACTTCCGCATCGATCCCTACCACCGTGCTACCCTAGCTTCCTATAACCTCATCTACGATCACAAAAATCTACATCGCATGATCTTTGATCGGCTACCGTACCTTCAGCAACCGCATTCTCCTCCTCCGCAGCCTTCTCGTCCGTTTTCTTCTTGAAGATGGCGGCCATCATGCGATGGCGAGCAGACGAGTAGTGACTGCCTCTGGAATGGAGTTATCGTAATCGAGGCTACCGTACTCTGACTACCGTAACCTTGCTACCGTATCCTGCTTACAGTGTGACTGTCTCTGCATTGCCGTATGATACCGTAGGCTATTGTACCCCGTTGTCGCACTTGCTGACTACGGTAAACGGGCTTCCCTCGTGCCAATATTCCGTACCCATGCTACCGTAATCATGTACCGTACCTTCTCGCGACCTTCTCCTCAAACGAATCCTCCAGCTTCGCCTTCGGCTCCTCCTCCGGCTCCTTCGCCTCGGCTACAGTGCCCTCAGCCACCGTACCCTCAGCTTCCGTATCCTCGGACTTCTCCGCGGTCTCCTCCTCTACGGTAGTGTCCTTGTTTGCCTCGTCGACCGTGTACGTCTTGGCCTTGCCGAAGCGCACGCGCAGCCGGGCCATGAAGCTTGTGCTGTAATGGGGAATACGATGATGTACAGTAATCCATCGTGATCTACCGCAATCATTAAATCTCCGAAACAGTACGCCGTAATCCATAGATCTCGACAGTAATCCGTAATCTACCGAACTACTTCAGTAGCCTGCCACATTCGAACCAATCTACAGTAATCACCAGGAACATGCGAATGCGTACCTTCTGGTGACCTTCTTGGTCTCCTCTGCAGTTTCCTCCGTCTTCTCTCCTTCCTTCTCCACCTCTTCCTCCTTCTTCTCTTCATCAGCAGTAACGGTAGTCTCCTTCTTCTCATCACCTTCCGATTGTTCAACAGTCTCATCAGTCTTCTCAGTAGTCTCAGTATCCTCCGTGGTCTTGGTCTCTTCAGCAGTCTTCTTAGCAAAGCGGGCGCGAACGCGAGCGTAGAAACTGGTGCTGGAATGGGAGATTTTAATCTACGGATCACTATAGCAACTCCAATTAAATATTTTGATACTGGTATCCAAAGACAAGATGGCATTACTCCATTACAATTCATTCTCGATTTCTAGAATTACTGAAACGCATTCGCTCGGAATCCTCGGAAAATAAATTGAACATACCTTCTCGCCACCTTCTTTCCCTTCTTTCCCTCTGCTTCCTCCGTCTTCTCAGTCGTCTCATTCTCATCCGACTCCTTCGTATCTTCCTTAGTCTCCTTAGTCTCCTGAGTTTCCTTAGTTTCTTCAGTCTCCCCAGTTGCTTCCTTGTCCTTCTTCGTCTTGGTGAAGCGGTCGCGGACAGAGTGCACGAAGCGGACACTGAAATAATGTATCAGTTCTATCAATTTAGCGCCTCAAACTTCTTTTGAATCCTATGGCTGTATTTTAGTCTCTTGCACACGATCAATGGTTCGTGATCAACAACTCAAAAGCAAAGCAAAGACGAAAGAACGCAACCACGGGACACTCATGCCCGCTGGCTGTGCCAGATATTAGTTTGCATTCTCAAACGATAATCTCAATCTGATGAAAACAATGAACAAGTCCACCGTATAACAACAAATTAAGATTCCAAAATTATGGTATCCCATCTAATCAATAACTCACGCTCTCCCATCCGGTCCGAACATCCTCATCTTGGACTTCTTCTCGCCCTCTTCCTCGTCGTCCATGACGACCTCGGTGACGACGTCATCGTCAACTGTGACTTCCTGAAGGGAAATATAAATATGATACGGTTGTAATACGGTGGGATGCTGTAGTCAATAACGTTCTGAAGGAAAATGTTAATTAGTCAGGGGTAGAATAGGATTGGGGTACGATGACATAAAATTACGGTAGTACTGAGTAACCGTAAGTTTAGGTGCGTCCGTAGGAGAAATTACTGTAGGTTCGGTGGGATAAAAGGTACCGTACCTGCGTCTTCTGCTCGAGATCCACCTCGGTCAGCTCCTCCTCATCGTCCTTCTGTTCCTGAATGGAGCATACGGTAGCTTGGTGTATTCGGTATTTTTAGGGGATTAGGGTATCTGGGGAAGAATACGGTAGCTTGGGGTACGGTAGGAGGAGAAGGGTACGGTACCTCCGTCTCTTTCTTTTCCTCCTTCACAGTCTCATCCTTCGTGTCTTCTTTCACCTCCTCGGTAGCTTTATTTTCTTCTTCAGACTGCACGTCGTTGGCCTGAAGAAATATTCATTGTTGATCGGTTACGGTATGTCATTGGATACGGTATCGATCGATGCCATAGGCAAAGTTACCGTACCTGCTCCTGCTTGACGACCTCGAGCACCGTGTGCTCATGTTGCTCGGCGGGCTCCTGAAGTGAAGATACAGTAACCGGAGGGTACAGTAGCAGATATCAGTTATCGATAGCATAGTGCCGATCCCGATACAGAAACAGTAACCGGAAGGGTACGGTAGCAGGTTCAGTTATCGATCGGACACTACCGTGTACGGTAAGAAGGGCTGCGGTACCTGCTCGGGTGCGTCCTCGGTCTCTTCCTTGATCGATTCGAGAGACTGCTCGGTTTGCTCCTGAAGCGAGGGTACGGTAGCGATTATAGATTGACGGGAGGCCCTAGGGGACGCAGCAGGTCCTCTAACACAAGAAAGATGAAATCGATTGGGATACGGTCGAGAGGGTTGCGAAAGGTATGGGTACGGTCCTAGACCACGGGAGGCAGGGGTACGGTACCTGTGGTTCTTCCTGGGTGGCCTCCTCCGTTGTTGTCGACTTCTCTACTTCAGTCTGCTCGTCGACTGCCTCTTCGAGAAGCTCGTCGTGCTGGATCTCCTCGATTCCGGCCTCGATTTCAGCGGACATGGTTCAAGTTCTGAAAAAAATATTATAATGACATATCTACGCTCGACTCTCGACGATATTAATGGTAACATATGAGGTGTCTATAACTGGAACTACCAATCACGTAAAATTATCAATAGGCCAACGTGAAGCAAACGAAGGGGAACAAGCAATAATATTCAATAACGGAGAGAGGGTTGAGCAACCAGGGCAAGCGAAAATCAAAGTGACAAATGAGGAGCGTATTCGCGTCAACGAGAGAATGGTGACACGACGCTTGGCGGGAGGGAGGCACTCTCTCGGTCCGATGTGATATCTCGCCTGTCTGATCCGCTAGAGAGTATGTAAACTGAGAGAGTCTAGCAGTTGGAGAGTCCTAAAGTGAGACAGATCAAGTGTTGCCAGGGGGTGATTGTGATAGAGACTAGATGATGAGATTGGGCACTTCAAGGGTGGGAGAGGCGAGATAGTCCCAGGAGGGATTGAGAGAGGACAGGGGAGATGGGCCAGAGGGAATGTTTCGCTGAACTTGATATAATGATGGAATGTTGCATCACTATGACTAGTATGTTTTCCTAAAAAAATTATCGATGTGAAGAGACTTGGAAGGGGATATTTGAAAAATCTAAAATATCAAGAAAAATCTTCCAAGAATAACAAAATTATGATTTAAAAAATCTGACTGATAAGACGAAAAATCGCGAAGAATTTAACACAAAGCAAAGGCAACCGAAAGGAACGACACTATGTTTCCCCTCCGTTAACATTTACGTTACCTGGGAGACATCGCTTCGATACACACCATGTCATTAAACACTAATGTGATCCTCTGTTAATATATTAGAAAAAAGTGATACTATTTTAGTTATTGGCGACATCGCATCCATACTCACCACATAACTTGTTGAACATGCAGCAGCTTGCGTAAAATCAATTTCAAGATAAAATTCAGTTACCTGGGAGAGATCGCATCCATCCTCACCCAATGTCCGGGCAAATACTAACACTAAGTATAATACTCAGATAATTTGCGCCTAGGAAAGTACACATCGAATTCAAAAACGCCTCAAACTAAAGCAATCAAATATTGCAGTTATCTCGGCGACATCGCATCCATCCTCACCACATGCTTGGTAGAGTACGCCCTCATCGGAGCCGCGGTGATGTTCGTAATGTGGATGAGCATCGATACGGTATCAATTATTCAGATATAATTAATTACAAATCACTAGAACATTATTGATCATCACAGTTTTGATGCGGAATGAGTGACGAAAAAAATTAAGAAGTGAAGAAAAAAAAGACGGTAATTTAAATTTTCTAATGGAAAATCAGTATTCCAGAACGAGACTCGCGCTCTCGAGCGAATGCGAAGAAAGAGCAAGATGAGGATAGATTGCACGTAAGATTAGTTTTTTTTTGTCCCGAATTGTTCCAGAGCTACACTACAATACACTCCGTTTCATCACATCGCCCCATCTCCCAAAAAGCGTTTGTGATCGAGCTGGCGAATAGAGTATAAATTACTATAATCCGAAAATTTCAGAGCCACATCGGTCGGTATCTTCCTCGGCGTATTTGTGCTCATACTTTCGTGTATTTCGATGGGCATCAATTCGGTCTACAGTCAACTTCATTTGGTGATTTTTTTCGACTCCAAAACCAAAATACATTACAGCCAGAAGTGATTGCTTGTTTACATTCAATGGCTGAAACATAACATCGATCAATAGATTACTATTACAAGGAGCAAAATAATGGGGGGGCATATTTTTTCTCTTTTTCATATCTTGTTCGAAGCAATCATCTTAAATTTTGGCTTGATAATTGTTGTATTTGCAGGACCAAACAGCTCGCACATCTACTGCCATTTTCTTCCTCATCGTCTACCTCATAAGCATTGCTGGCACCGGAATGGCATTGATTCGGTGGGTTACTTCCTCTTGTTCATTCTCTCAAACATAGATAGGATGCTATTCTACGATCATTGAATATACACTAACCCTTCATGTTTCATGATTCTGCATTTCTGATTGTATTTTGAGAACCGTGCTTTTTTTCAGAATGCGCCGCATGCAGTACAAGGAGTCTGCTCATGGCGAGTCCCTGGATCAGGTAATTGCATTTTTAAGTTTAATTTCGAAATTCAATTTCTTATTTTTCCAGATCCTAATGATCGTCGGGATGATCAGCGAGTTTCTGTACGGTGCTTGTGAGATTGATCTGTTCTTAACGGGAAGTGGAAAAGCGGGTTAGTAATGTTCAAATGATTGAAAATACAAAATTATTGTGAAAAAATGCAGCAAAAAAAAGTGATTTGTTGCTGACGGTAAGAGCCAAAGATGATGAGTTGAGTTTGTTTTCTTCAAAATGTGTTTCACATAGCGTACACAGTGAACAATGAATTGATTTTTTGCCGTACCTCCTTTGAACATAGATAAAAATTATCCACTGTAATATAAGAACCACTCTTTTCTCATAGATATCTTTTTTTTGTATGCTTGAAGAAATTGTAGATTAGCTAACCCATGATAGCACATAATGTCGAGCATACAATGTCAGGCTACACCTCCGAAGGCAACGACTCGATGCCCGTCTTTATCTTCATCGTATTCATCATTCGATACCTTCAAGTTTGTTTTCAAATCTCACTTTCTAATGTTATCTCTTCGATGGTGCTCAAGAACGAATGCAATTGCAGGTGGTGTTGCAATCGGCGTTTATTCTACTCTCCTTCAGGTAAGGCTATGTAAGGTATTCGTCCTATGCAATCCAACTCGAGAAAATAGGCGATCATCTTGATGTTGTGATAATTTTTGAGTTAATCGTGTAAATCGTGCAAAAAATTAATGGTTTCTCATGTAACAATGCTCTGCTTCTAACCGGCGAGAAAACATTGTGAAATGGCAGACCGTTAAATGTTTGCACAGCCCAGGTGTGAGCATTTTGCAATTGGGAGAAATAAATTTATATGAAATGTGGAAGAGCATGAGCGAAGTGGTGTAGTGGTATATGGCGCCCTCCCATTCCATTCTATTCGGGTTTGATTCCCGGTCGTGACACCGCTCCCCGCCCCACCAAGGCTCCCAAAGAAGGGGAATTGGGAGTGGCAAGATCACGCGGTAAAGTATTTAGGTCCGAAGAATAGATTGGGCCCTAGGGACTGAATTGGCGTTATAAAATAGTCACTGGCCTAGCAGTGGGCTCCCGCACTTCGTGCGCCTAGAGTATGAGGTGACCTTTACCTATATTTGCAGACTCTCCGCAGTAAACGCCCTTGAACAGAAGCGTATGGCCGGTCGGCAGATGGTCACGTATTTACTGGGTGACTTAAATAATTCAATCAATCAATACTTTATCAGGATCATGCATTGGGGTTAGGTTGAAGAGCATGCTGATCTCGTCTGTTTCTGTATTCTCTCGGTGAAATCGACCATAAATAATTAATATTAATAAATAAAAATATATTAGAAATTATATTAATGTTCGGTCGTCTATCGTCATTTGCGTGACCAGTTAGTTATGAAAATAAAAATTTATTTTTAAGTATTTTTAATTCAGTCGCCAACGTCTCCCTGTTCGCTTTCCACATCTACGAGGGCGTCGCCACGTCTATCGGGTGAATTCATAAAATCGCATAATTGTACAGACAAGATCAATTCTAATTGTATTCCGAAAGGGTTTCTAAAAACAATAAAATACAGGGGATAATACAAACGAAGTAAATTGAGGTACGACGGTCCCGATCAGTCCTCCTACGAGATTATCATCTTCGCTGTGACGCCTATTATCGCCTTCTACAGGTAATTTAACTTCAAATGATAGTGAACACATCACATCACATCATGTTTATCCTGATCGAAGAGTTACAATTAGGGGTCACAAAATACAATGAAAATGAGGAGGCAAATTCTTCGTATTGATTGATTGTTGTAAACGTCTTCTCTCCACGTTAAACGGGTTCCGTCAATGAGCAACAAACAACATGGAGGCCAGAAATACTATCACTCTCGTCATCCACTCGTTCATACTCTGAAGTCTCCGCATCGAACATCACGTGTGAATGCATAGTATTTCTACATAGATATTCTCGAGATATGAGCCTTGACAGGGTAGCACATCTGATTGAATTGGTAGTATTTTATATCTGAAGTATTGAAGTAGTTATTTGTAAATTTCTTTTTTATCGCTAGGAGAATGAAAAAAGAAGAAAAAACAGTGTGTTTTAGTTGAGACTAGAGAAGCTGAAGGAAGGGGTGAGGGAAGGGACTGCCGCTCTCTCGCAGTGAGGAATGAGAATGAGGGAAGGGGAGGGGATAAAAGGCAAACCCTTGCGCAAGGGTTTCGAATCCTTGCGCAAGGGGTGAGTCTGCAATGGGCCGTTTTCGGTCGTTTGACGTCGGATTTTCTGAGCCTCAAGCATGAAATTTACATAACCAATCCATAGCTGCAATACCAGCACGTTTAACGTTGATTTTACCTGTTCGTTCAACCCAAAGGAAAAAAATCCAGATGAAACAACTGTCAAGGAAAATTTGACCTATAAAAAGCGCAGAGGCCTAAATATCGATTTTATGAAGTCGGTAGAAGTTCCAGGGGCTCTTGGTGTCCTTAAAAATAGGTTTTTGGTTGAAAAATCTGCCGAAGGTGTACGGTAGCTCACTCTAAGAGATCTTTTAACGTCACAAAAGCTTGTGAATCTGATTAAGAAAACTAATATATGCTATTTATACAAAATAGGTCAAAACCCGAAGTCAAACGATCAAAAACAACAATTCCCGGGTCACCCCTTGCGCAAGGGTTCGAAACCCTTGCGCAAGGGTTGGCCTTTCTCACTCTCCCCTTCCTCTCATTCCGCGTCACGCCGCGCACACTTCCCCCTTCCTTCAGCTTCTCTAGTTGAGGCTCACCCTTCAAGCGATTATATTCCACGCCATTTTTCCTGAGTCTTCAATTGAGCATACGTGTAGGGAGTACAATCTGGACGAATTTAAATTATTTGTATAACGTGGACAAATGAAAACTGTGGACTTGTCGCCAAGAGAAAGTTGGGACGTATAGTGTAAAGTGAAGACACATACCGTGAATAAATCATGAAAAAAAGATGAGAGAAGAGGTAAAGGATGTAAAGGGCAGCGGGAAGATGAAATATCGACGGATGAGTCATGGAGTGTAAAAATAAAACGCAAGGGGAGAAAGTTCTGCTAAAGTTTGATAAGCGTTACGATACGATTGCACAAGCCGATGCAAATTATAGATACATTATAGATACATCAACAAATCTCAGATTTCACTCTTCCGTCTGCCTGGCCGAAATCTGGAAGCATGCCTACTCGACGAAGCAGCACAGTGAGGGATCGACTGGGACTTCGATGATTTCAGGGTCGAGCACTCATTAAATTCACACATTTCATACACTACCAATTATAAAATCGATTCAAATCTGAATGTTTTTTCATGATGTGGTCATAGAAATAAACTATCAATCGTTCCCGAATCAAAGAGTCAGACTTGTGCGCCTTCATGATCAATTTGATTCTGTTGTTGCTGTTGTTTTTTCACGTGCGTATCCTGTGCCTGGGGAGCCTCCTGATAACGCTCAATCGCGATTTGCAACATGGAACGACGCTTTGCTTCTCCCGTTTACTCATCACACCATCCCCGTCTCTCACTCCACTGATATCTGCATTGTAGTGTTGAAAACCGACCGAGCGCCTCTATTCGACTTGCATGCTCTCTCGTCTTTCTGACAAGATAACCAACCATATCCAACGAGTCATGCACAGAACGTAAAATATTGATATCAGCGATTCAGTGGTGTCTGGGAAATGATAGCACCAGCAACCAGGGGAGTTGGAAGACGAATCAGGCCATAGGTTATGCATGATTCTGCGGTGTATTTGCAATGACGAGTGTCGGCTGTGGATAAAAGGAGAGGCAATCGAAAAAGTGCACTATAACTAGGGGCCACAACACAGATAGCCGTTATTACACAGATGAGTCAAAAGTTAGCTCAAACTATCCCCCAAGGGCATGATAACATCATACTTTTTGCCGTTTGTCAATATCTTGTCTGGGAGCCGCGCTAGAGCCCGAGAAGTGCGCGCAATGCACTGGGAGAGAGAAGGGAAAGGCGAGACGAGAGGGAAAGGGGCGGAGCCTAATTAGCGTGTGTCTCTCTCCCTCTCCCCGCCCTCTCGCATGCCTCTCCCCGCCCAAAAAACACAAGCCCGGGAGCAATGCTAAAAATCTAATTTTTTCTCTAAAAATCCTAAAAAAATCCAATTAGTCAGAAAATTGCTGTCCGAGCAGAACTTTCAAACTGAAACATGTCAAAACGACCCATTCCCTTCGTTTATATGCAAATTTGATCGTCTTAGCGATGTAATGTATTTCTCGGACAGTGCTCGATGGATAGGTAATGGTAACAGCTATCCATAGCACTTTAGAGCGAGTGATTTGGTTTAGAATGAAGCTTGTGTTTTTGTTTTCTCGCTTTTCGGCGAAATCGTGTCCGCACAAAGTGGGCGGAGCTTGTGGCCCCTAACTATAACTCATGATTGCGGGAGATCAAATTCGTATTCTTCTTTTTATAAATTAAATCCTATGCTTTTTACAACTTTTAAAAGATGTGAAATGCTCCACTAGACCGGTGTTTGAACATCAGCGTGTCGCCTCTTCATTTCACTTTTCGTGCACACTATGATTGATGAACGACGATTTCTCACATTTTGACCTTGCGCAACTCAACTTTATTTAGTGGAGCTAGCTTTTGTAATTGTTTGTGCGCTTACTTCACTTATTACAGCGGTAGAATAAAAAGACCACGATCTCTTTCAACTGAGTTTTTCCTGAAAAATACACAATAATTTTCCCTGTCTTAATTTTAAGATCCTAGACGATGTTTCCTCTTGACGAATCCACTTATTTTCTGTTGTCAGAACAAATCAGCAATCAGTGATCGGTAATCAAGCTATCACTACGCTCAATCCACGCTATCGAAAACAGTCGAAAACACGCCATTTCTTATCGTGGTGAGGTGTGATGTTACTCTTATTTCGGCCCACTATCTCTTCCGCTATAGAGACTGTGAAGAGTTGAATGGCTTTGCTCTCCCCATTTCGCACACTATCCCTCCGATCAGAAAGGCGAGAGACCATGTAAAATGAGAAGAATCAAGTGATCCCTAGCGTGAAGAGTGAGGAAGAGTAATTGCCTGGGTAGCCCCTAGTCTTACTGTGAGAATCAAAGCCGTAGCAAAACCATTCGACGGACAAGGTAGTAGCGAGAAAACATCGGAACACTAAAATAGGATGTCATGCTGTGCCGATTTCTGATGAAATTCGCTTTTTCATTTCGCTTTTCCAAGTGTTTATGAATGCAGCTCACACCTATATCAATAAAAGTAAAATATTCAGTGGAAAATTGAAATAAAAATCATATTTCATCAAAAATTGGCACAGCATGACATCCTATTTTAGTGTTCCGATGATTTCTCGCTACTACCTTGTCCGTCGAATAGTTTTGCTACGGCTTTGATTCTCACAGTATCTCTCTTCAAATAAAAGGCCGCATCACAGTGGTCTCTGGAGTGAGCTCAGAGACACTCGCAGTTTCTTGTGTCTTGTTGTGGTTCTTTTTCGAAGAGATTCTCAAATAAAATGGCTTTGAAAAAAATGGATCTTACATTATCGCGCGCTTTCCGTTGTGTGAATTCGCGAAATGAAGAGATGATTAGTCATCCGCATTTAATGTAGCACATCAGTCATGATCGACTGGGGCCGATTGGCTACTCCAAAGTTTAACGTCAGCGAGCTACTGAGCATCACCCTTGGCGCACCTGTACATGTGAGTGCGCGTGTTTCATTTTTTCACGGAATAGATTGTTTCTGTTTCCGAAACCATATTCGCAGTATAAATAGAACATTAGGATACCAGGGGAAAATCGTTTCACCCTTTCATCTCTTACTTTGTATTGCGTTAAGGGCTTCGACGAGCATAGAGCGCGCGCATGGGTCGCTGATCACTGGTATTTCGCCGTACAGGTACTAATTAAGCATATTCTATTTAATAAAGTGTGCATTTAAGTAAATCATACACTAGCTAATATTTAAAATGCAGTCTCCGTAAGAACGTCGGGATCCGGAGGGGAAGTGGCACAGTAGCTCAAAATGGTCTCCGGGGGTTCATACTTGGTGGTTAGAGTCCCTAGGGGTGGGATACACTTCAGCCAAAAATTTGACCCCAAAAGTTGATCTTTGATCTTTGATCTCGGAAAATTTCATCTTCATTTTAACCCCTCATGTGATACACCATTCGATAGAGCATCAAAAGTTATGTATAATCCTAAGTTTTTGTAATCCTAGCTTTTTCGGTTTTCGAAAAATTCGATAAAATGTTGAATTTTCATGATTTTATTTTTTTCAAAAATTATTTTCGCAATGTTCCAATGATTGCTACCCCCTGGAAATAAGATATTATATGTAAACTTACACAAGGATTCCAAAAAAGTTAATGTTGAAGCTTTCCGACATGCCCGGACATCACTTTCTTTCGAAAAACTAGCACGCAATAGCGCGCAATTGTCGACACGGGTTCGAATCCGCTTGCCAACATCAATCTTTTGCCAACTTTTATTTCTACCCAAATGATGTTCTTTCGACATAATTTCACTTTTGACATCTTTGTGTTTTATTTTAACAATGTCTCGACACTTTCCACCCTCTTTCGTGGTCATACCTCATTTCGACTTTTTTCACATAAGGGTCCCCCCTTATGTGAAAATATGAGGTCGGGGGTCATGCCGAAAACGAATCAGAACCGAAATATTATGGGTTAGGGTAGGAAAGGATGTCAAATTATGCATACTGATATCTTCAGAAGGGGTATTTGAGCCGATTTCGGCATGACCCCAAACTTCATATTTTCACATACCCTTATGTGAAAAAAATCGAAATGAGGTATGACAACGAAAATGGCTGGAAAGTGTCATAACATTGTTAACATAACATGCAAACATATCAAAAGTGAAATTATGTCGAAAGAACATCATTTGGGTAGAAATAAAAGTTGGCAAAAGATTGATGTTGGCAAGCGGATTCGAACCCGTGTCGACAATTGCGCGCTATTGCGTGCTAGTTTTTCGAAAGAAAGTGATGTCCGGGCATGTCGGAAAGCTTCAACATTGTCTTTTTTGGAATCCTTGTGTAAGTTTACATATAATATCTTATTTCCAGGAGGTAGCAATCATTGGAACATTGCGAAAATAATTTTTGAAAAAAATAAAATCATGAAAATTCAACATTTTATCGATTTTTTCGAAAACCGAAAAAGCTAGGATTACAAAAACTTAGGATTATACATAACTTTTGATGCTCTATCGAATGGTGTATCACATGAGGGGTTAAAATGAAGATGAAATTTTCCGAGATCAAAGATCAAAGATCAACTTTTGGGGTCAAATTTTTGGCTGAAGTGTATCCCACCCCTAGGGACTCTAACCACCAAGTATGAACCCCCGGAGACCATTTTGAGCTACTGTGCCACCCTCTCCGTCGTTCTTACGCAGACCGCGTTTTAATTTCAGGCCAACATCGCCTACTTCTTCACCATTTTCAGCATCAAATACTTCATGAGGAATAGGTAGGATACTTATTTATCCCGCAATTTATATTTTATTTGTAAATTAAACTTGGATTCTTTATTTTCTTCGTTTTTGCTTTCAAAATAAAAATAACGATAATGATAATTAGATCAATTACTTTCCAGGACACCCTTCGAGCTCACCCTACCCCTCAATATCTGGAACGCGCTCCTCGCCATTTTCTCCATTGGCGGTTCACTGAGCGTCGCGCCCGATTTCTATGGTATCCTCTGGAACAAAGGATACAGAGGTGCGCGAGAATTTTCAATTTTGCAGTACGCTCTTCCTTATCTGTTATTCAAACGAAACCATTCGGAACCTAAATACTTTGAAGCTGATTGAAAACTGTTTTAAAGAACATTCAGAAAAAAATCTTTTATGCGTATTTTGAGAAAAAGTCAACCATTATGTTCTGATTTACTGAAATGATAATTGCAGCCGCCTACTGTGACAATGCGGGTCTGATGACGGGCGCAGTCGGCTGGTGGGTGTGGCTGTTCACCATCAGCAAGATCGCCGAGTTCGTCGACACCATCTTCGTTGTGAGTTATTTTACGAGTAGAATTCGATGTAATCGTCTACTCATTTTACGAGACAGTACCTCAAATGAAAAGTTCTTGCTTCTATTTGAAATAAAAAGAATATTTGAGATGTCGCAGTAAATGCAGAGATTCCCGACTTGTCAAATCACATAAGAGTCCGTTTGCGTAAGAGTCGGACAAGGGTTGGCACAGCTCAAAAATCTCGATTCTCTGAAACTATGTGATTTGGGGCTCTCGAGGGTGCCGATGATGATGGGCATATTCATTTTTCATGTCGACGTCCCGTTGGCCTCAGATGGCGTGACGTAGACAGTTTTCGGCGAGTGAAAAGTAGTGGGGAAAACGACCCTAGATCGGACCGGAATTCTGTGAGGATTCCAAAAACATTTTTTTCAGATTTTTCTTGCGTCCGCGTAAGCTTTTTCAGATTTTTCTTGCGTCCGCGTAAGCGTACACAGTGAACCCTCTTGAAAGTAAATTTTGCCATCCTTCCACCTGTTGACTTCCGAACTTTTGATCTACCCGAGTCTCTCTAGCATGACCTCTTCCCACTCTCTGCGCTCTCTCGATTTCCCGTGCTCTCTCGCCTCCCTCGGGATGGAAACTCCGATCGATCAGAGGAAGGAAGTAAACAAGTAGAAAGATGGCAAAATTTACTTACAAGAGGCTTCTCTATGTAATTCATAAAAGCTTACGCGGAAGCAAGAAAAATCTGAAAAAAATGTTATTGGAATCCTCACAGAATTCCGGTCCGATCTAGGGTCGTTTTCCCCACTACTTTTCACTCGCCGAAAACTGTCTACGTCACGCCATCTGAGGCCAACGGGACGTTGACATGAAAAATGAATATGCCCATCGTCATCGGCACCCTCAAGAGCCCCAAATCACATAGTTTCAGAGAATCGAGATTTTTGAGCTGTGCCAAACTTCTTCAGATTTGTCCGATTCTTAGGCGAACGGCCTCATAACGTATCATAATAGCAAACGCTTGCAGGTCCTCCGCAAGAAGCCGCTCATGTTCCTGCACTGGTACCACCACATCTTCACCTCGCTCTGGGGTAGGCGTAGTTTTCCGTTATGTTCCAAAAACGGTTCATTTCCTTCTCATCAGTACTTTTTTGTTGCTCCGTCAACATTGTAATTGTGCTCTTGAAAAGAAAAAAAACCAATACTTTATCTTCATTCCTCGTGTTCTCTCTGATCGTCGAAGGAGTACGCTGAATAAAGAGCTGGACTATTCATCCCAACACCCAATCAAGCGTATTCCAGCCTTCTACTCCTACCCGGTCATGCCCGCAGTCCTTCGATGGCTCATCTACCTGAACTATACCGTGCACGGCTTTATGTACTCGTGAGTGAATTATTCATTAATTGTCTCCGCAAGGATGGTATAATTGCGGGTAAGGGGCGATAGGGAGTTTTAGAGTTGTTGTTTTTTTGAGTTCAGTTGAGATACGCTAGGCACGAGGTAATCATCGATTGTTTACATTTATATAAATTTTTTACAGATACTACTTCCTCCGGTCGATCAACGTGAAGATTCCCGGCTGGGTTGCACAGTACATCACATCGGGACAGATAGTGCAGGTATCGTATTGAACATGATATTGTACTCGAAATACACCTCAACATCTCTGTTTTACGCTGCCACCTCATGCTATTACACAACATTAGAGGCCAAACTAATAGATCATTTTTGTTAATACTCTGGCGCGGGATCTATGGAGATTAGAGTTCCAAATGAGTCTCTCCATTTCACACATTATATTTCGCGTGTCTGATCGGTCAGAGGTGTGTGAAAAAAGAGACGGTTATCCAAATTACCAGGATCTGTGATGAGTCCGGTTGCAAAATCACAAAGGAAATTTGCAAGTTGGCATTTCCCTCGTCTCCCCGTCACTGTTATCACAAAAATAATAATATAATAATTCCAGTTCATCCTCACCATCATCGCGCTCTGCTTCTGCGGCTACGAACACTACGTATACAATGTATGTATTTTCAGAATCAGAATAAGAATCTTAATCAATAACATGCGAGTAGTTTGTCTTCAGCATAATATTAAAGCTCGAAATACGCGCTCTCGATTTTTCCTTCTACGAACTCTTTCGCAACACGAATTGCCAAAAGAATGTGCGAAGTTAAACCTTGAGTCTAAAGCTCTAGTTGAATTGGCGCTGGTTTCACCCGAACGTATAATAACATTACCTTCACATCTTCAGAGCATGGGCGACTGCGATTTCCACGTGGGAGCGATGTGGTTCACTCAATTCCTGCTCATCACGATTCTCATCCTCTTTACTAACTTCTACCTCCAGTCATACGTATTCAACGGAGGCAAGGCAAAGTATGTCCATTTTTTCTCAGCACAGCAGATCGCAAAAGTTGCAAACTCTACTGAAAACTAGATACATGCTAAATCATTTATGTAAATACATTTTACAATGTTATTGCTTGCAGGTACAAGAAGGTGGTCGAGCCCAAGAAGGAGAAATAAATGCAGATCTCGAGGAATTATCATAATTAGCCTATTCAATTTTGGAGATTTATTGAGCATAAATATTATGAATATCGTAATGCGAAAAAAGTACAAAAATTCACATAATAAAAACAAGAAAGATATCAACAATATAATAAATAATCGAAACAAAACTGGTTAATTATAAATTGTACAAAAATTGTATGATTCCCGAATACCGCCTGTTTTCGATCTACCAGAATTTTATTTTGATTCAAGCTGTTCACTGACGCCACACAAATTAACTGGCTAATACTTTATCAAGATTTGCCTGATTCAAGTAATCGTTATCGCAACAATTCGTAAAACACACCAACTGACAACAGTAATAATGATGTGAAGATAAGTATAAATTGAAGATGAAGTGATTCCTTCCTCGATTTCACAGTATCCATATTCATGAGAGTACATAGTTCGTCATGAGAGCACATAGTTTTCCATATTTTTGAAGAAATTTTTCCGTGTCTTCCATCGGTTATGATGAATGACTTGATGAATTGTGACAGTTTCCATTGATTGAATTGTGAATATCCCATCCACAACTTCCCTTTACTACACTTTTGAATAATTACAAAATCATTATTTCGTAAAATAATAAAAATTATTCTTGCAGTTCGAATTGTTCATACATCCTCACGTACATGGTATCGGCTCGGCAGGTGGGACATTGCAGTTTCAATCTGAATTGTTTTGTTATTTTAGGTCACGTTTCACAGGGGTATACAGCTTTCGCAGTTACAGCGAAAGAGTGTGAGCAATGAAGAGATAGTGGTCGAGAGGAGATTGTAATGATCGCTTACCTCTCAGCCATTTGCACTGCGCAAGCGAGGCAAACGATATGCCCACAGGTGACCAGACAGGCTCGGGCGTGCGGTTGAGGCGAACAGCACACCGGACACTCGAGCTTTGCTACTCGCGATGCTGATGATTCACTGGAAGAAGTATGCTCATTGGACGTTATGGATGTGTGGATGGGGTTTTCAGAATGCAGAATACGTCTATTCATTTCGCGTGCTCTCTAATCAATTTGGCCGGTGAGAAACAACATGGAATGAAGAGACGGATACTTTATTTTGACAACCCTAAGGGGAATGAAGTTCTGATATTTCTTGATGAAATTCACTCACCACTGCGCGTCCTTTTCCCGCAAACTGTTGACCCTTTTCTTCTTGTCTGCCGGTGTTTCAGGGGATGTCGTGGCTATTCGATTACAGTGCAACGTTTCTGCAGCTCGCAAAAACTCGAGCGTTTTTATAACACCTTTGTGACCAGCATCCTGAAGTTTTTACTTTTCAAATGTAAGTTTGAGTAACAATCATATTCCAAATATGTACTTTAATGTGGAACGTGTGTTCGAAAAAAACGAGTCATTTCACGCACTCTCTCAGGCGATCAGGAAAGACAGAAGCTTGAGCGGTCTCATCCGTGCTGGAGTTATACAGGAGCTCATCTCTGTATATCATTGACCGATTTGAAAGAAATATAAAGTATACTGTGATAATGATGGTGGTCTGCTCTCCAATAAGGTTGGGAAGAGAGCATGAATCAGGCATAGCCATTCATTCTCGGCCCTGCAGCGACAAGGTTGTGGTAAGCAAAAAAAACCAAATGTAATGAATAGTGACCTTTCAAAGGGATCGAAAACGGGTAGATATTACCTTTATAACTCGCCAAGCTGCGTCGACTTTTCTGTATGCCGCCCGGCTCTCCGGGGTTGGTAGTCGGTTCATGTCCGCGTTGACTGCCACTTGTGGCTGAAATGAGGACAGATTAGTCAGGTAAAAATGAATTTTTTTTTAATTATAAAAATAAATATATTTAGAAAAAAAATTAAATGAAATAACTTACAATCGGACGGGCTGCGGGGATGGGCTGCGGCATGACTGATACGAATATTTCAATTCGCCCTCTCATTTAAACTTTTGAGACGTTGGGGACTTCCATATTGCCCAGACAGGCCGACATCCGATACCGTTGCTCTCTCACTTTCGCGTGTTCTCTCGCTCGTGAAAATCGGAGTGCAGATTGGTCGCGACCGATGAGTATTCCATCTCAGGTTGGCCAGAGGGCAAGCCATTACGGCAGCTTTGGTGGACTTCCGATCTGTTCAGGTAGGTTCAGGCAAACATTCTTTGTTTTACGACCAGTGCTGAACAATGGAATGAATCAATGAAGAAGGGAGGGGTGATAATAATGGTTTTACGAGCTGTGTAAAGAAAAGCATAAAAATGGTATAAAGCTGCCAGGGGCGATATTCACTCTGTGCGGAACCAGATAGTTGGGATAAGCATTAATTCTGAGCGATATCATTTGATCGAGAAGATGATAGCTGTTCGTTATTTCCTTTATGAATCGAGATAAGTTTTTAATTCACTTTCCCACACTTTCACAGCCAAGGAACGGTTGAAATTTCTCATTCTTTTATTCGGTGTGCGTTCGAGATGTGATGCAAATAATCAGTTGATAATCACTCAACGATAATATGAATCATCGTTGTGCCAACAGCAGAGATGGATCCGTCGGGGTGCTGGAATTAATTAAATTAATAATTAAAATAAAAAACAAATATATATTACATAAGTCTTTCGAGGTTTCTCGTCGGGAGAAGTGTATGCGCCGGCATCCGCGAGTGTCACCTGATATTGTTTTAGTTCTTTTTTTTGTTTTACGCGACAGTCCTTCAGGTGTAAGTATAAATATACTATGAGAAGAAAATGTTGATTTTTGTATTTACCTTATCAATAACAAGCGTGCCATCATTGGTAACGTGTGCTCCCTTAGTAATCTTGAAGTTCTGAAAATATCGCATAAATTGAAATGTTAAAAAATCTTAACCTTATCGCGCCACTGACCGCACTCGATGCGCTTATCGACCGGCTCGCAATATCTGCATCAAATAAACATTAAATAACAAAAAGTACTTAATATCGAAATGTTCAACTTGTCAGTTAGAAAAATACGGGAAGGTATTTTATTTGAGAGTTAATGATTGATTGCTATTTACTAGGGCATCTAGAAAACGGTTTTGGACAGAAAAGATAGGCCCGGCGACCTTGAGTCAAATTTGCGATTTGAGAGATGGCCTAGTGTGACGGTTTGACGGTTTTTTTAAAGTTTTTTTTATGACAACAAGTCACAACCTGATAATCTGTTTTCCACCCGCCTCGGTCGTTCTCTGCCAGGTGCGCACGCCTCTCATGGGCAGCTCAACCTTTTCGCCCACATGAAAACATTTTGTTGGCTTTTTACAATTCTCTTCTAAAATATAATTTTGCTAAATTTTAATTCTATGAGAATGAGATTGAAGGTAGAACCGATGTTTTCCGTTTTTTTTGGTATATTAATGCTGCCAATGGCCAGAAAAAAAACGAAATAAAAGCATTTCTCTCAAAGTTGGATTACCTTCGCTTGTATGAACGCTTTCGCGGCCATCGAGCAACTGCACAGAGCGGCAATGAGAATGAGACGGTTCATCGATGCTGATAATTTTTTCTTAAACTATTATCTTAAATATCAAAGAAAAAAATGAAGGAATGAAGCAAGGTGGTCGGAACAGGTCGCCATAATACTGAAGTCGGGAATAGGCGATGGAAGGGAGATTGATAATTGAATATGAAAAGTGGATAATTTGAGCGAATTTATAGCAAATTTTCTGCATCTGCAATTGTGTAATATGGGAAAATGAGATCCAAAAGAGTGTGGGCGATGAAGAAATCAATTCTGATTGTTTGCTGAACGGATTTAATTTTTCAATAATGATCGCACACCGTAACTTTCTGTTCAATTTCTAATGATTTTAATTGGTACCTCATCATGAATTTGTAAGGAAGACGAAAAAAATCATATTTATTTAACATGCAAATAAATTAGTGCATTACTTTATATTTTATTTTATATTTTGTAACATGCATTTCATATAATCTTCTGGTTTTACATTTTTCTTTTTTCTTTAGTTTTTCTTTCTGTGCCAGACATTGTCGTTTTGACGTTCAACTTGATTTTGTCGGCCGGAGTACCGTCTGGATTCTGCAAAAAATAGTGGTTTTCATTTTTTTTGTGGAAACTCAAAATCTATCTAATTGACAATAAAAAATATGAACCATACAAAATAATATAAAATATAAAAATATTTTTTATAAAAATAAAAATAAAAATATTATTTTAAAAATATAAAAATATGAAACGCGAAAACCCAATTCCCTTCCAAACGTTGATCACACTTACGCCTGATGTCGGGCTAAACCTGAAAAACAAACAACTCACCTTGGGTTTGGTTTGCTTAACGTCGGGAGACCAGTAGTGCGCAGCGTCTTTCAATTGAACCTGAATGCTATCTAAAATATCAGGTTGATTTAAAAATTGCTGTGAAGCATATTTCGGATAGTCCCTTCGTTTTCGATCAACCTATCGTGCTTCTTAAAAAAAAGTGAAAACATAAACAATAATATTAGAAAGTTTCTTAAAGAGGGAGTCCCGCGAACAGCGCGGGCGACTATTCAAAGTGAGGAAGGAGAAGGCGCGCTCTCATCATTTAGCACGCTCTTTTGCTTGTTGCCTCGTTTCAGGGTCACTTGGCACGCTTTGCTCATATCTCAGTTCATACTAAAATTGAAAACATGGGATTTTCGAAAGTGTTATCGGATAGTGCTAACGCTTAGGAACGGCGAATAGCGTTTTCCTGCCGTAAAACATTACGAAATCCCAATGAAAAGCGGGTTTTTTCCAAAATTACTCAAAAACGGATACTCCGAGAATTTTTTTGTGTAAACACTTTTGTTTCCGTCTCATTGAAAGCTAAATTTGGCTTTTTAAAAGTCCTGATTCGGCCATTTTGAAGCGAGTTATGGTAAAAAAAACTATTTGTCGAAAAAACGGCGTCCGGGCTCTACTAGTATCCGGGGATATCAAAAACCTACTATATGGTGACTTCATAATGGGTCTGGGGGACTTATTAGAGCAAACAAATCTTTTGTGTTTACAGGAAATTTTCGAGCAACACACTGATTTATAGTCGAAAAAACGATTTTTCCTAATTTTCAGGTCGAAGACAACTTTACCAAAAAAACTTTTTCATATTGTGCTTTTTGGCATTTTTGTAGAGACTTCTGAGACGAATTCATCGCGTAAAATCCTCTCGCTGCGCGATGAAAATAAAGCTGATTATGGTCATTTAAAGTTTTGGGTAAAAAAAAACTCGATAAAATCGATAATTGATCAAACCAAGTGGATGGACCTCCTCCTGACCCCTTAGGGTACCTACCAAACAAGTTTCATGTAAATCGGAGACAAAAAAGATTTTTGCTAGTGGAAAATCTTGCTCTTTTTCCTACACTCTTACAGGAAACCCGTGATATAGAGCAATGTACACAGTCAATTGCACTCGAGCCCGAGGGCAATCAAAAAATACTGCGAAAAGATGTCTTTCGGAAAGGTAGATGTGTGCTAGGCGAGACGAAAATGAAAGTGAATGTAAAATGATTGAATTTTTCGAAATTTCGTTCGAAATTTACTCGTCTCTTCTTTTCATGCGCTCGCATCCCAATTCTGATCGATCGACCAAAACAGGAGACCATCTCCTCTGATTTAGCGCACCTCTGATTTAGACCTCGAAACCAGAACAGAGCCGGGAGATTGACGATTGATTGTGAAAAGTGAAGAATGTGAGTGTATTTTTAGCGAAATTTCTGCATCAGAAAGATTGTAGGGGCGATGAAGAATTCAAAGTTGGTTGGTTGCAGAAGGGATTGTTTTTCAAATATTCGTACACCGTAACTTTCTCGGTAATTTAAAATGATTGTAATCAGTGTCTCATCTTGAATTTGCAAATATTTATTTCGACTTTTCTAACATTCATTGTATTCATTTCTATATGTCACGATTTCTGTGATTTTTATTCCCTTTCGGATTTTTATTCCCTTTCGGACCGAATAAGTCAGACAGTGGTGCTGTCACCCACATCTTGATTTTGTCGGCAGGTGTACCATCCGGATTCTGCAAATATAGGTTTTTTTCATTTTTTTTCGAAGTACTTTTTTTGTTTCGTAAGATCTAGCTGACAATAAAATGTGCCATCTGTTGCGTCCAAACACTGTACGTAAATCCCAATTTCCTACCGAACGTAGTCTCTCAGCAAAATAAAACTCGCATTGGGTTTCTGCTGCTTAACGTCGGGTGACCAATAGTACGCACCATCTCTCAAGTTAACCTGAATGATTTCTTAAATGTTATCGGTTGTATATTTCATCACGGCGCTAAAGAAGAAAAAGGGATTTAATCAAGAATGGCACTCTGTTTTTCGGGCGACATCAGTGATTGACAAATGTAAAAAAAACGCGCAAATTGCTATTCATTTGTTAGCCCCAAATAAAAAAAATGCACGTACCTTTTCAAACAAGAGCGATCCGTCCGCCAAAATTTTGGCTCCTTGACATTCATCCAATTTTCCATCAGGTTTTCTCCCATCATAAACTGACTAAAATTTTCGCATTTCTTTTCGAATCGTTCGTGAAATTCAAGTTGATTGTTTAACAGGAAACCGTAATACGATCAATGATTTCAAGCGATATTTCAAGTTCGACTTGATTTAAAGAAAGAAAAGATATGAAGAATATAATACATTTCACCATTGAATTAATCCAAACGCCACACGCCGGGGCCTTCTCATTCGGTCCGCAGAATCTTAATATATTTCTGAACGATGAACTGTAATCTAAATTTCGAACGTGGAAAGATTGACCAGTGTAACACTTGTTTGAAGACGATAATAACAGAAAAATAACAAATATATTGTTGCAAAATTATCAAAACAACAAACTTCAGAGACTGTATAATTGGATCGAATCTGCGTTGACGATACCAAGTGCGCACTCCTTTGCCGACGTTGAGTACGACACGGGAATTCCTCTGAATTGTGGAGAGACATAGCTCTAATTCCGAATTGAAGTATAGATCACAAAGCCTTTATGCTTAAGATTTTTCAGGAACTATGTGAGAGAATTTAAAGAAGGCGTAAACTCAATATTTTCGAGGGATATCTGACGTCATATGCCGATTCAGTAAACCACATTCCGAATTCGAAAATTATAACTCGTTAGCTCAACTTTGAACTGAGTTACACGCGCGCAAAGTTTCTACAGGGCAAAATCAAGATGCGCGGTGCAAAGGGAAGGTGTCTAGGTCAAGACGCAGAAGAGATGGGAAGAGACGGGAGAGGAGCGAAAAAATCTCGCGTCTGTTACTCTCACCCTCTTCCCTTCCCCACCGTACTTTCCCCTGATTGCACAGGGGAACTGCTTCCCAGAAATTGGAGTTTACGCCTTCTTTAATGAGTCCGATCTGGTGCGTTCCAAAGTTGTGAAAATATTCAATTTCCGCAATTCGCAGCAAAAAAAATTGCGCCAACACTTTTCGAGTTATTTTTGAATGTGAGATGTGAAGTCCAAAAATCGCGAATTTCATATTCCGCTAATATGCTGTTTAGCGGTTTTTCACTTTTTCGTTGTACTCAGAACTGACTTTTTTCTTATTTTATATGTATACTTATTTTTAATTTTTTGCTGAAATGGTTCCTAACACTGATGCCATTGGATTATGCCCAAAGGTAAGATTTGAAAACCGAGCTAAAAATAAATCAATAAATGTATTACAGAGTACGTTATGTCCGTTATAACGGCGTATACACATCCTACTAGAGCTGCAAGAATGAGAAGACGGGCCATTTCTGAAATGAAATTCGGGTAAAAAATATTTATATTAAAAATGGTGATTTAAAGGGAATAGAGGAAAAAACAAGAAAACGGTACTGCTATCCAGTCTATATCAAAAAAGCGCCTTTTATACCATGCTATAGTAGCCATTTCGCATGGAGCTTTTTCGCAGCTCTCTCGGAAACGCTTGCTCTATTGTTGGTTAAGCAGAAGACAGAGGATGCTGAAAACAGAGAGGTGTAAGATGGATTTCTTATTTTCGGGGGGATGAAAGAAGTTTTCAAATTTTGTATCATAAAATGTATGCATTGATCAATCATCGCTCCGATCCATTTTACTTTTTCTCTCGGGGTGACGATCCTTCCGCAAATTCACAGTAGAGAGCCGAGGGTGAAGTACAGAAACTACGGGGTTATAGTCTGTTCATTCCACTCACTCTCTCGACATTAGACTGGTTAGTTGAGGTAAAGGTAAAGGTATAGTTCTGCATTTTCCTCGCTCTGCGGGCGAACTAGCCTGTCGTCATCGTCGAGTATTTAGCAACGTTCGCTTATCATGGGAAAACCAGTGTCTGTTGCGGGACTGTTGCGGTACACCGCATGTGTGCAGGTGGAAGAGCTTTTCCTTACTCTCAGATTCTCACGCTGATATCGTTAGGCGGACAGAGGAAAAGAGGAGTATGATTCTTCATAGAGATGAAAGTGAACATAAAATGGAACAATTTGGTACAATGAAACGCCTACATTTATCTAATTCTTGTTCGGAAAATGATTGTAGAGCACAGTGGTGTGTTGTCATAACGCGCACCGCCACTCCATCTCACTCGGGTTAATTTCCCGGTCGTGTCACCGTGTAGGCCCTTCCAAGACGCCCTAAAGGGAGCTGGAAAGATAACGCGTAAAATTGGCCCGAAGAAGGGATTAGACCCACCGGACTGAATTGGCCTTGAATAATCACTCGCAGTTATCACCTACAGGACAGTAGTCCCATTTTTACTCGGTTCTCTCGGTATGGCGATCCTTTCGATGGTTTCCCACATTTAATGACTTCATAGTAGGGATGGCTATTCAGAATTTGTTCCGGAATGATGAATTGATTTTCACTCTCATTTCTCCAATTCATATATTCTGTAATCGTTGTCTCTCCAATTCATTTTTCTGAATTATTACGAAATTCGGAAATATATGTAACATCGCTGAAACATATGAGAAATAACGAAAGATTCATTGTGAAGATAGAAAATGAGGCGAACACTCTCCATTTCGGAATGAATGAAATGAAGGAATGAGGATTGCAATTTTCCGTTTAGCCATCTCTAGTTCATATGGGTGAGCTTATGAGCTCATAATTCAGTGTACTTACGCCATTCTTGTATTTGGTTAACATATAGTGAAAGACAACGATAACGGTTCAGACGCTCTTTTGCCAAGACTCTTGCGATGATTTGCTAGTAATATTCACTTAGCTTGATATTATCACATCATTTATTTCCTTGCTTATTAGTGAATAATGATGATGATAAGTAGTGAATAATCATCATGATCAAGCCTTCACAGTCAGCTTAATCATCGGGGGCGCCAGCATGCCGTCGGGGTTCTGGAATGCATGATTATTATAACTGTCCCAAAATGTACTTTTCCCAAATCATTACTTTTACCCTTTTACTCGGAACCACGTTGATGCTTGTTCGACCCCCCGCAAACGGGCATCTTGAGAACCGATTCTCCTCATTTTGCTCGCTTTTTTCTCTCACCTGTCTGATACAGGAAAAGTGGAAAAGTGCGTGTTTTTATTATTTTTTTCTGTTTTTTTGAAATAAAATAAAACCTGTTGGTGAATCAATAGTTCGCGATCGAAGCAAGTTTGAGAATTAAAACCTACCTTGGTTTTCTTGGGCTTGATGTCAGGCGACGAATAGCTACCAGCATCCCCGAGTGTCACCTATTTTTTTAAAAATTTTTGATTTATTGTTATTTATATTCTCCATTAAAAATTGATTAAAAATAATTAAAAGCAGGTGTAAAGAACACGTTCCCGTGTTTGTGTTGTGATATCTTTACCTTATCAATGGTGAGCTTTCCGTCCTTAGTCACAGACGCTCCTTTGGCGACCGGCTTTCCTTTCTTGAATTATGAATATTTAACAATAATTTTTATAAATTATCTATTAATTTGAAGGTAATTGAAACCCACCGCATCGACCCAACTGCCGCAGGCGATATTCTTCTCGGTTGGTGAGCAGTATCTCAAATGCCAATTATAATTAAGTGAATTTAATATATTAATTACCTAATTAATTAATTTAGTATTCACCTGATCGTCTGGGTCTTGCCCTTCACATCACGCTCCCACGTACGGACGCCTTTAGTACCGAGATCGAGTTCGACTTTTTCGCCGACCTATAAAATACCATTAGCTATGCGATCTCGTCATAACTTTGCTGCAATGTGACCTCCATCCATTCGCCGCCGAAAGCACCAAATTTTCAGCTCAATTGAATTATGTTTTTTTCTCAATTTTCAATATAGAAAAAAGTTTTGGGACTAATCGAACGTGTTCGGAAAGCTTTGTTGTTACCATTTGAAAAATATACATTAATGATAAAAATTAATTAAAAAAATACCGTTGCACGTTTCTGTGCCACCGCTGCAAGTGCGCAGCCGACCAGTGCAACGAGAATAACGAGACGGACCATTTCTGATAGTGTTACGAATCCAAAGAATCCAAATACAGAGACAAACCGCGTAATCGTCACTTCATTTCTCACAATAACTCACCTCTCTGACCGGTGAAAGCGGATGTGAAATGAAAAGGCTACTGAGCGCTTTTTTAGATTCTATTTTGTGATAAATAATAAAAATCAATGTATATTTTCAAGATCCTATCAAGAAAAGACGAAGAAAGAAAAAAGTGAAAACTGCATTGCTGTCCGGTGGATCCTCTTCTTTTATACTCACTTTTAGTAGCCATTCCACACTCTTCGAAGTAGTTGGGGCGCTCTCTCGAAAACAATTGCTCTGTCGTGGAATAGGAAAAACGAGATAGTGTGTGGAATCGAGGGAGCGGTAAGTTGTCCATTCAATCCCTGCTGGAGTCGCATTTCTTCATTTCATGTTGTCTCTCGCCGGTTAGACGGAAGGAGAGAGTGCGTGAAATTGATAGACGTTCAAGATGTAGGATGAGAGATAAAGGGAGACACGAATATACTGCAGACGATTTCTTCTAGAAGGAGATTCGCTGTATTTCGAGAAAAAAAAGTGAAATTATTGCGGGTTTCGAAACATTATCCTAATTCGGCAAAAGCTAATAGTGCAAAATTGTGAGAAGTATATGATGAAATGAATAAGGCTCATGAGAAGTTTGATGCATGCAATATTTTTTAAAATGTTTTCTTCACCTTAAATTGCACTTTTTTCACAGCTATTCACAATTAGCACTTCCAATAGTACAACTTCCTGATCAATTATGATCGTGGGAACAATTACCATCGTCTCTCAATGAATCTCACATCGCGGGAATTCTAAATATGGCCGGTCCTCTCCCCATTCTTACTATCTTGACTCTCTGCCAGGTAAGAAAGTGTGTACAAAGTAGAGATAACGGCCGGTATTCAGTATTCGTCAGTCAGACAGGGCGAGAGAGCGCTCGAATAGAAGAGAATCAGACACTTTGCCGATCGTGAGAATTCGCTATCTCCTCTTATTCTGCCACCACTTGGCCTATCGACTCGTCAGTTGTGGAATTTTCTCCTTTTTCTATTCTCTGGACCGTTTTTTTTTCTAATTTTCCCCCCTTTCCAGTCATGTCCGATGAGCTTCAGAAGATCGCCAATGCCGCGAAAAAGAGCGCGACGGAATTAATGGGCACTGTGATCGAGGGGCTGACTGCTCAGTCGAATATGAAGCTGATGAACGTATCCGATGCATCAGCGGAGTACGTTCATTTCCACTTGTCGGTTCTAGATTGCGAATGACGGTCGTCATTCGCGAGATCCCGTGAAACCTAACTTACGGCCCTTAATTTCACGGTCATGTGGTGCCCAATTTACGGACGCGAGAAGCCTAATTTACGGTCTCCATTCCAGCCTGCTTCGCTACGTCGCTGATCGTGAGCAAGAGGACCCGCTCGTGAACAGGGCGAAGAATGAGTGGGAGCAGCGACAGCCAAACAATGGCGCGAATCAGTGATACCATAGAGGGTGGAAGCGTGCTGATCTATTTGTCTAAAAAAAACGAAGCTCGATAAAGCAGTAACGCAGGATTTGTTGCATTCATAGAACAATGGATGGAAAGAGTAACAGAAGGACATCGATTCGAAAAATCCAATCAGACTCAATCAGAACAAGCGGAAGAATGAGTGGACACATGAACAATCAAAGAATTGCGCGAATCAGTGATTCACTGATACAATGATCTCACAACATATTGATCTTGCTTTGTCGCAATTCATTCGATAAAACGCAATCGATTATGATTATGAATATCTATGAATAGATTTCTCTTTAATTCATTTTATTAAGCGCGAACCATGGAAAGGATGGACGAGAAAAGAGACCTAAAATGACCAAGTTGTACAAGTAAATGGAAAAAGAATTCTTTTAATTTCTTCCAGATTTTATGTGTCCTCTGCTACTCTGACGCTGAGTTCAATCGATTCTGTCTGAAACAATCACTAGCGTATGCCACTAGAAGTGGTCATACCTGGACGGCTGTAAACATTTGTTATGCTTTAAATAGAACAATCGATATATTTTGTGCGGTGGGATATTTCTCAAATTGTGAATCTAACGCCTCCAATTCTTTCCAATTTCGATTGCAATAACCCTCAAGGACACTCGCATTCAACGTTCAAAGTCTCTCTCTTTTCCATTGTATCTCGCGAACAGAGAAGCAAAGGTATAGAACAGAATGAAGAGACAGCAAAGACTTTTCCCAATTTCTAAGTGTAAGGACACTTATTGGCTTCGAAACTTGGATATAAAGAATCATCAAGCGGGGATGTTTCTGCAACCATGCGAGTCCTTCTTCTTGTGCTCATTTCTGCTACTACTCTGGTTCAATCGGTATGCTGCCTTGATTTGAAATATGCTAGTTTTGAGGAACATTTCTAAATTTCTTCATCATGGTTCTGTACTACATTGTGTATGCTCTCTCGTTACTCGATCACGCGAGAGAGTATGCTTGAAAAGAGATCTTTTTTTTCTTTTTCAGACATTGGACTGGTGCTATTATCAGAATTGCACAGGCCATGCAGATGGTCAAGAATGGGTGAGCCTTTCGCTAGAGCTGGAAATACAATCCGCCGTCTCTTCATTTTGCGCATTCTCTCATCACTCCAGTCAGAGTGTTCGCAATGGCGATAAGGCGGCTCATATGTCTACCTCTATTCTTCTCTGATGCGAGCTTATCTTTTATTTTTATTTCTTTTTTGTCAGAAGTAGGCAATCTTATGACGCCTTATGACTTTTTCGTAGGTATTCTTATGACGTTTTAAAGAAGTAGGCTTACCACTTTTTTTCAATCTTATGAGTTTTTCAATCAAACGTAATTTGGCATTCAGGACGAGAAGGGCGAGGGGCTCGGCGACGAGTTGGTGTTCAGGTACTGCAGCCTCTTCATTTCAACAGCCCTGAAACTCAGTTTTTAAATTCTCATTATCAATGTTCTCATTCGACCAAGTGCCTTCTCATCAGGTTCAAATGCGTGGACGGTTGCGGAAAGTTCGTCGGTTGTAACACTCCCTTGAATGAAAATATCCCAAGCGGCACGAACATAACACAGGTATCGGCATTTTTTAAAAATAATTTTTTTTTTAAATTAAAAATAATTTGTCTACGTCCGAGGCGCTACAACACAACCTTTTAAAAATGTATATTGAAATCAGTATTTCAGTACTTCGACGCGAATTGCGACATAAACTTATATTGCTTCGCTGAGAAAACGAGTACTCACGTGCAACTGGTGTACGGACAAATTCCGGTAAAACACAAATAAAATAGAAATGCTTACAACGAAAGAAGATCATTTCATTACCATTTCAGACCGAACAAATGTATTATAATGAATTCCAGTTGTGCGACGGCTCCACACTCAATCCACGTACCACGGCTGCTCCTCCCACGACTACCACGGAAGAACCTACCACTACCACAAAGGAACCAACGACTACCACGGTTGAAGGAACGACAACCACTGCCGATTCAACGACTACCACGGACCCTCCAGCCACGACTACCACGGTTGATCCGACCACTACCACCATGGAACCCACGACTACCACGCCCAAGCCCACGACTACCACAACCGTCACGCGGAGACCGCTGACTGCTACCGCGTCGACTACCAGAGGCATCGGTCCGTCTAGCACCGTGACCTCTACGACCAAGCGGATAAGCAGCACTAGTGCAATGCTGACAACGAACACGGGTCTGACGCGTAGACCGCTCAGTCCTACCACGGTGCCTACTTCGGGATGAATGAGAGTCACTGATACTATGATTATAAAGAATGGTTTCTACTGCTCGACCATAGATATAGTTACACAACACTTGGAAGAATTTCCCAAAAAATCAGTTTCACAATTTTCGGGAGAGTTGTATGAGCGCACATATTGAATGTGTACATGGAAAAGTTCGTATGACAGCGATAACTTCATACTTAGATTTTATCAAAAATTGAGACAAAAAATATTTTCATCGTCCATCCTCCCTGCCTCGTCTGAACTTGAGATACTCTGCAGTTCGCATCTCCGCCTCGATCAGTTTGAATCGCCACCGGAAGAGGGAGATACACGCCCCGACGTGGAATTGATTCTCGCTCAAATAGAGGCTGTATTTTTTCCTGTATATTATCAATTTTGTTTTGCCACCAATAGTCTTCAATGTTTTTTTAGAATGATTAGCTATCATTGATTTGCAATAATTAATTTTTCATTGGAAATTAGCAATAATCACTCGAGCTTTGTAATAAATAAAGTAAAATAATTAATTAATTAAAAAACAATTATTAATCACCCGAGCGTAGTCTCAACGGCGGTGAGGAAGTGCCTGCCCACACTCCACTTGCGCTGTCGACTGCACTCTGAGACGTCGACGGTGCTGGAAATTTTAAATTTTAGATTTTCGAGGGACTAAGGTACTAAATGCGCCCCGTACTAAATGCGCACGAAGTCCTGCGGGAGCCCACTGCTTGGCCAGTGACTATTTTATAAGGCCAATTTGAGGGATAGTATTTTTTTTAAATTTCACAATATCCCACCGTTTGTTCATGTCGAATACCATGATGAAGGTTATACCGGCGAGGGTGGGTGGAGGATTTTCCTGGAAAATCAAAGAAATGATTTCAAAAGCTTCCCGATAGAGATTCGCACCATTTCACACAAGAAAGTGATCTTCTGAGGCGTGAAAATGTAATCGACAGGTGGCGGACCGACCGCGAGTTGCTGCAAATATACATCACAATTGTAATTACAATTACAACAATTAAACATATGTATATATTTATCACAACACCGTCGAAATAATCAAAACATTCCGCGAACAGATTTATTGTATTGTTCGTGAAACTCAGTTGATGTTATGAGATCAATAAGAATGCAAACCTTCCAGTCAATCTCCACGTCTGCTGACTCGCCGCCGAATTGTTGCTCGATGTACCTAAAAGTGTATTTTCAATTAGTGTTTTCTCAAAAGTTAATCGTGAATTATATCTTTTTTGAAGTTGCTATTGGCGCGCGCAGAAACACTGCCTTGCATCCAATGAAACCGAAATTTCCGTAGCAGCATAGTTGCCGGAAATTATCGTACACCTCCTCGCCTCCGCCCCACATGCCAGTTATTACAGTAAAAATCAGTTACAGTAAAAATCAATGCCGTATTCTGAATCTACCGTACCTCCTCGTCTCCTCACTGGCGCATCCCACCACGAACATGTTCCTCGCGAATACGTCGATCCAAATGCCCGGTCGGAAGTCCCACGACCGGTAGTGACGGAGCACGCCGTCTATAAAATGTTTATTTCTTAAAAAAAACTACTTTTCCAAACAAAAAAATACAAATAATGAGATGGCGAATTCATCATGAATCTGTAGGGTCTTCGGCAGCCTGATCCTTCTCAGGAACAGCTGCCCCTCGAAGCCATCACTATACTATCTTCATTACTCATGCCCACTTATCAGCATCACATATTGGGATGATGATTTCGCATTACCTGACTTTTTAAATATAAATATAAACCCACCATGAGTGATCACTTTCGGCAGCCTGATCCTTCTCAGAAACAGCTGTCCCTCGAATCCTTCCGTTTCCTCGTGCAAACACACCGTGTGATCACCGCAGTACACGGTCATTCTGAGATGAGAAAATAATTTAAAGGAGGAGTCAATTTCGAATGATAGACTGACAGTATGGGCTGGTTGGCACCTTGATAGCTAATAGATTCCACAAAATTTGAAAGTTCGATTCTGAAGCGAGATAGATACACACGCGTTCATAATTTCTACAGGGTTCGGGGGGGGGCTAGAGCTGTCAAATTTGGGGTATCTCTTAGCTATCAAGGTGCAAGCCAGTCCATGTTACTCTTCCAGTCCATGTTATATTCGAAAACATTGAGTTTACGACCCCTTTAAAGACAAAGAAAGAAGGGTCACATCCATTATGTGGCATAATAGAGTATAATGCAGTCCAACATTATTTGTAGGCGAGAGTGAGGAACAAGTTATACATTTTCTCGATATCCATCGTGGTACTTATCGTAAAATAATAAACCGATCCGTGTATTCCGATTCCTATCGTTTATTTCACATTTCGACTACTTTATACAACCGAATATACGACGGTATAATCGGGTGTACCGTCTGTGTAGTTAAGGTTTGACGATTAGGGATCAAGTCATTTATCCGATGACGATGATAGAGACTAGCCAATATGAATGAGCAATGGTTCCTTTTATAGGAACAGAACTGATTAGCCGAACCGATTACGGCTCTCAAGCGCTCACGCGCGCACGGGCAACAATTGGGAAGGGTGTTGAACTCAATACATGAGCATACTTTCACTATCAACTGATATCACCTATAACAACTAGAGGGTCTCAGGCCCTAGCTTTTGTTTCTAATCGATTTCTAGAGGCATTAGTAGCATTTACTGAGAAAATGAGATTTTCAGTAGCAATCAATAATGAGCTAGCGAATAAAATGTTCCGTATTATGCGCTAAACACCGTAGCGTCTCCGCTGAACATTTGAATGTTACGACAATAAAGATTTTTGGGATTTTGACAGATGAGTGAAACATATTAAAAAAATTTCAGGTCTTTCCGTAACGCGAAACGCTCACTTGAACAGCCTTCTCTGTCTGCCCTTGTAGAAGTCCGTGGCCTGATCGAGCCAGGCGAGACGGAAGAAGAGCAGTGGAGGTTGGTTGACGAAAGATTTCTGCAATAAATATTCATTATTGGAAAATTTATTAGTCATAGCAACATGAGTTCGCTAATGAAACAGAATATCTCGTCTTCGAATATGTTTCATGAGTCGGATTACTGAGTGTGGAATAACGAATTTATCAATTCCAGTTGGTAAGCCAATCGAAAAAATTAACACACCTGTGATTCCGGTCGTAGCGCCGCCTCAGTTCGTCTTCTCGAAACGAGCCACGGGTCCTCAGGAATATTCTCCTAGAATAGCGATTATCATGGAAGGTGGGATATTCAACTGTTCAGTTTTGAAAAAAAAAACAGTATCTTTAGGCACAAAACGGAGCGTTAAACACTAGTCAAATTTGCGAAAAGAAAAGTGGGAATGATACGAAAATTGTCCGTACCTCGTCGCCCACAGCGATCCCATGTCCCTCGAGGAACCGCCGAGTGTAGTTGTCGCAGCGCGCGAGGCGATACTGAAACCGCATTCAAGAACATACATATTTTGCCGCAGATTTTTTTAAGTATTAGATTTTTATTAAAAGCGGAAAACTGCCTTGGTCCCAAACAGATCCACATCCACTCCCAATCGCAGCTCGGACCAGTGCAGAAAGGGCGCTCCGACACGGGAAGGACGGGGAATGCGCTGGCTACGGAAGATGCGGCCCTGGAAATATTTCTTTAATCGATTTAAAAAAAAAGGCCATTTAGTTTTCATTCCAGGCCCCTGTGAATAAAGCGAAAATAATTTAGAAATTCGGTATTGTTAGGTTTGAGCTGAAAGAGATGCATTGTGGCGTATAGTTCAGTAATACTATTTCTCTTCCTGTAAAAAAAAACTAGTGCAGTATCGATGATTGCCGTTTTTGATAGCAATGGTATAGTTAAAAAAATGACCTGCATGCACCCGCTATTGTCCTGGGGCGGCTCATACAGTGACAACGTGTCGCTGTCGAGATGGTAGAAGAGGCGCAGTAGGCGGACACGCTGGGCCATGCTTAATTAATTAATTAATTGCCAATGCCAACCCGGCATAAATCTGTCATTTTTTCATATCCATTGCTCGGACATCCTCGGGACAAGAAGTATAGAGAGGTGGGAATACACATGTCGTGTTCTATCAAAAGCAGACTCACCGATCCAATCCCAGCCCTTCATTGCCCTTCTCCTGCGCGTATACTGTGAAGTGCAACTGCTTTCCTCCGACGTCTGTGTCAAGTTCATGTAGAAGCTCGCCCTTTCTGAAATAAAAGGTATTTGTCCTTTCCATTTTCTTCTAATGTTTTTCTCAAAATTATTCAAAAAAATGATTATATAAAAATGTTTATAATATTCAACCCACCTGCACCCGGGAATCATCGAGTGCGGCTTTGGGTAGTGATCAACGATCGGAGGGTTGTCACTGGAAATTATAATATTCTTTTGTGCTGTTTTGTCGAACAATCGCTCGAGCTGGGCATTCCGAAAAATCTTTTCTCCCGCTCCCGTTCATATAAAATACGGTATTATTTTTTTTGTGAAGTGCTTATACTCAAGATTTTGAAACTTTCACATTATTGAGCCTATTGTGAAATGAGTGAAACTCATGCGAATACCGAGCATATTGAGAGTTTGCTAAACAAAAAAACTTCGATTACCGAATGTACATCTCCCCGTTCTCATAGTGCAGTTTTTGCGTTCGGTGAAGCTGGAAATTAAATAAAAAATTAAATATTTTTTTTAATTGGATAATTAATTATAAAAAGAAACCGATGGAATCCTCGGATCTGAGCCGAACTTGTCCAGAATATCGGCAGTGGGAACGTCCTCGAAACTTAGGGAGAGGTGGCGTTGCATCACTGAAAATTATGCATTTTATATTTTAAGTTGTGAAAAAACTGAGCAATGTATGTGTTTCACGAATTCTATCATGAGATCCTAGCTATTTTTTTCGAAAGAAGGACAATTTGGAAAAGCCTTGCCCACTCACTCACCACGCTTACCCACTTCCTGCCTCACTCACAAACGGAGAGAGAGAGAGGGGACAATTCATCCATTCCTTCCCTCCCAGACCTCCTTCCCGGGACAAACCTCTCAGGCGCAGCGAGCCGCACATCCGGTAGCCATACTCACGGCTGCCCATTTCCACTTGATTATTGCTGAAAAAAAATCACTAATAAGAGGAAAACACAATAAAATAAGAATGGAACAAAGCAAAAATGTATATAGCACGAAATAGTGAACAGCAATAGCGGTTGCGTGTCTGGAGGATGCTGCCAATTATTCTTTGCTTCATGATTTTGTATGTTTGTTCATCCGCAAAGGAATCATCTCCAGCATTAGCCTACAACAGTAAAGTAAAAAAGGTAGTCCTGGAAAGGAAGTGTGGTAGTTGAAATTATGCGCTAATGGACAAGGTATACAAAATGCAGAATTATGTCTAACTTGCTGCAATTCGTTTATCATTGTTTCAGACTGTGACTTGCTCTGTTCCTTTCTGTGTCTCCTATGGTTTTAGGAAGAAATCTTCTCTAGTTTCTGTGCCAGCTGTCAGCAATGTCAGCAAGAGCGCAAATTAGCCCCTATCTTTGGGGAGGTAGCTGTGCCACTGCCACTGAAATATCCAAATTAGAACCATCAATGCGGACGAGGCGACATATATGACCGATTCACTTCGGTAGAGAAGTGAAGAGGGTTCACAGTATATCTCCCTTCTATTTTACCTTCTCTTAGACCAAAATGCATTCGAAAATAGGGTCAGAATTTGCTGTTCGATCAATATGCATTTCCAGCTTTACGAATAATGGAGGTTATCGTGCCCGCCGAGCCATTTCACGTGCAGATTCTCAACAGTTGCGACAGACACGGATGCGCCATTGCTCTTGTACGTCCAATTTGTACTCCTCGAACGAGTAATATTTGACATTTTAACCAGCGAATACGATGAGCAATGTGATAGCTCATATTTTTTATTGTTTTTTCACACATTTTTTTCTGACCGACGCGGATTCGAAGCGCTCGCTCACCTTCCAAGATGTGAAAATGCTGTCGAACCGATTGGCCTCGGTGTTCAAGAAGATTGGAGTCGAGAAGGTAAACTTAAATATCGGCCTAACTGATTCACCGATGTCCATGCACGAACTATTTTAAGTGTTCCTATATGTTTCGAGGAAGCGATAAATCCACTACAGCAGTGATTTCATCATTATGTTCGATCCATTAAAACAAGTATTATATAAGTTTGCCTTGGAAAATGAGGATGAATGGTTGATAAATGGACATTATCAGGGCGAGATCGTCCTTTGCTGTCTGCCCAACTGCCTTGAGTATCCAATACTGTTCCTTGGACTGGCGATGAACGGATCTGTGCTGTCGGGCGTGCCGAGTGATCTGAAGAATTGTAAGAAATGGGGAAGTGTCGCGGTCTATTAGGTGCAGGCTACATCGAGGATGCGTCTGCGCTAGTCGATAGCGCCACGTTAAGGAGGGTATCTGATCTGGTCAAACAAGATTTACAGACGAGCTCACCGCCTACATCCAACAGACTCGCGCGCGATTCATCGTTGCTTGTAGTGAACAAGCGGAGCGTCTGCAGGGACTCGAGGGAGTCAAGGTTGAGTTTTTCACAAAGATCAAAGATCAGAATAGAAGATCAAGAATCAATAAAGCATCAAGCTTCCCTAAAGCATTACCTTCTCGTTAGCCTGATTGGTTTCGCGAAAATCAAAGATCAAAGATCAAAAAACAAATTTGAAGATGCTCCTCATCGAGACCCTGCTCGAGCCAGCACCCTCCGATGGGCTAGAGGGAGAGTTTTCATCAGATGTCAACATTGGGCCAGGTGAGATTGAATGAAATGCAAAAAGGTCCATGAAAATAACTGAGCACGAAACTTGCCTTAGAGGATTCGTGTCGGATGTCAAGATTGGACCAGTTGAGAAAAAAGAGTGTCGAGCAGAGTTTGCCAAACATGCTTCACTCTAAGCTCATATTTGCGGAATAGCTCCGTGTTTGATTTAGTGACGAATTTCGGTAGATTAAAAAATATAAGTAGTGGCAATGCTTGTTTTGTGATTCATTGAAAACACGAACTGTCTGCAGGGCTGTAAGTTGGGATTAGAATACGAGCGTTATTCATATTCCAGACTCGATCCTTCTCGCTCCGTTCTCTTCCGGAACGACGGGAACGCCGAAGTGTGCACTGCTCACACATGATAACTACTCAGCGGCTACGGCTTCGTTGAAGGCGTATGTATTCAATATCGAAAGTTACTGTATTCAGAGGTTTGATTCCATGAAGGCGTATGTATTTCTTTGGAAATTTCATTATTATTGAAGCTGTATGTTTTGGGTAGAGAAACGGTCATAACGATTTGCATTGACGTCATTGCATACATACAAACTTTATCTTTATCGAAACAAGAATTGTGCAGGTAAAACGAAATGACTGATTTATCCCGTCACAGTGCAGATTGCGCACGATAGATTACACATTTTCGTCATCAGTTTGAGATAGACCTTAATTAATTATGCAATTAGTAATTCATTAGTTATTTTTTACCGGATTGACACAGAGTGCGAGCTTGCAGCTGCAGTCAACAGCGAGGTCGAAACAGGCCTGAAATAATATGTGTTGCAAAATATATAGCTTAAATATATGCGTAAAGCGTGAATAAATAGTTGTAAATTCTGAAGACACCATACCTGAGCGCAAACATAGGCCACTAGATAGTAGCAGAATCGAATAGACTCGAAGAGATTGCATAGCGCAATGTCTCTTCAGCACGATTGATTCCTTTATAGTGAAATTCAGTTCGCTGCTCTACTTGATTTCTCTAGTGAGCAAGGTAAACGATGGATCATTTACAATCGAGATATTTCACTAGTTATCCCTGGAATAGCGAGCCTGCTGAACCAACGGAAATACTACGCAATCGGATTCACTCGCGTGTAAACAATTTATCTCGTGATTGATCATGGGTGCAGACTGATCGGAGTTCACTATCGGGAATACTTTCGAAATTTACATCCAAAAAAAATTAAGATTATTAAAATATTATATTGTAACCATTTATTTTCAAAATATAATGTAGATAATCATCAGATATTATTCCAGTGGTCTCTTCGACGGACTCAATGTTAGAAGGGAGCCTACAAACACCGCTTTTTATGATATATTCTTGGAAAAAAAAACTTGTTCACAACTCACTTTTTACAGGCAGTTGAAATCCGTGGAATGCGTAGCATGTCCGTTTGTCTGATAGAAAAATCCCAAAAAGCTATTCACTCCAGCGGTCTTTTCGACGGACTCAATGTGAGGAAGGAGTCCACGCTTGCCATGCTGCCGTTCTACCATGCGAGCGGATTCTGGGCGCTCCTCTATTGTCTCATGGAAGGTTCTTATTTTTGCTGCTGTTCTCATGAAAATATTAACAAAGAGGAAATCTGTTAAATTCTATTTTTTTCTATTTTTAAAAAAATCACAAAACATAATTGCGGTCTATTCTAGGCCATCATTCCATCATCGTTCGCGGCTTCAGCGTGGGACTAATGCTCGAACTGATTGAGAAATATGAAGTGAGTCCTTATTCACTCATCTTTTCACACCAATCAACTCCTTTCGCCACCAATATCGACTGTTTTCCCTTGAAGAAATTAAAATGCAATCGTTTCATTATGAAACACATTGATCAATAGGATAGAGAACTCACAATCAGATCTCCATCATCAACGTGGTTCCTTCCATCGTAGTTGTCCTTGCGAGAGTTGAGCAGCCGATGCCGTCGGTTCGTTTATTTTGTTTTAAATATTTTCAAAACTGTTAAATTTCTCAACATGAAAAAATTTGCAATATCTGTAGAAAAAACGAAGAAATATCGACAATATTTGTAAAAAAATTTTTAAAATAATATTTACGCACAGCTCCGCATCGTGCTCTGCGGTTCCGCTCCACTGGGCAAGGAGCTATCGGAGGCCCTGTTGCAGAGACACCCGAACATCGAGCATCTCATTCAAGGCATCATAACTTATTTGATTGAGTAAATTAGAATTTATCGTATTCTTATGCGATAAATTCCTCCAACCCTGATTCATGCTCTTTGTTGATAACAGAATGGGATCAATACAGGCTACGGCATGACCGAGGTCGTCGTGCTATCGCACGCCACGCCTCCCTCTACAGCAATTGCGAGAGGCAAGTACGGCAGCTGCGGGAAACTTCTGACTGGATTCGAGGCCAGGGTGAACATTTTTTCATGAACTTGATGGGATGGCGAATAATTTTGAGTACTGAAGGAATTCAACTCAGCAGGATCCTTATTGCCATTTCGGCAGATTGAAGGGGCACGATGAAATAATAATGTTCTACTCTATCTCATCTTCCATAGATCGTCAACGAACTCGGCGAGCAAGTGGAAGCGGGCGAGACGGGAGAGTTGCTGCTCAGAGGTGATTATATATGTTCATAATTCGAGAAGTTCAAATTACTAGATTAATCGTAGATTAAACTATCTCGTAATGTCGTTGAAACCCAGTTGAATTCGAAAACTGGGAAGTGAAACGAGACGCAAAATATGTTCATATTCATTACAGGCCGTGCTGTCATTCGTTCCTATCTCGTTCCGGGTTGCCCTCTCGACAAGGATGGTTGGCTGAGAACTGGTAGCTTTCAGTAAAAACAAATATTTATTTAATCTGAAAAATTAGTGCAATAAGATTTCGAATCAAAGGTCAACTCATCAATTATTGATTGATTGATGTTATGAATAAAAATATGAACTATTAGGCGACCTCGTCCGTGTCGACAACGACGGCTTCTACTTCATCGTCGATCGTCTGAAGGATGTCTTCAAAGTGCATGGCAAGCAGGTTTCGCCCGCGGAGATTGTGAGTTGCAATTCTCATGGAATTTTAATTTTCCCACACTCTCTTGTTGACCGTTTATTTTCTCGAATATAAACACGCCATTATATTATATCACTACAGTGAATCAATTAATCATTTCAGGAAGACCTTCTCCTTTCGCATACCGCGATCGCTCAGGTTTGTTCGAATTCATAGATGCATTGTCAATTTTTTCTACCCACTTATGATGCAGGAAAACAAAATAAATTTTTTTTCTTAGGCAGCAGTGATCGGAATCCCGGACGAGCATGCTGGACACGTCCCGAGGGCATTTATCGTGCTGAGAGTAGAGGTGAATTCAAAAAAAAAATGCTGAAAGGCACGAAACGGTAGTTAATATTTATTAAATGGTACTGTTCAGCGGAAGAATAATTATTTTATAATCCAGATAGACTAGAAAACTTTCATTTTAGAAAATGGAATAGCCAATAAACTTGAATATCTCAGGAATCCTCCGAGACAGTGCAGGAGATTGCTCAGTTCGTCAAAGGTTAGTAATTTTAAGAAATTCAGAATTTAAAAAAAAAATAATTTTCAGACCGTCTCTCCCCACACAAGCACCTCAAGGGAGGCATCAGAGTCGTGGATGACTTACCGATGTGCGAATTATTATTTTATTCTATTTTTTTTAATTTTTAGGAAAATTAGCAATTAAAAAGGTGGTTTTCATTATAGATCATCCTCCGGTAAGGTCCTACGCAGAGTGCTGCAAGAACAATCTATGGAAGTCTCTGAACCATGATTTCTTATTTTGCTTTGTGTATGTAATCATGAGTTAATGATTGTGTAATTTATTCGACAAGATAATAAAGTATCATTACTGCTGCTCGAACAGTTCTTACGTTATGGATTTTTTTGAAACGCTTTATCGAGACAATAAATATTATTGGAGCACCTATTATTCATCTAAATACGAATTATCCCACCAGGCTTCTTGCGTGAAATTCGACTCACGAAGGAGATTCTCGAAGGTATCTCCTGAAATTTTTTAACTCAATTTTAGAGTATGTTTCACAAATGGTTGAAATGAAAGCGAGGAATCAATCTTTTGTTGAATGATATATAAGTGATAAATGTTGAATGATAAGAAAATAATTGACGATCAAACAGCACAAACCACTTAACTTGGTGATTGCATGTGCAGAACATAGAGGTATTGAAATAAAACTCACGTACCAATGAGGCAACAGACAGGCGGGAAGGAATTCATATTTAAATTTAGTAATACCTGATATCGGTTTATCCGAGAACTCAACAGCCATCGGCTCACTCGTGTCGAAGAAAACTGGCGAGTTTGCGACGATCAAAATTGTGCCTGAAAGAAATCATTATTTTCTATCGTTGTCCACAGTTCATATAGAGATTTGAAGGAGAGATACATTAAATAAATTATATTGAGTTATGGGAACTTCTCTGTTTTTCGTCTCTGTTAAGAGCGTAGGGAATGAGATTAGTAGTTAGAAAAACCTCTGCGAGAAAAGGCTGTGCCAAAAAAACAGAGAAGTTTAATTGTGAAACTTTCAACTATGAATCCCAATAAAAGCGTACCTGAGATGTTCACAACCGTGAAGAAAATGAGCAGCAACCGATCGATCACGTTGGCGACATGCGTCCAATCGTCCGATACCTGCAATTTTGTTCAATTGATATTATTTATTTCTACCGCGATTCCCAGATCGGCGGAGAGCGTGGAAATGAAACGGCTACTTGAATTACACTGCATTTACACCACATATTTTTTGCATTCAGGAATAACCTAAAAATGTGCGTGACATGAGGAGAGCCGCAATCTGAACATTAGTGTGCGTAATTATGTGTTCGTAATCGTATCTTCATTTGAATTGCTCTCTTATCGATTTGATTTTCAAGAGTGTGCATGAAATGAAGCGATCCTGGTAGCATTTAATATCCGATAATACCCACCTGATCCTCCTTCTTCCTCGCGCGGAAGTGGTCGGCGATGAACGCGATGTTATCCACCATTCGTCTGCAAATACATCGTCTATGCTACGAAACCGCCCCACGTCGCTACTCGAATAAAACCTATGAAATGAGCTACTGTACTATACAATGCTCGACCTCCTATTTTCCACCCCTTAACTCAGCCTTCAGCATCTTCAAATACTTTCACGTTTTCACATCCGTATTATACCTTAGCTTTACAATACCTCAATATATCCGGGTGCATGCCTCTCAGCTGAGCCAGCTGCGATAGTCTGCACTCACCGTCCCCAATCGTCGGCACGGACAGAAAGTAGGGCGATGGGCGACGAGAGCCGAGGTGAATGTCTGTATACGATCATTCTCATCGGCAACCACGCTAACCTATTATCGCTTTCATGCTCTTAGTCTAAAGCGCCTTTCATGCACAGGTTTTTCGTTAGCTCAAAGTGGGAGGAGCTTCTGGTCACGAAAATAGGTGGAACAACTTACCACTCGCACTGCTCGCGTCGTCACTGGCCGCCGGGCCCTCCTCGGCAGGCTTGAGCAGGATGTATCTGAGAAAGTTGTTTTCAGTTTCATTTTGGATTTTTCCCGACCTTTCAGGTCATCAAACTAGGTTTTGATTTGAGGTTATTGTTTTGTAAAATCCGCGAAAAAAATTAGTAAAAAATATTGGGCAACTTGAAGTCACTGTGAAACATAAGTGAATATCTGGAGTACCTCGGTAGTGTGTGTACGAAGACAGTACGCATCCACGACGGCATCGGGTGGGCGGAGCCGTCACTGAAATGGTATTTAGAATAAACATCTGAGTCTGTCTGATTTGCTGTTCTATCACTGATTAGAGAATAGAAAGTGGGTAAGAAAGTGTAGAGAGCAAGACCAATGCTTCTTTTGACATTATTTCAGGTTGTTGATTGAAGGCTCTAGCTTATGTTTTAACTCGTTATTCTATATCTTACCGTCGGAAGAAGTTCAGTGTGATTACAGAGAAGATAATGGACAGCGACACAAGGAACATTGTGAAGAGCAGGTACTTGCCGATTAGAGGGATGACCTGAAATATATTCAGATACATTTTGGGATAACACAAAAAGTGCCTTTTCAAAATGAAATAAAGCTGTTGCATTTCGCATATGTTTCATAGTGATATCAAAGCAACAAGAAATTTCGATTTTGTAGTATTTTCCCAACAAACAAAGAAAAGTGTAAGTAAGTTAAAATGTACTATTTTGCAAATAAGCATTCAATTTCACCAACCAATGATGTGGGCGGGATCAACTCGATCAGGACTAAGTAGAACACAGTGAGTGTAACGAGAATCGAGATGGAGAAGGTCATCTGCAATAGTAGTAATAAGCGAATATTATATAAAATAAAAGGAACGATTTCTTCAATAGCAATAAGTTGGTCCGACCTGTTCCAGTTCAACAGTTTGATTAGGAAAAAATTTGATGCAGTTAGAGGTTGAAAAAAAGTCACAGGAAGCGATTTCTTAAAAATATTATAAAATTGACACTCACCTTGTGCTCAATCGGCGGAATGTAGTAGACGAACGTGGTGAGGATGGCTGAAATTATTATTCTATTGTTTTTTCTCTTTTGCAGCCGTAAGAATCACACCTAAGGTAAGAACCATCTATCAATTTCTTGATAAGACTGAGGATATTGTCATTGAAAGGTGATGATTGCTTACTCACCGATGAGCATGCACGGGATCACGAGGTTCACAGTGTAGAACAGCGTCTTCCTCCTCAGTTTGATGTCGAAGGTGACGTCGATGTAGAATTCCTGAATTTAGGAAATAAAGTGCGCAATACGGGGCGCCGTCTCTTCAATTCTCACACTCTCTCGACTGGTCGGGTGAAAGTATGTGAAGAGACGGCGACCCGAATTGCGCACTATATTAGGAATACTAACTCTCATGTTCAATATCCACTGGCTCGTAAGGCCAGATTAACGGGTCAACTTTAAAAAAATTATGATCACCCTATTTGAATTTGTTTCACACATATCTGAAAGAGCTAATCATCTGAGATTTTTCTAATGTGTACAGTCCTGGTAGTTTCCCCTGGGAACACGGACCGTCCCGGACGGTCCCGGACGGTCCCTCGCGATCCCTGGATAATTATGACTCGAGTAGTGCGAATTTTGATATATACTCTTCTGCTCTGTGAAGCTCTTATTCTGTGCTATCGATATGTGCATTCAAAAATTTAAATAATTAGTTAAATTATGAGCAAATCGAACAAGAAGTGTTGCCATTTTTTGCGAAAAAGCGATGAAATTGAAAAGTCGGTTGAAAGATAGCACTTACCGTAATTTTTACTTTCAAATTTTTCGCTTTTTCGCAAAAATGGCAACGCTTCTTGTTCAATTTGCTCTTTAATTAATTATTTATTTAAAAATTTTGAATGTACATATCAATAGCACAGAACAAGAGCTTCACAGCGCAGAAGAGTATATATCAAAATTCGCACTACTCGAGTCATAATTATCCAGGGACCGCGAGGGACCGTCCGGGACGATCCGGGACGATCCGTGTTCCCGGGGGAAACAACCAGGACTGTACATCATGAACAGTTCAGAAACGATTGCAACGAAAAATCCGACAGTTTCGGCGCTGCTTCTACAATTCTCATGACTGCATCAAAAATACGGTTGTTCGTATTTTGAGCTCAAATTCTCAAGACAAACTGAGGAATGAGCAGATCATCTAGAGAGCCGAGGCCCCTCAGGTTTCCAATATTGCTCACCTGTCCACAGCATCCCGGGTACAGTTGCTCATGCCTCTTCGACGTCAGCTTCAGCAGATCCCACTCGAGACTGCTGAAACGATTCTTGGAATTAGAAAGCGGAGCACATCGAATTTTCAGAGACTAGAAGTCCGCTGCGAGGACACTATACTGATCATAATTGAAGCCCACGACAATCTTCTCGCCTGCAAATCCTTGTCTTTCATTGGGAAATAATACGGTTTGAACCCCTTTCATTACTCTGTAGAATGAGACACTTTCAGTGCTTTATCTTTGAAATATTGCTCACGGATAGAAAGCCGACAGGTCCATTCCCCTCTCGAGGAAATGATACTCCTTATGATCCTTATCGTACATAGTCTTGATCGAGTTGTTCTTGCCCTAAATATAATAGGTATTAATTAATATTTTAAATTGTAAAATAAATTATTAATTTCGAAATAATCTCACCGGAATCTGCCGCACATCCAGCAGGAACCCATTGTAACTCCATCCGCCGAATTTCATCGTGCACTCTTGCGAATCATACGGGAAGTACTCAATGTCGATCTGGAATCGTGTGGTCGACGTTTACCAATCTCGAATCTAGTTGAAATTATGACAGGACGACGTTTCCTAACGTGGTGTAGTCTTATATTTGATTTGTCGCCGACGTTTACCAATCTCGAAACTAGTCGAAAAATCGACAAGGCGACGTTTCCTTGCGTGGTGTAGTCAGTTACTCTTTGGCCACATTTATATTCCATCTTTAGCCGATGTTTGCCAATCTCGAATCTAGTCGAAAAATCGACAGGACGACGTTTCCCAACGTGATGTGCTCACCGGGCAGAAGCTCTTGTAGATGGACGGCGGCTTCCACACGACGAGTCCCGTGAAGTAGACGAGCGCGTCGCTCATGATCGTGATGTGCGGCTCGCCGTCGGCACTGAGGAGAATACGGTAGGTATCAAGGATAGGCTATCGAGAACTGATCTTTTTTCTTGAGCGAGGATTATGTGGGTTACGTTAGATAACATAAGTGCGCACTATCGCGAAATGATTTTTGATTGGCCAATATTTTCTATTCACATGTCGCTGCCAATCACGCTCGATTATAACAAATCTACCATTCATGATTGCTTTCGAGATCATGGTTTCTGTTTGCTGATGGTGTCATTGTGAAACCAAGTTCATTAGGAAATCTCCTTAATTGCGCTTGTCCGTTCAGATCATTCCCTACCCATCGCTCCGCGAGAAAAACGGCTCGTGATACCTGCGGGACAGGAGCGGCAGCTCGTTTTTGCCCCTTTCCCTCCTTTCCCGTTCCTTCCCCCGCTATCATCATTGTCTGCCCTCTCTCACTTTCCTCCTGATCACTCGCGCCCCGCTGGTCGACGAGAGATTGAGACATAATCTCCTCTATTAACCTACTCTATAACCGACTAGTGAAGCAAAGGAGCTCTAAGAAAGGAGAGATTTATCCACCCCTAGGTCGATAAAGGGAAAGGAGCGGGATAGGGCAAGGGCAGCGAGCAGGGAAAAAACGGCTCCATTTCAATACTTTCACTTTTGCCCGGATCTCGCCCCTTCTTGCATTGCGCGCCCACTATGATTGCGAGGAAATCAACGGCATGACCGCTTCCAAGCTTTCGATGGGACATTCCTATTTTCACTATCATCACTATCATATTAGTAGACATCATTATTGATCATATCCCCCTTTGCCGTCTATAGTCGCACGGAATTTTGCGCAAATGGCTTGCACCTTGGTACCGAATCATCTTATATTTCTTTGTGAAATTTTAGCGTTAACGTATGCACTTGAACGCTTAAATAGGGTCGTTTACTTGTTGTACAACAATATGTCGGGAATCCAGATCTGATCGGATGGAATGTGCAGTTTCCTGATGCCATTCCACTTCTCCGGATCCCACGAGAGCTTGTAATCGAACCATTGCTGCAATGGCTCTGTTTTCTGACATTTAGTGCATTTTTTGAGGTTTATAAAGCTTTGGTTGGTGTTTTTGGAGTTTTTTTAGTTTTAGGGGGAATCAATGGGGACAGATTTTGGGTGGGAATTTGAAACCCCAGTATTTCGAACTCGACAAAAATTCACCATCTCCAGCCACAAGTTCGTCGTGAGCACTTGGTTGACCTCATCCTGGAAAAAAAATATTTTGTATTGTTATTTTCACAATCTGCATTCAACAGCGAGATCGTTAAACACATACTTTTCGACTGCAGATGGAGGCGTGAAACGCAACTCATTCTTCTTTTTAGCGCTCTTCAACTTTCTCACTGACAAACCCCTGCCAAAACCATCTTTTCAGTTTTTTTCGTACTATGGATCCTGACTATTTTGATTAATTTGTTTGTACCGAATTTCACTCAACAATTGTCAACCATTAACCTTGCAAATTATAAAAACACGTGAACCTCAACTAATTCACGTTCGATCTGTGCCCTTTCAATGACTAGCAAAACCTTCACCATGAACACCCATCTCCTCCCCTTGGTTCCATATTGGTTCCTGATTAGTTCCGCATCGGTACCCGCCAAACGAGAACTATTAAACGGCTCCGGCCCTCCAAATGCGCCATTGAGCCTAATGCGGGATGACAAGTTTGGATTTTGCCCTGGCGCCGAGAGATGGGGAAGAAAATGGCTGCCTTATTCTCTTTTCCCTCTTTCCCTGCCGTTCTCAAATCCCGTTCAGCGCTGGCCCAGGCAAAAAAACGAGTGGCGAAATCTTGCGGATTATCTCACTTTCCTTCTCATTTTCTTGATTGCATTGCCTTGCTCTCTATTTGATAGGGATCTTTCGCGCCGTTCATTGACGGATAGAGTGTTGCGTAGTCTTGATGCTGCTGTTTCCTCAAAATTCCCGAAGCATTATGTGGCAGTTATTCATGATATGGCGCTTTCATTGTAGCGTTACATTGTTTTTAATTTCGCTTTTGCTTGATAATCTAGACATATCATGTTGTAACTATTCGTATTTCGAGCAAATACTCATTGAACTACCTAGCAATTTTACATATCTTCAGACATGGGCACCTCCGACAGGAGCTCCCTCTTCACCCGACTAGCGGCAGCCACAGTCATTATCTCCTCACTGTCACTTGTAGTACTAGTGATCGCCCTGCCTACACTCTACGTCCGGGCGGCACGGCAAGCGAGCTGGATGGAGGAACGGGCGGGGAAGTTTAAGGTGAAAACTAATGGTTTCTGCGGAAAGCATACTTCAAATGAAAGGGCTTCATGCAGTGAAATTGATGTGGTTGTTCTCTTGTTTGAAAAGTAATAGCACACGACATTCTCACTAATACACGATTTGATCAGGACGACTCGAATCGTGTCTGGCACAGTCTGAGCCAGGGAGGCTTCGTCTACGTGCGAGCGAGGAAGCAGACGTGGGAGAGCGTGTGCAAGGGTGTGTTCATCTTTGATCTTTGGCCTGTGAACTTTGATCTTTGTCCTCAAAGTTCACAGTTCAGGTGTACAAGCTTATTATTATTGTTTTCAAACAATTCTCAACCAGGATTTATCACAGATAGTTCTTTTGTCGTCTGAAGTACAATGAAACTTAACTGAATCAAATTCCACAACTTGCCCACAGTGGTACAGTCAAGCATTCTAACCCAAAGAAAGTAACTACTATCGCCAACGAGTTGGTGTTCTAAAAAAATCCTTTTTTAGGAAATATTGATCTATCTGTGATCTATGCGGCCTAATCCATAACAACTATCCACTCCACATTCAGTTATATCCAAATCACATATTTAAATTATCTTTGTTAATCATTGCAGGCTGCCGCGCGCTTCACTGCCCGTCCGGCCCCGCGGGTCAGGTGGGCGAGCCGGCGCCCGATGGGCGGCATGGAGAGCCAGGTACTAGGCAATTATCGTACCTCTTTTTTTGCATTTATGTGCTATCAGAAATGGCAATTAATGATTCACTCAAAACTTAGCTGCCTTTCATTCGCAAATGAAACATATCACATTGGATCCGAGCAAATCGAATTAAAAAGATAGTGGCGAAAATCGTTGAATATGTTGGCACTAGTCCTGGGCGCCTCTGGGAATTTTGCAACGCACCTCAATATCACTTTGTACAGAAATTGTTCTAGTGGCGTACATCTGCAGGTCGCGCCGGAGCTCCGGGGCCCGACGGCGAGGACATCGAACCTGCGCCGGAGCCGGAGCAGCCGTGCACGCTGTGCCCGGCCGGGCCGGTAGGCCCGCGCGGGCCACAGGGCGACAGGGGCGCCGACGGCTTCCGCGGCGTGCGCGGCACGCACGGCGAGGACGGCCGCGAAGGCGCCACGGGCGCCGACGGGCCGCCCGGGCCGGCCGGCCCCGCCGGATTCCCGGGCAACCCCGGGTTCCGCGGTAATCCGGGCGCAGACGCCGTAGAGGGCGTCGGAGGCAAGGGTGCGCCGGGCGCCCCCGGCGCCCGTGGCCCCGCTGGCATGACCGGTGTGGCGGGCCGCCACGCCAAGCGCAACGGCTTCGATGGTCTGCCGGGAGAGCCGGGAACGGCTGGGCCACCGGGTGATAGGGGACAGCAAGGCGTTGCCGGACAACCCGGCGAGAATGGAGTGAGAGGTAAGTGAATCTATTATGTTATTAGTCATGGATTGTTTTATTAGTCATGGAGCATTCAGGGTAGAGACCGAACAAGACCATTTTTCGAATAAGACTATTTTTTTCAGGCACACCGCAGTTCTACTGTCCGTCCGACTGTGGAGTAATGCAGATCCTTGCGTCACTTCCGACCACGACTGCAGCTGCCCCAACGACCCCTGCGACAGCTACGACAGTTGCAGCCACGTCCACTACTAATGCAGCGCCTTCAGCCCCTACGACCAGTGCGACAAGTGCAGCACCTGCTGCAACCAGCCCTGCTGCATCATCCACATCAGGCTACAGTACCCCCTCAACCACGGTCCCACCCGTCGCTGAGCCCAGCTCGTTTACTACTGAATCTTACAGCTCCGCTGCTACCACCACCTCTTCCTCCTTCCCTCACCCCTCCACGCCCTTCCCTCAACTGATTAAGGTGGCGCCCGTCTCGCGCCATGCAGCTCCTGAAGTGCGTCAGCATGCACCCGAAGTGCGCCCCACCCTGCCCCTCTCGCCTCACACCTGGCGCGCCACCATCAAGCCCACCACGGCCGGTTACGATATCGTCGACGGGGACACCTCCAAGGAGGAGGCCGATATTGAGATGATGCTGGCGTTCCCGTTCAACCCGATGGCCTCGTCTGCTGCGCCCCGTGCGCCCCCGATGCCCACCCCGAGGCCGTCCATTAGGTACGAATTCATGTTTATCCTGGCATCAAGGGATGCATTCATCTTCTAAGAAGGTATAAATAAAGGTACGAATTGAAGCTCGACAAATGAGCCGCGTCGTCTCTTAATTTCGCATACTCTCTCGCCTGCTCGAGTGGCGAGAGACTGCTAGGGATGAAGACACTGCGGCTCATTTCTCGAACTCTTGCACAAATATCTTATGAATTTCTATCCCCTTGAAAAAAAATGTGGCACATGTGTTGACACTTAGACCAATTTCTCCTTCTAGTGCTAATTTCAAGGCAATAAATATAATAACTATAGTTCTCTTGTTGGAAAATGATTTTCCAATAACACTAATGGATTTCCAATAGTCTCCTCATTCTTCACGCTCTCTCGTCGCGAGAGCAGTCTAATCCCCTTGTTCGGCATTTAGGGAATCCGGAAAATTTCCAATAACATAACTCTAATAATAACATTATCAGGTACGCACCGCCCACAGACACCGCTCGCGCGCCAGCCGCCGCCAAATTGGCCGCCCTGCCCGCTGAACTGGCCAAGATGGTCCGGATGCACCAGGAGTTTGAAGACGCGCAAGAGGAGTATATGAGATTGATGAAGCGGGCGTGATTGTGATGTTTCGTTTCGAAATTGTGGATTGTGAATATTTGCCGAATTAATAAGTAATTATCATTAATAAAGCATGCCCATTCCGTCTTCCATAGTTAATCCCAAGTGAGCTCGCGTGTCATAATTAATTTCGTGCGACATTTATAGGGACATATTGCGTTCGGAAAGTCTGGCCTAGAGAATTTTTTATTTAAAAAAATAGAGTTGTGTTTCACAAGCACACTAACTTCATGGAGGTTTTTGCAATGCTTGTTGGTCAGTATCAATCGAAAAAAAATATTAATCAGATCTTTTTGAAAAAAAAAGTAATCAATAACGAAAATGACTCACAACATCGATGAGACGAATTAGCGAGGCGCCGAATTTGACTTTTACCGCCTCCGTCGCATTTTTGACTGGACGAACCTGAAATTATCTTTGAATTTTCCATATTCTTTGCTCGATCTAGTGATGTTCTAGCCAGATGTTCAATACAAACCGAAAAAATCTTTGATCTTTCGCTTACATTCTTATTATAATAGTAGAGTAGATCCTCGTAGAGTTGGTCGGCGTATCGATTTGCGAGGGAAAAATCGGGGGTGAGAAGAAGAACTGCAATGAATGATTTTTCTCTATGTTAAAAAGTTAACGTAATTGGTCATTATTCTTGTTCGAAATCTAGTTAAGTTTCATCGAGAGTTCAAGCAAGGTCTAATCCCGCAGTGAGCGATTTTTTCGCATTTCATTGTCGCAAAAGAAATAAAAAGTCTCACCCAGTGTCGCCACCCGCAGTAGCATCTCTCCTCTGCCTTTTCGAAAGTGGGGAAACTTGCAGGCGAGGAGTTTCAAAAAGACGTCGCTGCCGAAACCTGAGAAGTCGGGAAGTACGGGGAAGTGTGAGAATAGCCGGCAAATAGAGCGAAGGACGGAAACAGAGAACCGGTAAGTAGAATGCATCTGATTGAAAGAGGCAAAAGGCCGTGGAATAGGATGAGCCGGCTCCGGTCGAGCCAGCTGCCAATAAAATAGATATCAAAAAGTGGTGAACAGGCAGTATACAAGCGGTGTTCAGATAACAGTGAGCAATAGTTAAGTTTTTTAGTATTGAAGTAAAACCGGGCTGATTCGCGTCTGTTCGGGGTTGGTTCATGTTTGTGGATGTCGTTACGTAAAAGGTGTCTGCTGAAAAGCTGTGAAGGCAGACGAACAGTAATTTATTTTAAGTAAGTAACTGGCAAGCAAAACGGTGTGATATATTTTCGATCAAAGGGAGGATCATGTTTGTGGGGACGTCGTGGCGGCAGGGAAGAAATGAGGTAGAATGAGGGAATGAGTGGAGAATCGGAAGAGAAAGAAGGGAGGTGAAATGAGCAACTGACTCAACGAGATGGGCGATCTGAGGCGCCTCTCGCGGTCAGAGAAAACGAGAGAGTGTGTGTAATCGAGAGAGTTAAAGATGGGTAGAGAAAGCGAGAGAGCACGTGCAATGGAGAGCGACGGGCACAGATGATTTGAGGCACAACGGAGAGACAACTGGCCAGTAGAGTTGGCAAACCAGGAATGGCACTGCTTTTGTGTGAGCACTCGATTTGATCGTCAGATTTGAGTACAGAACGTAACTCGCTCAAAACTGCTTATAATTCAACGGCGAAAAACAAGCACTTCTTCGCTTCTTTAGAAAGAAGAGAGCAGATTACTCTTTTGAAAAGTGGAGAAAAGTATGCAGAAGCTGCTTGGAAGGACTTTTCCCGAGACTCTATAGACACGAAAGGGCTAATTAAATTCCGTCATCTCGTTGGATCTCTGTGGATTCCACTGGCTCCGCAGGGATTACCTCTTCTCTTCCACTATCTCACGCTCGTAGGATCTCTTTATTTCACATAGTCTCTCGCATCTGTGTCCGACGATTGAGCACTGCGAGATGAGAGAGCGAGAAGATGTCCTGCGTGTCTACTTTTCCGTTATCTCGTGCTAGTTAATGGAGATGTCTATTCGGAATTTATTCGAAATTGAATCTGACCCCTGAAGTCCGACACTATAAATTCTTGGCTTTTGGGTGAATTCAGAGATCTATTATGTGCTCAGTATACGTAATTTTGAAATGAATTCGAAATAAGGTAATGGAACAAGAGTGCCGATGGAATTCGAAACTTTAGAGTCGACTTCTCTAGAAAAGTTAATGATGATTCTTTTAGTGTGGGATTTCGATTCATTTTTATTTGTCAATCCTTTATTAGTCCTTTATCAGTCCTTTATTTCAGTCCTTTATTTTTATTTGTCAGTCCTTTATGGTAACAAAATTTCAATAACAGGTAACCAATTTACATTATAGATACAAATACTTTATTCGCATTTTCGTACAAAAACACACTCGAGTATCATCAAAGAATAAGATCGTTCTCAATTAAATTGTAAAGACAGAAAAGTGAGCAAAAACATCGGTAATAGTATGCACAATCATGGCGGTATGGCGCACATTCGAATCAGAGGGAAAGGAAGAAGACAAGAGGCATCGGGAGCGCTGAAAACTAGGTCGGATGAGAACAGTGGTTTGTAGTGTTTCGTCAGTAGATTAAGCGAAATAAATTGACTTTTTGGGTTCTCATCCAGAATTTTATCATGTTCTTATCCGACCTATCGTCATCAGCGCCATGGACGCCACAAGAGCGCCTTGAACACCACAAGCGCGCCAGCTCAGTTCACCCGGCTGCACGTGTACACGTAGCCTGTGGCACAGCCGTGCGAGTCGCGCGATTCCACCTGTAATAAGGCGATTATTAAATCTTCCAGAATTCAAGAAAAAATGGCAAAAGCAAAAAGAAATTCGAGCAGTTTATGTTTTAGCCATTTTAAAAACGATTGTTTTTTTAAATAAAATACTAACCTCATACAAGCACTTGCACGTGTTGTCCTTGGGAATGCCAGGGAAGAGCATCTACAATAAATATTCTCACTAAATATTCACAAATGCAAAAAATTGACCAAATCACTGCCGTGAAAAATAGGTGCTAAAAGAAAGAATGACCTTGCACGACCAATCATTGCGCACTGATGCCTTTCCGTCCAGCTCCGGGTTCAACACGCGGCAGTTGAAGGTAGGGCCTGCGTTTTTGTATTATTATTTTATTGATCCACCGGACACATCCGTTCAATTACAAAACAGGCAATTTCCAACCATTTTTCTTGTCGGTGAAACATATTCGGATAGATTTTTAGATTTTTTTGAGGTAACTGCTATGTCTTTTTTCAGATATTATTTAATTAAATTATACTCCTACTTTTGATCAGGTACTCGATTTTGTAGATGCAGGGATGAATTTCAGGGCCGGAAATAATTGGAAATGCGTACCGCGATTCCTCTGAATGTGCACGGGCTTGGGCGCAACGGTGACGCCGCGGAACGCCGGTCGTGGCTGAGGAGCGAGCGGACGAGGTGTCGTGCTGAATGCAATACAATACATATTTATCATAAAGGTAAAGGCCATCCCGTTAATCAAGACACTTGCGCCCTGTGGGAGATCACGCTAATCCAGGCCAATTGATCATAACACATTTATCTGAACCCATTCAGTTTTCAATGCTAAAAAAGAATAACTTCCCCTCATGAACCGTTTCATATCCGTGAGCATCCTCTAAAAGTATTGACCCCCGTTATGCTTGAATTTAAGCTCGCTCCTCAGAGGAGCGAGAGGGCGAGGAGTGGTGCAGAATGATCGAACAATAGTTATCAGAATCACGCAGGTGGGGGAAGGTGATGTTGCCGTATAACAATAGCCATATATATCAGCGCTGACATTTCTCTCCTGTCGTGAATGCTCAATGCCCATTAATGTTCTTACTCAAGTAGTTTCGCTAAAAGTGTTACCCCCTTTTTGCTCGAATTTGAATCAACATCATCATGCGCTCGAGCGGGTGTTCGTTCGGTGTTTGTATGGCTCCGACAGTCACATTTTCTCCTAATCAAATCTGATCGAGAGATTTTCGAGCACGCGCGGTTACGTTTCATTCATTCATGATCAGTAATGAACCGTGAGGTGAACCAATAGATCTTCCCGATAGTTTTCTCGAAAATTAACTATCAAACATTATCTGCTGTTGAATTATTTCTACGACCAAGAACCTTTGGAATTCTTACTAGCATCTCAGCACTGTCTTATTTTCCACGAAGCTTGCATGCTAACAATCTATAATAAATGTCATCTAAAAATGATTGTCGGTTAAGTCTGCTTGTAAATTACGAAGAGACGTGATCAACTCACACAAGGACACATGTTATAAACGCGCGACGAGTAATAGTAGCCATTAACCTTTATTGTCGTGCTCTCACGAGTGTTACAGCACCCGAGATACCGCACATCAACCCTCCAACCACACTACAACCACAGATTAATCCATGTTAGAAGGGTTTTTCGACAATTTGTTGCATCTCAGTCAAACACCACTGCAGAGCTATCCACGTTAGTGATCTGTCGACAAATACTTATCTATCACAATTTGACCATATTTTCGATTAGTAACTACAAATACAGATAACAAGTGAGTTATTCACCTCCGCACAAACGGCGCCGGCGCTGTCGTCGTTTCTCCTGCTGCTGAGGGCGGCGGGGGTGTCCGCACCCACACGATCTGATTGCGCCTCCACACGGGCCAGAAGAGCTTCTTGGCGCGCCGTGGCGTGCCTAAAGGCGCTTGTGAGGGCGCCGCCGGCGCCCTCGTAAAGACCATGAGAGGCGCTGGAGGAGGCGCTGGAGGGCGCCGCGCGCCATCGATCGCCCCGAAGAACGCTTTGGTCGTGTTGAGGAGAGGCGGCGGGCCTCCGCCGCCTCCGAAGAAGAAGCCGGAGGAGAGGGGCGGTCGTGAGGCGGCCGCAGGCGGCGCCTTCGGCGCCGCTGTGCGCGCCTTCATCGACTTGATGGACTCAAAACGCGCGCCCGCGATGCGGCGAGAAGGAATGTCTCTGAGTTAGGATTAGGGAATAGTGTTAATGTTTCACTCGAAACGGACACAATGTTTGTGTGGACAGTAGAGCTCGTGAAATGAGTCGGGTCATTCGGTATTGCACCGGGCCGCGCGCTCGAAATGCAAGGAATGAAATGACCCGATACCAGAGAGTGGTATCGTTAAATGACCCGATATCGAAGAGTGAATGTAGGTGAAAAAACGACAAGACATCGATAAAAGCTTTATTTATTTAACGTCATTTAATAAATAAGATGAACTACATAAGAGACAGGGTTTCTAATTATCCGTAATCATAGGCATGTTGAATCGATTCGTCAGACATAGCAGCATATTTCGAAATATCAGCTGCTTCTTCATTTGAGGCGGATTTTTTGTGCCAATGATCTTACTTGACGTCTGGCTCATTACTGGTGATTGCTGCCTTCTGTAGCCGCTTTGACGATCTGTACAAATCCCGGAACAATACTCATGAATACAAGCAATACCTGACAGGGGAGAAGAGGCCGGAGCCTTCCGCTTTCTAGCGCCGCCAACCATTCCTCAGTGAGGGAGGAGGGAGAAATGAGGAGAGTCATTGATCTCACGAGCTCAGATAAAAAATCATATGCAAAGATAAAAAAGAACAAATGTAAAAGAGCGCATTTGCGTGCGCTGGTGTCGGGTCATTCGCAACTTTGGCGAGCCGGTATCGGGCTTTTTTCACACTCATTCGTCATTCACGGGGCCCCGTGGTATCGGGTCGTATCATTTCTCGACCTCCACTGGACAGACTGTTAGAAGTACTGGAGAATTCAATTGGGCCCAAAAAACTTACGTTGGGAAGTTGCTGAATCCAATCTCCGTGGGATTGTGACGACTGTGGAAGACGTTCACCATCGGCACGGGCTCGAAGAATTTCTAAAATGTCCTAACATTAATTTTTAATTTATTTGTTAATTTTTTTTTTGAAAATCAGTGTGATCGATCCATTGCAGGTTCATGAGGATTTGTGACTTGAATACACTATGAAGCATAGTCCGACAATGTTAAAATTGGTCAATTGAAAGTAAATGGATGAACGCGAAATGCAGAATATTGCTCGTATTATCGTGACAGTTTTTATTTTTTAAATATTGAATCGCCTGCCACAGACCTATCGTTGTTTCAATATCCATTCATGCCTTGAACAGGCGATGAAACTCATGCGAAGCATAGATTTTGAATGTAAATGAAATCTGTAAAAAGAACGAAATCAAGTCACCCTCTCGCTCCTCTCCATCTCCGGATTGTCCATGATACTGTCGTAGATTTCGTTCGCATCGAGGCCATTAGGATCATTGTCAAGGAAGAAATCGGGCTCGCGAGGTTCCACTTCGTCTTGGACTTCTGTAAATAAAGTTTTTTATTATTTTGTAAATTAATTGGGATAACTGTTGACTGTTTGTCGTTTCCTGTGCATCAATTAACTACCTATAATTTCATTTTCACTTTCACCAATTGTTTGCGTATATGTCGATGTCTCGCCAAAGGTTGTTTGAACTCTGCGGAACTAGAGATATTTGTCAATGTCTATCAGCTAAATCGCTTTTATTTTTTACGCCACGAAAAAAGTGTGATCTCGAAAATATTAGCCCTCTTGAGATCAGCTGCAGGTCAGTGTTGCGGATCAAATCACTGATAATTTCGTCTCTTCATTTCGTCCTATCTCTCGTCGGTCAAAGAGACGAGAGAGTATTGTGAATGAGAGATACAGATAATTTATCTGCTGGTGATTGCTCAAGGCCGTTAAACCACACTCGTGAGTATAATCATCCATCAGGGAACTCTCGTCATTGAACCCTATTTGCACTGAGAAATAGGCGACGGTTTGATTAGTTTGGCGCCTGAAAATGTAGTAGAACTATGGAGAAAGCAGAAACCATTGCGAGATGAAATGTCACACGTTTGCTACATTTCTGCACAGTTCAGAGCCTAGTGGGAGCTAACACAGTTCAAGGTTCTTGAGCTGCTGCTACTGCGAAAGTCCTTGATTTCCGCTTTGGAATGCAAGATATGAAGCGCTCCCCATTCTAAAACTAGGTCGGCCGAACTTACTACTCACTTTTACGCACTACTACCGCATCTCAAAGAGATACAACGAGAATTCGCTCGCAAAAGTGTGAGCTAAGAGAATGTAAGCTCCTGATACAATATCACAGGGCAATAGTCTTGAACTTTAACAACAGCTCTAAGCACTTCTTGAAAAGTGAAAGTCGGACATAACATGTCTGAACATGTCAATGAAAATCTTTTTATTTATATATTTTTGAACGGATAAACGCCATAAAACATCAGACTACCTTCCAATCTATTAGATACCCTTTGTGAAACAGCGGAGTAGAAAAGTTTTAAAAAAAAACTAAAGCGACAATTGAAGATTAAAAATTATTCACCTGTCCTCCTCACTTCCCTTGTTGCGTCATCCCTCCAGAAGGCGGGGAAGGCGAGTGCAGAGGGCAGCAGGATCAAGGGTAGGAGGGCGGTGTGGGGCATCATACTGAAATAATAATAACTGTTTAACCCTTGCTTACTCAGCAACATTAGAAGATGGAAGCAGAAGATTTTGATAGAAAATTGGTGGAAAAATGGTAGATAAATGGAAAATTCTCAGGTCATTGAGATAATTCAGCGGCATCGATACCACAGAGCACCGAAAGGCATGAGATAAATCATCTAGTAGCGAGAAAGCGAGAAAACTGTCCTATCACATGCAACAATCGCGATACTTTCACTGTGCAAGATCTTTCCCGTTTAGGGCCACAATAAAGGCCCCCAGGCACCTTTCCTAACGGGCGCGAGGAGCTATAGAACCGCACAGACAATCACATCACATGCTAATTGTGAATGGGCCCTGGTCGTTAGCACCCCATCGCGCTTTTCATTGGAGCGATATGTAACAAAATGGCGATGAGGAGACGGAAAAAGCTGTAAATGCGGGCTGTAAAAACTGCCTCAATGGACCCTGAGCTTTCAGAGCTAATCCATCTATGCGGTAATAGCGTTCGAAATACGGGTAATCATCTCTTCATGCCACGTCGATCAGTCAGACTGATCGGTCAGACTGACGTGAGAGAATACGCGGAAGGAAGGGACGAATACCCATATTTTGAACCGTACAGGCACGGATCAGTACCGAACATTCTAGGCGAAACCAGCGGCAAACCCTCGTCCGGGCTCAATCAGTTCGAAAGTGAAAGGCGCTATGCGCAAGATCTGAGCGCGCGCTCACGGAGGATTTCTTATTTCTTGCCCGCTATCCTCTAATTCCGCTAGCGCCTCTAGCACTGATTAGGTGCCATTGAGGCTGGCCAAACCTAAGTGCATCCCTGTCGATCTCTCTCGGTTCTCCCTTGTCTCTGGCGGGCCTGAGAACAGGAGGAAGCGCGCAAAAAGCGGCCATTTCCTAGAGAATTTCGAGTGGTGGTCAGGCGAAAAAAGATGCCATTGTGGAAGATCTATCAATAGTTAAAGTCTGGGTTAGTCATGGAACTATTTCGACTGCTGAAGCTTTGCTGGGGAAGTTGTTTCCCTGCCATAGCTCAGAACTCGGGGAAGCTCTGGCAACAATGGAGATTTCGAGCCTGATCTTACTACTTACAATCGTGCGCTAAACGGTTTCGCCTTGGAGCCGAAGCTGTAAGTATTGAAACAGGTGTAGGTTCGCGCTTAGCAGGAAAAAATAGCGAGTAAATGGTCCGGAATGATTGTTGTTTTCGATACTTCCAGAGCACAAGTGTTATGCTGGAAGCGCACTTGTGATATAATCTCATACAAACATGATGGCACCCTACTTGAACCTAAGAGCGGCAGGGGTGAAATGGGTCGAGGTTTCGCTTTCGGGGCTGGTGGTGGAAATAATGATTACGCCGAATGATTCCCTTTTTAGGCAGTTTCTAGGCTAACCGACAAGCATTGAAATATTTGAAATGGCTGTCGAAAACGTAAACACTGAGATGTGTGATTTTACCATGGCAGATTTCTTTCCAAGAAGAATCTGACAGAGTAATAGGGAAATTTCCGAGCCGCGAAGATCTAATCTCGGAGAAATAATGTTTAGGTTTGGTCACGATCTCACAAAGTGATGCGGGGGATGGAGGTTATCTCGCGAGCGCTCGTGATTCTCTACTAGGAAGTGCGCTCGCAATGATAGCTCAAGATACTCAAGGGGTACTCGAGTAACCGTCTGTCTCTCTCCACCAAGCACACTCTCTCACCCACTCTCACCGAGTACGATACGGTTACAGCAAGGTCAGCGTAGTTTGGGACGGCCGTTTTCCCGCATCAGCTCGTCCCTTTATCTCTCCATTTCCAAAGGGTTTGCCATGTCTGGCGCCTCTCGGTTGTTCATTGACTCTTGGGCATTCGGGCTCTGATAGTTCAAGGGGGTGGAGAACTCCCCAATCATTTCTCATAGGGGTCATCACCGATTTGGAGGAGCCTGGCACGGTGGGTAAGTGCAGTAGTGCAGCAAGGAACAGTGTGAGCCTCGCCGTCTCTCCATTTCGCACGCTCTCTCGCCCGTTTCTGACCGGTTAGAGATAAGGCAGTGTTGAGAGACGCTGACCCGGTTCTCATACGGATAAAGTGCAATGTTACTGTTGAGAAATGGGAGAGATGATGGGGAAGTTCGAGAGCGCTAAAGCCAATGCGGAACTCGAACATTAGAGCAATCCGATTAGAGGGATGTGAAAGGAAGCTGTTTTTGTTGTGATGTAAGTTGAACAAATTTGTTGAAATGTTAGTTGAACGAAAGGGATTTACTGATCACAGATCAGATCACTTCGAAATTCGTCAACGATATGGAATAAATTATCTCGGCTATGTTTTATCATGGATATCACAAATAATAAAGTTCTGAACAGTTCATAATTTCCTCTCATTCTGACTTGCTGTCAGTATCTGGGACAATAGTTCTCTTCTAGTCTTCTTTCGAATGGAGAGCGAGCGGGAGATGAGGTCCTGATATGAGATTAGAACAAAACTGGAATCGGAATTCGGATCTGTTAATCGGAATGACTCTCAAAAATATTTGTGAAAGATCAGTTTTTTTGCACGTTCATCGATGAAATATTGTTCGATCAACTCGAGTTCCTCTTCTTTATCCGTGGTGAAACTCAACCAAATTGCACAAGGATTAGATGAGTTCCAGTAAAAATTGATCTCTGTACTGAATTCTCGGTTGCGAGACATTAACCGGTTGTTTTATTTTAATTAGTAAAATTCACCTTCATCTCATCCATTCTATCAAGTAGGTCGTCCATCTTCGAATCCACTGTTGTCATGTAGAAGATATCCGAGATGAGATCTGTTGAGGGGCCCTGCAAATGTTTGAATTTATTAAATTGCATAGATAATGACTACATTGAACTAACAAGAAGACATGGTTGGTTGAAATTTTTCTTATAGTTTTCCTGGGCTGCCTATCTACCACCAAGTATGTCTCAATAATTTCATCCAACTCTACTTCTTCACATGAAACTAAGATTGGACAAATCCCGGCTCTATTCTCGGCTTCAATATTTCCGAAATATTTACCCGACTCTCTCTCTTCTGTGAGAAGTGGTCGCGTAGTCGAGGCGCCGAGTGCGGAATCGCCGTCGCGCGAATGGGCATTAACTGACGGAGAAATCATTCATTCATTCATTCATTATTCATTTATTCCGTCAAGTTAATGTACACGAAATCGTGTTTGAAATACGAGTATTCGTCTCTACATTTCGCGTGCTCTCTCGTCAGTCAGAGTACGAGGAATGACGAGACGATTACTCTGATTTCGAACACTAGAAATCATGTTTACTTGTAGGAGGAATACGACTAATTATTCCAGTTAGATTGTCAAAATTGCACGGTTTTGATACATTTTGCTAATAGTTAATCTCTCACCTGGAAGAATCCTCCGTCATAGTCGTCCTGGTGCTCAGGAATGGCGACGGTGACGCCTTCTGACGGTGGGATGAGTAGATCGGCGGTTGTGAGATCTCCTGAAGAAATAGTGAGATTTAGAGTGCGAAATACGGGTAATTGTCTCTTCATTTCACACACTCTCTTGCCTCTTTGACCGGTGAGAGAGCACGTGAAGTGAAGAGACAATTACTCGTATTTCGAACTCTAGTGAGATTCCAGAAGTGCTCTTGAAATTTGATTGTTAAAATTAGAAATGGCCCGAACGCCAAGAAGTAAATGTGGGTTATATATTTCACTATACGTATTACCTGTTGGAGCAGCTGCTGTCGAAGCAAAAATGATATAGCCGCAGATAATCAGAAGATAATACATTTTCATCTCCTGGAAGACATGATTAACGCAATAGGGAAAGATGCTTCAAAGGGACTCAAGAACGAGAGACTTCCGTCTGATCAGTGTTGAAATCAATAACCTCTCGTTACAAAACATTGTGACCCTTGGCGCGATAAAGAGTCGAATTACCGGAATTCACAGAATGGCTTTGTGGCTAAGTGGATTACACTCGAAATGAAGGACTAACTCTCTCAGAAAGTATCTTAGAAAGTGAGAGGGCCGGAGGGGTGAATAGTCTCACTTAGGGCATGGAAAGGAATGTCTCTCCACATTTCTCTTTGTCTGTCACTGTGTCTGTCGTGCGAGTTATAATAGGCAAAACAGGGTGGCCAGACTTTCCCAGCTACTGACTAAATGGCACACGGGTCATTAGCAAAAGTGTGGGGTGCATGGAAAGATGAAGAGGATGGGCTGTTCGCATAATTTCTCTTACTTTTCGAGTTCACAGAGATATTCTAGCATTTTCAGCGTATGAAAAGGACATAATGAATAAAACAATTTCATGATTGTAGTTAAACGATTATTTCTTTCCTCTGAGTTGCATCAATTCATTCTGACTTTATTAATGAGATGATCCCGTCAAGCAAAGAATACAACCGCTGAGTAGAGTGAGACAGAATACATGTTGGACAATCAATAGGTGATAAATAGTCCAAGACACACGGCTACGGTAAGTTGTTGTTTTACAATAAAACGCAAGCTTCTATTTCGTGCTAAAATATAATGATCTCTAACTCTAATACAGTCTCTTCACTGCGTGCACCAATCTCTTCACTTTATCCGCACACAATTCGCCTTTCCAATCTCCGTTCTTCTTTAGCGATGAACCGACCTGAGATATTAGATTGCTTTTTGTTGCTCATCTGCGATTAATTGATCTTAAAATGCACACTTGATCTATTGTGCGTCGCGTGAAACATATTTGTTATTTTTTTCAAAATAATACAAATAATTATTTAAAAAATAAATTTACAATAAATCCCTTGGCAGCCTTGTACTCTTTCGTATTCCACACGTCAATTCCTGAGCCGATGAGCACAGGGAGAGAAGTGGCCTCGACTAGTTCTGATATATCATCGTTGTTCTTGTTATTGTTGTTTTTTGTTTTTTTTCAAATTATTCCTCTAGATATAGAGCTCTGTGATGTCGTTTTCATAGTGAGCTGTAACACTAAAATTGAGCCCATTTCCATAAATTGCAGTCAAACAACGCAGATTTCGTGAACATATATGATTCGACGGCTCGAAAATTACCAGAATCAAAACAAATCGGCACCTTTCAGCTCGGCCTCGTTCGCCTTCGTTCCGTCGCGACGCCTGTGAGAATGACGCCGTCGGCGTGGAAGAACTCGGCTGCCTAAAGCATTTACGCTGTCAACCGGTCTTATCAACCCATTAGCTCACATCAAGGACTTATTTAGTTGCATAAATAAAAGTTAGCCTAATTTTTTATCGTTTTCGCTGCAATTTCGATAATAAGCTATTCTGACACAGATAAGTTTTTTTGGGCATCTATTTTTGAATAAAAAATAGGAATTCCATGACCACGAACCTTGGCAGTTTCGCCCAGGGACACGTCGGCGGTGACGGAGTGTGCGCTGCAATTATACAATTCCTTTGATACTAATCCACCGTATTCATTTTTGTTTCTTCCGGAGATTCCGTTTTCCTACACCGACAATGATTTTGATTGTGACGAAATGTCATGTTTTTCTGAATTCTAACAACATTTTTTCGATGTTTTAGATTCCCAAAACCATAAAAAAAATAAACTTGAAACATAGCTCACCAGTGCTTCTTCTTGACATCCGTAAACACAGCCACTTGATCAGCGCCGATCATTTTACGGTATCGGAGAAGGTCGCCTGCGCAGGCATCCATCCAACCTGGAATTTTTTTTAAAAAATCATCGACATCTATCTTTTGCAAAAGTGCTGTTTTCATGTTGGTTGAAACCGTAAGCTGCATCCCGTCACTAGTTTTTTAGAAATAATGAAAAATGCAAACCTTCATCAGCCACATGCGAGAACACAAAACCCTCGGCGCGAATGAAATCGAAACCTAAGATAGAAAATTAAATCTGATCAATTCGTATCAGTGCAACGTTCATAGGCAAGAGATCCGTGAAGATTGCCAGCCATGTTTTATGAATAAAAGATCAATCAATGCTTACCAGTCGCATGGGCCACCGCCATCGCTTCTCTATTGGCGCCAGCGAGGATTTGCACTCCCAGCACCATGTCTTTCCTACATTTTTATTTAATTTTTCATTTAGATCTTTCTCGATTATCCATCTTTTTTCCATCTTCATGTCTTATTTTATTGTGTTCTACCACATTGACCATGATTCGTTGGAATTTCCATTCTCATGGGCGTGTGCTATCGATTTTTGCCAAAGATTATTGGAATAAAGGAAAACGAGGACGTACTTTCCATGTCTGCACACGGACGCGACTGTCGAGCACGCCATCGACATGGTGGAGACGATCTGAATTATTTTTCTTTTTTTTTCTTTTTTTAATGTTTGTTATTCTTATATATTGAGCACCTTTGATCACATAGCCTACGCCGTAATGCTTTTTTTTGCGATTTTTCACAAACATTCAAATAACATTTTTTTTTAATAAATAACCTCCGGTCCGATCCTGTCCGCCCTCACGTACGGCAGATCGTGCATGTTCTCCACGATGATGCCGTCCTAGAATTCTTAGTTTAATTCTCAGTCAAGAAATTCTTGAAACCCGCAGCTTATAAGGCACACTCAAGCTTGTTGGTTTTGATCACGTGCTTCATGATTTTTGCATAGAAAGGTGGCGAGGAGCCTGTAAAGCACGAAAAAGAGGGAAACTGTAACTGACCACTCCCGCATTGTGGTAGATCTCCGCCTCCTTCCTCACCACATCGAGGATGGCCGGGACGGTGAGCGTGCTGTTGGGCGTGCTGGATTGATATGGCTTATTCCTTTATCAAGATCGCACATTATACGTTGCTTGACACTCTGAACTTTTAGCGCATGTTATCTTCTTTCCTTCATCATTTTCTGCATAGATCAAATCAAAAATTGAATACATACGTTTCACAAGCGCAATTTCAAATCAGCGCTTAGGAGAGAAGGTAATTTTATCTACCGGCTCAGTAGTTAAAAAATATATAATAATATTATTCTCTTGAGACTATTTCTTCTACAAAGTGGCTAGGCTATTCCGAAATTTTGAATATCTTTTTAAATGTGATCATTACTGGGGAAAATGCTCACCCGGGCAGCGCCGGCACATGTATCATGCCGAACAGCGCTGGTCTTTGCAGGGCAGAGAAGAGCGAGATCACCTTACGAACCATCCTGGAGCAGAGGAGGAAGTATGTTGAGTAGAAATATCGAGGTATTAAACTTTTGGAATGTTTCAACGAGCGATATTGAGACGGGGTCAGAGGGCGAGTCTTGGAGACGGAAGGCATAGCGATGATATGAGTTAGTGGTGAAAACCGCCTCTCCTCGATTTGCACTCTCTCTCGGCTGTCTGACCGATGAGAGAGTGCTGAAAAATGAGAGAGACGTCAAAAAGATGCATGCAAGAACCGGAGGCAGGCTGTGTGTAATGTTTGGCTGGACGCATGAGACACGAGGTTGAGAGAGAGAGAGAGAGAGAGGTTCTGAAGAAATAGAAATTCAGAACAAATTGCCCCGACCCCTCTCGAATTCACTAATTTTTTTTATCACAAATTCGGTTTCGGCATTAGCGTAATCCCTCGGTCAATACTGTTAGAGAAATCGACCAAGAAAATGGAGAGACAGAGGTTGAAAGATGATGTGCTATTGTGAAGGGGAAAATGCATGTGCCACGTGGTAAAGAGAGATGGAAGGTTCTCACTCGGCAAAAGAAGAGAAACGGCGAAAAATATCAGATATGATGATAATCTATGATCACGAGATGTTCGGCGGCATTTATTTACGAAGTTACACCCAAAAATACGTTGAGACGACAAATAACTATTAGATGCATTTCGAAATGAATAACATTGCAGCAAAACAAAAGTAAACGAACATTTTAAAAGTAATGCGCATTTGCTGAAACGAAAAGCGTAAACACTCAAGAAAAGTGAACAAGGAAGGGCCCAAGACAAATTTCCCGAAATCAGTCTGCACGGCTGCAAAGCACAAGGAGTATCGGTTGAGTAACACGCAAAAAAAATGAACTGAGACGACTTGTGGCTACGCACGGCTCGACAACAACAAACATACGTGAAAGAGAGCGGGAGGAAAGAGGAGAGGGATGAGAAAGAGGGAAGAAGAAAGAGGAAGGGAACGCGGGATGATCGAGAGTTAGAGATAGGAAGATGGCATTGGGGTAAAGAGTATCGGAGAGTAAAGAGTAGGTGAACAATAGATTGAAGCTTGCAAAAACACGTGAATATCAGCATTTTGTGCAGGATGACAAGTATTTCGGAAATTAAGATTTGAGAGAAGCGAGTCCTTCTCAAACAGGCAAGACATATTTCACTAAAAATGCTCTGAAAAAGAGAGAAGTGCATTTTTCACGTGAAAGATGGAGCTAATCTTAGATTGATAGTTGCCATTGGAAAGGAATATCGGAAGGGAATTGAAAGGTTTTGCAGGGGTTAGGAGGGTCACAATTGCAACACTACGCAGAGAGAGATAAGATTAGCCGATAAGAGATGCGGCCTTGAGCACGTGGAAAGGAAGTGGGCAATGGCAACGAATGGAAGGCAGAGAGCATGATGCGAATCAATTTGAACCGTTTGTTAGCCTTAGCCTCAGGGAGCAGCGATTCAAAAAAAGTTTTTGCTTCCACGGGGAAAATTCTCATCAAATGCATGACTGGGAGGAAGGCGGATTAGAGAGAAAAGATGAGTGTTTTCTTCCTCCGACATTCTTCTCACGACGGTGGGGAAATCCGTAGAAGAGGAGTGGTGATGAAAGAACGCTCACTCAGGAAGAAGTGTTTGTGTGTTAGAAGGAAGATGAGAGTATCAGAGAAGGGTATTGCAGTGATAATGCCCATACATCATAGTTCATCGATGAACTTCTTCTCTGACAGTTATAAACGTGATGTTAGAAATCTTTATCTTTGAATTGTCGTTTACATCCATGAAATTAGTTCAGTTTACAAATAACTCCATCAATTCGCCATCGCAACTCTCAGCTGTCTCCCATATCCATTGAACATTACAATCGCTTCCCTGGCATCCTGCTCATTTCATACTGGCAAAACGCGTATCTGAAAAGAATAAATATAATTAATGTAAGTAACTAAAGGTAAAGTTAGGGACAACAACTTAGCCGATTTCTCAAAAAGGGTCCAAGAATGGATTAAAAACTATACAGACATGCAACTCACCCTCTCGGACGTCCGGTCAATTTATCGAAGGGAATATGAACGTTCACGACGGTTCCGGCCCGGGCAAACAGCGTCTCCAGCTCCTCCTGGGTCGTTGCGTGATGGATTCGGCCAATGTATATACGGGACGACGGAGCTCGTGACGGCGTCACGGTGGGCGATTTGTAGGCGGTATTCTCGAGATTACGAGCTTTGAATTGGTCGACAGCAGGTGCGTCCTTGCGCACGTCTCCGAATCCTTACATTTGGGCAAAATATACATAAAAATATACAAAAAATTAAGAATAAAACCTCGTCAACAGATTTTAATAATAAAAAAAAAACGAACCAAGCTGGGCGTCGAAAGACCGATTTACATCGTAGTCTGCAGGCGCGGAGAATTGAAGTGGCGAGAGGGGACGGGTGGGCATGAATAACGTCTGGAGGCAGAGTGAGGTGCCAATTTCAGTCTGGAGATTCACTAGAGTTATAGTTTATCGGGTACCTCCTAGGTGTGTCTAGCCTTTAGGCATGGCGTGTACCTGATAGGCATTGCCAACGGGTATCCACTGTGTTATTCGGTAACTAGTCTTGTATTCAAAAATTTATGATGGAGTGTCACGAAAGTATATTATTGGGTATTGGTATTTGTTAAGCATCCCTATTGCAAACTTCACGTGGACGTAAAAAAAACATTTTGAATATGTTTCGGACTGCCCTCCCAATTGATAGAGTTACGGGTCTCAGAAGAGCCTTCGGTTTCTGCAATTTCTTGAATGAGAGCTCAGCTCAAAACGCCGTTGATTTGTTCAACGGACAGGATGGATTGATCGCAAGACTGAAGTAATAATTTCCATTACTATTATATTGTTTATTTGTTTATCAATGTTTATTGTCTTCTTCCATAAAGGCGTTGCTTGCCAGAATGAAATCAATTCTTGAAATAAATGTATCTGAAAACTCAGATTTTAATTTTGTTCGTAACAATCGATTGTTGTAGCAAAATTATCACAATAGTATTTATTTATTCATCATCGGGAAGAAATGCCGTCTAGGCTACAAGTAGTTTGGCTACAATACTAGTCACGGTAGTTAATCGTGATGAGGTAGTTGGAGGTGTTTGAGGTATTTGTGGAATCGTTGAGAGATTACGAGAACTGAATATTCGTAATTACAACCCTACTCAGGAGTCTATTGTAAATACGCAAATTATAAGGCTGTACAACAATACTACATGTCATTATCGTAGAATAGTCAGAGCGCAATAACGATTCGATGAAGTTGTGCTGAGATAAGGTTCGATACAATACGGTAGTTTACATCGGATTATGGTAGTACTGAGGAAATATGCAACAGTAGGATACGGTAGTCTACTGTCCGAGTGTCTGCAGTAGCGGAACAGCGGTCGCCTTGCCAAGGGCAGCGACGACCAGCGAGACGCCCCATGCGGTCGATCGACCTGAAATTTTAATTAAAATGTGAAATTTAATTTAAATTGAAACATTAAAATGGGAAGGTGTTAAAAATTGAGCAATTAATGATATGTTTTCATTTTACGCTAAGTCCAATGACCTCAAATCAATCATGCAAGATTTGAAGTCTTGTTGAAGGTTGGGTGAAACTCATTTCAATTTGTGAAGAAGCTCATTTGCAATTTCTGTCTCTCGAATACCTTCGCAATGACTAGGCGCCAGCATGTCCACATGGATCCAGTCAACGTCTTCCATACTCTATGTTCGACCCTATGAAGAGAGCGGCTGCGGCCGAGCGAGGCGGAAGGAGGTTCTAAATTGTTATTATAATTATTTTTTATTATACTCTTTCATTCGAAGCACCTATTGTCTATTATTTTGCGGCAGCGGAGCGAGGCGGGTGCAGATTCTGGAGATTACAACTTATTTTGTTGTAAATTTCTTCAGTGCAGTGCAGTGTAGGTCGCATTTAGTTATGCTTCCAACAAATAGTAGTCCTTTTTAATTTTTGTTTTTCTGCATGGAATTGCCTATAGGGGCGTCCTATATCATTATGATATCTTATGATATACCTGAACATCTCCCCAATTCGCATGTTCATATCGGCCATGGCGAGTAGAGATCGATTCGTGCATGTCGGGAGCGTAGATCATCGGGTGCACGAGATCACCGGAGATGAGTCCGGCGGAGACGATCTTTAACGTGAATCATCACAATACTAATACATGATAATCTAGGACAAAAGTCAATTTCTCGTCTATTTCAATAAAAAAATTCCCATTTTGTACATTCACTCTATCGTTTGAATCAATCTAAACGATGAGGTTCATTTTTAAGATAAAACATCATCAACATTACTCACCTTCTCCTCGCTCTCCTCCTGCGAGCACATCACCGCTGCGTGCGTCTTGCCCGTCATGTACGCCTGTAAAATACTTTTTTTTTAAATATTAAAATTATAATTATTATTAAATAGCATAACTAATGACTGTCATAGGCAGATAATGTGAAGAGGTTCGAAGAAAAAATTCACCTGCGATCCAGTAAGCGTGGCCATGTTGATGATGTGCTTGGCCTACAAGATCAATGGTAAATTCATCAAAACAGGATCTTCAGATCATAAGTATGTATATTGCAAAAAAATCACTTCCAGCATGGACATTAACTTCCTACTATTAGACGACTACCATCATTTCAGGTCCCTTGAGCACACTCTTGGCCTAGAACATTACTTCAGCAAGCACGAAACCCCCACGCGAATAGTACCTTACTTTGGAAACAAAAATCCCACCTTTAGGACTGATTTGGCGTAGAACACTCCATCCGCCAGCACCAGTCTGCCCTCGCGTCTGTGTTTGTGATCTCGACAGTGCGACCAGATAGCAGAGTAATCACGTCATCGGGCTTGCTACAAAATATTGTAAATTCATTTTTTCATTTGATGGCACAATGACATTAGTTTTAGAATTGTGATGATCGTTTTAGGTATAGTGTGAAATTCAATAAATTCACTTCCATTATATCTATATTTTTTCAGAGAAGCAAGAGAATGTGCGAAACGGAGAGGCAGGATGACTAAGTTTCTGAAGAAAAAGGCTGACTTCGCAGTGGGTGAGATATTGTTCTCCGCAATGCACAGGCACAGGTGTAGGTTCTCGGTGAATTTGGCCTGAAAAATATTTTTTTTCGGCGGCAAATTCAAAAAAATCAAAAACTACCGTATACCTTGACGAGCGCGGCGAATGCTCCCAGGAGCGCAGCGCTGCCTGCCATGTCCCGCTTCATGCTGGAAAGGGGGCAATTATTGATTAGTAATGATGATTAATTATTAGCTACAGTACCCCCAACGGTATTGTATACTGCACCGTTTTTTTGCCTGTAATGGACGTGGTTATTGATTGGCTATCTACAATAACACAAAGGTAGAGTGTACTGCACCGCTTTGCCTGCAAAGCGGGTAAATATTGAATGACTACAGTATCCCCCAGTAGGCTACAATACTGGCCCGATTCACATTTGCGGAATAATAGTTACTGATAGGATACAGATCAATGTTGATACGATGTTACGCCTCTGTTCGGACTTTCCCCCGTTATTCGGTTATATTGCTTGCAAAATATCGCCTGGCACAGTACCGTAACCCAGCCCCAGACTACCGTACCCAGCATGTAATATTTCCAGATATAATCGCCTTATGCAGAAAAATACAGTGCTAGTTACCGTACCTAGCATGTGATTGGATGTCTTGATGTGCATGCCTCCGCAGTCGTATACGATTCCCTTACCGACAAGGGCGAATGTGTCCTGAACGGATTGTTCATCTACCGTATCTTGGTGGTACGGTAGATCAATAGTTCACTCAGGGCAAGCTGCTTATTAGATCGATGAATACTTTTCTCCTAATTTTTGGATTATCGATCGAATATGCAGCTCTGTCCTGAGTGGAATATTGATCTACCGTACACCTAGATACCGTTTCCTGAGCGGATTTTAATGCTTTACTTCACTCCTACCCTTTCCATCGTTATGAATACACTATAGCGCCGAATCAGTTCAGTCAATAACTTATAGACCGTACCTTCGCTCCACTCGGCTCATGACTCAACACGACGAATGCGGGCGGCGTGGGACCGGCCTTGCCCTAAATAAATATTTATTTTCGAAATTTTTTGTAAAATAATTAATAAAAAAACATTTACCACATGATAGATGCCGCCGAAGCCTTCTTGAGGAGCTCCTCGCCCTGAGAAAAATTGCAATTTCGAAATTGGGAAATTGGCGAGGAATGAGTTTCACCGATAATACGAATTCAACAAGAACAGAGGCATTGCAATAGAACGTCGGTTCATAGATAAACTTAATTTTGACCCACCTTGATCACCATACTCGTGCATCCTAGTTCTTTCCAATTGCCACTGCTTCCTCCACGTACTTATCCGTGGTAAGCTCATTGCGGGCGTGTCGGCCAGACGGGCGGTCGTTCTGAATTTTTATCATATATTTTCATTGCTTTAAAATTCCATTTGTTGGGGCCTAGTGTACAATATGCGCAGTTATGGATAAGGTGAAGATGTATCGAACTTCTTAATAGCCTTTATATTTTTCAGCGAAGAGATAAGGGAATGAAGAGACGCTACCTAATCGAAGCAGCGAGATCTGTGAGCATAGAGACATCGGCCGCTGTGAGGTCCTGAAATGATTTTTGCAATCTCCATCAACTCGATTTAGTTCCCGAGAGCAACGATAGAGCACGTTCTCACTCTGTTCAGACCGGTAAGGTAAATGAAGAGATCCATAATTGGAATTGAAGCGAGTCGACAAATGCTTACCTTATCCATGCAGACGACCTCGATAACTACATTCATCGGCACAAAGTCCTTCTTGCGATGGTAGAGCGGGTAGGTCCTGCGATTGTAATCGATAAACGTATAAAGCAATCCTGCTTCTTGAGAAACTCTCCAAAAATGAGACTGTGTCTAGTTGAGTTCAACATCGCATCTTAGTCTCCCGCAACAATGCAAGTTCGTTAACGAGATGGAATCCATCTGATACAAAAAAAAATCAACAATACCTCGCCACCGACGACACTAGCGCTAGTGAATGCGAGTACTCGCACACGAGAATGACACGGAGGTCCTGCAAGGGAAAAGGTACGGTAGGCTGGGGGTACTGTATTCCTATCAGGATTCAGGGACAATCAAACTGAATTACAGTGAACTAAAATACACTCCCAGGCAACTTCATGGTTTTTGGCACAGGCACCAACCGTTCTGAATGTGGAGGGGGTAGGGAATGAGGCAGATAGGAAAGAAATTCTTGGCGAGGGGGTCAAAAATTGAGGAAGATAATCTCCACCACCTCGTTTAGGATACTGTAGCACTTAGGACAACTAACCGTGCAGCACTCCGGCAGTTTCGTATCCCTCAATTCCTTCGCTAGAACGTGCGTATTGGAGTGGGAGGTGTAGCGCGAGCGACGAGAGGGCAGAGAGATGAACTAAATAATATTGTAATTATTATTTCTGCATATTTAATATTTAATAAAATTGTATTTTTATTCTTTTTTTTTGTTTTCTAAGCAATATTCTAGGAAGGCGCGACGGGATGAACTGGAACAATTACAAGCTGTTCAACGCATCTGGCAGTGTGCCCGCAAGAGGGAATCATTGTCTCTGGGAGTGTATGGAGATTTTGGTGCCTACATTAAGCGAATGCCAAGGAACTTGATTCACAAGAGTCGGGAATGCCAAGCAATTTGATTTTCAATTTCAATTTGTTTATACACCAGGGTGAGTAGGGAGAGAGAATGACGTAAAATCTTCGACATAGTACGGTGGAGGTCCGTCGTGATGAGGATTTATTGTATTCGTAATTGTCTTACCTTGTATTTGTTCCCGTGCAGCGGCAGTGATCCGCCCTTCTCAGGGAGAGCGTCCATGCACGATTTCCAGCACGTTTCCGTGACCTAAAATTGACTCCGTGATATTTTTTATGGGATATTTTCTTCTTCAATTTTTGTGATAAAATGTGTGCAAGCTGATTTTCAGCAGGTCTCCGTGACCAAAATCTCTTTCGTCATTTTCGTCAACAGTGTGTTGATTTTGTGATAGTTGTTTTGCGATATTCTTCACTGCTCCTACTGGACTGTCAATATGCCACCAAAACTTGCGCTAGTTGTGAAACGCATGCGATCACAAACACTTTCTGACATTTTTTAGTGCAATAAGAACTCTCATTCAAATGTGTGCCTATCTTTTTAGAGGCATTACATTTTCAAGATTCCCGCTAATGCTCATCAATTATTACCATTCCATTCATGTTCGCGCTCATCGTTGCGTCGAATTTGATCTTTCTCACATCGCACATTGTCCAGTGAAGATGATTGCATTGTCCTTTCTGGAATAAACTTTCTATCGTAACGAAACAACAAGTCGTTTATTATGGAAATCAACCATAGCTCTTCTCATTCCGCACTGTCTCTCGTGAAGAAGGCTGTTCATTTCCATAGTAAACAACTAGTTGTTTCGTTACGATTGAAAGTCTATGCTGGAATTCCAATATTTATTTTAAAAATAATTAAAATTAAAACATTCATACAAATTTAAAACGCGGTCTGCGTAAGAACGTCGGAATTCAGAGGGGAAGTGGCACAGTAGTTCAAAATGCTCCAATTGAGCTGAAATTTTTTGTGGGTACTCCCTAGGAGTGGGATACACTTCAGCCAAAAATTTGGCCCCAAAAGTTGATCTTTGATCTTTGAGATCGAAAATTTTCATCTTCATTTTACCCCCCCCCCCACATGTTATAAACCATTCGATAGAGCAAAAGTTATGCCTGGAGCCAGATTTTCATAAGTTTTTGACGACTCGTATTCGAGAAAAGCGGAAAAAACTCAAAATTTGCATTTTTATTTGTTTCAAAAAATATTTGTCCATGTTCCAATGGGCGCCTCATCTTGTGAAATATGGCAATCGATGTGAAATTGTATGGAGAATTTTTTAAAATAGTCTGGTTCATGTACGACATATCACGACATGACTTTTTCGCGAAAATCTAGCACGCAATCGTCGACGAAGGTTCGAATCCCGCCGACGGCTAATCTTTTGCCAGATTTTTTTCGACCTAAATAGATGTTTTTTTCAACATGAAATCACTTTTGATATGTTATTGGGTCATATTGACGATGTTTTGCCACATTACAAGCAAAACTGGAATGCCACATTACAAGCAAAACTGAATGGTTTTCGGGTAAATTCCGACATGACCCCATCCTCCATTTTTCTCATAAGGGGGGACCCTTACGTGAAAAAAGTCGATGAGAGGAATCAATCCAGTTTTGCTTGTAATGTGGCAAAACATCGTCAATATGACCCGATAACATATCAAAAGTGATTTCATGTTGAAAAAACATCTATTTAGGTCGAAAAAAATCTGGCAAAAGATTAGCCGTCGGCGGGATTCGAACCTTCGTCGACGATTGCGTGCTAGATTTTCGCGAAAAAGTCATGGCGTGATATGTCGAACATGAACCAGACTATTTTTAAAAAATTCTCCATACAATTTCACATCGATTACCATATTTCACAAGATGAGGCGCCCATTGGAACATGGACAAATATTTTTTTGAAACAAATAAAAATGCAAATTTTTGAGTTTTTTCCACTTTTCTCGAATACGAGTCGTCAAAAACTTATGAAAATCTGGCTCCAGACATAACTTTTGATGCTCTATCGAATGGTATATAACATGTGGGGGTAAAATGAAGATGAAAATTTTCGATCTCAAAGATCAAAGATCAACTTTTGGAGCCAAATTTTTGGCTGAAGTGTATCCCACTCCTAGGGAGTACCCACAAAAAATTTCAGCTCAATTGGAGCATTTTGAACTACTGTGCCACCCCCTCCTCCGCTCTTACGCAGACCGCGTTTTAAAAGACGCAGTGCAACGCTCGATAGTTGATATGGAACGACGGCAAAAGCAATTCCAACCAACCGGATTCGAACCAGTGACCTAAGGATCTACAGTCCTCCGCTCTACCAACTGAGCTATGGTTGGTGATGCTCTCGAGCTCGCTCATTTCACTAATATTCTCACGCAATGAATTTTCAGCTTTCCGTTTGTCGTACTTTGAAAGAGCACTTCGAAAGCTTTGTAGCCGAAAATTTACTGATCAACTTTTTTTTAAATCACTCACGTAAGCTTTTCCGTAGTTGGGCCCTTGATCACGCAGATTCGCTCGTCAGTAGTCATTGTTGATGCTGCCATTTGGGCATGATTTACAAAATAGTCTATTTAATCGAAAGCAAGCACAAGACAAGCGTATTTCACTAATGATTAAGCTGATCAGACAGCGAAAATGGCGTGAGTAAATTGCCTCATGCCGCCTTCCCTGCTGCCATTTATAGTGGCCCCATCAGATGATTTGGCAGGCCGTCGACTCGGCGAAATTGCATAAAATGGGCAACAGCGGTGTCATAATAGCGATCTTTGAGACGTTGCTGGCTAGAATTTCACTCATAAAATTCCATGCTCTATCACTGCTTGGCTGTGTGAGATAATGCGTGAATTTAAGAGACAATGTCCAGTATTTTGTAGTGTTCAGTCGGGGAGTAGTCATGGTTTCACACATTATGTCCACGCTTTATCGATGGTCAGAGAGACGAGAAAGCTTGTGAAAATGAGAGATTCAATTTTGCCTTATCGTAGGGGGTTGTTGACCAGTGATTAGAGACAAGATAAGGAATGCTTGCAGGCTTCTCGGAAAATTTCGCTGAGTAAGACGCTGACATTACCACGAGTGTTGAAATTGCAGCTCTACTGATTTTCATTGACACTCGACAGTCTGAACTGTGAGAAAACAATCAAAGTGAGAGAGACGAATAGATACACAACACTAAAAGGCACGTCGTCATGAGGGGCGGAAGCTTGTAGTTGTTTGGGCGAATATTTCAGACGACACAGGAGGGAATACAATCAAAATCCTTTTTAAGAGAGTGAAAAATGCTTGTGAATTAAATCTTGTGGTAATTTTTTAAATATATATTATCGCATTTCTCAAACACTGGAATGATTATCATCAATTATTTACTGACTTGAGTTTTGGTATAATCATTAAATATTATTAAGGCTGCATTAAAAATGCAGCTTGCGACAGTCACGGATCTTCTTATGATGCCTAGGCAATCTCAACAGTGTCGAAGTTTCCGCACTTCACAGTGGCCGATTCGATCTGGAAAACAGTTATTCTCGAAATATTGGTAGTGAGCTCTTCATTTCGCGTGATCTCATCTTTGCCGGAATAGCTTGCGAAATGCAGAGCCGGCAAACAATAATTCGAACTCGGAGTTATCACTAATAATAGGACAGAAGGGCTTGAAATTTAATATTCATGATCTGATCTTACAGGAAAAGTTGTAAAATGAACTTACCCCGGACATTCCGTTTCTGTGGATGATGCTGCAAGCTGAAAGAACTCGAGGATTCGAATGCACTTGTCGAATGCTCCCATGATCTCCAGGCGGATTCCTGAAATCAGAAATACTGAGAATCTAGATTCCTTAATCATTGTGAAGTTTGTTCAACTGATTGCCGGTGTTTATAAAACTGACCCAGTTTTGCGCCGACCTGCACGGCTGTTTTCGAAACAGGAGCAGACGTGAGGAGGGTGTGGCCCTTCCCTGTAGCGTAGTCTTTCAGCTGCAAGAATTTGCACGACTCTTTGTTTCTGATGGACAGAGCTGAATTTACCTTTTGCACAGCTTTCACAAGGTCATCGGGAGCGGTCATTGCACTGTATGCTGCTGGAATGGCGGAGACCGCAGTGACGATGACTCGATCGCCGGAAGCGCCGGACGGCGTGGGAGCAGCGCACGCCTGCGAAGTGCAAAGTTGCTTCCAAAGTAAAGTCGATTTTCAAATGGACATTAGACTAATGTGGCACAAAATGAATACAGAAATCCAAAACTCACATCGGCATACTCCATGGAGAGGCCAAGAAGAACAGTAAGGGCGCAACCAGCCATGAAATTGATAGAGGCGGATGCCATGATGGAAGTGAGGACGACGTCGACTGATGCCTTCCTGGCGCCTACCTTTCTTTTATAGATGTGATATGCCGAATGTTTGCGATATCTGTAGCCGCTATGAAGATCATTGCTGAACGAAATTAATGGGGCGTGCAGATTCAGAGTTTGCCTTTGGAAGGTGAGTGAAGTGCTCGTTCTCCTCGTCGTTATCAGAGCGAATTGGTAAATATATTCGTTTCGGTAAATCATAAAGTAAATGACATGATTGTGATTCAGATAGTGTGCTTACATGATCTCAAGCAAAAAAAGATCAGTTAGAGATCGACATCCTAGGTCGTTTTCACAACATTCCACACCGACAGAGAAGGAATGTAGTAGAACTGCAAACTTGATTCTTAACATGTTTCTGAAACTCATCTCGATTCACATTCTGAATGTTGCTAAAAGGTTAAAATCCGGATTAGTTTCAGAAACATTTTATATTCTGACTTCGATTTTCAGTTCGATTACGGTGTAGCGGGAAAATTCAAAAGTCAATCCCATTGTTCTCCATTAAAAACTGCAAACGATGATTGAAAAAGAAGTATTTTAAAAATTGTTGTCACGTCGGACTTGAAGTCATCAACGAAATAAAACAGAATTTTGATTTTACGCAGGTAAACGCAACGATACCCAAACCTCTAACGCACTCCGAACTCAGCAATAGCTTTCCAATTTTCTCATGATCATTTAAAAAAATTACTTGTTAAAAACGTTTTCTTATTTTGAATTCAATTCTTCTCAAATCTTTGTATTTTTTAATACAGTATTGCCAGTAATAATTATTGTTCAAAAATATTCTATCACAATAACGTGAAACACTTGCGATGACTATTTGTAATGTCAGTTACTTCATCAATAACATGCATCTTTATCAATTATTAATCATGCGCAATTATTATGAATATCCTTCAATTCTGGTTTCATGGCAGAACCGTGATAGTATCAAACGTGCCGCACTTGACGGTGGCCGAAGTGATCTGAAAATGTATAAATGTTAGGAAATCGATGGTGTAACTGCTCGCAAAACGATCACAATCAAAGCTGACCTTATCCATTGCGTTCGCTGTTGGTGGAGTAGTTTTATGCGTCTTTACGAGAATCTGGAAGAATTCGAGCACCCGCAAGCTGTACCAAATTCCATGAATTTGATACCCAAATACATTCAATAATTCATTAATTATAATAATTCTTTACAAAGTCAGTTCTCAATACCCCCTAATGTGCAGTTACTGTACTGCAACATGTTCTTGGTCGTCCCAAGGCATTAGTTGTGGTTCGTTTCGGCGCATTCCCTTCTGTCTTCCCTCTGCCTTATACCTAAAACCAGTTATCGTATTAAATAATCATTCACACAATGATTTCACTCAAATCACACATGTCCGAAAATGGTTGAATTAATTTAAACCATGACTCGTGATATTAGTCTCACCACGACAACTACCGTACCACGGCCAAATTTTCCCACCACTGGTCTACTTTGCCCCTTTCACTTCACTTGAGTTTTTCACTGGTGGTTCGTTGCCGCCAGTCGTTTTCTTGCTCATTTCACCCATTATTGACCGTGTCGATCATCTCACACGTCAATCGTTCACTTCAGCGACCACCGCGCGTCGCCTCGTCTCTCATTCGATCGGAAAGGCTGCCGAGCCAGTCATCGCCGATCTTCCACTACCACACCTCATACTCGCCGCCCCGAGCGTTTCCACAAGGTTGGTAGCATTCATCCCCATTCATTCCTTCCCATTCATTCCCGTCCCCATTCTTCACCATAGATTAGATTTCCCGTTAAACGTTGTACACGTATTGATTTAATGAATATTTATTATTAATCGATCGTTGCACTCTCACACCGCGAAACCAACGAGACAATCACGCATTGGCTGTCTCGTACATGGTGCATCTTGCCATTTCAAGATCACGGTCCACTTCACCCAAGTCCCGCGTGGCACAGAGCATACTCCATTTTCACCATCATTCCATCTATCAATCTCATCCAGACTTCGTATCCATCATTTCACACCATGACGAACTAACTGAGATGGTCACTACCACATTCGAGAGCAGAGCAGTCTACCAACCACATTCATTTGGTTGCCCATTCCCACTCCCATTCCTACCACCATTCGTTGTGTACCTACAATGTGCACTACCCATTCTCGTGGTTGCCAATCACTGGTACGCCTAACGTTGGCTACCGACACCGTGCAATCCACTCAAGCCGTAACTCACTTCGGCGATCATTCCCCATTCGTTCATTGCTGGAACATGTCGTAACTCACTTCGACTGTTCTGGTTTTGAGTCCAACAGGCCACCGCGGCTGCGGACACTCATACTTTCGCCAAACGTTGGCAAAGTCGTCACTCATTTGTTGCTTCCACTTTCGCTAGGACTCGACGTGAGCCCTCAAAGTCGGAACATCAATTCGATCCACTTCCCTTCCCTCCCCCGGAGGATTCCATTGTGATTACACATTGTAATTTCAATCATTCAACCAATCCATTCCATCCATTGACCACTCTCAACTCTCACTACGTTTCACCAGCTCAGTCATGTCAGTCCGTCATTTTGCGAGTCTGCCCACAGCAACCGCATTCAGCACAGTAATCATTTTACTTGCTTCCATTCACATCGCCGCCCGTGGAAACGAGAAGATCAATGATGTGCAATCCTCGTCCGTCGCTTCGTCATACACCCTCTTCCTCGATGGACCACCTTTGGTTAGTTTCGGCCGGTTGGCAACCGTCACTTTACTCATCTATTGTTGTGTCCCTTAGGAATTTTTCCGTTCTTACTTCGATATTGTTCCGACCAAACCTTTTTCTTGTAAACCATCATTCCAAAGAGCAACCATGTTGTCTCTCACTTCCACATCATCATCGTTCATTCCATCAATCCATTCATTCCATTTCATTCATTTCCCTCATTCACTTCCGTCCCCCCGGAGTGTACCAAATTCCATGAATTTGATACCCAAATACATTCAATCCAAACCACTTTGCAATCATTATTGTAATTAAATCAATCCTCAATCCCCATGTGCGTCACCAAACTACGGTAGCGAGTCCTGGTCGTCCCAGGCCGCGATTTGTGGTGCGGTGCGGCATGCCCTTCTGTCGTTTTCTACCCCTGGCTCCCCTCCTCTCGCCTATCCCACTTTCGCCGTCTGGCGTCTCTCCCCTGGCACACTCTCTCCCCCTCTCTCTCTCACCAAGAGCGCGCGAGGCGTGTGCGCGCTCACTCCCTCCTCCGCCCCCTATAAAAGGGCGCGTCTCTTCCCAATCCTCAGAGCACCATTCGAACCTCTCCTCGCTCATACGCGAGTATCCACTGTGCAGGGCCAAGACCCTCACATCCATCCATGATCTCCGAGTAGATCCTCACCACCACGAGAGCCCCAGCAGAACCTCTCGCCCCACCACCACGAGAGCCCCAGCAGAACCTCTCGCTCCCCAACATCACTCGTCAACGACATCATAATCTGACCCTACCACAGGGAAAGATTCACTCATTCATTTCACTACCTCTTCACTCCCTCACTCACTCGACCATCATCAAATCACCCTTTCCCCCATTCAGTCATTTCACCTCGTTTTTCCCCTTGTAAGCTGCAAATTAATGAATATTATTTATTGATTTCACTTGCTCTCTCACACCGCGATACCAACACGATTCTGCCCAACGGGGTAAGAATCGCGTACATGGTGCATCGGCCGGAGCGGTGTGAGAGAGCAAGTGAAATCGCTCCCCAACATCACTCGTCAACCGATGTCTCGTACATGGTGCATCGCGATCCAATTCAAGAACCCATAGTCCCGCGTGGCAATACTGAGCATTCTCAAACCGTTCCACTTCCCAATTCGGTCAATACCGTGCGTAGGCGTGCAATAACGGTGACGATGTCTTCATTTGACTCTCACTACGATTCTCTCCATGACTCGCGCACAAAACTCAAGGCGAAACTCGACTCAATAACTGAGTCCACAGCAACTCTACTCTCACTTTCAAATAGTGACGAAATTGCCAAGCTGGCCACTGCCACGTCCACTATCATAGTAGAGGCCCAGTTCATCGCTAATGAATACAATAACTCAGTTCACGAGCTGAAGTCGGCCATCGAGAGCATGGAGGACGCTGAACAGCGGGAGCACGAGCAAGACGGCTACAATCAACTCATGGAATCAACGGACGGACACAACCTACCGATCGGAGGGGTACGTCTTTTAGCTCTCATGAGTAAAAAGAAACATATGCATAATCTTGCCCTGTCTGAAACCATCGATCGAGTCAAACTGCTCTCCTCACTCCCTGCAAACTCGCCTCTTAGCGATCAGGTCAATTCGCCTTCTAGTATCCTCCCCGCGAGTAGTGCACTAGCCAGCGCAATTCCCTCTCATGTGCCCACTGGCATTGCTCCCTCTCATGTGCCCACTGGCACAGCAAGCGATGAACTCGCCGATCATCCACACGATGACTCGCGATTCATTGATCAACTGAGTCTGAGTATTAGTCAACTCGCCCATCTGATTTCGTCATCCAATTCGCGCCCTAGCGTAGCGCTTCCTCCGATCAAACTCGAGACATTCGATGGTACGGACATTACACGATGGCCTGCCTTTCGCTATCAAATCGATCAACTGATTCTCAACCAATCACACCTCACTGAGATTGAGAAAGCGTTCCATTTGCGTAACAGCTTGCGAGGCAACGCCCTCAATCTAGTTGCTGCAATTCCTGTCCACGAGAAATATCTTGACAAGATTGTAACTCGCCTCGAATCACAATACGGTCGGCATAACCTGTCACAGGCTAAGCTTATCCAATCATTGCGAGGCATTCGCTCTAAGTCCACTTCAGTCACTGATCAACTGGCAGCAGTCCAATCAATGATCACGATCGCACATTCCATTCATTCCGAATGTGGAATCGACTCATTAGTCGTGCAACAGCAGATTGCCGAGTGTGTTAATCCTCGATTCATCCTTCTCGTTAGCCGCAACAAGCCTAAGTCATTACTTGCTGCACTAGAGCTGATAGAGAACGAACTCCTCACAGAGTATGAGGACGCGCTGACAATTAGTGCTTACTCATCTGCTCATCAGTACAATGTGAATTCGCCTATGAGTAACGATTCGAAATCGTCTAACAACAAAATTAATCGAGTGAATCCTAACTCCAAGCCTCTTCACAAGAGCTCCTTCCCATCCAATCCTAAGCCTTTCAAGAAACCTCAGTGCATCTACTGTGGCGAGCATCAATTCAGTTTTGAATGCACAAAGGTGTCTTCCACGAAAGATAGGAAGGAGATTCTCCGAAGGAAATCTCTATGTCATTGTTGCTTCTCGTCTAATCATTCGACCAACGATTGCTCTCGTTCTTGCCCTCATGCGGTAGTAAGCATCATAAGTCTCTATGTGAGAAGTCGTCTATTCCTCGTACAGGAGTAAACACTCTCATTGTCGATCAACAAATTCAAGTGCATAGTCGTCTGTTCACTGCTCCTGTTGTATTAACGAACTCGTCTGATACAAACTGTTCAATGGCAAACGTGTTACTCGACACAGGTGCACAAGTCTCACTCATTACACGCTCACTAGCTAATCGCCTGCAACTATCCCCCGTGGGTCAAATGGTTGTGAGTATCAATGGCCTCCAAGACTCCCATGATACTTCCGAGTCTCCTCCCTCAAATTATGAAATCGTCGAGTTTCAAGTGGTGACTAGTACAGGGAAAGAGACATTCAAAGCATTAGTGAGAGATACTAACGACATAGTTGGTTCCATCAATCATCCTCCATTGTCATCTGCTGATCTAGAAGTAATCCAGTCAACTCTTTCATCTATTCCGAAACATTTTTCGGAATCGTCGTTTGTCCTGACCTCCTCCTTGGAGTCAGCGACTCACTCAAACTTCTGGACAATTCAAAGTCGACTACACTTCCATGTGGGTATCGCCTCGTACAGTCAATCATCGGTCCACTAGTAGCGGGTTCCCAACACTGCGGTTCATCCAGTTCAATGGTAACTCGTCCATCAGTGCCTTCTCTTAGAGTCTCCTCAGTTGTCACAACAGTGGAGGACTCTCTCGAGAAGAAAATCGAGCATCTATTCTCCCTTGATCCAATCGCTCGAGTCTACGAGACCGAACGAGAGTCTCGGAAACTAGCTGACGAAGCAGTTTCTAAGCACTTCAATGACACTGTCAAGCAACAAGCTGATGGCTACTACGTGCAGTATGCGATGAAGCCAGAAGCAAGCGCACTTCCCGATAATCATGATCTCGCTGTTTCTCGTCTAGCATCAACAGTGCGCACTCTATCAAAAGATCGCACTCTCCTCACTTACTATGATTCGGTGATCAGAGATCAACTGGCACTCGGTCAAATCGAATTGGTTGAATCATCTGATAATACTGGTATCATTCACTACCTGGCTCATCAGCCGGTATTGAGACCAGAGAAACCATCCACTCCATTGAGAATTGTATATGATGGCTCTGCCCATCTAAAGGACAAACCATCGTTGAATGATGTTGTTTATCCCGGTCCGAGCGATCTCGAACAGATTCCATCACTGATTCTCCGAGCCCGATCGAGACGATGTCTGATAATCGCCGATGTCGAGAAAGCGTTCCTGCAGGTGAAGCTTTGCCCTTCACAGAGGAACATGTTGAGAGTCATTTGGCTCAAGGATCTCGATAAGCCTGTATCTCGCCAGAATCTCATCTATTTCCGATTCACTGTCACTCCATTTGGAATCAATCAGTCGCCATGCATACTCAACAAGGTGATCATGCATCATATCCGAGAGAATGCAGGTGATTACGATCCACAATTAGTATGTCAACTCGTCAGCAATCTTTATGTAGATAATGTCATCATAAATGCGGACTCGCCTTCATGGGCATGTACACTCAGTCTAAGCGTATCTTTGAGACAATGTCCATGAACCTCCGAGATTACGCATCGAATGATCATGCATTCGCATCCTCAGTCCCAGAATCTGATAGATCCACAGATCCAAATCAGAAACTTCTCGGTCTCTGGTGGAACACTACAACAGACACAATATCGATCAAGTGTCCAGTCTGACAAAGAGGACAAGGAGTCCAAGCGATCAATGTGCAGCACAATTGCTAGCCCATATGATCCACTCGGCTTGCTCAGTCCATTGCTCCTCCCTCCTCGACTAACAGTACAAGGTCTCTGGAATCAATCTATCAAAGGGATGATCCAGCGATGAGACTACGCGAGATGTCTTTCACAAACAAATCACGGAGGTTGAGAAGTTCACTCTACCTACGATCGGTTCACTCGCCTATCCGAATCAAATGAGATCACGCTAGTCGCCTTCAGTGATGCATCCAAGCATGCAATGGCAGCGTGCATCTACTGCTGGGCTCCGAACGAGATGCCAAGTCTTCTTATATCAAAGACTCGCCTAGCACCGATCAAGAGTAACTCGACTATTCCTAAAATGGAATTGGAGTCACTCACGATGGCTCATGCGCTCTTACTATTCACTGTGGAAGCTATCCGCAAGGAATTCGCCGATAAGCAAATCAATGTCTACTCATTCTCTGACTCTGCTGTGGTCCTTCATTGGCTCAAGCCTGAATTCAACAAACCATTAGGAGTATTTGTCACTAACAGAGTCAAGAGCATCCGATCAATATCGGACGAACTCGCCAAGTGTCATCCTCTAGTTTACAATCCCCAGACATGTGAGGAGCGAATGTAATCCAGCTGATCATGCCACTCGTGGTCTATCATCATCAGAGATGAATGATCCATCGCATCAATGGTGGATTGGCCCTCCATGGCTGCAGTCCGATCCAGCACTCTGGCCCAATCAGAAATTGACCGATCTTCATTGCCCTATTGCCGAATCATTCTCACTCTCTGTTGGCGTCATCGCTACAGTTCCTCGAACACTAGAGACAGTTATCGATTTGAATCGCCACTCATCGCTCAGGAAGGCAATCAATGTCACTGCTACAGTGTACAGATTCCTTGCGAGATGCGCGAGGAAAACCAAAAATGAGAAAATCGTCGAGAAGTTGAGTCACATTCCTCACAATTCTGATTCTGATTCGCCATTGAATGCAAGAGAGAAGCGTTTCGCAATGAATCGCCTAATATTTCTTCATCAATCACAACATGTACCCATGGATGACCCTCTCAGAAGGAAATTCATCATCGAAGATGAGAAAGGCATACTGAGAATCGGAACTCGACTGTCTAACTCAGACATGTCATTTGATTTCAAATCGCCTATCTACATTCCATCATCAGTCAACTCGTCGTTAGCTCGCTTGATCATCAGGGATATTCATTGTTCCTCATCTCATGCTAGCATTGAAATCACCCTCAACTCGCTCAAGAGCAGGTATTACATCCCTCGAGCTCGATCAATAGTGAAATCGTCTCTGAGGAAATGCATCCCGTGTCGGAAGAGCAACAATCTTCCATTTCGATATCCTGAGTCGCCTCCACTACCTAGTGACCGAGTCACTCAGAGTAATCCATTCAATCATTGTGGACTCGACTATGTTGGCCCTTTCCACACGAGCGATAGTGAGAAGCAATGGCTCATAATATTCACTTGTTTCTCCACGAGACTTAGCCATCTTGAGGTGGTGTCATCACTCCTCCCATCCACTTTCATTTTTGCTTTCCGTCGTTTCTGCTCCAGACGAGGCACTCCCTCTCGGGTGACTTCAGACAAAGCAAGAACGCTTAAGATGGCAAGTACGTTGTTCTCAGAGCCAAGCTCTTGTCTAGACTCAGAACTCGACTCATACTTCTCCTCTGCGGGAATATCATGGAACTTTACATCAGCCCATTCCCCATGGAAAGGTGGTGTGTATGAGAGATTGATCAAGATCCTCAAGGAATCGTTATCCAGGTCCATTGGCAGACGGAAGTTGTCAACGGAGGAGTTCAGTACAGTAACATGTGAGATTGAGGCTCTTCTCAATAGTAGACCTCTCACATACGTCTCATCTGATGAGGTCGAGTCTTTCTCTGGCCCTGTCCTCCGCCCAATCGATCTCATTCTTCCACATTCATTTCTCGGTTGCCCACTCAATCTAGTCTCATCCAATGATGATTACATCCCTCCCGAGGAGGAGAACTCAAGCAGAGAAGCTGCAATCAAGCAGCTCTCTCGATCTCTCGCCACTGTCGAATCCTTTTGGAAGAGATGGCATACAGAGTATTTGAGTAGTCTTCGAGACTCGACGAGCAAGTCTGACCCTCTTCAGTCCACTCGATCATCTTCCATCCCACCTCAGTGTGGTTCAATTGTATTGGTAGTCGACGAGAATGGTAACATCCCTCGCTCCCAATGGAAAATGGCAAAGATTCTCTCAATGACCGACACATCGGCCACTCTTCGTTCTCATGCAGGTCGCATCATTGAGCGACCAATCAATCTGCTTATCCCTCTTGAAATTCAATCAAAGAATCCTCCAGAGCAGTCACATTCTGTATCCTTACTTCCCGACCCTCATCCCATGACCACACGGTCTAAGGCCAAGCAAGTTGCGCCTAGTCGCCTATAGCGCGCTCTCATTCATTCATTCTATCCATTTCCGTTCCACCTATTTCCCTTCCTTTTCCATCCCCCGAGGATTCCAATGTGCAAACACAATGTAATTTCAATTCATTCACCTATCATATTCAGCGTCTCCCCGACCGCACCATGTACGAGGAGAGAATCGACGAGGAGGCGTCCCTCCTCAACGACCCCCTGCAGGTGCTTATCATTCATATATCCATTCATCCCTCATGCCTCCATCATCTATCATCAATCATAGTCATCACCAATATCATTCAGTCGCAGCTCGAGGACATGACGAAGCACATCGTTGATGAAGTAAGGGCACTCGCAACGCAGATGATGGGTGTCGACCACGAGATTCAAGTCAACAGAGACGCGATCCAGTCACTTTCCCAATCCGTAGTTACCATGCAAAGACAGTTGTCTGTTATTGTCACTAAGTTATCCAACCCTGTTACCCAAACATCTCCTCGAGTTGCCATCGCCCCTCGTGTATCCTACTCGAACCGCAATTCGTCTAACCCACGTGTCCACTCCTCTTCCCGTGTTCATCGCAGTAGATCACCAATTCGTAGAGATGATTCGCCTACCACTAAGGCTTCGTTCCCTCACAAGGCGCCCATTCGTTGCACTTTCTGCGACTCAGTGGTCCATCTGTCCCGTCATTGCACCGTCATAAAGTCTCTCACTAAGAGACAAGCTATCATGTCCAACCATGATTGCCAGAAGTGCTTCAGAGCACTCAACGACTCTCATTCGGCAAAGTGCGAGCCTGACGTGTGCAGACGTGGGTGCACAGACGAATCCGGTAGACCCAAGCGTCACATGGATTGGTTCTGTCCCCTTAATCCGAGTCTCGAGAAATAACTCGCCTTCCCCCTCTTGACCAATGATTGATTAGTCTTCTGCCACATGGCCTCTTCTTGTTGTTCACTCGCCTATTTGTTGTGCCCACGTAGCTGTACTATTCTTCTTCACTTCGTTTTGTTCTGTTGTTGTTTCCGACCCCATCTTGTCTGTTGATCGATTTTCAATAAAACAGCCATGCTGACTCTTCTTCACTTCAATCACATCGTTCATTCACTTACCATTTCATCTCCACCCATTCACCATTTACTTCATTCATTCCACTCATGCACTTCCGGCCCCGGAGTGTACCAAATTCCATGAATTTGATACCCAAATACATTCAATAATTCATTAATTATAATAATTCTATTTACAAAGTCAGTTCTCAATACCCCCTAATGTGCAGTTACTGTACTGCAACATGTTCTTGGTCCCAAGGCATTAGTTGTGGTTCGTTTCGGCGCATTCCCTTCTGTCTTCCCTCTGCCTTATACCTAAAACCAGTTATCGTATTAAATAATCATTCACACAATGATTTTCACTCAAATCACACATGTCCGAAAATGGTTGAATTAATTTAAACCATGACTCGTGATATTAGTCTCACACGACAACTACCGTACCACGGCCAAATTTTCCCACCACTGGTCTACTTTGCCCCTTTCACTTCACTTGAGTTTTTTCACTGGTGGTTCGTTGCCGCCAGTCGTTTTCTTGCTCATTTCACCCATTATTGACCGTGTCGATCATCTCACACGTCAATCGTTCACTTCAGCGACCACCGCGCGTCGCCTCGTCTCTCATTCGATCGGAAAGGCTGCCGAGCCAGTCATCGCCGATCTTCCACTACCACACCTCATACTCGCCGCCCCGAGCGTTTCCACAAGGTTGGTAGCATTCATCCCCATTCATTCCTTCCCATTCATTCCCGTCCCCATTCTTCACCATAGATTAGATTTCCCGTTAAACGTTGTACACGTATTGATTTAATGAATATTTATTATTAATCGATCGTTGCACTCTCACACCGCGAAACCAACGAGACAATCACGCATTGGCTGTCTCGTACACAAGCACTTTTCGAATGCTCCAAGGATCTCGAAGTGTACACCTAAACTTATGATGTAAATAAATATAAATTCATTTAAATTTACTTACCAAGCTTGCTGCCCACCATCTCGGGCATTTTCGTGACCTGACTCGCGGTGAAGAACACAACGCCCGCCATGGTTGCTTGCTTCTTGATCTGGAATCGGAATCAATTTTCTTGAAATCTTTAGAGGAACGGTATTCATAACCAAAATAACAGCTTAACATGCTAAATATCGAGACTGATCAAAGTAGGGTACAATACTCGCTAGGGTTGATCGTTCGGAATTCGGAAATTCCGAAAAAGCAATTAACTAATCTTCACTTTTCCGGAAAAGATTCGAACAATGGATATTTATTTGTTCGAGTTCGACTCTTTTACCATAAAAGTAGAATAATTGGATGATTTTTTCCAGAAAAAAGTGAAGATAATTGGATTTGTTTTTCGGAATTTCCGAATTCCGTTTCGTTTCGTCAACCCTACTCACCTCAGCCACCACCGTGTCCGTGTTCATGGCATTCTTGTCCATATCCCATTCGTGGTCGCTCACCACCACCACTTCGATTCCCTCGGTGGAGGAAGAGGGAGGAGCGGTGGCGCAGGCCTGAGAGTACGGTGGATTACTGTAGCAGTAGGCTACGATACTCACCTCCGAACTGCCAACGAAGGCTACCAGGGACACAAGTACAGCGACGTTGAAGCTGTTCATGGCAGTTAATAGAGAGAGAAGAGTGAAAGAAAACTGAATGGCCTGCCTGGAGTCCGGCACCGTTTTATAGTACCACAGGGCGGAATGGATGTGGTCTCTGTGGCTATTTGAATGGACGAAGGTAATGGGGTGTGCAATCAGAGTTTGCGCACAGAAACGGCGCTTGAGAGGTAGCCTATCATGGTTCTGCACGATTTCTCGTCCCTCGTCTTGGCAGAGAAAAATTAGGATTGCATTCGTAATCCCGACTTTCTACTTTTTTCATGCCATTCCACATTATCTCTCTTTTTTCAGGATCTATGGAGAACAAAGGTGTGTATAGCCTACTCTTCATGGTCAGAAGATCAGTAAAAGAGCAAACATCTCAGTTTCTCAGATCCTTTAGAGAGCACGAGAAATGAGGAGAGTGGTCTCACCACAAAAAATCATGAGAAAACGAAAAATGTTAGCAGTTTTCCGTTCGCGATCTATTGCGGACATTTTTCCCACTTTAAGCTCAACGTCGAGTCATCAACGAAGCCGAGGTTTTAATTGGTAAGATATGGAAAGTGATGAATGCGAGAATGTTCACGAAGAAATTCAATTATAATCATTTTATTCAAATGAATGCAAATTGAGATTTCACAAAATTCGTTCACTCTTCAATGAATCTTCATTCTGCTCTCATTCTTCCCGTTCTTCCGCTTCCCGTGCGGTTACTGCTCACTGGAAGAGGGGTTGCTGAGCGGGTTCGTTGTTTTCACCTCTTATTTTATGATTTTCGGTTACGCTTGACGTTAGATTTCGTTAGTATTTCGAATAATTGAGAATGTTTTCTAAACGACATGTCCGTGATCAGTGTTGATAGTCCTTCGGAGTATCAATCGTTATCAAGCACAAATAAACAACCTCTCCTCTCTCTCTCTCTCTCTCTCTCTCTCTCTGATCAATCAACCGCGCTTATCTCTGTTTCGCCCTGTTTAGAATGAGCGCATCAATACTCTTCGCTAGTGGTCACACCATAACAAGTGGTGTCGTCTTCACGCTTGCGCGCCTATCTTTGCAACTGTTGCCGTTCTCTTGTTTACCTAATTTCGAGGTATACCCTAGGATTCTAAACAGCGCCTTTTTGGAAGCAATACGTCCTTTACCCTTAAACAGGTGAACTCATCTACTCCTGCTTCACTACCTTGATTTATTTCTACCCTATGCAGACATTGAAATATCACTTATGTTCGAGAACATCCATTCAATCAATGCACACTACATTTTCAGGATGCACACTCGTGCGGTCGACTTTGCGCTGCGTCGCGGCATCGACGCCCGTCCCATGGCGAGTGATGAAACAGTGATACTGGCTGGCCAGATGGAACGACTCAAGGTATTGTAGGGTGGAAAGAGTCCCAGGAATACCGTTGTTAGGCTACAGTGACTTAATTTGCTTTGCAAATCTGTGGGCATTTCAGTAGTTTAGGTAATTCTTGTTATTGCGACCGCTACCCAAACGATCATTAGCTTATGCATTTCAGTTTGCGGTCGATACTCATTCGACCGCAATCTTTCCGCCCCTTTCCATTGTCCAAACGCACCCATCTATTTCAGTTTTCTATTCACTCTCAATCTACCGTATTCTTCCAGTCCCTTCCCCTGCCCCGTCTCGCGGATCGTCTCGGCAACGCCGTCCACATGCCCACTCTCTTGGAGGGTGTGAGCCGCATGGGAGAGGAAGCAGTGATGCCCGTGCACTTCAATCGGGTGCAAGTAAGGATATTTAGATTGAATCTCTAAGTTACGTTAACTAGATAGATTGCGATATTGGCGACGATTTTGTATGTTCTGCGTAGACCGTACGGATACGGATGATGGGATGCGGTAACTCGCGGTACTTCACCATATTTTCACCTTCACCGAGATATGATAGAACGTCGTAGTACAATTACATTCAGATTCGAAGGGTATGAACGAAAGGAGGCCAGGATTGAGATAAAATCACCAATTCCAGATCGTGTCCATCCCCTCCGCCCACTCTCGCTGCAACTCGCCCGCCAATGCTATCGCATTCAAGAAACTGCTCGCCAGTCGATCCGCGCTGCGGACAGACACGCCAAGGTACATACGGTAGGAGTGAGATCGAGAACTGATTAGGAACATACAGAAGGCATACGTGCTGGTTAGAAGAAGTTATGGTACTAAGACAACAATCGCTAGCTGATTTCAAAAGTGCTATAGTAAAAGCTTGTTTCAAGCTTCAATGGTGAATCTGGGAAAATGAAAATCAAAAGATCGAAGATCAACCCTCAGATGCTCTCCATCATCCTCATCACGCGCAGCGAGCACGCCGTGCCGCACATCGCCACCGTTGCCAGGTTATTTTTAAAATATTATATTTTTATTTCATATTTGTATGCCATAAACTATTCGAAGTGATTATGGGGGCGTTCAGAGCCGGGAAAAATAACAAAGTTTGGCTCTGTACGGAAACGGGGGTCCCATCAGAAAACGGGGGTCCCATCAGAAAACGGGGGTCCCATCAGAAAACAGGGGTCCCATGGGGTCCCATCAGAAAACGGGGGTCCCATCGGGTCCCATCAGAAAACGGGGGTCCCATCGGGTCCCATCAGAAAACGGGGGTCCCTTAATTTATTTTATTTTTCCTTGCTAATTTCAGTTATCACATCACTAAAGCGTTTTTAGACGTATTTTTCGCCTCACTTTCGTAAAGAGTATTTTCAAATGTAATATGTACATTTCATTGAATAATATATTTATATGAAGATGCAAATCAATTAAAGTGTACATACAAAGAGAAATATCAAAATATATAATAATGGCGAATTTAAATAATTATTACTGAATTGTAGAGGAGCAAAAGAAGAAGAGAGAATACAGAAAATAGAAAGAATAAATGATTATTGGATTGAGTGATTAATAATAAGCGGGATTGAGAATAAGCGATCCTTTTTCCCCTAGCGTGGTTTGGGTCGTGGACGAGGTTTCGTCTTTGGAGGAGAACTTGGGAGTTTGGGAGTAGAGGCTGTAGTCGGCTTGGTAGCGGCCTTCGTGGTTGTGGGCTTGATGGTCCTACTGGGTTCACGAGATTTGGTGGTAGGAGCGGTTGTAGGCTTGGGAGTCCGTGGAAACCGACTTGCCATCGAATCGGGGATGCCAGTTGAGACGGTGGTACGAGATGACTTGGTAGTAGTGGACTTGACAGTGGGCTTGGGAGTAGTGATTACGGTCGAAGCTCCACCGCGTTTCGGTGTGGTTACCGCAGTTGAAGCAGAATCCGGCTTGACGATCTTACTGGTCGCGCGCGGAGTGGTAGTAGTAGGCGCGACTGTGGGATTGGGAGAGGTGGATACCGACTTGCCAGTCGACTTTAAAAAATATTTGTTGGGACCCGGTGGGACCCCCGTTTTCTGATGGGACCCGATGGGACCCCCGTTTCTGATGGGACCCGATGGGACCCCCGTTTTCTGATGGGACCCGATGGGACCCCCGTTTTCTGATGGGACCCCCGTTTCCGTACAGAGCCCAAGTTGATTTTTATGACTACCGTAACCTATTTGAGGCTGTGGTTTTCCGCGCCAGGAGTCCCAAACTTTGATTCGTGCCTCTCCTTCTTTGATAATTTTAATTTTTGATAATTTTGACGGTTGTGGTGACAACGGGATAGTCGACGATTGGATGCGATACTTCATTACCTTTTTATATGATGTATTGCGACGAAAACGAACAGAGATCGCAAGAATAATCATTTATCGATCGCCAGCAATGGTGAGGTCTGGTCGACGATTGGGTACGGTAGTCGATTACTGCTTCTTGGTCACGTGAACGGCATCGAAGGCGCCGCACTTGACCGTGCCCGAGACGATCTGGGAGAGGTTTCGGTATCATGACTCAATACGGCAAATCGAAGGCGAATCGCAAACTGAATACAGTATAGTGTCAGGATATTACAGTATCAGCAGTCGAAAATGATACGGTTGAATCTTAGATGATTGCTAACTGACTAAATAAACCTGTTCTAAAATGGTTGCTGTATAAATCTATGATATCTTGAAACGCGGTTACGGTAGCCAACCAATCGCAAACTCATTCACGACCCTACCTCGGGCAGCGAGTTCACTGCAGCCTGGATGAACTGGAGGACGCGCGCGCAACGGTCGAACGCGCCGCCGATTTCGAAGTGGACTCCTGCAAGGAAATTCTTTTTGAGCGATTATTCCTCACGATTGATGTCAAGAAGGGTGGGAAGACTGCTCAATTACGTTAGTATTATACAAGAAAAATTTGCGACGTGGAGTCGAACTTCCCACAATCATTCTCCGCTCAATCTTCGAGTTGATATGCATGATCACAATTTTTCAATTCTACTTTCTTTGAGAAATAATTATACGGTGTTTTTCCAACTTACCGAACTTGCCGCCGACATTCTCCACGGTCTTGCCCACGTTCTGCAGTGCGCGGAACGAGATACCCTCCTTGTCCGCGAACTCCTTCAGCTGGAATGGAAACGATTACATCTCAACAATTGTTGTTCTCTTTCGAAAATTCTTCGCAGATTTTAAAGTGTACACATTGGAAGTTCAGAATCGGTTCGAGTCGATGTCAAGTGTGTTTATGCCAGTAGTTGGTTCATTCATGTGTCTCGTGGTTTTTTTTAACAATAGCTGAAGTTAGATCGGACTAAAATCAATCGGTGTAATTTACCTTCTGCTCCACCTTGTCCATGTTCGCTTCATTCGTCGCCAGCGCGAAATCTTCGTTGCTCATCACCACCACGTGCACTGAAGGATCATTTTGTAATCTGACTCACCGGACCGAATTGTGACCTACCGTAATCCTAGCATTCCTACAGTACACTTACCGTCCTCCTCCGCGGATCTCTTCTTTCTTCCGGAAGTAGAATTGCCGCTGGTGGGAGCGCAGGCCTGGAATATTCGGGCTGGGTTTCAGTACTATTGCGAACGGATCGGGGTATGGTAGTAGGAATATTTTTTAACCGCATGATAACAGAAGCATATTTCATTTTGCCCTATCTCTTGTCAGTTGGAGAAACGAGAGGGAATTGTAAAATGGAAGATGGAGACGATCCGAACATCAGCATAGTCTACGAAGGCGAGAGAAGCGAGGAGAGCGAGAAGGGCGACTCCAGTGGTGAACTTGAGAGAGAAGGACATGTTGATCTGATGAAAGGAATAGCTAGGATACTGGAGGCGGAAATTACTATAACGGAAATGACAGAGAAAAGCGAGAGAGCATTCGAAAGTGAGAGAGTTTGGCGATTTCTCGCCGCGAATTTATGAACTGGTACTTTGTCAAGAACACCGTGGACCGTAAGCGTAGATCGGAGGATCTACTATACCCCTGTAATACTTCCTAGAACTACTGCAGTGCTTAAGAAAAGAGGAGGATGAGGTGAAGAAGGAAGAAGAGACAAGTGGCTGGATGCTTCAGCCATCGTCTTCAGTCTTTTATAGTGCATATCAGCTGCTAGGTCGGTTCGGGCGATGCCGTTATGTGTATTACTCTGTGTACGAAAGTAATGGGGCATGCGGTTGAGATGGGGAGTGCTCTCTTGAATGCGTGCTATACGTCTCTCATATCGCTCCAAGCAAAGAATGAAGAGTCATTCTCCTATTCCCATCTAAACTGTGAAAATGATTGGATGTGGCAGGATTTTGGGCTGTTTCCGTAGTAGGTGTGAGGAAACGAGGCTGCGAAATATCTTCAATTCGCATTATCCATCTCCGGTCAGAGTTGCGAGGGAGTGTGCAAAATTATGGGATTTTACATGAATCATGACAGTTTCCGTAGTGTGATGATGCTAAGTGAATTGTTGTTGGAGCACGAATTTGAGTTTCCCTCTCTCCTTCCCTTGCTCTCTCACTGGTCAGAGTAACGATGCTGAGGGTGTTTCTATAGTCGTAGGTGGATGGGTTGAGTCAGAAATCGTACAAGATCAGATGATGTGGTGGTCTCGTTGTGGCTTCTATGTAAAAGACGAAATTTCATCGTCTTTCACAACCGCATAAGGTGAGAAGTGAAATGAGAAATTAAGTGTTCTTGTTAGGATGAAATGCTCTGTCAAAATACTGTGGTCTAATAATAATAAAAGCATTGTCGTCATTCACAATCAAAGTCATTTCAAAATAATAATTGTATGCTGGTGTCATAATCACAATTGTTCAAGTAGGTTAGTAATTATTGATATTTATTTATTCTTTCGTGGAAAATGTTAGACGATCAATCGCGCTACGATAATATTTTCGTAGCGACTGGCATGACATCACATGCGAGAAAATATCTGATCTTTGCGGTTTCAGCTCTTGTTCTCCTTATTTTCTTGTCGATATTCAATACATATCGCGGTTAACGAACAGATAAAATCAAGCGTTTTATTTACTGAAGCACCATCATCCAAAACAAACAATAATTGGTCGATCAATACTTAGACTTTGTTCTCTTCAACAGCATTCTTCACCTCCTCCGTCTTTGTTGTCTCATCGGCTTTTTGATCGACCTGAAATCAAAGGTTCAGTCAGATTACGGTAGCTGGATTACGATAGCAGCCAAAAATCTATACTATCTTATCTTGGTGACCTTCTTAATCACAGTGACAGCGTCGAATCCACCGCACTTGACCGTTCCCGATACGACCTTAATGTATTTCGTCATAACACGGGTTTCCTGTAAGAGTGTAGGAATGCCATCCACTAGGAAAAACTTTTGGTCTCCGATTTCGATGAAAGTTGGTTGGTGGGTACCCTTAGGGGTTAGGACAAGGTCCATCTACTTGGTTTGGTTAATTATCGATTTTATCGATTTTTTGGACTCTAATCTTTAAATGGCCATAACTACCTTCATTTTCATCGCACAGCGAGCGAGTTTAGCGCAATAAATTCGTCTCGGAATTCTCTACAAAAAAGTCGAAGTAACACAATGTGATAAAAGTTGATCTTTGGTCTCAAAAATCGATAAAACCTATTTTAGGACCATAAAAGTAGTTTTTTCTCGAAAATATTCTCCTGACCCAAAAGATTTTATTTTTGCAATCGATTCTACGGACCCGTTTAAGGGTAACCCTGAAAATCGTTTGCCATATCTCTGGCCTCCGGACCCCGAATTAGTACAGTGGATTCCCGGACATAGCCGGTTTTTTGCGGAAAAAACACAGTATTCGCCATAACTCGCTTGAACGTGACCCAATCAAAAAGTCATCGAAGTGAAAAATGTAGCTCTTTCGAAGAGTAAAAAGAAAGGTTTAGTACAAAAACTTCGTACAACTGACGGGTTTCGAGATATTTTTGAAAAACCCACTGTGGAAGGCGAAATTCTCATCTTTGTTGACTCAAATATGATTTTCGCGATTCCTCCGCGTTCATTATCTATCTTTTTTTGTGTTTCCTCTTTTGAATTTTTTATTATATTTTTATTATATAAATCATATTTGAGTCGACAAAAATGAGAATATTCGCCTTCCACAGTGGGTTTTTCAAAAATATCTCGAAAACCGTCATTTGTACGAAATTTTTGTACTAAACCTTTCTTTTTAGTCTTCGAAAGAGCTACATTTTTCACTTCGATGATTTTTGATTGGATCACGTTCAAGCGAGTTATGGCGAATACTGTTTTTTCCGCAAAAAATCGGCTATGTCCGGGAATCCACTGTACTAATTCGGGGTCCGGAGGCCAGAGATATGGCAAACGATTTTCAGGGTTACCCTTAAACGGGTCCGTAGAATCGATTGCAAAAATAAAATCTTTTGGGTCAGGAGAATATTTTCGAGAAAAAACTACTTTTATGGTCCTAAAATAGGTTTTATCGATTTTTGAGACCAAAGATCAACTTTTATCACATTGTGTTACTTCGACTTTTTTGTAGAGAATTCCGAGACGAATTTATTGCGCTAAACTCGCTCGCGGTGCGATGAAAATGAAGGTAGTTATGGCCATTTAAAGATTAGAGTCCAAAAAATCGATAAAATCGATAATTAACCAAACCAAGTAGATGGACCTTTTCCTAACCCATAAGGGTACCCACCAACCAACTTTCATCGAAATCGGAGACCAAAAGTTTTTCCTAGTGGAAAGGAGAGCTCTTTTTGCTACACTCTTACAGGAAATCCGTGATAACGCTGTTACGGTAGGTCTATCGCAAACTGATTCACGATCCGGACCTCCTTGATCTCGTTGCAAGCAGCTTGGATGAACTGAAGCACACGTGAGCATCGCTCGAAAGCACCCTCGACCGTGAAATGGACACCTGAAACGATTGAAGATATTACCCGTTTTCATTTTTTTAAATGGTAGTCTTCAGCACTCTCATCTGCTTCCCAAATGTGCACAAACGCATTCGAATTTTAAAAAAATTGAAACGTAAGCCACTCACCGAACTTTCCTCCGACATTCTCTGCGGTACGTGGAAGCTCTTCAAGCTGCTTAAACGATATTCCCTCAATGTCGGCGAATTCTCTGAGCTGGAAAACTTACTTTTGGTTATGTTTTGGTTGGCATGAATTTCTCGCAACAGCCTTAGTAGTATTCTTCATTTTATGCGCTTACTCGCGACTCTGACCTCAGAGTGCACAATCTCTAAAATTACCCGCATCTCCCTAAAGTACCTTCTTCTCCACCGTGACCATGTTCTCCTCGGTCTTGGCCAGATCGAAGGGCTCAGAAGAAGCGACAATCACGTGGACGTCATCCTCAACGGACCGCTTCCTTCTGCCTGACGTCGTGTTGGTTTTGGTCGGTGCACAAGCCTGAAAAGTATAGCTTAGATTTTCTAGTTCATATTAACCTCCTTCATAATTCCTCAATGCCAGATGCACTAGCTAATTTTAGTGGCAGGGTAGGTAACTTACGTCCGAATAATCGACGAATGCAAGTGCTGCAATGAGGGCGAGCACGAAGAGAGTGGAGGACAGGAAGGCTGTGGGAGAAGACATGGTAGATTAAAGAGACGATCGAGACGAGAGGAAGAGAAGAGGATTCTAGTAAGGACTGGCTGTGAGATCTGAATAGCAGATACCGCTTTTATACTGGAATGATGGGTAAATCAAGAGGCTATCGGCCATACGATTCGTAATAGTCATGATTGTTTGGTCTGCCTTGGGAGAGGTGAAATGAAGAACGATTTATTCATCTTGACAGCCCCCCAATAGTGAGCGACCATCGAACCCAACGGTCGTACTAGCATGAGGGATGAGCGATCGGGGAAATTGAGGAGAGCCTTACTCTATATCATGAATACTATTTGATTGGTGTTTGTCTGCGGAGGTCCATGTGAACCTGATCCTCTGGTTTCGTTCTGAAGTATAGGAAACGGTAAAGTCATCCCGTTCATACTTGTTCGTTAATCACTGACAGTGATCTCCCACAGGACTGTCCTATAGTTTCTGCAAGAAAGTACTGCACTTTTCCTTAATCAGATATGTTTTGCTACTTACTGGATTATGCAATTAGAAAGTGAACTTAGGTATGAAATATTTTCTGGATTAAATGTAATTTCCAGACATTGCATCATACAATTCGATAACAATAGAACTTGTCAGATTTTTTTGATTTGATCTGATTTAAATGGGGTGTTACGATACTTTTTCTAATTATTCCAAATGCAAAGCCGGTGTCAGATTGAATCAGGTGCAAAAACTTCACATTCATTTCTCGACGTTATTTCACTTGGAACTACGATATTTTTCTTTTCGAGAATCGGTTCAGTTTGTTAGTAGAAAAGCAACGAACGCAATATCACATAAACACTTTATTAGCTTATCCCAACAATAAATCAATACTCAATAATTAGGCTACAAATAATTAGACTTCATTCTCCTCCGCCGTCGATTTGACTTCTTCCTGAGGCTTCTCGGCCTCAGAGAGCGCCTCCGCCTTCTTCTTCTCTTCCTGGAAGTTACGATACTCGGGTTAATGTATGACTCCAAAATATCAATATTCTGACCTTGGTCTCCTTCTTGGTCACATGTACCGGTTCGAAAGCGCCGCACTTGACCGTGCCAGAGACGACCTGAATGTATTTCGTCAAAATCTGGTTACGGTGGGGGTCAATCGTAAACTGATGCAGTAGGAAAGTTTGTTCTACTCCTTTTGCAAACTGATATATTGTGCAGTTCATTAGTCCTATTCCAATCGCGAACTGATCCGACCTCCTTGATCTCGTTGCACGCAGCCTGAATGAATTGAAGCACGCGCGCGCATCGCTCGAATGCTCCCTCCACCGTGAAGTGGACTCCTGGAAGGAGGTTTTCGAGCTAAGGTTAATGGAATTGCTAACGGATCCAAGAATAATGTTATCCATAAAATCTCAATATGAAACAAGCATTTTCTTGGATTGCGCACTAATAGAGCGATCGCTAGGCATTCTTGGATTACAATGGTCGCTCACCGAACTTTCCTCCCACATTCTCTGCAGTGCGAGGCAGCTCCTGAAGCTGCTTGAAGGCGATGCCTTCGATGTCGGCGAACTCCTTTAACTGCAATCAGGATTTATCAGATTCATAATCATGTCATGGTTAAGAGTAACCATGGACACAATCACTGTATGCTATACTAATCATCTTTCGAATTTCGGAGCATACTAGTCTTGTGAGGAGTATTTATTCACTACTTTCCTCAGAATAATTATTAATTCCAAGTGGATAATGTCGCCGGCCGGTCCAAAATCCGGAAAGATGAGAAACTTTATCGTATTACAGTACCTTCTTCTCCACCGTGACCATGTTCTCCTCGGCCTTGGCCAGATCGAACGGCTCAGAGGAAGTGACGATGACGTGAACATCATCCTCGACGGAACGCTTTCGCCTGCCCGACATATTGCCCATCATGCCCATCGTTGGGGCGCATGCCTGGAATGGCAGCATGGCGGGAAGCAAAGGTCTGATAAAATGTTCGGAGGCAGCTAGCCACTGCTTTCGAGACTATTCTTGTTCACATCGAGCACATAGTACGCTGGTTTTCCCTAATCACAAACAGGGTGCGCCCCTAGTAGACTACGGTCGCTCACAAGGCACAGATCGACAAAGGCTCTGTAGAATACAGGAAAAAACCACTCAACCGGAGAATGGAGAATACCTAACTCACATCGGATTGATCAACGAAGGCGAATGCCGAGATGAGAGCGAGCACGAAGAGCGTCGAGGAGAGCGCGAAGGTGGTGGTGGAGGCCATTGATGGAGCTGGAAGTAAAAGTTAGAGAGAAATCGCAGTTGAAGCCATCACAGGAGTTGTAACTCTTGAGCCACAATAAACATATAAAAAATTCCAAATACTTTAGATGGTATTACTATGAACAATATAGGTAGGAAGAAGAAGAAGAAGTTAGGAAACGCATACCTGAGAAGTCAGGAAGAGAAGATGAGAAGCTCGAAAGCTGGTGATTATGCCCTGACTTGGGCTGCTTTTATACCGTCCTTTGGGGTAAATCGTGGTTATGATGCATTCGAGAAAGTATGGGAAAAAGCTCCATTATTGATATGATTGACTGCATCGGTGCATTTGATCACATTGGTGAATCCTTTTGCCGTATCACTGGTCAGAGAGACTAGACATCGAACAAAATGAGGAGAGTCGTTTAGCCATTCCTATTCTTCATCTCGATAGCGAACTAAGGCCATGCGCAGCCATCCGGAAAGACTGTACGAGGAAGGGCAAATAGAGGGAATGGAAAGAGATGTGGCCCCATGTGTGATCATGCAATTCATCCGTGGTGTCAGGCTGCGCCAGACGCCATCTTTGATCTGAATTTGATCTTTGATCTTTTCAAAACGACATTTTCCCTTGCAGATGCTTCTCCCAATACTCGCTCAAGACAGCCAAGTACTCCGCCCTCACCACCGTTCGCGTCGAGTGCCATTTCGTCGATGTGAGAAGATTTTTTCGATTCAAATTTGGAAAAAAATAGCGAGATTAAAATCGACATTGTCGAGAACTAATGGTGTTTTTCGACCAACACGAGTCACTTTCGGAATTGGACAACCCTGTTTTGATGTTCATTATTATACAATTTGATCGAGTTCGTATCCATTACAACATTATGATGATATTTTTCAGGATGAGAAAGTGTCTGAGGCCGACTGGACGGCGCTCGGCCGACTCACGCAATGGGTGAGCACATGATGATCTTCGATCTCTTAAATTTGATCTTTGGTCTTTGATCTTTGATCTTTGAACCACAGATCGTCGACCGGCCGGCCAACCTGATGAACGTGGATGACATGGTGAAGGCGGCGGCCAGCGTGGCCAAGGCACTGAGTATCGATCCCGTGGTTATTCGGGTCAGCGAATTTTTTTTTAAGTTTCAAAAAATAGTGAAATGTATAACTTGAATGAAACTGTGAAATGCACAAATGGATCACGAATTTCGAGGGCTCACGAAAATCATTTTTATTAAAATCGATTAAATTCGCAGGGCGAGCAGCTGCGCGACCTCGGCTTCGGCGGCATCTACAACGTGGTAACTAAATAACTTATTATTAATTACTTAATTAATAATTTAATTAGTTATAATAATTGATTAAATAATAATAATTATGATCAGGGCAAGGCCGCGCTGCAGCCGCCCGCCTTCATCTGTCTCAGCCACACGCCCAAGGGAGCCACGGTACGGTGTCTGAATACGGTAGGATTACGGTAGTGGAGGCGTTTCGGTAAAGGCAGATAGGAAGCAAGTCACTATCCAAGGCAGCCACGGTACGTTGCCGGGATACGGTAGTATGGTGATATTACGGTAGAGAGATGGTACGATAAATATTGCTAGGAAGCAAGTCGCAAGCAACAATGGCGCTTGTGCGGAGATTAAGTGTTCTTCATACCGTAATCCCCAAAATACAGTAATCCCGATTACGGTATTCGATTTTCCTTGAGAAATCATTCGCCCTCGTCGGTAAGGGAATCATGTTCGACACTGGCGGCCTCACGATCAAGAGCAAGGAGGCCATGCCCGGTGGGTGGTGATCTTTGATCTCTGATCTTTTTGATCTTTGATCTCTGATCTCTTTGATCTTTGATCTCTGATCTCTTTGATCTTTGATCTTTTGATCTTGATCTCAACATCTCTTTATGATCTGTCAAAGACATGTGTAACCTAATTATTAGTTGAATAAAATCATGAAGTCGCTTTATTTTTTGAAAAGTTGAAATAATTGCAGGCTGGAAGTGTGATATGGCCGGCGCGGCTGCGGCTCTCCACTCCTTTGCCACTCTCGTCGCCTCGGGTTCGTTTGTTGTTTCACTAAATGAAAATGTGAATTTTCTGTTTTTGGCCCGGCCTACGACCGCTCTGAATGCGAAGGGGGTAGGGAATGAGAATGAAAGCGAGGGAATACTCTGCGAGAAAATACTGGACTAAAAAACAGAGAAGTGCCAAAAATGTATGTGTCATTGTTGTTCTTGAGAAAGGATTAAAAGTTAGGTGAAAAAAGTGGTAGGGCATGTTGGAAGGTGGCAGCTGGTGAAATACAAGAATTTTAAGTTTTAAATTAATGATTTTAAAATAATATTAAAATATTAATTTCAGGATTCACGGAGGACCTACACGTGCTGCTGTGCTGCGCGGAAAACGCGGTGTCGCCTGAAGCGAAGTGATTGTTTTTTAATAAAAAATATACAACCCACCCAACTCGACAAGAGTAGCAAGTGAATGCAGAGCCGTTGCAGCTCCGGCCATGTCACACTTCCAGCCTGGAATTATTCATAACCCTAGAAAATACAATCACAGCAGCTCATTAAACCTTTTCTGTTGAATTTTATGAGCAGCGTCCGTCCGGTTTTGTCTGATAATTAGGAAATAATAATAACGTAAAGTCAAAGATTAGAATAATAATAAATGTCCAGCAAGCCCGACGACATCATCACACTGCTCTCCGGACAGACGGTCGAGATCAATAATACGGATGCCGAGGGTATTTTTATTATTTTTATTTATTTTAATCATTTATTAAATTAAATTAATACAATTAAAAATCGAGGTCAACAACACGGATGCCGAGGATAATTTTGATACATTTATTTAATTAAAAAAATAATTTTTAATTAAATTAATAATATGAAAAATAATTAATTTGCAGGTCGACTCGTTCTCGCGGACGGCGTCTACTACGCGAAGAACATGCTCAAGGCAAGATTGTTTTACCCGAGTGCATTTTCCGGCTTTAGAGCCGGCTCTCTCATTTGCCGGCTCGCAGCCTAGTTTTCGTCCGAGTAAAGAGTCCGTCTCTTCATTTCGCTTGCTATTACTCCCTCTGACTAGCTAATCCTTCATTCTATACCTCATATGATGAATTCGATTATTTTTGTTAATTATTATAATAATTTCTTCAGTAATTACTTAATTAAGGTCTCCACAATCATCGACATTGCCACGCTGACAGTCGCCCAGGGCTCCGTCACGGGCCGATATCACGCCGCGATCATGAGCAACAGCGAGGAGCTGGAGAGAAAGGTGATTATGAATTGAACTTAGGTGACCTTAGGCGTCTTTTTTGGATATTAGCTGACCTTAGTCGACCTTAAGTCCTTCGGTGGCCGTCCTTAGGTGTTCCTTGGGTCCTCGCAGGACCTTGCAGTTTGTAAAGTCAAGTAAATTTACAATGAGTTTAAATATGTTTCAATGTTTCAACTAGGAAATCACTACAATTCCAGGCCCAGCGCGCCGGCCTGGCCTCCGGCGACCTCTGCCATCCCATGCAGGTTCATTGCTCAATTCTATTAATTAATTTTAATTTTAAATAATTAATTAATTAATTAAAATTATTCCGAATTAAAATTGAAGTACGTGCCCGACCTACACATGAGCGACTACGCGAGTGCAGTTGCTGACATGAAGAACGCCCAGCTCGGCGCCATGATGGTCTGTGGTATTTTGTCTTTGATCTTTGATCTTTAGTTTTTGATTGTTGATTGATGATCTTTGGTCACTATACCAGCTCCCGTAGAGTTGTAAAACAGAGGTACTCGAAATTTCAACTGTAAAATCTGATCTTTGATCTTTAATCTTTGACCATTATCAGGCCGCTCCCTCTGAGCTCGCCGGCCTCTTCATCGCAGCACAGATCGACCTCAAGGGTGAGCGATTGATCTTTGATCTTTGATCTCTAAAATTCAGACGGTACCGAGTGGCTGCACGTTGACATGGGCACGCTTGCGATGGCGGACGATAGAGCTACCGGATACGGTAGGTTGTTATTGATTCATGGAGTACTGTAGAAAATTCAGTTTCCTCTCTTGAGACAGTTCGAAAATGTAACAGATTCTACAGTTTAAATAATGAATATTTGTACTTAGGGGCGGGAAATGAGAATGGTAGGGAGGGAATACTCTTTACGAAAATGGTTGCCAAAAATGGAAGAATTGCAGAATATTTAGTTATTTATCGCAATTTCAGGCGTGCCGCTGCTTGTCTCTCTTCTCGGCGAGTTCACTAACGCGCCGATACTCAGCGGACGCTCCGAATAATTATTGATCTTTGATCTCTGTAAACTAGTACGAATTCTATAAAGGATACATTTCGGCTAGTGGCTGATAGAGCAATGCCAATCGGCTTGTTATGCAAACGAAATCGCGTCCGCAAGTGCATTCTTCAACACATGATCATGTGATATTTATCTGGTTGGTGATCAATCTGCGAGAATACTCTTCACGGCGCTAAAGCTAACGAAACCGGACACCCCCTCATGGAATCCTTCACCGTGCTTCCGCCTAATTAGAACTACTCCCCAAGACTCAGCTTATGACGGCCTGGGCCCGATGGGGTGTGGCTAAAGATAGGGCATAAATAAAGTCGCAACTTGTCCATTATTTTACATTTGCAGAACAAAAATGTCAGAAAAAAGGACCTTGACGGCCTGATCTGAAAATATTTACTTTCTTCATCCGCTAGATTATAGTAGCCACGTTGAAATGCATTCTAAACCAACCTTTGCCCCAAGAGCGCTCTTGAGCGAGTACACAAAAAGCGCAAAATGTCAAGTGGTTCAGGAAATATCTTTAGCCCCTGGTCCCATAATTTGTTGATATTCGCATCGTTGCGTCAGTACTACTAGCTAATTGCCGAGTGATATTTTCGCATAATTGTCACGGATGTCACGGTAGACAGATGATTTCGGTGTTTAACTTCCTAGTTTAAAAAATTAACCGTTGCGGCTTTGATGAAATATGATCGACTTTTCCTACCTCCTTCCAGTAGATCTTCTCTCTTCACTCATCACTTGAGAAAGGGTTCAGGACTGTCGATCATTCTACGTGACATCTCGCCCACAACAGTCGAGAATTACATCGTCGCATTTTTCATATCAGTTCGTCTTCATATCATCTCGCTGCTTTCAACGGGTGTACGCCGTAAGTGATTACGATTCATAGCAGTATCCAGGCCATACTCCGAGTTCGCCCATGGTCTCTCTATTCTCAGGGCCACACAAGGTAGGCAGAGCCAGAATGATTACAACGAACAGCTCGATCAGTTCGGGTTCACCAAACAGAACGAGCACTTCCACTGCTCTTATCGTCGGATACGGCGATCCCGCGTTGTCTCCTCCCTACCTCGTGAGTTGTGTATGCCTCGTTGAGTCCTCATAACTAGAGTGGCTGAAGGAAGAGGTGGGGGAAGAGTTTGCCGCTCTCTTGCAGCGAGGAATGAGAATGAAGGAAGAGGAGGGATAAAAGGCCGACCTCTTGCGCAAGAGTTTGGAGAATGAGAAAACTCTTGCGCAAGAGTTTGGAGAATGATAAAACTCTTGCGCAAGAGGTGAGGTAGGAATGAGTTGTTTTAGGCCGTTTATGGTCGATCTTTCTAAAGTTTTGTAGGATGATTAAGTAATTTGGATATCAGAGCATAGTAGTAAAGTGTACGGTAGCTAGTCCATTATTGTATCATTAAATAATTCTATTGTTTTATTTTTATTGCTAATTATTAATTCATTGTTTTTTTAGTCATTCATCTGTTGTCTTCATCCTAGATTACTGTAGTCTTTAGTTTACGTGTCCCTTCTTCCCTCTTTCTTTATGCATCTGCATGCAAATTAGTTCTAATCCTGCCTAGATAGTCTTTTACATCTCATTAGCATATAGGGCTCGTTGAGTTGTTCCGAACGTGAGAAGTTAGTTTCTTCTCTCGTCGCTGACGTTGTGAGGTCGTTCGTCGATCTTCCGTTTGTAGCAGTTGGAGATCGTTGTGAGTTTTGATAAAGTGATTTATATCGCTTTCCCTCTCCATTCGTTGTCTTACACGGGATACAGAAAGGACAGCACCCAACGTCCTAAGGGAAGTCACGTAAAATCAAGTGTGATCGAAACCAGGGCAACCCCCTGAGCCGATTTGGGGGCCGAACCGACCCGTGACTTGACCCATTGTACCTGTAGACCTGAAAAGGAGAGTCTCACCTCGAGCATGGCTGCCGAGAAGACAGGGGATCCGGCAGCACCCAAGTCCGGTACCCACGAGAGTACGGTAGACACGTCACCACACGTGAACCAGAATGCCCCCGAGTCCAGTGCAACCAATGGATCGGGTGGAATGAGAGATGAGATAGAGAGAAAGGATGTTAGTGCAACCCCTAATAATCCTGATACTGAGCAACCCACCCACCCGGTTGATGACTCAAAGGTGACCAATAGAAAGAAGAAAGGGGCAGCACCCATGGCCCGTATAGTAGAGAGAGGATCGGAGACAGATAGGAGATCTGAGAGTGATGAGGAGGGAGATGCTGAGCAAGCAACCAAGGAATTGAGGAATGGATGAGAAAGGAAAGAGTAAATAATGACTCATTATTACATTCCAGCAACCAATTGGATACGCACAGAAGAATGGCCAACAACCAGTCGCCATTAGATGCGATCATGATGGAGATGGGCGGACTCTCGACTGATTCGAGTAGTGAGGTACGGATAGAACGAATGATGAATAACATGTACCATGAGATTAATGAAGTGGATAGTTGGCTAAAAGGTCTCACGAAACTCCCTGAAGAGGAGGAATTGATGGCGTTGAGGGAAGCGAGAGACAAAGTTATTGATCAGTTGGGAAGAGATATGCTGATGGAGTTCGAATCCAATGATAAAGCATGGGAAAAGGTGGAAAGAGAATGGATAGAGAGATATGAGAAGGAGAAGAAGGAAAAGGAGGGTTTGATCCTTATGATGAGGAGATCAAAGAGATACTGGCCATAAGGGATCGATAATGAGTATGAAAGAAACCACCCGTATATTGCAGAACAAGGTTCAATTCTTGCTCAATGAGCAAGAGAGACTTCGGCAGGAAGTGCAACGATTAGCCACAGGTGAGAATGAGAGAAAGAGAAAGAGGAAGAAGCAGAGAGGAAAAAGAAGGAAAGATTGAGCTTTCAGAGAATCGAGAGCAGAAGATGCGACTCTCCTCCTCCGAGCAGACCAAGGGAAGCAAGGGTCTCTCAAATTCGGCCACTCCTGGATCCCCTGCAATTGCCAAGTGAGTACAGAGAACGCGTGACAATAGATGATGATGTGCGATCACTAAGATCAGGGATATCAGTAGGAGAGAGATCCGTTGAGAGTACACATATCATGGAGACGATGATCCAGTCAATCAGAACCATGGGACAGATTAACATGCCCATCAGTAATTACAATCCGAAAACGGAGAAGTTCTCTGAATTCATCCCTCGATTCAATCTCAAATATAAGGGAATGAATGATGCGGAGAAAGTGCTGGTCTTACCAGGTCATTTTGATGATGCTACTGTGCGCACTTTCAAATCTCTCCCAGCACGGATGAAAGATGGTAGCGAATGGGACAATATGGTGAAAGAGATGGGAAGAAGATTGGATAGAGATCGAGGGATGGAGAAACAGACAGCACTCGAGAGATTGGATAAGATTGATCCCAATAAGAGAATGTCCCAAATATGTAGAGATATAGAAGAATTTGTGAATAGAGGAATGGGACACATTGATCATGAAGGAAGAGATCAATACATGAGAGACAAATTCGTACTTATTATTCGTCCCAGAATTGAGTACGGCAGAATTCTCGAAGCATATAATGCAGGGTGCAAAACTTTCGATGAATTGAAAGAGGTTGCAGTGGAACAGGAATATATTGAGTATCAGAAGAGGATGGCTAGGAAAGTCACTATGACATGCACTTCATGTGGAGGGACAGGACATAGTGCAAGAGACCATCATAAGCAATTTAACCATCATTCGGGAAATGAGAATGGGGATAAAAGAGATAATGGAGGACAGAGAATGAACAATTTCGTGAAGCCGAATGTTGCCAGGAAGGAGCTCAATGGAATGAGTACTTCGAATAGCAATGGTGCTCGTAACCAGTTCAGTGGACCATCGAATAATAGATATAATGTGAATAGTGGAAGGAGTGGTGGTAATGACGGAAGGTCAAACACTTTCAACAGGAATGTGAATAATAACGATACCAGAGGTAGTAACGGTGGAAATGGTGGTAGTGCTGAGAGAGCGATGGTAAATCTTGTGAGTACCACTGTGGAGGAGAAATCATTGAAGGGATTGGCCTCGACAGAAAACAATGTGAGAAATGTGACATTTCTGGGAAGGAGACTCCAAGCTTGGATGCTTGTAGAAGGGAAATACAGAGGAGCAACGGTGGATTCAGGAGCGGAAGTCTCTCTGATACCGGCAAGAATATTGGAAGGAATTGTTGCCAATAATAAGGATGAATGGTGGAAATTCAGGGAATCGAGAATGGAACCTGTGGATATTAATATCAGGGTTTCCAATGCTAATGATGGACCAATGAAAATAATTGGACAGATTGTACTTTCTGTGAGGAGAAGTGAGAAAGACAGAGTGAATCACATTGGATTTTTCGTGACGGATGATGAACAGGATGAAATAATATTGGGAGTGAATGCATTTGATGCACTGGAGATTAAATTCACAATCGGTGATAAGGAGAAACTAATGGATAATGAGAATGAGGCGAGGGTAGGAAAGAGATTATCTGTCGAACCAGGACAAGTGACTGACTTAGAAGTCAAGGGACCAAAGTCAGAAGAAAGGATTCTGTGGTCATCGAATGAATTAATCGAAAGTGGTGCTTGTACACTGGATGAGGATGGAATAACGACCATTCCCATATTGAAAACACAAAGAGAACTATCATGTTCGAAGAGAATGAGATAATTGGAGAATGGAGTCATGATGTAATCATGGAACAGAAGGAAGTGCATGCGAGAGTAGAATACATTGCAATGGAGACAGGAATAATGTCTAAGAAGGAGAGAAGGGAGGAGATTCTCAATGTCTCAACAAAGAGAAGGGAGAGGATATAACTCCCAAAATGAGATTGATGATTGAACAATACGAGGAAGTATTCGCACTGGGAGATTCGGAATTGGGTCGTACAACTGTGGTTGAGCATACTATCGATACAGGAGATGCTAGACCAATTAAACAGAAACAGAGACCGGTACCATATTCATTGAGAGAACCTCTGCAGAAGTTACTGAATGATATGGAGAGAACGGGAGTGATCAGACCGTCCACAAGTCCGTGGTCATCCCCAGTTGTCCTAGTTAAAAAGAAGGATGGAAGTTTAAGGCTATGCATTGATTACCGGAAATTGAATGAGGTTGTCAAAATGGATGCATATCCTATGCCCAATATCTCCGATTGTGTGCAAGAGTTGAAAGGAAAGAAGATTTTCTCCACTCTGGATTTGAAGTCAGGGTTCTGGCAAATTGGTCTCGAGGAAGGCTCAATTGAGAAAACAGCCTTTGCCACTCTAGACGCACATTATGAGTTCACTAAAGTACCTTTCGGTCTTTCTACATCTCCAGCTGTCTTCCAGAGAAGTATGAATATTATTCTCAGAAGCGAGTTACAAAAACCAATCAAGGAAAGAGAAGTATTCGTATATATTGACGATATACTTATTGCAACGGAGGATAATGAGAGACACATAAGTGCAATGGGAAGAGTGCTCGAATTGTTAAGACAGAGCAATATGAAGCTTAATGTAAAGAAGTGTAAATTGGAAAAGGAGGAAGTATACTATCTGGGACATACCATAGATGGACGAGGAGTATCAGTACAATATGAGAAAGTCAAAGCTATTCAAGAGTTCCCAACTCCACAGAATGCGGACAGTCTCAGACGATTTCTCGGAATGTCAGGATTTTACCGTAAATTTATTAAGAATTACGCACAGATTGCACACCCGTTGTATGGATTGACATCGATAAAGTCGAAATGGAAATGGGGAGATGAGCAAGAGAAAAGCTTTCGACTGCTCAAAGACAGAATGTCGAATGCTCCCGTGCTTGCACAACCGAATCATGAAGCTGCGATGAGTGGGGAAGCACCATTTATTATGATGACTGACGCCAGTAAAGAGGGAGTGGGCGCAGTTCTAGCTCAGAAAGGAACTGACGGAGAAGAGAGACCCATCCAATATTACTCAAGAAAACTGAGTAAAGCAGAGACTAATTATGGAATAACAGATATGGAAGGATTGGCAGTTTATGAGGCGGTGAATAGATTCCGACATTACATATATGGAACTCATTGTGTGATTAGGACGGATCATCAACCCCTACTATCAATGTTCAAACGAATGAACGTGTCTGGAAGAGTGATGCGATGGGCCCAACTCTTACAAAGTCATAACATAAAGATGGAATATGTACAAGGAACGGCCAATCGAGTACCAGATGCTTTGAGCAGAAGTCCGATAGATACGGTACCAGAGAACGAAGGAGTCCCATGGGAAGGGATCGTCAATAGAGTGGGCGTATCAGTGGCGAAAGTGAGCAAAGATAGATGGATAGAGGAATATAAGTCAGATGAATGGACAAAAGAGATTATAGAAGACTGGCAAAAATGCACAGTTGAACAGAAAGAGAGAAAAGAGATCAAAGTACCAAGAGCAAAGAAGAAGTATGTGAATTTCAATGATCTGAAGGTAGAAGATGGAATTCTATACATAATAGATTCAGACCACAAGTGGCGAATCTATGTGCCAGAGGGACTCAGGGAAGCAGTTATGAGTGATAGTCACGAAGGAATTGGAGGAGGACACTTTGGTGCTATGAAGATGAGTAAAACAATGGCTAGAATATACTATTGGGGTAGTATGATGATTGACATACCGAAGTATGTGAAACAATGTAAAACGTGTTTCATTGTGAATCCATCAAAAATACTTGTACCACCTCTAGTATCTTACGAGACATCGAAGCCACTGGAAATAGTTGGAATCGATCTAATCGATATGGGAAGGTCATCGAACGGATACCGTTACATCCTAGTAGCTATTGATCATTTCACCAAATACGCAGTTGCTTACCCATTAAGAGATAAGTCTGCTGAGTCAGTAGCGAGAACGTTAATACAAGAGTGGATATTGAGAGAAGGAAGATTAATGGAGACTTTACTCTCCGATAGAGGGAATGAGTTCGATAACTCTATCATGAAATCTATGTCAGACATGCTTGGAATAGATCAGTTATTCACACTGGGATATAATAGCAGAAGGAATGGTGTAACAGAGAGAATGAATGGAACTGTTTCCATGCTACTAAAGAAGATGGTTACGGATGGAGGAAGCAAAGGAGAATGGGATGAACTCCTACCTTTTGCTATGTTTGCATATAACACATCCGTACACTCAACCACGAAATTACGCCACACTTCCTAATGTATGGATGGGAAGCTAAGCCCATTTCGAAAGTTATTCCATTAAGCAAGTACGATATGAATGATAACTATGAGAGTATAATGAGAGAGGGATGAGTTCAGTGTATGAGAAGGTAAAGGAGAATATAAGGAAAGAAGGACTGAATAATAACAGGATTTTGATAAGAGGGCAGTAAAGGAGAATGAACTTCCCAGTGAAGGAGACTTGGTTATGATGAGAATTCCATCAGAGAAACGTGGAGCAAGAATGCCCAAGTTGACTAATGAGTGGAAAGGACCTTACAAAGTGGTTGAAAAAGGGAGAACATCGGCCACAATTGTTAATGTAAATGATGAGAACGAGAAGCACAGAGTGCAATATGAGCTTCTCAAGAGAGCAAGAGACTGTATTGTAAGTGAAAAATAGAGACCAAAAGAAATAGAAAGATAAGGAATATGATAGTGAATAGAGTAATAACCACGACTAACTCTGAAAGCAATGATGATCATTTCAGGATTACTCCTGCGCATCACGCCCATCTCGACCATGTATGCACCGCGTGCCCACCAAAGGATAGAATATCCATGCGCAATTGGATCATCGAGAGAAGGAAGGAATGCTCCGTCCAAGGTGCATCGCTAATTGCGGAAACTATTCGTGTGACGCGGGCACCAATTACTGCTGAGGAGGCAGTGGAAGCGTTGCTCAACTCTTGTGAACACACGATGGGAGCTATCGCACAACTCGATCCGTCGATCGTCTACGAGGGAGAACCGCACAGTGTACCCGAGAGTCTGACGATGGGAGAGGCAATCAGAGCTGTCATCAAAATGCAGAAAGCGAACTGGCCAAGGAGTACATAGTAACGACCAACTCGCGTTTCATTCCGTACACGCTGTCACATGAGGTACAGTTAGTACCAGGTGTATCATCGCTCGCTCAAGTTCCCCTAGAGCAACAACTGGCAATGTTGTCTCTCCAACACCCGGGTCGATACCTATTCCTAGTGGATAGAGATATCCCTGCGGAGCAGTGGGATTCCATAACGCAGGCTATGGATGCTCTGGCTATCAAGGGATGGAAGGCAGTGATATGTCAAGTGCCTCTCAATGCATCGACTAAGAAGGAAGAATACGAAGAAATTCATGATAGAATGGAGTTACTGGAGATAGGAGGAGAATTAGTGGTGTGCACGCCCAATCAGAATTTATGGGATGATTTCGCCCCTTTGACCATGGCTATAGGAGCAGACAAGAGTATCCTACCCGTGTTCATGGAATGGAAGAGGAAAGAAGTACAGGCTAGGAACAACCCGGCACAGCACACTCCAAGTGGAATGAAGTTTGCAAGAGGGGGAGGAAGAGGCGCAGGCTACCAGGGAGGAAACGGAAGAGGAAGCTCTCATGCCAACGGAAGAGGAAGCTCTCATGCCAATGGAAGAGGAAGCTCTCACGCTAAGGGAAACGGAATAAGAGGAGGAAGAGGAATGGGTGTCAAATGGGAAGGAAACAGGGGTAGATCCAACACCCACTACAGACCCTATTAAGATACAATCTTTCACTTACCTTGCCTTATTACCTTCGCAATGATTTCAATCCATTTCGTGCTATGTCAGAACAGCGTTTTGCTCCTTGCTCCGTACCTTTTGGCTCGTTGCCAAATATTCTCGCCTCCCCTAATAAACCTAAAAAACCTATCCTGAAAATAATTAAGTTGTGTTGTTTATAGATTTAACGCCAGTGGTAGCCGTTATTTTGTGGAGCCGGCAAGTAGTAAAGTGTACGGTAGCTAGTCCATTATTGTATCATTAAATAATTCTATTGTTTTATTTTTTTGCTAATTATTAATTCATTGTTTTTTAGTCATTCATCTGTTGTCTTCATCCTAGATTACTGTAGTCTTTAGTTTACGTGTCCCTTCTTCCCTCTTTCTTTATGCATCTGCATGCAAATTAGTTCTAATCCTGCCTAGATAGTCTTTTACATCTCATTAGCATATAGGGCTCGTTGAGTTGTTCCGAACGTGAGAAGTTAGTTCTTCTCTCGTCGCTGACGTTGTGAGGTCGTTCGTCGATCTTCCGTTTGTAGCAGTTGGAGATCGTTGTGAGTTTTGATAAAGTGATTTATATCGCTTTCCCTCTCCATTCGTTGTCTTACACGGGATACAGAAAGGACAGCACCCAACGTCCTAAGGGAAGTCACGTAAAATCAAGTGTGATCGAAACCAGGGCAACCCCCTGAGCCGATTGCATATTTACAATGATTTCTTGAAGTTTGTATAAGAGGTTGTTGATGTTGGACGGGATTCTTGTTTCTTTGAAGATAGCGCGCCGTTAAAGGTAATTTGTCACACAAAGAAGTCAGAAGTATATTAAAACAGTCTCTAGTGGAGCCATAGTGATCATACTCTTCGAAGTTTGTCGATATGCCACCTCTGAGCCGCGATAGAGCTCGAGAAGTACGCGAGCAACGCACAGTGGGAGAGGAGGGAAAGACGAAAAGGGAGTCTATAGAGCGTCACCTCTCTTGAGACTCTATGTAAATCTTGCAAATGTGTTCTGATATCCTCCTATGCACGTACTAAGCTATCAGAACACATAACAATTGAAAGAACGAGCATAAACGATCTAAAACGGCCCATTCCTGCCTCACCTCTTGCGCAAGAGTTTTCTCATTTTCCAAACTCTTGCGCAAGAGTTTTCTCATTCTCCAAACTCTTGCGCAAGAGGTCGGCCTTTTATCCCTCCTCTTCCTCTCCCTCTCATTCCTCGCCTCACCTCTTCCCTCTTCCTTCAGCTTCTCTACTCATAACCATAATTAAATTCGAGTTCAATTATCGATGATTTGAAGTGGAAGGACGACAATGGACGGGTGCATGGCGTGTTTCTCGAACTCTTCATGAACCACGCCCTCAGGACCGGCCGTAACGGAGTCGCATTTAGAGCATTCACCGAAACATGTGAGCGAAGGAGGCACTACTTTTGGTCTACGGCTGCAAACAATTCAAAGTGATGAGTCTGATAATTGGGGCAATTTCCTCTTCTGTGAAAGAGTCATCGTTTTTCAGGCTTCGGTACACTATGTAAGGACATTTTCAATGGCACATTGGCTCACAATGAAGTATTTACGGTGGCTGGGTCTATATTGGTCCAGAATACGTACCCGAACGATTATCGAATCTCGAATCCCGTTCTCTATTCCCAAGTGAGCGTAATGTTGATTTACTAACGTGAGAGTGCATGCAACACTCTGTCGTGTCATGCACAGATCAATCCCCTCAGCATTCCTCCCAAGACATAATGTTGACATTCGTTGAATGCATCACTAAAATTGAGCATTTCGAATAAAAAAATGCTCCTGGGCCTTGCCAGTTGTCTTACGACTGTAAAATTCGTTGACGTGGATATACCTTTACCTTTACCTTCAGCTCGCGATGTATGAGCTGGCGCGCCTGTCGCCGGACAGCTCAAACTCGCCCTGGGACTACCTAGTCTACGGGGAAACAATGCTGATCACTGCCATCCTTCTGTTCGTTTTGAGCAGTGTTTTTGGATTATTGGCGAGCCCGGTTCGAGGGCCGACTAAAGTGAGTTTAGATTTAGCTGTACGAATTAAGAGCTCTTCGTTCCGTTCATTTTCGCTAATCGATCACATTCGGTATCGGTTTGCCGACTTCTCTCGCGCCTGACGGATAAACACCGCACACCTGTGAGAGCGCTAGAGAAAAGAGAGTTGGTATACCGAACCTGTAACCCTGTGAGCGATGAGTAGATGCCGGTAAAATACGCTTATCGCATACGTTAGGATATACATCAGAAAGTAAATCGCATTTTGCTCACGAGAGACTAAAAAGGTGAAGTAGAAGCGATTAGTAATTTGAGAACCCATTTCAGTACCAGACTTGAAGTGTTGTGAAATTTATTTTTCAGGATGTGCAAAATCGATTTCTATTTCAGAATCTCGATAAGGAAGAAATCCGAGACCGCAAGGAGGAAGAGAAAGAAACGAAGGTTAGTTTCTGGCCTTATCACAATAACTGATTATGAAAAAAATTAATGTCAAACATTATTCGCCATCAATCTGCAACTCTTGCCGCCAATCGAGTACTAGTGAAAAGTTGAATATTTCAGGCTCCGCATATTTCCCCGAGAGTCAATGTGCCTCAACGCAGAGAGGAGGTGGGTGATCTGGCAAAACGATTGACCCGAGATTACAAAGCACGTAGATCTTAATCCCCTCCCACGTGTAGTTCCTGAAGGCCCATTGTCAAATGCAAGTATGTCACCCGAGACTGGTTTTCGCAAACCTAATGAGCCCACTCTTCCCGATCAATCGATTCCGAGTCAGTAATCCCCCGTTTATTTATTTCCGGTGTACGCGAACAAATTCGCATTGTTCCAGCCGAACCAAGCAACCGAAGAGCAGGTATATGAAGAATACTCTGACGATGATTACATGGTGAGTTCAAGTTTGCCCAATTTCCACATGAGACGTACATGAAAGACAAATGCACCAAAAGAAATGGAGTAGAACACGTTTCAGAGCCATATTGACGAGGAGAAAAGAGAGCGACTCTTGAAGAAATATGAAACGGGAAACTGCATTGCAGGAAGTATTCCTCAATGGCCCTCCTAGAAGAACAAGAGACCAAAGGGCGGGCACGACATTTGCCGTGGAAGTGGAAGTGTATAGTGAGGTTGGTCTCTTTCAGAATTTCTTGGATTTAGCCTGGACCAAACGACCCTTTATTATTCCGAAGGAACAATTGGTCTGTTTTAGGGAGGCAGAAAAAAATGAGGGTGAGAAGAATGAGGGTGGCAAGAAACGAGGAGAGAGGCGAGAATGCTAAGGTCTCTGTGATTGAATGAATTCATTGATATATTTAGATCATTTGTGGTAGTCTCTGTGTTCGAAGTAGAAGTCCACCATGAGCAGATTTCTCTAAATAACTCGGCATTCACTGTTTTTTTTTGGGCCAGCCTTTTCTCGCAGAGTATTCCCTCCCTATCATTCTCATTCCCTACCCCCTTCACATTCAGAGTCGTAGCCCGCATAAAAAACGGGGAACTTCCAATACCTCTTTGTTGGAAGGTAGACAACGAGTACACACACGAATACACTAGAATGTCGCCCTGATCTTCCTTCCTGGCAAACCTCAAATGAATCTTTTGTAAATTCCAGAATGTGGACAAAAATGAAGATAAGGTGGATACGATGGAGCAAGGGCTTACAGTCAGAAATCTACAGTCGCTCAAGGAAAACGATAATTTAGATCAGGATGTGGGTAGCAACTTTACCCATTTAATTTTCGAGAAGTTACTTTACGTTGCCTCGTCAATCCAGTGAAAAACTACGCGTTATTAATTTGATCTTTGCAGAAAAATTTGAAGAGAGGAAGAAGAATGACCAGATCGTGATCCTCGATTCCACTGATCACGCAGATGCTCCACAGAAGGTCGTTATAGTTGTTAATGAAAACGAAACGACCACAAATGAAATAACAATTGAATCGGATGTTTTATATCTTGATTATTTCGCTTAATTATTGAACTTAGCTTCCAGGAACGCACTAACAAACAAAAGAAACGACTACGAAATGCTAAGGATGATACTGCCCGCACTCTGTCAATTGCCATGAAATGTTTCTTATTCGTAAGCCATTATGAAATCTTTTTTAGATCGAGAGAGCTTTCACATCTATATCGCATTTTTACAGCTATTTGGCAACCCGAAGAAATCGGTCGGGTCAATAACACTACTGGTCTCGTACACTTTCCTGGTCTTCGTTTATCTAGCAGGATTCACGGGATTCACGCTAAAGCAGCAAACTGTTAGCGACAAGTAAGCTTACTTGACAGATGCGAATAGATAATTGCGATTTCTAGAATACAGAAAAAATGCAATATTAGAAAGAATCTTGGTTTATAATTGAAGAGGAATAGAAAAACTGCTAACTGACACACAGAAAAGAGAAAGACTTCCTAGAATAATGCGGCTATGTCCACTCCAAGAGGAAATTAAAATTTCAACTATCATCTGTTCAGTTGACCCACATAATTGCTCTTACCGATATTTCGTACTCTAATATCTGCAAAAGTATATACAATAGGTCCATGGAGCAAGTCTTTCCACTGATCGTCCGCGGAGAGATACAGCTCGCAATCAAGAGTTCGGAATGGACACCCGAGCAGGTCTCCTTAATTTTCTCGGTTCCACAGATGGCGTCGCAACTGTAGTCACTCTACACTGTACATGCAGTGTGAATAACATGTCATCCTCTCTAGCAGATCGCTGTACAGAGAAAACTTAAAGGATGAAGGATAGGGTCGCATATTTGGCAGCTTGTCGCCAGTCCTTTAAAATACAATTGATTTTTTCTCTAGTGAAACCGGACCCAAACTGCGTAAAAGCAATGCTTCTTCATTACAGCAGCAGTTGATGTTTCCGACCGGAAACAACTTTGACTGCTCGGATTCGGCTCTTGCGTGTCTTCTGGAGGCCGTTCGAAAGCCACCAACGAAAGCCATTGTCGATGTGATCGACTTTCTTCTGTACTCCATCATACCAGGAGCCGTGCCGCTGAAGCAGTGAACACCTTTGCTTTATCTTAAACGAAACTCCCGCATACTGACATCATTATAGGTTCTGAAAAAGAGACAGATAGCTATCCATAAATCATCATTTTGCTTTTTGGAGGGTTGAATGTGTGCTGAACACGAAATGCCTTGCAATTGTAGGGTCGTTGCCACCACGGACTTGGCGACGCCCGTCCCGGAGCTTACTGACGCTATCAAAAGAGGAGACATGGCCGTGTTTCCAACGAGCAGGAAGATCTCGCGCAAGGAATTCGAGTCGTTCCTCCAGCTGCTGCAGAGACTCTTTCGCGAGGAGCAGGTAAGGTAAAGGCAAAGGTGTCTCCACGTCAAGCGATTTTACTGTCGTAAGACAACGCTAGGTGGAACCCACTGGTAAGGTCAGCTGCTAGACGGACTAGACGGAGGAGCAGGTATGGAATTTAATGATGATTCTTTCCAATTTATCAGTGCGCAACAATCATTCAGTGACCGTTCTTTCGTGAGCAACACACAGTGTCTTATAGAGCTCGAGACATGATTCCGCCGTCTCTTCATCTCACCTGTCAGATGGGCGAGAGAGTGTGTGAAATGAAGAGACGATTACCCATATTTCGAACCCTCATCGCTCCACTTTGCAGCTCTGGCAGGGCGTGCTGAGGACGGTATCGGACCGAGACTTTGTCGCCCTCTCGAGGACCACCGTCAACGAGCAGCAGGCACTGGACACGTATGTTCCCGTCTCGCTCCGAGCTGTCCAGTGGCCGTTTGCCTTCCTGGCCATCTTCCTGACCGCGTGCACAGCCATTCTCCTTATCGAGATCGCGCTCGCGAGCGTGACGATCGGCCGGTTGTGCCGGCCACGGCCGAGACGGGTAATGATGCCACGGGTGCAAGACAGCGTCGTATGAGTTACGGGTTTTCGTGAATTTTTTATCCTGTACTTGCTATCTTACTGGTATTTTTTGTTGTTTTCGGGTTCTCTCCGTTGTAAGTTGTATTGCAATTTTGGGTAGTGAATAAAACTTGAAAAGCGCACGAATTTAAAATACACTTGTCTCATCTTCTTAAGTTTCATGTGTTGGATACATTAGGTTTAGCACAACATGATATTTACATTTACTCAATACTACACCCAATAATTTGCAGCGTGCGTCAACATCTTGCCTTTCCTATTGACTTAGCTCTTTGTTTGCCTTCCTGCCGATACCACTTCAATCATATTCCACTATGAATTCAAAATAAAGGGGTTGAAGGCGCAATTATTTCGAAATTTCATTGCCAGATACTGAAACACTTTGTGGGATAGTTGAAGGTAGTCCAATGAGAGATGAAACAAGGCAAGTTCAGAAGATATGAATTCATTTATCATAAGTTCATAGCTTCGACGTGTGAAAAATACTCTCAAGGCAATCGTTTATCCTCTCATTCCTTCAACGCTCTGGAAAGCGCGGGTGTCGTCGCTGATCCTGCAATGATATTACTTATGTTTATTGCTAGCTCTGCTATCAGACATACTACAATAGATCCTAAGTCATTGGCGATACTAAACATACAGTAGCGAGAAAAAGTGTTCGCTCTTTCAAAAAAAGTTATATAGAGATAGCCATTTAAAAATTTGAAATTGAAATACCATCCTAAAACCCCAAATTCAAATATAGCTCGGCTAAGAACGGCCCGGTAAGGCATCATGGACTTACATGGCTGTGGCCACTGTGATGATGAGGAGAACAGCAAGGAAGAGTCTGACGAGCATGGCTGATTTGAGGTTGTCGATCCTATTGCAGTGCCCCATTTATACCACCCGTGTCGAATCGAGTTTCGCTCTCTCTCGCTCAGTAGAGTTGCGGGTCATTTCACACACTCTCTCGCCTCTCTGACCGGTGGGAGAGCACGTGGAATGAAGAGACGATTACCCGTATTTCAAGCTCTCTCGCTCAGCCATCACGGTCAATCAAATGAGCCCCTCTCAATTACCCTCAATCAATTGCTTCTCTGACTGGTGAGAGCGCGGATATTCGAAGGCGAAACCGTTGCTCTCGATCAAGGGACGAGAGTGCGCGCAATAGGGAGAGTGTCCAGGGGTCGCTTCGCCTAATTCGGTGACCGAGAGGCCGGTTTGGCCGGATAAGTGTGAAGGTTATCGATGCAGAAAGATGGCAACAACAAGATATCAAAATACCTCACCCAAAAACTCTGAAACTCAACAAAAATATTATGTTCAGAACTGAGGTGTTTTCTGCATTCAATTCAAATAGGACCTAGTGCTGCTTCGCTCTAAACGATAACCTATTGGGCAACTAAGGAATACTAATTGCTTCGCTCCAATCGCTTTATGAGACCTTGAACAGCAGAGGTTGTTTGCTCGCGACACAGAGCAGATAATATCACCGCACAACACCCGATTCGGCTCATGCGGTCACGCTCCGTGAGGAATAGAAGGGAAATGCAACCCCAATCTTAAAGTAGTGCATTGACTATTTCTGTACTCAACGACTTCGGAATAATCATTAGGAGACTCTTCTTTGGTATATTTATAGGAATAGAGAAATCTATGTTCGAGTCTATACCTTGGTCATTACGAAATTGCGAACCATGAAAAATTCGGTATTCTTCGATCCGAGCAAAAACTCCCCACACCATGGCACAAGACATGATTCCGAAGATCTTCTTTCAAGTCTTCTTTCAAGGGGGTTCTTTCTTTCTTCTTTGGGTAGAACATCATACGAATTTGACCCTTGATTCCATGCATCTTCAATAGAACACAGAATTTATTGAGTTTCAGTGGGTGTGTGTAATGAGTCAGTGAAAAAAGGTAATGGTATTTAGAGATCTTGCGGCCAGTCTCACTGCAGATATAACCTTCACGCTTAACCGACACAGTTCTCATCTTGTTTACCGAATTAGGCGAACCGTTTCCGTCTCTCCAATTTGCACGATCTCTGGAGAATCAGATAAACTAGAAATTGCGCGGAATTGGAGACCCCTGGTATTGTATGTCGTTCATGTGAGAGCTGACCGTGAAAGCTGATGGAGAAGTGGTAAGCCAAGAGGAATATAAAGCAGAGCAACGCCTTAGGATCAACCTCTCAACCTAGCATGCTCTTCCGTTTCTTCGTCGCTCTCCTACTGATCGCTGTGGCTGCCACGGCAATGTGAGTTAGCGACCTACCCATCGTGTGACTCTATCATTTCGCAGCCTCTTTCTCTCCCTACATTTCGATCGGCGAGAGAACGCGTAAAAATAATAAAAAAATAGTTCAAATTGCAGGGTGCATGATGATTCGCGCGCGCTCAGACAGAAGAGATGGCCACAAGGAACAAGAGATGGCTAAAGAGATTCGACTCAGTCCCGCTCCCTTTACCCTCCCTCGTTTTGTCTTTTCCACACCTTTCGAAAGGCCTGATAAACATTGTGCCTTCTCTACCCATATTTCCTTCGAATTTATATTTCAATGACAGCGATTGAACTCCCACAAAAGGTATCCGAATGCTCTTCATGGAATCTTTCGAATGCTCTTCATATAATATTTTGACTTGGTCAGAGAGTGAAAAGATGGATTATTAAAAAATGCCTTTACTCGTAAATTGCACAGTGATAAAACTTCGCAATCGAAGTGAATGGGGGGTGGTTGCTGAATTTGGCTAGAAAGGATAACAAATCAGGTTTGATTGGTCATAAAAGCAAGTGAAATCGCGAGAACCACGCACAGAAAGGATATCAATTATGATCACAAGAACGGGGCAAAGTGCGATCTGACTCTCACATTTCGTCCTGCTCTCTCGTCGGTCAGAGAAGCGAGAGATCAGAGGAAAGTGAGAGAGTCAAACCACGTATCGATGGAACGGGGAAAGCAGAGAATTGAGTCAGTTGGCGATTGGGTTAGACGATATAAAACCAGTTATCGATTGGATCGGTATAGATCAGAGGGTCAGCAGGCCGGTCCTACGGTAGGCAGCAGGACGATCATTACGGAGGTTTTGCCGGCGATGAGTGATTGTACGTATTCGAGAGAGCGGCCTGTAATCAATCGATAATCATAATCGATTCATTTCACTATCTTCTCCGTTGAAGTGATCGCTTACAAAAAGGAGATAATTTTTTAAAGGAATTTGCAGTATGTTTCGTATCCTCATGAAAAATTCTCAGAGTGGCGAGAGAAAGTGTTGTAATTTGTATTTATCTTTGAGCTATTTGTATTTACCGTTGTAGTTTTTTTTTGGAAAATACTCACCCTTCACCAGCTCATCATCAACGTAAAGAATCTCATCACCGATCGAAAGAATGGGCGAGAGGGAGGCGATGGAGACACGCGAGATGAAAATGCCTGGAAATTATATTTAATTAGATCGAGGTTTCTTGCCGTTGTGACGGTTTTTTTTCTATTCTGGGAATGTGACCTATTATGATGAAGCCCACCTCGCTGTCCATTGACGACACCGGTGGCGATGTAGAAACCGAAGGGACCGGGTTGGACCTGGAATGGATGAATATCTAGAGAGATCAAAGATCATCATCTCAAAATCTGCATAAATGTTTATTTTCCCCACACTTTTAAACTTACAAAGTTGCGAGAGAAAGTGAGGGATGATTTGTCGAATTTCAAACAAAAAAAAGAATATCCCACCTTTTCAATGAGCACCGTTCGGAATCCGCGATGGTCCAGGGCTATCAGTTGTGCTCGCACGGGGACGTCGATCATGTGGTGAGGTGAAGGGGCGAGTGGGGCCAATTGCACGCTGGAACAGATTAATGAAAGAAAATAATGAATCGTGCACCTTTATCCTGTATAAAACGGCATTCATATTCGATCGACTTCAATTGAGTCAAGTAAGAATATCAACTCACGGTGGCGGATACTGCACCGGCTCCACTACCCTCTCCATCGATGGATATCTCCCCACGGAAGCCGATCGACGAGCGATCACGTCTGTGACGCCGCGACAGCGACTGCAATATCGATGTCATCTTCTCCTATACATCAATTTCTTTTTGGTCGCAATAGCGAAAATTCGAGCAATGCATTCTTTTTCAATTCTTCGTATCGTCAAGGGATATGAGGTCCCAAGTCTTCTTCTTGATTAATCTTGACATGTACCAGATAAGAATGAATTTCTCTTCAACTGACCGTCCCCTGCTATAGGCCGGGCGCCTTCCGTACCCTCCTCCCTGCGCAACGTTGATCTCTCCAGCTGACGGAAGCGGAGGCAGGCATCTGTAATTTTTTAATCAACTAAATTATCCTGAGAATATTTTCCATTCCACGCGTAGCTGACCTTTGACGAACTGAGTGGAGGGAGGAGGGAGGAAGAGGCCGGGAGGAGGCTAGTGATCTACCTGCTCTCCTCTCCCCTACCTCTTCCCTTCCTCTCTCTTCCAGACAATCAATGCGCTAACCAGCACATTGAGTTTGCTGAGCATTTGTAACGCACGATATATTTGATTATTTTTAAATAACATATTTTCCAGCAAGATCGGGCAGATGAACGAGAAAATATGTGAATATCAAAGGGACAGGCACCAAAACTATCATAAACACACCGTCTCCTCTGCAGAGATCCCACACTGTCCGCGTAGTTCACGGTGCCCTCCATTCCGCCGTACAGATTATCCATTTCCAGATGCAGATTATCAACGGACGATGCGAGTTGAGAGGGAGAGATCTGCGAAACGCTCGTTTAGCCATGTATAACTCGAGATGAAAAATGAATATGCTCATTGTCATCAGTACCCTCGAGAACCCCTAAAAAAAGAATTTCAGAGAATCGATCCATTTCTGTGCTGTGTCCCTTTCGATCTGCTCGATTCTTAGGCGAACGGCGTCATATTTTAATTTGATGAGATTTCAGGTGTTTTATGATTCGGTCTATTGGATACAGTTCTTTCTCTAACACTGTAAGGACAATAAGAAGTGCAATCAATTGGAATGTCTGTTCTCTCTGTACTCACACACTTATTCGTGTATTCGTGTTTCGTACTTTGCTTGTGTCTCAGTAACCTTTCGATCGGTTACAAACACTCTCAATATACTCTCAGTAATCACGACGATTACACACTCAAGTTGACACCCAATGATTCCCTCTAATTCCTCGTATTCACTCTAAGTTATTACTCTCAAATAAAAATTTGACAATAGCTTCCGCCTCCCTCCGGTGGGGCGGACGTCGAGTCCTCAAAGACTGGCGAGGTCTTTGTTAAAGACAAGAAGAAGACTCCGGACGAGGGAGTGTGGAAAAAGTTGAGCTAGTGGCAGATTCAAGAAGAACAAGACGAAGTTGCAGAAATCCCAAGAAACCCCAATTAATAACCCCTTTTGTGGTACAAACGACAAAGGCAGGTTTTAATTGGAAAAAGAGTTTATAAAGAAATTGGACAAAACAAAAACGAACCAACAACCTAGGGAAAACACAACAGAAGAGAATGAATTATCGAATTTCGAAAAGATTGCACAATGACTGCGTGGCTATGCGATACGCAGTTGCGGGAATTCAAATCCTACCGTAATAAATTATTAGCGGTAGGTCACAGAATAAATCGAATAGTGATTTAATTAAATAATATAATTATTTTAACGATATTTAATAATTAAAATAGCAATAAAAGGTGAGGAATTGGGGTAATTTACTAAACTATTCACAGAATATTGGGGAATAACCCCATTCCTCTACATGCCCCTCCTGCTCGGAAGAGAGTGTCCTCACTCGAAACAATTCTTCATCTTCTTCCTCCAGCAACGATCTTCAGAATGGCCGAAATGCTTGCAGTTGCCGCATCTGACGTTAGACGGGGTTCTTCCTCCTCTTGAAGTGGAAGGGAGAGGACCCCTCTGATATGGCATTTGCCTCTTTACAGGAACAGCATGAGGTCTCGTGATGGCCTGATCAATCGGGAATGACTTTCCCTCGACGACGTGGAAGATGGCCTTTTCGAGAAGTTCTTTTCTCTCTCTCTGAGCAATGACGAATAGCTCAACGAAAGGGAAATTCGTCCACAACGTAGCCGAAATCGGGCTGACGACAACAATGTTCTTGATTGGATTCTCCAATCTCCAGGACGTGAGAAACTCTTGATGAGTCTTAATTATCTCCGACTTGAAATCCGATGATTTCAGGGGAAGGATATCAGCACTCATATAGAAAGTGACGTCGTTCCTCTCCGCAGTAGACTGGCAAAACACTTTCAGCTCCTCCATGCTCGCGTTCACGAGTGTCGAACGTAGAACAATCCATAAGGATTTCGGGAACGACCCCTCTTCCCTCATGGACACCAGCTCATTCTTCAGGATCTCGTAGTTCGAGTATTCCTTCACTTCAATTTCCTTCCAATCACCGTCGCACGTGGACGCGGGCGAATCGTCAGGAAGGAACAGAATACAATTCTTCCGGAAAGTTCGATTTCCTGGACCGGCAATCACATCCGACACGATGTCGGAGATTATCTTGGATTCGCCCTCAATGGTGACTCCAGATCGGGCCTTCACATTTCCTGCTTGGATGGCGTGAATGCATAGTCCCTTCTCATAGGCCGTTCGAATTGCCTTCGGGGATATATCTCGACTATGACTCTTCTCAGCGACCTTTCGATGGGCCTCAGAAAGAGTGAGATGACTCCAGTCACGTTTCATGTCGATAATCGCAGATAGTTCACGAAGATTCGAGCAAGGCAATTGCCCAATCCGACCCATGGTCTCATTGCTCTCTTTCTTGAAGTAATCTCCGACAATCTTCATTCCACACGGGACGCACTCGAAATCGGGATGCAACGGTGATGATTGATCCACGACGGGTCTGTAATCAACAATTTGATCCTTCAATCCATTACTCACTCTGCACACGTGTGCATTATCCAAATTATTAATAACATCATCCTTCTCTCTGGGTACCAGCCTCAATCTATCATACTGGACAACCCTTCTATCATCAACTCTTCCATTTTCCAGACCATTATCCGCCCTCTCTACAGTTGCAGTTGTGTTGCTAGTACTGATAACGCGATAAGGTCCTTCAAAGTGACTCATCATTTTCTTCACATCTCCAACCTTCGGCTCGATTCTCACATAAACTCGATCACCTTTTCTAGGTTTGATATTCATATTATGCTTATGTTTCTCATCATACAGCATCTTCATCTTTCTCCTCTCATTCTCCAATCTCGTGACCACAATGCCTCTAGTCTTCTCCAACATCCAACTCATTCGACGCTTATAGTCATCGACATCGATATCTACCGTATAGGCAGGATTCGACTGGGGAAGTTGACTATTGGGCAACTTCTCATCTCTCAAATACAGTAAGTATGAGGGTGTCTCTCCCGTAACTCCATGAGGACTGGAATTGTAGGCGAAAACTCCGAAAGGCAGAGCCTCTTCCCATTCATCGTCCCTCATCTTGATTCTTCTCAGAATCTCCACAATAGTTCTATTGAAACGCTCCGTCAAACCGTTGGCGCGGCTATGGTAAGGCAAAGTCAGTTTCCGATCAATTTGGAATCGCTTTGCGATTTCAGACATAATCTGATTCACAAGCTCTGACCCGTTGTCAGTTACCAGTATCTTTGGGACACGGCAACCTTCGCACACCCATCTCGAGATGAATACATCAGCCACAGTTTCTGCACGCTTGTCTTTTACTGCGTATGCTCCGGCAAACTTAGTAAAAGCATCAATGATGGTTACTATGTATTTACCACCATTCTTTCCTCTTCCCATTTCAATCAGATCCATTCCTACCACATCCATTGGTTCATTAGCAATAAGTGGTTGCAAGGGTGGAATCATTTTCTTCTGCGGATTCGCAAGAAGACACCTTCTGCACTTCTTCAGAACAGATTGAACATCTTTCAATTATGTTGTGTACGTGTCTTCTGTGCGGAAAGACCCCTCACGAGTGGTGGCAGCGGTTTATCGAAGCGATGGGATAACAGAAGAAATAAGACGAAAACTCCTCGGAAGAACTAGAAACGAGCAGCGAGAGAAGAGCGAGTCAATTTAGGCCAGGGCAATAATTGCACAACACGGGATTACGGTATATTGATAATCAGGGAATTCCGTGCGGGACTCTATGCATTTGAAATAACGTTAGAGTTGTGTCATACTCATTACTCGAGTATTCTATTCTAGTATACAACACCTCCCTTCTAAGATACGAACTCGAGAGTATCTGATAAAACAGAAACGAAGAAAAGAATATGAGATGGGCCACGATATCAACAAAATGTGGGCAATAGGACTGGCATTGCGCGACAGTGAACTGGCTTTGCGCGACAGTTATCTCTTCTTCTCTTGCACTCGCTCGATCGGCATCAGTGCCGGGCACGTCTCCGTTGGTGATGAGTTGTAGTCGGCGGGCTCATCTCCGCACGAAGGGGTACGGTAGTCGGTTCTTCTCAACGCGTCGCAGCTTGACGAAGTCGGCCATCCGTGTTCCTTCTTCACTTCCATCTGGTCATGACCCCGAAGTCCTGAGTCTGAACCGGTCAGAACCCTATCTTTCAGCTCGTACGCGAGCAGACTTTCAGTCATTGACTCAGATGTGAGAATCTCGCGATCCTTCTTCACTGCACAGTAAGCAACTGCGGCTTCCTCGATAGCAATCGAGTGAATTTCGTCATCTTTCAGACTTGATCTCCTTGGAGAAGACCCCGATCTCTCCAGAATAGCAATTCCAGGAGACAGATCGTCATTTCCAGTCAATGGGTCTTCCACCACTGCTGTGCCCTCGATAGCAATCGAGTAATTCCTGGATTCGTTCGTGACTAGTCCAGTACCAGAGGGGAATATTTCATCCACCTCTGTGCCTTTTCCAGAAAATGGGTCTTTCACCTTTTCTGTACCCTCGATAGCAATCGGGTAATCCCTGGAGTGATCTTTCACACCTCCAGTACCAGAGGGAAGTCTTTCATCCGTCTCTGTAACCTCGATACTTCTGATCGAGTGATTGAGTTGAGCCTCCGCCCCCTTGGGGATCAGTGTGAAGAAGAACTGCATGTAATCTTTTCCCAGCACGTTCACATCTTCAGTGATGTATACCTGACCGAAAGTAATGACACCATTCATCTCCAAATGAACATCGCATTTTCCAGTCACAAGGAAAATCGATCCATTAGGGCACTCGGGAGTGACGTTGGTACACCTTGCTCTCGGTGATCCAACCAATTTCCACGTGTGCTTCGAGATGAATGTCAGATCGGAACCTGTGTCAACACTCATTTCCACCGTCATTCCATTCACTTTCATTGAAACATCGAACTCCGATGAGTTCCCTGATCGCTCACTCATGATCTTGTTGAACTTGGGTTTCGCTCCCTTGTTCTTCCCTGGACACTTCACTCTTATGTGACCAGTCTCTTTGCATTTGTGACAGATCGCACTCACAAATGGACACCTCCCATCATCGTGATCTCGACCACATCTTTCACATCCATCATTTTCAGTGTCTGTGGAAGAGCTTCGATCTCGGCGGGATTTCTCCTTCCCCTTCCCATAATGCTGCCTCACAGCATTAACTTGAGATCGATTCTGGCCAGTCACTGTCTGAGAGTCTAGCTGGGCCTCCTTGAAGCTATCAGCTATCTCGAGTAACTTCTCGAGAGTGGGATTCTCTTCCTTCTTCATGCCATTGATGATGTGGAACATGGCACCAGTGTGTCTCGGTAGATCAACACCTGCCAAGAAGATCATCGTCTTGATCTTATCCGGAGTCAGCTGGGTGACATCAGCATCCTCGACCACTCGATTTACTCTCGTTGCAAACTCTCGAAGATCGTCAATATGGACCTTTGACATCTTGAGATTGAACATCTCGAGTCTCTTTTCGAACATGGTCTTCTTGTCCCCAAACAATTTCGTCATGACCCCTTGAACTTCAGAGAATGACATCTCTTCCAGTTTCTTTGGTCTAATGTGGTCACGAAATTGTCTGTCCACAGAATCATCCACGTGTCTCAATAGCATGAGATTCTTCTCTTTATCCTCCACTTTCACAGAATTGAACAGGCCCTCATGGCGAGTCCACCATGCCTCATAGGTCCATCCCTCATCAGCATTGTAACTGAACAATCTGATTTGCTTCTCCAGGGAGTCCACTGAGGGTCCACGACTCTTGTTCGAGTCATCTGCACTGCTCGTTGCACTCTGTGCCTGTTGTTCTCTCATTGCTCTCAACTCAGCCTGTTGTGCTGCCATCATCTGTTGCATTGCCAGCAACACTTCTGCCATTTTCTCAGTTGCTTCTTCCATTTTTCAGGCGAGACAGACAACTCTTGAGAATATTTCGTACAAGTGATGAAATTCGAGCCTCGATGGCTTTACTTGTATCACAACAGGCGAAAATCAGGGGTTATTTCGCTCAGTGTCTCAGTAACTTTCGATTGTTACACACACTCACTAAGTCTCAGCAATCTCGACGATCACAAACTTAGTACAATCACAGCGAATCCCCTATTTTCAGTCAGAGTTTTCTACTCACAAAAAAAATTGGCAATAGCTCCCGCGCACCGTAGGCGTTTTGGACCGGCGAGGCCCTCAAACTCGGGCGAGGAGTTTGTTTATCCTAATTTATAAGTAGAAGAGGCTCCGGCGAAAGAGCAAAGGGTATTCTCAGCACAGGAAAATAAAGAAAAACGAAGGTAAAATTTGCTAAATTTAACTCACGTTAGTCCGGGTACTCCTGAACGCCAATTATGTTGTGTACGTGTCTTCTGTGCGGAAAGACCCCTCACGAGTGGTGGCAGCGGTTTATCGAAGCGATGGGATAACAGAAGAAATAAGACGAAAACTCCTCGGAAGAACTAGAAACGAGCAGCGAGAGAAGAGCGAGTCAATTTAGGCCAGGGCAATAATTGCACAACACGGGATTACGGTATATTGATAATCAGGGAATTCCGTGCGGGACTCTATGCATTTGAAATAACGTTAGAGTTGTGTCATACTCATTACTCGAGTATTCTATTCTAGTATACAACACGTGAGTTGACCCCAGAAAACCTCATTAGAAAGCTTCTGAATCAGCTTCTTCGTACCAATATGACCATTTAGAGGAGAATCATGTATCTCCTGTATCAATCGTTCTCTTCTCCCTTCAGGAATGTACAACCTCTTCAAGTGATCAACACCAAGAAGGTACAGTAACTCATCATGAATTATCCAATCAGCGAGACTGGTTCTCTTTATCGTTCCAGGAATCGTCACCTCTTCGGCAACATCTCTCTTTCCCTTCTCCACTTCCCTCAACTTCTCCACCATGGATACCACCCATTCATCCTTATTCTGGTCAGTTATCCATTGCTTCCGATTTTCGTAATCGTTAGAGTCTTCCAGACTCTTTCTCCTTTTCTCCTCCTCCAATCTCTCAGCTTCAGTCTTACTGCGAGTAACCACATTCACAACGACACCTACATTGTCGCTGAATCCATTATTCTCTTCCGAGAGCTCCTCTCTCGGATTACGACTCAGTGCATCGGCCACCACATTCGTCTTTCCCTTTATGTGCTCGATCTCCAAGTTGTAAGCTTGAAGTTCAGTAGCCCATCTCAGTAAACGAGAAGCAACATTCTTACGCTTCAGTAATGTCACTAATGGCTGGTGATCGGTACGAACAATCGTCCTTGTGCCATACAGCATGTGTCGCCATCGAATCACCGACTCATACACCGCAAGCGCCTCGGTATCCACAACCGAAAGACCTCTCTCAGAATCCCTTAGATTTCTGGAATAGAATCCCAGAGTCTTCTCACATCCATCAACTCCTTTCTGACTGAGAATGGCACCAATGCCGCATCCACTCGCATCAGTTGTCAGTATGAATGGTCGCGAGCCATCCATAGCACCAGAGTAATCCGGCTGCTGCAGTACAGGAGCAGACGAAATTTTCTCTTTCAGACACTTAAATGCCGCATCAGCATCATCAGTCCACAACAGTTTCTTTCCAGTAGTAACAGCAAGTCTCGTGAGAGGCTGTACTATTCGAGCATATGACTCCACGAATCTCCGATGGTAGCCAGTCATACCCAGAAACTGTTGCATTTGAGACATCGTTTCGGGGCGTTTGTACTCCTTGATCGACTGAATCTTTCGATCATCGATGTGAAGACCCCTTTCAGTCAATCTATGACCGAGGTACTCAATCTCAGATACCATGATCTTGCACTTTCTCATGTTCAGTAGCAACCCTCGACTCCTCAATCGATCAAGCACTCGAGCGAGCACTTTCTCGTGTTCTTCTACCGTCTCAGTGGCAATCAGTACATCATCGATGTAACAGTATACGACCCTCTCTCGGCCTTCCTTACTCAACTCATCTTTCAACACATCACACATCGCCCTCTGGAATATCGCAGGCGAAATATTCAGACCAAATGGGAGGACTGAGAATTCATACAATTCTCCCATCGTAGCAAAAGCTGTCACTTCTGCACTCTTCACATTGAGTGGCAATTGCCAGAAACCAGAGGAAAGGTCCATTACCGTGAACACTTTCCTTCCTTGCAGCGATTGCAGGATGTTCTCAATATTTGGGAGAGGGAATGCATCTTCCTTCGTCACCTCATTCACTCGTCTGAAGTCGATGCAGATTCGAATACTGCCATCCTTCTTTTTAACCAGAACAACTGGAGACAACCATGGTGAGTTAGATTTTCTGATGACCCCTTGTGACATCATTTTATCCAACAACACCCTCAATGCCGGTTTCAACGAGAATGGAACTGGACGTTCCTTCTGTCGAATCGGTTTCACTCCTTCATCGAGTCTGATGTCACACATCATCCCCTTCAATCTTCCCAGATCACTGTCCTCAACAGCGAATACATCTGCACGATGTCGAATGATCTCTTCCATTCGATGACTCAATTTTCCTCCACGACAACTCTCGAGATTTTCTTTGATCTCCTTCCAATCAATCCTTCTTTCATGTCCACTGATATTATTGACAAGAAGAGGATTGGAATCGACTCCTTTCGAATCATCAACCCGATTCACTCTACTCCACACACCGATCTCCTCATGTTGTTCAAACACCAAATCCTCATTCGTATGATTCCACACAGGAACTTGAACAATAGCTGCTCCATCACTGATTCCTTCGACCACCTCATCTCTATCTGTGGCCAACACCCTTGGACCTTCTCCACCTCTTCCACCACCAACAAGCACAACTCCAATTCTCCCTGGACCAACATACGCTGTTCTGAGAACAATCGCATTATCCGGTAAGTCAGGTGGTTTAACAGGTTTGATCTCCTCTTCCTTCATTCTCAATGCCAGTCCCATCGCATCGAGAGCACTATTTCCGAGAAGGATGTTAGCAACATCACCTTCCGAAACCACAAATCCCACTTTACACTCCTTTCCAATCTCCATTTTCACATCCAATGACACAGTACCCACAGTTTTCACTGTATTTCTCTGAGCATCCTGGAGATTCAAGCGAATTCCGGGCTCAATTCTCACTCCACACATCTTCTCAACAGTTCGCTTGTCGATTAGATTTACTTCCGCTCCGGTGTCCAGACATGCCTCCACTTGCAGTCCACCGATGACACCCTTCACAAGTTGTGATCTCTTCACGAAGAATAGATCGTCTGCTTCGCTTCTCTCATTCACCTCCACACTCTCCACAATTGGTTGAGTCATATTGATTACCCTCAATGGTATCTCATCCTCACCACACACATCAATTGGATCGGTAATCTCTGACACCTCATTTGTGTCCTCAACCTCACCACACACATCAATTGGATTGGTAATATCTGACACCTCCTTTGTGTCCTCAACCGCACCACACACATCAGTTGGATCGGTAATCTCTGACACCTCATTTGTGTCCTCAACCTCACCACACACCTTCACAGAAGATTGCTGGAACGACACGTTGTTCTCAGCCACATCAAATTCCTCCTCACACCTCAAAGCAAGCATACGAACTGTGGGGATACCACCTCTTCTTCGCTCTCCATTTCCATTTCCATTCTGTGCATTGTTTGCATTGGAAGCTGGAATGATATTATTCCTCGATCCCTCGGACGGATTACTCATCGCTCTCCACATCGATTTCATCGATTGATCAGAAATGCATACCTTGCTGGTATGACCTCGCCCACCACACACGAAACACTGCATGTCAGCGTAATGACCCTTGGGATCATTCTTGGTCGGACACCTTGCATCATGATGACCAATTCCGCCACAGCATCCACACTTGATCTTGGCTAACCGTTCACGATCAACGTTATTACCACGGTCAGTATTAATTCCACCTCTGAAATTGTAGTTGTTGTTGTGATTGTCTCTCCTCACACTCTTATCAACGACCCCTCCATTGGATCGATTGACTGACAATCTCCTCTCCACATACTCTTCCCTCATCAGAAACTCCTTCATATCCACATATGAACTCTTCCTATCCAGCATTCTCAGTAAACCCGAATACCATTCTCGATTCGACTCGTACAGGAAGATAAGCTGTCGTTGCTTAATCTCTTCTTGCTTCGCAGGTTCACTATGCAACTTATTCACTAGATACTCCATCTCAGAGCAGACCTGATCGACCTTCTTACTGCCCACTCTCAAATCTCTCAATCGTCTCTCCAAATCAATGGCAAAGTATCGAGATCCACCCATGATTCGATCTTTCAACCACTCGAGACAATCCTTCACGGACTTAGTCCGGTACTCATCAGGAAGAGATTGATACTCAGTAAGTGCTCTACCAACAAGGAATTCACTCAACAGAATTCGAGCATCATCATCTCTCAATCGACCATAACGAACAATGAAACCATTCTTGAAAGACTCCCATTTCTCCCTCTTTCCATCATACTTCTCCAATACAGGCAACATAGCAGGGTTCAGAGAGGACCCCTGATGATCAGTATCACTCCCATTTTGACTCGTCCCTTGCCCACCTGACGGCATCGGTGTCCTTCGATGATCTCCACTCTCTTGCACGGGCGACATCGATTCCCTTGAAGGAGGCAGTGAGTGCCTCGCGGGACTCCTGCTCTTTCTTCGCGAGTGCTGCAGCACCTGCATTTGAGCTCTTAGATCACTCATTTCCTTCTCTAGTCTCTCATTCACCGAAGTATTCAACTCACGAGTGGATCGTTCGAGATCCTTCTTACTCCACTTATCAGCCTCAGCTTGGGCTTCGTTTCGCTCCTTCCTTAGCCGAACAACCTGATCTCGCGATCTGGTCAATTCCAACTCGAGCGAGGCGATCCTTGCGTTTAGCAGATCCATCGAGTTCTGAATAGCTTGCGTTATTTCAGATTCATCAGTGACTTCCCACTTCGTCAACATTTCATCGAGAATATCAGCCCGATAACTATTAGCATTGCGCAATCGATTAATTTCATCACGCGACTCCTTCACCTCCTCAATCATATCAACAATATTGCTATGACCGATTTCTTTCATAAAAGCTTCGTTTTGCTTAATTATCAATCGACTGACTTCACTAGCATTATCCTCTCGAATCTCTTTTTTAGCACGCTCAATCACGTCACTCATGGAATCGACTCCAACGGAAATCAGTATCGCATTTTCATTCTCCTCTTTCACTCTCAATTGTTCCTTCACCTCATTAAATTGCGAGCGAAGTTCAGAAAGACGAGTGAAATCAGTGCCCTCGAGCGCATGCTCCATTTCGTCACTCAATGCTTTCCACTCATCGTTTTTCCGCTCAAAAGTTCTCTCCCATCTCCTCAATTCTGCCTCATAATTGGCGTTTACCGTCAATCCTCCACTAACAATAATCAAATCACGCTCAATGGCCTCTCTCTCTCTGTCGAATAGCGTTTCAAACTCGAGAATAGCCATTGCAGTCTTTTTAGTATTTTCCTCTCTCGTCAACAAACTAGCTCTCAGAGCATCTAGCTTTACAGGCACACGCTCAAGAGCATCTTTAGGCGCTGTACTAGTCTCAAGCTTCTTTGTTTGTGATCGAGAACCACGACCGACCTCATGGGAAGACACCTGTCCGGCAGCTGCAGCAGCTGCAGCAGTCGCGACCGCATCTCCTCCTCTCAGAAGATTCTCCTCTTCCTCCTCAGTCACAGTCTCAATGGGCAGGTCGTGATCGTCGAGCAACGACTGCTCGATCATGTCCACGTCGTTCCTTTCACTCATTTCTGGAATGCAACAGTTCAAATCACTTGTTATTCTTGTTTCCACTCTGTTCAACACGGCAGCTCAGCCCCCATGTAAGGACAATAAGAAGTGCAATCAATTGGAATGTCTGTTCTCTCTGTACTCACACACTTATTCGTGTATTCGTGTTTCGTACTTTGCTTGTGTCTCAGTAACCTTTCGATCGGTTACAAACACTCTCAATATACTCTCAGTAATCACGACGATTACACACTCAAGTTGACACCCAATGATTCCCTCTAATTCCTCGTATTCACTCTAAGTTATTACTCTCAAATAAAAATTTGACAATAGCTTCCGCCTCCCTCCGGTGGGGCGGACGTCGAGTCCTCAAAGACTGGCGAGGTCTTTGTTAAAGACAAGAAGAAGACTCCGGACGAGGGAGTGTGGAAAAAGTTGAGCTAGTGGCAGATTCAAGAAGAACAAGACGAAGTTGCAGAAATCCCAAGAAACCCCCAATTAATAACCCCTTTTGTGGTACAAACGACAAAGGCAGGTTTTAATTGGAAAAAGAGTTTATAAAGAAATTGGACAAAACAAAAACGAACCAACAACCTAGGGAAAACACAACAGAAGAGAATGAATTATCGAATTTCGAAAAGATTGCACAATGACTGCGTGGCTATGCGATACGCAGTTGCGGGAATTCAAATCCTACCGTAATAAATTATTAGCGGTAGGTCACAGAATAAATCGAATAGTGATTTAATTAAATAATATAATTATTTTAACGATATTTAATAATTAAAATAGCAATAAAAGGTGAGGAATTGGGGTAATTTACTAAACTATTCACAGAATATTGGGGAATAACCCCATTCCTCTACAACACTAGTAAGGGATCATGTTTATTATTTCTTTGACATCCATGTCAAGTGCTGACAGGGAGTTTGCAAATACTAACCGGATGCCTCCACAGCGGTTGTATCTCGCCCTCGCTTCGTCGGTGTCCGCGAGGCAGCGAGGCGGAGCGATTGCTGAAATGCGATCAATCAGCCAATTAATTTATCATTTCAGGCAAATATTGCTAGATGAGGATGGGGGCAAAATCATCATAGTCTAAATAGTTGGCAAAATCTAGATTGATTGAGTGAAATGCGATTGCATAATTATTGCCTTCTATTGGGATCCCGGTCTGTTTATTGTTTTTTCAACCACTATGATTTTTTACGAAATTCTTACCGTAGATAGAGGGGCTCGCGTTGTTCCCGTTCGAATTCCCGCTGCCGGAGCGTATCCTCGAGGGATTGGCTGAAATTTTTTTTATCGTGGAATGCGGTTCGGACTGTATTCCTTCATTAATTCCAATCTTACATTATGACCGCATACTCTCACTCCTTGGCTACCTATATCGTAATCGTTATCGGTCATCCCTACCGAATTCTACTGAAGTCAGTTATCGATATTCCCCTCTTACCGTATGATCGTGTCCCGCACACTCTCTCGCCTCGGTTGCACTGCTGTGCTCCATGATGTCTCTTGCTCGCGACGCGAACGGGAGCGACCACTGGAAGGAATTAGTAATAAAAAAGGTGTATAAAAAGGTGTATCTCGTCTAGGAGCTCGCGCTTGGTTCAGGCGCGAGATCAGACAAGAAAATGATGATCTTTGATCTTTCTGAACGGAAAGTACGTACCGTTCCTCCACTACCGCTCCTCCGTCACTCCTCATCCGCTGCAGGGCGAGTGAGTAAGATGGCGGCTCGGGCAGTGACTCGACGTCGTCGATCGAGTAACCACGGGCTGCAAGGAATATAATAGTTGGAATGATTTTGGGATGTCTCTCCTAATTCCGCATGCTCTCTCGCCACTCCGACCGATAGTACGTGAACGTTGGCAACACTAGCCATCATAAGCCTTATCTTTACTCGAACAATTCGCTCTATTTCACAATTGACAATGTTTTTGAAACAACACAGACATAGCTAGTGATATCCAATAAGTATTTTAATTGAAGTTCGCGATCACCGTAGATTTTCAACAAGAAAAAACACTCACGCGCATCAGTCCTCCTCTCATTGATCGTGTCATAGTTGATCATGTGATGCTGCGGAGAGGAGTCCTTCATGGACGAGGCTGCAAGGAATTTATTTGTTCATTTGCATGTAATAGTAAATGCGATGTTACCTTCATGGACGGAACTGAAGTCGCTCTGGTTAGTTACTTTTATTCATATTAACTTTTCACAAAATTCACAGTAACGTGCAGTATTTTTGCAAATGAAGACTTTTGATAGCCCAACAATTCTTGTCCAGCAAATTCGCGTCACCCTTATCTCCTCTCCTATTTTTGACTATCCGATAAGAAGTGGACGAATATAAGTTCTAATATACCTGAGGTGGTCATGATATTCTGCTGTTGCTGTGGCGGTCGCGGCTGTATCCTCTTCGCGTAGCCGTTCGACATCATTTGGGGCTGGTGGTCTAAAATATAATAGATTAATTTGATTTATGATTTTTTTCATTCCTGAATTCCATCAATAATTCTAGGATCGAAGAGTGAGGGCTACCGTAACCAAGATAGACCTACCGTATCCACCATTTCTCAGCGTCGGCGACGCCGTTGACGTCGATGGCGACGATGTGAGCGAGGAGGAGAAGGAGGAGGGCGGCTGGAAGTGATCATTGTAATATTACAATAATATTTCAGCTTCAACTCCTAGCAAGAATGAAGAACAACTTTGCAGTACTATTGCTAATCATGTGCACTGCTCGCTGATCCGTCAATTGTCCTTTCATATTTTTTCAGTTATTCAACGTCTTTTCGGATATGTAATCTGCTTGCATTCTTGGAAACATTTAATTCTGTATGAAAAGTGACTTTTTCATGTGGCTATGTAATATTATGCACGAAAGAGAATCTAACCTGAGGATTGACATGGTTGATCTGCTGCTGTTGCTGGTACTGTTGTTGCTGTTGACCGCCTAGAGATGAATGACCATTGGCCGGTGCGGCGATCTGATAATTACTTAATTAATGTTTACTAAATAAATATATTTACCCAACCCTAAGAAACTGACCAGGATCACCCGCATGCTCGATTGCAATGGTTAGTTGACTGAGAGACCCAACGAGTTCCCTACTCTAGCTAATCATGGGCTTGCGCACTACTCGCCGATCCGGCTATTGCTTTTTCATTATTCAACGCCTTTTCGCTCACTCCAAGTCGTTTCTATATCCACTATCTTGGTCTGAAACATACCTGATCCGCAAATCTGACGCGATACTGCTTGCCGTTCGTTCCGCCATTGGCCTGCGCTGACGCGGTCGCGGCGCGGCCCAGCGTGCCGCCGCCCGCAGGCGGATCCGCGCGCCCGGAAGGCGCGCGCGGCGCGCCAGGCGCCGCTCCGCTCGCGCTTGTCGGCCGCGCGGGCAGCCGACGCGGCGACGCCGAAGGCACGACTCCGTCGAAGAGGCGTCTGCAATGGCCATCGTCATTCCGATACTGACAAATCTTCACATAATCACACTAAGATCTGCGCCCAAATGAGAGACAATCAGCCTTGTACATTTTTTTTAATTGAGGAGTCTAGTTCCAGCAGGCAACCCCATCACCAACAAGTTCACCAAGTTTGCGCTCCGCACAAAGGCTCTCGTATTACGAACTCGAACTCTCCCTTCATTTTCGAAAGAGAGGGAAAAGAGGGACCGACAGCGTTCAAGGGACTCGCTGATGGATGGGGGAGTATTCTAACGATGTTCTCTACATTTCTCTGGCCGACGAGAGAGTTTTGAAAAGCGAGAGACACCAACAAGTTGAGATGAAGAAGTGAGAAGAGGCATTCCTTTGTCTGCACTGACCGGGAATTCCCCAGCGTGAAATGGCTGGCGATTCCCTTCTTTTTGCCTTTTGGAAGAGTAGAGATGGGATCAAGTGACGAAAGATTATTCAGATCACGAAAGAATGTTTACATTAGTGTCGATCGGACCTATCCATACTGTTCTCGCCTAATTTCATACTTCGCTTTTTTTATGTTTTAAAATCCTCAATCGACAAAAAACAACTCGGAAGCAGTGTTGTATCACTCGTTTGCTCTTTGTAATCGAATGTTCAGCCGATAATATTATTATAACTGTTTGTTTCATTTTTTGAAATAACGGTGTACGAAAAATTGCAGGAGATTTTTTGTTCTTCGATACATCTTGAACAAACCGGAAACCGATTCATATTTTGCTCGGCCATACCCTGCCCCCCCCTATTTCCATCCTTCCTTCCGTACCCCTTCCCTTCTTCCCCTGCACTCATCACTCCCATTCTTCCGGAAACATGAAGCGTGCGGAAATTTTACACGGCCGCCTCTCGGCTTTCGCCCCTCTTTGTGGTGGTGCGCATCGATTAGTTAACGTCGTCGTGCGTAAATAGTGACTGTCGAGCTGAAGGAATTCATCGGCCGTGTTTTGCGCACTCAATGCACGCACGCACACAACTCACTTGAGAAAACGCGATGATGATAAAGAGCGGAGAGGGGCGAGGGGGAAATGGATTGAGAAGGAGACGAGGAGAAAGGAAGGGTCCTAGCGGCAAGGAAGCTTGTTCAAAATTTGACGCGGCGAGCTTTCGGAAACGTCGCCGCCTCACCTCGCACTATTCGGCGTGAGGTAGTCGCGATGGTCGTCTTCTGAGTAACCGTAGCGACGCTGCTGCGGCTGCGGCTGCTGGAAGCTTCTGGTGGTGTATGGTGCGCCGGCGGATACGGTAGATGAGCCGGAGCCGTAGTGTGGCTGGTAGTGGTGCGGCTGCGGATGCGCTGCGGCCGCCGACGATTGCTGCTGCTGCTGCTGTGGACGATTACGGTAGAGCTGCAATGATAAATAAATAATAACAAAAACAATAACAAAAGCATAAATAAATTCTAAACCTGCTGCGGGTGGTAGCTGACAGCGGGCTGCGGCTGTTGCGATGAGGGAGAGGAACTCTGAAATACAAACATTCTCATAATTCAGAGTCCCCGGAAATCGATGTCCAGTTTCAAGGTCTGCCATTGAAGCCAATTATAAGATAAATCATCTACGGACTACTCTCAAAATATTAGTTTTCATAGAATTCGAAATACGGCTGTTCGTCTCTTAATTCTGCACGCTCTCTCACTGGTCCGAGAGGCGAGAAAGTAAGTTAAAGTGAAGAGTATTTCGAACTCTTCTGTTCATCACTCACCTGCTCCGAGTCGGCACATATGCCCGAATCGGTGTCCGAGTCGCCGGGCGGCGCCGAGGGATCGCCTGTAATTATTACAATATTATTATTTGCATAAATATATAATTTGAAAAAGTAATTATTATACATAGTCATTCGATAGTGCAGCAATCTGTCATATTTTTGATTATTATTCGAAGGAAAGGATTCGACAATTAATGAAGATGAAATTAATAGATTCAAAGATTCCCTAAACTACTTACAACATGAATTTCAGCAATGTCCAAATAAAGAAACACAAGGGCGTGAAAACTCGCGCACAAACTCAAAGAGAAGAGAGTGATTGAATAGACTGACGAAGAGGGGGAGCGAAGGATGGGCGAGGAAAAAGAAGAGACGAAAAAAACGAAGAAGTGCACGGAGTCTCAAGAATTCGCCCTTTCACTTTTCAAGTCCCCAATAGTTGGGAGAATAGTAACATGGAATCGGATCATTTTTCGATCATTTTCGCATTACGCGATTGTTCGGGGGGAGAAAGGTATTTTTTCCGTCGTATTCCAATGCTATCGTCCGGAATTAAAATTCCGACGCGAGCACCGAAAATTTGGTTTTTTATCAAATTTTCCAGTACAAATTCGAAAACGCTCAAAACACGCTTAGATATGTCGTGTTTGTGCTTGTTCGATTCCTAAATTTCTCCTTAACCGGATTATTCGTTTAAAAAATTATGAAATATTATAATTAATCAATTAAATGAGTTTAAAGTTTTCAAAATTTCCTGTATTTAGCAAAGTGGGCGGAGTCTTGAAATCCCAAAATTTTGGGCCTTTCAAAATTTCAAGACTTTTGCTAAACGCAGTAAGTTTTTAAAACTTTAAACTCGTTTAATTGACTAATTAAAATATTTCATTGTTTTTAAACTGAATAATCCGGTAAAACCGAAATTTAGGAATCGATCAAGCACAAACACGACATATCTAAGCGTGTTTTGAGCGTTTTCAAATTTGTACCGGAAAATTTGATAAAAAACCAAATTTTCGGTGCTCGCGTCGGAATTTTAATTCCGGACGATAGATGAGGTATGTACACCAATATGGAATGGATACTCGCATGCATCAGTCATTGTTAATGTGATACTCAGCTGCTTTCTACGTGATATACTTTGCCATAGCAACACAATGAGACAACAAATACGAGCTAGTAAGCGGAAAGGAAGAATGGACCTCTCCAAGGATGAGGCCAGAATGAGGTCTCGTTTGCTTGTCGTAAGGCGAAATTTGACTACTCACTTCACTACTCTTCGTCTCATTAGCACCCAATTAGCCGATGCATCTGATTTTCTCCTTCCCCTGTGCTCTCTAAGACTGTCTGCCCTGCTAGAGATCAGGGACATGTGAGAGAGTCCGAGCTGCTGGATGGAAATTGAAAGATGATCGGATGCATGTTTCACGCACTCACAACAAAGGACAATTAGAGACATTTCGAGTGCATTTTATTCAGTAAGTTAACCGATCTGATATGGGTATCGTTATTTATCTTGAAAAAATGGCATTCGACTAGATTCAGATAACACAAAATTCAAACTAGATACATTCAAATTTTGAAAACAACAGATCGCCCTAATCATCGGTTTTTGACGCTTGGAAGCGCGAGGCGGAGGGCAAATATGCAGGCAGTGAGGCAAGCCATTCTTTCTCCATTTACCTTCACTCTCGTCAGTCAGAGCGACCGAGATAGTGTGCGGAATGGAGAGAGTCAGACAGAGAGAGAGAGAGTCAAGACAGCAAAGGACAAAGTTAGGAAGGCGCGCACGGCCCCGAGTAAGCGAGACCCGAAGGAGGAGAAAACTGAGAAGGAAGAAGAGAGGAAGATGAGAGAAGATGAGAAAACAGAGAAAACAAAGAGGGAAGGAGGGAGTATTCAAAATGATGCATGTCCAGCGATGCTCTTGAGGAAAAGAAGGAAGAAGTGAGGGAGGGAGGGAAACGAACGAGCGGTCGAGCGAATCATCGTTATGGTCTGCCGTTTTTTTCTATATATTGTATCCATCGTTTTTATTTCAGTTTGATAATGGCAATCTAATACTGTACATCTAATACCGTAAATCTAATACTGTGAAATAGGTAATGTTGAAAAACTAATGCATGTCCTACGCATCTTGACGAAGAGCGAGGAGGGAAGGAACAAGGGGTTGAAGAAGGAAGAGTGGAACTAAATTAATATAGCTATGAGGAAATCACGACTATGGTTTAAAAAAAAGAGTAATTCGCAATTGATTCACGAGAAATGTGACTTTATCGCCTGCCCGTATGAGATACAGAAATCAATAATCCTAATTGCGCTTTCCTATCGCTGAATCGCTTCCACTATCATTCGTTCGAACCGGAACGACTATGTGAATCATATACGTAATGTGATTGAAAAAGGAGAGGAGAGGGATGATTCAGCAGCTTCATTGAAATCGAATGCCGGCCAGCAATGTCAAATGAGCAATAGAGTTAGAGATACGGGTATTAGTCTCTTCATTTCGCACACTCTCTCGCCACTCTGACCGGTGAGAGAGTGTGTGTGAAATGAAGAGATGATCACCCGTATTTCGAACTCTAATGCATCTTATTAACGATCTTATTAATGACGATCATTAATGATCTGCATATCGTCATATTCTCGCCTTTCTCTAGCTGTCGAGAGACAAGACAAAATGAAGTTACGAGGAGTGAATACGAATACGTTTTCTCAAGTCATTCGAAAAAAAGAGCAGGAAGCGGTTACAAAATGGGAAAAATGAAAGGTTCCGTTTTCCTTTCGCTGATTACAGCCTACGGTCGGACGCGTTTCCGCAGCGGCCGCAACGTAAAATGTTCACCAATTTCGGGATTTCTCAGATGCCAGAAAAAATATAAGGAACAGAATATTGGAAAAAAATCTAAACAACATTGCGGTAGATGAAGGAAAAATAAGAGTGTCATCCTCATTATCTCTAAAAATGAAGCTGGAAGCAACCGTCTAATTTCAAGAAATCATCAACCGACAAAGATAATGCGGCTTTTGATTGTCCCAAAAGGAGGTTGGAGCTGGAGTTTGAGCGTGGGGGTCCGAATGCTCGTGAGGCGCGTGCATTTTTGAGTGCGATAGAGAGAGAGAGTAGAGCTCGAGAAGTGATGCCGACGTCGCTACGTTTTTGCACACTCTCTCGCCCACTCGGGCGACGAGAGAGTGTGCGAAATGAGGAGACGGCGGGATCAATTCTCGAGCTCTAAGAGAGAGAGAGAGCAGTGTCCGAGTGCGGGCGATATTCTTTGATGAATGAGTGATATGCTGCAGCGCGTGGCGTTGGGTTGGCAAATCTTTCTTGACTCTTGACACATTCTCGGTCAAAATGCGCTTTTAGCCACTAAAAAGGCGGAAACGATTTATGTTGGCTAATAAACAGTCAAAAATGTAATGTTACGTGCTAATTTCAACGTTTTTGATGCAAGACATGCTCTTTTATTGCGCACTTTTCCTATTCATTGGAGAAAGCGCAACACTTCGCTGCGCCCACCTCTTCTATTCAGTAATTTTCAAGCGCCCTCCTCATTTTGTGTGCTCTCTCGGTGGTCAGACAGTGCGAGATAGCGAACGAAATGAGGAGAGTCTTTCCTATTTTCGAAATAGTTGAGCGAAATGCGTCAGCAGTGACATGAATGCCGTAAACTTTTGAATAGAAGTTGAGTCGACCTTTCTCATCCACTGACAGATATCCTCAGACAAAATAAGTATATTTTTCGAATATTTTGATATCGTCAAAATAATTTTGAAACCGCTGGTTTGATAATCGCCGGAATAATATTGTGAATTTGTCGTTTCCCTGAAGATTTCATTAATGTCAAGAATTTAACAGTAAGTCATGTGGCATCAATCAAATTCGCTGACAACTAGCAAAAACGTTGAAAGACAGACACGGAAGCTGGCTCTGCAAATGTGCACAAAAAGGTTGAGAAGGGAGAAAAGAGAGGGAAGGGTTAAAAAGGGCATGGCAACTTCTATTGAGTGCAGTTAGAGGTGGGGGCGGGGCTTTCTCATTTTTGAGCGCGCCCTAGAGGTCAGTGAGGCGAGAGAGTGCGCGGAATGAAGAAAGTTCGTGCGATCTCTTCATTTGACACGCTCTCTAGAGTTCAGAGTGCATAGAGATCAGGAAAAGGAAGGAGAGGGGATCTTCCTTCTCGAAAGTATTGTCGAATAGGAGCAAGTGAGAGGGAGGATGTCAATGTTTCAAGAAAGGCATCGACCTGTCGCGACTTGCCACATAATTTTGCCACATTTTTGCCAGAGGACGACTGCGGATCTCTAAATTTTCCTGGAATTTTTGTGTTAAAGGCTTTCATTTTTTCGAAAGAGATAAAAATAAAATATTGTGGGCAGAGAATGCGGATTGTGAAAGATAGAAAAGGGCCAAACTACACAAACGAGGGCAGTCTTGACAGAAGGTAAAAGTGCAATGACATATCGGTTGTGACATGTACGACGACTGTCTTGCGCTCCCTTGGTAATGGTCCCTATCTTACAAGTTTCTAGCAGTACGGCTTCAAAAAAATTCGGTAAAAACGCACAAATTACGAGTTTTTCAACAATTGGTGCGTCAAAAGTGCGCGGAAAAAATCGGCGTGACACGCGCGCGAAACTGCGCGTTTCCCCTTCTCCTTCGCCTTGGTAATGGTCGTTGCCTAACTTCCCCCTTCTTTCCACTACTTCGCCTTATTGCCCTGACTCTCTACATTTCGCATGCTCTCTCTCCCGCTCTAACCGGCGAGAGAACAGGCGGAATCGAGAGAGCGTCGAGCGACAAGGCGACTTGGAGGTAAATCTGTCACAATGGGGGCTGCGGTTGATTCAATAAGCGACGGCGGGTCTTACGGGGGAAAAGCACGCATAAAACAGCACGATTTCACAAGAAATTTCGGAACTTTTGTCCAAATCAGGCCAAATTGTACTTAACTCACTAAAAACTTAACTCAAAAATGTATCATTTACAATGGGATGTGCGCAGTTTCTCGGCGTAAAATAAGTTGCGCAGCGTGTGCATTAGAGTTCGAAATACGGGTAATCTTCTCTCTATTTCACGCACTCTCTCGCCTCTCTGACCGGTGAGAGAGTGTACAAAATGAAGAGATGGCGATCCGTATTTCGAACTCTAGTGTGCATGTAAAAGAGAGCAACATGACAATTAGACGGAGCGCTTCCCTTGAAGATGTCTCACAAAACACCGACGAGTAGGTGGGAATTTGAGCTCAAAAGTCGCGCCGTCTCCTACATTTAGCACACTCTCTCTCTCTCGCCCGCTTCAACAGCTAGATCGTGCTGACAATGAGTGAAGAGAATATCTACAGCCAAAGAGTAGGTGGAAATGAAAACCGTTCTCGACACAACAGGATGAGGATTCTAGAGTTCAATAGGCGGATTGTAGTCTCTTCATTTCGCGTACTCTTTCCTCTGTCAGAGATCCGCGAGAGATTGTGCAAAATGAACTCATCAAAAAACACTTTTTTCACTGAATAGATGACGATCAGCCATGTCTACAACATTGGCTAAGGTTCAAAAGGAGGAGAAGCAATTGCCCGCTTTTTATGGAACTCTTACTGAAAGTGTTCCATCCCAACCCTCCCTCTTCACTCCCCTCCTTTTCATCGCAGCTCGCCATGTTTTGTGCGAGATCATAACTCAAACTCTCCTAATCTCCCGCGCTATCTCACTTTCGCACGCTCTCTCGTCCGACCGGGTAGAAAGGGGAAAGAATAGGGAAGGATTAGTGCGCAAGGACTGATTCCGGCCTCCAAAGCCTTTGCTCTTCCGAAACAGTGAGAATTGTTGCGAAAATGTTGCCACTAAAAGGAACCGATTTCCAGTAGTCTTGTGATGACTTGGTAAGAAATTGCGTGAAATCCCTTCATAATCTCAAACGTGTTCCGTTGGTGTGAGAACCACACAGATCCCTGTTGACTTTCGAAACCCCATTCATCACACGGTGCGCCCCCGCTCGGCACGACTGATAAACGGCTGAAGTTTGGGCAGTAGGCATTCCCCCCGGGGAACAATTAATTGTGGCAGCCTGAGGAATGCCCCGCACAACACAATACAGTTAGACATTTCTACAATGAACAAGCCCCATCTCGGTTTCGCTAGATATTTCACAAGTCACAGAAACGACTAGGTTGAATTATGACAACAGCAAATTTACCTGCGTCACCCTTAGTCATGAAAGGAAATGAGAAGAATGGATGAACGAGACGTGATATTTGGACGAGTATTTAAATGGCAGGTGAGCTCGAATTAGATTTGATGATGATTTGGATGCGTAGTAGTTAGGTAAGCGGAGGATTTAGGAACTGGGCAGAGACTCAGTATCTTCACACGTAAACGCTTCGCAATTGGCCCAATCGCACGTCACTCAAAGAGCTCCAGGGCATGTTACTTCTATTTTATAATAGGTTATTATTATTAAATTAATAAAAAAATTATAAAAATAATTAAAAAATACCTTTGAGCCTGCCCTCGTAGTCCTGTGGCATGCGTGCTTCGAACATACGTGGTTTAGGCGGAGGAAGGGGCGGTAGGCGTTGACCTACAGGAGAGTTTTTTTGTATTTTTTAAAAATTGTAATTCACTTATTCATCTCTTTTCTTAATGATTAAGCCTCTTTTTGCATATTTATTACTGGTAAAAATATATAATTTCCAGAATTTACCGCCCATGCCCGACACCGGTGGCTGATACTGCATGCGAGTTGACATCACTGCTCAAACTGAAAGATCAAAGATCACTTTGGGACAAAGGTCAAAGATCAACGAGGGATGGGAAGGAATACATAAGAAGGGAACACGCCGGGCAACCTAGCAACGTTGAGAAGAGGGAGGAGAGAAGCGATTGAGATGTGAAATGTGAAATGAAACATGAAATGGGAAGGAGAAGGAGGATCGCCGTCTTCATTTCGCACGCTCTCTCGCCGGTTAGAGGGACAGGAGAGTGTGCGAAGTAAAGAGAGGATTTCCTGAAAGAAGAAGGTCTTCTGACTGCCCAAGGTGGGTGCTTTTTTGTGGTTTATACATTTTGGGTTCGTTGGGTTTTTGAGTTATGAACTCGCATCATTCAAAAATAGCGAAAGATTATTGCAAGGTTGTTTACCTAGTTGGAAGATCAAAAATATTCCTTCCTTGGCGAACAAAGGGCGCATACATTTCAGCGACGTGCAGTATAAAAAAAATCTGAGCATGAAGAAAATCGCGAGGATCGAGATGAAAGAAAGACAGACTAACAGGAAAGGGAGGCCGATTTCAGATCTCAGCACATTTTTTTTTTGCTTTTCACCCTTTTTCCGTATAAATTCGTCCTGGAGGGCAAGCGAATAAATAAATCAGCGGAACGAATGACGAAGCGGTTTCGGCGGAATTGGGGCAAGAGGGAGGAGCGAGTTGCCGTCTCTCCAATTCCCACACTCTCTAGCTTGCTCTGACCAGCGAAAGAGCATGCGAACAAGGGTGAGCGAGTGTCTCTCCATTTCGCATGCTCTCCGGTTTTGTCTATACAGCAAAAAGCGCGCAAAACAATGGTGAAGAAGCGGCGAGGAAATTGAGAGATAAGAATCCGCGAAAATGGGTTGGATTTAGGGCCTTCAAGGATGGTTACTGACTAACTTCAGTTTGACAGTGGAGCGAGAAGAACTATCAAAGGTAAGATAATGTATCGAAGGTATGGGAGAAAGAAGACGAAAGAGGGAATGAGACGGAATATATTAGCGAAGCATACAGAAGAGGGTGGTGGAATGCGAATCACGGTAGGCTGACGATTTCACGCATTTTGCAATCTGGAAATATGCAGATAGAAATATATGAATTCATTTCTTGGACCTGTGTCAATGAGTATTCTTCCCAATGTGAGTAAAAATAATGTATCCGTGTGTAATGGAGTCAGGAAAACAATTTAGCAATAAGAATAGAGTAGGTTGAATTGTCTCAATGGTTTCATTCCATCTTTCATTCTGAAGATCACTTCAAGTCACCACCCTCGCCCTTTAGGAGTCCGCAGTGGGTTGAAATAGTACAAGTGAAGGCCACAAGCTTGAAAGCTGCTATGGAGGAATACAAGTCTGTAATCTTCACCGCCACAAACGATTTGGTGTAACGAGAATGGATATTCCGAAGTTGAATGCATTGATGGGATTCAGAAATAAAGGACAATTTCGGGCATGCTCAATGAAAAATAATATCGAGAACTGATCAGGGCGCTAGAAAAGCCCGGATCGAAAAATAAGTTTTGCGAGGGCGGGCGAGACTGGGAACCTTCTGCAAACGTAATGCTGCCCCATTCGGACCAAGAGCCGCAACGGCCTCGAAAACTCTGAATAATTCCGTGCGAGAACTTTGTCTCTTTCAGTCTCAGATAGAAAGCGCAAGACGCTACCGGTAGAGTCTAGGTTGATCTCGATTAGGTCTGTCAGAATAAAGAAATCGAGACAAATTCGGAGTCTGTAGTAGGACAGTCCTAATTTTTATGATACGCATTTCTTCAGCCGCTTTGCCACGAAATCTCCAAGATTAGTTCAAGATGTACTATACAAACAGGCAACCAGGAAAGCGCAACCTCGAAAAGCAGAGTGTAGTGCACGTATCTAAGAAGGGGTCCCAACTTCCCTGTTGCGGGCACTGGACACCAACCCACTCACTTAGTGCATGAGTTGGTTGAAGTCAATGATCAGAGTATCTGATTCCTTTTAACCACTTCTACCGATCGCATAAGGAGATTACCCCTTTAATAAAGGCTCTGCTAGGTGAGTGAAATTCAACGGCGAAGGAGTGAAAGAACAGACAAATGTCCAGTTCCGCGTAATATATCATGTAAAATTTGCTTCAGAACGCAAAAGTGACGAGAAGCCAAAGGAAATTAGGAGCGATGCGCCAGGCTACAAGCGAGGCGGCTATGATCCAAATTGGCTTCGGCAGCGCATCTCACTCCCACTATTTTCCCCCTACGCAGCCTGATTTTTGCAAGCCTCTTCTTCCCACTTTCCGGAAATTTTGCCAGCGACGACAAAGAAAAATTAGCGAATTTTGACGGAAACCGTTCGAGAAAATGACGAATTTTGTTGCTGAAATTTTCGCGATCAGAGATGCGACCGAGCTTCCGCATTCTATTCAGCGGTTGCGCTCGCGCGTGCTGCGAAAATAGCCGCAGTGCTCTCCTCGCCTCCTGCACTCTCTCGGCGGTCAGAGCAGGCGAGAGAGTGGGCGGAATGGAGAGACGCCGTGAAATAGAGCTCTCTGGTGCCTTATGCGCAGCGATAATTTACACCCGAGTTGCGGAAGGAGGGGGGAATCTGAGTATCTCGCGTTAGAGAGCATGACTCTTTGCCCGACAAAGCTGTGATCGACGATAATATTTCACGCGAATGCGCTTCCTTATGGACATTTTTACCAAGACAGAATGCACAAAAGATCTTTCCTTATTGTGTATATTTCTACCATAACAATTTTCAATGGTTTTAGACAGCCAAAACCCTAGCGAAAAATTGAAACACAAGAAAACAAAAAATGGAAGAGAAATCTAGAAGACTACTAAGCACTCTAGTGTTGCAATATACGCGCATAAAATCTGAAAAAGTAAAAGGGGGCGCGGCTCCTCTGGCCTCAAAAATAGACACAGCCGAGACAGAGACAAAACTCGTCGAAATGGCCCCCCAGAGGGCGCGTGTTCGAAATGTCAGCGATGTATCGTGAGTTCAAAGGTCTTTGTGCCTCCCAATCTTATGTTTTATCGTAGTTGCGATCCGAATATTCCAAATATATTACAATCGGCCTTTTTCGAGAAAAGTACGTCTTCAAAACTTTAAAGGTCCGAAAATGTGAACAAAGTGGGAACAGTCTCTTCATTCCGCTCACTCTCTCTCACGCACTCTGACCGATTAGAGAGCACGAACAATAGAGAGAATTAAAATTCAAAGGTCCTAGTGTCTTCGAATCGTATGCTTTATCTGGTCTGAGATCGGTCAAGGGTACCGAATATCTCAGGATAGATGTCTGGTGATAAATCAATAGAAAAAAGCGTGCTTGCCGTAAGGATAAATTTCAGTGTTGGGCCAATCACTTCAATACGATTGAAGATCGAATGAGTTTCACGCGCTTTATGAAGCTTACAAATGCAAAAGTGGACGATTATTTTGAATATTGTTATATTTTAAAAATCAATAAAAAAAGCTCAGTGCACTCCTCCAGACTCGAAATCGTCGGAACAAGCTGTACAGCGTCAGCGCTAAGAACAAAGGCGCTGCTTTGCACGACATTCTCTCGATTTCGCACGCTCTCTCTCCTTCTCTGACCACCAAGAGAGCATTGAGAATGGAGAGACTTGGCTAGTGTTCACCAAAGTTGCACAACGGGGTAATCTTAGCGCGCTCTCTTTTTCTCGCAACTCCTCCCCCCCCCCCTTCCATTCTCACACCGGCTACTAAGTTGCGCCGCTGGGAAAGGCTCGGGATAGGCTGCTGCACTCTCCTCGGTTCCCATACTCTTTAGGTGGTTAGAGAAAGCGAGAGAGTATGCGAATCAGAGAGAGAGTATTTTCTCTCATTTTCCCGTGATCTCTAGGCGGTTAGAGAACGCGAGAGAGTAGGGAAAATGAAGAGACGCAGAGAACGGGAAAGCCTGTGCTTCAAAGGCAGTAGTGAGACAGAAGTGACCAAAGTTGAGGGGGCTTTCAAAATAGGGCCGAAAGTGGGGGATTGAGAGTCTGGCAAAAGGCCCAACAAAGAACATCAGACACTCTCTGCTGAATAGTGGCCACGATGACTCAATAATGGATGGAAGGTGTAGAGTTGAGGTCAGTGTTGTTGAGCGAAATTTGCCGTAGGGCGGTGATACCGGTAGCCTTCGCTGAGATGTAGGGCCCTTATTGGAATCCATTATGGAATTTCAATAAAAGATGGCAGTCAATTCCAATAAGAGAACTCTATTGAGGAGGCTTCAGAACCTGAACTTCAGACTGTCTATTTCTCATAAACAATGAATAAATCTCCCGTCTGAGAGGGTATCAATGACTGGCCAGCATTCAAAAGAGCACAAGTTGGTCCGACAGCCAGTTTCTAAGAAAAGAATTGGCGATGCGAAAGCGCGTCAAATTTTCGAAAACAAGAACTCTGGCACCCGAAAACCCTCGGCGGCATTCCAAGTTCGCTCTTGAGCTTTAGTTCTCAGTAGAGCTCAATAAATTATACAGCCGTCTCTTCATTTCACACGCTCTCTCGTCTCTCTGACCGGTGAGAGAGTGCGCGAAATGAAGAGACGGTTACCCGTATTTCGAACTCTTGTTCTCAGACTGGTGCGATAACAGGAAAAGTTAAGAAAAACTAGTGCTTTTCGCCTTTTTTGGCCGTTGATCTATGGCGGAGTCCGGGCTATCTATCATTCCGGAGCGATGGGACTAGTTTTCTCAATTTTGATCTCTTGTCGGTCAGAGACAGCGAGAGAGCGTGGGAAATGGAGAGAGTGCGGGCAGGAACATAAGAAGGTCTGAGTGGGTGCGAGAACTCCCGAGGGAGGTGCGGGGAGTATGGGAGATGATCGCTCAAAATGAGGGAGAGAGTAAAGACTAGAGGGTTGTCTATTTCGCATAATATTAGCGTTTGATAATGTTGAATCAAATTTGAATTTGTAAAATAATCACAAAGGAAGAGGCAAAAATGCTCTTCAACAAACTGACCACCCAGCACGTGGAAACATAGAAGGAAGGATCCCCGAGTTGCCTACGCGAAACAATAGCCCGCGACTCTCTCATTTCACCCTGCTCTTTCGCCGGTCAGACAGGGCGAGAGAGCATGGCGAACGAAGAGAGTCAGACGAAAAACTCGCCTCCTACACGCATTTCCTCCCTAATGATCAACGGCTTCTCAGCTCATCGCAACGCAATAGTGGACGACCAGGACACAAAACACTCTCCTCACTTCGCACACTCTCTCGCAGTCTCTGACCGCCTAGAGACATGACAAAGGGAGAGACAGCTCCTGAGAACTTCAAAACATGGCAAAACAAGGCGAAAACAGCAGGGGAAAATGCGATCGGCGAGCTGGAAACATCGGTCCACATAATAGACATTTGAGTGTGTAGAAAATCGGATAATTGGACAAGTTGATCGAGAGTGAATTAAGAATAATATTCAAGTTATAGAAGTAATGTCCCGAATCTTCTCTTGCTCGCTAGGAATGACCACTGAACTCTCCAAAAATATCGATAGTGGCCTTTTGGACCTGTATCAGTAGCATTTGCTACCATTTCGATTTTTGCGGCCAATGCGAGGGCGAGTGAATACATAGCAGGAATTGAATTGGTTTCACCATCTAAATATAACTGCGAACGTTGATTCTCATTTTAATGTATCTATCCTGTGCAGACACCACTATGATGCCTCTCACATAAGAATCGAATCGACAAGAGTAGTGCAATCGTGCAGATTTGATCTTTCAGACCGGGAAATACGAAAAGGAAGGGCGGGTGAACGCCAATCCGATGAGAGCGCACGAACAACGAGCACGAACGTCAACCGTCAACTAGATAGCTGAGGAGGGAACTGGTGTTCACAACAATCATCGTAGTGCTCACTCACCGATCAGAGAATCGAAAGAGTGTGTGTTCAACATTGCGCACTTATTCTTACATATAACAGTTAACCGTCTCTTCATTTCACACACTCTTTCGCATTTCTGACCACTGATAGATCACGTAAAATGAGCTGCCTACCCCTATTTCGAACTCTACCGTTCGCCATCTATACTTTCGAAGTACCCATTAAACGCCTGGTTTCCAATACGTGCAGGAATCGAGAGAGCCTTACTTCACTCAGAACAATTTCACACGCGTAAATACGAACCGAGCAGCGGAAAAGTTCACGAAAAAGTGCGAAAAGGGTTGAAAAGACTATCGTTCTCGGCTCCAGACAGAACGCTGTGCACTAACCACCCAGTATACTTCCACTGCTCCGGGAACCGTGTTTGGTCAGTTGTGGACAAAGCAAGGAAAAGCTGGCTGCACTCTCCATTTCGCATACGCTCTCGCTTTCTTTGACCGGCGAGAGTGAATGAGCAATGGAGAAAGCGAGCAAGCATGGCCCCTTCTATTCACGAGTTCGAATCGCCTTGAAGAAAGAAGAAGAATATTTGCTCAAGTGACCGTTCTTGAGGTCTACTCTTTCCACATGCTCTCTCGTCTCTCTGATCAGTTCGAAATACTGGTACTAAGCGATTAGTTTTCACACTAATTCACCAGATAGAGGAATGAGAGAGTGTGTAAAGAAATAATTAAGAGGTCTGGCTGTCAGAGTAGTATTGAAGGGGCGTAGAACCTTGGGTAGACAGTACTATTTTGTGAAGAGGTTACCATGTGCGCAAATCGGGTGTGAATTTTTGGCTGAGAAATGGAAAATAACCATACCTCTATTACAGAAGGGCTAAACGTGCCGTATAAAGGCTGTCGGCTAACCGACCAAAACTTCATAAGCAAGTGATCAGTAACAAAAAGATGGCAGTTAACCCTAATAGTCATGCCACGAAATGAACTGAGAAAACGAGCCTGCACCTAACCACCAGGTACTCAACCTCCAACACGCAAAAGAGTTCACTGCATCGAAAAAAGGGCACACTTCGCTCTTTTGATTCGAGGTGCTCTCTCTAATTCGAGGTGGTAGTGTACGAATTGAAAAGACGGCGACTGGAATTCGAAAAAACGGACACTCTTGAGCGATTGGTGGTAGCGCAGCGGAAGAGTGGGTAGGAGGAAATCGGTTGGGGGAAGGAGGAAGAAGGGGGAAGGAATGTCGAGAGCCTACGACGATGTATCACCATCATCTTTCTCTCAGGAGGAAGTCGGGTTTCCTGTTTTGGATTAATTATATCTATCGGTAACAGCTGCTGGCCTTACCTTTGAGTCCCCCTAGCGCTGTCTTGTAAAATCGTTGACGTGGATACACCTTCACCTCTAACTTTATATCTATCGGTTGGCGACAGTGAAGAAATGCGTTCCTTGATCATGATTAGAGCATCGAGGTTCATCCCAACATTATTTCAGTTCCCAAGAATCAAAACCCGCCCGTAAATCGGAAAAGAAGCTGGAGCCGAAAATGAGGATGTTGAGACCGCACCAATGTATCACTATGCGCACACAAAAGGGAACCAAGTCTCCGGATGTGGCTCTCGGGGAGCTCCGGATGCGGGAGGAAATTTGCCCCGAGTTCGGTTATGTTTCTGCCCGCGTTCTGATTTAGCTCGATTTTGTAAGAGAAAAACAATGTGAAAATGTGGCAAAAAACCTGTTCGAAATACCGGTACTGGTTGCTTTATCTCACGAACTCTCAGTTAGATGAGAGACTATGCGCGAAATATAGATCCAGGACGTTTCGACGTCATGGTGATCGTTCCCCTCTGAACTCTGGTCCTTCCGTACAATCAGTGCGTGTTCTGAGCCTGATTGAGACCATTCTTTCTGAACCCACGCATCCAGACAAAAGTTCCCAAATGCCGCGAACAATGGGCTCAATCCCAGACGATCTCAATTTTTTTCAGCGACATCTCGCGCGTCAGACTGCCAGAAAACGCGCGCAAAACGCTCGCGGGAGACGCAATTTAGCCCAGACAATGGGAGCAATCTAAGCTACTAAAAGCGCAACCACCCGGAATGTGTACATCATATTCAGAAGGGCCGGGGTTTTAGGGGAGACGGAAGTCTGGAGAGCGGTCCAAGAGGACAGGATGTTGGTATAGCTCTGGATTTACATTGGGGATCAGAAAGTACGAAGAAAAATCAGAGAAAATTGGTAAGAAAACAACGACCCGAAAAAAGCGCGTATAATAATGGTCGCGTGCGCCTTAAGGCTGAACTCAATCAGCACTGATTGGACCAATCTCTTTTTTTCTTCTCGCCTTTTTCGAGTAACCGTCTGATTCTCTCTCAATTCCACGCTCTCTCGCCGTCTCTGACCGGCGAGATGAGGTTGCGATGGGAAGACAAGTCCCCTTCTTCTACACCCTCCATCCGGAGCAGAGAGGAGTCGAGGCGAAACTACTTCCTCATCGGTTTCAGGGACCCCTAATCAACAATAATATCAATAGCGAAAACTTGCTCGATGCCAAGATCTGGTGATTCTGAGTCGATTCTTAGGTGAATCGCGTTCTATCGTGCCTGACTATTCAAAGGTAATAGTGCAAGCAAATAAATCACAAAATATGGAGTCGCAAAATTAATCACAAAATCACAAAATTCCACGATAAACTGAATATGCGCTATAGCAACTATGGAAATAATGCGACTGGTGCCGGGACTCGAGATCAGGTACAACTCAATCGATGCAAGGATTCGAAACCAGGCTGGTGCCAGTCGGTGCAAAGGAACCAGGTTCCACCCAAGAGAGAGAGGCGCTTCATATCCGGAGCCAGGTGGTCCCGAAAGGACGAGAGATCACGGGAAATCGAGAGGATTAGAGAAGCTAGAGAAGTTCCGATTTATGGGCCGACGGCATAAACAATGTACCTTATGAACGGTTATTATTGGGGGGGGGTTGATGAGACCGAGAAGTTACGGTAGCAATCTACTGAGAGCATGATAAAAAAATGAATATCTTCCTCGCAAAAAGTAAAGTTGCTTCCACAATCAAAGCGATTTTACAGTTGTCATGAGACCACCACGCCTGGTGGTGTACACAGGTAAGGCCATGTACGGCGAGGCCAGCGTGATCCCTTGTTGGCCAGACTTCTAGGGCACGTTTACCTTTCGTCCTCCTTAACTGAGGTTACTACCAATTTGCCGACCCCTGGGGGATAGTAAGGCTTGGTCTGCCTCGGCGGGGGATTGAACTCGGTACCCTTCGAATGACCGCTGGCGCCTTCCTCGCAAAATGCGATTTACATTTGTCAAAGCACTGATTCATAGTGGTTACGGTAACCCTTTGATCTACCGTAGTAAGAAAAAGAAGGCAAGAAGAGTTGAGAAGAAAGGAGCAAGAAAAGAGGACGAATAAAGAAGTGTCGGCTAATCCGAACAATTATCTTCGAAAAAGGGAAGGAGGGGGAAAGGGAACTATCTCTGAGAAAGAGAAAGAGGAGGAGAGGGAGGAAAGGAGTAATTGTTGTATAGACATACAGCGGAGCAAAGACAGTCAATGTAACTATCTATTGGTCCCTGCAGACCAAATGAAGCGAATGCAAGGGGTCGGTTCATAGGAACATTTCTTAGAAGTTATTTAGGGAGTTAATCCTGTTAACTGAGAAGTAATTGAATTATTTCCAAGTAAGAACAAAAGACAGTGCGGAAAAGCAAAAAAAAACGATGCGAAAAAGCGTGATGTTTCGAATATTACGCAATATTCATTGAAGATGGCTGATTAGTTCGGGAACTTTTGGCATATCGAGTGAAGCCATGCTCTGTGAAAGTGCGCCAAAGGACCTTTGAACGGAGCGAATTCATTGAGGGAACGTGAGATCCCTTCCCCAGATAAGGGAGGAGCGCGTGAAATTCGCTGTCAAGGCGCTTGAACATAAAGAAATAAACTTAAAATAATGGAGAAAGGCTAAGATAACGAGCTGCAAATCACAGGTATCGTTTTATGAGCGGTGATGAAAATATAAATGTATAATGGGAATAGCAACGAGGATGCTTCGCGAAAATTCGGGGGAGAGCAGATTCATCCGGGGGAGAGCAGATTCACTCTCGAAAGTGGACAAAAGGGGACCGAGTGATTGAACAGGTGCGGTCAGCGGCGAGATTGGAATCCCCGAGCTCGAAATACGGGTGATCGTCTCCTCATTACGCGTACTGTCTCGAATCTCTGGCCGGTGAGACTCATATTTCCAGCTCCAATTCTCCACGACGAGCTAATGAATAAGCGGAACGCAAGACTCCAGATCACTCTGATATCCTTGACATCAGGAAGCAATCCAATTGATAACAAGCACAACTGGTTGATAGAACTCAAGGAGAGCCACCCTCGGATAACCCAAACACTAGTTGAAAGGAAGGAAGGGAGAGGGGGGAAGACAGCATTGTTTGGATGACTGGGACTGGTCACTTATCACGCCCAAGCATCTCATAGGAGAGAGAAAGCAAACGACTCTCTTCATTTTCCATGCTCTCTCGTCGGTCAGACGCGGCGAGAGAGCAGGGGATTTGGAGAGAGAATGTCGGATCAGAGAATGAGTGGGGCAAATGTGAGATGGAAAGTCATAAGTATGAACCAATTAGCGTAATTAGGGGTGTTTTCGCGGTATTTGCGCTCTTGAAACTTCTCATTATCGAAAACGGAGAAAATTGATGAAGTTTCGAGCCCAATTAATGATCAAACCTATTTTCGGGGGCCAAAATACACCGGTGAGAGAATGTGAGGAAAAAGGAGACGGGGCCGTCATCCTGAAAACCCAAATTCACTTATAATTGGCGCCGGATGAGTTCATCATGGAAAGCACGTTCACATGACGAGGAGCCACAGTATTTAGTCCTTATTGTAAATATATGGGATTGGGCTTTGGGATGCCTATCGTGTCAGACGGTTGGAGATAGGTAAGAACTACTAGGCGTTTCTAGCTAAAATCTAATGAGCTCATGGAAATTCGGAATGAACAAGGCAGACCAGACTAGAAAGTGCACGGGCGTTGGAAGTCACATGTTTTCAGCGTTATTCCGCTGGAATTTTCCATCAATGATGCAGCAGTCGAAGAAAGGTTAAGTACCTCTCCTCACTTCCTACGCTCTCTCGCCGGTCAGAAACCAACTAGAGGTCACGTGGAATCGAGAGACGCAGACAACGACATACAGGAAAAGGGTTAAGTGAGGGAGCGATTAAGGGAAGTGAAACTTCCCCGGAATTGTCTCTCCACACTCTAAACAGTTAGAGTGAGCGAGAGAGCATGGGAAATGGAGAGATTACGATTGCATTCTTCCGGGGGATTCGACGATTCTCGATTGTAATCGGGGCTAATTTTGCGGATTTAAGGGTTAATTTGTGGCTCGAGATCCCGGCTCTCGACCAAAATCCAGCGAAAGGAAGAGGTCAGAACAGGCGGATTTCCGGTCACCTTACAAACGATTAGAATTGTACTTTTTCTGAGAGTAACACTGAAGAAGAAAAGAAACAGTACTAAACGTCATTATTTTTTGTTCCGTCAAATAATAAACGTCTACAGTGACCTGTCGAATGTATCAACAAGTGTTCTCTCTCGAACACTCGAGAAAGCCAGTCCGCGAGTAGTAATTGACGTATTCTCTCAATTTTATGTGCTTTCTCACCAGTGAGAACTCTCGACAGGGTCTTTTGCCCCCTAGAATGTCGAGTGTTTGGGGGCACAGTTCGCGTCTCTTCTTTGCCCCTGATCTCTCGTCAGTTAGAGAAAAGAAAGAGACCATTCATCGTTTTTGGACTTTACCTGCACAGAATGACTCTCGAATTCTCGAACGGCATAGAAATAGAGAGACAGCGTAAACTGAGAGAATGGATCATTGCCTGTACGCAACGACTGCGTCAATGTAGGGGGTCTTGAGAACGACCATTTTCTTGAATGGGGTACCATGAGGGTGGAGGACGGATGGAATCAGAGATTGGATGAGATGTTGAAGAATTACATCGTATACGGTAAACGCAGTTACATGCATAAATCGTGGTCCTGAGATTCATTCATTCATTCACGAAGATGAACGACGATTTTCTCGAAGGGAAGGACAGAACGAAAATCGTAGAAATTTAGGAATGGAATCAAAGATTAACCATTTTTCCTATTAGTAAATGGCATTAACGAATTTGCAAGATAGACTTTGAAATTCTGGAAATCTGTCTATTCATTTCCGTTGCTCTTTCAGCGATGATGGCTGCGAGAGGGGAAAATGAAGCGATGATTGCTCGTTTCTTGAAGACTACGTCAAAGTCGTCCCTACTTTCCGCACGTTCACCTTATTGCACCAAGAATCGGTATTAGCGAAATGTTGACGATGCAGCGAGATATTTACAGGCTTATCGGTGTCTAAAAGGTGTGGCCCCTAATTACGATATGGGGCATACAAATGATCAGTCCATACTCTACAATAAATTGAGTGCAATTCAATGCAAAATTGTGAAGAGAGGAGCCAGAATGAATCACCGCACGAAGCAAAAGAGGAAACAATGGCGCCACATTCTCATTTCCTCTTTTCTCGAGATTACTCTCCTCACTTTCCATACTATCTCGAGAGTCACAGTCTGCGAGAGAGCACGTGAAAGCGAGAGACGGTTGCCTTAGCGGCACCCACTCCATCATTTCACTAGTCGTTCTCAAGAGGGGGATGAGGAGGGAGTCAAATACAAGATATTCTGGGAGGAGGGAACATGATGCATCGAAGCGCATTATAGATTATAGTAGTAAAAAAAGTAATGCGTAGGGAAATAAGGAAATACAGGCATGATCGAAAATCCGAGTTCCGACAATCTTTTGCTGATTTATTGTTAGATGGGAATGGTTAGGGCCACTCACGTGGAGGAAATGGGTGAAAACATGGCTCACTGGTACTTTTGCCATTAGCGCAATGAACTTTTCCGGGGTCCATTAGATGACAAAGAAAGGCTTTTGGCCGCGATTGGTCGAAGTAAATCGGGGATAAAAATAGAGGCCATTCGCTGAATCACCGTTTTATTTTGGTATTTTTACAACAAAAAGAAGTCAGTCTCATACAATTAGGCAGAACAAACTGTAAAAGTGTAATTCGAGAAAACAGAGCTAGAATGCGGATATATCTCGAGAGCAAATGATTCCAGATCATGGCAAGATACAAAAGAAGATACAAATTTCTCTAACCGACGAGAGAGCATAGAAATTTGAGAGAGTCGCTTTGAATTCCTCCATCACTATCACAATCATGGCAAACATAGACACTGATTAGCGAACGCGCCTTTGCCTCTTGCAATCGCTAAACATTTGTGCGCACTGATCCCTTCTTTGTTCGTGCTCATTCCTCAGGGGGCAAAACAAACTGATCGTCCCAAGCGACAATCAAAGATCAAAGTGGGTGGACCTTGTGGTCCGTACGTATTTCTTAAAGATTCGAAATAGCATTGGAAAAAGGAGAGAGTCAGATGATTCCTCGAAAAACAGATGACAGATCAAGGATACCGCAATGGATAACAATTGAAAGCGGGTCGATTATGGACCCCCTGGGGGCTTTGGTGGAAGCCGACTCAAAGAAGTTAGACCGTGGGAAACGCCGGCTCTGTTCGGATAAGGGGGACCCATGGCAATAAGGGGGACCCATGACTATAAGGGGGACCCAACGCAATAACGGGGACCCATACAATAAGGGGGACCCAAGAGAATTAGGGGGACCCAATGTAAATCATTTGACTAAATATTTTTCTTCGCTATTTTTATTCTCTGATTTAATTCTCGAGTATAATTTCGGCTCTTTCTCACATAAATTAGAATATTGATTTATTTGCAAAATATAGGCGAACATTATACTTTGGCTGTACAAGAAAGAGCATGATTACAAATTTCTGTTGGTAGTTGAACGACTATTCATTGATTTTCCATGTTATCGGGTCGATATGCCACCAGTCCTAGATTGTTTTACAGTGATTTCTGAGTGGTAGGAAAGAGATGACGAGTCGGTCTTTCTCTCCTAATTTTCGGGGTGGTTGTTCTGGTTGGAATAGTAGTTTATTCTATCGAAGAAAAATGTTCAATAAAAATAGTTTACTTGGGTCCCCCCTATTGTCTTGGGTCCCCCATATTGCCACGTGAATCTTGGGTCCCCCTTATTGCGTTGGGTCCCCCTTATTGCCATGGGTCCCCCTTATCCGAACAGAGCCGAAACGCCAAATCAATTCATAGGAATCAATCATGGTTATGCATTGCCGGATCTTATTCCAGAAACTGTAGTGAGGCATACGCAAAATAAGCTGTCACACCGCGCAACAAGTATGAAGTCATACACAAATAGCGATACGGAGACTCAAACAATAAAGATCATCATATCGTAAATTCCTCTGCGAACATGCAAATAAATGACGATAAAAATGGGCTTCGGATCAAAGATAAATTCTGCGCAGACCCCGATTGTGTGCAACTAAAACGTTAGAACAAATGATGATAAAAGCCAAAAAAATGCCGAAATGCGTAGAGAAATCAGTATGCACCAAATGAATACTGGGACAATGTTAGTCAAGACAACACGTTCGAATCTAATTGTTTTACTCCTTGATGAGAAGCTTGATAAAATCATGAGAATGCGCCAGAAATCAACGCCTCGCTCAGCAAAAGTGAAGACAAGGCTGAGAGAGGGGCGGCACATAGACAACAAGCCATCGAGAATATGAACTGGCCTCGAGGGAGCAGATCCTCGCCTCTCTTCATTCCCCCCGCTCTCTCGTCTCTCTGACCGGTGAGAGAGCACGCGAAATGAGGAGACAGAGCCCTACTCCGCCTCCGCGCCCACATATTTCTCACTGGGAATGGGGGGCGAAAAATGCGAAAGCACCACCCGCACTCTCCCCTTTCGACATGATCTCTCGCCGGTAAGTTAACATTTTTTTGCGAAGCGCATTTCCATCAGCCACGTTCTCGTGATGCTGAAAAATAATGCGCGTGAGCCGGGTGAGGGTCGACAGGCATTTCTTTGGGAAATGCTAAAGAGCATGGGGGCATAAGGAGAATCAGAGAATGATTTCGGAGATCATTGGGCTAGAGAGTGTGCGGAATGGAGAGAGCATAAAGAAAGACGTATTTATTGAGCAGAAGTGGAGCCAATAAGGGCGTCTATGATCCCGAGGAAAAGAGGAAAATATGTTGATCAGGATGGTGACTGGCTATCGATCTCTGAATCGTCTTGTTCGTCTATTCATTCCAAGGCGTGAGAGAGTACGAAAAATGAAGTACAAGAAGTTATTTGTAAGCTTCCCGTTCTTCATTCTGACAGAGCTATTTCAGAATCCGTTTGAGCAAAAAAAATAACGCAGCCCGAGAATTCAAAATATTTATACATCGTAGAAATCCCAGGAGGGAACATTTCAAAACATTTTTCGCAAGTCACAACCTATTGTTAGAATATTCAACCCCATCCGCTAAATTTAGCACTCGCGCATGCGAAAACATGAATTTCAGCCGCTTCTGAAGCATAGGATTGTATCTAACTCTCATTAACTCTCATAATCTCTACTAGAGTCGTGTCTCTAGCTTAGTCTTACCGGCGAGAGACAATGTAGAACGGAGAGAGTATTGTTCCGAAATGCGAATGGCCGTCTAACTCTCTCCATTGCGCCTGCTCTCTCGTCTTCTCTGACCGACAAGAGAGCAGGCACAATGGAGAGAGTGGCCATATTATTCCGGAAGGCGACTGATTGATTGATGGGAATAGAGCGGAAACTACTTGTTACTCCCAACCCCCTCTCAGATCAGTCTCTCACTTTCCCATGCTCTCTCGTCGATCAGACAGTCGAGAGAGAGTGCAGAATGAGGAGAGCTGTCTGCCGAATTGTCATCGCTACTCGTTACTCGCAACCCGTCTCCGGCCGGTTACAATGAGGTAAGAGAGGCCACTCTCTTCATTACTCCTGATCCCTATAAGATCAGAGAAGGCGAGAGAGCGAGCGAAATGAAGAGAGTCAGAGAGGCATAGTGCTCTCTTCGATTCGCACACTACCTCGCTTTCTCTGACCAGCAAGAGAGGGTAGGGATCAGAGCTTAGTTGTTACAACCTCTGCCTTGATGCTGCAGTAACTTGCAATGGGAAAAGTGATGTCGGGAGGAATAAATAACAGGGTGTATGAGTGATTGATTATTTGGCAGCAGGGAAGCGATTTTGGGGGAAAAAGAAGATGACAAGATGTCACAAATATTCGGTGGGATGAGGATATGATGAGCTTTAGTCGAGGATATATCGATCTAGGAACCCGAAGGTTCTCTGCGAGGAGTAATAATGCGATATGTTTGTTGTAAGCTTTTCGGAGCGTTGAGAGACTGTGTGAAATGAATAAATAATTACGCACTAGTTTCGAGACGAGATTCGCCACTGCAAAAGTGTGGATCTGCACGTAACCCGCGCAAATTGAGATAATGAAGTGCTATCTCGAGAACGAATTAGAGGCAACTCTGAGATCAGACGACCAACGGAGAACAATTTGCATTCGAAATGCAGTAAATTCAGGCGGGGGAGAGGCACAAACTTGTATCTCTCCATTGCGCATGCTCTCTCGACGGCCAGAGAAGACGAGAGAGCAGGAGGAATTGAGAGAGCAGTGCGGCTAACTTGAGGTGCCAGGCTAGCGGGTGGGTGAAAAATGGCCTGTGCTTGTGTAATGAGATGTCTCTCGAAATTGCGCGATCCCTAGGTTGCTCTATCTTACGAAAAATTGTGTAGGGGTCAGCAAGTGACCAGGTTGGATTCTTGATTGTTTTCATCTCAAAATTACACCTCAAAACAGAGATGGATGAGATTCATATTGTGTTCTGCCTAAAGAACGGAATAAACAGATATCGCCAGTGAAGAAAACGCACTGAATATGAACCAGCTGTGAAACATATTAAGTGAAAGGGAAGTGAATGGGAAAAGGGTATAAACGATGAAGGGGGTTCGCAATAGAGAGAATACCTCAAGCTCATGCGCAAGAGACAGTCACAGACAGTCGGTTCAATCAATTATGAGCGTAGTCTCTTCCTCCCTTTTGAGGTGACCGATTGTATTTGACCATATTTTGATCATAATACAGAGAAGCAGTGGCAACGCAGAGATCAATCAGTAAATACGAGCGATCAGTGGGCAAATTTCGGGAAGAAAAAGGAGACGAAAGAGTAAAGCTTGTGCATGAGACAGTCGCACACAGTCGGGTCTGTCAATTATGAGAGTAATCTCTTCCTCCTAATTTTCATTTTATTCTCTCAGGTAAGGGACTAATTTTGACCAAATTCTAATCAGAATGCAGCAAACTCAGTCACATTACACATAAGAATCACTAAATATTCGCTAAAAAATATTCTGAAGGGGTCGTAAAATGGACTAAGTTGCGCATGAGACAGTCGGGTCAGTCAATTATGAGAGTAGTCTCCCCCTTACCCTCTCACCTGAGAGAGGGAAGCGAGGGATCTGAGGCGAACTAAGAGGGATTAGAGGGTGAAAGGAGAGCTGACCCATATGACTCGAGTCTCTTCCTCAGGGGGGGGGGAGTAATTGTACTGGCAACTGTATGGGAAAGGAAGAGAAGTGGAGTGAAAAGAAAGGTGAAACAATAAAAGGCCTGCGCAATGGGCCTAGCACTATTCCTTAATTTCTCTTGCTCTGTCATCAGGCAGAAAATCTGACTCTGAAAGAAAATGCGAAATATGAGTTGGCTAAATTTGTGAACACATCTGATTGGTGTGAGTAGGCTCTCGAGTATGTAATTCTTGTTAGCAATCAAGAGCGTGCGGAAATCAACAACACTTCAAAGCTGGCAAATTTTGAGATATAGATGCTGCGGATGCAAGTGGGTACTTCAACAATGCAAAATTTATCGAATATTTACAAACAAAATTATTATTACAAGCTCTTTGGCAACGACGAGAGGCTAAAACCAGGATGGATCCATGAAGAAAACGGACAGCAATCAGCATGATAAATTATTATTGATATTCAAATTATTTTTACTATTACATATTTTAATTATTATCTGCAGCAAGAAGTTGGAAAAACCGGGTTGATCGTCTCTTTTCACCGAGGAAAGTGTAGAGATGGCCGATACAAATGACGAAACGATGGTTTATATTTCGAAATCACTGCAGTATATTCCTCGGACATCTTGCCTTGTTGTACTCATCGTGATTCACGTTGAAGTAAGTGACCTGAAGGCAGTAATTTGTAATTTATAATGATCCTTCAAAGGAGATTGATTATGCGTTACAAATATTCTACACTGGAGTTCAAAATAACGTTATTTATTCGTTACGGAGGTTCGTAAGGACTATCGTTCCTACTTCAAGCACTACTGTGCCTATTTACTAATTCAATTAATTTATAATAATAAGGACAGACGTGATCGTTGATGTCTACTGCTCCCGCGAGGTTCCTGCAGCCATGATCGTCCGACAGCTCGCACACCTAAAAGATCAAAGACCAACTTATTGTCTAAAAATTAAAGATCAATGTTTTATTCATATATTATATTCGTATATTTTATTTTCATTTTTTAGAAGAGCAATTGTCCTTCTATCGATATAGGATGGCGTAAACTGAGAATATTGCACACGTGTCGTGGCAGCTACTTCGCAAACATTTTGCCTTATTGGTAAAGGAAGTGGTATATTTTGCTTGCTTGATCACTCAAGCACAGTTTTCGCTATCTTCATTTTTTCACATAATTTCTGACAAGATCTTGCGATGCGAATTGTTGTCATTTTTTCTGACAAGATTTTGCGATGCGAATTGTTGTCATTTTTTTCTGACAAGATTTTGCGATGCGAATCGCAATCGCGAATCGCAAGATCTTGTCAGAAATATATAACTTAAATTTGCTCATTCACTTATGTTTTACACTTGTTCGCAAACTGAATATCTTCACCGACATATCAGAATTCATTAGGCTGAGAGAGGTCATCCGCGACACATGTGCAATATTCTCAGTTTACGCCATCCTATATTTCAACCGAATTAATGCAGATATGAGAAAGGCGAAACCTATTTTGATTTCACTTGTGGATTACAGAGTTATCGTCGTCTTAATTTCGTGTCTATTTATTTTTAGTATTTATTTTTATAATTACCTTGAACGAGACTCTTTGCAAAAACCATGAATTCCATGAAACTCGGTTCATAACCACCCAATTTACCGGCGAAGTGGGTCAGCTTTTTTTCAAAAGATTTAAATCCTATTAGGATTAACGATGAAGTTTCGAACCTTGAACGAGTCTCCCTTAGCCATCAGATTGTCATAATGGACGAGATATCGGTAGAAGAGGGGCTGTTTGTCGAACATTGCGGGCGTAAGAAGAATCGCGTTGGGATCGACCGAGTTGGGAATATTGGAGACCTGTCGTTGAATTCGTGGTACATTTAGCCAGAAGCCAAGATGCCCATTTTACGTTGATTTTAAAGATTCATCTCTTTGAACTTTCTGAATTTGGAGTCGTATCTTCATTTAGACCGCACTTTCATCGGATAGGCAGAGAGAAGACTTACCAGATCGTTCCTCTTCACCACTCTGTATCTGAAGTCGATCTCGGTCTCGAGTGCCTGAGAATTAATAGTTTTTTTTATGATAATTGATAGTTGATAATAAGTTAAGAATTTCACCTTTGCGAATGATAATTTATAATAGATAATAAGATAGATAATAAGTCCCGCAGGACTTCGTGTGCTTAGAGTACGGGGTGACCTTTACCTTTTACCTTTAATAAGTTAAGTATTTCACCTTTGCGAATGCGACGTTTCCGGTACGAGGTTCGCCGAAAGTGATCAGGCGTATCTGTAATCGATATTTCAGTTTGCGAAAAAAATTTTTTGCCGGTCACCATTCTCTCCGGGGTGCGAATGCATGCTCCTCTATCGTAATATTACTGTAGCTAATCAATAATCCTACCGTACCTTGGATTGATCGATCAGTTTGTGGTGCGCAGCGTACAGGGCAGTCATTGAAGCGAGCGATCCGCCGAGGGAATGGCCCGTGAGCTGAAGTTAATTAATTAATTATTACATAATTTTTTAGTTGCTGATCCAACTTCACCAAAAATTGTGTTGCAACGTTTTTTTTGCAATGATGAAAGATTGGCACAGCACGGAATCTTGACAATTTTGCAAAAAAAAAGAGATTCAAACCACGAGAGCATGATCAAATGTACTTACCCAAAGGCGATAAGCTGGATGCTTCTTGCGAAGTTCGATCAAATCGTCCTGAAATTAATTCATAAGTCGTTCTTTAATCATTCTATAACATCGTCGAATCGTTCCCGAGGTAAGTAAATAAATAAATTCTATTGAAAATCGCATAGCAAAAAATATTTATATTTTTCGATGAGGTTGTGTACGTTCTAGCGACAGCTTTGCGTTTTCACATTGTAATAAGCACTCTTTGAAACTCAACCCGAACTTTAAGAAATGAATTTCGTGAGTGAGTTTTCAAACTAAAGAAGTATCTTGAGAAAATTGCGACTATTTTTCAGCCCTCTGATCAAAATTTTTCTCTTATCTGATTTTTTGAAAATTACCTGCAGCCCACTCTCGATGAACAACTTCTGGAAGGCCTGATGGAAGTAGGTGATTACGCCGGCTGAAAATCAATATCTGATCGGTTACCGTAGCCGGGGAATAGCTACCGTAATCCACATATATGGAATCAGTCAGTTTCTGGTTACGAAGCGACAAATGCTTGTAATTAAAAATATTCAATATTCTCACCCTCATCGACGAACTTCTCCCATGCGCCGAGCTGCGCTGCAAGGCCGTGAACGAATTCGGCAAAAAGCTGAGAAGAAAGAAAGCATGGGGAGAGCACGTCCTACCGCGAAGATTACCGTACCCCCAAGCGACCGAAGCGCGAGCTACCGCACTACCACACTACCCAGACCGTTACTATCATAATCAGGATACTGTATTAGCCATTTTAAACTTGGAGAAGAGCTGGGAAGATGGGAAGCACGGGGAGACCGCTACCATACCCAACAAGTATTACACAGCATATTGTATTTTTTTCGGAGATATTTATGTTAATACTCACCTGCTTATCGAACGAGCTTCCCTTGTAGGCGATGTAGATGGCCTTGGCCTCTTGGGAGACACTCAGAAAGGCGCCACACTGGAATTAATTATTGAAATTTAATTAGAACACCATCCGAGAAAAAGGAAGCCTTGGATTTGACGGATTTGACGTTTTGCAATCTCTAAAGAAGTTCCGCTATGCAATCGAATCAAATCTTTCCATAAATATATATATTAAACCTTACATTATTGCCGGCCTTGTCGCACTCAACCATGTACTGCTTGATCACGGTTACATCTGCAATTTAATTTGAACCTATTATTATTTAAAAATATATTTTCTAATATACCTCCAGCCAGACTCACACTAAATATTCCACATCGTTCAAGGCCTTGAGCAACCGGTGAAGCATATTCGAATTTAAGTTGAAACTGCTTCTGCCTCTTTATTTTCTCGAGAGGATGATGACGTTTTATTTTCTCGAGAGGATCGATCAGAGACCAAATATCAGAAACCAGAGATCAAAGATCAGAAATCAAAGATCAAAAATCAATCCACAAACCGGGTCGCGAATTCGCGAGGCATTCCGTGGCGTTGTTGTCCCTGGCGGCGAGGGCGATAGCGAACACCGATCGACCGAGACGGTCCGTGTACCGTCGACCCTTCGACTCCGAGTGCTCAAATTTTGTTGTGCAGGAAGGTTTTGCTGTTTAAACTTTCGAAGAAGGCCCTATCAGTGATATCAGTGGCTTTCAGGTTTCTGCAGATTGAATCGAATTCGAGTCTTTTCGAGATCACTTCCTCGCGGACAGAAATCGGAAAGCCTACTTCATACTGCCAAACCACCTAATTTATATTTTTTTTTCTGAAATCGAAGGCATAAATATATTGTTAACCTTATGCGGGCACTTGAAGGGATCCCTCTGTACGACCGCTTTTCCGAGCGGGCACGAGAACGGACCACCGCACGATTTCGTATCCACGCACCATCTAGTATTATATTTCATAATATTATTACTGTCTAGTCCTAATTGCATTAGATAGATATAAACGAATACAGATTAAAAAAATGAAATAATAACAAAAGAAAATGCTAAAAAAATAGAAAAAACACATACCGGCAGTTCTCCTTGAAGCCGAAAACGTGAATGTGCGACTCGGCACACGTGGCGCAGTCCTAAATTATGACATTCGCTATTTATTTTCGATATTGTGCATGTGAAAACAACAATAATGATAATAACAACAATAACAACCCCGTACCTTGACTTTCTTGCACTCGGGCACGGCTTCTGATGCGATCATGGGAGCGAGAAAAGCAAGCAGGAGAAGCGATCGCATTTCTTAGCTGAAAATGTAACTTGACATTTCAAAATCGGTAGTTATATGTAATGATCCCTTCGAAAATCAGAGAACGGTAAAAAAAGACGCGAACTAGAGAGAACCAGATGAGGTAAGTGTTGGTTTGATAGCTAGCGCCGATGCTGATACCGAATCGGAAGCACTTCTGCAAAACGGGTGTTCAGAACCAAGAGAATGTATTTCGCACTTGGATGCAATAAATTAGCAGGTTATTGAATTAGTAGGGTATTGAATTGGCACTACTAATTCGCACACTACTGCACTAATGATTTGCAAAAAAATGTTTTCGGTTTTATATTGAACGTTCGCACGATCAAAGCGTCGCTTCAATATCAATTGTGAAACACAACCGAAATCGCAAAAAAATGTTTCCAAATTTATTCGCTCCATTTAAAATTCGATTGGCAGCAATATCAACAGAAAAATAAAGCAGAAAAGAAAACAAGAGTAGCCCACGCCGCACTGGAAACATGCTCGGAAGCAGGGTGAAGCAGCGAGTTAGAGGAGGGGCCGGGTGGGCTCCGGCGGGAGATCACTGTCTGACTCTCTCCATTTCTCCCACTCTCTCGCCCTCTCTGACCGCCCAGAGACCACCAAAATCGCAGAGTATGCGCATATCTCGAGTGAAAGTTGCTCTCTGGGCGAACAGGATGAGCCTTGCACAATGTCTGATCGGTGAGAGAAAGCGAGAGAGCATTTGAAATGGAGAGAATCACCGCTTTCCGCCCGCTCGCGAAAACTTGAGCGAAAAAAGAGCCGAGAGTTTGAGGTGTGCAAATGACCTGGATTGAAGAGGAGGATGGGAAGAAAAGTCATTCGGAACAATGCGAAAGCGAGATGGGAGACGCTTTTGTGCGCTAACATTGTAAGGTTTAGGGAGGCGAGTTCCGGAACGAGCTGGTTCAAGACGATAGTTGTAATTACACTTCTTGTGAGGATGGGATTGCCCGATCTTAAAGTTATCGCTGTAAAATGATAAATTTCAGAATTTTTCAAGAGAAGAGAATGCATGAGGTTTCATGCAGAAAAATCCTGGAAATATCTTGCTCTATTATACGCATTCTTGAACTCATTCGACTTTTAGTACGAGCTTCTAGACTATTTATGCACTGATGAAGCGCAAAGACCCCGCAAATACTGAAATTGTACTACGGCATGCCGAAGTTTACCGGTGCAGTGATCAAATTTCAGGTTGCTTTGTGTCAAGTAAACATCGTGATTTGCACAGTGCGAAATCTGAGCTTACAAACGGTGGAAAGGCAAGTTCCAATGAGAACCGACCTTTCACTGAAGTTCCATACAATATTTTGCACTAACTCTGCATAAAGATGTCAGCATTGGCTTGTTTCATAAGTATTCATAAAATTCACATATCACAGGTATCGCGAGAGAATGAAGCAACCTGAGAACAATTTTTTTCAAACACGTTTAAAATCAACCATACTATGGTATGTCCCAGAGCCGGCTTTTAGGAAAAATCCGGTTCTGAAGCCGGCTCTGATGTATCTAAGCCCAGAAATGAGCTATAAAGCTGCAAACGGTCTCAAAATGTTCGAAATGGAGTATCAAACAAATTTATGTCGAAAACTAGACCGGAAAATGAAAATCGCAAAAGCTGTTGTCGAGAAACCAAGTATCACAGGTCCTAAAAACTGTAAAATTAATTCTCCCGGTATCACACAGTTAACTTTCAGGGAATTTTATTGCATACAATAATAGAGTTAGTTCACCCACACCTAGGAAAAATATTCCGACATGGCCGATAGGGGGGGAGGTTTCGACCCACTTTTTGGCCCTTGAAGGTAGCGGAGTGCAGTTTTCAGAAAAATTAAAATCACTAAATTGCTTTTAAAGTCCCCCAAACTATCCAATTTTTTTAGGAAATTATTATAAAAGTTTACAGAATGTAGTTTGAGTAATACATTGCTGTATGGACAGTCGTACATTTCATTTCCAATTTTTACCCCTTCTACAGGAAAATTCATTTTGCCGGCCAATCTCTCTGTGGATACACGCTTGTTTTTGTAACGACTCGTTTGCAAATAGCTCTGAAAGTATAATTCTATCTATTTACAAGGTTATTTTGGGTGAAAAAGAGGTCTGATGTCATCTTTATGTTGTCAGCAGTAGTTGCTTAGATATCCCGTTTGCTAATCGACTGGAAATCATCAAAACAATTCGAAAATTGTTTAGAAAATATATTTTCCATTTAATTCTTTACTGGCGAACCACAACCAAGATCTCAAACAAATGTTAGAAATTCAGTTTGAATGAGTGGTTTTTGCGCTTCGATAATCCAAATATCTGCTTCGTTCAGTCGAAATTTAATAGGAAATTTTTATTCTTAACAATTTTCAAATTGTTTTGATGATTTCCAGTCGATTAGCAAATGGGATATCTACGCAACTACTGTTGACAACATAAAGATGACATCAGACCTCTTTTTCACCCAAACTTCCGATCAGTATTTTGATTTCTGTTCTGATAACGAGTGAAATAACCTTGTAAATAGAGTGAATTATACTTTCAGAGCTATTTGTAAACGAGTCGTTACAAAACAAGCGTGTATCCACAGAGAGATTGGCCGGCAAAAAGGAATTTTCCTGTAGAAGAGGTAAAAATTGAAAATGAAATGTACGACTGTCCATACAGCAATGTATTACTCAAACTACATTCTGTAAACTTTTTATAATAATTTCCTAAAAAAAATTGGATAGTTTGGGGCACTTTAAAAGCAATTTAGTGATCTTAATTTTCCATTTCCATTTCGAACATTTTGAGACCGTTTGCAGCTTTATAGCTCATTTCTGGGCTTAGATACATCAGAGCCGGCTTCAGAACCGGATTTTTCCTAAAAGCCGGCTCTGGGACATATCGACCGGATATATCAGAATCTTATCACTAGTGTATTAATCCACCATAGTATGGTTGATTTTAAAAGTGTTTGAAAAAAATTGTTCTCAAAGGGGCTATTTTTGCTACATTCTCTCGCGATACCCATGATATAATCGAAGATACCGTCCACTCAATCTCAATTCCACTGATTGTTTATCGAAAACCCTCTAGTATCCCTGTCTTCTCCATATCATTCCAACCCCTGAACTTCTCCCTTCTAATGAATGTCACACCGTACACGGACGATAAACTGTGCATGTGGCATTTGGGCACAATGATGATCATGGAATGGCTCTGCGCCCTCTCCATTCCTGTGCTCTCTCGTCGACTCTGACCGGGCATCGTTACTCTGGTATTTGATAGGCGATGGTCATTGCAAATGTCAAGTGGCCCTTGGAATGATAGTCAATGGACTGTGATTGAATGTCAGATTGGCCGGTAAGATGATTGGACGATTGGGTGTTGGTAGTATAACATTTTCGATAACATGCGTTACATGGCGGTGGTTATCGTTCATTATGTTTTTTTCTCTATTGCCCGTGAAGAGAACGAATTTAAATACTCTAAACGAACTCTGATTTCCTTGAGAAAACATCTCCCGATAAAGTTAGTTCAAAGGATCCATTACAATGTGGATACCTCTTACACAAACCACTGAATTTGATCTGAATACCTTTTCTTACATCCCTGGCGAATAAATGGCAATAACTAACTCCAAACACAGTCCATTATCCTCGTGGCACTCTGTTCATCAATACAGTCACTCTCACCTGACCTATCAAACACTGATCAAACATGGTCCATTATACACTGAATCTCTCATTTCCCCCTACTATCTAACATTTTCTGATCTGGACTGTGAGAGTGAGTGCATTACCGAGGTGCGAAGAGGGGATGGGTCGGGTCGGCAAACAATTGTATTATTACTCGGTGGGTTTGTTTGACACCGGAGATGGGTCCATTACCAGAGGGGCACAGTGAGAGATTATTGCGACATTGCTAGGTCATCTTTACAATTCTTCACCTATCCACAGCATGCACAATGCAACAAAACCATTGCGTATGTGAACCAACTTCAGTGGAGAACCTTTTTACCGAAGGAAAAACATACAAGTACACGTATCGAAGCATTAATATTGTTCATTGCAATTTTCGCTAAAGTCTACAGATGATTCAGCCCTGAATGTCGAAAGGTACAAACTTGAAGTAAAGAACAAAGATCAAAGGACCGAGATGGGCTTTCAACGTGCTCTGATTCCCGATGATCACTCATCTCTATTGTCTACTCGCCCCATTCAGATCAGCCAGGGGAAAGGAATCATCAGCTTTTGAGGAGCCGCCTGACGAAAGGGTGCAACAACAATGGGGAGCCATCTCGCTGACAGCCGGCCTATGCCCAGGATGGTGAATGGTTCCTATTGGGTTCTGGCCTAAGTTTATGCGTTCCTCTCGGTTCCAAGGCCCGGATTTATGGGTTCAAGCTCATGGTTGCGCAATGCCGCGAGTCCCCGAGATGCCTTTATGGAATAATATACGGCGTTCGTTCATGAACTCTAGAAGGCGAATATTGCGCAATTCATTGGCATTCATCAGCTAGACCTGTTGGCACTGTATCGTCTTTCCCTTCTCGCGGTGAAAAAGATGGGCAACGCAATTTCGGTCAATCTTTCCGCACTATTGTGTTGGTGTCTTGATGTAGATGCAACAGTGTCGTATTCTGTTACTCCCATGTTATGCACCTATTCAACGGTAGGCGCAACACCGGAATTGAATTATGCACTTTCGTTGCGCAATTCCGCTTAGAATTACACCCTTCAGAACCTTTTGTTGTGGAATTTTCGCACGTTCTCATCATAGGTGCATACCGCCTTTATATTGTTTTGTCTCACAGTCCCTTCCAAATGCCAGAGGGGTTCATTTATTCTTTAGAGTTACCGCAATTCCCAGATAATCCCTTCTTTAGTGAATATTGTATGGGAAAAGGCTCAGAATACACAATCTTCGGCTTGTTTAGAACATTTTTTTTTTCCTTTTTATTGCGTTGCCTTCATATGCGATCCTCACTTTCCTGACCCTCTTGGCGTATACGGAAATAGGTAAGTGAAATGCTCGCCAAATAGAGAAACAAGAACCAGTAATTGTCCCTCAAAATAGAAAAATAAATATTGTTGTTTCCCTGTTGCACCCTCGCCATTATTCTTCCTTCCTAAAAGGCCAGGTAAACGCACGCAGAAAGAGGCTCATTAGCAAGTCTTATGCAATATGCCATTAGTTACTTTCGGTTGGCCTGACTCGCCGCGAAAGGGCTCCGACCGACAATGTAGTTGTGTGTGAGGGTGGGGTCTTTCCGGTTGAGAAAACTCGTCAGGGCGGGCCTTTGGAGATAAATATTCGACAATACGATAACTACTGATTACGGTTACCCAATCGATAATCCCTGATTACGGTAGCCAGGATCGACATTTGGATCCGGTCCAATTGAGGATCATTGGGGGCCCTAAACAGAAGATGAATCGGAATGGCCACATTTGGCCCCAATTCATCCTTTGTCAGGATGGGTCATAATGTGTCATGTTATGAGCATGTGCATCCTTGAGAGAAGGGCCCGCGAAGTCAAACTTGGGTGTCGCATTTCGCTGCCTTGTCAGGTTATGGATATTCACGATCCTTTAGCTTGTAAACCCCTCCTCACAGTTAATATCTGGATGAAGCATCTTCGAGTTTCTAACTGTTCGTACCCTCCCTCATTTCTGTGCTTTTCCCGGTGTTGAGCTCTCGTAAGCGCTGTTGGGACTTTCGCCTTTTGATGTGGTGTCCGACCTGGTAGATCGCTGGATTACAGTTGCGTGCCGACTTGCCTACTCTAGTCATTGCGTGCGGGATGAGATTCATCCCTTCGATTCATCTCTGGGAAAGTGAATATTTCATTATTTGATCTAGTATAGCGATAGAGGCTAAATTCCCCAAGGGAAATTGCTCTCCTAAGATTAGGTGTCAAAGGTTCTTGAAATGGCACTTGATATGCTGTTTTCGATCAGCCGTAAAAATTCACCTACATTTATACATTCTCGTGCCAGTCAGACACCACTAGAGAGCTCGCCAAATGCAGATAGCGGTTGGTTTCTGACCTTAGATCTCTTATCCCTCATGCAATATTTGCCCTCTCCAGTCCTCCTTTACCGGAGATACTTTACTACGACTCTCCATTGGTTTTTGACGTGTGCCACTTCATCCTACCACTTCTTTCCTCTCTTCCTCTCTCCATTTCCCATGATCTCTCGCCATCTCTGACCGGCGAGAGATAAGGCGGAATCGAGAGTGCGACTTCCCTTCCTGTCACTCCTCAATTCATCGCCATCCATCCGTGTAAGGAGAGAGTACACGCGCCCACTTTTGCATTCATATTTGGTGTCTTCGAGGTCCCGTTTATCCTCATCATCCATTAATACTTTATATTATTTCATTAATATGTCTTTTTTAGTTTTAGTTGGGGGGAGGGGCTATCCATAATCATATCTTCCAAGATGTATTTTGCCTCCTAGCTTCTGTTATTTCATCAATACAGTAGAAGTCCTTCTTTGATGCTGACATTTTCGATTATAACGGATAATTATAGCCCCCGCTCCTAATCGTGATCGATTACTGCTGGCTTCATTATCCCCCTTTAATTAGGATTGATCTGACTCTCTCCACTTCGCGTGCTCTCTCGCGCTGTCTGACCGTTGTCGATTGTTGCTAATTACGGTATCCATCACTCTGCCCGATCCAAATTAGTGTAGTGCGGTCGGCATCAAAGGGGCGCAAGTCTGGCGTACAACAGGTGTATTCTCTCTCTTGTCACTGATCGCTTTATGGTCTCAGGTAGCCTCAACCTTTTCTCTTTATTGTCTCTAACTCTCTGCGCTTCCCGTGCTCTCTCGTCTCTCTCTCTGCCTGTCAGCTTCCCCTATCTTTGTCTTGTACCGATTTATTATCTCTAACTCTCTCCAAACCCTGTGATCTCTCACCCGTCTCTGTCCAGCTATCTTTGTCGTCGGGATCTCGATCACAGTTGTCCTGCAGTGCTTAACAGGTGCCTGGTTAGAGTGAGAAGAGAGAGTGTGTAGAAGAGAGAGACGCAGCGTATTACCCCTCCGAGTCATCAATTATTGTGGAAGAGAAGCCCAAAGGACACAGAGGGGACGCAAGCGTTTTTACACACTTACAGCGGATAAGATCTGGTGGTTATTTTCCATTCATTATCCTTGTTTTTTCTCAACTCTCATTATATCCCATTGTTCATGTTAGGTGAACCATAGTTACGATCTCAGTCTTGTGTTTTGGTATATTTTTTCGCAATCAACTCAAATAACTAGTTGGTTATTGTTTGCGTATTACGACTTTGTTGTGCTTGAGCATGACCATACACAGTAGATAGCTGAGGTCTAAATAGTGATTGCCCTGATGGTTATGGAGTCAGTATTGTATAGTCGAATGCTCGCAACCATTCACTATAGTATCATTTTTGCTATTAGTACCAGCTGTGAAACTCATTCCGAACTGCTCTTTCCTCAATTGCAACGTAAGTCATCATCCATCAATTCGAGAGTTATTATTTGACCTCAATCGAGTATTACACCGTCTAATTTACACCACCGATGAAATCGTTCGCTTTTTTTCTTTTTTTTCATATAAAAGTTTGAGAGAGGAACTTATCGTTTCATTCCTTCTGATGGGCAGTGGCCATGAACCAGAATATGAAAAAGTACAGCTCCGCAGTCATTTCCCACCGATAAGATCATCGTCCGCGCAGTTTCGGCCGTCTAATTCGCTTTCCCCGGCAACTAGTAGTGCTTTTCCCGGGTTTGCTGTGACTCTCCTGATTCTCCTCGCTCTCTCGCTATGTCTGACCGGCGAGAGAGCGAGTGAATTTAAGAGAGAGAGAGAATCCTGCAATCCGCTCCTTTCCGGTATCCTTTCTACGACAATGCGATTACGGGGAAAGAAGCGTGAGATGCCTTGATTGGCCGGCCGAGTTATGGCTTACTTTGAGTCGGCAGAATGTGTAAACGAGTAGTAGTTGAGTAATACTTTGGCCCAAGTTTTTTATATCAGCGCCAATTGGACCAGCCTTGTCTTTAGGTACTCCAAAGATCCCAATACTCCAATACTGTAACTTTGCCCAAAATTGATTCACCAGTATTCAGTTATTGCTTTTTACTGTAACCATAGGTAGATCAACCGGGTCAGTGACAGTACGCCCTACCGTAATCCTACCGTACCTCTTCACTCGTGACAGTTGCCCCCGTCACTCAAAGCCCCGCTAATCCCCATCCTTTACTGCCCCGTCTGCGCTCTCCTCGATCGGCCCGTTCTCTCGCCCGGTCTGACCGGCGAGAGAGTGTGTCAAGAGGAGAGAGTGCCGGACCAGAAGGCCCGAGCCGGGTCCGAAGAAGGGGGGTCGGCTAATCCCCGGCCGCCGCGGATCCGGTTGCACGCAATCAGACGCGCGTTTCCGTAGGGGCATCAACTCACTATTTCAAACTTCACTGCCCTTTGTCCTGGGCCTGAGGGTCACTCTCCCCACCCCCTGATACCTACGCTTCATTGCAATTTTTCGAGCTATTTTGATTCCGGTTACTCCATTTTGCAAGCTCTTTGATCTCCGATGAGATCCTGGGAATAGCTTTATTTTAGTGCGTTTTCAACCTCCAGTATTAAATTCTCAGCCAATGTTCTTCTGTTTTGCAAAAGCTGCGGGTTGTGTTTCAGAAGGCATCCAACTGTCGTGTTCTCGGTCTCTTCCAATGGATCACCGCTACGCTTTTTGGTACAAAACAAAGATAACAATTCTATTCTAGACCATCGTGATGCGGCTTTTCTATTTTCCATCATCATGTCCTTTCCCTACCGCGCCCGTTTCCCCAATGCCGGAAATGTCGAGAAGTTTACGGAAACTGCCGTGATTTTCCGCCGTCTTTTACCTCGTTTTCTCTTCTGCGCGTGTAACTTTTTTCACGTAGGCTGTTCGCTCTTGACTGACTTTTACTCTCTTCTATGGTAGAACTATTTTGAAGCATTAGAAAAATTAACCGCGATCGTAAAAGACAAAAGTCACAGCACATCCCTTTCCTTCCCTCTCCATTTTTCCTTGTTTCTATTGTCTTTTTTTGTCTACACACATCCGAGAGTACGCTGAATCCACTAGGAGAGGGTGCCTCTCCATTTAGGGGGAAGGAGGAGGAGGGAAGTTGGGGAGGATAGAAACAATGGATGGGCAGTTTTCTTTGTTTCGACGAGTCGTGATTTCCCCTCCGTTTTCATTCGAGAATTCGCTTGCCTTGTCATAGCTTCTACGTCGAAGGTTGTGCTTTCTCCTGTAATTCTTGACAGAAATAGGGCGATATTCGCTGATTTCCGATTAATTTTGGATCTTTCTTCCGTATATTCTTTGGTATTATTGATCTCCTCTTCCATTCACTGCTAGTCCAGCAAAGAGCAGCAGTTTTCCCCTCCTCTTCCCCTTTACGTGACGGGTGATTGGTGGTTGTCATTTGAGAGTCATGGATGACCCCTACTCCTCTCCCCTTACCCTTCCCCTCTCTCTCTCGTCCTTCCACACTTACTGCAAAAACTCTCTCAGATCACTTCAGAGTACTCTGATCAGCGAAAGAAGAAGTGGAATCGAGAAACCGTTACTCTTTTCTTGCCCGGCGCAAAATTCCTAAGATCTCTTCATTTCGAAAAAAAAATGAAATCGAGAAGGACCTGCTTTTTGCTTGTTTAGTTTAATGCTATTTCCACTTTATCGAATTCGAAATCGAATATCATTCAGTGAGAGATTATCAAAGCAAAGATCCGCTAAGATGAGCACATTTTGACATTGGGTTCGAAACGAGAGACAATATATAAACGAGTGTAATCCCCAACAGCCCCCTCCTTCCCCTCTCAGTAAGAACACTAAGTTATCATTAATCTTGCTCTGACATACATCCACGAGTGTAATACACGGGAGATGTGGCCCGAGGGCGGACTCTATCTTGTCAGATATGTTCAGATCATCTCTGACACTGTCTGACTCTCTCACTTCTCCCTGCTTTCTCACATCGTCTGATCTTAGAGAGTCCATTAAATGGAGAGATAGAACGGTGTTCCTTGTCAGATATGTTCAGATCACTGATGTTTTGCCCTAACTCTCACTTTTCCCTTCTCTCTCGCTCTCTCTGACCGAATTTTACCGAATCGCTGACCATTCCTTGTCAGCTCCACTCAAATCATTTTGTCAATGCGCTCCCGTTTCTCTGGCTCTCTCCCTTTCCTCCACTCTCTCTCCGCTCTCTGACTGTCAGAGGTGTTCAAATAATTTCTCGCCCTCTCATTTCCCCATACTCTTTCGCTCTTTCTGACCAGCGAGAGAGCATTGCGAAATGAGAGGTCAAGAAATTTTAGAACACCTCTGGTCAGTGATACGCGGGGGACCGCCCCAGGTGACAGTGTGGCCACGCCCCTTAGTCCGCCCCATACCAGGGAGACGAGGGAGGAGCTACAGGCACCTGTCTCTGCAAGTTTCTTGACTTATTGACAAGCTGCCAGCGGATTAACCCGGTGATTAGGGGTTATTGTTCGTTCCTTGTTCTAGATCAGTATCTATCGTTATCCTTCTCATGGATCCATCTTGATCACCTCACTCGAGCACTTCAACTTACATTTTTCGAGAGAGTTTGTACTGCGTTGCTCGTCATTTAGGTTCTAGATGAATTCATGCTCGTATCGCCTATTCTTTACCCATCGCCTTGTATGCAATCTTTGAAACTCCATTCATTCGCCCTTTTCGGCCAACGGAGGTAGAATAGCCACTAATCCTATAGCGATGATGTCTTCTTTCCTTTGGTCAAATTTTCATTTGCTAAGTCATGGACGCTGTTTTCTTCTTCGTCAGTCATTCGTCGCGTCATTGTTCACCTCATTCATTCATTGCGATTTCTACCCTCACTTTCCTCAATGAACTGCGCGGTTTGGGTTACTGAGCAAATTAGCGACGATCTCTCCCTTCGTCATGGTCTCTAAGCGGTTAGAGACACAGAAATAGCGTGTAGAACTGAGAGAGCAAGAGCAAATCACCAGTTGAATGGCCTCAAGTAATTGAATACGGAATGTTTCACGCTTCTTTACTCTTTTGTGTCGTAGGAGCGTCCAATGAGCGTCGAAGCTTCACACAACTCCATAACTAATACTTTTTGCAAAGATATGTACTTCCATTCCCGGACTTATTCTCAACTGCACCTGCTACGAGTATGCCTTTTCGAATCTCGAGAAGTAGATCTCCTAACTCGGCCTATTTTCCTGCTGTAGATCCTTTGCCGAGATTCCACCAGCGTGATATCATGGAAATGAAGAGAGTTTTCTCTGACCGGCGAGACAGCGTGGGAAAAGGAGAGAGTGCAAGACCACTTCCCATCCTCCTCCTCCATCTAACGTCGTTAGCGGTCATCCAGACTCGATTAGCATGTTTTGGCCGGCGTCTCCTCTTGCTTTCACCTCGTTTTCGCGATTTTTCGTCTAACTCTCTCTTATCGACACGCTCTCTCGCTTTCTCTGACTGGAATTGTGATTTCTTCATGTATACGGCATCATTGAAAACTCCAACTCAAAATTTAATCAAACGGTGAAACATAGCTCGTTTCATTGTGACCGCTCTCTCGTTCTGCCTGTCTATAGAATGAACAAATACGTTTTTCAACTTGCCCTGTCTAATCTTTCCACTAATCTCGGTAATTATTGCGCCTCTCTAACCCACCTGATGAGGCCAGTCTTTCTTTCTTTCGCAGCGGGAGCCGCAGTAGCGTCTCGAAAATTCAACAACAATGCCCTCACTCTCTCCGATTTGCACGCTCTCTCGTCCGATATTTAATTAGCGCGAATCAGTTATCGGCACTGAACATCTCTTCGTTTGTCTTCTCGAAGACAACCTGACTCTCTCATTTCGCCCCGGTCTCTCGTCGGTCAGAGATGCGAGAGAGCATGGGAATGGAGAGAGTCATTCCTCTTCTTCGGTAGATTTTTGTCGCCTGCCGAGGTGATAGCGACCAATTAGTAGGGGCGCAACAGCTGTTCGAACGTTTTGCGTGTTTGCCTCAATGGTTTCATGGTTTCTAGCTGATTTTCGCTAAATTTTCATTGAAAAATACCAATTTTGACAAGATTTTAGCCCGGAATCAGTTATTTTTCGTCCAAAATAGGACGATTTAATAGGAAAATGAGTGACCCAGGTGGATGGCGATGCAACAGCCGTTGGGGCATATAAATCACCCCCTTTTTATACGCTTTTTACACAACGATCCATCTCTGTTAGCCTCTCTCTTCGTCTGAACCTCTCCATTTCACGCACTCTCTCGTCTTCTCTGACCGATGTGAATGTTTGTAAAGTGGAGAGACGAATTGAGTCTCAATTCGAAAAATAACCTTGAATCTCATAGTAATCTGAGGGGCGATAATCTGCCTCCTTTTTACCACTATATGGGCTGCCGTCTCTCCATATCGCACGCTCTCTCGCCTTCTCTAACCGGCGAGAGAGCGGGGAAATGGAGAGACATGAGTACCTTCTTTTTACCACTACGGTCAATCGTGTTGATTTTCACTATCGCGATTGCCTTGCAATTATCGTCGCCCTTGGCAAATGCGATCAAATGAGGCGTACGGGTGTGAACCGGGGCCGGCATTTGTAGAGCCGGAGCCGGTATTTGTTGAACCACGCGGCATGTGACTCCGGGCATCTTGTCCGATAGTCCGTGAACTGTGTAACCCACTGCACGATATGTTTCACGCGCCATAGAAATGTTATCATTCGCTAGTCATTCACTGTGTTCGTGAGAGTACGTGTTCAATAATCCAAATTTAAAAAAAAGGTCTTTTCCGCGACTTGAACGCTCGCTCAATGCTGAAGGCGCTTTCACATCTCTAAATGGTCTTTTATTCAACCGGAAGATAGATCATGCTAAATGGAGAGCGTCTAACTCCGAGGGCACCAGTTCAAATGGCCCGTAAGGTGAGAGATCCTTCCTGGTCAATTCAATGATTCGAATGACGAGAGAGTGTGTGAAATGGAGAGAGCATCGCAATCAAATGCCCATCAACGTTTATCGTTTCCTAAGAATGGCTCGCTCCTGTTTTGGAAGGTCATTTCAATGCAATCTGTGAAATATCCGGGATGACTCTCTTTATTCCCCCTGATCTCTCGTCCGTCAGAAAGGGCGAGAGAGCATGGGAAATGAGGAGAGTCAGGGGGTCCATCTCACATGTTTGCTGGCGCTTATGACTACTAAGAGTGGCATGTCTCACGATAGGGGCCTGGCTTTCCCACGGAATCTTCCCACCTCCCTCCTCCCCTCCTTCGATCAAAAAGGCACAAACGCGAAGCAAGGCAGGCTATCTCCCTTTCCCTCGCTCACTGACAGGTTAGAGAAAGCAAGAGAGCGTGCGAAATGGAGAGAGAGAGCGGAGTGACCACAACCCCATGCAGCGCCGCTGTAATGGAATCTGTGGCGCGCGAGCGAGAAATACGTCTGATTCTCTCACTTTCGCGTGCTCTCTCGCCTGCTCTAGCCTAGATGGAGCTGCAAAATAATGGGCGAGAGCGGGTGGAAAACGAGTATGAAATGACCCCCGAGAGGCAGGCGCGCACTCACGGAATTAGTGGGGGGTAGTCAATTTGCAGCGTGCCGTTTTGTAGATTTCCCGTTTCACGCCTATTGGTTGATGTCAGGATCCATGTGCTTCCAACGTCAGTTTTCCATTTTGTGTAAGATACCTATTTTCTCCATTTTCTGCACAATCATAGCTTGATTTCACTCCTTTTCGTGTATTGACAATCAGAAAAATGCCTAACATGGTCTCTAATGTAAAATTATGTAAAGTCGCAAGCTCTCCATAATAAGATCATTATTCGAACGTTATCTCACCATTTTATCTCACTTCGCCCCCTGGCACCATGCCACCGATCTGGACCCCGCAAGCTGGAACCAGTCTGTCGGCAGATCCTTTCCGCTGGTAGCTGGATCGGATGGATCGGGCGCCGTCTCTCCATTTCGCACACTCTCTCGCCGCCCTCCGACCATGCCGACAGGCTTTAGCGGCTCCTTTCCGCCAAAGGAAAAATCGGGCTCGGGCCCGACCCGGGTAGGCGGAGCCTATGGGTTCTAGCGGGTTCCGTGGGAGCTCAGTCGACAACTTGGTTCTCATGGGCACTGGTGCGCCTTACATTTTCACTTCCCTTTTTGTGTAATTTGTTCGTTATTCTCAGCAACCACTCAGCATTATTTGTCTGTTATTTGTCACCAGCTTGTTAGTTTCAGGTCCTGTGGCATATAACAAATTGCCCTGTGGCTACTGCTAGAATCCAGCCATTCAGCTGATCATCTCGCTAACGAGCGACTCGTGTTCAAAACCTATCTACCACACTCAAAAGTTTCATTAGCGTTTCCTCTTTTCCCTCGTCTCATTGTCAACTTCCAACCTTCCAGTAATTAGCCTTCCGAAAGGGCGCTTGTGGTGTTACGTTAATTTGTTCACCCGTTATTTTGTTGTTTGTTTGTGTTGTGCTTTTATGAGGACGAGAAGCAAACTGCATTAATACTATCGCTGCATCTCGGAATTTGCAGATTGTGTGAAACTCATTTGTCCGACAAAAATAATTCTTGCCTTACATAACTTTTCCTTGCTCGCAAGTGATTCTAAGCTACTTCTAAAATGAGTGTGCTATTGCTATGTACCATTTATTGCGAATTCATCCCTATTTCTAGCACCACGCATGTCACACCTACCCACAGCGTTCCTAATAGTGCCCTAACACGACCACTAGGCCCACAGTCACGCTAATTTTCGCGCATTCCCGGGACTAGCGCGCATTAATTTCGACCCTCACCACCGTCTTATAGTCAGAGAGCGGCGAGAGAGCACGCGAAATCGAGCGACGGAGAACTTTCCCATTGTTTCTTGCACCTTGTTTGCCCCTGTGCTCCTCTAATTCTAGAGATCAAGCAAGATGAGGAGAGCATGCCTGCGGGTAAATCCCCACACCCTATCCCTCCCCTGTTTCCCTATGGCTCCTCCCACCTCACGGGGAGAGGGACAAGGGTAGGGGGAGGGGCCGCGCCCTTGCTTGTATTGTTGTACGAGTTACATGTGCGAGCGCAGGGATAGCCACTGACATTACTCACAGGATTAGCCCATTTTTCGTGTTTTCTGCTCCTTTTCTTGTACCTCTCGATTATTTCGCTATCTTGTCACGACTTCTCACGTGATTTTTCGTTATTTTTCAATCAATTTCCAGAAGATGGGAGCGCCTATCGCACTCCTCCTGCTCTTCCTATCGAATACCGTACTTCTCCCTACCGTAACCTCATTCGTCATTCTACCGTACGTGCAGATCGATTACGCCTACTACTTCCGACTCGCCCAATGTCAGGCAAAGTGCACGCAAAAGGTGAGATATTGTGTCTGACTCTCTCTCTCCCATGGAGTGTAAAAAATGACTATAAGAATACCGGTGCATTTGCCTATTAAATAACTAGCTGCTTAGTCATTTTCGACTCTCTACTCTCCATTCCACACGCTCTCTCGCTCGCTCTGACCGACGAGAGAATTTATAGTTTTACAAAGCCCAGTGGACGAAACAATAATACACCATCATATCTACACCTGAAAATAAGCACCGCTTGAAACTCAACCCGTTCTTGTCAATTTTTGAATGGACGAGACCTAACTTTCATTCCATGGCATATTTGCCATCCACACAACTCAAAAATGCATCCATAAGCCGAGATAACTGTTGAATTATTCGCGCGAATCTCAGCCTTTTCCCCTGAAAGGGAGGGAGGGGAAGTCACGATAGGGGGTCCTTGTGCTTCTAGGAATTCAGGAAATATTTGCAGGGAATGAGCATAGCTACTTCATGCTGCACCATTTCTAGAGTACACGATAGGGCATTTAAATGATTAAAGATCAAGGTTCAAAGATCAAACATTTTCAGTACGGCATCGCCGGCAAGTTTACCCTGAACGACGGCAGTACCACGGAGCAATGGGACAACACGAGCGAGGATATGCAACAGGTGCGTTAGGGGAGGAAACGGTAGCGCTTGATTACGGTAGTCGATGGGGTATGGTAGCGAAGGGTTACGGTAGTCGATACGGTAGTCAATAGGTACGGTAGTGATTGGATTAGCACAATATTGATTGGATTATGGAAGGCTGCTTTGGTTTCATATACAATGGGACAACACGAGCGAGGTCTACGGGGAACGGTATCTTGGACAACATCAAGAATCGTTACCGTGTTCTTTTTTCCAGTGCGCACTCGGCTGCGAGCAGCCCCGCAAGGGCGTCCGGGCCCGTTCTCTGCCCTCTGCGAGGATAGACGGGACCAAGTTCTGGGATCAGAGCGCGGCCGCGGCCGTGGCTGAGAAGGTATGAAAGATCAAAGATCAACGATCACGAATGGGTTCCTGATGAGAGAGCAGGCGTAAAGATCAAATATCGTCAATCATGCGGCAAATAGCACAAAAAGGATGGCTATGAGAAACCGTCCCTGTTACCTGACCAGATGGATTCTGACAGACCTAATTTCAAATAAAAAAAACAAGAGATCAAAGATCATTTTTTGCAGTCCTCGTCGTCTAGCCCGATCTCCCGTGTGAATCTGCTGTGCCAGAACGTGGCGCCGCTTGAAAAGAACGGTTTTTCCGACTCGATCGAGGGCCTGATTGGAGTGGAGGTGAGCGTGTTGTTGTTGTTGTAATCAGAATTTTAAAAATAACTCTTCATTTTACAAGCTCGCAAAATGAATTTTTAACGATTTTTCCCCTATCTCCCACCTAACTATTAGTCAATCGTTGCATCCATAAATTATGAGAGACTATTGAAACATAAATATCTGTCGGGCAGCTAGAATTATAATTTAGCTTGTAAATAAAAAGTGCCAGTCAAAGATCAATGATCAAAATGACAAAGAGTCAATGATAAACACTTTTCCGATGGCCAAACACGTCGGCCCCGTGCGTTTGCTCCTCCAGTGGAAGCATCGTCAAGTCATGCAGGGAGTGGTGATCAATGGAGGGGCGAGTATCACGGCCTCGGTTAGTCAACTCGTTGTTGTTGTTGTTGTTGTTGTTGTTGTTGTTGTTGTGTTGTTGTTGTTGTTGTTGTTGTTGTTGTTGTTGTTGTTAGTTCAACAGATTATGGTAGCGGACGAAATGAGACACGGTACTTATTAGGGTTGGCTAAACGGTAACGGGCAAACGGGCCCGTTTAAAATCGCGTGTTCTAAACGGGCCCGTTATCTCCTCCGGCCCATTACGGGCCCGTTTAGCCCGTATTTCCAACTCTAGTAGTTATCCAGAGAGGTATCAGTAGGCAGTAGGATTACGGTTCGCATTCGTCACGGTAGTTTACGATAGAATCGGCTACTGTAAATATGCACAATCGATTTACCAGTAGGACAACACATCCAGAACGCATGACCTACTTTTCAATTAGCCAATCTGTTGGCGTATTCTTGCGTAAGTAAACGCGCGCAACAATCGTAATTGAGGAGACAGAGGGGAGATAACTAGTAGAGTGATCTAGTCAGTCAAATGATGTGCAGACACCGTGCTTCTTTTCTAATTTTCCCCTCTATTCATGATTGTTCTTCTTTCTTCTAGTAGACTCTCCACTAATCTGCAGTGATAATCATTATTAGTGTGCGCTCGAGATCAGAGGGTGCATGGCAAATCATGATTCTTACGGCAAGTGCACTGAGAAATGAAAGAGTTTTGGATGTTTGGGAAAGTCTGTCTTGTCTAAATCAAATAACTCTCGAACCTAAGAAATGTAAAGAGATAGTGAAACACAATCGGACAAATGTGAAATTTAAAAAATTCAAATTTCAGATTGAATCCTCTCCCATCTTCAAAGTGGAAGGAATGCAACCGGGCACGCAGTATCTGTTCACTGTCACGGCCATTGGACCGAATGGAAAGGTACGGCTTACATTTAAGGAAGCTACCCGACAAATTTCGAACAAAAGCTTAGCGCACAATTCGATTGTCCTATGGAATAGGCATGGAATCAACCTAAAAATATGAGTCAATTTTCCATTTTCAGCTCGGTGAGGCCGTAAGCAGTCAGTGGTTCGAGGCAATCCACACGGAGAAGACTCCCGGTAACTTACATTTTCCGTTCCGCTAATATTCCGATTCCACCCTCACCCGAAATTGCATCATCACGCTAATTTCGCCTCGAGCTCGCTTGTTATTATTAGTGTAGTTGCGCAACGAGAGATGCGCGAGAGTTCTGAGCACACAGCCTCTCCCTGAAGGCTTCTCTCAATTTTGCGCACTCTCTCGCCGGTCAGCGCACTAGTCATAGCCATGAGACAATAGCCCGTAATTTGATCGCGCCCCTCCTTAGACCCGCGAGCGCGACACTCCCAAATATGCCAGCTCTCTCGCCGGTTAGATGAAGGCGATAGAGTGTGGGAAATGGAGAGAGTGTCTCTGTCTCTCGCCCGTACGAATATTAGAGTAATGATGCCCCCAGAGCGATTGCGTTTGGCTTGATGACCAGTCAGCGATGATACATTTGAGGAAAGTTTGGAAATGAAAGGAGTCAGGGGGTGTTTCAACGCTCGCATATCTCTTCAAGTGAATAATGAACAATGATATCTGTGATATATCTTAGGAAATTAATAACAGCCAATACAATGAAACTGCGGTTGCCCACCATCATGGCCCACCGAACTTACCGTATCCCCTTTCAGATGGAGCCGTTACAACTCGCTCCGGACACTCGGCCTCGCTTGGAGTCACGGCGGTAAGATTTTCGCTTCAATCTAACCCACCAAACTACCGTATCTTGATCAATCTGACCCACCGAATTCCCCAATCAAACCCAGCCAACTCCTCAATCAGACCTTCCGACCTACCGTACCATAATAAGTCTGACCCGCCATATCTACCGTATCCTCCTCTCCAGATGCTCTCGTGGACGCGTGCGCACATCGACTCGTGCCACTACCGCGTCACCGTCAAGAACGCCACCTACACGGACAAGCGAGACGTCACGATCGTGAGTTTGACCCAGCGAACCACTGAACTTCCTGACCTACCGTACTTATGATATCTCACTGTCAGTCTACGCAAACCGATCCTTTCTGTACTGCTCGAATTCAATCAATCAGAGATCTGATGCAGCAGACCATTCCTTAACGTGATCCGACCCACCGACCTACCGTACTCCTTCAGGATACCTCTCCCGGTCTCCTGCTCACGCATCTCGAGATGGACTCGGAGTACGAGATCGCAGTGGCCTCTTCGGACGTCGCCGCCACGCCCTTCCCCCGACCACTGGTGTTCCTGCTAAAGTAAGCGATCTGGCCTACCGAGTTTGCAATCTGACACACCGAGCAACTTCGATATTTATTATTCTATCAATTACCGAATCCGATTTTCAGAACGTACACGTGCGCGCAGATCTTCGGTCGCGGTTCACTGCAATGTCGTAAGTTACTTATTCAATGGGTTACTGTAGGGTTGTCTATTCGGAAAACGGAATTCCGTCAATTTCATTCTTCTATTCATTTTATCCGAATTGCGGCGACCGTACTTCATTACGTAAGCTAAATTCCGAATAGATTTCGGAATTCCGTCATTTTCCATTCCCCGCTCTGGGTGCGGTCTTCGAATGTGATTTGAGTCAGAATAATAAATTATTCTTGTTGAGTTTCACTCGCACACAAATGAATTTAATTCTAATTCACTCCAAATTCTATTTGGAATTCCGAATAGAAATTGACCAGTCAGTTTTATCCGCGGAACTGCGAATGATTATGGAAATTGACTCGGCTATTCGGATAGATTTCCGTATAGACAGCCCTAGGTTACTGTAGGGTTAATTGTCGAATACTGCACTTTCTCGAGAACTCATGTAATACGTAGACGTGACTGTATCCTCTGCAAATAACGCAGTAGCAGTTTGTAAGTTACCGTATGCCAGTTCGACAGGACAGATTTCTAATTATCCACTTGCAGCGCCCGAGCCCGTCGACGAGTTGGTCGTGTCCGTTCGGCCGAACGGCACTGCGCACATCGCCTGGAAGCCGTCGGCCGACGCGAGTCAGGTGCTGACGTACGAGGTGAGCGGGGCTGGCGCGGATGGGGAGTCTGATGAAAATGATCAGAAATCGGGCGAGTTCGTCGGGTCAGATTCAGAACTTCGCCCCTTTCCAGATTCTCGCTCAGCCGATCGCGCCCTGTGACGCACCGCCCAACCACATCTTCCTCAACGCGGTGAGTGATCTGACCCGGAAGAACTACCGTAGCCTGAAAATATCTGACCCACCGAACTGCCGTAACCTAGAACCGATAGTGGCATCGTAGTCATTCCCTATGCAACTCAAACGTTGCCAAAGTAGTTAGAAAACTTGCTTTCCGAATGCTCTAGAGGGTTGTATGTCAGTCTTACCCACTTTGCTACCCCCCCCCTTTGAATCTGACCCACCGTCCTACCGTAATCCCCGTTCTCCTCAGGCCTCCTCCTCCGCTCAACTCCAACTGGGCGAGACACGGCCGTGCGAGTACGCCATTCGCGTCACGAACTATGATCTGGTCGGAAGGGACTCGTCAAGGTAAAAGATGTGACCGAGCGAACCGATGGGTTACAGTAGGCTGAAAAATTATCGTTCGAATTGGAATTGTTTTTAAAATTAGCTTAGCTACGACATAGACGAACCGATGGGCTAGGAGAAACCAGAAAAACGCCACTCCGAAATAATACAATCGATTTTCACAGGATATCTGTTAGGTTTCATATGGTCCCTAAAGCCAAACAATCGCTATCTAGTCAATGCATTTCTGCCTCCCCATTAAAAATATTTGATGCGCTAACTGGCAGTTCGTGCTGTTGCGCACACAATCTTTTGTACTTTATGCTCACAATAAGCCTGAGATTGCACGAACAAATGAAAAAATGCTGCACAAAAATGGTTTCTGAAAAAAATTGTACTTACCGTATCTCCTCAGTACCGAAATCTTTCTCAGGGAAACGCGCGTGGTCATGCCGATGGCTGGCAAGCTCTTCTCGGCTAACGTCGATGGATTGATCGCCGCTGGTGAGTGCACTCTCCTCATTTCACATACTCTCTCGCATTGTCTGACCGATGAGAGATTTTGCTGAGAACTCGATACACGGTGCAAGAGAGTACGCGAAAGTGAGAGAATTTTCGAAAAAATGGTCATTTTTGTCAGGCGCCGCCACGTTCCTCGTGCTGTTCCTGCTGCTGACGTGCAAGTGCTGCATGAGCTGCAGAGGTCGGAGGGCAGAAGACAGAAAAAAGCATCTGGTCGGATACGTCTGATGACGTCATCGTCGTCTGACTCTGCCCTGATCTCTAGCGCTGTCTGATCGGCGAAAGAGCATGAATCCGGAGAGACGTCATCGTTCGCCCCTGTTAGCTGCCCCCCCCTTCCACCCTGTGCCTATTCGCTAGCCTTTCCACATCACGTGCCGGGTCCAAATATACAATATCGCAAATATGTTCATGAAGTCTACGAGTCATTGCCGTTATTATCGAAAACGAATTGCATTGTATCTAGCTTTAATTGGTCGCGGTCGTCGGGTGTATTCAAGCATTTGTACATAATAAAGTGAATATTCTTTGCGAAAAGTGTAGAAATCTGAGTTTTGATGGACATTTTCATCCATAATGAAATTACATCGATGTTCAGTTATGCTTCGCAGCGTTCGTAAAAGCACCAACGAAATCGATGATACGATTTCTCAGTTGTTCCTATGTTACCACAGCTTCAACTCTGGAATAGGCTCCGAGTCTTTTTAAGACTGTATTGTTATTTATAACATCTAAAGAAGGATGTAGAACAATTGTATTTGTAGCGAAAACTGATCATTCAATAGACCTGGAATGTTCCAGAATAAATTGCACTCCGATCACTCTTTTCTCCCGGTTTGAATCCAACTTCATTCCCACTGATAAGCCCAATCGATTAGATCTTCAGATCAATGACTCTCTTCATTTTGCATGGATTCTTCAAGGTCAGAGAGAGCGAGAGAGTACTGGAATCGAAGAGACCGAGAGCAATTCACCTCCTGATAATTTGCGTGGCGAGAAACACTATGAAAACGAGAGAAGACGAGAGAAAAGATGATGATAAAAAGCTAAAGTGCTGAGATAAGCGCACACTCCACTCGTTTCGCGATCTCTTTTGGTCAGAGAAACGAGACAGTGCGCGAATAGGTGAGGATCAGACAGAGGGCCGATTGTGGAAAGATAAGGCTTATTCTTTATTCACAGGGAAGACTCAACGTCTATCTCCAACGCAAGCAAATATGAAGTCGAATATGTGAGTTTCATTTATTTTTGAATTTGTAATTTTTTGTTTCACTCAAATTTCAAAGCCAAAGCAAGGACACCAAAGTGTTGCATTTATCGTTTATCACTGCAAAAATATTGATTATAAATAATTAAATTAAATTGGCAGTGGAGAAAGCCGGGATTACCTATTCGTTGACCAAGATGCTCTCATGTTCGCACAGGCTCAGAGATGCCAGTGAGTTGTTGATCTTTGATCTTTGGCCAACCATCTCTGATGTTCAATGTACATCGTGACCTTTCTACTATAGTTATCCAGGTTTTTTGTATTGTAATTTCTAAATAATAATTATAGTAATAGTTATTTCATTTCAGGGCAAACCGTCGCCGGTTCGTGTGTGCGATCCTCGCGTCATTGTCACCGCCACGCTCATGACGTGATCTTTGATCTCTGATATTAACGTTGTTTGCCCAAAGCCTCTTACAAATAGACCTCAGAAAACATAGACCATTAAAACACAATGCTAGCAACGCCACGTGACGTCGTTTGCTAGCCATTTAGTCGCTGTTAGCATGGACGAAAAAAAAAAGTGAAAAAAACACCCGATGTTGCCTCTTTCTCGGGCTTGAATTGGCGAATAAAGAACATTTAGTGAAATATAAATCTTCAGTGTCTTCTATCTCACCATCGACGAGCCTCTCTTCGATCGCTCCGCTCCCCAACTGAGCGAGTCCGCCCTCTTGGCCAAGCACGCACCACACTTTGTGCAGTTTACGAGAAGGTGAAGAGATAGCGTGCGAAATTACGAGACCGGAAGACCCGGAACAAGTTTATTATAAAACACACCATGAAAGAAATTTTTATACAGATTTCTAGAGGTTTCTTATGACGATTCCCGGTATCCTTCGAATTTTTCGTGTATGATCAAAACCACTTTCACAGATTCAACAAGCAATACGAGACAGAGGATCATGCCCAGACCGCACTCAAAAACTACGCCAAGCAGATGGAAGAGGTCGAAAGGTGATTTTTTTTATTTTACCTTTGATTTTTGAATTCCGAACCGACCCTGCTGGCTTGAAAGAAATGTTTGATTTTGAAGTTTTCCTGCTATTACAATGATTGTGCGGTGCTACTATTTCAGGAATTTGTGAAACACAACCCGTGTCCATGTTTGTAGATCACTTTTTTCTCCCCCCATCTGATCTCTGATCTTTGATCTTTGACCTCCTTCAGACTAAACGAGGGACTCGACGTGCCGCAGTACGGCGAGAACGAGATGTCCGACTGGAGTGACGAGGAGTTTGCCAAGGTATGGCAATTTGAATTTTGAATTTCGCGCCCTTTTACAGTACTGAAAAAACTTCCTCTTGCATTTTCAAATATTGTGGGAAAATGGCGGGAGATAATAATTTCAAATCTCAGACCCTTCTTCCCCTCGACTTCTACGAAACGATGAGAACGATCAACGAGGAGGAGGACGGAGTTCATCAGCCGCATGCCCAGGGTAGAGTGTCGAAGGTCAAAGATTACAGAAAATGTGTAGATATGACTCAAAAATTGAAACCGTAGTCAATTGATTCACTAGTTACCGTACACAGACAAATCGATACTGTATTAGTCGCTACCGCCTCCAAAAAAATCAATACCGTACCCTCTTCGTAACAGAACCTCCAACGCGCCCTGGTCGAGTCGCCCAAGTACGATCACTTCGACTGGAGAGCGTACAACGTCGTCACACCCGTCAAGGCTCAGGGTGAGACGATTATTCCGTTCCGCTATTCCGGTATTCCGCTCTGTTGATAACAACAGGAACAGACAGTATTTGTGAGATTTTCAGACATGATTAAGATTATCACTTTCCCGTTCTGAACGAGCTGGTGATTTGAATCAGGAACGAAGTCGAATCCGAGAACAATTCTCGCTCGCTAGAGACTCAAAATCGAGAGATAAGAGCTAGTAGACGATAAGAGCATCGATTCTCACTGTTGCGCTGATTCAATGTTCATTTTGTATCTAAAAATGTGCCAAGAATCTTACCTACAACGATCGGCGATGGAAGATGTTTCACACATGTTACTAAAAGACATGCGGAGCACATCTTTAATAAGTATTTGATGGGCAGTGGGAAAGTTAAAAATATTCAAGACATGTGCACCTATGCCTCGCTGTATCCGCCTTGCCTGTGTACCAAGCGTGGTCTACTGACCACTGTAAAATCGCTTTGATAATGGAAGTGACTTTACCTTTACTTTAGCCTTAACCTAATCCATAACCTTAACCTTAGCCTTACCATTAAGGCAAGTGCGGTTCGTGCTGGGCGTTCGCTGCCACGGCCACCGTCGAGTCCGCCTGGCTGATCAAGAACCCCAGGATGTGAGTTGATTTGATTTATTTATTAATCACTAAAATATTGCAATTGGACGCCTGGCACTTGCCGACTTCCACACCACCATAATCCTTCTATGCTCCAACCGAACTTGCTATTCGGGCAGAATTCTCACGGATCATATCGTGACCTAACCATCCGTATCTTCCAGAGCCTACCATTTTCCCCCATCGTACTCCCATTGAATCCTAACATACCGTACTTTCAGTCCCCATCGTATCGTATCCTAACATACCGTACCTTGCAGACCCGCATCCTCTCGGAGCAGACGCTGCTCGACTGCGATCTGTCCAATGACGCGTGCGGAGGAGGAGATGAGGACAAGGCTTTCAGGTTTGTAGTTTGATCTTTGATCTTTAATCTTTTACAATCTACATTTGCGCAAGACTAACCTGAACCGTTATTAGATAGGATAATCATCTGCGATCAATACATTCCTCACATTACGAAATAAATGGCAAACTGCAAGGAGCGCGAATACGACAAATAAGGCAAATCTTTTGTCAGATTCACCACCGTCAAGGCCTCGCGTACCTCGCTGACTACCCGTAGTGGCACACAGACAGAACAACTGCCTAGCCGACTCATTCAGGAACAGGACCAAGATCGATGTGAGGATGTTGTCTTTTATTTCTTATCTATTACATCGGATCTCATACTTACTCAATCATTGAATGCCGTTTTAGAACAACAACATGCAAATTTTAGCCGAGTGTAGTAACTAGTTTCTGATGTTTGATCGCTGATCTTTATTCTGTGATCCATGATCTTTGATCTCTTCCTTGCAGGTATCCTACTTATTCTATCGATAATTGTTTGCCGATTACGCAATAACAATTCGCGGATCTTTACTCTTTGATCTTTGATCTTTACTCTATGATCTTTGACCTCTCTCCTTCCTCTCAGGTCGCCTACTTCCTCAACCCGGACGAGAAATCGATGATCGACTGGCTCACCAACTTCGGCCCCGTCAACATCGGTGAGTCTTTTTTCACTTCTTTATCGTTTTGGCCTAGCCTTTGCTCGCAGAGTATTCCTCCATTCTCATTCCACACTTCTTGAAAATTCGGAGCGGCTGGGTCAAATATCGCAGAAGTTCGGAATCTTTCCGCATTGACCCCCTTCTTGCCGAGATATGATCCTTGACGAAGATCCACAGTAGAGTGAATCAGCCACATGTTCGATAAGTGTTCTTGGACTGCTTAGCCTGAGATAAGGCTTTGCTTATTGTCAAGCCCCTTTGCGCGAACTGGCGAACGTTCCCTCACCTTTCGAGGAAAATTTAGTCATACATTAAATTCTCCAGGCATGTCCGTGATCCAGCCGATGCGTTCGTGGAACTCGTCGAGATCTTCTACCCGACTAGGAACAGTGCAAGAACGAGTTTGTAATTTGTAATTTGATCTTCGACCTTGAACTTTGATCCCGAGGAGTATCTCAGTACTCAGTTTAGTGCTTTCATCGGTGAGCACTCACGTGATCTTTGGTGATTTGATCTTTGATCTTCCCCCCGGTGATCGGCCTTCACGCTATGCTCATCGTTGCTACGGTACGTCCGACGCCGGAGTTCCGTACTGGATCATCAAGAATTCATGGGGACAGGTATGAGGAATGGGAACCACAAGCTCCGCCCATTGGTCTCCTCTTATTTTGATCTTTTGTTTATGGTACTGCAGGCTCCGCTCAATTTGATCTTTGTGAACAGTAACATGTGCTGTGGTACGCTAATAATTTTGTTTGGAAGACCAATTTAATACTAAAAATTAGAAGTTCTGCGGTAACATCTTGAAGCAGTCTTGAAACATACTTGAGATAATAAATCGCTCGAATTATCTCCTATTCTTGAAAAATTATTCTGAGAAATGAATATTGTGCTAGTAGTCAATCAATCAATCAATACTTCTTTTAAGAAGTAAAATTAAATTTCACTACCCACTAATCAATAAATCATTTCAGTCGTACGGAACAGAGGAGGATTCATCTACTACCGTAGAGGAGTCAACGCTTGTTTCGTAGAGGACGAACCCGTCGGAATTCTCGCCTAATCAACCGATTTTATCGATTAACCGTCTCTTATTTCACACGATCTCTCGCTCAGTTTGACCATGAGAGCGTGTTTTCCCAGTACTAATTTGTCTCACGCGTAGTCTTCCAAACTTGTTGATTTGCGAGTGCTAGCGATAAACCTGTTGAAGTTTTATCATTCGAAATACTTTATTATACAAGTATAGTCTCCCTCAGACCACAGAGAATTGTGTTGAGGGCATAACAGGGAGGGTGGTAATTCAACAGCTCTCCTCATTTCGCGTACTCTCTCGCTGCTCTTACTCGAGAGAGGTGAAGAGAGACGAAAATTGCCGCGAAGGCCGTAACATCTGTGCAAACACCACTGCAGTAACAAAGAAACCAGGAAACCGAAGAAAACCTGTCTGACTCTCCCGATTCGCGTACTCTCTCGCGTTGTCTAACTGGCAAGAGGAACCGTCTGATTGAGAGAGTGGATAGCAGTGCTAATTGGGAATGAGTGGCACAATGGAGGAACTATACAGACATTAGTAGGGCTGTCAGGGTGAAGAATCCGTTTCTTCATTCCTCTCACCGGTCTAACACTAACAAGAGAACAGAGAGGAAATGAAGAGTCGGATCTTCATACTGAGAGCCCAAGATGGAACGTGATTATGGGAAAGAAGACAGTGGTTGTGAGGATACAGGAAAATCGGAATCCTGACGTTGGATTAAACGAAAGATCAAAGATCAAGTAATAAGATCAAAGATCAGTAGCGGTCGGGTCGTCGCAACTGAGGAGGCACGTCCTGAAGACCTGCAAAGGAAAGTTAGTGGATCGTCTCTCCATTTCGCGCACTCTCTCGTCACTGTAACCGCTGTAACCGGCGAGAGAGCACGTAACACGAAGAGCTACCCGTAATAATTTTTGTATTGTGAATTGCCCAATGCACAATATTGATGTGGCCCATTTCTTGATCGTTTTGTGCCGAACTTGAAACATATTTGTTCAACACAAAATTCGAATTTCTGTTCAAAAATGTATAAGAATTTCAATGAAAGTTTGTTTTTTTTTTAAAAAAGTATTAGCGTAATATAATTTATATATCTTACCTCCTTCACCGGCGAGTACTGGCTCGCATCGTCGTGCAGTGGAGGCGCGGAGGCGAAGGGGCCTGCGGAATATCGATCTTTGATCTTTGAACTTTGTTCGCCTTGAAAATGTTCGCCGAACCTTCCTCTTTTATCGATTTTATGTAATCCTGAAGGTCGTTTTTTATCTCGCTTCAATCAGACCGGTAGGTCCTCCACAATAGCCCCTCTCCATACCGTAATAATTTTCCTCTAGAGCGGGGAGAGGGTGTCTCTTCACTCTACTATACTGTACCAGCCGCTTTCCGTGAGGAATTTTATAGCGTACCCTAAATCCTTTTTTTACAAATTGAATACTCACACTCATACGTTCAATTACGATGCTTCGGTTTGGTTTCCAACTGATTCCATAACCAATCGGTTCGTAACTACGAATTCTATTGGTGAACTCACACTCATGCAGCACACTGATCCTTCCCTTGCTCGTGCTCCGATCCCTTGTCGAGGGCGGGGAGAGGGTGTCCCTGCGTGACTCGCGCGCTGTCGAACGTCCAGGTATTCCTGGAGGAGGAGAGCAAAGATCATCAAAGATCAAACATCATTCTGTTAAGCGATACATCCTGTTGATGCATTTAAAATTGTAAAGATGGCTATACAATTTATGATTGGGTCTATGGACGAAATTCACGAGAGACTCTTGGTATGCAATTATTATGATTGTTTACAGATACGTGAGCTTGCTACACATAAGGTATCCGGACCAATGAAGTATTTGAGATATCGTTGAAACTCATCATCATTCTCGTTACACTATCTACTCATTCTGTAAAACGAAAAACAGTAGCTAATTTTCGATTTTCTGTCAGGGGTCAAAGCCAACGAAGTCTTTTCTAAGTATTTGTGAGAAAATTGAAAAACTGAAACTAACCCGTTGATCCGGCACCGGCGAGGCGAACCGTAGAAGGACTGGCCTGAAATTTATTCTGCTTATTTTCGAAATTCTTCAAAGCATCCAAAACAACAAAAAACAAGATCAAGGAATTGAAAGGTACAAAAAATATCGGCTAACTTTCTTGCCTCCTCCAGAATCAGAGAGAGATGGAGTAGATGGGCGAGGAGAGACGAGGGCGGAAACCTGAATATAAAAGATCAGAGATCAGAGATCAAAGATCATCAGAACATAGTCAGCTCGTGGTTCGTGTTCATTCGGGGATATAAGAGATTCAGAAATCAGTCAAGGAAAACATCTCATTTTAAAATTGCACGTGTGTCATGGGTACAATATTTCCCAATATTTCTATTCACTGCGTTTATTTGATTGTGATCAATTGTCCACTTTATATGGACTGAGCCTTATTGAATGGAAACGGATGATTCCCATTGTAAAATTCCAAAGTTCAACATTTCACAACATTATCACATTTACGTTTGATGGCACATTTACGTTTGATACAAATATTTAAATGCTTACTCCGGCCCTTTTTCCTTCCGTCCGCGGTTTTTTTCGAAATCCGCCGCTGAAAATCACTCGGCAAACGGCGAATGTGCCCAGCGTACAGAAGGCGATGGAAAGGATGATCAGGCAAGAGATCATTACTATTGAAGTCGCGGTAAGCATCTGAAAGGGCGATCAAAGATCAAAGAATGAAATTGCGGACATCAGCAAAAATTAAGCTAAATCGGAACACAACAATAGTGATGAGGCGGTGTTCAGTAAATAATTGGTTGTCAATACGCAGCATGTAGGACAGAGAGAAAGAGTTCCAAGATCAACAGAAAAAATGTGGAATTGACGAAATGTTACAATAAAACGAGTGCGATTTATGGTAGAAAGGAGAATAGGAGCCAAGTGTGAACTGTTCGCACACTGAAGGGCGCGAGATTGCATGATCAGATAAGGGCGAACTTCTTTGCGAGTAGCATGTAATTACTTATCTAAGTTTGGCAAAATTTCTCTCGTTTCGATTTTCGCAACGAAAACACTAGGGGTCCTCTAGATCAGCATTGAAAAATGGCCCAAACCTGTGGAATAGTAACGAAAATATCGCTGAAAAGGCTAGAAAAAAACGAAGTATTATAAATAAAGATGGTAAAGCCAATGAAGGTTCGTGCTGGAAGAAAAAAAAAGAAGAAAAATATTATTCGAAAAGCGGAAGTGAATCACTCAAGGCATTTCAAACAACATTATTTCGATTCGGAAGTAAAGAGAAATATCATGAATTTTTGCGTGCTCGAAATATGTTTCAGAATCTAATAAAAAATAAGTGAATGTGACAGGTGATGATGAGATTGAGTAGAGGCACAACGTTCAGAGAGGGGAGATAATCCAATTATCGCGGCAAATCATTCTTCGTGATTTGAGAGACAAAGGGTAAATATAACTTGCGAAACATATTCCATATCTCACTGATAAGGATAAAATATGCAAATCTGAATTTAAATTCTTATCGAGAATTTCGAAGTATTATCTACGCATTGTCTCGCAGATCACGAAGAATGATTTGCCGCGGAGAACAAAGGAGGTCTCCCTCTCTGGCACGCTGTGAGAAGTAATAATGAGAAGATGGAACAGCTGGAAATGTGATGAAAAAATGATTGTGAGATAGAAAAAACATAAGAACATTAAAAAAATTGGACATCTACAGCTCTCGTTTCTGGTTTTAGAATCGCGTAATTAGTTGTGCTCGAAATTTAGAAGAAAATGTCGGAAATTCAGTGATGAAAAGCGGTTGGCTCCGGAAGAAAAGAATGATTCAGCACAAGAAAGAAGAAGAAGAGAAGAAAGGGGAGCGAATGTCATCGAAACAGCAATGGAAAAGGGTTGAAAGGGCTCACGGAATGGGGAGTGAATTGTGGATTTTTTTTTGTTTTAAACTATACAAATTGGACTGAACGAGTAATGCAGAAGATAAAGAGACCGAACTTGGAGATGTCCTGAAGAATATTAAATTCAATTTCAAACTCATTTAATTTGTCAATTTCTGCTGCAGCATGCTTGAATATAAGACGGTTTGACCAACACTGAACCCGCGCCTATATCGAAAATATACAACGTATAGTACAGATGGGCCCCGGTGGACCACATGGTTGGGCTCTATTGGAATCCTTCCCTATTTCCCCCATCTCTCATCTGTATCTCCCTCCTCGGGGGCGCATCGCTTTCCTTTGTGCGGGTGAGGGCAGGAACTATCTATCTGACTCTCGATTTGGCTTGCTCTCCGCGTTTCTCTGACCAGGGAAATCGAAAGAATGGATGAGGAACAACGGCGACAGTGGGCAATGCAGGAAGAGAAGCGGTGCAAGTCGGGGAATTGCATTTTCATATCTTCATATTTATCCCGACATTAAGGCAATGGCCCTGCAGGGACGTTAGGGAGAGGATTGGGATCTTCGTACTCAGTGTCATGCTATCGGGGGGGGGTCATGGGATGCTATCGTCTTATGTGGTTTTAAAATCAAGAAACGGTCGGGTCTTTGATCAAAAGCCCGTAAAAAATCATGCAAATTTTCGCTTGAACAAAAAACGATCCGTACATTGATCGGATCGTTTTCTTTTAATTCAAGCATTTGCCAAACTCGCATTATTTAGCTCTTCTGGCAACTGAGTAATACTATGTAGTAAAACAGTTTTTGAGGTGACGTCGTCTGCAGCCAATGATATGAAAAGTTTACATGCGCATCGTCATCCGCACCATTGAGAACTCCGAAAAACACAGATTATTGAGATTTTTCAGATTATTGAGATTTTATAGCTGTGCCAACTCTTGGTCCGACTCTAACGCAAATGTCATCATAGATTTACGGTCTGTCTCTCTCATTTCGCGAACCCCTTTTTTTTCTCTGATTGCCGAGAAACAAGGCAAAAATGGGGAGACAGTGACCATTTCTCGGGAGAGTCGAATTCGAAGCGTAGAGAATATTTTTTCTTCGGTCAGATCTATGGTACTCTCCATGTTTCCAATTAACTCTGCAAGAACTTCCTTTTTCCATAAATATTTTGAAACTCACAAAAATAAAGTGATCAGCCGTGATCAGCATCGAATTCGATGTTATTAAGAGACCTGCTCTGAGAACATTTACCATTTCGTCAATTCTCAGGGCATCGCACCACGATTTTGGATTCCGGTCTCCATACTCATAGGGCCTGAGGGGCCTTTGTCCTTGTTTACAAAAATGATGACGTCACCGGACACATTGCGCAATGCGGTGCGCCAGGTGCGGGCATGTGGAAAAACATGTGGAAAAAAGACAAAGGCCCCTCAGGCCCTATGGAGAGTATAGAGACCGGAATCAAAAATCCAGGAGCGAATGGTGAATTTTCTCAGAGCCGGTCTCTTAAAACGGAACATGGAATTATTCTCTCCTTCCCTTGTCCCTCATACCTCTCACATTCAGGCTGTTGTACCATGATCTGAAGTTGTAATTTCGATGGTATTTGTTCTCCCTTCCTCCATTTTTTCCTATCATGAAAGAGAACGGTCAGTCGTCTTCCCCTATCTACGCAACTCCTGAGAGAAAACAAAGGCTGATGTCTCCGTAATTCGTCTTATGCCTCGTTCGCATCTAATCCACACGGATCTCTCATTTCACAATGCTCTTTCGTCGCGTAGAAATACCGAAAGATCATTCCGAAATGAGAGATCCGTTAAATGATTTCCCAGGCCTGATCTGATCGTCTTTCGTCTCTCCTTCTCTTCGTCTCCCCTCATCTCTCGCACTCCGTCACCCGATTTGTACCAACTATAGGATGGCTTATTGTTAGCAAGAAATGACTCTCCTCATTTCACATGCTCTCTCGCCTCTCTGACCGGTGAGAGAGAGTGCGAAACGAAGAGACGGCGGTCCGTATTGCGCACTCTCTTCATCTCCCCTGATCTCTCGCACTCAGTCGCCCGATTTGTACCAACCCCCATTCATCCCCTCCATTCAGATACTGGCATATCTCTGTTTTTTGGCCCAGCCTTAGTATTCCCTCCCTATCATTCTCATTCCCTATCGGTCGTAGGCCGGGCCAAAAACAGAGAAGTTCCTAGCTATTCATTCTCTTTCCTTGGAGGCGGGCGGACGGAACTGATCCGACTCATGTCCAGACCTCATAATTCACAGCTCTATCATTCCATATTCCGATATTGTTCTTATCTATTAGCATTTGTTATTCTCTACTCACTCTCGTCATTCAGATGGACCGTCCGGTTAAAGAGGAGATAGTCGATCCTCCAGCACCGGAGAGACAGGTGTGACTTGGGAGTTCAACTTAGTGCATTTTTATACTGAAAATAAGGAGACGGTTATGAGGTTACTCTTTGCAGACTCTGAAGGTGCCTCCGACGGGATCCTCCGATGCGACGGCAGGACTCACTCCGGCCGCACTCGCTTCCATCGCTGCCACTGTTGTAGAGTATATGAGCAACAACCCTCAGCGTCGCAAGAAGCACAAGGTTATTCTTGCACTTATACTTAGTTAGATAGCTGTTAGATAAGTTATACTTACTGTTGGACAAGTTATACTTACAGCTGACCTAGCGTTGTCTTACGACTGTAAAATCGGTTGGCGTGGATACATTTTTACCTTCACCTATACTTAGTTCGCCACTCAAACGATGTGTGCGGGGAGGGCGGAACGGGGCTATACATAAAGCAGAGTGCGCAATACGTGTCGCCGTATCTTCATTTCACACACTCTCTCGACCGATGCATTGGTGAGAGAGTACGTGAAATGAAGAGACGGTGACCCGTGTTGCGCACTCTAAATACTATAAAGCAACTTGAAACTGATTCGGCATGTTTCAGGTCGAGGCTCCCCAAAAGTCGGCCCTCGTTGCTTCTGATGCGCGCCAGGCTCTCCCGGACCTCCAGCTCCCCCCATTCCCAAGCTTCCCAGTCTTCCCCACGTTCGGTCCCGCAATGGCAGGCCCGCCGACCGCTAGCGGATTCGTCAACAACAACGATCGATTAGCTGCCGTGGCCCGCACTGGAGCTGCAGTGCCGCTGTCCCAGGCAGAGGCCGATCGAGTCGTCACTCAGGCCTGCGACCGAGTTGTTGGCAATAATCGGGCATTCTCGCTTCCCGAGTCGACCCTGTGGAATCAGTTGATTGCGAGAGAGATCCGGGGACAGTTCGCCGGCCGCCCCTTCGCGTTGGTCGTCACATCGCTGATCATGCCGAAAGGCGCCCACATGTCCGCCTTCTGCGAATCCCATGTCCTGCCCCTCTTCTCCCGCTGGGATAATGGTCTAATTGTGGTCGTATCGTACTTCTCGCACAAAACCGAACGAATGAACAATTTTTACATTTTTTACATTTTTTGCATTCGGCGAATACGCAATGAAAAATTGTTTTTATTGTTTTATATTTTTGTCCACCCCCAATTCCGGAAATCCCCCCGAACATGCACGGTGAAATATTGCTCAAAATAGGTGAAAAATGAGAGCTGCGAAATACAAAAATGCACCGGAATCGCGATTATGCGCGAGCCGGGGTTTAGTCATTAGCTAGAGCCAGCTCAGTGGAGCTCTTGTTGACAGCTGTTTTATTTATGTGTTTTACACTGCTTTTATTGTCAAATCACGTTGCTTTGTTTAATATAATGTTCCAAGGTCATGGCCGTGCACAACGGACGAGAGTGTGATGTGGGGGCATCCCGCGGGTCGTCTGGATCGACGACTGGCCGATTCAGGTTTGAATTTCTCGCATTGTTCGAGTCATTGTGTTGGTGGCTGGCCGTGTTGGACACATTCCAGCCATCCGCTCGTGCCAGAGCACTGGGAAGTCACCGGCGGTCGTCAATGGAGTCGATTCTATGAGGTTTGTAAAATTGCTTATTTCATTTTGGCTTGGAACTATTGGTTTGCGTTGAAAGTTCTCTTTATGATCAATTAATTCAACGTACGCTAATTGTAGCTAAAAATTTAAATAAATATACAGTTGTAATAGCCGTTCAATTCAGATGTCTCCTCCGTCCCTTCTCACTGGGACTCCGAGTCTGCCAGCCACGGTATGTCCATTTTTCAATTCGAACCTAGGGGGGCAGCGTATGTTCCCGATGCGAAACGCGATACAGTATACTAGCAACTTTTTTCGAGCGAATCGAATATTGATTTTATTTTTAGTCGTCTTTAAATTATTTATTTATTGACCTTTTTTGAGTTTAATTAATTTTCTCACTCACAAACAATTATACAACTCAGACATATCGTATACATCGCTTATCATGCGCTGAATTCGCTATTAGCTTTAAATATGACGACTTTCTATTTCGACTCTACTAAATTTTGTGTTCTCTTGGTCTGCACAGTTTCCCTGAAGTGTCCATCTGATTAAACCGCTCTCAATCCCTTCCCCTAACCCCACCACACCTCCCCCATGCCCGTGTTGCTCGTGATTTCGTTCGGACGACTTGTGTGAGCCCTTAAATGTCCGAATCCCTCATGTTCGCTCATTTTTCCTCATTTTTGGTCTCCCCCCGAGTCCTATCAAGTGTCCATCTGATTAACCGCTCCCAATCCCTTCCCTAATCCCACCACACCTCCCCCATGCCCGTGTTGCTCGTGATTTTCGTTCGGACGACCGTTGTGACCTCTTGAATCCCTGAAATCTCACGTACTCGCTATTTTCCTCATGTTTTTCTGGTCTCCTCGAGTCATATCAAGTGTCCATTTCAACACACTACTCTGATTGCCTTCTGCTAACCCCAATAGACTTCCCCCATGCTCGGATTACTCGTGATTTTCGTTCGGACGCCTGCTGTGAACCTTTAAATGACAGAAATTTCGCTTTCGTGCCTGTTTTTCCATGTTTTTCGACTCCCTCCAACTTCAAATGTCAAAAGAACGGTTTGAGGTAGTATATAACAAGTAATGATTCGAGTTTCTTTGCTATCTGTAGGAAGTATCTAGCCTGAAAGTGCCGGGTGGAATTTGAGAGCGCCTTTTCATACTCGATCAAATGGAGAAAAATCGAATCTTACAGATTCGTGGACGGGTTCAAGTCATCGATGATGGAAGTGACTCGACAGTGGGTGAAAGGAGTTGGATTCGGCATTCTGATGAAGAGCACCGATCTATATGAGGGTAAGCGGATCCGGCAAAACTGAAATGGAAATACCGTCCATCATACTGCATCGGCGTTTCAATAGGCGCATGAACGACAGGTCCTATAGTTGTAATGATAATGTGGTGATAATTTTTGATAAAATAGAACCGAGAAACTGGCAACCATGCCGATGACCATTTGGTGTTTCATGGCGCGCTCATAAGCTCGATTTCACTCCGGGGTGCAGTGAATTTGTCTTTCCCTCGAAAATCGAATAAAATGCGCAATGCCTTGTACTCTTATATTTCATCGACGATTGTCTAATCCATAATTTCTTCTCGTTTATCTTTTTCTAATTTCATTTATTTTTGAGGCACGATCATTCGTTTCCTTCGCCGTCTCGAGGAATTGCTCAAGGAGATGTCAGCTGCAGCTGACGTCATTGATAATAAGAAGCTAAAGGTGAGGAAAACTGACTCTCTCAATTCACCATGCTCTCTCGGTGTAACTAGCGGAGTCTATGGCCGGATCAAATCACATTTGCCGGCTCCTATAGAAAGTTGGATGATTAGGAAACGGTGGTCTATTTCCCGGTCGCGGAATAATTGATAATTTTGCAGAGTACTTTCGATGACATTCGCTCTGCGATCAGACGCGATATCGTCTTCGCTTCCAGTCTCTATTTGTAATTCGATAATCTGAGGATTACGGTGTCTGTAAATCGATAATCTGAGAGTTACGGTATGGATGTTTTTGTTACGGATATTGTATTGTTATTTGGACTGATTTCATTTCATGATTTCACCTAATTTATTTGTAAAGAAGAATGTGCGTAATGAAATTATGTTATTTACTGAGTAAAGTTGTTTTCATAGAGATCCTCATGAAAAGTTTCCAGAGGTTCGCAGTACCTCTGAATTACCTGCTGGAGTCGAAGTCGTGTATCATAATTTATCCGTTCATACCGTATTCCTTCCCCACCCAATTCCCTATTCTCGTGAGTGAGCTTGAACATCAATGGAAAAGTTACCATCCGCATCAAGACAGATTCGACCAACAAGCGTTCATTTTTAGTTGCTTATCGAATTTTTGTTGTCCCAACCATATAATTGAAATCAAGCTCAGACAAACAAAAAATATTATAAAGTTTAGCAATTTTTGAAAAATAAGTTTGTGATTAGCTAGGAGTACTGTATGTTTTTGAACTAATCGATGCCGTTAGCACCTGCGGCGCTCTGTATGTGATTGAGCTTCCTTATTTTGCTCTCGAAATTGTTTTTTAATCCCCACTTTATCGCTATTTTGTTTCTCGCGAGTGCCTCCCAAAGTTCTTCTGAATATTCGTCCCATTTTCCCCCATTTGGATGTGTTTATGGCCCCGCGCTGTACGATTTCATTGCTAAAATAATTAAGCACTTTTATTCATGTTCCCTTCCCTTCTCTCATTTCTCGTTTATTTTGCTAACATCCATTCTTTTAACTTTTAATCATTTGATCGTAAGATCATTGAAGTATCCATTTTGAAGCGAATTATGCGGTTTGCGCGTTTTGGATAACAGCTGTGTGTTGTTGGAATCACAGTTATGAAACTTATTTACGCCGTTCGCTCTTCTGAGCAAGGTTTACTTACCCTTTCTTGATTCGACCCCACCATCTACGCATATCCCTTTAACCTTCGATTTGTGTCATCGTCCACAGTTGTTGTTTGCTTAAATAATCAACAATTACAGTGCACTCCAATGGTCTCTTTCTTGCCGACGACAACTCGTTGCCCATCGACTACAACAGTTCCTATGACGTCCTCAAGTGAATGAAAGAAGGAAGAAGTCAAACAGACAAAGGTGAATCACGAAACTTAACATTACGGCTTTAGAAAATAACGTGTGGAATTGCGATAGTTAGCTTCTCTAAAGGATTTGCGCCCTTTGGGATACTAATAGCCCTCATTGAATGCACTAGCCCTGTTCAATGCTCACACACGGTAGTATTTTACTATCGTAATCAATCAATTATCCTCGTTGCAGACGTGGAACCCGCTGAAGCTGCGCAATGTGCCCGAGTGTCTCGCCAAGAATCTCGTCCAGAAGGTACGGTAATTATCGATATTATTGATTGATGAGAGCAGAATTGGTGACTCGTACTAATTGCTTTCGTTAGATACCCCCTTTTCATTTCTATGAAGTATTGTGTAACTTCCTCTTTCCAGGCTGCGACAGTCTTTCCTTCTCTCGCCTTCGTCTGTACACTGACGTCTCTTTTCATCTCTCCAACGAATGCTTCTGACTGGTGGCCTACGCAGACATGGTGAGAAAGAAGAAGAAAGTGTGTGAAATAACCAAACATGCGCCATAATAAAGGAGCATAATGCAATCTGAGTCTTTTACGTAATTTACTGTCCCTTGTGATCCGCGTGTGTTGCCACAAATAGGAATCAAAATAGGTTAGCATCTATTTGTCTATTCTCGCCCTTCCCCCCCCCTTCCATCATGTGACAGGTGATGACACGATATTGTTTTCTACTGCTCTTTCGCTTTAATATTCGCATAAGACTATACGAAGAGGTCAAATGCTCCTCCCGTAAGGACCTACGCACATCACGTTTTTCTGGTAAATTTGAACAAAAAATATAGAAGAACAAACCACTGATCGACAAAAACGGAAGAAATGACCAGAAACATAACCAAAACTTATAACAAACTAACTTAACTTTTTAAAACAGTAACTTATAAATTAATCATTAATTTTGTTTATATCCAACAACTATGTGTTTGCAATTGCAGTGCTTAACACGTGGACTGGCTGACGAGCACCCCGACCAAGGAGGACATTGTCATGCTGACCAAGGAATCTAAAAGCTAAGTACACCTTAGGATGTGGCGTGAGCTAGGAGCTCTGTCACGCGTGCTAAAAAATGTGGCGTGAGCTAGGAGCTCTGTCACGCGTGCTAAAAAAATGTGGCGTGAGCTAGGAGCTCTGTCACGCGTGCTAAAAAATGTGGCGTGAGCTAGGAGCTCTGTCACGCGTGCTTTAGGATGTGGCGTGAGTTAGGAGCTCTGTCACGCGTGCTAAAAATGTGGCGTGAGCTAGGAGCTCTGTCACGCGTGCTTTAAAATGTGGCGTGAGCTAGGAGCTCTGTCACGCGTGCTAAAAAATGTGGCGTGAGCTAGGAGCTCTGTCACGCGTGCTAAAAAATGTGGCGTGAGCTAGAGCTCTGTCACGCGTGCTAAAAAATGTGGCGTGAGCTAGGAGCTCTGTCACGCGTGCTAAAAAATGTGGCGTGAGCTAGAGCTCTGTCACGCGTGCTTTAGGATGGGCGTGAGCTAGGAGCTCTGTCACGCGGCTTTAGGATGTGGCGTGAGCTAGGAGCTCTGTCACGCGTGCTAAAAATGTAGCGTGAGCTAGGAGCTCTGTCACGCGTGCTAAAAAATGTGGCGTGAGCTAGGAGCTCTGTCACGCGTGCTAAAAAATGTGGCGTGAGCTAGGAGCTCTGTCACGCGTGCTAAAAAATGGGCGTGAGCTAGGAGCTCTGTCACGCGTGCTAAAAAATGTGGCGTGAGCTAGGAGCTCTGTCACGCGTGCTAAAAAATGTGGCGTGAGCTAGGAGCTCTGTCACGCGTGCTTTAGGATGTGGCGTGAGCTAGGAGCTCTGTCACGCGTGCTAAAAATGTGGCGTGAGCTAGGAGCTCTGTCACGCGTGCTTTAGGATGTGGCGTGAGCTAGGAGCTCTGTCACGCGTGCTAAAAAATGTGGCGTGAGCTAGGAGCTCTGTCACGCGTGCTAAAAAATGTGGCGTGAGCTAGGAGCTCTGTCACGCGTGCTTTTGGATGTGGCGTGAGCTAGGAGCTCTGTCACGCGTGCTAAAAAAATGTGGCGTGAGCTAGGAGCTCTGTCACGCGTGCTAAAAAATGTGGCGTGAGCTAGGAGCTCTGTCACGCGTGCTAAAAATGTGGCGTGAGCTAGGAGCTCTGTCACGCGTGCTTTAGGATGTGGCGTGAGCTAGGAGCTCTGTCACGCGTGCTAAAAATGTGGCGTGAGCTAGGAGCTCTGTCACGCGTGCTTTAGGATGTGGCGTGAGCTAGGAGCTCTGTCACGCGTGCTAAAAAATGTGCGTGAGCTAGGAGCTCTGTCACGCGTGCTAAAAAATGTGGCGTGAGCTAGGAGCTCTGTCACGCGTGCTTTTGGATGTGGCGTGAGCTATAGCTCTGTCACGCGTGCTAAAAAAAAAGTGGCGTGAGCTAGGAGCTCTGTCACGCGTGCTTTAAAATGTGGCGTGAGCTAGGAGCTCTGTCACGCGTGCTAAAAAAAATGTGGCGTGAGCTAGGAGCTCTGTCACGCGTGCTAAAAAATGTGGCGTGAGCTAGGAGCTCTGTCACGCGTGCTAAAAAAAATGTGGCGTGAGCTAGGAGCTCTGTCACGCGTGCTTTAGGATGTGGCGTGAGCTAGGAGCTCTGTCACGCGTGCTAAAAAATGTGGCGTGAGCTAGGAGCTCTGTCACGCGTGCTTTAGGATGTGGCGTGAGCTAGGAGCTCTGTCCACGCGTGCTAAAAAATGTGGCGTGAGCTAGGAGCTCTGTCACGAGTGCTAAAAAATGTGGCGTGAGCTAGGAGCTCTGTCAGTGTGCTTTTGGATGTGGCGTGAGCTAGGAGCTCTGTCACGCGTGCTAAAAAATGTGGCGTGAGCTAGGAGCTCTGTCACGCGTGCTTTAAAATGTGGCGTGAGCTAGGAGCTCTGTCACGCGTGCTAAAATGTGGCGTGAGCTAGGAGCTCTGTCACGCGTGCTAAAAAAATGTGGCGTGAGCTAGGAGCTCTGTCACGCGTGCTTTAGGATGTGGCGTGAGCTAGGAGCTCTGTCACGCGTGCTAAAAAATGTGGCGTGAGCTAGGAGCTCTGTCACGCGTGCTTTAGGATGTGGCGTGAGCTAGGAGCTCTGTCACGCGTGCTAAAAATGTGGCGTGAGCTAGGAGCTCTGTCACGCGTGCTAAAAAATGTGGCGTGAGCTAGGAGCTCTGTCACGCGTGCTTTTAAATGTGGCGTGAGCTAGGAGCTCTGTCACGCGTGCTAAAAAATGTGGCGTGAGCTAGGAGCTCTGTCACGCGTGCTAAAAATGTGGCGTGAGCTAGGAGCTCTGTCACGCGTGCTTTAGGATGGCGTGAGCTAGGAGCTCTGTCACGCGTGCTAAAAATGTGGCGTGAGCTAGGAGCTCTGTCACGCGTGCTTTAGGATGTGGCGTGAGCTAGGAGCTCTGTCACGCGTGCTAAAAAATGTGGCGTGAGCTAGGAGCTCTGTCACGCGTGCTAAAAAATGTGGCGTGAGCTAGGAGCTCTGTCACGCGTGCTAAAAATGTGGCGTGAGCTAGGAGCTCTGTCACGCTGAAATAGTAACCAATATCTCTCTTACGAGAGGTATTGGTTACTATTTCTGAACCAGTTCAACTCGGCGGTTGATGACTCAATCAAGATCGCGGGAATGATCAACAAGACGGGACAGGAGCTGGTGGAGGCGAGTGCGTTTTATTTTGATATTATTCAAAAAATCATTAATTTTTGACGGCCGAGTATTAAATTGATGATTCGAGTTTCTTTGCTATCTGTAGGAAGTATCTAGCCTGAAAGTGCCGGATGGGATTTGAGAGCGCCTTTTCATACTCGATCAAATGGAGAAAAATCGAATTACAGATTCGTGGACGGGTTAAGTCATCGATGATGGAAGTGACTCGACAGTGGGTGAAAGGAGTTGGATTCGGCATTCTGATGAAGAGCACCGATCTATATGAGGGTAAGCGGATCCGGGCAAAACTGAAATGGAAATACCGTCCATCATACTGCATCGGCGTTTCAATAGGCGCATGAACGACAGGTCCTATAGTTGTAATGATAATGTGGTGATAATTTTTGATAAAATAGAACCGAGAAACTGGCAACAACCATGCCGATGACATTTGGTGTTTCATGCGCGCTCATAAGCTCGATTTCACTCCGGGTGCAGTGAATTTGTCTTTCCCTCGAAAATCGAATAAAATGCGCAATGCCTTGTACTCTTATATTTCATCGACGATTGTCTAATCCATAATTTCTTCTCGTTTATCTTTTTCTAATTTCATTTATTTTTGAGGCACGATCATTCGTTTCCTTCGCCGTCTCGAGGAATTGCTCAAGGAGATGTCAGCTGCAGCTGACGTCATTGATAATAAGAAGCTAAAGGTGAGGAAAACTGACTCTCTCAATTCACCATGCTCTCTCGGTGTAACTAGCGGAGTCTATTGGCCGGATCAAATCACATTTGCCGGCTCCTATAGAAAGTTGGATGATTAGGAAACGGTGGTCTATTTCCCGGTCGCGGAATAATTGATAATTTTGCAGAGTACTTTCGATGACATTCGCTCTGCGATCAGACGCGATATCGTCTTCGCTTCCAGTCTCTATTTGTAATTCGATAATCTGAGGATTACGGTGTCTGTAAATCGATAATCTGAGAGTTACGGTATGGATGTTTTTGTTACGGATATTGTATTGTTATTTGACTGATTTCATTTCATGATTTCACCTAATTTATTTGTAAAGAAGAATGTGCGTAATGAAATTATGTTATTTACTGAGTAAAGTTGTTTTCATAGAGATCCTCATGAAAAGTTCCAGAGGTTCGCAGTACCTCTGAATTACCTGCTGGAGTCGAAGTCGTGTATCATAATTTATCCGTTTCATACCGTATTCCTTCCCCCACCCAATTCCCTATTCTCGTGAGTGAGCTTGAACATCAATGGAAAAGTTACCATCCGCATCAAAACAGATTCGACCAACAAGCGTTCATTTTTAGTTGCTTATCGAATTTTTGTTGTCCCAACCATATAATTGAAATCAAGCTCAGACAAACAAAAATAATATTATAAAGTTTAGCAATTTTTGAAAAAATAAGTTTGTGATTAGCTAGGAGTACTGTATGTTTTTGAACTAATCGATGCCGTTAGCACCTGCGGCGCTCTGTATGTGATTGAGCTTCCTTATTTTGCTCTCGAAATTGTTTTTTAATCCCCACTTTATCGCTATTTTGTTTCTCGCGAGTGCCTCCCAAAGTTCTTCTGAATATTCGTCCCATTTTCCCCCATTTGGATGTGTTTATGGCCCCGCGCTGTACGATTTCATTGCTAAAATAATTAAGCACTTTTATTCATGTTCCCTTCCCTTCTCTCATTTCTCGTTTTTTGCTAACATCCATTCTTTTAACTTTTAATCATTTGATCGTAAGATCATTGAAGTATCCATTTTGAAGCGAATTATGCGGTTTGCGCGTTTTGGATAACAGCTGTGTGTTGTTGGAATCACAGTTATGAAACTTATTTACGCCGTTCGCTCTTCTGAGCAAGGTTTACTTACCCTTTCTTGATTCGACCCCACCATCTACGCATATCCTCTTTAACCTTCGAATTTGTGTCATCGTCCACAGTTGTTGTTTGCTTAAATAATCAACAATTACAGTGCACTCCAATGGTCTCTTTCTTGCCGACGACAACTCGTTGCCCATCGACTACAACAGTTCCTATGACGTCCTCAAGTGAATGAAAGAAGGAAGAAGTCAAACAGACAAAGGTGAATCACGAAACTTAACATTACGGCTTTAGAAAATAACGTGTGGAATTGCGATAGTTAGCTTCTCTAAAGGATTTGCGCCCTTTGGGATACTAACCCTCATTGAATGCACTAGCCCTGTTCAATGCTCACACACGGTAGTATTTTACTATCGTAATCAATCAATTATCCTCGTTGCAGACGTGGAACCCGCTGAAGCTGCGCAATGTGCCCGAGTGTCTCGCCAAGAATCTCGTCCAGAAGGTACGGTAATTATCGATATTATTGATTGATGAGAGCAGAATTGGTGACTCGTACTAATTGCTTTCGTTAGATACCCCCTTTTCATTTCTATGAAGTATTGTGTAACTTCCTCTTTCCAGGCTGCGACAGTCTTTCCTTCTCTCGCCTTCGTCTGTACACTGACGTCTCTTTCCATCTCTCCAACGAATGCTTCTGACTGGTTGGCCTACGCAGACATGGTGAGAAAGAAGAAGAAAGTGTGTGAAATAACCAAACATGCGCCATAATAAAGGAGCATAATGCAATCTGAGTCTTTACGTAATTTACTGTCCCTTGTGATCCGCGTGTGTTGCCACAAATAGGAATCAAAATAGGGTTAGCATCTATTTGTCTATTCTCGCCCTTCCCCCCCCCCCCTTCCATCATGTGACAGGTGATGACACGATATTGTTTTCTACTGCTCTTTTCGCTTTATATATCGCATAAGACTATACGAAGAGGTCAAATGCTCCTCCCGTAAGGACCTACGCACATCACGTTTTCTGGTAAATTTGAACAAAAAATATAGAAGAACAAACCACTGATCGACAAAAACGGAAGAAATGACCAGAAACATAACCAAAACTTATAAACAAACTAACTTAACTTTTTAAAAACAGTAACTTATAAATTAATCATTAATTTTGTTTATATCCAACAACTATGTGTTTGCAATTGCAGTGCTTAACACGTGGACTGGCTGACGAGCACCCCGACCAAGGAAGGACATTGTCATGCTGACCAAGGAATCTAAAAGCTAAGTACACCTTAGGATGTGGCGTGAGCTAGGAGCTCTGTCACGCGTGCTAAAAAATGTGGCGTGAGCTAGGAGCTCTGTCACGCGTGCTAAAAAAATGTGGCGTGAGCTAGGAGCTCTGTCACGCGTGCTAAAAAAATGTGGCGTGAGCTAGGAGCTCTGTCACGCGTGCTAAAAAATGTGGCGTGAGCTAGGAGCTCTGTCACGCGTGCTTTAGGATGTGGCGTGAGCTAGGAGCTCTGTCACGCGTGCTAAAAAATGTGCGTGAGCTAGGAGCTCTGTCACGCGTGCTTTAAAATGTGGCGTGAGCTAGGAGCTCTGTCACGCGTGCTAAAAATGTGGCGTGAGCTAGGAGCTCTGTCACGCGTGCTAAAAAAATGTGGCGTGAGCTAGGAGCTCTGTCACGCGTGCTAAAAAAAATGTGGCGTGAGCTAGGAGCTCTGTCACGCGTGCTAAAAAATGTGGCGTGAGCTAGGAGCTCTGTCACGCGTGCTTTAGGATGTGGCGTGAGCTAGGAGCTCTGTCACGCGTGCTTTAGGATGTGGCGTGAGCTAGGAGCTCTGTCACGCGTGCTAAAAAATGTGGCGTGAGCTAGGAGCTCTGTCACGCGTGCTAAAAAATGTGGCGTGAGCTAGGAGCTCTGTCACGCGTGCTTTAGGATGTGGCGTGAGCTAGGAGCTCTGTCACGCGTGCTAAAAAATGTGGCGTGAGCTAGGAGCTCTGTCACGCGTGCTAAAAAATGTGGCGTGAGCTAGGAGCTCTGTCACGCGTGCTTTAGGATGTGGCTGAGCTAGGAGCTCTGTCACGCGTGCTAAAAATGTGGCGTGAGCTAGGAGCTCTGTCACGCGTGCTTTAGGATGTGGCGTGAGCTAGGAGCTCTGTCACGCGTGCTAAAAAATGTGGCGTGAGCTAGGAGCTCTGTCACGCGTGCTAAAAAATGTGGCGTGAGCTAGGAGCTCTGTCACGCGTGCTTTTGGATGTGGCGTGAGCTAGGAGCTCTGTCACGCGTGCTAAAAAAATGTGGCGTGAGCTAGGAGCTCTGTCACGCGTGCTTAAAATGTGGCGTGAGCTAGGAGCTCTGTCACGCGTGCTTTAAAATGTGGCGTGAGCTAGGAGCTCTGTCACGCGTGCTAAAAAATGTGGCGTGAGCTAGGAGCTCTGTCACGCGTGCTTTAGGATGTGGCGTGAGCTAGGAGCTCTGTCACGCGTGCTAAAAATGTGGCGTGAGCTAGGAGCTCTGTCACGCGTGCTTTAGGATGTGGCGTGAGCTAGGAGCTCTGTCACGCGTGCTAAAAAATGTGGCGTGAGCTAGGAGCTCTGTCACGCGTGCTAAAAAATGTGGCGTGAGCTAGGAGCTCTGTCACGCGTGCTTTTGGATGTGGCGTGAGCTAGGAGCTCTGTCACGCGTGCTAAAAAAATGTGGCGTGAGCTAGGAGCTCTGTCACGCGTGCTTTAAAAATGTGGCGTGAGCTAGGAGCTCTGTCACGCGTGCTAAAAAATGTGGCGTGAGCTAGGAGCTCTGTCACGCGTGCTAAAAAATGTGGCGTGAGCTAGGAGCTCTGTCACGCGTGCTAAAAAAAATGTGGCGTGAGCTAGGAGCTCTGTCACGCGTGCTTAGGATGTGGCGTGAGCTAGGAGCTCTGTCACGCGTGCTAAAAAATGTGGCGTGAGCTAGGAGCTCTGTCACGCGTGCTTTAAAATGTGGCGTGAGCTAGGAGCTCTGTCACGCGTGCTAAAAATGTGGCGTGAGCTAGGAGCTCTGTCACGCGTGCTAAAAAATGTGGCGTGAGCTAGGAGCTCTGTCACGCGTGCTTTAAAATGTGGCGTGAGCTAGGAGCTCTGTCACGCGTGCTAAAAATGTGGCGTGAGCTAGGAGCTCTGTCACGCGTGCTTTAGGATGTGGCGTGAGCTAGGAGCTCTGTCACGCGTGCTAAAAATGTGGCGTGAGCTAGGAGCTCTGTCACGCGTGCTAAAAAAATGTGGCGTGAGCTAGGAGCTCTGTCACGCGTGCTAAAAAAATGTGGCGTGAGCTAGGAGCTCTGTCACGCGTGCTTTAGGATGTGGCGTGAGCTAGGAGCTCTGTCACGCGTGCTTTAAAATGTGGCGTGAGCTAGGAGCTCTGTCACGCGTGCTAAAAAATGTGGCGTGAGCTAGGAGCTCTGTCACGCGTGCTAAAAAAATGTGGCGTGAGCTAGGAGCTCTGTCACGCGTGCTAAAAAAAATGTGGCGTGAGCTAGGAGCTCTGTCACGCGTGCTTTAGGATGTGGCGTGAGCTAGGAGCTCTGTCACGCGTGCTAAAAAATGTGGCGTGAGCTAGGAGCTCTGTCACGCGTGCTTTAGGATGTGGCGTGAGCTAGGAGCTCTGTCACGCGTGCTAAAAATGTGGCGTGAGCTAGGAGCTCTGTCACGCGTGCTAAAAATGTGGCGTGAGCTAGGAGCTCTGTCACGCGTGCTAAAAAATGTGGCGTGAGCTAGGAGCTCTGTCACGCTTGCTTTAAAATGTGGCGTGAGCTAGGAGCTCTGTCACGCGTGCTAAAAATGTGGCGTGAGCTAGGAGCTCTGTCACGCGTGCTAAAAAATGTGGCGTGAGCTAGGAGCTCTGTCACGCGTGCTAAAAAATGTGGCGTGAGCTAGGAGCTCTGTCACGCGTGCTTTTGGATGTGGCGTGAGCTAGGAGCTCTGTCACGCGTGCTAAAAAAATGTGGCGTGAGCTAGGAGCTCTGTCACGCGTGCTTTAAAATGTGGCGTGAGCTAGGAGCTCTGTCACGCGTGCTAAAAAATGTGGCGTGAGCTAGGAGCTCTGTCACGCGTGCTAAAAAAATGTGGCGTGAGCTAGGAGCTCTGTCACGCGTGCTAAAAAAATGTGGCGTGAGCTAGGAGCTCTGTCACGCGTGCTTTAGGATGTGGCGTGAGCTAGGAGCTCTGTCACGCGTGCTAAAAATGTGGCGTGAGCTAGGAGCTCTGTCACGCGTGCTTTAGGATGTGGCGTGAGCTAGGAGCTCTGTCACGCGTGCTAAAAAATGTGGCGTGAGCTAGGAGCTCTGTCACGAGTGCTAAAAAATGTGGCGTGAGCTAGGAGCTCTCTCACGTGTGCTTTTGGATGTGGCGTGAGCTAGGAGCTCTGTCACGCGTGCTAAAAAATGTGGCGTGAGCTAGGAGCTCTGTCACGCGTGCTTTAAAATGTGGCGTGAGCTAGGAGCTCTGTCACGCGTGCTAAAAATGTGGCGTGAGCTAGGAGCTCTGTCACGCGTGCTAAAAAATGTGGCGTGAGCTAGGAGCTCTGTCACGCGTGCTTTTAAATGTGGCGTGAGCTAGGAGCTCTGTCACGCGTGCTAAAAATGTGGCGTGAGCTAGGAGCTCTGTCACGCGTGCTAAAAATGTGGCGTGAGCTAGGAGCTCTGTCACGCGTGCTTTAGGATGTGGCGTGAGCTAGGAGCTCTGTCACGCGTGCTAAAAATGTGGCGTGAGCTAGGAGCTCTGTCACGCGTGCTTTAGGATGTGGCGTGAGCTAGGAGCTCTGTCACGCGTGCTAAAAAATGTGGCGTGAGCTAGGAGCTCTGTCACGCGTGCTAAAAAATGTGGCGTGAGCTAGGAGCTCTGTCACGCGTGCTAAAAAATGTGGCGTGAGCTAGGAGCTCTGTCACGCTGAAATAGTAACCAATATCTCTCTTACGAGAGGTATTGGTTACTATTTCTGAACCAGTTCAACTTCGGCGGTTGGATGACTCAATCAAGATCGCGGGAATGATCACAAGACGGGACAGGAGCTGGTGGAGGGCGAGTGCGTTTTATTTTGATATTATTCAATAAAAATCATTAATTTTTGACGGCCGAGTATTACAAATTGATGATTCGAGTTCTTTGCTATCTGTAGGAAGTATCTAGCCTGAAAGTGCCGGATGGAATTTGAGAGCGCCTTTTCATACTCGATCAAATGGAGAAAATCGAATCTTACAGATTCGTGGACGGGTTCAAGTCATCGATGATGGAAGTGACTCGACAGTGGTGAAAGGAGTTGGATTCGGCATTCTGATGAAGAGCACCGATCTATATGAGGGTAAGCGGATCCGGGCAAAACTGAAATGGAAATACCGTCCATCATACTGCATCGGCGTTTCAATAGGCGCATGAACGACAGGTCCTATAGTTGTAATGATAATGTGGTGATAATTTTTGATAAAATAGAACCGAGAAACTGGCAACCATGCCGATGACCATTTGGTGTTTCATGGCGCGCTCATAAGCTCGATTTCACTCCGGGGTGCAGTGAATTTGTCTTTCCCTCGAAAATCGAATAAAATGCGCAATGCCTTGTACTCTTATATTTCATCGACGATTGTCTAATCCATAATTTCTTCTCGTTTATCTTTTTCTAATTTCATTTATTTTTGAGGCACGATCATTCGTTTCCTTCGCCGTCTCGAGGAATTGCTCAAGGAGATGTCAGCTGCAGCTGACGTCATTGATAATAAGAAGCTAAAGGTGAGGAAAACTGACTCTCTCAATTCACCATGCTCTCTCGGTGTAACTAGCGGAGTCTATTGGCCGGATCAAATCACATTTGCCGGCTCCTATAGAAAGTTGGATGATTAGGAAACGGTGGTCTATTTCCCGGTCGCGGAATAATTGATAATTTTGCAGAGTACTTTCGATGACATTCGCTCTGCGATCAGACGCGATATCGTCTTCGCTTCCAGTCTCTATTTGTAATTCGATAATCTGAGGATTACGGTGTCTGTAAATCGATAATCTGAGAGTTACGGTATGGATGTTTTGTTACGGATATTGTATTGTTATTTGACTGATTTCATTCATGATTTCACCTAATTTATTTGTAAAGAAGAATGTGCGTAATGAAATTATGTTATTTACTGAGTAAAGTTGTTTTCATAGAGATCCTCATGAAAAGTTCCAGAGGTTCGCAGTACCTCTGAATACCTGCTGGAGTCGAAGTCGTGTATCATAATTTATCCGTTTCATACCGTATTCCTTCCCCCCCAATTCCCTATTCTCGTGAGTGAGCTTGAACATCAATGGAAAAGTTACCATCCGCATCAAACAGACTCGACCAACAAGCGTTCATTTTTAGTTGCTTATCGAATTTTTGTTGTCCCAACCATATAATTGAAATCAAGCTCAGACAAACAAAAATAATATTATAAAGTTTAGCAATTTTGAAAAAATAGTTTGTGATTAGCTAGGAGTACTGTATGTTTTTGAACTAATCGATGCCGTTAGCACCTGCTGCGCTCTGTATGTGATTGAGTTCCTTATTTTGCTCTCGAAATTTTTTTTAATCCCACTTTATCGCTATTTTGTTTCTCGCGAGTGCCTCCCAAAGTTCTTCTGAATATTCGTCCCATTTTCCCCCATTTGGATGTGTTTATGGCCCCGCGCTGTACGATTTCATTGCTAAAATAATTAAGCACTTTTATTCATGTTCCCTTCCCTTCTCTCATTTCTCGTTATTTTGCTAACATCCATTCTTTTAACTTTTAATCATTTGATCGTAAGATCATTGAAGTATCCATTTTGAAGCGAATTATGCGGTTTGCGCGTTTTGGATAACAGCTGTGTGTTGTTGGAATCACAGTTATGAAACTTATTTACGCCGTCGCTCTTCTGAGCAAGGTTTACTTACCCTTTTTGATTCGACCCCACCATCTACGCATATCCTCTTTAACCTTCGAATTTGTGTCATCGTCCACAGTTGTTGTTTGCTTAAATAATCAACAATTACAGTGCACTCCAATGGTCTCTTTCTTGCCGACGACAACTCGTTGCCCATCGACTACAACAGTTCCTATGACGTCCTCAAGTGAATGAAAGAAGGAAGAAGTCAAACAGACAAAGGTGAATCACGAAACTTAACATTACGGCTTTAGAAAATAACGTGTGGAATTGCGATAGTTAGCTTCTCTAAAGGATTTGCGCCCTTTGGGATACTAATAGCCCTCATTGAATGCACTAGCCCTGTTCAATGCTCACACACGGTAGTATTTTACTATCGTAATCAATCAATTATCCTCGTTGCAGACGTGGAACCCGCTGAAGCTGCGCAATGTGCCCGAGTGTCTCGCCAAGAATCTCGTCCAGAAGGTACGGTAATTATCGATATTATTGATTGATGAGAGCAGAATTGGTGACTCGTACTAATTGCTTTCGTTAGATACCCCTTTTCATTTCTATGAAGTATTGTGTAACTTCCTCTTTCCAGGCTGCGACAGTCTTTCCTTCTCTCGCCTTCGTCTGTACACTGACGTCTCTTTCCATCTCTCCAACGAATGCTTCTGACTGGTTGGCCTACGCAGACATGGTGAGAAAGAAGAAGAAAGTGTGTGAAATAACCAAACATGCGCCATAATAAAGGAGCATAATGCAATCTGAGTCTTTTACGTAATTTACTGTCCCTTGTGATCCGCGTGTGTTGCCACAAATAGGAATCAAAATAGGGTTAGCATCTATTTGTCTATTCTCGCCCTTCCCCCCCCCTTCCATCATGTGACAGGTGATGACACGATATTGTTTTCTACTGCTTTTTTCGCTTTATATATCGCATAAGACTATACGAAGAGGTCAAATGCTCCTCCCGTAAGGACCTACGCACATCACGTTTTCTGGTAAATTTGAACAAAAAATATAGAAGAACAAACCACTGATCGACAAAAACGGAAGAAATGACCAGAAACATAACCAAAACTTATAAACAAACTAACTTAACTTTTTAAAAACAGTAACTTATAAATTAATCATTAATTTTGTTATATCCAACAACTATGTGTTTGCAATTGCAGTGCTTAACACGTGGACTGGCTGACGAGCACCCCGACCAAGGAAGGACTTTGTCATGCTGACCAAGGAATCTAAAAGCTAAGTACACCTTAGGATGTGGCGTGAGCTAGGAGCTCTGTCACGCGTGCTAAAAAATGTGGCGAGCTAGGAGCTCTGTCACGCGTGCTAAAAATGTGGCGTAGCTAGGAGCTGTCACGCGTGCTAAAAATGTGGCGTGAGCTAGGAGCTCTGTCACGCGTGCTAAAAAATGTGGCGTGAGCTAGGAGCTCTGTCACGCGTGCTAAAATGTGGCGTGAGCTAGGAGCTCTGTCACGCGTGCTAAAAAAATGTGGCGTGAGCTAGGAGCTCTGTCACGCGTGCTAAAATGTGGCGTGAGCTAGGAGCTCTGTCACGCGTGCTAAAAAATGTGGCGTGAGCTAGGAGCTCTGTCACGCGTGCTAAAAAAATGTGGCGTGAGCTAGGAGCTCTGTCACGCGTGCTAAAAAATGTGGCGTGAGCTAGGAGCTCTGTCACGCGTGCTAAAAAATGTGGCGTGAGCTAGGAGCTCTGTCACGCGTGCTTTAATGTGGCGTGAGCTAGGAGCTCTGTCACGCGTGCTTTAGGATGTGGCGTGAGCTAGGAGCTCTGTCACGCGTGCTAAAAATGTGGCGTGAGCTAGGAGCTCTGTCACGCGTGCTAAAAAATGTGGCGTGAGCTAGGAGCTCTGTCACGCGTGCTTTAGGATGTGGCGTGAGCTAGGAGCTCTGTCACGCGTGCTAAAAATGTGGCGTGAGCTAGGAGCTCTGTCACGCGTGCTAAAAAATGTGGCGTGAGCTAGGAGCTCTGTCACGCGTGCTTAATGTGGCGTGAGCTAGGAGCTCTGTCACGCGTGCTAAAAAATGTGGCGTGAGCTAGGAGCTCTGTCACGCGTGCTTTAGGATGTGGCGTGAGCTAGGAGCTCTGTCACGCGTGCTAAAAAATGTGGCGTGAGCTAGGAGCTCTGTCACGCGTGCTAAAAAATGTGGCGTGAGCTAGGAGCTCTGTCACGCGTGCTTTTGGATGTGGCGTGAGCTAGGAGCTCTGTCACGCGTGCTAAAAAATGTGGCGTGAGCTAGGAGCTCTGTCACGCGTGCTTTAAAATGTGGCGTGAGCTAGGAGCTCTGTCACGCGTGCTAAAAAATGTGGCGTGAGCTAGGAGCTCTGTCACGCGTGCTTTAAAATGTGGCGTGAGCTAGGAGCTCTGTCACGCGTGCTAAAAAATGTGGCGTGAGCTAGGAGCTCTGCACGCGTGCTAAAAAATGTGGCGTGAGCTAGGAGCTCTGTCACGCGTGCTTTGGATGTGGCGTGAGCTAGGAGCTCTGTGCGTTAAAAAAATGTGGCGTGAGCTAGGAGCTCTGTCACGCGTGCTAAAAATGTGGCGTGAGCTAGGAGCTCTGTCACGCGTGCTAAAAAATGTGGCGTGAGCTAGGAGCTCTGTCACGCGTGCTAAAAAATGTGGCGTGAGCTAGGAGCTCTGTCACGAGTGCTAAAAAAAATGTGGCGTGAGCTAGGAGCTCTGTCACGCGTGCTTTAGGATGTGGCGTGAGCTAGGAGCTCTGTCACGCGTGCTAAAAATGTGGCGTGCTAGGAGCTCTGTCACGCGTGCTAAAAAATGTGGCGTGAGCTAGGAAGCTCTGTCACGCGTGCAAAAATGTGGCGTGAGCTAGGAGCTCTGTCACGCGTGCTAAAAAATGTGGCGTGAGCTAGGAGCTCTGTCACGCGTGCTTTAAAAATGTGGCGTGAGCTAGGAGCTCTGTCACGCGTGCTAAAAATGTGGCGTGAGCTAGGAGCTCTGTCACGCGTGCTTTAATGTGGCGTGAGCTAGGAGCTCTGTCACGCGTGCTAAAAATGGCGTGAGCTAGGAGCTCTGTCACGCGTGCTAAAAAATGTGGCGTGAGCTAGGAGCTCTGTCACGCGTGCTAAAAAATGTGGCGTGAGCTAGGAGCTCTGTCACGCGTGCTTTAGGATGTGGCGTGAGCTAGGAGCTCTGTCACGCGTGCTTTAAAAATGTGGCGTGAGCTAGGAGCTCTGTCACGCGTGCTAAAAAATGTGGCGTGAGCTAGGAGCTCTGTCACGCGTGCTAAAATGTGGCGTGAGCTAGGAGCTCTGTCACGCGTGCTAAAAATGTGGCGTGAGCTAGGAGCTCTGTCACGCGTGCTAAATGGGTCGTGAGCTAGGAGCTCTGTCACGCGTGCTAAAAAATGTGGCGTGAGCTAGGAGCTCTGTCACGCGTGCTAAAAAATGTGGCGTGAGCTAGGAGCTCTGTCACGCGTGCTTTGGATGTGGCGTGAGCTAGGAGCTCTGTCACGCGTGCTTTAGGATGTGGCGTGAGCTAGGAGCTCTGTCACGCGTGCTAAAAATGTGGCGTGAGCTAGGAGCTCTGTCACGCGTGCTAAAAATGTGGCGTGAGCTAGGAGCTCTGTCACGCGTGCTAAAAATTGGCGTGAGCTAGGAGCTCTGTCACGCGTGCTTTAGGATGTGGCGTGAGCTAGGAGCTCTGTCACGCGTGCTAAAAAATGTGGCGTGAGCTAGGAGCTCTGTCACGCGTGCTAAAAAAATGTGGCGTGAGCTAGGAGCTCTGTCACGCGTGCTTTAGGATGTGGCGTGAGCTAGGAGCTCTGTCACGCGTGAAAAATGTGGCGTGAGCTAGGAGCTCTGTCACGCGTTCTGATGGTGGCGTGAGCTAGGAGCTCTGTCACGCGTGCTAAAAAATGTGGCGTGAGCTAGGAGCTCTGTCACGCGTGCTAAAAATGTGGCGTGAGCTAGGAGCTCTGTCACGCGTGCTTTGGATGTGGCGTGAGCTAGGAGCTCTGTCACGCGTGCTAAAAATGTGGCGTGAGCTAGGAGCTCTGTCACGCGTGCTAAAAAATGTGGCGTGAGCTAGGAGCTCTGTCACGCGTGCTTTAGGATGTGGCGTGAGCTAGGAGCTCTGTCACGCGTGCTAAAAAATGTGGCGTGAGTAGGAGCTCTGTCACGGTGCTTTAGGATGTGGCGTGAGCTAGGAGCTCTGTCACGCGTGCTAAATATGTGGCGTGAGCTAGGAGCTCTGTCACGCGTGCTAAAAAATGTGGCGTGAGCTAGGAGCTCTGTCACGCGTGCTTTTGGATGTGGCGTGAGCTAGGAGCTCTGTCACGCGTGCTAAAAAAATGTGGCGTGAGCTAGGAGCTCTGTCACGCGTGCTTTAAAATGTGGCGTGAGCTAGGAGCTCTGTCACGCGTGCTAAAAAATGTGGCGTGAGCTAGGAGCTCTGTCACGCGTGCTAAAAAAATGTGGCGTGAGCTAGGAGCTCTGTCACGCGTGCTAAAAAATGTGGCGTGAGCTAGGAGCTCTGTCACGCGTGCTTTAGGATGTGGCGTGAGCTAGGAGCTCTGTCACGCGTGCTAAAAAATGTGGCGTGAGCTAGGAGCTCTGTCACGCGTGCTTTAGGATGTGGCGTGAGCTAGGAGCTCTGTCACGCGTGCTAAAAAATGTGGCGTGAGCTAGGAGCTCTGTCACGAGTGCTAAAAAATGTGGCGTGAGCTAGGAGCTCTGTCACGTGTGCTTTTGGATGTGGCGTGAGCTAGGAGCTCTGTCACGCGTGCTAAAAAATGTGGCGTGAGCTAGGAGCTCTGTCACGCGTGCTTTAAAATGTGGCGTGAGCTAGGAGCTCTGTCACGCGTGCTAAAAATGTGGCGTGAGCTAGGAGCTCTGTCACGCATGCTAAAAAATGTGGCGTGAGCTAGGAGCTCTGTCACGCGTGCTTTTAAATGTGGCGTGAGCTAGGAGCTCTGTCACGCGTGCTAAAAATGTGGCGTGAGCTAGGAGCTCTGTCACGCGTGCTAAAAATGTGGCGTGAGCTAGGAGCTCTGTCACGCGTGCTTTAGGATGTGGCGTGAGCTAGGAGCTCTGTCACGCGTGCTAAAAATGTGGCGTGAGCTAGGAGCTCTGTCACGCGTGCTTTAGGATGTGGCGTGAGCTAGGAGCTCTGTCACGCGTGCTAAAAAATGTGGCGTGAGCTAGGAGCTCTGTCACGCGTGCTAAAAAATGTGGCGTGAGCTAGGAGCTCTGTCACGCGTGCTTTTGGATGTGGCGTGAGCTAGGAGCTCTGTCACGCGTGCTAAAAAAATGTGGCGTGAGCTAGGAGCTCTGTCACGCGTGCTTTAAAATGTGGCGTGAGCTAGGAGCTCTGTCACGCGTGCTAAAAAATGTGGCGTGAGCTAGGAGCTCTGTCACGCGTGCTAAAAAAATGTGGCGTGAGCTAGGAGCTCTGTCACGCGTGCTAAAAAAATGTGGCGTGAGCTAGGAGCTCTGTCACGCGTGCTTTAGGATGTGGCGTGAGCTTAATTTTGACGGCCGAGTATTACAAATTGATGATTCGAGTTTCTTTGCTATCTGTAGGAAGTATCTAGCCTGAAAGTGCCGGATGGAATTTGAGAGCGCCTTTTCATACTCGATCAAATGGAGAAAAATCGAATCTTACAGATTCGTGGACGGGTTCAAGTCATCGATGATGGAAGTGACTCGACAGTGGGTGAAAGGAGTTGGATTCGGCATTCTGATGAAGAGCACCGATCTATATGAGGGTAAGCGGAGTGTGGATATCCGAGGGCTAGAGAACCTATTACATGCCCGATAAACCCCGTTTTGTTTTATTTATAATTTTCCTGCGTAATAAATTAACTATTCTCTTTCGTAATAAAATTAACTATTTCTAATTTTCCTGCGTAATAAAATTAACTACAGCTTCGATAAATCATAAACACACATATTTCTGTTTGAAAAACAAGAGCTGTTACTCACAATCCACAGTATTTCTCACCGGATATTAAGTAAAATATCAATCGATTAAGTAGCAATGACTACATTTACTTTAATAAATTTGTAATCACATATATTATTAATAAATTATACCGTACTCGTCGATGTGAATATCTCACGCATCGTCTTAACGTATCCTGAAATATTTATGATTGAATATTTTAGATTGACTATTGAATAGTCGAATTTTTCCCTAGCTACTTGTTCCCTAGCTACTGAACTTTGTGAATGCTCGCGAACCTCGGCAGGACATAACCACAAAGAGGAGAACAGCATTCAACATTGCTGTACTCGCCCAATGTGGAAAAGTTCTACTTATCGAGGTGCACCTAACAGAATGAGAAGTTATAAGGATGGAGGTTTGGAATTGCAAATGAATAATGTGGGAAATAAACTACTTCACTAGAGTAAGAAATAGAGAAAATTTAACCAACCGCTGATTAGCCAGCAATACTTTCACACGGCGGAAGCGATGGTTGTAGTCTGTAATAACTTGATTAATATTTGTGAAGCTAGGGTTCACATTTTAAATTTTTAAAGATTAAAATCGTTATTGTCAATTTATACCGTAATCGATAATCGTGTTACGACGTATTTGATAAAAAAATTAGCAACTTTATAATAATTGTACTAATTGCTCAGTATGATGTACATTGTCTAAGGATAGTTGGGATAAAAAAATTAAGGTTCGAATTGAAAAAATGGACATACCGTGGCTGGCAGACTCGGAGAGTCCCAGTGAGAAGGGACGGAGGAGACATCTGAATTGAACGGCTATTACAACTGTATATTTATTTAAATTTTTAGCTACAATTAGCGTACGTTGAATTAATTGATCATAAAGAGAACTTTCAACGCAAACCAATAGTTCCAAGCCAAAATGAAATAAGCAATTTTACAAACCTCATAGAATCGACTCCATTGACGACCGCCGGTGACTTCCCAGTGCTCTGGCACGAGCGGATGGCTGGAATGTGTCCAACACGGCCAGCCACCAACACAATGACTCGAACAATGCGAGAAATTCAAACCTGAATCGGCCAGTCGTCGATCCAGACGACCCGCGGGACGCCCCCACATCACACTCTCGTCCGTTGTGCACGGCCATGACCTTGGAACATTATATTAAACAAAGCAACGTGATTTGACAATAAAAGCAGTGTAAAACACATAAATAAAACAGCTGTCAGCAAGAGCTCCACTGAGCTGGCTCTAGCTAATGACTAAACCCCGGCTCGCGCATAATCGCGATTCCGGTGCATTTTTGTATTTCGCAGCTCTCATTTTTCACCTATTTTGAGCAATATTTCACCGTGCATGTTCGGGGGATTTCCGGAATTGGGGGTGGACAAAAATATAAAACAATAAAAACAATTTTTCATTGCGTATTCGCCGAATGCAAAAAATGTAAAAAATGTAAAAATTGTTCATTCGTTCGGTTTTGTGCGAGAAGTACGATAGTATATATTGGTGCAATTTAGGTATAAGAAAATCAAAGCATTTTCCTGACTCTCTCACGTCCACACACTCTCTCTCACCACGTAGTCTCCCTCCCTCCCATATTCTCCCTTCCCATTCCTTCTCCTTTTCTCTTCAATGCCTCTTTGTATCATTCTGTTTTCAATCCATTGTCGTTTTCACTGATTGTCATTACTATCCCCGTCCTACAATTACCTCGTTTCATGTGTTATTCATATTCATGGATGAGTTTTGCCGACGGAGCAGTATAGCAGTACTTTCAGAGTCTGGAAACCGTTACAAAAAATATGTCTACAATAAAAACAAGATTTCAAAAAATATTTCAAAAATACAGTTCATTGCGCCATATCAATGGATCTGCTATTCTCGGAGGGTCGAGGAGGGAGTCGAAATGGTCGATGATTACGATCTCTGGTATTGTACCTGATAGCGCTGCCCACCTAATAGGCCACCTAATAACTCACGGTAATCCCACATAACTTGTCACCTATTAGGTGAAATTTTAGGTGACCTAATAGGCAAGCAATACCAAAGTATAGGCGCAAGCTATCGGCTACGGCTAGCGATTCACTTGTCGCAGCTTCCTAGAGTTCTTCATCTAACTCCAGAGAACCGGTAGTCTTGTTGTCATAGCCGCCATGGAGATACAAACGGGTGACTCCCTCCTCATCATTGAAATCGATTTTTTCGAAATTTATTTTTTATTTTTTTTTCTACATCGTTTCAAGAATCCAAACCACTTTTACTAAAGTTTTTTTAAAAAGTACGATGGCTGTTGTGATTCTAAGAAAATAATTCAAATTTGATAAATATATTTATTCAAATTTAATTACTAGAAAAAATGAAACTTAATTTAAATTGTTACTGTGACACAACTCAAACGAACATCTGGAATACCGTAATTAGTTCAAAATTCGTATTGAAACTTCGAATCGCCAGCTTTCGTAATTTCTCTTCCTTTCAAGTTTTTTCACCTTTATCTATCGCTTTTATTTTCTGAATCGCTCAACTTTTCTCTTTTTAACAGATCAATCACACGGGTATGGCCTCTGAAGAAACCTCAATTGAAGTCTCGGTCAGTTTCGTTTGCTTACTCTAATATTTTTACTTCCTTGCTTTGTTGGTACGATTATGGAACTGTTGTTGTCACTGACAACTCTGAGCAGCTTCCTTAGACTATCGATAAGCGACACTAGGCTAACACTACGTTGAATAAGACAAAAAGCGCTTCAATGAAGCAAATAAAGTTGTTGTTCAGGACTTTGAGTTCCATGCACTCCGGAAGGTGCGGTTGACGAGTACCGCGTTGAGTGGCGACACATCCAGAAGACTCGCCATATCAAGGTGAGAATGAACGTGCTGTGTAGAGCTTGAGGCCACATGCACTCATGTTCGTTTTTATGAAATGAGTTGAGAAGTTATTGTGTGCAACTAATAAGCTCTTTATCGGGGCCGAAGAAGGGATGGGCTATGTACATTACTGAATGGTTCTATCTTGCAGTTCATACGGCATCGGTATCGCGATTGTGGCCGCCAATCGACTGCTCTCTTTCCACACGGCCGACGTGCACGCGCAAAAGGTAAACAACAACAATAACAACAATAACAATTATAATCGAAACTGCAGTGTTTGAGCTGTTAGCACTTACTTTTAAGTTGATTAACACATGTAATGGCACACAAATTCAACATAAATGAGATGTACGACTAGAGTTTGTGAGCTGCTCTCGCATGCAATTACTCAGTAGTAATTATTACTGTGTTTGATCAAACGGAGATCTCATCGAAGTGCCAAAATAAATTTTTTTATGAGGATTTGAAAAAAAGGTAGTTTCTGAATTCCTAGATTCGTGATAACAACCACTGATGGGCTATTAACCGCTAGATGGTAGGGGGTACCGCAATTTTTGAGAAAGTTCACTTATGGGGCTCCGCACCTCCACCGCCCAGCAGGCATATATCCCAGCAGTGATAACAAACCGTTGCAATTTACTTTGATTATTTATTTAATACCAATACTATTGTTAATATCAGGCCGATCGCACGAACATCAACGAGGAGGTGACGGGTGTGCCCACGCGGACGACCAGCTACTTCGATGAGAAGGTCGGTTCGCAGTTTTATTAAATTAACAATAACAAAAAGAGATACATTTCAATTGTGAAGATAAAGGGAATTTTTAAAGCTGTGTTTATTTTGTTTTGGACGGAATTTGATGAGAATCGAGGCACCAAGCAACTGCATCGGCTTCTTTAGTTCGGAGACTTTTTTTATAATTTCTTCTTCTGCACGATCAACAGGATTCCCGGTCTTCCGATATTGAGAAAAGTGTGCAGAACAAATGCTGCGGGTTGTTAGGCAGCGAAAACTATTCAGGTCATAACTATTTCCATACTTGTATTCGGTTTACTATTATAGTGCCCAGAGAGCCATAGTTCTCTAATGCAATCTCTTTTTTTTGGTGAAATCGATAATGCCGTAATCAATCGATACTACCGTAATCAATCAATATTACCGTAATCAAGCACTAGTAACGTAATCAAGCACTAGTACCGTAATCAATTGATAGTAGCATAGTAAACAGATAATTAACGTAATCAATCACTAGTATCGTAATCAATCGATACTACCGTAATCAATCGATACGCTCTGCAGGCCTCGCTCGTGGCCGTCTCGTGCAACTGCGACGGCACGCTGGTGGGCGTGCTGGCGGACACGGCGGCTGGTTAGTTGTCGGATACCGTAGTCTGGTTACCGTAGCACTTGGCTATCGTGTACTGATCGAAATACGAAAATATTTTTTATCTGTTCATTTGGGCTGAGTTTGAGGCATGGTTGGTTTCTGTTTCGACAAGTCTACAAGGTTATGAGTATGGAGTAGTAGATGTTTGATGGTTGGTTTTTTTAAAAATATTTTAATTAATAAATATCACTGCAATACGAGGTCGATTATTTATTTGTCCATTGTGGTAAGTTTATCTTGCGATTTCCCTATTAGTTCTGGTTGACATTGCGAAAAGCCCTGTGGGACGTAACTTTCTTTAAATTTCCTGATTGGTCTCCACATGAATTCGGATGTTTCATGTTTCACAGCTTCTACATGGTTGGAATGAAATTGTTGGGGCATTGGTCCTTTGTTCTTCTTTCTTATTAAAAAAATATATATCATGCATTTTAAATTTTATAATATCAATTAAAAAATATATTAATAATTAACCAATCAGGTCCGATGGTGCATGTCTTCGATGCGGCCGCCTTCTCGCTGGAGTACCAGGGACATGTGGGTTTCACATACTTTTATATATTTCCCATCTTCCCTGCTGTTATTTTAAGATTAAAATTATATTGTTGAGCATTAGAATTTTCCATTCAAGTTCTTCAATTTATGAATTCCTTGTTTGATTTGTGCAGAATCATGTTTGATTTATATGAGTGGCATCTGGGTTTCATTTCTCTTACTAAATTAGAAAGGTTTGTCTCGGATGTTACCATCAGCATTTGAGTTTGAAAAAAAACATCGACTGGCGTTCCAGACCGGCCTTTCACAAATGCTACAGTAAGATTGCCTACCGTATCAAACCGTAATTATCGATTGATCTCATTCCAGATCTCGCCCCTCTCCACAGTGCGCGTCTCGGCCGAGCCGGGCGCCACTGCACGCTGCTTCGAGTGGTCGCCGGCTGCAGCCGACACGCTGGTCGCAGCTGCATCAGACCGCAGCCTGATTACGGTAGCCGTGAAAGCCGAGGTACGCTAACTAAGTGAATAGACTAGAATCCTCATGCTTTTCCAGCTAGCTGTTGGTTGGGACTGTTGAGCGGACGGGATTCTGACTGACACACAAATAGAATTATTCGTGGATTTTTCATGTTTCACCGGTTGCTAATAGGAAAGCGGTGTCAGCTCGAATTTGATAATGAGCGTGTTAGGGACTACAATATTTCAATTACAAATACAAATTTTGATTCGGTGTTTATTTAATAAATTTGTAAAAATCCTTCATTTTGCAGTCCGCCTCGTACACGATGGTGGGCGAGAAGAAGATGGGCGCACCGGTGCGAGCGATGAGCTGGAGCAGGAAGGGTGAGTGGGACCTAGATGAGCCGGGTTAGGGAACGGGGAGGGTGAGCGGAGGGGGGGGGGTTGGAGATAACGGTGAGAGCTGGAGCAGGAAGGGAAAGTGGTGGGGGGATCTAGGCGCACCGGGTTTGAGGGAATTGACGATGGGGGACTAATGAAGAGCATTCATGAAGTAACCCACGCCTTGAGTATTTCTATTTTACTAGCATTCATCTTATCAATTGGCTATGCCACGAGGTCTTTGTCAGGACAGTGAAACGCGGATATTGCAGGCTTGGTTGGGTGGCCTACCTAATGATAGATTCTAGCCCCCCCCCCCCAAACGGGTGCAAAGGCTGTGGAAAACTTACAGAGCTCGCCACGAATAATATTGAATAATAATAATGTCAATGATATTGAATAAGATCTAAAACGCGAACATTGCAGGCAAGCAGTGGTGGTGGGCGACGACCTGGGCAAAGTGGTGCAGATGAAGCCGGAGCTGGATGTGAGCTATTTTTAATTAATTAATTAAATTTAATTAAAATGTGATAAGTTCCACAAAAGATATTCAGTCATGCATAAAGATGGTGGTGAGAAATCGGAAAACATTGCATTTTATATATTGTTTATTATTTATTGCTGAAATTATGTCGATCAGAAAGGTGAGATAAGACGGAAAGGCTCGGGTTTCACGGAGTTGTGATAGTGGTCCACTCTCCTGAAAATGCGATGAACATCGGAATCGCAGTGGTACCAAAATAATGTTGATGATCGGCTTTCCCTTATTGATTGGTTTCATACATAATGGCAGCCACAATTCACTACCCACTTTTTCATTCATATGTTTTCTTTCAGGAGTCAAATACTTAGGTCATAAAACCAAAGATGTGGTACGCTATTATAAATTTTAAAGACTGTTGCGGTTCCGAGTCATTACTCCCGTTTTTATCGATCGGTGATATGTATCATAAGCTTTTCCCTAATTTTTGTTCAAATTGGTCTAAAAATGCGATGCGCATTGGTTTTTTCGAGAGTTTGTTTTGACCTCTGTTTGCTTCAGATTGTCCGCTCGACGATGCCGCCGGAGACGTGCACGATCGCCAGCCCCGCCGTCGTCGGTGAGTTAGGGTTACGGTAGCCTGAAGACTGTATCGATAAATGGTACGGTAGAAGGCATAGTAGTTAGAAGTATGACGCATAATCAGTGTCATGTGCCCCAAATCGTACAGTTGAAAAACTGGTAACGTTTGGGTTTCAACCTCTGCTTATATCGAAGCAATTCCGCATAATCATACCGTAATCCAGGTCTGTGCTGGATGACGACGACCGAGTTTCTCGTCGTGTACGGCAGCCAGGCGGCAAAGGACGTCCAGGCGACGATTATGATCACGAAGAAGGTACGGTAGGGTGGGATTACGGTAGCTGTTATTGATTGATCAATTTCACTATAAATTGTGAATCCTCTGCCAGGAGATTTCTTCAATGGCGATTGTCAAATTACAGAACAAAAAATATGTAGAAAGTTTTGCACGTTTCATTTTGCAGCGTGCGCTCAGTAGTCTGCGTGTTTTAATTCAGAGTTAATATTGGACTACTAGGTTTTCTAAAACATTCTAAGACTTGCGAATAATCACATCTAGCGAGTTTCGTGATCCAGGGTGCGCTTATGTTTCCACAGGTTCGGTTTTGTTCAATGCCTGTGAAGCTCTGTCTAATTCGAAACAATCATCTGTTTCTCTCATTTTTCAATGCTCTATCGGTGGTTAGAGCAAAGGCGGCCCATGCTATAGTCAGATAGCCAGTATATATATTATTATACTTTTTTAATTAAATTAATTTCGCAGGACAAGCCAATTACGTGGACGGAGCTCGCGGATCTCGCGTACGGTTCGCCCAATCCACGCTCAGTCCCGCAGTGACCGCCCTGTGTCTGCTCGGTGAGTACTGTAGTCCACTACTGGATTAGTGTAGATCATGACAATCTTATGTTTGTTATTGGTTAAAGCGACATCTACAAAATTATTCGAAGGCCACTACACGTATTTAATAAGTCAGTGATTCCTGAATCAACCAGGCAACAAACAATCATCTGGTCCTCTCATTTGTAATGATCTCGTCAAAGCAACATGATACCGCAAAAAAGAGAGAACCTGATCATTCTTATTTTCTTTTGCAGAGTGGAACGCGCTGCTGACGACGAACACGAAGAGCTCGGAGGTGTCGATGGGGGCAAGGCGGGAGAGGCGTGGCAGGTGAGCACGGTAGAGTTACGGTATTTCACGAGTCCCGTGTCGATGAGTACGGTAGTCGAGCATATGGTATGCTTACGATAGTTGGTAAAGATAAATAGAGCTACGGTTGCCTAGGCATGGCAGGAATAAGGAGGATCTTGAATAAGGAAGTTGGGAATTTGAAACTTGGTGGTTTCGGGTTGCACGGAATCCTCAAGACAAGATGAGATGATAATTTCGTAATTTTGTTCAAGAGTTGCACGAATTGAATGAAAATTAATATCTCCTTCCTTCTCGTTTACGGATACATATCTGTCATGGAGATGATATTCAGAAGTCGGTTATTTTTATTATTATTTATTTTATAATTTCAATTATTTTCACAGGTGTGGGTGCCGGACGAGCTGCACCAGGCGTCGCTGCCGACCAATGCTGGTGAGTTAATTAATTAATTAATTAGCTAATTAAATTGCCAAAGAACAAAAAAATTAATGCAGCAAAGGATACAACGCTTTTCGAACATTTGTGAAACCGAGGTGCACCGTGAAAGTGTGGATGCTTGAACCTTTGCGTTTCACCGACTGCTCATAGAAACGAGATCTTCGCGAATTTGATTGTGATTTCTCGATATTATTTCTAATTTCAGTTTCATCATTATATCAGTTTTATCATTATTATTTTCATTTTATCTTAATTTAGCATTTTATCGGTTTTCTAATTGCAGCCACTGCGGAGACGTTCCCCATCGGCGCCGAGCTGGACTTCTCCGCGAGCGAGCAGGTCGTGCTGTGTGAGTGTTTGACCTTTGGTCTTGTTCACAATGCGATTTTGAATTATAATAGGGGAACTTGATCACTTCTGTCATAATTGTGGTTGATATGAGCCAGGCGATAAACAGATCGACGATATTCTTTCCTGACCAGTTGATGACCAGGCAGTGATGAGCGACGCCTCCAACCATGGGTGTACCCTCGCGATCGGACCCCCATCAGACACTGTACCCCCGAAAAATATTGGCGTGAGCCGAAAACTCCCTGAAAAACCCTCTTGTACCCCCCCCCCCACCGAAAATCCCGGCGTTTGGTGCGCACAACACGGATTCCTTATGGTTCCTTGAGATTGGCGGTACCCGGTGCTGTGATAATTTTTGTCCGGAAATTTACGATGACTAAAATTCATCTGACACTGCAGTTGATTCTATGACCCAAAGTTTTGATAAGGGTTTATGGTACTCCTTCACTAAAATATACAACTATGACAGAATATTTGCGGGTATTATTATTATTATTTATTTATGTTTAATTATATAAATAATTAATTAATATCCCAGCCGACGACCATCAGACGCGCGTGGCCGCATCGCCCATCCTGTTCGTGCTCACGAGCGACGGTCTGCTAATGGGCTATCACACGGTCAACCTCAATCAGGGCGCGACGAGTATGCAAGTGTGAGTTGGTTACGGCATTGGTGAAACATAAATGTGTAAGGTTGTCAGTATCAAACAAGGCGCAGCATTCAAGTTTCATTTGGTTACGGTGGCTTTGGGCTTTGTGCAAAATTGACGTGATGAGGACGAAAATGGGAGCTATCACATGGTCAACTCATTCAGACAGTGATCAGTATGCAAGTGTAAGTTGATTACGGTAGCTTTGGGCTTATATTTAGTGGGTTTTGAAATCTGATGTGTGAGACAGAGATCATGTATGTACGATTTCTCATAGTAAATTTGAAGCGTACGATGTTGTTGTAATGTGTAACATACAGTAAGTGTGGACGCCTGCTTTACTCGTTATTCAATGGCAGTATTAAGTGGTCGGTCCTATGTCTCAGTTAATGGGAACTGAGGTGTGCTTTGAAAACCAATACTTTGGCTGCTAACAGTGATTTTTATGATCTCTCACTTTGGTTTCTCATTGTCAGCGGCATACGTGTTTTCGAATGTAATTCCGATTGGGAGGTGATAATGAGTTGAGAGTCGAGCTAGCTACGATAAATCCCCAGTGAGTTCACTGTCTGACGTCAGCAGTATTTTTTTGCTTAGCCTCGGCGGGCGCATGTTTTTCTTCATTTTTGCAAATCGTTTTTATCTTATAATGACATACAATTAGACAATGTTTGAAATTGGGAGAATCTTCGTATGAGGGTAGTGAAGTATTCTAGGATAGGAAAATGCGGCTACTGAATTGTCTAATGGCTGTTGCTTATTTCATTTCAACGGGCTCCATTGGGGATATCCGCAACACTCTCTTGGCCTTCTTTGCACGCTTGCGCCACTTTTTGAGTGAGATGAGCAGCTGGATCGAGCCTGCAAAATGAGTGTTTTGTTATCCGACTCGGGGCACACTAGAGTATTCTACTCACTGGTGGGCTAGGAAAGGTGACAATATTAAAATATGCACGGAAAAATCACGGAAGAGCAATTTTGTGGATGTCCTCACTCTGTCACCTTTCGCTCTCACCAGCGCGTTCTACTCGTCCGTACGCGATAGCGAAGGCTGGGAATTGATGGCAGAGACTTGGCTGGCGATCGAGACCACTTGCTCCTCCTTACGACCGAAGAGAATAAAGCGAGCGCCATTCCTGAATTTGTTAATTAGTTTTTTATTTAGTTAATTAATTAGTCAATTGTCCCTGGCCTAGTAGAGATCTCCCGCAGGACGCTAGGGCTTTGATTCACGGGAAAGTATTGTCTTTTTTATTAGTCTATCAATTAGTTATTATCGTCTGCACTCTTTTTTATTCATACGCTCACGTAGAGTCCCTTGAGAAACATTTACACTTTTAAATTATAATCGAAAACAACTATTTTCGAATGAGGGTACGGTAAACCCCAAGAGGACATCAATGACCGAACAATAGAAAAAATGGGTGCGATCTTGGTACGGGTTTTTTTCTATTTCGCACGGCCTCTCACATTATTTGATCAACGAGATTATGAGTACGTCAATCCATTGCGACGCATTCCGTCCCATCATCATGGTAATGCGAGCGAACAAGTGTACTAATTGTAAGTACGGTATTATAGCATGCGAATTAAAGCCAGTAAGAGGCAGTGCGATTCTACTGTAACGAATGGCTGAAAAGTGCACTTCAACTATTGCACTATTCATCCGGGTCATCCTCATTGAAAGTACAAAGTGAAGCACGAGTCGTACTGTGACAAGTAGGAAGTAGTTCCGAATAGGGTTTCAAAAAAGAAACAATCGATTGCTTCATTCAGCGATATTTCACTTTCGTATAGCTGCCTCGCAACTGATTGCGAACGAAAAATCGATTGAGTTGTTGGCAGTATGATTTTTTCAAGGTCTAGTTCCGAAAGGGAGGGGTGCGGCTTACCGATAGTCCTTCATGAGCAGGATGATTACGAGGGCGTCAAGCATCGGAAAGACCGAGTGCACGTAGGGAGCGATGTCGGCTGAGAATTAATAGTTTTTAATATATTTAATTACTTAATTAATTTTTAAAAATTGATTGCGTCAATAATATGTTGAATGCGGTAAAGGAGGGTGCAACGGTATTGAAGTGCCAGCAGAATCGATTGAATATGAGAGAACAATGAAACGGGAATCTTACCGGCGATGGTGGGGGCGCGGAAGCCCAGCAAGGGCAGGTTGAAGAAGCTGAGGTAGGGCGCGTAGACGAAGATGAACGGAACCAGGGTCTGGAGATCAAAGATCATTGACTCATATTTTCAATACCTAGCCGCGACATCGAATATATAGTGGCCTGAAGCTGATAACCACAGTTTAAAGGGGTTATTTGAACCCCGAACGTGGACGTTTTGTGATCTGATAACCGATCAGGTTTGTATGAAGGATGATTGATCACTGATGAGATATAGGTATGCGAGCTATCGCAGGGCATTTAAAACGTGATTAAGTGGTTAGAAAGAGTGGTACAGTACCTGTATGCACACGGCGAAAAGGATACGGAGCTGTGAGTGACGATCGTTGAAGGAGAGGGTTTTCTCGCGCTGGATCTGAGATTTGAACTATTTTGAAACTCTTTTGAGCTCGATTCGCACGTTTTCTGACTCTGGTTTTGTAGGCTGGATTTATATAGATTTCGGTATTCTTGCAATTGTAAATTGTAATTGCAATTGTAAAAGCAAACAGCTGATGAATTGTTACAATACGGATAGAAACGATGGCATTGCGATAGATCAAAGATCAGTAATGCGTCGGTATGTAAGTAATATCAAATATCGCAAACCTGTAGATACGTAAGCAACGCCAGACTGACGGACGTCATCGACATGACCACCATGACGACGTCGTACGTGAGCAGTGTGGCTACGGTGCGAAGGGTGATCTCGCCGTCGTGCTGAATTCATCGTCATCATCATATAATTTATCCTGACATCAGGCAATGAGCCCGCAGAGTGGCAATTTTAATGAGTGTCGGCGGGTCGTGCTGAATTAGGATCCATGATGATAGTAATAAGTTATTGATGTCAGATTTTGGTTATTGCTATTTGCTGTTTCATTGCGCCAATTGCTAATTTAATATTTTTGTATATTGGTCGTAATGTTCTAGAGCGTGTTAACGAACTATCGATTCCCTCCACATTCTGAAGAGGTATACCTTACCTGAAACACGAACCAGCCATCGATGTACGAGAGATTGAACTCGGCGGCCAATTCGAGCCGTGCCTCCAGATAGCCCGGCTCCGTCGTGTCCAGACCGTACTCGCAGATGCAGTACCTAGAGATTATCGATTACTGTATTTTGGGTTTATTGATTGATGAGAGGGATACTGTATCTTGCTGTTATCGATTCGATTATTTTGGCCTACCAGAAGAATGTGATGATCGAAATGCAGACAACGAGGAAAACGATAAATTTGGGCCGGGTGAAGAATGCGACGCGGTAGGGGCTGGAATAGAGAGGTATTATGGCAATATGATGTTGTTCTTTTGAAGGGTGGGTGCACTAGAAGCGCCGGGTTTGGAAGATGGGCTTATTGTTAGTAGGGCTGCGTTTTTGAATTAAGTGATTAGAAGGCGTTTGTATTAGTTTTGCTCAAGATCCATTTCATTTCACAATCCATTTTATTCGTAACTATGAGCAAGAACGCACTATTTGATGACCCAGTAGCGATAGAGAAAGTGGATGTTGAGCAACGAGAAGGGCACCATGAAGCACGCGCCGTAGATGGATGTGAATTTCTGGAATATTTTATTTAATTAGCTTATTTATTTAATTAAATACGTACCGAGGTATTGAGAAAGTTGACGGAGATGACACCGAAGAAGTGCTCGGTGATAACGGCTTTCTGAAAGATCAAAGATCAGTTTTAAATCCAAAGAAAAGGTAACCAAATCGATCAAATTGTGCATGATGATGAGAATGATGTCGTAGACGGCGAAGATTCCGAGCAGATACTTGTATGCGCCCAGGTCCTGAGTATTTTTTAATTCTATAATAATATTTAATTATGCCGAAACCTTGCGAGAGAAGCGCTTGATAAGGTACAACAAGAATGCGTTGAGGAGTATTCCGGGGACTATAATTAGATATTTTTATTTATTCATTTCGTGGTTAAAACTAAATAAATACTCACGCGTATAGAGATACTCATCATTGCGATCTTTGAATAATTACTGTGGTTCTCCGAATGTTAACAGCAATCTAGACAAACGCCAGGCGAGCTAATGGGCAGAAAAAGTGAGTATAAAAATGAAAGGGGATAGGGGGCGGAGGGAATCCCCCCCCCCCCCCGGAGGTCCCAGGGGTGCTCATTAGCAAGGCTACGATCACAACTACAGTTCAATCTACGGACAGGCATTCTCCCCATTTCGCACGCTATTCTTAATCTGTCAGTCATGCGTGATCATGAATTCGCAGAGTTTTCGGAATGATTTTAATTTGCACTCACTTTTTTATTGAACTCGATGACAACGCGAGGGCAATGACCAGTTTTTGTACTTACTGTGATCACACGATTAAAATATGATGAAATAAGAAAAATTATGGCAGATAATTGGCACTAATTGGCTCCATCCTAGTCCGAAAATGTTCAGAAAATTTCACCTTTCATGCTTTCAGATCACAGTTTTTTAAGTTTCATACCACTATGTATATTTGTTCCCCGGTTGAAACAAAAATTGTATGATTGCAGTCCCCGCAAGGCCGTCAACCCAGCAGCGGTGCGAGTGGGCGCGCGACCCGAGGGTACGGGAGGACAGACGGTTGCAGCAGTAGCTGCTGCCGCTGCAGCACCTGCAACAACCCCGGCTGCAGCCACAGGCCAGGTGAGCAATAAGCTGCACTTTTCTTCAATAGCTTACCCTGGACTATCACAGTATCCGCTCCCACTTTTGCCAACCTACTTCTTACTTGATAGTTCTAACGATATGCTCAGGCCAGAGAAGATGTTAAGAATTATTATTAATATTTTCAGAAATCCCTCTTCGGCACTCCGACCCCCGCAGCGCCCGCTGCAGTTGCAGCCCAGGTGAGTCGATGAATCGATCTTTGGTTAATGAGATAATAGAGATTAGGCAAAATGAACAGGCGAGAACTTGGCATTGCACTTGGGATGCTGTTGTTATGCAAAGTATATTAACACGCCCCCGTTAGTGTTCTTTCAGCCTCCAGGGATCCATTTTGATTGGGTTTGTAACTCTAGAAAAAAAAATGTTGCAGAAGTCGCTGTTCGGTGTCGCTGCTGCACCTGCAGCCCCTGCAGCTGCAGCGCAGCCGGATACGGCGCAGCTGCTGCAGCAGCTGGCTGCGACACCCGTCTGCACGCCGAATACGAAGCCAGCGGGCACGCCGACCGCCGCCGGCAGCCTCTTTGGCGCCGCACCAGCGCCCGCTGCGGCCCCTGACGCAGCAGCAGCAGCTGCTGCTGCTACCGCTGCGGCGACCGCTGCAGCCGACGCGGCAGCCAGGGCCGAGAAGGCGGAGAAGCAGCGGCAGCTCGTCGAGGACAAGAAGAAGGTGAGAAGAGGGATGGAGGCGTAGGGGGACTGAGGTTGCAGGTGAGATGTTGAGATTGATCATGGTAATCTTTTTTCTTTGAAAAAAAATTGAAAATTTGTGTTGCCTGCTGACCAGGTGGTGTGGGGCTGCAATTGGGAATGATAGGCCAGGGAACATTCTGCAGTAGATGAACAGTTGTTATCTTGGGTATCTAAAAAATATTTCTTGTGTTTTGTAATTCACCGTTACACCATCTGCCGATGAAAGAGTCGGAGTGGATGATGTTCTCATACTTCTCCATCACTTTATATTTGTCGGAATTACTAATTAATTATTACTTAATTATGCTAATTAATAAATTTTTTAATTATTAATTCCCCCTCTTAATTACAGGCGAACGCCCTGCTGCAGGAGGTGCAGAACGAGGCGACGGCCCTGGTGGACGAGATGGCCCGCATGAGGGAGATCGCGGCTGCGACCCGACCGACGATGGCGGAGATGGGTACGGTAGTTTGGGGTTACGGTATCAGGGTTATGTATCATGTAGTAGGAAGAATAATAATATCGTTGATCCAACGGAAGCAAAGTGCCGCTTTCCTTATAGGTTTCCTGAAACTCAACTCGAGTCGGGTTGTGATTTATTTTTATTTCTTAATAATTGATTAAATTATATAATTGCAGAACGCGAGCTGAAGGTGGAGGATGCAAGGAAGTTGCATGACATGGACAAATACGTGAAAGAGTTGGAGGAGGAGGAGAGGGTACGGTTGCATTGTTGGTTGTGATGTCACTACGGTAGGAGAACTAAAAAGGCGACATGGGTGGGTGCTTGGGGGCAATGAAATAATTTAGGTATTACTGATTGACTTTTTGAAATTGTGAAGTTCTGTGTTTCACGAGTTGCTCTTATCGGCTTCATCGATCGTTTCGGCAATGATCACATCACATCACATCACTGTAGCCCAGAAGCACCATTGCGCACTCCAATCCTATCCACACGTACTTCACTAACCTGCAAAATTCGGAAATGCTCATGAGAACTCTGTTTCTGAAATCGGGAAGTTTTGTGTTTCACGGTTTGTTCTTATCGGCGGTGTCGAACGCTTGAGCAATGTGGAAACCGTTGCCGGCGTGAAATATTATTAAAAAATAATACAAATTGGTTTACATAATTAACTATGATATTTGCAGCGCAACGAGCGCATGCTCAAGGCGGCGACCATTCGGATCTCGGATCGGCTGCGAATGGTGGAGGAGGCGGGCGAGGGCGCGGGCGCCCTGGCGACCATGAGGAAGGATTATGATTACGATCGGGTACGGTAGCGAATAGTTGAGGGAGCGGGTACGGTAGGACGGTGATCGGTTACGATTACGATAAGGTACGGGTGTAATACGGTAGCGAGTCGAGCATGAGTGCGGTATGAAGAGTTACGGTAGATTTGGGTACGGTAAAGAATTGAGTGTGGGGTACGGACGGCGGTGCGATTACGATCGGATACGGTAGTTAATGGATCAATGACGAGTGTAGGTGTCGATAGTTTTGGTACTGGTCTGGAAGCTATCCTCTGTAATGATCCGTATAATACCTTATTTCCATATTTCCAGGAGGAGAGCATGGCGCAGCTGCAGCGACGCGTCGCGGCTGCGCGCACGACCCTGGCCGAGGTGCAGAAGGAGCTGGCGAGGATGCGCGAGGGGCAGCAGGTGAGGGGGGATTACGGTAGGTGGTAAAACATTTCACAAAGGCAATCGATTGCTCTCTCGCACGTAGGCTCCAATCGGTGTTGGCACTTAGGTGCCCGACATAAGGCGCAGTTGGCATGACTTTTCGAACAATGGATACACTCACTTGTAGTGTGGAGGATGCCCGAGCCTGCTTCCATACGATCTGCGCGTTGACTGCTTTGACCCGGCGAACCGACCACTAAACTTGTCTCAAAACGAATTGTGCGCGCACATGCAATCCCGAACCCCCAAGCGCATGGCGCGTTCCAAGACGCTCCGCTATCGGCCCATGTAGTATAGTGGTTAGTACTCCACGTTGTGGCCGTGGCGACGCTGGTTCGATTCCAGCCATGGGCAACTCTTTTTGCCGGATTTTTTCGCTTTCTGGTGGAGGTTGGGACGTGTTTTTTTGAGCATTTCAATGATGATAATTAACTAATTTTGCTAATTGGCAGACGCCGCAAGCGTACAAGTCGGACGCGAAGTGGACCTCGGACAGGGTGGAGCGAGTGAATGGCACGATCAAGAACATCCAGAAGATCATCAAGCTGGAGAGGGAGAAGGTAAATAGTTTAATTGTTAATTACTTTATCGTTTTTATTGCGATCTACATAACGCGTATGGACCATACGCGTCGATTTTTCCATTTTTGTACCCCCGCAAAACCTAGCGTCGGTGTTTCACGCTCAACACTGCGTATGGTAAAAGAGGATATGGGAGGAGTGAAACGGGGAAGTTGCTTTTTTGACCGAGAAACCTCCAAGCAGAATCGAACTAATGTGCATAGTGAAAGGGTAAGAGATGGGTGAAACTGGAAAGTTGCTGCTAGATCGTTTTAGCGAATTCGTACAGATAACGGACCAATTTGATACTAGAGTAGCTTGTCCGAACTATTCCTACCGCTTTGACAATTCCTAATGTAGAAATGAAGCAGGCGATATTGAGAGAAAAAGATTCTTAATTATTTTATATGTTTTAATTTTATTATAATTGCAAATTAAGGTGGAAGACGTGGAAGCGCTCGTCCGGAATGTCGTGCAGCTCAAGATGAGGTCAGTATTTTCAAATTATGTTTTTTAATCATAAACATTACTCAGTCGATAACATCAAGGCAATGTTGATTGCAAATATTATTAGCCTTAATATACAATAATAATAATAATAAAAACTATATAAAAATTGATTTTGCAGTGACGATGAGGTGCGCAAGGAGAAGCAGGGCATGGAGCGGGCGGCGAAGCACGAGGATCTCAAGGTTGGGTATTGAATGGAAGCTTAGTGCGCTGCTGGGATATCCTCTGTGATCCTCGCTGGAAGTTTTGGGTTTCTCGAGGTAGGTATGGAAGGGACGGAATAGGACAAGTCGATTTGCGGTACATTTTGGAGTAGATAACACAAGCAATGTTTTAGAAGTTTAGAACAGGTTACTGATTACAATAAGTAATTCCAGGTGATTGTGGTGAAGAAACCCCAGCCTCCCCCCTCCACTCGCGCGAAACAGATGACACCCGCTGAAGAGGCCGAAGCGAGGCGGCGATTGGTCGACGCCAAGGTTTGATCTTTGATCTTCGGGTGGTCTTTGATCTTTCGGCATCCTTTGTTGTTGGTTTTCCTTCGAATGGAACTCGTGATCAAATGCAACTTGCTGTTCTTGTTTTAGTTCGTGTATGGAACCGGAAAGATGTGGGTGCTTCAAGAATTGAGATAGCCAGGAACTTTGAGTTAGCGTTTTTGTGCAATAGCTTGAAGCGTGCAAGATTAGAGATGGCGCCATATGTTTCGTTAATTACCAATTGATTAGACATATTTGCAGACGCTGTTCCCGTTCCCGGCGCCTCGCCGCTTCATGCCCGAGCAGCAGAAACAGCAGGCAAAGCCGGCCACGAAGGCGCTGAATGAGAGCGCCCTGCACAAGGTAACGGCTTAGAAATAGGAATATATGGATGAAAATACCGTCTCTTCATCTCTCATCGGAGAATACACCTATTGAAGAGACGGCGTTGTTCATTCTGACAATAACTGGGAAAAAAATGATTTTAAAAATTGATTTTTGAAAGCGAACAGAAATGAAGTTGTTTGAACTGGAATATTGTCACATATGAAACACCTGTGAAACTCGATTTCACAGATTGTCTTGGCTTCTGGTAGGTCCAATAATGTACATTTCGATATTATTATTAAATATATATAACCAAATTCGCAGTCGATACTCAATCACTCGATGTCGTCCACCGGCCATCCGACCGTGGTCGTCAACTCGCCCCTTCGAGCACAGCTGGAGGAGCGACTGCTCGAAGTGACCAAGCCGAGAAAGGTGAGAGGGAGGGCAGACTGCGTGCTAGGAGGTTAGAAAGCGGGTAATTGGAGCGTCGAATGTGGCCTGTGGAACGGAGAGGGTGACAATTGTTATTATCCGTTGCAAACAGCAGCTGTAATTGGCTTGCGATGATCGAGCTGGGTATAATATTGTGGCGAAGCACGAAACACAGGTAGTGAAACGAAATAGATTTTTGATTGTGGGTTTGCGAACAGGTGCGAATTGTTTATTGCTTGCTCTGCTTACATCCTAGTGCTATGGTAAAGACGAAACGCGAACGTTGCAGGCCATTCAACTGCCGTCGTTGGAGAAGTTTGCGATCAAGCAGGAGTCCCGACCGGCGGCCCTGCGCGATCCGCCCTCGCCCATCGCCCCTGCAGCATCTGCTGCAGCAGCTGCGGCAGCTGCAGCCAAGCAGCCAGTCTCACTGTTCGGAGGCGCAACGGGTGAGTGCAGTTGGAGTATGAATTAGCGTCTGGTGGGCGGTATAGGCTTCACGAAGTAGACGTAAGGTGGAGGCTGAATAGGAACAGTGGATTCGTGCATTCGATGTAACGGAATTGTACACTCTAAATGGTACATTTATCCATTAAATTGTCTTTGTTCTTAATCGGTGTCCTGGTAAGATTGGCCAACGCCTTACGTCCTGGGGATTAGAGCAGGGTGAAGCACAAAGCAATTGGCTCAATTTGCAGCGGCGAAGCCGTCTTTCCGGCTGCCCGAGCCGCAGGCGGCCTCGACGCCGAAGGCGTCTGTGCAGCCGACGACGACGTCTGCAGCCGCTGCTGCAGCTGCAGCTCCGGCTGCTGCAACCGCCAACCTCTTCGGCACCACCACCACCACCACCCCGTCTTCTGCAGCAGCAGCGAAGGACAAGGTTTGTGTGATTCTTTTGAGCGGAGAATATGTGAAATGTCATTTTGTATCATAAGCCCGAAATGTACAAAAACACGCCTTGAACACTTTCTAATAGTTTCAAAGTGCCACTATGCAAGGGTTCAAATGCCCGCAACCACGCGGGAGATGTAGGTTTCACGATGAAATGATGAGTATGAGGAACAGTGGAAGGCGATTCGTGGAAGACGTACTACGAAGTTCGAAGATGATCAATCCAATTTTTGAGACTTTTGACGGATGGAAAATTTAGGTTTCATACGGTAGGTGTACTTGGGTCGGAATAGGGAAAGTCAATGTTGCATGAACTCTCGTAAAAAATAAACATTTAAATGTAAAAATACATGAGTGGTTACTTCACCGAACTCTTGAGTTTCATTGAGTCAATGTGAGGTAAGCGGAATCGAAGTTGCTGATTCTGCCAGTGTGGCATCAGCAGTGTCAACACTAATAGCCAGCAATCTATGATAGATTGTAGATAGTTTATTTTGTATTAAAATATAATAAATAAAAGCGCTCTTTGCAGGAGAAGGCGAAGGAGAGCGAGAAGAAGGAGGCGGAGCCTGCAGCAGCTGCAGCGGTTGCAGCACCGGCCAAGCCCGCGACCACGACACCCACGATCTTTGGCGGAGTGAGCAATGTTTACGTGGTGTCTAAATAGGTCGTTTTTTAAGCTCTGAAGTGGAAATTGAGTTGTGAGACATGTGGGTGCAATTGTGTTTCAGTGGTGTGCTAAGACGCTTTGACGTAGGCTCATTGCAATAGTAACTCTCTGCTCATCGATCATAAAAGTATTTTATTTCGTTTGGAATAGGTATCTCGAGCGATTGGTGGCGTGAACGTTTGTGTTTCACTAGGATGATAAGAGGCGGCTCACTCTTGTGTCTCAATGCGTCACTCGTCTGCAGAACATCGGAACAAACAATTAACTGCGATTCGCAGCCTCGACGACTCACGCAGCAGAGGCGGTGCCGTCGCCGCTGTTCGACAAGCTGTCTGCAGCATCTGCAGCACATGCGTCAGCCACGACCGCCACGCATGCAGCAACTGCAGCGCCCGAGCAGGACAAGGCACAGGGTGAGTATCCTGGGAACACAGTCGAGAAAAGGGTCTTTTTTCAATTTGTATTGACCTTGGTGTAAAATTTGAAGTCCCGGGGGAGGGGGAGGCTTCATTGCCAAATTGAAACAGTGAGATTTCAACTCGACTTTTGAATGGTTTGGCCGCAAGACTCCCTGTGAGTCGTAATTTTATCGGTTTGGTTACTCACTGAAATCGAATCCCCCCCTCAATTGCCACTGATATGGAATCTATGAAACACTAGATTGACTCGTGAAATGGCGCTCGCCATTGCAGACGAGAAGAAGGCGGATGAGGCCGCTGCGAAGCCGGTCTTCTCCTTTGGCGGAGCAGCGGTGGCAGCTGCGACGACCGCTGCAGCACCTGCAGCAGGTGCAGCCGACTCGCCGGCTGCAGCCAAGCCCGCGACCAGCTCCATCTTTGGTGGTGGTAAGGTTTCTTTGAATTTCATAGCACTTAAAGTTGAGGGAAAAAAGAGAGAGAGATTGATTAATTGCTTCATTGCGATACAAACATTGAACGAATATTATTCCGGGGACAATCAAAAAATTCTTCACTATCTGTCCCCAAGTTTCTTCATGTTCCTCTGATAATTCATAGGTGATTTAGAAAGTTAGTTCTCAATTTTCCGTAGGCTTCTTGGTCTTACAACATCAAATAACGTACTCTCGATAAATGTGTTAAAATCCCAAAATCCCATTATTATTGGTATATTTGTAGGCGCGACATCCGATGCGTCCAAGCCCTCGACCAGCTCCATCTTCGGCGGCGGTGAGCTTTGACTAATTCAATTTTGAAATTATTTTAAATTCGTTGATTGGTTCGAGGAAATACGCCAATCCCCCTCACGAAATATTTGTGTTCCATAGGGATTGTTTTGGGTTCTTTTGTTGTTTTTAGCAAGTCAGCTTTTGGAGGGTGCTAAAATCGTACGATCGGAAAATTTTATTGCCTCACGTTCATAGTCATTGAATTATCGTTTGGTCAATAGACTCTCCTTTATGGGCACAAAATATGATGATGTTGAAGGCGCAACCACTGCAGCTGCAGCCGACGCTGCAAAGCCCGCGTCGATCTTCGGAGGCGGTGCGACAGCTGCAGCACCTGCAGCAGCCCCGGTGACCCGATCAAGTCCATCTTCGGAAGTGAGCGGGTTTTTGCTGGGTTGGAGAGATTGGCTGGATCAAGCACACTCTATAAAATAAACCTTTTGAATGCCATAGCTGCAGCCATCTCTTGTGCTTCAAAAATTGCCCTGCATAACTCGCGTTTCAATGATTTCGTAAGGTGTTCGGGGCATTGCGAATTACAGTGTTACAGACGATGAATTGTCAATGTGCGCAGCAGGGATAAATACCATTATTGCAGCCATTCCCTCGTCCGCTCCGTTCGGTGCAGCAGCAGGCAGCAGCACGCCCAAGTCCATCTTTGGAGGCGGAGTCGCGGCGGGTAAGCATTTCTGGGTTCCGGTCCGGGTTATACGTTTTTATTTCGGCGGTGAAACGGAAATAGTGATTCAATAGTGGAGCTTTGATACTAAAGTTTGTGGTTTTTGAAAAGTTGGTCCCGCGCAGCCTTGTCAACTGAGGTTTCAGTCTTGTTATGAGGTAAATGTAAAGGTGTATCCACGTCAAGCGATTTGACGTCGTAAGACAACGCTAGGTGGGACCCACTGGTAAGGCCAGCTGTTAGACGGACTACATACTCGGCTGTCCAATGCTTTCTCCGGTAGCCTTACCTTTCGCAACCGAGGTCGCTACTAATTTGCTGACCCCGGGGGGATAGCAGGGTTTGTTGCCCTCGGCGGGGGATTGAACTCGGTACCCTTCGAATGGCGAGCCGCGCCTTACACCACTCGGCCATCCCGCTAATCTTGTTATGAAGCCATCAGGAATTGGCTAACTTCGATCGTATAGTCTGACGACCTAAATTAATAAAAATCATCTTATATTCTCGAATGAGGAACAGTTTTTTTTAGATTAGTTTCTAATCGTGACCTATACCATTTGGGTTTCAGGGATTTCATACCTTATCTAAATTCATGGCTGCCCCAGTGATACAGTGTAGGCTATTTAAACCCATAAAAATCAATTTGCAGCGCCCTCTCCCTCGTCTCCGTTCGGTGCAGCAGCTGCAGCCAGTCCGTCCGCCGCGACTAGCAGCATCTTTGGGGGCGGAGTCGCGCAGCCGCAGCAGCAGGCGGCCGCCTCCTCGCCCTTCGGATCCGCCTTTGGAAAGGTGCGTGTTGCTCATACACTTTTCATTACCGAGAAGCATTAATTGGGCGAGGGAATTTCGTGATTGTTGATTGTTCATTATTTCCCATTCCGCATCTAATCGATGCTGATATGGAAGGAAACCATATGGGAAAGCTGATGCACGAGAGGAACGGGGTGAAATGGCGTACCAGATGAACAGTATATTTGCGCTTCAAACGTGAATAAGCAATAATTACCGAAATGCGGAGAAGGATGTTGATATGGCAGTGGTGAAACACCAAAAAATGAGGATGGCTGATTTTTGCTCACTGGAAAAAATGTAGAAATGTTCATATTTTGGCCTGATTCGCGCAATTTTCCATACTCTCTCGCTTCTTTAACCGATGAGAGACCGTGACAAGATGAGAGGGACAAATCATATTCTTGCAGCCGGCCGCTCCGTCCGCCTCCAGCTTCTCGTTCAAGTCTGCAGCAGCCGCAGCATCGGGCGAGACGCAGCAGCAGCAGGCGTCGAGTGCGTTTTTTACATACATATTTATCCCAGAATCGAGGCAATAGGCATGCAGGATGGTAACTTTAGGGAGTCGAGTAGCAAGTGACGAGTGCGTTTTCTGCTATTGTTGTTTTGGTTATTGAAGGCGATCGTTGGACAATGGAAGTATCTCGGAATCATGATCAAAAGAACACTTTGTGATGCACTTATCCGCCTTGTACAATGTAACCACCGCAAACTGACCAGAAATCGCCTGTCTTCGTATTTTATATGATTTCCAATGTTGCCGAATCCAGTACCATTATCGCTAGCGGTTAACTGCAGAAGGGCATAACGTGAAGCACAGCACCACCGAGTCCACATGCACCCCGTTCCAGGCGGATTCGGGCAGCATCCGTCGTCGATCTTTGGCGGAGGCGCCGCGACCGGTGGATTCGGCCAACCGGCCGCATCGTCGAGCGCATTCGGCGCGCCATCTGCCGCGGCTGCCCCGTCCGCCTTTGGCAGCGTATTCGGAGGAGGAGCAGCGAAGACAGCGGCGAGCAGTGAGTCGAGTTCTATTAGATCATTGCAATTAGATTAAATGTTTTTGTGACTAGATGAAAGGGACCTCCGTGTTTGGGTGGTGAATACGGATCATATTAGTGGGAAAGAATCCGTCGAGTACAGATTGTTAATAAGCCACTAGCAGTGAGTGGATCGTGATAATTGGATAGAGTGGTTGAGAAGCAACGAGATTAGTCGCATTGGAGCTTCAACTGGGTCTACAACTGTAGGGAAAGCAGCAGACAAAAGTGAATTAGATAAAATGATTGAAAAATGGAGCAATTCGAGTGAATTGACGCTTGATTGAAAAGTGGATACGACATTGGCTTTGACCGCTATAATATATATTGCCTGCTTCGCTCATGTTTCCTCGAGGATTGATCTGGCCTTGTGAATGTCGAAAATGTTTTGTGTAGGTAGATTTCGAACAATTACAAACAATTGTTTTCAATTGATCTTTGATTTTCCGTCTTTGATCTTTGATCTCTCAGGCTTTGCTGCAGCTGCAGCGGCCGCAGCAGCGGATGAGGGCATGGACGACGGAGGAAGCGGAGGAGGAGGCGCGACGAGCAGTGCATTCGGAGGAGGCGGGGGATTCATGGGGTACGGTAGGGAGGATACGGTAGTAGGGGTACGGTAGATAGTGATATTGATTTTCGGTAAAAGTTTACGGGTATGGTAGGAGGACAGTAATATTCGGAGGAGGAGGAGGGTTCATGGGGTACGGTAGATGAAAATATTGATTAGTAGATAACGGCTATGGTTTAAGGGTATTGGAATGAGGAGGATGGTGTTGAGGGGAGGGGAGGGTACGGTAGAATACGGATGATTGAGATATTAATATTTCCTAGAGGCTTATTATCATAGAAATAAAACGTTCCGGACTCCCGTCTATGTCGTTTGACAAACGCGCACGAAAAGGGGAGCACTAATTAACGGATTCCGGCTTGCCGCGCACTTTTTTCATCGACTTTTCTGAGCTTCCCTTTCGATTTTTTACCGTTTATAAAAACGATCGATGACATCACGAAAATAAAATAAAATAATTGAAAATCGGCGTGGTGTAAGAGTTGGTGCGTCGCGTGTGCTTGTTGTGTGAGATCTCACATATCTCGCATAGACGACATGGAACGTTAAATTTCGTGGTGTGTGACAAGTTTTTTTTTGAATTCTATGATATAAGGTAGTAAGAAAAGAGGTACAATAGTTAGAAAAGGAAATATCGGCAAGATGCGCTGCCTGGCACTTGGCGATTGTTGGCTTCATGAATTCTTGGTATGCGACTGTGATTATTTAGGTTCAGTCGAATGAACGATCTTTTCAATTAGCAATAATAGACAGGTGATTGATAGAAGATCAATTTAGATTTTCCCCAGTAAATAATTAAATTACATTTGTTTCTCAGTGGTCTCGGCTCGTCGACGTCGGCGAACGCGGGCCGAAACGTGTTCGGAGGCGGATTCGGAGCGGCGACGGCGACGAATACGCAGGCGTAAGTGATCTTTGATCTCTACGATTCCTTATCTGGAATATCAACTAATACGCAGGCATATGCACTTTGTAAACATGTGTGCTTTTTCATTGTATTCAACATATTGTATTTTCCACACTTCATGTATCTCGTATTGGCAATATGCAGGACTATTCAATAGTATGGTGAAAGCAATCTTCTATATAAAACGCATTTCATATACAGTTCGTCCTGTGTCTCACTCCTATTAGGGATTCCATATTGTGTTAGTAATTAATTTATTTTAAAACAATGTATTTATTCCAGCACGTCCATCTTCGGCAAGCCGTCGTCGACGACGGCGTTCGGCGCCAAGCCCGCCTTCGGTGGGGGAACGTCCGCTTTTGGGGGTAAGTAGAGTCACAGTTGGTTTTATATTTGGACGAAACAGTATAGTAATGATAGCAGAATAATGGCCATTTTTGATGCGATAAAAACCATCGTAGGAGGATCATCCGCCTTTGGAAGTGAGTAGGGTTATGATAAAAAGAGGAGACGAGAATCCACCGGGTCTAGAGTGATACATGCCTGGAAAATAATAAAAACGTATACCTCGCTCCACTAATTGTAAGAGCCTTTCCGGAATGGCTTCACATGATATTCCAAAGTGAAATGTGCACGAAGTGGGAGCAGGTAAGCCGAAGTTCAATAGAAACGAAACCTGGACATTTTGGGATTCACATGCTTGTCATATTGATAGCAACAATGCATTCTTCTTTTTGCTTGCACATAAATAAAGTTCTCGTAGGAAAGGCATGGAACTTTGATCGCACTGTTATTGTCGCCCCCATCCCATGGGATTACGGATTCAAACGATATTCTAGATACGAGCTTCTTTCATTGATTCAATGAGAATCAGCTTTCTTCAAAAAAAAATCTCACACGCGACAACCGTGTATGAGAGAATTATGGCTAGTATAATTTTTTAAACTTAACCATAAATTTGATTTGTCCTTTGCAGCGGCCTCCCCGCAGCAGCAGACGACGTCCGCATTCGGCGCCGCGTCCTCGCCCTCGACGACGGCCACGGGCGCCTTCGGAAAGCCCGCGTTTGGATCGGGTGAGTTGTTGTTGTTATTTTTATTTCGATATTTTTATTTTTTAAGAGAACGATGAGCGTTAGGTCAATGTGGTGACGATAGTGCGTTGAAATTTTTTTTTTAAGTTCCATGTTTCATAATTAGATTAAATACCACCTTGCAGGTCCCTCGTTCGGCGCCAAGTCCATCTTCGGAAGCGGCACGGCCTCCCCGCAGCAGCAGCAGCAGCCGGCTGCAAGCAGCGCGTTCGGCGGCGGCGCGACTGGAGGAGGATTCGCAGCGTGCGTTACACTTATCACTCACTTATCACTCATGAATATTACCGTGTACGCCCGCAATCAGAACCCCCCCCCCCATCAAAATTCTCAAAAAGATGATTTCCACATGTTGTGTTTTGTTATTGTTTGGATTTATTTTAATAATAGCATTAACTTATTATGTTTGTTCCAAGTAGGAAAACTGAATTGATCAAATATTACGGGCAATTCGATAGTGTCCCAATAAATGTTGTGTTTGCCCAGTGCCTGAAGCGACTATTGGCATTTCCTATGCTATGAAAGTATGTGGTAATCGTGAAGCGAGACTCTAGAGAGACCCCACGAGACCCCATTTCGGAAGCAAAACCCGCGATTTTCAACAGTTTTCTTGCCGAACCCCCGATGTTGTGCAATTGTCCGAGGATGGTGCTCGTCACAGATGATGATCGTTTTGCAGCTTCGCCAACCAGGGCGGTGGATTCGGAAGTGTGGCGGCGCAGGGTCAGCAGCAGCAGGCCGGAGGAGCGTCGTCGATCTTCGGGGGAGGAGTCGGACAGGTACGGTAGGGTGCTGGATACGGTAGGCACTGCTTACTGTAGGTGCGAATGATAGGGCTAGGGTACAGAGTCGATAGTCAGAAAGGTACCGTGGGGGTACGGTATTGGTTATCGGCAAGAGGATACTGTATTATCGATTTATTGATTCGTTGATTGAGTTAATGCGTTCATGTTTAGAGTTTGACTGATATGCTATGAAAAGTTTAGGCGATGATTCATGTAACCAATGATTTGAAACAATGTAGTACCCTTTGCCCCACACATTGATCCAGGTGAAATGAAGTTTCTTGTGTGGGTTAAGGTGTTATAAATTTTATCGGATTCGATGCTGTTGACAGAAGTCCTTCAAAAAAAGAACAATATTTTGCACCAATTATATCCGGTGAGATGGTGTTTCACGTGCGGGATAAGTGGGAGAAACGAGAATGGTCTGGCAGTAAGATTTCATCCGATATCGAAACAAATAATTTCATTGCAGACCCAGACGTCTAGTATCTTCGGCGGCGGCACGACTGCTGGTACGACCAAGTGAGTGATCTTTGGTTTCTGATCTTTGAACTCTGATCTTTGGACTTTGGTCCTTAGATCCATTGGATCTGTGAAGTTGTGAGTACAACCTTCGTTGAGCTCGTTCATCTTTGGTTTCTAAGTTCATCGAAGGACTACTTTAAGCATTTTTTTGAATAATTGCCAGTAGGATAGTTGTTGCAAACTATTATTTTTAAAAGAATCAAATTTATTTTATTACAGCAAGTTCTCATCGTGGCGCTAGAGGAGTACGGTAGCGGGCCCAGAAATACTGTTCCCAATCGTTATCATATTTGCCCCCGTTGTGACCTCTCTATTTTGATCATGTGCTCGAGATTTCGAAATTTAGGCCATATTTTCATCCTTGTTTTGTTAGAGTTTTGCACCCTCTAGTTTGATCTCTATTTGTTTTCATCCTGTTTCATCCGAGTTACTGTGCTTCTTTTATCCGCATATCTCTTTGGTTTCCCTATTATTGAAGTCGTTATTCCTAATTTTATAAAGTTTGCGAAAGTGACAAGAGTTGTGCGAAACATTTGAAGCGTTTGCATCGCAGTGTACTTCTGGCGTGTGGGTGCTACAGTATCGATGGAATAATGTGAGGTTTGATCTTTGATCTTCGTGGAATTCGATATCTGATCTAGGCTACGCTGGGGGGTGATGTGGATGTAAACGCTAGTTGCATTTGAGTTTCAGCGTTAGCCCATAGGGAGATCGTCTCAGGCATTTAGATTCGTTTCTACCATCTATGTAAACTATCATATTCGTAAACGGCACGGGCGCGTTGCGATAGCAAAGTGCGACATTCAGCGGTGGTCTCGCAGCGAACTTGCTGCCTGGAACGTTGCCAAGAACGCCTTTCCTCCCTCCTTCCATTCCGCACGTCACTGTTGTTACTCCCTGTTGTTTTCCCCCTGCAGTGTCTCTGCACATGGATAGTGTGCAGAAAATAGAAGGCAAGCGAGAGTCGATAGTCTGACTCTCTCCATTCTACACGCTCTCTCGCTGCTCTCTGTCCTGTTCAATTTCGAAATTCGCATAGTCGTTTCTTCATTTTACGTGTTCTCAGCGGATAGAGTGACGAGAGAGTGTGAATTGAAGAGGCGCATAATCAACTGATGTAGAGGGCAAAGGAGAACGGTAGATGGGGCCGGTCATGCGACATTTTACTCTCTCCCATTCTATTCCGGTGTCAACAACAATTCCCCCCCCCCCGAATATAGCGTGGAGTAGAACGCTTCCGGCCTGGATGCTGACATTTGGCCACTACGAAAGGAGGTCTATTTGGGAAGAGAGAGGGGGGGGGGGAGAGGTTCCGTTCATTTATTATTGCGTTCAAGTGAATTTTGACCGATATTACTGCTGTTTTGCTGAGACGAATTATATGTATACGCGGAATTCTGATTACGCGAATATTCTAAGATTGCAATTCGTGAGGTTAGGACTGATCCGATCTCTACATTGCCATTGCCACAATTGATTCCCATCGTCTTCTTTTTTGAAGTTTCAAGCGACATTCTGTCTTCGAGAATGGTATTAGAGTCTGATGAAGAGAATCTCCTTTGATGGGGCTCGCTTTCTTTTGACTACAACAATTTTATCAACAGAGACTATGAGGTGATATCCCCCAATGCTTTTTTTCTCGATCGAACCGCTTACTCTGGGGGAACGTTCCCAATTGCTCTTTCCGCCCATTGATGGTTGAGCGAACTCTCTCCCCTTCCTCCTTTTACCCTCCCACTCGATCGGTCATTTGGATATTTCCTCGTTCGTGAGAGCTGAGCAATCCGTTTGTCTACCCATTTCTAGTAGATTTATAGCCGTGCAATAGGTTCGAAGAGTAGGGATTAGAACCTCCGTAATTTTTCATGCTGGACGCAAATGCTTTGATTAACGAGATCATTTCGCCCTTTTTATGTCATTTAGAGAAACAAAAGAGCACACGAAATGTAGATAGTCTGACTGATCGTCGATCGAGAAATATCGCATGAGTAACACTGATGACACTGCACCTGTATTTCGAACTCGAACGAGAATTTTCTCGTTGAAACGCGCTCGCGAGAGTTGGTAGCGAACTAGTTCTCTCCGTTGCTTTCACACTGGTCACACGCGGTCAAGTTGAGTGAACGTATGCGGGTTTGGGTGGAAATTGAGTAATTAGTGTTTTCGAAACGCAAATCGGCCGTTTTGCCTCGACTATTTAGTTACTATTCACTTCGTTACTGTTTTTCATGGTGACAAGCCTCTCCGGGGAATCGGGTTTCGCGTTTTTGCATGCATTTCTTTCTGATAACGAGTCTTTTTGGGGTTTTTTACTCTCTGCGGTTTCTCCAATTCCGCGCTCTCTAGCTCTCTCCATGAGCACCCATATCAGTTCCCTTGTTCTCGCTTGCATTCCTTTTTCTGCCTGCTTCTCTGCCATCTCTTCTAGGAATTGCGATGTCTCGCGCACTCTAACTATATGCGGTCTCTTCATTGAATAGTACTCCCTCGCGCACGCTGACTGTCTGTGGTCTCTCCGATTCGTGCACTGTCTAGCCACTGATAATCAGGGTTGATTACTACCACGTGTCCCGGCCTAGTACCGATTTAGTACCGCCTTTTTGGTAGAAGTTGTTGCGAATGGTTAGATTGCGTGAGAAAGCGATCGTTTTGTATGGAGTTCCGCAAAAGTTCGTGTTTTTTCGCGAGCTGTTAACGATTCCAAGGCAATACGCAGCAGTAATTCTGGTGAGATTTCGAATGAAAGTCCATTTTAGATGATTAGAGAAGGCAAGGACTCAAGTTGTGAAAAGATGATGTTGTGCTCTTATTATTATATGAATTCTACATGTTATTTTATTTTGATGGCAGTCACTCGACCCCAATGCACGAGAATAAGTGCGCGTTCTTTAGAACGATTGCTCTCATTGAACGTGCAAGGAAAGGGAGAATTTTCGAAGATCAAAGCCCACACCCTCAAAGGCACAATGCGATGATGAACCGTGCTGATAAGAGGAGTTTATCACCTGATTTCGATAGATGAGCATCATAGAATAGGTCACGAGGGGGTGGAGCCTAAGTAGATCATTGTATCAGCAAAATCGCAATCCTACGGTTAAAATACGGTACCAGAACCGGAAATGTTATGCTACCATTATCATGTTTGTTCCAGTCGTGACCTCTCTATTTTGATCATATGCGCTGTTTCGAAATTAGGCGAAATTCCTGGGTATTTTTGCCGCATTCTCGTCGCTTGTTTGATATCATTTTATCCTTTGCAATTATTTTTGTACATGTTTATTTTGAGACCAATTTTATACCTGCGTGATTTGTGTTAGCGTACCACCTACCGTATCCGCATTCCAGAATACGGTATATGGTACTCGTCAACAAGTGTGATGCAGATAAGTAGCCCGCGCACGATCAAGGGCGGCGCTACCGTAGCCAGAAGATGGCTTTCGATGCAGGAGGTATTGATTTTTTGTTTTGTTTTTGTTTTTTTTCTCCATTCATTATGCACTAGATATCACGGCTCCATACACTAGATATTACGGAAGCAAACATCTTATTGTTATTGCTAGGTCGAGAAAATCAAGAGAGATTGCTGCGCGTCGTTTATCCCAGCTATATCAAAACTGTAAAACCGAAATTAATCAACAAGTTGGAACTCTAGTGACTCATACAATATTTTGTGTAGAAGCAGTTTGGTATATCCCTTTATCATTACTGATTCCTTTCTGCCGAGCGCTAAAGTAGTTCGTGGATGCTCTAGTTGAAAGTAGTGCATATTACAAAGTCCGTTTCGTTTCAGGGTCAGAACCGGGAATTGTTTTTTTTTGCAGGCGAACGCGGCCCTTCGTCCCTTCTACTTTGCCGTGCATCCGGATCGATTCGCGTCGATGCCCGACGTCCGGGACCGCAATGAGAAGGCGTTGAAGGTGAGGGCCGGGAATTAGGGAAGGGGATGGAGAAGGGGAATGGGAACAGAGCAAGGCCGGTGGTAATATGGACCGATGGGCTTGAACCTTGCAAAAATATTGTGAAAAAATGAGTAACAAAATACATTTAGAATCAATTATTACAACAAGGATTCAATAATAAACTAACAAACAATCTGGCACAATGACAGGACCCAACGCGAAAAATGTACGGTAGCTCAACATTTGAAAATTGCTGTTTTGCTTTATTATTCCGGGTTAAGGTGAAATTAGTTTTAACTTTTCTCTAATTTTATTTGCTAGAAGCTTTGCTAGATATTGCTAGAAGCATATAAAACACTTTTTTAGCAATGATTGACGGGAAACTTAGCGTTTACCGAGTAATTTGCTCGAAATAGCCGAAAACTTTCGCGTTGCTTATTTGTGTTTCACAAGGCTCAAGTGTTCTGGGGTTGAATTTGTAATGATAATAGGTATATTTGATAGTATTCAACATTACAAGCTCCGGCTAGGTTTCAGTATTTAACTAAATCGTGATTTAAATCGTTAAGTAATTTATTTCCAGATCTTCAATGGCTACCTCAACGACCTCTTCCCGCGCCCGATGCTGTCGTCCAGTAAGCCAATTCAGGTTGGTTATTATTGTTATTATTTATATTTATTTAAATACTTTAGTATCTATGCCTATAGGCTTGAATAGGAATACAATTTACGTTGTAAATGATGAGAAATTAGTTTTTACCGATTTTGCCAAATAGTCTGATTGTGTGAAGTGTTGGAGCTTACACTTAGATCTTCCCGAGATTTTTTTGAAAGCCTTTTTCCTAATTTTGATGAGCATGCTTTCGCTTTTTTTACAAGAGAGCGCCTAGTCCATTAGCTTTCGTGCTTCTCTTCTCTAATTTATGTGTTCTCTTTGAAACATAGAGGCTACGGTCAAGCTTTCTATAATTCTTACGCGCTTATGTTAGTTTCATTGGATAAGAGGGCTCAAAAATTAATCTGCAACGATGAAAGATCAAACTACAGAGTTCAAGCTATAAAGATCAACCTTCCAACCTCAGCAGGTGGTCTTCTCGATCAAGGACAAGGCGGCGGGCACGCTGCGCGATGTGAACATCTCCCTGCAGGGCAACGACCCGGTGCACATCGTGAGGTCAGCTGTGATCTTTGATCTTTGATTTCTGTTCTATATATCGCAACATTGATGAGTGCGTTAAGTACGATTACCAGTAGCTTGGAGCTTCGCCCCAATACCCCGAACAAAGATTTTAAGAATTTCTCATTGACCTTTAGTATTCAAGAACTATGCATGACAGCTCCAAGAGATTGATTTACTTGTTTACGATCGATCTAGAATTTGGTAAAGTAAAAACTTTTTTAACTGAGTTACTTTGCGAGATTATCAATTGTATTCGATTTGTTCTTACATGCAAAGCGTGAAACTTGAATTGACCTTCCTGTGCCATAAAGCTTGTCGAAATCAGTAGGTTTTGGCATCAACTACAGGGGAATCCTATGTGAGACAATAACATTCTCGTTACACCATCTTATGAGACCTTTCACGAGAGAACGTAACAACAGCACGGATGACTTTTCTGCAACCTACCCCAATATTTTTTTGGTGAAGTTCTCATACCGAGTGCTGATTCCCGTCGCAATATGAACAGTTTTTATGAACTCTCCGAAAAGTTACAGGCCTGGCCCAAAAAAGTCAGATTTTTCAACTAAAATTTTATATTGTTCTTAAAACTTGAAACTACGTATTTTTACACGTAGATTTCGAAAAAAATATTTTGGAAGATATTCGACTTCGAAAAAGGTCAAAAATCGATTTTTATCACGTTTTTTCGCTCTAGTGAAAAATTTTATCGTCCATTGACCTTTTTAAACATTAAAATCGGATTCCTCATGAAAAATTACTACGGGTCCCAAAAATTCAGAGAAATCGATCCATGTGCCCGTGAATTACATCGTTCCAAGTAACGCCCAGTCATGACTTTTTGAGCAAAACGGCCCACTTTGACAGGGTGCAAAACGTTCAGAGAACCATTCCTTATGCCCGAATGGAATTTTTTATTAATTTTTCACCTATTTACGATGTTTTGACAACTTTCCGACACCAATTTCGAAAATCGTTCACCTCGACTTTTTTCACATAAGGGTCCCCCCTTATGTGAAATATCCACTCAGGGGTCATGTCAAAAATGGATTTCAAATCAGCTTATATGAATGTAAAGGTGTTTAAAACTTAGTTTTATATTAGTTTCAGTGCATTTAGACATAATATTATGGCCAATTCTGGTATGACCCCTGAGTGGATTTTTCACATAAGGGGGGACCCTTATGTGAAAAAAGTCGAGGTGAACGAATTTCGAAATTGATGTCGGAAAGTTATCAAAACATCGTAAATAGGTGAAAAATGAACAAAAATTTCATTCGGGCACAAGGAATGGTTCTCTGAACGTTTTGCACCCTGTCAAAGTGGGCCGTTTTGCTCAAAAAGTCATGACTGGGCGTTACTTGGAACGATGTAATTCGCGGGCACATGGATCGATTTCTCTGAATTTTTGAGACCCGTAGTAATTTTTCATGAGGAATCCGATTTTAATGTTTAAAAAGGTCAATGGACGATAAAAATTTTCACTAGAGCGAAAAAACGTGGAAAAAATCGATTTTTGACCTTTTTTCGAAGTCATATATCTTCCAAAATATTTTTTTCGAAATCTACGTGTAAAAATACGTAGTTTCCAGTTTTAAGAACAATATAAAATTTTAGTTGAAAAATCTGACTTTTTTTGGGCCAGGCCTGTAACTTTTCGGAGAGTTCATAAAACTGTTCATATTGCGACGGGAATCAGCACTCGGTATGAGAACTTCACCAAAAAAATATTGGGGTAGGTTGCAGAAAAGTCATCCGTCCCCCCTTTTCAATAGCTACGTTCTCTCGTGAAACGTCTCTTATATTCCTTTTACATCCTTTTACAATAACCCTTTCAGGCACGCGCTCGAATCGTGCAAGCTGTCCACGGCGCACTTCAAGGCGACGCCCAAGCCGCCGGCCGGCAATGCGGGTATGGCTGCGACCGGTGAGTCTCTTGGGGAGAAAGAAAGCGATCTAGACACGCCCATACATGAAAAGCAAGTAGAAAACTACCTGGAAACATACGATTCGCAAACACACCCGACTTTCATAGAATTAAGTCTTTTTCATAAACATATCCGGGTTTCGAAGGATTTTGTCACAGAACTTTTTCATGTGTGGACACACCGGATTAGAGAACGAGCGGAGACGCGAGGGATTGAGGCCGCTCTGAGGGGTAGTTGTAGGTTAGGAAGTAATCAAACGAGTAAAATATGGTTTGCGGCACGGAAGAGATGTGTTTCAGAAGATACTCAAACAGATGGTAGATGCTGTCGAAGATTCGTGTTTACAGTCGATATTCCATAACTTTTCGAGATGATGAATACAGATTGAATCCTTGATAAAATCAACACCTATGCTTGAGTATCTTATGAAACACATCTCTCGCGTGCCGCAAAAATGTGTTTGACTCGGTTTGGTTACTTCCTAACATAATATTCCACGAGGTCCATATCCTGATTCGATTTATCAAATTGCATTAAAATAAATCAAATGCAGGTTCGACGTCGTCTATGTCGATGAACGAGGCGGCGTCCTTCTACTGGGGCGAGTACATGAAGAGGAGGGGGGTAAGTATTTGAATATTTGAATCTCCCGCCGGAAATGAGGGAAATATGGAAAAGTGGGCGATTTGTGTGGAGAGTTTGAAGAGAAATGAGGTGTTTGAGTATTTGAATCTCCCGCCTGAAATCTAGGAAAATATGAAAAGTGGACGATTTGTGTTTAGTGTTTTAAAATAGAGTATTTGACACCGAATTTTGGAGTTACTAAAGTCGCCCACAATTTGCGGCATTTGAGGTGGAGCTGAAACTCAACTCAGCCTTGTGATTTCAAAAACTTTTAGCGGTTTGGAATTTGGCAGCAGTTTTAATGCAATCCTTGCAGCACTCAAGACACTGCATCCATCCTCAAGAAGCGCCGAGAGGAGGCCATCGAGAAGACGAAGCAGGCAGAGTGAGCGAGTGTTCTTGAATTTTCAAATCTCCCGCCAAAAAAGTGATAAATTTAGAAAAAGTGGTCGATTCGCGTTGAGAATTTTAGAAGTGTGCATTAGTTAATATTTTAACGTTTTGATCAACAATGGCAGATCCATTGTTCATTCATTATTCTTGCTATTCTTGACATGTAGCTGAAACAGGAATGTTGCTTGGTTATTGACGTCGGTGCTGAAAGGTACTAGGTCGGATGAGAACCGACTGGATGAGAAACAATTTTTTTGAGTGCGTAGCATTTCAGCAGGTGTTCTAAACACCACAAACGGAGAAATTTTTTTTGTCGGTTCTCATCCGACGGTTATCTTCCGACCTAGTATCATAAATAATATTTATATAAAAATAAATAATTCAAGGACGTTCCGGCTGACGCTCAAGGACGAGATTGAGGACCTGAAGTGGAGGACGGGCTGTGCGGCGGTGAGTCGGTCTTTGATCTTTAATATCTGATTTTTTTATCTTTGATCTCTAAGCATTATGACTAGTTCATAAAATGCAATTGCGGGCGCAAGGCGGAGTTCGAAGTCATAGGATATGCTGGAATAACAATGTGGTTTCGCGCCGCGGTGTGTGCTCTTTACAATTTTGCACTTACAAAAATCGTCGCTTGAATGCTGAGGCTGAGACTATCGCGGGTTCAGGCTTCAGTGGCAACTTGCCACTGGCAAGTCATGATGGATTGTTTTCGACATTGACCAATTTGGTAGAGCAATATTCGTAAAATCTTATGTTAGAAAAAAATCAAAGACCTAGAGATACCCTTGCGAGTCTAAGATAGATGTCGACCGATGCATTCACGTCTCAACGAATTCACTATAGTCATTCGCAACGTTTCGAATTGCTTCCATGTAGAGATATTCTTTAAAATATATATTACTCGGATAGTACTGTTCCTACATTCTGCTACACATCTGACGCCCCTGATCTCCTTGATATTTAGTCCTCTTCAGGTGGTCTGGCAGATGGAGTGGGCGGAGTCGCACATGCGTCGCTGCCTGACCAACCTCCACCGACTGTTGGACAATGCGAGCAAGGAGGTACGGTAGCGTTTATTATTGATTTTCTCGATGGATGAATGATTCTATAAATTGATACGAAATGAGGGGGATGCAACTGCAAATGAGGGGACTCTCCTTGCATTAGGCGAGTTGATTTTTTCTCGAAAAAATGATGATCTAGAAACGACTTGCAATGCCTTTCTGATACGAATAGGATCATGGAAATATGGGTAATTTAAGATGTAGAATACTTTAATCCCCTTTCCCTGTCAGGACCGCGACACGATGGTGACGATACTGCTGAAGAACACGATCAGGTACGGTAGCTTCTATTGTTATGGAGGGGTACGGTAGGGTACGATAGTAGGCATGGGTTGTGTGATTTTTGTTGACAATGGAGAATAGAGCTGCTGTGTTTCAAGAATTGCTGATTTCGAAACCCGGTGAATTCGTGATACGACTGCTGCGTATTGCGTCTAGCCACTTATTGTTAGACAAGCTAATTGTTCATACTTTTTGTTCTGAAAATAAAAATATATGCAACAGTTTGTCAATGTGTCACTATTAACATTTCGTGTGCTTGCATTATACACTCATTTTGACAATAATGCCCAGTGTTCGCGGATGAAACAATCCTACAGTAATCACTAATGGGTATACCCTAATCCAGATTCGGCAGGGGCTTTTGCCACTATGATAGGGGCGTTTATCACTATGATAAAGAGGGGAATAGATTACCGTATCCTACCGTAATCACTAATGAGCATACCGTAATCCAGTTTCGGCCCGACTTTTATCACTATGATACAAAGGGGAATAGTACCGTATCCTACCGTAATCATTAATGACATACCGTAATCACTAAATATCATACCGTAATCGCAGGTTCGGCCGCGGTTCGTTCATCTGCTGCGACGGCGGCGTGCAGTTCGGCGCGGATCAGGTGCCCGAGCAGTGGCAGAAGGTACGGTAGGGGGATTGATTAGTGACTATTTTTAAAAAAATTTGGAATACGGAAATATTTGGAAATATTCGAATTTGATTCAGTATCAGGAAAATAGTATCAATTGTAGTAAGATGGCCATGCCGGACCAGATATTACATTGATCGCAAATCAGGCCTTATGCAAACTAGCTGGTGCACGAGTCTTCCTGGTGGCATGATACATTTTGAATTCTACCGTTGCTTCTGCGCTTTGGAACTGTCTTATAACTCTTTAAAATACTTTACTAAATAGTGCATTTAAATGATATAATGATAAATCTACTCAAGGCAGCGATGAGCAGTGAATTATGTTAAATTTCGCTGGATTTCTTCTTAATATCGAAGGTTATAGTTATAGGCTTTAAAAGCAGGGCAAAATGGTGGGCGCAGCCCTCTAGATCCTCCGACCCACTGATCATCGATCATTGAAGGTCTGCTCGGAGGCTGCGGTGCGCCGGCAGCAGCTCGCCCAGCTGCGCGACACGAAGAAGAACCTCGCGGAGCTGATGGGCGGAGCGGAGGTGAGGGAGCCGGGAATTGAAGGGTGGCCGGAAAATAGAAAATTGATGATCCGGGAATTTTGTATGAAACGGACGGGCATTGAGTTTGAAAGTAGAGTGAGATAGAACACCGGGAACGAGCTTGTGAGGTTCACGTTTCATGTATTGTTCAAGTAATGAGCGATTAGAGCGGCTCAGGATACTGCAAATAGCTGCATTAATTCCCATTTAACGGTCTCTGAAATAGATGTATTTTTTTCTGGATTTGATAGTTAAATTAATACATTTCCAGATAATCTGCCCGGGCGCGCGCGGTCTCGGCCAGACGCTGCAGCAGCTGCAGACGCTCACCATGAGGTTGGTTGTTGATCTTTGCTCTTTGAACTCTGGTCTTTGGTCTTTGATCTCTGGACTTTGAATGTGATAGCTTCTGTACCTGCTAGCCCTTCTGTTTTTCGCATAATTGAGTGTAAGGACGAAATTCGCGATTTCTGCTTGCAAGGCCGTTTCGCGCTGCAGCCTGTCCTCTTGTGCGCGAGCATTTGGTCTTAGTCAATTATCCTCATTGTCAGGATTCCTCATACGTTTACCGATCAAACAGTCAAGAGGTGGCCACTAGTGACTTAGGTGCTTTTTACAGCTGTTAATCCTAGAATTGGGTTTGTTAAAGTTACACAAGGTGAAATCAAGATGCAGGGAGATTGCAAGGTAGAAGATTGCTGTTATTTTCAATTAATGGCTTTTCCCATTTTTCCAAAATGAGCTAATCTCCCAGAGAACGCTACGCGATATATAAATTAATGTGGTTTGATCTTTGATCTCCGGTCTTTAATCTTTGATCTTTGTAGAATCAGCAGTCGCGAGCTGGCGATCAGAAGACGCGTTCTCGCTTCGGGCAAGGACCTCATGATTGAGGTAAGGGAATACATGATAAAAATTTGGGTTAAAAGGAAAAATTTAAACGAAAAAGCAATCTAAACCTTTATAACCCTCTTATTTTTGGCTATTTTGGTTGTCTTTTGGAAGTCGTCTTTACTGTCGCTCGCCGATTATAAACTGCTCGAAATTAGTAGACACGTCGGTGTTGCAACTGCGTTGCACCGATATGTTTTTTCAACGTCCGAGAATACCTTAAAATGGCGTACATTGTTTTTCCAACTGCATTTCTATTAATAATAATTTAATGTATTAATTAATTAACTGTAATTAATCAACGTGTGATCCAGGTCGCCACGGCGTACGATGAGCTGGCCGTGGGACAGGACGGCCGGCTGCGGGTGCCGTGCAATGTGGATGTCGTGGCACTGGCGGCGTTCCTGGAGGAGAAGGGGAAGATGTCAAAGTGAGGTGTTATTTGAAACATAGTCATTCCAAAAGTGTTAGTGGGAAAAGATAGGATCGGATATGTTATTGAAAATCCAAGCGGGTAAGCGAGGTAAGGGGGACACGAAACGTGTTTCTGATGGATATGGGCAGGGTTTTTAAAGTGACCAGTTTGCGTTATTTTGCGAAATTTGCCCTGCCAGTTTGTGGTTTCAATGTCACATGAAGATTCGCACATCGTGTGGCAAAGTGTTACTCGCGAGGTTTCCTTTTGTAAAAACACTATTATTTTAGAAGTATTTTATGCACACTAATATTAGTAATAAAAATAAAAGAATTGCTCTTTCAGACGCGTGAACGAAGAGGCGCGCGAGGCACTCTCGCAGCTGAGAAGGGCCAAGGTATTTTAATCATTATTATTTAATTACTAGGAGTATTTTGATTAAATTTTGTCTATTATTACGCTTCTCATCCAAGAAGATCGTGTTTTGATCAGAAATAGATTTTATTTCAAATTCTGCACCGGGTGAATTCGTGAAGCAGAGATATTAAAAGTTCACAGAGTATTCTTTTCTCGATTGCACTGAAATATCTGTTGCACCAAACATATTTTATTCTTTAAACCACGTTCGTGTATGATTCATGTTTGACTTATTGATTATGAGTTATTGATCTTTGATCTTTGCTCTCTCATTCTGATCTTTGATCTCCCTTCAGGAGCAGACGGTGTCGACGTTGCGCCTGTCCGACCTCGACTGGGAAGACTGCCTGCCGCTCCGAGAGGTGGGTTTATTGATTAATTAATTGGCCTCTTATTAATTATTTAATGAATAAGAGGTCTGATCGTGCGTTCATGTTGTTTTTGCTTTTACGACATCAAATGGCAGACTCATTATTGAGTCCACTAAATTGCGTACTAGGCCTGACATAGAAACGCAGATGCGCCTACTTTCAAGGTGTGCCAAAGTAAACGACGCGTGTTGAAAAAACATTATCGAATCTTCAAAGTTGCGTACTTGACCTGAATGTGAATCGCAGAACTGCCTATTCAGCCAAATAAGATTTCGACGCCTTTACGATAGCTGCTGATTTTCAATGAGGATTACTGAGTTTAAATTATTTAAATTTAAATTTAAAAAAATATATATTTAAAGGTGTTGGACGCCGTGCAGCGGCTGGAGAAAGCGCCCGAGAAGATGACGGTCAATCTGAGGGGATTGTATGTCAGGTGAAATCAGGGTGTGGGTTACGGTAGCAAGATCAGGGGGTAAGGAAGCGTTCGTTGATGATACTACGATTGCATTTCGATATCAGTTCAACGAAGTTCTGAATTCACGTTGGGGCAAAAATAATTCTTGGAAAAAAAACTAAGTGATTTGACGATGCAGAGATATGATAAAATCAGTCTGGTAGCTTGTAGTTAATCATAGACAGCGACTAGTTCTAAACGAAACGATTATTTGTATTCCCCCAGTACTTCGGAGCTAGCGATAACTGATCAATTCAAGTGTTGATGTACTGCTATTGAAACACAAATCAGCATTCCATTTTGGATGTTAATTTTTAAATATTTATTTTATTTGTTATTTTTTCAGGTTCTCCGCTAACCCCTCGGTGCACGTGCGCAACGATGGCAAGATATCGATGCCTCTCGACTGGAATTGAGCAGGGTTACGGTAGTCGATGATTACGGTAGAGTGCCGTATTCTCTTTCCCGTTATTGATTGTAGGGTACTGTAGAATGTCATTATTGTTTCTGAAGTTGTATTCCTGATATTGTTATAATCATTGTCCCTGATTACGGTAGGCTTGCATCCTTATCGATTGTCAAAGGTTACAGTGCCCTCTATCTTGCCCCATGTACATTATTCACCCGAGACCCGTGTAGACTTGTAGAATAGCCGAGTTTGAGATAACATGATTAGTGCCCAATCCCTCCCTGCCTACCCCGCAATACTGCTGAAACGCCCTGACAACTCGTATCACAGACTGACGTGACCTATCGATTAACGTAATCCCTGGTAGATTACGGTATCCCGATCAGTCCCAGTCCCCCTACAGGTCCCAAAGCGACAAGATCCCGCCTCCTCTTTCCTATCAATCCCAAAATTGGATCTAAAATACTTGTAATTGTGCAGCATAACTATGTAAATAGGCCGGTGATATCCCCTTATTTTTTTGTGATTTTCGTTCGAAGATGATAAAGTTGGTTGTTTACGTCATTGATTTCGTGAAACAGAGTCAGAAACAGTCCGAGTCTGTACTAGTATTTGAGTGTGTAGTTGCAAATCGATTTTTGTTGAATATCGCCTACAGTACTCGCCGCTTGTCGTCTCGGGACCCCAAATCGCAGGCGAATCGACAAGTGAGTATTTCATGTCATGAAATTCCGGGAGGGAGAGCCGGAAGCCGGAATTTGGCCTTCACAGCCGGAAGCTCGCAATGAATAGCGAGTAGATCATCGGGGCGCGCTCTCTCATTTTTGCACGCTCTCTCGCGCATCCGCCGCGACGCGTTCCGGAAGTATCGCGTGTGCGCGTGCTCGCCATTTTGATGATAGCTTCGCATTGTCCAATCAAGAATCAGCCAGAGAGAGGAAATACACTTTCTTTATTCGCGGAAGGCGCACGCATGAATGCGCAAATGGGGGGAAGAAAACGATGGAGAAGACCGGAGGTACCAGTACAGTAGGCAGAGCCGGCAAGTAGCAAAGGAAGGGGGCGGAGCTTGCCCGTGCGCATTTGCCGGACGCGGGGAATCCCCGGCTCCAGGAGAGATTTCTTCAATTATACTAGATGAAAAATTTAAGTTGTGAACCCGAGAAGGAGTGGTGCCTACAGAGACTCGTGTGAATAGGTACGGTAAGTGGAGAGGGAATGGCGAGGATTACGGTAGATCAGTGGGGTCAGAATTCAGCGCGCAGGCTGAAATCGGGAGATACTGTGGTAATAGTTTCCTGGCTGGACCACAGTAGTCATTCCAGTGGATATTGAAAACGATAAGGCCCACTGTGATCCTGCTAGGAAACTTTCACCATAGTAATGACTACCCGTATCATATCTCAAGGAATACTATGTGTGAAGGGGGGAATAAAAGTGAACAGAATAGTTGGGTATTATCACAGGGTCATCGGAGGAGGAAAGTATGCGACGCGACAATATATTGGCTGAGGGCTCGGGACAAGTGTTCGGGGAAGAGTGGGCTAGCCGTACGTGTGGAGGAGGGTTGAGCAGGGACCGGGAAGTAGGCGGGGCCGGGAGCCGTGAAATAGGGGATCACAAAAAGGTGGAGGTGCCGGACGCATGGGGCGAGGTGATGATCTGGTGCCGGAGCAGGGCCTGCTCGGACTCCCGCTCGTCGGATCGCTGCTCCATCTCCTCGCAGCTGGCCAGAGCGACGTCGACCGTGTCCGTGTCCTTGACCCGGACCTGGAAATAGGAGGGGATAAATGACGGCTCTGTGGAAATTTGTCCGAGTTTTTAGGCATTGCAGCTATGAGGGTTCATGACATAACGCTGTCTTGGGAATTTCGAGTTTGCAAAAGAGTCTGATTTAGGTTTCACTCGATGCTCATAGTATCTCGAATTGTCTCGAAGACAATGTTCGATCGCTACCACGCTTCAACATATTTTATTATGCCTAGGTTGAGCCGGGACCGGGAGATGTGAGGGGGCCGAACCGGACCCGGGAAATGGAATGCACTATATACCGTACCTGTCCGGGCAGCGGTCCTCCTGCGCCGCCTGCCTTCTGCCCAGTAGCATTGATTAGCTCATCCGAAGTTGTCGGTCGATCGCGAGTAATGATCGATTGTGTGCGCTTGACGATCGTCCGAAGGGTACCCCAAGGGATTCGATAATACCGTAATAATCAACCAATAAAATTATGAATGTCATATCGTCTGTCTGGAAAACTCATGAGATTGTTTCGAGAATTGGGCGATTTAAGTTTCATAGGATCCACTTATTACATCGAACAGCTGATGGGACTAATTTGTTCTCTACCCTACCTTGAAAATACTTCAAAAGGCTCTATTTAATATTACTGTTGGGCTACTGTATCAGACAGTTACGATACCTCGAGTATGCCTTCTTGAAGCAGGGGAACTTGAGCAGGAATGTGGTACGGTAGTCGGACGAGCACGCGCAGAAGACGTAGAACTGGAAGGTTTATTGTTGTTGCTATTGTTATTGTTGTTGTTGTTGTGTTCATTGTTTTTGTTTTGACGAAACAAGCGCTTAGTGTCTGTTTCCATCACTGGAATTGAATCGCGCGCGATAGGCAATGTTAGGTTTCACGCTGCTCATGTAACCTCGGAATGGCGTGGATATTGATGATTTTCGGTCCATTGAGGCAAAAAAATAAGAACTAGTTTCGAATCATTTCTAGGATGTGCAGAAGTATGATCTCTAATCGGTCAGACAGCGCGAGAAAGCGGGGTAAATGGAGAGAGTTGGGCAGCGATATTTCCTCACTTGCGATGCGTGTTTGTTATCTCCAGAATATTGGCGACCGCCCGGAAGATCTGGTAGTCGAATGAGCGCTTGCGCACCTGAGAAGTAAGATTGACAGGTCAATGTTCGGAATGATGTCCAGGATTCTCGTAAAATATGATTGGGAATCGTTCATGGCTCTCTTTTTTTTGCAGAATGAGGGGGAGACAAACACTATGTAGGTTCATCTATGTTTCATTGAATATTCATGTTGCTTTCGAGAGGGGTGATTTCGATTTGAGCTTCGTCGCCTGTGCAATCACCAACAATGAACAGTGCCAGCGCATAGGGATGTTACCGTAATATATTTTCCTCTCTACTTTGATTTGATATCATCGATTTGCGACCTGTGTGTTACCTTATCTAGGGTTCCTACCGTAGCCTCTCCTACCGTAGCCTCTCTCTTACTGACCTCGTCAATGAACAGCAGATTGAGCGCCGCGGGAATGTTGCAGATGAAGAACATAACCGAGGTGCCGGCGAGCATGTAGATGAGCGTGTCGTCCTTAGTATTTGTGTGCTCCTTCCTACAATTATTGTGATGGTGACACGAGCTAGACGAGCCGGGTTAGAAAGAGCCGGCAGCAGCGCTTAAATGACAAAAAGTGCATCTATGTTTCATCAGTATTCTATGTTTGCTAAAAGTGAGTTTAGAACGATTGATAGGAGATAATGGTTGTTAAAATAGACCCACTTCTTCGTGAGCTTCTTGAACATGTTCTGTCGCTTGCGGAACGCCATCATGATCTGTAAGAACAATACATAACACTAAATGATAATACATATCAATAGAATAACAACGATGTCATTTTCCACTGTAATTCATGTGAGAGTTGTGCTTCAGGATGTTCTTATGAGTACAGCAAACTTGTTTTATTTTTTTTATTAATTCTTAGAAATCACTTGAAATGTGATTTTTCAAGCAAATCCCGATCATAAACACCTACCTTGACATTGAGCAGCGACAGGATAACGATTGGCGCAAATCGTAGAGCTACTTCGCGACACCATTTGTAGACCTTAAATAATGATAATGGATCAACTTCAAGTTCGAATTCCGAATTTCTTAACCATTTGTGGAATCAGAAACTATGGAAACTCCTGCCACTACTATAGGGCTATGTGGGCGAGCATTATGCTGTGATTATGTTTGCTTTAGAAACAAATATTATTCAGGTTTGACAATATTCACTGTCCACTCACATTCCACCCCGCTGACTTGCTGATCTCGTCGTCAATCGCAGACCATCGCGTGGTGTTCGTAGAGTTATCGAATCGTTCGACGCCCGTGTATCTGTGAAATGGTCATATATTTTCAATACCAACCGGGGCCAAGAATATAGACTGATAACTACAGTTAAAAGGGTTTTTTTGAACACCCCGAACGTGGATATGTGGTCTGATAAAAGACCCGGTAGTTGCGAAAATGTATCTGTACCAAAGATCAAGATCAAAGATCAAGGAACAACTTTTTGTTTATGTTTGGGCCTCGTCTCCTTTATTGAATAAACATGTATGATCTAATGCGTCGATGAAATGAACAATAAGGACAAATCTGAAATCAAAGACCACTGCGGACTCACCGAGTGTAGCCGTACGGTATGTAGAGAAATAAAGGCACGATGTAAGAGATCAGAATTGCCTTGGCGGCCCTGGAAAATTAGGGGTTTGTCATTGACCGGATACATTATGCATTGAGGTTGGAACCTTAGTGTCTTCTAGAGTCTCCATAAATTCGCAAAACTCTCTCGTTTCACAAGATGTGCGTAAAATGAGAAGACGACTATGTTTTGCGGTATTTGGAGGGGCGGGAGTTGGAGGGAGGAAGAAGTCAATTGGTTTCTGGCATACCGATTGGGCGAGTTCCACTGACGGAAGTGCATGGGAAAGACGATGGAGACGAAGCGCTCGAGGGACAGAGCGACCACGATGAAGGTGCCTGATGATGATTAGTTGAATATCTTCTTGCGATTCTCGCATTTTCATCATTCAGTAATGTGCGCGGTTTTTGTTGTAGGTTTTTACTTGCGGGCGAAACTCGATACAGATCAGTGTCGCACTATGGACGCTGATTAATATGGAGTTATCTGCGGATCGTCTCATTTTGTGCCTTACCTGTCCCAAGCGCCCAGTTGATTAGCGTGAGCATGAAGTGCACGCGGTACACGCGGAAGATGGAGGAGTCGGTGATGTCGCTCTGCCACTGAAATAATTGTTTGATTATTTTCGATTATCGGAGCTTCTCCTTGCGTATCTCTTTAACGCTTCTCCCTTTCCATGCATCATACTCATTTTTTTCGAAATTACATCCGTGTCATGAATTTTCATCCCCTATCGGGTGTTCAGAATCTGATTCCATGGAAGCACGTGCGCTCCGGTGTTTGCGTGCATTTCCCCAAGCACATTGTCCGGAGTGATTGTGTCCCGGGGGACCGCACGTTTTATTGCTAGGGGTTGTGTGTCTGGTGGCCAATATCAGGTGGAGCGAAGATTGAATGAGGCGTTTTTATTATTTCTATACAAGAGTGAGCCCAGTTTATGGCGCAGACTCTGTCCGGGCAGATTGACTAGTACATTTTGCTTCATTGATTTTCTCCTGGTGTGAATATGGATTCTGCGAAATTATGGCCTTCGAGGGTGCACGCTATGATATCCAGGAATGCATGATGAATGTTTACGAAAATGTTATCCCGTTCCCCTTCCCCGTCCCGTCTTGTTATATTTTGCGTGTGATCTTTCAATGGACTTTAAATAGGCTAGACTAGCGTAGCGGCGCCCCTTTGCAGATTTCATCATTATTCGGTAGTCAAGGAAGTGAGATGGACGGTTGTGGTTGAAAGAAGATCGCAGCGCATCAGACAAATGGGCTCGAGGTTGAAATTGACTATACTATTTTCTCGGACAATCTGTTTCGCTCATGCTGGTGCATCCCGGCTCTAAGAGAATGACGCAAGCAGGGCTATTGCTTGATCTGCATATAAAGCGAGTCGTTGAGGGGCACCAGATTACGTAAACAGATGGGTTATACGAATCTTTGAAAAGGGCAGCCGTGACGTCTGCTCGAAGCGAATAGTATTTCGATTTGCATATTCAAGCGGCGATCCAGTGACAGGTCGCTTTGAAATATCGTCTGGGTGTCTGTTGTATGATACGGAAAGAGGAAACGCTGCGAGAAATGTGTTGGTTGTTGTGGCAAGGGAAGAAGGGAGGAAGTACACACAAAGATTCGGTGCGAAGCAGACGACAATATAGGGAGGGATATTGTTGGTGTGGGTAAGCAAAGCGAAGCAAAGCGCACGGATGTAGATAGACACGAATTTTTTTTAAATCGCACCCCTTGAGATAATCACTAAAATTCTTCGCTTACCAGACTTATGCACTTGAAGATACACAAGTGCGATCGCAGTGATTTTGGGCTTTTTTCGTTTTTCATTATCATTTCTTACTCTTTTCGTAGAGATTTTTGCTTTGGGAGAAATGATAGGGGAAAGTGGAATGTAACAGGGAATGCTCGGAATGAATGGTTGAAAAATGACTCTGTTCTGGCGAATTCTCACCTTCTTCTCTGCGATATCGCAAATGACGAAGACCAGCACGAACATCATGCATAGTAGATCGGCTACGGCCAGAGCACGGAGGTACCTGAACAGGAACCGGTGATTAGGATGTGCTGGAACCGGAAACGTTTCGGTTACGGTATGGCTCGAGCAACTCACATGTACGACACGGCTCGCAATCGGCGCGACGCGAGCACCACGAGGTTGGTGATGTTGCCTGGAATACGGTAGTTGTGTGTGTGCTGACGGAGGCGACGTTTGGTAAACGAAACGTCGCCATACACCACTCACCGACGATGCCGAACATGCAGATGCAGGGCAGCACGTAGGCGTACGCGATGACGTTCACGTTGAAGGCGGTGCCCGAGGCGGTCTTGACCGCCGCAGCATGCGCTGCTGCAGCAACGGCAGCGCCGCCGGCGCTCGAGTTGTGCATGCAGCCGGCTGCAAAGGGGAGGTTGCTGCAGTTGCTGCAGCAAGCAGTGAAGGGCAAGGTGCGAAATGGGTGGAATCGCGTCGTGACAAGGAGGAAATGGCGTGAACAAGGACATACGAGACTCAATCGAGCTCAACGGCATGATGAGAAATAATCTCGATATGAGAAAAAATAGCGAAGATTAAACAAACAGTAGCAAACATGGAGAACAAAAGACGGAATCCAGGCCAGGGAGCATTGAGATTCGCAACTAGGAAGAAGAGCGGAGGAATGTGGGAGGATAGCCGGCCGATGAATAGAGAAGGATGAGATGAGAAGCTACAGTAAGACCCCCGGAAACCGGGCCAGCGACAGGAAACGCGCAGTTGAATGGGCCGAAGTCTTGATGAGATGAATGATCCGACTCTCTCGCTTTCGCATGCTCTGACGCTTCTCTGACTGGCGAGAGAGCATGACAAAGGCGGATGAAGATACCCGGTCAGAGAGGGCGAGAGAGCGCTCGAAATTGAGAGAACCAGACGAGAAAAGCAGGAAAAGGGATGAATTGACAAGCGAAGTTTGATAGCCCCTTCGAGCGCGTCCTTCCGGAGGAGAAGAAGGAAGCAGAGCAAGAATAGAGGGGGCGGGGGCGGGGCCTGGGCTGTCTGCCTCTCTCGAAATGGCATGCTGTCTCGTTGTCTCTGACTAGAAAGGGAATGTGGGAAAGTGGAGAGGGGAATAGAGGATTGAGCACGAAGTGTGTACGCAGGCCGTGATAGTGGATGTGGGATGGTGGTTGGGGATCGACGATGTGAACCCGGTGATAATGGGTTTAAGGGGGGTGATTAGATGAGGGCGGATGACTGTGGATCAGTGTGAGCATCAGATAAACGACCGAAAAGAAATTTAAAAAATGTGCGTGCAGGAAGGCTGAAAAGAGCATTGGTTGTATCAAGACAGACTGGGAGGTTTCGGGGTTTCGAAAATGTTTTAAATACTAATGTTAATAATTTCAGATGGCAGACAACGCGGCGGAGGACGAGGTGGGCCTGCCGCAGAAGGGACTCAACATGATCATCAAGGTGGGTCGGATTTTCGAAAATATTTACGAAAATTGAGTAATCAAACACCGCGAGCTTTAATATGTGATCAATTCTTTGCGCTGTAACTGCCGTTGCTAGCAGGTAAATGAGATTGATTTTCTAGGCGAACACTACTTTTTACAGCTTACATTGATAAATGGTAAAGTAGAAGGAAAGGCTAAATTCATGTAGTGGATGTGTCGAAAAGTTGTAAAGAAGTGTCCATACTGAAATTTGAGACGGGAAGTTCTGCCGTGGAAAAGTTGCAAGTTGTCAGGTAAAATGAGAGAGACGTGTCGCGCGTGAAACTTGAGAGGGGCGAGAGGAAACGAATCAAGTTCAGGCTTTGATTTCGAGAAATGCACTGCAAATATAAGGTGCGATAGTGAATCTAATTATATGAAATCTATTCTTTGTTTTCTAACATTTTCGATGATTCCAACGAATGGTCAGAAAACTACGAGATATGTTGCGGTTGAAACTCGAGAGGCACGGGTGACAAGGGATCATGTTCGGTGATGGCGAATGAAGAGAGCGCTCTCTCAATTGTGCGTGCTCTCTCGCTGTCTCTGACCAGCGAGAGATAATGCAGAACGAAGAGAGCATAAATCATTGCGAATGTTGCGAATCACTGCCGGATCATGCAAATGAGAGAGGGAGCAAGCGAACAGCGGGTTCTCACAATCAGGCTCTTCATTTCTCATGCTATCTCGTTCGTTACTTGAGATTAAGAGTCAGATGTCAAGAATGATGAGCGTAATTGAAAGAGTTGCTCTACTTGGTAATACTGTATGTGCACGAAAAATTTATTCACTGGTGAGGTATATGTTTCAGCATTGTCTAGTAAATAGTGGTTGTTGCGGAATGTCGATGATTCCTCGAAATCCGCAGAAAAAATAACTATACTATAGATAGAAACGGGTCGGCAACGAATTTAGCAAATGCCAGGAATATTTCAAGCGTATGAATATTTCACATGCTTTGGGCGCTGCTGTGGGCGTGGTGTGTGTGCATGTTCCCACTCTCTCCGGTATGCATGCTCTCTCGGTGGTTAGAGTGAGCGAGAGAGCAGGGGAAAATGAGAGAGCGCAGAGAGCGTGCACGGAACGAATTAGGGCGGACTCGCAGAGGCGTTCTATTTGCAAGTTTGCGCAAAGAGCAGCTGAGAGTATTAGGAGGTTTAAATGGTTTTATTTAACAATGGTTTACTAATTTGAATAGCACACTGATTTTTTAAGGAAATTTTTGTGTAAAAAATGAACCGGCGAGAGATCATTGTGAAATGAGGACCTTTAAATTGTTGCCCAGCCCTGGTGAGCACTGCTAGTCCACAGAAGCAGAGTCCGCCAGACTAGGGTCGCGAGATTGATTCATGAAATGGATGAAGTGAACGCATGTGAAAGGTGGCCAGCGACAGGATTTATGGCGCCAATTGAGTGGTTGGCACGAAGAGAGGAGGAAGTGGTGGAGGGTAATCGTCTGACTCTCTCCATTACGAGTGCTCTCTAGCTCTGTCTGACAGGCGAGAGAGCACGAGTGGCTTTCTCGGCGATGGAGAATGTTGGGGATAACTGGTCCTGGCACTTTGAGCCAGGGCTGAGTGCGATAGCGTTGATACTGAGGCTTTTAGTCAAGGTGGTAATAAAGTGAATGAGATGAGAGGTTCTCCAAACAATGAGATTTGTTCCCGGGTCGTTGGGGTCTAATGAAAGCGTTTAGAAGGAGTTGAAACTGAGATATTCGATTCATAATACGCTCGGTGATCAGGTAATGGTCTACAAAATTCAAACAGTCGTTCAATTTAGCTAATAAGCTAACTAAAAAATTTCAATTTGAAGGATTAAACAAATCTTTGTACTCCTAATGATGCCCATTCGCAGGACGTTATTCCGGAGATTCGCATCGCGAACGAGTCGCGCGAGCTCTTCAACCTCTGCTGCGCCGAGTGAGTTTTACACATTTATCCTGACTTCGGTCAATGAGCCTGCAGGAAGATACATCGTTAGGGAGGCGTCTATGTTATCTACAGCGCCCTACCGTGCACTAATTACCTAATCTAAAATTACCGTACCCTAGCCTAAGAGCAAAGTATCAACTTGAAGGTTCGTGCGTCACGTGGCGAAGGAGGCGCAGAACATCTCGTCAACCGACCAGAGAAAGACCATCTACCACGAGCACGTCAAGAAGGGTACGGTATCTTGGATTATGGTAGTTTGGGTTACGGTTGAATGGTTGCGTTAGTTAGCTGCGAAATTCGAGCACGTCAAGAAGGGTACGGTGGCGTTTCCCCTTGGGTTACGGTAGCTCCAGTAGTCTAATTCTATGGCGCGGGTATAGTTTTTTTTTGGGATAACATGGCGACTGTAGTTGTTTGTAGAGCATCTACACTGAGGTCGTCGAAATAGAGAATGTAGCTTTGTGTTTCGTCAGTTCGACGGTCATAGAACCAACTACGAAATCAGATCCGAGCGCCTACTAAATCATAAATAGCCAAGGTGTGAGTCAGCAGGGGGATTTCGGGTATGAATTCCCGGATCTGTCTTCGTATTCCTGGTCGGATTGCGCGAGCACACGCAAGCAAGGAATCTGCCACGACGATGCGTTTGAGATGAGGCCTATGTCGACAGAGCAGACTGGATAGGTTCCAGTCGCGGTGAAATAGGAAGGAGGAAAATAGAGCTGTTTGCTCCTCATAGGCCTTCCCTGCGAGATGTTCCGGAGCAGAGTGGATATTGGACTAGAGATCGCGCGAGAATCGGTTCCAACCAGATTTTCGATGTGTTAGAAGCGCGTCATAAGAATGCACGGCAAAGCGAGAGATCGTGGAGTATAAATAGTTGGGGATAGCCACAATGCGGTCAAAATGGCGAGATGCGACACGTATTTCTACGAACTGCAAAGAGGTTGCGCATTTTTTTTATATAATAAAAAGGGAAATTAAATAATAATAGTGAGTCTTCATAAGGTGAAAAGGGTACAATAGGGCCTTCGAAGACGGTTCTTCGAAGAATGAGAGGTGCATAGAAGGATTGCACACGGCTAGACAGGGATGGGCCATGCAAATAACGAGGATTAATTAGGACAGGCCAGCATGGCGGGGCAAAGACTCGAGATGTTCTGAAATGCATTAGCTGTTTCGAAATGTTCTGGGCAGGTTCCATGCAGATTTTCGGTGATCGAGAGAAATCTAGTCGTAAAATTAACGTTAGAAAGAATGTCACATGGTAAAAAATGAATAAATGAGGACAGACAAGCTTGACAGTGAGAAGGGATTTGAGATGCAAAGTAATACAAAAAAGCACACGGGGTGATGCATGAGGATCTTCTAAATATATGAGAATCTCACCAGTTATTCTTAGTTAGGAAAACGAATTGTTCAGCGATAGCTAAGAAATAGTTTTTTGAAATAGTTTTTGGGCATGAGTGACGGGTGAACATAGTGAGTAGATGAGGAAGTATATCTCGCAACAAGGAAGGGGTCAAGGCAGAAACATGAGAGGACGAGAGGGGAGAAAAGAATCTGAGAGCCATGTAGGCTGAATCGGAAATAAATTGATGTGTTGCGCTGTGCTGATATCTGCTAAACGTACAACAGAAAGAAAAAAAGAGATAAAATTCACAGATAAATTTCTGGAACAGTAATAAGCACAAAGAGCCTACATGTGACAGCATAGACAATGCAATGAACGCACCAGAGCAAGGGCCAATATATCACAAAGAGCAGGACGGCTCTCTCTCTCTGGCCCACATTCTCCCTCGCCAAGGCTGATTGCCAACGGATCGTGCAAAGTGAAGAGCCCTGCCATGGCTTCCAGCCAATATAGGCTAAAAGGCGGGAGGGAAAGACACAGAGAAGAAACTTTGCGTTACCCTCTGTCTCCTCGCACACACTGCTTCCTCATTCATTCATTTAGCCAATCCGAGGGAGGAGGGGTAAAGGAGGCAAAGACCCGAAATAGGGGAATGCAAAGAATCTCTGAGACGTTGTCGCACCTATCGTTCACTAGCAAGAGAACGTTAGATAGATGGGGGAATACAAGGACACCCTAAGTTGTTTTTTTGTCAGAATAGAAACTTGACCCCAAGAAAATTTGAGACGATCTGGTCATCTAGAGTCCTGGGCCGTAGTGGTACGAATAACATAACGTGCCCATTCGATGAAAAATATCTGCGGAAATTTGAGATGAGAGGGCAAGCATACTGAATATGAGTGATGACGTTTTTCGCGATGTTCGGACTAATTCACGTTTTGCCAGAGATGATCTGGGACTTTAAGTAGCACTGCCAGACACGCCAAAATAAATTCCTCGGCGAAAAATTCGAGGATTATATTTTTTCGCCGGAGTGTATTCGAGTGGCGCTCATAAGATGGGAGACATAAATAACTGCTGAGATGTCTGGAGTTTGCGTTTAAGACGACGGATCAGTGGCAGGCGAATGAAAATTCTAGAAAATACACGAACAAGAGAGTTGACTCGTCGGCGAAGGAGACAAGAAGAATGGTGGATTAGAATGGATGAGCCCATTCAATGTCCTCTTCCATTCGATCACTCGTAGTGTCTAAGGGATGAGAGATAAGGGGAAGCGAAGAGAGACCGGGAACGGCTCTTCTTCCTCCCCTTCGATGTTCTTGCAATAGGGGATATGTCAAAGTGAGAGGGGACTAGGGCCAGGACGCGTCAAGACGACTCGAGACGACAAGAAAGCATTGGTACTGAGGAGAGCACAGCAATGCTATTCATGCCCGCTTGTCCTCCTATTGTTGGAAGAGAAGAGGCGAGAAGGAGGGAGGGGACTCATCAGCTTCTCGGCAGGAAACTTTTCAGCGCACAATGGGCTCATTCTCCTGGTTTCGAGAATGTTAATGAGGACTGACTCTAGTTTGGAATGGGCTAAATGAGCAACGGGGAGTGGACACAAATTGTGATCTCTGGAGAGGGGAGGAGACTTCTAAAGTAGGGCAAATGAATGACATGGAGCGGTTTGGATGTTGGAAAGCTCGCTGTCTAGCGAATGTACCATACCGTGGAATAATGCGGACACCCTTGTAGAAAAGATGAGAGGGCTGACTGGAGCTAAATTCAGGTGCATTTTTTTCAAAAATGACGTTGGGGCATACTGGGAACTGTGATAGAAATGAGTCGGAGTTGAGCTGAAAGTAATTCGGGTCGACAAGAGATTTGATTAGCAGGGGAAGGGGAGGGGAAGGCGGAGGAATGAAGAGCGCGCTCTCCTCATTCGGCGCGATCTTTCGCCTTCTCTGACTGAACAGGGAGCACAATGTTTGATGATAGGAGGAGAATTCTTCGTTCGACATCGAGACATGCATAGGAGGAGCGATGGAATTAGGATTAGGAGGCGCGGGCAAAATAGAAATAAAAAAGGCATGTAATATTCGGCCGGGAGAGGGGATAAAGCAATGACTGGCCAGTGCACTGTGAAATCAGAATGGTAATGAGTAGAATATTTTTAGATTTTATGGGTGGTTCATGCCTTAATGAAGTTCCAACAAGGAACAAAAGTTACACAGATAAAATTCTGAGTGTTATTTCGAATGCCGGATTTGAGAAAGGAAAGTTGTGGGAGGTGTCTGGCTGACCAAATGAGATAGAAGTACAGTCGGCTAAGAGCTGTCGTCGAGGGGAAAACAACGGCGACAGGGAAGGAGGATCCCGAGAAGTCCGCTAATGGGGAGTGATGAAAGGAGAGGACAAGAGACCGGTCATTAGAGAATGTATGGAGTGACTGTTGCTGTACTGTTTATTCGCGAGAATGATATAGCTAGACAGACTTGAGATTAGGCAAATACGAGAAAAGATGAGATGAGTATGAAGAACAAGAGATCAGTCATTAGAGGTATGGAACAATACTGGTCAAGAGAAGAGGCTACGTCACTAGACAGGAAGATAATGCCGCTCTGAAGATAATGCACATCACTGTAGTCGATCACTAAGTGAGAAATAGACGAAGTAGCTGGATGATGATCAGCGTTAATTGGCTAGAGTACGGCACTTAAATTCCAACGAAATCTGCTATTTGTGGAGTTGGAGTGATAGTGTTTAATTGGACACGGGTACGCATGACATGCACATTTCCTCCGGACTAGTATCAGGAAGCGCAAGAAGAATGTAAAGATATAGAATTGAGAAAGCGCGGAGTATGCGTAGAGGAACAGGGAGCAGTGCGAAGAGGGGCGTTAAAAGCGGGCGATAAAATGGACAATCAACCCCCGTATTCCGTATGTGTCATCGGGAAGTGATATTATGCTCTAAGTTGTACGAATCGCGTATCTGCAGATGGTTATGGACAAATTTGCAGAAAAAACGGGTAGACCATTAGAAAAAGAGGGACGCGATTTTTGTTGGTGAAAAACGTGCGGAGCCCGAGGGAGTAGAGCGATTCCGGGTAATTGCTCCACATTGCCTAATGCATTCTGAAATCAGCGAATCTCGTCGTTTAACTTGGTCTTTTACTGGTTAGAGATGGCGAAAGAGCTGGGGAAATGGGGATAGGGCGAAGTAGGGAAGACAAAGATCGAATGCTAACATGTGCCTCGAATCGGCAATGAGCTCATCTTTGATGAGGAATAGTCTGAATCTGTAGATTCGGAAAAGTGTTTCGAAATCAAGTGCTGCAAACCGATGCGGATCATATTCCGCGATGCTTGGGATAGATTGAAGACAAAGAATGGACGTCATTTCTGTCTGTTATTGTTGGACGACTAATTCTAAGAGACCACGACTGTCTTATGTGCACGCGGAACTAGCGCATAAATTGATGCGCTGAACGGGACACGGGCCCACAAGGAAGCGACAGTTCTTCGGTGGAGAAAATGCATGCGCTCCAATTGACTTTCCGCAAGTCACTGTAAGGGACGAGAGAGGGAAGTTAAGGAGGATCGAGGAAAGAAGAGAAGAACGACTGTAATGTGTTGTCTAAGCTGTCAGATGAATGCGACAGACTGTATTCAGTAAGATAAACGAAATAACCGAGAAGAAGAGGATCAATGGTCAAAGTAGTGGGATGCGAACTGAGGAGGACTCTTTCATTTGCACATTCGTAGAAGGAAAAAAGGACAGCTCGAGAGGGGAAGACACGATTGTTGTAATGTCGAGGGTAGACTATAATTTACAGGGATAGGACGAGTTGTTAACATTACGATTGAGAATTGACGGAGTGAAATTGTAATTAGCCATTGGAGTAGGCTATCTTTGAATCATAGATTTTCTTCGTAGAAGACGGGGAATGGTAGAGATCACAAGCTCAATGTGCAGAGAGCTCGGGTAATATTTCGAGATATAGAGACAGTCCTGCCGCCTTATTAGCATGCACAAATGAATTGTGTTTACAGCGAGGATATCACGCACGCGCGCGTGGTTCTCAGAGAGATGGAGTGTGAGCCACTACTACAGTAATGATGACCACTCGGGGGGCGGCGCGTGGTCTGACTCTCCTCCTTTACCATGCTCCCTCCCTCTGCCTGGCCAGAGAGCAAGCAGTATGAGCGGAGAGGGTATGGAGCATGGTCATTACGACTTGGAGTGTGTTTTCAAAGTAGCCGAGCGCTGGAGATGACAGGAGACCGGGGCTCCGGGCACTCTCTGAAGGGATGGAGGAAGGTGAGGAGTGGGGAAATGGAACTATCCGTAGAGAAATTCAAACAAATTCACTTTTGTGCTTTTTCTACTGCCAATTTATTAGTTCCATGCTGGAACAGAAGGAGAGGAGTGGGAGGAGGGATCTGAGAACAGGAAGGAACAGAGAACAGTGGTTGATTGTGAGTTTAGTGATGGAAAATGGAGTTGAATCCCAATCGAAATCTGCGGTCGAACAATAGTTTTGGAAAAAGTGAAGCGCAGATGAATCTAGTCCGAAATTTGTGAAAGTAAAATCACTTGGCAAGTTGCGCAAATTGTTGAAAGGAAGCAAAGTTTGACAAATATCATTTTGCTATTTGCTATAATTTGCAGCCCTCTCGAACCTCAACTTCCCGGCGGACTACGGCGAGGCAGCGGACTCGGTGCTCGGCGAGTGCAAGGTCCAAGCGGAAAAGAAGGTGAGGAAGAGGGGAGATTGGAAGGTACGGTAGATCCACAGTTGAAAAGGGTAATTTCGACCCCCAAAAATTTCCATGGTATGATCTATTTTCGGTCAAAAATTCCCATGGTATGAGTTCCATACCACCAAAAAATCCCTCCCATTTCATCTGTGAGTATAGGGGAATCGGAGGATACGGTAGGATGGAGGCATAGCGATCCAAAATGGAGTGCGGCACGGTAGGTGATAGAGATAATATACGTGCAATGGAGTCTGGCTGGCAATGAATACAGAGTGGATGTAGTAGCACCGAGATGTGAACTGATCACATTCTTTGAATTGTAAACCGCTGGTTACGGTAGCACAGACATTTGCGAAATGGTTCGTGAAATGAACTGCGTGGCACTACGGCAAATATCTAGGGTAGCCTAAATATTTCTGCTGTCTGAACGAAAAAAAGGTACCGGAAGCCGAGGAAGTTTTGCTTTGCGGACTGAAGGACGTCCGAGTAAATACTGGTTAGAGACTAAATCTCAACCGAATTCGGGGGAGGAAGAAGGGAGGCGCTGCCTCTCAGGATTATGCGCACTCTAGGATGTTCCTCTTCGTCTTTCATTTTATCCTCCCACTGACTCTCTCGATCGCGCCTGCTCTCTCGTGGGTCAGAGAAAGGCAAAAGAGCATGAGAACTGCAGAGCGGCTGACAATTCCTGAGTGGCCCTTATTTAGTGCGCCTCTGCGCATATATGTCGCTTTTTGATACATGGCCGTTCGCTATTCTGCCAGTGACGAAAAAGAAAGAGGAAAGACGAATGTCGAATGTTTTCCGTGCAACATCGTACGCCTATTGCGGCTGAGTCAGAGTGATCATGATTTTTACCGTTTCCGGTGGTGTATTAGTGTACGGCGAAGAAAAATATGAAGGAAAAGAAAACAAGGGAAACGTAGCCGCACTTTTGACGACGGCGCGTGAGGGGGCAAATCGTAGCGAATCGGCGAGTTAACAGGAATTGACAGGAGTGTGAGGAAGGACAATGTGTCGGGTGCCCTATGGCGAGCTCGTATTTTTGGGCCTGACAGGCGCGCACTTTGCCTCCTTTCACGTCTGAGGCTTCTGACGAGTCAGAATTTTGGGATTGAGGAAACCTTGAAATTTTGCTTACAAGCTTGGTAAGTTGGTATAGGAGACAAAAAAACCGACGCTCGCGTGCAACAGATCTATGAGCTACGGACAGTGCAAGGAAGCAATGGTGACAAGTACAGGCAGGTGCTGAAAGGGCTTTCGCTTGGTTTCCGGCAGTGCCACCGCTGCAATTTCCTGTGCAGACTAGGTGGGAGCGGGGCGCATCCGGAAGCGAAGAGGACCTGTTTTGCTTCCACAATGTGCGATTACGCGCGGGATGCAAGCATGATTGAGAGATGCACAAGGAACCAACAAGAGCAATGATTTCTTCTTGTAGTACTTTAAGTGGTCTTCGAAGATAAGTCATGAAAGGTATCATGAGAAACGCAGCACGGCACGAGATCAAGTAGAAAGACAATGAGGGAAAGAGGGGAGCGATAATCGGTGGGGCGCCAATAATCATCACACGTGGGATGATTGAGCCAGACGGGATGTGTGAGACCAGCTGTGCGGTTTCTCTTAGTGAAGATCAAAGCGGTTTTCGGAAGAATTGCTTGGGAGTTTGGTGAATTTCACGTGGCCCAACTGTGTTTCACCGTTGGCTAATCTGCAAAAGTGATAGTGCGCTTCAATGAACTGATGGCTTCGTCGTCAAAAATACTAATTAAATTAATTAGCCTAATTGCAGCTGCGCCGGAAGAACTCGCGCCTGGACAAGTGCGGCATCCCGGAGGAGGAGCTGTACGAGATGCAGCAGGCGCTGATTGAGAAGGTACGGTAGATTACGATAGTCGTTCGGCTCACCGACGGCATAACAAATATAGGTAGCTTTCGGTAAGATATACGAGCACAAACCGCAGCGTGGTTCTCCATTTTTTGCGCCTTTTGAACATTGTCGGACATAAAAATGGAATTGATGTACGATGCGATGATCATGAGCTTCATGAATCGGCCTGATATGTGAGTTTTTTGCGATTGAAAATAGGGGTGGGATATTGTGACGAATACCGCCTTTCGATTGAATAGAGTACGTGTGAGAGGGTAGACTGTACGCAGGGTTGGATGAATCGTGAGCGAAGGACATGGTGATATTGAAATTGGATTGAAAGGCTCATTTCTGTATCATATTGAAATTAGACGCGTGATGTGAAAAATAGTTGATGCGCGATTTGCGAAAAATCAGAATAGGAGTTTCCAACACCTCGGATGCATTGCTTCTTGTAGCAAAATTACACAGATATGAAAAAGGTGAAGCATTACGATGGGATCAAACATCGCCCGGCCAATGCTTTCACGTTTCGCCGTTCGTTCCGCCTTGAGCGATTCAATGGCGCAGGTCAAGCGAGGCTAACGACCATGTTGTCGTCGGAACAAAGATTCTCTCCATTCGCCCTGCTCTCTTGCTTTCTCTGAGCATCCAGAGATCATACTACCCAAGAAACACATCCACCATTCACCATCCCATGTTTTGCGGGAGAAAGGAGAAGCAAGGGGAAGAACGAGTTGGAGACAATTCTGCTCTGGCAAAACATCAAGCATCTCACGATTTGAACGATGCGATTTCGTGAGAGACGTTCTAGGTCTCTCGATTTCACATGCTATCTCGCTCGCTGTGGTCGATGAAAGATCGTGAGATGCGAGAGAGAGACGTGGCATTTCGAAATGTGCAGCAAGAATGAATGACAGAAGACCGATGGACGGGATCTCTCAAGATTAAGTAATCTATAAGAGGCTGCAGAAAGTTAGAGGGCGGGAAGCGGTGGAGAGTTTGACATAAAAATGGAAAAATAGAGAGGACGCCGCAAACATTCACTTAGGCACCAGATGTGGTGGGAGAATGGAGGCGAATAAATCAGAGGGAAGATTTGGAATTATGAAAAGCTTTATGAAAATTACACACGATCGGGGGAATTACGCGATCCTAATTGAATCTCACAGCCAGACGTCAAAGAGGTCGTTGTTAAAGGGAACAGTCAACCCTTTATTATGCAGGTGCAGTAGCACTCAATGTGGATAGAAGAAATGGATGAACGCAAGAATTAAGAATTCGTCGTTGTCGAAATGTCGAGGGACATGGCGAGAAATTCAGAGAAACTCATGCGATAATTCGGAATGCCTGATGAGATTTTGTGGCGAGAGAAAAATGAGATGGAAGATAGAGAGATATTAAGAGTTTGAAGCGATGAAGAGTGGATCTAGTGAGATCTTTCATCTGATTCAAATGCGAAGAGGAAAATCGGAGCTCAAGCACATAGTTTCTGGACATAGATACAGATCAGGGGTTCTTTGAACCTTTTTTGAAGATTAGGGAGTTAAGAGAACGAGAGAAGTTGTTCACACTCTCTATCCCCACTCATCGCGTATGGAAGGGAGGAGAGGTTTGCGGGCTTCGTGTGGATGTAAAAAGGCGAGGAGAGGGGACGGAGGAAAAGCGCCCATGGTCTATCGCCGTTCAGAGACACGAGAGGAGGAGGAAATTGGGGATAGATTGCGTAAGGAGTGAGGAACAAAGGCTCGTGTAGAATGTGGAGGGCAGAGGAGGGATGGAGGAGAGATGATGAGACTAATCGGATAGGAGGTGTGCAGGCTGCAACGCCTTTTAGTTGGAATTGGCAAGATCATAGTGGAGTAGGAGAACTAGGAAAATGGAAAATTCGTCATTGTCTGAAGACGAGCATAACGAGAAGAACGCTCTGCTCTGAATGTGAGGATTTAGGACGATTTCGAATAGCCACGAAGAGCATACCGATTTTTTAAACGAAACCCCAAACTGCCGATGAAATTCATGAGACATTGGATTGATTGAAGACTGTGAAACCTAACCAGAAGCACAATTCGAAAGCAAAATTTGAAAAGGCTTGGCCAGCTTTTGTAGCTTACGAAGAGGAAAATGGAAATTGGTCAATGGATTTGAGCATTTCAGAGAAACGGAACGAAGAAGCCAAAGAGCATGTGCATTGTTGCTTCATTCTTCACTAGACTATGATTTGTCGAACGAAACAATGTGACAAATGGAGAGGTTTCGATAGATCAAAGATCGGCGCCGACTCCAGTATTTCCACACGCAAACATTGTGGCCACTTCGGCGGCGACGCGGCTCTCGTCGAGTTCCCGATGATCTCTCGCGGAGATGGATTGGATTTGCGCGGAGGTAGCGAGGGAGGGACGAGGAAGGCGGGAGCATATGACTGAGGAAACTGCGCTCTGACCAGGCGTGTGATGATAATGGTGCCCGGTGCGATGTGAGTCATGGATTAACGGGAGGATTGCCTGCTCGATTATGGGAACTGCATGAAAAAATAAATACAAAACAGTGGCAGAATGTTCTTGTCGCTGTCACCACAATACAAAGCTTTGCTTTCTTGGCGCTGATTATGATGGAGTATCAGAGGGTACAGAACAAATTCAGAGCATTTCCTAGTACTGACACGGGAATAGCTGGCGACAACTTGCTGATGGTCGATTGCGTCATCAGATGCAAGTAGAATCGCATCTTCTGACTGTCATTGCATGCTCTTCAGCCCTGTCTTACTCACGAGAGATAATGGAGCGAGAGGCGCTGACAATTCCTCGCCTGTCCTACTCTTGCTCGAATCGAGCCAATAAAGGCGACGAGTTGCCGAGCGGGGGTGACACATTCGAGGGAGACAAGAGGAAGCCACTTACTACAACATTACTACGAGAAGGTCGGCAGTTTGGAGTATGGACCAAAGTTTGCAAACTCCTCCGCAAATGCCAAATAACTGAAGGCAGCATTGGTCAACCGATCGAGATTCTCTTGACCTCAGGATTGAAAATATCGGCACTACAGTGATTCGATGCCTGCCTCACTTTCTCGCACTATATCTCATCTCTATTCATTTGGCCCTAAGGATGGCGATAATACCGAAACCGATCCGGCAATTCTCGTTGGCATTAAAGAAATGAGCGTTCTGAGCGGAGGAGCATGAAATCGAAACGTAGGCGTGGGAGCGGCGAACACGTGAGCGTCAAGCGCAAGTGAATATGCGCATAACCCTCCGAGCGGGTTTGCGTTTCAGATTTCGGCATTCAGCGCGTGTTTGCGGAGAGTCAGCAGGGCGAGTTTACAAGCTGTTCTAAATATCGAAGAGGGGAGTTTCCGTTTTGAGGGAGTGCCATTCTCCAAGCATTGTGTTTACGTGTGTTCACGGAAGAGTTGTCAGAACTGAAAACCACAGTCTTGGGCACAGACTTCTATTGTGGTTCAGGAATGCGAGCTGCATGAAGGTATCGAGAATGAAGAATGCAAAAGGGTAAAATAATGGAAATCCCATGAACTGATGATGGAGTCTGCTTTGGTGCGCTCTTATACTCTTAACTTGTTGTTCGCTAAGCGAACGAAGTAAGCGCACTAACTCCTTTTTCAAGCTGTATGAGTTGTACTTTTGGCAGTTTTTCGTCTTGTTTACCATGTGCGTAACAAACAAGGCTGACGAGCCTCTGTAGCCTTGTAATGTTTCTCAACTAAGCATACGCACATAAATCTGGAATACCGCTGTTTTCAACCTGTCCGGTGCACACTTATCACAGTTGCTGTTTTGAAAGACAGACAATTATACATTTGTTACAAACAAAACACAAGGTATTATAGTGTTGTTTTGCAAGCTAGCATACGTAGTTAAATCTAGGATACTGACCTTTGTTTCAACCTGTTCGGCGCACACTTTCCGCAGTTGCTGTTTTGAACGACAGGCCAGCAAACATTTGTAGCAAACAAGGTTCACACACTAATTTATCCGTGTGATGTTTCTCCACTAAGATGCAAAAAACTAACATGTAAGCGAAACGCGACGATATACATAAATCACAGGTACTAACCCACTCGTTCAAGCTGTCTGTTGCACTGATGATAGTTTCCGTTTTGAGCATCGAGAGGCGTGTAGCCAGAAAGGCTGACGCGCTATTGTAGCCATAAAGAGTAATGGGACGGCCGCTTTTATGCTCTAAAGAGTAAGGGACTTCGCAGAAATTGGTCGGCGGACGTCCGAAAGCTTGTGGCTAAATCCAGCACATCTCCGAATGGCTAGAAAAGCAACATAGCGTGTGAGGTGGAGAGATGCTAGCCAGAAGGTGGAGAAATTACGACAGGTCAAAACAGCGTAAGAGTGTGCGAGACGAGCAGAGACATTCCTCGAATGGCCTCTGCTTCTAAATGGGTCGATAGGCAAGAAAAAGTATAGCTACAGCACGATCATTAGAGCATGAGGGCATCTTTCTCTTCACTGTCCGACGAGAGAAGGTGTGTTAAATGGAGAGAGGAATGCCTCAGTAGGCGAAAGGAAGGAGAGCAGGAGGGGGATTTAACGACCGCGGATCTCGCAAATTGGACACCCTCCGTGTGTGTACTACTCTACACGGACCAAAGCGTCGGGTACGACGTTAACGGACTTATTAGACTGCTGTTGCCTCTGATCCTAGCATATGTGACCAGTGGATATCACCTGGCAAAGAACAGTAAAGATAGAGACGTCAATTAAACGATCATTCGTCTCTGCGCTGCGCCAACCGAACGTCTCTGTCGTAATTAATCAAAAACTGGCAGGCAGCTGTGAAATGTCTGGTGTTGTGTTGTTTTTACCCGTCCGGAACGCCGCTGTTTATCTTCCACTGCCGAAGACATGTTATAAATCACACGTCTCATGAACGCGCAGGCATCATGTGGATGGTTTTTTTTTGCGAGAAGGATCAACGTCAGGTTCTTGCAAGTTTCGAGGGGAGAACACCACAAAAAAGAATTTATCATATCCGCGCAAAAAGAGTGTCTGTTTGGGGATATATTTCCTTTCGGCACGTAGTGGAAAGATACGAAGAGATTAGTTATGTTCCGCTCGTTCTCTGACACGCCCCCCCCCCGTACCCGCTGCATACAAAAGCGGAGAGCATACGTGCGATCGGGGAACTTCCGCGCGAACGTATCTGTTGAGCCAATTCTCAGATGGAGAAAGGAATGTTGTGGATGCGATAGATGCTTGGCGCGAGGTTTCCACGATAATATCTCATTAGTGACAGGCGGTCCACTCGTTCTCCGACCCGGTCTTGCACTCCCCGTATACACAAGAGCTACGTGCGTTCAAGCGCCCCCTGTGCCGCCGGGTGGTAGTAGATGAGCAAATCCCCGTGGAAGAAAATATTATTCTGGCCTGTCCTCCAGACCGTGTATACAGTGCTTTGCTATGCTTTTGTGACTAGACTACAATCAGTTGTACTGCCAGAATGCTTGAAGGAAAGGAGGGACATAGTCGTCACCTCATTTGCATTCCCCGCAAATCAGCGACAACGAATTCTAAAGATCATCAGCAGAATGCGCGATGATGGAGCGAATCACGCGAGCATAAAAGAGCGCTGCTCTCATCGTTTTTCGTGCTCTATCGAACCGTCTGATCGGCGATCGAGTGAGCGGAGAGGAGGAGACGGTCGTGGGAAGAACAACAGCCGGAACGGGATTAGTAATGCCTTGTTTTGGCCGTTTCGGCCCCGCGACGACTCGACTCCCTCGAATCTTAGAAGAAGATGCTCTCTAAATTTTGGGAGAAAATGCGTCTAAATGGAGATCGGACATGCGGGAGTAAGAGAAAGCACACGACGCCGGCCGATTAGGGAATCCAACGACCTTTCTGGGTATGGCAAAGTAAGTGCGAACTACAAGATAATTGCAGAATGACACGACGGATATGCGAGGTGGCAATGTGGTCGAAGGTGTGGTGAAAATATAAATGTGAAAGGGGTGCAAGGCAAGGACCAAGGTTTCCGAGAAAGAGATAAATCACTACTGATGTCTACTAGCAACGGCTCGATGTAGCCAACAGTTGACAACCAAGAATGCATAAAGTTTGGTGGACCGAGTCCGACCGACCTCTCTCGCTCCTTCTCTCTTGTCGTCCTTTCCTCCACCGCTTCCCCCCTCGCATATGGACGATAAACAAATCAGCGCGCGGCAGCAGCGATGAACATTAGTATAAGGATGAGATGGAGTTCTCTCTCTCCCACTTTCGCATGCTCTCTAACCCTATCTGACCACGAAGGGTGCATGGAGTATTATGGAAAGAGCGCGAAGAGCGGATTTGGAACGTGAGGAAAACGGGAAGCTTTGTTAGGAGATGATGCGCAGAAATAGCGATAACTTATTGTTAGAGCATGTGTCTTATGTGTGTGTGTCGTGGGAAAGGTTGCAGCCTTTCGGTAGCTGAGAGGTTGCTGATTGCTGCAAGGTTGTCAAACAATCGCATTTATGAGCAAGGCCTCAGACTATAGACTAGGCTTGGACATGATTCTGGCGGAACGAATGAATTATGAGAAGCACCCACAGAGAGAGGAAGTCGTTCTGGAGTGACTCAATGTTGAGAGGAAAGTTCACGGTGAAATGTGGAGCGAGTGGGAGTGAATTCGGGAGTAGCGGGGTCAGCATGACAGATCGCTGGCAATTATGGCTGACTTCGAAAGAGCACTCGCTGTCGATTGCGGCGGAATCGAGAACTGGAACTACTTGGGACAAGTTCGAAAGAGAGCATCGAGGATTGTGTTTCAACTTCGATGGAGGGGAGATAAGGAGTAATATCTAGGAAGCCAAGCTATTCTGGACGGCGGCTTACAATAAATGGTCTGGGTCGTCCGCCGGACTCCGAATGGGTTCGCAGGGGATTCGCCGTCGTTCTCATCAGAGGACGACGATGCGGCTCATTGAGATGATGAATTTGGCGATGATGACGTGACCAGCTTTAGTGCGCAATTGGCTTGACGCTAGCAATGATATCAAGATAAACGTAGCAAAGGATGGATAGACAGCTTGGTCCATCCCGAGAAAATGTGAGAAAAGAAAGAGGTCAATAAACGATAGACAGACAGATACATAGCCAAGCTGTGATAAAAATGTATGCACAAAGACGCGGGTAGTCCTGGAGGCGATAACAGAACTACACACCGGTGCATTGCCAAGGTGTGACCGAGCCGGCCTCGTTCCAGACATCAGACGGCGGCAGAAAATTTATGTGAAGACAAAGAGGAGGAGAGCTGCGATTATTCCGGTAGTCCTGGAGCCGAGAATGAAGGGAGGACTATACTTCCCCCCTACGCCGGCAGTATTTGGCGTGGATCATTTCCGGGATTGGCGCGAATGTGCGATGACTCTCCCCCATTTCGCGTGATCTCTTGATGGTTAGAGACACGCAGGAATAGTGAGCAGCAAAAGTCAGTTAGCGACGAGAAGTGAGGAGAAAGAGGATTCGCGGCCCCCTTGCGTTGACGTGAATTTGCGAATTTCGGCTGCCGGATTTGGCTTCGGAAAATAGTGGTGTTTCACGTTTTCGGCAGGGATTTGCGGGCATCCTTTCGAAGAGGGAGGCTCTCCGCGAGTTGTAAGCCGCCTTGAGGGTTAGAGAAACGGCCTGACAACGGCGGGGTGAAGAGTGCGAGAAATTTGGACAACGGGATTGGGCGACCCGTTGACTTGTAAAGAGGGGCCGGCGACAGGGAGAAAAAAAGCGATGTAAGTGCGGTTGTTGAATTCTGACTCGAATTGAGAGAGGCAAAGAAGGAGATTGTTATTGTGCGCCTCAAACAAGGGCAGGGGTTGGGGACAGGCGAGGGCGAGAATGGTTTATGCATGGAAGGTCAGTTTGTGCAGAAACGACCTACACTACGGCGCAGACGCGAAAATAATCTGTCTACCCGTAGACTATGACAGAATTAGACGTGGTTTCTCTAAAAGATAGAAAATGAGATTGTCTATGGTCAGGGAAAACGGTAAATGTGATGTATTTTGGAGCTTTAGCACGTGAAGTGATCAATAATCAGTTCGTTGAATAACTTTTACTGAATGATACAACTGTAACCCCTTCTAAGTCAAAATTAAAACAGAAAAAGGGGGTGTGAACAGTGGTGAGCGCTCTCCTCTAACTTGCGAGGGCACACGCGAAATCGTGTACCCCCGCACGCGCCTCTCCCTACGCTTTCTAACCCGGTGGCTCTAGCGCACACCCTCTCGGTATAAAGGCTGTACCTCCGCTGCGGGGGTACACACCAAAGTTTGCGGTGTCGCTCACCACTGGGTGTGAAAAGAGTAAGGGACGTGCCATTAGGGTTGGTGGGAGTGAATAATTCAGACCCTTATGTTAGAATTGTAGAGCACTGTGCTTGAATGATAAGAATATAGTACAAAAACTAATTTGGAGCTCAAGAAATAAATCACTAGTATGCCTTACAATCAGTTGAGACTAACCACACTCGAATATTCGATATTTCTTAATTACTAACGGATGTGTGATTCGAAATGGAGTGTAGGAGGGCACAGTTTCGAGGAACTGTAAAACTGCCTTCAAACTGCAGTGTTCGATGGTTTCCTATACACACAAATTCTCGTATAGTAAATGAAAGCAACACAGTGACAGGTCTCAGCAGAAACGGCGGGCAGAAAAAGAGGGAAAACGGAGGAGGACACTTCGTCTGACTCTCTCCATTTCAAGCGCTCCCTCGCTTTCTCTCCCATGAAAAATTGGACCGAAAGTGGGAAATGTGACAGGCAATGACTGACGTTTGTAGAAGGGAAGGCGTCTCTAGATTGTTGGGGATATATTGCTGTCCAGAGATCGTTGAAATCGATTATATATTTCACAATCAAAACATAATTCGGAAAGGAAGAGCTTACCAGCACTGTAGCAGAATATCCAGCCGTAGAGCTCAGATTGATGGTTAAGAGTGAATGGGAGAGAGCATGTATACTTGAGAATACTCACTAATAGTTACCGTATTCGTAGTTACCGTATTCGTATCCGGCAATCGCGATGTACTCCTGCAAGCGAGTCGGTTGACTACTGTAGATTGTGGGTGAAACTTTGCCTTTTATATGGCCAATCACAGAGCAGGCGGAGGGGGGGCGTACTACTCTCGGGCATTGTTTTCGTATCTTTATTTTACACGAACTCTGGCCAGTTAGATAAGTTAGAGAATTGGCGAAGCGAAGAGATTCAGAGCATTATTCCAAATGCTAAATTGCCCGCAGAATGGCACGGAAAGTCTCGGGCTGCTGAACTCTGCATCGGGAATGTTTCTGATTGGTCAGAGAGCCGAGAGATCATGTGGTTTGAGGACAGACTTTCTTAGAATTACCGGTGTTGTTTCTACGCCAAAAATACCTGCCGCTGCACCCACAGGCTCCGCCCACAGACGGATAAAACTCCGGAAACGTGAAAAGTGTGCTGTTACGGATTATGAGAAATGTGACCGGATCCTACCAATTTCCATGTTTTCTTGGACCGTCTGCCTGCTGAGAAAGCAGTGGAAAGTAAGAGAATTCGGTACACGATTGCTGTTGTTACGCACGGGACTACTAATTACTGCAGCTCCGGCTGTTGTAGGGCCGAAAATACCGCTGCTGAAATTGGACGTCGGTGTGTCGTTGTGATTTGGGAAGCCCGTTTTTTGCTACTAACAGGAGAAAGGAGAAATCATATGGGAGATCCGGAAGTGTGGTAGACTTGCAAGTTCCGAAGCGATATTACCGTAATCCATCACGCCAAAGGTCTAGGTAGTAAATATCGCGCTTAAGACTGAGAGATATTGGGGGAGAAATAGTTTGTAAATATTATGAGTCGGAAAATGTCTATAAATAAAATTCTAAATTGTATTTGTGATCTTTGATCTTTGCAGGCGCGTCAGGACCAGCTCGCGGCGCAACAAGCGGCCATGGCGCAGCAGCTGCAGCCGCAGCCGCAGCCACAGGCTGTGCAGCAAGTGCAGCAGCAGCCGCCTCAGCAGCTGCCTCTGCCGGTGCTGCAGCCTCAGCCGCAGCTGCAGCCTAGCGTGTGCACGGTGGCCGCCGTCGCGCCGAGTGCAGCCGACGAGGACGACGAATACGACACATAGCATGCGCCACACCACACCACCTACTACAATGGATTCCCACCCTTGAAATCTCACTGTTGCTCCTCGTCTTTCTGTTGTTGATAATAATTTTCGAAATCTTTCCGTCCTCTCGCTTTGTCATGTTCTCTAGCGCGGTCTGACCGACGAGAGAGCGGGGCAAACGGAGAGAGTCTGTACTCATGTTGTCCGATCTGTACACATATTCACCCACCCAGTCATGTCTCACTTTCCAGTTAATGAACAACACACACACTTGCACCTCAACAACCACCCCGAACTCACTTTAATTATTGCAATGAACGAATAAATGGATTGAACTGAGAATTGTGAATGGATCATTGAATGGGTAGCTATCCGATTGTACCTCGGATAGTTAGAGATTATATTTTTACTATTTGTGCAGTGAACATAAAGTAAAGATAAAAATAATTTCAAATCGGCAATATTAAAAAAGATAGTTCGTAATAAGCTAGGACTACTGTATGTTTGTGATCATCGATTGAATTAGCAGTTGCGGCGGTTTGTAAGTGTCTATGAGTTGATTCGCTTTATTAGTTTCTGTATCGAAATTGTTGTTTTATTCCGACTTTTTCTTGTTTTTTTTTTGTTCATCCCGATTGAGTTCCAGTTACTTCTGATTATAAGCCCGTCTGTGTTTGTAAGGTCTCAACTGCTGATTTTTTTCATTACTTTTCTATTTATGTCCCTAGCACCCTCTATATTTCCCTCTCTCAGATGAGTAGCAGCATAAGCCTGCTGCAGCTGCCGCGGCTGTGCATTTGGACGTCGCAAGGGAAGGAGGATGGGAGAGTAATCTCTGGTATGTTTAAATGATGACCGCGAGGTCTAGAATGGTTCTGAATGGACGGGTACTCGCGATTTTGGTTGAATGAACGCCGAAGCATTTGAGATACCCATTTTCCTTGTCAAAACCACTGGTTGTGGGTTTGGAACAACCTTCGAGTTTCGAGTCTTACCGTTTTATTCAACTGTATAACATTATTTGTTTCTTTTTAAAACGAAGATTGCAGGGAATAATCAAAAAGATTCGATACACTTTGCTTTCGTAGTGATCGTGAAACTTCACTCACACTGGTGTTTCCACTTTATTTAGGTTAAAATTTAAAATTTAACCAATTAATAAATAATTAAAGGCGTGGGTCCGCACCTCGAGGTGTACTCACTTCAGCCGCCAAGCGGCGCGTATCGACTGCTGAGCAGAACGACTGTTTTCGGCCACTGTGGCCGGCCGGTGATGGGCGTGAGAAGGATTGAGGGCAGTGGTGAGTGGTTTTAGCGCGATCTAGATCAGCTGGTTTGATAGGCCAGTGATGGGAGTGAGAAGGATTGAGGGCAGTGGTGAGTGGTTTTGGCGCGATCTAGATCAGCCGGGTCTGATAGGCCAGTGATGGGAGTGAGGAGGGTCGCGGGGAGTGATGAGTATTCGAAAAAGTTGTACTTTGAAAGAAACTTTGTATCAATGCCTGCAAAAACTATGATTATAATATGCGCGAGGCATTTGTAAATTGGAGGGGTTTCCTGGCAATGAGATAGTTGTGATAAACGACCGTCTTCGGCCACTGCGGACGGCCGATGATGGGAGTGAGGATGATTGAGGGAAGTGGTGAGTAGTTCAATTAGATAAGTGCTAAAGCAGCCGAATTAGATACGGCAAAAGGGGGGAGGTGTGGGAAGATTGAGGGGAGTGGTGGGGTTTTGCAAAAAAAATATTAGCAATGTAAACTTAATGAAATTTCGATATAAAGGTGACTGGGGTGATCGTGACCGGGTGTGGATTATACATTAGGAAAAAGTGTGTGAGGGTGTCAGGAGAATGCGCGTGCTCATTGTAGAAAACGGTCTAAAGCTACCAAATGTTCAAAGATCCGAGGAATTACGTTGCCTGACTTCAGAATTAAACACTAAACGCTGTAATTGCAGACGCATTCGTCGTCACGGGCTCCTCGCTGCTGTGCGTTCTGAATGAGGACGAACTGGTGGTGAGTAGACTTTGAAAACTGACAAAGCAACTAATTGTTTGTTCACCCATCGATCTCCCCACTCCGCTCTGTCTCTCGTGAAGAAGTTGGCTGATTTCCCTATTAAACGACTAGTTGTTTCGTACCCATTCAAAGCCTAGTAGTGAGCTGCGATATTGAGTATATTGATTGGCTTTATCGATCGATATACTCAATATCGATCGATAAAGCCCCCGCCGAGGCCAACCAAGCCTTGCTATCCCTCCGGAGTCGGCAAATTGGTAGCAACCTCGGTTGCGAAAGGTAGGCTACCCGAGAAAGCATTGGACAGCCGGGTACGTAGCCCGTCTAACAGCTGGCCTCACCAGTGGGTCCCACCTAGCGTTGTCTCATGACTGTAAAATCGCTTGACGTGGATACACCTTTACCTTTTTATCGATCGATATTAGAGCGATAAAAATTCGTTGAAAACGGCGATGTGCAATATTAGTTGCGGGATATTGAATATGTGGTTTTCATAAGAATACTGAACATTATTAGCACGAGTAGCACGAGTAGCGAGTCCGTGAGAACATCACTGTCTTCTGAGCCCTGAAATCACCCTGTTATATTTATTAAATTCTACTAATATTAAGGACGCTGCAGTTCCCTCCTCACGCATTCACTCCTTCTCCGACGAGATTGTCACTATCGCCTATGCGGAGAGCAGAGAGGTACGGTATCGTCATGTTACGGTAGTTGGAAGATTATACGATATTGGATGGGGTACGATATCTTCAAGAAGTACGGTCGTATGCTACAGTTTTGACAAGTTCGCAAAAACTTCCTGTTGGGTAGGGGTTTCACTGCTAGGCTAGAAGCAGTGACGAAAGCTTACCTTTAATTGTTTCTTCATTTCGAAAAACAATACGCGAATCCTTGTGTGATGACATTTCTCTTAGCTTTTAGACTTGTAGGAGGGGGAATAAGTTTTAATTGGATTCTTTGATTTTATCACTAGTATTAGGGAGGCCAATCAAAGTTGATCAACTTGTTTAGGCACACTACGAGTTCGTCTCGTGCTGCGATCGGGTCGAACGCTTCGCGTGACAGCATCGATCGATGTGGCCGCCAATCGACTGCGAGTGGATACGGTAGCCGAGTACGATGGGGCGAAGTGCGGACTGCTGTGAGTATTGATTGACCTCATTTCGTGCGGATAATATCACGCCAATCATGTTGTTATCTTTAAGAGTGAAGTGATTTGATTGGATTGAAATTTTAAATGCCTACGAGGTTACTGAGGATTTTGCTGTTTCACGTTTTGGTTATGATTGCGGCCGAGCGTGATCGGCAGTATTATTCGTATCGAGAGCCGTAACAATCAATTATCTGCGATTAGGATGGGTGCTGACAATACCGAACAGTGCCTTGTTCTTGCGGTCATGGTCCTATATCGATCGATAATCAATTTGTTCAATTACAGTATGTCGGCGCCGCGGTTGTTCCTTGTGAGACAGCGGACTGATGCAAATATGCGCTATAATATATCGGGGGGGGGGGGGTCTAGTGGGGGTCAAGCGTCCAGCCACATACATACATAATTTTTTTTTTTAATTGATCAATAGTGCAAATCCATGTTACAGTATTCGGCGCTGTGCCTGCTTCCGCGGGACCCGCGAAGCATGGAACGAGATGCGCTGCGTTGCTGGTCAGTGATTTATAGAGTTTCGAAATAAAAAAAATATCGTCTCATGTCCCACACTCTCTCACCTGTCAGAGAGGCCAGATAGTGTGTGTAACGAAGAGACTATTACCCGTATTTCGAATTGTAGTGATTTCAAAGAGTTTATTCACCTTTTTTCAAGGTAAACGCCAGTTTTTCCGGTCTTACCGGTAGGTGTAGCGTTGTCGGACGACTGTAAAATCTTTCATTTTTCAATTGTTTTGTAAAATCTAGCGTGATGTAACGTAAATTACCGTCCGTAAGTGCAGTCAATGTTATTTGCTTTGGGAAATCCTTGAAAGTTATGGAAACTGTGTGCACGTCGAGAGCTCCTAGTTGAAATGGCATGTACTATCAGTGTTGAGTTCATTCACTTCAATGGTCCCTCAAGTCAATTCTTTTTTTATACGGCGCAATGAGCATTCATTGTGGCGACAGCAACTTGCGCGGACTTGAGTGATTCGTTAAACACAAAGTTGCGATTTTTTTTCTCAAAACTTCGGCAATTGGTCGTGCATTCCTCCTCCTTTTGAATGTTCTAGATCTGATTTCTGAACATTCATTTCACTCTCGCAGGATCCGGCATGGGCGAGGTGCGGCTGTGGGGCACAGCGCAGGACGGAGCGTCGAGCAGCACCACCGAGTGCGGAAGGATTGTGAGTATTCAAAGATTGTGTATTATTATCTCTTCATTTCACGCACTCGGCTGGTCGAATGGCGAGAGAGTATGTGAGCATAGTGAAATGAAGAAACGACAGCCGCGTGTTTCGAGATCTAATACGATTCGAGTGTGATATTATATTTTTCCATTCTTTGCGATGGGAATATTGCTAGCACTAGTTCACGAGAATTGTATCCTGCGTGCGCAACCAGAAAATGCCTAGATCGAATTGAAGTCCGATTTTTTGTGAAATGCAACGAGTATTTCGTTTTCTACTTTCGCGGAGGTAGTGGCATAAAACCAGCACTGTATGCCTTTCCGATTATGCTCCAGTCTTTGGACGCTCGGACCGAGCGGCTCGGTTCACACTATAGAGTTTCGAAAAGCCTAGGTGGGAGCCAATGACAGTGGAAATGTACAGGCGCACGAAAACCTCTCTTTTTATTGAGTAATGATAATGATTTTGCAGGGTTTCATCATCTCGATGGCGGTGGTCGACGAGGGCGACGACGAGCGAAAAGGAGCCGCTACCGTAATCGCCGTGACGGAGAACCGTGCGATCAATCTGTGGAGGATACGGTACCGGTACGGTGTATTGATTTTTTAAGGGCGGGCATAGCAAGGATAGTGGGATCTTACAGCATTTGATATTTTTTGGGGCGCCGAACCAGGACACATTACTTTGATTCTTAGTATTCAAGCTTTGTGCAGGCGGTGAAACATGAATGTGGCGCAAGTTTTTAATTGATTTTTTTTTGTTGCAATATAAGACAAATTTTGCCTCTGGTTTATAGAATCAAACGACTACAGTCTGATATACTATTCCAATCTAATGATACGCATCTCCTACAGGGATCCCGACTGGCTGCAGCTGCTGCAGAAAGAGGAGGCAGCTCACTCCGTGCGACCGTCGGCCGTCGCCTACTGTAGCCGGACGAGGACGGCAGTGTCGGCTGCGGAGGATGGGGTACGGTAGAGGGGGAGGAAGGGTAGTATGGGTACGGTAAGGGGAGGAAATTGTGGTGAATAGGGTACGATAATAGTAGTTTTTTCGATTAGAACAAGGCATGGTTGTCGTGGAATCGATTGACGAAATGCTTAGAAGTGCAAGATATTGGCGTTGTCTTCGTTTCAACTAAGATGAATTATTGAATTTTTCGTCCAAGTGCAAAATGCGTAAACTCAATCACATACAGAGCGCCGCAGCTACTAACGAATTTTTTCCACAGGAGCTCTGCGTATGGGCGATGGGCGATGCGCGGTTGTCGCTGCTCCGACGATTCCAGACGAGAGGGGGCGCCGTGAGGTCGCTGGCCGTGGACGGAGAGGGACGGGTGGGTTATTTATTTCTAAAAAAATAGATTTTTAACAATTATTTCCTCCTTTTCTTTGTTAGCCGAACAGCACGTGTAGAGCAGACGTATCAAATTTTATGAATGCATCTAATTGTTTCATTGATTCAATAGCTTTTTTTTTCTCTTCTGGAGAATGTTGAATTTGTTTGGTTATAGTAGAAAGGCCACCTGTTATCAGCCGGCCAGTCTTCTACCATCACTTGTAGCGACTGTGAAACGTAAAAGTTACAGCGGGAAAATTTGTTGTTTGTTCAGATCTCATCCTTCATCTCATTGAACGAACCTCTCGGTTTGATAAGATTAAGGGCTGCTTAAGCAAAAGTCAGCATGGAGAGCAAATTTTGCGATGTTTTTTGCGGTGCAATTAAGTTTGCAATTTAAATATAATTTTTTAATATACTATGGTTCCTGACACCGTTTAATCGTGAATGCGATGATTAGGACCTTACCAGCACAGGCCTATCTATCTTCACATGCACATGAAATAAATTATTTGATTTGATAATTCACAGATTCTGTACGGGTCTGTGTCCGGGTCGCTGTTCGCGCTTCCCTGGGCAGTTTGACGGCTGAACCAGAGCGGAGGTTTATCGAGGGAAGCAAGCTGAGGGAGTACTTCAGGGAGTGAGAAGAATTTTCAATTTGTGATGGATATATTGGGATAAATGAGCGAAATTGGCGTATTGCGTTGTCACGTAACCTGCTACCTTGCCGCTTCATGGTTAAGTTATATTCTTTTATGTTCACGAATCAAACAATTTGAAACACGGATTTAGAAAAAAAAATCGAATAGCTTCAAACAGATATGTTATATTTAATTTCGCAGCAGCGACCGCACGCCGATCCGAACGTTCGCCGTCGTGTATCATCATGAGAAGTGGGATGAGAGGTGAGTGGGCATAAATTTAGTTTTGGTTCAAGTGGTCTTAAATAAATAAAAAAATCCACACTTGTTTTCTATTTTTTTGAGGAATTTCCGTTTGAGGGCGCCGCAGAAATATATCCTGTCCAAAAACCGTTAACAACTTCTCTTAGAGGGTCTTTGTTCTGCTTATCCGAGATAGTGCCCAGCAATAAATCTATCTATTGCTTATTCGCTTTTATGTACCATAGTTCGCCATGATTACTAGGAAGATGACGTTATGAAACGTAAGCTAGATTGAGAACCGCAAATCACCAGGCGCGACGAAAGAAAATCGGGGGAAATATATAAAAGTTATTAATTTGAGTATCGCGCCCGGCACGCGACTGACGGAGCTGCAGTGCCTTGGGGAGGATGGGTGAGTTATGCATCTGACATAGATATCTTACATGGCCTGGGCTACGGTAGCCAGTTAGGCTGTGCTTTGGTGGTCTTTAGGAAACCACAGCAACATGCAGCCATTGAGGCAATGCTAACGATTTCTTGCCGATTCATGATCGACTTTTACCAAATTCAAATTCGACATTCAGATCGGCACTGGAAGTGATGGGCGAGCAGGCGGCCGAGTGGATCGACAATGAGGGATCGTTCCTGTATCTGACGAGCTGGACGCAGAGAGAGTACGGTATTTATGTATTTATCGATTAGGGGTACAGTATCGATTGGGCATAGGCATCGCAAACTGACGATATTGATTATCCGATTATCATGTCTGTTGATGTGATTGTCGCTTCCTGGTGTTTAGTATGTTACCGTATCCTTTCTCTAAGCCTGAGCACATTAGGTCATTGCTCAGGCTTAGGGCTTAGTGTTTAGGGGTTTGCTCAGGCCAACGAACGCGAACATCATTCCATTTTGAGCTAGTCCGGGGATGTAAAGCAGTGCCGGTGAAGGATACGGTAGATCATTTGATACCTAAAAAATCAATAATCAACATTCAATTACAGTAGCGCGATCACGGTGTTCCACAACGACACGCGCCTGCGCATGAGCAGCTACCGTCCGCCTGGTGAGAGGGACGGGAGATTACGAGGAAACTGTAAAAACCTTGGGCGGGTGGGCGGGTGGGCCTCAGAAGAATCGAGTGGACCGAGTGGAATCGAGGGACGTTTGAAATATCTGCAACAACACAGCATGTGCGCGCGTTGCACGCTGTAATAATCCTTTTCCAGACCACCTCCCGCCGGGCAACTCGGGTATACGGTAATCTCGGATCGCGCCAATCGATCGGCCATTCTCGCTGCGAGACCCACGATGAGCAGCGGCAGGGAGGGGGCGGAGCCATACCTGGTCGTCCAGTCGACGGATGGAGAGATTGTGGGTGGTCTTTGATCTTTGGACTTTGGTCTCTGATATCTTGTATCTTGTTTGGGCAAAGAACCCTTGTTGAAATTTAAGTAAGTCACTTTCTGGCTTTGAGTTTCGTATCCTGAGTTTAGTGTGATACTGAATCCCGAGCGAGTGGTTCATTTATATTTGTAACAACCAGAAAATTTCAAATCACAAGAACTTCTATGCTGAACCGTCCGATGAATAAAATCAGAAATGAACACATGTTGACATTGAGTTTCACAAAATGTATAAGTTCCGGTGTTGTTCGAATCTTTCTATTAAGCCCCTTTTCTTTCCGCTCATGAAAAAAGACAATAATACGATTGGAACATACGTCTTGATGCTCTACCGTTGCCCATTTCGAGGCTCTAGTGACGCACTCTCTTGCAGGGGCTAATCCGGGAGTGCTTCGGTGGGGCGGTGCGCGTGTGGCGCTACCGTATCCAGGACGAGGAGGCACTCGGTAGCTCGGTGGCCGGCAAGCGGCGGAGACGCAATCAGATGCTCATCGTGAATGCGGTGGCTATTGATCGATCGGATGATACGGTAGGTGGGGTGGGTACGGTAGGGATACGGTATTACGGAGCAATCGATTACTATCGGGTGGTGTTATAGTAGGGAAAATGAGCATAATTGGAACGAACGAATAAGTTATGCTTGAATATATCTTCAGTAAAAGCCCGTGTATGATCTCTACTGTGAAGGGTCATCAACGGAGTAGGACCTGATTAGGGAATCAGATATTAGAAAAAAATTCGATAATCGCATCAGGCGATCCACGTGATTCTCGGCACGACGAACGGGCGGATACTGTACGCACCGGTGCGAGGAGAGGGCGAGCAGGTACGGTAGCTTGGGGGCTACGAAAAAAACGTAAAAGAGTTGCTCAAAATCGCTATAAGAGCAATGTGAATTTTTGGTTAGAGATCAAAGATCATTTATGGATTAAAGATCAACGAGCAAAGATCACTTACAGGTGCCGAAGGGCGAGAGTGTGCTCGATTTCGCACTGGACAAGGACTTAGCAGGAGAGAGGATGATCATGGTTGGTTTATGTTTCATCGTAAATATAAGTTTCTGTGATTTTCTTATTTTCAATCCTGCGGAGACTCATATGATACGAAAATACCAAAAAATCTTACGATGACATCGAAAGAATGGAAGAGGAAATCCGTGATAAAGTGCGCCTAATTGAACGAGCGCTGATCAATCCCCCCTTTTTTTAATTTTGAGTTGGCGTTTTATCGCTATGAGAAAGTGTGTAGGGAGGGGATAAAAGGACAATACTACACTGTACACTACGATGGTTAAATAAATGTGAAACGTTTGAAATATTAATCCTCTGGTGACGTTGTTCGCACTGGTATGATCTGGTGAGAGGGTGACTCTGGCGGGTTTATGTTTCATTGGTACAAACTTTCTAATAATGATTGGAAGGATATTTATTCGCCACGTGATTGTAGTAGTTCACGCATTATCGATATCTCGATTACACGTGTGCACATCAACCGGGTTTCAAAAAATATTTAGTTCTCTGAAAGTGGAAACAATGTCGTGCAATTTACAGTATTACCATATCGATCTCTCTCTCTCTTACAGTACCCCCGTTCCCATCGTCTCGCAAAGACATCGATCACGCAGCTGGAGTACTGTAGGCGCAGCGGAGAGTGTACGGCACTGAGCAAGAATGGATGGATGCTGAGGATGAGAGTGGAGAATGGGGGTCAGCAATATAATTAGATATTTTTAAAATAAAAACTACGTTTTAAATGCTTGGACTATCGTAATAATTTGCTAACTATCTATGATGGCAAGTAATGAATTGAGGTGGGGGAGGGGGGGAATAGTTGAGGGTCCGCCTTGCACAAGTAAGATGCCCCTAATACTATATGCACTATGCATGATTTCGAGTTATCATATTAAATATTTGTAATGGTTATTTGCAGAGCTCTCAGTGGCCGAGGAAGATGTCTCGCGCGAGTTGGGACTGGAATGGCCGGTGAGGCTGGAGAGGAGAGGAGCGGAGGAGTACGTGATTGGATTCAATGGGGTGAGTGGATAGTGAGAAACCTTTTATCAAGGATTCCTTGTCGGTAAGGAATGTTCTAGGCGCGCCGGGTTTGAAAAAAGTGGGAAGAGTGAGAGATTGGAGTGGCAAGGTATACATAGTTGTAATTTTACATAGTTTAAAGTGATAAGACAGTATGGCGGTGTTATCGTTTCCGACTGCCGATGAATGACTTCATGGAGCTTGTGAAACACAAGCCATTCATGTTAAATTGAAGCGTGCGTCTTATGATTTTCGATTATCGATTCCTTGCAGCGCAACCTGGTCGTGGTCTCGCGCCGTCTCAAGACCTGCCTGCTGACTATCGACTGCGGAGGCAAGTCGACTACCGTAATCATCCGGATACAGTAGCTAGTTGCGATCGAGGATTGACTTTAATTTCCAATTTAAAGACTACCGTAATCACCCGAATATAGTAGCTAGTTGGGATCGAGTATCGATTTCTTCTTTCAAAGTTTGGTGGCTGCCGTTGTTCACGGATTTAGTAACCGGTTGCGATCGACAATTGATTTTATTTTTCCCCTTCCAGGCGGTCACCGTCAAGTGCACGTGGACCTGCACGGTAGCGACGCGGAGGAGGAATGCGGTAGCCGGGAGTACGGTAGCGAAGAGGACGGAGTCGAGCGGATTACGGTGTACTATGTCAAGAATCAGGTTAGATTAGTAATTATTGAGATTTTAGAAAGGCTCACACGCATCAGAAAATTACTTTTAACAAGAATATGTAATGAGGGTGAAACATAGATGAACCATGGCACATTTTTGTTCGCTTGCAACAATTTTTTTTCTAATATTCTAATGGCATTGTCGCTTTGAGTGAAAGCAGAATAACTATAGCACGTTAAACAGTGATCTAACTCTATAACACATTGATCTATAACACATGATCTGCTTGGTTATATGTTGTTTTGTAATTTGTAAGATACTCTCGCTCCAATCGAGTGCCATGCGAATCCGAGATGCACTTTCTTTCTTTCTTTGAGTATTATTTATTTTGTTGTGCTGGGATGGCGGCATCAATCGACGTGCCATGAGAAACCGTAATGTCTAGAAAGCCTGAAACCGCGATTAGCCATGACTCGTCAATCGAGTAATCAATTTGAAAGACAACGTTTTTTTGCCTATTTATCATTAAATATTTGACGATTTCAAGTTTCAGATATCATAAAAATTAAATTAAGAGTTTTTTTTTATTAAAATACGCTCGCTATTCTGTCATCTCCCCAGTCAGTCATCTGCAAACGCTTACCCAGTCATTTGGAAGCGCACTTCGTGGCTCCATCTCAACTTTTTTCGGATCGCTCTGATATCTAAAATATTTCCAGGGCATCATTCGTCACTCGCAGCGCGCGCTCACTGCGGGGTTGCGGCAGCTCGCGTGGACGCCCCACAGGGATAAGGTCTCGATTGTTGATGCATTTTTTTCTTGAAAATGTCAGGACGATCGATCATTGGGTGTTTAAAGGAGAGAGTTCATTGTGTTACGTGGTCAACAGGCCAGAATAATCGTTTATAGAAAAATGGAGTTGTCATGGACGTTGTTGTTTTGTGCATTGTTGTCAATGATCGAGATCACATGATGAGTTTCGGGGGGGGGGGGGGGTAATTATAATGTCGCGGACCTTAGAGTAATCTTGTGTAATTTTTCTTTTTTTGGAGAAAAGGCTAAACTAATTGAGGCCTTAAGCTATCTCCCAGGCTATCAATTGACGATGAACCACCGAAGTTCCTGATTCCAGATCGTTTTCTGTACTGGCGTCGACCGGTACCTGCTGACGGGCTCAATCGATGGAGAAATCGTGCTGGGATCCAGAGATTACGGTAAGAGTATCTGCTAGTTGAGAGTTTTTGTTATGAATGGAGGAAGACCGAATCGATGATGATATTATAGTTGAATACAATTTATGGACGTTGTTATGAATGAAGGAATCCCGAATAGATCTAATCGATCTAACCGATACGGTATCAATCAATATTCGCAGAATCGCTGTCGGTGCGGCAGCGCTGGTACGTGCCCGAGACTACGGTAGCGTGCGTGGCAACACGCGACGAGCATACGGTATGCGAGGGCGGGGTACGGTAGAGCGGGAGGATATCGATTGGGTAGAAATGATATTGTAGCCTTAATGTTAGTTGTGTCGGAAAGTATTGATGTTCCTGGACGGCACTTCTCTTTTTTTTGACCCAGCCAACTCTCGCAGAGTATTCACTCTCTATCATTCTCATTTCCGACCGCTCTACATTCAGAGCTGTTGTTGCTGGGGCCAAAAAAACATAGAAGTTCCGATTGGACTAGTGTAGATGTTGGTCGGATTACTGTATTATCGATTTTCCCCAGCTGCGTATCGTGATCGGCGGCCCGAGGGGCGAGCTGTACGTGGTGGAGTGGAGCGAGGAGGAGGGAAGGTGAGAGGAGGGATACGGTGTAATCATAAATGTAAAAGCTAGTGGAAAACTACTTGGAATTTGAAAAACTAACCCACTTTCAAGGTTTACATTGACAAGGCATGTTACCTACGATTCGCAAACATACCCCGCTTTCGTAGGACTTTGTCACATAACCTTTTGATGTATGGGTGGAATGAAGATATGGTTGATCATTTGGTATTTTGTTTATCGATTCAAGAAGAAGTTCTAACTACTTGCATCTGTGATCGTTCCTTATGAGGGTACATTGGAACATCAGCAAGCATGGTTGCACAACATGATGGGTTGATTTATTTATTGACCATGAACAACGTTTATGTGGGTGCTTAATTGATCAACATTTTGTTTATCGGTTCAGGAAGATTCACGCATTACCCGACTTTGTGTGCGTCGTCTATTTGTACTCATTGAAACATGAACGAGCATGGTTGGGAAACTTTTATGTTTGGGAGCTTTAGACGAGAGACACGATTGTTATTGGTGATCGAATTGATTGTAATAGTTTTGTGGGATAGATGCGGAAAATACATTCAAGTGCTCTCACTTTTGCATTAGCGATGAGTGAGGCGTCGAAGTGGTGGGTCAAGTAATTTCTGTTTAATAATAAAAATTATTATTTATTATTTCAGAAATCCTCCCCTCACCGCAGTTGCCACGGGCAACGACTCGAGGGTGAGATTCAATTTATTTATTATTTGATTTGATGTTTTTTTATAAAAGATGTACCCAGTTTTGAAGTAAAGAAAGATGTTTCACTAGATCCGACCAGATAAATTGGTGCTGCATCAACTGTTCGAATGGGCAATTGAGGGCACTGTTTTTATATTCATAATACATCGTTTCTGGCACACGACATATCTATGGATTACTATAACAATTACCGATGATGGACTAATACATTTGTAGGCAATCTCCGTGTGCGCACTCGACGGCTACATCGTTGCGGGTTTTGCGGATGCGCAAATCTCGTGAGTTGGCGATGATCTTCGATCTTTGTTAATTTGTACTCCTGGATATGAGTAGCCCTATTTTGCACACTACCTTAGTAGAGACCACCATTCCTTTTGTATTTGTGCGCGCGCGCGAAGTTCATTTATGCAAAGGGAAAGGAAAGGACCGAATGATTTGCATAATCGATGGTGGTCCCTACTACCTTAGCATTTTTTTTTGATTATTATCTACATCTTCATTCGAATGATCAAATATTGCGAGCTCGTACTTGTGCGCTGAGTGAAACGCAAACGAACCACGGGCCGGAGCATCAATCAAAGAAGATTTCTTCCATTTTTTAAAATCATCCCCTTATCAGTATCTTCCGTCTCGATTCGGCGACGCAAAGATGGAAGCGAGTGACCGCGTGGGAGATGCCAACTACACACCGATGCGCGTTCACGAGGTGAGTGATTGTGGTATTGGCCGTCTCTTCATTTCGCACACTCTTTCGCCTCTCTGACCGGTGTGAGAGTGCGAGGAATGAAGAGGCGATTACCCGTATTTTGAACTCTAATTGGCAGTACATTCCTCATATGGAGTTAAAGAAACATGGGTATTTGCTAAAAGAAGCTGTAACGCGGTCCACGGCTTTGGCAAGGCGGGGTTTTGTTTTGTGTGGTTGCCCGAGCAATATTGCCAAGGGCATCGGCCCTGGTTTTTAGCCGAGACGTGAAACATAAACATTGCAGACATGGTTGAGTGACAATCCTAGCACCTGTAAAAATGCACCAGCTTACCGATTTGCTTTCCTACAGGACAAACGAGAATCTGTTGGCTAATATCGCACGGCTGGTTCTTGTGCATAATTTGAAACATAAACCTAGCAGTTTCTCCAATCTTTTCGTCTCATAAACCATGTTTCACTTTAATAAACATTTCAGGTCTGCGCGCATCTCTCGCCGTCGCACGCCGGGAGGATGCTGATCGATGCGATTACCAGCGGTGAGCTAATTAATTTTAATTTTTAAATAATAAATTCACAGTACTGCTGTTAAAACGGCACTAGGTCGGATGAGAATTTTGGAGGCGAGAAACAACTTGTATACCAGAGACCATATTGAGAAATAGTTCTTATATATCTATACGCCGTTTTAACGGCATCAGACATCAAAATGTATGAAGCCAAATTACTTTCTGAAATTACCTTGCTTCCCACGATAACGTCTCTTCTTTTCAGCCGGCACGCTCACGCGACTGTCGTACGATGAGGTGGATGGGAAGGTGAAGAGAGGTTTCATGTTGGTAGTTTGAGAACTGATTGTGGTCGTTCGAATGAGTCGAAAAATACTGAGTTCACAAATGTATTACTGCAATGTGTAGGTAAACGGGCGGGTGATAGGAGGTTCATTTTTGGTAGCTTCTTTGGATTTGTGTTTCTTTTTACAAATACTGTGCTGAAATCTGTAGACTGATGGGAAGGTGAGGAAGGTGTTCATTGTTGGTACTAATTCAGAACTACTTTTGGAACTTTGATTTCAATACGTTAGGCATCCAATATTTATGCATTGAAAGTCGTGAGAGATGGGAAGGTGAGAGGGGTTTCATTGTTGATACATCTTGATGACTGTTTCTGGTCCTTCGATGTACTCTGGGCGACCGGAAACAATTTCACCGGAAAAGTGATAGGAGGATTTATTGATGGCACTTATTGAGAATGACTCTAGCTTTTCGATCAGAACAATCGAGTCATGCTAAAAATAAATTGCTTATTACGTATCTCTGTTTGATGAATTCAAAAGATGAGGTTTAGTTTCACTATTGGCACTTATCGAGAAATTATGCTCGCTTTTCTGTGAGTACAACGCACGCGTCGAAAAAAACTACTTATTTAACCATTTTTTTTCTGAATGGGCTGGTGATATGAGGTTTCGCGATTGCTACTATATCACGGCTGATTCTTTATTTTCGATCTGTGAAGCATGGGTCACAAATATGGTTAACTTCAGATTTCTCATCTCGGAGACGTGTCGATCGATCGCGCTGCGCTTACCGTAATCCGGCGTGAGCCTACGGCCGGGATTACGGTAGTCGGCTCGGACTCGGGCGCGCTCTTCGTGTACAAAGGTGAGGAATTATCTCATTTTTTTCGAATTTTCTGGGGAATTATCTTTCACCCACACTCTCGTTGACCATTGAAAGCTGAAATGAAGTGTCGCAGTTTTCGAATTGTTTACTTGAATATTCCCGGGTATAATTCTCAAAAGGGGTGTAGACGTGGCTCGAGAAGCTGTATCTAGATAAGTACGGTAGGTGGAAAATAGCTAGTAATTTTTCTATTCTTCCAGATTCCGCACAGACGCTCGATCTGCAGGAGGTGTGGAGGGACGCGCACACGTGTCAGATCACAGGTATGTTGTATAGAATTCATTCCATTTCACTCTGTTTTTGCATTTTGTAGCATGTAGAGACTGGTAACAGTTCGGTTTCACTCGCATAACGAAATCGAGATGGCGCAGTGAGCGTTGATGTGGCGTCGTTTCGCTGGAAAATTAAATTATTGATATTTTATTTTTTCTTATTATTTCATGGTTTATAGTAAATTATTGCCTAGTGATGTTCCAATTCCAGACGTGGCGCTGTTCCGCTCGTCGTCGGGAGCTCTTCGCGTGGCCAGTGTGGGCATGGACTGCACAATTACCGTGCTGGAACTGGAGATGGACGGAGCGAAGGTACGGTAGCACAATGGGTACTGTGCTAAAGGGGTATGGTGGGCGCGTGATAAGCCGCATCGGTGCGACGATACTGTAGTGTGCTGTAAACAGAGGACACAGTAGAGAAAGGGGACAACGCGTGGACGATTACCGTACTCGAGATGGGCGGAGGTACGGTAGGCTCAAGTAGCGCTGTATCTAAGTACGGAATAGTGTACGGAAAAAGTGTAGGAAAACGATCGGATTAGTAGGTTTTATTAAGAGAAAATATGGGAAATAGAGAAAATAGGCTTGGCTCCAATTCCACCCACATTTTGATTTCATGTTCTTGTTAAGAGCGCGAGAGCTCTGTTGGCTTTGATTCGGTGTAGATTATTCTTGAAAACAATAAATAATTTCGAAATTAACATAATTAAATTTAATAAAATAAAATATATTCAGCTCTCGCTCGTGCGCCGTGCCGTGTTCGCCGTCAACGACCCGGCGTCGATTGCGGTGTGGAGGTGAGGATGTTATTGTTGTTATTGTTATTGTAGTAGTAGTTGTTGTTGTTGTTATTGTTGTTGTTATTGTATAAAAGGGAGAATAGGCTAAGGGATATTTTGTGACGACTCGATATTGCCTTTGAAATTGTAATTAATTATGCCATGAGGGGTTAGTGAAACGCAACAATGTCTTCTAAAAATGTTTCATCGATAATTTCCATATATTTTATGTTCATAATTACAGTGAACCGAGCGGCATTCAGCGTGCGATAGTGGCCGGCTGCGGACTGGAGATCGTTGATTTGTAGCCGTCGATCGTTAATTGAGTACCGTAATCTCTGCCCGATTAACTACCGTAATCTAAGCGTATCTCGATAATTGACTACCGTAACTTGTTCGATAACTTTGTTTTGTAATAGGACCCTAATCCCTATTACAAGATAGAGTAGGGAGGGCAGCATATTGGGAATATTGATTTGTAAGATTCATTTTGTTATTGTTGTCCTTGTTATTGATCACAGTAGATATTGTCCCGATTATCCTATGATCTCTTGAAAGTATCTTGAAAAGAATATCGATGTTTTTTCGTTGTCCTTTTTGATCATTCTGTTTCGTTTGGCTCCTATTTTTTTCTCTGTGATAGGTTGTTTTGTGTGATAGCGGAGTTGTAATAAATAGATTTTGATTGATCTCGACTATCCGACCGAAAAGAGAACCACAATATACAAGAATCTAAATATCGAAAGCGTTTATCAATTCGGTGAGTGAAGACAGCTACCGAAATTATTTTTCTTGTCATCACTTGCCTATCGACAACTTTTAGCCTTCTAGAAGAGTTTAATTTCTCGCATTTCCAATAAGACTAGCTTATGAATTGCCCGTCTCTGTCTGCGAGAGAACACTCAGTGTCGGAATGAGGATACTAATGGAAATACAATATTGTTATTGGAAAACGATTTTCCAATACGAGAACTCTCCTTACTACACATCTGACGCACACAACGCGATAATAATGACAAGCAGACTTCCTATGTTCCTGTGCTCAAGCATTATTTTCTAATAAGAGAACTCTACTTTTTTTGCGTCTGGATGATCTACTTCGTGGCTCAAGTTCTATAGACTCAACGCTAATCGACAACAAAAAGCTAAGAAGAGACCATCCCTTGACCCATCGTCACTGAGTACGAAGATCCTAATCCACTCCCTAATGATGTTTGCAGGCACAACGCCTTGAATCAGGATAAATATAAAATATAAAAATGTGGTTCATAACTTCGATTCTAATGCAAACGATGATAGGGTTATCGAAACGAGCATCACAAAAAATATGATCGTAAACTAAAATCGGAATCAGCTGTGCTGCAGAGATCCCGACAACTTCGCTCTCCTTGACATCATTCCGAAGCAAAATGCGCTCCTCAGTTCTCACCCCATAAAAGTCTACGCTGAGGGCTTCAGTCGACTTTCACTCTGCACTCTCTCCATTTCGCAAGCTCTCTCGCTTTCTCTAACTGACGAGAGATCGTGCGGAATGAAGAGAGAATGAAGAGTTGCCCGGCGATGGCTGCACCATGATAAGCCTGTCTAATCCCTACGTTTCGTGAATGTCTGCGTCTCTCAATTTTCCATGCTCTCTCGTCGGTCAGAGGGCGCGAGAGATAACGCGGACTGAGGAGGGTCGAAGACAAAGAAATTAACTGTGCTGATAGAGCACGCGGAATCGAGAGGGTGGCTGATAAAGGTAGGCTCTATCGCCCTGTAGTCTGCCTGTCAGTCGACCAACTTTTCGCTCTAACCGACGAGAGAGCACACGAAATGGAGAGACGCTTGAGTGACAGGCCAGACAGCCCAAAGTCGGAGGTCTTATCTCCCTGTATCTCCCTGTCTGATTGGCTGTCTGCCTCTCTCCACTTCGCGTGCTCTCTCGCTGCTCTGACCCTCTGACCACCCAGAGCTCGCGCGAAATGAAGAGAGTTGTCTCGGAATGAAGTGAAGTCACGGCGAGCGTTGACTCTCCTCATTTCACATTGTATTTGCCAGCTCGGAAAGATGAGAGATCGTTTAGAATGGGAAAAGCCATGGCGAAATGACGACTCCACTTATCTCGGCGTAGTTCTATCGTTAAAATTCCAGCCTCACAGATCTTTTCAGCATTTTTCCTAGATGGCACCACTTCGAGAGGCCGTGACTTTACATCTTACTTTTTTAATAAATTTTTTTGTTACTTTAAAAAGCTTTTGATAGGAAAACTGTCGTCATTTTTCAAAAGTATTGTATAACCTCTACAACCACTTTCTTTTTTTATTGATGCTGACGATAATACTCAAACTAGAGTTTGAAATTCGAGTAATCATCTATTCTTTCGTTGTGAGAACAGGTAAAATGAAGTGTTCATTGCCAGTATTTCGAAGTCTACGATTCACTATTATATTTACCTACCAGTCAGTAGACCTTTCCGTATCGGAGAATGTTTCCGGTGGTAACACTAGCAACTGCAATTTTTTGAAGGAATTCTTTCAAGGCAGCAAGGTCTGCGGAAGCTGTTTTTCTGCCTACCTTACCCAATAAATGTCTGCTCGTCCCACCCAATCTCCCCTACTTTCAGTTCGCAGATTAAGTTTTCTCATTGCATACTGTGATTTGTGATGGGAGCACCGCTGATTTCTCCGATGTTTTTCTGGAAACAATGGACCTTAAAAATAGTTTCATTTAAAAAAGTAGAAATGTGACATGAAAACATTAATTGGTGACAATTACTCGAAAGGAGACGAACTTTCACTTACGACATGTGCCGTTTTTTTCGTAATTTTTTATTTTTACTTTTTTACTAAACACATTTTTAAAGGTTCACTGTATCTAGAAAAATGGAGTAGAAAACAACGGCGTTCTCACCACAAAATCACGTGTAGACAATGTGAAAACTTAATCTGCGAACAGAAAGTAGGGGAGATTGGGTGGGACGAGCAGACATTTATTGGGTAAGGTAGGCAGAAAACAGCTTCCGCCGACCCTTCCGTTTCTTTATTGACCGTACTTCGAAGAGTCTAAGCAACAGTCCATTAAAACTTTCAAATTCTTCCGTCCACTTGATGAATTTAGTGACTGTTTTGTGCTGTTTCTTAATGTATCTTTACGACCCCATTCTCAGCCCCATAAATATAAGGTCATTAACAGAGAAGCTAATGCGCTAGACTTTGATATCATTGCAGTAGCTCACCCAAGTGTAGCTAGATTGAGTCAGCTCAATTATGCTCTTACCCTTTTGTTTCAATTCCGCATCTCTGTCGCAACTCAGATTCACACCATAATAGCTTATTATAAAATATCGCTACATTGATAACTGCATTGATAATTGTTGATGACTATCCCAATGAACGTCCGTGTCTTGTCCGACTATCGTTATTTTATTGACTCTAATTCTCTAATGTTTCTAATTCGAAAAAATGACTAGGGTTTCTCATATTTTAATTACGTATATTTCAGATTAAACTCCATCTCCAATGAACATTCGCACGTCATCCGACGGCATTCTCGGCACGCACGTAACCTGGAGGAATTCGAGCGAAATCTCACGAGGTACGGAACAATTAATTTCCTTATACAATTTCGAGTAAACGCGTGCTTTAGTGACTCTGCTATTGTCTTATCTAACTAAGATACGCTCCTGTTAAGAATTCGAGCGAAATCAGGTTTGAGGTTTGAATCTCCTAGTTCAAAAATATTCACTAGCACGATTACGGTATCGGTCTAAACGCTTATCGGTTCGTTAACCTTTTCCCAGCCGTGTCTCTCACTTCCACGTGATATCTATTGTCTCCGATCGACTAGGAGGAAAATGCGAAATGAAGAGACAACGAACTCGACCTATAATCTTCAATCTTATCAATGCTCTCAAGACTACGGCTCGAATAGGGCCATCGTCAAATAGCAAATGACATATTTTCCAGCGCAAAAAGCGCGTTATAAAATACAAAAAGCGTGTCATAAAATACATTAAGTAAAAAGCTCTCTCAAGACTACAGCGCGATTCGGCCCGTCGATGTAATTTTATTGTAGAAATTTAAAAAAAAACATCCATCGCCAATTGTGCAGTATGATCGAGCTCGAAACCTTAATCTCCCTTCTAATCTACAACTTTTATCAGCGCTCTCGCGACTACGGCGCGATTCGGTCCGAACAAGACTGCTGTGGACATCGGCGAGGGGAATGTGAGTTGAGTATTGAAAATCATTGAAATTCTGCTATCCCCTAAAAATGTGAAACACACCCGCATTGAAACTCGTCGTTAGCAAGCTGTTTCTTTACATTTTCGAAAAGCTTATGGATATCGGAGGGGAAACGTTATTTTAATATTTATTGTGTTTCTTGTGCGGAAATAATGAGTAACGGCAAAGGTGAAACCGCAGTTTATGTGATTTACTGAAACAGCTGGCCATATCAGCGGGTCCTACCTAGCGTATTCTTACGACTTAAAATCGCTTGACGTGGATACACCTTTATCTTTTACATTTTTTATTGTGCTTTGTGAAAGGAAATATGGGCATCAACGACAATCTGGGATAATTTCAGCCTTATATTTCAGGGATAATTTCAGTCAATTTGAAATACGATTCCAGTTCAACCTTCCAAGAGCAAAGCATTGCACGGCACGATTGTCCGTATTTCGAACTTTACTTGTTAGGGTCTCCTCTCGCGCTGTGCTCTTATCAACTGCGACTGGCAGGGAGAGGGACGCGAGAAGCTCCCCGCGAAAGTTGTCCTCAAGGTAATGTGTAGTTGATGATACGGTAAAGCTAAAGGGGAAACGTATTGATGGGGGGGGGGCGGTTACGTCGTGATGTGAGAACTGCACGGCTATGGACAGTTGTCGTATATTATCTACGAATGCTCGCAACGAAATTCAGATATGATATGCTTCAGACAATGAATAATATTGCTTATGTTGTGGCTAATTGATTACTGGAGGATAGATGCCAATGAAGAGAAACTCGCAACAATTTCATGATTATTCTCCATGCAGATGGGTTCGTGTCTCCCACTCATCGCCCTGACCTCTAGTCTTCCCAAGGAGCAGAATCTCTTCCGCAGCACGACCGCCGCACAGTGGGAGAAGGTCGAGCAGGATGTGAAGGATGTAAGCAACGAACCAGGGCTTTAAAATAACGTATTTCTCATTTCGCAATGCTCTCTCGCTCTTTCTGACCGGTGAGAGAACATGTCCAACGAAGAGTGCGCTAAATTTTTGCACAGCCATGAAACGAACTACTCGATTTGGGAACATTTAAAAATGTGTATATGGATCCAATCTTTAAATCTTGTAAAACAATTTCAGATGCACAATACGGAGTGCGATTCGTACGATGTACTTGCGAAGTTGGGACATCTACCTGCCATCCCTAAGCGATACTATGGAAAGGCGTTCGGAGATGAGGTGAATCGTTAAGTAATTACAATTAGCGTGATGTTTCCTAAGGACTTCTTATCGACCCTGATGTAACGTTAAATGTAATGATGTGATAGTCATCTCTTCAATATAAATTGCAGAACGCCCTCTCTGGTCAGCTGTGTATGGAATACGTGGACGGTGCGAGAGAGATGCATTTCTACGAGGCTGCGACGATAGAGCAGATGAAACAGGTGGGCGAGGCTAGGGATAGCTTCGCAAGAAATGACTCTCCTCATTTCGCATACTCTCTCGCCTCTCTGACCGGTGAGAAAGTGTGCAAAATGAAGAGACCATTTCTTGACAAGCCATCCCTAGGTGGATCTGAGAGGGGGCGGAGTCAGAGGGGCGTGGCTTATTGTTTGAGAGGAGAAGCTTAATGAGTGTACCTTAGACTGTAGCTACAAAGGATCAGGTGAAGCAATGGGACCAGATGAGGCTATTGGGCGTGGTTACGAAAGCAAAGAGAGAAGAATGAAACACACATTGAGATTGCCCGTACTCTCGGTCAGCTGCAAGCGGCTTCTATTAGGTGAACTTTTTTATTCCAATCCAAATCTGACACTTACTTGCAAATGAAATACGAGCGAATGCATGGGACTATTCCACCAATAAACCGGAGAGAATTCCATCAGATCGGGAATTACAAGTGACTCCATCCGCACAAAAGATGTGTTCGCGGAATACAACAAGAACAATCCGAAGAAGGTTCGTTTTAGGCACATTAGAACCAGATGAACGGGTGGGAGCTGCCAACTTGAGCTCGAGAAATGTTACCATTGTCTCTTCATTTTGCACACTCTCTCGCCCGCTCGGTCAACGAGAAAGATTGTGAAATGAAGAGACGACGGTATCATTTCTCGAGCTCTAGTATCTCAGGACTCCTAGATTCCGATGAGGCCATTTGTGATAAATATCATAACGAGAACATTGAATTTCAAATATTCGTTTTCCCAATCAAATCTGTATTTCTTGCAGAAATACATCCGCACTCTGGGCCCACTGAAGAAGCTCGAGCCCGCGCTCACGGAGGTATCATTTTATTTTTTAATATTTATCTAGAAAAAAAATTTCCAGTTTATCGAAGTTCACAGGTAAGGCGGCGAGATGAGTTGGTGTACATGCTAAAGTACTAAAGTTATTCGATGATCGGGTTGTATTAAATTTAATATGTCTAAAGTAAATTAGCTTGTGAAATAATGTTTTCGTATCGCAGTCAGTCGAGCGGTAAAGTAGGTCCGAAGAGATTAGGCCCTCCGGACTGAATTGGCCTCATTCTCACTGGCCTAGCAGTGATCTCCCGCAGGATGCAAGTGCCTTGATTAACGGGACCTTTATCTTCAGTCCGTCGAGAAGGTCGAGACGCTACTCGACGTCTACTATGGCTCCACGCTTCCCTCCACCATCCACACTCAGATGGGATTGCCGGCGGTGATGGTGCACGGAGGTGAGCCAATTCATTTATCAGATTGGAGAGGCTCTCCAGGTCACGCGAAGTGATTAAAAATATCTGTTCATATGTGATGATGCATTGATTAGCACTGTTCTGTCCTACACAGATTTTTTCATTCAAATAGATAAGTATCATTGTGTTCAGATGTCCGCACGGAGAACATTCTCGTAGACAAACAGACGGGCGATCTCAAGGCAATCATTGACTGGCAGGTTGGACTAGTGTTTCTTGTTAGAGACAAGAGCTCGAGAAATGATACCGCCGTCTCTTTATTTCACAGTCTCTCTCTCGTCGACCGAGCAAAATGAAGAGACAGCGGTATAGTTTCTCGAACTCTAATAGAGACCATCATTTGGCACCATTTGAAAACTGCACGCAATCGGACCCTTTTTACACATTAGTTACACTGCTTGAACTGAATTCGATAGCGACAAAAATCGAAAAGCAGATTAAAAGAAATAATATTCAGTGCGCGCACTTCGGCGTCGGCGTGGAGGATCTGCTCAGAGCCAGCTTCTTCTCCCAGACTGCCGAATACAGGTGGGATAGTCGAATGATATCGCATCTATTCTATTAAAAATCCTAAATCCAAAATTCAAAATCCAAAATTCACTGGTTACAAAATCAGAAGGGACGACAGGTTGGCGAACACCCTGCTTGCAGTAACTGTAGGATTTTTAGATGGGCGTAAGGATGGATGGATCATGTTTAAAATTTGCGTTCAGACGCGCCTCCGCCTCCATTCTCATCGAGGAAATGTACAATGCATTCGTTGCAAATCTCGGTACTATGCCTGCTCCTTACACCCTTCAACAGGTGATTTTTCTTCGATACTTCACCTAGCCTATACCTCTTCTAATGCGATTATGATGATAGTTACGACGAGAAAGTGGTCAATAAAGTAGTCTAAAATCGGACATTGCTCCGAATGAAACATAATTTCAGTGTAAGGATATCTACTCCCTGCTCTTCCCTCACTGTGCCCTTTACTTTGCCATCCACGGTCTGAGCGTCGTCATGCCGGTAATTAAACAAAATATTTATTATTTTATATTATTATTATTTTCATAATCCTCGATTTTCTCAAACGATTAACACATTGGCAACTCAATCGCGTTTGTAGACTGTCTGTAACTTACCTCGAAATGTAAATAGAAACTCACAATTAACCTACTTGAGGAGAATGAGTTTAGTTTTTTTTAACCAGGCAGGCGTGGTTATTGATAAAGCTTGCATCGTATTGCATCGATAAACAAAAAATATAATTATTCTATAAATAAAAAATATGCCACTAAGGCGCACAAACCGAAACTGGGCGATAATGAGGAGAAGAGAAGGAAGTATGCGGTGATTGTGGATAAGGTATTGTTTGGACACGGTCTATTCTCTCATTATTTCGCTATCCTTGCTATGCTTACACCACATTTGAGAGCGAACAAACATTAGCACTTTATAAGTAGTAGATATTTTCAAGAGTTCGTTACAAGGGTCTCTCATCGGTTAGAGAGGCGAGAGAGTGTGCGAAATGAAGAAGCATTTTGCCGTTTTCGAACTTTCATAATTACAGGCACGCGGCGTTCTCGAAGACATCATCACATACGATGAGAAGAACAAAACATCCAAGGTTTGTTTTAGCTCATCTAAAATGCATTGACATCCGACTTTTTGTTGCAAAAATAGTTAAAACACAATTGGAGTTGAGAAATCGATACTTCAATCTGACAACAATAAATTTGAGGTCGCCGTGATCTGGAACTGGACGGCACCCAAAAACAAATCCCATCTCTGACTGGCACAGTTCTTCACGAAATCATCACAGCTTCTCGATATCTGGACTCTACTCGGGGCTCGGATCAGAGACACGCTGTGATCGATTTAGTGAATCTGTTTTGAGTTAAACAATGTAGTATTTTCCCCCACGCGCACCACAACTGACCATGTTTTTCATACTCGATTTATAATGCTAGTAGATCTTCAGAATGTTATCGTCGACATAAACTGTAAGCAAGTTGACGCTATTTTCCTAGACGAGCAAACTAATTCAACACCGCTTTATCGCAGATAAATATCATCTTATTATTTTGTGTGAACTTTTGTGAAGGAAGCCCAACGGTTGAGTCCAAGTGTCCGTACTTTTCTGAAATATTCACCGGCGAATATTTGAAATATCGTGAAATTGGTGCAGCCACGATGCCAATCGCCAACTACTTTAACCTTACAGCGCTCGATGAATCGAATGCGAGGTAAGTTATGACTGAAATATTTTGTAGACGCTAGAATCCTGAAACTCTAATCTGAGTTGCTATCCATGTGAACATAGTGATCACAAGTCCCTATAGTTTGCCACTCCTAATCGAGAGGTAATTAGCTGACCTTTGACGAACTTTCACGCGAGAGAAAAAATGGCCGGGAGGAGGCTAGTAATCTATCTTGCCTCCTTCCCGATCCCTCCTCTCGATAGCTCGCTAAAGAGCACAATGAGTTTGCTGAGCATTTCAAGACGCTCTATAGGAAAAACAGTTCAGATCCGACCCGCCCTACTGCCCGGGACATGCCGGCATGCCGGATCGAATCAATGGCGGGTTGTTGGTTTCTCAGGTGAAGTTGAGCACTGATTTTACTAGGACATGTGATCGATTGTGTTTCAAGATAGTTCGATTTTTTTCTTTAGAGCCAGTGGATTGTACGGTGAGAAACAAATAAATATAAGAAAAAATTGAGTGTGATAGTGAATCAATAGATATTTTCCTACAGGCAGTTACCGCTTTTCTCACCCTCAGCCCAGATCTCACACCGCACACTGTCAACTACAAGTTTTAACGAAAGGTAATTTTCAATTTTTCTGACATGAAATCGATGATTTCCAGGTCCATTTACTGCGTTGTAAGTCTCATTTTTTTCAGTAAAAGAATACGATTTCAGCCAGCACGAAGCACCCTCTTCAATTCTCCTTCAGTCACTGTGCCGAGGGAAATATATGTTCCGTGACGGTTCTCCAAAATAATACGGCGGTTGGAATGGCCCATATTCGGGTGCGTTACCGTATCATGCAAACCGTCCTTATAAAAACTCGATTCTATTCAACTCGTAACAAAATCACAACAGTGTTCCATCGCCGCCGACCTACTGGACGCATCTCCGTTCCTCTTCCCTGACTACATCTCCACTCCCGACTGCTACGCTCTCAGCGTGGAGGAACTCGGACGACCGAGTCGGAGTTACTTCGTTGAGGTATGCACTACGACTGTCAAGGTTGAACAATCGACCGCTTCAATCCTTGTGCTCTCTTAGAGCGACGAATTTGCGTTCAGCCGTGGTTGACTATTCCCGAACGATCTATCACTCTCTACAGTGCCATTCAAATTGTTTAATTATATTTTCGAGGCTAGGTGCAATCGCGTCAGACTATAATCGACAGCGTTTGTGGAATGTCTGAAACTCAACCGTTGATTTTTTTTAATTGATTTCGTTGCTACTCCGAAAAGAGAGTGCAGAAGATCTTTATAATAATTAAAATGATTCTTCAGGATTTTCCACTCGAGATCCGACCGGTGGAATCGCCCGTTCGTCCTCTTCACGAGAAGAATAGATCCAGCCATTGGCTGAGGTTCAAGCGGCCTCTTCATGGTAACTATCACTCGATATTTCACTATGTTTTAGCTTTAAAAGTTGATCTTTGATCTTTAAGATATAAAATTTGCATTTGAAGGCGATCTCCAACCAAAGGATGGTCTCGCCGTTGCCGTGTTTATCTCCGACTTTGCGGTTCTTCGAATCGCAGGATTGATTTTAAAAGCATCCGGGAAGTCGGTAAGAATACCATAACTAAATTCAATAAAAACAGTAATCTTCTTGCATGCTGTCACGTATCCTTACTGTAGCGTCTGCAGCTGAATGTGGCTACGAAAAGAGTAATACAACGATTCAGTCCACCTCCGTCTCTTCCTCACTCCATCACACGGTGCGCGTGCACGAATCGAACATTTGTGTGAGATTGATCTTTGATCTTTGAACTCTGATCTTTGGTCTTTAATCTTCTATCTCTCCATTTCAGCCGCTCGATTGGTTCCTCGTCGTCGTCGATTGCGAGGTGAAATCACAACTATATTAAAAAAAGAGTACAGTAAAAAGAGTTCCCAAGAATCATTTCTGCAAGGACAATGCAATTGAATTGGCTTCCTGAAACTCATCCGAACTGATTGATTCATCTCACCCGATCAAAAATAGGAGAGGATAAAAAAAGATAAATGTTTCAAAATATATTTTTACTCTGCAGATCATCTCCTCCGACCGGGCTCTTGTTGAAGCACACATCTTCAACCAGGCTCGCAAATGTGTGCTATCAGTGATTCAAGAAGGATGTATAATTAGGTCGGCAAAGGGAAAGACAAAATTATAACTATTTCACAATACTCACAAATACTTGTGCTACGTGATTGAGATTCCATTCAAATCAATGTCAAATTTCGTAATTGCATTTTGTTCAGAAGGAATGTTCATTTGTCTTCGTAATTTTGTTGTGCTCGCATTTCGATAGCTACCGTAATTGTGGCACATCATGACACAGCTCAATCTTTCTAACATAAGACAAAGCTCGGCGATTCTCACAACACACCAACGTACAGCCACTTGAACTGTGCTCCCGAATATTCGTCCGACTCTCTCCATTTCACACACTCTTTCGCCGAAATTTCAGGTACAAAGGATAGACGCGAGCTTCCCATGCAAGTCAGTACGTAGAGGATCACATTACTTCTTCCTCATCAAACACAGTATGCTTCAGATTCGTTTGTTCCATTGACTTCAAGAACTCAGCTGATTTCTCGTTCAATTAATAAATTCGCCTGGACGATCAGAAATTAGAAGTAATCTTCGCTATACGTGAAACAATCCATTTGACAGTATCTCCAAGATGAGCCCAAGTTTCCTAATGTATGCACTTTGCCCACTACTCTTCTCGACTAACCTTGATCGCATTTCGCATGTACAGTCCTGGTTGTTTCCCCCGGGAACACGGACCGTCCCGGACGGTCCCGGACGGTCCCTCGCGGTCCCTGGATAATTATGACTCGAGTAGTGCGAATTTTGATATATACTCTTCTGCGCTGTGAAGCTCTTATTCTGTGCTATTGATGTGTACATTCAAAATTTTAAATAAATAATTAATCAAAGAGCAAATTGAACAAGAAGCGTTGCCATTTTTGCGAAAAAGCGAAAAATTTGAAAGTAAAAATTAGGGTAAGTGCTATCTTTCAACCGACTTTTCAATTTCATCGCTTTTTCGCAAAAATGGCAACACTTCTTGTTCGATTTGCTCATAAATTAATTAATTATTTAAATTTTTGAATGCACATATCGATAGCACAGAATAAGAGCTTCACAGAGCAGAAGAGTATATATCAAAATTCGCACTACTCGAGTCATAATTATCCAAGGACCGCGAGGGACCGTCTGGGACCGTCCGGGACGGTCCGTGTTCCCGGGGGAAACAACCGGGACTGTACACCTTCCTGGCTTGGACAACAGTGACGCTCCTCATTTCTAGTGCTCTCTAACTTCTGAGACCGGCGATAGAGTCTGCGAAATGGAGAGACAACCATGTCCTCCTTTTCCCCATTCTTTCCTACATCTGTTGCACTTCTTTTCCGAATCCCTCCGTTTCTCCATATCCATATCGTCAGACTCTCTCATTTGGCATTGCTCTCTCTTCGGTCAGAGAGAAGCGAAAGAGCATGAGATAGTGGGAGAGTCGGCCCATCCCCCATATCCGAATACACAGAGAGATTTGCGAAATCGAGAAGGACTGGGCATCTCTTCTTTCCGCCTTCTATTTCTCCGTCTCTAACCGGCGAGAGATCATGTGAAATGGAGAGAGCCCCGAGAAAGAGGGAAAAGCAGAACATGCCGTGTATACACTGTCTATTCACGTGTGAACAAATCAGCGCTATCCCCGAAAATATAGATATATTGCCCCGAGATCCGAGACAGAAGCACGGGAAATAATATCTTCATTTCACTCAACCTTTCTATTCTTACATTAACAGGTAAGATGTGCGAGTTTCTTCGAAAAAAAATTTTTTTTTAATTCCTGCCCCTACTTCTTATTATTTTCTCCTTTCTTTACCAAGTAAAGCGCGCGATATGATTTTGGCATTTCTCTTGGCATAATGCCACCGATACGATGGCCTTTCGGTATGCCGAGCTTTCTTCTTTTGTTATCACCCACTACTGCCTGTAGAAATAAGCGTAAGAATATCGAAAATGACGAGTAGTATTGCTCCTTCTCTATGCCAGTGATGACTTCTCTGATTAGCCTCGCAAAAGCAATTTCTCATCGTATTTCTAGATTCTACCGTACAGAACTAGTATGAACGACCTGAATATTTTTTATGAGGAGTATGCAGCAGATCATTTTCACCGTTCCCTAGAGTTGGCAAAAGCTGCGATAAGCTTCAATGAACATCTATCCTATGCCATCAACTATTTCACCATAACATAAATCACGCTGCATGCATGCTCATTTGCCGCGTTTGTGTCGGCAAATATACTGATTCACGGCGTTCGTTGCGCAAAAGGATGATTTTCTCTTTTTATCGCGCTAACCTACGAAATTGCGCCATGATTATCGTTTCCAACTCCAGTAAACCCTTTCAACTAATCACACAACATAATCATTAACGGGATTGTTAGTGATTGCTTCATCAACCATTCACCACTTTTGTTTTGGTCCTATTTGCTCAAGAACAATTCTAATCCAACGCGATGTTTCCTTCCTTCTAAGACCCTCGTACTATTTTGTTGTCCGAGAACCAATCCGATACCCTCACACGGTTGTTTATTTACCCATTGCCCCCTTGGCGCCTTGTCTTATATACTACCGGTTCTCGCTCTCTCTATTCGACATGGTCTCTCGCCAGTCAGAGCAAGCGAAAGAGCAGGCAGATTGGAGAGAGTCTACTCATCCCATTGTATTTGCCTACCTACCTGTCACGAACGAACGAAAACATTGCCGCGCACGGTCTACGAGAAGACAATGGGAAGGGAGTCCTTCCAGTCGAGTGAGATTCTTCAATTCTTCACGCGAGGTTACGTTTTGATTCGCTGTCTGTGACCCCGTCTTCTCCACAGCCTTCAACATGACATTTGCGTCTCAACGAAAAATTTCATCTGATAGAGGTACTGGCCAAACAGGAAACTCTTTGGTGTCTCACCCTTTGGTGACAATGAGGATATTCTTTCCCTCTAACTGCACAGATCTTGCGATAGCATCAACACGCAAACTTTCTCCTGTTCATCATATTTGACTCGCTTGTTGTGACATTTCCTTCGCTCTACATTTCTCGCAATGTTCATCCCTTCTGATTTGATCTTTTAATTCACAATTTCCGACCTTCATCTTCTCAAAATGACGATAATCTTCTATCCTAATCTCTTATCCGCCTATGATCAAATCCGTAAAATCCATCCCTAATTTATGGTTCATCATAATTTTAACTTACGGCCTCTGACGGCTCGTTAGCTCTCACGCTGGCAATAAGTGCGATAAGAGGAAGAGTCAAAAGATCCGACCCTCCCTTGAAAGATCCGCCTGGCAACTTTCGGACTTAGTGACGGTTGAGCGAAAAGTGCCAACCAAGTGTGAAAGCCGCTTCTTTTCTCTGTCTCTCTCATTTTCGCGTAGTCTCTCACTTATCTTACTTTTCTTTTCAATTTCTCCTCCACTTTTTGATTCCACTGTCCTCAGACCACCTTTTGGCTGAAAATGTGCTCAAAAGTCCATGGATAAAGAGACGAGTGAGCGTGCAAAACGGAGAGAGTCGTTTCTTGCTAAAGCCAATTCTAGTGTGAACTCGACCACCCGCTGTGCTTGATCCCATCATCCCTTTCGATTTCCTTCCCTTTACTTATCGTTTCACACCTTCCAAACTCGTCAATTCATTTCCGCTAATAGCTATGTCCTTTATGAAAACTACTCAGAGATGTTCCTTTGAGCAATGACTAAATAGCTAAAGTGCGAGTTTGCAGTAATAGAGTATTGACCCGCCCCAATCCACGAAACGCTAACCCGAAATCGGAGTCGATCATGGTTGATTATTGTTATCTGAGTGTCGGAATTCGCGTATATCGAATATATCGAAATAGTGTCTAGACAAATCGCTTTTTTGCAATAGAAAAAAGTTAGCGATCGAAAGCCGAAAGCCAATATTGACGGTGCATCCGCTTTTCGAAAACACTTCACTAGCTGCGCTTTTGTTCTTTCGGATTGCGTGGTGTCTCTTCGTTTTACCCAATCTCTAACATACTTTGAAATACGGATTATCGTCTCATCATTGAGTTCTCCTCTCTCAGTTCTCCTCATTTTTTTATCATTCTGACACCCAAAACATATGAAATCATGATTAATTTTTTCTAAATGTTTCCTCTGGCCCACGAGAGATTATGGGAATCGAGATCCCGACACTCATTCCGCTACTAATTACCGTACTTCCACCAAAGTCTGCACTCTGCAATTTACTCGTCACTCGATTTTCTCAGGCCCTTTCAAACCTACTTTTACTTCTCGTTTGGAACGCTTCTCTAGTCCTACCTTTCTCTATCCAGTTCATCTAAGTTATTGATATTTGTACTTAGAACGGTAATTATGTAATCAATTAATATTTTTAGAACCTATAGACGCAACGGCGACCGCCCTCTTCACTACGTATGAAGAAGGTTATTTATACCTATATTTATTTCATTCCTCGAGGAAACAACAGAAAACAATCAAAGTCTTGCTCACCCTTCAGCATTCGAACAGAATCACAACATTTTGTTTCAGATTCTTGAGTAATCGATAATTTGACAATTCCACTCTAGGCTGTCAAAGTTGAGATTCGTGATCGGAACTAATGATCCGAATTCAATTTTCGCGCTAAAATAGCACGAATCAAGAAAGGATGCATAACCCCTTCATTGACCCAGGATGCGTTTGAGAGCAGCGTTCGCAAACCTGAGCGCTGATCACAATCACCTCTCCTTCGCTCTCTCGAAATGGCCCCTCGGGGTCATTGGGAAGATGGTATCAATATCTCTCGCCTCTTCATCTCACTGCGGTCTCTCAAATCTGTACACTCTCTCATTTTTTTGATCGCCTGCGCTCTCTCCATTCCGCATGCTCTCTCGCCAGCGCTGAACACGAAAATACGCAGAAATGAACATGGGAGATCGGAATCTCGAGAGAGAGAGAAGTGGAGCACAGTATCTCAGAGCGTCTCTCCATTTTCCATACTATCTCGCTTTCTCTAACCGGAGAGAGATCATGGGGAATGGAGAGACGGAAGGAGTGAATCGGGAAGATACAGTGCGAATTCGAGAGGGGCTGCGAAATGGATCCATCTTTTGGAGCAAATCGAGCGAGAGAGCGTGGGGAACGGAGAGAGTGTCAGAGATATCGAGGAAGTTCCTAAAATGGAGAGGGAGAAGGATTGAATGGGATCATTCCAGGTGTAGGCAGGGCCAAGCGATCAAGCGAGCTCTTCGTTTTATGCGCTATTTTTGTTCTCTTGCGCCGAGAGAGTGAATCCCTAATCCAGCTTGCAAAATCGTGGAGCCTTTTTAGTATCTCGCATGTTCTTTCTCCTACTAGAGCAAGCGAGAGAGTATGCGAAACGGAGAGACCGTCTGTAGTCATAAGTCTCTTTATTCTGTGAACTCTCTCGCCAGTCAGAGCAAGCGAGAGAGTGTGCGAAATGGAGAGAGTATTGTTCTTTTCTCTGACCGTCGAGAGAGCATGCGAAACGGAGAGAGTCAGGGATGAATAAATCAATATCAGGTGGATCCAGCTCACTTTCGCGTGAGCACTGCCGCCCGTCCCCTGCAATTGTTCGTTCCGGAGACGAGTGACAGGGAGGTCCGCAGGTTGGTTGATTATGAGATTTATTTGTTGATTTATCATTATGTACATTTTGAATGAGATAACAATATGATGTTAGAGTTAGCACATGAAACGACATATTTTCAATTCACCTAGTCAAAATACGTAGTTTCCATGGGGTGGTCATAACTTCCTCTCACAGTTTAACCACACCGCTCATGCCACCACTTAACCATCCATCATACTTTGTCACTCACTCCCTATTGTTCCTCTCTCCGAATGTTTCAGCAGCTACTGTACTTGGTGGTGCTTCGAATTCCTCTTGTAGCCAGCGTTATTGGTTTAATTTCGTAGTTTAGGAAATATCAGTTAAAAATACTCTGCATTCGTCCGATCTAGACAGTTCGAATTGAATAGATTCGAAGAGAGAGTTATTTGCATTTTTACGCATTTTGAAGTCAATCATGTAGTTTGGTACTGTGGCTTCACAATACACGCATACAACACAACGTTCAATCTGTGTGCTATCCTTGGTGACTAGTTGTAGTGCTGGGAACACGGGGACAAGCTCAGTTGTTCACTGTTCGCTTGTGACAACTCATGTTAACTGGCTTGTTTCTCATGTGCAGTAGGGATGCCAAATCGGAACGCGGCATCAAGTCGATTTGCATGCGAAGCCGGCTTGACGAGTCTCTCAACCCGGCATCAACCCGGCAACAGACTGCTCTCCCCTCTCAAGCCGGCTTCGCATGCAAATCGATCAATTATTGACGGATCGCCGGCGAATTGAGGCGATTTCCATATAAGTTGACCCGTTGATTGAGTTCAAACGTGAGAAGCGTGGCCGCGTTGAAGCCGGCTTCAACCCGGCATACAAAGGAAGAGAGGCGGTGAAGCCGGCTTGGCTCAATTTGCATGTTGCTCCAAGCCGGCTTCAATCAATTAGCGCGTCTTTCAAGACAAATCGCCGAGTTCCGAGGCCGATTTGGCATCCCTAATGTGCAGTGATTGACACTAGGGCTCGAAACACGAGTAAACGTTTCTTCATTTCGCCTATTTTTCTTCGGTCAGAGTTGAGAGAGAGTGCGAGAAATGCAGAGATATTTAGCCAGTTTTCGAACTCTAGTGTTTGAAACCACTAAAGTAAGCTACTTCCGTGAGGCAACCACTTGAGCATACCTGTACACATAGTGAGCATTGATTAGACGTCGAGCAGTATGAAAACTGTTGTTAATTCTATCTCGAACACCAAACTCACATCATGTTTTATCAATGATTTACTGATTGCTTTAGTTTTTATTGAGATAAGATACGTACATACAATTACAACCTGCCTACGTCTGAGTATTTGTGCAATCAGTGAAACTCAACTACTCGAGGTTGCGCATCCTCTAGTTTTTTTGCAGGGATTGCTAAACGTTTGCACAACTAATAGCTCAAGAACGCATATCGATCAAATGTTTATTCCATAAGTCGGATTATAAACTTCTTTCGCATAATTTTGAGCGGATTTTCACTGCTTGATCTGACAACAATAGAATTGGATGTTTCTCCCTGACTAGTGAAACTCTTCCAGCACATCCATTTTCGTACAATAGCTAACCTACTATCTAGGCCGTTTTTATAGTTAGCATTTTTGTTTTTCGGTCTTTGAAAAAAAAGGTAATTTACTATTCTTTATTGCAGACCGTCTATGGATTCACCCTTCGACGCTTTTCTACAGGCAGCCTTCTCAGTTGTGCTCGTGAGATTGTTTATTTAAAAATTATGAAATAAGGTAAAAGAAGAGACAGCTTTTGATGGGGCAGGTTGAAATTCCTTGAAAATATTTTGAGGGATAAATCAGGGCATAATCGTAAAGTGCTGATCACTCTACGCGCATCCATAGCACTCCCTCCCCCTCTAGAAGGGATTGCCTCTCCCTCTCTATTTCCTGCTATAACCGACGAGAGAACACGAGAAAGCGAGAGAGAACTGACCAGCCCTCAGGGGTCGAAGCTTCTGTGTGTGCCCACTCTATCTATACCTCTCTTCCTTCCTTTCTCTCGTCCTCTCTCTATGTGTCTGTCCCTCTCACATCTCCCTGGTCTCTCGTTTCTCTAACTGACGAGAGATAAGGCGAAATGGAGAGACACGAGAACATTGCTCCCTCTCTACTCCTCTCCCACACCACCACGGCCCTCCACTTTCGGCTACTCTTAGCTACCCGAGAGAGAGAGGGGCTCAAGTTCGCATACCTTGACTAGCTTAGAAGGGTCGGGTGCACCAGATTCATTGTTGAGCTGTGGAATTTTAGATTTTCGAGCGATGAATTATTATTGATATCACAACTTATTTGTTTGTTACTGTTCTTACGTTGTCCATACGGAGTTTCATCAAACACCGCGATCTAGACTATAAAAACGCGTGCAAACCCGCTGCTAATCGAGCTGTCTGTTTCTCTACGCCCTCTCCAATCCCCAGACTCTCTCGCCCGCCCCAACCTTGGCAAGTCTCTGATATAGCGGAGTGACCCAGCAATTTCGGCCCTCCATCGCTGTCCCTCAACTTTCCATTCATAATAGAAGGTCAAAACTGCTCGCCCCGCTCTGAGAAGGAAGACTTACTCGCAGATTTTCAATGTATTTTCTCCTTTTTCTTCTCGCTTGTCTGCGTCTTTCTCAATTTTGTTTGTTCTCTAACTTTTTTCCGGGTTCGCCTTGAAACGAAACCCATTCTCATTATGAGCTGCCCGGAATAGACCGTAATTATGATCCCGACCCTGCCCCTCCCAATCTCTCTCTCCTAGTGCCTGTACTATACATCTGGCCCCGCACCTGATTGGTAATCGTCTCTTCAGTTTGCACACTCTCTCATCGGTCAGAGAGGCGAGAGAGTGGGCGAAATGAAGAGACGATTAGACACTGGCTTGCATCTGATTGGGTTTCGTGCCACCTGACAATGTAAAGTGCGATAAAATCGGGCTAAGTGTAAGGATCCAAACGAAGTTCAATATTCATATTTTTTGCAAAGAGAAAATCAACTAAACATTGAGAAGTTTTTTTTACATTTTACGCGTGGTCTGAAACACTTTGCAATCGCCGCTATTTCGCCACTGAAATCGTTCCAATCCCATTTCAAAAATATAAAATTAATTAAAATTCAGGCGATCGTCTTTGCATGGCGGCTGATCGTCTTCTCTACTAAAGTAAGAAATTAAAATTAAATTTATTATTTGTAATGAATTAACAAATAGATATATTTATTAAAAAAATTAAAGGACGAAGAGGATCGCAACAACAACCGCGCACTTCAACCGCTTGAGAGGAAACGAGTGACCTCTGATGTGAGCTATTTTATTTCCGTTCCGTTTCCAAAGGGGAAAATTCCATTGATCGTGTTTTCGTATTCCTATCTATAATTGTTTCTTTCACCAATCTCAAATATGTTTCACCGCCTATTGAATTACTGAGAAATCAGTATGTAGCAATTGTTTTGCGAGTACTATGAAAAACAATAAGTTCTCCTTCTTGGTAAGGTCAAAAATCTCCTATCGCTGTTATCCCCTCATCAATCTCGTTGATTTTATCACAGCTCAATCAATTCTAATCGGATGTACGGAGGTGACGGGACTATGGATCTTACGATCTTTAGGTTATTCTTAATTTTTGTAGAGTTCATTACATTAATCCTATTCCTTCCGTTCGTCATCTTTGCTACTGTACTTGTTATTACGCTTCTCGGCTTTTGTTTTTCCATTTGCACTCATGAATGAACCCTGACCCTCGAGAATCCCATGCTTACCATATCCGCTTACCATCTCCGATTGCATTTTTTCCACAGCGATATCTATGGTCATTCTTTCGCTCACTTCATCCTTTCAATGGTCTTCGAGCTCGGGGAAATCTCGAAATTTCTTCACTGTTTCTTTCTTTGTCGTTTCATTTTCCGTCCCTTCTCTCAATGCGCTCGAAGCTCTTCGAGAAATCTCTGCCTTTCGCGCACATTTTCAGTAGCCTTTCTATCAGGATTCTGAAAAATAACCAATCGGAGCAGCGATAGAAATGAAGAGACACTTTGCTTCTCTGCGCGCTCTTCTCCCTCTCTGTCCTCTAGTTTCTGTAAGCACAGCTTCTTTTCTGTCCTTTTTCTCGCTTGTGGCGCTTTTCTGCGCGTTTTGCGCCACTAAAAATAAGTGACAGGCACATCTGACGCTACAGCCGCTGCACAATATACATAGATTCATCCCATTCATTTTGCGATTCATTCCCGAGATTAATGAGCATTATCTATTGTTAGATATGCCTCCCAATTCATAAATATGTTCCACAACTGAATGATACAGCTGAATGAAGGTGCAATCTCTATTGAGTAATAATTCCATTTACTTTACTTACCAAACTAAAATCGTGCCGTAGAATCAAAGCTCTAGCATGTACAAGTAAAATGGAAAGTGGTAGTAAAGAAGATGTGAAGATAACATCGTACACTTTTCCCAGCACAAAATTGCCGAAAGCAACTTTGAACCGTCCCCTCAAGAGTCAAGTGGCGGCCTAGAGTAGTATTGACGAGAGTGAAGGTGCGAAGAAGAGTAGTATAGAATAGAATGCAATACGTCAAGGTCGGATCATCAGAGAGGAGTAGTTGCTCATAGTAAGGGAGTGGGGGAGGGGGTGACTGAGAATGGAGCAATCTGGCGAGTGAGAGAGCACGTGGAATTGGGAGAACAGTAGTAAAAAGGAGTAGGTAACACAGCTGACTCGTAGGAGTTTTCTACTGCAATGAACTGCAATCGCTTCATTTTTGTTTTTAATATCGCAACTTCTCTTTGATTCCCATCTCCTTAACCTCGGATCTGCAATCTTTGGTATAGATCAGCCTCCAATCCCATCCCGTGCCACTCCCCTTATCACGCCTATCCCAATTCGTTCTTCGCCCAGCTATCAACACTGATTCAGCTCGGTCGTAAAAGCGCACATGAAACAGAGCGGCCATTTCATCCCATCCTCGACCAGTGTTCCATTCTCTTTCTCTGCTTGATTACTACAGTGAATACTAGGAATAGTATCGCCGAAAGCCCGTTTTGCCGCAAATTTCAAGGAAGTTGAAATGAGGACCTGTGCACACTCTTGTACGATTCTCTCGCAAACGGTTTCATATTACCGCTCAATTTGATGTGAGCAAAGGCGCAAGGCGTCGGTGGAAACGGACAATAATACCGTTACCGAACTTGCATCTCTACACGCGTCCACTGATTATTTCCTTGCTCACTGGTGCAACCCCTTCCCCGTTTCTCCCCTTATCACAACGGAAGTTTACCCACTCGTTGGCGGATAGTGCATTGATTGCCTTCGGTCGAGTTCCAGAGCGCTCATCGGAACTCTCTTCAGTTCCTTTCCTGATTTATAATGGGCATTTTTTCTCTCCTTGAAAACTCAATGTATAACATGTTCTCCAAGAACCGCGTTCGATATTAATTTTAACGCGAAGAGGAACAAATTTATGGTTAATTTTTATTCATCATTAAAGCATATTTCATTTTTAAACAGCTGGCCTTACCAGTGGACCCCACCTAGCGTTGTATTATGACTGTAAAATCGCTTGAAATGCATACACCTTTACCTTTACCAAAGCATATTTCCAGATGGATCCCTCCATCCCCTCCTCCCTCCGGGGTCTCCTATCGACGGATGTGCTGCCGGAAGGAGCATCATCTTCCTCGGGTTGGGAATTTAATTATTATTTGTAATCCATTAATTAATTAATTATTTTTAAATGCAAAAAGATTAATGCAAGGTTTGTTCAATAAAATTGCAATGCTCGGAATATCAATTTTCCATTATGTTCCCATTTCATGTAGAAGTCCTGAAACTCAACTAGCCTCTAAATGAGATCGAAAAATAAAAAAAATAAAAAAAGGAATAATCGCAGAAGAAGACGACTTCCTGCACCATCCGCCGCCCCCGCACCTCCTGAACATGGGCTCGCTGGAGATCATTCAGGTATATCTTGAAGATTCTTGATTTATTTTCTTTCACATAAGTGGATTTGGTGTCTTTTTATACATGTTTCAATGTGGTTAGGAAATTGAATATCTTTCTCCCTTTCTCTTCAACTGTGCTTATTCAACTTCTTATTTTGCATGCTGCAATATGTTTCACAATGGCTTTATTGCCCGTGCTCAGTATTTCGATTGATATTGAGTAGTTGGCCATAAAAAAATGTTGAAAGTCGATCGTCCCTAACTATTCTTTCACCATGTCTTTCTCGTGATTCTTGCACGCAAAATATTTACCCTGATAAGATCGCTCGATTCATTTCTCTGCCGCTTCGAATCCACTTTGATCTACGATGTCTCTCTTTCTCTACTCTCTCGCATCTCCCCACTCTCCACGTTGATCTACTCTCTTTCTGCCCGTCTCTTCTGATCTGTTTCCTATTCGCTTCATAGCCTCTTGTAGAGATGACTCTCCTCATTTTGTGTACTCTCTCGTGTGACTGACGAGAGAGCGTGCGAAACGGAGAGAGCATTGCTTGGCTAGCCTCTTGTCCTGTTTGTTTGTGCACGGTCGTTCCATCGCAAGAAGAGAAGAGAGTGCCACCCCGACGGGTCAACGAACGTTCTAGTTTCCTCCTTAAATTGGGATTAATGGGAACGAAACGTGCCAGAATGACGCCAACTTCCATGCATTGATTGAGCTCTTGAGCTGGCAAAAACCATCACATAAACTCTTAAAAGTCAGACTTGAATTTCGAAAAGCCTATCGTTTTTTCAGTTCCCCAAACGTGTAAAAAATCCTAAAAAGCATCGTCGAGCGATAGAAACTATCACAGGGCAAACAACATTGCAACGCAAACATTGCCAAGTGATTCTATTTGCAACTTCAGCCAACTCTCCCACTGATAAGGATGATTGATCACTCAACTATCCTTGACTATCTCCACCCTTGACTATGAGAATGGGATGGTATCAATCTCTCAACTTTCCATATTCTTTCCATTTTTGACATTGAGATTCCACTCAAAACTAGGAGGTCCATCTTCCTCTCACCTTTGAGCACAAAGAATTGGAACAATCATCCCTGCCAACCTTAGTAAACACACTGCCATGCAACATTCCTCCATCCACTCCTCTCCCTTTCCCGGCTCATTATCTACCTCCATGCCAAAGGAAAGAGAGGGCTCTATAAATATCGTACACTATCTCGCGTCTTATGACCCCGTAAAGACCACCCAAATGGGAGAGCTACATTGCCACTGCCCATGACCTGTGACCTCTCATGGCCGATTGAGGAGGGGGGGGGGGAGGGGAGCGAGTCCTTTTCGGGCCCTCTACCTGTCTGTCATATGTCCAGTGGTAGTCTGCTTGGAACCGTTGTATTTTTTGTTCAGAGCATTTAGCAGTTATTGGAAGCTTTTCCTAGTCGATAGCTGTTTCACGTTCAAATCCTCAAACCGCTGCAAACCCGTTGCTCTTCCTGCTTTCCTTTGTTCCAGTAGTGCCAGTTGTATTCGTATCATTGCTTTCCGCACTCCGTATGAACTACGGGAACTACGATCTACTACGATCACTCTCTGATGAAAGCATTCGCAAAATTATTTGTGGGGCGAATGCCCGACAGACCGTGCTTCCCCTCTTCTTTGTTCCCAACCCTAATCGGAGATGCAATCGCGTATCATGTGCTTCCACTCGTTCGCTAATCGGTTGCGCACTCTTTCGCCGTGTTTTTCCCAGTGAATGGAATGCAAATTATGGTTATACGTGCTCGCGTTCCACGCATCACCACAAGCTGAAAATGCGAATTGTATGAACACTGTGAAACTCATTCCGAACCTTTATTTTTGTTTGAATTTCCAAAAAAAATTGAAATAAATGTTCAATTTCAGGAGGAATCCGACGAGGCTCGATCGATCTCGTCCGCATCATTCGCCTCTCCACGGACCGTGTTAGATGCGAATCCGTCTAGAAGGTGAGCTATTCACAGCATTCTTCTCCGACAGAGAAGGGGGAGATCTTTACATATGTACTTGCGCACTTTGCATGAATCGAACTACAAGGCCTGGGCGGAGGGAGCGGCCGCTCTCCCGCTCATTTTGAATTTTTGCAGTCCGATTACGGTGTGGCGGGAAAATTCAAAAGTTAATCCCCTTGTTCACCCTTTTCTGGAGAGAACAATTGGGGTCAGAATGCTGTGTATTGGGAACTCAGTTTAATCTGTAATCTTTTGTTTCTGCTTGTCTAGCCTCTCTAAAAAGTCCTTCATCATGACAAGAATTACCAAAAATCTGAGTTACCCGCGACTTCCAAATTCCGAGACATTTCGTCAGATGAAACACGTCGTCGAGAGCCAATTAGTCCCCTTCCCCACCTCCCAAATGTGCCACAATATTTGGCTACTCCGCTGATAACCTCACCCTCTCCGGGGTAATGCCAATCGTAAACTGACCCGGGACCGTCACAGTAACAGGAGCACTCTCTCAATTTCGCATGCTCTCTCGCCGCACAGAATCTAGTGCAGGAGGAGCAACGATAATCATCGGATTAACCGATCGGGGGAGCTCTCCCTAATGTCCCAGCTGTCTGAGCGGTCAGAGAGGGCGAGAGATCAGGAGAAATGAGGAGAGTCAGACAGTGCTCGTAGAGTGTCTCTCTGCCCATCCGCCCTTTAGCGTGGGTCTGTTTTCCTCAAAATGAGTTCCCCGTCGAGTGACCTTCCGATTGCGAGTGTTACGAGCGGTATCGAGGAGTAAGTCTATCATGATCTAACTCATATTCAAGCTAGAAAACCCAAATATAAATCTAGGGAATAAATATGCAGCCTTTGTCAAAGCACTGTGTAGCTGGGTCCGTTAAGTTACCGGTCCCCACCTAGGGTTATCAATCTAAAATCGCTTGACATGAATACGCTTTCACTATTCCTAAATTCAATTGCAGGTCTGACTACCGCTCAATCTCCTCGCTTTCCTCAGTCTCCGACTACCGTTCGCCCACGAGCCAATTGAGCCCCGGGAGCATCCGAACGACCACAGCATTGAGGACGACGACATGGAGGTTTGTTTTTGTATTGTTTGTTTTTGTTCTTTTTGGGGTTCTTTGAATAAGATTTAAGTAAATACCGCAAAACCATAGTTTGCACACGTTTGTGCTATATATTTTGAACGACCACAGCATTGAGGATGAAGAGATGCGGATGGGGAATGCAATATAAATATTTTGAAAATATAGGATCAGAGAGATTCGTTCATCATTGTATCTATCTACTTTGAATCCGGCGCTTGTGACGAAGCGGTGAAACATATTTAGCTGAATACTGTTCGGTTTTTATGTGGTCATGGCTCAATTGATAATATAACAGTATACTTTTACGGTGCTAAATAATTTTGAAATAAACTTTCTAGCCCACCTCTCACAACCGCGTCGATACCTCACACACGCTCACAGGCAGCGAGGCTGACTCATCTTCTCCCGAGGTTGGTCTTTGATATTTGATCATTAATTGTAAAAAAAAAAATTGAGTAGGGTCGATTATTCAACTGTTTCTGCGAGCTATTAACTCATTTACGAATACATCACTAGTAAACACCAAATTTCCAAAAAAAAAATCGACAATTCAGGTGACAATCATTGAGAAAACTTCGGAGACGGACTCGAACGAGGGATTGTTGAGGGGACTCGCTCAGCTATCGGTTGAGGTTCGATTTTCCCATTTTCTGAGTTACAGAAATAAGAACGGCTAAATAGATGAGCTATGTTTCAACTATCACATGTGATCACAGAAGAGCTATTTTCTCAATCACCTTTTCTTTTTCCGGGAATAAAATCAATAAGGTTCACAGCTGGATTCAGTGCTGTTTTCTCCTCGACCTATCGTTTGTTTTCTGTCCGAATCCAGTTCTGACCTCTAACCTCGAGCAAGACAGAACCGGAGAACGAACAGAAGAATTCCTGAATCTGATATCCCCATATCTTTGACCCACCTGGCTCCATTCCTTCGATTCTTTACTGTTTGACGTTACTCTTCACTGCTCCGGTCACTGTCAAGTACTTTACCTTGATTTCTCTCATTCTCTCGATTTCGCCTTACCTCTCGCCATCGCTTAACTCTCTCGATAAACTTGAAGCTCCCAGAGTGGGTCAAAACTGCAAAAATCGAAGCAAAGCCATAACCAATCTAAGATGGAGCCAATTTCCAAGTCGCACAAACATGCCAAAATTGAGGGGCGCTGAGTCATAAACGAACTAGTTCTGGGCACGCGCCGACAGAGACAGCTCAGAAAGTATTGTCACTTTCACCCTTTCTTGACGATTCAAACGGTTCCTTGAGCGCTTACTAATGGATCTGAATGTATAATACTTGGCTAATTGCAAGCGCTTTCTTCCAAAATTTCTCTTGAACTTGCACTTCGTGATGAAAAAAAAGTTTATCAAATTTGAAATTTATGTCATTTCAGCCCGTCAAAATGGCCAAAAAGTCTACCGACGGAGATTCGGAGAAAGGAGATGAGGAGCATGAAGAGAAGGGAGAGGAGATTGAGATCCTCCCGGCAAGACCGGTAGTCTATTTTCAATAATCTTTCGCTTGGATATCTAATTACTCCGAGAGATAAGAGGTGATGCGAAATGAACTCTATTTTGAAAATCAGTCTATTTGTTATCTACTTCGTCTCGCTAGGACTATCAGAGTAAAGAATTTGTATTTTCATTCCACGTGCTTTATCGGTAATCTGTCCTATGAGAGACTATGATGAATGAATGAAATGATTTCAACTAGTCTTCTTTCTCCCCTGTTTGACTCCTCGTCTCAATTTTGCTGCATCTCTTTCACAAATAGTGATCCTACTCTCCTCGTTTCCCCTGCTCTCTCGCTGTCTCTGACAGCCGAGACAGCATGGGAAAAGCGGAGAGTCAGAGTGTGATCACTCCCATTCACGCTTGACCCCTTGTTTACTCTGTCTATCACCACTATCCACACTCTTTCTCATTTTATTAGCTGTCCGAACCCTCTCAAATCTGCCTTGTATCTCACCTCTTACAGTGCCTTTCCTCTCTCGTGCCTCTCCCTTACTCAGCCCTTACCCTTTTGATACCGCCCGCGTCTTGATACCCTTGATAACGGAGGGAACGTCCTTCGTTTTATGGCCGTTTTCGAACGTATCAGTCAATATCTATAGCTGCGCTCTCTAGATTCCGCATGCTATCTCGCCGTCTCTGACCATTCGATGACGAATTTCTATTGTTTCAAGCGCTGACTTGACGCATAAAGCACAGCAGCTAAAAGCCCGCAATTATCACTCGTTTCTTTCTCGGCCAATCAATTGTGGTAGGCGAGTGTGTTGCTGCTTTTTAGATATTATGTGTGCAATGCATCAAATATTCAATTCCACTTAAGATTTCGTAGATTGTGTGAAACATATTCGAAATAGTGAATCGAAACAAGTAGCTAAACGTCTCATTTCCCGACTCGCATTCCTTCCCTATTCGTATCTGTGCCGATCGCTCTACATGACTCACTCCTCCATTCCTGTATCTCCCTGGTCTCCTCAATTGCAATACTCTATCGTTTTCTATGACCTGCCAGTGTCCTTTTCGATTGGAGATACAGCCATTCCCTATCGACGGAGCTGAGTCAGCTCTGGCGATATTTTGCGCATCTTGTGCCGCGTCTTGCAACCGTATACCTTTTTCGACTATAGATTGTGATTTTGCACTTTTTTTGAATATTTTTTTTAAAAATTTACTTGATAATGGTTTCTTCAAACATTTATCAACATGGTATAACATGAATAGGATAGTAGCGTGGATCTTCTTTAAATTTTGATGTCGCCTTGATGATTAATATTTAATAATAATAATTTAATAATAATAAATTAATTATCAATCATTTATTCAGTCCTCCTTCCCGCACAACGACGCGGATCGTGACACTACGGAGGAGATCGTATACGAGAGCACGAGACCCACTCCGATGTGAGTAATTTCCCTAGTTTTACCTCTTATTTTTAGAATTTTTGGTGTTTTGAGCATTAAATTTGGGTGAAAGAGGGTAAAATTGAAATGTGATGGGTATCAAAGAAGATGTCATAGAATTCGTTCCGATATTTTTTGAAATTCTCAGATAATTTTTTGTCGACTTTAGTTATTTTATCCTTTCACTAGCCTTTTTCTCGTGTATTGTATACAATGAATAACGTAGTAAAAACGAACTTAATCTCACCTGCTTTTGGCAGGTGGGATTAGTGGGATTAACCTGCTCCCTCCTATTTCACGCCGTAGAATCGCAACACTACTGCCTGCCTCCCCTCTCTTATCTCTCGTTCTCCCTCTAATCGCCATTGACCGGTTGATGGCGATTCCACGCGTCTTTTGGCGTTTTCGATTTTCAAAGACAGCCTCAATATTCTCTCCGTAAGCACATGGAATTTTGGAGGAAGAGAAAACTCTTTGACCACCCGAAAGGTGCGCGTTTTCAAACGTCGCTCGTCAGAGGCAATCATGCGCACACCGCTCGCTCGTTCCTCCCTCCCTCCCGTTTATAGCCCCAATCACACAGGAGAGTGCCCTCAATAACCGCCCCGCTCACCTTTATACACTTGCGGTACTCCTTGCATGCATGTTCTGCGCTAGTATTGGTAGTATTTGCAAACTCGCCCTCAAACGCCGCCCTTTTTTATGTCTCTTTTCCTCTTTCTATGATGAATATTGTTACTTCTGATTGGAGTATGCTGCATTGAAAAAATAGACATCAGCGCTTGGCCTACTAAACGTTCCTTACATGCATTCATACCTTTTACCGATTAAATTTCTAATCCTTTGAAAACTTCTGTGCGATCTCATAAAATCTCTTTCTATGCATCTTGATCTCTCCATTTCGCACACTTTCTCACAAAGAGTGATCGATGAGTGAGCACTTGAAGCGGAGAGTAACCTCTTTACACTTACGGAGCATGTATTTCCATTCGGTCACCACTGATCCACATACTGACCACTCATATGTAGCTTCTCTTGTCCTTACTCTTGAACTAGGTCCGATCAAGGTGGAAATATTGATTGCGCGTTTCGCTTCAGCACTCCTTTTCAGCCGCCCGCATTCTTGACCCTCATACCCCCTGTGATTTGAAACACCCTCCTCCTTCGACATGTCTCTCCCAATTCACACTTTGTCTAGAATGTCAGAGAAGAAGAGAGAGCACAGGAAAGTGAGAGAGTCAGACCATTTCTCCCCCTTTCCTCCTTCTGTCCTTGGCCTGTCTTATCTGCCATCTCTCCTTCTTCCTCACCCTCTGTGCATACCTTTTCCTGCCCCTTCCTACCAGCCTCCCTGAGACTAAAGTTTATTTTCCTTGTAGTTTGAAAAATAGGTATATTTTTTGCATTTTTTCCCATTGGGCATCCCATAAATTGCTGGTGATATTTGCATCCCTGGCGAGTGCAAATCATAGGCCTTTCCGGTCCGCGAACAGCGCCCCGAACAGCCCGTTCTCTTTTATTGTCGAATCAATCCACTCCCCTCTCGCCCGGATAGAGCGAGCGAGAGAGCGTGGGAAATGGAGAGACCGTCCTTGATCCCCCTCTTGCTCTGATCACTACTAGTTTGCAATCCGGTCAACACTGACCATTCAATCGCGTCGTTCGCCCTTTATTCGTCCCTTCCGTTAGGAGGGCCTCTCTTTCATTCATCCAATGATAGAAACGAATGATTTGCTGTAAATAATATGCAAATGTATTGATTTGTATAGTCACTATCACGAATTTTTGGTATTTTCTTGTATTTTATTTAAATTATTTTTTTTTCAAATATAATTTAATTAATTAATTTCAGGGAGGACGCACGGTCGCTCGACTCCGTGTCGCTCGTGCTCAACGAGAGCCGAGATTCTAGTAAGATTTATTTTATATTCGTTTATTTTCTCTTTATCACACTGATTACCCTCCAATTTCATTCAGTATGCAAAAAGCGCGCATTTCAATTGAATTTCGCCCAAAAGCGTTCCATTCAATCAGAAATGGTAATGATTCAGCCGCCGCGTCATCCGCAAATTGGTTTCCGGTATAATTGTCTAATTTCAGTTCTCGATCAATCGATAACGTCCAATCCGATCGACGAAACGGCGATAGTAGAGAAGAGCATGGAGCAGCATAAATCGTGAGTTTGTTGTTGCTTTTGTTGTTGTTTTGATATTGCTGTTGTTAGTGTTTCCGCTCAAAACAAAGTTAGTTTCCACATCCGGGAGCCGCGGGTTGTTGTAATGTTTTGTTCTAGTTGTCTCGCATCAATTCAACGCAGTTTCGATCGTTTTCGGCAGTTGCTTCCGCCGAAATAGCCCTAGCAAGGCTATCTCCGGTCGATCAAACCCTTTTCTCCATGGCCATTTCGCGTGCGCAAATGACTAAATTTAGCTCAGCATTAGTCACGGTGCAACCAGTTTGCGATAACAATCAAATTACCCTTTTACACCGATCGTTGTTGGCATTGATTTTTCGCTCTTCTCTCGAGACAAAACCTATTGGTCAAAATTCCGTTCCAGTTCAGAGTTCAAATGCGCTGATTCTCGAGCGGATGTGGCTGATTACGGTAGTTAATCGATACAATTACAGTACCCGCGAGCGTCGGGACTCCTCGCCACCTCCCGATCTCCCTCCACCACCGCCCCTGCTCTCATCAACCCCGTTGGAGACAAGCCACGCCAGTATCACGCTGAGGTGAATACCGCAATAATGGGGAAATTAAAATTGAATACGAAAATCAATCGCAATGAGCGTCTCCTATTATTTTCCATAGCGTCGTATGCTACAATTGGTATGCTATCGATCACTGCTCTTTGTGGTCTTCGTGAAACACTCTTGCAGCTAATCTTCAAAAGTTCTCTATTTTTTTTACTTTCGCATGTGCTCTGACGCAGAACAGATTGTGACTCGGCTTGCCGAAACAATAGATTTGAGATCATGCGTTTGAACCTGCGACATCTTTGCTCAACTTTGGTGAATAGTACTGAAGACAGGTGAATAGTGAACAAGGCTTCAAAAATAATTTATCTTTGAGTATTTACTTTTAAATCCCATCATAAATTTGCCGTTCCAGACCCGGCCCACCTCCACCTCCGCCACCGCCTCCACCAGTAGACGTGGACGTAGAGCGATCGATGCAGCGCGTCGCGAGATACGGTAAGTGGGAAGATTACGGTAGACACCAATCGATAACTGACTTTATTTTCTCCCCCTTCAGGCCAGATCTACTCTGATTCTGCGAAGAGCCGCATGAACACGGCGAAGGACGAGCGAAACGGTAAGGCATCGAGTTAGAAAATCGTCTTTTCCAATTATATAACATCTGTATACAAGGCTCAATTTGACCCTAAATAAAACCATGGATTCAAAAATGTTGCTAGTAGATTTCAAAATTCATCATTTCTCTAATGTCCGTGCCTGGGCCACCCAATCTCACTCATAATCTCCTCTTCATTATTCTAACGAGTGCCCATCACTTTCGATGACTCGTCTCCCCCTCTTATCCCCGTAGGGTTTCTCTCCTCTCCTTCAAACAACAGATTCCATCTTGGTATCTATCCATGATCTCTCGCTGGTCAGACAGCGCGAGAGAGCATGGTCAATGAGGAGAGCAAGAGATATTGCTTCCCGTAGAGCGAGCATGTATAGGAGCAATGATCTCGTCTCTTGCCTTTGTCTTATCCCTCATCAATCAGTGAGGCGAGAGAGCATTGCGTAATGGAAGAGACCGACCAGTATGTATAGTGATAACGTGTCCCGAAATGGAGGTGGCGAGTCACCCTGAAGAGTGAGTCGGGAGAGGGGGAAGGAAAGAGAGACGAAGAAGATGAATCATTCGCTTCGCCTCGTCCATCCACCAGATTCCATTGTAACTGTACACTTGCCGGCGTTCCTTCGTTGCGCCGCCTGATCGAGTATGGCAATAGTCCTCATTAGGATAGTTCTCTTTTCTTCATGATCCATGATAGTTCAGTTCAATGAGTTATTCCGTCGAGTCCCACATGATCTCACTTGATCATACTTCGGTCAGCGCGGGGATGTTATTGATACAAGAAGGATTGTGAACGGGGTTACAAGAAGGATTGTGAACGGCGCAACTTCAATATCCATTCTTGTCGATCAGAATATTCTTCCTTGATCGGTCAGATGCAATATTTCTCTTGCGAGACCTCACATACTACTTTACAGCACATTGGGCCTATCAATAGGCACTGAGGGTTCTCTTGCTGTCCTGATTGCGAAGGAGAATCATCGGAATCGGAGCTAGTCATTCCAAATCAGCCCCCACTCTCTCGGTCACAACAACATTGCTATCTGTTTGGCTTCTTGTCTCATTTCAACTCCGAGTCTGCCCTTCTCTCAACCTCTTCCTACCCCTCCATCTCTCTCAATCTCTAGAAATGGACTCAGCGTCTATTCATCTCTCCCCCAGTTAAGGAAAGACATCAAATGTCTATTAACTTTGACGAGATATCCACAAACGGCGAAACAAGGAGCCTGAAATCTCTCCATCTCCACCTCCCCTCTCCCTTGTCTCACTCTATCGCGCGCGTACCCCCTATTCTCATTTCATTCTCCATCTCTCTCTCATGTCCATACACACAAGTGCACTCATGTGCTCTTGCGATTTGGAGATTCTTTTTTGCCCGCTTCTCTCGAGTCGATCGTCCTTCGTATCGCTAGCTCAAAACACGAGTTGTGCTGTTTCCAGACACATTTTTGAGCGTTTTGTTTAATCTTATCTTACAAAAGCTCTCATAGTTGTATTATTGAAGTTTTTGTAGAATATCCCTCTCGCTCACAATACTCACGCAGTGGAAGGATTCAAACTAGCCACTACCCCATTCTAATCCTCTCGTCACACCCCATTCGCGAATAATGTGTAGTGTGAGAAAGAATCGAATGGTCTTGTGGATCTAGGCCGGGCGCTACGGGGTTCCCCTTATTCATTCAAAAATGAAAAAAAGAGACTCGTCTTCATAAGATTATAGAAAACCCTCTGTCATTCCCATCATCTCTCCTGGTCTTTTATACTTATCTGATCCCATCCCGCATCAATAAAGGCGAGTATGAAAGGAAGAGAGTTATCTCTCCAATCTCAGTGCTCTCTCTCAATGTGGACTAGGAGAGAGCGTGGATAATGGAGAGACTTGGGAGTAGGGGTAGAGATGATCGGTGGCAATCCTAAGATGGAAGGGGGCAGCACACAGTTCAACCTTGAGGGGGACGGGGAAAGGATGGAGAAATGAGGGTAGCGAGGCATTCCCTAACAGCAAACAGTACGCAGTAGTGTGGCACACTGTCTTTCCTCGGTTCGTATACTCCTTAAGAATTAGAGAGTGCGAGTGAGTATGGGAAATGGAGAGAGACGGGTTGCATCTCGGAGCTTCCTAACTCTTACTGTGCCCCTTGTTTACTCTTTGTCTCGTCCCGTCGCTAGCCAACACACAGGATTCCGCGTTCCTCAACTTCTTACTGGCCACTAGATAGTTCATATTTCTTAAAGATAGTGTCGTCATCCTTCGTGTTTGCTTCCTTTTTTGAAGTCTGAGACGATTTCATGATTTCACGCAGTCTCCTAATAATTCCGCTCTTCATTCACTGCACTACCTTTTTGAGTACAACCGCCTGAATTGTAGTCGCTGTACTCTATTCATTTCTTTCATGTTCAAGAAGGCTAAATTTCTTCGCGAGTTATTGTTCTCACCTTCTAGTTCCCTGGTATAGTTCGCACGCTCATTTTCATTTCTCCCTTTTCTCGTTTCGCACACCGCTTTTCATCCCTATTCATTTCTCTCGATAGCGCGGCGCTAAACCACTTTCGCGCATCCCTTCCTCTCTAAGCCCCTGCTTTCCTACGGGGTTTCAGCGACTTTTTTCAAGAGCTTAAAAGGGAAATCTTCGAAACCGTTTGCTTTCCAACGTTTTTTTCACCGATCGCAGAGCATCAGTGCCTATAATCCTCCTTGAGCGTTCGTATTATGATCACCGTAGTCCGCACTTTTCAATCATTTTGCCGGACGACGTGTGAAAAAGTGTCTGAAACGAAAAGGATTTTCACATTGTTTCTTTGTCAGGCTAGAGAGCATGTGAAATGGAGAGATCGGTTTAACTATTCCCCATTTCCAGACCAGGGTATGTCATCTCCGCCCCCGATGGCGCCTCCGCCCCCACCTCTCTCCACCTCCATACCCATCTACACATCGTCCTCGTCGCACAAGGGACCCGGCAGCACCAAGGTGAGGTTTCAGTTACTAACGATGTTGTCGAATACCATCAGTTGCACTATAGAGTCATGCATGCTCCAACTTTTAATCTTCATTATTTCCATTAAAAAGTGAAAAAAAGTGATGTGACCCTTCTTTAATTTCACACACATTCGTCACGGGAAGAGGGCTGAAATGAAAAAAAAAAGGTTACCTCATTCTTTTTGAACTTATGAATCGGCTCACGATATCGGTAGACCACCTTCTCCATACGGGACTATATCCCTACCGCATCCCTCCCTCTCTCTATACATCTCTTCCATGCACGCTGACCTATGTTTACCTGTGCCCCCCTCGGGGAGTAGGACAATAAGCTCCCCTCTCCCTATATCCCTTACTTCCTCCCACCTACCGCTAATTGCGCCGAGTATCAATTAGCTCATTGCCGAGAGAGAGGACGGCTGTCTGCAATGTCCGTCTCCATTGGTCCCGAGTATAGTGTGACCCTTTGATTACTACCTTAGTCACCGAATTCAAGCTTTAAAGGAGGCGTATCATGAAAAACCAGTTCATGCTCTTGAGATTATGATCCGATTGGAATCCAGAACGATATTAGAAAGCCGAAGTTTGAAAGTTGTACGTCCACTCTGGGACGAGATATCCCCGTCCAAAGTATCAGGAAAGAACAGGGAAAACCCCGCGAAAATTCAAAAATTTTACGCAGCGCTAATGGGGAGGAAGGGACGGTAGATCAAGAAGGATAGATCGAAAGGTCATCGTTGTCTCGCCCATTATTGATTGACTAGAAAGGGATTTTTCTTTGTTCCCGCAGGTTCTTCCCATCGACAAAAACTGATCTACTCCTTGGCGATTTGCCAAAAGAACCTTGGCAATTTTCCAAAATATTGCAAGGCTCGGCATATCGTTGTAAGAGTCGCAACATTTGAATTTCAAAAGTTCATGATACGCCTCCTTTAACCAATTCTATGAGCCCCATCACATTTAATTTCTATCTACATTGTTATCGTCTTCCCCTCCATCCATAATCGCTTACTACCTCCATCACCCTTTAGATCTTCATGGGTTTCATGAGTGTTCGTACTACGTCCACAATCTCTCATAACCACCGCACCTCCCGTTTCCAATCCATCGTTTCCTGCCTTCAATCACCTTCCTTGTCACCACCTCTCTTCTATTCAATCGGGGCGCGCAAGCACAAGCTTGTATGTATGAGAGAAGAAGGAGGCTCACTTCTCCTCCTCCTCGCCTGAAAGCGATAGCGAGAGTCTGTGTACCTCTCCTTACGCCCCCTCCTTCCTTCCATCTGTAGCTTTCTTCCCCTGGAATCGGCTCCACCACCAAACTTTTTCTCGCCCCGCTTCCTCATCGGCGGTTTTGCCCCACGGATACTCAAGCAGCGAATGAAGATCCGGGTACTGCGACTTCTTACCAATTAGCGATCGGCTAGGCATTCATCCGGCATGTTGGGCTATGTTTGCGTGTATCCAAGCGATTATTGCAGTTAAAGATCAACGCATCGGAACCATTAATTGAAATAATTGCCACCTCTGGATCCTTCGGTAGATCAATATCCCTCCTTTCTGAGATCATCCCTCAGATCTCTGACCTTGCCCGCATGCATGCCCCTCAATGACGATTATGGGAGGGTTTGCGGAATGCGAGTAGAGATCGGGCGAAGGAAGGAGAGGGATCAGAGACAGAGAACATTGGTTAGAGAGCGGGCGATTCGAGGAGAGTGCAGGACCTGTTCGAATTCACTTTCGATCGAAAGGGGGAATTGGTGTGTGTGGGGTGGCGGGTGTGTTGGATCGCATCAAACACCCACATCCAACGCTTTTCCTTTGAGACGCTACGGTTTGTCGATTTATTTCGCTTATCTCAATCAATCTATAGTCTCGGAATCTCGACACGTTGAATTTAGATGTAATTTGTTACTCGAGCTTCATCTATTCGTACTGTTTCCGTGAACCCACTCCCGTGGTTCCAGTCACATCCCGGGGGCATTGTTTGATTGTCTCTCCGGTTGCACTCCACCGCCACCGGCCATTTGCATACGCGCCTTGTTGCCAGGCGAGAGAGCAGGGGAGATGCGGAGAGAATAGTGCCCGAAGGTAGAGTAGGAAACGGGAACTTAGTGCCACCCGGCGAGTAAATAGAGACGATGCGAACTGTGGATGAACTTCCATAGCGGAATGTAGTATTGGAACTCGTGATGCAAGGGGCAAGATATTTAATCCTTCACAGCGTAAGTATCCATGAAGAAGCTGGAAACAACTACTTATATCACGAGTGCCCTTACCAAGTCCATAAACTATCGCTCATAACCCATTCCCTGTGCCAGCCGTTGCTACTACCTCCCCGTGATAGGAAATATGATCCCCGTAGTGCAACCTGCGCAAACGGGATTACTTGTGTATCTCTCTCTCTCTCGCTCGCTCCATTGGGTGAAAGGGGAGATTGAATGTGTATGTGCTCGCCCCTAGGGGTCCCTCTCCTTTAGTCCACATGTCCGTTTGCAACAACGGTGTGGTTCCTGTTCGAGCTCTCGAGTGTTGTGCGAGCCGACTACTTTTATTCACATTCGAAGGCCCATCTTTGATGTAGAAGAATTTATTCTTCTTTTGATCGTGACAGTTCCTGAAGAATTTCGTCATTCCATTGTTGATCTTGATATCCTTCCCATCATCTTCTTTGTCGAATTAGTGATTTTCATTAGCCCCCCTCCCCTTTCGATGAGAAAGAGAGCTCTCGTCGGCTTTTCCGCAACCGATCACTGTTCACTTTCGTGCTCTCACCTACAAGTAGATGTCGATGTGTCTTCCTACCAGTAGAAGCCGTCTCCGCTTCCTCCTTCTCGCGTCGTTGTCAACACCTTTTCTTACTCATCGCGATCACGAGAATGTCTCTCTCTCTGTTTTCCCTGATCTCTCACCGATCAGAGAAGATTCAAGATCTTGAAGAAGTGAGAGACGCAAAAGGCGCAACGCTTCTTGCGAGGATACTGTTATGCGCTGAGCAAATACGCGAGCACAGCTTATCGCGCCTCCAAAAGTTTCTTTCTTGTATAGTATCTCTCGATTCCGCATGATCTCTCGTCGATCAGACAAATAGTGTGTACAAGCGAGCATTGAACCGTCTCCTGGAACTTGCCGCGTCACAGTTCAAAGAACGGGTTCACTTGGATCAGTTGAATTCAATCAGCACTCAATTACCGCGCGGGCACTTCTGTCTGCACAATAACGGTCTTTCAATACACAATAATACTTAATAATTTCTTCCATTATTCTTCGCCATTATAACGCTCCATGACCATCCCTAACAGCCAGAATGAAGAATCCGTCTGTTCTACGTGTGCTCTCTCAAAGTAACAAAAGATCACGCGGAATGAAGAGACGGATTCCACATTTTGACATCCCTTACCCTAACCGGTCATTCCATTTTCTAATTTCCAGTCGTACTCCTCGCGCGACGACCTGCTGGACTCGGGCGACTCTCACGCGCCCTCGCGGTCTACCGTCCGCGAGATTCCGGTGCTCCGCGCGCCGTCCGCGGCCGCCTCGTCCGTGCTGGACGCGTACGCGGTGCAGCCGCCACCGTCCGCCTCCCTCGCGTCATACCATCACCGCGACCAGAGCGGAGACCGCGGAGACATGCACGACGAGTACTATAGGAGAGAGGTGAACAGCGAATCATTCGTCATTTCACAGTCTAGTGCGTGACTATCACAACTTGAGTGACTTCTGAACTGTCGCTTAGACTAATGAACGCGTGATGTGCGGTCGCCACACAAAATCTACAAATCTCCTAGTGCGATGACGGCTCGCAATCGAGATAATCTTTGATCTTTAAGAAAAGAAGAAACGTTGCAGGTGCTCACGCGCACGATCATCACCCGCAGCACAGAGCAGCTGTCGAACCCTCTGAGAGCAAGCTCGCCGGTTGAGAGGTGGTTTATTAATAATAATTTTGATCCCCATTTATGGTGTGACTGTGTGTGGGAGGAGGAGGGAGGGCTGTGCGTTGTCTTCAATACAGAAAGTCGGTTTGCTGGTAGTAAGTGCATATCCGTGCGAATCTTTAAACGGGTTGAGACATCTCATGTCGAACTTAACTTTGCCATGGTTTGAATCGCAAGGCGTTTCATGCACGGCAAACAAGCAGTTCACTTTGAGCATGTTTACATCTTTTCTTAGCATTTAAGTCGCAAACAGTTCACAGTCTGCCATTGCTATTTCGAGAGACCCATTTGAACCAGAGCAGAGGGAGAGAGCATTGGCTGAATCAGAGTGTGCATTCCAAAGGGAGCGCCGGTGACCTTCAGCCACTGAGCATGCCAATTTCCTCCCTCCTCGCTCGCGTCATTAGAACCGATCGATGTGATTACTCACGAGGAGGGGAAAGGGGAGGGGGAATCAGGTGGGGCTGAGAAAGTAAACACGGTTCATTGTAGTTTCCGCGAGCGCGCAACTAGTATACGATGGCGAGGTAAGCCTGTATTGATCAACCATTCGCTGAGAGCATTCAGTAAAGTTATATACAATGTAAATCTTTCTCGAAATAACAGTACCTAGAGAAGATAGATTTGATTGCACACACAGGTTAGAGGAATCAGAGAGAGGCGTGGGCAAACATGAGTAGAAAATTCCTTGTAATTGGTGTAGTAGTTCGTGCCGACTAGTGAAGCAGCCATGGCTAGGTGAAGGTTTTTTGCCTCTTATAATTTTTTCTTTACTCAGACAATCCTTCCTATAATATTCAAAGTGGTTGTTGACCGGGACGAAAGAAATAGGATGATTTCTTTCGTTTGATTTTTGCTGTTCTTATATCGATCAGAGTGTGAGGAATAAATAAGTGAGAGGGGAATAACAGGGGGTTCAATAGAACGGTGATGCATTCACCACCCGGCGGCTCATAGTGAATCAGTCGGGGGCAATTGCGCTGGAACGATGACTAGGTGAGCGACGATAGTTGTTTTCTCGTGGCTGCTGGCGGACGGTAATATCGAGCCTATTGAGCGCATTCGTCTTTCAGAAACTATCAGAAAAATAAGATTAGTAAGAATGACAATGGTTGCGTTGAGTGACAACTAGATGAGGATGACTATCAACACCTTATATCTTTTATTTTATTCCTATATTTCAGATTCATCACCTAGTGAAAATGTGCCAAATAGAGCGTTAACTACCAGTATTTCAAGCTCTATTGATTTCTGAATGACCATCACATTGCAGATACATCACCTATAACCCGACAGACGATACTCGCGAGATTCGCGAAGTCGAGTACAGAGTCAACCGAGTGAGGGACATAGAGGTGTGTGTTTTTGTAATATACTTTTACCATCCATACGAAGAAGCTATCGAATACCATATTGGTCTTTGGATATGTTCCCTTCCTGAAACTTAACTGATCACACTGCCGTGAAATGAAAACGAAAATTACAAGGCAAAGAATCAAATGCAGAAGAATGTTTTATTCCAAACTTTTAAAAATTCAACAGACCTGACAATGAATTTAGGAATTCCAATGGCGAATTGATTTTAAATCTTCGCATATTTCAGGAGGAAGAACGACGCATTCACGAAGACCGGTCGCGTCGAGAGAAGGAGGAGGCCGATATGAGGAGATTGAACGATGAGTATCGAAGGGAACAGGAGAGGATTGAGAGGGAGGCAATGGAGAAGCTGAGGAGGTATGTAGATACGAATTGTGTAATGGCCGGATTCTGTCACTAGATGATGATCCACAAATAGTTCAACAGTGTGGTGGTCGGCCATTTTCTGTGGGGTATGTTTCACTCGGTCGTCGAAAGCTGTTTACCCTTTGAAGAATAGTCGGAATTCGTCTTTTAGTTCAAAAACGAATAAAAAAAATAACTTCAGAAATCGTGAGCTGAAGGAGCGCGAGTTCGAGTCGTCCCGCTACGAGAGGGAGAAGGCGGAGCTGGATAGGATCGAGAGGGACCGACAGTAAGTTATCATCACTATTATATTTTGCAATTGTAGATACAGGCTCGTTTGCAATGATGACGATTGTTACGTAACGAGGCCTTCTTATGGCGTAACCACTGAAAATACCTCAGCTGCTGTGATCTTCTTTCCTGATAATCGCCCCCTGATAATGATAAATTCCCTGAAAAAATAAATTCTTATTCTAATTCTGCAGTGATCGCGAGCTACTCGAGCAGCAGCGTCGCGATGAGTGGGAGAAGCGCGAACAGGAGAGACGGGCACTGGAGAATGGAGATCTGGAGAGACGAAGACAGATTGAGAGGGTGAATTTTTCATTTTATATCTGAGCTCGCGCCGCCGTGACTCCTTGGGCGGTGGAGGTTGCCGGAGATGTGTAGCTGTATCAACCATCCTCTAACTATTCGATAATGTATTCAAATTACCAGAGGGAAATCTGAACTTGATCCTGAAAAATAAGGTAAATACAAATTTGCAGGAGCGTCTGGAGCGCGAGCGTCAGCTCGAGGAGCAGCTCGAGAGGGAGAGAATACAGCAGGAGAAGGACCGATTGGAGAGGGAGAAGCAGGAAAGGGAGAAGAAGGAGAGGGAGAGACTGGAGTGGGAGAGGATCGAGAGGGAGCGAATTGAGCGGTGAGTAACAAATCTTCTTCGCAAAGTCTCAATGGAGTCAATAATCAGGCTGAATCAGGCTCTTTGTAATAGGTGCGATAATCTTACACGAGTAAACGACTGTAGGACTGTAAACTCGCTTTGATTGTGGAACATTACCTTTACATTAGAATTTGGGGGTATATCTTGCATCATCGAAAGATCATAGATCAACCTTCCCCTCTTTCAGTGAACGTATCGAGATCGAGCGCATCGAGCGCATCAAGAAGGAGAAGATCGAGAGGGAGAGGAAGGAGAAGGAGCGAGAAAGGGAAGAGGCCGAGAGACTGAAGAAGGAGAGAGAGGAGCTGGAACGATTGGAGAGGTACGAATGAGTTTCACAGCTGACTTAAAACAGCAAACCGATATCAGCAACAATGTTGTTCCCGCTGATGATTTAAATGAAAAAATATCTCATGTGAAGATATCGGGGTTCCACGGATAGTCTGACCATCGCATTAACTCAAATCAATGTTATTCAGAGACAGCTGGTCTTACCACTGAGTCCTACCCAGCGTTATCTTACGACTGAAAAAAATCGCTTGGCAATCGGCGATCGCTTTATTTTCTTTTTTTTAAATCGCTTTATTCAGAGAGCGCCGGGAGCTGGAAATTCGCGAACGGGAGCTGCTCGCGATCGCTCAGAGAGAAGCGGCAGAGAGGGAGAGAGAAAGATTGGAGGATGAAGAGAGGGAGAGAAGAAGACGGTGAGGAGGCTTACTTAAGAATTACATAGACATTGAGGATCATGTTGAGCATCGCATCCGTTCTGTAGTGTTCTTTCTTTGTTTTTTCACAAAAAAAAACGAATCATGAGCCAAGATCATTTAGGAATGTCATCGTTACTACCACGATGAAACTCAACTTATTCTCGTGCAATTTATTAATTTTTAAAATGTCTGAATGCTTCCTGAAACTCATTCTAATTATATTTTCTTGGAGCACGTTAATAGCTTCACGCCCAAGCATCGACAAGTACTAAACTTATCCCATTCCAGCGCTGAGGAAGCCCGTGAAGCTGCGATTCTCGAGCAGAAGAGACGCGAGTTGGACGAGAAGGAGAGATTGAGACGACAGCAGGAGCAGGAGGAGAAGGTTTGTTTAGTTGATCATTGATCTTTGATTTTTGATTTTTGACCTTTGATTCGCCCTACCAGCTACTAAGCGTGGTCGTCCTTTACAACTGTAGAATTTGATCGCCGAATCCCATTAACTTTTCACCATTGCTTCGGAACTATGAACAGTACTAGTGGGATAAAGACCGGTTCGATGAACTAATCGATTAATTCGGGGCTACCGTAACCCAATCTTCCTCTCAGGACCGCCTCGAGCGCCTGCGGGCGGAGCAGGAGCGTAGAGAGTGGGAGAAGCAAGAGTACGAGAGGAGGGAGAGGGAGCGACAGGAGGAGGAGAGGAGGGAACTGGTGAGTTCGATTTTGAAAGTTATTTTTAATTCGGATCGAATCGCTCACAATATCGAAGGAACACCCACACTTCCCATTGAGTAGACGCAGTGAAACACATTCCATGTGGCGTTTTCAAATCTCATTCTCACTGTTCTTCCCAGAATGAGAATGAGATGAAAGAGTTTAGTGAAATAGAGAAGATCCAAAACAATCAAGAAATCTGTCGTAACAGTGCCAGAAAAGAAGATGATGGATGTACCCTCTAGATGATCACGTATAGTTAATATTTGTCATTATCAGGAACTCATCGAGGCCCAAAAGCGGGCACGCGACGCGAGAGAAAGAGAGCGAACGGAGGACGAGAAGAGAGAGTGGGAGCGACAGGAGGAGGAGAGAAGGGAGAGGGAAAGGAGGGAGAAGGAAAGAAGGGAGGCAATGGAGAGGGAGAGGTTGAGACAGATCGAGGAGGCTAAGGTGGGTTTCACCGTCATTCGAAATATCGAAATTGATTGCTGGTTTTAACATCTTTCCTTCATGGCCCTTTAACAACATGTTTATGTAATAGCCCATGCAAACTACTTACATTCCACTGAGCATGGAATAAGATGCCTTGAAAGCTCTACCTATTTATGATGTTGAAAAGTCAAGTAGAAGAGAAAAAATTTGAATTCGAGCACTTTTGCGGCATAAATTTAGGTATTAAACATTCCTGGAACAACTGGCCTTATCAGCGGGTCCCACCTAGCGTTGTCTTACGATGTAAAATCGATCGACGCCGATACACCTTTGCCTTTTTACCCCAAAAATAGAAAATTTCTTTCAAAATTTCAAAATATTTTATTAACCTCGATTATTCAGGAGCGCGACCGTGTGCTCGCCCTGGAGAAGATCGCCCAAGAGCGTCGCTACCACAGAGACAGGGAGCTGGCGAGGTATACATTTCCTCCGCTCATCAACAGTTTTGGGAATGGTTATCAGTTTTTTATCGGGAACCAAGGGAACCTATGTTCTTTCAGTTTTTTTCACTAACACTATTCCTCGTGATATTTATACGCCATGGACTTTCACTAGGATAGGGCGAATGCTATGAATCACCTTGTGACTCGGCAGACAAAATAAGCGATTGATTTGCAGAGAACGAGAGCTTGCCGAGCTCGAGGCTCGCACGAACGAGCTCAAGGACCTGGAGAGGAAACAGCAGGAGAGGAGGAGATTGGAGCGGTTAGAATCATTTTAGTATTTATTGCAAACGGGAGATGCCCGAGAATTAGAGAAGTTAGGTAGCTTTGATGAAACCTATTCTGTTTCAAGGTATATCTTGATGACAGTGAATGTTTTGCGATTTCAAAAATGATTACTTATTCTCTTAAGCGAGGCGGAGGAGTACGAGCTGGAGCAGATCCGCCGCCAGGAGGCCGAGAACAGGGCCATTCGTGACAGGGAGAGACAGCAGGCAGCGGAGAGAGAGGCTGCCCGGAGATTGGTGGGTGGTCTTCGTATCTGGAATTCAACTTCTCAGCTCTAAGCTCTAGGCCAGAAGCGTTTTCATCTCGCTCAGTGAGCACGCGCAATGAAGAGGCGAAAGCTTCATCCTGAGGGAGCTAGTAGTCCCTTTACCAGCTGGGAAGCAACAACCAAGAAAACTGAAACCCCCCCCCCCTCATCCATCCTCCCTACCTCCCATATTAAATTGTAAACACGGACTGCCATAGCATCCCATCCCCAAAAGGCTCGCCTGAGCCCTAATACCACCTGTGGCTCCATTACGCCTCACAATTTCTCGAGTTGTAAAAAAGAAAACGAAAAAAAATAATTCTAGGACGATCGCCGCTCTCGCGATAAGCTCGACCACATTATCCGCGAGAAGACGGAGAAGGAGAAGATGGAGGAGGCGAAGAGGCAGCTGCTCGCGGATAAGGTACGGCATTTTATAGTTTCGAAACTTTCTCGTTACGTCTTGATGTACAACAACAGCGCGTGACATTCGGATATTGACCTTTTTGGACTTGTGGAACGTGGAGGTAGAATGAGACAAGAATTAGCTAGAAGCATCCTTAGAAAAGCTGCAGTCGCGTTGCTAAGCCGACGAGCACACGTCGACTTACGCTGTGTCTTGCAAATACTTTTCTCCACCTTCTGCCACGGCTTAGAACCACGCGCAATCATCATTCAACATGAGTTACCTACCGCTGGGTTGCGCTCCCTACGCAAATGTAATTGGTATCATCATTCTTTCTAAGTCTTTCTAAATTTGATCTTTGTTCATTTAGTTAAATATTTATGTTCAGGAGTGGCGCGATCGCCGTCGTCACGATCCCTTCTCGAAGGAGAATCTGGAGAGGCTGACGAGGAAACCGTACTACTCGAGGGAGAATCTATCCCAGCCCGAAGTGATCACCAAGGTCGAGAGACAGGTTGGTAGATTCATTCCTTACAATAACCATTACATCTCCAAAAGTCATTACCAAGTTCGGCATGGGTTCAGTTCATCAGCAACTATTTGCAGAAAATAAAAAGAAATCTGTCCACAATTTTTTTTCAAACGTACTGATTTTTTCTGTGTGTTCGCTACGAACTTTCAACGCGTCCAAGCAGATGAGGATCCTTAACTCAGATTGGAATCAATACTACTTCAGGTGATCGAGCGTGTGGATCGTAACCTGTGGGTGGACGACCGAATGATCCCCACCTCCTACACCACCTCATCCTACGCCATCGAGGGACCGGACGACTACAACAGAGGAAGGATCTTCTCGAGGAACGATGGGGGATCAGCGAGGACCTCCTCGCGCCTCCTTCGATCCCGTCTGGACCAGGCCCGCAAGGACTTCCTGAGTGGCGGAGGACCTGAGACGAGCTCGGGTATGGACGTTTAACAACCCTGCATGAGTTGCCTGATATGCACTAATCGTTGAGTGGGGGCTTCATCCAAGTTCCCCGGCATGGTCCCTGTACAAAACTATACCTATTCCCGGAAAGCACGTGTGCTTAGTAATGTAAGAGAACTTTTTCCGCTCCCAGTTTCCCAGACCTCTCTAGCGAACTCATATCAAACTGTATGATTCTTATTTGCCTTTTCTTCTTCTCCGCTTTATTACTTAACTAGTGCTCGTATCTCGTTTAGTCCTTCGTACACTGTGATAGGCGTCCGATCGTATCGAATGATGTAGCTTTTGGTGCTTACCCCTCGCACTCATCCAGTCTCTGCCCTGGCGAGGCGACTCTTTCATTACCGAAAGAGCCGTCTCGTCAAACCACCCCACTCTCTCGCACGAACACACTACGTTTCGACCAATAAATACCGATTTTCTGTATTTGTCACACCACGCACGCGCTCTGTGTGCGTGAGCGAGAGCCGAGAACCGATCGAATGCTTTATCCTATAGCGCTGGAATTCTTCTGCTGTTATATGTGACTGACTTATACTTCTTCTCTCTTTCGCCTCTACACTGCCTTCACTTTGTGTACTATGAGACAAATCTATTGATAAAGCATTCTGAGAACTCGACTCCCGCTCCACACAGAGACACACAAACAAGAGCATGTTTATGGGAATTCTGGGATTGTCCTCGTCCTTTCGGCAATGATCGATCAAGTTGAAGGTCCGGGAAAGTAAACCAAGTTTCAGACGCTGTCACGGACCGCTTCAACAAGTCCACCGATGACCTCTCAAAGCGACCCGCACCCGAGTATCGAGGACCGCTTCTCCAGAAGTTCCACGATGATGGGTTCAATCGGACCCAGACGGACCATGGCTCTGCCGCGCCCTACCCGAGAATGGGCCCATCGCAGTACGGAGAGGTAGGTCTTCAATTTCGTTCAAGATTCAGTGCATCCCACGTAGTAGCTCTATCTCCTTCCCGCTATCACTCCGTTCGTTCTCGTACCTCCATGCTGTATCTGATTTTGACGTATACATGGGCGTCTTTAAGAGCCAACGAATGCTTAGAAGGGCATCCATCACTATGCTTTAGCCACTCAAATCCCACCGTTGTCCATTCCCGCTTCCTCTCTCCAGGAATTCGAGAAGCTGCTTGCGGAGACGGAGAGGAAGTACGCCGGATATCGGTCGCGATCGAGATCCTCCCAGCCGAGTCTGTACGGGCGACAGAGACACTACTCGTCCACATACTTGGAGACAGATGTGGACACTGGGAGACCGGACATGACATCGGTGCTCAGACAGGTCAAACTGCCTTCCTCCCTTCCCTAACATCAGACCACCTTTCAATCCTAACGCTTTCCTCCGGCTGTCCTCGCTTTCTCTCAGCATGGTAGAGTAGTGCAAAGGGTTGTCAGAAAATAAATCACGCGGAATGAAGTGGCGATTATTTTCTGACAGCGTTTGCTGGTAGAATATCGTTGTATTCATGATTGGGAACGATTCCCTCCTTTCTGCATGGTGTCTTGTCGGTAGCAGCCAGTTAATATAATGGTTCGACACGGCCCTTGATGATACCGACAAGCATTCATGCACAAAGTAATGAATCGATTTCCGTTGGACCAGTGTGAAGTAGATTCTAGAGTTGAACATACCTTTGTTCGTCTCCTCACTCGAGTATGTGAAATGAAGAGACGATTACCCGTATATGAACCTCTAGATGGATCCAAGATCCAATGTCCCTTTTTTCCAGACTGAGGAGACGAATCTCGACGACGTGCATCGTCGCTCCGGCTCCGCCCTCGACACTGAACGAACGTCGAGAAGGGACACGGCCGACACTGCGCCCGGTTCGATCCATCTGAGATCGAAGAGTGCTGATTATCTGATGGATAGGAAGTGAGTTCTGTCGTATGAGAACATTGGTCTGGTTGTTGGATCGTTAAATGGGGTAACTCTAACTCGTCGTCTCTTCAGGGCACGCGAAGAATCGGCCGTTCCCGAGAATGATCTACAGAGACATCCGAGAGACACTTCTCCGAGGTAAACATTTATGGTCCTTTGTAAGCCTTCATAAAGATATCCATCAAGCTTTTCGTCTCACTGCCCTTGGAATAGAAGAAAAGTGTTTATTTGCAGGATCTCCGAGCACGAGCTGCGCTTCCGCAAGTCGACCGAGAAGCTGGACGTGCCCGAGTGGTACCGCGAGCAGCACAGAGTCACGGGACGGTGAGGTTTATCTTTTGGAGGTACTATGTCGGATGGTATTGAAAATTTCTCGAAGAGAATCAGAAAAGCACATTACGTTATGAGGACTGTCCGAATGAAAAAAATCATACGACGATAAATAACATCCAGAAATTATGATCCATTCCAGCGCGACCGACGTTGACGCCACGCTCTCCCGTCCGGGGCAAGGCTATCGCCAGTCCGAGCCCCAGCGCCCGCCCTCCGCCTCGTCCCTCCGCTACGGACAGCCCTTCTCCTACACGGACGGAGGCTCCGTGCGCTCGCCGCCTCCCGTCGGCGGATTCTCCTATACCGATGGAGGCTACCAGCAACAGTCATCGTCTATGCGATCGCCTCCCGTCGGCGGTTTCGACACTCGCGGCATGTTCGACCGATACGCCGGAGAGATTGCCGATATGCGCAGGAGTCGGTCGTCCCTGCACCATGTGGGCCAAGAGCCGGGCACGAGACAGGTAGTGGCACTGTGACCGGCCTACCTTCAGCTTACCCCCTACTCCTCCTTTTCCCAACCTCTGTTGCATGCACCCCCAGCTACTGTTTCCATACAACCCTACCCATAATTTCACGTACCCTCTTATTTCTTTCTCGCTAATACCCTGTACCCTTCCTGATATCAACCCCAGTTTTGTGTTGTGATAGCTACCGCAGAGAGTATATGTATATGTATCAACCGACAACTTCCACTACAACCCAATCATTTGATTTCGCCCGCTTTCAACCGAGTCCCAGATGCTCAAAACCCACACACGCATATTTTCTCCGTATCTCCTATGTGCATACTACTCTGTGCTTTTGTTAGCTGTGAAGGATCAATAAATTTGCTATATACCGTATCCTCTGTCGCTTCGGGATATACACCGCAACACACACGACACACAACATGGGCTTCTTCTATTCTGCTTAATCTCCTCCGGATTTCTTCTCATCCCGCATGAAGCATGCTTTCTCCTCCTTCGTCTTCTTCTCCTCTTGGGTTGGTAACCTCTCTCTCTCTCAGTTGCCGTAACCGTCAATCAGTTGTCATCTAGTCGTTGTAGATCGTCTCTCCGTTGCACCATGAGCATCCTATACCAGTTGCTCGAAGATCGCTCTCGCAGGAGGTTCGTAGTGTAGATTGTAGAGACTATGGCCGTCATTATGAAAAATCCTTCTTCTCTCATCTCTCTGACTGATCAGAAGAGGGAAATGAAGAGGCGTATTCTTCATCGTGATACCCCTACTGTAGACGTACATAAATTGAGTATAGTTGAATCATAAATCTAACTTTCATAGAAATGAAAGCTTGAGGCTTCATCAAATATAAGTCTATCCAGGTGATCTCTTCCACGCATCAAGCCTCGGTAGGTCGAGCTCTTCCCGGGTACACGGTCTCCGATGTTCCTGACACGTGGGAGATGATCACGAGGAACAGAAGGAGTCGCGTGATCGAAGTGGCCGACACATTCGTGCCACCGAGACAGGGAGAACCGTCGTCGGGTAAGCATCCACAACTTGATTGATCCGCTCATCGAAATAAACTTGCTAAGGGTGATTGTGCGCGTCTTCAGTGGACAACCCTTCACCATTACCGCATGATCATGTCTGTTTCGAATATGTATCTAAGAAAACGATGAATGAAAACATGATCCAGTGTTGGTCTAGGAGAGATATTCGTACTGCAAATATTGAATTATGATCCGAGAGAATAATGATCGAGGGTAAATTATTCATTCCAGCATCTCGATACGGCGGTCGCGTAACCATCGAGGAGGTGCTCGACTCCATCTTCAACGACACTCATCCACAGCCGCATCCGCATCCGAATGAGGACACGAGGTAGTGTCTTCATCCTTCATGACAAACTGACTGGATCCATGCTATCGGAATAGATCATCCGGTACACATAAAATTGGACTGGAATAGCAATCTTTCTCAGAAATCAGATTACGCACGTGAAATGATGAAAGTCATTCCTGTATTGCCACCCTGAACAAATGTTCCCCGGATGGTCCGCTGACCAGTCGTGCAGAAGTGTGCACAAACTCGCCTCCGATTGTGTACTCAGCTTTCGCTGTTTTCCGTTGGGATAGATGCCACCAAGGGCGTGGTAGAGGGCTTATTCAGTTCTGGCCCTGGGGCCACTTCATGCCAACTGTGAAATCATGAGACCGTTGCTCATTGTGTAAGTTATTTACTGTTGATCTGCTTTTTAACAGAAGATAGGAAGAGTATTTTAGAATTTATGATAAAAAAATCATTGATTGATTAGAAAAGATCCGACTTCAGTCTGCCGCAAGGTGACCATCTCTACGAGGGCAATCATGACGGACCGTCTATCTACACACATAATTACATGCTCATGGACCAAGTGATCAAACGACCGGAGCAAGCCGAGAATCTGTTGAAGGTAAGAGAATTGTAAAATATAATACTTTCGATCTCAAAAAAGTTCCAAATAGGTTTCGCCGAGAAGCAATTTTCGAATGAGTTTCTGTGAGTGCAATGCGAGCGTGCATCTGAGTTTAGAAATTGTACCCTGAACTTATCTTGGATAAATTCACTGAAAAAAAACGCCAACAATAACAACAGTTCTCTGTGCTTCAGGAGGAGAAATTGTTCGTGCGCTGCTCTTACTGTCATCGAACGAGGGAACTGGCGACGGCGAGGTTGCAGTATGTGAGCTGCAAGCACTGCTACACCTATTACTGCAGGTGAATATACAAATTTCCATAAAAATCATTATCTCAAGGGGGTACTGTTTTGTGTAGATTGTAATGCGTTTCACGATAATCACAAATGGGAGTGAGTGGCGACGTTGCAATAGTCACTGGGCTAGCCACGGTAAAAAATATAAAAAAAGGAAATTCCTCGTATTCAGTCGTCACTGCCGCCAGAACGACTGGTCGAAGCACGGCGGACGTTGTTCATTCGCAAGGATTAACACACTATGCAAGGACGTGATCATGAAGGTACCAATGTTGATACTTATCTCATTTTATGAGGCACTACAGATACGCTACTACCACACTGTTACCACACCTTCCTCTACGCAGCAATTCTAAACATATATTTGCAGGTCCGAGGCGACACCGAAGCGCAATGGTGGATGTCCCGCGTGGCAAGGGAGGGCTACTCGAAGAGAGGCAGAGGATCAGTGAACATCAGGCTGGCATCGCCGCAGCTTGCTCAGGTATTGTATTCGAGAAAATATCTGATTATGCTGGTTATAGCTACTCGATACTTCCGAAAAATGAGTATCTTGAGTTTTTGAAATCACAATGGTTTCACTCAGGCATACGTGGATCGAGGCTGGCCTGCTCTCGCCAACTATCAACCCGAATCGCTGCTGTACTACTACACAATTGCTGCTCTGGTGCAGGTATGATATTTGACCCAGTGAACATTTTGTGGTGACTGGCAAAGAAAATATGAACGCTGCCTTTGTGAAGGTTATCAAGCCTCTTGGAATAGAAAAAGTGGCATACATAAATCGATTTCTTGCAGGAGCGAAAGGACCCCTCGCTGGTCATGCTGTGCAAGAAATATGATCCGACGTGAGTTACTTGGATCACTCCTTTCCTCATTCGTTCTCTCTCTCAATTTCTCCTATTCCAGCGACAAATTCATCCTATCCGTCTCTATCATAGCCGACGTCGAGCATTGTCCGTCCACACCACCGCCGGAGACGACCGAATGGCCGGCTCCCGGTTCCGGTCCCGGCCATCTAGCAGTTTCCGGCCCCAACCAGACCAATCTCACAGTGTCCAGTGCTTACTCCGCCCCGCAATACCGATCCCAGACCATACCCGTTATCGATATGCGAACGCTCGTGCCGACCGATGTATGAACGCAATGTTTACCCCTGAATCTCTCACTTCGCAATGCTATCTTGAAGGTAACAGAAGCGAGAGATCACGGGAAAGTGAGAGAGTCTTCTCCAATATTATAGTTGTTATTCTTTTACACTACCCGTGGAAATGTTTTCAAACACACATTTGAACAATCCATTCCACAGGCTAGTTTCCCTATCCCGATAATAATTTAGCTCGAAATGTAGAAGTTCACTAATCAAGTAGCAATATTCCCTGTAGACATATCACAACTGCTCTTCAAGTACATCGTTTTTTTCTCAATTAGGAGGTTATAGATTTCTAGTGCTATTTGATCTTTTATCAATCGGCCAAACTTATCAACAAGCTACGAACTGCCATTGTTCTCGTGCTATTTACTCCCTCGATCATTTATCGCTCTCACAAGAATACAAAACCCACCAGACCCTCTACCCAAGGATTACTCCCGAGTTTACTATGCCAAATATTGATATCCGATTGCAATTACTGATGTATTCTTTCCAAAGATAAACTTTATTTTATTTTAATATCACTACTACCACAACACATTCGATAAAATCGTGAGGCTAAAAACTAAAAGCGGTTTAGAATAAATTAAGGAGATACAATAACAATAATAACATAAGAACAATAGCAGATGTGAAGTGTAGAAGCAGAGAACGAAAGTGATAGATAGCAAGTTTTAATGGGTCAGACGGTATGAGCTGTTCTGGCCGAGTGGTCTAAGGCGCTGCGTTCAGGTCGCAGTCCACTTCTGTGGGCGCAGGTTCGAATCCTGCGGACAGCATTACCTTTTGCAACAATTGCATTTGTTTGCTAGTGATTACCAACGATGGGGTTTTTATTAAAATTAAACAAAATAGTCGACATTGTTAATAATTGTATTATTTTAATATTTAGCAGAGCGGCATTATAATAAGCGGAACATCGGAACGACAGTAGAAACGATTATACGGATATATTTTATTCGACAGCGAGTGCAATCGCTATTTCAAAGGCGACTTCGCTTAGCATCCCCTCAGTCTCAACATCAAATCGAGAAATCTCTCCTTCTCAACGCCGTAAGACGACAAAGTCTTTCCATCTTCCAACTGTTTCCCTTAAATATTATTTTTGTGATATAGCATGCGATTTCTGAAAAAAATGATACCGGCGAAGATTAGTCTCTGCGAGTCGGAAGCGATTCCCTCCTTTTCCTCGACCATTCCTTTTAACATTTCAGTGGTGTCGTTGAACTTGACATCGAAGGTCTTATCGTAAGATAATAAACCGTTTCACGCGTTACGAAATGTTGACTACCTTAGTTGTGAATAATCGTGCGCCATGAGGTAAGAATGTGCGCGCTTTTCAGCTTTTCCCGTTCTTTTTTCGTTTCCTAACTTTCTCTTGTTTTTCTTGTTTTGTTGACGTTTGACATGATTTTCATGGCCGCTTTTTGCTAATAGTTGAGGAATTCGTACAGGCAATTGGCCAAACCACGGAATCAGCGCAATTATCGGTCAAACTTGCAAAAAGCATAGGGATAAGGCAGCGCGATAACAGTTTTCTCGTATTCGCTATAGAGTTACACCATTTATACGTTTAATTTCACCATTTCCAGCCAGTTATGGCCTGCGTCGCGCCTGCTAATGACCACACATACTTCGCGAAGAAGGAACACCTCTTCCCATGCCTTCAAGAAGACTCGGGCACTCCGACGGAACAGTTCCTGAGTGCGTGCCAGGGATTGGCTGACTTTGTCGGTAAGTTTTGTCGAGCTCTGGTACTTTTTAACCTCTTTATATGCAGGTTTCATTGGAACCGCTTTGGCTCCGGTCAAGAGTGACATCGCAGGAAACGTGACTAAACGTGGAAACGTGAAGGTATTTCCTCTTTTCAACTGTTAGCATTGTTTCCTTTTGGTTTCTTTCACATTTCGAAGCTTTTAATCGCTGTTTTACGCCCAATGATTTCAATTTAGGTTCGTACTCGATGGCTAAAGGTACACCCTGCAAATGCTGATCGATTCCGATCTGAAAGATAACGGCGGCAAACTGAGCATCGCACATGAAGAACTGCTCTGGCTCAAAAGGTCTTTATTTTTTTCCATTTTGCAAGTTGTTTGTTTATTGCTACCCACATGATGCAAAGCCTTTTTGTTCTTGTAAATCAAGCTTTACTATTACGGAATCCCTTCAGAGGACTGGAGTTCATGCTCCTCATGCTCATCTTCATGGTGAGAGACTACCGCAAGGAAAAAGCGAGCACTGAGTCGCTCGTCAGCGTGATCAACGGCGCCTACGAGGGTAGTCTGAAAAGACATCACGGATTCATCTCCAAGCAAGTATTCAAGGTGCGTATTCTCACTTTCATGTATATTTATTAGAGTTATTATATTTATTAGAATTTCACAACTTGCTCAACTGTTGCTCTTTGCGAATAGCCTTTTCGTGCAGTGAAACGGTCAAATACTTTTATTGACCATACAACAATGTGGAACAGTAACAACAATAAGAAATTAACGGTGAATGCGAGGTTAAAACTCCACGCTTCTAATACTATCTTCTTCCTCGTCATCAAACATATTAAAAAAATAATTGTACCTTTGGAATACTGACCTGAGGAAATTGGCTTGCAGGCGACAGTAGTATTCATTCATGTAAATACTAGTACGACACTGCAGTTTAATGAACGCAAAGTTCATTCCATGCAGTAAAAGGCGGATAGTACTAGTATTTACAGTTTGCTCCTTGTCGCTCTGTGCATGACAATTTTTGAGAAATAATTAAATGCAATGCATACTTCAGCCAGCCACTCCTCTCTTCCATCCTTGATCAGCTTAAGAGTGACACGCTTGTACTGAGCGAAAAAGGAAACGTGCATGTATCTCCTCAACTGAAACGAGATCTTGATTTTCCGCTTCTTCCTATTGTTTTGACCTTCTCGATTGTCTCCGGACTGAATCTCCCGACAATTCTTTGTTCCTTGGCCTTCTTAGTTTGCTTGAGAGGAGGAGGGCCACAAGGGGGGAATCGATTGAGTGGGGAAGGGATGTCAGCATCAGCAATAGTTCGTGATACCGTTTGCGAATGGATAGACAAGAGCTTGGAAAAGAGGGAAGGTGAAAGATCACCGACGCCATTCTCCTCCATGAAAGCATGTCCACGGAGAATGAAGGCGCGGGTCTTATCACAGTGGGCAATGTGTGATTTACGGGACTGGGAAGGGTCGGAATCGGGAATAAGAGGGGATTACAATAACTAAGAAACTTAGTCAAATGAAAACGTCTAATTGAAGCATGATCACCTTCCTCCATTTCAGGGATGTCCGCCGAGGAAGAATGGAAGGTGGTGAGGGAACGAGGAGGATGAATGGAAAGAGGAGTGGAAGAATGAGAAGTAAAGAGAGAAGGGCCGATGGGGGGAGAGGAGTAAAAGGTAAGATTAGGGCTAGAGGATGGAATAGGTTTAGATGAGGTGATGTAGGCAACACTAGTCGGGATAGGTGTTGATGGAGAGTTAGGTGTATGTAGAGGGGAAGGGAAGGGATCAAGTACGTTGTATGAAGTAATGGGAAGAATGGTGGAAAGGTCGCAATTGGAATGAATGGGCGACATTGCGGAGGGAGAACTAGGCGAAACAATTGATGATGAAGGGACAAGAACACTAGAAGACATGCGATTGATGGGAGAGAAACTAGGAGTGAGATCACTCATAGACATCGAACGAGGAATAGTAGGTGACTTAAAGTGGCGAAGGATAGTGGGAACAGTGTTATTGTGTCTTTCGACGCGAAATGGACGAGGAACAGAAGGAGTACGGTAAGTGGGCGGACACACTTGAGGAGTATTGTAGGAAGAATGGGTGACAGGCGGGTGGGTAGAGTGTGAAGGGCCAGATAGAATAGGAGCACGGATGGATGAGGTATATGGACTAATTGAAGGACGTAGGGATCTAGAGGGTAAAAGTGGACGTGAGTTAGATGATTTCCTTGGGGTACTCACGAGGGGATGCGAAGTTGGAATTGTCTTAGAATTCGCACACTAGAATATTGAATGAGGATAGATAACACATGGGTGAATAACTGACCTTTGAATATTCCCTCTCCTCCATCTCCACGCTGCCCTTCTCCATTTCCCCATCCTTTCCCTTGCATGATTCGTTGTCACCCATCTGATTTATGTCTCGTTGTTGTTACATTGTATGCCTCTAGGGATCGATAAAAGTAAATTATTGATTATGGATTTATTTGATGTTTCCCAAATCATGCATTGCGCCATGGAGCAATCGTTTGATAAATAAGTATTATTATCGCACATTAATATAATACAATGTTTCGATTACATAAAATAATGAATCAATCGATGTTACGAGGGCATTGGTTATAATTCAATCGATATTCTATGTTTAAAATTAGCAACAAATCAATCGATAGACAAATTTTCTGTGATATAGCTAACAACTATTCTAGATAAATATCTTACGATCAAAATAGGAAACGCTTCACAATTTTATGACACTTCTTTACTTCAGTACCCAAAGGTCTATTTTCTTTCTCGCTCTTTCATTCGCTCGTCTCATTTTTCGCTACATACAAATAAGAGCGCAGTATTTGGACACTAAAGTAAAGAAGTGCCAATCTATTTACACCGTATTTGTTGATGATATTCCGTCGACGCTTCCATCGAATTCATTCCACGAACGACGATGCTTCCTGAATAGGTAAGTTTCCTTGTGATTTAGAAGTATCCGGAAAGAGAAACCGCCCGTATAGCAGTATTGACAGGTGGTAGGCACAAATATAGGGACTCGGAAGGCTGTGCCCAAAGTTTTTACCAATTGTAAGTTCAAAAAATGACTATTCCGAGCAAATGTCGAACGTCAAAATAAAAAATTGGGCATAGCCTCCGGCGTACCTATAGGCTATCGCAATTGAGAAAAGTGTAAATAAAAAGATAAAAGAAAATAACCTGTAGTCAGGAAGCATCGTCGCTTGTGGAGTGAATTTGAAGGAAGCATCGAAGGGATAACATCGATTCGCGGGCTTATCTTTCACCCGTAGCCATTATAGCCTTAAAAGACATATGTAGCATGACATCTATAGATTATTTACTATCAAAATGAATTCCTATCACAAAATATATAATTAAAAGGGGAACAAAGCCTATTCAGCTCTCCTAGTAGCCTCTAATTCCTCCCGGGCGTCGCTTCTACCTCGTAAAGCTGTAAAACATTGGATTAGTTAGTATTACACAGGCAATATGGATAGAATGAATCGAAATAAGATTGAAAAGGGTGAAGCTGATTCACTTTCGAGTTAAAGTCGCAAACCGCGTGTTTTGCATTTCCGATCGCGCGTATTTCCAGAAAACGGGGTAATAGAGGCACTTGCGAACAAATTTGCGACAATTAAACACACGATAGACGAAATAAACAAATGAAACGGGTAAAAATTGAAATCCAACGGCTAAAGCGAATAAACCGTTCCACCTGTTTCAAACGCGTGACGCGTCGTACTTTGGCGGGCGTCATGCTAAACAGCACATTGAGTTTGCTGAGCATTTTAAACGCACGATAGTCTTGCCTGAAATAAGCACTGCACACTATAAAAATAAGACAATGTATGAAAAGTATATTTGATAATAAAAAATTGTCTTACCATCGAGCATTCTAACAAATACTTGATGTCCTTTGGCTCCATATTTTCTGAGATTCTCCTTGTCAGAAGTAGAGAAAGAGGAGCAGTTGGCGATAAATCGTTCAAAGTTATCATGCGAGAGATAACGGGCGATATTTCCCTGAATAATTTTTGATATCGAAGAAATATCGCAAAATGAATTTATATCTCACCAAAGTATTAATTTGAGGATTCGGCTGAGTAGAATAGTGCTGGAGAAGAGGCATGGCATAAGAATCAGCAGATTCAGATGAAATCATAATGCTCTTTTTGATCTCTGATACATAGTACTCATAGAAAGGTTTCGCTCCCAGAATGAGTAGATCATCCAAGAAATTGGACGAACAGTCTAAAATTTCACTGTGCCAAAACGACTCTCTGCATCTTTCGCAACTCACTCGAGGGAAAATCTCCAATTGTTGACTGCAGGAATGAGATGAATGATTGAGTATCAACATTGATTTTGGCGCGCTCAACCAATTGGTCATTCTTTTCTCAGCGTTCTCAGCGTTTTCTTTTTCTCTTTTCTCTTTTCTTTTTCTTTTCTCACACTTTCTCAGCGAGGATTGAAGAATGAAGCGAGAGGGTCTGCAAATCTGCTTCGATCTACCCAATTCGTGTTATCGCAAAAATATTTTATTGTTCCGCTTATGTTTTTTTCTGTAATTTCGCAATTTTTTCCAAATTTCTACCTAGAAGTCTTTGATTTTTTTTGGAAATAATCAACAATGGGCTATTTAATTAATTTTTCCGTATTGCGCGCTAAATACCGTATTGCCAAAGATGCAGTTGAGGGTTACGCAAAATATAAGTGAAAAACTGACTGATGCAGATACGAGTATGGTAATCCCGTTGGAGATTACAGTGACTGCATCAGGGAAACTGACAGAAACTGACAATTGATCGAGAGAATCGCTAAACGGAAATTCGTTGGCGAACTTGCACATTGTTCATACCTGGCTGCGAACTTTCGCATACGGTTACCACCGCCGACAAGGAACTGAAATAAATATATTAAAAAAAAACTAATTTCAAATGGTAAACTTACGGAATAGCTGTCCCATGCATTAAGGCTTTTGAGAGTGCTGGGCAAATCACGGTCGTGAAGCTGCAATGAATGTTATTACTGGGAATTACGTTAATGAGAGAAAAATATTGCAATGACATCGCGATCAAAATTAGCAGCCCTACAAAACAAACATTATCCAGGATCAGTCTCTTGACAGCGAATTTCAGCTGCAGCTGAATTGCGAGAGTCAGCCGATCGACGAGAGAAGTTGAACACTCGACGCAACCTGAGTTAAAATTATTTCAATAAATAATTACTATATTTTTTCTTCAATCTTTTATTCTCTTCATATCACTTCCCTTCTCAAACATCCGAGCAACGAGTGCGTTTTTTTATCATTTGCAAGGCTTATTCTTTACGTCTACTTTGTCTCATGCAAATGTCTTTTAATAGTTAATGAATTCAATCAACTCACAGTTCGTACTCTTGTAGCAAGGGTAGATCATGTCGAGTAGATCGCCGAAAATGTGCGGGTCGAAGTCCAATTCGTATCTTCCATTTAGACCCGTCGAGTTCGGACCATAGAACAGGTCATGGAAGAAGGCCGAATGGAGAGCAAGGTACTGTAATATTCAAACATAAAGATGAAATTCGAGTTTCATTCTGCGTGATCTTGCATTGGTCTGAGAGACGAGAAAATGTTCGACACGCTTATCTCAAACTGACATTGAGCAAGTGAGAAATGAGAAGCATTCTCACTAGAGTTCAAAATACGGGTAGTTGTCTCTTTTTTTTCATTTCTCACACTCTCTCGCCTCTCTCACCGGTGAGTGTGCGAAATGAGGAGACAATTACCCGTATTTTGAACTCTAGTTCTCACCGAGGCACTAATCATGAAGTTCTTGTTGCGAACTCGCAGAATAACTGCATCGGGGAAGGAAGAGTGGTCGAATAGCCGATGTCCACCTCGCTTCAATCGACCATCTTCCACCGATGACGCCATCTGGAGATTAATACATGAATTTAAGCTATGGTTGATGTCTCGGTTTCCGCATCGCCGCCATCCTTGTTCGAGATGACGAAAATCGATCAAAAGTAGGAGAGAGAAACAAGTTCCCGAAAGTTATTAGGGTGCATGAGTAAGCTCCCGGCGGGATACATTAGTTGAGGGAGGACGGTAATTGCGGAGATCGATACCTAGTGCATCCAATAGATACCTGCGCATCGACAGCCATGGCGCGCCCGAGTAGAGGGGGAGGGGAAGGATGAGGTGGAAGAGAAGAGCAGATGACCGCCTGCGATGAAGACAAGATTGGAAAATGAGAGGAAGGAGGAGAGGATAGAGAAGCGATCAATATGTAAATGTAATCGAATTGTTTTTCGCCAGTTTCAATGTGTATTATTTGCAAGTTCCTGAAACTTTGAATAATTCAAAATAGGAACAACAGTAAAATTAACAGTAATAACATGATAATAATCACAGATATGAAATGCAGAAGCAGAGATAGGAAGCGTGATATAGCACGATCTCAGAGGACAGAGGGTATGAGCTGTTCTGGCCGAGTGGTCTAAGGCGCTGCGTTCAGGTCGCAGTCCACTTCTGTGGGCGCAGGTTCGAATCCTGCGGACAGCATAAAATTTTGCCGTAATTGCTCTTACAATAATCTTCGATACGTAAGGACATGTTGGTCTTGCAATGAACCGCAAGGATCACGGCTAATAAGATAGATACACGCAAGGGCGTGAACCCAGTGTTTGCATGACCGCAAAGTTTCCCCCTTTTATGCGTGTGATGATAACGCTCTGATGATAAAACGACGGCGCTTTTCCTTTCTCCGTCGCCTCGCTATGAATCGGCTCGCACTTTTCTTCAGTTTCTCCTCCATTTTTACGACTTTAGGTGGGCTGTTTATTAATCGAGCATGTACAAGTGAGAAATTTAGATGCCCGAGTAACTTTTCCCTTCTCTGAAGTGTTGCAGTCCGCAGATTTAGTCAATAAGGCGGTTTGTTAGGGATTTTTGACGCTGAAATTTCAAGTAATTCCAGGCAACATTCAATTGTGACGATGGCTGCAGAGTCTACGTTGATCGACGCGATGCCTCATTAACAATTACTCAAAACGGACAGTTTATCGCAAAGTGTGTTTATTCGTTCATACCTCAAAAAATAGGCTCTGTAGTAGAAGAAGGGTCCGAAAAAAATAGAAAGGTCCCAAAAATGAAAGAGAGGTCCCAATAATGAAAGAAAGGTCCCAATAATGAAAGAAAGGTCCCAAAAATGAGAGAAAGGTCCCAAAAATGAAAGAAAGGTCCCAAAATAGAAAGGTCCCATCTTTTTATGAAATATAAAGGTCCTTTAGGATAGAAAGGTCCCAAAAATGAAAGGAAGGTCCCAAAAAGGGCAAAAAAATAGAAAGGTCCCATCCGCGAAAGAAAGGGCCCTTGGTTTCAAAAATGGTATGACAAGACAGTGAAAAATAGAAAGGTCCCATGATGATAGAAAGGTCCCAAAATAGAAAGGTCCCAAAAACATCATGTGAAAATAGAAAGGTCCCAAAAATTGTGTTGGAAAATAGAAAGGTCCCAAAATTACATTTGAAAATTGAAAGGTCCCGAACCAACAAAAAAAAATAGAAGGGGGCGGGAGGAGTTGGGCGCCACTATATGAGACCGTTTGCGAAAAAAAAAGGAATATTGCTTCTGACAATCAGACAAGAGTTGGCACAGGCCAAAAATGTAAACTCTCTGAAAATTTGCGTTTTGGGGTTCTTGAGGATGCTAATGACGATGGGCATACTCATTTTGGCCACCGATGCCTCGCCGGCTCCAGAAGGCGTCACGTCGAAATCGATTTTTGTCCTTTATTTCGATCCCGGTAGATTCAAATTTTTCGAGAGTTTGGCCCACTGGGCAGAATTTTTTAAAACCTTTATTTTTCATTAATTATTTTAATTATTTTGTAAAGGGGAACACCCTCGTGAACCCCAAAAAGCAATGTTTCAGAGAGTCGAATTTTTTTTGGCTGTGCCAGAGTCATTCGGATTTGTTTGATTCTCTCGCAAACGGCGTCATATGAGGCCGTTCGCGTAAGAATCAACAAAGCACAACAAGGGTCTGGAACAGGTCAAAAATCCAAATGGCTCAAAAATTGGCCCTAGGGGTAACTTTTGACGCTGAACACACCCACCGTCTCAGAATTTTGATATTTGGCCTCTGGAGGCCGGTATGAACTTGCGCCGGTCAGGCCTAAAAAGCGATTTTTGAAATTTTCTCGCTGCAAAGTGGCCAAAATGGCTTGAAATTTCGCGACTAATATCAGAATTTCGAGCTCTTTCGAATGGAGGTATTGCGGTATCATGATTTTTTTTCGTTTTCGAGAAAAAGTCAAATTTTGACAATCAGAGATGAAAATGCCCGCACTTCACCAGGTGATAGAGGGCATTCTGCTGATCATTTTGATATATTGGGTGAAGGGTTTTCGTCTTGTTAAATGTGTTTCCTATCACTTTTTCTGAGGCGTAGTGGGTGTCTGAGCGCGCGCCGAGGCATTGCAGCGCGCATGGGAAATCACGAAACGTCTACGGGTTCGAAGCAAACGTCGCGGGTTCGACCCCCAACCAGTGCAATTATGTTTTGCCGATTTTTAGCAAACATATTTAACCTTTTCTTCAAATTGTGTCATGAAATTATGGAATTTTTATGCTATTTTCATAATTTGTAATGTTTTCCGTTGTGCAACGCTTTCTCGGAAAATTTCGTGGCATTGCCACTGGGTTTATTCATCATGATGCATTTTGTTCTTGTTATTGTGATGTTATTTTTTCCGAGATGTTTGAAATATATCAGGAGTATTAAAGAAGGCGTAAACTCAATATTTTCGGGGGGTATCTGACGTCATAGGTCGATAGTTTCCGTAAACCACATTCCGAATTCGAAAATTAGAAATCGTTAGCTCTACTTTGAACCGAGTTACACAAAATGCCACGAAATATTCCGAGAAAGCGTTGCACAACGGAAAACATCACAAAATATGAAAATTGCATGAAAACTTCAGAAAAATATGTGAAATATGTTTGCTAAAAATCGGCAAAACATAATTGCACTGGTTGGGGGTCGAACCCGCGACTTTTGCTTCGAACCCGTAGACGTTTCGTGATTTCCCATGCGCGCTGCAATGCCTCGGCGCGCGCTCAGACACCCACTACGCCTCAGAAAAAGTGATAGGAAACACATTTAACAAGACGAAAACCCTTCACCCAATATATCAAAATGATCAGCAGAATGCCCTCTATCACCTGGTGAAGTGCGGGCATTTTCATCTCTGATTGTCAAAATTTGACTTTTTCTCGAAAACGAAAAAAAATCATGATACCGCAATACCTCCATTCGAAAGAGCTCGAAATTCTGATATTAATCGCGAGATTTCAAGCCATTTTGGCCACTTTGCAGCGAGAAAATTTCAAAAATCGCTTTTTAGGCCTGACCGGCGCAAGTTCATACCGGCCTCCAGAGGCCAAATATCAAAATTCTGAGACGGTGGGTGTGTTCAGCGTCAAAAGTTACCCCTAGGGCCAAATTTTGAGCCATTTGAATTTTTGACCTGTTCCAGACCCTTGTTGACCCTAACGCGAACGGCCTCATATGTGTCTATAGAAAATAAAATGCTTACGCTTAGGCAATACACATCCTTAGGCCGGCGTAACGCACATGCCCCGTACAACACGCAGATTCAGGATTTCCTCGTTAATAATGCAATGAAAGATTACACGCTAATAGGTCTATTTGCGGAAATGTGCGAAACGCCAGCTTAAAGAAGGCGTCCCACGAATCGCGAGGGCGGTTATGCAAAGTGAGGTGTGAGAGAGCGCGCTCTCCTCATTTCGCACGCTCTCTCACTCGTTGCCTGCGCGCGCAAGGTCACTTGGAACGCAGCCAACTGCTCATATCTCAGTTTAGACGAAAATTGAAAACTTGGGAGTTTCGAAAGTGTTATCGTGTAGCCACGACCCACCATCTCCCATCGAGAACTGAGTTAGTCAGATATTCGTGGGACACCTCCTTTAAGCTGCAAGGGGGTGTTGCATGGGGTATGTCCGTTACGCCGGCCTAAGCATGCGTATTGCCTAAGCCTAAGCCTAAGCATTTTATTTTCTATAGACACATAGTGACGTTCAGCGCCTGCCCTCTCTTTTTTGGTTTGGGACCTTTCTATTTTTAATTTTAGTTTTCGGGACCTTTCTATTTTCAAATGCAATTTTTGGGACCTTTCTATTTTCAAATGCAATTTTTGGGACCTTTCTATTTTCAAATGCAATTTTTGGGACCTTTCTATTTTCAAATGCAATTTTTGGGACCTTTCTATTTTCAACCTCTTCTCTGATGATTTTTTTAGGGACCCTTCTTTTAATTTTGGGACCTTTCTTTCATTTTTGGGACCTTTCTTTCATTTTTGAGACCTTTCTTTTTTTGGGACCTTTCTATTTTTTCCAGTTTTTTTGGGACCTCTCTTTCATTATTGGGACCTTTCTTTCATTATTGGGACCTTTCTTTCATTATTGGGACCTTTCTTTCATTATTGGGACCTTTCTTTCATTATTGGGACCTTTCTATTTTTTTCGGACCCTTCTTCTACTACAGAGCCAAAAAATATACGCGACAAAAACGGGCAAAAATTTCTCGACCTCTCACTTCGCAATGCTCTCTTGCCGGTCAGAAAGAGCGAGAGAGTATGGCGAGATGTGACGTCGAGAAAAATTTTTTCACACCCCTGGTACCTGATTCAGCTTCAACACCGTCATTGGCGACAACGGGTACGCGCCTGTGGGCATTGTGCTGAAGGTAGTTCTGCAAATTCACATTTCCTTGCTAAATACAATTGTTTTAGGCCGGCAAAAACTACAAGATTGAGTCTGCCAACGCGGACACTGACGACTTTGTGTTCTACGCCGTGAGCATCAATGCGCGTTAGTCGACTGTAGTGTAATTTATACATAATTTTAATAATAAATATATAAGTTTAAATATAAATCACTGTAATTTTTACATACGTTTAAATACAAATTGTTGCAGCCAACTACGGCCATTCCGTCTACGTTCCGCAACAAACTGTTGGCATAACAATGAACGGTGTGGCTCGATACTATACGATTCTCTCCAGCTTCAACTCCATTCGCTGGGCTGCGTTCAATGGCACTTTCTCGGTATATCCAGATATATTTGACGGGAAAAAATCCTTGATATCCTATCCTCGAACCGTATGCAGTGTATGAATAATTTTTCATAAAAAAAGTTTTGGTAAAGGTGTGTCCACGTCAAGCGATTTTACAGTCGTGAGACAACGCTAGGTGGGACCCACTGATAAGGCCAGTTGTTAGACTGAATAATTTAGAGTTTTCCTCAATTTCGTCACTGCAGGCTGGCTACCCCCGTATCTACTCAACAGGCTTCGACGCGGCGGTGGACGAGGAATGCACGCCCGTGTATCAGGCGAGGCAAGTAATTAAAAATAATAATTTATTGAAATCATGCAGTAATGTTTAGATGAGGATATGTCTGTATTCTTCATTGAAATTGTAATCTTATTTCCTTACTAGTAGAGTTCGAAACGCTTTCATCTCCCTTTATCCTCGACGAAAAGAGAGAATATGAAATGAGATACGATCTCCACCTGTACGTTTAGAGCTCGAGAAATAATGTTGCCGTCTCTTCCTTTTGCACACTCTCTCGCCCGCCCTCGGCCGGCGAGAGAGAGAATGTGAAATGAAGAGACGGCGGGATCATTTCTCGAGCTCTAGTATTTTTCCAGGTCGCAATACAACGCCGAGCAGTCGCAGCCTCTTGTATTCTCGCCCATTCAAACGGTGGATTTCGGTGACGCGGTGTTTTCCGTCGGAGACCACAGCGTGATGGTGAACCAGAAAGATGGTAAGCCAGCAAAAATTCCAACAGCCAGCAAAAAATTGGGATTAAAAAAAAGTGAGATAGTCTGTGCTCGCCGGGATCACATTGCTCGAAATCCGGAAGTTATGTGCGCACACCAGTAGAGTGCGCAGTATGGACTGCCGTTTCTTCATTTCGCATACTTTATCGCCTCTCTGAGCTGTGAGAAAGTGCGTGAAATGAAGAGGCGGGCGACCCGTATTGCGCGCTCTACACACCAGTCGGGGATGCCTCAACAAAAATGTGATTGGGAAATTATGTGCGCAATATTTTGTTTCCAGGAAAGACCGCACCTCTTCACAACAGCGTCTCGTCTACGGTTTACATGTCACCTGGTATGGAACGACTAACAAAAACAAATACGGAATTTTGAAAATTCAGGATTCGTCGGCTGCACTTCAGTCGGGAAACAAGTGTATTATTCAAATGTGAAAAGCGTAAAGGATTCTTTCAAGCTTGATGCTGATAGGTTCGATGTTTATTTTTATTTTCCTCACCGTCATATTTTCAATAATAAATTCAAGTCTCGACTACCTGGTTACGTACAATGCAGTTTCGCCCGATGAACCTATCCACATCCGAGTGAATGATGATGTTGCCGAGTACGTTTTCCTCTATTTTAAACGATTTCGAAATATAATTTACAGAATATTTTTTTGCCTATTTCTTACATTACTTATTTTTTTCCAGTATCATGTACTTCGGTTCCTCATCGTTCACGAAGCACTATCCCAAAGGGACCATCGACTTCGAGGTCTCATGGACGCGGGCGACCGAAGGCAGTTCTTGGGCGCTCCAACTGGACTTCGGTACCGTTTCCGACTCAGTACCAAGCTCGACCACTCGTAAGCCTGGATCGATTTCAACTACGAATTCTCCTTCGATTCAGTCATCTATGAGCACTTTAGGAACGTCCAATGATCTATCGACAACGACGAAAAGTGGGAAGAATCTGATGTCGGTCGGATCAATTTTCGTGGTTTTGATGATGGCGATGATGTGATAAAGTCTGGATCTAAGCATATACCTGCGTTATTTCTACATAAATAACACAGAAGACACAAAACACACAGGAAACATGATTAAAATACTATATTCACGGCTCAATCTTATAATGTTAGTTTCTGATCGCTTATCGCAGGTGAGATCAAACTGTGAGGGCGTACGAGTCGCGCCATGAACATGACTAAGAGCACAATGACCAAGCTTGATTCTACCATGTAAGGACTCCTATGAATGAGAACCGTCGAGGACAGTGACGCATTCTCGCTCCTGTCTTGAGTTCGAAATATCATACAAGTTCTCGCGTCTTTGATTGCACGTCTGACATCTCGTCTGACAGACAAGAATAGAAAGTGTCAGAATGGGCTCCTCGATCAAGAAAACGCCGTGAGTAACACGATAGAGCGTGGAGATGAATCAATGTTTGCCGACAACTTGTGCAATGTTTCGCGGTCGGTTTTACTGTCTTTTTTCCAGATAAGAAGAGTGCGCTTTCGGTCTCCATGTCACTCTAGCCGATCTACGACAATGCTCATCTCATTGCTGGCTGGAATTTTCGTCGCGGCCGGTAAGGACTCCTTGTTGCAATTTACGTTTTCCCGCTGTGAATTTTAACATTTTCTTTATTTTTACTATTTCCTTTATCATTCATGATATTTCTCTTGTTCAGAGTCCCGCGTCACATTTCCTTACTCGGAAGTACTGCAGGCCAACGATCTCGTCAACCTACAGGTTTTTTCAAATTAATTATTTTAATTAATTAATATTATTAGGCGACCTTCAACTGCGGCAGTGGCTGCAAGGTATATGTCGACAGACCTGATGATGCACTCTATATCTCATCGAATGGCAATTTTGTCGCCAAGTGAGCATTACTAAGCTTTCATTTGTTTTTTCCATGGAATATTTTTCTTTGTTTTTTTTTGAAAATCCATTAAAATAAATAATTCATTACAGTTTCAACGACATTGTCGGCAATACAACATGGAATCCCGACGGAATCGTACTACCGGTTATTATTTTACCATTTTTATTATAACAATGTCTCGCAATTCACTGTTTTTATATTCAAATCGGAAATTCTTAAAAAATAAAATCATTCAAAAAAATATCTTCGTGAATCAAACGATCTCAGGCCGGCAAGAGCTACAAACTGCAATCGCGCACCTCGCCAGTGGCCGATTTCGTGTTCTACGTAGTGGGCTCTGGGGCGCGTAAGTTTTTTTTGTTTTTTTGTGTCCTATGCAACTACTACTTTATAGAAATCTCTAACGGTGTTTGCTCTCGACTGATTGATAAAAGTTACAAAATACTTTCAGCCTACTACGGTACTCCGGTATACGTGCCTCAACAAAACAAAGGAGTCACAGCCAACTTTCAAAGCCGTTACTTTACCGTGCTCTCCAGGTACAAATTGCAAAGAAATGCAAGAAGTGCGCTCAAAAATTCTGAGAATTCCAAAGTCCACAATGAGGAATGGTAGAGAATAGCGTAAATATGTGATTCTTCAAGCTCGTGTGGCAGTTATTGACTGTGTCGGATGATTAAAGAAGGAGTCCCACGAATCGAAGTTGGTGGGTCTCACAGCGGACATATTGCGCTTGAACGAGGAAGTACTGTAGTTGGAATTTTGTTGGAACTTTGCCAAAAATTTTCCGTTTCGCAGAGATGCGGTTTTATTGATCTTTTCCACTTTGCTTTTCAATTTTCTTGTCATAATTTTTGTTTCAAATCACCCCTAGCCATTTGCTAAACCATTGGGACATGTTGTTATCACGGCTGTACCGCAAAATAGCTTGTAAAGTGCTGTTGAACAAACATTTCTCTGGTCTACCATCATATTTCCCTCGTTATTTATGTTCCTAGCTCATTCCGGGGCATTATTCAGTTCCAAAGTAGTTTAGGTTATTATACCTTGTTCATATTTTGGTGACATATGCCATATTGCATTCTAGTTATAGACTAATCATCATTCGTGTTCCATATTTCGATTCGCACCACTTCGCGCTCATGTTTCTCCGTTGTCTTACCTCAATCTACTTTTACTGGACATTCACAATCGTGTTCATTTACAGACGTTAAAGGGTCTCGTGCATCAGCTTAGAGAGGCCGTCGACGAGTACCCGCACGTGTTCGACTATGAATTCGAAAACATGCGCTCCTCAAAGTTCGTTCAGGTTGGGTTTTGCTTGTTTATGCATTGTAAATTCCTGACAATCAGTTCCACATGTGCAGAACACATTTCAAAACACATCTGTTCAGGTTCGGCAAAAGTTCAAGTCGAACTCGCGATTCTACTTCGGCAAGAACAATGTAATGACGACCGCTCTGGGCAAGGACAAGACGACCGAGTGCGCCACCGGAATCAGCAAGGTTTAGATTTATTAAAATATATTATTATTAGGGTTGGTATTTTGTGTCTCAAATAGCACTTGTCTTTTGGACACAATTGTATCCGAGGCAGTCCGTTGGACACAAAATGCCATAATTTATTGTAAATAATGTTACCCAATTCGATGTGTTGTTATTTAGTTATAAGAGTTGTATTTTAGATTAGTCAGCTGCTCAATGGCCAGTGCGGGCTCATGTTCACCAGCGCCGACAAGGACGAGGTTATCCAGTGAGTTAATTACTTCTGTCCTTTTCATTTTTAATTATATAAACTCGCACTCATACACGTACTACACAATTTTGTCGCGTATTGCAATACGACACAGTCTTATTTTGATTTCATTATTAGAGAAATCATTGTTTAATCCAGGTACTTCCGCGAGCTGAAGGACGCGGATTTCGCACGAGCTGGCGTCATTGCTCTACCTGACCGCGGTAAGAAAATCGGGAAATTTGGAAGTATTTAGCTATTGTCAACAAAAAAATACAACTAGGGAATCTCGTGTTGCACGAGTGCTTCATACCGCTTCCTGATGAGTTTTTGCGATGAGTCGCTATAATAGAAATAATTGAAACCTTACTATCACAGTTCAAGTGGAGTGAACAAGAAATATGACACATTCCTTCACTTGTTTATTCAGGGTCTGCTTGAGCAGTTCGCATTCTCGGTTGAGCCGCAGTTGAGAAAGCTCGGCATGCCCACCTCGCTCGTCAAAGGTCAGTTAATTAACTTAATTTTATTTCTTAATTGTTTTTTTTAATATTTACCAAACATGGTGCTCCTCGAGGATTAAGCTACTCGATTAAGTTTTCTTCGAGTAATCAGTATGCGATCGCATTGGGCTGCCAATAAAAAATCAAATTTAAAACTGTTGCTAGTAATTTTGTTAAATGATTTCCGACTTAGCGATCAATACTATAGCGATTAATATTCCATCTATTCAGGTGATTGTCTCGATCACTCCGGGCACACACAACACAGAGGATGCGATCAATCGTCAATTGAGAGACAAGGAAAGAGCTGCGGCCGACATGGAGAACTCCAATCTCATCTATGCAGTCAATTTGTGTCAAGGAAGTAGAGGTTCAGTAAGAGATTACGGTAGTTACCATCCCTGAGAATATTCGGTAGCTCACATCTGTTGTACATATTACGTACGCATTCCTTGTTGATTCTCTTAGTTTGTTTTATTATTGTTTGCATTTCATTTTACATACGCTGTAGATTTCGTTAGTTGTGTTTTTTATTAGCTCATTCTTGTCATAGTTGTCGTATACTAGGAATTGAAGTTTTAACTTTGCTAATTTTTGTGCTAAATTGTTGTCTCATGTTGATTGTTTGTGTCTCATTGTTCGTAATGTTGATTTTGAATGAATAAAATCGAATATGATCAATGTGCAACGAGCAACAGAGAATACGGACGAATTATTCAACGAGAATCCAACTTGCGGAAAATAGATTACGGTAGTTAGATAGATTACTTGATTGGTTGATTGAAAATAGATTGCACGTCTTTTTGTTGTCTTTCTTGAAGGCCCTCTAGAAAAACTCGGGACGATTGAAACACGATAATTTATTGGCTATTTGTAGACTCTAGGCGGAGAGAGGCCAACTGACCTGTTGGCCTACTGGCTAACGCGCTTGTATTGAATGCCTTTGGCCGTTGGTTCTATTCCCCACCGGTGCAGGTATTCTCTTGCTGACTTTATTTTTCGACTGAAAGTTCCAATCAATCAATATCGGGCCAACGAATACCGTAACGAAAATTGACCCTGCGCCGAGCTCAAAACTTTGGAATTTCGTAGCTAGCTTCAACGGCATCTGTGAAACTTCGCATAAACTGATCTCTGATCGGGTAACCATCCCCTATCATCCCACATTGCCAGTTTATGTGACTAAAAATTCGTGGGACTCCTCCTTTAAACCAGGGAGCGGATCAAGTTTTTATCTATGCGAGATAAAATATCAGTGGTGAAGATGTGGAACACGCTCGATAAACGTCGAACGGACGAGAGATAGTGGCTTGAGTCTCGATGAATCTGCAAAAAATCGAATTAGCAACGACAGATTTTTAAACGGGGTTTTTTTAGTCTCGCTTCACCGCAATATTAGATTGGTCGTACGATTGATTCGTAAATCGTACGATTTGCTGTAGCTCACCGCAAATCTTCATCTGAAGAAGCTATCGGAGAATGCTTCCATGTCAGCTTCGAAGTCCTCCTCGTCATATCCGTCGTACCACGGATGGTCGTCGTAGCGTCCGGAATTCTGCATTTTTCCTAAATTGCAAAACTTTGTTCGGCGTGAAATGAAAAAAATTGGAAGACAAGGTCTAAAATAAAAAAGAGCCCAACAAAGTGAAATGTGGATGCAATACTAAAAGCAGGTCGCTTATTTATACCAGATTCTGCAATTTCGAAAGGCACTTCCGACAGATTGAGTAGGGCTAGTGATCACGCCATCTAGCTTTCGACTGCCAGAGAAAGCAGAGATAGTGGAGAAAATGTGAGAGCATTAATCGCAGATGAAGGCATCCGCATCACATTTCGAAAATAATTTCGAAAAAATCATGGGATTGATTTCGAAAATAACAACCGTTGCATGATGTAAGAATGACGCTCTTATTTGTCATTTTTAATCCAAAATAAATATAAATTACAATTAATTCAGGTCCAATGCCATCGAATTCTCTGCCATTAGCGGATCTTATCCGGTTGGTGATATTTAATTAATTAAAGAAATGAAATTTTTTATTCAGTATGGATACCCGCAAATCTTCAATACTGGATACGATGCAGTTTCGGATGCCCGCTGCCTACCCGTGTACCAAGCAAGGTACGTCGGAACAATCACTCGACCCTCTCATTTTGCAATGCGTTTTTGGTGTAAATGTAACTAATCTGAAATTGCAAACAGAAAATTAATGCTAGTAGGCTGAAGATTCTTTGGGTGAAAATTGCGTTATCAGGTCACAATACAGCTCTGAGCAGTCTTATCCGATGATTTTCTCGCCAATCATCACCTTCGATTTCGGATTCGTGGGAAAGCATGCAGTGACGGCCAATCAGAAAGATGGGGAGTCTTGTTTTTGAAAATTCATCTCTTTTCGCCCACTTCGTAAACGATAAAACGTGCTCAATTTCAGGCAAAAATGTGTTCAAGAGCCCAGTTTCGTCCGCTGTTTACATGTCTCCTGGTAGGCGATGAGCGAAATGAAGAAATTATATGATTTATTTAGGCTACGTCGGATGCTCGATGGTTGGCAATCAAATGTACTACTCAAATGTGAAGAGTGAGCAGGACGGATTCAAGATCGTCGCTAACAGGTATGAAAATGAACCTTCATTTCTGCAACCATTTCTGAGCTGATAAAGCTGATAACAGCTGGCCTTACCAGTCGGTACCACCTAGCGTTGTCTTACGACGTAAAATTGCTTGACGTGGATACACCTTTACCTTTACCTTCTTCTAAAAGTTTTCCAAAAACTGATGTAAATGTTCAGTCTCGACATCAACGGTCGCTTCACCAACCTTGCGGCCAACGAAGCCGTCAAATTCCGAGTTAACGGATACACTCTTGAGTACGATTCAGACCTACAATAACTTGATGCATTTTGTTTCACAGTCACAGACCATGTTTGTTTATCGTAAAATGTGAACGGTTTTCTTGCAGTTTCTCCGGTAGTTCCACGATCAAGAAAAGCTTCGGATACGGCACGCAAGACGTTTCACTATCATGGTCGAGGACCACAACTGCAAGTTCATGGGCGCTGCAGCTGGATTTCGGTAACGTATTTTATTTGATACTCCTCAAAAAGTGCGATGCATAGAGAAAAAAATAGAGAGTAATTTTTTTCATAAATATTATTTTCCATTCCAGGAATCGTTTCCACCGGAGGATCAACTACATCCCGTCCAGTGGTTACCACGAGCGGTGTGGCAGCTCTTTCCCTCTTCATCTCATCTTTTATTGTTGTCATTGTGTCATCTTCGCAATAAATTGAATCTCATCATCGACCACATTGTACTGATGAAAATTGTTTCTTTCAGGAATGGATGTTGCTCGAATCCCATGGCAAAAATAATAAAAGGGAAATGTAATGAATGATAGTCTCAGAGTTTCGTGCACCCATTGAGCTGTATAACTGTTTGATCGCGTCCATTTTATCAGTCGACGCGTGGTGACAAATTTCCTTGTCATCGACAGGAGATAAAATATGGAAGATGAGATCGTTGGCATCATTTATTGTACCGATGCTACATCGTGGCACAGGCGTTGCCCTGTCTTGACGTGTATTCACAGGTTGAACCCACTTCCCGTTTATTATTTGGTGACTAATCGTCTGACAATTCTGCGCTCGCAAACAGGGCTAGGCTCGATTTGTGTCCATATCGATGATAAGAGCGCCCCGCAATAAATCGCGATTTTACCGGCCCGCAACGTCTCAGCTATGCTCTTCTCGATCATTGCGGTTTTATTTTTGAACTTTGGTAGGTTTTATTATTATTATTTCTAGTATTTTTTAATGTTTTTTATTATGAATTCAAATTTAGCTGATGCCCGAGTAACGTTTCCGTATGCCGAAGTATTGCAAGCGCCTGATCTCGATGCAAATGGAAAAGTGAGTTATCGAGAAATTTCGTTGCTCATAATTTTAAATATAGGCGGGTTTCGCCTGCAAAAATGGTTGCAAAATTTACGTCGACGTGAAGAATACGTTTCTGAAGATCACGCAGAATGGCAATATTATTACAGAGTTTGTTTATTTTAAAATTTAAAAATATAATTTAATTATTCTGTTTCAACGCAATCGTAGCGGGAAGTCCTTTCGCTCCTACGGGCTGGCGGCTTGAGGAGGTTATTAAAAAATTATTCGTTTACTATAAAATTTAAATATTAGCCCGCCGACAATTACATGATTGAGAACAGAGGAGAAGAGAATCCGAAATTTGTCTTCTACGTTGTCGATTTTCAAGCCCGTGAGTCGTCTTTTAGTTGACCCTTCATATCTTTTTTTAGCAAAATAACCAGGTTATTTTTATTTAATGTTTTAGCGCTATCAAATTCATGGTTCTAGTTCCATTTTGCTATTTTTGTCGATCAAATTAGGCCCTGCGTAACGAATATTTCATTCACTGTGGACAGGATACGTTCCCTTTCAGCGAACTACGGCTCACACGTATATGTTCCGCAAGACACCGTTGGCGTCACGATCAACAGCGAGGTAGAGTTCGAAAAATTAGGATGTTTGTCTCATCATTTCCCACATTCATTCCCCTCAGAGACAGGCTAAAGAGTGTGCAAAACAGAGAAACGATTCTGTTTATATCTCGAATTTTACTGTCAGGATCGATACGCGACCATCCTCTCTAGCTACGAGGCACTGCGGTTCTTCAGCTTTAATGGAAATTTCCTGGTAATTGCAACTATATTTTTGGATGCTGGTCGAGGGAAAATGCGGGGAAAATGAAAGGATGGATTATTCCTTGATCGGTAAAAGGACGTTAGGCCTTACTATGGGGAGCGGGTTCATATGGCGTATTCTACTCTTTTATTAGGTAAAAAGTCCGATTTGTTGCTTTTAAGGACGGCTATCCACGATTATACGCCGCTGGGTTCGACTCTGCCTCTGATGTCAATTGCCATCCCGTCTATCAAGCGCGGTGAGCAGAGACTATGGCCAACCAATTCGAAAACATCATTATTTTTTCATGATTTTGGATCCTATTCTTTTCTATTTCCAGGTCCCAATACAACGCGGAAAATACGTGGCCAACTCTGTCCACAGCCGTGATCACCGTCGATTTCGGCTTTGCCGCAGTGCACAACGTTACGGTGTACCAGCTGAAAGGTGCGCTTCTTTTATTCGAAGACAACTTGATTAAAAAAATACGTTTTTCAGCGACTGAATCCGTTCAAGGCGCCGGATTGTCTACCGTGTACACTTCGCCTGGTAACGAGATAATTTAATTTGTATATGGCTTTTAGAAATGATATTAAACCGAAAAATAGCCCCTTTCCGTTCAAGGATATGTTGGCTGCTCATTCAACGCTGGCCAAAACTATTACTCAACGCTGACACAAGTACAGGAACGGTTTACGCTAGCGGCCGAGAGGTGAGAGATCACTATTCTTTACCCACATTTGTCATGCTTGTTTGCACGTACCGAAATATCATTGATTGAAATTATACTTATTTATCAATATTTTAATTTTACATTTTTATATTTGCAGTCTCGACATTGACGCTGCCTACAACAACATTTCCGGTCAAGAGGGCGTCCAATTCAATGTAAACAGCCACAAGACATTGTGAGGAGAGCTTGAGAAATGACACCGCCGTCTCTTCATCTTGCACACTCTCTCGCTCGCTCGGTAGACGAGAGAGAGAGAGAGAGTGCGAAATGGTGAGACGTGAGTACTCTAATTGTGGGAACTTTACGTTTAAATTATTCCACGTTTGAATTGGTTCCTTCTGAATGCCTACGTACCGACAAGACTAGTATTGATCTGGAAAAAATTAGGATAAGCTTTCCGTTTTTCTAAGGTTCGTCGGCACCGACACCTACCACGAACATTACGATAAAGACACGTATGAAGTGCTGGTGTCGTGGGTACGGGGCACGCCCCAAAGCGGCTTCGCTATTCAACTTGATTTCGGTAAAGCATTAGATCATAAATATATATATTTTACATACGAGTATTATGTCATTCAGGTTCCGCTAACGATCCGCTGATATCGACAACTACGAAGATCGACCGAACACTGACTATTCTTCCATCATTCATAATTGTCATTCTGGCTTTCCTGAGGGTGTAAATATCGAAAAATAATGAGCAAAATCAGACACAAAAAATATTAAATCATTCAAAGCAGTGTCTGACTTCAAAGGTACGGAAAAGGCACGGCTCCGGTGCTTTTCTGACTTGTGTGGGCCACGCCTCAAAAGAACGAAAAAGGCACTCCATCGTAGATTCGTTGCACTCAAAGAATAAGCTCTGACTAAGTGTCCGATTGAGCAATGGTTGAGTAACTTCATATTCGTATGAGAAAAAAAGCGAGATAGCACGTGAAATGGAGAGACGGAGATCGTTGGTCGAATGATCCATTCGCCCACAAACGAAAAGCTATTTGATAAGCGCGTCGATAACACTTTCCCTTTTCATCTCCAACCGACTTTACGGGTCAAATTTGTACAGAATGCGGTATCTAACTCTAATTTCTGCTTGTCTTTTGCATTTGGGTGAGTTCCGACTCATTTTCAAATTAAATTACTCCGATTTAGTTTATGCTCGAGTAACGTTCCCGAATTCGGAAGTGTTGCAGGCGCCTGACATTGCGGTTACAAATAAGGCAAGCGATTTGTGCTCTTTATTGTTCATGTTGAGAACCTTTACAGGCCACTTTCAAATGCAAAAATCAATGCAAAGTGTACGTTGACAGAATGAGCAGTAATTTGTACGTATCACAAAATGGGAAACTTATCACGAAGTTAGTTTTTTTTATTAAAGATAATATAAAAAGGGGGTTTGCAGTTTCAATTCGATCGTTGGTGGCAGCAAATATGTGCCGACGGGATTTTTGCTGCAGGTTCTAAATTGATTTTAGATAAAAAATTCAATAATTGAAATAATTAAAGCCCGGTGATTATGTGCTCGAAAATAGAGGAGACCAGAATCCGGAGTTCGTTTTCTACATTGTCGACACAACTGCTCGTAAGTTTTCATAATGAATTCATTTTTTTTAATTTATGAAGTTAATGTTTTTGTTGTTATTTTCAGAGGGTTTTATGAACTAATTTCAGCAAATTACGGCTCAGCTGTCTACACACCATCAGAAACAATGGGAATCGCTGTTAAGAACAAGGAGAGATACGTGACTATTCTCTCAAGCTACGAAGCAATGTGGTTCTCGGCATTTACGGGGATTTTTCCGGTAAGCACAGCATTTCGCTTTTTCAGCAGATAAACGCAGTCATTATGTTTTTCTCATGACAAGTCGACTAAATCGGAAATATCTACTGCGTCTTCTCTCTTGATTAGCGTAATTGTCTGAGCGTAGCAGTTTTAGACATTTTTTTGTGTTTGTTTTAAGTATAAATTCATTTTCCAGGACGGCTTTCCTCGTATCTATGCAACTGGCTATGACGCAGCAGACGATATACAATGTCGTCCAGTTTATCAGGCGAGGTCATTATTATCATAATTATTTTTAAACTGCAAGTCTAGATTTTGATCATTGCTTATTTTTGTCACTTTAAAATTGGAAACTTCAGATCGCAACTGAACGCGCAATCGTCCTGGCCTACTTTCGCCACTGCAGTTTACACGATTGATTTTGGTTTCGTGGGAGAACATAATGTGTCTGTCAACTATAGGAAAGGTAGACTGAGAAGTGTACTTTATAGACATTAATTAGAAGAATCGGTAATTATTTCCGAAATTTCAGTTGACGACCCACCTAAGGGCGCCGGTATGTCTACCGTGTACACATCGCCTGGTGAGTATCGGTTTTTATTACATTCATATAATGCGCATTGTATTAGGTTACGTCGGCTGCTCATTTGCCACGGATCAGAATTATTACTCTAAGCTGAGCACGACATACGATGACTTCGCGCTCATTGCTGAACGGTAAGAATTGAAACGGGTGTTTTAAATATGTAAAAGAGTTGACGTCTCTTCATATCATGCTATCTCTCACAGGTAAGATAAGGGACGAAAATTTCAACATTCACGAGCCGATTTGGCATGACTGCGAATCCAGGAACAATTTCAGGCTCGACATAAACGCACTTTACTACAGCATCACTGCCCCAGAAGCAGTTCACTTAAAAGTCAACGACAAGACAGTCGAGTGGGATAAATATTTCATTTTCCGTTCAAGAATTACCGAAAAAAAATCTCCTGTTTTGTGATGTTATTATAAAATTATTCAAGAAAAATTATAAATTCAGTCTCGTGGGCTCGAGCGCATACTCCACAAGCTACGGCAGGGGCACTTTCACTGTCTCCCTGTCATGGGAACGAAAGACGCCCGGGAGCAATTGGGCGATGCAGCTGGATTTCGGTGAGTTCATAGAGTGCGTAATATTCATTCATTCATTCATTCATTATTTATTCCGTCAAGTTAATGTACATAAAATTTCGATAGAGTTGACTATAGACGGATGTCCGTCGACGTTGTCGAATCGGTTCTTGCGGCAGCAAGGGTAGGGGGATGGGGTGGGGGAAGGGTAGAGATCAAAGATCAAGCCATGATTTAATTATAGATACAGGGAAAAAAGAGGTGGGTTGGGACGCAATAAATAGTCGGAATGAGTCACTTCTAGAGGATACAGTGGCGGAGGGCAATGAGTTCCAGAGACTGATAGTTCGAGATGCAACTGTGGTTTGGGAATTTGGAGGTAAAAAAGGCAGTGAGATTCGTAGGTTGTGCGAATTACGAAGAGGTCGAGAGAGAGGGGAAAGGCAAAGAAGGGATGAGGTGTCAAGGAGGGTTCTATTGTGTACAATTGAGTGAACAAACGACAAGTCGATCATGATATTGTTTGGTCATTGTGGTTGTTTGTTGTTGTTGTATTCAAATACCGTATTTCTCTAGATTTTCTCTAAAAATTAAGAAAAAAAGGCCTTTCAGGATCAACTAGTGAGCCCACTGGCCCACCGCCAACCGGCCCATCTGGTAAATTGATTTGAGGACTGTTTACGTATTTTGAATGTGCAAAACATTTTACAAAATAATTTTTTATTCGATTAAATTCAGCGACAACCAGCGATCCAGCCCTCACAACAACTACCAAGACCGGAAGATCGTTTTGCGCCCTATTCTCTGTTTTACTAATTACTGCGACATTTCTGAGTGAATAGACGATAAAGTTGTATTCATTATTGCATATTTCTGATGCACTTAATAATGAGAACGTTAATACTAAGCTAACTCGATTGCTTCTTTTGAAAATATTCCCAACTTCACTGAATCGGGATCGTTGAGTGCTGTGTTCTTTATGACATTAGTCATCGCAAATGGTACGTAGGCATAAAAATGCAATAAAAAGGGCGATATAAATCTTGCTGTCACCTAAAAGCGAAGATCGAGAGAATGAGCAAGAACCATGCAAGAAAGTCTTGGCAGAAAAAATACAGTTGTCTAAATACATTGCGCGAGAATATGAAGGATATAAAGAGGAACTCTTCATTCAGACTGTACGGCAAGTATAACCATGTCCTTGCCGTTTCATGAACAAGCTTCGTTCGATTACAAACGAATTTTTCGTCGAATGTAGTGTAGATGAATTATCTATTTACAGATGCACCTCGACTCAACACATATTTGCATTAATAAATTAGCCATCACATGTCGAGTGAGTTCCACTGATATCAGAGTGTTCGATATCTGTGGGAAAGTATATTGAAGAGGCTGAAGATCTATTGCCAATGCTATGCTATTCGTTTATTTTTTTCTACACGTATCTCTTCCACCAGGTTTTCAATATTTTGTTAGAATTTTTCGAAATCTCTGACTATTATACATCATCTTGATTCTTTGAGCTTCATTCATTGCATGCTTACAGAACAAAACAAACGGTCTTAAATTTTGAAATTGAATTTTATGCATTTTCGAAATATTTTTCGAAATTTGATGTCATTGTCTATTTCGAAATTGCGCAAACCGTATAAAAGCGCTAGAAAACTCGCCATTTACATCCCAACTATTCCTTTGCTTAATATTCTTCATTTATCACCAAATATTTTTTTTAGTATTTTGTAAAAAAACTAATTTCAGAAAATAATGGATTTTTCTGGACGTTACGACGACCATCCCTGGTACGACGGACAGGATGAGGAAGATTTCGAAGCCGACATGGAAGCATATCACGACAGCTTCTTCAGATGAAGAGTAGTGGTGAGTTACAACAAATCGGTCATCTTTGTATCTATGCACTTGATATTTGCCGCCAATTTTCGTAGCTAACCCATGCGAAAATTTTTGCAGAGTCATCAAGACGCGGAACTATATTCCATCCCCGTTTTTCACAACTATCGCCAGCCTGCCCACCGTTTCTTCATTCAATGCAACATCGATAAAGTTATGATCCGACATAAAAGAAACTTTGCCAACTAATTTCACACATCATATCGCTCTTCATTGCGTTTCCTTTTCCGGCGAGAGGGTATGAGAGACGAATTCTCAACAACCGCCGAGTCCTGAAGATCGTTGAGAATTGTGCATATTGTTCATTGCGGTGTGAAAAATGCAATAAAATTGAGTGATAAATATCACCATGAAGCAAAGTCGCATGCTATAATGATAACGAAGTGAAAACGCCCTTTTTGAAGGAAATGAGTGGGAGTGATGATGAGTGAGCATTTCCACGTGAATTAAGAAAACTTGACCGGTAAGCGGAATCATCATGAAGATTTATCTGAAGTCTACTCGTCTATGACTATAATCACTCTGTACAAAATCAACTTGAAATCACAGTTCTCTGAAGGAACAGACTTGCAGAAATGGATGACTGTACAACTTCATGCAAACAATAAAAATTCATTCGACGTGTCATCGATGTCTCAAACTCACGCTAAAAATTGCACACTGAGTCACCCAGACCATTGATCCGATTTGATCTCTTAGTTTCGCTTGCTCTCTCTCTCTGGGACAGAAAAATAGAATGGAAGACGTATGAATGGTCTCTATTTCCCATGGTCGCTCACTTCTCAAACAGCAGAGAGATTATGGTGAAGTGAGAGACATTCTGAGACACGATAAATGTCTACCAAACCACAAGAATGGAAGACGGGCGAATCTCAACGCACGCTCTCTTCATTCTTTGATCGATTAGAAAGTATGGCGAAGTGAGAGACACAGACAATCGTTGAGTGATGAGACAGAATGGAGGGTGAAACGAGCGAGATCAGTGCTTGTCATTTGATAAGGGCGATGAAAGGAAGAGACGCCCTCGAGTTCAGACGATTCATCATTTCACACGCTCGATCTTTTGTGGGCTTGGTGTCCCAATCAAACCATCATCTTTTTGCGCGTTCTTTTCCAAAAATATTTGTGAAAAAATTTTTTTGATTTAATTTTTGTACTATTTTTGTAGTGGAGTGTAGGAGACGAAGTGGTGTAGTGGTCTATGGCGCGCCCTCCCATTCCATTCTACCTGGGTTCGATTCCCGGTCACCGTCCCCGCCCCACCAAGGCGCCCGAAAGGGGAATTGGGAGTGACTAGATCACGCGGTAAAGTAGGTCCGAAGAAGAGATTGGGCCCTCCGGACTGAATTGGCTTAATATTCACTGGCCTAGCAGTGATCTCCCGCAGGACGCAAGTGCCTAGATTAACGGGATGACCTTTACCTTTTTTTTTTTTTACTATTTTTGGCATGAACTCTCGATTCAGAAGGATGCTCGGTCTCTCCATATTTCTCGCCGTTGTGTGTTCGATCGCCAATGCCAGAGTGACGTTCACCACATCGGAAGTCCTCGACAATGTCGATCTCAAGGGGCCGACTGGGACGACGGTTGGGTTTATTATGGAATAGCTTTGCCTTGGCAAATGAGAAAGCATTGTCCTTGGTAAATCTGAAACGTCACTTCAAATACAAAATTTGAGGCCACATTCCGGTGCTACGCAGGCTGCAAAGTGTACTCGCCAACGCGAAACGCGAATATCGTCATTCTGGATAGTGCTGGGAAGCAATATAAAAGGTATTAGTCATCATTCAAAATTTCTAGATTCTCATTAATCTGAATTTTTTAGCTTGATCGATCTGGCAGACTTGAAAACAGGAGATTTCTATGAGCTACCGGTGCGTTTTTGATGTTGTTGCTAATTTGCGTAATCGAATCGCCATTCTCGATGTTAAACACTAGATATAGCGAACAAAAGAATGAATTTTTAAAGGAAAGCTCGAATCTCTACAAGCTGCAGAACAAAGGTGCTGCTGATCCTTCATTCGTGTTTTGGGCAGTAGAGAAGGGAGCGAGTAAGTTCATTTGATTTCTATAATTCAGAGTATAATAGGGCGCCACTAGCACTATCCTTAGAAGTAAATGCATTACCTGTGACATGGAAACCGTAAGAATACGTATACTTCTGGGCAGACTACAGTCTATTTAATCCATCTGATCACTTTCCTGTGGGCTGTCGTACACTGTAGTCTTGCACCCCGTCTCAATCCCTAATCGCTTGTCAAAAACAGGGCAAAAAAATGCACTGTTAGATTTGTTAAGAATGTTTAGCCTTGCTACATCAACGTCACTCGTTTCAGCCAACTACAACACCAATGTGCTGTACGTAACGTCGGGCTCGCAGATTACCGTCCGTCCGAAGACGGGATCCCTTTTGACGGTGATGTCGTCCAGTGGAGCCGTGCGATTCCACGATTTCAAGGGAGATTTCACGGTTAGAGATAGTTATATAGGCTAAAACAGTCTAAAACAAAGTCAGCTGTAGAAAATTACAGAAAAGACACTTGCCATAATCCATATTCTGAACGTGTCCGATAATATAGGCTGATGTGTCCGATGGCTCAGTTGACATGTCCGATCACTGGCATTTTTTTGACATTTAAACAACTTTATCAGCTGGTTATTGGTGGGATCTCAGCTGGGTTGCCATAAGAGTTCTCCACTGAGTTCGGTCGCGTGCGATTTAAAGAAATTGAGCACCGGCGGCATTGACAAAGTCGTCTCTCCATCGTTTCTGTGGCCTCCCGCGATTTCTTCTTCCTTGCGGAGTCCATTCGAGAATCCTTAGACACCACCTTTCGTGGGAGAAGTTCGAGAGTCTTTCAGCCCACATTCAATTACGCTTTTCCGCCCTCTCGCACAACATCCTTCAGTTCTCTCTACAGGGTGCCCTTCCCTCCGTTTACGCTACTCCCGCTGACTCCATATCGAATGCTCAATGCAGAGCTGTTTATGAAGCGATGTAAGTCAACTACCATTTATCCTCCTGAGACTCATAGTGAGTCCTTTTAATTTTCTATACAATATTTTCAGAAATGCTCCTTCTGTCCCTAACACGTCCTTCCCGGTCTACTCCCCTATTGCTACCATCAATTTCAAGAAGACAGGAGATGGCAAATCGGTGATCATCTCTGGAGAACCTTGTAAGGAATTCGTCATTTATTGAGATTCATATTTTCTACAATATGTAAAATATTATTTTTATTAAATACTTTCAATGCAAAAAAAAAGTTTTTCAGATGTGCAAACATCCACTGGCCAGGACGCATCCGCTGTGTATGTCTCACCGGGTGAGTAAAGACGATCGTTCTCATAGTGAATCAATGATGCTTTCGACACCAATCGACAAACACACAATTATTTGTAAATAAATATTCACCACAGGTTACGTCGGATGCAAGAACGTCGGTGATTCGCTGTACACTTCCCTGTCTCTCATTACGAGTTTTGACAGCTCGTTTAAGGTCACGGATTCGAAGTAAGGAAATAATGAAAGGACTGAATTTCACAAAGATATATTTTAGCGGTCTCTCCGTCATCTGCGATGGCGATTACACGATCGCAAATCAGGCCGATGCCATTACTCTGACTGTCAATAATGATGTACAAAAGTGAGTTAAAGTTCGTATATTTATCGCGTTATTAATTATTTGTCAATTTTGCAGACTGTATGGTTCGAAATCGGACTACTCGAAGATCTACTCAGCCAATTCCTTCCAAATCGGCGTGAAATGGGCAAAGAAAGAGGGCAGCACGGATAGATTTGCGATGCAGATTGATGTGAGTTGACGATCTGTCTTTTTTAGTTAAATTACAGTTAAAAAATAGTTTTAATGGGAATATCGACGCTCGTAAAAAACGCATGAAAATATTAACGGAATGATTTGCGATGCAGATTAGTGTGAGGAACTATCCTTCCGGGCTTCTTTCGCAAGTCTTTCTTTGGCACTTTTACTAAATATTTTTCAAGAACAGCAATAAATCAAGCAAAACAATAAGCATTACAGGTAATGAGCACCAAGGAAGAGGGTGATATTCAGACAACGACTAAGAGTGGAAATTTGATGACCATCGGGAGCTCGTTGATGATGATTCTTTCCGCTGCTATGCTTAGGCTTTGATTTGTCATTGTACTAGGAAGCATAATAACTATCAAATTCACAATTCGATTGGTGCAATAAAACTATAAAAAATCTGTGCAATAATAGAGACAAATAATAGAGGAAACGAGAACAAATAGTTGAAAAGTACAGCCCCACTTCTTTCTCCGAAGTTTCGTACCTGTGGTCCTTTGATCTTTCGGTTTTCCCCTGAGCAATGACTCACCTCCAAGTTGTGCAATAATGTGCAATCCCTCCCTTCGTTTATAAGCACGAGAGAAAGGGTTTGAAGCGTTCTCTCTCCTCGAGTATCCAATGCTCAAGGAGAAGAACCACCGGAAATTCCGCAATTTTTGGACCAACACTAATTCGGCGACGATTCGAAAGGTAATTAAGGAAATTAGTTTATTAATTTAAAAATTCAAAAAATATTTAGGAAATTATCGCGGACGATTCGAGCGAGCGACTTGTATGGAACAGAAAAGGCACGGATTTCGAGGATTGGGAGAAGGTACGCCTATTTACTATGAATGTCATGTTTTTACTGAGCATTGGGTGAGCACTTAGAGACGATAAGGGCTCCCGGTTCTAGTGAGAGCCCGAGAAATGATACCGCCGTCACTTCATTGCACACACTCTCTCATCGACCGAGCGGGCGAGATAGTGCGCAAAATGAAGAGACGGCGGTATCATTTCCGGAGCTCTAGTGCTAGTTATTCCTATTTCAGCGAACATCCACCTCCTGCACCCTCCTTCGCTCCGACCCCTTCGGTATTCAGAGCTGCTTTCTCGATTATTCGCTGAACAAGAAGAAGCGATGGGAGATTCCGAACGAATTTGGGACGAGGATTGAGGAAATTCAGGTGTGTTTCACTTCCACGTTAACAATGATGATTTGAAAAATATGAAGTGCTTCTTTGTTTCTTACTCACAAAAAAATCAACGGTTCATCTATTGGTGTTAACGCATTAATTTTCAGGACCCTTTCCGCAATCTGCGTGTATCATCCTCACTCCACACCGTAGACCACTCTCATAATCTCTTCCTTGATCTCTACATGGGCAATCCGATCGTTGATCAGCCATGGTAATTTTTTCGTCTTTTTTTGGTCCAACTCTTTATCACATCTCTCTTTCCGAACCCACTCCAATTTCGACGTAGTTGTTACCGGACCACAAAGTTCTGTTGTTCATTGTTTAAAATGTTATTCATATTTTTCAGCAATTCCCTGTACGATGTTTCCCGGGACGGCTCAACTGTGACCAAAAATCATTCGCAAACGGGCAAGACCAACATGCGATTGTTCCTATCACCTTCTGATGTGAATGTTATTAAGACGAATGATAAGCATAAGGTAAGATCATTATTTATTTAGTGAAACGAATAGAAAATTTAGCCCCTTCACATTCACTACTTTGCCTGGGAGATTGCTGATTCGTGTTCACTGTATAATAAGAGAGCGAGTTCGTGAGTTTTTTTTTATTTGTATCCTTTTTTAATTTAAAAAATAATCATGTGATTGCAGTAGGAAGAAAGATCGAAGCTGGAACGGAATTTCTCGAAGATGTCCGAAATATTTCAATGGCCGTTTCGAGGATGATTATGTTGATTACCAAACGTGTAACTAAATTTCAAAGGGTGAACAATAAAATAATTACGAGTACATATACATTGCACATTATGTGAGCTGGGGCATGTCAGCGAGGCACGGAACGTGAATCAATAAATAATCGACAACGGTTGCCTTTATCTAATCATTCCGATTATGAATAATATTATGAATAATCGCAATAATTATGCGACATAGAACAATAATTCAACGCATAAGCGTAGCAACAGAAACAGACAACATGAGCGAGATCCCGATGGTAACAACGTTTACACCTTTCGTAGTTGTGGTATCAACATTTTCATTTTTCTTAATTGTTGTTTCGAGGTCTCCACTCTCGGCAGTTGTGGTTTCCAGGTACTCAATGCTCATCGTTGTGGTTTCGACTTGTTCACTCTTTGCAGTTGTGGTATCGAAGTCTCCATGTCCAGTGCTAGTTTCAACGTTCTCCTTGTCGGTCATTACCTTAAATGTGTGTGCATTTTTCAGTATTGTTTCTTCAGGAGCATAAATATGCCCATTTATACTAACTTTTTTATCTGTATTTTCATCAACTCACATCAATCTGCATTGCAAATCTGTCTGTGCTGCCATCTTTCTTATTCCAATTCACTTCGATGTGGAAGGAATTAGCTGAGTAGCTCTTCGAGAAGTCTGAATTCGCCCCGTACAGTCTGAAATGTTACGATTAATCCTCATAGATCTGCATACACTGAACTTCCACTAATGTCACTCGTGAATCATGGCGCAAAAGTTCCGAAATGGCCAAGTCTTGTTGTGCAGAATACAACTCCATTTCTTCAGCCGATATTTAATTTAATCGTCTTCCAAATATATTCGAAAATTTCGCAGAAACAAAAGCTTACTTCAGCACATCATCGTTGACAGTCAGCGTTAGGGCGTCGGCCTGATTCGCGATTGAGTAGTCACCATCGCAGATGACGGAAAGGCCGCTGAAATGGTGCAAAATATCATGATTTTGCATGACCGAACTACTATCAGGGAGTATAATCCACTCTTATCAATAGGACAACGTGCTTTTTCAGATAATATTCATGAAATATAGATGGGCAAGAACTCACTTCGGATCAGAAACCCTGAATGAGCTGTCAAAGCTTCCAATCAAGGGAATGGAAGTGTAGAGCGAGTCACCGACGCTTCTGCAGCCGACGTAGCCTACAAATAGTTCATAAATAAATTGAATATCAGTCTCAATCTCCAGATGTTATGAATTAACTCTGATAAACATCGCTTGTGCTCACCCGGTGAAACATACACAGCCGATGCGTCCGTGCCAGCGGACGTCGTTACGTCTGAAACGTATTAAATTTATGTTCTGATATAAAAGCGGAAAGATAATGCGCATTGCTCAATTTATTCGTTGAGATGTTGGTTGCTATTCTGATCATTAAAATGCTAACAGTAGGCTGTGGTTTTTTAAAGTAATTTAATAGCGTACACTGCTCCCCAGAGATAATTACTGAATTTCCTTTTCCCGCCTTCTTGAAATTGATGGTCGCGATCGGGGAGTAGACGGGGAATGACGTGTTTGGCACTAAGGCAGCGTCTCTGAAAATGAGTATACATATTAACATCATTATCATACCTTTCGAAGAAAACTAAAAAAAAAGTATCCTACATAAATTTCCGTGGTGATTAGGTCAAAAATGGAAATAAAAATCTCACATCGCTTCGTAGACTGGTCGGCACTGCGCACCCGAAATTGAGTCCGCAGGCGAAGTGTAAACGGAGGGCAATGCATCCTGAATAGTTTATTTGCAACCACAGATAATGTTACCGTAATGTTACCAATCATGCAAAATTAAACCAGAAATGATAATATGCGAAATGATAATAATAAGTGAAGGATTCTTTAAAAAATTAGTCGGTATGTGACATCCTCGAAAAAGTCACCGTGAAATCGCCCTTGAAATCGTGGAATCGCACGGCTCCACTGGACGACATAACTGTCAATAGCGAGTCCGTCTTCGGGTTAACGTTTGTCTGTGAAGCTGACGACACGTAGAGCACTTTAACATTGTAGTTGGCTGAAAGGAGCAATTGTGTGAAGGCATGCAGTTGTGTGAAGCGGTACGCCTTTTCTGATGTAATTTAAACATTTTATTAGCAATCCATAATTTTGGGAAACAAAATTCGAATTAATTTACTGGCTCCCTTTTCCACAGCCCAGAATACGAATGAAGGATCAGCGGCGCCGTTGTTCTTTAGCGTGTAGAGATTTACGCTCTCCTGGAATAATGTAATTAAACATGAATTTAAAAATGAAGTTTTTTTGAATGTATACTTTTCAATCCGTGCACTTTTCTCACCGGAAGTTCATAGAATTTGCCCGTTTTCAGGTCTGCCAGGTCGATCAAACTGAAACACGGCAAGTGTTGAATGTTGAATTATGAGGAAGCATGGTATACTGCTTCAGCGAGAAAAAGGAAGAAATACCTTATGTATTTCTGCCCAGTGTTGTCCAAGATGACGATATTCTCGTTTCTTGTGGGCGAGTAGACTTTGCAACCCGCATAACATCGGAAAGTGGCCTAAAATCATATTCGCCAAGATGGAAGAAATTGCCTCTTCATTTGTCACACTCAGGGTGACGTTCAGGGTGACGAAAGAGCATGCGAAATGAGGAGAATAATTTTTGGCCAATCCGAAAAAAATTGAAACCAACCGTCGTGCCAGTTGGTCCCTTGAGATCAATGTTGTCAAGAACTTCCGAAGTGGTGAACGTCACTCTTGCATAGATAGGGGCCACAATGTGGATAGCCGATTTTATGCAATGGGATCAAATTAGTGTTCAAACAATCCCTCATGGGCCCAATAACATCATGCTTTTTGCCGTTTGTCGATATCGTGTCTCTGAGCTGCGCTAGAGCCCAAGAAGTACGCGCGCATCGCACTGGGGAAGAGGAGGGAAAGGCGAGACGAGAGGGAAAGGGGGCGGAGTCTCATTTGCGTGTGTCTCTCTCCCTCCCCCCGCCCTCTCGCTCGCCTCTCCCCGCCCAAAAGGCACAAGCCGGGGAAGCATGCTAAAAATCTGATTTTTTCACTAAAAATCCTAAAATATTCCAATTAGTCAATAAATTTCTACAGGTTTGAGGTACATATTCCAGAAAGTCTCAAATTGAGACTTTTCTGTCTTTTTATCGATTTTTGACTCGCATAGAGAAAACTTTTTCAAAGTCTGTAAGAATTTATTGAAAGGGGATGGTTGTAGTTATCCAACGCGCCCTAGAACGCTTGATTTGGTTAAGAATGAACTTTGTGCTTCCCCGTCTCGTTTTCATTGGAGGGGCATGTCACACCAAAGTGGGCGGGGCTTGTGGCCCCTATGCATAGACGACCAAACAGAGAGTAGCGAGAAAGATAGAAAGACCGAGCATCCTATGAAATGGATGTTCACGAATTTTTTTTTAAATAAATGCAAAAAATAAATACTCAGAAATAAAGTTAAGAGAACAGCGAAGATGTCGAATGCGATTACCTAATCTTTCAAAGTATAAACAAACGTGATTTTCGAAATTGCTGATAATATGAAACTGTTAAAAACAACCAACACCGTGGAAAATGCAAAGCGAAAGCCTTTTCATCTGAGACTGAACTCAACGACAGAAACGAGAGCGTCTCTCCTTTCATCCTCTTATCAAGTGTCCGTTGCTTCTTCCATTCTTATTCAGGGCGTCTTTCCAAGCGAGAGAGTATGGGAAAATGAGAAAGGGCAGACTATTCGCATGTCTTCAATTCGATCTCTTTCACTTTATAGCTTATTGAAAATTGGAAATTCTGTGATCTGGCGCATAGTGATGGAGAAATGGAATCTCACTTTCTTACAAATGTCGAAAATTTCAAAAACAAAAATTTGCACGGCTTTCACCAAGACCACGGAAACGGTCAAATTGAGGATGGTTAGGTCGATTATTTATCATGATATTCTATTTGACGGCGGGGTGTTTTGCAATGGTAATTTTGTCCCGGAAGCCTAGCTTCGTCACAACCAACCGAGCGGGGTGTAGTGTGTTCTTCCCTTTATTTCACTTGTATGATAAACGACAACGATACGTTCCCATTCAGTCTGTGATGTTCTATGTTCCCGGGGCAAATTCCGAACAAATGCTTAACGCCATGGTGACTATTCCTCGGGGGTAATAAAGTGAGGGGTGTGAGCTCTTTCGCTCTTTCTCTCGCCGCGATGACTCACCCCCGCACCCAATGTTGTGCAATATTTCTACACCACCCGTTTCCATACTTATTGCTGAGGATTCGTCTCGATATACGTTCTTTTCTATCATTTTTCCGTTTTACCCTTCAAATTTTGGAATATGTTCTTATTTTTCGATTGTTCCGCATACTGTTGTCAATATTTCGGCGCCTTTTCGTCACTAACAGCTCTCTTTGGCTACTTTTTGACCTTTCGCTGTATTATTTCAAAACTTATCATTTTGCTCGATTTTCCAGCTTTTTATTTCGTTACCGAAATCTTTCAGCAAATGCGCAAAGAGAAGCATCAGCGTCGCTTCCACAACTACGTTTGCCAGACAGGACCCTCGTACATTAGAAAAGTATTTTTGCCGTTTATATTGAGCAATGTTTTATAAAATATTCATATTACTTTCGCTGTTTGCAATCTTTACATTTTCAGGACACTATCCCATTCGATTCGTGCGAGGTCTACCCAATTCGCACGGGATGGGAGCATGCGCAGACGAGGAAAACCTGGGAGGAGGTGAGCTCTGTCACCGCTTTTACAGTTTTTGTTTGTACACATTCAAATCACGCTCCTTTGCTTCTTTTGGTAAAGCCAAGCATGAGAAAATATTGAGCTCTTATTTTATATTCTTTTTAATGCTTTACATTTGTAGAATTTTGTTTGGATTCTTCCTTTCGTAGTGCCCATTTGATCGTACAAGACCAAGTATATATATTTGCTAACCTTTACCGTTCAAGGCCATGATTCCATTCGACAACTCTGTCATCTTCCGTGAAGATCCCTTCGGAGTGAATGATTACGCAGTCAATTTCTCCCTGAACAAGAAGAAGCGATGGGAAATTGGCGAGGAGATAGCGGGAAGAATCGAGGAAGTGCAGGTGTGTTTTTTGCATAGTTGGAAGGCGGGGAATTCAGTTCACTCGCAAATTCGACCCAAGATATTTTTCACATTAGATTGAAATTGAAGCGCTAAAAAATTCTCAACGATTCATTGGCATTTGCCATTATTTTTACAGGAGTTACCTGCAAAGTAACAGAGACAAAAACAATTGTTTCAGGACCCCGACAAGAAGCTTCGCGTCTCCGCCTCGGTTCATACCCAAGACGTCTCCCAGAACGGCTACTGGTTCAGCGGAACGCCCCGGGATCTCGGATGGTGAGGCAAACCGCAAATCTTATATTAAAATCTATACATAACAGCTGGCCTTACCGATGGGTCCTACCTAGCGGTGTGTTATGACCGTAAAATCGCTTGACGTGGATACACCTTTACCCTTTATACGTAACTATAATCGAAATCTTCAGAATAACCGTATCTCAAAAAAAAATTACAAAAACAGTTCGATAATTTCAATTGCAGCACCGAATACCACTCTGTAACTCGCGATGGAGTCGTGGCTCATCGCAAGTCGGAAAGTGGAAGGACGCGACTGAGGACCTTCAGTCATCCGTCAGTCTCTCCCGTCAAATTTGTATCTAATAGGCGGAAACACCTGACAGTTTTTCTTAAGGAATTCTCTCAATTAGTATTTGCCGTAACATTTTCTCCATTATTTCATCAGTACGATTTTTTTCGATTTGTATACAGTTTCAATCTCTTTAATTCGTGTCATGAATCGTGACAGTGAGTATTTGCAGTACTCCCCGTCCCGCTCGCTCTCCCTCAGCTCGCTCAGCATTACGTAGCAGAGTGAGACACTTCGCCCACGAGGACAGCGATCTTCCCGTCGAGAAGGGCAGTAGGTATCAGGTGAGATTTGAAGTTGGAAACAGGGGTGTGCAAAAAATTTCACTCACTCCTCATTTTGCATGCTCTCTCACTATGTCTGATCGACGAGTTAGCATTGCGAAATGAGGAGTGCGTGATATGTTCGCACAGGCCTGGTTGGAAATCAGGATCTCTCCCTCTAATCAAATCATCTATTTAACCCATTCTCTCATCGGTCAGGGATGCGAGAGAGTCCAGAGTTGCTTTTTTGAGTCCAAAAGTTGAAATGTCGCATGTGAAGCGTATAACGGATATAAATTTATCGATAATGATTCTTTCAGAAAGTACACGTCCACTACACCACCGCCAAGCTGACCTCTCTGCCCTCCCTGCACAACAAAGTGTCTCACAGGTGAGCTCTATCCCACTCTTTTGACTCACATCCAACCCTGATGACAAGCCTCGAAAGGTCTCGATATTGATAATTGTCTATCTATAAATGAACACAATTGAATTTTTAAAATAAATTGAAATGTTTACAGAAGCTGGAATGACTACTGGGTTCCCTACGGTAAGGAATTCAAATTCGCGAGGGGCACTGATTTCGAAGATGAGAGTGGCGGTCTGTGCAAGTGAGTGCATTGCCTTTGACAATCAATTCTTTTCATGATTCATCGCGCTTTTCTCAATCCAATAAGAGTAAAATGTAATGAACCCTGAAACATAACATGCTCCGAAACTCATTGTGCATTTCAATTTTCCATCCAGAAATGAACAAAAAAACTGAACGGTGTTGAAGACCCAAAATGAGAGCATTTCTCTCTTCAGATGCATGATTAACGAGTGCGATGACTACGACGATCGAGTGTATGATGATATGATCGAAGAATGGGACGAAGAAGAGGAGGAGGTGGATGAGGAGGACAGGGTTGGTTATTCCATATACAATTTAGTTTAGTTGCGAAATTAATGCATTCGCAATATTTCTACAGTGTCCTGAATTACATTAATATAGTGTATGATTCAGAAGGAGTTCGACGTAATCGATCACGAAGTTAACCGTTCTGATGAAATCGTCGTTGTCGATCGTACTTCCCTTCCCATCGTGGTCGAAGACTTGTCCGCATTTGTTGTAAATAATAGGAAAATGAGAAATAGAAAGTAATTCAAGTGATCCAATACGAGTAATCTTTTTTTATTGTACGAGTTGTATTTAATTTATGATAGCATACCTTATCGAGTAATTCAGATAAATTGATCTGTTGTACGTTGGTTGAAACACAACACAAATTTCATTATATCGAGCAAAACATCCAGATCTATGCGAAATTTATGACCAGAAATACACGATAGACAACAAACTGATCATAGTAAATAACGATTATCAAGCAAAATGATAACGGGAACTCAATTATTATTCATATCAGGGACTACCAACTTTCCGTTTCTGAAATCTGAGAGTAGTGTTCTAATATCGGGTCTGTTCTTGATTTCCCCTATTTTGTATTGTATACTTGTAATGGTTCGATGCGGAAGCTGACGATGAATATCGGCTATATTTTCAGCCGAAAGCCAGTGCTCCTGCGTGGAGTTCAGCTCGCGTTGCATGATCAGACGCTTCCTGAAAGTTCGATGATCTGCGTGCATGTTCTTTTCACTTTGAAAATCAAAAGGTAAAGCTGTATGCACGACAAGCGATTTTACAGTCGATATACAACGCTAGGTGGGTAAGGCCAGCTGTTTTTTGAACATCGATTTCTGAACAACTTACAAGCAGATGGTCACGAGGACATCGGTTTCCTGCGTCGTCCAGTTCACCACTGGGCTGGTGCATAACGCTGCAGCAGCTGTGAGTCTCGCAGCTGGTGCAGCGACAGGAGTGGAAGGCTTAACTCGGAGACGTTGTGCTTCGCGCTCGTGGAAATCCGGTTTGAAGTCGTGATCCTCTTCATCCTCCTCCTCAGAGTCTTCGTCGAAGTCGCTGTCGGCTTCATCTCGGATCTGCGGGTCCACCTCCTCCTCCTCCTCGTCGAATACGTCATCGTTAGCATGAGAGGCATCGGTGATCGCCCGCTCCGCTGCCAGTGCGGCCGACCGTCGGGATCTCGACGATGCGGTCGAGGGTTTCGGAGAAGCCGTGAATGCATTAGGAGCAGTTGCATTGGACATTGTCGCAGACTTGAAGGCGTCGGCAGGAACAGATGGTGAATAGGGAGCGAGAGCGGAGGGCTTGATGCCAATGACTGATCCCGTGTAAGCGAAACGTTGAGGAGAATCGACAAGTCGAGGCACCGCCTTCTGGAATGCAAACGTTTTCCTATATCACAGATTCATTCACATGCCTGTGCAGGTACGCTCTGCTTCTTACTCAATACGGAAGTTCTATGAGGAGAGCTCTTGGACGATGAAGGGATAAACGGTGCTGGGATGTTCCACATCCTAGCCTTCTTCACATCTGGCTCATCTTCCACAGCTTCCTAAAATTAAATGAATTAAAATTATTTTGAATCTGGCGAGCACTTTGCGATGTCATTCTTGCATCACTATGAAGTTAATAAAAACACTGTTTCAAGAGAGCCCTTTTCGTCACCACGATTGCCTGATCTTTCACCTCCCGGTCATCGATAAATTGTATTCATTATTATTTTGATAACTAACCTGCTTCACAACTGCAACTGATCGCCGTCGAGATTCCCCCTTCGAAGTGGCATCTGTGATCGCAGTAGGAGACGATTTGCGATTTTGAACTTTGGAGCCAATGCCGGAAGAATTGGGTTGAGGAGAGGCGAATGTGCTCGGTGACTCGGAATTCATAATCGTCTGAAAGAATGGCATTAATAAATCAAAATACCGTCGACATTAATTTCATATTCTTATTATGGGTGAAGTTTATAGCAAAGGGCTCCCAATCAAAATGAGTATGGTCGTGAATTCCCTTACGTCGAGATTCAGAAGCTTAGGCACGGCTTGTGATCGTCTGAGGGAATTTTTCGGAGTCGACGTGGGAGAGGCAGCGGGTGATGAGGGGGCTTCCTCCTCTTTCAGAGTCTCTTTCGGTGTAGTCATAGACTGAAATATGAAATATAAGAATGGAGAATTGTGATTCACGCATTTCCTCCGCTGACTTTTGATCTAATAAGAGAGTATTTACAAAGGAAGTGTTTTAGAGTCATCAGGATCGATGTTTTAACACATCTTGGGGGAAAGGATTTAAACTCGCCTTTTTGATCTTCTTCCCAGTATTGACAGTTGCGCGTCGAGGAGCCTTTTTGGCGAAGAGTGAAAGGGCCAATTGCGCTGCCATCTCATCTTTTGTAACGGCATCATTCGAGGTTGATGGCGCGTCGGCAAATTGGCTCTGCGATGTCTTCTTGACAGTGGGATTCGCGGTTGAATCCTGTAGGCATTAGTATTTATGTGACTTAAAAAAAGCTCCTCTCCAAGTGCAAGTAAAATATATACATACGTTTAGAACGATTTGCTCACCTCTTTCTGTTCGTTCTTCACGATCTTCTCGTTCCATCGTTCATTGAGTTTGACAGTTCGCTCGGGCACATCGAAACTCGCCTCTCCCAGACCATCCTTTTCAAATTCCATTGCGCGTCGCTTGTTGAGAAGACGCTATTAATATATTTCATAATATAGTTATCATAATGTTATAAATTTTATGGTTATTTATATTTGCCTTGTATCAATTGTGAAGCTACGCAATTGATTAGCTTGTAAGATTGGAAATTTAATGTTTTAAAATATGGTGTAAAACTCACGAAGAATGAGTACACAAGAGAGTTGGGTCTCGTGAGTCCCTCAGGAAGGTTGACTTTCTTCTTCTTGAGGAACGCTTCAAGAAGCGCTTCCCACTGGACGATTTCGGATGGGTGAATGAGTTCTCCGAGGATGTCTGAATTGAATTTTCGATTTTTTGTACTCACATCTTCCAAATTACCAAAGGGTCTAGACGAATACAAGCAACAGTCAAAATCAACGATATCGCTACAGAATCGATAACTAGCTCACCCTCATCCATTTCCATCTTGAGTGAACGCAATGAAGAAGACAAAGGGATCCCACAGGGATTACCGCCCTTGAGAGTCGTCTCCACTCCGAACTGAAAGACTTCCTTGGTTATATTTACAGGAAAAATATCTTTTATCACGCCTTCAAATAATGAATTAGGAACAGAGCTCAAAACGCTGCATCCATCACACAACGTAAGAGAGGAGGTGAAATGAAGAGACTGTGGCTCGTATCTCAATCTCTATTCATAACTCACATGCTCTGGATGATAAAAGATACGTGAATCTTCACTGATCAGAAAATCATCCACTTCGAAGGTCTAAAAATTAATTGTTGTTAGTTTGTTCGTAAATCGTGATGATATACCTTGAAATCGGTTTCTTGATAATTCTCCAGAATTCTCTGCCACTGTACGTATTCTGGGCATTCTTCTGAATATTTAAATCGTACTTTGATTTATTAAAAGTATAATACCGATTGTCTCGTTCACCAGCGAGTTCCTCTTCCTAGTGTTGAAGTCTCTCTCGTTAGGCTGAAATGTTATAAAAATGTTGCTTTAGTGTAATAATAAAGATCGGCAACATTTCCGTAGGCTGATGTGAAAATTTCAGTCTACAGTAAAAATTATAAAGATTTCTCATTCATAAAACCATTTTGCACTCACAATAATGTGATGTCTCCTCTCCTCCAAATACTTCTCTCCCACATACATCAGTCCCTTATTCTGACGATTGCGAGGAACTGGGCGAATGTGACGACGACCCGTTACTTTCTCAATTATTTTACTTTTTTTTAAATATTTTAAATTATTTTTATAAATATTTAAATTACTAAAAAACAATTAAATGTACCTCGACAAGATGATCCATGTAGTGCAGAAATACCTCATCCGCTTGCGGGTACTTTTCAGTCTTTTGCAGCTGCAAAACGTATATTTTTTAAATATTCCAAACTCATCGAAGCAAGATAGCCCGCCCCCTCTTCATGCTAAAAACTTCACCTTATGAATGTTACTTGGTTTTGTGTTACGTCTCTCGATAAACTATGATTATTACCTTCAATTTGTCTTCATGTTGGACAATCTTCATCTGCATTTTCAGACTGCGAGGATGGATGAAATTGCCGCCGAAAACGAGCGTGTCGACCGGCGTGAACACTGCGTGAATCCAGCCTGAAAATATTTAAATTCGAAACCGGAGAAGTGGCAGAATCGAGAGGGTGATGCATAGGTCGGATTTGGTTCATCAATACTTCAACTTCGGAACAATGACCTAGGGGCAGTGGAGTTCTCTGAGGAATCAAAAAAATGGTTACCTGCTGGAAGAATAAGTGTGTTGCCTGCTTTCAAAATCACTCGAGTGCATCTGAAAATATTTTTTATTGTAATTAAAAAAAATTAAATAAAAAAGGTTTTGTAAAATCGCTCACTTTTCAACATGATCCCCGAAGAATGTATCGTCATCCTCATTCAGTAAATACTTCTCATACTTTTTGATATTCTCGTCAGTCGGCTCGATTATGAAGAATACCTGACGTTTTTAGGATGACTTCATATAGATTACTCATGTCAAAGCGGTGGTTTGCAAGAGAACAAATGGTGAAAGCAAAAAAAACTAGAAAACATTAAAATAATATGTGGCTGACCTTCTCTCCCTTGAGCACGTGATACCACACGCTACTCCCATGGAAGTCAATGTGAAATCCGGTGTATGAAGCGGATGCACTCATGAGGCAGAAACTGTAATTATATTCTAATTAATAATTAATTTAAGTTTCAAGTAAAATCAAAGAATTTGGGTTGAATACGTCGGCATGATCGAGTGCGCAAATATAAAACAGAAAATAAATTAACAAAACATACTGCTCCACTCGGGGTTCTTGTTCTCGAATGAGAAGAGGGTGGGTTCGTCCTCCATCTTGTCGAAGACGACCTGGAACTACTTTGTTTTTTTTGGTCCATACTACGACCGCTCTGAATTTGGTGGAGGTAAGGAATAAGAAGGGATGGACTCTGTGAGAGAAAAGAATGGGTAAGTGCCGCCGACCTTTCTCTGCTTGCGGGCATCCGGCCATCGAGAGGCGAGATCGACTTGACGAACGAGTTCGGGAGCTTGAACCTGAAGAAATGATTTTATTGTGTATGGGGATGGTTAGCGACCTCGCCGGTAAGATACAGTAGTATTGCATGTTCGGTATCGGTAATACCGAAATCCCTTGGGACCGGTAAGAGACAAGAAATAGATATTTAATTAATTAATTAATATTTATTTGAATGAGTAACTCACCAGATCCACCATCTCTGTACCGCTAACCTCCAGTGAGATGACGTTGTATGTCGCGGCTCTGTCCTCCACTGGTTCCCTGCATTTTTTAACCTTAGAATGATCTTTCAAATTGGTTGATTTAAAATCAAAATGTATCGGTATCTAGGAATTTACGACTGAAACTCACTCGAAATACTCCACGAATTTCTTGAAACTGTTCGAGTAGGATTGCTGGCTGTCCACGTTGATGAATTGAATCATCTAAAACAGCATTTAGAAAGAAATTCAGAGATCTATAAGAGCAAAAAAAGGCATTGGCATTTAAAACAGCATGTTATTTACTAAAAGAGCAAAAGAAATGTGAATGAAAGAACAATATTCGCAAAGTTGTGAGAAAAACACTAGCCCTGTTCTCTCCGACTCTCTCCATTACGTCGCGAGGTGTGAATGTGTTGGGTGGAATTCTGAAAATTATCAAACACATTTGTTATTTTTTATTCAAACGTGACTGGAAACTCACTTCATGCCAAGCTCTTCTGGAATGCAGTCGAAAATCAACACCTTCTCCAGTCCCTCCCATTGGTAGTATTCCACGGTGAATTCTACAATGTATTTTTATATTTTGTCATGAAATTCCAATGTTTTTTTTGGAAAAAAGGCATACCCTCGGGATTCAACGTATGCACTACTCCTTTGTGACCATCATACTTGCTGTTCGTGAGAAGTGACTGGTCGAAATTAACTGTTTTCTGTAAAATTAATGAGTTGCAAGATTCATCGCTTCATGTGAACACTGGTGAATAAGAGTTATTTAGAAAGTATTATTCTGTGAAACTTGACACAATTCGAATTTAAATGTTCACCATCAGCTTCTTCTTCACTAGATCCTTCGGGTTTGCGTTCGTTGCATTCCTTCTCGCTATGACCTGAAAAAATACACATTGAAGTCAGAACTGGATGAAGTCAGAACTGGAATAAAATTATTATCAAAGTATAAATACCATCCGTTTCTCGCTCTTCTTCGGTGCTTGCCTAGCTGCACTCGCCATCACTTCATTGAAAATGTCGATGTCAAGGGGCGAGAGACTGCTCTCATTCTGCATGTTCACGAGAGGCGAAGAAAGGCCTGGAATTCGGAATTTGTCAAATCCTAAGAATTCGGTAAATTCCACAACTGATCTGAAAACAACACACACTCACCGCTCTCGTCCTCTCTACTGAGGAAAGTGAGCAGCTGACAGACGGAGGTCAACATTCCGTAATGGAGGGCCCTCTCCTCATTGTCGACGCTAAATATTCAAATGTTTATTTCTTTTAACTTTAAAAAAAATAATTCTTTATAAAAAAAGTGTCTCTTAAAATGTGTATATCCACAACATCTTCGGATTACACTTTGATGAATTATTGATCGATAAAATGATTAATTATTCACATTGTCTGGTCCTCTCTCATGGCGCTCTTACACTCCATCGACAGCGCTTGTATCCTCATCTGCATCGACTGCAATAAATTAGTAATTATCTTTTTTTCAAATTTCTGGGAATATGTTTCGGGAAATTCAAGGTATTCATGTTTCGCGCTCATTTTGATGAATGGACGTAAGGGGAATATTCTCCAACGGCAATCCTACTGTTTCAGCTACTGTAGAATTTTTCTCGAAAACTAATCACAAAATGAACAACTCATTGTCGAAATATACATGAAAACAGTTTCGAAATACTAATTTTCACCCAACCTTTGCGAGGCATTGTACATACATCACAAGTATCAGAACGAATAGTAAGAGTAATCCTCCTTCTGTACCAACCTGAGAGTGCGGATCGGTGGAGATCATTGCTTGCATAATCTCGAACAATCCAGTCTGCAACCGACAGAGCAAGTCAGAACGCGAATTTTGATACGCCTGAACAAACATAAATGGGCTTGTAAATATAAAAAATGGGCTTGCGATTGCAAATTCCTGAAAATTGTTGATTGATTGCTAACCTTTTTCCTCCAGGTCTCGATCATGTCCAAACGTTCACTATCGTTCATCGTTGTATATGCGATTATGATACTGAAATTAATTAATTTGATTTCAAATATAATTCTAAAAAAATATGAGCAGAAATAAAAGAGCGTAAAAGATCGAAAGAAAGGTGGCGAGGCATTTGTTTTCAAACTGACTGCATACTTATTTAGGTGATATCGATGCATGGAAAGGGTTAAGTAATAAAGCATCGCCACGGGACACAGATAGATAGATCTCACCTGTATGAATTCTCATTGACGATTCGGCCTCCGTTCTTCCGAACCAAGCCACTGGGTAAGATTACTCGAGGAGACTTCGTGTAAAGTTCGAACTTTGTTTCATTGAGAAATCTCAATTCCGCTGGCAATGTTTCTTTACAATATTCAAAAAAAACTTGTAAAGATCGGAAAAAATTTACCCATAATTATTTTGATTTCATGAAATGAATTCGATCGTTACAATAAAAAAGAGAAGATGAAAACTCATGGCCAACCGTCCATTTTCATCTTTGAATGACATTACGAAAGCCACATGCCTACATGCATGCGCTCTTCAATTTTACAGACCTAGCATTGATCAACCCACAGCCCAAACACAACCAAAAACAGATTCTACTCGCCCTCTCACCCCGAAATGAAAAAAAACTCAATTATCGATCAATCAATGAATAGGCCTCGCTTTGACTGGATCGGTAATTGGCTCGCCAAGCGAAAGAGTGCATTGAATAGAGAGCTCCCTCCATTACCCGGTAAAGACGCCAACAAGGCAGTGAACGGAGCGGCGGGTGATGTCAACAAGGCCGTCGGCGATATGACCGGTGATGTCAAAAACAAGGCGGGTGAGACTGCCGGAGATGCTAAGAAGAAGACGGATGAGGCCGCCAAAGCAGCGTGCGATGAGGCCAAGAAATCTGGCATCCCTATGGCCGGATGCCCCGCCGCGGTGAGTCCAAGATCAAAGATCAACCCCTCAATTTCAGGCCATCTCTTCACTGCTCTCGCTCGCGGTCGTGATGCTGGTCGCTGTCTTCTCTCGTCAGTGAAGGACGCGCGGTCGCCGCCGTTTCCCACTCAGCGCACCACGCATCACCACGGCGCCCAAGTGCCGGCTGCGTGCGCGCCCGACTCTCCTCGACTCCCTTCCCCTCTTTTCTCAGTAGTCTCGCCGAGTGCGATAAAAATGTGTTTTTGATGCGACTGTTGTGTTTCCGTCTACCATCAAATGTGATTTCATCCAAAACATTTTTTGTTAACTTATTTATTCCACATAAATTTGCATAATTAATAAATTAACAGTCTAAAACTAAGAGAAATAAATAACGAACAACTCAAACAACGGGCTAAACAGGTTAAACAGCTGGCCTTACCAGTGGGTCCCACCTAGCGTTGTCGTACGACTGTAAAATCGCTTGACGTGGATACACCTTTACGCTTTTTTTACCTCAAACAACTACTGTATCATGGAACTCCTTCAGTGCGCGTCCCTTTCTCGAAATGTCTTGCTTGTCGCTGAAATGATTAAATTAAAAATTGTATTTTTTTTTCTAAAAAATGAAAAGCTCACTCCGTGAACAGGAAATCATCGAGCCACGACCGCACTCGCTTCACCATTTCCTTTCGCGATTTGCGCTCGTTGAAGTATCCGAGACCACACAACTCGCAGAAGAGCGACAACTGAACAATATTTTAATTATTTTAATACAATTTAAATATTAAAAATAGTGTGAAAAAATGAATTTCTCACTTGAAGGAACGTTCGCTCGTACAATTTCTTCTCCTGAACGGGAAGACCGAATAGACGCTGCCTGAGCACTTTTCGCCTTTCGATCAACTCGATCTGCAATTGAATATTAATTTTGTGATGTATTAGAAACCTATAGCGAGGTAGGCTATTTTTTCATTGTACAAGACAGTAAAAGCCTGTCTAATCTTCTCGGGACCTGGATACTCACTCTGTCATTGATCGCTCGATGCAGTTGCGACCGGAACTGGAAGCGCACGTTGGAGGGCGTGATGACGTTGAGCATAGTGATCTGGAAAATATATATATATATATATATATATATATATATATATATATATATATATTGACTTTTATTTGGTAGAAATTTTCAGAAAATGAGAGGTTATTCGCAGGGAACTGATTGTGCGATATTAGAAACTGCACAGAGCTAACTCACCGTAAACTTTCTCTGCGTGCACACTTTGTGGTCGGCCAAATCGGATCCGCAAACGTAGCAGAACGACTGGCCACAGACGCATGTCATGTGATTGCATCTGAATTTTTTTGAAAATGTTTTAAATGCCCATTTTTGCGTCTTAAAAACTCGATAATTGCGTAACTCGCTCACCCCACACTCCGCTGCATCATCACCTCGCACTTCGGACACTTTACGAGATCGCGAATGATCGGCAGAGACGAATGGGTGGAGTAGACGGGGTCGAAGCCTGAATAGTTGTTATTTAAATTCCATTATAACTGAATTTTTATTCTAAAAATTCTATTTTGGTGCCAGATGAAATAACTAGTGTCCGCATTTGAAATTCCATCTGGCTTCATTACTTAAATCATCGTGATTCGACTCACCACTCTTCACCATGAAGTTCTCATACTGCTCAAACACCTCGCAATTGAACGGAGAATGGGCGATTGATGAGCAGTGAGAGCACAGGGAGGCACCGCAGGGACACGAGGTATGGAGGGATCTGAATGTTTTGAAATGATGAAATTAATCAGAGATTTATTATATTCCTCCTTTTTTTCCTTATTCCTCTATACAACATGAGATGGAGGGAACGTATGAAATAATTGTGCAGAATAGACAATACGCTGTGCAATACACTCACCCCTCAGTGTACAGTGGTCTAGCGCATTCCGGACACTGGATCAGTCGACCAACTGCTTTCAGGTTGTTTATTGTCGCCGATTCGTATGTTTCCAAAGATGTTGAACTCAAGAGACCCTTTGCTGCTTGGATGGAAACGGTGTTGGAGCAGTCGGGGTGCTGAAAATATTATTTTATATTATTATTATTATTTAATTTAAACAAAATTCTGACCAGGCAAGGCGTCGGCAGCTTCTGTAGCCGGATGGACTCGGATAAGTGGTTGATCCAGCAACCAGTACAGAAGAGATGAGAGCAGGTGAGAGCGAAGGGATGGGCGAGCTGGAAATAACATTATGTTTTCTCGATGTCCAAGTTATTTCTCAGTTTCACTGTGAAGCTTTGAAAATGAGGTATCGTATGTGCCACAGTGAACTGTCCAGAAGATATCACATTATCACAAAGAATAGAAAAGGATTTCTGAAATGTAAGCTCACTCTATCCTCGCAATCCAAATCCATCGCTCCCCAACAGATCTCGCACCACTCTCCCTCAACGTCATCGATTTCCGGAGCAACCTCATCTGCAGATGAGGGAAGTGAATGAAGTCGGGAGGGGTGGGAAGATGGGCAGCTGAAATGAAGGAAATATTGTAAGAATGTCGTGAGCTGGCTCTAAAAACCAAAAAAAAACATGAAAAAATTCTAAAAAAGCGCTAAAACATCAACTTACTCGTCCACAATCGACAGTCGTAGTTCGTCACCGCATTTTCGGACGATGACGCAAGATGGAAGGCTTGTCCCTGTAATGTTTTCGGATTATTTAAAATCGAACAATGTTCTCGGGCGAAATGAGAGAGACAGAGCATCCATTATTAAATCGGAATCTTATCATATGCCGAAAAGATAAGCGAAATCAAACCTAGAACACGCAGGCTGTCTTTTTGGTGGATCTCCCAGGCGGGAGGGTAGCAAGGGAGGCGATTGGCCGATTCGAGGTTAGCACTGGAGAAGGCAACACGAGTGAACATCTCTGAGGGCAGGGAGACGCGTGAGGTCGACGATTGCGCGATCTGGAACTGCTATTTTATGGAAACGAAAACATCCGTAAAAACTGACCTTGGAGTCCTCAAATTCGCCAGCTCTTTTCATTGGAGCAGGCACGAAGCAAGGTTTCATTACTTCGTCAATAAAACGCTTAGTGGGCGTCTGAAAATTGTGATATGATACAAGTTTCCAAATACAACCCTATGATTAGAGGTGGGAAAGGAAGAAGGAAGAGACAGGAATTTATGCAAATGGAGCAGAGCCTTTATGAAATAGTGAGAGAAAATGATCAAGGCTACGCTATGGTCAACTAACCTTCTTCGCCGCCCTCTTCCTCTTCTCCTTTTTCACAACAATCAGTGCACTCAAGTCATCAACGACCGTGGGAATCGGGAAGGATTTCTCGATAGTGAAGGTGAAGTCTTCATAGTCATCCTCATCTTCGAGGCCGGAAGAATCTATGAGATTCACGAACTTTCGCCCTTTGGAGAGCACTTTCTTCTTCCTGAAATGATATTTTTTTCACTCTTGGATCGTGGAAAGTACGAAATTTTAAGTAACTTACTTGATAATTGCATCGTCATGCGAGTACTGGGCGTTGGCGTAGTGCTGGGTTGTGTAGTGGATGTGTAGTTTCTGAAAACGTGTATTTCATTCACTCCGTGAAGACAAGTAAATCTAGTCAGTCTAATAACTTACTGAGAGCAGGTAACGAAAGAATAAAGCTGCAATAGATTGGGAAATGGTGCATGTCTAAAATACATTAGTACTTGCACATCTAGATAATAACTATTCTGCGCGCCAATCGCGTAAGCTCCTTCCACTTTCATTTCGTTTTTCGCGATAGTCAGTTGAACAACTTACTGAGGGCAGATAACGAAAGAATACAGATGAAATGGATCGGGGCAGGAGTAATACCTGATGCTCAACATCCTCTTCTACAGGCAGCAGTGATTCGCTTCGATCGTGCCTCTCCGAGTATACGGGCCGGCTCACTTTGCCGTTTACTCGCATGGGCGGCTGAGCGCTAAAATAACAATCAATTGAGTTTATTGAAATCAATGTAAAATGGGAAGATGAAGTGAATGAAATGGTTACATACTCATGAGTGAAGTTGCGCAATCGCGATCGGCCCAGTTTCGATTGTTTGTGGATGATTTCTCCGTCGCGAGTTGCAGAGTGGTACTCGAGACTGAAATAGTATTCATTTCTGCGAAAATGTTGTTGAGATGAGTTTAAAATGGAACTCACCATGGGAAAAGGTTGCGGGGCTCCTTTTCTTGAGCCGCTTTCTTCTGCTTTCTAATGGAATGGACCGATGCGGACACGCGAATGTTGAAATGTTCATCCTGTAAATATACATAAATAAATAATATATTTGATTAATTATTAATTAATTAATTGAAATTGAAAGCTCACCTGAATCTCTCCAATCATCTCAGCAATATCCTCGTTGATGGTCCATCGTTGCTTCTTATTGAGTGAGTAGTCAACAAAGTAATCGTTGATACCGAACGGGTCGGGGCGGAAGATGCCCGATACGTTGTGGTGGCGCTGGAATAAATTGCAATGGTAAAATTATCCTCCTATCCAGGGAATTGCGTCCTGTGCATCATCGCTGCCATACAGTCACTTCATATAGAAAACCATTTAAAAAAATGCTTACGCTAAAATAAGAAAAGTGAGAGAGATTTAGACAACAACTCGCAAAAATATGTGCAATCTCACCTGCTTCCACACACTGGCATGCATTTCGCCCACATGGTATCTCTCGCAACTGTCAAAATCGATCGGATCCTGCAAATAATGTTTATTTATTTTTTATTTTTTTAGAAAAAAAATACTGCAAATGCAAACCTTTCTGATCAGATCGGGAAGTCTTCGTGTGGAAATGGCGCGTTTACCCGCCATGATATTCTCTTCTCTGAAACGGAGCGACTAGAAAGAAAAAAAAGAGGAAAGAGAAAAAGTAATGCTCTAAAAAGTGTAGAGGAATGTGAGAGACAGCAATCCTCTGTCCGCTCCCTTATGTACTCGCTCGGCGCGCGAAATATTGCACAACATTGGACGCATGCGGGACAGAGAAAGAGAGAGAGACAGAATCCGAGTGTTGTTGACCGTCAGTCTCACTGTGAGAGAGTAAAGTGGAGGCAGAGAGGAAACGCTTGCGGAGATGAGTCATCCTGGGCTGAGGGCAGTAACGAAGAGCTAGTGCTCGATTACTAATTGGCAGAGACAGTTTTTTTCCGTAACATCGGTACAACCTTGTATTGATCAGGAAATACTGTTCAACGAACAACTTTCTCGACAGAAAGTGTGAAAAAAACCACTACTCGATTACTAATGGTCCAAAATAGTAGTTCCCTCGTTGACCTCGTTGACCGAACAAGTGTGAAATTTCGTTTATTCGCCGGGTCAATACCACGACTCGAGCTGCCAGCGTGCGCATGACTCGTTCTCCGGCACGAAAGGAATGCCCCTCTCAGGACAAGCGCTCATCCACTTGTTCCATCGACTCTTGAACGACCAGGAACCATCCGCGTTCTTCACCGGCGTAAGCATTTCCCATTCACGCGCCGCTGCAGCCGTGCGACCCCGTCCCACCATCCATGCTTGACGTACCGGCCAGTCTTTGATCTCAGAGCGACCTGATGAGATTGTATATTAGGGTTGGCTAATCGATACTCTGAACGTGGCAGGTTTAGCTTCCACTTCCCTAGTTGCGAGCGAGAGAGCATGTGGAATGAAGAGAGTGCTTCCGATCTCGGGGGCATAGAACGTGGGGGGGGGGTGAATAGGGTCGGCTAAACGATACTCTGAACGTGGCGTTTAGAGTATCTTTTAGCCGACCCTATTGTAAATAGTATTGCTATTCTCACAGAAAAATACCTCGTTATCGTTGATTTGCTCGATGTACCAATATTGCCCGGACGCTCGCACCCACTCCTTTGTGTATATAATATGATCGGAATTATCATATATGTATTCCGTGAGGTATTTTCCATCCCAGGCCTTGAGCGTTCGTTTCCCGCCGTCCGGTCCCAACAGCTCGTGCATCAGAGTTGCTGAATGTCAATGGTCGTTGATCTTTGTAAATACTCGTTTCACAACTTACGAGTTAGTCGCGGAAACCGAATCGGACGAGGGTAGTACGGTATAATACGGTTGGATACGGTAGATGGAGGCAGAGCCGAAACGGTTGTACGCACGACCGAAAAAAAACAAACATTGAATGAGATATATAATTTATGAATAGGCACTAGAACAAGAATCGCCTATGTACAGGACGAGAAGAGTTATTATTATGTAACAGTTTAGATACACCGAGAACACTAGTTAGAGAAGGCAACGCTAAGGTGTAGGATCATAGTAGAAGGCATACGGTATAGGGTGAGCACATGCACTGTACAGTATATTATAGAAGAACAATGCAATTGCTCACCACGGCAAAAAGAAGAAGGACGAGAAGAGGCGACGACCACATTGCAAGACGAACAATGGTCGAAATGAGGAAATGAAAAGAGAAATGAAGAGGTAAGCAGAAAAATTAAAGTAAAATTGACACATTTACATTCGAACGATAGTTATGTTACTCCCAATTTGAATAACAACTCATTTATTTGATAACTTTGAACAATTATGAGATTTTCTTCTGTAAAAATGCAGAAAAGGATACCATGATGTATCTAAGTGATAATCTTTATTTTATTCTCACTTTCACCACGACTTGAGTCTCCATCGTTCGCAACCCAGATTCTCAGGCATGAAATTAATGTAATCGCCTTTGTAGTTGCTCAGCCATCTTCCGTATCGACTTTTGAACGATCATGAACCATCATCATTCTTCTTTGGATTCTTCTTTCGATCCCAATCTTTAGCGGCATTTGCCAGCGCAGCTTCATTGAAATAATCGTGCTTGATGTACTTTCCATTGCTGGACTTCAGTGCAACCTAAAGTAACTGAATATTTCAATACTTATATTTTTTTTCAATTTGTGGAGCCTATCTGATTGGCAACTACTTGTTCGCTAGTCCAATGTTCCGGCGGCCGGGGGAGTCACGGCAACACTCGTGAACGGCTCAGGTACAGGACTATTGCATCGGGGATATTTCAGCTGTTCCGAAAGGTATTAACCTTTGAACGATTTGAAAAGGCGCCTGCCTCCACTTGGTCCCAACAGCTCTTCAATGAGGGTTGCTGGAACATTTTCGATTTGCGACAATTAAGAATTTAAAATCCAAAAGGAGTTCAACCAACCTCCTGTAATAAAAAGAACTGAAATGAGGTAAAGTAGAAGAAGTCGAATCGTTTTTAGTGTTTGTAAAAAAAACTAGAGATTTTAAACCATTTTTGATGAATCATGCGGGAAAGTTTGCTGCAAAAATACGCGAAACGATTTGATCTGTTGAAACTATTCTGTTGAAGCAGATATTTTATTAAATAAAGATGTAACTTTTCAGATGTATCTATCGCATTTCCCATGAAGCGCAGAATATATTTATTATCTAATGAATTTTCAAGAATTAAACTTGGTGAACTCGATCCCTCGATCCACCAGTGCTCACAGCCCAAATTCGAAGTAATTTTCACGGAGTACTTTTCTGAGATAAAATATTTAATTGGTCTCTTCCGATTGATTTCCTTCTCGTTGTTGTATGATAACTTCCTTATCTCTTACACAGTGCTCGTGACATTTTTTTTATTTATTCGTTGTGCATTCACTAGTTTACAACGTCTCGATCCGCCAGTGCTCACAGCCCAAATTCGAAGGCATGAATTCGACAATGCCATCTTTTCTATGAGCGCTCAACCACTTTCCGTAGCGGCTCACGAACGACCATGAACCGTCGGTATTTTTCTTCGGACTCAGCATCTCCCAAGCATCAGCTTTGTCAGCAGGATCAGCTCTATCGAAGTGTGCGTGTTTGATGTACTTTCCTTCGTGGGACTTCAGCGAAACCTGTAGTGAAATGAATTAGTAAATCGATTAAATGCTTTTTAATATATTTCGGAGATGCTCGTACCTCTTTATCGTTTACTTGCGTGATGATCCAATATTCGTGCAATCCCGGAGGCCCGGAAACAGTATCGAAGCCATGTACTTGGTCTTTGCCAAGATGGAGGTTTTTCTGAATGTCTTCCGAAAGGTATCTTCCATTGTAAGACTTCAATTTGATCATTCGACTCTCGCTCTTTGTACCAAAGATTTCTTTCATTACGGCTGCTGAAAAGATTTTGCATTTCAAAAATATAAGAGAACATTTATTAGAAGTGAAAACTCAACCTCCAGCAACGGCAAGAACAACGAAGAATAAGAGAAGGCGAAGCATTGTCAATGAATGAAAAAGGAAGAAAAACAGTGGCTTTTAAACTATTTTTCAAGAATCATATGGGATTTTTGGTGCAAATTACACCGTGTGATAATTTATCCCCTGAAACTATTAAATCTTGCACATTAAAAAAACAATTTATATTTAAACAAAGTGGAACAAATGACTTATTTCGATGCAAATTTCTTTATTGGAATTTTAATTTCGATTTCTCTCATCTCCTTTCTCCTTCCCTCATTTCGACCATAGTTCGTATCACTATGCGGTCGCTGTCTCTTCTCGTCATTCTCCTTTTTGCCTTGGTGAGCGATTACTGTACCGCGCCAAAGATGCCCTATCGTACGGTCTCCGTGTTCGTAGTCACAAAATGCCGATAGTGTTCCGTTTATACAAAGTTCCTACAGAAAACGAAGTGTCCTTTTTCAAACACTGAATCGACAAGCTATTTGCAGGTCACGGTAAAGCAGGCAAATGCAGCAACGTCGGCGCCCTCTGCCGCCCCGAAGACTACGGTAGGCAAGGGATCTGATAGCTTCATTTTCGAAAAGTTTTGGTCTTTGATCTTTGACTTTCGTCCTCTTCAGGCGGCGCCACTCGTTGCCGCTCCCACACCCAGCCCGTCAAGAGCTACAGCGGCACCGCCCACGGCTAAGGTGAGGACTGATTGAGTACAATGATCTTTGATCTTTGACCTTTGATCTCTTCAGGCGCCTCCGGCTCCCTTCCCGACTGTCGCTCCGGCTGCGGTGAGCTAGAAAGTAGAAATCGTAGTTTGATCTTTGATCTTTCTAGACAATGAGAACCGCACCACCACCTACTCCTCCTCCAGCTACCACGGCCCCGCCTGCGGTGAAGATGATTTTTGATCTTGATCTGATGCATGATTTATGATCCTAGATCCTTGATCTTTGATTCTTGATCTTTGATCTTTGATCTTTCCAGCCGAAGCGCCCAGCACCTGTCCCTGTGCCAACTCCCGCTATAGCGCCACTCACCGCGGCGCCGGTACGAGATTACAAAGGTCAAGATTGATCTTTAATCTCTGATCTTCACAGACCGCCCTACCACCTCCACCACGGCCGATAACTGCAGCACCGGTGAGGCCGATATTAAACAACTCAGTTGTGATCTTTGATCTTTACAGACCGCCCCTCCACCGCCGGCCCCTACCACAACGACCCTCGCTCCTACAACGACGAAACCATGTATATAATTTCAATTCAATTGATAATTGTCATAATTACTTTGCGAAATTATTCGATGCCATAGGCGAAAATTCTCACTAGAGTAAAATATTGCTGTCAGTTTCGTGACTTCCCCGTTCAACGCTCAATCAGACTGAATTGTGAAAACGTTATAGAAATTGATCTGTTTCGTAATAAAAAATAGAAAAAATAACTGATTCCCATGATCCGGATATTGACTACTACTCCTCTCAGTATTGATCTTTGATCTTTCAACTCTTCCCTTTCAGTGACTGTGTGGGAGGAGCTGTACGGGCCGACCGGCTGGCGTCGCCGTGCCATTCTCAAGGCATTCAATGGGCGCTATCTGACGACGTGGAAGTCGGGCTGCCAGCGAGACGAGGTATGAGATGGCTTGTCAAGAACGGATTTTGCTGCGAAATGAGAGGTCGTGATATTTTTGCACACCTTTGTTCCCTACCCCTTCAAAAATTATGCAAATAATAGAATTCATTGCAAATAAGCATAGGGTCGCATTTGGTCTCTAGAAAAATTTCGCCAACAATATTGGAACTTCTCTGTTTATCGGCCCAGGCTAAGACCACTCTAAATGTGGTGGGGGTATGCAATGCGAATGATGGGGAAGAAATACTCTAGGCGGTTGCTAGGCTGGATCAAAAACAGAGAAATTCCACAATATTTGCCGTTCAGACCCGCTCGTACTGCGCGCCGGACTTCGTGTACGTTAACATCGGACCGCCGGGCGAGAAGGAGCACTGGATTATTGAGCGAATAAACGACAAGGAGGTATGCTTCGCTCGCGACTCACGACACTCTTTAAGATTACCACCGCGTTAGAGTGCGCAATTCGAGTCGCCGTCTCTTCATTTACTGTCTCGACAGGTTGAGTGACGAGAGAGCATGAGATATAATGACATAGAGAAGCCGATTCGCGCACTCTATACATACCGCGTTAGTATGATCGGTTATGAGTCGGTAGATAACTTCCCCATAAAATGAAATAATTTTAGTTGATTATATTCTCAAAGTTCCGAAATCAATTCTTATTCTCACAGAGTATTTCCTCCCTATCATTCCTTTGCCTCTCCAGGTAAAGAGCTGTTGTTGCCTGGGTCCTTTTAAAAGAGAAGTTTCAATAACTCTGCATCAGGTGGCGCTGCAGTCAAGCAACGGGCAGTACTTACGGCACTGGTACCGCGACCGAGTGAACCTCGCTGATGATGCTGATATTTGGCATGTTTTAGAGTTGTGACCCCCGAAGTTCCTAGACATTAGAGATTTCCGCATCGGGTGAATAATTGGAGCTCCAGTTTTTCACAATATTTCACTGGCCACCATTGCCAGAGAACATGTGAAATGGAGAGACGAATATCCGCATTATCATAATTTTTATAACTTTCCTAATAATAATAATTATTATCATAATTACCATCTTAACAATTATCATAATTTTACAAAATTTGACATAATTTTCAAAATATCACAATTTTCCTATTTTGCAGGGAGTTTCTCACGCCGGTGAAGAACGCGAACGGTTCGTGGTCGTTCAAGAGCAGGTACCGCTGATTTTATGTCTCTCTCATTTCACAATTTTCTTGTGCGGAAACAAAAGTGGAAACTTTCCGGAACAGTTGTTTTTTGGCACGGGCTGCAACAGCTCTGAATGTGATAGGGCTACGGAATGAAAATGTTCGGGAGAGAATGCTCTGCGAGACGAAACCGGACCGAAAAAACAGAGAAGTACCAATTCCTTGATAAGTCACATATCTTAGTGTCTGTCTGTCTGTTTGTCTGTCTGTCTGTCTGTCTGTCTGTCTGTCTGTGTGTAACGTCTGTCACGCTTTCGTGTTTTGCCCATAACTCGGCTCAAACTGATCGTACACGTCTATCTCCGGTACCATTGGACTCCTCATGGGCAGGCAAACTTTTTGCAAAAAAAAATTCATCATCATTACGTAATATGACGAAATTCACTTCTACACCGTTTTTCGCGCCTTTTTCGCTGGGAACTCAACCAATGCGGGCGTGCAATACACCAAACGACTTGTCATGAAGTGCACTTTCACTTTTCACATGAATTTCGTCATCATTACGTAATATGACGAAATTTACTTCTACACCGTTTTTCGTGCCCTTTTCGCTGGGAACTCAACCGATTCCAGCGTGCAACACACCAAACGACTTGTCATGAAGTGCACTTTCACTTTTCACATGAATTTCGTCATCATTACGTACGAAATTCACCTCTGCACCGTTTCTTGCGCTTTTTTCGCTGGGTACTCAACCGAATCAGGCATGCAACATTTCAAACGACTCGTCATGAAGTGGACTTTCACTTTTCACACAAATTTCGTCATCATTACGTAATATGACGCAATCCTTAGGCAATAAGTCGTATTTTCGGACGTAAATCTGCGCAAACTCGACCGATCGAGACGTGTTTAGGCTCAATCGAAACGGTAAGTGTAGCGTCACTAAATTTTGAACTAGCGCGCGCGAGCGCAGCGAGCCTGCGAGTCCCTGGCGGAAGGCTCGTGGGGCCGAGGGCGATCCGAAAAAAGATGGGATGGGGCGGAGCCCCCCCCCCCCCATCTTTTTTCGGATCGCCCGAGGCCCCACGAGCCTTTCGCGAGGGACAATGCCAACTCTGTCCGCGACTGTGAATATTTTATCCATTCAAGGATTAAACAATGCCCTAAATACATTACCCGGCGTTTGAAAGCCTAACCTGCGAGTCCCTGGCGGAAGGCTCGTGGGGCCGAGGGCGATCCGAAAAAAGATGGGATGGGGCGGAGCCCCCCCCCATCTTTTTTCGGATTGCCCGAGGCCCCACGAGCCTTTCGCGAGGGACGATGCCAACTCGGTCCGCGACTGTGAATGTTTTATCTTCCAATGTAGTCCACCAGCCCAAACGTAGTTAAGGCCTCACGAGCATTTCGCAAGCGTTCGCACATGACTGGGATAAAACTAAACGCACAACCCGGCGACGCGAAGCACTCGCAGAAGACTATCACAACCCGGCGACACACGCTCCTACGAGCGAAGCAAGTCTGCGAGTCGCTGTCGGAAGGCTCGTGGGGCCGAGGGCAAGCCGAAAAAAGATGGGATGGGGCCACGAAGTGGCCCCATCCCATCTTTTTTTCGGATTACTCTCGGCCTCACGGGCCTTCCGACAGCGACGATGCCAACTGGGTCGGACCCGGCGACACCTAGCCAGCGTAGCTGGCTATTTTTTCAGATACGGCAAATGGCTGAGCGCCGTGCGCGAGTACTACGTCGATTTCATGCCCGAGAACACGAATGCCGAGCAGTTCTACCTCTCATCGTGGTAGTATTGAGAATAAATATGTTTTTACTACGAATCTGATGGCTTTAAATGAAAATAACAATTAAAAAGCGCATTATGTTGGAAAAACTACCCAATTTGTTGCAATAACAACGTCGATTTCATGACCGAAACCGAGACGGATGAGAGTACGGTAGAGTACGGTTGGGTAAGGTAGCCGAGGGATGGGTGGTTGTACGCGCGACCTGAAAGGTACATATTTGACAATTGGATCGAGAAAACTGTAAATATAGCATAGTAGGATGAAATCATGGCTTACTACGGTAAAAAGAAGAGAGTGAGAAGAGGCGACGACAACATTGCGAGACGAACAATCATCGAAATGATGAATGACAAAAGAAAAACAGAGGTATAATTGAAAAAATTGCATTCGAATATTGCTTTTATTCTCTTGATTTTATTCTCTTCAGTAAACAATAGATGGTTAAAAAAAGTTTATTCACAAGGCTACCACGACTCGAGTCGCCAGTGCTCACAACGCATGTTCGCAGACATGAATTCCACCACATACCGTCAACTGGGAATAAAACGTTCCACAGACGATATTTTATCATATTTTATCATAAAACACAATAATGGCTCCCATTTCCGTCAGAGTTGATGAAATTGCACAATTTTCGGAATTTGGGCGTTTTAAGTGATGGTCTTTAAGACACAGATAAAAAGAAATGATCAAAAACTCAAGAAAGTACAGTATCAAAAGCGTGGTGTGTGGTGTGATTTCGAGCCGCAGAGTGCGTGTGACATGCACCGGTGCAATTCTCAATTTGCCATTTTTCGCACTCGAGACATTCAATTGATACATTTTGTCACCATTTCGTATTTCAACCGATATGTGCAAAAAATGACAAATTGAGAATTGCACCGGTGCACGTCACACGCACTCCGCGGCTCGAAATCACACCACACCACGCTTTTGATACTGTACTTTATTGAGTTTTTGATTATTTCTTTTTATCTGTGTCTTAAAGACCATCACTTAAAACGCCCAAATTCCGAAAATTGTGTAATTTCATCAACTCTGACGGAAATGGGAGCCATTATTGTGTTTTATGATAAAATATGATAAAATATCGTCTGTGGAACGTTTTATTCCCAGTTGACGGTATGGTCTGTCAAAGCTGAACCACTTCCCGTTGTCTTCTCTATGGGCGCTCAGCCATTTGTTCCATCGACTCTTGAACGACCATGTCCCGTCATTCTCGTTCTTCATCGGTGTAAGTATCTCCCATTCTCGTGCTTCCGATGCGGTACCGGAAGTTCCGAGTAAATCGTGCTTGACGTACCGTCCCTGACTCGACCGCAGGGCAACCTGTTGTAAATATAGTTGGAAATGGGTCTCTTCATTTTACACAATCTCTCGCATCTCTGCCCGTTAGAAAGTACAATAAATGAAGAGTCTAATTGTAAACTCTATTTGCTCTAATTGTAAAGACGTTTTGTAGATTATTCAGGAGCTAAAAGTGACCTCATTATCGTTTATTCGCTCGAAAGTCCAATATTTGTCCTCATTCAGTGACTTGTGAAAGGTGTAGCACTTGTTGGTGCGGGCCGCGAGGTATTTCCCATTCCACGCCTTGAGCATACGCCTGCCTCCGTTGGATAATAGTTCCTCCATCAGAATTGCTGAACGACATGTTTTCGATGTGCATGAAAGAGCGCATTTATGAGAAATTTTGTTCAGAGATAGAATCAACGGTCTATTTATGAAATAACATTTATTTTATTCTCTGACCGAATCTCCGTTTTCTTCATAACTCACTAGCGTTTCTGGCTTTTCTGGTGCTGATGGCTGGCTCAGTCGGGGGACGATGAGCGTACGGAAGAGTACGGTTAGAAATAAAGGACAAGGGAGCAGGCGGGGCGGTTGTAAGCACGATCTAAATGGTACCGTGAAATTAACCGTATGCAATTATTATTCAACGAAGATTAGCCCATCTCAAATACGGAGAGAGATTAGTATTAAATTTTAGCGTTTACGGTACAGTATGGTTCGATAGAAAATTACCAAGACAAAAAGGACCAGAAGAGACAGCAACCGCATTGCGGGACGAGCGATGGTCGAAATGAGAGAAGTAAAAGAGAAGAAGAAAGAAATGGAGAAAAATAATTGGACATTTCAACATTTGCATTCAAATGAGGACAATGCCTTTGTTAAACATTATTTCAATGATTACGATGTTGTCTTTACATTGACAAAAAATGTGGGTTCAAAATCTTTCTTCTGAGGAACCGGTTGAGAATGACAAATTTCAAAAAAATTCTAAAAAAAATTAACGAAATAAACAAAAGAAAAAGGAATTGAGATGCAGAATACTGTATATTTTGTATTATTTTCTGTGAATCATGCGAGCATGTAATACAATACACAGCCCAGAAAGGATTGACTGCCGAATCAAATCAACCTTGCAGATTTTGCAGGGTAGTACTGTTCCAATTTCTCATGTTTTCTCAATGATAACATGCCTCAAGTCATTTGAAAGGTTTGCTGTGTTAAAAAATGCAAGAATATTGATTTATTTCAAAGTGCTCACAGGCATTGTTCTCCGGCATGAATCCGACGATCTTATCTTTTCTGCTGGCGCTCAGCCACTTATCAAATCGACTCTTGAACGATCATGAACCATCATCGTTCTTCACCGGAGTAAGCAATTCCCACTCGCTCACGTGATCCTTAAGCGTAGCAGCGGCGAAATAATCATGGCTCACGAATTTTCCTTTGCTTGATCTCAAAGCAACCTGTGAATTTTTTTATGAAGATTCGGAATATTTGACGATTCGGGCCCGGAAAATACCTCCTTCTCGTTAATTTTCTCGATCGTTCAGTAGTGAGTTTCCACAGTTCTCCAAGTTCTCCATCCACGTGTAATCGCACGACGATGAGCCATGTCTTCCGTAAGATACAGCTCATTGTACGACTTGAGCAGTCGCTTGCCACCGTTCGGTCCAAAAAGCCCTTCCATATCAGCGGCTGGAATGTATATGCAAATATAAAAAATTAAACAAATCATGTAGTGTTGCCTACCTACGGACCCGAAAATAACGACGAATATTACAAGTTGAAATGACCGCATCATCAATTGGATGAAATCGAGAAACTTGTTGAATTTATACTAATGCTAGCTGAATCATGTGAGAAAATTGAAATTGGAACATTTGCATTCGAATGAGCTGTTTGATACACTTTATTTTATGTTATTTCATTCTAAAAATATTTTCGCATTGTCTCATATCATAGGAGGCGCGGGGATACAACTACAACTTGGGCACACTTCAAGCAACGAAACGGGCACGATCTGTCTCTCCATTTTCCATGCTTTCTCATCCACTGAGAAGCGACATGAGAGTAATGGAGTTATCAGCGTAAGTAGAAGGAGAATTTCGTACTAACATCAGATCCATTCAATGTATGCTGGCCTCAACCTTATTCGTTTCCTCACTGTAAAACTGCCTTACTACCCCGGCTACATCTTTTTACAGAATACATTTCCGAACAAACGTTGAAACGGCTGAAAGAGATCGTGGAAGCTGTTCGGACGAAATCAGCCAAATATTTATTGTTGAATTTTTATCAACTTTGCTCATCTTAGAAAATGATAATGAGGCCCTTTTTATCACTTTCATACGTGCTAAGCATTTCTCTTTGATCGAGCGAGCTCTGATCTTTTTGATTGCTCTCTGAATCAGCAAGTCTGTGGGTGAAGAGATAAGAGATAAAGAACAATCCCGACCACTCCGGATCAAAGCATCAAAAAGATTCGGGAAACGCCCAATGCTGTGATTGGGTGCATTTCACTGAATACGTCTTATAAATTTCCTATGATATTTGATTGGCGTGGCGTGCGTTCTCACCTGTGCAAAACGAAGGCAAACACATCTCTCGCAAGTAATAAATGTCGTTCGTGATGTGTCATCGGGACACACAAAAGAATCAGCTAGACTGAATGGAATTCATGATAAGGATTCATAGAAAAGCCCAGGGCAAAGGGACTGCTCTCAGTGCGGCATTTTCCTGCCCTTTTCGATGGTTGTTGAACATTTGAATTGTGACGGTTTTTTTGGGAAAGCCGATTGTGATATTCACATTCGGATTATCCGTATTGACTTCCCGCTGAACACGAATGCGCATCTAGACTAGCGCACTCTTCACTGTCCAGTTTGGCTAGTAATACCTCATTTTGTGTCCTATCAAACAGCTTCAGATGCTTCTCACCATCTCACTTGTGGCCTTCCTTTCTTGCATTGTCGATGGACGGATAACGTTTACCACTTCTGAGGTTTTGGACAATGTGGACCTGAAAGGAACGAACACGGTAGGTTTTCTATTTTTTCTTTTTAATTAAATTTACTCTTTTTAAAGAGAGTCGGCATCCAAAAATTAATATTTTTCAATTTCTTTTCTTCTTCGAATTTAAGTGGAAACAAGCTCTGATGTTCCGAAAAATTCAAAAATATTAAATAAAATTCTTTAAAAAAACTAAAAATAAAAATAAAATTAATTTGCGTGTATTTGGGTTACTGTCGCTCTCGCATCCTCGCCTTTTCGCACTAGTCGTCGGATGGCACACCACGCCTCCGCGGAAATTTTTTTGAACGCTTTGTTCTTTTTCACTGCTTTTCTAGCTTCTTTGAAAGTCTTTTTGTATAAAGTCGTTGTGCAAGTGTGTTCCGCAATTCGATTTTGAACCGTTTGTTATCATGGAGCTCCATTTACTGTGGTTTGCCAAGTCGTAATGCGAGGGACATTTTGCGGGACCTATTCTCTGCTATATTTTCACAAGCATGTAATATGTACTGGATTGCGAACCGTTCTATTTGATATTTGTGTTGTTATTTGCATTATTCCGCTGACTTTTATAATTTCTTGCACTAAAGTTCTTAAATTTAGCCAAACATGGCCGACGAATGGGCAGTAAACGAGGCCGTGGATGTTGCTCCCGCCTTTGAGCTCGAGAGCGATCTTCCCGAGGTCAAGCTCTTCGGAAAGTGGAACCTCCAAGAGGTAGTACAAACCTTTTTCGATTTGGTTGTTGTTATTTTCATCCTGTTCAATTCTATGAAGTAGAAAAAGCCAATGTCTCTGATACAGGGGTCAAATACTCAAGTTACAAAGGCCAAGATGTGGTATACTATCACGACGTTTGAGTGCTTTTGCGCTTGCAGTGGTTAGGTTTCGGGCCATGTCAGTTTTTTTTGCGGGAAAATGCGGTACGCATAGGCCATTTTTGAGGAGTTAATTGGCCCTGCTCTGATAGAAACTTGTAGTTAAACCATTCTAAGCGTATATTACTGTTCTGTTGCTATATTTAAATAAATTTATGTGATTTATATTTATATTTGCCAGGTCAATGTTGCCGACATCTCGCTTGTCGACTACATCGCCGTCAAGGAGAAATACGCCAAGTATCTTCCCCACTCCGCTGGACGCTACCAGGTCGGCGAAGATATAAATATTTATGTTACACTTTGTATAACGTTACCCAGCTCTTCTCTGAAACCACCTTGTAGTTAAACCATTCTGAGATTGTAATTCGCTTGTGCTTCCTAATCGTGTATTATTAGAAAACTTCAAAAAAATTTCTTTTCAGAACCCCGTGCAGGTGCTCGTCAACGCCGTTATCATGTCGGACCCGTGAAGACTCTACCCGTATTGGGCGCGCCGGTACCGTCCGTCGTCAGGCCGTCGACGAGGCTCCCTTCAGACGTGTCAACCAGGTTTGTAAATTTGAATTTATTGAATTTCAAAATTTAATTTATTATGCGTCTATGAAGAAAACAAACCCAGCTCAGTACCTTGTAGTTAGAACATTCTGAGAACTGAGATTGAAAAACCTTTTTGTTTTATGGTCATACCGTTTATTTTGCTCGCAATATTTATTACATCTCAGGCTATGTGGCTCCTCTGCATTGGAACTCGCGAGGCCGCATTCCGTAACAGCAAGACGATCGCTGAGTGCCTGGCCGACGAGTTGATCAACGCCGCCAAGGAATCCTCCAACAGCTACGCCATCAAGAAGAAGAACGAGCTCGAGCGTGTCGCCAAGTTTAACGGCTAAGCCGTTTTGTTATCTAGACATACCTTTTTCGTTTGTTCTTGATGATGTTAATAGGTAAATTGTGAGTATTTACTCTCTTGTGTGTTAAATACACTTGTTATTATTCAACAGACTATTCGTTGCAACATACACATTTAAAGTTATTATAGCTTTGATATAAGGAAGTGGGGGGGGGGGGGAGTAGTTGGGGAACATGCGCGTATCAGTATCGTTTGTGTGTTGGATAAGAAAGGAAAGAGAAAGCTTCTATCAACGACTGCCTGCTTGCCAAAACGTCCGGGACCTTTGCAGTTCGTCCATTGCTCCAAGGATCGTTTTTTTCAAATCACATCCAAAAGCGCGCTCCGATTCCATTTTCTCTCTAGGCTTCCATTGAGAGAGATTCTCTTGTTCTTTCAATTGCAGTGCTGTCCTAGGTTCACCCCTACCCTCTATCAACTACTACGACTACTATTCCCTAAAATTAAGCTAGTTTTGCGTCGTGCTTCGGAGTGACCAGTGCTGGCTGCCTTCTCATTGGTTATTTGGAGGCTGCCTTGCTCCGGAAAGAATATATGTGTTCAGAGAATGTTCTCTCACGGCTATTTGATCTGGTTTCCTGTTGTCGATGTGCAAGTAAGACCTGCAACTTCCCCAGCCTCTCCATTCATTAATTCAGCAGCAGGTTGCCTTCTACCGCCAGCAAAATGAGGAACTACCCTATAGGCTTGTTTGTGTGGCAGCGAGTCTGCGAGGAACGACCTAACAGCGCAGGAATGATCAAACAAAGCGCAAACATGGCTAAAAATCGATCACAAATCGTATCATAAAGGTAAAATGCGTATTATTGACTATAATAAAGGTATAATGCGTATAAGATTGTGCTTAAATGGCGAAATTTGTGAGCCGAAAAGAATCAACGGTAAAAAAGGGAAACTTGACTCAAGAAAGTGTAAAACTGAATACTACTCGACTATTCGGCGTGAAACCGCTTCCAAATATAATCACCGTGGCCAGGACAAGAAGACAGTAGCAACAAAGTGAAAAATAGTTTTAAAAAAACGAAAAAACCCCGAAAACACAACATATTTGATGAAAACCCAGTGGAGTTCGTTGGCGAAAAAGTCGATATCAGTATACTTTTCAGTTACAGTATACTTTTTTAACAAGATGCGAGAGCGACCGTAATCATAGTACTTGCAAGTTATAAATATATTTTTTTCTCGTTAATTACTTAATTATATTTTTTAATATTTTGGCATATGCTTTAGAGCTATGAAACAAATGAAATGAGACAAAGTTATTTTTTTGGTTTCCGACTCCCTTTAAATTGCACGAATTCAGGCCAAATTCCGCTGTGCCGCAGGATGTCGCGTGTATTCGCCGACGAAAAATGCGAACATTGTCATAGTCGACAGCACGGGAAAGGAGGGCGCGTTCACCAAGAGGTATCGCTTTTTTATATCCAAAAACCATGCGTACACTAATATTCAAATGCAGTCACTGTTGAACACGTATAAATATAAATACATATTTATTTTTAATACTTGCAGTCTCACGGACCTCTCCACACTCCAGATGGGCCAATACTACGAACTGCCAGTGAGCATAATCATTATTTTTTTTCTTTTTTCTTTTTATTTTTTTCCTTCTGCTTTTAGGACCCCTCCAATCGTCTTCCAGAACAAATCATAACTCTTAGCCGTTCAATCACCAAATTTTCCAGCCGAGCAACGCTGGATATCAACTCAAGAACAGAGGCATGGCCGATCCCGCTTTTCTCTTCTACGCAGTTGAGAAGGGAGCGAGTGAGTTCAGATCCGTCTTTTGCCCTGCCATCCCTAGATCATCAGTTCAACAGTAACTTCATCAAAGCCATAGTTTTAATTTTTAGTTATTTTTGTGTTTTTAGCCAACTACGTGACCAACGTGGTCTACGTTGACGCCGCAACGACAACGACGATTTCCGCGAAAAACGATGCCATCGTCACCGTTCTCTCGTCATCTGGAGCTGTTCACTTGTCCGGTTGGCAGGGAGATTACTCGGTGAGCCAAGGACAGCTTCTGCTATGATAGATTTGCCCAAGTTACAACGGGTCTTAATTGGGAGTGTAGAATGTTTGGGTCATACAGCAGTGAAGAACGTAACTGCACGTGAAATTTTGCAGTGAAACAAATCAATCATTAAATTATATATTTTTTCGAACAAGATTCCGTTTGGAACGACAAAACTGTGCTTTGTAGACAGCGCTTCCCACCGTACATACTGCTCCCTTCGACTCTATTGGAACGTGTAGAGCTGTGTATACTGCCAGGTTTGATATCATACACTCATTAGAAATATTTGCATTATCTATTCTCAAGAATATGTCGTTCCTCTTTACAATTAACGTTATCTTAAAAAAACTACTATTGTTCCTAGTGAATTATTTGAGAGTATCGAACCCGATTGCGGCATTATCAATTCCAGCTCTCAATCAACGATCGCTAACACCGCTTTCCCCGTGTACTCTCCGATTGCGACGATAAACTTCAAGAAGATGGGAGACAAATCTGTCGTGGTCACTGGGGATTACAGTGAGTAATGCTATTTTTTCACATCAAATTTTTCGAACGATTGGAAAGCAATTTAGAAAGCTACAGTGAGCAATCATTCAATTCGAATTTTTTGAATAGTTTGATTTATAGAAATCTGTGTATATCACAGTTTCAAAAAAAACATATTTCAGGCTCATCAGCCTCGACAGTGTCAGGATCGAGCACAGTATACTCTTCACTGGGTGATTCATATATTTCGTCATTACATTTTCTTCTATAATTGTAGATCTAAATAGCATTCTCTTTTCGAAAACATCGTTCATCAAGGCTAACAGCTGACCTTGTCTTTCGTTTATTAAATCGTTCATATCGTTCATATCTTTATCGTTCATAAATGTTTGTAATCATTAGGCTACGTCGGGTGCAATGCCGTCGGGGACTCCCTCTACACACTCCTACCCCACGTCGCCGGCATCGATAGCATCACGTATCTGAACGATAATGGGTAGGTTCTCTATTTTTTCTTAACTTTGGATCAATAACTCTATTATTCAACTATGAATGTGCTAAATTCATTGTCAAGTGGACTGGGAGCAATACAATGAGTGATAACAACAATATTAATAATAATAACAACAACAATAATAATATTTCCAGTGGGCTCGCAGTTGCCGTGAATGGCGAGTACAACATCGCGAAGGAGGCCGATGCCGTGCTGCTCAATGTCAACGGCCAAGAGAGCAAGTGAGTGGCTACAGTATAAAAATTTAAATATAATGAATTTTAAAAAACTCCCAATCCCCATCTAACTATGTTGCATCCATTAGAATACGTGATGTACGCTCATTTTTGTTTCTCAGTTTGTAATGCGCGAATCATTTATACATACCCAGCGGAACCTTTATTTCACTCAAAACACCTCTACGGTTGTCGTTCCAGATTGTTCGGCAAGGTTGTACAATTGCCTTACTTCTCAGAAATGTAAAAATGCGAGTACAAACAATAGTTTTTTTCGATGGTTTTTCCAATACGATCACAATAAGTAAATATTACAGGTTATTCGGCAAGAATACCATCTCGAAAACGTACGATGCCGTCACAAATCTGAAGATAACAGTTTCCTGGTCGTTCCACGAGGACAGCAAGGACCGATTCGCGCTCCAGATTGACGTTACGGCGAAGGTGAGTAGTGATGCCCGAACAAGATCACACGAAATTAGAACTAGAGTTAGAAATACGTGTAATATTCTTTTCATTCCGTGTGCTCTCTCGTCTCTCTGACGTCTCTCTGAGTGTGTCAAATGAAGAGAAGTCGACCCGTATTTCGAACTCTAATTAGAACTTGTATGCAATGACCTAAACAACTCAATTGTATTCCAGACACACTGAATATTCATCTGAGATTTGTTTTTTATGAACTGATCTAAGGTATAACAGCGCTTCTTACCAGTGGGTTATCTACCGTACCGAAACAAAATTTTGGTACAAATCGTTAAAAATTAGCAAAAAAAGCAATTTTTGCTTACTTTTTTTGTGAATCGTTCAAAACTCGATTTCCTGAGACGTCTTTGGCCTTGTTCGACGCGCCGTCGCGTTCTCTATCACATTTTATTATTAAAAATAAATGAATAACTTTAGAAAGCGCGAAAATAATCAAAAATGATGTGTTATCTTTACGGTGGTTAGCAAATTTCTAAATTTTTGAAAACTACAAACTACAAATGCTAACCATAGTAATTACACAATATCTTTTTAAATTATTTTCGTGCCTTTTTAAGGTTATTTAATTATGTTAATTTTAAAAACCTATCGAGAACGTGACGGAGCGCTCGGGAAATTGTGTTTTGGACGTTATTTTCAAAAGTAAGCAAAAAAGCTAATTTTTCGCGATTCGTACCAAACTTTTGTTTCGGTACGATAGCGTTGTCTTACGACTGTAAAATCGCTTGACGTGAATTCATCTTTACCTTTTTCACCTTTATCTTTTAAGGGCCCCGTCGGACCTGTCGTCGTGCCTACGAAGGGACCGAATCCGCCCGTCGGTAGTCAAACGACACCCAAAGTGCAAGTCACAACGAGTCCAGCACACTTTGTTAAAATGTTCACTTCGCTGTTTGCCGTTGTTCTATTTGCTTTGCTCGGTGATCAATGGAATGTAAATTATGGATATTTGTTTCAATAAACATTATTCTTGTTCTGTTGAGGCTGGATTTCTAGCGCGCCATTGTGCATGTATTTACAATTGTCAATCGCCTTTCATCTTTCCGATACCTCAAACACAAGCATATCATAGGTGCAAGAAAACGCCCAGTTCAAGAATCGAAGAGCTTATCAGCGTGTGGCAAATATGCTCAGAGTGTATCCTGGTATTGCAATAGTTGTGCAAACAGGTAATAAATGTGTGTTCTCATGTGTGACTGACACCAATGAATCAGATTTAGAATAATTAGACCGTAAGGAATGATAACAACATTATCGTGAGACTCTTTCCCATTCCACACGTAGTTGACCGTTGACGAACTGAGTGGAGGGAGGGGGAGGAAGAGGCCGGGAGGAGGCTAGTGATCAACCTGCTCTCCATTCCCTACCTATTCCCTTCCCTTTTCCCAGACAATCAATCGCTAACCAGCAGATTTAGTTTGCTAAGCATTTGAAACTCACGACAGTTGAAAGTAACTCTCATTGACATTTTCCTGCCTTCTCGATGTTTGTTTGGCTTTCGAAATCTGACATCCATTTTGGAAAGCCGATTTTGAGCTCGGGATTTGTACAGAATCCGCCTAGCTTTTTTTCTTACCAATTTAGTGAATCGATGTAATTATCTGACGTGCGATGCGTCACACAATTATATCCCAATCGGAGAAGACAGTTGAATCATCGATTCTAAAAATGTCGCTGTGCCAGTACATAAGACGCTCACTCCCATTCTGGTGTAACAGCCATCGTTCATTTCGGAATGTGGTCGCTACCTTCTCTCGCCCTTCTCTTATTTATAGTGGTGAGCCCTACTCAATCAAATAGAATCTATCGCTATTTAGTCACAATCAGTATCCTACTCAATCATGGTATAACGTATCACATTTAAAAACTGTACGCAAGTGAAGTATTCAAAAAAAACCACTACTCAATATGCAAAAAATAAACGAATACAAAAGCTCAGTACGTGCGCACTTACGCCCATCCCTCGTCTACACAATCCAACCATACCCTGCCGAAACCTCATCCGCGCCGGTCTACGAGAGCGATTACGCGTAAGTTATTGATGGAGTATCTCAAAGATCAAAGACCATTATCGTTCAGAAGCTCTGATGCAAGAGCTGTTGGGACCGGACCGTGGAAACAGAACTCTCAGGTCATTCAAGGGCACTTATCTCACGGAAAACCCCGACGGCCGTGCGTATGTGAAGGGATGGAAGGAGCAGGCGCCTGATGAAAACCAATATTGGGTTATCGAGCAAATTAACGATAAGGAGGTATCGTCATTGTTCATTCCGCTCGTAGCTGGCCATTGGTAAATGTGAAAGCGGAGAATGGAAGCAGTAACTTCTTTTTTTTTGGAACAGGCTACGACCGCTTTGGATGTGATGGGTAGGGGCCACAAGCTCCGCCCACTTTGTGCGGACACGATTTCACCAAAAAGCGAGAAAACAAAAACACAAGCTTCATTCTAAACCAAATCACTCGCTCTAATGTGCTACGGATAGCTGTTACCATTACCTATCAATCGAGCACTGTCCGAGAAGTGCCTCAGAACGCTAAGAGGATTAAATTTGCATATGAACGAAGGGAATGAGTCGTTTTGGCATGTTTCAGTTTGGAAGTTCTGCTCGGACAACAATTTTCTGACTAATTTGAATATTTTAGGAATTTTAGAGAAAAAATTAGATTTTTAGCATGCTTCCCCGGCTTGTGTTTTTTGCGCAGGGAGAGGCGAGCGAGAGGGCGGGGGAGGGAGAGAGACACAGGCTAATTAGGCTCCGCCCCCTTTCCCTCTCGCCTCGCCTTTCCCTCCTCTTCCCCAGTGCGTTGCGCGCGTACTTCTCGGGCTCTAGCGCGCGACAGAGAAAAGATATCGACAAACGGTAAAAAGTATGATGATATTGGATCCATGAGGGACAGTTTGAACACACATTTGGCCCCGAAGCGTGAAATCGGCTATCTACATTGTGGCCCCTAGTGATGGGGGTTGGGAATGAGAATGATAGGGAGGGAATACTCTGTGAGAAAAGGCAGTGCCAAAAACACAGAGAAGTGCCTGGAACATGGCCTACTTTCTCCTCCTTAATAGAACTATCCAGCCTATTTCGCATGCTGAGCATCTCCAAAAAAAATCAATCGAAAAAAAATATTTCACATATCAGGTGGCGCTCAAGGGCAAGGACAAGTTTGTGGGGCACGGTTGGTGGGACAAAGCGGCCCTTGCTGATGTCGCGAATGAATGGGAGATACTCACTCCAGTGAAGAACAATGGAGGTTCATGGTCGTTCAAGAGCCGATACGGGAAATGGCTGAGCGCACATAGACAGGACGATATGGTCAATTTCATGCCTGAGAACAAGGGTTGCGAGCATTGGTGGATCGAGTCGTGGTAAAATTGCGAATAAACAGTGTAATCGAAACAGTGTTGTGTGCATGAAAGCTGATGATTTGACAGATCTGCATATTTTTTCGCATACCAGTATTATAGATTAGAAGTAACAAAAGACTCATTTGAATGCAGATTGCACTTTCACTATTATTTTGTTGTCTTCATTTCTCTTTTCCTTTCCTCATTTCGACCATCGTTCGTCTTGCAATGTGGTCGTCGCCTCTTCTCGTCCTTCTCCTTTTTGCCGTGGTGAGCCATTACCTACTGTATTACCAATACGATACTACAAAATTCACTGAATAGCATGCCGTACAATAGTCTTGTGTGTTCGGAACAACTTATTTGCCGTATTATTCTGACTTTTCTCGTTCTAATTGTTGGTGCCTTTACTGTATACTGTATTCTCTGATTGATTCAATCCTCGACACCATTCAGGTCGTGCGCACAACCGCCCGGCCCTCGTCTACCGTACCCAACCGTACTCTACCGTACCCACGTCTGCCGCGGTCTGCGGAAGCCAACAGTGAGATATGAATGCCGAATTTGGCCAAAGATCAACGACCATGATCGTTCAGCGCCGCTGATGCTCGAGCTGTTGGGGCCGGACGGAGGCAGGCGAACGCTCAAGGCATATGATGGGCAATACCTGACGGAGCACAGCATGTTTGATCTGTTGACGACTCGATCATGGTCAAGGGCGCATGGGCAATACTGGAATATCGAGCAAATCAACGATTACGAGGTATAGTTGTCTCGGAGGAGTTCGATTTTTGGCCCAGACAACAACACAGCTCCGAATATGGAGGGGATGGAGAAATGAGAATGGTTGATTTGCAGAGACAACGGCACTTCTTGCGAGTTTTGGCCCAGACTTTTCGTGCAGAAATACGGATAATCGTCTCTTCATTTGGCACACACTCTCTCTGTACTAGAGTACGAAATACGGGTAATCGGTAATCATATCGCACACACTCTCTAACCGATCAGAGAGCCGAGAGAGTGTACCAAATGAAGAGGCGATTGCCCGTATTTCTGAACGAAAAGTCTGGGCCAAAAATCGAAGAAGTGTCCATTGTCTCTGCAAATCTATGACAGCGCTCATTTATCTTCACAAAACAGGTTGCGCTAAGGGAGAACAAGGGAAGATACGTGTCGAATCGGACACACGGAGCAGCAGGATACGCATGGGAAGCGCGCGACTGGGAGATTCTCACACCTGTGAAGAACGATGATGGGACATGGTCGTTTCAGGTACAGTAGAGTTCGAAATACGGGTCGCCGTCTCTTCATTTCACGTGCTCTCTCACCGATCAGAGAGGCAAGAGAGCGTGTGAAATGAAGAGACGGCGACCCGTATTTCGAACTCAACTGTTAGCCAAATATTTGGAAATTCGTTTTCGACACTCTAGTTCCAGGCACTAAACAGCTGGCCTTACCACCTAGTGTTGTCTTACGACTGTAAAATCGCTTGACGTGGATAAACCTACCTTACCTTTACCTTTACCAGGCCCGAGACGGGAGGTGGATGAGCGCCTATAATCCACATGGCGGAGTGCACTTCATGCCCGAGAATTTGCGTTGCGAGCGCTGGGTACTCGAGTCGTGGTATTAACCTTGTGAATAAACCAAATTTCACCTCTCAAATTATGATATCTTTTGTTGAAATTTAAGGCTCTGTAGTAGAAGAAGGGTCCGAAAAAAATAGAAAGGTCCCAAAAATGAAAGAGAGGTCCTAAAAATGAAAGAAAGGTCCCAAAAATGAACGAGAGGTCCCAAAAATGAAAGAAAGGTCCCAAAAATGAAAGAAAGGTCCCAAAAATGAAAGAAAGGTCCCAAAAATGAAAGAGAGGTCCCACGAAAGAAAGGTCCCAGCGGATCATGGAAATAGAAAGGTCCCATAGGATAGAAAGGTCCCAAAATTGAAAGAAAGGTCCCAAAATAGGGCAAAAAAATAGAAAGGTCCCTTCCACGATAGAAAGGTCCCTTGGTTTCAAAAATGGTATGACAAGACAGTGAAAAATAGAAAGGTCCCATGATGATAGAAAGGTCCCAAAATAGAAAGGTCCCAAAAACATCATGTGAAAATAGAAAGGTCCCAAAAATTGTGTTTGAAAATAGAAAGGTCCCATAATAGGTGTTCGAAAATAGAAAGGTCCCTACTCAGGAATATCTGTGCGAAACGACTCCCTAAACTGAGAGTGGCCTAAGCCTAAGCGGGCTAAGCATTTTTTTGGAAACGTTGCCTGAATGCGTTCTGCAGTGTCCTACTTCAGTGTCAACAGGCTTCTCGCACGTTTCCCATGTTATGACCATCATTATATAATATACTGGTCCCAAATAAAGGTAATAAAAATTAATGGTCCCTCACTTTCGATAATCTAATGGTCCCAAAATGTCAAAAAATAATGATCCCAACAGATTTCCATAATTATAGCGGTCCCATTGTTTTCTGCTCTGATTTTTCGACTATAGGGGGTAGTGCGCTAGGCACCATTTCCATGCGTTGGACGCCACTATGCATCTATAGAAAATAAAATGCTTAGGCTTAGGCTTAGGAAATACGCATGCTTAGGCCGGCGTTTCGCACATTTATCGTACTACACGCAGCTTAGGGAGGCGTCCATCAAACCTTAGGCCGGCGTTTCGCACTTTTCAGGGTGCGACCTTTCATTGCAGTATTTATGGGAAAATACTCAAACGCCGGCCAACGCTGCGCGAGAAGCCTCCCTAAGCTGCGTGTTGTACGGGGACATGTGCGAAACGCCGGCCTAAGCATGCGTATTTCCTAAGCCTAAGCCTAAGCATTTTATTTTCTATAGACATCTAGAGTCGTACAACGCATGGAAATGTACTATGCTATAGAGATAAATGCACAAGGATCTTCTCCTGATTTTTTTCGATTTTTTTACTGCTTGTTTTGGGACCTTTCAATTTTTCAAATCTCCTTTTGGGACCTTTCTATTTTCAAACGATATTTTTGGGACCTTTCTATTTTCCATCTGTTCTATAAAGATTAGCGACCTCTCTATTTATGGGACCTTTCTTTCAATTTTGGGACCTTTCTATCAATTTTTTGGGACCTTTCTTTCAATTACGGGACCTTTCTATTTTTGGGACCTTTCTATTTCTTTCAAATTTTTTTGGGACCTCTATTTCATTTTTGGGACCTTTTTTTCATTTTTGGGACCTTTCTTTCATTTTTGGGACCTTTCTTTCATTTTTGGGACCTCTCTTTCATTTTTGGGACCTTTTTCATTTTGGGACCTCTCTTTCATTTTTGGGACCTTTCTATTTTTTTCGGACCCTTCTTCTACTACAGAGCCAAATTTAACATATTGTTATAATGATAATCTATGACTTATATTTATTATTCAATTAAACATTAAAATAATAAATTCAATGATATTCACCTTCTGGCATTCCTTCTTTTTATATCGGAAGAATCCACATCGATAAATATGATAAGAGAACGGATTCCCGGAAGATCTCCTCATACCTCTTCACTAAAAAAAACCTTCTTTTGATGAACTATCTCTCAATGCTTCTCCCTTCCTACTTCTTTTCTTCATCATCTTCAACTCGCGTTGATCGATCTCAACGTTACCCGGGAAAAGCGATACGCGTCAAACCAGCTGTTTGGACTTTTTATCCAGCAAAGTATTCGAAGGTAAGCAAAATAGAGCAAACGCATGTTTTTCTCTTTTCGATATGCACACAAATTTGTAAGAGAATCAATTGGAAACCATTTGATATTAAAATATATGCGAAATATATTGCGAAGATAAAAAAAATCAAATTTGAAGATAGCCATCAACGCCATCCGAGCCGCTAATGATAAACTGCACAACAATGCGTTTGAAAAGAGTGATATTGCAGATGAGGATTGCTCTCTGGAGGTCAGTTGCGTCAAGCTTTGAATAAATTAGTATGATGTGAGGAAAAAGTAATATTTATTGATTTATTTCAGGCTATGGAAGCAAAGTTGATCATGGAAGAATTCTCCGAGTTATTCCACGACGATCGACACAAATGCGGTCGACAAGAAATTCCATCCTCTCCTCCCTCATTCATGCACAGAGTTGCCAAGTGGATAGTGACTAATGATATCGGTTCGTATTTCACGCTTGTAGTCATATCGGCTCTGCTCCTGAGTGCCTATTGTGTTAATAATTTCCAATTCTTAAAGAAAAATTTTCTTTCAGAGACGATTGAAGTGGAATTCGAGCAGCTCAACTTTGCTGACTTTCTGTAGAATGCGCGATGCGGATTAAAACTGTCTTCAATTGAATATATTGCCTCGCACCACCCCTTTTATTTTAGTCGTTCCCACAGTTTTTAACTTTTACCTATATTTTTAGCAATTCATCCATTCCGTATAATTGAAATTATTGAACGGAATTATTATTTTTTATCTTTCACTCATTTTCCTTCTTGTTTGATAAAAGTTTTCTTATATCAAGTCGGTCTAGTTTCCATTCAGACAGCGCACTCTTTTATGGCTCGGCGTCCTCCACATCACAGAAACAACGCAAACCATACCATAATAGTTTGAATGAACAAATTCTTTTTTTTTAATTCTAGAGAGTTATGAATTCCAGTATTTATCTTTTTGTTGGGTTCATCGTATTTTTAATGAACGTTTGATAGTATATGTTTAATTTCTAATCATAACGCATTTCGACAACAAATTATAATACTTCGTTATTCATCTGAACATTCGATTTTAAATTGACAGTTGCACATTTCTCAGCAGGAGAGTGTTCCAATGGATCAGACGATCAAGAAAGATCATCAGAGTGACAATTTTAGTCTGAAAAGGGTGAGCCATGAAATAGGAATTTATTTACCCAACAAAATTCAAAAATACACAAGTTATAGGTCGAGATTACGGGAGATTCTGCGAGTGGAATGACCGATATTTCTACTCAAGGAAACGAGGAGAATGCGAAAGAATCTAAGCCCGGGAGCTGGAAGCCAATGCCGCCGTACACTGAGGAAGAAAAGGAAATCATCTTAAACCAATGCCGGTTATTATTTCGGCATTTCAAGACTATCCCTATTTTGAAAAAAAAGGAATATCAATGTAGACGCTTGTTTTGGACACATGTTCTGCACAACGTTGTATATATATTTTAAGTTTTTTTAGGAAGTGGCTAACGGAATGAAGCGCTCGTTGCACTACTTCCGCACAGGGTATTTTTTGTGTTTTTTTACAACTCATCGATTATGAAATCATTACAGATCGAGAAGCAGCATTCAAACGCGGGTTTGCAAAACAAGAACGCGAGGAGGGTTCAATGAGCTATTGAAGGAATTCGGATTGAAAGAGAAAAAAGAATCAACCTAATTATTGGAAAAAAACATTCCTGATAATTATACAAACAAACGGACAAAAGTGATAACAAATGTTTTTTTTCAGTTGTCCTTGAGTAATGGCTGGTATAACAGCGGTCTTCGACATGAAGCTGAATAACTACCCCCCCCCCCCCACCGACAGTCGAGTTTTCTCACTTCGAAATACGTGTAAGTAGAGACACTGTTCGACACGATAATTTATCAAATTGCGATGACATGTAATTTCCTTTTATGAGCTTTGTAACGACTCGGGGGCGCGAGAGATGATTGAACGAGCCGCTTACTTGGAGGTAGTGTTTGAAATACGGGGCGGCCAGTGAGGCTAGAGAGTGAGCGAAATGGGGAGACTATTGCACGTATCTTTACTCTACTCACTTGTAGGCGAAGGATGGGAAAGAGTGGAGAGAATGGAAGCTGTTAACTGGGGAACTTTTTCTATGTTTTTTTTACGTTCCGAAGGCTTTTTCTTCTTACTTACGCTTCTATCGCATTCCATACTTCGTATCGCACACCCTGCATTTCTGCCGGAACAAGGTAGTCTACGGTTTTTTCAAGCGAAACGAGAGATATTCTAACCAGGTAGGTAGACATCGAAATACGGGAAGTTGTCTCTTCTCGTTCTCGCGTACATTAGCCGTTAAAAAACTAAATGCTTGTTAAAAAAATGAAGACTCTTATTTTGTGTCCTCTCTAAACCTCTTCACGTAAGGAACAGTGTGACTACCTTATCTCGCTCTCTAGGTAGAGAAATCGACTAGAGGTGCGGTCTAGGGTCGAGTATGAGGAGGCGAACGCTCTATTCTTTTGTTCGTCTCACGAATAGGCCTAGTGGATTTCTCTACCTTGAGATGAGATTTGGCATCGAAAATAATAGCACCAGTGTCGGGCTTGATTTTTTGAGCATCTCGCTTGATTGGCATCGGAATGAATCGCTGATCGCTTTCCATTACTGTCATCATCCTTTGTTTTATGGTAGCAATGAAGATTCCGTCCTTTCACCCCTCTTTGTTTCTGATTACTATCAGGATCGATCACCGATCATTTGATGGGCAGGCAGCGAATAAATAGTTTGATCTGATGGGATCGGCTCACTCGAGAGTCAGCTTCCACGAAAGGTAGCGATAGAAGGCATGAATGACAGAGCCCTGTCTCTTTCTCATCACTCTTGCCGGTGAGAGAGTTCGAGGAATTTAGAGATAGATTCTTCACTCCGCGAATCCTAGTAGCGATAGTAGTTTTTTCGCGTCTCCCGATCTTTCTAGCGATTTAAGTCTCTGATATTTCGAGACCATTAGGAGACATGAAATGGATGAAGTCATTGCCTCCCTCAATCCCTTCTCCCTTGGAAACGTCTCCTGAACTGAAGTGAAACGTCTCCCACATCGTCTCCTCTCCATTCCCCATTCTCACTGAAGTAGGAAGAATTACTTTACTCCACCAGGCGTGTTGTAGGAACCAACTTAACATAATTGTGATGATGCTCTCCCACAGATGGTTTCCTTCACATTTTGATGGAGCGCTTAGTGAATACCAACGGCGTATGACATTCTTTCCCAGATTTTTCATGGTTGTTTTGTGAAAGCAATCACAGTCGACTTTTATATTTTTTCGTTGTTCCAAGATTCCTTTTCTCCCGGGCAGATCGGTTTATTTGATGACAATGATCTTGATTGACAGAAAGGTTTGGTTTGAAACTCTGTAATCGCCTTTCAGATCAGTCATTTTCCCCAAGCGCTTGTGGTGAAAGGTTTGGCGTTTATTTCTGCTCTTTTATATTTTCCATTCTTGAGATAATTTAATTGTTTAATTGGGCAATGATATAATTGTCCATATCATGACCATTTCTAGAACTCAATCAATTTTTGATCGCGCTTTCCCATTTGATACATTATTTGGCCTTCTCCTGTTACCCTTCGAAGTAGTTGGATGTGCGTTTTTCATCTCCTCCCAGTACTTCTTTTTATAGTAGTAATTATATCCGCTTTGCCTTCCACTCTTCTGATTACTTTCATCACCCCATTTTCAATCGAAATAATGATATCACCACACTTCTGAAAGTAGTCGCTTTCCTATGACGGTAGCGCTCAAATTAGCTTTCCTATCCCAACAATCAATCGTTTTTCCCCGATTAGAAGCATTCTTTGAGCTTCTTATTTGATTGGCAGGAGGCAGAAATAGTTTGAAACACCACCGATATCGTCTCCCGAATGAGGAGAACTGTCATCTCATTTGCCGATAACAAAAGAGGTCCCTGCCTTTCGCACGCACTCACTCGATTCCTTACTTAGATTATTGGTTCTTGGAGCTATCTGAACCACCCCGTCTGTTCATTTTGCCTGCTCTCTCATATCTCTGGCCAATAACAGTGCACTTAGAACAATGAGGTAATGGGAGAGAGGCATTATTGCTTCAATGCTTATCATTTGACTGACAGCACCATCAAATAAGCTCCTTAAAAGTATGGAGCCATGGTTGGTTTGCGCTGATAATTAGGCATTTGTTGAATCATCACAGCCCTTTGTTCGCTTTTCTTGCTCTGCCAAATTGTCGAGAGGAACCGAGGAAAATATTAGAAAAACGATAATCGTCTCTTCATTTGCCATCAGTTAGCGCAAAAAGAATGTGTGCGAATTGTGGAGGCACATACCCGTAGCTATACAAAATTCAGAGGGACATGGGATTACGATTATCTCGAATTATCCGCCAGTCGTTTTTCCATGCGTAATCTCTATTGTTTCTCTCTTTCCCTGCTCGGGTAGAGTAACCAAGATATCGTTCCGAATCGAGAGACCTTTCACACTCCGGCTCCCTGCGAACGTGTCATTTTCCATTCAACTTCTCCTTCCTTTCTCTCCCCTTTTCGCCCTTAGCGTCTGCCTCCGATTCGCAATTCAGAGGCTCGTATATCATGGCTGCACTTACTACCGCAGAGTGGAATCTGACAGCGAGTCATTTTTGCCCCCCCCCCTTTAAGGTTTCGCCGAGAGTGACATTGAGTGGGGCCTATTATTCTGAGATTTAATTGCGCTCATACCTCAGCTGCGGTCTCTTCTCTGAATGTCTGAATTTCATTGTGACTAGACAGTATAAATCTAACGGCGCATGCATATGATTTCACGGAACTCGCGGCTGGCAAGCAGTCGTTTTCTTACCTGCTTGCATCTTGTTCGACGCACTATCACCTGCCTTGTAAGACAGAGTTTGCCTTTGCCCACGTTTCTATGTCGCATGTGTTCGCCCTTGTCTGATTGTGAGCATGAATCCAGAAAAAGAACGCTGGGATCTCTATTGGGCATGAATAATCAAATGTACAGATGAAGCGCGAAAGGCGGAAATGCGTGCTCGCAAATGACTAATGTAGTTAAGGCTGTCAGAGAAAATGATCCGTCTCTAGATTCCGAGTGCTCTCTCGTCACTCTGATCGGTGAAAGAGTACGGAATTGTATATTTCGGAATTGTAGTCACCGCAGTCGCTCGATGCCTGCCATTCACTATGCGGCCCAAGTCTCTCTGCTCCGGTTGAGGATTTGTAGGTTGATGAGATTAGAGATTACTCGTGCTCTCTAATTGTTCACTTCATGATGCGGATTTGAGTTAGAAATACGAGTGATCACTTTCGGTCAGAGTTGTGAGGAGAGAGAGAGAGAGTGTGCGAAATGAAGAGATAATTGCTCGTATTTCAAGCACTAGTGCGGATGCATGAATTCTGGACAGTTGGGCTCGTCCAGTGACTCACCCCGGGGAAATCTCGAACAATTGAAGGAAAGAGCGACGTTTCGATTTCCATTTGTCACGTCATTCCACGTCTCCCTTACTTGGGTTTCCTTTCTGGGATCGAGAAGTTTCTCATTTCAACAACCCGCTTTTTTGTGCTGGTGAATACTTTTCAAATGTGTAATGCGCCAACATGAATAATATTCGACTGGTTTTTCATAGTAAATTGTAATAGAAATGAGATGAGTAATTGGTGAAATCGGGAAGGGTTTCCGCTGAAATGCACACATTTTTTCCGCATTTCATCCGATTCCTTTTTTTTCGCACGATGTCTAATTCGTAAATTACATCTGCATTAGTGAATCCTATCATTGCAGCATCGCTCAATCATGGCCCCGCCCGATGTAATCAACGGGTCACGAAACGGGTCCCATGGTACCAATCGCTTTCCCGTGTCCGAGAAGGAAAAGATGCTGCCCGAGAACAACGACGTCTATGCGATCGGCACCGGAGCAGCACCCAAGAGTTGGTTATCATTTACTTTTAGAGATCAGAGATCAAAGATCAAAGTTCACTTCAGAGAAAACGTTTTGGCATTATCTGTCACTACGCGGACTGTTCGGCATTCTCGGAAAACAAGTGGGGCTAATTATCTTTTATTTATTCTTGAATTTAAACGCAATTTCTTAGTACATTGAAAGTAATATTGCATTACTATGCGCATCTTCAGTGCGCACAACTATTTTCATTAGTCCTTTTGTTAGTTTGTAAATGAGCTATTGATTAATTAAATAATTATTATTTTTATTCTGCAGGTCGGAACAAGCCCCTTCCGATTCATTATCATCGCTTTTCTGATCTCGCTCAGCTCAATTGGAATGTACAAGATCGTGCTAAAGGTGATTCTTTTGTTGATTATCTTAGCACATAAAATGTAAACACAGAATCCAATGGTGTCAGTGCGATTGCGTATAGAGTTCAACCTATGGCCTCCAAAATCTGCAAAAACCTCTTATCTTTGACTCTTCCATTTTTTGAGCATTTCTGCGTGCGCGATGTGTTATCATTAAATATAAGGTGGACGTGCCGAGAATGGCGTTTTTTAGGAAGAGGGTAGAGTCCGAAATACAAGTACTCGTCTCCTCATTTCACACACTATCTTACAGGCCAGAGTGACGAGAGAGTGTGCAAAATGGTATGGGGTTCGAAATACGAGTAATCTTCTCATCTCGTGGTTTATTGCCAGTTGCCGGGGTCAGGCTTTACGACGACGAACCATCCTCTTATCGATGGTCTTGGTAATCTGACCGTTGAGAGAATGCGAAATGGCGGGAGGTTTGCCTTCTGAGAGACTGCGCGGAATGAGGATACAAAGAACGAAAAAGTTAAATCCTCACCCAAACGGTGCTCGGTGGACGGGAATTTAGAAGTGATAAGGGAAAGATCATAAAACGAACACAAAAAGGACGCAATATTTTGCCCACTATATATGAGTTGGGGATGAAAAGATTAGCGTTTCTTGAAAATGGCTGACGAATGAAATTGAATCTCTTTATCCTTTCAGGACCGAATCACCGATGGGTACACGCCAATCAATGCGCCTTCTCGCTACGAGACCGATATGTTGAGAGAGTTCTGGAATTCGAGTGGTTTGTAGCTAATTAATGATAATCGACTAACTAAATGATTAATTTTTTGAGTGATTTATTTCTAATTAACACTAATAGAATAACTAATTAAATGTTTAACTAATTAATTAACACAGGAGATCCGATGCAGACAATGCTGATTCTGACGGCAAAGGACGAGGGCAGCATGCACAGGAAGCCGTATCTTGATGAGGTGAAAAAAAAGAAAAGAAAAAAGGTTGTTTTGGGGAATTTTTTAGAGGAGCACGGAGCAGATTTATCTGATGATTAATCTGATTAATTTCAGGCTACTAACGTAATCAACTTCTTCAACTCCAAGTTCTCCGTGCCCTTCGAGGATGAGCAGCTGGTGTGAGTAGCATTTTAGTGACAGATAGGCAGACAACAATTATTCATCTTCGAATTTTACCTCATTTCTTGAAGGTTCAACAAAATGTGCGAGCCTTACTGCGGAATGACCACGGCTTTCGACATGTTCAAGGTATTTTCAACTTTGAATATTTAGAAAATTTCGAAATTCGAAAACAACAAAAATAAAAATATATATATTATTCGCAGACCGAGTACGACAACGTCTACACTGCTGCAGTGAAGGGCGACAACGTGACTGGAATGGCGTTACTGCACCATCCGGTGGTAAGTCTGTTATTTTAATTGGCATTTAATATGAAAATACAATCAGTACAAATATATAATTAATTTTTTTCAGGCGAACCTCAACGGTTTCGAAGTGCACCTGGAACGGTTCGTTTCGTATACTTTTGTTATCATACTTTAGAAGACTAGGTAACAATCACATAGTCTAGATTCGCTCGTGTATAATGTACGGTGACAATAGATGATAGTGTTGTTTATTTGTATATTTAGGCAGTGCTATCAATTGTTTTTTCCTTTCAACCGTAACTAACCAGTTCACTGCCCTTCCAGATACATGTTCGGCGTAAAAACGCGTGAGGCGGGCGCGCCCCCTCCCCCGGGGGATGCGATCGAGCGAAGAATCACGAATATGGACTATGTGCAGGTGAGGGATTGGGATCAATCATTTATGGAGGAGAGCTTCATCATACATCAAAACGGCAGTAAAATAATGTAGTAGGAATATTGATCACTAACTAAAGCCTATCGCTAATTATAATTTGTTGGCATTGACTTAAACGAAATAACACGAATTATCGATTTACAGGTGATCATGATGATCTTCCGTGGCGACAAGGGCACGGATCGACTGAACAAAATGATGGAAACTTGGGAGCTGGCTGCGTTTGTTCTTGATAATCGTTTTGATTTTGATCTCGCAGAGATTAAAGATCATTTTTTTCATCAATTTAAAAAAAATAGATTTCTGAGATTTCAGGTATGACGAAACGCTGCAGTTCAACAACTCGCTGCTCGACGTTATGGTCCGTTTTATTTTCTGCAATCTTTGATCTTTGATTTCTAGCTCTTCGGAACGGACATTCTGGACAGGGAAATGATTCGGGATGGAGAGCGATTGAAGCCGTTCTTCTCCACTGGTGAGTAGAGTGTAGCCACTTACGGTATCCGAGGTACAGTGACAGAGTATAATTAACTGTACAGAACAACGGAATCGTGATAGATTATTACTACACCCTAACCTCTTCGTTTCCTCGAAATAGGGAGTTGTTCAAGACGACGCGCGATCAGTGCGCGTTTCTCGCGCGTGCCTCGCACTTTTTTCGTAAATATTGGCAAATTCCTTCAGGATTCCTCATCATGATCTCGTTTGTGTCCATCTGCGTGCTGTTCACAGCCATCTTCCTGGACGAGATGGACAGGGGAAAAGTGTGAGTTTGTTTTATTTTTTTTGACTGATTTCGAAAAACGCGGCCTTTTTCCCACAGTGGGCGAAGTTTTTTTTGCCGTCAAAATATTGATCTTTGATCTTTGCAGTCTAATCGCATGCGTAGCCACCACCGGCCCCACGCTCGCCATCACTGCGTCCTACGGTATGATCATCGAAAGATTGGAGATCAAAGATCAATTCATCCCCTGCAGGAATCGTCTCTCTCCTCGGGCTCAGAGTTAACTCCTTCATGCTCGTCATGCCGTTCCTGATCATGGGCATTGGTCAGTTTTTTTTAATTTTTGAAAAAAAGAAATTAACATAAAAATAATAAATTACGAACTACGCAACTGTTTGTACCGAAATGGAGACACGGTTGGACATCTAGAGAAAGTACGAGGGATATTGCGAAATGGTGACACGGATTTCGAAATGTATGCTTAGTATGCAATCTCTTCGGCCAGAGTGGCGAGCGAGTACGTCGAATGAAGAGGCCAATTCTTCATATTGAAATTTTTGCTCCGTTTCAGGAGTCGACGACGCGTTTCTGATGACGCACGCGTGGCATCGACTGAGCAGGCAGGGATACAGTGTCCCGGAAAGGCTGGCCATGGTCTATGAGGAGGTGAGATACTGGGATCGTAGGATCAACCTTTGCCGCTCTGTTCCTTCTAGATGATAAAGATGCGTTTTTAGACATCGGAAAGTATGGGGTGGCTAAGCGGTTCATTTATATTTGTCTTTTTTTATATGTTTCGCACTCAAGACAAACTCTGAAGGGTCGAGTAGACTCTAAGACTTCTGTTTGGTGCGCGGAAAACGTTATTTCGCAGGTCGGTCCCTCCATAACGATCACCTCGCTCACCAACGTGCTCTCGTTCGGCATTGGCGCATTCACGCCGACTCCGGGTTCGATTCCAAGATAATGTATATTGGACGCATGAGAATACTAAACCGAAACAATAATAGCAAATCTAAACACTAGATTCTGCAGAAAATTCAGAAGATTCTTAAAACGTTTTGCTCGAAGACGATTGAGCAAAGTGCTGCCAAATTACATTAAAATTACAAATGATATTTTAACCGTAAAAAAATGGTGCAAAGTATAACGAAATGATAAGAATATTCCTCTCAGAAGTTCGTCTCTTCTGCATCGGTGCCGCCATTGCAATGGCCATCGCATTTGTGATGCAACTGGTACTACATTTTATTTTACAATAAATATGTTAATTTCACTTCAAATTAATATGGAAAATAACAAGAACGATATATTTATATACGTCAGTGGTGGGATAGAGATGAATCATTGAGAAAGCAGTGAAAATGGGTTGGGAAATATTATGACAAAAAAGAGGTGATATAAACATGTCAGATTCTATTCGGCCCGATCCTCGCCATTGCATGCAGATGGGAAACGAAGGGACAGAAAGATGATCCCACCGGATGGAGAAAAACGGTGAGTTAGGGTTGGCATGTCGAGAAATGATTCTCCTCATGTTGTGTGCTCTCTCGCTTCTATGATAGGTGCCTCTATGATAGAGCGAACTGAAGATTCCATTTCTCACAAACAAAACCAACTGTGAGCGCTGGAATTACGTCCGAAAATTCATATCTACTTCGTGATTCCTTTTGTTAAAAATTTCTTCATTTTTGGCATGTTTTTAAAAATTATTTTTACAAATGAACCTCACAGCTCCACGATGCGTTCAATAAAGCCGTCAAGAATTACTGCAAACTGCTCGGGAACAAGATATTCACCGTAGCCGTCGGTAAATATTTGAAAAAAAATTACGCTTTGATTATTGATTGGTAGAATTTATTTTGCAGCCCTTGGGATGATCGTCTATTGGACGTTCGGAATCATGGGGTTGCTCAACATCAAGACGATGTAAGGTTTTGCTTTTAGTAGATCGAAATCCAGAACATCTATGTATTTTCAGCTTGGACCCTGGAAAGATCCTACCTCCAAACTCGCCCATCCAAGTGTCGAATGCCATTCTGAGAAATATCGGTTCGTTTGGACTAATTTTTCGTATTGCCGTTTTTGTATTCTCCATTGTCATTCCAAACCTTCCTTTTAACGAAGGTTCGATGAGTCGGGGGAGGAAGACGCCGTTGGCTTCTAATCTGCCAAGAACCCCCCCCCTTTTTGCCGAGCATTTCAAATGCACGGTAATCATGTAGGCAATCATGTGGGCAGAGTACCACCCTGCGATCTTTTTCATCTAGCTCCCAACAATTATTTATACATTTCTCTAACATTATGATTATTCTAATTAATATTTTTATCTAATTAATATTTTCCAGTCTGAGCCGAGTACCACCCGGTAGTACTCACTCGTCAGTCAGAGAAGCGAGAGATCATGAAAACATGAGATTCCTCAAATATGTTTCAGTCTGGGCCGAGTACCACTCCGTCACGATCCTCGTCAACACGCCCTTCAACCCTTTTACAATTCCAAACTATTTTAATATTTTTTGCTGACCCCGAAAAGTAAACACAAAAATTGGCTGTTTTTTTTAGCATTTCAAACGCGCGATAATTATGTACTGTTCAGTGTGGCCTTACCTGTGTACACCACCAGTCGTGATTGTCTCATGACAACTGTAAAATCGATTTATTGTGGAAGCGACTTTACCTTTGCCTTTGTTCAGTCTGGGCCGAGTACCACCGGTGACCATCCTCGTCAACACGCCCTTCAACGTCTCCGACCCACAGCAGATCGGCCGCTTCTTCGAAATGGTCGACGACTTTGAGCGGCTGCCCAAGTGCAAAGGCAAGTGCAAAGGGCAACAACCTAGCGCTGTCTTTTGACTGTAAAATCGCTTAACCTCGATACATCTTTGTCTTTTTTCTTTTTTTTAAGTGCAAAGGTGGCTGGGCGTCACATGAGCATTGGCTATTCATCTCACGCACTAGCAGCGAGAGAACTTGAAAAATCGAGAGATCCAGGCGTAGGAGAAGAACGTGGTTAACGTTAAAAAGGCGTACTTTGCAGGCGCTGAATCCTCACTGATCTGGCTCCGGACTACGCTGATTTCACCTCGCGGTGAGCAATATATTAATGTGCGCAGACTACAACTCGATGGCTCTTTTCACTCCCATTTCTATCATAGAAAGCTTATGCGAAACATTAAGCCAATCAGAATTGCAATATGCCCGGACCATTCTAATCACTTAGCGACTTGTCTTCAGTGGCGAACCCGTAGTGGACATGTTCGCGATGATGGTGGGAGAAGTGCGAATGAGCAACACGGAGAGCGTCGATCCACTCAAGGTTTATTCATCGTTTCCAATTCGTAAAGGCATAAACGCTCCAAAATCACGGCATGGTTTAATCATCGGCTAATAGGTAGTGCAGAACCTCGTGCCATGATCAATACCTATATTCCGGTTTCTCGGATGATTATCGGCCATTTTTTTACATAATTGAATTCCTATTTTCAGACAAATATGACACTGGATAAACTGGACGCATTCTTGGCCTCGCCCTTCTACAAGCACTGGTCGTCCTTCCTGAAGCAGGGAGTGGATAAGAGGAGAGAGGGTACGGTTCATTTTCTTATCAGTAGTCATCAAATGACTGCCACCTGATATTTGTTATTGAACGTTAGTAATGCTCCGTTACATATTTCACCCGCTCTCATTTTCAGTAGTGCGGTAAAATGTTTTTTTCGATATTGATAGCATGCATGTAGATATTTTAAAAAAAAAACCCTTTCCAGATCATCGATCATTCCGCGTCGACGTCGCATATCAGAACACTACGACGTGGGAGATTCGCATTGATTTGATGGTCGAGTTCAGGGATCTCGTGGCGAGGTACGGTAGAAGCCTGGGATCTTGGGTCAATAAGGAAAAGGTAAAAAAGGGGAAAAAAAGATGTCAAGAAATATTTTTAGGGCGTATTTTGTTAGAATGTTTTTTGTTTGAGCGTTAATGCTTGAGTAGGGGCATGGATGCAATTTGTGAGTCCCAAGCCGGAGTCTCACCTGGTTTCATTCCAGATACAAGGACCAACGCCTCCGTGTGGGAGCACAACGGCTTCTTCGTCGATCAAATGCTCAGTCTGAAGGGAGTCGCAATTGAGGTAAGCTACCTTAGGCCCCCCCCACAATTATTAAAGCGTTTGAAGGGCGTTTTCAAACCCAAAAATATTCACGACAGACTACAAAAATATCAATGAGCGTTCTAGCATAACTTTTTGTCCATTCCCAGCAGTATTTCTAAAATTTTCCATCTCCTAACCTTTTTCAAATTTCTCATCCAGACCGGTCTCCTCACCCTCCTGTGTATGGCAGTCGTCTGTGCAGCGTTCATCCCGAATCCCGTATCGCTCATTTCGGCCATTATCGCCATTGCATCGATTTCAATGGGTGAGTTTTCCTTGTTTTGCCTTTAAAAATTATCACACGGCTTGCAAAAAAACACTGCTTTACGGGTAACAGCGTGACCCACTTCTCACACTGAGCGAGTTAACTAGGAGTTTGCTACACATTCCAAATTCCAGGAGTGATGGGCTACCTCTCTTGGTGGGGCTTCGACCTGGACCCGGTGGTCATGGCCGCTGTCATCATGTCCATTGGTTCGTTATTCTTTAAATCAAAAATTTAAATTTATAATAGTCTTTGACTTTCAGGTATGAGTGTGGATTTCACAGCGCACGTCAGTTACCACTATCAGGTATGATATGAAAAAAATTACAAAATATCATATTCAAAATGAGCCAATACGCCAACGGAAAATATTCACATTGAAGAGGTGGAAAGGATTAAATGTCGATTTACAGCTTACTAATAAGAAAGTGATGGAACACGGAAAGTAGTCAAGCATCAGCTCGAGGGCAACAACAGAAACTGGAGCATACACTTGAGTCGGTCGGATTGCCCATGGTGAGTTCCGCATAAAATAAACATACCGCAGCTAGTCGGGTGGATACTATACGCCGTACAACACCGGCGGAAATTGCCGAATCGAGGGGGGAGACGAATGAACGAACCACCGATAAGTTTCATTCAGGGATTACGAATGAAGTTAGTGCGCCTACTGTACGGGTTACTGCATGGAATGTAGCTATATTATATAGGGAGATGATCTTTGATCTTTAGATAAAATCATTTCCAGTTGCAAGCCGGTGCGAGTACGATCTTCTGCATTCTTCCTCTCCTCTTCATTCAGTCCTACAACACATCCGTGTTCGTGTGCGCAATCGTGTTGGTGTCGGATGGGGATTGTTGCATGGTATGTCATTAGGATTCTCTTCTTGCAATTTTTATTAGAATAAAAAAAGGTTGAATTCTAACATAGTTTCATTAAATCTAAGCATTCTTCACTCCTTCACGCAACCAGAGCAGTAAAAACTCATCCTTCTTCTTATTGGAATTCCGGAATCAATTCCATCAAGAGAGCACTATGAAACACAGATGGAGAAAACAGAGAACGAGATAATAAATAATCCATTCAGGTCTCATCGTGCTCCCTGCCTTCCTCGCTTGTTTGCCCTCCTCCGTCACGGACATTAACCTGTACAGCACGTATCTGTCTACGAGCTCAGAGAAGAGTTGCAGGTGGGAATATAATTATTTGTTTTTTTCAGTATTTTAGCTGGTAAAAGAGATTCTTGTGATTCTCCTTTCCGAAATGACTGTTTTTTTTTAAATTTCCTACTTGTAGCGAGGACAAATTCTGAGATGTCTCCATTAAATTATCAGAACATTATGGAAATATAGATATGAACGACCTGACATTAGATGGCTCTTTAGTTGCAACTAACACTAAGATGTATTTTCAGATACGCTGGCCCACCCCAACCCGAAGAAGTTCTGATGCAGGAGAAGCGGGCGCAACACGCCTAATTAATCTCCGCCCCTTTTTTCATTCCGCCCCCCAATTTTTTTCATTCCCAGTTAACCTCTCTCTCTCTAACCACAATCCTAATCCAACCCTCATCCCAGCTATAGGTATGAACTCGCAAATATGCAGTATTTTCTCATTCTCTGTAAACAGGTCTAGCCGAATCTTCCAGTTTCCATCTAATAATAAGCAAGAACTCTAGTTATCGTGTAGTGTCAAAAGTACCGCTAGAATATCCCAAGTATTCATATATTCGTCCTGAATATTCACTGCAATATCTTCACTTGCACCACTCAACACACTCCTTCTCTCCCCCTGTCAGTAGCAGGGTGTTCATTCTATAGTAATTGATTATAACCAGTCCTAACTATTATGTCGTGTAGTCGTATGTAGTCGCAAATTGTGATTGATTATTCTGATAGTTCGAATAAATACGTATATTATGGCATTTTATGCATGCTGAAGTATTTGCGTATACACATTCCGTATTTACAATAAAGACACCTCCACTGTTATTGTTGAAATAGAATGCTAATTCTTTTCTTTTGCGACTATAAACAAACATCTTTGATCATGTGAATCCATAAGTGAAAACAAATATTGACTGCGGCCCAATAATCGCAGCTGATATAATGATCTAAATGCAAGAAGCTGTCGGATGTCCGTTCCCTCTGTTTTCGCGGGAAAATGTGCTTCCTGCAGCATAACTCCTTTATCAATAAGCCTACATCGAGCACATTTCACTACCAGCTGGCAAGAACCAACAAAGTAGTAATCCACGAAGTGATCAACGCCAATGTGTGCCCGCTTTCGTGGTCGTGCTCCCCGTGAATGTGGCTGTTGTGCTGTGGTCGTCTTCACAGGTGCTTTCGAAATGATATCGAACTGGAACGCGAATTGTCCAGGTTTTTCGTATTTGTCGCGTCAAATTGGATGGCGACCGAGGTTGACGACTGTGATCGTGACGTGCTTCCGGAGTTGGATAGCCTGCAATGGAATGCTCTTTCACTCGTTTCTCTTATAGACAGTAGACCATGGAGAATTGAATGGGTAAATAAATACTAATAAGTTTGCACACCCACTTTTGCGCTCCACCGTTGATGGTTAGCACAATGAAATCGTTCTGATAATACATAGAAAAGTTGCCTCTGACTTGGAGCGTGTATCCACTGAATGTTGTTGTTTTGTTTGTGTTATTCTCTGTCTCGTGCATATTTTACTCACTACGAGTCCGAAGGCGCAGAAAACGTGCTTATCACTGCCTTGAAGGCGGGCGTGAGAGAGTAAGTGGAGCTCTTCGTCGACTCGCATCCGACATAGCCTAAAAATGACTATGTTCTTACTGCATTTCACTAAATCAAGTACCCGGAGACACAAAAATGGTGCTCGTATCAGCTCCAGACGATGGATCAGACACTAAAAAAAGGAATCAATGATCAGTTTGTTGGCTAATGTAGCGTACTGTAATCTCCCGAAATGATAGTGGATTTGCCGGATTCGGTGTTCTTGAAGTCAATAGTCGCGATTGGACCGAGCACCGAGAAGGCGGTATTGCCAATGGTTGAGGCGGAGCTGAAAAATGTGCCTTTAGGTAGATGTGAAAACCTATGTAAATTGAGCTGACGAATATCACCTTGCAGTGTACACAGGCGTACATGAAGCGTACGCATCAAATCCGGTCGCATAGACAGATGGGAGGGCTCCCTGTAATTCAAATCTCTTCATTTTCTTACAATTAGAAGTTTTCATTTGCTTAGTATTTATGGCGTACCGAGTAATCTCCAACGAAATCGGAAAAGCGCACAGCTCCGGTGTTCGATAGTATAGTCAGCAGGTATGCATTCTGAGCGGCGATGGTAATCGATGAATTGTCATTCACGTATTGCACTCGTGCGCCGTAATTGGCTGAAGTTAATAAGTAAGTGATGCTTGACTGAGCCCATGGATGTGCAGTAAACAAATACTCAAAACGTACGGGCTCCCTTTTGAACGACATAGAATACGAAAGATGGGCTGACGGGACCATTGTTCTTTAGCTGATACGCCGTTGTGCTTCCCTATAATGGAATTAAAAAGATATGAAAAAATAGGGATTCTATTACCGGTAGTTCATATCCTTCTCCCGTAGTCACGTTTGCGAGACCGCCCAATCTGAAAATGTAACTGATATACAAAGTTAAAAAAACAATAATGCATCTAATAGAGATTTATTTGTTCGGAAAAGCGCGTCTCGCTTCTCTGACCGACCATGATAGTCCTGACCCTTCCAAACTTACGAGTTCAATTCTTTGCCCGTGCCATCAATAATCGCGATATCATCGTTCAGAGAGGGCGAATACACTCGGCAACCGGCCGCACATTGGAATGACACCTGGAAGCCGGTTTTTAAACTATTACTTGAGGATTCAGGTCGCCTTCATTTATCGCCAGTCGGCGATCGGGCACTGGGCATAAGATAGATCGATGAAAGTAGTCCCAACCGTTTTGGTGCCGCTGAGATCTTTGCTGTCCAACACTTCCGAGTAGGGAAATGTGACTCGAGCGTAAGCTGCCGGGAGCAAAAAGGAGAAGAGGCCACATGTTGCCAGCGAGGCGCCTAAAACGTGAATGTTCCACCCTCCATTTGTATCTAGCCTTATCACGTTTTTCGATGTATGCTGATGTCGATGACTGAAACGTTTAACTGCTTTTCCCAGATTCGCGAGTATTTGCACACCTTTTGCAGGGAATCGAAGAGCCTCGCCTTAAACCACATCAAAGGCAGAATTTGTTTCCAAAATGCGTTTCACCAATCTCGCAATCGGGAGTTTCCTTTTATGTTGTGCTCTTTGATGATGTGATTTGAGAAGCCAAACTCATTTTATTGCATTTACAATTTTGAGCATGAAAAGTGAGTGAGGCCCTTGAATAACTAAAAGACAATCACGATCTAAAAGATAATCAAGGACTTGCAGAAGAATAGACGATGGATATATTGTGAATTCGTGGGCACTGAATTCAAAGAAGCTAATTCGTCGACCGCTTGAATAAAATCTACTAAACAACACAAAAATAAAGCTCATCGCCACTAAATCTGATTTTTACATGGTCATGCTGCAAACAAATAATATCATAACGAGTAAATATTAATAATAAATATTTATGCACGTGAACTAGTAGACCTTCGAACACGTGAATACATGAACGAAAACAATTTCAAATTACGACTCATTAATAGGCAGCTGTTGTTCCATTGTTCTCTTATAGGCACTTCTTGAAGTAGACAACAAAAAGTGAATTTAATCTACTCCCTCATTTTCATCTCTACTGTCTGACTCAGCTACATACGGCACTCCTTTCTATTATACGCTATTGCACGATTTTTTGATTTCGATTGAAGTCTTGATTTGACATTCGGAACGACAAAATAGCTTCTAGTCGGCAGCACTATTCTATCGTATGCAAATGAACAATTCATGATGTTGAAATATTTTCCTATTTATCTGTCTGAGAGACTATATTCAGCCCATTCACAATGGTGAACTACACTCTGGATGTCTTCTGGATAACCTTCATGCCCATGTATCAGCACAGTATCGGCAAGCCCTTCTTAATCTTGAACCTGCAGCGCTTCAAAATACTTTTTATGTACTACAAATTGAAAATGCAAAAGATTTGTGCAAAAAATGTATTTCAAAAATATTTTAAATAGTCACGATTTCAGGCGCCCTCACCGTCGTGCTCAGTGCCCTCGCCCTCTACTTGATGTGCATCAAAACGCCGGAGCAGGGAAAACCACTGGCGCGGTACTTGACACTCATGCAGGTCAAATCGCACGTGAACTATTCCATTATGATCGGCGCGTAAAAAATCTTATCGACAAGATTTTCTGCTTCCAAATATCAAACCATGTATATAAATTGAAATTTACTTATTTACAATAATTACATATAATCTATATTATATTCCAGCTTCATCCTCTCCTCGACATCATATGGGGCTTTCTACTCTGTCCGGTCTATCTCTTCCCGTCACTGCCTTTCTCTGCTTTGGGGTGCTGTGCGATTCACCAGCGACAAGGCACATTGGAACGGTAAGTTGTTCTATTTTTCAAAAGAATCTACCATGTACTTTTATATATTTTCACACTGAGATTGAGATTTTTCTCGAATATGATCTGTTTCTATTCTGTTCCAATATTCTGCCAGCTACGATTGTGGACAAGAAGCAGCACAACAGAGACTGAAAAAGCTCGTACAGAAGCCAAAGTCGAAAACATGAATTGTATTGTTTCCACCACACGCCCGATCGAATTAAACATTTCCTCTTGCACACTCACCTACCGGCTTTATTAAATTAGTTATTTGCATTGCAAGCCATGCATTTTTTGATAAACAACAAAATACAACTACAATAAGCGAGCAAACAATATTCGCATTAGCTTTTCCTGAATCATGCAGCAGAATTAGATGCAGAGAAGTAGGTAGGGGCCACAACGCAGATAGCCGTTTTTACACAAATCAGTTAAAAGTTAGCTCAAACTATCCCCCAAGGGCATGATAACATCATACTTTTGCCGTTTGTCAATATCTTGTCTGGGAGCCGCGCTAGAGCCCGAGAAGTGCGCGCGCAATGCACTGGGAGAGAGAAGGAAAGGCGAGACGAGAGGGTAAGGGGCGGAGCTAATTAGCGTGTGTCTCTCTCCCTCCCCCCCCCCCCCCCCCCCCCCCCGCATGCCTCTCCCCGCCCAAAAAACGCAAGCCCGGGAGGAATGCTAAAAATATAATTTTTTCTCTAAAAATCCTAAAAAAAATCCAATTAGTCAGAAAATTGCTGTCCGAGCAGAACTTTCAAACTGAAACATGTCAAAACGACCCATTCCCTTCGTTTATATGCAAATTTGATCGTCTTAGCGATGTGATGTGTATCTCGGACAGTGCTCGATGGATAGGTAATGCTAACAGCTATCCATAGCACTTTAGAGCGAATGATTTGGTTTAGAATGAAGCTTGTGTTTTTGTTTTCTCGCTTTTTGGCGAAATCGTGTCCGCACAAAGTGGGCGGAGCTTGTGGCCCCTAGAAGTAGGCATCAAATTGTGGTGGATGAAGATCAAAGATCAACCCCAAAATGTAAAAAAATATTGGAAATTTCATTTTGGAAAGTTTTTCTTGTAAATAATCATTGGGAAATGACTTTTTAGAAACTGCCGTTGTGTAAATTTCTTGCTGGAAAGGTAGATCAAGAGAGCCTCTCCCCGTCTCTTCCCTGTCTCTCTCCATTATCGATCCCTCTCCCTACGCTTTGACCCCTCTTCCTCCTCCTCCCTTTCGCGTCCCTTCCCATCTAGCGTTTCCAGCAAGAAATTTACAAAACGGCAGTTTCTAAAAAGTCATTTCCCAATGATTATTTACAAGAAAAATTTTCGAAAATGAAATTTCCAATATTTTTTTTACATTTTGGGGAAATACCAAGATCAATTTCAGGTTCTCCTATTTCAAGGCATGGCGCAAGTGGCCATGTCCGTCTTTCTCACTCTTCACTACAAGTACACGACAATCGCTTGCATGGCCGGACATCGACATATTGGGGTACGGATACGTGATCTATTGTCAACAAATAACCATCTTACAACAACCTCCACTGATTGTGAAGACGCGCGAGCTCAACATTTTAAACTGTTTCGTTATCTGGCCCAGATCAGGATGATGCGTTAGGCACGATTAAAAATAAGTTAATTTTAGAAAATCGAAAAGTTGGCCGTCCGTTTCCTTTTCTGCCTGGTGCTCGAAGTACCAGTCTTCGCAATTGCAACAAGTGCGGCAAATCAGCAAGAGCTGTATCACTTTCTCATTGATCATGTTTGTTTACATCTATTTTATAATTTGATTTCTCTTAAAGTAGAGATTGATCGCAGTGATCCCGTTTCATAATGTTTCGAGCTTGTAGTCAACCAAAGAACAGGTGTGATCATAATTAGAGATGGGAAAGGAAGAGGGAAGAGTCGCGAGTGTATGCAAAGTGAGCCGCGCTCTTCCACAAGAGCGAGAGGGAATGGCCTCTCTTCCACAAGAGTGAGATCTCTTCCATAAGAATGAGAGCGAAAAAGCTTTAAAAATAAAGGAATTTAGGCAGATTTTTGCACCCAAGTGATAAATATGTTGAAAATCATTAAGGTAGGTTAGTTTGAGTTTTTTTTTTTTTTTTTTGTTTTTTTTTCTTGTGGAAGAGCGCGGCTCACTTTGCATACATTCGCGACTCTTCCCTCTTCCTTTCCCATCTCTAATCATAATCACTTTTTATGTCTAACTATGATTTTTTTCAATAGTATGAGCGTGGGGCTGCGAACAACAATGAATCATACACAAATACGCGACTTTCTCAAAATAACATAAATTTCCCAAAAAAAAAACTATCGCGCGAAGAGTCACAGATATATTTCCAGAAGCAGTATTCACTGGCCGCTATGCTTACGGCAGGAAATCGAAATATTCATGGCGTTGCAATTTCGATGCCATTCCATTTCGGAGTTCCGATCGTGGTGCCGATAATCGCTGTAAGAGTCCTGTCTATTATCGGCTTTAAACAATAAAAATATAATTATTTCAGTCTCTGTGCATATCCGCAGCAGCCTGCAGCTACTTCGGCTGCAGAACACTAGCTATGTTAGCGAAGAAGGTGAGATACACTCCTAATCTCTCCTCCACAATTTGATGGTTTTGTTGAAAAACGCATAGAAGTCCCCTCTCAGACCTCCTCAACAATGTGCGAGAAAACTCGAAAGATGCAGCAACGGCTCATGTATCTGCTGCTCCTTCAGGTATATATATAAACAAATTTTGAAAATATCAAATATTTTAGCTCGGCATCCCACTCGGCATTCAGCTTGTGCCCATATTCATAAGCGTTACTTCTCAAGCCTTTTTAATCTTCAGTCCAGGTATTTGCGATTGTTTTCAGCGTGTAAATTGCAAAATTGATTATGATTTTGCATGAGAAAGTTAATGTGAGGGAGTGAGCATTTGCATTCTGAACGTGAGAAATACGATGAAGAAATGTATTAAAATATATATAAAAATGAAATAATAAATAAATTCAGGAGAGACAAATGCAGCCCTCTGCCTACAACTCTGCCACGCCAGTTTTCACACACTATTTCTTATGCTGACTACTCCGAGTTATCGGAAAGCACTAACTTTGCCTTTTACAAGAGCCTTCCCTAATCTGAATCGAAGACGCTCGGTGGAGCCGATATAATGCCATTTCACTAGACAATGTATCGTAAAAATCGATATATTTATTTTTAGAAGAGATTAACTCTGCCCTTTACGAGAGCCTTCCTTAACCTGAATCGGAGAAGCTCAGTCGAGCCGATATAACGAATAATATTTTCAACCAAACCCAGACACTTTCTTAGACCTTCCATGTACTTTTAATTCTGGCATCACTGATTTGTTAGAAATTCAACTGCCGCATACTGTGGAGCATTTCAAAATAGCAACAGTGTTTTTGGAAGCATTTTATTAATCAATAAAGAATATCAGAAATGCATTGTCGAATGGTGAAGATGAAGTGAACGCTCTGGCTTTTATAGGACTCAATCGTTCATAGATTATACTTATCTTTGTACCAAACAAGACAATAATGACTATTTTGCTCAATTATCAGGCTATCAGTGTTATTGTCTGTGAACAATCACGTGTTTTCTGAGTATTTGAAAATCGGATGAGAATAGTTCGAGGCCTAGAGAGTATGTAATATGAAGAGAATCAGACACTCGTAGTCGATTAGCAGATAACAGTTACTGAATGAGCAAAACAGTATTGTCTTGCTTGGTGTGAAGATAAGGCCGGGTCACCGAAAACACGTGGTTGCGTTGTTCATAGACATACACAATAGGTTCACTATAAAAGCAGTCCGAACTTCTGATCTCCACCATTCGACAATGCACTTCTCTCGCCGTACTAACTTCCTTCTCAACTGTGGAGGCGATTGCCGTTGCACTGGAATGAGATGGATGAGACTCTAGAAAGGAGGTTAGTGAAATAAATTGTTTCTAACTGTTATTTTGCAATTCGCTTGCATGTGAAATTGTTCGTCATCGAACAGAGGAATGGAATAAAAAAATCTGCTTTCAGCCTCTGCAACGCTTCTACACCCTACCATCACTCATCGGGTTTTTTCACGGATTTTTATTTCCACCTTCAATTTCCCATTTTCCCGATAAAGAGTGCGTAAAAACACATTTTTTTGCGAAAAACAAGCAATAATAATATTGAGTGTGTTATTGTTGCATTGTACGAACAGTGATTGAAGAAATCCGCTTTGAGCGGCTTGGACAGCGGTTTGATCCCAACTAGCGTTCGAAATACAGTTCTCAGTCTCTCTGGAAACGCTCTCTCCACTCTACCCCACGAAAAGAGTGGATGAAATAAAGAGAATGGTAATCATTTTGAACTTTTTGCCGGACTAAAGGGATCGCATCGCACTCTTCCTTTGGACAATCGAGTTTTGGATTTGAGTTCAGCACACTTTCATTCCTTTCTCCATCACATCGCAATCATTCTCATTTCAGTGATGATCTTGCTAGTTATTCTTCTATCAACGCTAGGTCTCGCTTCAGCTCAAAGTTGCTCCTGCGAAATTTCCGCATCGGAGTTCACCGACATTCGCTACACCTGTCCAATCGACCACTTTTGTAGTGATTCGCTCGTTGCGAGTCCTTGTGGACATACTTGTCACGTCTCGGGTACTTTCCATTCCTCGGTACGGTATCTCCAAGTTATGAATAGATGATGGTTTGTTGGGTAATTGGCGATCAAATGCGAGAAATGCCGGTATTTGTTACCGTATCCCACTCAAACCATACACTTCAAGCCCTTTGATGATGAAGACGAGGTGATTATCATTGGCAATCGCAATTGTGCTGGACAACACTTTAATTTCGATAATGGCGGATCCGTGCTTTGTGCTTACTCTACTCCTTCATCCGGTAGATTATTCCATGTTTGTATAAAATAATATTTCCCTATTCTCAAATCACAAAATTCAGTTGTCATCGCGGTATTCGAACGCTTTTTAGAAAGAATGCATTTCAGTTCTGTCCACATCAAACCCTTGCAATATCCCCATCTTTTATTGCGAAAATTGCAATTCTTCGGCAGTCAGATATTTTGACTATGATGATTCCAGTTTCCAGATCTTGTGCGATTCCGGATTCTTGCAGTTTAAGGTAACCTAACGATATATTTCCGCTAATTTTAATCATTGACAGACCTCTGACGGCCATGCTTACCAATATGACTACCGAATCTGGATTGAGAAGAAAATTTGTTCGCTCTTTGGAGCTGGAGGCCTTGCGATTACTGCAGTTTCGTGCAAAGGCGAGTATTTGAAAAGGACAAATGCGAAAAAAACGCGAAAATGGCCAAATTTAAACTGTTTTCAGTACGCCCATACGAGATCGACGAATGTCTCGGACAAGTGGGTTCTCCATTAGGGCTAACTGGTCACTGCCGTTTCGGCACTTGCTGGCTGTACTGCCAGGACAAAAGCCAGCAGCTTTCGTTCGCGACATACGTAGTTAGTTGTCAATTATAATTACACACAAATGCACCTTGCATAATGTCAGACAATTAGAGAGAAGGAACAGCGCTCGAAAGCGATTTAGTGACACCTATTTTTCGGTAGCGCTGATATTACGTCATCTATGCAATCTGCATCCGTGTTTTTACTTCATGAATGAATTCAGGACGGTGAGGGCGACAGAATTCGAGCGGATTTTCTCGCTTGCGAGGGCGGATTTAGCCAGTATGGACAGGTGTCGGCGTTCGAAGCTGCGTGTAATTAAAATCATCCCATTGGTAAATAAATGTGCACGCCCCCTTGTACAAAATTTAGCAACAATTTTCTCTTCTTGAAAAACCACCTGGAAACGTGAAAATAGCAACAAAAAGTCAGGTGGGAACCGAGAGAGAAACAGAAAAGGAAGGTGAAAAGACATGTGAGCAAGCCCATTCAGGCCAACTGTTTATATGTATCGCACTCGAATAATGTGATGACAACGATACTGAAAATACGTCTTTGAAATTCAAAATTGAGTGAAATTGCTTCCTCTTAATCCCTTCCCGTACGAAGATTCATTTTCATGGTGTGACGATTGTAATATCGAGTTGATTTAATTAATTGACGCGTAAATTTTTTATCGGGAAAAGACAAATGAAGATGTGAACATTCGACAAAAACCCGATTTCAGATGTTGAGTTGGTACATCGACGAAACTGAAAATCTATAATTTGTTCGGCAAAAAAATCTAAATGAATAAGTAAAAAATCCAAATTCGGCTCTAAACTAAAAAAACGTTTCAATCACTAACCTGATCTCCAGTTTAGAGTCTCATCCATCTCATTCCAGTGCAACGGCAATCGCCTCCACAGTTGAGAAGGAAGTTAGTACGGCGAGAGAAATGCATTGTCGAATGATGGAGATTAGAGGATTGAACTGGCTTTTATAGTGGCCCTATAACGTTTGTCTATGAGCAACGCAACCACGTGTTTTCGGTGGCCCGGCCTTATCTTCACACCAAGCAAGACAATACTGTTTTGCTCAATCAGTAATTGTTATCAGATCAAAATCTACGAGTGTCTGAGTCTCTTTATTTTACGTACTATCTGGCCCTCGAGCAATTCTGATACGACTTTCGACTACTCAGAAAACACGTGGTTGTTCACAGACAATAACACTGATAACATCCGTTAATTGAGCAAAATAGTCATTGTTGTCTTGTTTGGTACAAAGCTAAGATTGATCTATGAATGATTGGCTCCTATAAAAGCCAGAACGTTCCTTTCATCTCCATCATTCGACAATGCATTTCTCTCGCCGTACTAACTTCCTTCTCAACTGTGGAGGCGATTGCCGTTGCACTGGAATGAGATGGATGAAACTCTAGAAAGCAGTCAAGGTCAGTTCGATTTTTAAAAATATTATTTTAACTAAATATCGTATATCTATTGCAGTTTTTCTAATGCAATTTCGCTTTCCCATTTCCTAAATTGACCTAATTATCCGAAAGTAAATATTGTTCAGATTCCACGATGCATCACCACACTATTCAACATCGGGTTTTTTGTCGATCAGCTCTCAATTTTGACGACTTTTTTTCCACGATAAATGATGCGTCCCTGTCAATATGTTCTCGAATATAACACTGGAGAGAAACACTGGCCGATATTCCGACACTTGTTTGCTTTGACGAGGAACGGGCTAAGCAAAAGATAGAGATGATAGCTTATATAGAACAACTAAAGTGGCAATAGTCGTTGTCAGGTATCTCGGGGGTATAGCTCAGTGGCAGAGCATTCGACTGCAGATCGAGAGGTCCCTGGTTCAACTCCGGGTGCCCCCTACGCTCTTTTGCCGTTTTTTACTTCCATTTTACATTTTTGTAGTAGATCCAACTCTTCTTATTTGAAAATTATTATTAAATCGTGTTCGAGTCATCGCAGAAAAGGGAGATTGATGATTGATTCTATGAGGTGAACCTTTTTGAAACATTTTCACTACTGAAAATCCCATTCACGGTGTTTAATCCTCATTCGTTACGCCTTTCCTTATACAGTCTTGATCAGTGTCCTTACTTCGTCTTTGCTAAAAAGGGAAAAATGGAGTGGTTTCTTGTATTTCACGTTGTTGAGAATATGCTGTGCATTCGCTGTCGCCTCCTCCAGTTGAGAAGGAAAGAAATTTTTTTGGAAACTGAAAGAAAAATATTATCCTTTGAAGTTGCCGATCTTGGGCTATTTGGAAACGGAAGATGACAGTGTGCGGTGAAGATCTGAAACGAGCAAGGGACGATTATTGAATCAAAGTGACACTCTGACACTATATAAGGGCGCATGAATCTCCGTTGAAGCATCCACGGATCAGCTCTCCCTAAAAAAAGAATGAACCGTCTTCTTCTCGTGTCGCTTGCGATACTGGCAGTAGCCGTATCGGCCAAGGTATGCTACCGTATAGAACTCAAAAAAACGGGTAATCGTCGCTTCATTCCGCCTGCTCTCTCGTCTCTTTGACTGGTGATAGAGTGTGTTAAATGAAGAGACGGCGACCCGTATTTCGAACTTTATTACCGTACCGTCCGAGGCCAGCTGACTATAGATTTAATTTATAATATTATTATCTATTTAAATTCATGAATAGAAATTTTGCAGGAACTCTCTAAAGCAGCCAAGGAGCAGATCACCAAGTCCAAGGTTCGAATATTTACCAAATCTACATTCTAAATAAAATGATAAACTAAAAAAATTTAGGAGCTTTTCGACTCTTTCCCCAAGGAGAGGCTTGATCTTATCAAGAAGCATCCAAAGGAGGTTCAAATTTAATTATTAATTTTTTTATATAACCTTGTCATTTTTAGTTCTATTAGGATAATCGCATTGGGCGTTTATCTGCTGAGCTGAAACGCTTAGGGCTAAGCTAGAAACAATGTTACATTTAAGGTCTACTCCGAGATCCTTAAGGAGTTGAAGGAGCAGGGCAAACTGAAGAGTCAGTAGAATTTATTTTATTAGATCAAAAAACCCGTATAAAACAGTGTAAATTCAGAGGAAGCCGAAGCAGCAAGCAAGAAGAAGGGCTCTGAGGTAAATTTAAGTTAAAAAATAAAATAATTTTTTTCTTAGGTCAAGCCACCCCCGATGCGTCTTAGCTGGGCCGCCTGGGGACTGCAGAAGGCTCTCGAAAAGTTGGAGAAAGATCAGGATAAAAGGGTGCGAATTTGGCCATTTTTCTATATTTTTATACTCAATTTGGCAAATTCCTCTCGTTTTAGAAGAAAGCGTTCGCAAAGAACATCGACCCCAAGGTTACCCAGGAGATCAAGGAATATCTTGCCGGTGAGCGCGATTTAAACTAAAAATATCTGTATATAAAACTTTTTTTTTCAATTTTATAATATACTCACAAAACAGCAAATTAATTTCAGAGAGCAAGGCCAAGGCCGCGCAGGCTGCTGACTACCTCAAGAACGCACCGCCCGCCGAGGCTCCCAAGCTCCCCGGAGGAAAACCCGCCGGAAAACCCCCGCTGGAAAGGCCGCACCCAAGAAGCAGTGAATGCAGTGATTCACGCATTACCGATAAACATTTCAATTTACAATCTTTACAACCTTGGCCAACTCGTTGCACGCTTAAATCATTATCGAATTCTGTACGAATCGTGATCGATCGGGAAGCATATATGAGGCTGTTTGCCTTAGGTTCAACAAAGGCCGGGAACAGGTAAAAATCGAAAACTCAAAAAAATTCGCAGCCATCGGAAAAGTCATCTCTCGTAAACGGCCAATTTGGGCCTTTGTAACTTCGTAAGGAAACGTTTTCATGAAAAAGTACAACACAAAAAATGATAAGTTCGACGAGCTCTTCAAAATGAGCACAACCACGGGGTATTCGCTTTTGTTTTTAACTTTTGTTTTTAACCTCTATCCTCCCCCCTCTCACTCCCTGCTCTCTTCACTGTTTTCTTCACTGTTTTCATCCTATTGTCGCTCGCTATTGTCTGATTGTCATTACCATTCACGTCCTAACATTCACTCTTTTCATGTGTTATTCCTGACTGATGATGTGCTGTTTGCACGAAACGTCTCGCCGATGATAAATTCAACTTCATCAACTTTCGCCTTCCTCTCGCGCCCACACTTGCTCCACTAAGAAGACTCTACAGTATTCTTCACTATGCCGAGAATTACCCAGTATCATTTATTGATTTCTTTGTTTTGTCCCACTTTCGCTCCACCCCCCCCCATAAGACCCCCGGGGGTCGACCTATTTCCTTAGACCAATATACTAAAATGATCAGGAGAATCTTCTCTTTCTACTCTGGACGGGTTTCCTCGCTCTAAATCTGGTTTCAAAAATCGACATTTTCTCGAGATCGAAAACAGATCATGACAATTCAACATAACCACGAGATAGAGCTCGAAATTCTGGTCGTATACGTGTGATTTCACCCATTTTTGACGTCTTTCCGAGGAATAATAAGCGAAAAACGCGTTTGGGGCAAAAAGAGGGTGCCCTCTCCTGGAGCGGGGAGGGGACATATTGCGAAATTGAGTGCACTAGCGTGTAGAGGGTCAATAATACCCCTTAGGGCCAACTTTTTTGAGTTTTCGATTTTTACCTGTTCCCGGCCTTTGTTGAACCTAAGGCAAACAGCCTCATATATGCTTCCCGATCGATCACGATTCGTACAGAATTCGATAATGATTTAAGCGTGCAACGAGTTGGCCAAGGTTGTAAAGATTGTAAATTGAAATGTTTATCGGTAATGCGTGAATCACTGCATTCACTGCTTCTTGGGTGCGGCCTTTCCAGCGGGGGGTTTTCCGGCGGGTTTTCCTCCGGGAGCTTGGGAGCCTCGGCGGGCGGTGCGTTCTTGAGGTAGTCAGCAGCCTGCGCGGCCTTGGCCTTGCTCTCTGAAATTAATTTGCTGTTTTGTGAGTATATTATAAAATTGAAAAAAAAAGTTTATATACAGATATTTTTAGTTTAAATCGCGCTCACCGGCAAGATATTCCTTGATCTCCTGGGTAACCTTGGGGTCGATGTTCTTTGCGAACGCTTTCTTCTAAAACGAGAGGAATTTGCCAAATTGAGTATAAAAATATAGAAAAATGGCCAAATTCGCACCCTTTTATCCTGATCTTTCTCCAACTTTTCGAGAGCCTTCTGCAGTCCCCAGGCGGCCCAGCTAAGACGCATCGGGGTGGCTTGACCTAAGAAAAAAAATTATTTTTATTTTTTAACTTAAATTTACCTCAGAGCCCTTCTTCTTGCTTGCTGCTTCGGCTTCCTCTGAATTTACACTGTTTTATACGGGTTTTTTGATCTAATAAAATAAATTCTACTGACTCTTCAGTTTGCCCTGCTCCTTCAACTCCTTAAGGATCTCGGAGTAGACCTTAAATGTAAAATTCTTTCTAGCTTAAGCTTTTTAGCTCAGCAGATAAAGCCCACTCCGATTATCCTAATAGAACTAAACATGACAAAGATATTAAAAATTAATAATTAAAAAGTTAATAATTTAATTTGAACCTCCTTGGGATACTTCTTGATCAGATCATTCCTCTCCTTTGGAAACGAGTCAAAAAGCTCCTGATTTATTTTAGTTTATCATTTTATTTATGATTTAGAATTGATAAATATTCGAACCTTGGACTTGGTGATCTGCTCCTTGGCTGCTTTGGAGAGTTCCTGTGATATTTATATTATTTAATTTCGTAAAAAAAGGGTAATTTTCATTTTAAACAGAACAGTCTCTTTGCAGAAATATGAAGAAAACATGACAAGCCAACCAGTACGGTGAGCTGGCCTCTGACGGCACGGCAATAGAGTTTGAAATACGGGTCTCTTCATTTGACACGCTCTTTCGTCGGTCAGAGAGCCGAGAGAGCACGCGGAATGAAGCGACAATTAGCTGTATTTTGAACTCTATACGGTAACATACCTTGGCCGAAACGGCTACTGCCAGTACCGCAAGAGCGACGAGAAGACGACGGTTCATTCTTGAGAGGTGAGAATCGATCCGTGGATGCTTCAATGGAAGATTCATGCGCCCTTATATAGTGTCAGAGCCGCACTTTGATTCAATAATCGTCCCTTGCTCGTTTCAGATCTTCACCGCACACTGTGATAGTCCGTTGCAAAATGGCCCAAGATCGGGCAACTTCAAAGGATAATATTTTTCATTCCGATTCGAAAATTTCTCTCTCCACTATCTGGAGGAGGCGACTGCGAATACAGAGCATATAATTGAGTTCCGGTACTCCCAATCATCAGCAATGTAATGTAGAGTCCACGTTGTATCATCGGGGTATTTTTGAGCCTTTCACTACATTTATTTCCTTTTCTCGATCCCGATGCTCAACCGTAAATCGCCTCTTCTGATCCACGTTTGCGCTCATATTGAATAAAGGAACGAGCGACGTGTATATTAAAAAACTGAAGCTCCATCCATTCACTTCAGTGGGGGGGGGGCTCAGTGGCAGAGCATTCGACTGCAGATCGAGAGGTCCCCGGTTCAACTCCGGCGCCCCTACGTTCTTTCGTTGCTTTTTCTTTTGGTTTTGTCATAATACAGTCAAAATGACATAATGTGAACCGTTTATGATAAGTTATGATAACTTATCATAAGATGTCATAAAACCATGATTGCTCAGTGGAGCCTGAATGGATCACGCTGAAATTTTGCATGGTAGCACAGTTTCTGTGCCCCGTCAAACTGACACTCTCGAAAAATCGATATTTCACACGCGTCGCGGTCACGCGTTGCGCGCGTGATGACCCCAAGTGGGCGGAGTCTGGACGAGAATTTGAGTTGAATCGAAAATCTCATTCTCAAAATTGAAGAAAACCGAAATATTCATAAAAAATGAGATTTTAGCGAGTAGGACTAATAAATGTCCAAATTCAGCTAAGCTTCGCCCACTTTTGGTCATCACGCGCGCAAACGCGCGACCGCGACGCGTGCGAAATATCGATTTTTCGAGAGTGTCAGTTTGACGGGGCACAGGAACTGTGCTACCATGCAAAATTTCAGCGTGATCCATTCAGGCTCCGCTGAGCAATCATGGTTTTATGACATCTTATGATAAGTTATCATAACTTATCATAAACGGTTCACATTATGTCATTTTGACTGTACTTCAATGAATGAGGCCAAAAAATATGACACGTCAATTTTCGTTGAAAAAAACAGAGTATGATCAATCAACATCTTCTCCATTTTTTCATCATGGCTTATCATCATCTGTACCATCCTGTTTGCATTTTATTATTTTCTTGGATACCTTTATATTTGATCATATGGATATTTGGATATCTTTTCGTTTTCATCGATTTTTTATATTTTCTTTTTAATCGTGCAAGTAATAAATACGTGGAATCACGAATTGAGGCCTAAAATGGGAAAAGAAAAAACAATTAATCATCTTCGCTGAAAGGAGAAATTTACAAAAACTCAACTATATCTTACTAAAAACAACTAAAAACAAATATATTGTCTCAAATATCAAGCTACCTATCTTGTCTATATCACATGCGAAAACAATAAAAAAATACCGATAAATGGCTCCTTTCGCTCCTATTTATTGCACATGCATGAATCGCACTCCTTCTGTGTTTATTAAAGAAGATAAAGTTCAAATATCACTGTTCGATATTAGAAGAGATATTGAAGAGGAAAAGCGGAGGATGGAGCAATCAAATTTCGGTGCACCCTTCTCATCTTCCTATGAATAGCTTCGAATGAAATCTCTCGATTTTGCACAAAAATTGGAAAGCCCTCTTGCCGATCCATTCTTTCTTCCTCCGCCACTTTTCGCGCCTTGTCTCACTGTGGTATACAATAGAGTTTCTGCGGAAAAACGAAGTGAGAAGAAAATGAGAAACTTGGGTGAATTGAGTTGGATTGACACAACGTGTTAGTCTCTGATTCCGAGTCATTGTGAAAAAGAGCATTACGTTATTGTTTGAACGAGGAATAATAGAAGTATCTTTATCGAAATCGAGAAGTTATTGTATTCACTGCTTCTTGGCCTTTCCAGCGGGCTTGGGAGTGGTCTTAACAGCGGTTTGCCAGCCTTCGAAGCTTTCGAGGCTGTAAAGCTTTCTGTTTCTTTTTTTTGTTTTTAGAAAATGATTTTCGAAATTCAATGAAAATAGTTTGCAAACTAACCGGCATTGTAGTCCTTAATCTCCTGGGTAACCTTGGGGTCGGTGTTCTTCTTGAAGTCGCCAACTGAAACATTCAATTTTTAAGGCAACTTTATTGAGATCAAATTCATACTTTCAACTTGAAAACAATAGTTTCTTACAATGGCAATGCTTCATTTGGTGAGGGTTCAGAAAAATTGTTGTCGACTGCTTACCTTCTTCTCCTTGGTCTGCTCCAGCTTGTCCCAGCGTTCTTCAGGGCCCATCCAACCCAGCTCAGACGCACTGGCGGAATAATGACCTGGGATTTTATATTATTTCAATTATTTAATGAATAAAATATAATTGATTTTAATAATTTAGAAAAAATCAACAACCTCGACGCCCTTCTTCTTTCCAGCTGCGGCTTCCTCTGAATTTTACTATTATTTTTTAAATAATAAATTTCAAAATTCGAATATATGAAATATAAATCCTGACTGGTCGCCTTCTTCTGATCTGCATTCTCCTTTTGAACCTCAGCGAAGACCTGAAATGCATAATTATTTTATATATATTTTATTAGTAAATATATATATATATATGAGACGAATCGCGAGAGAATCGACCACTGGCTGGCCGTAGAATTTTGCATCTCCGATCCGGCTGAAAATTTAAACAAAGGTACTTCGAATGATGCTCTACAAAACTGCACTTTCAGAATTTGCATATCTGACCTCATTTTCGAGCAGCACTTGGTCCAAGGTGGTCGACTAGCAGATTTTATGAAAAATGTGCTCCACTTAAATAGTCATAAATCAGTTCAAAATTGAGATAGAGATGCACGGTTTCTGCAATCGGTAGAGGAAAGTCTGACAAAGAACCCTGAATCAAAAAACTCATTCCTTGTTAATGCTCCACCGAGGGGCGGTCACTTTTGTGACAAAATTGCCTAAAGTTGCTAATCGGAAAAAGTGATTTTTCTTTCCGCGCGCGATGAGGGCCCTATATGGGTCTTTCAAATCGCCAAGTATCAGACCTGTATGTACATGCAACAAAAAAAAGCGCTGGGTTGAGTACGCCGGCCTCCAGATGAGTAACTCATTGCATGTCTGTGTACTTCCTATTAGTGCCATAGGATCCAAATTTCATTAAAAATGCTCGAAAAACATTACTAAGACAAATAAAATCGTCATTGAGACCATATCTGTCGTGAAAAGTGTCGCCCAAGCCAGCATCGGCCCGAAATTTAAAGCTGCACCTTTTTCAAATCTCAGACTCGACAGATGATCGGAATAGAAAAAATCTGTGTCAGGAGACCCCCTGAGATGCCTGACAACTGTACAAGAAAAATGCGCATCAATAAATATGGTTTACTCCGTGCGGAAACCGTGAATTTCATGATACCGTTCAAGATGCTAAAATTGGACTACCGGAATTTCACCTACCCTGAAATGTAGCAAAAGATGTTCTGAACATTTTCTCAATGACATCATGACCTTATCTCATCTCTGAGGCGTCTACAGGTCTGATACTTGGCGATTTGAAAGACCCATATAGGGCCCTCACATCGCGTGCGGAAAGAAAAATCACTTTTCCGATTAGCAACTTTAGGCTATTTTGTCACAAAAGCGACCGCCCCTCGGTGGAGCATTAACAAGGAATGAGTTTTTTGATTCAGGGTTCTTTGTCAGACTTTCCTCTACCGATTGCAGAAAACCGTGCATCTCTATCTCAATTTTGAACTGATTTATGACTATTTAGTGGAGCACATTTCATAAAATCTGCTAGTCGACCACCTTGGACCAAGTGCTGCTCGAAAATGAGGTCAGATATGCAAATTCTGAAAGTGCAGTTTAGTAAAGCATCATTCGAAGTACCTTTGTTTTATTTTCAGCCGGATCGGACACGCAAATTTCTACGGCCGTTAGGCTCTCAAAATGGTCGATTCTCTCGCGATTCGTCTATATAAAGTTGATTGCAATGTACCTCCTTAGTGAACTTCTTGTGCAGAGCTGTCATACCGTTAGTATAAGCGTCGCTGATTGCCTAAATCTTTTTTAATAATTAAAAAAATTGTTAGAACCTTGAAATCTTCAAGATGCTTCTTGGCTGCCTTGGAGAGTTCCTTAGGCGCATCCGGCTTCTGAATTCGGTATATTTTTAATATAAAAAGGTCTTTGATGTAATTTGATATTCATGAATAGACTTGGTAGAGCACATGAATGCAGGCTAATCGAGAAAAATAAAATGTTTGGCAAAGAATCTAGAGTGAGTATCTGGAAAATCCAAAAAAAAGAATGCGCAAGGGTCGCCATATATTCATTATACGAATCTCTCAACCGGGCGAGAGAGTGAGAGGAGACTAGTTTTGCTTACTCTACTTTAAAAGGCCTGCCTTAGCAGCTGGAGCCGCAAACACAGCAACGGTCACGACAGCAAGCGAGAGGAGCAGACGACTGTTCATCGTTGGAGATGCTTGATCCTTAAAGATGCTACATGAAGATCACCCGTCCTTATATACTGAAGCCAAGTCGATGCAGTGTGGAGGAGGTACTCATGGACTTACTCTCTCATTTTCCCATTAACTCTCACCCTCTCTGAAAGACGAGAGAGCATGTCAAAACGAGAGAGTCAGACGTTAGTTCAGAATCAGTCTTTAATTCTGAACGTTGAATTTTTCGTTTGTGATCTATCTCGCACTGGAAATATCAAAGGGTTTCCGATTTCCGATGTCTATTCTCCTCTATCTTTTGTCCCTTTCTGCTTGACGACTTCTCGTAAACTGTTCGGTGCTTTCCACTTCGATTTTGGATGCCGACACCCTCCTCACTATGCATACTCTCTAACTGGTCAAAAGACGATAGAGTGTGTAGAACGAGGAGTGCGTCCTCCAGAGTGCGCCTCGCTCCAGTATATAAGGACGCGTGATCATAGATTCAAGTATCCACGGATCAAACATCTCTACAAGGAGAATAGTCGTATTTTCTCTCCCTTACCATCGTGGCCGTTGCGGTGCTTGCAGCACCAGCTGCTAAGGCATGTCTTTTGGGACTCATCCCTGACTTAATCTAACCTAGAATGCATTGGACCGCAGGGTATTGTTTCCATTCTAACAGCTGGCCTTACCAATGGGTCCCACCTAGCGTTTTCGTACGACTGTAAAATCGCATGACGATGATACACCTTTTCCTTTTACGTTCCACCTGATTTTACTTCACCTTGTGAAAACGTAAAACTTATGTACTGACAATCGCTTTTATCTAAATAACAATCAAAAACAAGCGAAACTAGCGGGTTTTTTCTACAAAGGCTTATCTTCTTGGAGCATTTTCATTCGCTTCAATACTCTCTGCCAAGTATTTCATCTTGGTTGCAGTCTACACATCTCCCATATTCATTTGATCAGACTTACAACTAAAAAATTTTGAATTCAGAAGTCGGATGCGCCCAAAGAACTGTCGAAGGCTGCCAGAAGCAGATGAGGACTTCAAGGTTCGAATATATGGAAAACTTTAAAAAAATATTAAATTTTTTTTGAGGCGATTGGAGATGCTTACAATAATGTAGAGACGCCATTCTCAAGAAGCACACCAAAGAGGTACAAATATTTAAAAAAAATATTTAAAATATATATATTTCTTCAGGACATCGCTGAGGTGAAGAAGGTAAACGCCGAGCAGAATAAGGCCGCCGAAGCAAAGAAGAAGGGCGTTGAGGTTTGTGCATTTTTAAAGTGATTCTAACGTTATTCAAATTCATTTATCAAATATTCGACGTGATATTTAATTCTAGGTCACAGCTCCCGGCGCGCCTGACTAAGGCTGGATGGGAGCTGAAGAACGCTCTGGACAAGTTGTGGAAGCTCCGTGAAAGAAGGTTTGAAGTTGGATTTTCTTTTTTTTTCAGGATCCTCATGAAACATTTTCCCCCCAAAATAATTCATCATCAAGTCAACTTTTAAAAAATAAAAAAAAACCTCGATAATTCAGCTCGCCGACTTTAAGAAGAACGCCGACCCCAAGGTTACCCAGGAGATCAAGGACTACAATGCCGGTTAGTATGCGGAGTATTTTCATTGAATTTATAAAATCATTTTCTATAAACAAAAAAAAACAAAAAAACTTTCCAGCCGCTAAAGCTTCGAAGGCTGGCAAACCCGCTGGAAAGCCCGCTGCAAAGACCACACCCAAGCCCGCCGGAAAAGCCAAGAAGCAGTGAATACAATAACTTCTGTATTGCGATAAAGACATTACATAATCTTTCAAAAAATCGAACATTTTTCACATCTCATCGCCAAGACTACTATATCAGAATATCAGAGACTCCTAAAAAGTCAATTCGCTCAAGTTTCTCATCTCATTCTCACTTCTATCCTCCGGAAAGCCTCCATTGTATACAACATTGAGACGAGGCGCGAGAAGAGGAGGACGAAGAGAGAAGGGTGCAGCCAAATTTGATTGTTCTCTCCTCCTCCCTTTTTCCTCTCCCGAATTTCATCGAATTCGCATCTCTTTCTTTCTTTGTCCAACCTCTTTCTAGCATAGCGATACCCAAATTCCTCTCAAAAGTCGTCGACTCACTGCAAGTGAATGCCGAACATCTTAAAAGCATTATCCGCTTCCACATCTCCTATCCACTGGCTAACGACTCGATCTTTTATCTGTCGCATCTGGACTATTTCGCATTACTCAGGCTTCGCCGCGCTGCTTACATTCCCTTAGAAAATGCCAACTGGTTCGCTTTCCATTGTTTAATTTGCTCCATTTGAGTTTCCCTAGAACTGCAATAGCCCTAACTTCGCCTTCCATTTTCGTATCTCCAATAGTCCGCCAGAGTCTCTCCCATCCATCTTTCTTATCTTCCCCCCATTATCTGCGAACTCATTCCTCCACTTTTGCTGGCTTATCCTCCCCATTCAGTAGACTATTCGCGGTTCCATTGACCATCCTCATCTTCATTCTCCCTATTTCTGTCATCCATCTTTAGTGACTCCTCTGCTCATGTCGGGTCTCCTCTCATCTCTATCATATTCCGGTCATTTACAAGCCGACTTGAGTCTCCATTGACCATCCCTATCCGCTTTAATTAGCCGCCCATTAAAGAAGGAGTAAACTCCCACGTCTCACCACGAAAACCCTGTGTTTGAAAGGAAAGTCAGTTCGTGATCGCTTTTCAATCTTTTCACCACCGTAATGCCAAGCCTCCAGTTGAGGCTGTTGCGAAGGCTGGCTCTATGTATACTACCTCTCCCATCCCACCCCTATCTCTCCCTGTAGCCGAGTGGTAAAGCTCCAGTTGTTGCAAAGTCACTGCCGCGCGTTCTTTTCCCTTGCAGTGCAATGCTTTGTTGCCGGGTTTTTCTTTTTCAATAATCACGCCTTATCAATCAATATCATTGAAAACCTACAGTACTCCTAGGTTTGCCTGTGTTCAGGCCCAAACTTTGAAAATCCATAGCAGCGTTCAGAGGCATTTCTGTCACTTCGGATAAACTGGGATCTGATCGAGTGGTCATTCTCTATCACTCCACATTTTCAGAATGTGTGACCAAAAATTTGGTTTACTCCTTCTTTAAACGTCAACTTCCCCCTCGCTAATATTTCATCCATTCATCTTCAGCGACATTTCAGCCCCTCGTCCATTCAGCCGCACTCATGCGCTTCCAGTTGGTCTTTGCGTTGGCTTTCCTGGCACTGGCAGAGTGCGCTGAGGTCGGTTTGTTTTATATATTTTTCATCGAGGAATCTCAGTCCGATCACCCAGGACAGTAACTCAAATACTCAAGCTATAAGTGCGAAACATAGGTGAAACTGAAATCTACAATTAGAAATTACCGAATTTTGCCAAATTGTTATACTTGAAAATTAATTAATTGTATTAATATTAAGGATGTGCCTCCTCATCTCTCCCTGTTCGTCGCCCATCTCAAGGACGAGATCGCTGCGACTGCGGAAAAATACGCGGAACCGAGGGAGCGGGCTACGAGGATACTGGCGACAGTAAGACGCACTTCCTAATCGGGCTGACTGGAAGAAAAGTTCGCATCTTCATTCTTGAAGCCACCTCGGCGACGTGAGAAATATGTAGTACACTCGGATCAGATTCAAAAGTGAATTACAGATGCGGAATGGGGCCTTGTGAGGGTAATGATAAAAGGAGAAAAATGAACTTTTGATCTGAGTTCTTCAGACCAAATATAAAAGCGTTTTTTTTAAATAAGTGCATAAAACACTCCAATTGCAGTACACCCGGCTCCTTTCACAACTGCCGATCACCGATCGGAAGGCGCTCAGTACGCACTACGACGGAAATTCCCTGCTTGAAGTGGTCGACCCGCACAACTACCGGAGCGTCGTGGTCCATATCAGAAATGCGAGTGCTGATCCGCCTCATCCGTAGATCGACTATACTCCATCTTTTTGATCTCAGAATTTGCATCAATTCTTGATTTGTTTGCATTTTATATTGAATAGTCGATGTCAGTATTGTCCATTTTGTAATACGGATAAACGCGTGCTCAGATGTACGCAATTCAATCTTTATCACAGTAAATGCAATCTACTATTGGGCTAACGGTGAATAACATAGATGTAATCTTTGATCTTTGAACTCTCACGCGATCGCCGGTCGTCTCGTCCGAATGTGCTCAGCGATGATCGGGTGCGAGTGCACGCGCGCGATCAGTTTCTGAAATTAATTTGTCATTTTATTTTTCTACGAAGCCTTCTAATACGATTGCCCGGAAAACGTCGAATGCTGCTTTGAAGCACCGGTGAAACATATTCGGTAAATGAGCGAGCCACACACGACCTCGCTTATCTATCGCGACAGACGTCAATTCAAACAATACTCTTCCCGTCAAAATTACCTAAATCGCCGGAAGCCGGAATGCGCGAGCGAGATATGCGTTGCGCAGCGACACTCGCGGAACGATAAAATAGCTTCATGACAAAGTACTACCTTGATCGCCGGGTACGCATCCAGACACTCGGCCTCTCCGTAGTCGATGAACTTGGCGAACTGTTCCGCTGCGAAGACATCCGCCCACGTTTCCTGATAAATGATTTACAACTTTTTTAGATAATGTTTCTCGACAAATAATCGTTCGTCAGAAGGGAGGTGCAAATTTAAATGAGCGTGAAACATAATAGAAAAATAGATGCGTATTCAGTCAGGGACAAATATCAGAAGTACGTATAAAACTACTCACTGTTTCACCCAGAAACAGGCCATTATTCCGTTCTCGATCAGGAATTTCTCTACGAAAGGAGCGAATTTATCGATGGCCGGCACGACTTTTGCTTGAAGTAGAGACGCTGGCGCACCTGAATATTTTTTAAAATATTTTTTTTATTTTTTAAAGATTTGAATGAGCTTCACTATTGCTTCAAATGCTTCGGTGAACTGGCATACTTCAATTATGAGTGTGTAGATTGTCCCAATAACTGAATCGATAACCTTGGTCGGGTACTCCGGGTCCCTGCCGAGCAGGCATCGGCCGAACCAGTTCGGCCCGTAGTCAGAGGAGAGATCCTGAGAGGAAGATTACGGTAACCGATAATCGATAATCACAGGTTTCCGTATTCAATGATCAAGTCAAAATAACGGGGCCAAACAATCAATAATTCTTAGAGGAAGAGGTTCTTAGACGACGATTTTAAAGGCTACTGTATCCAATAATCATGTTAGAGGTCGAAGATTTAACGATTTTTTATTCAACGAGAAGAGTTTTCCTCCTGTACTATATAAACATCATGTTATTATCCGATCTATTGCCATATTCCCACCTGAATACACTCGCCGATCATGTCGAGTCGCGCCTTCTCGAGCGCACTCGACCCGCCGAGACCTGGTGGTTGATAATTTTGGATAATGTAGATGCCATCTTTCGCTCGATTTTTTTATTCCATTCGACATGGCTCGTTCATCAAAATTGTAACTAGAAATTACCGAGCACAGAAACCAAACGAGTTTCAAGAACCTCTCAAATACATCGGCACATTAATCGAATAATGATCCCTTTGCATTGTTCGATATATACGAAAAAAATCTATTTGATTTGACTTTTGTTTTTCAACTATTTTTTCGATATTTTTTATTATATCTCACCATACTGATTGCCGATGAATCGATGGATCGTGGAAGTTGGGCAGATGCTCACACCGTCAATCTCCAGGATGGGAATGTTCCCGAGCGGAGTGGCTGAAGATATCGATCAGTACCTTCTCGAAAAATCGCTGGTCTAGCAGTGATCTTCCACAGGACTCAAGTCCATGGATGAGCGGGATGGGTTTACCTGTACCAGTTACCTCCAATGGCAGTAAACGTTGTATGTACATTTTGCGAACTGTGAACAAAGAGAAATCAATCGAAAACGAACTTCTCTTCAGCGCGATCCACTCTTCGAAGGTTATTCGACAGTCCTCGAAGGGCACTTGCGCCAATTTGAGGAGTTGTCTTCAAGGTCGAATTGTTCAGAAATAGTTATCAAAGAAAGAACGAATGGATGCAGCAAGAATTACCAAAAATAAGCAAGATATGAATCTCATATATGTTTAATATGCCCTTGAAAATCCATCATATCCGAATTGTATGATCGTCCGTCACCCTGTTTATAACTACGTTTTAAGTTTTACAAAAAAATACCTGATCGACTCTCCTCTACCTCTGCCGTCAAAGTATATTAGCTTGATCGTAGGCATGCTTTCTGAAATAAAATATAGCAAAATAAAAAATATAGGAATTGCAAGGTCGAAAATAGCGGCAAAATCAACTGAAATGAAGAGGCTTGGGAGAAAAATAAGAAACGACGATTGGGAAAGAACGAAAACCAGATTGTGATCCCGATAATCCCTTCTTATCATTTGTCACGGAAAGAGATAAGTAGCTTTTCTCACTCCGTGACTGACAAACTATCAGGGTACGGGCGAACAAAGGACACATCTCATCACTCCTAACTAGAGATGGGAAAGGAAGAGGGAAGAGTCGCGAATGTATGCAAAGTGAGCCGCGCTCTTCCACAAGAGCGAGAGGGAATGGTCTCTCTCTTCCACAAGAGTGAGATCTCTTCCATAAGACTGAGAGCGAAAAAGCTTTGAAAATAGAGCAATTTTGTTGGGGTTTTTCTCAAACTAAACCTACCTTAATGATTTTCAACATATTTATCACTTGGGTGCAAAAATCCGCCTAAATTCCTTTATTTTTAAAGCTTTTTCGCTCTCAGTCTTATGGAAGAGATCTAACTCTTGTGGAAGAGAGGCCATTCCCTCTCGCTCTTGTGGAAGAGCGCGGCTCACTTTGCATACATTCGCGACTCTTCCCTCTTCCTTTCCCATCTCTACTCCTAACTAGAGTTCGAAATACGGGTAATCGTCTCTTCATTTATCACACTGTCTCAACGGTCAGATTGACGAGAGAGTGTGTGAAATGAAGAGACAGCGACCCGTATTTCGAACTCTACTCCTACCGCTGTCTCGCCAGGCATAGATTCGAGATAGGACGCTCAAAAGCGGGGTTTTTTTTGGAGGTTTTCTCATCACTACGATTGAAGAGGAGAGTGATCACCCTCCCTTTTCAACAAAAGAGTATGAGCCTATCGTCATCTTACTATCGCTTTATCATCCCCACTACGCGCCTCGATACCAGAGTGTAGTCTGCGCGTAGTCACACTTTGATCGAGGAAGAAGCGCACTTTGAATGAACAGGGCGTGAATCAAACGAAACCACTAGCCTGCTGACAAACTGACAAAAATGATCAAAAACTGGGTGTCGAAATGCGAAAAGAAAGTGTTCAGCTTTATCAAGCGCCATGATCTATCCGGGATTAGAGAAAGAATCGAGAGAAATCTCTATCGAATCGAATCGTTGATAGATATAATGATTCGAGGGGGCACAGCTCTAGTCACATATTGAATTAATCGAGCGCGCTCGTTTCGCATAAACTTTATCGCATTGTCGAAACGATTAATCAGCTGATAACTACACGGGCAAAGTATATCTACAAAGGAAAGATGGGGGCAAGGATATGCTCGGCGTATGTCGTGGTCGAAGGGAATGAAAGGGGCCGGGAAGTATGGGAGCCGGAAAATTGGGGGCCTGATGATTCCGTCATTTAGAACTTGGCGTCCGGTCTGTCCTCGATGTACTTGCGAATCACCGGATTCGAGTGCACGCGGGCGATCAGCTCCTGGAATTGAGGGAATAATTGTTTTGTAGTCGAGGAAACGGCCACCGGATCGCACCATAAATTCTCACTCTCCTACTATCCGAACTGTGAAAATCATTTAAAACATATTTAGAGATTCGGCATCCACTGGAATTGAATTTAACAAGTGAATGGTCGAACGAATTAATCACCTTGATGTGCGGGAACGCATCGAGACAGAGCGGGTCGCCAAACTCGACGAACTTGGAGAAGACCTCGGCCGCGAAGATGTCCACCCACGTTTCCTGCAATGGAATTATTTTAATAACAATAATACTATTATTTATATGTATTTTAGGAAAAGACCAATTAACATTTTGAATAATGATGCAAAACGTCAAAATTCCCCCTTCTATCCGGTAATCGATGATCTCTTACGGGAAAGGTCACCCTATTCTAAATTAAATATTTATCGACGTAAATCTTACCGTATCACCCTGGAACAGTCCATTGTTGCCATTGGAGAGGAGGAATCTCTCGATCTTGGGAGCGTACGATTCAAGTTCGGGCGTGACTTTGTACTTGAAGAAGTCCGCCTTCTGCTCCTGAAAAACTATTTTATGATTTGTGGTTGTTGTTTAAAAATAAATAAATAAATCGTATCCTTCGAAAATGTCGTAATCCGCAAACTATTTCTATCGCATTGTTAGGATTTGAGTGGCTTGAATATTACAATTTCACCTCGGTAGTGATCTCAGTGCACTTGTCGAGAACGATCAGAGCCCAATTGAAGATTTGCGGAGAGTTGATCATTTCCTGAATAATTATTTTAATAATTAAAGTAAACAAATAATAATAATTAACCTGCACACACTCGGCAATCATGTCCAGCTTGGCGTTCTCTTCAGGAGTGCGACCGGCCAGACCTGAATTTGTGTGGGGTCTTATGTGGAGTTTAGTACAAAGTTTTATTGTGTGGGAGATAATTCGTTTATACTAGAGCAGTGACTTTTGAACGCCTTACATATTTTATTGGAATGCATGTCTATTAATAAGTATAAACGTGTGTGATGGTCTCTCAGTGTCTCTCATGACGTTAGAATGATCGCTTGATTGAATCGGATAAGTGAGAGATAACAAAGATCTTCGCTTTACTACTAAAATGAAACAGTTACTGATAAATGAACCGCACTTTTAAAGATGTAGCGAACCAATGAGTTGTCTGACCAATGAACCTCACATTTTTTGCAAGAGACATCATGAAAATTATTTCTTGTTTCATACTGGATGAGAATGAATAATTCTTTTGTTCGTTCCGCGTGCTCTTTGGTCACTCCGACCGGCGAAGAGCGCGAAGGTTCTTCATCCCCTCAACTCCTCCAACACCTTTTCTTCCATCGTGTTTTTACCGTTTGTCGGCTACTGTTTTGCTCAAAAGTCAGCGCGCGTTTTGCAGCGACTATCTCACGTTTATCAATTCGCGTCACACTATGAGAAGGGAAAACGTAATGCAGAGAGGCTATGTCTCTACTCTATAACTACCCTTTCCCCATAACAGATGGGTATTGGACAATGAAAAATCAAGGTAAAGATGCTTACCATGTCGATTCGCAATATAGCGAAGAATCGTCATCGTTTGGGCGAGTTTAGCGATCCGTCGACCTCAAGAACGGGCACTTGTCCGAGAGGCATGTCTGAACAGCATTTAGAGATTTCTTCTTGCATATTTTGTCTAGGGCCCACCACAACTGAGCAATATTGCGGGTAGTCATGGTCAAAATCTAAAATATACACGAAATCATACAAAAATATAAAAAAATCTAATAAAAACCGACCAGCCTTGACGCCGCTCCACTCCTCGGGGTTGATGCGGTTAGTCCTCGAATGGCTGACCTGCCAGCTTGAGCAACTGGCTGAAATAATATTTGTCTAGCGAAAATTATTGATCTTCTCAAAGAATTCAAATAATAAACAGAAAAGCGCAGGTTTATTTTCAGTATGTTTCACTCATCTGTCAATACTCGAAATAGCTGAGTAATTCCAATGAGGAATTCTTGATAAAATGCAAATGAGCCATCTCACCGAATCGTCGCCTCTGCCCCTCAGTGGGAAGTAGTACAACTTGTAGGTAGGCATCTTAAATATTTTCGAAAATAATTCACTATTTCGTGGAAAAAAACAACAATAAAAACAAAAAACAGCGTGAAATTCGCCCCAAAACCATTGCGATAAACCGAGAAGGAAAGATCGAAGGTGAGTGATCGACGGAACGAAATTGAAGAGACGGAGGAATGGAGAGATTGCTGATCCGAGAGCGGGAGGGAGATAGGGGGAAATTACTAATAATGCCGATATTATTCATACAGGACGGGCGGCGGAAATTTCTCTCGATTTGGCCTGTTCTTGAATTCATCAAGCCCATTCGCCTAGCAAAATAGCATGTAAAATGGAGAGATTGGCCCATTGCTGCCGTGACAGTTCACGATTGCTCTCAGGGTGTTGTTATGGATGAAAGATAGGTATCCTCATACGGAATGGCTCTCGCCGAGAGGATAAGTGAATGAGGAAGGAACATTTTTCGTTGTCTTTTCCATTGTTATCGAACAAAATGAACGGAGTATTCTTTCGATATTCATTGGCGATTACAGTGATTTGGTAAATACAGTTGACTAGACGCGAGAAAGGTAAAAGAAAGGCTGTTGGCGAAAGCGTAACACTCAAACTAGCTAAAAAAATAATATAAAATACGCATCCTAAACTGACTGAAGGCAAGCATGCTAGAATGTGCAGAAAACTAGCAATTACACAGCGAGAGACAGGAAAGTGCTGAAAGCAACGAATTGTTGACGCCCTGTAAATTGTGTAGCAAAAAGGAAAGTCAAGGAAGGAAAAACCCAAAAGCTCGCCTGAGCCCGAATACCACCTGTTGCCTCCATTCCGCCCTAAATGCACATTGTCTATGTGGTGAATAAAGAATAAGAATAAGAATAAGAATAATTCTTCTCTTTTCGACTGCAATCTAACAGCATATTTCGGAAAATGAAGCAATTCATATGAAGCAGCGTCGTCTGAGAAGGAGAATGTTTACCCACCCCGGAAGGGCCTGTAAAGACATGCTCAAAATAGCCATCGGTGCTCCTTGCAAAACAATCGTGCGGGTAGCTAGCCCTGCCTTTCTTTCCTTTTGGACACGTGTTTGCCTAAAGGGTTCCTATGAAAGGGGCAACTTGTAAAGGGGCTTGCAAGCCATGGTAAACGAGCGATTATTGCTTTTGCGCGGGCTGAAACTGAAACAATAATATGGACATCAAGTGAAGAGCGTATTTCCACACATAGCTACTCTTCTGAAGTCTCATCCATTGTGCTATTATCTACTCACAAGTAAAATATTTGAGAACGATCAAGAATGATAAGAAATCCAAACAATCACTCGAAATATATCGATCAGTGTGATATAATTACCATTTGCCTCCTCATTCTGATTGTTTGGATTCGTGTTTACTACACTCTCATTCCTTCTCACTGGAGTGTTTACTGCAGTGACCACGTGATCAATGGGGATCGTTATCACTCTGCATAGGAATGATTTGGAAAATGGGTCAAGATCGCGGAAGGAATCGAATAATCATCTGTGTCTCATTGCACAATGCTCACTCATCGGTCAGTAGAGTTTGACATACGCCTAATCGTCTCAAATATTGCGAAAAAATGAAGAGACAGAGACTCGTATTTCGATCGGTCAGAAACGCGTAGGAAACATGGGCTATCGTAGTTTTTTTTACTTTTTCGCTTACTCAAACGCGATCGCATCATGAAAAAAATATGAATAAAGAAGACAATGGGATATTCCAGGTTATGAATTGCGGGCACAATCTGTGTTAAAAATGTGATGATTTAGGCGAAAATATACATTCGTCTGTTTCCCTCGTTCAAATTCCCTCATCATTCCTGTTTACTTCCAACCGAGTGACCACGTGAGATCTGTGATATCCTCGCTAGAAAAGAGACAGGGATCGCTCTTTTACTCTCATTCTCTCCATTTCGCAGTATATCTCGGTCTTCCTGCAATAAAAATGGAGAAGGTGATATCCAGGAGAAACGGAGGTCATGACATTTTCTTTCTCTGGCTCTCTTCATTTCATAGTCTCCCTCGATCACCCTCACCTGCAGGAAAATGGAGAAGATATGCCACAACAAAATTCAATTTGTGTGCACTAGAAGGTTCTGCCATCACGATGAATTCCAGACAACGGAGCTTGAGAAGCTAACATATTGAAAACCTCAAAGGTTGTTTGGTCACCAGAACCGCTTTCGGACAAGTGTTCAGCCGAACACCGGAAATCTATGATTCCTGGTCTCCCAGATCAACGGGTTCCAGAATACATTGCTTTCTAGAATGAAGTATCAGCTGACTCATGTCAGTTACATTCCATTAACTCAAAGTTACTTGGACGGCTATAAACGGAAACTCAGTGATGAAACGCATCACAACTCCAGTAATCGTCAAACATTTCCCCACGGACGATGTCGCCGGCTGGCAACTGAGTGACAATTTATACCGTTATATGCTATGGATGTGTGCACACCGATCAAAAAAAACTTGCGCATGTTCCGCGCGTTGAAAAATACGCTTTTATTTCCCCACGACTGTAACTGTATCAGTGGTCACTAACAATTCGCATATCGCTCGTTCACTCGTCACCGAACCAGTTTGATAGTGTGCATTCAACTCTTTCCCTCTCACTCGAAAACAGCGAGAGATTACTCTCTTCACTCTAACAACTCCCTCGTCAGTCAGAGTGAGTGAGAGACCGTATCGAATGGAGAGACTGGAAAGGATTGATATCATGATTTCGGCCGCCACGCCGTGTAGCTGAAAGTTCGTCGTTAGTTCACGTGAAACGAATGCACTTCTTAAATTTCGAATGGTTGCAAGCATCAACAAGAAAAGTGAAAGAATACTTAGACAATGAGATCGCATGTGCATTCATTGTCGGTAGACGATTTTCACGTAGACGATCGCATAATATTGTCAGCACACGTGAATTGCATCTCGAAAGCTCAAAATACGTGGGCGTTTCACCAAGCAACTATCTCTAATCAGAAAGGCGGCCATTCGACAACCATGATTCGAGTGACATTTGGCTCTTCATTGTTGAGCATTCTTCGATCAGCAACTACACGTATTTCGAGAACTAATAAACATCAGAAACCTTACCGTCTACATGACATTACGCACTTTGTTTGCTGTGGTAGTTTGTTACCACGCTACGGCATGGCCTATTCGTTGCCTCCGAGTTTACCGAAACAAGTCGTATACTTGCGAAGCAACATGAAATATTGTGCAGTCTAAGTCCTTTGAAATACAGAACATAGTATCCTACTTACCCATGCCGTCCTGGCATCTAGCCCAGTGAAAGATCATTTGAAATTATGAGATAATTGCGCAATTCCACCTCAAGCTCAAAATATAAACAGACAGGTTTGTCTTTCTTTTCTTTCGTGGAACACTGACTCACCAGTCACTTAATGAGGAACCAACGAACCGGACGTTGGCCCATAATTATAATAATAATACAAAAATAATAGTAAATAATAAAATTACGTTGCGTGTATTATGCGCATGCATGTGTGGGTGTTGTCAACCAATTTTTAAAAGACTTCGCTTTCTTCAGATACTTCCATTGAATGGGCATTCCCTCAGAGTACGAGCGAAATGACAAAACGATATCACGCATTGCGCACTCTCGATCAGATCCTCATTGTCACCGCACGTGAATTGCACCAATTACGAGTTCTCACTTGATCGTGCTCTCTCTCTTACGCAAACGCACGTGAAAGTTCAACTCGAAGTGCAATGGTCTGTTCACTATCACGCTAACCGAGCAGAGTATGAACTGATGAGGAAATCATCCTATCGCGCACTTTACTTGCGGAAGAAAAAGTAGAGCCATTATCAGATCTCATTTCAGCAAGCGATGAGCGTTTGAGCTTCCTTATCTCTGATCAGTAAGAGACCACTTGATTGATCGGCCACTGCACAACTTTCACCATCTCTGCATGTTGGCTTTTTCATCGGCGCTGCTTGATATCACTTTAGACGGTCACCGTATGGCCTATAGAGGGTAAAGCACGATTGTTGTTTGCACATTTCACTGTTGATCTCGTTTTCAAATTTTATTTTATTTTAATTTTTTTTATATGAAATGTACAGACCGAGAGAAATGATGTCGAACATAGTAGTGCGTATGGGAAGCTCTTAGGTAAACTAACGACGAGCCCCTACTCAATCACAGGAGCTATTCTGAGTCAGCGACACGTGTCAAAGCCTCGAACAGGTGTCCAAGTAGTGTAGCAGATGCATCCTTTGAAGCTGCTCGACTCTCTCACTTTCCCGTGATCTCTCGCATGTCTCTGATCGCGCCATGCAAAACAGCGCGAGTCGTGTGGAACTCGGATGGATTCCCTGACCCCGTCAGGTGGTTTATTCTTCTTTTCTTCCGGTGAGCGAGAGAGAAAATACGAGAAGTTGGAGAGAGAAAGAGAACTTTTCACACGAGTTGTTGTCACTTTCTTATCTTGCGAGAGAGTCGAAGAAATTCCAGGATGACTCTATCGAATTTTCCTGATATTTCCATTCGCTCATCAGAGACATTCCTTCCCTTGCTCGGTCAACGATGATTCACGACGATGCGCGGTTATTCGTGGATCGTCAGTTCATTTCCGTCACTTTATTGACCGAATTCTCAGCAGAATCACATTTGGTTGATTGTTCTCTAATGTGTGGCCATAATTTTTGCAGCTGAATGATTGAGGCACGGCAAATATAGACCTGATAAGGAGCTATTTGATCAGAATGGTACATACTCTCACATAAATGAGCACGTTTGCCGCTATTTAAATAGCTTGATTTCGCGTCAGATTTCCATTAATATCTCCTAGTGAATTCGTAATTCTTCATTCCGTCATGTTTGGTCATAACTTTAACTTCCGATGCCTCTATTTTCATTTGCTATATTTGTTTTCTATAAATCTGCTACTAAGCTAAATTCTGGCGTTGTTGATAGTTCATTTTCACAGCTACGCAGCGGGGAATAAAGTGGACTTTAGCTCGTTTGATATGAACTGTCGTTGAAAATAGCCTGTGTTTAAATAAGGACCATCTGATATCGCGCCTCTAGAAATAGCAATCATTCCCTTCTACAGGAATAGTTCATTGATAAGAAATGAAATCAGTACGGTGGAGTGTCTCACCTCTCTTCTCGTGCTACATTAATGCTGACGAAGTGATTATGGATAATATTATTGACTGTTGTTGTGAAGCCATTCTCACTAGACGACCGTGGAGTGTTAGTAACTGATTACTGACGTAATTGAATGTGGAATATAGTTGACAAGCTAATAGTGACTTCGAAATTCTCCAGAACTTAGTTGATAAGCCTGTAGTGTAGTGACTCCGATATATTCGTGTTCCCTGTCATCTTAGTGCATTATCTTTCGTTACCTTGTAATAGATTTGACAGAAATTGGGAGTGTCCTGTCAAAAGTAGGTGAGCAAGTGCGATTCAACTTCGAGCGCTCTCTTACACTGCGAAATTCCATTGATAATTACTGCGTGTGCTCTTGATTTCCGGCTCTTTTCAAGCACTTTTACATTTCACTGTTTTCTATTCCATGATTTTCGTAGTAGTTGCCTCCTAAAAAAGTACATACCCTTTCCATATCACAGTGCATTTTCACTGCGTTTTGCCTATTTGTTCATCGTTCTTCTTTCTTTCTTTGTTCGATGAGGAAATCCGGTCAGTTCGACAACAAAACTCAACAGACGCACCAAAATAGTTTGCGGAATGCATAAGAATGACTCGGCGTAGCTGACACATACCGCCTCCGCAGAACATTCCTCTATGTCATTCAAATATTTCAGTGATGTGTGATTGTATCATCAGCATCTCAGATGTGCTCGATGTTTCACTCCTTAACAAATCTCTACAGGCACTCAATCATTCCCGAAATGCGCAAATTCGTACCTTTTCTCCATAATAGGGCACTGTTTTCCGCAAGAATTAACATGTTTCCATTGCATTTCACGATTTTGTGCACTGCACTTTTTTGTAGTTTTCCCTACGCCCACACGACTGGGAGACTGTATTCGTATTTCTTGAGTAACGAGAGTTTTTTATGTGACCGACTGAGAAGTTTGTGGCATCGAGAGGACACTTTTTTGTATTTGACTGTTTCTGCTCGTATTTCGCACTCTTACTCTCTCTCTCTCTCTGCTCGTATTTCGAACTGTGATGGTTTTACCCGACCGAAGAAAGATCGAGTCATATCGAGAGACTTTCTGCAGTTTTTCGAACTCGAGTAGTGCCAAAAACACACGGTTTTCGCTAGATAACATAGAATGTGGAGAGTGTAGATTCTGGTACTTTGCATGCTCTCTAATCGGTCAGAGAGGCGAGAGAGTATGTGAAATGGAGAGACGTATTTCGCACTTGCCGGTACACCGAGAACGAACTCGATATCTTCTCACATTCACGTTGCGGCGCCATGTGCCTTGTTTCCCCCCCCCCCTTCTCTTCATTATCATCTTCCCTTTCCCTTCCAATTGAGCGAACTGTGACAGTGTCCTCTCTTTCTCTGATTATCTCAAATCTCTATGCACTCTAGTCACTTCTGATCAGATTAAGATAGTCTGAAGTGGAGAAAGATGCTCTCCTAACCGATGGAGACGATGATATCCCCTCCTTCTCCTCTTCTTCCATTTATTGCCTTGGCCCAGTTGAGCCCACGTTGCGGGTGATGATCGGCTAGCAATTATCTGCTTCTGTTGGATGTTCTTGCAAGATCCTCACCAATTTGACATTTTAAATTAGTGATGTGATCTATTCCAAAAATTATCTCGTTGTCAACGCTGATCAATATTCAATCAAGTTAGTGCATGCTTGGCCTCTATATAATGAAACCGTGGCACCACTGTATTTATTCAGGGTTCATGGTGTGGATCATTTTTAATTTGTTCACCGATCCTCTTGTTCTTGGATAGCATCAGCTCAGCCGTCACGCAAGGTCCTGCTCCACTCTAGCTGGCTCGCCTTATTGCACCATGAGCATTCAACGAACTCATCTCTTCATGTTCATCCCTATCAGAGCGAGAGATCACGCGAAAATGAGAGAGTCCGACTACATTATTCATCGTGAACTCGATACTTTCGCACGTGAACCAGCGCTGTTTCCGTTACAGCGGCGAAATGTGAGGCAAAACCGCGCGCAAAACACAAGCTATCCGATTTGTTTTCGAGACACCACACCCCTTAATCGTGTTGCCACTTCACTCTGTGTCTCGTAACGTTTCTCGAGTCTCAATAGCTATCGATCCGTTGCTTTCTACCTTTTTTTGTCAATCTTTATTACACTTTTGTAGTTTGAATTAATTAATTAATTATAACTAATTAAGATGTCTTCCGTCTACGTGCTCACCCTTCTGTTCGCAGTTGCATTCGCGAGTATGAAGGAGTTCCGGGACCATGGAGATTGCGACAAGTCGAGAAAGGTCTTGATGGTCAGTATTTGATGTTTACAATTTGTTATGTAGTACTTTATCTAAGTCTGCTTTGGACATAACATAAAAACTCAATCAGATATAGAAGATATTGGAAAGATTAGCTGTGACATGAGAAAGGTCTTGATGGTTGGTTGTTAAATCTTTTTTATATAGAATGTAATTCGTGTGTAATCGATTAACTACTGTGCACCGCCCTCAATCGAGCTCTGAAACATATTTCGAAGTAATCTCAATAAGTCATATAGCACTGCGAAAGACAATATTTATGAAATGTATGAAAATCGTTTCATTTCTGCATTCCAATATTCAGAGCTAGAACGAAACAAATATTATATTTCCCTTGGAATTGTAAAGATGAAAACAATCTTTGCTTTTGTGATGCAGTTTATCTGCATTGTGAAACATATTCGATGACGTTTCAACAATTGAGTTCAACCACATCTACGAACTAGAACTCATATTCATAGTATGAAACGCATATGAAACTGCGTCAATTTCACTAGATAATATCGTAATATTCATCAAATAAAGAATTTTTGAATGGCAATTATTTTCAGTACATTTACGAGCCTCTTCTCAACGATTGCTTCGCCGTGCGTGTCAATTCGTGCGACGAGAAAGCGAAGGGCAAGCACTACTCCCTCGCACAGTGCATCCACAAGATTGGTCAGTTTGATCTTTGATCGTTGGTCTTCGGTCTTTGATCTTTGATCTTTGATCTTCGGTCTTTGATCTTTAGTCTGAGAAAATGAAAACACTTGCAAAAATGACAAATTGTTGATCTCTGATCGTCTAAATGGGAAATATTCGCTAGCACAGTGAATCACGGTAAGTTAGTAAGCGATAATATATCGGGAGATATTTTATGTCCAAACAAATGTCAAGGAAATAAAATTGTCATTCACGGGCACTGTTTGGTAAGCAACATTTGGCGTGGTAAAGTTTTTTTTTTAGTAATTTTGCTGAATTCTTAAAAAGGAACGTCAGTGTTTTGGTTTTCAATCTCTAATTGATCCCGAGAACAGTAACAAGGATCATGGGTCGAGATCACAATGTGACCATCCATGGGGTCAAATTTCACACTGTTACTGTAATATGCGCCTCTTTTTTCGCCAAATTGTTCTGGAGAAATGTTGACGCTCTATTACTAGGCATGAAATCACAGTTTTCGGATCTCTAAATAATTTAGATCTTGGTCAAGATTCACGTGTTAACATTGCTCTTGTTTCGTTCACATTTCTTCTCGTGATTGAACAATTGACGAATGATTTGGTGATCCGACTGTTGGATCAACAGCGGTCAGAGTACGCAATGAATCGTGAAAAATATGAACTCCGATTTCGGTTGAGTTTCAAAGGCTCATGGAAAATTTTTAAAAAACCGATGTGCTAGACGGATGCAGGAAATATCAAATAATTACGATACTTATAATTTCATTATGATATTTTTTTATATTTTATTATGATATTTCAGCCGAGACACCTCGCTGCGCGAACCTTTCCCTGCCGCTCAAGCACTCCGATGGATCATCCGCATGCAATTCCAATGATGTTGAGGTAATTTAAAAAACATAATTAAAAAATAGTTATAATAATTAATTTGAGGCGAGAAAATGCCCGAAGGGAGCCGTGTGCAAGGGCACAATCTGCTGCGACGCTCAGATTGAGAGTAAGCAATTTTTGAAAAATTAAAGACGTAAAAATGTATTATTAAGATAGAATCTATCTTGCAAGTTGCCAATAACATTACAATACTTACGCTGAAAAGTCCTTCTAGTTTCTGCCCCTAATTCGAGAAAGGTGCAACGAAAATCCGGTTCTCGGAGTGAGATACGAATGGAAAGCAAATGTGATCAACAAGCAGCCGACTGCATTTTCGATTTTCATTGTGGTGTCATAAAGTGCATTTTGCCCAGTTTGATGAGAGTGGGGATATAGGAAAATGGACAGAATACTCATAAAAAATGGACGCACTTCTTCATTCAAGAAATATTTATTAATTAGGCATAATTTGTTTAATTTACTCTTCTCAGCCGATTACCTGATGGAAAAATACGTCACATCGTGCGATGCGGGTGTGAAGGCTAGGTAAGCAATTTAAATAAAATAATTTAAACCAAATTATTTAAGTTTATTCAAAATTTAAAATATTTTTATATTTACAGTCGCGAGAACGGCCAGATTCTGTTCTCAAAGAACTGCTCGATTGATTTCTGTCCCGAGGGAGCGACGTGCACGATGGGCCGACATTTCGCATTCTGCTGCCCACCCTTCTAGGGGTACGGTAGCCACACCACAATTAGTGATCGTAGTCCGTCTATATTTCACCGGGCACACGCAATGTTTCACACCCTATCGTAACCTCGTAATATCTCGTACTAGCTCTATTAGAGTTTTTCCCGACCCAGGCCATGTTGTGACCTGATATTCTCTGATTCATATTCATGCAGTAATGTTCATTTTCAAGACCGAGGCCATACCCTTACCGTTCACCACGTTACAGTATCCCCCAAGACAATGGCCATACGAATAGCCCGACATTCATTCCATAACCCATCTTCCGCACCCAAGACCGCAGAGCCACTTATGGTTCTCGAATCACAGTTTTTACAAGCTTTACCCACTCGCCGGACACTATTGTGAGTCCGCTCCCACTTCGGGTCACCTCATATTTGTTGTATTTATGCCATTTTATTGTGGATAAAAGGTAATTGAAATTTTGTATTTCTATAAATTTTTTCTATTCTGTAGTTTGTTCTAGAGCACCTCAGCTTGATCTTATTTCGCATGCGCTTGACACAAAACAAAACGGTTCATTTTATTGCTGATAAGCAACTGTCAGTATACAGCGCCGCATTGTATTCATATGAAGAGTGTATAATGCCGCGTTTACCTATTTCTTTGAGTGGAATTTTTAAAATATCATAATTCGTTAATCTTCTATTTGTCACAGATGACAAAAGGGAAAATATTTTTGTTGGCTTTTACGATCGTTAACTGTGGTCCATGTCCGAGCGGATATACTCAAGCTCCTAATGGCGGAGACTGTTTCAAGGTATTTCCACTTCAATTCGGAAATAGATGACACATTTTGTAGACAATTAATTTCCACGACTATTTCTCCGGGAACTACTTGCCCGCGAGCTTCGACAAGGCAGAAACGGATTGCAGCGACAGCAACAGCGGAGGCTTACTCGCGTCTATTCACAGCCCCGAGGCATGCACATATAATTTTTTTTCAAAAACACAATTTACAGGAGAATGACTTTGTCAGGAGCACCTGTGATATCTCCGGTGCCACTAACAATATTGGCCTGAGATGCAAGGGAAAAGAGTGCAGATGGGACGATGGCACGCCTGTTATCTACACGAACTTCGCTGGAGATGGCAAATGAAAAAAATTGCTTCTACGTACTTCATTTACTGCTATTCAGGTCCAGGCGAAACGATGGAGAATCTTGCTACGCCGTTACAGGGAATCAGGCGGAATGGTACAAGTGAGTTGGCAATAATTACATTATATTTTGAGCACTTCAACGAACATATTGTTTCAGGAAGACTTGCGGCAATCAAGAGAGGGATTGCTGGGTATGCAAAGTCAAAACAAAAAGTTTGTTTGTGAAGAGTATGTGGAAAAACGTGAAAATGCAGCAATCGATTGCGTTGACGGTGAAATAGAGTATAGAGGAGGCTGTGTCTCCGTTCATATCGCACCTATCGATCAGAAATCCGCTGAAGAATCTTGTCCTAATGGAGGCCATCTAGTCAGCGTCCATGGAAGCAGTAACGTATGATGGAATTAAAACGCTCATCGTTTCCCGAAAGTAGTGTAAATAATATTTTAGGACAACAATTTCTACAAAATGCAGCGCTGAATGCCGGTGTTGTTGGATCTGTCTACATTGGAGGGCAGTTTGTGAAAGGAGGTTTGTTCACTTGAAAATACAAAAAAATATATATATTTAACACCTTCAGTGTTTGAATGGATGGACGGAACTCACAACAACTACGGAAACTGGGCGAATGGTAACCTTTTACGTTATTCCAACCTACAAAATAATAATCATCGCTAAAGGATTTCCCAATATATACTACGGAGATTGTGTTCAAATGTTGCTGGATTCGTCGTTTGCGTTCAGGGACAATGGACTAATGTCGATTGTAGCACCAAACAAGCGTATATTTGTTTCCGAGATGGCGCTACATTTGACCCCAATCCTGTTTGTGAGTTTCGGTTTCACAGTAATTTATTTCATGCACCACAGTTCGCAGATCCGAAAGCTGATATGAAATGCCCTTCCCTCAGTATTACTATTTATATAATCGTGGGGATGTTGGAAATGTAAGTATAGTATCACAGATTTTTTTTGCAAAGCTGAACTCATTTTGTTTTTAGGTTTATTCCCCCAATTATCCTCTAACGATTCCCAGTCAGCACCCTTGCGAGTATTTGCTAGATGCAAGCAGCGGAGGCCGAGTATGTTTATCGTTTAATTTTTTTTTCGTAAGGCAAAACGCTACTCGCTAGCGAACGTTAGGAGCCTGGGGAAAGAAGTGGACGTGAGAGTGATGTATCTCCCTGGCATCCTCCGCCCCTTCCTCCTTCCCGGGAATACTATACATTTCAAAAGGGCTGTAGTGAACTTCAAAAAATCTAAAATCATGCAATTTTTTACAAGATTAATTTTAGGCCAGTATTAAGTTCACCTCATACGATTGTCAATCTGGGACATCTCTCTCACTCTACAACGATTATGATGAGAGTACTCCGTTCATTACGTATGTTTTCGTGGAAATTTTTAAATAATAATTCTGAATATGTTCAGGTTCGACACAAATAGCCCTGTTATCAATCAGTTCTATTCATCATCAACGGGTTTCATGAAGGTGATATTTTATTTGTATATTTTCCCATTTACTATTTAAAAACAACAATTTACATCGAATCATGAACAGAAATGTTTAAGTAATTATTTTGAATCACTTAATTTTGCGAAATTCAGATCGTTTTTAAAACAAATCGTACGACTGCACCAGTTGGAACAGGATGGGCAGCCAAGTATACAGGCCAAGAACATTAATGCTTCGAATATGCACATTGATACATTATATCCAATATTCAAATTTTGCGTATAAAGTAGTCAAGTGCTGATTTAACGTTCCTACAATATTTAGTTGTTAAAAATAAGGAAAAAATACCAAAATTCACAGCCACTGATAATCAACTTCATAGTTATAATTAGCCTCCCTCCTACAAACGACCTAATATCTGCACACTAATTGGTAAAGAACACAAAAACCATTTTGGATCATAGAAATAATGAATAATGAAATAGACACATGAAAATCTGTCGTCTGGGGGATTTCACAGCACTCAATGGATTATAAACCACTGTAAGTAGACAACAAACCAATTTGATGGAAGGATCGGTAGAAAGAGAATCTTTACGAAGCTGTTGACGAATTCGTTAATCTCCAGGAGAGAAAACACGACAAAATACGGTTTTTACCTCTATTTCGAGCCGATTAAGGGCATCTCGTCAAGTGTTTCGTTACTGAGGATTAGGAAAGGGTATATCATTAACTTCACTCTTATCTTTGCTGTCTCCGTTTCTGTTGTTAGAATAGTACTTCCATAGAGACGTTATCTTTCGTATTCAATAATCTGAAATCTGACTCTTCAGATTCTCTCCCTCGCTCTATTCTCTCACCCTTAGGCCCCGTCTCAGACATTGATATTCTTTCAATGATGACTGCGCCACGCTGTTATCACATCTCTCTCCTTTTACTTCTAGTGAAAGTTTTATTCAACTGCTCTCTAGTTTCAGTTGTAACAATAGTTTTCGTTCAGAGTGGATAAATGCGTTAATTAGCAGTTGTTTAGGCGATCAATGGCTGAGCGCAAATGGTTTGATCGTCTTCTGAAGTCCATTCGCAACAGGCACGTTTACCTTTTTAAGCTTAAAATCAAGTAATCTCAATTGAGGTTCACTCGTCGCTCCAACCGAGTGAATCACCAATTCATCCAAGTCACTTCTTCCGGTGCTTCTCCAGCGGTTAATCGGGCTACGGTAAAGAATGAAGTACTAAATCGAGAAATTCTCGTATCTTTCAGCCACGAGACGTGAAGGAGTGGAATCGTGAGCTTCAACGTGTTCAGACCTCCCGCTGATTGATTCCCCCGCTTGTTATTGGTGTTCCCTTCCATGTTGTATCGTTTGATAAACATACTTATATTTCGATCAAATATGTGTGAGAAGGGGAGGGAGAAGGAAAGGATGGATGGGAGGATGGAAGGTGTTGGCTCCCCTCATCTTCTCGCGCGTCTCCCAAAACCATGGCAACATATTAAAGCACAGGGGGAAGTTTGATGAGATAAGTTGGAGGAGAATAATATCAAGTTGCGAGAAATCTGAGGAGCTTTTTTGAATTGAAGTAGTGGTCATCCACAGGCCAGCAAGATATTTCATCAACTCATAAATGGTTGTTGACTTAAAAATGAGTCATTTTTTTGAAAAGTTTGTAGAGTCGCTTCTGATTTCACTTCTTCTCCTTACCCCTCTCCGCTTCTGAGTATCTGCGCTACGGTACTTCTCATTCAGGCGTTGGGGTAACTCCGTGTTGTTGAGATAATGATTCATCGTTTGGAAGTTCTTGACAGAATACATAAAGCACAAGCATACACTGAAATAGTTACTGGCCAAGCAGTGTGCTCCTGCAGGACTTCATGTGCCTTGAGTACGGAGTGACCTTTACCTTCACAAGAAACACATAACAAAATACCAGATGACACATCAAACGGAGGGATCTCATAAAGTCCCTCAATAATCAGAAGCTAAGGGTAAGATAGCAAGCCTACGTCTTTGATTCCCCGTTTCATCTTACAACTCGGGCGCCCATTTCGCTACTCTCGCTCAGTCATTTCTTGAGTGAACAGCCCCAGCAAGTCGTGCCCGGAAGAAGTCGTTGTTAAAACGCAGTCCCCATAAGAACGTCGGAATCCAGAGGGAATGTGGCACAGTGGCTCAAAATGGTCCCTGGGGGTTCATACTTTGGGGTAGAGTCCCTAGGGTGGGATACACTTCAGCCAAAAATTTGACCCCAAAAGTTGATCTTTGATCTTTGAGATCGAAAAATTTCATCTTCATTTTAACCCCTCATGTTATATACCATTCGATAGAGCATCAAAAGTTATGTAAAATCCAAGTTTTCGTTATCCTAGCTTTTTCCGTTTTCGAAAAAATCGATAAAATGTGAAAAAAGGGCAAATTTTCACCTTTCAAGAATTTTTAAAACACTTTCCTACAATTAGTCAGTCTTGCCATTTTGATATTATAGGTAAAATGCATGCTGAATCTAATAAAAATTAGCAGGTACTCGGAATAGACACATGAAAATCTGTCGTCTGGGGGATTTCTAGAAAGAGAATCTTTACGAAGCTGTTGACGAATTCGTTAATCTCCAGGAGAGAAAACACGACAAAATACGGTTTTTACCTTCTATTTCGAGCCGATTAAGGGCATCTCGTCAAGTGTTTCGTTACTGAGGATTAGGAAAGGGTAGATCATTAACTTGTCTCTCTTATCTTTGCTGTCTCCGTTTCTGTTGTTAGAATAGTACTTCCATAGAGACGTTATCTTCCGTATTCAATAATCTGAAATCCGACTCTTCAGATTCTCTCCCTCGCTCTATTCTCTCACCCTTAGGCCCCGTCTCAGACATTGATATTCTTTCAATGATGACTGCGCCACGCTGTTATCACATCTCTCTCCTTTTACTTCTAGTGAAAGTTTTTATTAAACTGCTCTCTAGTTTCACTTGTAACAATAGTTTTCGTTCAGAGTGGATAAATGCATTAATTAGCAGCTGTTTAGGCGATCAATGGCTGAGCGCAAATGGTTTGATCGTCTTCTGAAGTCCATTCGCAACAGGCACGTTTACCTTTTTAAGCTTAAAATCAAGTAATCTCAATTGAGGTTCACTCGTCGCTCCAACCGAGTGAATCACCAATTCATCCAAGTCACTTCTTCCGGTGCTTCTCCAGCGGTTAATCGGGCTACGGTAAAGAATGAAGTACTAAATCGAGAAATTCTCGTATCTTTCAGCCACGAGACGTGAAGGAGTGGAATCGTGAGCTTCAACGTGTTCAGACCTCCCGCTGATTGATTCCCCCGCTTGTTATTGGTGTTCCCTTCCATGTTGTATCGTTTGATAAACATACTTATATTTCGATCAAATATGTGTGAGAAGGGGAGGGAGAAGGAAAGGATGGATGGGAGGATGGAAGGTGTTGGCTCCCCTCATCTTCTCGCGCGTCTCCCAAAACCATGGCAACATATTAAAGCACAGGGGAAGTTTGATGAGATAAGTTGGAGGAGAATAATATCAAGTTGCGAGAAATCTGAGGAGCTTTTTTGAATTGAAGTAGTGGTCATCCACAGGCCAGCAAGATATTTCATCAACTCATAAATGGTTGTTGACTTAAAAATGAGTCATTTTTTTGAAAAGTTTGTAGAGTCGCTTCTGATTTCACTTCTTCTCCTTACCCTCTCCGCTTCTGAGTATCTGCGCTACGGTACTTCTCATTCAGGCGTTGGGGTAACTCCGTGTTGTTGAGATAATGATTCATCGTTTGGAAGTTCTTGACAGAATACATAAAGCACAAGCATACACTGAAATAGTTACTGGCCAAGCAGTGTGCTCCTGCAGGACTTCATGTGCCTTGAGTACGGAGTGACCTTTACCTTCACAAGAAACACATAACAAAATACCAGATGACACATCAAACGGAGGGATCTCATAAAGTCCCTCAATAATCAGAAGCTAAGGGTAAGATAGCAAGCCTACGTCTTTGATTCCCCGTTTCATCTTACAACTCGGGCGCCCATTTCGCTACTCTCGCTCAGTCATTTCTTGAGTGAACAGCCCCAGCAAGTCGTGCCCGGAAGAAGTCGTTGTTAAAACGCAGTCCCCATAAGAACGTCGGAATCCAGAGGGAATGTGGCACAGTGGCTCAAAATGGTCCCTGGGGGTTCATACTTTGGGGGTAGAGTCCCTAGGGGTGGGATACACTTCAGCCAAAAATTTGACCCCAAAAGTTGATCTTTGATCTTTGAGATCGAAAAATTTCATCTTCATTTTAACCCCTCATGTTATATACCATTCGATAGAGCATCAAAAGTTATGTAAAAATCCAAGTTTTCGTTATCCTAGCTTTTTCCGTTTTCGAAAAAATCGATAAAATGTGAAAAAAGGGCAAATTTTCACCTTTCAAGAATTTTTAAAAACACTTTCCTACAATTAGTCAGTCTTGCCATTTTGATATTATAGGTAAAAATGCATGCTGAATCTATAATAAAAATTAGCAGGTACTCGGAATAGACACATGAAAATCTGTCGTCTGGGGATTTCTAGAAAGAGAATCTTTACGAAGCTGTTGACGAATTCGTTAATCTCCAGGAGAGAAAACACGACAAAATACGGTTTTTACCTTCTATTTCGAGCCGATTAAGGGCATCTCGTCAAGTGTTTCGTTACTGAGGATTAGGAAAGGGTAGATCATTAACTTGTCTCTCTTATCTTTGCTGTCTCCGTTTCTGTTGTTAGAATAGTACTTCCATAGAGACGTTATCTTCCGTATTCAATAATCTGAAATCCGACTCTTCAGATTCTCTCCCTCGCTCTATTCTCTCACCCTTAGGCCCCGTCTCAGACATTGATATTCTTTCAATGATGACTGCGCCACGCTGTTATCACATCTCTCTCCTTTTACTTCTAGTGAAAGTTTTTATTAAACTGCTCTCTAGTTTCACTTGTAACAATAGTTTTCGTTCAGAGTGGATAAATGCATTAATTAGCAGCTGTTTAGGCGATCAATGGCTGAGCGCAAATGGTTTGATCGTCTTCTGAAGTCCATTCGCAACAGGCACGTTTACCTTTTTAAGCTTAAAATCAAGTAATCTCAATTGAGGTTCACTCGTCGCTCCAACCGAGTGAATCACCAATTCATCCAAGTCACTTCTTCCGGTGCTTCTCCAGCGGTTAATCGGGCTACGGTAAAGAATGAAGTACTAAATCGAGAAATTCTCGTATCTTTCAGCCACGAGACGTGAAGGAGTGGAATCGTGAGCTTCAACGTGTTCAGACCTCCCGCTGATTGATTCCCCGCTTGTTATTGGTGTTCCCTTCCATGTTGTATCGTTTGATAAACATACTTATATTTCGATCAAATATGTGTGAGAAGGGGAGGGAGAAGGAAAGGATGGATGGGAGGATGGAAGGTGTTGGCTCCCCTCATCTTCTCGCGCGTCTCCCAAAACCATGGCAACATATTAAAGCACAGGGGGAAGTTTGATGAGATAAGTTGGAGGAGAATAATATCAAGTTGCGAGAAATCTGAGGAGCTTTTTTGAATTGAAGTAGTGGTCATCCACAGGCCAGCAAGATATTTCATCAACTCATAAATGGTTGTTGACTTAAAAATGAGTCATTTTTTTGAAAAGTTTGTAGAGTCGCTTCTGATTTCACTTCTTCTCCTTACCCCTCTCCGCTTCTGAGTATCTGCGCTACGGTACTTCTCATTCAGGCGTTGGGGTAACTCCGTGTTGTTGAGATAATGATTCATCGTTTGGAAGTTCTTGACAGAATACATAAAGCACAAGCATACACTGAAATAGTTACTGGCCAAGCAGTGTGCTCCTGCAGGACTTCATGTGCCTTGAGTACGGAGTGACCTTTACCTTCACAAGAAACACATAACAAAATACCAGATGACACATCAAACGGAGGGATCTCATAAAGTCCCTCAATAATCAGAAGCTAAGGGTAAGTGTAGAGGATATGGCATATATCCTCATGTTTTCTGTACATTTCCCCATATATCCCCTTATTATTGCACAATTAATTAATTAATTAATTAAATATAATTAAATTCATTCAAAATTATTTCATTTCACAATTAATTCTGCACTATTAAATTAATTTCGATTACTGTATCTTTTTGAATTTGAATTTTCCCGCCACTGAGTATCGTGAGATTTTAGGCCCCAATCAATGACTTTTTCTTTTCTAGTTAGTTCTCCCTTCTCTGTTGTTTGTTTTCGTCTGGTTGTTTGTCTTGAGGTTTATTTTATAAATATTTATAATTAACCTCGTTCCGCGTCGTTCCATAAGTGATTAATAGCCACTACTATTATCTGTGATCCGTTTTCCGCTTGTTTCACCTGACAATCTGATCTGACCTGACAAGAGTGCAATTCTGAACACTCTGTCTCTGACTTTTCTGGAATCCTCGTGATTGTTGTTAGTATTGGCACAGCGTAAGCTATTGCCAAATTTCTAATTGCAGTTACGAGGCTTATCTGTAGTTAAACCCAAGAGGTTTATCTATCTGGAAGTTATCCCCGCTCGGTTGATCGAACCACGCCGTCCACACGCCAGTGTACAGGTGTGTAAGGTTTATCAAGTGAAAGGGATACCTTACATAAGATAGCAAGCCTACGTCTTTGATTCCCCGTTTCATCTTACAACTCGGGCGCCATTTCGCTACTCTCGCTCAGTCATTTCTTGAGTGAACAGCCCCAGCAAGTCGTGCCCGGAAGAAGTCGTTGTTAAAACGCAGTCCCCATAAGAACGTCGGAATCCAGAGGGAATGTGGCACAGTGGCTCAAAATGGTCCCTGGGGGTTCATACTTTGGGGGTAGAGTCCCTAGGGTGGGATACACTTCAGCCAAAAATTTGACCCAAAAGTTGATCTTTGATCTTTGAGATCGAAAAATTTCATCTTCATTTTAACCCCTCATGTTATATACCATTCGATAGAGCATCAAAAGTTATGTAAAAATCCAAGTTTTCGTTATCCTAGCTTTTTCCGTTTTCGAAAAAATCGATAAAATGTGAAAAAAGGGCAAATTTTCACCTTTCAAGAATTTTTAAAAACACTTTCCTACAATTAGTCAGTCTTGCCATTTTGATATTATAGGTAAAAATGCATGCTGAATCTATAATAAAAATTAGCAGGTACTCGGAATAGACACATGAAAATCTGTCGTCTGGGGATTTCTAGAAAGAGAATCTTTACGAAGCTGTTGACGAATTCGTTAATCTCCAGGAGAGAAAACACGACAAAATACGGTTTTTACCTTCTATTTCGAGCCGATTAAGGGCATCTCGTCAAGTGTTTCGTTACTGAGGATTAGGAAAGGGTAGATCATTAACTTGTCTCTCTTATCTTTGCTGTCTCCTGTTAGATCAGAGGAGTGCGCAAAAGTCAGTTGGAGGCAGAGGGAGTCGAACCCCCGACCTTCCGATACGTATGCGGGTGCTCTACCACTGAGCTATACCCCCTTGATGCTGGCATGCCCTCGTGCTCGCACTATGGTCTTAGGGCCGCGGCCATGCATTCCCTTACATGCCGCCCCTCTCATCAGCCGAGTCCCACCGAGGCATCCACGAGGCATCCATCCGGGTCTTACATCGTTGCCCTTCACTGCTGCTCGCCATGAGTCTTACGCTCTCCACACTGCTTTGCCACTCATGATTCAATGAAAACAAGGGGGCGCGCTAGGAGGTAGTTTTACCCCACGGCCGGAGCCGCCGCCATCCACCCTCTGCCTCCACCATGTTAGATCAGAGGAGTGCGCAAAAGTCAGTTGGAGGCAGAGGGAGTCGAACCCCCGACCTTCCGATACGTATGCGGGTGCTCTAACCACTGAGCTATACCCCCCTTGATGCTGGCATGCCCTCGTGCTCGCACTATGGTCTTAGGGCCGCGGCCATGCATTCCCTTACATGCCGCCCCTCTCATCAGCCGAGTCCCACCGAGGCATCCACGCATCCATCCGGGTCTTCTGTTGTTAGAATAGTACTTCCATAGAGACGTTATCTTCCGTATTCAATAATCTGAAATCCGACTCTTCAGATTCTCTCCCTCGCTCTATTCTCTCACCCTTAGGCCCCGTCTCAGACATTGATATTCTTTCAATGATGACTGCGCCACGCTGTTATCACATCTCTCTCCTTTTACTTCTAGTGAAAGTTTTTATTAAACTGCTCTCTAGTTTCACTTGTAACAATAGTTTTCGTTCAGAGTGGATAAATGCATTAATTAGCAGCTGTTTAGGCGATCAATGGCTGAGCGCAAATGGTTTGATCGTCTTCTGAAGTCCATTCGCAACAGGCACGTTTACCTTTTTAAGCTTAAAATCAAGTAATCTCAATTGAGGTTCACTCGTCGCTCCAACCGAGTGAATCACCAATTCATCCAAGTCACTTCTTCCGGTGCTTCTCCAGCGGTTAATCGGGCTACGGTAAAGAATGAAGTACTAAATCGAGAAATTCTCGTATCTTTCAGCCACGAGACGTGAAGGAGTGGAATCGTGAGCTTCAACGTGTTCAGACCTCCCGCTGATTGATTCCCCCGCTTGTTATTGGTGTTCCCTTCCATGTTGTATCGTTTGATAAACATACTTATATTTCGATCAAATATGTGTGAGAAGGGGAGGGAGAAGGAAAGGATGGATGGGAGGATGGAAGGTGTTGGCTCCCCTCATCTTCTCGCGCGTCTCCCAAAACCATGGCAACATATTAAAGCACAGGGGGAAGTTTGATGAGATAAGTTGGAGGAGAATAATATCAAGTTGCGAGAAATCTGAGGAGCTTTTTTGAATTGAAGTAGTGGTCATCCACAGGCCAGCAAGATATTTCATCAACTCATAAATGGTTGTTGACTTAAAAATGAGTCATTTTTTTGAAAAGTTTGTAGAGTCGCTTCTGATTTCACTTCTTCTCCTTACCCCTCTCCGCTTCTGAGTATCTGCGCTACGGTACTTCTCATTCAGGCGTTGGGGTAACTCCGTGTTGTTGAGATAATGATTCATCGTTTGGAAGTTCTTGACAGAATACATAAAGCACAAGCATACACTGAAATAGTTACTGGCCAAGCAGTGTGCTCCTGCAGGACTTCATGTGCCTTGAGTACGGAGTGACCTTTACCTTCACAAGAAACACATAACAAAATACCAGATGACACATCAAACGGAGGGATCTCATAAAGTCCCTCAATAATCAGAAGCTAAGGGTAAGATAGCAAGCCTACGTCTTTGATTCCCCGTTTCATCTTACAACTCGGGCGCCCATTTCGCTACTCTCGCTCAGTCATTTCTTGAGTGAACAGCCCCAGCAAGTCGTGCTCGGAAGAAGTCGTTGTTGGAAGAAGTCGAAGATAACTTAGCGTCACATTTTTTCGTTCGTGTTCCAAATGTGAAATCGAGCTAATTGTAAATTCAATTTCTGATCTATAATCAATCATTAATTCCCGAATGTGAACTCGCGTTTGTAGTTTGCATGTATGGAAAAATTGGATTACCCATAATCCCGTCACTCTTCGCACAAAAGGAAACGATCTCGAGCGATAAGCTAATCCGCAAACGTGCCATGCTATTGCTGCATAAAATCACAATCAGAAGTATTTTGTAAACTATGCTCAACAATTCCACAGATGAGAGCCTTATGGTCCTCGAATTGCACTTTTTTTAAACTTTACCCACATGCCGGACAATACTGTGAGTCCGCTCCTACTTCGGGTCACCTCATATTTGTTGTATTTATGCCTGGATAAAAAGGTTTTTGAAATGGTGTTTATCAATTATAATCAGGTTCATTGGGTTGAGAATATGATCCTTATGTTGGCATTCAACACAGGCTCTTTTCTCGGCTTCAGTTAGTTTCTTCCCAGCAGTGCAGTGAAGAGCACACGGCGAAAGAATATCGTCATAGTCATTTTTTTGCGTAGTCATGCTACGGAGGCTGAAGGAAAATCGCTCACATATAAATGATAGAATTTGAAAACGTCAGAATCAGTAGAGAAAAGGGGAAGATTCATGATAAAAAACGCACCAATCATAGCCACGAATAGAAGGATCCCGGCGAAGAATCGCATGTTTGGATGCAGTGAACAGGAAGATTCCCTTTTATGCTGTGAAATATCGTTGTTGGAATAACGTATTGGTAACTGCTATTGTCAAACCCCCATCAAACGGTAAATGCATACATTCACATTTCCAACTCAAATGCTTGAACGAAGAGAGAATATAACTTGGTGAATTAATATGTTTTCCAAAGTATGTCAAGATGAAATCGAAAAACGATAAGATTTGCAAATGTAACATCTGCGTGAACCTCATTTCAATGTTAGAATTAGAGATGTCTATGCGGAATTCATTCCGCATTTCCGCATCATTTCCATAATCATTTCTCATTCCGCATTGCGAGTGAACTGGTCCCCTCTCAATGCGGAATTCCGCAATGATTGCGGAATTTCGCATTCTCGAATGATGCATTCCACTATTAGAATACAATGGAACTATTCTTTCTAATTGAATCATCCACCATTCTAATTGCCTTTTCCACCTCCGAGCCCGCTCGAATGAAAGAGGAAGAATGAGAATTGCGGAATTCCGCAACGAATGCGGAATTCCGCATTCGAAATGAGAGGGGTCGACCGCATTGCGGAATGAATGAAATAGAGGAATGAAAATGGGGGAGTTCCGCATTCCGTTTAGAAACCCCTAGTTAGAATGAGAAGAACAGAACTAGAACTCTTTCGTTCTATTCGTTTCTATTCAAGGATCTACAATTATGCGAGTTCATGATTATAATTTATTACGCACAATAGAAACAGAATTTTAGGAATAATGATGACAACCAAACTGGAGGCACTGATTTCACGGAATCTGATGAATTCGAAATTTCACCGTTCCCTGATCGTCGATTACATCGAGAATCTGGAAAATTCTGATTTAATTGAATTTTCCCCCTTATATTTCTCCTTCATTTACCAAATGATAGTAAATTGCTATGAAATTGCGCCAGTTTTAATCGAAATAAATTTATTAGTAACGAACCTTTTCAGGTCGTCTCGTTTCAGCAGTGACTCCGGGTATCTGAATCGGGAGATTTTTTTATTTCTTTTTTAAATACAATCTAATATCGGAGGTATTGCAAAAAAAGAAGCGAAGACTCGAAAGTTCCAACTCACCAGGTAATTCGGAACGAAGATTCTGGCCTCGGGCTCCATTTCCTGGGCGAAAAAATCAATAGTTGAGCAAGAGAAAGAGAAGTGAGCTATTTTGACTATTCGCATGCTTTGAGTAAATGCCCATGTACTTTCTCTTGCCATTTCATCGAAGTCAGTACATTTGTCTGGCCCTCCAATTTCGAATACTCTCATGTCGATCAGAGGAGAGAGTGAGCAAGGGAAATTGAGAGAGTCATATTGCCCCTCAATTTCATCGAAATCAACAGACCGAGACGCCTCCGTTTAGCAGCGTTTATCCAGAGGAGGGAAACAAGGGAATGCGAGTAACAGTGCATAGGGTGTCTCTCTATAAGAGGTGCTCTCTAGTTAGCTAGACGATTCGACAATAGAGAAAAGTGAGATAATAAAGAGACATTACGTGGTCCACTGACCATGGGGTAAACATATTTTGCAATCAGTGCTGAACAACGTTATTACAAATCGTACGATTGCTACCATTATTTTTTTACAATTACAACGCGTATATTGTTTCCACTATCGGGGCGAATTAATTAGGGAGCGCAAGAGAAGGCAGAAAGCACGAGTGAATCAGCTGGTCCCGCGTAGTGCCACGCCATCGAAGTGCTCGCCTGACAGGTAACAATGGAAAACGTGCCGAAATGACCTGAATAGTTGGAATAAGGAGGAAGAAGTGAAGTGATCATGAAAACGAGTTCATGAATTGTTTTATGAAGATATAGTCGAAAATTTACAGCTCGTCAGTCATAATATTCACCATTTATCACGGATAAACGAATAACACGAGAAGAAACCCGTTGGCGATCCGTATACGATACTAGTCTGATCCTAGTACCGTGATCGAATAGGTTCCTACTACTTGCGAGTTCGAAATACGGGTCACCGTCTCTTCATTTCCCGTGCTCTCTCATCGGTCAGGGCGACGAGAGAGAATGCGAAATGAAGACACGCTGACCCGTATTTCGAACTCTGTATTACTTTACAGGTGAAAGCGTGCAAATTCTGCTCAAACATTCAGCGTGAATCTCGGCCGTCTCTCTTCGGTGTTTGGATTTATCTGCGCGTCCTCAATGGCTTTCTCAACGGAGTGAATGGCGGAGGGCGTTAGCGGAGGCGCCTTCTCTTGGCCGTAGCCCTCCTTGGCCCAGTCCTGGACGGTGGCTGGAAAGAAGCGGTTATTTTCTATCTGACAACATTTCTTGAGCTATGTAATCCCGCACGATTCACGGGTCTCGTTGACTAGGTTACTGAATCAGAACTCAGAGTTTCAAGATGTGTGCGACGAATGCGAAAAGTGCCTTCTCATCACAGTTTCACATTTCGAACTTTTATCCGAGAGACTTACCGTCTCCAAAGAAGTAGAAAATGATTCCCGCAACGACGTTCAGGAGACCACCAGTGAAGAACACGATCGGCCACGTGTACCGGGTTTTCTACGAGGAAATTTAGATTGTAGATTGTAAAATGCTACCTCAAGTATTTTCTCGGATTCGAAGTCGGCGCAAAATTGATTTTTTCGAACTATTGGCATGTTTCTACTAATAGTGAAACTTATGTGAATCATTCCGAAATTTTCAATAGATATTGCACAGGAATCGATTGACGTGTTTTGGATATTAGAAATAGAAGATTACTGAAAAGTTGCTTACCATCAGCATCACCAACGACAACCAGAGTGGCCCGAGTACGTTGGCGATGCTTCCCGCAGTCATTCCCACGGACGTCATTGTTCCGCTGAAAGTATTGATTAGTATTGTACTTCTTCCACAAGGCAGGATTTTTCTTCGGAAAAGAAATCTCAATTGCCGATCGTTCTTGCTCGGAAATGTTGCGAATGTATGAAACACAAGTTTCTTCATATTTCTCGTCTTTAAATCAAATATCTCGCCTGTACTGTGGTGCGATCGACAGAAGAGAAGTGAAGAATCCGGGAATTCCAGCAGAGAAGAAAGCACCTGAAAGAAAAAATTGAACATATGATTAGAGTCCGAAATATGGGTATTGGTCTCTTTATTCTCTTACTATCTCATCGGTCAGAGTGACGAGATAGCACGAATGAAGAGCTCTATAAAAATGGAGAGACTTTTACCTGTATCTGTAGTACTAACCCACAATCCCATTTGAATTCTAATTTCACGATAAAATGCCACCATAAAGTGCGAGGAACACAGCAGCTAGCCACGGTCTTTCACAGGAAGGAAGGGTCGCCAGACACATCATCGAAATTGCGGCGCCGAACGAACCTGTTGCATGTGTACATTTAATTTATGTTTTTTTCTAGATTGTGAATTCTGATAAATAACTATTTTTGCGATAATCTCTCTTCGAACCATTATTGATGGCGAGTCATTGACAATTAATGAAAACGATGAAACATACTTATCGTTTGGAAGAGCACCGCACACTGAGTGGGCTCGAGGATTCTCTGAAATGAGAGCGGCACTTTTTCTTTAAAGTTTAATGTTCTGAATCAGTTTTGATTATGAGAAACATAGTCTCGTAGACAGGAATACATTTGGTAATCACTAGAGTGCGCAATTCGGGTCGCCGTCTCTTCATTTTGCACACCGTCTGACCGGTGAGAGAGCACGTGAAATGAAGAGACGGCGACCCGTATTTCGAACTTTGGTAATCACCTTCTGCTTCAGCTTATCCGCCACGATCGATATGATATTCTTCGTGACGAGTTGCGAGATGAAGGGAATCGTCGTGTAGAGGCCGTTCTTAATTGATTATTTTAATATTAAAAATTAATTAATTAATTAATTACCTGTCCGAGCGGCAAGAGCAGCTCGTCACGGAAATAGGTTGGCAGAAATCCCTTCAAAATTATCAATTTTTATTGATCTTTTCAGTAACCATAGCTAGCGTAAAAGGTAAAGGTCATCCCGTAATCAAGGCACTTGCGTCCTGCGGAGATAGAAATTGGCGAGTGATTAGCTACCGTAATACCTGCATGATCGTGGCGGTGAAATTGAACGCAAACTGCGCTGAGAGACACGCGTAGATGGGCGTTGAGCGAAGCATCGCTCTCCATGGGACCGAACCCACTTTCTATAATCATTCATTCAAAATCATAAATATATTTGCAAAAAAAGCTTTCGCAATAATCGAAAAGAAATTAGGAAAACTGCATTGACCATTAAAAGGTAAAGGTAAAGGTGTATCCACGTCAAGCGATTTTACAGTCATAAGACAACGCTAGGTGGGACCCACTGGTAAGGCCAGCTGTTAGACGGACTACATACCCGGCTGTCCAATGCTTTCTCGGGTAGCCTTACCTTTCGCAACCGAGGTTGCTACCAATTTGCCGACCCCGGAGGGATAGCAAGGCTTGGTTGGCCTCGGCGGGGGATTGAACTCGTACCCTTCGAATGGCGAGCGGCGCCTTACACCACTCGGCCATCCCGCCTTTCTCTTTCTCGCCCACTTTCTAAAAATATTTCCATATTTTTCAAGCTTCATTGCCAAGCAACAAACGTTACAATAAGTTTTTTTGTAAATCTTTCCAATATTTGGAATAGGCATGAGCTACGAAACGCGCTACAAAATGTCCAGCATTAATTGTGGAGTGGTGAAACTCACCTGACCGAATGTCATTGCGTTTGATTTTCAAATCTGTCTCTTTTCATAAAATCGACTATAGTTCGAAATACGGTCATTCTCTCTCCATCTTCCACATATTACGCCGATCAGAGAGGCGTGGGAGAGTGCGTGAAATGAAGAGACGAATTCCCGTATTTCGAACTCAAGAAAGCACCTTCTTCCTCTGTATCGCCTCCCTCAGATACAGTGTCTCCCTGACGGAGATGAAGGCGTTCTCATCGGGAACATTCGTGGCCACGACACACCACCCGATCAGCCACATGATGCCCAGTGCGCCTGCATTAATAACTTCTTTCAAAATAAAATAAAAAAAAAACAGAAGTAGTCTTAAAAGGTGTGTTATTGATATTTTATGCATTAGACATTAAAGAACATGGACATAGAATAGACATTGTTGAGATGGTAACATACCGAACAGATAGAAAATAGCCGGCCATCCTAGTGGCGATGAGCACAGTCCTGCCGAATGACGGAGGAGAGAGAGGCGGCGAGCTGAGTAACGGAGTTCATTATTCTCATCACAATGAAATCAAATCATGGCCAACGTTATAGCTAACCAACTGGTTGTACCAGTAAACTCAAACCAATTGCTGGCGGAATAAATGTGCTTGCGGGCTAATGTAAGGCATAATTTTTCGAACAGCATGCCTGATTGCCGGACGTGTATGGCTGCCATTGTGGATCGCTCGTTCGGCGGAAACCATCTGCCTGCCATTGAACCGAGGCAGGGGAAGACGAATCCCTGAGAAAACACAATTACAATTTTTTTTAAAAATTACCATTTTTGGAGCGAAAGTGCAACAACAACAATTGCATAAGGAAAAAATTTTGGTGGATAAATGTGCTGTGAAACTCATTGTTTGCCATTAAACTTTCAGCGGTCCATAGGGGGGGGGGGGGTGGGTTTCAACTTATACCTCCGCCAATCCCATGACCAGCCGGGACAGGAAGTAGGCCAGATAGAGTGTTGCGAGAGGAACGGAGTCGCCAGCGTCACGATTATGTACACTGAGGCGGCGCCTGATATACAGAATACAGAATATTTATCAGTATTCGCAAAGTTGTGCCGGAATTTATAATTAATTAAATAAATAAAACGAAAATAACCGATACTACCTCTATTCTTTTTCACCTGGCTTTCCAAATATTTAAGTCGAATTGAATTAAGACTTTTTGGTGCATTGTGTCAGAACGTCTGTTGTTATAGTGAAATACATTCTGTCTGTTTATGTTCCAAATAAATATTATGCAGGTAGAGGCCGCGCGTTTCAAAGAGATGAAGGTGCTCTGTAATCAGGGCGTAAATAAGCAATTAGTGATACACGTCGGAACATCAATGGCACTGATGATGGAATACTTATTTTTTCACCTATTTGCAAGAGAAGCCGATCACTCATTGCTCATCAATCGATAGTCGTCAATTTGCCTAGTCGGTGAAACATAACACGAATCTTTCCTTCAATCTCGAAATTGGAAAAAAAAACTCGAATACCTCCGAGAATGGCTTTCGGGCCGAACTTGTCCGCGATTGCGCCTGATACAGTGATCGTTGCGAGTGAGCCTGCGATTTTTTATAAATCAATAATAAAGAAAAATCGAAGATTTACCATAAAAGTAGCGGAGAAGAGTATCGACTGCATTTGGGCGACCAGAGGAGTGTTCCCTGAATGAAATCAATTCACGAAGCTCAAAGATGCGTTCAAGCACATTTGGGGGGAAATCGTGAATCAACCCACTTGTATCCCTGACTGGCCATATCTTCTGCCGTTCTCTCGCACTGCGGCTGCGCATTCGCTGCTTCGTTTGGATGCGAGGTCAGTCGGATCGGGCGGTTGAGGGAAAGGCAGTGGAGTTGACCATACAGACCACGGCCATACCTCAATTATTATTGATTTTCAAAGTAAAAAATGTGTTTTCGGAGCGATACAACAGATTCGGAACCGTCTAAAAGGCAAACAATGCTTGAGAAAGGTAGTGTTGGCCAATGGCCGTGCAGACACCGCAATATCTGTGGTAAGACCATTTGATTACTATAATTGATTTTCGAAAAAATATTATGAGTTAAATGCAGCTGTAACTTCGAATCTAAATTATGATATGCACGTATGCGCTGACTCACTCAAATTGAGTCGCATTTACACCACCACGTACAGCCCGAGCACGGAAGTTGAGTTCATAGCAAACGGTAAGCTCCGAAATCAACACCCACACTGTTCACTAAAAAAGGTAACTCACTCAAATTGAGTCGCATGGACACCACCACATACAGCCCGAGCATGAGCATCAGACCGATCCTCAGTCGTTGAGATTTCCTCGAGAACAGCGGCGGAGGGTCCAGCATCTACGATCATACACTTTTCAACTTTTATAATGATTGTTTCACGATAGAAGCCGAGAGCTATCAAACATCTCAATTTTCCATTTGTGATGAAACCCCAGTGAAACTCATTCTTTACTAGAGTTTGAAATACGGATCACCGTCTCTTCATTTCACATACTCTCTCGCCTCTCTGACCCGTGAGAGAGCACGTGAAATGAAGAGAAAACTACCCGTATGTCGAACTGTATTCCATACTTACCCTCGCTTGCGATGCCGGCTGGGCGCATCCTCCTCACCCGAACCCCTCGGAAATAGCAATATTGAAACAAGAGCAACATCCACTCAATCTCTACTTATTTTGGGTACCACACTGATTTGGGTGAACTTTTCATAGCCTTGAGGTTGCTACTATTTATTAGTTTGAACCTCACCCGTGCGGGAGAGGGCGGCGGTGGAAGGGAGGGTGGGTAGTAGGGAATGGGTGGAGACTTTCTGTAATTTTGAGAGCTTTTTTTCTGGTTTAAAAATACGAACCAGAAATGGTAGATATCGATCCTCTCGAGTCGAACGATTGGGCATCTACGTTGTCCAGGTCTTCTATTTCTGAATAGCAAACGGAATAATAATAAAATATAAGAATATTTATGCGTATTTACGTATTTACGCAGATACAATTGAAAATGAAGAAAAATTTATATGTCTGAATAGCAAAAAAATTAATACTTGTTTTCAATTTTTTTCGTTTTTCTTCGTCTCTGTATGTTGAACACTTGCGATATAGAGTGCAACATGAAGAAACGATTCACAATATTTTCATTCCCTTCATTACCTTCATCCCTGGCTGGTTCCACTCTGATGGCTGGCTTGGCGGGAGGCGCGGGTGCCGGTTCAGTATCTCCCTCATGTCGCTCATCGACTTTAGCCTCTTTGTCGCCAACTTCTTTCGTCTTGCCCATGACTTCTCAGTTGGGCTGAGAAGATCTAAAGTGCGTATATAATTCGGGTGCTTGTGGGGTAACGTCACAAAATAATCATTGCTCATCATGAATCATACGATCTTTCTTGTAAAACATGAGAAAGTCGTAGTAAGTCAAATGCTGCAGCGAATCATAAGCTATGCGCACCAGAAAATTCTGGAATCTAGCAAATTATTGTAGTGTAACTGACTGATATCATATCAATAGGAAACCGAGAAAGAGCCAGGCTGAATCTTTTCCACTCTCTGGCGAGATGAACATTGAGAAAGTGTAATCATGAATCATCCCGTAATTTCAGTAATTGCAATCACCAATGAATAAACGAAATAATATCAATCAATCGCCCAAATCACCCAAGTGGGAGGCAATTTTGTCCACTTCACTTGCTCGCGGGGCGCCCGTTTCATTTGAATAATCGAGTGGGCCACGAAATTTTCACTCGATTTCACGATGACATGGGATTATTGCAAGAGAGTTGAAGTGCATCTTTGTAAGGGATCATTGAATGGAGGGAGAAGTCGATTGTTTTGCTTCTGCAGAAATAGTGAGTCAGCGGCACTCGTGACCACCAGACAGTGTGCAAGAAAATTGCAAAAAAATTTTGAAAAACTCGCCACATTGATCGAACAAAGAACTCAAAATTAGTCACTTTACATATAAATCCAATCTACTTGTTATCGTCTCTCGTTTCTTTCAATTTCACAATCTCTCTCCTCATTCGCATCTCTCCTCCTCCTCCCGAGTAGTCGCTCGCTCCCCTCTCTCCCTCTCTCCAATGGGCCCTGTGCTCATCGCCCTCTTCCTCTTTCTACCGACGTTCTCGGGTACGGTAAATTGCAGGTTACGTCATAGGATACGGTAGCAATCGATACAGTAGCTAAACGATTTACCAGCCTATTTGGTTTATTAGAATGTTAGAGTTATAGTCATTGTTCAATCGGAATTTCTTCTCTGTGGTCAACAAAGTGACGTCAGGGAATACGATAATCAGCATACGGTATCCAATCAATCGATAATCTATACTCCAGCGCTCGTGATGACGTGCGACACGAACGTGACGAGGAAGTCGCGGCTACGCCGTCGGCCGCGACAGCGGAGCAGTGTGAGGAGGGGGGAACAGAGATCAAAGATCAAAATCAGAGGGAATAGAGATAAAAGAGCAAAGATCATAGGGGAATAGAGATCAAAGATCAGAAATCAACGATATTTTCGAACCTGCACTTTGAGAAATATTGTAATATGTTCTGGGAAGGAGATCAACGTTCAATCGTGGTTACCCCCTAGTGATTTGAGATAGGGATCAAAGATCAAAGTTCAGCAGCCCGGAATGATCGGCGTGGATTCGCCGCTCACGCGCACCGATCGAACGGCCAATACGGAGGACAGACGACCGAGGAATCGAAAGACGGCGCTTGTGTATGTTGGTAGCCCTCAAAATACGGACAATACTCTCACAATTTGACGCACTTTATCGTCTCTCTGAGTGGTGAGAGAGATAGAGAAATGAAATAAAACCCTCTACTCTACCAACCACAAGCAAATACCAGAAGAACAGAGATGAGTCAGCTCGATAGAAATGAATGAATGCAAAATGAATGGGCTTATGAATGTGTAGAATAACTAATTATTTGTTATTAATTAATTATATAAATAATTAACTAATTTAAAAATTACAATTCCAGCCCGACCTCCGGTCGTCGGGCGGCGGCACCGGCAACACGGAGCAGACGGAGGAGGGTACCAATCAACAAACGAAGGTGATTAGTTGATATTTTTCCGGGTGAATAACCTTGCCTGATCGAAAAAATATCGCGTAATTTTCGAACTCTTGTAGCGGAACATTAATTAATCAGATATAAAATAATAATTTAAATATATATTATTTTATTGCAGCCGGACACGACCGAGCCGGACAAAGAGAAGAAGCAGGACGCGCAGAAGAAATCGTCCGGCGGTTCGAGCAGTGAGAGAATGGAGGAGTGAGTACTGTATATTAGAGCCCATTACCGCCGTCTCTATACCGGTCGATCGACGAGAGAGTGTGTGTAAAATGAAGGGACAGCGGTATAATTTCACGAGCGCAACTGTAGATTCGGTACTAACCATCGCGTAACCATCGCGTGATGTGTACACGATACGGCGTATTTGAAGACAATGTTACGCGAATACGAAATGGAGCACAACATGAGGATAAAGCGACCAACATAATAGCTGTATTCAACATTATCGAATTGCAGAAGGACGTGCCAGGACATGGGCATCGACGCCGAGGAGGCCGACACGCAACAGGTTGTTCATTTTATCCGGTTGATCCGATGTTTATTGCCTCATAAACTATTTGCAAAACCTTGGATTGACTGAATTTGAAAGACTTTTTTTTTTGAATTTGAAAGACTGTTGAATTCACACAAAATGTATTGTTTAGCATTTTTTTGGGTAATTTATTTCTTTTTATTTCTTTTAGGAAACGGTGAAGGACACGGACAAGGAGACGCGCACGGGCACGAGCACCAAGGGAGCCATGGCTGGACAGTGGCCGATTGGAGCCAAGATGGGCAAGGTTAATTTGCTCCTCTGCATATTCCTTTGCACTCATCATGCGCGTAAAATTTGCATTTTCGCAGCTGTTTTATATATTATTCAATTAATCACTAATTTGCAGCTCCCCCCGCCCGGACAGCACACAACGACGCGGTCGTCCGTCTTCGACGTTGTCGTGGAGACGACGAAGAAGGACGACATTCCGTCCGAGTTCGAGCTCGACTCGCTCAAGAGATTGCAGAAGTGAGGTTTCCAGGGAAAAATATAAGCGAAATACAAAAAATGCGAAACACTGAGAAAAAGTCATAAGATAAAAACAAGCGTAATAAAATTGGTTATTTTCCCGTCCGAGTTCAAGCTCGACTCCCTCATGAGATTGCAGAAGTGAGATCTCTCTCTCTCACCTAAAAACTACCGTATCCCACAGAGCGTATAGATGAATTGAAATGTACTGTAGCTCATGATGTGCCGAATTTACTTCCAGCTGTCACTATGGATATACTATCACACTAAATAAATAACAGAAACCTTTAAAAAAACAATAATTCGTACCCTCAGGATGAGCAAGGAGCCGCTGTATGCGACCACTCAGAACACGGCCACGGCGAACAGCAAGGAGGTCGTCGTCGAGATTGGTGAGGACTAGGGAGGACTTAACCGAGTCCTTAAGGGGTCCTTAAGGAGGACTAAGGACTAAGCCTTACTGAGGACTTTAGGCTCCGCCCCTTTCCAATTTGATCTTTGATCTTTACTCAAGTACCTGCGTACCTATCCAGTCATTCTTTTCTATGGCTTATTGTACGGATACGGATAAGTTTCTCTCAAGTTGATCTTTGATCTTTCAACTCTCAGGCTCGGCCATGAAGTCTCCTCCGCCATCAAGTCCGAAGAAGAGGCCGAAGAAGAAGTCGTCGCAGCCACATCATCGGGACAAGAAGAAGGAGGAGGTGAGCGTCCTTTCTTCTACTTTTTTCTGACGTAGTAACAGAAAAAAACGAATATTGACAAAATTTGAGTAGGGAGTTGCTAGCGTTGAACAAGCTGATCTGCTGCTAAGAATATTGAATTTTATTTCTAATTTTTTAAATCAATCTTTAATTTTATATTTTAGGTTCGCCGCTGGAACGAGGCGATCGCGCGCGGCAACGTGTACCGGCCACGCAAGGATGATGAGACGGTGGATGTGAGTTGATGGAGGGGGGGGTGTAAAAGAGGCGTAGCTACATGACGGCTAATCAGTGGTTATGAAATTCACGAACAATTCTACTTTCAACTTCAAGTAGCAGATTTTAAATGCGATATTTTTAAACACAAAAAATAAATAAGTTTATTTGCAGGACGTCCACGCAGACTGGGGCGATCCGCAGTGAGATCTCTCTCTCTCTCAACGAATGAGAAAACACGAAAAACATCATCAAAGAATACAGAAAGATAACCGACTGAAAATAAAGTGATGTTTGCTAGAAATCTTTGACAGTTTAACAAAGAACAATGACATTTTAATCAAACATTTTTGAAGTGCAGAACGCGGCGATCCCTATCACTGGCCTGAGTGTAGGCAAGTGATCAGTCTATCAATTCATCATGCCATGCAAGAGATGAAAAAATCTTTCATGAAGTTGTGATTGATTTTGATATCGTTCACGGTCAACTGACTTTCTATAGAGCAAAATATTTTTTATGGAATCGATCGAGCATGCACTATAGAATGTGAATTTGTTACTATTTCATTGAGTCCTTGAAACGCACTGAACCAACATCGTGTAAATAATAAGTTTAGTAGTTTCCATTCTATATTGTTGTTAGATGCGAAGCACCCTGTGATGATGTGGAGTACCGTTATGAGACGTCACAAGCGACGCAGCTACAGGTTAATTAAAGGTTATTTGAAGTCAATTATCTTAAAATAACGTTATAGACTGAAGGGGGTTTATTTTTCCGTATGTCAAATTAATCATTTTTTTCTAGACTCCCAGCTCGAACACAAGCAGCATTAGTGGGATCATCATCTTCTTGATCACCCTCAATGTCTACTCACAAGTGGAAGAGTGGACCTTTCCAGTGATATCCCACTTTTCACAAATTTTCTTAACAAAATATACATCTGATGAAAATTCGGAAAATTTAGTGGTGAAAATTCGGCACACACCTCTTCTCATTTTACATGTTTCATTGTCTGTCTGACTGGAATGATTGCTTCTAAATTTTATTTTTTACAGTTCTCGCGAGGGCTCGGCACCACGGGTGACTTCGCCGGTGTTCTTCTCGGCATTTGCGTCGTCTTCGTCATTGAGCTGATCGTACTTTTGGCCAGTCGCGATTATTGGTCAGATAGTCATTCTGATTTCTTTAAAAAAAAACGACCAATATTTGATTGAAAAACTAATAATTCATATTTCAGGCTGCACAAATACTGACCCGATTCAGATGAAGAAGGATCCACGGGAGAAAATGCGATAAAAATTTAAAGCTTTGTCCAACTTTATATAGCCGCACTTACGTAATTTGTATCCAGTATTCATTACATACTAGGCTTGGCAATTTGTGTCCATTCTGTGGTCTGAGAATATCATTGTCCGAGATCGACTCGGACAGACCGGTGTCTCAGACCACATGTGGTCCGAAATTCTCGGACCACAATTGTCTCAGACCACACGTGGTCTGAACTTGAAAGACGTCGGAAATCTTTCGTTTTTCAACGCAATTATGATTCTAATGATGTGACTAGTTTGTATAGAGGGTCTTACATGATTTCGAAAGGCATTAATTAGTAGAAGTCGTGCAGACATAGATAGAGATGAAAGAGTGCTTCAGTATGGTGTTCAGAGCGCAAATTTGAGTGCCGGAAATTGCAGTTCGCTCGGTAAGCGTAATTTCTGAACTGATCACAACTTCTAAACCCAAAATGTATTTCTCAGAAAGGGGATACGATGACAATTCAGTATCATTCATAAAGCAGTGAGAGCGTGAAAGACGATCAAATCGTGTTATAAAGAATATGTGAATGTTCTCAGTCTAACAAATAACATTTTTGAAAACTTTTGACCTACAAAACAGGCGTGCAAAAGTTTCGGACCACATGTGGTCTGAAATTCCTCCCTTCCCCTTCATTCTCAGACCACAATTGTCCCATTTTGGAGAGAGCCATTTCATTTCGGACTCATTCTGTCTGAACGCGCGGGAGAAGAGCGGTATTCTCAGACACAAATTGCCAACCCTATTACATACGTTCTTCGCTCGGTTCTAAAAATAATTTTTTTGAAAACTTTCTCTGTTATATTATTTGTCTTCTGGTTCTCACGTATGAGCAAGCTTTGACAAGCTCGGGAGGGGGGGGGGGCTGAATAAGCAATGCTGCACATGGTAACAGCAGCTGAGTAACAAAACCCGGTATAACAATTCTGTAAAAGAAGTTCCGAAAATCAAGTATTCTTAAAAATTCCTTGGTCCTGAAAAAAAACATTTTTAAGAACTGAAAAAGCTGAACTTTCCACATCTGACCGAACTGTTTCTGTTTTACAGTTTTCGTTTCAGCTTTAAAGGTGGTGTCCCACGAATATCTGGCTAACTAAGTTCTCGATGTGAGACGGTGGGTCGTGGCTACACGATAACACTTTCGAAACTCCCATATTTTCAATTTTCGTTTAAACAGAGATATTAGCATTTGGCTGCGTGCCAAATGACCCTGAAAAGCAGGCAACGAGCGAGAAAGTATGCAAAATGAGGAGAGCGCGCCCTCTCATTCCTCACTTTGCATAGTCGCTCGCGCGGTTCATGGGACACCTTCTTTAATGTCTTTTTTCGTATTTCATCAGCAAAGAGGTTTGAACAAGTGTTAACTAAACACCGGCTTTCAACTTCTTCGCTGACCATCGAATAACGCCTGGCAACAAAATGACACACATGATGCTCTAGAGCACTATGGAAAAGCACGGCACTTGCTCATTCACGGGAGAGAAAGGGCCCCTCGTGGAGCGGATTCTCTTGTTTTCCCTGGTTTCTCGCGGTTCAGGCAAGGCTAGAGATAGCAAAGGCGGCTGGCTCTCTTCATTTCCCCTGCTTTCTCGTAAGTTGGAGACCTCCTTCAATTCTAGAATGCTCTCGTTTTCGCCTGCTCTCTCATCCTAAGAGCTAGAAAGTGCGAAGACGATTGTTGGAAACTCCCGGGGCAAAGTCCTCCAGGGACGTCAATGAAGGCAGCAATGCGTTGTTTGGTGGTGAAGCATGCTCATCATGAATTCTATCTAGGATTCTTTTAAGAAGCATCTAGAGGCGGGTTTACCCTGATCAGAAGGCCCATCGGAGGATATTCGTTCCTATAGGGTGTATCATTCGCAAGATGGGAAGGATATTGATAGTGCTCATCATTTCCTTCAGCCAAATAGAGTTATGTGATGGAAAGGTCAGAATTACATTTGTTTATATCTTTCGAATAGATTGCGCAGTTCAACGAGTACAATTTTCCGCAATTTCTAAGAATATTGTCGGGTAAACTAAAGTTATATAATGAACAGCTTTGATTATCTAAATTCTTTATTAATTAAATAATCTGTAGCTGTATGATAGGCGATGGAAGACATGGCGATGTCTCCAGACGACGGGGGAGGAGGCGGAGGCGGCGGTGGTGGTGTAGGTGCTCAACAGCCGGTAAACGAGCTACCGTACGATCCGGATTTGCCATACGTCGATCCAGTTAGTTATTTTCCGCCGTATCTGATCATTTCAATATAATAAACATTATCGCATACCGTTCAGGGTGGGGGCGACCCACCGACGGATCCTCCAGTTCCCGTAACTGACCCTCCAACGGACCCTCCGACCGACCCACCCACAGACGCACCCACCGCAGCGCCCACCGATCCTCCCGTGGACACGACGCAAGCACCTGGCGGAGGAGATCCACCTACGAATGCGCCTACAGCGGCGCCCACTGACCCACCGACGAATCCCGGAGGTAAGTTTCTTACATCTTCGTCATCTGGCCTTTATATGTTGGGATATCCTCATTTTAGTCTTTGTCGGCGGTACAATGCCGAAACTGTATTATTGCTAATACAAATTTCGTAGGTGAACCAGCGACCGAAGCGCCCACCCAAGCCCCAGCTACCACTGCGGCAACCGTCCCTACGACTACTACCACGGAAAAGCCGACGACTACGACAGAGGATAGGGTATGGATTAGACAGTTTTTCATAAACACCGGTGCTAATAAACACTATTATCGTTGAGGGCCGATGCGGACAGTACACGGCGGATGATGGGAAAGTGTATGCGGATCGGTTCGTTGCAATTTGATGATTTGACATTGGACTTTATAAAAAAAAAGATCAACTTTATCAGCTGGTTATGGGCAGATTTGCAGCTGAGTTGTGATTTAGAGTTCTTCGCTGAGTTCGTCGGACTCATTGACGAACTCAGGTCTCTCCATAGTTTCCTTTGTTCCCTGAAAACCAAGTTGCAAAGTGGATTTGAATAATGTAAATTGCAGATGCAAGACGAAGGACACGAAAGCGCTCTGTTCAATGGATACATCGCAGCCGTATTGCACGTGTTCGGCTGGGTGGACTGACACTTATTGTGCAGTTAGTGAGTGAATTGCAGTTTTTGGTGCAAATATTGAATTACTGAACATAACTGAACTTTGAAAGGTGCTATGAATACATTATTGTTCGATTTAAACGAAATTTGTGTTACAGACATGCAAGCATTCGGCAACCTCGGCGGAAATTCTTCTGCAGGCCTGGTTGATGTGAGCTTATTTCTAACACTTTCAGCTTTACTTTGTTATCAGAAACATTTTTTATTGAGAATTCACCCTACTACCAACGTAGTAACAATGTTTTCACGGTTAAATGATAGTGTTGAAACAGAACTGTTCATCCTTTCTGTTGTCGCTTGATAATAATCTTCACCATTTCCAGGTAATCAACGTGGGCAAGACCTCACCCGCTCGTCTGATCGCATCGCTTCCCGCTCTGCTCTCATTCTTAACAGATGAACAGAGAGTGCAGATGAGCTATGATGTAAGATACCCAAAAGAATAATTCTAACTATCTAAAATATTATCTATCTAATTTTCAGGTAGAAGAAATGATCGTGGATGTGAGCTTTGAGGAGTTGCCATTGAATATTAGGTAAGACACCGTTTTTTTCCTTTAATTTCGTGGATTTGAAAAAAATTATCAATTTTCAGAGAATCCTTTACACTCTTCAACGATCCTTCGCTCGGGAACTGCTTCACGTTCAATCACTTTAATGCCAGTTTGCAATACAAAGCGAGAGGAGCAGGCCCGAGATACGGTAAGGAGATGTTCGTGTTATCATCGTAAGCGTAAAAGAGAAAATTTATGAAAGTAAAAAATGGGATATTCCAGGTCTCCGAGTTTCGCTCGAGTTCAAAGTAGAGGAATACGTGCCTTGGGTGGAGGCAGTTGGTGAGTGATTTTTGTTTTGTTTTCTAAATCCCCGATGAACGTACAGGTGCTAGCTTTTTGCAATCACTTCATTTTTTTTTGTATTATCGATGAAACACAACTGAATGAATAAAAACAAAAAAAAATAAAATATAATTTTTGCTCATTCAGGTGTCTTCACCTTTATCCATCCCATCGGACAGAATATCTACCTGGAAAGTGTCAAGCACACCGTCCAACCGGGAAACGCGGATCAGATAGCGATGAAAAAGGTGCGAATTAATAATTGTCATTTTACACATCTAAGCCGCCGAAGTGGATAATATTGCACTCAAACAACTCAGTTGAACTTAGTAGAACAGCTGAAACTCAATTCAAATAGCGCTTTTTCACCGGAATATTGATCGCTCATTGATTTTTCAGAGCAGTTTCAAGCGGCTGCGGGGACTGTTCGCTCATTGTGCGGAAGGGCCGTTCTCGGCGCAGTCCTTCTACTTCCCCGGAGATTACTCAGTGGATGTGAGTCATCTTTTTTGACTCGCAATCGTCATAGGTGCAGCTCTGGAAGTGAAAATTCATAAGAACTTGATCAATGCGCAAACCCCTGTTTTACTTTACTTGTCATTACCGATATTTTAGGGCTGTCTCCGTTCCTGTTATCAAGACTCCGTCTATCGATCTTGCGGTTGCATGGACCCGAGCTACGCGAGAAAGCCCGGAGTAGCGGCCTGCAATTTCGAGAAATGTAAGAATTTTTTCGAGGATACTACAACTTTGTATCCTACAACTTCGCCCTACGGAGGTGTTTCGTACTAGATCTAGCGCTTTTGTTTGAAGCCGACCTCACGAAAGCTGAGATCTATGAGTTGGTGCCACCTATTTTGTCGTCAAAACACCGCTTTGTTCAAACCTCCGCTAACGAGAAGAATAGTTACCGAGCAACAAGTCCGAAGTCCTTTCGAAGAGGGTCGAAGGCGTAGCAATGGTTCAAGGTGTGGGGTTTGTGCGCTTTCAGAGTTTGCTGAGTCAAACTAACTAAAATAAACGATCAGAGTGTTCAGATGCAAAAAAAGGAGCATCAAACAATAATAGCACAAATTTCAGTGGCGTGCATTGACGAAATGTCAGCCAAACGCGGCGATCCCTACCACTGGCCGGAGTGCAGGTTAGCCGTCATTAATTTCATTTCATAATTCGAAAAGGATTCCTTTTATTTTCGAAAAGGCACACTCTGAACAGCTTGATGATGTATCTGTAAAATTTGAAAAAAATCGTTAAAAAAGTGAAAATAACGTTGAAGATGCGACGTGCCGTGTGACGAGATCGAATATCGCTATGAGACATCGCAAGCGATGCATTTACAGGTGAAATATTAGAGTTTGAAATTCGGGTCGCCGTCTCTTCGTTTCACACATTCTCTCGTCCGTCTGACCGGTGAGAGAGCATGTGAAATGAAAAGACGATTATCCGTATTTCGAACTCTATGAATTACTGATGGGTTTGGCGCTACTCCCATTGAAATCAAGGCGCCTATTAGCGTTTATTGAAACGTAACCAAAATAATGAAAATTCTGATTGAGAAATCATTTGAGTTGTGGCCGAAACATATTTCAACTAAAGATATAATTTTCAGACTCTCAGCTCGAACACAAGCAGAACGAGCGAAATCGTCATCTATCTGGTCACTCTTGACGTCTACTCGCAAGTGGAGCAGTGGACCTTTCCGGTGAGATTATTTCAAAGTTGCTCAGAGACGATTTCGAAATAGGTTTGGACTTTTGATATTTGATCTCTTCCAGTTCTCCCGAGTGCTTGGACTAACGGGCGGCTTTGCTGGAGTTCTTCTCGGAATTTGCGTCGTTTTCGTCATTGAATTGATCCTTCTTGTAGTCAGAGTCGCGCTGATTGGTGAGCTAATTCTAACTCTTTCCTTTTGTGAAAATCCTGTTGTTTTTCTTAAAATTATTTTTTGCTTTCATTTCTCATTCATTCTGTCCCTGAAAAACTTTTCATAATTTTAATTATATTTTTTTTATTTTGAAAATATTAAAATCAATAATTATAATTTTGCAGGGATCACAAATACCGACCCGCTTAGAATGAAGGACCCGCGAGAGAAAATGCTTTGAAATTGGAAAAGTTGCTCAACTTGTACATAGTATTGACTCTGCACCGGCACCGTTAGCATACCACAATGTACATTGTTTTGCCCCCAAAATTTTCCCCTGACCGATTTTCCCCAGTAGAATAATCCATACCAAATATAGCTGATTGCTGACATCATTTCGACTGTTCTTACCTTTTTACTTGTGTCCGTTTCTCAAAATAAATGTTAAAAGGGATATTTTGTTTCAACACGATCATAGACAAGCTATGTTTTCCAACAGGCAATTTTCATCCAGTATATTGTTTGTTTACAATTTACAGTTTTATTCAATATTCAGGGAATGGTAGCCAAGTTCGTCGCATTAGGATCTCTTCTACAAATGCTCGGCCAGTTAACTCCGAGTAGTTGTGTTAGTTCGTCGTGCCATTGTATTTTTGGTCTTCCGATAGGACGAGTACGGTCTAATGGCGCCTAAGGCCACAACTGCATTTGTGCAGGTAAATATATTTATCTATCTGTCTCTTTCTCTTCTGTCTTGTTGGTTCGTTGCATGGAGAGATGGTTAGTACTGAATATTCAGGAACAAGCCAAATTCCGTCGATTGGTTCAGCGAGTGTACGACGTATGAATGAACTATTTGGAGGATAATGCCACCCCACTTATCGTTAGTCTCGTTTATTACCGTTTTTTCTTGAATATATTCGTTAGATGAAACGGAATCATGTGTGACATAGATGAAAACGAAGGAGTCATTTTTTCAGACGAACTTTCCCGGTGACATCAAATCGTTGATCGAGTCTCTCACAGGAGATCTGCGAAGACTTTTCACGAAGACTAATGTTTGCTGATTAAAAATCATTAACCTTCAAGAAAAGTAGTTTATAGCAATCCTTTTTTTAATACAAAAACTTGTTTATTTTACGTTTCAATGTCTAATTATAGACCGAGCTCGAAACATGTGGAATCGCATACAAGACGGTTGGTATTTTCCCTTAATCTTTGGCTAGAAATTGGGACTTGTGAGAACGAGATTATTAATAATCGGCAAACGTTTTCTTTGTAGATTGACCTCGGATGAGCGAAGACTGAACGATGAAGACGCGCCACCACCTGCCATGCAGCTAATCAGATACGCTTTTCTTCCTTGTTTTATTTTTTTAAATATTTTTTTACAAGGGAGAAAAGCACGTGTCTCCTCTGGCTAATTTTCATATTTTGCACTCAGAATGCAATTAACAAAGAAAGCAACCAGATTCGCCAAAATTCGAGTTTGCTAGAAAAATAAAAGTAACGAACAAGTCGGAAATATTTACGATTGATTTATTCGGCTTTTGATCTTTTCTTGATTAGCTTCGGTTCGTATCAAAGATGGACGATGAATAAAAATGCCATTTATTTGGTAGAAAAACAACAAAAATGGAAACACTGAACTACCATTCTCGATCATAATTCATCATTAAAATTCAGAGTAAATTAAAGTCTGAAAGCCTCCTTGAAATCCTCGCGAAGACTGTTTGGGTTGATTTCGCCTTTGCTCTCGATGATTAGAGAGCCTGAACATCGGAAATGAGCCCTTTATTTGTCTCACACGATCTCTTGGCCTGCGAAGTTGGCTGATCATCAAGTGAGCATCGAATAAGGAGACTCACTTCTCATTGTAACTTCCAAAATACTAATACCCTTAAAAGGTTTTGTATTGCTTATTTTAACTATTGATTCTCGCTATTGTTGATTTGATTCTCGCAGTGAGCCTCTTAGGAGATGACATAAGATAGTAGGGTATGCGGCAGATATCGTGAGATTATTTCCCATTTCACTTGTAGTTGACCTTTGACGAACTGAGTGGAGGGAGGAGGGAGAAAGAGGTCGAGAGGAGGCTTGTGATCTACTTGCTCTCCTCCTCCCTACCTCTTCCCTTCCTCGCTCTTCCAGACAACCAATACGCTAACCAGCACATTTGAGCTTGCTGAGCATTTGAAACTCGCGATAAGGAGAACGGCGGAATATCTAAATTCACCTCTTGTCCGCGGGGTCGAAGGTGACGGACTCAGAGTGATGGTGAAGTACTCTCCATCCTTTGGCATACTTTCCTGGACATGTCCACTATTTATTCATTCTTTTATTTATTCTTTCATTCATTTTTTGTATCAATTGACTATTGTCCATGTGACTATTGGTGAAGAAACTGACATTACATCACTATCTTGCGCTGGAACCAAGAATCACAATGAAGATCCGAAATTTCTTAAAAGATATCACCTTGACAAACGCCAATATCTCAGCAAGCATGTCCCAAAATCGCTGCAGCATCAAAGGGTCCGTTCGAGCTATCGCCTGTTCATTTGTGATCACCTCACTCTAAAAGTAAAATTTTTAATTGTATTTCTGCAATTCGTCTCGCCTCTTGATTGTAGCTCTCACGTATCATCATTCCGCCGGTTAGCGAGCTTTCGATCGCTCTGCATATCACGCTGCAAAGTATATAGAATAAATTTCTGTGCAAGTGGCATGACTCCCCCCCCACTGGAACTTATTAGAATATTTATTAGTTTTTCTCACTTTAAATCGTGTGGTTTGCTGCGTATCTGATGACGGAAGGTTTTGTGAGCTATAAGCTCTCCATCTAAAAAGAATAAAGAAGAATTCATTTGTACGCTCGATATCAGTACTACCGCGAGATGCAATTTCAGACCAACATTTTTTTTTAATTTTGCGATATTTTCCTTCCCTACCAGTCTGAAGCGAGGAATCACGGTAGAACCGAAACTGAACCTACAGCCCTAACTTGCCCTCTGTCACGGCGCATCTGATGAATGAGGACAGCGATGTCGCGAATCCAGATGACGTGGTAACCTCAGATCGTGTTACCGTCAAGTGTACGATCTGAAACGGAGGTGCTAGCCCATATGATCATCACCCTCAGATGAGAGCCAACTGGATGTGAAACGACCATTTTTTGTTTGCCGCCTTTGGAACTCTCTTTTTGAGTTCTATGTCATTTTCTAATTACCAAAACGGGAAGAACAGATGCAGTAAAAATAGACGTCACATTCAAACTGACCTGTCGATCTTCCTTCTTGGACTGCGATGGCATAGTTGTTCTCATGTGCTCTTTCTTCTCTATTCTACTGGCCTTTCCCCTGTAAGACAATACTCTGACACAGACACATAATTACATTTACTGATGTGAACACAGTAGCTACTAGCTAGCCACTGTCTAGTCTCACTCTAGGATGAGAAATTTTGACTTGACGAATCTGCCAATAAATATCTAGAAGACAGTATCAATGTTCACAGCAGACGTGTGATGAGTACAGTTTGAACACTCACTCATATTGTCGAAGGGCGGGGCATAACATGATAATTCCTTGAATGCGGAATGCTTTGAATGTGCACTGTTTCAGGGCAAACCAAGACCGGGCAAGGATGTCGAAAATAGTGAAATGGCCGACGAAGTCAACATCTCCGAATGCCTGAACACATGGGTTACAATGAGAAAATTAGAAGCATTTCTAATTCTAATAGGATAGGAGGCATGACATATTATGTCTGACAGATGATCCGTAAGTCCGCGATACTATCGTTATTTCCCTGTACGATCATACATTGGAAGTCAGTCACCTCTCTGAGGTCACATCCATCTTTCTGCAGAACGCACGCAATCTGCATGTACAGGTGATGCACGCAGTCTTCCTGAATTTTAACTTTTATTTGAACAGCTAGATATCATCACCGACGAAAAATAAGGTACTGGATAGGTCGGATGAGTAACCGACTTTATGAGAACCAAACTAAAAAAAATTAGGGTTCGCTGTATTTTGCCAGCGAGTTCTAAAGTTCACAAACTGAAAATTTTTGCTGGTTACCATCCAGTCGATTTGTATTCGACCTAGCACGAAATGTCTACCTTTTGTTCAGCCCAGGGAAAACGATGAACAGCGAAACGCTCGATCTGCGCGGGGTCTAGAGTGTTGGTAAGGGCACCCATCAGGAAGGTCATTGCCTGAAAATAGCGCTTAGTGTAATCGGAAAAGCCGGTTCCGGATAACATCAGACTGAAAATGTCGGAAATGTTACCATCTCCTTGGACTGTTTGAGGTATCCGCACGACGAGCAGTGCCATCCTATCGCCCAGCCGTGGTCGAGCGAGCGGCACGAAGCGGTGTCGATTGCTGTATCCAAACACTGTAGACAGCGCTCGTGCGTGAACGTCGAAGCAGTTCCCTGTAGTGTTGCAAGGTTATAAGGTATCGTTGCTTCCACAATCAAGGCGATTTTTCAGTCGTAAGACACCGCGAGGTGGGACAAACAAGTAAGGTCAGCAGTTAGTCCTGTAGTGGCCCTGTAGTGATGTCAGATTAAAGTTATCTCGTAATTCAAAGCTCATCAACCTTTTGAAGATCCTGCTCGGTTATGCTGGTGATCACAGTTTCCGCTTCGGCGGAGGTCTGAAATAGGCACAATTTTTTTATGTTCCCAAATGGTCATAAAATAAAAGAATTGATCACAAAATTGTCTGAAAAGTGAAAAGTAATGACTTTAATACTATGTAAAATAAGAATGTCAATCTGGAGAAGAGCGCGAATATTTATACTTGAGCGTGCAGCAATTGAGTGGTTGCAACTAGCGATGCGTCATGATGAGGCACGTCTCTTCCATATCGAGGAATTCTTAATGATGAAGGCAATTTTTTTAAAGAATCATTATTTAACGTTTACCTTAGCACTTGAGGAGCATTCATTGATGTCATCTTGGCGTTTTCCTTCAATATGTAAAGATAGGGGCCACAACGCAGATAGCCGATTCTGCACAATAGGGTGAAATTTGTGTTCAAACTATCCCTCGTGGTCCCAATATCATCATACTTTTTACCGTTTGTCGATATCTTTTCTCTGAGGCGCGCTAGAGCCCGAGAAGTACGCGCGCATCGCACTGGAGAAGAGGAGGGAGAGGCGAGACGAGAGGGAAGGGGGCGGAGCCTAATTAGCGTGTGTCTCTCTCCCTCCCCCCGGCCTCTCGCCCGCCTCTCCCCGCGCTTCGAGCCCAAGCTTTTGAAGCATGATAAAAATCTAATTTTCTCTCTAAAATTAGGGGCCACAACGCAGATAGCCGTTTTTACACAATTGAGTCAAAAGTTAGCTCAAACTATCCCCCAAGGCCATGATAACATCATACTTTTTGCCGTTTGTCAATATCTTCTCTGGGAGCCGCGCTAGAGCCCGAGAAGTGCGCGCGCAATGCACTGGGAGAGAGAAGGGAAAGGCGAGACGAGAGGGAAAGGGGCGGAGCCTAATTAGCGTGTGTCTCTCTCCCTCCCCCCGCCCTCTCGCATGCCTCTCCCCGACCAAAAAACACAAGCCAGGGAGCAATGCTAAAAATCTAATTTTTTCTCTAAAAATCCTAAAAAAATCCAATTAGTCAGAAAATTGCTGTCCGAGCAGAACTTTCAAACTGAAACATGTCAAAACGACCCATTCCCTTCGTTTATATGCAAATTTGATCGTCTTAGAGATGTGATGTATCTCTCGGACAGTGCTCGATGGATAGGTAATGCTAACAGCTATCCATAGCACTTTAGAGCGAATGATTTGGTTTAGAATGAAGCTTGTGTTTTCGTTTCTCGCTTTTTGGCGAAATCGTGTCCGCACAAAGTGGGCGGAGCTTGTGGCCCCTATCTAAAATTCCTAAAATATTCGTATTAGTCAGATAAATACTGCCCAAACAAAACTTACACACTGGAAGGCATCAAAACGGCCTCTTCCCATCGTTATATGCAAATTTGATCTACTTATCGATGATATGCAAATTTTGGGCAGTGCTCAATCGATTTGGGTCGGTAGTAGCTATCCAACGCACTTTAGAATGAGCGATTTGGTTTAGAATGAAGCTTGGGCTTTTGTTTCTCGCTTTTAGGCGAAATCGTGTCTCACAAAAGTGGGCGGAGCTTGTGGCCCCTATGTAAAGATTAGAAGATACATGTGCAATACAAAAAAATCGACTTCAAATTCAGGAATTAAATCAGAAATACGTAAAAATAAATCAAAAAATTGCAGAGAACGAAAGGGGAACTTTTTCCCAGGGGGGGGCAAACTGAGTCACGAATGTCGGAGAAACGGGACAGATAAAACTGACTGATAAAGGTGTGAATCAGAAAGACAAGATAAAGTTCTTTGATCGTTTTATTGCAATCGAAAGAGTGACTCATCAACTGTTGGTATGCCCATATATGCTATGGAATGCACATTCCTCGGTTTGGACTGCACCAAAATAAATTAATACTTTATTTTCAACAACTTTCTGAGATTAGGGACTACGCGCGAAATATAAAGAAATTATCAAAAAAATACCCCGTTCCTAGATTCCTGTTATTTAGCGAAATGAGCGATCGCCTTCATGTGATTCACATTCGTCTCGGGATGCAATGTTTTGTCTATATTTGTTTCCGAGTGTGCCCTTCGCTTCAAAAATGGAACGAGTTCGCTGAAGAAATATGGTAGATACTCTCTAATAGAACCATAACTTTGTTGGCATATTGATTATATGTATCTTTAAATTTTTAGCTTTAGAAATTCTTTTCAGCCAAAAGCTCCTTGGCATTCTGTACTGCCACTAGACTTTCACACAACTCACACTTATTTCCACTAAACTTGGTGTCTTAAACTCGTGTGACGCTCATCACATTCAACATTCTCTCGACCTACGAGATCTCCGCTCCCCTTGCACCGAGATTCCTTTGCCCGAGTTGGCAGCTAAAGCAAGGGGGATGGTCTGACTCTCTCAAGTTTCCATGTTCTCTCGTTGCTTTTATCGACGAGAGAACGACTCCTTCCTCTTCCTCCCCTGTCACTTCCACCAGGAATGATCAAGTGGGTTCGCTCTCTTTAGAGCTCATGGGGTAATTATAAGTTTTGTTGTATTTTTTAAAGTTTTTTTAACAATTGTGGCTTTTACAGGTTCAGCTGCTGCTGTCCTCTTTTACCAATTTTGTTTTGCGGCACATCATCAAGCACATGCTACTATTTCCGCATAACGATCTAAAAGGAAGGATGAGTTCTGACTGGTGGAGTATTGATGAAGAATAATGGTTCTCACGCCTATCCTGATCGAAAGTCGATGCAGTTAAACTCATTACTCGTTACTTATTACTCATCAAGAACGCAAAATTCATAATTTATTCCTAGACATCCACACAAGGTAATAACACTTACCGCACACTTTGGAAATGATAAAATTGTCAAAAATGGGCAATTGATAAACGCTACAACAAAAACACCCGATTTTTTGTCGATTACAAATAATTATTCAGAGCAATTTACTTTTTTTTCGAACTCGAACATTTTGTTGTTTATATTTCACACCTCTCTGTACAATGTCAGAAGAGGACAACAGTGTCAAAGCTCGGAACGATTCAACTTCCTATCTATTTTTCCCTATCTCAGACAAGTCCAAATAGTTTCGAGGTTCACCTTGCGCGGGTGCTTTCCTCTGAAAGAGAGCTTATTGTTAGCGGTTGATGCTTGTCGCTCTCGCCTTTTCCGGGAACCCACTTGATCATTCCATTTGGAAGTGAGAGAAAACGCTGTGTGCAAGGGGGTTGGAAGTGAGCGGAGGAAATTGTCTCTCGTATCTGCCTTCTATCTTGTTTCTCAGGCCTCCAAGTGACATCGGTATTGATGTTGAAAGCATTCCTGTTGAGAAAAGGAAGAGGAAATGATGTCTCGATTGCCATTGTTTCTCGCTTCTAAAGCTTCCTAGATACAGAGCAGAATGAGGAGAGAGCCCCCTTCCAAAGTCCGTCCGCCTGTGCACAATAGAGAAGAGGCAGGAGGAGGAAATCCGGGTATGGCTTAGGCTCATTCATTGTGATCCAAGCCCAGCGATCACTCTTGCGTGTTTGTTCAACACTCTGCGCCGGTCATTCTCTTTCCATGGAAATTTATGTAATTTACCACTGTTTTCCCCAAGTTTATGAGCGCTTCCTAATTATTGACATCGTGCGAAATCTGATGGAAAAGCGTATTTTTTTTGTTTTTTGATACAGTTTTTTCGACCGAATGCTGCGTGAAAAATAGAACCTTTTCAATCTCAGTTTTCACGGCATAGTGCATTCCATTTTCTCAGGATGCTTCCCCTACTCTGCATCCTCAACCAGGTCGGGTATTGCCAAGCCTTGTCGCTGCTACCCGGACTGGGCGACACGCTGGGAGGAGTGGTCGGAGGAGTGGGCGGAGTGGTAAGTGTTTGATTCCCATTTAAAACCTACCTGAACTTTTTTGAAATTCATTGTGAATTGCATTGCGAGCAAGAACCATCATTTAATTTGGACGGCATAGTAGACAACATTTTGTTCCGCTACGATGAATGATTGCAGGTCGGCGGAGTCGGGGACACTCTAGGCGGTGCTGTTGGAGGCGTAGGCGATGGTCTTGGAGGAGTGGTGAGAATTTTTTTAACTTTCTCTTCTAGTTTATCAGCACATCATTATCGACGCTTAGCTCATACTAAATGTCATAATTTCAGGTCGGAGGCGTAGTCGGCGGTGTGGGAAACCTTACTGGAGCCGTGAGTCGTTCATGAACATTTTCTTGCCAATTCCGTATTTTTATTTCTTGCAATTTTCAAAAATATCACTCATTTTCAGATCGGCGGAGTCGTTGGTGGCGTTGTGGACGGTGTTGGAAATCTCACTGGAGCAGTAAGTCATTTTGCCCGAATAATATCATAAAAATATCATTTTAAATGTTTATATATTATTTTTGAGGTCGGCGGAGTCGTGGGCGGTGTTGTCGATGGTGTGGGTGGCGTGGTGAGTTGTTTATCTATGTATTCATCTATTATCTATTCATCTATTCATGTTTATATATTCATTATTAATTTTATATTTATTAAAAAAATAGTTTATATTTCCAGGTCGGAGGAGTGGTCGGCGGTGTTGGCGGCGTTGTGAGTTCATGATCTATAATTAAGAATCGTATCGTTGCATTTTTCATTCTTTTTTTTTGTTTTTGATACACCTTGAAGTGTGAAACGTATTCCATTCCACCACAATACACTTCATGGTTATTCGCGCGCAATAGCACAGTGAACTTAAAATGAGAAGATTTTTTTCTTGACAAATCGTTTTACAATTTGTCAGATGCTAAATTCCAGGTGGGCGGCGTGGTCGGGGGCGTCGTGGGCGGTCTGCTGGGTACGACTACCACAACCACAACTACCACTGCACCACCTCAGACAACTACAACCATTGCAGGCCGGTGCGCGCCCTACACAGCGGATGGAGTGACCTACGCGAATCGGTAAGGACCTTATCATAAGGTTTTCTTGGATCAAAATTTGTCGAAATGTTGAAGAGTAAATTGTTTTCAGTGAATTGATTTTCGTGATGAATTATCATCGCATTTATATTGGCGTATTGTGCATTCGAAAGAGTGCGTACCTGAAAAAAAATTGCAGAAGTAACTCAATCAGAATGTTCCTTCGTTTCCAGATGTGTCACTAAGGACACCGCAGCTACCTGCTCTCTTGATGCGACCAAGCAGTGGTGCACCTGTTCGGCTGGATGGACTGATACATATTGTTCCGTTGGTGAGAAATGTAGTCTATGTTCATTAAATTTTCCAACAAATTTGGCTTATTGTTAGTAATCAATATATTATCATATATCAAACATAATAAGAAATTTTAGAGAGATCTAAAAATTCAATTTCACAAAAAAAAACAATTCGACTTAAAAAAATTGAAAGAAATGAAAAGTTATAAATTTAAAAAAAATTAAATGTGATTTCCCAGATACAAATCGCTCTCGAACCTCGGCGGGAACTCTTCGGGGGTCATTGACGTAAGTTTAAATTTTTACTCTAATCGTTGTGCTTCACAATCGCTACAAAACAGTTGAATTACAGATCGTTTCGATATTGGCCAAACTTCTCGTTAGAAACCTATATTAGGCATCACATTGAATAACGACAACAGTTCTTTGATTGTGTGATTAGCAAATAGGGCACTCCAATTTTTGACCCAGCCTTTTCTCTCACAATCAGTGTATTCCTTCCCTACCATTATCATTCCCCACTCCGTCTACATTCGGAGCGATTGTTGCCTCGAATGAAAACCGAAAAAGTTCCGTAAATTGCGCTCCGTAAAAAATTGACATAGATTTCAGGTGATCAACGAGGGCAAGAATTCACCCGCTCGGCTGATCGCTTCACTTCCCGCCCTTCTCTCTTTTCTGACTGATGAGCAACGTGTGCAAATGAGCTACACTGTGAGCATTTCGATAGTACTTTTCAAGCAGTTCATTATCATGCAATCCATTCCGTCGTGAATATTAGTATCACAATATGATATATATATATTGCAGGTTGACGAGATGATTCTCGAGGCAACCTACGAAGAGAAGCCATTGGACATTCAGTGAGTCTTCTTCTGTTTATTCTTATTTTCAAGCTATTTCGTTCGACTTGATAAGGAAATGCATCTTCATTTTGAACATTTTCATGTCGGTCATAGAGTCAATAGAGCAGATGAGAATTTCTTACCACACCACAAGACAAATACAATTCAATATTTCATTTTTTTAGTGAATCCTTCACTCTCTTCAATGATCCCTCCCTCGGCAATTGCTTCACCTACAACCATTTTAACGCCACGCAACGATACCTGGCGCGAGGGCCGGGAGAGCGATATGGTTGGACATATTTAATTAAGTTATTAATTAAATAATTAATTTCAGGTCTGCGAGTGACACTGGACTTCCAGATAGATGAGTACGTGCCGTGGGTGGAGGCTGTCGGTGAGTGATTAAGCTTCATTTTTATTTATTATTTGTGGATTTGGAATCTGGTTGATTTCGTGTTCATCTCGTCTGATATCCAATATTCAGCCGCACTTTCACAGAGCCGATCTTTTAGTGTAATCGTGAAACTCTTGTGATCGTGAAATAAAAATAACAAACTGTTATTTCAGGCATGTACACCTTCGTCCATCCAATCGGGCAGAATATTTACTTGGAAAGTGTCAAACACTCCCTGCCGCCTGGTATTGTGGATCAAGTCGCCATGAAGAAGGTTAGTACATTTTATGCACAGACGAATTTTTTTTTTATTTGAAGTAAGTTTCATAGTTGTTTCAAGAACGAACGCGCCCTTCAAAAAGAAACCAAAATATTGCTCTTCTTGCATGAGTTTCCTTATATCACGTGTCTTCTGAGAGATTGCATGAAAACGGCCACCCCCCGGCACTAGGAGCCCCAACTTTACCAATCCCGATGAAAATTTTATGGTAGCCTATATTAGCGATGAGAAAATTTTTATATCACAACTTTTGTCCCAGAACCGGCTTTTAGGCATTTTCCGGCTCAAGGGTTGGGTATGTCATATCTCAGCTCCCAGATGAGCTAGCAACCTGCTGTTTTGCCCAAAAAATGCGGAAAATTATTTTGAACAACTTTTCTACCAACGACGAAAAAATTTGAAAACGTTTTGATCTCCAATCCTGGAATAACTGTTTCCAAAACCGAATAATGATTTTTCCTGGGAAGGGAACCCCACCCTTCCCCCCAAGCAATGTGCAAAATTTCATTCTATACACTCGTAGTAGTTCATAAAAAATTTGACCGAAGGGCCTAGGGGGTGACAATCGACCTTCCGGAGCTGTTAAACGTCAAAACTGACGATTTTCAGAAAAACTTAATGTTCGAGGCCTCAGAATTTCTCTTTTTAGGCTCTTATAGTGGCAAATTTCACTTAAAAATACTTTTATGTATCCAAATAACATTTTCTGAGCTTTTAAGATCATTTCGGAAAAAAATATTTTTGATCAAAAAATAATTTTTTTTTAAGAAAAAATCAAAATTTTGTCAAAAATAAACTTTCTCTATGTGCTCTCAAATGTTCAGAAATTGTAATTTAGATATGTATAAGTAATAATATAATGAATTTGCCTCAGTGGAAGCAAAAAATTTCGAAGATTTCAAACCTCGAACATTGAGTTTTTCTGAAAATCGTCAGTTTTTGACGTTTAACAGCTCCGGAAGGTCGATTGTCACCCCCTAGGCCCTTCGGTCAATTTTTTTATGAACTACTACGAGTGTATAGAATGAAATTTTGCACATTGCTTGGGGGGAAGGGTGGGGTTCCCTTCCAGGAAAAATCATTATTCGGTTTTGGAAACAGTTATTCCAGGATTTGGAGATCAAAACGTTTTCAAATTTTTTCGTCGTTGGTAGAAAAGTTGTTCAAAATAATTTTCCGCATTTTTTGGGCAAAACCGCAGGTTGCTAGCTCATCTGGGAGCTGAGATATGACATACCCAACCCTTGAGCCGGAAAATGCCTAAAAGCCGGTTCTGGGACAAAAGTTGTGTTATAAAAAATTTCTCATCGCTAATATAGGCTACCATAAAATTTTCATCGGGATTGCTAAAAGTTGGGGCTCCTAGTGCCGGGGGGGGGGGGGGGGTCCTGCAATCTCTCAGAAGACACGTGATATGGACAACAATTTAATTTCCACAGTCTGAAAGTCGTAATTTTCAGTACAGTTTCACGCGCATGCGCAACATGTTTACATCCTGTGCCGCCAGCACTGCCGCCGCACAGTCCTTCTACTTCCCCGGAGAGTACTCGGTCGATGTGAGTTTAATTATTGTGCATGTAACCCGAATTCCTAGTAACCGACTTCTGTGAATAAAACAATGGAATTGCAATTAGATTACGAACAGGCACTTCGGCGACACTGAAACTGTGCATAATTACAGGGCTGCCTCCGCTCGTGCTACCAAGACTCTGTTTATCGGTCATGCGGATGCATGGACCCCAGTTACTCGAGAAAGCCAGGAGTGAAGTCGTGCAACTTTGAGAAGCGTGAGACATTAAACTGTACCTCTTTTTTATGCCTGAAATTCCTGAATTTATGAACTCCATTTTGTAGAAATAGAAATCTATCAAAACGATAATTATCAAATGTTGAGTGGCGTGTATCGATGCGATGACGACGGAACGGGGCGATCCTTACTATTGGCCCGAGTGTACGTGTCAATTGCCCTGTAGAGACGATGAATACCGATACGAGACAAGTCGAGCCATTCTCATGCAGGTTATTCAATTCATGGAGTCAATTCATATTCATGGAGTCTTTGAGAAAAATGGCTAGTATTCAAATATTGTGCACTTCGTACTCCAGGCAAAAAGTTTCGTTTACCTTTTTTGACTTATTATATGAAATATATTGGAGAAAATGCCAAGATAAATAAATGAAAACTTTCCAGAGTGCCTCCGCCAACACCTCCACCAGCGATATCATCATCTTTCTCACAACACTCGATGTCTACTCACAAGTCGAGCAGTGGACATTTCCGGTTCCATTTTGACAATTTCCTTTTTTTTGCCTTCTACGTGAACAAGAATGACTTGAGTTTCATACATTCGATATGGGAGGATGAGAAAAGAGAAAGCTGATACTGGAGTAGAACGTAGGTGAAAAAATATTCATTGCTTGCTCATTCGTTATTCTGCAGTCTCGGATTTATCTTTGATCTCTTTCAGTTCTCGCGCGTGCTCGGTCTCACCGGCGGTTTCGCGGGAGTTTTGCTGGGCGCATCAGTCGTCTTTTGCTTCGAGGTCTTCTTGTTGATTGTAAAGACTGGCATGATTGGTGAGTTGATCTTTCTGATTTTTTCGCGACTGTGTGTATATAATATACATCGAAATACGTACCACTGCATCATTTGCCAACCTATGGCACAATGTGGGCTGTTATGAATACTAAACGCAATTTTGAAAATAATAACGTATTTATTATTTATTACTTTTTTTAAATTATTTATTATTTAATTTTTTCAGGCTGTGGCAACTTGAAGATGGTAAACGCTCTGAAGATGAAGAAGCATGAACGGAATCATCGAGCGGCATGAAGAGCACAAATGATTTTAATTTGTCATAAACATGATAACCTTGATTCACGCGAGTGCTAAGCTGTGCTTATGTTTCTTATAAATACAATTAATTGTTTGTAAAGATTGGAAAAGAAGTACACGCTAAAATTCAAAAATTTATTGTAATTGTGAAATGAGATGATTTGTAATGACGTTATCCGATTTTGGACAACTTTTCAGCAGTCTCCAGTTCTCCAGTGGCTTTAGCGCGAAGGATTCCATTGATGAGCTCAGCGTTCGAACGGGCCCCGCGAATCTGAAAGTTTGGTTTCAATGTCGGATCTGATTTCATGCCCCCCTCTGAATTCCGAGGACATCTACATCACACACAGATAGCATCGGTATTGCGTTTGCGCAAGGATCATTTTTGACCCGAAGTTCTCAGTTTTTATGGCCCATTAAACAAACAGTTATGAATGTGGAGAGGGTATTACCCCAAATTGTAAATTTTTTTTTGGAAATCTACTTTATGGAAATAATTTTTAAGAAAATCCATTCTGGAAAGGTCTAGTTTGGAAAAAGCCGTTTTGTTAAAATCGTTGTAGAAATCGCTTTTTCGGAACCGTAGTTTGGGAACCGCGATTTAGTAAATTTCACTTTAGAAATACCGTAATGTAAAGGTTTTCGCGGAAATGCCGTTTTGTAAATTTTTTTATGGAAATGCCGTTTTGTAAATTTTTATATGGAAATTTCGTACTAGACTTGTTTTCATTTCATTTTGCATTAATTTTATCGAATTACCTTTTACCATTAATTTTCGCAGTAGTGCGAACGACGGTTCAAACAGCTCCCTCCTCAACATTTAATTTTGACAGCTCCTCGCACGCATCGCATACGCAACGCGTCCGATTGAAATAGGCAACAAAGAGCAACTCATTCAACAAAATGAATGTATTTGCACAAATAATATAATACAGTTCAGGCAATAAGAAGCAATACTTCGAATGTATCATATAATTTTACGTTACTTTTAAAAAAAAATTTTTTGTTTTTTTTTTGTTCTTGTAATTGCTACATTATTAAAAGATATAATCCTTTTGAATTTCAATTATTATTCTACAAGAATACAGTAATACAGTGGATGTAAGGTACTTTCGTAATATCGTCATAGTCCCTGACGATTATAGGTTGCTGCGAAAATTATCGAAAAAGGCAATTCTACAAAAAAAGGAAAAATGAAATGAAAACAAAACGATATTTCAATATAAAAATTTACAAAACGGCATTTCCATAAAAAAATTTACAAAACGGCATTTCCATGAAAAAATTTACATTACGGTATTTACAAAGTGAAATTTTCTAAATGGCGGTTCCTAAACAACGGTTCCGTAACAGTCATTTCTGAATAGTTTATTTCCAGAATTTTTTTTCCAAACTGTACATTTACAAAAAATCATTTTCTAAAACGAAACTTCCAAAAAAAATTTACAATTCGGGGTATTACCGTGGAGAGCCCTATGGAATGGGAATTCTATGTGAGAAAAGTTAAGCCATAAAGAGAAACGTGATGAATGCCTACCACATCGCAATCCGCACACTTTTGAGCAGCAAATGGTTCGAAGGGTCTCGCTTCGATGGTAGATGAGAGCAGGAGAAGTGCGAGGAAGAGACGGAACATTGTTCAGGGTGCTGCCAAGGATTCCTCAAGCGTTTTTATAGAGCGTTCGCTCCCATTTAGGGAAGTCAGGGTGAAAAGTCTGGTTCTGCATTCCTGATATCCTCAAATCTGTCAGAGTATCAAAACAGTGTTCGAAATGAGGAGAGAATTTTTTCATCACCCCCATAACTTCCTTTACAATGGACACGCACAATAGGTGAATTGGCAATAAACACTTTATTTTTAAATGACTTCAATTCAACAAATATTCCAGTAGACGAGGAAGTTGAAACACATTAGCAATTCAAATTCACAACCGAAGTCGAAAAAGTCTGATCTATTGTGAAATTTGCTGGGAAATTCAGAAAACGTGTTATTCGTAAGTTGGCAAGATTTCAAATTCATTACAATAATTATCAGCAGCTGATCAAGATTTATTAAAATGATTTATCCGATTTCAATTTCCATAACTCGACATCTTCGATAAGTGCTTCATTGACCTGAAACATTTACACGATTACTTCGCCCTCTAAAAATATAACTCACTGGTTCTAACTTCTCAACAACGTCTGTTTTCGTCCAACTGGCTGGTTCGCCTGTTAAAAACAAATGCAGATAGTAAAGTTCATTGTAAAAAGCGCTCACCTGAGCCAAAGATGATAAACACTGTGCCGGAAAATAGCTGAATAACGGCACCGAGAGTGTAGATGATGAGCCACTTGTGCGGCAAGCCCTGCACTTTATTTTATTTTGAGGCAATTTAATTTTTATTCGTGTATTTAAATCAATTATAGACGTACAAAATGAGTCACAGCAGCTACTGTGTATGTAGCGAGAACGGCCGAAAGTTGACCGCAAGCCATCGACAGGGAGAATAATGTACCTCAATTCATTTTTATGAACTACTGAAACTCAGCTCACCGAAAATAGCTTGAAAAAAATTTGATTTTTGAATTTAATTTTAGAAATCGGATATTGGAAGCGTACCAGTATACACGGGTGCAATGCACATCAGTGAGGTCATGAAGCCGCACATACCGGCGGCGAATACAATGCCTGAACGATAGTTATTTCAATACATTATTATTCATTTTCAATATTTTCACGATATTCACAAATTACAGCGAGTTGTTGCAGACCTATGATTGATCTGATTTTTGGGTGTTATCATGTCAGACGTGGTTCATACATAATGCAATGGATAATCATCATTACCGTACGTCACCATCACTGGGATCGCTATCCACTGTCGATTGCATGATGGTAAGAGGGCAAGACAGAGAATGGCAATGCACGAACCGTACGAGGCTGAAAGATACACAATCAATGAGTGTATCCACGTAAACCGATTTTACAGTCGTAAGACATCGCTTGGTGGGATCCATTAGTGAGGTCAGTTGTTAGGATCAATCACACAATCAATGTTGCGGTACTTTTAATTGTGGAAAACAACTGGAAGCTCACAAAATCCCTGGAAAATCTTCGCAACTGCGGTCGGTGACATCTTTCCGGATGATTTGATGCGATCGGCCCAGTGCGCTAGGGCGTTCTGTTAAAATTTAAATTTATTTAAAAAAAATGGCTAATTTTAAAAAAGACTCACTTTAGCGATGAGCTGTGTGAGAAAAGGCAGTACTGTGAAGAGTCCGTTCATCGAAATTGGTAAGCGGAGTTCTTCTAAAAATCATTTAAAAATTTTTTTAGAAAAACATGAATAAGAAGAAACGCCATTCCAACTATAAAAACTTACCCTTGAAGTAGAGGGGAAGAAAATTTTGATTGATTGAGACAAGGAATGAAGTGGTGAAATTGCAGAAAAGACATGCATAAACCTGAATTAGTCGATTCAATTTTGAAATTGAGAGAAATCCTGGAATACCTCGCTCGATGTGAGCAGCTTTCGCCACGGAATCGTGACTTTTTTCTTGAAAAATAGATTTGTGTTTTCCCCGGAATAATATGCATACCGTACTCTTCGCCACAACTCGCTCCTCCAAATACTTCCTTTCCTCATCTCGGATAAACCTGTTCTGAGTGGGATGATCGGTGACAAAAATCAGCCAGATCACGAGCCAACAAGATCCGACCAGGGCTGGAGAAAATAACTTTACATATTACCGGTGTTGACGTTTTGACATATTACCGGTGTAACTTAACTCATCTGCTTTTCTGTCATTTTCCAAAAAAAAAATGAAAATACCGAAAAGATAGAAGATGAGCGGCCATCCTCCCATCACTGGAACTCGACAGAGCAATGAGCCGATGAGATTGGAGGACCCAGCGGCGATCTACAATGTATATTATATATTTTTTTATAATATTATTATTTTTAAAAGCAAAGTAGATAATTGAATTTTAGTTGTTTCCATTGACATCGGGAAATTATTGTAGTGTTAAACAGGTTAAAATTACATTAACATTATGAAACACAACTGAACGGAGACCTTGATCATAAAAAAAATGAAAATGGCATCCACTGGATACATATTTTAGTCTGTCATTTGGAAACGAAGGTCATACTTGAATTCCTGATGTATACAGCGCGCTCATCGTCGATTTCTCTGTGGGCGGAAACCATCGAACGCCCATCGAATTGGCTGAGGGAATGACGAATCCCTGAAATAGTTTTCATGGCTTCTATTGTTTTTTTATTGAAATGAGAACGGTGGCATAGAGTCTCAGTATTAATTAGAATGTGGAAAAAAGTGCTTTGTTAAAGAAGGCGTAAACTTCAAATTCGGGGAAGCACTTCCCTGTGCAATCAGGGGGAAGTACTGTAAGAGGGTGAGAGTGACAGACGCGAGAGTTTTTCGCTCCTCTCCCGTCTCTTCCCATCTCCTCTGCGTCTTGACCTAGACCCCTTCCCTTTGCACCGCGCATCTTGATTTTGCCTGTGCCCTGTAGAAACTTTGCGCGCGTGTAACTCAGTTCAAAGTTGAGCTAGAGAGTTCTAATTTTCAAATTCGGAGTGTGGTTTACGGAAACTATCGACCTATGACGTCAGATACCCCCCGAAAATATTGAGTTTACTCCTTCTTTAAACAGATATTTTAACACAGTATCAGATCCAGTTACTTCCTCAATTCAAGTAATGCGAAAAAAGTAACTGATCAGTTTTCGTACATCAGCATCGAGGATGACAAGAAAGTTGCCTCACCTCACCCAATCCCATCACTATTCTGCTCGCATAGTATGCCCAGTAGTTGAGTCTGGCAAGTGAGGGCGCGGCCAGTGTCATCGTGACAAGCACGGAAATTGCTCCTGTAATATGAAGTGTATGTTAATTTTTGTAGCATTTTTCTTTTAGTGATAAAGTCAACTGTGTGGCAGTATGTAGTATAAGAAATACTCTTGTTGGGGTTTGACGGACAGAGTTTTTATGGCAATACTTTGTGGCTTTTTGATTAGCACTCACCCGCCAGACACCTCTTCGGTCCGTACTTGTCAGCCAACGGGCCGGATATGAGCATTGTCGTGAGCGATCCGTAATAGGATGCGGAGAACAACGTTGATTGACGGGCGGGCGACCAGTCGAGAATGCCCTGACATTATTGGCATACGAAAAAGCGACACCATTTTTTTCCTAGCGAAATCTGCATTTTAACCTGAAAAACAAAAGTTGGGAAAATTTTCCGAAATAAATAAGTTTATTTTTTTTTGTATTTTTCTAATTCTCGGTGTTTTCCGCTTAACTCTCGGTGTTGTTTCCGTTTATTTTATCATTAGCTTCTGGGGGAAGGGACCAAAAAATACCTCGTAGCCTCTAGCTGCTGCAGATTTCTCTTCATTTCGAAGAGGACAGTCATCAAGTGGAAGTGATGAAACCTGAAAGAGACAGACGCTTTATTTAGACTATTCATCTTCAGAAGTGGCTGTGATCTTCTATCAATTATCATCACTCAGCTGCTAATTTCACTTCTGTAGTGAATGATAGCGAGCAGGAATGACTAACTGATAACATAGATACACATTAATGGCACTCATTTCTCACAGTTTCTGCTGGTTTTCTCACTTAGAGAACGCTCAAAGGGCGACCTGGCGAATGAACATTAACAAAATCTCACATTTGAAGGTACTGAATTTTGCGAATCCTCGAAAGCTGTAGAATTTACCATGCAGATAATGCTCATACCTGAAAAGAAGAGATATATACTTTCCAATATCGACAAAAAACTCACTGAGTGATGAGCGCATGCTAACAGAAGAGTAAATAGCCAACATCAGAACCAGGGCGATCTCAAAATAAAATATTATTTAAAAAGGAATTTTTTTAACGTACCTTGAGTCTTGTAGAGCGCCACGACCATATTGGAGGAATCACCGTCATTTTTGAGAAGATTCAAGTCGACGAAAAGGCTCTCGTACTTCCGCTTATAAACGTGGAATTAAGCACGTTAGCGCCTTTTGACGAAATGTCTGCCGGGCAAATGACAGTGATGAATATTGACTCTTATCAGCGATGTCTGACGTGTGTGCGTTTTGGAGTGCCAACGCTGCTAATTAGAATTGTTTTGGTCGATTGAATAAATGGGAAGTTGTGATCTGTTAGAACACGAAGAACCGATAAAGACTGTTCCGAAAATAATGAATCAATTTGCATAAACAATCCCATTAATATAATTGCACTTCCCACCTCATTCTTCACCTTTGTTGCCATTTTGCTCTCCTCATTTCTCCCTCTATCAATCGTGAACAGTGGTTGGTTACTCGCTCCTCACTCCTCGTCTACTAGAACTCAGGTATGTATCCCTTTTTCGAATAAATACAGGGTGAAGGTATCTCAAATATGGTCTCGGGCCAAAAAATGCATAGGCTCCGAAGAGAATAAAATACGAATGAGAAAATTAGATATTTGTCCCCACTTTTTAGATCGTTCGATGTCATGTCCGATCGATATTTCGTATGACGGAATAAGTCTTTCGCCCCTCTCACTCTTCACGATACTCACTACTATTGTATGTTCAACTATTATGAATGAACAAAAAAATGATTTCATCGGTTCTGGCGATAGCTTAATTCACAAGCTACTTCTAGATTCAACTTATTTTTAGACTAAACATACCCACACGCATTCTCTACTCTTTCGCCATAATGAACGCCATAATGAATTCTCTATCGATTTCCACCCTTCGATTGCCGTTTTCACTCCAACTGAGATGAAACATCGCACCAAATACCCGGTAAAAATTCAGCTATACTAACTCCTTTATTTGTCCGTATTCAAATTACTAAAATTGTCTTGTTCCAGAGTTCGTTCTGTCACTTCCAAGGCTCAAATAATGACGGATTTCGTTCTTGGCTCTCCGCTTGTCGACCTAAATCAATCGAAATGATTATGCACACTCCTTTCGCTAGTTTCACTTTGGAGCAAGTGAATGGAACCTTCAGTCTCATCTCGAATGGAATTGATTCATGTGGTGAGAAAAACAGTTGTATTACAAATTTTATTCAACATTTATTTTCAGATTTTCTGAATACTCGCCAACGTAAGCGAAGAGCCTCGTCAGGGAATTTCATCCCACACCTCCAAGTGCTGCCTCAATACTACAAGGAACACAGCCATTTGCTATCGAGAAAGAGATACGTTGAGTATGCAATGTTCGCAGACTATACGCTTGTGAGGAAACAGCAATTACGAAAGGCCAATCTCAATCCACGAATTCAAAATACTCAATTTGCAGTTCGAATTATACGACAAGAACGAGGCTGATACTGCGAACCGTATGGTCACCGCACTTCATATGATGAATTCGGTGAGGTTAAGGGAATAGGATTGCAGATTTGATATTGATGTTACCGAAATATATCGCCGCCCTTGTCTGGGGGGAACGCGCGCCAGATCAGGGGAATGGGCCGTACTATAAGAAAACGACAATTTTCAGTATTACGACTCGCTCAATATTGAAATTCGATTGGTGCATCTGAGCATTATCAAATCGCCAAACGAAATCGATCTCCACGACAAAACCGCAGCCCTCCACTCATTCATGAAATATCTCGCGACAAACTTCAACAATTTGCACTACGACAGTGCAAATCTGATGATGTAACTAGTAGAGCTCGAATCGTCTTTTCATTTCACACTCTCTCGTCACTTTGGCCGGTTATTCAAAACGCGAAACGAAAAGACGATTTCGCACTCTATGGGAAAGCACGTTCATGATTAATCAATGTGATTTCAGCGGAGGCCGTCATTTCCCGACCGAAATTGGTCTGGCGAACGCAGGCAAAATGTGCGGCTCAGAGGCGTCACGAATGTCCACTTCGTGGGTTGCGGTGAGTTATTTCATGTTTTAAACAGCTTTTGACAATAAAATTTTTATTGTTCTGGGGAGTAGGGAATGAGAATGTTAGGGAGGGATACTCTGCGTGAAAAGGAGTGGGCCAAATATCGAAGAAGTACCTGAAATTACAGGACCTCGGCAGCAGGGTTGGCGATGTCATAGTACCTGACAGGCCTGACGTTTCCTTCATAATGGCCCATGAATTAGGTCACACCCTGGGAATGCTGCATGATGTGTAAGTCTGAAATCTAAGAAATGCTTGACTGTAATAAATCAAATTGATTTAGTGCTAAAAACAGCGTGATGCGCCTTTAAAATAAATAAAAGAACAGATAAAAATATTTAAAATTTAAAAAAAAAGAGTATTTAAGATATCCAAAGTGCGAATGTCCGATGAGTCATTGCATCATGAATCCATCTGAAATCAAAACGTGAGAAAATGATGTTATCCATTTTTTTTCAATTTCAGAATCTTCAAGGTACATTTTTACAGGTACACTACTTGACACATTTTCAGACAAGACCTTCAGTATTGGTCAAGTTGCTCACTGACTGAACTCGAACAGACGTACAGTACAGGAGCAGATTACTGCTTGTGGAATGAACCTGTAATGACAATAGGTTAGTGAGCTTATATTCCTTGCTCCTGTCACAGCAACTATTATGATTCTTAAGTAATGGTGAATATATTGGTAACAATAAATTTTCAGAAGATGATGAAGCCGTTTGCGGGAACGGAATCGTCGAAGATGGAGAAGAGTGCGACTGCGGGCAATTAGTTCAGTGTTTTGCAGATATTTTTTTAAGTGTTTTAATATTTTCCAAACATCAAATATTTCAGGGCTGCATCACCCACACTTGCTGCGAGGCAACTACGTGCAAATTGCGTGCAGGAGCACAGTGTGCTTCTGGTAAATATAAAATATCCATTTTTAATACAATTTGATTTTTTTTAAATTTTGCAGGAGCCTGCTGCGATATGAAAACGTGCTTGGCCGCTCCCACCACTCGAATGTGCAGGTATTTGTGCTGAACATGCCGGAGAGATCATTGGAGTCGGCTTGAGTTACTGTTCATAATATTCACGAAACGAATCGGAAAATGCTTTCAAACGAATCGAAAAATGCTCTCATAATGTTCATGAAACTTATCGAAAAATATTATATTCATGATAACCGGGCTTCAGAGACGCAAAGAACACATGTGATCTGCCCGATTACTGTGATGGTGACAACGCTGAGTGTACTGTAGACAAGCATTTGGAAGATGGAGAAGCGTGTCCTGACGATGAGAATGTTAGTAATTTATGTATTTTTGGGTGTTATCAGCATAAAAACCGTAAAAAATTCACCGAATTTGATTTTTTCATGCAATTTGCTACGGTGGTCGCTGCGGCTCTCGTCTCTTACAATGTAAGGAGATATGGGGCGAGCAGGCCCTGCCCTCGCCCGACTCGTGCTATAAGGACGGCAATTTGTGCAAGATCCCGAGGAGCAAGGGGATGTTCGGCGGTTCGGGCGAAGAAGTGACGGTGAAGGTGACACGTGATCACCTCTGCAAGGAAAAGTGGGCATTATTTAAAAAAGATTCTTTATGTATTCTAATAACGTTTTTAATATAGTTCGAATGCTTTCCAGAGACAAAATGTGCGGGATGTTACGCTGTTCAGTCGGAGATTTTAATGAGGCGAAAGGACATATTACCGGCTGGCATTATACGTTCTCGACGGAGGTTTGCGTGCAAACCGATAATCAAAAATAGATGAATTTCAGGAGCAATGCAAGGTCATGTTCACGGAATATCAAAAGGACTACAAACCACATTATTTTATGGGCATGACACCGGACGGAGCCGCCTGCGGAGACGGAAAGGTAGACATGAATCGATTTCAGATCAAATAGCTAACCGGCGATGGGATGGTACCCCCATAATGCCAAACCACCTTTACCTTTGTTTATCCCCATTCTCCGAGTACGAGATGAATTTCGGTTTCACATACACTTTTCCAATTTTCGCATAAGCTAGCACTACGTATTTGCTTCAAATTCAAAACTTGATTTATTCAGATGTGCGTAAAGCAACAGTGCGTTCCTTCACCGATGGCGCCTTCCTACAAGCCGGAACCGGAGCCGGAGCCAGGCAACGGATCGATAAACAGTCTATCCATCTACCTTCTACTGACTTTCTTTGCCATCCGGTTTTGAAAGGCCGTAAAGAGAACAGAAGTCGAATAAATCAATCTTCACCATTTTATCGTTCATTTATTTCTGAATACCATATATTTTCCTAAATCACAATATCAAAAGCTAAGCCTATTGTTCAGAGATAAACTAATTAAATTACCCTCATCATTATTCTTCTTTATCTCCCTTTCCTTTCCCTCATTTCTCCCTCATTCGACAGTGAACAGTGGTTGGTTACTCGTCCCTCCCTTCTCAATTACTGAATATCAGGTATTTTTGTGAATATTTAATGAAAGATCATAACAATTTGACTTTATCATTCATTGAATGACAGCTAGTTCGATGTCATGTCCGATCGATATTTCGCATGCCGGAATAAGTCTATCGCCCCTCTCACTCTTCACTTTACTTACGTCGATTGTAAGTTTATCAAAAATAATTTCCATCGGTAAAAAATGTAATGTTCAAATTACCTTTCTCGAATTTCCTTTCCATTTCCATTTTTTTCCATTTTCCTTTCTAGACTAATCACACCTACACTCACCCTCTTTTCTTCCGACACGATGAGCACGAATTCTCCATCGATTTCTACCCATCGATCGCCGTTTTCACACCCGCTGAGATGCGAAATCGCACCAAATACCCGGTAAGAAATTAGGATAGCAGATCGTATTGCAAAGATGGCTAACGTTATGATGGGTGTGAAAATGTTGCATAACCTCCTCCTAGAAGAGTGCCTATTGAACTGTCCTAACTGCAACATGTTTATCTTCCGATTGCCTTTTTTTGTTTCAGAGTTCGTTCTGCCACTTTCAAGGCGCAAATAATGACGGATTTCGCGCATGGCTCTCCGCTTGTCGTCCCGATTCACTTCTGATGATTTTGAATGCTCCTTTCGCCAGTTTCTCATTGAATCACACGAATGGGACATTCAATCTCGTCTCCAGCGGGAACGATTCCTGTGGTGGGTGGGCTAATATCGTTATCGTTGATTCTTTGAGAAATTGTGATGCTTCTTTAATCAAAGGTTTGAATGTTGTTTTTCAGATCTTCTACGGAATCACCTCAGCAAGCGATCATCCTCGGACTTTTCCCTACATGATCAGTCATTGCCAGAATACTACAAAGAGTATAGTCGAATATTCCCGAGAAAGAGATACGTCGAATATGCGATGATCGCAGATTATACACTGGTATGAAAATAAAGATGAAATAGGAAAGAAAGTGCCATGCAATTATATCTCCATATCTCTCGATGCGTGTCGATAGCCAGATATTTTAGTAATCGCAAAAAAAATCCTAGAAAGATCATTAAAAACGTAGATGCTCTGAAAACGTATTTATATTTGTAAATTACTATTGCAGTTCAAAATGCACAGAAGAGACAAGGATGCGGTTGTAGACTTCATGTTGGCTGCACTCAATATGGCGAATTCCGTGAATTTTCATATTTTCAAATAAAAATAAAATTTAAAATTCAGTTTTACGATTCGCTCAACATCGAGCTTCGATTGGTGCACTTGAGCATCATCGAAACGCCAAGCAAAATCGATTTCTCCGATCATATGATGGTCCTGAATTCATTCGGTCAATATATCGAGCAAGAATTGAATGATTTCAAATACGACCATGCGAATGTTATGATGTAAGCATTTTTTTTTTGCAAACTTGGAAGTGTTTTTTCCATTTTTTATTGCTAAATTTCAGCGGAGGACAACGTTTCGGGATGGAGCTAGGTCTCGCATATGAAAGCCGAATTTGCAGCCCAGAAAAGCTGCGATTGTCTTTGTCCTGGTCCGAGGTATAATGATAACTTTATAAATATTCATAAATCTAACAAAATTGAGGATATCGGTGGTACGAATGCGCATCAGATGGGTCACATACTGGCGCACGAAATGGGCCACGGTCTGGGCATGAAACACGATGGCCCGCAAGCTGAGGCCGTGTACGTGTTTGAATAATTTTCTGAAACTAAAAAAAGCATTTCTTTTATTTTCGAAAAAAAATAAGAAAATCGCTTTTCAGGTGGGGAAAGTGCGAGTGTAAGATGTCACGCTGCATCATGTTCGCCTACGCCGACCAAACGTATTACATTTTGCACACATATATTTACTGTTCTGCGCGTAACGAAATTTCGAATTAAAGAAGGTGTCCCACGAACCGCGCGAGCGACTATGCAAAGTGAGGAATGAGAGGGCACCCTCTCCTCATCTAGCATACTCTCTCGCTCGTTGCCTGCTTTTCAGGGTCATATGGCACGCAGCCAAATGCTCATATCTCAGTTTAAAGGAAAATTGAAAATATGGGAGTTTCGAAAGTGTTATCAGGTAGCCACGACCCATTATCTCACATCGAGAATTCAGTTAGCCAGATATTCGTGGGACACCACCTTTAACTACGTTTACAATATAGCAAAACATGGAAACATTCAATCAACTCTTTCCGCGCGGGCGCCTGTTTTGAAATTCGTTCTTATCATTTTTTTAATGTGATAGAAAGCGGTTGTCGTATTTTTTCATATTATAAAAACTTCATAAGAAAAAAAGAAGGTTCTAACAGATAATGATTATCCAAAATAGTAAAGCGGTTGTGATCGAAGTTGTATGGTTTCTATACTCTGTCATTCAGGTACGATTACCAATATTGGTCGAGTTGTTCACTGAAGGCTCTCGAACAAATGTACAAAGTGCAAGCGGATTACTGTCTATGGAACGATCCCGGAGAAAGTGCGAGCCTCGGTACGCAGTATTACTTTTTAAAACTATAAAAACTGTATCCGTACTTTGAACTCTGGTAATTATAAATGTTATTTTCAGAGGAAGCTCGTTGCGGTAATGGAATAGTAGAGGACGGCGAGGATTGCGATTGTGGACCGTTGGTATGGAAAGTTTTGCACTCGTTTGGATGTGAACAATCGGATTAAACAAAAAACTGATTGATTTTTTTTCGTTGAGAATATTATTCGAATGTTCGAATCCGATTAAGTTCCGCATAACCGGAATGGACGTAACAAAATTAATCTATATTAGGGCTGCATCACGCACGATTGCTGCGATACTGATACGTGCAAGCTGCGTCCTCAAGCGCAATGCGCATCGGGTAAGCCCAATTATTGTTATTGTTATTAATTATTATTATTATTAAATTATTATATTATTAGTATTAAGTCAGATTCACTGAATTAAGTCGCAGCTTTTTAGCTAGACTAGTCTAAAATGCTGAAAAAATGAACAGATGAAGCCCTTACGCTGCTCAGATTTAGTCTGAAATCGACAGTAGTTCCCTTAAAATGTGGCAAGGCAGCTCAATATTTAAAATTTATTGAAGGCTCTTGCTGCGACGTAACAACCTGCTCAATTGCCTCGTCTAAGCAAATGTGCAGGTATAAAATAGTATTCAGTTATGGGTAATAACTAGAGTGCGCAATTCGGGTCGGGTAATCGGGTAGGAGACCGGGTAGGAGAGACGATTTTCGCGGAATGACATTACCCGACATCCGACCCTCGAAACGCGCCATTACCCGACATCCGAGTACTTTTACCGTATGCGAGAACGTTACAAAGGACGCTAAAATAGCTTATTTACTGATAAATGTGAAACTATACCATCCTAGAACATTAGATGGATACGCAGACAGTTTAATGTTTGTCTGAGAAGCAATTTGCACTGCTTTGCTTTTGAGTCGATTCCATCTCCAATTGAACATGATCGTGTGCGTTTTTCTTCAGATTCATCGAATGTAGTCGGGAGACGATATTTGAAATGTATTTGAGGTTAGTAACGAACGGATGGGTTAGCTAAAGGAAACTTTCATGGACTGGAATCGCCCTAGTCGTCGTGTTTTGACGCTAACCAGTCATGAAATAATCGAAAAGAGCTCAAAATCACACAAGGGCAGGTTTGCAACATGAAAGCACATGGGAACGCCTACTAAACTTGGAAACGAACCTTTTCACCTCCATTGACCAGTTTGTTGATCAGTTTGTGAGACTCGGAAGTACTCTCGAGGTGCGACAGATGCGAAATCCAAAGCAAAAGGTAGTCCAAACGCAGAGAACATCACGAGAGACCGCTCATGATGAAGGGAAATGGCCGAAATGGTCAGCAATTTCAATCGCGGCTCATTAGAATTAGCAATACGCGATTTTAACGTTCGGATGTCGGGTAATGGATCATTTCTCGCGCATTACCCGACATTCTCCTCCCTCTCATTCCTCGCAGTCGGGTACCCGAGATGTCGGGTAGTGTCACATTGCGCACTCTACTAATAACCATTCGTGATCGTGCAATTCCGTATTTAAAAAATGCTGTCATTGTCAGAGGCGCGAAAACGTCGTGTGACCTACCCGAGTACTGCGATGGAACCAGTGTTGAGTGTGCGGCAGTGGACAAGCACCGACCCGATGGAGAAACGTGCCCGGATAACAAACATGTTAGTGCTTTTATTTCTCGTTTTTTCAGGCTTTTTATGTCTTCTTTCCCCAAATAATGACAAAAATGTAGGCGATTTGCTACGGCGGGCGTTGCGCATCGCGTGTTTCGCAGTGCAAAGCGATGTGGAGAGACGATGCGCGTCATTCTGCCGAGTCCTGCTACCGGGACAACGAATGCGCACCTATTCAGGTCCGTGCCTTCGATTTTCAGTCTAACTTGAACATTTTAATAGGTGTTTGTGCACTGAAAAACGTATATTATTCAAGGTCCACGGCACAGTCGTAAATTCGATGACGAAATGCGCAGAGCGGTGAGTTTTGTAATGATATTTATATAAATTTTTCAATATTTTTTGCGGAACAATTGCCGTTTTCTAGAGACGGCATGTGCGGGTTGCTGCACTGTTCTGTGCCGAATTTCGATCCGGATCCAAGGAATAAGGAGTACAATAAAGGATGGGCCATGCACTTCAGCACAACGGCAAGTTGGCTACCTTTATGTGTCGAAAATCGCTTTGTCTTTTAGAATGTGCGCTTAGAATTACATCATTCTAGTTCTCCAAAACTATTTTAAAAATTGTTTCAAATGAGAGCAATCACATTTGAGGACAAGTGCAAGCGTGCGTACATTGAATATCAAGAGGGATATGTGCCGGAAGGCTATCACATGGGCATGACACCGAATGGAGCGAGTTGCGCGAAGGGAAAGGTTAGCGGCAAATAGTACAGCTCGAAAAATGAATGACACCGTCCTCTCTTCATTTCACACACTCCCTCTCTGATCGGTGAGTGAGCGCGTGAAAGAGAAAAAAATACCCGTATTTCGAACTCTAGTACTTAAATATGCGGAACTGGTTTTAGTGTTTTTTCTATAGAACATACAATGTGAAACATGCTGATCATGATTTTTGAGCATTTTGCTCCATATAATGCAGGTAGATAAACAAAAAAAATCCAGATTTGCGTAAATCAGAAGTGCGTTCCATCGTCGATGGCGCCTGTCTACCCAGAGCCGGACGACGGCGAGCCGGACAGTGTATCGACAGCCAGTCACGCCATCTGGATACTGATTGGATTCATAATTTCCCGTATCTGGTCCGAGTAGATCAAGAAAGACATCAGAAGTCGAATAAATCATCTTAAAATTATGCATTTACTCGAGTTGCCATCAAATCTGAAATGATAGTGATAGTGAGACTTCAATTGTTTACATTTCAACCACCGGCTTGATTACTTCTTTCGTTTACATCCCACGTCTGACAAACAGCCAATTCAGTGGAATGTGCGTGACCTGCCATCGATTTATCGTCATGTTTGTGTATGTTTTGTTTTGTGAAAAGTCAATATATTTTTTATTGGTTAGAAAGTATTGTAAAATAAAAAAAATTATTGCAGCCTCACTGCCTTAAACATTTCCTTCGTTGAGTATTTCGAGAACAATCCGGGATATCGCTACTCAATACAGAAACGAATTCGTGTCGTCCAATACTCCGAATGTCACTCTTTCTACTTCGACAATTTCGCTCTACCCATTTATGATTGGAAATTTCCTCAATATTTGATTTTTCTATGCGCGAATCTTCTCAAAAATGCATTCACCAACATATGGAACGAGCAGAAACAAATTAGGAAAAGCAGGCAGAGAAGTTGGTGTATGCGTCGATTTAAAGGGGGATAGGCATCAATCAAAGTTGGTGGGTCCCACCACGAAAAGCCTGAAACGTTGCGATCCTACTGTAAACTGCCCAAGCTCTACGCACTTATCATCGTGACTCTGGGCAAGGAGATCACCATGGCTCGTAGCCTAGCGGTTGTGCTTTTGCCTAGCTTTCCAACACCCGTTGGTTCGACTCTAGAGTGCGCAATTCGGGTCGGGTAATCGGGTAGGAGACCGGGTAGGAGAGACGATTTTCGCGGAATGACATTACCCGACATCCGACCCTCGAAACGCGCCATTACCCGACATCCGAGTACTTTTACCGTATGCGAGAACGTTACAAAGGACGCTAAAATAGCTTATTTACTGATAAATGTGAAACTATACCATCCTAGAACATTAGATGGATACGCAGACAGTTTAATGTTTGTCTGAGAAGCAATTTGCACTGCTTTGCTTTTGAGTCGATTCCATCTCCAATTGAACATGATCGTGTGCGTTTTTCTTCAGATTCATCGAATGTAGTCGGGAGACGATATTTGAAATGTATTTGAGGTTAGTAACGAACGGATGGGTTAGCTAAAGGAAACTTTCATGGACTGGAATCGCCCTAGTCGTCGTGTTTTGACGCTAACCAGTCATGAAATAATCGAAAAGAGCTCAAAATCACACAAGGGCAGGTTTGCAACATGAAAGCACATGGGAACGCCTACTAAACTTGGAAACGAACCTTTTCACCTCCATTGACCAGTTTGTTGATCAGTTTGTGAGACTCGGAAGTACTCTCGAGGTGCGACAGATGCGAAATCCAAAGCAAAAGGTAGTCCAAACGCAGAGAACATCACGAGAGACCGCTCATGATGAAGGGAAATGGCCGAAATGGTCAGCAATTTCAATCGCGGCTCATTAGAATTAGCAATACGCGATTTTAACGTTCGGATGTCGGGTAATGGATCATTTCTCGCGCATTACCCGACATTCTCCTCCCTCTCATTCCTCGCAGTCGGGTACCCGAGATGTCGGGTAGTGTCACATTGCGCACTCTATTCGACTCCCGCCGAGCGCAATCCTCACTATTACCGCTATTTTCGACTCCCAATCCAATAAAATCAATACGAGAATACAGTACCCCAAACCTTGCCTGAAATATCAATGAACTTAAAAATTCCGTAGTGAGCTTCAAAGGCATTTCTAGAACTTCGGATAAAGTGATCTCTGATCGGGTAGCCATTCTCTATCATTCCACGTTGCCAGTGTATGCACGAAAATATTGATGCCTATCCCCCTTTAAGAGAATGTCTGATACCTTAATTGCCCGTACTCTCTCGCTTCTCTGATCGACGCAAGAATATTGCAAAATTTGAGGATGAGATGGCTGTCCGTTGATTTATTGTTCTTTGGCATAAAATTATTCATGTTTTTACAAATTATGTTTTTTTCTAATTTCAAAGTTTTCCTTGCTGATTTATTTCCTTCTCGCCGCAATGGATTCAACGATTTGCAATAAGGCTCATGAGGCGTTCGTAAACGATGTTGAAGCGTGACCAGAGGGGAAACGATTATGATTCGAAATCGACGCCGAAAAATCGATAAAAAAATAGTTCTTTCAATTTCATTAAATTTTAAAAAAAGTTCCTTGTTCGATCAAATCGTTCAAAAAAATGGATGCAAATGAAGTGGAAATCATTGGGTGCAATCGAGACAAGGTTAGCAATTTCTATTTATGTTAACTAGTTCGTTATATTCAAGTATTTCAGGCCCGCAAACTTGTTCCAGGAGAAAAAATTCGCAATATTTATCTAGAGGCATTGGGCGTAACTCAAGTGATGCTGAACGCAAAAAATGATTTAGAGGTACATAATCGTTTCATGCACTAAAAATAAAAATATTGCAGCAATTGAGATCTGCCGTTACCTCGCTCGAGAATAAGCGCCTTGAAATTGAGAATGAAGACCATAAAAGGTTTCATTTAATCATTTTTCAATGTTTTTAAATGGCTTTATTCTAGAGATTTCCCGTTTCGATCAATGATTTATCGACTATCGAATGCATTTGAAAACAGCCTGAGATCTATCATACAAAAGGAGGAGTTTAAACAAAACACAGCAGTGATCAAAAAGGTACGATTTTTACAACGCACTGAAAACTTAATTGTACAATAAATGGAAGCCGAAGAATTTCAGGAAATCGATCATTCCGAAGAGCAAGTTTATAATGGCGCATATGAAACAGATGTGAAGGAAGAACTAGAAGACGAATTTGATATGCAGTTTCCTATGAAAGCCGAGGTGATGAAGGTGATTCTGAATAAAACTCACAAAATATCATTTATTAGGTAAAACGATATATCGACAGGGTAGATCCAGAGGACGACCATACAACGAACCAGATAGCGAAAAAGGAAACGAAGTTTAAAATTTCGAAATCTTCGGGAAAGCTCACTTGCACTATCTGTAACAAGACTTTCGTTAGTAAATCGAGCATAAAATATCATATGAGGCTTCACTCAGGCGAGTATACTTATTTGAACTGATTTTTCGATTGCATTCTGAAAAATGTAAAACATATTAATTTTGTCAGATGGTGAAGAGGAACGTTGCCCATACCAATGCAACGAGTGCGGAAAGCGGTTTTCACAGATTGGCACATTCAAGAGACACACCAAAATTCATTTGCGTAAGTTTTTCTCAATTTTTCAATTGGAAATAATTAATTTTCAGCCGATGATCATCCCGACAAGAAGCAATTCGGATGTGAGATCTGCGGAAAAACATTCTCGCAAAAAAGAGCCCTTCAGAATCACAGTGCAACCCACTTGGGTAAGTGGAGATTTGTTCATGAATCATCATGAATTTATTATAAATTTGCAGAGAAGGAGAAACGATGTCTGCCCCATCAGTGCACCCAATGCCCTATGAAGTTCGCGCAGGCTTGTGTCCTCAAACAACACATGATAGTTCATCTCGGTCAGTTTAAGTTTGAAAGCAAATACAGTTCCGAACACTTTTTTTAGCTTCTGACGACCCTCAAAGGAACAAAATTAAATGCGAAGTTTGCGGAAAGCTGATTGCTTCTTCCAGTGTTTTCCGGCACAAACTTACACATTTCGGTGGGGATTTAGAGATTTTTAACGAACCAAGAATTATCTCGAAATATCTTATTATATTTCAGACAGCAGCGATCCTAGACGGGACAAATTCAAATGCGACATTTGTGGGAAAACATTTACCGAATTTAACAGTGTTGTGAAGCACGAGCAAACTCACATGGGTTAGTTTTACCCTTTTCTTGTTAAATTTTTTTCCCATTTTAAATTATAATTTATAATCAGGATAATTGATTAATGACACAAAAAAAACTATTTAGATGATGATGACCCTCGAAAAAAGAAATTCAAATGTGGCGAATGCGGAAAGATTTGTACAACGAAGAGATCTTTGAATATGCATAAACTTCGTCATATACGTACGTTCCTAAATTACGTATTCGAAAGAATACTATACTATTCAATGTTTAGGATTCTATTTGTAAATACTGATTAGGAATAGTTTGAAAATAATGACCTGTACTTTCCATGGTCTGCTTTACGCCGTTGTATTTAGCCGAAAACGATCCGCTCAAGGAAAAGTACAAATGCGATGTATTGTGTGCGGAAAATGTATTGTGGGCAATCCTTCACAACTCGCCAGGCACAAGGAAACGCATCTAGGTTAGTTTGCAGTTCTATTATATCAATCTATCTATCTATTATATGTATCAAGTAACAAAGTTCGGTTCCGATTCTAGGGAATACCGAACCTTTTCTCACACTCTTTCCCAATTCTCTTCTGTATTCTGTATTGCACTGTCAATGGGTGTGTTCAGATATCAATGATCCCGAGCAAGCTCGACGCATACGTCCGTTCGAATGCACTCAATGCGATAAATATCTACGCACAGCAGCTGATCTAAAAGTGCACATGACTCTTCATACTGGTGAGTGTGATATTTACTTATTTATTCCTGAATTGCTGAGTTTTCGGTGTGAGATGTCACCTTTGCCAGATTACCAGGTCTATTCGATCATACTCATTTTTCATTAAGGAAACTATCCGTACAAGTGTGAACGATGCGGCAAAGGGTACAACAAGAGAAGTCGAATGAAGAAACATTTTGAGGTGAGATGCGAGAGCGAGAAATCAAATATATTTTTAAAATATATTTTAATAATTTGTTATTGCAGAACGCTTGTCGGGCTCGTGAACGGAAACACAACTTTGCGATGAGAATAAAGAAGGAAGAATCGTCATTTGAAAATAGACAAACAAAAATTGAGCGCGAATTGAACTTATGAATTGTTATGGGCGAAACGAATATTCTTTTATGTGTATAGTTGTATTTGAATGGCATAAAATATTTTATTTTCGATTCGCCGTTCTTACAATTTCTTAAAGTTCGTAAAGTGATTTCTCTACGTTCATAAACGCTTCCAGAGGTAAAACACGTTTATTGGTGTTAGAAATACCTCTAAAATTCACACGCTATCTTCGCTATCCGGCCGATCAGAGCGATTGTAATTAATGACATGTAATAATAATATTAATATTTATCAGTGTCGCTTTCTGGGCGCTGATCAAGATGGGGTATCATAAGACCGTTCTTCTTTCAAAATGATCATTTCGAGGAGTCTCGGGCCAGTAGATTGGTCTTCTTTCCTTGTCACAGTCGCAATGAATGGAGAAAGAATCCTGCTCCCTTGATTCCCGATAGGGCTGTTGACGGAGTTGCACGTAGATTGAGTCCCACTGTAGGTCGAATACGAAGCCTGGCGTGTGCTGGAGTCTTCTGTGTGCTCGAGTCCTCGAAACTCGAAAATCTTTGAGCGAGAGATACGAGCCTGGATTCTGAGGGACCAAACATCTTAGGCGGTCATACCCATCACACGGCGACCAGTCCGGCTTGGATGGGGATTCCGATCTTGTTGAGTCGTTGGCAGTATAAATTCAGACAAAGATAAGGTACCTTTCGAATGCGATGTTTGCGGAAAGAAATTCGCAGTGACTGGAAATCTGAAGCTATACAAATTAACTCATTTGCGTGAGCAATTCAAACAGAAGTTAAAATAGTACTAAAATAGTACTAAAATAGTACTACTTTTTCAGCTGAAGATCACCCGTTGAAGCAGAAATTTAGGTCAGCTCGATTCACCTGTGAAATTTTCACCTGCACCTGCCATTCACCTGCGATTCACCTGCGATGAAACATTCACTAGCAAGAGATTGGCCGTACATATGCGAAAACACATTCAGAAATTCGAATGCGCAGTGTGTGGCATGAAATTTAAGCTAGCCGGAAATCTTCAAAAACATATTGCGTGAAAACACGGACGTGGGAATGCGGTCAGCACTTCTAATTTATTTTATTCCATAACATTTTCTATAGCTAATCAGTCGCATTGCAACATCTATCAATGAAGATAGTAAAGAGGACGAAAAAGAGATTTCGGATACAGAAAACGATTTCGATACATCATCGGGTGAATCGGATTCGAACGAGGATGAGTGAGAATGGAGCTTGATCGAGCCTCAACGAAGACTAAATATTAAAACTGCTGACGTATTCCGTACATTGTTGCTAATAAATGTGAAAGTGTATTTCGTTGCAATAACGTCGCTTTTTTCTTTTCTGTTTTGTTTGTGTTCTAAGTATAAAAGTGAGAGACATCACCCGAGAACAAAATTTATCAAATTATATTTGTTCAAAAAATTTTGCTAGGCATTTTTTATTCAACTTCATACTTCAGTTTTTTTTTTACTTTTTTCAGAATGAATGTTTCACGATCATACTCAATTGATTAGGTAATTGTATAGCTCGATGAAATTAGGCAGTGCCAGTGGGTAAAAGTAGACAGTTTATTGTCCGGCATCCGCCCTTGGGAATTGTAAAACGTCGTAACCGAGAGGAGAGAGTTCGACAAGTTTTCTCTCTTAAGAACTGGTGGCATCCGAGTTCCTGATCACATGTACAACTCTCCTCTTTCAGCGCAAAGATAGAGGCGCATGTTATGGTATTGGCGTGTAATTGGGATTCCCGCGATTTATACTTTTCTCTCAATATATTTACCATGAATTTATTTATCTATTTTGCCAGGAGCTTGTTAAGCGAATACGTTTTTAGTATTCTTTTTAGTACAATGTCGGTTTTAAAGATCTGGAAATTTTAAAACAAAATTTCAGTTGTTCAATAGAAAGAAGATGCTCGGGCAAGAGGATCTTGGAAATGTTCTCAAAAATGCTGTAAATTCATTGCAAGCTTTGATGAAAAAAGATCACGATTCGGAAGTAAGTTGACGTTCTGAATTATTAAATAATAAAATATTTTTAACGAGAAATGGTATTCTTTTTTTTAGAAAATCGAATTCGCTGTAACTTCGGTAAAGATGGAGCTTACGCGCAATGAAAACACAGAACTGACAAGGTGATTTTTCTTTTTTAATGTGAAAGAATATCCATTTCCAGTGGTTCTACTTTTCGATCAATGGTTTATTGTCTTCCGGAAATGCTGGAAACGACACTAAAATGGATAAATGAGAGGGAGAAGAGTCGTCTATGTTTGACTGTGCAGAATCGTCACCATCAGAAAGCAGGCGTGATGAAGCAAGTGAACAAAGATGTAAGTGAAGTTTACTTGAGCAAGATAATGGAAATGATATTGTTATAAGAAGTATCCAAAGATCATCCAAAGTAGATGATTGACGAGGACAATTTCAGGTCGGTGCCCATGACCTTTGTGAGATTTCCGATCACGAAGGCGAGGGACATAATCAAGCAGTGATGGAACAAACGACTTTAATGGAGACAACTAAGATAAAGGTATAAAATTACGACAATAGTACTTTATCCGCATATTTTTTCATATAAAACATGAATGTTTACAGGACGGAGAAGATGGCCTTTGCGCTGTATCGGACTACGAAGACGAGAACGTACACGATACTTCGAAGAAAGGTGGCGATTCCAAACAAGAACTGGTAATGATTACACCTATATTTCTATATGGTACTCCAGGACTGAACCGAGGACTCCGTCCATCTATTATTATGGGAGAAAAATGCAGAATCATTGAATCTTCCTAATGATCATTTTCCTGTTTTCTCAATAGTCGTAGGGGATTCTCTCCGATTATAATGTTTGTAATGTTTCAGCCATCCGACGGTAGCGACGACGATTCGGAATCTGGTGCGGCTACTGACAATGACGCAGATCAGTCTAGGCCAACGAAACAGAGCGGGAAATTCACATGCGAATTCTGCAACAAGAATTTCGCATATAAGTGCTCGCTCAAATTACATCGCAGAAAGCACTTGGGTGAGTTAGACAAATCTTCCTAATGAAATATACATTAATGCTCAAATCATTTGCAGAAGATGAAGAAACGCGAAAACCGCACAAGTGCGACCAATGTGGATACAGATGCAGTTTAATTGGCAAACTCAACGAACATAAGAAAACTCATTTGCGTTAGTTTATTTTGTTACCTTTTATCAAAAATGATTAATTTATATTCAGCCCCATCACTCAAGTGTGATATTTGCGGAAAGTTCTTAGCGACTCGAAAATCACTGAGGGACCACAGGAGAAGGCATTTGGGTTAGTATTTTATCTCCAAAATATTCGATATGCATTAATTATTGCAAATTGTATGTAAATGATTGTGAGTGATTTGTTTCAGAAGAACCTCGATTTAAGTGCGAAATATGTGGAAAGGCCTATTTCGTGGAAGAAGTTTTAAAATATCACATGAAAAAACATACTGGTATGATCTTATTTTTAATGTTTTTTATTAATATTTTTAATTACACCATTCACAGAAGACGAAGCAGTTTGGAAACCACACAAATGTGAGAAATGTGAAATGCGTTTCATTTCTCTTTCGCATCTTGAAGATCACAAGGAAACTCACCTCTGTGAGTTATTTCTCGCTAAATTATTCCATAAAATGTTCGTTTCAGCTCTAGAAGAAAGACGTAAATTTGAATGCCGTACTTGTGGGAAACTTTGCGCATCGATCAAGAACCTCATGATTCACAATCAAACACATATTGAAGGTACGTTTTCAATAATGCGTAGAGCGAATGATTAAAGCGAGCTACCACATATTTTCCAATTCAGACAAGCCTCTATTCCAATGCCATCTCTGCGATAAATCATATAAATATGCGGCAAACCTCAGGGAACACATGAACACGCATGCTGGTATGCTTTCACCTTTCATTCATCTTTAAAGAAGGATAGGCACGAGTTTTTGGTCACATAAACTGGCTACGTTGTGCAGTAGGGAATGGACACCATATCAGATATCACTTTATCCGAAGTGTCACAGATACCTCTAAACCGAGTTATGGAATTTAGAAGTTTGCTTGATGATGCAGGCAAGATATGGGGTACTGTAACTTGATGGAGGTATTGATTAATTGGACAGAATAATTTAAAAATGAAATCGGCAAGAGAAGAATTACTGGGAGGGGAATCGAACCAGTGTCCTCAGTAACGCTAGGCGACAGCGCAACCGACTGCGCTACGAGGAGAGTTGGGAGAGGGAGATCGTGGAGACACTGTAAATCTAGCTCGAAATAATTGTGCGCGCTAGGGTTGAATGTACGACGAAAAATGGTTATCGATATTTCATGCACATTTTATATGTGACATATAATTACGAGAACTATACATTTGATCTCGAGGAATGGTTGACAAGATACTCACAACCTTGTGAGACTAGCTCTATTCCTGCATCCCCTGCACGGCAAAAAGCCACCTAGATTTCCCACATTACATTTGTACTAAACTCAAACTAACTATGCTCAAAAAAATAGGTCTCGTAACAATTTAACATCTATGTATCACACTGCGCTGGCTCGTTCATGGATATACTGTATCATTTTATCGATTCAGTAAATCAACAATAAATACAAGGAGAAAGCATCAACATCATTAACGAACGAACATATATGGTATATACAAACCAACAATACAAATAATAACGATTCGAAACTAAGGTCATTGACTGAAGATCAAAGATCAAACAAGAAATCAATAACTCAACAAGATGCTACAGTGGAAAATGCTAATCTTTGAACATGCGAAGTTCCCTAACTAGAACACAACCTTAGACGGCATTTAGTGGCTGGATACGGCACCAGTCCCGGGAACGTCGTCGGAGGCAGCTGCGGAGAGAACTTCACAGGGGGTCTGCAAGAGGAAATAATTAGAATTTGTTCCTCAACTGTGGTCACGAAATTACCAGATGATATTTGCAAATTCGAAAAAAATAGATGGGTACGGTAGCATCTTCGATATTGGCTTATCGAATGAGAATATCGTGATACCAGACTGCTTGTTTTGGTCATTGACTATGTTCAAAAGAACGCAATATATACACAATCACGGTCTTGTTAGTGAATGCCTTTGGTCAGAGAGCCACATTACCGTACCTTGCGTGCTCAAGGTGCGCGGGCGGCACCAAATTGGCGAAATCCCAATCATCTGGCGAGCCGAGTTGGCCGAGTGAGCGCATGCTCTCAGCGAGAGGCATCGCCGTCTCCGCCCATCGAGACTGTTTCCTGCAACGAACAAGGTTACAGGACATACATGTTTGTACCTACCGGACCGGTATTCAGACCACTGTTTATTTAATCGTGCCAGTTGTCAGACCACTAAATATCCGCGTTCAATCCCCCCCCCTTCATCTATGGAGACCAGTATCAGACCATTAAATATTTGTGGTTCCCGGTTTGTAATGAAAATACAGAACAACAGTCAATCGATAACCAGCAATAAACTACTCATTGTCGCTACCGTACCTCGTTCTGAGGGCGCAGCGTGGTGCAGTCACTGCATACGGTCGGCCAGAGGAGACCACTCGACAACGCAGAGCTGTCCCTCGATGAGACGCTGTAAAAAGAGGCGCATTTATTAATATTGATGTATTACGGAAGCATTTGTAAGGGACTATTGAAAACGATATCGGGCAAATTACCCGGAATACTCTCTGTAAATTAATTGGGCATTCGTAGGCAATGTTGGGGGTATTTCTCAGCGTTCCAACCAATGCTTACCAGTTTCAGAGCACTAATCACAATACAAATTGGACACGCTGGTCTGAGTGATTCAATAATCAGTAAATTCCACCGTACCTGGCCGCGCTGTGGTTGCGCGAGCGTGCGCACTGCTCGCTCCACGATGAACGACGAATCCTGGCTGCTGTCGCTGCTACTGTCGCGCGCAAACCCGCCCATCTGAACAAATAATCGATTATTAATTGAAATATCCCGAAATAAACAAAAAATAACAAGAATTAGCACTTTTGAAAGGTTTTATAAGTATGAAAATGTATTAAAAACTAGCCTTGTGGTAGGACATCGGGAGGTAGGCCACTCTGTCGGGTGGGTGAAATCGTTTGTCGTTCAGTCGATCAACCGATGGAGAGCGCTGTCGGCTACCGTTCCCACAACTGCAAACATGGCGCTTTAGGGCACGAGTTGGAGCAGCAAACGGGCAATACGAGAAGAACCACGACAAAAACAACCGCGCGGCGGTACCGCATGACGGAGGCAACAATGGAGAGAGCATTGGGTAATAAAAAAAATGAAATAAACAAAAGAACAAGCGGAAATGATCGCCAAACTGGAGCTGATTAACTGGAGCTGAGGAAAAGATTGACAATATCGGTACAACTTTTGGATATCATCAATTCAGTCCCTTTTGGGGATAGCGGCATGATCAAACAATAGTTTCCCTATATATTGAACTCGGGCAACCGATCAATAGCAAAATTAAATACAATTAAAGGACGGAAAAGTGAAAAAAATTGATAAATTAAAGCGGAAATAAAAGCGTTTCCAATAGGGACATTAAAGCCGGTGAAAGAAAAATCAAGAGCCGGGGAAAGGTAAATTTGGCGATTTCATTGACGATGCAGGCTCGGCGTGCCAGGACCATTGAAAACTGACTCGTGCCTATCCTTCTTTAATACACGAATTCTCCATTCTTGCGCTCGCGACGGGCGGTCGACTCTCACCCCCGCTCTCTTCCAGCACCAGTTTGGAGAATCCTCGTCCGTCAGCTTGGGGAACCCGACGAGTATCGCCCACTAGGATCATCAAGAGGAGGACCCAGGACGGATTCTTATCGGCTCTAGTGATCTACGGTCAAGAAAAGCCCCACTCAAGAAGACTGCTTCGTGAGTTTACTCTTAACCACGCAAGTCAGAACTTCGGCGGCTGGATGGACTACTTCGTGGCTCATGACCTATCGACTAAGCGCGAAGGACAATCGACACCAAAAAGATAAGAAGAAACCATCCCTTGGCCCATTGTCACTAAGTACGAAGATCCCAATCTCCTCCTCAATAATTCCTCCTGCAGGCCAATTGCCTTGATATCAGTATTGATCTAAATGTAGATGTAACACGAATGTTTTTTTCAGACAATGAAGAATTGAAGAAGCCTCATCAATGCGACATTTGTGGAGAGAGATTTACGGCTGCAGGGTCAATGAAAACACACAAGAAGAGAAAGCATATTCGCGAAGGTATATATTTTCTACATTCTTTGTTTATTCACTGAAATTTTGTGGATTGCCTAAGAATTATCGTTGTTAAATTATAGAGCATAACAATGATAATTACATTTTCAGCCGATGATACCTCGGAAAAAGCCCAGTGCGACATTTGCGGAAAGATTCTCTCCAAGCATTATGCTATGACAGCTCACAGGGAGACCCATATGGGTAAGTAATTTCATATTATTTTCCGGCATAAACGAATGATATTCAGAATTTTAAACAACTTTAAAACATAAATGATCATTTTATATTTCTAGCCGATGATGATCCTCGCAAGACCAAATTCGAGTGCGGTACATGCGGGAAGATTGTATCTCATAAATCCGCTCTGACGGCTCACGAGAGAACTCATCTAGGTAAACACAGTTTTAAAATATTGAGGTTTTATTTAATTTTAACTAATTTTAATTTATGATATTTTCACAGCTGTATTGGGCGTTATCCATTCAACGCATTTCGGATTTGGCCGGACTGGGCGCCGCCCAATTCCCGTTTTCAAAGTTCTTGTTCCATTCCACTCAGGGATCGATGTTTGATCGCGTATTTGCTTACAGATGAAAATAATCCCGATGAAGCGGAGCTCAAACGCCCTCACAAGTGTAAAAAATGTGGTAAGGCGTACCGAACTGCGGCCGTTCTCCGCCACCACATGATGAGGCACAACGGTGAGGAAATTACATTTTAATTGAAGCGTAAATAATGCATTTTAAAACTCCCATTAATAAAAAAGGCAACATAAAAACGTTTTTGATCACTAATTATAACAACAAATGTGTGCGTTTCAGGAGACTATCCGTTCAAGTGCAATCTCTGCCCGAAGAAATTCATTCTCGAGCATCTGTTGAGGAAACATTTAGAAGCTCACGAGAAAGGAACGGTCAAAAAACCGCATCGTCGCACTAAAATGTGCAATCTCTGCCCGAAGAAATACGCTACTAGAGTCGAACTAGAGAGGCACCTGAAAAGACATCAAGGTTTGTATATTTTAAAAAAAATATTTATTTTTTTACTAACAAATTTAGACAATTTAGACGGAATCGCGGGCTCATCGTCCGAAGGAGAAGGGGAAGATCTTGAAGTGATTTACTCTTGCGAACAGTGTCCTATGAAGTTCAGAAGTGAAGAACGATTCAAACTTCACCAGTTGCAGCATAATGGTGAGCAGTTTTTGCACTGGCCGAATCGGGGAGAATTCCGAATTTGAAACTCTGATTTATAATTTAAAATCTTCAGGTCGAGATGACAAGTACAAATGCAATGATTGCGGGTTGACTCTTGCTGGAAGAGAACACCTCAAAAAGCACATCATGAGAAAGCACCCGGGTCAGTTCTCTAGTAATTTTGTATTTATTTTTGTGCCCTCTTTCACCGAGCAATTTGAATTTTGCAGAGACTGCAGCGAACAACGAAAGTAAAGTGAGAAGACGAACAAAATTCGTACCGCATGCGCCAGCGAAGAAACCGCGACGTGCAGATTCTGAATCTGAATCTGAAGAATCAGAGGACATGAGCGATACGAATGATCACGAAATTGATAGTATTCGTGAATCGGATGAGGACATGAATGAAGCATAACGAGCGTTGATTTTTGTATTATTCAGTTTTAATCACCATCTCCTTTCTCATTTATAAATTCGCATGTGATAAAGAAAATGCATAATAGAGAATCGCATAGCAAGAAGTTCGAAATACCTTTCCCTTCTTGGTTCCTTTTAATGGCAGAATAAAAATTGCTATTCAGTGAACTGTTTCGCTTGTTTTCGTCGATCTAAAAAAATGATTGAGCTAGAAGTTCATTATCACAACGAAAGCTTTTAGTATCTTTTCGGCCAATGGTCCTAGGACAATGGGGATACACCTTTGAGATAACAAACAGTTACCCTATTACTTCACTAATTTGATCTTTGGGCAGTCGACGACATTTCGGCAACTGTGCCAACTTACTTTTGCCAAATACATACTGGAGTGCCGTAGACTCCTACTGTCCTCCCCTATCCAGTTGCTGATCACAGTATTAAGAAAAGGCAGGTCCAAATGCATTTCAAAAACAATGAAAAAGCTCCGCCCACTCATTTAAAAAATTGCTCCCGCAATAGTTTAGACTCCTATCGCGACTTTTCTGAAGCAACAATGGGATACGGTAAGGAATTTAATTGTTCCTTTTGCCGGCTCTTCGCCCGGCTCCAGTTTCAATTCCGTTTCTCAAGCTTTAATCGACTGTTTTTATGATTGTGTTGTAATTTTTGTGTAAATTTATGTTTAATTGATTTGTTTCAAGGTCGGCGAAGACATCGGACGTCGATTGGTACCTAGGCAGCGACGGCGTTAAGAGATACAGGTCAGACTACTTTCACACACCAATTTATTCTTTCGTTTTATATTTACCATGTTTAATTAGGTTGTATGCGGGTTGAATGCTCACTATTTTTATGCTGGCCCACAAGTAAAGCAATGCCGATTTCTCACCAGTTTTACCGGGTTTCTAATGTGTTTCAATGGACTGGCATTTCCATAAGGGAAGTGAAATCAACTTCCCCTTGTTCTCATTCGGAACAAAGTTATTATAATTCACTGTAATATTCAATTTGCAGCAGCCAGCACGTTCTGATAGAGACGCGGCGATTACTATGCCCCCACTCACCATTTTTCTAAGGTACTGACAATGAGGTACTCACTATTGTTTTAGCCGTAGATATATTAGATTTGTAGATAGCTTACAATATGTATGTATTTGTTTCAACCTCACCCGTTTTAACGATGTTTTCTTACATTACCTCGTAGTTGAATTGTTGATTAGTGACTGATCATTGCCTGGATTAGTATACGTATTCACTTGTACCACTTGTACCAGTGACTCTTCCCTCTCCTAAGATTGTATCCTGGATTAGGAATTTCGCACGACCAGAGACTATGGCATTTTCCACTTTACTATTTGTTTATGTCTAGTTAGATCTTTGATCTTTAGTCAACGAACTTATTTCAGAAGTTGAATACTAGTCTAGATTTATATTTTCGTTCGTTAATGAGATTGTATTTATTGTTGATTTTCTATATCGATAAAAACGATACAGTATACCCACAAATGAGCCAGCACAGTGTGGTACAATATTAGGTATTTCATTCGATATTAAACTGCTAAATAAATAAACCTACTTTGCTACACAAATGTGATGGAGGAAGTCTATGAGTCTAATCGGCGGAGTGGGAGAGAGGTGTGAATATAGCTAGTCTCTCAGATCTCGTGGGAGATGTCACTGTTAGCGCAGTGGGTAAAGCGTTTGCCTATCGTTCCTCAACCAAAAGTGCGGGTCAGGTTCGATTCTCCCGCTCGTCTTTTCTATTGCCAAGTTCTCCCGAAATGCATGGCGCTTAATACTGTGTGATATGTCATTTGCCGAAAAGCAGTGCATTGGGAAATGAACCTAAAGGTGAAAATAGATCACGGCATCACAGATTTGATCAGGGACCCCGAAAGTGTCATGGAACCCGGAAAACCGGACTGAGCCGAAAACATACTCATTTAGGTAAGATGCAAAATATAATATTGAATACCAGTCGATTTCGCCCCCGCCTCCGGCGGGGTCTTATCGGCTGGAAGGGTTCACCGCTGCGCACTTCGCTCCTCATTTGCCAATTTCGAAAGCGTGCAGAACATGTTTCAACATGTTTACAATGTCGTGACCTCTCGATTTGTTCACAGTTTCGTAACCTGTCTACATGACTTTCGCAATAATGGACAAACATACATCGGGAGGCCTCTCTCCTTTATTAAGGAGTATGATATTAAAAAAATACTTAACGATAACACGATCCACATTCCCAACTCCACATTCCCCGCTAGCGTGCACTTTATACGCCGGTTAGTCTCGCAACAGGTCACTGTTCTCACGGGTTATGCCACAGTTGCAGCTCAGATGTGGGGTAGTCGACGACGCGTTACGCGTTGCTAACCGACTCACACCTTTACTTGTGTTTAGATGACACGGATCCCGCGAAACGGCCATTCAAGTGTGAAGAGTGCGGCAAAAGCTTCAGAATGAAGATGAGTTTAGACAGGCACAAATCGGCCGTTCATGAAAGTATGCTGATTTTGTTAATTACTCGAATACAAGTGTAAATGTGAATGTAGAAAGCTACCCTCTATCATGCGAACTGTGTAGCAGGGGATTTTTCGATAATTGGAATCTAACAAAGCACATGAAGCGTCACGAGAAGCAAACTATTCGGAAAGGTGCCAACAAAAAGTTCACGGTGAGCAACATGTATTTATAATGAGGAGCATCGTTTTTATTTAATGACATGAAATATTTGTTATGCTCGCTCAGCTATTTCATGATCATCTCGAAATTTTCTAAGCCATCACAGCGATCCAATTTCAAGGGAATGGATGATGAGAACAGTTCGAGTGAATCTGAATGTGAGGATCAGCTATCAGATCGAGATGATCATGAAAGAAGTGATGAGGAATTTTGTGTTTCCATGAATTAAAATGTGGAGAAATGAATTGAGTGCAACTGAAGCACCGTGTATTGGTTCGATAAATAAATTATTAACAACGATTGTATTAGATACTTAAAGAAATATTTAAAAAAGAGATTTCAACTGACATCTTCAAAAGATCGGTCCTTTCAGTACAATGAGTACGAAAGGTCGAACTTGTCGATAGTTCCTCCATTATTATTAGAACCTACATTGTAGTCATGCTCACACGTTGTGCCGATTCTCACGGGCTCCAATACTCTGCGGCATGCTTTGACTCTCTCAATTTCACACGCTCTCTAACTTATTTGATCGAAAAGAGTGTTTGAAAACAAGGAGAAACGCGGCGGAATTTGTAAACACTTATGCGAAATGTGACATTAGCCGGAGATCCCGGACATATCAGCCTTCACAAAATTTTTAGCTCACTGGAATGCTAACCTATTTTTATCATGTATTGAACACCTTTTATTTTCAACGATTTCGTCTTTTCCTTTTGACTTCGTGATATTCTGCGGCATTTACTTCCCTGCAATGTTTAAAAAATAGTCAATCAACCTTCAACGATAAAGGTGTTGTTAGTCTTAAATGTATCGTAAGCCATGAAACATTCGCTGTCCTAATCTTATAAAGATAGTTTCAGGATAATTTGGTTTTCCTGAGATAAAAAGTTGCATATTCGGGGCTACGGGGGTTTTCAGACACCGAACTCGTAGACTAAATTAATATGATCATGAATTTTCAAGACATTTGACGTGAGCTGTTGGAAAGGCACGTATGGGCATTCTAGGAATGGTATGTTTCGAAGGTCGGGGGGGGGGGGGTAGGCGTCGCTAGTTTGAATCAAAAATTACACTTTCCTATTACCAGCGCACCAATTTGCTCCGAGTTATTCACTTTGAAGAAACATATCCGTCTCCCTTCATAAGAAGTTTTGCCTTGTCTAATCTAGTAATCCCCGATTAACCGATTTTATTTCATATAGATTTTACGTCGTGTACTTTTTTCTCATTCACGATTGGTCGTATTGTTAATAAATTAACATTTTAGAAATTTCCAACTTCAAATGAACAATGGCTTCTCTTCCGAACACGCACAATGGAAAATATGTGAGGTTTCGATCAACAATTTAGCTTTTTGTTTAAACAAATTTTGTTTAGGATTCAACCAGTCAAATCTTTGTGATTATGTACATAGTTGGTTATTCATTATGCACTACTTGTTTCATAATTCTCCTTGGCATTCACTATTCCTTAAGATTCGCATTTCACCCAGTATTCAGGTAATTTTCAAACATTCAACAAGTTATTAAAAAAATCAATATTTTTTCAGTTTTTACATCACCCAATTTTTCGTCGGCTACATTTTCTGTGAACTGTCCGTTATAATTCACTACATAGTCGTTTTATGTACGGATAATCCCGCGAGTGATGTTCTCAAACCAATAGGTAAGTGCCGGAATAATTTAGAATAATTGAATCAACCCTGTCATATTGAAACAGTCAGAAATGCGAAAAAGGCAATTGGAAAACTATTTTTTATTTCAGACATGGTCCGCTTCATAGTCTACTCATATTTGCTGCCTGCAGTCTTGTGCTCGACTATTGAGAGGCTTGCAGCAACGATCTTTGTCACCAAGTAAGACCATTTAATCATATTTTCGCCTTTGATCTCCACGCTCCCATTTTTTATCAAAATTGGAATAAAATTGAGTCAACAAAGATCAAATCGATTTTTAAGATACGAAAATATGCGCCCGTGGGGATACGTATTTGCATCGCAAATATTTTGCGTGAGTTCGGAATTCATAAATCCTTATGTTACAGTTTTGTTCAGGTATCACTCGTTGCATGCTTGAACATATTCGTTGGCGGTAATTTTAAATGTTTTTCGAGTTAGAATTTTCCTTTGAGAGGGTGCTGCGTATCGATTGCGGGCTTACGTGGCTATTGGTATCGAACTCTGCGTTTATGTCGTGAGTTGAGCTACGGGTTAATTCCCAAATGGGCATCAGAAATATCTTTTTAATTACTCCACGTAACCACCCGTGTCTAGGTTATTATCGCGCTTTTTCTCGTGAATCGGCACCGAATTCGTCAACGGGCAAGCAGCCATTACGCCAAATTAACCAGCCGATTCCAGTTGGCCGAGAATATTAGGTACGTGTAAAGGAAAGTTCTATCTTATTCCGACCGGGTGTTTTGGACTTTTGGATTTTCTCTTCTGCACCTCAAAAACACTGAGATTTCCAAAACCGCGACTTCCAATGGGCCCTAAGTATGGCCGGTGGGAGTTCGGTTTGAGACAACGTGAGAATTTACATCTTGCAATTTTGAAATGGTGGGAATCCACATCATTTTATTGTTTCAGAGCCTGCCGATTTCTGCTGATATTCGTCTTTATCGATTCGTTAATCACGATTACGGATTCGGTGATGGACGTGAGCTTTAGTGTGAGTGTGCAACTGTTGCAAACTAGATATTACACTCTCTGCAGGGCAGGATGATTCGTTTATTTTAGATCGGAACCGACTTCGACCCCTCTCGATGTGCATATGACCCAGGATACTTGCCCACTTTCGCAGTGTACCATATTGTGAGCGATGAAATGAAAAAAATACAGGAAAATCACGAGCTTCAACGGCTTACGGAGTAATCATTTCGAATCGAATCTACATATTTTTCCGGTTTGCGATCCGCAAAAGCTAAGAATGATAGATCAACATGACAGAGTTGTTCCAAATTACCGGAGGGAATCGAACCGTCAAATTTCGATTTTATTAGGCGTTTTCAAAGATAAGCTATTCGATTCCAGTTCACGATTCTGTTTGAACTGTCGAGTCCGTGCGCTCTCGCAACTGTCGGACATGGCGCGTACCGAAATCAACTGAGAAAAATATTGGTAAACTTTCTTTTTAAGACTAATAAAGGCCGATTACCGATAATTGAATTTCTTTCAGGGTTTACGAAACGTACTGGGGAATAAGCGAAGCAAGACAAGAATTTGGAATGTATCGAACGATCAGGTAAGAGTACGCGGATCGCTAATAATCTCTAGTGCAACCCCACATTTGCACATTCAGTTATGCACGAAAGCACCACCATTCCCTTCATTTCACGCCGTTTTTGCCTGGCTTGGGGCAAAATAATGCGTTTCTGCACGCGATTCTCTTCGCCGTTATAAATGAATTATCTCCTCTTTAAGCCTATCCGAATAAACTTTTGTTTGAAATTCGAACTATTCCATTCAGGCTCAAACTACAACGAATACCGACCAATACTTCACCCAACTAACGAATGGATGGGAAGGACCAGATAAAAACAAGCGAAAGCAGCAAGAATACAGTAGAAGACACACTGCTGATGGAGTGGGAAAGCGTGAAACGATAAAGTTGTGAAACATCATAAATGTATTTTTTTCAGTTCGTATTTAAATCGATATCGGTATGGAAGTGAGCATTGCACGACAATTTGGGATTACATTAGCAATTCAAAAATTGAAAAATTTTCATTCTTCGACAATGATTTCACCTTTGCTGTCAAGTTCGGCCTACACCAGTTCACTAGGCTAAGGAGCATTAAACCTATCCGAGGAAGGGATAGATTGATACCTTGAATCAAAATTGACACTTTCCGACTACCGCACCAAATTGCGCCGCCGAGTGATTCACTTTGCAGAAACATTCAGCCGTCTTTGCCTCCTTTAGTAGAAGTTGTCTAGTATTTCCCGAGTTTCCGTTTTTAAGACATCGTTTTGCATCTCAATTTTCTCATTTTCATTGTATGCTATCACTTTTCTAGACAATTTTTTCAGCTTCAAATGATCAATGAATCTCTCGTCGAACATACACACTGGAAAATATGTGAGGTCTCGATCTTCAATTTGATTAACATTTGAAAAAATCGTTAAGGATTCAACCAGCAAAATTTTCTCGATAATTTACATAGTTGGGTATTCATTGTGCATTATCTGCTTCATATTTCTTCTGAGTATTCATTATTCACTTCGTTTCGCATTTCATCCCGTATTCAGGTGATTTTCAAAATTAAATCAATCAAAAAATATGTAATATTTACAGTTTTTACATAACCCAATTTTTCATCGGGTATATTATTTGCGAACTGTCCGTTGTAGTTCACTACATTATAGTTTTAATTACGGATAATCCCGACGGTGAAGTCCTGAAACCGATAGGCAAGTCCAAGCAGCTCATTTTCTCATATTGCAATGCTCTCTCGTTGACCAGAGAACCTATAGAGCAGAGGAAATCAAGAGATTATTCATTAATAGTATTTCAGATATGGTACGATTCGTAGTCTACTCTTATTTGTTGCCAGCCGTCCTTTGCTCGACAATTGAACGACTTGCTGCAACAACCTTTGTAACTAAGTAAGCCATCTCAATTCTGGATTAGATTCTATCTGTTCTTAGGGTCTTTTTTCGGTGCTGAAAAACAATTTTTTTAGATACGAAAACATGCGCCCATGGGGATACGTATTTGCATCGCAAATGTTCAGCGTAAGTTAGTATTTTATGAAACTATGTATTTGTCGGAATATAATTTTTGAGATAGCTATCATCGTCTGCTTGAACGTCTTCGTTAACGGTATTTTTTATTAATACTGTTTTTGTTCGAAGCTCACTTTGAGAGGGAGCTGCATATCGACTGCGGACTTACATGGCAATTGCTATCGAGCTTTGCGTTTATATCGTGAGTCGAATATTACCTACTCTTATGAGAGTATTTGTGCTGTAACAGCTGTCCTTACCAGTGGATCCCACCTAGTGTTGTCTTACGACTGTAAAATCGCTTGACATCCTTTACCTTTTTTACATTGCTGTCAGAGAGATTTAGCCGGACGAAAGACACAGCACAAGATATATTTACTCTGATTCTTTCCCCATAACCGCCATGTCCAGGTTATTATCGCGCTTTTTCTCGTAAATCGGAACCGGATTCATCAACGGGCAAATAGCAATTTCGCCCGACTAACCAGCCGTTTCCAGTTGGCAGAGAACATTCGGTACGTTTTGAGAGTGGGGCTGTGAGCAGAAGAATTCGTCTCTTCATTCCTCGAACTAGATATCTCACACCGAGTAACGAGAGAGCGCGCAGAATGAAGAGACGGTTTCTTCATCAAACATGATTTGAAACGCGCGCGAAAAGGAAACTTTAAAAATATTTCTACTCCGAAAAAACCTAGATCCGTTCCAAAATGACACGTTTAGAGTGTTCATCCTGTGTTCTATGGGAATTCGGTTCGGTGAATTGTGTGATTTTGGCTACTCGCAACTTGGAAAATGTGGGAATTCACGCCACTTTATCATGTTTATCCAGCCAGACAATTTTAAACTACACCAGTAAAAACCTCAACATTATAATATTTGTATCCCATATTTTGTAAAAAAAAATTTCAGTGCCTGCCGATTTCTGCTAATATTCGTCTTTATCGATTCCGTGATCACGATTACGGACTCTGTGATGGATGTGGGCTTCAACGTACGTTTACAACAGTAATATTACTACCCCTTCAATGGATGATATTTAAGTGATCATTTCCAGATTTTAACCGACTTTGATCCTTCCCGATGCGCTTACGACACCGGCTACTTGCCGACATTTACAGCATATCACAGTGTAATGCTGACGCTGTATTTTTTGAATATCCTAATGCTTTTATTGGTTTATAAACTTAGGAGGAAAAAACTTCCTATTGCAGTTCACGATTCTCCTTGAGTTAACAAGTCCATGCGCACTCGCGACTGTCGGCCATGGCGCGTACAGAAATCAACTGAGAAAACTATTGGTGAGTCAGTTGAAAACTATAATTAACATACATACAGTTGATATGTGGAAAAAACTCTGAGAAAGTATATTTTCAGGGACTTCGAAACGTCATGAGATGTGGCAAGCGGGGCAAGTCGGAAGTTTGGAATATATCGAGTGATCAGGTATTGTATTTCAAGTTCCATTTGGGCCACTGTTTATTTTCAGGTCCAAACAACTGCCACTACCGACCAATATTTCACCCAGCTCACGAATGTATGGGAAGGGCCTACTAAAAACAAGAGAAATCGACAACATAGAGACGTAGTCACTGCGAGTGGTGTCAGAATTCGTGAATCTATAAAAATGTGAAGCTTATCTAATTTGACAAAGTGTGTGCTACCACTCGAGAGAGGTTACGAATGATTTATTCATCTTCAATTTTGAACTCTTTCTCGTCATACAGTTCATCTTGAACTTCAAACTTCACTTCGTCCGAATCATATTCGGTTTTAATCTTATTCCCGTCTACTTCCATTTCTTCATACTTTTCTGCGAGTAACGGCATCGGTCTATGCGTTAACTTGTGCTTCTCGAGCGCTTTCAATTGCAAGTAACGCCGTCCGCAATGATCACACTTGAGCGTCTGCGCTGCAACTTAAAATTGTATTATCTAAAATTCGAAACAGTGGTAATCGTCTCATAGTCTTACACAAAAGCAGAAGAATTGTTGGTTAAACTCACTTTGATGGCTTTGCTTGTGCACTTCTAACGCCTTTTTCTTGGCAAACGTCTTGCCGCAATCATCACATTTTAATCGCGACTTCATTTGAATCTCTTCATGTTTAGCTGCAATGTTAATTTAACAATTTTAGTAAATGACAATATGATACGAAAAATGATAGTAATAACTCACGATTATGCTTCCGAAACTTGTGCATTCTGAGATTTCCCGAAATGGCAAATTTCTGGCCGCAAACGTCACACACGAACGGTAGCTGATCTTTATCTAAATTTCATTTTCTTTTTTTTCACATTTTCGCTTAATTTCATAAAACTCACTCAGATGAATGCGCTTGTGCGTTGACAAATATCCTTTATGCGAGAAAGTTTCTCCACAAATGTCGCACTCGTGCCGAATCTTATCGGTTTCTGCTGAAAACTCAAATTGGAATGGACTTGAAAATAGAAATGATCACTTACACAAGTGAGTCTGCATGTGAACCGTCAGTCCGCCTCTCTGCGAGAATCTTTTGCCGCATCTTTCACAATTGTATGGGCGTCGTTCTTCTTCGTTTTCTGAACAAATAAGTATATCAATGATTAATTTGAAATATTTAATATCGTCTATATTTAAGAAAAAAATTACCGAGATGAAGCAACTTGTGCTGTTGCAATTGCTTTCTCTCCAGGAAAGCTCTCGGACAAATTTCGCACTTGAACGTCTTCTTTTCGGGGTCATTATCGTCTGAAATATATCTATTTCTTCTGCTCGCAGTCTTTTCTGGTCCACGAAAGTGCAATCAATGCCAAATATGTATATTTAATGAACCTCCGTGATTACTTAGCCCGATTTTCAAATAAAAGTGAATAAATTATTTCAAATAGTAGTTGATGAAAAAAAACTGACCGAGATGCGTTTTGTGGTGGCGCTGCAATATCCAGCTGCCGGCGCATATCTTCCCGCACGTATCGCATTGAAGCCGCATTTTCCTCTTTGCAGGTCGCCGCTTCAAGTTTTTGCTGTTATTCTCGTGAACTTCTTCCTCAGATTCTCCCGATAATTCCTCATTTCGAGAGCCGAGAAAATCATCCGCAACATCTTCTTCATATTCATCTTCACCTTCCTCAATCTTCATTTCTACGTCATTGACTTCCTGTAAAGGCTGATTGACACTCTGAAGTGGCTTAGCTCAACAACCGCCAGTGAAAACAGTGAAGTATGCTTTACCTGATCCATTTCATCCCAGAGAGGCTGCGTCTCCTCTTGTTTAATTTCAAAGTCGGACATCTGAAATCGTGGTGTTTTCAAACTGGTAGGCTGCTGAAAGATTTTAAAAAATTGTGTTCTCTTCAAAACAAGGAAGTATCACAAAGGGAAAATGGCGTTCTCTCAAATAAACCATTCCCAAAAGATGTACTCGAAATGTACTCAAGCTAACCTCCTCCTCTTTGGGCAGCACCATCTCTGGAGGCACTGCACTAGACGTTGATGGAAAATTATCCTCATCGGCAGGAGTGATTTGTTGCTGTAAAAGCCAAAATCAAGAATTTCGTACATTCCGAATTCGCACCTCAAGTTCTTCCAATGAAGGTTTCAGATCTTCCTCCTCTTCCACTTTCTCTTCCTTCTTCATGTTCCCATAATTTGCCAATTGGTTGTTAATCTGACCTGGCTCTAACAATTCTTCGATTTCCTGAAGGTTAACAAAAACTGACAATTAGAAAATATATATGCTTACCAACCTGTTTGATTTGGCGATAGTTCTCTGCAATATAACTCCCTCCTTTTATATTTGTCATTTGCCTGAAAAATCTCACTTCGCGGTAAATATTCAATTCCAAAATGTAATCAATCACCCACTGAAGCTAACATCAGTGAGTTGTGTGCGGCAGTACATGAGAAAACGATCATGAAAACGATGAAATAATCGCATTAGAACTGAACAACGAGGTGTTCTAACGTAGAAAGCGATAATAGAGGCAAAATACGCTTATTAAACTTGTAACTGAGAATGTATACGTGATCGCTGTGATCGCGAGAACTGTCATCGCGCGTTAGTTCGTGCCCGTTGCTCACCGAGCAGTAGTCAACGAATGCGCGAGCGGAACAATTTATTCCATGGCCTCTTGCTTGCCTTTTTTTCAAGATAAATGCTAAATTAATTGTAAAAATGTCAATATAGAGTTGATCGAGTGCAGACCACCGACCTGTTTCCTCTAGATACCGGTACACCCTATGGCGGCGCTTCAGTGCTGTGCTTCAGTAGTAGGCATGCTCCCTCCGCTTTACCTACTTCACTGTGAAGTAATCTGAAATTGAGAATTCCCTTCTCCAAAAATAATTTCTTACCGTATTCGGCATATGTTTTAGAGATTTTATACAGATAACTCACTTCCAAAAAAAGCACGGTTTATTCGAAATGTGTGCGGCAAACATACAATGTTGATGAGTTGAACACTACAATCTAAGAATTTTCTCAAAATAAGATAAACATGATTGCTCGAATATAGTTTCTCTCTCAACTCGGAAAGTGGAAGTGTGTGCAATTCAGTGGAATGGGAGAGAAATTTTGTTATTTTTTTGGCTGTGCAGATAAATTCTCAAAGAATTCTTATCATTCATCATCCTCCTTTCTCGATTCACAACTCTCCTCCAGTTCCTGATCGCCATCTGATTCTTCGAATTTTCCTCTTTTACGCTGAAAAAAACATCAGTTATTGGCAAGAACATGATGGTTAAATAGATCCAGGGTAAATACTGCAAAAAAAACTAGCATTTGCCATGCCTGAAGAATCTTCGTTGACCAAGAAAATTCGCCTAGAAGGAGCCGCCTGAAATATCTCAATTGCACAATCGTCGTGCAAAAACGATAATAAATATGGAATGGACCCACTCACACCACTCGATTTCACTAAGCCCTTGACATGCATTTCCATGTGCCTGTTCAATTCCCTTTTGTTGTCAAAACCTTTCTTGCAAGTAATGCACTCGAATGGGTATTTCCCTGAAAAGTATTTAATTTATTTGAAGAACAGTTGAAAAAGGTAAATAATTGTCACCAAAATGCTTGTCCCTGTGAAGTTTGAGAGCGCTATTGTTGAAGAGATATTTCCCGCAGATATCGCACGAGTATTTCTCCTTTCGAGGATCTCCATCAGCTGAATACGCAAAGTTTAAAGAAAATATATTGTTATATAAATATAATAAATTCAAAATTTATTCAAAAATGTTTGAAATTACTAGTTGAGATATAAACATACGCAAATGAGAACGTTTATGACTCGCGAGCCTGTACTTGTCCGAAACTGTCTGTCCGCATTCATCACAATAAAGCTTCTGCTTTCCTTCGGGATCTGAGAACAAAATGCATAAATCCATTTGATTTGAGCGAGTGGCTAACCCATGTGGCTCTTCATATGGTTGGTGAGTGTGCAAGGTGAGGCGAAGCATTCCTTGCAAACTCGACACTCGAAGTCATCCTTAGTCTTAATAATTAACTGAATGCGAGAGATTGCAGAGGATGCTCCAGCCCGTTTAAGTGCTTCCTCCACGTTATCCGCTGGATTCATATCCATCTTGTCCGGTTGATCGGCGAAGAGAGATGAGTCGTGCCAGCCGACCGTTGCCACTACAGCACCTTCCTTCGTTTGCGTCTTGCGCCCTTTTGATGAACCCGTCAGGACGCGTGGCCGTTTAACTGGAAAGGGGACGCCTTTTTCCAATGGAAAAGAGCAAAGAAATGTAGATAACAGCAGCTCTAAAAAATACACGAAAAAAGGTAGGATAAAGGTCTTTCCGTTAATCAAGGCACATGCGTCCTGCGGGAGATCACTGCTAGGCCAAAAGTGCCAAAAAATCAGACATCACTCACCGTCCATTGTAATCGTCTTCATCACCCCGCCCTCACTCAGCGCCAACTGAGTGACTTGTATCAAGTCATTAAGGTCACCAGTATCGTAAATGAATACGATGAACTGTCTCGAATTCAGGAGACTATGAATTAGACGATTTGATGATTCCGGTGATGCCATGAGGGTTGACTGCAAAGAAATCAAAAGTTAAAATGATTTCGGAAAATAAAAGCTTTTTCTTTTTTTTCCAACATTTTTTCTTACCAGGCGAACCATGAACAGTGAAGACGACTCGTTAGCATCATCGATAGAAAGGTTCAATTCGTGTTGTCGAATAATCGATTCCGCAGTGTCACCGTCGGTCAAAATGTGATTGTAAGCGGGTACTTTGTTCAGTTTCTGAAACAAAAACACAATAATAAAGTTTCATGCAAATTTTCTTTGCTATTGCCATAGATAGCCATTCTCCGTATTCTACTAGTTGTTTACCTCGCCCAAGTCTTTCTTGTAGAGCAATCTGTCAGACTGCCTATCTCGCTTGTTCTTGAGAGCAGTCACGCGACGAACATGGCGCTCAGCAATCGACAGTTCCTCGGAATCCGCACGATAGGTGAGCTTATAGTGATTGGCTTTCCATTTCTTGAGCTCCTAAAAAGTATTCTTTCAAATTAGATTGATTCTAGCATACACTAGTGAAGACAAATCGAGATGCAACTAGCCCCAATTTTTCAATCTCTCTTGTTTGTCCGGCTCGTGAGAGAATATGCAAAATGTGAAATGCCTAGTTGTCATCACTAGTGTACATGTCTCACTTCATTCAGAAGTAGAGGTCCTCCTCTTCTCGGATCAGCCTTCTCCCGGGCAATCGCCTTGTCGAGTATGGCCATTAGCTCGGTTGGTGAATGCTCGTCGACATAATTCATGTTGTAGATGAGGCCGACATAATTCATGTTGTAGATGTTACATTTTTTATCGATTGTAAGTGAAAATTATGAATTTTTTTTTAAAAAACGAGGGAAACTATCCAATATATTTCCTATAATTACCGTAGTGATTGAGAAGTTAGGCGATGCTTTGAGTATCTGCATAAAGGCATCTCTGACGGGAGCACGAAGTCGAGCGGCTTGGTACGGACTTATGCTAAATCAATAATAATTTTACTAATAAAATACTAATTAAAATAATTTATCTACGCCCAAAGCGCACCGACATTTTAGCACTAAATAGGTGAGCTTGGCAAGATCAAACTTGGAAAGAACGTCATGTGAGGTTTTCCACACATGTGGAGTATCATAGTGTCAACCAAAAATAAATGAATCCCATGATGAAAAAGGGACAAAAAAATTCAACTGACAATTGAGGTGTAAGCTCTGGGATCAGACGGCATTCCAAGAGTGTGCGATGAAGAAGATTGGCCTCGGATGGCGGGAGTGTCACTTGTCGCAAACGTCTCTTTCGAAACTCGCAACATTTCCGGTGCGAGAATGGCGAGATTGTGGCAGGCTTGCTTGACCTGAAAAAAATGCACCGGAAAAAACGATTGTAAACTTCGCGCAATTCTACTCGTCAACCTTCTCCCTTGGAGCTCATTATTACGATCGGTAACATCAGCTAGAGGTGCAACCCGTTCGTTTAAATTTAAGAATTGACCGATGGAAATAATGAGCGAAATAATGATCGGTCAAGGTTTAATATTCTACGATACCTTGTCTTTAGTTGTCGTTGTTGAGGTTTGATGGAATGTCAGCAGTTCATAGTGCATATTCACTTCAACGCTTTCAGTTTCGCAAATTGTTTCCTGGCGCGTGGCGTCCTCGGAACTATCAACATCCTGAACTCTCATCATTTGAAGGCAAAACATTGCGAGATATCTTGGGAATCGTACCGTTTGCAAGACAACGATTATTTCATTGTTCTCTTTTTCGCTAATCCATCTCATCGTTGTTTCGAGAGATTCAGTGAGATGGTTGACCAGATCTCCAACTGATGAGACCCTGAGCAAGCCATATTATGTTTCGTACTGAAATACGCACAAAAAAAGAATTTAAGGTTCAGAAAAAAAGAATGTAAGGTTCAGAAAAAAAAGAATGTAAGGTTCAGAAAAAAGAATGTAATTAATCCGTTTGGTAATTGGTAAGGCAATAACGAAAAGCAAAATAAATACCCTCCGCAGTTTTCTGCTCCCAATAAACGGCACTCTTCAGCTAGCAAATTTACTGCGACGGAAAATTTCTTAACAAAAAACATTAAATAATTCGCACGTGCTTTTGAAAATATGAGAAAACGTACCTCCGGTGAATTATTGTTGATAACGTCTTGCAAGATCTCGGAAGTTTTTTTAACAATTCGTTTGATATTTTTACCGGATGAACGATCTGACATTGAGGCCTACAATGGTTACTTACGTCTGATTTTGTACAGAAATCTTGTTTTTATAGGGGGAGAAAACAAGAACAAAAAGGAACGTTGGCAGAGAATGCAAAAAAGAGCGATATTTCAACAAAAGGAAACCCCGAGGAGAATAGGAACGCTGCTAGGGAACACATCAATAATATTGACAGGGATAACAGTGTAACAGTGACTCAGATTTGAGACGAAATGTAGGCTGATGTTGAAAGTATATTTTAGTGATCGGAAGTCTAAGGTCTTCATCCCGGAAATAATGCGCTAATTCGTTTCTATCTTCATTTCCAACCATATTTTACGATGAGTTGCGCAAGTAATGTAATTGAAATGTACTTATGTTGACCCTCTGGCAATTTAGTCTAATTGCAGACTTATATCTAGGGGTAGAGCGTAGATAGCCGAATTCAACCCATGGGGTCAAATGTTTGTTCAAACGATCCCTTGTGGCTTTCAGCCTAACGAGCCTTTCGCGAGCGTCATAGGAATTGAATGATTATTTCATTCGATTCCATCTAATTTAAAGCAAAGCAATTTTTTGAGTTACAATTTCTTAAGATGTGTGTCACAGTCGCAGAAGGTTAAATCATAATAGTAAGTATTAATGTTTGCAAATGACTAAAAATTACACAAAGAAAAAATTGCTCACGCTCTAATTCACTTCAATTGTTCACGATCTTCTCAACTGTGAATAATGCGCGGAAGCTCCTTAGTTCAACATGTCTGGCGAGCACAATGCTAAGTACGTGCAATGCACTCACAGTGTGATATATCTCCTGACTCACATCTTCAAAATTCGAAGATCAGAAAGTAATGTATGAAATCTAAATGTGAGTGGAAAATTAGATAAGAACGATCAAGTTAAAATTATTGAACCAGGCACCATGGAACGCACAATGGAACCATGGACACCATGGAACCAGGCGGAACGTGGATGATTTATAGTTTGAGGAAGTGTCTACTTTGGTGCACAAATATCATAATGAGAAGAGTTCATTTCCCTGCGATATTCGTCTAAAAATATGTGCAAATGCGATGTGCATTCTGGCATGCGCGCGTAGGTTTCATGCGCTGTATGCGATGGATATTTAATGCTGCGATGATTAGGGCAAACCTTATCACTGATAATGAACATGAAGACGTGCACACATGACTTCCGTATTCAAACATCCTTCTCCGACGCTCTTGATTTTCAGTCTTTTGATAAACCAGGAAAATGTCAAGACTGACGATAGATGAATAATCTGCACTCAATCATAATTGAATATCGCCGATGAACGAGTCAAAAACAGATTAATATATGTAGGGGCCACAAGCTCCGCCCACTTTGGTGTGACACGATTTCGCCTAAAAGCGAGAATCAAATCCGCAAGCTTCATTCTAAACCAAATCGCTCATTCTAAAGTGCGCTGGATAGCTACTGGCGTCCCCAATCGATTGAGCACTGCCCAAATTGTGCCGATCTTCACTAAGTAGATCAAAATTGAACTTAAACGATGGGAAGAGTCAGTTTTGACGGGTTGCAGTGTGAAGGTTTTGGTTGGGCATAAATTTTCTGACTAATACGAATATTTTAGGAATTTTAGAGAAAAAATTAGATTTTTATCATGCTTCGAAAGCTTGCGGATTTGGTTTGTAGTTGAGCGGGGAGAGGCGAGTGAGAGAGCGGGAGGAGGGAGAGAGACACACGCAAATTAGGCTCCGCCCCCTTCCCTCTCGTCTCGCCTTTCCCTCCTCTTCCCAGTGCGTTCCGCGCGTACTTCTCGGGCCCTAGCGCAGCTCAGAGACAAGATATTCACAAACGGCGAAAAGAATGATGTTATTGGGACCACTAGGGATTGTTTAAACCTACTTTTGGCTCTAACTCTTGAATTTGGCTATGTGCCTTGTGGCCCCTAAATATATGTACTCGAAAGGTCGCAGCGAATGTCAGTACAATGTCAAGAATCACACAGCACACCCGAATTCGGTCAAAACATGTTTAAAGGAGGTGTCCCACGAATATCTGACTAACTGAGTTCTCGTTGTGAGATGATGGGTCGTGGCTTCCCGATCACACTTTCGAAACTCCCAAGTCACAATTTTTCGTTTGAACTGAGATATGAGCAATTGGCTGCGTTCCAAGTGACCCTGAAACGCAGGCAACGAGCGAGAGAGCGTGCGAAATGAGGAGAGCGCGCCCTCTAATTTCTCACTTTGCATAATCACCCGCGCGGTTCGTGGGATGCCTTCTTTAAGGTCAAGCCCAATGTGATTCATAATAGATCTTGTACACTTATCTCACACCGATGATGTATCCAGAAGACCGAACAATGGGAAGAGTGTCTCCATTCGGCATGTTCTCTAACCTTCAGAGAAAGACATATCGTACAATACGGAAATGAATACAACAATGGTTCTAACGCCTCGTTTCACAACTTCCTCGAAATCAACTCGCATCAGATATGAGCTAGCGAAGTATCATACTAATTAAAGCGACTGATTAGGATAGTATGTGCAGTTGTGTGCCCATAATAACGCGCATCTCTTATGTATTTCCAAACAAAGAATACGATTATTTATCAAAAAAAGGGATAACATTTTTAAAAAAAAGTGACATAATAATTTTATGCAGGTGCCACAGTGTTCGCGAAGCTCGGAGTAATGGAACGGATTAATCTTCTAATCTTGTCCCACAATATCTGATGTCAATTAATTAGCTTTGCTGCAAACATAATACTCATTTTTCTTACCTTTCTGTATACAGTGGTTTTGAGTATGAGAATCAGTGAAAATGGTAGCGAGTACAAATTGTGTAGAATCTAAAAATGAATTCTTTCGCGTGCTCCATGGATGATGTGACAGCACTAGGACTGAATATACGGTTTCCTCTATTTCGAGTACTGCCCTAGCCGCCTTTCCTTACCGTGAATAGGAATCTTCCAATCGCGAGTACTCTTGGATGAGGCAAAGCTTCGTCAAAAAAGGATCCAAAGTTACTTCCTAATGACACCAGAGCGCATGGCATTGCGAAACAAAAGACCACGCCGTAGAACTACAAAAATAAATTTAATCAAGAACAATAATAATTCGAACCTGGTACTGCAGTGCTTTCGTCAATTGCATTTGAAGGCAAGTTGAATCTAATGTTTTCTGGGAAAACTTCAATTTTTTCGCAAATGTCGTTTAGCCTACCTGATTTTTCGTGATCACTCTTCTCGAATGAAATGTGAAGAACCAAACGTAGGGCATTATCAGTGCCACTGTGGCCGATAGGATGTAACATTCTGATAATTTCATTTTCAAAAATCTATACCGTTAGAAAAATGTTACCGAATGCAAATGTCTCCGGATTATCAATGTCACCGAACAAAAACACTTCACCTTTCTGAGCAGCTAACCATGCAAGCTCAGGGCGCTGCGAAAATATATATTCATTGAATGAAAAGAGCTCATACTCTCAATATTTCATCAGCTTTCTTCGTTCGTTGTCCGAATAGGATAAATCCACAAACATTTAGTGCAAGAAGCAGAACGATCGTTGCAATGATGGCGTTTTGCATTCTTCAATAAATTGATAATCATAGTTTATTGAACAGGAGAACCTCTTCGATATGCGAACTCTCGAAGTTGTTTTCGCAACCATTTTCTGATGCATAACAAGTAGAATATACTCGAAGGGAGTACAGGGAAGTATTACAGCGAACGCGATAATTGCCTGGAAATATTTCATAGATCATTGTGAAAGCTGAAGTTTGTTTGACGAGTGTTTTTTTACCAAAAGAATCTGAGGATGAATTCCCCGACCACACAACCATCCTCCACAGAAGAGTCCGGGATATGGACAGAGGGGATAGATTTGAATGATGACACCATAAATCCACTCGAACAATATGGCTGATACCTGAATAACAATTCCATTCAAAGACAAAAAAACGCACAACAAAACAAAAGTGGTTGTTGTTAATACTTACCAATTATTAAACGATATTATAGGAATACCTGATGTGAAATGTATACCCGTCGAACGTCTATGTTAAGTGATCTTGATTCCCAAATGAGAAGGTAGAGTACGATTGGATGAATAGTAAGAAGAGCAGTAATGCAGTAATAGGTTTGAATTCTTAGTTAGAAGTGTTTTATGGACCCATTCAAATAATTTCTTACTTTTGTGTGAGATCCAATGCAAAATCAGCATCATAATTGAAGTAATAAGGTAACTGAAACATGGTTTGTGTGAAGATATACGTAAAGAACCTACCTCAGTGGACGATTCGTTTCCCATCCTTCTCAAGGGGAAGTAAAAGTAGTTTTTGCTTTTTTTTGAAATCGTACACGCTTTAAAAAATACTTCAAGAAGTATTGCAGGCAGGTGCAACTCAGTAAAGTAAAACGTTGAGGCACTGGTAAATTCAAAGAGAAACGTGGGTGTACTGAAATAGCTTGTCCTTTTCTTGTGCACTTCAAATTTAACGACCAACGACAAAAAATCTGTAAAAGCTTTGTTGGCTGATCAGAATGTCCATTACAGCAAACACCTTACATAAAAATTATAAAATCGAACTTTATACAGCAATTGTTTAACCGGCCCTCTTCAGTAAATATGCATAATTTTAATATCGTATTACTATATTACGTGGACATCCTGAATAATATATCTATACAATAACACTCGTTCGGTTCAGACGACGTTTGGCCGAGTGATTGAACTCGAAGGGAAACTTGAGAATGGAGCAAGAGGAGTCGATATCGATACAACAGTTCGGTCAATACATGGCGTCACTCGATGAAAGAGTCGCTTCATTTTCTCAATTATTACCTGAATACACTTGCTTACTGGTTCATTAATTTCGCATAATTTTTCGCTATTCTCACCGGAGGGAAAGCACGAGAAATGGAGAGACTATGCGTATTTCGCACTCAACAATGATAAAAGTTACCCTTCGATAGGTCTGATTCTTCAGCAGAAAAATCAGCGATAGTGGAACCGCGTCAACTATTTGAACCATCTGAGACAAATTTATTGTGGCTTCGAATATGGAAATTCGAAACCGAAAACAGGAATCGGCAAGTAGCCATGTAGCGGGGTGAGGAAGCCCGAGAGTACCGAAATAGATTCCCAGAAACAATAATCCGCACGGTAGTGCCATGCACACGGCAACACCGTAGAACTGATACATATTTTTTAAATATTAATATTAAAATAACATACCTGATACCTCAAAACGTTGATCATTCGCACCTGCAGGCGCATAGTTTCGTCAGTGAAAGCGTTCTAGAAAATATACTATTCTATTTTCGTATTTTGCGTTTTTCAAGTACAGTGAATTTCTTTGACGCCTACCTGCATGCCTTTGATGGTGTTTATTGTATCGTACGAAAAGAATATGATAAACAGCATAATTAAGCCTATCGAAGCCGCTAGGATGTAGCACTCTGAAATTATCATATTATGATGTTTTGAATCGATTAATAGCATATTACCGTATGCGAAGCCCTCCGGTTCTGCGATATCTCCGAATAGGAATACCTCACCACTTTTCGATGCGAGCCATGCGAGTTCTGGTCGCTATAAATGTATACCATTACTTATTTTTGAAAATTCATCCAAGTCAAATCAGTAGCAATTTGTCAGTCATCAAATAGGTCGCCTACGCTCAATATTTCATCTGCTTTCTTCGTGCGCTGTCCAAAAAAGGCAAATCCGACGACATTCATTCCAAGAATGACGACCACAGCAGCCATCATAGCAAATTGGGTTCTGAATGGTTAATATTCACCTCTATAGATTGGCCTCGATTATGCATGCTTTTCTGCATGTGTTATCCTAATATTTATTTTTATCAGAATACTTCTCTGAAATATCATTACAACATATTTGGTATGTTCGCTGCTACTATCCAAATGTGAAAACTAAATTATGTTTGTAAACTTGCAAAGGAAAAAAAACTAACCGCTTCTTGAACCGAACTTTGGACTGCGTGTTATGCACGAGCTTCTGATGCATAACAAGTAGAAGAAATTCGAAAGGAGGATCCGGAATAACGACGCCGAAAGCAACTATAGCCTGCAAAAACTTGCATCAAATGATTTGTTCAAATGTTCATAATGATTTCGTACAAGAAGAATCTGAGGAGGAATCCCTTTTCCACACAGCAACCCTCCGCAATGTATACCGGGATACGGACAGAGGGGATACACTTTAATAAAGACGCCGTAGACCCATTCAAATATTATGAGTCCGATCTGTAACATGTTCAACGATGTACAGAAAAAAACCAAAGCGATTCGTTACAAAAATATTGCCTGATTCGCAACATATCCGAGCCGAATCTCCTTGCTCAGCGAAGCAGATTCAAAAATTAGAAAATAGAAAACAAGAGGATGAATAGTAAAGATAGCAATGATGCAGTAGAATGTTTGGAAGCTGAATGAACTGTTGGTTTTGTTTTAACTACAATGGTTTTCGAAGTAGTGTGTTTATTTTTACACTAGAGGAAGGTGTAGACTGAAAAAATATTTTAAAAAATTGTGATGAAAACCTACGTATGCGTTAGATCCATTCCAAATTCGACGTCCCAGTGAAAGTAGTAGGGAAGCTGAAACATATTTTTCTTGAGCATTATAAATTGGGACTTTTACCTGGCCCGCAGTCAGAGTGGCGTTCCTCATTTCTGAATCGGAGTGCTACAAAGACAAAACACAAAATATTGTATGATCGAACGCGGTCGAGTTAAAACAGGAATGAGCAGGGGTAAAATATATACAACGCACTACTGATTACGCAGGAAACAATCAGGTACGTAAGCCAGCGCAGCTGCATTTGAAATGAGTCATGAACACTGACCCAAATATAAGGACCCCGAAATAGAATGTCGCTTTTACGTCACATACACTCTATCGTGTCTTTGCGCTTTATCAAATGTATATCAAATCGATTGATCAGGCACCGGTCATCGAACTCGACGGCATCGATGAAAATGGACGGAACGGCGTCATCGTCGGCGCTACGGAACGATCGACGCACGGAGTCAGCCATCGCACTAGTCTTCTCAATTTATTCCACAAAATCTGAAAAATTTTGCACTGATTTTCGAAACCGTGTTTTATAACGAAATATAGGGTAGCGTTATTACCCTTCGATAAGTCTGATTCTTCAGTAGGAAAATGAGCGACAGGGGCAGTGAGTCGAGGTTGTGCAGCGTCTGAGAAATACTTTCGATATACGAATATTCTGCTGCTCAATTCACATATTTTCTCCCATCTCTGGACAGTTATTAGCGCCTGTTTTAGTGATTTTTCACAATCTTCATAAGAGATGTGACGAATTAACAATGAACCTTTGAACATGACTCCCGGAATAAAAAAAAAATATGGTACCGTGAACACGGGTCGGCAAAACGCCATGGTCCGAGGATGAGGAAAGCCCATCGTGCCGAAGTACACACCGAGAAACATCATTCCACAGGGAATCGCAAAGCACAGAAATACAGCGTAGAACTGCAAATAAAATTGTTATCCCTTTATAGTCCACCGGCAAGCGCGCTATTTGTCAGAACCGGATCTTTGTTATTTGGAAATCTATGTTTTTGTTTTCAAATGGACGTACCTGGTATTGAAGTACAGTGATCATTCGCATTTGCAAGCGCATTGTTTCGTCAGTGAAAGAATTCTTAACAATAATTTAAGTGTTTTTTTATAAATGTAAGTATAAAGTTATTTCGTCTACTAATCTTTAGCCACCTCAGTAGTCTTGAGCATTTTTATCGTGTGAAACGAAAAGAACCAAACATATAGCCCAATCAAGCCAACAGTTGCCGCAAGTATGTAGCATTCTGATAACAATAGAAATAATAATTCCAAAAATTCATCATTAATAGTTGATACCGATGGTAAAACTCTCCGGATCCGCAATGTCACCGAATAAGAAGACTTCGCCATCCCTCGCAGCTAACCATGCAAGTTCCGGTCTCTGGAAGGCCAAAATTATATTTGATTAGATTACCTAGTAAAAATAGTAACAACCCTACGCTCAATATTTCATCTGCTTTCTTGGTTTGCACTCCGAAAACGCCAAATCCAATTATATTCAGTGAAAGAAGCAGCGTTACCGCCACAATCAGAGCTGTTTGCGTTCTGAAGGAACATTTTTGTCAGTTTTTTTTTCGAAAATCAAGCAAACCTTTGCGAGAACCGTACTTTCGATGTCGTGTTTTGCACGAGTTTCTGGTGCATGACAAGTAGTAAATACTCGAAGGGAGGACTGGGAAGTATTACGCTAACCCCGAAAAATGTCTGAAAGTTGTTCCGTTTTGATCTGGATAACAAGAAGATGTCTACTAATAGAAGCCGGGGATGGATTCCTTTCCCGCATAACCTTCCTCCACAATATATTCCGGGATATGGGCAGAGGGGATAGATTCCGAAGAGGACTCCATATACCCACTCGAATATTATGAGAGTGATCTGAAACAAAAACATTGATACAAATCATTCGTACGCGATGCAGTCTTAATATCGAATTCACTATAGACTTCCCTGATTGGCAATATATCCGAGTCTAATTTCTTTGCTAAGTGATCCAGGCTCCCAAATAAGAATGTAAAATACGAGAGGATGTATAGTGAACAGTGCAGTGAAGCAATAGTAAAATCGAACGCTAGACTGAAGGGTTATATTTTGTGAATAATTTGTATCCAACTTGTAAGAGAAATCCATCGCAAAGTTTTTGTCCCATTGGAAATATTGGGGAAGCTGAAATGTTGTTAGTCGAGGCTGACTAAATTCGCCTACCTGGCCCGGCGCTAACGTTACATTTCCCATCCGAATATATGTTTGCGGAAGCAAATGCGGAAAAATCGAAATTCTCAAACACCGAGGAGCCAAATATTTTCAACCCAAACTAATTTTAAGAGATGAAATAATTTCATGAACAGGTGGAGCAAACGTGCACATGAAAAGTTAAAACGTGCGGGCCAGTTTGAAATGTGGGCGGAATTATATTAGCAGTCGAATCAAAAATTCAGTTAGAAAATTGTCTTTTTGTGGGTTGAATGCTTCATTTGAGGAGCATGCACTTAATGTTTGGTTATTAATTTAATATTTATCGATGTGACAAATACACAAAAAAATCATTTGAATAATTTTGCAATTTCGATAGAACAGAGTTGGGATAAAGATACAGAGTGTACTTATGATTGAGCGAACTAGAAAGAAAGTCATCATTTGGAGTGGAAAGACTAGCAAGTATTTGTTATGTTACATCCAGAAGAAAATAATAAACACAATGACACGTAAAAACGACATTAAAATTGTCGATGAAATCAATCGATGTTCAGAGGAAAGAAAAAATTGATGGGCAGGAGGAAAACTTGAGAAAGAGTTGATTATTGAAGCAAGATGAAAAATGAGAGATCATAAATAAAAAATATATCTACAACAGGGTAACTCTCTGTGTGCAATCGAATACTTAAAACTAATGTTTCGCGACGAGAGCAGAGTGTATATGAAAGAATAAATACTAGAATATATGTGGGTCCACATATCAGCACAATCGTTAGGACAGCACGTCAATATAGAATATACAAAGGTCAGAGTAAGTCATGCAAGGATTTCAAATCATACCTAGCACGGATCAGACAAAATATAATCAGTAGCGAAACACAAACAGGTGAATAATCTGTGGAATATCTATATTACACGAAACTGAGAAAATAAAGAGATGAAGAAAGATGCCGCACTTACTTAAGGAATTATTGCATTGGACAAACGCTTCACCAAATTCGGTTAGAGGAGTACGTGCATGATGCTAGACAATGAACAATACTCAAGTTGGCGAACAGTGGATGGTGATAGGAGCATATCGGACAAAAAACTATAGATGAGACGGTAAGCACTGATAGAGGATACCATGTATAGATGAGTAGTATGGGAGGGATAGTGACAGCTCATGAGGGAGATCAGAAAAAAACAATGAGATTGGGGCCAATACAAAAGTTGATTTAAAAGTTGAAGTTATGAGCAAGATCGGTTCGATTCAACGAGCGGCCGCGGTAATGTAAGGCCAAGAGAGGACAAAATAAATCGGGTTCATAGCACATGCCAAGGAAACGACAGAGAAATTAGTCGTAAGCAAGACGTATCGAGATCTCATTTTTAATATAGGCGCGAGATCAGTCTCGGTGGGGCCAATAAGGGAAGGAATATACAACTGCTGCGGGAAGGAAAGAATGAAGATCAGGATCACAGGATACATCAGGAACATAAACTAGAGGTATCAACGGGCTGAAAGAGCAAGCACGGATGCAAGAGAATCATTGATGTCTCATTTACAACTGCGGAGAGAAGGTCTGTCTCATTCCCCTTGGCGATACCAAGGGAGTCGACCGAGGAGGAGTGCTGCTCGCGTTGCTCTCATTCTCGGCATTAGATGATTTCCTGTAACGGAAATGTGAAAAAACCGTACATCATTCATAGTAAACTAAATAGTGTTCCGCAATGTCGTTTCCCATGCTTAGTTTCGAAAAGGAGTTTATCGTATACCGGACAACTAATGCAGAAGTCCGTATTCGCTGTAATCAAAATCTCACCTCTGATCCCTCTTCTCCATTCGGCTCGTGCGGTTGTTGTTCAGTAACAATTCCCTCTCCAGTTCCTGGAATAAAGTTATTTATTATGATAACACGTCTTGAATAGGTAAAATAGCGGTGCAAATGGCAAAACAATTAACAGATGTGATCTCTATTTTTTTAAATCTTCTAGAGAACTTCTTCGATTTCTGGTCCAGGATAGGATTGGAATACTCTGCGATAAGAGACTTGGCCGAAAATCAAGGAAATGATTATTTTTTATTTTTGAATTTTTTAAAAGTACCGTATTTATCTACCGTACCTTCTCCTCATCTGAATCGAGGAATGAATCCCGGTCATCCTCTGGTTCCTTGTCCTCATCGACGTACGGCTGTGATTATATCATTTATTAAATTAATTAAATTATTAATTAATTCTTAAAAAAATATTTACCTTAGTATTCTTGGTGATCGGGCAGTCGGGCTCGCCGCAACTGAAAAAGCGTTGATTAAGAAGGAAAATCGACGTATCGCTAAACCCAGACTACCGAAACCCAGACTACCGTGCCCACTCTTATCATTCTCGCACTATTTTTTATCAATTAGTTGATCACAGTGACCTACAGTAACCTACCGTACCCCGACTATACCATAAAACTCACTCGCAGCAGGGAAGAATCCCAGAAGGGAAGCCTTCGCCATTGTTCATGGCAATCTCCAATCCCTCTCCGTGATAGTTCCACGTTAATTCCTCGCCTGAGATGATTTATTGTGAATTGAACCTTGCACAAGCAAATAAGGTCATACAAAAGAAAGGAGAATCAATAACGATGCAAAGATCGTGTTTTCACATCTCAAATGCCGTATGCATTTAACTCGACAGGTTTGCTAGCAAATTCAGGTCAATTTTGTCGATCACCGAATGGTGTCGAATGCCCGAAATGAGTGAACGATGACGAACCGGCTCTCATGTCTTGCCCGGCAAAGAAGGCCGTACGGTGCAGGCCGTAAGACTGTCGATCCACGTACGTGACGACGGTCTAAATTTAATTTATCATTAATTAATTAATTAGTTAATTATCTGGAGAATATGTTAGGATGTGGTGTTGTAGACTGAAAATTAACAACTCACCTTCAGTTTCGGCTTGCAGCCGTGTGCGTTGAAGCGCGCCTCGTTGGCCTGTGAATTTTTTTTGATTACTTTGTCATTTCAATAAATTCAACTCGTATGCTGCGCCTGTATTTCCGTAGTTCAATGACGTTTCACCAAGTAGACAATAAATCATGTGCAAAACATATTTAGTGTGATTGACACGGTTGGTGGAAAAAATGTAATTGCTCACAAAGTTCAGTCCATTGACGACCAGTGCTCTGTGGCAATATCCCGATTCCGTCTTGCCCTTGTTGTGCTTGCGGGCCTTGTGCTGATCCTTTCGATTCTACAATCGTGTTTACATTTTAATCTAGCATCCAGCATCTACAATATTTTATTGATAATGGGTAGAGCAGATAAGAACAGTATCTGAAAAGGGCAACATTGGAGAGACAAATGCAGCGAACAGAGTCATCCAGTCACCCTTGGATGGATGAGAGGGAGCGTTTCCCTCATTTTCGTCTGAACATCGACGCTATTTTCACCAACTAACCGCTGGCTGGGAGGGATCCCAGAGGGAGTCCGACTGATCGAGTGCGTACGTTTGATCCATCTTACGGTTCTCATGGTACGTCACGATCTGAAGCAATGATTTTATGACTTTTAATTTTTTTATTTTTTGATTCTTATCCTAACCTTACCCTCTTTTTGGCACAGACAATAACCATACCGAATGTAACGAGGTACATAAGAGGGGGGGGATACTCCGCGATTGAAACTATCCCGGAAAATGATAAGTCTGACCTCGCCGACATATTCGTGGACGAAATCGCCCTCTTTGATATCGACGAAGATCCGGCTCGACCATCCCTTCACGTGATGACGCATGATGATAACGGGCAGCTGGCGGCCTCTCTGTAAACGAGGGTGTGAAAAATAAAGGAAAAGGCGCATCCTCCGACAAGCGGATTTACGGTAGTAATACACACGCCTTGGTAGGACCCACCAGGCTGTTAGAGTTAGGTGATTGAGGGTGGATTGAAACATGAATATACATCAATGAGCTCAATGTGTAATTTGCTTGCTAGTACTGAAGCACGACTGGGAGAATACAGTATTTGTTTTCCAAGTTTGGATCGGATTTCAGCTCAAACTCTGATCTCACCTGCACAATTCGATTCGAGCACGTCTCTGCATCGCATCGGCATGATCCACCGCACTCTGCCCGTCGATTGAACTTCGTCTTCTGAAAGTAAATATTCATTTATAGCCGCAATTCGTTTCTGACACAAAACAGTATTCACACATTCATGAAAATTCCCACATTAAGAGACCGGATCTGAGAAAAGTGACCACCCCCCGGACATCGCTCCAGGATTTTCGATTCCGGTCTCCATGTTCATAGGGCAAGAGGGGTCTTTGACCTTGTTTACAAAAATGATGACGTCACCGGCCGTATTGCGAAATGCGGCGCGCCAGGTGCGGGCATGTGGACAAGTGATGAAAATTCATAATTTCTCAACCGAATAAGATAGAACCAAAATTCCTTTTGCAGTATATTAGGCATGCCCTGAGTGTACTATAACACCATTGGGATCAACATTTGATCGATTCTGATATTGACTTTTCGACTTCAAATTTCACATTTTCCGAGTTCTTTATATCGCGATGCCATTTCTGCCCACACAATATAGGTATGTGGGAATACCCCACCTCCTCCTGCACCAATCCCACCACAAATGGACTGGATTGGAGCATCATGTTTTTTTGAAAAGTTGAATTGAATGGTCCCAAGTCTGCCCGAGGTCGGCAATTTCATGCATTTTTTTCACTCTTTTCTTTGTAAATCGAGTCCTTTTCGGCAGTATATTACTCCACAAGTATAATTATACACTGTATGATACACACAAAGCATAATTGTTTCGTTTGGAATTCCGCTCATTGCCATTTTTTTCGAAAACTTTTTCATTTCTTCAGTGTTTCGCGAAGCGAAATATCGCTCAAACTTAATGTTAAATTCGTTTATGAACATTATCATAGTGATTGGCAAGCGATGCAAGCGTAAAAACGCTTGTTGTTCACTGACCACAGAGTGAGAGAGAAAGAGATCTGCCTCTCCAGCCAACCCACAGTTGAAACGCGATGCGCTTCGCAATCCCGTTGCTCCTTCTTCTCTCCTCATTCTTCTTCATCTCCAATGGTCATCCTTGGGGTGATCTCTCCCATCGTCATCGAAGATCAGACGACGATGGAGGAGGGACAGGCAAATATGCTGGGAAGAATGCTATTTCTCCAAGGAAAGGAAAACTGCTCATGAGAAACTTCCACGCACTGCTCACTCAAAAGTATCCACGAAATGTGGTGGAAAGCTTATCAGGTATTATATATAGTCATACAGTGTGCCAGAATTTCAGGCTGTCGGAACTGATGGACGTCAATGTAAATAATCTATATCAAGCGCCTAATTACCCAGCTCTAATTATGGAAAGAGGAGAAGGACAGTTCGATATTGATTGGAAATTGTATTGATGGTAATTTGTATTGATTTCTGATTTTCATTTGCGACCTAGCTAGAGGAAATTGGAAAGATCGTGATTTGTTCGTCTCATGAAGCAGAACTGGGCCGTAACTTCCGCCCATTGCCCATTGTCCGCCCATTGCCATTTTTTTTTCGAAAACTTTTTCATTTCTTCAGTGTTTCGCGAAGCGAAATATCGCTCAAACTTAATGTTAAATTCGTTTATGAACATTATTATAGTGATTGGCAAGCGATGCAAGCGTAAAAAACGCTGATTCAATAACCAAACCTGGAAAGATATGAGTATATTTCTCCCACACGCATGGATCGCAATGTGTTGGGGATTTCAATGCAACGACCATACGAATCCTTAACTTCGCGAGTGCCATATGGAGAATTGATGGTCACCTTGTAGCTGAAATGTTCACGTTATAGTGCCCCACTCCCCAGCCCTGATGAGTTTACCTGGTGACGAATTCCAGTGCCCGATTGATCTTCCGTCTGTTGAATCTGACTCTCCGAATAGGAAAGGTTGCCAAATGATAACCTCTCTGAGCATACTTGCGGGCCTCCTCGTGGAAATATCTCGATAATAGGGGTATATATTTCTGAATCTCGGGGAGGTGCAGATGAGACACCATCGAGAGAGCCGCTAGCCTTTCGGCACGAGTCGGCGCATTATCAAATGCCTTCTTCACATGCATCATCATCATCTCGACGAATGCATTCGGACGGGGACGCTCATAAGAGGAAGGAGCCTTGAATGCTTTCGTCTTGAGAGCTTCGGGATCTTCAGGTGCCATCAGATGGGCCATTGCATCAGTTGCGATCGAGATTCCCTCAGCTTTCCTCCGTGAGTTCTATCATCCAGTTCGTGCCAGTTCTTCGTAGCTATAGAGCTGTCAAGTCCAAGACTCTCCATGAAACTGGCATAAGCTGTCTTCACTTTCTGAGAAAACTTGGAAGGAGGAATAAATGCAGTGTTAATTGGAGCAGGGTTCTCTCGAAGATGAGGAAAGTAGCTCGAATCGCTCTTATCTCGAGTATCAGAATGAGTTCTGCTTCATGAGACGAACAAATCACGATCTTTCCAATTTCCTCTAGCTAGGTCGCAAATGAAAATCAGAAATCAATACAAATGACCATCAATACAATTTTCCAATCAATATCGAACTGTCCTTCTCCTCTTTCCATAATTAGAGCGTTTCAACTGTGGGTTGGCTGGAGAGGCAGATTCTCTTTCTCTCTCACTCTGTGGTCAGTGAACAACAAGCGTTTTTACGCTTGCATCGCTTGCCAATCACTATGATAATGTTCATAAACGAATTTATCATTAAGTTTGAGCGATATTTCGCTTCGCGAAACACTGAAGAAATGAAAAAGTTTTCGAAAAAAATGGCAATGAGCGGAATTCCAAACGAAACAATTATGCTTTGTGTGTATCATACAGTGTATAATTATACTTGTGGAGTAATATACTGCCGAAAAGGACTCGATTTACAAAGAAAAGAGTGAAAAAAATGCATGAAATTGCCGACCTCGGGCAGACTTGGGACCATTCAATTCAACTTTTCAAAAAACATGATGCTCCAATCCAGTCCATTTGTGGTGGGATTGGTGCAGGAGGAGGTGGGGTATTCCCACATACCTATATTGTGTGGGCAGAAATGGCATCGCGATATAAAGAACTCGGAAATGTGAAATTTGAAGTCGAAAAGTCAATATCAGAATCGATCAAATGTTGATCCCAATGGTGTTATAGTACACTCAGGGCATGCCTAATATACTGCAAAAGGAATTTTGGTTCTATCTTATTCGGTTGAGAAATTATGAATTTTCATCACTTGTCCACATGCCCGCACCTGGCGCGCCGCATTTCGCAATACGGCCGGTGACGTCATCATTTTTGTAAACAAGGTCAAAGACCCCTCTTGCCCTATGAACATGGAGACCGGAATCGAAAATCCTGGAGCGATGTCCGGAATTCGGCCGAAATGGTGAATTTTCTCAGATCCGCTCTCTTAATTGCAAATAAGGCCTACTCTGTGGGATTGCGAAATAGATTCATATAATGATGAATAAAAAACATATAAGTACCTTGGGATGGCAGGTACACAAGCCCGGGAGAGTGGGGTTCGAACAAGGGCACTCGGCCTTGCAACTGAAAACCATGATTTGACGCCAAACACACTCAGTTCTCTATGCTTGATTGTGAGATAAATTGATCAGAAGAAGTGACGTGAAGTGACCTCACTAACTGATCAATCAATTTAATTAATCAACTTACTGTTCATCCGATCGCTCGATGTTGCCCGACTGCAGTTTCTTCTCCACTCGTCGAGAGTAAATCGGGTAGTTGGTGAACTGGAATCGTTTTTTTTTGCCAACCATCAAATTATTCTATCACTATCCTCACTGCACTATCCTCACTGTATCGCTCTTCCTATCAATCGTGCGTGAATTAGTCACGATACCGTGTCCCGATAGAACGCATTTCACCAAACTTGGCCCGTACATCCTATTTTTCTTTTTTCTCTCGATGTTTTTGCTACGGCTTCTTCGATTCTCACAGTAACCCACCTTAAAAGTATTGATCGTGCTCGTGATAAAGTCGTGCACCACTCCACTCCAGTCGGCAATGTAGTTGGGCGGCACGCCATCTTCACGGTTCGTCTGGAAAATATACAAAAATAATAATAATAATAATAATAATAATAATAAAACATTATAGTACAAAAATTTGATAAATTCCTGACATCAACAAGCGTAACGAATATTCTTTCGAATATGTTTCACGGAGCAATCAAAATCGAGCAGATATCCTAGTGCTGTGAATTCCTCATCTCACTTTTCAAATAACTCAAATAAATGAAAACTGACGTCATTCATATCGTACTGTCGCGCCATCTGCAGCGTGCGCAAGCGCTCGAGCTGGAAAATATTAATGAAATAATTTTGAAAAATATCAGAAAAAATCGAAAATCGAAAAAGGTGCCCGCTTTTCTCGTTTAAGATCAGAGAAAGGGTGGTACCCATATGTAATATTTTTCCGATCCTCACCGGAATGTTGCCAAAGGTCCTGCCCGGGCAGATATTTATTGTCGAAAAGAAAACATATTACACCATAAGTCTTCAGTACAACCTTTCCGTATTTTTATAATTCATGAACCAAAAAAGGTGGAGGATAAAAATGTTTCTATGCTCACTGTAGTGTTGCCCCACGTGCCCTTCGAGCCTGCCCTGGGTAGATACCGGGCCGGGTAGAGGTCCTCGTATCGCTGTCCCCTCCTCGCACACTCCTCCCGAAGGACGATCTCGACCTGTGGAAAATTTTAATAAATTGGTTTAATTTCTCAATTTTCGGACTCGCATTCCACCGGATAAACTTTTCGAATTTCTGGTGAACACAAGGAAAGACTAATATTAATGGTAAAGTGAAAAAATGTGGTTTGAAATAGAGGCTACCGTGAGTTTCGAAAAGAAGTTTTCCATTTTATGCATTTTTCATGCACAATAAGCGAAATTATTTTTAATATTCCCAAATCGTACCTTGTCAAACTGAATCTGCATGTTGACCCACTCGCGAATGAGCGGCTGAAATTCGTACCATCGAGGGCAGAAATCCCTCCACTCGCCCCGTACCATACCCTTGTACACGATCAGGATCTTGAACTTCTGAAATGATTTTTTTTTCATTATTTGCATTTTTTTTTCGATTTTTGCTGCTTTTTTGTAATATTAGGTATTTTTGCTGTAATATTAGGTACTAAAAGTGGAACAGTAATGTGCGTGAAAAATAGAGGGTGGAGTGCTTCTGGTTCGTGGTATTTGCATACTTTTTGCTGCGCTTCGCCCGACACCCACGATGCTTTCGGGTCCGTGCACCCTACGATGATGTCGAACTCGAAGACCTGCAGGTGTTATTGATATTATGTTTATTATTTTCATAATAACAAAAAATAATACAAAATAATAAAATCACCCCTCCGCTGATCCGTCCCGTTCGGACAAGCCGCTCGTTCCAGTCGACTTTCGTCTCTTTATCGCCCGAAAGAACCTATGAGACACTATCTGAGAGAGCTCACCTACCACCGTACAACAAAAAATAGAATATTCTGAAAAAAATGCCCTAGGATCAACTTTTGCGTAGAACTCGAAAATCGACCTTAAAAAGCCGTATCTCTAAAACTAAAATTCCTACAGTTGACTTCATGGTGACAGGGGCCACATACAAAGTTTTTTGTGGAACTTCCAATCATCCAACCAAGTATAAATTCTTTCAGCTAATAAAAAATGAAATGTTTTCACAAAAAAAATATAGGGAAACTCACCTGGAAAAAAAGTTATGCCATTTTTTGAGCTAAAATAATTTTTCCTGAAAAGAAATGAAAAAACCGCGAATTCTAAGTGTGATTTTCGGATTCCTCGTAAAAAGTTACATATATGGTAATTTTTTCAGAATTTTAACTTTTCCCCCTTTTCTCATATTTGCCTTCAAAGGATACGGTAACATGACTTTCCCCCTAATTAGGCGACCTAATTATTTGCAATTATTGAAATTTCCATGGGAAACGACTCAAACAGTATTAAAACGCCATATTACAAATATTTATCGCCTTTGGAATTGATTCCGCCACCATCATTTTTTCGGACCATGACCCGGGGTTCATGCCTCGGAAGTTATCCATGACCATGAACCCGGGGTCATGGTTTAAAATGGACATGAAAAGTCATGCTCGAGAAACTTCAATTGCTATACGATTATGTGTTGCATAGTCCCAGAGAAAATTTTTACTACTGGAAATACCGTACTCCGAAGCTGCGTTATCGAGAACTGATTTTTTAACAGAAAAATTTGATATTTATTTTAATAAATTAAATTGCGATAGGCGAATTACGGTTTTTCCGGTCCTGGAAATTTTCTTGAGAACTACGCAACACATCGGCGTATAGCAATTGAAGTTTTTCGAACATGACTTTTCATGTCCATGTTGAACCATAGCTACTTCTGAGGCATGAACCCCGGTCATGGTCCGAAAAAATGATGGGGGCGGATTCGATTCCAATGGTGATAAATATTCGTAATATGGTGTTTTAATACTGTATGAGTCGTTTCCCATGGAAAATTCATTTATTGCAAGTAGATAGGTCGCCTTATTAGGGGAAAATCAATTTTACCCTAACCTTTGAAGGCAAATATGAGAAAAGGGGGAAAAGTTAAAATTCTGAAAAAATTACCATATATGTAACTTTTTACGAGGAATCCGAAAATCACACTTAGAAATCGCGGTTTTTTCATTTCTTTTCAGGAAAAATTATTTTAGCTCAAAAAATGGCATAACTTTTTTCCAGGTGAGTTTTCCTATAATTTTTTTTTGTGAAAACATTTCATTATTTATTAGCTGAAAGAATTTATACTTGGTTGGATGATTGGAAGTCCCACAAAAACTTTGTATGTGGCCCCTGTCACCATGAAGTCAACTGTAGGAATTTTAGTTTTAGAGATACGGCTTTTTAAGGTCGATTTTCGAGTTCTACGCAAAAAGTTGATCCTAGGGCATTTTTTTCAGAATATTCTATTTTTTGTTGTACGGTGTTCGGTGAAATCGCTCAGTTCTCTAGATAGTGTCTCCTATAAATATTAAAATTGAAGTTTTAACCAAAATTTAAACTGTCCATTTTTCTACACAAAAAAGAAAAAAATAACCTACTTAGAAGTCGGAATCGACGAAGATTTAAAGTACGTGGAACGTAATTTTCATGCTGACATACTCAACATACCCTTTCCACTCTAGTCTGGAACTTCTTTTCCTCATCCTTATTATCTTTTGGCTTGCAATTGGTAAGTGCGTATATTCTGCCGGGATAGTGCTGGTTCCATTCCTAAAAGAAATATTTTATCGTTTTTAGAAACTATTAATCTTAATGTGAATGGTGTGTCGCTTGCAGCATCACTACTTCGTTTCGCGCGCATAACAGAACGATTTATTTATTTCCAGACGCTTCAGTCAATAATTACAAATCGACAGATTTGATAGAATCTCACCTTTTCCTGCTCGTAAGGATCTTTCTCCTTTTCGCTTGCATCGCTATTGTACGATTCTGAAGACTCCGACACCGCCTTCTTCCTATCCTCGGGCTTCTGGAAAATAAGATTCAAATGTTTTCATGTATTCACTGCTTCAAAGGCATGATGCTCTAGTAAACGATGTTAGATACAACAAACGATGTTAAACTTCTAGACTAGGCCAAAAACTTATGATTAATGACCTCACTTTGAACAACTTCTTTCTTCTTTTCTTCGCCTTTCCATCATCGTTGTCTTCCTTCGAAGTAGATGCATCGCCCTAAAATTGTCAATAATCACAGAAAATAATAGCTGCTATATTTCGATCATTCTTAAAAATACCCACATCGAAACTCCTCCTCGACTTGACTAGGTTTTTCCTCACTGGCATCCCATCCTTATCTTTCTTGATGAGTTCGCCAATTTTCTTCGGCGATTTGGGTGGTCCCTGGAACGATTATGTTCGCTTTCCATCCACATTGTTCACTGTACTCACGGCGTTGCTCTTCCGCGGGGATTTGCTCTCGTTTATGTCCTTCTTGCATTCTAAACTGAGTTTCGACATCTTTGGCGTAACCTGTAAATAGCTATTTGGTTGAGAGAAGGTAAAGAAGTTTTTCAATCCATCGTTGAAAAATGAGCTAACCTTGAGATCATTTTTCTGTGATTTATCTTCTTTCGAAGTATTGATTCTCGGGGACATGGGTGCAGCCTGTACGATAGACAAATGTTGCAATCGTTACAATCTGCCTTTCTAGCCTTTTCAACAATCGACATTGTGTGCCACTCACCGTCCGGACCGGAGACTTGCTGTGATCTTTCTTCTTCAAAGTCATCTTCGTCGTCTCTCCATTCGATTTCGGCGTGACCTGCAGAATGCGGATTTGCACCTACAACCTATGTAAATATTTATCAGATAATGAAAATTCTCACCGTTTTGGGAGACTTGCTCAAATCCCGTTCCTTCTTGGCCGTCTCTCCTTTTGACCTGGATGATCTTGGTGTATCCGCAGAAGAGGATCGCTGTAACTATTTCATGCAAGCAATTTGGTAATTTATCACACGCGATATTACGGCAGTGGTTAGTAATATAGAGAAAAAGCGCGCAAATGAGAGAGTTTGTCCTTTTCTTGTCCTTTATGTTCTACAGCAATGCAGCTGTTTGTCCAATCTATTTTTAAAAATTTGACTAATCCATTTTTTTCGAATTTTGATATCAAAAAAAACTCACAGTGGTCCTCTTCGTCTCCGCACTTGACTTGGAACTCGACGGTCCGCCCTCTCCAATCGAGAACGTAACTCTACTCTTCTTCTCCGGTTCTTCGTCGGCTGATGTGGGAGTGTCCTGAAGTTGAATTCCTATTTTATTTTATTTTTTTTTTATTAGCGATACGCTTTAACTGTACGCGATACGCGATCAACCGCATTTGCAAATTTATGAATATCTTTTTCTTTTTTCTCACATTTTTGTTCTCAATCTTGCTCGACGCACTGAGCTTTGCGGACCTCGGTGCGGATGCGATCGGAGTTGTCGGCCAGTAGGTGCCCTGTTATTGGCTACGTATTTATTTCTGAATTTAATACATTTGTAAAATTAATAAAATAAATATTAATGCCCTGCACGTAGTCATGCAATTAATAATTTCTTTTTTATAACTCAAATTGAAGTGGCAAAAAAATAACTAAAATTGAAGTGGCAGAGACTCACATTCAATCCAGTGCCATGCGTTGCAAGTTCTTTAGTTGGGCGGATGGAGAGCGTGCCTGAAATAGTAAATTATTAAAAATAAAAAAAAATGTTAGCCGTTCTCCTTACAGAGCGCTTCAGCGACTTCTCCTCTGATCGGTTTCTACGGGATGATGGTGGCGATTTTGGCTAAAATTAACTTGTCTGTATTCATTATTTATTTAATCAATTTTCAACGCTCAAAAAAGTTGAATCGAGATACATATATACCGAGTTCTTGGCCGACCTATCCTTTGATCGATCTCTCTTAGCGGATGTGGATGGTCCGGCCTGAGAACAAAATTATTACGATACGACTAAACTGCGTCTATTGCATTGATGATATGAATTGACCACTGAAGATTTACGAATCGAATCCGACATTTCCTTCGATAATACGTGGTCGTTTCCACGGTCACTTTAAAAAAAAAATTTCTTCCAATTTCTCAAGATGCGCTTGTGCGGCCAATCAGAATATGACGCCGTTTGTCTAAGAATCAAGCAGATCGGCATTGATTCGGCACAGTGAAAATGGGTCGATTCTCTGAAACTCTTTGATTGAAGGTTTTCGAGGGTGCTGAAGACCGTAGTATTATTCATTTTTAATGTGGACTCATCGTTGGCCCCAGACGACGTCGCGTCGAAAACTGGTTTTTGTGAGTTTCTCAGTCCACGATTTTTTAAAATTAAGAGAAGTTGGCTCCAGGGGTAAAATTCGATGCTGATCACGCCTGTGTAGTTTATTTTCATATTTTATATAAACAAAATTAGTAAAAAATCAATATCTTGACAATCAAAAAGTCGGGCTTAGCTTTTACATAGATCGATGCGCCTTGTCGAGAGGAATTCAAAACTATATACGATATTCAATTTTTATTGGCTGCCTTGCGAATGATAAAGCAAAAACTGACGTTAAAATTCCTCTAAACGGCGCTCCTGTCCCTTGACCTCTTCCTATCCTCCCTGCGCTCTCTCGATCGGACACACTCTCTCGCGATAGGAATATGGCGCGTGTAGCCAAAGGGCAAGGGAAGGGGGTAGATCAAGGGTCAGGAGCGCCGTTTAGAGGAATTTTGACATCAGTTTTTGCTTTCTCATTCGCAAGGCAGCCAATAAAAATTGAATATCGTATATAGTTTTGAATTCCTCTCGACAAGGCGCATCGATCTATGTAAAAAGCTAAGCCCGACTTTTGATTGTCAAGATATTGATTTTTTACTAGGGGTCGTCTGGGGCCAACAATGACTCCACATTTCGTCTGGGGCCAACAATGACTCCACATTAAAAATGAATAATACTACGGTCTTCAGCACCCTCGAAAACCTTCAATCCCAGAGTTTCAGGGAATCGACCCATATTTACTGTGCAGGCACTTGTCCGATTCTTAGGCAAACGGCGTCATATGTTCATGTTTCCAAGTAGATACAGAGTGTTCATCCTGCCCGTTTTCAGAAATAGCATTGAAATAGGTGGGAATTAACCTCGTCCCTCTTCTCCATCTTCTTCTCCCTCTCCGTGCTCTGACTGGCTTTGCGCACGCGTGCACTCTTCGTCGGAGTGATGATGGGCGGAGGCGCCATCGGAGGAAGGAGAGGAGGGGAGGGGAACGGATCGAGTTCAACCCTGCAAATACATAAACTCATTTGAAAAACTCGAAAATGGAAGAAGAAAGTTGAAGAAATAAAAACGCAAAAAAAAAGACAAAAAATATATAATAAGCACGAGCTGAGAAACTAGGAGGATGGAGTTCGACCCTAAGCAATTGTTAGTCAAAATGAAAAAAAATGTATAAACGTAGATGAGAGATTGAAACGTAGATGAGAAAATGAAAGATGAGAGATTGGCGCGTACGATTCGAAAAAAATAGTGGCGTGTGGATGGAATTCATTCCTGAGAAATACTGATCATAAATGGAGAAATCATTGGAACAACTTGAAATTGAATAAATGGAGTTCTACCCTGAAGCGGGCTCGGCGAATGAAATAAGCGGAAATAGGGAATCAAAATCTAACAATACTTGGAGTTTTTTCATTTCCCACTTACAATCGCTTTCCCCGCTCAAAACGGTATTGTCAAAGAGAAGATAGCGAAAAAAATGTGCGAAAATTTCGGGTACGGGAGAGTGGACAATTTCGAACAAGGAATCTTTTCGCTCATAAGAAGATGGTGATAAGAAAAATAACAGTTTGATTCAAATATCATATTCAAAATTATTACAAATGCGCGGAAATAAAGAAAAGTACGCAGCTGTCAAAAAGTGCACCAAAAATAATTCATACGAGGATTTAACGCCTGGTGAGACGATTCTATCATAGTCCATGAAAATGGTGGAGTAATCAAATGTGAATAAATATAAAGATATACAATACATTGGCATCGGAACTGTATCGTGGCAGGGGTTGACAACAATGATTCACTATAGAATCCCACACGATAGATTTTTGTCTACCCTCTGCAATTCGGCCCTTTTCACAAAGAGCGCTTATTATAACGTATTTAAATCTTAGCTTAGCTCACAACATGCGAGGTTTACATGATGTTACGAAGAAAGGCTAACGAGAGAAAAGAGCGAATAAAGACGACTAGTCGAGTGTGAGAAGCGAAAGCGCAGCAAAAAAAAGTGACGGAATTGGATCTCACAAACTATAGCCATTTCTTATTCTACTCTAATTCTCTCCATTTCGCCTGCTCTCTCGCTTCTCTGGCGACTGAGTATGTCAAGCAGAATTTGAAATATAAAAAAAGAATCGCCCCTTGCATAATCTCTCGCCGGTCAGAGTTGTGTGAAAGTATGTGAATATAAGAGACGTATATCAAAATCTCATTCCAGGTCATTATATCGCCCACGAATGAACGACGCAGAGAGCGCATGAGAGCTCATGAGTGTAAAAATAGATCTGACATCGACAACTAATAAGCAGAGTAGTGATACGCGTAGTAGGAATTGGCTGATATTGTAGCTTCATTCAACTATTCAGCCTGGTCAGATCGACGAGAGAGTGTGTCGAAACGAGAGACCAATATCTCGGCCTGGTCATTCCTATATGCTGATAGTGGGTGGAACCACGTGGGAACGGTAAATAATCACGAGTGTTCGTTTCTCGAGAGGGAAACGCGGTAAAAACAGGTGTTACTCACACGAAAATATCCGCATTTACCGAGAATTCGGAAAATTGTCACTCATGAGACATAAATGCGACAGGATCAAGGAGCAGAGAAGTTAGAAGGGTGGAAATTGATTGAGACAGGTAGACAGTTTTGCGATACTCAATTTATCGGCTCTGGAATCGTCCCTCAAGAGCAGAAGATACCACAATAAAAGGAAAAAAGACGCGATAAAGGAAAACATTTGTCAAAGGTGAGAAACCTCTCATGAGATGACCCAAAAAGACAGCAACACAGTCCAATTAGAGGCAAGGCGGTTAATGTCCTTTGAAGTCTCACAAATCACCAAGACTCTCTTCAATTCCTGCACACACTCACCGGAAAGAGTGACTAGAGAATACTCGGAGGGAGGAGGCGGATTTTAAAGTTTGGCAAACCTCCAAGAGAAAAAAGAATCATGTATCACCTAGCAGCCAAATATAAAAAGATTCAGTAAACGGATAGACTTAATTTCAAAGCATACGAGAAAAAACCTAATAGGAAAAAAACCATGCATTATCTATCTAGCTGCCAAATATAAATAAGATTCAGTGAACTATTTCAACGCACTGGTGAAATAGCGCTTTTGCGCCGTAAGGAGGTTAGTGTATGAAATAGACACGAGAAGAGTACGGGCAGTGTTCTTGGTGTTACACTAGCAAGAGGTTCATTGAGGGATTCAGTAAACTTTTGAGCAAGGCTTCCAAATTTGTGGTGCTGAGAAAAAAACAAGAGCGGAAAGAGTAGATGACGCTGCTAGTGCTCTGAACGAGGAAGAGGAAATAAAGTGTAAACGGTGCGAATGGAAAAAAAAGATCTTGTTATTACTACAGGTTGGACTGGAGGTCACACATTTCAAGCAAAAACGCGCATGTTACGAATTTTGACGTTATTATTAGGTGCAATTCCTCTAGTGAAGCTTTGCAAGGGAAATTCGCTCGTACTTTGCCGCGCTGCGCACTTTAAGGGCATTGGTACATACGAACGAAGGAGGGGAAATCCTCGAGGCGAGAGCACAGCAGAGGGACGAGGGGCCATGCGAGCATGAATTGACCAGCTGGTGAGAGAGTGCGGCAGATGGAGAGAGCACAGAGATGGAGAGACGCCGAAGTGAGAGAGTGTGGGAAGGGAGGAGAGCGGAGAGAGAAGAAGGGGGCTCCGTACAGTTGGGACGGGGGAAGAGAGGGGGATAGGAGTGTCTCTCCATACCACTCGGTCTCTCTCAAGGGGAAGGGAGAGCGAAGGGGTGACTATTCAAATGAGGAGGGAGGGAGAGGGAGATAGAGGTCGGAAGATAGGAAAGAGCAACATGATTGTGGGGTTTAGAGAGGATTAGGAGTGGGCAAATTTAAATTAGGATGTCTGAATACGGGAGTCTTTGTCGGATGTGCACGAGATTGAATGAAGCGATTAACAAAAAAGTGTTGGGTTTTGGTTTATAAGGAGCATCTCAATCGAGAATGTAGTGAGGAACGGAATTTGGAGAAAGAGCGAAGACCATGAATCAAGAGATGACTCCGAAAATGCAACCTCTTCAGCCTGACCCTTTATCGTTCCCCACAACCTTTCTAGTTGAAATACCTTCAGATCTTTCTCCGAGATGAATCAAAAGGTTCAAACGAGGAGGTTGAGGCAAAAAAAGGGGAAGATCTGAAGAGATACGAATGCCAGCCAAATAGAGAGAGAGGGGTGACTAAGGAATGGGCCATTAAGAATGTAACCCAAACTTAGACTTTATTCTATTGCACTTATGTACCGCGCAACGTGGATTTGCCCTACGGGGATCTATCGGAGCATTGGGGAACTCTAATATCCGGAGGACAGGCCTCATCCGGGCCGGAGGATCAGTCATACCGTATGGCGATACCTTTTCGAGTAGGTCATGGGCAAACACATAGAGGCCGAGTGAGAACAAGGCATACTGAGCAGATTAAGAGGACCTGGTATATTTAGTCTATATTGGGAGAGGTCAAAGAAGGTTCAGTCAATAGAGATAGAATATGCAATGAACGACCACATAATTGTTGAGATATGGACTCTCTCAATCTCCCATGCTCTCTCACTTCGTTGATCGACGAGAGATCATGGCAAAGTGAGAGGGTCAGACGATTGTTCTAATTGTTGATGAGTGGAAGAGGGGCCGAGGTGAGATGCTATCCACCGGAAAAGGTTGTGAAGAACGACAAGATAGACTGTTGGGGACATCACCAAAATCTAAAGGAAGCTTTCTATATAATCCAAGAATTGATTCATCTTGCAAAGATGTGAGCCAATGTCACTAGATAGATAGATTGAATAGAGAAATTATTGAGGTAATCATGCAAATCGAACAACACTGCAAGTAGAACATTATAGTTGGGGAGCTGGCCTATTGAAAAAGCCGAGAGTTTGAAATTGATCCAAGATCATCGCTGAGAATTTCATAAATCCCTTCAATGCCCGGATTATAGGTCTAAGCCAGTCAATACAATATATACCCATATACAAGGACATTACTAGCGTTCGAATTTCGGGTAGAGCGAGATAGTATGTGAAATGAAGAGACATCATACTTCGAATTTTAGACATAACCTACGACTGGGTTTTTTTTCTGGATGAAGAAATGCGAGATACTTCGCGCCGATGAAACGAGAGAGACACCTTCTCCATTTCTTATTCCGTCTTTTTTTACTCTGACATTCGAGAGAGCGTTCGAATTGTAGAGTCATACAAGATAGCTATGCTCAAAAAGTAAGCACGATGGGAATGGGATCGAGGTCGCCTTTCTCGAATTTCAAAGCTCCTTAGTTCAATTATATGGAGCGTGTCGTCGGAAATAACTCATGACGCAGGTTTTCATTCCCATAGCATTCCACGTTTTCTCGCCAGTCAGAATAAGTTATAGGCCATCTGTAACGAGGATTCCTAAGACAGTCACGATCTCTCCATTACCAATGCTCTCTAGCCGCCCAAATCCGGCGAGAGAGAACGCGAAATTCAGAGATTGCAGGAGAAAAAGGGGGCGAATACGCTAGCCAACTGGTGGTGCCAGGGAAGGGGGAAGAAAGAGAGGAGGAGAGGGGAGAGAAGAGGAAGGAAACGTGTAGAGAAAGAGGCAGTCTGTCTCTCTATTCATCACGATGTATCGATTTCTCTAACTACCAAAAGACCTTGGAAAAGGGGAGAGCACAAGAAGTAATGACTAAGCTGCGCTCTCCTCTTTCCCTGCGCTCTATCGATTTGTCTGACCGTGAGAGAACGTGGGGAAAAGAGAGAGCCAGAGAAGTAGACGCCTCGCGAGTTAGCAGTTGTGATGTGATACGAGCTGGTGAGAGATAGGAGGAAGGTTTATCAGAATGGTATGGGTCTCTTCTTTTCCCGCACTCCCTTATCATCTCTGGCACTGACCCTCTCATCTGTCTTATCAGTAAGAGCAGCGAGAGAGCATGGGGAATCGAGAGAGTCAGTCCATGCAACCAGACGAAAAAAATGAAGACTAAACGACATGGTGTCCAGTACGGGGGTTGCGTAAAACCATATAAATTGAGATTGCTTAATGAGATAGAATACCTATAGCGCTCTGATCTGATACGGAGACAGATTGAACGTTGATTTAGGGGGTCAGTGTGTGTTGAGTGAGCGGGTGGAAGGGAATGTGTATCCGCGTCAAGCAATTTTACTGTCGTAAGACAACGCTAGGGGGACTCACCGGAAAGGCCTGTAAGAATTGACCGAATCACCTATCATTCCTATTCAGAACTTAGTAGATTTTTTACCCAGGCAACAACAACTCTCAATGTGGAGGAGGTATGGAATGATAATGATAGGGAGGGGATATAGTGCGAAAAAAGACGTAAAAAAAGAAGTACGCAAATATCAATAAATATACACGGACTTATTGAATTAGAACAGAATTAAGAGGGCGGTATTGAGAGTGAGAGGATGGGAAAGGGAAGATTCGCCAGCTAGCAGTTGTAATAATGAGATCGTGAGTGGGGTAGAGATAGACATTGACTGATACGGGGAAAATATGTTATGACTTTGCTCACTCCATGTGACGGTCCGATAGGTAGTGAGATGGGATGAGAGACCAAAAGCAGTGTTGAGCATTCCAAATTATGCTACAGTTAGGATCCAAACGATTTCCAGTCTCCAAAGACAGTTTAAACTGCTCTGTGTTTGTGCTCAGGCTGCGACAGTTCTAAATTCGGAGGAGGTATGGAATAAGATTGAGAGGAGTGAGCACATTGCAAAAAAAGGCTGGGCAAAAAACATTGGCAACCTTTGAATGGATAAGATTGCTAGCCGTCCTCAGTTCTATATCACGACGACACATGTCACTAAAGAAAGGATTGTGAATGGAGGAAGGACTCATGCCACAATTCCGTAGTCGTGAATATATGAGTCTAAAATAGGACAGGTGCAGATTATGTCATCGATTGCACGGACACTCAACACAAAGAACGAGAATAGCCGTCAGTTCCGGCCTAGTTGGAACAGGGAAATGGTAAAATGGGATAGCACAGGGGAAAGCTCGCACTTCTCGGATTTTGGCCCAGGCAGCAACAGCTTTTATTGTGCAGTGAAGTAGAAAATCAAAAAGTACCGAAAATTTATTTCGTTCAACAGGGCATTGCAGGAGATCATTGTTAGTCCAGTGATAATTCAATTCAGCCCCGTAGCTAAATTTCTCAGTCGATCGATGTCGAATGCATTTCGGAAAATCGGCGGCGAATAAATTACAAATGCACTCTCTATCCAATAATCCCCCTTGGATCGGCTTTCCTGTCAATACTGAGCGAGTGGGGAGATTGGATGAATTGAAGAGAAGCCTCGAGACAGGAGGGGCGTATGGCGACTAGAGCACATTGATTTATTTCCTTGGAGGAGGCCTCCATCCAGATGGTTCCTTGACGACTCAAAACTTCAAGAGGATAAACGCTAAATATTGGGTCAGTGGGCGAAAGAATTGACAGGGAACCAGGACGGTCTCATAATTGTCGTAAGCGAATCCGGCTTGATCTCTCACACACATCTGTCCACGAACGGTCTCTCAAATGCACTCGTTCTCTCGCCACGCCAACCTGCCAGGGCTGCTACAATTTCTGGAGAATAGACCTTTCATTATGTCCACGAATCGTCTCTTCATTTATCATACTCTCTCACCAGTATGAGGGCGCGGTGGCGCAGTGGTTGTGTGCCAGGAATGCGATTCGAAAGGTCACGAGTTCGACCCCGCCCGCCCTCAGATCCACCCAAAACCAAGGGGGTTAAGAAATGTTGGGAGTGGTGAAAGCCACAGCAAATAAATCCCCTACCACGTGCACACAACACGGCGGTAAAGCCTCGCAACCAGCCACTGGTCGTCCCGGGATAGGCTAAAGTTGCTAATCGGCGTTGGGGTGGCTAGCCCGCCCTTAGCGAGGATAATGCCAAAATCACCACCACCAGTCATAGAGGCGAGAGAGTGTGTGAAATTAAGAGACGATTACCCGTATTCCGAACTCTTGAGTAGAGATGGGAAAGGAAGAGGGAAGAGTCGCGAATGTATGCAAAGTGAGCAGCGCTCTTCCACAAGAGCGAGAGGGAATGGCCTCTCTTCCACAAGAGTGAGATCTCTTCCATAAGACTTAGAGCGAAAAAGCTTTAAAAGTAAAGGAATGGGCGGATTTTTGCACCCAAGTGATAAATATGTTGAAAATCATTAAGGTAGGTTAGTTTGAGAAAAAAACCCAACAAAATTGCTCCATTTTCAAAGCTTTTTCGCTCTCAGTCTTATGGAAGAGATCTCACTCTTGTGGAAGAGAGGCCATTCCCTCTCGCTCTTGTGGAAGAGCGCTGCTCACTTTGCATACATTCGCGACTCTTCCCTCTTCCTTTCCCATATCTACTCTTGAGGGGGAGCAAAGAAGAGGGAAATCAATGAGAGAGCAGATGCTCTTCGCTCAATGGAGGACAACCCATAAAATGTGAGCAGGAGAGAAGAAGAGGCCGTCTACGTTTCCTGAGACTACAGAGAGTGTAATCATTCCCTATTCTGCACATCATTCTACTTCACCCACAGAAAAGGGTTGTAGTCGAACTGCTAACTTGAAATATGAAATGTATTTGAACCTTATCTCGATCCCTTTCTGAGTGTTGCTGACCGATTGAAATCGCGTAGAAGCATAAACAAAAAAAACAATAGAGAATACAGGAATACGAAAAAAACTGAAAATGGAGAAGATTTTTTTAGAAATGATGAGTACAATGACAAATTAAAGAGGTGGAATAACATTAAATGCTGCTTCTGAAACGCAATCGAACTTCGACTTCGTTTCATTACCAACATTCAATTCAGTATATGCAAAATAATTCCATTGTTCTTTTTCCAAAACAACAACTCTCTTCCATTTCCTTATTCCTCGCTATTTTTCTATTTTATCCTTCATTTTGCATACAAATCGAGATGTTTATCTCCATTCTTCTCCTCATTCTCCTCCTCATTCCACTCGTTTGCTCCAGTCGCGAGTAGTCGACTCGCCCACGTCGCTGATCATGGCCGACGCAGGTATGCAAGATCCCCATACCCTACAGTACCCTACAGTACCCTACCGTAACCTTGAATATCGTATTCTTTACCGTAACAAGGGTTGAGTGCACATGTAGTATTCTTAACAATATCCCTATCAGTACCACCCTAGCCCCGATTTATACACAATACCTCCGCTCCTACTGTAAATCATCCAAGATTACCGTAACTTGCCTCCGTTTTGCAGCTCTGCTGGTGCTGTGCGCCGCGCTCGTCACCGCCGCCTCCGTCGTGCTGCAATGCTGCAAAGGAGTGAGTTGCAAATCTCGGTTCCAGATTCTCCGGCTCCGAACAGCCATTGACTGGCTCCGGCTCTGAATCAATCATCAGCGAACCGCGCATCACACCTAAACTGCTGAGAATGGCACGCATGTATCGAGAATTGACGTATAAAGAATGATGAAAAATCATACCGTATCTGTTCGATTTCGATCGCGAACCGACTTTCCCTTGCAGAGCGCGGCGGTAGTAAGGAGTTGACATCGTCATCGGTGCCCGCCCCGCTCCGCCCCTCCCCCACCTCCTCCTCCTCCGCCCGGCCCGCCACCCGCCGTATCCACGCCCATCTTCTTTGACGAGGTGCTCCTACTGTACTATGGCTACCATAGTCCTTCTGCATAACAATTGTGTATAATCATGGAACAATACCGTAGAAACGCCCATGTTGGGTGAGAATATCGTAACCGGAACTACCGTGTCAAGAACTACAGTCCCGGCTAATCCCCCATGAACAGGGCGCCCGGGCGTCCCGGGGCGTCCCCCAGTGTCCCCCCTCGCTTCTGGCGCCTTCAGACAGTTTCAAATTGGCCCAATTTGTGTTCGTCGTATTCTCCGTTCGATTCTGCGTCGATTCATGTAAAAAAATAAAATAAAATATTTAATTAATTTACATTTGGATTTTCAAAGAATTGGCGAATAAAACGATTCGTGCATCACGAAGTACGTTCTACGGTACTTAGCAAATACATTCTGCAGCGGCGACGGATATATACCGCAAGGTGTACTCTGCGATGCACGAATCGTTTTATTCGCCAATTTTTTGAAAATCAAAATGTAAATTATAATTAAATTTTTTATTTTATTTTTTTACATGAATCGACGCAGAATCGAACGGAGAATACGACGAACACAAATTGGGCCCAATTTGAAAATGTCTGAAGGCGCCAGAAGCGAGGGGGACACTGGGGGACGCCCCGGACGCCCCGGGCGCCCTGTTTTCATGGGGGATTAGCCAGGACTGTAGATACCGTAACCCGAACCACCGTAGCCTATCGTAGTGTGATATTCCTGCCGTAATCAGTCCGTAATCTTTACGTAGTGGCACGACCTACCGAATCCCATCTCATATGTCTCCTCCGGCCCTTCATTGTACCCCTCCTTGACATACGTAATTCCTGCAACTGTATTCAGTCGCCCATGTCTACTCCGACCTTCACTGTAACGTACCCCTCCCTGACATACCGTACCCTGTCGACCTAGCATATTACCAATTCCAGCCTCCCATGTCGCCTCCGGCCCTTCATCATATCAGACCCCTCCCTGACATACCGTACCCCTGTCCAACCTACCGTAATCCCCTCTTCCATTTCCAGCCTCCCATGTCGCCACCGGCCAAGGTGGAGCCGTGCCTGAGCCCGAAGGATCCTCAGAAGGAGGGCGTCGAGATTGCCAAGACGTGCCTGAGCCCGCAGAAAGGAGAGGCCGCCACGCGGACCGGCAAGGAGAGCGAGGTGAGATCCGGGAAATGTTATGCCGGAAATGCCGGAACTGCAGATCTTTTGCCGCCGTGGTTTATGAAGGAGGACCGGGAAGTGGCAGAGCCGGGGGTCTCTTTGTTTGGGTGCCATGGATCTAGGACCGGGAAGGATCTAAGACCGGGAAAAAGATATCAGAGCAGTAGTTTATAATGGCAATGATAATGACATAATGACGCACATCAAAGATCAAAGATCAAAGATCACCGTTTGCAGAAGGAAAAGGACGAGTCGAGCGCGGTGGACAAGAATGGCGACAAGGAAGAGGCCAATACCGTCAGCGTGAGTATACGGTATCTATAGGATACGGTAGGATTGAATATCGATTGATACGTTAGGATTGATCTTTGATATGTGAACTTTCAGGAGTTGGTCACGGACTTTGGCAAGACACAGACGATCGGCAAGAAGAAGAAGCGCAAAAAGGTACTGCCGTAATCAATGCATCGAGTCTCTATTGACGAAATTATGTGCCCAGAATACTGGACCTTACATTAATTTCCTTTAGTATTGAAATTTATTGAGATTACTGTTGGATACTGTAGGAGTTCCGTGACCTACAGTAACCCGTAATCAATAAGTACCCAATGTCAGGATGAAACAACGGGCACGGGCACCGAACGACAGACAGACAAGGATAGCGAACGGCAGACGGGTGAGAGATCAAAGATCAAAGATCAAAGACCAAAGATCATTCCAGGAAGCGGTCCCGAGCCCGAGGTCATCCCCGTCATTCCCGACTCGCCCATCGCGGCCGATGACAAGGAGTGAGTTGAGGGGCAAGGGACAGAAATTAAAGTTCAAAGATCAACTTCCTGATTGAAGGAAAGCGAAGCGCAAGAGCCGCAGCGGCTACCACAACAAGGCGAGCGAGAAGAGCAAGTTCGTCACTCGTTCTACACAGGAAAAAAGGTAGTCTGTGAAATTACTTGAGATCAAAGATCGAAGATCAAACCCCGAATTACAAAAAAATACTGCAGAAGACGGTCGATCGCGGACTTCTCGGCGGAGAGCCCGGAGGATGAGGAGAGCGATGCGAAGGGCAGGAGTGAGAGGTGATCTTTGATCTTTGATCTTTGATCTCCGTTTTGGTAAAGATCAAAGATCAATTCATGGAGTGGCGATGGTCTTTGATCTTTGATCCCTATCCCCACCAAGATCAAAGATCAATTTTCCAGAGACGATTTCGACGACGGTCCGCGTGTGCGCGGCCGGGGACGGGGCCGCGACAAGATTAACGCCAAACTCATCACCGCCCCCACCCAGAATGACCCGACCCAGACTGAATGAGAGATCAAAGATCACCAGAGCTGTTCGACTAGCGGACAGGGGCAAACATTCGAACAATTACTCGTGATAAATGCGTACTCGGGCTGCGATGTGATGCTGCTGAGAACAAAAAGAATAGCATCTTTCGGGGTACAGAACTAAGGCATTGATGAGCTGATCAGCAAAACATTCCATCGAAACAAATGGCAATGGCGAAAAGTGAACCCTATCAAGTGCACATTTGACAGGAAGAGGCCCAAGGGCAAGCGTTGCTTTTCCTTATCCTTGTCTCTTGAGTATCATCCGCCTCAGTGATGGATTTGTTTTTCTCCTGACCAGCCCTTGTGTTCATCCCCCCGTCCATTCTCATTCCTAACCCCACTGAGAAGCTCCCTTATAATCGATGGTTCTGCTGGTGTTGCTGCTTTCTTCCGTGCGATCAATTGATGCATGTATTCCTACCCCATCCACTCCTATGCCGAACCCTCCCAGTACGTTTCATGCTCAACACAAAAAAACCTAACTGTCAAGTCGCTGATAAGATTCAGCCACTCCGAGACGCTTCTCAAAGAGCAGCGTGATATTTCAATCATTATTTCACTTTCGCTACTTACGTTTTTCAGCATGCAGTGCTTCGTGTGCAAACGGTCTGTTACCAGTTTCCATACCGCCATTTGCCAGCGACACTCCCTCTACGTCAGGTACAGTTCCCATTCTGGGTAATCGTCTCTCTTCATTAGACGTGCTCTCTCACCTGTCAGAGAAGCGCGTAAGCATGTGAAATGAGGAGACGTCAGTGCATATTTCAAACTGTCAGGTTCATGTGCTCAGCGTACTCTCAAGTGCGATGTGCCGCCAACCGGAGGAAGTACCGCAATTATCACGGTATGTGTTTATTTTTTAATTTATTTTTTTCGCAGCCACTCTTCCGGCGAAATTACACTTCTAGTACAACGGTGGGTTATGCTATGCAACTTATTGGTAGTAGACGAACGGCTTATTATTATCCATCTGCAGTGGAGAATATTAAACTGTAGCCGCATCCCGAGAGAAAAGCATCTTCAATTAAATTTCATTCCAGTATAACCACTTTAGCTTGCACCAGGCGTGGTTGTCTCATGACAACTGATATATTTCCTGGATTGTGGAAACAACTAAATATTTTTCCAGTACAACGGCTCCGGTATGGTCAGTGCTCCCGCCACGGTCAGTCTCGTGGTCACCTGTAATGGATCCGGAACAGCCTGGACTTATATTGGCATTGCGATTACATCAGTTTCGTGCAGTTATATTTAGGTGAAGACTTGTGATAGGTACTATTTGATAAAAAATGATAAAATACTGTTTTTTTCTTTACAATTGTATTGTATCTGGTCTTACAGTTGAAATGTGACTAGTGATGAACGTGATCTCGGAAATTAAACCACTAAAACGTATTTACTACGGAAAAGGCGTCAAAAATAGTAACCAAGCTCTGCAGAAAAAAAATGAAAAGATAAATCGACCACAAAACCAAGCATCAAAACAAACGGTACCGCACTTTCCAGTGCACTTTCCACAAGGAATGCACAAAGGCTTTCTCCGAGCTAGAACTCGATTTGCTAGCGATTGTCTCTTCATTTACGTTTCTCTCTCCAGCAAGAGAACCGTGACAATCACAATTCGATTATCCTTCACATCAGTGATGATTGATCTACGTGTGGGCAAGATTCCCTCACAAGCATTCCCATTCACGTCTTCTCAGAGAAATTGCCTATTCTTGATGTGTCCTCTGTTCTTTCTGCTTTTATCTCTGAAGCCAATTGACACCTGCAGTCCAACACCTTCGGTGCCCATGCCTAATCCTGCCTAAAGCTCCCAGATCCTCATAAAGTTATACATTGTTCGACGCTCCCTCATACAGGATATTCGGGCTTAACGAAATGTGGATCGCGGCGCATCATTTCTGTTTCTCTCACACCCACATCTTCATCCAAAATCAAATGCTTCGGAGAAACGTTTTCTTCATATTAGCAAAAAAACCCAAACTTATTGTTAGACGAAAAGTCACTATCATCTGCAAGAAGGAGTTTAGGGAGACAGCGAAGCAGATTAAGCTTACCGAGACCATTAAACCAAACATCGCAAACGATCTTGCTCCAGTGCACCTTAATGTTAGAGATGGATGCGCACGCCAATTCATTCGGCACACTATCTCATCGAGCTGAGAGGTAAGAGAGCACGCTAACCTACACCTAGAGCACATCACACAAGAACAAAAAACCAATGTTTCAGCGTGTTTTGGACTTGATTATTTAAGAGCCCTTTCATTCTCCATCGGTTGTCACCGGCCAGAGAGCTGAGAGAGCGCACTCAAAGTAAAGAGGCAATCACAATTGAATCATCTTCCTAATCATGGATGGGTACCCTTGCCAGCCCCCTTCCTCCCACTCCTATTCTCAACACTCCGCAGGGAAGTTGCGCAATGATTCCTTTCCTCTTCCTCCTCTCATTTCTGAACCCATCTGAGTCGTGCACTCGAACACCCTCCGTGCCCATGCCCAACCCACCAAGTACGTGTTTCAATTTGCTTTTTTTGTTCCGGCCTAGTCCATAATTTGTCAGCACGTGCAACAGGTCTTCATTTTATTTTTTTTTCGGTTTTCGATAGCAATTCGATAAGTATAGGTGATTTGAAAAATTGAAAAATCGCGGTACTTTATCGAAGAACGAATTCCATGAAATTGGCTTATTATGTCCGATTTCCCATGTCTCAGAAGTACTTTTAACTGAATTTCTCTTTCAGCCTGCAGTGCATTATGCGCTCAAAGCTTGATAAGCGTTCCTGCGCCGCCAATGTTGGATATGACCTCACCATCAGGTACAGTTCGAGGCACTTTTCTGTTTTCTGGCTTTGGCCAAGCCGTTTCTCGCAGACTATTCCTTCGCTATAGTTGTCATTTTCAACCCCCCCTCCCCCCCCCCTCCCCCACATTCGTAGCGCCTGGACCTAAACAAAATGATTAGTTTGCCAGTTCGTAAAGCATCGCCAGAACATCTCATTTCGCACTGCTCTCTCACCGGTCAGAGTGGCGAATAATCCCGTGAAATTAAAAGAGACAAATAATTCTACACATCATTGCACGTCCTTCGTTAGCACAGGAAGCGTGAGAATTTGTGAAATGAAAAGACGCTCAAACAGTTCGAAATATGCTCCCAGGATCGTGCGCCGTGCGAACTCTCACGTGCCTTGCAACACTGCCACCGACAGCAACGATCACGGTACACCATAACTTTTATTTTGTTACATAAGGCGTATTCACGATAAAATTCGAATTTTTATTCCTTTTCTGCCTGGAAAAGATGCTTTAGATGATGTACAATTTCGAACATCGTTTTCTGACACAATTAGAGATGGCTTGGCAAGAAAAGGCCTCTTCATTTCACGTGCTCTCTCACCCGTCGGGGTTGCGAGAGAGCACGCTAAATGAGGAGGGTCATTTCTTGCCAAGCCATCTCTAGACACAATCCTCCTTGCAGTACAATGGCGGTGCCGGTTCGGTCAGTGCATCCAGTTCTGTCCAACTCGTGGTCACGTGCAATGGAGCGGGAACGGCGTGGCTCTACATGGGCATTCCCATCACCTCAGTCACCTGCACTTAGCTGTATGTACACGAATTAGCGTGCTAATTGAAGAAAAAACATGCCAGTGTTTTCATACCTTTCGGACATGCATTTTACATAGTATAATAATCATACATCTCAATTCAGATCTTTTTTTTTCATACCTCTGATACTCACAAAATGTCGATAAATCACTCCGGCAGTGGAGCGAGTCAGATAATCAAATGCCGATCAAACACCCTGTCCATATTCGAAGACTATCTATCTTCACTTTCGAGCTCGAACTGCAAGCATCAAATCTGCAAGAGAGTGTACGGAACGGAGAGAACTTCCCACAATTCGATTATCTTCCACAGATGGTTCTCTGTTATGATTACCAGTTTTTCTTCCCCGGTCACTCTCATTCCCCAAGCCCATTAGACCACGAGTTCTCACATATCAGCAATGGTCTCGCTCCTCTTGCTGCTTTCCTCCCTCCATCCAATAGACTCGTGCATGGCAACTCGATCGGTGCTCATGGCCAATCCTGCGAGTTCGTGACCTCATGAATATCTATTTTTTTGTTATTCAAAGAAAAACTTGAAATATATTTCCAAATCTCACCTGTAATGTCCCGGCTTCCTATCTTACATATCGTATTCATCGAACTTTATCTTCCAGCTTGTAGTGCATTATGTGCACCGAGTCTGTTGCTCGTTCCTGGCCGTATTTTCGACACTCCCTCGATGTTAGGTATACTTTTTTCTTCGTTTCTTCATTTTACGTGCACGCTCACTTATCAGGATGCTCAGATATCATGACAAAGTGAGAGAGACAAATGTTGAAATCAATCTCTCATGCCTAGGCTATGTACGATATGGCATATTTCGCCGATCAGAAATGTGAGAAATAATGTGTGAATGAATCCCGTATCAGGGATCTAACAAGTTTAGGTCTATGCGCCGTGCGTACTCTCTTCTGCAGTGCGTTCGCATCGCCGATCGCCACGATTACGGTACTATGTCTCTTTACATTAAACGTATCGGAAATGCTATTTTATTTTCGATAATTGATACATTATCATGCCTTTCTGGCGACGATAGCAATTTTTGGACGTTGGCACGTGATAACTGTCCCAATGGGTTGCCACCATACACTCGTAATTCATTCCTACGTTGTAGCTCGGGCCACGTTATATTATCATTTGCATACTGCTTATAATGCGACACTTAACAAAGACAAACGGCCTAATCAGCCTGTTATGTCGTAGAGAATACCCCCCTGAAACATCAATCCGAGAATAGACTCCTCAATTCTCTTTGCAGTTTAATGGCGGAGCTGGAATTGTAAGCGGCATCAGTTCGGTCAGTCTCGTGATCACGTGCAATTCGAGTGGAACTGCATGGACGTACATGGGCATTGCCATCACTTCCGTCACATGCACTTAACTAAACCGGATCATTGTACTTTTAATTAGTGCCAGTGCGAAAATAAACTGAATATCTTTGGCATGCTAAACCGTGAAGGGTCGATTATAGTGTTTTTCGTGGGGACGGTAAGTGAGAACACTATTTCTCGCCAAGGCAACTTCGTAGTTATGCTACACAGTAAACATGAATGGTCGATTGTGGATTTTTCGTGGGGGTTGGAATAGCATGAATGGTGATTGCTGATAGTGATCCCTATGTCCTAAAGAAAAGAAGAAGATGAGGATCAATGTCATGATGTTCCGCAAGATTATCAACGAAACAAGAAAAGTCAGCTAGAACGGTACTACAATGCTCTCAATTGACAAGATTTCTAAAAAATGAGATATAATCGTTCTAAAAAAATCGATTCCCCTACTATGTTGTAGTCTACGATAATATCTCATATGGAACCCCCATCAAGGGCAAGCGTGGACCGCTCCTCGTTCAAACTCGATATGACGTCTCTTCATCTTGCACGCTTTCTCGCAGGTCAGAGAGCCGAGAGAGCATATCGATAGGCACATCAACCGGCTTCCCTTAATTTTGGACATTTTCTCGAGGTAAAGATCTCACATCCTTTATTTATTTATTTTTTGAAAGACTGTACCTTCAATTTCCCCTTTTCGACCCCCAATATGTACAAACCGTCATATTCACAATAGGAATTCACATCAGCATTCTGGTAGAATTGTTTGACATACATGATTCAAAAAAAGGAAGTACCGACAAGTGATGAAGAGGCGGCGCCTCTTCATGTATTAATTCTAATTTTTCCTTATTTCAGGAAGGTGGATAAGCTACTGATTACGAGTCAAATGTACCAGGGATACCTCAATCGAGAAAAGATTGGCTGCCTAGAACAGGTTTGGTTTTTACTAACATTCGGACAACTGGAGGTGGTATCCCAAACATCCCTTCATTTCGTTATTATCACCAGAATCAACTGAGCGCTTAGCTAGGAGGGAGGAACGTATCGCTATTTGGTTTGAAGCGCATTACGTGGATTCACTCACTTGGCCCAGAATCATTCGAAACGAGCATCGAATAGAGTATAATGATATTCCCCCTTTCGGAAAACACTCATCAACATGCAGATTCAGCATCAAACATTTGTCCAGGAATAATGAAAAGTTTGAGTATCATTTGAGGTTGTAAAGATGTATGATGATATTTCTGTATAAATTATGATGACATAGAAAACAACTTTATTGATGGATCTGAAAATAAAAATGACATTGAGCAGAAAATAGAGCCTGATCATCTCCTCCTCTCGGACATACTTGTTCTCGAAACAGTGGATACTTTGAGGTGACCTCCTGTTGCTGATTGAGGAACAGACGGATCACACCGCGTCTGTAATAGGGCTGTCAGGATTATATCCCTTCATTTTTCGTTGTCTCCCGTCACTCTGATTTGTAAGTGATAACGAAGAGATAGATTCTACTGTGGAACTGGAACAATTAGGTAGTCTAAGGTACAGTTGTAGGCTCGTCATCTGTATTACCACAATCCAACGTCCGAGGCGGTTAGAGACAAGAAATAATAACATTGGACTCGACATGAAGCTCACCTCACAAACGGCGAGAACATTATCAGCAGCAGTGGTTGCAGGGCGGAATTAACGAAGAAGAGGGCGCACAAATGCGGAATTTCCTGTTTTTTTTTCAGTAGACTCTCTCTCACTTGCGCGAGTTATTTCTTGCATTTAAAGAAGGCGTCCCACGAACCGCGCGAGAGATTATGCAAAGTGAGGTCAGACAGAGCGAGCTCTCCTCATTTTGCATACTCTCTCGCTCGTTGCCTGCTTTTCAGGGTCATTTGGCACGCAGCCAAATGCTCATATCTCAGCTCAAACGAAAATTGAAAACATGGGAGTTTCGAAAGTGTTATCGTGTAGCCACGACCCGCCATCTCACATCGAGAACTCAATTAGCCAGATATTCGTGGGACACCTTCTTTAACCGCCTGGCGAAATGATTTTCGATAATACCGACACGGAACGTACAACCTTATGGTACCAAATGAAAAAAAACTGGCGAGAAACTGCGAGAAAGGTATTGGAACCTGTTCCGAACGTGATTGCCAATTGCCCGACAACGAACACGATTGAAGCGACAATGCACGGAAGGATCAGCCTGAATAAGAATTTATATTCTAACAATTGTATGTAAGTATTGATGTGTAAGACCCTTAGTCTGAAAAAACGAAGATAACAAAATAACCCTGTTTTCTCAAACAACAAGTTGGAAACGCGGAAAGATGAAAATTAAATATGGCACCGCCGACGTTCAACAACTAAACAGCAACCGACAATGGATTGCGCATCTGATTTTGATTTTAGCCTTTTAAAAATTATGGTCACCATAATTAATCTCACATGATCTCGACTCGCTGCAACTTGCTTGTTGATGTGATTCCGTGCTTGATCAACAGAATGACGGCGATCCTGCAATGATCACTGTCATCTCAATATTACATTATATCAACTGTTGCTTTCGCTTAACATACGGTTCACTGAAAGATCGACAATTCATCCAGGTAGGTGTCGGCAGTATTTATTGAGAATTATTTCTCTGACTCACCCGTAGAACAGAAACGGCAGGAAGCCGCAAACTGCGTTGATTGATAGAATCAACGTCGACTGACCGTCGGTTAGATATCTGAAGAACGGTTGAATATTTCAAGAATGACTCTCCCGTTGTTACATTTTTTCTACATCGATGACGCCTTCAAAAAGTATTTTCGGTCATTCCCCATGAAACATAGTTGCACAAAATTCGTAACTACGTGCGAAAAATGTCAGACGATGTTTCGTCTACGAACTTTCCCATGAGCAGGCGCGTGTTGATTTTCAGATGGGAGTGAAAAAGAGGAGATCCAAAATATTCAGTAAATGAGAGAGGCCAAAAACATTATATGAATTGCCATCAAAAATGTAAACTGGCCCTTAGAACCCTCAAATGAATCAGAGCATTATACTAGAGATGACAAATCGCCTTGCTCATTGTCTCTCATTGACGAGAGAATGTACAAAACGAGGAGAGACATACGCCGAGATGTGTCACTAGTTCGCACCTTCCGAAGTCTTCCGATAGCATTCCGTACAGGGCTGGCTCGAAGTAGAAGACGGTCATGAAGGGCTGCCAGTGAATTGCGCATTCCTAAAATAGCAATTGAGACGTTTCCAATTGGAAAATCTATAGAGAGAAGACATTGTTTTCGCGCTCTCGCTCTTCGGTCAGAGAGACACAATTCTTAGAGAAAAAGAACCGTACGAAGATTAACGGAGCTATCCACCCGAGAAGTAGACAAGTTCCGTAGGAGAAGAGACGACTCTGATGCTGGAATGAGTAGGGGAAGAGGATCGAGTGCAGACGGGACCTCAAATGTTTTCACCTTTTGTTTTTAAATAATTTCCGGGTATGTTTTCACGTTTTCTCAAATGTTTTCTCAAATGTTTTCACCTTTTGTTTTTACATAATTTCCGGGTTCCGGGTAAAAAATATTACAGATGCTCGTTCTTGTGCCGAAATTGATCGGAGAAGTGAAGTAAAAATTTTGGTGAAATTGCAAATCAAAATACTCACCACGCAATGAGAGGGAGGTGAAAGCAGCGTGCGTACCACACGTAGTCGATGTACATCTATATAATTTCGAAATATAAATATAATCATCGATCGAGATGGTTCAAAATTAAGTATTCAATTATGATCAGCACCCTCGAAAACCTATATTCACAGCTTTTCGAAAAATTGGTGATCCTAACTAGGGTTCACGAGTTGGGCCATTCCGCCTATTCAGGCTTTTGCTTGCCGGTCGAAAAGCCTAGTTGAGCGCCGGAATGAGGGACGCCTGATAGGCTTTTTTCCTTTGTTCGTGCCTGCCAGGCTTTTCTTATGTGCATAGTTCGAAGCCTATTTGAAAATCAACGAAAATTTGATCATTTTCTACCGCGTCGATCAGTCGATTCAAAGTGAGAGTGGAGAATGAATGGCAAGCGGTCTATTGGCGCCTGCGAGAAATCCTTTGTTCTCATGTCAGTCAGGCGAGTTGGGCTTTATTCATCGTGAACAAAAATGAGTTGGGCTCCCTAGGCGCCTCCCAATTCGTGAACCCTAATCCTAACTCGGTTGTGGTTGATTTTTACGCAATCAACACATTTTCTCTAATGGTATGCTAGCCGTCGTTTTATTGCCCCGACAATTCTCTGAAGCCTTTTATTGAAAGAATGAAACTTACCTGGTCCAAATTTCATTTTTTTAATACAAAAGTTCCCACATTTCCAACCATACATGGCTACTTTTCCGAGAGCTGTAACCCACAAATTGTGTACAATCGTATTCCACGGTACCTGCAGCCAATGTCTGCCCTCTCTCGAAACAAGGCGGCTTTTGGTAAGTATCGCGATTCCGTTCAATCCGGCATACTGTAGCATGCACAACAAGTCAGCTACTGCAGCAGAGATGAGATATCGGAAACCGATGATTTCCTGGAAAAAATGAGTCTCAAGTCTATCAATTAAATTTTCCTGAATTGAATATAAAAATTGCTATTTTACTAAATTGTTATTGAAAATAATTGAGCACTAACCCTTTCTGTCTTGACAAAGACGTGTATGACGAGGCCATAGAGTGGGATGAATAAGACGAGAAGAACCAGCAGTGATGCCCCAGCAAGAATATCGTCTGAGTCGAGAGGACTACGGTACCACGCGGCTATTTGATCGTCGAATGATGACATCTAAAAAAAGGTAAAAGTAAAGGTGTATACACATCAACCCATTTTTACAGTCGTAAGACAACGATAGGTTTGACCCGCCGGTAAGGCTTTTAGACATCTAAACAAAACAAATAACATATCGCCACGTCATTCGATCATAGATAAACGAGCTAATGTCATGCTTCTGGATTCGCCTTTCCCATGCCCGATAACCTTGCAAGGAGGTGGGATTCCGGGAAAGCTTTACTTCCCGTCAACATGGCCACTGTCTCTCGGTCAAACGTGACTACTTTCAGCCGACATTTTTCCGATCTTTTGCTCCAACGTGGGATCGTGCAAAGCGCTACAAAAACGCTCGAATCTAGTTAGCCCCGCAAAATGATGTTGGTCATAATTATAGCTGGCCGTCGACCTGGTGTATTTCGGGATTACTTGGAATAGGTTTCAGAGGCCGTAGATCCTCTTATTACTCAACGTTTATCAATGAATCTCCGAACTTCATCGTTAAATCGACCATTTATCGATTATCGAAAATCGTGACGATAATGCCGATACAATGGAGAGTCGATTTTAAGAGACATGCTCATTCAATTTTCACATTTATGAATCTTGCAAAACGAGAGTGTATGGGTAATGAAGAGAGCTTGATACAGTTCTGAGCTTTATGCAAACATGAGCGGGGCGTAACGATATGGTCTGATCTTTGATCTTTGATCTTCTTAGTAATCAGCGTAAAGCGGATTGTAGACGAGCATGGAGCACTCGTCGTGGGCAGAGGTCCTTCTGAAATAGTTCGAAACTTTTTATCTCTCATTTTCACAATTTCCCTCCTTTGACATTCTAACAAAGAGTAGAGGAGTGCAGTTCAGCGGAAATCGACAGTTGGGACTTAGTCAAAAACAGAATGTGCATTAGATTGGTGTTGATTAGGGTTGCCCACCTGGAAGAGGCGGACATTGGTCGGGCGGGCTGGGGTGAGGCCGAGAGACGAGAACCGAACGAGAGACGGGAATTGCTGTAATCGAGAGTGGTTTCCATGTATGCAATGAGTTCTTTCAATGCGTGCAGAAAGAAATCTATGACTATTGACTCTGAGAATTGCATAAGTGTCACTATGCCGTAGAACATCCTTCACGAGGTGCAATCGTATACATTCATAGGTTTCCGCAACACCTTCAGGGCGATCGATAAAGGTAGCTACCCTCCCTAGGATCGAACGAATAAACTACCGTACCTTCTCGAGGATCGAACGAATAAACTTCCGTACCTTCTTGGCGATCGATCGTATCCATTCACCGTCCGGCCCCAGTTCTCCTCGTAGCGCGAGACGCTGCGAGGTTCGTGGGTGAACTCAATTGAGCGTCGAGGACCGCTGGAAAAAACTTGAAAACATTCAATTATCGAGGTTTCATTTTGTTTGTTTTTTATCGATGTAACGCGAACACCAGCAAAATCAATTGATTATCTGTCCGTAGAAGGAAAAGGAGTGAATGAAACATATTCGGTAGAAATTCTGTGTAATGATTAAAGGTAGAGTTTAAAAAAGGGGGATACTTAAGGAGGGCGGTGACCGAAATGAAAGAATTTATATTCTCAATTGGTTTCCTTGAACTTATTTGTTTATTTAAAAAAAACGAAAGTCCAACCCGTATCTCGGCTCGTACGTGACCGTCTCCACGTAGGGCGACAGCGGACGGCCGTCGTACACGGACACAAGACGCGTCTTCTTGATTATCTGAAATAGATAATCGGAGCTACTCCGTTTTTTGGCCCGGGCTACGATCGTGCTGAATGTGAATGGGAATGTGAAGGAATGAGAATGATAGGGAGGGAATACTCTGCGAGAAAAGGCTGGGCCAAAAAATAGAGAAGTGTCAATTAATCTTCGACTTGCTGCTCCATTCATGTTTTTGTGGATATTTAATCAGTATTTCTAATGTTCTCCCCGTGTTCTGAGAAAGTGAACACAAAAGCGATAACTCATGACATCTTGGGAAGATATATTTCATTCCGATCGTTTGCTAATGTCATACCTTCTTCATCGGTGTTCCTCCCACGCTGACTTTACTTCCTGCCGAAGAGGTGGACCGGGGCGATGCGAGAGGCAGAGAGTCAACCGAGCGAGGAGAGATGCCCGCTGAAACGAACGAAACTAGATCTATTGATTTTCCACATTTCGAAATTTACTGTAGGAGTTAAATGTTGACAACTTTTCTCGAACAATAAGCAACTGTAGAACCATTTGGTACATTTTCATCGAATGGCTAGTTATAATAAGCGTCAATACTCATCAAAACTGCAATGCATAACTGTCAAAAAACACGGCTCATAGGTGCCGGTATCTACACCGTCACCGTCTAAAAACGTACGTCCTTGTATGGTAACCGATCTCGGACTGGCTGCAGACGCGGCCGAACGACGTCCGCCGTAGTTGTTGTCTGAAAAAAAGGTATCTAAAGGTGTATCCACGTCAAGCGGTTTACGGTCGTAAGACAAGTGGCACCCAATGGTAAGGCCTGCTATTATCCGGACTACAATATGGTTGTCTGAATGAGATATCAAGTACTGGATCTCCAGTTGAATGCCATTCATGAACAGAGTCAACGGCATTTTTTGGGTGTATCTACGGACCACATACTACTTCGTCCACTCACAATTATTGGGCATCGGATAGTTGACCTCCCTGACTGGATAGTAATTTTCCGTTCTCGAGTTGGCACGTGATCCCGTCTCGATACGAGGAATGTGGAGGGGAAGCGTCTCGAAGGGCCTAGAAAGAAGATAGCATGGCTCACTCGAACAAGAAGTAACAATTGGAAGTCCTTCTGAATATTGCTAAACATTACAGACTTTTAAGTTCGTAAATCTACAAAAGAATGCGATAGTTTGTTATTTACCACGGAAGGCAGGGTGAAATCAAATAAAGAGGTCACAAGGAACTATGAAGCACGCGTGAAACTCAATTTCTACCTTGACAGTTTTAATTCGGATTGACTTGCCGAGCAAAATTGTCAGCTCTTTTGAAAATATGACTCAATCGAAAATAGAGAATTGTTTTTCAAAACTAATTCGAATACCTAATGGTAAAATTCAATCAATAAAACGCAAACTAAACCCACTTAATCGGCTTCAACAGGTGCTGTCCCGCGTAGCCATTACCTATGGGCATGACTGGCTCGACGGGAGTCACCGGGCGGACCGGGTCTTTCGGCTGTAAAGGGGAATTGAAGTTAGAAATACGGGTAATCTCTTCATATCACACACCAACTCGCCAACCTGAAAACATATCAAGAGTGAATCGTTTATTGATTTCGAACTGTAAACTTCAAGATAAACAATTTTATATGAAAAAGCTGGCCATACTAGTGGGTCCCACCTACCGTTGTCAAATCCCAGCTCATCCGATGCTAACCAGCCTAATCTTTCTCTATTTGATTTATTTCAAGTCTGTTATCAGTGATAACTCATCGCTAGTAGGCCCCTCAAGTAAACTCCTCGCACCTTATGTATTTTTTGCGCAATACTCCTTGAATTGTTTGGAAATATCCGTTTGCTGCTTTCACAAATACTCCCTCAAGCGTTGCTTTTATAAATCTAATCACTTGTCTATTTGCCCATCGTCAGTTATCAGTGATAACCGCGAGTAGGCTTCCCTCTCCCCAAACTCCCTCCAACTTCTTTGGCACGGCTAATCCCGGTGAGAGCAAACAGTGCACGTTTGTGTAGAGAAGTTCACGCGAGAAACGTGACTCTCTCATTTCGCCATGCTCTCTCGCTTTCTCTAACTGGGAAAAGAGCTTGTGGGATTGGGAGGGCGAGACCCAAAAACATTATCGCCTGGTGGTTCGCAAGGGAGAAAGTCGAAGAAAAACAGCATGAATGTTGCCAAACGAGACCTAAATAATATGAGCACGTGACAAATTTACTTTTTTTTACTTCTCATATGATAGAAAGATCTATCTCATCGCTTCCATTATCAAATATCCTTTCTAAAGCATTTCATGAAACCTAATGAAAAGCGACCTGCGAAGCGACAATGGAGAATTCTCGAGAATAAGATTTAGAAATCATCTGAAGTTGAGGATGGAAAGTGAGTTTCACGTAGGCCTCAATAACCAAGAAAAAGCTTAGGAGCAATAGGGATATGTGAGTCTTCCGTTTCAACAGTCATGAATAAATTCAGTATTGTATTTGTTATTGCACCCTATTTAAATATTTCTCACATTCTGATCAATCTTCACCTGCAGTGCTCCGTTATTTTTCCTCACTTACTATTTTTAAAGGAGCAAACAATTATTGATGCGGAGAAGCGCCAAAATACGTACAACTTCTAATACTTCTCCTTCATTCAATTCATTTAAGAAAAAAATAAATTAAAATAAATCAAATCTGACATCCTGGTCAATCTTCACCACCAACTCTCCGTTCTCATCTCTCCCATACGTGCGTCTCTCTGTGTACTGATTCGTCGAGAACTCCCGCTTCGGCTGCAATTCAGTGATCTTTCTCGAATTACTGTTTCGAATGAGAATCGGGTACTACCGATAAAATGTGCTGATTGATGCTTTGCGATTTGCGAGAGCAATACTCAAAACATGTACCAAGTATTTCATTTGCGCCAACACTCCCTTCCCTAAAACCATCGCTTTGGTGTGGTTGCAAATTTATGATTAGATTGGCAAAGCATCAGACAATCAAACATTCCCCATCTAGCATCTACTCATTCATCTAGCAATTACTGCCAGAGATTATAAATTAATTTGAGTATTTCCAACCTCGGTAGTATCAGTCCCGCTGATCCGCCTCTCGAACGATTCCACCGTGTGAGCTTCTTCGCTACCGACTTGCTGTAATTATCTTTATTCTTTATTTTGACTAATTTTCTCATTTTATCTCATTGAAACTGGATGAATTGTCGCAAATTTATGAGTCGGTTATACTAAAGGTCATCACGAAATTCTAAGGGGCATCTTTCGGACTGCTAATGAATAGGATTTAGCCAAAATTGAGATTCGATTGTAGAGATGAGAGAGGAAGAGGAAGAGGAAGATTCTGTCGCTCGGTGTGGCGAGGAATGAGATGGAAAGGAAGAGTGAGAGGGGGGATCAACTCTTCCGGAAGAGTGGGAAGAGTAGGAAGAGTGAAACAATGGGAATGGGGTGTTTTCGATCGATTGACGTCGGGATTTTCGGTTAAAAGACGTTGTTTTTTGCATAAACATTTTCTAGAAGTGGTCTAACACCATTTTTCTATAGCTTAGGTCTGATAATGAGCGTTGGAAAAGAACGATGATCAGCGCAACTTAGCATGTGCTAATCGAGATGGAAGTGAAGACTTGAGACTTAACACTCCTCCCAAACCATGAAAATGTCCTACAGTAAGTTCAAACGCAAATATTAGTATGAATTGACCTCGCAACATCTTCGAATACGAATGATTTTGGGTCGAATTACTGCGCAACTAGTTTCACACACTAATTAGTGGCAAACATGCAAATACCTAGTCCATAGTGCCAGCATCTTGACGTCAAACGATCGAAATCCACATTCCCACTCTTCCACTCTTCCTACTCTTCCCACTCTTCCGGAAGAGTTAATCCCCTCCCTCACTCTTCCGGAAGAGTTCATTTCATTCCGCGCCACACCGCGCACTCTTCCCTCTTCCTCTCTCTTCTCTATTCGATTGATTTTTTATGGATTTTAACAAATTTATCAGGAGCAGGCTCTGTTGTGCATGGTAGGCCATTCATGACTTCTTGCTCACTTCTCACCTGGAAATATCCGCCCTGGTAGGGCTTGGCGGCCATCAGACGCTCCGCGGCTGATGATGACATTCTGGAGGATATTCAAAGTTCTTTTGCATTCATTAAAATACTAAAACTCGCGATAAAGGACAATCAAAATTGCGAAAAAACGTCGCGTTTTGCATCGAAAGGATGCAATACATATAACAAGAAGTTGTACGGTCAGCAATAGAGTAGACTTCGAAAAGTTTCAAGTACGTTTCAAGCTCGTTTGTTAGGGTAAAATTGGGTGACAGATCAATCGAGACGAGAACCGAAAGAATCAATCTAAAATCGTTCGCACCTCTTTCAAGCTTGAGCTTATACCCAAAAAAAATTTTTTTTAATCACTCCTAAAATGAGATTCAAATATGAGCATTTCACGAGTATCTAAAAGCCGCAAAGAATAATCGTTTCGCTCAAACAATACGAGGCTGAGACATCAAAGAGTTGTCAGAATGCTAAGCACTCTCGAGCAGTAATATTCCCCCAACTGTTTGGCTGACTGTTTCCCTCCCTCCTCTCGCTGATCCAGTTCCCCCGCTGTCTCCCCAACGGTGACGGCGTCTAACTCTCTCCTCTTCTCCAACTCCTTCGTCGATCAGAGCGACGAGAGAGCGGGCGATATGAGGAAAGCTCGCCGTCTCCTCTAATTGCACAGTCTCTCTCCGTCTCTCTGACCACCCACCGCTGTCTCTCGATCACTCACGATCTCTCCGCCTGTGAGAACAGCAAGGCAAATATGCTGTATTGTGGGAAGGAGGGATCGAATGCACCGGGATATGGGGATACAATTGGATCCTTTTCAGGAAGAGAGGTCAGCCAAAGCATGAGGAAGGGTCGGATTGCGATCACGTAGGTCATACAACAGAAAATGATGCTGATTGTCGAGAGAAAATCAGCGATATTACAGGGCAAACAATTACTGGAGCCACAGAAATTCCATGAACAAGAGGGCATTAACTGCATATTTACTGCGAATATGATTCATCTGAGGAGAGTCACGATCAGAAATAGTAAGGAGTGAGTAATGGCTTTCTTCGATTTTGAGATTCACCTATCTAAGCGAGGCAGAGGTAATCTAATAGAAAAACTGTACGTTAAATCACAAATGGAAAACACAGGAAATAAAGAAACCGCAGTGGTTTCACGATCAAGATGGGAGCGAAAACGATCAACAATTGGGTGCGATTGCCCGGCTTTTTGTTTGCATTTGAGATTCAGACAAAGGATTGGCACCGAATAAGGAACGAATAAGGAAGGAACGGAAAGGTGCAGGGTGTGGTCGAATATTTTGTATGAGGACGCTACGTTCGAAACTCGACCAACACAATAATAATAGAGGTACGAAAAGTTGAACAAGAAAGTGTGCCAGAAAAAAGGAAAATGTTCGCAATCAGATATATTTATTCATACAATCACTATCTAATTACAATTCAAGATGTTTCCGTGAGCTTCTGAGTATCACATCCTGCATTCGGCCAGGTCGTGAAACCTGTAATCGCCGTTTATTTTGCTGTAGCAAAAATAACTGTAAACTTCAACCAAAAATATCTTTCTGTAGAAACTGTCCAAAAAATGTTAAAATATAAAAAAATTCGCACCTTTTCCACACGACCGCCCTCATCGATGCGGACATCAGCTCGAATCCCTCGAATTCCATCAGACTAACGAGCTCGTCTTCACTGTGGATTTGGTTCAGGACGAACTGAAAGAAAAAAAATTAATTCTCAAGCGTCGATTTTTTTATATTTGGGATGTGTTTCAAACAACTAGTAAGAAGAAGACCAATCAATAGTTGTTGATCATGCCCCGAATTGCCGTAGACAACACTAACTATCTATGTCGGAATGTTCGCGCTCACCAACGCTAGCAGATGCAGCCTGTATCGATCCGCGAGGTACAGTAATTCGGCCGCGCCGAAATCGGAGACTGTAGCCAGGAAGAGCTCGCACTTGGAGAGAATCTGCAACATTCAGACAATTGTAGGGACTTTCCTTTCTCTGACAGATTTCATTCTCAGATGCATTCACTGGTAAAGGTTCACCACGTATTCAAGGTAATTGCGTTCTGCGGGAACCCACGGCTAGGCCAGTGATTTCACTGACAATCAGGAAATAAGCATGAAAAAATGCTTATTAGAATGAAGCCCACCTGTGGCATAATAAATCGATCCGCCAACACGAGCATCGTATCTAAGTTCTCTTCTCCAATCTCCCTGTCGCCTCTACTAACGGCGAGAAGTTCCTCGAATTGGGAGAGCGAGCAGTCCTAGAAAGACCAATTTCTATTTCACACAATTCCATTACTGAGTTGGAAAAAATTGCTAAAGAGAAAAAAATTGCTAAAGAACTTCAGTAGGTAGAATCAGGACGAAGTCAAGAAAAAGAAGCTTCCAAGTTGGAAGTTCCAACCTGAATAGGGAAAACATTCGATTGTGATTCGGCCATTGCCGACTGTGCGTAGGCCGAGAGAAACTTGCTGCAATGCGAGAGAAGTGAACGACGAAGGAGCACTCGCTGCAAGAGATCAACCAATATTTCTTGATTTTAGACTTCGTAGGACCAGTTGGGCCGAAAGAGATCACACTTCTTTCTTCTTCGTTTTTTTTGGAGCAATATGTGGTAAAGGTAAAGTTGCGTCCACAATTAGAGGCAACCACGGCTGGTGGTGTATACAGAAGGCCAGGAACGCAAAATGTGATGTAGCTTGACAAATGAACTCGAATCGGGGCCAGTTTCACGATAAATCTGCCGTTCAAAGAGGGTAACCTTGTCCTCAACGACGAACACGACTTCATCGTCGTCTTCCGGCATTTCGATCGATGGATTCTGAAATGTTTTTTTCAATAACTTAATTGCATTAATATTATTCCCATGTTTACAAACGGAATGAGATAACTTCTGTCAAGGAGAATTGGGAAAATATCCGTGTTCTTAGACCAATGACTCACTTGAGCGGGAAGAGGTTGTCGATAGAGTCGAATCTTCACGGTGAGTGAGCAGAATCCGATCATGAACATGCTGTAGATGCGCTGAAATATTCATTTTTTTCTATTATATATTATTTAATGTATTTAATTACGCAGCACAGGCGATGTAGTCTGTGATCCTTTTTTATTAGAAGTTTGAGAGCAAGTTTTTTTTTCATTTTTTCTAAAGGAAGAGTTTCTATCCTCAAAATCCCAACTATATCCCACCTGTGAAACCGATTCCATTATCGCGATCTTCTTTGTTGTCTGAGGGCTGGATGAAACACATAATAGTTGATGGTGCTCGGTCACCGGCAGCTGGGATGAAACATGGTTAAATTCGGTTGAATTACGTCAAATTTTATGGTAACCTAGAGAAACCCGAGTGATTGTGAGATTCCTACGTAATGTATTTTTGTAGGTTAGCGGTTATTATAGTTGCTAGCCGTACTGGTCTGACTTTCCCCTAATCATTCGCATCTCTGATCGATGAGAGGGCATGGAAATTTGAGAGGATCAGGTGCTACCGTAATCTCACAATCTGTCGCTCCACGCCGTCTTGCAGCGCTGCGTTGAGAACTACGACGATATTGCGAGGCTGACGGGATTTGAGAGTGGCCCGGCTGAAAAGGAAGAAAAGGAAGGAAAGGAAGGCTGAAAAGGAAGTGAAAAGGAAAGGAAGAATGTAAATGGTGAATTGAGGTAATCTCTATCGATTAAAAGTTAAGCTTTATATAGGTTCACCCTTATTCAAAGCACTAGAAGTCCTACGGGAGCCCTCTGCTAGCGATTATTATATGGACTAGAGAGATCAGATTCCTTGGAGATCTTCCAGTGGCATATAATCGTTTAGGCATCCAGAATTACTCAGACAATGTCGTCCCTCCATCCCCTAATTCACTATGTTCGCAATGATCGTACATCATAATCGATCGGTCGTTGTCCTCCGTCGCAGTGATGTCCGTGTCGACGCAAAGTTTGATCCCGTCCACCTGGAAGAACTCGCATAATAAGTCAGTTAGGATTGCCGGAGGGGCTACACTTTGTTCTTTGATCTTTTCTTCCCGTAAAATCACATTGATAATTGACGAAACTTTTACTTCACATTCCCAGGGTTGTAAGGATGTTTGTTGCAAGTGCTTGTTGCAAGAATTATCAAATGCTCGACTGTGACTACTTATGAGACCCATATGAAACTTATCGAAACACAAATTCAAGACTGTTGTTGAAAATCGAAATGTACCTGATTTCCATTCATTTCTATCGGTCAGAATGAAATACCTCGACAGTCTCCGTCTTGCCCGGTCGATTCACACTGAAGACGACCTCGTGGGCGAGGAAGGAGGCGCCGATCTGAAAAGGGGCATAATTTCAGGCTTGACATGGGAAAACACCCTTTGATTTCACTGTGAAGTCGCTTTTTCTGCGTCTTTTCGATTCGTTAAAAATATGAGTGCAAAGCGAAATGGTGCAAAGGGTAGACATTATGAATGTGGATATTTTTCAGCTGATCCCCTAAATGGGATGAACAACTGAAAATCGATTGTGCTTGTGCATCGCGTTCCAAATAAAAATGAGAAATTTTAAAGAAAAAAACGTATTTCATCCCCGCTCCGCGCAAATCCAAGGTTTTAATCGTACCTTTTCATCAAAACATTAACGTTTTCGTACCTGATTGAGACAATCGCATTCGATCTCCCTCACCACTGCCTTCTTTGTTACTTGACCGCGTCCAAAGAGATTGTGGAATCTGGGAAAGGTTTACTCGCGGAGAAAAAATAGGAATTTTTCTGTTTTTTTTAAGCGGAAAACTTACTTGATCTCGAAATTCTCCCTCTTCTGTCGCTCAGCAAGAGCCATTCTGAAAGTGAATTAATAAAGAAAGCCGTATTTGATAACATTTCGAGACAAACATAAAGGAAATGATAACAAACGCGATCGTCTTGCGCAGGTGCTAGTTCCCAATCACACCCTATCACACGGCAAGGTGGAAAACAAGTTGATGCGTTCCAAAGATAGAGAGATAAGGCGCTAAATTGAGATAAATATCGATAGAATATAAAAGATCGGAAATGCATACTACTATTGAGACATTCAAGAGACCTATGCATGAATTCAGTATCGCCTATAGTTGGTCCTAACCAGGGAAATTTAATTGCGCTGAAAGTGCACTGTAGCTCTAGCGTGGTAGTGCCTTATCTCCGAACGTGGAGCCGAAATGTTGACGATTGGACGCGGTTTTGATTGTGTAGAGTGAGAGAGAAAGAAAGCGTTGCAGTGCTCAGCACAAAGAACGTGCAAGCTCCGTAGGGAAGGAGAGTGGGGGAGGGGGAGGGGAGAGGGGAGGGAGGAAGAGAGAAAGAGGAAAGAGAAAAGGAGGAAGCAGTGACTGACACATGGCTAGGCATGCCGACGTTACAAATAGAGCCGACTATTAACATTGCAGCAGTGATGTGAAGACACCTGACAAAGTTTCAGTGGGATTACTGAGAAACCACACAATCAGTATATTTTTATAAACTGATGAAACATATCTTCTATACATTTTCTTTCTTAAAGAACGAGTCGCTACCTCCTTGATTAGTGTGTCCAGTCCTTTGCTTACGCTAAAGAACGTCAAACCCCTCTCTCATAAATAGACACCGACTCGTAGAACTTTGGTAATTTGAGACAATTGGCATTACTGTGAGAATCAAAGCCGTTGCAAAACTATTCGACGGACAAGGTAGTAGCGAGAAAACATCGGAACACTAAAATAGGATGTCATGCTGTGCCAATTTTTAATGAAATTCGCTTTTAATTTCGCTTTTCCAATTGTTTATGAATGCAGCTCACACCTATACCAATAAGACTAAAATATTCAGTGTAAAATTGAAATAAAAAGCAAATTTCAGCAAAAATTGGCACAGCATGACATCCTATTTTAGTGTTCCGATGCTTTCTCGCTACTACCTTGTCCGTCGAATAGTTTTGCTACAGCTTTGATTCTCACAGTACCAAGAACCCATCCAAACAGCTGAAGGGATAAAGGTCAAGAGCAGCATCCGTCTAATAAACAGTGCTGTTCCGTGACCAGGCGATAGTTTCCCTTCAAAACGTTTTTACGCCAATTTTTTTAGACCGCAATCACCACCTTTATCTCGTTCCTTCATCTAGATTTCTCGCCCTTTCTCAATGACTCATTGTCACAAGTCACTCTAGCTGTCTTTCCTCACTATTTCTCCTGATAAAACTTCTCTAATGTCTCAGTGGTGTCTCTTGTCTGAATTCTTCACAGTCTCCAATGATCGCGACGTCTGTACTTGCTGGCTCCGCCCTTACATTCAGTCATCCAGAGGACCAGAGCTCTCATTCTCGCTGCAAACTCAACCCTGAACACTATAGTATATATCCCCGAGATACAGAAGCTTTTCTTATTAGAGCCTAAAATGAAACTCGGTGCCTATTGCTGATTAGGTAGTTGCTTTGTTGCTGATTTTTCCCGATGCTAATAATGATTGTTATATTTGTTTGTATTAATTGCATCTTTCATTGAATTAATGCTTATTTCTTCTCAGGTTTCTACGCATCCTCATTCAATGATTACTGAAAGAAAAATTCGATTACATCTAAAAATATAAGTATGATGGAGCCAAAAAGGCCGAGATTTCACGAGTAAGTAAGTCTCTTAATGAAAAATATGTTGTATATTCACATTTCGAAGTGAAGGATGACCATTGTTAGGGATCCTTGGTGATGTATCACTAATCTAATCCTATTATCTCGAGGAACGTCGGCGAGGAGAGACAACGAGTGATTGGGGGCCCGATGCAAGCTCAAAGAAATTACGAAGGACCAACAACATATCGCCCATTCACAGAGTTTAAATTGTCGTGGACTGACGACCAGAGAAGAAAAGAATCCAAAGAATAGATCCCTGACCCCTGTTTATTGCCTTCACTGCTTAGCCTAGTCAGTTTTCTCCCCCACTCTTTTATCTTATCGCTATCCGCTATCTAGATCCCCCTCTTAGTCATGCTTATTGCTTTATCCTTCATTCACCTGACTCGCCTCTCTCTCTCTACTTCGCTCATTTCGCTGGCCCCGCCCCTAGGTACTGAGGGGCCAGAAGATTCCCATTTCACTTACCTTCAACCTCTTCCCCGTAGTGTTTGTCTTCTTATTGTTTCCTGTACTTCGAGCTACAGTGACACAGTAAGGAGACACGCAGGAGCAGGCAATTGTTCTATTGCTATTTTGTTATCATCGATTTGTTCTTTGTGCTGTGCAAGACGATAAACGATTGCTCGAAGATTCCGAGCAGAGCCAAATCCTCTTCAAGTGTTTTTCATAAGAGAATCGCGGATCCCAGATCCCGATTCCCCACAGAAGAAGTGATGTGGGCCCACCAACTACGCTCGTCGTTTGATTGTACAGTTTTGCATAGTTGTAGGTCATTCATCGATTGTTAGCTACTTCCCCATCGATTCCTCCTCATCTAGCTGCTTATCAGCGCAATATCATCTATCCTTCGTGACTCATTCCCTCGAGTGTTCCCCTTCAGCCCCCTCTGCATTATTGACCTATCGAGCATACTCCCTCCCATCACACCTTTTTACCCATCACTTACTCTCCTCATTCCCTATGGCCCATGCCTTCCATCCACCCGTCTGCACCCTCTTACCTCTTGTAACTTCGCATTTTCAGCACCTATAAGAAGCCCCCTGATTTCCCCCGCTTTACTCTGAACCTTACCGCTTTGCACCTGATTTGTTGCCGTCTTCACTGTTACCGTTTTGACAGTGAAGAGTTAGAGTGTGGCGCGTGTTCTGGAGTCTATTCGCCTTTATAAAGCTGTGTGTAATCACATCTCTGGACTTCGTTCGCGCACGCTCGGTCAAGGGAGACAAGATACGGGATCTCATCAAGGGTAAAGCTGCTCTGAGCGCAGACCCTCGATCAGCATTCGGGGATTATAGCCAAGGGTACGGCCGCGTCAGCGTAGAACAAAGCTAGTCTTCCCAACCCCATCTTCGCGGACAGAAATCCGGAGGAGACAGGAGCTTGACTTCAGCTGTTCGATAAAATAATGGAGATGTGTTTCGAAGTTAGCTTCAGCTGATTTATTTAAAAATTTCATCCCATTTGTCTGAGCAGAATGGCGTCCATCGATGGCCTTCCGAAATATACAAAAAAAGCTTCATCGGTTGAACAAAAATATTGGCACAATTGACGGAAACCCCGTAAGTGTGTGTCGGGGGGGGGGGGGCATCACAGGAAAGGCGATTGTAGAACAGAATAGATTCTGTTCAGAGGGATCATGCGGGAAATACTGTACCTGGAGGTCTAATTTAGATGGTTCGACAAAATAGTAGCGAATAAATATTTTTAAAAAGTCAGGAAAATGAACAGGGCGATACATTTCAAATATTAACGATTTTGCTGGAGTAAGGAAGGTTAAGGGGAAACGAGGGAATCTAGGGAGTCAAGTGAATCTTGGGGACTGAGGGTGGAAGGGGTTCTCAATCACTATCGCTGTTACTCCTCCTCCTTCGTTGAGGAGGCGGAGAGGGTGGAAGGGTGACGACGGGAGAACCTTGAGGGTTCTTAGTGAAGGAGTGAGGAGGAGGGGCCTGGAATTTAAATAAAAGATTGCTGAATGTCTCGCACTGAAATGGGCCTACATTAACTTCATATTTCTAAGTTCAACGAACAGAAAGCTGATTTAGATTTTTGTTGAAAGATGCCTCGTGAGATGCCTCGGTGACATTGGATACATAAGATAGTTCTTCGCTTTGATCAATTTATGAAACTTATTGCAACCCTCACAAGAATAACTGTGAACTAAGAATGTTTACAGTTTTGAAAGGTCAAAGATCACCTCGATTGTCATGGGAGGGTCGTGCCGCGGCAGTGGAACGATGATGGGTGGGTGAGCAGGTGGAGGAGGGTGATGGGTTGATCTTTGATCTCTCGGATCGAGAGAGGGATGTGCGGGAGCGACCACGGGAGTCTGCTGTAAATAGCTGTAGATAAATATTTTTAAAATACTTTCTTTAAACAATAGTATGAACTTCCCCAGGAAATTGCTGCTTTCATGCATGCGGAAAATAAGAAAAAAAAACGTATCTGAAAGCGTAACAAATCGGGAAACGTCTTGGAAGCCCGTAACTCATATACTCATTTTATTCGGCACCATTATCTACCCAGCAACTGATAAGGAGAAAGAGAGAATAAATATTATGTGTGAAACACATTCGAAACCTAGAGATAGGTTATGCCATTTTACTGTGAACCTTTTACCCTTTTACCTATTCCTTCGTAGGTTCGGGGCATGGCTGAAAACGAATGGATCATTTCAATCAACACGGTCCTGTCGGGTTGCACATCAACTTTCCATTGGCCTTTTTTGAATGAAATAAAAAATAAATGGTAAAAAACGAAACCTGCTCCATCTTCGTGTAGTGGTCGAAATTGCACAGCAGAAGCATCGTCAGAAGGAAATTGACGATGAAGAGGAGGAGGGAGAGGATCTGAAAGGAGATCGATTTGTGGGGATTACGGTTGGCCAGATGATAATAACTGAGAAGGTCCTGTACAAGTTTATACACTGATAATTAAATTTTAGGAGTGCGATTCGACCTATGATCGGACTATGTGGATTACTATGTGCGATCTATAAATGAAGATTACGGTTAACGATCAGTTGAAAACTTTCAGGTCCTATTGGAGATCAATATAGCGATTGCGTGGGTACGTTATCAATCAATAGTTACCGTACCATGCAAACGACGACTCGCTCGAGGCCGTTCTTGCTGTCCTTGTCGTCCTTGTCTTTGTTGTCCGACCGGACGACGTACCAGATCTGAGAAGAGGTCAGAGATCAGAGATTAAAGATCAGTGACCTACCATTGCTTATGTTTTCATCACAGAGCTGCGTAAGCAAGAACACAGATTAAAGTCAATAGTCAAAGATCAAAGATCACATATTAAAGATCAAAGATCAAACCTCGATGGCGGACGCAAATGCGCACAGGAAGACGGTGCCGATCAGCAGCGAGATGATCTGTGAATATCGATTGATTGTGGGCTACCGTAATCTTCTGTTATTGAATCGATGAATGATTATTATTTTTTGCCCAAGATCACAAAGCACTTGCGTTAAAATGCAATTGAAAAATATGCTGGGAATGAAACGTATGAGAAAAGGCAATTGTAAGCGCAAGCTGATGCGAAGCATTGAATGAAAAGAATCGATTGACGCATTCCGTATGCAACAAAACGAGTGTCCGAAATGAAAAGTCTGAGCTAGGAGCTAATAATTAATTGATCGTCACCTACCGTAATCTTCCTCATTCTCTCAATCTTGGCTCTCGACGCGCACGTCCGAATCAATAGCAGCGCCGCGGTTACGGTAATCGAAGCGACGAGAAAGATGAGCACCGCCGTCTGCCAGCCGCGATCCTGGAAGTGTTGATCAGAGTTAGAGTTAGGGGTAATCGTCTCTTCATTTCACACACTCTCTCGCCTCACTGACCGGTGAGACAGTGTGAAGAATGAAGAGACGATTACCCGTATTTCGAACTTTACTGTTTGACGGATCTGAGTAATGGTAATTGACGGTTACCACTGCCAGACTACTTATAAATATTTCAATTGCGTTTCACAGCAGGTTCTTGGGCTAATAATGTGGTTGTGTTTCGATTTCGGTGTGATGAAAATGTGATGTAAGAAAAAAATAGATACCACTTTCGATCGCATCTAGATGCTTACTATAGTTTGAAATTCGGATACTCATCTCTTCATTTCATAAACTCTCGCGTTCTTATGACCCAGAGCGATCAACTCCCTAAAAATAACTAACAAAAAACTCTGAAATAAATGACAAACCTGGAATATGAGCTGCATGAGCACATTGCCATCGTCGGTCCATCGTATGCTCACGCAGAGGATAGCGGCAGCGTTGATGAGCTGAAGAGGAAATATTGATTGATTTGATCATATTGATGTCATTGATTGTGGGGATACAGTAAGGAATTTGAAGAGCATTTGGATTCTGGAATTTTATGGCAGTGTTCGATTTCGGCGTAACTAATCGAAAATACTTGTAGAAGAACAGCTCATCATAACTGATTTTCGAAGCGCTGCCTTGAGCCTCATGTCAACGCAAGGGATCAATTTCGCACGAAAAAAACAGTTGCGAAATGCAAACTCATTATGTATGCCCAACTCACCACGGAGACGATGTTGAGAATGCCGATTGGCGAGGTGAGGTAACCTTGCAGAGTCATCGGTTGGGCATGGGACGGAGGATCTGCTAAGATGAAGAATTTTTTTTCTTCAATATTTATACCATAAAAACAATCGACTAGGCAACAGTATGAAAAAACGCATTTCCATGAGCAGCATTTGAGGAATCAGAGAACGGATCGGTATTTTTAAAATGAGGTGAGTGGAAGAGTATGTGAATGGATGAAGAATGACTTTCTTCAATTCCACTGCTCTCGCCAGGACACTTTTCTAAACAATAGAGTAAACGGAATGGAGTGAAATCACGTGAGGTCCAGATCGAAATTCATTTGTTTCTAGAGTATTCCAGGATACAGTGAAACGTGGTAACATTGAAGAGAACTTTACAAGTTCGAACTCGAGTTAGAAAAGAGGTAGGAAAATGTGCCAAACAAGGTAGCGGACAACAAAGCGCGAAGAAAACTCGTAATGGAATTGGATTGACGAGAGAAAGAATGGTGATTCAGACAATGATAAATTAGAACGAGAATTGATTAGTAAGGTTTGCAACAGCTTTTTATCAAGACTTTCAGCGGTCAGATATTACTGGGCGAAGAGACAAACTCTTCACATTTCTCACGGTTCATTGATGAATGTTGATTATTATCGGCTTCGGTGGAATTATTCGGTAACGATTACAAGTGCTTTAGCAAGGAAAAAATGCAGAAATCTGAATCATCAAACCCTAAAATTAGAGAGGTAAAATGTGCGTACCAGAGCGGAAACATCAGCCGTTCGCGTCACTAGCTTCTTCCCTTCGAGCATCTCACTCTCTCCTCTTCACATGATCTCTCGCCGGTTAGAGCAGCTAGAGAGCATGAGAAGTGAAGAGACATGCCCTACCTAGCCTCTATTCAGGTGCACAAATAGCCATGTTCCGTCCCAAATGGAACATTATATTGCGAAACACTGCTGCTCTCGATGTTTAGAGGCAGGTGAATGCATGAAAAGGGAACGTAAGAAGCACAACATTAAGCGCTAAATACGATAATAACATGTTTTGCAGTGATTTCAGCGTTTCAGCCGTTTCAGATGATATGAACTAAGTAAGATTCATATCCTGAATTACAGCAATGCCCAGTAGGATCGGTTTAGAAGGAATTTAGATCGTCGCAAACAGAGGGGCCTCAAAGACTGGGTAGAGAGAGTGTTAAAAGTATACGAAAACTAAAAACGAGAAAAGTGCGACTGCTTTGTCGAATGATCGATGTCCCGTGAGGGGGTAAGGTGCTTGGCGGGTATTTACGGGCCAACGGAAAGGAGGGGTTGGCCCGGGAGACCTCTCTCCCCTTCTTTCCCCTTCACGGCCTCAAAGCAGAGCAATGTGAATGGGCTGAGGGGATTGGCAAAATCTGAAGAGAAAAAATGTAATTTTGACGAGGTGACTCTCTCCTTTTTGCGTTCTTTCTCGTTCATATCGATATAACACATGAAGAGTCTTGTTGGAAAATGCTCGTTTGTTATTATGATATGAGAAAATAATTGATGGGTGACACAGCATTCTCCTTCGACAGATAAGGGGGATGCATTTACATACCCGCTCACTCACTTTGCATGAATCGAACTGCAAGGCCTGGGCGGGAGGAGCGACCGCTCTCCCCGATCTGTTGTTTGAATCGAGCGGGAAATTGCAGTTCTTTCGTGTCGGGATTTTGGCGCGAAATTTGCATCCATTGTTCACCCTTATCTGGAGAGAACAACGGGGATCAGAATGCTGTGGTGAGGGAATCTCTAGCTGAGACGTCGCAAAGGCCGCTGATGTGGAAACATTTTTAGATGACTCTTTTCATATTGTGTTATATCTGGTTTATATGTCGATGGAATAAGAATAGGACTAGTATGATGGGAAGGTGGTCGTTGGATGAATGAGAAAATAATTGGAGGATGAGAACCAATGGTTATGACGTCACTGCAGCTTGCTTACAAACTATTTCCCATTACAATATAAACTATTTGTCGCAAGTTCTAATAAAATTAAATAATCTCAATTAAAAATGTCATAATATATCTGTTTTTAAACAATAATGACATATTCGAGTTTGTCTTTGACAGTGAACGTCCAATTTTTGGGTTTATTTCTGCTGATTGACACATGTCAATGTTCATTGTGAGCTTAAATCAATAAAAAAATTTGAAAATTAATTTTTAAATAAACGAGAAAAAATCAAATCACGATAGAATTGCGTGCTACTACGGTAATGTTGCGCGATTTCCCGCTGTCAGCCAAATCGTCGCCCTCGCGCACGCAATCGTTGTACTGCCGTCTTCACTCGCTTGCTCGTTTCGCCGTTTCTTTTTTTCGCCTCGTTATTTGATCCAACCCGTTTGCCGACCGACCACGCGCACTTAAATAACCCGATTCATTTCGTTGACGCCTGGTTCGCCCTTTCTACGAGATCGCTACCAGTTAGTAACGAGTTTCAACTGGTTTTCAGCTCGTTTCCATCCGTTTCCGTACATTCCTTCCATCCTAAATGTGTTCCCCACTCTCGACCGAATTCAATTTCCCTCGTGGCCCTTTCTTTCGCCTACCTCGCCCGGTCGACGACTTATCGATTCCATGCTCGAACGCATTTTGTATATTTTGCGGCGTGTTTGTTCAGCTCTTTCTGATCAATAGCCGTTATCACAAACGTTATTTATGATCCCGCACATAGATCCCACAAAACAGCACAGCCTTTGTCGTCCGTGTGATAGATTGAGTGTTTCTTCGTGCTTCTTCTTCATTTTTCTTCGTATTCTTAATCACGTGATTATTATTGTTTTTAATTATATAATTATCTTTAGAATGCACCCACAGTCGCTTAGCACGCTCGCGGAAGAGCGTCGTGAAGACACAGACGGGGATGGCGTTGTGAAGTTAGTTCCTTTCAATAACTATTCATTTTATTTATTGATTGTTGACTTGGACATTCGCCATGAATAGCTCTTTTCGTTATATTTCACAATCGATTACTTCATAAATTTAAAATGTATTTTTTTAAATTTAAATAAAATAATATTTAGCGCCCCCTTCTCGCTGTCTGATCAGCGCCAAAAGGCGAGCTCACGACTCTCGCTCGCCTCTTGGTTCGGATTCTCGGGAGTTAATGGAAACGGAAAGGAGGACAGGTCAGTTAAATAAATAAATAGTGTAATATTGGTTAAAATTGAAACTATACTCACTATTAGACTTTCTTTAGTTGTATACTTTTGTTAATAATTTTTAAAAAATGTATTATTGGGTAAAATTAAAACTATCCTCACTATTAGGCTATCTTTAGTTGCATATTTTTGTCTGGTTAGTACCAGACTCGAGTCGAAATTTAGTTTGGCGAGACAAATAAATTGGTTAGGCAATGCACTGTTTGTTATTGTCTGCCGATAGCTATGAATAAATAGGTTCTTCGCTAATGGGTGATCATTAGTGACTGTTTATGAGCTCGTGTTTCGCAATAATAAGCTTCTGACTGATGAGAATACCACAGAGATTATGGCTGCTTATCGGGGATTATGTCGTAATGAGAATCATATCGATGCTTTTATTTACTTCTGTAGTTATTATTAGCTACTGGTTCGTGTTATTTTTCAACCGTAAATGCGCAAATAAGCTCAACCACTGCGTTTCCCGCATGCTTAAATGCGATTGATCGATATCCGTAACTGGTTACAGTTTGGGGGCATAACTCGCGCGAGGCGAATGCGCCTATCCGGGTTGAGGGGGGAGGGGGCGAGCGAAAACACAGGGTGGAATGGGATTCTCGTCCATTGCATGCTCGCTAAATCTCTGACCGATGAGAGAGCGCGTAGTATGGAGAGAGCAGTCATTGTTGGGAGAGTGAATGGGTGCGCATTGAGTCATTCGCCACAGGGTCATGCGATCGTACGCATCTCGCGAACAAAACGAAGCGAGGGAGCATTGGAAAGTGAGAGAGTCAGGCGTTACCTCGAACTCTCGATATTCCATGACTGAATAGATGTTTGTATCGAGACTCAGACGTTTACTCTATTTTTTTCGTGATGATTGATCTAGATGACTTGTTGATTCCGAGAGGAGATATAATTAGTTGTATTTTCACTTTGCCGATTATTTAGGGAATATACTACTCGTTATCGATTTTTTCGATGTTACTGGACTAGGTGGTTTTTGGTTTCATCGATGTTAGATATTTGTAAACGGTGGCGTGTATTCGATTATTCTTTGCGCAGCTTTGGAATTAAAATAATGTAATCATTATTTTCCCTTAGGGCACGTTTAGTGCATTGTTCCGCGGCCAGAAAGCCCTCCAAGGTGCACAGCGGTTTAGTCATTCAGGAGGGAGTCATGAGATGGATGGCGTAGCGGGACGGAGAGGTAGTCAGGGACTACTGGGAGACCAGAAATGAGGAGGTCCACGATGGGGGAAGGGTAGCTCCTTCGTTTAGATTCATTTACCTTCTTGATCTTCGAATATTTCGATAGTCTGCTTTTCAAGCTGCTACAAAGTTACCTTGTGATCTAATTTGTTACCTATTCCTCACTCATACTGCTTGAAGATGTGCCAAACCCGATTAGTCGGGTATCAGTTAACGCGAAGGGTCTATCGTTAGGTGGAACGGTTACTTCCCTTTTTTGCCCCTTCTCATCTCGCATTCGCTCGCTGATTGGTCGCTACTGTTCTCTGTATGTATCGTTTTCGTTGTGAGGATGGATGAGATTGCTGATCGGAGATGAAATTGAGACGTAGATGTTATCAAATATACAGGGGTTGACGCGAATTATTATGCGATAGCAACGCACTGTTGTCTTGTTGGTAATTTTTAAATGGTTGTTTGTCTGGTAAAAATCGTTAAAGAAATTGCTCATCCGACAGCGGGGTGAAAGTAGTAGAACTAGTGAAACGTGAATCATGCTGGAGTGTAGATATACAGGATATAATTCTTACCGGGTTTGAGACTGATTTTATTCTAGGCATAATCTAATATATCGGGGGGCGGGCGCTATATCTGTACAGGAAAAGAGAAGTGAGGGGGAGGCTGGTTAGTCAGGGAACCTAGAAGTGGAATGGGTTCGTTAGGGAACCTCGTTCCTGATCCATATTCAAGAGTGTTGTTAGCTTTATGTGGGCTTGAAACTCGTATTCGCCTGGTTTATTCATACCGCGTCACGCGATTTTCCGCTATGTCGTTGTGAATTTTTTTGGGATCATGGTCCAAGATCTCAAAGTTCAAAGTCCCGTGCGCTCATTGTCGCTCACGTAGCATTGGCAAGCAGGAAGTCGAAAGCATCTCGGGAAAGGGAGAGAGGGATAGGGGAAGAAGGAAAAGAGAAGAAGCGCAAAAGTGCGTGTCATATTGCTGCGCGCGTTTCGACGGAGAGAAGGGAAGGGGAGTAGTTTCGCCTTGGCCAGAGATGAAGCATGACTGGGAGAGAGCGGAGAGATGGAGAGACACGAGAGACGAGAGATGGAGATGAGATATGAGCATAGACACTAATTGGAGGGAGACTTGAGCCCGAGGGGGTGAGGGTTGATGGATTTGCACTTGTGTCGGAGTATTAAAGTTTGTATTTTAATATTTAATTAAATAATTTGCAGAGCGTGGCGGCCGCTGGGATCGAAGGCAGCGCGAGCCGACGACAGCGGAGACGCAGCTAATAACGGTATTTTTGTTTAATTAGTTAATTAATTATATTAGTATTTATGCTATTTCGAAGAAATAATGGTAAAACGTTCATGACTTGGAATTGATTGACTGTTTGAGAGTAGTGCTCAATATTTGCTCATTCTATTGTGATCTCTAGCTCTGAATGCATTGAATAGCGCTTATCAGTGTATCATCACTGTTTTGACGTGGTGTTGGAGATAAATAGTTATATTTTTCCAGCGAAAAATTGGAACAGTCATTGGTGTTTGCTGAAAATTTGGTAGACGTAGTAAAGGTGAAACTCAAATGAGCGGTGAAGTGTATCCATTGGAAAGTGTCTTCATAACTCTAATTCCCCCATCCATTTGCAGCACTCGGCCCCACCACCACCACCACCTCATCCTCATCGACCACTTCAACCACCGCCCCTCGTCCGCCCTCCCAATCGGCGCACCACCTGCCATCGACGTCCTCGTCCACGTCGTTTTCCGCCTCGAGAACGAGCGTGAGCACCGCCCCGCCCGGGTTGGGAGGAGCGACAGAGGAGAGGTACGGTAGCATCGGGGATAAGGTATTTTGGATAAGGGGTGCGGTAGAGTGTGGAATATTTGTTATTCATTGCCCATCTGATCGAAATTGAGAAATGCAGTGAATCACGGATTGGTCAGTAAGCAGCACTAATTGATTACTGATCATCTGACAGCATTCCTGTTGGTGGAGGTAATTAAAAGTTTTTTCTTCATATTGCTGTGTCACGATTCTTATGCTAGTTTCTATTGGATTTGGACGTGGTGCTGGCATTTAAAAAAAACAATTGAAAACAATTTCCTCCTCATTCTTTCACATCCAATTTGCCCGATGATCTTGCCGTCTCACGTGCCCTATGTAGGAAGCGTTGCAGCTCCGATCGATTTTGTGCTCTTATATGCTGTACAAAAAATATAATTAAATAGTATTAATATCATCAGCAAGCCTGTTCGTTGGGGTTACTTTCTGATATGTCGTCCCTACTTGGGACTACTACTAGAAATAAAAGTATATATATTTATTTTATTTATCGCATATCAGGCCGCTGCGCGTGCACTCGTTCACCTCCTCTTCGTCATCGTCGAAGGCATCCGGAGGGACAGGAGGAGGACGATCCACCTCGACGTCGACCTCGTCTGGAGGGGAGAAGGACAAGAAGTGAGTGATATGCCGAATCATGGACGCTCCGGTTTGGAGATGTTGTGGCTGTTGGAAGACTAGATATGATGAGGATAGGAAACGGGGGTGGGGTAGGAAAGGGAGGGATAGGATCAGCATCGACGTCGACCTCGTCTGGTGGGGTGAACGACAAGAAGTGAGTTATTATAATATTAGTGTGGCTTAGAAGCGCCCGGTTTCGATAGACATTGGGGGGGGAGCGAGGGGAGGTTGGAATCCGCCTCGACGTCGACCTCGTCTGGAGGAGGAGGAGGGCAGGAGGAGGAGAAGAAAGGAGTAATTGTTTGACAGATGTGGCATAGTCGCGCGGGTTTGGCAATATTGTGGAAATCAGGGACCTGATTATAGTAAAGGAGTTGAGTTCAAAATTGTGTGTTGTTGGAAGGCTTTGCCATTCATAAGGCGGTGAAACGGGGATGCGCCGGGGGTATTCAGTAGATTTGACAAAGATGCGCCGGGTTTCGTTCGACGTGACGTTTTATTTGTGTAATTAACTAATTCGAACTTCTTCGGTTTTTGGCGCAGCCAACAACAGCACTGAATGTGCAGTAGATTAGGAATGATAAATAATAGGGTGAGAAATGGCTGGGCCAAAAATTAGAGTTGTTATTCCGAATGACTCGGCACTCGCGAGTGGAAAATGAGAAATCCGCTCGCGAGTGAATTCCTTTGTTTTCCACTAGCCACTAGCGAGTCAAATCCTGTCGCCGAGTGAAATGAATTGCCTCATTCCTTCTCCCTCGCCAATGCAATGTGACCAGTCTCTCACTTCAATGAAGGGTTCAATAGAGAAATAAAATTCAATCAATTCTCGATTCGAATTCTACAAAAACACTCGCGAGTGAATTTCTCATTTTTTCACTCGCGAGTGATCCAACCGGTTCGAGTGAATCGAAAATGAACTCGGCGAGTGCGAGTGCTCGCCGAGTGTCACTCGAGCAAACAACTCTACCAAAAATCGAAGAAGTGCCAACTAATTTGAATTCGCAGGAACCGCGGCGTACTGCGCTTCTCCGGCCGCTTCACATCCATCCTCGGCGGAGGTCAGTGCAGTCGTCAAACAGTCATGTCAGATCAGAGATCAAATACTACTCTCAAAAGGACCTGTGCATGCCACATCTTGAGCCTAACTTGAACAGAATTTAGAGAGAAGCATACCACCATTACACAAACACGGAGAAAATAATACGAAACCTAACCCCCACCAGCCCAATACCTTCAAAACGTGTAAAAGGACGCCACAATTTAAGCTTCATGACATGAGTATTTGACATCTGTGTCAGATGGGTTTGGCTGTCGAGCACGTAGGGCTATTTTTAGTCGAGCCATTTTTGGGCACATAGGTCCATCATATGTGGGCAAACCTTATTCGGGCACCTAGGACTTCGTCGTGCACCTCATGTAAGTTATGACATACCTTTTGAACACTGGCAATTTATACTTATTTATTTAGATTAATGTACGAAAATATAATGCGGTATCGTCTTCAAAATATGCTAGTGAAGCTGCAATTGTTATTTTATTTATTTTAATATTAAAATGAATATTCGACTAAATATAATCACTGTCATAGCAGTGATCTCCCGCAGGGCACAATTTGAAAAAAAAAATATTCCTTTGGCATTGTCTTTGAAATGCGATTAATTTTCTGAAAAATCGCAGTGTGTAAAATTGTGAATTTTTTTAGAAATTATTTTAAACTAATATTGCAATTTGCAGCCGGTCGTCTGCGACTGCAGCGCGAGCAGCAGCGCCGCGCGGACTCGGCCGGAGCAGTCGCAGAGGTGGCCATGTCCAGGAGGTACGGTAGATTTATTATTATTATTGCGAAAATATTCTATAAAATATGAAAATACATAGTTGTGTGCGATATAGACTGTGTGCTATAAACTAGGTCAAATATTGCGGCATGGTTGATTAGCACTGCAGTGTCTGTAAGTAACAAGAAATCTTCCGCAAGTCCTTGATATTATGAGGCCGTACAATAAATAGAATAATAGAGAGCTTTTTTTTAGCAATACGACACATCCTCATTGTTGGTTAATGCTGCATCCCCTATAACTGCAGTCTTCCAAAATCTTTTGATATTTCGGAGATTGGGGTTAGAACGAAGAGGCGAGCACATCTTTCAACAGCGGGGATTAGTGCTTCAGCGCGCCCTGAACCCTGCCGCTAGATGAATGAGTTGGGGGGCGACTCTCCATTCACCCAAGCGCTCTCGACGCTCACAATCAGACAGAAGGAGAAGTCATTGCTAAATGCAGAAACGTCACTCTCTCATTACCCCTCTGCCTGCGCTGGAAGCGCCCCTCTTTCCCTTAATTTCCTCGATTTGGCACGAAATTTCTCATTCCGGCAAGCGAATGTGGTTTGTGGTTTCGTCGTGCGGTCAAGTTTAGTTGATTTTGGTTTTGAACGATATACTTCTTGTACCCCTGGAATGCTATACCCATTACTGCCCGATACCTGATGCGGCGATTAGTGTGAACTTTCAGCTTTTTCTCTTATAGTCAGGATGACTCATCAGTAACAGGTGTACTGAACTAGTGCAGTTAGGTCATCCTTTGTTCGTCCTGAATCTCAACTAGACGCATTCATTGAATGAGCCCCCTTGACCAGCTGTCCTCCTGACACTGAGAGCAGCTAGACGAAAAGAGAGAGAGAGAGAGAGAGAGAGAGAGAAACGAGAGGATGATGGACATTTTATGGGCTATTACCGCCCCGTTGCTTGAGTGAGGAAGAGGAGGGGAATCAGGAAGCCTCCCACTTTACCCCCAGACGCTTCCGAGTTTCAAGAGTGCGATATAGTTTGAGCGAGCAGTAGAGTGTTGATAGGATAACGGAAATGGTGTGAGAAAATATTTGTTCAACTTTCTGCTGGCTGACAATTCTAGCTTTCAACGGTACTATATATTGCAGGGAGGTGGTGGAGCGTTGATAGTAGCGTACTTCAGGATGATAAAAATAATGATTTTTTAAAAATATTTTCAAGCAGAGTGTTCTGATCTTGAGCAACTTGTTTTAACTTGTTTTTTTTGTGAAATATTGATCTTCGGTAGCCTTCAAACGCGCTAATTTGAACGTTTTGCCTAGATGTCAATTAGCGGGCCGCTCTGACTACTACTTACAGCTGTCTTCCGCGAGGCAAAATGTGTCGAATTTCCACTCCTTTCCCCCTGCCTCAATTCCAATCTCTCAAATCCAATCCGCGTTCCTCCGTGATGATTTATCCTCCGCCGTTTCCTCTCCCCGCGAGATGAGAGATTGAACAGAGGCGATCGGGTCGCAAAAAGTGTGGTGGTTGTTACACATTGGCGTATGGCGCTCTCTCGATTTCGCATGTGCTCATGCCAGTTAGACAGCATGATAGAGAATGCAAATTTGAAGAGAGCGCAAAACGATTGTGGCTCTAATGTCGAGAAGATTGGCGATAGAGTGTAGTTCAACACTCGAGATTGTCACTCAGTTTTCGAGTATTGTTTTTTTTATTGAAATGAACCAGACGAAATTCGTAAGGAGCACCACGTGTTTTCGCGTCCGTTTGCTACTACTTTCGTCGATTTGGTCGCGTCTAAGCGCTCACCCGCTCTTCTTTTTCTCGTTCCCATCTTCGAAATTATACGAAGGAAACCCTGGAGGAAAATGGATGTCTCGAACTTTTTCGTTTTATTCGTGGTACAAGTGTGTGTTCTAGGATGCCTGGCCAAGTCCAACGCCCAATTGATAGTGTATCTCAGCATTGGGCAATAAATTGACACGAGTCTGTGTCTTTTTAAGATACTCTCGATGATCAAAGTAACGAGAGTAGGGAAATAGGAGAGAGTCATTCCATCCTCTAATTCGTGGAAGAGCGTTGTGTCGAGCACACGTGCAGTTTGTCAGAAACAGGGCCTAATTGAATAGTGGAGAGGCTCCTCGATTATTTCCGTGGGTAGTTCCAGAAGTATCAGGTCAATTTTTCGTGGATCTCTCGCTGACTATACTGCTAAACTGCTAAAAGGTTGTTGTGGAATGATACGTGCTAAAGCGCTGGCTTTTATTCTCCTTTCATCTAAATGTTTCCCTCGCCACTGTTTCTCAGTGCTATTGTAGTGAAGAAAAAGCGGCCGTCTGGATGTCTTCTTTTTGTTTCTCCTTTTCTTTCAGCCGTCTCTGACTCTCTCCAATTAGCACGCTCTCTACCCATTTCTGACTGGGGGAAACGTTCAGTAGCATTTTCTCTATGGTCAACGGCCAGCCTTCTTTCAGTTTCTCCTTTTCCATTCCCCCTTTTCCATTCCGTTTCCGTTTCCGATTTCCCTTTTTTTTCCCAAACATTTCCAAGAATAGACAGGGGGGGGGCTGAACTTTGGAATGTTGAAGGGTTGAGTGCAGTTGGAAAGCATTTACAATTACGAGAGCTGGAGTGTCTCTGAAGGCAGGTGTTTTTGCTGGTCTAAATTTCATTCGCTCGCAAAGTTTTCGAAATTAAGCCTTTCTTCGAGAGTTTGCCCAATTTTCGCTGTGCTCGAAGCGAAACTTCACTTAATTCCTCTTGGGAAAGCAGTAATCCGATGACTTTTAGGCGTTGTCGAGACGGATTAGCTGAGAATTCTGACTGAATCTCGTAATTCCCTTGCTATCTCGAGTGGTCAGACAGGGTAGGGTGGAAAGCGACTTGCTTAGAAGAGATTCTGAATAGAAGGAGGATGAGCGAAATACTTCCTCCTTTTTTCACGTCGCATCCGAGTTGTTCGATTTGCGTTCATTTTGGTGATGTATTAAGTCGGTGGCTGAATTTCGCAATCCTTTCTTGATGTTATCAACAAAAAATTACCGTACCATTCAATTCCCGTGGCCTATTTATCATTTGTAGCTGTGTCAGCATTATGTCAGATTATGAAAAGCATATATTGTATTTCCCCCGTCGAGACTATTACTTCCGCCGACCGTAGCAAAAATGTTGTTATGATGACTATAGCAAGAGCACAGGAATGATGATTATCGAAAGGGAAGCCGAATACGGTATTTGCAAGCTGTAGTTGTGTGTTAGGCCACGTTTCGAAAGCGATTTCAAACAATCGTTTAGCCCCGTTTGGCCGCACTATTTAGTGCTCTTTTCGAGGAGCATATTTGTGAGGCGATGAATCGTAGATATACGGGGAGAGAAACGATACAGAAAGCGCATAAGCATTGGCCATGAGTCATGGCTGAAGTGTTTCGTTCTATTCTTGCGAAATTCCCGACACGATTTCACAAATAATACCCGGTGAAGTGCTGCTTTTAGTTCAATATTAGTTGATTTGTTTGTTCTACTTTTCAATGTTTTCTTGTGTCGTTGATTAATCACAAAGAGTGATCTTTTCACAAATATGCATGACTGTGAGCAAGCTCTGTTCCCCTCTTTGCTCTGACAGTGTGTTGTACGGAGATGAGTCATAGTGATCTCTTTCTCTCTTGCTCTCGGTCTCTAGCTGATTGCATGGCTCCCACTCTGCCTGCTCTCTAGCCCTCTCTAGCCCGGACAGAGTGCCAGTGAAATCAGCAGACATATTTCTCCTCTGTTCGCCGTGTTTACGCCAGATTTGGCACAACTACAACCCCCACTGTGCGGGCGGCTAGCGGGTCGAGCTCCCCGCTGTACCCGCAAAATACGCACGCATCGGCTCTGAAAACAGTAAGGACACGGTGGCGGGGGAGTGAGAGGCGCCCCCGTCCCTCTCGATTTCACCTAATCCCTCGTCAATCAGAGTCGGAGTATTGCTATCTCGGAAGTGGAGCACGGACCCCTGTAGTTCCCCCCCGCCTCTGTCCAAATCGGATCAGTGTGGAGTAGCGAGTACAATAGCAGCACAGGCGTATCTCTTCTTCCACTAGCAATCGCTACCCTCGGCTCACGCGAATACATGAGCTCCTACTCGATTTGTGATTGTATGATGCTTTGCTCTCCTTGAGTGGGTATGACTTATCTGACCATTGTTCAAACTGTTTCGTCGGTCAGTCTGACTAAAATCTCACTATTCACTGCTACTGTATGGAATGATTTGTGGCCTGAGTTCGTCACGCGCTAATAACCCGCTTATTCACACGCAGTTCACACATTGACCCCCTTTCGGTCCGTGACGAGTTTCCACTTTGACCGCAGTGTGCAGGGGAAACCACAGGGTCTCTCACGACACTTGCAACACCCGTGACTCTCGTGAGAGGCAGTAGTTGTAGCTTGCCGGTTATGTGTTTCACGCGACCACCTTTACGTGGATCTTATTTCCACAAACACGCTCGTTTCTTTCATTCCGTTTTTCCGGAATGTTCGAGATAATCAGACATCAGACGCACATTAGTAATTCTTCCGCGCATTAACCATACATGTTGATGCTCCCTCACGCTCACGGCTCTCCTCAAAAGTATCCAGGCGGACGGAACACTGGCGTGTGTTTTGAAGCCTTCCTTCCCGACCATTTCTCATCTCTTTCTGGTCGCTTGGAAGCATCAGAAATGATCCCATGGTCTCGCCATTTCACGTTTCTATGATAGATGTGGACGTGGTTCTGAAAAACCGCACGTACACTGCTGTGTGTGCGCAAACCATGCAATATTCTCATTTGGACTTTCGATATTGCGGTTCCATCTGTTCCTCTTATTACGAAAGGAAGTGACATCATCCACTCGAGAAATTTCATTGCTTTTCCCTTAATTTCGAAACAGTGCTTTTCTGCATTTGAAAAGCATTTTCACAGTGAGAAATGCAGTGGTATAAAATGAGATTGGGAAATGATCCGCCTCGCGTTTCTTCTTCACTCTCGCCTGCGCTCAATAGTGTTTATGCGGCCGCTTCACCCTTCTCGGCTGATAAGAAGTTCCGGTCTCTTCATTTAGCGTGCTCTCTAGCGCTGTATGACGGGTGATAGAGCATGCGAAAGTGAGAGAGTCGAGAGCTTGGCCGGGATTAGAAGGGGCTCATCGTTTTTGAGAGTGATGATATCAAGAAGTGTAATACCGCGCCTGATCAGGTGATTCCCTGTCACACTGTCGCTCCTTCTAGAGAATTTGATGTTGAACAATCATCTGGCTCTCTCAATTGTCCGTGTGCTCTCTCGCCGAGATTCAGATTCAGTGTCGCTTACCGCTCCTCGTGTAGCTGAATCAGTGATGTGATTCAGGGAAATGGTGTGAGGAAATGCCGCATGGTTTCTGAAGATTTCCTAACTTAACATGGATGTGTTGGCCGGAGTGAATCATTGCTATGATTCGGGAATCATCGGGGAAAATAGGATTATAGGGCCGTGTCTGGGGAGTAGGAGAACGGTTCTGCTTACAGAGGTGTTTTTTTTTAAAGCAGGTGCTTTTTGGGAGCGCGGATTTCATAAGGAAGTGCATGTTCACGCTTGTTCGAGTTTGAAATGACATTGGCTATAAATACCAATTATCTCGAATCTTGCCTGTTCACATAATGTTAATGCAGCGCTTGATTACAGTTCCTCTATGTTAGGGTCTGACACTGAAGTCTAACCTTTTTCTTTTAAGAAAACGTATTAAAATATCTCGCTTATTCGATCAAGGTGAATTTTGGGGAACAAGCATTTGATAAGGCAGTGGATATTCATGTTTGTTCAATCATCAGTTGATTTTCAACCATAAATATCTCGATTATTCTCGGGCTCGTCTGATCATGCACTAGATGGCAGTTCTGCTCACACTATAGTCCAGAGTCTAATCAAAGCAAGGGTATGAAGTCTGACACCATATCCTGTTGTCGCTTTACTTCACGTCGCTTTGTCCCTTATCGCTTGCCACAATCTCGGCCGAGTCCGCGCCAAGAATGGCACGTCCGGCTCATTTTTGCGGGCCATTAACGCCTCTCGATTGGGCGAGAGAACGCGCGAAAGTGAGTGAGTGTGCCCGACACGAGAGATGACTAGCGTTGCCTTCTCACTCCACATCAGTGTTTGGCCTCGGTACGTGGCAGTGTGTTCTATTCTGGGGACGTCTGTGGTCTCTTCTATCTTTACGTTTCTCCCTGCACTCTCTGTCTGTATCCCTTCTTCTCTCCGTTAAGAAGAGAGCGTTGCCTAGAGCAGCGTTCTGCCGGTGATGGAGTGTGTGTGGATAGGAGAGATTTCCTCCGCTCTAGTCCGCCCTCCCCCTTCTAGAATAGTATATTCGTATACAGGCAGAGCGTGCGCCGCCACGGTACACACACACAGACAAGGGGAGAACACATCGCGGCCAATAACACACGAGAATGGCAGTGAGTCGGGCAATTCATCGCCTGCGCCCTCCGCCTTTCGCGTGCTCTCTAGGCACTCGAATCGATGAAATAGCGTTCCGAGCTGAGAGAAAATATACGAAGATGGCAGGAAAACACACAGCGCACACACGCGCCATTTGCGCCAATTGATCACTGATGTGGTCGCCCGAGAGAGTTGGTCGATTAGGTGATTGGTAAAAGGTGTATCCATGTAAATCAATTTTACAGTCGTAAGGCAACTGGTAGGACCAGCTGAAGGGGTAAGAGTCGCAAACATTGATTGGCGAATCGCGTACCACTTCGGACAAGTGTGCAACTTAGTCGGCTGATTAGAGTTGATCGATTGATGGGGACGAATTACCTCACGTTGTTGGCTCGCGATCAATGTAATTTACGTCAAACTGCATCGCATTTGCATTTGTCGAATGTTAATGTTTATTTCACAAGCGGAATTGCCAAGCATTATCTCAAGCTCTGATCGACTATTATGTCACAACCCTGTAGCCGAGTATCACCTAGTCATTTTCGAATATTTTTCGCCGATTATCCCAGTCGTAAGACAATCGCGTGATATCATTATTGCCGATTGTTCTCTAACCTGGGGCTATTCTTGGCATCATCTACAAGGGTTGCAACTAATTTGGAGAACGGGGTGGGGCGGGCGATGGATTCGATAGGTTGGAGAGCCCCTTGTTGACACTGCTCACCTCGATGCTGAACAGCAGCAGTTTTCGGGAGACAGGGTAGAAGAGAGAGAATGGGAGAAGGGTAAAGAAAGAGAGACGAACAGATATAAGCGCCCCCTGATTATCGGCTGGTTTAGCGCTGATTTGACGAGGATGAATGGCTTCTGGAACCTTTCGTCGTCTTCGTATAGGGATTCTCGAGAACATGTCGATATCTTGAGTTCTTTAGTTGTATTTCTACCCAGTTAAAGGTTTAAAACAATGATTCATATAATTTTGTGTTAGGTTTTGCTCGCGAAAGAGTAGCCGAGATTGGGAGAGTTTCCTAATTGGTCAACGTGTAGAGTAGGAAGGAAAGGGAGCGCTTTGCCCACAAATGAACGCGCGGCGCTATTTCGTAGATCACACAGTTTTCGTACGATATTATGAGTAGTAAAAGAGTGGTGAGCGAGGGGAGAAGAGATGAGGGGGGGGGATTGGAGGGGAGAGCGAATCAAGATGTCTCTTTTTCCCCGCCACTACTCTGCCTCGTTTTTTAGCGTTTGCGCGTTTCCTCTATTTTCCCTCCGCCTCTCACTATCTTCCTCGATTCAAGTGCCCACACAACGAAGAGATTACCTTGGTTATTATGACACATTTTCGAAATTTTTTTATTGATTTTTAGTAGTTTGCTTCGTTTTTTTGCTGCTTTGTTAAATGGAAGTGTGCACGCTCGCACAAAGCGCGATTATCCTCATTATTATGGCACCGTGCATTATTATGGGGCAAAACTGCCCTCGTTTACCCGGCAAGAGCATTTTATTTGCCAGCAGCAGCGATATTATTGTGCAAGAGAGCCAAACGGCATCATTAGTTTTCTCGCGGAAACGTGTGCGATATTGATTTATCATTGTTATTTCCGGTCTTGGCAAAGTTTGTCGTTGAGTCGCCTCTTAAACGTGGGGGTTATAGGTGGTTTTGCGATGCGCCAGCAGTAGATTTCTCCCCGCAAACAGTGCAGTAGTAGTGAAAGTTTTCTCCCTTTTTCGCAATCTCTACCCGGTATCTCTTTCTCTCTCTCTCGACCTCCTCTCTTTCTCTTCCGCCAAGTCGCAAATTGCGTTAAAGATAGCGTGCGTGTGCATTTGATTTATCACCTATTTCCCTCCTTTTCCTTGTAAGGATGTTGTCTAGCAGTCGATATTTTGCAGTACTCGATTGCAGGTTAGACAGTGTGAGAGAGCATGGAAAGTTGAGAGAGTGTTCTAAAATATTCCTCTTGTTGTATGATCTTCTTGTCATTGACAACACTGTAATAGCTCATCAGGGAAGTATTTAGGCACACCGGAATTGGCAGTATTATTTCCTTGTTGGCTTCATTGAACTCTAGAAACCTCAATAATTCTGTATTTTCGCTCTTCTGATCTTGTAGTCCTCTAATATTCCGAGATTCTCGATTAATTCCGCGTTTCCCCTCCCACCCTCTGCGCATCAAGCATGCCCCGTGCAATTTCTCATTCTCCTTCCGTATTTTTATAGACCGTCTGGGGATCCTAGAAACCCCATTTCCCCCCATTCGTCCCACACAAACTTCCGCTTTCTACCACTCATGCGGTTCTCTGATGTGTTTCCCCCTCTATTTTTGACGTTCTACTAGCTGTTCAGATTGAGTTAGCCGGCCTGAGTCACGCACATTGGCCTCACAGTCTCCTAGTTTTCGCTAGGTTATCGAGAGATGCTAAAATGCAAGAATCCCGGGATCGGGCGTGAACACACCCTCCAAACCCGCTCTTCAATACTTCCTCGACTATTGCGTTGTTGCCGCTAACGTTCTGCTAGCGAGGCTGGCTGCTCAGATTTGGTTAGTGCCTGCCTAGAGAAAACAGACCGTCACAACGATGACGACGTGTTGTTTTGTCTCGACGCGCACGACGTCTGGCGCATAATGGCACGAGACTCTCGATTCCGCCCTCAATCTCGTCGAGCAGACACAGACCAAGACTGCCGTTACACACGGCATACACGAGCGCCAATTGGCGGTTATGGCATACGGCTATGGCTTTTGCCCCCGGAAATGTATGGTTAGCCGCCGTGTTTCATTGGATCCATTATTTGGTTTTCTCGGAATGTTCTCTGAACTGTAATCCGCATCGAATGGCTAGTAAGGCATAAACAAGAGGCGCCCAGCGAGAGCTGCCTGAGTAGCGCAGCTAAACTAATTTGTCTCTCTCGGTCGCGGTCTTTTCTTCTTCTTCTCGGAGCCGCTTTGTAGCCAAAAAATGTCTTTTGTGGTCTGTTTTCATCATTAAAAGCGGCCGATGTCTGGGCGTTTGAGGTCGCATGCCCGGAATTACAAAGGGCATTTTATGGTCCATTTCGCTTCTTGGTTGGCCAAAAAAACACTACTTCGAATCCTGAGCTCGATTAGTAATCTGGAGAATCCAACCGCTTCGCTTATATTCTTTGATGCTTTCGCGTCGTCGTCAAATTGGGGTTTGGGGAAGGCGAAAGAAGGATTGAAGCACCTCATCCACCATATGGATTCGTGTCTGTTTTCTCGTCGTTGCGTTTATTCGGCCGCCTGTCTGGGGTCCAGATGGTGTAAATAGGTGGTGCGATTCGCGAAACGTCGCCCTCGACCTGCACACACAAAAGGGCGCCCACAGTCTGTGCACTTGAGTACAGCCGGGCACACTCTAGGTGAAGAAAGAAAGGGTAAGGAGAGAGGTAGAAGAGGGGATAGGGCAGATGGGAAAGAGGAGATTTCCCCCTCCCCTCCCCTTCGTCACTTCCCTCTGTGTTTTCCCCGTAGTACCCACAATTCAGCACGCTTTCTCGACGGTTAGAAGGACGAAAGAGTAGGGGAAAACGGGGGAGAACGATGTTTTGCCCCCAGTACCCAGTCCGCGCCAATCACTTGTTGTTGTTCACTCATCGCTGTCCTCTGTGGTCGTTGCGCCCTCTGATTTGGGAGCACTTATATCTGATCCCCGGCGCCCGGTCGGGTTACTTTTACAAGAAGTAGGTCGCTGTGAAACTCTAATCTCGCAGTTTTGTTGAGCTCCCGTGCACTTTTATCTGATCCTGTGTAAATTGTGAGCGGAAATTGCCTAGAGCTGTCACGTTTTCTCGCTAAAATAGCGTAGATTAGCGGATTAAAGCTGTTATTATGTTTTGACGCGCACTTGAGATATGACTCTGAGTTTTGTAGTACGTGATAGGGAAGTGTGATGCGTCAGAGGCGTGTTTTGAAATGTTGTTTTCGAAATTGGGACATTTAAATGATGTTGTTGTTTTTCCAGAAACGGGTCCGCCGGCTCTTCGATTGCATCATCCGCAGAGGAGACGGGTCGCCTGCTGGGAGTGAATCAGGAAGAAGAAGAGGAGGAGAACGAGGACGATATGAGGAACGATGATGATATGGCCGATACGGTGGGGTGGAATTTGTCCATTTTTCGTGCAATTAGAGTTTTGGCGATTCTGTGAAGCATAAAAGTTACTAGAAATTCAGAGATTATGATTCCTATTTCACTATCACAGTTCAAGTTGCTAACCGGCGATGGGGTGGCTGGGGGAGGATAATGCCAAACCACCTTTCCATTTTTTTAACCTACACTATCGAAGACAAATTGATCAGTGAAGTGGTAAGACGTATTTGGCGAAAGGGTGAAACGCAAAAGAAACTTGGTACCTACTAGGGACGACTCTCTAGGCGGTACGGAATGAAAGTTACGAGAAATTCAGAAATTATGGTTTATATTGCACTATGAAATACGCAGAATTGATCAGTGAAGTGGTCAGTCGTATTTGGCGAAAGGGTGAAACGCAGAAGAAACTTCGTTGATGTTTTGAAATTATGCCCCCGGCACTAGTTTGAACCACAGCCGTACTATGACTTGGTGGTGTGCAATTACGTGACGTACATGATTTGTTATTGTTTTTTGTTATTGTTGTTAGTATTGTTATTGTTATATTATTGCAGGATCGCGAGTGCCCTCTCTGCTTCAATCGTGTGTCCAAATGGGCGTTCCCGCAGATGATCGGCTGCCCGGACCACGCGAGCTGCATCCACTGCCTGATCAGGGTGAGCATATCGATTGATTGTCTGGTACGGTAGTCACGGGGGTACGGTAGCTATCGATTGAATCCGCTGCCTGATCAGGGTGAGTACGGTAGATTATCGATTGGTAGGCTGGGTACGGTATGCACGGGGGGGGGTACACTAGTTATCGATTGAATCCAATTCCTGATCAGAGTGAGAGTATGCGGTGGTTTATCGATTAGCAGGCTGGGTACGGTAGGCACGGGATGAAAACGGTAATAGTTGGGCTTATCGAGTGGCAAAGTAATGGTAGCCTATACATATATCGATTGGTCAGTGCAATTGTGTGTGAGGTGGGTCCATCGAGTCACTGTCTCACCAGCGAGGTTGGACGGTGAAACACAGGTTTAGCTGCTGTAGCTATCTTGTAAAAATATTTTTGGAAAAGACGATATTTTACGTTATAATATTATTATTATAATTTCAAAATATTTAAACTAATAATTGCAGTACGTGGAGCTGGAAGTGATGGAAAACCGCGTGGAGGTCTCGTGCCCCGAGTGCCCCGCCAAGCTGCACCCGACCGACGTCAGGGCGGTGCTGAGATCGTGAGTTGATATTGTTATTGTTTTGATTTCTGTGGTTTCCAAATTTTTCGACGTTTTGTGAGTACATGAATTGCGGTTTCGAAGGTATATGAAATTAGTCATAAAAGCTGCACACTAATTAGAGTGTGTCTTGGTATCGCCGAAAAAACAATTGAAATTATTTAAATTAGTATTATCAATTCGCCTCTTCATCATTGAGAAAATCTGGTTAATTTGATGTGCGTTTTTGAGATTGGCATGCGATGGTGAAGTTGGGTTTCGCCGTTTAATCAAGATTGCGCTAGACTGGTTCATTCTAATCTACTGCAGTTAGACAGTTTAAAAAATATTTTTGAAAAAAGTGTGAGCACTGTGGTAAGAGCCGAGCGTTGTTCAATGTTTTATACATTTCTTATTATTATTAATTAATTAATTAATTAATTAATCAATTGCAGCAGCGCCGGCGGCGAGGCTGCTCTCGCCAAGTACGAGGAGTTCTCCGTGCGCAAGTGCCTGCTCACCGAGCCGGACACGCGCTGGTGTCCCGCCCCCGACTGCGGGTACGGTAGCTTATTGATTGGGGGATACGGTATTGTTCAGGAATTGAGTACGGCAGGAGTGGTCTTAGATTTTGTAATGATGTCTGAGATATCAATTGGTCTTAGAGAACTGACTGGTGCTTTATATTGAATCTGGAGCACGAAAGTTGCCGGTTGAGTTTGCGTAAAATTTGCGTTCGAGGCTGCGAACTTCGAGCAATTATCTATTTCCTCTCGTTGCAGCTACGCGGTGATTGCGGCGGGCTGCGCGGCGTGTCCACAGCTGCGCTGCAGCCGCCCCGCCTGCGGCACGCTCTTCTGCTACCACTGCAAGGTACGGTAGGGAGGGGGAGGGAGGGTACGGTACATCATGTGAATCGATAATTAAAGTGCATGTGATGTTATCAATGCAACGTATTGGAGGGGTGGATACGGTATCACCAATCGATAAATGGTCAATGACAAGGAGCATTCGCGTTCCATTGTTCTGCCTTATTGATTGGTGCAAAATGTATCTCGATTACGTTCGCTGTTGTTGTGAAAAAATATTTATTTTATCTACTTTTATCAAAAAAATTCTGATAAACTGGGCAAATTGAGTCTTATTTTGAACAATGTTGCACCTAATGAGTTAACGTTTCGCGTGCCTCTCTTGTTCTGTAGAGCATCGCATTTCCCAATTGGACGCGAGTCATAGGTGCCCAAGCGGACCGCTGGGGGAGCCCACCCGGTGGGCTCCTCCCTGCGGACCGCAGTGGGCACCTATGACGCGAGTACCGTTGTGAAAAACAGCATTTCACATAGCTTGATGGCCTTTTTATAATTTAAACCAATTAATAATTGACTAATTACGCGCTAATTGGCAGGACATTTGGCACGATTCGATGACGTGCGAGGAGGCGCGGCGGACGAGGGGCATCTTTGCCGTGAGCGCCGCGACCTCGGGCGAGTCGACCCGCAGAGGCATCCTGCGAGGGTACGGTAGGAGGTGAGTAGTACGGTATCGATTGGGGGAGGGGGGCGGGTAGTTAGTGACGAAACCCTTAGTGGTTTATAAATTCTGATGTTTCTTGTGTCAGCACTGAAAAATTAATATTTCGAGACATGAGAAATTTGGGGCGCACAGTGAGCATGAATCAAGTTATGCTGGAAACGTTTTGATCAGCAGTGGAGTGATATGATGATAAAAAAAACGGTCTTAATGTTTGACCAGATGATAGCAGTCTATTGTGTTGGCGATTGGATGAGAGGAGGGGATACGGTACTCGAGTTACGGTATCCACCAACTTGTAGATCATCGATCGCGCTCCGCCGCGGCAGCAGTCGAATGTCCTCCGAGGCGATGGTGCTTAAACGTGAGTGTTCAAATTAAATAATAATATTTATGCTATTTCGATGAAATAACGGCGAAAACAATTAAAAATAGTATTAGAATGAAACAAGACGTCACAGTAAGATCCTAGGAGAATTCAAGATTCAAACGCGCGGCACGAAAAACGCAAGACTGGGGCCGCGAAATTCGAAAATCCTACGCGTTGCGGTCGTCAGAGAAAAAACTCTCTCAAAATGTAATGCTATCTCGCTGTATAGCGCCCCAGCGTACTCATTTATTAACAAGTAGGGATTTAGTATTTGAATACGCTTGTTAAATTTACAATTTTTGTGTTAAACGATTACTCGCATAATTGTAGGGCTGCAAAGGTAGGAAGAGCAAATATTCAAAAGCGTATCAGCGAATGAAAGAGGAAAAAGCGTAAAAGCCTTCGGGACTTCCACTGTTTAGCGGATGTTGCTGTAGCTCATTTTTTGCAGCATTTTTCCCGAACATCCTAACTAGCATTCACCATTTTGTGTTATGGGATCATATTGTGACGTACAATAATTTTAGTTAACCTCCACCAAAATATAACAAAAAATCCACGATACTCACTTTAAATCTGGTGGATACACAGTTGAAGTTAATAATCATATTTGTGATTCACAAATTGTGATATACTTGTGGAATTCGGGACGCGTAGTCTGCATAAGAAGCCTTGATGTCTAATGTTTTTAATTCGTCTTTTCACGTATCTTCAAAAACGATTTCGTCATGTGAGATTTGGGATGCACAGTGACCATGAAACTAGTAATGCTGGCAACGTTTTATCAAGTCGAAAGTTGGAGCAGAAAAAATAAAACAACGAGAAGGTTCTCGGGCCCATATTTAATATGAACATTGGAAGTGGGAAGGTCTTCTAATGGGTTGAATGTCTTGAGTCCGATAGTAATTACTTTAGCGATAATTAATATTAGCTAATTGCTATTAACTAATTGATTGGTTGAATGCCTTGAGCCCCGATATTAATTGGTTCGGTGATAATTAACATAAATAATTTGCAGCCGGCGACGTCAAATCGTGCCCGCGCTGTCGTGCGCTCATCGTGAAGATGGACGACGGATCGTGCAATCACATGGTGAGGAGATTACGGTAGACGACGATTGCGATTCGGTGTACAGAGGGGTACTGTAGTCGACGTTTATAAGTAGGCTTCTCTGAAAGTTTGAAATCGTGAAACTCTTGCGGCCCGGTGGTTAGGGTTTCGCAAATTGCTCAAGTCAGTGATTTGGGGAATCGGGCGATGATTTCATCGTTTGTCAGACAACCCAAATCCTATGTCAGGTGTGCGCCATGTGCTCCACCGAGTTCTGCTGGCTGTGCCTCAAGGAGATATCCGACCTGCACTACCTGAGGTGAGCCGTGGTGTGATGTGCGCGACGTTTACTATAGGTCGCTAGTCGAATTTTCAACAGAATCGTATTTGGTGAGGTGTGGGCGACGTTTGCTATTGGCCGCTAGTCGAATGTTCCTCCACAGAATCGTAATTTGGTGTGGCGTTGTTGTGGTCGGCGTTTCCTAATTCTCGCCCCGCTTTGCAGTCCGACCGGCTGCACCTTCTGGGGCAAGAAGCCGTGGACGCGGAAGAAGAAGCTGGCGTGGCAGCTGGGCACGCTCATTGGTCAGTACATTGGTCTTTGATCTTTGATCTTTGATTGGTCATTGGTCTTTGATGGAAATGAAACTGTGGAAAAGAGGAGATTCCTAAAATATCGAATGTTGAGTTGAAAGAATGATTGTCTGGTTTTTGCTGTTATATTCTTTTTATTGCTGTTTGGAGTAGTCGGAAGACTAAGTAGAAGTGGTGAAACATAAAAGGAATTTTTTTTGGAAGAATTGGAAAAGCTCGTATTGCGGGTAAGATGAATCTTGCATTCTTGTAGTGAGGATGAAACACTCACGATGCGGGTGATTTCAAAATCGAAACTCCAAATCGAAGCCTTTTTTTTTTTTTTCCTCGTTAATAATCGGGTTCAGGCGCGCCTCTCGGTATCGCCCTGATCGCCGGCCTCTCCGTGCGGGAATCATCTTCGGTGTGCCCGTGCTCATCGGCAGGTACGGTAGCGGAGTGCACTAGCGAGGGCGACGAATCCCAAATTTGTAACTCCTGTCCAAAAAGTCTACTTTTTGGGAAACGTTGGTGTAGCTACCGCATCCTCCATATTGCAGAAAGGTGCACACGCGCTTCATGCACCACACGAAGGTGCGGCGCGCCTGATCACTGCAGCGTGCGTCGCCGGCTCGCTCGTCGTCTCGCCCGTGCTCGCCGTCATGGCAGTGGGTAAGTAGTGCCGATTTTGAACAGACGACCTTTGGCATAAGTCGGCGGGCGTGTGGCGCACGCACACACCACTAAATTCGCGAATTCAGGCGTCGGCGTGCCGATCATGCTCGCGTACGTGTACGGCGTGGTGCCGTTGTCGCTGTGCCGCAACGGCGGCTGCGGATGGAGTGAGTGAGGGATGGGAAAAGGCGGCCGGAGGGGTACGGTAGACGCACCACACACTGATAGGAAGATGTTATAGCTTTTATCGAATGATAATTGGATGGGAAGGCTATTACGGTAATTATCAAGAGAAAATGTTGCGATTACGGTACTCATCGATCAATTTCCCCTCATCGTGCAGGTTCGCAGCTGATCGGAGATGAACCGTCGGAGGACGAGTTGTGGACGGCGACAGGTCGGAGGCCGAGGTGGTCGGAGGGCCGGAGGGGGGGTCCAAGCGGCGCCGGACTGGCTGCAAGCAGCAGTGGAGGTACGGTAGAGGGGGGGCAGGGATACGGTGGTAATGGAGTGGTATTGATTGGTTAGAAGGCAAGAGCAACAGTTTATTTGATAGCGGCTAGAGATTAGTTAATTAGAAGAAAGTGGAGCGAGGCGGGCACTTGAAATTACTGAGATTTCTTTCGGTTGCTTGATACGAAATATGACCACCCGGAGATCTTTAGCTGCACCATCATCGTATAGATTAGTGTACTGACGTTTTTCTAGTTGTTTCTTGTTTCTTGCTTCTTGATTTTTATAAAACAATAATTAGAAACCGGTGATCTCTTGCTCCACATTCATCCTATAGATTGAGGTGTTAGTGTTCTCTAATTATTGTTTCAATCTCGATCGATACAATAAAATAATTGATTACCTATTTTCAATTCTTGCGTCGGCTATCTCGATTCATGATTTATGGATTATTCGGGTACTTGTTGAGATCGAGCACCTGATGATTTCATGCTGCACCTCCTTTCTATAAGTCCCCATTTAGCCGAAATGCAATATGGTTCAGTTTCGTCTGGAGTAAAAACTAGTACACTTTACGTCCTTGCGTGAAAACGGGCACCCGTTGATTTCCAGCTGTACCTCTATGAGTCCCGTATCTAGCCGAAATGCAGTAAAGTTCGCCATCGTGGTATGGAATAAAATAAAAAAAGTACAAATTCCTCCTCCTTTCAGACGTCGCTTCGGCGATCTCGCTGGCGATGGGCGGCGGAGGAGGAGGAGGCGGCGGCAGCGCGTCCCTCGCGTCGGCCGGAGGCGCGTCCGTGGCAGAGCGCCGCGCCGCTTCGGCCGCGGACGCCGCGTCGCTCGCGCCCGCCACCAGTCTCCACTCGGGTTCAGCGTGTGGACGGCGAGGGGCAAGAGGTGAGATTCTATTTTGTTCGGAGAAGGTTTGGAGACTATCGCAGCTTGTGGTTTCGCTGTTGCTATGGGGAACTCGTGAAACGCGAAAATGGACTGGGGAATTTTGGTTTGTAAGTAGCAGGTGAAGAAGGATATTATAGCTCCCCGTAGTCGCACTACTATGAGAAACGCGGGAATCGCGTGTTTGAAAGTATTTGTTTCGATGCTGAAGTCCAAATTATTGTATCCTCAGCGTTTCTCTAAACTTGGTGATCCCGTGAAGCACGAGAGTGGCACTTTCGAAATGGGTCATCTGTTTCTTATTGCTATTCCACTTACCGTTGACGTGACTAAAATGGATGATTCTTGATCTTACCTTTAAACTTTTTAAAACTGTTAATTCGTGCAGCTGCGGCGACAGCGAGACGTGCAGCACGGCGCGGCTAAGCGCGTCCGGCGACCGAGCAGCGAGAGCGGTAAGTGTAATTAATAATTACTTTATTCTTAAATTAGAAAAATACGACATAGTTATTAGTGTAGCGAAGTCTGATTATTATTATTATAATGATTATTAATCGATAAATGCCCCAGGCGGCGTGACGTCGCTGAACTACGAGGAGGCGAGCACGAAGGGCCTTGCGGAAGCCAGTACCACTACGATGACAAGGTGAGGGTACGGTAGGATGAGGGAGGGATTACGGTAAGATGGGGTACCATAGTTACGATATTCTTAGTGTACAGTAGCCTACGATACCTCCTGGTAATGACATAGGTTGTGGGTACGGTAATGAATGAGACAGTGTAGATTTAGATTAGAAACAAGAGTCTCCCGCAGATCGAAGACCTATCGTTTGGGAACTTTTGGCGGAATGGTGAATGATGCGCGGAATCGCTCTGTCAATGATTAGATAGAATATTGAATGTTGCACAGTCACGTTCGAAAGCATCGAGAATTCGACTGTTTCTAAACTTTTGAGATATTTGCGAAGCTGTCGAGCTGATCCCAAATTTTTTATATGTTGAGTTTCTGATTAAATCGGTCTATTGCAGTTGTTACTCGAATAGACTAATCCTAATCTGATCATTAATGCCTGACATGGATTAATTATTATTATTATTATTATATTGCAGTCGGTGCACACGCTCGGCTCGCAGGCGCCCGAGCTCCTGTCGTGCTGCGATGACGTCGCCAGCACAAAGGTACGGTAGAGAGGAAGGGGTACGGTAGGGAGAGATTACGGTACAACCGACTAGGCCTAGAGTGGTTCGAAAATAGGCGCATGTTTCCGACGAAAGAAAACTGTGTATTTTATCAATGTTCTGAAATATATGTGAAGTGCGGGAAGTGTCCTAGGAATTGGGTCTGACTTTATATTCGAGTTATTGATGCATCGATGAAACCCGCATCCTCCTTCTCCTTGCAGGCGCTCGCCGGATCGGTGCACGACACGAAATCGCTTCCGGCAGTGCAGTCGTCCATGATGGTCAGTGATGAGCACGAGGGCGGATATAGGGCCATACTCCCGATTTTGCCCCTGGTTTGGAGCTCATTACCCCTAATTATGAGAGCATTATCCGCGATATTGACCGGATTTACTCTGATCCCCCGATATCGTTCGTTCGTCCGAGTCAGGTGCCCATCGCAGATTATGGTACGGTGAATTTATTATTGATTTATGCTATAAAGGTATATATTGAAAAAAACATAGGTGAAGATACAACAGCTAGATTCCAGTAGTGTAGTCCTGGTTACCGGAGCAAGAGATGTTTCTTTAGAGGGGGCACCTGAAAAAAATCTGTCCTTAGTTGCTAGGAGGGTGTATATATCAGTCCGAAAACCGAGAGCATCGCGAAATGAGCGCGCCGTTACCGTAACCCGTACCGTCATTACAGTATGCGACGAGCCATCGACCTCGGGCGGCTCCTCCTGCTACGCCTCACACCATCACGCCCACCACCGCGCATCACAACCCGCACCGACGCAGCGTGAGCAGCACGCGACAGTGCAAGTACGGTAGAATTGGTTACGGTAGTCTTGTTGAGGCACTGTAGAAGTGGTGTGTGGGTTACGGTAGAATGGATGCGGTATGCAGATGGGTTACGGTAGTCTTGTTGAGGCACGGTAGAAGTGGTGTGGGTTACGGTAGAATGGATACGGTATGCAGATGGGTTATGGTAGGGCCTCAGGATAGGATGGATGGTGTGCAGAGTTGAGGTAGAAGGATTTCCTTTGGCTGTGAAAATTTTTGGAACAGGTTGAGTGAGGTTTCGCAGGTGGGCCAAAGGCTGTGTTGATTGACTTTTGACAAATATGGGGCTTTTTAAATTCAAAAATAAACTAATTATCGCTGATCGATTGTACATTTCGGTTGATGTTTTGTTGTTTGTTATTGTTTTCCAATATTACCCCATTTTCAGTCGCACTCGCTGTCCGGGTGCGGCAGTCGTGCCTCTGGTGCAGCCGGAGACCACCGGGACGGAAGGGAGGGCAGCACGCTGAGCGAGGACGATGATGAGATTGTGCACGATTGCACGGGGGGAGGAGAGGAGGAGTCAGTCGTTTATTTTGTTCAATAAATCTGAGAAAATGACATTAGCGAGAGAGTAAAATTTGAGAGGTTATCGATGGGGTGAAGCGCGATTACAGGGGGGGGGGAAGGAGAGAGGGTGAGTACTTATTTTGTAAAATGCACATTCAAATAGAGTGGAAATTAGGACCAAAAAGGAAGTGTGGGTAGTGTATTTTGTGGAGCCAAGGAAGAAAAACAGCGCTACCTCACAAAGCACACCCGGTGACATAATATAGGTGAAGCGCGATTTGACTGGGTGAATTGGGGAGAGAAGGGAGGGGGCAGCACGCTGAGCGAGGACGATGACGAAGTTGCGCACGACCGTCGGGGGGGGGGGGAAGTGTCCAATGGAGACGGGCTGTGTGTCTTATTGATAAATGATACTGAGTAATTCTCATCATGGTGAAGAATATTGTATCTACAGACTTCTTAGTGGAGCGAGTGTGAGCGCGTGTCTCATTGTAGTTTAGAAAAATATATTGGGTTTAGGAGATGAGTGAGACTCAAATTTCACGCCTTCATTGTTTCGTTTTGCAGCGACGCCGACCGGCCTGAGCCACAGCAGCAGCTCGCCCTTCACCATGGTAACGCCCGCGATGACGCCACATCTGAGTGGTACGGTTGCGGGTATTGATTGATTGGGGGGGGGGGTACGGTAGCAATGATTGGTTCTTGATTGATTGATAGAGCGAATTTGCAGTGTTCGCGATGCACGCAGCGGTCGCAGCTGCTGCAGCGACCGGCTCCTCTTCCTCAGCTGCTGCAGCCGGCCCGTCGACCAGCCATGCTGCAGCTGCAGCAGCCGCCTCGAGCAGCAGCACCAGCAATCCTCCCGACCCGTTCGGTGAGTGGGAAAAACGAAGGAACAGTGGGGTTGTAGGGTCAATATTTTTGAGCTAGGGGAAGTTAGGTTGCACGGTCCTGATGTAAATTATTGTCGCTTTTATCTATTCAGTACCTGCGGTGCTGAGGTTTCATAATGGGCTCAACGCCAAAGGGATTTGAATTCATAATTATGTCTGATGATTGATATTCGTAAAGTAAGAGAGTACGGTAGTGTGACGATCGTATTCTGACTTGATTTTGTTCCTAGGACCAGTATGTGTTGAGCTCTGTAAATCTGTAACCCCTTGTGTTTTTTTTTCACCAGAAGCGCCTTGCACCCACGTAATGCCCTACGGTTTGTGTTGCTCCCTTTTCTGAAGTATTTCAATCTCTGTAAAATAACCCCCGACCCCTCTTGAGTATGCTAGTATTCAATACTGTCTCTTGACCTCCCCCCCCCCCTCTTTTGTACCATTCCAACGGACACTTCACGTCGACTTCATGTATACCTGTTACTTTCCCTCCTGAGAATCACATAGCTTTTTCCCATATTGATCAAAAGCGAACGAAATGGTATACGGTAGACGAGTGTTGTTGTGTAGAATATTGATCGAAATCCTTCAAATTTTCCCATTGGTCATCCAATTTTATACCTGATGTGTCAAATTGAATCAAATTTTCTAATTCTATTAGTTTGTTCTCCCCATCTCTCAAGGCTTTACAGTCTCTACCGTATATGTGTATATCTGATACTTACAGCCTTGTGTTCTTTTAGTCCAAATTCAAAACATTTGTGCAACATATTATGTCAAATCGCAAAGCAGAAGCTTGTTTTTCAAAACACACACAGCAATTCTTTCACAGTTTTTTTGTCCAACGCTGTGATCACATTGTATTTTACGTTTATTTTGCACGAATGCTATCAAAATAAAAATTTCTCAAAGAATTAAATGGTTTTACACTGAAAAGTCAATGCGATCAAGGAACGCTATTGGAATTCATGAAGGAGGGGGAGGTTACGGTAGTTATATCGATTGATCAGGATGTCCCGGGTTACGGTAGAGTCCCTGACCGGACTGACCCCGATCGATAGTTTTCCCTCGCCGGAAGAATTGGGAAAGAAATGCTGTGGAAAGTGCAAGTTAGTTTGATTATGGTATTTGTGAATTGTAGGAACACATCTGAATCAGTATTATTTTCCTTGATTTCGCTCAGAAACGTTCAAAATGGGGGATTTAACAAGGCCTGATCCTAGATGGTTGATATTATTGATCTTTGATCTTTGATCTCTCCAGACGCAATCGGATGTACTTCTGCTACGATTGCCGCGTACCGATGGAAGGCGTGCCCACTCCGACGGTTACGGTCGGTATTTTATTAAATATTTGCATTTTAATTTAAAAAAAGATTTAATGACATTTGAATAACTGATCAATTCATGTTTTGAGTGGTAAGTGAAGCGCCGTTCATTTCGGTTTCATCGTTTCATTACCTTGATTCGTTTGAGTTGTCTGCAATGATCATACCGTGACATCACACTATTACTACCTTTCAACGCCCTCTTGTCGATAGTCTAACCTGTTAGCATATTTTATAGCATATTTTATAATACAATATTTAATTATATATTTTTAAATTTTTTAAATATTTAAAAAGTCCAGTTGCCGTGCCGCCTGGACGTGGTCAAGCACAAGAAGGAAAAGAACAGCAAGAGCACCGCCATCCACGCCAAAGTTGGTGCTTTAATTCATTTAAATACATATTTAAATAGGTAAAATCACCTTCAACATCCATTGTCAATAGTGTTTGTATTCAGTATTAATGCAGTCACATTAATGTAATAAGAGGTTCGAGAGAGTTCGATTCGATCGTATAGGTCAATTTGGAAGGGGGGAGATCAAAGATCGAGCAAAAATTTACTTATAAATACAGGGACAAAAGATGAAATTAATACGCGAACGTTGGTATTTTTATTCAATTAAATATTTATTTAAATATCCTAAAAGCAAGCAAATAACACTCAAACACACGCGAAACAACGCTCCCGTCAACCGCGCTCACTCATCTCTCATTGTTGAGTGAGCGTGATCGCGCGGTCCCGTGGTGTAGCGGTTAGCACTCAGGACTCTGAATCCTGCGACGGGAGTTCAAATCTCCCCGGGACCTTCGTCTTTTGCCGCATTTTTCGCTTGCTTTTGACGTGTTTCCATTGATGGAAAGTTGATCTTTGATCTTTATCCTCAGATTTCAGATCGTTGCTCCATCGCAAACGCGCGTGTTCGACGCCCCGGACGCCGAGGACCTCGAGGATTACGGTAGCGGAGAGGGCGAGGACGGATGGACGGTGAGTGGAGGAATATTTGATCTTTGATCTCTGTTCGCTAACCATTGATCTTTCCCTGAAATGGTCTGCAATCGTATTTATTGCCTGAGAATGCATGTTCTGATCAAAATCAGTCATTACTGCTGCTGTGAAAATTACGAGAAAGTGAAATGGCTTCACAAAATTTGGAATTGCAATTTTTTTGTTAGAGCTCAAGGACGAATCAATTTCATCAAGAGATACATGGTAAGATCCCGACGTTTAAACATGAAATTGATGGGGGCGTCTGTCATGATTTTCATTTAGCTTGAAACTTATTGATTTGTGGTTGTAATCTTTGATCTTTGATCTTTCTCAGGTGCTCGTCTTTCCGTCCGAGCACGCGACCTCCATCGAGGAGTTCACAGCGAAGAAAGGTAAGTAGGCAATTGAAAACAGCAAAGATAAAAGGTGTATCCACGTCAAGCGATTTTACGTCGTAAGACAAGGCTAGATGGGACCCACTGGTAAGGTCAGTTGTTAGACAGTGAACAGTGAGGACTGTACATCTCGGACACCTCTACGATACCGGTGTTTCGTCGAAAAGGCAGATGAAAATGGATGGTTTTTGGTGCGGAAAATCCGGGAGTTACATTAGCGATTGAGTGGGCTCCCTGCACCGAAATTGCGGGTGCCCTTCTTGTGCCTGATCAGTTCTATATCCCGTAAGCTGTGCTTGGAAACTAGAAAAATTTGGAGTAGATTCGTATTTTTACCAGGAAGTTTGCGGCTGCAGTGCCAATAGAAGGAAACATAGGAACAAGGATATTGATAATCCATCTTCATATGATATGTTGAATATCTTAACTGTATACAACCCTTATATGGAATTGTATTACTAAATCGAAGTTTTATAACTTTACGTCGTTTCCTTTCACCAGACACTCGCTGATCTCAAGTAAGCATGAATAGCGTCCATTCAATGATCTTCTCATTCTGGTCATATACAAATAATGCCTGAAAATATATTATTATTATCATTATCATTATTATTATTATTTTAGTTATCAATTTCCAGGCAAGATCGCGCGCTTCGTCGTCATCGATTGCACGTGGTTCCAGGTGGGAGTGATGACGCGGCTGTCCCAGCTGAAGAGTACGGTGGTTATTGATTAATGGGAGAGGGATACGGTAGATATTGATTGACTGGGATGGAGCACGGCAGTAGTTTAGTGGGGAGTAGTACATTGGAGTACACTAGGTTAAAAAGCAAGCTGGTTTTTGTCCCCCTCCTGTGAGGTATCTGATCAACATGAGCGCAATTTTTTGGAACTTTCAGTTTTAGAATTCTTGCCTCAGCATCCACTCTACGAAGAGAGATAAAGTTATATTTGAGATACCGCTGAAACAATGGGGGGTTTTTGAAATGGGCATCGACCTTCGTGTCGGCGTTCTATGAGTAATTAGGAGATAGTATCTCTCGCTCCACGGCTCACCCCATTCTATCTAACCCGGCGCTTCTAGTGGACGCTATTTTGTCTCAATCGATTCTTCTCTCTCGCAGAACTGCCGTGCGTCTCTCTCCGCTCGTACGCTACAGCCTTCTGGCGCCCGCAGCACAATCACGACGACTCACATCTGGCGACGATCGAGGCGATCTACTATGCAATGAGAGAGTATCAGGTACTACTTATTTATACGCTTTCAAAGTAATTCCACGTAATTCCATCAGAGAAATTGAGAGAATAGTACTTTTTTTCTACGAAACGTTCGTTACTCTGCGTTCAAGTGGAGTAGTATGTGGTATACAGTAGCACATTTATGATCTCTTTGATACATAAAGTAGGGACGAAAACGGTGAGATTACGTGAAATTTTGAATGGAATCGATTTTGGTTCGTGGCAGTGGAAGCAGTGTTTCAACCATTGTACAATAGGCAGAGTTCACCGGCGAAGTTGATTTTTTCTACACTGTTTATTTTCTAAAGATAAATCAAACTGTTCATTCATAAATATTTCCACGTGATTGTCCGAAATGCATTTAGTTGTGGTACAAATGACCCCTGCTGGGCTATATATCCGCTAGTTGATGGGTGGAAGGGGGGGGGTGCAGGCGCCGTTAAAGAAATTGGTAACTATCGTGCGGAGCCCCTAGTGGCATAGAATAAATATCTGCGGAGCCCATAATAATGAACTCATTATCAGGAACTCGGACTGAAGCTGCCGTACAACGGCGAGTTCGACGACCTCCTCTTTTGGTTCTTCGTCACAATGGGAAAGGCCAGTTTGATCTTTGATCTTTGATCTTCAAATAGCCCGCCCGCTTTTATGGATGGAAAAGGAGGAAGATGAGACGATTATGCTTATTCGTGGTAGTGGAGTTGATTGGTTTATTTGCGTTTCCCTAGTGATGATAGAACGATTGATTGATGCTTTCATGAGTTTCTCTCGTACACTGAAATAATAGTTGCTTTCCTTTTAAAGTTGATCATATCATGCTGGCACGCTGATTCGAGTGATCTTGGTAATTTAATTATGAAAATTATATTAAGGTTGATGCTCTGAAGGAAGAGAAGCGTAAGAGGCAACTGGAGAATACAGAAAAGGAGGAAGGGGAGAAGAAAGAGCGATCGGAGAATACGGTAGATTAGGCCGATTATCGATTGACTGTTGATTTTTTCCGCTAAATTTTCTTGATTATTGAGCATTTTCAGTAGTTTATTTCTTGTTTTGTTACGTTATTTAACGGGTCAAACTTCTGTTGTATGTTTGGGATTGGTGATAAAGATGTTTTTGTTGTTTCAATTTGATTCGAATTTCAAATTGTCAGAGACGATGGCGATACCTCTAAACTTGTCTTGAGCTTTCGCGTATCATTTCTGTTTCACTGCGCCATGAAATCCTTGCAAGTACTGCTCCTTCCAATGACACTGCACATTTCAATCGAAATAATTACAGTATTCTCCGATTTACACTATCATCAGATTTTTTGTATGTAGCATCTCTGTTTCACTATCTCATCACATCCTTGCGAATAGCGACCGATCCAATGATTCATGAGATTTCGAACGGAATAGTTACAGTATGCTTCGATTTACACTATCTTTTCTTGCGGGGATTGCTCCTTCTAATTTTCGTGCGCATGGTTTTTAATTAAACATCTAATTGCAGTATGCTCCGATCGACGTGTTTGCGATGGGCGGCGAGACGCGCGCTGGCAACGAAGGTCAGCTAGATTTATTGAGCCTTAGACTAGACTTAGACTAGCCTTAGACCTAGTCAAAGACATAAACCGCTAACGTTGAATTTTCTCTTCAAAAAGGGTTGCCCGGAGAGGTGCGACGCTAAAATCGCTTGATGTGAATGTGCTTTTACTTGTCCCGAATACTCTCATACTTTCCGAACTCTAGTGACAATACACATATCTGTTTCACTGTACCCTGATAGCTAGACAAGGCAGTTCCTTTCAATCGTGCAGAGAGAGAATCGCTTAGCAAAAATATTTTTTTTAAATAATAATGAATTAGTCTCTCCAATTCGCATGCTGCTTCACTGGTAAGAGTGACGAGAGGGATTGTGCGAATTGAAGAGACGATTCCCTTTTTTTCAAGCTTTATTGGGGATCTCAATTTTCTCTACAGGTTCCACTGCCCGGCGACCCCGTGGTCGTGCCAGCGACGCCCGTTGAATCCAAGGTACGACCGATTGTTAGGGGAGGGGATTACGAGCTTTATAAAGATCTAAATAAAAATACCGTATCAACCCCGCTGATTGCCCACTTGTGGTTTATTGTTACGTGGAATTGGTCTGAGTAAAAAATCATAACGAGAGCCTGTAAATTCAAAAAGCACTAAAGTGGAAAAGTGTAGAGGGTGGGTAGATGCGATTCTTTCGTTGTTCGCAAGACAATTCGAACCTGGTGATTCAGACGTAGGATATCTTGATTGCTGGCGAATACGAGTGATTTAGTGTTTAGTCGTGGTTTATAAAATGAGTAAAAATATACCGTCTTCACCCTCGTCCAATCTCCACGTCCATTCTATTTCTGCAGTAGCCCCTCGCTACCGTATCCCCCACACCAGTTTTCGTCAAAATCTACCGTATCCCCGCTGCAGAACTCTCCTTTTTAGATCCCCCTGGACGAGTCTCGCGTGCCCGCGCTCTCGCACGAGCTGATCGCCCGACTGGAGGAGCTGTCCCTAGTGCGCTTCAGCGACGAGCAAGCGGTCAGTTTGCGATTCGGGGGTTGGGGTACGGTAGGCTTGGGTACTGTATTTGATCGATTAGCAAAGAGAGAATGCAGTGTTCGGTACATAAAATTTATAACACTAATTTTTTGTTTCATATCTAGTTTGAGCCAACTGTTCAGTTTGGTGCTTCACGTGAGCTATGTACGATGGAGGATGATTCGCGAGAATTCGTATTTTCTGTCCGGATAAAAATTACCAATATCCTTGATCCAATCGGAATCTATGCACTGCCGCAACATTTTGTGTTCGTAATGATGCATCGTTGTTTAATTGCACACGCGACCTTCTTATTTTAATGCATTCAGGCAGGGTGTTTCACTCGTGATGTGCTGTGTTTAGAATATAAAAAAGACCTGATACAAGCAATGTGATGTGTTCAAATCATCGCAAAGTTGCGAAATAATTCCTCTAATGGAAGATGCGCGCTAATTTCATCTGCCATCATTCCTTTTTTGCTGTGCAGAATAGTGATGGCTACGCCGCGCGGGCTTTCCTCATCTTGCACACTCCCACTTCTATCGTACCGCCAGAGGTCATTCGAAAAGGGAGAGAGTGCAGAATGATTCCATAAGGGTACCAAAAAAGGCTGCTACCGAGGGGCTATTAGAGATGCAGTGAAGTTCCCGGTTTTTCGCGTTCAAGTGCTGATTCGAATGACGAGGAGTACGTGGTATTTAGGATGTGATAAAATAGAGTATTCGAGGACTGGAATTTGATCTTTGATCTCTTCCAGGTTGCGAATCTGCGCGCGTCCGTCGCCAAGGCAACGGCACTGATGGACGTCGATGTTGAGGTGATTAAAATAGTTATTATTGTTGGTGAAGCACGTAAATAGGTGAAAATTTGGCGTAAAATCTGCTTGAAAATCGACCATTCCGCGGAACAATTTGTGTGCAATTCCCTATGTGTTTCACAATGTGCGCTAAAGCGGCGTTGATCATGCATCAGGGCCTCTGATAGTTACAAATAGATTGATTGCATCCATTATCGCACTGTCCATGGTTCGCTACACTATCCACCTTCCCGCTCTTTCTTTGACTCAGGTCATGATACCGTCCTACCGTAATCTCTGCGCCTGATTCAGGGGGTGTCTAGATAAATCAATATTACATTGCTCATTGCAGTACCATAATCTCTCGGCGCCCTGATTGCAGGGCGTGACGCCGATGCACACGGTGCACGAGTGGCAGGCGTGTCCGCTGGCCGACGACGAACCAGAGGAGACGATCGGAGTGGACAAGGTACGGTGGTATAAGGTTACTGTAGCAGTATTATACGGTATTGAAGGGGTAGGGTAGGAAGAAGAAAGCAGGGGGGAATACGGTGGAGAGGGTACGGTAGAGGAAATAAGACACTATAGAGAGGTACGGTAAGGAATGAAAGGGTACTGTAGTATGGCATGAGAAGTTATATGATAAAACTGTGGTTGTCGATTAAGTACAGTAAAAGTGTATACCGGAGGGGATTACTGTAAGATGTGCTACGTAGGGTTACTGTAAGTGAAGACAAACTGTACTGATTGAGAATAGAATCTTCGATGAATATAGGCGTTTTTAATTCATCATAAATAAATCGATCAAAAATTGAGCAGGATGGCAAAAGCGAAGGTAAGAATGATGTGTGAAACATATAATCGCTTGGTTGGCAACACCGATGAGATTGTTGAGACGGAAATGTCACTCAATTGATTTCAGCTGCTCTCGACTGTGCCCCTGCACCGCGACGGTTACATCGTCGCACCGCTCGGTAATGTGCCCCTGGAGGTGAGAGAATTATCGATTAGCAAGGGGGAATATATGATTAAGATCCCTTCTTCTCAGGAGTCCGATCGCAAACTGGACCTCGAGCAAGTAAAGGCCATCGGCGAGAGTGGAACGGGCAAGGCTCCGGCTCTCAAGAGAGGACGACGGACCACCCAGTGATCTTTAATCTTTGACCTCGAGAGTTTGATCTTTGATCTCTAGGTAACTGGTTCGTCTACGGACCTCCTGAATATTGCAAAGAAGTATACCGAAATAGTGAGGTTTTTCATGTTATTTTGTTTGTTATGTGTACACACATTGTAAGAAGATTTGTTGTCGTGAAATGAGGATAAAGCGATGTTTTTGAAGATGATGCGAAGATGACTTGAACAATCTATTTTCAAAATAGCACCAACACTCAATTTGTTCGGAAGTGTTGGAAGTGCACAATTTGCAGCCAGACATATCAATCAAAGCGGAAAACGAGTGATTTTTCGAGAAGAATTAACGACGTGAATTCTCTCAGTCTACATCACTCCACACTTTTCTGCCCGGATTATTGCTGTTTTCAATTGCTCATTCTATTTCAGAATCCCTGAATTGCGACTCCCTCGTCATAATATATGTTCAGCTATTCGCCTCTGTAAATCTTAGTTCTCGCACCCATGTTGTTTTATTGTGCCGACATTTCTGCAGTTGCAATTTTCACCGAAATTTAAGGGAAGTGAAGTCACTGTGAAATCTCACATCCCCACGCGATGCTTCGAAGTTCTCGAAAAAAAAAGCTAAATGATGCGAAGGAGGGAGGAAGATGTTCTGATTCGTGCTCCTGATTCCGATTAGCATTTTCTGAATATTTTAGAGACATTTCTTTCCCTGACCGGCGAGAGAGCGTGCGAAAGCGAGAGAGCGCGGTCCCTGAAATATGCAGCCGTTTTCATGCTGCGGAAGCACGAGTGTTGCGGGCCGCTAATCGCATCATCGTTCGCAACTTCTCGCTCTCTCATTTTACTTGTTCTCTCGCCGGTCAGTGAGGGCGAGAGAGTGGGCGAACGGGAGAGAGCGTCATCATTATTTAGCATTGGACAACTCTTGTTCAGAATGGTGTCTTGACGTTGGAAAACGGTCAAGAGTTCAAACCGTGCTCGAAGTCTGCGATCACGGTAGTTTGAACTCTTGCGCAATCTTGTATTATTTTGTCATCGTAATCACATTGGCGGTCTAACTCGGTAGAACTTGAGCAAGGATAATTGAGAACGTTTGAACTTCTGGTCTCCTACAGTTGAAAGTTGCAAGTTTCAAATTCTTTTTTTTTCATGTTTTCTCTGTCATTTCGTTGCCTTTTTTCTTGATCATCCACTGGTCGGTCATTAGGCGCAGTGTCGTCAGAGCTCCACTTTTTTCGCGAAACATGGCCCGCGTTTACGGGTGCGACAACACGATTTCTCAATGCGCCCTCGTGCATCGCAGGCATGGTCTTGGGTCATAAAACACGGTGTGGTAAACATGTCAGACTTATGGGCAAGGGTCACGCAAATGTTCCAAGGACCTCGTGGTTGTGCGCTATAGCACCTTGAATGAAACGTTCATTCTCTCCGAAAAACGGTCTGATTCGACTGTATTTCGAGATAACTTAGCGCGTCGTGTGAAAATCCCAGCCTGAATTCAGTGTGAGAGGCGGTTGTTTTCTGTTCTTTTATGACTCTTTGTTGTGACTACTTTCTCACGCAGAATCGAATCAAAACAGAGATCTTTTTATAGTATCGTGCTGTCGACCCGGACCCAAAATCTGACTTACTTCAAGTTGAACTGTTCCTGAGAAAAGTGTCCGGGAAAAAGGGCACAAGTGCACAACATTATGTATGAATTAGGACATCTGGGTGCGCCCGTGGGGGCGTGCGCAAACCTTTTCCAATTCACGTAGCATTGTGCATTTATGAGTCAAGAACAATTCCTAGAAAAACATCGATTTCTGCAATGGCCAATTCTATAAATACACAGTCGGTGCACCTAAAATATCTGAAAATAGAGTAATTAGATAAACTCTTCATCGAAGAGGAAGTAGGCGCAATCCATGTAGACAACGACTGGTTATGACAAGTCGGTCGGCACGAGGGTCTACGCTAATTCAAGTCGTTACCTGACAGGGAAAGAGCATTCGAAACAAGGAGATGCCTCCATCCCTGTCTTCACATCCTTGCAGCGGCACACGCTAACTGCCGGTTGTCACACAATTTATCTATTTTAGCCGGAGCATTCCTGTGATTCCGCGTCGGATCCCTGTGCTTTGAAACCCGCGTCGTATATCGTGACAGTTTGAATAGTTTCTAACTATACAAAGTTTCGACGTACCTCGCATGCGGTAGGACCGATGTGCTGTCTATATATATCTCCATCGCGTATAAAATTCCTTCAAATTCCAGGAATCTAGATCATTGCATGATCAGATTTCTCCTACAGAGAAGCGGGGGTTTCCATGTAGGAAATCTGAGACTATCGGAATGGATGAATACTTGAGTCAGAGTATTGCATGATCCCTCACACACATACACGGAAGGGACCAGCCCGGACCTCTCAACGAGCAGACGTTTTCTAATTTATTCATTTTAATCTATTTATTCATGAGGAACAGGCGCGTGTGGGTTCACTGACGTACTAGCTGTTAGAGAGGACAAAGCGGTTTTAGAAACGGGACATACATTCGAAAACCGACTTAAAACTTCAACAGCTAACTCCCATAGCTCCTCTTTGCCTGTTCGTTGTGAGTAAAAATTCCAGATTAGAAGAGAAATTATGCCAAATATAGTATGCAGAAATCCTTTGACCAACAAAATACTACGTAATACAAAAATACGGTCGACAAAATTACCATTGTCGCTCTCACCAAACCACGGGCTTCACGCGCTGCGTAATACTATCGGTCTACGTAGCGAGTGGTATTTCGGACCAACACGCTGCTTGATCATTCAATTGGTATTTATACAGCATTTTTCCAGGAAATGTTTTTGTTGAATTTAAATCACCAATGCAGTATCTCAAGAGCGCTCTTCTTCTTCTTCTTCTTCTTCTTCTTCTTCTATGTAGGACAGTAACGTAAGTATTGCATTGCATTGGACGCTCTTGCTTTTTCAACCACTCATCACAAATGCTAATTGTTTTCTCTACTGCCCACCAATCGACAGTCAATTCCCCTATCACCTGTCCGTTGGTAGTGTATATTGATGACCAGTCTCTCTCTCTCTGTTCCCTTTACTCTCTAACAGATCAGACGGAGCTAGATAGTACGTACTGTTTAGAGAGCAGTAGTATTACTGTAAAGTGGATAATAATTGAAGGCGGTCAAGTTGTTGATAGTGGCTTCTTTGCTGCTCGATTACTAACCATATCTCCGAATTCAATCGTAGGATCTCAAAGCCGCCAGGTGTCTATTAGAAACAGGAATAACTACAAATGCCTCAATTCCGCAAATGTTTGTTCCTTCGTCTACGTCGACGAAGGCAATTCGTGCTTGCGTGATGGGTTTCGGGACTCGGTTTGAATTCCGCCTACTCTGAAGCAGATCTACCGTTCGCGTAAGCTTCAGTTGAAAACGGAGTGTGATTCGTGACAGTGACTTGCTTGAATCCGGAATATTACTGCCATCCGTTTCCTGGTGTTTATGCGAATTTGTATGTTCTGCCCAAACTTGTTAGATCACCTGTTGCGTTCCCTTATTTGTAAGCTGCTGCAAAAACTTTAGTGTAAACTACGCTGTTACTCTGCGTGTTTTTACCCACTTTATCCTGCGCTCGCTCATTAGAATTCGTAAGAATACTACTACTACTACTATTCGCGAGAGGGAATCCACCCCCACCGCTGCGGGGGGATTCTCTCACGAATTTACGCAATTTCAAAGTAAAAGAGCACGCGAAATGAGGATAGCACATCGCCCGAAATTCGCCATACACATGAAATGCGGTGCGTAGCTCATTTCCTTGTTTCTGTGGGTGTAATGAGTACGTTTCGCACGTATTTATGCTCTTTCACCGCTGTGACCAACGAGAGAAAATATGCACGTTGTTCTCACTTGCAATGGTGGAGTCCTACTCGGCTGAGCCAGCGAGTGAGCATGCAATACGGAGAGCGTCTGACCTTCGAAATTGACAGAGAGATTAGATGGACATTTCGTGCGCGCTTCTTCACACGGAATTAGAATGTCGAATTTCGAATGTATTCTATTTACGCACAATGATCGTGGATCAATTCGTTCGCGTTTATTTCCGTTGTTGCACTTCCTGAGATGCATCCCATTTCATTCACAACAGCGACTCTCATTGTGAAACTTTCGAGATAAATTTCGCTAAATCAACGAATAGGGATAAATAACGTTTCTTCATTAGTCTCAGCGTGTGCATCGTAGAATAATCACAATCAAATAATCATTGAATTACTATCGAGCCACTGAAGAGTAAATGGGGAACTGTGAAATTGTCTAGAATCGCATCGTTGTCCTCAGCAAACCCGCTCGGTTCAACGAAAAAAAACAACTATTGACCGGATCTCAATAAACTGGCCTAGTTCCTTCCGATATGTCCGTTATTGTCCGGAGTACAACCCGCTCCACGAATAACATCTTTCACCGCGATTCATGATGTATGAGTAATGCTATTGTGTATTTGTACGGGCCGCTCTCTTCATTTCGAGCGCTGCCTCACCCTATCGGACCTGCTAGAACAATGGTTAGTTTTTGCGAGTGTGGGTCTGCCTCATTGTCTCATTTCACATGCTCTCGGAGCAGTTAGACAATGTAAGGGAACATTGTATATTGAGAGAGTCAGATGAGTGGTTGTGGGTCTCATCTTTTCCCGTTTTCCTCCGATTTACAAAGAGTGTGGTGAGTGGGCGGGGATGCAACATGTTTGTACAACTAATGACGGTACTTTATCGAGCTATAGTCTGACTCATTCAATTTCGCTCATTACCGTTTCTGTGTTTATGAGTCAGACCTATGGGAATAGGTTTCCCCCTTGAGGGCAGACCGTTCAATGTAGTGTTCCAGAAGCATTCCATGGCCCGATTACGAGCAATATTCGACTCATTCGTTGTATCAAAGCATTTAATTCAGATGTCATCGAAGTCGATATACCCAGAGCATTGGGCGATAGCATTGTAATATTGAGGAAGTGCCATCACGCAGCACAGTTCTTCCTAGGTGACCGCCAGCCAAAAATAATTTCCTTGAATCACCTCTTCCACCGACTTGCGTAATTCCTTTCTGTCTGACAGGCGAGATAGAATGCTGAATGGATAGATCGGACCACTGCTCCGAAGTGCTCTCTGTACAGTTCTCTCCTCTGCATATTCGAGTCAATTCGTAATGCGCTTGTGATGGGCATGACTAGCGAATGGGGGACACTTTTGCATTGTTCTGTTCTCCGGTGTAGGGCGTATTTCTTTTATTGTTCAGCGCAACATGGACGTGTCCGTTTTATTAGAGTAAAAACACAATATGTCGAGTTTTACACAGTGTTCAAGCACGCGCGAATTATTTCGGGAATGATACGGACGTCTTAACCAGGTAGACTAACAATTATTTTGCGATTATTAGCCCTTTCCCAATTCTTTGCCCAGACCCCTTTCAATCTTCCCGCCCGTCCTCGCTAACTACACAGTGCGCTTCTCGTCTAAAAACAGGACAGTGTCGCTCTGACTCTCTCCATTTCACCCACTGTCTAGCTTGCTCTAACTGCCGAGAGATGTGGCCCAATGAAGAGACCACCGCAGCCTGCCCATTACCGCGGGATTACTGTTATCCACAGGAAGCGTCTATGATTAGACTGGTCATCCCGCCAATTTCGCGCGCGCGCTCGTGAGAGCGACGACCTAAGAGGTCATCGGGTTTAGGTTGTGTGAAGGAAAGACAAATGAATGAAAATTCTTCCCATTTCACGTGATCTCCCATCGGCGTTCACGTGAACAACAACAAATGATTCTTCATTCCGACAACGGTAGATATATCCATCGCTCAATAATAGCTAGCCTAAGTAAAAATGGCATCTGTAAACAAAAAGTGTCCACATGTTTCGAGGGTCCATTTCGAACGTGCGACCTGCAATGAATATGGTAATGGCTTCCTTCCTATGGGCGAGAAGCATCTGTGCGACAACTGACAATCTTCTACAAGGGAACAATTTGTTCGAAATAGAGAAACAAACATGTTCCTGTGTTCTATTTGTTCGAAATCGATCCAAGTTGATATGTTTCATACTTTAGGGTTCACTTGGTTCAACACCACACTCACTTCCTAAATCGGAAGCTTCTCGAGTATTCCTCGCGCGAACGTTTGAATTGTAAAGAGCAACCGTAGTTTCCCGAAAACAATGCGTGTGCTGTGCATTTAGCGGGAACCTGTCTGATACAGTTATCTGTACTTCGGCCCGAGCTCTAGACTATTTGGATCTTGTTATTTAAAGTATGTGCGCGATCTAAAAACTTCCTCTCGATGAGAGACTGATAAACAGTCACTCCCTCAACTTTGAAAAGCGTACAGGTAGGGGCCACAAGCTCCGCCCACTTTGTGTGGACACGATTTCGTGCAATAGCGAGAAAGTATAGTCACAAGGTTCGTTCTAAACCAAATCGGACGTTCGACAGCGCTATGGAAAGCTATGATATTCCTCTTTCATTTGAGCTTGGTCCCAGATATGCATAATATCAGTAAGTAGATCAAATTCGCATTTAAGCGAAAGGAATAGGTCGTTTTGGCATGTTCCAACTGAACGATCCTTCTCGGACCAAACTTATTTTACTAATTCGAATATTTTAAGAATTTTAGAATTTTTTTCAGATTTTTAGCATGCTTCCCCAGCTTGTGACTTTTGGGCGGGGAGAGGCATGCGAGAGGGCGGGAGGGAGAGAGACACACGCTAATTAGGCTCCGCCCCTTTCCCTCTCGTCTCGCCTTTCCCTCCTCTCTCCCAGAGGGTTGCGCGCGTACTTCTCGGGCTCTAGCGCGCCTCAAAGACAAGATATCGACAAACGGCCAAAAGTATGACGTTGTTGGGACCCATAGGAGTAGTTTTAAAACACTTGTGACCGCATTGCTCGCATTCTGCTATCTACATTGTGGCCCCTACGTACAGGGAACGGGCTTGGAAAAACACACGCGCACAACTTTTCTGCCTTCGTAAAGCGCTTTGTTCCAAACCAGACGCTATTGTTAGACGGTAATCGTGCGTGGGGTTCAGCTTACCGATCTTTCCAATTCCTCCCTTATCTCGTCATCCCACCTGCCGTCGATATTAGTCTTATTACGATCGTCAGGTCTGATATTCTTGCTCTCTCAAGATACCATAATCTCTCTGCTTGTGTCTATCTAATTGCTCTGGGACCGTACGTAACGAGCTCAATGAACAATCGGCAAAGCGACCTTTAGATTAGTGATGACAAATCGGCACGCGCGTCTCCTCATTTTGCATACTCTCTCGCCTCTCTGACCGGTTAGAGAGCATTGAAAATGAGAGAGACGCGTGCCGAATTGTCGTCACTACTTTAGATCCTTTCTCATCACATTTCGATGACCATACTCTTTCAATATCACACGCTATCTCGAGCTGTCCAACCAGCAATAGCTCATGATAATGAAATAAGACTGCGTGTGGCCCTCGGGAGTCAAATAATCATCTGCGCTCTTTGTTCGATAGTAGTAGCGTGGGAAGTAATTTTCAAGCTTGGACGGGTCTCATGGGCGTCATGTCTGACTGTCGTAATAGGACGGGCGGAACACGTATCGTCTACGTTAGCGCTATTTCAGGCTTTGTCATACCATCATGCGTGCTCTTTTGTATCTCTGCGAAAATCGGGACTTGATTCTCAGCCCCTGGCCCGGTTTCGGATCAAAAGGCATGGATCAGCTGTGTTTTCATGCACGTCAGATTAGTTAATTAAAATTTCATATTCAATATATATGCAAAGATGACCTCCTTTCATCTTGCCGTGATGAAAAGCGTGACCTCTGCGAATGAATTACACCTGCACGGGTGCGGTTTGCAGTTCATAAGAAATTGGGAGGGTGCACAGCATTCTGCTCCGACAGAGAAGGGGGAGCGCTTTGCATATATACTTGCGCACTTTGCATGAATCAAACTGCAAGGTCTGAGCGGAGGGAGAGGCCGCTCTCCCCGGTCATTTTGAATTTTTCGCGCAGGCGAGAACGATTCAAAAATTAATCCCCTTGTTCACCCTTTTCTGGAGATAACAATGGAGGCTAGAACGCTGTGGGTGGAAAGATTGCTCTCCGATAAAAATGTGTTGAGGCGTATGCGTGGACGTCTGATTTGATTCCGTGTCGGACCAATTTGAAAATCTTGATCATTTTTCCAAAGATAGTCGAGCTATTCTTGGCACACGATGTTCATTCTGCCATTTATGGACAGAGTAGAGTGGAGAAAAATGTAGGGTCTTGAATAGGGCAAGATGTACGAGTACGTGAAAAGCAGAACGCGGATGTATTTATTATCCGTTTCATGGGCGTGTTTCTGATAAAATCCAATCCAAATACGGGAGAAGGTCATTGAAATGCGCTTGCGGGCCTCACCGAGATGCCGTACTGATTTGCATAGAGATTGCCTTATTCGTAAAGATCAAAGATCACTCGCGGGCAAATCCTTGTTCCACCATCATCATTGGGGAATTTTCACGAATTGTTGACGCCCCCGTGTGTCTATCAAAATGCGCTTATCTCACCCCGATGCCAACAGAAACTCGATTGTAGGATCCAAACTACTGTCGGGGGGAAGCTATCCAGTCTCCAGACTCCTAATTATCGCCGTACATGGAGCAGCGTGGGGGCCTTCCTTCCCCGGTATTCATTATTTATTTACGACATGGAGACCGGAGATCGAGCGGGCAAAGGAAACTGTGGAGACCGGGGGAGGGTCTGCCTACTTTATAGTCCTTCTTTATCTAACTATCCATGGAGTTTAGGGTTCTTCATCATCTCATTTTCACATCATCTATCTCCTCATTACCACTGTCTCAAGAGATTTGTGGTGAAAAAGTGTTCCTCTTCACACTATTTTCGACATGACTCAACCTCACATGTTCCCTCACAAGCGCACTATTCCATCCGTCTGAACTTCACAAATTGCCCTAACCTCTGGTCCGCTGAAACCTATCTGTCTAATAGAGAGTAAATTGTCACCATTTGTTGCGTACGAGCGGGCAGAAAATGGCTGCTTGCGCTTGATCGAATTCGCAACACACGCGAGTAGTTTGTGCAACAGAGTGCCGTTTGGATGCCCAAGTAGCGCCGACTTTGAGCCCGGAACCGCCATTTGCCAATTGACCTCCTCGCTTCACGCTTTCCCTGGTTAACTATGCATTATGATGACCACTATGCAACGCATTTGCTTCATGGGCGACTACCTTTGTGCGTAGGTAGCATAATAGAGGTGATGCACGAAATCCGGAAAACACCCTTCCGGATTCCAGAATCCGGCCTTGCCCGTTCTACGCTATATGTTTAGCACTTTGCATTTGAACATTCTGGAGATATCAAATGTCAAGCTTATGTGATTCCCTAGTTTGAGGCTGCTCTTAATTTGTTGTTAGCTTGAAGTACGGACCAAAATAGGCCTAAAAAGTGTTGTCTCTACTCTCACTTCTCATCATCGATAAGCATAGTCAAATGACTGCAATAGTTCATCATCTCGCGTCTTCCAAGCGTTTATAATGGTGGAATTTCGGGCCGATCTTCGCATTTTCGGCCAATTAAATAGGCCGCTTCTGGATTAGAGACGGGGACTCTCCCAATTTCTCCTGTTCTCTAGCTTCAATTTCCAAGGAAAGACCACGACGAGTGGTTATCCTACCCGTCATTCGACCAAGACTTCAGACGAAAGATCGCGCGCTGTGCACGATGACTACATTGCAGTGGAAGGAAAATGGAAAGAACGGGAGGTCCTCTAGGGCTTAGCGCGAAAGGGTAAATGGAGAATTTGGTCGACCTCGAAGGAAGAAAAGTAAAGCTGTCAGCGGAAATTAGCGTCAGACTGTACTGGATGGAGGAGTCTCCATGGATTTTCGCCCTTTAGGCCCGAGATTTGAGCTACTACGTAGGCCGACGCGCTCAGGTCAGTAGCTCAGGATTGATGTCACTTATCCAACGGCATTATTCTCGAAATCATGATGCTCGGTTCCACAGTTCCACTTTTTATTGTTATTCGATCTTGCACTTTGACCAGCACACGTGTGCGCTCTGTTTGATCCAGAAACGTATGCATGTCCCCAAATCCAGTTAGTCACAAAGAAACATGGACCAGAGAACTCTTTATGGGTTTGGTTGCGCTAGTCGCTTCATCATTCGCGGAAAACACTTCTTATTGCGGTCTAAACTACTTGTGTTGTCCAACTCACGAAAGGGATGCATTTCCTGGAAGTCCCGTTCATTTGCATTTGCACGTTGAGCGCGACCTTTCGGGAGTCAGGAACTCTGGAGGAATGAGGAGCAGACCACCCCACTCGGTGCATCCTCAGGTCGCTTGAAAATGTTTGCAAGGACACATGTTTCCAAGAGATATGAAAGAATTAGTGCAAGCCTACCAGTTCTATATTAGGTGTATTCAGTGAGGATCTCCTCACATTTCTCACTGGCCCTTTTCCGAGTGGACGGTGCATCCTCAGTGCGAGTCCTCATTTCCTTTTTTTCGGAGAAGTCCTTTTTTTAAATTTCCATTGAAATCCAGTTGGACTGTCCAGCCACCCTATAAATAAACAAGAAGTTTGAAATGAGATAATACGATTTTTTGTAGTTTTTCTAATCACCGAAACGCAATCTTTCTTGAAATTATTACAGAATATAGCCGGAATTTGTATTCCCTAGTGCGAGGACAAATTAAATATAGCCAATGAACTAACTGTACAAGAATGCGAAAGATGCCTGCAGTACTTCTAATAAGCAGCGCAAGACGCGCTCAGTTTTGTTCGTTCTGTAGTTTCGCAAAATAGCTATTGAAGGATGAGAAGTGTGATGCGTCGAAATGTGTGGGCGAATGTGCAAATTAATTTGAGGCCTCCCAAAACCGCCCCCCTCCACTCTTTGTTCCCTCTTTCCTTAGCGAAGAATTCGTAGGAACTCTAATGAACTTGGAAGTACATGCTCATACAGCTGTTGAGTGTGCAGCATGGTACAATATCGTCGCAGAGTGCATGTCATCAGCACGAATTGCCTCCTGATTCATCACCAGGACATGCTGAATTGTCTCTTCTCTCTGGGGATCTGTAAGAGTGCAGTGTCAGTGGCAGGCTCCGGGTCCAGAGACAGGCAAGTGCGCGCCTCCGGTCGGAAGAGTGCGCGGCAAGGTCGTCTGGATGATGAGTGCAGTGGAGTCTTTGGTCATTTCCCGAGCGCCGATCTTTTTCGGGGGAGGTGCGTCATAAAATAAATGTACTTGTCATGATGAGTTGTACGATACACCAGCGGACTGGCATCATATCCTTGTTCATCTCACATTCTTGTCAATCGTAGGCGTGGACTGTTGCATACCAACTTCCTGCAGGACATTGTTCATTGTCTGATATCTTGCGTCAACGTCAATGCCTCCTGTTAATCTTCATGCCTTGATCAAATCGGAACCTGCTGACATTGTTGCGAAACCGCCGTGACGTCTACAACATTGTGCGTATTCTGGGATTGTATTGGATCCTTTGCAGGCATGGTGCATAGTTGATTATTTGATATTTAGCTGTACAACAGCCTCGAATCCCGGAGATGGTATTTACCGTAATAATGCACCTGGTATCAGGGAAATAAGCACGCATACCCAGTAAGCTGATCATGTGATTCGCTAGTGGTTTCTCCACACATTATTTCCTTATTGTTATTGTAATTGCCACTCACATACCGTTGGCACACAATCAGTTCCCAAATCATATATCCTTAGTTTATTTCGTTCAGCAAATATAGGTCATCGCAACCTTTCACTTAATCCAAGTAGCTCATGATGTCCTGCACAAAATTGGCGCGCGAGCGGAGGCTTACGGGCCCACTTCCTTAATGTTTTTGTTTTCTTGTAGTACTCCACGAGTGTTTCCGTCATCGCTCACGCGGTCCCCTCATTTCGAGTCAGCGAGAACAGCCAAAAACGTCTGGTGTCTCTCAAAGGAGGCGTGGCTTATCAGCCCGCGAGGACGGAAGTGGGCGGAGCTACTGGGCAGGGGAGGAGCGGGGCAGGCAGTGCTCGAAGCGTATAAGGATGAGCGGGACAGTTAGTCGAACGCACTTTCAGCCATTCATTGGCGGCTGGGAACGTCTGCTGCCCAGCCCTCTAATAATAATTTGGCTTTGGATTATACCAAATTAGCCTAGTTTACCCAGTCGCTTTCCGTCGCAAACCCATTCACCTTAACGAGTCGCCATAGCACTAGTCCGTATATGAATGACCGAGAGTAGTAGTATGGCCATTAGTTAGCACTTCTTGTGGCATATTGCGAAGTTGTTGATTTCGATATCTCTCTTTGATACCATCATCTCTTTTCTCGCGTGTGTTAACGAATTTTTAACTGTCGATACCGGCAGACTGATTACTGCCTCGACTTCACTGCTTTCATAAGGCATACGTCCTCTTCCAGGTAATACACGATGAGTTCATCCTCCTCCTCCTCCATCTCCTCCATCCTCTTCGTCCTCCTCTCGCTGTCCTTGCTCCTATCGACGGCCCAAGCCTACCCGAGCTACGTCTACGCCGACGGACGATCAGAGTTTGTTGCTATCTCATTATCTTAGCTAGGGTTAAACGGTAGCGTATAACGGACCCGCTACAGAGAGGGAGAGGATAGCGGTCTGTAATTACCGCTACGTTTCCCCGCTATCGATATATCTTTAGAGAAAAAACTAGGCTTCTCTGGCCTTGTCGATAGCGCTCAAAATGCTGAGACGAAGGGCAGATATCTGCGAAACTCTCCAGAGATCTCTGACTTCATTATAGTGCTTCTTTCCCTCCTTCGTTCGCATTTATTCATAGCTTCCGTGTTCCGTGTGTGTGCTGCCCGCGCGCGCTTTGAATATCGCAGACGTATTTTTTTCGAAAATGCTATTGATCTTTCGCGTCTCCAGAGGATCGACTTCCTCGCATCATCTTGTCATCTGACTATCTCTCTCATGGTCATCATTACTTCCCCTGCTCGCCTCCTCTCATGGTCATGGCGTGCCCCTCATGAAAGAGCAGCAGAAAATAGTAGTAGTGAATGAGTGAGTGGTAATGATCTCACGCATCTGGTAAGAGACATTGCAAGGGTGTACGGGAAATGATGATGGACCAGTAGTAGTAGAGGGAGAGGCGTAGTCGCCCGCAGAATGCAATCATCATGTCGTTAATACACCCTCGCAATGAGTAGAGAGAAAGAGCACATGTGGACTCGGGGACGCCAAAAGGGAAGAGAGTCGTTTGCAAACATGTGAAATGTGACGAGGCCGTCGGGCAGAATAAATCGGGCTCGCGGAGTCTAGTGGATATTCGGTAGAGCTTGAGATACTGGTAATCGTATCTCCATTTCACGTGATTTCTCACTGCTCAGGCTGATGATAACAAGCGAAAAATTCACGAACTATTCGTTCGGAATAGACAGTCGAGGCTTAGTTGCCGAGAACATTTTCGTAGATTGTTGTGATGCTTGAACGTCGCGGAAGCGCTTACGCCTTGTTGCCAATTAAATGCGCGGCATTAACCGGCCGGTCGCCCACGTCAAGCTTTTCACGCGCGCGGTCACCGAACAAGGGAGCGACTGCTTCTGACTCTCTCACAAATACGCGCTATCTCACTTGTTCGGACGAGATCGCGGGCAAACAGCTGCCGCCGGCCTAAGGCATTTAAAGAAGGAGTGGCACGAATCACAGTTAGGGACTCCCGGCACGGAAAACCACCGCCTCAAATGATTACGGTAGTCAAAAAAATCAAACTTTGTTCCTTTTCCCGGCTCTACCCCCGGCTCTGTTACGAATGAGTCTTTTTCCTTTTATTGATCGCTTTGTCGTTTCGCTCATGATTTCTGCTTAATTACTGTTAGGAATCATAAGGAATAGCTATTTACCCTTTAGAGTACGTTCAGATCACGATCAAACCTCAAGGCGCCTCAAATTGGCCCACGAAAACCGCCTCGTTTTCGCTCCTTGCTCACTTTGTTTTCCCATGTTCCTAGCTGTTTTCCTGCTCCAATTCGTGTAATATTTGCGGCAATTACTGTGCCTAAGTATTCCTTCCATAACTTATGATAATTCACTGCCTCCCTCAAACCACGGCGTGACAGCAGCTTTTTTCACGACCGCGCATGTTTCTTCGCTTGTTCTTCGCCCGCTTGTTCCTGGTTATTGCTTATCGTGTTTTCAACCCTTAATATTTTCCCTCTCGCTGTAGGACCCTCGCCGTCTCTTCGAAGGAAATGCCCCCTTCGTCTTGTCCGCATTGGAATGCTCGCCGAGGACCGCATGAAGCTCGATTACGTGCTCGATCTCCGCGCTGAGGACTTCCTTGAGCGCCGTCTCCAGACCCAGGCATTTTTTTGTTTTATTTTGCTCTCACAATCAGTTGGAGGGAAAACTTCTCTGATAAAATGTATGAATTAGTTTTGCTTATATTTGTTTTCAGGTCTTCAAGCTCGTACTCGCCAAGTCGAGCACGCCCGTGTTCTCATCCGTCAGAAGCACTTCCGGTACGTATTTTTTTAAATGTTAATTTTTTACGAGTGGTACTCGGCATGTTGATATATATCCAGGTTGGTTCCCTCCTGAAAACATTCCGGCTCCTTTTTTGTGGCTCATACAGAGATAAACACGTGACAGTATTTTATTTGTTCTTTCAATAGTTAGTAAATTGATGTGGAAAAGACGTCAGTTTTTGCGGAACGTGAAAAAGGTGATAGAATCAGTTTGACGATTTTTCTTACCGTACCTTACTTACCGATTGTCACCTGCTTTGCGCAAAACAATAAATTCTTCCACACCAATTACCTATTATTGAAAGAACTATTTAAAATTCTGTCAACGCAAATAGATAAAAAAGCAAAATAGTATGTCAAACGATCTTTTACAACGCAGTTTGAATTCATATCAAATTTCTCCTCTACATAGCCACAAAAGAACCTGGGATCGGTAGCGACCGGAATGTTTTCAGGGAGGGAGGATTGTTTTCAATAATTTTGAAAGTGTATTTTTCAACTGTTCTATTGCAGTGCTCGTCGCCCTTTGGGTGGATGCCCCGGCCGTAAAGAGAAGAAACGCCAAGAGAGGAGGCGGAGACGCGCCGGATCTGACGCCAACGAGTAATATGGAACAGTTGTAATTCGTTATCCCTGTCCCACTTGTTCAAATAAGAGAATTGTTTTTTCAAGTTCGTTTTTTCTGAGGATGGACCACAAAAGAATAACATTTACACGAGTGTATTGATTTGTTTTAACTTGTTACTTCCGCCAGTACTTTCATTTGATACTATATGCCGACAAGCTTGAAACTTTTGCTGATTTTAGTGCACAGAGAATATCGAAACATATGTAATTTTTAGAGGAATTTTCGTCACTTCGCATAAACTGATCTCTGATAGGGTATACATTCCTATCGAATGTTGTCGAATTCATAAGCCTAGTCGTTTCTGTAAATGTGCACATCGTGAAACCCGGCATGATCAAGGCATGCGCGATCTTTCGGTATGTATACTGTGCATAACTCCTCATCCCCAACCGACTCCGGTGGTGTAGTGGTGAGTGCGCCAGGCTACAATGCGCAGGGTTGTTTTCGATTCCCCCTCCTGTTTTTAAATATTGCTGATTTCTTCTTTTCCGATTCTCTCTCTCGATAAAATCAATACACGATACAGTACTCGTAATTTGCCTGCGCTCAGGCACGATCTTTAAAAATCCATAGTGAGCTTCAAAGACATTTCTGTCACTTCGGATAAACTGATCTCTGATCGGGTATACATTCCCTATCACCCCACATTCTCAGTTTGGTGCTAAATATTCGTGCCACTCCTTCTTTAAATATTCATGATTAGGCAGGTGCGGGTGGGTGGATGAGAAATGTAGGCGCGCGGGAAATGCCGGATTCCTGGTATCACGCATCATCTGTTAGAAGGTTAACCATTTTAAATCTTTCGCCGATATTTTATATTTCTCAAAATCAAATAATTTCAACTTCAAGATCAATATGAGCAATTCTAGGAAGACAAGGTTCAAAATTTACTGTGATACTTAACTCCAGAAAGTCAACCATCTTATCATTCCCCTCATTGCAGTTTCAACGTGCCGGTCGTCCGTCGTTCTCCCTCGCATTCGGCCATGCCAACTGCTTCTTCTCGCCCGTCCAGTGCATGATGCCCATGCAATCAGTCACTTCAACGGCTTCCACAAGCGGCTCAACTAGGCCACAGTCGCCACTCCGACCATTCAATCGATTATTACCCGCTCCGACCACCACTAGCTCGTGATACTATTGAATTAGGCCCCTTCCCCCGGCCCTCCCAGAGACCATTCCGCACCAACATCGATTACTCCACACGCCCTCGTGATAAACCCCACCCCCCCCCCTAGGCAGTCATGTCTCGTTACCGTATGTAGCCTCCTTCTCCGCCTCCCGCTCCTGGTCCCACCCCGATATCCATCCGCACACGGTAATCACGGTCCATTCCTGTGTCGTTACCGTACACTCGTCGCGCCCCGACCAACCCGTTCTGTATAAACGCAGTTCAGTGATGCAAGATGTAGATAACGACAAGAGATCAACGATAACGAGAGCCAGATCTTCTGACATCATAACTTTACCAACACATGAGCGAGATTAACTCGATCAAAATGATGGCAGCCGCTTTGAAACATCAAGTCCGAACGTCGACATTTGTGAACAGAGTAATCACTAATCGCATACAGCGTAGTCTTCCGGGGCTCGCTAATGCGTTATGAAAATGGCTGATAACTCCATGTCTGGCTTTCTCGGAACTCCCCAATTGGTAAAGAGCAGATGTTATTATTCACTTGGCGGTACTGTGAATTTAAAATCTTGGCAGCTGAGTCTGTGTTTGGCGATATATTAGAGGGTGGTGAAAAGATAGAGGCTGGTGTAAAATCCCCCTCTCCGAGTTTGGTGTCAAATTTAGATGGACCTAAATATACATAATGAAAGGAACTGCCTCTTAAAAACACTAGTTCAAGATAACACTGGAGATCCACAAACGCGATTCAACAGTTTCTCCATGTTCATTGTCCAATGCGGAGATGATAAACAAGCTCAAATACGCTCCCTCAAGATGAAATCTCTTTCAAATCCAGGCACTATCTCTCCCTCTGATTGTAGGACTATTGGACGTCCACGTCGGACAAACGTGCGTTGACCGCATGATGGCGATTACGCAAATGTTGCCAGTTCCGTAAATTAAGTTCTGCGCTAAGACAAAAATATTGCCTGCATGTCACGTTCCTGAACATGGAAGTGAACAAAACTCAAGCGTATTTCTAAAAAGGGAAACATCTCGGTCGATTTGAACTCTTTTTTTGCACAGAATATAGCTCGTATATTTCGTAATCGTATCTTACTGCACTCGGGTTGCTTGAGCTTCATCAATCGAATACCTCTGACTCTTTATCAACAACTCATCAACAACTAACGATTCTCACTACAACAATAACAAACCCGTGCAATAGCGCAATCAATAATCATCCAATCTCGAGATCTACTGCTATTTTTCTTGCTCTCATTACTACAACAGAAAATATGGAAACTAATTCAATTCTCAGCCAAAAAACAACCAAAACAACGTCAAAGCGGCCTAATCCCTACTACTCACCGCGCGTGACGAGATAGTGTGTGAATCGAGGAGAGTGTTCCCTTCTCCTCCTCACTTTCCCCTCTTGAATGCATTACTCGCTGCGCGGCCGCGCCTTGCAGTGTCCGTCGGGACATTCTTACGGCGCCTGTGGTCGAATCACGACCCAACCATTGCATCGTTACTCGGTCACCGACCTTGAAAAGAAGGCATTACTGTATCGAAGTCCACAATACAACAAAAGTGCCCCTAATAAAATACAATCACTATGCCCCTTCTAGCATTATCGATTACATTTCCCTACCGTATACCTCCCATCGTCAACTACCGTCATCATCCAATCCCTCTTTTACCCAGCATAAATCGATTATATTTCCCGAACTACCGTACCTTGAGCCCGATGGCGGACGGGTGCTGAATGGGCGTGGAGTGCAGCTGTTTGTTCGCCACGTAGTACGCCTTCCCGTTCGGCTGAATTTTATTGAGTTAATATTTTTGATTTTTTTAGTGAATAGTTATTAGTTTTTTTGTGAATAGTTTAAGACAATGTGTTAAGAGTGAAATCCGAACATGAACAGTCTGTGAAACCCAAGTTAGTCAAGGCATTTCTCGCAGCATCAAAAATGATCAACAAATAGAAGCCTGATGATGGGTGGGTTGATTATTTTTATTGCGCACACTCTAGACGAAATGTATTCAAAAACAGATCTTGAATCATGAACAATTTGTGAAACCCAACTTTTCCAGGGAACACGTTTTCACGAAAGAATCTTTTCGGAAAGTCAAATATGCTCAAAGAGAACTGCATCAAAAAAACGAGAACCAAATCGAATCAAGTCTTACTTCACTCACCCAATAGCTCGCCTCATTTACCGTTTATTAGTCTATCAAAAGACTTCTCTAATAATAGGTTCCCTGCGCAACCTCCACTTAACACTGCAACATGAAACTCAAAAAATTCAACATAAATTTAACAATTTTACCGTTATAAAAGAAATCGTAACCCCTTACCGTAACCTCTATCCTGCACATTAAATCCTATAAAATAGGCACTCAATCGATAAACTACAACAACCCACTCACCTACCGTACCCCATCCCCTTCCTACCGTAATCTTCACACTAATGCCTCCATCGTGCACGGCGACGATCTCCACGCTGATCATCTTGCCGAATTCGATCTGCGTCTCGTCGCTCTCCGCCGTCAGTCTTAATTAATGAAGAATTATTAATTAATAAATTTAATCAATCAAATAATTGTTTGCATTCGTCCGAATCCCATGACAGTTGCAAACCCCCGCCGTGATGCTCAACTACGAGCCTTCAAGCCTTCGCTCTCCGCAGTCAGGCTGAAAGGGTACCTACAGCAATCACAGCACCAGCAGTTATCGCCTGTGCGAAGCGCGTGTCTAGCGGGCGCCGAATCACAAACATCCAATGCAAAATGTAGACGTAAACAATAAATCGAGTGCCGAAGTCATCCAATTTCGTTCCAAGTACAATTCACAGCATGCTTTTCAGTTCACCGTGTGCACAGAAGACCTAGCTCCTGGCAGGTCGCAATAACTCTCCATTCTTGAGTTTCAATTCGCAAACACAATAAAAATAACAACTTTCTCTTTCGAAGCAAAAATATGTCAATGCAAGTTTCACCATCCCTTCCTTCCATACGCGATGCTCCAACTGCCCACAATTTTGCGAAGTCCGTTTCACAAACACCATAACTGCGACCTCACAATTAATGTTTCTAATTAGTAAAAATAACTATATAAATAAGTTATTACTGAAACCTACTCCTCGATCATGGTGGCAACTGAACACAAAGGTATTAAAATTCCCGTCATACACCACAAACAAAAATACTCATAATATCCGACTCCTTGATCATGGTCTTTATACGTCACAGACAAATCTGACCGTCCAAAAAAACAAATAAATAATTTTTAAATAATCAAGGGGATCTCTCAAGGATCTGCTGGTGACAAGATAAATAAATAAATAAAATAATAACGATACGCTTACTCCTTGAGCATGGTCTTCGCGCGCTCCATCTCCTCCCGGTTGGGAGCCGTCAGGCATATGTGCGTGTCGTCATCAAGTGAGATCTGATGAGAGATGAGAGTTCAAAGATCAAACTTGAGAGATCAAAGATCAAATGACAGATCAAAGATCAGATTAGATAGACCAACGGAAGAATTTGAATGAACATATCACAACAAGGAGCTTTTGCCATTGCACTCGCAGTATCATTTGTGCTTCACCAGCAACTCATATTTCTGAAACCCCGTACCTTTGATCGATGTCGTCTTGATGGAGACTAAAAACAAATTCAATTCGAGCGCTACTCCTCACACGGTACCGCATATCTTCCGCATATCTTCTGCACCCCCCCCCCCCTCTTGGTCTACAGTACTTCTCTCTCTACCGCACTTTCACTCCCGTCTCCACTTCGTTCTGTTCCCTTTTATTCTTTCGCTATTCTATCCAATATATGAGGCAGTTCGCGATAGAATCAGACAAATACGAATGATTCTGGCACAGCTCAAAAATATCAATCCCCTGAAACTTGCGAATTGGGTTTATCGAGGGTGCTGATGATGATGGGCATACCCATTTTGGCCACCGATGCATCGTTGACTACAGACGACGTCACGTCGAAATCGATTTTTGCCTTTAGTTCGGTTCTGGTCAAGCTAAATTTAGGTGAGTATGGCCCGAGGGTCAGAATTTGATGGCGATCACGACGGAACATTTATTTTTTAATTATTTATTATGTAAAATGGACTTTGCGCAAACTACAGTGCTATAGTGGAGAGTAGGATAGATCGGACCGGAATGTCACGGGGATTCCAAATCTGTTTTCTACTTCAAAATCCATCATTCGGGTAAGGAAATATTCAACTTATAGTGTACCTGGCTTGTAAGTAAATGGGACCATCTTACCCTTGCTGGCTTCGATCTTTTGATCTACCCGAGTCTCTCCTCCGTGACCTCTTCCCTCTCTCTGCGCTCTCTCGGTTCCCCATGCTCTCTCGCCTCCCTCGCGAGAGAGTCTCCGATCGATATGAGGAAGGAATAAACAAGTGGAAGGATGGTCAAATTTACTTACAGCCAGGTACACTATAAGTTAAATATTTCCTTACCCGAATGATGGATTTTGACGTGTAAAGAGATTTGGAATCTCCGTGACATTCCGTCCGATCTATCCTACTCTCCACTATAGCACTGTAGTTTGCGCAAAGTTCCATTTTACATAATAAATAATAAAAAATAATAAAAAACATATGCAGATAGCGTTTCGGTCTACCACTGCATCTTTGGATCACCATGCCCTACCGTATACTTACACTGAAATCGTTACCGTACCCCACCGTACTTCTAGTCTCCCATAACCTACCGTACCCCCCTCACCTTAAACTGTTCCCTCGGTCGGGCGATTTCCTCATCCTGTCTTCGCACCAGTCGATCGATCGCCGACTGTCCACGCACGATCGACTCGTGTAGTTGCTTCCTGCAGTTAATTGACTGAATTTAGTAGACTGACTCTCTCCATTTTTCACATTACTGGCGAGAGACCATAGCGAAATGAGAGGACTTGACGATTGTTCACTAATTAATTAATCTTTTTTGAAAGACGAGAAAGCTGACTACCATAAAGAGCAGAACGTGCACCCTTAAGTAGATTCAATGAGGGAGCAACCACCAGGACAAGCAAATTAATTGTTTGTTGCAAATATATCCTGGGAAAAAATACAACCAGCTCAACTTCCCACCTTTACTAGATTCAACGCGACACCAACTCATCACGTTAGCTGTGGCTCAAATTTCTCGAGGACAAAATGCAAAAGCGCGCCATCTCCAGTTTCTTACTTTATTTCAGAGGGGTAGAAGTCATACAAAAACAACAACAATAACAACAACAACAACTCTCCCCCCCCCCTCCTCTCACCTCGTCAGCCCGGTCGTCTTCACGTCGAGCTGCATCGCCGTGAAGCCGGCCGTCGTGCCTGTCGTGATTATTATAGCTATTAAACCCCACCCTCAAAAGCTAGCCAGAGCCCGAATACCACCTGCTTTTTTTCTTCCGTTTTTAACGCACATTGCGGTGACTGTGCGGTGAATAAAGTATAAGTATAAGTATATAATTTTGAAGGCTGGATCGAATAACCCCGATCTGCTCCGATATTTGCACAAGCGTTGTTGAAACCCAACTGAACCGGCGCATTTTTCTCTAACCATAAATTAATTCGAATCGGATCAAAGCTGAAATTGGAGAATGACAAGCCATTAACGCTTATAACGCGTACCCAACTCAATTTAATCGAAATATTTTTTTCAACGGGAATTCCTCGAAACAATATCGAAAGCACAAATTCACTAGACTTGTACCCCTCCCCCCCCCCCCATTGAAACACAAATCCCCACTAGTATATTAGTATATTTGGCAAATCGACCCTCTGCTCGTCGGAATTACGTGACTTATTATTATATAGTCTGAAACTAAAAATAACCAGTCCAATTATTATATTTATTCACTCACCGGCCATCTTGAAGTCCATGTCGCCCGCGTAGTCCTCGATGCCACCGAGGTCCGTCAGAATCTGCGAAGAGATCAAAGATCAGCCAGAAGAGATCAAATATTAGCCAGAAAGGTCAAAGACCAGCCGGAAAGATCAAAGGTCTTCCAAAGAGATCAAAGACCAAAGATCAGTCAGAATATGAAAGACATTATCGGTTTTTCCTTTTCATTGCACAACAGTTTGTAATTTGTAACGTTTTTGTATGAATAATCACATCAGACGCAATTAAATTCACTGCTAACTACTGAATATCTCAAACCCATAAACGCGGGTGTTCCTTGCACTTCACAAATATTTCACTCTCGCTCACCAGACCATATCTAATTATTCGTTGAAAAGAAAGAAACCTCCGATTGAAGTCCATTCACATGATTCGAATAAGATTCGAGGAAACTCATATTCTCCAGGTGCAAATCCAAACTCTAAACAACCGCGCCCGTACCTCCTTCTTACATGTACAAATCGATAGCTATCAATAAACGCAATCGACTACTGTACCCCTCTATCCTACCGTACCCTCGCCATCCTACCGTACCCCCCCCAAATCCAACCGTACTCCTCACCTCGTATTTCTCGTCGGGAGCCCGCTCGTCCGTAATCAGGCCGATCGCCACGCCGGCTGCCTGACACGATTATATTTTAATAATATCTTTAAATTATTTTATTAAAATAAGGTAAAGGTCGCCAAGTACTCAAGGCACAAGAAATCCTGCGGGAGACCACTGCTAGTGACTTTTTTATTTTTTAAAGTATTAATTGTTATAATTTTAATAGTTGCAGACTGCTACTAAATGCATAAATGGAAGCAGAAGGAGAAATCCTCTGCTGCTTTCGCTTTGCCTTGAGAACGGAGATTGGTGAATCAAATGGTGAATCAACAATAACTCCAAATGTGAACTCGTGCTTCACCGCTAAGATATCCGCAAAGCGTTTCGCTTTTTAGTAATACGCCCTCCTTCGATAAGAGAGATAAAATAATTTTCAATGTTCTTCACTCTGTTTAATCTACTGTACCCCTTCAGCTACCGTAAACAACATGGACCGCAGTTATTGCACATTGTTTCCAATCGGGTGCGTTTACAGTGACAATAGGCGGAATTGGAGTCTCATTTGTCCTTATAGCTGAACCTGCTGTACCCTTCCCTACCGTACCCCCTACGGCGCTCACCTGCGCTTTCATGGGCACTCCGGCGTCCAGCAAGGCCATCGATCCGGCGCACACGGACGCCATCGACGACGATCCGTTCGACTCGAGCACCTGGATGAGGAATAGGCAAAGATCAAAGATCAACACAAGTATATTCAGAAACTTATTACTTTCCCTTCAAGAACTGGGTGAAATAGTTCGATTTCAAATTTTGAACTGTGGTGCTTTTCTGCTTCACAGGTAGAATATTATCAAATTCCTTAGCGACATCCAATTCTCAGCGCTTAACGATTGCCATCACCAAACCCTACTTTATAGAAGTACTTTATCAAATGCTGACATGGCGCCCATTGTTCCAATAAAAACAGTAAATCAAAGCCCATTTAAAAACAGCAACAAAATGAATTCGCCAAATACACGCACGCACCTGGCACGCGAGTCGCACGCAAAAAGGGAAGGTGGGCGGGACGAGGTGCTTGAGGCCCTTCTCCGCGAGCGCCCCGTGCCCGAGCTCGCGACGATTCGAGCCCGCACGACCTGCAATTGGGAATGTTCACGCTCCGAGCACCCGGCACAGATCCAACCACACCACACTCATAATCAGACAGTATCATCTGGAAATTGTCCGACACGGTTTTCATGCGCAGGTTGCAGATGAAAGTTAGCAGGCGAATTTGTGCCGCATGCAATTATATATTTATATTCCAAACCTTTACGTGACAATAGGTCCCAGTTTCAGATTCGCAACAAACACAAATCAAAATCTTTACATAATTTTTACAACATTTGCATACACTTACACTATTCCAATAACTCTCTAATCCCTTCCCTCCTTCTCCCCTCATTCGCTCGCCTCTCCTCCATCGCAGGCGGTTGACACTCGTCCGCCTCTCCGTCTCCCAGCGACTCGCCCCCCCCCCCTCTATCGTACTCCTCGCTACCGTACCCTGTTCTACTCGCACACCATGCCCCGTTCGCCCCTCTCGCCTCCCGGCTCCTCGCAGTCTGTGAGTACAGTAGGCATCAATCGATATCGGATACGGTATCTCTGACCAATCAATAACCCAGCAGATACGGTATCTCTGGGTAATGTAGTCCACTCAATATCCCTACAGTATGGTATCTCTGGGTACTGCAGCAGCACAGTAATACCCTCAGTATACGGTACCTCCGGGTACTGTGCCTCAATCAATATTACCATACTCCTCTCAGAGCTCGAAGCAGTCAGACACGAAGAGACGCAAGAAAAGCTGGAGTCTCGAGGGCAAGAAAAGAAGGACCAGCCCAAGAGTCGACAGCAGATCAAGGTGATGATCCGTCCGGAGTACCGTACCCCCCCCCACCAAACACCGTACCCCTTTGACCCACACGGACTACCGTAACCCCTCCCCAACCTACTGCATCCCTTTGACCCGCCCGGACTACCGTACCCCTCTTTGCAGGCAATGCTTCTCGCCAAGGAGAAGATCAAGGAGGAGGATCTGGACGCACCGTAAGCCTACCGTACCCCCCCCCCCCCCCCGTCTACCGTACCCTTCTTCCAGGCCCAACTCGGACGCCAAGGACGATTCGCTGCGTATCGTTGAGGTTGGAATTTCCGGTTTCGAGAACCGGGAAATGGATTCCAGAAACCGGAACCGCCATTTCAGCAGCACAAATTCATGGAGAAGGAAGAGTACGCAATGAAGCAGCCACAGATCGCGCTCAAGCGGAAGGTCAAGAAGAAAGGCAATCGACGGTTTGTTTGTGCTTTTGTTGTGGTTTGTTGTGGCTCCGGCCTATTCACGGCCCTCGTAAAAAAATCCCGGTTTTGCAGTGCGGAGACGGTACGCGTCGTGCGCAAGAACAAGAGCCGCTCGGATGTGCCCAAGGGGTCACGCGAGAGCGAGAGCGGCAGTGCCACACCCACTGACACCACGCTCTTCAAGGAACGAGTGAGGAATAGACTTTGAATCGTAACGAAACCAACAAGTAGTTAAATAGGGAAATCACCCCCATCGCTCTCCTCATTCGGCGATGTCTCTCGTGAAGAGGCGGTTAATTTCCCTATAAAAGGACTAGTTGTTTCGTTGCCATTGAAAGCCTAGTGAGGATACCGTAGCCCCTACCATATCCTCTAGCAGCTACCGTACTCTGTGCAGGCCTCCGCCAACAACAGCAACGCCAACAGTCCGGACAACTCGGACCGTCAGAGGGAACGAGAGGTGCGGACGATCGATACAGTACCGTGCAAAAGTTTAGCAACAAATTTCGAATCGTCATAACTTTCTTCAAAATTGAGCTAGAGACCTACGGTTGGGAGCGTTCGATAGGTAAACCATAGGAGACCATGACCATATGGTTTGTGTGTCTGCTTCTCTGCAAGCTCATTCGCCGTGCCGATTCTCCCGAGGTGCGGTCGTGAATGATTTTTTGAAACTCGGGGGATTGTTCCTATCATGTGAAATGTGCTGTGGTGGAAGTACAACCATTGGTCTATAGAATACACATTAGGGCACCTTGGTCAGATTTCGCAATAGCGAGGGACGGCCATTTTCCGACACCTCACAAAAATTTTCAAGTCAGCATAACTTCAGCATACGATGAGCTAGAGGTCTGAAATTTGGCAGGTATTATCAGTAAGTGCTAGTGCATGATCCTGCCAAGTTTGAAGCAGATCGGACAACTGCAACGAAAAATCGAAAAAAATTGTAAATAGATTTTCAAGGTTTTGAAAAATGCCATTCCCGTGATGGGAAAAATCTGAAATCATGCATCAAAGAGAGGAATCTATTAGTGAATATGTGTACGAAATTGCAAAGTGAAGGCTTCATTTTGGCGCATTTTAGGACGCCATAACCAGAGAGGTGCAATAACAGAAATCATGAAATCTTTCATGTTTGGTTTATTCGAAGATGTCGAATGTGGTGAAATTCTTATCGAAATCATCGTAAAGCACTTTGAGAAGAAACGATAAAATCATTTGAAGAGAAAAGACGAAAAGAGTACGATTCTTCACGATTTTTCAATCGAGTCATCGGGTTGGGCATCATTTTAGCATGTCTGATACTTTTGGTTATGGCATCCTAAAATGCGCCAAAGTGAAGCCTTCACTTTGCAATTTCGTACACATATTCACTAATAGATTCCTCTCTTTGATGCATGATTTCAGATTTTTCCCATCACGGGAATGGCATTTTTCAAAACCTTGAAAATCTATTTACAATTTTTTTCGATTTTTCGTTGCAGTTGTCCGATCTGCTTCAAACTTGGCAGGATCATGCACTAGCACTTACTGATAATACCTGCCAAATTTCAGACTCTAGCTCATCGTATGCTGAAGTTATGCTGACTTGAAAATTTTTGTGAGGTGTCGGAAAATGACCGTCCCTCGCTATTGCGAAATCTGACCAAGGTGCCCTAATGTGTATTCTATAGACCAATGGTTGTACTTCCACCACAGCACATTTCACATGATAGGAACAATCCCCCGAGTTTCAAAAAATCATTCACGACCGCACCTCGGGAGAATCGGCACGGCGAATGAGCTTGCAGAGAAGCAGACACACAAACTATATGGTCATGGTCTCCTATGGTTTACCTATCGAACGCTCCCAACCGTAGGTCTCTAGCTCAATTTTGAAGAAAGTTATGACGATTCGAAATTTGTTGCTAAACTTTTGCACGGTACTGTACCGTACTCCCTGACTACCGTACCCTCACAGATGCGTCGTCGGGCTCTCGATATCGAGCTTCGTCGGCGCGCACTCGTCGATCGGACGCAGGAGCGAACGCTGGTACGGTAGGATACTATAGAGCGATCAGTACAGTATTCAAATATCGATTCCCCCTCTCAGGATCGATCCCATCGCTCGACTACCGACCACTCGACGCCGCTGGACAGTGAGGGCGACTCCGCACCGCTGCCACTTGCACGAGTTCATTACCGTATCCCTAGCGTAATCCATACTCTTCCGTTCAGGAGCCGGAGCCGAGATTGAGACGCGACGCGCGCCCGTGGTGGTGCAACGGAGTACGGTAGAGAAGGTGGGAGCGTCGCGAATTGTCAAGCTGGCGCCCCAGCAGCAGAAGGTAATCGATAATGTCGTAAAACGGCAACCGTAATCCCCGGTTTTTCGCTTCAGGACCAACTCGACCAGAGAAGGCTGTCGAATCCCCGCACCGCACGCTCCACTATGGGGTGAGGGTTGGATAGTTGATGTTCGTTCTGTCGACACAATCAACGGCGCACTACTTGAAAGGCTATTACAGCACTGATGTAACCGCGATTTTCCTTTTGAAAACATCCTTTCAAAGCCATCAAAATGCTAAAATTATTAGTGCACCATCTGCCCTCCTCACTCATCGTCCCATTCAATTCTTTTTCTTCGAATTGACATTGAGGTTATTCCTTCGAAAACCATTGAAATTATCATTGTTGTTCAAAACTAGCGAACGATTATTAGTGCAGCATCCTGCTCTCTCATCACCCCATTACAACCTCCATCCTCCCTGTTCCAGTCTTGCCTCATCCTCTGCAGCCGTCAAATCTACTGCAGCCGGCGTCAAATCGGCCGGCGAGACCTCCACCCAGCTGGCCCTGGTACCGTATCCACAAGAGTTCTCTTATTGGAAAATGATTCTCCAATATCACTACTGGATTTCAAATTATCTCCCGTTATCTATCGCTCGATAAGCGGGAGAATCCTTTGCTCGCCTTATTGGAAATCCGGAAAGATTTCCAATAAAGAGCTCTAGTATCCATTAATCGATTCGCCTACCGTATCCACTATCGATACGTACCGTAACTCTCCCTCTTCCGCACAGGAACCCGAGCCCGATCTCGATCGCGTACGTCGTCAGAAGGAAGCGGCGTTCATGAAGCGGTTCCTCACCGCCCTCAACTGCTGGTACGGTAGGCGAATCGTAACCTCGGGGTTACAGTACTAGGGGTCTCTTGTTGGAATCAATTCTGGAAATCCAATAAGTGAATCGATCATTCGAACAAAGTGAATCACTTTCACTTTCCAATAGCGCTCAATTCCAGTAAGAGAACTCTATATAGTACCTCCCGAATGGCTACAGTACCCCTCCTACCGTACCACCCTCCTTCCAGCCGAACACGGCCCCTCCTCGACCCATCACGCCGCCGCCCCGCAGCGAGGATTCGCCCTCGGACTCGAGCAAGGTTACCTCCTCCCTAAGGCTGATCTTTTATCTTTGAAGGTTGATCTTTGATCTCTGCAGCGGCATCCTCGCAACTACAAGCACAACATGCACCAAATGCGCAAGCATCCCAAGTGACGCTGCTACCGTACCTGCCCCCGGGGCACCATCTATTGATTGATCGAGTGGGGAGATTTCGGTAAGCGATCGAGAGCACAGCTTTACTTTACGGGACCAGCCACGAATGAAATTATATTCGCTACGACAAGCACTCTAAGTCCTAACTCTACGCTGTGTAGGCTAAGAAGCACAAAAGTCATTCTTAGTCACATTATGTTATTGCCCAGGCTTGGGTATGGAGTTTGCTAGGCTTAGGAACGCGCACATAGTTTCATTCTTGGCTGGTTCGGTGAAGTAAAGCAGTGCCGCGATTGAGTTGATCGACAACTGACTACAGTACCCTCTCTCAGGTGGTCTCGCTCGTCTCCCGTCTTTTTGCCCTCTAATCCATCTCTTCTGATTCATAAACGGCCATTGATACTGGTAACCAAGCCGAGATACCCCTTGTTTCGTTTTCCACAGTGCATGTACACCACACACGAAAAATTTGGCATGGAAATCTTGTTTCACGACCTGAACATAGTAGGCAGTTAATGAAACGGAATAATCTCGACATCACACTTTTCTCAATAATTATCAAGTAGGATCTCACTCATCGCAAATTGAATCAAGCATACACTAAACCTGGTTTTACGGAATTACAAAAGTTGAACGATCCCGTTGGCAAAGAGATTCACGCTTCGTCTATAAATGCCCATGTCAAGTTGAGCAATGTTACTTGGCATGTCTCATACTGGTTCCCCATTGATTCTACCGTATCCCCTTGCTAGCTCACCAACGAGTAACTAATTGGTCGAAAAGCCGGCGCTCATAGATGGCACTGACTACTAGTAACTACAGTAACCCACGCTACCGTACTCACCAACGGTTATCTCATTGGTCGCATATCCGGGGAACTCATAGTGCAGCATGAAGCTCTTCTTCCGTTGGCTGCCCAGTAGCTGCGCGATTGAATCCGGATGGAAGGCGGCCGCGGGCGAGTCGAATGTGCACGTTGACAGCACCTGGAAAATCAGAGGCTTAAATTGTGATATGCATAATTTATGCTTTTGAAAATTTTGAAGGCTATTCCAATTGCGGTGGCTATGATCGTACTCACCAACAAGTGCTTATTCAAGCTGATTAATTCAAATTTATAAATAAATTAATTAAATGTTTGTATTAAAAAAGTGGCATCGTTACCATTGAAATTACCTAAATTCTCGAGTAGATATGGATCCGGTGAAACGTTAATCATTGCGGTTCGCAATGTGGGAATAGAGTTACGGGAAATGCTGATTTGAAGAAAAATTGTATTTTTAATTTGCACGCATATGGAGAACGAAAATGCAATGAAGCCAGCTTCCAGGCACATAAGAAGCTAGTGAAACATGAACAGGTATGGGCCTTATATTACTCTGCCACCAACTGTTATCTCATGCGTCGCATAGCTTGTAGTGCAGCTTTCAACTGTCATTTATGTAACTTTACTCTGTCAAAATTAAACAGTAAACTCTGAACAAAATATATTTTATAGTTAAAAAATATATAATTTACCTGTGTCTGCCCTCGCTGGAAGAGCGCCGACCCGTGCAGCTTCTTGAACACGTCCACCTGCAATGTATGATTAATTATTTATTTTTATTTTCGTGAATCTATAAAACTATTGAAAAGCTCCACATTTTGCCTTTCTACTACATCCCTGCTTCACTGGGTCTACTTTACCATTCTCCTCCTATCAGTCTGAATCAGTACTAGCAGCTACCCTGGACGAAACTCACAATACCAAAAAAATTCCTTTTCGACCCAACACATCTCTGCTTCACACTTTCCCCTTATCCACCTCCAAGTAGAGACAAAATAATAATGGTGAACGAAGGTCATACTATCAACTACTTGCTCGTTTTCCGTTTCATAACAGGCTCCTAAAGTCTAGTTGCAGGATCCAACTCAATACTATCATACCGACAACGGGAAAAGTTGCACGTTTCTTCTCGGTTTCACACTGTCCCCATACCATCCAATATTACAATCGGCTCAATCCGCCTGGCGCTAGTAGTTCAAAAAAAGCAATATCATAAGATCCTCAGCTCACCTGTATCGAAATGGGCCGGAATTCATCAATCCCTCGGCCGTCGCACCGCAGGGACGAGCGCAGTATGAGCGAGCTGCAATGAGCTCTTTCTTTTCCCTGATCCGTCTCTCCAATTTACATACTCTCTCACTAGACAGAGTGGCTGTAGAGATCGATAGATATTCGCCTCCTCCCGTATTCCTCAGATCACCGTATTGTATGCACAGAGATGAGATAGCCCCCACCACCAGCTATATTTACCGTGCCTCTCAATTACGTGTCTCTATGATCCACCCTTTCACCTTCCAGGCCGATTGATGATTCCTTCTCTGACTACCATCTGCTCTATAACGTCTGGACAGGGGGAACTCTTTCGAAGTTTATCGATCTTACCTGCTCCCTACCGTACCCCTACCGTATCTCTCTCACCGTAGTGTCTTCTTCACTAGTGTCGAGTATCGTGTGCGTATCGTGTCCTGCATGTCAGTGTACGATTGGAGAAGGGCGGGCAGCGCATCAGTGAGGACGTCCTGCAACCAGAAAGGATCATACATTTTGTACCTACCGGGCCTGTAATCAGACCACTATAAATGTACCATGTTAGTTATCAGTCCACAACATATCCGCATCGGGCGTTCAAATAACCTCTTTCATCTATTGATACCAGTATCAGGCCACTATGTATTTGTGGTTCCCGGTTGGTAGTAGGTTACTGTAGCATTCAGGGATTACGGTAGGATGATTCGGTTGGTTACATAGAGGACTTCCCACCCGTCTAGACTAGTGCGCGCGCTTATTGAAGACTGCGTGAAGCAAGCCCCTTCCCGAAACGTAGCGGACCGTACCCCCGAAATGCCTAGGGGGGAATGAGAATGGGGAATGAGAATGGTGAGAAACGGACGGACAATCCGGACAAAATCCGGACAATTGTCCGGACAAATTCAATTAACTCTATTCCGGACTCCTTTGTCTGTCCGGACGGACGGCCGTTGTCGGACTGTCCGTGATGGAAATGTATTCATCTATTTTTGATTAATTTGATCGAAAGATGAAATTGAATTAATTGATGCAAATTGATCAATGAAAACTCGAGATCCATCAATTCGTTGTGTGTCCGGACGCATTTTGCATTCGTTACGGACAATTCCGGACAATGCTGCGTCCGTCCGGACACGGACAAAGACGGACAAATTCTCTTTCATTCTTCACTTCTCTTGTCCGTTTGTCCGGTTTGTCCGTTTTCACAACCCCACTGGGAGGGCATACTCTGTGAGAACGGCTGGCCAAAAAACAGAGGTGCCATATAATCTTCGTACCGTACCTTGATCGCCTCATCCCTGCTGATCTTGTCGTGGCGGGAATCCGTGAGCACAAACTCCAGCTGCATCGCGCACAGCTCCGCGAGATCCGCGTCCAGCTTCGAGTGGTCCACAACCGTCTGTGAATTAATAACTAATTAATAAAGGTAAAGGTCGTCCCCCAGGCATTTGCGTTCTACGGGAGATCACTGCTAGGCCATTGATGAGCTAATCAATAAAATATTAAAGTAATAGAGATGGATAAACTGCATTATGACAGACGCAATTTATGTTCTGGGCAGGGAATTGTTATTAGAGTATTCCCTCCATATCATTATCATTGTTCCTTACCTACTTCATATGTGATTCTAACCGCTCTTCGATAAACATGACAAAAAATATCGAGTGACTTCGAGTTTCAGCGTTACTTCGTATTCCCAACTCCCTTATCCGTTCCAATATCCACTCTGTGCGTAGCTTTAAAGTCTAATCACACATCGCCACCATTTCTTTCCTTTCTACTAAAAACACGCTAGTATACTTCGCGTTTCACATCCATTTCATATTCTCGAACTTCCTAATGAGGGCAATAATCCTCACTTTTAGCCCCCCCCCCCCCAAACCAACCGCGCCCTCACTCTTTCCGTTTCACATCCGCTTCATATTCTCAAACTTCCCAATCAGGATAATACTTCTCTGATTCCATACTACCCTTCCTATCAACTAACCGCGTCCTCATTCTTTCCGTTTCACATCCACTTCATATTCTCAAAGTTCCTAATCAGGATAATCATTATCACGTCCCCCCCCTCAACCAACCGAACCTTCATTATTTCTGTTTCACATCCACTTCTTATTCTCAATCTTCCTAATTAGGACAATAGTATCCTTATTTCCGCTCCCCCCCCCCAAAAAAAAACTAACCGCGATTCGCTTCTCCTTCCCTGCCGCGTCCGCGAGCCGCGCGATGCCGCGTATGACGCGGTCCACCTCACGCAGGGCCGCGTCCATCGCCTCCTCGAGCGCCTCCGGCCGGATCTACAGCACTTTTTTTTGAACTTGCGCCAATTTTATCCTACAATTTGCGGCGCTGTACAAATTTTGACAGTGGAGCTATTTTTGCGGAATTTTTGGCGGGAAATTCAAAAACTGGCTTACCTCCATGCCGTCCATCTCGATCATGAGCGTGCGCGCGCCGTCCGCGCCCGTCAGCAGGAGGTCCGCAGACGCGCGACGCAACGCCGCACGCGTCGGATTCACCAGCGGCTGAAGGGCGGATGAATTAACTTTTTAAGCACATTTCTTAGAACACGATTGAGCCATTTTAAGCTGTGTAGCGCTTTTTGAATACTTTCGAACTCTATGATTGATGGCTGTTACTGGCTAAGGGAATATATCAGTGTAGCACGTACGCTATCCTAATGACAAACATGCAATTTATAATGCTGCCTAGTGAACAAAGATCGCATCTAATCACATAATTTATTTCTTTAACTCTGAAAGTAGCCCCCCCCCCATCTCACCTTTCCATCCACGATCGCCACGCGCACTGCCGCCGACGTCGCCAGCATCGGGATCGGGGAGATCTGCAAAGAGAGCATTGCAATTTTATATCATAATATTTTGTATGTTGATTCCCAGACAGTAATTATGCTGCATGCTCCCTACGACTCAAGACATGCCACAGCAACCGGAATCGTGCTGCTCGAAATCTTGCCAAACCCAGACAGATTCCGAGACATAGCACCCGTGAGACCAAATAGATATACATATTATACAAGTTATTGTAAACAGCTGGTCAACGCGGCATTGTAAAGGGTCTACTCAGTATGTCAAATAAACCTCGTGATACTCCAATGTACCATGACCTACAGAAGTGCTCCGGGAAATGGACTAATCGCAAAGAGAATATCATTTCGATAACGAACGTCCATCCTTACGACATCATTTACAAGATCTAACGCATGCATAACATGTGCAACAACAATCGCGCTGCCCATAAAACCTCAAGAAAACTAGTTACTGGCTGTGCTTTTGCTGTCTAGCCAGTTTCCATTTATTTATTTATTTTTAAATATTAAAATACGATAGTGGTGATCAGACTGTCTTTATTTTAAGAGCTCGACCGTTTCTCTGATCAACGAGAGATCATGGCCAAACGAGAGAATCAGACGAACATTTTAATATCCCCTTACCTGCAGTGCTGCAGAGGCCGCATTCACAGCCAGCGTCACGGGGTCCGAGTCGTCCTCGGTCGCCAGCGGTTTGCACTGCAGCTGCAGAAGGAGTAGGGGTTACGGTGAGATCGATTTATAACTGGCTACGGCACGATCGATTGAGAACTGCATACTGTACTATCGTTCGATAACTGGTTAGTATAATATAGATTGGTAACTATCTAACGTAAAAAAGATCGAAAACTGGATACGGCACAATCGCTCGATAACAGGCTATGCTATTGTTCATCTATCAACAACTGATTCAGTACCATCGATTGATAGATACTTATGGTATACCTCTAGTATAAGTCGTAGATATTACAACACATTACATAGAGAAAGCATCGAAAGTACTGAACAAAGAAAACATAATCGATAACGGTAGCCTACCGTACCTGGATCTGGTCAGCTACGGTGCCGGGAATGAGCGGGCGCACCGATCGGTCGATAATGCGCGAGATGAGAATGTCTGCGTCCGATTGGCCCATCTCGCGTCTAGAAAATGCAGGTTATTTAGCAGCTGCAGAAGTCGAGACAATTGAAAACATTTCCAATGTTCGAGAATTAGACCCACCAGTGAAACATAACACCAACCGTATTGTGCAACTCGAAATTTCCCAGATATAACCATTTCTTTAAGTTTGTTTATATCACAGCGAGTAAGAGGACGTGTCGAAGACTTGATCAATTCGAGAATTCGGCCCATCAGTGAAACGCAACACCAACTGCAGTGCGCAACTCGAAATTGTACAAAAACAACTATTTTTAGCTTAATTAATTATATATAATTAGCGCACCTCAGATAATTCGTTGGGATCTTTCCGACTGCCGCTGCCGACTGTCTGAAATCCACCGTGAGGGCGTGAATCCGGCGCCCACGCCATTGCTGGCCTTGGTCACTACCGTTGCCAGGACCTGAAATAACATTAATTGCTAATGTTTTCGTGTTTTTTTTAAATTTTATTATTATTAGATAAAAAAAATATTGTTAATGAAAATAAGGATCTGATATTCTTTTTCGTTACCTTCATATTTTGTAAAACCGTAAACGTGAATGCCCCCCCCACGAATTAGCGCTTCGAGGATCAATCAATAATTATTTGTCACGACATCCACGATAATATTAGAATGATCGATATAACAAGCTGCCAGTTTGATTATGAGCTAATTTTAACAGCGCCGCCTTGTGATTTCTAGCTGCACACTCCGCTCAAGGGCAGCAAGCCCGGAATTTCTCCAATAAGTCCGAGTGTAGAGAGGCTAACAAATCAAACAAATACAAGAAATATGCGTGCATCATAAGTATAATCATCAACCCACCGCACTCTCTTCTCTGCTCGCCACCCATAAAATACACCCTTTCCTTCTTCGTAGCATCATTCAGAGCTTCCAAGTTCAATGCTTTTAAACAAGTTCAATGTTTTTTATTCAAATCACTCACCGCGCTTTCTCCTCTGCTCGCCACAACGGCCGCGTCGGCGAACCGGGCCAGGTGGCCGGTCCGCAGCTCGAGTGCGGGCGCTCCACTAGGGGAATCGGCGCTGCTGTCGATGCACACCGACTGGTCGATCGACTGCAAAGATCAAAGATCAAAGAATAAAAAGTCAGTTAGCCTGCCCATCACAAGCCATAGTGGCCTATGCAACATTGTGTTTCATCGCAAAATCAAATAAACCGAGTTCGATGATAGAATGTTGATTCCGGGGTTACATATTCATGAACATTCTAATCCATGAATCTGATTGAAGTTCGGTTTAGCGATGCTAGTGAGAAATGGGTTTCAGCTTAACGTCAAGAAGATAACTATGAAGCAACTGCGATTAATCTCCGATTCTTGTTTTCTAAAGGGAACAAATTCACAGCATAAATGCGCCTAATTTCAAAGCACACATTTTCAGACGCAAGTATAAATTGGTAGCATGGCAGCACCCGAATTCAAATGAATAATAACTATCTAGACAACAAACTGCTTAAAAAAAACCTAAATATTGTGAAAACGATGCAAGTGAGAAACGTTCTTCGATCTTCTCAGCAGCTTCAGCTCTAATAATAATCCACTAATCATCCGAATTCTCAACATTTTCGCTCCAGTCACATCTCAGCTTCACCGCCATCATATGAACAGAAATTCATGGGCAATTGAATAAATTGCTTTTATTCGCATAAACCCACCGCATTTGCTATTAATATATGAACTGGTCGCATTTGCTAGCTATTGGGAACTGGTGGAATACATCCCATGAAGATTTTGTCCCCATTCTCATCTAGCAAGTAATGTCAGGCATGATAAATTGATTGATTGAACCCACCGCACTGTATCCCGATGATGTGGTGGCCTTTCTCTGCTGGACGCCACGTAGGCGCGGGGCCGAGCTCGATCCTATCCGGCGCCACATCTGGGTATTACTGTGTGATACCGTACTCTAATCCTTAGGGTCCTGAGGCTAAGGGACCTGCGGGTCCTGATTGTGAGGGTCGTAACCCTGAGGGATACCCTATGGGTAACACCCTCCCATTATCGATTATTCTCACTCCACTTCTGTTAGTATGCCCTGCTCCACGATAAAATACGGTTGTTGAGATACTGTAACTCCATATCCAACCATCGAAAAAATCCCAGTAAATTTTATCATACAATTACAGCTTATTTACACGTAATCGGCGATAAGAACGGTGTAACATTACAAGCAACATCGATTATGCAGGCGAAAAAAAATCGGTGCAATGAACAATGAAGGGGGCCTTGGATTGGGCACTATAGAGTATGGGTTACGGTAGAATTACGGTAGCTACCATATCCTCACTTCTTCTTGAGACCCGAAATGGGCGCTGTCATCGATGGACACGCAGCCTTCATCTCCTCCACCAGAGGTACGAACAAATCAGCAAAGTCTGCAACATCGCAATAATTAATCGATTAATCAAAGTCAACCAACTGCTTTCTTTAGGTTTCACCGTATCTATCTTAGTCGGACTAGATTCGATGCACCAATATACTCAGGGCGTTCTCTTTAAATAAATCAGCCTCCAATGCTCTTCCTATCATTGAATTCAAAAAATTTTTTTATAAAATCAGTTCTCGATACTCCTACCGTACCATTATCGAAGTCCTTGTGCACAATGTCGTAGGTGCTGCTGGCGAAGCTCAGCCCGCTGTGCATGTTGAGGTCGTGCATCTGGGAGGCATACGGTAAGAATTATCGATTAGATTACTGAATTTCAGCAATCCATTTTATGTCACTACAATCACTCTATTGTTCCAAAAATAATCTAATCTACATTTACCAGAGGAAAAAATGGAAACAAATCTTTGATAGCTCTACCGCTAACAATGACAATGCCAATTGGAAGTAACCAGCATGGCTTAGTGAATCAATATCCCAATAGGAGTGGCATTGTTCCCACAATTAATGTACATTCGCAACGACACATTACAAATCTCGTATTACTCTCACGTCAGAATGACTTAATCAATCAATTACCCGCCTCTTCCCTACCGTAATCTACCGTAACCCCGTATTACCGTAATCCCCGCTTACCAGGTCATATTCGTCCCGTGAGATCTTGATGTCGGAAGTGGAAGACATGAAGACTGGGTGGAAAGAACCTCAATGTATGCATCATAAGTAGACCAAAAAAACTATCGATGACATTGTTAAGTATCTATTGATAAGCTTTGCTCATGCAAGTCAAATTAAGAAGGTAGGTTCGGATCACTTTACTAGCGTAGTCAGGGAAGCAAGTGAAACACAAAATGACCTAGTCAAACTTTGACGAGACGCGGAAAACAGACGCGACGCTAACTACGGTATACGTCATTTTGAGGTTCGCTACAGCACAATCGTGATTTTAAATATTAAAGAACAGACGGACAGTCGCTAATACTGATGTTGCTAGTATCACAAGTTCAGGTTCTAGTCATTGACCAGAGAAACACAAAATCACCGGCCATTAGAATTTCGAGAAAAAATATCATGCACTGTCCCATCCTTTCAATATTCAGTGTGGATAAATACCTCAGCATATTGTCCAAATGCACAACTATTAGGTAAACACTTTATTGCAGCTGATTATAAAGGCATCACATTTCAGGAGGTGAAATTCTAGATTGAAAATTGCAAAAAAAGTGATTGATAAACTCGGATACATATGAGTTCTCTTCGAAAAAAATTACTTGTAAGTCTCTACTCAATGGGATAGGAAGAGGTATCTCGCAAAGTAAAAGTAAAGAAAATAATCTGCAGTAAACATACATAGCATGGGAACATGAGAGAAACCTTCTGGAGGGGGGGACATCAGTTTGCGATGGCGCTATCACTTCGGCATACAGTACTCAGGGAGGGGGGACGGGTGGCATTCGGCGACCGGTAAACAACAACGGGTGGTGGTGGTTACACACAACGGGGGGGGGGGATAGGAGTGCTACCAACGTATCGAGAAATCAGGAGGGGGACAAGTGAAGTAGGAGGGGTGTACACTTGGCGGGCCAAGCAACTTAGACGCTGGCGTATCCCTGGCGCTTGGCGCGCGCGCGGCCCACCAGGTAGGCGACGAGGACTACGGCAACGAGGCCGGCCAGACAGGCGCCCACCACGATGGGCACGATGTCAGAGGTGCGCGAGTCGAGCACGCACTGCTCGAAGGCTGCAATGAAAGAATTGATTGGTTGACGGAGTACCAACTTTATCCACCGCTACAATGGGTGAGCTGACCGTTGTACTATCTCATTCTCACAGTACCGCTCAACAATTACGCTGAATTTCAACAACAACAAAAATGAGTATAGTTTAGTAGCAATTTTCAATTGTATCAGACTAACCAGCTGTCCCTTGCCTATATATTAAATCTGAAGCCGGAATCTCCTGGGCACAATTAAAAAACATAATTTAGAAGGAACTCGATTCAGCTCGTAAGGAGTATGAATATTACGTACAAACTCATTTATTTTGCGGCCTGTGAATTGATCGTATCAGTTACTACCAGGTCACATCTCTTTAACCCCTTTAATTGCAGCCTCAATCTCGCGAGCACATTGCGTAATTGCTCTCTGTTTACTATAGACTTCGACTGCGCGATTAGAATAACATCAACATCTCCGCCGATGAATCATTGTTTTGCCGTGTGCCAATGTAACCTGATTATCCATGGCGAAAGAGCATCTTGCACAGAAAAACACATCCCATTTGCAAAGCCGGAAAACACTAGTTACACAGCAATATCCCTGCTTCAATAGTCCAATAAACTCCAATGGCTTCTTGACCTTTCCTCTCATCGAATGTTGCAATCACAATGATTATCACTCTCCGACATCTCTTTCCGTTGATTCTAAGGGTTCAGCCGATAAGAGGGATTCCCGCTAGCAAACGCGATAACGGCGCATCTTACATTAGTGTCTCGCATAATCGATCGATAGAAATGCGTAACTTGGGTGTCATAATTTATGAGTTTCGCTCAAAGAAAAACACGCTTGCTAATTACTACTAATTGCTGAATAATCCTCTACATTAGCACCACAACATGATTAGTAATCATTACTCATGACAGATCCGGGTACATCTCTAGAATTAAAAGTTCAAGACCATTCCCTCAATTTACTAAACCTGCCTGCCCGTCTCCTAACCAACTAATCGATCAACTCTTTCTGTTCTTCGGGAAAACGGTGCTTTAAAAAAAGATCAAATAACCACGACAGATGAGGTTCCTTTGCAACTACTACATCATAGACGTTCAATCAAAGCCCTACTAACTAAATAATATGCACTAATTAACTAACTAATTAGTCCCAACTAGCCGATAAACTCACTCTGTCCCTCGGGGAAGCTGTCCGTCTCGAGTCTCGCGTTGGCAATCACCCTCGCGTCCTTCAGGTCGACCGACGAGGCGTCCGACAGCGAGAACCCGGTGGTGGAGCACTGGGAATTAAATTAATTAAATAAATCAAATTAAATTTGAAAAAACGACAATGTTTCCCCACTTGCACCTTTCACGTTACAGTGATTTTGAAGTGATAAATCACTGGCAATCAATAAATACCGATGAAACCCTAAATCACCTTGTATCCGTTCGTGCCCGAAGCGTGCAGATCGAGATCGGACGATGACTTGGTGAACACCTCTGCAATTTATCATTTTAATTGATGTATTTAAAAAAACAATGAGATAAACGATTGGGTATGTTTAACGATAAATATTAAGATCGATAATCGAAAACCCACGAGTGGTGGTGTTGAAGGGGCCGGCGGGCGTCGTTTCCAACTGGTAGTCGGCGAGCTTGAAGGCCATGTCCTGCAACGAATAAAAAAATCGCTCGATTTATTGTTATGAACTCGATTGAGTTCCGACAATCTTACAAGACTAATAATTATGGCAATAATAATTATGATTCTTATGCTGCGGATGCTCGAAGTTTAGTGCTTAGGCTGCTTAGGCTCAGTGCTTAATGCTTAGTCTGTATACCTTGTTGTCGGTGGTAAACGTGAGCATCAGCTTCCAGGGCAGGGCCTCAGGCGCGCGCTCCGGGGTCTGTCCGTTGGGGTAGAAGTAGGCCTAAACAAAATATTTTAAATATAATCTAAAAACAATGACATCAGCAATTTCCCGCGGATCTCGTGCTTTATGTGTACAAACACTGGGCTCATTTTCTATCTCACGTTGTGTTTGCCTCTGTTCGCTGTCAGAAAGAACCGACAAAGCAACCACTGAGCGAATTTGAAGTTTCGAGAAAAGCCATTGATCAAATTCACAAGTGCGCTCAATGTCAGCACTGATTCAAAAATGCGTGCGTTGATCAATGGAGAGCACGACCTTCCAATGCCAGGTATAGAGGGGTACAAAAGCGAAAAATCGATATTTGTTGTACACACTCCAAAGTTTTAGGGGTTTCTCATTACTGACGTTGATCAGATTGGCGGGATGTCCTTCGAAATTGTGGTGGCAGTTGCCATCGGTCACTCCCGCAGTAGCGTTGATGTTGAAGGAGATCGTCTCAGTTACGTTCTGAATTTAAATTATTATTATCTATTTGAAACTCGAATTCAACTCGCGTCAGAATTATTAAACCGAAAAGTATACAAGATTCTTTACATTTAAGTTTGTACTTCTTGAAGTCGCTGGCACTGGCCAGTGGTCTCCCGTCTCCCCCCATAGCATTGGCCAGTGGTCTCCCGTAAGACGCAAGTGCCTGTACCCATCACTCATCTCCCTCCCCCCCCCCCCCCCCCGCCAACGTACCTCGGCGGTGGGGATGTTCAGCTTGGCGGTGATGGTCTCGGCAGAGAAGATGACGCAGTACTTGCCGTCCGTGTCCTTCAGCCCCCACTTGACGGCTCCGGCTCCGGCCAGACCTGCAACTAGCAAATAATAACAATAATAATACAATTAAAAACAATAACAATAATAATAAACAGATAACGTTCTTACCGAGCGCAAGTAGCAGCACGGTAGTGTACTGCATGGCTGTTCCCTGCAAAGTGAGTGCGATGAGTGGACGACGATTAGGAAATAGGCAACGCGTAAACATCATCGAGAGACACCACATCATGAATGATTCACCGCGCGAAATTGGAGCTGCCCCTAGCCTAAATGGCGAGAATCGACTAGCGTTTCGAGAAGGATTCAAGAGAAAAGAAGGAAAGAGTGCGAGCCAGGCATAAATGGAGAAGAGACTGATAAGGATGAGCCAAGAAGGGGGTACACGCAATGGACTGATAACAGAAATAAAGGTTGTGAGCATGATAATTGAGAGGGTGCCGAATTATCGATCGAAATAAGGGAAAAGGGGGCAAAACTAGAAAGATGACAAATGATCGAAAATGTGTCTACTTCACTTTTGCGCAATCCCAGTAAATATCGGGCAAATCTAGGTATAGTAGCCCCTCCACACGAAAGGTGTCGATCATAACTATCACATGCCGCGAAAAACAGGACGGGTTTTAGCGAGGTGGGGCCAGGGCAGCGAGGGAAGCACAAAATGACCAGTTCAAACTTCGAGTAAACAGACGCAACGCGCACACGCGACGCTTTGGTGCTAACTACGGTACTTAGCGAGAGAGTGTGTAAAATATGGAGAGTGTGCATTTTCAGGATAGCCAAGCACATTCATGATTTTTTTTTAACACTAATATTATTGTAAATGAAGTTTAGCTTTATAAAATGATGAAATAAACATTTATAATTGTATTATTCAACTCGTATAAATATAAAGTAAAAAACACATTAAATACTGTCTGCATGCATCCCCGCATCGTCACGATATTTTAGAAAATCGAGTTAGCTTCGGAGCCTAACATAGCACTGAATTGGGGCGCTGGGCCGTTCAAATTTATCCCCCTTGTCAAGATGACCTGATCTATTTCTAATTTTTACTGTCAGCTCACTAATTGTTACACCGCTTGCTACTCTATTCCCTTCAGTAATCTCTTATCCGCATTAGTCCACTGTGTTTGTCTGCCCAATAAAACCGATTGTTTGATCGAGGCTTCGGAATGCTCATCGACTAGAAACAGCTAAATATGTTTTGCCTAATTTATGTTTCACATGTCTCAATCAATAATAATAGCCACGAGGGAAACCTAAAAAAATATTCATTAGAAAAATTCCCTCAATGTCAGGTGTACTCTGGTTTCTCGTGACCAGTTGCTAACCAGTTGGTGACCAGTTGCTGGCGGATACGCGAGCAACTGGTCAGGGTACTGGTCAGCAACTGGTCAACCACTGGTCAGCAACTGGTTGGGGGGATAGGCCACGCCCACTTTCAAATCAGAAGGATACTGAGGGATATAGAGGGATATTGATTGATACCGTATGAGTGAACCTCATACTGTAACTGACCCATACATGCATGGTACGACCATGTACGGTAGTCACATTCAAAAGGCTTTCCCTTGTGGGATAGCAGTAGACAGCATCCACTTTCGGGAGCCGTCTGATCATCAGACTCTGATCTGAATAGGGGCGAAAAATAGGCCCGTATAGGCAAGGCGCATGCTAGTCACGAGGGTAAGTAAAAAACCTCTCAACCAGTTGCTGATTAGTTGCTAGCAACTGGTCAGCAGCCAACTGGTCAGCAACTGGTCAGACCACTTGTTAGCAACTGGTTGGCGCAGACTCCGCCCACCCCAACTGGTCAGCAACTGGTCACGAGAAACCAGAGTAATTCGTAATCTCCCTCGTTCTCACACTATTCATAATACGCTCATCAACTCAAAACAAGTGACAAATTGCCTGGCAGATCATTTATCGCGATAAGAGAAATCAAAGTCTACCGACTCTCTCGGATCTCACGGCTCCTAAAGGATTCCTCGAGAGAGATGGCGGATTGTTTCTGGCAATCTGTCAACAGATGTTTTCTCACATTCTTATCACATTCGGAACACAACTTTATGTGGGAAATAGAGTCTCGAATCTACCGTATTCCTTGAGTCGGCATACAAAGGATCTACAGCTGTTGTTGTACATATTCCTAATTATCTAGAAGCTTCGCAACAGTAATCTGATACCACTGTCTTGCCAGCCGAAAAGGCGTAATCTCAGGGCTCTTCCTTCTTTCTTCCATTAGATTCCCGGGTCTGAATGACGCAACGGATTAACCCCCTTGTTCGGAGATGACAACCAACAGGTTTATAGCACCGATCCCATGGACTGTAACCACTGTGAGACCCCTTTGATATCACTCATTATACAATACGTATTCTGATCCCATCTGTTATTACAAAGTTCCAATGAACTCCCACGAAGTATTTCCCAAGTAATCCTCCTTCAATCTTGATATTTTCGTTCCCAGCTTTATCCCTTGCCCCTCCCTCCTGTCTCCCGCCCTCTTTATACACTACACATTTCCGGTCTTCAGAGGCGATACATCAAAGACCTATAATCCCTATGCTAATCTTTTTCTCACGGTAGTTGCTCAGATTGGGTTCTTTGTGTATCAGAGTGGATAAACTGTTCCGCTTTAGTCTTCTTCCGGCAATGTTTGACTACGGTATCTTCCCAGTGTTATCGATTCAAGTGGTTAGCACTCTCTACTCAAGAGTGAGAAGTTGACTCATTAGAAGGTGTCATAGGTGGTAGGAGGAGGGGGGGGAATGGAATATCATGACAGACCCCTAGAGAGTGTGAATGATGCTTCTTGTTTGCTGTACACATCTATATCAAACCACTCGATTCAACGATCAGAATAAGATAAGGAAAACATATCCCATTGTGAATCATTCTTTCTATTCTTCCAACTTTCTTCCGTTTTCTCAGTTGTAATACTTCTCTTGTGTTTCTGAACCATAATCCTCTGGGTCACGCCTATGCGTCTTTCCCAAGCCCGAATATGACAAATTGCTCTTTCTGCTCTACTCCAGTAGTTCCTATTGATACTACTTTCGTATTGTGAAATGAAGCGAATAATTGAGAACAATCGAAAAAGTTCATGAGAAGTCATTCTGTAATTATCCCATTCAATACGTTTCTGATCCATTCAGACCTCTCCCCATTACCTTAGATGAGAATAGATTTGACCCCCGCTGTGAACCAATGAAACTTCCCGTCTGGCAAAAACTATAGCCCCCACTAGCAAATCAATTATCATAACCGGAAACGCCAATCAGAAATGTCGCCATTGGGAATGAAAAGGTGTCAGGTCGAGTAATTAGGGAAGAAATCGGTCAGTAATCAGTCAAATGATTGATGAATTCAGAGGGACGGATAGTGATGGTATGTCTTTGGAACTTAGTAGTTAGAGAGAATCGAGAAAAGTTCAGCCCATCTGATAACATAAAGGTGTTCCGCGCAAGATAACTCCCGATTCTACCAAGTAGCTTCTCTTTTTGATGTACCAATGACTAATCAGCGGTTCGCGCTTTCTGATTCATTTCCACAATTGTTTCTGTCTCGAACCCTCATCCCTCACTTCACTTGTAACAGTGTCTTTCTCAAGGCCAACAGTTAGTCGCTCTATTTCTCAGACAATTATTCATTCGTTCACTCGTCTCAGCATTTCTCTTAGAAAGATTTTGGAAACAAAAGCACGTGCCCACAGGCTTCAGTTCCATATATAACAAATGATCTGTCTGAAATCTCCCTTTCGAGTGAAAGAATGAACCTGTCAGAGATGGATCGACTCCCTCTTTCTGACATTTTCCCACAGTGTCCTGGGGTGAATTGAGAGACTGAGGGAAAGGAAAGAACCCTCAGGGTCGATTGATGATTTGATTGTGAGTGATAGGGGGAGCCATCTTGATCAGTCGATCTAGATCAAGGCAGGTTACGGTAGATCGTTGGTATACGGTAGGTTCCCATCATGAATCAGGGAAGGGATACGGTAGAATCTGTTCCCTCAGTCACACTTCCGGTCACTCCTTTGTGCTTTCGGACGGGAACTGCCTAAGGGTATGAATTCATGTGGTAGCGGATGGGCTCGGGGAATGAAACCATGGCGCTAATTTGTGAATAAGATGCAAATTCATTGAATTTCTTTTTCATAAAACTTGAAATGAGTTTCGCAATCAATTTATAAGAATGCGAAGTGGTCAATATAGTTTCAGTGTCTTACTCGTTCACAAAAACTATAAAAAAATCATTCACTGCTCGATTTGGCCATTCTTTCACTATCGCTTTTCGGACACTTTTACACAGAATCTTTTTTTAAATCACTGATGGTTCATCTTCGATCAGAGATAATCAATCTCAAATTTCATTCACATTTTAGCCCCACTCTGATCTCTATCAAGCACCGCCTCAGGAACATTCACATGATCACAGGCGGATATTTAGCACCAGCCTCCTTTGGAGAACTGAGTGAACCATTGTTTTATGCCCATTTATTCCTCCTTCAATCAAATGCTTCTCCAAGCTTTGATAGACGATGCTGTTGCTCTTATTGTAGGGAATAGCGAGTAATTTTTGATAACCATAAGCTAAAGAAATTACCCTTGTATTGTCACCCTCCCTCCTCAAAATTCTTCTCTTTACTCGTCGAAAGATTTTTATCTAGAGTTCCTTACTATTCAATCTTCCATTCAAACCCCTGATAGTTCGTATCAGCCCATCCAGTTTCTACCCTTCACACGTTCTCGCAATCTCTGACAGTCCTCAGCTGGTATGGCTCTCGCTCTCTCCGTTTCATCTCTCGCTTTCTCTGACCATCGAGAGATCATTGTCTATTGAGAGAGACAGACCATCAATGGCTTACGCAATTGTGTTCTCTCTTGTCAAATTCTGATGGGAAATGCAGAAACATCGAACCTTTTGACTCAATCCTCTCTGGTTTCAATTGCAAATCATCTAAAAGTGGGAGGAGTTCGGAGTATGCCATAAGCCAAAATCAGTGGCATCACAATCACTGGAAGAATAAAACCACAACCACTCTCTTCCCCTCTCCATTTCCCATGTAATCTCTCCGCTCTCACCCCAGCCTGGTCCCTCCATCCCCTGAGGGGATGGAAACTAGGCAACCATTGGTTAACCATCATTGGAAATCTCAACCACTATGCGTCACCATCTCCCCCTATCACATGCTATCTCGCCAGTCTCACACTCGCTTTGGACCCTCCCATCCCCACAGAGGGGGAGGAGCCTCCCTTGCCCCTCCTCCCTCTCCTCCCCTCGATCTTAGTTCACTTGATGAGCATAATCCGCACTATAACTACGCTTCTGTTAATTATCCCATTTTGTTAATTGATTAATCGATGATGACCCATTATCACATTTTTCATCATTTCAATCTTTGCAGCATATCAAGATCAAGAGTCGGATTCGAGCAAAGGGAAGAGTTTTCTCTTCATTAGCAGCATGAAATTTCTAATTCTGCTATCGCTGATCACTGGAGTTGCCTCGAATCTCATCTTTGGTAGATCAAATACCACATTTTAATCAATAAATCAATAATTGTAGGTCAATGCTCGCCAAATTCCTGTGAGAACCAAGCCTCGTGCATTCAATTCGAACCAAATCGCTTCTTTTGCCAGTAAGTTTCTTCTTTCTCCTTCCTTTTCATCAACCTTTGGTGATGAGTACTCATTCCTTTATTCATCCCATCCATGGGTCGACTCTTCCATCTGACTCAACTTGGGAACTGCACAGACTATCCTGTCTCCCATTCCTTCTTCTGATAACACACTTCCTCATAGGTCAACCGAGGTTACTGATATGATAATCGCGCGAGAGAATACACGAGATAGAGGAGTGGTTACTGTAGGGAAATGGGCCATGTTTGACTTTCTCACAACTTTCACGGTGTTGCTTACGGCGCTTGAGAGGCCTTTGAAGTTCAATTATCTCACTCTTGGATATCATTAAAGTCATTCTGATTGACCTCAGAGTGGTCAATCCATCCCTTTCAGTAGGAAAATTGCGCAATCCATCAATCTTGGTGCTCTATTCTTTCTAATCTCTTCATACGATACGCTTTCCCCTCATAGGCTAATATCACCCCACAGAATAAATTGACCCTAGGCTCTCACAGTGGTTTTCTCATCCGAATCGTAAAACTCCACAGGCGGTCTGCCTATATTTGCGTTCATTTTATGGCTATCACATTGACTGTGGTGGTTATGGGGCATAGTGGGAAACATCTCGGATCTATGAAGGGGAAGGGGAATTCAGATTGCCATAAGGCCACAGACGCAACGGTTTTTGCCAAAAAGACGCCAGAGTGAAAGAAAGTTGCAAAAAAGAGGAGGCGACAGGTATGATTCGTCATCACTTATGTTTCAGGGTTGAAAGAAAGGGGAAGGGAGTGAGGAAGAAACTGATTTCATTGCGGCTCGTTCTGCTAAAAATCAATATTCTTACAGATGTATCAGTTCACTTCATTCCGGCCTTCGATGCGAGATCACAAAATGTCAAAATGGTAAGCGATCGACCCAACTTCATCGAACTTTCTTTCCCTTTTTTGCAAGCGCATTCGACCCACAGTTCGCCCATTTAAAAGCAGTAAAACTATCCCTTTTCCTTTTCTACTTCATCTTGATTTATTCACCCAGAGACGTTCTCCTATTACACTCACTCACAGTGAATCACGATCATTCCACAGTTCAAGCCCCCTAAATTTCCCCCATCTGAAACCGTGGCTCCAGGGCCCACAAAAAGAGAGCCGACCTGTCTGTTTCCATCAATTTCAAGGATGAAAATGAGGGAAAACCTTCATGCGAAATGGGGCTGCGGTAAATTCTCAAAGTTCCTCTTGAAAAAACCGCAAGGCCGAATTCAATTGGTCTAGCGAAAAGTTTTCCGTAACAAACTCTTCTCTTTCCCAGGAGATTCGAACGTTCCTTGCGAGACTTCCGAGAATTGTGATGGTAAGTTGGAGATTGTATCTTCCTCTGATCTTTCCTTCCGAATACTAACCCATTCATTCGTTATCCTCCTCATACTCCACACTATCTTTCCTCTCTATTCGTCTCGCACCCTCTCATAATCCCGTTCTCTCTCGTCGCTCGCGCGATCTCAAAAGGGCGTACAATGTGTATTTTCTATGTGGGAATGCAGCTGGCGAATGAATTTCCGTAGACTCGACGGGTCATTTCGTAAAGTGTCAAAATGATGGATAGCAATGGGAAACGCGCGAATTTGTGAGACAAATGGCGTTTCGATTCTCAAATTTGTAAGCCAACCACTTTGACACAAGAAAGGACTATGGGAACATTCCTAGATTAGCGCATGCTCTTTTACCATTGTCTCTTCTCATGAACCCTTTTATCTAGTGAGAAGATCGGATTATTCGATGCCAGAGGGGCAGAATCTCAGTATTGATCTCCCCTCCCCTCTTCATCTATAATCTACCGTATCTGATACCTCCCATGGATCCCAAGTTGGGCATCGTTCAAACTTTACGCTCGATTAAACCGGTCGGTAGGCAGGCAAAGAGTCGATTCCCTTCAGTCTTTTTTTGGCCTTTCCCACTGATTTCTCTGAATTCTCCTATACACGAACGCACTCTCTCGCTCATCTCCTCAAGTTTCTTCTATTGATAGGGTAATGGGACACTTTTCTCTTTCTCTGGCGGTCTGCCTATATTTGCGTTCATTTTATGGCTATCACATTGACTGTGGTGGTTATGGGGCATAGTGGGAAACATCTCGGATCTATGAAGGGGAAGGGGAATTCAGATTGCCATAAGGCCACAGACGCAACGGTTTTTGCCAAAAAGACGCCAGAGTGAAAGAAAGTTGCAAAAAAGAGGAGGCGACAGGGTATGATTCGTCATCACTTATGTTTCAGGGTTGAAAGAAAGGGGAAGGGAGTGAGGAAGAAACTGATTTCATTGCGGCTCGTTCTGCTAAAAATCAATATTCTTACAGATGTATCAGTTCACTTCATTCCGGCCTTCGATGCGAGATCACAAAATGTCAAAATGGTAAGCGATCGACCCAACTTCATCGAACTTTCTTTCCCTTTTTTGCAAGCGCATTCGACCCACAGTTCGCCCATTTAAAAGCAGTAAAACTATCCCTTTTCCTTTTCTACTTCATCTTGATTTATTCACCCAGAGACGTTCTCCTATTACACTCACTCACAGTGAATCACGATCATTCCACAGTTCAAGCCCCCTAAATTTCCCCCATCTGAAACCGTGGCTCCAGGGCCCACAAAAAGAGAGCCGACCTGTCTGTTTCCATCAATTTCAAGGATGAAAATGAGGGAAAACCTTCATGCGAAATGGGGCTGCGGTAAATTCTCAAAGTTCCTCTTGAAAAAGACCGCAAGGCCGAATTCAATTGGTCTAGCGAAAAGTTTTCCGTAACAAACTCTTCTCTTTCCCAGGAGATTCGAACGTTCCTTGCGAGACTTCCGAGAATTGTGATGGTAAGTTGGAGATTGTATCTTCCTCTGATCTTTCCTTCCGAATACTAACCCATTCATTCGTTATCCTCCTCATACTCCACACTATCTTTCCTCTCTATTCGTCTCGCACCCTCTCATAATCCCGTTCTCTCTCGTCGCTCGCGCGATCTCAAAAGGGCGTACAATGTGTATTTTCTATGTGGGAATGCAGCTGGCGAATGAATTTCCGTAGACTCGACGGGTCATTTCGTAAAGTGTCAAAAATGATGGATAGCAATGGGAAACGCGCGAATTTGTGAGACAAATGGCGTTTCGATTCTCAAATTTGTAAGCCAACCACTTTGACACAAGAAAGGACTATGGGAACATTCCTAGATTAGCGCATGCTCTTTTACCATTGTCTCTTCTCATGAACCCTTTTATCTAGTGAGAAGATCGGATTATTCGATGCCAGAGGGGCAGAATCTCAGTATTGATCTCCCCTCCCCTCTTCAATCTATAATCTACCGTATCTGATACCTCCCATGGATCCCAAGTTGGCATCGTTCAAACTTTACGCTCGATTAAACCGGTCGGTAGGCAGGCAAAGAGTCGATTCCCTTCAGTCTTTTTTGGCCTTTCCCACTGATTTCTCTGAATTCTCCTATACACGAACGCACTCTCTCGCTCATCTCCTCAAGTTTCTTCTATTGATAGGGTAATGGGACACTTTTCTCTTTCTCTCGACTGGGGTAAGAGACAGTCGTAAAAAAAGAGCATTCGCTCTTGATTGAGAGCAGCAAAAAGCGACTGTGACTGGGTGATCCCGTGACCTGACGGGGCTATTGGAAGCTATTTGGGGGGATATCCAGATTGACAGGGAAGATATTCACCACCTCTGGGGATCAATTACATAATCTGTGTGTATGGATCGAGTGCCAATGATATAATAGGCACGACTTATTTACAACTGGGGATTAGGGAACGCGGATACAGTAGGCGTGAGACTAGGGCCATTACTGTATCCTGCGGATTACGGTAGACCCAACACGGATACAGTATCATGGTACTGAGTAATTACCGTACCCAAGGAGGTACGGTACCCCGGCTGGTTCTCAATCTGGGTCCGGGACCGGCTGTCGGGTTCCTTTGACAGGCGCAATCCATGATTGCACAGTCGATTGAGCTTCCATTATGGTCTATTATGATTGGAGATAATGATCCTTTCATGGGAGGGATATCCCTTTAGCGTGAAGCGATTATATCACTCTACCTAGAATGGATCAGTCTAAGAACTTTGAATCTCCTTCCATTGATTGGGAGTGAATCTGTCAATTCCCTCAATAAATCTTGTCAACTGGGTGTAGACAACATCACATTTCTCACTCTACGCGATCCAAGGGAGCTCTCCAACCCCCCTCCACTCTCCTTACTCCCCACCTTTCTTACCCCACAGATGCCCTCAGATCACTTCAACTTTAGTGGGTGCCACAAAATGGCCGAGCGAGAGGCCTCTAAATTTCCCATTAATCGGAGGGGGGATAATGAGATGCCCGCGACGCAAGAGCAGATGATATATTTTCCGAGATTTCAATCGATTGATCTACCGTAATCAGAAATTCTTTTCAGGACCCAACTGCCCTTCAAATGATGTATGCGAACGAGATCAACCTTGCATGAATAATGGAATTTGCACGAATACGGTAAGTCAATCGCAAACTGATCTACCGTACCAGCACTAAATTAGAGGATCGACACTTTCCCACGTTCTCAATGGAGCGCGCGACCATTTACTCCCCTAATTATCTGAAAGTGTGTCTCGAAATCTACCGTAATTTCTCTGTTTTGTGCCGCGCAAAAACCGGTTGAAAGTGAGAGAAAGTACAGTAAGGATGAAGAGTAATCTGGCTGGTCAGAGAGAGCAAAATGAAGAGACGATTAGCCGAAATTCGAAAGAAACCGCAGCTTTCTCACCATAAATCAAGCAAAAGTTCTGAGCGCGTCGCAAAGCGAGTTTTGATCGTGTCTCTGCCACTTTTTTTGCAATCTTCTTTGTGATCGCTAAACTCTTTGACCAACAGCCACCGAATCGTCTGACTCTCTCAACTTGCAATTGTCTCTCATCGATCAGAGAAGCGAGAGAGTATGGGAAATTGAGAGAGTCCGACCGCCCCTCGTAATTTCCCTTTGGCAGTTCTCTTCTGGAGGTGAATTCGCCCTTGGGCTCAACTATTCATGATCCTCCTATCGTTCTCACATCCTAACACGCCATAAATAGGCGAAATTGATGAGGTGCTAGGGGAATCGAGGGCCTGTGTGGATTTACCTTATGGGAAGGGCCTTTTACTCAAGGTTGAGTTGAGTTTCACGGATCAGTCAAGACAGAAGTGGCAGGTAGATGTGTAATAGATACCTCCTGTTGCTTGCTCTGAAAAAATATTATCTCGGAGTCTAACGCAAACTGTTTTACTAAATTGTTCCAATCTATCTCTCAATTCCACCATTTTCAGCCCTCCGGTTTCTCGTGCTCTTGCCCCCTTCATTCTCCGGATCACAATGCGAGCTTCAACTGTCTTGCAGCTCCAATCCTTCCGCAGCCGAAGCTTGCCAGAACGTTGGATACTGTACCTCAGAAGGTACGGTATTTGATCTCTGATCTTTGATTCTGATCTTTGATCTCTGATCTCTTCAGGTGACTGCATTTGCCCTCGCGGATGGGGCGGAGCGAGATGTGAAGTGGACGAGAACGAATGTGAGAGGAATCCGTGTCAAAATGTAAGTATTTTTGATCTTTGATCTTTGATCTCTAGGCGTACAAAATATTGATATTTGATCTCTTCCAGCTCGGCACTTGCATCAATCGTCGCGGTGGCTACATGTGCGTGTGTTTGGATGGATTCGAGGGCGAAAAGTGCGAAAGGAATAAGGTAAGAAGACTACCGTATTCTTGAGCTACCGCACTCCTCACCTACCGTAACCCCACTTCTCTTCAGGACGATTGCATCGGTCATCGCTGCGCTCCCGGATCTACCTGTGTTGATGGAGTTGGCTCGTACAGTTGCCAGTGTCCCGAGGGCAAAGGAGGTACGGTAGTTATTGATTGGCAAATAATCGATAATTGCCCTAATCAATCAATAATTCAGGCGTGTACTGTAACGAGACACTCGCTTGCCGACCGGACACGTGTACGAATGGATACTGTTTGGAGTCGAAATGCATCTGTGACTCCGGATGGACGGTGAGGGACCTTTGGTCTTTTAACTTTGATATCTTATAACTTCTGTTGGTGCTAACAGAAATGAAGTTTCACAGCCTCTTGAAAATCACGTAATTTCAACAGCACCGATTGATTCCATCTGGCGTTTTCAATGAATAAAAAAATGATTCGGATTGATTTATGATAGTTGATCTTTGATCTTTGCAGGGCGATCGTTGCTCCATTGACATGATGAGTGTGCTCTTTTTCCTTGTGCCGATGGTTCAACGTGCCTCAACAAGAATGGATCCTTTGACCTTTCGGAGTGCGATCGCGAGTGCTTCAGTGACGCCCAGGCGGTCGCCCTCTACATTGGAGCAATGGAAGCCAAGGAGGTACGGTAGATTCGGTGGTTACGGTAGATAGAATATCGATTTTTGTAGCCTCTCAACAAGTCAATGCCTATCCACTCTGCACTGGTCGAGAAACAGGGACGCTCGGAGACAGGAGAGAAGTCAAGTAAGTCGAAGGATACGGTAGGACAAAGATCAAAAGATCAACTTCCAGGTTCACTAACAACAATCGTTGCCGTAGTCGCCTTCATTGTCTTCGTGCAATCATGGTTGGTGGTGGGTGAAACGTCGACATATCCTAGATGCACCCGTTTGGATGCCACCATGTGAGTATCGTACCCTACCACACCTGAGGAGTGATCGAAAACTGATTTACTTGTGCATTTCCAGGCAAGGAGGCTGCAAAGGAATTCACCAGCAACTACTATTCCAATAATATTCTTGGAGTGAATGGATATCAAGGATTCCAGGTGCTTATTTGATTACATTTGTGTGAGATCAATTAGGCTTCACTTCTAATCGAAAGTCAAGTGGTGTTTGAAATGTGCAATCTAGGTCATTCACCGATCAATAATCGAGAGCGCTTTCAATGTCACACGTGCTCTTGCCCTCGAGGTTTCGGCGGCCGACTCTGCACTATTCCAACCAATTGCAGTACCGCAGACAAGTATGTCAATAATCGATAATTGACTACCGTAACCCGCAATCTTCCCTTCAGGATAGACTCTTCCCATTGCTCGCTCAGCGGATGCTCACAACTGGCCGGTAACGGTATATGCAATCAGGAATGCAATCATTTCGCATGTGGTTATGATGGAGGAGACTGTTCCGCGGGTACCGTACCCTTCTCGAGGTACGGTAGACACACTCCAATTGACTATCGATAACTGACTTTATTCAGATGTCCCGATGCTTCGTTCTGCGCTCGTCGATTCAAGGATGATCAGTGCGATGAGCAATGCAACAATGAGAATTGCCTATTTGACGGCTTTGATTGTGCAGGACCGAAACCGGAAATTCGCAAGAACGGCACGATTGTGAGGACGACTTTTACTAATAGTTCACGCAATGCAAAAGTGACTCGATATAGAATTGGTAAATTACAGACCGACATCACACTAATCGTGCTCGCGAAACCGGCTTATTTCGTACGGACAGTGGATGATTTTCTGAGTTTACTCGCTGACAGACTCAGAACTACCGTAACAGTGAAGAAGAGCAAGGGGTCAATGGAAGTATTTGAGTGGAATTCAGAAAGTGGTCAAGGCCAAAGTGTCGATTTCGGATCGCGAACTGATGCGAGATTTGAATTCCGTAATCGCTACAAGCGATCAACCGAGAAGATTCTCCACGGAATCCTTGTGGTCGTTCAGGTAATGAACCACCGTAACCCAAGGATTACTGTAATTTTAATCGATTTCCAGGTGGACCTTTCGGAGTGCGATCGCGAGTGCTTCAGTGACGCCCAGGCGGTCGCCCTCTACATTGGAGCAATGGAAGCCAAGGAGGTACGGTAGATTCGGTGGTTACGGTAGATAGAATATCGATTTTGTAGCCTCTCAACAAGTCAATGCCTATCCACTCTGCATGGTCGAGAAACAGGGACGCTCGGAGACAGGAGAGAAGTCAAGTAAGTCGAAGGATACGGTAGGACAAAGATCAAAAGATCAACTTCCAGGTTCACTAACAACAATCGTTGCCGTAGTCGCCTTCATTGTCTTCGTTGCAATCATGGTTGGTGTGGGTGTGAAACGTCGACATATCCTAGATGCACCCGTTGGATGCCACCATGTGAGTATCGTACCCTACCACACCCTGAGGAGTGATCGAAAACTGATTTACTTGTGCATTTCCAGGCAAGGAGGCTGCAAAGGAATTCACCAGCAACTACTATTCCAATAATATTCTTGGAGTGAATGGATATCAAGGATTCCAGGTGCTTATTTGATTACATTTTGTGTGAGATCAATTAGGCTTCACTTCTAATCGAAAGTCAAGTGGTGTTTGAAATGTGCAATCTAGGTCATTCACCGATCAATAATCGAGAGCGCTTTCAATGTCAGACCTTCGGTGAGCCTTCCTCCAAGATGCCGCTCCAGTCTACAAGACCAGAGCCGATCCAATCCCTCTCTCCGCATCAAATAAACTGGAATTGGCGGCGATGGGAGACGAGAGAATCTCTCCAGAGGTAAATTGACAAAAATCTTCTTCTCGAAACGTCCTGAACTGAGATCACGCAATGGAAAAATTTCCCGGATTGAAGAAATTGGTAAAACGAGTCACCAATTCCTCTTTCAGCACCGTCCCCTCGCTTCCCAATCGACTCGATACTCTCGCACTCCTCTGCACTGGTTGGCATTGAATACGAAGAAAAGTTCAGCCGATATCGAATCTGATTGTCTTGTTCTTCTATCGTTCGGAGTGGATGTGAATGCCCAAGATATGGGTATGCATTGTTATTCACCCGCTCTTTGATTTCTAATAGGGGCTTTCTAAATGGCATGTTATTCAGCACTGCAACCAAATTGCCAATCTATCAAGAGTTTTTCTTATCTTTTCTGTAATAACTTGACGTGGTCGACGATTACCAATGCACCATTGAGTTTTCTCATCCTGACAACATTCAGACGGCAATACGGCCCTTCACTACGCCTGCGAGAACGTCCGTCTTCCCATCGTCAGAAGACTGTTGGAGGCAGGAGCCGATCCATCGATCGATAACGAGGTTCGAAGTTTGATCTTTGATCTCTAAATCTGATCTTTTTACCTTTGCAGCTCGACATGACTCCGCTTCACGTCGCTGCCCAGTGCGGCGATGACAAATGCATGGAATTGCTGATCGCTCACAAGTTCTACAAGGATCCGGTGAGTTTAGGCAGTGTTTTAGTCTAGATTTATCGGAATTTTAAGTAATTTTGACCGGATTTTGGATAAAGCTCATTGGAATCTTCTTTAAATTATATATAAAATGAGGATTTCAGACTAAATTCGAGCTAGTCGATCTAGAGGACCGCACTGTTCTCATGCTTTACGCTGCCAAATGCACTCACTCAACCAGAGGAGCCGAGATACTGCTCAAAGCCGGAGCTGATGTAACTATGCCGGAGATAAGGTTTGATCGTTGATCTTTGATCTCTGACCCCTGATCTTGATCTTTCAGAAGCGCTCGCACTTCTACAAGGGAAGGACGGCTCTGCATCACGCGGCTCAATCTAACACTGACAATGCAAAAATGATCCAATTTCTCGTTTCGAAGAATGCGAACAAAGTGAGTTTCATAGAGTTTTCAAAATATTCGAAAACGTTCGATGGTTGGATCGTATGACTCCGAAAAAAGGAAAAAAATAAATTTAATATTTTTAAAAATATAATTATTGTAGATAATTAAATTGCAGGACGCTCAAGACGTAGAGGAGGCGACTCCTCTCTGGCTTGCCGTCAATAGAGACAATTTCATGGCTGTAGATGAACTTCTGAAGGCCGGTGCGAGTCTGGTTAGTGATTACATCATCATTAGGAAATCAATAACCGTAATCAACGATTATCGATTTTTCTTTCAGGATTTCGCTGATCAGAAGGAGCGAACGCCGAGAGACTGGCTGCCGATAAGGGTTACACCCTCATCGCCGAGAGGTTGGTTCTGCCTTTTCCCAAATCACTTGAATTCTTGACAATTTTCCATTGCGTGAGGCGCGTTCTGTCATTTACCAATGATTCTTCAGACTTCGAGTGGCTCGTGCTCGTTGTCCGATCATTGGCCTGTCATCCTTCAACTTCCCCTCTCGATCGACCCTCATCCAGCCGACGCAGCCGCCGAGAATCATCAAGGTAATTAGCATAATTAACTTAATAATTAATAATTAATAATTAAGAAACCGACAATCAAGAAGATCAAGTCACCAACCCCGTCTTCAGAAGGCACGACCCCTTCGCCGCCCGGACTCAAGGTGCGGTGTGGCTCTTTCTGACGTTTACTGATTTGTTTTCTGCTCAATTTTCGACAGGATCAGCGTTTTCTGCCTTTTACCAATCACATCATCCTACTTGCAGGCCTCGACATCGTCCGGTCCTTCGTTCCTTGACTCGCCCATTCCGATCAGGGTGGTCGTCATTCGTCCTCTTCCGAGATTGGCAGTCCCCTCTACACGCCCTCTTCACACAGCAGCCACTGCAGCATCTCCAGGTTTGTGGTGTACTCGGTTTCTGTCGTTTCCCAATAGCTCCTATTCGCGACATTTCTCCATTGCGTGAGGTCATTCTGTCATTTCAGACTATGCAGCCGGCAGCGATGCGACCCTCACCGCCCTACGATACACACGACCCGAACAATGGATTCTACCCCTCCCTCTGCCTGCCTCCTCTGGCTCTTAGCCAGCAACCGCCAGCCTGTGCTTACGCAACTCAGAATGATGTGAGATACCAACAGTATCCCACCTACAATCCACCTGCGTGCGTCTATCAGAATCAACAGTAGAAGTATGTTGTATCGTACCGAATGAAAATTTCGGTACGAATCGCAATAAATTGGCAAAAATTGGCAATTTTGGTTACTTTTGAAAATATTGTTCAAAACACAATTTCCTGAGCCGTCTTTGGGCTTGTTCGACGCGCCGTAGCGTTCTCTACAGGATTTCATTATTAAAAATAATTAAATATTTTTAAAAAGTCATGAAAATCATTAAAAAAGACATTGTATCATTACGGTGGTTAGCATTGTAGTTTGTAGTTTGCAAAAATTTGGAAATTTCTGCTAACCACAGTAATGAATAGCATATCATTTTTAATTTTTCGTGCTTTTCTAAAATTATTTATCTATTTTTAATAATAAGAAGTGGTAGAGTACGCGACGGCGCATCGAACAAGCCCAAAGACGTCTCAGGAAATTGTGTTGAACGATTCACTGGAAAAAGTAACCAAAAATTGCCAATTTTTGCCAATTTTTTGCGATTCGTACCGAAATTTTCATTCGGTACGATAGATTAGTTATCCATAACGCCGCCACATTTATTTCCCTTCTGCTTTTCCTCTTTGTTGTAGATCGTACCTATTCTTATCCTCGTATCTTCAATTTTTGTCTCGATTTTTAGTATTATACGAGTAGGAATGCCTGTATACGAGTATTATTTCCCGCATGGTTTAAACTTTCTTATACGAGTAGATGTTCATTGAATGTATTGTGCTTATCCTTGGAATAAAATATCAAAGCCAATTTGTTATTTTGTATTTATTTTTACATTTTGAGCCGACAGAAAAGAGAGGTCTCAATTAGACAAACTGCAAACCTTGAAAATATAATAGGTAACATATCACGATTCTCATTAAAAAAGTGTCTAGATTAAAAATCTGGATAACTATTCATTTTTCGAAGAAATTATTGATATTAAATTTATTTTTTTCCTTTTTTTTCGGAGTCATACGATCCAACCATCGAACGTTTTCGAATATTTTGAAAACTCTATGAAACTCACTTTGTTCGCATTCTTCGAAACGAGAAATTGGATCATTTTTGCATTGTCAGTGTTAGATTGAGCCGCGTGATGCAGAGCCGTCCTTCCCTTGTAGAAGTGCGAGCGCTTCTGAAAGATCAAAGATCAGGGGTCAGAGATCAAAGATCAACGATCAAACTTATCTCCGGCATAGTTAACATCAGCTCCGGCTTTGAGCAGTATCTCGGCTCCTCTGATTGAGTGAGTGCATTTGGCAGCGTAAAGCATGAGAACAGTGCGGTCCTCTAGATCGACTAGCTCGAATTTAGTCTGAAATCCTCATTTATATAATAATTTAAAGAAGATTCCAATGAGCTTTATCCAAAAATCCGGTCAAAATTACTTAAAATTCGATAAATCTAGACTAAAACACTGCCTAAACTCACCGGATCCTTGTAGAACTTGTGAGCGATCAGCAATTCCATGCATTTGTCATCGCCGCACTGGGCAGCGGACGTGTGAAGCGGAGTCATGTCGAGCTGCAAAGGTAAAAAGATCAGATTTAGAGATCAAAGATCAAACTTCGAACCTCGTTATCGATCGATGGATCGGCTCCTGCCTCCAACAGTCTTCTGACGATGGGAAGACGGACGTTCTCGCAGGCGTAGTGAAGGGCCGTATTGCCGTCTGAATGTTGTCAGATGAGTAAAACTCAATGGTGCATTGGTAATCGTCGACCACGTCAAGTTATTACAGAAAAGATAAGAAAAACTCTTGATAGATTGGCAATTTGGTTGCAGTGCTGAATAACATGCCATTTAGAAAGCCCCTATTAGAAATCAAGAGCGGGTGAATAACAATGCATACCATATCTTGGGCATTCACATCCACTCCGAACGATAGAAGAACAAGACAATCAGATTCGATATCGGCTGAACTTTTCTTCGTATTCAATGCCAACCAGTGCAGAGGAGTGCGAGAGTCGAGTCGATTGGGAAGCGAGGGGACGTGTGCTGAAAGAGGAATTGGTGACTCGTTTTACCAATTTCTTCAATCCGGGAAATTTTCCATTGCGTGATCTCAGTTCAGGACGTTTCGAGAAGAAGATTATTGTCAATTTACCTCTGGAGAGATTCTCTCGTCTCCCATCGCCGCCAATTCCAGTTATTTGATGCGGAGAGAGGGATGGATCGGCTCGGTCTTGTAGACTGGAGCGGGCATCTTGGAGGAAGGCTCACGAAGGTTCTGACATGAAAGCGCTCTCGATTATTGATCGGGTGAATGACCTAGATTGCACATTTCAAACACCACTTGACTTCGATAGAAGTGAAGCCTAATTGATCTCACACAAAATGTAATCAAATAAGCACCTGGAATCCTTGATATCCATTCACTCCAAGAATATTATTGGAATAGTAGTTGCTGGTGAATTCCTTTGCAGCCTCCTTGCCTGGAAATGCACAAGTAAATCAGTTTTCGATCACTCCTCAGGGTGTGGTAGGGTACGATACTCACATGGTGGCATCCAAACGGGTGCATCTAGGATATGTCGACGTTTCACACCCACACCAACCATGATTGCAACGAAGACAATGAAGGCGACTACGGCAACGATTGTTGTTAGTGAACCTGGAAGTTGATCTTTTGATCTTTGTCCTACCGTATCCTTCGACTTACTTGACTTCTCTCCTGTCTCCGAGCGTCCCTGTTTCTCGACCAGTGCAGAGTGGATAGGCATTGACTTGTTGAGAGGCTACAAAAATCGATATTCTATCTACCGTAACCACCGAATCTACCGTACCTCCTTGGCTTCCATTGCTCCAATGTAGAGGGCGACCGCCTGGGCGTCACTGAAGCACTCGCGATCGCACTCCGAAAGGTCCACCTGGAAATCGATTAAAATTACAGTAATCCTTGGGTTACGGTGGTTCATTACCTGAACGACCACAAGGATTCCGTGGAGAATCTTCTCGGTTGATCGCTTGTAGCGATTACGGAATTCAAATCTCGCATCAGTTCGCGATCCGAAATCGACACTTTGGCCTTGACCACTTTCTGAATTCCACTCAAATACTTCCATTGACCCCTTGCTCTTCTTCACTGTTACGGTAGTTCTGAGTCTGTCAGCGAGTAAACTCAGAAAATCATCCACTGTCCGTACGAAATAAGCCGGTTTCGCGAGCACGATTAGTGTGATGTCGGTCTGTAATTTACCAATTCTATATCGAGTCACTTTTGCATTGCGTGAACTATTAGTAAAAGTCGTCCTCACAATCGTGCCGTTCTTGCGAATTTCCGGTTTCGGTCCTGCACAATCAAAGCCGTCAAATAGGCAATTCTCATTGTTGCACTGCTCATCGCACTGATCATCCTTGAATCGACGAGCACAGAACGAAGCATCGGGACATCTGAATAAAGTCAGTTATCGATAGTCAATTGGAGTGTGTCTACCGTACCTCGAGAAGGGTACGGTACCCGCGGAACAGTCTCCTCCATCATAACCACATGCGAAATGGTTGCATTCCTGATTGCATATACCATTTCCGGCCAGTTGTGTGCATCCGCTGAGCGAGCAATGGGAAGAGTCTATCCTGAAGGGAATATTGCGGGTTACGGTAGTCGATTATCGATTATTGACTTACTTGTCTGCAGTACTGCAATTGGTAGGAATAGTGCAGAGTCGGCCGCCGAAACCTCGAGGGCAAGAGCAAGTGTAGCCACTGAATCATTTTATATAAAGTGTTTCATAGTTTGTGTTCATTGTTTTCCAAAACTAAACATGAAATCGCCAGACTAGACATTGCATTTTTTTTAGAAGAACAGTCCAGAAGAATTAAATAGCTGAAAGATAATGCGCTATCATAAAATGGCTGAAACACATTTCGAACCATGCTTGCAATTTCTGCTCCGAAATCACTGTTGCCTACAGTATCCCTCATCTACCGTACCCTCCACTTACAGTATCTCTCCCTGGTCCCGATCGCAAATCTTGTTCTCTGTGCACGAGGCTGTTTCGCATGGATCAGAGTAAGTCAATTGACAGTTTGGCCCGTCGTATCCGGCCCGACACTGGCATTGATTTCTCACGCATCGACCACCGTTGAGACATTCACGATGACCTGGAATATTGATTTTGTTTGATACTATAGTAGGTTATTGTTTGATCAAGGATACTCAAGGATCAAGGATAGGAAGTAGGCACTGTAGTCGATTGATTCATTCATGGTTTGACAGTCATCTACGATAGCAAACAATGAATGAATAGGTTTCATCACTGCTTCAATACTAATATTTTCATCACTGATCAAAGGAGCAGGAGCAGGATTGCGTTGTACATAAAAAATACATAATAAAACTGACTTCCGCAAGTGGCCGATTCGCATCTCAGTCCCGTTCTTCCCTCTGGACAGATACATTCAAAGGATCCATCTTGTTGAGGCACGTTGAACCATCGGCACAAGGAGAAAGAGCACACTCATCAATGTCAATGGAGCAACGATCGCCCTGTAAAGATCAAAGATCAACTATCATAAATCAAGCCGATTCATTTTTTATTCATTGAAAACACCAGATGTAATCAATCGGTGCTGTTGAAAATACGTGATTTTCAAGAGGCAGTGAAAGTTCATTTCTGTTAGCACCAACAGAAGTTACAAGATATCAAAGTTAAAAGACCAAAGGTAACTCACCGTCCATCCGGAGTCACAGATGCATTTCGACTCTAAACAGTATCCATTCGTACACGTGTCCGGTCGGCAAGCGAGTGTCTCGTTACAATACACGCCTGAATTATGATTAATTAGGGCAATTATCGATTATTTGCCAATCAATAACTACCGTACCTCCTTTGCCCTCGGGACACTGGCAACTGTACGAGTCCACTCCATCAACGCAGCTCGATCCGGGGGCGCAGCGATGACCGATGCAATCGTCCTGAAGAGAAGTGGGGTTACGGTAGGTTAGGAGTACGGTAGCCTAAGAATACGGTAGCTCAAGAAAACGGTAGTCTTCTTACCTTATTCCTTTCGCACTTTTCGCCCTCGAATCCATCCAAACACACGCACATGTAGCCACCACGACGATTGATGCAAGTGCCGAGCTGGAAGAGATCAAATATCAATATTTTGTACGCCTAGAGATCAAAGATCAAAGATCAAAAATACTTACATTTTGACACGGATTCCTCTCACATTCGTTCTCGTCCACTTCACATCTCGCTCCGCTCCATCCACGAGGGCAAATGCAGTCACCTGAAGAGATCAGAGATCAAAGATCAGAATCAAAGATCAGAGATCAAATACCGTACCTTCTGAGGTACAGTATCCATCGTTCTGGCAAGCTTCGGCTGCGGAAGGATTGGAGCTGCAGGACAGTTGAAGCTCGCATTGTGATCCGGAAAAATGAAGGAGGCAAGAGCACGTGAAACCGGAGGGCTGAAAATGGTGGAATTGAAAGACAGATTGGAAAAATTTAGTAAAACAGTTTGCGTTAGACTCCGAGATATTTTTTTCAGAGCAAGCAACAGGAGGTATCTATTACATCTAACTGCCACTTCTGTTTTGACTGATCCGTGAAACTCAACTCAACCTTGAGTAAAAGACCTCCTTCCCATAAGGTAAATCCACACAGGCCCTCCATTCTCTAGCACCTCATCAATTTCGCCTATTTATGGCGGTTTAGGATGTGAGAACGATAGGAGGATCATGAATAGTTGAGCCCAAGGGCGAATTCACCTCCAGAAGAGAACTGCCAAAGGGAAATTACGAGGGGCGGTCGGACTCTCTCAATTTCCCATACTCTCTCGCTTCTCTGATCGATGAGAGACAATTGCAAGTTGAGAGAGTCAGACGATTCGGTGGCGGTGGTCAAAGAGTTTAGCGATCACAAAGAAGATTGCAAAAAAAGTGGCAGAGACACGATCAAAACTCGCTTTGCGACGCGCTTAGAACTTTGCTTGATTTATTGTGAGAAAGCTGCGGTTTCTTTCGAAATTCGGCTAATCGTCTCTTCATTTTGCACACTATCTCGTCACTCTGGCCAGTCGGATTACTCTTCATCCTTACTGTACTTTCTCTCACTTTCAACCGGTTTTGCGCAGCGCAAACGGAGAAATTACGGTAGATTTCGAGTCACACTTTCGGATAATTAGGGGAGTAAATGCTCGCGCGCTCCATTGAGAACATGGGAAAGTGTTGATCCTCTAATTTAGTGCTGGTACGGTAGATCAGTTTGCGATTGACTTACCGTATTCGTGCAAATTCCATTATTCGTGCAAGGTTGATCTCGTTCGCATACATCATTTGAAGGGCAGTTGGGTCCTGAAAAGAATTTCTGATTACGGTAGATCAATCGATTGAAATCTCGGGAAATATATCATCTGCTCTTGCGTCGCGGGCATCTCATTATTCCCCCTCCGATTAATGGGAAATTTAGAGGCCTCTCGCTCGGCCATTTTGTGGCACCCACTAAAGTTGAAGTGATTTGAGGGCATCTGTGGGGTAAGAAAGGGGGGAGTAAGGAGAGTGGAGGGAGGAAAGGTTGGAGAGCTCCCCTAGATCGCGTAGAGTGAGAAATGTGATGTTGTCTACACCCAGTTGACAAGATTTATGGAGGGAATTGACAGATTCACTCCCAATCAATGGGAGGAGATTCAAAGTTCTTAGATTGATTCATTCTAGTTGAGTGATGTAATCGCTTCGCACTAAAGGGATAACCTTCCCATGATAGATCATTATCTTCAATCATAATAGCATAATAGAAGCTCAATCGACTGTGCAATCATGGATTGCGCCTGTCAAAGGAACCCGACAGCCGGTCCCGGACCCAGATTGAGAACCAGCCGGGGTACCGTACCTCCTTGGGTACGGTAATTACTCAGTACCATGATACTGTATCCGTGTTGGGACTACCGTAATCCCCAGGATACAGTAATGGCCCTAATCTCACGCCTACTGTATCCGCGTTCCCTAATCCACAGTTGTAAATAAGTCGTGCCTATTATATCATTAACACTAGATCCATACACACAGATTATGTAATTGATCCCCAGAGGTGTTGAATATCTTCCCTGTCAATCTGGATACCCCCCCCCAAATAGCTTCCAATAGCCCGTCAGGTCACGGGATCACCTAGTCACAGTCGCTTTTTTGCTGCTCTCAATCAAGAGCGAATGCTCTTTTTACGACTGTCCCCCAGTCGAGAGAAAGAGAAAAGTGTCCATTACCCTATCAATAGAAGAAACTTGAGGAGATGAGCGAGATAGTGCGTTCGTGTATAGGGAGTTCAGAGAAATCAGTGGGAAGGCCAAAAAAAGACTGAAGGGAATCGATCTTTGCCTGCCTACCGACCGGTTTAATCGAGCGTAAAGTTTGAACGATGCCCAACTTGGGATCCATGGGAGATATAAGATACGGTAGATTATAGATTGAAGAGGGGAGGGGAGATCAATACTGAGATTCTGCCCCTCTGGCATCGAATAATCCGATCTTCTCATTAGATAAAAGGGTTCATGAGAAGAGACAATGGTAAAAGAGCATGCGCTAATCTAGGAATGTTCCCATAGTCCTTTCTTGTGTCAAAGTGGTTGGCTTACAAATTTGAGAATCGAAACGCCATTTGTCTCACAAATTCGCGCGTTTCCCATTGCTATCCATCATTTTTGACACTTTACGAAATGACCCGTCGAGTCTACGGAAATTCATTCGCCAGCTGCATTCCCACATAGAAAATACACATTGTACACCCTTTTGAGATCGCTCGAGCGACGAGAGAGAACGGGATTATGAGAGGGTGCGAGACGAATAGAGAGGAAAGATAGTGTGGAGTATGAGGAGGATAACGAATGAATGGGTTAGTATTCGGAAGGAAAGATCAGAGGAAGATACAATCTCAAACTTACCATCACAGTTTTCTGAAGTCTCGCAAGGAACGTTCGAATCTCCTGGAAAAGAGAAGAGTTTGTTACGGAAAACTTTTCGCGAGACCAATTGAATTCGGCCTTGCGGTCTTTTTCAAGAGGAACTTTGAGAATTTACCGCAGCCCCATTTCGCATGAAGATTTCCCTCATTTTCATCCTTGAAATTGATGGAAACAGACAGGTCGGCTCTCTTTTTGTGAGCCCTGGAGCCATGGTTTCAGAGGGGGGGGGGAGTTTAGGGGTCTTGAACTGTGGAATGATTCACTGTGAGTGAGTGTAATAGGAGAACGTCTCTGGGAGAATAAATCAAGATAAAGAAGAGAATGAAGAGGGAAAGTTTTACTGCTTTTAAATGGGAGAACTGTGGGTCGAATGCGCTTGCAAAAAAGGTGAAAGAAAGTTTTGAGTAGATCGCTTACCGTTTTGGCATTTTGTGATCTCACAGCGAAGACCAGAATGAAGTGAACTGATACATCTGAAAGAATATTTATTGATTTTTTTAAAATCCAAGACCAAGTTCCTCGATCAGTTTGTTTTCTCCCATTCTTTCCACCCTGAAACATAAGTGATGACGAATCATATCTGACCCTGTCGCCTCCTCTTTTTTGCAACTTTCTTTCACTCTGGCGTCTTTTTGGCAAAAACCGGTGCGTCTGTGGCCTTATGGCAAACTGAATTCCTCCCCTTCCCCTTCTTATATCCGAAGAAAAGATCCGAGATGTTTCCCACTATGCCCCATAACCACACCACAGTCAATGTGATAGCCATAAAATGAACGCAAATATAGGCAGACCGCCTGTGGAGTTTTACGATTCGGATGAGAAAACCACTGTGAGAGCCTAGGGTCAATCTATTCTGTGGGGGAGGGGGGGGTGATATTAGCCTATGAGTAGGGGCCACAACGTAGATTGCCGAATTGTCACAATCCGGTCAAATTTGTGTCCAAACTGTCCCTCATGAACCCAATAACATCACCCTTTTTACCGTTTGTTGATATCTTGTCTCTGAGCTGCGCTACAGCCCGAGAAGAACGCGCGAATGGCACCGTTGGAGAGGGGGGGAAAGGCGAGACGACATGGAAAGGGGCGGAGCCTATTCTGCCCATTTCCCTCATCTCAGCCGGCCATAGTTTCACCAAGTCGAGCTTGCGCTTTGCGACGCTCAAAGTCGAAATCGAAGGAAGGTATAGGCGAGAGCGTGCGCTTGTCCCACCGGGTAAGAACAGCGGAGAGAGCGAGGCGGAGGGAGAGGGAGTGTGGTGTGTCTCTCCCCCCTCTCCTCTCATTTGACTATCCCCTCTGGCGCTCACACTGTGTTTAGCGTGAGTAGGAAGCGAGGAAATACGCGCGTACTGAAACCTTTAAAACAAAGTCACAAGCTTTTGAAGCATGCTAAAATTCTGTTTTTTTCACTAAACTTCCTAAAATATTCGTATTTGTCGAAAAATTGCTGCCCAACCAAAAAATGCACACTGCAACCCGTCAAAACGGCCTATTCCCATCGTTTAGGTTCAATTTTGACCTACTCAGTGAAGATGTGCACATTTTGGGCAGTGCTCAATCGATTGGGAATCCCAGTAGCTATCCAGCGCACTTTAGAATGAGTGATTTGGTCAAGAATGAACCTTGTGACTTTGATTTCTCGCGTTTTGTGGGGAGTCGTGTCTCATCAAAGTGGGCGGAGCTTGTGGCCCCTACCTATGAGGGAGGAAAGCGTATCGTATGAAGAGATTAAAAAGAATAGAGCCCCCAGATTGACGTATTGCGCAATTTGTTTACTGAAAGAGATAGATTGAACAGTCTGAGGTCAATCAGAATGACTTTAATGATATCCAAAATGAGATAATTGAACTTCAAAGGCCTCTCAAGCGCCGTAAGCAACACCGTGAAAGTTGTGAGAAAGTCAAACATGGCCCATTTCCCTACAGTAACAACCCCTCTACCTCGTGTATTCTCTCGCGCGATTATCATATCAGTAACCTCGGTTGACCTATGAGGAAGTGTGTTATCAGAAGAAAGAATGGGAGACAGGATAGTGTGTGCTGTTCCCAAGTTGAGTCAGATAGAAGAGTAGAAACATGGATAGAATGAATAAAGGAATGAGTACTCATCACCAAAGGTTGATGAAAAGAGGATGGGAGATGTGGGAACTTACTGGCAAAAGAAGCGATTTGGTTCGAATTGAATGCACGAGGCTTGGTTCTCACAAGAATTTGGAGAACATTGACCTACAATTATTGATTTATCGATTTCAATTTGGCTTTTGACCTACCAAAGATGAGATTCGAGGCAACTCCAGTGATCAGCGATAGCAGAATTAGAAATTTCATGCTGCTAAAGAAGAGAAAACTCTTCCCTGTGCTCGAATCCGACTCTTGATCTTGATATGCTGTAGAGAAATGAATAGATGATATTGATAATGGGTTATCAGCGATTAATCAATTAACATGCTTAGATAATTAACAGAAACGTAGGGCTTTGTGCGGATTATGCTCATCAAGTGAACTAAGATCGAGGGGAGGAGGGAGGGGCAAGGGCCCCTCCCTCCTCCACCCTCTCCGCCCCCTCTGTGGGAGGGGAGGGACCGGGCTGGGGTGTGAGCGGCGAGAGTGCATGTGATAGGGGGAGATGGTGTTGGGACGCATAGTGTTTAAGATGATGGTTCCTGATGACGGTTACGTAATGGTTGCCCAGCCTCCGCCCCTCTGGCTATGGGAGGAACCGGGTTGGAGCTAATGAGAGCGGTGCTATAGGATGGGAAAAGAGGAGGGGAGAGGGAGTGGTTGTGGTTTTTGTCTCCCAAGTGGTTGTGTGCTTCCAATTGTGGCTATGGTTTACATTTGTGGGTTTGGCCTATGGCTTACCCAAAACGCGCCTTTTCGATGATTGTCTCGTTTAAGAGTAAATCCAGAGAGGATTGCGTCTAAAAGTTCGATGTTTCTGTATTTCCCTTCAATGATCAGAATTCGACAAGAGGGCCCATTGATTGCGCAAGCCCATTGATGGTCTGCATCTCTCTATAGGAAATGATCTCCCTACGTCAGAGAAAGCGAGAGAGCAGGGGAAATAAAGAGAGCGAGAGAAAAAACAGCTGAGAACTGTCAGCGCTTGCGAGAACGTGTCAAGTAAAGCGACTGGGATGGGCTGATTCGAAATATCAGGGGTTTGTATGGGTGAAATGACATCTAGGAACCCTGGAAAACCGCCATGCTTCCTAAAACAATGACATAAGTCTTCCCAAACAATAAACAGTCTATCGACGCTTGAGAAAGCCATTGATTGAAGGAGGAATAAATGGGCGTCAAACAATGGTTCACTCAGTTACAAAGGAGGCTGGTGCTAAATATCCGCCTGTGATCATGTGAATGTTCCCTGAGGCGGTGCTTCATAGGGATCAGAGAGGGGCTAAAATGTGAATGAAAAGTTCCATCAGTTTATCTCTATCTATCTGAATTGGGATGGTCTGGCTAGAGTCATGAATCTCACCTATGAGTTATGCCAAATGACATGCGGAACAATCTAGATATTTAATTCTGCTTGCGAAGGTGGGCTAATTATTTAATTTCGTAAAAAAAAGAACCATCAACTAATCCATCCTGCTTACATTGTTCATGAATTCAATGTGAAACTTATTTCGAGCTGTATGAAATTCAAGCAATATTATTTCACATCTCATTCACAAATTAGCACCTTGGTTTCATTCCCCGAGCCCATCCGCTACCACATGAATTCATCCCCTTAGGCAGTTCCCGTCCGAAAGCACAAAGGAGTGACCGGATGTGATATTGAGGGAACAGATTCTACCGTATACCTTCCCTGATTCATGATGGGAACCTACCGTATACCAACAATATACCGTAACCTGCCTTGATCTAGATCGACTGATCAAGATGGCTATCCCTATCACTCACAATCAAATCATCAATTGGCCCTGAGGGTTCTTTCCTTTCCCTCAGTCTCTCAATTCACCCCAGGACACTGTGGGAAAATGTCAGAAAGAGGGAGTCGATCCATCTCTGACAGTTTCATTCTTTCACTCGAAAGGGAAATTTCAGACAGATCATTTGTTATTTGGGAATAGAAGCTTGAGGGGCACGTGCCTTTGTTCCCAAAATCATTCTAAGAGAAATGCTGAGAAGAGTGAACGAATGAATAATTGTCTGAGAAATAGAGCGACTAACTGTTGACCTTGAGAAAGACACTGTTACTAGTGAAGTGAGGGGATGGGGGTTCGAGACAGAAACAATAGTGGAAATGAATCAGAAAGAGTGAACCGCTGATTAGTCATTGGTACATCAAAAGGAGAAGCTACTTCTTAGATTCGGGAGTTATCTTAGGGCGGAAAACCTTTATGTTATCAGATGGGCTGAACTTTTCTCGATTCTCTCTAACTACTAAGTTCCAAAGACATCCCATCACTCTCCGTCCCCCTGGATCAATCAATCATTTGACTGATTACTGACCGATTTTATCCCTAATTACTCGATCTGACACCTTTTCATTCCCAATGGTGACATTTCTGATTAGCGTTTCCGGTTATGATAATTGATTTGCTGGTGGGGGCTATGGTTTTTGCCAGACGGGAAGTTTCATTGGTTCACAGCGGGGTCAAATCTATTCTCATCTAAGGTAATGGGGAGAGGTCTGAATGGATCAGAAACGTATTGAATGAGATAATTACAGAATGACTTCTCATGAACTTTTTCGATTGTTCTCAATTATTCGCTTCACAATACGAAAGTAGTGTCAATAGGAACTACTGGAGTAGAGCAGAAAGAGCAATTTGTCATATTCGGGCTTGGGAAAGACTCATAGGCGTGACCCAGAGGATTATGGTTCAGAAACACAAGAGAAGTATTACAACTGAGAAAACGGAAGAAAGTTGGAAGAATGGAATGAATGATTCAGAATGGGGATATGTTTTCCTTATCTTATTCTGATCGTTGAATCGAGTGGTTTGATATAGATGTGAACAGCAAACAAGAAGCATCATTCACACTCTCTAGGGGTCTGTCATGATATTCCATCCCCCCCCTCCTCCTACCACCTATGACACCTTCTAATGAGTCAACTTCTCACTCTTGAGCAGTGAGTGCTAACCACTTGAATCGATAACACTGGGAAGATACCGTAGTCAAACATTGCCGGAAGAAGACTAAAGCGGAACAGTTTATCCACTCTGATACACAAAGAACCCAATCTAAGCAACTACCGTGAGAAAAAGATTAGCATAGGGATTATAGGTCTTTGATGTATCGCCTCTGCCTACTGAAGACCGGAAATGTGTAGTGTATAAAGAGGGCGGGAGACAGGAGGGAGGGGCAAGGGATAAAGCTGGGAACGAAACTATCAAGATTGAAGGAGGATTACTTGGGAAATACTTCGTGGGAGTTCATTGGAACTTTGTAATAACAGATCGGATCAGAATACGTATTGTATAATGAGTGATATAAAAGGGGTCTCACAGTGGTTACAGTCCATGGGATCGGTGCTATAAACCTGTTGGTTGTCATCTCCGAACAAGGGGGTTAATCCGTTGCGTCATTCAGACCCGGGAATCTAATGGAAGAAAGAAGGAAGAGCCCTGAGATTACGCCTTTTCGGCTGGCAAGACAGTGGTCTCAGATTACTGTTGCGAAGCTTCTAGATAATTAGGAATATGTACAACAACAGCTGTAGATCCTTTGTATGCCGACTCAAGGAATACGGTAGATTCGAGACCACCCGAATTCCCACATAAAGTTGTGTTCCGAATGTGATAAGAATGTGAGAAAACATCTGTTGACAGATTGCCAGAAACAATCCGCCATCTCTCTCGAGGAATCCTTTAGGAGCCGTGAGATCCGAGAGAGTCGGTAGACTTTGATTTGTCTTATCGCGATAAATGATCTGCAAAGCAATTTGTCACTTGTTATGAGTTGATGAGCGTATTATGAATAGTGTGAGAACGAGGGAGATTACGAATTACACCAGAGGGGAATTTTGTTCACAAATTTATTTTCATGAAGAATGCGACGATCATTATTTCTTGATTCAGTAGATGGATTTGTTCGACACATGAAACATAACTGAAGCAGCATCGATCAAACAAAGGCTTTTATTGAGCAGGCATTCACTGTAGCAAATAGTAGATAAAACACGAAATCTCTTGAAAGTAAGTGGTAAGCAAAATTTTTATGTCAGCCATTACTTTCCCCCAAATATTGGTCTCTTTTTTAAAAGGTTCATTAGTGAGCCCCGCCCGTCGGTGGTGGCGCGCCAAAAATGCCCCTACCCGGGCGACAGCCCATGGGCAGGGAGCGGCGTGCCGCTAGGCCGTCTTTCGACGAGGCCTACCGGCGGAATGCCCGTGTGGACATAGATATGTACCACACAGGGCGTATGTGCCCAAGCGGGACCGAGCCCCACTTGGGCGCGTCTGGGTCCGGTACCGGGTACCGTCCCCAATGGCCACGGGGATCGACACGGCCTAGGACACGTGCGATGGCGTGGTGACGCGCCGCCGGGGAACGGGGCGGGGCTGGCGAAGACTGAAATGGGGGCCCCTTGTAGGCGGCGAGAGCGCTGCACGCGACGGGTTGGAAACAGGCGGCGGAGACGAGAGAAAGGGGGCGGAGCTTAGCACGCGGGGCCGCAGCAAGATATGTGTCGCCGCAATCTGTAATGTCTCGCTAAAGATCAGCTTTTCCTGCAACCTTCGATGGAATCTAATTCCGATCGCCTTCCATTAAGAAAATCCTACAACTCGTATGCATGCTTTGCAAACAGGCTTGGTGAAAATATTTTCGAAAGCGTGATTTTTAAAAACTCAATAATCGACAATCGTATCCGCGGAAAAATTCTGAATTTGTGATTTTTTTGTCAACTATTTATCAATTTTTGATCACATTTCTTCTAAATGTAGTCAATTTTTCTCCACTTTCTCCTCTTATTGCCACGACCGTCGGTGGTGGCTGACCAAAACTTGGCGCCCAGGGCGACAACCGGGGTACCGAGTTCCCTGTGAGGGGACGGGTGCCGGGTGGGCGCGCCACCAGGGACGGTCGTGGCTGCTAAAGCCGAAAAAGAACTTTTTAGATTTAGTTATAGGGTAGGGATAGTTTTAGTTTTAGGGCACCGGTTCCGGAGTCAAAAAAATTAAGTTTATAGGCGTCGCGCGCTCTCCCCGCGACGGGATTGCAACAGGCGGCGGAGGCGTAAGAAAGGGGGCGGAGCTTCGATGCAATAATGTTCTTTTCGAGTAGCTTGTCACTCGTCATTTTCAAATGGTGTTTGCTTTTTTGCTTTTTTTACGAGTACTCGCGCGGTCGGTGGAATGAGAAATGACTGGGACATATCGCCCGCGTTGCGCAACATTGAAAAAAATGAGGCGAGTACTCGCGAAACGCACGTGCTCGCGAGTAATGAGTACTCGATTGCATAATTGATGGCAGCTCGCGAGCAAAAAGAGTACTCGATTGGCTGGGAAAACGAGCACTCGTTTCAATTTTTCGACGAGTACTCGCTTTCTTTCGAAGCTCTATTCTCGATTGTGTTCGAAAGAGCAAGATAACAATTTTCCGTATTGAACCAAGCGACGAAGAATACTTCTCGTAAAAACGATTAGAGTTATTGCTGATTTGTTTCGAATCATTCAAAAGAGAAAGCTACACTGCGTGAGTACTACAAGCTCAACAAATTGGAAAAAAATGTTCACTAATGCCAAGGTTATCTCTGGTATTTGTCCCCCCAATGGGGGACCAAGGTCTCCCCATTGGGGAGGGAACTGGGGGACCATTGGGAGGTGTCACTCCCCCCGCGCTAGAGAGCATCCTCCTCCTATCTCTAACTTTTGCCCCCACTGGTCCCCCATTTTTATTTGCCCCCAATGGGCAACCACCGTCTCCCCAATGGGATCCTAGCTCTTGGGGCAAAAATACCAGAGATATACTTAATTAAGGTAGTCACTAGGGTTAGCATTTTGATTCTGAACCGACCGCACCTCCTCTCGATTCACAGAATGGAATGATTCTCTGAGGCAGCTCGCCCCTCTCGCTCAGAGAATGGAATGATTCTTTGGAAAAAATCCCAGAGAATCAAAGATTCTCTAAATTTCCAGTGCGACTTGAGGTAAAATATAGATGTGTTAATTCATTACAAATCACAATTTCGTAAGCTAATCTTCACGAATATGGTATTATCATCAAATTGATGCTATATCAGCGTGAAAAAACCCCGAAAACAGTGATATTTCAAAATTCGCCTACCGATATAAATTTTGGCAAGCTGAAGCTATCGTAGCCAAAAGCTTGTTCTCAAAATTTCAAGTCATTTCGTCGATTTTAAAGCAAGCTATGACGTTCAGAATCATTGATTCTCAGACTCAGACCGCTCCGAATGGCAGAGAATGAAAAGTGTCTGAGAATCGTCAAAGAATCAAACTGCCAACCTTAGTAGTCACTCATATTATCATAGATAAATGATATTGATTATGTGCAGAACAATATTTAGAATAATTTTGAAGCATTCTTTATTGGCTTCCTATACGAGGATTTAGGCGCTTCCCGGTGGTGCAGCGTTTCCGGTTGCCGGTGGTGCAGCGTTTCCGGTTGCCGGTGGTGCAGCGTTTCCGGTTGCCGGTGGTGCAGCGTTTCCGGTTGCCGGTGGTGCAGCGTTTCCGGTTGCCGGTGGTGCAGCGTTTCCGGTTGCCGGTGGTGCAGCGTTTCCGGTTGCCGGTGGTGCAGCGTTTCCGTTTCCCGGTGGCGCAGCGTTTCCGGTTGCCGGTGGTGCAGCGTTTCCGGTTGCCGGTGGTGCAGCGTTTCCGGTTGCCGGTGGTGCAGCGTTTCCGGTTGCCGGTGGTGCAGCGTTTCCGGTTGCCGGTGGTGCAGCGTTTCCGGTTGCCGGTGGTGCAGCGTTTCCGGTTGCCGGTGGTGCAGCGTTTCCGGTTGCCGGTGGTGCAGCGTTTCCGGTTGCCGGTGGTGCAGCGTTTCCGGTTGCCGGTGGTGCAGCGTTTCCGGTTGCCGGTGGTGCAGCGTTTCCGGTTGCCGGTGGTGCAGCGTTTCCGGTTGCCGGTGGTGCAGCGTTTCCGGTTGCCGGTGGTGCAGCGTTTCCGGTTGCCGGTGGTGCAGCGTTTCCGGTTGCCGGTGGTGCAGCGTTTCCGGTTGCCGGTGGTGCAGCGTTTCCGGTTGCCGGTGGTGCAGCGTTTCCGGTTGCCGGTGGTGCAGCGTTTCCGGTTGCCGGTGGTGCAGCGTTTCCGGTTGCCGGTGGTGCAGCGTTTCCGTTTCCCGGTGGTGCAGCGTTTCCGGTTGCCGGTGGTGCAGCGTTTCCGGTTGCCGGTGGTGCAGCGTTTCCGGTTGCCGGTGGTGCAGCGTTTCCGGTTGCCGGTGGTGCAGCGTTTCCGGTTCCCGGTGGTGCGACGGCTCCGCCTCCTGGTGGTGCGACGGCTCCGCCGCCTGTAAAAAAAAATTGATGAGAATAATAAGCTGCTCCAACTACCTCCTCCTGCAGCTGCCGCAGTCGTTGCTGCTGCAGTTGTCGTCGTGGGGTCGTCCGGTGCAGGAGTCGTGTCGGGAACAGCGGTCGGGTTGGGTGCGATGGTAGTGGCCGATGGGCCGCCTCCTTGCTGTGCGGATGAGCTGGAACGGAGTATTGTAATCAATGATTCGACGAATACGGCGGTACCTCGCCTTAGTACTAGGGTTGGCAATACGGTCTAAACGAAAATAGGGGAGAGGTCACGTAGCGAATCGCTACGAGAGAGGAAGAGGGTAGCGAATCGTTAAAACCGTTAAAACCGCTACGTCTCTTTCCTAGCTCCGCCCCATTTTCTCTCCCTCCCTCTGCTCTCTCCAACCCGGCGCGTCTAGAACGCCCTCTCTAAAGATATAGCGACCGCAACGCGGAGGTGCTTGCGAGACGTAGCGGTTTTAACGGTTTTAGCGATTCGCTACGTGACCTCTACCACGTAACGATTCGTTAAACCGTTATCGTTTAGCCAACCCTACTTAGTACCGTACCCCTACAGTAACAGTCCTGGTACCATAACCCTACAGTACCAGTCATGGTACCATAACCGAGCATCCCATCATGATACCGTTCCCATACAGTTACCGTCATGATAACGTAACCAAATATCCCATCATGGTACCGCACACTTACAGTACCCCTCCTGGTACCGTACCACTACAGTATCAGTCAAACTGACATTATGGCACCGTATACTTTCTGTACCCGTCGTGATACCTACAGTAACCGTCCTGGTACCGTATCCAAACATTGTGTCATGATATACCATACCCTTACATCCCCTACCACGTGCACACAACACGGGCGGTATAGCCTCACGCATAGGTCGCCGAACGGGACAGACTGAACGCTGAATTGGCCTGGGTGGCAGAGCCCGCCCTAGCGAGGAAAATGCCTAGCACCTTTAGCACCTTTACATAGGGGCCACAACGTAGATTGCCGAATTGTCACAATCCGGTCAAATTTGTGTCCAAACTGTCCCTCATGGACCCAATAGCATCACCCTTTTTACCGTTTGTTGATATCTTGTCTCTGAGCTGCGCTACAGCCCGAGAAGCACGCGCGAAAGGCACTGTTGGAGAGGAGGAAAAGGCGAGACGAGAGGGAAAGGGGCGGAGCTTATTCTATCCATTTCCCGCTTCTCAGCCGGCTATAGTTTCACCAAGTCGAGCTTGCGCTTTGCGACGCTCGAAGTCGAAATCGAAGGAAGGTAAGGGCGAGAGCGCGCGCTAGTCACGACGGGTAAGGAACGGCGGAGAGAGCGAGGCGGAGGGAGAGGGAGTGTGGTGTGTCTCTCGCCTCTCTCCTCTCATTTGACTATCCCTCTGGCGCTCACACTGTGTTTAGCGAGAGTAGGAATCGAGAAAATACGCGCGTACTGAAACCTTTAAAAAAGAAACACAAGCCAGGGAAAGTTGATAAAATTCTATTTTTTTCTCTAAAAATCCTGAAATAATCCATTTAGTCAGAAAATCACTATCCGAAAAGAGTTATCCCACTGAAACCTACCAAAAAGGCCTCTTCCCTTCTTTGTCATCAATTTTGACCAACTCAATGGTGATATTCCATTTTCGGATATTGCTCGATCGATAGGGTTACCAGTAGCTATCCAGAGCACTTTAGAGCTAGTGATTTGGTTAAGAATGAGCTTTGTGTTTTTCTTTCGCGCTTTTTCACGAAATCATGTCAGAGCAAAGTGGGCGGGGCTTGCGGCCCTACCTTTACAGTACCAGCCATCCTCCTCCCCCCCCCCCCCTTACCCCTTGTTATCCTCCTCCGAGTTGCCGAGGGCGCCGCTCGCGTACACGCCTCCGCCAATGAGGGCGACTGAAATATAACCAGTCATCTTTCGACCGATCATAGCGCGGATACCGTAACCCCAAACTAAAATTAAACAGTCATCGATCCGCCGATCCGAAAGCGGATACCGTATCCGCCAAACTCACTCAGAATGACAAGAATGCCAACGGCGATCATGATCTTGCACATGAGCCCCATTCCTCCCTTCTTCTTCCTCCTCTTTCCATCCTGAAGGATCGATTGTGAGCGACGGAGGTGTACGGTAGGGGCTAGACCGACGTCTCTTCATTACACACTCTCTCTCTCTCTCTCGTCGACCGAGCGGTCGAGAGAGTGTGCAAAATGAAGAGACGGCGGTATCGGTGGTATAGCTACAGTACCTGCGAGCTGCTCGGCTCGGACTTGCCCTTCGTCTTCTTACCCGTTTTCGATTCTTTCGATTCCTGAGATGATTGAATCTTGATCTTTGATCTAGCGAAGACGGTAATAGATACCGTACCCAAGATGATACCGTATCCAAACAGTTCAATGCGGTACCGTACCCTCATCATGCTACCGTATCATTACAGCACCCATAATGCAACCGTATCCCTACAGTACCCATCCCCCTACCGTATCCTCCTATACCGTACATCGGGGGCGTTCATTCCAGATTCTCCCTCGTCCTCCTTCTCAGCTGACGTCGGCTTCTTCTTCTTCCCCTTGCCTTCTTAGTCTTCCGCTTCTGAATAGAATCGATTGATTGATTGAACCATCGTGGTACGGTATCCCTACAGTACCCAGTATCTCGTAATGCTACTGTACATCACAGCATCCAACATATCATCATGGTACCGAAGTCCTACAGTACTCAAGCAAGTTGCAGAAGCCTCACACGCCTACAGTATGTCAGTATACCCATCGTGGTACCGTAACCATACAGCATCCGACCAGTATTTGTATACCGTAACCCATACCGTACCTCCGAATCTAGGTCGACGCCATCATCGTCTCGGATCGGCTGGACTGCTCGCTTCTCCGATTGCGTCAGCTTCGCGGGCGGCGGCGGCGGCGGAGGCGGAGGAGGGACTGTAATGCAAATTTTGACAAGCGACCTTTAGTAAATCGCACACCACCACCAGACCACCACGGTATGGGTTCTGTTGAAAGATGCCGACTACTTTGGTACCTGCGCCCTGGCCGTACACACCACCACCCCCTGGTACCCAGGTACCGTACCGGTGCCGGGTCCTCCCCCGTCTCCGGGTCCTCCGATGCCCTCGTACATGTTGTCACCGCCTCCTCCGCCCGGGGGCGGGGGCGGAGGCGTCTCCAGGTTGGCCAACGGCTCGTAGTTGTTATCACCCTGAACGAAGGTACGGTAGGTTGGATAGGGTAAGTTGAGTACGGTAGAAGGGACACGGTAGGAGAGATACTGTAGGTAGGATACGGTATTTAGAAGGAATACGGTAGATATGATTGGAAGGATACTGTAGGTTGCAAATGGTTGGTTGAATACGGTAGGACGGAATCGGAGGGAGGGATACGGATAAAACTCACCATCGAACTTCGTTACGGTTTCAGTGTTAGACAAATGTATGGCCGAGAATACGGTAGGTCGAAGGGTCGACCTCAGTTCACGATAGAAAAACGGCCAATAGACGATTGGAGAGATGGGGCCGAATGAGGAAAAGTGGACGAACTTCGGGGTTTTATACCCCAATGTCGGATGTAAAGTGAGCGATTAGCGAGAGACTGTGGAGATGTGAGAGAGCAATCAAATTGAAATTAATCATTCTTCCATTATTCCACACCCATTTTCGCCTCTTCGAAAAGAGTATTGTGGTCTACGATTATCGCTTTTGTGATCGTCGACTAACTGTCGGCTACCGTGATCCATAATAGTGGCTATGCATGTGATACCGCTTTGTTGTGATACTAAAACTAATCGAATCATTCAAATAAATTAGCATATTTATCATTACAGAATAGTTAGCGATGAAACAGGGCGAAAACATGCAAGATATTCACAGAATACAAACCTAATCAGTTTTATGGTTACAATTAGCAAAATGGTATAAAATATATTCAAAATAGCACAAGGGCCCGATCAGTTATTGTACAGCAGAATCTAGAATGGCCCTAGAATAGCAGTAAAACTGAGATTAGCGAGACTACAACGGCGAGTGTCAGATTGTAAATACAGTAATGGAAATGGCAAAACACAAATAAACACAGTTAATCTTACCGATGCTACACGATGAGACAAGAGACGGGCGAGTTACAGTAACCTACCGTACCTAGACATATCTCCCCGATTACAGTAACCTACCGTACCTAGACATATCTCCCACCGATTACAGTAACCTACCGTACCTAGACATATCTCCCACCGATTACAATCACCTACAATAACCTACAGTACCTGACCTACACATATCTCGCCCCGACGGGTACTTGTTGGGCAGTCGCTTCTTCGCAGTGAGCACGTCCGGCCCGTCCACGGGCAGCGGCAGCTCGCCCACCACGTCGTGCGCCTCGCGACGATCGTCCGGACGCTCTCTGGCAAGAGGAAATTGATTAATAACTAGGATTAGAGAAGCCGAAAAGTGCTTGGTTTTTGCCAATAGGATAAGAGCGTTTTGATAATGATTGTATGGCTATGGACACTATGAACGCTCTCTGGCAAGGAAATTGGTGAGTGTAACAATAACTAAGATACGAGAAGCCGAAAACTGCCTAGTTTGTTGCCCCGTGGAAAATGGTGAGAGGTCGGCGCTCCCTGTAGTATGGTAAGTTTGCCTAAGAACAAGTAAAGTGTGCGAAACCGGAAGGTGCCTACACTATGGACACTCTGTAAGGAAATAGATGAGTCTAACAATAACTGAATCGAGAAACCGAAAACTGCCAAGTGCTTCCCAATAGGATAAGCGCGATTGATAATCTCGCTGCAATGATCCTAGCCGTGTCTCAGCAAACAGTATTCATGAAGCCGGAAGCCGACATACAAGAACGAATTTATCTCAAGACGCTTTCGTGTTTCACAAGGCGTGTTTAGTTGGCAATCTAGTGAACTTATTAATAGAACTTTCTACGGTGATCTAGCACACCTTCCCAGATAATAGATATCCCTCTCAGGTTTGATCTTTGATCTCTCTCTCAACAGGTCTCCTACTCCTCAAATTGCAACATCCATAGCTTGATCTTTGATCCGTTACCCTTTTTACCATTACACTTCCCCTCGTCATCCATGCCACATCCCTAACCGATAGTTTGATCTTTGATCTCCCCCCCCCCCTCCCCCTCACCTCCTTCTGGCCATTCTCAACAGATCGGGATCCACACGGGGCGACAGCATGCGGTGCCCGGCAGGGCATCCGACTGGTCGTCGAGGAACATCCGGGAGGCGCGCTCCTCCATCCATCTGGCAAGAACATTTATATTTATTTACTTATTTACAGATACAGATATGAGGCTGTTCGCCTAAGGTTCAACAAGCCTCCACAGGGTCAGGAACAGGTAAAAAATCGAAAACTCCAAAAAGTTGGCCCTAGGGGTTATTTTTGACCCTCTACACGCTGGTGCACTCGATTTCGCAATATGTCCCCTCCCCGCTCCAGGAGGGGCACCCCCCACTTTGGCCCAAATCGCGTTTTCGCTTATAATTCCTCGGAAAGTCGTCAAAAATGGGTGAAATCTCATGTATACGACCAGAATTTCGAGCTCTATCTCGTGGTTATCCTGAATTTTCATGATCTGTTTTCGTTCTCGAGAAAATGTCGATTTTTGAACCGAGACTTAGGGCGAGGAAACCCGTCTAGAGTAGAAAGAGGAGATTCTCCTGATCATTTTGGTATATTGGACTTGGGGATATATCTGACATACGGGTGTTTTTTGGGGGGTGGAGCGAAACGGGGACACAAATTTTTTTCGCAAATATCCCCGTGTTTGTGCTCATTTTGAAGAGCTCGTTAAGAGACCGGATCTGAGAAAATTGACCACCCCCCGGACATTGCTCCAGGATTTTCGATTCCGACCACCATACTCACAGGGCCTGAGGGGCCTTTGACCTTGTTTACAAAAATGATGACGTCACTGGCCATGTTGCGAAATGCGGCGCGCCAGGTGCGGGCATGTGGAAAAGTAATGAAAATTCATAGTTTCTCAGCCGAACAAAATAGATCCAAAATTCCTTTTCTTGTATGTTAGGCATGCCCAAAGTGTACTATTGCACTACTAAGATCGAAATTTGGCCGATCCTGATATTGAATTTTGGAGCTCAAATTTTACATTTATCGATTTTTTACTATGTTCCAGCCGTTTGGGGTAAGCTTTTCATACGCCTGGGTGCACTCCTCACCCTCACCTATTAATCCCCCCACAGGTGGAGCAAATCAGAACATGAACATTTTTGAAAAGTTGATTTGAGTGATTCGGGGTCAGGCTACGTTTGGCTGTTTTGGATATTCTGTCTCGCTATCAATGGGGCTCCACCTGAAAACCGACTAAATGGTGAAAGCACACCATCATACGAATATTAATCACCATAGGAGTTGAATCCGCGACAGTGATTTTTTTGACCCATGACCCGGGGTTCATGCTCCAGATGTGGCCCATCACCATGAACCCCGGGTCATGGTCCGAAATGGACCGAAAAAGTCATGATGGAGGAACTTCAACTATTTTACACTAATGTATGCTACAGTAGCCCAATAATATTTTGCAACCCATAATACCGTTATTCGGTTGCGACATACAATTTATTTACGATTTTACCAATATTTTCGTTAAAAAGTCAATTCTCGATTCCGCACTTGTTGGATTACGGTAATTTGGGTTGCAAAATAATATTGGGCTACTGTAGCATACATTAGTGTAAAATAGTTGAAGTTCCTCCATCATGACTTTTTCGGTCCATTTCGGCCCGGGTCATGGGTCGAAAAAATCACTGTCGCGGATTCAACTCCTATGGTGATTAATATTCGTATGATGGTGTGCTTTCACCATTTAGTCGGTTTTCAGGTGGAGCCCCATTGATAGCGAGACAGAATATCCAAAAACAGCCAAACGTAGCCTGACCCCGAATCACTCAAATCAACTTTTCAAAAATGTTCATGTTCTGATTTGTTCCACCTGTGGGGGGTTAATAGGTGAGGGTGAGGAGTACACCCAGGCGTATGAAAAGCTTACCCCAAACGGCTGGAACATAGTAAAAAATCGATAAATGTAAAATTTGAGCTCCAAAATTCAATATCAGGATCGGCCAAATTTCGATCTTAGTAGTGCAATAGTACACTTTGGGCATGCCTAACATACTAGAAAAGGAATTTTGGTTCTATCTTGTTCGGCTGAGAAACTATGAATTTTCAATACTTTTCCACATGCCCGCACCTGGCGCGCCGCATTTCGCAACATGGCCAGTGACGTCATCATTTTTGTAAACAAGGTCAAAGGCCCCTCAGGCCCTGTGAGTATGGTGGTCGGAATCGAAAATCCTGGAGCAATGTCCGGAGAATGGCCAAAAAGGTAAATTTTCTCAGATCCGGTCTCTTAAACTGATCATTTTTTGTGTTGGACTTTTTCATGAAAATGTTTCCTTCGGAAATTACAATCACTCAAATCCGCCGTTTTGCGAGATGTCCGATAATCACTTTTTCGATAGCTGTAACTTCATAAGGAATCATTTTCATGAAAAAGTCCAACACAAAAAATTATCAGTTTAACGAGCTCTTCAAAATGAGCACAAACACGGGGATATTTGCGAAAAATTTTTGTGTCCCCTTTTCGCTCCACCCCCCAAAAAACACCCGTATGTCAGATATATCCCTAAGTCCAATATACCAAAATGATCAGGAGAATCTCCTCTTTCTACTCTAGACGGGTTTCCTCGCCCTAAGTCTCGGTTCAAAAATCGACATTTTCTCGAGAACGAAAACAGATCATGACAATTCAGGATAACCACGAGATAGAGCTCGAAATTCTGGTCGTATACATGAGATTTCACCCATTTTTGACGACTTTCCGAGGAATTATAAGCGAAAAACGCGATTTGGGCCAAAATGGGGGGTGCCCCCTCCTGGAGCGAGGAGGGGACATATTGCGAAATCGAGTGCACCAGCGTGTAGAGGGTCAAAAATAACCCTAGGGCCAACTTTTTGGAGTTTTCGATTTTTTACCTGTTCCCGGCCTTTGTTGAACCTAAGGCAAACAGCATCATATATCCGAACGTCAGTCATTGGGCATGGCAGGTGTTGTCTATTTTCTGTGAAATCACAAAGGTCGGCGGCGTGTGGTGTCTACCGTATCAAGCAAAGAAATTTGACCTTTCTTTGCGCAACCTATTCTCCTTATTCTAGGTTGTTTTTATCGGGAATGATCCCTGATTTGTTGTTTTCCTTTTATTTCATCACCATTACACGCGTGTTGGGGTCGTTTCCCCTCCCATTCGCCTTCCTCGGTAAGCAGGAACAGTTATTCCATATTATGTATGTGTTGTTTCGTCATCATAATTTTATTAGCGTATTTACTCGCCTAAATTATGAAGTTTTCTTTCCAAAATTGTCGTTTTTTGCCCGGCGACGCTTCTTTAGACATTTATCGCCTATCAGGTCCACCATGCACTAAATCACCATTTTCAAGGTTTCTTTTCTCGTCGTTTTCACATTGGGACAGTGTTTTTAACTTCCAGCTGTGTTCTTAGTGGTCCTTTCTCCCTTCCAGGAAGAGATCCGCGGGGTCAGGCCCAAACGCCAAGTTTACAAGTAATGTATAAATTCAGTCAACCATTTCATCATATTCGTATTGTCGCGAGGCGTTCTTTCTGGGGCCCGTTTTCGCTCCCGGGTCATGCCCGCTCCCGTTCGAGTCTCAGGGGCTCCTTCGTCGTTTGTTTTTCACAGTCAGGGCAGCCCTGTATTCCTCCTTGCCCAGGGCAAGCCAATATCCCTTCCAGGAAGGAATCCGCGGGGTCAGGCCCCTACGCGGAAGTTTAAAGGTAACGTGTAAATTCAGTCAACCATTTCATCATATTTGTTTCGTTGCGGGGCGTTCTTTCTGGGGCCCGTTTTCGCTCCCGGGTCATGCCCGCTCCCCGTTTTGAGTCTCAGGGCTCCTTAGTCGTTTGTTTTTCACAGTCAGGGCAGCCCTGTATTCCTCCTTGCCCAGGGCAAGCGAGTATCCCTTCCAGGAAGGAATCCGCGGGGTCAGGCCCATACGCGGAAGTTTAGAAGTAACGTTTAAATTCAGTCAACTATTTCTCTTTTTTAGCTTCGTTGCGAGGTGTTGTTTCTGTTGCCCGGTTTCGCTCCCGGGTCATGCCCGCTCCCCGTTTGAGTCTCAAGGGCGCCTTCGTCGTTTGTTTTTCACAGTCAGGGCAGCCCTGTATTCCTCCTTGCCCAGGGCAAGCGAGTATCCCTTCCAGGAAGGAATACGAGGGGTCAGGCCCACACGCGGAAGTTTAGAAGTAATGTCTAAATTCATCCTTTTCGTCATATTTGTATCGGGCGAGGTGTTCTCTCTGTTGCCCGTTTGCGCTCCGGGTCATACCCGCTCCCCAGATGTAGTCTCAGGAGCTCCTTTGTCGTTTGCGTTTCACAGTCAGGGAAGCCCTGTAGTCCTCCCCCTTGCTCGGGGCAAGCGAGTATCTCTTCCAGGAAGGAATCCGCGGGGTCGGGCCCAATCGCGGAAGTTTAGACGTAACGTATAAAATCATTCAACCTTTCGGCATTTGTTTTCTTTAGTGCCCAAAGGTTCGACAGAAATTTCCCTCCTCGCTCATTCCCTCACTCGCTGTCTGAGTTCTTACCACCCACAAGATAGAGCGAGGCCTGTGGGCACTTAAGTAAAGAAGCGCCCTCCTCGAGTCTCAGAGACTCTTCCTTAGGGTTTTTCACAGTCGGAGCAGCCTGGGTTCCTCCTCATCGGCCATGGCAATTGAAGCTTCTTTTTCCCTGCAAGGGGTCAGGCTCACCATAAAATTGCTAAAAGTAGTGTTGGCTTGTGACACCCCTTTTCACCTTCCAGTCGGAGTTCCACTACTCGACTAAACTCGATCAAAACCGCTCAAAGCGAGCTCTCCTTTTCTCTGTTACTGCCTAAGAATTAGAAAGAAAGAGTGCAAAGTCTAAGGGATTTAGCGAGGACTGGTGGAGTTCCGATCCGCAGTTTTTCCGCATTCAGGACAAAGTTCGTTGGTCCTTTCTTGATCAGGATTTCCTAAGACGACAGCCTTAAAGGGTCGTTCTTCCATACAGTGTGGACGTCGGGTTCCGTGGCACCCATCCGGTCCTCTCGTTTTATGTCATCAATTGCTTAGATATCGCTCACAGCAATACTTATTTTCACTTTAATTCTTATTCTATGATAAAGCAGCCGAGCCTTTGTGATGTAGCAGAAAATCACATTATGTTGGGATACGTAAGGAGCGTAGCGACTGAAGTAGTACACATAATGTCTATTTTCTGTGAAATCACAAAGGTCGGCGGCGTGTGGTGTCTACCGTATCAAGCAAAGAAATTTGACCTTTCTTTGCGCAACCTATTCTCCTTATTCTAGGTTGTTTTTATCGGGAATGATCCCTGATCCCTCCCTCCCACCCTAGTTCATTGGAGTATTCTCGTCTAGATGGCTGGCAGAAGCTTTTAGCTTATATGCTGTGTGAAGGCCCAAGGTATTGGTAATGGCCTGGTTCATCCAGAGGGCTTTGGTCCTCCGGATGTCTGTTCCCGCCGGTAGGGGTGGCGGAAGCGGGTCCTGGAAGTCGGCCTCACGGTCGGCTTCTGCTCGTTAAGAGGGTAAAGAGCTAGAGGTTTTGGCTTAAGTTTCAGTCGTTGTCTTTCAGTCTTCCGGCATCTCTAACCCTGCTTGGTCAGGGGTTTTTGCCTTAGAACCGGTTAGTGCAGCCTTTCGGTCAGTCCTGTCTTTTGAGTTTTTATCAGTTCGTCATCTCCTTTCCCTAGGGTTTTTCAGTGTTCTTTCGTAAGTTTTCAGGAGAATCTATTCATCAGAGCCTCGGGGACAAGTGCGGCGGATCGAGTCGAAGAGCGGCAGACATCGATTAGCCTCCGGAGTCCCCCCCCGTTTCACCCCTCCCCTTCATTTGAAATTGTGCCCCCAGACCTTCTTTCGAGCCATTCCACATTGGTCCCTGGCCTAATTGTAATGGTGTTGTTCCCTCTATGATAAAGCAGCCGAGCCTTTGTGATGTAGCAGAAAATCACATTATGTTGGGATACGTAAGGAGCGTAGCGACTGAAGTAGTACACATAATCGCATTTAATGAATGAACGTATTCAAAAATCAAGTCTCAAACGTGTAGGCGCATTCCAGTTTCACATAAATTTTTAGTATGCAAAATGCAATTGAACAGCGGCATTAAGAAGGTCGAAGCTACAACCTGCCATCGAATATCGCCTTAAATTTTTATTGAAAAAGTCATTGCCATAAGAATCCACGACCATCGGCGTTTCAGCGGATCAATACACTCAATGGTAATTTCAATCCAGGGAATACAATTGAGAAATAAATGAAAGGCCGTCATTCCTGCGCCCCCCCTCACCTCTTGTAGTCGGCGTCGAACGATTTGGTCTGCGTGAGCAGCGGACGGAAGAAGTTGCACACCACTCTGCAAGGAGAGGTCATTACCATCTCTCATTGCCATCTGGAGCTGTGCAAAGATTCAACGGTCTCTCAATTCACAATGCTCTCTCGCCGGTTAGAAACAGCCAAGAGTATTGCGAAAGGGGAGATCCGTTAAATCTTTGTACAGCCCTGAGAACCAAAATATTATCTATAGGACACAGGAGACTTCGTCGTACCATCGAAAGCGGTTTCATTCAAGTCTCATACTAGTTGTGAAACGCGGCACTCACTGGGCAATGGAAGACTAAGATTTGAAAATCGCAAGATTTTATCGCAATATTTATAAATCGAATCCGACGCTCCACAAAAATCTAGTAGAAATAGCGAAAGGAGAAAGTGAATACAGAGCTAGACCAGAGACTACAAAGATCAAAGACCACTTAGACTACAAACTACAAAGATCAAACCCCGCCCCTCCTCACCTGTGCACGTAGACGAACTGCATGGGCGTCTCGACGGCGAAGGCGCGCGACGAGCGCACCCAGTGCACCGCCTTCTGCACCGTTTGCTGCAAGAGGAATGAGAGATCAAAGATCAAAGATCAAGTTGTGAAAGATCAAAGATCAAGTTGCGGAAGATCAAAGATCAAGTTGTTAAAGTTCAGAGATCTGCACAGCATCGTTTGTTGTACACCGCATTATTGTTGATTATTGGCCTGGTGGGACGTATCTTATCGAAAAAGCGAAAAGCAAGGAGAACACGTAGGATCGGTGAAACACCAGTTTGTCAACATCAAAAAGTGTGAAATTCATTGTAAAATAATATCAATGCCTTGCTATATCACTCTGTCAGCACGTCACCACTGCAGGGCTATACCTCCGATTTATCATCTGGGTGCGGGGCTACCAAGACCAAGTTTTCCAAGTTTTTCGGAACCTCCTAGTACACTGAGGAAGTATTTTTTGAAAATCGCGGAGCCCCACGTCATCAAGCCGAAGTTAGCCCGACAGTGCTCATCATAACTGCGTTATATACTTGTCGGGTACCCGGTAACCTACCCGTAGTCGGTACCGGGTAACTTACCGAGTAGCCGACGCATGAGCTAGTACCTAGATATTTTGAGGCCCAGGTGTGGTGCCCGTCACTTCCTGCTCACCTTGTAGGTCGGTCCCCGGAGCAGCGAGCAGATGGCGGCCTCGGCTGCGACCAGTGCAGCAGCACGCGACACGCCCAGACAATCGTGCAGAACCTGCAGCACCATTTCATCCACCATGTCATCTTGAATAGCATGCACATAAGGAATGCCCGACCAAATCCAATACTCAATTAATTTACTTTGCGGTAGCTCACTTCCTTGGAAAAAGAGGCACAAAAATTCAAGAAATTGGTCGACCAACTACCCATTAAATTAGCTTTCCTCTTGACATTGGGTATTGATTTTACATCGCAACAGCGCATTCCAACCGACACCCCATGCGCGTCAGCGCACTCACCACGGGCAGTGCGCAGGCGCGCGCCATTCTCAACACGGCGAGCGGCGACGCGAGATTGTCCGCGTTGTTGAGGTCGCCCTGCCAGTGCTCCACGTGTCGCTGCAACGATTGTGATCTTTGATCTCTGATCTATGTTTCCGAATTCTATCGTACCTCCGCACTCAAGTATACGCTAGAAGACATCCAATCCACTCTCACTCTAGCGGAAAAAACTACCGTAATCTACCGTAGATCTCCTCCGATCCGAATCAAGCTAACAGTATGCCGTCCACAAGCTACCGTAACCCGCCACCCTTCCCTCCCTACAGTACCTCCTCTCCGCCCGGTCAGCCACTCCCGATAGCAACCGTAATCGCTCCCACAATACTGTAGCCCCTCCCCCCTACCGACCTCCTCTCCGGCCGGTCCAATCAGTCTCAAGTAGGTCACTCGGAAGAGCGCGTCGCGGTAGTCGTCCACGCCCAGTTCTCCACGCGAATCCCGCCCGACACCTGCGAGACAGCGGGGTAAGGATGAGGCAAATACAATAATAATAATAATAATTTGTTCATGCCAAGTTAATTTTCGAAAACCTTACAGAGGGATGCATGAAGAGGGGAATGAGAATATTGGTTCACGGAAGTCAGCAATCAATCATCAAAACCAACGCCACGTTCGTATATGGACGTGCGAAACCGAAATCTCATAGAATTTAAAAAGCAATTTTTACAGCACGAGTTTAGGAAGATTGTTTTTTTTGGGAACTCACACATGCTCAACGGATTGCAAATGAATTCTCATCCGCGCTTCATACTAACAGTGAAACACAAATGTTTCACGAAATTTAAATTTACAACTTTGAAAAAAACTCACCTCAACCGGCGCCGATGTCGGCTTGCGTGGCCAGTACGAGGCACATCTGAGAAAGAGATTGATAAGTGCGCTACCGTACCCCTGCTCTCCTACCGTAATCCTCCCTCACTACCGTACCTGTCAGACTGCTCTCTGGTTTATTTGAAGAAAAAACTACGTAGCCCCCTACGAAAAAAGGTAAGGTCCACAAAAAGCGATTATACGTCGTAAGACAGCGCTAGTGCGACTCACTGCTATGGCCAGCTGTTACGTCCCTACCCTACGTCACTACAGTAACCATCAACCTTCCACGAACATGAACCCCCCTCAGGACTACCGTATCAGCTATACTCCTCTCCACCTACCGTACCCTCTGCCGTGCTACCGTACCTCTCGGGCTGCTTTCTGCTTGTGAGCATGAAGATGTACGGCACGCGCTCCTGCCACACCATCCGCCAGAAGTCGGACGTCGTGCGGTCGAGCGGCGCCTGTGATACAGGGGGATAGGTGCTTGCTAGAGTGCGCAATACGGGTCACCGTCTCTTCATCTCACACACTCTCTCGTGCGGTGAGTGACGAGAGACAGTGTGTGAAATATACAGACGGCCACCCGTATTGTGCATTCTAGTGCTGGCTAGACTCGCCGGGTAAGATCAGAATTAACAATAACTTACAGTCGACAATGTGTTATTCTCCTCATGACCGAGATTTTGCGCATTGTTCCGGTCCAGATCGTCCAGTTCTCGATAAACATTCTACCGTAACCCCACCCCTCCCCCCTCCGTGCTCACCTGTGTGAGAATGAAGCGCGAGAACAGCGGGCCGCCCTCCACGCGGTTCGCGTGGATGAAACTGAACGGAATTATTTTTATTATTGTTGTTTCATTGAATCAATCAATCATGGGTCAATCGGAACCAGGAGCACAGCTCAAGTACAAATGGAATCTCAGAAACCGCAAACCAACTACTAGCACATGAAGAACAATCCCTCCTTTTCCCGTTTAGATAAAGCGAATACTACTTTCGACTAACGCAAATCATAACATTAAAAGCGCTAATAAGAACCTCATTGTCAGAAACATGTTCTTCACACCTGCACCCTCCCAAATCTCACCAGCATCACTCATACTTTCTTACTTTCATCCCTGGCGTTTCCCCGTTATGGTCAGCGTATTATATTGTGCTTTTCCCTATGTAATCAATGCCACTGACTTAACCCGGCACATCTCCGCTGCAACTAGCCTACTACTCAGTACACATTCTTCGGAGAGCAATATTTCTCGCGCTGCGCTGTTTTCGAATCCCAATTCTACCTCAACTCATCATCACATCACAAACTTTTCAATTCCCAATGCCCACCGTGCACATCTCCGCTTCAATCCGCTTACTAGTCAGTTGGCTTTCTTCTAGAGTCGATTCATCAGTCTTACCTACTGGACAATACTTCTACCGATCGCTTTATATCAACACAACAGAATCGTCCTAGTTTTCGGCTCCCACTTTCGGAACTAAGCCACCCTTTTCGATATGCCCCGCTCTCACCTATCCTCCTCGGCGGTGCTGTCGTTGCCGCCCATCGGCCAGCGCAGCACGACGCGCGTATCGTCGCGGCACTTGATTCCTGCAGCGAAGAAGAGTAAGTACGGTAGGTCAAGGATTAGGGGTACGGTAGGTCAATTTATTTGCTAGCGGAGCATACGGTAGAGTACGTTAGGCTAATCGAGGGGGGTATTGTCGGATCCAAACAGATGAATCAATCGATAGGGTACGATAATGACATATACTGTAATCGGAAATGTTTCGGAAATGGATCAGTGAGGCCGAATACAAATAAAAGTAATTGTACGAATGAGGGGAAAATCGATTCGGAATTCCGTTATAAATTTCGTTTAGACTATAGTCGACTATCCTAGTTTGAAATTACAACTATCCTCAAGGGGCGCACTTGGGTTTCACCATTACTACTAGAGGCCTCATTCCCAATTCATTCTAATCCAGCTCTCAATCTCTCAATTTTCCTCGCACTTTTCACACTCATCACTCACAACTTTCACAACTTCCTCATGTTTCCCGTGGGTCAGCGAATTTCAGTTCTTCCCACACCAACGATTTGCAAACAAACCACTTTTGGTCCACTCAAGTAGGCCGAAATGATTGTACTTAAGTGTTGTTCAATAATTTTGACAGTATAAACTGACCCCTAAAGTCACCACCCTGCAGGCCCATTTGCCTGAAGCCAGGATAAACATGATGATATTATGAATAAACTCACTCGTATTTTGCACTTGTCCGGGTTGCGGTCGCTGGCGTGATGTGTGAACGGCAGATGGTTCACTTGGTTGTCGAGGATCTCGAATCTGGGAGAGGAGCAGTGATGAGCACCATACTCGGATGACCGATGAATTTCGGGGGTTCAGAGTAAAACCGCTCAAATACCGCGGGTTTAACGCACAAAATCGGGGGTTATGAGCTTGTAACCAGAGGCAAAATCGGGGGTATAGTCCAATATCCGACCCCGTGCTCATCACTGGAGAGGAGGAACAATTTTACAAGTAACAACAACTAAAAATCGTAGCGTACAATTTGTAGAATAGTTCGTACGGCGGAATTATCAAACTACCAAAATATTCCTAGTATGATAGTAGACGCGAAACAGGAAACACCCAAGTTCACTATATTTTTGTAATGGAACCTTTCTGCCCCGAAGTTCGATTTTTAACATCCAACATTAGATCAAGATCACAAGATTAGATTCTTCTTCTGCATTGTTTTACAACTAATGTATCCCCATAGCTACCGTAACCCTCCCCCCCTCCTCCTTCTTCTTACCGTCTCTCGATTCCTCCGAGAATCGTGCGAGTAAACTTCTGCTTCCTCGCAGGCCCGAACATGCGCTTGCCCAGGTAGATGTTGTTGTAGTCTGCAAGGAGGGTGATAAATATAAATTTGCACAACAACGGCTGCATACAGTACCGTACAGTAACCCTACAATACACTCACAACCCGTTGTTATGAAAGTGGTACCCTGTAGTACCCAAACAGTGCTCACAAATGCTATCCATCTTCAGAAGAGAGCACTACGGTGGCTTACCGTAACCCGTCGGCTACAGTACCGTACCGTACTCCTACAGTATGCACACTCACAGCTGCCGTGCACCCTCACTCGATCCCGGTCCGTGAGCAGTCGATGGTGGAAGAGCGCGACACGTGTCTGCATCGCACGACAGTCCAGCTCGAGCGAGAGCGTCCTCTCGAGAAGAGGGTTCCTGACAAGGGATGGGATAGGGCAATGATGATTTGATGAAGCATGGATCCAACTGGGGTTATCGAACAGTGCAGGTTACGACTATATGAAAGCAACTAAAACTTAAAAGGCGTTCTCTGTAAGAACGCAGTGAAAGGGGCCTGAGATGGCACAGTTTCAGAAAATTTTCTCGTATCGGGCTCAAACTTCTCACAGATGACCCTTAGAGACGATATTTACGATTTTTGAACTTTGATCCCGAAAATTTTGATCTTTGATCTTTGATCTTTCGAAAAATGAATTTCAGATATACCTATCGTGTGATAGCTCATTCGAAAGAGCATAAAAAGTTATGTTAAAAACCAGAAGGATTTTAAATTTCATCCATTTTGACCCAAGTTATGACTCAAAATATGGCAATTTTCGTCCATTTTGACGAAAATCGATTTGGCTACCCATGATGGCATGCATAGCGAGGTCCTATTTTCTGATATTTTGTGTATTTTTTAATAATAAAAAAACGTTATAACTTTGCAGGACGCATTTTCAAGGCCAATGTATCGAAATCTTAGCTCAACCGTGGTCAAACATGCCTATTTTCACCAAATGGACCTGGTAGAAATGGCTCAGAATGATAAACCAGCACTTGTTTGTGCCTCATATAATGTTTTTTCGTCATTTTCAACCTTTTGACGATTTTTCGTTAGCATTTTCACTATATTCTAGGACATGACTCGCATCGACTTTTTTCACATAAGGGTCCCCCCTTATGTGAAAATCGGGATTGAGGTCACGATGAAATTGACCACAATAACATGCATGGCTGCGCTAAAAGTAACATAAAACTAATTTTTAGCCATCCTAACATACTTTTAGTTGGGTCGGAGGTTCAAATCCAACATGACCCCAACATGATTTTTCACATAAGGGGGACCCTTATGTGAAAAAAGTCGATGCGAGTCCTAGAATATAGTGAAAATGCTAACGAAAATTCGTCAAAAGGTTGAAAATGACGAAAAAAAATTATATGAGGCACAAACAAGTGCTGGTTTATCATTCTGAGCCATTTCTACCAGGTCCATTTGGTGAAAATAGGCATGGTTGACCACGGTTGAGCTAAGATTTCGATACATTGGCCTTGAAAATGCGTCCTGCAAAGTTATAACGATTTTTTATTATTAAAAAATACACAAAATATCAGAAAATAGGACCTCGCTATGCATGCCATCATGGGTAGCCAAATCGATTTTCGTCAAAATGGACGAAAATTACCATATTTTGAGTCATAACTTGGGTCAAAATGGATGAAATTTAAAATCCTTCTGGTTTTTAACATAACTTTTTATGCTCTTTTGAATGAACTATCACACGATAGGTATATCTGAAATTCATTTTCGAAAGATCAAAGATCAAAGATCAAAATTTTCGGGATCAAAGTTGAAAAATCGTAAATATCGTCCCTAAGGGTCATGTGGGTGAGGTTTAAGCAGGATTGGATCATTTTGTCAAAACTGTGCCATCTCACCTGCGTTCTTACAGAGAACGCCTTTTAATGATCCAGTAATTTAAGCGAGTTCATGAAGAGGCCAATTTCGAGATGATTTTAAGAAGCATGAATTCCACTGGCGAAACTCCGAATTTCATTATCTTTTTTTAGAATAACAACTCTCACATCAAAGGTATCCGCAAAGGCATCAATTCATAGGGGCAGTGAAACACCAATCACCAATCCTAACACTCGAAAATAAAAAAAAACTTGTACAGACGCATTTGTGCGAGACATATAGTCATCCTCAATAGCCCAAACACACCTACAGCAAACCCAGCCACATTGTCTTCACTTTCTTTATTTCTAAAACCCGGCGCATCTAGGCTGCATCTCTTCACTATCACCTCCCCTGATCTCCTCACCTCGCAGCTTCGGGATGGATGGCCGTTATCCACTCGCTGGCCGGCGTGCACAGCGCCAGTCGCTCGTACAGCACGTGCGAGCGCGCCTGTTAACGTAAGATTTAAATAATTACAATAATATTAATATCAATTCAATTCAATTTTAATTCCGTTACGGTCTCTATACGTGACACGAGTGATATTGTAAAAAATCTTAATTATACAAAAATATGTGCGCTAGTTTCGCAATTTTTTTAGGTAATCCCTTACAACCACAAGAGGGGTTACTTTAGTGAAAGTCCTCGCGAAAGTGAAAGTGAAAGTCCTTTAGTCCTCGCGAAAGAAAATTTTTTTTTAGAAACCGAATGGTAAATGAAATTGTGAGCCCGCCAACATTCCAGCATATCATTCCCACGTGAAACCGCTCTCCACGAGGTTGGAAAACCCCACGCAAACTGGCTACTTCATTTAAACCCAACCAACACAGTTTCCGCTTTTCCCGATCTACCGTAACTACCGTATCCCTCACCTCGGGCAGCTCGACGAATCGATTGTGCGTGAAGAACTTCGACTCGATGCCAGCCTGTCAAATGATAAGTGTTTCTCTCATCCCTAAAATGGCATTTTCACTTTTCGACCAGAACAAATGTGTTTCAAATACTTAGATTCATCGATTGTTTTCACCCCTACCGTACCCACCACTCTTCCTACCACCGTGCCTTCTCACACCTTCAATCTTCCGATCAGAAGAAATATTTGTGTTTCACAGTTAGCCCATATCCAAAGTTTACAGCTCTCAATGATCGAGCTGCTGAAGCAAATAAGCAAACAAATTTCATTTATCAATTGTTTTCACGCCTTCCGTATCCATCCCACTACTGTACCTTCTCGCAGATCCTCCGAAGGGCACCACCCATCCCTGCCTATTCTCCGGCTTCTTCTTGCCTCGACCCTCCTCCTGCAGTAGTACGTCCGTGTACCGCGTCTTCCACTTGCCGTCGTACCTCAAAATGATCAAGTTATTAAACAAAATTAAGTATTAATTAGTCTTGTAAAACAAGTGCTCAAACTGATTGTGAGGCACTGTCAATGAAGACTCGTTTTGTTGTTGATATTTTTAGCTAACCGGGGAACAAATAATCAACGACGTTGTTGGTTGACGAATACAAGCATCCTTTGAAACGCAACATTCCAATGTGAAACAAGAAAACATCAAAGCGTAAAAGGTATACACAAAAAATCACACAATATGGACCTCAAACATAACATCGCTAGCATTGATAGAGCAGCCTGGCATTATCAACCACAACAACAACAACAACAACAACAACAACAATCTCAATCAAAACTCACTTGGGATCGTACAGCAGATGCTCGTTGAGGAGCAGGTTCGAGCGGCACTCGAACATAAGACGCTGCGTGCGCGCTTCGTCGTCTTCTGCAACGAGCAATTTACTTAATTATTGCAAATTGATTATATATAATTATTAAAATATTTAGTTGGCTCCTCCATTGAGTTGTTAATTAGAAAAGGTGTCCACGGAAAGATCATTTTCGAATATTGAAGCGCGCTATCTGGATCCGGTGAAACAACAAATATTCAAGGCTAAATGTTGCAAGTCCACAAGGAGGACAGCAATTCATACGTACTCATCGCGACAATATCACCAAGAGGTATTGTGAATATTTAATTCAGCAATCATCCAATAACAAAGAATATTAAATCTTACACACTAATCACTGTTCCGTGAGACACAAAAAATCAGGTTGGCAGACGCAAGAATCTAGCGAGAGAAAACAAGACACAAGCACACATTTAGAGATATTTTCATTGCTGAACTACCGTATCCCCCCTCCCCTACCGTACCCATAGGTCAAATACCGCTCCCGAAAAGACCTAAGCATGCCACATTTTTATGCCAATTTGAACAAAAATTAGAGAAAATCATACCACCGATTGACAAAATCGGTAGATTTTTTATGAAACCTTGCCACATCAAGTGCAACGGCCATCAACTTTTGTAATAGCATACCACATTTTGGATTTCATGACCTGAGCGTTTGACCCCTGACCGTACCCTCTCCCCACCCCACTCTACCGTACCCCTCCATCCCCTCCTACCGTATACCTGGCACGGCCAACTCGGCGGCCGGTGGTCGTCCCTGGCGGGCCAACTTGGCGCGCTCCTTCTGGTTGTGCGTGTACAGCGAGTACGCGCCGGGGGAGGTGTCCGTCGAGGGCTGCAAGTTAGAAAATAATAAATAATCTTCAATTCCAGCTAATCAACTAATGTTTCAGTGCACAGGTTTATCTGGGCCATCAGTCTCTCGCTGATAGAGCCTCGCAGTGTATCATGCAAAGCCCAATTCGTGTTTCACCTGTTAGACAACCCTAGGTTGGCTGCTAGCAGATACGCTGATGCCTATAAAAAAACATCCTCCAACCCACGTGCCGAATTGGGAGCCAAGCCTAAAGAGTGCCTAGACAACAAACTACAACCACTAAAGATCGAAGGCCAGACTACAAAGTCCAGACTCCAAAGATCAAAGATCACACGCACCTGGGCTGCCCTGTTGATCTGGTCGACGGCCTGCTCGATCAGGCGCGGCTGTTCGTCCAGGGCGGAGCGCGCGGCGAACAACTTGAGACGGGCGTTCTGCAAAGAGGGAAGGATGTTTTCACTGGGAAAGGAAAAGGGCATCAAATTGCACACCCTGTCAAAGGGGGGAAGAAAGCTCATTTGCGTGGCACAGCGCCGCCGAGTCATTCTGCGCGGCGAGACAGGGAATAGCGGTGTGAAATGAGCGTATTTTAGCAGTTTTCGCGTGCGTTAGCACTTGTAGCTCATGAACTAGGTCGAAATTTGAACATCCTTAACTAAATTTGAACTCGATATCTGAACTCTAGAGTGAGTTAGTTAGCGTAGAGAGCTGAAATCAGTAGTTTTTGTGCAAAAAGCAACTGAATTCAAATATGTTTCACTCAGTATAGAAGTCATTCCTCGGTCTGCAAAAATTTGTCAGTTGGTAGAAATAGGTTTCGAAATATGTTTCACCATTAGATAAAGAGAAATGGAGAAGAATGACGGGACATTCAAGACATTCTCCACCGACCGACTCGATGTCTCAAGAGTAGCCAAAGTGAAAGGTTGGATTGGAGTCGAAAATGGCTGTGCCACGCAAATGAGCTTTCTTCCCCCTTTTGACATGGTGTGAATTGTACAAATTCAATCGAAACGACATTGGTTCTACAAAATTTTCAAAAGCATTTAATTTGGTGGTTGCAGGTTTCACAGAGAGAACAAACAGCAAACACTCGCGACACTGCAATTTGTCCTTGCAATACTACTTGTATAAGAATCTACATTTAAAGGTATCAATATCATTACTATCGTGTACGCCTTGGGATTCGCCCACGCTCGTGCGTTTTCTAACCCGGCGCTCCTAGCACGCGCCCTCTCCTTATCTCCATCCTCACCTTCAGCTCCGTGTGCTGCTCCGAGATGGTCTGCGTGCGCGTGCCATCCGCCGCCGGCGGCTCGTCGAACATAAAGTTGGAGATGGCCTGAAAAGGGAGAGGGGGATGTCAGAGATCAAGGATCGAAAATAAAAGATCAAACTACACTGTCCATTCACCTCATGCCTCTATTCAGACTGCTTGCCTACTACCTGATTTTTAGCTTTTACAAAAAAGTCCACTCAGAAATTGAACTTGCTTTATTTTTTCGCGTTACGATGACCAGATGAAACTCAAAACTGCCAAGTTAGTAAAAATAATCCAATCGTTTGAAATGAATAAAGCAAAGCTCATCCAAAGATCATTCCAAGCTTGCCCGTCCCCTCTCCTCTTAATCCTATGCCTCTCTTCAGCTGGTCGTGCAATTGTAAGTTTTAAACTTCGAAGAAGAAGCCGATCGAAGGAGTCCATTTTTCCACAGTACTAGGATCATTTGAAACTTCATTCTGCCAAGCTCTTAAAAATTGTTAATCGCACGAAACGAAAAAAGCTACGCTCATCCAACGATCACAGATCACCCTTCCCCTTCACTCCCTCTGATTCCTTCCTTCAGCCAGATCCCACAAGGCATTTTTTTGCTAGGATCACTTGATACTTCAACCTGCCAAGGTCGTTCAGAAAGAACTCTAGGGGAACAAACTCTCTCCCTTCTTCGTTTCCACTCACCCTAATGCCTCTTCTCCGGTCATACAAGTGCAATTTTCACAAAGATCAAAGATCAACTCCCCCCCCCCTTCACTCACCCCAATGCCTCTCTTCAGCCAGTTGCCCTCGCGCTTCTTCGGGGCCATTGACGCGCCGGGGCCGCGCGCGGCGTTTCGATGCCCAGACGACTGGAAAGATCAAAGATCAAACTACAAATGAGGTCCTCATCGATAGTCTGGTCACCAAAAAGGGGGGGGCGTGGCTTGCCAGAGATCAAAGATCAGCTCACTCATCGATGGTGGCTGCTCGGCACTTCTTGCGCACGCGCCGCAGCGCCTCCTTGCCCGGCACAATCTCGCCGTCGCTCACGTACCCGAGCGGAATGTGCAGCTGCGCCTGAATCAGGGAGAATCAGGGAATGGGGGTTACGGTAGAAGGGGGATACGGTATCGGGCCTGGATCAGGAGCGGGCTGCAGTACCTTGCCCTTGCGCTCCGGGTAGTCGGTCGTCGACGGGTGCAGCAGCACGTTGAGGCTGCAATCGTTTATTTTATAGTGAAAAAATGGTGAAATTTTACCTAGTGTCACTTGTGTTTCAGCAGTACATCAAGTGCCTTGACAGTTGGTGATCAGTAATTAATTCTACTCTAGTTTTTTTTTCAGAAAACTAAAATGTCCTTTAAAAAAGATCTAGTGCCAACTATCCAGTGACGGTTGGGTTTCAAGTTGGCAATACATGAAGTATTATTACCGCTCCCAAAGTGTAATCATCCCTTTTATCTCTTCCAAATAATTAACACCCGCGACATTTCGGTTTCACTATAAACACAAATCTCGAGATCCGCTCACCATTTCGTAAGCATGAGCCCCCACCCCCACTCATTACGTTGCTTCCAAACAATTAACAACATCGAAATAACTCCGGTTTCTGGCACCAAAACCGCAGATTTTGACCAAATTTATGAGAAACCCAACAACCGCGACATTTCGGTTTCAGTTTAAACATAAATCCTCCTCACCCCTTCGTCAACATGTTCTCCATGCTGTGCACGTCGTCGGTCATCTCGTCGTGGGCGCTGCCGCAGAACGAGGAGACGGACAGGCAGCGGGCGCGCGACCGACGCGCATCGTCCGCACGCGAGAGACGCTGCAAGGGAGACGCGTTAGGCGCGGATAAGAGTCTAGTAAATCTACAAGTACGCAGGCGGTAATCGAAGCACGATGACGCGTGAGGCACCGACGGCGCGTTAGGAAAGTCCGGTAGCATTTACGCGAGTAGCACCAGCGCATTTCATGTTTCAAGGATTCTTGAAAAGAGGACTAAGATCCTCCTTGGCAATGGATAGAACAAATATTACGATCGAGACACTTCAGAGTGTCGGGGAACAAAGCTAGCTCACCACATCGCTGGTGTTGTAGCGCGCGACGGCGAGCCCGATGTTGCGTTCGAGCGGCATTGCGATGTACCTGGTTCGAGGGGCGATCGGCGAGCCTGGAATGGATCAATGGCCGATAGATATGGCCGATACGGGACAAATAACAACGCAAAATACGAATGACAAGAAAGAAATGTTAAAGCGCGCCTATAGAGGAATGATGCGAATTTGATGACGAGATCTACAGAGAAACAAGACCAATGTTGATGCCGATTGTAGGCGAATTCGAAATCAGCAATAAAATTGAGAGAAAACAACAGAAAACGCCGAAAACGATCAAAGGGTATGGAGAAGCTTCTAGAAGGAGGAGCGTTTGAAGACACAAAAACCTGACTATTGAGTTCCCTCGATCACCAAGAAGGCGTTATTGGTGATCGAACGAACCATCCATGATCCGCCTTTCGAAATTAACGAGAAACTTAAAAGAAAAGTGCGCGAAAGCAGCGAGAAACGTGCGAAAACAACATCGGAGGAGATGGGAAGAGGTTCACTCTCTGCGTCTCTGCCCCACTCTCCTTGATCTACCCACTCTATCGACCGTACGCTCGTCGTCTGGCACTCTCGCCTCGATTCCCTCGATCGATTTCTGTGAAACTCCCGCGCTCCGGGTGATGAAAGCTCGCTTTTCCTTGGTGATCAGAATAGATGTGCCTCTTTTGGTGTCAGTACTTGCTCTACTAGCGCTTCCCGCGAGTAATCGGCATCGATTTGTGCCTGTTATCGGCTGTTGTTGATCAACGTTGATCAACGTTGATCGTGTTCCCTTCCATTGCAATACGCTGATCTATTCCCAACGATCTACATACATCGGCTTTATTTAGTATGTTCATCGATTATTTCCGATGAATTGGCATTGCATAGGCATGCTGCTGTGTTGTTTTATGTATGGAACCTTCTTTCGTCCATTGCTCCTATTGTTTCCATTGTCTCTGGCCTAAGTTAATCGATTTTCTCGTCCCCTCTCTCCTCTTATTTTGGCTCCTTTCTTCGCTCGTCGTACCTTGGTGATCTATCTTTCTAGTGTCCAGTGATCTACCTTCTTTTCTTGCCTGGCCAAATTGCGATATTTTTTCGCTTAATTATTTATCTATCGCGTCTGGCTTTCTTATTTTCCCTGCTCACTCGTTCCGCTGATCGACGAGAGAGCGTGGATAATCGAGAGAGTCAGACACATTCTCAGGCGCCACGCCTTCTGTGATGACAACAATCGCCGAGCTGATGGATCTCGCGGAGATACCGATGATGCAAGACTACGGCGACCATCTCAAGTACTTTATATCGATTTATTAATTGATCGAACCATTCGATACTTGACTGGGATGGGAACATCCGGATGATAACCTTCTGGAACTTAACCAACGTGTTTCGTTTTCTTCCTTTATTGGACCTGGAAACATGCTGACCCCCACAACGCGTACATCTGTTATCATCCGAACTTTCTCATCCGACCTAGTGGCATCTGTTCCGACTACCGTAATTCCATAGTTTGCAACATTACAGCGGCCATCTCAAGGTCTTGTTAACGGTTTCTTGATTGATCGATCCATTCCCGGCTACCGTAATCCCCTGTGTTCCTTTCAGGACGGTCAAGCAGGAGGATGTGCAGCAGGTGCAGCAGCTGCAGCAAGCGGATCAGCTGAATCTCGAGGATATAGAGGAGGAGGAGGGCGAGCGCAAGCGGCTGCTCGACTGTCTCTTCCCAGGAGAGAGCAGGGTGAGCCAACTGAACTAGCGGCACTACTTTAGAAGACTAGAATAAAAGACAAAAGCGTTGTTCTTTCCTCATTGTGTTGCGGCTGATTGTGAGCGAGAAACTATTTTAAGCTCATTCTGGTCTCAAAAGCAGTGAAGAGATAACTGATAGAGATGAAACGGGAGACAGGCTGGACAGTTAATTTGTATGTATACCTTGAGATCGATCGATTCATTTTAACAACTGTTACTTCCGTAATTTTGTAGGATTTCCGAAGCTGATTTGCTAACGTATATATTTCGAAAGGAGGGCTTATGTTTCACGCATTGTTCTAACCAACGGTGAAGGGACCAATGCAATATCTCGCCTAGTGACGTGAACTCTAAACATATCAACGCTCATCAATAAACTATGCTCCGAACAATCGTCTGATCCTCTCATTTTGCAATGATCTCTCGTGCATCAGAGAAGCGATCGTCCATCGATTTTTTTTAAAATTGAGAGAGCCAGAACATCATTCACCTCGTATATTTTCAGACGACCCATTCGCAGCTGCATCAACTGCAGCCTATGCAGCAGCTGCACTTCTCGATGGCCCCGCTGGCGGGCGTGAACTCGATGCTCGCCCCGCGGCCCTTCCTGCCCAGTGAGTATTAGAGTGCGCAATACGGGTCGCCGTCTCATAATTTCACACACTCTCTCACTGGTCAAAGTGACGAGAGAGTGTGTGAAATGAAGAGACGGCAACCCGTATTGCGCAAGTTAACATATTCGTAAGATTGTAACAATAAGATTATAGCTGGAAATACGGGTGCTCGTCTCTCCATTTTATCCACTTTATCGCTTCAAATCTAATGCGTGCGAAATGAAGACTATCAGTTATCTATCAGCCAATTACCGTACAGGCTAATTATACTAATTAGCGTTAATTATCAATTAATGAATCGATTGCAGTGTCCTTTCTCGCTCCTCCTCCCTCCACAACCATGTCGATGGGTCAGGAGATGAAGTGTGAGAATAGTAAGTTAATGCCATGACTTATCATTATCCTCCAGAATACATTGTAAAAAATCATGCAATCAGTCACATTTGATTTTCCCCGACAAACGGTCTGTCCAGCGCAAACGTGATGTAACTAGCGCATTGAAAGGCGATGTCGGACATTCTGCTCTATCTACTAGTGATGATGGTGAAGCCACGATTCCGGAGGCACTCAGTTTTTGCTCCGGAATAAGAACGGAATCAGGAAATTCTTTAGGATAGTCGATACTTTAATGCATAGCTATACTACCTCAAACTATTTTCATTATATGAATACGGCTCCTGATTGCAGAGCCCGACCTTCCTCGTCCCGAGATTCCACCGCCCTTCCACCTGACGATGGATGCGCAGACGCGCGCGCGCATGTTCGGCAAGAAGTTCATCGGACCCGCGGAAGGTACGGTGGATCGATAAGTGAAGGAGTACGGTTGTTGTAAGGGCTCAGGAAGGCACGGTGAATCTATAACTAGTACATTGTCTGTTGACACGGTAGGATGAAGAATCCGAGAAAAGTTCATCGGAACCCATGAATGTACGGTAGATCGATAAGTTAATGAAAACTATAGAAGGTACAATACGGGAGTGGGTATGGTAGAATTGAACATTGCTGTACGGTTCAAAGAGTGCACGCCAATCGAACGGTTTGATAGTTGAAGTGCATTTTACGAAGCACTGATTTCTGCTTGGTAAGTTTGTGTTTCATAATGTATACAAGAATGCGATTTTGGTAGAGTGAATAATGGATATCCGGTTGACGTTAAAAAAACCAAAGATAAATTCATACGTGAATGGCTTTTCAAGAACTTCCGATTTTCACATGCTGAGTGTGTGCTTCATACCCAGTACAAGAATGCGATGTTGACAGAGTGAATAATAAGCGCTTGAGCTGCGCGAATAATACAGTAGCTATATTACCGCAACCTATTATCATTAACGTATCTATCACCTACCGTACTCCATTCCTGACCTACCGTACTCCAGCTCACGTCGTCAACTGTCATCGCTGCGAGGCGCCGATGCGTGTGTGCGTGCGCAAGCTCAAGTACGCCGACCACGTCAAGGAGTACCCCTCGTACAGGTGCGTTGTGTGTTGTGTGTGCAGGGCGACGTTTGGAAAACGTCGCCCCACACACCACACCACACGCTTCAGGTGCACGCGCAAGGGCTGCCAGACGTTCAAGTCGATGCGCGTCGTCGATCAGCCGGACGGTCCGCGCGCGGCGCCGCCCACGCCCAAACCGCCGTCCGCGCGCGCACTGAGAAGGGCCGCGGCCGCGGCCAACAAGCAGGCGCGCGCGGCTGCAGCTGCTGCAGCCGCCAAGCGTGCTGCAGCCGAAGCGACGCGAGCAGCAACGATTGCGCTAGTCGCAACGACTCATCAGCCGATTATGTGAGTGCCAGTGGGATCCGGGTTTTTGGATTTAACAGTATGAAAAAATTGTGGCATCTCAACATGAAACCGTTTTCGAAACTTTTCTAACATTTTCACTTTTCCTATTTGCGCCACAATCTTTTAGGTTTCAAGTCTATGGTATGAGTGCGTCCCTTCAATGTCGCTGTAAATTGCAGGGTTCCTAAGCCCGCTCCGTCCCCTCCTCCGCCTCCAGCTCACATTCTGCCGATGGCGAACCCGTACGCGGGTATCGTAGTGTCGCGTGCCGCGCCACTCGCGGACGCGGACGCGGATGCCGCGTCGGCTCGCCACGCGCCTCCGACGACGACGCTGGCGACGCTGCTGGGCGCGCCGTCCGCGACCCACGCGGATCAGCCGGCACACGCGCCGAGCAACGCGCTGCCGCTGTACTCGACAGCAGCCAGAAGTGAGATAGAATCGCTATTTTTTCTATCAATTTTCCAATTCAGGGATTGGTCTGCCATTATTTGAAATTTTGCATTGAATCCAAAAGTCTCGGAATTATTTGAAAAAATAGTGATGAATGAAGGCGAATTACGAGCACCTACTACAGACTGCCATAGCGTGCAGTTAGCGGAGTTGTTAGTTATAGCGTGTTGTGTGAGGACTCTATAATGTGGAGTTAGTGATCAGAGCTTACCGTACCCCTGGATCACTAATGGGATTCGGTAACCCATCGATCGATTGCAGATCTGCTGATGGGAGGCGCGCCTGAGCGGGGCGGCAATTGGATGGCCCCAGCGACGCCCCGGCGCCCTCGATGAACGCCATGATGGCGCCGCTTGGTGCGCATTCGGTGTCGCATGGCGCGCACTCGGCGCCGCTTGACGCGCTCTCGGCGTCCATCGAACCACCCAAGAAGAAGGCGGAGCCGAGGAGGAGGTGTAGCAGATACGACCTCTGCACCCAGGTATGAAAGAAGAAAAAAACGACTCGTTCCGTATCTCTACCGTAGTTCAACCTCTTTTTTTAGAATGTGGCTCGACTAGATCTTTCCCGACTCGTAGTCGATGTATGACCTTCCCTACCATACCCCCTAATCCCCCTCCCGTTCAGCAGCAGAAGGACGCGGTGGCGGAGCTGCTGCGCCGGCACGACGAGGAGCTGCTCATGCAGCTGCAGCCGAAGGAGGTGCGCGCCCGACTCGCCAACCGCGCCAAGATTGAGGTGGGCTGGCGCGATTGTAGCGCTGACGCAGATCATACATGAAAAGCCTAGTCGAAAACATATACATAAAATACTAAAACATACCCCGCTGTCAAGATTTCGGTTAACGAGGCATGTATCCTTCACGGTACGCAAACACACCAGGTTTTCAACGAATAGTCGGGTTTGGAAGGTTTTGTCACCATTTGCTTATGTATGGGTAGCCTGGCGCAGTTGTAGTGTTGATGCAGATTATTCTATTCCGGGAAAAGCCTTTTTTGGTTCGAAATTGAATTTGCTAGGTGATTCTTGTCCCCGGTAGATTGGCGTCGCGCAACGGCTACTGGTACATAAAGCAGATAGTCCAGCTGATAATCACTGCTATGGTGCATTGAAAAATCTGCAAGTAATTGTAAGTTATAAACGGGTGTCTCCAGAGGCCGGCATGCTTCATTGCAAATGCACCTGCAAATGCAAATGCAAATGCACCTGTAGCTCGGTGTTTCGTCATGGCTACTAGTAAAGCAGCCAGGCCGGCTCTTTAATGTATACGTTGATCGGGGCGTAGAATGCAAACTGAAGATTAATACGGGCGTATTCAGCAGCGGGCGTGCTTCAGTGCAACTGCACTGGTAGATTGGTGTTGCGCCACAGTAACTAGTAAAGCAGCCAGACCGGCTCGTTAATATAGGTTACGCGGATCGTAGAATGAAAGCTATTGTAGAAACGGGTGTCTTCAGTGTAGCGACTTGGGTAGATTGGTGTTGCCCAACGGCTACTAATAAATTAGCAAAACCGACTCTACAATTTCGATGAATCGCAGCGTGAATCGAATACTAATGCGTTCATACTACGGGTGTCTTCAGAGGCCGGCGTGCTTCAGTGCAGCTGCAGCCGCAGCAATGGGGGTGCGATCGGCGGCGGAATGGTACGCAAAGATGCAGGTCCTGTGCTCTGCCCTGCTTATTTGGGGATGGTAGAGAATGATTATTCGAAAAGAATTGTGATTTCGAAGCGTTTTTTCATTACCAAATAGCGCACAAAAAATCCTTGTCAGGGAGGAGGTTTCATATTTAAAAAATATGTTGATTGGTGTTTCACAAGAGCTACTAGCGAATCAGCCAGAGCCTTTCTTCGATATTTCGTGGCTTCCCAAGTTCCCATATCAAAAAAGCAAAGCATAACTAATGCCAAATCTGTTTCAGGAGCAGAAGCGCTTCGATGCAGCTGCAGCCGCTGCAGCAGCGGAGGAGGATCAGCAGCAGACGGTCGCGCAGTGGCTCACCAAGTGTGCCAAGACCCAGGTATGCCGGGCGCGGTTGGGGTGCTGACGCAGATCGTTCGACCATGTTCATTGGGCTGTACGAGTAGGCCAAAAATATAGACGGAAACATCCCGGATCTTTTAAGTTTCGGTAGTGCTACAAGTACTGCAGAAAGGCTCAGTTCTGGTCAATTCTGAGCAAGCCTTGGACCCGAAATACAATTATTTGATCTGTTAGTTCTTTGTCTAGTTTTTCATAGCAGTTTCTCTATTTTTCTCCTATCCGAAACCAAGATTTTATTTTAATTACATGCCAATTTTAAGGCACCCAAGCGCTTCGATGCTGCAGCAGCATCTGCTGCAGCGGAGCAGCCAGCTGCGGAGTTTGGAGGAGCAGAGGAGCAGGAGGAGGGAGCCCCTCCCCAGCAGCCTCCCATCTCGGCACTGACGCCCCCTCCTCTTTCCATTAAGGCCGTCTTCATTACGGTATGTAATATTTGCAGATACGGTAACTGAGAGGACGGTAGTGAGAATACTGGTGGGCAATCATTCGCTAGATGGCGGGGGGCTCCGCAATTTTCGAAAAGGGTCTCTAACAATAAGGGGGGGGGCTTCGCAGAAATTCATTCGGTTCTATTCTAGGGCTGCGCAAAGAGTTATAAATAGTTATTGAATACCGCGTAGTGGCGATATCTCGAAGCAGTGAGTGAGAACATCACTGACAAAAGTGTGAGTGCACCTTCCCATTGATGCACTCATTGCCAGTGTGAGCGTCAGCAAACGTTGGACCAAAAATCGAAGAAGAGTCAACTGTGTCAGAATTGAGTAGGGTTGAGTGAGGTTTCACAAGGGGGGGGGGGTTGGTGTTGCAGTTGGTGTACTAGTCTAATGTAAAGTGTGGGGCTTCTATGGACAATGGGATCTTGTTTATCTTACATAAAATAAAATCATATTTCAATTTCAGTATCTATTTTTATAGCTACCAATATATTGACCAGTAATTAACTTTTATAGTACAGTGGTACGGTTCGTAAGAATTGCGTAGGATAAGGCCAGGTTTTACCAGGGTGGTTGGCGTTGCAGTAGGAGTACTAAACTGATACACGGGCGGGAGATCAATGTATGTCGCGACCATGATCCAATATCAGTAGTGTGTCCAGTATTTGATTTATTACTTACAATTATATTACGGCTGTGCATTTCGTCAAAATTGTGTAGGAAGGCCACGTTTGACCAGGGTGGTTGGTGTTGCAGTAGGGGTACTAGTTGCCTGATAGATTGAGACTTCGATGAGCATGCGGATTGTTCTCGAAAAATAACATAGTTTATCTATGCATTGTTCAATCCGTCAAACAAATTGTTCATAGTATGATGGAATTTGTCAGAAGGAGATGTTCTTCGACGATTTAATACTCGCTCTTGAGCAAGGTTTAGGAGCTGTAGGGGTAAACATACTTTCATTGTTGTTTTTTTTGCAGAGTTCGCAGCCGGCGCTGACGACCACGGCCGTCGCCGCGGCCACTCCCATCTTCTCGACTCCGCCCACTTGCACTGCTCGCCCCTCCGCCCCTTCGTCGGGACCCTGCCCCCTTTCCACTCAAATGGTGGGATTGAATGCTATTAGCGAACGATTCTTTCGTAAACACGAAATTAGGGACTTTATACACGTGTTCACCAGTAGAGTTGTTATTCCGAGTGACTCGGCACTCGCGAGTGGAAAATGAGAAATTCACTCGCGAGTGGATTCCTTTGTTCGCACTCGCGAGTCAAATCCACTCGCCGAGTGAATTGAATTTGCCTCATTCCTTCTCCCCTCGCCAATGCAAAGTGACCGGTCTCTCACTTCAAAGAAGGGTTTCATGGAGAAATAAAATTCAATCAATTCTCGATTCGAATTCTACAAAAACACTCGCGAGTGAATTTCTCATTTTTCACTCGGTGATCCAACCGGTCCGAGTGAATCGAAAATGAACTCGGCGAGTGCGAGTGCTCGCCGAGTGTCACTCGAGCAAACAACTCTATTCACCAGAGTATTTGTAAACTACCCATACCAGAGCCCGGTCGAGACGTCGCTGACGGCCATCTCGCAGTGCCCGGACCAGCAGCAGGCTCCGCCCCCTCATCATCGTCATCAAGCTCCGCCCCCTTTGGGCCAGCAGACTCCGCCCCTCGCTGCGTGGCAGCTGCCCCCGCTTACGCCCCTGGACGTGCGCGCCTTCCAGCTGCCGAGGTGAAACTTGAAAATGGCCGGGGACAATTATGTAAAATTTCGTTTACAGTCAAAAGCGTATATAATTTCGGACTTTGGAGATGGGCTGTCTGACTGAACAGTGCTCGAGTTTAACCTGGTGATTTGCAGCATCGATGTAAATAGATAGTAGGGTTATGATAGGACTGTCCAATGTCTATTCGGCGCATTATTCTCACTAATCAATATATTCAAAATGACTACCGTAGCAATCACGAATTACCGTAATCATCATCTCCTTGCAGGATGCAGCAGCACGTGCAGCCGATGCAGCAGATGCTGCTGCAGCAGCCGGTGCCGCCGTGCCGGGCGCTCACGAGGAAAGAGGTACGGTAGTTATGGATTCGAAATTTTCTTTCGAGTATTGCGATGCCTGTTTCATGTTTCACTACCAAGGCTAAACATGGTGGCCTGAGGTATGCCTCACTGGTGTTAATATACGGACCGAAAGCAGTTTTAGAATGTCATGAAACGTGTCATCCAGTAGCGATCCAATTGTTTCATGTTTCACCTGTAACTATAATCTTTCAACTGGAGATGTAGGTTGATAACTTGGGCAAATGAAGATTTCTTGATTCTGGGGCTATTTTTATCATAATCACTACGTCTATGGCTCTTTTATTTATTGTATCATAATAATATTTTAATATTAAGGCGGAGGCGCTGGAGCAGATCTCTTCCGCGGCCCGCACACTCGCCGCCATCAACGCCATGGCACGGCGCGCCACCGTGTCGTCGTCGTCGCACTTTGGATTCGCGTGAGTCGATGGGGGTTACGGTAGTAGGATACTGTAGATTGTGACGTGACTGGTTAGGGTATGCGCAGGGTACGGTGGACATTGGACCTGACAGACGTTGAACCTAGTTCACGGAAACTGAAAGATAATGGTAGAGAACGTAAATACTATCGCTTGACTTGTACAAGTTGAATTCATTCTCATGTAGCATCTGTATAAGATATTATTTGGACAGCGCACTGTTTAATCGCGTGCCGAAATCTTGTCTAAACAAGTTACTCATTTTGGATGATGATAGTAGTTTATTGATGCTACCAATTTTCGTTTTATCTACAAAGAGACAAGATTGCATTGAATAGAATGAGGTTTGCTCCACTTAGTAAATTTCTTGAAGCACAACTCTTCCCATTCGCTCATGGGACTCTAATATCGTCACAAGGTGCTGAATATTACAGGAATCCGCTCTTCTCTGGCTTTGGGGCGCAGCAGTCGCTGCAGCAGCTACAGTTCCCTGCGACGGTGCAGCACCCCCAGATGCAGTTCCCGACGGCAGCGACGGTGCAGCAGCAGCAGCTGCAACACGTGCAGCCGGAAGCGTGAGTCGAGGGGCAATTGGGAGGGGGGGTGTGAGGGAACTTCTCTGTTTTTTGGCCCAAGCTACAACCGCTCCGGATGTGGAGGGGGTAGGGAATGGGAATGCTAGGGAAGAAATGCTCATCGATAAAAGGCTGGGCCAAAATTCGAAGAAGTGCAGGGAAAAATATAAATGTAATTGTTTTGATTAACCCTAAAAATTCCGGAATATTGAAGCACGTGAGATTTGTTCCATTTAGAGGATTATGTGAAACTCGTTTCTTCCTTTTTCCTGTGATTCGAATCGTTCAATGTTGATTCTGCAATTATGGTGCACCTATTATGTATTTCTGCCAATTCTCAATGATCAATATGTATTTGTGCCAATTCTCAATTATGAACAATTCTCTATCTAATGTTCTTTGATCTTTCATTTATGATTTCTCTTTCTTAGGAGTCCCGCGAAGATATGGTACGTGGACGACTCGGATGAGGACTTGGAGGAGGCGGAGTCGATGGAGGTGAGAGATACGGTATATATCGATTGACCGATCGAGATGTGGGCTACCGTAGTCTCAAACAATACAGTAACCCTTGATAGTTTGCAAATAATTGACATACGGTAGTCAATCGATCGATACGCCGGCTACAGTACCGGGTGGTCTGTCATCAACCGCTAGTTGGCGAGGCCACACTGTTTTTGAGGAATTTTTCCGTGGAGGCACCGCAGAAATTTATCAAATTTATCAGAAATCAGAAATTCACCTAGCTGACAAGATAAAGATAAAGCCCACCAATGACTACAGTATCCGGGTGGTCAACATTCCTATTCGTTGCAGGACTCGTTCGAAGCGGGACTGGGCGCGGACGGGGGCGACGATCTCGACGATGAGGTCGTCCATATGGACGATCACGACTCGGAGGTGAGTGGGGGGGGGAGGTCCCGAAGAGATTGTTTGGGTTACGGTAGTCTGTATTGAGTGGAGAGAGGTTCTGAAGGGATTGATTGGATTACGGTAGTCGATAGTTCATCGATAGAGCGTCCGTTGGAGATTGATTATTTTCTCATTTGGGCTTTCGCAACGATTGTGTAGGGTATGGTAGCCGATATTTCATCGTTAAAGTGTATGCTGAAGATTGACTCTTTTCTCATGTGGGCTCTCGCAACGATTGGTTGACGTACGGTAGTCGATATCGAGAAATAGCGTGATTCTTTCTACAAAAACTGTTGGGATCCCGACGCGAATCTTTTTTGGGGTTACGGTAGTCGATAATGCACTGATTTTGAGGTGATCGATCTGGCCCGCAGAGACGACACGCAGAGCGACGGGTTTGATCAGGTTTGTTAGTTAATTGATTAATTTTTGTTATTAAAATGGCAAAAACGCTCCAATTGTAATAAATAATAATCAATGAATGTCTAAAAATTACAGTATGACGAGGGCGAATATGACGTGGAGTTCGCCATGGAACTCAACCAGCATCTCTAAGGCACCTACCGTACTCGGCCGATCGATACTCGGGCTACAGTATCCTCGATTTGGCTAAGCTTACTGTACATATCCTGAAATACCCCCAGAAGATGTACCAATTTGTAACCTTTCCTCACTTTGCGATATCGAATATTCGGAATAGTACTCGGTTTAATAGTGTTTCGTATTTTGACAGAAGTACATTCGTTCTAGATTTGTATGTTAATCATTAATTGCGATACCGGACTGTTGTAGTTCGCTGAGCTTATTGTGTTTATCGCTACTTGAATTACCATGACTCTAGTTTATGTACCTGCAATATGTAATTTTATCCCATTTTGCGATATCTCGTGTTGGCTTAGAATTTCTAGAAGAAAAATTCGTTTAGTTGTGGTCGACTTCTTAGTTGATTTCAATTTGCCATACCATATTTCAAATACGTAACATTGTTGTTATTTCGCTTAAATTTTGTTATAAGTTGATCACATACTTATTTCGTTTAGTTTTGTTCATACTTTCAACTGTTTTATATTTCCAAGTGTTGCCTTCATCTGTTTCCGCAAATTTTTCAAATTTTTCAAGTAGAAGTTAATCGACCAATCCTTTCATTTTGTGTTGGCCTTTCTTTCAACTTGTTTTTACCTCTATGCTAATAACGGTGTACAATTATTCTTGTTCTCCCTCTGACTTCATTTTTCTTTTCCTTTGAATTTGTTAACATCATTCCGCTTAGAAGTCTCTGATCCTCTCAGTAGTTTTCCACTGTTTGAATCGTGTATGTTGCTAAGTGGATGTTGATATGTGTTATATTTTACACCTTGTTCACTGTAGTTACTGTAGTATAATTTCTGTCACGAGAGAATCAAGCTCTAGCTTGAATTCCCACCTTTGCTTCAGTTAGAAGAGTCTTTCATCTGTTGTTGATGATGATAATAAATTTTGTTGTACAGTTCGCACACATTTCGAGCAAAGTGAGACGATGCAATTACGGGATACAGGACCGAAGTGTCTACGGATCTGCAGTGTTGACTGAGCAAAATTACCATAATCTGCTATTACGATGAACATACTGTAGCTAGAGTGATAAGAATGGGTTCCAATTTCTCTTTTGCCTCAACTGATCACTCCTTATTTATCCGAGAACTTTCGAACTTCTAATCAGAGAAGGAGAATTTTAATGTTACGATATTTTTCCGTCTTTTGTTTATTGTACAATTGTTGCTGTAATTGCGCCACATTGTAGCGACCCATAACCATATCAGAATTCCGAAACTCCCGTGCTTCTACGTCATCAATGAACCGAGTTATAGCGAGTTGGCGTAGTGCCAAAATTCCCCTCTGTCCAGCAACGGCGGGGAATTTGAACAGAGAATCTGACTGGGAAGAGAATGCGCCTTGATACCATTGTATCCATTGTATCCCTTGTCTCTTCCCATCGATCGCATTCATCCCTCTCTCAATCGGATAGGGGAATCACGGGGGAAGGGAATAGGGTCGTTGGCGAAGAGCCAAAAGCTAACTACTGTAATTGTAAGTCCCGGGATTTCGCTGTGGGAGTTTCTGACATTCATTCCTGTTACGCCTCCTTTAATAATAATACGAACTAAAAGGTAAAAGGTCATCCCGATAATCAAGGCACTTGCGTCCTGCGGGAGATCACTGCTAGGCCAGTCACCAGTGAATACGAACTACTGAATAAATTTCGGCATTGGACTTACCAAATACCAATCTCCAGAAAGGGAATCTTCTAAAATCATATTTTTATCAGACATATATTGCCTCTAACCACATAGTCACCCTCCTCCTATCACATTACCATTACGATCTCTTTTTCTAAAGTAGTTTTGTAACTTTAACTAGCTATTGAATATTACGTCCGAACAGTGTAGAAGAAAACTATTTCATAAAATATTGATTATCAGAGATTATCCCTGAAGACCCTCTCCCCCTCCCCCCCCCCATCACATCCTCATTACATGATCAAGAGTGGTGGGGGAAAGGGCAGTGTATTAGATCCTGGAGGGGGTCTTTAGAGAGAGACTCCTGCCCTCCTCATCTCAATCACTATCTCGGCAGTTAGAGCAAGAGAGAGAGAGCGTGCCGAATGAAGAGAGCATCTGCCTGCCATACGCGGCCTCTATATTGAGGCGTCAAGGGGCTAAGAGATGATGATGGCGGGATATGCGATGGGAGGAGGAAGTAATTACTGTTTGGAAGGATAGGCTCTCTCGATATGCCTTTTCGTTGCGTGAGATGGGCTGACAATAACCATTCTTCTTTACTATATTTTGGTTTATTATGCGAATAAATAGACGATCTGGTGTTAATATGGTTATGATATGATTGATATGGTGAACAGAATCGACGTCTAGACGAAAATGAGTGTGAACATCCCTCCCATTCCCCCTCTCGAGCAGAGACTTAAAAAAGGGATCACCTCCCTTATTTTCGTCTAGACGTCGACACTGCTGCTCGCAGCATTACAATGCAGATCATAACGTATAATAAGTTTACTGTGTCCTATCATATAGTTGGCCTAAGACGAGAATAATTCCTCGATGGTATGCGAATCTCTCGGACTTCCTCAATGTGGCGACTGAAGTGGGTGACACCTCGCCCAGTACGCATTCAACACCTTCCATGCTCTCTTAATTCCACACACTATCTCGTTTTCTCTAACCGATGAGATGAGGGAGGGATGGAGAGAGTCTTCCTGCCAGTTGGGAGTGGGATGTTTGCAGTCGGGTACTGTACGCACAGGTGCGCACAGTGAGGGATCTCTTGAGGAGGACGGACTCACTCTCTTCACTTCGCACACTCTCTCATCGGTTAGAACAACGATAGAACAGGCGTAGTGAAGAAACGGATTATTCGCTCCTCTTGAGGGAATGTACATGAATACGAATGCGCGTGTTAGGGTAACGGAGTGCGCATCTCAAAGTGGGGTGAGATGTGAGGAAATTTGATGGGGGAGGCGGAAAGATCTCAGAGGAACTAGAATAACGCAGATTGAGACTGAACCCCTCCCAGTCCATGATTCGGCTGATCTAACTATGGTACATTACGTAGTGACCATGCACAAAGAATAACCCGAGGGAATCGGACTGTGAATTCTTTTGCATACATTTGATATACATTTTTATTACTAAACTCTTTGAGCCCGGAACCAACCACCTCCAGTCCCTTCCCCTTGCTATCCCACACGCCCGAGGGCCCTACATTATTTGGCGTCCATGCCTCTCGAGCTTTTACGCCAAATGACTCGATCCCTTCGCAAGATTACTCTCTGTGGACTGTATGGCATAACAGAGCCATCTAAGCCAATTTAGACGCCGAGCCTCGGCCGGCCAACAATCACTACTATAATGGGTTCCCCTCTCCCATCTTCCTCGTCCCCCTCTTCATCCCCTCCCTAAGCTCCGCCCCTAACCGGCTACGGTACTCGAGCCAGCCGGCTGTCTCAGTCTCTATGCGCTACTGTCCCCCAGTATTCCCTACTCTGAAGATTCATAACCTCAGTCTTTCCTGCGTACATTATATTTCAGCAATGAATTTACTATCATACTGATGCTACCAAATTAGGTTGTCATTTGAATAAATCCTGGTTTGATTCAGCATCTTGAAATTATCAATATAAGAAGATATTACCCTTTCTTTGTATTATTCTTTTTTTATAGAACTCTTTTATAAATCTTTCTTTCTGTGCATCGATATGAATATTCTTTTTGTTTTACCCCTATTGCAACTGCGTTTGACGATGATGATGATTAAATGATGATGATTCAGTTGTCCGATGTTCCCAATGCGAATCGCCCCGAACGGCCTACCGATGATGGACCCGGCTGCGCTGCTGTGGGGCTCACTACTGGTGCAGCAGCACCATCATCAACAGGTTGGATATTTCTGGCTAAATTGTGTCTTTCGTTTTCTCTATTAGAGCGAAGCCGGATATGTTTCACTCTCAAGGCAAAAGTGGAATATTGTGCTCGACATTGATGATTCTTGAATCAATTCGATCTAAAAAAATCGTTTCTATCTGTCTTACTCGAGTCTGGTATTTCTTACTATGCTTGATCATCATGAAATGCACGAATATTCTCACAATCAGGCCATTTGAATTGACCAATATCTCGCCGTACCTGTATACACCACCTAGCGTAGTCGTCCCCTGTAAAATGGCCTTAATCGTGTAAGCAATCGTACCTTTCTACTTTAGCAGCAAGCCGTTCTTCCCTCTCCCCCCGCATCAATCAATGAAGCACCCGCTGTCACTCCCAAAGTAGAGATCACAACAAGCACAGGGAAGGAGGAGAGAAGCATTCAGCCGAGGGCTGTGAATAAAGGTACGAGGAATTATCAATTTGATGATGATTGAACTTCACGATGGCATCTTATCGAGGAAAATTCCGTAGATATCGAGCACGCAACATAATATGTTATCTATGTTTCATCGTTTTGGAACGGAGCACTCAACCCGGGCCGTTGAGTAAAGGTCGTTGTCAAATTTATTTCCTCGAATCGATAGTTGTTTTTCTTATTCTCAAGCGCACTTCCTCTATGTTTCATAGCGTTCTGAAGACGGAACATTCAATTTTTGGTCCTTTTTCTCATAAAAATAGTGAACATACTTATAATTCATCTTGGGTTGTAAGATTCACATAATGAATACTTTTCCAGAGGTTCTGCTTACCGCTCCGGCCGGTTTTATCCTCATCGACATCAAAATCGCCTCTAAACGCCTGGTCTCCGTAATCTGCTGCAGGGAGGCCGGGATCAGAGTGGGAGAGGAGATTGAGGTGAGATGAGTTCGAAATACAGGTAATCGTTTTCACACACTCTCTCGCCTCTCAGACCGATGAGAGAGCGAGGAAAATGAAGATTCAATTACCCGTATTTTGAACTCTAGATCAAGGTATGCGTTCGAATAGGTCAAAGCGACCCATAATAGAGTGGATAAAGGAAGAGTGAAAGGAAGGGTCTTCCTCTCCGCGCAACGAGGAATGAGAGGGAGAGGAAGAATGAGAGGGAAGGGATTAACTCTTGAAGAAGAGTGAGAGGGTACGGTAACTCTTGAGGAAGAATGAGAACTCTTGAGGAAGAGTAGATTCGATAAATCGCTCGTTTCCGATGGTTTTCATTAGGGTTTCTTGCTAATACGACTAGATCTTGCTAAAAGATCAGCAAGGAGTCTTCTTCTAAGCATTTGCATATTGCTTGATTGAATTTGGCAGCTTTTCAAGATAAACAAAATCACAGACCTAACCGATATTTTTTTCGCCTATTTGAGATATCTCATGTGTGCAAAAAATTGTTTCGCAAGGCGCAGAAGTATTACCCAGTCGAAATAGCTCCAATTTTCTTCTCGGGACGTGTTTGCGAACCCTCATAAACATGGTTGTCACGCAAAAAACTACAATCAAGCTTAGCGTTGTGTACGCTAATCATAGTAGCCTTACTATAGAGCACGATCAGTTGCGCATGTTCAAAATCAAAGTCCGGGTCTTCCTAGAACAATTTACAATCTACTCTTGAGGAAGAGTTCTCACTCTTCCTCAAGAGTTAATCCCCCCTCTCATTCTTGAGGAAGAGAGACCGCGTTCCCCTCACTCTTCCGCAAGGAATGAACTCTCTTCCCTCACTCTTCCCTCTTCCTTTATCTTCTCTATTTCTGGGTACCCACCCCGTTGTCAAGAAAATTCATTAGTATTATCATTTTTGAACTGGAACTGCTCCGACGAATGTTGAATATCATTTTTTCGAGACAATAATGCATCGGTGAAACGTATTCGAGCAAACCGGTCAGCAATCATACGGGCTAAAAATTCAGTTGTCAGCTTCGCTCCGCGCGTCTCTCCGCGCGTGCACGGACGGCCATCTCGACGCGTCCGGAGCGCTCGTCCGTTCGCTAGCGGCTGGAGAGGAGCTGACGGTGTGCTCGGCAGGTATGTGCTTACATATTAATTTATTCTGACATCTAGGCAATTAGGAGAAAACATCATTAGGAAGGTGCTCGGCAGATATGCACTTCGGTCTTCGAATTGTATGTTCTATCCCATCCGTTTCATGATCTGTCTCGCCTAATCTCTAGTAAGTAACGGAAATTAATGAATAATGAGCCTTCGAGCAAGGTGATCAAAGATAAAGATGAAATGATAAACTGAATCTTCTTCAGAAGTCCCTCCATCGCCGATGACTTCATCCAGAGATTCGACACCGCCCAAAGGTAGAAAACCAGCCTTCCGTATCCAAGACATCCTCTAAATCATTAACTTCACACTTTTAAAATTTTCAATGATTCCCTACCATTACTGATTTAGACAATAGCATCTCCATTTTGCAAGCCGCCGTACTTCTTTTGTGGGACCGTATTTTTCTTGTGTAGGCATAGTCATCGTTGGATTGTAAGCTCGTCTCTCTTCCCATCTCTCTCTAGATAAAGTTATCCTCTCATTTGCCGTCCATTTCGGTAATTACTTACTACACGAGAGCCCAGTCGGGCATGTTAGAAGCCAAGAGGAGTAATCGAAAGACAGAAAGGGAGAGAGATGGACAAGGGGCTTAGTGAATCGAAATGAGATAGGGGAGAGGGGACTACGGTAGGCTATTGTTTGTTCAAGGGAAGAGGGAAGGAGGCTAGGGATGGGTTAGGACGAGGCTGGAAAACCGAATCCCTTTCTTCATGTAAGGGGTTGTTCATCTGGACTGTAAAAATCGTGTCACCAGGAAGATACGGCGTAATTATTCAATAATGAATCCAAAAATCATAATAATCTGTAAATAATTAATTTAATTAATTCAGGTAGTGAAAACGGCGAGGGATTCAGCTGCGAACGCTGCGGAAAGGTCTTTTCGTACGAGTACTACCGGTGAGATTTGATCTTTGATCTTTGATCTCTGGGAAAGGTGATGTCTCTATGTCAGCGTACGAGACTGTTATTCCAACGCTAGAACGGTATCGTCACACACCGTAATTGATTTCTCATTATTGATCTTTGATCTTTAAAAAATTATCTTTGATCTCTAATAATTGATCTTTGATCTCTACAGGGACAAGCATCTCAAGTACACCCGCTGTGTCGACCAGGGCGACCGAAAGTTCCCGTGCCCGATTTGTCCACGGTTAGTTGCCGAATATATTTTTTTTTCTAATTATTTTGAATATCGAAATTTATTTCTAATGATCTGTTGTCTCGTTCTATGGAAAAGTACGGTACCATGTATTGCTTTTATCAGTGCAATTTTTTGTTTTATCAAGATGTCTGCAGTTCACTATCGCCACTGCATTTCCATACGTTATGACAATGGCGCGAAACATATTCCGACAAAAAAAGAACACGTAGATACATAGATATTGTATCTTCTGCGCGGAACTTCCACAATGCTTGAAAAAAAAGTATTTCACTTTTTAATCATATATTCATTCGCTCTGTTCAGCTCATAAATATATTTTTATATAGATTAGCGTTACTAACAATGCTTTCACAGAATTTTCATTCTTCTTGAAACGCCGGTGAGATATAACACATTCCATCCATCATAGGAAACATTCCATATCGCGCGAGCGTGGTCTGAATCGCGAGGTTGCCTCTGCGTATGCACTCCCTTCGATTCACTTCCCTATTCGAGTATCGAGAGGGCACTCGAAATGGTCATTCACGCACCCGTATTCTCCATAGACGCGCAGTGTTTGTAGTCGATACAAAGATGACTCACGAAGCGTTGAGAGGTGGAAAACGCTCTGAAAGACACGGAATTCACCCTGATTACATAGCATACCTAAGTAACAAAGAACAATTGAAAATTTTTTCAATTCTTTGTTTTTTGCAGCATTGGAAGCTATATTTTTATTTCTTCAGTTTAATCGAAAATCGGAAAGAGGGGAAGAGAATCAGAGTGAAATAGACATATTTCAAACTCTCCATTTCAGTTCCTTCGAGAAGCGCGATCGTCTTCGCATCCACGTGCTCCACGTTCACGAGAATCATCGACCGCACGTGTGCAGCGTGTGCAGCAAGAGTTTCTCGCAGTCAAGTAGTCTGAATAAGGTAATTCTAGTTGAAGATCCAAAATTTGCTGGATAGATTGAGAGAATATTAGTGAAAATAACCTAGACAGTTGAAGAGTCGGTGCAGTGTGAAATCAAAAGTATTTTGCAGACCTTCATAATTAAACGCCAATCAATTATAAAGGGTTAAGTTGTCGGAAATAGGGCTTGATGATCAAATATTTTTACAGCACCTTCGCGTGCACTCGGGCGAGCGTCCGTACAAGTGTCCTTTCTGCACCAAATCCTTCACTGCATCGTCCATTCTGCGGACACATATACGGCAGCATAGTGGCGAGAAACCGTTCAAGGTTTGTAGACAATTCAACATTTTCGATTTTTTAAATCACCAAATAAAATCGCAAAATGAAAACGCTCGCAAAATGAAATGAAAACGTTCAATTTTAGAAGGCTCTGTTCCAGGTAAGCTTTGTACCAAAAAACTTTAAAAAACTTATAACTTATGTTTCAATCTGGTCCAGGAACTATTGGTGACGGAGATTTGTCCGAATAAGTTTCATGATCACAATAAATTTTGATCGACAATAATTATGCATTACTACTTGCGATCCCCGTGGTCCAAAAATATTAATGTAATCAGGATAAATAAATAAGACTTTAGTGTTGCCACTGCGGTAAGGCCTTCGCTTCTCACGCTGCGCATGATTCACATGTGAGAAGGACCCATGCTGTCGAGCCCCATTGACCTGTCTTCGTTATTTCCTCTGATCCATCAACGATAAATTATTAACTTGTGTGCACTTGTTGGAAGTTTTCTCGAGTATACTAATAATATTTTTTGAATGTTTGGTCGAGCGAGTTTATTGTCGTAAGACAACGCAATGTGAGACCCGCCGGTAAGTTAAGAATACTGTTGATCAATTGTTGCAACTGCGTAACGGGCACATACATTTATGCAGTACGGACGTCGATCAATACGATCTAGGTTATATTCCGAGCATGAATTATAGGGGGCACTGCAGCAGCATCCTCGGACGACTGACGCATGGAAGGGACTGGGTGAGGGGTGGGGAACGATTGTCAGACTCTCTCCATTTTCAATGCTCTCTCGCTTAATTTTTACAGAGATAGACAACGGGAAAGTGATAATTGAAGATACCATTCTGAATACCGTGATAATGAGGAAACACTCAAGAAATGAGACGATTGGAAGGGTGCACTCTCTCTCAATGACTACACAATTTGGAATAGGACTGGACGATGACTTTTCAGAACTCAATCAAAAAAATGCTCGCCATTCTGTATGCTTCATCACTTGGTAGAACACAACGCATTCAGAACTATTAGAGGAAATTCTCGGGAAGTAAACGAATAAATGAGAAGTGCAAGATAAACACATTAGGAAGATCGGGAGGAAGTTAGGTCGGGGTCGTCCGAGGGAAGGCGAGTGTTTTGCCTCCCTTAATCGCAGTCGCAGCGGGTGGCGTAGAAGTTCTTCACGTCCAGCTCGATGATCTCAAAAATTACTTAATAAATTAAATATTATACTTAATTAATAAAATATTAATTAATTAAATAAAACATTAATAAAATATCAATTAATTAAAACAATCAGCTAAATCGCTCACATCCTCATAGTTGTCGATGAAGATGACACGCTGCTGTTCGTAGCTGCAATTGGTAATTTGTAAATTAAATATGTAATAAAACCAAAAAGTAATAACAACAACAATAAACACCAACAACAATGACAACAACAATAATAAACAACAACAACAACAACAACTCACGCGACGGGATGGCAGCAGTGTTTCTTGAGACCGGTAACGATCTTCTGACGCTCGACAGTGTGTTTGTATTCCTTAATTTAATTAATCGTTAAAGTTCAGGTGTGAAATTTTTCGAAATCTTCAAAGATAGTGTAAAACTGCAAAACAACTGTTTCATAATATAAAATGCTTTTCAAAATAAGGAGTACGATGAATTTCATAACCATTGTATTATATGTTTCAAGCTTGTGGTGCAGAATGCTGTGAACCACATTTATCCTTTGCTGGTAACTCTATTGAAATTGTAACTTGAACCCACTAGGCAATGGAAAATCACTTAGAACAAAAAAAAGCAACCGACCGTTTTCTCGAATTCAGTCCCGCAACTACCGCGACAGACGACCGACTGAAAGCTGTCAGGGGCGATGATGTTGTTGAAACCGAGCGACTACAAATAATGTCATGGAATAACTCACAACAACAAGGCCCAACAACAAATTGTCCTCCACACATTTCATTTGCAAACTTGAGAGTGAAAATTGAGCTATCGGAATAAGGCGTGTATCAAATATTATCGTGTTTCTCGATACGGTAGGGATGACAACGCGCGAACTGATCTCTTCATGCCGCACACTAGTCGTCCAATGACGGGAAATGAGAGCAGCCATTTTTGAATCGGATCCAGAGTCCAAGTTACTCCTACGATACGGTAGGCTATTTCCGATCGGAAAAGGGAAGAGGGAAACCCCTGAGTGCTTTTGCGTGTCATGGAAACCTTTGTCTCGCTTTGTTCCGTGAGAACTAAAAAGTTTAAAAAATTGTAGCCGTCGAGTTTCTTACGGCCCCGGCGAAAAACAACTGTTTCCTGGTTACGGAATAAGGACGAAAACAAGTTGAAGTGGTCTCCTGCTCCCTTCATACTACGGTAGCTAGACCACTTTTTCAAGGACAAAGAATGCTCCCTCCTTTAAGAGAAATTGTGCGGAAAAGAGACGACTACGGTAGGGGTCTGGTTGACTTATCAGGGAGTCGATATTTCTATTGTTGTACACGGAAATCGAATGTATCCACGTTCTATGCAAGGGGTGTGTGCTTTGGTGTCTGTGGCCTCTATGTCTAGTTTAGAGAGTCCCGGTTGATGAAAAGGTTATAATGCAAAGAAGTCAGCTACATCCCGTCTCAATTTTTTCTTTGGAGTTGAGTACAAATTGTTGTTGAGAAACGGCAAAGAGAGATCTTTGTTAAATGAGAGAGGTTTGTGCCGAATTGTCAACATGTTTCGGATAAAAAATAGTTACCTATACCCTACCGTATCCCGCCATATCAAGAATATAAAGATAATGACTACGACATCTCTGAATGAAGTGGAGGGTACGTAGGGAATGAGAATGATAGGGAGGGAATACTTTGCGAAACTGGGTCAAGAACAGAACATAGTATAGAACAGTGCGGACCTTCCACGAGAAGAGTTTGATGTGTGGGCAGCACGAGTTCTGTTCCTTGTTACACTGCTGGTAGATGTGCACTCCTACAATGGAAGAATCTTCATCTATATCGATCCGGCGAGAGACGAATGCAGATTTAGGTTGAACGTATCAATTATGCTCATGAGCTAAGAATCTTTTTTTTCCTGCAGAAACACAGCGAAAAATGAACACGAGATCGGTGGTATAATCACATATTGTGAGCACATCCAAAAAACCGTCTCCTCATTCGATGTTCTCTCAGCGAACATGAGGAATGAAGAGATTGATTGTTCATTCTGTCAGCCCTATTCCTCACCTCCTCCTCTGATCTTGCCAATAACTCCGCTGCGACGCACGCGACGCTTCGCCATGAGGGCCGCCGACGGGAATTTGAGCTGGAGAACGACGCCCTGTTAAATGATATCAGAAATTGGATTACAGTGTCATTGTTGATCTAGAGCACCGATGAGATCGCTCAAGCTGAGAGCAAAAAAGATATGTGTTCAAGCACATATTCCCTGTGTCTTCGATTCGAACGATTCGAAGATGCAGAAAGGTAAAAAGTTAAAGTTGTTTCCACAGCAATTGTTGGCTGGGTACGGCGAGGAAGGTGTTTGTGCAAAACAGTGCTCACCATATGCGGTTCGTGATTCTTCCTGCCCTTCACCATGAGCAGTTCATCCCAGTCATTGGCGTTTGCAGAGATTGTCAGGGAGAAGAATTTGTCGGCTGCCGAGGCACGGATGGCTCTAGAATGAAACTAGTCATCGATTGACTACTTTCAGGCTACTGTAGAATACAGTCTGGCGTTGATTCAGTGCCGGTATTTTCCTTATTTGAGTACAGTACACGAGGAATGAAGTCAGTTGTCGATCGAGCGTCTACTACTGTATAGGGATACTGTAATCGATTACCTCTCCACGGCGTCTCTGTTCAGGAGCACTTCGAATTTCTTTGTGGGTGCATTGGGTACGAGCAGATCCATACTGACGAGCGATGTTCCGGTCTGAAGAGGAATTGACTCATTATCTCAATTTGTACATATTCTCTCATTTCGTTGATCTCGATTCTATAAAGGTTCTATACCGATTCTATACCGCCCGTGCTGTGTGCACGTGGTAGGGGATTTCTTTACCTGTGGCTTTCACCACTTCCAACATTTCTTAACCCACTTGGTTTGGGTGGAGGGATTGCCTCATTATCTCAATTTGTACATATTCTCTCGTTTCGTTGATCGTTTCTATGATTGCCGTAATCGGGATCGGTCCGATTTTTTCCGGGCACGATAGATAGGTGGGTACGGTAGTTACACACAATAGTAAAAAAACGAAATGACAATTCACCTGGTCAGTAACAGTGAAGACGGCTTCATGTGTAGAGGGCGATTCGGCACTAGAAAATATTGATAGTTTATCGATTAAATTAATTTATACTTGTTCAACAATGAAGAAAAAAATAATGTTGTATGAAGATCTACATTATTCGTTGATTTCGAAAGTGCCCCGTGTATTTAGCAAATCATGTCTCAAGTCATCGCTATCAGTTTGACGTGCTAACGCGCCACTTGAAGACATGCTCATACTCCTTGCGATATTTTCACCGATCAACGATAGAGAGCAGAAATCGAGGAGAGCCTCGAGTGATCGTCTAACTCTTTAGATTTACTCTGCTCCATCGTATTTTTGATCTTCAAGACATGAGAGAGGATGAGAGGGCCTGCCGATTGAATCTCGTTAGCGTTGATACTTGAGGGACTCTCTTCATTTCACCCTGTCTCATTTCTCCGAGCTACGAGAGAAAATGCTGAACGAGGAGAGTGAAACATCTACACTAATGAGGATTGGCCTATTTGTGGATGAAGTCACTCCGGCACGAGTTGTTCCTATCAATCTGACGCAATCTCAAGTGGTACGGCGAAAGGACGAAATCATCTCATCATTTCAGCTTTCTATCGTTAATTGGAACAGCGACACGGAGCGTCTCATTAAAGCAACTTTTCCATAATTTTGCAATATAACGTGAGTAAGAGGATAATTTTTATGTATGTATCTTGCTCCTATTATGCTTCCATTCGACCCGGATAAAAATTATGACGATACTTATTATGATGATGCAAAAAGGACACTAATGAGGTGCTTCTTAATTGTTCCCTGAACCCGTATTCGTAAAAAACGAAGCGTCAACATCATTCTTCATATTTATCGTGAGTCAGTGGTGCAGAATGATTCAAGCCGAACACGGCTAAGGTCTCTTTATTCTGCGCACTATCTAAGATAGTGTGCGAAACGAAGAGACGTTTGTCCGTATTTAGTGCCCATACAGAAGATATAGTGAGGGGATGAGCAATATCTCACTCTGCCTAGACACGAACAAAGATCCCCTGTACAGATACAACGCTCGCTGAACATTCTCGTCTTCCGAATAGGAAATGAACACAGAATCAGACTCGCTCATTCAGTGATGAAAGGATAAAGGATACAAAGAAAGAGTTCAGGGCTTTTATTTTCAAGTATGCATGTATAGAAATGCAAAAGACTGGCGTATTGTCAACCTTTCTGAATTGACAGCACAATTGAAACGCATCCGGGTCTTGGAGGAATTTGAGAAATGAGGAAGCGTGGGTAGTGGAGGATGAACGTGCAAAAAGGCAGCACACGCCTTGAGAAGTCTCGAAGAAGAACAACTGTTCGGGGCATCCTCACAAACTAGCTCATGCACTAAAATATCGGTTCGAGGTGATTCACGTACTCAACAAAAAGATGACATGACTCATCGCAATTCCTCATTCTACTCACCCGAAACTTTCAGCTCTCGCACAAGTCAGAGAATAGAAAAAAAACAATCAGAATGAATCTTGAGGGGCTACTGTTCAGGCTATCAAAAAATGCGAGAAAGAAAGAGTAAAGAAAAATTACCGCAACGAGGTAAATAGAAAAAAGTGACTCACGTTTTGAGGAAGAACACCAACTTGGCGGACTCGATGCGGTTCTTGAGCACTTGCTTGCCGAATTCGAACGAGACGACGTTGCTGTGGTTGCCTGAATCATGGGGATACTGTAGGTGTACGGTAGGCCAAAGGCAGGAATAATGTGATCCATACGGTATGCCAAATCAATGCTACCGTACTAGGGCTGTCAAAATGAAGAATCCGTCGCTTCATCGGTCCTAGCCCTGTCGTATAAACATTACCGTACCCGCAGAATGGCCGACGATGCTCACGTAGTTGAATGCTTCGTCCTCGTTGAAGAAGGAGAATCCTCTGTCCGAATCGCCAAATGCCTGCTTAGTCTGCTCCACGTTGCCTTCGGGCTCGCGACCCACCTGGGGAATACACCATTACTCGAAAATATGAGGCAGGTCGCCTAAGAATCAGCCATGGGTCGCCACATTTTCAAGAGTTTGAGAACTTGGGAAAATCGGCTGTCGATGATGGATGAAGAAAAAATCAGATTTGAAGGAAAGGCAATGATAGTGCAACATCCCAAGTTGGCTGATGTTCCAGCTCGAAGGTATGTATGAATCTGTTTCATGCGCGAGAGGAATGAGGAAGCAAGATAATGAAATCAAAAAAAGACGAGTCAAAAGAAAAAAAAATGAACAGTTAGGTCAACGATGCGCCAGGTCGGATGAAAGCTATTTCGCAATATCTTCTCTGACATAGATAGTTGTCTCTTGCATGCAAAAGTTCTCATGCGATCTAGTGCTGATAAATGCACGAACCTCCTCCGCACTCATGCCCAGCTCCTGCAGCAGGACATTCTTCACTCTGGCTGCATTCCTTGCGTGCGCCGCCGCGTATGCTTCCTCCTCGAAGGAATCCGAATCGTCATCGGCCAGAGCGAACCTGAGAGTACGGTAGGTCCAATTCACAAGGGCTAGTGTGGAGGACTACTCGACTAGGTTTGGAGAACAGTAGGTCTAATACAGTAGGACTGGGGGATGGTAGATTACGGTAAGCTTTCAAGATCAGATCAATAGAATGTGTAGTGATAGTGACTACGGTAGGTCCAATAAGTATGATGAATGCTGTGGGCTACAGGGTACTTACAGTAGTCCGACGCAGGTGAATACCAGGACGACGGTTAGATGTCTCATCCTTCAGACGACGTCGTTGAAGAAGAAGACTGAGAAAGGGGGAGGAGCCAGCCGGGCGCCCTTTTATACCCACGTCGTCGACGGCCATCTGAAGCCACGCCCTCTTCCGGACTGCGGACCTCGCGAAAAACCTGTTTTCTCCTGAATTTCACAATCAAGCCACGCCCCCATTTGGCCCTCTTGAATTGTTATTGCCAGTAGTAGGAGTAGTAGGAAATTGTAGTCGGACATACGGGGGCAAAAAGTCCAGACACTATTCAGAGCATATTATGCGAGGGAAGGGGGGGGGAGCGAACGGATGTGCGTTTTGAATGATGATGATGCATATAGTAGAGTTGCCGATTTCGATGTTATTCGATGTCATCGTTAGCGCTCACAATTTGTCTTATCGTGGGCTAACATTCAGTTCTCCTATATTGCATACTTCCTCCTAGATAAGCGGAATTGCCTCATTTCGTGGGAGGCCCACCCACCATAACGATCCATTTCCGAAAAGGATTAATCTCCCTCTCCGAGTCAATTACCAATATTGGCCCATAAAGCAGGATTGATGGGTACTCTCATTCTTCCAGCCTTATTTTATCTGATGGTGAGTGCGTAATGCACTCAGCCTTAGGCTGAGTTTAGAATACGAGTAATTGTCTCCCTTCATTTACATACTCTCCCATCGGTCAGAGAATGAATTAGTGAGGAATTTTAGTCATATTTTTAAAACTTTAGGTGATTTAATACTTTTTACTGTTTACTTGATCAAAGGAGCAAAGTTACACAAATAACTGTTTTTGTTGCTTGAAGGATTGAAACAAAATTTGTAGCTATCAGTGAAAAAAATACGATAAACGATATCGCACGAAGTCGAGTATTCCCCTAATCTTTTTTCAAGCATTCTGAAACCCTTCAGACTGCGTTTTAAAATCGCCCCACAATATATATCAGACTTTGCTTGTATTTCCTACTTTTATTTTATCAGCCATTCATGAAAACGTGGTAATTGTAAATCCGAGTTAATGTAAATCCAGTGTCTAACTCGTAGTCAGGCGGGTTCAAGACTAGTTGGGACGAAAATCCTCTTCATTCCTCGTGCTCTTTCACTCTCCAAATTGACGAGAGAGCAAGCGGAATCAAGAGGAGGATTCTTCACTTTGACAGCACTACTAGTGAAATGTGAAATCATCGGCCATTTCGGGCGATTCTGAGGATAACAGGTCACTTGAGAGGGTTGACATTTTCCTCGAAACATCCAGCTCAAGTGATTCGTGCCAGGCTAACAAATGACGTTGATTTTGTTGGGATGTTATTAGAGAATACAGTGAAAATCACGGGAAACTAAAACGGAATATTTCTCTTAACGCCTGATCACAATTGGAGCCCTTGAAATAAGCAGAAAATGTTGATTTGTAGTGGATGCAGGTCGCGTGCTGGAAGGAAATCCTAAAGATCGAAACTCTCGGAGTATTCCTCTTACAATATTCTGTTAGTCAGAGTTTATTTCCGATCGATTTTCATGTCCATTTTTGATGAGCCTTATGACGAATAACAGGTCGATTCGAGATCATCGTGTCTATTTTAGCAGTCTTCTGAAGTGATAGACTGATGTAACGATGTTGATAATTTGCAAACTTTCACGACGCAATTTTATGCCGTAGACATTCTATCAGCTCATTGTACGATGTAGATGCGCCCAAGAATCTGAAATATTTGGTGCGAACATCGCCTCTATAGATAATTGACAAGCGTGCAATGTGATATATTGCTCCCCTACGCCTCTGCATATCCGGTTCATCCATTTATTTCCAGCGCGTTCTTATGATGCCTCTGCACACCAAGCCTTTCTTGTCTTATTTGATCGCTTTTCTTTGAGTGATAAATAATGTTTGAAAGACGAGTAATCGTCTCTGCATTTCACGTACTCTCTTGCCTTTCTGACCGGTAAGATGAAGATATGAGTACCCCTATTTCGAACTCTATTCATAAATATGAATTCAGGGCTGTGTGTACAAATTCGTCTGAATTCCGCATGCCTTTGCACCCAAGGAAGAAAAATGTAGTCGAAAGAAGGAACTGATTTTTTACAAGCGATATAAACAGATTTCACCCCTTGGCTTAGTTGAGAGGTTTAGCGCGTTCCAACTTTTTTAGAAATGGTTATTAAACAAATTGCTATCACTCCCTTTCTTCCATGCTTTCTCACTTTTCCGACTGGCCAGAGATAATACACAATACTGGCACCAGCCCGTTAATGAAATAATTTTCGTAAATCTCTGTAAAAAGTACGCGATCTTGTCCCATTACGTGTCCTAACGAGGGAAGATGTGTCGCCTGTGATAGCAGACCACTTGACAATCTGTCGTCGTTGTCTTCATTAGCGGCCTTCTGAAGTAGGGCTGACGGAGTGAAGAAACCGTCTCTTCATTCCGCGTGTTCTCTCGTCGGTCAGAGTGACGAGAGAGCATGCGGAATGAAGAGACGGCCCCTATCTCAAGTGATTCGTGCCAGACTGACGTCGACGATGAGAAGGAGCTTCATCACGACGTATACGACAACTGCGGGGATGCGATTTTCAGAGTAAATTATCTATGAATGCGGAATATATGTAGATACGACCATGTACCTTATAAAATTTAGTATCCCGTGACTGTTATCTTGGAGAAGGCTAGCCTTCTCTAATTATCTTACTGAGGAGCATGAGATCCATTGTTCATAACTAAATACAGCCTTCGCACCCCGAGCGGAAAACTATTTTTGGAAATCGGAAAATCGCCGATATTTGAGATGGTTGTCTAGGAGGATGACGTGCTTTCGTTGTAGAAACGACGAGTTTTTGAGGGAGAGTTCTTTCGATGTCTACGTCTTGTTATGACAAGGGAACTGACTATACTTGAATTTAATGAACAACGTCATCATGTGAATCAGCATATCAGTGCGTTCGCCTAAGAATCACCACTTTCTTCTAAAATCCGTACAGCAAAAAATGACTCGTTGATTTTTTCATATATTTCAATAGCCCTATAGGTCCTCTATCGATGTCAGTCATTCACAAGTGTCTGCGACCTTAATTGGCTTAATTACGATAGGTCAAAGCTAAGCGCTTTTTAAGGTTTTTCTGACATAAAACCGAGCGATGTCTATCAAATTGGCTGAAAATCGGGCTCCAGGGCTATTTTCATGCGCTGAACACGCCTGTGCACTTGATTTTTCATGATCATGAAAATTTGCATAATGACCTAAATTTCAATCGCATTTTTCTCGAAAACGAGGAAAAATGCAACTCTAATTTTTTGATGTGTTATAGCCCTTGAGCAGAGCTTTCCAACGCGCCCGGGCTCGACCCTTAACTAGGGCGTCTTCGGTATTAAAGCCTTAAAAAACGCAAAATTCTTAATCGAGGGTAAACCCTCATTTCACCACCATTTCCTCTCATTCCGTGTCACTCTCCGCGCTCGTGCGGTCTGAAATGATCTTTTCGCCTCACTCCAGACCGCACGGGCGCCTCGAGTGGCTCGGAATGAGGGGAAATGAGAGGAAATGGTGGTGAAATGAGGGTTTACCCTCGATTAAGAATTTTGCGTTTTTTAAGGCTTTAATACCGAAGACGCCCTAGTTAAGGGTCGAGCCCGGGCGCGTTGGAAAGCTCTGCTCAAGGGCTATAACACATCAAAAAATTAGAGTTGCATTTTTCCTCGTTTTCGAGAAAAATGCGATTGAAATTTAGGTCATTATGCAAATTTTCATGATCATGAAAAATAAAGTGCACAGGCGTGTTCAGCGCATGAAAATAGCCCTGGAGCCCGATTTTTAGCCAATTTGATAGACATCGCTCTGTTTTATGTTAGAAAAACCTTAAAAAGCGCCTAACTTTGACCTACCGTAATTAAGCCAATTAAGGTCGCAGACACTTGTGAATGACTGACATCGATAGAGGACCTTTAGGGCTATCGAATTATGTGAAAAAATCAAGCAGTCATTTTTGCTGTACGGTGGGGTGGCGATTCTTAGGCGAACGCACTGATATGAGGAGAATATGGGATAGAAATCGCCATGTCAGGGATTTAGATGAACTCCCACGGAATCAAGGCCTCACTGAGACTAACTTCTTCAAATGATCAAAGAAAATAACTCAATTCCTCAATACACTGCATGCCTTTCGAATAGTATTTGGAAAACTATTCAAGTTTAAGCATGATAGTTTGGTTTCCTGAAACATTTCAACGTCTCTTTGCGTGAAACGAATCTGTCGACGTGGCCGGGCTAATGAGGCTAACGACACTTTCGAGTGACCCTATGGTATTTTGTTCGACAGTGCACGTAATTCACACATTATCAAAGAGTGTCGACTCTAGTGAAACATCTCCATCTAAATGCAAAGCTGACGCACGTTACACGAAACTAATGAGGCTAACGAAGGTTCCGAGTGGTTAGACATCGTTTCCCGTCGTAAGGGCACGTAACGGTGACAAGATCGGTTACGATTTACCCGGCCGTCGTGTCTGAAATTACATCAATCATAGTTTCGACGATTTTGTAGAACGAGGATAAACCAAAACTAATTCCTGATTACTGGCTGAGGGAAACCTGAGGGACGATGATTCATTTCGAATTCTCGAACATCCAATGCTAATCTCGTCGCCCGTACATTCCGTCATTTCTGTCGGTGTGGTGCTGCTGTCCCATCCACCCAAGGTCGTTGTTCGAAAGTTGAAGTGAGGATGAAACTTATTCGACATTCGCATTCGTCCCTCTCTCCCCCCCCTCCCTCGATTGTCTCATTTCTGTCGGTGTTGTGCTGTGTATGTCCACACACCTTCACACCGATTCCACGAATACCGATCGGAAATGACCCGACAAATTTGACGAGTGCTCTGTTATCGTCCCGTGATGTCTCCCTCGTTAGTGTAGTGCATGATGGCACAAGATCAGTTACAATTTCAATTTTAAATCCGACAACAACTGAATAAAATATGGTCGGAATGTTCAGACACAGTCATGTTCTTGAACCTTATGTTCAATGCAGTTCGAAGGAGAGAATGTGATCCATTGTTAGGGTCGGATTCAAAATGTTGCGATTCTTTTCGATTTTCACTCTAGAAAAGAACGCCATTCATTCGAACGCAGACTTCTTGTATACTATGAAAAGTCTAGAGGCTCGCAAAAACCGGAAATGTGTCTAAGGTGTTGCATTCAACTACAATTTTTCGGTCGGAGTATGCGAGAATTCGGCGAGATTTGTAATCCTTCTCGAGTTCAGGGTCAATTAGAGAGAAAATGAGGGTTTGTTGTCTCATACGCGTTTTTATTACACAATGTTAGAGCCCTCGACTCAATAAAAATTCAAATGGTTTTAAATTTTCTCCTTTGCATGATTTCTGTCGAAGCAAGCGTGAGAGAATATTTTGCATGAATCCAAATAAAAGCGATCAAAAGTTCAATATGAATGGTATAGTAGGTGTATCCACGTCAAGCGATTTTACAGTCGTAAGACAACGCTAGGTGGGACCCACTGGTAAGGCCAGCTGTTAGACGGACTACATACCCGGCTGTCCAATGCTTTCTCGGGTATCTAGCCTTACCTTTCGCAACCGGAGTCGCTACCAATTTGCCAACCCCGGGGGGATAGCAAGGCTTGGATGGCCGCGGCGGGGGATTGAACTCGGTACCCTTCGAATGGCGAGCGGCGCCTTACACCACTCGGCCATCCCGCCATTTTTTCTTTCTCGCTTCATCCTTGCATATTTAATTGTAATTTATTGATTTATTTGTATCAAAAAGTTATAAATTAGATGCGTCTGATTCTCCTTCTTCTTCTTATCTTCACCGTGGTTGCTGCATCAACGAGAGCAAAGAGAGCCACCCTCGGACCGTCCAATTCACAGGCAAAATTTTAAAAAATATGCATGATTTTTCAATACATTTTTTTGAAAGATGAGCGATAAATATGATTTTAAGGATCCCGCCAACGCGTTCAACGTGCCGCCCAAGGAAATGTGCTACGTCCCGGCGGGTGGTGACTGTCGCAGGTTGGCGATTCATTTTTTTTTATTTTTGGTGTTCTTGACGGGATTGATCTTTGATATTTCCAGATACGGGCTTGACCTTTGATCTTTCCAGGTGCGAATGCAATGCGGGATTACGATGCAGGAAGGGCAGATGCACCTAATGCTCCATCTACTTCGTGTCTTAGCAATGATACCGTCTTCAAATCGATAAATAATGAGTTTATCATAAATTATGGCCCATACACAAAATGTTACAGACATTTTTAAAGTATTGATTTACATAGCGAAAGGATTTTTTTTGTATTTTCATTGTTTTCTATTTTTGCGAAAGCTGTGTTTATATATTGACTGCTGAGAACCCACTTCATTCATCTCCTATGAATCACTGTCTACTGTAAACTCTCTCGTGATTTCCAAAGTAAACTTCCCGTCTCCTCTTTTCCAATCAGTCACAATTGATTTCATGCTTTTGCCCGCTGTACTCGTATTTTGTATTCAGATTGGGTGATGCTGGTATGTCAAACAAATATAAACTAAATTTTACTTATTTAAATTCAGATTCCTGTATCTGGAATCAAACCAGGCAGTTAGAATCGAGCCATGATCGGAAAGTTTTTCACCTCGATAATTGGATTAAGCAGACATCATGCGAGTATTTTGAGTTTCAATTAACAGTATGTCATAATGTATTCAACCTTCCTTACTACTTGTCCAGTTTGAATCCCCGTTGTCTCACCTACAAGGGCATGCACTTCATTTAAAGTTTGCTTGTGATAGTTGTTACGATTTTATTAAAACAATTGAGGTCAGTGAGTTCTATTTCATTATTTATCTAAACATTCTCAGATCTATGAACTTGTAAATGTGAACGGAATTGTATACAGAGTACCCAGGCATCGGTACGCATAAAACTCATTGACAACGTCTTTCGATAGAAAATGGAACCGCCTTGAGCGAACGCAAATATTGAAAAAAAAATTTATTCTATTTCTGAAATAGGATTCGAAATTACTAGTCGATTCTTTGTTTTCAAGACCTCTTGGCACAAGAAACAAATGTTTCAGAAATGATTTTCCGAGAGAAGAGTATGTTGGCGCACGTGACACAGCTTTTCTGTTGATAATTAAATCCAGAAAAGAGGAACATGAATTCGCCATTCATTATTCGTTAGTTTCATTGAACCTCTATTCTCTTGATTTTCAACCACTTTTAGTTATACTACATCTAGCGACTACAACTATCTCCGTCAAGGTACGTGCAGAAAATGTAAAAAAAATAAATGCTGTATTTCAGGCAACTTAAACTACTCTTGTCCTTTCCCGCTTATCTCGTTGAATGACAGAAACCCGAGATTCCGACCTAGTGATGATTTCATCGCCTTTGATTGCGCTGTCCAAATCAACTCAACAAGTCAGTCTCACATCTATTGCTACGCAAGCATTACGTAATGGTCCAAAACATCCAACTAATATTCAAAATATCCAACTATTAATTGAAAATTAAGGCAATGTGCAGCGTCTTATGCATTACGAAGGTGAAATGGCAACCATAATGAACGCTATCTATCACACAAACTGGGAATATTCTAATAATGAATTGCAATCGTTCAAGCCAAGGTATTATATTCATTCCTGATCTGAAGTAATTGTAATTTCAGCATGGATAGAAAATTAAATTCTTCTGAGGATCATTCCGAAATAGCTCTTTTTGGGAGCTCATTTGTGATCAGTTTCTGGCAGTCATTGTACAAAGAATTCTTTCCTTTCAAACACCCTTCTCTTATTGAGCTAGCGCCCAGTTGCTACAACTTCTCATTCACCAAATATTGAAATTTTTAGGCTGTGTTTGCGATAATGATACGGATCGCGAAGTAGGTCTTGAAGGCAGAGCTATTATAAGGAGACCATTATACGAGCATATCGAGGGAGTTGAGAGCCCTTACTCACAATGCTTTCATGTTTGATATGCAATATTTGTGATGTGATCACTGAATCCCTATTTCAGATCGAATGCACAAAGACACTTTATATAAATGCGTCCCTGGAATCGACTTATAGAATAAGTGTAAGTTGAAATTTCAGAACAATCTTGTTTCAGTTCGCTTTCCTTTCTCGAAAAGAAAGTTTCTGAATTTACCAGATCTTTAAAATATCCTAAACATCTGAACAACTCACAATTGAACAGATGCGCGTCTTGGGCAATCGTTTACGTCCCTCTGTTTCTGTGATTGATGGAAATTTCACTATCGACAACGTCATGTAATTAATATAAATTCATTTTTCTTAGCTTCGTAAAAAATTCAGCACAGAATTCACCAAATATGTATTCAATTCACCACGAGCGATGGTTAAATTTCATGCTGTTCGTGAGGTCGGATTTGTTCGCGATAAAAAATACATAATTTACAAAAAAAAACAATGTCAGACTGAATATCAAGAGCAAGCGCGAATTGGGAGCGAATCGTCTCTGTTCGAAGTCGATGCAGTTCCCGAAGATTTGTTTTTTTGTTTGTGCCTGCACTAATAATATTCACATGATTAAGAAAATGCAAAAAAAAGAATCTTTTAGAATGTCGATGCCCGTCAATTTCGGGATCATTCGCACACTTTGAGGTAATTTTTTAAAGGAAAAGTTAGATATCGAGAGGTATGTAACACCCAGCTGCGAATAGAGCATTTAATCGAGCATTTAAAAAAACATTGATTTTTCAGAAGTTTTATTGGGTACTCATTTCTGACATCGATGATTTACAATGAGTCAGCTGCTCGAGCTACTCTACCTTTAAAAAGAAATTAATTAAGTGTTTCAGTTTCCGCCAACTTGCAGTCATGTTGATTGCATCTTCAATCTAACAGGATTGGATTCTCATCTCACTTACGATCCCTATCACGACTGCGAAGGAGATAGAGTACTTTATGTATGTGATTATGTCTGATTTTGAACTTATCTGATCTCGAACTAACCAACAATCGAGGATTTCAGAGGAGTTATAATGGAGAAATTATTGATATTTACCGTGGTAGAAACATAATTCCAAATCCGATAGGAGAGCCTGTGATGGTCTTGTAAGTTGTTCGAATTTTGAGCTTTATTCATTCTGCACTATTTTACTCTATTTTGGCAAAATGAGCACCTTTATTTGGAACAGTAGGAACGATTTTCTCAAATTATTTCAAACCTGACTAAATTAGCTTTTCAGATTTCATCGAACAAAACCGTGCGAGCAGCACTCATTTTCTGTCGTCGCTCTCGGAGGTAAGAATTAATGAAGAATTTATCTGTATCATACGCTGGCTGCAACACTATTCCTCGGTATTCATGCTTGCAATGGCCCCATGTTAGACAGCTATCAACTCTGTTCGGCAAAGAATTCTAAAAAAAGAGGTGTCTCGCCGCTTCTCAGAGATCTTTGAACCCGAGAATTCCATCCCCCGGCGAGCCAGTGGCGGCCAGAAATCTTCCGAAGCAACATATCATATGCAAATATTTCAGACTCCGCTTGCTCGTGTTGGCACGGGACAATTTTTCTGCAATCTGGAGAAGATTTCGAATTGCTATCTCCGGATACGGAACCGAGTTCTCTTATTGCCCTCTGATGAACTGCACGATGGTCTTCGAGCGCCGAGGGAGCACCATATGTCTTCTCGGTAACGTTGTTTTTTTGTTGTTGTTGTTGTTTTCCTGTTTTTCCTATGATAGTTAATCGAGAGACCATTTCGAAAAGAATGGGCAAAATATTATTATTATTTCAATTTTTCAGATAAACGATTTTGACGTCGCGGATGATCAATTGAAGATTTTCTTTGGAGAGTCAAGAGAGGATTTATGATGTCGTGAGGCTTATTAGGCCCACAAGCCCCGCCCACTTTCGTGTGACATGATTTCGCCAAAAGCGAGAAAGGAAACACAAATCCATTCTAAACCAAATGGGACGTTTGATAGCGCGATGGATAGCCCTTACCCCCTTTCGATTGAACACTGCCCAAAATGTGCACAACATCACTAATTAGATCAAATTTGCATAAAATAGTAGGGAAGAGGTCGTTTTGACGAGTTGCAGTGTGAAAATTTTGTTTGGGCAGTATTTTTCCGACTAATTCGAATATTTTAGGAATTTTAGAGAAAAAATTAGATTTTTAGCATTTCTCCCTATTTGTGTTTTTAGTTAGAAGAAGCGCGGGGAGAGGCGAGCGAGAGGGCGGGGGGAGGGAGAGAGGCACACGCAAATTAGGCTCCGCCCCCTTCCCTCTCGTCTCGCCTTTCCCTCCTCTTCCCCAGTGAGCTGCGCGCGTACTTCTTGAGCTCTAGCGCGGCTCAGAGGCAAGATATCCACAAACGGTAAAAAGCATGATGTTATTGGGTCCATGACGGATGGTTGGAACCTACTTTTGAACCCATTGTGGAAAATCGGCTGTCTGCGTTGTGGCCCCTAGGCTTATTCGATCTAATTTTTTTCCAACTTTCACATCTATTGTTGCTCCATCTCCCTAATATTCACGAATTCATATTTCTAAAATATTTAATTATTTTATAATTATTTGTCAGTTTCACCAGCTACGAGGAGGATCCGGACGAAGTTGATTCAGGAGAAAGAGACATCATGATCAATTTCGTGTCTGATGACATGGAACAGGGCAAGGGATACAATATCACTGTTAGAGCAAGTACGCCAATGGATTTATTCAACTTTACTTCTCGATGGATTGGCAAAAAAAATCAGAGCGATAGAAATATAACAGATCCAAATTGACCACAGACCTTTATAAATCGTTGACAATCACTGTATTTGCACGCAAGTGCCGCAAACTTAACTAATTCATCGCCAGTTGCAGTTCCCTTCGAGAAAGTGGATGAGGGAATGTCATGGTGGATGATTGGACTGATTCTCATCGTCATCTCTGCAATAGCTGCTCTTGGGTTGAGTATCAGTGACATTATGAAGAATCCGTCTCTCTCCCTTTATTTCACGTACTCTCACGTCACTCTGACCAGATAGAGAGGACGAGGAATGAAGAGACTTCATCCTTTTTTTTGATAACTTGATCGAATTCTCTTCTCAGATTCGTTAAACGTGAGCGTATCCGTAATGGAATCACAATAATTCGCATGGGAAGACCATTCGATGGAGTATTCACTAATCCCTTCATTGATAATGATGATCAATTCTTGTGAACTAAATACTTTGATAAAACATTCAATTCATATTGTTATTTGCTATTCATACCTCACAAGAGTGCATACCAGTTGGGAGCGATGCAATCTGTGGGTGGGAGTGAGCGTCACTCTAGCCAAGCGTGTGTTCTTCGATCAGAACTGCGATAGGCGCGTGATGCTTCAGGCAGCTTTTCTGATATCAAAGATCAGTTTTAATGGTGCGAAAAAAATTATGCCTATCACGTGTCCCCCTCTCAACCTTTCGTGCCTCTTATCTACGCTTGCACAGTCAACTCTCCCCTCGTCTAGAGGACATCGATTGATAACAGAGGCGGCTTATGACTCTCTTCATTTTACCCTCACTATTGACTCGCTGACCATGGAGAATGCATGAAATGAGAGAGCATCTGTATCTTGTAAAGCCGCCCCTATTGATAGCTTCATTTTCTCGCATAGTAAGCCTAATCACTCGGCGATTCGCGAGCCGGCGCATTATTCTCCATTGCATAAGCCATTCTACTAGTTTGGGAAAAATAGATGTTCATTGCGTGTGCTTCATGGTATCTATCTCTGATCAACAATTATACGTTAAATAATGAGACCACTTCCTCGCTGTTTATACATCAGTTTTTTTTTCCATCAATCCTATTTCTAGTTTACTGCTAAGATTAAGTAATGTCTACCTGAATTATATTATTGAGTTAGAAGCGAGAGAGATAAATGACTAGCTGTTTACGATTTGAAACAGTTAGTCGTTTGTTACAGTTGAACTGTTCTCGACACTCGACTCGCGTCTGAAATCTTGTCTACGCAAATGTGAAAAGGCTGCTGCGCACGAATTTTTCCGATTGTTTTGCAGCTTATTTGTAACCTATACATTTTGCTATGACACTTTTTACTTCCGTTTTGTCTATTTAACAATAGATCTCACGAAAGACGGGTAATCGTCTCTTTATTTCGCATGGATACTCTCTCGTCTCCCAGACCGGTGAGAGAATGTGTGAAAAGAGACGATAGTCCTTTCTAATTCTAGTATCTAGGATGCCTTCTGAAGACTCGGTCGTTGCTCATCTCCGATCTTTCGTCGCCGCCGATCTCACTCCTTATTATGACACCCACTTCAATCTGCTCCGATGGATACAGGTATTATATATCATTTCATGAATCTGAGTTTTATATATCTTAGCTTCACTTATTTTTCTCCTTTGTGAAGTGCAAAAGGTATGCCAATACCCCCTTCAGGCATTCCCCGACGATCCAATTGATAAGGTTGCACACAAACTGCGACATCATCTACTGTTTCGGTTAGCATTTATTTGTTAACAACGTTATCTCACGAGTAGGCAAACCGAACTGAACGTGCCTTATCGGTATACAAAACCTAAACGCCATCCATTCCAGTGCCTCCGCCTGGGATGTTGATTCGGTTCTCAGCAAGAAGAGCGATGACCATCCCTTCCACGCCCATTGGCCCATTGTCAATGTGGGAAGGAGTGGAGTCATTCCCAATTGCTTAGTGTTGGTGGAACAAGTAAGGTTCTATTGTAATGGAATCCATGGTTTCCAAAACAATTAGTTACGTACCGGAGAAAATTAATTTGTGACATGCATGTGTGTCAATAGTTTAGTTATAGCTATTGTAAATGGGAACAATAATCAGCTTATTCGAAACAAATTTGCTAAACTTTTGTGTTGTCTCATTCTGCTTCATTCTACATTTACAACATCATAAACATTAAATCCTTCAGCCGGGCCACATCGACTACGTCGGCATCTTCGAGCGCTTTTCCGTGGCGGAAATTGTGAAGACGAAGATTCGGGACGCTGAGGCGACTCTTGCTGCTATGATGGAGATGGAGAGGGAGACGGGTCAGTGGATGACTATTAATGTCTAATGCATTTATAAGGGAAAAGTTGAAATGAAAACAATTGAAAAATACAGCCAATTTAGAATTTTTTTTTTATTATTGGGTATTGATTCGTGATGATGCCGAAAAGGAATTGTTTCTTTCCGAATGATTACTTCTTTGGGAAACGGCCAAGAGGACGAAATTAGTTCTTATTTTCTTCCATAATTGTTATTCAACGCAGCCATTGTTTCCTTGCTCAATGATAAAGTGCGCACGGATTGTCGTCAAATAATTTTTCGCACGTTATCGCCGATCGGTCTCGGTGAACTCGACGATAATTCTGCGATAGAATTCCGGGAATCAGATCTCAATAAATGTTTTCAGGCCAGCAATCGTCCATTATCATGGTAGTGGACGCTGAGGGAATTGACTACACATCGAAGGTGCGCCATGTGAACCATAGTTTATCGATATGAATTCATGAAAAAATTACGCAGTTGAACATATTTAATCAAGAAAAACAAATCCTAAAATAAAAAAAAATCAAGAAAACGCAATTTGCAGGCCCTGATCGATCTTATGAGAGGCCCAATGACAACGGTATCGGGATTCCTACTGCAGCACTACGTCGAGCTCCTCCAGTAAGCCTATTTTTGCACCCGATCATCATGTAAAATAAGTTGAAAATTACCGCACTCTCATTATTCTTTATCCTCGCTACTCCTTTCCATCACATTCTTTACCATCTTCACTGCCGTATACACTCGCATTTTCTCGAAAACCGTCTCGCAAAAACGAGGCAGGATGCAATTTTTTCTTCTCAGCTCAATCGTGGTCGTCAACGTTCCTTCATGGGCGAGCGCCGTCTGGTCGATGGTGCGACCGCTGCTGCCAGAGAGATCGAGAAGCAAGATAAGTGCACTTATTGTTCCTACTTCCTAGACGGTCTCGCTTTCTTTCTCATTTTTCAAGGAATTAATTATATTTTTATTTCACTTGCGAATCCTCTCTTCCTCCACTTGGCGCGATGAGATCGTGAGCTACATGGATCCAGCAGTTTGTCCGTCTTTCTGGTACGTCAAGCTATTTTTTTGAAGCTATCTAATTGTAAGGAACATATTTTCGTTGTTAGATGCGACAATCTCAGGTGCGACAAAACCCACAAATCGTTCACGAATAAGATGGAGCGTCCGCCTCGGTTTGAGAGGTTCAAGATTGAGGTATCGCATATTGATTCGAATTCACTCGAAAAGAGCCTCCAATTCAGAAACCTGCAAAAGATAAATTGGATAAACTGCAACTAAAGGCGGGTCAAGTGCACTGGATGGAGTATAAACTGGAGAAGGGCGATGCACTTACTATCAATATTTCGGGTATATTTTCGCAAGAACTATATTATTTCTCCTCACGACTGTAAAAAAATTTCTTAGATTTCAGGCAATTCCAGCTTTGGATTCACCATTGTTCGTGCAGAAAAGGAACAAGAGGAAGACGTTTATGGGTGAACTATTTTATTTTCTTCACTTTTCAACTTTATGAAATCAGTAGGGTTGCAAATAATACAAAGTTATTGCAGCATGAAAGCGCTCCATCCGCTCTTCACTTCCATAAATGGTCCGCTCAAGGTAGTTGTTTTGATTTTTTTACAAAGATCTAAAGATCAAAGATCAATAATCAAAGATCAATCCAGATCCCGATCGAAGACTCGCTAATCGCCCCTCAATCCGGCCTTTACAAAGTGTGGTTTTCGAATGAACGAGCATGGTGGTCATCACTCACCATTCAACACTCAATCAAAGTGTCAACAAAGTCGTCATAGATTGTACTGCCTCTGTGAGGTTACTATTGTTGAATTTTACGTGATAATAAAATCATATTTAACTGTCGAGATTTTACTTAAGTTTTCGCCAACATAACCGATTTCTTTCTGTCCACTGGAGAAATTCAGAGATAACGGTAACATGGCTCCCGAGAATTTCGAAAATATTTCCGCCTTTCGGAACCACCATGTACAGTACGGCAAACATAGTCATAAATCTCAACAATGAAAGTGAAAGAGTAGGCGATTTGAAGAGAGCGAGAACATTTGAATGGCGATTGGTCAATAGTCACCACACAAACAGACGGTCATGACAACTATTATGAGCCAAAGTGCTGTTCGATATCCCTGGTAAAAAGTGATGTTCGATATAGATCGGGCGACACTTTTCGAAAAATATTCGCCAAAAAATGTATTTATTCGAGAAGGAATGGGCCAACTGAATTCGTGTTCAGAGAAACGCGAGACAACGTAGAACGAGGAGTGCATGAATCATGATTATTTCTCTTTCATGGCACCATTTATGCGAGCTATCGGCAAAAAAAAAACAACCATACATTACGATACGGACAGTGCTTGATCTTAGTTGATCGAAAATGGGGAGAAAAATCACAAATAAAAGCAACCATATCTGCCCGGGCAATCTTCCCATCGAATTTCTTCTCATGATCATGCCTATTACCAGTCCGTCTTCGAAAGATCAAAGGTGCAAATCTCGCGCAACTCCTGCATTATCCTGACAGGCCTCACCTCATTATTTCTAATTTCTTGCCTCTCGTCGGTCAGACAGAGCGAGAGATCGTGCAAAATCAGGAGAGTCAGAGAAATTGCGAGATGCATATCTCAGGTGTTGCCAACCTTCCGTGAAGGTCGATGGAGCGGTGGCCGAACGAGTCATTCGTCTCTCCCTCCTCAAAAGGGCGGAGTGGAGCGAGAGAGCAGGAAGGGAGGAGAGTGGCCAGAGATGGAAAGGCGGGAAGGGGAGAGATTACAGAAACGAAAGAGACAGGCAGTAGTGACTGTTCAAGTATAGTTCCTCCCTCTTTGCTCCTCTCCCGATCGATCGATAGATACAGTGTACTTACCGTATCATGAAATATGAAATACTTTGAAATGAAATAGTTTGAAATACTTTACTAATACTGTGGCGCACTCGCTAGTTGATTCATGATCAACTCAAAAATTTCTCATTTTGCTTCGAGTGTTACCGTGCTTTTATCCCATAATTGACAGGTATCAGATCGATCGATACCGTATCCCTACCGTATCCGATGCTGCTTCGGTTACTGATCGTGCTAGGAGCTGACTGTGTCTGGCCAATCCGCATTGGTCCGAACAAGATGAGCAGGATCGAATAAATTCTGTGAGTTTTGCTTTGATTTTCACCATAAGTGGACATTGAATCACGAGTTTCGTTGCCCAAATCTGTGCTATTTTTCGACTAATGCAAACAGTTTTCGAATCAAGTAGTGCTGAGAGAATGATGAATGAGTAACTTCGTTCGTTTGGCCGATTAGAAGGATGAGAAATAAAGAGATGAATTCTCCATCCTGACAGCCCCACATCTTATTGGCTGCCATTTTTAGCGCAAAACTCTGGAATGGTAAACCTCAAAACCTTATGGAATGTTCCATATTTCGCCTCATGCGCAAACAGTATTTGGGGTGGCGAGGCGCCCCATTCGGTATAGCTCTCTCTGTAGGTTAACTGCCTCTGTTACCCCTTCCTCCCTCCTTTCTCTACTCTTTTCCTCCTCCATCTCCACCAAGCCACGCGCATACATTACCGGAGAGTGTGCACTGTTTTCCGCGAAAAAAAGTGCACCAATGGATGGAGGCCTCACATTTCGCAATGGACTCTTGTCGATCAGAGCTGCGAGAGAGCATGGAAAATTGAGAGAGTCGGTCCATCCCTCTGTAAATCAACGACAGATTGATCGATATCCATTTACTACTGTCCGGCGCAAAAAGGAATTGAGAATTTAAAAAAAAAGTCATGCTTATTTTTCTCGTAGATATTTCCATGATCTAGTGCCAATCAATAACTCAACTTTCCCAAACTGTGACTTTAATTCTCTCTAGGAACCTTTGCCCACGAAATGGGGGCTAATCCTGTTACAGACAGTGAGGGACAGACAAGGGTAGGGTAATTACCATGTGACTGTGATGAAATTGGGGCTGAATTGGGTGTGGAAATTGGGATTAATCATTCTTAAATTACGGTAAAATCATCCAAACATTGCAGATAATCGCAGCCGAAAAGCGACAATTTGACGAGGAGATGAAAAGCCAATCACAAGTTGGTTTTATTTATTATTACTTCTTTTTAAATCATGTAAATATTTGTTTTCTGTATCAACATGTTGAATGATTTGCAAACACATTCTCCGGAACCATTTCCGAGTCATTCCCCTTCCCTTTCGAACGAGTTCAATTGTGTGTGAGGCGGATCTTTCCCTCGGATCTATTCAATAGATGACCTCCGCACTCTGACCTACACCCCTGCACTCTCTCACTTTCAAATACTATTTCGCTCTGTCTGACCTAAAATATGGAGAAAGTCCTCACTAGTGACAGATCGGACAAGATTGGAAGAAAAGATGGACACAATTATTGCCTAACCGTAAATTTGCGATCAGGATCCTCCGCGAATCATTTTATTAATGGCCTTAGCGATGGTCCTGGGTTGTCTGGGGATCCGAAAACGTATGTTTTCTCCTGAATACATAGTAACCGAGTGACAAGAGTACCACATTGCAACCAGCCATGGTATTCTACTATAGATGGGCTGATTCGCACTCATAACTCGATAATGATAGGCTTCGTTTGCAATGGAATTTGCCCGATGCGAAATTGTGAAGAGATGGGAATCATTCGATAATCATATGGCGTAACGAGTACCGTAACCAACTATAAAACTCTCTGATGCTAAAAAATCAACCAATAATTGGAATCCGCGCTACCATAACGAGTTCCGTACCTAGTATAAACCCTCTGAAGCAAACAAAATCGATAACCAGGCGCGCTACCGTAACGAGTACCGTGCGGCGTACGGTGGCGGGGAGTTGCCGGATCAAGAGGAGTACGATAGGAGATACAGAGGAGGAGGAGGAAGGGAGATGGAGAGGGGAAGGGACAGAGGAAGGGAACGAGTAAGGACTACCACTACGGAGAAGCCAAGTTATGGTGAGTGAAGTTATTCAGGATCCTCGACAGTTTCCAACTTTGACTATTTTCAATTCTCATTCGAATCAGTACAATCGCATTCGTATTGGTCGTTGTATCAACTCTTTCGATGCCAAAAAACACTGCTATTGTACCTTACAATTGGTGTGAGATCAACGCTGTCGTTTTTTTTTTCCATCTCTTTGTTTGGCTACTCAGACAAGCGACAACTATTGTGAAATATGCAAATCAGCCGTTTTTCCTTCCAGAGGCCCTATCCTCCTCATCCTCCGAATCATCACATGATAATTGGTGTTACTTCTGCGCCTCTCCCCTCTCTTCTATCGTCCAACTCACGAAAGGCCGTTCAGCAATTTCTCGACATTAGGAGGACCTCGTTCACGAAAGGTCAGCTGAGACTGGTTTGAATGCGAGTAACAGGGTACTTTCTCAAGTTCACATGCTCTCTCACCGGTTAGAGAAATTAAGATAGCACCTGTATGGAAGAGATCAATACCATTAATGTAAGAAATGGAGGAAGGCTGACTATAATTGATGGGTCATTAGGGGTGCGAGAGCTGTTAGGGAAATGAATATGTGTGAGATGAAACACAACCTGTATTAGTATGAAATGATGCGGCCGGGTAATCGTGGTTCGGAATAGGAAACTCACTTAGGACGACTTAGGACGCCTTTTAGAATTAATAATAGATTCATCATGCTGGTATGAGAGCTGTTTGCGATATAAATAGGGGCGAAATTTGCTAGTGAACATATTTCAATGTATTTTAATGATAAATTTCGTCACGTAGCGATATTGTATTACGCTGATAATTTCAGAAGCAGTCACCCGCGAGTGCCTCGCGCCGAAGAATTTCACTGCTCTGCAGAAGCAGAAATGCAAGCATCGATTCTGTCAGACTCTCGTCCTCATGGACCATGAAGAAGGTCAGCGTTTTACCCATTTATCTCATTTTCAAATGACAACCCCAAAAAGAGACTTACGTTTGAAAGCCGCTTTGAAAATTTGAATGGTGATGCTCTGAATCATGTTCCAGCACATCTCTCTTTCCGCTGTTTAGGCGGCGCACTGACAGTTCCGTGAGTCATTCTTAGGAGCTGAGACGTGCTTCAAAAAGTGAAACGGATAAATTTATTTTTTCATTTCGAATCTCTTGGGTTAGTGAAATGAGAGGAATGACGTGCCGAATTGTCAACACCATTATTCTTGCAGGCGCCTCATTCGTGATGCGCGGGTGCGCGGAGCACTTTGGGGCCATCAACGAGGAATTGCTCGAAGCGCGAGAGGATAATAGCTGTCAGCGGTCAGTTTTTTCTCGTATTTATCAGGGATCGTCTCATCATCATCATTTTATCCAGGGAAATAGCATAATAGGGGTCATGCAAAAAACAAAGAATCGAAAAGTCTGAGTCTATAAATTTGCCTTGTTCTCTCGATTCTCTGATAGATCATTGGTGAATGAGATGGTTAGCTGAATATTCGATCATATTATGTGTATACATCTAGATATTGCGCTGAGTGCGGAAGGATTTTCGAGTACGTAATGGTTTTCAGATTGATTAGTCCCTCAGTTAGTTATAAAACACGTCTGGCGTGATACACACAGTAGATAACGCTTGCTTGACATGAGTGCGCATTAGAATTGTAGGCCGTTTTTTACCCTTTTTATCATTTTTCAACAGATTTCCCTTGCAGTCTTCACGACAAATTGGACATTCGCGAGTGCATCTGTCGCGAGCGGAAGTCGTGCTACTCGGGCAAAGAACGCTCCTCGTCCAGTCTACAATCTGCCCTGCCTACCGTAATCCTGCTCGCAGTTTATCGATTGATTGCCTGATCTACCGTACCCCGCACCCTGTCTACCGTAATCATCCTCGCAATTTATGCCTAAACTTACCGTACCCCATCTCACAACAATCTACTTTACGATACGATGCTTTGATCTTTGATCCCTTGCCTTCTGACCTCACTCACATTTCTGAACTCGCCACGAAATATCCATCCATAATAAGTACCCGCTGCCTAGCACACTCGGTGATTGTAGCACTAGATTTGCAATGAAAATAGTATTATTTTGCGTTTATCCTTTTTGTTCCATCATACATCCTACTCCAGTTTCCACCATTGTTACAATAATTGTTACATAGCCTCAGCCTCGCATACGGTTTCATGCATAAATTTATTCGTTTTAAGTGCACGTTACAAGCGACGTTTTATTGGGCCACACGCTCGGGAAAAGGGTGGAATACGGGGACGGGGGATTATATTATAGGTTTATTCGTTTGGCAGGGGCGATATCTAGCTGGTCAGAAGTGAGCTGACTCTACAGTGGGATACGATAAGAGGCAATGGGTGGAATCGGGGGGGGGGGGGGTTCGATTGATTCATTCTTGATTAGAAACGAGTGGAGATGCGCAGCCACTCAAAGCTTGACGAACTCAGAGTACTTCTCGGGGCAGCCCTGAATTGGATATTCTATTAATTATTTCATTTTGTTTGTTTCCTACGCTATCCCAATTCTCCACTAATTCATCACTTTGATCCAGATTACGAAGCGCAAAGATCAATGACTGTAGATAAATGGCTTGACCATAGTTTTTTTCTACACTATCCATATATTGCACTACTTCTTCAGATTGAACCAGATGAAAAAATGTTTTATTACACTATTCCTATTCTGCACTAATCCTTCTGGTTGAGCTAGATCACGAAGCACTAAGATCAAAGATCAACTAACCCACCTCTTTTTTCCCTGTATCTATAATTAAATCATGGCTTGATCTTTGATTTTACCCTTCCCCCACCCCATCCCCCTACCCTTGCTGCCGCAAGAACCGATTCGACAACGTCGACGGACATCCGTCTATAGTCAACTCTATCGAAATTTTATGTACATTAACTTGACGGAATAAATAATGAATGAATGAATGAATGAATGAATGAACTACCTTGTAGTTCTTGTTCCTCTTCACGATGCCTCTCTCGATGCACACGTAGCCCATCTCGACCAGCGATTCGTCCGGATTGCGGAACGATATGTCCAGCACCTTCTGCGCCTGAAGAGGATCGGATGGTCTTTGATCTTTGATCTTGGTTTGTTTCTCCTCTAGTTTTGGACATCCTACCAGAAATCCTACTGCATCTTCTAAGGCGTGGTCTTAGAATTTTTGATCTATAGTGTGATCGGAAGCTCTCTTACTCAGAAAAAAGACTTTCAAATGTAGTGTGATTGTCTAAATTCACGAAAATAAACAGCTTTGCGAAAAATTGATCGTTAATCTCCCCCTAACTGTACCTTGCTGTTGTCGAACTTGATCTCGTGGTGCAGGCGGGGGACCACGGAGGCGGCCTGCACATAATATTTTATTAATTACCCAATTATTTTAATTAATTACATGATTACTTAATTCATTTAATTAATTATACCTGCTTATCAAACAGCGCCATGATACGCACGATGAAACCGGGCGCCTCGAAGCGGGGCGTGCAATAGCCTGGAGTGATCTTAGATCTTGATCTTTGGTCTTCTTCCCCCCCCCCCCCTTCTCTCAGCTAGAGCCCGTAACAGGCGATAATGAAAGGAATGAGAAAGACATTCCAAAATATAAACTTTAGCATCACTGTCATTGCACTACATCCCCCACCCTGTGAATTCAGGTCTTCCAGGTCTCTGATTTGATCTCTGATCTTTGATCTCCTTACCGTGACTGCCGAACTCCTTTCCGAGCACGCGCGAGATGTCTCGGAACCAGTAGGACGGTTGAGAGCAGGCGAGGAAGCGCTGATCGTCTGAATTAAATTAGTTATCGATATGGGATTACGGTATTCATCATGTTATGTTCCCCAAGATAATGCTTGTTTGAATTGCCAACAATGTCCGCATTCGTTCGGACAATCGGGAGTTGAAAGCAAATCTTCTTTACACTATCTTTCTCACGATATCATCATGAAACGTATTCATCCCTTTCACCTTTGATCTCCCCCTATCTACTCATCCTCCTGTCAACGCAACCATCCACATGTATCTTACATTCTCGCAGACTACCCGACCCCACTTCTTCGGTCCCAAGAGAATTTAATCTCTGATCTGTGATCTTTGATCTCAACTCACCGGCCTCCCTGCTCAGCATGGCCTTGACGTGCATCTCGGCCACGTCTCTCACGTCGACAAGGGCCAGCTGCATCGGCGGACACATCGGCATCTCGTGCTGAAGGAACTGACGAATGATCTGCAATCAGTCAGTTATCGATCTGGAGAGGTTCAATCGAAAAATGAAGGGTACAGTAGGTCAAATGATCTGCATGGATACATTTATCGATTGGTCACGGTAAAGGTCACTCGATCAGTGCCAAAATGATCTGGGAAAAATCCTGAAAATCTGAGGCTAGAGAGTTTTGCATCAACTGACTAATGATGCACAGGAGTGTAAGGTGTACGATAGATCGTCGAAATTCATTAAAGTCAATAGTCGACAAGGGAATACTACAACAATCGTCTGACCCTCTCATTTCACGATACTATCTCGTCGATCAGAGATGCGAGAGAGTATGGGAAATTGAGAGAGTCAGACATGCTCCTCCTCACCGAGATGCTCGATCCCTGTCGTCGATGAGCGGAGGACCGATCACGAGCACCGGATTGATCGTCGACAGCTGAAAAATGGGATCTTTGATCTTGATTTCTCTCCCAATATGTTTTCCAAGGAGATCTCCTTATTTTTTAAAGCCACAGCATATCTCTTTTTCCTTCGTGAATCATTCACCGGAGTTTTCACTAATTGTAAGAATAACCTTGATGAATACGGCTAAGATCCATTTTAGCGGTAAGAAACTAGCGTTCTCTTATTGGAAAACTGATTTGATTAACACTATTGCATTTTCAATAGTCTCATCATTCTTCACACTCTCTCGTCGCGAGAGCAGTCTAATCCCCTTGTTCGGCTTATTGGAAATCCGGAAAATTGTCCAATAAGAGAACTCTAGTCAGAATAGAAAAAGAGACACTGACTCTGAACTTGTTGTCCCCCTCCGGGATCTCCTTTGGAACTTCCACGCCGCCTGCTCCGCCATCGTCTTGCTGCGAGGATAGAGACCCGTCTGCAAAAGATCAGAGATCAAAGACCAATCGGTGCTATTATCTCCCCGTCAAACAAGAACCTGGTTTTGATGCAGAGATACGATCAAAAATGATCAGGATCTTCTAGATAGTGATTGTATCATGTGCAAAGAACCAGTAAGATTACAAGGACCAAAGATCAGATCGCAAAGATCAAAGATCAATCCCCCCTTCCCTCACCCTAGGATCATCCAGATTTGTCCAGTCCGCCTCGCTGAAGGTTGCGATCCTGGTCGTGACCTCTGAAAGGGGACAAAGATCAAAGATCAAAATATCAATTATGCCCTCTCTCGGGAGCATTAGAACCTATTGCAAAAGACTGTATGCGTTAATGAATATGTGGGCAGAGATCAAAGACCGAAGACAAAAGATCAAAGATCAAAGACCATCGCTTACCACTGATGGAGACGCAGGACGACGTAAGCACGACCTTCTGCACCGTCGGGCACTTGGCGACCGCTGAGAAAGATCAAAGATCAAATCGGCTAAAAAATCAGGATCAATGTACATTCTATCACTCTTTTAATGCTCTTTTAATGAAATTCTAACACTGCCCTTCCACCCACCACATACGCCTCAAATCTCTTTTTTTGCCGGAAAAGCGTCCTGAAACTAGTCCATTTCGTTCCGCAATTGCTTTGCATTTTGATCACCAAACCGCAAATAAAGTTCCTGAGGTGCAATCTGGATACACTAGGGTGTACTGTACGTGTAGCCGATTCCGTGCGAGAGTTCAGGTAGTTGGGTACAGTAATCACTGTCGAGTATGTGATCCCATGCACTTGTGTACTTCATCCAACATTTTCACACAAAATGCCATATTTATGCCCCGAGAACTTCATTCAGTACTGTAGCAGTGAGATCTAAGACCAAAGACCAAGATCAAATATCACCGCTACACTGAGCACATTAATCGTTCCGCTGATAGCGGTGGTGACGGACTGTCTCGTCGGCCACGATGGGAAAGGGCGACGCAACGTGCTGTACGAAGTCGCACCCGGCACGGCACTTAATAAAAAATTATTTAATTATTTAAATTTTTTTATTTATACGAATTTGTAACTAGAGTGGACAATGAAGAGGGCAGAGTGCGCGGTGTGGAGCGGAATGAGAGGAAGAGGAGAGTGAGAGGGATAACTCTTGCGCAAGAGTTCGAACTCTTGCGCAAGAGGAGAATTCAGAATGAACTCTTGCGCAAGAGTAGAATTCAAACTGGAATTTTTGATCGATTGACGCCGAGATACTAGGTCTATCGATATGATATTTGCATAATAACCACAAAATAGAGTGGTATACTAGTTTTGCATAGTTTTGTCCAAAATTGATCTCAGTTGGTGATATTTCGCGGTTATATTTTCACTAAAACATGCGTCTGTGAACATTCTCGATGTTTTCAAAGTTTGAGGTGACATCTTAGTCCAATGTCATCACTTTGACCTTGAGTAATGCATTCAAAACTGTTATGAATGTTCAATTTTCTCAAAAGTCTGTCAGGTAAGTTTATCCTATGCTAAACAGGTCTGAAAGATTAATTAGTAGTGCTTATGCAAATGACATGCCGATTTGACGATGAATCCCGACGTCAAACGAACGAAAACACCCGAATCCCACATCTACTCTTGCGCAAGAGTTCATTCTGAATTTTACTCTTGCGCAAGAGTTAATCCCTTTCACTCTCATCTTCCTCTCATTCTCATTCCTCGTTGAACCGAGCGGCAGACTCTGCCTTTAGCTCTTCATCTGTCCACTCTATTTGTAACTGTCACTGCCACATTTACCACAGATAATTTTTACTCATTTTCAAAGATTCTCTCTTCATTCAGTATGTTTTGTTGAAAATAGATCAAAGATCAATGATCATCGACCAACCTCGCCCATCCGTCCTCCTTGAGCAGATCAGCCTCGACGAGCTCCAGACGACCGTCTGTGTCCAGTTTCTTCACGGGGTCGATCTGGAACAGCAACTTGATCTTTGATCTTTGATCTTTCTCTTCACAATAATTCATCATAGTTAGTCGGAAAAAAAACGGTTTGTGCATTGGTATCCGTCACTTCATATCCCTAAATGTTGACACGTCACTCTGAATGTTGTCACGGCGCTCGTTTTCACCCAGCCATATCAGAATCTCACACAACCTTCGGTGCCCCGAAGATTAGTGTACCCAAGGTGATTGCGTTCCCCGGCGTTCGGGAAGGCTATTCTTAGGCTGACTACAAATCACAATGTAGGAGCTACAAAAAGGATAGTTTCTCAGATACAAAAAATCATTTTCTCGGGTTTTCTAATACAACTGTACAGAATACTGTACAGAAACTTGTTCCCGGTGTTGCCCAACGTTCGCTGTTCCAAATCAAAAAGATCAAAATCTCTTGCAGGCACTCGAAAACACGCGCTGAGTCAACATGGTTTCCGGTTCTTTTACTCATGATCGACCGTAGAATTTTCGTGTAGAAATAATAGTGCAACACGCTGCACTTGCACTTGGGTTAGTCTTCACATTTTTTTCCTTTTTTCCTCAGTAACACGAGACAAAATATGTTTTTCTTACATTTTTCAAAACGAATTCCCACTTAATAAATCATTACTGATCCGTGGACTATCGTGTGTTTCAAATGCTCAGCAAACTCAATGTGCTGTTTATCGTATTGACTGTCTGGGAGAGAGAGGAAGGGAAGAGGTAGGATAGAGGAGAGCAGGTAGATCACTAGCCTCCTCCAGGCCTCTTCCTCCCTCCTCCCTCCACTCAGTTCGTCAAAGGTCAACTACGCGTGGAATGGAAAATAATCTCACGATAATAAATCTAGTCTTGCACCATGGTTTCAGTCTACTTCCCATTTTGTCCAGTTTCTTGGATCAAAAGCGTGAGATAATTCCAACCTTGGCGGCATTCTTGAGAGATCGGACGGTGCCTCTCACTCGGAAACCGCGCTTCAGTAGATTGTGAACTACGTGCGAAGCGACGTAGCCTGACGCGCCCGTCACGAGCACCACTGAAGAGAGATAGATCTTTGGTCTTTGGTCTTTGGACTCCATTGGAAGTGAAAAGATCTTTGATATTTGAAAATTAGTCAGTTGCCACCCTGATGTGGATCAATTCCTTCTGGCATTGGCCCTTCCATCCCTCCTAGCGCATAACATCGTTTTTGTATTGTGCTGTCACTGTGCCTAGTAGATGTTTGATCATTTTTATCCATGAGGAACTAAAGGAAGCACAGCTAACGCAATGTCAATTCCTGTAAGCTTTGTTATAAATTTCCCCGACTATTTCGACGGCAGACATCCTTGTTTTTTCTTTACTTTCCGTTCCCAAAATGCCCGAAACCCAATTTCCACAAAGAAGTCAGACAATATATTTCCCGATGTTTGGAATATCTGGGGGAAGTGAAATCAAAATTTGGATGATGTTCTTGTGACACCGTCAGCTATTTTAATACTAAAGTACAGAAGCCACTCTTTCGAAAGATCATCGAAAGATTTTGTCTTCAGTTGGTATTTATGAATGAAGAATACGCTCTTTATTCCTCCTACCCTACCCCCGCTCAAAATTATGAACAAATGAAGAAACACATTCTTCATCATTACAGCACTGAAATGCGCTGGTTTCGAAATTTCACAATCTTTGTCAGCCTTATCGCGCAATGGTTCCTCATAGAAAGTAAGCTAACCACATTCTCCGTATTGCGTACCCCTCCCCAACCCACGCACTGCAAGAAAAGCATGCTATTTCCGAAATTTGAGACCGAACAACGGGTTATTACTCTTAAAGACCAGGGTACATACCCCCTTCAAAATGGAGCGGTTCACCAGAACCTAGGGCGAATTACTGGCGGTAAAGAAATTGAGCCCTTCTAGTGTTTGTAGCAGTATCAAACTATTTCAAAAGAATCGGATTCAATCTATCATTATTCAAAGTCCAGGCATTACGAATAAAACGACGGCTAACTACCCCCAAAAGGATCAAAGCTTTAGAAAGATCAATGACCATCCCAGGAATACAGCATCGAATCATCCCAGGCTCACTAAATAAAAGAACAAAGATCAACATACGCGTGTCCTTGGGTTCCTTCTCCGACGAGGTTGTAGACATCGTTGAGAGTCCTCTTCTAGTTGACGGCGACCACTCGGCACCCGCGAGAAAACGAGAAATGAGGAAGGAAGGGAGGAGGAGGAGGGCGAGAAGAGACGAGCGAACTGAGCACAATGGAGTATTGTTCTCAACATGCAAAGAGGGGTAGGGAACGTGCGTTATTTCGTAAATATTTTTGGACAGATCGAAAAGTGCACGTAAGTTGTTGACAGTGACATGAACAGTGGATACATGAGCAGGAAAGCGATCGATTTGAAAGAGGTCGATTCAAAATCCATTTTGGCGCGCAAAAAAAGGTGAGAATGTGAGATCGCAATGAATTTCACATTTCGCATGGAATACACGAGAATTTCGCCAATTTCGCCGCCAACATGCATATTGTAGATGTATTCGCGATCACACATCATGTCTACCTAGACGGCGTTCAGAGTGGAGGTGCATCGAGGAAACTTGAGGCAAAATAGGGAAAACTATAGATCGAAATCGCACTATCTATAGTCCTATAGGATAACGAAACGAAGAAAGTAGTTATTATTCCAGATCAAAGGGTAATCACAACAAATGACCGAGTATGTATGGCAAATGATAAGAAATTATCACGATTGCGGACAATCATCATCTCCCCTGCGCGTTTACTCGTTTGGAAAAGATCTGGGAGAATCGAAATGCAGTTTGCTTCGAGGCGCAGATGGTCAACCGATTGAACCGGTGCGATACAAATCTTAGATGAGCGAAACGAGTAATTTATATAGGCTCGAATGCGCAAGGGGACAGTGCGGGACTGTAGAACGGTGTCTATTGAGCAAGTGAGGGATGCGAATACTAGAGTTTGAAATTCGGGAAATCGTGTTTTCATTTCACATACTCTATCGTAACTTTTGCCAGCGAGATTTCAAGCAAAAATGAAGAGACGATTACCCGAATTCGAACTCAAGCAGAGGTATTGAGCAAGTAAGTAAGAGCGATACAGGCCAATGAATCACGAAGGGAACTCTAAAAACGTGGTGAGATGAGGGGAGGGGGAGGTTCTCGGGCTTTGAGAACCGGATTGGTGGGGGCTTTGAGCTGGGGCAGAAGAGATGGCGGGATTGAAAGAGAGAAGAGATAGCTGGAGAGAAAGAGGTCACTTTGGTGGCGATTTGCAGGGAAAGCGCGCGATTTCAATGGAGGGAAACGCTCGGGAACTACCTTTGGAATCATCATATGGCTTTTAAGGAGGGAACGATTTTGGCTACGATCTAGCCATGAGATCCCGTGTAGGAACAATCGTTAGGCTCATTTGCTCTGCCGGATCAGAGTGGCGATAGAACATGGGATATTGAGGGAGTCGGACCATCGCAGCTTTGTAGCGAGCAGTGCCCAGAGCACTCTATCGCACAGAGTGATGACTGTGTGCAAATGGATTCACGTGAAATGGAGAGTTTCTTGCCAACCCCTAGTGAGGTGACCTGGTGATTCAGTTCAATTTCTAACGCTCGGTTTCTCGCCTCTTCTGATTGGCGAGAGATCAGAAGACCCTGCGCACATACTCCACGCATACACTTACTGATAAGCCGATGACTAGTGTTTATTTTTTTCATCCCAGGCAATGGGGAGGTTTAAAATCACTAGTGATAAGACTAGAGTTCAGCTTGCTTCGAACTCTAGAAGGCTCATGATCTCTAGTCAGTGAGAAAACCGCTTCAACTTTTAAGATAAAGTTCGAGCTGTAATTTCCGCTAGAGAATTGCGAGCTTCAAAAGATTCCCTTGAACCAGGAATTCTGCGAAATTTGAGAATCGCCAATTAGCAAACACTGCGAAATCTCGAACTCGCTCGATTTCAGCGGTAAAATGCGTGGGAAAGTCGTCACTGATCGTAAAACGTAAGCGATAACAGATTACAATGACAAATGGCAGGAGGGGATTGGCGAGATAATGAGGGCATCGTCTCTCAATTTCACACACTATCTCGCCTTCAGACAAGAGATAATGGTGAGAATGACGGTGCAAAACGTACCGAATACATGCCGATTTGGACAGCGACCATACGTGAGAAGAATAAGATAGACGAATGAAGAGAAAAATAATCCAATCTCGGTATCCTCAAAATCCCTTATTGTTCGCTTTACATAGTCTTTTGATTGAATCAACTCATTTGTCGCTTCAGCAATTATAAGCATTCTGAAGGGACCCGTTCGCGTAATAGCGAATAGGGCGAATAATAATTGTTTGTCAGTCTAGACAGGGCAAACTTCGTGTTCCGAGTAATGTATTAGTACAGTGTATCTAGAGCCTGATTTCGCCTACGAAATGAGCCTGTACAGTTTTATTCGTAGATACGATATCAAGCATTTGTATCCATTCGTAAGCTTTGGCTACATTGCCGCCTTTATGTATATTTTCCCTTGGTTGAATCTCACGGTCCGGTGTGAAAACTGATCGGTGAGTGAAAACATCGCTTGAAATGGTAGTCACGAGCGTTTCGAACCCTCACTTAACATTTAGCTGCGTAGGTATGATAAAATCGTGCGCAGCACTCAAAAACGAATCGGTGTCTTCTGGAAACGTCACTAGTTTTGGCATTAATAAATCTACGCGACATTCAAAGAAGTTTTTGGGCAGTGCGTTATCATGGTTTATGATGTCTAGTGATAATAAAACTCTCGTCGGGTTGGCCAATCATAAAAATGAAAGAATTCATTGCCAATTCATATTTCAAACCAGCCAGAGGATCACAATAACCTTCGGAAACTATCCTATTCTTCTAAGGAATCTCTCGGAAGGCTTTGGAAAAGGGTATATTTCCTCGTCGGCAATATGGTTAACTTCCGATCTCGAGAAGCGGAAAAGATCTCGGATTTCAGCTAACTCGAAATAATGGGTACATGCTGCCTCCTGTGACACGAACGCGCGTCATTCCCGTGCATTGGACGCTGCTTCCTGACCTAGTGGTGTCAGGATGAGGAATATGACAGAATCCGTCTCTTCGTTTCTCGAACTCCCTCGTCAGTGTGGAGTTGTGAGAGTGTACACGAAATTCTACATCCTAGCATTTCTGAGCCCGGATACACTCAATCCAGCAAGACTCCAATGTTTGTTGACAAAACAAACCGAAAATTTTAATTCTCTATTTATCCATTCAGAAATATCGACCCCAGAGAATTTACAAAGTTGGATACAATCGATAATCGAACTCACCGGAATCTCGTATTGTAGAATGAATAGAATTAAACAAACCAAAAGTCACAGCTCATTTTCACACAATTTTGACCTTTTCCTACAGTATCCCATCATGAACGTAAAGTTGCAATCAATATCCCTCCCCCCATCATATCCTACACTAAGCCCCTCCTCCAAAATCTCCTTCAAGTGGGCGTGGCCTCCCTCCCTCCCTCCCTCCCCCCCCCTCCATCTGAGATCCCTCCTCCCCTCCTCCCTCCTTCACTTCATTCCTCCCCCCTCCCCGAAGAGAGCGACGATGCTTACTGTCCGACTTCTCGTTTGCATACTGCTCGCCGTCCTCTGCGCTGTAGTGCTCAGTGCAGGTGGGTTATTTGACATTATCTGGTGTCCGCCCACAACTTGGAATCAAGTAGAAATGGGTTTACTTGTGGGAAATGCTTAATTCCAACTTGTGGGCGGACACCAGAGTTATTTTGTATTTTTGTATCGATATTGCCGCCTCAAATAGGCATCAAAGGTATGAACATACAGCTTTTGAGTAGGTCTCTAAAAAATGTGTATCGTGTGTAAGTTTGTATCAATTTGTCATGTGCTATGGTGCTCAGTGCAGGTTAGAACATTGTAGAACGATTTACTTTCAGTTGTAGTAGTTCTGGAGATTATTAAAGCATTACACACACATGCCGCTACAGTACCGCTACAGTAGTATCGATTTTCCATGTTCTATGCATTGCCTTGCCCTCTAGAATTCCAATATTTCCACGCACTACCTTCGATCTCTTGCCCACTCCCACAGCCGCAATCACTCATTCTGAATATCTTATCACCCCTATCAGCCACCGACTGGGGGCGCAGTATCTGATTGCACCAACACCTCCTGTATCATGTTACCACCGCTGCAAAAACAATAGTCCACCCCTTCCAAATCGCCATATCACCTCGTCTGACCCACTAAAGCGCGTGGAATAGTGAGATCACCTTTTCTCCACGACTTCTTCCCCCGTCACCAGCGAATGTGAATCCAAGCAACCACCTCATTCGATAAAGCCGTCATTTCTAATGCCGAAAGGGAAACTTCCTCTCACGCCCGTACAAAGGCGGCATTTTCCCCCTAACGGGACCTCAAAACATCGCCCAGACGTCACAACTAATTTCGGTGCGCATTTTTGCCCCGCCAAATTGTCAGTTTGCTGATTTCGCGGAACAGAAACAAGCTAAGTGGCGCCTGTTCGTTTCTCGGCACTTCTTCGATTTTTGGCCCAGTCTTTTCCCTCCCTATAATTCTCATTCCCCACCTCCTCCACATTTGGAGCGGTTTATGCCCCTCAAAATAGAAGAAGTTCCAGTCGACGAAGAAAGTGGGTTCGACCAATCGGAAATTGTCTAGTCAGAGCCATTTAGCTGATGTGATGAACACTAAAAGTGCGCATTTTCTGTGAATTCTGCGGAAATTGGCAACCACTGTACTGTCAACCGAGACCAAAAGGGGTACCAAAATAGCCGCACAAATTTGTATGCAGCGAGGGAGGATTTAGCATGAGCAGAAGAGAGCTAGATACAACAAGAGCTTGTAATTCCTCGTGGCCTGTTCAACTGGGATGTGGTCATGGCTTCACAGAAACGTCTCTTCATTTCGCACACTATCTCATCGGTTAGAGATGCGAGAGAGTGTGCGAAATGAAGAGAGTCCACACCATCCCGCTTCTAGGAATGGAAGCAAAAGAGACATCCGACCACTGCAGCGCCTATAATTTGTTTTGTGCGCTGGAAAATGTGACAGAATCTCACTCAAAATCCTTCGTTGCTGGTCAAACAGCGGCACGAGGTTATGAATCAGAGCCTTCTAGGCGAATACGGTACACTAATTGATCTTGAGATTAGGAGATTGGGAGCGGATTACGGTAGTCGAAAGGAAATTGATCTTTGATCTCTGCAGAGTACGACGATTACGAGCAGCAACGAGGCGCAGCTCAGTTCGACGCATTCCCGAGAGCTCTGGTAAGCTCCCAATTCTTCCTTTTCTTCCACTATTTGAGATAGGAATTCCTGAGCTTCCTTTCTACGAAAACATGCACCGAACACCCTCAACGAATCCTAATCCCTTTGGATTCCGGGCCTAATGAGCTAGAACCACGAAAACAAATGCGAATCATGAATCTGACCCAACCCAAAAACCGGGTTACGGTAGTCGATTTGCAGCGGTCGGAGCTGCCCTCGTACAGCAAGAAGTGGGCGAACCAGGTGCGCTTCGGCAAGCGGTCCGGAGCCGGCGGACAGCGGAGCTGGGCGAGCCAGGTCCGATTCGGATAAAGCAGACACGAGATCGCACCACCACCACACCACCACCGCCCCCCCCTCTGCTCTTACCCTCGATCTCACGCACTGTCCCGATTACTGTAGTTGACTACTGCACTCACTCGATTCCTATTACTAATCTCATATTATATCCCGTACTCCATCTATTCTCACTCAGTCTCAGTCGTTGGCGGAAATAAAGAAATGCACGATGTTTGCGATATTCTGAATTATACAGCAACAATTATTGAAAATACAATTCCCGGAAGCAACAGTGAACCAATTGTTTTCTCATACATTTATTACTATTTTTTTCCTCCTATCCTACAATAGAAAGGGATATTGTCGTTACAACTCCAATTCATATCAACATTTCACATTTGTGGGAGAAACAGAACAATCTCGCGAAGAAATCCACGATTTCCTGTTTTCAAGGGGTGTTTTCCATATTTCGTTCAAATGACGAGGTATGAAATCACTTTTCAAGAGGATAATTGTGATTCCTTTCGTACGCTGTCAGGCCGATTTGCACAATTCGCATCAAGATTCGCACATATTTATCGCCACGGGAATGGCTTCAGACAAGGTATGGAAACGGAGAAAGTAACACCCGATCGAATTGCGGTCGTTTACAATGGAAGTGATACAAAACGGGGCTTCCCTCTCAAATTCACACGCTCTCTCGTTTGGCAGAGAGCAGATTGAGAGAGCTAAAGCATACATTCTAGACAAATTGTTTGATTTTCTAGACAACAATTGACATATTGGGTTATTCACAGGCTATTGATTGGTTGATAGACTAATACGGTATATATGCGTGGGCGCGGAAAACAATCGATTGATTGGAAGTGGGGCTGGGCGCGTGTACGGTATAAGTGAAAGACTATCGATTATGCTCCAAGGGAAACGTTTGTTTTGATGATAAGATGACAGTTATAATGTAGCAACAGATCAGTGTGAGCAGTAGTTTTGCAGTCAATATAATTGATAACTACGGTATGCACAATCGAAACGATACATAGAAATTTCGATACTCATGCACCACAATAAGCTTTGGCTGGGATGTCTATTACGCAACGTATGGGACGGGAAAGGGGAGAGATTACCGTAAGCGGGGGTCATCAGATTTCGTTGGTGGGGGGGGGGCGTATTTACAACTACAAAATCATGCTATTACGGGTTACTGTAGGAGGAGGAAGGGGCGGGGCTTAAGGGTGGGCTATCGATTGACCAGCTGCATGATCTGCTGCAGGAGCAGCTCGAGCTGCGGGAGGATGCGGTCCTCGAGGGAATCGTGCGCGGCTGCGGCCGAGTGGGCGGGGCTTAGGGAGGGTGAGGGCGTGCTGCATGCGGCCGACGAGCACTGTCGCACCTGTCGCACGAACACCTCCAGACGGTTGAGCAGCTCCCTGCAAGGTGCATAAGGTTATATTTGAAATAAGCGTATGCTGAGTGTGAACCCACTGACTGCCACACCAACCATCGATCTTGGCCTATCCATGCAACCACCGGCTCATTTGATATATATTTTCTTATTCAACAACGTATTATCACCATAGAAACACCTTTCCTCTCGATTCTTACGCTATTCCTGAAACCTATTGCTACCTAGACAAACCGTTCACCAGAATAGTAATAACCTTTCATTTTACTATTTCATTCTTCATTCCGGCAGCACCATAGAACCCCTTCCTCTCGATGCATATTCTATTCCTGAAACCCGCAACTTCCTAGGAAACACTCTCGATCCGTCCTTCCACGGTCGATTTGAGCAAGCTCGACTGACCAGCGACTTCACTCTTCGAAAGAACTGCTTTCCTCCTTCCCCTTCTCTCCTCAAAGTCTGACTCTCTCACTTTCCCACACTATCTCGCAGCTCTGATCGATGTGAAAGAGAAATGAAAAGGGCCTCTTTTCCTGCTCATTATCCCTCACTTCCGCCGCTAAACTTAGGAAAAGGTCCTTCAGCCGCTGTCTCTCTTCATTTCCCCTGCTCTCTCGTCGGTCAGACATCCCCCTCTCCACTTTGCCTCTCCACTGACCCCTACAGCTTCCGTACGGGGAAATGCAATTCAGCGCTTCAAATACAAATTGAGGGGTGCGAAATATCGGGGCGCTTGAAATAGAGGGGCTGGGGAACGTGTGGGCAACTCATCGGAGAGCCTAGCCGAACAATCATCTGGCTCTCTCACTTTTCCATGCTCTCTCGCTTCTCTGACTGGCGAGAGATGATGTCTAATGGAGAGACGAGACCCCTATCTGCTCAACCACAATTCAATTCTCACTTCATCTCCTTCTACATGCTCGTTAGCACCGAAAACTACTCAATTTTCTCACTTCCTCGCACGAAGAACGAGAAAAGAACTGGCAAAAAAACACGTTCTCCTTCTAACGATAAGGACAAGGGGCTTTGCCTGTTTACGCCCGAGGGGATTCTCCGCCGGCATTCACCCGAACCACTGCCCAACCCAACTCAAACCCCCCCCACAGAAAGGCACAGATCAAATCGATAGCTACCGTAATCCCAGGAAACACCAATATCACTACCGTAATCCCGAAGAGAAAATCGATACCGTAATCTACCGTAATCTCTAACCTGAATCGGAACTTGTTGTGGGGTGCGATCTGCTCGGCGTAGATGGACGACGTCGAGTGGAATTGCTGTGTGAGGTCGGAGAGACGAACGAGCAGCGAGAGATGCGATTCACCGCCTACAATTATGTTCATATCTGTGCCAAGTACGTACCTGGCGGCTACCCCTACTCTCGTACGTAATTTATGTTATTGTAAAAAGGTAGATTTATGACTGTGTTTTTTTACATATTTGAACGAATAATATAGTAAGTTGAGAAGTGGTGGGTGAGGAAGGGATAGGTGAGACTCACCGCCTAAAATTACATGACTTATTATTATTACAAATTACTATACGCTTCAGGACCACTGGGCTCCATCATAACTTTTTTAGAAAGAGGAACCCTTTACAATCAAACACTCGCAGCGAGGTCAAGCTTATGGGGCATCGGTGAAACATCGATGCAACGGCAAAATGACGCAAGTCGAATTTATTCTCTAGGTGCATCTTCACTATTTTCCGGCAACATTTAATTACCCAATGCTCTCTTGCCTGTCAGACAACAGACGAGAGAGCATGGAAATCGAGAGAGTCCCTCTCTGCTCACCTCCCGACCCGGCAGACGACGTTGACGACGTGGTCGACGAAGGCGGTCCTCCCTCTGCCTCCCGATGACGTGAGCGATCGAATGCACGTCTCCACGCGACGGAACTGGTCTTGCAGCGACTCCTGCAAATGGAAATTGGATTACGGTAGCTTTTCCCAGACCCCACAGCAAATGCCTCAAATTCCAAAGGGCAAAAATCAATAACCACTTTCTCCCTACCTTGCTCATTGATCTTCGACAGCAAAAAGCTTGCTTAAAAACCGCTGTACTCTTTTCACGGAGCCTCTACAGCAAATGGTCAAAATTTTCAAAAGTAAAAAATCGGTAACCACATCTCTACAGCAAATGCCTAAATTTCTCAGAAAACAAAAATCGATAACTGTATCCTCCTACCGTACCTTGTTCACGGGGGTACTGCCCACATCCACTGATGAGGGGACGGCGTCGTGGGTGGTCGTCGTCGGGCGGGACAGCGGTGGGGGTGCGGGCTTGGACGGGTGCTCGAGGAGCGAGAATCGCTTGGCGACACCCGAGGAGGAGGAGGAGGAAGAGATGGAGGAGGAGGGAGTGAGGGCCACGCGTGTGGGCACGGCTGCAAATGAAGGGAATTGTTGGTGATTGATGCCGAGAATTCAAATTAATTTAATTATTTAGCCTATGATATGAAAATATCGTGAACTTCCAACAGAACATCATCAAAAGAGAAGAAAAAAGATCAACTGATTTTATTTATTTTTTCGATATCGCTCAACGCAATAATCAATTCGTTAACGAAAATCATAGCGATGGGATCGGAGTTAAACCACAAAGCAGACTTTCGTTTCACAAACAACCAGGAAAAATGTATGCACTTTATTTATCTATTGAGGGAGCCACACCCGGTCATCTTTGATCTATCCGTAAAACCCACGAGTACCATTCTCCCGAACTAATTTAAATTATATTGACGAATTTTTTTTTGAGTTGCAGCGTTATGTTAAAAATTGTGTTGTGCTTCGGATGTGGAAATGCTATCACTCTTCTCAACTTTCTTCCACTCTTGACCACTCTCAAAACTCGAAACCATCGGGTGCCTCTCATCATCTTTCAGTTTTCACCTCTCCAAACTTCTCTAATTCCATCATTCCATCACTTCCGGGTCTCATTTCTCTGCCCTTTCTCTCTATCGCCTCGTGACTATGCTCAGATACTTCGAATCGCACGCCTTTTCAGCTACCGTAATTCGAGCTGCGACTTTTTCAAGCATGCCTGATTCTCCCCTTTTCGCGTTATCTCTCGCCTCTCTCGGCATGAAAATGCATTGAATATGAACAGACCCTCGCTCATTAGCCAGATTGGTCGAGTCTCTTCTTACGCGTTTGCGCCCCGTTACTCCTCTTGCTCATGTTTCTTGCGTCGTTTCGCATTGAATTCGAGACAGGCTTAAAATGCGAAAAAAGCGGCGAAAACACCGGGGACTAATTCGCTAAATGGCACTGAATTTCAGACTTTTCAGCATTCTGTTTCCTATAGTGCGCACTAGTTGAGGGATTTTTTTTTTACAAAATTTAATAAAGCTAAATTAATTTTTTTTTCAAATAAACGAACTTTTCTTCTCTCCGTCCACTTGCAGTGCCTCGAACTTGTTAGCGATGTCCCTCAGGGAGGAAGCGCGAGTCATCCGGGAACCCTCCTGACAAGAATAATAATAATAAATAGTTATGTATTATTCCAAAGGGCAACGACGGCCCGTTGTTAACCTAGGCACACGCACTGCGGGGATTAATTATAGGCTAGTGGTGAATTGCAAAGTATTTTGTCAATTATTACTAAATGAACAATGCTTTTGAACAATTTGAAAAAGAAGTTTCACATTTCACTTACATGTTTCACCAAGAGCAGAATAGTTCTTGAGGCACTAATCGTTCCCACTCATAACTCAAAAAATCATTCATTAGCCAATAAAATCACATATCAAAAACATCTTTGTTTCGTCAAAACTGTTATCAAATTGAATGCAACCTCCGCTCTCAAATCATACCATTTTATTATTATTTAAATAAATACCTCCGCAATGGCGCTCGGGCGATCGGCGCCGCTCGGCGGCAGTCCTCCTTTCCCGCACGATGAGTCACGCGCCTGATTGTTGAGTAATTAATTACGTTTAATTAATAGTTAATAGCTTTCATGAGTTTACGAGATCAAACTGCGAACGAACTAAGCTTCAGTACAGCCACATTTCCGTTTCACTGTCATCTCATCTACAGCCACTCACAATTCAACCAGTAAATTCTCCTCAAGCAAAGAATAAATTCAACACTCACCGATCCCCTCTGCAGCGTAGCAAACGGTCTTGGGGACGCTCCCTCTCCTCCCCCTGCTCTCTCCAATCTCTTCACCGACGGCGTCATCAGCATCAGATGGCCAGCCGATGAGGACGAATCCGAGTCCGAATTGGCCGATGTCGAGCCTCCTTCTGCCCCTCCACCCTGCACCGAGATGGGCCGATGGTGTTGCAGGGGAGCCACCTGGAACCGAGAGAGAGTTGATCTTTGATCTTTGATCTCAGGGATCAATTATCTAGATAAAACAATCGTTTCAGGCGGGTACGTTTTCCATTCGCATGGCGAAAAGACGTGCACGTTTTGACAAAATATCAGTTTTTTTACCATTTTAACCCCCATTTTTCCGAATCGGCCCGCCTCCGGCGGGTACGTTTTATGTCCAAAATCAGGAAAAGCGGGTACGGTAAGTTAAAATTAACGTACTAGTTGACCCCTGTTTGATCTTAGATCCGTATGGCCTTAGCTAGCAGCATTATGGCAAACAGCAGGCGCTAGACGTGGTTACACTTTTATCATTACCTTATGACCTCTGAAACTACTCTATGATCCAATACACCACAACCTATCGGGCATAGTCCTATCTATCTGTGTAACCTGATCCCTCTCATCCCTAACAAGGCATGAGTCAGTCGCCCCTCATTCTCTGCTAATGACGTCCACGACCGGGTTCACATTTCTTCCTGCTTCCGAGAAGATTAAACTACGCATGATTGTGTGAGGGAGTGGGCGGTGAGATCAGACTACATGATCAAGCTATACTAAGGGGTCAGTGCGCGATTTGAAATTCGCACAAAACACTTAAAATTGATCTTTTTGAGCACGTTCATCGGCCACAAATTTTAGTGAACCGACCTTGTGGGTGACGAGTTGGCGGATCTTCGCCTGCTCCAGCGGGGGTTCGTCTCGCTGCTGGGAAGAGGACGACAAGGTGGAGGGAGCGATGGGAATGGAGCGAGGCTCAACGTGTCTGAAGAGGGGAAATATTTATTAGAACAACGGCACGCCTCACAAATCAATGTTGTAGAATTGTGGTCTACCATATAACTATCATGCACAACTCGCATGGTTAACACTACAACAATGAAAAATAGCGCGCCTGAAGGAATAATTTTGTTACAATTACGAGCTCGAGAAATTGAATCGGAATTGATTCGGATTGAACCGGATTGATAATGGGGGACTTGCGTAACATCGAATTGCCTAGTAATTATGTTTAAAGGCTTTCTTCAAATACGTAAGACTTCTAAACTTGACTCAAGGATTATTTATTAGCACGTCAGTATGCAAGTCGAATTGTCTTGTAAAATGTTCGTCTACTGTCTAACTATACCATGCAGCATCGAACTCGCAAGACCAATTCTTTGAAAGATCGCGCGATGCTGAACGTGCGTAAACAGGGAAACATTGCCAAGTTATTTCAGACGAGCTTTTGGTATCTAGAACTAGCGCAACGCCTAACTGGCATGCCAAAAGTTCACAAACCCTGCTACAAATACCAATAATTCCTGAATATTTGAGGATAGAAAGTTTGCCAATTCGCCCCCCCCCCCTCACCGTAAACTCCTGATGTGCGCCTGCAGCTCTCCCTCCTCCTCTCGTCGCTCGCGCGTATTCCTCCGCACACGAATGCCTGTCGCTGCTGGCGGCTCGCACTCGGGCTCCTGCGAATCGATTTATATTTTATTTTTATCTTTAAAATGTGTTTTAACTTCTCATACGCAGAAAAAATCAGAAAAAAAACTTAATTTTCATTCTGCTGAATTTTATTTCGCGCGCAATCCAAATCAGCAAACACATTACCATATGATCTTTTTGCACAACTTTTCTGAAGTAGAACATTCCCACGCTGGAACATGTACTATCATCTGCACTCTCTACTCTTTCCAACCCGGTGGCTCTAGCACACACTCTATCTCGGTAACAAGGCTGTACCCCCGCTGCGGGGTACACACCAAAGTCGATGGGGTCGCTCACCACTGCGTGTTACCACTGCTGTTGTCCCATTACATTTTTATTTCAATTCCTACCACTATGACGATTGGCCCTGGTGTACAATAGTAGTAATAGAGCAATCGCGAAACACAGCTACACCTACTGGAACTCGATTCCACTCACCCTACTCACCCTCTCTTCCATCCTTCCTCCTCCGCTCTCGTCCCTCTCATGCCTCTCCACCGGCCGTCGGATAGTCACGCGCGGACTCGGCTCGCCACCTGATCAGAGAAAGGGTAAAGGCGTATCCATGTCCAGCGATTTCGCAGTCGTTGGACTAGGCGCTAGGTGGGACCCACTGGCTGTTAGATGGTCTACAATACCTGCTATCCGATGCTTTCTAGGCCAGGTTAAGCATGAGCAGGGAATGCGATCAATGAATCGATAATCAAGGATCACGGATAGTTTCCAGTTTATTGCACACTCCCGAACTTTGCAGTACAAACATATTCATTTGTTTATTATTAATTATTTAGTCCAGATAATAGTTTCGAAGAATTGTCAATTCACCTTCCCCGCGATATGCGTAGTAACGGTGAAACACAAAGGAACGTGTTCGAATTATTTCGGAATCACAAGGTGCCACTGAGCGCACGGTGTTCCTCTGCCTTACCGAGCAAACGTGAAACGCAAAACCCCATTTCAAAACATGCTCGGATTTCCATCGAAAAATCTCCCTAATCGATAGATATATTTACCGTACTCTAATCGATTTGAAGCCTTATTATCCTTCACCATTCTCTCTATCTAACCCGGCGCTTCTAGCTCGCACACTCACCACTTTTCTCGTCCCTCTCCCGCGGTGAGATCCTCTCTCCTCCCGTCGATCGGATCGATCCCTCGGGTGATTCGCTCTTCGTCTTCTTCAGCTTCGAACGCGCTGGAAAAAAGGATAATGTCCCCGATTTGAACCCTGGTTTGAAGCTCATAACCCCCTATATTGAGGCCCATTCTACGGCCTATGAGAAGAATGGAGCAAAATCGAAGAAGTGTTGTGCATTTAGCAACGCCCCAAAATGCGATTCTCACATCTCGCTACCTCCTACCGTACCTCCATCATCACTACCGTTATTGCAGCCTACCCGATCTCAGTATCAGTATCCCGATCCCTGAATCCTACCGTACCTGTAGGATCAAGGCCGAATCGAATGGGGTTCCTTTCAGACTGCCCTCCTTGCTTCCCTTCCCTCCTCCTCCTCCACTCTCTCTGCTCTCATCAAGGGAGTCATCGCTGCCTGTGCGGGACAGCGAGGACGAAGGACCGTCCAGGTCCAGCGGCTCGAGCGAGTCTGAAATTAATTAAAATATTTAATTTAAGAAATACTCATAACCCTGTTTGTTTACCCAAAAACAGATGAATTCGTTAGAAAAATATAACAAAATATTTCAGATCAGTTTTGTGTTTCACTGATACTACAAGAAGAGAACGAAGTGAAATCGTTGATTCATAAAGAAAGCCGATTTGAAAAAAAACAATAACAAATGTTCGTATTCCATCAATCGCGCCTGTAGTCTCACTTCTCGCCGCTTTGCTGTTTCATCGTCCCTAATATTTAAAAGGGCGTTTACTTTTGGCGGTGACTTGATCAATTCTAATGTATCCATTCCAATTTCATCTATGCACGCCGCCTCTAACATTCTCTCCAGTTTCATGGCAGTTCTCGTTTCTCTTCATCTGGTATCCGCAAACAATTTTATGGTAATAAATGCACCCACCATGCCCCCGATGCATGCTCTCCAGGAAGGCGTCGATGCGCGCGCCCTTCGGCAGCGTCCCGAGCGTCCCGCGCTGCAGCTGCGACAACCCGCTGCTGCTGCAGCTCACGTCGTCTGCAAGTGGCAGAGATGTCATTGGCATCATTTTCGAAAACTAACAGTTTTCACGCCTACATTTAATTCATAAATTGTAACTAATTCCCGCTTGGGCTGATGACTTCGTCTACACACTGCTCTGCTGTCAATGCTCGAAATTGCAAACACCGATCATCGCTCGCATAAGTGGCGGTTGCTTTCAAGTTTCAAAGAAGGGCGCTGCGAACACAATTCCTCTTCCGAAAAATCTCAAAAAATTCTCTCCGCACTACTGCGTTTCAAACATTCCTGATATACGACCTGTCCCTTTCTGCAAAATGTGTATCTCTTGCATGACGCACTTATCAATATCCTGCCGTATCTCGTCCCCCCCCCGGGAATCTAAGCTACCGTACCTCGTCTCTCAATTATCTAATCAATACCCTACCGTTCCTCCTCTCTGAATTATCAAATCAATAAATTACAGTACCTCTTCCATCGGCCGTCTTGATCAGCTTTGGCTTGGCACTTGCGGGCGGCGTGGGAAGGAAGGTGACGGGGCGGCGCGGGTTTCGTGTTGTCGGATGAGGACGAGGAGGAGGGGAAGGCGGACTGGAATGGGATGTTATTTATTTGGGGGCACAGCTATAACACGAATATACTTTTCGCCACTTCCCAAGTACTATGTGATAAACATGCGGCACGAATCACCCTTGTGTATAATTAAACTTGTTGTTCGATAATATTCAGAGAACATCCAAAGGAGAATCAATTTACGCTATCTAATCTGATATGGCAGCACTCTGCATCGCAAATACTCCTAGAGGCGATAATCTGGCCGCTTGCTGTAATTTCACAGCAGCCGTCCAGTATTCCCTACGTCCTCTATTTTACGCAAACCGATCAATAACAAATCGAATACCGTACCCGCATTCCTCCTACCGTAATCGCCCACAACATTCCACAGTAATAAATCAATACACCATTCTACTACCGTAATCTACTGTATCACCATTCCGGCTACCGTAATCCCGCACAGCATTCCACAGTAACCAATCGATAACCACTCCCTACCGTAATCTACCGTATCCCCATTCCTCCTACCGTACTCCCTCACTCACGCGGGATGATCGACGATGATGGACGTGCGCATGGGCGGAGTGGGCGGCGGCGCCATCGCGGATGGATCGAGGGATCTGAGAGGATAATATCAAAGTTACTTGCCACAAACAAATCAATTTTACAGTCGTAAACGACCACGCTTGGTGGTGCACACAGTTAAAACCAGGTAAGGCGTTAATTGATTATTGAATATTAGCCAACCAATGTCGCGGCAACATTGCATAAATGGGAACTTGCTCGCATTTGGCAAGCTGATGGAACGGAAATGATAAGGGACAATATTCTGAACATTGTCCAAATCGTGCTTATTATTATTATTTAGGACAGCAAAAACTGAAATTTTAGAATTCTCATCGCATATGAGTAAGGGATGGAACGGGAACATTGCAGGGCAATTTATCTCTAACTGGGAAGATTGTTTTAATTCAGCGCAATTACGCACGTACAGCTTATTGAAACGATTGAACCATCAAGTGATATGACTTATCTGTGAAACTAATGTAAAATGATACGAATTTTCTCTACATTTTCTAGATCCCGAGTAAATCGATAACTGCCCTTCCTATCGTATCCCACTCACCTCCTGTCCGCATGGAACATCCGCGGGGATTGCGTGGACGAGTGACGCTCGCGCTCCGTCGTACTATAAAGGGGTACGGTAGGGTACTGTAGACCACCATGAGTCGTACGTTATAGCCTTAAGTCCAGTCAATCATCACCATTTTCTGAAATTGATTCACTCAAAATCGTTCGACACGCGATTCTAATCCAATATGTAATTATCACAAATCCCGAAAGTCGCGGGTCAGAATTGTTAAGAGAAGAAAAAAACATGCATCGTTATTTCCACAACTACTCTCCCTATGTGCTCACTGTGAAACCAGAGACAACCAATTAACATTATTGTACTTATTTATATAAATGACTAAATATATCACCTATGTGCTCACTGTGAAACCAGGCACTTCCTAATTGCAATATTACATTAATTAATTAATTAATAACCTCCTGGCCATGTGCTGGAGGGCGTCGCCGTGCTCGCTCCTACGAGAAGACGAACGATGCGATCGAGAGACCTGAGCGGAGAGATTAAAGATCAAAGATCAATTTGAAAGGATTTGAAAACTAGAGAAATCATCAAACCCCGCTCTGCCTTGACAAGAGCAGTCAGGTTCTTTGTTTATTTTTTAAGAGTAACGGGTAGACGTTATCATCGGATCGACAGCTCAAGCCATTGTTATACCAAAATTGCGCAACCCGAATGCACCATGAAACTCGCGCTTCTCAGATTCCTGTTTACTCAATTTCATCTACATCAGTTAACATGTGCCCGCCCGTGACCTACCGTCTCCTCCCAATAAACCGCTCTTTTCTCCATCCATCGAACCCTTCGTCAAATCTACCGTATTCTCTCTCTCTCGGCAGCGATTATCTCTAAGCTACCGCACTCCCTTCTCACCTGAATCTGTCGGTCGACCTCATCGTCGATGCTCGAGTTGTTCAGGATGTTCTCAGTCGCGAGTGCAATTCGCGGAAGCGAGGCCGATCGGACGGAGACCAATTCCAGCTGAGAAAAAACAACGATTATTGCGAATTGTATTTCTAGCATCGCTAACTAATGTTTCGCAAAACTGCTAAAGCCTGGACTATTCAGGAAGGCATAATTTCAGGTCGATTGATTCAAAAACTATTCTCACTACTGCAGCAGCATGTGCACGTTAACTGATGTTTCAGGGAATCGTCTTAGCTTGAAGACAATCGGTAGTCTTCAATTCGAGCTGTTTCTGGGGCCCAACGCTAACATATCTTAAATAAACGCCGAAAAATCCCCTTCATCTATTCCAATCATCTATTTCCTATTACTAAATCACTGCATCAAGATCATATTTAACCCCTCACAATTATGTTTCATAGCGTAGATATAATGGTTGAATTCACTGACCACTGCAGCATGAGCATGTAGACGTTGGGAGGGCAGCCGGGCGGCTGGTCCATCCGGAAGCCCTTCTCCAGCAGGGAGTACACTGCAAGTGTGTGGATGGATTACGGTAGAAGAAGGAAGGATACGGTAATGGGATTGAGATTGCAGAACAAATAGAGTACACTGCAAAAGGATTGCGATAGACCGTTAAAGCTATTGAAGATGAATACAGGGACATTGAGGCCGATTGTGACGATGTACGCGCCTTTAGGTTTCACCGTTACATGATAAGGTTTGGGGCATGGCAACCGATGATTTGTTCGCGAGTTTTATCGTTTAAAGTCACTAACCATTGCTCAGTTCCACGCCCGGATACGGCGCCATGCCGCACGTTGCGATCTCCCACAACAGCACGCCGAACGCCCACACCTGAGAGCAAAGATTAGAGATCAAAGATCAACGATTAAAGATCAAAGATCAATGGTCACATCTCAAAGATCAATCAATGTCGCTAATTGTCATTTTATTGAGATCAGGAATACCGAACCAATCGAATATCGCAAGACCGCCCATCTCTTGCTCTACTGGTGAAACACAGAACTGTCAGATCTCAATTCTCCAAATATTCTAGATATTTAAATTTCAGTCACTAAATTGATTTCCGACACTTATTCCTATTCGAGTTATTATTATAGTAATTCAATATTTGAAAATAGCAAGTCCACTCACATCACTCTTCGTGGAGAATGTGTTGTACGCGAGGCCTTCTGGCGCCGTCCATTTGATCGGGAATTTCGCGCCCTGAGATGAACGGATATACACAAGATAACTATTTCTTAATGCTCAAATTACCAGAAGCATAAATTATCCCCATACCCTTCTATTCAATACCGCTGAAACGCGAATCTCATCTGGTATGTCGTTTTCAATAGCACAAGAAAACTATTCTTACGGCTCAAATTGCCGAAAGCATCACATATCCCCGTATCGTTCTCTTTTTACCATACCCTTCAAACCTCTCACCTGGTGCGCCTTGCACTCAATCACGAAAGTTAATATTATTTTGAGCGACAACTCCAAACATAGCAAATTTCCCCACCTTGATCTGATTTTGGCATACCCATGAAACACGAATCTCACCTGGTGCGCCGTGTAAGTGTCCTCACGCATGAATCGAGCGAGGCCGAAATCGGCAACCTGAATAAATCAATACAGTTAAAACTCGATATCTACCGTACTCCACAACGCCTTTCGCGATCCACCGTGATCACTCTAGAACGGTAAATGCAAATACTTAATTTACAAAATAAAAATGGTTAAAAATTCGCCTACCTTGACCAGGTTGCTCTCGCCCACCAGACAGTTTCGCGCTGCGAGATCACTGCAAAGGATTGTTGCATATGAGCTCAACAATAGAATGGCAACTATCATTACAAAATCTTTTATCTGCTACCTTTCACAATCAAATACGAGTAACCGTCTCTTTATTTCACGCGCTCTCTCGCCGGTCAGAGTGACGAGAGAGTGTGTGAAATGAAGAGATTTTTTTTTCGAACGCTAGTGCCCGCCAATCAGCCAATGGTTACCGATGGATGAAATTTCGGCTCTCGAGGTAGGCCATGCCGGACGCCACTTGGGTGGCCATGTGGATGAGTGTGGACGGCGTCAGCTTTGATCGATCCGACTTGCGCAGGTAGTCCAGCAGATTGCCGTAGCACATGTATCTGGGAGGGAAATGGTGTTCACAAGGAGATACAGTGAGCTTACAATATTATGCTGCATCTAAGGAGCTCTGTAGATGAAGTACCCTTCATCCTTGCAATATGTCTAATTCCTAAGTTAATTGTTTAATCGGCAATAATTAGAATATACAATTCAGCTCCATACTAGTAACTGTGCACATCTACCCGCGAGATGCCGGTTATCGCAAATTCATATATATCGCTAGTATTGCCTTTTCGTGATTTTGCGGCAATAGTCATTATAAAAATCATACAAAAATGTCCAATCAACAGCATTACTAAATGGTTGGCCGAGGATTGCCCAATAGACAGTGGTCGACCACCAATCAAAAGTTCAGAGACGAGTATGGAGCTCGTTTCTATAGCAAAGCTTCACAGTTCACTAAAACAATCTACCGTAATCTCACAACAAAGCTATCGTAATCTCCCTATCCTACCGTACCCCTACACCACTCACTCGGTAATAATGTAGAACGGCGCCTCTCGAGTGCACACGCCCAGCAGCTGCACGAGGTTCTTGTGATGGAGTTCCTTCAATTCATTAAATTTAATTATTAATTAATAAAACATATTCAGCCTCACATGTATTGCGTCTATTAGTACATGGCCCTGCATCCTATTTATCCTCAAGGAGAATTAAAATTGATTAATTAATTAATTAATCAACCAACTTTCATGATCTGCGCCTCGGCGATAAAGTCGGGCAGCGCCATTGCGTCCTCCTGAGAATAATAAAATATTAATAAACAAAATCGAATTTAGTTTAAAAAGAATAGAGCTACAGAACGTATCTTGTTGGTTATCTAATATCCTAGCATTGAGCTTCTTTATCAACAATCGAAGGTATTCATAGTCAGGCGAAAAGCCCAACCAGCGACCCGCTAGTATATCGTTCCACTGTCCTTGCTCAGTGAGATGAGATCGAATATCCAAGATACTGTCAGGATACTTGAGCACATAAAAACACTATTTACTACTAACAACTAGTTGATTGATCATGAATGTATTGAATTCATTCATTCATGACCCACCAAATCGAAAATCCAACTCACTTTGCTATTGTCTACTTATTTCAGAAAGCTGGAAAAGTACCCGCCCAGATTGGCATTGCCTAGCGTGTCTTGAAAAAAGCTCACCTCTCTCATTTCATAATGTGCTCTCGATTATCAAAGAAAAGAAGGAGGAAGGAAAATTGAAAGAATCAGATGAACTACCGTAATCCCCCTTCACTACCGTACCTTGAGTGTCTTGACTGCGACCGTCTTATCGTACCGCTTCCAGTATCCCTCGTAGACGTCGCCGTACTGACCACCGCCTGCAGCACATTATTTATGTAAATACAAATAAAGTTTATACAAATTAGTAACCCCGTTCCGCTACACGCTATCGGTTGTACGTATCTGTTATCTATTGAGTAAAAGCTATAAGTTGAATGCTGGGTGTTTAATAATAGACTATGAATCTATTGACAAAAAAAATCAAGAGACATGTTTCCCTTCCGTTTCAGCCCCGCTCATAACCCGCACTCACCCAACTTATTCCTCATCGCAATCTCGGTCCGATCCACCTCCCACTCATCGGGGGCCGTGGGCGACAGAGAGAAAACTTGCGCCGCCCGGTGCTTCTTCGGGGCCGGGTACAGGAGATTGCCTGATATAAGTCAGTAATCGATCAACTTGACTACCGTATCCCTAAGGATTATCACAAGCAGAATCGGGATAGATTGATTGAGTGATGGAAGCTATTTTATGGATTCACTATCAGCCCTGAGACACAGAAAATTGCCTGCAAGACATCAGTAATCAATGAACTTGACTAGTATGAAATTTAATATTATTCTTCGATTCCGATTTATCATTTATCGTTTACAATCAATCACTGTTGACTACCGCATCCCTCAAGTAGTGGCGTGATATATTTCTAAGTGTACAAGGAAAGTATTACACATTACAGATCCTCGTTTCCATCACCTTTCATTCAAACGCTGAAACAACAATCAACCATATTAGTACCATCTCAATCCATTAAATCAAAAACCAACGAGCCGTGGAAGAAAAGATTCTAAAATCTATATGTATGAAACATCAAACATTCCAATGTGTATTCCGATACCCAATAAAATAATAATATAATGATTATTATTACTCACATATCAATCCGTCCGCTTGCATTGAATGGTGATGGACTAGCTCGCCGAGGTTCTTGAACTTGTTCTCCTTCGTGATGTACAACTGCAGAGATCAGAGATCAAAGATCAACTTTGCTCTATTCACATGACTGCCACACTGCTCACAGATAAAAAGGTTGCTCAAACACGATTTAGGGAAAGAAATGTCTCAGTTGAGCCCGCAAATCTCAGGTTGCACAAATGCTACGTAAGCCTACTATTTCAAGAAAAGCTAATTGTTCGCCAGCTTCTAAGTAGATAAAATATAGATAAATAATAATTAAAATATATATTTTAATTAATATATAATCAATTACCCGTCCGCCGTCGTCCTCGTTGATCCGGTAGTGGTACACGCGGCCGTCGTGCCTCACCGAGATCGAGTGCTGACCTGGAATTAATTAATTAAATAATTAATTAAATGCATAATAAACTCCCTGGCCTCTCCGTCACTTACATTTAGTATGAATATAACAATCCCAAAAAAAAACAATGGTTTAAACTGCAGGTCCATTGATCGGTGTCAGGACAAATCAAAATCAGATAATAAAGTACATGAAAGCGAACAGGAATACTCGCGCTACAGCACCCACGCAAATATCTGACAGTGCTATCTCGATTGATCATCTCAAGCTTCTCGATCTCAATTTCAATGACTACCGTACCCATCCTAACTCATTACGATAACCAATCACTGACCCGCACTCGTTTCCGATTCCCTCACGAGAAAGCTGCCGTTAATTCCCGACCCGAGCAGGAACTCCGCCGTCGCACGCGTGATCGCGCCGTGGTACCTGATTATTAATGATATATTGATTATTATTGTTACCTTTAATTTAATGTAATGCGTGGAATGATCAATCACTATCATCGAGAATCATTAACCCCAACAACGTATCAACATACACATTGGACGTGAAACCGAGAATATTCCATTGGCAATGAATACTAATCATTATCACTGCACAGTTCCACTTGTAGCACGGGTGAAACCGAAAGCTAACCTCTCGAAAGTACCAAAATTTCGAAAACCTCTCTCTACAAAATTCCTCGTAGCTGCTCATGTGCAAGGAGCACGAGAAGGCAATAACCTCCCTTCCCATAACCCCCTTCTAATGACTCTGCACCTACTGCACCTGAACTCAGTGTCAGGTGTGTAATCATCAAGTGTTAGGCTTGTCATAAATAAAGAATTGATCACTATCATCGCTGTTTCATAAGCTCTTCTTGCTCCCAGTTCTGCAAGAAAAAGTGACCTGCGCGTAATTTGCTTCAGCAAAATATTACAAAAAAGGCGCGTTAATGTTTCAGAGATTTATCAAGTTAGCTGATTTCTTAGGCTGATAGTGGATGAAAGTCTCCAAATGCAATCAATAAATATTTTAAACCCTCAACATGAGTAGATATGTTTCCACATCGCCCATTGCTGCTTCAGTGGTACACCTTATTTCACGCCCTTTTTAGTCAACCAGTGTTTGTAACGTTCTTATGAGATAAAAACAAAATAATCCCTCACCACGAGTGCTTGTCGGGCGAGTTGAGCGGCGTGATGTACGATGACGGCACCCATCCGATCTGACCGAGTCGACGGGAACCTGAGAACGAGGTGATCTTTGATCTCTGAGAGGTGATTTTTTCAAATCCGCTCAAAATGGCCCATTGCAACTACTAGATCACATTCCTCATAAAGAATCACAAACGCGCTTTCCTCATGAACTTATTCAAATTTGAGCATCATGGAGTTAGCGAGAAAATCGAGAGCACATTTAAATATAAATCTCTCTCTTACCTTCTCTCCTTGTGGCCACCAGCGACGCCTCGCACCACTCGCCCGCCTTGTTGTAGGAGATCACTCGAACCTGCAGAGAGATCAAAGATCAATCGAGGAGATCAAAGATTAATCGAGAAGATCAAAGATCAGTGATCAATCGAGGAGATCGAAGATCAACTTTCTATCCCACTCCCAGCTATCACCAGCTGTCCTCTTGAACCCGGAAGAATCCCCTCTCCTCCTTCTTTTTTCTCCCTCCCTCTCCCCTCAAAGCAACAAATCTCTCGCAACGCAAAGAATGGGGAAATCAGAGAGCCACGCCGGCAACTCGGACTGATTTATGACTACTGCTCTGGCGATCCCAGACCGATCTCATTGCTTCTTCTTCTCGATTCAGACTACCTACACTGATCCGGAGACCAAAGATAAGACTACAAACTACAACCTTTTTCCACAAATTCAACTGGTCCAGAGATTAATATCAAACTAAAACTACTTTCAAGAAAAAATCTACCTTCACTTCTCCATAGATTAAAGTTCAAGCAACAATCACAACTTTCTCTCAAAACTACCTATACGGAGATCAAAGACTAGACCACCAATTACAAACTACTGTATCTACCGTATACTTGATCAAAGATCAGACTACAAACTACAGTATCTACCGTAATCTACCTGATCGCCCTTCTTCAGACTCAGCTGCTCGTCTCCCACTCCGTGGAAGTCGTAGAGGGCGATGAAGAGGGATGCCTGGAATTGTTATTTTAAAAATATGCCTAGGAAATCTCAGATTTCAGAGTTTCTCCTTGATCCCTCGTTATTTTTTAAATGATTTTATCGACAGTGTCGTGTTAAAAAGATTATCAATGTAGCATCGACATGCCCAGGAAGCGCTTCAGGTTATTCAACTAGAGGACTATCAGAATCTACCGTATCGTACTATACAGTCGATAAACAATAATCAATAACGGCTACCGTACCTCCTCTCTGCCGGTTGCCCCCCAGGCCCGCCCATCGATGCGGCTAGCAGGTCCTCCCTGCAGATAGATGCAATTAATTAAGTAAACAATCAAAATATTTATATAATTGTACCGACAACCGAACTCGAATCATCGAATGAACCACACCATCTCAATATACACGCAGTGAAAAACGAAAGTGCCTTTGGAGACAATACAATAATTTTGTTTAACGAACCAGCAAGATTGCAACAATCACATTATCCACTCTATGACCATCAAGTGCACCCGGTGCGTCCCGGAAAAAAAGAATACATACATTTTCGAAATAATAATAATACTGATCGATCGCATGACTGATGTAACCTCCTCGCTCGCTATGTAGTACTCACGGTGCAACACGAATTAGCCTAGTGCCTACTTCACTCCAACACGGTCCAACTTTACTTCTCTCCTTTCTACGCATCTCCTAATCGCGTATGGCGGCTCTTCCCACTCTCTCACACAGTGCGGAACCAGTCCAAATAAAGGAGGAGGAAAAGTAGCATCACAAGCAAGGTGGAGGAGGGGAAGGGAGTCGAGTATGGTTGGAAAGTTGCAACAAGGGGTGAGGATAGAGAACGGGTAGGTCAAAAGAGAGAATAGATCTGATCAGGGGTCGACTGTACGTCACAAACTTGATTGACCCGGCACGCGCCGCCTTTCGCTCGCTAATTCGCCAACAATCGTCTGACTCTCTCAATTTCCCATGTTCTCTCGCTCTGGCTAACCGATAAGTAAGCTCCTAAATCACCAACGAACGATCGCAAAGTTGATTACAAAACAGCAGCGGGTGGAAAGTAGAGAGCAACAATTCGTAATCAATTTTACACTGGAACCAGAATTCAACTGGCAATAAGAAGTTGGCAACGACTGGTCAGAATCGACTAACATCATTGGTGCTTCGCTCCCAACGATTGCCTGGAACTCTCATTTCACCATGCTCTCTCGTCGAATAGAGAAGCGAGATAGCATGGGCTATTGAGAGAGTCAGAGTATTCCTTTTCGCTTGCCCCCTGCTAACGAGTCGAATACAACAGAATGGCGATAGAGGCCCAGTCTCTCAAATGAGAAGACCAAGGCGCGGAGCGAGACTGCCTAATTGAAAGAGAAGACGGGGAGGGTCAGTGCCTTCTTCGTTTCCCATGCTCTCTCGTTATCTCTGACCTACAAGGGAACGAGAGCCGATCGAACGCGGAAAAGCAGCGCCGGGAAATGGAGGAGAGTGACTTTACTTAGAGCGAGCGAGAGGAATGACCAGTTATAGAGCCAGTTATGCTCCATTTTCTATGCAGGGGGAAAAGTTGATGACTTGATGGAGGAGTCTAATGGAATTGAACGAGGAAAAATGCTGATCATTTTACGAATACTTCGCATGACTTCTCTGCTTCCGTTTTGCCCCTCGAGAAGCGTCAAAATGATGGGCGGACGGAACACAATATTGAGTGAGGTGACGGGTGACAGGGCGACAGGGGGAGAGGTCAGACGGCGTCCGAGTTTACTCTAATCCCCCTTGGATCACAAACAAAATAAACCCGCACTAGCTCAGTTCACCGATTCAACAGGTCGCGACACTAATCATTGTTTATGGGTCAATAGTGATTGAATACACGAAACTTTGGGGGAGTGATCACAATTGATTAGTAATGAAATAGCTAATCAATTAATGAATGAAGACATCAGAATAAACGGCGAGAACGGCAGACGATCAGAGTCAGGCACAATTTCGAGAGTTTATGTGTGAAAATTCGCTACTGCTGCTTCACGGGGTGTTGACAGGAGGCAGAGACGCAGAGAAATCACATACATCTTTCTCTTTCTCTTCTTTGTTTTATGAGCTGTCCGGGGCTTCCCAGGTGCGAAATGCTCGTGCAAAACATGCTTTTCGCCATAGGTGTCCACGGAGAGTGGCGTTGCGATAGGCCTATCGCACCCCCATGACCCGGGGTTCATGGTCCAAAATTTGTTGGTAGGTCATGGTGAAAATTGTACCTGAAACTTATCCCAATGTGTTTTACAGTATACCATTATCGATTTTTGGTTTGTTTATTAGTAAAGAGCGCATCCTAGTATCACCGGGTTGGAGAAAACTTCGATTGCGAAGGTTATTTACTAGTAATGAGCGCATCCTACAATCACCTGGTTTGAAAAAAGCAAGCGAAATCGACATTTTATCCAACCCGGCGATTCTAGGATGCGCTCTATACTAATAAACAACCTCCGTAATCGAAGTTTTCTCTAACCCGGTGATACTAGGATGCGCTCTTTACTAATAAACAAACCAAAAATCGATAATGGTATACTGTAAAACACATTGGGATAAGTTTCAGGTACAATTTTCACCATGACCTACCAACCCATTTTGGACCATGAACCCCCGGGTCATGGGGGTGCGATAGGCCTATCGCAAGGAGAGTGGCGTGGACACCTATGCTTTTCGCTGTTTTCACATCCCGACCAAAGCATCCAATTCCCTCGCATATGCGATACTTTGTCAGAAATGTTCAGGAACGAGATAAAAGCGAGCAAATCATTGTTCGAAACTCGAGATGCGAGAGAGTTGAAGGAGGAGAAGAAGAAGAAGAAGAAGTGGTGGTGGGTAGGCAACATACTGAGGAATGTTTGAAAGACGAGCCACTCTGACCTATGGACAGCAGTCCGTAACCCAAGACGGGTAACATCAATGCGCGCAAAAATGAGTCCCTTGCGAGATGGAAATAGAAGACTCGTACAAGTTCTTTCGACGTTTTAGTTATTTTTTTCTACGACCGCAGTCGAACGCAAATCGAGCATAAAGCAAATTGCTAGATTATCTGGAGTCGCCGAAAACCTCAAGCTCCTGGTTCTCCTACATTCCCCAAAAAACAAATTTTGCGCAAACAATCAACAATGACATTGAATGGACACTCTGAAAGAGTAGTAACCAAGCACAAATCAATTGGAACAAAGTGGGATCATAGGGAATGAAAGAAAAAAGGATCACGTGAAAGGGAAGAACATCCTGCCTATTCGCAATCCAGTAATCGAGCCTAGAGCGTGAACTAGCCAGTGCTCATGTGTGTGTGTCACACATACGACAGAAAGAAAGGAATGGATTGACGGATTGTTCACCTTCCTTACCCTCCCTCTCTTTCTCTCTCTCTTCCCTTTCCCACGTTCGGCCAACACGATAAATCTCGGCCAAAAAGCGACAAAACCACGTTTATTGCGCCAAATAAAATACAAAAATTGTATATCAATCGGGACGTTATCAAGGGCAGTGGTGTGTGAAAAATGAGGATGATACATTCCGGTTTGTCTCTCTCGCTTTCGCGTGCTCTCTCGCTTTGTCTGACCAGGAAAGGGGTGATATGATTGGTCGGTCTGGCGCGCGTTCCCTAATGGACGCGCATTCAGGAGGCTGAGTCAGCGGCGTTTCCCTCCCTTCCCCTCCTCCTTCTCTGTCTATCAATTTGAACGACGAATAGAAGAGGTCGCGAGAGCGGGCGGGAGATGTTGAAAGAAAAGGATGGACAGACTCTCTTTATTCCCCATGCTCTCTCGGCGATCAGAGAAGCGAGTGAGTATGGAAAATTGAGAGACGCAGTCCAAAAAGAAGGCGTACAGAATGTGCTCATGAATAGAGAGAGAGTGAAACGGGGGGGGGGGGGGGGGGGGGGTTGCGCCCATCCCTTGTTAGGGAAGGATATTGTGAAAGAATTCATTGCGGAATGTTGTAACATGGAGTGAATCAGCCGCGAAATGAATGTGACTTGACATAATAATCGTAATCACCACAAATTCGATTAAAAAAGATGTCACGTATATCGTAAACGCCACTTTTCCAACATATTTCTAGCACCGCTGAATCTTAAAACCAGTAAGCAACATAGATACTCACATCTCATGAAAATTCTTAAACGACACGATTATTAAAAACCACCAATCACTCCCCACTCCAACAACCCGGAACCTCCGGGGGATGGGGTGCCAATGAACACCTCTTGTAAGGGACGCGTGAAGCGGGCAAGTGGTGTCAAGTCAGCGGAATGGTCTGACTCTCTCACTTTCCCATGATCTCTCGCTTCTCTGATCGACGAGAGACCATTGCCAAATGAGAGAGTCAGACGTCAAGTCAGCGGAACGGCCTGTGAGCCAAACCGAGTCGAAACGCCCGCCAAGTGAGAGCAGAGACAGTTCGATCTCCCCCTTCTTCTCTAACCGAGGCGCTAGATAAACACTGCTAAACCAACTGTAGCTACGCATTGTGCAGCGGGTCGATCATCCGCCTACGCGAGTTCTAACACTCACAATCAATCATTCGAACAAAATAAATCAAGTCAGCTCTGGCATGGGTAAAACATTGCGCATTGGAGTGGCAGATGCTTCCAACAAATTCACTACAACACCCCGCAACTATCAAGATGCTAGATCATCGCGAAAGATGAAGCGCAATGTTGCCATCAACAATTGTTCTATACAATGTCGCAGTGAAATACAGAAAAAAAAACAAATTCTGACACATCAGCATCTCCCAAAAGCGGCAAGATAGCTTAGCTTGAAAACATTCCCACTCGCTTCATCGCGATCAACAAGCGCTCTATGCTATCGCATCCTTCCGATCGCAGAAGGACAGAAGAAAGGGAAGGGACGGGGGAGTGGGGAAGGTGTCATTCATCGAACTATCCCCTCTCAGTTTCTCAATTCGCCGTGCTCTCTCGCTTTCCCTAACCGACGAGATAGCGTGGGGAATCGAGAGAGTTCATTGAATGGCCGTCCGATGCAGGGAGGGGATAATGGAGAGCGTCCGTGTTGTGTTGATTCCCCCATCGGTAACGCGACACCTCTTCCTTCCTTGCCAATCGTCTGACTCTCTCGTTTTAGCGTGCTCTCTCGCTGATCTGACAGGCGAGAGACAAGGGGAAATGAGAGAGACGACAACCTTCCTGCGCCTCCCCTTGGAGGAGCGAGTACACAGGGACGGAAGGTGGTCAGTGTCCCCCTTTCGAATGCGTGAGATACAGCGGCGGATGGAGGGAGGGGAGGGGAGTAGAAGGGGGTAGATTGAAAGAGCTGGTCAGGCACCTCGAGCTCCCTCTGTCTCCTTTGCAGAGTGGAAAAAGGAGAGCAAGCGAACACCGTTTGATATCAGATGGTGTGGATCAAGGAAGTGAAGGGACGACGGAATTCGTCAACTTTTTTATTAAAGAGACCCCTGCATCAGCAGTACATTAGTACATAACTAAAAGCTCGAATAGGTATACCAGATGTGTAACCGGGAAGCGCCTTGAAGAAATTCGCAACCTCGCTCAAAACAATTGTAAGAGACAGAAAAATCATCAAATTGACCTAACGACCATCTTTTATCAGATATGAACCTAGCGTAGCCCAGAATCGCCTAGTCCCCAACCCGCAATCGCACTGAAGCATCGAGGTGTGATTTGAATGTGAAGGAAGGAAAGGAAATGACAGAAGAAGGAGGAGGATGATATAAGATCAAAGGAGCGGGCGGATATTCATACAGGAAAAGCGGTCGAAATGAATGAATGGTCCGACACTCTCTCCATTTCCCGTGCTCTCTCGCTGCTCTGATCGTCGAGAGATCATTGCCGATTGAGAGGGCGAGATGATTGAATGCAATGGAGGGCGGCGAGAGGAAATGGTCCGGGATGAGTAGCGATGAAAGGGCTTGGAGGAAAAAAAGAAACGATCTTTGCTCTCTCCATTTCGTGCGCTCTCCCGCCCTGTCTAACCCGAAATCAAGTCCATTTGTAAGAGGGAAAGAGATGGCCGAACTGTTTGCGGATGCGGATTATGACTAATCAAAGGGGGGCAGCGCTTCTAACGCATTTTCCCATGCCAAGGGAAGTATGACTATTCCACTGTTTTCGCAGGAATCTTTATCAAATAAAAACAAAATTTAAAGTAGAATAGCTCACTTGCTGGTCCATGAGCCATTGTTCGTGTGAAGGGCACTGCAAAATATTAGTTTAGTCGATATCCAATGAGCAATCCATCAATCCCTGCAGCATCCACTCAATATCACAATTACTCGAAACCGCGAAGCTCCATGTTCCTTCTCTACCAACCAGAAACGCCGGCCTAAACACTCGAAATAACCCTATCAATTTAATTTTGGTAACCAGCAGCTACTGACGGAAGATCGCTTGCCCCTGCAACCGTCAACCTTCTACTCCCCTAGAAACGTCAATCACCCTCCTCGTCTCCAACCACCAAAACCAACATTTCCTCCAAAATAAAACTAATTGACTAATAAAAATTGCGACTTGAAACATCAAAAAAGTATTGAAACGTGTCCAACTATCCGCACAGTGTCTCACTAGCAAACATTCAGTTGTCCTCCATAATAACACTAATTAACTAATTAAAATCTAACATTAAGTAACGAAACGTATCCACCCGCCTCGTATCCCACTATCAATAATTGAAAACACTAATTAAATAATAATTAACACAAAAAGGATACCGAAACGTATCGACACTGCTCGGTCGTCGTTCCATCGAGGAGAATCGGGACGACGTCGATGTGGAGGAGGGAGGAGGACGGGAGGTGGATGAGCCCCAGATCACCTCATCACAACCTACAACGACATTAATTAATTAATTCGAATATTTTAGCACTTTCTAAACTTGTTAAATGTCACGTTTCGCGCCAAAATATCAATTGCGCTTCATTTAATAAAGTTAATTTTGCTGAACACTTTACAAATTAGAACGGACGCTAAATTAGAACGGGATTTGGCATCAAAACCATTCAATAATCTCATCACACCCTACAAAGTACTTTCGACAATCGGCTTCGCAACATTTGACACCAGAATCTCTCAATAATATTAATTTCGCATTTTTGAAAATGCAGAATCAGCATCGCCCCACCGTCACCAATGCATGGGGCCAATCAGAGACGGAGGGAGGCCCATCTCCCCCAAGTAGATCACATTTGCATTCCCTGCCTCCTCCTCTCGCTTAGATATGCATCAAAGCGCATGTTCCCTCTCCTCCTCTGCTCTCTTCCTTTCCTGTCATCTCTCGCTCGCTCTAGCCTCCCAGACCCCAGTCAGGCTCTTCATCAAGCCTCTGCCATTCGTTCAGAGGGGAGTAGGAGGGGAATGGACGATTACTGCCAGACGGAAGAGGGGAGGGGAATGAAACGCTCGATGAGTGTAGGGGCTCTTTGCTTTGACAATGAAGGCAGAATGGGGAAGTGGTGCTTCAATCTCGAATCAAGAGCCGCGAGTTCGGTATTTAGTCAGTAAAATCAGCGATCCGAGTGGAAAGAAGGAATAACAGAACATATCCAAACTGGGCTCGAAAGATCCAAAGATCGATTATACGATTTCACGAGAAAGATCAAAGATCAGGGATCGGCAAATGAGAATGTGCACCTACGCACCCTTGTGATTATGATGATAACGTCGAGGGGGCGATAGCAGAGGAAGACAGAGGACGGAATGGAGGTGGGGATAAGGAACAAATAGAGAAACTCACTGGATTTAGTGATGAGATCGGAGGAGAGAAGGGGGGGGAATGGGGAACAGAGTGGTGATGTGGGGGTTAGGAGAGACTGTTATAGGAGAAGAGCGGAGAGGAGTGAGATGAGAGGTGATGGAACTCTCGCACGGGGGAATGCAACTATAGGTGGTATTGTAAGGTATTTGCCCAGGGAAATATCGAGGAAAGCGAACATTCAGTCTGCGTAGGCATAAGGCTGCGTGTTATAACCAAGAATCGAACAAGAATAAATCATTGTAGTTTTTTTGGGAACTTACAGGGATGATCTATTGAATAGTCACTCGCGATTGATACTTGATCCATTATCTAAACCCAAAACAGCATGTTCCATCATCATGTTCTAGACCAAAAAATAATCTCCTACAGTGAACAGACCAGCCCTGTCAAAATCACTTATCCGCCCCTTTTGACCACCACCAGCAGCTCAAAACTGCCTAGTCACTCATACACTATAGTCCTCCGAGAGCCTCCCCTCGCCCACTACAAATCTACGGATCATGAGGATTGAATGGAATGAGGAGGATGGGATTCCCTCCTTCTCTCGAGGAAGAGGGGATTACGATGGACGAATGACTCTCCCTTCAGATATCAAGCCGGCCTATTGGCTGACCACTGCTCTGCTCTCTCACTTTCGCACGCTCTCTCGCTCGTTGGAATGGGATAACTTAGATGAGGGCGCAATGAGATGAGGAGGAGGAAGGATGATAGGGGGCTTCAATTGCACTCTTTCTCTCTGACCATTCGGCGCTATGCCGAAACTATGTAACGCGACAGGAAAGCGAACGCTAAATGACAATAGACGTTGATAATGACAATGGCTGCATAATAACACACTGGCCCATGATTAAATCGGTTCATACTACTCTGCAACACCAATCTCGCAATGTAGTGCTCTGCGGTCAAAGCTTACAATTAGAAATATTATTTGATAGGAGGAAGACTATAAATTAGCAAAACCACCACGCCCTCTATCCGTATCACCTCTGGCTGCAGCCCCAACCTCACAGGTTGCCTCTTCCTCCTAACACCGCTCCTACGGGCAACATAACCACTAGAGGGCCGTTCTTCGTAGAGAGAACGGCCCTCTGACTGGGAGAAAGAGATAGGACAAAGGGAACGACGGGGGAGGGCGAGCCAATTAACCCGCCTTCCCCTGCCCCCCCCCTCTGCAAAACGGATTACACGTCTGAAAGTGGACGAAGGGAGAGCGGATGGCGAAAGGAGGGTTAGAAAGGAGCGCGCGCTACAGATAGAAATCAGCAGACCGTAGTAGTGCTATCGACTAGCCGATCGAGGCAGAAAACGGTGACAGATGGAAATTTGGAGCCTTTGGCAAAAAAAGCGCGCAATCAATCAGCATATTGGTTCTGGATCCGATTCTCGGAAACTGCTACGACTATTGTCAACTCCAATCTGTTTCATCCTATTAACCCTCGTTGCAACCGCTAAAATTCAAATTCAAATCCAGCAAGAACAATCTATCGGACTAACAAAATACTTTTTACTACGCTCAGACAAGATGTTCCCATAATGGGAATACCAATACCAACCGCCCTCCGCTTCCTCCTATCACCTATCGTTGCAACCGCAATCTCACAGCTCCTTTCCATTCCCACCTCCCCGTTGTTTACTAGCCGCCCTAGCAACTACCATCATAGTCAGCGAGAGGTAATCGAGGAGTGAGCAGAGAGATACGGGAACTGATAATACCCCTCTTAACAGGAACAAAGGGGCGATAACAACATATGGTAATCAGTGAGAGGTAGGTCAAAACAAGCTGCGGGCTCTCGGGTAGGTCTCTCCTCCCCTTGAGAAGTGTACTTGTCTGGCTCGTGTAGGGCTTAAACGACGCAAGAAAGACGGAAGGAAAGCGAGAGCCACTGACCACTCTCTCTTTCTCTGCTTTCCTCTCCCTCCTAGTCTCTCTCTCTCTATCACTCGCCAGGCGTTGCCTCTGCAGTCCCAAATTCAGAGGGTCTGACTCTCTCAATTTCCTATGCTCTCTCACTTGTCTGGTGAACGAGAGAGCTTCCAAATTCAGCTGGCTCCATCTCTGGACTAAATCCCGTCTGCAAGGCATCCTAGATGGGACACCATATTGGCTAATTTGATGCCTTTTGGTACAAAAGGGCGAGGGGATTGAGAAAGAAGAAAGGGGTCCGGAACAGATGATTCCACATAAAGAGGATGCCCAGACATGACAGACCGCATCAATCAACACTGCCTTTGGGGGGCATTGAATAGAAGTGCTATGGATAAAGGGCCTTCTATATCGCCTACTGTCCAAACTGATGGGATCATGACAACTTCATGAAACACAAGACATCCATGAGACAACAGATGATCATCATGTAACATGTCAGAGCAGATTAATAGTAATAGTCCAAGACAGATAGATAATCAGCTCCGATTGCTCAATTATTCATAACTAAGGGAATGTACAAGCAACATCTGCTCGCTGGTGGTCAATGGAACAATACTAATCGGTAATGATCTCGGGAAATACTGTCTGACTCTCTCGTCTTTCCATACTCTCTCGATCTGTCTGATCGGCTAGTACGTTATTTAAATGAAAAGACGAGCATTTTAGTTGATCTCGGACGCATGCTAGGGAATGATTTGTAACGAAGCAGCGAGCACAGCAAATTGAAGGAAAGAAAAATAATCATCATATGGCAATTTGGTGAAGCACAAAAGCTGCGAGCTGAAGAATAAACTAATAAGAAAAAAAACTAATGACGCATAGATTGAATAAAAAGTAGAACCAATTCATCGTAAATCCCCGATTGCAACCCAAGAAGAGATTATGAGTACTTTCAGCAATTGCGGACCACAAATCATTAATGTAAACCATTTTTCCCTCTAATGAACCTAGCGAAACTCCGAGTTGACTTGAAGAAAAAGAAATCATGCGCAATCAAAATACCACCGTCTTCTTCATACTTCAGGTCAAAAACGGAAGGAAAAAACTAGGCGAATTTGCAACAAAAAGCGAGGCATTCTCATCGCACTAACAAATGCGAGCGTTTTCTCAAGAAGAGCGCTTCAGAGCATCAAACAACCTTTCAGCTTTGCACAGTCGCCTTCTAAGATTTCATTGTCGAGCATCTCGAATTAGCTACATCCCTAGCATTCCTAATTAGACATCAAGCAGCCACCGCAAACCACCTCCCCCATTTTGGGAGTATTGTTGGGGGCAGGGTAGGGGGGGGGGTAGTGACTGCAAATAGGATAGACTGTGCAGGGAGAAGAGAGAGAGAGCGGGCAGAGAACCAGAGTTCTTTCCAAGAGGAGGTGCTCCTCTCCAACAATGTGGTCACTTTTTCGGGGCAAGCGCTCCTCTGCGTCTCTCACCGTTCTCCTCGGTTCGCCTGCTCTCTCGCTTCGTCTGACCGGACAGAGATCATTTGGAATGACGAGAGGCAAGAGTACTCACACTTGGGAGGTGTGCTCAAGCTGAGAATAGGAAGAAGGAGGGAGGGAAGGGAGGGTGTGTGATTATTTGATTGGAGGGGATGAAAGAGGTGAGAAAACAATTGAAAGGGAGCAAAGGTCCCGCGCACCACCCAATACTTGAGACTTAGTCAATGACTCAGCGAGAGAGGGAAGGGAAGGGACTTTCACAACACTCTGAAACACGAAATGCGCGTGTCATCGAGGGGAAGGGAATCGCGCTAACCAAAGACAATTAGACTGATAAGAGATCTGCAACACAAATTCGTGATAATGACCACAATCAGAAACTCAAAATACCCATATAACATCGCTGGAATTCATCGTAACGAGGTAATTTTCTTTCCCTGCGGATTAGAGAAAACACACGGAACTAGACGTGGAAACATGATACTGATAAGAATATCTAGGCTGATTATATGGACTGACACATACGAAGTGATAAGAAAACATGGCACGAATTATCGTTAAATTGAATTCATCTTCGTGTTCACATTACTGGAGCATTCGCATCGGTACTACATCACCACTGTGAAACCTAAATCGTTTTGGCGCAAAGTTGCGAGGCAAATTGCATCAATCTTGATCAACTATAGCCACTTGCAACACCCTTGTAAGCATAGTACAACTATCGCCTGAGTGGCAATTCTCCCTTGCATAGCATGGGAGGGCGACGATAATTAGAACTCCCCTGAGGGTGGGTCCAAGAGCGCGCGAAGTGGTCACAACAGGACGTCCGGACTCTCTCTCTCCTTTTCGTACGCTCTCTCGCGTTCTCTGACCTCTTGCAGAATAGCCAGGACCGGAAACGGCGCACTTCCCGGCTCCGGAAGAGCCTAATCGACGGATCGACGCGGGCATTCGACGGCTCTGAGGCTACAACTGGTGCATTTCTCACGAGATCAGTGGGGCGAGGGCGAGATAGTGAGCTGATTGGAGAGAGCGCAGATAGGTTAGAGAGCAGCAAGTAGAAGCAATTGCGAGACGGGGCTCATTTCAGAAGGGAGGAGGGGAGGGGGATTCGATCGAGAGTCTATTTTCTAATCCCAGTCACTCCATCAGTTGTGCTTCGGATCGGCCGATATCACTCATTCAACTGCTTGCACTTTAACGCTTATTCAACAACGCCAGAAATTGGCAATGTGTCGAAACTTATATTTAGAAATTACATGGGCGTTTACTACTAGCGCTTTTAAAAGAAAAGTACCAATAACTTTTAGGAAGTATAATGAAAAGTAAAAAGTCGACAATCCCCGCGCCGTCCGGTAGACAAACACGCTCGGTAACCGAGAAGCGATGAGAGGGTGGTTAGAGAGAGGGTGGTCTGACTCTCTCATTTTCCCATACTCTCTTATTTCTCTGATCAACGAGAGAGCATTGCGAAATGAGAGGGTATTCGAGAAGCCACGGGAAGGAGGAGGTGGCGCGAGTTCTGTTCAAGCATTCACAGAGTCAACCTGAGAAGATAGAAGAGCTCCCAGCTTCTCGAGCTCTATCTCCATGTCAAGTCAGTGATAGATCATGCGAAAGTGAGAGAGTATTTAATCAGGGATAGACCATGTGAAAACGAGAGAGTATCCAATCAGCGATAGACCATGTGGAATGGAGAGAGTGGTGCTCTAGGAGAGGGAGCAGATCTAGAGGGTGAGAGGAGGAGGGTTAACTAAACTGCTAGTGAGATTGATGGCAAGAGATTAGAGGAAGAGGAAGAAATGAATGATCGAGTGATTGAGGAGTGAGAGGAAGCGAATTTCACGCGTGACAAAAAATTGTTTTTGAATACAAAGCCAACCTAAATTTAATGGAACCACTCACTTCGATATATAAGCACACGGCGAAACTGGGAAACGCCGGGATAACAATCAAATCAATTCAGATTTTCTACAGAAAAATAGTTGTATTTGTATAAGAGAAACAATCCTGAGTTCCCTAAGTTCCAGCGATCGAACAAAGCCCATCAACAGATAAGCACTACGTGTAACTCGGAAGAGGCGGGTTGAAACCTAGCTCCTTATTAACTTCCCAATCCATAGGTCACCCTGCCACTCGGTGACTTTGAGCAACACAGGTAGCCTATCTCTCCGTCTGTCTGCCCCTCTCCGCTCTCCCTCTGCCAGATCGATGACAGTTCCCCCCTTTGATCCTCTCCCACCCTTCCCCCTCTCCTACCCCCTCCTCTGCCTCCTACTGGAAGGTAGAATGGATGGAGGAGGCGGATGGCCTATCTCACTCATTTCTCTGACTGACGAGAGATAAGTCGGAATGGAGAGACTAGAGGAAGAGGTGGATAGAGAGATCGGCATATGAGATATAGGCAGACATCGAGGAAGAGAGAAGGACAAGGGCAGAGTTGTCGCTATGGCAAGCAGATTACATTTTTGAAACAGACAAACGAAGACCCATCGATGAATTTGAAAACTCATCATATCTGTGAAACATTAATCAAACAACCGCAAAATGAACAAAAAGAAACACGATTTTTTACCAAAGTTTACTAAATAATTCTACATTGTAATAGGCAACAACTACGGATTAATAATGAACGCGACACCTCATATACTTGAGAAATTCATGAAACTGGAAACCTGCGTTCTCAAAAAAAAATCGCATCACCGATCATAGTCCTTTTTAACCCGAAGAGGAACCAAATCGAGAAATCCAACCGCACAGTAACTTATCGAATTTGTGAAACGCGAACCATACTTCCTAGAAAAAAACACAAATCAACAGCGCCACAGCAGGGAGCAGGAAGCCCATCGTTCTGCCTATTATCATCAATTCTCAAGACAAGACCAGACTCCCACTGGCAATTGGCCCTTTCTCCACACCCACCCACTGACACAGTGCAATTACCTTCCATTCTTCCTCGTCTCGGCACCTACTCTGCCTCTCTCATTTTGCTACCTTCTCGGTCAGAGAGGCAAGAGATTAAGGCAAAAGTGAGAGAGTCAGACAATACCTCTCCATTCCCCACGACGTCTCGCTCTGTCTGACCCCTACAGTTCACGGTAAATCCAGAGTGCTCTAGGGCACTCTTGGCTGCGGTCGGTCGGGATTGTTCCCTACTGGTTGCTCTAACAATACGAGAGTAACCAGTAGTGCTTCCCAATCATCAGCCAGTCAATCATCCCGAGGAGTGCTCCTGAGCAGGTAATCACTACATTACTGGAACCGATTGGGCAAGCACGGGAGTTGGCAACCGGGTAAAATACAGGGAACTTCTTGGCAATGGAATCTATTACAGAAACCGTCGAGACATACATGTTATTGAGCGATCTCACAACCCGGGCCACTCATTGACTATGCCTATCCACTCATAAATGAGGTCACGGTGGATCAATGACAGGGACTCGAGAGGGGGTAGATCACCCTGAATCAGGGAGGGAGGTTGAGAGGCTGCGCTCGAGGTAAGTGGTTCTGTAGTGCCGCTCTCGCACTTCACGCGCCCAAGCTATCGAGCGAGAGGAAAAAGCGGGTATATCTACACATCTATTAATACTCAAGAGGAGAGCGGCGTATTCCACTCTGGTAGTTGGAAGATCAACAGATGCCTCGTCGAGAGGGAACGGTAGATAGAAGAAGGAGGGACGGCCCTTGACTCTCTTCATTCTGTGTACTCTTTGAAGGTTAGAGTGGGCGAGATAGTGTGCTCGGAGAAGAGAGACAGACAGAAAGAAGGTTAATGGCAAACAAAACCTCTCCCTCGGAACGCGCATCCTCACTGTAGGCACACACCGCTAATTAGAGGGGCGGTTTGCAGGTAAACCGTCTCTGACTCTCATTTCGCCGCGCTCTCTCGCTTCTCTGATCGACAAGAGAGCAGGGGAAATTGAGAGAATCCTCTCTTTCTTTTCAGTGATCTCTGGGCGGTCAGAGTGGGCGAGAGAGTGTGGGAAACGAGGAGAGCGTTCTCGAGTTGCGCAATGGCGAACAATCAACAACAGTGAATAAGAAACCGTGCTGTCACCTGATGAGGGGGGAGGGTGGCCAGGAAAATATGGTTGGGTTTGAGTTTTTTTTAAAGAAGGGGTTGAAAGAGTAACTGAACGAAGGCGCTCATGAGCTTCTTGCAGAACCATTGAAGCACTATCGAACCGGGCGCTCAAATAGATGGAAAAGCTTATTTTTCGAAACCTCGCGAGAAAGCTACACATTATCTCGAGCAAGCTATCGCGATTCATCAGGAATATTTGAAAACAAAAATTCTTTTGATCCTCAAATTTCACATTTATGATTTAAATAATAATTAACCATGATCAATTCGATTATTCGGTCATTCGAACGCAGTGATAGAGCGCGAAAATGTGGATTTTTTAGCACGTACCTACCTCGAATGAATTGAATTATCTTCATCCCAGAGAACTAAAGAAACGGGTGAAGCGGGAATGATCCTGCCGATCAAATATATTATTCTTGATGAAACTATCCGGCAGTTCAATGGATATAAAATGCAATGTTATCGTTCGCATTTCCCTACTTACTCCCTAATGCGAACGAGAGCAGTACTGAATAATCGAGGTGTCGATAACGATGAATAACGAAATATCGATAGAGAAGATAAAGAAAATAAGATTTTTTTTAATTGTATAACTGCCGATGCTGCAGTACTGATTTAACAGATCCATCAGTCTCTAATGCAACCGTTGAAACACGAATGAACTGTGCAGCAGCCTTTAATCGCTCAATTGTCGATGTTCTAACGTGAAATACCAATGATTACGCATGAGAAATATGGCTTTTGTTGGACAACGACTCCGAGATCTTATTGAATCAACAACGTCCTAGAGATTTAATGCAATCGATGAAGCGCGAACAAGAGAGTATCCGAGGCAGATTAAATAATCTGGCTGCTCAAACAGTATCAAGACAATAAAACTTTTTTTAAATTATACATGCAACCCAGAATCGCACTGGATACACATCACCACGATTCTAATACAGCCTATGAAACGCGAATGATCCATGAGAGTAGCGTGCAATAAGCGTTAAAAAATGATCATAGAATTGGCATCGCTCATGGCATCCCGACAGAGGCATCGAGTCATTCCCACTTATTGCTAGCGAGAGCGGAAGGTCGAGAGAGGGCACTAGTGACAGTGAGACACAGTCAATCGAGTAATAGAGGAAGAAGAGAGTGGCGAGTCAAGGGTGAACCATTGACTCTCTGTCTTTCTCTTGTTCTCTAATAACCCTTTTCTGACTAGAGACCACTTGAATCGAGGAGAGGGGTAGAGAAAGAGAGGGGAAATGGGGAAGAAAATGGGTGGAAAAGAGAGCAGCAGAGGGAGGGATGGAAGACAGTCATTCTCTCCCTTCCTCCTCCACTTGACTGTACTATGATTATGAGAGGGGAACTACCGGAAGAATGGAGATGAGAGGATGAGGGAGGGGGATTTGGAAGTGGAAATACGGAGTATATTTTGTATTCCTACGAGCACAGCAAATGTGATCACTTGCATCGCACGACATATAATAGCACAACGGTGAAATACAGAGTAGCTTGTTTTGCCTAAAAATGCTGAACAGCGAACAATTTGTGACCACTTTCCGTGGTATTAGATTGAATTGGAAAGCAATAGTGAACAGTGTGTGCTACCAGTCGCTACGTGATAGAATGACCCTTGAACAGAGTATGAAACACAAATATAATCAGAATATTCCGAATTCACAGAACAACGATAGTTTCGTAAATAAAGAGACAAATGTGGAAAGCTTCATTACTTGTAACGCCATTATCAAGGAAAAATCATAAAGTTACACTAGTGCCCGATGTGATTGTGAAACACAGATTCAGTTTATCCTGAAATCTGAGAACTACGGTAGTTCTACTAAGACAGTGATCATATGTGAAGATATCGAACCTCATACGCTACAATCGAGGAAGAATCTTCAAGATGCTCTAGTGTCAAGTGTGAAACATACAAGTTGCGTGTTGCAAAACCCGCTAACTAGATGCAGATGGTTGTTTTAACGTCAGAACTAAGCTCATCGAACTGAATGAAAGATCTGGGCAAACTACAGTCCTTCCAATACTTGCATACACCCCTTTCCAACAACAATCGAAGGATCACTGTCTGGCTCTCTCACTTTCACGCGCTCTCTCGCTTCTCTGACTGGCGAGAGACAGTGTCAAATGAAGAGACGACGACGTCGCTCCAATAGGGAGGATAATCTCGGCCGATCTCGCTCCCTTTGCACTCTGATCCCTATCCCCAATTCTGAGGAATGGTCTGACTCTCTCCATTTCCCGTGCTCTCTCGCTTCTCTGATCGAGGAGAGCGTGTAGCTAAATAAGAGGGTCAGATGATTGTTCCCAAATCTTATTCGATCGAGGGTGCGGAAGTAGTAATGGAGAGGATCGAGGAAAGTCACAATGGATCTCACGTCTAGAAATAGAAATGAATGACAAATCATCCTTTGAAGACACCCTGGTAGTTATCGCCCTTGAAGCACTAATACACCAGGTAGAAGAAAGATAAGCAATTCAAATTTGCGAGGACGATGGCTTCATACAGTCCATTCCTCCACTCTATCAGATCACAGAACAGTTCCTTGTATTTTCCAAAACATCGCAGCAAACTCACGTGCTAAATTTTTTTCGCGAATAGCTCTCTCCAGAATTTCAAGTAAAACCACAAACATGTTTAACAAAGCTAATACAAGAATACACCGCACTATCAAACAATTAGCGCACGTCTCTATTTAATTTTCTTTCCAATCCCGGTGACTCAACATTGATGCGCTACGAGAACACTACTTGTCCATCTCTCGCAGCGCCAACCCACAAGGATTAACCATATCCATTAAATCAGTTTGTTTCGCAATATAAATAATTATTTATTTTAATATTCAATTAGAAACAGAAATGAGTACCTATTAACAAGCTAACGCAAGCCTTTATCTCGATTTTAGTGCTCCACAAACGAGGATCAATTGGAAACTGCGCAGTCCACTCTACTTTCCAATCTCTCGCAGCACCAACCCACCAGGATAACTCGGACCAATTTTGACCAAATTTTCGCAATTTAAATAACATTAATAATATTTTTATTATTATTTTTTAAACACTCACCCTGCTCGAGGAAGTTGTGCACTCCCTTCGCGGACGTCGTCGAGGGCGATGAGCCATCTGAAGAGATCAAAGATCAACTCAACATCACCCCTTAGGCTCGACATTAGTCTCTTCAATAGCTACCACGCTAGAATACAGCTAGCTGGTAATATCCGCTGTTCACTGCCCATGGCACATTCGTGTTCCTATCGGGCTACATTTACCCCTAATCGTCTAGCAACCCAATGAGATTTGGGATCGCTCCGTAAAAAAATAAATAATTATTAAAAAAGGGCTTGCCACCATTCTCCCGGCTGTGGCTGCTGCCCATCAGCGCCCAGTGGTGGTCGGAGGAGAGGGGGGCGGGGCTTGGAAAGGAGTGGGGCTGCTGCAGCTGCTGCACCGGTCGCCAGATTACACTGCTGCTGCAAAATTAGGGTAGTTAGGGCGAGGTAAAACATTCGAAAAGCTAGCCACGAACGCGAAATCAATGGCGAGCAGTAGCGATGTCAAATCGATACCCAACATCAAGAGAAAAGTCAATTAATTGGGTATTGGAATTGGTCAGTCATCCCTAGTGAACAGTGACTAGCAGTGACACGAAAACGGGAAAGTTACCGTAACCTCATGGTAGTGCAATCACGGTGCGGTAGGTCAATCGGTGAGGGAAAGGGGGCGTGCGGTGGAAGGAAGCGAACAATGAGACGATTCAAATCAACCGGAAACCTACGGGAGATGCAAAAAGTGCAGAATATCAATGGTATCGGCGCGAAAAGAAGGCGGTTTCTTACATTTTCCCTTATTGTCGGATAGATGGCGCTAGAGAGCATGTGGAATTGAGAGAGCCAGACAATGGGGCAGGAATAGCGGGTTTGCAGCGAAAGGGGGCGGGATGAGAGAAGCGAGAGATGGAAGCGTTGGCAATCGGGGAGCTATAGCGAAGCGCCCAGAACTGAATCCAGCAATCGACTGTGGATTAATGCAGAAGGTAGCGCGCGAGTGAACCAGAACCGATTAGATTAATGTAAAAGCGAATAGATTCGGCGAAACGCGATCATTATTAGTAATTCCATGAGCCAATGAAGAGGGATAATGCGAGAGAAGCATGTATTACAATATATGGATTTAACGATTACGTGGGAGAAAATCAGTGATGCAACTGGCCAAGTCGAAGATTAGAATCAAATATGAAGCGCGAATGCGCAGTGAACGAATCATCAAGATCAGAAAATGCAAACGGAACGGTTCTATACAAATCGGCCACCATTGAAAATCCTAAAAACCATAAAGATAACGGAGTGAGTTAACGAATTGTATTCTCGTTTTAGAATTGTTGTTCACGGCATATACAATTGGAAAATGAAGTTTGCCTAGCATGAATTTCATAGGCAAAACGAAATCTTTGATAAATATACCACCACTGATAATCCCATCAACCAATGCGAACGGGGATGGAGCGGGGAAGGCTATTTGAAGGGAGGGGGGGTTCTCTTCTCTCCTCTGGAAGCCCTCTCTCTCTCTCCTTAGTCAATTTGTCCCCACTCCATCTGAGAAAAGCGCTTAAAAAGCAGCAGAAGAGAACACCAAACGGCAAAAAAGGGAATAGAGAGACAGAAGTAGAGGAGAAAAACGCAGAGAAACGGCTTACACTACTTCTGACAAAATGACTACTTACTTTTTATTTACAGAACAAAACAAACTCTACAATAATTGGTAGCGAATCAACTATTGCTACCTCGCGAATCGGAATCCCCACTGTGCCGGGTAGGTCAAACCCGGCATCTCTGCGCTTCAGCCACCCTCCATCTACTCTCCGAAATGACTAATCTATTCTTCCCCCACCCCCTCGACAGGCCCACTGTCCGTGACAAACGGTCTCCGCCTGTCCTCCCTTGGGCTTTCCCAGAGAGAGAGAGAAATGGTCTGACCCTCTCCACTTCCCATGTTCTCTCGCCTCTCTCTGATCAACGAGATAGCACTGGAAAGTGAGAGTCAGTCTGTGGGAGATGGAGGGGCGCGGTGCAACCATCTGCAGCTTTACCATCCAAATTACAATTTCCTCCCTCGCCTAACTCTCTCCATTCTCCATGCTCTCTCGCCTAGCCGGTCAGATATCGGGGATGGTTCAGCGGCAGGAAATCGATACGTTCAGATGAGGAGAGTGGGGAGGGTATAGCAAAAAAATCCAATACAACTTTTTATTCCAATAGTTGAATACTGGCCGCACTTTGATCGACGAAGTAGCATTGGAAAATGAGAGGGTCTTTGGAAGAACGGGGAAAGGGGCGCATCAATAAAGAAGTCTAGTACATTGCCTCTTCGAAACAGACGAGAAGCGAACGCTGTGTTTAGCTCGCAAAGAAGGAGGGGGATAGCCTATCTCTCTCATTTATCCATGCTCTCTCGCTTCTCTGATCGACGAGAGAGCATCGCGAAATGAGAGAGTCCGTCGATTGCACCCCCCCCCCTCCTCGGGAGAGCTGACAGAGCGAGGAAAGCAGAGCGCATTGTCCCCATTCTCTGCTTCTGTGCGCTCTCTCCGCTCTCCCTGCTCTCTCACTCGCTCTGACCGCCCAGAGACTGTAGAGATCCACGAGGGGGGAGTAGATCAAGTGAGATTTGGGGAGTGAGTGTGGGGGGGGGGGGGGGACTCAAGGCTCGCGAGCGAGAGAAATACGACAACTTTTCGATCCCTCTTTCTGGACTATGACAACCTTATATCCAGCAGCAATGAAACCTCGCTTTAGCGGGCAAAAATCCCCCACAACTTCTTAATCCAGTAGTTGTTAAATATTGGTTAACCCGGCACATTTCGGCTATAGCGGGCAGTGGAAAACAAGTATCCTTGTCAAAACGAGTAAACCGAGGGGGTTGCAGGGGCCGCAAAAAGTAATGAATGAGAGGGTTGAGGTGAGAATAGAGGGAAGAAGGAGGAGAGGAAACGAGGGGATGTTAGGCATCAATAGGTCACACTTTTGCGCTCCCCCTCCCCTCCTCCTCCTCCCTCTCTCTTCCATCTTCTCTGAAGCGAAAAAGTGATGCACTGCACTGACAGATATGCACTCTGAAGCTTCTCAATGAGCAATCCAGACTCTCTCACTTTTCCTTGATCTCTCGCTTTAATTCACGAGAGTTGAATCAAAATGGACAGACGAGATGATTGTTGGTAGGTCAAAAAGTGCCAATTGCACCTCTCTTCCACCCACCAGAAAGCTTCCTCCCCAGCCGGGGCTACTCAAACTTCAATAAAAGCGCCCCTCCTCCGGCTCTCAGCGAATAGCTCGGTCATTAAATTCGGCCAGAGAGTGAGGCATAGGGAGAAGGAAAAAGAGGGAGGGAAGAGTGAGTAAATGAGAAATGAACAGAGGCTGTGGAGATAAATCAGCGTGAGTCATCGGGATTCAACAATAAAAAGAACGTAAATGCACCCAAAATATTTCGCCTGAAACTGCGATAATCCAGGCTGAATCCAATTAGCGCCGCAACGAATTTCCCCTGGGTTCGAATGTCTGCCCACTCTCCTCGTTTCGCGTGCTCTCTCACCTTCCTCCGTCTCCATTAGATGTGTTTCTAAACAAGGATACAACGGGGAGAAACAAAGGGGGGATCTAGCATCTGGTCCAAGGGATGGGATCGCGTTCATTTAGAGAAGGGGAGTGAAGCAAGAAACCAGCGGATGGAATGAGAGAAGGGGAGGGACATCGGAACAGACTCCTTGACTGATTCAAGATGTTTCGCTGTTTAGCTCCCTTGATCAACAACTATTGGTGACCAATTATCGATCGGAAGATCAAAGGGCGGATCAATTTGCGAAATCTTTATCGGCAAATCCCCGCGTTCTCCTATCTAAACAGATCAACAAGAACAATGGGAAGGGCGAGGGATCCAGATTTTAGAGATTGGATACTGGATCAAACGACTAGTCAATCTTGTCTAGTCTATCTTGTGCAAACGCACTGTATACTGTCAGAATAAGCGCAAATCGAACCAAATTTCACAAGACAGCCCTAATTCAAAGTTTTTAGGTTCCGATCGTGCTCAGATTAATCTAATCACTTCTCGGCATCTCAATAGGGCATGGGAACGCGTGTTAGACCTCCAGAGAAGAAGAAGAAGGAAGAGGAGTGATGCCCACTCACTTTAGTAGAACTATCACGACCTTGCCTCTGTGCGCACCCTCCGACACGATCCATTAACGGCAGTACTTAGCCGACCCCCGTCGATCGATATCTACCGTAATCCCCTCCTCATCTTACCGTAACCCGTAAATAATTAGGAAGCCCCCCCCCTCTCAAGCTCAAGTGCTCGAACCAGCGGGGAAGTCGGGGCTCTTGGCAGGCTGTCTCTCTCACTTTTACGTGATTTCTCGCCCGGCATGACAGTTTAGACCGTAAGAGATTCACTACTGACGAGATGTGAAAGGGGGGGGGGAGTGAGGGAGGCATCTAATAAATATCCTGCTTGGTCCGGGAGGAGCTAGGCCCATCCCTACAAGGGAAGGCTTGAGGGGGGGGGAGGAAATAGGCAAAGAGGGTGGAAGGATGGGCGGGGAGGGGAATATGAAAGGGCAAGAGGAAGCAATAAATTGGTGCGTAAACCGTAAGCTTCTGAGAGCTCGGGGGTAGTTAAATGGTTCGAGAAACATCGAATAACCGGGAGAAAAAGGATAGTGACAGGGCGGAATTTGGATGAAAATGCGATTGTTCCCACAGGCGAGCGTGCGTCTATCGAATATTTATGAGGTTTATGGGAGGAATTCGAAGGGAATTGGAAGGAAAAAAAACAGGGAATCCGGAAAGAGAAAGGAAGGAGAACCTTGCGCGTCAGTCCCCATTGCAAATGGCAACCTTTTCCCCCATCTACTGATGTCAACAAAAGATAGGCTGGGAAGGTTGTTCAAATGGATTTGAAACAACGTTGTCTGGGAATTTTCTCAAAGTAAATAGCAAGAATAATGACTTCGACGGGTGGAAAAACGCTACGCGAGCGGTGTAAGATGACACCAGGCTATAACATGTTTCAAGCGCAAGATGGATGATGATAGATTTGTGCGGCGGTAGATCAATGAGGGGTTATTTCAAAACGGGAGAAAGCTGACTCGATCAATCATAGCGATTCTCTCGCGGATATATGACCATTGGCTATCCAGTAAACAGAGTGCTGACCACAATAACAACAGACTCGCACGCTATCAAAACAGGAAAACAGTAGTGGGGCTATCTTTCGCAGAACGGTCGCAGCTAGCTCGGCGTCCATCTTTGTGCAGTGGCCGAGTGTCACTCACTCGACCTATCGATGCAATAGCCCCTCTCCCTCTCCTCTCTTGGGCATATAACTCGCGATACACACCGGATTGGAAGAGGTCGAGGTAGATTGAGGAGTGAGAGGAAGGGAGGAGGAGGAGGGGTGAATGGACAGTGATTCTCAATAGACCAATGGACCGTTACTTCCGACTCGTCTGCGCACCCCCCCCCTAATAATAAGTGAGTGAGATTCTATTCATGCGCAATTCTCCCGGAAGGTCACAGGATCAAGAAATATCGGAGAATTTACGAGAAAGAAATAGAATGTAGGCGAACTTGTACAGATAGCACTGTGGGGATGCATTGACCACTTGAGAACGGTTCTCTCTTCCTCTTCTCGCCAAGAGGAAACGAACACAATTGGACAAAGACAACATTTTATCGACCTCGAACAACCGAAATACTGTGACCTACACTAATCTTACAATACAAACAGAATAATAATCTAAATCTCGAGGTCAAAACTATATTTATAAGGTAACAGATTCCAAGTGGATAACACTTCAATACTAATGAATGATTCGAGACAACAACTCCTAGATAATTGCTAGTAAGTAAAACAAATCAGATCACGTAAATCACAATCAAAACAAGAGAATCGCGAAATATATCCTAAATCTAAGTAAAATATATTTTTTTTAATTCTAATAAAGACACATTTACCTGTACAATCGTCGCTGCTCTTCGTGATTATAGCTTCCTGGAATAAATAATATTAGCATCAGATGAGGGCTCAACGGTTTCACGACCTGACAGGGAAACGCCAACTACTTTTTACGCCTACAGATAGCACCTGGATCAGTATCCGAGTTCAGAATTGGCAAAATACTATGAATAATATGCTATTTCTATCAAGGAAATAGAGAATAGTTATGGATAGAAGATTATTTGAAAAAAAAACCTGTGGCTCGTCCCACTTCCCCTTCCAAATCTTGACTCCCAGCGGTGCGGCAGCTCTGAACTAGTGCTAAAATTATCAAGTGGATACCGAGGAACTATTTAAGAATACAATAAATCAATTATATTGAAAGACACGAGTGTAACTAGCCACAACTAGAAATAAACAAAACTTGCAAATTTTGAAACAAAAAAGAATTACCGTACCCAATTTGTGTTTGAGCGGACGAACTGTCACATTTGTAATTATATTTATCATTTCTATTTTTTCGATGGTGGAATTGCGTTGGTTTTAATTTTTAAAAATTACGCGAAAAAATATATGTAAAAAGGCAAAATTCAAAAACAATAAAAAAGAAATTTTCGAACTACGAGACTCCGACCCTTTTTGTAACCCGTCGCGTGCAGAGTACACCATTCCTATGAGAATTCAAGTTTTGCTATCCTTTTCGGTATATACCCAGTATCTCAAGGTACGCTTGGGCTTCTGACCAGACTTTTCTGTGTTAAATAACCTCCACTTTTTAGGCAACTCTGAGGGGTAAACCTCTGAGCGTATAATTTCATCACTCCAATTTTCCCGTTTAGATCTCGATCCTTCTCGAAAAGCGTCTTCGTTCAGATAATGGATCCAATTTATCCTACTCTATGTCGGCACACTTTTCCTCATTTAGAATGAAGGCGGAATCATCTTTTGTGTGGAAATAAAATTGAGGCCAGCTCGGGATCACAGCAACATTTTATGATATGCGTTCTGGACGGCGTATAATTTATTCGTTCCGCTTCTACATTTCGGCTACACCCTGTAAGCGCTCTCCGGCGTCGTCCAATCCGTTCCAATCGCGTGCACCTACACAATCAATCGATAACTGACTTAGATCTACCTTAATCAACCGTACCACTCTGGCCTTGTGGTCCAGCATCATCAGACTGTGGCCCTTGTCCGAGCGCTCCACGAAGATCTGAGACGGTTACGGTAGCCGAGACTACGGTGCCACTACAGTATACCTGCTCTCCGGTGATGAGCTTGAGCGATACGGTCTTGCCCGCCTGCAATCGATTTTTAGATACCGTACTCAGATCCTGATCTACAGTATTCCACCCCACCGTAACCCTTACCGAATCGGCCTTGTCGAGAATCTCGAGCAGCGATCCATCGCGCAACTGGTACGTCATCTTCGAGTCGTTCTGGAAGAGGAAGTACTGAAATCAGAGCCGGAATACTGTAATCAGAGTCATAATACCGTAATCAGATCCGGAAAACAGTAATCAGCCACTCTACCGTAACCCCTCGCTGATCTACAGTATCTCATCCTACCGTAGCCCGTACCGAAGTATTCTACCGCATCCATCGCTACCGTATACCTCGCTCATTCTCATGCTGGGACAGATGGCCGATGGCTCGTCCACACACAGCGTCGTGTCCTGAGCGGATTGAGGGTTACGGTAGTCGACGGATATCGATTGGTGCCGCCCAGAACTTGAGTGGATACTGTAGACCATTCTAGATTACGGTACCGAGCAAGTAGTGGTAGTTCCGCCTCTGGAGGAGGGCTCGGAAGGAGCGACGGTCTGAGCAATCGATCGATTAATTACCGTACTCCGACTACCGTATCTCACCGAGTTCGACGGCGACACGGTCACCTCCGAGGAGAGCTGGAATCAATCGATCGATTACCGTAATCCGGGATACTACAGTACCACCGAGTCACTGCTGCGGTTACGGTATTCACGCTCGTGCAGCTGCAGCAGCGGCTCATCTTTGCTGCGACGGCGATGTTTACTAAAGGTCGCCTTGGTTGATGCACGCTACCGTAATCGGGAGCCTCACCGACGATGTCCGGACAAGGGCATTCTCTGCCAACCACAAACGAGCAGAACGAGAAGAGAAAGTGGAATGGAGAATGGGTCAGGTCCTCAACTAATTTGCGAAAATATTCTTATTAAAAATTAATTAAAATGTAATATACCAGATTGCACGAACAAGTAAATTGCAAAAAAGGGAGGCGAGATGTTTTGAATTGCGAATTTAGACCATCCGAAAAGTAAGTACATCTTTATCTGAGTTAATTCAGAGCATGAAACATAGTTACATAATTACATATTACGACCCTTTACCATTAGTGTGGATTGCTTTGATTATATTTGATAATGTATCGAATCGAGGGTGTGAGGAATACAAAAATTCAAACTCATTACGTAAAAGATAATTGGACACAGGAATTGAGTAATGGCAAAACGGATCGGGTCAGATAGGGTACCTATTGCGATCAATAATGACAACCAAATATAATTTCTCGAAATGCTCTAGGAATGAAACATGAGTGCGGATATGAACAATAGCCAAAATAAAACGAACCAACACCACAAATCGATAACAAGTGTCTACCGTAATCCTACCGTAGTCTACATAATGTACCTATACTGGGAGTCTTCCTTTCGGAAGAGGACGATCGGGCTCGCATTGTGATTCTTCTCCTTGAAGTACGGCATGAGCACATCGAAGATATGCTGCAATTTATCTTCTAATGAAACCACAATTATTCTGGTGCGTGACCAAAATTCAGTCGATTTTTGTAGATTGATATTGGAAGGTGCGAAAACAATAACAAATAAACAAGATCAACAACAAATCAAACTCGCCTCCAGCTCTTCCTTAGCTTTTCCGTGACTCTTCTGCAGCGAATCGAACAGATTGATCAGCTCGGACGGAACGGACGAACGGGTGAGCTGACAAGAAAGAAGATATAGCATAGATTGTAAAATCGTTGTCTTCTAATCTCTTTCAGTCTGCAAATCTCATAGTCATAAACACCACTAGTAAGATCAATTCTTAGGGACCATTGAAAAGGTACTAGAGATCAAAGCTCTCATCAGATAAGAGCTCAAGTATGAACGGCCAAAGATCAAAGTCAAAGATCAACGACCAAAGATCAAAGATCAAAGCCCCGCCTCACCACTCCGGCGATCTGCTTGACGAGGGCGAATTCGACGGCGACAACAATGACATGGACGATCGTCTGCTGCTTGAACACGGACAGCGAGTCGGCCAGCGTGTTCGCCACCTGTGAAAGAAATGAATTTTTAGAAGGGGAGAGAGAGAGAGGCTTTCATTGGCTATGTTGAGCAACAATGAGCTATTGACGCAATCATGAATCGTCAATACATTAGGTTCAAAATTACGCCCCCCCCCCTCTCTCTTCCCCTTGGTTACTACTGGGGAATACCGGTCACTTGAGTGATCTCACCGAGAGAAGGAGAGATGGGAATGATTAGCAGCTTACGACGATCACACTGACTTCAACCCAAAACGCCGGGTTCTTGAGGTCGACAAGAATGCGCCAGGTTCAAACAAAAGTTCCAGATGTTCGCTTCACCGATTTTTTCAACATTGACCGAGTACCAAACCGTTTTGCGAGTTCCAGATAATTTAAAAGCCGATACCCTTTCCTAAATGCCCTAATAAAAGATTGGAATGATTTATTACACTTCAAGACACACGCGCACTGCTTCTAAACCAAAATGGCGGGCTCTTGTGGCATGCGCGAAAAGGCGATGCACCAGGTTCGAAAAATCTTGATTTCATCTTGTATTCAACTACTCGTAGCATACTCCTGACCAATACTTCTTCATGGATCGGCACTTCTCTGTTTATCTGCCCACCCTTTTCTCGCAGAGTATTGTCTCTCTACCATTCTCAGTCCCTAGCTCCTTCACATTTAGAGCTGTTGTAGCACGGGGCCAAAAAAACAGAGAAATTCCGAGACGATGACCCGTATTGCGCTCTCTAATCACTACTCCTCACCTGCGTCTCGATCTTCTTCTTCGTGTTGTGCTGCCACTTCTCACTCAGCCCGCACACAACGTTCACACTGCCCATCGCCCGCGTGTCCGTCCTGTAACAGGGAGATAAATATCGATGCGGTTGGTCAAAACCTCCTCCCTCTCCGCCCTGAACTATCTTCAGTGTTCTTTTCAGCCCAATAGAATGAGATGAGGGGCGAGAGAAAATAGATGAGGTAGGTCTTCGTTCCTAGATCACACAAGTGATATCAATGAATTATCGAGATGCGGCAGTTTTCTCACTTTCAGACTCTGCTGACCTTTGTATGCATATTTTTTCCAAAGAACCGGGAAGCTCCCTTCAATCAAAGGTTATTGAAAAACCGCCACGGATATAGTCCTGCTGAAACATTAACCATTCTACCACAAATATTGTTTACCCCAACCCACAAACGTCAAGTGGTTCACACACTCTCTCGCAGCTCCGATCGGCGAGAACATGTGCGGAATGAAGAGACGGAGTATTGCGCACTCTACTACTCACCTCGTATTCGCCCCATGCACTGGCGTGGTGGGCGTGACGAGGGGCATGACCATCGTCGTGTCGGATACCGACGACGCGGCCATCAGGGGGAACGACGAGAAGAAGGGCCCGAGATGGTGGACCACAAAGTCAACCGCGTCCGATGGAGACATCTGGGGGAAGGATTAAGTCGGAGCTTTTATAGAAAGCGGGGCCAGTCAGAAACTCGGTAGAATTAGTACAGACGACGTCTTTATTCTATCTATATATGATGATTCATATTCTGCACCTTGTACCGCGTTCTATAGAAGTGCCATTCATTCTACGCGAGGGAAAAATAAAAGTTGAGAAAATTGTATTTGAGTTTCACGTTGACCTCTAATTGAATTTCGCTCGCGTCATTCGATGCTGTCGTCGAATGAATCTTACAATTAGAAACAATCACTACTTCAAGTAAAGTCATCACACTTTTCCTTGTTTGCCTAAATATCCGGGCAACTCTCATTAGACATTTCACAAACACACATTTTCGTCTCAGTGAATACGAGGAATGAAGGGACGATTATTTCAAACTCAACTCCTCACCAATTCTGTCTTGACCTTGGTTGCATCTTCTCCCTTCTCGACGATGACCTCGTCCTTCGTCAGGAAGATCAGCACGTACTCCACGCGATTGCGCGCACAGTACTCATCGAAGTACTCCTGAAAGGTAAAGGAAAAGATGAATCCATGGCAATCGATTATTTTGCAGTCTATGCAGAAACGATGTTGCGCGAAATCAACGACACGAAAAGCTTTATCTTTTGTTTACCGATCGCAGAAGGCGCGGTCATTGAACAACTTCGTTGCACAAAACTAACAGCTAAAATTATTTCCATCACCACCGCAAATGTTATTGAATTCAATTCGAAAATTCGTGTTAAGAAGAATGCTTGCTGCCCAAATCTGACAGGAAGAAAATGAACCAGTCAACGCATTACATGAAGGTGCTAGATCCCGAAATTAAATTGGGCACCCGGCGATAACTGTAAAAATAGGGAGATGCTCAGGACTGACCGTGACCTCTCCGCTTCGCTCCCTCAGCGTTCCCTCGAAGGCGTCAGCGATGATGCCGCGCTTCCGGAGAGATGACGTCAACTGAGACGGAGAAAGAATTGAATGAAACCCTTCCTGCTTAATTCAAACGTAGAATACGTCGACTGTAAGTATAATTGGCGACTGATTGAATTATTGAATTATTCACTGGAGATAGGGCTACCCGCTATACTTAAATAAAAAATATACGTCAATTGATAAACAGAATAAGGAACTGAACACACTATCTCTTCTGTTGTGATTATTTGTTCCACCATTGATAAACCCTATATCGAATATAAGAAACACATTCAGCTTATCCAACCACATTGAAACCGGACCTCACTTCTTATGATAGCAGCGTTAAATGATATCTATGAAAAGTGAAATCGCATTGGGGAACATGTGCATGCAAAACATATCCAGCAGCTGTAAAACCCCACTCTCAGTTTTGCAAGCTCGAATGCAACGATTCTACTACTGCTCATGAACAAATTCTTTTAAATAAGCACCAAAATAGGAATCACTGGAGATTCGGGACTTCCCATCCTATCTAAATTCGGTAACCCCCGCTCCTATAGTTTCTAGTGCTTGATTATTTTTAACGCTAACTCAAGCGAAGTCTCGATTGCTGATACAAAAAAAATCGTAATCATACCCAACCACTGCAACCGCTCTCTCACCGAATATTAGAGATGTATGAGCATTCTAAGCTTATCCAGCAGCTATGAAACCCCCCTCTCACCTGCAGTTTCTCATGGAGTAATGGGTGTTCGAGTGAGCACACGACGACTGAGGGAGGACGGACTGCAATGGGTGAATCACGTCCGATCTATTACATTTTCCAATGTCACAACGCCGATTTGCATGTCGTATGAACACTGTTATCAGTTTTTGGATCGCTGGTGATAATGAAAATGCAAGGATTATCAGCAACAACACAACGCCCTTGCACCTTTCCAGCCGAAAATACATAGGTGGTCCTGCAATGAAACTTCTACCAGAGAATCAGCAATGCCCTAAGAATAAGGGAAAATCCAACGAAAGTGTCCAATAAATAAACGCACACGCTCCTCCTCCACTGTTCACGAGCAGATCGAGTGAGACGGAGCACCCGACGAGGGCGATTGGAGTGGCGAATTCGTGCTGGAATAGAAATATCGACGATACATTTTCGAAACCGCGGGAATCGTACAACACCATCGCTACAGAAATAGTCTATCGGCCTTCTATCAATGTCACCTCATCACGGTCTAGAAACGCTAAATCCAATTTGTTTTCTAAATATTTTTGAAATATCCTCACATCATTCAAGCATTCACACCAGAAGAATTCAGATAACGCAAAATATCCTTTACACTACAGATAACGCAAAATATCCTTTACTTGATCATAAAACATCCCATTTCAAAAACATAAATCACTATGAATCAAGTGGATTCGACTCATGAATCCTGGTGCAACATTACTGCCACTGCTATACCCATGTAAATTGTTCTGAATTCCATTTTCAATTAGTTTTTTTGCAATTCGTGAAAGAAGGTGTTTCTGACATCCTTCGAATGTCTCTCCTCTGCTAGCAGATGGTCGAATCGGCCGCCCTGTGCGAGCGTGAGCGAACGCTTCTGCAGCGGCGTCTTCAATGGATATGTTATTATTTAGAGTGTATTGATAAGGCAATACCAAAACTGCCCACTCTGATTGATTGTCTCTCTTCAATGCTATTGTATCTGCTCGAATTTCCATATCCAACTATCTCCCACTTCTCACTTCTCTCCCACTACCATCCCATCCATTCCTCGTCCCTTCTCTCATCTTGAGTGGTTCTCTTCCTTCATTTTCCCACTCTGATTGAGATCATCGAACAAGGTAATACTCGTGAGGATCCTACCGTAATCTGGATTCCATTTTTGGGGATCCTACCGTAGCCCCAATGCCATCCTACAGTATCCCCCCATTTCAGCTCAGGATCCAGAAGAGGATACCGTAGACTACTCGGAAGAAATGTCTGAAGCAACGGACATTGCCATACTCATTATTATCGTGGGCATGCTCGTTGTGGCACTCTACTACATGTACAACAAAACCGCGGTGAGGAGTACGGTAGTTTTACACTGTCAGATAGATACCGTGGATGGCAAACATAGATTAGGGTTGATGTGGTCTTCACATCTTTGATTTCTCGTGGAGTATTTCCTCCCTACCATTCTTATTACTCCCCCGGGGGAGTACTCTTATTACTCCCCCCCCCACACCACATTCAGAGCGATCGTAGCCTGGGCCAAACATAGAGAAGTTCCGATAAGGTCATTCAAAAGCTCAGTTATCGATTAACCCGTACAGCAAACGGAGACTGCTCTCATGCTCGCACTGCGCCTACAGAAGGAATTCAATAAAGACGCAATCGCAAAGGAGGCCAATGACAGAGATCGTGTGAAGGTACGGTATCCACGAAGCAATCGATAGCTGATTTATTTCCCCTCTCCTCCCGTACCTTAGGAGGATGGTCGATACTGTATCCTTCTAAAGCACGGTTGGAGGGATACTGTATAGAGTGATCGAACGATGATGGAGTACGGTATCCACGAAGCTATCGATAACTGATTTATTTGAGGAAGCAAAGAATGTGCTTCGACTCTTGGAGAAGTATGATAGAAAGAAGAAGAGAAAATCGATGGAGGAAAGCTCAACTGACATCAGCACTGAAGATAAGAAGGGAAAGAAGAAAAAGAAGAAGCACAGCGAATTTGGAAGGGTGAGAGAGAAAGATCAAAGATCAAAGATCAACAAGTTACACAGGTTGTTCTTTCCGTGACTGAGGGCGGGTACAAGATTCCGTGGGTTGAGGGCAACGGAAAGTTGATCGAACTCGGACCCGGACTGATCAAGAATATGCTCGAGTGAGGATTACGATAGATATAGAATACTGTACATTACCGTACTGAGGAAAATCATACTGCGATCGATTGATATGAGAGGGTTTCTGCAGCAATACCGTACTAAATCTATTTCAGGCCCACTCAGCAGACTCCTCTGCGATGTGCTCCTCCTGAGCAGAGAAGAAAGGAAAAAGCGGTAAGGAAACAATACTGACCTCTCGATACTGCATGCTCTCTCGCTCCGTCTAACCAACTAGAGATCGTGCGAATTTGAGAGAGTTAGATCGAGAAGATCAAAGGAGGAATTCGATAATTTCAGGCCTAGCCGAGGACTTCAGAGTGATAACAAGTCCACATCAAAGTTTCGATAAAAGTTGAAACAAAGGAGGAAAAGACTGGCACATCTTACATTATACAACATCTCACAATCTAAATGGAAATTCACATTACTTGAATGAACAAAAAAATAATCAACAGCGATCTTGATTGACGTCTGTCCGATCTTCCGTTTAGGAACTCAATAACCACTACGAGGCTTAGTGTTACACGGACCACACTTTCGTACCAACCGAGCCGGCTATCACACCTCTTTCAGTATCCAACCCCTCTCCTTCTTTCTAGACTATAATACTTACAGTATCCTAAAAACCACCTATAGATTCAGCTCAATATTTCGAAGATCGCTCATTTTCACTCCGTGCATGCGTGTTTCAGCCTCTTCCTATTAGCTGCTTGCAATTTATCGAGCGATGACTACGATGTATACGTTCGTCAAACATTTACAAAAGCCCCTACACTATCGCCATTACAGTATCCTAAAGGTACCCGTAGTTCCAGCAGGAACCTAGTGCTTACAGTACCTACCTTAGCCTGTTCTTTCTCTATCGACTCAATGTCTATATCACCCTACCGTACTCCGTACCTGCAATTCCAGCTGGAACACCAACCCATCACTGAAGATGGCGGGTCGCACGACAAGCAGCGGATCGAGAAGGAGATCCACCCGCGAGAGTGACGATTCGTCCGCTGAACAAGATAATCAATGAAGAACGAGGTCAATGAACAAAGAATACCATGAACAAGGTCAATTATGTGCAGATCCCCTCGCAAGCTGTAGGGCATCCACGAGAATAAGAAGCAAGAATAAGAAGTATTGACTCCCTCCCCTCTCCTTCACAAAAAGCATTGCTTTGATACACTTTTTATATTTTTCGTTTCGAGATCCACCAGCGAGAGTGAGGATATCATGCAATCAATACATCTTTTTATTCTATTTTTGAAATCTCAGATAATTGTCTCTTACCCTTCTCCAGTGCTTCCATGATTTCTTCCATTTCATCCATCGCCCTCTTCGTTCCCTCTCTTACTCTCTCGTGACGAGACTTGAGCAGCGACTTCAGCTCGGCGCGTACCTGCACATTTTTTTCCTACTCCATCGCTACAAGAAATCGCAACAAGGGACTTCATCGCCACTTCATTACGCTAATGGAACACTAAAACAGCGGGTTCGAAATGCTTTGTTATCAGGTAATGAAATCGATCATGCCATGTAATAAGGGAAAACATCATAAAAGTTAATATTTTTTGTTTCGAAAATAAAAGCTCAACATATCGTAGTAAACAAGAACCGTGCTCTTTCATGATCCCTGTCGAACACAAAATCAACTGGTTGAGTATGGAACAGTCTTTTTTCCCTTTCTATTAGCTTTATCGTCTTCTTTCCCTTTTTTAACCATGATTCTATGTTATTAATTAGTGCTCGAAATATGAGCCTCCGTCTTTACATTTCGCACATTCTCTCATCAATCGAGCTGGCGACAGAGCGTGCGAAACGAAGAGACGGAGGCTCCTCATATTTTGAGCAGCTCTATTATTATTCCAACCTGTGCAGCCGTGGCCTTCGCTCCCGGTAGACTCGCGTGCAGCTCCTTCGCCACCTCGCCCTTCTCTGCAAGATATTCATTTTCATTATTATTTGACATCACGGAGAATCTTGCTCCATTGCCTCTATACATATCGAAAAATAGAACAACGATGATATTATTGTCATTTCGCCCTCCTTTAAAAAGCAGACTAGAGCGCACGCTGACGCAACTTTCGATCTAACAGAATTCCCGTTTCACTTTCCTTTCATATCTCTACTACCAACCACTTCTACAATGTTCCTGAGGAATTTCAGCCCAAAACATCCACTAATTGAGGCAACATAGTGCTTTCTACAAACCACAAAAAGTTTCATTCTTCCTTCATATCTTTACTACCAGCAACATCTTTGAACATTGCACTAAGTCAATAATCAACAGTCATTCTTGACAACTATTTTATGTGCCTCCCTCACCCAATGAATCACAACATCTTTAAATATTGTGAAGGGCAAGCAACTCACTTATTGCAATGGCATTGAGCACACTATCGTGCTTCTCTTCTTTATATTTTTACTTTTGCCACTGACTTAATCCCACCTCCCTACATATGTGTACACCATCCGCTTGTGCAATAATTAACAAGGAGCAGAAATTTAGCAATAAAAACTCACTCATAGCTATAGCATTTAGTACACTCTCGTGCTTCTCCTCCGGCACTCCTCCATGGACGAGGGCCGCACGCACGAGGCCAATGTGACCGATTCTGAAAGATACAGAATTCGAGAAACTTAAAAGGTACAGGAAAGATAATGAAAAACTAACAAGAATCAATGATATTTAAACGAGCTTCAAGTCTTTTCATACCATTCAATCATTTTAACAGCAACTTAAGAGAATCATAGCGAATGATACGGCTCAAACAATCCTAGACAGATTAACCAACATTTTTTGTTGTTCAACATGTTGGTGGAGAAATATCATCGAAAGCGAACCAGACTTAATCTTGAAGCAACATTGCAACTCGAGAAATCCTAGTTACAAAAAAATCAGTTATCTGGCGCTTCTCTGCATTTTTGATCATATTTTTCTCGCATGCTTGTTATCGTTCTCATTCCACATCCCCTTAACATTTGGATCGGTTGTTTTCTGGGCCAAAACGAGAGAAGCTCATCTCACCTCAATACGCATCTCACTTGCTGCTCCACCATGCTCGCTGCGATGGCCAGGATGACGGAGAGGATGGAGTGAGAGAGGGACAGGGCGGAGCGGATCGGACCGACCTGACGATCACATATACTCTATTATAGTTATGGGATGATGCCCTTGTAATGTCCTCACTTTCCATAATACCTCACGTACTACCTAACTTAGGTAACTTAGGCAACCTAAGAATCTTAAGGCCGAGCAAGGTACGTCTGAATTATTCAATGGAATGCATCGTCGATCAGAGAAGCGAGAGAGTATGGGAAACTGAGAGAGTCTCTCTGTTCATCTCTCCCCCTCCCTTCCCCTCCTCCTCTGCTCCACTCACCGCATCCACCGAGCACTCCCATCGTTCCGTCGGGTGCACGCCGCCTGCAAGTGGACTATTAAACTAGTAAACAAATGTAAACATTTTTATCGAAAGATCAATCCTATATTCATCAAGAAAAGTGTTGACCCCTTCATTCTTGATGCACCGATGAACCCCCGATGGAGTAGGTCGGGAAATAATCCACCATTTTTGATGACTACTATGAAGTTTTAGTGGTATTATACCCCATTATATCATTTAATAACCACTCCAATGTGATATCAAGAAATGGCGCAACTCGAAGTTCCATTTCTCGCAGAAATCTCTTTCATCACATTCGGCTTCTCTGCCTTTTCCCAATCATAATAATTCTCTACTCAAAGATTGGCCAAATCTCAAAAATCAAACACCAAAAACAGCAGAAGAGTTATTAAAATGCAACAAACCGGGCAGTTCTCCGTATCCGAAGCTGCGTCCGATCGTGTATCGCTTCAGACGGACCACGTTGTTACGGGAGACCATGCGCACAAAGTTCGCGCGTAGATCGAACTGAGAATACAGAAGATCTATTTCAACTTTTAATTACTTATTATTTCAATTTGTGTTGCCTCATCGTCCAGCACTAGATCACTAGAACCTGACGTTGTACGCCTATACGGATTCTGCGAAACGTCATCTCACAATCAGGGCTCACTCAATTGCCCATGATCTCTCGCCGATCACAGAAGCGAAAGAACGGAAGGAAATTGAGACCATTTTTTCCCAATTTTCAATCAAACGAGTGCAAAGATCAAAGATCAAAGATCAACCGCCAACAGACCGGGAGTGTGACGGGGAATCCGGCCTGGTCGACCATCAGCACCGGCTTCGTGCGTGACGTCTCCTTCTTCGCGTGCATACTCGCCCTGAGAGGGAGAGAGCAGAGATCAAAGACTAAAGATCACGAAAAATCTCTATGTTATCACGCTTTAACAATAAGAGCAATCAAAAAATATAAAAATTGTAAAGGTAGAATTCAAAGTACAAATCGAAGCGGGCTCTTGTTCCAGAGATTTACTGTGATGGTGAAACGCGACTCCGACTACTTACAAGTGGTAGGTAATTCACCCACCCCTCCTCCCATTCCTCTATTTGAAATAAAATTACCTGCTTAGCTTTTAAGCGAATAAAATATCCACCCTGTCAGGTGCAATATCGAATCCCCCTCGACCTACCTCAGAAGGGGGCTGCTCAGCGGCTTGAAAGCGTGCAGCTTAAGCAGCGACGCGAGTTGCTCGATTACCGTACCCATCGACGATTCGCGCTCGAGATTGAAGCGGTCCTGAGGGGGAACGGATTACGGTATGTTGTAGCTATCGATTTGTATATCAGTATATCACTTAGACATTGCAGGCTTACTTGGAATTGTGATAAAGCATCGTTATCAACAATTCTAAGTAAGCAACAAGCTTTTTTTTCTTTGAAATTGTATAGTGAGGTTGCAACCTGGGTTCACCATGCAAGTAAAAAAGTCATATAACTATTGTTAAAGGCAAAATGAGTCAATATACAACTGGACGATGTACATAATTCGTCATTTAACCCTGCCTGAACTTGCATATCTTGGAATACGCTTTATCTATACCCCTAACGGTAATTCTCCCGCATTCCTTGTTAACCTGAAACCCCCTCTGACCTTGCATATCTTCGAGTCGTAGAGGTACGCTTGCGCCTTCGTCGGCTCCTCCTTCACAAGCGTCTCCATCACTTCTCTGCAATTTATTTAATTGATTAACTAGCTTTCCGACGCATTGTTGCGTGGATGGCACGGGCTTCACGATGTTGCTAGTACTCAGTCGCACACATTGCACTAATAGCTGAAACGCCCCGTTGTCAATTTTATACAACAAAAAATCCATCAAATCGTTCCAAATTGTGCTTGAATGAAACAAATATGAAACCCACTTGAATAGCAGTCCGGTGCGGCTCTTGACCGTCTTGATCAACTGTTTCTGCAAGAAAATCCGTCAATTCAAAGTTACCAATTTTCAATTCCCAAAATTCGTGCTTCACAGCGACTAGAAAAAAACGTTCAATCATTTTTCAAGAATAATGATTGCGAATTCACACTTGATTTCATGGAGAAAAATATATACAAAAATAGCCCATTTCGTTTATACCTCGATGTCCGGACCAGGTTGGATAAAGAACTTTTCGTAGGCGAGAGGCAACTGCTATATTAGAAAACGTAATGCGAAAGAGTTCGAACTGGCACACTCCCAGACTGAGTCTCAGTCTTACCGATACTTCCCAATTCTCTTATTGAACTGTCCATCTCAATCGACTTCTCACCCTGAACAGATCGTCCTCGCTGTCATTGAAGGATATTCGATCGTCTTCGAGGATGGACGTCACCGAGGGACGGGAGGAAGCGTCCACCGCAAGCATCGACTCGATCAGACGACGCGCGTTCGACGCCTGAGAATATAAAACAGTGTAAATTAAAATTTATGAGCACGCAAGGAACAAAATACATTTTGAACAACAACATTTTCAGGTGGTACATGAAAAAACCCAAATTGCACTGACCCAGCAATTCCTTGCAAGAATAATGTTCAAAAGCAAACATTTATTGGAAAAAACAGAGCTGGTAAAATTACTTTTTCTATTTCAAATAACTTCATTCGACGGCGCAACATGTTCTGCATGCTCCAAATTAGGCCCAAATTCACTCAAAATTAGCATTCCTTCTGCACCTTCTGCTCTAGCCGGGATTTCCTATCACAACCCTCTAAGCCGCCTGTTTTTGAACTTGGCGACACGAGTTTCCTGCCTCAGATTCCTTTTTTCATTCTCTAACCCGGCGCTCCTAGCTCGCACCCTATCCTCACCTGACTGGTGGTGAATGTGACGGCGAAGTCGGCGGGCACGCATCCGCTCGTCTTCAGCGTCCGCAGTGTGCTGATTCGCTCCATTCCGGGAGGAAGCGGACGATGGAACATCTCGAAGAGAACGATGCCCGCACTACGAATATCGAGACTTAATAATAATAATAATAATAATAATAATAAAATATTTATGATATTTCGACGAAATTAAACAATGTGTTAGGATAAATCGAGAGACAATTTCCTACAAAACTACAAATCGAAGGAGTTTTCTGTACGTAAATTATCGTCTACCAAGCATCATTCTGTTGTACTACTAATTCTTCTCACCTATACACATCGATCTTGTTCGTGTAGGGTATCTCGGAGGTGGACTTGAACAGCTCGGGCGCCATGTACAATTCCGTCCCGATGTCCTGAACAGAACCGAATTACAAATTTCATATGAATCTCCATCCTCATTGCCCTCATTTTTTAAATAATTATATTTCGAAAATTGTTTCAGTTTCCGGAATTAATCTCAATCCTATCAATATCAATCTCACATTGATAAACATGTACGGTCCATGCAGCGCAAACCAACCTAGCCAGATTTCCATAACGTGAAACGACGTTCTCGTACAATGAAGATCATTTTTGCCATGGTGAGATCACTGGACTTGCTTCCTTTTACTTATTCATTGCAGTCAAACAAACGCTCGTTCGCCTGTTCCATTCCATCTACCCTCAAGGAGCAAAGGTCACTAAACGATTACCATTGTGAGATCACTGGACTTCCCTCCTCCTCCTCCTGTTCCTCTTCCCTCACTCGTTCCTCCCTCCTCCACGCCCTTCTTCGCAATCTTCGAGAAGAATTGTCTCGTCGCCAGGCCGAAATCGCCAATCTTCACGTGCTCCTTCGAGTCGAGAAGGATGTTCATCTGTAGTAGGAATCGGAATTATAATGGACAAAAGAAGAGAACGATACAGTACAATTTCGAAATTCAAAGATACCCCGCATATGGAGGTTTCGTCACATCATGATATCCCCCCTACAACACGGGTTACTGATTGTCCTAAGGATTTGAAGAGAAAATTATAATCAGGCACATTCCAGTCTCACAGTTCGCACAAGATAGCCAGTGCTAAGACTGGATCAGTGAAAAGTTTATCTATTTCTTGCAATATAAACACAAAAACTACAGCACTTCTCCAACCTACCAATCTACCGTACATCTTCACTAACTGTAGCAGAGTCGGTTGGTTCAGTGGGGGAAAGTTGATACAGGAGAGGCTACATAGCGTGGTCTCCGATCACTCATCGGAGACACGAACCGTACTCCCCAATCTACCGTACTTCCCTCCTCACCGGTTTGATGTCTCGATGGATCATGTCCTGCTTGTGGATGTACTGCAGCCCGCTGAGCATCTCCCCGAACACACGCCAGATCTTCTTCGGATTGTCCACCTGGGCGAGAGAATTGATGATTTTCTGCGTGGATGAAACACGAAATTGGCAAGATGGGTGTAGAAATTCGGCACTAGGCCGGATGAGAACATTTGAATAGCCTACTGGATGAGAACCAAAAGTCTTTCGTTGTCATTCAGATGTCGGATGAGATGACTACTAGATGAGAACAACATTTTTTTGAAGTTTGCAGTATGTTGCCAGTAGGCTGACAACCCCACATGCGAGAGAAAACTAAACATGTTGGATCTCATCCCGTAGGTTATCATCCAAATATTCTCATCCGACCTATGGCCGAATTTCTCTACGATCGTGCCATTCGCGTTTCATCCAAGCATAGTATGTGAAGTCAATCAGGATTCTACAGTGAAGTCACGACGGTATGGTCAATAACAATCAATTGCTGCATTCACAATGAGTTATCGAAATACTACCGTATTCTCCACTGCATCTTCCAATCACCCATCTACCGTACCCCCCCCCATCACGAAGCTCTTTCTATCGATAATATGGCTGCTTATTTTTCCATTTTCCAATCAATACTTGTCTACCGTACTCACGAAGCTCTTTCTATCGATCATGCTCCTCAGTGTTCCCCGTGAGCAGTACTCCATCTGGATGTACAACATCCGAGTGGGCGGGGCTTCCTCAAATCAAAATATTATTATTTAATTTATCGAATACCATTTCTGTAACTCAACATTATTCTTAAAGCCGACTAGTAAAGATGCATTTCTTGCTTGCTTAATTCATCGTTCTTTTTGGACCACAGAAAAATATCGCATTCTTTTTGTCCTTCATTCAAATGCCTTATCCCATTCTCCACATCCTTACATCAATCTTTTCCTCCGCAAGTATTGCCGACCGCTTTGCCTCCCTCCTACCGTACCCCTCCCCTCCTGACCTACCGTATTCCTTGTCAGTCCAGTCTCCTCTACTCCCTTCGTCACAGTCATTTCCGTCTTTTCGCTTTCTTCCTCAGTGGACGAGATAACGTCATCCGCCTCGAACTCTGAACAGGAAATGGCTATTTTTCCCCAAACCGTTACAATAATGGTTCTTCTCAATTTTTAGCATAGCCTTTTTTTGTCGCAGAGTATCCCCTCCCTGCCATTCTCAACCCCTTCACATTTAGAGCATCCTGGGCCATAAAACAAAGAAGCTCCGAAATATTGTCTACTCTGTATGATCTCCTCATTCTGTCAGCTCTCTCATTCCCCTCTGATCTTCGATAGTCACCCACTCACCGCTCTCTCCCTCGTCCGCTTCGTCTCCATTGCCCTGACCAGAGCGCTCGAAGAGAATGTCCTCAAATTATCATATTAATCAATAATAAAGTGTAAAAATAAGTCCTCTGAAAAAAAATCCCAATTACTAAACTCTTCAAGTTCGAGTTTCACCACTGGTACAAGCCTGAGCACGATGACTATAACAGAGCATAACAGAGCACAGCACGATATAACATATAACAGATATAACAGAGCACGATGACTTTGGGGGGTAACTTCTTCCAACAACATTACTGTACGTGGTATGAAATAGCCTTACAGACTCCATATTACTGACATTTGATCAATAAATTATAATAAACGAACATAGCTTTCGTCGTCGTCCTCCTCCCTTCTCTCGGGCGAGAATAGCGTCCGTCCCTTCAGTTGATGTCCTGATGCATTAGTTGACTCGTCCTGCGTCGAGGATGAGGAAGAAGTGGACGCCGCGGAGCTCTTATCGACTGAAATTAACATTTACTTCCCACCAATGGCTATTGTGTTTCTAAGATATTACAGATAGTGGTGGTGCCTAAAGACATTGATTTGACGACCTTACCAGATGACAAAAAATAAAATAACAATGTTTCACCCATTGCGAGTCGTGTTTCGGAGAGTTTACAGATGCGCGTATTGTCAAAGGATTTGATTGAACCTTGTGTTGCACCTTCTACGCAATATTAAACCAATCCCAAGCGTGTCATAAATTCACGATGTCAGTCCCGATCAACTCGTCGAAACATAACCTACGATTCGCAAACACACCTCGCATTCATAGAATTAGTCGATTTACACGGTATTTTTTCATAAACATACCCGGTTTTCGAAAGATTTTGTCAGTTGACCTTTTCATGTATGCTTCCACGCCCTTCTCACCTTGATAGCTGCTGCTCCAATCTCCCGTGCTCATCGCTGCAGCTCTCGCTTCGATCTGTCGCAGTCGCGAGGGCAACATCGAATCGCCCTCTTGTCCTGCCCCTCCTCCCGCTCCTCCGCGCATCGATGAGGCCTTCCGACTGCAAATGACGAACAGTCGCCTGACTATCTCATTTCGCAACACTCTCTCGTTGATCAGAGAAGCGAAAGAGTATGGGAAATTGAGAGAGTCCCTCCCCTCGAAACGGCCAATCTGACTCTCCAGGTTTCCCTTGGTCTACCGCTTCTCAAACTGAAGGATCATGGAAAGAAGTGAGAGCATACCTGTCCAGCAATGCCGGATTACAAAGTGCCCGGCCAGATATTTAGGTCGGGCGCTTTATTAGCCGGCAGCTTGGACACCTATGAGTGAGAGTATTGTTGTATGCATATGCCTATCGATTCAGGTCAACATTATATATTTTCGCAAAGAAGAGCTTGAATAATCAATGCACTGTCGCAAATAAGACCTATCTAATGCTGATAAAGCACTGAAGTGCCTACTTATAAAACGTTATCACTAAATAACTCGATGAGACGCATCGACTATCGTACTCGAATCGTGATCACAAACTTATTTCACAACTCACGGTAGAAAGGTCTGACTCTCTCACTTTCCATGCTCTCTCGCTTCTCTGACCGACTAGAGAGCATGGCCCAATGAGAGAGTCAGGCGAAGCAAACGACTACCGTACTCAAATACCGATCACAAACTGATTTTCAAACTCACGCAATACTATTTTTCTTCGCACTCCTTGCTCCCCTCTCTCCCTCTCCTCCCGCTCCTCCACCCTCTTCCGGCACCATGTCCTCTGTCCATGCAGCGAAGTATCTGAGATTCAAGATTATGGATGGTAGGCGCAACGGGAAAACCGCAGGGTAGAAACGAATCTCTTAGGTTTCGGTTGGTGAAATTCCTGGTTATTGTAATATTGGCTAAAACAAGTTCCGCATTTACATTATGCAGCCATGGTACGCGAATGCAACTTGATGTGCAAAACTGCTCGTGCACTTTTCAACATATGGCATAAGAAATTTCTCACCACAATCGATATTTTATGAAAAAAAGTATTACTACCGTACTCAAATCGCAATCGCCAGCTGATTTAATATCGAAAATAGCAAGTTGCTCACCGTACGACATTGGGATGGTTGAGCTTCGAGAAGATCTTTGCCTCCCTCGTCACTCGTCTGTTCAGCGATTCGTTGCCTGAGATGATGCACTTGATCGATTATTGGATTGCACTACAGCATCCTTTTTTCCCCAATAAAATTGCGCTGTTTTGACTATCAAATTATATTCAAGCAATGAATTTATTACTGGAATGTGACCCGGAACATTTCCGTTTATTAATCACTACTAAAAGTGTAGCGCTGCCTAGAAACAGTGCGGGTCTTCCCGGTATTCGAAAAACAAAAAAAACCATTATTTAGCGCTTCACCGTTTCTACGATAACCCTATGACTAAGGTGATTGATAGCTACTTCCCTCTTCAATAAACCTAACACATAAACAAATACACATAATCGTCCGTATATCAGTTTCTGGAATAATGTCGCCACTTTTCTTGTACATTTGCAAAGTAATTGTAACGGAAATAAATGAACGACTGAATGAATGAAATAAAAAGTATAAATACCGGGATTCAGGGCGATTGTCTTCACTGCGTAGTCGTTGCCGTCCAGCTTGTTGCGAGCGAGCGTCACCTGAATTGGAATATCGACTTTTTTAAACAAAATTGATTAATAGAGTCCGAAAAATGGCAAATTCAAAGCTGTCTGGCACCTTGGCGTTTCAGTCTGCTACTAAGACATCTCACAACCCTATCAAAGCGATCCTGGGCAGAACGATTTTCCATTAAAAACTGAAAGTACGAGGAATGTGCCTGGTAAGTGCGCGGTTCAGCCCATCATCATGACCGCTCTCTTTCTCGAATGACAATCGCCGCACCCTCATTCGAGATCTCCGACAATAATAAACAAAACTACTATCGACCTGGAGCAATCGAGCTTCATCCAGCCCTCAAGTAATCACACTGTCTGCCTACTCCAATATTCGCGAGCCATGCGCCATTAGGCACCATATCCCACATAAAAAACTGTTTATTCAGTGAAAATCCTACGGTAGGATTCCTACCGCACCTTCCGGAAATCATAACTACACTGTTCATTACAAATGAAAGGTAAAATCTCAACCACACCTCTCCAAATCCTCCCTTGCCCAGCCACTTGAAGATGTTGAACTCCTTGATCAGTCGGGAGGCGCGCGAGAAGGGCGAGATGAGAGAGGAGGTGGAGGACGTTGGCTGCACGTCTGCAACGGGTTTTTAAAGGGTTAGGAATAGAGCTCGTGAAGTGGCACCGCCGTCTCTTCATTTTGCACGCTCTCTCGCCCGTTCGGTCGACAATAGAGAGCGTGAAATGAAGAGACGGTGGTATCATATATCGAGCTCTAGTTAGGAACACTTTCATTTTCTTCTCCAGCTTGCACACTCTCCTAACCATAATGTAATGCAAATAATCTGAGAATTTAAGAATTGTTAAATGTCGATGTGCTGTGGATTGGATGGAGCAAAATAAAGCATTATGTCTAGACCCTGCAGCACATTCTCCTCACCCTGCCGCAGGAAAGGGTGATCGAGCAACTCGTCTATCTCTCTCAAAACGCCCCACATTCCTTACTCACCCTGTTACACCATATATCCTCTCACAATTCTTAATGCAGCCCAAAACTAACATGCAAGAAATATTCACTGACCTTGCAGCAGGAAGAAATGTTTGAGTAACTTACTCTTCTAAAACCATCACCATTAATTTAACAGCCTAAATTTCCTTCCTGAAACATAATACCAACCCTGCTGCAAGAACGGGTTGTCGAGCAGCTCATCTATCTTATGAAATCATCAGCATTACTGATCAATATAACAGCCTAATTTCCCTCCTAACAGCTGGCTTTACCGGTTCATCCCAACTAGCGTTGTCTTACGACTGTAAAATCGCTAGAAGTGGATATACCTTTACCTGAATCTTAATATCCTACCCTGAAGCCCATCACAGAAATATTAACCAACCCTGCAGCAGGAACGGGTGGTCCAGCAGCTCTTCTCACCATTCCTCGCTCTTACTGAACCAATTACAGTCTGTGATATAAAGAAAATAAATATTCCTTCCCTACAGCCCATAACAAAGATATATTCTAAAAACATATTAACCAACCCTGCAGCAAGAACGGATGATCCAGCAGTTCCTCGGCGGCGCTGCTCGACTGGCACAGTCGGATGAAGTCGGTCAGCTCGTTGCTGTGGGCAGGAACCGAGTCGGACGAGGACTCGGGCGACCGGAGGGCTAGCTGCAAAGTGATCACTCTAATAAGTGACGAGTTGGCTCACAATGTGCCTAACTACTCAGTAACTAGCCGGGCTACGCCCGGCTAGACCCTGCGGGTGGCAAGCAGCCTGCGGCTGCAATGAGGCTCGCTACGCTCGCCAGCGTGTGCGCAACGCCGGGTTGTGATAGTCTTCTGCGAGCGCTTCGCGTCGCCGGGTTGTGTGTTAAGGTTTTATCCCAGTCATGTGCGAACGCTTGCGGACGACTCGTGAGGCCTTCCGCAAGCGTGAATGTGTTCCACCGTACTAACTTTGATCAAGCCAATCACGTTATTATTATATAAAAGTAATACGGTATTGATTTACGACAAAACTCATAAATCAGACCCAGTGAAGTACGTTTGGGCTAGTGGGCTACATTGGTAGATAAAATATTCACAGTCGCGGACCGAGTTGGCATCGTCCCTGGCGAAAGGCTCGTGGGGCCTCGGGCCTTCCGCCAGGGACTCGCAGGCTGCGCTCGCTACGCTCGCTCGCCAGATAACGCCGGGTTGTCCCAGTTATTTGCGAGCGCTTCGCGAGGTCGGGTATGTATTTAGGACATTGGTCAATGCATGAAAGGATAGAATATTCACAGTCGCGGACAGAGTTGGCATCGTCCCTCGCGAAAGGCTCGTGGGGCTGCGTGGCCCCATCCCATCTTTTTTCGGCTCGCCCTCGGCCCCACGAGCCTTCCGCCAGGGACTCGCAGGCTGCGCTCGCTACGCTCGCTCGCCAGATAACGCCGGGTTGTCCCAGTTATTTGCGAGCGCTTCGCGAGGTCGGGTATGTATTTAGGACATTGGTCAATGCATGAAAGGATAGAATATTCACAGTCGCGGACAGAGTTGGCATCGTCCCTCGCGAAAGGCTCGTGGGGCTGCGTGGCCCCATCCCATCTTTTTTCGGCTCGCCCTCGGCCCCACGAGCCTTCCGCCAGGGACTCGCAGGTTAGGCTGTCAAACGCCGAGTATTTTTTTGCGGCGATAAAATAAATCTGACCCGCCGAACCTTTTGGGATACTGTAACCGGGTTACGGTATCGATTTATGACGAAAGTTATAAATCTGGCCCAGCGAACTAAATCTGACCCGCCGAACCTTTTGGGATACTGTAATCGGGTTACGGTATCGACTTATGACGAAAGTCATAAATCTGACCCGCCGAACCTTTTGGGATACTGTAATCGGGTTACGGTATCGATTTATGACGAAAGTCATAAATCTGACCCAGCGAACTAAATCTGACCCGCAGAACCTTTTCCTTTTCGGATACTGTAATTGGGTTACGGTATCGATTTATGACGAAAGTCATAAATCTGACTCAGCGAACTAAATCTGACCCGCCGAACCTTTTGGGATACTGTAATCGGGTTACGGTATCGGTTGATGACGTAATAATAAAAATTAAAAAAAAATTATATTTGATTTGGTTAAGTTTCAGGCGAAAACAATGCAAAAAAAAACGAGTTATTGCATCATCATTACGCAATATTACATAGTGATGACGAAATTAATTATCGATTTTTTTAGAAAATTGTTTTCATGAGAAGTTGATTGGTAAAGGATCTGAGGCTGTACGATCATTTTGTAGCGAGATATAAGGAAAAAAAGTTGACCAACACAGACAAACTTAGACACAGACAGACAGACAGACAGACACTCTAACATTATAGTACTGAATGAAGAATGAGCAATGGTCCCGGACGAAGAAGATCCAAATCGCGGGTTCAGCGTAAAACCGATTGACCCTCGAGGGGTTGATTCTCCAAAATTTAATCTACGATATCCGATCCCACGCTATTCGTTGTTCACAATGGAAGTAGGTGTAGCAAAAAAGCCTTTTCAGCTTTTCAAATTTAGGCTGCATGTATATATGAACTGGCTACTCTAATTCTAATATATGTAACGGAAAAATCAATTGAATCTTGGACGAAGCGCGAATACGAAGTTGTAGCAACAGCGAATCACCAATCAACCTTCTTTGCACTATATTGCTTTTCCAAATATTCTTCAAACTTCCAATAAAATTTCAACCGTCCCGCAATTTACGATAATCAATAACATCTTCTCACCTGATCCAGCATGCATCCCAGCGCGAACACGTCCTTCTTCTTCGTGTACTGTAATGGGGGGTACGGTAACCGTCGATTTTCTTTCTCACTCTAGCCAATTATTATTTTCTCTTCAAGTTAACAACTACAAAATTCTAACTAACCTAGAAATGGGTGAATACTATGCACACTAACCAATCTAAAAATGGTTGGAATATTTGTTCACGTAGTCATTAGAAAAGACTAATATTGTAGGTTGCTGAGAAGTAATCGGGCGTCGAAACCGATGGAATGTGGACTATTCATGTATTTCACCGTAACCCCAATCAATTCGATTACCGTACCCCCTTCTCTTTCTCCTTCTTGACCGCATCGACCGCTCCTCTCGTTGATCCAGTGCACTCCTTGAATGAATCGACCACTTGCAGGACCAGTCGACTAGAAGTATCAATTATTTCCATCGGATGAAGAACCTTGGAAGCCCATGTTTCACAATTTTTGCATAGCCGGTTGTCCAGGGCATCATCAATTGAATTATGATAATTGCTTAAACAAGAAGCGAACCAATACAACCACACTTCCTCAATCATTTTAAACCAGAAATGTTAGACGAAATTCCTACGTAACTCGAGTTTCATCGTTTCCATATAGACTGTTGATTTCATTGTCAACAAAATGCATCATCTGACACGTCGTACAAAAAAATGAGTACAACCGCATACCGTACCTCTTCAACCTACTGAAAACGAGGAAGAATTTTTTCAAACGATGTACCTATTCAACCCAGGTTTCACTGTACTCATATTGACTTATATTAACCCTATCATCAATTACATCTTTTCGAGTGCGAAAAAAAACACGATCTAATCAATTTACTACCGTACCCATTCCCCCCTCAACCTACAGTATGACGCAGTCGGCGAGCAGGAACGATCGCGCCTCCGTCTGCCAGAGAGCCGATGATGTCAACGAGCCGTGCACCTGATTGTCATTACGATTGACTAGGGTAGCCTAGGGTAGATTACGGTAGATTACTACGGTATATCATACAATTGATATTTTGAACTCGATAGAATCTACTACAATTGCATTCGATGTCCCATCTTTATTGTTATCATTCATGTGAAACTCAAAACCGCCCAGATACCCGTAATAATAGCCAGACTTTCGAAATATACTTATTATTTATATTTTACCAAAACATACCACCAACAAGTCATTACCAAAACATTTATACCACCAACAAGAAATGAGTAGCGTAGGCAAGCGACCGCACTCTTACCACATTCTTGAGACACAAATCTTGCATGTGGCTTCATCTATTTTTTCCCGCCAAACGACCCTTTTTAAAATTGAAACTACAAATTCAATTGTAAAATGCCCTCACCAGATTCTGGTCGTGCAGCCATCGCAGCCCACACACAACCTGCAGCGTCAGGCGGCGCAGCGCGCACTCCTGAGCGGAGCAGAGATGATTAAGGTAGACTTCTTGATTTTCCTGGACCATTCGGGCCATGCAGCTTCACATCAGCATGATACATGTGGTTTGATTTGACTTTGGGCTTGTAAAGTTTTTTCACTATTGTATGGATTAGTTGGTTCCCATCGAATAGCAGCGCGGATCGAAAATAACCAAACCTAACTGAACATGTACCCAACGTTCAGCACTAATTCGCAGGTCTCCAAAGCATTCATAACAACAGCAACAAATAAAAACTTTTTAAATACCATAATTTGACCATCTCACATCTCTTCTCACTGTGCACAGGATGTTGTCGAGATTCTTAGCCGTCTTCGGGATCCGCTGAGCGATGAAGATACTGCAATTATCGATTTAAACGCAAAAAAGTCACTCCTCGATCCCCTCACCCTCCCACCTACCGTATATTGATATTCGTCGGCGTTAAGGCGGTCGTTTGCACGACGACGAACGCGATCCGACTGAGATCATCGTCCACTTCTTCCAGTTCCACCATCTCAAGGGGGATAAAGGCCAATTGGCGATCAGTACCGTACTCATCACAGACGCAACCGTGTTTGAATGAATGAATGAATGAATTTATCAGTGTCGCTTTAAAGGCGCTGAACAGGATAGGCGTGTAACCCATTCTTCAACCGCGTTTAAGGTTAGTTACCGATCGCAACCGTACTCCATCCATCAGAATTGCTAACGTACTCCTTTAAGCAAAATGTTCAAGTCAACTGTCGATCGCCCTAGCTACCGTACTCAACTTCTCTTCAATCGTTTCCGAGATTGCCAGTATCGCTACTCTACCGTACCCCTTCCCTATGAGTTCTCAATCGCCCCACTACCGTATTCAGCATCTGTGCAGTCGTCTCCACTCAATTCTCGATCGCCGCCTCACTACCGTACTCACTGTCTCCGCGCCCTTCTCCACCGCTGCGATCCTTCCCTTGAGTGTCTCCAACTGTATCGGCTGCTCGCCCTTCCTGCCCAGATTGTGAGAGAACTTCCACTCGGACACGAGAATCGACTCGCGCTGAGAGGAACATTAATTAGTAATTAGTAATTAGTAGTTAAATATGAACAGTTTCAGACTAGATACATCGATTATATTACGTTGGAACCTCGTCTTCGCTTGTATGGATTGGATGAAACTCGAAGCACGCCCCAATCTGTCCCAATCTAATCACCTTCATTACCATTCAGAACACCTAACTATTACATTACGAAATTCGGATGCATTTTATCGAACAAGAAACATGAATCTCCATGTTGTTTCAATCTTAAATATTGTTTTCGGTTGACTCAACAAGAGATGATTGCATTAGCCAGCATTAGCATTAGCCATTAGCCACTAGCCAGTGAACCATCTCTCTTACCACTCACTTGAAACTCAAACCACGCGCGTTACTCAATGATCTCTAATCGTGATGCGGCTGCCTACTTCTACCAGTTTTCAAAGCAAAAAGAAACCTCATTGCATCCGGAACCTCGTTTTCGCATGTATGGATTTGATAATACATGAAACACGCCCAATCGACCCACCCAATCTAACCCGTCGCGTCTAGAGCAATCGTTCTCACCTCCCACACTCCGTACCACTCGTGGCAGAGCGGATGCAGACCTTTCCGCTGCGGGATGTCCTCGGCAACCAGGAACACCTGGAAGAGAGGGCGGATTAGTGATGAGTACGGTAGGATTTGATACGGTAGCGAGTGTGCATAATCGACGTTTGCTGAATGTGAGTTTATCTATTAGGAAGCTTGGATCTATCATCAGTGACGAGCGAAACTGAAACCCCCACTCACCTTCTTATTCCCAATCCTCCTCGACGCTCCCTCTGCCGCACCATCCGCTGCCTCGCTCTCACGCCGCCTGTAGAGATCGATACATACAGTAACCAGAAGATGCTACCGTACCCCCCCCCTGCTCAAGCACCAAGGCTAGACGGTACCACGATGGGTTTGAACACATTCGATTATAGTAATCTACCGTCCTACAGTATCCAGGATCCTACCGTATCCCCCTACCCCTACTCCATGCTCCGTTACCATACTGGCAAGTCTCCACATTTTGCGTGATACTGACCTACAGTGCTCAGGGTTTGTCTAATGGGCTACCATAGTCCCCCTTCTCTCAATCAATATCCAATCTACCGTACCTCCTTCCCTCATCATTCGCTTCTTCCTTCTGTCGTCTCCTCTCCTCTTCCCTCTTCTCCTGTTCACTCTCCAGCTCCGCCTTCTCCCTCTCCACTTCTGTCTCCGCTTTTCTCTGGAAATTAACGTTTTTTTTAAATTACACGGGTTACCCTCAGGAGATCATTTAATGAAGCCAACCTGCTCTTTTCATATTCCGTCGAAACACGAAACAAGAATGTTCGTCAATATCCCTAACTTCGTCTTTATCCATTCAATATCATCGAAACTCACGCAAATCGTCTTAAAGTACCTTCAGCTCATATAAATCGATATTCTACCGTATCCCCTTTCCTTCCTACCGTACCTTCTGCTCACTTCTGTCCATTCTCTCCTTCTCGAGCATTGCCTGGTGGAAGGAACTGCGCGGCTGCGGCCGATTGTCGGCGAGGAACTCGCGCACCAATTGCGCCAGCTCCATGATTATCGCCTGCAAATAATTAGGTCAAAAATAGATGAAAATATGTGTAAATGAATCGAAAATATTTGAATATATTTTTTTACAAGGAGGCAAGCAGCGAGAATTGCTTGGATTATAAAGCTTACGCACTTAAGAACTGCACGCAGCACGCGATCTCCGGGTCTCTATCTCGAATAAAATCCGGTTTGGTAAACTGAGAACGATCAGGCGGCACATTTTTCAGTATTGCTATTCCTAGCACAACTAAACACGTCTTCACAGTAATGAAAATACCCCATACGCTGATCGAATTGATAAATACGCAACGCCTAACACATATGGGATAATCATAATGCACAAGATCTCATGGTTTCAAGAAATCTAAATTCCTCGATTGTTAACTCATCGAATTTCCGAATTACAGATCCGACCACATTCATAACTTCACGTCACGCGCTTTTTAGTCATAATGTATTTCGATTGCTTGTTGAGAAATATGAGGGAGTTTCTGAGTCAGTGAAAAAGTTTGCACTGACCCTTGGCAAAGTGAATATAATCGAATTCCTTCAAAATTGGTGGGTGAGTAGTACACATCGAGTGTAGCCCAGCGCCCACTTATTTAGTGATTTGAATCTCTCTCCGCCGAATGGCGCGAATTTTTAAAGTGAAACATAACCCAGCCGGAATAATTCTCTGATCATGCACACCAAATTTCATCAAGATCGGTTGATTCATCTTCGAGAAAAATCAGAAAAATTAAATATTTGGGCATAAAATGACTCGTAGCGCGAAAACTCTCCCTCCAAAACAACCATTTTTATTATGTTAATTTAAAGCTAATCTATTTGACTAGTCATAGAGTTAATATGAACGAAATCTAAAAATATATATTTTGCGAAAAATTAGAAAATGTTCGACCGATTTGAAATAAAGTCAGTTCTTGATAGCCCAACTATCGTACCCTAAATCGTTCAAACAGGCCCTGCATGTGAAAAATTGTCCCTAGACATATAAATCAAACATATTAATCATCTTCTGTGAATTCAGACTTCATTCGTTTCATTCAGAAGCCTTCGTAACGACTTAGGGTGCGGTAGGTGGGCTATCAAGAACTGACTTTATTTCAAATCAGTCGAACATTTTCTAATTTTTCGCAAAATATATATTTTTAGATTTCGTTCATATTAACTCTATGACTAGCGAAATAGATTAGCTTTAAATTAACATAATAAAAATGGTTGTTTTGGGGGGAAAGTTTCGTGCTACGAGTCATTTTATGCCCAAATATTTAATTTTTCTGATTTTTTCGAAGATGAATCAACGATCTTGATGAAATTTATTGTGCATGATCAGAGAATTATTCCGCATTTTTTGCGCTATCACTCGATTCGAACGATTGCGAAATGACAAACTCGGCTGGGTTATGTTTCACTTTAAAAATTCGCGCCATTCGGCGGAGAGAGATTCAAATCACTAAATAAGTGGGCGCTGGGCTACACTCGATGTGTACTACTCACCCACCAATTTTGAAGGAATTCGATTATATTCACTTTGCCAAGACATTTTCACTTGAGTCAGATAGTCCCTCATATTACTTTCAAATCTGGCCTCTCTCACTTGATATATTCACGAGGCGCAAGTTCACCGGGCAATTTCAGCAATTTCACCAATTGCTCAATATTCCCATCGCTGGGCAAAATCTCCACTAACAATAAAGGATCGATTCCTGCAGTATCCCACAGAAAACCTCAAAATGTACGAAGGCCTACGCAGACTAGCCCTTAAAAGCCCATGAGTGAATAATCCACTTACCTCTCCCCTCTTCTCCCTCACATGATCCGTCACTCGCTCCTTGAGCACTTCCTGCTCGGCCGTGGGAATGCCGCGCACGTTGATCACTTCGACGCGGGGAGCACTGCAATCGATTTATTTGAAGACTGCGGTAGGTCCGACCTCTCCCCCCCCCTTCTTCTTTCTTGCGTAAATCCCGTTTGGGGACAGGGTCCGAAATCAGAGCCCCCCCCCCTTCTCCATCTACTAATTTTCAACGAAACAATCGCACAACTGTGATCCACTAGACTAGAACTAGAAGCGCGATTAATGTTTTTACTTCTAGCGACTGAATGTGCAACCATTAGGCGTGATTCCAACGCTATCCGATTTATGAATGCGCAGTGAAGCCCTGAACTTCCAAGAACAACAACTCTTTGTTTCTCGTATCATTTTGGAGACAGAGCAGGGTCAATAACCTTCTGCCGTACCCCATTCTCATCCCTACCGTATTCCCTCCCCCCTACCGTACTCACTCGTCTGGATATCGATCGCTGCACGCCACGTGCAGGTCCGCGCTCACTTGCGGCTGCAATATCGATCGAGCTACCGTAATCATGACTGTTTCGATTCTTAATGAAATTACTCACTGAATCCTCAAGTAGTGCCACCTACTAATAATAAAACTTCTTCGCTCTTTGTCAGCCTAGCAGTTCGGTCCAAAAATCGATGAAGTTTTTGGATACCAAATCCACATAAGAGCTATCGTATCCCCCAAGACTACCGTACCACAGTCGACTACCGAATCTCTCAATAGACTACCGTATACCTCAGCATCGCTGCCGATGCGACTGCCCGACTCGGACGGCAGCAGCTTGAGCACCACGTCGATCGGCCGCCATACCTGCGATTGTTTTTTTTAAATTTGCATCACTTCTCGATAGCATATCATTGAACTTGATTCTTCCATCCTTTACACACCCAAGTGAAACCATAAACATCAAGGGTAATACATAATCCTTGATACTCGTTGATCAAGGAACATGAAAGAGCATTAAAGATTATGTATCACCTACTATCACTGCACTCACTGCGAACGGAGCTATCCTTTACCTTTACCTTTACCGCATCTAAAACCCAAGATGCGGTAAAGGTAAAGGTAAAGGTCATCCCGTTAATCAAGGCACTTGCGTCCTGCGGGAGATCACTGCTAGGCCAGTGAATATTAGGCTAATTCAGTCCGGAGGGCCCAATCTCTTCTTTGGACCTACTTTACCGCGTGATCTAGTCACTCCCAATTCCCCTTTCGGGCGCCTTGGTGGGGCGGAGACGGTGACCGGGAATCGAACCCAGGTAGAATGCGAGATGCGGTATGCTATTACAAATATTAAAGGCTATTTCACTTGTGGTGGTTAGGTTTCAGGTCCATTCCTCCGTTTATGTCGATTAGTGGTATTTTTTCTCTAATTTCGCTCAAAATATAGTAAATTTTAGTGTGCATAGGCCCTATGTGGAGTGTAATTTGACCTCTGCCCCAACCTTCCATGAGTTCTTGGCGAACTGCGCCTCCCGCTCGTAGATGCTCTGGATGATCGCCCGCTCGCTCTCCTGCTCCGCCCGGCACTCGTCCAGTGTGCGCCCGGGCATTCACTACAACGATAAGGTAGGCCGGATTACGGTATCAAGGACACGGTAGCAAATAATGAGAGAGTAGCAAAATGATTGATAGATGACAATGTCGAACATTTTGCCCATGAGAATAGCATTGAATTGATGAGCGCTGAATGGATCGAAATACCAGCAAGCATGTTTCTGGTTGCATCGAGAAGTATCATTGATTCAACTTTGAGTAGACGAGAGTGAAATTTTTTTTTTCGAAACTCGACCATCCCCAATAATATCAGAATTCGATGATCAAAGAGCTTCTCACATCCCGATTCTCAAGGCATGCTTTGGGATCATTAGCCAGCCCATAACTCCTCAGAATCTGCACCTTCACTCGAACATAAGACTTTATCGAATATACCTTCAAAACAATCGAACTGGCAGCAAAATATAAAAGTATGTAACAGCTTCTATAAAATAAATTAACGTGAAATCGAACAGCAAAGGATGAGACCGAGATCGGGCGGGAACAAGGAAACGAGGTGAGATCGACTAAAGGCCCAGACAACAAAGAGTAACGAGTATGAAACCGTAATTTATAAGCAAAGGAAGGTACATGACAAAAATATAGTAAGATATTGAAGCGGTGAATTTGCAAGTTTCGTAGAAAGAAGACATTGTCTCACTCTTCCTCATCCGATGATTCCGTTACCTGATATAATAATCAATTATTTATTTAATACGAGTTAAATCAGTTCAGCAAGGCCTTGGGAACAGGTGAATGCTTCACGGGCCATCGTTAGGGGGTGAAGGTTAAAAAAATTGCTATAGGTCACTCCGTAGTCAAGGCATTGGCGGGAGCTTTGGGATTCAAGAATATTTTCGGAGGGGGTGGATGAAATCGGAAGGGGTCATGTGCAATGAGGAAGAAATTTCATGGAATCTTAAACTTGTCTCGTGCTCAATTATGAATAGTGCGGTGCAAAACTCACCCTCCGTTAATCAGACATAGAATCGTCGTTCTGAAAGCAAGGAATGACTAGACTATGGAACGCCAATCGGGCTGTACACCCAACAATTGTGCTAGTGCTGTCAATTCGGCAGTGCTAATCGGCCCCAATTGTGCAAAAGAGAGACCAACATTTATGGTGGTGTAAAATATAAAGTGGCGCGTGCCGATCAGATTTGTGCAAATTTTTTTCGACCTCTCATTTTGCGATGCTCTCTCGTCGGGCAGAAAGAACAAGAGGGTGTGGCGATATGGGATATCGACAAATTCTTTTGCACATCTCTGGTGCCGATAAGCCAAGCACAGCAAAATTAAAACATTTGAATGCGGTTCTACCATCGACCGTACCCTTTCTCCAATCATACATACATCCTCATCCCCCTGTACTCCGACCGTACCCTAAGCCCCCCCCCAAATCCTACCGTACCTATCAATACTCCCTCACCTCTTCCGCGTGCAGCTCCTCGGCAGCGGCCGTCGACTTGATCGGCTTCTGCAGCGCGTGTCCGATCATCTCACCCCACCCACACGGCAGTAGCTCGTTCGATCTGAAACGGGACGAATTCGTTGAAGCTCTCAACTTAAGGGATTATCTCACTCTCTCAGATTCCAATACTCTCTCGCTTCTCTGATTTTCTTCGATTTATTTGTAGTGCTCAAAAGCGAAACTCGTCGATTTGCAGTTTCGCTTGAGAGCCAAGTTCCCACTATGATGGCCTATAGTGCTGAACCGAACGCTGGCAACTATAAAAAAAAAAGACATTTCAAACCCCACAGGTTCGTGTTCCATTAGGATAACTACGCATCGCCACATAAAAACCGATAGCAACTCGAAATATTTGGGGAAAATGATGAAATCACATGACTATTCTGCATGTGTGGTTGCGCAAAGATCGATGAAAGAGACAAACTGACCGGAAGTCGTACAACTGGTCGAATTCCTCGTCCCATCCGTCGAACGACACCAACACCAGACGGCCCTTGACTGCCTGAGGAAGGAGGAGGGATTATTGATTGTCTTGCCTTATCGATTTGTTTCGTGTTGGTCATCACATATGATACGTATGAACCTATGCAAATGAAGAAAATCGAATGGAAGACAGTTCGGTAGTCTTCATTTTCAATTATCTCTCTTGTCGGTCAAACAGGGCGAGAGAGCACGCAAAATCGAGAGAGAGCGCAGACACCCTTACCTTGACCGTCGCCGGACACAGCATCTTCTCGTTCTGGTCGATCGCCTCCAGTCGAGTGCCCACCTGCGTGAGAGCATCGATCGATTGTCGAGACGGTTACAGTAACCCGAACACGTTAAACATATTTTTAGCTATTATCCAACGACAGTACTCACAATTAATAATCGTGGCCTCACTGACGGTTAATACCCATCTACTGGAACACTCACATACCAGGAAGAAATAAGAAGTTGCCAAAAACATGTGAAATTAAAATTCATCTCATGTTTCATCACTAGGTACACATGGTTTTCTTCTACGATAGTTCCATCGATGCGATTGTAATGGACAATGGATCAGCGACAAAAGGATGAACGAAAAAAAAATTGTCGACAAGTTGGACAACTCATGGGATTCCCTTGCATCACTTCAAGATAGCAATATTCGTCCCGAACTAGCCTTCCCCTCCCCATTAACACTGCTTGGCCCTCAAAATGAAATATTCGAAGATTTACGGAACCATTTTTCGCGGAGCCCTCTAACAATAAGAGAAAGTTTTCAAAAATTGCGAGGCCCCGATCAGTTGGCCGTCAGTGCCCCCCCCCCTCACCTTGAATGGCACATCCTTCTCGGTTGCTTCGTGGAAGAAGCTGTCGGGTGCCTTCTTGTAGTTCGTTCGACGGAGGAATGTCGACCACTCGAACGAATCCTCTGTAATGGGTTACACATTTATTCTGGGCTTGTTGCGAAGTGCAATTCTTCCAAAAATCAGCAATTCCCTCTGCAATAGATAGGGCGATAGGAATTGAATGGAGTATTCATTTCTCTGCAATGGATTACACATTTATTACAATGTCAGGGCATTTGGGCCTGTTGGGAAATATAAGGCTTCTAAAGGTCAGCGATTCCCTCTGCAATAGACGACAACAATTGGATGGGCTATTGAATTTGGGAAGAAACACTAGCAATTGAACTGTATTGACAAATTTATATTTTCTTGCATCATTCGCTAAACGAGAACTATTCTCCCAATCATTCGCTGAACTTCAAGCTTCATTGTCAGTGAAACATCAACTTTCGCATAAACCCAAAAATCGTCAATGAAACTTCATATTGTACCAAAAAGAACCTCAGATATACCAATTCCACATCAATTGCTTGCCGGCAAACGAGCAATGTTCTCGTCTCCCTAATAAACACACCCTCTAGCGAGTCAGAAAAGCGCGAGAACATGGGAAATTGAGTGAGAGACACAGACCACCCTCGCCCCCTCACCCTTGTCGCCCTTCGGTCCCTGCAGGGTAATATTGTGCTTCTTCGCGAACCCGACCGGGAACAGGTTCGACGACGTCTGAAATCGGAATTCACAATACTGTTTCTTTGAAAAAAATATTAAAAATAAGACAAAAATAAGTAAACAAACACTCACCTGATGCACATGGAAGCTGTCGTTGGCAATGTCCGGTCCCTCGGGGCCCAGCTGCAGGTAGCCGTCCTGCGAGAAGCCGTTCGGATTATTGGTTCAACTTTCAAATTGGTCAAAGGATGCCACCCGTTGACAAGTAGGCACGGTGAGACACGAATTCATCACTTGACTTTGACGGTCGAATATATTATTGAGGTATTGCCATCTCACGATCATCAAAATGTCTCATCATCATCGTAACTACACGCGGTGAGAGACGAAAACGACAGGCAACAAACATTGTCGAAGGTACAATACCAAATTAATAAATATCCTATTTTGTAAATAATATTTAAGCCCATCTAGTCTGATTTGATAAACGTTCGACTTAACTATCAGATACCGATAGGCATTGAAACAGGAATTTTGCAGTTTGTAGAAAATCCAAAACGGTATCTATTAGTATGATATCTAACAATTGTTTGTGCAAGAGCCTAGGAGGGATACGATCAGTGCTACAATTTCGCAGAAGGTTATACAACAGCACTGTGGCACCAATTGACCAGTACAATCTTATAACATTTTTTTTCTAAATTTGAATATACAAATAAAACTGACGGGCAGGACGCGGAGCACTCTGGCGGCCTTGAGCTGATTCTGGCACTCGTCCAGACGATCAATCATCTCGCACACCATGTCCACCTCCCACACCCGACCCTGCATAAGAGAGGGTGGTAAAACGGTAGAGTTGAATCCACAATCGAAGTAACTATTATTTACAACAAGAAAATGTAATGTGATCAGCGTACGTCCCCTTCCCCCTGCAACAGAGAGGAGGTAAAACGGAAAAGTTGATTCCACAATCAAACGCCATTTTACACTCGTCAGGATAGATCCTGCAAGAGAGCAGGGACCGACGTCACACTATTTTTCAGCAAAATGTGTGGCTTGAACTTGGTCAAGCTGACAAAAAGACAAAAAATGAGTGCACCATGGGTAAATCGATAACCACTTTCTTGATCAACAAAGCGAATTTTTATGAGTGGCAGGTAACCGCAAGCCTGTCAATCTAGATTCTAGATTCCAGACTACAACGTGCAATCTGGGGTTCACAATTTTACCCTAGCCCCCTCACCCGAGTAATTTTGAATTATAAGAACAGCTCTGGATTCTATGTTATTTTGTTTCGGCGTGTTTAACACCAAATGAAGCAGGTAGTAAGCGGTCTGATTGTGAATGTAATGCACACCCAATACCCACTCCCCTCCCCATCGCTTACCGCACTCAGATTCTCCTTCCATGTGTAGACCGTGTCTCGCTTCGCATCGAAGCGCGTGTACGGCACATCAGGATTCTGCGAGGAGTATTCGGGTTGCAGACGATAATCAAGAGCTGATGGTTGTTGACTTTTGCAATAGAAGCAGCGTATAGCTCGTGACGAAACAACAAATAAAGATTTCAACTGTTTCATCTAATGTTGCCCCACAAGCTTCGTACTTCACACATCCCTTCTTCAATGATAAATCCCCCTCCCTCCGAACGATATTCCCAGTGAGGAACGATCAAAGACCAAAGATCAAACCAGTGACAGTTTCCCCAATCTCCTCACCCCATCCTTAATGGCCTTGGCGATCTCAGCGACGTGGGCGCGATACCGCTTGTTCGCCGTCATCCTCAGACCCATCGTCTCCGCGAAGCCCACCTCAATATTTTATTCTATTATTATTATATAATTAATTTAAGTGAAACGCGTTCAATTGTAAGCAAAACTAGCTTATTGCACTGAGCTCATATTAACTCGAATTGTCTCCGCGAAGCCCACCTCAATATTATAATTCTAATTACAATTATGATTAATTTAATTAAAATAACGCGTTTAATTGTAAGCAAAATTAGCATAGCTTAATGAGCTCATACAAATATTCATTACATGCCCAATGTGCCGCAACGAGATCGTTGCTCGGAACAACCGAGTATAGTCATGATAAGCATGAATCGCACACTCACAGGGTAGATCAGATCGTCGTCCATGTCCTTCCACATGTTCTCTTTCTCGATCTGAATACAATTGGTTTTTAAATAGAAAACAACAACAACAACATAACAAGAACAGCAGCAACAACAACAGTTTACCATATCCGCCTTGTCAATGTCACCCTTGTTGTATTCGAGCAGAACGCGTCGGCCCAGCACCTAGGAAAAGCATATTTAATTGAATATTATTGTTTGAAGACTTTAAAGTTAAATTAATGTGCAACTGTGGTGTCTGCTTAGTGTTATGTAGTAGCATACTCCCTACTGCACAGGCATTGTGCCGCCGTGACAGAGGCACAACACTTAGTGAAGGGTTGAAGATGGTGACTAAGAATACACCACAGTTCTCTTCACCCTGCCGAGAATCACCCAATATAGTTAATTTCTAAATTAATTAAATAAATACCTTTTTGATGAGAGCAGGCGCGATGACGGACGACTCCTCGTCGTGGATCGTCTCCACGCGCTCGTTAGCCTGAAATTTTTTTAAATAGACTTCTTTAAACCCCCGATTTAGGGTTTCAGGTAGTAACATAAGATTACGACGTAATTTGTGAGTGCAAACGATCTTATTGTGAGAAAACGTTTCATCCTTTGAGTTTATACGGCCAATTTTAACCGGCCACATCTATGTTTCTGCTCCCAGCAAAAAGCCTAATTTCTTTGTTCAATTTGCTGCACTTGACACCGTGGGTTGACAAATAAAATACAATCAACAACTGCCCACCTTGAACTTATTTTCACACAACTTGATGGCCCTCGTGTCGAATTTCTCATTGGGCGTGTTTTTCCCAACAATTCTGCAATGAAACAACTATTAGTTTAAATGCATTTTAAAAGTTGTTTATGGGCCTAATTTACACTCCTTCATGAGGGCAGAAAGCTGCATTAGATAGTGAGGCCCTCCAGATAACCATACATTTTCATCACCACCAGTAGTGGCTGTTAATTTTTAAGACAATCACAGTAAAAAAGGGTTTTTTGAATCCCCGAACGTGGATAGTGGTCTGATAACCGGCCCGATTGCTACGAGAATGTATGAACTCAACTGACCGTCCCTGAATGTATTCGGTCCATTGTTCCGGCGTGAGCTCTCCGAAGATATGGTAGGGCGGGCAGAGTGCGTAGCCACTCGGTCGATTCGACTCACTGAGAAAACAGAACAGATTAGATCGATGGACAAAGCGAGCGTGCAAGACACCAGGCCGGATAAGCACTTTATCAGTCACATGTTGTCGGTTAGTTCACAACCTTTCCAGAGCCGGGTTTGTGCACATAGATCACTTTTTGACTACGGTAGGGAGCAATTGTGTGAGCAAGGAGCAGAGGATGAAGGGTTAGGAAATGACTTTTCCAATCTCGCAATGCACGCAAAATCAGGAAAACAAGTTGTTCACAACACAACCAATCTAACTTCACCATAACCGCTTTTACAGGAGCTTACCGCTGCGTTCTGTGTCTAAATAAAGTTTATTCATGATATGTAACCAATAAGCTATCAGAAATCATAATAATGTAATAATTAAAGAACCATAATAGCCAAACAACAACATTTAAGTACTTTAGAAAGGTATAATGAAAGGTATATTAAGGAATGAAGGTAGAGGTATCCTTTAAAGTATAATGAATATCATTTCTCATTTTGGTGAGAATTTTGGTCGCCAACTCACGTGTATCCGACTTGATGGACGTAGGCGTTGGCCGCGTGCACCCAGAAGTAATCGTTCGTCTTCGATCCGCACCATCGAGCGAGAATGTAGTAACCAAGCATCTGCAAATAGTGATTGAATATTTAGGTTCTCAAAACAAGAAAATACATGAAATGTGGGTTCTTAATAACGTGGGTTGCCCAAAAATTTTTGGATCTGTAGTAATTGCCCCGTGTCTAGAAAGCATTGCCATCAGTGTGATGCAATTGGAATCTTATCACGGCCATTGATGCATAAAGAAGGAAGTATGATGCAATACCAGTGAAGAGCGAGAGAGGGAGAGAGATACCCCAGTAATATTGGTGAGCACCCTCGCAAATTGTAAAACGGTAAAGCGCAAATTAGGCCAAAATAATCGATTTTCACATTTGTATCCCCACCCCCCTAGACCCCTCCATTAACCACGGCAGGACCCGAAGTAAGTAGATGCCGCTCACCACTGTGCAATACTTTCCTCACAAACGAAGAAGCGTCGAGAATATGTTAATTATAAGATGAAAACACTTCTATAAATCCGCGGGCCACTGGCTGGCAGCCAAGAATTCCAACAGTCTTAGATTCTATTATGACGATATTTAAGCTATTTAGGCTCAAAGCTTAGGGCTTAGGCTTAGGCTGAGCCTCTGACCTTGGCCCGCGGATCTATAGAAGTGCCAGTTAATGATAGACTTACGTGGTGAACCTCAGCAATCCAGACGGGACTTGTGGATTTCTCCAACATTTCCGTGCGCACTTTGTCGGTGGCGGGCAACTCCACCTCAATCTGCAACGATTCGTGTTCACAGTTCCAATTAACTATACCTTAGTTTCACAGAAGCCAAGCTTGCAAAGTAAAAGGAGCAATAAAAAGACGAAAAAAAGAGAATGAGGTGAGTAAGAGGTCATTTCCCCATTACACTAGTTGTTTAGTTGTTTTCGAAACTCAACTTACTATCATTCCCTTGTGGAAAGGTTCGAGATGACCTCTCATCGGTGCTTCATGGAATGCGCCGATCGGCGCGAACATGCCGAGGTTGAACTTCTCATCGTCCTTCCCGATCGCAGCACGCGCCTCATCTGTCAAAGCTTGAATCCACAGCAGGTCACGCAAACCGCATTAAACTTACAAAGGAAAAACAAGACAAAATAATCAAAGCAACGTCAAAAAGCGCACCGATTAGAACTTGATGCCAGTTCCAGACGGGCTTGTCGGTCCCGTGACGGCTGTCCCCGGGATGCTTGTAGGCGTAGTAAGTGATCTTCATTGTCTGAAGCGAACAAATTATAAAACAAACGGCAGAAAAAGAGTAAAAAGCAACAAACAAGATGCTACTAGTATACTACTTTCATGTTTCAAACTCCTCTTCATGTATTACGGTCGGATAATTCACAGAAAGACGCACACCTCGAATTGCGAACTGACTTTTTCTATTTTTTTTCAAACAAAAACTTTTTTCAAATAAAAGTGTTTTTGAAAAATATTCACGTTTAAAAAAGAGTTTAATCATGCCCAAGCCGATTAAACATTGAATATTTAATAGTATTTCAACGAAATTAAAAAAAACTCAAGGTCGATTCTTTTTCGTTACGGTAAGAACAATCTTCAAACTGCACTTTATTGATAAATATTTCCGAATTTCCGACTGTAACAGCCCACGCCCATCTATCTGAGAATTTGATTCACTGACGATCCTCTTATTCTACTGTTAATAATCATATTTTCAGTTCTTCAGATCCTTTCTTTTCACTGTATCTGTTATGTTCATGTATCTCATTGCTCATAGGATAAAACAATAATTTTATATCGTGTTCTCACCGAGAACAAGAGGAAACATCAAAGGGACGCAACAAGAATAAAAGGGTGGAAATAAAAGGATTGGAACTCGCTTGAATCGCATTGCATCAAAGTACGAGGAATTGAGTCGAGTGACACCTAGAATGGAGGGCAGCGGATGAGAGTGGGGAGGGGGATAAAATCGATAACGAATCAAAGCAGGGAGAGGGGGCTGGGTCCCGCCACGAAGACAACCGAGAGAGAGGACGAAGGGCGAGAGTACGGTATCCTACTGTGACAGTCTGCCCGCGAACCGTAGTAAAACGAACGGGTGGAGGGAAGTCGGTCCTAGTTACTTGAGACGGTGCGAATGAGAGAATGGTGGGTGGGGGCACAACCGGGTCGATGAATCAATACATAAGGGGAAGAGACTACGGTAGATATCGCTGTGGGAGACTCACTGGCTTCGTATGCGGAAGGGGGTACTGTAATGGGGAGAGAGGAGAAATCGATGAAAGGCCACTAGGAGACGACGGGGGTTTCTACCGGGAACGATCGGGGCTAACGAAAAATCAATATTCAGTGATAGCTTAGCTTTGAGAGTCGCTGTGGACTACACCCTTACAGAGTCATACTACGTCGGGAAGGGTCGTTAGAGTACTGCAATTATGGGGAGACGGTGGGATGGGTACGGTAGGGCTACTGATTACAGACAAGTGAAGGCAGATTAGAGATGGTGTAAGGGGTAAAACGGCACCTAATAGCAAAGGGGGCTCATAAGGAGGAACGGGGTCGTTTCATAAGAATCATTTCATAGTAGAGGTTGGACGAACAAAAATCAGCTCATAAAGTGAATAATTGCAACAAAAAACATAATGCGATGTTTTTGAATCGGTTCCTGTGTTGAATGGCAATGAAAAGGGGTTGCCTAAGGTTGAATAATAGGTGAGGGGGTGGTGGACAAAAATCGATAATTGGGCGCATACGGTATCCAACAGAGGAGGAGCGATCGATAAAGAGAGAAAAGAGAGACGAATCAGCGGGGAACGAACGAGATCATCACTAGCATACGGTAGACAACAACGAGTGTTTAGCGAGGAGGAGGGAGGGGGAGATAATCGATCCATATAGTTTAGCAGTGGGGAGTAGGGCAGATTTAATAGATTAGGTCGCGAGTATTTGGAATACCAATCAACGAATCCTACACTAATCAATAGTGGGCGGGGCGGCTAACATGAGATGGAGGGGCACGACTCCTCACATGAGGAATGACTGGGGTGCTGCAGCTGCAGCCGGCTGCTGCTGCTGCTGCGCGGCCAGTTTGGAGAGGGCGAGAAGCGGCTCGAGAAGGGACGACGCAGCGTCAACCTCGGGAGCAGACTGCCCGTTCAACTGCATCAGACCGGCCACGGCTGCAATCGATCGAATTAGCTACCGTATACTGAATTTTGGGGTTTCTGCTCTTCTTCTACGGTATCCGCCGTATTATCGATTCATGTCTCATTATTTTATCATCATCTAATAGAATAAATCCAAGTCCCTGCTCCCTCCTTCCCCCCTCTCACCACTTCGCACTTTCGCCTTGTTTCTCCACTCTTATCGCCTTGCTTTGTCTTCATGATTGGCATTGATCTCCTCATCTTCTCCACTCTCTTTTATTTCTCTGCCCTAGTCGCTGTCCTCTTCTCGCTAATAATCGCATCAGATCACCCCTCATCGACCCCTTTTGTGTCACTCACACACCCAATCATCCTCTCACTTCTGCTCTCTCGTCGTTCAGAGCAGCTAGAGATCATGGTAAAGTGAGAGGCGCACACAATCCCCCGCCCACAGACTACAACAGTCTCGCATCTGGCGCCACTTACACCCTTCTCTCTCCGAATAAACTCTCGAACTTGAGCCCCGAGTGAGCGAAACAAAGCATGGCTATGGCGCCATCGCAAGGTCAGGGTACGAACCACTACACATTCCGATCAGGTCATGTCACTTTACCGCATTACCGTAACCCCTATCTACCTCCAATAGCCGCTCAATAATCGTTTTCTACCGTAATCCTTCTCTAATCTGAAGCTACCGTAATCCCAATCATCGATAGTTATCATACCTTGCTGGTACATGATGGTGGTGAGCACTTGCTGGGCGTAGTTGCCGATCGTCTCCTGACTGATTCCGGCGAGTAGAGGGGACAGACCGTTGTTCTCATTCCCGACTGCGACTCCTCCCAGAAGACCGCCGTTGTTGCTGTTGTTCAAACTGTTCAGTAGCAGACTGCAAATGAGTCAGTAATTGATAGATCCAAAACTACCGTAAGCTTCACTTATTGATTAGATTACTGTAATCTCCAGCGATCGATTCAACACTACTATAATCATCAGTCATCGATCGATCGATCGATCCCCGGCTACCGTACCTTGACAGGGTGTTGCCAATACCGGCTCCGGCCCCGGCTCCGATCAGTGCGTTGCTCGCGAGCACCGACCCGTACGTGGCCGTCGGCTTCAGCAGGCCCATCTGCAATCAATCAATACTGTAATCTACCGTAATCTTCAGTTATCGATAAGATTACTGTAATCTTCAGTTATCTATCGATTTGACTACCGTAACCTCCAGTTATCGATCAACACACACTACCGTAATCTTCAACCATCAATCAATCCATAATCTACCGTACTTCATTGCTCGGGCTGGCCGATGCGCTCGAGTGCGGGCTGCCGATCGGCGACTCCTCGCTGCGCGACATCAACATGCCCACCGGGCCCATGCCTGCAATCCGGTCGTCATAGCTCAGTGGGTAAGGCGTCGCTTTGCGAACGGGAGGGCGCTGGATCAAGCCCACTCGGATGCGAATCTTTTGCCGCTCTTACCTGATCCTAGACTGGCTGCTGCGGACGTCTTTCTTGCTGCGCGGCCGCCATTGCTGGCACGATTGCGCCTCCGTAGCGTCTGCTTGTCCGACAGCTCGGCAACGACCGTCCAGTAGTGACCTGAAGAGATGGATCGAATAGACTACCGTAACCCTCCTTTCCCTTCAAGACATCAATCGATTAGGCTACCGTAACCTCTTCCCTCCAAGACATCGATCGATTAGACTACCGTACTCTCCTCTTCCCTTCAAGACCCCTGCTGGTTTTTTGTTCCCTTGCATGTTTCTCTCTCTCTCTTCCCCTCTTTTGCGTGGTGGTCGTCGAGTGTTGTGTATGTGTTTCTGCCGCTTGGTTGGGTCCTTTGGGAGCCTCCGGGAGAAGGAATGGGAAGAGGAGAAGGAGGAAGAAGAAGAGGGGGACAGCCCCCTCTGCATCGTCTCTCGTATTGAGACGCGGGGCCCCCGCGAGAAACATTCGACATTCCGAGAAAAAAATAGAGGGATAGAATGGGCCTTCTTCTCTTTCCATTTTCCACTAAAGAAGGGCCCGAAAACATCGAGGGGGAGGAGGCTTGAATGGATGTATTCAAGAGTAGCACAAGTATAACAAGGGAGCAGAGGTAAGCAGGAAGCGAGTCCGAGAAACTTTATTACACGAGAACAACTTGCTGATTGGAAAGGGGGGGGGAGGAAGGAGGAGGGGAGCACAACGTCAAGGCATTCAAGTGTAGTTCGAGGAGAGTTTGAAGGATAAGAGGGAGGGAGGGAAACCTTCTACCGTATCCCCATCATGTTTCTTTCGCCAACGTCAGCAGACAAACAACCTACTTTTGCACACGCTAACTCTCTGACGGTAGGAAGAAGGAAAACATTGGCGGGGAGTCGAATGCATAGTCAATTGGTCTCTCTCTCCCTTTCCTCTGAATTATCTCTTCTCTTCCTCAGAACAGGCAGACCTTGCGTGCTACTCTCCCGGGGTCATAATCATATTTCTCCCGTCTCTCTGTTTCTCTATCTCTAGTTTTCTCGGGAGAAATAGCCCCCTAAAGAGCTGCAAAACACGTGCTTTCGACATCTTTCTCTCAATCCACTTCCATACACACGCAAGTTCTCGCGAAATCGCCTCCCCTCTCCCTCTCTGCCCCTTCCGTTTTCCTATTTTGATATCTGGGCATAATCGGCTCTCGCTCTCTGTGACACGCACGGACACAAACGCCATTGCAAACTCGTAAGGGAAGGGAGAAACACTAATCGCTTCAAAAACAAGCGAGTTGCGACAACAGAGGCCATTGCAAAACAGAGATTACTCCGATACCGTAAATCCACGTCATTGGTCATGTTTCGCAAAAACTACCGTACCACTACTACCGTAATCAGCCCAGTTTTTGATAACCAACAAGTTCAAAGCTACCGTACCTACCATAATAGAATCAGTTTCCGATAACCAATTATGGAAAGCTACCGTATCACTCATACCACAATAAAGTCAGTACTCGATAACCAATTATGGTATTCTACCGTACCTACGACGCCGGACGCGTTGGTCTGCTTGAGCGGGAGCTTGACGAAGCAATCGTGCAGCGAGAGATTGTGCCGGATCGAGTTCTGCCATCCCCACTGGTCGGGTCGCAGGCGGTAGTACGGATGCAGCATACGGATCACCTGCAAGCAGCAATCGATCAAATCAATCGATAATTGAGCTACCGTACTAATCGACAACTGAGCTACCGAACCCTATCGCCTGTGAGGCCATCGATAACTATGCTATCGTACTCCTCACATTTATTTATTTTGATGACCAAGGAGAGCACGATTGAATATTCAACTCTCCAATCAAAGGTAGTGTTTCCGTGAAACCTCAATCTTCCCACGGCAAAAACCACGGGATCGCTTTTATTTTTCAAGTGTTTCGCACTCTAATCACCTGAGGCACTCGACAAAGGGCGCGCTACATCATCAATCCACTTGACGCTTATCATATCTCCTCCTACCGTACCTCAGGCACCTACCGTACCCTCCCCTTTCCTGCCCTCAAGGGTGGTCTTCGCCCCTCCAATTTGTTCTGCGTTTTTCCCTCGCCTCCCTCCTTTTCATCTTTGTAGCCCCCTTTAATTGCGCGTCTACGCGGGTCCGATTGTGTGTGTAGAAAATGCCCCCGAATGAATTGCAATCCCCCCTCTGGCTTGGCTCATCGACCATAGTACACCCGGGACCAGTTTGTTTATCCTCCCTGTGAGCCCTGATAAAAAAGAAGCATTCTAAACACTGGAATCGGGCTGTAAACAGCGGGATCCGTCCCTGATTCCTCATAACTCCCCATTGGAATCGCATCATTCTTCCTCGACCCTCTCCATTTCCCCTCCCCGCTGCTCGTCCCTTGCATGTTTTGGACACATTCTCTACTCTTCTTCTCCTCCGAAACGTTTCCCTCATTTTCCGCCTTTTTTGAGACGACGCTCAAGAGAGCCGAGAAACGAGCGAGAGTGTGCAGAGAGAGACTGGAGAGTAACAGACACAAAACAGGGAAGGAGAAGGGCGATGGCTGAGCAAGGGGACCGGAGACTACTTAGCCCTCAACAACACACTGCTGCACTAGGGGCATAGTGATCAAAACAAGTCAAGACTAGAGTCTAGTGTCGATTGTTGTGAGTTCATAACCCGGTTGACCTCTCGTCCCCATCTGACGCCTGCGAGTCGCTGCCAACAACGGATACGTGATAACGGGCTTATCACTTATCACCATCGCTCTCCCCTTGCTCATCACATTTCAAGAACAACCCCAAAAGCATGACGATGTGCAAAACATGACGCGACACCATTGACGGAAACGCGTCAGCATAAAACCTTATTACCCAGGGGAGGTGAGAAGGCAATCGAGAACCTTCTCTCTAAAAGCAAACTGTTCGACTACAGTTCATCGCGAAAATCACATGGTCGTTGAATTTTGACCACTCATATTTGCGCAACCCTCTCACCTCCCCTCACGACTGAATTTTGGCCATTTTACCCGAATGTCCACTATTACGCGCATCAACATATTATTGTAGCGTTAGTTCTGCGCAACCTCCCCTCCCACCATACTATAACCTCTCTCTTATGTTCTAGCCTAAATCTATCAGCCGGTTTCGATCTAGGCGCGTACCAGTTTGCACTATGGAGTCTCATTGCGACGGACAGTGAGAGAGTATTTTTCAAGGTCAGCTTTGCTGCTTTCGCTGCTATCCTTTTCCTCCTTCCTCGATCTCGCACTGTGTCGAAAGTGAGCGATGCGATGCGATAGATGCGATTCAATGAAAAAGTCACAAAACATCCTCCTCCTCCTCCTCCTTCTCAGTACCACCCAAACACACTGTCACAGCAACTGCTCTCTCTCTCTCTCCCTTCCCTGTCACTGTACTTTCGCACGAAACACCGCCCGCCCGCTCAAGGGTGACCAAACATTGTGAAAGAGAGCGCCAATACAACAGGCGCGCAGTCATTTCGTCAGCGCAAAAGCACGCTCCAAACTTGTCTCGCGAATATTCTAGTCCGCGAGCGAGACGAAAGAAACACCATGCACTTCCTGGATTTAGCAACGCGTATGACTAATCGGCGTGTGATCTACCTCTTCCGCCTCGTGCCCGCGCCCTCGTTTGCAATCCTGAATCTGGCGCGCGCCGAGTCGGGCATACACAAACATTACTCAACCAGGGCGGGGGGAATTCCGCCTAGGCAATAGCCAATAGAAAAAAGGAGGAAAAGAAGACTCGAGAAGGAGGAAGAGAAGGAGGAAGAGAACGAGAAAAAAGGATCGTACGAGCAGAGCAGAGCAAAAAAAACACACATGAAAGCACTACAAGCGCGCCTGAGTCATCCCGCAGCACTACAGGTGTGATCAATCGATACCGTATCCTAAACGATACCGTATCCTTAACGTTACCGTATCTTAAACGTCCTAAGCGTAACCGTACCTGGTAGATTTCGTTCAGCTTGAGTCTCTTGTCCGGGCTGCTCTCGATGGCTTCAATGATGAGGTCCTTGTAGCTGAGCGAGGGGCGTTCCATGCCCGCGCCCGCATCCAACTGCAATCAATCCATAATCAATTCATAATGTAAAAGCAAGTCACCCCGTTAGTCTAGGCATTTGCGTCCTGCCGGAGAGCACTGCTAGGCAAGTGATTATTCAAGAGTAATTCAGTCAGGGGGGGCCTAATCTCTTCCTCGGACCTACTTTATTAATCAATCAATAATCTCCCTGAACCCCTCCCCCAGTGTGCCTGATGTTTCCACCCGTCACTTCCTTCTTTACCCCCAGACCTCGGGTAAATTGCTATTTTTACTCTCAGTCGCCTGCCTTCCTTATCCAATCAGAGATTGCTTTCCTGCTACTCGGCATGCAAAAGTCGCGCCTGCCTGCTGTTTTTCTCGGCCGCAAACCCCGCAATTCGAGGTATTTTGAGTGTGTCTCGATTCTGTGCTGTTTCTCCCCTCCACACGCAAACGCAGGATAGGCTCGAAAGAATGACAAATCACGAGCAAACATGATCGAGTTTAGTATGAGGGGAGGGGGAAACACAGACGACGGCTTTGTGAACGAGTAATTCAGAGCGAGCGGAGAAGAAAAGGAGGGGAGAAATTGTGAAAATATGATGGGCGGAGGGGGGCAACAGATTCGAGTGAGCGACAACAGTGTTCAGTGTTTCTCTCAACATGTTTATCTAACTGCCTCTTCCCACTCTATTCATCCCATGATCATCAGGCAGAAACTAACTGAGCAAAACATCACGTTACTCTCATGAAAACACCACGCCTTGTCAGCACGTCCACTTCCCCCTTGCTAGACAATCGTCGTCTCTTACCGTATCTTTGACGGCTTCCCACTTCCCCTAGTCTGCAATATCTCTATCTACCGTATCTTTGCCTGCTTCTATTCACTCTATACCACATAAACAGTGCGTTGACGGCTCCCACCACTTCCCAATCCACTACCGTGCCACCCTCTCCCCTACCGTACCTTGGAGGGCGATGCGGACGTTCCCTCGGACGAGGTGATCATCGACGGGCTCGTGGACGAGATGGACGGCGTCGTTGACGTGGGCGCCTTCAGGAGGGAGGGCGAGGCGGGCGAGAACGCCGACGGACTGAGCGGCTGCGGCTTCTGCAGCAGGGCTGCAGGGGACGCGGGCGCCGACAGCGAGTGCTGCTGCAGGTGCTGCAGCGGCAGCTGTTCCTGCTTGATCTGCGGCATGCCCATGGAGGCGAGCACTGACTGGAGGGAGAGTGAGGGAGGTGGAGGGGACGACGATGAGGTCGTCATCTGCACGTCGGGAGAGGTGGGCGCGGAGGCCGACGGCGACGAGTCACACGACGACGAGGGAGACGCGCTCCCTGCTGCAGCGGCTGCAGCTGCTGCAGCGATGCGCGCCTGCAGCAGCTCGAGTGACGAAGGCGGCAGGGCGAGTATCGACGACGCTAGGTCCATCGGTGGAATTCTGCAATTAGGTGGCGATTAGAATGGGGAATCTGGAGGGGTCGGGGCCGGGGAATACAAACACGGAAGCGAGAAACGGAGACATACACATGCAAAACGGACACGGCACGCAACGAGAAAGAAGAAGAAGTGTCGAGCAGCGGTCAGACTTTTTGCATTTGTGCGACCACTGCTCTCGTAAAAACGCGAATGATTGCGAGAAAATATATGTGAAAAAGTACGCGAAAGATGTGGGGTGAATGGTGACGGGTGAGGAGTGAGCCCAATAGCACATGCGCGATAGATAGGGCTAAATGAGATCAGCCGAGGAGATACTGCAGCCTCCTCCCTTCCATCCCTCCTCCTATGATACCGAATGGTACGAAAACGGCGCGCGACTATGCACTAACAACCTAAATTAAGCAAATGATGACAGTAACTCATCGTGTCTGGGGGATCTCAAGTGCATCTCCTTTTGATATCCCCTGAGGAGTCAAGCTAGCGCGCGCGACAAAGGACTACGCTCAGACTGTTAAATCACGATGTGCTGATCACAAGACGAAGAGGGGGAAATAAAGAGAGACGGAAATACGCGCGCCTGGGTAGAAACAGCGCCTCTTATCACAAAACAGCCGAAATCGTGTGAGCGCGGAGGAATGGAGGGGGCGGAGCTATGGGGAAAGGTAAGAAGAAGAAAGGAGAGGGGAAAAGCACTACGATCGCCTATATTTGCACCATGTGCGAGAGAGAGAGAGAAGTTGTGATGATTCGATGGGATGGGGAGGCAGAGAGAGCGAAGCCGGCGAAAAGTACAAGGGAAGAACTTCGCGAAAACATCCCCGCCTGACTAGACATCGAGGGGTGAGGGGGGGGGGAGCAGAAAGGGGCAACTGACCCCTCCCCTCCCTGCTACTGCGACAAGCAAGGCGGAAGGCCGCTGCATGTGTTTTCGTGTCCGTTTGAGCCCCAAATTCTCTCACTAGCCGCGCCAATGACTATTCACCCGAGAGGAGACCCCGAGCACCCGCAGAGTACAGCGCATAACACAGTCTATTTCCTCACCCCTCCCGTGCAGCCAAAGTGCATCATCTACTCGACTGCGGGCGTACCTATCCGCGCCTTCCCCCAAAGTACAGTATACTCAATCAATCAGGGCGGCGGGAAGTAAACACGAGTGTGACCTAGCGAACTCCCCTCTGCACCCCCTGACACTACCCGATCGTTAAAACATAGTCATTTCGACTGCGTGTTTGTCTGTGGGGGAAGGAGAAGAGGCGCTCAGCTTGTTTTGAAACTCTTTTTCTTTCGGACGGGTTGGGAGGGACGGACTTTGCGTGTGTGTGATTAGTTGACTAAGCGAGTGAGTGAGTGTAGGAGAGGCGGGATCGAGTCAAACGATCCGTCAAACGATCGCGAGAAAAAACTGGCAATCAACAACAAGTCATGGTCACAAATGGCAACACTCCAAAGGGTACACAGTCACTCTGGAAAGGGAAGGGGAAAGCATGAGTAATGATGTGAGCCCACGCCTAATCGATCAATGGTCCTACCGTAGCCCCGTCGCGCTGTGGTAGATCATCTAGGCCAGTGGATCTGTCTACGCTGTCTGCTAATGATATAAATCATGAGAGGGAGAGCGGGGGTATCTAACCCACTAAACTCGTCCCCCACTATCAGCATCGCTCCTAAACAACACGCATCAAAGCACGTGTCATCTTCCAGCCATAATCGGGAGAGGAGGAATGACAAAAACAAGCGGCTTGGAGAGGGGAGGAGGGTGAGTGATCGTGAGAATGAATGGATCAGGAAAGGGAAGGAAGGATGGAGGGAGGAGAGATCAGTGATGAAATGATTAGGGGGTTTGCTTCTGAGTGCACTGCATCTACATCAGTAACGCCTATCATCACCTACGTCTATCATATCATCTATCGGATCAGCATGCCTCCTACTTGCCCCCTAACAGCGCAACGACCGCAGCTGCTATCCCCTAGACTCCGCCCCCTTGTTTTGAACCTTTCCTCCTCTAGAAACACTGCGGCGAGGAGATCGATGGGCTGCAGTGCTACTACTCGGAAATGGAAAGGAGGCAGGGAGGGACGAGGAAGGGAGGGGGTCAGAGGGTAGCAAGAAGAGGGAGGGGGGAGTCGGAAGAACGAGCTTCGTCCCGCTGAAACCCGGCTGTGTTGTGTTGTCCAGAGCGAGAGGAGAAAAAAGGGGCGGGCGCGGGCCCGAGGGCGCCGTCCAATTCCAAACATTTTTCTTACACGCAAAGCCCAGCTCGGAGCGGGCGGCGAGAGGCCGGGCGGAGGGGAGGGCGCAGCGGGGAGAGGAGGACGAGGGCAGGGGGGGGGGGAGCGGGAGCAGAAAAAGGGGACACGGAAGACGAAGGGGAGGAGGAAGAAGGAAAAGGCTTGGAATAGAAGACGTTTCTTCTGCAGAAAACGATGGGTCTTTGGGACCCTCGAGCAAGAACATCTCCTATCATCATCTACGGCATGATAGGACGTTCGACTGATAGCGATACCGTAACCACTACACATCTCCTACAGTCTAGCCGCATCACACTCGCGAATTACGTTCTCTACCGCAACAAATTCCAGAAAATTCTCTCGCTCACTCACTCAAATCTCGTTAAACACCGTCACGCGGGACGGTAGCACAACACAAATGTTGTGGAAGTGAAGGAGGAGAAGATGGAGATGGGGAGAGATACAGGCGGAGGTTAGCAGAGAACTCATTGTATCTCTCCTCCCTTCATCAGGACGAGCAGAGAAGGGAGGTGGTGAGAGAGGGCAAAGGGTAGTAGGGGGGGAGAGAACTACCCAGTTGTGATGATTCTTTCCACCGAGAGGTACAGAACGGGCGGAGAGAGGGGGACAGGGGTGCAAAAAACGGCTCGCGCGGTGTCGAAAGGGGGGACACTAGCACACCAAAGGTCAGCCAAAAACGGCCGGCTAGCCGGCCCTTGGTCAACAACACATTTTTCGTAATGCCCCTGCCCCTACTTGCGTGAGAAGAAAAACTATGCGTTGAATTGGGTGTTGATTAGAGGCAAAGGAGGAAGAAAAATAGGGGAAAGTTGGAAGGAAAGGATGCTAGGGGACAGGCGAAATGTGTGACCGAAAGGGTAAAGCAGGAAGAAGGATGAGGAGGAGGGGAGTGAACAGTGTTGCCTTTTGTGACCTACTTGCATGGTCTGCAGGTCGACTAGAATGGAGGGGGTGCACTATTGTTGAAAATACGATGCTGATCGCTACTTTCCATATGACCTCTTGTGTTGACCAGACAGGGACATCGTGGGATCATGTAAATCGGAGGAGGCGATCTTTTGATCGTATTTTTCTTTATCAGAATCGCTAACTAATCAATAATTTCGATCTACCATCAGAGGCTTGGAGGGGAGGGAAGGGGGCGCCTAGCGCGCTAGCGCGCTTTCACCGTGTGGAGAAAATGCAAACTGATAGGAGCGAGTCGGGCGGAGGAGGAGTGAAACGAGGGGGGGGGGAGAGGAGAAGAGAAGAGACTGATCTCATCCAATGATAACACCGACGCCGCGCGCCGCAATTTTTGGGGCTGTATTTGCGTGCTTTTGTGTTGCGCTGTTGAGTGAGCGCATCAGACTGTCTGTTGCACAATGATAAGGGTGGCGGCGATGTAGGAATGACAGAATCTCTTCTTTTTCGATCACCTATCGTCGCTCTGACCGACGAGAGATTGTGTGAAATTGAGAGAGACACTAGATCACAGCTACGAAAGGGTGGAAATTGTGGCTGACACACGTTGCTGTGATGACAATATTATGAGACAAGAGATAAGGGCGAGCGTGCACGCTAGGGGCCGCGAAACATCTCATTGCGCTCATTGCGCGATCAAGAGATCAACGCTACCGTACCCCTCTCCGCCTATCGTAACCTGGATACCGTAGCCCGGATACGGTTGGAACGCTGATCTACCCTGGCGCGCTTAAACGCTCGACCGCTCAGCAAGTGCTTTCTATCGGAAAAAAAGGGGAGGAAGGGGACACACGAACAGGAGGGGAGACTAGTTTCGACCAAATCCCCCTTTCTTCCCCCTCTCCTCTCCCTCTCCCACTGAATTCACAATAAACATTTTCAGCGCGCTAAAGGGCGATTGGATAGGATGGGAAAGGACGGGGGAATAGAGAATAGGTAGACGGTCTATGAGATAGCACGGACAACCTAGAGAGCGCAGCACGAAATCGCTCCCTATCCCCCAGCAGCGCCCAACCCGGTTTTGTGTTGCTCCAGCTTCGAAAAACGAGAGAGAAGGATGAAAGCAGCGAGAGGATGCTGACCATTCAGCCCCTCGATACTCTTGCACTTTCGAAACTGTCTAAGAGAGGGGGGGGGGAGAGGGGAGGGAAGGGGGCTCCAACCAGGATGCTACAACAAACTGCTTTGACCCTGTTTTGAGAGGAAGGAGCGAAGGACAAACGGCGAAATAGCGCGCATAGCTCACGCAATTCTACGCGCGCGCGCTTTGTTGTATTATAAGATCAAGCAAGAATGCAGCAGGAAGGTACCTTCCTTTAAATGATCAGAGACCCTCACCCTTTCTACATTTTCAGAAAAGTTCAGAATCTACCCAAATGGATGAGATCAGCACCTACCTTCACTCTATTTGTTGCATAGAAATCTTGAAAACCCATTTTCGATAACTAAGCTCAGGAGGATCAAGCCAAATCATCGATTGTTTCAGCTGTTTAAAGATCAGAGGTCGCCCCCCCTTCCCTTTCCATTCCATTCTCATCACAAAGAACACGCACCACTTCTCTCCATCACTTCATCCCATCACTTGCCCAAACTCCTCTTTCCGCTCTCACGAAATAATCCGCTTTCGCCCTTCTTGTCAGCGACAACGACAACGCGCGAGTTTGTGTGCGCGTTTCGAAAACAGCACATTACCGTAACCTACCGTATTTTTCTATAACTTACTTGTGCTCAACCGTACCCGTACTCATTACCGTACTTCCCCTAGACTCTACTCCCTAGCCTCGGCCACAGTCAAGTACCCACGCGTGCTCTCTGACCAACAGCCTCGATCGCTTTGCTTTTTGCACTCCTGTACACTAGACGTGTTTCATCTCCTTGCTTACTATTGAAATCGCCCCGCAGTCTCAAAGGAGGAGAAGAAAGGAGGAGGAAATGAGCCCGCGCGACTCGACTCGACTAAGTGCCTCAAACTTTGCTCTGCTCTAGACGCAGTTCATACAACGGGTCTAGGAACCACACAGCGAGGGTCTAGAGACCCAGAGATCATCGCACCAACTGAGATACAACGATCAATTCTTCGGTGAATAAAAAGGCAGATCAACATTCAGCTACAGCAGCTGCGCAACTGATGATGATTCAGCGGATCGCGATGAAAGCAATGCAACCGGCGGATTTCATCAGACTTGTGTCTGAATCAGGACTGAATGGTGGGCACGGCGCCATACTGTCCTTCTGGCGACCCAAGTGATCCCGCTGCTCTCTGATTCCGTACAGGAAATTGCGCGCGCAGGCTGGCGCAACCAGCGGAAGAAGAGAGAAACACAGGACAGGGGCAAACACTGTCCCAATCACCTCCTGATTCCACTCTCCCCCCCTCCCTTTGCCCCTAGTCTCTCCTCCCCTCCTCCCCTCCTCCTCTCCCCTCCCTTGCAACACACTCTGCACCGAGAGAGGAGGGATACAGAATACAAGAGCCCTGCTTTTCTCCTCTCGCTCTCGTAATGATAACAGATAAGCGAGTGGTGACGTACTTTCCTAGAAAGAAAAGAGACAACAGCCCCTCACTCTGCCAGTTACTCTTTAACGAGCTTTTCTCCAAAGTAAGCTACTCAGACTAGACTTCGGAGGTCAAAGGTCGCGAACCTCGCCTATCGATCAGAAAGATCAAATATCATCGCATTCCAGATGCCGGAGGTCTGCAAGAGGGGCGCAGACTCTGGAATGCCTCTCGGGGGTCTCTCTTTCTGTCCTCTCTTCTTCTCTAGGGAAAAGAAACGGGCAAACGAATGGGAAGAGGAGGGAAAAGGCGAGAAGCTCTGGGAGAGCAGAGCAGGGAGTTCAATTGATCAACACTCGACCACAGTTCACTACATTCATTGTTTTTCTCACGATATCTAAACTTACTCAAGGTGTCAGGAATATTACGTAGGCCTTGCCATACCCAATCTTACAAGCATGCTCGTAGCTTGAAAACCGCAACATCACTATGATTGTGGTTTGTTTTTCCCACAATTTCTCGCATTTGTATCCCAGAAACACGTCAAATAAAGAGATGGCGCAGAATGGCTGCAGAAGTTCAAGTGATCAATCACGATGAATCAGAGAAGTGGAGATAGAGAGAATGATAGGGAAAATTCGGGGCGGAAAAGCGGAAAATCGGAGAGAAACAACTTCAATGCAAATGCGTCGATATTACGAGGACAGATGCGTGATTGCTTTTTCGATCGGGAAGAGGAGGAAGAAGGGACACGCGTTCTATCTGACTGATCAGAGCGAGCGAGATAGCGTGTGAAATGGGGAGAGCAGTGAAACGGATTGGAAACGAGTGAAACATCTGCATACTATAGGGCGAATGGAGAGGGGGATCAGGCAGTTTGATGTCTCACCTGTCCGTGGAAAGCACACATCACAACAGCTCATTTCAGCATCAAGGCTGGAAATAGGAACCAATGTCGCTCGGAAAATCAGAGCTCAACAAATCACGCCTACATACATTATGACACAATGAGATCACAGCTCGCCGTCATCAATACTACAGTACTACTAAGCTGCGTCCTGGAGCTATCAATCTTACCGTAACCGTCCCTCGAGCCAGAATCCACGCTATGGCGTTGATCAACGAACACAGGAGGGAAGTGCTTGCTCACAAGCGCGGGAACGGGAAGCAGGCGAGAGAGGGGAAGAGAGAAGGGAAGAATAAGCAACATCCTTCGAACCAGTCTGCCCCTTTCCCGAAGAGTCCACTCTTTTTCCACCATCTCGCTTAGGGCCAAACACTGACTGAGAGGAGGGGCTCACAAGGAAATGGTGGCGCGCGCCCAAAAGCGTGCACGCTTTGCGCTTTGAGAGAGAGATGGAAGGAGGGGAGGAATAGAGGAGAGAGAGAGAGGGGAGGAGAGGGAAGGCAGATAGCGAGAGATAGGAGGAGGGAGGCGGAGGAGAACTCGTTTAGTGTGCTCTCAAATTCCTCGGTCGCGATGTTTCCCTTCCTCTCTCAATAGCGCTCAAAACTCTCACCATCCTTTCTCACGTGAGCCACACGACAAAGTGCAAGATCAATCGATCGATACGGAGGAGGAGTTACCGTAATCTTCCTCGCATGACCCGCAATCAGGGCCGCGAAGAAGACCTACACTGATGAGGCTACTCGTATCTGGGGGCAAAGGGCGGGAAGGAGGGAGAAAATAGCCCCAGGCAAGGAAGTTAGAGGGAGAGGGAGATGAGGAGAGATATTGCAGAGCAAAGTTCTGGCCGGAGCCTTCTGCAGAGAGGGAGGAGAGAGAAATTGGGCACGGGAGGATTCCAACCAATAAACGAGAAAATTCGAAAAAAGATTGGAACCTCGTCTAGTAGCGAAATCGCTCAGCAATATGGCGTCTGTCTATAATTCCGCGGTTATTTTGATAACTAAAATCGGCAAATTTTTGCACATTCTGGGAGCACTAAACAATCAAAACGCGCGATATTAGCACAAGATGCAGAATCACCACGCACTTCCCACCACACTACATTCGTCTGAAACGCGACTTGACTCCCCCTCGAAACAACGACTTGATCAACTCTTACCCTTCAATCCTACCAGCCTCCCTTCTTCCGATATCGTCCGCTCTCTCAAGAGTACTACGCGCGAGTGGTGGGGAAACATTGCAAACGCCTGTGCTTTCCCCCTCTTTCCCTCCTCTCACAACTCCCCACCAAATACAAACAAATACAAGCACACACATTCACAAAACCTTTCTACCGTATAACCACTCAGAGTACACGCAATATATCCCTAGCGCCTACCCTAACCCAATATGGGGGGTAGGTCATAACAAACAAGCCCCCCCCCTCTTCTATCTCTCTCGAGGAGCAACTCCACTCTAGCGGAGAGGGGCTAGGCTCTGTGAAACACCCCGCTGAAAGGGCCACTCAGGGAGAGCCCGCGGAAGAGGCGGAAACATTCGAAAACAAGGCTCTGCTCGCTGATGACAAGGGAGGGAGAAGAGCGATGGGGCTCCTCCCTTCGCCTGCTCTTTCATTGACTATGGCCACGAAAGAGTGCGCAGCATGCTTGAACATTCTGCGACTGCTCACTTCATTCCCCATGATCCCTTTTCAGTCAGTCTGTACGATATAGCTCGCGGAACGAGGATAGGGCTAGGAACGAGGGGTCAGAAAAAGGGAGGGAGAATAGGATGGAAAAGGAGAGTGATCGTCTGCGGGCCAACCCAATATTGTCCTCATGAATTGTTTAGGGGCGGCGGAGGACGAAGGGGAAGAGGAGAAGGAGGAGAAACAAAGTGAACGAGCTGCTCGTTGTTTTCGAAGAGAAAGGGAGAGCAGCGCCCAAAACCTTGTCTCATTTCCCTCGAGAGGTCGGAGGGCAGGGAGCAAGAGGTCGTTGTGTTGAGACGAGGGGAACGATGGGGGGGGGGGGGATCTGAAACAGAGGAACAATTCTAGCGGATGCGGTAACCATCACTAATACGATAACAACGACGCGCCTCGGACCAAAAAACATTCCATGCTCGAAAAACAACAGTAACAAGTGGGGGGGGGGATCATTAATCGGCCAGCTAACTGGGCGCTTCTCCCTCAAATGTAGGCCAATCGGAGTGGGTGGTTGATCTTTTCGTACTACTTCTTTCCCTAACGCATCGAGATCGCTCAAAATAGAGAGATTTGCTGGAAAAAGTGTGCGGAATGCAACAAGACGATCAGCGAGAAGCAAAAACAGATCATCAAGGTGGAGAAACCGAATGGATAGAAAGGGGGACGATAGGCGAGGAATAGGGAGACGGAGAAGAGGGAACTCGATCAAAATAAGGACATCGCAGCAGCACCGTATAAGCGGTCACTGATCAACACTTGATCAATAGGATGAAGGGAGGAATGCATCTAGCTTATTCTCACTAGGTCAGCACCCCCTACCAGCACTGTAGAACAACAACATCTAATATCATTATGCAGGGACCAATCGTTGTCGTTTGACCAGTCTTGTCCAAAGGCATGCTAGGAGCTAGCACATGAGTCTGACGAGTACGGTATACCGTTCAAAACACTCAGGCGCTAGGAAGTGGTCCACCTTCCTCGTCTCCTTACCACTGTTAGTCTCCCACTGAGGGGAGGTTGCACTATCGTGCTATCGTTTGCGCTCGTGTATTGCGCCATCGCTGTTGCCTGTTGTATGTTGACTGTAAGAAGGAGGGGCGAGGCGGAAGCTCTCGTCCCTCTCGCTTCCTTGAGGCCCTCTCTCCTCCTTCTCCATCGCCTATCGTCCATAATACAAGACGAGATAGTGTGGGAATCTGAGATAGTCAAACCACCACTCCCGAGCTCGCACACTCACAATGCCAACAGAGTGGCCGCGGGGGGGGGGGGGGGGTCTGCTCCGAGGGCAGGCGGAGCTCCTCCCGGCCAGGAAGAGGCATGTTTGTTTTTGTCCCCCTTCTTCCCCGTTGCGAGACGACTCTGCCATTCTTCCTCACTCCTCTTAGGATCACAAAAAGCAACCAGAAGAGAGAGACGGAGTGGGAAGACGAAACTCTTCCGGGAACGGAAAGAAGAATGAAAGAAACACCGTGGACGGAAGTGGCCGCCGAGCACACGCATCGGCTCCCTTTCACGTACGCATTCCTTATTCAGGGGACCCTGATCAGGGACTATAGTACCCCGTTAACATTAAGTGCAAGTTCCAGGAAACTATCAGGAACTTTAGCCGTCGACTTAGGACCCTAGAGCTTTGCATCATCGAAATCAAGCTAAATCAGGTCCTGCTGTACCCCATTAGCCTTCCGTTTAAGAAGCAGCATCAGATCAGAGCTACCGTATCCCTCGATCTGACTGACTATTTCATCCCGCTCTCAAAATAAGTTCGTCTGGCCACGTCACACGTCCGCGGGTTTCCAATCAACTAATTAGGGCAGAGGATCATCCTCTTCAAGGACTTCTTCTTCTTCTTGCCGTCTCTTCCTTCCACTCCGTCTCTCTTCATCTCCAACTTGGGATAGTTCAAGATACACCAGGAGATCATACATTCTTGCTTCCCTCTTCAACACACTACACGCTCACGTTCTCTTCCTTGAGCAGGAGCAGATTATTAGGATATGAGGAAAGGAAAGCAACTCGCTCTCTCTCTCTTTCCCTCATCTCTCAAGAGATGAGAGGCCCTAGAGAGCGCACAAAAACACTACGCCAATTGCTCTACCGTATTCCGAGATCATACGGATCAAATAAGAATAATATAATATTAACAATGGCCGACTACGGTCGAGCGGTTATCAGTAGCCTTCCGCACTCTACGACTATTTCATTCAGGCACACTAACTTTCCTACCGTAATCTCCAACCTCCCGGAACGGGATACGCGACAGAGACCACACATCATCGCCCACAATAGCCGTGTCCTGATTAGCGATGGCTCTCTCGGAGGAGAAGAGGAAGAGAAGGGGTACTTTCTAAAGGAGGGAGAAAGGAGGAAAAACAAAGGACTCTTTTCGTTTCTCCGTCTCATCAATAATTCGCTGCAAGACTTCCGTGCGCGCTGACACTAGAAACAGCTTTGAGTGGGCAGGAAGAAAAGTTAGAAAGATCGGCAGCTACCGTCTCCATCACCTACAGAGCACCTCTTTCCTACCGTCTCCATCACCTACAGAGCACCTCTTTCCTACCGTCTCCATCACCTACAGAGCACCTCTTTCCTACCGTCTCCATCACCTACAGAGCACCTCTTTCCTACCGTCTCCATCACCTACAGAGCACCTCTTTCCTACCGTCTCCATCACCTACAGAGCACCTCTTTCCTACCGTCTCCATCACCTACAGAGCACCTCTTTCCTACCGTCTCCATCACCTGCAGAGCACCTCTTTCCTACCGTCTCCATCACCTGCAGAGCACCTCTTTCCTACCGTCTCCATCACCTGCAGAGCACCTCTTTCCTACCGTCTCCATCACCTGCAGAGCACCTCTTTCCTACCGTCTCCATCACCTACAGAGCACCTCTTTCCTACCGTCTCCATCACCTACAGAGCACCTCTTTCCTACCGTCTCTCACCTACAGAGCACCTCTTTCCTACCGTCTCCATCACCTACAGAGCACCTCTTTCCTACCGTCTCCATCACCTACAGAGCACCTCTTTCCTACCGTCTCCATCACCTGCAGAGCACCTCTTTCCTACCGTCTCCATCACCTGCAGAGCACCTCTTTCCTACCGTCTCCATCACCTGCAGAGCACCTCTTTCCTACCGTCTCCATCACCTGCAGAGCACCTCTTTCCTACCGTCTCCATCACCTACAGAGCACCTCTTTCCTACCGTCTCCATCACCTACAGAGCACCTCTTTCCTACCGTCTCCATCACCTACAGAGCACCTCTTTCCTACCGTCTCCATCACCTACAGAGCACCTCTTTCCTACCGTCTCCATCACCTGCAGAGCACCTCTTTCCTACCGTCTCCATCACCTGCAGAGCACCTCTTTCCTACCGTCTCCATCACCTACAGAGCACCTCTTTCCTACCGTCTCCATCACCTACAGAGCACCTCTTTCCTACCGTCTCCATCACCTACAGAGCACCTCTTTCCTACCGTCTCCATCACCTACAGAGCACCTCTTTCCTACCGTCTCCATCACCTGCAGAGCACCTCTTTCCTACCGTCTCCATCACCTACAGAGCACCTCTTTCCTACCGTCTCCATCACCTGCAGAGCACCTCTTTCCTACCGTCTCCATCACCTACAGAGCACCTCTTTCCTACCGTCTCCATCACCTACAGAGCACCTCTTTCCTACCGTCTCCATCACCTACAGAGCACCTCTTTCCTACCGTCTCCATCACCTGCAGAGCACCTCTTTCCTACCGTCTCCATCACCTGCAGAGCACCTCTTTCCTACCGTCTCCATCACCTACAGAGCACCTCTTTCCTACCGTCTCCATCACCTGCAGAGCACCTCTTTCCTACCGTCTCCATCACCTGCAGAGCACCTCTTTCCTACCGTCTCCATCACCTACAGAGCACCTCTTTCCTACCGTCTCCATCACCTACAGAGCACCTCTTTCCTACCGTCTCCATCACCTACAGAGCACCTCTTTCCTACCGTCTCCATCACCTACAGAGCACCTCTTTCCTACCGTCTCCATCACCTGCAGAGCACCTCTTTCCTACCGTCTCCATCACCTACAGAGCACCTCTTTCCTACCGTCTCCATCACCTACAGAGCACCTCTTTCCTACCGTCTCCATCACCTACAGAGCACCTCTTTCCTACCGTCTCCATCACCTACAGAGCACCTCTTTCCTACCGTCTCCATCACCTACAGAGCACCTCTTTCCTACCGTCTCCATCACCTACAGAGCACCTCTTTCCTACCGTCTCCATCACCTACAGAGCACCTCTTTCCTACCGTCTCCATCACCTACAGAGCACCTCTTTCCTACCGTCTCCATCACCTGCAGAGCACCTCTTTCCTACCGTCTCCATCACCTGCAGAGCACCTCTTTCCTACCGTCTCCATCACCTACAGAGCACCTCTTTCCTACCGTCTCCATCACCTACAGAGCACCTCTTTCCTACCGTCTCCATCACCTACAGAGCACCTCTTTCCTACCGTCTCCATCACCTACAGAGCACCTCTTTCCTACCGTCTCCATCACCTACAGAGCACCTCTTTCCTACCGTCTCCATCACCTACAGAGCACCTCTTTCCTACCGTCTCCATCACCTGCAGAGCACCTCTTTCCTACCGTCTCCATCACCTGCAGAGCACCTCTTTCCTACCGTCTCCATCACCTGCAGAGCACCTCTTTCCTACCGTCTCCATCACCTGCAGAGCACCTCTTTCCTACCGTCTCCATCACCTACAGAGCACCTCTTTCCTACCGTCTCCATCACCTACAGAGCACCTCTTTCCTACCGTCTCCATCACCTGCAGAGCACCTCTTTCCTACCGTCTCCATCACCTACAGAGCACCTCTTTCCTACCGTCTCCATCACCTGCAGAGCACCTCTTTCCTACCGTCTCCATCACCTACAGAGCACCTCTTTCCTACCGTCTCCATCACCTGCAGAGCACCTCTTTCCTACCGTCTCCATCACCTACAGAGCACCTCTTTCCTACCGTCTCCATCACCTACAGAGCACCTCTTTCCTACCGTCTCCATCACCTACAGAGCACCTCTTTCCTACCGTCTCCATCACCTGCAGAGCACCTCTTTCCTACCGTCTCCATCACCTGCAGAGCACCTCTTTCCTACCGTCTCCATCACCTGCAGAGCACCTCTTTCCAACAGATTCACTATACCCGTGTTAAAACGAGTCGATTATCCACAAACAGATAAACTGTATCCTCGGCTACCGTACTCCTCCGCGTCCCTGTGGGACTCAAATACCTCCTCCCTCTCTTCCTCCAGTGAACCCAGCTGCAGAAACACTCATGCTCATGCGTCACTCGACCCTCCACTCTCCTCTCTCTCTCCCATCAGAAAAAGCTCTATTTTCTGTGCTCGTATTGAGAGAAGAAACATCCCTCCCGAGAGATAGATGGAGAAAGGCTGTCAAAACAGAGGAAGAGACGGAATGGGGGGGGGGGCTCTTCGTTCTGCACACTTTATCGACGATCAGCCAACAATAGAGATCAGGCAGTTTCGAGAGACGCAGAAGAACATTCTGCGAGGAATGGCCGAGCGAGCGCAAAAACGCAGCTACTAGGGATCAGAGGGCAGAGTTTCTCTCTCGAAACTCCCATTCCCACAATAATCCTCTTACTGCACTCGTTTTCGAAACAACTCGACGTGATATTGCGAACCTCTTTCGCTCACCAGAGCAATGTCGGCATGGGGATTGGGGAAGGTATCGACGCAAGGTGCACATACAACCTTTTTGCGTGTATTTCATCTCTTGTCGAAAAGATGTCATTCAGCTTGAAAGCGCTCTGCTATTTCCTTGCTTGTTCAAGGCAGTATCGAGTTCATCGATAACTTCCTAAAATCACGCGCTATCGTGCCCTCGAAATGCCATTACCATTCACACTAGCTAGAGACTGTATCCAACGAAGAGAGTGAACTTACATCACTCCACTCAATAAACGCGGACGCGCGTGCTAAACATCGTGCAACACCTCTTCTCTAATGTTTCCGTTATGCTCTCGCATTGTTCTCTTCTCGCAATGAAGAGACAATCATTGCCTCTCTTCTTCACTCGTCGGTTAGACAACGCCAGAGATTACGCTCATTTGAGAGACTCAGACACATAGTGCGATGCTCGAACAATAATCACAACACTCTGCAAACAGGCAGCCACATCTCGCTCATTTTCCCTCTTGTTAGAGGAGAGAAAAGGGCTCTCGTTTCTCTCATCAGCGCGCTCGTCTCTTCATTCCACACAGTATCTAGTCGGCGGTTACGGTAGAAGCGCGAAGGGGTTGCTTGCTTTTCAGCCATCACTCGATTCTCTCCCTGCTTCTTCATCACTACCTCTATCTGAGCATCGAGACTGTACGGAATCGAGATAGCGACGATGTTGTTCTTGCTTTTTTGCTCACGATAGAGGGAAGGAGATAGAAGAGACGGTGAGGAATCAGACGGCCAACGTCTTCGAGAAGAAGGGGAGAACATGAGGAACAGTGTTCACTGACGTAAGCAGGGAGAGAATCTTCTCCTCGCTCTGACGATCGAAGATTACCGTAGCCATAGCGCACGTTGTTTCAAATTATGCGCGCGATGGGCCAGGGACCTAATCAACATTATCACCTTTTCCAGGCGAATCTCGGATACAAAGGTGCACGATAGGTGATCGGATCAAAAACAATAAAGAGAAGCGTGCAAAAGAGAACTCATAAAACAGTGTAAATATACGATTCAATAACCAGATCTCAATAATATGCAATAAGAACGATTCACAAATATACAATCGCGCATCACCTTACACGCGGAACCAGTGTGCTACTACTACGTATTATTACGTTCCTTCGCCCTCCACAGCTGGAAAAAAGCCTAATAAAACGAGGGGCGCGAGACGCAAGAGCGGAAGTTTGCTCCCCTCCTCGCATGCGATGCAGTAGTAATGAGCGAGCAATGTTCATCGTCTCTTCGTTTCCCCTGATCTCTCGCTTTGTCTAACCAGGAAGGGATCACTAGAACTGGAGAGTGCTGCTCGTTTGAACGCGCGGATGAAATGAAGAAAGGATAGTGCAATTCATTCCGAGGAATTCACGAGTAGTTGAGAAGGGAGGGACGAAGAGTGTCTGATACATTGAGGGACTTCCTTTTCCCTCCCTTCGAGGAATGTGTGAGCGGAGTAGTGAACGGATAATCGGCTGCATCCTCATTCAAGCGTGCGAAAACGATGTTTTGTTGTTTTATGTTGTAGACTTTGCACTTCAATAAATCCCGGGGAAATTCCGTGATATTCCGCTGTTTAACGTGATTCAGTCATTGTCCTCATTCTGGACCCTGACTAGCATGCGAAGATTCCCAAAAGACATCTGAATCCCCGTGAAGATGCTCGATGAGCTTGAGACAAGGAAGGAGTGGGAGAAAAGAAGGGACAGGACGACAGAGGTCTTACGCAGGCAAGAAAAGCAAGATGATCCCCTATCTCGCTCCTGCTGCATAGAGTATAGGGGAAGGAAGCGAAATATGATAGTGTCAATTTGGAGAAGCGGAGAAAGAGGATGTTGAGAACGACAAAACATCACGAACGACAGACACGAGCATGACATCAGGAGGTCACCGTAGCACTACTACCATATCCACACATCAGAAGACCTTTGCCACATCTTCCTGTTACGGCCGTTCCTCGATCCCGTACGCTAGAAACATAAGCGAACATGTCGTGCGCCCGGAGCAAAGATTCCACGTCTCTTCCTTCCCAAGACGGGGAAGCCTTTCAGGTTGTTATGCGGAAGAGAATCAGGCTAAATTGGCCGGCGGGGAAACACATCAGTCGTGTGTTTTTTGCACCTGTTTTCACAGGAATTAAATCCGGCTGCGAAACGCGGAAATTGCTACCGTTGCCTTTCGTACCCCCTCACAATTCCTTACATAATCGCGTGCAAAATTACTAGATATAAATACCAACCTAGACTCACGAGACACGCGAATGATCTCTCCTAATATCAAAGACTGCAGAGAACATCGTCTCGCAGACATTAGAGTTCGCAGAAACAAAACCGCTACATTTCCCCGATATAACTGCTAAATTATACATCTGAGCTGCGATTTAGCAGAGAGGAGAGAGATCTCACAAGTGTTTCTCACAAGCCTGCGGCTAATGCTGATTGCATTTATGGGGCGCGCGTTTTCTATTTTCTCCATCCTGGTATTCGCAAAATACCACGTATTCGCGCGTTGGGCACATAATTCTGTGTGGGGGCAAACCACGGTTAACTCGGGTGGAGGTAAACAGCGATTCCGGGAGCGAGGTTCTGTGCAGAAACACCGTCAGGAGTTAGGCGGATTATGGACTGGGAAAATCAAACGTGCAAAATTGCACAACCGCGGTGGCAGGACATCGTCAGCAAAATATATAGCATGCAAGCATCGCTGTGCTTAATCATCGGATTCATGCAAACGATAGTACTCACCAGGGTCTATGCAAAAAGTTGGCTAAAGCTGAGAGAAGGTGCTGATCATTGATGACAGGATGCACAACATACGGTAGCTCTCGAGAAAACACAGAAGCTAACATTTCTCTCGCTGTTCGGAGAAATCCCCTCTGATCCATCTGAACCCTCTTCTCCACAGAAAAAAAGAAAGCAAACTCATCCGGCAAAAAGTGATCGGGCGCATCGAAAATCGTCCGTCCTTTTTCTTCCGAAATTCTCTAGTTCGCTAATTCCCCGCTCACACGAACGCCTCTTCCCCGAGCACAGATCAATATGAATAGAAACGTCTTCTACCGTACTCTCTCGACTACAGTACCTCAACACTGTCATACACTTCAAAAATCGGCAGACTACACTCTACTCTCACGCTCTCAGGCCGCAGTCACATAACAGCACCGAAAGCTTTTTTTCGGAGTTTCAACATCAGGTATCAACGACAAGATACGTTCAACATGGATTAGTTTGTGTGACAAAGCCACAATAAAATTCTTTGCGATGCGGAGGGATTCATCGCTCAAGGTCCCCAGAGGCAAACTAGGCATAGGAGGTCCCGCTCTTTCACAACAGCAACAGCAACACCAACGATGACTCCATCCTTGTTTCTCCCCGCGTAGTCGTTTCTCTCAAATGTTTGTCAATGTTTGGGAGAGATGAAGGACGTTGTCGACATTGTTGAGCGATGAGAGGAGGAGAGGAAGAAAAAATTGGTGTAGCAGAGAGCGTCGCTTTTCGAGCATGAATAAACATTGCGGCGGGATGGATGACGAGAGACGGATGACTCCGTTAGGGCATCCAACATCTACTCGGTTACCGTATCCGATTACAGCGTCTGGCCCCGAGTACGACTACCGTAACCCGATACGCAGTTCGGTGGGTCAGAGGCGAGCGCGCGCACGTTTTTGATCAGGAAGCGTGCTGGAGGCATGCAAATTTGCTGGGCCTCCTGTCCCTCGTTTGCGCGTTGTTTCTTGGAATCTTCTGAGGAGGAAACGGGAGGGGAGAGAAAGAGACATGGGAGAGAAGCAGAGATGGTCAGAGAACGCGGGAGAGACAGTAGAGTGACGGGGGAAAGGAGGAGGAGGAGGAGGGGAGGAAAAGGTAAGATGTGTCAGCCCGACTTCCAAGAGGTCCCTTCACTTCGAGCGAGACATGCAATGTCCTAACCAATTCAGGAGAGGAAGGTAGGGATGCAAACAGCACGCTAATCCGAGGAACTCGCTGGTGAAACGAGTGAGATTTGAAGGCAGTGCTAAAACTGAAGAAGGCACGCTAACTATCAGGATCACGAAAAGAATAAAATCAGTTGCAATACTATCCATTTCACAGCTGATCAAAACGCTATTCAAGACTTCAGACTCCAGAGAGGTTATAATACGTGTGAAACACCAATTCCCATCTGACAATGCATACTACCGGGTGACCTAACTATAACCAGGATTCGCCCTGGGGGGACACCGTATGCGTGCAAGAGATGAGCTGATCACTGTCAGTTTACGATGCTACAGCGCGCGCGAAACGAGGTCAGATGACGTCATGGTCAATGTTGAAATGAAACAATGGGAGAGGGAGGAGGAGGAGGGGGAGAGAGGAGGAAAAACAGGAATGGAATGAGGTGATCGAGTCATTGGCTGATTCATCTCATCAGTGGATACACTAAATACCGGATTCATTCTAGGCATCTTGAACTCATACACATATCGTCATACGGTAAATGACCAACAGTGCAAACTGTGGCGATTCCTTTCGAGGGCTCGAGTATTGTTTTCTTTTTTTCGGGCTGTGATGCAAGGGGAATCACAGAATTCGGACAGATCAAGAGATCGGACAGATTAACTATAAAACACCAATCCTCCCAAATTGTTCAAAATGATTTTGCGCTTTCTGAATAATTCGCTGATCTCTCCTTCGTCGCATCAGCTGCATTAAGACTACAGTACCTTTAACCTTTATCGCAAAGTGAACGACGGATGGCCTAAAGCAACGACAGCTTAGCACGACAGCTGTGTGCAACATCAAGAGTTGAGAGGCCTGCCCTCTCACTTTCACCCATTCTCTCGCCGGTCAAAGACCGCGAGAGAGCAGGCAAACTGGAGAGAGTACTGCTCAAAGGGTGAGGTGAGATGCGATAGTGCAGCGATCGAATGGAAGGAGAGGGGGGGGGGGGGTGAAGAAGAGAGGGCAGAGGAGGGGAAGAAATAACTTCCTCCTCTCTCACTTGCTGCTGCTATTCACTCGTCGCTGAATAACACACGGGCGAAACAAACAACTTGACACATACCAAGTGATGCTCAATCGATCATAAACCCCTTGCCGATCAACGCCCTTTCACCACGTCAAAGTTGCGACCGCAATCAATGCGATTTTACAGTCGTCAAGCGAAGGCTGAGATATTGTTGATTTAATTATATTGCATTAAGACACTGGCTCAGTAATTCTCCAGGTAGGGCCGGACATCGATATCAGCGATCTGGCCCAAACTTTTTTTATGAGTACCCCTATGTACCCCCATCACCAAATGGGACTTTATTTGATGAAATATCAATTTGCCAAAAAGGGGCGGGGCTTCAAACTTTACAAACTCGTAATTCACCATAAATCAATGGTGATACCTAGGTCCAAGTTAGTGTGGTTATATTATATACTGACCTAGGCCACAAAAACGCATATTTGTTGATCCGAAAATTCGATCGCAAACTGGTTTTTCATGTTTTGAAAAGCGGTTATTTGAAATATAAATTTTTAAAAAAAGTTTCGCTACTTCTAGTTTACAGGGCTTAGTAGAACCAATAAACGTGCATAAATTGGACATCAAACGAGAAAAAAATCCGGGGACCATTTTTCGCAATTAATTATCAAAGTTGAACCTTGAAAATAAACTTTTCGGAACCCCTCATTTTTGTGCTCGTTTTGAAGATCTTATCGAGTACGTTATTTTTTGTATTGGCATGACCCACTTTAAATGTATTTGAAGCTGCATACGACAGCTCACAAGCAGCCAATGACCAATAGTGAAAAATAGAATAAAAAAGTGCAATGATTTCAATAGCCTATGTTGTAGAGCGTGCGAACCCACAAGTAAATCAATTTTTGTCGAATTTTTAAATCTGGACCATCCGAATCAGTGTGGTCGGGAAAAATAAAGTTGTTCAAAACATAGATATTTTTAGCACGTCTTATAGAGCTCGTCGAGCTGATCTTTTTTGTAGAACATCATTTTTCACCATTTTGTCTCTGTAACGAGTTATGAGCGTTTAAAGAGGGGGCGCTCCTTGAATCCACCCCTTCCCTTCCCAACGAGTCTCTTCCCTACGAGCGATGTCGGGGTCAGGGGGAAGGGAAGAGGGTGAACTCTAGGGAAACGCTCTTTTCCAACGCTCATAACTCGTTACAGAGACAAAATGGTGAAAAATGATGTTCTACAAAAATGATCAGCTCGACGAGCTCTACAAGACGTGCTAAAAATATCTATGTCTTGAACAACTTTATTTTTCCGACCACACTCTGGGCCAGAAATGATTCGGATGGTCCAGATTTAAAAATTCGACAAAAATTGATTACTTGTGGGTTCGCACGCTCTACAACATAGGCTATTGAAATCATTGCACTTTTTTATTCTTTTTCACTATTGGTCATTTGCTGCTTGTGAGCGGTCGTAAGCAGCTTCAAATACATTTAAAGTGGGTCATGCCAAACAAAAAATACGTACTCGATAAGATCTTCAAACGAGCACAAAAATGAAGGGGTTCCGAAAAGTTATTTTCAAGGTACAACTTTGATAATTAATTGCGAAAAATGGTCCCCGGATTTTTTTCTCGTTTGATGTCCAATTATGCACGTTTATTGGTTCTACTAAGCCTGTAAACTAGAAGTAGCGAAACTTTTTTTAAAAAATTATATTTCAAATAACCGCTTTTCAAAACATGAAAAACCAGTTTGCGATCGAATTTTCGGATCAACAAAATATGCGTTTTTGTTGCCTAGGTCAGTATAAATATAACACACTAACTTTGGACCTAGTATCACCATTGATTTATGGTGAATTACGAGTTTGTAAGTTTGAAGCCCCGCCCCTTTTTGCAAATTGACATTTCATCAAATAAAGTCCCATTTGGTGATGGGGGTACATAGGGGTACTCATAAAAAAGTTTGGGCCAGATCGCTGATATCGATGTCCGGCCATAACGGCGATACCCTCGAATCTTACCGAGCCAGTGTCTTAATATAATGAGCCACATATCGCACACAACAGACTATGATAACCGTGCAATCTCAACTGAAATTTGAAATCGTCAGTACCTCGAAAATATGTGTGAATGGATCACCAAAATCTAAAAATATTGAGGATGCTACTATCGTTGATCAACGATTTCGTTAAATATCTCACATGAAACGAGAACTCCAGCAAGAATGGCCGGGACTTTTCTAGTTCCGTACTAGGCCACACCCCTTGACCCACCCCTTCCCCTCAATGGAGGGGAGGGGCAGAGCCCGCCTCCTACTAGCCTCATAAGGGCGTAGGAGACACTCCAAAAATGCCGAACAAGCGGCAAACAATCGGGCAGAGGAACAGTGCCCCGTCCGATTGGCGAGAGGAGAGAGCGTAGGGAGGTTATAGAAAGAGTGCGTGCTAGTCGCTACGGGGTAGAGAGAGTAGGGAGAGGGAGAGGGGAAGAGCGCAGCCTCGCACTCTCTCGCCAATCTCTCGCTCGTCGCTCCTCCTCTAAGTTTGCAAAAGACGAGGGGGAAGGAGGGATGAGGGAGGGGCGTGTGGGGAAAGGGGGCGGAGGGGCGGGGCCTAGTACGGAACTAGAAAAGTGCCACAAATTCAACATGCATTATAACAACCGTGCTTCGCTAATCCAACTGGAATGTCGAAAATCCGAAACTAGAATATTTCACTTTCATTAGTCCCGAATCGCTCGAGCAACAGGGTTCGAGCAAAATTACGACAGTACAAACTTCGATCTTCTATTTCGAAAAAAATCATCTTCTATCTCACGTAAAATCATCAAAAGCACGCGGAACTACGGGGGCACAAAAATACCGAAAAAGTTCTTAAATTTCTATTGTAATCGCACTACGCGCATTGCATCACTTCTACGATCGGGCCCTTTCTCTCTCCGGAAAAGAAAAGCAGGTGACTCATCTAGTTCAATCAAATAGCAGCGAGCGATAGGAGGGGATGGAGGGTGCCCTCGAGGGGAAATATCTCGAGATCCGATCAAAGCAACAAACAAATGCATTCCGCAGACTACAGTAGCCGGTAGGTCACAAGCGACGAGAGAGTGTGTTGATCGAGGAGGGGGGGGAGATAGGGCGTGATTTGGAGAGGGCGCAGACAGAGAGAGAGAAAGAGAGAGAGAGAGAGATGTTGCCTGCGGGCTAAGCGCGCGCCTGCTAAGAATGAAAGCAGGAAGTATCTCGTCTCTCGTCTCTCTTTCTCTCTCGGTTTTTCTTCGAGAAACGAAACAAAAGCTTCTCAGGAGTATCTTTGACACGAATCACTCGATCTCTCCCTTGCCGTGAGATTCATACGTGATATCCTTCAGACAAAGTAAGAAAGCGATCAAGATGTGTTGAGCTAGAGATTCGTTGTCGCACATTATTTCAACCTGCAACAATCAAGCTTCACGGATACATGATCAAGCCAGGATCGAAATCTATGCAATTTTTTTCACTAAGTCCGTGCAAAAATTGGGTCTGTGCATTAATGTTTTTTTTTCTATATCTAATGGTCATGTAGCTTGAGCCTACGCGGCAATGACTAAGTGATCATAGAGGATCAAATCAGGGTGTTCAAGCTGCTTCGCTGTCACACAATATTTGAACCTGCGAGAGATTCGTTTCACGGATACATGATCAATTCAGGATCTGGGTATGGATGATTCAGGGCAATTTTCAAAGTAAAAAAAAAAGAAACAATCAATCCACCGTACTGCCTACTCGTTGATTCCATCTCGCTCTCACGATTGCTACACTTTTCGAATGGAGTGTTTGTGTTGGATCTCTCCCCCGCTTAGTGTAGCGAAAAACAAACACGCAACACAAACTCGACATGTTTCGGATTGAAAGAAACGCGCAAAACGAAAACGAGTGAGGAGGAAAGTTCGAAATTGAGGAGAAAACGAGGGGATGAGAAGACTACAGCTATAGTTTCCAATTGATCGTCTGACCGGGAAGGGAAAACAGATCAACAGGTCAAAACACAGCCCTTGATCTACCTCCCCAACTACACTCCATTTCGTACCCTGCTCGTGTGTCAAGGCGAGAGAGCATGCCGAATCGAGAGAGCGCTTGCTCCTCTTCGTTCACCCATCCAGGACTGATCTACCTCGGGGATTGGAAACACGTGTGCACTTCTCCCGCTGATCTATTCAGCCTAGTAGTCATCATGCCAAATAGTGGCACTATTCACCCAAACTTTTCCGTCATAAGAGTAGAGAAAGTGATTGATCTACAACCACAATGATGGTAAAGTAATCAGCTCCTCCTAGACTTCTTACTACTGCACCTGTCACTAAACGCCAATTCGCCAGACCCATTTAGGCAGTGCGCTCTGGTACAAAAGGGGTTCGGCATAGGAGGGGGTGGACAGACTGCGCGGCTCTAATTTGGTCTCAAAGAACGGCTGGGGGCGATCTGCTCTTTGGTGTCGTCCGTGCATTGGAAATAGCGTGTGAAACGAAGAGAACAGGTGGGAAGAGCGAGCGAGAGACCAGGCGAACCGGAGAGGGCGCAGACATCTCGCAAGTGCCCCCTCTGGCGTAGTGTCCAATCTTTCGTCACTCACTGTAACTACTTGCCCAATCGGCTCTCCCCGAGTGAACAGGCATACGTTAAAAAGGGGAAGGATGTTCTGACCCTCTCAATTTCCCATGCTCTCTCGCATCTATTATGGGCGAGAGATCATTGCGAAATGAGAGGGTCAGACGATTGTTCACAAAAAAGCGGGGCACCGCAGGTGTCCGAAATCGGCCCTTTCACATCAGGGAGAGGAAAGGGCGCCCATTCGAATTGGACATCGGGCCGGCAAAAAACATTGTGTTGGCCGGGCCCAAACAAGGGCTGTTACGGTAAGCAGTCGGCTGGGAAAGAACACAGATCATATCAATTTTATTCGAAAACCCCAGTCACATTCAGGCTGCTGCCTGAATATGAGCCAAAAATAAGAGAAAAAGTTCCAAAAGTTCACGATACAGTTTCACCCACACAACGCAACAGGTTGTTGCCTGGGGCGCTCGCGCGTTGCACTTTGCTTGCGCGCGAAAATCCCGTTTCGATTCGTTTCGAAACAAGCAAAAAAGGTGGAATTCGCGAAGATTCGGGGGAACGAGAAATCCGAGAGAGGGACGAGGAGGAAAAAGTATTTTCGCACGCTCGGAAACGATATGCGATGTTTTACCAATCAAAGTACTCTCGCTCTCTCCATTTCACGTGTTCTCTTGACGCTTACAAGTTAGAGGCTGTGAGAGGCAACACAAAAACGAGAGAGCCGATGAGCGAGAACTTTGAGCTCTCTCCCTAGAAGGACTTCGTGCGCGAATACCAATAAATGTGAGGTTCTTCTCCAACAATCAAGTTCTATCGATATTCTCCCGATGAACTACCGTATATCACCGGCCAATCAGGGCCATACTATACTGTGATACCACTACACACAGCGCACACCGCTTATCAAGTTACACTCTATCCATTATACACACTGTCTAACCGTCGAGAGAAAGTGAGAGATCATGGGATTTGAAGAGAGCAGAACATTAAAAGCGGAACAATCAGTGGCAGTAAGAAAAGGAGCCGCGACGGAAGGGGGAAATTAGAAAATGTTGTGGATTCTTCGCAACCAAAAACAGCGTCTAATTGAAGAGATTCGATGTGGAATTTGCTGTTCTCTCCTCTCGATCAAAAACAGCTTGGTTCTTGCAAACAAAATGCTCGAACAAACATCGGATCCTGACAGCTCTCTCGTTGATCAGAGAAGCGAGGGAACAAGCGAAATTGAGAGACTCAGATCATGCCTCGATTCAACAATATGCATACAGTGTGTTCTATCACCGACCAGAGCATGCGCTTGCAATAAAGAGATCCAATGCATCAATTCAAAAGGAGAACCAATGTCAGATCGCACATCACTGGTGCGCTGCAATCGACCTTTGGAACCCGTGCAAATGCGGAACCCTGATCTCTTGCAACCCCTCTCACTCCTTCCTTGTACCCAACCGGATCGCCCTATCTCCTATCATAACTCACTGATCTTTCAAACCCCAGCTCCTCACTGGGCTGATCTGCGAAACCCGAGCATATGTGTTTCAGCATTACTACAAATGGCCTGTCTGGAACATTGACCAACGTCAACCAACATACGTCGGAACTCTCTGCGAACAAAAAAATCTACCCCCCCCCCCAATCAACCGGGCAGATGCTACGAGTTCGGATCTTTAGAAAAGAAAAAGAGAAATCTTCCCGAAATAGCCGACTTCTCAACCCTTTTTCGTTGCTACCTTTCTTCTTCCTCTTTCCAAACTCTAAGAGAGGACCTCTTCCGTCACTAGTCCCTGTCTCCACGTTACGCGCCCCCGCTCGAGTTCACAAGTTTAGTCTCCACTCAGTACCTGAACTCATCGAAAATTTGACGGTCTCTTTTTTCACAATGCTCTCTCGTCGGCCATTGTTAGAGATAATTGTGAAACGAGAGACTGTAAAATCTTAACCCAACACAGCTCAGGACGCCCTTCTTTCTCTGCGCTCTCCACTTTTCACACACTCTCTCCTTACCGTAATCGCACCAGTTTGCGATCCGTGAGATCAGTGAGACTACCGTACTCAAGGTGCGTCTCCCACACGCACACATAACACTCCAAAAGAACTACCGTCTGACTCTCTCATTTGGCAACGCTCTCTCGTTGATCAGAGAAGCGAGATAGCATGGGAAATTGAGGTACTCCCTCATTCAAAGCGCGTGGTCCTTTCACATTCCGACAAAAAAAGGGGCGCGTCAGCGCGCTTTCTAAACACAAAAATGAGAGGAGGAGAAGAGAGAAGAGGAGAGGAGAGCTGAACAAAAAACACGGAAAAGAGAAACACACCGAGTGAGTGAACAGGAGACTGTTTAACTCTCTCCCCTTCGCATGCTCTCTCGTTGTCTCTGATCGACGAGAGACCACGTAAAACGGAGAGACTCAGCCCTTCGCTCGCAATGGGAAAGCGCTCGAAAAACGAGCACTTGCTCTTTGAGCGGCGGAACATCCAGGACAACCCGTGTCAATACGCAACTCTCAGGGACTATACCGTAACCCATGGAAGCAAACTACCGAAGTCCAGAGTCTTTCAGGGACTATACCGTAACCCAAGGAACTCTCAGGAACTATACCATAACCTATGGAAGTAAAGTTCTCAGACTACCGTAATCCAGTTTCCGGGCGAGAGACGGCTGACCTTCTGGCCTTTTTCTGACTCGCCAACAGGATGTGCACTCTATTGCACACGTGCGGGTATAGTTTTCGTCTCTTCATTCAATGTATTCTCTTGTCGATCAGACAGAGCGAGAGAACGTGACAAAACGAGAGAGTCCGACCATAGTTCGCACACGGGCGAGTCCGCGATTCGCACTTGCGAAATCATGTATTTGGTGCAATATCGTCAAAGGGATCTTTGATCTCGAACTGTTTCCCGACTTGGTGTCAGAAGGAACGAAAACTTCATTGTCAAGAAACATTTTTTTTGCAGTTGTACTTCCTGCTGCTCTCGGTTTCAGGCTTGCGTTATACTCCGAGATATCGGTAAGTGGACAATTCCTTCTCCACATTTTGATCCAATCCACAATTCATCCGATCAACGATATACCCTCCGTCTCCTCTGGAAACCTTCACCTTTTCCGCGTTTCCCCACTCGATCAATTCTCTCCCCAAACCCTTTCTCTTTGTTCCTTCTCTTATACTCTTTGATAGTGGTCTAATTTTTGTCCGGTCTGTCCGGACAGTCCGGACATGTCCGGACACCCCGTGGCAAAGCTGGCAAAAGACTTTGCAGAGGAGGGGATCCGAACCAGAGTGTGTCGAGCGGTGAGCACAACACACAACCAGTCGGCCATGAGAGGTGTTGGTGGCGTTCTCTCTCGTTGCCCATAGGAGGTAGAGAGTGCGCGCCTCTCCCAGGGAGGAGGGGGAGGGCGCACCCACCTACCGTATCCCTGACTTCCGCGTAAGAGTTTGGCGGCTGAGTATCAGCGCAAATTTTTAGGCCAATTCCCGACTTTTTCTTTTTTCGTTATTTTCTTCTTTGTCTTTTCAGGTTTTGTAATTGTTTTTGTTTGTTTTTAATAAATATATTTATTATTTCTCTTCAGGCTTTCTCCTATTATATTATCATTGGATTAATGCCCTGTTTAAATATTATGTCAACATGATCAGTAACGAAAATGAAGTGTATGGAGGATATTTCTAATTAACAAGTAAGTTTCTCTGTTTTTGCTTATCATTTCACTTACAGGGGAGTGTTTATATATTACTGATTATTGATGCCAGTAGCTGATCGATTCGAACTGGCTGACCGATTATTAATGGCCAGTTCGGCTTCCATTCAATTCCCGGCTGCGAGTGTTGCTGAGTGACACCACACTGTGGAGATTCGTTCAATGCCAGATCGGTAAACCACGCACGCAACGCGTGCAGACGCGTCGCGGCTACTTTTCGATAATGATAATTATTGCCAATTTTGCCGTTATTGATCGATTTTGCTCATTTTTCCAATAATTTTTGAGTGTTATCTGTGCGCATCACCGGTTTTCACGTGCAGTAACTCCCCAATAGGCCAAAATTCATCAAATTTTGCTGTTGTTCGTCCTTTTGGCTTCGACCAACCTGAATGTTTGTGATTTGGCGGTGCTATTAAAAGTTTGTAAATAGTTCAGTCCAAAGTAAACCACGCAAGCAACGCGTGCAGACGCGTCACGGCTACTTTTCGAAAATGATTATTATTGCCAATTTTGCCGTTATTGATCGATTTTGCTCATTTTTCCAATAATTTTTGAGTGTTATCTGTGCGCATCACCGGTTTTCACGTGCAGTAACTCCCCAATAGGCCAAAATTCATCTAATTTTGCTGTTGTTCGTCCTTTTGGCTTCGACCAGCCTGAATGTTTGTGTTTTGGCGGTGCTATTAAAAGTTTGTAAATAGTTCAGTCCAAATGTGTACAACGTTGGTGTCGTGTGTTTTGTGTTGGCTTAGGTTTTCTTGCGGCTTCCCTTTACTCGGCTTTCATGCGGCTTCCCTGACGGTCAAACAAAACGTCGACACTGAATTGTACACTTTTTGACTCTTGGACTACTTTGGTACTATTCTGCTATTGTTTCATGTGAAAGTGTAAAATGGCTAAAATGAGTCTGACCCAATGCAATCTAAACTGAGCAACTACAGTAATCCACGCATGCAACGCGTGCAGACGCGTCGCGGCTACTTTTCGAAAATGATTATTATTGCTCATTTTGCCGATATTGATCGATTTTGCTCATTTTTCCAATAATTTTTGAGTGTTATCGGTGCTCCTCACCGGTTTTCACGTGCAGTAACTCCCCAATAGGCCAAAATTCATCTAATTTTGCTCTTGTTCGTCCTTTTGGCTTCGGCTTTCTATGTTCTTCTTCTTCTCGGCTTTCTTGACGGTCAAATAGCGAACAACAGCAAACCCAATGTGTGTTCAAATGCCATTATTATTTCTCTTCAGGCTTTCTCTTACTATATTATCATCGAATTACAGCTCTGTTTAAATATTACGTCATAATGATCATTAACAAAAATAAAGGTGCTTAAAAGCTACAAGTAAGTTTCTCTGTTTTGGATTATCATTTCAATTACAGGGCGAGTGTTTATATTATTACTGATGTTATGCCAGTAGCTGATCGATTCGAACTGGCTAATCGAATATTAATGGCCAGTTCGGCTTTCATTCAAGTCCCTGCTGAGAGTTCGGCTGTCATTCAAGTCCCTGCTGAGAGCCATTATACTTCCCCACCACGCCACTCCATGTGTCGGTTGATTGGTTAAATTAAACTTGAATACCCACAATTCCTGTAATTTTTTGTCATGAAATAAAACTATTCTTGATAATGCTGAGGAAGCAACATTATTAGTCATACGATTTTTTATATTGGATTCGAAAAAATGGCAAATAGAACAGTTAAATTCGATCGAATTAGCTGCTGTCGAAGGTTATTGATCATATGAAATCATATGAAGCGGATTGTGTTAGTGAAGCTCTTTTCTTCTCTCTTTTCAGAAAATAAAATTATAGAGCTTGGCATACTATTCAACTTTTCTTCTTACTCTCCATATAAAATTATAGAGCTTAGTAACTTATAGAACTTAACTAATTAGTCAGTTTGGAGGTTTGCCGAAGGCGGAGGTGCTTATCTTAAAAGCTTAGCCTTCTTAAAGCATATCCTGGAACCAATCGTCTCCCAATGGCGATCGTTGGGGAAGCGAATTAGCCTCCTTCTTAGGGAAGCGAAGCAGTGAAAGCCGAATTGAAAATCTGAATGCTGTCTGTTTGTCATTGAGGTGCTTTAAAGCTTAGCCTCGAACTAATCGGTTGGGGAAGCGAATCAGCCTCCTTCTTAGGGAAGCGAAGCAGTGAAAGCCGAATTGAAAATCTGAATGCTGTCTGTTTGTCATTGAGGTGCTTTAAAGCTTAGCCTCGAACTAATCGGTTGGGGAAGCGAATCAGCCTCCTTCTTAGGGAAGCGAATCAGTGAAAGCCGAATTGAAAATGTGAATGCTGTCTGTTTGTCTTTGAGGTGCTTTAACGCTTAGCCTCGAACTAATCGGTTGGGGAAGCGAATCAGCCTCCTTCTTAGGGAAGCGAATCAGTGAAAGCCGAATTGAAAATGTGAATGATGTCTGTTTGTCTTTTAGGTGCTTTAAAGCTTAGCCTCGAACTAATCGGTTGGGGAAACGAATCAGCCCTCCTTATTAGGGAAGCGAATCAGTGAAAGCCGAATTGAAAATGTGAATGCTGTCTGTTTGTCTTTGAGGTGCTTTAACGCTTAGCCTCGAACTAATCGGTTGGGGAAGCGAATCAGCCTCCTTCTTAGGGAAGCGAATCAGTGAAAGCCGAATTGAAAAAGGGAATGCTGTCTGTTTGTCTTTGAGGTGCTTTAAAGCTTAGCCTCGAACTAATCGGTTGGGGAAGCGAATCAGCCTCCTTCTTAGGGAAGCGAATCAGTGAAAGCCGAATTGAAAATGTGAATGCTGTCTGTTTGTCTTTGAGGTGCTTTAAAGCTTAGCCTCGAACTAATCGGTTGGGGAAGCGAATCAGCCTCCTTCTTAGGGAAGCGAATCAGTGAAAGCCGAATTGAAAATGTGAATGATGTCTGTTTGTCTTTTAGGTGCTTTAAAGCTTAGCCTCGAACTAATCGGTTGGGGAAACGAATCAGCCTCCTTATTAGGGAAGCGAATCAGTGAAAGCCGAATTGAAAATGGAAATGCTGATTGATTGCCGTTGAGGTGCTTAAAAGCTTATCTGGGAACTAATCAGTTCCCATTGACATCGTCGAGGGGAAGTGAATCAGCTTCTTATTTGGGAAGCTAATGAGTGGAAGCCGAATTTAACACAATAATGCTGACTAAGAATTCAAATGTGCGATCAAGTTTACGTTTTACCATATATGCTATTCACTCACACCGACGAGGGCGGTGGGAAACTTTGTTTAGGTCTTCAAAAGTCACCTCCGCCGAAGGCGGAGGTGACTATTGTTCGGATCAACCTTCCAATGAGGGCAATGAATCAGTGAAAGCCGAATAAAAATTGGAAATGCTGTCTGTTTGTCTTTCAAGGGCTCAAGAGCTCAGCTGGGAACTAATCGTTTCCATTGGTGATCGTCGGGGAAGCGAATCAGCCACCTTATTAGGGCAGTGAATCAGTGAAAGCCGAAATAAAAATGGAAATGACGAATGCTTGTCTTGAGGTGTTTAAGGGCTATGCCCTTTGAGAAAATAAACATTTGAAAAGATATCTGGTTAGAAGAAGCCGACTTCGCACTGGAAGAGCCAATCTGGATGGGATAATCAAGAGTGGATTCCATTTACCAATTCCAAATTTGTATTAACTGTTGTTAACGCTGTTTTTGTTTCTAAATATTTGTGATCTCGACTATTCGAAAATTGTTTCTGTAGCAACCATGTATATTTCGAACAATGGAATAAAACTATTCTTGATAATCCCGGGGAAGCAGCATTATTAGTCATACAAGTTTTTATATTAGATTCGAAAGAATGGCAAATATAACAGTTACATTCGATCGAATTGGCTGCTGTAGAAGGCTTGCTCATATGAAAGCAGCATTGGCCTATTAGAGCGGCTTGGATGTGTTAGTATCCTTATTGGAAAATGAGAGGGAGGGAAAATCCTTTGTTCGCGCTATTGGAAATTCGGAAAATTTTCCAATAAGAGAACTCTATTCCCCTTTTAAAATTTTAAAACTTAGCAAACTAGTCTCTCTCTCTCTCTTTCAGCGCGCTCCGCGATCTATCGAGCGGTTTCCAGCGGCGAGAGAGTGTGGGGATTCGAGAGGGAGCAGACAGGTCAGAGAGGCGAGAGATCGGAGAGCGCACAGGCAGACTGTCGACGAGAGAGCGTGCAAAAGCGAGAGAATCCCTTTGCGCTTTCTCCTCTCACTTCACTACAAACAATGGAACCTCAAATTGACATGCCACTAGCAACATTGGGGGGATCTTTAGAGGTGACATTGCTGAAAATCGAAAGTTCATTACAAATTTCCATCACACAAGCCACATCTACAATTCACTATCATACAATACATACCAAATTATTCACTAGAGATCAAAATACGGATCTCTTCATTGCGTGGAACACTCGGAATGAAGAAACGATTACCCGTATTTCCAACTCAACTATTCACAGATTGCGGTGGGTGCATGGGGACAATGGTACAAGGATACGGTGTGGTGGTGCAGCGGTGGTGGGGGATACGGTAGGGGGCACACCAGCCACACCAACTCACGGAATACGGTAGGCGGGGTGGGGTCACGATCGATCACCCGATGGAGCCTCCTCCTCTACTCGCTGCACTCCAACGACCGCTCGACGCATCAGCTGTAGACTGTCGAGAGACGTCTCCTGAGCGGAAGAGATACCGTAATACCCATCGATTGATATATTACATACCTATCGCATTACCTATTTCCCCTAAGGCATTGATTTGCCAGTGCAGCAGAAAACCACCCACATTTCAGCCCGTAACCCTACCTCTAACCTCGATCACTACCGTAATCCTTCCCTACCGTACCTCAATCTTCTGTCCCATCGCCATCGCCAGCCACGCTGCCAGCCAGTGTGTACACGTGTACGAACATCTACGGAATATTGCGATAATAGTTATAACTATTGTTATTTCAAATCTATGCCGCTTCGAAATCAAGTCAAGACAATTTCCACAAGATGAATTATGAACGGAGGAGCACCTAATCACCTGGTGGAAATTATTCAAAAATATCACTGTCAGAATTATTTGTTTTGATTTTCTAACCGGAGGTCGTCGAGAGTCTATCAGATTCGTAAGACTCTGCAGACAATAACACTCGTTTCAGGAGCACCAAATCACCATGAGAAATTTCCCACATAATCGTTCGTAGCATTTTAAAGATAACATTTTAACTCGGCGCTAATCAAGAGAAATATTGAATATTTGCACGGTTCTGTAGAGCAATCAATATCAATGTAAAAGCACGAGTGTGTCTGGCTAGAATATCCACTAGAATGTGGCACTGTTCCCCACATTCCTTTCCTTACCATAAGGACGGTGGGCGAAACCACAAAGAGGGAACCCATTACTCCACCTACAGGGAAACCATTAAAAGTGGGCGATCCAGTGGAAAACCATAAGCTCACCCACTGGGTGACGCGCATACAAAGCAGTGGGTGCCAGAAACCACAGTAGTGCCCGAAAGACCCAAACCCGGCACGCCTAGCACTCACCTCTTCTCGACTACTCTCCTCGTGAAGTGGTCGCAGCCACAGTAGTTCGCCTCGGGAAAGACGAAGCGATCGGGCGAGCACGAGATCTACGGGAATTATAAAATACATATTTATTTTTTTAAACTACAAATATTTTATCATCATTTGTTTGGTTGTTAATAAAAATTGAGAAGCCATCGGAATGAAAACGGAGGAAACATCCGAGACAAGGGTTGTAATGCGATCGAAACACAGACACTGCTGGTATAAAACATAGGATAAAATTTACACATGAATCAAAGTGGGCGATGGAATATATTAGAAACCGTTGCTGGCTACCGTATACTGCGTCCTACCGTAACCCCTCCCCATATTCTACCGTACCTGTGCGACGAGCATGCCTCCTCTACCGTGGCAGGCGCGCGGCGGGATCTGCAACGTACGATCGATATCGATTGGGCAATCCACCGTATACCTACCGTAACAGCTGGCCTTACGTTGGTCCCACCTAGCGTTGTCTTACGATTGCAAAATCGCTTGACATGGATACACCTTTACCTTTACCTATACCTACCGCAATCTTGGCCTCGGGCAGTCCTCTCAACTCCTCTCCCCTACTCCCTTCGATCTCCCCAATGAGTCGATCGATCTCCGCCGCTTCGTCGGGATCCACCGCTGCTCGAGTGAGGCTGAATTAGAGCTCGAATTATGTGAAAATGCTGCGAAGATGTACGGGATAATAATAATCGCTAAACGGTATTCACTAGGGATATCTAAACGGAATTTGTTCCGAAGTAGAGTAGAGAGTAGTAGAGTAGAGAGTTCCGAGACCGCACCAGACGGAATGTGCTCGGAAGAAAGAGAATGGTGGAATGCCGAGTTCCGAGCTAGTTCCGAATTCGAAATTATAAAGATCGACCGCATCTCGGAATGAATGAGAAAAGGGAATGAAAGGGAGCGAGTTCCGAGTTCCGTTTAGACATCCCTAGTATTCACAGCCCCCCTCTCATTTCCTTCCGTTATATCTTCCTGTATCCCGGCACATCTAGAGCTCCGAGAGAGTGAAATAGTTCACATAGAGAATATGGAAACGTGCTCATGCATGCCAATAATGAATAAATTTACTCCCCGGTCGGTCTCTTGCTGTCTCTAACCCGAGCGTTTAGAACATACCTCCAGAGGAGGTGGTAGTGCCAATACTGAATAATGCTGCGTTAGTTTTTCGGAAAAAGACTTGGAAAAAGCACCAGATTTGAATTCCCGCATTTTCCGTTTTGAGCAATATCTCTGCTACCAATTGCCCATTCATCACAAAAATTGAAATTTAGATTTCCAGATGGGTAATACATGCGGAACCCTTTTTTTGTATCGATTGACTCATCAGGAACCCAGATATTACGCAGAAACGGAAAATGCGGGAATTCAAATCTGGTGCTTTTTCCAAGACTTTTTCCGAAAAACTAACACCACGTAACTGTCACTCACTGCGCCCTCGTCGTCTCCCTCAGTCCGAACAGCTTCACCTTTCCCCTCTCGTACAGTCGCAGCGCGCCGAGTACCTGTCAGAGATCAAAGATCATCGTTACATTCGTAAAATCAATTTCGTCACTGATTCAGAATTTCTGGATGAATCCACTATGGTCTACTATAACTTGAGCGCACGTAGTCGAAGATTTGGTGCTGATATGCATACGTGAGCCAGAGAGCTCCTTGAAATTTTTTTTAACGATTTGCCGCTCAAATTTTCGAAAATTTTCCTTATTTGAACGGGTCACCGCCTCCGCAAAGTCACTCAGGGAAATCGGCGCTCAGCTATGCTGATATCATGCCAATAGAGATGGGATACCTAGATGGGAAAGAGGACGGAACTTACAAATTTTTGACATCCAGTCAAATTTTGCATGGATCTGTCCAAAATGAACCCCTCATGCACTCTCCAGTTTGCAACCAATCAATACCCTACCGTATCCTCCTCGATGACGCCCGTGAGCACGGTAAGGGCGCTGATGACGTCATCGTCCTTCTTCCTCGTCGAGATTCGACTGGCCAACTAAGATTACGGTAATCGATCGATACTCGTCCATCATACCGTACCTCATCCAACATCAGCCTTAGCTTCGTGGCAAGAGCCAGACTGCGTCCTAGTCTCTTTTCTTCGGAGGAAAACTGAGACGACTCCATCTAGAACAATTTCGACGACTGTAAGAAGCGTGTACTAATTAATCGATTTCATAAAATCGATAATTCTCAACATTCCGATATTCATCAAAGGCTTTCGCAACTCCACACATCACACAGGGACACACACAAACATACAGAGACACATCAAGACTCCGAAGTGAATTATGCTAATTTATTTATTACTTTTTATCACTTTTGCATGCGATATATTGCAAGGGTGGGAGCAAGGACAGGTGGACAAATTACAATTTGAGATGAAGGGGAGGGTTACGGTACACAAAGACACGTCCCGGTAAAGAAAGAAACAATCGAAACTAGCTGATTTCTGTGTGGTCTCTCATTGCATGCTAGACACCTACAGAATCAGACAACAAAGCACCTGTTTACGTAGTTTTTCTGCTTAAAGTTTATTTATTAGCTAAAAAGGAGGGACCTAAGCTACTGAAGGTTCAGTATACAAAAATAACTTATGCGCGTGAAGCTACCTGATACATTACGGTAGGACGGGGGGATCGATAACAATCGATAAGGGGAAAAGCTCCGGGAGAAAAACGTGTAAAGCGTACAAATACAAAAAGATGAAGGATAGTGCAAAGGGGGATACGGTATCTCATCTACCGTAGTCTCGAGGGAAATCGAAGCTTAGCAGATATCGGACACCACTGTCACCAGCTTTCCTCCCTTGTAGACAGTCTTGAACTGCTCAGGCACCGGGAATTCCACCTGAGAGCAAGGATTGTTTGGCCTGTCGAATTAGGGTTTCACAGAGAACTCAAGAGTGCCGCACATCATTATTCCAACAATATTCTGTGTGCTTCTCCCCAAACAACTCTACAATTTTTCATCAGACTACCGTAACCGATATTCACGAAATCACTCCCGCCTTCTGGGATGAAGACTATCGAAATCCACCAATCAATCGATACATACTAAACTTCCCTGGGTCGTAGCACGAAGACTACCGTAACCCCGTCAACCAATCGATACTCACGAAATCACTCCCGGGTTCTTACACGATGACTACCGTAACCCTTCAATCAATCGCAATTGCCCTGGGTCCTAGCACGAAAACTACCGTAACCCCTCAATCAATCGATACTCACGAAATCTCCGTCGGGTCCCGGGACGAGGACGTTCATCTCGGACGACTTGGACGTGACGATCTCGGCGTCGCGCGCAGCCTCGGAGAGGTACACCTGAGAGGAGGGAAGGGGATTGCAAAGGAGTACGGTATTAGGTTACCGTATAATGAGTAATGGTTGAATAAGAAATCAACATGCCGAGAATACTAAAATACTAGAACCCTTCCGGATACATGTCGCCTACGTTGCACGAAATTGCCTAGGCGGCATCTCACCTGGCATCCGTCCGTCTTCTGAATGCTCACCGTCGGCATCTCACCCAGGGTCTGAAATAAATCATATTATTATTATGTATTTATGTTATTATTACTTGTATATCAATCCACATCTATGATGCATCGATTATCTATGATAAAAAACGACCTATTTCATAATACTACGAAACCCAACCACCGTCTTTTCGCTTAAATGATTTTCTTTACCGAATCGACCGAGTACGGACTGCTCTTGCTTCAAACGATCCCTTACATGATGGCATCGAAACACAAAACTAAAACATTCATGATCTTACAGTTTTGCAGGAATTGTACGGCTCAATAATCTAGTAAACACTAATTAAACCTATCTAATTAGCTTAGCAGGCACAAATTATACCAATTAACACCAATTTCTCACCTGAATCTTGACGTTGATCGACTCTGCATGTAAAAATTGCACTTTTCTAACTAAGTCAACCTGATTAGCCCCTCAGACGCAAATTAATCACCTGAATCTTGACGCTGGCGCAGTTGATGGTCTCGACTTGGGCGACGACAGCGTCGAGAACGATGTCCGTCTTCTTGCACGCGTCGAGAGTCACACTGTTGATCTTGCCCTTCACCTGCAAGGGAAAGGGACTTGCTAAGGAACCAACTATTGTACTAAGGATTATACAAAGGATAGGCTAGGGAATTGCTAATATAAGGAAGAACTACATACTTGCTTAAGGGCAGCATGCTAGTGCGATAGTGCGACTTTCACAAGAGACCTTTTTTCTCAGTTTAGAATAATTTTAAAAAATTAAAGATTAGGCATTTTTGCTTGAGTAGGAAAAAACTTTCTGTGATCGGATGTTCTCCAATAGTAAATCACATAGCATAGTTATTAAACGCGAGACCACCTGGTTCAAAACATTTTCTCTAATCAGCCGATTTTTCAAACAACGAACTCCTGCTCTTGTATAATCGATCCTGGCTAGACTCAATCAATCGCGTAAAAATAGTTTCCCAATGATCAATAAATCGATCGATAACTAAGCAACCGTACCTGGATGACGCGAAAGGATGCAAACAATAAACCAACCAATCAATAAATTGATCGATAACTACCGTACCTGAATGACGCATCCCTCGCACTTGAAGACGTACATCGTCTGCTTCTTGTCGTCAACGGTGACGACGATGTTCTTGTTGTTCTTGTGATGCTCCTGAATGAGGGGAAAGATTGATTCAGAGCAATTGAACTGTTTATTCCCGTTTTCATTTTTCATTTCAACACATTTATCAAGAGTAGGCTCTAGGCACCCGTACACATGATAATCTTATTGAAATTTAAGAACCAATGCAACCCCAAAAATCGCTAGAACAGCCGACAATTATAGTTTAGAATACCATACCATGGATAAATCCATACCATACCATGGATAAATCATATTGGCCTGCATTCAGAACTCGCGAAAAGACCATTCCACCTAGTTGCTTCGATTTACATTTCCGTCTTCATTTCAGGCAAATTCAACGCAAAATCGAGACTCACAATCGTCCACTGTTTGCCGTTCTGCAGCTCCGTCTTGGGCGGCTTCGCTGCTACAGGGGCTGCAGCCTTCGGCGCTGCACCGGCGGACGCGCCAACGTTGCCCGGCGTCATGCCCTTCATAGGAAAGTGGATTGAATGGGGAGAAAGATAGGGGAAGATGCCGTGATCAATATTAGAAATGAGCGAGTGAGTCATGGCTTTCCTTCTTCTGTTTTTAGCGAGATTCGCCATCCCAGACACGTCAGCGGCAATTCTGCTACTATCGTTTCATGTGCATAGTAGAATGCAAGCTCGTTCTTTTGCTTCTACGGTGCCCAAAATTTGACTGCAAAACACCGGCGAAATAGCTTTCCTGAGGAGTAAATCGAGAAACATTGCTCATGCCAGGGCCATTAAAACGACCATAACCTAAAATAATCGTATCACCAGCAAACTAAATTCCGTACCTCGGCTCTGAGCGTCGGATTCTTGTGAGTCTGCATGTCCGCTGTAACCTTCTTCAGACGCCCCGTCACTCCCTCGCCCTGGAATAATAACGTTAATACTTATTTTAATTAACGTAATTATATTAGTCATCAATCATAATGTTTTATTCTAGTGTGTGAAAATATTTTTCTTTCTCAAACAAATGATGAGACAGCACTAAAACATTGATAAAATCATTCCTTTACGCAAACTACGAAACCCGTAGCAGGCAAATTAGAGATGCTATATCTAAAGACGACAATAAAACATACAAACTTATACATACGAAAAATATGTGACGATTTCGGGTGAAAAATTAATCGGAATGTATAATCAAACCATTCAGACTTTCATTCCTATACGCATTTTCGAAAATCACTAATCTAACCTGATTGAGCTCAGCGAAGAGTGCATCTCTTCCCGCCTTGTCTCCAGAGGACGAAGAGGATGACAGATCTACAATATATTATAAGTACGTATAACTTTTTTGTTTGGGGAAAGTTCCACAACCATTATCGTCACATGAAGACCTTGTTAGATCATCTACTATTGTGGCACAAAAGTTGATGGTTGCCCATACAGTTAGATATTAGCGAGCGCTATCTCGCGTTCCAGAAATCGCTGAATATTCATATAAGAAATCGTACCAAGGGCTGATTATCACTGCAAGCCATAGGTGCCCAAGCGGACCGCTGGGGGGGGGAGCCCACCCGGGAGGGCTCCCCCCTTCAACGTACCCGGGTTCATGGTCCAAAATGGGTGGGTAGGTCATGGTGGAACTTGTATCTGAAACATATCCCAATGACTTCTACAGTATACCACTATCGATTTTTGGTTTATTTATTAGTAAAGTGCGCATCCTAGTATCACCGGGTTGGAGAAAACTTCGGTTACGCATGTTGTTTACTAGTAAAGAGCGCATCCTACAATCACCTGGTTTGAAAAAGCTACCGAAATCGATATTTTATCCAACCCGGCGATTCTAGGATACGCTTTTTACTAGTAAACAACCTCCGTAATCTAAGTTTTATCCAACCCGGTGGTACTAGGATGCACTCTTTACTAATAAACAACCTCCGTAATAGAAGTTATATTTAACCCGGTGATTCTAGTTTTTGCTCTTTACTAATAAACAACTTCCGTAATCGAACTTTTATTTAACCCGGTGATATTACGGAGGTTGTTTATTAGTAGAGAGTGCATCCTAGTACCACCGGGTTGGAAAAAACTTAGATTACGGAGGTTGTTTACTAGTAAAAAGCGCATCCTAGAATCGCCGGGTTGGATAAAATTTCGATTTCGGTTGCTTTTTCAAACCAGGTGATTGTAGGATGCGCTCTTTACTAGTAAACAACATGCGTAACCGAAGTTTTCTCCAACCCGGTGATACTAGGATGCGCACTTTACTAATAAATAAACCAAAAATCGATAGTCGTATACTGTAGAAGTCATTGGGATATGTTTCAGATACAAATTCCACCATGACCTACCCACCCATTTTGGACCATGAACCCGGGTACGTTGGAGGGGGGGGAGCCCTCCCCCTGCGGACCGCCGTGGGCACCTATGCTGCAAGCACGCTTCGGCACTTAACTACCTACGGCAGCAAAAAACTCATAAAAAAAACTCATTGTTCATTGTTCATTGTTTGTTTTTGTTAAACTCATTGTTTCGAAAACTCGTAAAATCCACTGTAAAAAAGTGTAATGAAACTTTACCATTTTTTAAGCAACACATTCGCATTTTATCCAATAACCATTAATAACGTCGCTCATTGATATCTGGCAACGAAAGACCCGAACAACTCACCGACGGAGGAGGAGGAGGCGGGGGAGGGGGTGGGCCGGGAGGAGGAGGGGGTCCGCCCGCCTTCGGGGCAGCAGCAGCAGGGGTGGCGGATGCTGCTGCGCCGGCCGGAGGCGCTGCGCCCTGCAATCGATACGTCAAAGTACCTATCGTAAGCTTGCTGAACCAAACTCCGCCCGTCCAATACGTAAAAGTAATAGTTAGACATTCCCTCGCAATCCCACTCCAACGAACTAGCAACGTGAGGCTCCTCCGGAACAAGGACAGCTAACATCCATCCTTATTGTATTCGCCACCTACAGTACTTGGCCTTTCCTGTGTACACCACCCAGCGTCGGCTTCTGACGACTGACAGTGACCTTTACCTACAGTACCCTCTCCTCCTACCGTAATGCCATGCTTACCGGGGCTGAGTTCCAGACGAGACCGGTGGTGTGGGTCTGGCGGACGAAGGTGTGCAGCGCGCCCAGCACTTCCTTCCACGTGTTCACCCACTCGGCGTGCTCCTGAGATGTGATTAAATAATTAATTAGTTTAGTAATTCATTAATCATCGATAATATCAATTTTATAGAAATAAAGATATATAATGCCAACCGTACCAAGATCGAAGTTAGAGTTAGAGGCTCAGTCATGAGCTGTCAGTGATACTCAAGTTAGGAAGCCCCCTTACTCCCTCACCTTGTTGTCCTTGAGCACCCTATTCACGTAGAAGAGCGACGCGTCGAGCATCTCCTTGATGTACGGAGCTGGCGTCGGCTTCTGAAGGCACGGAGATGTAAGGGAAACGACTTCAGGAGGCATGGTATTTATTGGGAATCGCCGAGAACACGGAAAGCCGTCAAATACAGCAGTTTCTCTTCGAATACCCGTTCTCTGACACCTGGGAAATCTTTGTTTCGATAGCTTTACAACCACTAACGTTTACTCTGCACTTTTAAAATGCACTTCGTAGCCCAAACTAAATAAAATAGGATAAATAGGCCATAAAAATACACGACTCACCACGGTGACCCATCCGATGGCGGGAATGCCCTCCGCAACGGCGGACACGTGGTTGAAGTGAGGCGTGTTGCGACGCGTCTCGCGCCACGACGACAGTTTCTCCATCTGTGAGAAATTAATTAGAATAATTAATTAGTTAATAAAAATAATAAAGTTGAATGTGAGTATGTGATGTGTTCCACAACAGCGGTAACTAGATTCATCAACCTATGACAATTCATGTTGTTGCAAGAAAAAAAGATTTTGGAAAAAAGTTGTCCAATATTATTGGGGTGATACCAACAAGTGTTCGTTCAAAGTTAACAATGTGAAACTGGCTAATTGAGAAATATTAAACCAAATCAATCATCACACTTAAAGTGATGATTCAGGTTTCACCTCTCTTACATGTCATCAGTTTCATCACAACAAATATTATTGCCTTCATTTTGCAGCATTATATGTCTGTTCTCGTTTCGCCATCTCTACTAGGCCTCAAACGCGTCTCCCAAACCGCTCACATGATTCCATCCATTTCAAACATTTAAAATCAACAACTAACTAATTAATTAATTAATTAAAACAAAGACCGTACCACTTCGGGGATGGGTGCTAGGAGGTGATTGCGAATACTACTCACATATTTCTTCCTTGCTTTTGTGACTATTTTCAATATCATATTTTTACTAGTACTTATTATGAAAATAATAATATCAATGACAACAATAACACAACAACAAAACACGATACCGCTCCGGAGATGGGTGCGAGGAGGGCGGGGAACTCGGCGGCGCTCGCCTCCGCACGGCCCGCAGCCGTCCACAGGAAGGAACGGAGAGGAGAAGATCGATGCTGCCTCAGAGGTCTGCACATATACAATTGTTGACAACTCAAGTAATTACGATTTCAGAATTCATTTATTTGTGAGGCGCTCTTCTCGTCGATCGAAAAAATTCCTGACCCACAATGTTATAATACCAATGTAACCCAAAGTCTCTTCAATCAATACCATCACCCACATTGCCACCGTGTGCTAAAATATTACGTTTTAGAATGTACATAAATAGTTATTGTTTGTAAAAGTAATAATCAAAGCCTTAGCTCAGAGATCTTGAAAGTGCGGTGAAACCCGAACCCTCCTCCATCATCAACTTGTGTCCTATAGATTTCATTTTTCCACTATCCATTCAACAGGTGTTTCCAGGCTAACGCACAATGATTTAGCCTTCATATATTATCGATTGGGATTGATCTCAATAAATCCATTGAACAGGAAGATGCTCTGATGCCCTTCCATTCATCACGCTGTGTAATGACAGAGAGAGAAACCTCTGGACGAAAGAGAGGGAGAAAAATATGAGATGTGGAGAATGCCTTGGCCGTTTCGAAACTGTAGTGGCCTTGTAAATATCATTTCCATTCCTTATACAACCATATACCCCATTAAAGTTGTTTCCCCAGAAGCATACAACTAATCCTCCCAAACAACTCACACTCACACTCAGGCCACACCCATGTTTCACCCTCTTTCTGATGCAATTATCAATGGGTTGGAGCTGGCTATATGCATAACTGATAATCATCGATTCAGCCAATTACTACCATGTGTCACCACCCCTACAACCACCCGCGTCAATCATCCCGCTACTCCCCTGTTTCACCACTACTACAAACTCTCTTAATATCTCAAACATCAATTTTACGTGTATCTGAATCTCACTGTCGCCAAAAATACAATCAACATTAGCATCACGCTTCACCTCTACTAGAACCATTCATTCCGCACCATTGAACAATTTTTCGAAATCACCTAGTAAAATAACTTATTCCACGATCGACCAAATCATCCCCCCCCTCACTCGTGTTTCACCAACACATCGTCTCCCACTCACCGCCCTATCCACCAATCTTCTCAGCCCGCAATATCCATGTTTCACCGATTCCCCATCATCCCCACTCACCGCCCGATATCTCATGTTTCACCACTACTATAACTATTCATTCAGCTTCTATGAACGATTCATCGACAACGTATGGTCAATTCGTGTTTCACCACCTCTACACCATTCCCCATCACCCTCACTCACCGCCCGATCAACGTCTCCTCCGATCGCCTTGCCGAGCGCCGTCCACTTGGCCATCACCTAAACGGGGGAGAATTAAGAGATTAATTGTAAATTAATTTATTATATTATGTAATTATATGCATAACAACTGCGCACCACCTCCGGCAACCCAGTCAGACTCTAGTAGAGACAACGCTCCTTGAAATCACCTATTCACGCCATGATTAGTAATAAAGCAACCAAATCACTCTCAAACTACGAACCGACGATTTGCGCTTCATCGCCGTTACTAAGCACCTCAGCAGCCGTGGTTATCAATCGTAGGTCGATGATGTACATATAGAAAATAAAACTGTTCAAATTGCGAAAAAAACCTCTAGGGCTATTACTAGATCAGCACTTCTCGCATTGCAGCAATAGAGAATCGATATGAGGTGACACAACTAATTATAACCCCTCAAATAGTTACGGCAGTCAACCGGCAATGCTGACTACTGGTCTCCCACTCTTCATTTCGTACACTCTCTCGTTTCTCTGACTGACGAGAGATAAGGCGAAATGAAGAGACGAGAAAGTCGCTCATAATGCTACCGTACCTCTCCGACGGCGTCATCGTAGGCGCGCACGTGCGGGGGAGCCTCGCCCCCTCCTCCGCCTCCGGAAGAGCCGCCCGACGGAGCCGGCGAGCCGCGACCTGCAAATTGCACATATTATTTCAGGTAGTCAATCAATATATTTTCTAGCTCTTTTGCTTGTAAAGCCAAAAAATCTAAGGTTCATTAAATGCGATAATCTTATTAGATCCTGACATCTTCCTGTCCATTTCACACGATTACGAAACGCTACACTCACTGGTACAATTTTCACGAATTTCCTCTTTACAATACTTTTTATTCCCACCCCAGCGATGATCCATCCATCAAATTTATTTCATTTTTTTAAATTCTTGCAGCGCTCCGCCAATCAAAATCGGACGAAGAATACAATTTATGCCATACTCATGAAACTTGAAACTCAATACGTTCGCGTACTTTATTTTGCCCACAATTCCACCGTACCCCCCCCCCCTTTCTCCTACAATAACTCACTGCTGCCTTCTCTGCTCAGGAAGACGACATCATCCTCATCGTTGAAGACCACCCTCCGTCCACTGTTCCTCTTCGTCGGACTCTCACTTCTCAGTCTCAATATTCCCCTCGGTTCCGATCTTTCCCTTCTTCCTCGTCTTTCTTCATCTCTATACCTTCTCTCCTCCTCTTCCCTCCACTTCCTTGCCTCTTCCAGTTCCTCCACTCTCCTTTGCCTTTCTCTCTTCTCCTCTTCCCACCTTGCTCTTTCCTCCTCCTTCCGCTGCATCTCCCTCTCTCCTCCTCCCTTCTCTCCCTCTCCATCCACTCCATCTGTCTCTCTCCTCTCCTCCTTTCCATCTCTCTATCCTCTCCATCATCCTTCTTGCCCTCATTCTGTCGATGATTCTCCTCCTTCAACTGCTTCCATCTCTCCTCCAATCCACTGAACAACTTCGCAGCTGGACTCTCCGGTCTGCTCACAATCGTGCTCCTTTCCCTTCTCTCATCGTACCCAGGGAAGGACCGAGTCATCACTGCATCATGCCCATTCGCGTACCCATTGGCGACCCGGTGCTGGGTGGTTCGGGTCTGGCTGGTCCCGGGCTCTTGGGTCTGAAGGGCGAAGTGGTCCTCTCGTGCCACTCCTTCGCCTTCACTGGAATCTTCGACAGCAGCTCTTCATGGAATCCTTGGGAGATCGCTGCAGGTGCTTGGTACGGGCTCTTTGGTCGAGGGGGCGGGGCCTGCTTGGTCTGCGGCTGTTGCTGTATCCTCACGCCGCCGGCCGGAGGCGGCGGCGGTGGAGGAGGGGCGGGGCGGCTGCAGCGGCTGCAGCGGGTGCAGCCGGTGCTGGCTTCTGCTGCTGCGGAACGGGCGAGTAGTCACGCTCCGGCGACCAGGTCGCCCTCCGCGCACCTGCTCCTCGCGCCACCTCGGATGCGCTGCAGCTGCATCAGCTTGCTGCTGTCTCTCAAAGCCTCGGGGCAGCGTGGCCGACTGGTATCGCTGCTGTGGCTGCTGCTGGTGGCTACCGTATCCACTCGTGATCCGCTCGGGACTCGCCCTGTATCCTGCGGACCCGTTTCTATCCGGGTGCGCTCCTCCACTCATTCTGCACCGGTATCTTCAGTACTCGTCCCTCATCCAGTTGCACTTGAATGGGCACCGCCCGCTCCCTCTCCCTACTCGTCGACAGTCCCGTATCTCCATTGCTCGCCGATGACGTCATCATCATCGGATTCCTCCACGTCAAGGGCGGCTGCTGCACTCCGTTGCCTCGTCCCATCATCATCACCAGCGGCTCCCGCCCTCCAGGAGGCGCTCCATTCTGGATCAGTCTCGAGTCACTCACAGTCTTGTGCAGGTTCCTCGGTACCGTACTCGCTCCATTCGACGTCATCGTCGAGGTGGGATTCGCGTACCGCCTCTCCTCTTCCTCCCACCGGCTGGCTGCTCCCTGATGCCATCGCTCGATCTCGTTCTTGTGCTGTCGAAGCTTCTCCAGGAAGTGGTCGCCGTTCGCGGCCAGGAGCTGCTGCAGCGGCTGCTGGTGCTGATGCTGCTGCGGATGGGTGGGATGCTGCACGACCACCTGCCGCGTCGTCGGGTAGTTCACGGGGCTGGGCGTGACGATGGCTCGCTGCAGCAGCTGCTGCTGCTGCGGGGGCGGTACATTGTCGTAGTGGCGAGAAGAGCGGGCGCTGCTGGTGGTGCCCGTGGGCGAACGACGATGAAAGGCGATGGGTGAGGCTACCGGCGAGAACGGGATGGTCGTTGTTGGTGCAGGTGAGGGGGCTACGGAACCCGCCCGACTGCCCGTGCCCCACTCCACCGGCGAGTCGGTGCATAGACGTTCGTTAGGGACCCGAATCGTCTGATCGTCGATCCTCCGCCTGCCGAGGGCGGAGCGACGGGTCGGAACCCGGGCGGGTACCGACTGAACGGCCGGGGCATGTTCACGTATGGCGAATTGTCCATGGTCGTGTGGGGTTACCGAGTAGTATAGATCAGACGAGTAGATCAATGCAGGTTCAGCAACATCGATAGAGCGCTAGTGTGAAACTGCAATCGCATAACTGTTTAATTGAAGACGAATACGAGCGGAATCAAAATTGACACTTCGCGATGGGCTAAGACACGGAAGTGAAACATCAAATTAACGGTCCATTTGAGACTGTGAACTATAATCCAAGACATAATAACAATATACCGATTCGTTCGGATCAAAGAGTAAGGAAACGGCGATAGCCGCTAGACGGACATTGTGAATTAGGCTGCGGCGGCTTGTAGTGTAACACTCGCGGAGAGGAGAGATGTGGTCATTGGGTCATCAGCTTACAAATGCGATTGCGCAAACGTTTTCCTACATTTAATATTTAACGATTTTGCTCAAATGGAATGTGCAATTTCAAGTAAGAGAACCCGGAACTTCATGTTTTGAGCTAATGAAACAGTGCTAAAATAATACATTAATGTCCTAGATACAAAAATGCACAGCGCAATAAAAAGTATGCAGCAAGATTGAGTTTTCCCGTCAACACGGCGAAAGAATCTTCTCGACTAGGAGTCGATATTGAGGGGGGACACGGATCGAGACTTTCGGTTGGCCGGGCGGAGCGAGGGAGGAGATCAGAGCGAGAGGAGGAGATGATAGGAGGGGGGGGGGGGGAGGAGTGGAGGAGAGTGAGAAAGAAGTTGGAGAACAACTGTTTCCTCTTCACTCCCTCAAGGCTCTCACTCGAGAAGACGGGGCTGCCCCTGATATAACTACGACTCTCTCTCTCTCTCGCTCAATACGAGTGATGAGTTATGACATCGTGGCAATTTCAGGGACCGGAGCCACCTGTGATCTACCTATCGATTCTGGCGCTATTCTAGTGTCGTGTTACGCCATTCGGGCCTCTCATCGTTGCAAAACAAGTGGCAGTTTAAAATATATATGACCGATGATCAGGGGGATAGCACTTGAGAGGGCGGATGAGAGGGGGAGACAGGGGAGGAGGAATGCTAAACTGCGAGTTTACACATGGCCCGAGAACCACAACTATCGATCGATTGGAACATGTGGTTTTCCGAATTCGACATCGCAAAATTATGAGCGATCAGTGCATTTAAATGGGTTCAAAGTGATTGAGTAGCGTGGGCGAGTGGCGGGTAAGTCTCCTTAGACGTGGAAGGAGAGAGAATGAGTCGATTCTAATCGCTCCAACCCCCTCTGAGAAGGGCGAATCGAACCGCGCGAAAGAAGAAGAAATTGACTGGACAAACAGTGTGACTGTTCACAGACGGGGAGGATATGAGCTATGCGCAGGTCGATTCGTATAATATACGCATCATTCGTCATACGATTTGAAGTTGAAGTGACAGGCTCGGAAATAATTGCACTCGATCTCGGTTTTGCAGTTCTGCACAGGTTGCACTTATACCCTACCATCAAAACCATGCATTGGAAATTTAGTGAAATATACGAATCATCCAGGGAAACTGAACGAATAAGTTGATAAAATGAACAAACTAGTCTAGTCAAAACTAAACAAAGAGCGCGATCAATCGTCAGCTCGCCCAGTTCAGTGGAAATCCCTCGCCAATGGAATGGTCGGAGTGCGCGCAAATCCCGTAATTGTGACCGAGAGGAAAAAGGGCGATAATCCCACTCCGTACTTAGTTTCGGTCAAATATACCATATTGCACAATGGTTAGTTTATGTTCTGATAGATCAATACAACAGTGTAACAGCAGATTTCGGGTTTCAGCAAATTATTAACAAGTTCACTCACTTGGTTTCCGGTTCAGTTTCACTGAAAGTCGCGATATGAAGATCTTCGGAGGCGCAATTTGCGTGGGTTCGTTCGCATTCACTATTCTCGTTATCTCGAGCATGATAGGTAGTCGCTACTGATACTGAGACACGGAATGGGAGGCACAGACCCGTGTACTATCGACAGATTACGAGAGTGTTTGCCCGACGGATGATGCCGAACGAACTTCCCGCTCTAGCAGCTTGGCGGGAATCAGCCACAGCGCGGATTGTTGTACAGAAACCGTTTGGCAGGTAGCAGTTGCGAAAATAGAGAAAGGAGAAACCGTATATCGCAAGCTATTGACTGGATGGATCATCGCAGGGATTTTAACAAACCCCATAAGTTTCGTGTTCTAATCGACCAATAAATAAAGATGAGTAACACACATTTTATAATTCATAACCATTAAATGAAAACAAATAAACCCATTATAATGTTTTAGCGAAAGCTTCTGGCTTGAAATCGCACAAAACTTCAGTTTCAGGACGATTTTTTATTATATTTTGCATATGAATAGACAAATTCAACAGAGAGTCCAGCGGGCTTGGTGGCAATAGGCGGACGCGCGCCAACCGCTTCCAGTCTCGTCGTAACGGCTTCAAGCCGCTTTACAAGCGAAGATAGTTCTGCCGACATATTGTGGGCTGGAACGGCATGATTGTGCACAAGAACCATGCTAGATTATAGAATGAGCAACTGCGCATCTCGTGAACAAAAAATAACGATAAAATATTAGCTAGGAATCGAGAAAATCGATAACGACAAAAATTGAAGAAAACGGAATTTTGAGTACGACAGTTCAAATGCGCACCCTACTTCAATACTAACGAACGTGAAAATTCTTGGTTTACCGTACTGCTAACTGCTTTTTTAAAAATTAACATTAATTTAAATATTATATTCGACTAGGAAATCGATTCGATGACAAACACACTAGAAACAGCGAAACGAGCGAACTGAGAGGGGAGAAAACGGAAGAGCCCAATGAGTCACGAGTCATTTTCATCGCTGACGATAAGAGAGAAGGGAGGGAGCAAAAGTTTCGAAGGGACAACCCGAGATAACGTGAAAACACACCCGGCGTAGGAGGATGAGAAGGAGGAGAGAACGGAAGACGGCAAGAGAAAAAAGGGGAGAAACAGAGATAAATAGGTGAAAGATGACGCATTGAATTGACTGCACGGGGTGAATAAGACAGAAGGGAGGGGAAAAGACGAAGAGTGAAGGAGACCAGTCGAACAGATGGTGTGGAACATCACACAATCTGAATAGAGAGGCAGAGGAGAGGAGGACTAGGGCCGAGGGAGGAGAGATCAGTCGATATATTCCCTCCCCCTCCCGTCTTCTCCCATCTCATCTCGGTAAACAGCTTCTGCACGGGACCTCTTCAATGTGTTGTAAGGGGGGGGGGGCGATCGGGAGAGCCGATACGGTCCCCTGATCTACCCTGATTACGGTAGACAGAGCGGTAACAACAGTTTATCGATTGAAAAGCGGGAGTACGGTACACGTTCGGAAGGTTAGATCATTTTGATAGCAGAGCGAGAGTAAATTCACAACGAGTATTACGAAAGGCTAGCATCATCATTTCAAATATTACGATTACGGTAGTCACTACCGATACGGTATTTAGGTGGATAGTGCGGAGTAGAGTGTAAGCGAGTACGGTGGTGTGTGATATTGATTGATCGAGAGTGAAACGGAAGGAGTACTGTACAAACTACAGTAGGTAATACTAGCTGTAAAGCTCAACAGGGAACAACTGAAACAACTGTTATGCTAGACACGAGGGAAACAAGAGATCCGCAAATCATCAAAAGCTTGGCGATATTTGAGGGTGGGATAGTGTACAATTAGTGGATCATGGTAGATCAACAGGTTACGGTAGTGATGGAATGGCTATGAACAAGGGGAAGAGTAGAGACCCAAAGATCAAAGATCAAAGATCAGACATCTTTGGGCACGCAAGTCCTTCTAACGGGTGGTGGCGACGCAGGTGAAGAGGCTCCTCTACCGGAATCCGTCTCACTGCGAGTCTGCAAGTACGGTAGCTTACGGTAGCAGAAAATCGATAATTGGTAAGTCGGACGCGGTCACGCACACATTCTGTGCAGATGCGGCACTCATATCGGAGATCAAAGATCAAAGATCAATCTCAGCTCTCGCAGACAAACAAAATGAAGCCGGAGAGACACCACGGACACGCGCAAACTTACTTGCGGCTGCCTTGTCAGGGGACTACTTGAGATCTGAACTCGCAATGAGAATGTTACCAACCAACGATTATTTGGATCATCAGTAGAGTTCGAACTACGGGTCTCTTCAGAGAGGCGCGAGAGTACGAGGAATGAAGAGACAATTACCCGTGTTTCGAACTCTAATCATTAGCATTTCAAATTTCGAATGGAATCAGTGTGAGCCAGAAAATCAAAGATTAAATGTAAAAGGTCAAAGATCAATTTCCCACCTCCAGACTGCTGTTCTTGCTGCTAGCATCGTCCCTCCTCACAGTCTCCATGCACTCATCAAAGTGAGATGCGAGTAGATCGCACTTCAATGAATCCTCGAGCATTCCGTCGTACACCTGAGTACGGTAAGGTAATCACAAATGATCAGGGGACTGATTTTTTAATTTGGAAAGTTTGGTGTGCGAAAAGACCAATCTTCCATCTGCACCGCTCTTACAACTATCCCACCCTCGGCTCTAATTGACGGACTCCCGAAACTTTTACGATGTCTCAACCCAATTACAAACACAACCGACCGAACTAAATCCGTTTACGGTTTCTTAGTCGATAAAGAATCGCGAAGAAAAAAATTCACGACAAATCGCATTTTTACATTTGATACAATTTGAGGAGAAAATGTTTATTGAAGATGCGGGTGATCTGTCCCTTCATTTCACGTGTTCTCTCACCGGTCAGAGAGGCGCGAGAGAGGACATGAATTGAAGAGACAGATCACCCGTATTTCGAAGTCTAATTCTCACCTCCTGTCCATAGAGACAATCCTTGAGGCTCTTATCGTTGTGCTTCGAGGCTTGCTGTTCTTCGGTATCGATCGGGCAACCTGTATGCAATTCCTATGTTTCAACTTCGACTATGTTAACCATTTTAATGTAACCGAATTTGCCTCAGGAAGGTGATGAAGAATGTAGTTACTGCCGACATAAAAACGATAAAGTTCTAATACTACAGTACCTTCAATAATATTTCCATTTCGTCAGTATTCTTTAATCAATCAACAAACTTTAACCCTACAGTACTCTTCATCAATTCAACCGTACCTTCGGCTGATCGTCTCCAATCGCTGCAGTTGCTCGATGAGCGATTCCGGATCGTCGTCGAGCGACATCTGAAACTTTATTTAATCAATTAATTATTTAATTAAATACTAATTTACAAGACAAAAGCTGAAAAATATCATGCTTGCATCGAAAGGAAAGTGTCGAAATGGCCCCACTCCCTCCTCTCAAGCTGAGTAACTTCAATCAACTCGACGTAAGCGTGTGAGAAATACGATACCCTTTTTGTTTCCGCATTTCACCACATGCTCAAAAACCAAACAAATGTTGAACCAGAACAGGGGATATATAACCTAAGAGTGATGACTTATTTACGAAAAAAAGTTCAATTCTAGATGACTTCATTCCTCTAGAAAACAACAGTTTCTGGAAGGCGCGTGGAACTTTCCGGTCATTGAATCCACTTCGAGAATGGGCAATGGAATGGGACGGAATCGCACTAAGGGAGAGGCGGAGAGACAAAGATAACTGTTTTCGTCGGAAATTTGAGAACGTAACGCTGAACTAATGCAACGGCAGTACAACTTTCGTAGATTCTGCATTCTCTCACAAAAAGGGTTGCAAGTAATCCCATGCTTCACTGCGATCAAGACAGCGAATGAATAGTCTATTTTCGTCCGGACTAAGATAGATAACTCTAGTCGGGATATAATAGACGAAGTGAAGCGAACACAAAGGCTACTGCAGAAGAAGAAGAATGGCTGGACTAGCTACTATCCATTCCTTCTTTCTGCTCTCCTCATTCTTCATGCTTTCCCCGGTCCGCAAATGGGAGTGAGCGAAATGGAGATAGCGACTTCCTATTGTGACCAGCACGCTTCGGCCGCTAACTGTGTAAGCATCGGAAGAATATTTATCTCTCTTTCTCTTGCCGGGGAAGAGTAGAATAGTTATAGGCAATATTTTGCTCTGGCTATCGGACAGTCTCTGTTACGAAGAGTCTCGGACAGATCGCAAATGACACAAAAAACTTGTGAAACGTAACCAAATGGGGCTAAATCATCCAAAATACTGGGAAAAGCTATGAAGTACGATTGTCAGAATGAAGAGTTTTGTCTGACCGGTGAGAGGCGAATGAAATGAGACGGGTTGTTCATTCTGACAACTTTGAAGCATAAATAACCCGAGTAGATGAGAAGGCAAACAAAAGAGGGGCGCGAATGAACTTCTCTCGCCTACATACTGATGCCTTCATCTCTTCTTCTTCTTCTCTCCAATAGACACATGTCTTGCCTCCTACCCCCCGCTCCACTTTCTGAGTCCTCCCCTCATTCCCCGACCCATCAATCAGGGGAAAGTTTGTAGGCACTACCGAGCGGGTGGCTGAGTGAATTTACTCTTCTACGAATGCGTTTAATCGTTGTTTTTTCCTCGAATTTTCAATTTCAATGAGTGTGATGGTTTGCTGTGGCATTTTAGCGCCCTCTGAAACCTAACTGTGTGTATTTTTGTTCTCGAAAATGATAACTGACATTTGAGGCGAAATCAGCGTGCACTTGCGTCTTCTTGCTCACTTTGCCCTTTTTCAGAGGAGATTTTACATCTTTCTGAAAATTTATTTCATTATTACTATTACACATTTACGTTGAATTTTCTCATTGACAATCCATAGTGCATCCCTTAATCCATCATTCCTGCATTGTATGAGCTTGGGAATGCATCTGTCTTCATTTTCCTACTTTTGCCTACCGTGACCCGCAAGCGGCTGATCGTCAACTGACTTTGTCAACGTCCTTCTTGCCTCCTCTGAAGAATCTGAAGGGCGACGACCTCGATTCAGTAGCAGTTGCCATTTTTCTGAAATCGCTCGATATTGGAAAAAATCGCGAGAAAAAGACGAGAATAACAAGGAAAAAAAACGGAAAGAAGACGCGTGAGTTGAATGAAGGTGATGAGCAATCTCACAAGAATGAAGGAGAAAAACCCCGTGAAAGGGGAAATTGATTCCGGTATGAAATTGGGCGGAGCCTATGATGAAACCAGAACTAAACTATCGATATTATGGCAAGTTATGGATCGCCCAATCTGAATCATTCTCAAACATCCCTTTCACAATGGGACGACGATGCAACAGTGATAGGGGCGATAGTTGGGGGTGAGAGGGCAACGCTATCTTGAATGGAGAAAAAGTCGAGAATTGAACGAGAATCGAGAGCAAAGAGTGTTCACTTTGATTGATAAGTTTCGACAAGTTTTTCAGCGCTAGAACGCATTAGATTCAAATCCGCCACTTTTCGCAACAAATATAACTGATTCATTCTTTGAGAGCATGATGTATTTATCAAAATCTATATCAAGATGAGGAAACAGTATCAGTTACACAGAACAAGGAAGGGCCGCGCTTGTTAGGAGTGGCCCTCCCCTCTAAGAGGCCGAAAAACAAAAGACAGTGATCCTTCTTGGGGGACAATTGAGGATCGGTTCAATCTGCCTCTTCCTCTCACTCTTGAAAGAGAGAGGGAACACCCATAACAGGGATCAAAGGGACTCTTCCGTCACTATTAAGATGCGGCAAGATCAGCTGGATTAGTCCTTTGAGAAAAGCTGCGAGCAATCAGTTATTTGGGAAGTGAAGAATCAGAGAAATCACAAGAAATCAAGGAAGGAAAGGAAATACTACTAAATACTTCATGGAAATTGAATCAAATCATCACCAGATGAGACGGGCTTAAATCACAAGTAAACTATCTAGTCATCAGAACCCATGGTCAGTTGCGAAACCGCATTGCTTACTGTTCCTTTGCTCCAGGAAATGCATACTCTTTTCACGTCTCATGATCTGTCTGCGATCAGACATACTTAGAGATCACCCAAATTACAGAGCGTCAGTCTTTTATTCGATGGAGTGCCTGACTCTCTCAATTTCACATACATGCCAGCTTCTCTGATCGTTGAAAGATCAGGCAAATTTAGGAGAGTCAGTCCCTTTATCCGCTCGGATTCGTGTGGTCCTCTTCTTTCATCAAGGCCACACCGGGCAGAAGACAAATTGGAATCAGCGGTCAGTGCTCTCTCCATTTTACGCGGTCTCTCGCTGGTTAGACAGACCGAAATAGTGTGTGAAACAAGGAGAGACAGGGGGCGAATGGGGTGGAATCAAGGAGGGAGAAGGACAAAAAGCGGGCGCGCACGAGCGAATGAACAGTGAAAGTGAGAAGGAGGAGGTGGGGAAATGGAGTAGCCTGTACTTGTGAGATTGAGACATCAACAGATTGGGGTCGATCTAAAAGTGCTTCTGCATTTTCTGATCGAAATTTAAAATCAGCTATCCGTCTATTCAGATCGTGATGAGTTTCAGAGGTTGAATATAAAGCAATGTAATGCGGTAAGTAGGTAAGTTTTGCGGTAAGTTAATTGATTGACGATGAATGCGTTTTACATACAGCATTTCAATCTACAATAGTTCACAGAAACAACATTTGCTGCTTGAAGCAGTGAGGAGCGAATTTATCTGATTGATGTGATCGAAGACCATCCGGAATACCGAAAGATTGCCTTTCATCGCAGGCACTAGTGCAGATTGAATGACTAAGACTGAATAAATGATGTCTTGAACGCTGAAGGAGTGGCCTAATCTGCATAAGTTGATCAAGGACTGATCAACTTATGGGAGTAAGGAGGAATGGATCCAGAGCACTATAGAATGATCCTAATGTTCAGAGCGTGAGAATTCATGGTAGATTAACAAAGGCACTAGTAAATTAAGGAAGACAACACAAGTGAGAGGGAGGGGGTACAGGAAGACAACACAAGTGAGAGGGAGGGGGTACAGGAAGACAACACAAGTGAGAGGGAGGGGGTACAGTGTGAATAGCCGCGCTGTTTATTTGGATGCTGACTCAAGAAGACGAAGAAGGGACACTTGAAAAGGAGAAAGAAAGAGGGGGAGAAGAAAGGTAAGTGATAGGGTCTCTTCCCCTTCTTCCTCCACCGCTGACTCAAGCTCCGTTCCAAATATCAACTCTTCGAGGATTTTCACTCACAATCATTGCCAACTCCAGAAAGAAGGAAAGGTAGTGAAGCGAAAAAAAATATTAGAAAAGGCACCGAACAGATTGGAAAACGGCGGACAAAAACAGAAAGAGATTCTTGTAACCCCGTCAACACATTTGTGAGTCATCTACATTTTCAATTGCAATTTCGCAAAGTGTCAGAGGGCAGGAAATTAAATCACACCACCTCTACAGAGGTGCCCTGTGGATAACGGAGAGAGATGGGGATAACAATCGCGCGCGGGCGAGAGAAATGATGATTGATTAACAGATTATGATCTAGCGCCGAGATGTGTGATTGAGATGGTGCAGAGGAGGGGAGGGGTTCTCAATACCGGCTCGATCCTAAGATACCCTTCACTGGGGAACGAATATTCAGTTGAGTTTCACACGCCCTTGATGAGAAGATGAAAATGAAGGAACGACAGTGAAACTTGTCTGGGTCTGGACAAACAATATTCAGGAAATTGAACAATACACGCCCACTATTATCACATTAACAAGAGCTTCCTAGACCGAAATAAATGTCGTATCCCAGACAATAGCCATTCCACTCGAGTAGGAAAGTACCGCGTTGACCACTTCTCCCCTCCTCCATCCGGGCCGTAATGAACTCCCTGTCCCAATAGCAGCACTCTGCTGATTGAGTCCGGGAAAAAGACAGAGAAAACAATCTAGTCTGACCGACCAACTCATGCCGAAAGTGCGGACTGCACTATAAGAATTAGACACTGTCCTTTTCATTCTACGCATTAACAGATTTCATTCTACACTCCGACAACGAACAGAAGAACCTCCCGAAATTTAACGCGAAACGGAAACCCGTGCGAATTGTTGACAGCGCCTACAAAATATTCAATGAGAAACACAGTTCCTGCAGAAATATAAAAAAATACACAATGTGGACTACGGATAATCGCACTCTAACTCAAAATCGTAGCTAACATTAGGAAGAAAAAGACAAAACGGAAAGGCGGAGACCAATTGTTGACTACAGCCTGCAAGCGAACCCTTCTCCTGCAGAACCTTCTCGGGGCCAATTTTCTCAAAACCTCTTTCGTTTGTTTTCCCCTTCCGCTGTCTCTCTGACAGACTTATCCCCCAAGGGCCATTTGTGAGTGGGAAAGGGGGAAGAAAAACAGCAAGAATGAAGAGTGAGATGTCTAAAATAGGGCTGGCTCTGATTTTGAAAGCAAAACAGTATGGAATCTAAGATGGTACTTTGTCGTGAAACCACAAAGAAAGAAGCGCAAAGAGGATCTCGCTGACCCTTCTCCTCTTGACTCTGAAAAGCAACGCGACCCCGGAAATCGCATCAAATCAACGAGCCTTTACTAGGAAGGAAGAATGGAGAGAGCTCTCTCTCTCTCTCTCGCACGAAAAGCTGACAAACACCATTCGGGATTCTATCGCATGCGGTGTAAGTTGCGGAATTTATGATTACCTCTCATATTTCTTTACTCTCCCAGGATTATGGAAAATTTGGCATCGTGAAATCGTGTGGTCAATACACGCAACTTGTTGGCAACTTCAAGCATCGTGCGTACTCTATTGCAGGTCAGAGAAAACTCGAGATCATGCAAAATGGAGGGAAAAAGATCATCCGTCCACTCAAGATCTTCATGCATTGCGAAGTAGCGCGCATCTCAACAATGTTTGCCCCTTTCTACAGTAGAAAAGGACTCGATATCCAAGTACTCTCCTCGTTTTACACGATCTCCTCTCGAGACCACGAAATCCGAGATCTTTTCAGTGATTCTCGGAGCTATTGTTCAGCAAAGATCTGCTCACGAATATGAGTGAAGAATGAGAAAAGGAAGGAACGCCGAACAGTGATAAACGACCGATAGAATATTCAGGATGATGCATCCAGAAATGAGCGAGAGAGCACAATGGACTTCATGATCAGCACTTAATTTGACGTAAAGTGGAGAATAGTAGTTGGCTGCAAAATAAAAGTGCGGCCATTTCAGTCTTCGCATAACCGCAGTCATCAATTCCGGTCTCATCTGGCCCCGCCGGCGGCGGCTACAATAAAAAAAAGCGGCAGGACCCGTGAAAAAGTAGTACTCTCGCGCGCGTAGCCCCGCGCGCGAAAATGAGACGATTTAGTGGAGGAAGACTGGGGAAAGTATCTAGAGAAGAATGGGAGAAGAGGAGAGGGAGCTTTGAGAAATGCAGAGGCCGGAAGGGAAAGAGGGGAGATGGGGTCATCTGATGTCTGTGAGCTCAATGGCACAGATGCGGCTTGACATATCCCAATTGTTTAGAAGATATCAGTTGTTTGGTCTGCTTGATTCAGAGATTAGAAGACGGTGGCTACGAAAAGACTCGCACGAAATCCATCACAATGCCAGATGCTAGCTAATCATCTGATTTGTCTCTCCCTCTCTCAATCAGACTCGCCAAAACAAAGTGTGGGAAAATAGCCTCCGCTTGACTCTGTGGACCAATTGCTGGGCGAAAATCACACACATGAGCTTGGTGGCGCGCACAAGAGATCAGGCGAAATGGAGAGAGCGCAGAGAAGACGGAGGAAAAACTCCCCAAGGACCGCAAATGATCTTGTTTTTTTTAGGGGAGGAAGCGAGGCGCCGAAATTCTGAGCGAGGCCAAATCGCGTTACTTTGATTGACAATGAGCATTGGGTTATGTGTAGTGAACCAGGAAGAGGAAAGAGGAGTTTTCTGCACATTGCAGGCATAAGTTATCTACTCGCAGGATAAATGAATGGCAAAATATGTACAAGCTTATTTTTAAGGGTAATATGTCCCTAGTCAAGAATACTGAAGAGTTCCTCTCAACCGACTGTAAATCTTCTGGCATGATTGCGGCTAATCAAGTCGTCGTAAAGAGATGAACAACAAGAGGAACGAGTGAGATTAGAGTTCGAATTACAAATGGTCTCTTCATTGTACACGCTCTCTCGCCACTCTGACCAGAGAGAGAGAGCGCTTATGATGAAGAGTGGTTCGAACTCTAGGAACGAGTGAGATTAAGCAGGCAATCACATCAAAATAATCCCCACGAACTGCCTTTTCGGACCATAAGAAATTACTTTATTCTTTCGGTTGAGTCTGGCTCATCAAGCAAAACCGGTGCCTTGTGGGAGTTGATAAGCACTGACATGATTAGTGAGTCAAATTCTAGGAAACCGTAACCGGGGCAAGTGGCAGAAAAATGAAGAATTGAGAAAAGGTCAGCCGATTGCTCAGAAAGAGGGCCACGCAAAATGGAGAGAAATTCCATTCCGGAAGGAGATACGCATCAAAAGAAGAAGTGAGTAGTAGTAATCCACTCAATCCTCAAGAGGAAGAGAGGGGGTGAACAATTGAGATAAGCAGAATGGAGTAGGAGCATATGGCAAGGATTCACTTTGTGACTAGACTTCAGGGTTTATAATCGAGGAACTCTGTTCGGAGTACCTTTATTTATTCTTTCGCCATCAAGAGTGAATGATACTGATCCGCATTTTAAAAATTTGAGAATATAAACCTGTTGAAACATATTCAACCAACACAATCAATGTGAAAAAATCACTAGGGGCCCGAAACATAATCGAACTCAGATTTGGGTGAGCGTCCTCTAAATTCCTCGATAAATCTCCGCAATCGTTCCTGAATCGGCGTGCATAGAACGGTCATAAATAAATTGTGACACAACATCCATGGACTCGCGAGAGAGATGCATAGAGGAGATAAGTCTTTTCGAGTGTACATGGAACCATGGGCCATTAGTTCGAGGAGTATTACCCAGGGTACTCCTGATCCTCAACTCTAATTGTCTCGAAATTGGCCCCTCACAAGTAGCTTATCCGACTAGAGTCGAGTCATTGCGGGGACAATGAAGGGAATGGGCGGATTAAGAGTTGGTTACTGCGCGAGATAAACTATACTACTCGGGATCGAGCCCATATTTGTGAGTTAGTTAAAGATAGAAATGATGTGATTCTCTCGCTTTCCCTTTCTCCATCACTTCGGACTGACGAGATAACACTGTGAAATCAGAGAGTCAAATGATTGTTATGTAGTAAGCGATGAAGAATTTAGAATGAACGGAATATAAAGATTGTTTGAAGATCGTTGGATGACCAACGGTTCTGGTTCGGAACCGGAACCATCCAGTACCACACCAATGCTCGATCTTGGGGTAGATCATGGTCCCTTCCTTAGGGCAAACAACGAGCCTCAGCCCTTTCACGAGTAGAACATACAAGAGGAAGAGAAGAGAGAAAGGTGTGAATTGCAACACTCGCGCGATTGTAGTCGAAACCACTGAAGGGAAGATGGGGGAACAGGAAATTTCTGGAAAAAATCGTTCATTAGAGGAGAAAATGCTTTGACCTACAGTATGGCAACAAAACAGCCTGACTGGTAGGTCAGCAAAAAGGAGCAGACTACAGTACACGCCCCAAATGGCATTGATCATCTGACTGGGGGTAGTAATCATCGAGGTATCGAAAGGTTGTGAGAAGAAGAAGAAGAGGAGAAGAAGAAGGATGAATGGATGGGGGAAGAAGAAGGGGGCGAAAGTAGAGACAAAGCAGTAGAAAGGATGGGAGACTGAGGGGCAGATTGACTCATTCCTTCTCTCACGAGCTCCAATCTATCACTGGAAGGTTGAGAGATGGGGAGAGGACTCGAAGAGCTTTGACCCACAACAACAACCTGTTGAAGAAATCAGGAAAAGGGGCGTGGCCTAGCAACAATCGACCTGGCAATAAGCAATCTAAAACCAATTAGATTAATTTAGGCATGAGTAGGAAAAGAGCAACAATTGAACAATGCAAAATTATGCGAAAAGAGGCGTGCAGACAAAGTTTCAGGGGTTTCCTGGAACAGTAACCTCGATCATTACCTGAACAAATTCAAAGGATTTAGTTGCAATATGCTCACACAATATTGCTTATGGCCTCAAACCTTCTAATCCGACCTAGTGATAATTTGTCAAAGGGAGAAATGTAACACATCAACCTGTAATGGACCATCTAAAATTAAGGACAGTGTAAGTATGATCTCTTCGAACAAAGCGAAACCCATTACCGGGACCTCTAACGCGTCTAACGAGCTGGACCCCGATCCAATATCGTTCGCCCCCTTATTGGATCTATCTCACTCAGCTGCCGTCAGGGGGCGCAATGCAAATTGGGCGCTCAATGTGAGGAGAGGAGGAGGAGGGCAAGGCAGGGGAAGAGCTGAGAGTGTGATCTGACCACTCGGGGGCGGAGGCAGAGAGGTGCAGATTGATCACAATACCCGGGAGGGTCAATTTCAGGAGAGCGGGAGGGGGAAGGAAGGTGTGAGGTGGGGGGGGGGATGGCACATTTGATGATTCTGACAGCCCCTTGCTTTCTCGTGAGAGTGATGCGGTGTTATGAACGGCGCTGGGGAGGAGGCAATTGGCATTCCTGAACAGAGGACTCTAAAAATATTGTTAACTCGCATTGATCTATTGCAGCGCATTGTCAGGGGTATCGAAAATTATTTATATATGCAATTTATGGTCCGACAGTTCGCAATAGCGGAACCTATCCGGCCCAGGCACGAAAAAGGAAGGAAACTTCCATCCCCTCTTCCTTCCACCTACTTACCCCTCGCAAGACAGTGACTTACAGTGACAGGCCAGGCAAGAGCAATCGTCTGGCTCTCTCGTTTCGCATTGCTCTCTCGCTGCTCTGACCAGTGAGACACTGTGCAAAAATAGAGACGGGAAGACGGGTAGTATCACCGTCCCACATAATAATACCTGTGTGTGGGGAGCCCTAAACAGCCGGCGGGAGCGGTTACTGGGTGGGTCAGGCTAGGAGAGAGGAACGGGGGAATGGTCTATTATCTTCGACTCGCATATCGTATCTAAATTTGTGCGGACTCAAGCCCTTTCCAAGTAAGAGGCGGAACCTATCTGTTGCTCGCCTCAGGTGGCCGATCAGTGGTTGAAATACTCTCGTCTCTCCATTCCACCCACTCTCTCGCCAGTCAGACAAAGCGAAAGACAGTACAAATCGAAGAGAGCAAGATGATTTCTGGCGCGCGCGTGCAGTGGTTGAAAGGCAAAGAGGTATCAATTTCACGAGCAAGTTGAAAGGAATCTACCTGATTCACGCAATGAGAAGAGCGCAATTCCGGGATGCTCCACTCTCGAAAGCACACACCGGTTCGGCAGATCAATGGGCTACCGTAACTACAGGTGAATCTATACCGTACCCTATCATTCGATAGATAGCACCAGCTTGCTTCCTAATAGGATGCTTGCGAGGGGTGTGAATGAATGCCCAGGGGCAATACAGCTTCCCTTTCAGTCGTAAACGTGTGAGAAGCGTCCGCTGGTTTGCACAGGTGCCGAGTGAATGGAGGGGAGAAAAAGACTGCCGGTGCTACCTCTGGTAGTATAGCCACAGGCTACTTCCTTGATCAGTACGATTTCTTATTGACAGTGGGCTAAGGGTTAAAAATGGACACCATGGCCTATATTGTCATTCACTTGCGATGCGAAAAACGAGAGAACTTGCGTAACTGAGGGAGAATCAGACTATATCTCATGCTTCTCGACCATATCTCCTAGTCTCCCAATCCCCCCCCTCTAGTCCGTCCACCAGTGTCAAACTAGAATATGCCCTTGTCAGATGCGCAATCGGGTGTGAAATGGCCCGTCGTCTCCAATTGGAAATTCGTGTTAGGAGAAGAGGGAGGAGGAAGGTACACAAACAGTTTGAATCGCCGGAGCGGTGGAGTATGAATGCGTTTCACGAGACTGATTTAGTCTGCGTTGATTAAGCTGAATGATTATTTTTCGCATTTTATTACTCGAAAATCATCGATATCAATAAGTATGATTCCACGGAAGAACAACACTTTCCCATCCCACCCCCCCCCCTTTCTCCGAATCTACAAATGCCTCCTGTGGCCCCATCATCTCTAGCGGAAACGCGACGAGCCATCACTCAATTCTGCCCCAATAAATCACCCTTCTCTGCCCCTAGACCGTTCCCAGACCAGCGAAGACGGAGTCCCGTTTCAAAATGATGTCCCACGTGAGACGCGCTAATATGCGGCTCGATGGCTTGGGGCAGGGAGAATCAACAATTTGGAAATTTCAGAATTGTGACAGCCTTTTCAAAGAGAAGGGACTTAGAGGAAGAAATCGGAGGGTTAGACAGGGCTTGAAATCCGCCCGAAAACAAAAGCCAGCTGCACTCAGGCGGGCTGGTAGTGTCGATTTATGTGATAAGGTGGAGGAATCAGGAGATGGAAGAAAGAAGAGCTGGTGAGAGGAGGCAAAAAAAGAGGATCATGAGGGGCCACAGAGGGTAGCAAAACGGCTTTTTTCCTTCTTCGTGGTATCTATTCGGGCAGACGGAGTGAGAAACTGTGGGAGAGTCAAGCTGTGTGGAGCTGTGAATCTCAAGGGAATGGTCCCCGGGGTGAAAACTGCTGCACGAAAAGGCGCAGATGTTTGAAATGTGACTGGGTGAGGAAGGAGAAGGCAATGATCCACCTAAAATTAGTTGTAGGAAAAAATTGTGAGGATCGTCATAGCTACAGTGAAGAAAAGTCCTCTTTTCGCCCATCTCATAACATCAGGGTACAATCTAGAATCATAAATGAAATATGAGAGGAAACCGGAATATCAACTATTAGATAGTTCATTGCTCAACTGGGATTACTCGGTGATTTGGATACGATGCCAACACAACTCAATGAGGTCACCAGGATAACTGGATGCCTATACCAACCAACAGTGCTTGTGGTTGAACATGATGGCGCAGGGGAGATGGGAGAGGAGGAATGCAAGACAAACATTACTTTGTGTTGGTAATCGAGTGTGAGTTGAGAGAGGTAATGAGTAGTTGGAGAGAGAAAAGCTTACAACTTATCCACATGGATCTGAGGAAATAACGTTAGAGGATTTACACGTATGTCAAGCAGTCGTTTCTAACATAAACTTTGAAAAAAAAACACAAAATAAAATAGTAAATATATCCCGAATCCGGAATTGAGAAGAGAAGGTGCCTCCATCGTCTAACCCCACTCTTCATCTGCCAAAATCTGTCGATATTCGTCAGTCACCGTATGATTGATTACGCGCCCCAGGGAGGTCTCGAAGGGGGGACAAATTTCAGCCGAGATTTTGAGAGATGAGCAGGGGAGGCATCTTTGCAAGAGGAGATGAAAAGGTCGAGGAATTCCGCACGAACGATCATTTCGAATGCTCTTCCCTAGTGTAGAATGAAATGCGTATCAGCTACAGCTGATTGGAAATAAAATAGTTATCGCTTGAAATCACGAGATTTCGGGTGAAAAGAATGGATGCTGCAGGTCGGGAGTAGCAAGGAAGGATCTTCTCCCGGGACAAGACATGCATGCCTAAACAGGCGCTTGTCATTCATACGCAATGCCTTCACTTCACTCCTCGTCCCTCTCTTAGGGATGGGACCGTCTCTTAATTTCGCGCACTCTCTCGTCAGTCCGAGAGGCGAGATAGCACGCGGAATGAGGAGATTAGAGTCTATCGGCTAGTTTGATGCTATTCCTTTCTGGAAGAAGGGACTCCTCTTTCTTCCATAGCTGTTTGACAGGCGAGAGAAAACGCGGAGAACGGGAGACGACTCCTCATACGACCTGCTCTTTCATTTCTCTGGCCATAAAGCGATACATCCGCTGTCAGGTCCAGATCTTCCTTGGGGCGATGTGAGTCGAGTAATTTGTCGAATCGGTGAATGGGCAATACCTCACCATAGCGTCAATGAATATGATTCAGTGTTTAACAATCAAAGGAGTTAATACGCAGAATAGTACACAAGGATATTTCAAAGGGGTAGAAAAGTAATCAAAGTGAAACAAAGAAAGCGAAAAGAGCCACCTGCCAAGAGACGCTGAAGAGAAAGGAGGGGCTTCAAGATGCATTGCTTCCATCTCCTCCCCACTCTAAACTCACACCCATTAATCTCACTCATGCTTTCAGGAGAGATGAGGAGACTTTGGCGTGGCGGCACTTGCTTGATTATTTCAGGCACAATGAAGTGTTTTTTTAAATATTGTCGACTGAGAACCCCCTTCGCCTACAGCCTTCTCGACGTGTATCGACTTCTATCTCCGGGGAACTGCCATTCTTCCCGGACATCAAACATTTTCCCAAGATAAAACACCATCATCTCTAATCATAATCATAATCATTTAACGAACATCAATGTTGAGTCCTGTCGAGCAATGCCGTTCCATCTCTGCATGACCCGATTCTCGAATCTAGGGACCACAAAAACTCATTTCATTTCATTTGGAAATGTGCAGGAGCGTCAGTTCTTCAGCTCATCATTACTTCCAATTGGCTTCGCATTCCCCCTCAAAATGACCACTGTCCCTCGTAAAACACGAAAAACGAATGGCTCTCTTTCCCTCTAGGTCTCATCAGTTAGTGTAACGGACGCTTTATTCACACATAAACTGGACAATGGAACGAGACGAACAGTCGGAATTGATCGAGAGACTGGGACAACAGGGAACAAAGTCAGTCCTCGATTCGGCTACCATAATCCGTTTCGCTACCAATCGAATCGCCAGAATCGACCAGAGATACTCGAAGTTGAGGTAGTACTTCTGAAAACAGAGGAAATTTCTCCTTTGCCCAGTGATCTTTGATCTCTTACCTGCTGTACTACTGGCTTGTAGATGTCGAATGCTCGCTTGTACCGCACGCACGATCGTTCCACTGGCTCTTCCTGACAAAAAATGCTTGAAATAGCTAATATATCAGAAAATATATGAAACATCATACCTCCAGTATCTCCGCTCCCTCCTCATCTCCACCTTCTTCTCTCTCCTCCATCATCATATCCGGGAGATCATCTTCAATTATTTTGTTGAATTTCAATCCAATCACTAATCGCCCTTGACATTCCCTCAGTTTTTAGATGTGCATGTGAAACATGAAAGTCTCTACCAACAAATTTCGGTACTTCTTCGATTTTGGCCCACCCTTTTATCGCAGAGTGTTGCCTCCCTATAATTCTCATTTCCCACCCATAAAATTTTTGAGCGGTTGTTGCCTAGGCCAAAACCCGTACAAATTCCCAAATTGCAATTTCTCACCATTCATTTCTCCCTCCACTCCCTCCTCCTCCTCTTCTTCCTCTCCCTCGTCAATCTCTTCATCCACCAGTGATTCTCGCTCATTTTCGCTCTCATTCTCCCATTCATCCGCTGATCTTTGATCTCGACCTTCTCTGATCTTTGATCTCCGACTTTTTCTGATCTTGATCTCCCGCCACTTCCCCGTCCTCCTCACTACTGTCAAGTCGCTGTCGACAAACTGAAATATTTTAAAATAGCCAATCAATATTTTACCTTTCTGCCGATGGACTTCTTCAAATGATTTTGAAAAACTGTGATAAGGTAGTACCTTAACTTTTTCTTGAACGACACTTTATTAACGTTTTTTAAAAAGTTTTTCCTTTTTTTATTAATTTAACCGTTTTTAATCAATACTCAACTCATTAACTGACCTCAACCGACTTGGGCTCTCTTTTCTTCGTCTTCTTCGTTATTTTCTTGTTACTCACCAATTCATGCAACGATACATCGATTATATTCCGAGCTGAAAGCAGACGATTCACACTGTCACTACGCAAAATAGACTTCCCGTAATCGTCTCTCCATTCCGCGTGCACTCTCGTCACTCTGACCGGTGAGATAGCACGCGGAATGAAGAGACCATTACCGGTATTACAAACTCTACTTCGAAATTTTTTCTGATGAGAGAGGGAATAGGAACGAGAGAATCATACAATCGGTGGTAATTATTTATATTTACAGCGAAATATTTCTTTCTGATTTTGCTTGAGACTCACTCTCTCCGGCGGCCTTCTCAACTCGAGATTCGCCTCGACGAGCTTTCTGTTCCTTCTCAATGGAACGGCACATCCCTCAACGACGACTGCCCCGCCCGACTCCAGATTCTGCACGAGCGACAGGCAACTGGAAGAGGGGACGCTGTTGCCGCAACTCTTTTCCCTACATTCGTGATTCAAAAGTGGCCTTTGATCCCCACCCATCATCCAACCGTCCCCTTGCACGCCCTTACTACAATGAATTGACAACGATTACGTGATCCGAAGATTCTCAGTGAGACATCAATAATGTGCTATCTCACGGTAATCTCTCTCATGTTGCACGGCAGTCAAACGAAATCACGGGAGATAATGTGAGACAGGCTATTGTCCTGATTACTAGCCACCGTATCCCACCTTACCTCTGATATCGTATCATTCTCATCTCGAGCAGAGTGCTTGCCGCGTGGATCACTGCAGGCGCTTCGACGATCAATCTGGAATCAGAAATAAAAAAACTTGGGTGAACGACCACAACTTTTCTGATTAGCTGATCAACAAATCGCCGGCTGCGTTTAAGTTTCACAGTTGCTACAGATGCAAACAATTTCACCAATCATTAATTTACGATCTTTGCCATTCGTTATCAAAAAAATAACAATTTTTTTACTTAGTTTTATTTAATTTCGCAATTAAATAAGAAACCTCGACATTGCTTGAATGATAAATCGATGGGGTCGTGAGAGATTCGCAGCTACTGAAACGAAAGAGAAGGCGATATCGCCCGCTCCACCACCTGCAAATTGGGAATTCTGATCTTTGATCTTTCGTGAGGGAGGAATAGTCGTAATAAATTTCCATGTAACGATCTGTGCGCGACTTTTACCAACCATACTGTTAAATGGCAGTTACATTTCTAGAATTGAATCAAAAGCAGTCTAGATAGTTCAGTTCCGATAACTCGTTGTAAGACAACTAATCTCACCAATCATGTGTCGTCCATCCATCTTATTGTTGAACTTTACGAGCGAGCTGCTTGCAAGTCGCGGCAGACGTGAAACCTTCAAATAGTTCACCTCTAAAATCATCTATCTCGCTTAGATACCAAACTACTCCACACCACCAATCTTTGGGGATTTAGCTTGAGATACAGGAAAATAATAATAATGAAAATTATAATAAATTTGGATAACCTCGAAATTAACCGCTGCAGGGAAGAGATGCTTCCATTCCTCGGCCACTTCTCCCTCTTCCTCGCTTCTCTCTCTCCTCATTGATCGAGTAGAGGGAAGCAGGGCTCACTCGCCTCTTCGATCTCGAAGTTCTCAAATAAATACGAGTTTAAAATGAAAAAAAGTAAACGAAAGTCAAATGTTGACAATTGTTTTTTAAGTATGTTTCAAGAGTATCAATGAAGCAAATCTACTACGAATTTCCCCATTCTCATGTGTGACGCCTGGTACATGAAATCCACTAGGTTCAATGTAAATATAGCTTTCTATTCAGGTCCAGAATCAGAGGTCAAATACCCCTCCGAAAGGACCTATGCATACCACATTTTAGGCTAATTGAACAAAATTTAGAGAAAAGCATGCCACCGATTGATAAAATCGGAGGAATTGACTTAAAATCTAACCACAGCTAGGGCAATATCCTTCAAATTTGTAATAGCATGCCACATCCTGGGTTTCATGACCTAAGTATTTGACCCCTGTCCAGAATAGAAAGGAAGATTGTTTTGTTGTTACTCCAGAAGTACCGCGTCGTATCATTAAGAGCAACCTTTCTAGCCTCAAATTGGGCATCTGAAGCGCAAAGTCACCTGGAACGAAATAAAAAGCTCACGCACCTTGAAACTCTTGCCGATCAATTTGAAGGCCTCCCTCAACTCTTTACTCTTCTCCATTTCCTTCCCTTCCTTCTCCGCCTCTTCCCTCACTCGCTCACCGTGGTACATCAGCGGAGCTGCCAATTTATTCGTTACATAATTCTTTCATCCGAAGGGTGATAATTTAAAATCGTGCCGCATTCAAGTTACACTAGCATCATATTAAATTCGCCAAATGAATTAATCAATATAGTCTTGATACCTCTCGGAAACGAAATAATAGTGCGGCACTAGGTCGGATGAGAACAACTTCGCAATATAGTCTCTGACACAACAGATGTCTTTCGAACTGTAAAGTTCCCATCCAACTTAGCACCAATGGAACTTCTCTGTTTGTGTTTGATACGACTTCTTGTTTGATACGACATCTCTGAATGAAAGGGGAGGGGGGCAAGGAATGGGAATGATAGGGATGGAAAACCCTGCGAGAGAAGGCTGGGCCAAAAACCGAGAAGTGCCGCACAATAATACATAACGAAAAGATGAAACTAACTGGACATGGCGACTCTCGTGGCATTGCTCTATGCCTCTCTCCATCCTCCGGGAAGGGCAGACTGTCCTTGTACAGGAAACGATCGCCGTCTGCACAATTTTGTAATTATGCCATCCTTGAAACATGAATTTGCAGATCACCGATTTCAGTGCATCAAACATTGCAAAGTCACAAAGTTCTAAGATATCAACCAAGCGTGAAACAGAGATTCGCAATAGGGACCACCATCCATTTTACATTTGTGCGCTCGTGGTATGCTAATTTGTGCAAAGGGGAGGAAAAGGCCGCGTGTCTGATTTCACTGGTGTTTAGTACATCATGTTAACAAACTTTGCTGAGAAAGTTAGCAAATTCTATAGTCTCCCGCGCTTGTTTAAACAAAAGAATCTCAAAAATGACTTCACACAATTTAAATAATTGGTTTAAGCGCTCTAATTTCGCTCAAAGGAGAGGGCCGCGACTTTTGACACTTTCCAGTGATAGACTAAGGTAACAAGCATGTCATATCCGAAAATTAGCCAATTCCATAGTCTCCGCGAAATTTACATACAGTTAAAGTTTGAGTTTGAGTTTGATCTTTGATCTCATATAAAAAAACGCGGGAGACTATAGAATTGGCTAATTTTTGGATATGTTATGTCCATAACCTATGTCTATCGCTGGAAGCTTTCAAAAGTCGCGGCCCTTTCCTCAAACTTAAGTTAGCAGGTTTCAAAGATTTTTGTCTCTCGTTTTTGAAAATCATGTTTTCATGAAGTCGCGATTTTCTCGTAAACTATTAGCTTTTAGTGGGTGGTCCCTTCACAAAAATGATTCTATACGCCTTGTTAACAACCTGAGTTACTTCATGGGGCATGAATATGTGATTTGCATATCACGTGGTGGTCCCTAGATTCGCAATGTAAATTTCGATTCCAGTTATATTAACATTACTCTTTCATTCTTCTCTAATGTCTTTCTCAATATTCCGTTGAAATCTGATTCTCACCCAATATTTCGATTTCTTGTGATGAAAGGGAGTAAAGATTGAATTGTATTGAATATGCGCCAGACAGTATCCTCACTCACCCAACTTCGGCAATGGGTTCCATCCCTCTGGGAAGGCGGCGCGCGGCGATTGGCGGTACGTTAGCTTGAGATGACTGCAAAGGAATCAATTTGAGTAAAAGTTCACGGCGGCACTATGTCGAATGAGAACTATTTCTCAATGTGTTCTCTGACGGGTCGTAACGTTCTCATCCGACATATCGCCCTCACGGAAACAGGCTATTCGAATTATGCGATTGTGTTTCTAAACATTCTGGACAACGCTGCACTGCTCTCACCACAATTTTCCCAATATAGTCTGATCGTGAAACACAAGATCTACTGGTCCAAATCAACTGAAAAAGCACTGACAGTTGCGTGAGGTCCACTCTGTTCAGCTCCATATTCCACTGCACATCGTAGTCCTTTGGCGACTCGCGAGCACTGTAACTTTATCGTGGCCCCATTTTTCCCAGACATTCTCTTTTTTCATCGCAAGCCCACGCCCACTTCTACGTTTCTTTTGAATATCACCCCTCTCTCACAGGCCGAATGTTTTTTTTTTCTTGCTTTTTAAACATACTCTATAACATCTTTCTGGACGATACTGATAAAGATTTTGACTCTGATTATGAAAGCTGGCTACCGTACCTCTCCTTGACTACGGTAGTTCCATCCTCTCCTCCGTACACCCTCAGACGTGCTCGCAGCTGACGCAGCCATGCGCCCACGTTGAAGAAGCGGGACGACTTCTGGCATGGATTAGCATTAATGAATGACATAACTAGAACTTTAGACGGCCAGTGAAACGCAGAACACGCATGTTTACAAATCAAAATTTTCCCATTCCACACATTGATCGAGTGTGCGCACTAGCAGGAGCTGTAGTCCATTGCCCGCATGGGCTGTTCAAAACCAATTAAGATCTCTCATTCTTACTCGGCCTTTTAGACCAGCAAGATAGCATTGCAAATTGAGAGACCGCAAACCAATTTCCACTAGTCCATTAACTACTAACCTAGTCTTCGAAATATGAGCCGCCGTCATATACTCTCTCGCCTCTCTGACTGGTGAGAGAGCATGGGAAATGAAGAGGTGATTACCCGTATTTCGACCTCTATTACCCTCTCACCTTCACTTCGAATGCCCTATCGTCACGCAGACCGAAGGTCAGCCTCAGAACGAGCAGAATAACCCCATCGCACGAGTGTCCGCGGGAATGTCACACTGAAAGCGAAGATCGGAGATTAAAGATCAAAGATCAAAGGTCAAAGATCAATCCTCAATTCGCTCACAATGGCGCTCGGTATGCGGTGGCTAGCATCGGGTGCACTCGTCCCTCCTCCATTCCCAATTTGCACGTATTCTGAAAAAAGGAAAATTTCTCAAATTCGAGTTTCACCACAATGCGCATCAATGTTTCACGATGAATACGTGAGGATTAGGGTTGACGAAACGAAAACGAAATCAACAATTTTGAATTAGAAGAGAGATTTGACTAGGTTTTCGAAACGCCAGACCTGCAAATGAGTCGCGTTTCGAAACGAGAGTCGAACAAAGGCCGATTTCGTATCGATTTCGTATCGAATGCATTGTTCGATTCGAAAATTGAAAGACCGACGAGCGAGTGATTCTGCTGAGAATGATCTAATTGGAATATGTTTCACTAGTTCTGAGAGGTTTTTGGGGGAAGAAAGGATCAATTTGCATACGTTTCGAAATGAGAGTCGAACAATGGTCGATTTCGAATCGATTTCGTATCGAAAATTGGATCGTTTCGAAATGAGACTCATTTTGAATGAATTTCGACAACGATTTCGTAATTTCGAACTGTCAACCCTAGTGAGGATGAGATCGAGGGAAAGGCAATGATTCGAGCAAACGCGTTCCTTAAAAATCAATATCATCCACGCACCGTACCTGATTACAGTACTGTCCGTCCTCGTTCGCCTGATCGATTGATAGATCTACCGTATCCACTCGAGCGCGTGCCAGGACCACCAGCGCCCGTTCCATCAGGGAGAAGGGCAGGTTGAGGTGGGAGGTGCGCGGCAACTACCTGCACATGCATCAGTATGAATCATGTTGAATCATCTCCTTCAAAAAATCGAAGGCATACCCGAGCACCTACTGAACTTTTACCCGTGAAACATCAACTATCCAGGATGCAAGAATCAAACAAACACAACAATCCTTTTCTGGCCATCTTTCACTTTTCAGCTACCTAAATATAAGCCTCAATGTTCTATGCCAAACTCTGGGCACTTTCCTAGTTTATAACCAAGCCCCGCCCCCTTTCCCTCTCCCTCCCCTCCTAATCCCCTCTGGCACTGCACTCTCGCCTCTCCTCGAACCCGCGTATTCTAGAGTGCGCAGTTTCTGGGGTTCGTGTGAATGATATCACCGAAATGGACCTTGTAGCCCTGAAACGAACGTCTATGTATACTGTAGATGGGCAGGCTCTACTGCAGGAGCCAATGGTCTAAAATCGCTAAGTCGAACAGTTCTCAGTTGTGGCTAAATATGACTAGGGATAAATTGCATGTTGCTCTGACTTAGGCCTTTACTTAGGCTTAGGCTTAGTGCTTAGGCTTAGCTTAGTGCTTAGGCTGCTTTGGACTTTGATGCGTTCTGGCTTCTGCGACACTCTCTCGATTGTCTGACTGACGAGAGATCATTGAAAATGAGAGAGCAGAATCGTCATCAGTGACTCATCACTGATTACCGATGAACAATTCCTCGTTGATTTCTGTTAACACATGGAAATAAGGCACAGGGGTCTGTGAAATACAACGGGTGATGAAATAATTACAATTTCTACAATAGGGAGCACCCGCCGTCTTCTTTGATCTCTCTTTCTCTATCGTCGCGGCGCGAAATCCCTCTCGCTCTCTCGCTCTCCTCCCGTTATTACTTACCCGTCCCGCGTAGAGAACACTCTCCCCATAAGGTCTCACTTTTCTCTCGCCTTCGCGGCACGCGCGGCTCGCACCAGAGGGGGAACCTCTCGCCATTTTTGGAGGGTACTGTACTCTTGCCTTCGGGCAGGGGTTAGGCCCGTAGGCTCCGCCCACTCAAGGGGGCGGAGCCACGCCCCGCCCCCAAGTGGGCGGGGCCAAGGGGGCGGGGCTTGGTTGCAAACTAGGAAAGTTCCAAACTCTGTTCGATAAAGATACAATCCATAAGAAGGCTTACTCTATTCATTAAATTTCAATAAAATGGCTACCGTACCTCATCCAGCCTAATCGATAATCTTCTTCTCGGGACCTTCGTCGCGCTCATCACTCGCTGTAGGAACGAATTGCACTCGTGCAGGTAGAAGTTCTGGAAGATTTTCTCTTTCTTTTCCTTAATGATGATGGGACTACCTCAGTGATCGAAAAGTATAAAAGACAGCTGTCGGGTGCATTTTGACATGGCTTGACATTACATGTAGTGCATTTGAAATAACTTTTTGAACACTGGTCTACCTTGATGATACTCCGTCAGTCGAAAACTCACAAAGTGTCGCTCATAGCTGCAGCTCTCCAGCTGGACCATCTTCCCGTCGTCGCACAACTTCACCTTAATATTAATAATTTATCTACGCCCGAGGCGCAACGAGACCGAAAAGTGACATTAATAAGGTGGAAAAGCAGGAAAAAACCTTCGTGAGATCGTGTAGGAAGTGCGGTGGTAGAGCGACGCGCGCCTCGCGATACCATCTGCAATTATTGCAACAATCGTCTGACTCTCTCATTTCGCAACGCTCTCTCGTTCATCAGAGAAGCGAGAGCGTATGGGAAATCGAGAGAGCCAGACCATCCCGCAATTATTGACACTTTTTTAGTCATTAGCAGTCGCCAAAATGTTATGTCCGCGAAACTGCAGCTATACATGATGCAAGAATCTAACGAATACTGTTATCGTTTCGGCCTCGCGATACCATCTCAAGTATTGAAGTTTTATTCCCCGATCAAAGATCGTATTATTGTGGCACTCCGGAGATCAGGTATATTGAAGAATCGGTGAAACTCAACATCTCCGAATGAGAACGAGGCAAAACGAATGGAATTTCAATTTCCCTCCTCCTCAACTGATTTGTCGTACACACACACACACATAAACCGTATTTGAAGCATATAAACCCAGAGTGTATCAACTGTTTTTCTTGTACACCCGTCCCTATTCTTTCCACTCACCTCACAAGGTCCGCCATCTGCACTCTCGATCCTACAAGTGCACACGCGAGATAGGAGATGGCAACCAGCAATTCCACGTTCAGCGTCAGAATTCCACCCTGGAAAATAAAAAAAAGACAATTGATTTAGGATAATCGATCTTCCCGTCCGACTTAACGAAGAAACGTTTGATGTGCAATACATGAAACGTGAGAATCCCACTCACTCTGGAAATTGCGACTGCTAATACAATATCAGGCAGCAAAAAGTAAATTGACGATGAATTTGATAACTAATGCAGAAAGGAGCAAGCCTCGGTTGATGTACAATACATGAAACATGAAAATCGCGACCTTGAAAATTATGAACAACGAAAATGGATTCAATACAGCATTTTTGTTTGCAAGAGACGATATCATCAAATGACGCATGTTGTATTATCGGAGCCAATATCATCAATGAAACCAAAGTTATTCCGGAATCTTATTCCGGGTCAGTGTTAGGGCTATTTATGAAAGCGCATTCCGTTCTTTTCACAGTCAAATTAGCATGGACAACATTTTGGTATTAGTCTCTTCATTTCACTCACTATCTCACCAGCCGAAAAACCAAACCAAAAATCGAAGAAGTGTCTGATCTCTAACTCACCCTAACAAGGGCGTCGATGGCCGTCTCCGTCTCCGTCCTTACCACCTCACAATTGCCGCGCCATCGCCGCTTGTTCTTCATTCGCTCCTGCATGGAAAGGTAAAGGTAAAGGTGTAGATACGTCAAGCGATTTTACAGTCGTGACAACGTTAGGTCGGACCCACTGGTAAGGTTAGCTGTTATGCCGGCCTGCAGGAAAAGACTGATTATTTCCTCCTTTTGAAACCAGTAATTTTGAGGTTTCAGTGAATCCCCCCCCCCGAACCCAAAGAAGCTCAATTTATGTTAGCACCTGATTAGATTTGTTAACAATAAAAATAAATGGACATTGTTCAAATGAGCAAGAAATTTTCGCGTTTCGCTGAATCACTAAGAGGCACTACTCATTTCTAGTTCCAATATTGATCAGAGCCCTTGAAAAAATAACAATAAGTATAAAAAAAGAGCATACCCCGGTATTATTGACGGGCGCTTTCACTTGAAGGTTCTCCGTTACCGTATCCGACATCAGCATCGACCACATTTCCTCAATTCGGAGAATTCACCTTGTTTTTGGTTGGTTAACACCTCAAAACCCCTCGAAGTTCCGTTGTCAACCTAGATTTCGGAATATTTTTACACTCTGATTACTTCAGAAGAAAGTGTTGACTATTGCCCATTCAATGACAATGATGTTTCCTCCTGCAGGCATACTGCTTTGATATCAGGATAGCCGTACCAAACGTACTAATGGCCTACGAAAGAGCCTTACCTCTCCCACTCCCTCTCCCGTCCTCAATGATCCATTCCATCCATCCTTACCTCTCCCACTCCCTCTCCGTCCTCAATCCCTCATTCTGCACTTCGATCTGCATGGCCATGTCCTCACGTTGCTCGGCGACGGAACTGTAAAACTTTCGCGCTATTAGTGCATTTTTACCTATTTGTTTTCAGTTTCATTGCTTGTATAAGTAGATTGTGTTGGGCGAAACATCAATGGATCTCCGCATTTGGTATGAAAAGACAAAATAATAATTCCCAAATGGCCCACTTAACTTTCTTTTTACTTTGTCCATGAAAACGACTATAAAAGCAGAGAAAACAAAGGAAATAAAGAAACAAATCCCCTTGTAACTCACACTTTGTCCATCCTCGTCGTATATCGCTTCGTCTCCAGCACGTATCGATCCTCCTCCACATCAGTCCACTCACGGTCGGAGAATGCGATTCCCTGCAACCGTATGTTCATATTTATTCTGAGGTCTGGGTGTGGCCATGAGAGCCGCTAGGAGAAAACATAATTTGGATTCTGAAGCGCAAGCGCGTTCGTTTACCATTTGTTAGCTATTCATTGCATTCGGGAAGCGCATTCATTGATCACGTGAGTTTCATGTTTCGAAAGTATTCCTAATTTAAGTTTCAAATACCCAGATGGTGAAGTTTTGGATTATCTCAGAAAAACATTTCTTTTAAACATACCTGTGAAGCGAGCAACCGCTGGAAGATGACCATCGCGACTGGCTGAAGAGAGATCAAAGATCAATTCATAATTTGTTGTGAAAGATGCTAATTGTAAATTCAAAATGTGCAGCACTTCTTTCTCGCCTATTAGCAAAAATTGGGTGGTAATTTGCTCTACCAGGACAAACCAATTACATTCCATACAATGCTCATTACAAGCCAGTTGCATTCTTTCGGTACCGTATCCCAAACGGAATTATCATTAAGCTGAGAAGAAACTGACCTTGACATTCTCGCCGGCTCTCTTCTCCTTCACTAGGAACCGCGTGGTCCTTGCGAGCAATTGGGTGAAGGTGCTCAGTCGATGGGAGATGCGCTTCCATGTTTCCTACGAAAGGTTTATTATTTTATTTTATATCTTGAAAAATAAAACGAAACATCGAAATTGCTTTGAATGATTTCTTTCCGTTTTAGAGATCACAAAGGAACCCTGATCTGACAGGTTTTGGCTAAAACCAAAATTTTAAACAGATCTCTGCAGTCGCTGCTTCTAATCAGCAAAAAAATTGCACCTCTACTTCTATAAAAAAAGTGTGACTAACCACTTGCTGATGCCTTCTCGGCAGTACATCACCGGGCGGATCTATCTCCTCCGGCTGCACCCTCACTTTGAACCGCTTCTCGTACATTTCAATCGGAATTCGCGGAATCTTCGCGTCTGTGTAATTAACAATAATTAGATCGAATTAATAAATCAATAAACCATAGTTGAAAAAGGTCGTCAAGTTCTACGTACATATAATCCGAAAACATGCCCGGTTTTTTTGGGGGGGGGGGGGATCGCATGTAGACATATCTCGTTTTTAAAGAATTGGTCCATTTTGATGGATTTCTCATCAACATACCCCTTTATCGAAGCTTCTTTTACCTAATCTTTTATGTATGCGACTGACCTTCCGACACGGCAACGTATCGGCTCCTTATCGGTCCGTCCTTATCGGTAGCTTTCACTCGGCGGTTCGACTGCAATTTGGAGTTTTATTTTCACTTTATTGATTTCCTTATATGCCAACAAAGATGGTATTTCTTACACGGCTTCCAATAGAAACCATCGATACCGTTTCCCTTCAACCACACTCTAATCTTAACTCCAAACCCGTTGACCCATCTGTCCGATTTGCAATCGATACCGTTCGCTTCTAGGCTAGAAATTCCAATATGCCCGATCCAAATTGATCCCATTTACAGTACCCCAATCGATACACTATCCTTTATACCGTACATCATTCTATAGTTACCGTACCTTTCTGACGGATCTCTTCAGTTCGGTCATCAGTTTCTTGTTGTCCTTCCCGAAATCGATGAAATTGCATTCAGTATCCATCTCGTACTCGACCCGACGCTAAAATTCAGCATAGCGATATTTACGTTTAAAATTGTAAAATGTAAATGGGTCGACGATATTTTCTTCCATACCCATTCACTACATGCCCTGCTCTTCTCAATTAATTGCCGGCTGAGCCAAACATCATAAAAGTGAGCTTTGTACTCAACAAGATTCATTAAAAAAAATTACCGCAAAGCGAGCAAGAAACAATTTAAAACGAAGGTTTGACCGATTTCATTCCACCTCACCTGATCCTCAAAGTTGCACACTCGGCACGAATATCTTCCGTCCAGCAACACGAACGAATTCTCGCTTCGACATTGCGGACACTCGTCCATACTGTAATCGGGGTACGGTATCGATTAGGGGTACAGTATCGATTAGAGGTACAGTATCGATTAGTGATACGGTATCGATCAGTGATACGGTATCGATTATTGATCCACTTCAATTCATCCCTGATTCCTTTAGCCCATTCTCAGATATTCTCATCGCCTCAACAACTTGTTTTTAAATGCACTGTGAAATGTCTTAAAATTCCTTTATTACTGCTCTCCAATCTACAATCATTAGCTCTAGTCAAAATAGTGATAAAACAAGCGAGATCGGTAATCAATAAACAGCAAATTTATACAGCCATCAACACGGGTCGAGTACACTATCGATTACTGAAGAGGGGCTACAGTATTCCTCGGGGCTACAGTAATCACTGGTGTGGTCGTCTGGTTGGAGTGGCTGACGCTTTTTGCTCGAGCAACGGACTGCGCACTCTGTAAAGGTATACGGTGAGAGTACGGTATCTTGCCGACTATCCAACTGGTTCTCTCACTTCTCCATGCTCTCTCGCTTCTCTCATCGGCGAGAGAGTATTGCCAAATCAGAGTTCTAAGTAACTAAGTAAGAGTCAGACGACTGTTCCTTTCTAAAGTCCAGCTCTCTCATTGTCAGTTCTCCACTATCTCCCGTCTATCAGAGAAGCGAGAGAGCGTGGGAAATTGAAAAGTCAAGCAAATTACCTGTCCATGACGATTTCCTCCTCAAAGTCGGTCGATCGAATCGTGTCGTGACCTCCTTCAGATGAGAGAGGAGGAGAGAACAGGGCCGCTGAATGGGATCAAAGAATAAAGATCAATTGCCTTCACATCCAAATAAAAGCTCAACGATCAATACTTCGCTTTATCCTCGGGCACTCTTTCCGAACAAATTGTGCGTCTTCACATCAAAATACAGCATAAAATCACGGTTCTAGAGTACTTTCAGATCAAAGTACAACATCAAAGATCAAAGATCAACACTCACGATTTCTGAATCCTCTGGCTCCCTCTCCTCTGCTCTCTTTGGCCATTCTCTTCGCCATCTTCCTCTCTCCTTCTGTCGTCGTCGCTCGCGTTCCTTCTCCGGCTGAGCCGCCTGAGCATTGAAAACATTCATATTTTGTTTTTAATTATCAATTTTATGATCCTGACACAGTTGTGTTTCATCGCAAGCTCAATAGCACACCTGATCATTTCAAATATTTAAATTTCGTTCTTACATTTCATTTTTAAAGTTGGAAAAGTTGGGTTTCACCGTAGCACAACGCCCACCTGTTGACTAATGCATCGGCGCACCCGGATTTACGAAAATCCAACACCAGAAACACACTACAACCTTTCATGAGCTAGGCCAAGTTGTGTTTCACGACCACCCCAAACGTACATTTATCTTCGGTTCACCAATTCACCCTCGTTTCGTCCGACTACAAAAAAAACCAACATCAAAACCCCACTGCAACGCGTTTTTCTTGGCATTTCCAATGTACAGTAACGCGATAGCATCAATTAATATCACTCATTGCTTCGCGTTAGCCCCGTTGATACCAACAATAAACAACTCTTTCTCCAATTCTCCACTCTCCTAGTCCATCCCCCTTCCTCTACCTTCTTCAGGTTGATCGACAACATGATGTGACGGGCGATCAGGTAGCCGTACACTGCGATGAAGATCCTAAAACCAATACATCCATTTATCACCTCCTTCTTTCCAGTTTCAGTGTCACATCACCTCCTCGATGAGAATGCTCAATTAGTCAGTACCATCTTCTGAATCAAGCAAAAAAAGATCACCAGCCTAACCGATTTCGACAACTACCGTATCCCTCCCAGTCTACCGTACTCACACGATATTGACGTAGAGCGCGAGTAGTACCCTCAGCACAGGCTCCTTCTTCAGGTTGTGAATAATGGACGAGAGGGACGAACCTGTGCAGGACATTATCCATTTAGTTGCTGTTAGTTATACCACCCAAGTGAACTTCCGATCAATGGTCTATACTTACTCTACCGTATCATTCCTTCCCTATCTCCCCTTGATTGACCCTATCAAGCCGGTCTATCAAACTAAAGTATCCGCACCAGCTTATTCCCATTATCGTATCCCCATTACCGTATATCCATTACCGTATCCTTGTTATCATATCCCAACTACCGTATCCCCCTCATTACCGTACCCCAGTGGACATCGGACGCGGACGATGGATCGGGCAGCGTGAACGTCACCTGCTTCCCGAGCACCGAGATCGTGCGCTGCAATTATTGATTATCGATTAGACTATGCGATACCGTAACCTATCTGTGTTCACTGAATACCGTTTCACTGCTATTCCTTATCACACTACTTCCTGAAGTTGCGAGAAACCCAGAAAAAAAAAGATTTACAATCAACGCCCCCGCACATTCAATGCGCCCGGCCAATTGCCGCATCAACAATCACTGATATCTAGTAGTCGCTCCTATTTTCAATCAGACGATCATGGATTAACAAACACCAATCATGCCGCACTACCGTACACCATCTACCGTACCCACTCCCCCTGTCAACTCACATTCTCCTTCAGCTTGCTCATCACTTGGTTGTACAGCGAGTGCTCGCCGACCGCCCAGCCCCTGATAAATAAAATCAGTTGTCGATTGGCAAATCTAATCAGACTACCGTATCTCCTACCGTACTCACTTCACTTTCCTCCCTGCGTGCTTGATCCAGGCCCACGCTCGCTGCGGGAAGCTCTGCAAGATGGTGCATTATCTCGCACTGCCCACATTTCACCGGGCACAACTATGTTTCAGCACTCTCTCAACAACACATTTCTCACTAGCTGACCAGTCCATCGCCAACTTCAAGTTGTAAAAAACATCTCTAATAATTAAATTATCGGTCCTTCCCCTCCAAATCGTCGCTTTCTCTAGTCCGCTCACCTTTCCGTGTCCATCTTCCTCCTCTGCCTCCTCTCCCTCTCCTCTTCCCTTGTGGAGGTGCGGGGCGGGCGCAGCCAGTGCCGCCACCAGCAGCAGACACGCCAACGCAAGCCAGCCACGAGCCATCGACCACGACTACGGTAGACAGGGGTATGGTAGACACGATTATCGATTGAGATATAGTAACCAGGAAATACGGTAGACTGCGATCGATAAATAAGAGCAAGGAAGATGCAAGACAAAAAGATTTGCAATGAGAAAGAGCTCCGAAAGACAGACATACGTTACCATCAGAAAGGAGAGGACGCAGAGATCAAAGATCAAGGCAGACAACGTAATAAACGAACGAAGAGGAAACAGATTCATAACAGGCACAAAAATAACAATTTCGAAAAGTGTACAAACAAGTGAGGGGAAGGGGCAAAGACTGACCAGGGAATCGCCTCTCGGATAGTCAATAGATTGATCGAGGGGAAGGGAAGGGAGGCTGGGAGGGGCAACCAGTCGGTCAGTGATCTACCCTCTCTTCCCTTTCCGCACGCTCTCCCCAGGAGACAAGGGGCAAGTCAGAGATCAAAGATCAACGGGGGATACGGTAGCTCACAGTCTCCAGATCTGGAACCCGTTGTGCAGCTGCTGCTTGCCTTCTGAGTACTTCTCTTGCTGTCTGCTCTCTCCGCCCTCTCCCTGGTCTCTCTTCGCTCTCTTCTCCGCTCCACGGTCCTCTTCCTCCTCGTCATCCGACAGCTCCATCACACGGTAGATTCGCTCTCCGGAGCATGTAGCGAGAAGCGGCGAAGACGGGTGGAGGCTGCAGGGGGTTTGTTGATTGACCGGTCATCATCTACCCAAGAATGGTAGGACTAAAACACTGATTTCTGGAGAAAAGCGAATTCGAAAGAATAAATAACGTGAACTTTGAGTTTCAGCCGATATCGGATTCGGAAAATCGTTCCATTCGATATTATTCACCAGAGCATCCACAATAATATCACAATACTCAATTGCTTTCCCTAGAAAATATTCAGCGTCCAGAATGGCAAAAATCCATAAAAGCAAGGGGTATGATTACTTCGTCTCTCATTTTTTCTACAATCCAATTTAAGCATGCTGCCTGCGTACCATTTTGATATAATACTACAACTCTATCTCATTCGTCTAGACATACTCTTTACCAGATACATAAATCATCCGACCTACCGTACTTCCTCTACCGTACCCACAGTTGAGAAGGGTGGCAATATTTGATGGTACGAATTTAAAGTATGAAACTCATACCATGAAATTTTTGGCAAAATTCTCTTCAAAATGACTTATAACTTGCTTCCTCCCAAAATTCCTACCAAAATATACTCATGACGTGAGAATTTTCAGGGGTTGAAATTACCCATTTCAATTGTGACCATACCTCACTCCAACCAACGCGCTATCCGTCGCCTTCACTCTCTGCACGGGCGCGCTCTCCCCTCTTCACGTCGAACACGAGTACCTCGCCCGTGGACGAGCCAGAGATGAGGAAGCGATCCGATCTAAACGATCCATAGATTGACTGGGGGTAGTGCTCTCTGCCGCACAATACCCGTAGAAATGACAGAATCTGCCACACGATAGTGACCTCCTCCAATCACTAACACACACACACACACACACGTGATGGTTCTTTCGAAAAATGCGAAGAGACTGCACATGTGATAGAGCTTGTGATCCACACAATTCTAAATTTTCCCCATCTACCAAATCCTACAGTACACCATTCTGCACCCACGGCTACCGTAACCCACCGTACCCGTCCAGATCGAATGCGAAGCTCTGGTTGGTGTGGCCGGGTCGGTCGAGAGTGAACAGCGTCTGTCCCGGGTTGCGCAGATCGTAGCAGACGATCGCAGAGTCCTGCGAATATTTGAAATTTAATGATATTTTATTTGCCCTTATTCCTTCCATCCCAATTAGCTTCTCATACTTATTACAACTAAATACATTTATTTCCAAGTGCCGTATGTAATTGGTAATTGTTTGTTTCAATAGTAACTGATATCATACCCTACACCTAGACAGAAGAGAAGCAACGCGGCTGGCACTACATCGAATGTTCCCATTGACCCTCTTTTCCCCGCGCAATATCAGGTCTACTTATCTGTAGTTTCTCCCTTATTGTTAGCAGTGTAACTATCGATCCACATGTTCCTCGTCGCTCTATCGTTTTCTCTTGCTGCCGTGCACATGACTTCGAGAGCGATTGAGGTACGATTGAAGCTTACGATTGAAGCTTACGATCTATTACGAAGTTCAACAACTGTTTTAGGGTATGATCGCTGGCGGCACTCGAAAAGAAGGCGACAGATGGAAAAGCCATCATTCAGTTAATTTCTTCTTCCTAATGCAATCAACATGATAAGTAATTCAGATTTCACTATTCTTTCTGCTCTTCCATTTCACAATTGTCCCCCTACACTTCTACAATTGGCATCGAGGAATCTTCCCACAATGGCATTTAGTTGTTGCCCTCTTGCACACATCATTTCTGCTAAGCGATATTCATGGGTTAGACAATTTTGGTCATGAAAAATCCGATACTAGTGAATAAAAGGTAAAAGGTAAAGGTGTTAGGCATTATCCTCGCAAGGCGGGCTAGCCACCCCATCGTCGAGTAGCAACGTTTGACAATATGACACGAAAACAGGCCAATGAATTTCAGATTTATCTACAATTCGACAGTATGGAATCGGTCTTATTCCGGAACATTCAGTGATGCGTATTCGACATACGTTGTCACATGTGTAACATTTGGATGCATATGTGGGATCCTACTGCAATCGGTTAACATGACGGTAGTAGTCCATGATACTGTCGAGAACTGCTCAATTTAATCGAATCTACTTGACTGTGTACAATAAATACTTATTTCAGTATGCAATGTGGGGCCGTTCGGGTGGCGCTCATTCTCATTCATCTTCAGATCCTCAGATCTTTTCAGACTCACCGAATTTTAAAATAAACTCTGAGATTCGCCATTGGAGTCATTTTGTCAAAGCTATTCTGTTCCTTACGCCATTGAACATTCTGGTAAGATAACACTGTTATGATAACAGTCTATCAAACGAAGGAACGCGGCTGGCACTACATCGAATGCGCATTAAACCTCTTTTCCCGCGCAATATCAGGTCTATCTGTGCTTCCTTTCCTAGCAGTGTATGCTCTAGCTATCAACATGTTCCTCGTCGCTCTATCGTTTTCCCTTGCCGCCGTGCACATGACATCGAGGGCGATTGAGGTCAGCTTCGCTATTATGACTACTTGATTGACCAATTTGACGATATTTCAGAAAATAATCGCAGCCAAGACGCGATACAAGGAATGGAAAAATCATGAAATGGTACATCGAATTGTGTATTGTTAACGTAACCAACATGATTCAGATATCGCTTTTCTTTCTTCTTCTTCATTTCACGATTGTCCTTTTATTCTACTACAATTGGCATCGAGGAATCTACCCTGAATGGCACTTAGTTGCGGCACTCTCGCATACACCATTTCTCTTCGCCGATATTCACGGGTAACACTTTTTCGGCATTGAAAAAAGAGTACAAGCAGAAAAGGACAGGCAAACAAGCAAATAAATTGCAGTTTTGTCAACAACTCGACCGTATGGAATCGGCTTTACTCCGATACAATCAGTTTCGCGTATCTGGCTTACACACTCGCATGTGGAATGATTGGCGGCGCTATTGGAATTGCATTTCTACTCGTTAACGTGATTAAAGTAATCGAATTTTCAACAAACGATTGTCGAGAACTAACTAGATGCACCGGTACGACTTGAATATGTACCATGCGACACAGCCTGTCAGAGTGGATCGAAAACGGCGGATGGCCATTCTCCCCCTTTCTTTTCCCTCCCTGTCATTTTACCAGTTATTCTGCTTCTGGGTGGGCTGGCGGATAAAAATGTGAAATGAGGAAGAGAAAAAAAATATTATAGCACCAATGAAACATAGCTCGAATATCAATTTCATAAATTTTTGCATCAATTTTGCTGTTGATCAATTTATAAAACGAGTGAAACATAGCAGCAACCCCAAAATTGACTCTTTTTTGCTATAAATGGTCTATTAACTCCACGGAGAAAAATGCCAAAAATATGGCACATACGCAGAGCATTGCCCAAACCCTTCCCACAGAGGGTGACGTTAAGTTTGCATTATATTTTTGCCCCATTTGCTTGCAGCATGAACAAACGTTCGAAAAAACCCGTCATTTTCCATCATCTCACACCGCTTTTCTCTCTCGCGCGGGGTAAAATGAGGCGATCTCGCTCTCCCCTCATTAGAATACGTCCGCCGCGGCGAACAAAGGAATTCATCCACTTTGACAGGCTGTGTGCGAACGTATTTCATCGTCCAATATCTGTTAACTATGTGTGATCAATAAACCGTGTTGAGAGAATTGGGATATGAGGGGGTGGGGCGATCGGCTGGCCCTAATAGTATTGATCCATCAGTGCGCTCCGCGTCAATCCCCTTACCCATCCCGAAGACCACCTGAAGGTCGGGTATTTCCCTATCAGCGTTCGCTATAATTGAGAGTTGTAAATTACTGCGGGTGCTTCTTCTTCCATCTACAATTGCCCCAAGCAATAGTTCGAGCCGTCCGACTATTGATCTGGCCACAAGATGTTTCTGCTATGGCTCTCCTGGTCACTGGCAGCTTCTCATTTGTGCATGAGGGCCGTTGAGGTGAGATATTAAGATTTTTAAAAAGAACATCCTCAGTTTCAAATCCAGTTCATTTCTTCCTCGAATAAAGTTTTCAGGCTCTACTCGCATATAAGTCGAGCAAGGGGGAAATGAGATTGAAGAGGCATGATAAGGTATGCCACATGGTCACAATGTCAATGAAGATTCGTTCAATCTCTCAGATATCGCGTTTCCTTCTTCTCTTCACTGTTCTATAACTCTCTTATTCTTCTACAACTTCTTCCGAGGGCAACACGTGGCAAACCAGCTTTCATTGGCTCTGATAAATACTGTATTTCTTACCTACAATGCGTATGGGTTAGTGTTCCCAAGAAAATTTCGAAATATAAAATCGCAGTTAAATATTTTCCAGGTACTTTCGTTGTTCGTCAGTCTGGCATCGATTATATTCGCCTGATGCGACCAAATTCTACAAAGACTGCGTTTTGTTCACTGCATGTGCAATAGCGATCCCGGGCTTGATGTTTCACATAGTAACTGCTCTTTCGCTAGTCCAAGTGTATAGGCAGGAGATCAGCGGAGTCAGAGTTATGTGGGACGAATCTGTTTTGCCTTAAATTCATTTCTGGCAATACGAATTTCATGGGTAGTCCATTGTACTATTTCAATGTCGCCTGATAAATTTTCATGTGTTTGCTCGAATAACGTGCAAGGGATGGAGGGCCTCAGAAAAACGGCAGATAAAGATCACATTGATCGACCTAGACAAGAGTCGTCTCACTACCACCTTAATCCTTTATTATATTGATAACGACTTATTATATTGATAAATCAATTGTTGAATATAAAGGAAGATTACAAAATATAAAAATGTCTGTCGTTTCTCCAAGCTCGCGCCTGCCATTCTGATTGTGAGCAAAGAGTGAATGGGTGAGACAGGGAGGGGCCAGGCCACACATGCAAGGGTAAGGAGAGAGAACGTGGCTGATTTTCAAGAGTGTATTGATTGATCGGTAGCTACCGCAACGTTGCTGTTCTATACGAATCAGATATTCGGGAGTATTGTACGTTGAGAGATGGCATTGCTCTCAATTCTTTCCATGGTACTTACTATGGGCACAATCATGTCTCTTTTTTTGTGAGTTACAGTTTGTATTTAGGCTATATTTTTGTGTGAGGTGAGTTGCAGTATTATTTGTATTTTATAGAAGTTTTTTGTGTGGTCAACGCATCACGTCAGGCACGCCACAAAGGAAGGCGCTAAGCGGACATTTGTACTTTATAAAAAGGTGGGTATTTTGCACAAGTGTGTCAGTTAACTTGATTACAAATTAAGTATTTAACCAGTTTTTTCTTTGCTTCTATTATAATTAATTATGAATATTTTCAGTTTTCTTTTCCCCTGCTTCTTCTACAGTTCACAGGAATTTCACTGTTGATCTACACCCTATTCCAAGGATATTTTAGAATCGTACAGCCTGCCTTTATCATAATATACACTCCTTTCTTCCTCGCTCAAGCTTATGGGTAAATAATCTTTCTTTTTTTTTAAATTTTAGTCTTAAACAATGGGAGAACCAGCTCCAGAATATTTTCGATGAATAGCTGCTTTAAGTTTCATCACTCAGAACCTCTGGTATCGATATTTTAAAGAAGCCGGAGAAAAATCACCTTCCAGCGTTTTCTACGACGCAGTAAACATATGGGACTTTGCCTGTTTGATTCAAGTCTCTTTCGTTACTGGTTTGACTATTGCGCTAACTATTGTATATTGGCTCCGTAGCGAATGAAAACAACAATCAGCAATATTCATCTTGTTATTGCTATTTTTCGTCCGTTCTTATACCACGATTTTTTAAAGATTTGCACAAAGCGCTAATATCGTTATTACAAATGTTAAATCATAATTTGTTTGTGTAGTTGACCGATAAATCAATTTTCCATACAGACCGTATCGAAAAAGCACTCATTTGATCTCCATCAATTAGCTATCTTATCTAGAAAGCAGTCCAAACTCATAGAATCGACGAACAATCGTCTGGTTCCCTTCATTTTTCAAGATCTCTCGCTTTTCTTTTCAACAAAGAGACCTTTGCCAAGTGATAAGGCAGATAATCATGTGAAATAAAGAATGAATGAATAGCATCATCTTCTAGGGTACTGTGGAATCTTCTTCATTGTAGAGTCGAACTGCTTATTACTGCGTTCAGGCAGTAGGTGATTGCGCGAAGGGGTTGATGATCTTATTAGAATAGACCATGCATTTTCGTAACTGCCGGGCCGGTCAGACCACTATATATTTTATATAATCAGTCATCCGGCCACAATATATTGAAGCCAAAATTGAAGCCATTAGACCTCTGTTATTAGTGTCAGACCAACATATACTTTCGGTCCCCGGTTGACAATGAAAATATAGAGAAAAGACTGACATTCCTCGTCGCTCCGTACAGCCGCACTCCATCGGCTGAGTACTCCAATTGGGTGAGGGCCGAATGGTCAATCTCGAAGAGACATTCGACCGCCTTGCAGTTGTCAGAGTACAGACCGACTGAAATTATCTTACAACTAGCGGTTAAATGATCAAACTTCATCTTCTTCCAACCTTCTACAGGCTCTGAAACACAAATACATAAGCGACTGTCTGGACTGACCGGAAGGAAGGCGGAATTATTCGTCTACTAGCTAATATAACGAATTTCATTGATTATACAGGACCAGCTCCGCTTATCAATGTGCATCTCATACCAATTGTTCTCTAGGTGCACTGAAAAACAACTAGGAATTGTTGTCAGCGTACTGGCCGATAGGAACACTGGCAAACACGCAAAATGAAAAAAGGTCCAGAGAACTGCGAATTGGTGGTTATGGAAGTCCGAGACGTACCCCGCTCAAACCTCACAAGTTATAGTCGCTGTGAAACACAACTCGACTAGGCCATTTCCTAGTGCGAATTATTTTAGCGCACACTACCTAACCTATTCCTATTTTTTCCATCTATATTTTCACCGTTTTTTTCCATTAACAATAACAAGAAGAATAGACTGACTTGATCGTCCATAGCATCCCACTGCCATCACTCCCGCATACACGGGATGCATTGCGATGCACGATAGAAGCGCACGCTGACCACCGTGTTCACGACCTGTGAGGAGGAATGATTGTGACACGTCGAACTACAGTACTCCAAGTACTCCCTCGAACAACCACTGCAGAAGAAGGGATTGTGACCGGCCAGACTACAGTATACATTACCTAGAGGAGACCCTCATTCTTAACCAAGGATTTTTCGATTATCTTATTTGGCGATCCAAGGTATCATTATCAACGCCCATTTCATGTCCACTACTTTCTAGGCATTATGAAGCACAAAACTACAGTTGTATCAACAAACATCACCTATTCCAATCAACAAAAAAACCAAATCAATTCTGAACAAGTAACTAACTCCATGTCTTGATCTCTCTCGTCTGACGACCCGGTCGAGTCACGTCGAAGATTCTGCAATTGTTGAATTTAGCTGTTAGCACTGCATTGCATTGAGGACTGATCACCCATAACAACCACTTGCTGAAACACTCATCGCCTTGTTCCGATTTGAAACAACCTTGACTAGGTTCACCGAAACCACTGACAAACGGAAAATAGACCAAAGATTAAAGATCAACTTCTCCCACTCACCGCAGGTACTTGTGGTATCCGGCGTACAGTCGACTGCCGTCAACGGCGAATCGAAGAGTATTCGCAGACGAGAGCTCGTCCTGTGAATGTAATTTGTTGCCTGACTCTCTCATTGATTCTTGGGCACTGTTCTGTTTTTGGTGCAGCATTTTCTCTTAGAGTATTTTTCGCCTCTCCTTATCATTCTCTTTCCCTATCCCTTCACATTCAGAGTGGAGGCCGGTTCAAAAATACAGAGAAGTTCCAGTTCTGTCTCGCTCATGAACTGGCGTTGAGAAAGGTTGATAGAACCAGCTGCTAGATCATTGAGCAATTGCAATTTAGACAGAAAGTGATTGTAATCAGTCAACGCAAAATCTACCGAGCGTATGCAGATGCTGAAACATGACTCTTCCATGTGCCATTGAAACTAGAGAAAAAATTGATTTCAGAAACGCAGAGTTGGATCAATTCACAACCACCTCAGCCAATAATAGTAACAGTCTGTAGCATCAATCAACCGTAGCATTTTTTTTTAAATACGTCCAAAAAGCTAAAGCCATCGCGACACTGTTTTCAGCGATCTTTCAAATAATTAAACAAAGTAATAATAAAAATACCAGATGATTAATGCCTCGGAATGACATGATCCGCTCTCCATCCTCGTTCCACACATGGATCGGATGGTCACGGGATGACGTCGCCATCCATTCTGACATTTATAATATTTTAATTACGAAAATAAATCCAGTATTTTTTCATTTCATCTAAAAAGTGACTAAAAACCCATTTTTCTCATTAAAAGAGGTAAAGGTAAAGGTGTATCCACGTCAAGCGATTTTACAGTCATAAGACAACGCTAGGTGGGACCCACTGGTAAGGCCAGCTGTTGGGCGGACTACATACCCGTCTGTCCAAATCTTTCTCGGTAGCCTTACCTTTCGCAACCGGGGTCGCTACCAATTTGCTGACCCCGGGGGGGGGGGGGGGGGGATAGCAAGGCTTGGTTGGCCTTGGCGGGGGATTGGACTCGGTACCCTTCGAATGGCGAGCGGCGCCTTACACCACTCGGCCATCCGGCCAATTTTTTTGCTCATTACAAGAGCACCACAAAAGAGATTAGTCGAGAGATTCTCCTCCCTTACCTTCCTTCGGATGCCAGGCGGCATCGTAGATGAGGCCGCCGAGCGGCAGAGAGACTGTCAGGGAGGTCTGCAAATATTCATTTCAACCCGGTAGATTCGCGTTTGCGAGGATTCATAAGAGGCAACACGTTTTTTGGTTCGATGACCACAATACGAAATATGACAACATAAGACAACATTTTGAGACATTGACCTATCGCATCCCCGCGTCGAGCTCATGTCAATAACAGATTTCTTCTCCAGAATTTGATTATCCTTCTTTTCCAAATTCGAGAAAATAACTTACCTCTCCCTTCTCCTCGTCAAACTTGAACAGGCGGAGGTGCCGATCCTGGGAGGTCGTCGCGAGGTTGCTGCAATGATCTTTGATCTCTGGACTTTATTCTCTCAATTTTTCTCGATTGAGCGGCCTTCTGAGCGTCGGAAACTACGTGCTTATTGTTGCCAGATCCAAGCTTGATTCGTGCATTAATACAGATATATAAATCGTTATTGTTAGGATAGCTGGCCTTACCAGTGGATTCCAACTAGCGTTGCCTTACGACTTCGTCGTTTGAGGTGGATACACCTTTTCCTTTTTATAAATCGATAATGCTACCGTACTCACCGTCCTCCGGGCGCGAAGTGGACGCTCCGGACGTAGTTGTTACCGTACACGACGGGCTGATAACCTGTCGGAGGACGCACATCGGAGAAGATCGTCGTCTCACTGAAGACTGGCGAGGACGACACTGGAATTGCATATCGTCTCACAATCTAATTTCGCAATTCTCTTTCATACTAATCCAACTCAACCTTTCATAACCTACGATCAACTTTGCCGTGCTCACAATTAGATAGCGTGAATTTAATAAATAATAATGCTTTTAATCACTGACCACTGGCCGTCTCCATCCTCACTTTCCTCCTCTCCCCAATCGAAAGAGGGGGCGGAGCTTGCTCCTCCGCCCTCTTCACCTCCTCTTTCTTCGCCGCATTCTCCTCGAACATTCCCTGGGCGCGCATCTGGGAAATTTGTTTAATTTCAAACCCAACGTATCAAAATCAAACTAAAACTAAAAGAACATCTTTTGACGATCCGCTGAAGCAGAAGACAAATGCTGATCATTCGCTGGGAAATATATCCATCTTGATGCCTCGTTGAAACGCAAATGTTCCCAATCTTCGACCCCCGTTCTCTCAGATTTTGGAGCACTTAAGATTCGCTGAAGCTCAAAATAACCTCACCATCGCCCTTCGCTCCTGTCGATTCAGCTTGCGGCCGCCCTCGCCCAGCGGCTGCGGCTTCTTCTCTGCTGCAGCTGCTGCAGGTGGCTGCGGTGCAGCTGCAGCCGGAGGAGCGTCTGCAGCTGCTGCAACATACCGTATCGATCTGATTTTGAGAGCCTGACGCATCTAATTCAGAAGAAATTGTCAGTAAATCAGGGCGTTTCGCTCTTGTGTTTCACAGTTTCCTTACAAGCCTACTCGACATAGTTGAAGAACTGATAAATTCCACGCTACGTGGACGAACCGTGTTACGGCATTATTGGGCACTATACCTGTCGCTGCTTGGACTGCGACCGGTGCGGCCGGGGCTGCGGGTGCTGCTGCGACCGGCTCGGCAGTCGCCTTCTCTTCCTTCTCCTCCTCCATCTGCTCATCCTCCTCCTGCACCCTCCACCATCGCGCATCTACAATCGATCGATCGCTACCGAATCCTACCGTAACACTGTTTATCACAAATTGACTCTTCAATTTCGTACCGTAACCCCTCCTATCAGAAAATGCGAGTTTAAATCACCTACCGTTTCTTACCGTATTCATCTCTATCGCAAACTTCCTTTAAACCCCTAATGAAGCCCCTCCTAAGCCTTGCACAAACTGCGGCCATAAATCCCCTAACCATACCTACCATACCCATTGCCATCGCTAACTATATTTTATTGCCTATGCCGAAGCCCAGTCTTTCACAAACTGTGAGGTGTAATCACCTACCGTAGCACTCCCTATCGCCAACTGCCTTTTCAACTGCCCTACCGTATCCTACCGTACTACTCACCATCGCCAACATGGCGGCCATTCCACTTAAGACTCGTCGCTCGCGCCGCTCCTGACGCACCTCGGCTACGGTAGGAGGGGTACGGTAGCTGCTTCTTCGGTAGGGACTACGGTAGCGTCGATCGGAGGAGGAGGAGGGGGTACGGTAGCTGCGTCCTCTCCTCCTTCGACATCCTCGGTCGGTTGAGAGGGTACGGTAGGGTCAATCGATGCGGTAGGGAGTACGGTAGTATCGACTAGAGGAGGTACGGTAGGTTCAGTGACCGCTACCGTAGTCTCGCTGGCCACCTCAGACGTCGAGGGTACGGTAGCCGGGTCGGTCGGTTGATCGACCGCCGGCATTTCTGCATCTTCGAGTGGTGGTACGGTAGCCTGTACCGTATCCATCTTTCGCTCCGTTGATTCTGCGCTATCGCACATCTGTAAGTGACAGTCATTGAGGCATATTTGAACCACAAATCAACCAAGTGCGGAATTGTTCATTTACGAATGTTCTTCCATCTATGGTGAAAATTTCCTCTCTCATATTAGATATTTCGAATGATCACTACAACATTCAACGAAACACAAAAAACCGGTTAAAAATTGATAATCTTTATTAAAGGCAAACAGTAAATCAACAAGGTAACATGCGCAAAGAAACAACAAAAATTATGACGAATGCGTCTATCAACGAGCCTAATTGTCCTATATTTTCCTAACAATAAATTCAGATGGTGGGTAACTACAGAACGATAACGTAACCGGGTTACGGTAGTCTACCGTACTCTCCCTATATTTCCTGTCCTTCCTTCTCGAGGATCTCCTTCTTCAGCGTGGCCGCTTCCTCCTTCGACAGCACTCCTCTCGCCATCATTCGCTCCAGCACCGACCTCAATTAGCTACATTAATTAAATTAATAATATCGGTTAATTAATTATGAATTAATCATCTGCTCCATACGATTAATACGATAGCTCCAAACAGAATTCTTGCTTCACTATGTCCATACCCTCCGAATATACAACAATTTGTCAGTGTACCAGATGAACCATCCAGTATATTTTAAATCGTAACATCGAAATCCAAGTCGATTCGTGTCTCACCATTCTAACACATTCCGAACCGAACATCGTTTTTCGATAATCGCCGGAATTCATGTGTATTATAAAACAGCTCACTTTCCCTCCTCTTCTTCTCTCCCGGCATGGATAGACTCTGCTCCTCCTCCTCCTTTTCCCTCTCTTCCTCTTCCCTCTCCTCCTCCGTACTCCTCGCCTTACGCTCGTTCGTCCGATCGATCGAACCCTGATAATACCGTACTTTGCCATACCGTAACCAGAAGTTATCGATAACTAGCTTTTCACATCTTCTAATCACACTAAATTCTCCGAGGAGGAATCAACCGTCTATCGTCCTATCTATCTCGCTTCTCTAATCTGATCTACCGTACTTCGACTACCTACTCCTTATCTGATCCATATGACCTACCCCACCCCTCGCCTACCGTACTCCTCTGCTTCGACTACCGTACTCCTCTGCCTCAACTACCGTACCCCCTCCCCGCTTCTACCGTACTCCTCACCTGCTTTCCATCGTGTCCTCCCAGCAGCTTGCTCATGTTCTCGACGCCCTCGCGAATCAGATTGTCCACCTGCAATTAATTTTTAATATTTTATTTAATATCACTTGGTTGCTGTGTGTTTCGTCAGTGTGGTATCCACGCTTTTAGTCGCGATTATTCAATGCAGCTGTTGAAACTGGATGTAGAAATGCAAATTCAACAACTTGTTCACTAGGTCTGCTATAGCAAAGCAAGCTGTCCAATGATTTCGATTGATCAGAATATGCTGTGAACAAAACAGATTACCACATGCGCACTCTGTGCATCACTTACATTTAGTCTTCAATATCGCTAGGATTCAGCGAATTCAGAGAACGAAAGTAATAAATATTAAATACCTTTTTTAACCGGCCTCAAGCTCGTCAACTTTTTATTTGCATTTCTAATATCCTCCCCAACCTTATTTCGCATTTACCATATAACCGGTCTAGAGTTGAACATTTCCAATCGTAAATTTCGAAATATACCTGTTTGCCCGCCTGCCTCACAATCTACTCTTCAATGACTATATTTACATATTCACACGTCCCCATTCAGTTATTAACTGTTTTTTTCGGTTCTACCACGACATTACTAGGGTTCAAACCTAACAGAATAACAACCCACCTGTTTGCCGCCTGTCTCACAATCTCCTCATCCGGCAGCATGTCGGGGAAGCGCAGCGACAGCCACAGATATGTGTCCAGGATCTCGTACACCTGTGAGAGATAGAGCATCGTTCTGGGTGAATCAGAAGAATCATACATGAAAAACTTAGACAACGAAATTCATCGATGACCATCTATCTTTTTGAAAAAGACCTCTAAAACAAATAATTTTATGATTGCCGGTGTGTTAGAGAATAATAGGTTACATGCTTTATTAACGGAAACCTCGAAAGCGGGGTATGCTTTATAATTCCAGGTAGTTTTCGACTAGCTTTTTTCATGTATTGTAAAGGATGCATGGCCACAGCCCGCTAGGACATAATGTGCGAGGAGAGGACAGTCGAGTACGGGGGTTTAGCTCAGTGGTGAGAGCAGCCGTCACGTGTTCGGAAGGTCGTTGGTTCGATTCCATCAACCTCCATCAGTCCTTTGCGTGCTCCTCTGACATCCTTACAGTATGAGAAGAATAGAGAAAAGGGGATTCAGACGGAAGGTTCGGCTCATCATAAACAATTTGCTAGAAGATGAAGCAGTCTCTTTTCACTTCATCATTGAACCATAAACTTAAAATAATGCAAGGCCGCTCACATTCTCCAGATGAACGAGGTCGTTGAGGTTGGTGACGGGAACGGGCGGCCAGCCAACAATGTCGAAGAGCCAATCCGCCGTGAGCGATTGACCGATGAGAATCTGAAATGGTAAACAGGTGAAGTTGTTTCCACAGCCAAAGCGAGTTTACACTGGAATCACACCCATGAATAAATCACGCATAGTCATCACATCATCTCGTTGCGCCCACCGGCGTAGATTGAATAAAATATATACAAAAAAAGCTCCTGGTCATCTTAAAGAAAGCTTCCTCGACGAACTATGAACTAAGAGTAAGTGCTGCTGATCTACAGATGACTAAGACTAAAGCATCGGGATCGCAACCAGGAGAACCCATACGTGAAGCGCAAAAGCTCATTTCGTCTCGAACCGCGCGATAAACACCTCTCACGTCTACGCTCCCTACCGTTCTCTCACTGGCCACACTCAGAAGAACAACAGCCATATTCTCTACTATGACGAGAATTACTCACTTTCCACTCCTATTAAATCTCATTTCATTATTTTTAGAATAATTTAAAATGAGGGAATACCTCCTGGCCATCTTAATGAACGCTGCCTCGGCGAACTTGTTGTTGCTCACGTTGATGGGAGAGATGCACAGGGTGTATCGGATCTGGAATGAGAGATCAAAGATCACCCGTTAGGCTTACAAAAGATCACAATCGAATCCGCCTTGACATATTCTCTCTTTCTATTAATAATTGTGGGGCAAACCGTATGCAGAATTATCACCATTAGATAAGAAGAAATATCTAATTTCCGTGAAACGAGAATTATCTAACTCCAAATTACTTTCAAATATGATTTACCCATCTACAGTATCCCATCCCACCGTATACCTTGAGTGGAAGGGGAATTCGATCGATGAGCTGGGCGAGTTCCTTCATCTGATTGACAGTGCAGATGAAGAAGTGATCGGACACGGAGCACACTGACACGAAAATGTCCAAGAGACGGACGAACGATGCCTGAGAGAGAGGAGATGAGGGGTCACGGGGTCACGGGGTCTCGGGGTCTCGGGTTCTCGGGTTCTCGGGGTATCAGGGTCTCGGGGTACCAGGGTCGCAGGGTTAGGACCTGAGGGTCTCAGTGAAATGACCTGACTCTCTCGCTTTCACACGATCTCTCGCTTCTCTGTCCGATTAGAGCGCAGATCACCCTGTGACAATAAAAAAAAAACTAAACTGCGACCAAGATTGTTCATGCTTCCGCGCTTTCTTTTATTGCTCTAGTCATCTGACTAGTAATATTGTTCTGGTCCTCTCCACTATTTACCGTACCCACTAGCTAACGTACCCCCCTCCATATCTACCGTACCTGTGGGAGATGGAACGAGAACGTTTCAATCTGGTCGAAAGTCGGCGCGATGCCCACGCTGTCGATCGGCTCCACCTGAAGAGGAAGTTTTGAATTTCAGAGGAAAATATTTCAAACAACAACCTAGTGACACAGCGCTTCAACAACATGTTATCCCTAGTGACAAAACAGGAATTCAATTTCAACCAGCTTGGCGCTGAATAACCAACTAAAAAAAGCAAACTGATCCACTGAGAGATTGATAAACATGCATGTTCACCTTTTATTAAACCAGAATATTTTGTATATTGATAACTGATAAATAAATAAATAAACGAACCGGTTTGGCCATGATATCCTTGAGGACGCTGAGGTCGGACGGTCGCAGGGTCGTCACCACTCCGCCCTCGTGTGCAGTGCCGTATCTGAGAATAGTCAATCATCCAAACTGCTCTCCACAATGGAAAATAACCATCAGGAGTCGCATTATGTTACCCGGAGCGAAAAATTCTAATATTGTTTTCCAAATCAAAATATCTACAAGAACTATGACCAGGGGTGAGTATTGTATTGTTTTTATTTGTTGGTAACTTCCTCTGAGCGATCAACGAATGCTCTAAGTGCCCCGCTCCCTTGTCGCCACCGTGAAACCACAACACTGAAAGTCACGCAAATCAGAAAAAAACCCGTTCGAGCCCCTATCCGTACGCTTTCTAACCCGGCGCTTCTAGCTCGCTCCTCCCCAATAACTCTCACCTGCCGGCCCTTCCAGCGATCTGCAGTGCCGAGTACGTCGGCAGTAGTTTGCCCTGTCTCACTGTTGACGCGAAGATAATCCGACGAATGTTGAGGTTGAGGCCCATACCGATAGCGTCTGTCGCCACCTTTGAATTTGCATTTCAAAAAAAATTATATTCATTTTTTTTTAAAAATACCATTATCATTATTGAAACGAATGCTTAGAACAGTAGGAATTCAATAATTTCTGTCGCCACCTTACAGAATTTAATTAATATTCGTTTTATTTTTTAAACAAATCAGTATCGGATACTACCGGAAACTATTAAACAATTCACCTAGTATCTTTTCTTATAAACATGAGAAAAATCGTTCGACAACACTCGAACGGACTTATGTAGAATGCTAGAGACACGGATGCGCCTGATGAGATCGCTACAAGTCTCGAATTTCCTTCACAATTTGAAGCAACTATCTAGATTCGAAGAACCTGAGCGTTGTCGCACATTGTCTGTACAAAGCACCTGTATATTTTCCACCTTGATAGTAGTATAATTTTCTATGAGACACAATCATTACATTGCTCAAGTCAAGCAGGCCCAGTTCAATAAAAGAAGTGGAAGCGCCAGTTCACCGGGTGGCAAGTGCCAATCAAAACTATGTCCAACCAAAAAATGAATCGCGGAACTGGAGTGTTCATGCCTCCACGATTTCATTTATTGCCCATTTCATATCGTCTAATAATCGGATTCTGAGTTGTTACCGAAAAAAATCCTACATTGCCTTCATCACTCATACTACTGACATTGAGGCTCACTGTCTGAATCCCTTCCAAACAAACAATCGATACTGTACCGTAGTCTACCGTAATCTACCGTACTCACGAGGACATTGCAGGGGTCGCTGACGTCATTGTACTTGGCCGCCTGAGCCAGTTTCGTGCCGGGCGGAAGGTCGCCGTAGATCACAGCCGGTTTGATGCCTGCGGGAATATCGATTAGGGGATTACGGTAACTTACCGTACTCTTCCAGAAGACAATCCTATCATTTGCTCAACATACCCATTCACTTCAACCTTACACAACCGCCAGAGATTAAGCCTGCGGGGTTATCGAATAGGGGATAGCTACAGTAGCGTAATCTACAATCAACAATAACGTATGCCTACAGTACATTTTACCATTGCGCTACCGTAAGCTAGGCAGGGGAATCGGCCTACATTCCCTGGACCTCCAGCACTACCGTAATCTTAATTAACTAAATACCGTACCCAGCATCTCGAGTCGCTTCGTGATGGAGAAGATGTTCCGCTTGCTGAAGCACACGATGCAGTCCGCCGGTTGGACCTGCCAATTAATTAATTAGATTAAAATACTGCTACCAGATGATCGTGATATCGAAATTCGTGTGCCATCGTCATATCATAGCCCAAGCGAACACCCGATTCAGCGGGTGATAATTTGCGTAGAAGAACACAACGGAATTGGATGTCAAAACAATTACCAAGATCGAATTATCCTTTTATCTCGCTCCCCGATTTCGAGAGATTTATAAACCACCAACCACCTAGAAGAAAACTCAACCATTTCGAAACGATAAAACACGATTTTTCAACTAAAAACCGAAGATCCGATGAATGATATTCCCTCGACAAGACAAGAGTGAATCTGGCCCAGTGATGAGCGACCCATGGTTATCTCTCCTCTCATACCCCCGCAAAGCCTGGCGTTGAAGGGTCACGCTAATCACTGATCTGGCCACTCATCCCTCAAATGAAAGAAAAACTCCTATCTCTGTGTTTCACGATTCTTATATATCCCTACTAGAGAAGGTAACTTTGATTTTTTTGTCTTTGAATAATTTCACTGACATCACTCAGCGTGCCCAGCCCTCTCTCGGCGATCGTCAACGGCGTCTTCCTCTCGTACGTTATCACCTGGAAGATCAGAGATCAAAGATCAACTAACAAAGATTAAAGCTCAATCTACAGTTGCAAGGGCTGCTAGCATAAAAACAGAAGGGATTCTCCTGGATACCGTATGTCCTCGAAAGATTAAAGATCAAAGAACAATGAGCGCTTGCTTGAGCTCCTGTTATTTCTATTCCTATTCCTAGCAAACGAAAATAGAAAATCCACAAGATTCTGGATACCGTAACCTAACCAAAGATCAAAGATCATCCTAACCTCGACGGTCTCTCCGATCGGCTCCAGCAGCTTCTTGACGATGTCGATGGCGGCGACCTCTCCGCACAGATGCACCTGCAGGGATCGGGTTTCACAGTTGCTATGTACTCTTATGGAATCAACTACATCCGATGATTGCGTTATTCGTCCTGTTCAATTCCTCTTTCTACCCCAACCCCACTCTCCACAATTGTACGATCAGCGCGGATAAATAACAATAATATTGAGTTAACAACACCGTTGTCTATGATTATATTTTAGTAACGGTGGATTCGCTATGCACCTGCACGAATCGGGTTTCACAGTTGCTATGAACTCTGATGCAAGCGAGCAAAGTTGATAACAGCTGAATCTGCGCTCTCTCTTCACAAAATCTCCTAGAACGGATGAATTCAATATTCACGCCACAACGAAGTACTACAATTGTCTATCGTGAAAAACATTGAAAACCTTTCATCCATTTCATACAAAGGCAGTCCCATCATACCATCTCATGTGACCAACTATTGTGAGGCTGCCCCATCTCGGGGCAGCTACACACTCTACCTCATCAGCCGCCACCCAGCAGCGCCCTCGTCCACGCCCATCCTCGCTGCTCGTCGCGTAGCATCTGAATCTCGTCGATGACAGCGACCTGTAATGGGGAAGGGGAGGTTAGGACAGGATTCAAATACTTATCACATGCAACCCGAAATGTGATATGCTCTTACAAATGTTGAATGAAGGAGGAAACTGAAGGAAGAAAGGAGGGGTCATTTACTATTGTTCGTTATGCATAGCTTGCAAGTATTTACTGCAGTAATACAGTAAAGTAAGGAAAAAACGTGTTGTCGAAATCCGAGATTCATCATTAAACCATTCTTCCAGGCTAACTTCACTCACCGACGAAATACTAGAGGGGCAGGTACTTTCCAATTATTTTAGGAACTAGCATTTTCGAAAATGACAAAATAATAAAAATAATAATGCAGTAAACTCGCCTCGACGCGCATGTTCGTCGACAGCATCTCCACGGTACATGATATGTGCGGCGACGGATGGAGATTGTCGATGGCGAATCTGCGAATGGACGGAATTGGAGGGACAGTCAACGAAATCTCTAAACCTAGGCCCGTCACTTTCTAGTTGCACCTCTGACCCATAACCATCTCCACTTCACGATTATGTTTCCGCTGCCTTTCCGCTGATTAACAAAATACCAATTCATTCTCTCACCTCCGCTCCTCGCCCGTGACCATACCCAGCAAACACGAAAAATATGGGCCCGTAATTCTCCAGTTTCATCTCTGATCCCTAACCACCGTTACTTGATGTCCATGTTGAGATCGATCCGTTCAATGTCTAATAAAAAACAATTAATTCACTCACCTTCTCTCCTCTCCCGTGACCATGTCAATCTTGAAGCCATCTGACGACAGTCTCGTGAAGACCTGAACATTTTTTTTGCAATATTATTAAACTATACAAACCTGTTGTCACTCCACGAAACACTATCAATAATGATAATATTTCAATAATTTACCTCAGAAGCGAGCAGTTTTAGCGGACCACAGAAGACGCCACTCTTCGACTCGCGGAATCTGGAATGGATGTGCTCCTCCCTCTGGAATTTGTCTAGCTTGAAATCCCCTCCCCTCAATATCAGAACGATTCAAGTTCAATACGACTGGAAGCGAGGAATATTTTTCAAGCCAAAACTTCACATTTTTCAACCCGTACACTTCCAGGTTCACAATCTCTACGAAACACAATATTTAGGCAAGTACTCAACGAATGATTACCGCCCGCTTGGCAAATAAAAGTCCATTACATGTATAACCGGCTAGCTTTCTCAATATCCCAGACGTCGATTGACTTTGATTGACGAGAGAGTATGGGTTTTCGAGAGAACCAGACCACCCCCGCCCCCTCCCATCCTTCATTCCCACCTCTGCAGTGCGTGGTAGGTCTTGCCCGAGTTGGTCGGGCCGGCATGGAAGAAGATCTTGCGCTGCACCGTCCGCGCCTCGGGATACCTGATAGACAGACTTGAGGTTGACCTAGTTCTCTATTTCTCTCAAATCCACATGTTCTCTGCGCAAGATAAATCCAGAGAGTCAATCATAGATGTATTTTGACGAAATACGGCGCTGAAATCAAATTCTATGCTTCAACTTTCGAATGTTGCACCCGTCACTCGCGCGTTTCGCGTCTGCTATGTAGATACTATCCATGATAATTAATACTACTGCGTGCTTTGCGTATTATAACAAAAAGAAGCACATAAATACCCCCCTCCCTCGTAATGAGATACCAATGACATGGGGAGGTATTCAAGGGAGCAAGATACTCTACACGTGCAGTCCATCGTTGAGTAAGCCATCGCACCGTGGTGGAAAAGAGTACCATATATGGCCAAGTATCTTTCAAAATCGACCCTACAGTGCACCCAACTTACCGGGTATGGCTACCACGCCATGGCCTACCAACCCAGTTTGGACCATAACATAGGTCTTATGGTACCTATGGTGCTGCCACTCACCAATTGTGGGGCTGTGTGAGATCAGAGATCATTCGCAGATCGTCCATCGCCTCGAGGTGAGGAAAGATCTGCACTTTGGTTATTTCATCGATTGTTGATTTATGATTTACAAATTAAATTCACTGCCTTCTACATTGAATGTAACAAGTGAGTAGTATCACCGTGTACCGATGATTGTCTCGAAAAGTCTCAATATGTTAGAGCTGAGCTTCGATATGAATCAAATCAGTGGTGCTTAATTCATGTTTCACGTTGTTCTCATAGACCGGTCTCAAAAGATTTGATAATGTATATTGAATTGTAATTGTAACCAAAAACCAGTGCAGAAAAATAAATTCAAAAAGTTCAAAGACCAACTCCCACTCACCCTTCTCGCATGGCTGAGGAAGTAGGGGAAGAGCCGCTCCACATCGTGCTGTCCTGCGAATATTATTAGATAAGAGACCATCCACGAGAGAACGTACCTACCCCACGGACGGCTTTTATGCAACCCGGCCCAATATTTCACGGGTGATGTTCTCATACCAAACGCGATATTTGGCCCAATATTAAGAGTTCTGGTGCACTCTCCGGGAAACGCCTGGCTCGGGCCAAAAAAATCCGAATTTTTCAGCTTTGAAAAATGTATGTTCTGAAAATCTATACAGACGTATTTTGGGTGTAGATTCCAAAAAAAACCACTTTCAGAGCGATTGGATAACATCTAGATAGCGAAATGGGCGATTTTCATAGTTTTTTGGCCGCCCTGTGAAAAAACATAGTAGGAAGATATTTTTGATATTTTTGTGTCCTTCTTGCATCGACGTTTTTCACATAAGGGTCCCCCCTTATGTGAAAAAACTAAATTTGTAAAAAGCGAGAATTGAGCCAAAAATCATCACCCGGTGCTAAAACTTCACCAGCATGACCCCCAGTGACGATATTCACGATTTTTGAACTTTGATCCCAAAATTTTGATCTTTGATCTTTGATCACTCGAAAAAATAATTTCAGATATCCCTATCATATGATAGCTCATTCGAAAGAGCATAAAAAGTTATGTAAAAATTTAAAATTTCAAGCATTTTCATCAACATTGGTTCCAGTTATGACGAAAAGTATGTACATGTGGACCATTTTAACGTAAATCGTTTTGTTCAAATGTCAATAACTTCCGGCGCGGATTTATTAAAAACATGAAAAAATCAGGGTGTATGTAATTTTTCACGTAGATTCCGAATTTCTGGGTGAGAAGTTCCCTTCCTACTATGTTTTTTCACAGGGCGGCCAAAAAACTATGAAAATCGCCCATTTCGCTATCTAGATGTTATCCAATCGCTCTGAAAGTGGTTTTTTTTTTTGGAATCTACACCCAAAAAATACGTCTGTATAGATTTCAGAACATACATTTTTCAAAGCTGAAAAATTCGGATTTTTTTGGCCCGAGCCAGGCGTTTCCCGGAGAGTGCACCAGAACTCTAATATTGGGCCAAATATCAGCGTTTGGTATGAGAACATCACCCGTGAAATATTGGGCCGGGTTGCATAAAAGCCGTCCGTGGCCCCATCCCAGAAGCTACGTTCTCTCGTGGATGGTCTCTTAATAAAATATTAATTGACGCAACAAATCGCAATCAATCAACCATTCACGGGTCACACCAGCTATAGAGTATAGATGAAACACCAAGATGTCGACTATTTTGAAACCATCTTGATAGCTCAAACAATTTTCAAATTATAATTGTATGACCGATTAACGAAGCATCGATCCTTCACGAACAAAATCAGATTTAGACAATTGCTGAAATATCAAGTTCACCAATTCGGCATTATTTCCAACAGTACAATACAAAATATTTAAATTAAAATAATAACATAATAATAAAATTACATGGATAATGTCCTTGAGAGTGACGGCGAGGGCCGGCTCCAGTGCCGCCACGTTCAGGCAGTGCGCACGGAAGGAACTGAGAATGGGAGAGAGAACTCAGAGAGATATCATCTCAGTGAAACCGAAATCGAGCTAGTTGAAATCAACAGAAAGGTAATTGCGCACCTAAAATCATCCCAAAAAAATCCATATTTTTTTGCGTTACAAGTTATTCCCACATACGGAACTGGCAATACGTGTGATATTCTTTTCACATTTTTTTCGACCAAACAAACTATCTAGCTCCAAATTCACTGTTTTATCATGAAAATACAGTTATAACTCACAGGAAAGATTTCATGAATATCTTACCCATCAGTCCGTTCTCCTAACAATCAGCGCAAATTCTAATATATAATCAATTCTTTCAGCATTGTTCGGCGTTTCAGAAATGCAATTGACCTACACAATTTCTTCGTTGAAGCTACTTTAAACAACAATAAACAAAAGGCAGCCGCATTAGTTAGGAAAAGACAGATCCAACTCACAGGAATGATTTCATGAATATCTTATCCGTCAGTCCGTTCTCCTCACTTTGCTGTCTGACCATCGGTCGCCGCATGAACTCCTCCACCACGAGGCTTACCGTACCCTGAACAGAAGGCCATTATTGATTTGTAACCGCATTCCGCATGTTCAATTATGTCATTTCCATAACAGCAATAACTCTAATGATCTTTCTTCTGCCACCTACAACACGCGCCTTCGCCGTTTCACCAAATCAACATTAACACGAACACGTTGAGGCTACAATTGTAGGAGTTTCCTTATCCTAAACAAACCTCACAAGCTAATATATTATTTCACAGATCCTCCTCTCAACATATCTTACCACACGCGCGATCGCGGTCTCACCGCATCCTCAACTATCAGGAAAATATTGGGACTGCAATTCCTTCACGAATTTCAGTACCCCAAACAAATCACAAAACCCCTATAACTATTTCACAAGCCTTCCTGCCATCACGTCCAGCTCTCGCTCTCTTAACCGGCGCGACTAGCTCACATCCTTCCCCTAACCCGTCTTCTTCTCACCACATCAATATCCGTCAGCCACTCGTTGTCCATCGTGCCCGATGTGCTCAGCTCGGGAAGGCTCTGTAAATTATTTATTATTCTCTGTAAATTATTTATTATATTCGTTGTATTAGATATTCCGATTTATTAAACCCCTTCACTTTCATGCTTCATCGTGTGTACAATGTTGGTTGTTTGCGAGTATGTGCAATAGTGTTTACGCCGTATAGTATGCAATAGTAAGCAGAAATTAATTAAACTATTCCGCTCTGTTCAGTCCCTTAACTCCCACGTTTCAACCCGTTCATATTACAAGCTTCTGTCTTGATCCATCTTGAGGAGAAGCTCAGGGCAATAATAATTTATCAATTAATATTTAAAAAACACCTTTCTTGAGGTGGTTGGGTGTCATTGACCCTATCGACCGACACATCCAACCCCAAATTGATTAGGAAGTATCTCTAATTAACTTAATTAACTAAATTAAGCATTAATTAACTTAATTGATTAATAATTCAGTTAATAGATCAATAATTATGTTAATTAATCACTGACCTTTGGTACGATGAGATCATCGATGGTCATTCCTCCTCTGTCCGCGGGGACACCCTTCTGATTGCCACGGAAGGGAGTGCCTCTGAAGAGAGAGAGAGCGACTGGGATGAGCGATAGAGATCACAGAAATAAGACTCCTTTTTGGTACGGGAAAGAAATGAGTTGAGGACGGATTTGAAAGAGCTTAATGAAGAAGTGCCGAAATATTTCCCGAGATGTGGCTAATGCGAGGTTATTTTGAGAGAAGGGTCGTTCGAGATTTCACTACTTGCCAATCTTGGTTTCACGCCATTTGCAAAGCCTATCAACAATGGATCGAATTGATTATTTCACGATTGAGAGCGTTTAGATCAAATTAACTATTTGCAAATAAAAGGATAAGTGCGCAGAATTCGATTCAATACCGTGGCCCGGGACTACATTACCTTGATCTAGAAGAGAGAAACACTCACTCTCCGGGTCCGCGCTGATTTCTCCGACTGAGCAGCGGCGAGGCCGATATTGATCTGCCTGGAACCAATTTTATGGCATTTAGAAGAATAACCATTGCTGGGGCTTTCCTAGATCATGCAGATGTGGAGACCCATTCAGAGAAATTCACAAGATTCGCGGAGTCCCCGTCACAGTGCACATTTATGTTTCACATTTTCTATAGAGCACAACGACGCTCAAATGATTTAATTGGATCGACATTAACATTGAAAAAATAAATAATAATAAATATCTCACTCGATGAGGGCGCAATCTTCAGCAGCCGAAGCCGTGTGAGATAACGCAGTGATTGGGAAGACATCTAAATATCGAGTATTGAACTCGATTCAAGAATCTGCCCTGTTTTTGTTCGGCCCAGGCAGCGACACCTCTAAATGCGCAGAGTGTAAAGAATGAGAATGATAGCAAGAGAATACTCTGCGAGAAATTGCTGGGCCAGAAATCAGAGAAGTGCCCGATTAAGTTCACTTAATTCAGTTCCAACGCTCATCATCATTATATTGTGAAAACAAGTCCTTCGGTAAGTCATGACAATTTGAAAGATAAGCAATGTTGGGTCTTGGACCCTTCTCGATTCATTCCCACATAAAAATAAATAATTCAATGATATCTTTATCAGCAATCATAATGAGATGCAGTAATTACAATACAACGAAACTTTTCTGCTAGCACAATCTCTGATATGTCAAACTACGAAACTGCACAAACCAGAAATCAATAACCCGTTGGCTACCGTACTTTAATACCAGCTACCGTATCCGCTACCGTACCCTAATTCTTGTCCACTTTGAACGCGTCGCCGTGTCCTGGCACGATCCAGTCCGCGATCTGCCTGCAATCGATTGTCAGCTACCGTACTCCAGCTTCAGTTCTCGATACTCTACCGTATCCCCCCCCACTCACCTTACATACTCCCTACTCTTCTCGTGCTCTTCTGGATATTGGGAGTTGCCTCTCCACTTCTCCTCGTCATCCCCGTCTTCGAATAGATCGCCTACAATGATTTAATTATAACCAATAAAAATTGGAATTGAAATTCAACCAAGAGATTTCGCGCTGCCACCTTACCCAAACCATCATTCCTCTACGGAAAACGATAGTGCTGACTTTGGACTTTGGACTGGCAGAACTTTAAAACTTTATGTTGTTTTCATCGTCGCCCCGTAGCTAAAGTCTAAAAGCTCCAGTCTGACACTAGGTGTCATTCCGTTTCACCATCTACCCAAAATGCTTGCTATTCCACACTACTGATAAATACCCCTTTCTAACCCAATAGAGTATGACGTCACTGATTCTCCACAATCAGCGCTCGGATTTTTCAAAAAAGACAAATTCAGCCAACGCTCGGAATTAAAAAAAGAAGACAAATTCAGCCACTAGGTGCCTTTCCGCTTCGCCTATTATATATGCGCATATCCCCACTGTTTACTTGCGGCGAAGCTTCATCCACCCGGCACACTTCAGCTTCGTCTATGAGACATAGCCACTTCTTATTCCCTACTGCTGATTTCTGCGTCTTTCCTCTTTAATCCAATAACAATAAAGACAATGACATCCCTAACATTCCCATTTTTAATAACATAATTGTCTTTTAAATCCAAATAAACAATAACATCACTGACCCGCGACCACGACCGTTCCTGCCCGCTTCTTCTCTTCCTCTCTCCTCCTCCCTATCGTCCCTTCCTCCACTACGACAATAAGGTCGGTCGCCGTGTGCCCTCTCCTCGCCTCGACCCACGGTGGAAGCGATCGAGTGGCGGTCCTGAGACGAAGAATAACCTCATCCAACATAATGGAATATATTAAGAATTTCGATACTTCAATAATTGACACCTAACATGAAATCGTATTTGTTCGTACTATAGAACGCGTGGCCAGGGGCAGATTGAGCACAATGAGAGCGATCCGCACAATGCCGATTTGGGTTACGCACTTTCGTGATAGTGACGCATGTGCGAGTGATGCAATACGAACAACAATTGTTGCCAAAAATAAACAACTGGTTAAACAAGCCGGCATTAAATTTACTTTATGGTCAATTCTACTCATTCTACAAACTCTTTGTTTATTCTCTCCCGCGGCGCTGTGAGATAGTGAGTGGAATGAGAAAAAAAACAGATGGATGGTCTGACTTTCTCAATTTCCCACATTCTCTCGCATCTCTGATCGACAATATAGTATTGTGAAATGAGAAAGTCAGACGATTGTTCTAATTGTAAAAAAAAAACTAAATATTAGATCACCAGGCCTATAATCTGCTAATATCTGCGTCACAAACCTCTCGCTGGCCGTACCGTCCATCCTTCGCCCAGTCGCCGTCCATGAAGAATCTGGATTTACAATAAACAATTTTCGCCTAAGAGTTAGCATTTTTGACCCCCGACAGCTAGGCCAGGGGTGGGGCGGGGACCCCCGACAGCTAGGCCAGGGGTGGGACAGGGACCCCCGACAGCTAGGCCAGGGGTGGGACGGGGACCCCCGACAGCTAGGCCAGGGGTGGGACGGGACCCCCGACAGCTAGGCCAGGGGTGGGACGGGGACCCCCGACAGCTAGGCCAGGGGTGGGACGGGGACCCCCGACAGCTAGGCCAGGGGTGGGACGGGGACCCCCGACAGCTAGGCCAGGGGTGGGACGGGGACCCCCGACAGCTAGGCCAGGGGTGGGACGGGGACCCCCGACAGCTAGGCCAGGGGTGGGACGGGGACCCCCGACAGCTAGGCCAGGGGTGGGACGGGACCCCCGACAGCTAGGCCAGGGTGGGGCGGGGACCCCCGACAGCTAGGCCAGGGGTGGGACGGGGACCCCCGACAGCTAGGCCAGGGGTGGGACGGGACCCCCGACAGCTAGGCCAGGGGTGGGGCGGGGACCCCCGACAGCTAGGCCAGGGGTGGGACGGGGACCCCCGACAGCTAGGCCAGGGGTGGGACGGGGACCCCCGACAGCTAGGCCAGGGGTGGGACAGGGACCCCCGACAGCTAGGCCAGGGGTGGGACGGGGACCCCCGACAGCTAGGCCAGGGGTGGGACGGGACCCCCGACAGCTAGGCCAGGGGTGGGACGGGACCCCCGACAGCTAGGCCAGGGGTGGGACGGGACCCCCGACAGCTAGGCCAGGGGTGGGACGGGGACCCCCGACAGCTAGGCCAGGGGTGGGACGGGGACCCCCGACAGCTAGGCCAGGGGTGGGGCGGGGACCCCCGACAGCTAGGCCAGGGTGGGGCGGGGACCCCCGACAGCTAGGCCAGGGGTGGGACGGGGACCCCCGACAGCTAGGCCAGGGGTGGGACAGGGACCCCCGACAGCTAGGCCAGGGGTGGGACGGGGACCCCCGACAGCTAGGCCAGGGGTGGGACGGGGACCCCCGACAGCTAGGCCAGGGGTGGGGCGGGGACCCCGACAGCTAGGCCAGGGGTGGGGCGGGGACCCCCGACAGCTAGGCCAGGGGTGGGACAGGGACCCCCGACAGCTAGGCCAGGGGGAGGGGCGGGGACCCCCGACAGCTAGGCCAGGGGTGGGACGGGGACCCCCGACAGCTAGGCCAGGGGTGGGACGGGGACCCCCGACAGCTAGGCCAGGGGTGGGACGGGACCCCCGACAGCTAGGCCAGGGGTGGGACGGGGACCCCCGACAGCTAGGCCAGGGGTGGGACGGGGACCCCCGACAGCTAGGCCAGGGGTGGGACGGTGACCCCCGACAGCTAGGCCAGGGGTGGGACAGGGACCCCCGACAGCTAGGCCAGGGTGGGACGGGGACCCCCGACAGCTAGGCCAGGGTGGGACGGGGACCCCCGACAGCTAGGCCAGGGGTGGGACGGGGACCCCCGACAGCTAGGCCAGGGGAGGTACGGTGCGGCGGCCAGAATCTTGGACGGCTGCTACGGCTCGTGGGTAAAGCCCGGGCCGTACCCACACCACGGTGTGGTGGCCAGTAAGCTAAGGTATCCATTAGGGTTGCAAATTCGCACAAACCCGCACATCGCACAGGGGACTCGAACAATGATTTTTTTTGTTCGACTTTGTTCGAGTTCGAACGTGTGACTTGTTCGAAATTGTGCGATTTCTATGCAAAAGTGTGCGAGCGAGCTCATTTCAACTAATTCTTTCACTCATTACAACACTAGTATCCAATGGATCATACATCAACTACCTCGCCCTCTTGAACATGCTGACGTTCCCACAGTGGTCGATGTGGCCGTGTGTGATGACGACGTCGGTGATCTGGGAAGGAATTCCTTTCGATAAATAACCTCGTTGAAACATAGCTCAAACTATCTGCTACAAAGTGCAGTAAGTTTCAAAAGGGCTCAAGGATATTTAATTTGCTACATTTTCCCCCCCGTTAATCAATCGAAACCAGACATCACGCTATTGACCGCTTTGCGAACCCCAACCTTCGTCTACCTTTCTTAGAGTGTGCGGTCGAGAATAGGCATGTATTGAGATACCCTACTTACTGCTACTTGTTTGGATTATACATGAAAAAGTTATGTGTCAAAAACCTACGAATGCGGGCATGTTTATGAAAAAGGCCTTGGAAATAGACTAATTCTATGAATGCGGCGTATGTTTGCGAATCGTAAGTAACATTCCTTGTCAACGAAAACCTTAAATGCAGCATATGTTTTCAATTTCCAGATAGTTTTCCACTAGCTTTTTCGTGTATGGTTAGGATTCGCCCCCCCCCCTCCTCGCCTCATCAGCCTCTAGCCCCTCCTCCCTCAGTCGCCCTGTCAGCTGGTCTCCATTCCACGGATCGCCCGCGTCCACGAGGACCACGCGACCTGCGAGAGAATTAGATGGATGCTGACCTGTCTCTCTCGATTCTCCATGCTCTCTCGTCGGTCAGAGAAACGAGAGAGCATGGGAAATTGAGAGAGTTCTCTTTACATTTGGAGGCATTGCCTATTTATACAATTAGTAACATTTAGGCCTCTTCTATTCACGTTTCGTCACTAATGCATTTCCCATTGTATTGCACTCGCAACGATATTACTATCGCGTCAATGGGAATAAAAACGATTAGACATCCACTTCTTTCTGTGTTTCAGCATTTGCACATAGACACATCCCTTCGAAAGGTAACGATATCTTTCTTCTCATATGTTGCAACAAAAAGTCGAATAATCAACTATTAGCCTAACCCCATCTACCGTAATCATTCTCGTCTACCGTACCCTCCCATCTACCGTACTCACCTTCGCTGGTCTTCACCAGGGTCACCGTCCCTGTGGCCCTGTCCTCATCGACGTAGCCCTCGATCAGAATCGAAACTCGATTCGGCATCTGACATGAACTGTCGATAATTTTATGGACTTTGCTCAACTAAATCATTACTTATTCATCAGAAACTTTCTCTGATTTTACAACTAGTTATCTAAAACACTATAAGGAGAAAAAGGACCGGTAGCGAAGAGCCACAATACTTTTTTTGGTAAGTCAAGATTTATTCGATAACATTTGAGCTGCAAACTCTCCGCTTCCAAACATCCCTCTATAATATCGCGAATACTTTATCACTTCGACACCGCAATTGCAAGTATTTGATCACAATAAAACCCGGAGAACAATAACGATGATATATCTATACAAAATTTTATATAAACTCTATCTAAGCATATTTATACAGTAATCTTGTAAAGTCAGAATTATCGATTTTGTTAGGATCGCTATCGTAATCCTCCTGAATCAGGGGATCACAATCCGATCTTGACGGACCTCGGCTTCCCTCCAATTTGATGTCCGATCGTCGCTTCAGCAGCGTTAGCGCCAGCTCCTGTAAATATTAACGTTAAAATATGTCAAACATCAGTATACGTGAATGATATTCCCGTTCTGATCGAATGTTCCCTATGCAACACTAGAGAAACACCGATAATACTGGACGAATTTATGCAAGAAGAACTTGTTCCCACTATCAGGCGATTCAATAGCATACAGCACAACCAGATCCATACTAGATTCAACTTTTTAGCACCGAGCCACCTGGTAGCCACCATATACATACTGTCCCGTTTTTAACGACATTGACGAAGACACATTAAAATACTATGGTTGAATTACTTTAGGTCAATCAACGAAGCCGCATTTTATTTTGCGTAACACTAAAAAGTATTTGTTTTCGAGAACGGAGCCACTCTACCGACTATATTTCATTCCTAACTGCATGTCTGAACCATTCACGAAACCGCAATGTTCATTAAAGTTCGACAAATGGGTCGTCGTATCTTCATTGCACATCCTCTCTCGCACTCTCTGACCGGCGAGAGAGTGCGTGAAATGAGGAGAGACGACCCACTGACCTTGTCCACCAGATGAATCTTCATCGCCATCAGCTTCTCCTCCGCCTCGTCTTCGCCTGTGATTTAGGTAATTATTTAAATAATTAAAATTCATTTGTTTTATTTATTTATTTTAAAGGACAAGACGGCTCTAATAAATGAACAATCAGGCTGCCCTCCCTAATAACCATGCGTGAAACACGCGTTTTCCACTGCGATTCGCAGTTCCGATCAACTGAAAATACTAAAAAAATCAAACTACAGCGGTGAACCACCAGTAATTTACTTGGAAAAAAACATTTATAAATACAAAGCAATAAATCAATAATCCTTGCGATGCAATCTCACGCTGTCTCAATTCCAACAAAGAAGATAAATTAAAATAAATATCATAAATCAATAATCCCTGACCGGACGCGTGTATCTCCTCCTGCAGCAGCATGGCATTCGGCACGGAGAGGGAGAGCACGCGCAGACAGGACAGCACCTGATTGTGAGAGGGAGAGAGGGGTAGGGATGAAATGAAGAAATGAAACCGCGAATCAAATAGAAATTTTGAATTAACACAATGAACCCAATGAAATGAGTGGGATAGACAAAGAAACATCCGTGAATGTCCAAATCGCAGTCCATCCATACTCGCACAACATATGACATACGAGTTTCACAAAGTTTTCATTATTCAGAAAATCTTACGAAACAATTTGTCGTACGCTTGCCCACTGAAAAAGCTTTATAATACCCCGTACCCCATCCCTACCGTACTCTCCCTACCATACCCTAATCTACCGTATCTTTCCCCATGCCTACCGTACCTCTCCCTACCATACCCTAATCTACCGTATCTTTCCCCATGCCTACCGTACCTTGACCATTTCCCTCTCGTGCTCCACTCTCATCGTTGTCTCCGTCCGCTCGAGCACTGAATTGACGACGGAAACGAGACCGACGCCAACGTCGAACGACATCTGATCCGCGCCTTCCGCACTGAAATAAAACAGGGGTCAATTACCTTGGTAACAACAATGGTTTAAGGCGGGTATGTTTTTCTGTTCAATGGCGAAAAGACGGAAACATTTTAACGAAATCTCGATTTTTTGCCATTTTTCCCCTATTTTTCCGGGTCGTCCCGCCTTCGGCGGGCACGTTTTATGTCCAAAACAAAAAAAAACCGAGTATGGAAGGTTAAAATTAACGAACTAGTTGATCCCTGAAATAAAAAGGGGAGGATGATTGTGCGCGGCTTCGGCCTGACTCCGCCCCTCTCCTCGTCCCTCTCTAACCCGCAGCGCATAGAGCACGCCTGAACGCACTGCTGATCGTGTAGAACATGCCCGTGAAAAGAGAAGTCGAAAAGAGATTATTTGTTTTGTTTTATCTGATCGAGGATAGAACAAGATCGAAGAACTAGCGATGCAGTGCTCTAGTAATCTGCGTGCAACGCCAGTGCTCTCGTTGTCAGAGTAATACTGGTTCCATCACTTTCATTCGGATCACTAGAGAAGTGAAGCCCGCAGTACCTATGTAGTGTGCGTGAAACACGACTTCGTCTAGCACATCAAAAGCCCCTGTTCAGTGTTTTTCTTCCGTTTTTGGCGATTTTTCCTGTTTTAACTTACATTCTATTAAATAAATTATGTAAACAAATAAATACCCCTACTTGAAATGGACGAGCGTGATGACGTGTTCCATCAGGATCTCCGCAACGACTCCCAGCATTCGTCTGAAGAGTGAATTGGTCGTCTGACTCTCTCTATTCTCCATGCTCTCTCGCTGCTCCGTGCTATAAAATACCAAAATCCATTCTACACTAAATTTTCCAGAATACTGCTATATTATTCGTAAATAGAAGCTATGATCTGACTCTCTCCATTTTTCGTGAGTACGGGGTATGACCGGGGTCCGATCGCGGGGGTGCACCCAAACTTGGAGGAGTCGCTCATCACTGTATCCCAATACCGTACTCCAGTCGTTCCATGGATGCCGGGACACTCTCAATTGTTCGTCAATTGTGAAATGCGCAACTAGCTGATCTCTGGTACCACCCATCAGGAAAAGGCAGAGAACTTTCCACATGAGAGATATACGATGTCCGGAAGGCGAACCACACTCTCAATGCAAATATGTACTGCCGTAATCCAATAAATCCAAATATAAATACAGTATCCCACCTTCCACCGTACCCCAGTTCTTTGCAGGCTACCGAACCACTCTCATTCTTTCAGGAATCCCGTCTTTCCGAACCCGTCTTTAGCCTCGTTACCGTACCTCTCGACTTACCGTTTTCTAGAGAAATCCCATTTCCGTACTCCGTCATACGGCTAATGCCTGGATACCGTACTCTTCTACCTACCGCATTCTACCGTACCCCAGTTCTTCCTTGGCTACCGTATTCTACCGTACCTGAACAGTATGACGACGGCGGGCGCGCACATCTTCGCCGCCGTGTCGGAGAGGGCCGTGCGAACCTGTGATTATCGATTGGCTTGACTCTCTCAAATTCGCACACTCTCTCGCCCCCATACATTTTCGTAACTACCGGGCCGGTAATCAGATCACTGTATTTTTTAGTCGCGCCAGTGAGCAGACCACTGCATATCCACGTTCGGGGGTTCAAAGCACCCCTTTCAACTGTGACTGTCAGACCTCTAGATATTCGTGCTTCACGGTTGGAAATGAAAATGTATGTCATGATAATAGGAGGCGTTAGCTGACCCTGAGCAGAAGTGGGCAGAATGCAGCCGAGATCTCTCTGTCGCCACTGCGCAATCGAGTGACGCCGCGCCTGCGAAGTGAACTCTTTAATCATTTAAATATTTTACTTTGATCATTTAAATTAATATTTAAATTAAAATCGCTCTAGAGATACTGATCGTGTACGTTATAATTATTTTTTCTATACGACGAAGAGAAGATATATTGAAAACCCGACGCACTCCCCATACTATACCCACAGTGCAACCTGGATTTTTTCACAACTTCAATTAACATTATCTCGGTACCGCAATATGAACGTGTATCGACGTCAAACGATTTTACAGTTGTAAGATAACGCTAGCTGGAACGCACTGGCCAGGCCAGCTATTAGTATACAGTTGCGATATAGTACTACCGTACCTTCTCAGCTCAAAACTACCGCATCCCCTCCCCTAACTAACCAATTCTGATTGGCTTAATTGGCGGAAAACCTAGGACAGCCTGGCTTTTCCCACAATTTTGATTCATATTATCGCACGATGGTCAAGCTACCGTATCCCCCTCGCAACTAACCAATTCTGATTGGCGTAATTAGCAGCGAAGGTCCTCAGCTGGGAGCGGAACGACCCGATGACGTCACCCGCCATCGCCTCCCATACGTGCTGCAAGCAATTATGTAATTAGCTAATTTCATTAAATTATTTAAAAATATATATATATATATAAATAATAATAACCCGTCGCTTTCCGGCTACGCTTCTACAGATAAGCTGGATGAATTTGCTTTTCTTAATTCGACTTCAGTGCGCTGTGGAAATTGCAAAATTCTTCTTCGAACAAGAACCCTCCACTTTGTTGATTCACTATATCCACATAGGCTCGTGGAGATCACCCTTTCCAATAAATACGTGTTCGTGAAGTTAAAAACAAAACCTAATCTCGTTTCTGATGCTTTCATGAACAAATCGTTCAATAATGGCGCTCATCAGCGAAACCCCCTTCCTGTCAAGTTGTAATATGTATTACCTTGTACCTAACGATGTTTCCTCGAGGAGACCATTGCGAGGCATGGTCTGACTCTCTCACTTTCCCCATGCTTTCTCGCTTTTCTAATGAACGAGAGAGCATTGCGAAATGAGAGCGTAAGATGTTTTCTATCGCACCATAAATTCTCACTCTCCTATTATCGTGCGTTTGAAATGCTCAGCAAATGAGATGTGCTGGTTAGCGAGCTATCGATTGTCTGGGAGAGAGGCATGGGGAAGGAAGGGGGAGGAGGACACTTGATCTACCGCCTCTTCCCGGTCTCTTCCTTTCTCAGCCCCTCGAACGTTCGTCAAAGGTCAGCTACGAGTGGAATGGAAAATAATCTCACGATACCTGTTGCCATGATAAATCTCTAAATCATTACCTTATACATCTTGACACTCTCGGCCAGTCTACCCCTTGCATCCTCCCTCTCTCCCTCTCCTCCAGCGCCGCCACCAACTCCGCCTCTCCCCACTCGTCGATGCTCTTCTCCAGATACCTGCAGATATGTGGGTTAACGCGTGCTAGCAGCGCCGGTTATGAAACGAGGGAAAGGCACGAGTTGTTGACGAGCCAAGTGTACTCATTTCAATTTCCCGCGTTGACATTAGTAATTATTCGCTTGGCACCAGACCATACATTGGTTAAGGAAGCGAAATCATCTACTTACATCCTGAGTGAAACGCAAAATCACACAGAGATTGATAGCCAACATGCGCCTCACAATCACAAGATCATTCAATAACAAGCCCAATTATAAACTTGAACGCACACTACGGCATTCCAACAAATTTTGAAAGTAATGTTCCAATTAGCATTCCCAAAATCAAAGAACAGACAGCATTAACACTCCTTAAGCATAATTTCTTACAAAATCATGATCTGGCACTATTTTCGAGAATGAAAAAGACCGTACTGACCACATTGCATTCATAATCTGGGAGAATGGCGTCTCCCATGGCGATTCCGCTTGATTCGCCACCTGCACGAGACGACTGCGGAAGTCGTCGATCAGAATCACCTGAGGAGGTTGACGGTGAGGAACGAGATACTCCTATGATCCGCCCCTTCCCATCTCCCCACCCCTTTCTCTTGAAAATATCATATAATTACTACTACAGTTGTGAAACCAATGCTCGACTAAGTATAAATAGATATCATCATTCTCTCAGTATCAAGATTCATAGTAAAAACACACAAACCCGTCGCGACTAGAACACCTGTTCCAACCAGCGATAGAACGCCAGCACAAATAGGTTAGACGGGACGGGGAGTGGAAAAAATAACAAAAACAATTAATAATTGGATTTTTTTGAAAAAATAACAGAAGTGAAAGAGTGGAAAATGTGAGCTGATGTTTCATGAATAAGATAAGTTGAGTGGAGTCGTTTCAATCTGATTCGCTCCAATGAAAAGTCCAACAAAACCCATATATTTTATGGTTTCAAGGTCTGCTCAAATCTGATACTAGGCAGGCTATATCAATAGAATGCTGAACTCTCTCCCTATGAGAAAATCATAGATCTACCGCACCCTCCAATTTTAAATTACTACCGTACTCCCTACCGTACCTCTCACAATTATCGATCTACCGTAATCCTTCCTACCACACCATCATCGACCTACCGTGCCCCCTCCTCTACCGTACCCCAACCGTACCTGCAGATCCACAAACATCTTCCTGGTCACTCCGCACGGCAGGGGCTTCGCTCTGAGGCGAAGGCAAAGCAACAGCGAGACGAACGCGTCTGCAGCCTCGCATACGAGTAACTGCGAATATTAATATAAAGATCAGAAAACATAGATCAGAAAGCCCCAAGGAATTAATCAAACAATTATGAGATATATTTATACTGGTTGGAAGTGAAGTACCATTGCATTGCTGGGCTGTCGAATCTTATTACCGACAGCGTGAAACCCGAATCCACAAGACCCAACAATAACAAGGCAGGAAAGTTTCAACTCACGGGTCGACTTAATTAGGTGGTTAGGTAAGAGGTATCATCTTCAAGCTATTTTACAGTCATATGACATCGCAAGATGGGAACCACCGGTCAGGACAGCTGTTCGATGTTAGATACTTGGACTCTACAGGGGAATACAGTCTTCTCGATCAGAGAAGCGAGAGAGTATGGGAAATTGAGAGAGTCAGACTATCCCTCCCCCAGGGTAAAATAGGCACTCACTGGGTCGACGTCGCAGAAGGTGTCGACGAATCGATGGTTCCATCTCGTATCCGAGCACAGAATGTCGTCCACACGCGCCGAGCACGCAATATTCTCCACTTTCTGCAAGAAAATAGAAGCTCATTTTGATTTTATCAAAGATTGAAACTAAACAAATGTTAGTTGTGGCCAACATCTCTACATCAGCAGGCCAGGATCTTTGACGTTTCGCTCGCATTTCATAAACAAGCATTTTCAAGCACCAGTAATAATCGAGTGAGCTTGGTTCCAAGTGAAAAAAAAACAATATCTCACCACCTACAGTCTATTACCTACTTCTGTTTCAAGATTCACCCACAATCTTCTGAACACACCCGCATATTTGGTGCTTCACACACATTACGTAGACGGTCGTTTTGTGCCATTGCTAATTTATCGAGGATTAACGCTTGGAAAAAACTTACCAGCCACCGCTCATTTACTAATTTGTATGCCTTTAGTGCAACAACGTTCGCCCGCAATCGCTGCGCACCCGCATCTTTGGCGCTCCACACACATTACACATACGAGCATTTCAGCCGTTGTCGATTTGTAGAAACTTTCGATGTGAAAGAAGGAACTGACCAGCCATCGCTTCCTCACGTCATCACTGCACATCACCTCGAGCACGCTGAACTGACCCGGGCACAGCTCCCAATCTGAGATTGGAGGAGGGCAATCAATAAACACTACCGTACCTCGAACTACCCCGTACTCTCTAATAGACCACTGTGGTATTGCTCACCTGATAGGTCACCTAATGTCTCACAAGTTAGGTGGGCAAACACCAGTGCACCTATCATACCTACAACTACCGTACCGTCCGGATATACTCGTTATCTACCGTAATCCATACAGTATCCCTACCGTACCATCTCTTTGCTCCTCGAATGCGATCAACTCGTCGATTAGCGTGGAGAAGAGTGTCACATTCTGCTTGTACTCGGCCGAATCGAGTAGAGAGCATGCCTGCGAGGGGGCAGGAATTGTTGATTGCTGTATTGATTGCTCTACAGTATCCCTCCTCTTACTGTACCGTCTACTTGCTTCAGTATCCCAATACGATCTAGCACAAAGCTCAATTTGTTTATTCGACGGCAGATAACGATTGTATTGTCGAATTTGTTTTAATTATTTGATAGGATCGTGAAACAGCATCTCGCCTACTATATCAAGGCGAAATTCAATGCCATTGAGCGCCGGTTATCTTTTTAGTACAATGATATCTCGATGAAACATTGCTGTCCGTAGTGATTGTGGAACTATTATATCTCGATGAAACCCTTTCTCACCTTCTCCTTCCGAGGTCGCAGCACATGCGGACGAACGAATCGTGAGCGGAGGCGGAGGCGGCCTTCTTGAACATTGATCATACATTTTCGTACCAACTTTTCGGTTGTTCAATATTCATCGGATATTAAGGCTCGGGTGTTCAAAGTACCCCTTTCAACTGTGGTTAACAGGCTCAGACCACTATGTATTGTGATCCCGGTTGGTAATGAAAATGCATGATTATTAGTCAGACAATCGAAGAGCATATTAAGCTTAGGCCAGAGCATCAGAACAAGTACCGCTGTCGAAGCGTGAAAGTGCCATGTCAACAATTTACACTTTTTGGAAACATAGCAGTGTTCGGCAAAACACAATCAAAACAAAAACAAGCTCACATTCTTCTCGAGCACGGCTGAATGACGAGTGAGAAGAGCAGGATCGAGTGCCGCATCCACAGGATCAGCTGGAATGCAGGGGGATTGGTTTCGACAACCCGGCAAAATTCGGTTACAACTCTTTATGAAGAGCCAATACTAAACACTTGTTTTCAATAACTGACACTCTTGCTATATAGCCAACAAAATTTCGTATTCCTTACTCACTTTATCCTGATAGGATCAACCAACTCTCACTACAAACTCTTGAGCACAGAAGATTCATCTCCGACCTCCTTTTTCTTCACAAGTCTATCCTGGTTTCTACTCCTATGACCACTCTAACCTATTTAAGCTTTCCCCCCTTACCCGTAGTCTCCGTAGATCCCACTCTCTGCGCATCGCACTGCCATTTGTCCCGCCAACGTCTCATTCAAGTTTTGTAACTAGAGTCATTGATCGATGGAACGTGCTTTCTGATGAATATGCTATGAGCTCGCCTTTCAATTTCCGCTCCCACCTTCTCTCTCTTCCCTCCATATCATTCTCTTCTGATTCTCTTTACGCCTCTAATTTGCAAACACCCGACCTGCTGCTTTCCCCGAAGCCCCACCCCCCCCCCAAACCGAATCGCCACCAAGACGACGGACCTCCACCGAACTATGTCGAAGATTATACGTCATTCTCTCTCCCTACTCACCCTGGTGGATAAACAAATTGAAATTGAAATTACACTTTGATCCCGACAAAATGACGTTGCAACTATGTTTGAAGTACCCATTCCACAGATACCTTTCAATCCCTTCTTGGCACAATGTTGTACAAAAAAATTACGAAATTACATTTCATCAATATCTCAAACTGGCAGCTGCATGACCTAGCAGAGAGATAGCACAGGAATCTGGAGGTGGGGGGGGGGTACAAAGGTGAAAACCCGATATTTTCGCTAAATTTGGGTCCGATCGTGGGGGTACGCACCAAAGTTGGAGGGGTTGCTCAACACTTTCAACGACTAACCTGTCTGAGGAAGAACTCCGGATGGGCGGGGTCGGCCGTCTTCCTGCTACCGTAGAAGTGGAATCGTGAATTCGGGTGGCAACCCGATCGAAGACTGCCGTCGTCAGTCTGTCCGCAGCCGACGTTGCGTCGTCGTCATCTTCCACTGGAATATCAATAATTATTCGACTTCGAAACACGGGTAGTCGCGCGCACGCTCTGCATAAGAAAGTAGCGATTGCTACGATTTCGATCTCTAGATTTCATTATACCTGCTGAACACGTGCGATCAAACCCAAAGGAATCTAGAAACTTTGTTATAACTGTGGAACCGGAATGCCCGAGGTGATTCCAAATTAGGAGTTGATTTTTTTTTGTAGTGGATAATGGTGCATAAATCGGATTGTATTTTCCCGTCAATTATATGGTGCGCACTTGAAACACAAGACGTCGAGGATCATTTTTCGTTCACTTTCAATAGTCTTTCATTATTCAAAACAGTTTCCAGTGAGAATGCATTCACTATCAACTTCACAATTCTACCGTTATCACATCCCTCACAGATGGTTATTCAATCACTCACTACCGTACTCCAATTGATCGCAACACACCAATCAAGGTGACTACTACCGTAATATCAAACACCACTAATGGTTGCTCACTTACGCCGTACTCCAATCGTCAATTTCTCACCAATCAGAGTGAGTGCGAGGTACAATGCTCCGGTAATCTTGGCCAACTCATCGATCTCTTCTTTGTACGCCCGCTCGTCTTGCGCATCCGACCACGGCCACATTATCGACTCGAGCACCTACAACATCATCATAATTATTATTTTTCGTTATGCCCGTATTCTCTTTCAGATGCATTCGTACTCTCTTGTCATGCAAGAATTGCAGCAAGCTGCTACATTACCAGCATTAAATACCGAGCTAAAACAACATAAAGGAGCGTGGCCTAATCTTCCTCCTATTTTTGACGCAGCGATACATTCGCATGAAGCTTCGTGTGTACGGAATATTGAAAATAGTCTTCAATTACCATTCGTAATGTTACCATTCGTAATAATGGTTCTTCAATTCTTCAATTACCATTCGTAATGTTACCATTCGTAATAATGGTTCTTCAAATTCTTCAATTACCATTCGTAATGGCCTATCGCAGAGAGTTGTGTGTGTGTATGTGTGTGTGTTTTTGTGCTGTCACGAGTTTCACGAGATAAAATCGACAATTTGGCAGCTGTGGTGATTAGAGTTCCGAAAACAAACGAGTACTCGTCGAGTTTTGAAAACGAGTACTCGTTTTCCGAGCCATTCGAGTACTCGTTTTCTCGGCGAGTACTCGCGAGCATTTCACTCTAAATGAGCGAGAGTGGGCGGTCGATTTGAAGTGAGAATGAAGGGAATGTCGAGTTATGTTTCAAGGATGAGATAAATAACGAATCGAAATTTCTTTTTCGGAACACACTAGAACCCTGTTGAACAGAGTCTCTTTATAATTTCCTAATGAAACATATCTAGTTGTGAGGGTTGAATTTCATTCAGAGCCGATCATTCCTATATCCACCGACCGCGCGAGCACTCGCGCGAGTACTCGAATGAGATGAACAAATGCTCGTCGAGAACGAGTACTCGTTTCCTTTCTCTAAACGAGTACTCGTTTTCGCGCGATCACTCGTTTTCGAATCTCTAGTGGTGATCTAATCAGCCCGAGAAACCCATATTCACCTGCTTGAGTCTCTTGTTGGCCCACGATTCGACGTTACTGGCCACCTCCGTCAGGCGGTTACGGTAGACTGCCGCGCCATCCGGACACATCTGCGATCGACTATTGAGTTTTTAAAAGAATATTCTTTGTCTGTTTCTATATGCATTGACGATTGTTTCAAACTCTATGAAAGCTCTTGTTTTTAAGAAATCTGCAAATCACTGAATCTCCGGAAAACATCGGAGAAGATAAATTTGATAATGAGATGATAGTTACGCCAATTAACATGAATTACATGCTATTAGATAACTTGAAATGAGATTAGTTACTGAATTATCGAAGTTGAATAGATCACCGGTGTACGGCGAACAATAAACTTATGAAATATGTGACCCATAAAATCACCATGTTGCTACCACCGGGCTAAAAAGAGCACACTTTACTATGACGGCGATCTAATCAAAATGAATTAATCCAATCTTCAGGAAAAAATGATGATGATGATGAAGTTGATAAATTATAATTACAGTAATAAGTCCAATTACCGTACCTCCATCATCTCCTGGACGTGTTTGATGGCTGCTTCCATTGAGTACAGCACTCCTTGCACATCACTGGTCGAAATGGCCAACGAGCAGTTATCGATCAGCTCCGCCGCGCGCTCCTTGCACCTACAGTTACCGTAATCCTCTACAGATTCGTTTTGCAAAGGTCAAGATACATTTCCGAAATTAAGAGATATCGGCACTGGAGGGCTTTTAAGCGCTAGTTTTCGGGACCCGCAATTTTTGAGGGGTATTACCCCAAAATGTAAAAATAGTATTGGAAATTTCGTTTTGGAAAGTTTTCTTGTAAATATTCATTGGGAAATGACTTTTTAGAAACTGCCGTTTTGTAAATTTCTTGTTGGAAACGCTAGATGGGAAGGGACGCGAAAGCGAGGAGGAGGAAGAGGGGTCAAAGCGTAGGGAGAGGGTTCGATAATGGAGAGAGACAGGTAAGAGACGGGGAGAGGCTCTCTTGATCTACCTTTCCAGCAAGAAATTTACAAAACGGCAGTTTCTAAAAAGTCATTTCCCAATGATTATTTACAAGAAGAACTTTCCAAAATGAATTTCCAATATTTTTTTACATTTTGGGGTAATACCTTTGAGGAACTTCTCTATGGGAGCCCAGCAGAAAATTGAATAAAGGCATTCCCGAAACCATTCATGTTTCACATGTTCGTTAAACCCTGTTAGTGAACAAATACCTTCGATTTTGATGTGTTTTGCCGTTCAAAGAAAGGAGTAAACAAGTGAACTCACTTCAACTGATCGATTCTGGCCAATTTCTCGTTGATGGACGACAGTCGATCGATCACGTCGGGACAATGCTGAAAATCTCTGTTTTTTCTTTGTTTTGTTTTTGCAAATTTTTGTTTGTTTTTTCGGTTTGTTAGGCCATTGTTTTCTCGAAGGGTATCCCCTCCCTATCATTTTGTGCCTTACACCCCACATTCAGAGCGGTCCTAGCCCAGGCAAAACTAAAAAATTCCTATTTTGCTCCATTACATAGTTTATTGGGTCGATGGAATCTATCTTCGTCACTGTCTCTACTCATTTCAGAAACCTGTATGAAAAGTTTGTTCATGATTAAGGAAATGTTCAAATCTGCACTGATTAAGCCGCAAACGGAAATAAGGAAAGGGATTAATTTGAACCTATAGCATAAAAAAGTTGTATATATTAACTGACTTCAGCTGCAAACTCGTGAACTTTCTTCACGTGTAGCTTGTAGTCAGCCCGTTGCGCAAGAACCTGAAATATTACAATTGTCAAAATTTAACAAAAAATTAAAGCTTTCTGCGCACATAAAAATGGTACCCATAAGATTACCTCCATAAGAATACTAATCCACTTCATAACAATAGCCTAGATCTAGTTAGATAAACAATGGTATAGAAATAAAGATACAAATATAACCTACATCAGTCTTGATCTTCTTCATTTCTTTCTTTCTCTGCCTCAATCGCTCTCCCATCACAGGCAATTCCTCCTCGAGCACAGCCAATTGCTCCTCAACAACTGCCGCTTTCGCATCGTACTCCGCTCTGATCATCCCGAGCTCCTGGAACAACGATTTTTATATATAAATTCATTTTCTCCAACAACGACCAGAAAAAATTAGGCACTTCTTGACTTTACCTAACCGTCCAGAAACTTTCCCACCTCGCTCGCTGGTCCTATTATTTCTTTCCATCCAAAACTCTTTTTCTGGGCTGGGAGGTACAGTAAAGAAGTGCAACAACTAATGTACATAATCTTAAGAAATGTGAGTAGCAAGCCAACTGAGACCCACAGCTCTTGTCGCTGAAGAATGCAGTGGACGACGAAGCGGGAGGACGTGACGCAAGCAATCGGAGCCGATCCAACTGAAATATATCATTGAATACAGAGAAACTATCAGAAGGAAGGAAGAAGATCAGCAACGATCACCTCATCATTCTCTGTCGATTCGCGAGGAGTCTTTTGCGGTGACGACATGTTGAATTGGCCGATCACTCACCGCGCATCAGATGACCCTGTAAAGGGGCAATTTATTGCGCACATAAAACAAAATAAATCACACAAGAAAATGAAGCACGAAAGATTCTTCAAAAATTCTTCAAAAAGTCAAATTTAGACACATCTTGACATTTCACAAGAAATGGTGTAAATTCGTGGTGAATAGAAAACTCGGACTGTGACGCATTTCGTTACCAGAGACGCATGTATGTGAATTGGCGCACTTTCTGTTTTTATTCGACGTTTTCAACGTTAACCTCGTTTCTGATCAGGTTTTCGACTCTAAATGGACGTAGACGGCGCCAGAAGTTCGTCGTCTTCAGTAGACGGCGAGAGCACGACTACGTATAATAGTCTGACGGTGGAGCCGAGCAGCGGATCCTCCACCAAGGTCGATTTTCTGTCCCCTTGAGTCGTTCTGGCCTGCTAACTCATCCATACTCGATGAGTTCTCTTCGGAACCCTCGCCGTAAGGCTCCGTATAGATATATTTTGGTCACTTCTTGTCCATTTGTGGTGTAATCCACGATCAAGTGCATAATTGACATGTTTTATGTGCTGTTTTCTGAGCTTTCATTATCTGACTTGATCCACCAAGCCTCAACGCTTTCCAGATGGATGTGAGTGACCACGTGACGGGCAGTGGAGTGGGCGGTCTTATCGATGACGACGTCGAGGTATTCCTATCTCAATATCAATTCCTTCATTTCAAAATTTCAATGTTTCGTTCATCTTTCTTATCTGATTACTCATTCATTCGTGATGAGTCAAACCTTAAGCTGTGAGCTTTCTATATTGTTTGGCAACAGTCTTAGATCCTAGTTGCTATCGATTCGCACGGGCCGCTGAGTCAATAATCAAATTCACTTTAGGTGGAGGAGTCCTACTCCGGTCGGAACAGCGATGAGGAAGCGGAGATGGGAGATGTGTTGGGAGAAATGGGACTGAGCGTGAGTTCGATTTATCCATTGATTTGGTGTACCGTTTATTAACTATTTCGACTATTTTGTTAGCATCAGTCTCTGTTAGCGTCAAATTACTGGAGAGACTCTTGGAAAGTACTCCTATCATACGGAAAAAAGTTACGCAATCCGTTGGGGCAGGTGCAATTACAGATGTTGTGTCCATAAACCTATAAAAGTAACGATGTCAATGTTAATCGATAACTGTGCTGGACTGACTTCATTATGGCCGCAGTGCAGTGTGGTTTCTAATCGTAAACTGAGTGATCAATGATAATTTTGATAGAACAGTCACAGTATGCTAATCGGCTCTTCAATAGAACGCGGGCTTAGCCAGAAACTCGGTAGAGTTAGGACAGACGAAGACTCTATTCTGTCTATCGATGATTATGTTTAGGCTCAGTGCTTAGTGCTTGGTTTGCACCTGGCCCTGCGTTCTATAGAACAGTATGTTAATCGATATTCCGCTCAGGAGGATCAACTGAAGGAGATCGAGCAATCGAAGCGGGCTGGCATGTTCGTCTCCGCATGGGAGGTATGGATTTTTATGCGCTTTTCGATTTTTGGGCCATCCTTTTCTCTCAAAATATCCCCTCCTTGTCATTCTCATTCCCTTCTCCACTACCATATTGAGAGCTGCTGTTGCCTGGGCCAATAATCGAATAAAATCCGCTTTTTGTTTCCAGTCAATAGGTGTATTTTATCGTCCCTTCTAAACCTGTACTTATCTTAGCTCCCAGCTGCTGCCCAAATCACACGGGTAGTAGCAATTCCAAAATGTTGATCTTTTAAAAAAAATTGTTTGTCAAACCTACACTGTTCTTTCACCAATCGAGATTCGTGTGATCTGAGCTGTGGCAGGAATTAACCTGGTTTGTGGTTTGAAAATGCGCTATTTCAAGCCTTCTCATAGCTGCAATAGAGGCATTTAATATTTACATTTAGTGAGAGAGTTTTTTTTCAACTTCAGAGCAGCTTCGTAATGTCTCTTCTCCAACTTTCGCTGATATGAGCGCACATTGTTGCACCGATCTCGCTTGAACAATGATGGGCGGAATTATGACGAGTATAATTGTTGTCGCGCCTTTCTCAATATTATCCCGGAAGTACACATTCGGAGTGACGTTCCTCCCAATTCCTCCCAATTGGGAGGAGGGCTCGTGTCTTAAACAAGGAATTGTTAAGTTATTAATTAATTAATTAATTATTATTAATTAACATTGTACTAATTAGGACGACGAGACGGGTGTGGACGCGAAGGATCTGGGCGATCCTCGTGAGCAGTTCCTCACAGCCGCCGAAGAAGGACAGAACGACACGATACGATTGATGTTGGGCATCAATCCGGAGTATGTTAAGGTGAGGAATTTATTTATTCATGGTGGGTTCATTGCCAAGGGACGATCACTTAGCGGTTGTCCTCGATGCTTTGATGAACTAGTGAAATATAAAACGTCTGAATTGTGATAGGCGCGAACTAGTGGTTGACAGGAGAGGGAGGGGGGGGGGGAAATAGACACGATATGATTGATGCTCGGAATCAATCCGGAGTATGCCAAGGTGAGGAATTTTGTTGGATTTATATCCGGTGGATAGCAGCGACACATCACTGTGGGGTGTCCCACGAGGCTTTGTAGAACTAGTGGAACTTCAATGCGTCTTGAAATTCCCGGAGTGATGTGTGCACGACAAGGTGGTAAAATAATGGGAGATGGATACGATGAATGTGGGTTACCTTGAGTCATTAGCGAAGCATTGAAACATGAGTTTTTCTAGAACTGGTTGTAGTGCGGTAAAAAAAGGTAACGGTTTTAGGCTTTTTTATCCTCGCAAGGCGGACTATCAACCCCATCGTAGTTGCAACGGGTATTTGTTTTATTGTCCGGAAGTACCGTACTGTGATCACTATGGGCTCTTCCATAACCCTTAACGAATCAGTGAAACATGAATGTTGAAGCGCACACACTGTAGTAGAATCTAAAGCGTTTCCGGAATTATTGTAATTAATGTACGATGAAATGCAGTAGAAATTACGTGCTTACTAGCGAGATTCGAGCACCCGAAAGTTATGAATTTCACCAGGAGGGTTGGTGCCGCATGGTTGCTACTTCCTCTAGCAGGTTTCAAGTACGAGATGAGTAATTCTCGAATTTTAGAAACAAAATAAAATAATATGGTCTGCGCCCACATAATGCATTATTAATCTCTTTCGCAATTGCATTCCAAATTAGGATATCTCATTGCTTTTCTTGGTGTTAGTCCAAATAGGTGGTGGGGGAGCGCGTGCTAGTTTACGCCAGGTTGCGATCCGAGTCTCGTTGAGCCCAGTGCTCAAATACTCATGTGTTACGCTTGGCTCATGTTGAAGAAGGGTACTTGCGGTGGTTAGGTTTGGGTTATTTCCTTGCTAGTCTCGCCGGTTACGGGCAGGGCATGCTTTATGTGATCAGGAAATATTACGGCACTAATTGTATGTAAGTCGGATCAGAACTATTTCTCAATATGTTCTCTGGCATAAAAGTTGCCTCTCGGGTCGTGAAGTTCTCATCCGACATTGAGCCAACATTACAGGCAGTTGACAAGGACAATTACACGCCGCTCCATCGCGCGGCGTACAACGACACGTGGACACGGTGCGACTGCTGCTGCAGCACGGAGCGAGCCCCGAAGCGAGGTACGGTAGATGGGCATACGGTAGGATGGGTAGGGGATACGGTAGACGTGTGCGGGGTATGGTAGAAAGGGTGGGGGGTACGGTAGTTGAGGGGTACGGTAGAATGGGTGGGGGATATGGTAATAGGGTGGGGTACGGTAGGACGGGTGGGGGTATGGTAGACGAGTTGGAGTGGATTATCGATAAGATGGACCTGAAATTTCGCAGTGTCGGTTTCATGGGAGTTTGGGATTCACGATGTTTACTAGTCCGGGAGTGATGACTTCGCGATCCGAAGCACATTTTTATGCAACAATTTCATTCCAATCCATCATCTCTCCGATTGGGCCCTCGCAGGGGCGAAATGTAAGGAATACTAGGGAATGATTTAACTAGGGATTAAATAATAATTTTTCGTAACTATATATTGTCGGCATAGGTGCCCACGGCGGTCCGCAGGGGGGAGGGCTCCCCCCCTCCACGTACCCGGGTTCATGGTCCAAAATGGGTGGGTAGGTCATGGTGGAATTGTATCTGAAACATATCCAATGACTTCTACAGTATACGACTATCGATTTTTGGTTTATTTATTAGTAAGTGCGCATCCTAGTATCACCGGGTTGGAGAAAACTTCGGTTACGCATGTTGTTTACTAGTAAAGAGCGCATCCTACAATCACCTGGTTTGAAAAAGCAACCGAAATCGAAAATTTATCCAACCCGGCGATTCTAGGATGCGCTTTTTACTAGTAAACAACCTCCGTAATCTAAGTTTTTTCCAACCCGTGGTACTAGGATGCACTCTCTACTAATAAACAACCTCCGTAATATCACCGGGTTAAATAAAAGTTCGATTACGGAAGTTGTTTATTAGTAAAGAGCAAAAACTAGAATCACCGGGTTAAATATAACTTCTATACGGAGGTTGTTATTAGTAAAGAGTGCATCCTAGTACCACCGGGTTGGATAAAACTTAGATTACGGAGGTGTTTACTAGTAAAAAGCGTATCCTAGAATCGCCGGGTGGATAAAATATCGATTTCGGTAGCTTTTACAAACCAGGTGATTGTAGGATGCGCTCTTACTAGTAAACAACATGCGTAACCGAAGTTTTCTCCAACCCGGTGATACTAGGATGCGCACTTTACTAATAAATAAACCAAAAATCGATAGTGGTATACTGTAGAAGTCATTGGGATATGTTTCAGATACAAGTTCCACCATGACCTACCCACCCATTTTGGACCATGAACCCGGGTACGTTGAAGGGGGGGAGCCCTCCCGGGAGGGCTCCCCAGCGGTCCGCTTGGGCACCTATGATTGTCGGTCACCGGTAGGTCAATGAAGATCTTTGAATTAAATGATTTTGTTTTCCAGAACCGCCGACTAGGGAATGATCTAACTAGGGATTAAGGAATAATTACTAACAACCAATAAGTGATTTGTTCCAGAAACCTCAGAGGGCTGGACGGTGCTGCACTCGGCCTCGGCTTGGGGCAACTTCGAGGTATGAATTTTTTGTTCTTATATTTTTTTCCTGAATATTCTCTTCATTTCTCGGATGTTAATGTGGACGTTAGTCGTTGTTCTGGTATTTAGATCAAGAGCCTGTTTCTCAAACCTGTCACTTCTCAATTGTATTTAGCTCAATTCATTGATTGTTCCCCTGCTTCCTAAGGTTATGGAGTTGCTGAAACGGGATGAGCGAGTTGGATAAGCTAACAGAGAAATTGTTTTTTACCTTTTACCTTGATATGCAAGTGTGGGCGGTCCATAGTATTACAGTACGGCCCATAGTCCTTACAATTAGTATGATTAAAGCTCATTGTCAATGATGGTAATGCTATTGATCCCGTCGTTGCAGGTGGTGCGTGCTGCTGTCGCACGGCGTCGACGTGAACGCCCTCTCCAACGGGCATCTGCATGTGAGTGGAGGGGCAATATGGACGGGAGGGGATATGGAGAGGGTGAAACGGGCATGGAGCGGGTTGAAAATGGCAAACAAAGGAAATCGGCTAATAGTGTTGTATTATTTGTATGCGAGTTATTGGAGGGATATGGAGGAGGTGAAACGGCGATTGTGGGTTGTAGAACGGGCAAACGGGAGATGGTGCTTCAATAGCGGTGTAATTTAGCTACCCAGGTGGAATGGGATCTGAGTAGATGGAAGCGGGATGGGATATGCAGAATGTGAAACGGGGATTGATAGGGCAAATATATCCTAAAAATTATATCTGAAAAGGTGGTGTGAAACGTCCGGATTTTATCGAGCTTGCTTCCTGCAAACGATAGAATTGAATTTGATTAAAAAAATGAGTTGGCGGGTTTAGTGCTGCTAACATAGGATAAGACAAAGGAGGGGCAACGAATTCAATAGAGGGTTGGATGCGATTATTAATAAAAATAATAATTTCTCGTGTAGGCCCTCCATCTGGCCGCTCCTCACAGGAAGACCCCGAGAAGGTGTTCCACACCGTCCGCTACCTCCTCCAAGCACCAGGTATCCTATTTTTTTTCTCTCCATTGGTCATGCGACAACCGTGTAGAGCGAACATAAGGAATGACGAAGCGTCAATCTCACGCTTTGAATGGCGGAAATAGTGGGCCTAGACAAGCGAGAAAAGACGCAATGAGTGGGTGATTCGAGTTCCAGGGCATCATATATGAGCGGGTAATTCTTCCAGACTAATTCCGCTGAGAGAACGCGTGTGAAATCAATACAAGAAAAGAAATGGAACTAAATAATAATCGATAATGCTACCGTACCCTTTCTCTTCCGTCATTCATGGAACAGCTAGTCGAAAGCTACCTGGAATTTGAAAACATACCCCGCGCTCGCGGTTTCCGTTAACAAGGCATGTAACCGACGATTCGCTAGCACACCTCGCTTTCATAAAAATAGTACTTTTTTTCAAGGTAGTTTTCGTAAAGATACCCTGCTTTTCGAAGGATTTTTTTCACCTAACTTTTTCATGTATGTCTTCCGTTCTCCTAGGCTAATCCCATTGAGACCGACTGTTTAAAATATATACAATAAAATAAATGGAAATAAATAATAATCGATAATGCTACCGTACCCCCCCCCCCCCAACTTCGTGTCCCCTACCGTACCTTCAATCTCTTCCGTTCAGGAGTGGATGCGGGTGTGCAATCGGGCGCGGGCGATACTCCGCTGGCCCTCGCGAGACGAACAAACAAGCGACTGTTCGAGCTCCTCACCAATCATTTCGACAAGATCTAGATGTATTATGGCTCAGTTGGCCTTACCAGTGGGACCCAACCTATTGTCTTTATCTTTATTGCTCAGTAGGTATTATGCATATTATTCGTGTATTTTGGAGGTGCAGCTTTACTATATTGACGTAGGAAGTATCTGCATCATAATTAGGCGTTATTGTAAAGAACAGAATCTCCTCCTTTTCCATATCAGTTGGTATATCTCAAGTTGCTGTGATTGTTCTTCCGTGATGTTTACGATGCTGATAAATCAATATTTAATATTAATGAATGTTTTAAATGACGAAAAAGTGGTCAGAAGTCCACGATAAGTATCTGTTGAATGTGTGAGAACGTGCATGGAGATCCCGAGTTTCATCCTGGAGTCATCATGGAGGAGCAGTAGGTGTTGATGACACTCCCCCACTGGCGTTTTCAACAAGCAATTTTTTCCACCAGCGATGGCATTCCCAATTAGTAGTGATGATGTTACCATTAACTTGAACGATTCCAAAGTGATCTACCATAGCGTAGCGCTGTTTGAGAGTGCAAATATGCGCTCCCATGACCAACGTCTTACTGACCGATTTATGCAATCAATTTGTGGCATAGAGTAATTCCATTAGTTTACGATCAATTCTACCGTAACCTTGCCTGATCTACCGTGACATTGCAGACATGCGACACGCGGGGAAGGGTTATCGCTTCACCCGGTCGTCTCAGTTTCCGGCCCGACCGAAGACCCGATTGGATCGAGTGGGAGATTGGTACGTGTAGAGTTTCAATTGTAAGATTCGAAAAGAAGCAGCATTGCGGATTCTCAGGGTTCATAGATAGACCAGGTATAGTTGCAACTCAATACTTTACGCTTTCCTGTTTTCCTGCTTAATATAATAATAGAATCGAGCCAGAATATCTAATATTTGAACCCACGAATCTGTAGTGGTGGCAAGTGGTCTGATCACCGACCCGGTTGTTGCGAAAATGTGATGTTCACTGCAGGTTCGTCGCATGGGCGGCGTGTGCTACTGTGTCTTCATCGTCGTTACGGTGACGTGGTTCGCAAGGTCAGTCAGGGGGGGGGGGGAGAGGGTGTCTGACTCTCTCAATTTCCCATACTCTCTCGCCACTCTAACCGGTGAGGTAGTACGTGAAATGGAGAGACTCCAGGGGGTCTCTCTAGTTTACGTGCTCTCTCGCCGGCCAGAGAGAGAGAAAGGGCATAGAGAGTGAAGAAGCAGACTTCGTTGAGATTACTTTGAGTAGTTGGGAGAAGAGATATCCGATTGGTGTGGCCGAAATGAAAAGAAAATAAAAGAGAAGAAGAAAAGAGTTGGGAGAAGAAACGCAAATGAAAAAATCAAAATTGTCAAAAAGTGAAATACTTGGCCAATGTCTGTTGCAGACCCTTTTGATATTGTGAGTAATCTCTAGGAAATAATTATATTCGCTATACTCATTGAGTAAAACTAAATTCTGAATTACTGCGACTGCGAGCAGGCGATTTTTAATTTAACACGCAGTCATAGTAGAGTCAGGACAGGGCGAAGATAGTAATTGTGAAGCTGCGTAATGTAGAAATTAATAGGGTTCTAATTGTCTCGCACTTAGTTTTAGAAGTTTTGGCAATCTATCCTGGCGTCTGGTTGTCTCAATGTCAGCGACAAGTGATAATTCACCGATTCACCGATAAGCCATCGTTATCAGAGGCGTTTGTTCTAAAATTTAAAAAAAAGTTCGTTCTATTTCTTTCCTTATGCCTAGGCATACAAGCGTGCACCACCAGGCGTGGTTGTCTCCTGACAACTGCACAATCGCTTGATTGTGGATGCAAGCATACTTTTTTTCTACCAATATCAGGCAAACTTGCTTAAGGTTTTAAGGCCTTAAGGAAGGCTTTACCTTTCTTCCATTTCAGATTCGTCGCTTGTCCGGAGGTGTACGATGATGCGTATTGTACGGATCTCGACTTGCTCGCCGTCTTTCTCGTCGCACAGATTATGGGCAATCTCGCGTGCTTCCTCTACTTTAAACAGTCTGTCTTTTAATTGTTTTTTTGTGGGTGCCGGAATTTTCCGGGAGCCGGGACAGCCGGAAATTAGTCCACTTTCAGTGAGAACCGCGTTGAGCACTGGCAGCGTCACTCGGTCGTGGCCTCTCTCTGTCGATCGATGATTGGAGACGAGGAGCAGGGAGGAAGTGGAGGAAGTGAAGAGGTGGAAGAGGAGGAGGATGAGGAGAGGGAGAGGAATAGAGGTGAGAACTGATGCGCTGTAATTAGGGAGAAATTCAAAAACGTAGAAAGTTGGGTTATTTTGGAGTTGGGGGGGGGAGGAGGCTTGGGAGTGTTGATGATTATCAATCGTGAAAGATTAGTGAACTGTAACATTGCGGTTTCTCGAGTTTTATAGATTAACAAGACATGGATACAGTGCGATTCTTTGCTGCTTTCCATTTAATAAAACAATAAGAATGGCACTGTCTTCGCTAATCGGCGGCTTCGTGAATGACATCCGAGATTCAACTTGGTAAATTGAGGTCACGTCGTTCCCTTAGAACTAGTGCCAGCGGTCTGACATGAGCAATCATTGGAAGGTTGCCAGTGTCCATTAGAAATATCTCGAATGCCCCCATCTTAATCTCTAAATACCTCCTCCTCACAGGCTAGTTCTGCGTCCAAACTGTTTTTGGGAATCATTGCCTAGCCAGAAATATAGAAGAGAGCTCTCTTTATCGTATTATCGGCTTCCGCCTGCAAGCCTATTACTTGCTGTCACGATAAAGGCCGTCTAATCTGCGAGGTTAAGAGCTATGAGCTGAATTTGCGACGAGCAGCTGGATTATAGTTGCAGTCCAAACTAATCTAGGAACGGTTCAATGGACAGATGGTACAGCTTCCACTGTCAATGAATATTTAAAATATTTGCAGGCAAGTACTGCGTGGAGTGTAATCGGTACGCCCCCATTCGCAGTCATCACTGCCCCCTCTGTCATGAGTGTGTCCTACGTAAGGACCATCATTGTTATATCACGGGAGCATGCGTGGGATTGGGCAATCAGGTGAGCAAAAGAACAACTTTTTAATCTACTCTATTTTTTGGCCTATGTTATGGCTGCTTTGAATGTGGAGGTGGACGGGAAATGTGAATTATATATGGAGAAAAACAGTGAAGTGCCCATCTTTCTGCCCTGTGAATGTGGGGGATTGGAAAGGTGAGGTGCCCGAAATAGTACCCGAAAAGTTGAATTTCAAGTGCTCTAATATCTCTCCGTTGCGCTCCGTTGCGAAAACTACCGCAATCAAACCCTTTTAACTTTTCGTTGGGGCGCGGCGAGCCGCTATAGCGAAACAAATAAATTGAAATAGGAAGGCTTAAGATCGCTTAGTCCATTACTCCATTTCTTGGCACTACCTTATCAAGCGCAGTGTCACCAACAGAAAAATAATGAAAAGGATGGATTCGTGTGTGATTGCAGCGGTACTTCATGCAGTAATATTGAGAGTGATGTGGACGAGGTCGGATATCGGAGGGTACCCCTCCCCCCGATTTAGACTCCCCAAACCCCCGAGTAATTTCTGTGCGATACAGAGTGGAATTACTATATTTTTATACATAATGGGAAACGTGTAACGATATTGTCATTGCAGCGATACTTCATCACTTTCCTCTTCTGGGCGACGATCGGATGTGCCGTCGGGGCGAGGTATATCGTCGTGTATGCAGACAAGGAGATTGCACATTGGTCAGTCACCCATCCGCTCTCCCATTAATTAACAACGAACAACAAAAGAACGTACGATAGTCTCACTGTATTGCAAATCATGTCTAAAAATACCCACAAGTGTATTTTTTCACCATCTTTTGATTAGCGTATTTTGATTAGCGTTTGCTTTTTTGATGCGAAATGTGTTTTCTTCGAGGATTTAGCGGATTCTTAATCCTGTTAGTGTGGGTATGTTCCGTGGGACTTACGCTCCAGACGAAATGAGGTTTCACCTGGCTTGCAAGGCTGTGATGGCACTTCGAGTGGATGTTGGCATAAGAAATAAAATAAAAATGTTGACTGCAGGTACCCGTTCGGTTGGGTGCACTACATCGCGCCCGTCACCGTCGGTTCGTTATTATTTTAATTATTAGAATTAATGATTTGCACGTTTTTAACTTTTAACTTTTACGATTGACAGTAGAATGAGAACCAGGGCTGAGAAAACATTTAACGGATCTCACTTTTCGCGATGCTATCTCGGTGTTTCTAACCGGCGAGAGAGCATTGTGAAATGAGAGATCCGCTGAATGTTTTCTCAGCCCTGATGAGAACGCCAAATTAGTGCTTGCTGATGATCCAGAGTAATTCACCGTTCCCGAGGTGAATGAATTCTGATCACAAAGAAGTATGGCTTTGTGAAACATGATAGGCAAACGGTATGACACGAATGTAACGGGGCAAATTTCTCATTCATGTTTTTCCGCCTATTTCTAACCTAGTCCTACCACTGACAAGGAGTTGACAAGGAGGAGGTATCGATCGATAACTGACTTCCTTCAGGTCGCTGGATCTTCGGATACGCGCCGATCTGGTCCGTCGTCACCTGCATCATCTTCTCGTTCGCGTGCGCATCGTGCATGGGCGCATTCGCCTTCTTCGTCACCCAGGTACACGGTAGAGAGGGAGGCGGGGGGGGGAGTACGGTAGATGGATACGGTAGTGAGGGGAAGTACGGTAAGGGGGGGGTACGGTAGTGGGATACGGTAGGGAAGTACGGTAGCGAATTATGACCGGGAACTGGGTTGGTACGGTTGATGAATACGGTAGTGGGGGGGGGGGGTACGGTATGCAATGATTATTTGAGTTGAGGCACGGTAGATGCAAGGTAGGTGTTGTATATGCACAAAATACTAAGTTCATTGTAAATTCATGTGTACTTGAGATGTTTTTGAAACCAGAAACTTGGGGGTTCTTGAAATAGAGTTTTTGGTGTTTGCCCCGCCAAAATTGTTTGGCAATGGTTCGTTCTAACATTAGGGGGTAGATTTGTTGTTTGTGAACTCTTAGCCAGGCCAGTTTTTACCATCTGTGATCTTTGATCTCTGCAGCTGTTCTACACGCTGCACGGGTACACGATGTTCGAGTACCACTCGCTGTCCATTCGAGAGGCGTACGAGGGCGATGGACGGGGAATCGGAGAAAGGATGAGACTCGTCTTCGGCCCATACTGGGCACTCAACTTCATCTTCCCCGTGGTGAGTACGGTAGCTAGTGAACTACGGTATGAACGTTGGGCAATGAGTACGGTAGACTCTGAGGTTACGGTAGGAGGCTTTTCTCTGCTTTTTGGCCCAGCCTATTATTCTCGTCAGAACAGAAAACAGTTCCTGGTAGGATATGGTAGACGAAGGATTACGGTAGCGATCGATTATTGATGCCCTATTTTACAGTTCTGGCTCAAGCAGAAGCTCACGCCGGAGATTGCAGACAACCTCTTCCGCGTGAGAAGTAAGCTATTGTAAGATTTTTCGACCCGTAATTTATATGTGTAATTATTGCATGCTTTCTAGCCAAATCTTACTTGAATTGTATCACTGTAATTATAGAATTTTATCCAAGTCCCAGAAATATCAGAATTGTCGAAAACTGTATCATACGCTTGTTTGATCATCCCATTTTGTACCCAGATCTGGTCCGATTTAATTGGGTGGTGACTCATAACTGCTAACTGTTGTTGCATCCAGTCTTATGAAACGATCTTTAACCAATGCATCTAGTCTTTATCGATTGTATTCATGCTTTAAGCCCTGCCTCGCCTTTCAACCGATCTCTTGCTTGATTGCTGATATGATTCCGATGAATCTTGTGCTTTCTGATCACTTTGCTCTCAGTTGTTTTGTGTTATGCGATAACGAACGAGTGTTACATGTGATGTATGATAAAGTAAATGCAAAGAAATGACGTAGATTACTGACAAATGAGTTTTCGTTATTAAATGAAAGGCAATCTCTCTTACTTGAATATAACAAAAGGGAATGAAAGTCTATGCAACCAGTAAAAAATATTTTGACAGCTATTTTATTGAAATATATTTTGACAGCTATTTCTGAACGAGCCATAATAAAAAAAACTAATTTATAAAAACGCTCAGATGAGCAAAGCGCAGGCCACCAAAAGAGAGCTCCCAGCGTCCGCGGTCCTCAAGCCCGAAGGCATTTTCCCGCTCGCGCCTCGCTCTTTTCCCAATCACCGCGTTTGCCTGTTCAAAGCAGAGTGAGGGATCATGCGAAATACATACTACAGAAATGATCCTGTGAAGTATGATTTCGAAGTGAGCGACGAAAGGAGGGAACTTGAAGTCGGAGTGTACGTTAGTCACGACGGGTAAGAAAACGCGAGCGAACAAGAAAATAGTGAGGTGGGCAAAAGGTTCTCTCTGGCCGGGAATTGAACCCGGGTCTCGCACGTGACAGGCGCGGATACTAACCACTATACTACCAGAGACATGTGCTTGAAGTTGCAATTTCTGGTATTCCATGGCCACTGAACCCAACACTAAGTGCTTTATTCTGATATTCTCCATTGAACGCAGCTATTCCAGTCGGGGTATTCACACTCGCAAACGTCGATTATTCAAAGTGATTATGGGGGGCAGGGAAGGGAAGAACGGAATTCGGGGCAGCCTTCCAATTTCAAGCTTCAACCTTCTTCGGATCCGCCTGCAATTGGGAAAGATCAAAGATCAATCTCAATCAAGTATCTCAACATTTATTTCTCATTATTACAGTATCCGATCTACAGGTATCATTACGTACTGACTAGACCTACAGTACTCAATGATACCGCTTCTAACCAGAGTTACCATGCAAAGAACAACTACAACCAGAGTTTTCCAGAGTTACCGTAATCAAAGTAACCATACCTAGAGCTACCCTAACCAGAGCTACCGTACTCACAGTTACCGCATCCAGAGCTACCGTACCTTAGGCGGAGCGGTCTGGCTGTCGATCTTTGGCTGTCCGGCTTGAGGCTCTTCGGTTCCTCCTTCACGTCCACCTTCTGCACCTGACCCAGTCCGTGGGTTGGTCCTGAGAGATCAAAGATCAACTGATTTTTTTCTAAGACAATTTGAGCACGCAAGCTTGTCTATCCGACAGATCAAGAAGATCAACCATCAATCGGACAGGACTGAATATGGAGGGGATGTCAGAGATCAAAAATCATAGTGCTCACATCGACAGTCTCGTCGTCCTTCTGCGGTCGTTTCATGCCCGCGTTGATCTTCGCGTTCCATTCTTGCACTTCTGCGACTGCTTCGAATTGCTCCTTCTGTAAGAGATCAAAGATCAAAGCTTAGAGATCAAAAATCAGTAATAAAAATTTTAAAGATTGCCAATAGCTTATCGCGAAATAGGGCATAGTAAATGAAGGGGACTTCAGGTTGAATGAGCAAACTGGAGGTCAAGGTCTCAATAGAGTGCCCAATTATTCTCACTGAAAACGACGCCCGATTTGGTCGATCCGCCCAAAATTTGGGCGTTGGGTCGCCCAATCATTTGGGCGACCGCAACGTTCATTCGTCGCCTTGCGAAATGAAATTGAGCTCGCCCAATTTTTTTGGGCGTCGCCCAAATTGAAGGAAGAATACCGCCCCTGATCAAGATCAACGACACCAAGCGGATTATTTACCATGTTACTGGAGATCAGTGGGGTACTACAGTACTGCTGTTCCAGTGAGATCTGCAGTTAGAGACCAAAGATCAAAGACCAAAGATCATCGACCAATTCGCTCACTTGGTTCCTCCCTCTGTGGTCGTCGATTCTGGCTTGGCTCCGGCCTTGCCCTTCTTCTTGCAAGTGAGCAGCGAGATGGGTACTGTAATGTAACCAATAGATTACAGTAATCCAAGTGCGGTAAACAATCTAGTAATCAGACTACAGTACTTAGCAATATGAATTCAGACCTAGAGTAACAAATATTCTATGGAAATAGTACATTGAGATCAGTACCGATGAAACCAAGGATATCCTGCGAAGACGGATACGTAATATCCCTATCATTACCGTACCTGCTGCGAGTCCGAGTATCCAGAATAGTAGCAGGACGGGGGTCATGATGGCGAGTAGAGTGGGAGGAAGGAAGAAGGAGGATGGGAGAGGACCGCCCGGGATGAGAAAGAAGCGAGGGAATGAAATGACGAATGGAAATGGAATATTGAGCGAGGTGGACAAATCAAATTACGAATTCTAATTTCAATAAAAAAATGCCAATTTTTTTTTTTTTTTGCAGTCGATCCCTTTCTTGTATTTGACAAGTCTTTCGGAAACAATCCCCATCCTTTTCTCATCCCTCGACAATCAGACGCAACTCCTGATTCTCATCTCTCGAGGGAGTCCTAATCGTGCCGATTTCTTGCTTGCATCCCCTTTTCTTGTTCGATTCCACTCTCTTCATTTCGCATGCTCTCTCACTGTCTCTGACTGACGAGAAAGAGTGATGAATGAAGAGGTCATTTCTCCATTTGCCTTTCAGCGCTCTCGTCAGCATAATTTGACGATTTTAGTGAAGAAAAAGGCAATCTGCGGAGTTGTGAGAATCGTTGATTTATGGGAGAACGAAGGACGGATTTCTCCACTTGTGCGGTTTTTAGTTCCTTTGGGATGAATTCATATATCAGAAATTGATGATTCACAAGCTTTTTAGACATTGTTTGCATGCATTTATCGGAATACTTGAACTGGAAAAATTGAGAAGTCACTCAAGCGATAGGTTCGTAGACGTTCTCGTTGAGAATGTTGCCCCTGAAAGAATGATTGATAAGTCGGAATATTAGAATTTCATTCAGTCGTAATTTTATATTCTTCCTGGCAATCGATCAATAGATACAAATGGTCGTTTCGAATATCTAAGAAGCTCATAAAAATTACCACTTTCTCGTCTTGGTACTGGCAAATGACGATAGCCCTGGCGGTTCCCATACACAGCGTTATTCCGCAACCGATCTTGGTAGTCTTCGCCAAGCCATCTAAAAAATATTCATTTTTTAGTATAAAGCGGCAAAAAGTTGCCAGCCCGATGCGGAGCTCGAACCCGCGACAGCCAGATTAAGAGTCTGGTGCTCTACCGACTGAGCTAACCGGGCAACAATTTCGTCGTTGGAGAAAGCATATACCTGCGTTGCGGAGCTGATTCCTGTATTTTGGAGGCACAGTAAGATTCCTCTGAACTACAGTGCTCCAGTAAATATTTTTTCAAACCTGTTGCCACAAGCAGAAGGACGATTGCTGCAGTGAACATTGTTGAATGATCACCGTAGATAATGCATCTCTGATACGCTTTCCCATTTTATAGTTTTATATATTTGGTTTGTTTAACTGATACGTTACATGTTTCTCGACTAGACTTTCAATCGTAACGAATAAAAATTTGAATCTCCATTCTTCACGATATCTCATTAGTCAGAGACAGTGAGAGAGCATGCGAAATGAAGAGAGTGGAGTCGAACAAGAAAAGGGGATGCAAGCTAGAAATCGGAACGATTAGGACTCCCTCGAGAGATGAAAATCAGGAGTTGAGTCTGATTGTCGAGAGGAGAAAATGGGCGAATTCCTTTCCGAATCTGAATACGTTTCAGGAACCATTGAACCGTTCAATCCCTATCTATTTAAATCAGAAAAATCGCATATTTTGTATGTTGGCTGTGAGAGGGGCAGTAACGCTTTCCTTTCAGTATTTTCCCTCTCGTCCCTCCAATCTCCTCCTTCATCCTCTTCATATTCACCATTTGCATGCATCAGATGCGCTTTCATGAATGGTCAATCAGTCTCTGCACTCTCTCGTTTTCGCCTGATCTCTCATCTGCTCTGACTTGCTGGAAATTGAAGAGAAAGAGCATTTCATCGCTGTTTCATACACTTGATCGCACTTTGACAGAGATAAGGAGTGAGTTAATAAAGGGGGGGGGCGAAAACCCACAAGAAACGTGAATAATTCATAAGAATAAGGAAGTATTTTCACATTCTTACTGGCGATCAAAGAACTTCATTCAAACAAGCCGGCACAATTACCAAAGAATCCAATGTAGATAGTATTAAAATTTTCTTGACAGAGAATAGGAATGGAATCGCGCCCAGCACTCATTGGAGTAGATAAATGTGGTGTGAAACCTATTCCGAGTAGTGATGATAAACCGAGACGGGCCTCTCATATTAATACTAAAAGAATAAATCTCTCTCAACCCCCTCGCTCCACTCAAAGGTGCGAACACCCACACAGTAACTCGATCAGTGTGTTGTCCTTAATTGAGCGCCCGGTCCTTCTTCGGCCAATCATTCACCGCCTTCCTCGTGTCTCTACGTTTACCGTGATCTCTCTTCGGTCAGAGAAGGGAGAGATCGGGGTGTTCTCACATATCGCGCGCGGCTCTCTTAGGGGGTTCAAAGGGGTGTTCGATTTCGAATGACCTGTTGACTTTTGTAGGGGGGGGCAATCTTGTTAGAACAATACGAGAGAGACAGATGGTATGATTTCACGAGGATGATGATGACCTGGGAATTAGAGCGATACTCTTTTCATCTATCTTTATGTTGCACTTATTTGCAGTTATTGCACACATCATTTATTGTATCAAGATTTGGTTATTCTACCCAGCCGAATGATACTAAAATCTAACATCAAAACGATATCTGAATATAAATATTTCGAAGCATATTCTGGCAAAATGTAAGCTAGCAAAATTAGTATCGGCAGTCAGTATTGTTCCAATTGCAGTCTATCCCCTCTTGCAGTCCTATCGAATTACGTACCTCTTCGCCCCCGCTGTGAAATCATCTCAACTATTTAGCCTCGTCAAGCCTGTTGAACAACCTCTCGCCGGAAACAAAGAACCAAAATGCATAATGATATGCGGATTGCACGCTAGTGATGGATGGCCATTTCTGAGCTTGCTTCATGCAGTATTTCAAATCTTCACAAGTACATTCAAAATAGAGGCTTGGCTATTATCCTCCCTTTGAGTTGCACTGTGAATTCAGTAGACTCTGAACAATATTTTGGTGATTGAGAGCATGCGAGTCAGATCAATGTGGTTTGAAAGTTCTACCAGTCAATTCACTCTGTGATGTCACTTCAATTCAAAACAATACCTCCATCCTCCTCCTTCATTCCCATCGAAACAGGGGAAATATGGGAAGGAGATACAAGATTGGTCATAAAGTGAGACTGCCTTGTCCATTCCTTCTGACAGATGGGAAGAGGGGAATCAAAAAGTCATAAATGGGAGGGGCAGAGGGAGAGGGAGGAGTCAATAACCAAGGCAGCTGGCACCAATCCATGTGTTTCATTGAGAAGACGAAGAGGATTGATAATTTCGGGCAGCTCAGATGCAATTATGTATGAACTTTCCCCAAGATTGATGTATTATGATTCAATTCTCTCAACTCTGTAAATAAAAAAGCGGACCATGAGTCAACAACAATAGCAACTGACGCTGATGAAGAAAAAAAAGTTTCATTGAGAACAAATTGATTCATTTCAGACATTATAAATTTTTACAGGGAGGACTGATAGTTTGATCAAATTTTCGGTTATGTTTCGCATGTGGTACCTGAATATTCGGAAATGCAAATCACCGATATAATAACCCTTCGGCGATATTCCATTCAGATTCCAGCATATTTCTTAGACTACCGAAAAGAAACAATTATTCTGTGAAAGAGAATGCTAACGGGTGCATGATTTCTAGGCCTTTCGACTTTTTCAGGACGATTTGTTCAACGCCGTTATTTTCAGAATGCCTCCGATCTGTAGTCCAAGTTGAGCCCCTCCCAACCGACTCGCCCTTATCCTCAGTCCGCCCCTATAATAGCCTCATTCTCTTCTCATTTCTGCCCCTTCAGGATTAGTGTGTCGTCCTTTGGTAATTGGAGCGAGGCGAGTCATGTCTCTCCATTGCCCCGTTCTCTTGTCAGTCAGAGAAACGAGAGAGCAGGGGGAAACGAAGAGAGTCTGAGCGGATCCTTCTCGGTAGCAGAAGAAGAAGGATCAACAAGTACAGATGGACACTATTTTCGTTATTGTCCCGGACTGATTATTGGTTGCGATTTGCGAGTGTGTGTGTGGTGTCAAGTGTCCGGGTAGGATACTGTGACCGGTCTGGTGCCGGGAACCTCGAGTCAAAAATAATAATAAAAAAAAGTAAAATGAAAAGGAGCATCAAGCGCTTTCACAGTAGTAAGACAACGCTAGGCAAATCCACTGGTAAGGACTGGTAAGGATTGAACGCACTCAACACATCCAATTAAGTTACGTTTCACGAGCGCTCCTAGAGAGTCAGAGGAAGAATTTTGACTAATCCACCCGCTATCCCGTTTTAATATTGAAATTAAATCAATCCTCGGAGGCCCTCACTATTTAGCAGTTCTTACGCAACCACCTTCCCTCACCTCCCCTAATGTCAGGGTGAAACTACACTCTATACTTGGGGACTCTCCCCATTCCACCTGCTCTCTCCTTTCTCTGACCAGCAGGTGAATGTAGTCATTGCCCATTCGCCCCTGTTGAAATCGGATCCGTCGACTTCTCACTCTAATAAACATTTATGTGTATTGTTTGTTTGCATAGGAGGATAGGGCATGATGATTGAGTAGATGGGGAATAATTAAGAGGCGTTCCATGATGAGATTGCGTTTTGCTTGACACTCAGTAAAGAGATATTCAATATCAGATAAATGTATACCATAGATTAAATATTTTACATGCAAACTTCTGCCTCACCCTCATCTATTGATATGATAAATTGATTGAAATTTATCTTCTATATGTCAGAAATGCCAGGCATTCTCTCCGCTGGCCCCTACCGTAATCTCCACTCAAATCTTGCATGCGGGAATTGCTTGAGACGAGGAGGAAGAGGAGAGAAAGGGAAGTGGGAGGGGATTGGATTTCCGAGTCCCTGAGGGGAAGAAAGAAAGCAGAAGTGGTTGGTTATTACTATCCATTTACCTCTCGTGTGGAGGGGATTTAGGGGATAGGTCAAAGATTAACATAAGGTGGGAAGGATACGGGCTGAGTATCGTTATCAATACAATACAATATGTATTAGTGCCGCATTCTGGGCGTATCAGAAAGCTTGATATCGGGCTGCAGAAATCTACTCGATTCTGGTGTAAGAGAAGCAGGTAATGCCGATATCGAACCTTCATCCTTAATAGATAATAATTTCGATCCTTAGAGATTCATCCCTTCTCAGGCTCTTATCAGTAAGCCATAGTGATCATTTTACTTTTAAAGTTATTTTTGGGTCTAAAGGTGCTGTAACATTCCACCAGTCCCCCCAATTCCGTCCTTAGATATCTCAAGCCCCCCCCCCAATTCGACAGTCTCCCTATCCTACCGTCTTCATCTTCTCACATTTTCATTGTTTTCCTTCTTCCCTTCTCAGTCAGAGTCATCATCACAATCTGTCAACGGGATGGAGTCACTCTCGTCAGAAGGGAGGGGAGGGGGAGGGAGGAAGGGGATGAGGCAATTTATGCATCGTTGGGAGTGGAGGGAGCCGCAGTCAGTATGTGGGCCGAATCTGAAATCAACTTCTGGTACGATTGTGCGATTTCGAATCAGCTTCTTTAGGAGAAAAAACGCCGGTTGCAGTCGAACAAAGATTTGGCAGTCAAAACGATATTTTTATTAGTGTGAGAGTACAAAAGATGCAATCGTGAAGCACACATCGACTAATCATTTTCAGACGTGGAATGGTGTGAAACAATAAATGTGAAGACACAAATCAGACACTTTTCTCCCTCGGAACTTTCTCCTTTTAGTTATATCTGCTGCTGCTTTTTCTCCTCCCCAGAGGAATCCTCGGAGGAAGATTGGACAACGGAATGGGCGGAGGGGGGGGGGACGAGTTATTACCTATCTACGCGCCAGGGAGGATATCTGGAGCGAGAATCCAATCTTCCCCTCGCTCCCTCCCGAGTAATCTTCCCTCTATGGAGGAAGAGGAGGAGGAAGAAGTAATCTTCCCCCTCTTCCCCTAGAGGAATCCCTGGGACTACGGTAGAGGGAGGGGGATTGGATTCGCGGTAGAAATTATCTGTTGGTTTATTTAGTTGAGAGAGTGACGATGGGCCTATCATTGACGCGCCAAACACTGGGAGCTTTTGTTGCATACGTGAAACATATTTGAATATGTTTCTTTTTTGATGTAAAAGACACCTCTCACAGACAGTTTCACGTCGTTAAACTACCGTAATCGTCACGATTTGTCTGTTTGCACTCGCAATTAATCGGATGTCTCCACGGGCTCTGCACAAAAAGCCGACAATTATCCACTCAAATTCCCTCCTCGCTCTCAGTTCCTCTGTATCTCTTCTCTTGACACTCAATCTCTATTGTTCGGTGCGTCGGCTCTATCGGATGTCTCCCCTTTCTCTCTCTCTTGTGAACTTTGAAGAAGTCGCGTCGCGTCCCGCAAAGGGATATGGGGGTAAACAAGAGCCAAGGGAGGAGAAGAAGTTGCTAATTGGAGGGGGGGAGAGATTGTCGAGGCTGACAGTCGGGTGGAACGTCGGAGAGGGCTTTGTGAGGGAAACTCTACTTCAGGCCTCAAATTCAAGCCCTTCCTGCATCCTCTGCATTTTTCATCTGCAAAAGTCTTAGACTACGGAGGAAATTGTAAAAGTTATGAGGCGCGTAAAGTACGTGACACTTCCTCTTCATTTCATTTTCATCTCGCAACAAATTCAAAACCCAAAAGTAGGGCAAATTGACCTCTTCGAGGGAAGTTCATCAATTCATGGGCTGCTCTATTCATCTTCATTTCATATATCCTCATCGCTATGGATAGGAAAAATTCAGTTAAAATTGAGTTATTAGCCCTTAAGTACGAGAAAGTTGACCCCCTGCGTGCTTCACTTCATCAATTCATAAAATGCTTCCTGCTCTATTCAACCCTTCATCTTCTCTTCTTCCCTCGCAATTCGAATCCGATGCTCACTCAATCCATCAAGTAGTGCATTCAAACACTCAGGCATTCGAGCTTGAAAAGGGAGGCGCTTACTCGAGATGAGAGTTTGAAACAGAATGCGATCATGCGAGGCGCATCGACTCTCCTCGCTTCGCATACTCTCTCGCCTTACTCTGACCGACGAGAGAGCAGGGGAAAGGAGGAGAGTCAATCACCTCACACTGTCAGGCTACCCGATGAGAGAGTATGCTAAACGAGGAGAGTGCATTCTCGCTGCTGCTGTTGCATTTTTAATGCAGTCGAAGGGCGATGCGTTGATTGAAATAAATTGGCATTCAGTAGCCAGTGAGTATCCTCGCACAAATAGGGAAGACACCTCTCTTCAATGCATACTAATTGGAGAGCTTCACCACCAACCCCCGGAGAAATATATGCGCTTACCCACGATCTAAAATGACTGGACGGATACGGTAGGAGAGGCAGTGGGGACGATTGATCTACCGACGAGGAGACTGTACACAAGGGTAAGTTATTGAGGGAAGAGCCACAAGGGTAAGTTATTGAGGGAAGAGCCAAGAAGTATAGCGAGAAATATACAGGACAAAGGAAAATTACTATTTTCTACAAAAATTTGAACAGATTGCAAGAGATTGCAGATTTCTCCATTATCAATATGACAAGAGAATAAAATAGTGGGAGGAATCACAGCTTCGACCTTTCCTCTCTCTCTCCCCTCGATAATATCATCACTTCAGCCATAAAATCAGCTAGAGACCGACGAGAGAGTGCGCAAAATGGAGAGAGTCAGATGAAAATGAGCACTAATCAGTGTAGAAAACGACGTCGAGAGAGAGAGAGAGCTGTTATCGGGGCTGCTCCCGAAAAAGAAGCAACGCTCGCAACATTTTGTGAGCCCCGCGATTTATGCGCGCGCCTGATTACTACAGTATTTTTTAGCTTGTCGAGTCCGACTTTAACTTTTTCTTTGTTTTTCGCAAATTCGCAAGCGTTCTTCATTAGGATTCCGATTTCAAAATTCACTTCCTGGATTTGAACCTCTTCCTTCTCTTCCCATGCTTGTCTCTGGAACAATAGGCCGAGAGACTGTGCTAAATCGAGAGAGTCCGTCGGTTACGAGGTGATTTGCATATGATTTGTGCGTGTTGTGGAATGCCGAGATAGTGTGCGAAAGTGAGAGGGCGGCGGCAGAGAAGGCGAGAGATCATGGGAAATAGAGAGAGTGCAGTCATGAGGGTGAATCTGAGACGGGCACGCAATGGAGGGAGATTTCGCGTGTCCGGTGGTGGTTATGATTGATGAAATTTCGGGACGATGACAGGATCGCCAAAATCCCACTCAATCCCAAGAAAACCCGCCCCGAGAGAAAGCATCAATGTTCTCGTCAAAATATGGGCAAACCAGGGAGCTCGTAGTCATCAAAAATTCATCACTAAAGCTCATACGGCAGGCCATTCTTCTAAAGTCCGCTGTCAAGTCAAAGCATACACAGACGCCTCTTCGTTTCTCCTACAGTTAGCTTAGTCAGACACTGATTGCAGCCTCATCGACCCGATTAAAAAAATTCTACTCGGATTCTGTATCAACAGAAACATTACCGTCCCAGATCCCGCTCGAATCTCACTCTCCCTCCTCACTATCCTCTTACAACACCGCTTTCCTCGCCATTGAAATCCTCAATACTTTGTCTCACTCTCATCGTACTAAAGTGATGGATGGATGAAGAGGGAGAAGAGGGGGAAGGTAATAACCGTAATCCAAGCCTCGAATGTTTGGCTACCTCCGCTTTGCCTCTCAATAATTCAGAGCAGTGCGCCGAGAGTAGCGTGGCCTATTGATTTTTGCGTGCGCCCAAAAAAGCGAACTCGAGGAGAGCAAGGGGTAAGTTACCGTAGCAGAGATTTGTCCACTGGAGGGAGGGAGCGCCGAAAGCGGAAGGGGGCGGGTCAATCTGTGCACCAATCTCGGCCCGAGAGCCAATCGCGGGAGGGTGGGGGCGGAGTCAGAGCGGGAACCGAGGGGCGGAGTCTCAATGGGGGCGAAATGAGGGGATGGAAAGAAGAAGAGAAGAGAAGATGAGGCTGTTGGACTCACTCTTGGATTAGGCGAGTTTCTTGTTAGCGAGGTGGGATTATTGGATACGTGTTTCGGATATAATCTTGCGTGGATTATCCGGAGGGTAAGTTAGTTTGAGGCGCAACGCGCACCGCGGTAATTGAACTCATCCCATTTCCCCTTTCTCGCGCCTCTTCATTATCCTCAATTTTCCCCCCCCTCGGTTCATTTCTATCAAGTCCCAAAGACGGAGTCGCATTGCGGGTCTACGTGATGTTGCTGATGATACGTTTGCTCTTCCATGTTCAAGTCAATGAAGTTAACGGCATCTTATCGTACACTGGGTCCCAGAGATGTCTAGAGATGTCTGATGACTGTAAAATCGCTTGATGTGGATACGCCTTCACCTTTACCTTTTATCGTGCAGTTGGGGTTGTAAGAATGAAAAATTATTCCTTCTGATACTCTTTAATCGATTTCTACCTATTCTCTCACAGAATCGCAACAGTAGCTTCGATGATATTTTGATCTTCCCGTTCTCATCCTACGAATCTTCGCACCCAGTCCATTCAACCCCTTCCTCTCAATCCGCTTTCAGCTTCGAGTCTTCGATTTCCTCGATCTAAAACACCAACGATCGAACTTTGCCCGTCTGTTTACATCTCTCCTTCATTCTTATCTGTTTCTTCATCATCCAAATCAATCCTGTCAATCCATCGTATGCGTCTGACTCTCTCACTTTCCCGTGGTCTCTCGTCTTCTCTAACCGACGAGGGCGTATTCCGAAATGAGACAGTTTCAATCCATCGCGGGCACAGCACTGATTGCGCCGCTCCTGTCACGGGGTTTATGTCCGTCCTCCCTTCATTTTAGTGCGCGCTTCCGTGATTATCACTCATTTTTACGCCGCTACTCCTCCATTAGATTGTATTTGGGCACAAAAATCAGTATTTTTTAAACACAGCAGTCCACGATAATCAGTTTACGATCATGTTCTTGGTCTCATAGGGTCTACGGTACTCGAATCTCACCTACCGTACTCCCGCTGTTTTCTCCCCACTCCCCTCCGAGAGTGTGCCAGTGTTTGTTTCACTTGCGAAGTGCGCTCTCTGCTCTTGTAAGCCGATCCCCAGCTCCCTCGTCCAATCTGGCTTTCTTCTGTACAGTGAGAGAGGATCCTGAGCTCAGAGAGACATACAGTGGGACATCATCTTTGTTTCCTATGGTCATCTCCCACTTGTGAGATACAGGTACAAATCACTCGAGTGCCCAAGCGTACTGTCCTAAGGATATGGTAGTCAAGTGTGACCCACCGGACCACCCTTGAGATACGGTAGGCGTAAGGATTGCAGGCGCCCAGAGATTGTTTTCCCGCGCCGGCCTACCGTATCCCTTCCCTTTGAAAGCATAGCAAATCCCCGTGAAGATTGAATGCGTGATGAGAGGGGGAAAAGAGTGAGCGAGGGAAGGGATAGATGGGAGGGATGAGGAGGAGAAGGCGAAAATCTAGTCGTCGTCGTATACCGAACAGCAGCAAGAGCGAAAACAACCTCCCCTCGGCGGCTTTTATGAGGCTCTTTCCCTCCCTGATTACTGTGCCGGGGGATTACGGTACAGTGAATTTCGAAACTATTTACGGAAAAGAGTTGCAAAGCTGAGATTGCCGGTAATTGTAAGTAGACAATGAATGGAAGACCGATACAAAACAATATCCCATATTTCGATGTCTACGTGAAACACACTGAGATTCAAAGGAAGTTTCGCCCTCGCTAATCCGATTTTGCCCCTCAATTGAGTGCAATCTCAGGTTCTGTCTCAATCTCGATGCATTTACCCGCTCGGATTGCGTTTCTCCACGTTTTCCTTGCTATACTTCCCATCTGTACCACCTCCACACAATGTCTACTTTATTTCTCATTAGCTTCAAAAAATATAATAGACAAGGGGCTGCCATTTCTCAGTCACATCTGAGACTCTCTAGCCAGTCAGGCAAGGCCAGAACATGCTCCAAGATTCTCCCTTAGCTCTCTTCATATCCCACCGTCTCTCGCCGGGCAGATTTCACGAATGTATGAGAAGGGCCAAGCAGGGAAGAATCACGCACTTTAGGCATGGAATCGGGGCAATGGGCCCCTGTTTCCTTTTGCAAGAGAGAGGCTTCGAGGCTGCGCTGTGAGAATCCATTCCTTTTCCTCACCTTCAGCTCTTACCATTAATTAATTACTATTGCGTTAACTAAATGGGTCCTAAAAGGGTCCTTCAAACAGTCAACATTATCAAACTCTATCGCAAATCTGTTCCCTCCCATTCCCCTGCATCCTTTTTTTCTTTTTTCCGCTCACAAGAGCCAGTAGGCTACAAGTTTCCCTGTCCCGTTCTCTTATGCACATGAACGATCTCACAAATATTTTGACAATTCACTGCACTTCCAATCTTATCAGCCCAAATTTCGTAGCTACAATTATACACTAATCAGATCTCTCCTTCCTATATCTAACCCCTGAGGGATGGTACACATGAAGATAACTGACAAATAGGGATTGTCCCCCAGGCGGACTGCAGCTGGCCCGCATGGTTTGTCCTCTCTCTCGCAATCGCCCCGCTTTATGACTTATTCAATTGATGTGCCCATCACGCTCCCTGATACGCCTGTGATTCTGTTCTAACGAGATCCGAGCTTGTCCATCAATTCTTTAATTTCTTCGATGGTCTTGCTCCCTGTGATTCGATTCGTACAATATCCACTGACTTCTTTCTGTCAGAGTGAACAACCACTATCTTCATTACTCTTCTATCGGTCAGAATTCTCGTTTTTTTCCGCACTCGTTTTCACTTATCATTACTTTAACATTCCATCGATCATATTGAGCCTCCCAGGCGCAATTTCGCTGTTATCCGTGAATAAATCATCCTGAAATCACTTGCAGCATGGAGGCCTCGCAAAGCCCCGCTCCAATCTACTCGATCGCCAGTCTCCTCGCTGCCAAACCCGAAACCCCGGTGAGTCCGGATCGATATATCGACTACCGTAACCTACCGTACCCTACCGTAACCATCAAATTCGTGGCAGGAACCCGAGAAGTCGGACGATGTTGACGCCCTGCAGCAGATGATCGAGTTGCAGCACAAAATCATGCTGAACGGTCAGTATTTCGTTATTGCTATGTTTTTCAACTAAAAAATTTGACATGTGGCTAATTTCGTGGGAGCCCCGCGCTATTGCCAATCACTTCTCGATACTATTGTGAGAATTGGGGGATTATCGAGAGTTGTTTGTCTTCAATCTTGGGAATTTTCTTCGTAGACTTTAATCTTGTCTGTGAGATCATAGAGAAGGGGTTGTAAATCTGTCTGGGATTCCATCTCCATTCTTTCCGCGCTTGTGTCTTGGTGAGAGTGGGCGAGAGAACGGGTGAAAACGAGAGAGTATAAATATCTAGAACGAGTATTGACAGCCGGCATATCGCTTTTTCGCTTACAAGAGGCAGTAGCCAGCCAGCTACATGTTTACTTGGTGCCAATGATGGTTCCATGGCATCGAGTTGGGTCCAGATGAGGGAACCACCGTTCCCATTGTTTCCCCTTCCTCATCTCACATCCGTCAATTAGGTAACCCGATCGACCCTTCATTATCCCCTATTGAACACCTCTCTCGATCAGGTGTTACTTAGGGTGCTTGCGCGGGATTGGTAATTTGATAATGAGACTGGGGCCATTCACTTGAAGAGTCTGTCTCTTCATCGCTAGGATTGTCAGTAATTTTCTTGACACATAAAGATGTGAAAGTGCAAATATATTTTCATCTAAGTCATAAATACTGGGATCATCATAATGAATAATCTGTCTTCTCTTCACTGCGTGCACTCTATCTGCGGTCAGAGTGACGAGTAACCAATCTTCATTCTGACTTCATTCTTCATCTCGGTTTTCTTAAGAAAAGTACCCTAGACTAGAGAGAGCATTTCACACCTACCGTAGGGCTGAGATTTCATGGGCGGGGCTTCCGCGCAGCTGAGTAAATCTCCCCCGCTTTCTCCCTCTCCCTCACAAGCTAGCGATATCGAATTTACACTCTCTGTGGGAGCGAGACGGGCGAAGGGGAAAGGGGAGGGAGAGGGAAGCTATCGTATTTCGCAGATTCCCCCATCCCCCGCCGCTTCTTCTCACCTGTGCGAATAATAAAGTGGGGGGGGGGCAGAGAAGTGGCAGAGAACACGCAAAGCGGAGAGAGTCAGACGAAAAATCGGGCGGTGTAATGGAAATTTGCCCAATTTCAGCCATGTTCCCGATGCGACCGGCGGCGATGGGCAACAACGGACTGTTTCCCTCGATGCCTCAAGCAGCACTTGCTGCTGCAATGGCCAGTCAGGTTCGCGACCTAACGCACGCCCCGCCGAACTGAATATACCTGGTTATGGTAATCGATATTTCAGGCGTTCGCAAACGGCCCCCTGCGCAACATGGCACTACAGATGATGGGACTGCAGGGGCTAGCGGCGTTTATGGCTGAAGGTACGGTATTGAATGGATTACGGTAGTCATTATCGATTGAAGGCTTGCCCGAGCTCACCGTCGACGCTGGACTCGACTCGAAACGCAACAGCGAATCCCCTTGCGGCCCGCACACGCCACTCCAGGTACCGCGACCGTTACCCGAAAAAGCGTGGTGGGACCGCAATTTTATCGATTGACCTTGCAGCAAGCTGCAGTGATGCCTGCAGCACCTGCAGCTGGAGGCGGAGCTGTCGCAGCTGCAATCTTCCCCTGCGTAAAGTGCAGCAAGCTGTTCTCGTCAGCGCACGCATTGGAGGTAGGGGATCGATAATTGGGGGGGGGATACGGTAGGGAAGATTACCTATCGATAATTTGGGGTTTCGGTAAGGGGAGTGGATCAATAGATAATTGGGGAATACGGTCGATGTGAAACAGGCGATAATGCACTAGGAAAGACGATCGATAATTGAATTATACAGTAGAGGTCTATAATTTATAAATTCGGATGGGTAGAGGATGGATCGATGAAATACGGTAGCCGACGATCGATAATTACCGTACCTCACAGGCGCACAGTCAGACGCACACACATGATCGGCAGTTCGAGTGCAAGCAGTGCGGCAAGAAGTTCAAGGTACGGTAGCGATATCGATTTTTTTCCAGCTTTGATTTCACATACTTTTCTGCACGTAGATTCAGTGATGCCCTGCTGTTGAAAGGTCAAGCTGTTTCAGTCTCAGCCTTTTCTCGTAGAGCATGTTGTGGCAAAAAAATGAAAAGAAAATTGAGGATTTATGAATATAGCCGAAGAATCGACCGGGCGAGAGACTGACATAATTTGAGCTCAAAGAAAGATTCCTTGCAGCGTTCGTCGACACTCTCCACCCATCTTCTCATCCACTCGGACACTCGCCCCTACCCGTGCGAGTACTGCGGGAAGAGATTCCATCAGAAGAGTGATATGAAGAAGCACACTTATATTCATACTGGTGAGAATGCTTCAATATCACAATTGACTTTTTTCAATGGCGAAACATAGACAGTCGCGTTGAAACATAAATGGAATTTAGAGAGTTGCTCATGCAAACAAATTATGTTTGACATTTATCTCATTCCTTTGTATTTCTTCCACAATGATTATGGGAGACTTTCTGTGCCATAACACGAATCTCGTTTAATCTTCTCTTCCCTTTCCCCCCGATTCATTTCGCATTCTCATTTGGCAAAAGAGGGAGGCATCATCAATCAAAAGACTGACGGGCCAGATGAGGTGAATCTCGTGTAGCGCTTTCCGCCTCCTCCACCCGCGTCCCTATCTCCGCCCGCTCTCCGCTCCGCCCGCCCTCTCTCGCTCCCCCCGCCCTCCCTCCTCATCCCATTCGGATTGCATGCCACTGATGCATATAGCCACAGTGATTCGTCATATCTGGCGGGCTGTCGGCGCTAACGGGTGCAAGTCTAGGATGGGGGATCGGAACGATTAATTCCACGGCCCGTCAGTGGGGAAGCAAATTAAATCTCCCTGACTGCCGTCTTAGATTGACATGGATTGACACTGAGGAGGCAATAGGAGGAACGAGGGGATTGAGAGGAAAAGAGATTCCCGACTAAAATAGGGGAACTTTCTTAGGTTTTTCGATGTCAGTGATGCAGTTCAAAATGCGGGCTGTCGTCTCTTGATTTCGCACACTATCTCGCCTCGCTAACCGTTGAATTTGGTCACCCCTATGTCAAACTGAACAAAATGAGTTAATAGACTGGGCAATGGCAGGGAGTGCAGTGGTTTGTATTCTCGCATTTTTATCTTGCCACGCGATGCAGGATCGTCCATAGAAAATGGTGTTGCTTCTTGAATTGCTGTGAAACACAACTGATTGACGATGTGAATGATGAAGAATGAAGAAGCAGAGAATTCAAAAAAAAGTCAGTTCTCGATTGCAGGTGAGAAGCCGCACAAGTGTACGGTGTGCGGCAAGGCCTTTTCCCAATCGTCGAATCTGATCACGCACACGCGCAAGCACACCGGGTTCAAGCCGTTCGCCTGCGACGTCTGCGGTAGGACGTTCCAGCGAAAGGTGAGAGCTGTCTGACTCTCTTCGTTTCCCATGCTCTCTCGCACTGTCTGACCGCCGAGAGAGCAGGGCGAATTGAGAGAGTCTTTCAAAAAAGTTCAAAAAGATGCCAGGGCAAGGCAAGTGCGTAGGAAGAAGACGCGTAGTGCTCGCTGCTTGCTAAAAATACGGAAATAGCATGAATGAACTCGAAATTATTTGAACTTTGATCTTTGATCTCTACAGGTCGATCGACGTCGACATATGGAGACTCATCATCCGGGCCACATCGAACAGTTAGATGGTGAGATCGATATATTGTCATGGACTACCGTACCCTACCGTAGCTAAAAATCGATATTCTTACAGTAATCCCGACAGTAAAAGTAAAACCAGACATTGATTACCGAAGAATACCGTATCCCATAGTCTGTCCACAACACTTGTTTGAATATCTTGAGGGGGTGCACACAGTCATTTGTATCCCTTTCCTGACAGATGCGAGAAGATAGATAATTGCGATGGGCACTCTCTCGATTTCGCCTGATCTCTCGTCGGTCTCTGACTGAAGAGCGGGGCAGAGGGAGAGGACCAGGTGCCATGGGGACGATCTCTCTGTAGAAATGTATCCGATTTCGGTGATGGGAGTGCACTAATTAACTTGATTACTACTAGTAGTTGGATTGAGACAAGGATGTGGGCACAACAAGGAAGGGTTTAGTTAGGGGCACGGTGGTCATGAAGAAGGGACCGATAATTCAATGAAATCAAATCAATTATTTACTGTATATGATAGGAACAGGCCGAGATGGTAGGGTCTTTTTTCATAAACGATTGAACAGGATTAACGAGGAGCGCATTGTCTGATACAATGTCCAAAATATCTAGAAAAAGTAAATGGATCGATAATTCAGGCCAGCCTACCGTAACGATTCCTCGGGTGGACCCTCTGACCTCCCTGGGATATCTAACCCCATCGTCGAGCACGTCTTCCACAACGACGGCGAGCAATGACGATGTCCTCTCCCGATTCTGCCTCCCGCAGCAATCGATAATCGACCTGAGAGGAGTGCTGGGTACGGTAGTACAGTACCACTGATCGCTAACTGGCTTTATTTGCAGGCAACGAGCTCGATCTGTCGACGCAAGACGAGAGCGGAGCGTTGAATCTGACGGTGCGGAGCGAGAGCTCGCCCGCATCAACGGATCAATCGATAATCTAGGTGCCATACCGTATCTCTTCCCCCTTCCCCCATCTTCCAGCTAGGAACCAATCTCAGGCGAAGCGTGACAACCCCACCTCATATCCGCTAAATCGCGATCTTCTATGACAGTAAAGAGTAGAGTTCGAAGTACATGAGGAAGCGTCTCTTCATTTCGCCCACTATCTCGTCTATCTGACCGATGAGAGAGTGTGTGAAGTGAAGAGACGCTTTATCGTATTTCGAAGGATACAGTACCCTTAACCTCCCTCTCCGTCCCTGTCAGCAATTTCCAGTGATGCTATCGACCGTTGTGCAAAATTTCCACTAAATCTCATCCTATTCGCTTTATCGATTTCTTCTCTGAACAGGGCTACCGTATTCACTCACTAACGTATTCATTCGTACTAGAACAAGCCAACAGATTTTGTACAATTATATATTTTCTTGTTTATTGATTGTATGTCTACCGTAATCTATTGAGCAGCCGGTGCATAAACTCTATCTATCTAACTAGAACAGTGCAATGAAGCATGGTACGCAATGATACATTTCCACCCAGAGAACAATTGAGCTGAACAATCGAACAAGATATCCGAGAACTGGCCGAATACTGTGTTACATGAGATGAAGCTAGGTAGATATTTAAGTTTTCTCAGAGTTAGAAGAACCTTGCATTTCCTTGGAGTACTCACAGGGCAACTGTAGTGCAACTCAACGTCAATTCGATTACCGTAATCCCGGAAGGGTGCCCATAATCCTCATTTCAACGCGGGTGTGGATAATCTCTTGCTCATTATACTTTTAGAGGAGGCCTCAAATTCGACGCGAAGCTCATTTTCTCCATCGCGAGATGCAGTATAATGGACAATTGGAAGGGCGAATGAGCCAGAAGATTCTCATTGCAGAGCGCACATAACCGGGAAAATTGAGGTTGAATTATTTGTTGAAATGAAAGATCAAAATGAGAATATAAAATAATATGAGAAATATTTTAAAAATTGCTTTAAAAAGGCACTTCCTAATTATGCAGCTAATTTTTCTTCCGATCGGCCGTGAATTACGGTAAGTCGTCTGCGGCATCTCTGCAATATTTTTCATGATTTGAATTCAAATTTCAGCCAGGCCCGAGAGAGTCTCGCTCTCCTTATATTTACCCGTTTTTCACGTGCATTATGTGTTTTGTTGTACTAGTGTGTTGTTGAATAGCCAATAGAGCTGGTTGCAGTATGAGTGATGGTCAGAACGCGACAGGGCGGCAGCCAGCTCAAGAAAAAGAAGCTGATTCGCCGGCCCAAGCCAAAGGTGGCGACGAAGGTACTGTTATTATTTGATATTGTTGCATTTATATAGTTTCCCATAGTAACTCATAGCGCTTATTACAAATGAAAAATGGAAGCATTTCCCAAGGGGTTTGTGTTTCGAAAATCTGCGAAAGTGTAGTTGCTTTGTTTTTTAAAGGGTAAAAGTGTATTGAAATGGTATTTGCAGCAGTCGACGGTGCAGCTGCAGCCGCGGCAGCGGGTGAGAGCGCGCACAGCCGCAGGCACGTTCGGACCCTCGACGTCGGCAGCACGCCCTCCGCTGCGACCGAGACTGCAGTGAGTTGATTATAATTTTAATAATTTAATAATTTTCCTAGATAAGGCGAGTTTTTGCGATTGACGATAATTCTTTAATTTATTGTCACGATTATGATAATAGCACTTATTTGTCTGTTGTTTGACATATACGATATAGGGAGATCAGATCCGAACCAGTTCAGAACATATGTGATTGTGAGCATGACAGTGGTAGGCCACAATTCGAAATGAGCCAAGTATGCAATCGATTGATATTTGGTACTACTTCCAAATAATATTTTCGTTGATTGGGTTCATGTGGAGGAATATGACCAGGAATCGTAATTGAATATTGAAGATGTGAAACGTATATCTTGCAGGTCGCTAGTCCTGCGACTGGCTCTCCATACGCATCCCTAGCTGCGACGACGGATAGTGATTCGAGCGGATCTATTGAAGCGAGTCGATTAATGTTAATTCTTAAATCAATGGTGATATTGTCACCCATTTGTCCTATGGAATGTAGGGAGATCAGATCCGACCAATTTAGAACATATGTAAAGCGTGAAACGCAATAGTGGTAGGTCACAATTCGAAAAGAGCGCGTAAACCTTTGACCTTTGCGGGAAAATTGCTGCGAACGGAAAAATATCGAAGTTTCCTTGTTGTGGCGGTTGTTTCGGCTTCTAACCCGTCTCATTCATGTATCACGCATATTTTCATTTTTTTTTCTTTTTTTTCACACCGGCGCGTGCCTGTTAGAGCTCGAGAAATGATCCCACTGCCTCTTCATTTTGCACACTCTCTCGCCCACTCGGTCGACGAGAGTGAGTGTGAAATGGAGAGACGGCGTTATCATTTCTCGTGCTCTCGTGCCTGATAACGTACTTGCTTGAACTTTGCCAATCAGGGAGTGGACGTGACGCTGTTCGACCATCATGATCCCCCTGAGGAGGTACGGGCGCGCGATCCCATCATTCGACGCCTCTCCTTCAATACGGTGAGTTCCGCGGGTATGGCGATGAGTACACTTCTAGAATAGAGTCTTCGCCTGCCCTAACTCTATCGAGTTTCTGGCTTGCACCCGTTCTATAGAAACGCGGCGATGGATACACCGAATTTGAAACAATCTAAGACGCCATATTGATAGGGATCAGCCTGACGTCGATCGTTGTATTTGAACTAGTAGCATTTGCTCTACTGATAGATTAATGGTGTTAGCTAGGGATTGATTGTCATTCGGTTAACGTCGCAATTGCCCCTCATTCGTTCACATTTGCAGACCGGATGGACTATCCTCGAAAGGACACCGCCCTTCTCTTCTGAGGGTCAGTTCGTCTATTGTGTTCATTTTTTTCATTAGAGTTCGAAATACGGATTGCCGTCTCTTCATTTCACACTCTCTCTCGCCTCTCTGACCGGCGAGAGAGCGTGCGAAATGAAGGGACGGTGGTATTATTAAATTTATATCATCATTTATTGCGACGCGTTAGCTAGCACACTAATAATCATGTATGTATGTGATAGAGTAGCGCCAGCGGCTAGAAGAGTGCTGATAATGCGGAGGTAGGGCGAACTACAAATTGGTGACCCAAAATGGCTCATACCATTGGTTTTTTTTTCACCCAAAACTAGCTCATACCTTGGGCATTTTTGGGGGCCGAAATTAGCCTTTTCACGTGTGATTTGCAGGTCGCCCTCTCTCGGACGCCCTCCCTCGTAGCCAGTACGCATTCGCACAGGCGCTTCTCTCATCGGACGACGACCCCCGCAGCAGTACCCCACGAATCGGAGCAGTGACGACGACGACCACTCCGCATCGACAATGTCAGACAACGAATTGGAGTTATTTTTAAACCAGAGATCAAATACTACCCTCAAAATGGATCTATGCATTCCAGCCTAATTTGAACAAAAATTAGAGCAAAGCAAACCTTCAAAATGTGTAAAAGCACGCCACAATTTAAGTTTCTTGACATGAGTAGATATTTGACCTCTGCTTTAAACAATCAATACTAGGGTTCTCTTCTTGTAATTTAATTGGATTAGAATTCCGTTGGAATCATTGGAATTCCGGACCCAATTCCATCAAGAGAACCCTAATCATTGCCCAAGAACATTTTTGTGACTTGATTCGTGAAATAGGAAACCCGTCAAACTCAACTTTAGTTGTTGTCATGCCAAGTTGCTCGGAATCGGAGCTGAATGACGCGTGAAATTTGTATTGAGCGGGTGTGGAAAAATATCGTAAAAACTACCTAAAATCAGAAAAAAAACAGATTACGCGTATTTCGAACTTTATCATTTAGTGAGTCGTCTGGACGTGCTGAGCGTGCCCATCTCGAGAACGGCGGCCGTCACTCCGAAGATGGACTTCGTCAAATCCCTCAGGGTCTACGAGGTATATATTTATTTAACGCGGCTACAAATTAGAAAATTATGATGCATTAAAAACGATTTAAGACCATGTCGAATGGCAGGAAATGGCAATTTTGTGGGCGATCACTCAGAGAAACTAGGTAAGATTGTTCTCTGATTATAAAGCCATGTCATTATTCTGTTATTCTTTATTCACCAACTCGAGAATTGTGCGGTAATGATGGGAGTGGGGCAACAGGTTTTGGGGATGGGGTTTTGTGTCAGCCCCTGTTGCAATTTAATATGCAAGGCAGGGAGGACAGATAAGGGAGTTCATCGTAATTTTTTTGCGTATTTTTTTATTGTTGAATACGCATAATTACGTTAAAATGCCAAAAGCCGAAAGAAATGCCAATATTATTCGCAAAAGAAGCCTCATTCATTCCACGGATAACCCGTTTGTGCACGCAGTTTGGAGTTTCACGCACGCATAAAGATCCGACTACGTCATCCTTATTTATTTTATTTTAACGAATGCACGTTATTGAGATATCATTGCAATTATTCAGACACCCGTCGGCCGACCCGTGCAGCAGCCGCAGCAGTTGCAGCCGGTTGCAGCTGCAGCTCACGCGCAGCACCGGAGGGTCGATCTGGCTGCACTCGTCGGGCGCCTGAGCAAGCCGATCGTCCGTCGCGCAGGTTTGACCACAGCCCTAACCGGAATAGCTCCTAATAATGTTTGAGAAGTTGCTTCGCTCCCCCCCCCCCTCAACTCTAGTTGCTCACAAATAAAGGGCTGGTCCCGCTAACGTTATCGTTGTTTGTATGTATCATCCCTTTTTCTCATTTTCACCTTCTCAGTGAATCCTGGTTTAGCCATTTCGAGGCGAGATAGTGTGTGAAATGAAGAGATCGCATTTCGAAAGTCCGTAACTTGACCTTCTTCAGACGTTGCACGTCCGACGAGACAGTGAAGAGAAGCGAGGAGATGAAGCGAGAGGATACGGTAGATTACGGTAGATCCCCTCTCTCCCATGTATTGCTAATGCTTTTGTATCATGCGCACCCATATTCTTTCGATAACACTCATTCATGCAACCATCTAGCTAAGTGATTCGTTCACAGTTCATTTTCTGATTTTCTTTGTACGATGGACTTGTGAGGAAAAGGTCCATCTAGGTAATCATTTTCACTGTAGATTAGTCATTCTTTGTTTCACAATTTTGAGACACGAACTTATTCTGGGCAATTAGCAGTTTCAAGGTTATTAGTTGCATATAAGGATTCATAGCTAATCACACACACTAGCTCACACGTTGGATTATTGTAACAATCATCTCGCTTTCCACCGTAATCATTTTACTTGTTCTACCATCATCCTTGCTGTACGCTATATTTTAAAGAAGCTGATCATGTATTCTGCCATATTTTGATCGATCCAGATAAATACTACTAAACATTATTTTTGTTTTATCTGCGGTCTACAGGTCAGATCCCTGCTGGATTTCTTTGTAGTTCATGTGAATCGGTTTAATTACCTCAGTTTTTTTTGTGCATTCGAAACTCGTTTCACCATGTGCCGAGCGCTTTTCACTTTGTGTACAGTTTACGCTGATAAACTTCCTATTTGGAGTTGTCAAATACGAATAATCGTCACCATACGTTTTCGTTACCCACCTAGGACTGAGAATACATAGTGGTCTGAGATTGATAACCACAGTTGAAAGGGGTATTTTGAACGCGTGATATGTAGTGGCCTGGTAGTTGACTAGGTTCAAAATATGTGTCCTGATATGTATGATCGTGACATTTTGCCATTTGAGATCCTCGTAATGTCTTTGTGTACAGTTTACGCTAATAGACTTCCTATTTGGAGTGGCCGGTACTATAACGGATGACAACCGTTTGATGAGAATCAACAGTTTGAGCGGCGTAGTATTCTGCCAGGGTGTTCTAAACATCGCAAACGGATAAAATTTATTTTGGTCGGTGCTCATCCGAAATAGTAGCCAAATACGAATAACCATCACAATATTCTTCTACGAAGTCTCTATTTAGTTTTTCATCGCAGTTTCTCTATTTCTCTTCTATCGGCGGCCAGGTTTTACATTTAATTGTCCATTTGAGCTCCTCGTCATGGCGGCGCGATCTGTTGCTCTGCTCACTTCTCGTCCGTCGTCGTTGTCGGCATTCTTCGTCAGTCGTCTGCTCACCACCGCCACGCAGACCTGTGCCAAGTATGTACCCTTTTGATACCTAAGCTGGCCTAACCAGTGGGTTACCCAGCTAGCGTTGTCTTACGACTGCATAATCGCTTGACGTGGAAACACCTTTATCTTTTACCTATGTTAACGGGCAGTTTCTAGGGTTGACGAAAGGAAAACGATTTCAAATCAGAAGAGAGAGAGAGAGTTTCGACTGCGAGTTCGAACTTTCAACCCAAGTAGTTTCCCTGTTCTACTCAAATCCCGTCATATTTTGCTCAAAACACAGGATTGTTTAAAATTTCGAACGGGTATCCGAAATTTTGTTTGCACAACTGTGACATGTCAGGTGTGACTCGGCAGCGCCCGCTCGGTCGTCTCCTGATGTGAAAGGAGAGCGCAAGGACCATGCGAGGTTTCTTCTTTCTTACCTATTTCATATCTTCTTTAATCACCCCCTCCCCTCTCTTTATTCCACGTCATAACACCAATATTAATTTTTGCCAGTTCCGAGCTACTGGCGAGTTTGTGTTCGCGCATTTGTTTATGTTGATATAAAGATTATTATTGAGGACGTTCTACCGTTGTGAGATGGCGACGACGCCCTCCCTTCCATCGGAGAAGGCGGCCAAGCCGGCGGGCGACAGCACCCTCCCCTTCGGCAAGTACCTCTTTCCATGGTTCGATTACTTGGGGTTCGCAAAACCACCTAATGTTAGTTGAATTTAGAAATTTGTGATCGAATGCTTCGAATGTGGGTTGCAATATTCACAGTGGTACCACGAGCAGTCAAAATGTGGGTTGGATAGGTGCCCGAAATGGTAAAAATGCAGGATGATTGTGCAATTTTTGTGCAACCGAAAGTGAGAGCAGCGAAATGAGAGATGGAATAGAATTTTTTGCTCACCTCAGCGCGTACTACTCGGACCACATGATCGACGTGGACTGGACGATGAAGGGAGGATGGGGAAGGCCCAGTCTACACCGAATCCAGCCCCTCCAACTGCATCCTGGCGCCAAGGTAGGGTGTCGCCGTGGTCTGTTTCCCGGTCATTTTCTCAATATTTGTTATACACGCTATTACTATTTGACCCCTGTAACGCTACGCAATTTGGCCGATAGCGACGCCGTAATGAGATAAATAAAGAGGTCCCTCCTTTTCGTACACACTTTCTCGCAGTTTTCTCCCATTTCGACGCCCCTATTGATGTGGAATGCCGCAACCATTCACCCAATAATCCTGAAATTTAATCCAAGAAATTACAAATTGGTAAAATTATTAACATTCCTGAAGGTGCTGCACTACGCGATCGAGCTATTCGAGGGCATGAAGGCGTATCGGGGCGTGGACAACAGAATACGTATCTTCCGACCCGATATGAACATGGCCAGGATGAACAGGTGGCAACGGGTTTCAACGATGAGACTAGACAAAATCGAGGACTAATTGTAAAGCACCCGATATTTGAAGCAAAACCCGCCAAATTCAACATAATTTACTCCAAACCTCCATTTTGGTTGGTTGTTGGACGATGCTTACTTCTAAAGTGTGCCTTGTTTTTCGAACTACGGATAAATTCTGATGCCCCTCCGAACCGCGGCAAGATGCTCAAAACATCATTGTACGGCTCCAGTGGAGCCTAACTAAATTCTCCTAGATAGTCCCTGATAATGTAATAATGTAAGGGGTTTGTGCCTTTTTTGAAGTATTTTTTCACCCCGAAATGCATGCCTTTCCAGAACGGCAGCTCGATGCGCCCTTCCGACGTTCGATTCCGCCGAGCTGATCACCATGATCGCCGATCAGGTAAGGCTACCCAGGGTGGTAGCGACCCCGGTTGCGAAAGGTAAGGACCCCGAGAAAGCATTAGACAGCAGGGTACGTAGTCCGTCTCCAACAGCTGTCCTTCTCAGTGGATCCCACCTAGCGTTGTCACACGAATGTGAAATCGCTTGACCTGGATACACCTTTACCTGTTTTTAAAACTTTTTTTATAACGTTTACCGGTCAGATCCGTCTCGATCGAGAGTGGGTGCCCGCCTCCGCCACCTCCTCCCTCTACATTCGGCCCACCCTCATCGCCACTGATGTGAGTACCGTAACCCTCTCGGTAAACTACCGTAACCCCTAAATAGGATGCAGTAACCCTCTAAAGACTTCCGTATCCATCCTAAGACTTCCTTATCACTCCTTAGACTATTCAAAACTCTCTTTAGGCTTCCGTAATTCCGTAACCTCCCATCAGAAAAACGTAATCAATCAATAATTCTTTGCAGAAGACGCTGGGCGTGGGCGCTCCTCATGCGGCGAAGCTGTTCGTCGTCACGTGCCCCGTGGGCGCGTACTTCCCGTCCGGCTTCCAGCCCGTGTCCCTTCTCGCCGACTCACAGTTAGTGCTTGCTGTTGAGCGACCGAGACCTTACAACAGTGTGGTTGTGCACCGGGCGCTTGCCGCCCATCAAGAGGAGCAATCGAAGGATCGACTAGGACGCCGCCACACACCGCAGTGTGGTTGTGCACCGGGCGCTTGCCGCCCATCAAGAGGAGCAATCGAAGGATCGACTAGGCCGCTGCCACACACCGCAGTGTGGTTGTGCACCGGGCGCTTGTCGCCCCATCAAGAGGAGCAATCGAAGGATCGACTAGGCCGCCGCCACACACCGCAGTGTGGTTGTGCACCGGGCGCTTGTCGCCCCATCAAGAGGAGCAATCGAAGGATCGACTAGGCCGCCGCCACACACCGCAGTGTGGTTGTGCACCGGGCGCTTGTCGCCCATCAAGAGGAGCAATCGAAGGAAGGACGAAGAGGAGGCGGTGATAGGCGTGGCGGGTGGGTGGGCCTATCACTGCAACAATCGAAGGATGGACTTGGCCGCCGCCACACACCGCAGTGTGGTTGTGCACCGGGCGCTTGCCGCCCATCAAGAGGAGCAATCGAAGGATCGACTAGGCCGCCGCCACACACCGCAGTGTGGTTGTGCACCGGGCGCTTGTCGCCCCATCAAGAGGAGCAATCGAAGGATCGACTAGGCCGCCGCCACACACCGCAGTGTGGTTGTGCACCGGGCGCTTGTCGCCCCATCAAGAGGAGCAATCGAAGGATCGACTAGGCCGCCGCCACACACCGCAGTGTGGTTGTGCACCGGGCGCTTGTCGCCCCATCAAGAGGAGCAATCGAAGGATCGACTAGGCCGCCGCCACACACCGCAGTGTGGTTGTGCACCGGGCGCTTGTCGCCCCATCAAGAGGAGCAATCGAAGGATCGACTAGGCCGCCGCCACACACCGCAGTGTGGTTGTGCACCGGGCGCTTGTCGCCCCATCAAGAGGAGCAATCGAAGGATCGACTAGGCCGCCGCCACACACCGCAGTGTGGTTGTGCACCGGGCGCTTGTCGCCCCATCAAGAGGAGCAATCGAAGGATCGACTAGGCCGCCGCCACACACCGCAGTGTGTGCACCGGGCGCTTGTCGCCCCATCAAGAGGAGCAATCGAAGGATCGACTAGGCCGCCGCCACACACCGCAGTGTGGTTGTGCACCGGGCGCTTGTCGCCCCATCAAGAGGAGCAATCGAAGGATCGACTAGGCCGCCGCCACACACCGCAGTGTGGTTGTGCACCGGGCGCTTGTCGCCCATCAAGAGGAGCAATCGAAGGAAGGACGAAGAGGAGGCGGTGATAGGCGTGGCGGGTGGGTGGGCCTATCACTGCAACAATCGAAGGATGGACTTGGCCGCCGCCACACACCGCAGTGTGGTTGTGCACCGGGCGCTTGCCGCCCATCAAGAGGAGCAATCGAAGGATCGAATAGGCCGCCGCCACACACCGCAGTGTGGTTGTGCACCGGGCGCTTGTCGCCCATCAAGAGGAGCAATCGAAGGAAGGACGAAGAGGAGGCGGTGATAGGCGTGGCGGGTGGGTGGGCCTATCACTGCAACGATCGAAGGATGGACTTGGCCGCCGCCACACACCGCAGTGTGGTTGTGCACCGGGCGCTTGCCGCCCATCAAGAGGAGCAATCGAAGGATCGACTAGGCCGCCGCCACACACCGCAGTGTGGTTGTGCACCGGGCGCTTGCCGCCCATCAAGAGGAGCAATCGAAGGATCGACTAGGCCGCCGCCACACACCGCAGTGTGGTTGTGCACCGGGCGCTTGTCGCCCCATCAAGAGGAGCAATCGAAGGATCGACTAGGCCGCCGCCACACACCGCAGTGTGGTTGTGCACCGGGCGCTTGTCGCCCCATCAAGAGGAGCAATCGAAGGATCGACTAGGCCGCCGCCACACACCGCAGTGTGGTTGTGCACCGGGCGCTTGTCGCCCCATCAAGAGGAGCAATCGAAGGATCGACTAGGCCGCCGCCACACACCGCAGTGTGGTTGTGCACCGGGCGCTTGTCGCCCATCATGAGGAGCAATCGAAGGAAGGACGAAGAGGAGGCGGTGATAGGCGTGGCGGGTGGGTGGGCCTATCACTGCAACAATCGAAGGATGGACTTGGCCGCCGCCACACACCGCAGTGTGGTTGTGCACCGGGCGCTTGCCGCCCATCAAGAGGAGCAATCGAAGGATCGACTAGGCCGCCGCCACACACCGCAGTGTGGTTGTGCACCGGGCGCTTGTCGCCCCATCAAGAGGAGCAATCGAAGGATCGACTAGGCCGCCGCCACACCGCAGTGTGGTTGTGCACCGGGCGCTTGTCGCCCCATCAAGAGGAGCAATCGAAGGATCGACTAGGCCGCCGCCACACACCGCAGTGTGGTTGTGCACCGGGCGCTTGTCGCCCCATCAAGAGGAGCAATCGAAGGATCGACTAGGCCGCCGCCACACACCGCAGTGTGGTTGTGCACCGGGCGCTTGCCGCCCATCAAGAGGAGCAATCGAAGGATGGACTAGGCCGCCGCCACACACCGCAGTGTGGTTGTGCACCGGGCGCTTGCCGCCCATCAAGAGGAGCAATCGAAGGATCGACTAGGCCGCAGCACACACCGCAGTGTGGTTGTGCACCGGGCGCTTGTCGCCCATCAAGAGGAGCAATCGAAGGATCGACTAGGCCGCCGCCACACACCGCAGTGTGGTTGTGCACCGGGCGCTTGTCGCCCCATCAAGAGGAGCAATCGAAGGATCGACTAGGCCGCCGCCACACACCGCAGTGTGGTTGTGCACCGGGCGCTTGTCGCCCCATCAAGAGGAGCAATCGAAGGATCGACTAGGCCGCCGCCACACACCGCAGTGTGGTTGTGCACCGGGCGCTTGTCGCCCATCAAGAGGAGCAATCGAAGGAAGGACGAAGAGGAGGCGGTGATAGGCGTGGCGGGTGGGTGGGCCTATCACTGCAACAATCGAAGGATGGACTTGGCCGCCGCCACACACCGCAGTGTGGTTGTGCACCGAGCGCTTGCCGCCCATCAAGAAGAGCAATCGAAGGTTCGACTAGGCCGCCGCCACACCGCAGTGTGGTTGTGCACCGGGCGCTTGTCGCCCCATCAAGAGGAGCAATCGAAGGATCGACTAGGCCGCCGCCACACACCGCAGTGTGGTTGTGCACCGGGCGCTTGCCGCCCATCAAGAGGAGCAATCGAAGGATGGACTAGGCCGCCGCCACACACCGCAGTGTGGTTGTGCACCGGGCGCTTGCCGCCCATCAAGAGGAGCAATCGAAGGATCGACTAGGCCGCAGCCACACACCGCAGTGTGGTTGTGCACCGGGCGCTTGTCGCCCCATCAAGAGGAGCAATCGAATGATAGACCGAGGCCGCCGCCACACACCGCAGTGTGGTTGTGCACCGGGCGCTTGTCGCCCATCAAGAGGAGCAATCGAAGAATGGACCGAGGCCGCCGCCACACACCGCAGTGTGGTTGTGCACCGGGCGCTTGTCGCCCCATCAAGAGGAACAATCGAAGGATGGACCAAGGACGCAGCCACACACCGCAGTGTCACAAACAATTACCGCTACATACTCTGTATGCAGTTGGACTACATCGTGGAGGAGGAGGAGGAATCTTCGGTGGTGATGGGGGTGGTCGGTGGAGGGCCTCATCACAAACAATTGCCGCTACATACTCTGTATGCAGTTGGACTAAATCGTGGAGGAGGAGGAGGAATCTTCGGTGGTGATGGGGGTGGTCGGTGGGAGGGCCTCATCACAACAATTGCCGCTACATACTCTGTATGCAGTTGGACGACATCGTGGAGGAGGAGGAGGAATCTTCGGTGGTGATGGGGGTGGTCGGTGGGAGGGCCTCATCACAAACAATTGCCGCTACATACTCTGTATGCAGTTGGACGACATCGTGGAGGAGGAGGCACCTGCCCACGTATGATTGTGCCTAGCAAGATGGTGTGTCCGAAGTTAGTGCTCATAACTGTACTCGATGGGCTTTCCCGTACGGTCGACCGAGACGTTACAAGTAGAGAGGGTTTGCTAGATGCGGCAGGTTAGAGGGCTGGGGCGTACTTTCCTTCCCGTCTCCAACCCGCTTGTACCTCCCAGTTCGTGCTCGTTTTCATTTACGGTCAATCGAGACCTTACAATTCGAGTGTGATCATACTTCACTCCCCATCGAGTGAAACATTAAAAGTGCCTCTGGAAAACCAGTGAGAAATAGCCTGGGAGACCGTTGAGAAATTCAAATTCTCTGAGGTTTCCTAGCCGCCCTTTTGATATTTTCTCACCGAAGAGTGAGGTGAGAAAATTGCAAAGATATGTATTTTTTCTGAGTGATGCGAGGTCCACTGATTGTGCGAGGAAACAGGGTAGCTCTCTCAGGTTCTTTATCATAGCTCTGATGGCTTAAATACCCCGCATGACAAGACAAATAGAGCGGATCAGGGGAAGATAGATGCTATCAGAAGAAAATACGAAATGATTCAACAGGAGATCAGAGACGGTACCATTAAGTTTGAAATAGAAGAGAGGGAGCTCTATCTCGTTCTCAGATTCGTGCGTGCCTTCCCCGGGGGTGTGGGCGCGTACAAGATGGGCTGTAACTACGCGCCCACCATCGATGTCGCGAAGTCGGCGGCGCGGAAGGGATGTCAGCAGGTGAGGGTCGAGGTTTCAATCATAGATGGAAAAAGCTTGTCTCGAAAGCTACGTGGAATTTGAAAACATACCTCGCATTCGAGGTTTAAGTTAACAAGGAATGTAGCCAAAGATACTAAGCAATACACGACATTCATAGAATTAGTCGAAAATTACCTAAAAAGATTCAAATGATCTTGTGTTAGAACGCTTGTTCAATTCTATAACGTGGTTTATTGATTCACACACTCCCTTTTCGTAGAGATCGTGATTGACTGGTGATAAGAATTGCTAGGATGATGTAGGGTATTAATTAGTCCAGAAGCGAAGTTTTAGAGAAAATAACCCAGTTTGAAAACGAGAAAATAAAGAGAAAAACTTAAATGATGTACCCGTGCTGCAGGTGCTGTGGCTGTCGGGCGAGAACGAGGAGCTCACGGAGGTGGGCACGATGAACATCTTCGTGCTGTGGAAGAATGAGGAGGGCGATCTCGAGCTGGTGACGCCACCGCTCGACCGGGGTATCGTTGCGAGATATCTTAGTGGCACTGCTGGGCTCTATCTCAACTAGGTTATGGGAGCTCCATAGGAGAAATTGGAAACGATTTTCGGAACCCCCTAGTAGAACAGAATGCATTTCTGCGGAGCTCTCTACAATCTAGCGTATGATTGCCCGCCAGTGCTTGTTGAAACCAATTCGGGAATTTTAATCAGCGAAGTGATCATTCGAATAAGACGAATTTTGAGAGAGTCGTCCTTTGTTCTCTCTCTAATTGGAAACCAATGAGAAATGGAGTTTAATTATGAAATGATAATCCAATTAATTCCAATAAATCGAAATAAGAGCAACTTCAGGTCTCATTCTGCCTGGTGTCACGCGTGATTCCCTGCTCGCCCTCGGTAGAGAATACGGCGAATTCAAGGTGAATTTGAGTTTTACTCTTGGGCTATATCCCTGCGTCTGAGATTTATTCGTGAAACCTCCAAGAGAAATATTTCAAATTTACCGAGCCTTCCAACAACTAGCGGTTGAATCTACAGCAGTAATTAGAGCCGCAGCCACTATTTGTAGTAACAAAATTTTTTTCGGTTTTCTCATTGTCTCCTAACCTTGTCGCATGTCGACGCCGTAAGATAGTGTTTCATGTGTCCACATTTAGTCCGATTCCCTCTAGCCTCGTGGTAATTTGAATATGCGATAAACATATTGTTAATATTATTCTAGGTGTCCGAGCGCGCCTTCACCATGGAGGACGTGAGAGCGGCACTCAATCAGGACAGGGTGAGTGAGGATTACGGTAGCATACGTAGTACGGTAGTGATGACAATTCGTTATACGGATCACGGGGTTATTTGTACATAATAGATGATTTTGAATAATTGATGGCTCTAATAGATGATTCCACCTAGTGCATGATAGTGTACGGTCCCAATTCGAATCGTCGGATTACGGTAGTCCGTCGTCTGTTATCGATTGACCCGCTCCTCCTTGTAGCTTCTGCAAATGTTCGGCGCTGGCACTGCGTGCGTCGTGTCGCCCGTCGGAGAGATCGTCTACCACAACAGGTACGGTAGCCACACCATGAGATGAGTACTGTAATGCGGTAGAGTACGGTAGTCGAATCGAAGGGGTACGGTTCCTGCAAGATTACGGTAACGCGACCCGATCAAATCCACTGGTATAAGGTGATGGGCTCCACTTTAGACGGCTCAAATATTAGGTTACGGCTGAGAAATTTAGAACATTGCCCATTCTGGTCGTCTGAAGTAGTGCCAGGTTATTTTGGTATTCGAATCGAGTAGTACATCAATTATTTACTATGAAAGCTCAATTAATTCGCTTGAAACACTCAAAATAACCTTCTCCCTCGGGAAGTCACAGTATGAAGAATTCCCACCTATCTTCATCACGCCTCACATGGATAGTGGAATGGTTTGACTCTCTCATTTTCCCACTATCTCTCGCTTCTCTGACCGACGAGAGACCATTGCGAAATGAGAGAGTCAGACGATAGTTCCATGAAAAAAAATATTATTATTACAGAAACACGGGTAGCTACGAGACGTGGGCCATTCCCACGATGGCCGCGAAGCCGAATCTGATGCAGAGATTCTACGACCACATCACCGACATTCAGTACGGTCGCACCGATCGACCCGAATGGGTCTTCGAGGCACGGGAGTAAGATGACGTCATCTACCTGCTTCCCCACCCATCTTATCGCCAGTTAAGGGCCAAGCCTAGCCGATTCGTAGATATTCTTCATCCCTATTATCCTTTTATTATTCTGACAATGAGATGGATAATTGATGCGCACGGAACGCAGTTCGTGCGATACATTCAATGCAAGATGCTCAACCAATCTATCAGTTTATATCTTCTAGCTAAAGAAAGTGCCCTACCCTTTCCTCCCAAATGTTTAAACGGGTTTGTCTTCACTCAACTTTCTTCCCATCTTACTCGTTTCTTTGCTACGGTGCTTAGGACACACATCCAGTCTTTGTTTCGCTTTTTAATGATTACCTAAGGTGGTATAACTGTCCAAGTCTCCCGGTACCGTATTCTCCATGTAGTAATAGCAGTAATTTGTCTTCTGTTCGTTGTTTTGTTCGTTATTTCACTTACTGTTTTTCCTTGTTGTTAATTTTCCCGACTTTAAATAAACAAATTGACGAGGAAAAAGTCATGCGTTTTTTATATTACATCTTGTGTACTGAACCGTTCAAAAGTGTTTGTGAATTCGACGACCTTTGATCTCTGAAAGAGAATGATCTTTGATCTTTTGAGGATAATCGTTTCAGTGTGATTACTCTGCTCTACATAGGTTCGAAGCGACATGTTTTTATCGTAATGAGTTTAGCTTTTAGCCAAGATAGTCTATCGATCGATAATCGGTCTACGGTAGCTCCGCGGTAGGTCTACTAGTCCTTTTGCGTGAATGACGGAGCGTCAGATGTGCGAGTTCGCGCCTTCGTGCATGCACTCACTTTCTGCAACAGATTACGGTAGCCACACAACCGCACTACGGATTACGGTACCTTTCTGTTCTTGGGTATTCTCTTCTTGGTGCTCTCAGTAGCCGTCTCGCCCGTCTTGCTTGCGTCGTACTGTAATCGATCGAGGATACTGTAGGGTACCGCATCTTGATTACCGTAGACTACCGTATCCTTACCGTACCTTGATTACTGTGGCTACCGTGACCCTACAGTACCATGAATGTGCTCTTCTTCTTCCTGCCTCCGCCACTGTACTTGTTCCGGCTGCCCGACTGCCGTGCGCCACTCGTTCGCTTCGGCGGGATACGAGCACCCTTAAGAGGTTACTGTAGGATACGGTGGAGAGAATGGGGATACTGTAGTCGAGGAGACGCGGTAGGTGCTTGAATGAAGAGTTCATCTCTACATACTCTCTCGACACCAGTGATAAAGCACGAGGAATTCGGATGCCAGAATGAAGATTGCGTCTCTTCAAATCGCTACTCTGACCGGTGAAGAATGAAGAGCCGGATTCTTCATCAACCGAAATCCTAACTATCCCATTCTCAACCTACCGGTCGTTCCGAGGTCGTTGCATCTGCCTTCGACGGGTCCCTCGTCTGATCAATTGTCGTGTCTCGCGTCTGGTCGATGGTGTGAGTTGGCTCCTGAAGGGTTGGCAGGAATACGGTATCGAATCGATACTACAGTAATCTGCGTGGTACGGTATACCTTCGTGCCTTCGATGGTGGGGTCCACGGTAGAGGTCGGTTGCTCGCTCGATGCTTGCTGCAAATAAGTCAGTTTGCGATTGGCGTCCAACTACCGTAGTCCACGGTATACCTACCGTAGTCTCGACGAGGACCGTTTCGTGCTGTGTTGATTGCTGCAAAGGCGATGCGGATCATTGTGGGGATACGGTAGTCAGTTCGCGATAGGCGACATCATGACTACCGTATCACACTGCTCACCAACGAGGCCCCAGTCTTCTTCTTGCGACCCTTTTTCTTCTTCTTATTGGCCTCTTCAGCCTGAATTGATCTTTGATCTCTGCCCCGAGTACAGTAGTCTCCCCCACCTCTCCTGGGAACGGATCGTCCTTGGCCGTGACATCATCGAAGATCTGGAGCAAGTCAGTTCACGATAACAAGTTACCGTACTCCTACAGTAACCACATCTTGCATGTAGATTTCGTCGTCACCCTCGCTCGAGGATGCCGCCGCGCCGTATATGGATATCCGAACGGACCCCCGATTCTCGTCCTGAAAAAGATCTTTGATCTTCCTTGGACTACGGTAGCTTGATCTTTGATCTCTCGTACCTTCTTCTCCGATTCCTCCCTCTTGTGCTTCTTCCTTACGCCTTTCTCCTCGTCACAATTTGCATCTTTACATGGGCCCGAGTTGGGCTGTGGTGGGAGCTGAATGGATCGGTTGATCTTTGATCTTTGATCTCATCGGGATACCGGGGTCGGCTTTTTCGTTCCGTTTGGTATGGTGCTAGACGTCGTCGCTGTCGCGGTCGCCTTTTTCGACGCTGTGTCCGTGTTCCTGAAGGGAAGTTACGGTAGGATACGGTAGAACCGATTGCTCTTCAGTTACAGTATCCCGATCTGTTAGACATTGATTTACAGTGTTCTCCCGTAATCTACCGTTCTCACGAAACGGTTACTTTAGAGGGAATAATCGATTCTACCGTAATCTACCGTACAACCGATTCGGCTTACTGTATGGGTATAATCGATGCCACCGTAATCCACAGTACTCACGAAATGGGCTGTGATGGATGGCTCTCGTTTGTGGTCCGTTGTGCCTCCTTCTTCCGCTCCCGAGCGCACGTGATGATCGAAACGAACAGCGACAGGGCGATGCACACAAACACCAGATTGGTGTGCACGATTACTGTAGGAGGGATACGGTAGGTTTTGATTAACGAAGGATACTGTACCATTGAAGAAGGCCACGGGCTGGACGGTGAGCCACTCGAAAACGAACATCCGGTCGGGGACGCTCGACGAAGCAGCCGTCACTGCTCACAAGGAACAGGAAGAATGAAGGCGCGATGAGGGAGGTGAGCTGCTTTTATAGAGGAAATAATTAAAAATTACAATTTAAATAAATAAATAAATTATTTCTCGAAATTTGCAATTAAAATAAATTGAGAGTGCGCTCTATCGACGCGCTCCAACTCTAATATTTTTACGAGATTACGGTAATTCAGCTTCTCTCTTTCACTCTTTCTTTTATTCACGTGCAATACCTGTTTTTGTTGTATTATTTACGCTGCTGTATAGCCAACCGAGCTTTTTTGCAGTATTATGAGTGATGGTCAAAACGCGACAGGGCGGCAGTCAGCTCAAGAAAAAGAAGTTGATTCGCCGGCCCAAGCCAAAGGTGGCGACGAAGGTACTATTTTTCATGTTGTTGCATTGATTTAGTTGTTTTAGTCCATATCGCTTATTATAAATGCAAAATGGAAGCATTGCCCAAGGGGTTAGAGTTTCGAAAATTGGCGAAAGTGTTCTTGTTTTTTTTTTTTTAAGTATTTAGGTGTAGTGAAATATTTGTTTTGAAATATTTCGAAATGGTATTTGCAGCAGTCGACGGTGCAGCTGCAGCCGCAGCAGCGGGTGAGAGCGCGAACAGCCGCAAGCGCGCCCGGGTCTTCGACCTCGGTAGCATGCTCTCAGCTGCGACCGCGACTGCCCAAGGTCGTGCTGGGCAAACTGAAGAAAGGAAAAGGTTCGCTATTCGAATTCGTTATTTTTATATTACTGAGAAAAAAAAGTTTTGCCTGTTTGTGATCATTCTTATTTAAATTAGCATATAAATCTTTGTTAGAATAGCACTGGTCACTTTTGTGTTTTTGTGAGACAATGATATTCCATCAGTTTCAATTGTTCCTTGCGCTAGTTATTAGAACGGAATTCATTCTTCTGACATTGAATAGTGAACTATTGTAATTGCTAATTGCAGGCTGGAAGAAGCCGAAAAGAAAGCCGCTGGTGGCGCGGACCCTCAAGAGATCGCCCAAGCAGGAACGAACAGCCGAACTATTGCAGTTAGTTGATCAAAGTTAATTGTTAAATCAATGGTCTGGAATATGTTAAAAACGGCCCGTTTGTTTGTTGGTCGATATATCTTATGTATTGACGAGATACGATCAAATTAGCCCATCAGTTACATTCACAATCCTAAAAGTGCAAATTATGTAATCGTTTGATGTTTGATAGTATTTCCCATAATATTGCTCGTTGATTGTGTTCATGTCGAGGAAAGTAAAATCAAGATTCCCCATCACCCCGGATAATATTGAATATGTGAAACTTGTATCTTTCAGGTCGCTAGTCGAGCGACTGACTCTGCATACGCATCCCTAGCTGCGACGACGGATGATGATGGTGAGCCAATTTGTATTGTTTTGATCTCATAAATTTCTAGAAATAGTAAGGAGTTGTTGTCAAAACACATGTGGCTTCGCGAAGCAAATTTACGATATTTTTCAGTCGTCTTTCATCAGCGTGATTCATTTTTTATTCACATACTCTGAAATGCCAGATATTTTGTGGTGCGCTTGCTGCATACAAACATTGTGGCTCACACACTTTCGATTGTACTCACGGCTGGTTTCTCTATATTCAATGTTTAAAATATTGATATTGTAGTAGTAGCAATAATTGTTTCCCAGACGACGAAGACTTTCTCCCCATGCTTCCGCCCGGATTCAAGCCCGATCAGTCAGTGATCGTCAAGGATGATGAGGAGAAGGCCAAGATCAAGGTGAACGGGGAATTCGTGAATACCATCGTTTGCTTCGTTTTACAAGCCTTGTTACCAAAAAGAGCCATTTTGTTAGCTGTTTTAGATGAGGCCATTTAGGGCGACATAGAAGGGCCACTACGTAAGAAGACCATTCTGGTTTAGCAGCTTTAAGAGCAATTAGTAGCTTTGGTATTCTAAGAAGAGCGTTGTGTAGCATTGATTACTTTGTAATTTTATTTTTTGACCACTGCATATACAGCTCATCGACAGTGAAATGCCGATGTGATTATAATATTCGCATGCAACCCGATTGTTACTGGGCTGAAATTTGTTTATTTTCGAAATTAATTGTTTTATTTATTTATTTAATTAATTAATTTATTTATTAATTCACAGGCAGCGGAGGGTGACGAGGAAGAGGACGACGACGAGTACGAAGATTACGCCAACGGAGAGGGAGTGAGTGACAATTATGGGGAACGAGTGAAACGGAAATGTGACAGTATGGACTAGGGTTGGCTAAACGATAACGGTTTAACGAATCGTTACGGGGTAGAGGTCACGTAGCGAATCGCTAAAACCGTTAAAACCGCTACGTCTCGCAAGCACCTCCGCGTTGCGGTCGCTATATCTTTAGAGAGGGCGTTCTAGACGCGCCGGGTTGGAGAGAGCAGAGGGAGGGAGAGAAAAGGGGGCGGAGTTAGGAAAGAGACGTAGCGGTTTTAACGGTTTTAGCGATTCGCTACCCTCTTCCTCTCTCGTAGCGATTCGCTACGTGACCTCTCCCCTATAGCGATTCGTTTAGACCGTATTGCCAACCCTAGTATGGACTATTTTAAAAGTGCATACATTTCTATTAGTTTGTTCAATTATATTGATTCAATAGGCACAATTTTGCCAACGGAGAGGGAGTGAGTGGCCTATTAAGGGGATGGGGTGAAACGGGGATGTGACAGGATGGACTATTTTACAGGGGGATTTCACTTTGGTAACAAATTCCACTCGCTTGGATTCATTAGTTACGTTTAGGTTGACTCTAGTGTAAATAAGGGGATGGGGTGAAACGGCGGTGTCACATGGATCAGTTTTCCCCTTAGAATTCTAAGTTACACCCGCAGCATTTAAGATCCATTGTCTGCTAATTGAATCTAATGAAGGTCCGTTTGCGATAATTTGTTTGAATTCGGGCTTAATTTACGATTATTTATGACGATAAAGCTAGCTCTGAAATATTCTAAAATAATAATTTTCAGATCCCCACGACGGCGCTGATTCCGACGTCGTGTGAAGCAAAGATTCAGCACGGAGCGAAGCCGGTGAGTGCGGGTTTCAAAGGGGGAGGGGAGGGGAGGTAGGCAGCTTCTTGCAAGTTTGAAGTTGATAATTTCTGCCTAAAGCAATGATTTCTCCTCTGCCCCTTTAAAACCAAGGATTCGCTGACTTTGGCTTGAGAAGCCGGCGTTCTAGGCTATATTTATCTCTGAAAAATCAGTTTCCCTCATTGGAATTTTAAGTTTCACCCGCAGCATTCAAGATCCATTGCCTGGTTATAGAAGCAAATGCGGGTCTGTTTGCAATATTTACTGTTCCAACCATCATGCTCATCATGCATTTTCGTTCCTACCGGGCCGGTAATCAAACCACTATATATTTAATGGAATCAGTCGTCAGACCACAATATATCCATAATAAAAATCCATTAGACTCGTAGTGTCAGACCACTGCATATTATTCGTCCCCGATGGGCTCAATGATAGTGTATGTTGGCAGTCGAGTATATCGCATTGCAGGTCTCGTCGCTCTGTTTTGATCATCAAGGAGCGCGCATCGTCTCCGGCGGCCAGGACTACAATGTGTGCCTCTTCGATTTCGCGAAGAGGACCATGGACTGAGGCCGGATCGGACACTGACGCCCTGCGAGAGGTACGGTAATGAGAGAAGGGGGGCAATATTGGGCACTTCTATGTTTTTGGCATACCCTTTCCTTGCAGAGTGTTTCGCTCCCTATTATTCTTATTCCCTATCACATTCAAAGCTGTTGCTGAAAACCGAAGAAGTTCCCGCGGGTTTGCAGATTCAAATAATGTCGATTTTCAGTCACGTGATCTTCTCGCTGGCCTTCAATGCGAACGGAGAGACGTTGGCCATCGGATCTGGCGCCGCCCAGATTCGCTTACTCGACAGGAAGGGCAGCCAATGGGCGGAAACCGTTCGGTGAGTAGGGGGGAGGGGGGGGGGGGTGAGAGCTAGAAGGTTGCTCTTGAAATTGGGCTACGGATGTAACTTAGATGCCGCTGGTGCTGTACAAATTGGTTGCTTTTTTGTTGAAGATTCTGTCGTTTTTTCAAACAATTATTAAGTAATTGGATGTCAGTGCACTCAACATCAATGTTGTTTGGCGTTTTTAAACGGTCCTTAATCTGTCAATAATCTAATATACTCGGATTCATTGCAGGGGCGATCAATACCTGGTGGATCTCGCCCACACGAAGGGCCACACCGCGGCCATCAATTGCATCGTGTGGAATCCGCTGGTGAAGACGGAGTTCCTCTCCGCGTCCGATGATGGGTACGGTAGGGAAGGGGGGGGGGAGTTGGGGTACGGTAGCGAGTACTGTGGGAGAACGGTGGACGGGGTGCTGTAATACGGTAACTGGGTACGGTAGTTTCGGGATACAGTGCCTAAGTAGGCGTACGGTAGATCTGGATGCAATAAGGCAACTGGGTACGGTAGCGAGTGCTGAACCAAAGTAGGAATACGGTAGATTAGAAACCTATTCAAATTGGATACGTATTGTGTGCTATTCCGAAAAGTGTTGTAAGAGATGAAGGTGCTCTGTCAGTATGCGCTGTGAAAGTTACGATGTATTAATTATCGATTGATTACAGATCGCTTCGATTGTGGAGCACGGACGACTTCAAGGTCATCACAAAGTGCATCAACACGCATCAAAAAGTGAGTTTGATAGCACTTTTTCATATTGTGGAAATTAAAATAAGAAATCAACACAAGTTTGCATCAAATAAATATCTAACTATCTTCTCAAACATGTGAAAATATTCGCTCAGTCAAAATCAATCGCTAGGTAGTCCTGAGTTGCAACGTGTGTATAGGACGCGGAGCGAGCGGGGTGTTTCAATGAATCTAACGCTAATGTTGTTAACAGCTGAATAGGATAGCAGTGTCACCTTGAATGCTCTCTGCTTATTTTTGCTTATTTATCACTATCATCATTAAGTAATTAATTAATTAGTCTTTGTCTAATTGTAGGTGATCAAGACGAAGAACGCGAACGGGAAGCGCGCCCAGCCGCAGAGCTGCGCCTACTCGCCCGATGGAAAGTGAGTAACGACGGATGGGATGTTATTTGCTAGGTGGATAGGAAATCCCGATGGAAAGTGAGTAACGGATGGGATGTTATTTGCTAGATGGATAGGAAATCCCGATGGAAAGTGAGTTGGGAGGCTACATCGATATGCTATGTGTAGGCTGTGTCGTTTTGTATGTGGGGTGGTAGTAAGTGCTGGTGAATAAATGCCGATGGAAAGTGAGTTGAGGGAACTGACAATGAGGGCTAATCAAGTTGATTAAATCAACTGTAAGTATGTTAACGAAAAGACCTAAATCGGTGTATTGGCTGATCTAACTATCAAAAAAGGTAATCTCGGGTTTCAATGATGGCACTTGATTAGGGAGACACTCGCTTTTGGGTTGTACCCTCTTCTGAAGTTGAATAATCCCTCGATTCAGACTGATCGTGTGCGGCTGCGACGATGGCAGTATTCAGGCGTGGAAGCACGGCAAGCTATTCGTGCGTTTTCATTTATTTTAAATTTTACAAACAATATTTTTTTTCTTATTTATTCCTGACTTTTCCCGGGACATTTGATTTGAGTCCTGGCGCTTGTATTTATATTTAGCAAAAAATCAAATTCCCTTTTGAACTGGCTGGTTATGGGATTCAATTGCTATGCGAATTCTTGAGCATACCGAGACCTTCGATAACCTGTCGGGTTCAGTGGAATAGTGTCAAAGGAACATTCACGATGTAAGAAGCAATGTTTATACGGGTTTCACTCTCTTCTCTTATGCACGAGTATTCCTTGATTCTCAATTATCCTTTGACTGTCTCTACAGTATTAGATTAACATTGTAATGTTCCGTGGTTCTTGCATGGTTGTTCACTCTTATCAACGATTTCCGATTGATCTTTGATCTCTCTCTCTCTCTAATCCTCTCCCCTTCTTGCAGGTGAACACATCGTATCTCGTGCGCAAGGCCCACTCGGCGCCCATCACTTGTGTCGTCGTAGCTCCCGATGGGAAGAAGATTCTGTCGAGAGGTACGGTAGAAAGGGGGCGGCGGCAGAGATATGGCAGATAGTTAGGGTGAGGTTACGGCCGGGATCGAGAGTCCTCCCTAACACGGCATGGAATAATCATGGAGCGATCATCACTGGATACAGCAGAGATATCGTGACCAGCGAGATTGGGGCTTTAGCATTATGATACATAAAGGAAAAAATATGCTAGGAACAGTGTCGACAAGTATCGGCCACTTTTGATAGGGGCGAAAAACTCGGCCCTAATATACCCTTCTCACAGCACTGGACGATACGTTGAAGCTGTGGAGTCTGACGGACAACAAGACACCCGTGCTGATGAAGGGAGAGCTGGAATGCGGATTCAGGGTAAGGGGATATATTTTAATTATTATTTAATTACTGATTAATTAATTTGAATTAGTTCCAATTGGTAGTTGTCCCTCGAGTGCGGATTCAGAGGGTGAGGGGCTTCATTTTAATTAAACTGATTAGTTTAATATTAATTAGATTAGTTCCAATTGGTAGTTTTTTTTGAGCATATGCAGTGAACCAACTAGCGAATTTGGGCATACATTTTGGTTTAAGAAAGGAGGATGGAACGGGAATGGTGGGAATTCTTTGGCTGAATTGTTGTAGTGCGATAAACTGAAACTCTCGAGATTCCGTGGCAATATGCGAACAATGGAGCGTGAAGTTGCCGGGACGATTTAATTTTGTAAATGTAAATACATTAATTTAATTGCAGAACGGATTGCGGCTTCTCGCCCAGAGGTGAGATGGTCTACACCGGCACGTCCGCGCCGTCCGCTGAGGTTCAAATTATTTTAATATAATTAATTGATTAATACTTATTCGCTGTCAAGTTAGCATACGGGATGCTGCTGGCATTTATCGGCCTTTTCCTCGGTACCATAGTTGTAGTGTGTTATGAAGCCGTCTGAAGGAAAAATGGTAGATCTGGAGTTGGTCTTGTTACAAGGAATTGGTGAAGCAGAAGAATGCGCGCACTGGTGAGCTAATGATGTCCTAGCTTTTTGTTTTGCGGATTAGCGGGATACCCGATTGCGGATCAGCAGAATGGTTTTTTTTAGCCAAATTCATCGAGAATTCGCAGAGATACAGCTCAGTTCCTAGTGTGTTCCTAGTTGCTGAATTAGGAACACACTAGGAACGGTCGTGAAAAACATGTTTAGACGTATTAAAATTCTCAATTTTTGGCATTTCCTAGTCGTTCCGATTATCTTTCGATCCGCCAAGTCGCATTTGAAAAAGTTCACTCACATCCCCAATAACACTAGATGCATAACACAGCATTAATTGCAAATTTTTGCCACTGCGGATGGCCGGACCGGACCTTTTGCGGATCCCCGGTAAACTAGGACATCAAAGCTCACCAGTGAATGCGCGGTTCATTTTTAGAAAATTTATAGTTGCTCGGATAGCTGCTTTTTAGTGATATTATGATTTGAACGGCCAGGTTCTTCACAGTTCGAATTATTCTGACCGATACTTCATGAACAATAATGACTTGTTTATTTCTAATATTCTGAATATTGATGCATTTGTTATTGTACTTCCTTTCCGGTGGTTCTTTTGTCCCTTCGATTCTGTCAGTGTTCCGGTACTGTGCGCTTTCAATTAGATATAATTGCAGATCGAGGGCAAGCTGCTCTTCCTGAACGCGGAGACGTTCGAACGATGTACCAGATCGTCTACCCAGGAGTGGTCAGTTGATCTTGATCTTTTTAAGCAATGAAGAATTACAATTACAATTAGTTGGTGGCATATTTCCGGGGTATTAAAGTATTTCGTAATGGCTAGACGTCTTCGATTGATTTGGATAGAATAGTATTTATTTTAACTGAGCATGCACTCCAAGAATCAATGTTTCCTTATTCCCCATTGTTTTGTGTTGAATGTGAAACTCAAAGTTCATTTTTTTTCGGAAGGGTTTCCGGGAACACGATTATGTAACGGACTTTGGTTCGTGCTTCCTGCACAGCGTGACGCTTGAAAATGAACGGGTTTAAGGATTTTGAAGCAATAATACAATCTAAATAATAATAATAATAATTGCAGAGCTGCCCGATATGAATAAATTATTATTATTTTATAAAAAATAAGTTAAATGACAATTTCGCAGAGCTGCATTCGCATCGCGTGGCACGCGCGCCTCAACCAGATCGCCGTCGGCCTCTCCGATGGAACCGTGAGGTGAGAGATTTCCCTACTCTGTTTAGAGGGTAGGGGCGTGGCTGGGTGTGTTCTAGACGCGCCGGGTTAGAGAAGAGAACCGTGAGGAGAGCATAGGTGCCCACGGCGGTCCGCAGGGGGGAGGGCTCCCCCCCTTCAACGTACCCGGGTTCATGGTCCAAAATGGGTGGGTAGGTCATGGTGGAATTTGTATCGGAAACATATCCCAATGACTTCTACAGTATACCACTATCGATTTTTGGTTTGTTTATTAGTAAAGTGCGCATCCTAGTATCACCGGGTTGGAGAAAACTTCGGTTACGCATGTTGTTTACTAGTAAAGAGCGCATCCTACAATCACCTGGTTTGAAAAAAGCAAGCGAAATCGACATTTTATCCAACCCGGTGATACTAGGATGCCCTCTTTACTAATAAATAACCATCGTAATCGAAGTTTTATTTAACCCGGTGATACTAGGATGCGCTCTTTACTAATAAACAACCTCCGTAATCGAAGTAATTTTTTTAGTATCACCGGGTTAAATAAAACTTCGATTACGGAAGTTGTTTATTAGTAAAGAGCGAATACTAGAATCACCGGGTTAAATATAACTTCGATTACGGAGGTTGTTTATTAGTAAAGAGCGCATCCTAGAATCGCCGGGTTGGATAAAATGTCGATTTCGCTTGCTTTTTTCAAACCAGGTGATTGTAGGATGCACTCTTTACTAGTAAACAACATGCGTAACCGAAGTTTTCTCCAACCCGGTGATACTAGGATGCGCACTTTACTAATAAACAAACCAAAAATCGATAGTGGTATACTGTAGAAGTCATTGGGATATGTTTCCGATACAAATTCCACCATGACCTACCCACCCATTTTGGACCATGAACCCGGGTACGTTGAAGGGGGGGAGCCCTCCCGGGTGGGCTCCCCCCAGCGGTCCGCTTGGGCACCTATGGAGGAGAGAGATTGTCTGATTGGGGGAAATATCTGAGAGTGATCTAGACGTGCCGGGTTTGATAAGGGGGGGGGGGTGATGAGGAAGAGGAACCGTGAGGTGAGAGATTAGTCTATTCTCATTAGGGGCAATGGCTGAGAGTGTCAGATGGGTTTGGCTGTCGGGCATCTAGGGCTGTTTTTAGTCGAACCATTTCGGGCACATAGACCCACAATACGTGTGCTGCCATCCTTCGAAGCACCTGCGACAAAGTAGCAAAAAAAATGTTTTACAACCCTATTCGGGCACCTAGGACTAGTCCTCCGTCGGCCACCTCATGTAAGATTTGACATACTTTTTGAACACTGATCTAGACGCGCCGGATTAAAGAAATGGAGAAAATCGTATAGAAAAGAAACCGTGAGGTGAGAGATTAATCTGATGCGTGCGGATTTGTTCGTATAAAAAACTTTTAATTCTGAGCTCTCTTCTTTATAACGTAGGAGTCTTTGCTAACGGGTTATCCTTGCCTTCTTCTCCTAGTAGTCCTTACGATTTTATCCTCTCAATTTTCTATCGCGCATTCTGGCAGGCTAGGGTGCATGCACAATGAGTCAGTTTTGTTACAAGTTGAAATTGTAACTTTAGCCCTATCCAGCAATGACTACCGTATTCACGGTGAACAAGATCAATCGATAATCCTCTCTCTTCTTGCCAGGATGTATTACGATCAGCAACTGTCGCACGCGGGAGTGATGCAGTGTGTGACCAAGCCGAAGAAGAGACAGCGACAGAATGAGGTACGGTAGAGTTTACACAATGTTCTGTTTGTCCCGTCCTAATGAGTCCTATAGAGCTAAAACAAGGCGAACTACATCAGAATTAACTAATCAGCCGATTAGCAAATTTGTTTGCAACCACGTACTGTTCATGGAATAAATAATAATAATAATAAAAAATAATAATAATAATAATCCCCTGTGTAGGTGCTCCGGGAGGAGTTGATCCTGTCCCCGCTCACCCTGCACATGTTCCAACCGCGCGGTGACAATCCGGACGAGCAAGAGGTCACCGAGTGGAGGATCAGGAAATATCTCAGAATGCGGTTAGTGGTTTTAGCTAATTAGTTTGTTAATTAGTGACTAATTGGCTTAATTAACGACATAAAATAGTTAGATTGCACAAGGTGAACCTCATGATGAGTTGAGGTTTCTGAAATTGTATAGATGGAATCATCCTGTGGCAAGAAGATTTCTTTTTCTGCCCGCGGTGGAAAATAACTGTACAAAGGTCCATTCTGTATTTGATATGATAAAACGATTGAGTTATAATTTTGATGGTTGATCTTCGATTACCTACAGTGTCTATGATCTTTGATCTTTCAGTGATAAGCAGCAACGGCCGAACTTCAAGAAGCCGGCCGAGATGCCGCTTGACGACAAGAGTTGCGGAGGAAGAGGTGAGCGGGTGGTGTGACTTTCTCCATTTCCCATACTCTCTCGCTTCTCTGACCAACGAGACACCATTGCGAAATGAGAGAGTCAGACGATAGTTCGGGTGAAGGGGCAGGATAGATAAGACCACCCGGTCGGTTTGGAATGGTATTTTAAATGCTATTGTTGACAAACAAATTTCTAAGAAACAGGCGGGAAATGTGAGCGGGCTAGCAGGTGGATTGGTTCTACATGTAGTTGTCAATTAGAGGGCAATAAGCATTCCATCAATCGCATCCGTAGATGAGGCCCCAAACTATATTGCAATAGATTTGACCACCAGCAGCAAGTAATGTGGATTTTTTAAATTTTAAAATTTAAAAAAAAGCAATTGAGATTGATGTCTCATCGAGGAGGCAAATAGTGTGAATCTTATTTTTGCTCAATGGTCACCGATTTCGAGCCTGAACTACTAATAGTCATAGCATTGAGTGCGCAGCATCATACGCACTGGAGTAAGCCTACTTTTTTTCAAAATAAACGATAATTTTCCGTTCCACCCGTTCACGATCGTTTCCGTCTTGCAGTGAAGACGTCGGGCGGCACGCTGCACTCGTACATCGCACAACAGCTGGGCAAGGAGAAGAACCAGGCATTCCTCGCTGACACTGACGTCAGAGCGAGCATTCTGAAGCATGCGGAAGCGGTGGGTTTATTGATTGATTTATGGATGGGAATACGGTTGGAAGAACTTACAACTTTGTTAGGATAAAGGGCGCGGAAACGGTGATATTATTGATTTATTTATTGATTGCACTGGGAAAAAGAATACGGTAGTACAGTAACAGAGTTTGTTGGTTGCTCGCGTAAGTGTTAGGTTAAGGACGGTTTGAAACAGAGATGACGGGAAATAATAACTTTTTTTCGTGTTACTACTACTACCGTTTTGTAAGGGATTTTTATAATTAATCACCCCCACTTCAGGCCGAGAAGGATCCGCAGTTCATCAACAAGGCGTACATGAAGAACCAGCCGAAGCCCATCTTCCAGGTCAGAGAATTGTTCAGATCATGCATTTGTTGGTAAATGTGGTTGAAGACTCATCCGATTCAAAATATACTATAATGTAGGTATTTTGATTTGAAGCAGATTTGAGGCATTTCGTGTTTCGCACTAGGTGAATTTTGGCATCGGGAGTTTCTCAAATGCAATGTTGTCAGCTAGTGATTCAGCTATGGCAACTCATACAAAGTAGGGATGACAAATCAGAACACGGACTCAAGTCGGCTAATTGGTCGATTTGCATGCGAAGCCGGCTTGGCGAGTCTCTCAACCCGGCCACAAGCGCCTCTCCCCTCTCAAGCCGGATTCACATGCAAATCGACCAATTAGTGACGGATCGCCGGCGATATGAGGCGATTTCCATAATTAATCGATCACTTTGGTAGAGCTCAGAGCGAGAATCGTGTCCGGCTTCAACCCGGCTTGCAAAGGGAGAGAGGCGGCGAAGCCGGCTTCGCTAAATTTGCATGTCTGGCCAAGCCGTCTTCAATCAATTAGCGCGTCTTTCAAGACAATTCGCCGTGTTCCGAAGCCGATTTATCATCCCTAATACAAAGAATGAAATGTGTATTACCCAATGATGATGACATCTCTTTATAACCGTATATTCTGTCTTTCAGGAGAAGTCGACAGCTCCGGAAGAGGAAGAATCGGATGAGGAACTCGAGCCAGTGTACAAGATGCCCCGAGGACAGTTCAGTTCCTAATCGGCCCCCGATTACAGTAACCCACATTTATCGAGATCGATTGACCATTCCTACGATAGTTGTATCCCAAATTTTGCTCGAGTTTTGTTCGTTAATTATCATGATTCGTTTACCTATTGTGGCTGATGATGAAAATTAATGGAAAATTGAATGTGTTTATTGGATGTTTTATCGTTGCTCCCTCTTGAATGTTGTTGATTTGGAGGATAAATCAATGTGATTTCGTCTCTATTTGGGAACTTGCGATCGTAATTCTTTTCCAGAACGATGGTTCGATGGTGAAATCATAGATCTCATGTCAGGCAATAGTAGGTTACTAGCCCAGCATGCTAATTGTAATTGTACGACCTCGAAATAATTGGTTTGTCAAGGGTAGATCAAATTCTACCGGTCGCAATAGTGCGCGTTGCATGAAATTGCAGAAATACATGGGCAACACAATACGACTCTTTACTGATTCAGGGAGTGATGTTATTGTGTTGTATCGTTTCGTTTTTATTGTAACAGTTTAAGACTGTTATCGATGGTGAAACGTCGAGTAGATGGCCGAGTAGAAGGTCCTCAGATGCGGAACTGTAATGACAACATTGATTCAGAGATCAAAGATCAGAAGCCGGAGATCACAGATCAGAAATCAGAGATCAAAGATCAGAAGCAAGAGATCAAAGATCAACTTACAGTTGACGGCGGGCCGTCCTTAGGCGGCTTGTCCGCGCGAGGCAGCGACTTCTTCTTCTTCTGAATTATTTAATAATTGTAAAATGAATTTATAAATCTTTTTTTTTCTAACAGTCTAACAGTCGACTGTGCGAGATGGTTTGTATAGATAGACGTCATATCTGGGGTTACCTTCTTGGCGCTTAATTTTACTAGAATTCCAGTGTAATTTTAGTAGACAATCGCAACCAGTACAACGGTTTTTCCTTCTTATTGAAATTCCCAAATCAATCAAATAATTGTCATCTAATCCTCCTCTTCCTCACCACTGTTCCAGGAGCGGCAGTCTCGTCCTCTTGAGTGATGTCATCTTCCGGGCCGCCGACCGGAGGCGCGTTCGGCGTCGACGGAGGCAGTGGCCACTGGTGCTACAATTATTTATCTAGTCAGAGATCAAAGATCAACATCCGTAACGATTGTAGATTGCAGTTCACTTCCGCTTTGTTCAGGAGCATTTGTGCTAATTCAACGGGGACAGGTAAGGATTGTCGGGATAGAGAATAGGACTGTCAGAGTGAAGAATCCGTCTCTTCATTCCGCGCACTCTCTTACCGGTCAGAGTGACGAGAGAGTGCGAGGAATGAGAGAGACGGATTCTTCACTCTGACAGCCCTAAAAGAGAAGACGTCTATCCACTCCTTGTTGTTACACGAGAGAGTATACGGAATAAAGAGACGGATTCTTCATTCTGACAACCCTAACATGAAGAATCCGCCTTGTTCGTATTCGTTATTCTCACCTTATTCGTTATTCGTTATTTGCTCACCTTATTCGTTATCGGGGGCGGCTCCAGGTCGCCACCCATCGCCTGCGTCTTGTCCTCGAGTGTGCGCTGCAACAAAAATCGATTTCCGAAAGTTCAAAGATCAAGGCTAAAAATGAAACAATTCAAATGCGAAGTAACATGGAAATGAGTAAACCACAACATAATTTTTGCGTGCTTTGGAAGCTTGAAGCTGTCATTTGAATCAGTTTTCAATACAATTCCGCACCTCCGCCTGAGTCTTAGTCAGGGCTTGCGTCGCCTCTTCTGGCGTGTCTGGCATCGAGGCCAAGCGCTCCAGCTTCTCGTTCGGCTTTAATTAACAATACATATTTTTGTCAATAACAAAAGAAAACAACAACAACAACAAACCATGACGGAGATCTTGTTGGTGCCCACTTGCGTCGGCTGTTCTTGCTTCTCTTCATCCTCCTCCTTGTCCATCTTCCAACCATCCGCATCCGGAATGGACTGAAATCAGGATTTGATCTTTGATCTCTGATCTTCAATCTCTTAGTCAAACATCAGTTTAGAGATGAGGTTAATCTTTGATCTCTGTTTTTTGATCCCATTCTCACCGATATAACCGGCTGCCCATCCGGTCCTTTACGATCCTTCTTCTTGTCCTTCTTGTCCTTCTTCCCTTCCTTCTTCGATTTCTTTTCTTCTCTTCATTCTGAAAAACAAAACAAAGTAAAGAAATGATCTCATAATACAGGTTCTCTCGTAGAAAAATGATTTTCCAATATCACGATTGGGTTTCCATTCCTAATAATCGCTTGCAAAAATATTCATTTGTTAGCCTTGTTGGAATTTTCCGATAAGAGAACCCCAATCCAATCTATCACTGGTTGGAGACATGCGTACCACGCAGAATGAGTCATAGCTTACTACCAACCTCATCCTCCTTCTCATCCTCCTTCTCCCCAATCTTATTCATCTTCCACTTCTTCAACAGTGCCAAATCGTGTTTGATGCGGTTCCACTTGATACGAGCGCGCAGGTCCATGTGCGGCCTGCAATATTGCATTTCGATGTGGGTGCTCTCATTCATCGTGGGTGGTCCCGAGCTTCTACTTTTGCTTTCGTAAATAGTGACTTGAGTAGCTCTTGAGATTTAGGACAGCCAAATTACATTCTTTGCTTGTTCGAATATCGAAAAGACTTTCCATCAAGATAACCCTTTTTGTTTTCAGCTCCTCAATAGTATTTTCAAAATGAAGAATTAATCTCTTCATTCAGAACTCTGCTGGGTGAGATTTGTAAAGGACCACCCAAGAAGAGAAAAATACCTACCTGTGCGGTCCCTTGTGGTGCATCTCGTGATGTCGTCGGATGTGCTCCCTCGTATGCAGTTTGGTCAGCTGCTTCACCCCTTGCGCTGCCTTTGCCGCCCGCTTGTGCTCGTGATACAGATGATTCGCGTCCTGGGACGAACATGATATATCATATATATATATATAGTCAATTCTATCGTAATTCCATGTACGTATTAACTTGACGGAATAAATAATGAATGAATGAACTAATGAATGAATAACGAATCGAATAGTTCGAATAAACAATGCAAGTCGTCAATACATTTCTTCATTCATCGCGAGCTTTCGCGATTGGATATGAGCTCAAGAATTGAAGAGGCTGACATTCCTAATTCGAATCACGAACAAACTGACCACTGCATTCTTGCCTCCGTTGTGGCCGTGAGCACAGTGCGGCGGGCACTCCTTAATGAGGAAATCGATTGCATCCACTGGCCTTATGACCACAATGGCTAGGGTTTATGATAAATCATTGGTGGAACACCGTCGGTGTAGTGTCCGGTGCGCTTTGGGTACACTTAGAAGAATTAAATTGTCGCTCTCACCTGTACTCTTCTCTTGCTGACGAGATGTCCATGGTCATGGACCATATTGTGCTTGGCCGCGTGCAATTTCGCGTACTTCTCACCCTTCTGACACGCCTTCTTCTTCTCGTACAACCTGCAAAGGGATTGGGGTTTTATTACTTAAATATCCCAATGTATTGGACTTCAGAGGAAATCGGTATTGAATGAATCGAAATTAATGATTTTTTCATGCATTTTGGCTCGTATTTCGATGTTTCGGATTGTTTCTTCGTCTTTCTTTCCAGTGCAAATCGAACGAGCAAGGCCAGAATGAACTACATTCCGTTTCGAGCAGAAGTAAACCGAATGCTCTTTCATTCGCTCATTGGCAGATTCAATGAGTTTTCATTCAGGCAGTGCAATTCAACAAATCTTTTCTGTTTTCTCGAGTGGCGAGAGAACGTACAGTGTGTAGAGGCGATGACCATCGAGGTTCATTGTACCCAAAACCATACCGGCAGTGCTTGTGGTGCTTCGGTCGGCGCCACTCCGGATCGGGATAGAGCAGAATGGGGAAGGGATCGTACTCTGCCTTCTCCTCCTCGTTCATTCTTTCCTGGAAAGGGTAAAAAATTAAATCAAAGATCCAATGATAGTAGAAGGTCCTCTACAACAATTCTAAAGCTATGCAATTCAGAATCACAAATAATCAGAATGAAAACGCGAAAACATCATGATACATCTTCACAAAGGTTTGGTAGCTAACCAAAGATCAGAAGAAAAATTCGGGATACAGTAGCCGAAAAAATCGATATTACCTCCTCATCCTCGCTGATGTCGGCCGGGTCGTCAGATGTATCGTCGCGGAGGAGCGTCTGCAAATTAGAAAAATAAATCACGTCTCCCATTGTCTCTCCATTTCGCACACTATTTCGCTACACTAACCGATGAAAGATGACGTTAATCAGTCTTTAGACCAAGGATCAATGGCCAGAGATCAAAGATCAAAGTTCAATGATCACCTCATGATGCTTGTAGCTCATCATGTCGTGGCGATCCCTCTGTCTGGCGTGTCTCTTCTTGCGTCGCTCATTCTCCTTCTCATGCTCCGCCAGGTCCAGTCGAAGGTTCTCAGCGCGGAGGCGAGCCTGGTGCTTCCTGAAAGATCAAAGATCAATATTCGGGGTACGGTTGCCAACAAAATCGATAATACCTCATCCTCGCTTCTTTGATTTTGTCAACCTATTCCCCGATCATTCTTTGTCCCTAACTCATGATGCTCATGAAGCGTGTAACTCATCACGCCGGTCAGAGGCATTTTTTGTTGGAAAAATCACTCTACTCATAAGTACCTAATCCCTACAACGCTAGCATGAGCTTGTCAGACATATCTCAGAGAGGCATGAAAGACCACGCGAAATGAGAATATCCCCTCTTTCTAAGATCCAACCTGAGCTTCCTTGCTCGTATCTTGAGATGCATTGCATTCATCAGTGTGGGATTCGCCTTCACCTTGTCCGCTCTCTTCTGCTTACGCGCATCACGCTTCTTCTCAAGCAATGCCACCTGCAAAATATTTTTGGGACCTTTTTTTTGTCAAGGGACACCTATTTCCCATTCTATCCATACAAAGCCAAAATATTAGTTGATTTGCTCGAAGAATTTCTGTTTACAATTAATCGCCTCTACTTCAAAAGTTTCCCGTTTGACAACATGAAAGATTACGAGGAATGAAGAGCCTAATTCTTTACCTCGCCCAGTATTTTCTTCAGTGGATTCTTCATCCTTTCTCTCTTGAGCATCCTTCGGTTCTTCTTCGGAGCAATCGCAATCCTTCTGTGCAGCACCCTCGGGCCTCTCTTCATCAGCCTCTTCTGTTGTTCGTCCGTCAGATTGGCAATGCGCGCCCTCTTTCGGTATCGTTTGCAGTGCTTCTTATGAATTGCCTTCAGATTCCTCGCCAACAGCAGCTTCTCTTCATTGTTCTCTACCGCCCGGACATTCCTAGTGTGGTGCTTGCGATGGTGTTTCTTGCCGTAAGTCTTCGTCGTTGTTGACGTCTCTCTGCCGGCCATGGATCTACCGTCGCCATTCTTCTTCTTGCCCCTTCTCCGTCCCCTCTTCCTCGATGCTCCAGTAACCGAGTGCTTCGGTCGCTCATGATAATTGGCAAAATGATCGTTGATCCACTTCCGGGTCCATGGCTTGTAGCAGAACATACGCGATTCCTTGCCCATTCGGTGGTGCAGTCTGATGTAAAAGTCCCGATACTTGCGCTTGGGCACAATCTCTCCGTCATAATTGAGCAGCTCGTCCGGTCCGGGTTCTGGAGGCTTCCCCATCGATTCAATCTCCTTCTTGGTCTTTTCGTCGAGCGGTCTCACCATCTCAATTTAATTAATCAATAATGAGATTTCCAAGAGAAAATTCAGTAATCCTACCGTAATTAATTTATCTAAAGCCATTGTTGGAAAATATGCACTCGACATTGATGTTGTAATTGTCATTCAATGAAGAGGATTTTCAATCGAAAAATCAATATACCTACCAGGATATGACGGGGAACGCGCTTGGCGGGCCGCATCGGAGGCGGCGGAGGGGGGACGTAGAGGGGATACTTGTGGTCCGGATGGCGGTACTTCTTCCTCCGGTCGAGCAGGGGACCGTACGCGCCACTAAATGTTGTTTTTGTTTTTGTTTTTCAAAACAATAATAACAACGACAAAAACTCATCTTCCCATCAACACCGTTACCCTGCTGCCGTGTTGTTTTTTGTTTTTCAAAATAACAACAACACGAAAACAATAACAACACAACTGACGCCATCTTGACCGGGTTGACAATCTTGTAATTTGTGGCGTTGTCCTTTCGGTTGAACAGGACGTAAGCCTGGTTGAATTCTTCATAATGCGCATCCAGACTCTTGTAGGCGCCGTCCCATTGGGAATCTTATAATATTATTTATGATATTTCAATGAAATAACGGTGAAAACAAAAATAACGGTGAAAACAAAGAAATAACGGTGAAAACAAAGAAATAACGGTGAAAACAACGAAATAACAGTGAAAACAAACCTTCGCGATACTCGTCCCCTCTCAGCAGAAGATCGTGTTGCAAATCATTCGATCGAAGGAAGAGATCGCTGTCCCATTCCATCTCATCGTCGTCGTTACGACTTCTGCTTATCTACACGGTATATCTTATTTATTTGAGTTCGAAAAAAGGGAAGCAACTCTTCACTCTCACTCGCAACTCCTTCCGGTAAGAGAGTGTGCGAAATGAAGAGACGATTTCCGTATTTTTTTATATTTATGGATCCCTTTATGTTTCACTATTGACCTAACCTAGCATGAGCTAACAATTAGGACTAGGGATGTCTAAACGGAACTCGGAACTCCCTCCCTTTCATTCCTCATCCCCATTCATTCCGTATTGCAGTCGATCAGTCATATTTCTAACACAGAACTAGCTCGGAACTCGGAATTCCGTCGATCTCATTCTTCCGTCTCTCCATTAACTAGACCGGCCTCACAGCTCAGCGATCTCACAAGGCGAATGATTGAGTTTCAGCAATTGCTAATTCAATTATTGTTGAATGACGGAATCCCGATTTCCGAGATAGTTCCGAGTATTATGGAAATTGACTCGGAATTGCGGAATGAATTCCGTTTAGACATCCCTAATTAGGACTGTCAAATGAAGATAATGTTCTCTTTTTTCCCGGCCCACTTAGATATCAATCGGCTAGTCAATTTGTTATTGTTAATCAATTTGTTAATCTGTTAGGATCCAACGCCACGGTACCTTGACGACAATCCATTTGTAGATGTCCCACGGCTTGAGGGGCCACCACATTTCCGGCCCTTCACGGTACGGCTGCTGGTGCGTGTTCCGGTCGCCCAGCTCCCGCTCCTTCACGTCGCACCAGTACTCGCGATTGCCGAACAGCCAATCTGCAATTGGGGCATTTTGTTGATTGCGCAGACCTAATAGTTTTTCCAGAACTCTTTTCATCGTCATTCATTTCATTACAACTTAGAATTATTATCTGAAAGATACGACATAGGTTCGATCTAAGTGCCCAGTCTCATGATCTGGCCCACTCACGAAGCCATAATGGTCGATTTTGGGGACTATTGCAGGGGGTTTCAGGCTCACTCACGCAGCCAGAATGGTTTCGGTCCGAAGGGAATTGCTCCAACGCCTTCTCCAGCGAATCCCGTCCACATTCCATAGGCGACGAACGTTGCGGTAGAACGAAGAAGATGAACCAAATGAGCGCCAGCTTGAGAAATTCGCGAGGCCAATTGAATCTGCAATTTATACCGTCTCTTTAGGCTCATAAAAGGCAGAATTCGAGAAAATTGAATGCTTCTTTGCACTGCATCATTAAACTCACTGCATTTGATTCAGCTGCTCCTTTCTTTCTTCGCGTCTCTTCATCACATCTTTCAGCTTTTCAGTGAGATAATAATATTCGTAGTTCTCTGCGACAAGGCCTTCCTTGATCTTGGCTATTTTTTCCGTAACATCCTCTAGTTCTTCTTCCAATCGCTTCAGCTCGATTCTGGAATGAAGTGTTAACAATCAGTATATATTCAGTCTCCATTTCACGCGCTTCCCGGGGAAGGAGTTAAAAATGAAATGAAGATACCATATTTCGAAACTCTACCTGGATTCGTAAGCTTCTTGCTCCAATTTGGCTCCTTCCTGAGGCTTTCCACCACTGGATGCTGCTTTTCTATCCTTCATCTGCGCTTCCTTTTCATCCTTTATTTTCGCTAATGGCTTCATCTTGTCGACCAATTCTTTTGCTTTTTCTTTCAGCTTGACAATCTCCGCTTCAGCCGCTTTTATTTTTGCCTCTTCTTTGCCAAGAAGTACGACTTTTCTATCGTTCTTCTTATTTAGTTGTTCTATTTGGTGAGGAATATAGATCTTGTTAAACTCATAGTCACGAATCTCTTCGTATAATTTGTCCAATTTTTCCTGTTCTACGGTATATGTTGTAATAAGCTTATTTTTAGCAATATCGTAGCGGTACTCCACCACCGTAGCGAGATTTTTACATGGATCATCATTTGGGTGCGTTTTGAGAATATCCGCGCATTCAAGCTTTTCGTATTCTTCGGCTTGTGGCAAGTATTTTATATTCTTCAATACCTGTTTTGCATCTAAAAAGGTTTGTGATTTAATAATTTTTTCAATTTCCTCCTGAATCTTGGTCTGGTTTCTCTTATCCATATTTGCATGATACTTTCGAAGATCTTCAATTTTTTTTTGAACATTATCGATTTCCTTCTTCTCCTTTTCTGCTTCTTCTTTTTCTTTTTCTTGGACTTTCCAAGTTTTCCACGGCTCTTGTAATTTATCATGCACTGCGGCATATGCCGAATTCGCGATTTCGTACTCCTTTTTCGCCTCTTCGGTTAAATTCCCATTTTTGTAGTACTCCTTCAATTCTAGATTCTCATCCAATTTCTTGCTCAGCTCCGTGAAATTCTGCTTGGCAATGGGCTGCTTCTGATTGAGTTCCACTAATTTTGCTTCATACTTTGGCAACATTTCTCTCAATTTCTTCAAATCGTTTTGCCGTTTTTCAATTTTCCACTTGATTTCTTTCACACTAAAGTGCATGTCATAGTAGGACCATTTGTCATTCTCTTCCTTAATTAACTTCCGAATCTTCACTTCATCTTCCTGAGAAACCGCAGTTGGCTGAAATGGGCAAATGATTACCAGACTAAAGGAGTAACGTTTTTCGTCTAATTTCATCTGATGTTTCACTACTCCCGTGGTACGGTAGGCAGTCTTCCAACTCCAAACGAACTCACTGGTCAACTCCAGTATCCCGTGGTTATGTAAATCAATCATTTCGCGATCCCCCTTCAATCACATAGTTTGGCTACAGTAACCCTCCTTCCTCCCCGTGGGTACGGTAATCAGTCATAAATCTCCAATCGAACCAATCGATCAACTACAGTATTCCTCTTCAAGCGCATACTTTCGCTACAGTATCGTTCCTCCCGGGTATGATAGTCAATCTTCGAGACCTCTTCGAACTCATCAATTGACTGCAGTACCCCCCCCCTGGACGATCAAATTCAATCAGTCCTCAATCCCTCATTGATTCGCTACAGTAACCCACCACCGTAGGTACGGTAGTCAACCCTCGATTCCTCACCGCATCACTCGCAGTCTCGGCCTCGGGTTCGTCATCAGTTGATTGAGAGACGAGAGGTGGTGTCTGAAGAGGATAAACATTACGGTACTATAAGATTACGGACATTACTGTAGGCTAGGGAGGGCCAGGGTGGTATACCGTACCCAGAGATTACTGTAGGCTAGGGAGGGCCAGGGTGGTATACCGTACCCAGAGATTACTGTAGACTAGGGAGGGCCATGGTTGTATACCGTACTCAGAGATTACTGTAGGCTAGGGAGGGCCAGGGTGGTATACCGTACCCAGAGATTACTGTAGACTAGGGAGGGCCAGGGTTGTATACCGTACTCAGAGATTACTGTAGGCTAGGGAGGGCCAGGGTGGTATACCGTACCCAGAGATTACTGTAGACTAGGGAGGGCCATGGTTGTATACCGTACTCAGAGATTACTGTAGGCTAGGGAGGGCCAGGGTGGTATACCGTACCCAGAGATTACTGTAGACTAGGGAGGGCCAGGTTGTATACCGTACTCAGAGATTACTGTAGGCTAGGGAGGGCCAGGGTTGTATACCGTACTCAGAGATTACTGTAGGCTAGGGAGGGCCAGGGTTGTATACCGTACTCAGAGATTACTGTAGGCTAGGGAGGGCCAAGGTGGTGTACCGTACCCGGAGGTTACTGTAGGTTAGGGAGGGCCAAGGTGGTGTACCGTACCCGGAGAATACTGTAGGCTAGGGAGGGCCATAGTGGTATACAGTACGCCGGGAGAGTGGGGTATGGTTGGCATGGCCCATGGGTGGGGTACGGTTGACAGAAAACTCGAGTATGGATACTGTACCGTGGGACTGTAGGTAGGGTACTGTGGTCAGGGACCAAGGGTGGAATACTGTAGCATGGACCTTCCGTACGGGTACCGTAACCAGGGACAATGAATAGGGATACTGTAGCCTGGGCCTATACAGAAAGGATACTATACCTTGGGACTGCCGGTAGGGTACGGTAGCCATGGACCATAAGTGGGGTACTGTAGCCAGGGACCATCGGTAGGGGCCACGGGTAGGGGGGCATGATAGGGGTACTGGGAGTACCGGGGTATCCGGGATCCTCACCAGTGAGATGACGAGCAGGGCGATTGCGAGGAGAAGGAACCGCATCCCGTGAGCGAATTGGAGTGGAATGGAAGGAGAGGAGAAGGAAATGGGAAAAGAGAAGAGGGAGAGGAGGATGGAATATGCTAAAGTGATCGAGAGAGCGAAGGAATTGAAGAGACGGGTATTTTGAAGAAGAAATGAGATTTTCGAGATAGGGAAATGAAGTAGAATTACGTGATTTTCCAGTGTTTTTTATCCGCGAACATTCAAACTTTTCAGGAGTCAACATAGACAATTGGGAAAACAGACGACGCAACCACTAGAACGAACGAAGAAATACGAACTTTATCATTAACACATTCATCTTTAATACAACCTTGCTCTGATACGTTACATGTTAGTCTCACAGACTGTACAAACATCATACATACAATTCGAATAATCTTTGTAATCTCTACATACACAATCGATGCACCACTACGTAATCTACCTTCTCCTCTTCTCTAGTAACTCCACTGCTTTCTTCACTTGCTCTTTGGTCACTTCTCTCTCCCAATCCGAGCAAATAGCAACATTCGACACGGCGAGTCTCTCTCTATTGGAGATCTGAGATGAGATCCGAGCTTCCGCCTCAAATTTATTATTAATAAAAATATTTAAAATGAGAAAACAAGCTCGAAAACATCACTTCACCATGCAAAATCGATATTGTATTCCCATAATAATCATCTGTGTTACAGTAATAGTTTGGCATAATCGGCCTAACAGCTGGCCTTACCAGCGGGTCCCACCTAGCATTGCCTGGATACACCTTTACCTTTTTTATCCTACCGTACCCCATCCCTCATCTACCGTAATCCTCACCTGCTTCTCATCCAGTTTGTCCCGTGCTGCACGCGTCGCAGCTCTCCGGCCTGCAATCGATAATTGAGATACCGTAGCCCTTTAAAATCTCTTCCCATCTACCGTAGTCAACACGACTGTGAAAATCACTTCAAGTGAAATATGTTCCAGATTTCACCTTTCCCTGCACAATGTTATTACCAGGCAAGGCGATCTTTGATCTCTTACATAGTATGCTGAATCTTTCGATACTACCGTACCTCGCGCAGAATACGGTCCACGGGTTATCCACGCACCTAATTACCGAACCCATCTCCCTAAACGCCCACCTAACTTGAGACCTATTGGGTGAACTATTAGGTGAGCAATACCACAGACACTACCGTACCTGGCACAGAATACGGTCCACGTCTCATGGATATCCTTCGACCATCCGGCCTCGACGAGCGCCGCCGCTCAATGAAGACAATGGCGTCGGACGGAAGCTGAAATACAATTTCAGACCAGGGGTCAAATACTAAGGTAATGAAACCTAGGATGTGGTATGATATCACAAATTTTGAAGGCTATTGCAATTGCGGTGGTTAGGTTTCGGGCCATTTCCCCCGTTTTTGTTGATCGGTGGTATATGCTTTTCTCAATATTTTCTTCAAATTGGCCTCAAAAAGAGGTATGCATAGGTCCTTTCGGGAGGGGTATTTGATCTCTGTTTCAGACCATTTCAGAAATTTCAGAACCAGTGGATTTGCCGTTTCCAACTTCCTGTATAGGCACTACGAAATATGACAACAGCGATTAACAGATTATATATGTTGGGAACTTCTCTCTGATTTTTGGCCCGGGTTACGACAGCTCTGAATGTGAAGGGGCAGGGAATGAGAATAATAGAGAGGGAATCCTCTGCGAGAATAGGATGGGCCAAAAAACAGAGAAGTGCCCAAGTTTATTCCATTTCAGAATTATCAGATCAAGTGGATTGCGGATTCACTTTCTATATGTTATGAAGAATGCATTCAAGGCTCGCAACAAGAAGACATGTACGAAAAACAAACAGTTCCCGATCGCATCCTAGTGTGCGGCTACCGTATACCTTGTCCAGCTCCGTCTGCACTGCACTCAGCACGGCCGGCCACACGAGCCCGTTCAGCTGCAGTCGCTTCGCCTGCGGAGAATCGATAATCAGCCTACCGTGCCTCCCAGCAATACCTACAGTAACCCCCCTTCAAAGCCACAAGCCCAATATTTTCAAAGATTTTATCCGGTATGGAACGGGGCAGTTCGAAAATGTAATGCACTCCTCATTTCGCAATGCTCTCTCATTCTTTCTGACCGACGAGAGAAAATACCGAAAGACCGAGAATGAGAGACGTGAGAGTTAAAAAAGACTTTTTTTTTAATTTTTGAACAGCCAATATGGAATAATTTCAAGTAGTCGAAGATTGTGTGGCCTGACTTGAATCATGAATCTGCCCCATCGACATACCGTATCATTGATACGATATTGCCGAGTGTCCGTCTGTCCACTTCTTCCTTCTCGTTATCACGGAGGGAAAGGCGTCGGCGATTTGCTTCACCAGATCTGAAGGGATTGGATTTTCGACATCGACAGGAAATAAACAATCATCATGTTCATGTTATTCTCAGCACCGTTTCACCCAGTTAAGGTTCCGTATATACAATATTTAAATCATTTAATATTAGTGTGGACGATTTTGAATGATTTATGTTGAAAGACTCAAGTTCAGTTTCCATCAAAGTACACAAAGGAAGTTGTCTATCAGCGCAAGGTGCAGCGCCAATTCACATTGTTGTTCATTCCGATATCAAGCAATGAGCGCATCGAACGGATCCGAACAACCCTGAAATCTACACTCGATGCAACAGCGATTTTTGCCTGTGCGCTACACAGATCTATTTCTATTCCGTTGCATAGCTGGCATTTTTTTAAAAAATTATTTCTAAATGAGAAGCAGAAGACGAAATCGAATAATCCGTTTCCTCCTCAACATCTACACCACTTGCAGCCACTATTCACCTCGTTCTGTGCTTTCTCGAAATTGCAGTTATCATACCAATTAACTCCGATTTCATATCCTATTACTACACTATCCCTACAGTACCGCCTCTTCCATTTGCCCAGACAGTACTCCCCCAGTACTCCCGTCGAACCGGACTACCGTACCACCACCTCCTACTCACCGGATTCGCCACTGGCCTACCGTATCCCCCTCGCCTACTCACCGGATCCGGCCGCATACGTTCCGTGGGCGATCCTGTCGCAGTCGAGCACCGTGTAGCCCATCGATCTGCGGATACGTGAAAATGGTTAGGCGATAAACACGTTCGAAAAATCGGGCATGTTTTCGAAGTTTATGCAGTTTTTTGACGATTATTTTCTACTTCTTGACACACGAATCGACCTCTTCCTAGACTAAAAATCGCATTTTCCTCCACGTATTCCCCAAATCCACTTTCATTTACATTAGATCTGTTTTTCTCCTCGTTCCTTCACTCCCTTCCCTCTTTCCTCTCTCGTACGGTCTTCCCTCTCCTCTCTCGATGCTCCCTCCCCTCCTCCTTCTTCTCCTCTTCGTCTCACTCGCCGACACTCGACTGTTCCTGCCGCTGGGCAGACCTCTGGTAAGATGTTCCTCTCACCGCCTAGATCTCTCCATTCTGACTGACCCTCCTTATCTGAGCCGAGTGCATGAACCGCGACAAAAGGGTTGCCCGGAAGCCTCAGTCAGTCTGTCAAGGCATCTCCACACTGATGGTGTTCAAACCTCTTCCTTCCGTGTCACAGGCATCCTTCACTCATTCTTCTATTGCAGTTGCACTGTCACTGGGAGGGCTCGGGTCCGCTCTGCTTCGGTCAGTGTCCATTCGACTCGTTCGAGATACTGCGATCGGCGAGGCCAACGGACAGGGAGACAACTTCGGACAGTACGTTTATATGCCTTCCAGCGCCCAGTGCAGATCAGAGATCAGTGATCAAATATCAATCTACCGTACCACTCCATTGCCGATCGAACCAAAGATCAAAGATCACATCACCGTACCCCCGTCCATTACAGTGCGTGCTACTTCGGGATGAAGTCTCTGTGCTGTCCGAGGAGCAAGAGACTGTACTGATCCCATCCCCCTTCTTCTCATCGACAGTAATCGATTCGTCTCTACGACAACTCTCGAATAGCATAGCTAACTCGAGCAAAATTTGAATAAATACTCTATTTGTGTATTGCATCGTTCACATCATACTAAAGACCAAAGGTTAAAGATCAAAGACCAACTCAGATCCTCGGCCACTTTCGTCTTTCCGATGCGATGCCGCCCGTCAGTCCGATGTGTAGGGGCGGAATCTGGAGAAACATTGGTAATGTTTTTCGAAATGCCAGCCTCGAATTAAACCAGGGCCACAACTTGCAACCACTGAAACTTATCATCGCCTTCTGGCTGATTTTGTATAATCAATACTACCGTATCCCACCATTCTCAATACATTCATCTACCGTATCCTACCGTAATCCATCTCTACCGTATCCTACCGTACCTCGTCTGTGGTTGACTGGTCGCAGCAGTGTGCCCAGTGCATCCTTCCTGCGCGAAGACGACGACAGCTTCGTCTCCTGAGAGAATTCGAAATTAGAATTCAGAGCAAAGACTGACTAGAATCAAATGAGCGACCATCACCACTGGGTTATCTATCTCATGAAACACGTAAGTTACTAGGTAGCAAAGTTGAAATGTTTCCGTTAATCGAATCGAACAAAATTGAGAATGAATGCATCACAGGGAATACGGGGGAAAACATTTCAATCAACAAGGATTAAAATAATAAAGTCGGACCTTGAGGAGTGTATCGTCGGCCTCGATCAGTCCGATCTTCTCAATCGTCAACTCGGACATTCCTCGCTCCGCCCTCTTCGCGTTTACAGCCTGCCCGCCCCTGAAACATAATTTAAAAAATAAAAACAATAGGTTACAATAATAAGGCCTTGCTATTTATTCTTTTATCTCACAATCAAACAGGAGCAAAGCTGGACTAAACTAGCGTTCACCTTCAGAATCGCCGGTGCGAAATTGAACAGAATTGCAAAACAGATTCATGATCAAGCTATGTGCAAGTTCGCTGAAAAATCGGATGTGTTCACAATCATTCAAAAAACGTACTTTCCGGTGGCAGAAATCTCGAAACCGGGAACTTGATTTGATGCAAGGGACTTTTTAGAATTATTGGAAGGCTGACAATGACAATGGATGAATCAAACTATCGCTCATTTCATTGACCATATCTGCACATTGAACGAAAGCTCCTTGGCCCAATTCTTAACAATCGCCACTAGGGGGCTCCGCAAAAAGTTTTTTCTCTACAGGGACCGTCACTCCTAGTGGGGGACATAACACAGCAGTGGGACGACTCACTTGTACGTCTCATCGCTGACGACGATCGCGTTGAGGTCGGGCATCGTTATCGACGGCCCGAATGGATCAGTGATGGGGTAGAGCAGGCAGGAGACCTGCAGAGATCAAAGATCAAAGATCACTCCTCCTAAAGAAGGCATGGCAGCAAGCGGCCTCATTTGGGAAGCGTTCACTGGTTCAGAATTGATGCTACGATGAGCGGTCATTTTTGAGCGGATAAAATGAAATATAAATCCCCACATCCCTAACAAACCCATCTGCGACCCCACTCCTAACCCGGTGATACAGTCATAGGTGCCCACGGCGGTCCGCAGGGGGGAGGGCTCCCCCCCTCCAACGTACCCGGGTTCATGGTCCAAAATGGGTGGGTAGGTCATGGTGGAATTTGTATCTGAAACATATCCCAATGACTTCTACAGTATACGACTATCGATTTTTGGTTTATTTATTAGTAAAGTGCGCATCCTAGTATCACCGGGTTGGAGAAAACTTCGGTTACGCATGTTGTTTACTAGTAAAGAGCGCATCCTACAATCACCTGGTTTGAAAAAGCAACCGAAATCGAAATTTTATCCAACCCGGCGATTCTAGGATGCGCTTTTTACTAGTAAACAACCTCCGTAATCTAAGTTTTTCCAACCCGGTGGTACTAGGATGCACTCTCTACTAATAAACAACCTCCGTAATATCACCGGGTTAAATAAAAGTTCGATTACGGAAGTTGTTTATTAGTAAAGAGCAAAAACTAGAATCACCGGGTTAAATATAACTTCTATTACGGAGGTTGTTTATTAGTAAAGAGTGCATCCTCGTACCACCGGGTTGGATAAAACTTAGATTACGGAGGTTGTTTACTAGTAAAAAGCGTATCCTAGAATCGCCGGGTTGGATAAAAATCGATTTCGGTAGCTTTTACAAACCAGGTGATTGTAGGATGCGCTCTTTACTAGTAAACAACATGCGTAACCGAAGTTTTCTCCAACCCGGTGATACTAGGATGCGCACTTTACTAATAAATAAACCAAAAATCGATAGTGGTATACTGTAGAAGTCATTGGGATATGTTTCAGATACAAGTTCCACCATGACCTACCCACCCATTTTGGACCATGAACCCGGGTACGTTGAAGGGGGGGGGGAGCCCTCCCGGGTGGGCTCCCCCCAGCGGTCCGCTTGGGCACCTATGGATACAGTTGAGTCAATGTACAATTTCGATCCCTGTGATTGTATGTTTCCCTCGGTACTTTTCGCAAAATTCGAAAGCCAGGTACTCGTTTCACAGAGCAGAAATCTCGCCGAACGAAACTATGATAAGACAATGATTTTATGCATATCCCGATTTGAAAAAAATACAATACCGTTCTCTGAAGCGATCCCATACCTAACCAGCTGGTAAACCGTATTCGATTCGACCCCAGTTCTCATCAATGCTTGTCGCAAAATTCACCATCCAGGTGCTCATTTCACTGTGTTCACATCTAGCCTATCTGTACTATGACAGTGTGTCGTTTCTCCTCAAACCACTACAATAACGCTCACACACCTCTCACAAACTTCTACAAAGCCCTTTGACACGAGGCAGCAGATTAAGAGACCGGATCTGAGAAAATTGACCACCCCCCGGACATTGCGCCAGGATTTTCGATTCCCGCCACCATACTCATAGGGCCTGATGGGCCTTTGACCTTGTTTACAAAAATGATGACGTCACTGCCCGTATTGCGAAATGCGGCGCGCCAGGTGCGGGCATGTGTAAAAGTTATGAAAATTCATAATTTCTCAACCGAACAAGATAGATCCAAAATTCCTTTTGCAGTGTATTAGGCATGTCCAGAGTGTACTATAGCACTATTGGGATCAAGTTCAGGTCGATTACTATATCCACTTTTTGACCTAGAGATACACTTTTTTGGAGTTCTCGGTATTGCAGAGCCATTTCCGGACAACTAAACCAGGTATGTGGGTACACCCTACTGTCCCCTCTATCGATCCCACCACTTATGGGGAGGATCGGTAGAGGTACTTTTTTGAAAAGGCCATCTGAGTGATTTGAGGTCGCTCGATGGTCTTATTTTTATTGCGTCTTCGGCCTTCTCGATATGAAATTTTCGCGGCATATTAGTCAAATAATATTATTAGACCATTTTACGAATATTTATCACCATAGCACGCGTCTTCTGAGAGATTGCATGAAAATGACCCCTGAGGAACCATGTGTAAAAGTTTGAGCTATCTCCATGAGATAATTAGTAGACTATAATGAAGGTGAGTAATGTTTTGGCGCCGGTCATCTGTCCCAGAACCGGCGTTTAGGTACCTTCCGGCTCAAGCCCCGGCTCTAGCGTATCTCAGCTCCAAGAAAAGATAGAGACTTCGTTCCGGGCTTAAAAAATGCGGGAAAATATTATTAGCATATTTCATGGAAGAAATTAGAAATTTGAAGTCCTCTTCGATTCGGAAAAATTAAAAACTTCTGCCAAAATCGAAAAATAATTTTTCCTGGGACCGGGACCCCATTTCAACCAAGCGGATAGTATTTTCGAAATCTACGTACTCGATATATTATAGGAAAAATCCTAACTCGGATATATATGGCCGCGCTGGCAAATTATATGGCCGAGATTGCGAAAAAATCGTGATTTTTCGATTTTAAATTTTTTTTCAATCGAACGATAGGAGTGTTTTTATGGCGATTCAATGTCTGATATCTGTTGTATTTATCATGTACGACATTTATAAAATTTATTCCATGTTGATCCATTCCATTCATGAAAAACGCAAATTTGGAATTGAAGAGAATCCTCTTCAATTTTTCAATTGAAGAGGATCCTCTTCAACCTGAATGAGCCTCAGTAAATTGATCACAACAGACTGGAGAGGAGAGCAAATGATCTGATGATTTGGGATAAAAAAAATTCATCCCTTAGTATATCCCAAATCAAATCCATCCCTTAGTAATATCCCAAATCATCAGATCATTTGCTCTTCTGGGAATAAATTTTATAAATGTCGTACATGATAAATACAACAGATATCAGACATTGAATCGCCATAAAAAACTCCTATCGTTCGATTGAAAAAAATTAAAATCGAAAAATCACGATTTTTTCGCAATCTCGGCCATATAATTTGCCAGCGCGGCCATATATATCCGAGTTAGGATTTTCCTATAATATATCGAGTACGTAGATTTCGAAAATACTATCCGCTTGGTTGAAATGGGGGGTCCGGTCCCAGGAAAAATTATTTTTCGATTTTGGCAGAAGTTTTTAATTTTTCCGATCGAAGAGGACTTCAAATTTCTAATTTCTTCCATGAAATATGCTAATAATATTTTCCCGCATTTTTTAAGCCCGGAACGAAGTCTCTATCTTTCTTGGAGCTGAGATACGCTAGAGCCGGGGCTTGAGCCGGAAGGTACCTAAACGCCGGTTCTGGGACAGATGACCGGCGCCAAAACATTACTCACCTTCATTATAGTCTACTATAATTATCTCATGGAGATAGCTCAAACTTTTACAACATGGTTCCTCAGGGGGTCATTTTCCATGCAATCTCTCAGAAGACGCGTGCTATGGTGATAAATATTCGTAAAATGGTCTAATAATATTATTTGACTAATATGCCGCGAAAATTTCATATCGAGAAGGCCGAAGACGCAATAAAAATAAGACCATCGAGCGACCTCAAATCACTCAGATGCCTTTTCAAAAAGTACCTCTACCGATCCTCCCCATAAGTGGTGGGATCGATAGAGGGGACAGTAGGGTGTACCCACATACCTGGTTTAGTTGTCCGGAAATGGCTCTGCAATACCGAGAACTCCAAAAAAGTGTATCTCTAGGTCAAAAAGTGGATATAGTAATCGACCTGAACTTGATCCCAATAGTGCTATAGTACACTCTGGACATGCCTAATACACTGCAAAAGGAATTTTGGATCTATCTTGTTCGGTTGAGAAATTATGAATTTTCATTACTTTTACACATGCCCGCACCTGGCGCGCCGCATTTCGCAATACGGGCAGTGACGTCATCATTTTTGTAAACAAGGTCAAAGGCCCCTCAGGCCCTATGAGTATGGTGGCCGGAATCGAAAATCCTGGCGCAATGTCCGGAGAATGGCAAAAAAGGTAAATTTTCTCAGATCCGGTCTCTAAACGTATCCGATGTAGCCCCTATGTGTTTCTATGCATTGAACTCATTGTGAATTCACCATTTCAGTGCTTGTCTAACAACCCTTCTTTGTGCCCGTGAAAACTAAAGTAACTCACATCAGTGACATCCTAAAACTCCTCGACCGCCCTCATCCTCCGCTCCACCGGCTCGATCATCTCCCATAGAGTCTTCTCTGAAGGAATTGTCTTGACTATTGTGTTTTAAGGGGATATTGAAGGATCGATTGTTGCTACAAGTATCTCCTTATCATATGAACTTCATGCGTCGCAAATCTTCCTAGTGTGGTTACACGCCTGCGCCGCCTAATTGAAATTTGTGAAACTTGCTGTATTTGAATATTGTGAGAAGATATACCAGCCGACTATCAAATTCTAATCTCCACACACTACATGAAATCAGTATGTAACGAGAATCTGGCTTTCTAATTCCAATCTTCGATCGGAAAAAAAGGTCGAGCCTCGCCATTTCCCTTACAATTTTGACCATTTCATCCGTATTCATCGTGATAAGCTCGTCAATAAATAAATACTTTCCCAACACCCCCCCCCCCATAATTGCACCATCAGTGCGGACAAATATATTATTATTATATTAATATGAGGCCATACCTGTGCCAAGTACGTACTTGGCGGCTACCCGTACTCTCTCGCTCCGAAGCTCCGCCCACTTTCTCTCGCCTCTCTCTCCTCTCTCTAACCCGCCCGGACTAGAGCGCGCGCTATCTACAATTGCGCGAGAAACGCGTGTCGGCCACCCGTAGTCGGCTGCCCGTAACTTAGTACCTAGGTACTTTGTGGCCCAGGTATGTATGAGGCCGTTACGATAGACTCAATCAAAATCAACAGGAGGTTGGCACAGCTCAAAAATATTGATTCTCTTAAACATTGATTTTAGAGGTTCTCAAGGGTGTTGATGACGATTGGAATACTCATTTTTTCATATTGAGCCCTCGGTGGCTCCAGATGACGTCACGTCGAAACCGGATTTTGTTAAATTTCTCAGTTTCCGAGATCGCTAAAATTAGGTGAGATTGGCCCCTGGGGTTATTTTTCATGCTGAACACACCTGTCTATTTCATTTTTATCAATTTCAAAAATAACATTGGAAAATGGAACTTTTTACTGGGAAGGTTGTGGGCTTAGCGACCGACATAGGTCGAACCGCCATGATGAGATTAGTCTATATTTAAATTTTAAGCAAGATTCGTAATCGCGTTTTCGAGATTGAAAACAATGACTGGTCGAGATTGTGTCTGATATCGCTCATCTTCCCTCATCTACCCTTTCCCTCCCTTCCGAAGTCGCGCATCCGATCTTTCGTGTCTGCGCTCTCCTTCTTTCCCATGCTCTCTCGCTGCGTGTTTCTCGCTCGGGGTCAGGGAAGTGTAAGCAGAGGAAGTTGAGCGATATCAGACACAATCTCGACCAGTCTTTGTTTTCAATCTCAAAAACGCGATGACGAATTTTACTCAAAATTTAAATGTAGACTAATCGCATCATGGCGGTTCGATCTATTCCGGTTGCAATGCCCACAACCCACCCAGTAAAAAGTTCCATTTTCCAATGTTATTTGAAATTGATAAAAAAAATGAAATAGACAGGCGTGTTCAGCATGAAAAATAACCCAGGGGCCAATCTCACCTAATTTTAGCGATCTCGGAAACTGAAAAATTTAACAAAACCCGGATTCGACGTGACGTCATCTGGAGCCACCGAGGGCTCAATATGAAAAATGAGTATTCCTATCGTCATCAGCACCCTTGAGAACCTCTAAAATCAAAGTTTGAGAGAATCAACATTTTTGAGCTGTGCCAACCCTTGCTCGACTCTATCGCAAACGGCCTCATATGTAATCAATAAATATCCAATCACGCACTGATGATCATATCTCCGTCCGTCACTCCGCACACAATCGCCTCACTAGAGATGAGGGCGGCACGAGAGAGCAGAACCTGATATGGGGGATATTCATTGATATGAATTATCCAACTATGGTCAATTGGTTCCTGTCAGGAACTTCCTGATAGCAAAACGTATTGCCAGAACTGTAAATTCTTCGATTTTTGGCCAAGCCTTTTTTCGCAGTGTTCTCTCCCTATCCTTTTCAATCTACCTCTTTCACATTCAATATCAGAGCTGTTGTTCCTATGCCAAAAGTCAAAAAGTTCCTAACAAAGCACTATTTTCGGAGTGGCACGCAGATATCAGTTTTGCAAAATAAAATTCGTGATAGGCAGATTATTTCCCAAGCGACATTGATGTTCCAAAGAGGATAGGAAAGTGGAATGACCAGAACATTATCAATGGGATATTGACGCTGCCGACGAAAATAAATATAAATAATAGATAAATCAAAACCTTGTGTCCGTTGTGCAGTCGATCGAACGTGCCGCGAGGACGACGCGCTGTAATAAAATTAAATACTACATAAGTACCTAAGTTAAAAAACGTAAGTTTAAAAGAAATATTTTCATCTGAATGCCCCTGCAATATTGTTTAGATTGTACAACGGTGAAGAATTGCTGCTCCACGATAAAAGCAGGGATAAGGAAACTGGGAAACACAAATTTTCCGTGGCAAACAATCGAGCAAAGTTCACAAACGCGAGTAAAATTCGCAATATTATTGATAGGCACTTCATAAGATGCTCGAAAAAAATATTACTGCAAGTGATCTACCGCACCTTGTGCGGCTGGTCAAAATTAGCACTACTTGGTGAAACGTCATTTACAGATACCGTTATTACCAAATTTACCTGCCCATCAATACTACCATGTCCCTCTTACCGTAACCATCCTACTCAGTACCTTGTACTTCGGATCGATCGCTGTCCTCGCGGGCGGCAGTGCACCGTCCGCTGCTTGCAGGGGAGAGACGCCGTGAGGAAAGGCCGCCTGAAGGAGATGATGATTGGATCTATGAACTGTTGCCGATAATTCGTTGTTTCAGGCAGAATACAATATTCGGGAAATGGGCACGTGTCTGATGCGGATCAGGAGTACATGCCAAATGCAAAAATTAAAAGGAAATTATGGATTTATTAATCTTGCGTACTCTGTGGTATCCGAAAAACTCTGAAAACAAAACAATAATTTTAAGAAGTATAAGGCAAAGTGTTGATATGCAATCAGTGCGTCACCCTACAAAACTTCATCTTGTTAGATACCTAATTTCACGTATTCCTAGATTATCGGGGTGATTGAAAAAAGAAAACTAATATGTGGATTATTTTAAAGACAGCATACAAGTAATCACTGCACATTTGAGGAATGACTCTCATACGACTAGGTGTTGAAACACAATTTCTCCAATAGGTCTTTCTGGAACACAAAGCATCTACGTTGGACTTTGACTGGGGATGAAACAATTTGTTGAGGGAAACAAGAGAGTCTTCACTTGAGAGAATTCAAAATACACAGTATTTATGTTCAAAGTCTAATGAGTTACCTTCAGTATCACCCTCACATCCAGTTGGGGCACGTGCTCGGATGCGCGCGCGTAGACGGAATCGAGCGTGGACTGGAATGATGGAATAAATAAAGTAATTACTTTAAAAACAAAATAATTGGATTCATTACATGTTTTGTCAACTTCCAAGTCTTACAAAGTCTGTTTTTAAAATTCAAGAAGGATAATGAATATTTGGAAATGTGTTACTCTGGCGATAATTATGGCGATATTCACGCTCAGACTTCCTTGAGCAACATCCGAATATTGGCATTTTTTTTTTGAGAATTCGAATTTTTAAAACAATTCACAAAACGCTGCTCATACCTGGGCCTCAAAGTACCTAGGTACTAAAGTTACGGGCGGCAGACTACGGGTGGCCTACCAGCGTTTCGCGCGCTATTGTAGAAAGCGCGCGCTCTAGTCCGGACGGGTTAGAGAGAGGAGAGAGGCGAGAGAGCGTAGCCGCCAAGTACGTACTTGGCACAGGTATGACTCTGCTCGAGGAAACCTCGACACAGCTTTTATTTTCCTTCTCCAAGGAGCTCCCTGGTTAATTCCCCCCTATCCGCTCACCTGCAGCGGTAGCTCCGGATGCACGGCGACATAGAGTCGGCTGCAGCGAGTGGCAGCTTGTCGCAGCACCTGCACCAGCAGCGGACTTTTAAAAATATCGAAGACCTATTGCTGGGAAAATCACGACACTAGTAGCTAAAGCCTGCCCATTCCGGTTTCATAATTGCATCAAAGTCTACATTTCGATGCCGGCTTTTTGATTATTTGGAATCCAACAGAAACAAATCAAACGTTCTCTAATCAATCAATACCGGCCGGGTACCGTATACCTCAGGGAGCTTGGCGAGACATCGGGGCGAGAGCACGACGGACGCCGCTTCCATCCACTGTAATGTACCGTAATTATACAATCGATAAATTCGATAATCCATGCTACCGTACCCGGAATCGCTAATCTACCTCGTTAGTGAGAAAATTTAAGCAATTGCTGTGAGTTTGATGTTCGCAAAGTGGGGTCAAAACAAGCAGAACTATCCAGGCAGTAAGGGAGCATCTTACTAGCATGAGCCATAGTTGTAATCATATCGCGGCAATCTAGCGTGTGATTGACACTAGGACTATGCAAAAGAAATCAAAGCACACTCCAAACCTCTTGCTCCTTGGGACTCGCTAGCATCGTTCCTCAACAAACTACAGTGGAAGGATGGAAAGTAGGGAGAGAAGGGAGCGAGGATAGGCGAGAAGAGGAAATAGAGGGCACTCAATACTTATCTTTCGCTGCGATCTGTTCGAGATCGAATGGCTAATAACGGTTGCGAGGATAAAAGATCAATACCGGATATTTTAGACTATCACCAGATTCAGATTCCCATTGTTAGCTCGATAGATAATCACATTCTGAGAATAAACAGCCGACATACACGATTTTGATCACTTGTTTTAGCATTACCAATCATTTATTAAGACAATATGAATACAATCATAGTTGTGGGATACCATATAAGGACTACACCACATGTGAGCAAACAATACAAATATGAACAAAAACGCGAGTCAAACTATAGTGGTCAGTCAGATGAGATCACAGGATAGTTCAAATGAGATCACGGGATAAGTCTACAGTGAAAACAATTCTATTTTTTCATGGAATCTCCATACTAAACTATACGGGAGGTGACTAGAATAAATTAATGATGGTGATTGGTGATTTTGGCATTATCCTCGCTAAGGGCGGGCTAGCCACCCCAACGCCGATTAGCAACTTGAGCCTATCCCGGGACGACCAGTGGCTGGTTGCGAGGCTTTACCGCCCGTGTTGTGTGCACGTGGTAAGGGATTTATTTGAGCTCTTTTAATATCGATCTTAGGTCCTTGAAACTAACTAACTTTGCTTTTAAGCGCTAGGGTTCGCGTTTTTAGTGGTAAAACATTAGCAAAACAACACCAGCACAGCATGTGAACCATCTAGAGAGCCTTAGCTCAAATAGTTCAAGGGAAACCTCGATAATAAGATCCTACAAAGTGCATTAACTTTATCTAATCACAACGGAATAACTAATACTACAAATGGAAAGACAGTACGATTAAAACAATAAAAGGTGATGTACTACATGAGCAATCGGCGCTCCCGAGGAGCAAAATGGAGCTTCAGCCACTCCGCAGAGAGCTGGACGTCCTTAGAACTGAAAGAACAGAGCGTAAATAATTTATGAGGCAAAAACTGGAAAGAAAACAATGAAAAATAAGTTACAAGATCAACTAGAAAACAGTCCGATTTGAGTTTCATGAGTACAGTACCCTTTTGGAGTTGGAGCAGCCGAAGGAGCGCGCTTCTTATAAATACAGTATATTTCAAATATTGACTTTTATTATAATAATTTTGCTAATTTATTTATTGCAAACTGTTCAATTATATTTTTTTTGGAAATCAATACTGAACTTTTGTTGTTCCAGAATTATTAGAACAATGGATACTTTACGCAATATTTGATGTTTCCACTAGTCACGAATCTCTCGATTGATAGGCGATTGAGAAATATTCCATTTGTCGAAGCTCACTCTTCCCAATTCATCTCCTAGCATCGTCGTTCTCCTCTCTCTTTCTGATTCAGAAACCCTCTCCGTCTCTCGTCTCTCCCCTATTTTCTACTTCTTTCCACTCTCATTTCCCCGATTCATCCACTCTAGCTTCTCTGACCGCTCTCTCCAGATCACACGCTCACTTCGTGTTTCACTGTTTTTCTCTCCTTTTTGTTTGCTTTTTCCTATCTAGTTTGGCAGCCGAGAAGAGTATGTTAATTATGCGCGCTTCGTATAGTTGATTTTTGCCGGCTCCGGAAAGCCGCTTATCGCCGGACACCGTTGAATTGTTGCCCAAGTGTCCCAGCTGGATAGCAGGGCACTCGCTCTACTTGTTTACGAACTATAGGAATACGGTAGGACTCATGCGTATCTATTGAACTCTCGACAAGCTCTGATCACGAAAAGTACGCATCCTCGCTTGTTTACTAGATTTTTACAAAGTTGTTCGTCTCTTCATTTCACACACTCACTCGCCATTCTGGACGGAGGTTGGTTGAATGAATGAAATGTAGAGACGATTCCTCGACTTCCGAACTTCATTCAATAGTATCGGAAGCAGATTTAGCTGCCAATGTCCTTGTTCCAAAGGGCGGCTCCTGAATTCAATGCAAATATCGTAGTTACTTCTCTGTTTTTGTCCTATCGTTCTCATTCTCCACCCAAAACTCATTTTGAGCCTTTTTACGGGGGCCAGAATTCAGCCAAGTTCCATAAAGTCACTATACAATGGCTCCTTTTTGCCCTGGTGATTCAGTGGCCATGATCTTCTCCATTTCCATCACAGGGAAGTCACCAACAGGTGGCCAAATGCCTGCCCCACATTGTTCCTTGTTCGTCTCTCTTTTTTGCGTGCTCTCTAGTCGATCAGACGGAGCGAGAGAGCGTGCGATTCGAAGAGAGTGGCCATTCTCCTAGTGCTTTCCGCTCCATTCTTCCGCCTTTCCTCGTCGATTTCGACTATCTATCGGAATTGGTGAAAGTTTTGCCGCTCGTTCCGCTTTTCCTCTTCGTTTTCTGCCCCTTTCTATCTATGTGCTCGCTCTCGCTGGTTTGTGAAAGCGAAGGGGCGGGGAGAGAAGGGAGGGGATTTGCCATTGCACAGTAATTGGAAGAGAACACCCTTCTCCTGTGTAGACGAGATGCACTTTCCATTACTATTGCATTTACCAATCAATTTTACTCCTTGCTTTTATAGAGATCAAAGACCATTCCAGAGATACTGAACCGACCTCCATGGTATAGTGAGGCAGCGATGGTCAAGGTTCGTTTGCTAATCTTGGCTTCAGAGATCAAGGATCAAAGATCAAAATTCAGGCGAAAGACCGATCCGTGTCCCTGTCGGGATATCTCTACATGAAGCACCAGGGCAATAGTGAGTTTCATTATAATTGTTCTTTACCGAGTTAAAAATATCTACGAGCTGTATTTGTACACTGTTCTTGATCTATCTCCATTTTAACGTGTATTATGTTCCCTGATGATCGTTCCTTCATCGATATTTGTACAATTCTTTCGAAACGACACTCATTCTGGGGTCGAGTCGCCTTTCGTAACATCTTCTCAATTGCCATTCAAAAAAACCATCAGCGAGCGTAGTTTCCATTTATCGAGGGATCCACTGACTCTCTCAATTTCCCATGCTCTCTCGCTGCTCTGATCGACGAGAGATCATGGGGAAATGAGAGAGTCAGACGATTGTTCGATTTATCGCTTGAATGGAACGATGGGAACGATTCTTGACGTTCCCTACTCGTCTCCTCATTTTGCACACTATCTCGCTTCTCTGACTGATAAGATGAAAAGACAACTACATTCTAATCTTGACGTTCCGTGTTTCGCCTGCCAAATTGTAGCATAAACGTACAAGATGTTTCTTATCGAAAGTCGATACATTCACATTTTCTTCGCAAATAATCTCACTTGACGCTCACTTGAATTAAAATCAGTACCGGAATTGATTATTTTCGAAAAACAACAACAACAATAACAACAAAAACAATAACTCCTCCTCTCCCAGCCTGGGCGGCCCTTCGACCCCGTCGTCGCTACTTCTTCATCATGGACGAAGCCGAGGGGCAACTGCACTTCTTCCCCGATGAGGGAGCTTACGTCAAGGTGGGAAAAACGCATTTATTTGGGATATTGTGAACATTGAATTCATAATGAATTCATAAGACAACATGCGTAAGCAAAGGCTCTCGTTTCTAGCATTCTCACTTCAGTAGCTTGCTTTTTTTGTTCATGCACATTGATTTTCACTAGAAATATCTGTGGGTATATCGATTTTTTGCACAATAACTTGAAAATATGGGGATTTCGTTTCGATTTTGCTGCAACGTAAAACGAAGATCATTCAAATACTGTTGTCATGTGAAATGTCCCGCCACAACCGAATAGGATTCCAAATATGGCATTTCCAATAAGCTCGGGATTCATGAGTTCCCACAATAACAAATCCAATAGCGAACATGAAGAAAATATTATCACCGTTAGTGAGGTTGTGAATTTCATAATTTCAAGGGAAATCTAATCGCATTTTATCTGAATTTTCTAGGATCGCGACCCGGTCGGCTCCCTTCCTATCAATTCATCCGCAGTGTCCCTGTCCGAGCGCGACTCGAGGGCTTTCATCATTCAGTAAGTGCCAGAGATCAAAGACCAAAGATCAATTGCCCCTGAAGGAGTCAACAAAGATCAAAGATCACATTCTCAGTCTGGACGATCGCAAACGTGTCGAGCTCGAGGCCGAGAGTGAGCAGAGCTGCGAGTGCTGGCTCAAGGTTGGTTGCATTATTTTTTGAGATTTTGTGGATCGTAAAGTGACTAAATTCTTCTAGAATGCTCAATTTTTCCCATTCAGAAGCTGTCAAATTCAGTTGAATTTTCGAAAATGCGGATTTCAAAGTGGCTTGATTTGTGGAAAACACTCTTGTAGGCGCTGTCTCAACGTTCCTCATCCTCATCCGATCGCAAAGACAGCAGCGGCAGTGCGCTAGGGAGGGATAGAAGCGCCAGTCTGCCGGTAAGCATTATAGTTTGAAATTGGGTCAGTGAAAGAGCATGCGAAATTGTTGAGTATCTAAAAACACAATTCTCTCAATCTTTGATCATTCACACGTTGATACCTCTCTAATGAGTGTTTTGAAATATATCTCTATATCTCGCCACTTTGCTATTCTATTCATCGTGACTTAGGGTCTGGATTAGGGCTGTGCAAAAATTTAACGGTCTTTCATTTCACAGTGCACTTTCACCGGTTAGAAAAAACGAGAGAGCATTTCCAAATGAGAGATCCGTTAATTTTTTTCCCAGCCCTGGTCTGGATGTAATGCCATCATGATTCCATTCCATCCATCTCGACAAGAGATCGTGTCGTATCATGTGCTTGCTCTCTGGGGAAAAAGGCACGAAAACATGGGAAGAATGAACTGTATCTCTATTGCAACATGGATAGCTCTTTCCTTGTCCCCTTTCCCTCGTGTATGATCAGCCCCTTTTCCTCTGTCCGAATGAAGGAATCTTCTGACTCTCTCACTTTCCCCTGATCTCTCGCTGCTCTGACCGGGAATCAATTTGATTCAATGTGATTCCTTGTCCTCTTTTCAGTCCGAATCCGATCACTCTTCCGGAGCAGCGAGACGCAAGCTCACTTTGCCTGGTAATATTTATTTGTTATTTAAAAAAAATCTCCATACTTCCTCACAAAAATATTCAAGCCTCCTAATGATAGTGATGACGTTTTCGACTAAAATTGTAATAGAAATCATGATTCTAGAATCTAGATGAATATGGCTGTATATCAACTATGTTTCATCTCTACAATAAGTTCCCGTGTGCTCCTTATCTTTGATTCCATAGGGTCTTCTTATAGACAAAAAATAACTAACGCATCATTGTCCTACCCTTGCACCTGATGATTGTAAGCCGCTTACGCTATTGTTTGCACACACTTTCTCGCTAAAGTTCGATGTTCGGGTATCCGTCTCTTCATTTTCCATTATCTCTCACCTGTCAGAGAAACGTGAGAGCTCTAGATCCGATTCAATCGCATCAATCGGACGAGCAATATTCGAAACTCGGGTGATTTCAATCTCGAGCGATCGGGGCTAAATCGGGAATGTGAAAACAGCGGGAGTCGAAATGGTGCAAAGGGAGAAAAGAGTCTGGCGAGGGGAAGTTGCAAGTGGTCATGTTCGCAACTTACTGCAATTTCGGTTTTTTTTCAAATTCAGCGTGAATTTTTATCCTTTTGTCATCACTTTAGCTACGCATATCCACATAAATCTTATCTTTGTTTTCGCAGAAAGAACGCAATCTGCTTTAAAAATAAATAAATAAGAAGATAGCAGGTTGAGTTTCAGGAATACATCATAGTCCATAATTTGCAGTATCGTTGATTTGCGTGAATCAGATTTGAAAAATAAAACAATAAATAATATAAATTGCAGCTTCAATCGAGGGTGCCGTTCACTCCAATGCGACGCTGTCCATGCTCGAGGAGCAACTGAGAATATTAGTGGAGAAGGAGTACGATTCGACGCCGAAGGTGATAATCGGACAGAGAACGACGAGAGAGTATGGAAAGAGAGAGAGAGAGAGAGAGGGGATACGTTAACACCCCTGAAACTTTCCAAACCCCAGATCAAATTGCATCCTGATGTTGGGTAGTCGAGGCTGAGCTGCCCTTGTTAGGCCGATGTGACCAACCAATTCTTCTTGTGAGATATCAAACGCAAACAATTACCTGGGGAATGAAGAACACCCCCATTCAGTCTACATTTCTTCGACATTCTTATAGCGAGATCCCTGGGTAACTTCATTCAGTGCTAGTTGAATAGGCCGCAAAAATGGTTGCCCAGATAACAACAGTAACAGGAAAAGAGCCATTCTAAAGTGGTATTTACTGTGGTCGCTTTCTAAAGATCGGCCATCTCTCTTGCTATGAAATATGTTTCCAGCACATCATTTTCCTTGCGACATTGATCGATGAGGTTCAACCATTTCTATCATTGGCTAACTGATGATCACTTTTCACAGAAATCAAGTGCACTACTAATTCTTCACAATTTTGCAAAATACACTAATTCTAGAATAAAAATCATAAAAAATAGTTACCAAGTAATTATCTAATGTAGAGATTGCACTAGACGCAAGTGCACTAGGTACTAATTTTGTTGATTTTAATGGTCACAATAGATCAATTTCTTGCAGCAACGCACGCGATCCGTGCCCGCAGCTCCCGTCTGGCTAGACGACTGGGTGAGCAGCTGGCTGCAGCAGCAGAACTTCCGATCGTCGGCTGCGAATCTGGACAGGTTGCAATTTCTGTATCCTTATTTTTGGTTCAAAAGGATCAGCTTGCTTCCTTTCTCTTGAGAATTCTGCGAATCTGGACAGGTCCATGGATTCAGATTTCCCCTGACATCTGGTCATGCAATAGGAAATATTTTGCGAGGTGGATCATCATACTCAAAACATACTCAGAAGGGTAATGCAGCATCTTCAAAATTCGAGCGGTTCTGATTCCGTCAAAATGACACTCTGTATTTTCCCACCATAGTCGTCGCGTCATTGCTCTATCGTCCTGTTGTAGTATTCGGTGAATCGCATCCGATCAAGTGTCATTTGCTCGCACTTTTTGCGTGGATTCCATAGAACATTCGCGCTTGCCAACGCACCCGTTGTGCTTTGCGATGCCTCTGTTCATCGCCAAATTCCCGTTCTTCTGGTGGGTCAAACTCTTGCACTGACATCTGCAGGTTGTAAACGTACTCATCCTTAAACACAATAATTCAAGTTTCTGCAAAGATTTTTGATAGGGAGGACATATTACAAGCTTTATATATTACCTATATTATCAATTAAAATTTCATATCATATTTCCAGCACAAACTCCTCCAACCTTGCCGAGAGGATGGCTCGAGAGGCTGCAGATGAATCGGCCACCACTTCGCCTTGTGATGATGATGATGATGACAGTCAGGAGTGCTCCACGATATCCAGCGAGAAGTAAGTGGGATCTTAAGAACTGTTTTTTTTCTGTTTCTTTTGTTGTTCGGAACTCCTTTTTTTGTCCCGGGCTACGATCGCTTGTGAATGTGAAAGGGTATAGAGGTTGTTGCTCAATTGTGAATAGGAGAAATGTGACTGATGATTTCGTGACGTCATTCACTAGTGTGACACGCTATCCATTTCCATGACACAACACGCATTGTATGACGTTTATCTCTGAAAAGTATCCACAAGCTCCCAAGGATCTCTGTATGCCCCTTCCATATTTCCCTCATACTACGGATGTATGGATAGAAGCCAATCATTGCTCTCCCTCTTCTGTCTCTTTCTCCCTCTCTTCCTTTATCGCCTCTTTGACTGTTCCTTCTTTTCGCTGCTCCTGCAATAATCTCAAGCGGCTAAGCGGGGGCGGAGGGCAAAATGCCGTTCTTGATCGATTCTTCTGAAAATATTTCGACTTTTACAATATTGTTTGCTGGGAAATACCTTTGCAATTAAAAATTAAATTTTGTAATTTGAATCGCTGTACAATTTCTGTAATCTAGACTTGTCGGGCGTACACAAAAGAAAACCAAATTTTTGATATATAATTCTGGGAATCTATCGCTCGCTTGTCTAATTCATCATGAATATTAACTGCAATATCTTCGTTCTGTGTATGAGAAGAAGTATCCCTTTCATTTTTGTCCAAAATATTGCTTCACCCACTTTATTCATTCCAGTATCCTCGCCGAGGAGCTCGCTCAACTTCGTGCAATCGTCAATCGACAGAAAGCCGAAATCTCGCGACTCTCCCGCGAAAATGGCGACTTGAACGTGGCCCTGATGGAGTACCGGTCTGTTGTTGTTATTGTTATTATTATAGTTTTTGTTATTCCCAAAATTGCCTTTTTTGCGATTTTCCGAGTACATTCTGAACCGAAAGTTTCTGAAGTCGCGAAATCCCGTGAATTCCCTCTATACTCTCCCTGTTATTCGATTGAACAGACGGGGAATCGCGAGAATGAATGAAAGCTGAAGGGCCGTTGGAATGGAGGGTCGAGGGAGTGGGGAGGGAAGGGAGGGAGTGAGATAGGGAAAGAAGGAACCAAGTAGTAGATAGCAAACCAGGCAAACGATATATGATTGGAAAATATGAGCGAGCGCGTGATTTCACTTTTTTGTCGGAAAAAATAGATCAACATCAATTTGAAGCATCACATCACCAGTTTCAAACAAGTCCAGTTTGCACAACACATCAGCACGGATAAAACTGGACCATATAAAACAGCTCTAATATTTCAATCCTAGTGGTATCTTCATTTCAAATACAATAGTATGTAATCTTATTGTATTATAGTGTCCGTGACCAAGTGTCCTCAGAGACGGAACGCAATCGTTTCCTCAATGGTGAAGTGCTGAGACTGAATCAACGATGTAGAGAGAGCGAGGCGGTGCTCGATGGAGTCAGAAGGTGCTCAAATTAACATTAAAAACCGAAATATTGGTCGCTAAATGTATCAACATCTCTACCCCCACCCTTTCTCTGACACAATTCCGAGGCCTAAACTGCAAGCTACCAGGGCAACAATTTTTCAGGGGATGATATAATTTAAATTTTGAATTGAGTTGTGCTTCAAGAGCTTTTCTAATTCTCAAGAGGTTTGGAAAAATTTGATTGATCTTCTTTTGTTCATCGAGTCCTAAAACAGTTACACTGCAGTCAACTCCGAACGGTCACTGAAGAACGCGATCAATTGAAGAGGGAATATGCATCGGCACTGCAGGTTTGATGTCATTCCACGAATTTAAAATCCGATTTCGAACATAGCACAGACCAATTTGTCCACAATTCTAAGAAAAATTCATTAAATATGAACAAAAACAAGAAATAGTAAAAAATAAAAACATAATAATAATAATTCAGGCGGCAATCCGTGTGCCCGTGGCCGACCACCACTCGATTGACGTGCTGCAAGTGCGACTGTATGGGGAGATCTAGTGAGGATTTTGATTTCAGTTACTTCACATCTCATCCTTTCACTAATATCTCATTTTGTTTTACAGATATTCCAATGACATAACATACTTTCATCTTTAATTCCGAGATCTTCCTAGAAAAAATGCTATGTTTTCCATGAATTATGCCAGCAGAACAGTTCGTGATCGATACAATACCGACAAATAAAACGAAACGGAAAAAATACTTGCAGCACAAGCGTCGCGTCTGCCTGCTAGTTGACGAAGCGCGCAAGGACAATCCGAGTATGCCAACTCTGCACAGGTATGTTACCATTAGGGCTGTCAGAAGAATCCGCCTCTTCGTTCCTCGTGATCTCTTCTTACATTGACTGCTGAGAGAGTGAAAACGGAATGACGCGGCGGATTTTTCATTCTGCCTTCCCAGACTATTAGACTGGAAGGGAATCATGAGTAACTGTAAATTGCGGTCGAATATTCTACCTCGTCCAAAGATCAAAGATCAAATTGAATGAAAGATCAAAGATCAAACATAAATCAAATATCAAAGATCATTATTCCAGTCTGATGATGGGCGTGTACGTGGATGAGTACGGCTTCCGTGTCGCCTTTCTCGATGAGGGTGAGTTTTTTTATTTCAAAAATATATTAGTAAACTCTTCCCAATTTCGTTCGCTTCATCGCATTTACATCGAAATTCGGCGTCCCAACACCTCACCAATCCGGAGAAAACGAATTACGTTTCCAGGAAAACTCAAAAATTATTGGTCGGCTGTGCGAGTAATAGATATCCGAAGTATGCAAGAAAGATTTGCTAAAGATGATGTTGACCCGTGATGTTCGATGTCTCATCTCAGGTCTGGCCGTTCACTACATGGCCTGTCGACTGCACGAGCACTATGAGGAAAGACTGCACTCGGCACTGGAACATCGGTATTTTTTGAATTATTTGAATTAATCTATTTAGAATTTCAATAATTCAAATTCAAAGCTGACCAAGCATCGGTATTTTCAAAAATATTTAAATTAATTAATCTTTTTTTTAAATTTATTAAATTGCAGTCAGCACTGGTCGGACTTCCTCGAGTCCAACGCGACCATTCCATTGACGGTGATTATTTTTTCTCAAGTTGACGATAAATTTCAAATATGTTTCGCCTTTCGTTGATGAAAAGGCAACCTCTTCATTGGTGATCGATCTCCCGAGCAATATCAAAAAATTACAATATCACAACAGCTCGCTGAGCGCTCTCTATATTTTTCGAATGCTTGTTCGCCGATCAGACGACTAGAGCGCATGCAAAGCTCTGCTATTTCTTCTGATTCTGCCAAATTTTAGTTCCCGAATTTTTGAAAAGAACGCCACTTTGTTTGGAGAGATTTCGCCCGCTCCGTACTGTCAAAAAATACAAAGTCCAACTTTCTTCACAACTTCACAATAGTTGCTATACCTATAGTTGTTATCTTCTGATGTCATGTGATGTCCTTCACCTTCAGAAGGAGAGTCGTGCGCTCGTGCGAGGCGGGATTCCGGCCTCGATGAGGAGTGTCGTGTGGAAGATGCTCATTCATCAACAGGTATTTTGAATTTAATGATAATTTTCGAAATTGACCAGGGTTCCCTCATTTAGTCCAATCAAGCATTTCTGCTCTCATTCCTTCCTTCCCCCTTCCTCTCACACAGACAAACGATAGCTCGCTAACCAGCACATTGCGTTTGCTGAGCTCGTGCACTTGAATTGAGAACTGTTTTTCTACAATTGAGCATTTTCGATATTCGAAAGGGATTGAGTTTTTTTTAGAACGTCATCGAGTATGAAATGTCGAGTAATCCACACGGCCTTTATGGCGGAGTCGAAAAACAGAATCGAGAGCCTGACCCGGTCCATTATATTGGCTACCCAAATTTAGGTGATCGCTGCGAAGATGCAGCACGGCAAGTACTATTACCGTAATCTGTGCTCGCTCAATGGAGGCGAAGCCGATCGATTGGTAAGGTAGAAAGGAATAGGATACTGTAGCTCCAGACTTGATTATAGAGTGCTCAATTCAGGTCGCCGTCTTTTCATTTTGCACACTCCGCTCGGTCAACGAGAGAGTATGTGAAATGAAGAGACGGCGATCCGTGTTGCGCACTCTATTTGATGATCGATGACCGAGCTTGGTTTTTTTGTGATTTTCTTAATTTTTTGCAATCGGAGCGATGACTATCTATATTGGCAATGTTCAGTTTCATGCTCAAGGGTAGTGTGTGAAATATAATCTTCCTGAATTATTCAATTTGCAGTTCTGCTCTACTCATCAGAAGCAGATCAACCTCGACCTGCTCAGAACGATGCCCAGCAATGTGCACTTCTTGAATGCAGGATGCAAGGGGGTACGGGAAATTTAGCACATTTTTCCTTCTTCTATGAACTAAAAAGAGTCGAACAAGCACGTGAATAATTTATCAATGGAAAAAGTAGTCCCGTTGAAGATTCCGATAAAAACGTGATGATGTTCCATGAAAAAGTTTTTATCCTGGGGGGGGGTGAAAATATTTTGATTCCCTTGATTCTTCCCTTCTTCTCAGGTCTCACAGCTGCAACAGGTGCTACGCGCATTCTGTCTACACAATGGCACGACGGGATACTGTCAGGTACGTCCACGTTTCATGGTAAAAATATCCATTACTCTAACAACTCCATCTCCTCATTTCAGACCTCAAAGCTTCCATTCCGGTTCTTTTTCTGAATATTTTCATGACACTAAAAATTAAATTTTGTTGTGTTTCACTATGAATACAAGAGGAGTGATGGGATTGAACAATGTCGTTCGAATGTTTAGGCTAAAAACAGTCAGAACATTGTTTTCTCAATGACAGTACGTATCTCAGTGACGTATTGAATTCATAAGGGCATGAACTTGCATGACAAAAACACACACTTTTTCTCACAACTTCTACCTAAATGGGCTGTTGATGATTTCCAGGGCCGTCTGATTTAGAATGAAATCCAACTAAATTCTCCTCGCAGGGCATGAACTTCCTCTCGTATCGTACTATATAGGACCCTAGATTATTAACACCTTTTATTGAGAGTTTCCCTCCTATTTTCTGTAAATTAATGATGAATTTATTTTTTTTAAATTCTCGCAGGGTATGAACTTCCTCGCCGCTACGGCCCTGCTCGTGGTTGGTCCAGAGGACGCCTTCTGGCTGCTGGTCGCTCTCACGGAAGGATACTTCCACGAAAGCTACTTTGATGAGTCATTGAGTGGTACGAATCCTAGCCTTTTCCTCTCATTTCCCCTTCCTCCGATCTTTAGTATTTTTTTCACTCTGGATCAAGGGATTTCGGTAGTACCGTTTCCAAATCTATATTTTGAGGTGCTCAAGCGGACCAGGAAGTGCTTAAGGAACTCCTGGAGCAGAAAGTGCCCGCGCTGACAAAGCATCTTGAAGTGAGCGATGATCTTTGATCTTTACTTTTTAATCGAATGACAAAGATCAGCGGCAGTTAGCGTTCTTTGATCTTTGACCTCATTATCTTTGATCTTTGACCTCATTTATTTGCAGCTTCTAAATTCTTCTAAACTTTGATTCCTTCACAACTATTATCCCATAATTTTGTGTCTGATCAATCGCGGTTTTGAAGTATAATTTCGATTTTTAATTTAACAGAGACTGAGAGAATTGAGTTAGGCTTCTCAGGGGCCGTACAATGATTTCGGACCCAATTCAGAAAAAATAGCCCAAGGAGTACTTTTTCACGTAGATTCCGAAAATCGATCTTAGAAAGCCGTATCTCTAACCCCCGATACCCTATGAGTTTCAGGAATGCGAGATCGATCTTGCGACAATTACTCTCAACTGGTTTATCGCTCTATTCTTCGATGCTGTCCCTTTCAAGGTGAGGTTTACTTAATCATTTAATTATTTTATTAAATGTGGAATGCAAGGACAAGCATCATCTATAGCAAACAAATTGATTAACGTCATACGGGAAGTTTTTTGCACATGTCAATCGTCCAAAAAATGAGACCTATTATATACACCATTGAATTCATATGGAGAAAAATAGGTAGGCCTTTCTCAAATTCATTTAGAGATTTCGAGTCATCTCCGCTGTAGACCCGAAAAGAGCGATGCCAGACAGTTGATCCCGTACGAAATCTATAAATTTTATTTTTGAAAAATCAGAAATTTAAATAAAAGATTTGCGAAACTCACCCATACATATTGGCAATTAGGTGAAATATTTGAAATGCGGCGAGCATCAGATGAAATACGGCTTTATTTCCTTCATACGCCGAATAGATCGTAAGAAGAATTATTGTTGACTGGAGAAGCATGAGTGGGACGCCCAGCTAAAAATAATGTATCAATATTGAGCAAACTAATTTAAGTATTATAAGAATAATTGTTCAAAAGATCTCGCCTTATTGTAAATGACCACCATCTTTCTTGCTTCTTGTTTTGTCGTATTTTTGTGGAAAAAGAACTGAAATTTATATTGAAAATGTGTTTATTTCGGTGTCAAAAAACTAATTTCACACCCTGGGGTGCGCACATTAAAGTTTTTTTTTGTTTTTGAAAAATTACACTACAGAAAATACACAACATAAAAATATAATTAAACAACTAACATTGCATAGAAACACTCCCGAGTGCGCCCCTGTTAGAAAGAACGGCAACAGCCAGTGGAGCATCTAAAGGGAATTAGAAAATCTAACATGAAAATATAAAGAAGAATAGATAAAATAAAATAATTATACTGATAACAAGCATATAATTGAAACACTCACAATCAGAGAAATGCGCGAGGTTGTTGGGGTGTTCGGCAAACAAATGAAGCGTAGTACGCGCCAGCCTGCGATCGATAGGGCACTTGGCAATCTGCCAGCTGCCCTCACTCCCCCCCTTCCTTTGACCACCACCCGGTTCGCTCCCTCAGGCACAGACTATCTAACAGATGCGGTTAGATACGACATCCTAGGAGGTAATACGTTACAACAGACAAGCAACAAGATATGAAGAACAGTGAACTGATCTTAAGAAAATAATCAAAATAAGACGATATTATCATCTCTTTTTCTAAAACATTCTTAGAAAGAACGAATGGGCATGGGAAATTGAGAGAGCAAAAAATAATAATTCCATTGCAGACGCTCCTTCGCTTCTGGGACTGCTTCTTGCTCGAGGGCCCGAAAGTACTCTTCCGATTCTCAGTACGAATTTATAAGCTAAACCTTTATTGCCAATCTTCCACCACACTTTCTACAAAAAGTATTTTTAAAAAGTGTACGCAATTGTAATATGTTTCCCACTTCCCTCATAGCAATCGATTTCGTCATTCGTCAATAGGGTCGTGATTTATGACGGGAAAAAATTGGTAATTTTTTTTTATTTTCAATCAATAAATAATTTCTCAGATCGCGCTCCTCTCGCTGCACGTGGACGAGATACTGCAGAAGACGGATACGATCGGGGTTATGAAGGTGCGAAAATTAGGGAATTTTCCAATTCTTTATACCTTATATTTAAAAATTATCGAAAATGGTACAATTCTATACATTCATCCTTCTTTACCATTCTGGTAAATCGACAGTCCATCACTTATGCCAGCCTCAAAGTCAGGCATTCTCAGGTAGTCAAAGCGGCGGTGCGCCTCTCATTCGACGTGGACGGACTCTTCAAACTCGCTTTTGAAGGTTTTATTAATTAATTAAAATTTGAAATCATTAAAAATGCAGATCTCGATCCATTCCCATCGCGCGCGCAGCTGCGAGCGAAGCAGCTCACCTTCCTCGAGGTGATTTGGACTTTGATCTTTGATCTCTGGTGGTGACCTTTGATCTCTGACCGACGATCTTTGATCTCTAACCTCCTTGGTATCCCTTCAGATTCTGCAGAGCCGCTTCAGCCAGAGAGCCTCACGCATGCTCATAAGGGGCGATTCAGCGGTGATTATTTTTATTATTCATCTCTTTGGCAAAGAGTAGCTTGCTGTCCGGCTGAACAAAAACGTATCGCGAATCGTACATTTTTCAAATGAGTTTCAATCACTCCGTAAATACACCACTTTCAATACAATATCAATAATCGTCGGAAGAGAAGTAGGAAAATACAAATTAGGTAACGTATGTTTCTGCAGCAATCCGACCACTCTCATCAGTCCTCCGCCACTCTCAACTCGGACGGTCTCCACATCTGCGACTTGTCCCTTGCCGCGACTGCCGGCACGGGGCTGCTGATCGCCGGTGAGATTGTAGTTGATCTTTGATCTTTGACATCATCTTGCTGAGTGACGTGATCTTTGATCTTCACTATAACTTATAGTCTATAAGTCCGATTGATCTTTGATCTTTGATTTCTACTCTGATCTTGCCAAAATCCTCCGAAGACGTGATCTTTATAAAGTTCGATTGATCTTTGATTTCTACTCTGATCTTGCCAAAATCCTCCGAAGACGTGATCTTTATAAAGTTCGATTGATCTTTGATCTCTCAGGCAACAAAAAGTCCGGTCGTCTTTCCTCTGTCGACGTGCACACGGGAGTGATGAGCAAGTTGAGAGTTGAGGTCAGACAAGTTTTAAGCAGAGTTAGAAATTTTAGATTCGGGTTACGTTTCAGATGTACCGAAACATTTGAAATGGAAGTTTATTTATAGTATTTCATTCTTTTTGCATTCTAAGAATCTAATAATATGTGAAATCGGTTGCGATGATAATCTTTCTTTTCAGTGGGACTGCCGTGCGGTCTCCGTGGTGATGGCGGGGCCGGACATCGCCTTCGTCTCCTTCCTCTCTGGATATGTCGTCGCCCTGTCTCTGCACGCACACGCGTGAGTGGAATTATTGGATATCATGATCTATGCCTGGGAGGGGACTTATAACGTCATCTGAGTAGTTTCTGCTCGATTCGTTTGTTTCGAACACTCATTAGAATTGTTTGTCGCTGCACGGACAGGCGAACGTTGCACTCTTTTCAGATGCTCGGCCCAGATTTCATGACCTCGTCTAACGTGAATTAGAAGAACCAGCCCTAACATCCTAGGCCTACCCTCACAAATACAAATTCTGTCTGAACATTTACATGATCACATAGTGATCAAAATACGTTGAAGTGCGACTGGGACTCGTTCAATCCCTTCATGTGCAGGATCGTCCTCTGGGAGCTCAAACTGGCCGATGTCGCACTTCGCCTGCTCTATGCTGAGGAGAGGATTGTGGCGTGCCTGGCCAATGGATCACTCACTGTTATTGAGGTGGACAATCAGTACAAAAGGACTTTCCATTGACATTTTCTATTAGAGGGCAAAATAGGTAACAAAAAGCCAGATTGTTGATTTCATAATATCCAGTATTTGCAGCTGCACGCCTCTCCTGCGATGGCGCCTTCCTCACTGGAGCTGCTGCACCTACCGCTCGGGTCGGGTACGTGAATACAATCAAAGCTCTTTGTTCGAATACGATTCGTTGTTGCAAGTGGCCTAGCATTGACTTTTCTGCCCTAGTTAGAGGGATTTGTGATCGTGTTGATCTGGTCAGCCAACAGCTGGCCTTGCTGGTGGTCTTAACTAGCGCTGTCTTATGACTGTAAAATCGCGTGGCGTGCAATCACCGACGCTTCTCTGTTTTTGGCCCAGTTTTTTCTCAACGAGTATTCTATATCATCTCATCCCCTGCCTCTTTCACATTCGAAGATATCGTTGCCCGGGTAAAAAATCTCAATGACCTTTCCCCTTGCAGCCCCGATCGTGGACGGCGTCCTCTACGGCGAGCATCTGTGGCTGGCCTCCGCGTGCAAGCTCATCTGCCTGCACAAGAGGTTCGGATTTATTTGTTTTTTTTACAACAACGTGTCGAACTCATTGAGTAATTCAATCATTCACAATAGTTGAAAGAGATTTGAAACTTATTTGGACTGCTTCCTTTGAAGAGCAAAAAGAAATACAATGAAGGAATTTACACCGGAATTTATACCCCTGGTAGAAGGCCGGAATTTAGGATATCCTCTTATTTTAATTTCCCAGTACACTATCCCACCTGTGCACAATCTACGTTGCATGCTCCGGCACGTGTACGGGGACGCCGTTCTTCGATAAGGTTTTTTTTTAATATGTTTAAAAAATTATTGTCGAAAAAACAACTGTGCATACGTTTATACATGGCGTATTCTCAATGAGGAAGCCGACCGCACGATGTCTATCTGAATTATCAAAGGTCGCACCCGACTTTATTTGTGTGTTTGTCTCATGATCACTGTAAAATCGCCCTGATTGTGGAAGCAACTTTATCAAAGCACAAAGATCAAAGATCACCCCCCTCCTCAGATCGTCTGTCTGGCCGCGTCTCCACACGGCGTCTTCCTTGCCACAACGCACTCCACTCTGTTGCAGTTGTGGGATCAGAGCAGTTGCTCTCTCCTGTTTGATATCGCGACGGATCATGATCATAAGTGAGTTGTACTGTTGGCGAATGAAGGAAACGTGTTCCCTCTCGCCAATCTGGCTTGATTGCCAACCCTAGTTGCTGTCTTTCCCTTGAATTTATATCCATCTCCATCGTACGGTTGTTATTCTACACTCCAATGGAAATGTATTTTCTAGCATGAATTCATATTTTTTATGAATATTGAAGAGTTGAAGAGACACGTTTCGTCGATCGATAAATCATCCTATTGGCAGGAAACCATCTCTAATGGACGTCGATGAATCGAGGGACATGCACATTTCATCGCTTCTGTACTCTGATGGTAATTATTACAACATTAAACTATTCCCCCATTTATCACGAGAAGACGATTGCCATCAGACTACTGAATCGAAATATTCCATGTTTCTAAACATTCCAAGGCCGATTGATATTTCTTCTCATCAGCTTCGCTGTGGACGGGCACCTCCGATGGCTACATCATTCTCTACTCGGTGAATGCGGAGAAGAAGGAGGAGAATGGAACTTACTCACTGCATAAGTGAGTGGTCGAGATATTAATGTTCGAATATAGATATTTACTCTCTATGTCATTCGTAACTTATAGATACTTACTCGTTGCATAAGTGAGTCAGGATCAGCTAACATGATTATCTACGCTTGGCTTCGATTCTATGATAAAAAGAAGGAACTACGAGTTCGAAACAAGATAATTTTTGTGGCTTTCAGATACCCGGCCGGCACGCGTCTCTCGGCGGAGACCTCGCCCGGAGGAGTAAAGGGTGCGATATATATTTTTATTATGGGAGAAGCGGACAATGCACTGTCAGTGAACTGTCCCGTGCGGAGATATGGAGGATGTGAAGCTTATTTTTTGTGTAGTATTCTCGGATAGTCTACCCCCAAACTCTCCTCGGATATCGTAATCCTTCCCAGGTCGACAAGGGCAGTACTACATTCCGACGCGAGAAGAGACTCTGACCAATGCGGATTTTGTGTCGAATCAGAAACGATTCACCGTGCACATTGACAGGGAGACGAATCAGTACTCGGGTGAGCAATGAAATGGATTCTAAGACCAATAGATAATAATTCATCTATTGCGTTTTCATTTTAGAAGTGTTCACACTGCTCAAACATTCTTTTATAGTTTTTTGCATCGAATTTGATCTGCGCTTTGATTAACCAGAATCAAGTGAATTTACAGTGATACTACAACGCTAAGTGGGACCCACCGGATAGGTCTGCTGTTGGCAGAAATAGTATTTTAAATATACGATATTGCAGTCGTTCGCCGTTCTCAACCAGACTCATCGGGTATCGATGATCAACCCTCCACTTCGTCTCCCGATGAACAGAGGGAGGAGAGAGCCGAAAGAAGGAGCATGTCAAATCGGACTGTGCGGTAGGTCGATCAAACCACTCTGGTATCCAAGTTGCAATCAAGCACTTTTTGGCTCCCGCAAGTTGCCATCAAGATTGGATTTAAATTGTGGGCTTCCAAAACGTGCTTGAGTCCAACTTGTGGGCGATAACAGAGAACGCAAAGTCTCTTGCCCGATCCAGTATAATTATTAACTGTAAAAGGTCGATTCAGTTTGACGCACTTTGTCTATTTTTCAGGAAAGAATCGCAAAAATCCGCTTGCTCGTCGCGCATCTCGCGAAGGAGAGGCCTGCCGAAGGTAATTTTTTAAAGTTTTGAAAAATTATTTCATTAAGTTTCACATTTCACTGAAAAAGCGTACCAACTCTTGGTTCCAGTACCGAGCTGCGAATCAATTCTTATCTGCTATAATAAAATTTTTATTTATTCCAGGGAATGTCAATCGACTCTGCCGTTTCGTCTGTTTTCACATCCGATCTGCAACCGAAGAGAAACGGAGCGGGGTTGGCCAGTCCGGGTCAGCCTTTACGAACATTTTCGATTAAGATGTTCGGTTATGTTTCACAGATGTCGTAAATTAGTTGATCGGAAGTGAATTAAATTTTTTAATGACTTCAAAGAATTAAAAATAACCTTCTGCATAAATTAATAACGTGTTTGATCACGTGTGCGAGTTTGATCATCGAAGGATAAACATTCCAATTCAAGGTATTCACCATCCGGTCGTCCCTTCTTCGTCTTCGCACGTCTCTATGGACTACGATGACCTCTTCGAGATGTACTCGGAGGAGGGATCGAGAGCGCATCGTGAGATTATTGGAATATTATTATATTTTACTAGGGTTATCATCGGCTCAGAAAGAAATGACAAAAATGTGATTGTGAAATTGACAGCAAAATGTATAAAAACAATTTGTTGTCAGAGGAGGGATCGAGAGCGCCTTTTTCTCTCCGATCTCGACATCCCCCCCCCGAAGAGGAAGAAAAACCTACTTTTCATTGATTTGATAAGCGTCGATCGGCACTTAGAGAAACAAAAAAATAATTAATTAAGGTGCCCGTCTCGGCGCGGAGTGCCTCGGGGATGGCTGCAGTAGTCTGTCGGAGATCATCGAAGGAGGAGGAGATGGAGGAGGAGGGCTGTGCGAGGGGTGCAGAGGTCAGAAATAATTGATATTCTGAATTTTTTCAACAGCTTTGTGTTGGAAAGTGGATTGAAAACGGGTGCAAAAATAGATAGAAATTTAACAAATAAATAAAATATATATATATTCCCAGTCCGTTCTCGTCGTCAACGTCGCCGCAGCAGTCGCAGTAGCAGCTCGCGACCGCGACTGAGGAGGAGAGATCTGGAGGATGATCCCATCGTCAGTTTAATTTCCTATTTATTATGGATAAAAAATAAATATTTTATTGAAAATTGATCGCATTGTTATTAATTTTTTATGAATTCACTTTCGAGCAGACTTTGACTGAAGTTCATGTATTTTGTTAATAATTGAGAAAAAACAAGAAATTAAAGGGGATTGTTGAAGTAAAAAATAACACTAAATAATGAATCAACGTCCTCACAGGTGGTCGCCGTGAAGGACGAGGAGGTCAATCACAACAAGCGCGAGACGAGGAAGAGCGAGAGCGAGACGGTGTATGCCATTTATTGATCATTGAATTTACCAAAAATATAAAGTATACAAATTCATGCACTTTCAAGAATCTAGTGTGTAAGAACGGTCTTAATTATTGGATGTGTAATATAAAAGTAAAGTTAACGAATTTGAAAAACCTATTGGTTTATCTGATCTGTTGGCCTTTCTAGAATGTTTCTTCCTCTTTTCGTATTTTCTTTTTAAATTAGCGCTTTAAACTTTTTAAAATTTTTTAAATTTGGTCTATTCCAGAATCTGCTCCGTCGGTCTGACACTCCTAATGAAGGTGAAGATATCCGATCGGGCTGTCAGCAAGATTGTCGAGGGCGAGATTAATGGTATGTTTATTTCTGATTTTGAGCTGATCTTTGAACTTTTGATCTTCGAATTTTGATCTTTCAGGTGAGAAAATAGTGCTCACGTGCGCGGGCGACTACGGCGAGGAAGAGGCAGTGCTGAAATGGAAGAGGGAGAAAGACTCGGTGAGCTCGATTTATTTCGTTCTTTCTTTGGAGAGACTGGTCGCTGACTTTGAGATGGTAGTACATGCCTTTATTCTATCTCACCTCTCTCAAATAATCATAGCGATAGTAAACATTCATCATCATAGCTCTCCAATTTTTAAATTGTGTACCGTAATCGATAATGAATTATCGCTTCAGGACCTTTGGATCAACGATCCTATGAACGATCCGACGTGCAAAAGAAGGTTCTCGAGAATTCCCTCCGTTGCCGCGACCCCGCCCGGATCTTGCTAATACCCAGAACTTCCAAATTCCCGGATCTTTTAAAAATTAATATTTCACTCGGTTCAAATACCCAACTATTTTGTACAAACCATGATCTACAGACGCTCAGTATTACTGTTTATATTGCCATTGTGATGAGATAAGATAAGTTATGCACTGATTCGTGTTTTATTTATTTTATTTTTATATTTAGATAATTTATTAGAAGTGCTAACGTAGATTCGTCTCCTGTAGTGTTGCCAAACGAGTTTACCCATTCGCTGTTTCCCGTTTACTTTGTTGTTTTGGGACCTCAGTTTTCTGCGATATTCAGAACGTATTTGAAATACAAAAGATAAATTAAATTATAATGTCATTTGTCTGTGAAACACTGTGAAATTCGATATCTCGTCATTGCTCATGCAAGCCTCCTCATCAATTGACGTTTGTTTGCTTTTCCACTCTCATTCGAGATGTCTTCATTTCCATTTATTACTCAATGCATGGTGGGTTTTCTTCGACATCTTTATTGATATGATATTTCGTAAAGTTAATTCTTTTTAGATTCTTCGATCTACACTTGGAGCTCATTCTGCAACAGATGACTACAATTAACACAATCAACACTAGAATGGTTTTTGTTTTTGCTATTTTTCTTTCACATTGTAACATTCGCTGATCATAACACATTGTCTCGTTCAGAATCGCATTGAGAAACCACGAGCAGCAAAGTGGTAAACGGAAGAAGAACACAAGGCAGTGGACTGGCACTGGGAGGAACGACACCATTCTGAAGCAGATGAATCCGTTCATGCACATCGTCTTGTGTAAATCATCAGATATGCCCATCCAATTCATTTCCAAACATGATGATGCATTCCTCGAAGTTAGCAATTTAAAAAAAAATTTCACTTTGCAAAAGACGCCATTCAATAAATATATTATTTGTTCTGTTTCGGTTGGGTCATGCATAGTATTTCTTTATTTATGTGCACATTACATGAAATTTGAAATCACGGATCAATGAAGAACTACAAAAATTAGCATTACAATCTGCACTTTCCACCGCGGTCTCAGCTCCTCGTCATTGAATTCAGTTTGTCTCAGTCACGCTACTCGCAAACCACACTACCGAACTGTTAAACAAGAACCTATCAAAACAATCTGAATCTTACAACTATTCACAAAGAATTAGAGGCACTTGCCACAGCGGCCTTTCCTCCTCCTCCTCTTCCTCTCCTTCATCCTCCATTTCCTCCTCCGCAGCTCTCACATAGGCATCAACGGCAGCTGAAGGGTCGACTTCAGATGCTGCCGGATCACCGTTGACGTCGAGGAAGGCGTCCTGTAAATTCAATTTAACGTTGGCTTTTCATTTTTTAAAGTTAAACTTTCTGTGAAATATGGCGATTTGCAATAGAGTTCACCATTATCGAAAAAACTTAAAACAAGGTCTTGCAATATTGAGAGACAACGTTACCTGTTCATCTACAAGCTCGTCGATGAGATCCATCAGAAGCTGAGAATCGAGAACCTCCGAGAGCATGTAGGTGAAGACGAGATCGAAGCTGGTGATGAGGTGGGCGAGAAGTGGAGACGAATCCGAGGATGGAATTCCTGGAATAAAAGGTGTATCCACGTCAAGCGGTTTTACGTCGAAAGACAACGCTAGGTGGGACCCACAGGTAAGGCCTGTAGATAATAATATCTGCTGTATTTTCAACCTCTAATGTTGTGTGTTCCTATGCCTGTGTTAAGACTATACCATAGGATGGAAAAAATCGAAGAATGCCAATAAAGTGAACTCACCTCTAAATTCTATCCTCGCAATTCTCAGTGCTCTTGCATCAATCAGTCCCACTCGAGCGTACAGAGCGATTTGCCTCCAGCAGCCGTTGATTTGGCGTATGTAGTCAGGGTTGAGGAGCATTGCTGAAATACTAAATAATACTGCTGTTAAACACGCCTGTCTACTTCATTTCACATCAAAAATTAATATTACAAGTACGAGATTCATAACAATCGTTTGAAGGGATCTGAAGCGAGCAGAAAGCGAAGAAATGTGAATGAATTAGTTTTAAAAAAATGCAACGAAGATGTAAGTGGCAACCGATATCACCATGGTGTGACATCTGATCTTATGCCGGTGGCATCCGGCCTGGAGGGTGTGAAACGGGGAAACGAGGAGAAAATACCCAGAGGGCACGGTAGCCCTTTGATCTTGCCGCTCACGGAAATGACCTACTGATCATTTGATGAGACCCGTGCATATCACTCAATCACCGAGGAATCTGACCGATTTTCACTGAATACTCATGTGTGAAAAGTGAAAAGAAAAAATGCCGGAAATGACCTACTGATCGAGGAAAGGATTGAAGACCCTCAATCGCCGAGGTGTGAAACAAGGAAAGGTGGAGATGGTAGCCACGAGGTACTGTAGTCATTTGACGCTGTGAATAGCGGAAATTATCTATTGATTGATGTGCGATAGCGTGAAAGGACAGTTTTTGTGATCTTTTAAAATTGCCTTGATATAGGTAATCATGATTTATTCATCTTTTATAATTCGATCATTCCCTGTCCCTCGAATATCTACATTCCTCCTCCCATAGCACCTTCCTTCCTAAAACAGAGAGGTGTTGACGCTATCGTCGAACTTCCCTTCCAGCTGCACACATAGTCTACGTTAGATCGTCAGTCTCTCTCTCTCTCTCTCTCTCTCTATTCCACACACTCTCTCCTTTCTCTGACCGACGAGAGAGCATGTCGAAGTGAGAGACGGTTCCATGCTTGTCTGTCTAGGGATAATGTCCATAATATTCATCGCCCAAGGATTTTCCACACTTCCGCATCCTCTTTACATTTACTAACAAACTTATTTTCTAGAGGCTCAGTGACTCAAGTGTCATATACCAGTAGGGAAACGAAGAACGATTTCGACCTTGCATTCTTAGTTTCTTCAATCGCCCAGTCTTACATACATCTCTCCTCGGACGGTCCATTTCCTTCCCTTGCCCATCCCCGCATCTCCAATGCGCGTAACCCGATAGGCTATGCGCAATGCGCTCTCTTTCGATGCTCTTCCATTCTTGATGTGAATCGCCCTTCCTGCCCTTCCTGCTTTAGTCGACCTTTAGTGTCCTGTCTTTCGATCATTTTCGACTTATTTTTCTTCATTTTGAGAACACCAGACCATGATAACTGCATTACATTTTCTGCCCCAACTATTTTACATTGTTTTCTTATTTGATGTCATCAATTAGTGTGCCACTTGCTAGAGCTCCGTAGACTCGATCTGCCCTCGAATCCCCCTGCCCGTCGCTTCGTTTATATTCGCACCTTCCTCACTCTCTTCAATCTCCGTCCTCCCTCTCCACTCGATTAGCCATTGCACGCGAAGTGTGTAGCAAATTATAAACAGAAGCGCGAGCGCCGATGGCCCGACCTCTCCTCCACCCTCGCTCTCCCTCTCATCTGCAGTTCTGACTGACTAAAGAACAGGCAGAATGAGAGGATGCATCTACCGTCAACCTCCTCTAACACTCCAGAGGAATGTATTTCGAGTTGCAATCATTCTATCTCGTGACAGGCTAGATAGCCTACGGTCTTCATAGATGTCTCAAATCCTGTCTGGTCATCTGTTCAAGAGATCTGCTGCTGGCAGGAAGTCAGCCTCTTCCTCTGACCTTCCCCCTTCTCATTGTCATCCGATCGCGTTTGTAGTTGTTGTATCGAGGGACGCCCCCTCTCCCCTCTAGTCAATTACCATATCGACGGCGTGCGACTCCCCTGTCTAGCAACTGTCTGGTAATTTCATTAGCATACGCACTTTACATAATTACCATCTCTCTCTCCCCTCTCGAGCGCTTGCTCGTCCTTCTTGTCTGTGCAGTCTTCGTGACTGGTTGCTTGTATCTAGATAAAGCTCTCTTTCTTTATTCCTTGAGTGAGAACAGACCAACTACATAACAGTAGTGTCCTAGAAATCAACCGAGAAACATTGTACAAATCGTATAATTTTCAATAAAACATGTATGAATCTTCACATTCACTAGATAATAGTGCTTGCGGGAAGAACTGAGTCACATTCCTACTCTCAGATTGTGCATGTGGTCATCTGTTGCTGGCAGGAGCAGTCCCTGCCTCTGACCCTCCTCCTCCCTCCTCTCCTCGCCCTCCCTCTCTCTCCCTTTTCCCTCCCTCCTCTTCTCCCTTCCTCTTCTCTCAGTCCCGTCTGCTGTAAAGTACGGCTGTTCCACACTAATACAGGCGATCGATTTTTCCATATTTCTTCTGTTTTTCTTCGAATATTTTGCCGTGACTCATGTCCAAGCATCGAATTTCCGAGATTTCTTCTTCTTCATCAGACTCGTTACGGGTTTCCGATGCCAACTTATCGCTATTTTAATCTTCCCGTCCTATTCCACTTCATTTGCTCCGATTTTTTCTTCAAAGATTTGAGTACCTGATTTGAGTAGTGATAGTGTTTATCTTTGAATCACACTCATGAATAGTTCTGTGTTTTATCCAATCCGTTATGTTCCACAAACTTCTTTACCATTGCCTTTACCACCCCGCTTCCATCCGCTGACTCTCCACATGGTTTCCGGTGTCAACTTATCTCCCCCCTTTACCTTTCCCGCCCAAGATTCACTCCCCTATGCATCACTCCCCCCTTCTTCCTTCTTCACTTTTAACGCTGTCGACACTTTCCTCACTTTTATGGAGAGTTTGTGCATGCCGAAGAGCGCACACATTGCAAGTCGTATCTCTCCTCGTTTCGCGCACTATCTCCCCCTCTCTAACCGGCGAGAGAGCAGGCGAAATCGAGAGAACGACACTTTTCCTCCTCATCCTTGGCCACGTAGCCACTCTCTGACTGCGCTTATATCCAACGCTTCTGTATCCAACGGATCGGAGAGCATAGCTTATTCGAGAACAGTTCCTAGTTGTTAGTCCCCTCTTGCCCCTCCCCTCCTCTTGCCGCTTGCCACCATTCGAGATTTCGTCGTGGTACGTATCGATTTTTTCCGTTTTTTAAATTGTTTTTTTTTAATTTGAGTAAATATTTCCAGATCATGGGCAAGGAAGACCAGCCGAAGGAAGTGAAGAAGGGCGGATCTGGTAATTATTTGTTTAAATTTTGTTTCCAATTGAGTGGCTTCAAAATCATGAGCGAAACTGGCCTAAAATGCCTAACTCAATTATTAAAAAATAATTAACAATTAAAATTAAATATTTAATTACAGGTTGCTGTACCGCCATCGTTCTCGTCTCGCTGGTAGTCGCTGGAGTCGCAGTCTACTATGCGGTTAGCTTCGAAAATAATTAATACACTATTTATGTGTTAAAAAGTAAAGTAGGAAGCAGTTAAGGCAACGTAATGGTTGAATGAAGTGAAAAAACCTGAAAGGTGTATCCACGTCATGCGATTTTGCACTCGTAAGTCAACGCTAGATGAGACCCACAGGTTGAGTGCTGATAAAACTGAAAGATACGATATTATATATATTTTCAGCACAACAATGGCATGCTGAAAACTGTGATTGAGCAGCACTTCCCCCAGACGAGAGGTATTTTTTTTATATTTTTTTTATTTTCGAACCGCAAATGAGATAGGAAATAGATCAAAACAATCGTTTTCATTCAATTTCAAAAGATTGCTTTTTTGTTTTGAAATTTGTCCGGAATCGTGCCACAATCGAGAACGAAATTTGTCGCAGAAAATATAAGAAGAATGTGAAACATGTTGAAACGCTATTCATTTCAGAAGAGCCTGTCGCCCCGCCGAAACAGCAACAGCAACAACAGCAAGCCCCGCCCCCTACCACAACCACCCAGAAGCCGACCACAACCACCACTACAGCTCCGCCTCCTACCACCGCCAAACCTGCAGCCACCCCCACGACCCCTCCACCCACACCCAAGCCCGCTGCTGCAACCCCGCCTCCCCCGACCCAGACCCAGAAACCGGCAGAAGCTCCGAAACCCGCAGCAGCTGCAGCCACGCCCGCCCCGCCCCCAGCGGCCAAGCCAGTGGAGACCCCGAAGCCTGCAGCCGCCGCAAAGCCCGCTGAGGCGCCCAAACCGGTCAAGTTGCCCGAGCCCGTGAAGGAGGCGCCCAAGCCCGCGGCCACACAGTCTCCTCCAGCTGCAGCTCCCGCTGCAGCGAAGCCTGCCGAGGCGCCCAAGCCGGCGGCAGCAGCACCTGCAGCTCAGCAGGCGAAGCCTGCGGCCGCTGCAGCTCCTGCAGCAGCGCCCGCTGCTGCACAGGCCGCAAAGCCCACTGCAGCTCCTGCTGCTGCACCTGCACCAGCTGCAGCCCAGCAACTGCCTAAGCCTGCTGCGGCTCCTGCCGCTGCAGCCCCTGCTGCAGCACCTGCAGCCGGTCAGCAGGCCACCCAGCCGCCTCCTCCTCCCGGCAGACGCGGACCCAACGTGCAGAAACCCGTGAAGGCCGCTTAGAATATTCCTGAACTTATCCTATTCTAATTTCCCACTCAATTCAAATGTGATCTTTCCCCCATCTTTCGCTTTTCTCCGAGCGCCGATTTGAAAATGCGCAAGATTTAGTAAGTTATTATCCTCTCGATGCTTAGAATTTCTCCGCACAGTACAGGTTTCACTCGTATTCGTATAAAGTACTGACTGATAACTGTAAATCGTAATGAGCAATCGACAGACGACGGAAATGAAATAGATCATTTACCGGATGATAATAGGAACTAAAAACGAGAAAATTGAAAGACTGTTTTTGTTAAAAAAAACAGATATCTTAATCTCTACATTGCTCGTCGGTGTGTCACGGTTGTAAATATCAGGTAGTTTCCGCCTTAGGCAAATTTAAAAGTCCAGCTTGCCCTCTGGGTGCTTTCGGTTCGAGTAATGATCTGTCTTCTACATGATGTATTTCATCTCTGACCGGCGATAGACGAGAGACTAGAAATTTAGTACATTGCTTCTCACCCTCACTTACTGCCATGGTACGTTGAAGGGCAACAGATAAGCTAATTTCAGCGAATCTTTCAAAACAGTAATTTATCGAGCAACAAATAATCGGTGAAATCAAGAAATGAATGCGGCTCAATGGATGAAATGCTGGGAGTGAGTACCGGTACAATAAGAGATGAGCTAGGAATGTGAAGTTTCCAAAAACATATCAAAACATCATAACTTTTCCTCTTTTCGTAAATTGCCTAAGCGAAAAACTAACTAATTTCGGGATCAAATGGAAATGAAAGATAATATACGCAATTGGATAATGCACGAGGGCAATCTTTAGTTGTAGTGAGACAGTATAACTTTGCACTAATCAATAAATGGATAATCAACAGACGCGGTATAACCAGAGTGTCTAGTAGGGTGGCAACCTCTGAATAGGACGGTCAGTGAAGCGAGAGAGTGTGTTAAAACGAGAGACGAATGTTTCTAGATGTAGTATGGATCGTCGTATGCGCACATCTGTATGCTAATAGTGCCGACTGATTCGGCTGCCGATTTGGACTTGGGCGGCACGAGCGGAAGACTCACCTGAGAAAAAAATATTTGTGAGCTTCGAAAGTGTTTCAGTTATGTTTCAGCATAACTACTTATCCAGGAATGCTCACTAGGATTCGATTTCATCTCGGTTAGGACGTGAGGACTGTTCAAAAATAACTGCGATACTAAAAGAGAATTGTGTTCAGCTCGATTCGTCTATCACTTTTCACACTGAGGAAAACCATTTCTTCGCGCCTTACGCACCCCTCCCAACGCACTGAGTGGATTGAACCGCTCAGTTATGCTTCACCGAAAATTCTTAATCAGGAATGCTCACTAGGAATCGATTGTTCTCATAGCGACTCGTATAAAAATAATAGTCATGTATGGCTATAGATTGCAATTGTAATTGGCTCAATAAACAGACATAGGAAGTTTATCCATTTGATCTACATAACAGTTACACTATTACATTTACTCTCCACAACCAAGATTTATTATATGTCAATCACCAAAAAGTATCACCTCTTTACACTCATTATCCATCAAGGCGACCAGCTCCGCTCTCGCTATCAATGTGTCCGGACCGAACCGCTCATGCCACAACTCGATGGAGTACCGTTGACGACGGTCTTTCCTGCAACATTGTCATTTATTCACATGGCCATTACCTAAATCGGATGAAAAAAGAACAGTTGGAGAACAGTTGGAAAAATAGGGCAAAAACCAATTTGTCTCGATCAAAGAGGTGTCGTGCTTTTCAAATGCAAGCAGTTAACTCGATTTTCTGGTTAGCGTGCTATCGATTCCTTGGGAAGAGAAAACATAGGATGAGGTAAGGCCGCCCCCCCCCCATCACGCGCAAACGATCGTCAACGGATTACGTATGGAACGGAAAATTATCTCTCGATAACTCACCGATGGAACAAGAACAGATCATTCCACTCAGGCGTCATGCTTCCTCCCCTCACCGTAGTCTGACACTTCTCCTTCTCCGAGTGAATGATGCAGTAGAATTTCAGGCCTGCAATGATAGATTGTAAAATTGTCCCATTTCATAACCGATATAAGCAAAACACGACAGCCGTTTAACGCAATTCGTTGCATTTTCATTCGAAGTATGGACCATACGAACGTGGTCATTGTTTTAAGTACGTCCATTTCCTAGTCGTCGTCGTTGTTGTTGTTGTTGTTGTTGTTTTTATTTTTTTGTTTGTGTTGTTCTCACCATTATCCAAACTGTCATTTGGCCGTCGATGATACTCTGCTTTCCTGATCTGCAGTCGAGTGACGGAGGTGGTGGAAGTACCACAGGAGAAGAGACCGGCCGGTGGAGCGTGCTTCGTCAGGGGGGTCAGTCTGCAATGGTTTTAAAAATGATATATTTACTCGTGATATGCAAATATCACGAGTCAAGAAAAGGTTGGCCTAAGTGTGTTCCGCAAATTCAAGTTTGCAATGTCAGGTTGGCGACAAAGCTTGGTTATGCATCCATGGAAGCATCATAATTGTGACTGTTTGAACTCGGAAGAAGAGCGACTATCGCTCGCGAAAGGACTTAGAGTATTTTTTATGAGCGCGCGAAACATATCCGGTTGACAAATTTTGAGGGGAAAAAAGAGAAAACGCAACGAACTTGAAGTGGAAGTCAGCGTATCCCCTCAACAGGAACGTTGTCTGCTCACGAGGGGCGAAGGTAGTGGGCATGAGAATGTATCTGAAGAAATTACGATAACGACGTCAAATATTGTCCGTTTAGGAACAACCCTTTGGTCTTCGGAACTTCTCTGTTTATTGGCCCAATCTACGACCGCACTGAATGTGGAAGAGATATGGAATGAGAATGATAGGGAGAGAATACTCTGTACGAAAAGTGTGGGCCAAAAACCAGAGAAGTGCCTAGTCTTCTAATTTAGTTTACAACAATAAGAACAGCTAGAAAACAAGCGAAAGTAAGATAAACGCAGATGGCTGGGAAGAATGCGATGTGATAATCGGACATCTCAAAAAGAGACTGAAGTTACCTGCCAGGCGCGAGATCCCTCACAGTCAGACAGACACTCCGCGAGTTGGAGTAGTCCGAGGTTGCAGCACCCTCCATTGGCTGTAAGGAAATAATGCCTTATTAGATACAATTTGAGATAAGTTTTTGAGATATCGGCTACGTTTCATCACTGCTTCAAATTTCAGGCGAGTCCGAACTTGCAGTATTGCCATGATAGCGAATTTGCTAGCCAAAAATCAATATAGCCTTTTAACGCTTCTATGATTTTCAAATGTGACCGAACTTGCAGTGGTGTCTTGATGTCCTTTTTGCAAATTAACATAAAGGCGTTCGCGTAAGAATCAATAAATCGTCTGTGATGGCTGAGACAGCGAAATTTCGAGAATTTGATAAAAATTGGGGAAAGAGGTTCTCGAGGGTGGTGATAATCATTGCCAACTCGATCGGTGCAGCCACTAACTTTTACTCTAACTTTTGAATGAACGAACCTGATGTACTCGATATTTCCTGTTCCTCTCCACCCGCATCAGATGCATACCGATGGAGATGTGTGGCTCGCGACGTTTCAATCCTGAATTGATTGGTCTTTTATCTTTACCAATCTCGCTCAGCATGCTTCTGCTTCTCTTTCTTGCATTGCAGTGTCAAAAATAACTGAAAAAATACCTTCATTGATCTCCTTCTGCGTTAGTGAGAAGTACATTTCGTTCTGCGGCGTTGTTACCTCGAGCAGGAACTGAAAATGACTGTTTTTATAGCTTTTTGCAGAGTTCAAAGATCACACATCCACAATTCCCTTGGGAATCACTGCAACTTTTCGAATGCAAACGCTTTTCAAATTTCAAATGTTTGTTTTCTTTTACTTGGAAGTATGATTTAGCTTCACAGATTAAGATTTACCATTTTGCTTAAGAATCACCGTTTTGCTTCAAAGATCAAAGACCGCATCACTTCACCTGCGGATTGCTACAGCAAGTCGCGGTGAAGTTCAGACATCCTCCGGCCAGATCATTGGGCGCCCCGCTCTTCGACCCGTTCGTCGTCCACTCACCGAAGTGCACGTCCTCGTCGAACCTGCGATTTTGTGTAAAAAAAATTTCGAAAATCTTCCTGGTTCTTTCGTAATTATGCACCACTCAAAATGTACGGTAATCGCTTTGAATGTAATTACAACTCTACCTGGACTCTACTTGTCGATTTTTTTTACAATTGTGTTACGGCAAGCAAAGGATGGACAATATTTTTACTTGAAATTGTTCTTACCGCTTGGAATGGGAAAAATGGGAGGTGTTGAACAATTGACACAATGAGATGTCCGTGAATTGTTCGACGAACGAGTTCCAGGGCATCCTGGAGCAATAATATTATTTTATTTTTTCTCTATTTCCACCCTTTATCTTATTGTTGTCCAGATATGTTTAACACGATCTATGAAGCCTACTTGCAGTGAACAAACTAGTAAATTCGCGCCACATAAAAAACAAATTTAAAAATAAATTTTAAACACAACAATATCCTCACCAAAACTCGCCGTCCTCGTCGACAGTGATGCCCAGCTCTCGCTTGTGCGCCTCGGAGACCTTAAGAGTATCATGAGATTATTTCCCATTCCACTCGTAGTTGATCTTTGACGAACTGAGTGGAGGGAGGAGGGAGGAAGAGGGCGGGAGGAGGCTAGTGATCTACCTGCTCTCCTCCTCCCTACCTCTTCCCTTCCTCTCTCCCCCAGACAATCAATACGCTAACCAGCACATTTAGTTTGCTGAGCATTTGAAACGCATGATAGATGGATTAGATATCGCATTAACATTGATGTTAAAGGTGGGCGGATTCTGGGCGCCTTCCTGACCTACACTGATAAAAAGTGCTTTATTGTATCGCAATAAGGTTGCAAGTCTTTTTGTGCGCGAAGGATACGAGTTGCCCCATGCATTTTAGAAGGAAACAAACTGACCAGCTCCCACTCCTTGCTCCCGTCGCTCCACGGCCCGTTCCACTCCTGTAATGGGGTATTTTATCAAAAGTCATATTTAGTTTTTGGCATTTTTTAGCTCCTCGGAGCGTCAACCTTTCAATATCGTTTGTTATTTTTGTTTCTGGATGAGGTTGGGAGGCCAAATCCAATGGACCAATTGACTTGCCTTCTCTCCCCACGGATTCTGCAACCGGATGAGCATCTCCCGGTCGTGATGCCCGGTGAAGAAGGCACTCAAAGAATATGTTCATACTTTTTTTGGTTGACTGAAGAAATTGCAAGGCGCGTGGAATGCTTGGCTCTAAGAAACATCTAGATTTTTTGAAAATAGCATCCTTAAAAATGGAAAAAAAATACTTTCTTATGTCACTCACCCGATCTTCGCTCCAATGCTTTCCTTCTGCTTCGATATTTCGATGAATCTGACTGCAGTGACAGCGTAAGCGTGACCCTTGACCAGACCGCAGTCGAGAGACATCTCGATCTCCTCCTTTGTTTTCGCCTGAATAATGTGGTCTGAGCCAAATAAAGCAAACTAATCATTAATCAATCGACGTAAAATCACGTATACATTATGTGCTTCTGCCTGCCATTGAAGGGATATTGAATTCTTCATAGAGCAAAAAAGATGCGTATTTTCGCAGTAAGCTGATTGGTCATAAAGTATGTCAAAATATTACCGCAATAGCCGCCACAATCAGCGCTCCCAGATCGAACGAAGTCTTCACGTGATCGAACAACGTCGTCGACGACGCCGCCGCGTCTCTCTCCATGTACTTGCGAGTGTTGATCGTCTCGGCCACTCCTGAATTATGAGAGTGACAAGGCGAGCAAAGATGAAGTTCGAAATAAAGAAATATGGTTTTCACACACTCTTTCTCAAAACAGAGTTAAGTTTAGATAGACAGAGTTTTACAGAGATAGAAAAATTTACAAAATTTAAGCTTTGATTTTCTATATTGAACACAGAGAAAAAATGTTGTTCATTACACAACCAATCTGCATATTTTCCTTCCCCTTATTGCCTCTAGCTGAACATGAGAACGTGGATGTAACTTCTCAAGATACAAGTTGCAACAATCAGCCTTTCTTTTTTGCACTCTAGATAGCAGCAGTCTAACAGCCTTTGCAGTATCACAGACTCACCTCCCGACACGTCCTGCAGTGCGTCCGACAGTCGACCGCCCACAAGATTCTCGTAGCAACCGTACAATCTGCAATGATTTTCAACAAATCGATTCGCCAAGATGGAAAAACTTTTTCTTGGCGAATCATTTCAAATATTTCGAGCACTGTAGTCCACAATTCAAGCAGATCATACGTACTATCCTAGACTCAAAAGATCAAAGATCAACTAGACTCAAAAGACGCAAAAGATCAAAGATCAATCTCACTTGGCGAACGCTTTCTCCAGCAGCGCGGACCAGAACTCATTGTTTGTCTTCGACCGGGCGAAGAGCAGTTTGCCGTCACTGAAAAGGAATATGTTTCAGACTGATCGTAGCTATTGATTGCTCTCGACGATATCTTATATTTTCCCATTAAAATAAATCTAATCGCGAAAGGTACGGTGTTTTTTTCAAGCAACATATTATTTCTAGCTGTATCAAAGATTTGGTAGCAATTTTTTTTTTGAAATGAAGAGACAGAATACTCATAATTCGAACTCTAGTGCCCAGACATGTCTCCTCGACGCACCGTGTCGGCAGTAGATCATCGATGACGACCTCGATCCATCGTCCGAATCGCCAGAAGCAGAAACGGAAGATGCCGGAGTAGCGACGACGAGCGGACCATTCCTGTTCGTCCGGAGAGGGGATCACCTGTGATGATAGGGTAAATTACTTCAACAATCAAAGAAATTTTCAAGACAGGTAACGCAGGGTAGTGCATCTATGCGATACGAAGAAGGCCAATAATTCTTTAGGTGATCGAATTATTTGGCTCATTGATAAAGTTGCAGCTTGAAAATTGTACAGATTTGATCGTAAAGTCTGTTCACAAAAAAATGTCCAAAAAACGCAAAATGTGACAATTTCGATCGGTCTTGCAGGAACAAACGAACCTTCTCGAGTAGTTTCTGATTATGTGTTAGAGCGGAGCAAGCGGACACGAACCAGCAGTTGCCTGCAATTATGTTTATTTCTTCTATTTTTGAATTTTTTTTTTAATTCCACTGATTTACTGATTTTTCGTACAATTGATCTATTACCGGTTGTAAGCCCATGTCTATCCTCCGGGGATCATTTCCAAACATCAAGATACCGGATGCCCTGTGGCGCCTAATTTACAACTTTCACACATCGGCGCCGGCCAACACCGGATGCCTCGATTCTAACGATTGTGTACCGAAATCTCCACCTTATTATGGAGAATTCCGGTTAGGTTTCACGGTGTGTTTGCGCAACGATGTAATAAATAATTAATTCATTAACGTTACACAAGGATAATTGCACAATGGGGTTGTTGACGAAATGGGAGGAGTTATTGGATGGGTGGAGGGAGTAGTGGATGGAAGGAAGGAGTGGTTGGATGGAATCAACTGACCGTGGTGGTGGGAGTTGATGGAATGGTGTCGCGGAGCGACGGGCAATCGTTGGCAAATTGCGGGCGAGGTTGAAGTGGTGGTGGTTGGGACGTCCGTGTAGAGTGAGCGGGCTGATGGCACTTAGCTCCGAGCCCTCAAACTTGGGTAATTAAAACCACTGAATGCGGGTGGAACGAAGATAATCGAATGGATGGAAATGACAAGAAATATGAGGAAATGGAGGTAATGGAAGAGCAACAACGAGAAGAGTCACAAGTTGTGCATGGAGTACAAGAGAAATAATGGTGTGAAGGTAGAAGGCAATGGACGGAATGAAATGGAGGTGAAATGGAATAATAAGAAGAAGAAAACACGACGTCAACCGTCGTGGACGGATTAATGGAAGAAAGAAGAAGAGAATTTAGGCCAGCCATGGATAGTAGTGGATGACAATGGTACGGTGGGTTTTCCCGTTAAGAACCACGAGAGATTCAAATGGAAAAGGATAGAAAACGGACGAGTGTGATGGGCGCGCTCTCTTACAGAGGGTCGCGACTAGCTAATTGTAGTTTGGAGTCTTGGCTACCGTAGTAGGTTTGGTGGGTCATTAGCAACTGACTTATATAAATGGAATTTACGTGTATTTTATATATTATTGCTATTTGGGTGGCGATTTATGGTATAAATCGGTACACTCCGGGGAGGGAGGATGGAGATGTGGATGGGTGTAGATGGGTACGGAGAACGACGATGGATGGTAGGGCCAAAGCCCTTTGGTGAAGAACGAGTTGAAACAATAGTAATGTGATGCAAGAAAGGGAGGCGAACGAAGAGAGACAATAACGAATGGATGGGACATGGGGAACGAGCATACAACACAGTCAAATAGCTAAGGGGGTCAAGTTGGGTTTCCTGGGGCGAAGAGCTCGGCGTGGCGCACATAGACGAGGCTCACCAGTGGGTGGTGGATGGCACGTTGGGAAAGTGCACGAGGGTGCTGCTTGTGCTGGATGGCGCGCGGGATCTGGACTGGTGACTGCTTCTGCGAGTGAAGTGGATGGGGATGGGGATGGATGGTTGAAAAAAAATGGATGATTGGATGGTTGTATGGTTTAATTACAATGTCCATTGGAATCCTCGGGGGGAGGGAGATGGGGCGAGAGCGAGTGGGTGGTAATTGGTGTTCATTGGATGATAAGTGGGCGGAGAGGTGGAAACGGATCAGGAAATGCCAGTGCTTGGCAACTACTGGGTGGATTGCACGGTGTCGGTGGACCAAGTGAGGTCGCTACCAGTGCTTGGCAATCACCAGCTGGTAGTGCACGGTGTCGGCAACTGAGGGGGATGTACCAGTGATTGGCACTATGGAGTGGATTGCACGGTGTCGGTAGGCCAAGTGAGGCCGATACCAGTGCTTGGCAACCACCAGCCGATAGCGCGCGGTGTCGGTAAATTGGGTGGGGAAAGGATGTACCAGTGCTTGGCACTATGGAGAGGATTGCACGGCTGTAGGCCAAGTGAGGCCGTTACCAGTGCTGGCAATCACCAGCCGATAGCGCGCGGTGTCGGCACATATTGAAAGATGGAATGGTTAGATGAGTAAGCGAAACGTTGGGATGGTGTGTTGGAATGACGTTGTAATGGATGGTTGCGATGGATGGTTGTGATCGAGGGGTTCTACTAATTAGTATTAGTGGATGTATTGAATGGGTTGGGAGGATGTTTCTCACAAAGAGACTTGTGATGCTTCTCAGAACAGTTAGTGCACTTCTTGCTGCAGTCTGCAGAAGAATGCTTGCTAGAGAAGCAGCAGAAGCATAGTGATTTACTTCGTAGAATGGTCTTCCTGTCCTTGATTGATTTAACTGTAGAACAGTCTGCGCTGTAAGCATGTGATCCGCAAAACACACACATAGGTTCGTTGGATTGTTTTTTAGATGGATATGGATGGTTAGCGCTGCCCATACTTGCGTGTGGCAGTTGGAACCTTGGGTCGGAATTGTTGACGTGAGTTACAACATTAGACTGGATGGGATGGGTATGTTCTGAGATGGCTAGAGTGATGGTCGCTTCCTCTTGTTCAGTACGAAGTAGCTCTTCGATGTGCATGAGAGCTTCCAGCAACGTAGCTGGTTTCAGCTTCCAAATGATCGCAATGAAGCGAGGATGGACTCGGTCAACTAGCTGCTGCTGCGTGAGCAGGCCGTTGATGCCGCACTCCTCATCGATGGTCTGGACTAAGTTAATCATGGTTCTGACAGTGTCAATCTGGTCTTCGAGTCGACTGGATTTGGAACGAATTCTAAGTAGAGATTGGAGAAGAGTCGCTTGAGTGAGGTTTGACCTGCTGTACTCAAGTTCTAATCTCGCAATGATCTTCGTGAGGAAATCTTTCTGTGTTGGAATGGACGAAACAAGTGAGAGGGCTGCACCCTTCAGACTACTACGGACATGGAAGGCTCGTTCTACCTCATTGAGACTCGGATTGCTGAGGATCAATTGGTCTAGTTGGTACTTATATGCTGGCCAACGAGTGATGTCGGATCCGTCGAAACATTCGAGTTTAATGGGAGGGAGCAATAGGTTGGGTTTGTGGATGGATGAATTGCTTTCAATGGAATTGATTCTCTCGATGAGTGACTGAATGACTGTGGTTGGATCGTTGGATGGAGCAAGCGACATAGCGCCGTTGGGGTTGGAATGACTGGATGACTGGACTGGCGGAGTAATGGAATGGATTGGATGGGTGGTGGACACACGCAAAAGGGCGACAATGCGCATGGATGCGCTGGATAGGCAACGGTCATAACGAGATTCCATTTTGGAAACCATGGATGTTAGACGTACCGGGTCCATCGGCAATCCGGTGTTGCCGTCCGAGCTGTCCATCTGCGAGTCGAGCAGCTGCTGTTCCTCTTCCTTCTTCGTGTCGTCGTCCATCAACGCAATCTTCTCCTTGATAGAGCCGACGAGTGCGTTGTAATCATAGATGGTGGACTGGATAGTGTCGACGCCTTTGACTATTGAGGCGGATAGAATGGTCATTTCGTCATTGGTGGTTGCGATCAACATTTTGGATATTTCGTCACCAGTTGAGGCGAGGATTGGTTTCAGGTCAATCAAGAGAGAGTGGAGTGAGGAATACATAGTTTCGTATTCACTGGTCATTTTGGGTGGATACCTGCGTGAGGTGTTTACAAAACGATGGTCGGGTTGTGGGTGAATGGTTGCTGGTTGCCACGCGGGACTTTTGCTGGTGGTTATCGAAAAGGCCGATGCACCATGTACCGAAATCTCCACCTTATTATGGAGAATTCCGGTTAGGTTTCACGGTGTGTTTGCGCAACGATGTAATAAATAATTAATTCATTAACGTTACACAAGGATAATTGCACAATGGGGTTGTTGACGAAATGGGAGGAGTTATTGGATGGGTGGAGGGAGTAGTGGATGGAAGGAAGGAGTGGTTGGATGGAATCAACTGACCGTGGTGGTGGGAGTTGATGGAATGGTGTCGCGGAGCGACGGGCAATCGTTGGCAAATTGCGGGCGAGGTTGAAGTGGTGGTGGTTGGGACGTCCGTGTAGAGTGAGCGGGCTGATGGCACTTAGCTCCGAGCCCTCAAACTTGGGTAATTAAAACCACTGAATGCGGGTGGAACGAAGATAATCGAATGGATGGAAATGACAAGAAATATGAGGAAATGGAGGTAATGGAAGAGCAACAACGAGAAGAGTCACAAGTTGTGCATGGAGTACAAGAGAAATAATGGTTGTGAAGGTAGAAGGCAATGGACGGAATGAAATGGAGGTGAAATGGAATAATAAGAAGAAAAACACGACGTCAACCGTCGTGGACGGATTAATGGAAGAAAGAAGAAGAGAATTTAGGCCAGCCATGGATAGTAGTGGATGACAATGGTACGGTGGGTTTTCCCGTTAAGAACCACGAGAGATTCAAATGGAAAAGGATAGAAAACGGACGAGTGTGATGGGCGCGCTCTCTTACAGAGGGTCGCGACTAGCTAATTGTAGTTTGGAGTCTTGGCTACCGTAGTAGGTTTGGTGGGTCATTAGCAACTGACTTATATAAATGGAATTTACGTGTATTTTAATATTATTGCTATTTGGGTGGCGATTTATGGTATAAATCGGTACAGATTGATCATTTCCTCGGGTCATTTACACCACATTTTCCCACCTTAGATCTCTAGTAAATTCATTTTCATGTTTTTCTCGCAAATTTTATCCCATTTCAGGCATGGTAGCCGCTCCTTCCGACCGATGGTCTTGCTATCTTCGCGATAAAATCAACGCGGCGTGGCGTCTCATCGCCACGTACGCTCGCATCAATCTGGTTGAGGCATTCTGGTTGGATGAGGCTGTGGACGCGATACTGGAGGGAAACGAACACTTTCCCTACGCTGATCTGACGGCTGGAGGTGAGAGATACTAGAGGGAAATCATTCACTTTCGGGTAATTTGGGCTTAGATATCTAAAAGTTATTTTTTGAGTGTCTTGAAACACTGTAAGTTGAATTTCTTGGTCGTAGTCGTAAAACTTTAAATTATCAATACATTCTAGCAAAATTGAATGCAAATAGTAGTTGTGAAACTCAAATCAATCTCCATCTATGCATTGCAGGTCTGGAACTCCCTCCAAACACTGGCCCATCACCCAGCGTCTAGTCGAGTGTTGGCACCTAATCGCTACCAATGCCCATCTAATCGACCCGTTCTGGCTCAAAACCGTATCGGAGGAACTAAAGATGGAGAATGTGGGTTTTGTCGAAGCTGTCGGCATTCTCAAGGACCACTGTGGCGATGCCGTGACGGCCCTTGCCCTGTATGAGGAGTATGGAAGCGAGGAGGAGGACTACCTCGCGGAACGCGATCCTAATTATGAAGTCCCCTATGGACGGGACCTGTACTCTTCGTTGACTGAACTCGTGATGGAATGACGCTGGCGGAGATCAAGAAGAGAAGAATCGATCAGATGAGGAAGGACAATGATAGTGGTTTATAGAAGAAGTTCGCCGAATGGGTGCAAAGAGATCTTGCACAATGAGCAGCACTCTTCTACTATAAAAACCACCGTGTTGTGGAGGGAAATTCCAGAAAACTTGCACCAAAAAGCAGCGAGAGCTCTATTTCGAACAGTTCGGAAAATATCAAGGTCGATCTCTGCTGTCAATGGTGCACTCATCTCATTTCTCACACGAGATGCCAACATTAGAATGTCTTTTGACTTCAATATCATGGATGTCCTCTCATTATCAATATTTTCAGCACTTCTTCCTTCACAAGATCCTGTCGCATCTGTCTCAATCGAAATCCCTCCCGACGCGCCTGCTTCACCCCTTGCGGCCATTTGCTCTGTCTGCCGTGCGCTCATGATCGCGCTTTGGACACTCAACTGACTTGCCCGCTCTGCTGCAAAGAGGGAGCGGCGGTGAGGGTATTCGAGGATGATGAACACGAAACAAACAGGTATGCAAATCATACGTATCCTCCGATAGTAATAGAGTGCGCAATTCGGGTTGCCGTCTCTTCATTCTTCACACTATCTCACCGGTAAGAGAGGAAAAAGAGTGTGTGAAATAAAGGGACGATTACCCGCAGTTCGAACTCTAGTATGCTATTCATACGTGTCCTCCGTAAGGTCTCACCACCTATCGTTACTGCAAAATCGCTTGACGTCGTGAGGGCTTGACATCTTGGAAAGTTGTAATGCAAACTTTATTCAGTGACGCCTCCTCACGCTCATCCGCTTCCGACGCGGATCACCCGACCTTCTCACGCGCCTGCGGCATCTGCGACGCGACGCATCCGCGTGCGCGCGCCTGTCTCACCGCCTGCGGACACGTCCTCTGTCTCGCGTGCGCCCTGCAGATCGAGCTCAAAGACAGGGTCAGCTGTCCAATGTGCATAGAAGAGGGAACATGGGTAGAGATGAGGGAGGAGCAAGAGGAAAGGTTCTTACGGGACACGACGATAAAGGAAGAGCAAATGGACGTTGATGTGGTGATTGCTCACTATTCCGAAGAATGTTGAGAAAAACTTTATTTGCTGATCTAGCTCATTTTTTCCAAATGACAATGACAATGTGCTCGTATACCACCTGTCACCACCCCCCCCCCCATTTCATCGAAATACAGGAACTTCTTCGATTTTTGGCTCAAGCAACAACCATTCCGAATGAAAATGGTTGGGACCTCTTCCTGTAGGTATTTCGAATATTTTTACTTGCTAGCAAGTCATTGTTGCTCAATTGTTGATTATTTCGAATAAAGTAGAGTTTAAAAATTGTTGAACAGTAACACAAATGACTCACCAAGTATTCCCTGCGTAACATCATTCGGTTGCGCTCCTTCAACGAACAGATGAGGGTCATCAGCGATTTCCTCAATTTTTATTTTTATTTATTTTACGAGATTTTTTACCACTATTATATTTCTACATAATTGTAATTGGAAAGAAACCCATCACAAAACTGTCTAAGAATCACAAAGTTTTCGGATATTTCCGCTTAACACCAGTTTCAGTGCTAAAACTATCGCACGCGCTATCGTGAGATTATTACCCATTCCACGCATAGTTGACCTTTGACGAACTGAGTGGAGGGAGGAGGGAGGAAGAGGCCGGGAGGAGGCTAGTGATCTACCTGCTCTCCTCCTCCCTACCTCTTCCCTTCCTCTCTCTTCCAGACAATCAATACGCTAACCAGCACATTGTGTTTGCTGAGCATTTGAAACGTACGATACTCCAACTCGCATAAACAGATCAAGTTGGAGATAAAGAGGTCGAGTGTGACCACGTTTCGTAGCAATAAAACGGTTTTCTCGCGTTCATTTTCTTGTGCTATCGCGTGTCCGAAACGTGCATTGTGTACACAATTATTCAATGTACTGATGAGAACGTTCGAGCCCGGGCTAACGTATAACGTTTCGAATAAACACTAGAGCTCCAGAAATGATAACCGCCGTCTCTTCATTTTGCGGACTCTCTCGCCCACTCGGTCGACGAGAGAGTGTGCAAAATGAAGAGACGGCGGTCTCATTTCTCGAACTCTGTAAACCAACCGCGGGCCTCTTCCACTCAATGTCGGTATGCCTTCCCTCCTCTAGGAAGAGTGAATAATTAGTGGGAGGAAAGAGAGTATCAACGAAGAGTGCCTTATTCTTCTCACAGTCTCTGTAATGGATACGTGTAATTGTTTGAAGTTCGAATATTGTTGTTTATTTGAATGTGTTGTTTATTTATTTTTTGTTTATTTTGAGTGTGCAGAGAAATCAATAGATTGCAATTACCGAGTTAATTTGTGTTCTAACAATAAGTGTTCTGCCTATTGAAATTCCTCGATTGACAATAACGACTCACTTCCTCAACTTCTGATAGTTCTGCCCGCCAAAGTACTTGGACGAGCCGATTCGCCCGCCTTCGGCCATTGAATATTCACTTATTATTTTGTAACTTGATTATTTTGTGGTTGGTGCGCTGGAGGATCGTCAGATCTGTAATGAAAAGATCAAAATACGCGTAATTAGAGGACATATCGTGAGAGTGAGTGGGAAATAGCGAGACCGATTTTCGATCTGTACTGAATTGGACGCAAATAATATAGCGATTGGAGAGGGGTAAACAGTTTGCGGAATGATAAGAGACTGGTGAGAATAGGGCTGAGGAGGGGCTGATACTCTACTTTAGTATCCTCATTGGATAGTATGGACAAGAAAGTGAAGAATTCCTTGAAAAAATAGCAAATAATCAGATAATGTAAAAAAGAAATTACTGGATGGTGGTTGGATGGTTAACGATTAGACATTCGACATCAGCGAACTGAAGGAAGAAATGACAACGCTCGAGGTTGCAAGTATGTAGAAAAATGGAACTGAACTTGTACAACGCCAATGAGATTAGATCTAAGTGGAAGAGAGAGAATGTGCATCGATCTTTTCGTAGAGAAAAGTTTGAGCGCGGGGCTTTCAATTAGCCTGGCAAGAAATAGTTGTGCTCAGGTCCATTTTGCGTCCATCTCTTTTAACGTGTTCCTGTCGTATTTCTAATTAGACTTTCACACTAAATTGCCTTACAAGCTTTTTAAAATTACAAAATCTTAGAGGCTACCTACAATTCGATGGGGCGCTGTGAATAAGAAAGCAACATGAGAAAGAACACTGCGCATAATGATACAGAGGCGAAGGAATGAACAGAAGCTGCGGTGATTCATTCACACATTCCGAAGAGAGAAAAGAGTTCGGGCAAATAAGTTAATAAACTCATTCAAGATTAGATTTTATATTGGGCAGCTCGGTGGGAAGGGTATTTCCGTCGAACAAAAAAAACGTATTGTGATGACTTTTTGTTGAAATCCACATTGCACCTATAGAGCTTCTCTGAATGATTTCTAAAATTTGTCTAAGTGACGTTCCAAACGGAAAATAATTAATGGATTCTGACTATGAGCAAGAATGAAGAATGATTTACTCTTTCCGCGTGATCTTTCTCCACTCTGACTTCTACACGGATTCTGACAAGCCTAATTCAGGCACTCTCCATCACAACACGACACAGTCTGTGGATACTCTGACGTCCATCAAAATGAATCCCCCCTAACGTGATTACGTACGCAATCCTCTTATCAATGTGACAATTATAATCAGTGCGCCAAGATCACGTAGCATAAACGATTAATGATCTCTGACTCTCTTCATATCGCATGATCTCTCGCTCTGTCTAACCTGCGAGAGAGCTCGCAAAGTGGAGAGACGAAACGCTATAGCTCAAAACGAGCCAAGCTGGCGGCTTCTCGCAGCCTTGATCAATGATTTCGACCGAGATCGATCTCAGCACTGATTGTCTCTCTCAAATTGCCGTGCTTTCTCGGCATTTCTGATAGGCGAGAGAGTGTGGCGAATGAGGAGATCTCTAATGACTCTCTTTAACCTCGCTGGTCAGAGACCGATAGAGACAATGCAAAACGGAGAGACGGACGGTGTTCCGCATCGCAAATTAGCATGTAAAAAAGACCACTTTTGAGTCTCCTCGGTCAAAGAGGGCGAGAGAGCATGCGAAAAGGAGAGAATCAGACGGAAAATGCAAAAAAAGGTGGTTCCAAGTTGGCCGAATAACGCGCGCGCCCCACTCTCTTCCCTCTCGCAAACCAACCCCGATAAGCGAAAGTCGTGTGGCCTTGATTGGTGCTACTCAAATCTTCGGGGGAATTGGACCTTTGCCGTCCCGGACAGGGCCATTTCCTGGTCCCGGTCCAGGTCGCGTGAAAGGCATTAGAGCAACAACAAGCGATAAGAAAAGACATTGTATTGAGGTGAGTGGAGGGGTGAAATGGAAATCAACAGGGCGAATCAATCGGTGCGCGGTGAGAGAGGAAGAGGAGACGAGAGTGAAGTGAAGTGATGGGAAGACGGAAGGAATTGGATAGAGAAAGAGAGACATGAGGAGGAAGGGGAGGGGAGGATGAAATACAAGGGTAATCGTCTCCTCATTTCACGTGCTTTCTGATTGGTTAGAGTGGCGAGAGATAACGCGAAATCAGGAGACATTACTTGTATGTCGACCTATTGAGGGGATTGGTTCGGTGTTGCCCGCGCAGTGTATTAGTGTTTTGCATCAGCTATTGCGAAAGGAATTACTGAGATCAATAAGCTTTGCTGATTGACAACTTTTTTTAAGATTGAAAAAATGAGGCGGGAATGTGAATGATAGATAGAATGCAAATGGTCTTGACTAGAAATTCCGCTCAAACATCATGGACGAAAGAGGGTAAAATTTTCGTGCGCTGGTTTCTTTTGTCATGTGTTTGTTATGTGTATAATGAAAAGTGTGAAAATATTTCCTAGCCAACTTTAATTCGCAAAAAACAGCTTATCAGAAAGCATCATGTTCGCAAAAGAGCGAGAAAAATTTCGCACAATTTATTTTCTGAAATGTTAGGATGGACATATTCTGAACGGACGCGTAAAAAGATCGAAAGAACGTCGATGATAGATTGTATTCGGCTAAATTTCGAGCGCCGGATTATCTTGTGCAACGAGAGAAGAAAAAAAAGGGCGAAAAATTGTCTGATCAATGTTAACAAAAAATCGTAGAAATTCCTCTCAAACAGCACGAAAAGTCTTTCGCGCGCGGGTTTCAATTTTGTCATGGCGCGAAGGGAAAGAAAGTGCGACGAGGCAATATCAGATGATCCGATGAAGGGGAGTGAGGAGTAATCAACTCTGACTCTCTCACTTTCCTCTGATCTCTCACCTCTCTGACCGGGCAGAGAGCATGAGAGAGGCGAGAGAACAGGGCAAATGGAGAGAGTGTGTGCATTGATAAAAAGTGGATGATTCATAGGTCAGAGAAGAGGCCTCTCTCGATACTCGTGTGTGTTGTTTTTCTCCAATGCACTTAGATAAGAACCGTTATTTTCGTGTGAATATTTCACACTGCAAGCACTATGACAAGTGCATATTCCATGATGTTCATCATCCAACAAAGTGTGAAATTTTTCAACATATTTTTTAATGTTCTGTGGCACAAAGAATCTTTGCGTAAAACACTTATTTGCTTTGATTACCGAGGTCGCCCCAGAAATCGTCTGGCTCGGGATTTGAGAAGAATTCCAGACGGTCGTTGTCGTTGTTACTATAGATCGACGACAGAAGAGGCTGACAATGTCGTCCCTGAATTAGACGAAAGTTGTAGAGTTTCGAATACGGGCTATCGTCTCTTCATTTCACGTGTTCTCTAGATTGTTATGTTCATTATTTTCACCCTTGTTTGTCTCTGCAAAGCGTGAAGAGTTCACTCAAGACTAATCCCTCAATTCGCGTGATTGTTTTTCAACATTGCAAATTCGAAAGTGCCCACCGGTAATCCTTCATCAGCAGAATGACGACGATTGCGTCCCATGCCTGGAATAGAATTTTTATTTTAAAAATATTTTAGAGTTCCAACTACAATTGAACCAGCAGCTCAAGTGTTTTTTGCAGGGTATTTTGAAAAATTGACCATCATGCTCTCAAAATTGACCATCATGAGAGGAATGAGATTCCAGACCATCGTTCCGAAATAAGCCCTCTCGTCTGGGTCCGTCATTCTTGAATCACCGGACACACACACACATCCGGGCGGGACGACGGGAGTACTTGTCAGGATGATGAATCCGTCTCTTCATTCTACGTATTCTCTCATCGGTCAGAGAAGCATGGACAAGTGAGAGAGTCTGACCTCAAGAGAGGGGGGCGGATGAGTCAAACCCGTGAGTGATGTGGACTGATGAGGGTTGAGCTGATCCAATGATGTGTGTATATCATAGTATCACCGACAGAAACGCCTTATCGCCTCAAAAATGGAGCTATGAAATCATCAGAATTACTGTGAGAATCAAAGCCGTAGCAAAACCATTCGACGGACAAGGTAGTAGCGAGAAAACATCGGAACACTAAAATAGGATGTCATGCTCTGCCGATTTCTGATGAAATTCGCTTTTTCATTTCGCTTTTCCAAGTGTTTATGAATGCAGCTCACACCTATATCAATAAAAGTAAAATATTCAGTGGAAAATTGAAATAAAAATCATATTTCATCAAAAATTGGCACAGCATGACATCCTATTTTAGTGTTCCGATGATTTCTCGCTACTACCTTGTCCGTCGAATAGTTTTGCTACGGCTTTGATTCTCACAGTAGCACCGGAATGAAATCATTGAAAAATGATAAACCATCATGCAAAGGCCGGAAGTGTATTTTTGTTTGGCCGCCCAAACCAATTTGTCTAGCTTCCATACTCATTGCACATCAACGAAGCTGTTTATAAGTAGAGTGCGCAATACGGGTCGCCGTCTCTTCATTTCTCACACTCTCTCAACGGTCAGCGAGACGAGAGATTGTGTGAAATGCGGAGACCCGTTTTGCGCACTCTCACGCCAGTGTTGAATAATGAATTATTACGTAACACTATGGACATCAAGACGCCTCAGGCACATTTATCATGGTTGTTGTTTTGCCTCTAGTCGGGAGTCGATTCGGTATCTTGGATACGGTATTGGCTACCGTATCTTGTCAGTCGACGAACATGTACTGCGCCTTGGGGAAGAGTCGTTTAATGCATCTGCAAGGGATCAAAGACAGATCGGCTACAGTATTCAATAACGATCAAATACTGTACTCAGTTATCGATCGACTACCGTACTCAGTTATCGATCCCCTACAGTACTAAGTTCCCGATCGACTACCGTACTCAGTCTCCGATCGGCTACCATATACCTTAGCGTGACGACTCTGTCTTTATCCAATTGGCCGCCCTCCACGAGTTGTCTCTGCTCGACCAGAGTGTGCGGGGCCAGATTCTTGTTGGGCGTAGTTCGCATCTCGCGAAGGATACTGTAAGGGGAAAAGTCAGTAGTCGATCCCAAGGAAGTACTGTAGTTAGCCCATTTCAGGTAGATAGCCCATTTCAAGCAACGTCAGTTCTCGATCGCCATACTGTAAAGTCGGTGGACATTTTGTAACTAAAATCAGTTCTCGATCTGCAGTCAATGTCGTAGACAAGGGTCACGGTGTGGTACTGGTGCAACAATTTGATTGCGAATCGAAAATATAGTCAGTCCTCGATCCAACTGGACTACGGTAGGGTATGCGGTAGTCGTACTCGGCCGGGAAGTGCGCAGCGTCCTCTGTGCAGCGCACATTCTTCACGCCCGGAAAGAGACGAGCGAGCGTCGTCCATCTGAGATGAGATTACGGTAGAGTACGGAAGGATATCGATTGACTACAGTAGCCCTCAATCGATGGATGATCTATCTCTCTCACTTCCAATTTTCTCTCGTTTCTCTGACAGAGGAGAGATAAGGCGAAATAAAGAGACGAGGGCATTGCTCCCCAATCAGCCTCCGTATACTTCTGAGACGGATTGCGGTAGGAAATAGATCGAAGACAGTAGTAGGGTGCGAAATAAAATCAATCATCGATCAGGAGAAACACTGTAGTCAGGGAAATCGAGTACGGTAGCCCCTTCCAATCGATAACCACCTTACACTTCGGGCATGATGACGATACCGACAAGGTTCAGTTTCTTGACGTTGCCACGCGGCTTATCCTGAAAAATCCATATTCTGGGATACCGTAACCCGTACTTCTGAAGGAGTGCTCCTATCGAGGACTGACTTTAATTATCTATTGTTCTAACAGATACTGCAGTCTTTCGATTGAGTATATAGTAGCCCCAATCAGACTCCGTATACTTCATATAGACGGATTAAGGTAGGATATCGAACGAATACTATAGTAATTATGCAAAATATGTTAGTCCTCGATAAGACTGAGCTACGGTACTACCGTACACCGAAGACGGTCTCCAGCTGGGGTTGATTCAGGCAGTTGATGTTGGCGAAATCGATCGAATTGATGAGGTCGAAGTCCAACCACGCGTCAAGCTTCGCCATCTGAGAAGAAAGGCAGTTGCTGATTGATTTTCAACGCTAATTAGCAATTTAATCTACAGTTTCCCATTCTCCGTAACCCAGTCCTTCATCAGTTATCGATTCTTCTACCGTATACCTCCTTCTCCACAGTCAGCTATTCAGTCTACAGTATCCCCTACCGTACCCTTGCCCTTCATCAGTTATCGATTCGCCTATAATACCCCCATACTGTACCCTCTCTTACCTCCTCGATCCATTCGAGCTACAGTCCCCTTCACTTATCGGTTCCTACTACCGTATACCTCCTTCTCCATCCTCAGTAGCTATTCAGTCAGTATACCCACCCCATCTACCGTACTCTTCATCAGTTCTCGATACACGCCTAGATACCGTATACCTCCTTCTCCACCGTCATGAGCGAGTCGAGGTGGAAGTTGTGCATCTCTTCTCGCTTCTCCGGCCACAGCTCGGCAACGAGATGCGCGATGTCGAGTGCTCGTTGGGAACGACCCGATTGGTCCACCGCCTGCCATAGAAAGCGGAGCTTTGTGAGAATACTGTAGTCGTTTGCTCTTCAAAATGTTTCAATATTGATTCCGATTGCGTAAAATTGATCCTGGTTGTGGCAGTGAGGTTATTATGTTACGGTTAGCAGTCTTCCATCACGCGTCTGATCTTTGATCTTTACCCAAGGGCCTTCTTGCATGTCAGACGGAACGAGGCCAGGTCCGTGTACGTCAGTTTGTTCGCAACCTTGAAAGATCAAAGATCAATCAAGTTGTCAAAGATCAATCAATAGATCAAAAATCAATCAACAGATAAAAGATCAATAAAGATAACATAGATCAATCAATTGATCAAAGATCAGTCATGAGATCAAAGATCAATCCTACAGTATCCGTACCGTATACCTCTGTCAGAAAGTGCGCGGGTAGGTCGGAGAAGTCGATAGCGGGCGCGGCTACCCTATCCTCCTGCTCCTTCTTCGTCTCGGGATCGTCGGAGGCCGATTTGGCGTCTGCGACTTGCGGGTTGCCCGCTTTGAGGGCCGAGATTCGTTGCCTGCCTGTAAGGGGTACAGTTGAGGTACTGTAGGAGTACGGTAGTCGTGAGGGCCTCGGGTACTGTAATTACGGTAATTCATGGTTTACGGTAGCGTACTGTAGATGTACGGAAATTCAGTGCATACGGTAGGGTACTGTATGTCTACGGTAATCGTCAGTGTCTGGGTATCGTAGGCGTGCCATGGGTACTGTAGTGACACGGTAATTATGGGTTCAGAGTCATGTATGCTGCTGTAGACGGGTACGGCAGGGGTCCTTGTATGGATGTTATTCCATAGTGGGGTACGGTACGAGCCCGGATCTTGGGTACCGCAGTGTCAGAGGGTACGGGTCCGGATCTTGGGTATTGTACTGTGGGAGGGTACGGTAGGACATGGTATCCGTACCGGGGTGGCGGCCTTGCGCTTGCGACCAGCCATAACGAGTAGTGTAGAGGACCGAGTGGGAAGAAGGAAGAACGTGAGAATGAGGGGTGAAAGAGAGAATAGAAGAAATAAGAAAATAGAAAAAAATCAATTTAGATCGAACAATAGGATAATTTGATTTTCTTTTAAGATGACGTGGTTCAATTCGATACAGTAATATTTTTTATAAAAAAAATGCAGAGATTGGCACTGAGACGAATGGATACGCACTACAACGTTATATAAATACGTTATCATATATTCCATAACATTTTCATCATTAGCGATCTCTATTCCAGTCGCATCGAAGTCGTTTGTGTCTTCCATGTGGTCGTCATGTTAGTAGATGCTTTGTCACTACGAGAGAAGAAGGAGAGTAGACCATCCCTGGGGAAATTATTGATGGTTCATTAGAATAAAAAACATGATTACAATACAAATAATTGGTTACCTGTAGTCCTTGATCAGTAGAATGACCACGATCGCATCCCATGCCTAAAATTTTTTATTTTATTTTAAAAAATCATTTTGTTATTTACAAATTCTTGGCAAAAACATACAAATTCCAGAAAGACATTTGCATGGAGATATATAACCTCTTACCGGGAAAAAAGACGTGAACGTGAAGCACAGATTGGCGAGGTGGAATTTATCGTTGATCTTGAGGAAGGGAAACATAATCGCGCAGCCGAAGGGAATGTACACAAAGAGAACGGGGACTGAAGCCTGGAAGGGCATTAGCATGTATCAATACTCAAATAATTATTCTAAAAATAGAAAAAAAGGATTTTTTTCGAGCCCAAAAGTTTTCCATGGAAACACTCAACTCGTACAGAGCCAAATATCAGTGATTTTTTTATCAATTTTCGCTGATCGCTGTATCGGGAAACCGATGTGTGTGCAATTCATGATGTCTCCGGTTATTGGGCAGTTTCTGAATTTACCTGCGCAAACAACGCTCTCAAAATCTTGATCTGCAGTGCTCGATAATTGGAAGTGAACGTCTTGGCAACGCGAATATGGACGATCGTCTGAGTGGCGAGAAAGATCGCGATGGAGAAATTGACGGTCATGACGATCATTGCGCATAGCAGAATGAGAAATTGAGATACGTTGAGGTGATCGTATTTCTGTAAAGAATCGTCTAGATAAGGGCTGTAAGGATGACGAATCCGTGCTCATTCCTTGTGAGACAAAATAGCTAATGTGTGCCAATTTTCGAAATGCATAAATTGAAATGGTATGCTCACCCAATGATGCATCACACGAAACCCTGTTATCGTCCAATTATAATTATCGTGCAAATATTTCTCCACGAAATGATCTTCATCCAAATCCGTTTGGTAAGACAACCACGACCTGAAATTAAATAATTAATTTTGAAATTGTTTCAAAAGTCACCATCCAACGCATTCTCCGATGGGATACAGTGCTAGTAGACAAGCGAATCGTGGGCTGGAGTAGAGTTTGAGGTTTGCTGGTCTAAAATATACCGTTCTCAATTGAAACATGTTTTCGCAAACTTTTTCACGGCCCAGTATCGATGCAGGAAATTGATGTTGGTAAGTGCGAAGGGTACGGTAAAGCACGATACGTAAATTGGACAGAGCCACTGAATGGATGTATTTATTTCATTAATTAATTATTTAATTAATTACAGTATTATCCACGAATCGGGACGAATAGAGTGTGAATATTGTTCCGAAATCATGAATTTTCTGAAATTTTTGTAATCGAATTCGATGAGATTCCGCTAACTTGCCGGATCGATAATCACATGAATAACCGTGAGAAAGATGTCATAGCAAGCGAAAATCATCAGCAAATATTTGTACGTTCCCAGGTTTTTCTTGCTAAAACGAAGACTGAGAAAGATGAGCAGTGCGTTCGAAATCATTCCAATCGCTGAAACAAATGTTGATTTATAATAGAAAATTATCCTAAAATTGCACTTCAAAATTATTTCTAAATCTCACCAATATTGCCTGTTTCGATCGCATGAGAAACGGTCATTGCTACGTAGAGGACGCGTTCTGTAAATGACTTCTCAATAGAAGAGAAGATTCCAGCTCACTTGGGAAATAATATATCTGGTCGATCATTTTTTTATCATCGATAATTAGGTCATGCGCTTTAAATCTCTGTGATGTTACGCTTTGAAATTCTCGGCTAATAATCCAAAAATCAATATGGGAAATGAGTTGACAGTGTACTTGACTGCACCTAAGTCTTACATATTTTGTAACAAATCTATTTTTGCTCTTCTTTCTGTGTTAATGAATTGCTTCGGTTTTTCAATGATCATTATTATACTTGCTCTTATTATTTTCCATTTCACAATTGAAGACTAACGACGTCCCTCGGGGTGAATTATGCTTCACAATTGCCATTATATCTTGCTGATTAATCACGGATATCGTACATCGCCCACATCCAAGATGATATAGGCCGAAATGGGCCAATAATGGCACACAATGAGTCATAACCCGAACCAATATCAATGAAAATGCTCGAAAATTTAAAATTTTCCATAACTGCTCTTTCGAATGAGCTATCCCACGATACCAAAGTGAGATCAAAGATCAAAGATCAATATTTCGGGACCAAAGTTGAAAAATCGTCTATTCCGGCCCTAGGGGTCATACTGGTGAAGTTTGAGCCTTGGGTGATGATATTGGCGGAGTTGTACACTTTCACCCCCGTTCTTACAGAGAACGCGTTTTAATACTCGAACTGCAGCGATTTCAAATAATTTGTCGCTTTGTGATTGAAACGATCATGATTGTACAGCAATTTATCAGCTAGTGCGTTAATGATCGGTCGATTTGTCATCATTGTCTTCATGGTTTCGTTGATTTAGCCGATTGAGTGGGCTCGATGGGAAGATTTTCATCGTCCTTTTTCTCCTCTTTCTTTTCCTCGACCTTTTCTTCCTTCTTCTCTTCTTTCTTCTCCTCCTTCTTCTCTTCTATCTTACTCTCCTTCTTCGGTGTGTTGCCCTCGACGTCACTCTTGGCATCCTTATCGTCTCTGGAAAATCAAAGATCAGAGATCAAAAGTCAAAAATCAAATCACCTGTCCTTTTTCTTATCGTAATCGCTCTTGCGGTCGTCGTAGTCTCTGTCGTCCCTGAAATTTTTTTATATTTAATTATTAATTAAATTTAATAATACTGCAAAATCGAGTGATATAACCGAATAATCCATTCGCACAAAGAAGGGAAGAGGGGTGGACAATACCGATCCCTCGTGGACAACCCTACCACAAACCTCTTTCTCCTTCTCTTATCATCATCTCTGTCTCTTCTATCGTCATCTCGTTCGCTATAATCATCATCGTCATACTTCTTCGACCTCTTTTTCATCTTTTCCTGTCGACTCTTTCGACTCGGCTTCCGGCCCTTCTTGCTTCTACGGCTCTTGCCTGAATCGATCGATTACCGTACTATTGATCAGCCGTACTACCGTACTCTTGTTCTTGCGGGACTTCTTGCGGTCACGGTCCCGGCCACGGTCCCGGTCCCGGTCCCGGTCCTCGTCCCTGAAAAAATCGATATTCGATATCTACCGTATCGTACATCGCCCACATTACCGAACAAACGAACATTTTTTACTTTTTTTACTTTTTTTAAAGTCAGCGAATTCGCATCGAATATTCCTAATTATTGTTTCATATTTTTTGTCCACCCACAATTCCGCGTGTTTTTTAAAATTGAACGGTGAAATATTTATTTAAATGGGTGAAAAATTGGAGCCGCATGAGCGAAAAGTGATGCCGGAAGGGTGATTACTGTAGAGCCGGCGTTTAGGCTTTACTTGGAGCCAGCTGCCCCACTTTTCGCCACTTTCGACTCCAATTTTTCACCCATTTAAATAAATATTTCACCGTTCAATTTTAAAAATCACGCGGAATTGTGGGTGGACAAAAAATATGAAACAAAAATTAGGAATATTCGATGCGAATTCGCAGACTTTAATAAAAGTAAAAAAAAGTAAAAAATGTTCGTTTGTTCGGTAATGTGGGCAATGTACGATACCCTGGCTACCGTACCTATCGTTAAAAAATCAATAATCGATAGCCACCGTACCCTACCGTACCTCTCGCCCTTCTTGTCCACTCGATCAGGGATGCAGGGAACTGCGGCGTCTGCGGCACTAACGGGCTCCTCCTTCTCGCGCACCGACACGGGCTGAGCATATCGACTACCGTAATCAGGGAATACCGTAGTCGGGCGCGAACGAGGGCTAACTTTATTAAAGAAGGAGAGGCACGAATCGCGCCGGTATGCAAAGTGAGGCTGAGCGCTCTCCTCATTTTGCATGCTCTCTAGCTCGTTGCCTGCGCTTCAGGGTGACTTGGCAATCAGCCAATCGAGTATATCTCGGTTTAGACGAAAATTGAAAACATGGGAGTTTCGAAAGCGTTATGGGGTGCTCATGCCACACCGCCTGACATCGAGAACTCAGTTAGCCAGATATTCGTGCCACTCCTTCTTTAATGCAAATCACCTTCATTCCCACGCGCTGCGTCTTGCCAAAGTTGCCGTCGATCAACTATAAGTATTTATATTATTATAAATAAATTAAATTAGAAAAATTATAAACTCACAGCGAGTGTCTCATCATTGCATTCAGCGCGCACAATTTCGCCCTTCGCATTGCGGAAGTTACCCTAAATTTTAATTTTAATTAATTAAGCAATTAATTAATTAATTACATTCGGCAGCGGCTCGAGCAGCAGCGGTTCATGGGGCAGATTGGGCGGGTCGACGGGCGTCGTGGGCTTATTGTCAGCCGCCGTCTGCAGCAGGTCCTTGCTGTCCGTCTTAATCCATTGTTTTAGTTACTTTCCTATATCAGACTTGGACGATTATCGATCCATTTCGCATGGGTTTTTTCCCGAAACGTGAAATGCTTTGGCAAATTCACGACTATAGGTGGCAATTAGTGCCTCACGGTCAAGGCACTTATACGTTCTGCGGGGGATCACTGCTAGGCCAGTGATTATGAGGCCAATTCAGTCCGGAGGGCCCAATCTCTTTTTCGGACTTACTTTACCGCGTGATCTAGCCGCATGCCTCATGATTGACATTGAGGGTGTTTTTGGCACGAATTAAGGGGGGGACGTTCGATGTGTTGTGAGACGCCAAATCGCATCATCTCTAATCGAGGCGGGGAGTTGCTGCCTCGTCGTTCCCCAGCCCCCTGTTGCTAACCGAAGCGCTGGACCGGGAGCGGGACTTGGATGGAGAGGCGCCGGTGGGCGCGGCGGCAGTGGCGGAGGGCGGTGGGAGAGGAGGGCAGGCAGGAGCTGCGGGGGCCTTGCCGGGCTCTGCAATTACAGGGCTTTATCGTCTGACACTGTTCCGGCTTCACTTGAGTAGTAAATCATAGGACTAAATGTCAGCTGAGGCACAACACAGCATTCTTCTCCGACAGAGAAGGGGGAGATCTTTACATATGTACTTGCGCACTTTGCATGAATCGAACTACAAGGCCTGGGCGGAGGGAGCGGCAGCTCTCCCCGCTCATTTTGAATTTTTGCAGTCCGATTACGGTGTGGCGGGAAAATTCAAAAGTTAATCCCCTTGTTCACCCTTTTCTGGAGAGAACAATGGGGGTCAGAATGCTGTGACAAGGATCAAAAATGGGCATGATCTTTGATCTTTGCTTCGCAAACAACCATTCATGCCCTCTCATTTTGAGCCACAGCAACCATTCGTTGCTGTCGAAGCGGAGTGAAACACACGAATACAGATTGGCAGAGCCGGGATTGGGAGCCGGCCGTTAGCACTCACTGGTCTTGCGGCACAGCACGAGTACGGTAGTGACGAGGGCGACGAGAGACGCAGGCCAGAAGAGAAGATCCGGCAGTAACTGTCCTCCTGGAGATACTGTAGGTTACAATCGTTGTACATGCTACAGTACCCTGGGAGCTCAAGGGGTACTGTAGGCATCGATGCCGTACCTGAGCCAGTCATGGTTGCTGGAGAGAGGAGCGGAGTGACTGCTCGCCACTAGGCGAAGCGTAGAAAATGGAATGGAGAATGGAAAGAAGGGGGGGGGGGTTGTTGTTCGAGAATTCCATACCCATGCAAATATACAATTAGAAATTGGGCAAGATTCGATTACTGATTCTTGAACTCTAAAGAAAGGCAATCGACATTCAGGAACATCAGACCAAAATTTACGATTCCACCTGATAAAATCAGAGATTAAAGATCAAGTTGAGCCACGTCTTTGAAATGGGTCATGCTCACAAATTCCCTTTTCGAGACGATTGCAATGATTTTGTGAAGAAGCGGTGCTGCCCAAACCCATCGCTGAATAATCCGTTTATGCACTTGATTCGCAGACCAAGTACGTTCACTACACACAATACATCTTCTACATATCTACAATCACAATTAATTGAAGCTCGTTTGATAATTTTAGCTGATATACGGGACACAGGCGAGGGGATACTGTGGTCTATCGCACTGGTTTTAAGGGGGGGGGGTGGTTGATCGACCAAAGATCAAAGATCATCGGCCAAAGATCAAAGATCAATCGGCAATGGCTACGGTAGGCTACTCGTCCGCTTCGCAATCGGGCTGGAGCGAGTACGGACCGCCCTGCGAGGATGATTGGGCAGCCGATGGAGCGGGAGCCTGTCGGATCTGAAAAGAGATAAAAGATGAAAGATCAGAGATCAAAGACCAGCGAAGGCTGCCTTACTTCCATACTATTCAAAGCAATTGTTCAGGTTTTACGGTGAAATCTAAGTGGCTCTTACATGTCATATTTTTAGCAAAAGATCAAAGTTCCAAGATCAAAGATCAAGCACTAACGGGAAGCTGCTGCGAGTCTTCGTCCTTGATGTACGGTTTGGTCGTCGCAGCTGCAGGTGCTGCAGCCGACTGCTGATGCTGCTGCAGGCCATATTGCACTGGAGACCCGTAGAGCTGAAGCAGAGCAAGCATTGATCTTTGATCTTTCAGAGATAAGTCAGAGATCAAAGATCACCACCCACAGGCTGTGAGTCTTCGTCCTTGATCGGCTTGGACGCTGCTTCTGGAGCCGCAGCTGCTGCAGCTTCAGTGGGTGCTGCAGGCGCTGCAGGTGCTGCAGCCGGCTGCTGCTGCTGCTGCTGTGCCGATGGCACTTGTGACTGGTAGAGCTGCAACGTAGATTAACGTAGATCCAGAGATCAAAGATCAAAGATCAAAGCTCACGGGAAGATCCTGGGAGTCCTCATCCTTGATCGGTTTGTCCGCCGCCTGCTGCCGCTTCGATGGCGACTTCTCCGAGCCGAGCTGGAAATGGGGTTGAGATCCAGGATCAGAGATCAAAGATCAAATATCAGAATCTTACCGGAATCTGTTCCGAGTCGTTGTCCTTGATCGGCTTGGACACGGCGGCTGCGGCACCTGCAGCAGACCGATAGAAGCCGTCGTTTCGCTCTCATAGCATAGATTATGTCCGTCTTTCGATGTCTATGTAATGGTGAACGATTGTGCAACTCATTATCCCCCAAACCCCGATGATTTCGAATATGTTTCAAGAAACAACAACTCTGTTGCCAGCCTTTCGAGTAGGGTTGTCGTAGTGAAGAATGTGTCAGGTTCGATATCTTCACCCTGACACACTTATTCTCGGGCTCGTGACCTATCGTTACCAGAGACCAAAGATCAAAGATCATCTAGCTACCTGTAGTCTCCCCTCCCGTCGTCGTCTCCTCTCCCTTCTCGCCCGATCCCAGCATCTTCTCCGACGACAGCTTCCGCTCACCGCCCTGATCGCACTGCTTCTGCAAACAACTATTTGACTATTTGTAGAGCTCTAGAAATGATTCATATTCGATCGCACTGCTTCTGAGATAAATAAAAGATATTTGAAAGGCATTAAAAAAAATAATTCCTGAAATTTGAGATTTCTACTTGCAAGCGAAAATTCAGCGGAAAAGAGATACTAGATAATGAAAAAAATTTCTCGAATTACCCCCTTCCCGAATTCTGCCGCACAACAACGCTAGTGAATCAAATGCAGACAACGATTGCAACTATTCTTATCAGTCAGATACGCAAAGTTCAAAGATCAACCAATTTGCTGTTTTCGGTAATGTTTATCGCTGCGAGTCGTTTAAACACACAAGAGGGGGAACTAGTTTCTTCCTCTTTCTGACTCGAACAAAACTTCTTCAGCACGCCTGAGATACCGCATTTTCGAAAACATTTGACCAAAGATCAAAGATCAATGACCCACCTGAACTTCATTCTCCGCAGGCTTCGACTGCTCGGGCTGCGGCGCCTCGGCGGCGGGTTTCTGCAATATATTTTTGAGAGAACAAAGATCAAAGATCATCGACAAACCTCGGGTTGTTGCTGCTGCTGCTGTGCTGCAGCCTCCTGGACGACTTGCTGCACCTGCTGCACCTGCTGCTGCTGCTCGACCTTCTTAGCGGCCAGGAAGCTCTGCTGCAAATAGGCAACCATTTTATTATATCGAAACTATACTCTAGTTTCGATTTTGGCTCGTTTCTTGGTTTCTCTCGTTTGCTTTGGCTACACGTACCGACTCGACTTTGGGCGCCTGTGATGGGTGCATTTTAGCGACAGGCGACGATTAGCAAATCTCACCTCGCGAGTCTGCACCACGGAACCGTCCGGCTCGCACTCCAGCTCGTCGATGTACGCCTGAGATTACGGTAATAGGTCAAAGATCAGGGATACGGTAATCTTCAGTTACAGAGTCGGTTTCATCTAACCGCCTGAGACAAAAGAGGGCGGTAATACCGATACCGAGCTTGCAACCCTAGTTCACATCTGACTGACTAATTGCTAGCGAAAGATCAGAGATCAGTATCAACCCACATCTGGCTGGGCGGTGGCTGCGACGGGTGCAGCTGCTGCAGCTACTGCAGCAGGTGCGACAGCCGGCTCCTGCTGCTGAGGAGGGGGCGTGGCCTGAGAAGAAGTCGATGCAGTCTTCTTCCTCTGAAGGATGATACCAATCATCTTTGATCTCTCCGGGCCCAATGACCTTCCAAGATAACGCACAAGCGTCAGTGCAAACGTTTAACCCTAGAGCCGTAATATAGAAAGATTTAATCCCCAATTCGAAACACTAATTCGTTGACCAAAGAACCTAAAGAGCTTGGAAAATATCGACCATCCCTGAACAAATGACAGTGTCGCCCCGTGCAAAACTGCGCATCGTCTTATCAATAATCAGAATTATTTATGCGTTCCTGATAGCGATTTGGCGATAAATTAGGCTTGTTTCAGTCTGCGTCTCGGGCTCGTTTTCTCTCCTAGTCTAGCTCGACATCTGGTTCACCACTCGGGGGCGTTGTGGCGGGAGCCGTCATCTATTTTTAGCGCCATTTTCAAATTACGGTAGTCGTCTCTTCATTGCGCACACTATCTCTGACCGGCGAAAGAGTGTGGGAAATGAAGAGACCGCTCTCACCGATCCGGTAGCATCCTCCTCCTTCGGCTCGTCCTCCTGCTTGGCGGCTGCGGCCGGTTGAGCGGACTGTGAATACGGTAACCTCATTCAAATTTTTAAATTCGCGCGCAAATTATCGCAACTTATCGAAAAGCTGGACATTTCGTGTAGAGACTTTTCAGACCGCATTTTCACCTTGTTAGGCTCGGGATCGGGAATCTCTTCGGCCGTTTTCACATCCTCTTCCGACTGAGAAATTTTCATTTTTTTACTCCTCGGCTCGGGTTCGAACTACGGGAAAACGCCTCTTCATTCCTCACAGAGAGTGTGAAGAGACGATTGACCGTATTTCGAGGTGCACCGTAGATTCGAAGACCTACCTCAGCGGGCGGTGCCGTAGTGGGGGCTCCTGCGTCTCGGGCGGCTCCTGGGAAGCTGCGGCCGGAGCGGCTGCTGCAGGGGTTGCAGCTGCAGAAGCTGCAGCAGGCTGCTGCTGCTCCTGCACTGGCGGAGGCGGCGGTGCCTGAGATGGGCGGGATTACATTCCGAAACAGAGCAGGAGGCAGTCATGATTTCTTCATAATCTCAATGTCAGCGACGAAAACAGTAGTTCTGTACCTCGTAGGATACGGGGCAGGGGGACACGAGAGGAATCACGTACCTGCTGTACTTGCTGCGCGGCTGCAGCCGACTGCTGCTGCTGCTGCTGCTGCTGCTCGGGCGCAGCAGCGACCGGCTCCACTTCCAGCTCGTCCATGTCGGGAGCGGGAGCGGCGGCCGACTGAGGGGGCGGAGTCTGAGAGGGGAAGGTTTGTCATCAATCATTTTCGAAAATACACCAGCAGTCTCTTTTGCCTCTTTGATAGATGATGTGAATGGGAAAAGAAGAAGCGGAGGAATGATCGGACTTTCACACTTTCCCTTGATCTCTCTCTTCTCTGACCGACTAGAGACCATTGCGAAATGAGAGAGTCAGACGATAGTTCAAGTAACGATTACGTGTTAACGCTACTGGCCCTCTTACTCACCGGAGTCGACTGAGGGGGCGCAGTCGATGGGGGCGGAGTCGAGACGAGGACCACCGGCTGCTGCGACGGCTGCGGAGTGGCAGCGGCGGGCTGCAAAAGCGCGCGTAAACAAGGAGGGAAAGGGGGGGGGAATGAGGAACGCCATTCCCTACGCTAGCGACATCACGCTTCGCGTACAAACCGTTTAACGAAATCATAAAAAAAAGGAACGAGACAGAAAAGGACACGTATGATAGGATGACTCGATTCGAAACGGACTGTCGATCAATCTCGGTCCATTTGCATGTCTCACTTGCTAGTCTAATGCGACAGGGACTCGAGACACGAGGGCGTAAGTATGCTAATTGGACAGGGCTCAAGAGATCACCGATCATCCATGCTAGTTGATCCTTTGAAACACTACGGTAGATAAATACGGTAGGTCGAGATTGGGTCTGTTAGGATGAAGAATCCGTCTCTTCAGTTATTAGTCTAATCAAGAATTCTTCACTCTGACAGCCCCATCATCCATCGATTCTTATGTATGTTCAGGCAGCCCTTGGATACCGTACCGGGGTCGTCGTGGCCGGTGCTGCAGCTGGTGCAGCTGCAGGGGGCGGAGTCACCGCCGGAATCTCCTTGGCCGTGCTGGTGGTGGGCGACGAGGCCGTCGGCGAGGGAGCGATGGCCGAGACGACGGAAGACGGCTCCGTGGCCACGGGAGTGGCTGCAGGTGCTGCAGGTGCTGCAAGGGTCGTCCGGTTAGTGTTCTCCAAGTGCTGATTCTCATTACGAACCAGGGGCCGGCGTGGCTGCAGCAGCAGGAGCGCTGCGATCGGTTCGGGTGCTGAAGGGGCTGCAGCTGCAGCAGCAGCAGCCGCGGGCTGCTCCTCCTTCTCGACGAGCGGCTTGGCCTGCTGCAAATTGGCTGCTGAACCGGAAGTTGTGCGTCCGGAAAATAACCTCGGGCTGCGGCTTCTCAACCGGCTTCGCTGGCTGCTGCTGCTTGCATGGGTCCTGCTGCAATTATTTTTCCGGGTTACGGTAGGTTTCATCGATCGAGAAAACTGATCAACTGAATACGATAACGACCCTTCACACAAACAATCGAAAAACGTCGATTGCGTAAGGAGATACCGTATCCACTACCGTACTCTACACAGCATTCTTCTCCGACAGAGAAGGGGGAGATTTACATATGTACTTTCGCACTTTGCATGAATCGAACTACAAGGCCTGGGCGGAGGGAGCGGCCGCTCTCCCGCTCATTTTGAATTTTTGCAGTCCGATTACGGTGTGGCGGGAAAATTCAAAAGTTAATACCCTTGTTCACCCCTTTCTGGAGAGAACAATGGGGGTCCGAATGCTGTGTCACTGGCTACCGTAGTTACGATTGAGAGGAAAAATAACGGACATTCTTGGTACTCCCGGTCAGAGGGCGGATTGCCGTCCTGCAATCGATAAGATTGCTTCCCCCGAAAACTATACAGTATCCCTTTGCTCCTACAGTACCCCTCTCGAAGCCCCCGAAGCCTCAAAGTCGAAGGAGCCTCGAAGCCTTGGGCACTGTAGGTGGGACTGTAGGTGGACCCCTACAGTAACTGTGTGTCGACTAGAGAAGACAGGGTACGGTAGCCAGTGTCTAGATTACGGTAGTACGCGGTATCTCCTTACGGTCTCAAAGTATTCCGATTCCGTTGGCGGGTCGTGATCGTATCCAGCAGATTCCTTCTCGGTCGATGCTTCGTTGGCGGTCGGTGCGGGAATGAGGGCATGCTGTGAGGCTACGGTAGGATACGGTAGGCTACGGTAGATTAATGCTCCGACTACAGTAACCTTTATCCACCGTACCCCTCCCACAGTAACTTCATCTACCGTACTATCCTACAGCAACCTTCATTTACCGTACTATCCTACAGTATCTTCATCTATCGCACTCCTACAGTACCTTCATCTACCGTACTTCTTGGAATATCTTCATCTACCTTACTCTCCTACACTAACCTTTCCCTACCGTACTCCTCCCTTCAATAACCTCTCATTTCCTACAGCATACCTTCTCCTTGGCGGGAGATTTCTCCGCGCTCTTGGGCTTGTCAGCGGCCGCGGGTTTGGGCGGCTCGGCTTGGTCTTCTGGTCCGACTTGGTCACCGACCGGACCGGCACCGACTTGGGCTCGGACTTGGGTGCCGACTTGACCGCCGTGGGCTTCGGTGCCGGTTTGGGCGCCGACTTGGGGGCGGGCGAGGCCTTCGGAGGCGGGTCCGAGTCGCTGGGCTCGGGCTTGGCGGGCTCCGCCGGCTTGGTTGAGGCTCCTCCCATGGTGCCTGAAGAGGGCGGGTACTCGGGGTCCTGGTGGTCTGGGATGGTGCAGCAAACTCACACTCTTCGATAGATGGCGACCACACTGGATGAGGGAAGGAGGAGGAATGGAGAAAGGAAGGAGAGAAGTGGAGAGCGAAAACAATATGATTTGTTGACAAATTCAATTAGCACTTTCTGCAATTGCATTTCTCACAAACAATGGCGACTGGATTTTGGCTCAATATTGAAAGTCAAATGTGTAGTGAACTTCTGGCAGAAATCAAACCAAATCCGATTCTTTAGTTACATTTAGTCATCCTTTAACCCTCCTTTCCGAGCCCGACAACGTATCCCACATGTAAAACCAATCGCTGATCTGTCCAAGTCCAACTTCATCCTCAATCACAGAATAAATACAAACGTTGATGGGGAGCAATAACAATTTCAACAAATTCAGATCGGATATCGTGGTAAAACGAGGATAGAAACAAGAGTTACAAAACATACAAAAGGGATTAATCGATCGGAATGGGCTACCGTACTTTAGGCTCGTCGTGGGGGCGGGATATCTGGGATGTCGTCGTGGGACCCGGCGCTACCGTACTCTCCGCTCCGCTCAACATCGATTCGAGGTCAAAGTGACGGCGAGTCTGCATAGGAAAATAGTTTCATCAGCCCGTTCAACCTCTTCAAATACCTCTTATCATGTCGTTCAAAATAAAACGTGATCAATTTGTAAATTACACACTAATTAGATTTTCGCAACACCACTTGGCGTAATAATGTTTTTTACTCACCGACTCATCACTTTCAATTCGCAAAATACACCCCTCACTCACTCACCTTTCAATTTGCAAACTGCACACACTCACCTCCTCATCCATGACGTGTACCGTGGTGTCCGCCTCGGACACGTGCACGACCAGCCAGCCGGACGCGCACTTCGACGTGCGACGAGTGCCCTGTGACCATTGCGGTTTCAGGCATGTATCATACATAGTAAGAGGATAAACAATGATCATCTAATTTCTATCTAATTTCGCGCTCTTTCGCCCAATTTCGCGCTGTTAGCACTATATAATCAGCTATTTTGAGACGAGTACCCTGCAAGGATTGTATTTGAGAATGATATGAGGTGAAAAAATAGGACAACACAGTACAGTGTTGATTATACGAAGCCTATCACCAATTTTCTGAAACGTAAACCTTGCAGGACACTTCTCGCACGTGAAACAGTTGGTCATGTGGACTAATAGTATCAAACTAGAAATATAGACCAGAAACGAAGGACCTACAATAATTTTGTTTCATAGATCAATGGTAGCTACCATAGATATTCGCCCAATATTTGATTTCCTACGATTTTTCTGCACAATACTTTCAAACCATCTCTAAATAGCAGTTCAGACAATTTTGTATCGTGGCAACGATCCAGCAACAACGATGTTTCACCGACTGGATATCCGCGTGCTTCATCGAACCATTTCCAATTTGTAGTTTTCCTCTGCCTCAACAAAACTCATCAACCTGCTCGCTACTTCTAGATCACCTAATTTGATCTTACCGTAACTTCCTGCTGTATTACCCTCCCTCCAATCGATACTACGTATCCCCCACTCACCGTTCCCTCCGAGACCTTGCCTCCCCAATGGATATATTTACTACCGTAACCTCTCATTCCACACCCCCCCTAATGGTACTACCGTAACCACTGCCCCGAATCGATCCTACCGTATACTCACCGTTCCCTCCGAGACCTTGGCCGACTCGGACAGGGCGGCGGCGACGGCGCGCCCGTGGCGGCTGTTCATCGGCGTGCACACGATGGTGAAGGGCGGCGCGGGGGCTGCGAATGGGGGTTTAATTAATTTGTATAATAAAACCATAGGTGACCCACTGTCTTTGTCACTGCCGTTGCGGTAGGGCTACCGCACACAACATGTATACATGGTCCAAAAAGGGTTTTCAGCTTATGGTCGATAGGAAGGGGGTAGACATATACGGTAACTAGGGGTACTGTAGGACCGATTGGGATGGTACTTGGTCATGACCCACCATGACCTACCAACCTCGGACACCTATGAATAAAACGGCCTGCAGTAGGGTTGCAAGTTCGACATCAATAGTATTGCACCCTCTTCCCTTCTCCGCCTCTCCCCTCAATAGTATTGCGAGAGAGGAGAACTATTGCAATAGTATTGCAAGGATGCAATACTATGCACTGTCTCCCCTCCCTCTTCCCGTGGGAGGAGGGTGAGAGAGCGGTGAAAGTGAGAGAGTGTCTCCTCGCGCAATCCTCTGCCCGTCTGCGCTCTCTTCCCATCCCATAGTCTCTCGTTGGGGAACCAAGGGAAGCGATAAGAGGGCTAGTATTGCAATAGTATTGCACTTTTGCAATACTATTGCACTCAAAACGCGGAGGGGAAAAAGGGTGCAATACTATTGATGCCGGTATTGAATTTGCAACCCTAGCCTGCAGGCACATTGCTTTGAAACAGGAGAAATTTATTGCACTGTATTGTATTGTATTATAAATATAAACTTAAATAATTACTTAATTGGCTAATCGCAAGTCTATCAGTGCCCTAGATCTAAAGTTTGAATTATCTATCCTTACTCGCAACGCGATAAAATCATACACAACGTTTTCTGACTTTTTTCAACCAACAATTTTCTTGCTTCATCGGTACACTAAACTCCGACGTGCACTGGCTTCATGATTCGGTCCAGATTTTTTCTCCAAAAAATTCTATTCTCCCCCCCCCCATATCCACATTCTCGCCTCTCGCCTTCCTCGTGCACGGTCGCTCGCTCTCCCTCACTCGCTGCATGGCGTCCTCCTCCGCTCTAAAGAGGTCGGCCACCACTTGTAAGATGATCCCGACTACAACGGCACTGGCGCCGTCACCCAAGATTCCTTCCTCCTCATCCGCCCTGACGTCGTGGTCATTCTCGCCCGCGGCTGCAACGGGATCCGGCGTGAGCACACCGACGTCCGTCCGGACGCTCAGCACGCAGCATCGCAGCCACGTCGAGCTGCTCCCGGCCGGTGAGCGAGAGGGAACTAGACTTGAGATCAAAGATCATCTTCATGATCTGTATGAGCGAGTATTAGAGATCAGCGATTGTTTTTTTCTGCGTTTGGTTTTTAGATTTGGGAGACCAAAGATCAAAGATCATAGACCACAGGTTCTCACATTCAGGCAAGTCTCTGACCGAGACGATCGTCACCCTCACGCTCATCGGTGCTGCGTCGATGGCGCTCGCGTCGGTCGAGGTTTGATCTTTGATCTTTGCGCTTAGGGCCTTCTGAAACCTCTGAACTAAAGGTCAACGATCATACATTTCAGACGCTGCTCGGTGGCAGTGTCATCGTCTCCAACCTCGCCCTGCTCGCCGGCCTCTTCGCGTACCAGTGGACGCGCGTGCACTCGTACAAGCTGGATCCACGCTGTGTCAGTTGGCAATTCATTTCTGTATACGGCAACTCCTATGGGATACGGCAAACAGTTGGCGATAATCGAATACGCCTCTACGGGATTCTCTAGTCTGAAAAAATACTGTATTTTCGATGTAGTGTTGTAAGATTTTGAGGGCAAACGGTAGCTGTAAAATCGATAAAGTGATAAATCCACTGATGGACTAAGTCCCGTTAGTTGGTCGTGGACTCCGCAAATTTTCTAAAATTTCTTCTTGGGGGCTCCGCACTCAGATGATCAAGCGGGGATATAGCCCAGAAGTGGAAAAATCAATAACTGATAATAATTATCAGTCGATCATCCTGGACGAGGCGAACGTGCTGTCGATCACGAGCAACTTTGACCACGAGATGCTCGGATTCATTCAACGTCTCGGGCCAACGATCAAGAAGCCATCCGAGGTACGGTCGCACAGAGCAATTGTATTACAATGGGGTGATCCTTTACAATTGCTCTCCTTTCCCCTCAACCTAATCCGGTACGGTAGCACGGTACATTTATCGATTACGATTAGTACTCGTGGCGTAGTGTAGTTGTTTGTTTACAGATTTGGTATTGATAGGAATCGGTAGATATGATATGCACACTGGTGGGCTTTTATCCGATAGTTGGCAGGGCCCCGTAGTTTTTGAGAATTTCTCTAATTGTAAGGAGGCACCGCAGAAATCTATTCTGTCATACTAGGGGGCTTCGCAGATCGTTAGTAATTTTTATTAGGGGGGACTGCACTCCCAATCCTAGCGGGGATAGTGCCAAGCAGTGCACGATATGCAAAAATGCCATAACCAATTGATAATTTATTTTCCCAGTCGACAAAGGCTCCGACGCAGCCGAATTCGCTGTGGGACGCGCTCTTCCTCGACGATCACGAGAACAAGATTGAGGAGGTGAGATTGTTCTTTGATCTTTGGTATTTTATCTCTGGTCTCGCCTACTTTGATCCAAATATTAGGATTTTTAGTCATCCGTGGTGTTCCAGGGAGCCGCTTTTACTTGTTTAATTGATCATTAATTATTTAATGAATCATTATTAATTAATTAATTAAGTTCTACCGCGGCATGTACGGCGGCGAGTACGCGCTGGCGGAGGCGCGCGAGGAGGAGGAAATGGAGCAGCGCGCGCGACGCACCGCTGCCGCTGTCTCCGTGCAGATGACACAGGAGGTAATATTTATGCAGAAGACTCTGTTTCATTCTAATACTATTTTTACATTGTTTTCACCGGTATTTCATTGAAATAGCATAAATAGTATTAATATAATTATTATTAGGAGTCGTCGGACGAGCAGAAGAGCCCCCTCCCCATGATCGATGATCTTTGATCCCTCGGGCAGTCCCTGTCTACTCAACCCCTCATGGCACCGTGCCACAATTGCGTATAGCTGTGTAAAGTAAAGGATAAACACGAAATTCGTAAATCCGTCGTTTACGCTCGAAACTAGATGCACACAACTTTTTTCATAATACCTCAAGGGCCAAAATACACATCCAACAGGAAACTTATCTAAAATTAACAACCAACAACTTTCGCGCTTCACCAACCCATTAACCCTCTGTGATGCACCGACTTTATGATTACGTCCAGGTTACTTCTCTAAAAAAAACTCACTAGCCCCCGGAGTTGTCATGCTTCACCGACTGACTACATCTATCGTCTGCGCTGGAAACTCAATGAATGAATTACATTTCGGGAAAGCCAATCAATGAATGCCAACTAGACCACTGCCCAATCAATGACCGGTAGTCAGACCACTATATATTTAAAGATGCTAGTTATCAGGCCACTATATCTATCCACAAAAATTCAAATAGTATCAGTTTTTAAGCCATTTACCACTGAAATTAATCCACTTTTTTGGTTCCCGGTTGGTGATGAAATGAATGATCAACCACTCACCCCGCTCCTCTCCCTCGCTCTGCGGTAGGTCGCTCCTTCTCGGGTGGTCGTCACTCAGCGAGAAAACGGCAATGTCGAGCGCGCGCGCATCCCGAAGCACGTCGACGAGCGCGGAGAGGGATCGGGCACTGCAAATACATAACAGACTGAATCTATGAAAGCTGAGTATGTGTGCGAATCGTAGAGTACATGCCTTGTTAACGGAATCCTCGAAAGAGGTGTGTGTTTTCAAATTAAAGGTATTTTTGACTAGTTTTTCCATGTATGAAACGAATTAGGCCACTTTCACTAAACAAATCCCTATCAAAAAATGTAGCACGGAGGAGAGCCACAAGTCGGCACTAATTTCCGGTCTTCCTATCATTCCGTGACCAACGAATCTTCGTATATCCTATACAAACATATCAAAATAGGCCGTCTGGGGGCAAAAGCGTTTATCAACCAGCAGTCGTAATGGCGTCCATTTCCTCTCATATCTCGGGGGCCCATCCAAAAAGAAGATGGGAAATGTCTGATGTCCTTCCATTAGCTTTCAGCCCCATTACATTACTCCGGCTAGAGTTCGAAATACGAGTAATCGTCTCTACATTTCACACGCTCTCTCGAATCTCTGACCGGTGAGAGAGCGCGTGAAATAGAGAAACAAATACCCGTATTTCGAACACTACATTGGCCCGCCCACTGATGTTCTCGTTCGGCCGAGTAGGGTGAAGGGATCCATTCAGTCTTCCTTCCATAAGAACGTCGTCAACGACGATGAATCTGGTCCTCCTTAGTCTTCTATTCACCGTTTCCGGAGCCATTCTCTACATGCCGTCGCCCTACTTTGACGTCGATCAGCTCGACTCGAATGAGGCGGCCAATCTTGATTGGCTGTTCATTCGGGACAGAAGAACTCCCGCAGTCTCCCCGTGCGCCTTCACAGAGGGTAAGGGATGCGAGAACAGTGGTGAGTAGTTTGGCTATTCGAAAAGCCCATTCACGCCTGCGAGTACAATATGTTTTCTTCCAACGCTTGCCATACCTGTTTTGCAACGTGAGGAATACATATTGTACTCGCCTTTTGAAGGTTCTTTGGTAGGTCCTAGTAGTGAACCAATTAGGGAGGCTCCTAGAGACAAAACCAGGCCAACTTTTGAGAGAGTTTCGACGCATCCAATCATCTCCTTATTCGCAGGTTCGCCTTCCATCGATCAGAAGGCCATTCCCTACAAGTCTCGCTTCGGACGTTTCCCATACTATCGCAAGAACTAAGATCGATCTGGTCTTCATCTGTTAACCCACCTAATGCCAACATAATGCCAACGCCAACGAATCTCTTGTGATGGGAGGAGTGCAATAGGGAATGATAATTATTTTTGCCTGGATAAATCTGTGACAACGAACGATTGCGTACGCATCTTATCAACTCAAATCAACAGCATAACCAGAGATAACTTTTAAAGAACAGAAAGAGATAGGAAGACTGGCATTCGACAACCGCGCAATAGAATATTATTCCTTTTCTATTATGAAATCAAAAGAAATCTTCGTGCAAAGTTTCTTTGTTCTGGCTGCCAGTTGAGGATTATGACCCGGAGTTCACAATCCTCAAAAGGCAGCCGCAGTTCCTGGGCAGGCCCACCTACATTCACTTGATGAAACATCATTCTACCAGGAGTAACTAGAAAATTAAACAAATCGGTGGGCTTTCAAGCCAGGTGGATTGCAATTACAAACACTTATCATATGCCACTCACACTTTCTTCTCCTCTCTTGGCCGCTCCGGCTCGACCACTCGACATCGTCGATCTGTAATGCACGATTAGAAGAGAAGCCTAAGCACAAAGCACTTAGCCTAAGCATCTTAAGCACTAAGCTTTGATCCTAAACAGAGTAAAAGTCATCATAATAGAATCTGAGGCTGTTGGAAGTCTAGGATGCCAGCCAGTGGCCCGTGGATCTATAGTAGGCCATCAGTAATCGAAAAGAATGTAACCAATGTCAACTGCAACGAGATTGTTTTTTTCTGACGTTTTTTCATGAAATGGTCATATTTTTTCCTACATACATCTAATGTATGTAGGAAAAAATATGGATGAAATATGGATAGGAAGACCTAAAGAAAGATGGCGAAACGATCTCAAACGGAAGATAGGTTCTGACTGGTGGAGTATTGATGACGAAGAATGGCTCTCCCGCCTATCCTGATCAGCGCCCAGAAAGCGATACTGATAAACTCATTACTCATTACTCATCTAATGTAAGACTACCAGACATATAAAAAAAACCTAGGTGCCCGACATAAGGTATATTTGACATGACTTTGAGAACACTGGATTAGATAAGAGGTTTTCGGTTTTCAATTGTATTTCGCTCTCGGCATATAGCACAGTAATCAAACTTGCTGTGATCAATAGCTATTATCGATCAATTGAAACATCAAACTGAGATGAATATAACCGACAATGTATTAAACGAGGGTTCATAATATAAATACGACGCAAAGCTGGACTGAATTGGCTATCATTCCTTACCGCACTGTTAGCATGGCGTTGGAACATGAATCTGGCTGGTTGTCCACATTTCACCAATTACAACCATGCAACATCCTTTCAATTTTACTAAATAATTAAATAGAAATTATCTGAATTTCATAAATTAACCGTCCCCCCTCATTAGCGTTCTAAATAAATAAATAAATAATTAATTAATTAAATAAAATTAGCCCGACCTCCTCTGTGTACTCCTCGATGTACTGCTCGTAATACTCGTTCATCTGCTTCACTCGATCGTTGCATAAGTTGAAAAAAGCGGTTCAAAGAAAGAAAAATATCTATAAAAATCGTAAAGTGACAACATTTATTAAAAGTCGGCATGTTTTCAAGAAAACATTACAACATGGTTGAAAACAGGGTACATTTCAAAGCATTTGTAGTTTCCTCGATGATCAAAGCCTAAAAACGCAGTCATGTTTTCGGATTAAAGATATTTTTCAACAAACTTTTTCTAATCCGGCTAAGATAATGTAGTTAGAACGTTTTCCATGCTATGAAACCTATAGCTGTGCAATGAACCATGGTAAATGATATCAGTGGAAAATTAATATTTTTGATCATGAAGCTAGAACCAAACAAATAACGGCCATCCATCTTATTCAATTGAATTCATGAGACTCAAAAACTCACTTTGTAATGTTGATTGCGGGGTTTGTTGGTTTAGAAGTTACAGACGACAAATAGCGAGATGAGTGGACAATAGTAGGCAGATGGGATGAGAATGAAGTTAGAGTTGGACTGAAACTATCACAATTTGACGATCGCGAAAGGTTTTTTTTGCCACAAGCTCTCTCAAGTATGTATTTTTGCACTTTATCATTAGAGCTGCATATTTCAAGCAGAATTATCTGCGAGTACAATTACAGACATCAAACTGCTGTAATCATAGTAATGACTGCTGTAGTAGTCAGACTACTGTACTCCCTCACTTACCGTAATCTAGTCGCGATCGGCGATAGGATTCGCGTGAATCGTGACATCTTTGATGCGGTGCTCGACGACGGGGCGGTACTTGGCGTCGACCTGAGACGGTTACGGTAATTGGACGGATTACGGTCACTGATGGGCTGTTTTGCGCTAATCGACAGGGGCTCCGCAATTTCGACAAATTTCTGTTAGGAAGCTCCGCAGAAAATATTTCTCAGTACTTGATAAGCGCAAACGAAACAGCGCAAATTTTAGCAATTTTCTATTATGGGAGACCGCAACTGCATGACCTAGCGGAGATAAAGTCCTGCAATAATTACGGGCAACACATATGATAACTGATACACTACCTTGATAGACTCGAGCTCCTCTAGCGCGTCGAATCCGTCGATAACGCTGGAATTCAATTAATTATCACTTATTTTTTGTACGTATAAAGAATACATTTACATTCGAGCAGTCGGGCACACTTTTCTGAGACCAGCAAGAAGTCATGATGGCCTACCATGCACAACAGAGCCTATTCTTCATGAATGTGTTTAAAAAAATAAAATGAATGAATGGTGGAGAACATTTTCAAGTCGTATTTTTAAACCACTTACTGTCCGAAGATGGTGTACTTGAGGTCGAGATGCTTGGCGACCGAGTAAGTGATAAAGAACTGACTCTGAACAACGTTTGTTTAAAAATATATATGTAATTATAAAAAAATACATTTACAATCGGAAAAAAATTTCACCTTGTTAGTGTTCGGGCCGTTATTGGCCATAGACAGGATACCCCGCTTGCTGTGCTGTAATGACATTGAGTTAGAAGTGTAGATACAGCAGGTTATGTTCTGTCTGTTTCGGGATTGAAATGAGTCGTTGCATGCTATTTCAGGAATAAATTTTGCAAATTCGGTCGGGTTTAATTCATCTACATCTTGCTGATAGCAAGGACAGTGACCACGAAAAGAATAGAAAGCGAGAAATGAGTCAAGAACAAACCGAGATCTCCGTAGAGAACTCGTCTTCGAAGGGTGAACCGTAGATGCTCTGTCCGCCTTTGCCTTAAATGAACAATTGAATAATTGAAAAGCATCAAATAGAAGGCGTACTTTGATATAGTAGTACCGTGCTCTTGAAAATCAAACACACTAGTCCAGTCGGGTCACCAGTCTGTACCATAAAATCTTTGATGTTGCGGTGGAAAATGCAGTTCTTGTAGTAGTCCGAGGCGCACAGAGCGAGGAAGTTCTGTGAAATCACAATACTTCAATATATTTCAACAAAATATTAGCGAAAAATTTTTTTCGCTTTTTAAAAAATAACTCATTCAACTCTAACCCTCTGTGTCACCTAAAAGAATGGCCGATTTGGTCGAAATTAACGAGCAATTTCAATACTCGAACGTACCTCGCAGGCCTTGGGCGCCTGGTCGCAGTAGAGCTCAAGCTTGATGTCTCCTACAGTCGTGTGCAGCGTCACAGACATACCACAATATAAGAAGATGTGTCACTCAGCGATATGACGCCAGGCGCGCTCTTAACTCGGTCCTGTACAAAGATGTAGTTAATGAGGTGTACACGAGAATAAAAAGTAAGATCGTAATTCAAAACCAACGCGGAAAAACGGCAAAAACAAACAATTTCGAAATTCGAAATTCAAAAAATTCAGAATCTGCGTGCGCACTTTTGTAGTTTCTGCTGAATGTGTAGCGATGTGAATTACACTAACATATTTCGCACGCGCACTACACCGAATTTCTCATACATACGTGATCTTTTTGCTACTAGTTTTAGCGCGAACTTTTCTATTTTTTGTGTGTTTTTCTTGAAATTTGTGTTTTATCTCGTTACCTCTAGCTTCCTTCTGTTCTTCACCTATTCCACTCCCAGTAGGAGCGATCGCGTTCTTTCCTTGACACTTGACCTTGATTCTCGGCCGCGATCGTTCTCCATTTACTGCCTTCCTGGTTATCTCACCATCTCGGGCCTCTTGCCCCACTCATCACGTGATCCTTGCCGTTGTATATCCATGCCGTCCACTCAATCCGCTTCTCACTTTTGTCTGTCTCTTTTGCCAAGCGCACGCTTAAACAACCGGTATTCGATTGGCTTTTCCTCAGTTCTCTACGGACAGGCCTCTTTATGCCTGAGTTTCCGCCTAGATGCATTAGTTTTTGCGAAAAGTATGGGAACAGTTGCTATTGGCATGCCGCCATGCTAACTCTTACGTCACCCACTCAATTCCCTCTGTTTCCTCTCGTCATCTCGACTCTTTTCCGTGCTACTTGTTCGCTAGTTTATCTATTTGCAGGGTGAATGAGGAGCGAACTAGTGGGAATTAGCGTTTCGGTACGGTAGGAACACGATTTGCTGGAGAACGTCCACGTTAGGCTCCTTTAAAGCTACTTATCGATCAAAAACTACCTTGATTGTCGCAGAAATTGTCGACAACAAGGCTCAATTGAGTCGTCCACTTGGCATTCGAAGACTTTAGATTCCTCTTCCCCCCCCCCCCCCCCCCCTCTGCCTCTCTTTACTGTGATGTAACAAAACAAGTCAGAGGAAGACCTCAAATCGACAGCTCGTTTCCTTCCTTCCCTGACAATCAGGGGCTATCCGGTTCAGGTTTTACATCGATTGTAAGAACAGCATTCTGATGAGATTTCTTGTGCGACCGAGGACACTGAACCAGTCGAATGCTATTCATATGTCGGGGTTCGCCCTGGTTCGCACTGTTCCTATTGGACAGGTTCTTCCGCGCTTCCCCTCGCGGTTTTCCAAGTAGTTGCGGATAGTACAGGAAAAGCCCCCGTTGTGTACAGTAACCGATGACGAAATAAGTCTGCCGAACGAACTTCTCACGCTAGACTACCTTTCTAGCTATTCTACCCTATCGATTGCTGCAGTAACCGAATATGCCCTGTTGTTATCGCATACGAATTTTGCGAAACCACTTGATTTCGATGTCTGAAGGAATGTGAAAAGTCATTTCGTGTTCTATGAGCTACGGTCTGTGACTGTACCCATCAATAACCACGAGAGTAGCGCACTTGAGCACGAGTTGCATTAGACTATGTCAGTTTGTAGGCCGTTCGTGGTGCGCAATTTCTGTAGTGTAGTGCGTAGTGTGCTCACTGCGCGTGTCTATTCGTTCATTTTCGGTATCGCGATTGTTTTCCCATGGCCGTTACTCAACCACAGAGTTCCTTCCCCCCATTCGATAATGTATCTCGCCGCGTGGTCTCGTGTTAGAGCGCGTTTTCTTGCGAGAAACGACATCATTTGTCACTTCCAGCTATGGATATTTGGCGCATACATTTTCGTACCAATCTGACTTGTTATCAGACCATTACTTGTCCACGTTCGGGATATCAAATTTGTCCTTTCAATTGTGGTTATGAGTTCAGATCACTCTATATTTTTGGTCCCCGGTGGTAATGAAAATATGACTCGACGCGTTATGCCGATTTCCGGTGGGTTGCAATGCGTAATTACGTGGCATTTTTGCCATTTGCAAGACATACGATATCGTCACTTTCACACTTCTCTGCACCAGCACTATTTGTGTTTCCGCCGTAGCCTATAGGGGACAGGTTGCATCAGATCACCGTCATACTCCTGGTGAGAATCAGCGACAATTTTCTCACGGCGCCTCCTTTGTGCACCAGAACAGAACAAATAAAAGGAAGTAGATTGACAATGGAACCACTCCTCTCGTCTGCTTTTTTTTGTGGATTAGGGGATTAATATTGGTTGGTTTTGCGCCGTCTGGCTAGTAATTTGTTGGTTCGTTTTCATGCTATTGCACTACTTAAGCAAGCAGAAAGGCAGGCTTGACATTCTGTTTTGGTAGTCTTCGAGCTTTAGTTTTAAACGTAGTGATTTCGCGTTTCACCCTCACCCTCAACGTAGCCGATGCTGAGGTTATGAAACGTAATTTAGTCAGGCAGGTTATGAAAAAAAATATCTAAACCTACGTGTCGCCATTGACACCCACTCGAATTCAAAGCGTCTGCTTTCACCTTTCCATCAATAAGTTTATGTTTCGATCTATGACGCGGCTCTCTGACTGCAGTCATACTGTGTATACATAGCTGTGAACGCCCACTTTCGAGAAACGGTTCCGTATCCTCTTCAAATATTGGCGCATTCAAGCTATAAAGTAGGCTGGAAGCGCTGTTGTTTGGCCATTAATAATACCGTATTATGGCTATAGTTAATCGGTCCTTGTGGAGATTTATCGAATCTTGCGTGTGGAATCCTTTGGCGATGACTGGGCTACTTGCATAATTTGGAGAGAAGAGTGCCCATGATCTCTGATACCCCTGAGGGAGAGTTTTGGTCTGACTCTCCTCAATTTGCCTACACTCTAGTATTCTCTGACTCATGAGAGACGTAACTCCCACTTGATCTACCACTTGTGGCTTTGTTTGCACTGGCGTGTGTTGCGATATTGGTATCTGACTCACAGCGAGATGAGTATTTTCAATGGGCACGAGACCTACCAGGCGCATTAGAAACCAGGAGGAGCCGGGTTGCACAGATAAGATAAGATTAGATTATCTAAATTAGATAAGATCTCGCGCCTGTCACTGATACGCTATCAGTGGGCAGTTTGCGTAATCAATAGGGGTTCGCACGGTTGGTCAAGTGAGAGAGGCGGATTGAAAATACCGGAAATGGGAGAGTTGCGATTGTCTCTCTATCTAATTTGAACGACGAGTTGAAAGTTCGAACCGCGTGATTTGCTGTTTCATTTTTATTTGGGACACGCACTACGCTTTTTCACTTATTTTACCTGTCTGCACTCTGTTGTACTATTGCGCAATACGCGCTTGAGTCACACGCTATGGTTTCTATGTTGTGCTTTGGGGGACTTTTTTTAATCGAATGACATCACTATTATTGACTAGGCCTTGACTAATGGACTGGTGTCGGAGGGAATCGAAAATAGCTTACCCGCTGACATAATTATCTCGTTAATTTCCTACTCAATCACGAGCGCCATTCATCAAATGATGTTCTCGGAATCCTCTCCTCACACGCTATACTCGTGCTTTCAGGCCAATCAGAGCGTATTATTTGGTTCATTTCTCTCACATTCCTCGTCCATCAGAAATGCATGCACCCCGAGCCTGAATTTGTGCTTAATTAAATGTGAAGCGCGAGGAATTAGGGCGCTTCAATTTCCGAGAAATTTCGCTAGAGTCCTCATAGAGTCGTACGCGCGAGGGAGGAGGTTCATTGGCTTTTTCCACCGCCGCCGACGCCCCGTCAAATTACCCCCTTTTCCAGTCGATTCAGGAGAAAGAGAGAAAGGAGGTGGAAGGATAGAGAGGTCGCACCTTGTCACTCGGCTAATATCTGATGTGGCGGGTCCAAATAAATGTTTTATTATCTTTATCACATATCTTGCATACATTTTCATTACCAACGAGGACCAAGAATATATAGTGGTCTGATAGAGAACTGTCACAGTTAAAATATAGTGGTCCCTTAACCGGTCCGGTTGTTATCAAAATGTATGCAATCTATTTGTGAATTCCGCTTCCTGCCCTCGAGAAATCGATGACCGAAGCTATTTGCTAGTCCATTAGCGTGTATCCGGCCTCGTCCCTCAATTTATCATCCCTCACCCCTTGAATCCACTCCCGATTAGGGCTGTCAGGATGAGAAATCCTTCTCTGGAAGAGAGACTCTCTTCATTGGCGTGCTGTCTCACCAGTCAGAGCGCGGGCACGTGAACTGAATATACAAATTCTTCACTATATCCAGCCCACTCCGATGCCGTGTCAGAGAATACCTGATGATTTGATGAAGACGCGCTCGCTAAAAGCTTCCTCATCTTAGCTCGACGATTCCCGTACGAATTTCCTCATTTGACGGATAGCTGAAGCGAGAGAGCACGCGGAATTGAGAGAGCACCACTTTTCGCCCCTCACCGATTGCGTGCCATCCTCCATTACGCTTTCACCGCGACCGCCTCCGATTCTCCGGCCACGCCCCGTCGTTTTCCGCTCCCTCTACGCACTCACTACTCCCTTTGCAGGCCTCGGCCCTCAGGTACTACATATCGACTACCGTATCCCGCCCGGAGACTACCATACCCCCGCTTGGTCCCGCACGGAAGACGCCTACCGTACCCGCCCAATCGATCGACGATGACGATGGCAGCAAAGAGACGGTGCCCGCTGCTCCTCCTCACCAATCTGATCCTGCAGGTACGGTAGTTCAAGGGGTATGGTAGGAGGGTGAAACCGAGAAGTGACGGGAGTCTGAGTATAAATAATCAAAGTGAGGATAAAGCTGATACTACTGGTGCTAACTTGAGGTATGGTAGTGGTGGGGAATGGTTACGGTAGGGGGTGAAACCGAGAAGTGGCGGGACTTGGGATTTTGTCTACGAATAATGCGAGGTTGAGATCAAAACTCTGAACACCGTAGTACCGTAGCTGACGTGAGACTTTCAGGAACATATTGTAGAGAGTTTGAAACTTTATTACCATACACTTGTGAAATTCAGGAGCATACTGTATCTTTAATCCATCAGTGATAAATCAATAAATCGTAAATAACAGGTGATCGTAACCGCGGCCGCGGCCTACCCGCACTGCGCGTCGAGCCCGCGTACCTGCACGACCTCGTCGAACAGGAGAACCGAACCGTGCAGATTACGGTACGTGTCGAGGGCGGGTTACGCTATTGTAAACTAGTTTAAAAACCGTTCTCGTATTATTCCTGCCTGTCATTCCTAATCGTTTCCTAGAGGCACTAGAAGTACTTACCGAGAATATGAGCTAGCGACAAAGCGTTCGTATGTTGCGCTAAACACAGTATTGACTTAGCTGATCTTGATCATGTTACTGTAGCCCGCTGGCATTGATTGAATAGTGAGGCGCCGAAACCTGGAACTTCCGTGCAGAAAGTGACGGGCGCGTTCCTCAAACCGCCTACTCCCATTTGTCGTTGATGCGAGCGGAATCGAGTTGTGAAGCTAAATTAATCGATTTACTTCACACTATGGTTTCGAATTACGGTAGCCGTGCCGATTAGGTCGTTTAATCGGGTTACAGTAGCTTACGGTATCCCAGGTTACGGTAGCTTGTGTACAGTACCGATTGGGTTACGGTAGCTCACGGTATTTCAGGTATCGATGACGAAGGAGCAGTACGAGGCGTCGAACGCGGCGGCGACCAGTGGAGGATATCAGCAAGGTAGTATACGGTAGCAGACGAGCTCGCGATCGAGGACTGATTTTTTAGTGCCTGACAAGGGAAGTGCACAACCTTAGTATGAAATGGGCTATGAGCTATATACCATTCGAAAAGAGCACCAAAAGTTTAGTTGATATCAGTTTTCAAATCCTGCTACAGCGACCTGTGGTGGTCAGGAGACGTCAAAGAAGTTCCGTACTTTTTCATGTGATCTGGTACTCTCTCGGCGCTGACACTTGTGCGCATCTCACTCTCACCACGCAAGTGCCCGGTAGCGCAGTGGCTAACAGGATTGGCTACTTTTTTGCATCACGGGGGGTTCGGTTCCCACCGACTCCCAATTTTTTTGCCCGATTTTTCGACTCACGTATCGCGTTTCAAATCATTATGACGACTATATTCATCTCTTTTATCGTCAAATTACAACAAAATTAACAACGTAAACTTCAACAAACTTCAAAATTGAATTAACAACGATGGAATCAACATAGAAACATAGGTAACAATATGTCTTGCAGCAGTGGCGCACATAATGAATCCATTCGTCATCTTGCACTCATAGCACGGGTCTTCCGAAGTGGGTCCAAACAGAAACTGGGGTGGAGTCTTGAAGGACTGGGGATGATCAGAAATGAATCCTCCCTTGTACCACGAGTATTGAGGAATTCGCGGAAGATGGGTGCGCTGAACTGGCGATGTAGTTGAGTGACCACTTTGAGACGATTATCTCTCTCTCCGATGTTCACTTTGAGATCATGAACCAGAACGTAGTTGTCGGAACGGCGCAATACGTTTTTAAACTGTTGGTTGTATCCGACATCCAACGGCTGGATGTAGCAGTCGCGCCGGTGGGGATATTAATGATCGATACTGTAGTTCCGGGAGGGGCGCAGGATCTAATGAGGGCATGGTTCTTAAAAAGAGGCCAAGAATCAACAACAGCAACAATTTCGAAGGGCAGGGGGAAGCGAATAGACATTCTTTAAAGAATCGAGTGGTAGAATCTCTGTTCATTATGTGTGATCGGGCCGCGTCCAAAACAAGGGAATTGTCCGTGAAAACCGGCTTGAACTTGGGTAGATGACCCGTCGGTTCGGACAGTTTTGCAGAAAGAACTTGTCGCGGAGAGTTCCATCCGTGTGATAATTGGGAGATACGTCAAAGAATGAGTGGTATTCGCGACCGATTGCACTACTGTCTCAACAGTTTTCTCTCCTTGGAATGTGAGTGTCCGTTGGCCATGTTGTTCCTGAATTACATTGTGCTTGTGTTATTTTTAGTTGTAAAATGCAAACCTTGAGAATCGCTGTTTGATCGCAATTGTACACAGTAATACTTGGATACCAGTTCTTTCGTACTCCAGAAGAGCTGAGATCATTCTTATTCTTGATGAATCGAACCGACTCATCATAGACACGAGAGCGCGTGTGCCCTTCCGGCGCTTGTCTGGAGTGTGAGGTTTCCAGTACGATAAAACGCCAATGCGTTGTCCAGCTGCAAAAGACAACTGAATATACGGAGAAGAGGCGTAAGTAAAAATAAACCAATAAATATACTAACTGGGCCTCTGTAGGCGCCTTCTCTGATCTTTGATCTTCATCCTCTGATTCATCCCCATCCCACACTGAACCTTCAGAATCATCCGTTTCTTCATTCAGTCCATCTCTTCCGATTCTTCGAACTCGATTTCATTGTTTATTACTCCATCGAGTATATCACGAAGCCTGTTAGGATCTTTCTCTCTTCCCGTTGCAAAATGCTCGGATCCACCGGGGAGACAAGTCATTTCCATAGTACGTTGCGAGTGCGGCTGTAACCGCCTTCCCGCAAACCATCGCGCAACTATAATCAATCGATAATGAAAAATACGACAAGAATGAGCGACAATGTGAAATACGCATTAAAAAATGAATAAAAAAATGATGGATAAAGCATTAAAACATGATGGATAAAGTAGATTCAGCGATCTCTAGTCCCGCCGGGTTAGAAACTGGCGAAGAAAAAATCGGGCAAAAAAATTGGGAGTCGGTGGGAACCGAACCCCCGTGATGCAAAAAAGTAGCCAATCCTGTTAGCCACTGCGCTACCGGGGCACTTGCGTGGTGAGAGTGAGATGCGCACAAGTGTCAGCGCCGAGAGAGTACCAGATCACATGAAAAAAGTACGGGAACTTCTTGACGTCTCCTGACCACCACAGGTCGCTGTAGCAGGATTTGAAAACTGATATCAACTAAACTTTTGGTGCTCTTTCGAATGGTATATAGCTCATAGCCCAATTTCATACTAAGGTTGTGCACTTCCCTTGTGAGTACGGTAGATTATCGATTTTTGTCAGATCGATGCATCCCAACGTGGCGGACACGAAGCTGACGGGCGAGGGCCAGGGAGACGACGCTCGGAGGAGGTACGGTAGGGGTATCGATTGGGGAGTACGGTAGTGTGGAATATCGATTGGTGAGTACGGTAGGGGGTATCGATTGAGGGAGTACGGTAGGAGGGGTATTGATTAGGGAGTACGGTAGCCTGGATCGCCAACTGACTCTTTCTCTTGTTCAGATATCGTTCACGCCCGCCTTCAACGCTTCCTCGCTGTCGAGGAAGAAGGCAGAAGGCAGAAGATGAGAAGGAGGGAGGCGATGGGAGGTACTACTCGCTGGCGACGGCTTGGTCGTCCGAGGAAACTGCTCGGCAAGACGGGAGTGGAGGTGAGCTGGATTACGGTAGCTTTTTGAGTTTATCGATTATTGAAATGTATCGAAAGGATATTAGCGGGACGCGAAGTCAAGGTAGATGTTGCATTGTTGAAACGGCGTAGTGCCGGGATCAATTGCGAAAGTATCTTTTTCTAGACGAAAGAGAGAAATTAAATATTTTTTCGGCGGAAGTTGACATTCCAAATACTGTGTGTGAGTGAGCGTGAGAAGTAGACTAGTTTGCTAAGTTTTAAAATTTTAAAAGGGGATTAGAGTTCTCTTATTGGAAAATTTTCCGGATTTCCAATAGCGCGAACAAAGGATTTTCCCTCCCTCTCATTTTCCAATAAGGATACTAACACATCCAAGCCGCTCTGATAGGCCAATGGCTTTCATATGAGCAAGCCTTCGACAGCAGCCAATTCGATCGAATGTAACTGTTATATTTGCCATTCTTTCGAATCTAATATAAAAACTTGTATGACTAATAATGCTGCTTCCCCGGGATTATCAAGAATAGTTTTATTCCATTGTTCGAAATATACATGGTTGCTACAGAAACAATTTTCAAATAGTCGCGATCACAAATATATGGAAACAAAAACAGCGTTAACAACAGTTAATACAAATTAGGAATTGGTAAATGGAATCCACTCTTGATTATCCCATCCAGATTGGCTCTTCCAGTGCGAAGTCGGCTTCTTCTAACCAGATATCTTTTCAAATGTTTATTTTCTCAAAGGGCATAGCCCTTAAACACCTCAAAGACAAGCATTCGTCATTTCCATTTTTATTTCGGCTTTCACTGATTCACTGCCCTAATAAGGTGGCTGATTCGCTTCCCCGACGATCACCAATGGAAACGATTAGTTCCCAGCTGAGCTCTTAAGCCCTTGAAAGACAAACAGACAGCATTTCCAATTTTTATTCGGCTTTCACTGATTCATTGCCCTCATTGGAAGGTTGATCCGAACGATAGTCACCTCCGCCTTCGGCGGAGGTGACTTTTGAAGACCTAAACAAAGTTTCCCACCGCCCTCGTCGGTGTGAGTGAATAGCATATATGGTAAAACGTAAACTTGATCGCACATTTGAATTCTTAGTCAGCATTATTGTGTTAAATTCGGCTTCCACTCATTCGCTTCCCAAATAAGAAGCTGATTCACTTCCCCTCGACGATGTCAATGGGAACTGATTAGTTCCCAGATAAGCTTTTAAGCACCTCAACGGCAATCAATCAGCATTTCCATTTTCAATTCGGCTTTCACTGCTTCGCTTCCCTAAGAAGGAGGCTGATTCGCTTCCCCAACCGATTAGTTCGAGGCTAAGCTTTAAAGCACCTCAAAGACAAACAGACAGCATTCCCTTTTTCAATTCGGCTTTCACTGATTCGCTTCCCTAATAAGGAGGCTGATTCGTTTCCCCAACCGATTAGTTCGAGGCTAAGCTTTAAAGCACCTAAAAGACAAACAGACATCATTCACATTTTCAATTCGGCTTTCACTGATTCGCTTCCCTAAGAAGGAGGCTGATTCGCTTCCCCAACCGATTAGTTCGAGGCTAAGCTTTAAAGCACCTCAAAGACAAACAGACAGCATTCACATTTTCAATTCGGCTTTCACTGCTTCGCTTCCCTAAGAAGGAGGCTGATTCGCTTCCCCAACCGATTAGTTCGAGGCTAAGCTTTAAAGCACCTCAAAGACAAACAGACAGCATTCCCTTTTTCAATTCGGCTTTCACTGATTCGCTTCCCTAATAAGGAGGCTGATTCGTTTCCCCAACCGATTAGTTCGAGGCTAAGCTTTAAAGCACCTAAAAGACAAACAGACATCATTCACATTTTCAATTCGGCTTTCACTGATTCGCTTCCCTAAGAAGGAGGCTGATTCGCTTCCCCAACCGATTAGTTCGAGGCTAAGCTTTAAAGCACCTCAAAGACAAACAGACAGCATTCACATTTTCAATTCGGCTTTCACTGATTCGCTTCCCTAAGAAGGAGGCTGATTCGCTTCCCCAACCGATTAGTTCGAGGCTAAGCTTTAAAGCACCTCAAAGACAAACAGACAGCATTCCCTTTTTCAATTCGGCTTTCACTGATTCGCTTCCCTAATAAGGATGCTGATTCGTTTCCCCAACCGATTAGTTCGAGGCTAAGCTTTAAAGCACCTAAAAGACAAACAGACATCATTCACATTTTCAATTCGGCTTTCACTGATTCGCTTCCCTAAGAAGGAGGCTGATTCGCTTCCCCAACCGATTAGTTCGAGGCTAAGCTTTAAAGCACCTCAAAGACAAACAGACAGCATTCACATTTTCAATTCGGCTTTCACTGATTCGCTTCCCCAACGATCGCCATTGGGAGACGATTGGTTCCAGGATATGCTTTAAGAAGGCTAAGCTTTTAAGATAATCACCTCCGCCTTCGGCAAACCTCCAAACTGACTAATTAGTTAAGTTCTATAAGTTACTAAGCTCTATAATTTTATATGGAGAGTAAGAAGAAAAGTTGAATAGTATGCCAAGCTCTATAATTTTATTTTCTGAAGAGAGAAGAAAAGAGCTTCACTAACACAATCCGCTTCATATGATTTCATATGATCAATAACCTTCGACAGCAGCTAATTCGATCGAATTTAACTGTTCAATTTGCCATTTTTTCGAATCCAATATAAAAAATCGTATGACTAATAATGTTGCTTCCTCAGGATTATCAAGAATAGTTTTATTTCATGGCAAAAATATTACAGGAATTGTGGGTATTCAAGTTTAATTTAACCAATCAACCGACACATGGAGTGGCGTGGTGGGGAAGTATAATGGCTCTCAGCAGAGACTTGAATGAAAGCCGAACTGGCCATTAATATTCGATCAGCCAGTTCGAATCGATCAGCTACTGGCATAACATCAGTAATAATATAAACACTCGCCCTGTAATTGAAATGATAATCCAAAACAGAGAAACTTACTTGTAAATTAGAAATATCCTCCATACACGTCATTTTTGTTAATGATCATTATGACGTAATATTTAAACAGAGCTGTAATTCGATGATAATATAGTAAGAGAAAGCCTGAAGAGAAATTAATGGCATTTGAACACACATTGGGTTTGCTGTTGTTCGCTATTTGACCGTCAAGAAAGCCGAGAAGAAGAAGAGCATGGAAAGCCGAAGCCAAAAGGACGAACAAGAGCAAAATTAGATGAATTTTGGCCTATTGGGGAGTTACTGCACGTGAAAACCGGTGAGGAGCACCGATAACACTCAAAAATTATTGGAAAAATGAGCAAAATCGATCAATATCGGCAAAATGAGCAATAATAATCATTTTCGAAAAGTAGCCGCGACGCGTCTGCACGCGTTGCATGCGTGGATTACTGTAGTTGCTCAGTTTAGATTGCATTGGGTCAGACTCATTTTAGCCATTTTACACTTTCACATGAAACAATAGCAGAATAGTACCAAAGTAGTCCAAGAGTCAAAAAGTGTACAATTCAGTGTCGACGTTTTGTTTGACCGTCAGGGAAGCCGCATGAAAGCCGAGTAAAGGGAAGCCTCATGAAAGCCGAAGCCAACACAAAACACACGACACCAAAGTTGTACACATTTGGACTGAACTATTTACACACTTTTAATAGCACCTCCAAAACACAAACATTCAGGTTGGTCGAAGCCAAAAGGACGAACAAGAGCAAAATTAGATGAATTTTGGCCTATTGGGGAGTTACTGCACGTGAAAACCGGTGATGCGCACAGATAACACTCAAAAATTATTGGAAAAATGAGCAAAATCGATCAATAACGGCAAAATTGGCAATAATCATTATTTTCGAAAAGTAGCCGTGACGCGTCTGCACGCGTTGCTTGCGTGGTTTACTTTGGACTGAACTATTTACAAACTTTTAATAGCACCGCCAAATCACAAACATTCAGGTTGGTCGAAGCCAAAAGGACGAACAACAGCAAAATTAGATGAATTTTGGCCTATTGGGAGTTACTGCACGTGAAAACCGGTGATGCGCACCGAGAACACTCAAAAATTATTGGAAAAATGAGCAAAATCGATCAATAGCGGCAAAATTGGCAATAATTATCATTTTCGAAAAGTAGCCGCGACGCGTCTGCACGCGTTGCTTGCGTGGTTTACTTTGGACTGAACTATTTACAAACTTTTAATAGCACCGCCAAATCACAAACATTCAGGTTGGTCGAAGCCAAAAGGACGAACAACAGCAAAATTAGATGAATTTTGGCCTATTGGGGAGTTACTGCACGTGAAAACCGGTGATGCGCACCGAGAACACTCAAAAATTATTGGAAAAATGAGCAAAATCGATCAATAGCGGCAAAATTGGCAATAATTATCATTTTCGAAAAGTAGCCGCGACGCGTCTGCACGCGTTGCGTGCGTGGTTTACCGATCTGGCATTGAACGAATCTCCACAGTGTGGTGTCACTCAGCAAAACTCGCAGCCGGGAATTGAATGGAAGCCGAACTGGCCATTAATAATCGGTCAGCCAGTTCGAATCGATCAGCTACTGGCATCAATAATCAGTAATAATATAACACTCGCCCTGTAAGTGAAATGATAAGCCAAAACAGAGAAACTTACTTGTTAATTAGAAATATCCTCCATACACTTCATTTTCGTTACTGATCATGTTGACATAATATTTAAACAGGGCATTAATCCAATGATAATATAATAGGAGAAAGCCTGAAGAGAAATAATAAATATATTTATTAAAAACAAACAAAAACAATTACAAAACCTGAAAAGACAAAGAAGAAAAATAACGAAAAAAGAAAAAGTCGGGAATTGGCCTAAAAATTTGCGCTGATACTCAGCCGCCAAACTCTTACGCGGAAGTCAGGGATATGGTAGGTGGGTGCGCCCTCCCCCTCCTCCCTGGGAGAGGCGCGCACTCTCTACCTCCTATGGGCAACGAGAGAGAACGCCACCAACACCTCTCATGGCCGACTGGTTGTGTGTTGGGCTCAACGCCCGGCACACGCTGGTTCGGATCCCCTCCTCTGCAAAGTCTTTTGCCAGCTTTGCCACGGGTGTCCGGACATGTCCGGACTGTCCGGACAGACCGGACAAAAATTAGACCAACTTCAAAGAGTATAAGAGAAGGAATGGGTGGAAACTGCCGAGTGCCGGGCTCATTTGTGAAATTACGTAGACTGATATGATTACCCGCTAATAGGAGTGGGAATCGAAAGTGTGACATTTGGACGGGAAAAAAGTAACTATGGATTAGTATTGATTTGTTCTCTTTGAGCATCTTGCGGTCACGAAATCGATGCTGGCCCTATTTTCGGGTGGATATAGCTGAGGTGAAACGGGGCAGTACCGTACCGGGCTCATTTGTGAAAGGGCCAGGACTGATCAGATTACCGCCAAATAAGGATGGGAAACAAAAAGGGTGGTGTTTGATCGCGAACAGAGAGCTGTGGATTGATATTGATTTGTTTGGTATTGATTAGTTTGAGAGAATTGCCTTCGACACATCAATTCTCGCATAATCTTTGTGCTGATATATGGTTGAGGTGGCAGTGCCGGGTTGCTTCCGAAACGCATCAAGTCTCATTCCGTTTCACGAGTGATTTTGCGCGTGGGAAGCTCATTGTTTGCACAGCGGACGTGAGGGGCCGATGATGAGGGCGTGCCATTTGGGCGACTGAATTAAATTAACACGGTGTGACATAGCGACCGGTGTCATGCTGTGCCTCTTCCCTCCCCTGCCTCTTTCGCAGTGTGCGCGCACAATTGCTGTCTCCCAGTAGTTTGCCCCATTTCCACAACAATAAAGCAATTCCGTGCAAGACCGAACCAAATTACAAAATTTTGAATTTCGAATTTTTTTTTATTTATACCTCGTGGTATTGTAAAAACCAATCTAAAACGCACTTTGTTATCAGACTAGCGCCCTTCGGGCGCTAGACCCTGCGGGTGGCATGCAGCCTTCGGCTGCAGTGAGGCTCGCTACGCTCGCCTAGTGAGCGGCCTACGGCCGCTCGCGATCGCCTCGAATGCGAAGAATGAAGAATGAATTCGACTCTCACTAATTGAATCTCTCTCCTCTCTCGCTAATCCAATTTAACTGCTCGATTCTGTCCACGAGAAATATCGAAATTCCCCTAGTTGTAATAGATTTGATACTTAAATTAACAGAAATAATTCAACAAATAATAGAGGGATAATAGAGTGATAATAGATTACTGTAAGTTTTAAGTTACCGCAAAAAGTGCGCATACACGCAAGTGAGATCTCCTAAACTATTTGCCGGTGGGACGGTCCGGTCGACCGGTCGTTTCATTGGAGGGTGTCACAGCGTGATTAATTTCGAAGATATATATAATTATTTAAATATAGGATAAAGTTATCCACGCCAGTCGATTTTACTGGTGTTTTTGATTCTAGGGATATGTAGATGTGGCCCATCACGGATGCGTCTGCATATCTGCGAAACACACTAGTAAGTAGCTCGAAAGAGGCAACAATATTCTTGATGCAATGGCCTCTATTCACATTTGAATATGATTTTGCTATTATCTGAGCGTTAACGCCTGACATGAATGAATTATTATCGTATTATTGACTTGAATCAATTAGTATTATTACGATATATTCAGATCCGCCTGGTTCGCATGGACGCATCGCCGTACGCGCCGACCGCGCCGCGCACGTCACACGACATCCGGACGCTGCTCGCGGATGAGCGGGAGGACGCGGACGATGGAGCTATGAGGGAGTGGAGAGGCGGAGAGGAGCAGGAGGAAGACAGCGCCAAGGAAGTGATTGATGTGAGTGGGAAAAGTACCGGGCTCTAAATGTAAGATTAGTATTGGGACTCCTAGGGGAAAGACTACAAGTGAAGGTTGTCTTTCACTTTTTGTTGAATAAGGGGACTAGTTCGTTGTTTTTTTATGTGTAGCAGATAAGCAAAAATAAATATCAGTTTGGGAAAAAAGTGAATGTGGACACTTGCAGCATTGTGGGTGCACGCTATTATGATTTTAGTTTATGATGGTCTGATGGGACATGTTCAAATTAGAAACTCAGATATTAATTATGAATTGCTATCGACCGGTCAGTTTTGGTGTTTGAAGAAAACCTTAATACTCGCACGCTCTTTCCTTATCAACATTTCCCCTCTGTTACAGGTATGGGTGAAGCGGGGCGGCGATTCGGAGCGGCTCACGCGCATTTTCGTCGGCACGCTCATGGTGCTCATCCCGATGGCCAACATTCTCATGGGATGCGAGGTGAGCGACCAATTAAGTAGTACTAGCGAAACGCGAAAATTAGGGGTAATGCATCCTAATGGGATGCGAAGTAAATATATAGAAAATGTGTCGTACTAAAACGACGTAGAATGGTAATGAATGACGACGTATAATGGTGTATCTCGATGCCTCATGTGATGCGAGGTGAGTGACCACATTTTAAGCTATTTTAATAATTGTTGAACACGGTGAGAGCAATTGGTGAATGCGTGAGAATGACGGGAAGTAGTGCAAGCAAAACGGGAGAGTGATGGGCACATTTGGCGGCTGCTTGGATTGAGATTTTGTTTGTAAATTTGAGATGTGCCGCTAATTCGATTCATTGTTGTGGGTGTGTTTAGGTAGGTAACAGTAAGGGAATCATTCTGATAATAGCTAAGCTGACGGGGAAGTAGCAACGGTGAAACACCAATGCTAAGGGCAACTTTTTAAAATTAATTTACGAGGCGAGATGCATGCAAGAGTAGCAATTACCGCTGACTTTTGTAAATTAATTAGAGTTAATTAATTAAATCTAATAAATACTACTTAATCTCCAGCTGGATCTGGCGATCGTGCTGGACACGATCAAGCGACCCACAGCGCCCCTGATCGGCATGGTCACACAGTTCCTCCTCATGCCTACGGTAAGCGATGGGGTTACGGTAGGTATGGAATATCGATTGGATTACGGTATTCATAGATTGTTATCGATTGCGTATGGTACGTATGGCATGGTATGGATTATCGATTGGGTTACGGTAGGCATGGATTTTCGACATAGCCAGGCCCAAGTTACGGTAGTTGAAATAGTTACGCAGTCTCTAATCCTGCCTACGGTAACAGATTAACAATTGGGTTACGCTAGACGAACATTAATTGTTTTCTAAAGGACTGTAGTTTGTGCAGTGTTCCGGTACCGTACAACTACCGTAGTGGTAACTGTTACGGTACCTTGATGATACTGTAAATGAACAATATCGATTGCAGCTGGCGTACTTCATCGCCAAGTCGGTGTTCGTGCCGTACCAGGAGTACTCGCTCGCGCTGGGACTGTTCGTCACTGGTGAGTGAATATCGATTGAGTTACGGTAGCTCAAATTTACGACGAGTGATGCTATCATTGACAGACGCGTTATAATTGCCAATGAAAGGACCGAAGATGATTTGTATTGTACTTTGAAACATGTTTGAGCTTTGATCTTTTGATCATCCCCCCTGCTATTTCAGGCTGCGCTCCGGGCGGCGGCGCCTCCAACTTCTGGACGATCCTCCTCGACGGCAACGTCAATCTGTCCGTTACGATGACCTTCTTGTCCACGCTCGCTTCGCTCTGTGAGTTTTTGTGGAGTTTGATCTTTGGTCCCTGTAGTTTGTAGTGTGGCCCCTAGGAACTAAAAGGTAAAGAACTACAGAAGAATAGTAGCTAGATCGATAGTCTTTGTAGTTTTGTAGTTTGATTCTTCTTAACTGCTCTCACGCGACTAGGAAAAGTGCGAGATTGTAGTTTGATCTTTGATCTTTAATCGTTGATCTCTGATCTCCCCCTTGCAGTCTTCATGCCGCTGTGGCTATCGCTTCTCGGCAAGGAGTTCCTCGTCGGCTTCAGCACCGGATCCGTCATCAAGGTGGGTGGGGATACATGAAACGGCTGGTCGAAACGTACCTGGAAGCTAATTAATCATTCTATGCCTAATTGCAGGTCCCCTACGCCTACAATATATTCCCAACAAAATATTTAGTTACGCTTTCAACCTTGCCACATCTGAAGTGATATTTGAAGGGACATCAACAATAATGGTGTTTAAATAATTAGTTTATCTATGCCTAATTATAGGTCCCCTACGCCAAGATCGGCTCGTCGCTGGCGTCCCTCGTGGGTCCACTTCTCATCGGCGTGCTCATTGCGCGATGGCGGCCGGCCCTGGCCGCTAGGGCGAGAAAGGTGAGACACTTTCTTTATGAGAATGTTGTGAAACTCGAATTGTGTGGGTAAAAAACGCGGTGTTAATGCGAAGATGGAAGCCGGCCCTGGTGTCGAGTGCGAGAAAGGTGAGGGGATTGCAAACGTATGCTGGTGTTATTGTGGGGGCAACGTACACCGGTGGTTTGTATGGAGTGTGCAACGCGAATTGTGAGGGTGCTCTCGATGACTGCGAGAAAGGCGAGACACTTTTTTAGGGTTTAGAATCGGTTGAAAGGTTTTTATAATGAAAATTTCGCTTACATCGACGTGTCGGAATATTCTGGAAATGTGAGAATGATGTGTAACGCGAATTGTGATAGTGAGAGTGGTTGATAGTGTGTTTGATGCTTGCTCCCCTGGCGACTAGAAAGGCGAGAGGTTCGAACAAAATAAAGCCGATCTATGGGATGAAAAGAGTGGGTGACTGGGATTCTAGATGCCTTCAATTGTAGCTAGGGCGCGATAAGTGGGTGTTTTTTGAGAGATTGGGCCGGCGAAAATCGGTTCTCCAGATGTCTGTCTATACATTCTATGCTATCGGTGAAGCTTGGAACGCGTAAGTATACGCACGGGTCTCTTGTGGAAAATATTGAATTTATTCAACGGAGTACTTACATAGTTTAAATTTTATTTAATTATAATATATTATTGCCAGATCATGCGCCCCTTCATCATCTTCTTAGCTATTTCTAGAATAAGCCTAGAAATTAAAAAAACTAATTAATTAATTAATTAGTTAATTTATTAATTAATTAAAATACTTTAGATCATGCGCCCGTTCATCATCTTCGTGCTCATCTTCGTCGTCGCCTTCGGGGCGCTCTCGAATCTGTACATGTTCCGAATGATCACGACGAGGGCGCTCATCGGGTGAGGGATTATTACGGTAGTCTGGATATTGTATACCTGATGGTTGCTTGATTACAGTATTTAGAGGTTCCTTATAGTTTGATGGTAATTTTATGTAGCGAGCTGTCACTATCCAGTAGATGGCTGGATAGGGTGATCTACCGGTGTAATAGTTTTCGGGGCGCTGTCCAACCTCTACATGTTCCGAATGATCACAACGCGTGCGTTGATCGGGTGAGCGGATCGTGTAAATATCTAGTTGCTGTGTAATAGCATTAGTCATGTGTTTGACCTAGCACAACACCCAACTCAAGTATACTGTAAACATTATCGTCAACCTGCATTACAGCCACGCAGCCAAACCTGGCTGCGTATCACGTTGCTCTAGAACCTTCCTGTTCTAACGTGCTTGTTTCCCTCTCGCGTAGCTTGCGGGTTGGTTCCCATGGACCCATGATGGTTGGTAGCTTAGAGGATGCACGCTGGCCCGTATAGGTCCCAATGTAGGCGCGTATCCTTACCTCCATCTAAGCCCCATTACCTTTCCACTAGCCATTCTCTCTTATCTTTGTTCTGTATGTAATAAACTATTAGTATTACTATCCTTACTTCCACGCTTATTTATACACACCACAATGTATGGAGGTCAGTCCTAAACCGGCCTTCATACATAACACTAGTGAATCGAGTAATTAATTATTCACATTTTTGGTGTTTATTCAACTAGGCAGCTGAGGGTAATTGATTGTTCACGAGCTGGGCGAATATGTTAACCAGGTGCAACAAGAAAGTGTGGGGTTTGTAGATGATGAATAAAGTCGTCTCTGGGCAATTATCGTGTACTAATTATTAACTAATTAGTCTAATTAATGCTTTTACAGCGGCCTCCTCCTGCCGTGGTGCGGGTTCATGTTCGGATGTTTCGCGGCGATCTTCGCCCGTCGGTCGCCCGCCGACGTCACAGCAATCGCCATTGAGACGGGCATCCAAAACACGGGTGTGGCCATTCTCCTACTCAAGGTGAGGAGGGCGAGGGGTGTGCTCAGCGACTGCTCATTGAAAATATTTTTGTACTTCGGGTCTAGAAGAGCTTGTGAAGCATGAATTGAAACGGTTGGTTGGTGAATCACCTGAATGTTCTGGTGTAATTTTTCTAATTTGTAAGGGAGAGAGCGGTCAACGATTGAAAATTGCACATCCTTCGGGTCTTGTAGAGTGCGAGTGAAACATGAATTGAACTGCATTTTCTTATTTATCTGTCTTTTATATTTTTGAGCAAAAGGAATTCCGATGATTGAAATTAAATTTGCACTCATCCCCCACAGTTCCTGTATCTTAGGTGAAACACAAAATATTCTGGTGAATTGTTCGCGATTTTCTGTTTTTGATTTTTGTTGTATACCTTACAAATATTTTTAAGTTCTCCTTTCCCACGCCTGACTCGGACATCTCCTCGCTGCTACCCGTGATCGTCGCTTGCTTCACGCCTGGTACGATAATTGGGAGTGGGGGATACGGTAGTTTGAGGGGCATATGGTAGTTCGGAGGTACGGAGAATGGTACGGTACTTTGGGGCGCAATCACAGTTTTGGTCAAAAATTTCCATGGTATGAGTTCCATGCCATCAAAAAAAATTCTACCTATTTCATCTGTGGGCGCTGTAGAAGCACTGGAAGGGCTATAATTAACTGCTGAATGGAGCGGGTTCCGCAAATGTTTTGAAAAATGCCTATTACACGCACAATGCCCCGCAATGAGGTACGGAATTGCGAGGGTGTACTGTAGGGAATGGGAGGGGAATGAAGCTACGAATTCCTTCACTACGAATTCCTGAATTCCTGAGTTCACTACGAATTCCTGAGCTATTAAGTCAATTCTTGGAGCGTCGATGAAACATCGCGCACCCTGGTCACTTTAGCTTTCTTTTCCCCCTTTTTCTTGGAAAGTTAGTAATGTGAATACAAATGTTACAACAAAGTATGGGATTTACTAATCCAATTCATTGAGTATTGTTTTCTAAAATAATATTTATTATTTAATTATGTAATTGGTTTAATTAGTATTTGTTTCAGGTCCTCTCGTTGCGGGTGCCGCTGTGCACAAACTGCTCAAGTGGATGAAGGAGAGAAATGGAGAGGTGGGGGGCATTTTCGAAAATAGTACTTTTCACAATTTTCGAAATTATCAGTGACTTGCCGCACTGATAATCAACCGATAACGGCATTGATTATCAGTGATAACATCGTTCACTTCCAGAGCCCGGACATTGAGAAGGTATCGCCCTCTGCCGGCTCGCCCATCCCGCTCAATCTGGTGGCGCCCTCGCCCTCGCCAGGTGAGGACGACGTTTACCAAAAATAAATTCTAGTTAAAATTTGTATTGCGTGCGCGACGGCGACGTTTCCAACCACACCACGCGATCTTTGTAGCCAAGGACGCGGTGCGCCTGGCGCTGCCGGCCGGCGACCAGCCGCACACCGGCCTCATCCTCGTCGATCAGTCTGCGATGGGTTCGAGGGCCGAGGCGTAGGAGGAGTACGGTAATCGACGATTACGGTGGTGCACCACCCCATCCATCTCTCAGGAGTACGGTAGCGTATCGATGAGATTGATTCCTCGCATTTTTAGGACCATAGGACCCCCCATTTTGCAACAATATTTGTTCTCTCATTTTCCCACGTGTAGTGCAGATTGTTACCGTCTTTTCCGATTGGTGTGTGCAATTCAGATCTCTTTTCTCATTTTCAAAAATCCCCTTGTCTGAAACATTTCTCGTGTAGGTTTTTTTTTACTTGAAGCAATCAAAACAATTCCTACAGTATGATTTTCATGGATTCTGCATTATATTGATTAGGTGAATTCCTTTGTTTCTCCTCCTTTTTTTATTGCCCTCAAGTTAACATTCCTCGTTCTAGAGCTTATGCAGAGAGTTATCCCACACTTTCCGATTGTGTCGTTTTTATGTCCAGCAGCTTGCATGATTGTTGTCCGAGTAGATGCTATTCGCATAATAAGTTGATCTTTGATCTTTATGCTCTATCCTCAAGGTAGTAGAATATTGATCTGAGATAATCTGACCCCGAATGATGAAAACCCCAGAACGAGTAGAGTGTAGTTTGAAGCCCCTTGTCGAATCTTTTCTTATCTGATCATTGTTTCAAAAATATCTCGATGCCCTGTCTGTTTATCAATAGCTGAAATCCCCGTGAAATAGGCGCTCTCAAATGATGAGTTAGTTGAAAATGGATAAAGAATTATGTTAATCTTTTTGATGAGGACAAAATAACCACATCGTTTATCTGCTTCTGAACTCCAGACAAATATGCATGATCTACTCCCAAAGACTTCTATTGAACTACTCCCAACGACTACTGTAGATAGCTATCGTAATGACTACTGTAGATGAATTCTTTAAACAAACTACTTCCAATGACCCAATGACTAATATGGCTACGGTAATGCCTCCTACGGTAATGAACTACTCCCGATGACAACGGTAGACGGGGAGTACTGTAGTCTACAGAACTCAGTTGTGGAAGCGAGGGTGATTGTTGTCCTGGGCGATGATACGCTCGTGGTCGACAGCCAATGCGGAGCGGATCTCCAGGTCCGAAAGGCGCACGGTCCTGAGTGGAAATGATGGAGTACGGCAGGAGCAATTAATTATTGAGGAGGATACGGTAGGCGTTATTGATTGGGGGGGGGGTACGGTAGGAGTTTTTGATTGGCGTGGGATCGGTAGGAGCTATTGATTGGGGTGGAGTGCGGTGGGGGTTATTGATTATTGGGGGGGAAGGTACGGTAGGAGGTATTGATTGCGATTACGGTACTCACTGGAGCAAGTTGCGCGCGTCCCAGCAGCGGAGCGCCGACAGGATGAACAGAGCGATCGATGCGTTCTAGGTAGGTAGAATTACGGTAGTCACAGGGGGTACGGTAGGATTACGGTAGTCACAGTTGGTGGGGTAGCTTACCGTTTGGAGGTGCATGCAGAAGTTGCACAGCGACAGCCACGTGGTCATCTGTATACGGTAGCATTATCGATTGATTAATACGGTAAATAACTACGGTATCGCAAGGAATGGTTTGAATGGAGACACGGTAGCTGCAGTGCCCCTATGCAGACTACGTATGTATTTTTAGAAAATTATTAACATCATCCAGAGCCAGAATCACCTGGGAAGGATAAATATCGATTGATTCCGATAGCTACCGTACCCAGGCTAGTCCTACTACGGTACAGGATGTGTTCGGCCATCATGTAGGCCTTCTCCGGGAATCGAACCAGCGGCGTCACGATTTCCAGGCGAACACACTACCACTACACTAACAATAAGAGAGTGATCTACCTGGGGTCGGCCCATCATGTAGGTGGGCAGGACGGGCGAATGGCCGATGGCAGTGAAGGTGAACACGCCCCAGTAGAGGGAATCCCCGAAGCTCCACGCCTTGTTCGACTCGAGCCAGCCGAAGACTATGACTGGAAGGAGGTTATGAAGGATACGGTAGGGTACAGAGGAACACGGTATATCAACAACTTGCCCTGGGCTGCGCAGAAGAGGGCGAAGGCCAGGGAAATGCCGAGACGGACGACCTCCCGGGCCAGGTTCAGCTGGTAGAACTTGGCGGATCTGACAATGAATAATGTTATAATTGAGTTCGAAATGAAAAAAAATGAGCATTTTATCGCTGCGTGAAACGTATTCGAAATCGTTGCTCGAACTCTGTCGCCACTCTAACCAGTAAAAGAAGAGGCGACACGTTAGCCCGTATTTCGAATTCAACGGTGAATTTTTCTGGTCATTTTGCGTGTGTTTCCGAAATACAAGCTCACTCCTTAGACAGGCCGTCCTGCTTGAGACACGTAAGGTAGCCGAGCAGACACATGAGCACGCGCTGGTAGATGTACACCATCGAGGCTGCAATACGTAGACTTCGAAATACGGATAATCGTCTCTTCATTTTGCATACTCTCTCTCCGGTCAGAGATGTGAGAGAGTGTGGAACGAAATGAAGAGACGGCGACCCGTGTATTGCGCACTCTATGGGGGGGGGGGGGTACGGTATCGGTATCGGTTGGCACGGTTTCAGGCGGCTGCTCTCGTGGCGGGACCCGAGCTTGTTTGAAATAGATGCCGGAGCTGAGAGACCTACCATAGCAGAGCGAATATCCATAATAAACTACCGTAATCCATAAAAATCGATAATGACCTCCTACAGTACCCATAAATCGATGACCTACCGTAATCCAAAAAAAATCGATAATTCCTTACCGACAACCATGCCCGAGGTGACGACGCCAAACAGGAAGACGATCGTGCAGAAGTACTGGGAGAGATTCGAGGGAACTGAAATACGGTAGCGTACGGTGGGATACGGTACTGATTGATCGACTACAGTAAGATACGGTATTGATTGATGGACTACGAATACGGTAAGGCACGGTATCGATTGGTTACGGCAGACTACGGCAGGATATGGTGGGTTACGGTGGGATTCTGTAAAGGGTCGTATATGGCTTCCAGACTACGGTAACAATAGGTATTGAATAGGTACTATATGAAGGGTACTGTGTCATAGGGTACGGTAGGATACGGGAGAATACGGTTGCTCACAGATGATGAGATCGTTGTCGGCCAGAAACACGTTCTCCATTAGGGCGCCGCGCGCATTCGACTCGTTCCAGCTGGAGAGAGGTTACGGTAGCCGTGGTGCACCACCATGGTGTGGTGTGGTGTGACTAGGGCGACCTTTACCACTTATTCACATACCACGCTATATGGCAAAGTTTTTGAAAAATAGTTTAGGCGACGTTTCCCACTTGTACACGCCACACTAAGTGGACCATGAATATAGTTCGGGCGACGTTTCCCACAATGCACACCCCAGAACGCACCGTGGCTCGAAGGTCTTGCCGGCGACGGTGAGGACCTGCGCGTCGGGCAGCGCCTTTTCAACGTACTCCTGCATCACTGCTGCAAAGAGGGGGGGGGGAGTACGGTAGGCGTACTGTAGTTACGGTAGAGATTAGATTCTGGCTTTCTCAACTTTGCCCATTTCCTGTCTTGGGCGACGTTTCCCACTCTTACACACCGAACACAATGCCCAGGTTGAGAGAGAAGGCGACGTTTCCCATAATGCACACCACGACGAATCGGGCGACGAATGCTCACCGTTGACTTCCCGATCGGCCAGATTGGCAACGGACGAGATGTGATCGAAGTTGGTGCCCGCCGCAGCCACGCGCTCGGTTGTATTGTCCTCGATCTGAATAATAGATAATAATTATTTATCTACGCCCGAGGCGCGACGATATTGATGGTAGAAATTTCCGCACTCCTCGTTTTACACGCTCTCTCGCTCTGTCTGTTCGGCGAGAGAGCATTTCGAAATGAAAAGTGCGGAAATATTGATGGTTGATATATAGGTATGCGGTGGACATCACTGGAGGTGGATGGTAGTGCTCTTCATTACATTTCGTTAAAATTTCCGCACTCCTCGTTTTACACGCTCAGTAGATATGTACAGTCCTGGCGATTCCCCCAGTGAAAACGGAGCGCTCCGGGTGACCCCGGGTGACCCCCAGTGACCCCACGCTTCGTACTCTTTCAATAGTTTTTAAAAAGTCGCCAATTTGATTCCATCGTGTTCAGCGTTCGATTCTGCATCGATTCATATAAAAACATATAAAAATAATTAAATTTTAATTTATTAAATTAATTTTCAAAGAAAGTGAAGAATAAAACGATTCGTGCATCAAAGAGTACACTTCCGATATTTATGCTCAGCCGCTGCAAAAAGTATTTGCTAAATAGCGTAGATGTAATGTTCGATGCACGAATCGTTTTATTCTTCACTTTCTTTGAAAATTAATTTAATAAATTAAAATTTAATTATTTTTATATGTTTTTATATGAATCGATGCAGAATCGAACGCTGAACACGATGGAATCAAATTGGCGACTTTTTAAAAACTATTGAAAGAGTACGAAGCGTGGGGTCACTGGGGTCACCCGGGGTCACCCGGAGCGCTCCGTTTTCACTGGGGGAATCGCCAGGACTGTAGTATGGCCCACCCAGACCTGAATAGGGTGAAGGCTTATTTTTTTCCACAATCAATCCGATTTCACAGTCAGTGACACCTTGGTGGTGTGCTCAAGGGGGTCAGACGACTGTAAAATCGGATTGATTGTGGAAAAAAGATTTCGCATTTCGCAATAGTCTCTCGTCGGTCAGAGAAGCGAGAGATCATGGGAAAGGGAGAGAGTCAGACCATTTCTCACCATTCGCTTCGTTTCGAAGATGAGCATCTCGGAGCGCCACGACTGATCGAGCATCACCCTGAAGAAGCGGGGGATTACGGTAGGAGTGTACGGTAGATCCGTTAATGGCTCGGTAAATGGGGGTACTGTAGATCAGTTAGTGACATTGGGGATACGGTAGATCGGTTGGTGGCACTATTGTTTTGATGGTACTTTAATGTCATAGACTAAGGGTACTGTAGAATGCAAGCATACGGTATCTTGGGGTACGGTAGAGGATACGGTAGCAGTGATACTGTAATCAGGGGATACGGTACCTTGGACCGAAGATGAGCACCAGTGCGAAGTAACCCGTGGCCACGGTGGTACCGATGACGTGCGCCCAACAATTATCCCACATTGATCTTTGATCTCTGCAAGGGATACGGTAGGTCAGAAGGGATACGGTAGGTCAGAAGGGATAGACACTCTTGATATCTAGTGGAGAAAAAGGAAAGAAAAAAGGATCGATGGGACTGAAAGTTGGAAGGGGATGGAAGAAAAGGGGATGAGGGCTGGAGTTGCTAGTGGGAACGAAGAGGCCCGTCGGAAATATGATGATGGGGAACGACAGTTTGGCAGGGGGAATCCTTGGATACGGAGGGGCGAATGTCTGATTCTCTCTGTTTCGCATAGTCGATCATCTGCTCTGACCGATGAGAGTGCATGTGGATTGAAGAGAGAGTCAGAGGACTTGGATGGAGAAGGAGTGGGAGGAAAGGAAAGAGAGATGAACGAAGAAGCTGGCAAACTTTGAGTAGTGGCTGATACATGAAATATAAAAAAAGTTATACTCAACTCGTATGCCTAAAAGTTCTTAGAGAATATTTTTCGGATTGTTCACAGAATTGCCTACGGATACACTAGATAGGTGCAACAACCACCTGCTCATGGAAGGTGCGAAATTGAGTGTGAAAACAACTGCGAACTCGCTTTCCAAATCGCGAGGTGTCATGAGAGTGTACCCGCGGGTTGGTCAATGAGAGAAAGCCCGCGAGATAGGTAGGCATGGACTGGCAGGAAATAGCGGATTGATTGCATTATGATTACATGCAACATAACGTCGACGAAACAAGCTTGATTATGTAATTGAATGCACAAGAACAACCTCGGAAATAATGGCATTTTTATCTGAGGTTAAAGACAGCGTGAAACATATTCATGATTTGAATGGCTCCTCGTTCAGTCCACACATCATTTCTTGTTGAATTTTTGCACGGCTGTGTATGATAGACATGCATCTTTTTTTATCTAGATAGGCTGCAAGATGTTAACGAATAGTCCCTATGTCTTAATTATATTCTATTTGGATGATATTGAGATGCTTTCATGAGGTTCATTGTCGTTCCCCACAATGCCTTGCGTTAGATTAGTTGAAGAGCCGAGATATAATTCTGCTATCTACCGTACAAACGGACTTTTTTGCTCCAAGATGCAGAAAAATGCAGTTTTTCTGCATAAAAGTGCGAAAGTCTGGCATTTCGTGCATTTTGCACCAATCCGGCTGAAATTTGGAACTTAAGGGTTTCTGACGAATGCCCACAGGGCACAATATAAGAGAAGTCGAGAAAAATTTCGGAAACTACCGTAATCGATACTGCACCCGTAATCGATGGTGGTGTAAATTTTCGTCGTGTGGTACGGTAGTTTGGAATTTCGTGCATTTTGATTATTTAAAATTGGCTTCGCGCTTCGCGCTTAGTGCTTCGCGCTTTCGCGCGCTTTTCATTTTACGCAACGATTATTCGATTATTCCATTTTCCTTCTCTCCCATTCAATCGATACTGTTCATTCTTTCCGTTATTACATCGTTATTTCTGCTCATTTCTCCTTTATTCCATCGATATTTCTGTTCATTTTCCTATTTCAGTGGGTACGACTGGCGGTCGGCGGACACATTGCCACGTGGAATCGACTAGGAGGCAGTCAGATGAGTCATTTGACCTATTTTCTCTTTTTTATTGTTGTCATGAACAGCTCTGCTTGTGTGAACATTTCAGGAACTTGGACGGGTAATGCTCGTCTTATTAATTATATTCGAATTTATAAATTTATCGTCACAAGAATGAGTAAAGGTTGGTATTTCTCTCGCTCTTTTTATTTATTTTCTCGTCTTTTGGTACGGGAACCCATTTCTCATTGAGTTCAAGTGGTTTAATTGCCCTAAACTGTGCTAAATCTTGTAATTTTCGAGGTTTCGCTGATACCGGAAGGCATCTCTCGTCCTTCCCCCTCTCTCGTCTCTTCTTGTTTGGATTGAAGCTGATTAGGTAAACATTTCTACGACTTGGGTGGTGCGGACATTGAGAGAACAGGCTGGCTTGTGGATTATTTAAGGAAACTCTGCGGGCTCGGCCCGCTTCGTTCTCTATCTTCTGGCTGCTGCCTCGTGTTTTTTATTTGTTTTTTGGTGCAGAACAGGTAAGTGCAGTTGTTTACACATTTCAACCTTGATTATTCGAGGGGTTCCGCCCTCAGCCGCCTCTTCTGAAATTTTTATGCTGTCCTTTCTTTTGTATGCTCAAGTAAGTGATTTTTTTCTATTGGACCTTTCATATCTTTATTATAACGATCGAAAACAAAGAAAACAGAGCAAGTAAAGAGAAAACGTTTAGTTTCTTACGGGAAAATATTTTTAGATTAATAATTCGTAAGAAACATTGAACAATGAAATAATTAGTCGGGGCAGGGTCTTCCCTTGTTAGCCTTCACCTGCCTCATCTTAGTTTGGACTCTTTCAATTAAACGAATACAGAGTTCCTTGGTGCAATGATGTGTCCACCAATATCTAATTCCTTCTTCTAGATGGTCGATTGAAGTGGGCTTCCATTCGCTGTCCACCCATCGCTTCATAATGGCCCATACTGTCTCGATGGGCATAATATCCGGCGACTCTGGCGGCCACTCTTCCACCTAAGTAGGCATTTTATATGTTAAAAACACACAGAACTTATTTTGACCGATATCTTTTGCAAATAATTTACCGATATCTCCGATCGCTCCAAGTAATACTTTGTACTCTTACTAGAGTGACACGGAGCCGCGTCTTGGACGAGTTTTCCGATTGGACCAAAAGTCATCCTTAATAAGTTCTGAGTGTTTTAAACCTTTTTTTCTCGTTGTTCTACATTGATTAGAGATCGCAATAGTCGCTTTATTTACGTTGGTCTCTCACCCCACATAATTTGTATCGTTCTGGTCCTTGATTGTATATATAATTATAAAGTATGTAATTTCTTACCTGTTCCACTCCAAGAAGCTTTCATGGAGAATTCTCTGGTATTTGAGAGAGTTGACAATACAGTCTTTTCCTCTTAGAATGGTGATGGGCGTCGGGCCGCGTACACTGATCCCAGCCCAGATGAGCAACTGCGATATTTCCTTCTCATTAGTTAGCCAATAGTGTACGCTTACTTTAGGAACATGCTTAGGTGCGGCCTTCACTGCATCTGCTCGATTTCTCACGAAGCATGTTCGAGCATTTTTACCCAGCTGCACGTAGCTCTCATCAGTGAAAGTATGAACGAGGAATTGTTCTCCTCTCTCGAGCATCTTCTCACAGTAGATTAGTCTTATTAGTTGATTCACAACTCGCACAGCATGCCCATATCTCACACGATATTGCCTCAGACCCAACTCCTCTCTAATACACGCAACAACATCTTTTTTGATCTGAATGGATTGTTGGTAGCATGAGTTATGAATCATCGCAACTAACGTCTATTCCCATTCTCTCCTTCACCAAGTCGATGATTTGCTTAGTGGTTCTTGTGTTTTCTACAGCATATAGCTCGTCCACGAGTGTCTTCACTGTAGGATGAAGAAAGCGAGGTACGCTTCTAGGAGTGTACGGCTTCCTAGTTTTCTTCAAGCCTCTTCTCAGAAGAATTCGACGGACAGTCGTATGATGCAGATTGTCTCCTTAGAATAATATTTTGCTCGTTATTGTTACTTTTATACTTTTTAATTCTCGATTAGTATCTCACTTCTTTTTCTCATCTCCTTTGCAATCTCTCTGTACGACATTCCGCTTTCTCTTAATGCCTTCATGTCGTCTCTAACAACCTTCATGCTGTTGTAGCTTCGATTTCGCTGGAGATACTTTGTCGTCTGAACATTGTAACTCGAATTAACCAACGAATGAGGTGTAAGCAACTCACATGAGGTTTGCGACCCATCTTCAGCCTGCAGTCGATCGTTTAAGAGTTCTATGATAAAGCAATAACAGATCGATAAAAAGATCAAAGATTAAACAGTTCTGTACGTATTGCACAGATTGTAAAGATCAAAGATCATCGTACTAATTTATTCGAAGATCAAAGATCAATTTACGTTTTTAATCGTTTTTCATTATTTTTTCTGTATTTTCATTGTTTTCTGTTCTTCAGAATGCTTTACTGTCTCGTACGTGTGCCCACCGGACTCTATGTTGTACCCGAATGGGGATCTGGGGGTCTGAAATCTGGACCCGGCGACGTCGGAGGGGACGTATCTATCGACGATGAAATGGGGATAAGAAGAAGAGGCGTAGTTATCGCGAACGGAACTAAGAAGGATATGTTGAGAGACAAGGCAGGAATGGAAGGTCATGATACGGTCGATGATGATGATGATGATGCTGCTGGTACTAGTGCTCGTAGGACTCGTGTGACTGTGAGTTCGCTTTTGCATTGGATCACTGAAGATCAAAGACCTTTTGGATTATATATCTAGACCAATTTTGCAGCGCTCCATGAGTAGCAGCAGCAGTGCGCTTGGTTCACCCTCGCCTCGTAGAGCGAGAAGAGTCTCTCCCTTTGCTGCTACACCGAGGCCGGATACACCCCGTACCTCTAAGGGAACCTCTTCAAGAGGATCGAATGGGAGAGGAAGAGGAAGAGGGGGATGTGGTCAGAGAATCAGTTCAGCTTCTCGTCCAGTGGTTACGTCTACTCCGGTTACTCCGATGCAGCCCATCACTGTCTCTGTTCTCCCTTCTGGGTCGTCTACCTCGATCTCATCAGGATCCGTCTCCAGTTCCAATGGTTTCCCTCTTTCGATGGCTCCTCCTCCGGGAATTTCTCTTCTCTCATCTCTTCCTCCTTCTCAACCGATCTTGTCTTCTTCAGGTGCGCAATACAGGAAGTACGGTAGTGCAATTTCCATTCAGATCCCGTTGTCACTCATCTATTGACCGAAGTGAACAAGTTGTCGCAGAGTGTAGGAGCAATGATGAATATGATGAATAACATGTTCATCTGCTGGAATCCACTTATACTTCAGGCAGCTAATAAATCAACTGCAGTGCAGTCGGAGGTGAACTATTCCTAAATACACATTGACAACTGAAGCTCAGATTAATGGAACGAAAGATAAGCTAGAAGATCTGGCAAAGTCCCTCTCGAACGTAGAATCTGCTGTTAACAAGCTCACGGTGAATTCAAATTCTAGACCAGGTATGGGAAATGTCTCAGAGCACACAAAACACAATTTTTTTTCCAGAATTCACTTACTCCCCTTATTGCTCGAAAGAGGATATAGATAGGATTGATGTCACCCAGACACTCACTAAGTTCACTTCGAAAGTTGAGAAGGTTGTCTACAAACAAGACAATCCGGACGATTTCGTAGATCTTCACAAAAATTTCAAGGATAAAGTCAATAAGGGAAAGGCAAAATGGACACTTGATGTGAGTCTAATGGTTTACGATACGATATATATATAAAATAAAAGTACAAATAAATCAATATTAATAACATTTCAGTGTATTCTCAATAGAAGAATGATTAGCGGGGGAGGAGATCTAGAAGGTACAACGAGTGCGATCCTACGACAACTGAATGAGAATGCGGGGAAAAGAAGAAGAGAAGTAGAATCTACTGTTCAGAGAAACGAAAAATCCCTAAGAATGAGATCACAAAGAGCTTACAATAGAAGGGAGGAACTCGAGGGAATGGAAATGGGAGATGATGGACGAGGAGGAGAGACAGTGCAGATAGATTCTGAAGATGACAATATTGATATTGAACATTAAATTAAATTATCGTTTCCCATTGTGTCCCGTTCTCTATTGTCTCATCGAACAATTAAATTGTAAGCCACTAGAATGTTGCTAATAGACGATTACTATTGAACCATTCCCTCTTTAATCGGATTGATGTAATAGAAAAAATGTTTTGCCTCATAGAATAATAAAGATAATAAAGAAACCCTATAAATAAACTCCACTTACCCGGGTGCATGGGATGAGACGAGATACGCCAGCAGAACTCCTCGAATAATCAAGGTTGAAATGTGTAAATAACTGCACTTACCTGTTCTGCACCAAAAAAACAAATAAAAAACACGAGGCAGCAGCCAGAAGATAGAGAACGAAGCGGGCCGAGCCCGCAGAGTTTCCTTAAATAATCCACAAGCCAGCCTGTTCTCTCAATGTCCGCACCACCCAAGTCGTAGAAATGTTTACCTAATCAGCTTCAATCCAAACAAGAAGAGACGAGAGAGGGGGAAGGACGAGAGATGCCTTCCGGTATCAGCGAAACCTCGAAAATTACAAGATTTAGCACAGTTTAGGGCAATTAAACCACTTGAACTCAATGAGAAATGGGTTCCCGTACCAAAAGACGAGAAAATAAATAAAAAGAGCGAGAGAAATACCAACCTTTACTCATTCTTGTGACGATAAATTTATAAATTCGAATATAATTAATAAGACGAGCATTACCCGTCCAAGTTCCTGAAATGTTCACACAAGCAGAGCTGTTCATGACAACAATAAAAAGAGAAAATAGGTCAAATGACTCATCTGACTGCCTCCTAGTCGATTCCACGTGGCAATGTGTCCGCCGACCGCCAGTCGTACCTACTGAAATAGGAAAATGAACTGAAATATCGATGGAATAAAGGAGAAATGAGTAGAAATAACGATGTAATAACGGAAAGAATGAACAGTATCGATTGAATGGGAGAGAAGGAAAATGGAATAATCGAATAATCGTTGCGTAAAATGAAAAGCGCGCGAAAGCGCGAAGCACTAAGCGCGAAGCCAATTTTAAATAATCAAAATGCACGAAATTCCAAACTACCGTACCACACGACGAAAATTTACACCACCATCGATTACGGGTGCAGTATCGATTACGGTAGTTTCCGAAATTTTTCTCGACTTCTCTTATATTGTGCCCTGTGGGCATTCGTCAGAAACCCTTAAGTTCCAAATTTCAGCCGGATTGGTGCAAAATGCACGAAATGCCAGACTTTCGCACTTTTATGCAGAAAAACTGCATTTTTCTGCATCTTGGAGCAAAAAAGTCCGTTTGTACGGTAGATCAAAGATAAAGTTTCTTAGATTAATCTTCAACGGTCTCACGCTACTTTTCCTGTGATTCCGGTAGATCAAAATCATTGTTCCTTTGTCTATTCTATTTTCAAGTGGTACTGTGCCTAGTTCCCAGGAATATTCGGGACTCTCAAGATAGTCGTATACCGCGCTCAAAGTGTTGTTTCTTGAGACCACTTGACACTCCTAACATGCCCACCTATCTACAATAACCACCGGGAAGCGGCGCCACAGGGCAGGGATACGGAGGGGTATCTATCTCATGTCTCTGACTCTCTCCATTTACCGTGCTCTATCGCTGTCTCTAGCATGCTCAATTGACAAAAAAAGACGAGAGACCACGCAAATCGAGGAGAGCGGCCGGAAAGTTGGTCAAAGACAGTGGAGGGAGATTGTGCGGACGCCGGAAGTGATGAGAGGATAGCAGTCCCGCCTGTCCCTCTCACTTCGCCATGCTCTCTCGTCGATCAGAGAAGCGAAAGATCATGTGAAATTGAGAGACCATTCCTCTAGGAAGGTGATTGTAATTGACACCACCGGAAATGAAGAGAATTCCCATCACTTGTCAGATGGATAATGAGTGAAGATGAGAAAGCGAATTATTGTTGTTGTTTCTGCTTCTATGAATCGATCTCTTTCTTTTAATATTTTTTGTATTTTTTTTGAATGAAAATTTTCTATCCATCTATTTCCGTTCATGCGATTTCTATTGCATTATTTTCTCGAATCATGGTTTTGGATGTAATGTCAATTTTCTTTCTAAGGTGAGAAGCCCATCGTCAGGCCTACCACTAATTAGTACGGCGCGTAATTAATGCCGAGGCGAAGGGTCAAGCGCGGTCACCTCAGAAACACTGTCCATATTCCTCACCTGCCCTTCTATGCCATTAGGAAGACATAAGGAAGGCGTAATATCGGCCAATTCCAGGGAGATGGTCTCATTAGGAAAATGCTGTAGGTAGTACATCATATTTTAGTGTTCCGATTGTTTCTAGCTCCTACCTATGTCGGCTTTTGGATTACCAATTCTTTGATTCTCACAGTAAACATGTGGGCAATCATCTCCTCATATGCATCTGGTCAATCTAACCGGAGAGAAAGTGTGAGATATCAGAGAAGAAACGGATTGTTAGCCCTGACATTCTTATTCCAGAGATGGTCATTAGGAAAATATGCCTGAGACACTATGCGATTTATTGCAAGGTCGATGCACTGTAACACATGAGTGATTCATAGAGATGTTTATCGATGATTATCGGGGGTACTTATCGCCAGACTGATGACCGTATCAATAAGGCACTTAGATCAGAAGGTGATTCCAAATATTTTCTGAATTTACAGCTCTCTCGAGCTGAGACTTTCTTGAGCGTATCACTTTGTAGCCTTGGGGCATGTTTTGACTCTTTCCAAGGACGGACAGCTTGGAATGAACGAGTAGGATCGTTTTACAGAAACTGAAAAGTTCTAGGGGCCGGGCAAAAAATAGAAATAAATTCCGTTTGGACCTTCCGGAGTCCACGCTCCATTCAAATCTGAACGATAGCTGGCTTCCTCTCGGCGCAAGGCCCCACTTCACACTTAGTGTGTGTTACATAGCATTGTGAACTGATTTAGAGGGGCGGGCCCCGGGTCTCTGCCCTCATCCCGGTCCCTGGCCGGTCAGAGATCGCGAGAGACCAGGCAAATGGTGGAGGGTGCAGAGACGGGGGGTGAGGAGGGGAGGCAGTGTGGGTGCAACAACCACCTCTTGCTGAGAGCGCGTAAGTGATATCCGATCGAGTGACGAGTATAATCGCCCACTGAGATTTGAGGCTCGCGCAACCACGCACTTGACTTCTATCGTATCTATCGTTTGTTATTGCGCAAACCGTAGCCTATATTTTGAAGAGATACGGTAGGGGCGGGGCCTGGATCCTAGGGTAGTGGTCGATTCTCTCTTGGTTTAGGGGCCTGTGAGCTGGTGGATATTCGCGGATCCCATTTATCATGTATCAAAATATCGTTTTCACCCCGTAAACTCTTGCCCGCTGGCTGGCCTAATCTCACGTGCGAAATCGTAATCGAATATCGATAGTGAGTGCCCACGTATCTCTCATTCTCTCTCATTCCCCTTTTCTCTGCCGTTTCGTGTAGTCGTAATCAGAGGCGGTCCTTGCGCTTCCGGCCCTTGGGGCTATTACGACCGCGTCAAGGCAGAGCCCATTGCAGGAATGAGCGGTAGTCATCAGTTGAGTGCCTGTGCGTGGTCGGATCACTCAGTCAGCCCCTCATCGAGCACCCCGAAGAGATCCCCGAGTACCCCGCGTACCCCGAGAAGACCTCCCCTGCGGCGACGTCGGCATCAGAAGACGTGCGAGGAGCATTTGCGGGGCAACTTCACCAGCTTCTTCTGGACGCGCAGATTGCGAGCAGTGAGTTGGGGAATATTTATTAACTGATTACGGTAGGGTTACGGTAGATGGGAGACAGTGAGTGCGATACGGTGATTACGGAAGAATCGTACAAAAAATACTGAGTTGAGATTATTTTTTTTTCGAATTCGTCTTGCGCATTTATAAATGGTTTGAAGAATAATAGCGAAGATGTTCCGCAAATATCTAGACCATTAGATAGAGGAGAAACTGGAGCCCGATCTATGTGACTGAACTAGATCGGGCTACCAACATCCAGTCAAGTGCGAAACCCCCGCCTCGTGCGGACCGGAAGTTCTCAAAAGTTCAAAACATGCCCCGAGGCGAGGAATGGCCGGACTCTCTCACTTTCCCATGATCTCTCGCTTCTCTCTGACCGACGAGAGACCATTGAGAGATGAGAGAGTAGTTCGCCCCGAGGCACCCGACCTGGTATCAGACCGGACCCCCCGGCCGCAGGGGCACCGCGGCTGGGACCCGGGGTCGGGTAGTCATTCCCAGCCTGCCCTTCCGCTCTCATCTCGACACGTTTTCAGTGATGTCTGACAATCATTCCTTCTCGTCTAATGGATCGTTCTACTCGGATTCGGAGGCCGAAGCGGAGGACCGATACTGCAATGTGAAGGTAAGAATTTCTGGGGGCACTCCTCTGGTTTTGGCCCAGCCGTTTCTGTTCCCCCTACGGTTCTAACAAATTCGGAGAGGTTGCTGCCTGGGCCAGATAACAGAACAGTTCTTGGTACTCGGTTCCTGGCTCCAGTTGTGGTAGTCTCGGGGGCATTAACCCATGGCACCCGGTAGTCCCAGGAAGTCGAGAATTCCCATGGCTCTCTTGTGACAGAGACGCGCGAGACCTTTTCTTGTTCTCAATTATTCTCAATTAGAGACTCCTCTCTACCTCCCTACATTGGGCACCTGTCATCAGGCAGTGCTAGAGGGGGAGGATGCTAGGTGTATCAGGCTGACTCTCTCCTATTCTCCTGCTATTTCGCCCCTTCTTACTAGAGCACGAAATACGGACCGCCGTCTCTTCATTTTCCACACTCTCTCGACCACTTGACCGGGCGAGATAGTGAGGAAAATGAAAAGACGGCGGTCCGTATCTCGAATTGAGATTCTCGACCTCTTCTTCTTACCAGCTAAGAAAGTATAGAAGTAAAGGGAACAGTGGGCACAGTAGTCGTGCCAGGGGTCAATGAGGCCGGCCCGACCGCCTTTACAATAGGAAACCACTAGAGTGCAGTGTGGGAACGATATCGGATAATGTTGCACAAAGCTCCCACCTTTGATCACGGGAAATGCATTAGAATGAGGAAAGTGGATGGGAAGAAAGGAGATAAGTGGATTAATGGAAATGTTTGGGGATGAGGACATGTCATGAATAACGATGAGGTATTGCATCAGAAGAAGAATCACACATTTTTCTCGAAAATAATACAAATAATTATTGAAGAGCTTTTGAAGAGAAACGAATAGCCACAGTTGCTAATTTGCTCAAATTTACAATTGGGACATGCGCCAGATCACATAAACATTCTGATGAGAGGAGTCGACTCTTCTTTGATTTTGGACGCATCCTTTTCTCGCAGAATATTTCCTTCCTACCACTATCAGTTCCCTACCAACTCCTCATTCAGAGCTGTCGTATCTTGGGCAAGAAAAATGCAAAACTGAGGACCAGTCGACTACCGTAATCCGTCTTTTCCCTTCAGGACTCGCTTGGAACGGCAGGCGATTCTGGCGTGGCATCGACGTGCTCCTCCTCCTCCGCCTCCGATCGATCGTCGCCTCTCTACACGCAGATACTGTCGACCACGAGAGGTACGGTAGACTGAGTATCGATTACGGTAGATCATGTGATTACGGTAGTTATTGATTCGAAAAAGTACCGTAGACCTATTATCGATTAGGCCTACGGTAGATCATACGATTACGGTAGTTATCGGTTTGACAAGTACGGTAGAGTTTAGAAGTACGGTCTCTCATGCATCATCCGAGGACTGGGGCAAGAGTATGGATGAAGTTCAAAGATCAAAGATCATCTTTCCAGTTCCGCCCCTTCGCCGAGCCCGCTCGTCTTCGACCATCTCTGTGGTCCGATCGACGATAGCGACGAAGACAGGCGAGAGGCAGTCGCAGCGGCGATATCTGCCCAAAGAGAGGAGAAGAGGAGGAACGGAGAGGAGGGAATCGCCCGCGCAGCCGAGGAAGACTCCGCAGAGAGGAACGTATCAGAGTGGTGAGTAGGGGGTGAGATTAATGTAGGATTACTGTAGCATTCTTTATAACTATGGTTTTATTGGGGCCAAGCAATATGGGATTGCAGTAGACTATTGTAGCCCATCTTGATCAGCGCCCAGAAGCGACACTGATAAATTGTAATTGTAATTGTAATTGTAGCTTGCCAGATTACCATAATCTGCTGGGAGGGGGCAATCAAAGCAGTGAATACCGTAGGACTACAGTAGCTGATGAGTATGCAGAAGTGCGACGAAAACGAACAATAAGCTCAATCAAGATGTTTATTCAGTTTGAATTCTGGTTATGGTAGCGAATAGCGCGTGTACGGTATCGATTGGATACTGTAGTCGATAGGGTATCGATTGAGTACGGCTGTCTATCTCCTCCTACTGCTCTCCCTCTTCTCCCTTGCGGTCCGCAGCGTCTTCGTCTCTTCTAGAGTTCGAAATACGAGTCGCTGTCTCTTCATTTTACACACTCTCTCGTCATTCCGACCGGTGAGAGAGTATGTGAAATGAAGAGACGATTACCCGTATGTCGCAACGTCTTCGTCTCTTCGACAGTTGCCGGTTTGACGACGTCGGTGACGTCATCGTTGAGCAGGGACGTCGCAGAACCGTCCTAAGCGGAAGATCAGGGGGTTACGGAAGGATGAGGTGTACGGTAGTCGGACTACGGTAGCTCCCTGAAGATAGGTCAGGCTAGGATAGGATCCCCTTCACAAATACGCGGAGTTGCTACCAGCAGGGTTGATAACTGTATCTGGATCTGGCTAGTGCAGCTATGTAGTAGAGAATTGGTATTGTGGGGTTATAGTAGCCCCTTTGTCTCTCAGGAAAAGACGTTTGATTAGTTATTTAGTATTGACGTTTGATTAGTATTGACTGCTGTAGATCTGACCACTTTACTAGGAGTAAGGGGTTACTGTACGTTACGGTAGGCAACTCTAGTTTACTCTAGATTACTCTAGGTTACTGTAGGTTAAGGTACCCTACCGTACCTGGGTGCTCTTGCAGGCGCAGGAGCGCGTGAATCGCATGCCCAACACGACCAGCAACTGCAGCAGGCAGAGGCACAGCGTGACGTAGAACACGCTACGATCCGCCTGAAGAGAGTACGGTACTGGTGTGGTGGTGTAATTTCCAGATACGGCAATGGTGTGATGGTGTACGTTCTAGATTACGGTAGTGGCGGTGTGGTGTAAGTTCTAGATTACAGAAGTTGGTGCGGTGGTGTAAGATACGGTAGTGGTGTAGTGGTGTAAACTCTACATTGGATACGGTAGTGGTGCGTACCGTGCCGTCCTCGATCGCGCGCGCCCAGCACGGTCTTGTCTGCGTAGGTCGCGGCAGGCGCCGCGCCTGCGCGCGCCTCGGCCGGCAGCGGTGGTGTGGTGGTGGTGGTGCTGTCGGGAAACGTCGTCGGCGTCGCGCGCGCGCTCGTGGTGTGGTCGGCGGTGGTGGTGTTGGGTAAGGTAGTCGACGAGTTGTCGACGACGAGCTCCCAGACCGGAGCGAGCAGCGAGAGCAGACCGTACTCCATGGGGGAAAGGGAAGGAAATGAGAGGAGAAAGAACGAGTTGGAATGTGTTCAATGTAATTCAACATTGCAAGATTGAGAAAAATGAAGAACAAAGAGATTACGATAGTAATTAACGATTTTCCAGCCTCATTCCACACCTCTCGTGCATCCGCAAAGTCAGTCGCTTCTAATGAAGGAAGATACAATGTGAAGAAGCGCAAAATCTATGAGGTACGGTAGCTTTATCGATTATTCACGGTAGGGATACTGTAGCACGCCATCGCTATCTGACTTGATTGAGTACTGTAGCTCATGGATACGGTACTCTTAATGTTAGGATACCGTAGTCTCCAGTGAGTGTGTTATTCAATCGATAACCTGAGATTACGGTAATTATCCGTTCAGGACTGCAACGTATCGACCACCCAGTCAGTCGCATCCAAGCGCCCGTGCTGCTGGGAGTGTTTCGAGGCCACGGTGGAGAAGGAACGAGTCAAGTGAGTTGGGGGGATACGGTAGGAGCACGGTAGTGAGGTATCGCGAACTGACTTGATTGGAAATGAATGAATGAATGAATTATCGATCTAAATTGCGGCTGTTGTTAGATACTGTGGGATACTGTAGCTCCATGTTCAATAATCGATGATTGCAGTGCCGGATTCCCCGCGCGCACCGCGTACCTGCCCGAGCCGAGAATGGCCGAGAACCACTACGAGAACATCTCGTTTGACGCGTCCGCGTCGGACGCGGACGCGTCGTCCGTGTGGGCGCGCGGCAACCGCTCGCGCGCGTCACGCATGTCCGCGGGTCCCGCGGTGCCGCCGCGGCACACGCGCCGGGCGCGCGAGCAGGCGGACGAGGAGGAGGAGGCGATGAAGAGCGAGAGCGACACGTATGGTGAGATTTTTTTGATTTGGGATACGGTAGGATCCCTCATCGATCATCAACTGACTTTATTCCAGCTCGACTCTGCTCAATCGAATTCTCGAAACTGCACGCTGCCGAGACGCTCTTCTCCCAGGAGCGTCTCGCCTCACTCCAGAAGAAGATCGAGCGACTGCTCCTAGTCAAGGTAATTTTTTGAATTCCCACCACTGACCTGGTGCCAATTGTTGGCGGAGTGCAAAATGTCGGAATTTTTGAGAATTTTCGAAAATAGTGAAATTATTTTGTTTTGCAGTCCGAAATCGATCTATCTGCGAAGAGCCTGAGCGAGGGCGAGTTCGCCAAGGCCACCAACCAGGTCGTCTATCGTATCGAGCGTCGCCTGAGGGCCATTGAGGCGTACAGTCAGCCGCAATTCAAGAAGGTACGGTTGGGGTAGGGAAGATGGAGGTACGGTAGAAATAATATGGTTTAGGATTGTGCAATTCATGGAAATGGATGAAACCATGAGGCTTTCTGTTTTTTATATAAGTGGATGCTTACTGCGTTCTTGATGGAAGTGGTTACTGTAGAAGAACGAGGGTACGGTAATTCATCAATCGCCTCTTGCAGATCACTGCGGAACTCATCGCCCTCCTCGCTTCCGCTGAGAAGAAGCAGAAATCGAAGATGGACTCATTCAAAAGAGGCATCGCAAGAGCGGTCAAAGTGATCTTCTAGGCTGATCTTTGATCTTCAGGAATTAAAATTGAGATCTTAATTCATTATTCATAGTATTGTACCGTACGGGCTACCCAACTTGCCCGATCGTGTCATTTTTTCGTTGTTTTTATTGACAGATGATGAATAAAATGAACAAATAAGGAGAACGTCAAGGCGTGCATGCCTATATTGAAGACAGCAATGTGTGAATTGGATCAATTTCTTCTAAATTTCCACTTCTCGCGCTACTGAAGAGTGTTTCTCTTCACTCAAACAATCAGACGGCTGTTTGCTTATTGACCTATTGTAAGGCATGAAGACAGAGAGGCTGGTGAAAACTCACATCACCTCTGGTGATTTGATGAGAAAAACATAAGACGCCAAAAAAGATTTGACTAATTAAAAAAAATATTTCAGTTATTAAAATCAATAAGTGATCCGCAAAAGTACCGTAACCTCAGAGCAAAATTTGCATACACTTTCACACACTTCTATTTTCGCTTATTTTTTGCGAATTTTCCCCGATTGCGTTGTTTGTTCACTTTCGAACTCTCTCCGTTCAGTTCCAATCACTCTTATCAGCTGGTGGGTCGATGATTATGCGCGTTTCGCATTGTGCAATCCCGCCGAACTTGATTTATCTTCTCATTTTGTTTCGAGAGGCGCTATTTTCGATCTGATCTCGATTTCTCATTCGCCATTCGACCCCTCCCTTCGCAAATGTTATCAGCGGACGCAACCACCTACTCAATCGATAGATAGCATCAATTGGGATGTGTCATCGCTCGTCTTTCCCCTGGGTATTTAATCATTGGCCGGCCTTTGTAGCTCATCCGAAGGGTTTCCTCTTCCTCGCCCCCCCCTCCCCCTTTCCTACCACTTGTATTACAGCCTGTTTTCATACTGTGGGCGCCAATTATCCTGTGTGTATCTGCCTCCTATTCTCCCTGCAGTGGGGTTGTATCGTATAATATCGCGTAGGACCACAGGGGCTAGTATCGCGTTTTTGCCCTTGCACTAGGGCCGCAACTCAGTGCATTCTAGCTTTCTTGGTGCTTATTATGCTCTAGATCCACTCTGATTGGATACATTTAGGCTATCCCCCCATCTTCTTTCTGTCATTTACTCTCCCTTCCCTCTGTCTTTATGTGAATTGTACGCCATCTGGCGCTTTCCCTAATGCCAATCAACAGGGAGAGACACCACGGCCCGTCCCCATTAATCCGATGGGAGCTGGAGACAATAGATACTCGCTTTTGTGAATAATAATAATCTATTCTTTTCCAGTTTAAAATATGCGAAAACCAAGGGAAACACTCCCCGTCGGGTGGTAACTGTGCACCGGGACTGTTTGTGACAAACTGTCGTCCTTGCTCTACCCCCGATCACTCATTCGTGGGAGCGATCAATACGATTTCCTGGGGAGCAGAAAAAGAAGGGGGAGAATGGCGGAGTGTGAGATAATTGATGTCTTGCGGCCGCGGGAGAAGGTTGATTCGTCCTTTAGAACGACTGTAGAAAGGGAGATTGGTGTTCCATTCCCTGATCTATTCCCTCTCCCGTCTCCCTTTCTAATCTCTCTGGGGGCGAGATGGTCAATGTCACTGGCTGGCTTCTCGGCCCATCTGTGCACTATCCCCCCCCCCCCTCCCTCGATTCAATCGATCGATTTCGCACGGGAGGAGGAGTGAACGGTCAGAGGAAGAGGGGGGCGAGAGAGGCGGGCGGAGGCGGAGAGCTCGCGCGCGCTGGCAGGAGGAGAGAGCACCCCCTCTTCCCTTCTCTCCCCCCCCCATCCTTCTTCCCATTTCGACCCTCGCTCGCTCTTCGCTTTTCTTCTTTCACCCGCCTTCCCTCCTTGCCTCCCCTTTCCCTCCTCGTTCCTCCCTCTGTCCGAATGAGCAAAAGAGTGGACACAGTTTGCCTGGTCTCTCCACTCCCTGCCCCCCCCCCCCTCACCTTCTTTCCCTCCTCTCTAGCACCACCCCCCGCCCCCTCCAATGTTCTAGTCCCTTCTATGAGGCGGCTCGGCTCAATGGTTTCCAGTCCCCACCCTCCCCCCCTCCTTCTGACCAGCCACCACCACTCGTTTTGCTTGCAGTTGTGTTTCGTGCCGGTTTTTCACGGGGCCAACTCAATTTGAATTTCGAGTTTTGGCGGGAAAAGTGCAGTTTGTGATCGATTGACGTGTAGTCGTTCACTTTTCTCTTCCCCCCTTCCCCCCCCTTTCTCTTCCTTCTTTCTCCTCCTTTCGGACGCGCGCAGCTCCGCTCGTGTGCAAATAGTGGGGTGGTCGAGTGAGGGGGAGCAAGGAAGCGAGTCGGAAAGGGCGGAGAAGGAGGAAGAAGGTAGACAATGCAATGAGCTCCATCGACTTCTTCCTGTTTTGACCTACCTTCCCTACTTCAAAAGTTGAAATCAAGCTCGTTTTGGACGCACTCGGTCAATCAATCAATTCATCATGTCTGTTGTGATTGCTAGATGAGGATGGGGCGGAGATCTTCATAGTGTATTCCACGCCCTCTGTGATTGATTCCAACCAGTGGGAGTTGAGCTTCACGCCCACACTCCCAGCCAGAAGAATCTCATCATTTCAATATCGGCAGAATGTTGCCCTTTTTGACGTACGGATGACGATGCGCGCAAAAGGAGAAAGATGGGAGTGAAATGAGAAGTGACGGGCCGTTTTTTTCGCCCCTTTTTCTGTTTCCGATATGAATCATTCTGCTGATGTTTTGCCTTTATCGTCTCCCTGTTCTCTCTTCTTCTCCCCCGACATCTTCCCCCTTCCCCATTTCTCATTTCCATTTCCATCCCCTGGCTGCGAGGGTAGTGCTTCTTTTCGATGGGGTGCTCGATATGATAGCATCCATGGATAGAATGGAGTCTTCGTCTGTCCTAACTCTACCGAGTTTCTGACTGGCGCTCGATAGAAGCGCTGATAGTGAGGGCTGTCACGTATTCCCCTATCGCTGCCCGCTCTTTCTCGTGATTTTCCATCGCCTCGATGGCATTCATTCAATATACAGCCCCGCCGCCGCCGTCCTTCCCTCCTTCCCCTTCCCCTTCTTCTCCCCTTTTCATCACTTTATACTCCGGCTTTCGCAATGGAGCACTACCCCACCATATGTGTGCATTTCCACATACCCCGCTTCGAGGACTGACGGAGAGACTCATTACTACTGCATTACGAGGCACCCCCCCCCCCCTCGCTTTTGGCCCCGAGATGAATCATCAGTGTCGAATTTCGAAATAGCCGCGCGCTCGAACGCGTGCCGCGCACTTTCTCGCCGCTAAGCCCCGCCCCTCGTTTCCCCTCCGCTTTTATACATTGACAGAGTACGTGTGTCTGTCTCAGCTATTCATTGTGGAGCGAAGGCGCCTGGTGTGAGTTGCCGGAATTCTCTTGTACCTCGGCGACTTGTCATTGTTGCCGACACGCGCGCGTTTCTTTGCGCCAGAAGTGCCCGGCGGCGGCGTCCGCATTTGTTTAGTTGCCCCCAATAGATTTCTAGGAGAAGAGAACAATAGCTTGTGCGTGCGTTAGCCATCGCGTTCGTGGGTGTTTACGTAGCGTTAATTCATTTTTAACGTATTTAATTTAAATTTAACGTTCGCGGGCTGTTTGCGTCGTGTTTTATTCACCTATTAAATGTATTTATTTAAATATTTAAATAATTAATTGGCAGAAACTCGCAAAATGTCTGGCTGGACGGCGTACATTGACAACCTGCACGCGTGCACGGCCATCAAGCGGTCCGCCATCGTCGGCTACCCGTCGGGCGAGGTGTGGGCGCGATCGGAGGGAGCAAACGCCTTTGCGGTGAGTTGTGGAGGAGATGAAACGGGAATTCACCGGGGTGATTTTCCCGGAAAAGGCGTGTCTGGAGTAGTGGGGCGAAATCGGAGGACGCGGATGCGCTTGCGGTGAGTTGTGGGGGGGGGGGGCGAAACGGGTATCTGCCGGGTTCTTTCAACTGTGTTTTGGCCTGTAGAGTGGGTGTGAGGCAGCTTTGAGTTGTGGGTGAAACAAGAATAGACCCAGCTGAAAAGTATTAAAAGTGGTGCATTTGCGACAGCAGCCTTGGTGTAGGGCAAGAGAAACGTTTGAGATATGAGCGGTATGAAACAGGATATAACCGGATCCTAATATTTCTTGTGGAGAAGCTCTTGTTGTTAGTCATGAATCAAACTTTTTTTCACTCTTCGTGTTTGCCACAGCTCGGGATCTGGAAGAGATGGAGTCTACGTATTTATTATTCGAGATGAGGGATCAGTGAAACATGAATCAACATTCTGGATTTTTAATGAAAAATGACGCTGCTGTTTGATATTTCAAGTTGAACGTATGGTGAAAGCGAAGCGCGAAACTGCCTTGTTGACAACGTATTTCGAGATTTATCGAAAAGTGTCGATAAAACACTTACAACATCTAGGTCATTAGTCTGTGATTCATACTGTCATAATCGTTTCATGAAGCGTGTAATCGACAAGTTGATGGGATGAATATGAGGTGCGGTTGATGTTACCAATCAGTTATCAGTGGCTGAATAATGCTTGCTAATGCATGTGTCAGCCAATCTTTAGCAATGACAGCGGTGCGATCTAATAATATCTATTGATTGGAGCCTAAATGTGCTGACGTGAATAGTACAGAGTTTATTGGGACGGATGGAAAGCCGGGTCTTATCTTTGAAAGTTAATCTATTGCGTATTCATTGCGTCTTCATTGATTGATTCCCTTCCCTTCTCAGGGCAACCGCCGCCGAGCTCGCCACCTTCGTCAAGGCCTTTGACGAGCTGGACAAGGTAGTTTATTTAATATATTTAATTATTAAAATAAAATAAAAATAATAAAAATACAACAATTTCATCATATTCAGGTTCCCCGGCACTGGGCGCCGACCTCGAGGGCACCCCACTACATCGTGCCCCGCACCGAGGAGAACCTCATCTTCGGCAAGAAGGACCGCACTCAGGGTACGGTAGTAGCAGCGCACGGCGATGACCGATCGTCGATTGACTTTTCTCTTGGTCAATGTAACTAATGCTAATGCCGCCCCGGGTACGGTAGGGCGATGGCCGATCGACGATTGACTTTATTTGGTCGATGGAAATGGAAAATCGATAGAGATTGGGGGTAACACAGGATGAATCATTCTCGACGACGGGGAGGATGAGATGAGGAGCGTAGGGGATGTTGTGTCTACACCATACACTTTCATACCTACCGGTCCGGTATTCAGACCACTACATATCACGTTGAGGAAAATACTCCTGTCAATTGTGATTTTCACTATCTGACCATTATATATTTTTGATCCCCGGAAGGTAATGAAAATGTATGGTCTACTTTGTTGTTTATATCTCCCGCGATCATTCGTTGATTTTAATGATTGTGGAAGAGCCCTTCCGGTTTTAATAGGGGTATCCATATTCTACTAGTGATCGTTGAACGCGGCTGATTCTGACTACTACAAGGGCGTTGAAAGTGAAATACTACAGTACTACTTTATTGCCGATTGCTAATTGACTAAACAACAATAATTTGCAGCCGTGCTCATTGCCGTGTACGAGGGCGAGAACGCCGTGTCGTCGGAGGTTCGCAACGCGGTGGAGAAGCTCGCCGAGTACCTCAAGACCAGCGGATACTAGGGTACGGTATGCACTTTTCAATTGATCGAGAACTGATTGGAGGTACGGTAGACCTGATATTGATTGATCGGTAACTGATTAGGGATACTGTAGATGCGTTATTTATTAATTGCCATTCAGAGGTCAGATACCAATTTGCGTAAACGAGCAATAGCCTTCACAATGTGAAATAGCATACTACATCTTTGATTTCATGACCTGGGTATTTGACTCCTGAGAAGGCATTATTGATTGATCGACAACTGATTTGGGGAACGGTAGACTGATTTGCTTTTATTGATTGATTCGCTATTGCAGGATCGCCAGTTTCGTTCATAGTCGACGTCCCCTCGACGCGCCACTCGCTGCCCCTTCCCTCGTCTCCCCCCCCCCCTCTCTGTCTCAAATCATCCCTCCCGATTCTCTTCCCCGTTTGAAAAGGTTAAATAGAGTAGTCTGTACCCCCGATTGTCGTCCCCCTTTTTTGTCCGCACACTTTGTGATAGGAAAGTAACAGTTTGTAAAAGAATCCCCCTTCCTTTCTGCCCCCGTTTTCCGCATTCTAAATTCCACGATTTTCGCCCATTCCAACAACGTTCGTCGTATCGTCGTGTCCTCTTGTAATCTTCTCCTTTTCTTTAAATTATGCCTTCTGGGTTAATGGTGGGAGGAGGGCTGCGGGTGAGCGAGGTTGCGGGCTGTACGGTAGCATCTACCGAGCCTCGCGTCTACCCCCCGACCGACACCCGCACATTCCTCATTTGATACGCGTTCTTGTCCGAAAATTAACTATGTGGAATGGTGTCCGAAAATTAACTATGGTGGAATGGTTTCTCGCTGCTAAATTAAGTGATAAATTGCTTCTGTTTATGAGGAGGTTGAGTTGGGATACAGTGAAAGGTCGTGCATGGGATGACAACAGTGATGAATCTGATGAAAGTTTGCGGACAATCGGAGAGAGATGACTCGAGGAATAAATACCCAGGAATAGGTCATTAGTTCTTGGCCTCTAAATACGGAGAAGATGAGAATTTAGATTGTTGTAATAAAGACAATTTCGCGCTGATCGGTTCTTGCAGACCCAATGCCTTCTGAGTTAGGTTCAAGACCTGAAATTTACAATTGTTGGCAGTAAAAAATCAGATGTGTAGAATTGACAAAAGAATAGCAAGACCTAATCTCAACCCTTGCACAGTCATCTCCCTCTCCTCGCCTCTCCCTTGCTCTCCCCGCGCTTCCCTACCCGGCGCATCTAGCACGCGCTCTCTCTGCCTCCTATATAAGTCCGCTCGCTCGCAGAGGGCTCGTTCATTCCAAATGAACATATACTAAAATTGGAACAATACAGAGAAGATTAGCATGGCCCCTGCGCAAGGATGACACGCAAATTCGTGAAGCGTTCCAAATTTTTTGCCTTTTTTTGTTTCACTGTCTTTTATTGTCCCAATTTGATTGGATGTAGGTCTCGACTCTCTCTTTATGGTGCCAAAATTTAAATGATAACCAAAAACAGTTTATCGGGAGAAATGCTCAACAGATCTTGCTCACAGTAACATGAAAGGGGTGTGTCAACAGTACTGAGATCAGTGGGATAGAAAGGTGCGGAAAAGCTCTAGCCGTGGGGAGGGAATAAAGTCAGATTACACTTGTGAATGGAGGGAAAGAGTTGATGTGGCGGTATACGGATTACATTACGGTATACACTCGTGCTACAAGTTCTGATTCAGGGAGGCGACCCGTATCGATCGGGAAACGGATTGTGGAGAGGCGAACTATCGTCTAGCTCTCTCATTTTCCAATGATCTCTCATTGTCAGTAATAGAATCAAGAGAGATCACGGGAAAGTGAGAAAGTTATTTGAACGGAATCTATTGGCGTATCGGGGAATGGTTATTAGCAAGTAGTCATGAGTGGAATATAGTTTACGGTAGGTGGTAGGTTGTGAGTAGGGTTGTCAGGATGAAGAATGCGTCTCTTCATTGCGTCTCTTCATTATTCATGCGCTCTCGCAACCGACCGGTGCGATAGAACGAGAAATGAAAAGACGGATTCTTCATTTTGTCAACCCTAGGTAGTTGGTAGTACTTTGTGGGGGTCAGGTATAGAGCTCGAGAAATGAGCCACCGTCCCTTCATTTCACACACTCTCTCATCGGCCGAGCGGGCGAGAGAGTGTGCGAAATGAAGAGACATGGAATCAGGTAGGTCATCAAGCGTTGCTCGGTTTCGCGGAGCTCTCATTGCGCACATTGAGTATCTTCTTGAGATTGTCGGACATAAAGTACGGCTTGGCGACTCCCATCGTTTTGCTCGCTGTCTTCCACTGGAAATGATCGATTTAAAAAAAAAATTCGGGGTCCCGCTACGACTGTCTGGATTACGGTGGATTACGGTGGAATTCACACTCCGAATCTCACAATCGGCTTAGCTTTCAGATTAATTACTATAAATTCCGATCTGAATTATTTCCATCATTCGTGCCGCGATATTCGCGTAAATTTCTGTTTCTGAGTCCTACCACGATTTCCCGGATTACGGTGGCTAAATCTAGTTCAAAATACTCCGGGTCCCACCACGACCGTCCGGATTACGATAGCCGAATTGAATTCAAAATTATTTATAAAAATTTAAATATCCCGGTCCCGCCACGTCTGTTTGGATTACGGTATCATTGAATTCAATATTTTCCGGGTCCCACCAAGAACTTCTGGATTACGGTAATCTTCTGGGTCCCGAAAGTTTCTGGGTCCCACCACGATTTTCTAGATTACGGTAGTCGAGTTGTGTCACTCACGAAAGCAGATGAAGGTCGTCTTGACGGCCATCTCGTATGTGTCGAAGAAGCACGAGGCGATAAAGTACGAGCCGAGCACAGTAATGATGATCGGTACGAAGTAGTAGTACAACTGGAGATTTTACTTGGATTGTGAAAAAAAGTGTGTGGCAAATTTATGTGTAGTTACGGTTTTGATAAGAGAACTGATATGGGAATGGACACGAAGGACACGTATAGCTGAGGATGCGGTAGGTTACGGTAGTATTCTTTATCGACTTTCTTTCCAGACCAAAACGACCAAAACGCTAGGAGGCGCTCTCCAGGTTCAAGATGGACTGTCCTATGCTGTCTAGGTTAGGTTACGGTAAGCTACTGTACCTCAATTCGCGGGAGTCCATTGATGATCCAGAGGCCGGAGAAGTAGTAGTACGAGCACGCGCCCATTCCAGCGGCAATGGCCGCCTTCCCGAGGAACAGGAGGAACGAGGTGACCTGAGGATACGGTAGGGATACTCAGGTTACGGTAGGATTTTGGATGATTTGAGTGGAAACACTGTAAGATAATGTTGTAATGCCGAATGAGGGACGATGCTGGTTAGAGGGGGTAATTCAAGGAAGGTTGTGCCGAGGTGGTTTACTCCAAAAAATCACCGGATCTCTCATTTCGCAATACTCTCTCGCTGTTTCTATCCGCCGAGAGAGCATTGTGAATTGAGAGAGCGGTAAATTGTTTACACAACTCTGATTTACTGACATTGCAGATGACGACAGCTCGAACGACGTTCCTCGCCAGAAGGCCGAACGAATCCTTGGCCGAAGTGAAGAAGTTCTTACCGTAGATTGCCATCTCAAGAAGTTATTGATTATTTTTAATTATTGATTTAAAAAGGTCATTTTCTGTGTATGAATTAACGATTTTCTTCACCAAAGGGGTCAAATTTTGGTGAAAAAGCAAGTATCTTCATTTCGCATGTGACATTGGTGAAAACGCGTGTGGAATGAAGGGAGGCATTCCAACATCCCTATTGCAGACATTCTTTTACTGTCTGATTGTTTAATGCGAGAGTAGTAAAAGGTCGTACCATAATGTAGGCGTTCTTCGTGAGGAACTTGAGGAAGACTTCCATGCACCAAAAGCAACACTTCAGAGCGCTGAAAAATCAATTGTCTATCGTACTCTTGCCAGATAACGAAACCCGAACAATCGCTGTAAGATCCTTATATCTACGTTAGAAAGCAATGGAAATGCGCTCTAATTATAATTACTTTTCGCTGTGGAACCCGTTCACCTACATTAGAATGTTATGGTAATAATCTACCGTACTCTAGCTACAGTAACAGGAAGGATCACTAACCTTTACACACTCAACCTACCGTACTGTTGATACCATAACCAAAACAATCGTTTCGGGACCCTCACAAACATACATGAGAATGTAGTGCAGCACAAAGTTCTGCGTCGTTTGCGCCTTCTTGTCCATCCAGTCGAGAATCACGCGGATGAACCTGAATTATCGATTTAAAAAAAATTTAAATTTCGAAACGATTAAAAAACTCACTTGGTGATCGCGATGAGCAGCGAACCGAAGGCGAGCGAGCCGATGTGGTATCTGGAGTACGGTAGGATATCGATAGGATGGGTACGGTAGACAGGGTACGGAAATTCCCTAATTTCAGACCTTGACCTTTGTGACCCCTTTGTGACCCCCCCCCCTTTGTGACCTTTGTGACCTTATTTACGGTAGGTCATGCGGTAGGTCACTGTCGCCTACCTGAATGCGATGTATAGCGAGCGGAAGACGGGGAAGGTGGGCACGTCCCGGTTCTTGTCCACCGCCCAGTAGTGAGAGGCAAATGCGCCTGTAAGAATAATAATAATAATATTCTATATTATTCTTTATTCCTTATTCCCCACTCGAGAAATTGTACGGTAGGGGCGTAATGGAGCAACAGGTGGTATTAGGGCTCAGGCGACCTTTTGGGGGGGGGCGGGATAATTGTTTATTATAATCACTCTGACACATGGAAGTGAAGCTTGGAGTTAACGTGTTACAATGCGCCTTAGTTGAAACACTATTGCAAGAACAGTCGCTTCATGTCTGTGAACTGACATTGTATCCAGACAGATATTATAAATCGAGAAAGAATGACAAAACAAAGCCCAGTAGTGAGAGGTGACGGGAAAATCGACCATTGTCGAATGATCAAAATACGGGATTCGTGGTCGGGGTATGATAGATTGGGATTCTTGTGCGCGCGTGTCGAGTCATCGAAATTCAAAACAATACACAGCCCAGTAGGTAAGGCTACCCGAGAAAGCATTGGACAGCCGGGTATGTAGTCCGTCTAACAGCTGGCCTTACCAGTGGGTCCCACCTAGCGTTGTCATACGACTGTAAAATCGCTTGACGTCGATACACATTTACCTTTACACCGCCCAGTAGTGAGAGGCGAACGCGCCTGTAGATAATAATTAGAGTTTGAAATACGGGTAATCGTCTTTCCATTCTTCGCACTAGTGTTTTGAAATGAAGAGACGATTACAACTATTTCGAACTCTAATAATGATAATAGTTTATTATAATCACTCTGACATACGGAAGTGAAACTTGGAGCACAACTAAATGTAAGCGTGATAGAATGCGCCTGAGGGGAGAAATCGATAATAGAACACGTAATTTCGAAATACCGTAATCACAGACTGGATACGATAGATTGTATGTTTAATGAGGCCTCAAACGACATGAAATTGGAATGAAAAGCTAGAACGAAATTTGAGCAACTTGTGAAACGTATCCGAATGTCCAGGCTTAGAAAATTTATATTTGTCGAGGTTTCGAAATACGGAAATCGTAGACTGGGTAGATTGAGTTTCCTATTCGTGCTCAAGCGGATATTGATTAGTATCCGTGATTCAAAACTCTGTATTTGATATATTCTTCAGTTTGAAAAAGAGCAATCGGCATGCTATCTATGCAATGGAAAGATCGAACTGCATTTGAATCTATCGTGAAACGTATCCGATTGTTGATGAGTAGGTAAAGAAATAGGTCTGATAGTTTAGCAATTTCTCGCCTATCCCGGGGCGACTAATGGATGTTCCGAGAGTTACGTAATGGGATGGATGTGATGAGGAATGAATACAATAAACTCACCAGCCAGTGCGATCTGTCCGAGGGCCGTGACAAAGCATTGCGTCCAGAAGAGAGCGAAAAGGTTGTAGCCCTGAGGGGAAGAGTGATCAAAGATCAATCTGGCTAGGCTTTGGACTCGACGGAAATTCACTTTTCGAAACTTCGTATTGGGAAAGTGGTGCAGAATTTTAGATAAAACAGTCAAAAATGTGAAAGTCAAAGAACGGATGCTAACAATAAGAGATCAACCATGAAAGATCAGAGATCAATTCCGAAAGATCAAATTTCAACTAGAAAAGATCAAGGATCAACTACGAAAGATCAAAGATCAACTAGAAAAGATCAAGGATCAACTACGAAAGATCAAAGATCAACTAGAAAAGATCAAGGATCAACTTCGAAAGATCAAAGATCAACTTCTGCTCTCACCTGCATCCAGGCGACCTTCGTGCTGTCCTTGGTCATGTTCACGTACGAGCACGATGGGTCCTGAAGTGATCGATCAGTTCTATTCATGGTCATTATTTCTGAACTCTGAATCATCAAACAAGCACTAAAATTTGCAATAGAGACTCAACTGCGGTTAGGTAGTTTAGGAAGACTAAAACGGGAGTTCGGGGGGGGGGGCAGATCAAGTTTAATAGGGCAGAAATTGATTGAACTCACGGTTCCGAGCGTGCGACAATCGCACGCCGTTCCCCACGGATTTGTGTCCGATTTCATCGCGAGATTGCGACAGTTGTCCGTGCCTGAATTAATCCATGTTTTTCTTCTCATTATTTCAACTTCCTTGTCACACGTTCAGGACAATAGCGATGAACGATTGAGCGAAAAACTGGGCCTGCGATGCTAGGAAGATGCGATCGAAATAAGGGTAATCGTCTCTTCATTCTTCACGTTATCTCACCGGTCAGAGTGACGAGAGAGTGCGTGAAATAAAGAGACGATTATCCGTTTTTCGAACTCTATTAGAAGACGAAAAGACTCACCCGACGAGGCCAACCATATCGCGATGCTCGCCCAGATGACGAAGAACACGAAGCGAAGGGCGAAGGTGAAGAGAGGAAAGACGAGCGTGGACATCATTGAACCGATCGCCCTGAGAAGGTTGATCTTTGATCTCTGATCTCTGATCTCTGATCTCTGACACTTTATTAGTGATCTCAGATCATCTGGTCTCATTATTTAACTATCGAATGTCTAACGAATCAAGTTTCGACACCATCTATGATTCATGTACGCATTGTGAAGCGTAACCGATTTCTCTTGTCACAGAAACTTATTTTCCAGATACAATCATGAACTAATGGAGAAATCTATCAATTTTAATTTTTTTGATACGAGATGTGTTCAGTTAACACAATTATCCAAATTTTCTTTTTTTTTCTCCTCACTTGGAGCTCTCCTCGATCATTCCGGTCGCGATGCGTATTCTGCTCCTCACGCACAACAGAATGAGAAAGACGATGATGAGGAAGATGGAGAAGATTATGGCTGCAATGAGGAGTGGGATTATGATTATGCTGATATCCTCCCAAATATTGTTTTTTCCATTGCTGAATAATTATTACACTCTACCAATCTTTTTTGCATTTTCATTGTTCTGACTGCTTTCTCATAACTATTTCCAAGGAATGACCAAGAAGAAAGGCTATTCATCAATGAAACTAACCAATGACCATCCACGTAGTAGGCATCTCAAAGTAGAGCTGGAACATTGGCTGAAATGAGATGATCTTTGATCTCTGGTCTTTGATCTTTGAATCCATCAAGATTTATCTTTGATCTCTCACCCACCTGGAATGAGTAATCGTTCACTGCGCCTGCCTTGGTCAGAGTCCACCATTTCCACCACGAGAAACCCGAACCTGCGAGGCGATCTTTGATCTTTGAACTTATGGTTTTACAATTTCAAAGTCAAGAAGAGACTGCAGAGCCATCGAAGTTGCAAAGGCTCTAGGGTTCATCATCACTCTGCGAAGCACAACCGAACGAAAGCATCATTCAGCATTATTGTGAACATTGAGCTGTTGGGCCCGCCCACCCTCTAACCAGTCACAGATGAGACACGCAAAATGAGCCATTTCTTGGCAAGCCATCCCTAGCCAGTCCCAGATTGATCTTTGATCTCTTGATCTTTGACCTTTGCTCACCTGTCCCGAATGCGGCCATAATGCCGAGAATGGACAGCCAGATCATGAAGGAACCGAAGATACGAAGGACAAGCTGGAAATTATTTCGTGATTTCGATTCTTTGTTTGACGACTAACGAACTCAATTCGATTCCAGGATTCATAGGCAATGAGAGAAACATATCGGATTTTCATTATTTTTTTATTCGCCAATTTTCCAGATTGCGAAAAATTAAACGTACCGTCCACACGAAAGCGGCCACTCCGGCGATCAGAATGAATGTGAGGATGGCCCACCTACAGCGAAAGTTTAGGGATGACTTCAGTTTAGGGACGCTCGGACTCTCTCAATTTTCATGATCTCTCGCTTCGGACTAATGAGAGCAGAGAGAAGATAGCGATATCGATTTTCGAAATTCGAAAAGTTCAATTTTGAACCATACCACGAAACGGAGATGTCCGATGCGATCTTGACGATCCACGGGTCGTTGTTCACCATGGACTCGATCACTCTGGAATTCTCATTAGAATTTTGGAAGTATTGAACTTTCAGTGACGGCATTGTGATGAATCAATAGCGTTTTTGCGTGCAACAGACTGTGCATTATCAGGTTCGAATTAGGATTCGAGAAATACGCACTTGGAGGAGCTATTGAGTTTTGAGTCCGAGGGAACGTTGGGATCGTCGAAACCGATCGAGTTGCGGATTGCGTCGAGCGATTGATTTACTAAAAATAAACTAATTCAATCATCGAACTCATTAATCTAGGGAACATGGGAACAATCTGTGCGATGAATCCGCCTCTTCATTCAATAGACTCTCTCGAAGAGCGAGCCATACGAAGAGATGACTTTTCTAGAGTGCGCAATACGGGTCATCGCCTCTTCATGTCACATACTCTCTCGCCACTCGACCGGTAGAGAGAGAGAGAGTGTGTGAAATGAAGAGACCGCGGCCCGTATTGCGCACTATAGAATTTTCCACTCTCGCTGAGATAATCATAATCATTGTAACCAACCTTTCGCAGCGCCCTCCACTGCGCCCACGACCACCTGCGGAATGCACCGACCGAGCACTGAAAGCATCAATTTATTACATTATTTCAGCTTTTATTATTCTTTATTTCATGTCAGTATCAATATGCAGTCATGATCTTTTCGTAGCCTGTACATGGGGACAGTAGAGCATTCCGAAGAGTGCGGGCTTCTATCTCTGACTTTCCTAGCCGAACCTGCCTGCACATGGGTCGGCTGAGTATTGACAGAGTAAAGAACTGGATTCCAACCTGGCGCGCTCTTGACCGCATAGGCGGCGCACTGTTTCTGGTCGACAAGGGACTTCAGTTGGGAGAAGGATGTGATGGACGTCTTGTTGACCGAATCGAGACAGGGAAGGGCTTTCACGATCTGGAAGAACAACAATGATTATCGTGCATTTCAAATGTTCAGAAAACTCAATGTGCTGATTAGTGTATTGATTATCTGGGAGAGAGAGGAAGGGAAGTGGTAACGGGGAGGAGAGCAGGTAGATCACTAGCCTCCTCTCGGCCTCTTCCTCCCTCCTCCCTCCACTCAGTTCGTCAAAGGTCAGCTAAGCGTGGAATTGAAAATAATCTCACGATAAGGCTGTGTAAATACACGATCGATTTGATTCATCATACTAGTTTCAACGAATCATTAACAAATTGTGAAAATTTGTATTCAAGGAGAAATACTAATTAATTTTCTTGAAACTTTCTGCTTTTTGGCACGAGATGAAACGCAACCGATAGAAGAATAGAAATACCTGAGAAGTGGAGAATGACACTTGCATCTGTAGGTAGGAGATGTACTCACTCGGGCATTGCTCCACGCACATCTGATTTTTTATTACTTATTTTGCATTTCTGATAAGTTCCGATAATTCAAGATTTTGGTAACTTCTCTGTTTATGCCCTAGGCCATGACCTCTCTAAACACGTAGTGGGCAGAAAATTAGAATGATATGGAGGGATGCTCTGCGAGAAATGGATGGGCCGAAAACAGAGAAGTGCCAGATTTCGCTTAATCTTATCATTTTGTGAAACTCGAAGCTTGATAAAGAGAGATTAATGATAATTTTTTTTTCTGGATCTGAAATTTAAAAAAAATCGACGAACCTGCGGTGTCTGACAGCCAGTGAACACTGTGGAGAAGGCGGCGCACTTGGCCAGATCGAAGAAGACGAGGTAGGGCTTCTTACTGGAATAATAAACGCTGACGGAAGGAACGGCATAGACTCGATAGTTGAGTGACCTGCTCAGCTAATTTTATATTAATGGTTAAGGCAGAACGGTGCTACAAGTAGTAATTCGAGCTCGGGCGAGCTTTGCACTTTGTAATGCGTTTCGTGTTCAAGCACTTCAATTTGTTCTTGTAAATGGTAAAAAATCGAGATAGCTCACCTCAGATCATAAGCGTCTTTCTTTAAGGCACCACACGTTCTACCGAGTGAGTCCGTCGGATGTATGAGCCGCTCCGGATTGCCCCACAGGAAAGCTGAAAAATGTTCAGTATTTCCTACGTTATCAACGTCAAGGTGGTATAGACATGTTGGAAGGCTTCATGCGATTATTCATGTTTTGAACATTTCAACACTTTTTGTATCTAGCACTTTGCATTCGGGTATCATCCACAGAATGACATCCATTCTCTATAAAGTAATTTCTTCAATGTGGCATAAAAAAGACGAACAAAACAATGAAGAAAAGGTTCGTTCTTTCGCTACACTCGAAGACTAGTTAGTATGGACAATGAAAAGTGAGCAGCCCGAACTTCGAACTTCAAAATTTGTGGTTGGGTGTTTTTCGAGTCAATAAACCCATTTTAATGTATTCGTAGTGATTGGGAGGAATGAAGATACTCACCCATGGCTGCAACCACAGCCCATGCGACGAGGAAGACGAGGAAGAGCAGCGAACAGCATACGTCCGTGCAGCCCCTGCAGCAAGACCTATTCTTGCAGCACGTGCAGCGAGTCCCACCTAACAGAAGGTCTTGCGTGTGACTCACAGGGACTCCTTGGAATAATGATAAATCAAGTACCATACCAGCTTGCCTTACCAGTGAGTCCCACCTATCGTTGTCTTACGACTGTAAAAGCCCTTGAAGTGGATACACATTCATTTTTTTGCCTTCAAGGCCTTTCCCGACATCTTTTAGCTATTTTGTTTATGATTTCCAACCCACACCACTCATATTTTCCCAAGTTTGCATAGTTTTGTTCAGGACCTCCTCATGCTGAGCGTCGGATTCTGCTTCCTCGACTTGAATCTCCTCCCCGCCGGCGGTGTCTTCAGCTCGAAGCGCGCGGGCGGCGACAACTTGCGCGCTTCCGCGACGCGCGCTGCGGCCGCGGGCGGCCCGGGAGCCGCGCGCGTCGGCGGCGCACGCGTCGCGGCCGGATCTCGCTGCGAGTACGGCGGAGGAGCCGCTACGAGCGACGCGTACAGGTCGAGCGGCGGAGCGGACGGATGCACGGGGCCGAGTCCGCCGAGAAGAGGAGGAGGCAGAGGCGGTGCCATCAGAGGAGGCGCGGGACGCTTGTGCGGCGGCATTGATGATGATCTCCGGATGGTGTGCGGCTATCGCCGAAGAATCATCAAGGCTGAGCACGCGTGCGTCTGCAAGAAAGGGGGCGGGGCTTAGATAGAAATGAGCGGAGCTAAGCATGGAACATGTGGTCAACGCAAAATAAAGCGGGAAAGGACAGATACATTGGGTGATAATGGGATTGTGATAGGTACATGTGTGTATCAAGAGTTGTAGATGACCCAAATGAGTAATATCATTTTATGATCTTTTTTCGTTGGGTAGACAGATGGAAATCATACGAAATCGAAGGATCGAGAATAAGAGGAGATAAAAGGGACAGATGGTCGAAGGATGAGGTGGATGAAGGAAGAAGAAGATAGGAAAAGAACAATAAAATGTTATGCGCACATGGAGCAGACAATAGTTCAAATGCGGCATCTATAAGAGGGGCACCCATTCTGTTTAACAGAAGTAATGGGTAGCAAACGGTGGTTGTAAAAGTCAAGGATCATGCGATGAGCGTAGAAAGGGAGGGCTTGCCAGAGGTTATCGACGATTTAATGCTTCGACTCAGTGTGAAAATGCGTATTACAAGATATATTCGAATGTCTTCACTATCTATGAGAATAGCCACGGGGAGTGCTCATATACGCCCCTACTCCTCATCACCGCGTTGGCTATCACCATTTCCACACTATCTCCAACTGTCTGACTGCCGAGAGGTGTATGCGAACTCGTACTATCTTTCCACGATACTCAGAATGAAAACTACAGTATCGGCGATACTCGGTAGATGTCAGATGAGCAGGGACAAGCTTAGTATGAGTGTGACGCTGACTGATTGTACTGAGGTGTACGGTAGATGTTGTACGGTACGGTGTGATAGCTCAGTGAAGTAACAATGATAATTTATTATTACAAAGCCAGGGAAGGGGTAGGACGGGGAAGGGACGAGGTGAGGATACTGTAGTGAGATCCGCGAGGGATATTGTAGTGACTGTAGTGATACTGGAGTGACTGAGATCCTGAGGATCTATGACTGGCTGTGAGGGTCTTGGCCCTGCACAGTGGAAATGACTCGTAAGTGAAACGAGGAGAGGTTCAGTGTGACTCTCAGGATTGGGAAGAGACGCGCCCTTTTATAGGGGGCGGAGGAGGGAGTGAGCGCGCACACGCCTCGCGCTCTCGTCGTGAGGGATGAGAGGCGAGAGAGTGTGGGTAGGCGAGAGAGTCGCCAGACGGCGAAAGTGGGACAGGCGGGCGGAGCGGTGCCGAGAGAGTATGGGAGAGAGACGCCAGGGGGTGAAAGGACAGAAGGGCATGTCGCACCGCACCACAAATCGCGGCCTGGGACGACCAGGACTCGCTACCGTAGTTTGGTGACGCACATGGGGATTGAGGATTGAATTAATTATTGAATCATTGTGATGAATGAAAAAAGATAGCGATTTGTGTGAAAGTCGCTATACTCCCGCCTGAGGGCAATGAATGGAATGAGATTGATTATGAAGTGAAATGACTTGAATTGTTGGAATGAATTGAATTGAATGGAGTGATGATAGGTGGAGTTGAGTGAGACGTGTTGAGGGGAAAAAATTGGTGTTGACGGACGACTAATGGTTTACAATTGAATGGGGAAAACAAAGAAATGTACAAATAAAACGAATCCTTTCGATGTCGTTGTAACGGAGATGACTGACGGAGAAGTGTGAGAATAAATATGATTATTCATCGGTGAGAGGGAGATGCCCTCCCGCCTGACGCCGAGACTTGGCTCTAGTCGTCATTTGATGATCAATTGATTGATCTTTGATCGATTTGGATGGATCGACATCTGAGTCGATTTCGAGAGGAATGAGGAGATTGATAGGACGTTGAATTGTGCGTCCAACATGAGATTTGAGTGTGGCTTCTGAACCACTGACAGTGATGATTCTGCCCATGTGCCATGAGGAGCGTGGAGTGTTGCCTGATTCGTCAATTATGAGTACGATGGCTCCTGGCTTGGTAGAGATGGATGAGGATCGATACGAATGAAGAGGATCAGGATCCTTTTTGGAATCTCTGATCGTGGTCAGATACTCAGTTTGCCATCTGGACCAGAAATTATTGATGATTTCAATTGTTCGTGACAATTGATGAATGGCAGTGGAACGACTCATATTCTCTTCCCCAGGAGGTAGATAATCGTTGTCATTGTCGACTCTTGATGAGTGAATATGCATTGATAGAGTTGAATTGGGCATGATGAGATCGATTGGTCTGAGAACCGGATTGGAGTATGATTTGATTTCGTCAGATGCGACGTAAGTGAGTGGTCTCGTGTTGAGCACTGCCTCGATTTCTGCTGTGATTGTTGCAAATTCATCGATTGAAAGTTTGCGTTTCCCGATGGATTTTGATAGGCAATCTTTGAAGATTCTGATGAGCCTCTCATAGACGGCGCCTTTCCATGGGGCATGACTGGTAGTGAACTTCCATTGAATGGATTCTGATTGAAACAAAGTGTTCAGTGAATGTTCACTGTTGTAACCTTTGAGCAATGTGCTTGACAACTTGAGTGTTGTTGCTTGATCAGAGAGAACATTAATGGGTGTTCCTCGTCTGGAAGTGAAACGACGAAATGCATTGATGAATGCTGAAGGGAGAAGTGAAGTGGTCACTTCGATGTGAGAAAGTCGCGAACTGAGACAAGTGAAAATGACCGCATACATCTTAGTATTCTCATTGGAATTGAAGGGACCGATGAAATCAATTCCAGTTGATTGGAATGGTGTTGATACTGATACCCGATCTGAGGGGAATGGAGGAGTTTGAGTGTATTGATAAGGCAAATTGTTAGCCTTTCTGCATGTGATGCATGAACGGATCTGAGATTTCACGATCTGACGGCTGCGTGGGATCCAGTACTGTTGTTTCAGTTGGTTCAGCACGTTTTCAGTGCCAGCATGATACATGAACTCGTGAGTATCAGCAATGATGAGACGAGCGAGCCTTGAATCCTCATTTGATGGGATAAGGATGGGATGTCGTGTGTCGGCTTGAATGGTTGCATGATCGAGTCGAGTATTGGCTCGCCAGATACCGTAATCATCCTGTGAGATGAGACCGTTTCTGATCCAAACCTCATGGAGTTTGATATGACATGATTGATGGTTTCGAATGAGTGATTGAAGTGCTCGAGTTCTTTCGAATGCACTGAGAAGTGAAGTTGAATTGAATGGTGAATCATACTTCTGTTTGAGAGTGATATTCGTTGAATTTTTCAGAGTTCTTTGAACGAATCTGAGAATGAATCCAGTGATTCGGATTGCTTTGTTCAGAGTGGAATATCGTGTGAGATCGATGAGTGGAGATTGAATGAATTCAATTACTCGAGTGTACGGTGGGTCGGCTGTAGGTGGAACTGGATCATTCGGCCATGTTTCAGGCGAATCTTTCATCCAGGGAGCACCTTTCCACCACATGTGATCGTGGTTATTCATGACAACTGAAGTGAGACCTCTAGTGATGAGATCGGCTGGATTGCACTCTGTTCGCACATATTTGGGAGAATGATAATGAATGTTGTCTAATGATGACAATGAATCTGAGATTTCTCTGATTGTATTGACTCTGTTTATGACGAAAATACCATTGCTCTTCTTACTGGGATCAGAGAGACACCAGAAGAGTGTGATAGCAGAATCAGAGTAAACGTGAGTGTGAATGATTGTAGTGGGAAATTCTTTCTGAATCGCCTTGACGACGTATTGAAGTAGCATGTGAGCCATGACAAGAGCATTGAGCTCGAGTTTCGGAATTGTTGCCTTGTTTTTGACTGGAGCCAGTCTGACTGGACATGAGAAGTGTTGTTTTCTCTGGAGTCCATAGATAGATGACTGCGCCCATTGCGAGCTTGGATGCATCAGCAAAGGCAATGAGATGAATCTCTTTGGCTGTTGACATTCCAGAATATCTGGGAATGGTGAGATTGAATGATTCGATATCAGAGAGCAATTCGTGAAATTGCGATTGAATGGAGTGATCGACTGATTGATCCCATTTGAGATTATCGCACCAGAGCTGCTGAACGAGTGATTTCGCTTGCAGTGTCAGTGGCTGGAGTAATCCCAATGGGTCGTAAATGGAAGCGATGGTGCTTAGCATTGATCTCTTGGTCTCAGCAGTATGTCTTGTGAGTGAGGGAATACGAATTGAGAGATCATCAGTGGATGGATCCCAGTGAATACCGAGCAATTTCTGGACACCGATCGGTGCTCTGTCGGTTTCGTTGACTGAGTCGATGAATGAAATTGAGTTGGATGCGTAATCTCGGAGATTCATGTGCATCTGATTGAATAGAGATTTTGAAATGGAATAAATCTCTTGAGTGGGAAGATCAGTATTGATGATGATATTGTCAACATATACATTGTTGATCAATTGATTGACGAGATGATGGTTATCTGCGTTTGATGCACTCTTGAGATGAGTCTCGATAACTTTGGATAGAATGTATGGTGATTGATTGACACCAAATGGAGTGACTGTGAATCTGTAAGTGACGAGATTGTCATTGGAGACTGGTTTATTTATGTCTCTGATCCAGAGGAATCTGAGGAGATCTCTCTGTGACGGATGAACTCGAACTTGCAAAAAAGCCTTTTCCACGTCAGCGACAATGAGTGTCTTTCTGGAACGTGCTCTGATGAGCAGAGAAGGGATCTGTTCGAGGGTACATGGACCTTGAGCAATGACGTCATTGAGACACAATTTACCCTTGAGTTTCGCACTCGCATCATAGACGATACGGAGTGGAGTTGTTGGTTTATCTGGACGTAAAACGGCTTGATGGGCCAGATAATGACAGTGATGATCGGTTGGAATGAGTGAATCTGTTTCCTCGATCATACCGGCAGACAATTGGTCTTTGATGATTGAGTCATAAAATTCGAGATTTTTCGAATTTTGATGAGTGAATTGACTGTTGACTTCAGTCGACTGAAACTGAGTTCCTTATTGGTAGGAAGTTGAGTGATCTCTGGTCTCAGATAGTAGTGAACTTGATAGTGATTACCGACTTTGTGAGTGGTATTATGAAAATTCTCTTCGACCTTGAGGTCGAGATCCGATCTGACTTCGGCCTCGGTGGTACTGTACTCTCGGGCTGTTTCGTCCACTGAGAGGAACTGAGAAACTCTGGCCTCGAATGAAGCGTCTGTGATTAGACTGGTCAGAATGTTGTTCTGATACTGAATGGATGAGTTCTGTGAATTGGCTCGACCCGTGATCATTGGACCGAGAATTGATTGAACCAATTTGTAGCCACTGGGGAGAATGATAGTGGTGGAATCAGTGAGAAGATCCTGTGTTTCTGTGATGGAAATCAACAGGTCTGGAGATACAATGGTGTTCTCAGTAAGATGAGGATGATTTCCACAGTGTGCTTGGACAACTGCGTAATCCTGAGCCGAAAGTGGTTTGAGATTCATGGATCTGGTAATTACTGAATCCATAACGAGTGCTTCGATTGAGTGAGATCCTTTTGAAGTGAGAATGTTCACTTTCACCACGTCGAACACGTCACTACCAGTCGATTCTCCACCCACACCACTGATACACATGGGCTCGGTGCGATGGGATTTGAGATTCAACTCTGTAGCAAGTGAACGAGAGATGATTGACATCATTCCTCCGGTATCGAGGAGAACATGTCTGGTAGTGGATTGAGTGCTCACAGGATTCTGAAGAAGTGCTGAGGTAGTGAATAGTCTGGCTACCCATTGACTGGCTGAGTGGTAGTGACAATTGCATTGATGCTGGACTGATTCAGCTTTGAATTGTTGTTACTTGAGTCACAGATGGATTTGTGATGCGGTTTCGAGCACTGGCTGCACTTCCGATTACACTGCTGATCGAATGGATGAGGAGAAAGGCACTTGAAACAGACCTTTTTCTCTTTCAGAATTGACTTTCTCTGAGAGATTGAACTGATAGTGGGACAGTCGGAAAACTGGTGGTTGCCACAGTAAATGCATGGTGGAAACTTGACCGATTGTTTCGGCATGAATGATCTGGTATTCGCAGTTTCTGACACTGGATTGGGCCATCTCTGTTTCTGGTATGACAGATGATCAGATCGGGTTGAACTGAATGTTGACTTGAGTTTGGATATTTCGATGACTTCTCTGAGATCTGATTCAATGAGCTCGAGCGCTTCCATCATGGTAGAAGGCTCTTCTTTGTACATCTTCTCGAGATGTTTCGAGTGAATCGTGCCAGCGATTTGATTAATGAGGGCAAAGTTATCGACAAGTGATTTGTCATCTAACTGATGGATTTTATTGATCAAATCCTGAGTACAATCGAGTTGATGCTCGAAGCTGGATGATTTGGGTCTGATGGCAAATAGCTGATTGATCAAGATGGTGTTTGATCTTTTGCTCTTCTCAAATACTGATTTGAGTCGATCGATAGTCGGCTTGAGGTTCCTGGCCTCAGTTGGAATGCCTTGAACTGCTCTGAGTGCAGATCCCGTGAGAGCATTTCGGAGATGCACGAGTTTTTCGTGATCCGAAATGTGGGATTTCGACTCAATGATACTGGTGAACTGACTGTAGAATGATTCCCACTGAGTGGATTCTCCGTCAAATGGAGTGAGAGTGATGACTGGAGATTGTGGTCCCGACAATCTTGAGAGGATTGTGGGCAAATCATTTGAAATGAAATTCGAAATGGACTGATCAGGCTGAATGACAGCTGAGTGAGTGAATTGATTGGGCTGAATGACAGTTGAATGAGTGGAATGAGAAGAGAGAATGGACTCTCTCTGGATGCGAGATTTGACTCGGCAGAGAGCATCGTCAAGGGCATTGGTCATTTGATCTCTCATGGAAGTGAGGAATCGACCCTTGAGGTATACCTGATCATAGTAGAGATCCTCCTCCTCTCCATCCACGAGTTGCTCGAGAAGTCCATCTTCCGTCGTTTTTGCTGTCTTCTGGTCGGCCGTCTCAGTTGCCATTCGATCGACTTTACGTTGTAGTCTTTCCATAGCGTCATCGAAAGACTGGACAATAGTCCTGAGGCCGCTGAAGGCAGTGCGGAGCATGTTGTCCTTTGATTCGTGATCAGCATGATCGTTGATCTCTGAGCATGAGGCAATGATGGAATTGAAATCAGAAGTTGACTGTCTGATTTGTGAATGAAGGGCATGAATGCGCTCGTATTGAGGAGCGAAGAAACTGGTCATTGTGACTGAAGTGATTGAGTTCAGTGGTAGTGAATGAATAGTTGTTGCTGCCACGCGGGACTACTGGATGGGCTCTTGAATTGGTAGATGCACCATATGCGAACTCGTACTATCTTTCCACGATACTCAGAATGAAAACTACAGTATCGGCGATACTCGGTAGATGTCAGATGAGCAGGGACAAGCTTAGTATGAGTGTGACGCTGACTGATTGTACTGAGGTGTACGGTAGATGTTGTACGGTACGGTGTGATAGCTCAGTGAAGTAACAATGATAATTTATTATTACAAAGCCAGGGAAGGGGTAGGACGGGGAAGGGACGAGGTGAGGATACTGTAGTGAGATCCGCGAGGGATATTGTAGTGACTGTAGTGATACTGGAGTGACTGAGATCCTGAGGATCTATGACTGGCTGTGAGGGTCTTGGCCCTGCACAGTGGAAATGACTCGTAAGTGAAACGAGGAGAGGTTCAGTGTGACTCTCAGGATTGGGAAGAGACGCGCCCTTTTATAGGGGGCGGAGGAGGGAGTGAGCGCGCACACGCCTCGCGCTCTCGTCGTGAGGGATGAGAGGCGAGAGAGTGTGGGTAGGCGAGAGAGTCGCCAGACGGCGAAAGTGGGACAGGCGGGCGGAGCGGTGCCGAGAGAGTATGGGAGAGAGAGACGCCAGGGGGTGAAAGGACAGAAGGGCATGTCGCACCGCACCACAAATCGCGGCCTGGGACGACCAGGACTCGCTACCGTAGTTTGGTGACGCACATGGGGATTGAGGATTGAATTAATTATTGAATCATTGTGATGAATGAAAAAAGAGATAGCGATTTGTGTGAAAGTCGCTATAAGGTGAAGAGACAGCCCCCTTAGTTCTCGTTCCATTCATGAACGATCTCGCTTACTATGACCATAGAGATCCAAAAATTATCGGGAGCAGGCGAGGGGAGGATGGTTGGGCACAGTCCACCCCCCCCCCCTTTCTCCCTTTTCGGGAAGGCGTCATAAGAGGGGGTGCGTGCAAACAGATGCGCAGGGAAGGACACTTGGGAAGGGGGATCGATCACTTCTGGATGGAAGATCAGCGGGAGATCAGATGGATGCTGTTTTGAGGGCGAGTCATCAGAAGGAAGAAACCGGGAGGAGCGAATTTAATGAGCGACGATCGAAGAAGGAAAAGCGATCAAGTGGGAGCGTTTCAGCGATGGCTTTCTTATCCAGTGGGTTGCGAATACCGAGTGTCAACACTGGCAGGAAAAAACACTGGTCCTAGAAATCTCAGAATTTCCGTGTGACCAAAGGATCCCAAATTTCTCAAGCTGACTATTTCAGGGAAGACTTTCTAGGCAGTAAAAAGACCAGGAAAAGACAATTTCCTCTGTGAGAGAACGGAAAGAGGAGAGAACGGATGGAAGAGAGAGCTGGAATGAGAAAGGGGAAGATGTGGGGGTTAGTAGTATCAGATTTCACTGTAAGGAAAGAGTAGGAAACGTGTTGTTTGAACTGAGAAATCGGATAAAATGATGCAAAAAACCTTTAGAAATAAGAAATAATTCTCTGGGACCTTTTTGCACTTGGAATCACGAACTAAGTGTAAGTGCGAACGGAAAGTACACTGTTAATGCCAATCCCGCGTCCATTTCTGATGCGAGAACTACAAAATCGCGAGCGAATGTGAGGTACTGCGATGCATCGAGTGAGATGTCAGTACGAAAGTTGCTCAAGTACCGTTCGGCGCGAAAAAAAACGCAGAAATGAGCGATAGAGTAAAATAGAGAGGGCGCAGAGGGGAAGGGATGAGCGGTTCGCGAGGATCTTTATGCTTCTTGGGAGGTCAGAGCGGCGAGAGAGTGTGGAAAAGGAGGAGAGTCAGAGAGAGATCGAGAGACAATCATGAGCCTGTTCTGCACTCTCCTCACTGATCTACCGTGAGGTCGTGAGTCACAATTTGCCCTGAGGGAAAATTGGAAGAGAAGTTGAGAGAGCAGGAAGCAATGAGAGGCTGGACATGAATGATGAGACATTGGTGGATTACTTCATCATTCATTGAACACGTCTGTACTAATCAATTGATGATGAGAACATTAGAAGAATTATTAGATTGTTTCTACTGTATGAAAAGGCTTTGCGTATATGTTTCAAGAACTTTTGAAGATGACAAATGTTTCTAAAAAAAATAATCCCGCGTCGAAATCGCATTCAAATCAATTCTTTCCAAGCTTGAATGGGAAAAATTGACGCAAGACCGTAATGAATTCTCTCTCCATATTTCTCTCTCGGCAAGACGTCATCATAACATCATTACATTCCCCTAGCACGGGAGCGACAGAAATAGAGGGAAGACTGTACGGATTTAGTTCTCGGAAGAGATTCTAGAACCCCTAAAACTGGAAGCGGGAGATAAGCATAGATATGTAAATACTCTGAGGTGGGTCCAAGAATGCCGAAAGTTCGTGCGTTTAGCTAGATAAAAATTCAAAAAGTAAAAACTCGGATTGGGATATATTTCGCATATATTATTGAGAGATTCTACCCATCCTTGTGTTTCTGACAGGTTATATGCCCATAACCAAGTGAGGATCCGGGTCGGGTCTCTCCTCTCTCTTTCTCTGCGCTCTCTCGAAACTGCCTGCTCTCTCGCCCACTTTATTTCTCTAATAACCAGCGCACGCACCTCTGCATGCAGTGCAAGTACAAAAGACTCTCTCAATTTCATGTGCTCTCTCGCCAATCAGACAGAGTGAGAGAGAAAAAATGAGGAGATCACAGACAATGGTTTGATCAGGGAAGGACGAGGAATAGGATCAGCTCGGAGGTCGAGTATGAGGGACAAAGAGAGTCTCTACCTCTATTTGGAATAGTCCATCAATGCATGTGATAGCCAATGCAGAAAGAGAGACGGACAAAGGAGATTGTTCAGATGGCTTGAAAAGTGATGCGCGAAAATGGTTCAGACCATGGGAAAACGCCCAAATTTACGGCAGATTATTTAAGTGAAAATACATTGATTTTTTCGCAATCTTGATAGTAGCAACAAAAAATGAGAGAACGGTGTTCCATTTAGCGCAAACATGGTCGGTCTAAACGCGGAACTTCCAATCGAATACGCGCAACCGCTCCTAATTGATCCTATTTGCGCTCGAACTCTCTTCCTTTCGCGCGATCTTTTAATTTCCGTAGCCGGTAAGAAAGCGAGTGAAGTGAAGAGAGGCACACTGTGAACCGCAATCGGAACTTCTCCGTATTTTTTTGGCCGAGGGTCAGAATATTGAGGAGTGGGGAATGAGTGCATAAATGAGAGAAATTCGAAACGTTCCAAACTCGGGGCCTCGCGTATTCCGGAGTGCAGTGCAGTAACTGGTTGGGTTGTGCCATAGGAGGAGGGGGGGGGGGTGAGGGGAGGGGTGGAATGAGAGGGAGGTAGATAGTGGGAACAAGTGTTTTTGATGCGAGCACACAATAATGAGGAGATGATGATGAGTAAGTGGACAAGAGGAGCGAAGTCAAGGATCGGGAAGAGGTGTCTCGAGAGTTCCGGCACTGGCTTTTCGATGAAATTTATTGAAAGAAGAAAAAAAAGGCAAAAATGAGTAAGAGAGTACCGGGATGCCAGTTGATTTTTATTAGAAATTGAATTGAAGTTCGAGACTCGAATAGGTGTTCCAGTGGGCAGAGAAAAGCTATGAAATAATATACGATCTTCCTAGATACTAACGCGAACGGATGTTTCGGTGGATAGGTTGCAGGCACCAACTCCATTGTGAGTGGTAATAAGTACAACTATGGATTGGAGATGATCGAGGATTGAAAGAGTCTTGAGCAAAGGTAGTAAGCGAATGACCAAAGGGCGGAATTAGCCCTACTCCTCCATCCATTGACCCCACCTCGAGTGAAAGGAATGGATGACCACAGCCGGCTCTTCCCTTTTTTCTTTAGCGCTCTTCCAACAAATGATCAGGCACTCCACGATCAGTGTACTCACTCGTCCTCTTTGATCAAATCATGGATGACTCTCCCAAGTTCCCCTGCTCTCTAGCCGCTCTGATTGATGATACAGATTTACAGATACAGATTGATCCTGAAATCAGGATGGTAACTGTAGGGATGGGAGTGGGATCTTCGTACTCAGAGTGAGAACCTTCAAATGAAAGGCCGATCACTCGAAAAGATCCCCCTTTTTTCCTGCAACCGATCGGCGATCATGCGCGTAAAAGTGTAGTGGAAAACACATCGGCGAAATCAAAGAAATGGAAAATGTTGGCCGATCTCGAAATAGAAACGTAGTTATCGTACCGAATGAAAATTTCGGTACGAATCGCAAAAAATTGGCAAAAATTGGCAATTTTGGTTACTTTTGAAAATATCGTTCAAAACACAATTTCCTGAGCCGTCTTTGGGCTCGTTCGACGCGCCGTAGCGTTCTCTACAGGTTTTCATTATTAAAAATAATTAAATAACCTTAAAAAGTCATGAAAATCATTAAAAAAGACTTTGTATCGTTACGGTGGTTAGCATTTGTAGTTTGTAGTTTGCAAAAATTTAGAAATTTCTGCTAACCACAGTAATGATAGCATATCATTTTTAATTATTTTCGTGCTTTTCTAAAGTTATTTATCTATTTTTAATAATAAGAAGTGATAGAGTACGCGACGGCGCATCGAACATGCCCAAAGACGTCTCAGGAAATTGTGTTTTGAACGATTCACTGGAAAAAGTAACCAAAAATTGCCAATTTTTGTCAATTTTTCGCGATTCGTACCGAAATTTTCATTCGGTACGATATTTTCTCGACGAACTAATGACAGTTTAGAGCAGTTTGGGAGTAAATACGCTCACTTTTCGTAAATCATAGATGAAAATAGTACAATACTAGTATCGCCTTGCTTGTGGCTACTACTGACCAGTCTCGAGTTACATGGCAGGTATGTGTACCTACCAGTGGTCTGACACTCTCTCCATTTCGCGTGTTCTCTCACTTTCTCTGCCCGGCAAGAGACACTATAATTTGAGGAGAGCAACACTCCTGTCGGTGACTCATGAAGCCACTCGCTAATGAATGGGCCAATTAATCCTGTTTATGGTTGTACAATCTCTTACTTATTTGTGGGAGGGGATAACGAGTCTCTCTCTTGGGTTTTTGACACACTTTACAAGAAGGAATAAATAGAGGCCGAAGTGAAGGTCAGCTATGAAATGGCCTAGGTCAGAGAAGATGAGAGATCAGGCAGATTTGAGAAAGTCAGACGAAAAATGGCAGAAAGTGGCTAATTCATGTCGCTCTTTTGCGCGAGAAAGATGCGAAATGGCGTTCTTCCTTCTCGCGTAGTGAGAATAACCTCATAAAGCGAGCAGCGGGCGGTGATCTTTGATCTTTGATCTCTTCGTCTCTATGATCCTTCCTCTTGATAGTCACTGTTTTGACTGCTGGATGGCACTTGAAGACGCCTACGGCTTGAAAAGCCACCAGAATTTCATTTCTCCATTTTGTATTATCTCTCATCAGTTAGAGAAACGAGAAAGTGTTACAATATGAGAAGGGCAGACAATTGTTTCGAAAAGTCATTTCTGTTCAAATCGGTGCATTTATGATAAAATGAGAATAGCTTCTCGATTTTGAAATCTTCCCGTTCCAATTGGAACAGGTAATGTAATTTTCCAATGATGCGAAAATAGCTTTTCCGATTTTCCAATCCGGAATTTCCGGATTCCGGAAATGATAAATAGAAATATTCATAAATCACCTCTTATCCAGATTGCGCTTGCTCATTGGATTGTTGTCGGGTGGCCAGGCCTCGAGACTCTGCTTTTCTGAGAAAAACGATAATATGATAGGGCTGATAAGGTTATCAAAACAAGCGAGCATTAGCCGATAAAACCGGGATTCTGTAAGAGGGAGAGAAGTGAGACTGTGAATAGATTGACTGACAGTCACACGGCACTGATACCATGGATACGGTGGTAATAACACAGTGAAAAATGAAGGAAAGGAGGTAAATAGTGAGTGCAGAAAGCAGTAGCTGTTCAGATTGCAGGCGAAATTCAATTAGCTTTCAGAAGGAAAGATCACCGACCTTTGCCCATGTCCAGGGATTCTTGCGGGGCGACCTTCAGTGCTAAAATAATAATGTAATTAATGTAATTAATTATGCAATATTAAAAAAAAATTAGGGATGACAGAGGAGCATCCTAGGAAAAAATAATAAGGAAATGACATACACAAACGAAAATTACACCAGATTGAAAGAAGTTATGATGTGAGAAAGAATGACTCAGAATCTCAAAATCACACGGGGCAGAAGGAAGTTTGGTAATGGAGAGATGAGGAGGTGCGAGTGAGTTTCTATAGAGACGAATTCCTTTCCCCTCCTTCCTCCTCTCCTCCCTTCCCGCCTCTGGGGAAATGATAGCTCTGCGCTAGAGTCAGCCATCTACAACTCTATCTGTTTTGCGTTATCCCTAGGTCTGATTGGGGAGAGCTGAAAATCTGAAAAAGTTGTGGAGGAGAACATGGTAATTAGAGAGGATTCGAGTTCAGAATACCGGAAATCGCATCTTATTGTTAGAATAAAATAACACCGGTAGGATAAAATAACGAGACGATTATCCGAATATCCAAATCAAAACAATCAGCATCTTCTGAAAATGAGCTATCGAAGTGAATCGAACAACTAGACGTATGAATGAGTAGATACTCTATCTCCACCTGAGAGCTAATTAGAGGTGTTATTCGATCATTGAATGTGATTACGATAAAAACCGAATGTTAAAGGGGGAGGGGCACGAATCAAAATTGGTGGGTCCCACCACGACATGCCTGCACCCAGCTGTAACATACGGTAATCAGCACTCAGGTTGACTCGGTCCTCTCCCTAACATAGCCAACTAGGAATAGCTCACATCATGGGCCGTAGCCAAGTGGTTTACGCTTTTGCCTGTCTGTACAGCACCCGCTGGTTCGACTCCCGCCCAGTGCATCTTCACTATTGCTGCTATTTTCGACAGAAAATCCAATGAAATCAATTCGAAAGTACAGTACCCTAAATTGTGCCTGCACAATCAATGTAACTTCAAAAATCCGTAGCGAGGTTCAGAGGCAATTCTAGCACTTGGGATAAAGTGATCTCTGATCGGGTACAGGATCCCTATCACTCCACAGGCTCAGTTTATGTGCGAAAATATTCGTGCCCCTCCCCCTTTAATGATGATTTATTATCACAATTTCTGAAAAAAGTGATGTTGGTTTGATTCAAATTTTTCGAAATAGATACCTTAAAAAAAGTCTTGTACTGTTTCCGGTTTCTAAAAACGTTAAATTATCGTATCACGACAATTATGTTCTCTGAACTGGAGATGTTGTGTTGACTATCGAGTAGCCACAATGTAGCTGGTTCGATGGTGTGAAATAGAGCAGATGAGAGTTTCGCACCCAGTCATCAGCAGATGCACTTTTACTTCCTTGCCACACCTTTTTTCATATAATCTCAAGATCAGACATTATGCACATGCATACAAAATGCACATACACCTCACAAGTAATATCATCGTCTTAGCACAAATCGTCACAGAATCTCCGAATCAAATCAACACGGCGATAATGTTCCTCGGAATACTCGAGAGGTCTGCCTGACCGGGGAGGGATCATTCTGAATTGAGAGAGTACGATGACTCGACTTGAGAAGACGTCACTCAAAAGACCAACCGTTCCAGTGTCTTTAAAAGTGCAAGATGTGGTTGTGATCTCTTCATTTCACGTACTTTTTCATCGGTCTGAGGGCAAGAACATCACTTTTCGAACGACCAATCGTTCCAGTGCCTTTAAAAGTACGAGATGTGAGCACGATACAAGATGGTCTCTTCATTTCACCTCCACTCACAGGCTAGAGCGAGGAGTGAGCTTTTGGAATGAAGAGAGTTTGAATATTCCTTAAATTTGATGCACGAGATGTATCATCGTTCTCACTCACAGACAAGAATGTAAAGATTCCATGAATTTGCCATTGGCTCAACAATACCATCTCTTTTTCCAACGACCAACTGTTCCAGTGTGCCTTTTGAAGAGCGCTATCACGTCATGAAGTATGTACACATGCAGTAAACCCTTGAGTCAGGACGAGTAACAGCTCTCCAGGTTTACGTGGTTACTGACCAGAAGTGCTTGGCACACAGCTGTAAAAGCTAAAACGTTCCAGTTTAACCTTCACAACTCGCCAAACACTTCCAAGTTCGCTTGAGATGGCCGAATGCGCGCTTTTAGGTAAGTTCGCGTTTCCTAAATGCAGAATCCAACTGACACAGTAAATTATCTAGGAATTTGACCCAACGTTGAACTTTTCACGCAGGATTCCTTAAGCATTCTAACCAGCGAGCTTAATAAGGTTAAATTTTCAAATTGGCGAACAGCATCTGACACACACTGAACGCAATTGTGCTTATAAACTTCCGCAATGAGGGTGTATCCTTGCGATCAACTTTTCACAGAGCTTTTCTTCCCTGACCATTTCAACAAATGCTGAGCACATGCTTGATCACTGCTTCTCCGCACTGTGTTGGTGAAGCTATCATGATTCTGAATTGCAAATGTGTTATGGATAATTAGTAAATTTATGAATTTGTATTCATTAGGAAAAGGGTAAAGGGTGTGTCCGTGCGATTAACTTTTCTCACAGAGCTTTTATTCCCTAACACGCAAGAGTGAACACAAAATGAGGAGCGCACGCTTGATCTCTGCTTCTCAGCATTCGCGATCAACTTTTCACACCGCATGTATACTCAGACTAGGCAGACAGCACATCAAATGAGGAGCGCACACTCACTTCTCGCCCTTCGCACACGCTCGATCTATCTACTGCCATTATCACACTCTCTATCGTCCCGAGTTTCCTTGTTGCTGCCATTAGCTCTCTTGTTCTTCCGCAGTGATTGATACCGATCATCTTTCCTATCAAATTCGCTATTATTTCCTGGAATCAATAAACTTCTCAAAAGGATGGTTTTTCTATCAAAGAAGTATTCTTCTAAAATCTTGAAATCAAGGAAAATATTGAGTTCCGATGGTGTGCAGATAAAGCGAAGTAATCCTCTTCGCTCGTTGTCTGAACTGAATAAATTTGTCGCGGCTCGATCACACTTTCCATCACATGTTCTCTAGTTCACAGCGAATTTATTCGAGCATCAAAGCTATCATTTTTTTCGTTTTTTTTTGTTAAAATCATTGCAGAAATGGCGCAGCACCAGAAAACGCCAAGGCTTTGCGAAGTTTTGATGAGATTTTCGGCATCGTCGGCGGCTACGGTCGATACAGCTCATGATGTTGATCGTTTTGCAGGTATTTCTCAAAATTATTTAATTATTAATTGTAATTTTGTTGTATCTACAACGGCACCACTAGTAAGACAATAATCATTGAGTATCCACTATTTATTTATTAATTTTTCAATTGTTAAATTTATTAATTAATTTCAGTACTCGATGATAAACCTCGCGGGAAACTACGTATTCGTTTCATTCGCGGCGCTTCGGCCAACCTGCAATGACGCAGGCTACAATGTGAGGCGGTTTGGCTATCTGCTTTGAAAAAAAAAAACTGATCTGACTCCTTCTGTTTGTATTGTAGTCAAAAATTTAATTAAAACACCCTAAAATGCATCGAACAGCAGGGTTTTTTTTGGCCCGGGCTACGATAGCTCTGAATGTGACTGGGCCAAAAACAGAAAATGCTCAGTACCTAGTTGTTCGAGATGTGTCTAGACGACCTCAATCGATTTTCAAAAAATCGTCGATTTGGTAGGCAAGCTCCTCTGACGCTTGTTCCATCCTCTCATCCTGCTCCAATCTCACCCGTCCCTCCTTCCACACACTTATGAGGACGGACAGTTTGTCTGCCCCACAGCGACGATACCACACAATCTGCAGACAGTGCAGGTTCGATCACCTTTTTATTTTTATTTTTTGACGATCTGAAGTGATAGGGGTTATTAGGCAGCTTCATCTGATTGAAGAGCATTCAAAATGGGGGAAAAACTAGCACACTCGTATTGCCTGCCGTCGGCGAAAAAAATTCCACAATCTGTCTCTTTTGGCGTTGAGAATCGACGAGGTAATACAGAATAGGAGAAACAAGATAATTTCGTCGCTACTTGAAACACATCCAAAATCGGGAGAATAACTAACACACTCGATTTGTACGCTAAATATATTCCATAGTTTGCAGAGTGTGCAAGTTTTGAAGAATTTCGATCCATTTTATTGTATTATTTACTTTTGAGAGTAAAAGTGCGAAACACTAAAGTTTCGAGGAAACAGGCACTTTTCGACGCTGAAATTGACGCGACAGCCCTAACTATCACAGAGTTCAAAATACGGCAAATCGTATCTTCATTTCACACACTCTCTCGTCAATCTGACCGATGAGAGAGTGCGCGAAATGATGAGACGATTACCCGTATTTCGAACTCCACCATAAATAATTTCATGCCATCGGTTCGGCTGTGGGCGCGGCGATCGGTGGGCATCTGGCGGACGAGTACGGAAGGTGATCAATTGGCATTTACCGGCTCCGGTCCACTCTCTCAAAAAATGACTGTTTCCTAGTTCCGACTCCGGCAAAAAATGTCTATATACCGGATCTTTTGACGGCTCTGGCGTGTTTTTTTTAGTTCCTCGGCCTACGACTCCGGGGTTTTTGACAGCGTTGACAAATACTAGCCCCTTGGACTATTTAACGGTTCCGGCTCCAGTGAATTTCACGGCTCTGATCGGAAAATTGGCCAGGAAATGGGTGACGTATTCGGGCGCGGTGCAGATGGTTGGCTTCGGACTGCTGGGAGCGGCGGCGCATAATTGGTGAGTAGAGTTCTCATGATGAAATTGATTCCGGAATTCCAATAATATAAAGAAGGCAAGAAACTGTCTGTAAACAAGAGAGGAAAGACAGGAAAGGGTAGACCAGCTGCAGACTAGATAGACCCACAATCCCACAAACCCCGGACTCTGTGTACGCCCAACGGCCCCTGCTTCTTTAGAGATCAACAACGATTGTCTGGGTATCTCAACCTTGTCAGCGAAGAGACACCTTACAACACACGACAAAAACTAGCAAGTGAAGAAGACAGGGAAGGAGAGGGGCGGGGTTTTATCCCTCCTCTCCTCTGCCTGTCTCCCCCTCTCCCCCCCGAGTGAATGATGAAAAGGCGAGCCTGATCGCACCATCCCCTGCTCGGCCCAGAAGGTGGCCGAGGACAGGGGATAGGTTACGATCTTACTCGTGAAAGAGTACAAATAAGAAGAACAAAGAGTTTTGACTGCTCTGTGGCGAGAGAGTGTGAATAATGAAGAGTGTGTTGGAATTCCAATGGAATTCTAATCCAATTAAATTCGAAGAAGAGAACCCTATTGGTGAGTACAATCCTATCCAGAAAACAGTGATCCATCAGACGCGCAGGCACATGATCTTCATAGCGCACACTTACATTGGGAACTGTTGGCCACTAATAATTTAACTGATTAGTTTTTGAGATACCGAATTCGCGGAAAATAATGAAAAAGTTAATGTGAACGTCGCAGGTACATTCTAGCGATAGCGATGGCCGGCATGGGCTTCTCCTATGGGGTGAGTACGGGATATCAACTAATATATTTTGTTTCGATAATTATCATCCTCAAAAAACGAATGTGTTTTCAAGGTGTACAACGACGTTGGGATGGCGCTCGCTTCGGAGTGCGTTGGCATGAGGTGAGCGAGCACTGTTGTACCTTCATTTAAAGGGGAGAGGCACGAATCGCGTCGATATGCAAAGTGAGGCGGAGCGCTCTCCTCATTTTGCACGCTCTCTAGCTCCTTGCCTGCGCTTCAGGGTGACTTGGCAATAGCCAATCGAGTATATCTCGGTTTAGACGAAAATTGAAAACATGAGAGTTTCGAACGCGTTATGGGGTGTTCATGCCACACCGTCTGACATCGAAAACTCAGTTAGCCAGATATTCGTGCCATCCCTTCATTTAAATACGAGTAGCCGCCTATAATTGGCGTAGGAAGATGAGAAATGTCAGAGGAGGGATACACAATTATTTTGATGACACCTAGCTTGTAAATAAATATGATTTAGGCGAAAGATAGGAAAGTGATGTAAGGAACTAGTTTCGAAAGCAAAACTTTCGTCAAATGTTTGTCTTCCAGATATCGCATCCTGCAGACGCTCAGCTTCCAGTGGTCCCTAGCGCTGATGGTGAGAGAAGAATTCATCATTTTACACATATTTTCGAACTTTTCTGATCATTTGTCAATGGAATAGCAACAGCTCATTGTGAAAAAAATGAATAAGACATCATGTCTTTCATTTGGATTGTGAAATTGTTAAGCAGAAAAATTTGAGATCAACTCTCTGCTCGCCTATTTCACCGCGTCGTGGAGGGGATTCCTTACGGCGACCAATCTGTTGGGTGAGCATCACCTTATGGGCTTCCTAATAGCGTTGTCACCGAATAGGCTACCTAAGAATTCACCTAAAAGACCACCTAACTTGTAGGTTGTATTAGGTGAGCAATACCAGAGCTTCGAACTGGGCAATGTCTTCATTTCATTGTCATTCTAGTCATTGCATACAAAGAGCTCAGTTGGCACCTGTGCTACCATAGGAAAACATGCAGGATATTATTTCTACTTTCTAAATTACTTATTCCCTTCAGGCCTGCCCGTGATCTTCATCATTCCCTTCTGGTTGGAGTCGCCGCGGTGGCTGATCCAGAAGAAGCGGGTCGAAGAGGTTAGTACATTTTTCGTATTGAATTCATCGTCATAAATGGCTTCTGGTAGTTCCAGATAGTGAACAATTCGCGCATAAAAAGGCAAAAAAATGAAAATTGTAGGCAGCTGACAGTCTGAATAAGATGATGGCGAGGAACGGGGAGAGTAAGAGATTCACGGGCGAGGATTTGATGGAGATCGAATTGGATGAAGTACAGAGGTACATTCTGTTTATTTCGAATGGATTCCAATTTTTTATTGAAAACAATCTGTTTTTCTGTGCACCAGGAGTTCTCGATCCCGTTAGTGCGCAACTGAATCATGTGATTCCAGTCGCCCCTACTCGTGCTCCGACCTCTTCTCCACCCGTCAACTCTCCCTGTACTCACTCGTCATGATCCTGTCCGCGCTAACCATCGAAATCTCAGTGGCGATCATTATATTTGATGTGCAGGTGAATTCCTTTTTAAATTTTACAATTATTGCAGCAAATAATTATAAATACAGGTGCTCACGGGAAATCCCTTCGTGAACATCGCCATGTATGGAGCACTGAGGTACACATTCCTTATTTTTGCTTATTTTCGAAAATCTAATTCAGACTGTGGACTACTAAGTAGCTTTTTGCTCGGTATCGTAGGCACAGTTTCAAAAATAAGATATCGTTCCAGATTGTGGGTGCCTCCCTTCCTCTTCCTCACCGATGGCAAGATGCACGTCTTCGGAAGGAGAGCCATGTTCTTGGCATCGCAAGGTTGATTTTTTTCGGCACTTCTCAGTTTTTGGCTCTGCTTTTTCTCGCAGAGTATTCCTTCCCTATCATTCTCGTTCCCTAATCCCATCACAGCTAAAAAGCAGAAAAGGACCGATTTTCCTTTCTAGAATCAAACTTCTTGTGAATAATTTGTTCATCTTGTAGGCAGATTTTCGAAAATTAAAAAAACATTTGCATTCTTCATTGATCCTACTCAGGCACGACCTTTACTTGTTACTTATTAGGTCATCATTGCAACTTTTGACACTATTATGGACAAGCAGTTAGAAAAGATTGAGTAATCAAGACGAGACATCAAGAGAGATAACAAAGAAGTTTGACCATATCTCAGGCACGACCCTAACCCTGTTCCTGATGGCCCTCCTCTTCGATGGGTTAATCCAACCCTCCGTTCGCTCCGCACTTCTCATCATTGCAGGCATCGTCAATTCCGGCGTGCACTTTACGATTTATAAACAGTTAGTTTTTTTAGACATTCACTACTTTTCCTGGACATAGATTAGAACAATTATGAAAAAGCCTGAATTTTCGTAATTGCTCAGTATCGTACATCGCCCACATTACCGAACAAACGAACATTTTTTGGCTCTGTAGTAGAAGAAGGGTCCGAAAAAAATAGAAAGGTCCCAAAAATGAAAGAGAGGTCCCAAAAATGAAAGAAAGGTCCCAAAAATGAAAGAGAGGTCCCAAAAATGAAAGAAAGGTCCCAAAAATGAAAGAAAGGTCTCAAAAATGAAAGAAAGGTCCCAAAAATGAAAGAGAGGTCCCAAAAAAATTTGAAAGAAATAGAAAGGTCCCAAAAATAGAAAGGTCCCGAAATTGAAAGAAAGGTCCCAAAAAATTGATAGAAAGGTCCCAAAATTGAAAGAAAGGTCCCATAAATAGAGAGGTCGCTTACCATTATAGAACAGATGAAAATAGAAAGGTCCCAAAAATATCGTTTGAAAATAGAGAGGTCCCAAAAATGTATTTGAAAATAGAAAGGTCCCAAAAACTGCGTTTGAAAATAGAAAGGTCCCAAAAGGAGATTTGAAAAATTGAAAGGTCCCAAATCAAGCAGTAAAAAAATCGAAAAAAATCAGGAGAAAGATCCTTGTGCATTTATCTTTATAGCATAGTACATTTCCATGCGTTGGACGACTCTAGATGTCTATAGAAAATAAAATGCTTAGGCTTAGGCTTAGGAAATACGCATGCTTAGGCCGGCGTTTCGCACATGTCCCCGTACAACACGCAGCTTAGTGAAGCTTCTCGCGCAGCGTAGGCCGGCGTTTGAGTATTTTCCCATAAATACTGCAATGAAAGGTCGCGCCCTGAAAAGTGCTAAACGCCGGCCTAAGGTTTGATGGACGCCTCCTTAAGCTGCGTGTAGTACGGGAAATGCGCGAAACGCCGGCCTAAGCATGCGTATTTCCTAAGCCTAAGCCTAAGCATTTTATTTTCTATAGATGCATAGTGGCGTCCAACGCTTGGAAATGGTGCATAGCGCACTACACACTATAGTCGAAAAATCAGAGCAGAAAACAATGGGACCGCTATATTTATGGAAATCTGTTGGGACCATTATTTTTTAATACCTTTATTTTGGACCAGTATATTATATAATGATGGCCATAACATGTGAAACGTGCGAGAAGCCTGTTGACACTGAAGTAGGACACTGCAGAACGCATTCAGGCAGGAGAAAACTTCAGTTTAGGGAGTCGTTTCGCACAGATATTTCTGAGTAGGGACCTTTCTATTTTCGAACACCTATTATGGGACCTTTCTATTTTCAAACACAATTTTTGGGACCTTTCTATTTTCATATGATGTTTTTGGGACCTTTCTATTTTGGGACCTTTCTATCATCATGGGACCTTTCTATTTTTCACTGTCTTGTCATACCATTTTTGAAACCAAGGGACCTTTCTATCGTGGAAGGGACCTTTCTATTTTTTTGCCCTATTTTGGGACCTTTCTTTCAATTTTGGGACCTTTCTATCCTATGGGACCTTTCTATTTTCATGATACGCTGGGACCTTTCTTTCGTGGGACCTCTCTTTCATTTTTGGGACCTTTCTTTCATTTTTGGGACCTTTCTTTCATTTTTGGGACCTCTCTTTAATTTTTGGGACCTTTCTTTCATTTTTGGGACCTTTCTTTCATTTTTGGGACCTCTCTTTCATTTTTGGGACCTTTCTATTTTTTCGGACCCTTCTTCTACTACAGAGCCCATTTTTTACTTTTTTTACTTTTTTCAAAGTCAGCGAATTCGCATCGAATATTCCTAATTATTGTTTCATATTGTCCACCCACAATTCCGCGTGATTTTTAAAATTGAACGGTGAAATATTTATTTAAATGGGTGAAAAATTGGAGCCGCATGAGCGAAAAGTGATGCCGGAAGGGTGATTACTGTAGAGCCGGCGTTTAGGCTTTACTTGGAGCCAGCTGCCCCACTTTTCGCCACTTTCGACTCCAATTTTTCACCCATTTAAATAAATATTTCACCGTTCAATTTTAAAAATCACGCGGAATTGTGGGTGGACAAAAAAATATGAAACAAAAATTAGGAATATTCGATGCGAATTCGCAGACTTTAATAAAAGTAAAAAAAGTAAAAAATGTTCGTTTGTTCGGTAATGTGGGCAATGTACGATTGTTGTGAATTCTGGGGACATAATAACCTTGCAGATACTGCATTGAGCTTTTCCCCACAGTGATGCGGGGCGTCGCTGTCGGGTCCTTCGGAGTTGTGGAGAAGATTGGAGGAGCGATCGCTCCTCAATTGGTAGTTTTTTTATGTCTATAAACTATACATGAACAGTTATGGAAACGTACATTGCGCATGAGAATAGATGATATGAAGTAATAGATAAAAGAGTGTCAATGAATGATCATTGTAGATCATCCTATCCCATCAGTACTGGCCGGGTATCTCGGCCTCTGTTGCAATCACAATTTTATCTGCATCGTTGATATCCGGATATCTGATTCTACCGGAGACTAGGGATCAGGTATCTTAAAATTTTAAGTGTCTTCTCTGGTATGCAAATTGCACAACTACCTTGAAAAGTTTGAATTATAATTGTGGGATCAATCGAAAATTGAAACGGTTTCAGAACCTACCGGACACAAAACGCACCGTGCCACAATGAAGATCATTTGGTCTATTAGGCGTTTCAATTCGCATCGTTGAGTGTACATTACGTCGATAAATAATTGGTTTCAATGGTGAAAATTCTCTGCACTGAAAAATAAAAAAAGAAAATCGCAATCCTGACGAAAACAAGAGACAAGCATTTTGTTTGCTTAGTTTACATGCCATCTCTCACGTAAAAACGCAAAACAACGGTTAATCCCTCACTTTACATGTTTTCTTGCATGCTAATTCTTCCTCCTCCTCATACCATCGTTCCCTTTATTCACCTCATTCCTCATTCTCGTCTCCTTTCCTCTTTCGATGCGGTGGCTGGGAATCATCGCTCTCTTACTGCTGGCATTGGTATGTTTACCCGGACCACAACTTGAGTATCCCATGCTCCGATCTGTGTTCCATGGATCTACCGTATCACCTACAGTATCATTGGGCCACTACAGTACCGTTCAATTCGGTCATTCATATGTGAGAGACAATTCCTGGAACTAGCCGTAATGTCCAACCAATCATGTCCGAGCTAATCTCGGACAGCTCAGATCCGAGATGGTTGGACTCGTGAGAAAGATCACAGATCAAAATAGTTTTTGTTTGCTCATTCTCTGTCATTTCGAGTGCAATAACAAGTGCATTGACCATTCCATTGAACCATGTGCAGGTAAAATGATAGGGGTCTATGTGTTGTTTGTGCACTCGTTCCTATTCAAATTCAAGTTTCTCATGTGTTTATCAATCAATGAGGGTTCACTGGGATACTGTAGGCCCACTATGGGGTACTGTAGGGATACCGTGATATGAGATACCGTATCCCATTCACTATGAGTTGGTATACTGTAGAATTGCTGTAAGCAATTTGAAGAGTACGGTGGATCCTTACTTCAAGTTTCATAAATGTTCCTTTACATAATTCAAGTGGTCTCTTTGTAGGTACCGCCATGCTCGAGTGACGGGAATCAATCAATTACAAGTGTCATCCCCTCTGTCATCTCATCAGTCAACAATGCAACAGACGATGTGAGATCCACACTGCTCAACTCTACCGATGAGGTTCGTTCAAGAGAGATCAAAGACCAAGTATCTATCAAAGATCACCGCCTTCAGGCTTCACCAACTGCCTCTACCGTCGACCCGCCAGTCGACAATTTAACCGCTGTAAACCCTATGCTGGAAGAAGGACCGACATTAGAGCAAGGAAATGAGACCGAGGTTTGCCTACCGTATCATTCGATCACTAACTGATTATTTTTAGTACTCCTCAATCCATAAAGTACTCGAATCGTCTCAGGAGGATGATGATCATGTAACGGACGAAGAGGTGTGATTGATTTAGTATCGTTTTTGATACCAAATGATTGCCGTTTTGAGCGCGCATCTTACTATTTTAATTTTTTTGCAGGCTGATGAGTCTGAAGCAGATAACGTTCAAGCCGAGCCGTCCCGGTCCAGAGATGTTGAGGTATCGATTGAGATACATAGCATGAAAGCTAGACGTCTAAAATGGATTACATCGTATCTTAATTTGTGCTAATTGTACAAACAGCCTCCGGATTGTTAAATATGCTTATAAAATCTCTCTTTTCTCAGTCGCAACCTCAATCGGCCGAGGCCCCACCCGCTCAAACCACCAATTCTTCCGATCTGGAGAATCTCTCTGCTGATAATCTACTGATTATGCTGAATAAAGAAAATGCAACGTTACAAGCAGCGAAAGATGCCACTTCGAAAGCCCGAGATGAGCTGACAAAGAGCGAAAAAGCGGCTGAACAGCCAAACAAAGATTATGAAGAAAAGAAGAAGAAATGGGAGGAATTAGAGGCGGTTGCAGTAGAGAAGGAAACGGCTGATCGAGAATTCAAAGTCGCAAGCAAGAATGTCAGGGAATTTTCGAGGATATTCAAAACGGCGGAAAGAGAATTGGCGACAACTGAAGAGAGGCTCGAACAGGCAAATAAAGACAAAGATGACAGACCGAATTGGCCAAGCCAATTGCAAAATGCGCAACTTACACTCCGAAATAAGAAGAATGAAGAGCAACCACTTAGAGACCGAATAACTTCATTGGAAACTGACCTAGCTGACAAGAAAGACGAGTGGAATGAAGCTTTGGCGGATGTTAAAGTTGCACAAGGCACATACGATACTGATAAGTGTGATGAAGCTCCCCAATCAACTTCCAATCTATGTGATGGCATGCGACGAGCCAAAGATAAACTCGATGGACTAGCTGATCAAGCGAAAAGTGTGTATGATGGGGTTGAACTGCGACTGAATACCACGAAGAGAGATCTAGAAACTCTTCTGAGTGACATAAAAGGATTCGAAAATGAAATTAACCGATTAAATGGAAATATTCGAGATAAAACTGAGGGTACTATCAACATGGAAATACGTGAACTTGAGGAAGTATTCAAAAGCAAGAAAGCAATTTATGAAAATGCAAAGACTAAGAAGGAAGAAGCAAAGGGTGAATTGGTGAAGAAAAAGGCAGCTAAGGAAGCCGCAGAGCAAAGCGATGGAGGAATTTCTTCTCAAGCCGCGAGGCAAGCGGCGTTCAGAGCAAATACGATTATGAATGAAGCAGAAACAGAAAAGAAAAATGCAGATGAAAAGGTCAAAGGTCAGAAGAAAATATTGGAGAGCGCTGAACAGAAGGAGGCAGAACTAAAGACGATATTGGTCTATCTTGAGAAGGCTCACGCGGAAGCATTGCAAAAGGATGAAGCAAGGAAAAGGGCTGATCTTAAGACTGGGTACGATATATACTTTATATGATTCGCATTTGTTTCCGCTGACGATTGAGATAAAATGTGACTAAAATTTTACGATTTTATATCAATTACCTATTTGCAGGTCAGGTCCGCTCATAATTGGCTTGAGCATTGGCGGGTTCGTTGTGCTGGTCGGCTTAGGAATCGGCGGCTTCTTCTTGTATGGACGTATTAAGAAGACGGGAAACGGACCGGAAGTCAAGAAAAATAAATGTTGTTCGATAGTTTTCGAAAAGTTGAAATTATGCTTAATTTAGTGAAAAGCCGAACTCCTTCTACGCCAGCTCCCCCGGGTCCGGAAGGCACACCGCTCGTTTCCGACACTCAAAAGTGAGCTATATTTCGAGTTTGAATTTAACTTTTAGTCAATGATATGTGTCTCGCTTCATTGCAGAACGTCCGCTACACCAGCCACGGAAAATGCCCCTACGCCGGCTGGCCCACCAGCACCTACAGTAGACCCTGTAGCCCCTGCAGCACCTCCGACCGCAGCTCCAGCTGCAGACACTCCTGCCGCAGTCCCTTCCCAAAATCCGGCTCTTGGTCCTGACATTGTTCTAGCCCAAGTCGATGGCTTCGCGACTCTCCAACCGGTTAATGTAACGAAGGTAATAGCAGACTTTTTTTAAATCTCACCAATCCTGCTCCAACGAAGATATTTTTGCTGAAGAATTTTTTTTTCAGATCTTCAAGAAACCAGAAAAAGGAAAAGTACAAAAAGGAGTTAGTGCAGAACTTCCGATTCCGGATTACAAGGATGAAGTAAGTCAAATAATTGCAAGGAATAAGTGAAAAAGTTTCACAAAAGGTTTCAAAAAGGAATTAGTGCATGGCCGAAATAAAGTAATCAAATTTGCAATGCACTGCTTGTTGAGCTCTTCGTAGAAGGCGAGGAACCGTTCAAAATTGACCCGAAGCATTTCTTGTGGAAGGGAGCGCTAATTAGAAGGAGCAGATGGCACGGAGCTCCGGTTTGTTATATTTTATTTTTTAAATCAATTTTTCAAAAAATAAATGGTGTGCGCGCCCAAGTTGCGACCAAGCTTAAGAGCATTTTGGAAATTTGCGTTGATCCAACTTGGGAGCGCACATCGGCGACTTTAGATTTCCATGTACAAATGTAAAATAGTTTACTTTTCATTGCAGACTCACCTTTTGGAGGGCAAGACTTTCCCGGAACGTTTGGAAAGGATCTACTTCGATAAAAAAGCAAATTTTGCTTACGAGATCGGATCAAATGAGATAATGGAGGTATGTATTTAGATCAATTTTTTTGCAATAAATGTAGATTTTTTTAAATTTAAAAAAATACATCTCGCAGACTCGCGTTTACCGACAACAATAATCCAGAAATTGCATTTCAGGATGGCGGACCGCCTTCTGACTCTGATCGATCCCAGTGGCTCAACAATCTGGAAGAGTTTGAGAAAGGAAAGGTTAGAAATCAGAGATATACGCCCCTTAATATCTGTCGAAACCTTAGATAACTCTTGAAAATAAACTTTCGGCTCTGTACGGAAACGGGGGTCCCTTAGGAAAACGGGGTCCCATCAGAAAACGGGGGTCCCATCAGAAAACGGGGGTTCCATAGGAAAAACTGTGTCCTAAAAACATGCGTACAGTTAAATCATTCTGCATTTCTGATCTTGTCTATTAACATTAAGCTGCCTTTTTTACTGTGCTCTGCTTGTCCTGCTTGACTCAATCAATTCAAACGAATATTGTATTCAATCCAATAAAAAAAATTTCAATAAAATGTCGAGGCCTCTCGTACAAGATTTTGGCGAGAAAAAGTCAAAAAGCGCTATAGTGAACTGTCATAGCAAGTATACACAGAAATATTATACTTTTTTGGGGTCCAACTTGGGATGAGACCTAAAAAAATTGATGGGACCCCGTTTTCTGTTGGGACCCCCGTTTTCTGTTGGGACCCCCGTTTTCTGATGGGACCCCCGTTTTCTAATGGGACCCCGTTTTATCTTGGGACCCCTGTTTTCTTATGGAACCCCGTTTCTGTACAGAGCCAAACTTTCTCATTTGATCGTAAATGGTTTTTTTTCCATTATACGAAATACCTTCAGCAGAATAAATATAAGTCGATTATGCATCTGTATCGTATCGAATAATTCGGTGCGAATTCAGGCGGCGGAAGAAGCTGCGGATAAGGCGATGAAAGAAGCCAGAACATCCGCTGAGAAGAAAAAAGCGCGAAAAATGAGAGCGGAAGCTAACAGACTGTGGAGAGTTTTTCACAATAAGGAGGATGACTACAGGAAGGAGGTGTTCTAGTTCACATATCTAAATATAACGAATAATTGAAAATTCAAAGGCCGCTGGTAGAAAGGCAGCGAGAAAGGCAGCGGGGAAGAGAATTAAAGAAGCGAACAAGGCTCGTAATCTCGTCGGCAAGTTTATTGCTTTTTTGTTAAAATTTATAATAGATGCACAGTTCACAGAAGGGGAATCTAATTTATCCATTATTGGCACAAGCATGGTTGTGGTTTAATTACAGCCCGCCAATAAATGACTGCCGCACGCTGCTACAAGGAACCAAAGCAACTCACCGAAATGACTGATTTACTGATTCGTCACGAAATCTACCGTAATCTACCGTAAGCTGATCAAATTCAATGCCAACTTTTGTTGCACTCTCCCAATAAAGCATTGATTTCGTTGAATGTTCCATTTTGCACTAGATACAAGCTTATCGAGCGAAGTAAAGAAAAATGACAAGATGTCATGTTGATCTCTGTGGTAGACAGTTAGTAAAAGTGAATCTGGAAGGTGTTTGATGGTATGTTTAGTTTCCCTTTCTTATCCAAGTGACAAATTTCCTGGCGCAACACTGGGGGCGCATAACGATTTTGCCCCATGGGTGCAAGTGCTGGGAGTTTTACACTGCCCAAAAAAGCTGCCCATGAATGTACGCTTCTTTGCCGATATCTTGCCGGCCGGCCGGCCCCGACATTAGATCGAGCGCTGTTTCCGTCTCTTCAATTTGCACTGTCTCTCGCCCGTCAGAGATGACGAGAGAGCATGGCGATATGAGAGAGTCAACGACTTGCTCGAGGCACTTTCCCGTTCTACAACACAGTGTAGCCTTCGATCGGTTGATTTCGCACACTGTCTAGCAGTTTTGATCGTCGATCGAGCACATGATTAGAATACATCTTGTGCAATATTTGTCCAATTCTGTCAATTTCTGGTTCAACTTTAGATATCGGCTGTGATCCGAAACGTGCGCTGCGGCAAGGGACGCTCGTTTTGCCCCTCTGCGCCGCTCATCCTTTGTCTCTCTCCCTCCCTATCTCCCTATCCCCTCCCCTCTCTCGCTAATCTGCCACCGTGAAAATCGAAATGAGATCTCATCCCTGGCTCGTAGCGTAATCAGCTCACTTTATCGCATTTGCTTGCGGCTTGGATCGGCATTTCCTGACTTCCCTATCACGGTTTGGCACAGATTGGCACGACTGCCTATCTATTTTTTAAAAAATTGCCGGTACAAGTGCACGTGTTATCAATACATTTTAATGTTGTCTACGTCTAGTCAGCTCCAAAATAGGTGTGCTTTTGCGTATTTGTTGCAGTAATATAATTTAATGCACTAGAGCTCACGTAGCTACCTATCAATGTCTAGTCGGTTCAGAATTTGTTTGATTTTGCGGTTATTTTATTATTTACACCAGCGTTCACGTAACTTGCTATAAATCGTAGTTTCTCACGTCCAAAATATGCTTGCTTTTTGCTTTTTTCAACTGTAATTTTATTTATGACACCAGAGTTCACGCAAATTTCAATGCTGCTCGTAGTCTCTGGTGCCGATTCTCTTCCCAAACTCGGCCAAATCGTGCGCTCTATCCCTGGGTGTAGTTGGGCAGTGCGGATCACTTTTCTTTTTGCTACTGATCTTTCTATGGGCAGAGAACAGAGTGAACATGCTAGATTGAGAGATTCTACTGGTAGGATCGTAAAGACAGATCAGCGAGATTTCAAGAGCGTTTAGTGGCGAGCTTTCTTCCCATTTCTCAAGGTAGTTTGGGCACGGCGTATTTGCCCGTTCAAATTCACGGTTTCGCCGAGATTGAACGATTAATCACCCGATGAGAGATGAGATAAGAGCAGACAGTGGATATCGGAGATGATAGCTTGTTGAAATATGGTGGAGTTGTAACATTCGAATCCCCAGAAATACCTTGAAATCCATTCCTTCTTCGAATAAACAAGAATGCTGGAACAAAGAGCGTTCATTGGCCATCTTTTCGCAGTTATTAGACGCGATAACATGCGCAATAGGCCGTTCCAAACTCTCCTTTTCGTTCCAAGCTCCTTTTGCGAGTTCCAAGATCCGCCATAGATCCCATCTCGCTCTTCCCGAGGTGTGTTCTGACTCTCTCGATTTTCCATGCTCTCTCGCTTCTCTGATCGACGAGAGAGCATTGCAAAGTGAGAGGGCTATACGATCCTCTTCCCGGTTCTCAGTTCCACCACTCGTTAAGAGATCAATCCCATCAGCTGGGCACTTTTTCACTGCTCCTCTTGAATGGAAGATACTCCGAGGTCTACCCTTCGTGAGGCGGTTGGGTGTCTGCGACCCAATGGACCAAAACATCCAACCGCGTTACCTAAGGAAGTCTCTTTACCTTTCCGTTGCCTCATCAATTAGAAGATTCTCTTTTCTTGTGCGATACTTTTAAAAGTTGGTTGTTAATAGATGCCAATCCCCCCTTTCGCATTTCCTGGTTCCCTCCACTCGTTAAGAGATCGCTCCCTCAGCTTTCAACGAATGTTCTTATCTCGCCTCTATCCCTGACCATCTGTGACAGATAATATATATATATATATTCATATCCTGCCATGAAACATGAAAACTCGAACAAATATCGTTCTCAATTCACTCATATACGCCTATCCCTCTCGCTCTTCCCGGTTCTCAGTTCCACCACTCGTTAAGCGATCACTCCCTCATACTCAGCTGGGCTCTTTTTCCCCCTTTCCCTCCTCTTGAATGGGCGACACTCCGCCAATTTGCCTTTCCCTATGATTGTCAAAGCCAGCCTAATGGGTCTGACAATTACTGACTTTACTGCCCGGCAGGACTGGTCATTGCTTTTATTCGTTATGAATTGTTTTTTCCTGGCCTCTATCCCTAACCACTTGTCAGGGTTTTGGATATGTACATAGGTTTCATTCGTGCAGTTGCACCAAAATCTTCATGTAGAATACAAATGTTCTCGCGAGTCAATGACCCATACTTCGCACTGACCCCACTTCCTGCTCTCCTTATGATCCAATAATCGGTCATTTCTCACATTGGAAGTGAATGGGGCGTGGATAATCCATAATCTGCCCCTTTCCTGGTCTCTCGCATCTCTGACCAAGAAGAGTCCATTGCTGAATGGGAGACCATTGTGTAATACGTAGGACGAAAGGGGAAGATCATGTGCGAAATGTACGAAGAAATCTAGCTGGATTATGACAGTCAAGGTCGATAGGGCGGCTGAGATCTCTCTGTCAGCTGATTCTGTCGAACTTGGTCCTCATTGCTCAAGTCATTGGTCGCTCGGACTTTTATTCCTTCTTCATTTTCAAGACCTATATTAAAAAACTTGATCTCAAGGATATTTTAAGACTGGTTGTTCGCTGTAGTTGTAGTTGTACATTCCCTTTCCGGTCCAGTAAAACGTTAATTTCAAGAGCGAGTTGTAAACGTCTCAAGATCTATATTGTCCGCTTTTTCACGACTTGCTCCATCTCGCGATCACTTTACTACAGCTGGACAGTTAGGGCACGAGAATGACAATAACTGTCCGACTCTCTCAAATATCCACTGTCTCTCACCGGTTAGGGGGGGGGCGAGAGAACACGCGAAATGAGAGGAGTCTCGTCTCGCCAAGCCGAATAACTGTCCGACTTTCTCCATTTATCATGCTCTTTCGCCCTTTCTGATCAATTAGACTACATAGTAGATGAAGAGAGTTCGACTGCAATTGAGTAAGATGAAGAAGTTCCTTATAGGGAAGAGGCGGAGAAAGTGTATCTATTCCTGCCTGTCGCTATTTTAGAAAACGAGCACCTATTGCGATTGCGATCTATTGCCGCTCGTCCCATCCCGCTTCTCGTTTTATTGTTTTAATTATATTTATTTAGTTAAACATTATTTAATTCCAGGATGAAAGTGGCCGTAATTGGAGCGGGCGCGTCCGGGCTGCCGGCGATAAAATGCGCTCTCGAGCAGGGCTTCGAGGTCTGCATTTATTATTATTAATCTATAAATATTCATATTTTAATATAACGGCAAATGTAGTTTTGTCTTCAGCGCATTTATCGACGCGCGCGTCTCTTTTTATCGGGATCTCAAAATGGTTAATCGGGACTGAAGAAACGATCGGTCTTCACAGGTGGTCTGTTTCGAGAAGAGCTCCGACCTGGGCGGTCTCTGGAGGTTCAAGCCGAATCCCTGCCCCGGAGAGGGAACGGTCATGAAGTCCACCGTGATCAACACTTCCAAGGTGGGCAAACATTTTTTTGTAATGATCAGGCCAACACACAGAAACGCACTAATTGTATTGATCCTGATCACGAAAGGGAGGAAGACAATCTTGCAAAACCGATTATCTGTTCAGTTATGTTTCACTGAAGCCTTTTCACTTCTTTCCACAGTGAATTAACGATTATCTTGAAGGAAATATCTTAAAATCAAGGAAGTGAGTGGTTATCTTGCAGGAAATGACGGCCTACTCAGACTTTCCTCCTCCCGCCGACTCGGCTAACTACATGCACAATTCGGAGCTGCTGGAGTACTTCAGAAGCTATGCGAAACAGTGAGTTTCGAATGTTGAAAAGATTCTGAGCTCAAATCTCTTCATTTTTACAATTTTCTCGATTCAAACGAGTTCTCTAAATACAAGAAAAGCTGATCGCGAAAATCGAAATTTGCAGTTTCGACCTCGAGAAGCACATTCTCTACCAGCACGAGGTGCTCGATGTGAAGTGAGTTTAATTTAATTTAATTCTTTGAATTATTTTTGAAAATAATAAAAATGAATGCAGAAGAAACGAGGACTTTGAGCTGAGCGGCAAGTGGATTGTCGAGTACAAGGATATGAGGTATTTGTTTATTTTATTTCACCTTTCACAAATGTATTTCTTGATTTTTTTCATAGTTCATAGGGTTCTGTACATAAAAGAAACTACATAGGAAGTCACCGTTGATTCGATTCTTAGAATTTATCGAAAATATTTGTTGTTTTCAGCACGAACAATTGCGGAAATGAGCGCTTCGACGCTGTTGCACTCTGCACTGGTGAGCATTTTATCTGATCAAAAGGGACAATTTGGGAAAGTCACTCATAATTACGCAAGCTCTCTTGCCTGTCAGACAAAGAGGGATAGTAGGTAAAAATGTCATTGCTAAATGCACTGATCTTTATCAGGGAAAGGAAGAAAGGTGAGTGAACGATCATTGTTGTTGACTTGCCTCAACGTCTGGCGCAATTTGTGTACGATCGCACTCTTTTGGAAGTGTTCGAGGGTTTAGAAAATTAGGAAAATCGTAATGTTGCACTTTTGTACTTTTAACAGTGGGGTTTTGTACTCTTAACAGTGGGGGTTCTCTTTTCTTAGATCACTAATCGCTCGTAAGAACATTCGAGAAAGTTAGTGTAATCTAGACGAGCCAATTAATTGTAACTTGTTTCGAACCAGTCAAGGGAACTCCTATCTCGTTTCTCAATTCGAACAGTCACACTGCCTAAACAATGAACGAGATTATCCAAAGAGCAAATTTTCATGCCGGTTCAGCAGCACTCATGCATCACTAGCTGATGATGCTGTTTTGTGGGGGTTAACCGATTAGACAACAAGCGAACCCCATTGCGGAACCGATTTGGAGCTAGGGTAAAGAGAAAGAAACATGCGTAAAGGAACATTGTTTCAAGAGGCTGCATCTTAAAATAACAACAACAATAACAATAACAATAACAATAACATTGCAGGTCATCACACCGAGCCCTACTGGCCCGTGCCCTTCGAGGGGCAGGAGACGTTCCAGGGAAGGATTATGCACTCCCATGACTACAAGGATCATAGGGTGAGTTGCTTCGATCCTCCACTGTCAAAACTGGGAGTATGTATTTTAGTGCAAGAATGGTAATATTTTGAAACCAGTGGTCACGATAACGTCCATCATTACGATTAGTATTGGATGTGCAAAAATTTTTCTATCGTTTATCTCAATGCGAAATGAGAGATCGAAAAATATTTGAACACCCCGGAGAGGCCCTAGAGTCACCAATGAGACAATGCGTTGCAGGGTCTCGAGGACAAGAAAGTGGTCGTGATCGGCATCGGCAACAGCGGGGCGGACATCGCCGTGGAGCTGAGCAAGATGAGCAAGAAGGTACGGGATTTTGATTTATTCTGCCGTAATAGATTGAATGCCCCACCTGACAGAAACAATTTCTTTAACGAAAAAGAGAAAATTGCATTGAAAATGCGATCAATGAACGAAAGATGTGGAGCAGATTGTGAGCAAGATGAGCAAAAAGGTAAGATTAACTTCATCACACCTTCAGACCATAACGAAAATAGTAGAACAAACACTGCGAGAAAAAATCGATAAATTAATACAACAATGGAGGATGAATGAAGACAAGAAAAAATGGATGAACATTTTAACAGAGTAGAGATTAGAATACAGAAGAAAGCCGACGAAGGGCACATATGCGGGATTTGGCATAGATCCTTCGAGCTTTCACGCCGGAGCACTTCATTTTCTGGAAAGATCGAGAATGAACAGCGCCTACAAATTTCACGCGAACTCTCATCAAGATCTCGATTCGGATTCTATTTTAAAAACCCCACTTTAAATTCTTGTAGTTGAAATACCGGGCGCAATTGTACAAACTCGTTTACGAAATATCAACTAACATGAATCAGTTGATCATTCTTCACGTAGAGTTCACAGTACATTTCCACTCCCGTCGTCTGGTTTTTCTCGTGCCAGCGAAGCTTCTTGTCCTTTTCGCTGGTCCATCTGCTGGTTACCTGTGCAATAGTGATGTCAACTCAATACCCAATACTAAGAGACAATAGATACCAATTACATGGGTAATTGGTATTGGGTTGACCAATTATTTGATTTATTCATAATTTTCCGAGGGATTGAGCGGACGCAAAATCAATTAATTGGGTATTGGAATTGGTCTACCCCTTCTATGCAACTTGAAAATGTCTCATAATGATAGTGCAGAAAGAATGGTGAACTGCGAAAAAATGAAGAGATTTAGATATTATTCCGTGAAACATACCAATCGTCCATCGCTCGTTCTCTCTTCCTTCTCCTGTCCAATTTCAAACGTCGTCCTGTAAAGTTGTAGCCAGATCTGTTCTTTACACACCCACTCTTCCCGGCTATGAGGAGAAAAATATAGTAAAAAGCTCGTGATTTGAACCCTACCTGTGAATGGCGAAAGCACCTTCGGTAAAGATTGTCCAGATATTATCTGAAATATTTATTTTTTTAGAATTTGTGTACTTTGCCCGAAAAAAACTGTAAAGGTATTGGCAAAATGTACAGAGATTCCTAGCAATCATAGAGGCTCTATAAACCCCTAATGGAAACGTGTGGAAACGAGTTTACCTTCCAGTGCGATGGTCAGTGTAGTCGATTGGAGGATGGAAATCTGTCTGTGAACTGTATCGACTCCCAGCTAGAAACAATCATTTGCAAAGATCAAAGATCAAAGACCAACCTTCTCGAGAAACTTGTCAAAGTTCTCTGAACTCAGTAGATTCCATTCTCCAAGCAGCTCTGTCTGTATTGAGTTTGACCGACAAATCTTGCGATCAGACATTTCCTAGAAAAATAAAAAAAAATCGACAGTTATCGATTTTTACTTTCCAGAATAACTGGAAATGAATTGAAAAAACAATCGGAAACTAAGGGAAAAAGTACAGCATCGATCGCTTGCTGAACGATTCATAGCTATGGCTGTCTAAATTGTGATTCATTCATGCTTTTGAAACCGCTTGCTCTTCAGAAATGGAACGGAAACGAACATGGATAAATTTCCCTAGAGAGTAAACTTATTTATCTCCGCAAAGCATTAGCAAATACCAAAATTATAGAAAGAAAAAAATAAAGAAAAAAACTGCTATTACGCCACATTTGTTCTCTGAGGACTTCGATAAGTTTTGAGGTTTCGATGAGTTTAGGGGAATGGGATTGGTAGAGATCAAAGATCAAGCCATGATTTAATTATAGATTCTCACAGAATTCTCATGACGTTCCAGGTGTACCTCGCGACGCGCTCCGGATCGTGGGTAATGAACAGAGTTTGGGACAAGGGAGAGCCGACGGATCTCGTGTACTTGAACAGGTACTCTATTTCTCAGAGAAACTCGAATTCCTGATCCAATCATCATTACCCTTATAATCTAGGGGTGAGAAAATATGAGAAAGTGAAGAATTGTGAGAAAAAATTATTGAAAGGTTCGAAGTGAAAGAGAGATATGATGACGTAATTTGAATCCCAAATTTGCAGATTTATGTTCACCTTCAAGACGTTCTTCCCCTTCCGTCTACAGAATTACTTTATCGAGAGGAAGATTGAGAGCAGGTGAGATCATTTTTAACCACTGCTTTGAAATTTACTTTCCTTACATCTGGAATAGTTTTACCTTAGATAGCGCAAAAATTGGCGATTTTACATTGTGAAAAGAGGAACGATTCCGACTTGGCCTGTTTGAATTAGAAACTCTCCAACGCGTTTTTTTACATCTCTTCGATTCTCTTCCTGACTCCTAGCAGCTTCATTCCTAACAGGTGGCTATACTAGTGGGTCCCACCTAGCGTTGTCTTACGACTGTAAAATCGCTTGACGTTGATACACATTTACCCTTTTATTCTCCAGATTCGACCACGATCAACTGTGTGCCAAATAACCGGTGGTCAAATATTACTGATATTTTAAAAATGAATCTTGTTCCTAGATTCGATCACGGTCGATACGGTCTCCGTCCAAAGCATCGCGCCCTTGCCGCCCACGTAACCATCAACGATGAACTACCGAACAGGATAGCGTCGGGTACCGTGATTGTGAGTATACGGTAACTTGGGGATATTGATCGATAAACTTAGAAGAGGCTTCACTGTATCGGGCTCCGTGATCGCGAGTGTATGGTAGCTATCTTTGGATGGTTGGGGATCGATCGATAAACTGAGCGGAGGGCTTGATTCTCTTAGCCTTAAAATTCTCATGCTCTCACACCACATTGATACACATTGTTATTGATCCATGGCCTGAGGGACTGATACCGATATAATCGCGTGGGGAACCGTGGCTGTGAGTACGGGGTCCAGAGAAGGTATCGATAAATAAAACAACAATATTTCCCCCTTTTTGCCACAAAATTAGGTGAGCAATACCAGACAGGCTGAAAACAAGAGTTTACAGCACTGCGCTGTCGAAACCAGTGTTAGCCCACCCGATCCTTAGATGAAGGTTGATGGATAAGTATGATATATTTCAGATCAAGCCGAACGTCGGGTCCTTCTCCGACAAGTCTGTTATCTTCGAGGACGGCACGAGAGTGGATGATGTGGATGTGGTCATTTTTGCTACTGGATTCTCGTTTGGATTCCCGGTGGTGGAGAAGGTATCGGATTCACATAATAATAGACTTTTGACGTAATGTGTTCGGAAATGTGGGTGATGCACGATAATCATCTTCGCTACCGGATTCTCGTTTGGATTCCCGGTGGTGGAGAAGGTAGAAGATTGAACTTATTTTTTGTATCTATATTGAAAGATTACTTACAATGTAGCCTGAATTCAGGGGAATTAGGTTTTGGTCAAGATTTTTGACATCGAAATGATCAATAAAAGAAAGAGTTCGTGGAGAAAAGAGATTTATCCTTCGCTTGACATCTTTAATCATGATGACAGTGTTTTTTCTCGGTAGATTACGATATCGTTGCAGGGCAATCTCATTCCGGTGGAGAACAATCGCGTCTCGCTCTTCCTCAACATGTACCCGCCCCAGCTGGCAGAGAAGGTACGGTTGGGAACAGAGGAGTTCTGCATGGTACGGTAGGGTACGGTGGTACGGTAGGGCGCGGTACGGTAGGATCGGGATCGGTAGATTGCTGTAGGGAACTCTGAAGTACTGACTGGTACGGTAGGGTACAGTAGCGCGGTAGAATGGGTTACTGTAACCTTCAGTCATCAGACAATTTTTAATATAGGCCTCTCTTCGACTTCGCCATTAGAAAGATCTGAAATGGAAGGGACAGCAAGCCAAAGATCAAAGATCAAAGACCACCTTCGTTCCAGAACACCCTGGCAGTGATCGGTCTGATCCAACCGACGGGTTCGATCATGCCCATCTCCGAGATGCAGTGCAGACTCTTCATGGCTGCGCTGGCTGGTAGGAGACTTTATTCAATGAATTGATGTGCGTCACTCGGGGGAACACAAAAGTTGATAACATCGTACTTATTTTGCGGACTCTTCTTGCTATCGTGTCACTGGAGGATAGTGGGCAAAATGGATTTGTTGGTAATCAACCAGACGCTCACAGCGATCAAATTCTGAACTATTCACAGTTATGTTAACGGTGAAGCGTAGGTATATGGAAAAGATCAGTGGACTACAAAATTCATCACAAATTTAATCTGTTCATGTAAAGTGTTGTACAATTTAAGGCAAGGCGAAGTTGCCCGCAGAGAAGGGCATGCTGAAACACGTTCGGAAAGTGCAGAAGACGATGGCCGGGGAATTCGTCGCCTCCCGGAGACACACCATCCAGGTATACGGTAGTCACGGCACACCAAATCTCAGCTGAACTTTGTTTTTCACTCAGATGAATAAAGATCAAAGATCAATCCAGGTCTACTACCCGAATACATGGACGAGGTGGCCAAGTTCGCGGGATGCTTGCCGAGAGTAGCGACGAGGCGAGTGATCTTTGATCTTTGATTTGGGCTCAAGGTCAAAGATCAAAGATCATCATCTAATTCCAGATGGCTGACTGATCCTCGACTCGCCTATGCCCTGGTGTTCAATGGACTCGTGCCGTACCAGTATCGATTGGATGTATGGCTTCAATGTTTCATTCCATTAGGCAAAGCAATCTATAGATAAATGCCCAAAAGCCCAAGGTATTTTTAAAAGTAGGCGAATAATTTGAAAACTTCCTTGAACATTGTTGTAGGAAGTGATGGCTTGCTTCTAGAAAAAAGGTTTGAATGAAGATTCCGTCTCTTCATTTCTTGTACACTCTCACCGGCCGAGTGCCGACAGAATCCAAGAAATGAAGAGCCGAATTCATCATGCTGACATGTCTACTTCTGAAACGAAACGAAACGGAAAGAGAAAAATCCGAACTTTTGGTTTCATTCCGAAACGGAAAAAAAAGAACAACGGCCATTCTGGGAAAAAATAGAATGAAAAGTTCGTTGTTGGACTTTTATTCCGGAATAGTGGAGATAGTAACTGAATTAGAAGTTGGGCCGTTCCGATAGCCGAACCACCAACCCTATTCTGAACTCATTCGTGTTCAGGGCCAGGACAGATGGGATGGCGCTAGGGAGGCGATCATCGGCATGCCCCAGCGAGTATTCGACACGACACGGACGAGAAAGACCAAGGTACGGTAGTGGATGCGGCGGTAGGGTGGAAGGGTTCCGGTACTACCGCCATCTTTCGAGCGATAAGAGAAATCATTCTCAAGAGTGAAGAGGGTTGATATTCCTCTTTTTCGGAACAACCAACAAGGAACCTGCAACTCCAGGCAACTGCAGATGATAATCATGGTATTTGCAGGAAACAATGCGCTCCAAGAAAGGCATCCACTACGTCTGGCGCATTCTCAAGGGATAATTGTAAATTGAATATGCGAACGATATCGATTTTTCGTTTTAAGAACACTCACAAGATTGTCATTTTCCCACGCTTGCTTTCACTATTTCTTGCAATACTGACCTCCCGAGATTATAGCCGATCAAGAGATTTAATCGAGATTTTTGTTAGAATAAACAATGGTATTTGGTGACTATTCGATAAAGTAATTTTAATTAAATATTTCACCGTAAACATGAAGAAGCAAAAATAAATCCACGCCATTTCAAAGCACGATTTACAGGTTGATGCGAAAAATTACAGTAATTTGGTGTCGGATTAGTCGTCGTACACACGGAACCTTGGAGCGAATATTTACTTTTCAAATTAAATCAAATTTGAATTGGCGGGCAGTTGTTAAGCGTGTTGACTGTCAGTCTGAGTGGATACTCAGCTGACCGGGGCCGGTGTTTTGAGCGGGGCTGCTACGCAGTAATTACGGTGGTTGATCCATATTGATTGGTGGGCGCTACGCAGCAGCCAATCAGCAAAAAGTGGGCGGAGTCTTGCTTTTGCGTGGACCCCAAATGCCGTGAAATCAAATAAAATGAATGAAAAGTTAGTTAATGATAGACCACGAAAAGGACGCGCAGGTACGGTAAGAAAAATAATTTTCAACGAGATCCCTGAATCTATTGCGGTTCAGGCAAGAATCAGGGCTTTGTCAACTCGCGGCAGTTTCAAAAATGGGTATGTTTATCTACTTTGATTGTTTAAATAGTGATCATGAATTGAAATGCGATTCTTTTGAGCATATTTTACTTTGATGAAGTCCAGCCGAATCGATGTTTCACTTTTTCCCTTTTTACGATTGTTAGGCTGAGTTTTGACGGACCTTAATTGTTTTCTTTGTTTTCATGCAATTATAAAATTGTTTCAGATGGCCACGAGGCGTTCATTGAGGGCGAGTTATTCGAAGAGATCACGGTCGACGATAATGTGAGTATTTCGTCAATATTTCATCGGGGCTATCTAGTTCGCTCTTGATTAGAGTCAGCGCTACAATTGTGTATTTGTCGATATTTATTTTATATTTATATATATATTTTATAGGCTGGGTCATCCCACCATCTCCGGGCCAGCTCACGCACTGCAGCTAATCTTAAGGAGCCATTCATCATCAAAAAGGTCAGTGTCTGTACATATTTAATTATTTAGTTTAAAAATTTAAATTATTATTTGTTTTTCATTTCTTTGTATTTAGGATGAACCGGATGACGACGAGTATGAAGATGAGGAGGTTCAGGGCCAGATCATCCAAGGTTCGCTCCCGTTTCAATCTCAGTTTGTCTCTAATGGAGATTAAATTATGGCAATAGATTGAGCGCGTTGAATAATGCATCACTATTTATATTTTTATTACGTTAAATTTAAATTAATAAATTTAAATAAAAATATTAAAATAAATTTAGGCGAGGACGGCGAGTACTACGTGATGATGGATGACGATGGCGTGGAGGCTGGTTGGTGATCTGTTCTGCTTGAAACTTAGAAATTCCTGATTTAGAAAACAAAACGATCTGACAACAGCTCTTGTTAGTGATATCTTCGAGTTAATAAATATATCTGAAATCAGTCTCCAAAAAGAAACCGACAATCAGATATCTGACGAAGCTAAACAATGTATTCCTGATTAGAATAAGCAATAAATATCACGCTTGTCAGGAGAGAATCGAGCTGAAGATGGGAATGTGAAAGGGGGATATATTAGGCACTTCTTTACTTTAGTGCCCAAACGCGGCGCTTTTACTTCTGGGTACGATCTATCGAATAAGCGACAAATAAAATAGATATCTACCTTTGGGCACTAAAGTAATGAAGTGCCGAATATAATAATAATAATAATAAATAATAATTAATAATTTATAATCGACCTGGATAAAATGATGTGATGTGATGTGAATAATAATAATATTCAAATAAAGAATTGGACGATGATCCTCACAACGTGGAAGTGATGGTGTCCACTGACGGAGAACAGCAGATTGTCTTTCAGAGCATGGCTGTCGATCCCAATGGTCAGTATTTTAGTTTTTATGTAAATTATTTCACAAAATTACTTATAACTAGCTATTTGCTCAATATTGATAGTTAAACATTTTTGTCCAATACTATCGTGCACAAAATCAAACTGTCCGCAGCGATCCACTTTTGTCAGTTTTGTGAAATGCGAAAACTCCTTGATGGCCTCAAAACCTCAAAGTCAACTACTGCAGCCCAACACAAGCGCATTCGGCCGGCCCGGGCCATCCTGCAGGAGCTGAAGGACGGCGGACAAGTGGAGATGATCCAGTTCACGGATGTCGCCGATGACGACGAGGGTACGGTATAGCTTGATCGATTGCTGATTTTATTGTTTTGATTTATGAGCCTAATTTCCTTCATATCGACATATATGGACACTCATGTTACCGAGTACTTGGATACGGAAGGGCTGCTTTTCTTTTATTGAAATAAATATCTGTACATGGTGAAACACGAAACTTCCCATTTATCGATTACTTAGGTGCGGACGTGTTATAGATGATTAGGTTTTTTTAGAAGCTGGTTCACTTTTATTGAATTATCTATGCATGATGAAACATCCGATATATTCTTGATTTATCGATTACCCAGGTACGGTAGTTATCCGTTGCAGGAGGCGGCACGCGCACGGACCTCGGGCTACCGCTCGGTGCGGAGGCCACGGCGGAGGCGCACGACGATCACCACGGCCTCCTGCACCACGGCGGTATGATGAACGAGCCGATGCCACCACAGGGTACGGTAGATAATTTATTGATAACGATGATGTTGTCAAGAAGTGACTCTCTCATTTCGCCATGGTATCTCATCGGTTAGAGAAGCGAGAGATCATGAGAAAGTGAGAGAGTGAGGTCATTCCTCTGCATTGCAGGCATGAAGCTGCGGCGGTCGCGCGTGTACGGCGCGTGTCGGTGCTCCGAGTGTGGGCAGTCGTTCGTGAACACAGCAAGGTTGGAAAGACATCTGGCAGTGCATCAGGTGAGTGGGGGAACATACTATACATGTAAAAGTTAGGTTACAAAATCTTTCGAAAATCGGGTATGTTTATTTGAGGGAGTGCAAGTTTAGCCACCCACTCATCACGATAGAGCGAGCCCATCGGCGAAAAAACGGCTTCTACGGATTGTTCTAATGGGTCGAAAATGGAAGTGGTTGCGAATGGTTGAAAAAAAAAGTTGAGCTTTGTTGTGCCTCGCGATAGAAAGTGGAATTGACACCCGATGAATTGCGGTTGGAGGGATAATGGATATGTAAGGGGGGGGGGTAATGGATATGTAAGGTAGTGGGCACGGATTGATTACAGTTTGTTACATGCTAATTGCAATCGTTAGAGATCAGATAGCCTGGTTTTAATTTTTTTTAAAGTTTGTGAAAAACTAGGCTCATTTGTGTTTGACCGGTATGATGTTAGCGGTGTTTGCAGCACTACTCCAATGTATCGTGAACGGCCTTCAAAATGTTGAATATGGTTTATCGGGATTAAAAGCCATCTCAATGATAGTAGTTTCTAAATTATGATATAATTAAGATAATTAAACGTTCAATTTTGGTTGATTTGGTTTTTGGATTGCGTTAGGTAGAAAAATCGTTGAGCTATTTTGCAAAGGTTCGAGGGATAGGTGATATGCGGAGTAGGAGGTGCTAACTGATCCGTTCCTTGAACAGACATAAATAAAAGTGAAATATCTTTCTCAGGTATTCGGCTCGTTCCTCTGCCCTCTGTGCGGGAAGACGTACAAATACGAGTACAATCTGTTCTATCACTGGAGAAGAACGTGCAGGGATCTGAATGAGCTCATGAGCTACGATGATAGAAAAGTGTGTGGGATATTTGTTTTAATTTAATTTAATGACAAATGAAGAATTTATTCCAAGCAATGAAACGTAAAGGGATGAATCGTTACGGATGAAGGTCAAAAATACTGTAGAAAACTACCTGTGATTCGACTACGCTCCCGGGTGTTAAAGATTTAGCTACCTGATCCGTTAAATTCTGATTACGGTATCCTTCCAATCGATAATAATCTCTCTCTCATTGTCAGACAATGGACGTGAACGCGCTCCGCTCTCTCGTCGACGAGGTCGCGGCGAAGAAGCAAGAGTACGGTCCGATCGAGATCGGCATTTCCCGCTCCGCCCTCTTCCAGACGGGACCATTAGCGAGACTGGAGATGCCCAGCAATCCCTTGGGTGAGTAGGGTTCTGTATTCCTTGGTTAGAATCGTAACTATTCAACCATTAGCAAAGCAGTTAGCGAACAGTAGTGTTTTGGACGTGAAGTTTTTCTCGATGCAATCGGCCAGAAACATTAGCGGACTCGAAGTATCGGCCTAGTTCGTGCATTGGTGAAGCGCAAATCACAAGGTTGACAGTTAATGCACTAATTGGGCATGGTGCGGATTTGAAGCTAAAAAGGCCTTTTGTGTTTGATTGTTGTGAGCCGTAGGAGTGCATCCGATCGTGATTACAGTTCTTGTTCGGGTGTTGTAGTGTGGCTGTGGTGCAGAGTTGCTAGGGCGAATATGTTGAAATTTGACGCGATTTCGAAATAAATTAAAATAATTAAATTATATGAATTGCAGGTCGTCGCGGGACGTCGTGTCGTGCGTGCGGAGTCGTCGTCCACCATCTGCACCTCGCCGCGCATCTCAACCTGCACAAGGGTACGGTGGGCACACACTCGGTTGGCGGATCGAGAAGTGGTTATTTTATTTCTTGCAGGAAAGAAGATACTATTTTGCACTAGATACTAGTTGGATTGAAGGTACTAGTACTAGATAGAATATATTAATTGTTCTTTATTCTCTGACGTATATCCACATCTATGTTACTTACGATTGCCGAACCGTGTGATATGGAACCGGTGAAACATGACTGCCGTTGCTTGAAATTAGAAACAAATTTAAATTTGTAAGTCTACATCAATTTCATTGTTTCAGGTGTGGATGGCGTAATGCCCGATCACCGGTCGGCCGTTGGCGGGTACTACTGCGACCTGTGCGGGCTCATGTTCAGGTACGGTAGATGTGGGCTTTTACGTTTTGTCTTTATTTTTCGTAGCGTGAGCGCAAAGACTATCGCTTAGGACCCACGAGGATGGTTATCTGTAGTCTGTGAAACATGGTTGCTACTTGTGACAAAAACGAAAACGATTTAGTTTTCCTGTGTTCACTTTCACGCAAATACCCTGTTAAAAAAGAATTTATAGAATAATAATACTATTCCTTTTTCAGACAGCACCCGAACCTGATCAAGCACTGGCGCACGAACTGCGCCGAGATTCAGGTGAATTATATTTATTTTTAAATCTATGTATTTTTATTTTTTCAGGCGAATCTGCCTGAGAACATCGACATCACGCTGGACGACGAGGGACTGAAGGGAATGGTGAGTATACATTTTCATTGCCTACCGGGGACGAAAAATATAGGTCTGACACAAAAATCACAGGTCCAATGGCTCAAAAATCGATTTTATAGTGGATACATTGTGGTTTGATGACCGATTCCATCAAATATATAGTGATCTGATTGCCGGTTCGGAAGGAACGAAAATGTATGATGGTGAGGCTATTTTGCGACTTGGTAGCTGCGTTCCAAAGGGCTTGAGCGAGCGCCCAGCAACACAGTCAACCATTGATCCGGATTCACTGGTTAGTTAGTTATAAAATGCGTGAGACGCGCGCTCGCCAGGTGAAAATCGGCGTGGGCAGGAATAATTAGATATTGTGCAATCTAAGCGTCATTAATAAGCAGCTAATTACTCAAGTTAATTAACAAACAATTATCCAATTTTCAATCCCCCGCCGAGGCAGATCAAGCCCACCAGGGGTTGGCAAATTGGTAGTAACCTCGGTTACGAAAGGTAAACGTGCCCTAGAAGTCTGACCAACAAGAGATCACGCTGGCCTCGTCGTACTTGGCCTTACCTGTGTACATCACCAGGCGGGGTTGTCTCAACAGAATATACAGAATATTTATCAGTGTCGCTTTCTGGGCGCTGATCCAGTGGATTGGTCTTCTTTCCTTATCACAGTCTCAATGGCTGGAGAAAGAATCCTGCTCCCTTGGTTCCCGATAGGACTGTTGATGGAGTTGCACGCAGATAGTGTCCCACTGTAGGTCGAAAACGAAGCCTGGCGTGTGCTGGATTCTTCTGTGTGCTCGAGTCCTCCGAACTCGAAAGTCAATCTTTGAGCGAGAGATACGAGCCTGGGTTCTGAGGGACCAAACATCTTAGGCGGTCATACCCATCACACGGCGACCAGTCCGGCTTGGATGGGGATTCCGATCTTGTTGAGTCGTTTGTAGAGACGAGGGGAATTAGAAGAAACCGCTCTCCATCAGAGAGAATGGAGAGGGAACCGCTCGCGAAGACTAACAGAAATGGGAATGTCTCATTACATTATACATTGTCTCTACTTTACTGTCTTAGATTAGACTTTATTGTCTTAGATTTTACAGTTGTCTCAAGACAACTGTAAAATCGCCTTGATTGTGGAAGCAACTTTTATCCAATTGTAACAATTAAATTGTCAGGTGTGCGAGCTTCTACAGAAGGCGTCCACGAACGAGGCCATTCTGGAGGCGGAATCACAACGATTGAAGATCCACGAGGGACGGAGGATGGAGAGGAATGAGGTGAGAGGATATGGAGGAGGGATGAAACTCAGAGGTGGTGGGATGACTGATCTATGACGCAAGGAGGCCGGGAATGATGTGGGGGTTCCATGTGACTCAGAAGTGTAGACGGTTGGTAATGCAAGCGAGGCATGGGGGGGGGGGTCAAAAGCATTGAAGGAGGATTGATTGGGGTATTGGAGGGAGGTGTTCGCGTTGTGTGATGGATGGTAGAAGTCCATGGTAAGTACGTATTAAGTATTTTGTGGGGCAATGCTGAGGTAGTGAGGGTGAAACTCAAAAGTGCAGTGGTAGGGGGTTCGCGGAACGATAAAAGTCGGTAATTTGTAGCTATGCTGTTGAATTGTTAGAAGGCAAGTATAATTTGTGTGAGCGTTCATAGTACTTTCATTGAAATGATGTCGTGAGCGGTTGTGAAGTACTAATTGTAAGGATGGAACAAGAAAGTGTGAGGGGGACGGATGGTGACCAAGAAATTCAAGATGTAATTGTGGAAAAACTGTTAGTGTTCGTTCTTGTTGTTTTGTTCGACTCTTCCTCTTGCTTATTGAAATTATCTTGAGAGCGATGGTGAAGTAGGGATGATGAAACTCGATCCATTAAGGAATCAATCGCATTTTTAATAATAATGATAATAATAATTACAATTTGCAGCAGATAGACGTGGTCGGGTACGAAGTGCCGGACGATGAGTCGGCTGAGGCGAGGCGAGTATTATTGTTGTTGTGTTGTTATTAATATTCACATTGTATATAGTAGTAGGTGGGTTGGGGGCGCCGTGACAATTCAAGCACTAAGTTTCTTTCAGTCGTTTACTAATACACAAATGCGTTTTTGCTAAAATCTAATTATTGTTTCTGATTGGAAATTTCACCCGTGATATCGGGGCTACAGGGATAGTTCAAGTAGAGACGATTTCCGTGGATTCGTTAATTCGTCCCAATGTATCGCCGTAAATAACTAATATGGCCTTTCTAATCTGCCCTGACTGCGTCATTGATTTATCCACTAGTTAATGCCACGTAGATTACCTCATTACTAAAATTCTTGATTATCTGTGTGCAGACGTGAGCGTAAGTGAGCTTTCGTTCGTCTACGTGTTAAGTTAATCTATTAATTTATGTATTATTAATTAATTAATTGATTAATTTCCTAAGTAATTAATTCATTCTAGACGCGAACGTGAGCGAGACGAGGCGGAGTTGGGCGGAGGGCGCGAGAGGGACGACGAGGGCCGGAGATTCGATGAGACGGATCGGATGGGAGGAGATGAAACGGTTTGTTATTGTGAAGAGCGTGTGAGCTAGAAGCGCCGGGTTAGAAAGAGTAGGGTGAGGAATGAGACGGATAGGATTGGGGGGGGGGGGTGGAGGAGATGAAACGGGTTGTGATCCCTAATGTATAAGTGTACATAGTGGGTAACATAGGTTGAAAATGGGAAAATAAGTCAAACAGGAACGTTGGAGTTTTCGCGCAGCTACAAGGTTATGATTATCGACGCATTGCAATTCATCGTCGTTGTCCGAAGTAATATTAACAATGTAATTTGATCGTAGACCAAATTATTGGTCGTACGTTGTAGTATCTGTCTGTGAAAACAGCGAAATATTTGGTGGACCACCAGGCGGATTGATGCTGTCAAAATTGTTCTGATCCCGGCGGACGATGGAGTCGTTGATATCATGAAAATCCATCGTACATTAGCTATATATTCAAACCACATTTTCGAGCAGGTATTCGGTTAACAAGAGAGGACTCTTCTCCGTTCTCTAGTCCTACCTTTTCTCGCAGGGTAGCCCCCCCCCCCTCTTTCATCCTCATTCCCTTTCATTTAGAACGGTTCTTGCCTGGGTCAACTATTCACTATTCAAGCAGGGCAAACAATATGAAAAAAGAGGGAGAGTCAGACGATTGGTTGGCTAATTATTCTTCTTGTTCTTCACGAGTTCGAAATACGAGAGTAATTGTCTCTTCATCTCTCCTGCTCAATCATCGGTCGGATTCGGCGAGAGAGTGTGTGAAAAGGAGAGAGTCGGACGCATACCTGATTACTTTTGTACTTAAGTACACGGCTACCCGTAGAAAAAAATCCTAGTTACCTGCGGCTACCCCTTCTTATAGGTAGCAAAAATTCCAAGTACATAGTTGACAGAGGTATGGTCGGACGATAAATTGGTTGATCTTCATCTTTTTTGTACAGGGCGTCGTGTTCGCGGACGACTTTGAGGACGACGAGGTGCACATGCTCGGGGAGGAAGCCATTGGGGCGGGTGAGGGCATAATTATTCATGAATAATTGGTGAAAAAGTTGTCTAAATACCGGTTTTTTAGTGTTTAATGCAGTTTTCGACGCATTTTTTTAACTCGAAATTAGATTGTTTTTGACTAGAAGGCTTGCGTGAATTGGTTTTAGGTGATCATAGTGAGCGATATATATTCGATCTGAAACTCAACCCTCGCAGGCGGCACGACGATGGCGAATCGCGCGAAGTGGAACATGAACGGCGGCCCGATCCAGTGTCCCGAGTGCTTCCGGTGAGTAATAACTAGTATAATTAATTAGGTAATTAGCTTAATTAGTTTAATTAATGGATCAAAATACATGATAATACCACCAATTTTGAATATATCGAGTAGCAGATGCATTCGCATTTCGGTGTGGGTGCTAGCACACTAGATGACATAAAGCGTCGATTAAATGAGGTTCTTTCCTGAAGAAATGGTCAATTGCATAGCCTCTTTTACGGTGCACGTTTCACAGGCGCTTTCGTGTTTCTGTGACTTTACTAGTTCACGATGGAGCAGCAGTCATTAATTAATTGAATGAGTGCTTGCCTAAAAACACTTATTGTTAGGCGCGACTATACTCCCGATTCTACCCCTAGTTTAAAGCTCATAACCCCTGGTTTTGAGACCTATACCCGCGATATTTGAATGGTTTTACTCTGAAACCCCGATATTGGTAGGTCGTCCGAGTTTGGTGCTCATCACTGTACAATATGTGCTCACATTCAGGTCGTTCGCGAATCATGGTCGGCTGGAGCGGCACATGGCCGGCTTCCACGCCTCCCACGGCAGTCACCACTGCGCCCTGTGCGGCAATCGATTCAAGTGAGTTACCGTATCCCTGTTGGGGCCGAGGAGTTACCGTATCCCCGGTCTGAATGGTCCCACCGCGAAAAATAATTGGTCTGTGGCCTTTTGTCTGTAAAGAGTTGTTGGGTAGTAATCATAATCAGCTGAACATGACGAATCGATCGATGGATAGCTCTGACTGTTTGAGTGATAAGTCATTATCCTTAGTCAATTGAATCGATGTATTGGCTAGAGAAGGTATATGATAGTTGTGACTAGAAACCACAAGGATGAAAATGTGATGCAGATGAGTTGTGGCTCACAAACGAGGATATTCAGAATTGCTTGTGCTAACCTGGTTGAGTAGATATAGAGGGGGTGCGACTCGAAATCGCATAGTGGTCATACAAAGAGGTTTTCCCCATTACTGATGCATTGGTGTTGTTATAAAGGATACATTTCATATATTACTTTTTCATATTCTTGCTTCAATATCTAATGAATCTGCAACACTAATCTAGCAAGTGCCTTTTTTCCAGGTATGACTACAATCTTTTGTACCACTACCGCAAGAGCTGTCCGTACACGAAGAGTTACATCGAGAGGGATGTCAGGGATCAGGTGGGTACTTTGATTCGTACATTTAGTAAATTAATTATCAAATCGACTAATTACAATGTTAGTTGTCCAATTTTTTCGAGTAATAACTCTAGCTGCATGCTCAACGTACCATTTCATTAGTGTTGGCAGTGGAAAAGGGCAAATTATATGTGTAATTAATTAATTAATTAATTAAATTTTAGAGTTAGCAAAGGGTAGGATTGCCCTGGAAGCCTCTAATTAATTAATAAATTATTTGTATTAAATTAAGATGGACGCGGCGAGTCTGCGGAAGCTGGTGCGCACGATGGCCTCGCGGAACCTGCAACTGCAGCCGCAGGTGAGGGGGGGGGGGGAGGCGAGTATTTACTATGATCTTATCATGGCTGGTGGGATATGACAGATGAACCGTTTAAAATTGGATAACTGTTAATGATCGGTTTCAAATTTTGTCCTTGATTACAGTTATTTAAGGTTGCTATCTTCTTGATAGCGTGGGAAGCCAAAGAATACCACCCCTGGTTAAAAATTCATTAGTAATGAACATCTTTCGAATGCGTTGGATCTCGGTTTCACGTTTGCTGGTTAATCTTGAAGGACGTGATCGGGCTAGTCGCCCGAGCCCGCAGAGTATAACACTATGAAATGAAAGAAAGCAAGTGTATCACCTGGTGTTGATTCTTGCGTAACGTTTAGCCCTTGATTTCTCGAGCAATTTAAGGCTGCTATCTGTTGAACAGTGGGCCGATAATCTACCCTCTAATGTTAGGGTGATTCACGGTTTCACTATTGGGACTTATTGTGTCTCGGTAGGCCAGTGATAATAGTTGCTTGTTTAATGATAACAATAATTATCAAAATAATAACAATAATAATAATAACAATAATAATAATAATACCATTGCAGACGCGTCCGATGCAGCGACTGCCGAAGCCGCCGACGAGTCAGTCGAACGATGCAATGATACGGAGGTGCTTTTATTTTACTTTATTATTATTTATTTATTTTTGAAAGATATTACTCGCATGTATAACCATTGGCGCAATATGACCATCCTTCTGTTTTCGACGGAATCTGGTAGTTTTCGGGGAATAATATAGCAAACTGTCATATTTATTAATTATTTAATTACGTAGTTAGTTAATTATTGCAGGGAAATGATGAGGCCGATCCTGGCGAGTGCGCCGGCAGTGCTCACTCAAGCGAGAAGGGGAATGGCAGCCATGGGCAAGCAGTGCCCCATCTGCAGTGAGTGTTTGATCTTTGATATTTAGTCCTTGATCTTTGACATAAGTGTTTGGTTGCATGAATTCGTGTTAGCATGCACCCGGCAGATTGGAGATAGATGAGTTTCATGTAAGCAATGGGTAGAGTTTGAAATGTGGGACGGGTAATTCGGACCCGACCGGGTAGTTGAGGCGGAATGAGTGGAATGCGAGTTACCCGGGATAGTCGACGTGGAATGAAGAATTACCCGGGATCATTGTTTTTTGAGGGCGAATCAACGAGCTTTACTTGCACAGGGAACACCTAATTAGGGAAGAAAAGTACATTAATCGATAGACAAGGATCCAAGGAGCTATTCTACTATAGTTTCCTATTATTTTAGCGCATTTTCACGACTTTCTAATGCTACAGCTTCACTACCGTCTAAGCGCTGCTCTTTTGAGAGAGTGGGAGTTGGAATCATGACACCGGAGCAGTTTAAACGCAGTTTAAATTTGCAACCAGCTAAATTTCATCTATACTCACGCTTGTAGTCACAGAAGTCTAGATTAGTGTTAGGTGGCCTAATAGGTGGGCAATACCAGAGGTGCATCTAACACAGCGTGTCAGGCGGGGGAAAAAGTTAATTTTCCTGGATGAGTCTTTTTTTCCGTCCTATCACTCTAGCGACTCTCGATACACCGTGTCGGTCGGCGGAGAATAACTCGAATTACTCATCATTCTTCTCCAAATCTTTCATACAGATGGTGAAACATACTGACAAAATCAATTTCAACCGGCTGACAAATAACGAAGATCGAGGAATGATTTCTATACAAAGTGAAACATATTTAAATGCAGTTTAATTTTGCTCAAAACGACTGTATTTAGCACTCTACGGCTATTTTATACCATTCTAAGTTTAAATTTCGACATCATTCGGTAGCTACATTAGTTAAGGATGCTCAAACTACGCGAAAATGACGAAAAACTTCTGTTTTGGCTACATCACGACTAACTCCTCATTGGGGAGTGAAGCTTTTGACATGGCGCTTGCGCAGGGCCTTTACTAAACCCTTTCCCCACAATCTGAGTGCGCCCGATTTTTCAATTTCGACCTCATTCAGTAGCTATTCGCATGAAAAGGCCACAAACCTGCCGAAAATGACGAAAAACTTCTGTTTTGGCTACATCACGTCTAACTCCTCATTGGGGAGTGAAGCTTTTGACATGGCGCTTGCGCAGGGCCTTTACTAAACCCTTTCCCCACAATTTGAGTGCGCCCGATTTTTCAATTTCGACCTCATTCAGTAGCTATTCGCACGAAAGTGTCGCAAACCTTGCCAAAACCCTTATTTCACACCGCTTTTCTCTCTCGCGCGGCGCAGAATGACTCGGCAGAACTCCGCCACGCAAATGAGATTTTTTCCCCCGCCTGACACGCTGTGTCTAACAATAAGAGGAGGAGGAGGAGGTAGAAAGAACTCCACTGATGGGCTCACCATCATATTCACTTGGGTACCTCCACAATGAACTCTTTCCTGAAGCGTCTGATTACGGGGCAAAGGGGATGAAGGCTAATTTCCAATTGGAATGATAGTTTTGTTTTAGATTTCTTAGGTAAATGATTCTAAGATTTTCGAATCTCTCAGTCCTACCCAGACATAAGAGTGATAAAGATTAGATAGAATCAAGGAATATGTTCTAGCATGATTCCTAGAGGCCATTTGTTTGGTATTAAACATGCCATCACTCCAAGACTTGGCTCCGTATTTAGAATTTGAGCATGGTGGTTTCTCGCACTACTCGAACAACTCGTGGCACTTCTTCCTGAACGATAAACACGCAGAAACCGTTCAAAAATACATCAAATTGCATAGAAAAGAGAGAAAACTTATCAGACCGACCACTCCAGAACATCTCGCGAGGCAGAAATGTCTTTCTCACGAGAGCGCGCGATTTACATTCAACTATCCCGGGTAATGGGGTGAAAATCCCGGGTAATTCATTCCTCCCTCTCCCACTCATTCTTCGCAGTCGGGTACCCGCTATCCCGGGTAGCGTTACATTTCAAACTCTAGCAATGGGGCTCGGTCGTGACATTAAACACCAATTATCCTTTCAAAAAAAAAAACAAAGGCATTAACTGTTATATCCGAGACTTTTTGCCCCAAAACGAGATTCGGGAAAGAAATGTCCATTTTTATGCTTGGGAAGTTGTTCTCTAGTGCTCCGGAAAACCAGGGGTAGTGATGTTGCACTAGCTGTTCGTAGTAATTGGGGTTTGCTTTTTGCAATACATCTTTTGCAGATTATGTAAATTAATTTATAAACTTCATTTAATAATTAGCCAATTAATCTATTGCAGACATCATGTTCTACCAGGATTCGGCCATTCAGCGACACATGAGCATGCGACACGGCATGGAGTACACGGCGGATGAAGCGTACAATGAGGATGAGATGAGGGTGAGTGAATAGTCAGTTGGTGATAGATCCTGGTGCTAGGGTACGGTAGGGGAACCATCATGGTGATAAAGAAAGACGTATTATATTTGAAACAGTGACCAAGCAATGAGTCAATTCGGTGCAGTAGTCCTCAAAGAAGAGGGAAGGTGTTGCTGTGCTCTTGATTATTGTGGACCGATTGTATTAAGTAGGACAGGGGTACGGTAGGATTACGGTAGCTTCATTGATCGGTTGTTCAGGAGGAGGAGCTGGAGTTCGAGCAGGACGAGCAGCAGCACATGGTGCGCGGTGTGCCCGGAGGCGGCGGCGCCAAATCGGCCGCCAAGAAGGCGGGCGGTGCGCCAGAACAGCCGGAGGTAGGCACTGGTGGTTATTGGTGGAACGGGAAAGTGGTCTATGCGGGCGATTAAATAAAGAAACGATTTTAGTTTTTTGCTAACCGGAAAACACTGAGAAAGCGATCGAAACAACAGATCAGAGGAGTCATGGAGTTGGTGAAGCGCGATCGTGGCGGGGTAGTCTGGATTTGTGATGTTGTGAGAATTGTTGTTATTGGCTGGTGATTGGAAGAAAGATTGCCTCAACAAGTGGGATATTGAGTTGGTGAAGCATGGTTGTTTCTGGGTCGTTGATATTGCGAAAAGTTGCAAAGGGGGGGAGGGAGTGGGAATTGATATTAGTAGAAGAGAGACAAAAGTACAATTACCTCAGCACAGCGCCCAGATTGTTATATACTTGATGAAGCGTGGTCGTTCCTGGTTGGTCTTTGAGACAGTGAGCATAACGGGATCTTGTGGATAGCTATTTAGACTTTTACATTGTTATAGGTCTATTCAAATTATTAGTAATTGCAAATCTGGAAAGCGTCACCGTGTTGTGTAGTTGATGAAACACAGTTGTTGCCGGGTATCAGGTATGTGGATCTGTATAGGTCATGGTAGATGATCCATGCATCTAACGAACAGAATGAAACTCGGCTTATGAAGTTGATGAAGCGCAGTAGTACCTATGCCGGTCGAATTTGGGAAAATGTTTATACCGGTAGGTTGAGGTTTCAATAAGAACTCATACTCCGGAATGACCGCTGCGGTAGTGTTGTTGGTTCCCCGCCTGCATACAATATTATATAAAGTGAAGTGGGAATTGGAGAGATCTTATTTTATTATTTTAATAAATTATTTTATTATTTTAATAAATTAAATAATTGAAGGTTGTCGAGGAGGAAGAAGCGCCGCCGACGCTCGAGATGCAGGAACCAGGTATTTACATTTAAATATTATTTAATTTAAATAATTATAATCTAAAACATATTTTTATTAATATACATTGTTAAATTTTATTTGTAGGCGAGCAAGTGGTGATCAAGCCCCAAGCGAGGCAGCGATTCGTCTCGGTGAGTGGACGTTTCATGAATTGTTTAACGATGGTTGGAGTTTAATTAGAATTGATGTGTCGACGCTACCGTTCATAATAAAAAAAGTTAACATTGTTGGGAATGTCTTTTAAAGTTGGTTGGTTTCATAGGTTGTTTTTACTTGCAACGATTGTACTCGTTTCGTGAGTATTGCCTTTGTTCTGCTCAAAAATATCTCAAACCAATTTCGGCCATTGGCGAAATTGATTTGCGGTTTCATGGTGAGATCATACAAAGTATGTGGCTTCTGCGTCAATTCATTTTTCTTCCTTTCCTCTAAATTCATCAATGTTTCCTCCGATAGCGATTACTATTCGTCCTGGCGAGTGGCGGTTTTAGCATGTTTCTGTTTCTGGTTTCTGCCTTTTTGATGATTAACCATTATTATTCAGCCCTCGCTGGACCACAAGTTGTGACCCATAACTCTATCATTGTCTCTCTGTTACAGTGTGATTAATAATGCCGATTCAGCCCTCCCTGGACGACCATCATCATCTGCAGCAGCAACAGCACGGCCTGCACGACCACCAGCCGAGGCATCATCAGGTTGGTGTTTGGTTATGGCGCGAGCTAGAAGCGCCGGGTTAGGAAAGAGCAGGGAGAGGTGCTGAGAATGATAGGGAATGTATAATCTGTCAGAAAATGTTGGACCAGTAAACAGAAATGCCGTAGCTTTGGCGCACGCCAGAAGCGTCGGGTTAGGAAAAGTAAGGAGTTTAACGAGGAAGGGAATCGTTCAACACGGATTTAAATTTTTTTTATTGATTTAAATAATATTTAATTTGCAGCAGCTGCAGCACGAGCAGCCGCAGCCGCCGCACATGCGCGACGTGCAGGAGATGTACGAGCGGGGAGAGCTGCAGGACGGAGACAGAATCATCATACAGGAGGTACGGTGGGGGAGTACGGTAGGATATCGATTGATCGATGGGGAGAAGTTACGGTAGGGTATGGGCAAAGGGAGCATAATCATCATACAGAAGGTACAGGAGGGAGGAGTACGGTAAATGGAGATATCGATCGATGAATCGAGGATGAGGCTATGCTACTGCTGTTAATGAAAGCCTACTGTGTAGTTTGTGTTCCTGTAATTGGGTTAACTATTAACTTCGGTGTAGACATGGTGTGGGATTACGGTAGACGATTACGGTACTTCTTATCGATTGCAGGACAACGGCAGGGAGGTGGAGTACACGGTGGGCCGATCGGATCTGGAAGAGCTGGAAGACGAGGGAGAGGACGTGGAAAGAGGTACGGTAGATCGCAGTTGAGAAGGGTAATTTCTGCCCCCAAAAATTGCCGTGGTATGAGATCTTTTTGGGTGAAATAAATCAAAATTTCCAATGATATGAGCCATTTTGGGTCACAAATCAAAAATTCTAATGGTATGAGTCATTTTTGGGCCAAAAGTTCTCATGGCATGAACCATTTTGGGTCAAAAATTCCCATGCTATGAGTTTCATACCATCAAAAAATCCCACCCATTTCATCTGTGGGTAGATGGTTGATTGAGTATTGATTGTTTTTTGGAGAGGTAGGGTAGATGGTTGATTGATTGTTGATTATTTAAGTGGCCTTGAGGATATTAGTGTTAATGGTTGTTTTATCGGACCTTTGTGTTCTCATCGCGATATCTAGAATAGCTGAAACATAGAAGTTTTGAGTTTTAATTTGGCGAGAGCCATTGGTTATTGAGTATTTCCTCTTGAGGATATTTACTGTTAATTTTTGTTAGAGAATTACACTACCAGAAATCAGTGACTTGTGTTCTCGTCATCCTATCTAGAATAACTGAGACATAGAAGTTTCAAGTTTGCATTTTGCGAGAACTATCGATGAATTGCGTTGTATAGAACCCAATGGATTTGAAAAGAACCAACCGGACCGATTATCAGATAGATTATTGATTATGTTAGTGCTCTTTTGGAATTTTGTGTTAATTATTATTATACCGGACCTCCAGACGCTATCAGTGCTTTGTGTTCTCATCGACCTATCTTGAATAGCTGAAACATGAAAGTTTTGAGTTTGCATTTCGCATGAGCGGTTGATGAACTGTTTAGCGTAGAACCCCAGGGATTCGACAGAGAGTTTCGTATTGTAAAAATAGGGAGGGGAATAGAAAATCGATAGAATTGGATGAGAAAAATAAGGAGTGTCTTTTTTAATAATTGGTAATTTTCAACTGTAATTTTCAGACGAGTTGGCCGACGACGCGGAAGTGTACGCGGACGAGCAGAAGATGAGGAGGGAGCAGCAGGTTGGTTGTTATTGTTATTGTTGTTTGTTATTGTTTTTCGACAATCGTGAATTGTAATGAAGGTCCAACCAGGTAGCTCTATTGATGAATCAGCGGAACATGAAACTGGCGGGTTGCAACTTTGTACTGTGGGTTGGACCATGTACTTGTAGTGAACCTGCGGCTTTTTGGAGGGAAAGGAGAATATAGGTCATTTAATCAGGGGTCAACTACCTTCGGCTGGCATGTTTTATGTCCAAAACCAAAAAAAGGGTACGGTATATTACAATTAACGAACTAGTTGACCTCTGTCGTTGATACAAAGCTGTTGACTATTGTTCTTTTTTTTCTGTGGTTTTGGTTTTCAATTTTGGAATCGTATAACTCCGCGTAATCGAGGTGGAAGCGCTCTAGATGTATTGAGGACTCGGTGAATCACGAAACTCACGAGAGTTGACAATTAGCGATATTAGGAAAAGCGCTCGCATTTCTTGTTAATGCGCCGCTTCTTTGAATGGAAACGATGATTTTATTACTTCGCTTAGTTATTATTATTATTATTATTTATGACATCTTTATTATTATTTATGACATCATTATTATTTATGACATTTTGTGTTCCAGATGGCGATGACGTCACGTCGCTTCCGGACGCCGTCCCGACTGGAGTCCCCGCAGCAGCAGCAGAGACGCTTCCCGGCCGGTCGCGAGCAGCAGCGACAGCAGACGCCGTCCGACCGCCCGACCTCGTCGGCTGCTGCAGCTGCGGCTGCAAGGAAGCGACCGAGAGAGGTGAGAAACGGAACATGCGTGTTTATACTCACCTCCCCCCCCAGGATAATGTCCGGAAAATTGTAATGTTATGGCGGGGGATAGCGCTTGTTATTGTGTAGAAATGAGGAGGGGCATTTGGTTTCATAATGTGCATTAGCTCTTCTTTAGTCATTGAGTGTGAGCGCGTTTGATGAAACATCTTCAATTTCCTGGGTCTCTTATGACAATTCATCTTGCGGTGTATGTGTTTCAAGAAACCTAGTTAACAGTTCATTGGAGGCGATTCTCCGTCATTGTAAGCCATTGTACTAAAAATCGTAGTAGAATCTATAATAATAATCATATTTATGCTATTTCGATAAAATAACGGCAAAAACATTTTGAAATAGTATGACGTACAATAATTCGTGACAGTTGAGGCAAAAAACGGGATCTCTATACGGTGAAACTGGTCTGATACTCGGTTCTTACCTGAAAATCAAATATTGGAATACTCTCAGGTGTCATCCGTGTGGGACGACGACCTGCTGGAGGACGACGAGGAGATGGTGCAGCTGCAGAGAGATGTACGGTAGGGGGGATGGTCGGACTCTCTCACTTTCACACACTCTCTCGCTTTTCTGCACGACGAGAGACCATGCGAAATGAGAGAGTCATACGATGGTTCGTAGAAGGGGGTACGGTAGGACACGGTAGAGGGGATACGCAAGTAGTTATTGATTATTTGTTAGTACCCCACTGTCAGATGTCAAAATTCTAATTATTACTTTCTTGACATGTTGTGAAACAACAATTTCCCTGGTGTAGGGCTGCCGTTGTTCCCAATGAAACGCATTGGGAAATTTGTTAAATCTGGTACTGTATCTGCACGAGTATTGATCCCCCCCCGGATCACGGTAGTACGGTAATCGATAATCCAAGTAATCGATAATTCACCCAGGTGGATCGGCGTCGCGCGGAGCAGTCGGCCAGAGGTGGATCCGCGGCGCCTCGTGAGCGCCAAATTCCGTCGATAATGCAGCGACGAGGCGTCTAAGGGGGTACGGTAGCTGGAGATTACGGTAGCCGGCGTTTACTGTAGCTGGCGATTACGGTAGTCGTACTGTTACAGCATCCCTGTTACTGTTACAGTATCCCTACTACCGAAACATTGAGATTACTGTTTCATTTTGTCTTAATCATTGACGACTAGTATCCATCCTTCCGCCCTTTTCCATTATTTGCTAACAGTTGACCGTAATTTTTGCTGCTTAGCAGTAATAAAGGTAGCTAATCATTGCTTCAACAATACTTTGTTGTTTTACTTTTCTGTCCAGCTAAGGAATAGTTTCATTGTAACAGTAAAGTCGTCGTAAGTTTCCATTGATGTGTAAATCCCTTTTTTGCGAGCGTTGTTTCACATGTTTTCATTATCCCCTCGACATAATATTTCTTCACGTTGATACGCATTTAATCCTGATAAAGATTCGTTCAAAATGATTTTAAAAATTTATCTTAACGTAGAACGTTACGAATCGTGATGCGTACTTGTAAAGCGAAAAAGGAGCTTTGAGCTTCACGAATGTGATTTCAGTAAATCGCATAATGGCCAGTAGCGAGTGTAGCTTCTCGCATTTCGAGTCGGAGGCTAATGGTTCGTTTTATTTATTGCATTCTGAGTGACAGTGATCGAAAAGTATGGCAAAATAAGCATGCGATTTTTTTCGGTCTTTGTCGGTGGTTTTCAATTACCTGCAACAAGTGGGGAATCCGAAACACATTTGATGTTTGCCTTGTTGTGCACAGTGGTGAGCGACATCGCAAACTTTGGTGTGTACCCCGCAGCGGGGGTACAACCTTTATACCGAGAGGGTGTGCGCTAGAGCCACCGGGTTAGAGAGCGTAGGGAGAGGCGCGTGCGGGGGTACACGATTTCGCGTGTACCCCCGCAAGTTAGAGGAGAGCGCTCACCACTGGTTGTGCAGATAGAAAGACAGCCTGATATTAACATTCCCCAAGAATCCATATCCTAGTAGTAGTACGAGTTCGACCCCCCGCGCCTGCAGATCCACCCAACCAAGGGGGTTAAGAAATGTTGGTAGTGCCTAGTAAACACGATCCAAATTCCCCGTCAGCGTGCACACAACATGCCGGTCAGTCTTTTGCAACAGGCCACTGTTCTCACGGGTTAAGCCCCAGTTGCAGTTCAGACGTGGGGTAGTCGACGACGCGTTGCGCGTTAGTAACCGACTCATTGTCAGTACTTTACTTTAATGCTGCGAACAGTGTCGACGTCTAGACGATTTTTCTGGAGAGAAATGATCTAGACGAAAATCGTCTAGACGAAAATGAGGGAGACAGAGAGAGGGAGTCTCTCTCATTCTCGCCTCTCATCTCCAAGAGGACTGGTCTAACAAGTCGCGAATGGCGAGAGGGGGGAATAACAGTATGGAAATGCAACTCATTCCACACCGATCCGACCATTCCTCTTGGAGAGGAGAGGCGAGAATGAGAGGGACTCCCTCTCTCTGTCTCCCTCATTTTCGTCTAGACCATTTCTCTCCAGAAAAATCGTCTAGACGTCGACACTGTTCGCAGCATTACTTTTAGTAATGTCATTGTAGCGGTAGATCACCGGAGCTGGGAGCTAAACCCATACATTTTGCTACAACAAAAAAACCCCATACATTTGTCCCCACCCAGGGGATATTTTATCCAGGTCAAAAACGTAAACCGTCTTTGCAGAGGGTTCCTACTCCTCTCCCCTCACTCGCCCTCCCATCGTCACTCGGAATCGGATGGTGGCCCGCCCGGTTCGCCCGCCTCCTCATCGATGACGTCCTCGTCGTTGACGGGCGGCGTCGCCCTCCAGAAGGTCCGCCAGATCGCGTCCACGCAGGGAGAGGTGAGGTGGATTGTTGTTGTTTTTGTTTTTGTTATTGATTGTTTTTTTATTGCTGATTTATATAAGGAGTGATTATTATTTCGAGGAGTCGGTAAAGGTGGACGAGAGATGCCACGAGTTTAAGAGGTTGCTATGAGTATTTTTGTATACACTCAGGCGTATTGATGCGAGAGTAGGTGAAGTATTCGTGAACGGAAGTAGTGACATTAATAAATTATTTTGTTTTTAACATGGAAACCCTGCCGGTTACTGCATAACGGGTGCGCTAATGAACTAGTAGTAGGGATGCAGCGCGAAATCACCAGCGAGCTTGGGTCTTGTATCTGAATTTTCTTCGTTTTTTTCTCCCTCGGCTAGGTACTCTGTACTGTTCCCGTTGAGTCTGGAAGTTGCATGCAATGTGGGCGAAACGCGTATCAACATGATTTTACATTTCGCATTTTTATTTTTAAATTAATTATTTAAATACTCATCAGGTGCTGCCCTTCACGCCCGACGGCATCTACGCGCTCGCCAAAGTGGCGGTGAGTGAGGATTACGGTAGTGGGGGGGGGGGTACGGTAGCCTGATGAGGGAGGGGGTTACGGTAGCTTGAGCAGGGACGGTAGTTAGATTACGGTAGTTAGAGGGGGTACGGTATCTGGAGGAGGGCGGTGAGTACGGTTGCTCGTGGGGTACGGTAGCTTGAGCAGGGACAGGGTTACGGTGGTTCGAGGGGGTACGGTAGCCTGAGCGGGGTTACGGTAGAGCGAAGGGGTATGGTAGCCTTAGGAGGGACGCGGTTACGGTAGCCACTGATTTAGTGATTATTGGATGTAGATCTGGAAAAAGAGATTCTTGACATTCGAACATTGACATTTTTCAGCTATAGGGGATAAACCAGTGGAAGGGTTAGTGCTCAATCGCAACATGATAGCAAAGACAAAGATGTAAAAAAAGGTTATGGTCTAACTAGTGCACATTATCGATTGACATGACTACCGTTTTCCTACCTATTGATTGCTACCGTACTCCTACCCCTATTGATTGTCAAAGCTACCGTATCTACCTATTGATTGCATTGGCTACCATACCCCTCTACCGTATCTTTCCTCTCAGGAACTCTTCGTCGACCACCTGCTGCGGGAGACGATGGAGCTGCATGATGAGGTTGGACAATTATTGATTTGTATTTTATTTATTTATTTTTAAATATAAAAGCACATGGTGATTTCGTGCCACAACTGACCCATGCATGCCATTGAAACAGTGATGTTTCTAAAACTTTGGTAATTCTGTCGTGCTTGTGGTTGCTTCTGAGCGAAACGAAGAGATTTTTAGACTAAATTATATGAATCTATTATTTAAATTAATTAAAGTATACTTATTTGCCTCAGAACATCGACTATGACGAGCTGGCGGACACGATACAGAACGACGAGGATCTCAGCTTCCTCCACGGTCAGTGAGAGGGCGCTCACTTGGGAACTTTTAGCCCGGGCTACGACCGCTCTGAATGTGAAGGGGTAGGGATTGAGAATGGTAGGGAGAGAATACTCTACGAGAAAAGACTGGGCCAAAAAACAGAGAAGAGAGAAAGAGAAGCCCTCTCTCGATTGGGCCTGATCTCTCGCCTGTTATTGAAAACGAAAGAGCGGGTGGAGTGGAGAGACTCTGGTGTCCGCCTACAAGTTGGAATCAAGCTCGGAGACAACTTGTTGGAATTGCTTGATTCCAACTTGTGGAAGGACAACAGAAGACAGGAGGGGTACGATAGGAAAGGGGGATTGTTGATTGATTCGAAGATTGGCTTGAATGCTCTCGTCGGTGGTGTTTCGAACCTGTATAATATAAGAAATAGGAAGGTCAACAACGTGTCGGAAAAGCGGTGTATAGGGCTAGGTGACGCTTCGAATGTAGTCCAATAGTACTATGGTAAGAAGTGTTTTGATCTTGTCGAGTGAAAACTGAACTAGGAACACCAACGCTTCAACACTGCTTGATACTCCATTTGGTTTGAAACTACTTTGATTATTACGTGCCAAGTTCGAATTTCAGATTTCTTCCCGACTCGAATCACCTTCGAGGAGGCGCAAGCGAAAATGGCTGAGAAGATTCACGACGACGATGATTGATCTTTGATCTTTGGTCTCTGATCTTTGACCTCTGTCCCTTATATTTCGTAATTGTTTCGTCATAGTTTCCTCATTTTGTAATCTTCTCAATCTTGATGTTTGTGCTGAATTTTCATATGTTTGCGCTTCGATTGTTTGCATGGAATATTTAATCCTTAATCGTTGATCTCCGGCCTCCCGCTTATTTTCCTCTGGTTGCATGCATCATTTCGATAAAGATAGTCCTATTTCATTTGAGAATTTAAAAAAAAGTGAAACGGGTCAGCGACCTGAGGCTACCTTGGAGTACAGTACGGTAGCGATGAAATCAATGAAGGCTGGATACGGTAGATGGATGACGTCATCGATCTAAGCGATAGTGAGGATGTCCCAGTGGTCGTGGCGGGGGCAAGAGCAGCAGGTACGGTAGTCGAGTGGCTATCTATTTATTCGATTACGGGAGGCGTACTAGGATATTGCCCACCCCGTGTCACAAGTTAGATGAAGTTTTCGATGTCGTATATCTCTCCGTTTTATTTACTTACTAATATGGTGTTTGAAAACACATCTACGAGGTGAAAGAATTGCCAAGTTTGCTCTTGATCAGATAATGTAGAATGAGTGCGACAGCGAACTCGCCGGTGCTGAAATTTTAGTTATCGCAAGGAAATAAGCAGGAAACTGCTAGTGAACAGCATGTGGAGCATAGTGGAAGCGAGTAATGAAGATTTCCTTATTTAAACTTTATTAGAGATAACAAAAGTTAATGCACATACCGGGAATCGAGCCCGGGGGCTAGAGGAATCATTCAGATAAACACGATTCCATATTTTGTATTTTTACTGTTTTTGAAATTTAAATAAATCGATAATGCAGGCGCGGCGACGACAGCAAGTACAGCAACGAAGATGACGGTGGAATTGAGGGCGGTGAGTACGGTAGATTACGGTATGACGGTAGAATACTGTAGTCTTACAGTGGAGTCTAATAGCCTTACTGTAAAATCGACGGGTACGGTAGTTTTACTGTGGAATCGAACTGTACGGTGAACTGATTGTAGTGCGTTAGATTAGATAGGTAGTTTTCACCAAAGTAAGTATGATACTGTGATGCTCCGATCAACCGGGTTGCTAAAATGGTAAACTACACTCGAAAATGGATCTCTTTTCGATTCAATCGCCATTCATCATAGAACCATATTCATGCTCGTCCTATCAGTGTGCATGCTACCGTATCCTTCCCTTTCCTTATTACCGTAATCCCCATTCTTCTCAGGTGGAGGCAGAGCTCGCGACAGTCTGTGAGCAGATCGAAGCGCTGAAAAAGTCAGTTTGATTCTGGCTGACTTCAGTGATTAAAAAGTATGTAACCAATGCCAACTGATTCGAGGTGGTTTTCTCTACCGAGTCTTTATCAATTTGTCCACATTTTCCTACATGCATCTGAAACTACCAGGCACAGAAAACAACGTTTCGCAAAGAAAAAAAATAATACTGTCAAGGGTTTCGAAGTTCGAACACTGGGTGACTTGACGAGAGGGTGCGCGCTAGAACATTCGTCTGTAACCCGGTGCGTCTAGGGCGCAATCACTATTTATTCTGTCAGGAAGAAGTGGAAGCTGGTGCAGCGGAGAGAGGCGCTCGAGGGCAGGATCGCCGCGGCCAGCATGGACTACAGGGATGCGGAGGTAAACGTGTATCTCCTAGTTTTCCTTCCTAGGCTTTTGTTGGAGCCTCACTTGCTTTTTTCCTTCCTAGGCTTTTGTTGGAGCCTCACTTGCTAATTTCTACCGTGCAAGGTGGAAATTCGCAATGAGCCTCGAAAGAGGGCTGCCAAAACGTACTTGTGATGTCGCTGATACGCGAAAATAGCGGGTCCTTGATTTTTTAAAAAGTTTAGCTTAAATGATTCATAGTAGGAAATGTACAGTGATATTACACACCAGGGCGACGTAGGTTTTTCTTGGGCAAGTGATTTCGATGTTTCACGACTCCTTCACTATCTCCAGTTAGTCTAGTAGTCAATTCATGACAGAATACTGTTGCAACAAAAAACAGAAAATAGTCTGCGTGAGACTACATCTAGACTACATCTGTAAGTAAATTTTTGTATTTGTCACACCGTTATTTCTCACGTCAGTCTGAAATAACGTAATTTTTTGGGTCTGGAATGACTACAATGATTCGATTTTATGACCGGTGCAATACAATTGTAATCTGCAGGAGCGATGGGACCGCGACGGGTTCGCGTGGTCGGCCGGGCTGCAGGCTGCGCTGCAGCAGACCTTCCAGCTGCAGCACTTCCGACCGCTGCAGCGAGCGGCCATCAATGCGGTTATGGATGGTGAGTATTGCGCATCGTTCTGCTTCATTTTGACCTTAGGAATGGCTGCAATTCAATGGTTATTCCGTTACTGTCATGGGAGCACGAGAACGTAATGGGTGAGAAATGGAGGTCCGTCGATGTAGTCGAATCGGTTGAGGGGAGTGCAGCTAGGGAAAAGAAGCGATCGTAGGGCTACCAAATCAAGTTGTGCCAGATAGAGAGTCTTCTTTTATTGGGACAAAATCCCGTTCAGTGGTATAGCAGGCGGATGCTGAATTAGACTGAATTTGCGATTTTTTCAATTTCGCTGACTTGCGCATCTCGTGTTTCAATGGTTTTACTAGTTAGCAAGGCAATAGACGATAGATGCGGCGTGTAGTAGAGAACTTTTAGAAATCAATCGTGTTTTCACTGAATACGTAATGTGAAATCACCGGTGGGTTATTCCGAGGGTACGGTAACTGTATTTAATCAATCCAAGGTTACGGTACTTTTCCGTGCAGGACAGGACGTGATCGTGATCATGAGCACCGGCTCGGGCAAGAGTCTCTGCTACCAACTGCCGGCCGTCATCAGTGGAGGTCAGTGTTGAGCACTATCCTCGGACACTTGCACAATCAAAGTCGGGGGTTCGACAAGAAACCTGTTGAAAATCGCTGGTTTTGCTACCATACATGTACAAGGAGGTCCGCTGGGGGGTGCACCTCTAATACCGTATCCAATCGTGTCTACAGGTCGCCGGATTGTATTTGTCGGCTACCATAACCTACCGTAACCCGGTTCTGTGGGTCAACCATTTTAGACTTGGGACACGTTTTCGCCAAATGGTCTGAAATTGGTCGCACAGTGATTCTACGGTAATCTACCGTATCCCCAACCATTTGTAGACCATTTGGCTGACATGTGACCCAAGGCTAAAATAGTTGACCCACAGAACCGGGTTACGGTAGGTTACGGTAGCCGACAAATGCAATCCGGCGACCTGTAGACACGATTGGGTACGGTACCAGAGGTGGTTATGGGGTGACCCCCGACACTATTTACCATGAACCCCGGGTCATGGTATGGGGGGTGCCCAATCATTGGGCACCCCCCTTGCGGTCCGCGTGTCCATGTATGTTTGCTACCGGAATCGGGGGCTATAGGCGTACAACAGGAGGTAAAAATCGGGGGGGGGGGGGCATGGACCAATATCCGACATCTTGCTCATCCATGGTAGAGGTATACGGTAGCGATTATCGATTATCCATCGAGAAGTGATTGTACGGAAGCGAGCTCTTCTCTGTGATTGGCCGAGTTTTACTCGCAGACTTTCCCTTTGCGGTTTTCATGGCACAAAAAAGAGAGCAGTCCCTACTGTAGCGAAGGGATATTTAGAGAGCCAAGCATTGACGATCTGGTGGGATATGCGTTTCAAAGTTTGTACTAGTCATTGAGGTATTGCTAGTTGTTTGTTATCCTTCGGAGCTGAATTCGAATAATTCCAACTTTCGCAAGTCGGGTATGTGCTTCAGTGGGTTTACTAGTATCAAAAGTTTCATAATACGATAATCCGGGACAGCCATTGCTTCTAATAAAAAAGTTTACTCGTTTTTTGCATCTGCTTAGGGAGGCGTATTGATAACTGCTCAAAAATACTCGGGTTATATCAATAGCTACCGTGCTTCTGGATAGGTAGTCAATCGATAACAGCAGACTACCGTAATCAATAGATATCGTCTTTCTACCGTAATCAATCGATAACTGCGGACTACCGTAAAATATCGATATGGTTTTTCTACCGTAATCAATCGATAACTGCGGACTACTGTAATCAATCGATAACTGCGGACTACCGTACTCAATCGATATCTTCTTTCTACCTTGCCAATCGAAAACTGCTGACTATCGTAAACAATCGATAACTGATAACTACCTTAACCAATCGATAACTGGAGATTACCGTAATCATTCGATATATTCTTTCTACCGTAACCAATCGATAACCGCGGACTACCGTATCCAATCCAATCAATACTCAGGTTTCGCGCTGGTCATCTCTCCGTTAATCTCCCTGGTCGAGGATCAGTTGCATCAGCTGAAGAAGCTGAACGTGTACGCCGCGGCCCTGAATCAGGCGACCGACAAGGTCGAGGTACGGTGGGGATACGGTAGGAGGGATCTGGGTTACGATAGGGAGGATGAGGTACAGTAGGGGTACGGTAGGAAGAATCTGGGCTACGGTAGGGGTACGGTAAGAGGGATCTGGGTTACGGTAGGAAAGGGAGGATACGGTAGACATGAATGGGGGGAAGACTGCCAAAACTGGCTACTTGGGCAGATGCATCTTGGAATAATGATCAATCAAGTACCGTAACAGCCTTGCCTTACCAGTGGGTCCCACCTAGCGTTGTCTTACGTCTGTAACATCGCTTGACGTGGATGCACCTTTACCTTTTGGGAACTTCTCTGTTTTTTTGACCGGGCTACGACAGCTCTGAATGTGAAGGGGTTAGGGAATGAAAGTGATAGAGAGACTACTCTGTGAAAAAGTGTGGGCCAAAAAACAGAGAAGTGACACCTTTCGAAGTACCGTAATCTACCGTACTCCTCCTCCTCCTCTCAGGCGAAGGCGATCGATTCGGCGCTGCTCAACGCGTCGTCAGCGTTACGAATGCTGTACGTCACCCCTGAGAAGCTGGCGAAGAGCAAGCGGCTGATGAACAAGCTGGAGAAAGCAGCGGAGATGGGAAGGCTGAAGGTCAGTGGCATAGCTGAGCGCGCTTTTCTCTACGGAGCACGGGTCTCGGTAGCCACATCTATTAGAGGGTATGTGCTAGACTCGCCGGGATAGAGAAAGGGGAGGAGGCGGACTTAGTGGGAAATGGATGATTTTCTTGTGGTGGCACCAGGATGGTGTGTGTTTCAGCGTCCATGACAGTCAACTGGCTATGGGATGTAGCTCGATGAATTCCTAGTTTTTCATTGAAAAGTTTTTCATTGGCCATGGAAATGGTGTGGAATTGGTATCGCTTTCATTTTCCATCAAGATATATTATAGATGAAGAATCATAGCAAGATTAGGTAGTTTTAGGCAGGAGGCTTTGGGATCTTACCTGAGCGAAATTTTCCCGGTAAGATTGCTGTTTCAGTGTTCTTACTAGACAATACATTTCGTTGCTGGTATTAGTACCGATTCGAATTCACCTGGATTAGAAAATCTTATCAATTAGTGCAAAAATAGATATTGATATCGATCGTATCACGCGGGTTACGGTGCTCATAACAAATCGATATTCTTAATCATAACCGATCGATAATCGGGTAATCATAATCATTATCATAATCATGGTAATCGATAACCAATCGATAATCCAGCTGATCGCTATCGACGAGGTGCATTGCTGCTCGCAGTGGGGCCACGACTTCCGACCTGACTACAAGTACTTGAACGTCCTCAAGCGACAGTTCAAGGTGGGTGGTCTGCCTACCTCATTAAAATATCCTAAACGCCATCAATAGGCGAGTATTGTATATCAAATTTTCTGTTCGATTTGTTGCTTTAGAATACCTGTGAAACTGAAATCTACCGAACATTTGGCTTTACATTTTTTTCCTTTTATTGTGGATCATAATGGATCCGCGATGTATATCACTCGCGGAACAGAAATCATCTGGGAACTATGCGGGAACTATGTCAGCAAGAAAGTTTTTGAATATTCTTCTTTGAGGTTTCACGGATTTCTCATAAGTTGGTCCGTGCTGTAATTGCAATGATTCTTACACTATTTTCTTGAATAAGCTCCCTAATCTCAGATTGTTGCTTCCGCAAGTGTGAGCCTTCATCGAAGACCAATGCAATGGAGCTCCCTAACATTATATCCCCCCACAGTTCCCAAAAACGTGGAAAACTACTGCTTATGATGTTCTTATAACAATTAGCCTTACAGCCTTATGTTAGGATATAATAGATAATCGATAATCAATAATCAATATTCAAGAATCGATCTCTCAGGGCGTACCCCTTCTCGGGCTCACCGCGACGGCCACGGGCAACGTGCTCGAGGACGTGAAGAAGATGCTGGGGATTGAGCGTCAGTTTGCGATTGGGGGAATCATCGGGATCATTGGCCAGAAATCAGTTCTGGGTGATTAAGAACGGGCGTGAAACGCAAATCCACATAGTCATCGGCGAGATGTCTCGATAATCTAGCGTGGTAATTTTTTTCTAACGATTACTGTAGAAGAGGAGGGATACGGTAATCAATCAATTGCAGCCGCTATCGTCTTCCGGGCGGGCTTCAATCGGCCCAATCTGCACTACTCAGTGGAGGTGAAGCCGAGGGGAGATATGGGCGAGAGGATTGCCGAGATTATCAAGGTGAGGGCGCGATCTAGACGCGCCGGGTTAGAAAAAAGGCTTCGAAAAGAAGAAGGGAAGCACGCGGATTCGCGATAGTGTGCCGAGTTAGAGAAATGGTTTTCCTGCACCCGAGCGTTGCTGGAGCTCGTGGAACAGTGTAGAATCGTAGCTGGTCTACCCGTTCCAGGAAGCTCGAAAGGAGAGTGAAGATGGAGTTCTTGGACTAGAGGTGCCACCACAATTTGGCGGGTGCACGAAATCATCAAAAGCCTAACGTAGGAGGGGAAACCTGACCCTTTGCTACCATTTGCCGGACTACTCCATTAAAAGTCAGGATGATGGTGTTCATTGTAATCTTGAAAGAGGCTAGATATTTAACGGATTGTTTTTCCCTGGTTTTTTTTTGGTAGAGAACAATCTCGGTGTTTCATTGTTAATAATGAAACACCTCAATTGTCCTCGAACAAGAGTGGCGTCAGAGTATTTAGTGCAAAAGGTGAGACAGAAAGTTGACGGGTGGAAAAATAATTTTCTTTTGTTTTGATTCTACCAATTTCTAATTAGATGTGAGCTCATTGTCAGTGACTATGGAAGTCATCGGTAATCACTTTGCATTAGTTTGTTAACGAATGCGTCATGAAACCAGAATCCGGCTTGTATTCCATTGCAGTTTGGGTTTAGTTTGTGGTTATTGGTCTTTGCCGAATTTGTTGAGGTTTGTAGGAGGCACATGTGCTAATTCCAACTTGGCAAGATGGAAATTAGCAATGTCCCTCGAAATATAAATTCTTACGAGTGCTGTCGCTGATACGAAAAATCAACAGGTCCGGCAATTACTCTCTTCTCCACATTTTTTGGTTGAAGTAGGCGAATCCTAGTAGTGAAGTGTACGTGATATTGTGTGGACTGTTCACTCGCGATTGCTGGCATACATGAAAAAGTTATGTGGCAAAATGCTTCAAAAACGGGGTATGTTCATGAAAAGGGCTTGGAAACCGACTAATTCTATGAACGCGGGGTATGTTTGCGAATCGTAGGTAACATGCCTTGTCAGCAAAAACCTTAAATGCGGGCTATGTTTTCAAATTCCAGGTAGTTTTCCACTAGCTTTTTCATGTATGTTTGCTGGAGGGATCATGGCTCAATTCGACCGTATTAGGTTGAGTTGAGCCGTGATGATCCTCGAATAGATAGCGATAATTGAGTACTTGGAGAGTCGGTGTTACCACAAATGAGCGGGTGCGAGAAAAACCAATTTCTTTTATTGTTACAACTGTTGTGATTGATTGAATGATGGAGTGGAGAACTTACTGATTTTAGTATCGGGTCCTCCGGGATTTGTTTGGTTAAGTAAGTGAATTATGGTAGTAAAGATTTGTGATATTGTATGGCCTGTGCAGTTATTATTGATGCTGGAGGTGCATGGCAAAATCAACCGTATTTGGTTGAATTTGTCCATGATCCTCGAATAGATTGCGATAATTGGGTACTTGGAGAATCGGTGTTACCACAATTGAGCGGGTGCGAGAAAATGCTACTTGTTTTCTCTTGCAGCTGTTGAGCTTGAGTGTGTGGGTGAATAATAAGTAATTGGGTAACGCAAAACCACCTAGTCTATGTGTACATTGTTATTCATTTAATTGTTATTGTATTTTTGCTCGTTGTTTATCATTGTTAAAAAATATTATCTTAAGGAGCGCTACCCGACGGAATCGGGCATCGTCTACTGCCTGTCGAAGAAGGACTGCGAGACGGTCGCGAAGAATCTGAAGTGAGCAAGTTTGAAATTTTTTGAATTCCCGCCGTAATTTTTAGACTCATCAATCCTGTCGAAACTTCGACAGGGCAGCTATTTTTTCGGACAATAAAAAATATTTTCAGAAGCCTGGGCATCCGTGCGGCCTTTTACCACGCGTACGTTGAGCCGGCGGCGGTGAGTTTGGGACGGTTTAATTTTGCGAGAAAGTGGACAGAGCCTAATTTCGAAAATGTCGTGTGAAATTGCAGAAGACGGCAGTGCACGAGAAGTGGCTGGCCGGCAAGATTCAAGTGATTGTTGCAACGATTGCATTCGGTTTGTTATTCTTTTTTCTATTTGAGTTATACCCGTCTGTTTATTTTTCAATTTGCACAGTTTGGTTTTGGTTCCAGGCATACGTGATAGACACCTGTTTCAACTGCTAGCATTCTAACGTGTATCTAAATCGTTTAAATATCAACGGTTGCAGTCTTTCTTTACAGAAAATTATTTGAATTTTGAAATCGTGTTTATGCTTCACTGCCATAGTATGAGCGATGACGCTAGACGAAACCAGTGCGCCTGGGGCTTTGCTATCAATAGTAAATTCTAAGGAAGAGGGGAGGGGGTTCTTGGGGGGGGGGGGGTTTAGCGGTATCTGAGCTTTGATCTTTCCAATCCTCACGTTCCTTATCCAGGAATGGGCATCGACAAGCCGGACGTTCGCTTCGTCATTCATCACTCGATCCCGAAGAGCGTCGAGAACTACTACCAGGTGTGATCTTTGAACTTTGATCTCTGATCCCTGATCCCGGAATACATGATCCTGCCCTAACTTGAGTAGTACACGAATCAATGAAAGCTCGTCTCGCTCGTAAATGATAATTGCAAGGTGGTGTTGTACTTGTTTTTGAGATTGCTGATTTGAGTTTCACCTTTGCTATAAGTCCAAGATTGACGCATGCGAGCAATGGCCAGATGTCCGGTTTAAAAAAAATATATTAGTTCGCTTGATTGTCCACATTGTGAGTCATAGTGCAGGGATAATCTCGAGAGTGTGCCCAGGTAAGCGGATGCCCAAGGTTCCATTGTCGGTCTGCGGATAATTTGCTATCATAGAAATAAAACGTTCCGGACACACGTCTATTACGCTAAGGGGGCGGAGCTTCAGAAATATTGTGCGCGGCAACGCGTGAAAATGCGAATTTAATCAAGCGCTTTTGCAATCACTTCTCATCGCGCTATAATAATCGGTTATTGCTTTAGAAACAGAAAAAAATAACATATCATGCGTGAAAAACGATGCGAAAGTGGCGAAAAAAGTACACCATAGATTGGAACGGAACGTTATATTCCGTGGTGTGTGACAAGTTTTTTGAATTCTATGATATCTCTGATAAATAATGTGTCAATCGATAATCTCGATTACCGTATCCCCCTCACAGGAATCGGGCAGAGCGGGTCGCGATGGCAAGTCCGCTTCGTGCATTCTCATGTACCGTCTGGCCGACGTGTTCAGGTATCATTTCATTGTTTGTTCAATCAGAGTAATGTACATAAAAGGTACGAGACAGTTTACCAGAGGCGAATATTCGTCGGCGATTTCAAACGGGAACAAGGGTAGGGGAATGTGGCATCGTAGCCTTTGAAATTAATCTAAAGGAGCTGTGGCTGATTCTGACCCCGTATCTTTACGGTTGCAGTAGGTGATTGAATCAAGCGGCGTTCGCGCGCCTTTGATAACAGTTGCGCTGGCGTGCATAACTAAAGTGAGTGACAATCAAATAGTGAAGAGTAATAATGAAATGGATTATTATTGATCGATGTGACACATACCGTAATCTGAGAGGCTACCGTACTCTCTCAGGCAATCGACGATCGTCTCCTCCGAGCAGACTGGCAAGGAGAAGCTGTACGAACTGGTGGCATTCGCGGCGAATGTGAGTGACATACATTCATCCTGATTCACGGGGCAAGGTGCCTGCAGGAGGAAGCATCATAATGGAGGGCATTGGTATCTTCGTACTTAGTGACAATGGGCCAAGGGATGGTTTCTTCTTAGCTTTTTGTTGTCGATTGTCCGTCACGGTACGGTATATTGATTGTTTTATTGATTGATACGAATGGTGATATTCTATCATAAGTGATAAACCGAAATCGGTGACTGGCATTATCGAAGTATTGTGAGTTGGTAATGAAACACAGATCAAGCAAATTTTTGAAGAAGTGAAATCGTTACGGGATGGTCGCATTTGCGGTTATATCAGCGTCCATCAATCGCTTTGGAATATGAATAGTGCTTGAAGCATTGATGCGCGTAGTTTTTGAAGAGGAATGTTGCGCCATAGTCGATGTTTTTTGCTGGTTCGTTTCTTTTCGGCGTAGCGTCCACGCATCACTTGAGATGATCTCCTCGGATTTTATAGAACTTGTGAAACTTAGAGCAGCGATGTAAATTGAAAAATTAATTTCTCTGCAGGATTCGACGTGCCGTCGTCAGACGCTGGCGGGTCTCTTCGCGGAGGATTGGGAGCAGGGATGGTGTCAGGTATGGTAGAGGGGATACGGTAGGAATACGGTAGGTCAGATTTGGAGCAGGGATGGTGCCAGGTATTACGGTAGGGGGGATACGGTAGGAGTGCGGTAGGTCAGATTGGGAGCCAGGATGGTGCCAGGTATTACGGTAGGAGGATATGGTAGGAGTGCGGTAGGTCAGATTGGGAGCCAGGATGGTGCCAGGTATTACGGTAGGAGGATATGGTAGGAGTGCGGTAGGTCAGATTGGGAGCCAGGATGGTGCCAGGTATTACGGTAGGAGGATATGGTAGGAGTGCGGTAGGTCAGATTGGGAGCCAGGATGGTGCCAGGTATTACGGTAGGAGGATATGGTAGGAGTGCGGTAGGTCAGATTGGGAGCCAGGATGGTGCCAGGTATTACGGTAGGAGGATATGGTAGGAGTGCGGTAGGTCAGATTGGGAGCCGGGATGGTGCCAGGTATTACGGTAGGAGGATATGGTAGGAGTGCGGTAGGTCAGATTGGGAGCAGGGATGGTGTCAGGTAGTGCGGTAGAGGGATATTACGGTAGGAGTACAGTAGGACTGAGTAAAAATTAATTGTGCTCTAGAGGGAACTGTTTGAGAGTTGGAGTCGAGTTGAGCTGCCAGGTTTTCGTTTCAATTACGAATCAAGTGGATGATGGGATTGGTTCTTTAATATTACCCTTTCGGCTGTTTAAAAAAATGTACACGTGAATTACAAAGTGTATGTTTTGCGACCACTGGTGAGCGTCGATGTCATAGTTTCCCGGGGATCCGCAGTTGGTTAAAATAACACTACACAGACCTGCAAACGGCCCGGAGCGCCGATTTTTTTCACGAAAACCACTCCGCCGATCAGCAACCCAAAACCGCAATTTTTCCTTGCAGAGAAATTACGTTTCGCTGGTAACCCAAAACAAATCAGAATGAGTTTCGGGCAATACTTCTTGCGTCAGCAGTCTACACCAAAAATAAATAACGTTAGAAGTCCGCTAAGGAAGTAGGGATGAGTTCCGAATTCCGAATAGAATTTATAATGTGGCTCCTCAATTCCAGAATGCATGCGATGTCTGCGTGCGCGGCGCCTCCGCTTCTTCTTCCTCGCCTACAGGTATCCTAACACATTTCCGGAGTATGATCAACTGTATTCGAGGGGGGCGCTTCCTGTGGTCTGTTGGGATCACTGAACTGCTATAGAGAGATTGTTATAGACTGCCACTTCTAATTGCTTAATGTAGCGAATATGTTTTCTAATAGCTATGATTGTCAAATTTATAGGAATTTATCGCTGAAATTGAGGAGAGTAAACCTAACACGTCCCAAATTGCAGCCCAAGTGGATGTAACGGCCGAGGCGAAGCTGGCGGGCGTCGTGATCGAGGAGGTGACAGTTGATATTTGATCTTTAATATTGTCGAAATTAGTTGTTGCAAAGTACACCTACCCAATTTGTGTTGTGCTATCAAGGGATATGCTGGGAGCAATGAGAAAATAGTAATCCAGCTCAGGCCTACATTAGAAGAGTAAGATGCTGATGTTGAAGGGATGGGGGATAGGGGTGATTAGGGATCAGAGATCAAAGATCAACCTTGCGCAGGCGCGTACGAGCACGTCGTCGAGCGGCAGTGAGGGCGTGGCCGGCCGACTGACTGGATTGAAGCTGGTAGAGCTGATGGGCAAGAAGAGCAAGAGGTTCTTTGCACTTTTAAACATTTGATAATATCAGCTTTGCTCTGCAGATTTGCTTGGATATTTTAGTTTCAACCTCCTTAGTTTTTTGCATCTTGAGCTCGGCTATGACTAGGGTAATCATTACACAACTAAGCAAGAGGTGAGTAGGAAAGTATTGATTTTCTGTGTAAAACACTTCAGAGTGAAGGAATGGTGAGACTTTGATTTTCTTTTTGGAATCAGATCGCCTACTTAATGAAGCATGGGACAATTCCCACTACTTTCATGTAAGTGTGAAACTCAAGTCAACCTGTGGATCTGAATTTTGAAATTTCCAAAAAAATTGCAGATCGCGCGAGTTCCTCGAGGCGGTGGTGACGCAGATGCTGCTCGCCGATTTGCTCACGGTATTTTAATTAGTTAATTAATTAATTAATTAATTATCATAATTATCATAACCTCTGTAAAAAGCGCAGATTCTATGTTTGTCCACACTTTCAAAAATCGAGGCAGGTCAGGAAACAGAAAATAAGTGAAAGCATGTCATACGCGAGCGTTCTGGATTAGAGATGGGTTGACAAGAAATGGTATCCCTCATTCATCGCACTCTCTTACCGGTCATAGAGTTGAGATAGTGTGTGAAATGAAGAGAGCTTTTCTTGGAAAGTCATGCGTATTCTAAATGGATTATCAGGAAGACTTCCACTACACTCCGTACTCGATCGTGAGCTACGTGGTGAAGGGAGCGGAGTACGAAGAGTGGGCAACGTGAGTTATTCTTGATATTCATACAAGGGTTTTTAGGAACGAAGGTAAGGAATAAGAATGACAAGAGAGGATTAATCTGCGAGGAAACGTTGTTCGAATACACATAATTAGCGGCTTTTAATGGTCGATTGGTGCTTCGAGTGTAATACGTAGGTTTACTGAGGTTCTGCGGAGATAATAGTGTGGGAGGATGATTTTCAATCGTATTATTGGAACTGTCGAAGTTGAAACTGTTTTCACATGGTCCGATTGAGTTTCAAGCAAATGCTAAACACGATTCGTTTTGTCTAGTGCAATTCCGATCGGATGTTTCTTCCTAATAAGGCGGTTTCGTTTCCATTGGTTAATGCACATTGGGAAGATATTGAATATAATTTCAATGAATAACGTCTTTACAGGAGCAAAGTGTCGTTCGCGCGTTAATTGTTAGCATTTTGGCTCGGGTGTATTGAGTTTCAAGCAAGTGCTAAAAGCGATTCTTTTTTGCCCAGTGCAATTCCGTCTGGGTGTTTCTTGTTTATAACAATAAAAAATCACTTTTTTCAGTAGCAAAAGACCGTTCGCGCGTCGGATTCGCGACCCGTCGACGCCGTCGAAGACAACAACAACGACGAGGAAGAGGAAGGTGATGGAGGAAAGCGATGAGGAAGATTAGAGGAGAGATTAATTGTCGTTTGATTGATTGATAGATTAATTGATTGAGGATTATCGATTGTTTGCTGATTCTTTGATTTATACGTTGTCAAATAGGACTGTTGATTGATTGTTGATGTTATCGATTGATTGATTGATACGTTGTCAAATAGGATCATCGGTTGATTGATGGCATTATCGATTTATCGATCGATAAGTTGTCAAATAGGGTCATTGATTGATTGATGATGTTATCGATTGATTGATTGATGCGTTGTCAAATAGGATCATCGGTTGATTGATGGCATTATCAATTTATCGATCGATAAGTTATCAAATAGGGTCATTGATTGATTGATGGTATTATCGAATTATTGATTGATACGTTGTCAAATAGGATCATCGATTGATTGATGTCTATTATCAATTTATCGATCGATAAGTTGTCAAACAGGGTCATTGATTGATTGATGGTATTATCGAATTATTGATTGATACGTTGCCAAATAGGACTGTTGATTGATTGATGTCGATTATTGATTGATTAATACGTTGTCAAATATGATCATCGATTAGTTGGAAAATTGATTTAATTGCTGTAATTTATTGATCCATTGTTACTTGTCTATGTTTGAGACTTGAACAAGCGGGTGTTGTCATTTGTTTTCACCGTTGCTTTTTTACAGTTTGTTGTCGGGTCCGGAAGTCGTTGATATTAAATATATTGATTAATTGTTGCCCAGTTTGCTTCAAGTGAAACAATATCAGTGGGAGAAATGGAATAACAGAAAATGCATGAACAGCATTCTTGTAACGTCAATTTCTCATCAACAACCGATATCGTATGAACTAGTTTTTGTTAACGAGTATGGTCGCTTTGATTTATATCTAGCTAAAAAATAAATCATGCAAGAAGTTGTTGTGTCGAAAATGCAGCAAAAGAGCAGAAATTAGTCGCTTGCTGCAGCCCTGCGCGAAGCTCCGCCCCCTTTGCTGCGCCTCCGCCGGCTGTTCTGTCCCGTCGCGTCTAGAGCACGATAGTCCCTACAAAGGGGTGTCATTCCCTGTACGGTTCGGTTAAGCCAGCAATGTCCTAGGCAGCTATTGAAAAGAAAGTAGACATCGACATAGGCGGCTAACAGCCCCGTCCGGTCCCCGGATGGTATCCGCCCAGTGGGAGTGCACTCCCTCCCCGCGGACTTACTTTTGATAAGACCACCCCGACCGGGCGTGGCAACATGACTCAACGGATTCAGAATCAGTTTCCCCATTCTTCATGTTTCTAGGTATACAAATAACTGAAAACGAATAATCACCATTACCTTGTTGTATCGACTCTCTCAACGAGACAGCGTTGAAATTAACGATAATCAATGCGGCAATAAATATCTATTGGACTACCCAATAAATCATGCGAGAAGTTGTTGCATCGAAAATGTAAAACAAAAGAGCGGAAATTAGGTGTTTCCTGCAGCCCTTCGCGAAGCTCCGCCCCCTTTGCTGCGCCTCCGCCGACTGTTCAACCCCGTCGCGTCTAAATCACGCTAATCCCTACAAAGGGGCTTCATTTCCTGTACCGTTCAGCTAAGCTCACAATATCCTAGGCAGCTACTGATGTAGAACTCGTCTAAGAGAGCTACTGTAAAGTATAACTCGTCTAAGGCAGCTACTGATGTAAAACTCGCCTAAGGGGGATAAGCCACGCCCGTCCCGGGTGGTTTCCGTCCCGGGGGAAATGCATTCCCTCCCCACGGATTCACTTTTGATAAGACCACCCCCGACGGGCGTGGCAAAAATGACACTGCTGTTTCAGAATTGGAATTCGGTCGACGTATAGACACAGTAGCTTCCTATGTTCCCATGTTTTGAAGTTTTTTTGGGCAATCGAATATCGGAAAGGAATATTCACGCTTGCCCATTTCTACACTCCCAATGAGAAAAAAAGAACTTTATTCAATGTGACCAAGAGAGCTAAATCAACAATTTGACTTCCATTTTTGCAGCCACCCTCAATTATTAGCTCTGTTCTATTTACGGTAATTTTGTGCAGAATGCACATTCCGATTACAGGATGTGGGATTAATCGTATGGTTCTACGTATTCCTGCCGATTGGAATTTCGTGTTATTTTTTATGAGATTGTATACATACCAATGATAGAGATACGATTTATAGCAAAAAAATGCACAAGAAATCTTTGTGAAGAATCTGAAAGAAACGAGCGGCAATTAGTCGCTCGCTGCAGCCCATAGCGAAGCTCCGCCCCCTTTGCTGCGCCTCCGCCGCTTGTTCTGTCCCGTCGCGTCTAGAGCACGATAGTTCCTACAATGGGGCCTCCGTCGCTCTAATTCCAGATATCTCTTTGTCGCACACTAAACGTATGCGCTAGCCACGTCTGTCCCCGGGTGGTTTCCGTCCAGGGGGTATGCATGCCCTCCCCACGGATTCACTTTTGATAAGACCACTCCCGCCGGACGTGGCAACATGACGCAACGGGTTCAGAATCAGTTTCAATATTTTTCATGTTTCTAGGTATACAAATCTCAACGAGACAGCGTTGAAATTTACGTTAATCAATGCGGCAAAAAAAACTATTGGACTACCGATTTGGCGTTCATTATTGATCATGCTACGTTTCTCGTTTTACTGTTCTATTTACGGTAAGAGCACATCACAATCCGACTGTTTCAAAAAATGTATGTCGGGCTCATTCGATTTCATGAAATGATCATAATCATAGTCAAGCCGATTTGTAATTCTTGTGATTTTTTTAATGGCTCAGGGTCATATAGCAATGAAATAGCTATGATTTATAGCAAAAAGAATCACTCAAGAAGTATTAGAAGTATTAGAAGTAATTGCAATCAACAGATCGGCAATTTGTCGCTTGATGCAGCCCTGCGCGAAGCTCCGCCTCCTTTGCAGCGCCTCTGCCACCTGGGCAATCCCGTCGCGTCTACGGCACGCTGGTCCCTACAAAGGGGCCGCCGCAGACCCCTTTGTAGTCCTCTGCGGGTAGCTTTTTGAGTTGCGCAATGTTGTAGACACCTCAAGCCACGTCCGTCCCCGGGTGGTTTCCGTCCAGGGGGTATGCATGCCCTCCCCACGGATTCACTTTTGATAAGACCACTCCCGCCGGACGTGGCAACATGACGCAACGGGTTCAGAATCAGTTTCCATATTCTTCATGTTTCTAGGTATACAAATAACTGAAAACGAATAATCACCATTACTATGTTGTATGGACTCTCTCAACGAGACAGCGTTGAAATTTACGTTAATCAATACGGCAAAAAACTATTGGACTACCGATTTGGCATTAATTATTGATCATGCTACGTTTCTCGTTTTACTGTTCTATTTACGGTAAGAGCACATCACAATCCGACTGTTTCAAAAAAATGTATGTCGGGCTCATTCGATTTCACAGCATTCTGACCCCCATTGTTCTCTCCAGAAAAGGGTGAACAAGGGGATTAACTTTTGAATTTTCCCGCCACACCGTAATCGGACTGCAAAAAATCAAAATGAGCGGGGAGAGCGGCCACTCCCTCCGCTCAGGCCTTGTAGTCCGATTCATGCAAAGTGCGCAAGTACATATGTAAAGATCTCCCCCTTCTCTGTCGGAGAAGAATGCTGTGATTTCATGAAATGATCATAATCATAGTCAAGCCGATTTGTAATTCTTGTGATTTTTTTAATGGCTCAGGGTCATATAGCAATGAAATAGCTATGATTTATAGCAAAAAGAATCACTCAAGAAGTATTAGAAGTATTAGAAGTATTAGAAGTAATTGCAATCAACAGATCGGCAATTTGTCGCTTGATGCAGCCCTGCGCGAAGCTCCGCCTCCTTTGCAGCGCCTCTGCCACCTGGGCAATCCCGTCGCGTCTACGGCACGCTGGTCCCTACAAAGGGCCGCCGCAGACCCCTTTGTAGTCCTCTGCGGGTAGCTTTTTGAGTTGCGCAATGTTGTAGACACCTCAAGCCACGTCCGTCCCCGGGTGGTTTCCGTCCAGGGGGTATGCATGCAAGATTGATTTGCTCTGATGATATGGAATTTTAAAGTTTTTCATTTCAAAGTTCATCATTAAATTTCAATCTTGCAATTATCAAGGTGCTGGAACAGTACTCTGCTTATTCACTTCACGATCGTGATATCAATTATCTTGGCGAAGAATTTGCCACATCCGATGCCGGGTTCAACCGAAGTCTTATCGGAATCGACAGCCATTCTCACGCAAATAGTGATGAGGTCCTGAAAAAAATATGTATTATCGCCAATTTATGAACAGATGAAGCATGTAGATGAAAATATGAACTCAGCAGTAGTAACAATTAAAAATTAGCCTGTCTCATTCTTGTCGATCAGAGAGACAAGAGAGCATTCGAAATTGAGAGAATTAGACCATTCCTGGTCTGTAAAAACGATATAACTCACCCTCTGATTTTCTCCCTCTTTTTCACCCAGCTTCTTCACGATTTCTTCGACCTGCAAATTTATGTTATCAGACGAAACAACGAAAACCATTTCTTCTTACCGCGTCTTCCCACGTGACCCGGCTTGAGCGTTAGGATCTGAAATACATAATACCCTTTACAAATATATAAAAAATATCATAAAAACAAAACAATCAATACTGAAAACTGACCGGCTTGCCAGCCTTTGCTCTTTACCGACTCGATCGGACGGTGGCAGCACGGCACTGCGGAAGTCGTCATCTTCAATGGTGGTGGCGTCTGAGATGACGATAGTGATGAGAAGGAGAAGAGAGGGGAGGAGAATGTTCATTGGCGAAGTGACGCATGACGGAGAAAAGCTCGTTTTATGTTGTTGTACTGTAAAAAGAAATGATTCGATCATGCTGACGTAGAGTGGGAACAATTGCAAATTGCAATGTCGAGATGACTTGGCACTTCAGCAATTGGTCGAGCAATTTAGGTCGAGGTAAATTTAATCATTAAACCAATAAATCACTCGCATGAATGATATTCTTGGAAAAAAGAGGAGGAGGCAAAACTTTTATTGGCATGTTTTCCAATTTAAACTTGTTCGTACAAAAAATAAATGCAACAATTGCAAATTTCAGTTTGGAGATTTTTTGAATCTTGTAAATTCTACCCAGATAAAATAATACACATCAGCTTGATCTAAGTCTAAGCAATAGACGACGAGTAGATCGATTTTATATAACACGCTTTATCCAATCGCAAATGGCAATACAACGAGAAGCATTCGCCACAATTTATCATCAATACGTTCGCCATTTTCGTTTTCCGCAACCGCCATTTTTCTCTCTTCTCTGATTTTTCTTTCCAGCTCCATAGCCTTCTCCGTCTCTCCCTTCTTCGATTGTACTGGATGGAGGTTGGATGGATCCGATAGATGAGAGGAATCACCGATTGAGCGAGGGCTGCAATATGTATTTATTTATTTTTTAACCGAAAAGTAACATGAATATGGTGGAAATACTCCTTACTATACATGCATTTGCGATATAGTATCTACATACCGCTCGTCGCTAGCACAAGAACGAGAAAAAACGAGAATAAATAAATAGGGAGAATACAAGCCGGCAACTCACACATAAACTCCTTGTCTGTACACAATGGTCGATACTGTGCACTGTCCAACATAGGCCATCGCGAGAAGAGATGGAGATGGACCGAGGCAATAGGCGATCCTATGAGTTCGAAATACGTTAATCGTCTCTTCATTTCACACACTCTCTCATCGACCGAGCGGTCGAGAGAGTGTGTGAAATGAAGATACGATTACCCTATTTGGAACGAACCGTGAGAGACGATCAGAATATTCCCCGAAGTGTTGTCCAGAAGGGACTGAATCGTGTGAGAGACTCTTGCATAGCATCCAATATCTCCCCACTCTCTTCTGGGAGGAAGCGAATACACCGGGGTGTAAGAGAAGTTGATGTACGAAGATAATTCCCGTATTTGGTCCTTGGTTGGAATTCCTGGTGGATCCATGCATGAATTGAGTGATTCGGACAAGCCTGGCTCGATGTAGAGAGGGGGCGAGAGGCGAATTGCGAAAGGATCTGCAAGAGGTAGGCATTTGAGATGTTGAAAATGGTTTCAATGAAATAGACAGAGTGAATATGCTATTGAGTACAACTCCAATCACCCACAATCTGGCCAACCAGTGTGCGAGATTATTGTTTCCCACTGGATCACTCTACTTCCGTCCACTTTTAATGGCGTCATAGTGGGTACGAGAATCCAGTGAAAAATAAAGGAAGACTAACCTGAGTGGATGTCTGAATCGTTCGAGTGAAGGGAGAGACGAATACGGAATCGATCGAAAGATTTGAGAGATATTGCCCGTCTCTAATGCCTGTTGCATCCTCGATCAGATAGGGGCGGATCATCCATATCTCGCCCTTTGCCTTCCTCGATTCCTTCCAATTATTGTCAACATTGTCGACTCTTTCTCCGTGCCGAACTGTGTAGACAAATCTCGTTGTATCGCGCAGACTCGAAGAAAGTGAAGAGACCTGAAGAATTAAGAGGTTGAATAGAAGCATGCAAAACACATTACAAAAGAGTAATTTTCAATATAAGAACTATCGTCTGGCTCTCTCATTTCGCAATGGTCTCTCGTCGGTCAAAGAAGAGAGAGATCAAGGGAAATAGAGAGAATCAGATCATTCTTCAAAAAATAATGAAAATCGCTCGAGATTCGCAGTCGCGTAAAGTAAACGAGAAAAAACTTACTGGCTTGTCATTTTTCGAATCCGATGACGGCATTGCTGCACTACTGAAGTCAACGGTGACGGCATCACAAATGACGATAGCAATGAGGAGAGGAGCCGATAGGTGAAGATGATACATTGCAGTGGTGAATGTCGAGAATTGCATATTTCAGAAAGCGCAAGCTTAGGAAGAGAATGATTCGACCATGCATCTGGATTCATGCTAACGTGACGTGTCGAGGAAACGGAAGCAGCTCTCTTTGTATCTTTTCCATGATAAAATTTCTGAATTGCTTCCACGGATTACGGATTTTTTTGGGTAAAACAAGGGGGGAATGAGGAGGACCGGGAGGGGACGGAAGGAGTCTGAACGAAATTGAACAAATTTGGTCAAAAAAGCGAGAACAATAAAGAAAACTCGATAAATCTACAGCATCCATGGTTGACGAACCAGACAATCATCACATTTTACGTGATTTCCATAATTCTGTCATTCAAATACGCCCGCGCCATTGATTCTCTCAGTCTGAATAGGATTACTCTTGCATTTCCAAAGCGCCCACTTCATTTGCAAGCGAATTATCGATTTGAATGAGCCATTTCGCCCTATAAAACCCCTTCCCATCGGTCTCTTCCTCACACCAAGTCGTCGACATGGCCCAGTCCGTTCCTCCCGGAGATATCGCCACCCAGCCCGGCACCAAGATCGTCTTCAAACGCCCCCTACGATGACAAGCACACCTACCACATCAAGGTACAGTACCCCCACCTCCCTTAGGATCCGATACCGTATCCCCGTAGAACCAACTTCCTCCTATCCTGCCTCCCTTACTTACCGTAACCAATTCTATTGCAGGTGACCAACTCCTCGGCTCGCCGCATGGATGGGCTTTCAAGACCACCAACAGAAGAGACTCGGAGGGACCCGCCGCCGGAGTGCTCGACCCAAGGAGAACGCCCTCATCGCTGTTTCCTGCGATGCATTCGCTACGGACAGGAGGTACGGTTTAGCCCATGACCGTCAATACCCCCTACCGTTCCCCGTCACTACGATTACCGTGCCGTTTCGTATGAAAACCCCGTTCCTGTATCCCACCGTATCCAAACCATCATCAAATCAGTACTGTTTTAATAATATTTCCTTGAGGACACCAACAACGATCGTGTGACCATCGAGTGGACCAACACCCCGATGGAGCCGCCAAGCAGTTCCGTCGCGAGTGGTTCCAGGGTGACGGCATGGTCCGCAGAAAGAACCTCCCCATCGAGTAAACCTTGAATAAAAGTGGTTGATTATTAACCAATTTCCTTGTCTAATCGTTGAAGTTGTTGTACCTGAAGATTTAGGATACTTCGCAGGGCACACTATCGGGTCGGGTACGGTAGAGTTCGCAGTGAGTATCGATTATCTTCGTTCTCGATTCTTGTTCGTTGTTGGTTCGGTACAGTATAACTTTGAATAGACAGATCTCTTCGGGCTTTCTTCTTCTTTTCTATTTTCAAGAGCCTCTTCTTGGTATTCGACTTTCCTACGCCTCCAATCAAATAAAGATGGAATAAAACGCGAGGTAAGAAGTGGGAAGAACAAGAAATCACTGAGGGCTCTTTACGATCAGCGTGGAAAATAATTGCACTTGCCCAGTCCAGAGTTCAAGTCTAAACACAAAATCGTTGACAAACATCGGCAGAAATCGTTGCTCCAGAACACTGGATCGCGAATTTACTCCTACCAATCGACACCCTATCATTTCGCACATTGCGTTTCGCATCATTTCAAGACAAAAATGTGATAAAGGTTGTGTCAACACTAGAGTTCTCTTATTGGAAAATGATTTCCAATAGTCTCCTCATTCTTCACACTCTCTCGTCGAGAGAGCAGTCTAATCCCCTTGTTCGGCTTATTGGGAATCCGGAAAATTTTCCAATAAGAGAACAGTAGTCGTCAGCACATGACTCTTCTTGAGAAATGAGAAGAAACCGATCACAATTCTGCGGGGTGAAACATCTCGGCCTCCCTTGAGTCCCTAGCGACAGAGTACACTCTTCTCTATTTCCCGTTTCGAGCAATCGATTCTTTCCCGGAGAATTCACATTAAAAATTCGGCGGGTGCAACCATAGAAATAATCCGAACTGTAGGTACCTTGTATGTTCGCTTTCAGAACATTCAGCAGAAAATTCAACGCGTTCTGTACTTTACAACCCCCGGCCATGGAGAACAGTTGTTACAGAACCATTTTGAACTCACTTGTCAGAAAAAGATAATCCATATGATGAACAAAGTCCATAATTCCCGGAGATTTTTGAGATCTAGTTCACTTCACCGAGCAGCTCTCTCGCTCGGGATGCTGATGGCAACGTCTTCTCAGTAGGGATGGCTTCGCAAGAAATGATTCTCGTCATTTCACGCACTCTCTCACCGGTCAGAGAGGCGAGAGAGCACGCGAAATGAGGAGAACCTTTTCTTGCCAAGCCATCCCTGCTTCTCAGACGCTATTGTTCTCCGGCTAAGCGAAACTCGAAAGGAGTCTTCGAGTCCTCTTAGTCCTTCACTCCTTCTTGTGCACTATGTTGCCTTCCCTCTACATTATAGCCAATTTAGCGCAATTGGCGGTATGTGATTAATAATTACTAAATCCAGAATCCGCCCCAAAAGATGCCACCGTTAATGAGTCCTAATAGTCTTTGGAAATGTTGCATGACAGGCTGGATCATGCTTCACTAAGGGCGTTTGGAATAGCGTCCGATATCTGGTGGGAGACATCATCACCACTCCTACGCTCACTGTCTGTCAGGAAGCCTGCCTCCAGAAGGACCAGGTTGGTTTTTATTCCTGCTCAACTTTCGTCTCTTAATGTTGCACACTACTTCGCCGGTGCGAAATGCGAGCGAGTGTGCGAAATGATTACAATGTTTGTCGTATTTCGATCTCTACTAGAGATTCCACCAGAATCTCTAGACTAGACTCTACTAGGCTAAACGAATCTCTACGGCATGCATCTGGGGTGTGCAAATTTTTTCGATCTATAATTTTGCAGCACTCTCTCGCCAGTCATAGAATATACATTGCGAGAACATTGCGAAATGAGAGATCGAAAACTGTTTTGCTCACCCCAAGGATGTATCAAATAATCTTTTGCAGTGCGCCGCAGTCAGCTACTCCACCACGTCCACATGCGCTCTGTTGGGCGAGGACACGGGTCGAGCGTTCAAGTGCCCGTCATCGGGCACAATTTACATGAGGGATACGGCGTGCGGAGGTTCATTCGTTTACATTTTTCAGACGTTTTAGTCTCAAATTGAACTGACACGTAAAGCACTCTCGTAGTCCTAATAAGTGATACGTGTGGGACCCATCTAGACTAGTTGAAACACTATTTTAACATCGCGTGACGTGTACATTATCAGCTGCATCGACAACGACTTCAACCTCCACCTCAACGATCACCACAACAACCAGCACCGCGGCCACGACGACGACGTTGGGCATGTGAGTCTGATTTACCACCTCCCAGTCACTTCCTCTCTCCCAAAAAAATGGTAAACGTTGAGTACAGTCCTCGTCGGGCAGAAGCGCCCATATTCTATAGTTACTGAAAATCAAAGATGACGTACTTTCAGAGACCATGAATGCGCCAACACCTGCCTCATCCAAGTCACCAGTGAGTTTTCGATTCTCAGATCGGCAAATCAAGATAATTTCCAGGAGAATCGTCCGTCGATCCCGTGATGATCGTGGACACATGGTCGATGTGCATGATTTCATGCCCCACCGGATCGATGACGGTTTGAGTTTCACATTTTCCGTTTCCATGCATCTGTTTCTCGTGTTTTGATGCTCCTCTTGTTGACATAAGAGTACTGCATGGTCTTCTACCAATCAAAGTTCGCAATACATGTTTCTAGTGTAGAGAAATCGTTCAGGCTCGAGGCTCGGACGGAATCTGGTTCGACGTGCCCAGCAACGTCCTCGCGTGCTACGGTGACGTCTACCACAATCCGCCGACGGATCTGAAGTGGTTGGTGATGCTAATGTATCCAAGGAAGGCGAAGCAAGCAAAATTTCTTTCTCAGCAAGCGTTCTCAACAATTATGCGCTGATCAGGTTAATCGAGACCATTTCTCTTCGTAATACTCCACCAACGATCGTCCATTCGTTGTAGTATCTCGTTCCGTTCGTCAATAAGATCATTAACATCGCCTTGATAGACCGTATCTGACCGTATCTTCATCAAATGTTATCAAACAGGTGCTCCCCTACGACGCCGTACGTTGGCTACCTCGACCCCGACTACTGGATCACCATCGTCGTCCAGTGTGCTGGTAAGTCATTCTATGCCCACTAGAATTCGAAATCCGGGTAATCGTCTCTTCATTTCACGCACTCTCTCGCCGCTCTGACCGGTTAGTGATTCATCATCCACTACCCGACATTACGAAGTCTCACGAAGCCAGAACCGATCTTGTTTAATATGGCCGTTACAATAATAGTCGTTTGAAAACAATAACAAACGTTGTCAGGCTCGACGGTCGTTCCTCCTGTCCGCACCAACACTTCGACCTGCCCGATCATTGCGGACAATCCGGGTACATCCATTGCTGGACTTGAAATAGCTAGAGTAGTCTACTGAGTGGCCAGTCGGGAATCATTCCATGTTTATCCTCGAACTTGGGTTTTTCGAACTTGACTTTCATTGGTTGGTTGGTTTTGCACACTTCTATGCATGATTGAGTGGAACTCTATGTACTCTGGGTTATCAAACAGCCAGTCCTTACCAGTGGGTCCCATTTACCGTTCGCCAACGTGTATACACCTTTATCTTTTACCAGATAACGATCCCGTTCAGCCTGCGCAACTCCCTCCTTCGTCGATCCCGGGTGCAATCCGCAACTGCACAAGTGCACAATGCCTATGAGGAACGGCGACACAGTGGAGTGTCCGACGGGTGCGGGAGGACTGTTCATTACGGCCACGGGCAATGTGAGCCTCTCTGGTCTTGCCCTCCTAATAGGCAACCTAATAACTCACATAAAAGCACGAAAAACTTGTGGACTATTAGGTGAGTATTAGGTGAGTCGTCTCTTTACCCTTTCTGGTCTCCCATGGGACCTAGTGACAGGAGAGATAAAACTTATGAGAAACCCAAAGATCAAAGATGAATCGCAGGCCACGAGTGGTCCACTGGAGTGCGTCGAGGGACAGTGGTGGGACGGGGACAATGCGTACACGGCGGACACTCCTGGTTCGCACTTCTTTCTATCGTTCCCAATTCTAATTGTTTGAAACATTTCGTGACAAAAACTCCTAAACGCCATAAATGCCCTACGATTTTACCGTTGATCAATTTGAATCAGGCAATCTTTACAGTGTACTGCAAGACGTGTGCTGATGTGCACTTTGGAGCTTCGTCCGGGTACAATCCGGATGGCGTAACCCCGGTCAGATTAAATTTTTTTGTTATTTATTATTTATTAGTAACTATTGTTACATTTTTGGATGTAGCCCATTGATTTTTGTTGTTCCTTGCGAGGAAGTACCGTTAGATCTATACTTTCGAAATTAAAGACCGAAGTTCAGGTTCGCTCGTCGGACGGTCTCTCCTACTCGTGCGCTACTCCGTACGGCGTATGGCTGGCCTACCATCCAGCAGGTGGCGGCGCAATAAACACATGCAATCATAGATTTTTTTAATATGATATCATGGTGTTTATCCTGACATCAGGGTCTAGGCCTGCAATAAGGCAACTTTAGGGAGCGCCTTCTAAATATTGCAAAACAATCCCAGAGTTTCAGACGTGCCTGGCACATATTATCTGCGACGAACAACGGCATTCAAGTGCGTGGCTCCCGACTACCTCTGGAATAGTCCCGGTGAGACCCGTATTTCTGCATCGGAAACGGGTCACAAAAATACGACGTAAAATCGCGTGACTTGGATACACCTTTGCCTTTACCCATTGAAGGCGCCGACCAGGGCACTCAGCCCACTGCGATGATTGCCGACTGGGTGTCGCGAGGCGAGGCGTACGATGTCGGATGTTCGAACAATGCCAAGTTTGGCTGGGGTGCTTGCCCCCTGCCCAAGTGGGTCGACCCCGCGTGCGATGCGAGGCTGCATGCCTGCAGGTGGGCTATCCGTAGAATATGTTCACTTTTATCGAAGCTGATGGAAAAGTTCGCAATTTTCCTGTCAGATTTTGACGTCGATTATGTCATTTACCGTCAGCATTTGAGTCTGCATTGCCACATTGCAGTTGAGCATTGCCAATGCATTTGCAAAAGCATTTGAGTCTGCCATCTAACTTCCTCATTGCAGCGAGGTTACCGTTTCTGGTAACTACCTGCAGTGCCCGACCGGCTACGGCATCATCCTGACGGCAACCAATGCGGTAACGCCGCGAGAGCATTTACTATTCCACACGTAGCTGACCTTTGGCGAACGTTTCCAGAAAACGGCCTTGCGCGCGTGGTATCGATAGCTCGCTAACTCGCACATTGAGTTTGCTGAGCTTTTTAAACATGCGATAACGAAGATTGCTGTATGTGGGATCGTTGCCTCAAGGATTGAATGATGACCTTTCGAGTTGCAGGCCCCATCCTGCCTCTGGGTGTGCTCGAACAACCAGTGGACAGGTTGCGGAACTCCGATTGCGCCGGCGACTGCAGGTATCGTGTGTTTCAAATGCTCAGCAAACTCAATGTGCTGATTAGCGAGCTATCGATTGTCTGGGAGAGAGGAAGGGGAGAGGAGAGCAGGTAGATCACTACCCTCCTCCCGGCCTCTTCCTCCCTTCACTCAGTTCGTCAAAGGTCAACCACGCGTGGAATGGGAAATAATCTCACGATACGAATCGTTGACATACTACAGTCCGGCAACTACGTCGGATGCGATTTTATGAGCGCTGCGAGACAACTGAGAAGATAGTGCTAAATTGGTCTCATACGACTAGCGCTTTCGGATCTGATTATCAACGAATTTCGCGTGATCCTTGCATGAACATGGTTAAAGTATAGAGACGCTAAAAGTTATCAATACTTCCTCTATTTAGTGTACTGCAAGACGTGTGCTGACCCGGAGATCAACTGGAATGGTTTCACTGCAGCTGCCGTACTGCCGGTATGTTTCCTGAAAATATGTATATCACACAAAATGAAGACTGTATCAACATTACCGGAGAGAAATGATCGTATCTGCTAGCAAGGTGTGCTGATACCGAATGAATAACCATAATGGAAGCTAATCACTCTGCATATTTGCAGGAGCGCTCCGCAGACGGTCTTAACTACGCATGCCCGGCTCCGTACACCCGAGTGACACTGGCCTACATACCGGCAGGTGAGCCGCTCGAGTTCGAAACACAGGCCGCCGTCTCTCTTCATTTCACACACTCTCTCTCGCCTCTATGACCGGTGAGAGAGCACGTGAAATGAAGAGACGATTACCCGTATTTCGAACTCTCTAGTGAGCCATTTAGCAGCTTATTGTTCAGAATGACGCCGTGCATGACGCGTTTTCGCCTGCTCAATTTTCTATGCATTTACAGATTCGCCGCACATGCCATGTAGAGAGAACGAGATCCGTAATTTTCGTCCCTTTACAGGTACCAGTAATATGTACATGCGGAATACCACTCGTTTCCTGTGCTTCCAATCGACGTATGAGTGGAACAGCCCGGGTGAGAAGCACTTTCATATTGGCGCTGTTACAATAAAGAAAACCCCGGAATACAACGCCTGATGAAAAATTGGTCTCCATATAATGAAGGCACCTTAATTGTTACAATTAATTGTATCTCTAGTGTCCAGTGAAAGCGTGGTTGTCAGATTGAAGAATCCGTCTCTTCATTCGTCTTACTCTCTCGCATAAATCAGTGCGCCGAGAGAGCACGCGAAATGAAGAGACGGAATATTCACTCTGACAAACCTACACAATATATTCGATCAATCATTTGTTTGTTTAGGCAGTGACAACGGCCCGATGCCTACAGCGATGGTCAAGGACTTTGTGAACAAAGGAGATGAGTACAACATTGGCTGTGATGGATAGGCAATACGAAATTCTTTTGATGTGATCGCTGCATATTTAGGTTTCAAATGTTAATTACTTTGCCTTGTTCGCGCTGGTCCTTTCAAGATACCGTTTATTGATGCATAAATGAGTTTCAAATCTTGTTTTTTTTTTAAAATTCTTCAGATCTATTCCATTCCTTTATGTGGTTGAAATACTTGAATGTGTTCCGAGAAGAATACAAATAAAACATTTATTATGCATTTGCATCCAATATTTTGTCAAAAACATGGAACAATGAAACAGTTCAAGGCCAATAATGACAATTAATAGCGAAAAAAATTTTCGTGCTCAACTCTGCATCTCACTCTTCAGTGAGGCCATCAAATTTGACAGTTTCTCCTGTAGAACCTTGACATATTCATCAAACGAGGACTGAAAGATGAAAGATCAAGAGAGGATCCTAGGCTGGGAAGATTGCAAAACATTCTTGTCCCTTTGCCCAGCTTAACGGATGCACAACACAATTATGCGCACGAGAAAGGATCGGGTTATTCGAATAACAAGAAAGGTCGAGTGGATTTAAACCGGCACTTCTCTGTTTTTTGGCCCAACCTATTCTCGCAGAGTATTCCCTCCCTATCATTCTCATTCCCTACCCCCTTCACATTCAGAGCTGTCATAGTCGGGGCCAAAAAAAACAGAGAAGTTCCTTTAAACCTGGGCTGCCCAGAAGAGATCAAAGACCAACCTTGAACCAGTTACCGGCGATAGGTGTCGGGTTCTTTTCGCCAGTGATTTTCGAGGCGTAATCAGCGGTGTTGAATCGAAGTCGACCAGTAAGCGACTCATTAGTGGCAGTCTTGCCCGCGACAACTATGAAAGGTAAAAGATTACTGAATAATGCAATACAGTAAGCTTTCTGGGCATTGATCAAAATCAGTTAGAGCAGGAAAATTTCAAGAAAATCATTTAGAGAGAAGCCGGAGGAGAGGGTTACAGTAGGCGACAAAATGATTACCGTAATCATCAGGCGTAAGAGTTCGGTTCTGCTTCCACACTGAGAACACGTAGCGATGGGCGCCTGCAACGACACATTTTTTTCGATGCATAAAATAGATTATTCCGACATCAATAATAATTACATCCCAGTACTATCCTATTATGAGACACTATCTGAGAGAGCTCACCTACCACCGTACAGAGAAAAATAGAATATTCTGAAAAAAATGCCCTAGGATCAACTTTTCACGTAGAACTCGAAAATCGACCTCAAAAAGTCGTATCTCGAAAAGTAAAATTGTTATGGTCCGCCTCTATGGGCAATGAGGCAAATATAAATTTGTGAACGGAGCTCAGAATGATCCAATGAAGTATAAAAACTTATAAATAATGAAAAAAGAAACATTTTCATGGAAGAGAGTGAAAGGCTAACTCAGCTTGAATAAAAGTTATGACATTTTTTGAAGAGAAATTTCAACCATGAAAAATAAATTCACTATGGGGTAATTTTGAAGTAGTTTATTCGATTCTCCGTAAAAAGTTACGCCTATGGTAATTTTTTCAGATTTTTAAGTTTTCTGCAAGTGAGTTTCCTGAGTCGTCAAAGACGGCGGAACAACGATTTTACCCATTATCGTCATATTTTCTATTACGTATCGATAATTGTTTTATCAGCCATTCATATTTAATCGTTTTGTATGTTTGTAAACTTCATATTTCTATAAGTTTACTCCACTGGAAAACCTAATTTCAGATTTTCATATTCGATTCTGGGCGGAAAAAGAGTATTAAAAATATTTGGAATATTCGAGATTTTCCTTTGTATTTTTTTAATTTGAAGTTCAGAAAATGCATAGTTCACCGTTTTTCTGGTTCCTAATTCTTTCCGTGATGTGTTTTCAGAGAAAGGAAAAGAGCGAGGGGTGCCCATTTGTCCCTCGTTGTCCATCTCCTCTCAGAGAATGTAGCAAAAATATGCCCTTTGAGAACAACTTGCAAAAAGTTGTTCCGATTTCGGCCAAACTATAATGGGGAATTACCCTAGGGACACTATTTCGAAAAATTTAGGGCATTTGTCACAGAGCCTGCATTTAGGAAATTTCCGGCTTTGGACCTGGCTCTGGTGTATCTCGGCTCCCAGACGTGCTAAAAAAATTTCATGAAAATCGGGTGTGGTTGGAATTTGCCACATCTCCTCAAAGGTGTCAAAATGGCTGATTTTGCGGCTCTAGTCTAGTTGGGGGTCCCATGGAGATTGACTGGTCCCAACCTTTTTGACTGGTCCCAAAATTGGCAGTTTATATTTGAGTGGTCCCATAAAAGTTGGGTGGACCCAAAAAAGTTCAGTGGTCCCATAAAAATTGAGTGGTCCCATCTAAAATAGTTTTTCTCAGTGGTTCCGAATGTAGTTACTTGGCTGGTCCCATTACATTTGCCTGATCCCATCTTCTGTTCTTTTCATGACTTCGAACTCAACATGCTACTGATATACTGTTATCATGATGTTTGTTAGTCACAGATGGAATTTTGAGATCGGATGAATAGAAAATTTCAATTACCTACAAATGTCACACAATTATTTATCTATTTTGATCATGTCACCCTCCTAATTCCGGAAATAGCTTCAAGTGAATCTGATTCCTCTGACGATAAATTATCGAGAGTTGCTTCACAAAACCCAGCAAAATCAGCCATTTTGACACCTTTGAGGAGATGTGGCAAATTCCAACCACACCCGATTTTCATGAAATTTTTTTGGGAATATATATGAGTATGTACTTCGAAATTCTGCAATAAAAATCTATGCGTTCGACCTGCGTGATATACAAGAAAAATAAAAATGATGATATTTTTCAGCTTTTTGCTCACAACTTTTTTCATATTTTTCCAATTTCTGTCAAAATAGAAAATGTGTTTAAAATAATTTTCCGCATTTTTTGAGCCCGGGCGACTAGACTTTTTAGAGACTTTTTAGCACGTCTGGGAGCCGAGATACACCAGAGCCAGGTCCAAAGCCGGAAATTTCCTAAATGCAGGCTCTGTGACAAATGCCCTAAATTTTTCGAAATAGTGTCCCTAGGGTAATTCCCCATTATAGTTTGGCCGAAATCGGAACAACTTTTTGCAAGTTGTTCTCAAAGGGCATATTTTTGCTACATTCTCTGAGAGGAGATGGACAACGAGGGACAAATGGGCACCCCTCGCTCTTTTCCTTTCTCTGAAAACACATCACGGAAAGAATTAGGAACCAGAAAAACGGTGAACTATGCATTTTCTGAACTTCAAATTAAAAAAATACAAAGGAAAAATCTCGAATATTCCAAATATTTTTAATACTCTTTTTCCGCCCAGAATCGAATATGAAAATCTGAAATTAGGTTTTCCAGTGGAGTAAACTTATAGAAATATGAAGTTTACAAACATACAAAACGATTAAATATGAATGGCTGATAAAACAATTATCGATACGTAATAGAAAATATGACGATAATGGGTAAAATCGTTGTTCCGCCGTCTTTGACGACTCAGGAAACTCACTTGCAGAAAACTTAAAAATCTGAAAAAATTACCATAGGCGTAACTTTTTACGGAGAATCGAATAAACTACTTCAAAATTACCCCATAGTGAATTTATTTTTCATGGTTGAAATTTTTCTTCAAAAAAATGTCATAACTTTTATCCAAGTTGAGTTAGCCTTTCACTCTCTTCCATGAAAATGTTTCTTTTTTCATTATTTATAAGATTTTATACTTCATTGGATCATTCTGAGCTCCGTTCACAAATTTATATTTGCCTCATTGCCCATTGAGGCAGACCATAACAATTTTACTTTTCGAGATACGACTTTTTGAGGTCGATTTTCGAGTTCTACGTGAAAAGTTGATCCTAGGGCATTTTTTTCAGAATATTCTATTTTTCTCTGTACGGCTCATAGTTGATTTTGATGAGTTTTCTCAGATAGTGTCTCTTATAACCATTATATCCATATTATAATGTCTCCTCACCAGTGCCCGGTGGCGGTCCGGCTCCGTGATAGGCTGCCACCTCGTTGCCACTTGACAGATCCGGTCCACCGCCCTTCACATTGACCACCATCCAGTGGAGGAATTCGCGGAAGGGCAGGAGTGAGTCTGGGTCTGGAAAGGAGATGTTGATCTAAAGGGCCGATTCCAATACAGCATCTACAAGCGCTATAGATTAGAAAGCCTCTCTCGTTTTTGTTGCAGTTTCTCCTCTTTTTACATTCCTAACCTTGTTTCCTACTAATTTAGCTGACGTTTTGATGAGAACTGAGGGTCTTCCAGGCAGGTAACCAAACAATGAATTGCTCTTCGATCTCACCGGTCATCATCACTGTGTACAGTGCTCCATCTTCTGCCGTCCATTTCACCTTCGGTACCGTGCTCACGTTAGATGGAGTGAGCTCATTGCCGAGATTTGCCTGAGCTTTTTAGAATATGACACAATTTAGTTGGCCAAAATCATGGTTAAAATGAACAAAATCGAAAGTTATGGTTTCTAAAATAAAGAAAAAAGCTTACCGTGACATTCTCGTACTGCACACTCAGCGTTTCCTTAGGTGTGTTGGGTAGTGGCTCCGGCACAAGCTTGTTCTCAACGTAGACACTGTCCGCGGCTACGGTAGCCCTGCAATTATCGATTACTTCTAAAATTGCAAAGGTTGCAGTAGAACTTACAGTAACGGCAACAGCAAGAGAAGGGATTCCGGTTGAATCATGGTTGTTGGTCAGATCCATGTTTCCAATCCTTGAAATAGTGATCGCCATCCCAAAACAAAGGGATAAATGAGGTCAATCCGCGCCTGCACAATGTGGATAATCCCGCGGATTTTGGCCATATTTTCCCTATCGTTTTGCGCATTTGAAAATATGTGTACCGATGATGATGCATAATCACGGAATGGAACAATTATTAGAGTGTCGAAGTGTGATGACATAATTCCAGAGTATAAATCATTTCCGCAATCGTATTTTCGAAAAAAGTACGTCACAAATTGTCATCCCCGATCAAAACTATTCAATTTAGAGAATCACTGAAACTCATTTCGTTTTCTAAAAAAATCCACAATGCACTACGAGCTCCATGTAAAAGTAAAAGGCTTTTTTTATATCAAAGAATTATGAGATGACGATGAATTTATCTTTTCAAGACGAATACGTTACAACCATCGCACTATGCCAAAGATATCTGGAATCGTCGCGATAACAATTGAAAAGGACAAGCAGATCAGTGTCTTCATCCACAGTACACACTCATTTTTTCACAAGCAAAGATCAGATATGACTCACATAATTTTTTAATATAAGAAGTGAAGTACGGCTTTTTGTGTGCAACTTTGTTCTCATTGTCAGTGAGTGTAACGTTATTTTCATATTGTGATTTTATTGCTAAGTATTTCGATGAGTTAACGAGTAGAATTTGTATCTTTATTGATTTGCCTATTTTGGGGTACTCTGAGCACAGAATGTGCAAGCCTCAATTATTGCAAGCGCAAAAAATAACTGAAAAAAATAGTCGTTTTTTCAGGAATTACTCGTGTAGAACGCTGACGTACTCGTCGTTGGACATCCGAAAGTTCAAAGATAGGTGAATCCAGGTTTATGGTTTTTAAAGTGAATAATGCGCCTCTTCATGGGGTGGTGCGCATTCGCTATTGATATGCGCATTCATTGTTCATACGATTTTAGTACATTGGCGACGCCAATTTGGCGTGCATTTTCGGATAAATATCGTAAAAATGGACAGATCACAATTCTCATGTTATGTTATTACATGAACTACACTAGAGTTCGAGAAGATTTTCGCATTTCATACAATCTCAATTTTTTTTTTCATACAACAACTAGAAATTGATGGATCTATTTCTAGAAATTTAATTCTCGCTCGGTTTTCAAAATTTTCGATTGAGCAAAAACAAGAGAAATCTAACAAATACGACAGATTACCGAGCATTCGCATGAGATGTGATAACTATATTGTTTCATTTTTTGTGCACGGATCACATTCTCAATAAACAATTCTTTATTACATCATTATTATACGAATGGTAAACATTATTACAGAGAATGAGCACGCATATTGCAGCCGTTGTGAGTTATTAAACCTCGTTGATTGCACTCGAAATAGAATCTATGCCCTGGGAACGCCATTAGGGAAAACAATAGCGGCGAGTTGGTCCATCTCCGTCTTCTGGACGCCCCGCTGAGCATCGTACAGTGCCCGAATCTGCAATTGGGAAAATTGATCTTTGATCTTTGAAAGTTGATCTTTGATCTCTAAATAATAACCTCCTGTCGCTTCTGCGCGTCGGTTTTCGTCTTGGAGAAGAAAATGCCGCGAATCTTGATGACATTCATCTGAATATTTCGAATATTTTGAATACTTGGACCTACTTTTTAGGTTCGCACATTTTTCAAAAAAAAAATACACAATGGGAACATGGATAACTCTAATTGAGTTGTTTTTCAAATGAATTCGGGAATGTCCCTAATAACAAAGGCACGCGTCACTTCTAAGTGGGGGTTCATCGGAGCAAATATCCAATGATACTTTGCCACCACACATAATTGTTATTCATTTAAAATTCTTTTAAAAAAACGAACCTGTGTTTCCGGGCTCATCTTCGGGAAGAGCGTCTTGATTCGGGTCATTTGGGCTTTCTGAAATGAATCGGATTTGTTATCATTCGAATATGCTTTTAATGGCCACATGACAATATGTGCAAATGTAAGATGATTAATGAGCCTTACCGATAGCCGAGGCATTGCCATTCCTTGTGCGTGACAGTAAGTAACGAATCCAATGAGGAGAAGCGAGGCCAAGATTAGCTTATTCATTGTGAAAGATCTGAAAAGATGCGGAAAGTCAGAGCTGGTTCTGAGCACAAGAAACGCAATTGAGTCAGTGTTCACAATTTTAAGGTACGACTTCATTAGAGATACCAAATAATTTTGTGCCATGTAATCACGAATGAAAAGGCGTGAAAACCTTGCACTTTTAATCAGCGATTTCTCTTATCATCGAGAATAACACAATATCAGGATCTTCGAACACTTGTACTGGACCCTACTGATATATTAGGCAGAAAAGTATTTGTGCGACTCTGGAAAGTTCGAGAATCAATGAACAAAATTGGTGTGAGTGTTCTAGTCAATGAATATTAGAAATATATAAAAATAACGTGTTTGACGAAACAAAAGGAACAGTGAAAGGGTTCAGGGTTCGACCCCGGTGAAAGTGCGTTATAAATGAAAGTGATAGCGGGGTCAATGGCACTTTTACTCTGCCGATGGCATGTGCCCTCCCATCTCGATAAGCAGTAGAAAGTTGTTGGTGATGCAAACGGAACAAGTTTCCTGGTGCACGCCACAACAGTTTTGAAAACATACCACCTCAAACGAGTTGGTTTTATGGAACATCGGATTACTGAGCTGCTTACGGCAGCGGCGAGTGTGAAAACGATAGGGAATGGTGAAAATTCTATGAGAATTTCCTGTAAAAAACTGATAAGTTCTCACATAGATGAGTAGAGAGATCAGTAAGTCAATTTCTCTATTGATTCCCCAATTTTATAGATGATTTTACGGGTATCGTCTGAGTGATTTGATTGTCGAAGGGGGTACGCCCCGAGAGTCAATTTGTTCCCCACTATCTACTCAATGGATGTTATTATCGCATCTTCAATAGAAAGGAAATTGAGAATGAAAGTAAGTGTAGGGAGAAGGGGAAGAACAGGAAATGTGTTATGTTGCAGTAGTGTTCGCCTGAGAGTTAGAGTTCGAAATTCGAGTTATCGTCTTTTCATTTTACGCACTCTCTCGCCTCTCTGACCGTTGAGAGAGTGCGTGAAATGAAGAGACGGTGACCAGTATTTCGAACTCTACTGAGATTCTATTGAAACTTGGCGAGTGTCCGAGACATCAGGCGAACTAATTCACACTTCGGACATTCTTTGCCCTTCATGAGAGCTGTCCTACGTCATTCTGTAACATCACAATGAGTATAACCCGGATAGTAGCCTGAATTACTGACATTGCGAGGGATTACATTGTGTATTCAACAAGGGTTTATCTGAATTGCGTTCACGGAAGATGTCCCGATTAACGGAACAGATTCTTGACGGAAGAGGGGATATTGCCGAGCATCGAACCGAGGTTTGTCAGGGAGTCAACGATGGCTGATGAGTTGGCAGGAGAAGATCCTCCGCCGCCGCCAGGAAGAGAGAGTTGAACATGCTCTCAAACACTCATCTTGATCAACAGTTTTTTCATAGCACCGACGATTGGAAAATGATGCGATTTTAGTATCTAAAAATCACTAATTTGATAACAGCGGTTTTTTTTTACTAACAATGCGCATATTTTTTTAGAGAAATTAGCAGTTATGCTACCTTGATCTTATTAATAATGGCCGATCCATTCATGCCACCCGATCCTCTACAGCCAGTAGTGCGCTCAGATTGCCATCCTTCAGTGCATCTTTGATCTTGCTAATCGTCCCGTTCGATGTGCCAGTGCCATTGAAGATTTGATCGATAAGCGAGAAGTTGCCGGCTTTGAGTCCGTCTGAAAGGACTCTCTCAGGTTTACGTGCTCTCTCGTCGAATAGAGTGAAATCTCTCGAAGCCCTCTTCCCTCCATGAAAGAAGCTGAAATCACCTATAGCAACCGGAAATTTCCTAGTTTCAGCCCTGTAAAACAATGAATCTCCATTTTGCCTGCTCTCTCGCCGGTTGGAGAAAAGCCTTTCGGGGTTGAAGAGACTGAACTCACCTAGCAACCGGGCAATCGACTTCTCGGAAGCGTTGCCGAAACCCTCAAACTCGCCCGTTGCGTTGTTGGACCAGTTATCCCTGAATTATTAATTAATTAATTAAAATAAATTAATAAAATATACCCGAATCGTCTCTTGATCTGCTCTACGAAGCCTCTATCACTGCCGTTGAAGAAGCGATCGATGAACTCACCAGAGCGGTTCTACAATTTAAGTTTATAATTGGTTTTTTCATTCCCAAGCTCGTCAGACAGAGCAAGGGAGCAGGTTAAATGGAGAATGACGAACAATATCACATACTATATCGGTGGTAAGAGAACACTAGAGATAATGTGAAACGAAGAGAGTCAGACAGCAATCCATCGATACCGTACCCTTCCTCCGCGGAATTCGTCGACGAGGTCGTCCGTGGCGTTTCTGAATCTGTCGAAGTCGCCCGTGCCGTCTGGTCTGGGCCTGAATAAGAAGGCCTAATCGTTGGCCTAAGCTCCGCCAACTTTTTAAAATTATTTTACTAATGTCCGGCTGAATACACACGCCCTACTATTAGATCAGTCGGAATGGAAATATCGTACATCGTCCACATTACCGAACAGACGAACATTTTTCACTTTTTTTACTTTTTTTAAAGTCAGCGAATTCGCATCGAATATTCCTAATTTTGTTTCATATTTTTTGTCCACCCACAAGTCCGCGTGATTTTTAAAATTGAACGGTGAAATATTTATTTAAATGGGTGAAAAATTTGAGCCGCAAGAGCGAAAAGTGATTACGGAAGGGTGATTACCGTAGAGCCGGCGTTTAGGCTTTACTTGGAGCAAGCTGCCCCTCTTTTCAACACTTTCGACTCCAATTTTTCACCCATTTAAATAAATATTTCACCGTTCAATTTTAAAAATCACGCGGAATTGTGGGTGGACAAAAAATATGAAACAAAAATTAGAAATATTCGATGCGAATTCGCTGACTTTAAAAAAAGTAAAAAAAAGTAAAAAATGTTCGTCTGTTCGGTAATGTGGACGATGTACGATAGTTATCACTGAGAGGTCAGCACGGTGCAAACATCATCCCGACCTTTCGTTCGTTTGGGCTGTGAAATTTGGGGTTTTCTTCTATAAGTTAAAATCGAGAACGTTTTGGGAGCGAAACGATTCAATGCAATTCGCAAGGACTCAAAATGCACCAGAGACACCGTACATAGGCTCCCGCCGCCGTCTCTCTCCTTCGCGCTGTGCGACCATACCTCGTCCATCCACCTCCATCTCCGCCCAATCTCTGTTCGAATAACTGCTCCAGTGAGGTGACATTCTTCGCGTAGGCATACTTGTCCAGACAAGCCCGCTCGTCGTGATTGAGTACGAGGGAGAGATTGTGACGGAGCGTGTGGAGCACCTGAGAGGTCAAAGATCAACCCACTAGAGATCAAGATCAATCTCATTCAGAGATCAAAGATCAATCCCTAAAAGTCAATGATAAATTTTATTCAGAGATCAAAGACCAATCTCCAGCGATCAAAGATCATCTGCTAAAGATCAAAGATCATTACATTTTCGACAGTATTGTTAGCGAGTCCCCGCTCGTTAGCGAGATGCTCAATCTTCTCGAGAACTCTGCCATCCACTCCGAGCTGCGCTGCGAGATTGGGCACACGGAAGGCCTCGGCGAGGGTCTTAATTAAGTAACTTATTATTTTATTAATTAATTTGTTATTAATTAGTAATCTATATTAAAATAATACTTTGTCAGTGAGGTTGGCGCGCTCGGCGGCGGCGGTGATGCGATCAAGGCCTGGGTTATTGTAATTATTTCGATAAGAAAGGTAGAATACGGTAATGGCGTCATCAAAATCAGAGCAGGATACCAGAGGGAACCGCTCGCTACGACTAACAAAAAAAATCAGTCAAGAAGGATAAATAATCAGTGAAGAGGGCGTTGATCTATTGAGAGAATGGTAGATGAAGGACGAAATCGCACCTGGAATGGCGAGATTATCGAGAATTCTTCCAGCATCGTCGAAGTTCGCGGGTTCCTCGGGCAGTTGGACCACGACCTGGAATTATTGAGTAATTATTTCTTTCTTTTTTCCTTTTTTTTCGTAGTGTCATTGAGTAGCGAATGCTTTCTGTCACTCGCTAACAGCTCGTAAAACACAGAGTCCCGTATTTTCCTTATCGATAAGCATTAAAATTGAAGAGATTCTGGTCAGCCCTAGTCAGTCAAAAAATTTTTTTTTCGAGTGACAGCAGTGACCTACCTCCACATCAATCTTCCGTTCCGGTTTCAATGTTTCCAGAGCGGCTTTCGCTGCGTCCGACGCATTTTCGAGCACGGCATTCAACTTAATTATTTTTTATTAATTAATTAATTTCGTGAATAATAATTACCCTGGCCTTGGCCTCCTCCTGGGCAGACGCGCCTCGAAGACAGCCTTGAGCTTTTCGGCGACCTGATTTTAATTTAAATTATTTTATTAAATTAATTATTTAAATAATTAAAATTAATTAGTTAATAACTTCTCGAGCTTCCGGTCGCAACGCTGCGATGCGGTCCTCGAGCTCCTTGCGCAGGCGGAGCTGAATAAATATATTGATTTCAAATTTTCATATTTATCTAGAATAATCACTGACCTAGCAGTGATTTCCCGCAGGTTGCAAAATTAACGGGACTATAACAGTTTATCTTCACTTTTTCATATTTTGTTTTAGCTCCCTACAACTACGTATGCAACTATGCAGTTAGAGGGTACTCAAGGGCTATCTGGATAAAGCAATTAGTGCTTACAAACTCATCCGATTGCGCTGTTACGCAAGCGACGATGAGAAGAATTGGTAGGATTAGACGAGCTATCATGACTTCTTCCTTGTAAGTTGACGAAAGGTGACTGAGGGTTTCAGAAGGGGGACTTGAGAAGGGATGAGAACAATGGAGAGAGTTAGGTTGCCCGGCAATCGTAGGGTCCTCTAGGATTCCATTACTCTCTTAGCGAAAGGAGGGAGTGGGAGTAGCGGAAGCTCTCCGGGAAACAAGAGTGATCAAGAGGAGAGTGGAGTCAATGAGGAAGTAGAGAGATCTCGATCGATAATCAATTGGGTAACCTGGTTGGAATTCATTTTAGATCTCGAATTCAAAATAAATCGGCCCCTCACGCTGCGAGTTCAATGAGTAGACCGTTTGAATTTAACTCTATCATGAGAACCATAACAATTTAATGAAGCTTGATAAGATCTTCTGCAAGATTGATAACGAAAAAATAATTATCTCGATGAACTATCTAGAACCTTCTTCCACCAACCCTCCCTCCCACCCATTTCGATATTTTTTTTGTTATTTATACTACACCAATATTTGTAGTTGCGCACAAATACGTCAATATGTGAGATTGCGTAGTCCAGAAATTTAATTAACCACTAAATTCGTGTGAAATGTGCTTTGAAGTTGCTGTATGACTGCATGCACTTTGTGACTGACTTTATGACCGTTTCCGAGAACATCAAAGTTCACGGTTTCTTGGCTCGGAATTGGGAATGATACGAGGAGGGGCCGAAAACGATGAGGGGAGAAAAGGCGATCAAAAATCACTGATAATCAGGGGTGATAAGAACTCCTCTTCTCTCCATTTTCATCGCCAGTCTACCACTCGGAGCACTCGAGGAGACGGTCGATGCAGAAGACTCTCTCCATTTCCCATGCTGTCTCGCCCGCCAGTGGGGCGTAGTGCTAGATCCCTGCTTATGCCCTTCTCTTCTGATCTGAACTCCACTATTCAGTTGATAGTGATATCGATTGGGCGCGCGGCTCGCCTACAGTGCACCGCCTGATTGGCATTACGCAAGTTTTCCTGGGAATTATCTTGTTCGATGGTGGTATTGATATTGATTGGCAGGTAACTTTTAAAATGTCGCATCCCGATGGGCAATGGTGATTGGCATCTTGTAAGAGCCCCACTCATTTTGTTTCTACCACATTTCAAAGTTGGCATTGTCACGAAATTTTCGCTCTTGCTTTTTTCGGTGATCAGAAGTCACTGGATCGTTACTCTGATCGGTTAGAGCTAATTTTCGCGTGAATTTTTGAAACGATTACCTGTAATTCAACCACTAATCTGAAGTCGATCACCATATTGCAACGCGTAATCGATTAGGCTTTTCTTATTTTCTTATCAGTCGTCTCCTGCAACTACGTAGAACGCAATATTTATGTTTCATTTCTCAAGTTGAGCGGCAGTTTCTGGAGAACAAACGTCATTCATTTCTCAAAAAGCTTGATTGATTCCGCGCAGTGATTGAGCACGAGCTCAATTACTAAATTCTGTTTGTCGATTTCAGCGCGGGGATACGTGACAGAATTGATATCGATCAAGAACAAATAGCCAAAGCGCGAATTCCGCCGATTCATTGCGATTTGGCGTACAGTCTTTCAGGTGAGAGAGTATGGTACATCGAGAGAACATCGTCGTGCGAATCGAGACATTCCGAAATATTTGGAAGCGCACAATGAGCCCTCTCGGATTCGGTGACAACACAAAATGGCCTATATAAACGGGAGCAGTCGCATCTCCAGTTGGTGACTTCGTCTCTTTATTTCGTGTTCTTCAATCCCTGTGTCCTCCCTGGTTTGGCTAGCCTGCTCGCATACCGTATTAGAACGAGTGGGTGAGGTTATGGTTTCCTACCGGGTTGTTCGAACTCTTTCAATGGTATCTCCGTGTGTGAGAGAAATCATCACCCAGACTCGCGTGAAAGCAAGAACTCCTCATCCTGCCAGCCCTAAATGAGTAGAGACTCACTATGACTCTCACTATGTTTCTGTTACCCATCCCTCAATCTCTTACCGTGATTCTCATCGTAAACTATAAACAATTGCTGTTTTTTCTCACCCAAAGCCATATTCAGACCGGCGCTTTGATGTTTCATCTCAAGTAAGTGAGTAAAATATGAGCCTCTTGTCTCTCTCTATGCTCTGGGGCATCTGTTTTCCTCTATCGTCCCTCCATCACTTCACTGATCTCTCCCTTGTTTATTTTCTCTGACTTCTTCTCTCCATAGCGCGCGCTCGCGCTTGGTTTTCCGCTGTCATTTAGCCTTTTCCTGCCGAGTTCCGTCAGTTTCCACGTTTTCTGCGGTTATTTCACGATTATACCTTATATAAACTCAAGAATTTCGAGTTTTTGCTGAAATGTTGCCAAATTCTCACCTTTGGACTGCATTTAGCAACGCTTACTTTGTATGACATTGCCTGATATGATGCCATCTTCATTTATCAGTGCTTGCGCGCTCACTTCGAGGAATAATCCCCTGCATCTCCCCCATTTTCGCCCTGATTCCTTTATCAATGAGGGTGGAGAAGGTATTCTTGAGAGAGGACGAGGGACTGTTATCGCTGAAGTTTTGCGAAATCCCCCCCCCTCATTCTTCCCCATCCTCAATCCGATTCTCCTCAACGACTCTTGTTCTTATCTATGAGAAGCCAACGACAAAATGCGAGCGAGCCGCGCTTCATTTCTATCACAGACCCACTCGATTTGGTGACTTTTCGTTTCGCCCGATTCTTAGACAGTTGTGATCTACCTTCATTTCGGCAATCTTTGTCTATAATAGCCAGAAAGGCGAGGGAGTATGAGGAGTGTCATATCTTACCGAGTCATCCCTTTACTATAAATGGGTACTAATAGCAGATGGGTGAAGTAAACGCGCAAACTTTTTCGCACACTTCCTATCCTTTTCCTCTCCTCTCGCGCGCTACTTACCTTAGCAACGTAATTAGAGGCTCGTTGCCACCAGCATTCTCGATTGAGAGCCAGGGATAGGACAGTAATCGGTATGCCTTCAGTCAGAGTGCCTCATTTATGGATGAATAGCCCGAATCTCTCAACTTCCCATCGCTATTTTTACGTTCGGTGTGCGTGAGAAAAGCCTTTATTGGCACTGCATCCATAATACCTCACATTTCCGAACATGCTACATTAAGCCTCATTTCTTTGTGAGGCACGTACCCAAACTCGATTGAAACTGAAATAGCGAACAAACGGTTGATTACTCCGATTTATTTCGCACAACTTATTTCGCACGTGCCTTTCCCTTGTCTTCTCCGTCTGGCGACCCGATGGCTGATATCTCGTTAGTTTTTTTGTTTTCTTTTTATCCTCCGACCCCGGTTTCCTCCCATCCTGAATTGAGTAAACAGTAGAAATCATCGCCCCCGTATCAGTCCCTTACCCACGACACGAGGACCGCGCGACGTGTATTTGCGTGTTTCCGCTCTTCTGTCGCGGTTGTTGCGCGATTGTGCGTCTTGCTAAATAAAAAACAACGATCACCTTGTAGATCATCAAGTTGAGTATGAAGTTAGAGAGGATACGCTCACCCGAGTGGATCGCTAGCCAGAAGAGGTGAGTGCGCATGTTGATCTTTCAGTTATTCACATTTTTTACTTTACAATTCCCCAAAAGCCAAACGTTGCCTCTCAAATGAATAGTTGATACTTTTCACAGTTTGGTTTCTTGTGACAGGTCGTCTTCATTATATATCATATTACATGTCATCTAAACCACTTCTCTTCCAGATACATTCGTGCCGCCGGAACTCTGGATGTCGTCTTCTTTTTCTCCTGTATGGTGAGCGATTTTGCAACTTCGCAACAACCCTCGTGCTACGCACTTCGCTGACGGGACCTTTGTTCACCCAAATCTAGAGAGATTTAAAAAAGAGATGATTCTTCTTGCCACTTCAGGGCGACCGATTGTGGTCGTATGCGATCGGCTTTTTCATCGCCAGAATCGGAGGCCTCGCATGGGTCGGGATCGGCCAGTTGATTGATTCATTCGTGAAGGTAAGCCCTCGAGAATTGGGAACAATAGCCTATCCTTCTCAAAAATTATTTAAAAAACATACTTTCCACAGCGTTCTGACCCCCGTTGTTCTCTCCAGATAAGGGTGAACAATGGATGCAAATTTCGCGCCAAAATCCCGACACGAAAGAACTGCAATTTCCCGCTCGATTCAAATAACTGAGCGGGGAGAGCGGTCGCTCCTCCCGCTCAGGCCTTGCAGTTCGATTCATGCAAAGTGAGCGAGTAGATATGCAAAGTGCTCCCCCTTTTCTGTTGGAGGAGAATGCTGTGTTTCGACAATAAGAGCAGCTAGAGAGCGTGTGAAATTGAGAGTGTAGTTAAAGATAGGAGCGGAGTATTATATTTCTGCTAATCTAGCGCGTATTCTACTGAATTTCTGGGTGAATTCTACTCTCATCCCGATTCATATTGATCCTTCGCAACGCAGATTGACTGTGAACTGGGGAACAATGTAAACAACGCCAGCTCTAATGCTGATTGGGTCCGATGGATGGCACTCTCACGTTAATCCATTTCTGTCTCCGATAGAGTATCTAGCGGTCCTGATCTCACTCAGAACACAAATAATTCCAATATATTTCAGCTTATCTTTCTCCCAATAGTCGGCAACTTCATGGACAAAGTCGGACGGCACACCGGTTATTTTTTTCTGTTAATTTCATAAATTAACTAGCTATTGGCTATCGAAAATACTGCATTGCTCAATCAAATATGTCTCTGAAAAGGAGAGTATTAGTATGTTTGCAGGTTTTTTCCAACCAATTTTTCATTTCAGGAATGCAAATCGTATTGGCGTTCAATAACCTCTCAATCGCCGCCTCCTCTATCTCCTTCTACTTATCCCTTTCCAAATACTTCGAAAACGACACCATCAACTCGGTGAGCGCAAAAAAATCATTAAAAAGAAAAAAGGGGCATGCATCATTTTAACTTTTTTGTTGCGTGATAGATTTTTTTATTTATTTATCTGTTTTTTTCACCATTTTAGGTTATTCGAAGTAGAGAATCATTCAATCTAGAACCATTCTACAATAATACACACCCTCAAACAAACGACACGAGGCAGACGAGGATGATAAGCTAGAGAAAACATGCGAGCTTCCACGACTTTAGAAAATTATGTACCGTCCAGCCATGAGGCATTTCTCCTTTATTGCAACGATCTCAGGTGTTCTTCTGGGTCGCAATTTTCTTCAATGCACTCAGTCGTGTGGCTTCGGAGGCCCAGGTGAGAAAAGTTGTTCAATTATTGCAATGAGGATCTGGATTCTTGCCGGAGAAAATTGCCTGTTCTCTCTTGCCCGGATAATTCATCAGAAAAATGTAGAAAAATTAAATTTCACAAAAGTTTTCGAAAACGGAGCTGAAATCGGATCGCAAATGATAGAGTATCGTTTTGACGCTCTTCGTTTTATTCTGTATATTATAATTGATTATTGCAGAAAGCGGCGTTCCTCAAGGACTGGATTATTGTAATTGTGGCCGACTTCGAAGAAGGCCAACTCTCCAGTGAGCGCTCTTTATTGAACTTCTCTGCTTTTTTTGGCCCAGGCTACGACCGCTCTAAATTTAGTGGGGTAGAGCTCAAGAATGATATTTTTTTCAAGATATTTGCACGGAATTTGCAGGGAACTCAATGACTATTTTTTTAAAAATCAATTACAAATTAATTAAAATCAGTTAATTGCAGCACACAACGCCGTATGCACGATAATCGATCAAGTGGGAGCATTTTTGGCGCCGATCGTGTGCGGTGGCTTCCTGGTCACACTCGGACATGTGAGTAGTTGTAAATTGAAGAATTGAAGAATGATTCACACGAACTGCTGTGAGATGTGTAATATCGACTTGATTGTGGAAGCAACTTCAACTTCAACTAATTCAGCCCTTCTCTGCACTGATCTTCATGAGCTGGAATCTGATCAGCTGGATCATCGAGGCGCTCGTGATGAAGAATCTATACGATAAGACGCCCTCACTTCACACTCGCGGTGAGCATTTACGTAATTATAATAATAATAATAAATATTATATTTCAAACCCCGATTGCGAAGACTCGGACCCACTTTTCTGAGACAAGCAAGAAGTTATGAATGGCCTACAATGTACAACAGACCCTACTATTGATAAATGTGTTAAAATCCAAAAATCCAAACCCCAAGTGACAGGGTCATACGAAGAAAACGCTAAATAATTAATTGCTTAATTGTAGGGAACGGCGAGAGGGATCCGAGTTGCTGCAGTGCCTTCTTCGGCAATTCATTCTGCGTAAGTATTTTCCTAACCCTTCGTGAGGTGGTTGGGTGTCTACGACCCAAAGGATCGAAACATCCAGCTAGGAAGTCTATTTCCCTTTAGCAGCTATTTTATTGCATTCTTCTATGATACTAAATCAAGTTTCTTATTAATTTACTATTTCTGCGCAATATATAGAATGGAAAGAGTGAAAAAACGAGCGAGTTGCATGATCAAACCAGTCGACAACAAAAGTGTCCGTGCAGATATTTTGATAAAATTAAATTTATTGTTAAAAGCCCCAGTGGCCGGTGAATTGGTAGTGAATTGAATTGAATTAATAGGCAAATTTGGTACTTTATTAGAATACGAAAGGTAAACGTGAAGTGGGGCTAGCAAGGATCATGTAGGACTTACGTGTGATCGCCACCAGGGATGTGCGAGCATTTTCACGCACTCCTCTTTTTACATGCTCTCTCGTTCTGTCTGATCGACGAGAGAGCATTGCGAAATGAGGAGTGTGTGAAATTTTCGCACAGCCTTGTTCACCACCAGGCGTCGTTGTCTCTTGACAACTGTAAAATGGCCTTGATTGTGGAAGTAACTTTACCTCTTTTCCTGCTCAGGTGTGGTGGATCAAGCGTGCTGGCGGCCAATGTTCTCGCTGTCTCTGCTTTTCTTCACGGTGCTCGGCTACGACAATGTGAGTGCGAATTGATCGAGAAATGATCCCGCAGTCTCTCTTCATTTTGCACACTCTCTCACCCGCTCGGTCGACGAGAGAGAGTGTGAAAAGAAGAGACGGTGGTGTCATTTATTGAGCTCTTGTGCGAATGACATGTTCTTTTGACTGGAAAAGCCGGCAGAAAGGTACGGTGCATTTGAAAAAACTCAGATGGCTAGCGTCCCCCCATATTCCTCCCGGGAGGGAGTGGTAAGCTACAGCATTAGTCATCTTCTCCCCTCCGCATCAACGTTTAACAATAATATTTTCTAGGGAATCGCCAATGAACTGTGTTCAGAAGGGCGCAAAAAAAATTTTAAAATAAAATTTAATTATTATTATTGAGATAATTACGGCGTACGGCACCGAGCAGAAGTTGTCGCCTCTCGTGATCAGCGTCTATCGTGGTACGATTCACTATTACATGCATAAGTACATGCATTTATCCTGATATCAAGGCAATAAGCCTGCAGGAGGAAACATCGTTAGGGGGGATTGGGATCTTCGTACTTAGTGAAAGTGGACCAATGTATAATTTCTGCTCAGCTTTTTTGATGTCGATTGTCCTTCGCGGAGCCGCCGAAGTCCTGACTTGCGTGGTTAAGAGTAAACTGACGAAGCAATCTTCTTCAGTTGAAAACATAATAATACTACTGCATAATTGAAAATAAATAAATTTGTTCTAAAAATTATTGTTAAGGGGGTGGCGCGGTTCTCGGTTGCTTGGGAGCGGTCACCTACCAGTTCATGGGCAAGAGTCGATTCAACGTCGTCTTCATCGGTTTGATTGGATTGATTGTGAGTTATAATCATTATTTCATTATTATTTTTATCGAAATTTTTTTCAGCTTCAAACCTCCTTTTGAACCTGACTACCGTCTCTTTGTTCCTTCCCGTAATGAGTACGATGCTGCGGGATACTGGAAGAACATCACTTTCAGTGTGAGATTTTTATTTTTTTTATTTTTAAAGCATAATCTCTAAAAAAAACGCCAGAAAGCTATTAGTTTTCCGCCTTTTTGGTAGTTTCTAAGATTAAATAGCATTGCAGGACTGGAAGGAAAGTGCCCACCAATCGCTATTCTATCCAAAGAGCCAAACGGTGAGTTCTAAGTAGAGATGGGAAAGGAAGAGGGAAGAGTTTCGAATTGATGCAAATCACACCGAGCGCTTATGGCAGAGTGAGAGAGAATGGCCACTCTGCCATAACTCTGCCATAAGAATGAGAGCTCTGCCATAAGAGTGAGAGCGGAATGAAGTGAGAAATGACTCTGTTGAAATGAAGGGATTTCGCCAGCGGTTTTTGCTCTCATGTGACAAATAGGCGGAATGGTGTTAATAAGTGATTTGTTTAATCACACAGAGGCAATTAAAGACTAATGTGTTGTATTTTAAAGTACTTAAGACCTTTTTACGGAAACTGTAGAATGAGTGGTGTAAGGCGCCGCCGATCCATCGATAGGTCCCGAGTTCGACCCCCCCCCCCCCCGAGCCATCACATACACACAACCAAAGGGTTAAGAAATGTAGGTAGCGCCTAGTAACCACGGTTCAATTTCCTCGTTAGCACACAACACGCCGGTTATTCTCGCAGCAGGACACTGTTCTTACGGGTTAGGCCAAGTTACAGCGCAGACTCGTGGAAGTCGACGACGCGTTAGTACCCGACTCACTGCTCAACTTAGTTTACTTTAGGGTACTGTGGCCCGCAGAGCATTGTGTTCCATATAATTCCGGTTTTACAGGTGAATCTCACAGGGCGTTGATGAACTGCGATCTGGCTTTTTTTTGGCAATTTTGGGAGTTCTATTAGAGACTAGACTATCCCATTGATGCTGGCAATGCAGATGTTATGGAGAAACTGCGTAAAACCGCCTTTGAAAACACTCAACAGCCGAGATCAACTCTTCCAAAACTCCCCTTCACTCTTCCACAACCCCTCTCACTCTGCCATAACTCTGCCATAAGAATCACTCTGCCATAAGAGTTCATCTCTCCCCCTCCTCTTCCTTTCCCTCTCATTCCTCGCCGCGCCGCGCGGTTTCTCTTCCTTTTGCTCTTCCTTTCTCATCTCTAGTTCTAAGTAAGGATGTCTACATACGATTCATTCCGCAATCTTTTTTTTTCTCATTCTTCGATTACATTTTCCCGTAATCGGTCTGAAGAATTCCATAATAAACGATCGAAAACGTACTCATTATTCACTCCCATTTTTCAAATACCGCAATCATTCGAAAAAACCGAGCAGGGATTGAGAGGGTCTGATCGCATTAGGAATGACCGAAGAGAGAAATGAGAATGTCTTTTTCCGTTTTCCGTTTTTTCGCTATCTGAGAGAGTGAGTGGATTAATGGGAGTCCGTAGACATTTTTTCATTCTTTTTTTTGCTTCATCTAGCAACTTTTTCCAAAATATATTAAACAGATATATTGATTCAGGACGGTACCCATGGATTTTCTTGGATGATCGATAATTCACCATCGCTCTTCGTCCTCTTCGCTGGAGTTACCCTCGCGCGATACGGTCAGCTCTCCGCCTTTTCTCAAATTATAAATCACATTTTGGCTATATCGCCAAAATCATAAGCTCCTATGTTGTTTTCCCTTCAGTATATCTAAAAGTTGTATCAGCATGACAATGAATATTTGATGGATTAGTGTACAATCATCAGAGTAGAAAGATATTATTTTTTGAGATTTTACAACGTATATATCCTTACTTTTGAGATAAAAATAAAATAAAATGCACATTGCAACAAAAATAAGTAAATATTTTGCAGGGCTGTGGATTGCCGACCCATCGGTACAGCAAATTATGCAGGAGAACGTGCCCGAGGTTAACCTAAATATATTTTAAGCAATAACATTTATTTTATATCCAGAACCAGCGATACAGAGTAGGGCTTGCCCAAAACGCCTCGCAAGAGATATTCTCTTTCCTCAAGGATCTGGTCGTGAGTGTATTATTTTTTTAAAAATTAGTATTTTGCTACGTTCTCCTTTCAGCTTTTTTCGAAATGACGAGTATTCTATAATTTGATGATTGAGCAAAAAGTCCTTTGTTAATTTCAGGTCTTCGTCTTCCCTCTCGCTTCCACTTTTGGAGCATTGATAACAATGTCGGTGACATTCGTTCTGGCGGGCTTCCTCCTCTATTTGTCGTACTTCCTCTCGGTGAGATTATTATAATATTCACGCGTGTTTACATATAATAACGCGTAGGGTTGCAAGTTCGGTATCGGTATTACCGACCCCTCTCGCGCCAGACGGTTAGAGACAAATAGCGCAAGAAACAGCGCGCGCGAGCTAGAGAGTCTAGAGTAAAAAGGTCGGTATTAGCGACATTAAAAAATGGAGAAAAATGGATTTAAAAACAATGGGCTATTCAGATAAGCTCGTATTCATTATTCCGAATATTACAACTATTGACTCTGATCAAAAAGTGATGACTAATCGAGGCACGCAATTCTCCTAGTTTTGCATGCTCTCTCGTCTTTCTGACCGGTGAGAGAGTGCGCAAACTGAGGAGACTGCTGGCAAATCGTTCTCACGGTGGTGCGAAACTTAGAAAGAAGTGATAACACCACTAGCGAATGATGATATAACACTATTTATACAAACACCACTAGCGAATGATGATATAACACTATTTGACCTCACAGATCAAAGATCAAAGATCAACGAGAATTTCCTTCCAGATTGGTCGGCCGATCAAGCGAAGGCCGACGCTGCAACCAGAGGGAATGGAGATGATGAACCGACTCGAGCTCAACGTTCGTTTTTCGCTTTATTATTTATTGATCAGAAAAAACAATCACATTTAGAATATCGGAAAAATAGATATATCACTGCACGAAGTTTTATCATATTACATAATCAATGCTCGGTTTAGAGAAGAATACTGCGGTTTCTTTCTCAGTAGAGCATGTTGATGACTTCATAATCGTTCATAATCGTACTCATCTTGCTAATTGTAGGTCGTTGAGAATGGCGTTCACCCGGAGTTGCAAGAGCTCCTTTCCGATGGAGTCGTGGAGAAGGTTGCGCCGGTGGAGTCGGATGCTTCGGAGGAGGCCCCGCTGCAGACAACGCGAACCGAAGACTCTGAAGAATCGGTAACCGCATCGTCTATCGATAACTTTCACTTTTTTCGCTTTTTGGCCCAATTGCCGCATTTCTTTAGGAAGTCTTTATTATCTAGTCTCTTCCTAGCAGTTTCTCCAATCTTTTCGTCTCATAAACCATGTTTCACTTCAATTTCAAAGTATTCCGTTCCTACCATTCTCATACCCACAATCACTACATTCGGAGCGGTTGTTGTCTGGGCCAAAAACCGAACAAGTTCCCGGTAACTGAAAACGAACCATCTCGCCCTGTCTATCTAATAGACTTTCAATCGTAACGAAACAACTAGTCGTTTAATAGGGAAATGAACCGCCTTCTTCACGAGAGACAGTGCGGAATGAGGAGAGCGATGAATGATTTCCATAATAAACAACTAGTTTTTCGTTACGATTGAAAGTCTACTATCTATTCGCCGTCGTTGCCGTTATGTACCATGTTCATTTGTTCATTGTTACGATTTCTCCCTAATAGTAGATTTCTGCCGTGTTCCACAACGTATCCCTAATAAGAGTTTGCTGAGATCGATTATTTCATCGATACCAAAATCCGGTTACTGTATCATTTTTTTTATCACCAGTATATCATTTGTTTGTGATTTCGAATCTTCAACTCATTTCCCTGTCTCTAATCAGTACGAGTACTCTGTAAATATCATCGATGTTGATGTAATTTATGCAGTAAAGATGATAAGCACCAGCATTTAAACATTTCCTCACAAGACATCTGTTTTGAATTGGAACAAGCCCGGGCACTTTAATCTTGCAAGACTAATCGTTCCTAGTCGAACTAAGTAAGAGTGCGTGTATGCTCTGTAACAGATACATTCCAATCGTTTTCCATCGGACTCTCGCTTGTGAAATCAAAAGAGTTTTGAAAAATGAGAGATCGAGGCTATTTTCGTACAGTCGAGCTTGCAATGACGAGATAGTGTGTGGAACGAGTAGAGAGTGATCAGTCGGAGACGTGTGTTTCACTGATTTGAAGAGGGAAAGATAAGAGATTAGCATCGAAGCAGACTCTAATCTTCTGGGTCCAAGCACGTGAATTTTCAAAAATGTCATTGTTCATAAAAATCAAGTACGATTGCATTTGTACAACATCAAGTCCGAAAGACAGAATTCAATTGAATGAGGACGATGGGAAATTGAGCTAGAAAGCCGATACAATTCTGAATCTACTCAGTATTGAGCGATAATGGACTACTCGGCACCGTGTTTTTTATTGCAAAGAAGTGGTGATTTCTGCGTCGCAACGATTTTCGAGAGAAAAGATCTCAGACTGGAATGAGTAATTAATTATGGTTTAGATGAACTAAGTTTACAAGTTGCAAGTCATTTGATGTTAATCTCCGCGTACCCGATGTTTCGGCTGACTCAATCTCTGTGCTGTTGTGCTTGGAATCTGAACCTAAAAGACACGTAGAATAGGCCGATAACACTTCAACTTTAGTCTCTCATCGACAAATCGCCTACGTAAGCCGGCCATGATCTTGACGGGGGTCAGGACAAGGATGGTCAGAATGAAGAATCCGTCTCTTCACTCCTCGAACTCTCTCACCTGTCAGAGTGACGAGAGAGAGCACGTAGAATGATGAGATCGACTCTTCATCTTGACAACCTTAGTCAGGACACTGGGAAGAGGGAATCGAGGGACCAAGTCGCCGGTTTTCATTATTTCTAAATTACCTGAATATAAATGATCTTTGAAATAATCGGAAAATTACGAAATCAAACACAATTATGGCGGGTTTGCATATGCAATTGAGAGAATAAAGGAATATTGTTGTCGATTCATTTCGCACAATTCACTCCATTCTCACTCCATTCTTCTCCCTTCTCTCCATCGCGTGCGGTCGGCTGCTCTATTTTGTTGGTAAGTTTGTGTTCTCTCACCATTTTCGCCCCTTTCTATATGCCGTTCTGCTTTCTGAGGATGAGTATAAAGTATCTAGCAGTGTCTTATCAGCCATTATGCAAACACAAACAAAAGATCAAAGATCAACTTTACAGAAGAAGGATGGGCTTGCTGCGACGACCGGCGTGGTACGAACGCAAGAAGAGGTACATTGCAATCGTTTTGTGAATCAGAGAGAAGGCCCGCCATAGAATCATAGTTGAAAGTAAAGAAAGCAAGAACAGGCATTGCAATTGCGACACTTTGTGAGCATGATTATTTGCTAACGATTTTGTTTATTTCGAAACGGGGCTGGCACAGTTTGGGTTTCGTCAATTGTCGATAATGATTTTACCTGTTCCAGTTACATTGAAGCCGCGGGCACACTCGACATCGTCTATCTGTTCTCGTGTGTGGTGAGATTATCTTTCCTATATTATGGGGGATCTGACTCTCTCACTTTCCCATGATCTCTCGCTTTCTTATTGATTGTGAGATGAAAAATAACACGATAAGATAGATAATCGGTCCGTCATGATGAAGAGTCCGGCTCTTTATTCCAAAATAACATGCGGAATGAAGAGACGTCCTGGTAGCCCCAATTGATAAGATTGAATCAAAGCTCAAATTCTAAAATTATCATAATCTTCAGGGTGATCGTCTGTGGTCGTTCGCTCTGGGCTTCTTCATCTCTTCCCTCGGTGGTCTCGCATGGGTCGGACTCGGACAGCTCATCGACTCTGGCGTCAAAGTTAGAACTAGAGAATTCGATATACGCCTGATTACGGAAGTAAAGTGAGAACAAAAAGTTTTGCTGGGCGGATAAGTCAAGAGAACTACCCATAGAATAATAGTCCTTCATTTGTCGGGGGTATTTGAATACAATAAATATAAAAACACATATATTTCAGCTAGTGATGCTCCCGATCGTCGGCAACTTCATGGACCGATGCGGGCGGCACAAAGGTATTTTGATTATTTCGTTTATTATTTAGACAGTATCACTGCGCTGCGTGTCTGCGAATAAAATAATTGGACACTTCTTCGGTTATTTGCCAAGCCTTTTCTCGCCGAGTATTCCCTCCCTACCCTTCTCATTCCTCACCCCCTCCGGAGCAGTGGTTGACTGGCCAAAAAACCGAAGTCATTTGATTACGAAGGAAAAAAACACGTGCGAAAGAGCTTACCGGGATGACGTCATCCGGATTGTCTTCCGGCGGATTGACAAAGACCGCGTCAGTACACTGGAAAAGGCTGTTGGCTAACAGTTTTCCTAAAACAGGATGAGCAAACCCGCAATATCCATCGACCACTCGCCGTCCACGCAAGACAATGGGTCCGTGACGTAAATAAAATGGATGTGACGCCATTTCGTATGATCACGCGGGATTCAAAAGTTGCCTTACCTCGTTAGTATCCGTGATGTACAACTGCGAGCCCGTGGCGCACTCCATCATTCCCCTTCTCCTCGTCGCCACGGTGCACAGGTGCACGACTGCGTTGTAGCCAGGATCGACGAAGGCGGTCGTCGGGCAATCTGATGCATGGTTAAGCGAGACAAACCTAACAAGACATTGTCAGTGCGTTCGCCTAAGAAGCGCCACTTTCTTCAAAAGCGCTACTTTCTTATTGCTTTTACCTATCAAAATTGATTTCAGGAATGCAGATCATACTGGCTTGTAATAACCTCGCCATCGTCGGCAGTTCGATATGCTTCTACCTCTCACTCAGCGAGCACTTTGAGAATGCAGCACTGAATGGGGTCAGGTTTAGAGTGCGCAATTCGGGTGATCGTCTCTTCATTTCACTTACTCTCTCGTTACCCGACCGGTCGAGAGACTGTGTGAAATGAAGAGACTGCGTATTGCTCACTCTAGTCAGGTTTCCTAAACATTGCAAAAAATAGTATGCTAGGCTTGGCTATGCATCTTCAATAAAAAGATAAGGAATTATTGCGATTGTGTTCAGTACATTAGATGTAACGGCACGCGGTTAGCAAATCATCATTCATTTCAGGCACTCTTCTGGGCCGCTCTTCTCTTGAACGCGCTGAGTCGAGTGGCGTCGGAGGCTCAGGTTATTTAATTATTTATTATTTAGTTCATTTTATACAAAAAATGGTTTGACGAGTTGCCGTAGAGTAATTTGATGTGTGAATGCGAAGAAATTGATTAGCTATGAGTCTTTGAGGGAATTGTTTTGTTTTGCAGAAAGCCGCGTTTTTGAAGGACTGGATCATCGTCATCGTTGATGACTCGGAGAACGGCCAACTATCCAGTCAGCGTTTTTTTTTTGTTAAAAGGATTTTAAAAAAAATCCATGTCAGCCGTTTTTTTTACAGTAGGAAGACAACTCCAGGTAGGTGGGACCAACGTTGTCTTGCGACTCTCAATATTTTGTAATTATTTTTAGCATATTTTTTTCATGAGCACGCATAATATTGTAACAAAAGTAGGAGGGTGCCATATAGCCAGAGGAAGAGACGTTATCGGTCGTAATCAATAAATTGCAGCCCACAACTTCGTGTGTACGACGATCGATCAGGTCGCCGCGTTCTTCGCTCCAATCCTGTGCGGAATCGCCCTTGACACGCTCGGAAAGGTGATCATCTTCGAGATTGAATTTAGACCCGGTATTCGAAATAGCAGTTGAATATTTAGGAGTATTTTACTTTGCTATGCGAAACAAAGATCACCTGACGCGAAATAGATTTTAAAAAATTGGATATCAATTGACGCATGTGCGTTACAGTAACGGTCAGACTATCTCAGTTTGTCTTTTTCTCTGATTGATGAGAGAAATTTGCAAGACAAAAGGACCAGACTAAGAAAAATCTAAATCGAAAAAAAAAAAATCGTTGCAGCCCTACTCCGCCCTCGCGTTTATGACCTGGAATCTGTGCTCGTGGGTCGTCGAATCTATCGTGATCAACAACCTCTACCAGCGAACGCCCTCACTACATTGTAGGGGTTAGTGACATCTATATGAATTCTGGTTTATGATAGTAGTCTACTACCACTTTCGTAGTAAATACCGTTATAAAATATTACTGAATTGAGAAAATAATATTTATTTATTCCAGTTGCAAAGGAAGGACAGACTGAGCCGAACTGTTGCAGTGCGCTATTCGGGGATACATTCTGTGTGAGTATTTTTGACTCTCCATCTCACTCACTCTATTCCCATTCTAACCGGAGAAACATTACGTATACTTCGATAAAATTCGAATATCGCGCATTTCATACATAATTTATGAAAAAATGTCATAAAGCATTGCCAAATCAAGAGATGTTGTAACCGCCACGCAGTTCGCTGGTTAAAACAGCTCCTGATCAAGAGATTGAAAATTTTAATGTAAAAAATGTTTTTTTCTCAGGTGTGGAGACGTCAGTCGTGCTGGAGGCCAATGTTCGCCCTGTCCCTGCTATTCTTCACGGTGCTGGGCTTCGATAACGTGAGTGCTAAAGATTTGTACCAATGATCGATTTTTAATTATGATTGTGAGCGATAAAAATCAGTGGCAGATTGAACTGATTGAGAAAATTGACCAGGAAAATATATTAAAATATAAATAATTAAGATCGCTATCGCGTACGGCAGCGAGCAGAATCTGTCGCCGACGGTGCTCGGCGTATTTCGAGGTGCAACAGTGCTGGGAAACATTTAACTGATCTCTCATTTCGCAATGATCTCTCGGTGTTTCTAACCAGCGAGAGAGCATTGTGAAATGAGAGATCCGTTAGATGTTTCCCAGCCCTGTACGATAACATTTTTTTTACGATATTTTAATATTAATTAATTGCAACTATCATTTTTTTGAAACAAGCAAGAAATCGTGAATGATTAAAATAGTGTGTTAAAATAATAAAATCAAATAAATGCATTTTAGGCACCGGCGCGATTCTCGGCTGCCTCGGGCTGCCTGCTACAAATTTATGGGCGACCGTCGGTTCAATATTGTGCTGATCGGACTGATTGGGCTGATTGTGAGTTATCATACTGATAATTATTATATTCTAATTTTATATGATAGGACGATAGGCACTGATAGGACTCATTGTGAGTATTGTTATAATTGCAATTGTGTAATTTCGAAAATGAATTAAAACATTTCAGTTCCAAAACCTCTTCCTGAACCTGACGACGATCTCAATCTTCCTTCCGGGCAATCAATTCGACCTCCAAAGATACGCGAAGAACTTCACTCTCAGTGTGAGATATTTTTCAGATATTAATATCTTAAAAAGTAGTTGGTGAAACATCGAGGACTCAATGTTGTAGTGAATGCAATCTACTCCGAAATATTTTCTCGACATATGCAATCTAAGAAGTCGAATTTCATAATAAAGATTTGCTTTCAGAGCTGGTTCGATACTGCCTACGGATCGATCTTCCACGTGAAGAACCAAACGATGGTGAGTCTGAAGTTTTTTAAAAAGTGCAGTTTATCAAGCTTGCAAGTCGGATGGGTGAATATTTTATATCTGCTCTAAGATGTACAGTTCTTTATCATGAGCGTAACCCTACTGTCATGTCGGATGGGTTGAATGTTTTTTTGCACCACATATATAAACTATTGTGTTTGTAACCCAGCTGCCAACTGCGGACAAAATGCTGCGAATGTTTACTTTAACAGGAAAACGAGAATGGCTTCTCGTGGCTGCTCAACCATTCGCCCTCGCTTCTGGTCTTTTTCATCGGCCTCACTCTGGCCAGATTCGGTTGGTGTTTTTATATTATTACATTTTTTTCCGATTATATCTTTGATCAGACAACCCTTCTCAAGCGAGATGACCCTATTCTTAAAGCAATATCTCATCGCCGTACGCGGCCTTATCTGTGTACACCACCAGGCATCGTTGTCTCATCACAACTGTAAAATCGCCTTGATTGTGGAAGCAACTTCAACTTTAACTTTAAAGCAATAAATATTGATTATTTTTCAGGTCTCTGGATGGCCGACCCCGCAATCCAGCAGATCATGCAAGAGACCGTGCCGAGGTTAATTTATTTATTTTTAAATATATAAATTAATAATTTAAAAAAAAACATTTAGAATGAGAGATACCGAGTGAATCTGGCACAGAACTCAATGCAGGAGATTTTCTCGTTTCTGAAGGACCTGCTCGTCAGTTTTTTTATTCATCATATCAATAGAAATTGACGAGACAATTTTTTTAAATAAAAAATTCAGGTGATTGCCTTCCCGTTAGTCTACACGTTCGGAGCGCTAATTGTGATGAGCGTGACATTCGTTTTCGGCGGATTGATCATCTACCTTTCGTACTTTATCTCGGTGAGACATTCCTATCTGAATTGGCGTTTCTTCATTTCTAACTGAAACGTCAAGAATGAACATCAGTCTCTTGCATACTGAACAGGGAAATTTTCCATTATGCCTACCTTTCTAGAGTCTAAAGTCTAGTCTAGTAACTGTCACATTCTCTAGTTCGACCCTCTGGCGAAAGTTGGCACAGAAAAGACGAGAAAGAAGCGAAAACACTACTAACCTATCCTCATTTGATAAATATGATTAATTGAGATCAAAGATCAACGAGTACTTGCTTCCAGGAAGGTAACCCGATCCGGCGAGAGACACTCCCAGAGGAGGCGATCGTGATGAGAATGGAGCTCAATGTTTGTTTTGAATTTCAAAGTTATTACATTTTTTGAGTTCTAGGAAGCAAAATAAGGGAAATTATTGCGTTGCACCCGGAATGGTTCATCTTGCTCATCTCAGGTCTCTGTACCGGGTGTACACTCGGAATTGGACGAGTTGATCTCGAAATGTGACACAGAGTCGAGTCGAACCGAATCTGGTTGATGGATAATCAAGAAGAAGAAATAGAATGAAACCCAAATCGCTTGTCTAATAACATTGTTGTCTTTTGAACCGGATTGTTCTTGTTTCGTAGATTCGGCTTGAGAAAAGTTTCCGACTCCTTTTACGGATGCAGAACTAGTCCGGAATCCGACTGTGTCTTTCTTTAGAACGAATTTGTCGATATTACCCTGTGTACCACAACATTTCCAGTTCTCACACCGATTAATTGCTCGTCATTTTAGCAGAATCAGCACTGTGGACAAATACGAAAATGCAAAGAACAAAATAATCCCGAAAGTGGTATTCTTAGGGAGACGGATGTAAAAAAATCAATAGCAAGAATTGATGCTTATGATTTATCGTTCAAGATAGTGGTGTGCAGCGACCCATTCCAACTAAAAGGTTGATCTTTGAGACCTTCTCAGTAAGAGTAAATCACGAAAGCGGTGACGGCATCACCGCCGAAACCCTCTGATTATGTGCATTGTAGATGAAGGAGATGGGCATGTCCATTTCTGCCCGTCGGCGACGACTGAACAGCGCCCTTAGCCGCTTGCGACAGTAGCGAACACCCCGGTAGAAGGGCTGAAGAGTGATCTTTGATCTCGATTGATAAAATGCACTGCAAACACATATCATTGAGGACCCCAGAGGTAATAGTTTGTGAAATGCAAGCATTCCATTGCCTTATTGTGATTTTTGATCTCGATTGATAAACTGCAAACGCATTGGCATAAATCTATGGTTACACCAGCTATATCGGGCGAAAGTTCCGAATAAAAGGGATATCTTCAAGCAGCAAAGAGTTGTCTCGGAGTTGATCTTTGATCTCTCACTGACCGCACTCGAGTACATCAACTGGTACTGCATCGTGGTCCATCTCCAGAAGAGTAGAAGTGAGAGCGGAAGGGTGGCCGAAGTTGCCATAGTGAGGAGGAAGGAGAGGTGTCGTAGCGGAGCGCCATCTATGAAATACATTATTGTATTATTAGAGTTGTGATTGGCAATCGAGTTTCTATTATCACATTTGTGTTTTTTAATGTAAAAAGCGGTTTAATGATCTCGTCACTTCATTCCCCACAGTCTCTCGCGATTCGGATCAGTGAGATAGCACGAGGAATGAGGAGACTGATTCTTTATCCTATAGCCCTTTACATGATCTCATTATTACAATTGCGCATGGCCAATGACCTCCTAGTTCCCGAGATTGCAGACTTCGATCATTAATATTCTGCGCTCTCAATCATTCATTTCTCAAGCAAAGACGCTTCAGAGAGGCCACAGCACCTCCTTGCCCACAAAGAATTCGACCGTGTGCATCGACAGAATGATCACAGCAACGACGGAATACGGGACGTTGTGCTCCTCGGAGAAGTCCTCGGTGTCATCTGCAATTGCTTTTTTTGTCGATGTATTCGCAGCCTTCCTTTTAAAAGAGTGATCCATACAAGTGATGTGCAAAAAATCTCTATCTCTTATTGTATCATGCAGAGACATCAATAAGTTTTTGCTTACCTCTGCTACAAATGCTGTTTTCGAAATACAAAGAATGACGTAAATACTAAACCTTGCAAGCTATCGACGGACAATTCGCCGTTGCTCATGCGGCGGTGAACCAGTCTGGAAGCCAAGTTTGTTGCAAAATAAAATTGAGTATCATCAAAACAATAACAGTTACATTTCATATTTCTGTAACGCACCCAAAGCATCCCGGGTATTTGGTTCTCACAATCGCTGAGATCAATCCGAGCGTGCACAGACTAATGGAGACACTGTAGATGGCACACCCCGAGAAGAGGTAGAAGTCCTGGAAGGGGATGAACGAAGTACGGACAAGACTCATTTCGCGTGATATCACTTCTCTGACCGACGAGATAATAGGCTAATGGAAGTGGTCATTTCTCGCGAAGCCATGCCTAGTTTGGATGAGCAACTTATTTTCCATGTTCTTACCTATAATTCAATCAATCGCAAATTTAATGATTCAACAATCGCACTTTGCATGCGCAAACGTGTTGTTTTCTTTCTCTTTGCCATTCTTCATTCCATTTTCTACGCTTCGCCTGGTGGCGAGCAGTCACTCCGCTCCTCTCTCCAGTAATCATGACTGGCTCAGGTATGGTATCCGTGCCTACAGTACCATCAGCTCGAGCGCGCAGAGTACTGTAGAATCCAATACGATTACGGTAACCTACCGTATTCCCAGGAGGCGGTTCACTGTCCGATCTTATCTTCTGGCCTGCGTCTCTCTTCGCACTCGTCACTACCGTACTCGTGCTGTGCCGCAAGAAGAGTGAGTACTAATTCCCGGCTGCGCGGATCACGGCTTCCATTCCCGGCCCATGCCGATTTACGGCTCCACCCGGCTCTTATTCCTAAGTTGATCCGTTGCACCTTTTCCACCTGTTTTTCCCCTTCCTGACCCCCCCCGACCACCACACATAGATCATGTTTTCGAAAATGAATGTGAATAAATTGTTGTCAATTCTTCATCCATTGCAGAGAGCGGGCCTCCGGCAGCGCTAAGCACTCCCTTTGGACGGGTAATCCTTTGCCTTAAGGACGAATGGCAAATCCGTTTAAAAGATCCATTGAAAAGCTGGAAAATAATAATAATAGAAAATAACATTGAACAAGCATTACATTGCAGTCAGAAGATTGCCGAACACCGTCGCTGATCGAAATGGACAAGTTTCCTCATCATAAAGAAGACACTCGGGAAATATCGGCAGCGAAAGTAGAGAAAGTCGAGGACAAGAAGCTGATTCCAATCGGAAATGTGAGCATTAGGAAATTAAACTATGATTTCGTTAATTTTTTTTGCTGAAATATCGACAGGATTGAGTAATTTTAAAAATAATAAATAAAATTTGAGGATAAATTCCTCAATGCGAAGGGAGAAGTCGTTCGTGCTGCCTGCGACGACGAGACAATATTTGTGCGATATATTTGTTTTTATTTAATTAATATTTTAATTAATTAATCAATTTAGGATATCAAGGGCGACTTCGGCAAGGTGCAAGCGGTCGGAATGAAGGTGAGTTTCCAGCTTTGAAAAGCCAGTTTTTAATCCGGCATCGATACGATATCTGTCTCATCGATCAAATAAATGTTTTTAAGACCAGCTTGAGTGGCAAGAGAGCGTAGCTGCTTTCTCTTATTTCCATATCTACCGTAATATTAGTATTTTTAAGGACGTAACAGTGTCCGCTGCTCAGCTCAAGCCCCCGCAAGACCCCGATGCCAATATTGTTCCCGTCATTCCCTCGCCGGACCATCCGGTCGCCCCTATTTCGGATCACGTGAAGCTTGCTGAGATGTGGGTTCCCAATAGAGATCGAAATACGGGTAATCTCGTCATTCCGCCTGCCCTCTTATCACTCTGACCGGTGAGAGAGTACGAGGAATGAAGAGGCGATTGCCCGTATTTCGAACTCTAGTTCCCATGGTCTGTCTGTCTGTTTATGATGATATAGATGTGGCTACTCCGACAACCAGAGCGAATAACGAGACGGCTTCTTCATCCGTGATGACCCATAACGGTTTCAAACATAGGTCTTTCGATGACGATGAGGATGATAAGGAAGAAGAAGAGGTTTACCGGAAGAAGAATCGGGAAATTATAAGCGCTCCGCGGCGCGTGACAGGCGTAACAACGGCCGTAAAGAAGGCGAGTATCGGTACAAGAATGGCATCGTTACGGGTTAGTTGTTGTATTCGAAAAAACGAATCAAAATATACAAAATAAAAAAAAGGTCGCCGCCTCTTCATGTCACACATCCTCTTGCCACTTTGACCTGTGAGATAGTGTGAAGAGACGGATAACAGTATTTCGAACTCGATTGTCTACCGTATTCGATAGGATTGTTGGTTCGGTATTATCGTAACGGTTACAGGCATCAACCTTACCGTAATGCAATCTCGCGCTGATATGAAATTGTTGCTTTTTTTAAAAACTAATCTAATCAATGCATTCAGGCAAATGTCGTGGAAGCAAGAGCCGTGGAAGCAAGAAAGGCCGCAAGCCCAGCCGAAAAAGTCGACAGGAAAATATGAAGAAGAGGTCGAAGAAGTATTCGGATGATGATAGGGAGAGGGATGAGGATAGAAGAGACAGAGATGATGATAGAAGAAGGAGAAAGAGGTGTGTGAATGAGGAATTCGTGTGAGAATCTCTCAAAATTGATACGTTAATCAGTATTTTTTCATTCTTTTTGCACTATTCTTTGTTTAGGGACGACAAAGACAACGATGATCGAAGAGGCGATTATGATAAGAAGAAGGACAGGTGAATCTTTGATCCTTGATCTTTGATCTCTGATCACCTCTATTTCAGAGACGATAAGGAGCCCAAGAGCGACGTCAATGGGTCGATAAACCGAATAAGGAAGAGAAAAAGGAGGAGAAGAAGGAGGATACGAAAGAGGAAAAGAAGGGCGAGAAGAAGAAGAAAGAAAGAGGAAAAGAAGGACGAAAAGAAAGAGGAAAAGAAAGAGGAAAAGAAGGAGCCAGCTGATAAGAAAGAGGAGAAGAATGGAGACGGGTTTCCTCCAGTGGAACCCACTCAATCTGACAAATCGACCAAACCATGAAGAAAACGATCCGAAACTTGAGCTCAAATCAATGATCAAATCGAAATTTTCCGATTGCATACGATAAAATAATACTATCGATGAGATATATTTGTTAGTGAAACACTCATTTCCATTCTGCAAAGATTGTTATTTGATTTGCACATTAATTTTGCATTGCGAAAATAATTTGGCGAGATCATTCATTTCATTCTCTGACTACGATAGAGACGATCGGAGAAGCGACGTGGAAAAAGAGCTGACAAGAGGTACTTATAGTCGTTGATTTTTGATCTTTAACCTGAAATTGATTGAGATACGAAATTCTTCCAGAGACGAGCCAAAGAGTGACGTCGACAAGGGCAATAAATTGAACAAGAAAGAGATGAAGGAAGATGTGTCTGTGGAAAAGACACAGTCTGACAATTCCATTTGATCTCGCAAAGTGAATAAATTATTTTCACTAGATTTCCCTCTCTAAACACAGGCACACACACGTGAAGACTATCTATCTCAAAAAGTACTAATTAGACATGACACTCTTTAATCCATTTTTGAATATGACCTTTGTAAGTGCTCAGTAGTTACGGAAGTTTGGATAGGATTTGGATGGATACTATCCGGTGCGGCTAATAAAAAAATGTTGTTATCTCACCCGAATCTGCGGCACCCCCCAGGAGATCAAACCGTCCCGTTCCATGTGCATTCTGAATTTCGCAAAATTGTTATTTGCAACAAAAATAGAGATGTTCCTTGTTATTTATTTTTCGCTCAGCTTATTGATTATTATGAGTTCTACGGATGATAAATACGTCTCTTCATTTTGTCACACTGACTTGTGAGATCGTATGCGGGAATGATTTTTAATTGTGATAGACTAAGGGAAGTGGATCAAAGATCAAGAACTTCCAGCTGACTCTCTCATATCGCAATGGTCTCTCGTCGGTAAGAGAAGCGAGAGATCAGGGGGAAGTGAGAGAGTCAGACAATTCCTCGAGATCAAAGATCAACTCACTGTGGATTGTCGATAATGAAGCTGGCGACGAGTCCTAGTGGTAGAAGAAAAGTAATGAGCAGGCAGAACATGTACACTTGAGCCGACCAAACCTGAAAGTTAAAGTTGCTTCCACAATCAAGGCGATTTTACAGTTGTTATGAGACAACCACGATTGGTGGGGTACACAGGTAAGGCCAGCTGTTTCCTAATGAAGCGATATAATAATGATTATGTATGTCATCGCATACATAACCGTATACGAAAAAAACTCAATACTCACGATTAAAATAATGATAATTTTTCGTTGTTGACAAATATATATGTTTCAATCTTCATACAAATCGGTTGCTTTTGCATTCGTGAATGCGATTATTTAGAATTTTTTAAACTTCTAAAATTGTAAAGTAAATAACTACCACTTCCTGCTGTCTCCTCGTAAAGGTGAGCGATACGATGCGAGACAGTGCAAAGGAGATCATCGACAGGTGCCGGGATAATCTAGAAATATATATATTTTTTATTATTTAAATATATTTAATTAAATAAAATTAGGCAGAGGATGGAGTAGCTGGAGATGATATTTTTTTCATCTTTCTCGAGAACTTCTTTATAAAATTAATTTAAATAAATAAATGATCGTACCCGAGAAAGACGGCGAGCCCCCAGTAGATCTCCCCGGGAATGGTCAGACAGAGGATCGAGTAGCTGAAGAGGGTGGTCTTTGATCTTTCTCGAAAAAAATGATTATTGAGTTTTTTCTATTATCCTCTTTGCAATCTCTGCATGCATGAACTTTCTGCCAAAGTAGGTGTAGTTGATTTTCGATGACGTCGATCAATGAGGCCACAGACAGATTGATCTTTGATCTTTGATCTTTCGAACTCACGGCGAGGTGATCACGTAGTACACGCAGGTGAGCATGTTCAGTGAGGCGATCACGAGCGAATGGGAACTGAAGAAGCAGCACTCTGGGCTGCATCTGCAAAGTATTATGATTTAATTGTCTAAATTTTTAAATCTCAAATTTTCTAAATTTTCTAAAATTTTCAATGTTTCTAAATGTCATCAAAGTCCCTTGGAAACCCGTTAATTTTCCAATAGTTTTTAGAGAAATATTAGGTTTTTTCGGGTCTCTAGTCAGTATTAGAATGCATTGATTTCTTCACGCAAGTCGAATTCTAAAACTCACTGATTAATTTTGATCATTATCACGCAGCACATCACAAAGTTGATCAGAAAGACGAGACCCGTCGAGAGGTAGAGAAGGAGGGGAAACATTTCTGACAGTGTTCAATAATTAGCACACTTTTCTATTTTTTATTTCGTTTTGCTAATTTTCGACCCGATTTTGCACCCCGTTGATTCAAAATGGGAGCACTTCTCTGTGTTTTTACAAGACTTTTCTCGCAACTTATTCCCTCATATTGAGAAAAACAGAGAAGTTTCTAAAACTTTTAGAAGTATAGACACCATAAAAGCCAGCACCGGACAACCAACCTCGTTAGGCTCCTTTAGACGGGATTAGACGAGAGAGACGTTCAGCAGGCTAAAATGTCTCGCCTTCCCCATTCGAAAACGCCTCTCGCCTCCCCCCGTTGTCGGGGTAACCGAAGCAGTGTAAGAAATGTGGGAGTGCTAGAGTAATGTTAGAATAATGTGTGAGTAATGTTCCCCACAGTGTCAGGGCTTCCTCCTGAAGGCTCTACCCTTTCAGTCCTAGTGTTTCGTGTGGCAAGTAAAGTGAGCAAAAATGTGAAATATTAGTAAGTTTTATAACGTTCCGCTAGCACAGAGCGAAAAAGTGATACGTACGATTCATTATTCTCGTTTTTCGCTTCCTCATTATTATTTTGTCAATATTTGTTCTGGAAGCCCTTCTCTGAAAGTAATGAACTATTCAAGAAACAGAGATCATATCCTCCTCACACCTTCTTACTTCATCCTTCTCTTATCGACTCTCTGCGGCCAGGATTCATCCGAACAGAAAAGGCAATTTCCGTTGTGTCGGACAAACATGAGATATTGTGGGCAAATTTGGATCATCGAAACATCGAATGTTCATGAAAAATATGACTATCGTGACAAGGAACACTGGGGCCGACAGATATTTTTCTTTAGAGGGATGATCTGACTCTCTCACTTTCCCATGTTCTCTCTTCTTCGACAGACGAGAGATCATTGCAAAATGAGAGAGTCAGGAGATAAATTATCTTTTGATAAAATTCCTTTCCCGAAATTTGGTACTTCATGTGGAGAACGAAACAGTGACATCATAAGCGCCTCACATCACATTATCAGCGCTTACTCCGCGATTACTGATGAATTCAAATAGTTTCTGTCACATGATTCGCACTTGCTCTTCCCATGTCCGTCATACGAAATGATGTACGCCGATGTTACTCACTCGGTGTCATTCGATTTGTGTTCTTGAAATGGACGCATCACATTTTGATCGCATGCGAAAATGTTCCGCATTGTGAAAGGAATGTAACGACGAAGTTGATCATTGAGATCTTGATATACCCAATCTTGATTGAAAAAAGAGATCTCTGCGTACGTACGATGTGACATCGTCGAACCTGTTCAGTGATCTCTAAATTGGAGTTCGGAGGAAGAGAATCTAATCTCAGCGTTCTATTTAGAGCTCAAGCAATAATACCGCCGTCACTACTTTTCACACACACTCTCGCCGACCGATTGGAGTGTGCAAAATGAAGAGGCGACGGCATCATTTCTAGAGCTCTAGTTCTACCTAATCTAACGATATCTGCACCTAAACGATTTCATATTGGACGACATCTATTTGATCAGCGAACATTGTGTCAATCACAATATTAGTGTGCTCTTAAAATTTTTCACTTTGTTCGTCTAATAATAGAGGTGCGCGCTACGTTTGAGAACAGTGTGATACACTGTGTTCACAACATTGTAGGCACATCCAAGAAGGGCCAAGTAAAGAATTTTATTAGGATCGTTGTCCAACCCATTGATTTTTCGTTCCTTTCTTGCCATTCCACTTCATTATTGAACACTTCGCACACACTCAAACCACAACCAATGAGAAAGTGAGATTCATCATCTTCATTACATATAACTCTCGCTTACTCTGCTCGAATGGGTGACTCGGCACTCGAGAACGTTGGCGGGAAATCGGAGTTTATAGTGAGCGAGAACTAGATATCTCATCGTTTCCTCGAGAACTTCGTTCGATCCGTATCACTTCGGCGAGTTGCTCCAGAGTTTATCACCACTTTTGGAAGGTGGAAAGGCAGAGAAGAGCGAGAGAGCACGGGGAATGGAGAGAGTCTCCTCTCTCCAAAGGAACACTGATTGAAAGTGATTGCGCACAGCTGGAATCGCGTAAGGGTGCGGTTAGGATTGGAGAATGCACACTAAATGTCGAGTCAATGTCGAGTCCATCGAAGTACGTGCACAAAGGAGTCGAGTCACGATTGAGTGTTCACTACTTGCCCAGGATGAAAATTTAAATGTGACGTAAATAAGGAAAAGGCACCTTGACAATGAATCACGGTATTTCATGAGTAGAAACTGTCATAAAAAAGGTTTCAATAGAGTATCCTCCCTCACATGTGCATTCTTCGTCTCACTACATACTTCTGTAATGATTGGCCGGAGATGTGTTTCCATTCTAAATTTATTATGCACGTCTCACTTCTCACTTCAAGAGATGTTTTCGTAGAGGCATTCGCCAATAACTCGATCCCGTACTGTCAGACGAATCCGTGTTCGATTTCTGACCAAATTGTGTTAAAGGTGGTGTCCCACGAATATCTGGCTCACTGAGTTCTCGATGTGAGATGATGGTTCATGGCTAGACGATAACACTTTCAAAACTCCCATGTTTTCAATTTTCGTCTAAACTGAGATACGAGCGCTTGGCTGCGTGCCAAATGACCCTGAAAAGCAGGCAACGAGCGAGAGAGTATGCAAAATGAGGAGAGCGCGCCCTCCCATTCCTCACTTTGCATATTCGCTCGCGCGGTTCGTGGGACGCCTTCTTTAATGTGTCCTAATTGTGCCCTACTTCATTTCGTTCTCAGTGAGAATAAAATGATCCGCATCGCTCGCTCTCGAAACTATAAAACGCCCCCACCTCCTTTAATTGAATCGTTTCTCATCCCCATTTGATTAGATTGTAATCACTTCCTTCTCTCCTCCCGTCGCAAAATGTGGAACGTTGACGCATGTTCTTTTGTTATTCACCATTGTCATTCCCTTCGAAGATTCCTTTATTTTATATCAGAATGGCTCCAAGAATGGTATCGAAATCGTGTAAAGGTATCAAATAAGACGTATCTAACTGCTCCCAGAATCGTCCCAAACCTAAAGCGATACATATTGATACGAATATGATCATACCAAGTTAGATAGCGAAAGTTCAGCGAAGATACGAAAATGAAACTCGCGTCAGCAAGTTTTGTTGTCAAGTTCCGCTATCGTCATTGAATAAGAGGGTGGTTGTAAATTACGACGACCAAAGCAACTTTTGAAAGTCGCCAACGGTTGATCTTTCGGTTGATTGTGCCTTTGATAGACCTTTGATAGTAGATAGCTAAGAATAGAGTGGTATGTGAATTTGTTATTCGACCTTATTGAATTGGAATGAATGAGATGTTCCAAAATAGACTTTAGATCAGGGAAATGCGTCAATATATTGGGGCGAATTCCGATCTCGACAGTTGTATTTTGAGATCCTTAACTAATATCCATTTACAACGTAGTGGAGTGGCCACAGCCTTTGATCTCGACTAACCCGATTCCATCAATGGATCATTGTCCGATCATTGGATTACACGCCGTTTGAACTCTCTGGGGGAAAAGTGATAACGTAGTCACTGATGGGCAATGTTGGTGCGAATGTATACGTAGTTATCACATTCCCCCTCTTGTTTCTGTTCTCCATACCTAGAGCTCGAAATTCGGGTAATTAACGTTCTGACCGACGAAAGAGTACGTGAAATGAGGAGACGAAGATATCACATTTCCCCTCTTCTTTCGGTACTCTCCGGTGAACTCGCATTGATTCTTTAGCATATGATCAATTGGGTGCGATTGCGTCATGGTTGGAAATGGGAGAGGGCAGTGCACAAAAAGGAATATCATTGGATCCTTTTAGGAATGTCTTCCAAGTCGAATGCGAATAGTTTCCGAACATTTCTCTGAATAACGAGCAGATTAATAAAGTTTCAACAATACTTAAATGAGTGAAGCAACCAGGCAAAAAAATATTCTGATGAATGTTAAACCGTTCCTTATAGATAATCATCATTGGATAGCACTCTCTGTCGCCCTTTCGCTGTCAAAGACATCTCTTGTTCGTAAAATCAAACCGATAAAATGCTAAGTGCCACTTTCCGGCGCGATTTTCTCTCACTCTCGCGAGTTCAAAGTGCTCCTCATATTTCATTTTCCCAACACTTTCTCGCAACTAGAGCTGGGAGGAAATGGAAGAGATACGCGCGTGGATTCGAACTCTAATCCCGTCAACTCTCCCGAGACAGTCAGCACCCCTGTCGTTTGTTCCGGATGCCTCGAATTTGCATAATCCGAGGGATACTGACGCAACCCGGTGCCCTCCTACCGTAACCTGACTCTCTCACTCCGCAATGGTCTCTCGCCGGTCAGAGCGAAGCGAGAGATCATTGGAAAGTGAGAGAGTCTGTCAGTACCATTCTCCGGATGTCCCGTGATTCCCGGCCCCGTGTCTCTATCTCACAGCCCCTCTTATCACCGGCGCGCCATCTTCCCGCAGGCCAGCCCACGCGAGACAGCGAGCGTATCGAGGAGAATTAATTCCCTTCCCTCCTCCTCCTTCCCCCCTATCTCCCACTCCTCTCCTTCTCTCCCCCCCCCCCCCCACTCCTCTCCTCCTCCGCCCTCTCCTCCCTCTCCTCCCTCCTCCGCCTCCTCCTCCCATCCCCTTCTCATTTGCCTAACCCGCCAGTCAGTCGATATAACAGTGCGATCGCGCCTGTCCCCCACACACTCACTCTTCTTTCCCCTACTCTATTCCATCCCTCATTGGCTGTGACCTACCCACCCTTTTGCTTATACCTTGCCATGTCCAGTTAAGCAATCAATATTGAGATCTACCGTACTCATGCAATCCCCCTCACCTTGATGTTGACCTTTCTACTATGCGTCTCATGCCCCCAGCAAAATTGATATCTATTTACCGAACTCTAGGAATCATATCATATGTTCTTGTATCCAAAGTTGTACATGGATATATTCAATCAATAATCAATATCTTCCAGCTACCGTACTCGCGCGCGTCCGCAGTACCGTAGCCAGCACCTGTCCGGTCGTCGTAAGTTGGCTCGCCCGCGCCCCCTCGGCTGCCTCGCCTTCGTAACCCTGGAAGACGACTACGGTAGGTTACGGTAGGGTAGGTCACGGTATCGATCGATAATTCTTTAAAAAATGGATTTTTCGCACTACGACAACAAATTCACATTTTTTCGGCGCGAATTCAAATTTGATTTTTTTTTTGCAGGCTAGTGCCCTCACAGCGTCGGTCTCGGATGCCCAACGGCTAAGGTCTTGCTAAGAGTTTGCTCAAACTCTCCTCTCCTCGCACACTCTCTCGCTCACTCTCCAACTGCACAAGCAGTTCGAGCATCTCTCTCTCTCTCTGATCTTTGATCTCTGAAGAATCGACAGAGAACAAACAATGGCCGTCGTTGCTAGCGCCGCTGTCGCCTCTGGTTGGTTTTTATTATTTATTTTTTAAATTAAATGATTGATTAATTAATCTATTATTAGATATATTGAAACAGAGATGAACAAATGAACTATCGCTTTTTCCGTAATACAAAGACCACAACATGACAATCATGCGATTTGCGATCCGATCGGAGAAACTGAGTGATATCGAAATGGCGAAAAGAGTGAAAGTATGATAGACTACTAGGGAATGACGTAGGAGCAGTGACGCGATAGATATCAGTGGTGAATGATTCGTTTCAAGTGAAAGCTTAACAAATCATCTCCCTTTGGAATCGACATCCTTGACAATAATTATAATTAGCATAATTAATTAACCCTAATTACCTTAATTAATTAACTAATTAACATAATTAAGGTGTCGTGATCACTCTCGCCGTTCCCTTCGTCGCTCTCCACGAGCTGATCGTGAAGAGACAGAAGGCGAACATGAAACGACACCTTCCCGTCATCAAGAAGAGTGAGAGTTGATCTTTGATCTCTGGGATTTGTTCATTTCGCATTAGTCCCTAAAATACGAGCATACATAACTTGTAGCTTTTACATCATTCATTATTCCTGGATCAAGAAGAATGAGATTTGACCTTTGATTTCTGGGATTTGATCATTTCACAGTCCATAGAATAAAAATAGTCCATAGAAAAAGCTTATGTACAGGCACTAGTGATCAAGAAGAGTTAGTTAGTTGATCGTTGATCTTTAGTAATCATTCTTACCGCCTCCTCGCAGTGTTTTCCTTCCTACATAATCATTCCGGTCGATTATACGATCCTAGCAGAAGTTGTTGACTTGCAATGGCAGTGTGCAACACGAGAGCAACACGAGAGTCACACGATAGCAATTACACCACATAGGCCGCCAAAGACCTTTGCCAACATTTGTCTTCCACATCCGGTAGAACATGGTGAATGTTGACGGGCAGCAGTTTGCAGAAACTGAAAACATACGTCTCGTGACTGTATAACTCATTGCATCTTCATTGCAGAGGTGAACTTCGGCTGTGAGCGTCCCGCCGCTGCAGCCCGTGCCGCACCGCCCCCGCTTCCACTTACCTCCGCGGAGGAGAAGGTACGGTAGCCCGTAGGATAAGAATACTGTAGCCTGGAATACGGAAGCAAAAAGTCAGAATTTGATCCCCATGACTTCGTCTGAGGAGAAGGTACGGAAGCAGGGGTAGTACGGTAGCTGATAGATAGGGTAGATTGGGATACTGCAGCAAAAAAATCAGTGCGAGATGCCGCTCACATCGGTTGAGGAAATGATACTGCATCAGGTGTAGGGAAGTCAAGATTTCCTTATTCATTTAGAGGAGTGTGGTAGCATTAGAGTGGGAGACAAATGCAGTTGTCTTGGGATGCTGTACCAGCAAGTTAACGAAAATAAAAATCAATCCTTCATCTCGCCAGCCTTCCTTAACGGTGGCTTCAACCTAGCCTTGTCTTGCGACTGCATAATCAATTGACGTGAATACACCCCTACCGCTTCCCTCCCAACCAGGCACTGGAGGCCGCCCTCACCATCCCACTGCCGCTTCCGCCCTACAAGCCGGCCCTGCGCCAGCGCCAGGCCTCCCCGCCTCCCGCCTACGATGAGACCTTCGAGGAGAAGAAGGTAATTCCCGGCTCCGGATGAGATCAAATCCCGGCTTTCTAATTACCGGCCCTACAGTATCCCTTTGCAGGTGGCTCGCGCCGAGCGTCCGTGCGTCCGTTTCGCCCAAATGGCTTGAATTATCGATCGGAGGGATCAAAGATCATCCTACCGTACCACCATCCTACCGTAACCTCTGCTCGACTGCTTGAGTGTGTGTGCCTGTCTGCGCTCTCTCCATTTTGCGTGATTTCTCGCTTTCTCTGACTGTCGAGAGATCGCGTGAATTGGAGAGAGTCGTAGCGTTAGATCCCTGAGAGAGAGGCAGAGTATCTCATTATCATAATCTTCGTCAATCCGCTTCCGTTAGTCTCCCCTCCCCCTCAATTTTTCTGTTGTTTGTCGAATGCGCGTCAACAAATCGAAGCGAGTTTCGCGCATGCGAAATGAGCCTCGAATTGTTGTGCGAAATCGAGAAATGACAGCGCTTCCGCTAATTCAAAGCCGTGATTCCATCTTTTCTCTTTTTGGGCCATTCGACTAAAACCGACGCGAAAACGTATCATGCTTCGTCCCGCGACCACAATTACGACATTTTTATTATTATTGTATTGTATATTCGAAATCATTATTGTTGTACTCGTCACCCATCAGTAGACGCTGTTTATGGAGTAATTTTGTATATGCAATCGATAAAAGGTTTCAAACCACAATTGATTGGATTCTTATACAATGAAGTGATAAAAAGTATAAAAGCAACGGCATTCTCAGATCTGAAACGGCGAACGAAAAATGAGCGAGACGTATTGTTTTGTTCGAATTTTTGTTTATGCATGCACGCTAAAGTAGGGCAACAAATATTATACATATACAACGTGAAGGTATACTGCCGATAAATTCACTGCACATACATTCAGTATGAGAAGATAACTCTGTTGAAATGGAGTTTTGAATAAGCAAAGGGTTGTCCGAGTTACAATACACGAAATCACTGTACATTCGCGCCTCGCATCGCTCTATCGACGACTGCGCGTGAACCTTCGACGGTGTAGAGGGCAATGAATTTTATTTTTTATTTTTTCAAAAATACATTTAATTACTATTGGAGCATCCTCGGAAGGTTCCGATCTCCTCCTTCGCGAGGTATGGCATCGGCTGCGAAACTCTTTTTGGAGCTACTAGAGTCGATTCGCCTCTACTGTAAATACATATTTATATCTCATAAATAACAATTTAAATGTCATTTCTAAACCTGTGACGGAACACGTAATAGTGCTGCAGCAGTGGAAAAGTGACGGGCACGACGTTGAAGCTCTGAATGAATAAAGTTAATTCTCGATTGATCAGAGCTACCGTACCACCATGACCAAATCGAGTGGGACGCCGGGAAAGTGCAGGAATATGAGAGGAACGTTGTAGAATAGGTAAGTGATGGGCCAGATGGAAGTTGAAGCTAGGCAGAGGAGGAGAGCCTGGTATTATTGAAATATATTATACTTTGTTATTGACTGAAAGCAATGTTGAGATCTACCCCAGTATTTTTCCCAATGGGCCTCAGGATCTCCGACCTATGGCAAACAATGCCAGTGATTACCTTACCATAATAAGTCTATGCTCCATTTCCAAGTTGATTCCCGGGGCAGCTCGACGAGGGTTCAAGGGAATCTGTATTGATAGAATTTTAAATCGCGCGATATATTGTTTTTTGCGTCCTAAGAGATAGATAACAATGACACATGAGGATGTAACAGAAACGCTTTTTCCGATTTGTCATGGCTAAAGCATTTACCATTTTGTAGATGACATAGGAAAGAAGATAAGCCGGCGCCCAAACCACTCCCAGCACTGCATAGATTCCGAATGCATAAGATTCCGGCACGAGCTCAAGGTCGAAAGGAGTGCTCCGGTAGTACATCTTTAATTATTATTTAACTTAAATATTATAATATATAAATAAACCAAGAAATTTACCATGAAGCCCATATGCGAATTGAGCAACTCCGGGTTCGTATATTCAACTGCTGAAAAGCTGAGTGTGAGCTGAGCGCTGCCGAAGTATGCCTTGAAATTATTAATTGATTTTAAACACTAAAAAAATCTTACGCCAAAAAATATTCCACCACAGAGAAGGGTGATGAAGGGAAGGAAGATCTAAATAAACATTCATTTAAAAAAACTGTAATCGGAATTTTGTGATGTAAACCTTGAAGAAGAAGCGAGGCGAATGTTCGAAGTCGTCCTCCAGTTTCTCTTCAGTGATAATCGCTCCACGATAGAAGAGCACTACTGGGACTATCTGAAATTCGAAAATATATTTTTACTGCCAAAAAGCACTGTATTACGGAATTTCTAAAATATCGATCTCATCTAAAAAAGTTTAACACCTGCTCAATTTTATCTCGCACTGGGTTTCTCAGTTTTCCAAATCAATAATCACATCAGGGCAGCTGAAAGTATGTTGAAGATGTTCAGAGGCTAAAGAAGAGAATAATAATGAGATTAAAACACGGACCAATATATTATGGATGAAGCACGCAATTTGAAATCCATGCCAGAGCGCACATTCCCTTACGTCCATGCGGTTACAGATTCCTAGAACTCTCTTTTTTAATTTGTTTTTTTTTATTTTTAGATAGATTATGTTATGAATTCGACAGCGTACCAACGAGATTGAAATTGTTTGTTCCGGTAATGTGACTGGAAATTCATACATTATTTTATAAAAAAAGTTATAAAACCTACACATTCATGGTGATGAGTTCCAGCACGGAGAATAATATGAAGAAGAACGGAATTGTTGAGTAGAGCAAGCAGAATAACTGCAGTGAAAATTGTGAAGAATTGCAGACATTTTTTTTCTTTTTGTTGCAGTCCTCAAAACTAAGAGCATTCAAACCTTATGAACATTCTCATCGTTCTTCCTCCGACATCTCTCTACGAGCACCAGAATCCTTCCGTTGAGAAGAATTGAAGCGATCGCCAGTGCGACTCTCACGCCAAGCGAACCCGTCGTGAACCACATTACCCCTTTGTTTTTATATTATTATTAATTATTAAAATAAAACAGTTTAATAAAATATCGATGGAAGCAAGCAAACAATAGTGAACAACATCGCCCTGAACTTCTGCCTACTGTAAATATAAAAGCGAACTCTCTGCGCGTTTGTGTGTCTGAGTTTTTTCACCTTGAAGGGAGTACACGTGAAACTCTCTCACGAAACAAGGAACAGTTGAAGACTTTTGCGAAATAAAAACATATTTTTTAAAATATTGATCGAAGAAATGCAACCAAACTTCCAGCGACAACTAGAAAACCTCGGCGCAACAGAAGAAAAGTGGCAGGTGAAACGCCCAATTTTGAAGGGAAGAGGCGGATGAAAAAAGGGGTGGGAACTCAGAAACATCTGAACTAGTCGTGTTGCTATGGCGAGCTTCGTCCCAATGTGTAGAGAGAATCTGAGAAGGCCGATTGAATTTATTATGTTAGAAATTGACTTTCATAGGTCAACAATAGTGACGCAATGCTGGTGATTCATAGTAGAGCTTTCAATTTCAAAATAATATTCCCTCGGTCTAAAAAAACGGTCTTTACATTTCATACACTCTCTCGCCCCCTTGACTGGAGAAAGGTTTTAAGTTCTAATAATTCACAGTGCTTAGCACTCATGAATCATAGAGTATAATTGATGTTATCGTACTTTACCTTTGTTTTTACCATTTACCTTTTTGAGGTTCGTTGCAAGATGCATTTGTATTTTTGCAAAACGTTTATCGCTCATGACAAAAGCATAACAGAAGAAACTGTGAGAAAATCAGTAATCGAGTGGAATATTGAACACATTGATGAGATTAGCTAACAGTTTCCCCCTAAGAAAATATATATATTTCGGAATTGGTTGAACAGGAAAGGTGGTTTCGGTAGTTTACTCGCACCATTCATTCTCCTTCTTGATTGCTGCTTCCTCCTCGGGAGTGAACTCGTTGGGAACGCCCCATTCGTCACGGATCTGCTCCCCAGTCTTTCCCTAAAGAATAATAATTAAATTTACAGTACAACGATTACGGTGGACCATTATCTCACTTTGAAAGAATTGGCGATCGTTTTGCAGGTGTAGTTCAGCAGTGCCTTGATATCCAGGTAGTTGGCAGCTACGGTAAGCTCGAGAAGTACAGAAGTTTTGTTGATGGGCTGCAATTAATCGATAAAGTTATCAGTTGAGTATACACCTAAGTGCAGTAATCCAACATGTCCTACAGTACTCACATCCAGGATTGACTTATCCCAATCGGGAACAACAATTTCGGTGTTATTCTCCTCATCCTCTTCCTCCTTCACATGATCGGCCTTATGATGTTCCATCCACTGAACAACCGTCTTCAGAGTTGTTCCCTTCACATTGGGAAGAGGAATTGGCATGACCGAAGCATCAGTATCTTCATCGTCCAAGTTCATATTCTGAAAAGAGGCGATTAGATAGATTCTAGGAAATTTATTTATTTGAAACTTGGGAGTTCTAATTATATTGGGAAAGGTCTCCTTTGTTCTTTCTATATTGTGCACACTAGATAAAAGAGAAGGGGGTGGGGCACTTACCACAATGAGGTTTTCGATGGTTCCAGACTGCTTGAGAATATCCCTCTCGACTTGGAAGGATTGTTCATCATTGGAGACGAGAGTTATCTGGACCATCTTGAGGAGGATTGAAGAGTGAAGAGCTCAGGTGAACTGAACTGATGATTTTCTAGGATACAGTCCCGCGATAATAATATCTGTAAAGAGCGAAATAATTATCTCTGCCAGAAGAGATCTTTTATTGGAAATAATAGAGTAAGTTAGCGCCTCAGTGATAATTTTTTTTTGGATAGGAGAAAAATGAACATGTCCACGAGGCATTTATGGGGAGAACAATTGCTATCTCTGCCAAAAGGGAGGTGTTTAAAGGAATAACTAGGGTTGTCTAAATGAAGAGAATGAGGACGAATGAAGAGGCCTTTTCTCTCTCCTCATTCTCCCTCTTCATTGAAGACGGCGCGGTCGTGCGAGCTCTTCAATGAAGAGGCGAATGCAGTAGATTATCACCCTGTTTCCTGGTATTCATGCAGGTTAATTAGCCATTTTTAACAACGAAATGTTGGAATGATGTCCCTAGTTCAATATGAAAAAAGATCAGTTCAAAAATTCCAAGTTTCACGCCGTTTTTCTCATGGTAGAATAGTGAGCCTATTCGCCCCTCTTCATTGAAGAGCTCACCGCGTCGCCCCTTCTTCATTGAAGAATGACACCGATGAGCGCGCGTGGGGAGAGGGGGAATGAAGTCTTCATTTAATTTCTTCATTCGCCATCCCTAGGAATAATGTAACAAAAGCACGAAGAAAATAAGTACAAAAAGATTTATAGTAGCTAGAATTGGTTCTTTGGCATAATTGACACTGAATCAGTAGAATCAGTAGTGAATCAGAGCTTGACATTGTTTATTGACAGGCCTGTTTTAGTCACCGACTTTATACTCAAAGACTGCAATCATTAGATACTGATACGCATGAAAGTTTTTAATTCTTAGATTATTGAATTATTGAATACATTCATTTATACGGCTGCAACAACAGGCAACAGCACAAAGAAATAGACGAATGACATGCTGAGAAGCTGTAGGAGCGAGCGAGGCGTACAAAAGATGAGAATGGTTAACATATATAATTTGTCTTGCAGGTTGTACGCGGTCGACTAAAAAAAGAACGAATCAGCAATCACTTTGCAGGTGTACTTGAGCAATTTCTTGATGTCCAGATTTTTCGCTGCATTCGCCATTTGCAGTAGAGTCCCGCTTTGCAGATACGGCTGCAATATCGATGCTGTCAGCTAGATGCCCCATATGCTTCCCTCGCAAAAACTCAGCACTTATTGTTAGGAAGCACTGGTTTTTGAGTACGAAGATCCCAATCCCATCCCTTATGATTTTCCCTTATCCAGGCCCGTTGCCTTGGTATCAGGGTTAAATTATTGATAGTATTAATTACTTGGAGGTAGGCGAGGTCCCAATCGGGCACGACGGTTTCATCTTCATCATCATCTTCCTCACCGACAAGATCGTCCGCGTGATGATTGAGCCACTCGATCACCTTTTCCAAAATTTCTCCCCTTACGTCCCGAATTAGGATTGGCAGAGTGGAAGGATCAGTGTCGGGATAGTCAAGATTCATGTTCTGAAAAGGGAAGAATTGAGTTGGTTAGGAAAAGTTAGTCTGTGCTAATGGCCGAGAGCTAACTATACACTGAAACAAAAGGAACTCATAGGAAGGGAAGTGGCGTCTGGGGCACTTACCGCGATGAGGTTTTCGATGGTTCCGGAGTGCCTGAGCAGAGCCCTCTCGACTGGGAAGGACATCTCATCATTGGAGACGAGAGTGATGAGAGCCATCTTGGGGAGGGTTGAAGACTGATACTGAGACTACGGGATTGTCGAATGCAAGACACACGCCGACGCCTAATAGGACGCCTAGCGTTCCTATTGAAACCAAAAGAAAAAATGCCAGGAGGGATCCCATCAATTTAAATAAATGTAAACTATGCCATCTCCAGTCTCTCTTCCATCTCCAGTTTGGAGAATCCTCGTCCGTCAGCTTGGGCAACCGGACGAGTATCGCCCATCTGGATCATCAAGAGGAGGACCCAGGACGGATTCTCATCGGCTCAAGTGATCTACGGTCAAGAAAGGCCCCACTCAAGAAGACTGCTTCGTGAGTTTACTCGTAACCACGCAAGTCAGAACTTCGGTGGCTGGATGGACTACTTCGATACTCAAGAGCCATCGACTATACGCGACGGACCATCGACAACTAAAAGCTAAGAAGAAACCATCCCTTGACCCATTGTCACTGAGTACGAAGATTACAATCCCCACCCTAATGATGTTTCCCCGTGCAGGCACAATGCCTTGAATCAGGATAAATGTAATGTAAATGTAATGTAATCTATGTCACTAGCTGCATTAGCACTCGTTGCCTGCCCCTCAGGGTCATTTTGGCAAACAGCCAATCGTTAATATCTCTGTTTAAACGAAAATTCCAAACATGGGAGTTTCAAAAGTGTGGTCGGGTGACAACGACCCATCATCTGGCATCGAGAACTCTGTTAGCCAAATGGTCGTGCCACCCTTTCTTTAAAATAAAGTTTTTCTACAATTTCTTAATTCTTAAATTTTTTGGATACATTTATTTATACGACTGGAACAACAGGCAACTGCACTAATACATTTATTTTTCAAAAACGACCGAATAATGATATATTGAGAAGCTGGAGGAAGGCGGCGTTTTACATACAAAATTGTGCGCATTGATGAGATCAGTTAGCATTTACTCATCTTGCCGGTCGCATAATAAAATCAACAATTATCCTGCAGGAGTAATTGAGCAATTGCTTAATTTTTAGACAGCTCGCTGCATTCATTATTTCCAGTAGAGTCGAGCTTGGCTGGTTGGGCTGCAGTCGAGTCGTGCTTTCCGGGTGGGACTGCAAGATTGATACTGTGAGCAAGATACGGTAGGTGGGCGACAAACCCCCTCGAAGTATTCAATACACTAACAACAAGTTTACGGACAGTTAGCAACTAAAAGCTATTCTCATGACCACCCATCACTAAGTACGAAGATCCGATTCTCATCCCTTATGATGTTTACTCCTTCAGGCTAATTGTATTGATGCCAGAAGTGGGGTTCTCTTATTGGAAAATTTTCAGAAATTCCAATAAGACAAATAAAGGAACTGCCCCGCTATTTTTATCTGCGTGAGAGAACGCGGAATGAGGAGATTATTGGAATTCCAATAGTGTTATTGGAAAATCTTTTTCCAATAAGAGAAGTCACGAGTAAAGTATCAAAAATTAATACTTGAAGGTAGGCGCGATCCAGGCTGGTACGACGATTTGGACACAGTGATCATCGTCATCTTCCTCCTCGACAGGATCGTCATGATGATGTTTCATCCACTCGATCACTTTTTCCAAAATGGCTCCCCTTACATCCCGAATGGGTATGCTCAGAGCGGAAAGATCGGTGCCGGGATCGTCAAGGTTCAAGTCCTGGAAGTATAGACGTAAAATTGATAATTAGAAATCACAATGTTCTAGCGATGGGAGATAAATACATACGACAACGTGATTGAAATATAAACAATCTCAACGAAAGTAATATTTCTTTTAGCAGAGAAGTTTCCGATTTTTCAAAATGATAATACGTAGAGACTTACCACAATAAGATTCTCGATGGTTCCCGAATGCTTGAGAGCCTTCCTCTCGACTTGGAACGTTTGACCATCATTGGAGACAAGAGTGAAGAGCGCCATCTTGGAAAGGGTTGACGAGTTATGCCTCGAGACTACTGAATTTCAATTGCAAAATCGGACCGGTCACGCCCAATCAATCAAATACAAAAAAATGCCAGGGGGTTTCAATAATTATTTTCCGAACAATCTCAACCACTGGGCAAATATCAACGTGAAGAGTATAATGGTGCGTTTATCGTCGCCGAGAGGGGTCAGAATGACTGCGCTAGGGGGGTCTGGCGACGACGAATGAGGGGTCAAATCGACGTTCTAGGGGGGTCTGGGAGGCCGATTTGAGGGGTCTAGCGACGACGAATGAGGGTCAAAACCATTTCTCTCCTCTTCTCTCCCCTCTCTCCTCCTCATTCCACTCATTCGTCGTCTCCAGACCCCTCAAATCGGCCTCCCAGACCCCCTAGAACGTCGATTTGACCCCTCATTCGTCGTCGCCAGACCCCCTAGCGCAGTCATTCTGACCCCTCTCGGCGACGATAAACGCACCATAAGACGAGTTATCATTAGACTTTCAATCGTAACGAAACAACTAGTTGTTTACTAGGGAAATGGACCGCCTTCTTCACAAGAGACAGTGCGGAATGAGGAGAGCGATGGTTGATTTCCATAATAAACGACTAGTTGTTTCGTTACGATTGAAAGTCTAGTTACTCTATTGATTTTTAATGACTATTCCGGAATATGTGTTTTTATTAAATTTTGAAATGATGACAGCATATAATGTTGTTTTATTTATCTTCTTTTGTTGAGTATTTCTGCTCTCGTGAGTTGAGATGAGAAATCAAGACGACTATCAAATGACTATCAAATGAGTTCAAGACTATCAAATGAGTACAATATGCCTACTCAATCTGGCCCAGAGGGTGTTTTCTAATTGATCATCAGTAATCGATGTTTCGCCCTGGAAGGATCCGATTTTATCGGGTGCAACCGATCTGCGGAGACTTGTAATTCTTGCGCCCTCACATATACCATTTCTATATTATCCTCATCACAGTATACATCATGATCTCGCTGGTGACTCTTCCTCGTGTCGCACTGGACAAAATTACAGAGAAATTGCAGCACAAGGACAAACTCGGCATGCGATTGGTAGTTTTATTTCTTTTTTTTGTTTTTTTTTTAAATTAAAAATGTACATAATTGCAGGTCTCTCGCCTCTTCAGAAATCTAATTCCACCCTGCGTCAGAGTCCAAGTCAAGCAGGTGATTTTATTTTAAATTTAAAAAAAATATTTTTAATTCACTATTAGACAAAAAATACCTTTCAGCTCTCGACCACAATTCACGTTCGCTCAGTTTTCGCCGAGGGACCACTGACCGAGGCGTTCTTGGTCAATCACGAACACTCGCTCAGTGCGACCGGAACCGTGGTGGCAAAACGTGATCGTGAATACACGGGAATGGTTAGTATTAGAGTTCGAAATACGGGTATTCGTTACCTCATCTCTCGCCTCTCTGAGAGAACATTGCCCGTATTTTGAACTCTAGTATGATAAGTGCCAAAATTTATCAATCACATTTCACAGATAAACTGCGTACAGAATTTTGCCTTTCCGCCAACGTGCAACTACTCATTCTTTTCTTCAGCGAAAATAGACCATTTGAATGTGTGCGAAGTAAGCTTATTATTATTATTTATTTCATTATTTATTTATTCCGTCAAGTTAATGTACATGGAATTATGATAGTTCGCTATAAACGGATATCCGTCGACATTGTCGAATCGGTTCTTGCGGCAGTAAGGGTATGGGGGGCAGCAAGGGTAAGCTTAGTTCTTGTATTGAATAAAAGTAAATTGTTAAATCTATTAAAATATTGTTTTTTCAGAATTTCCCGCTCATCCTCAGCAAGGATAACATAGTGCACTTTTCGAATCTCTTGAGCGGATGCACAATCGATACAATCAGTCTCGTATTTGAGAATGAGACTGCGGGAAATTTGTAAGTAATTTATGTTTTTGCTAGAGTTCTCTTATTGGAAAATGATTTTCCAATAACACTAATGAATTTCTAATAGTCTCCTCATTCTTCACACTCGCTCGTCGCCAGAGCAGTCTTATCCCCTTGTTCGGCTTATTGGAATTCCGGAAAATTTTCCAACAAGAGAACTCTAGTTTTTGCTCATTTCTCACGCACCTAGTCGCATTTTTTTTCAATATTTGCCAGCAACTATCCTCGTGCAGGTCCAAAATCGGGCCTCTTATTGCGAAAGTTCGAGCGTCGTCAGTCGATTTTCTGGTGGTCAGGATGGATTACAGGGCCCATGATTGGAATGGTAAGCATTTTGACGTACATATGAGGCCGTTTGCGAGAGAATCAGACAAATTCGAATAAGTCTGGCACAGGTCAAAAATGTCAACTCTCTGAAAATTTGCGTTTTGGGGTTCTTGAGGGTGCTGATGACGATGGGCATTTTTGTTTTGACTACAGAAGCCTCGTTGGCTCCAGATGACGTCACGTCGAAATCGAATTTCGTCGTTTATTTCGATCCCCGATAAAGCTAAATTTTCGTGATTACGGCCCACGGGTAGAATTTGATGGCGATCACGATTGGTCACTTTAAATTTTATTATTTATTTTAATTATTTTGATAAAATAAACTTTTCGCTAACTACAGTGCTATAGTGGAGACTAGCATAGATCGGACCGGAATGTAATGAGGATTCCAAAACTGGTTCGCACTTCAAAATCCTGCATGCACCTTTTGAAATATTCAACTTATAGTGTAGCTGGCTTGTAAGTAAATTGTGCCATCCTTCCACTTGTTTACTTCCTTCCTCGTATCGATCGGAGACTATCTCCGAGAGAGGCGAGAGAGCACGGGGAATCGAGAGAGCGCAGAGAGAGGGAAGAGGTCACGGAGGAGAGACTCGGGTAGATCAAAGGATAGGAAGTCAACATGGGGTCGACGGTCAAATTTACTTACAAGCCAGCTACACTATAAGTTGAATATTTCAAAAGGTGCATGCAGGATTTTGAAGTGCGAAACAGTTTTGGAATCCTCATTACATTCCGGTCCGATCTATGCTAGTCTCCACTATAGCACTGTAGTTAGCGAAAAGTTTCGTTTATCAAAATAATTAAAATAAATAATAAAATTTAAAGTGACCAATCGTGATCGCCATCAAATTCTACCCCGTGGGCCGTAATCACGAAAATTTAGCTTTATCGCGGATCGAAATAAACGACAAAATTCGATTTCGACGTGACGTCATCTGAAGCCAACGAGGCTTCTGTGGTCAAAACAAAAATGGCCATCGTCATCAGCACCCTCAAGAACCCCAAAACGCATATTTTCAGAGAGTTGGCATTTTTGGTCTGTGCCAACTCTTGTCTGATTCTCTCGCAAACGGCCTCATATGAGGCCGTTCGCCTAAGAATCGGACAAATCTGAAGGGGTTTGGCACAGCTCAAAAATATTGATTCTCTGAAACTCTCGGATTTAAGGTTCTCGAGGGTGCTGAAAATGATAGACATATGTATTCATTTTGCAAGTTGACATCCCGTTGGCTCCAGATGACGTCACGTCGAAATCAGTTTTTCCTCTTTTTCTCACGTCCCAGGAAAGCCAATATTAAGTGAACATGCCCCCTGGGATCAAATTACATGCTGATCACACCTGTCAACTTTATTTTTTATAAATTTTAAAAATAATTTTGTTAAATGGAAGTTCTCACCGAGTGGAAAGTGCTCTGCGCGACTATCATAGATCGGACCGGAACGACGCAAGGATTCCAAATATCTATTTCGCGTTTTTTTCCTGCATTCTTGTAAGGTTTTACACAAAAGATAGTTTATCTTCTTGTAAGTAAATCTGGCCATCTTTCCTCTTGTTTGGACCCTTTGATCTACCTCGAGCCTCATCCGATTGATCCGGCACTTCCCATCCCTATCCTACGTGCCTCATCCTCCTCTTGTCTGTCTGCTCTCTCTCGATTCCCCATGCTCTCTCACCTCTCGTCCGATGATCAAGCAAGGGATGAGATCAAAGGTACAAAACAAGAGGAAAGATGGCCAAATTTACTTACAAGAAGGTAAACTATCTTTTGTGTAAAACCTTACAGGAATGCAGGAAAAAAACGCGAAATAGATATTTGGAATCCTTGCATCATTCCGGTCCGATCTATGATAGTCGCGCAGAGCACTTTCCACTCGGTGAGAACTTCCATTTAACAAAATTATTTTTAAAATTGATAAAAAATAAAGTTGACAGGTGTGATCAGCATGTAATTTGACCCCAGGGGGCATGTTCACTTAATATTGGCTTTCCTGGGACGTGAGAAAAAGAGGAAAAACTGATTTCGACGTGACGTCATCTGGAGCCAACGGGATGTCAACTTGCAAAATGAATATGTCTATCATTTTCAGCACCCTCGAGAACCTTAAATCCGAGAGTTTCAGAGAATCAATATTTTTGAGCTGTGCCAAACCCCTTCAGATTTGTCCGATTCTTAGGCGAACGGCCTCTTATACTATTTTTCAATGATTGAATATTTTTCAGGTCCTTTCGCGCACGAACTTGTCGCCGCTGGAGTTCAGGAGGTATCGTTCTCAGGCAAGCCGATCGAGCGAGTCGACCATTGGAATAATAATCCAGCGCCCAATGAGGTAACAACTTTTATCTTGAAACAGATGAAGTATCTAATTTTTTCAGTATTTTCAATCGTTCGAAATTCTGCTCAACCTATTCGCGGCTGGTATCAAGCATGTAACAGTAAACCCCGGAGCTCTAGTCGAAGGAGATCTGAAAAACACAGCGTTAGATGCCCTGATTGAGGTAATGCTCGAAATCGAGATTTTCGCTTTTTTTCCGTTTTGAATGTGAAGGTTGTGGCAGAACATGCAATCTTGCCAGCTGAATTTCAAAGTCTTGTGATAATCAATATTTATCTCTGCAGAAGCTCGCTGCACTCGGGAAAAGGCTGCGACTCGAATTGCATATTCAGCTGAGTGATAGACATACGAGATGGTACGAAGAAGATACAGACCTCAGCAAAGAAGGAGTGACCGTCAAAAGTGCGTATGACAATTAAATAAATACATTTAACTAAATCACGAATTTCAGCATCGAAATCAACTAAGACCAATCGGAAAAGATACCCCGAGCAGTATGATTTTATCTCAATCGAGTGCGATGGAAGCAGCACATAATTCTCTCCACCATATTTCGACATATTTTTGACCGCCTTTGATTGTGCGATCATTTGTCGTTTGAAATTTTTTTTGATTATAAACATGCGAATAATAACTCGTTCACAATATATAACGTTATTCCTGGAACTGATGTCATGTGCTAACTATCCAGAGAGGCGCACGAGTGCCGAATAACACTGTATTCTGAACCTCTTTGTTCTACTCAGATAAGGATGAGATAGGGGGAATGGATGCAATTTTCGCGCCTATATCCCGACACGAAAGAACTTCAATATCCCGCTCGGTTCAAAACAGCAATTTCTTCCAAATATGTCAAGTTTGTGAAACATATCTCGAATTATTCGGTCGGTCAGATGTCAAATGAGAATCGCGATATGTTTCAGAAACGTTTCATAACATTAAAAAAAATCGTCATCGGAAGAAAGAAGGAAATACTTCGGAGGAGACGTGAAAAATAAAAGGACGCAAAAAGTAGGGCCACGTCATTTCGCGAGTGACATTCATCGCTTCCCCTCGTTCACTATACATTCGAATGAAGTTAATCAGCAACCCAACCTTTCAATGGCTAGATTCTCAAATATTGAATCATTCGAATCGCCGATAAAACTGGAAAATTATCGCGAATGTATTCTAAAATAATGGAGAATAAGAAGCAGCGGCGCTGCCCGAATCTCATTGTCACGGTATGAATTATTTAATTATTTGGGAGTTTTTCTCCATTTTTTTATTCTCCCGGCATTGAAAATATTGATAAATATCTTTTCTTTTCTTTTGAGTGTCCAATCGTCTCTAATATATAATATAATTAGTTCAGTTATGCATCGTTTTCTCCATACTCTGCACATTCTTCGCCGGAATTTCAATATTTCTCTGGATTCGGTATGGATATTTAGCGATTACTCAATTAAATGATCGATGCAGACTGACTTCGGTCTCCTATGAAGAAGCGCCTCCTTCTAACGAAGGTTCTCAACAGCAAGCAGCTCAAAAATATCCCTTCTTCCCGAACTCAAATAAAGAAGAGGATAGAATGAAGAAGATGGTGTCCGGTATAAATGCCGCTAATCTGTCATGGAAGGTATATCAAAAAAAATTAAGATTAAAAAAATAGGATTCTCCACTAATCTCTAGCCACTCTGATCTGTGCCATGAAAGTAATTTTTTATAAATAAAATCTCATACTTCAGGCCAAATTCAACGCCTACGCGTCCCTCAAAGGCTCCAATTATACGTCACAAGGGTGGGAAAAAACTGACAGTTTGATGCTGCCGGGGCAAACTTTTGAAGAGTCCCTCGACTTGCAAGCTTTTGGCGATACCAAGGAACATTTAACGAAATTGGCGAGGTAAATACTGATTTATTCCATATCACTTTTTTCTGCCGGAGTGTGGGAAACTCTCCAAAATGAATTCCGATTCAATATGATTTTATTATGTTATCGATATATTTAGTTTATGAATATTTATTTTAGAGTAACAATTACTCTGCCCGAATCCTTCGATGCTCGGGATAAATGGCCTCGTTGCGCCTCGATTCATCACATTCCGAACCAGGGAGGATGCGGATCTTGCTGGGTAATAGAGTTTGAAGTAACAGATAATAGCCTCTTTATTCCACGCACTCTCTTACCGATTAGAGAGTCGAGAGAGTGTGGGAAATGAAGAGACCCGTATTTCGAACTCTACTGGGTAATATGCATAATCTGAATATGGTTTAGAATGGCTCGTCATCATACTAGAAGGACAATTGAATGACGTTATACTGGTTGTAATTGAATCCAGAAGTGGTCTTTGATCTTTCACGATTTTAGGCAGCATCCGCGGTGTCCGTGATGTCGGATCGACTGTGCATTGCTTCAAATGGAAAAGAACAGCCGATGATCTCTCTACAAGATCTGGTGTCTTGTTGTGGTTATTGCGGAAGGTAAAAAAACTCGTTATTTAAAAAAAATATCACTCGATATTTAATGCAATTCAGTTGCGAGGGAGGCAATATTCCAATCTTATCCTATCACTACTGGAAGAATCACGGAATCCCCACAGGTATATTTTTGAATTATTTTTTAAAAATAATTTTGAAATTTTTCCTTGATCAAGGTGGTTCCTTTGGTTCAAACGAGGGCTGCCGTCCATATGAAATAGAATCCACATGCGGAACCCCATGTCCTTTACACTTTTACACTGTAAGTTTATTGGCAAATATTGCAAAAAATTGTTTAAAAAATTTGGCAAGTGCGAAAAATATAGGTGGTGTAGTTTAGTTCCGTTGAAAAATAGTATTTTTCAGGCCGATTTCAGTCCACAGTGCAACAGAACTTGCAACGCAATATACGGCAAAAGTTATGACACTGATCTGAAAAAAGGTGATCGCCTGAAAATTGCTGTAGATCAGAAAAATAGTTATATAATTCAGGCAAAAGCTTCTACTGGATAAAATCCTCCGAATGGTATTCGCATATGGTATGTGATATGTAAAATGACATTTCGAGAAACCTCTCTCGCCTCTCTGACCGCTGAGAGGGAAAGAGAAGTGAAGAGACGATTGCCCGTTTTGCGAAATAGGGGAAACATATCTATTTCCAATGATTTTTCCTACATTTCAGAACCTCTCATATCATGAAATTATGAAGCTCACATCAGACTTATCTATCTCATCAAATGACTTGATCAAACGAGAGATTATATCGAATGGACCCGTGTCTTTCTGTACGTACGTTGCTGAGCCATTCGTGCACTACAGCTCAGGTGGGAAATTATTTAAAAAAAGGAAGATGTCTCTCCTCGATTTCCATGCTCAATCGTCAATCTAACCCGCGAAAGAGCAGTGAGAAATGAGAGAGCTTTTGATGAATTGTAATCGCTATTTCGTTTCAGGAATTTACGACTCATCTCAGTTCGAACTTGAAGGACACGGTAAGAAAATTATATTTCCTGGAATTGTTATTTCTTCAGAAAATCTCTCATACGGTCATTGCATGCGAATGATTGGATGGGGGAAGGAGAATGGGCGGGAATTCTGGACAGTCGGAAATTCTTGGGGACGAGAGTGGGGAGAGAACGGTAAAGAATTTCATTTAAAAAAATGATTTGAAAAAAGCTATTTCAGGATTCGGCAAGATCTCATTCAATTATCGCCCAGATGACTTGAGTGTCTACGCGGGGCTTTATTGATATCGAATGGAACATTTGTTGATTTATAAATTATTATTAAAAAATCATAAATGTATTGTAAAATCAAACACAAAGCATGTGAAAACTCGCCTTAAAGAAGGCGTCCCACGAACCGCGCGCGCGATTATGCAAAGTGAGGAATGAGAGGGCGCGCTCTCCTCATTTTACATACTCTCTCGCTCGTTGCCTGCTTTTCAGGGTCATTTGGCACGCAGCCAAATGCATATATCTCTGTTGAAACGAAAATTGAAAACATGGGAGTTTCGAAAGTGTCATCGTGTTGCCACGACCCACCATCTCACATCGAGAACTCATTTAGCCAGATATTCGTGGGACACCACCTTTAATGAAAGTATTCTCCCAGACGTCTTTTGAATCGAAAGAGTTGGTGCGCCAGATGTGCCCGTTTTTTTGCGCGAAGTGATTGATGATAATTGTTTTTTTCGCTCCTCTATTCCCTCTAGGATCATCTGCAAAACGGTTTCCGATTTCACAATGGTATCTCACCGGTCAGAAAGACTGAGTGAGCATTGCGAATACCAAAAAGAGAGACCTATTCTGTCACAGTTACTGAACACTCACAGTCTACTGACTCATGAATAAATATGAGAACATAAACTCACAGGAGAACAAGCACATTTTGATCTCGTCTCTTCATTGTCTATCAATTGGCCATGATCTTTCGCTTCTCTGATTGTGATAATGAATAAGAGACAATTACATATTTCCTTACATTAGCTGCTGACACTTGTTGAGCTGTCCCCGACCATGTATGGACGATAACATTCCTGCATGAGGCAAGCGAGGCCGATAAGAAATGCTCTCTTCATTCCACACACTCTCTCACCGGTCAGAGATACGAGAGAGCAGGCCAAATGAGGAATTACAATTCTTGTCAAGCCTTGTCGATAAGGCGATTGGAAGGCGATCAGGAAAAAGTGGGCTGGGCGAGAGACGGTGGGGAATGAGGAGAGGGGAGGGATAAAAGGTGTGTGATTAGGAGGAAGTGAGGAAGGGAATCAGTACAGAACACGACAAGTATGGCCGGAGGAGCAGTCGTACGTTTTTTTCGAAAATATCTATTTTGTTCGAATTAAACGTTCCACTAAGAGTTCTTGGATGATGTAGGATTCAACACTGTTTTATGAAGAAACCTAGAAACATCTAGAAAGCTTAGATCGATTAGAGAATTATGAATTGCTCTAATCAGATAATGTGAAATTAATGTTTCAGCCAGCAGTACCCGGAGGTGGCAGCGGTATTCCACGGCCGGTGAACAACCCGATCGTGTCATGGTGCGTGTTTATTTTATATATTTTATTTTAAAAAAATAATCAAATAAAAATAGGTTCACGTACATGCTCGCGTTCTCGGCCGTCATTGGAGGATTTCTGTTCGGGTTCGTTTGTTTTTTTTCGCGTTTGAATCGAATTTAGATTTTCAAAAAGTCTAAAAAAAAAGAACTTCAAAGCATGCATCTGAAGATTGTTTTTCTCCATAACTGCGAGTGTAATTATTTTCATTTTTTTCAAAATTAGCTGAAAAAATCCTCTTGTCTTGGGCATTCTTTTCATTTCAATGCATGCCGGATGACAGTCACTATAATAAGCAGTATATTTTCAGTTACGACACTGGCATCGTTTCCTCAGCGATGTTATACGTTCCGGAGAACACGGGAATGGCGCCTATGGACTCCCTCTGGCAGGAGTTGATCGTCTCTGTTACACCTGGTATGATATTTCTAAAAATATAGTATACTCAAAAATTAGAAAATGCTTGTTAACCCCATCGAAAATATTATTGTAAAACGAGTTGGTATCATCTATTTTTTGGTAATTTAATATTTTTTATATTATATTTTAAAGATTCATGGAAAAAATGTTTTGTTTGTAATCGCTGACCGCAGAGTTCAAAGAATTGCACACACGAAAAATCTTATCAGTTAACGAGTGTACAAGAATGCATGTGACGAGTGACAATCAACACCTCGGATTCGTATTGGCAACATTTTTATGCTCCGAACAATTATTTTATCTGATGCAACAATTCATAATGCAATAATGCATCATACAATTACATATTTGAAGAATTAATGTCTTTTGGATGTATTGACTCAACGAATGAAAGCTGTATGAGTATGGGTACCAAAATGTAAACGATTCGATGCGTTCTCAGACATCACAAAGGCGCACGCTTTCGCTGTATATTCCGAGACCGAAAAGCAATCTGGTCATGATCTTTTTTGCCTCCCCTATCGCCCTGCTAGATAGTGTCCATGTGCGATGAGTAGGCTTCTATTCGCAATCGGAGAAATGCAATCTGTGCTCAGCGTGTGCGAGATCTTACTCTTCCCCTCTAAGATCCAATGATCGCATACATGTTCTATCACATTATCTGACAGATTAGAGACTGGAATAAATGCAGAGTATTAGGGAGGTGCGCAGCACGTGGGCTGAAGATTGCCATGGATTATTGGCGATGATGTTATCAGCTCGCCGTTGAAACCCTCTCGAAAGCTCCTGCAAAAGAGGAGGGAAGGATGCTAAATGAATGTTACAAAAGAAACCGAAAAAAGCAACCCCAGAAAAATATACTGATTATTTCAGGAGTGGCTGCAATCGGTGCACTACTGTCAGGACCCGGCTCTGACTGGATTGGAAGAAAGAAGGTAAAAATTTTTACGAATCCTCCAAATGCGGAATCTTTGCCTCGATTGTGATGAAAGCGACATTTTCTGAGACCAATCCGATTAAGTCTGAGGAATGCATATCAAACTACAAGGGCTAATGCGATGGCATGCTGAAAAAAAATGTGTTGACAGTTTGTCAGGGATCAAAGAACAAAATACGAGAGTTCAAAGATCAAAGACCAATCTCTTGCAGATCATCGTTAGCGCCTGCGTGATCTTCGCAATTGGAGCGGGAATCTGTGCCGGTGCACCGGAGAAGATTACGCTTCTCGTCGGAAGGGTCTTCCTGGGGCTGGCCATTGGTGAGTCTAATGTATTGGAGAATAACAGGAAATATTACGTGCTCGCACGATACTCTATTATCTAATAGCGATTGGATGATTAAAATAAGTAATTTCTCACAGGGTTCGCGTCAATGATCGTGCCCGTGTACGTATCGGAAGCATCCCCTTCGCATATTCGGTACTTTATTTTTGGTCGTATTTTATAAAACCGGTTTAAGATTCTTTAACTGGATTTTCTTGTATTTTTGTTCATAATGTTGACTAATTCGTTAGGCCAGCATTCTAAGAAAACCAGGAAATTCATTTATTTGCAGTGGTCGTCTCCTCACCGGTTTCCAGTTGATGATTACATTCGGATTGATGGCAGCGAACATCATCGCCGGAGGTTTCTCATACATTGATCCCGTCAATATCGGATGGAGGTCAGTCGCGATTGCGAAGCTTGCGAACGATATGCAGCTAGTGAAATTGCTTCCGAAACTGCGAAACATTAATCTTTGATATTTATTGGATAATAAGCCCTTGTAACTAATGCATATTTCTTGTCGAGAAGCTCATGAGAAATGAAGAGATTGTTCTAAGGAATGCGTGTTTCAAACTACAAGGACTAATATCATGAGTATGCGATGAGCACATGCTAAAAAATGTGTTGACAGTTTGCCAGAGATCAAAGATCAATCTCCTTTTCAGACTGATGTTCGGATTCGCAGCGGTGCCCGCCATAATCCAGCTCTTCTCCTTTTGTTTCCTGCCCGAGAGCCCCCGCTGGCTGTACGAGCATGATAGGGAGGAGGAAGCGAGGATGGTGAGAGGAATTTCCTTTCCAGTTTTGACGTATCCAGATTGGACACAAATGGCGACTCAGGCCGAATGGTTCTACAAAGTTTTAGGGGTAGGAATGAGCGCAACGTTGAGTTGAAACGAAGAATATTAAAGATCTTCAACTGAATTAACCTTTTAAAATAGTAGTCAGTACACACAGGCAAATAAGACGGTACGCGTATTTAGATCTGAAATTGTTCAGGTCGTTTCTCGCATCTACAATGGCAACGAGGAATGGGTAGATTACGAGATGGCCGAGATCAAGTTTGCCTGTGAGGAGGAGCGAGCGGCTAAGGCCAAGCATGCGGGTTAGTAAATGCTCGAATGACTTTAAAAATGGATAATTTTTTTGAATTTATCGCAAAAATATGATTTTTTAACACATTCGAAACCTTAGACATAGCTTTGCGAAAAAAACAAATTTCAGGCGATGGCCCGGTGTACTGGCGCATTCTCACCACTGCTCACGTGCGGAAGGCGCTTATTGTCGGATGTCTGTTGCAGGCGTTCCAGCAGTTGTCCGGAATAAACACCATTATGTAAGCTACAGTCAAAATGACATAATGTGAACCGTTTATGATAAGTTATGATAACTTATCATAAGATGTCATAAAACCATGATTGCTCAGCGGATACCGGATGGATCACGCTGAAATTTTGTATGGTAGCATAATTATTGTGCCCTGTCAAACTGACACTCTCGAAAAATCGATATTTCGCACGCGTCGCGGTCGCGCGTTGCGCGTGTGATGACCCCAAGTGGGCGGAGCCTGGACGAGAATTGGACGAGAATTTAAACTAAAATCTCATTCTCTGGAGTGCAAAACACCAAAAATATGAATAAAAATCGAAATTTTAGCGTGTACGACTAATAAATGAGTAAATTTGGCTAAGCTCCGCCCACTTGGGGTCATCACACGCGCAACGCGTGACCGCGACGCGTGCGAAATATCGATTTTTCGAGAGTGTCAGTTTGACAGGGCAAAATAATTATGCTACCATACAAAATTTCAGCGTGATCCATCCGGTATCCGCTGAGCAATCATGGTTTTATGAAATCTTATGATAAGTTATCATAATTTATCATAAACGGTTCACATTATGTCATTTTGATTGTATGTATGATGATTGGTTCACGCAATTTTCAGTTGATCATTGATTAAACTAAATGTATAAATAATAATGCAGGTACTACACGGGCACGATCATTCGATCGGCGGGAGTTAAGGACAACCACACGACGATTTGGATATCGGTGGGAACTTCGGGTGAGTGTATAACGAAACATTGTTCGATAAATGACTTCAGTTGGCTTCAAAAAAGAAATAATAAGTTATTCATATCAAGCAGTAATGCTCAGATGAGGATAGGTCTTTATTATACATAGGCTGCATCCAAAGAATCGTTCGAAGAGGAAATAAAAGTCGTAAATCGAAAGAGCAAAATATTCATTTGTAGCCGTCAACTTCGTATGCACGTTCATTCCGATGGCGCTCATTGAGAAAGTCGGAAGAAGGGTGCTGCTTATTCTGTCTGTGATTGGTGAGAGAACGACTTTCATTATCCCACTTTAATCTGGAAAAATATTGTTATCCTTCGTTGCCTTTTTTGAATTCGCAAACAGCTCTAATTATCCACACCTGAGCAAAAATATACTTCTCAGGTGTAATTCTCTCCCTGTGCGCGATGGGCGTAGCTTTCCTGCTGATTAATAATGTAAGTTTTATTATATATTATTTAATTGAAATTAAATTTGTAGGCCTCCGCTTTGAACGAGCAGGACCTCTACAACGATAAATACTACAACATTACTGCAGGTGAACGAATGTTTTGGGCTAAATATGATTTATTTTAAATAAAAAAAATTATATTCAGGCGATGACACCTCATATTGCGAGAACTTCTCAAATTGTGACTTCTGTGTTACCGACGACAATTGCGGATTCTGCGAGTATATTATGGATGATGGCGAGTTTATATTTATCGACTGCTCACTGCCTTTTTTCGCAAATATAATCATTATGGACGATGGTTAGATTTCTTTTTTTTTTGTTTTTTTTTGTGTTCTAGTTTCTCGAGAAAGACAAAACAATGTGTCTTGAAGACATCCCTCAATCCCGTTTGTCAGCGTTATAATATCACAGTAAACTTCTCGGTTCAGGAACTCGAACCGGATTCTGCCTTCCGTTCGGCGCATCGAACGACACTGCAGACTACGCGGGCACTGGACCGTGCTCTTTCGTCTCGCCCAATCCCGATTATGAGTGGCAGGTCACTTTACATTTTATTTATTCAAATTTATTCGTATCCGACCCACAAAAAACGAGTTCATCTGAGTTTTGAAAGATATCTCGCCATTTCAGGACACCTACTGTGTCACTCAATACACGATCCTGCCCATTATTATCATGGTCATCTACCTGTCCTGCTTCTCTATTGGTAATTTCGAATTTACATTTTAATTGTTATTTTAATTGATAATCGAAATCACGTCTGACTGTCGGCACTTACAATTTGCATCGTCTGAGCGGTTATTTGAAAAACAACCGAAAATACACACCAAATATTTTCTATTCCAGGCTATGCTCCCCTCCCCTGGGTGTTCAACGGCGAATTCTACCCCCTCTGGGCTCGATCCACTTGTGCCTCTATTGCAACGGCTGCCAATTGGATCTTCAACTTGATCATCTCGCTGACGTTCCTATCGCTGTCCCAGGCCGCCACGAAATACGGTAGGCGTGTGGTGTGGTGTATTGGTAAACGTCGCCTGTCGAAATTTGGACAAGAGAGCTATAGTTGGTAATCGTCGATCGCACCACAGGCACGTTCTTCATATACGCTGGATGCACGGTGGTCGCGCTCGTGTTCTTCTTCTTCTTCGTCCCGGAGACCAAGGGACTGAATATTGAGGAAGTGGGTGTGATCTTTGATGATTGATCTTTAAACTTTTCCAGATCGAATTTCTATTCATGAGTGAAGCGGAGAGAAAGAAGAGACAGATCCTGCACAATGTCGCCGAGACGTTTGATGAGATCAAGGAAGTATGCAATTTGTGCACCGACTGTGATTAATTTAAATTTATTTGATTACTTGAGCACGCTGATGAAGTGGTGTATGCCTCCAGTCCTCACACGAAAATCGTCTACGAGGATTTCACTGACGAGCACTTCTGAGCCTAGGAATTATCTATTGCATCGTGTACATAAATTACTTTTTTAATCGTATAATTATGCAATAAATATGAGTTTATATTATCGTGCGTTTGAAATGCTCAGCAAACCCAATGTGCTGGTTAGCGAGCTAACGATTGTCTGTGAGAGAGGAAGAGGGAAGGAAGAGGAGAGGAGAGCAGGTAGATCACTGACAGAGCGGGACAATTCCTTTGTTCGTCTTATTAGAAATCCTTCTTTTCTATTAAGAGAACTCTAGTGATGAAAAAGGAGGTGAGAGGAAGTGAGGCAGACAATAGAATGATTTAACTCGTTGATGTAATTTGACGGGATAAATTGAGAAAAGGATCAATTAAATTTACCGCCACATTCAAATATTTAACATTATCAAACTATTTAAAACGAAAGAATATCACAATCAAGGGTAGGTCACTTGTGAATAAAATAAATTTACAATTAACATTGCAGCCAATTGTGATTTCTCTATGTCTAACAAATATTACCGATAAGTGACCTCATAGTATCGCATTCAATTGTAATGAGGGTAGCACAAGCTCCAAACTTAGTTTGAGGGCCTTCGCCACAAACAACTGTAAAAATATTTCATTTAAATTGTTTATTGCGTTTATTGCGCCAAAAAATAACCTTTAACGTGCATTCCATATTTTTCTTCGTCCATTTCAAGGGATGATGATGAATCCTTCAGCCGAACATTCATAATCAGCTTCAGTCGTTTCCCGAGCATCGCTAGCCTCTGTAAAGGAAATTTCTCACATTTATTGACAATTACTAGCGATGACAAATCGACACGCACTGTTCTTTGATTCGCATATTCATATAATGTAATGCTTGTAGTAATTCACATACACGTGGATGAGTAACTACTATATCGTAACTGTGTAACTCACATCTACCAGATCGTGAACCTTATCACTGTACACATCAGCGTAGAATAGCACTCCATAATTCACGGTAATAGTCTTGATATTGGCGTTGAAGAATCGCAGTAAAAGGTCGTATCCAGACTAAATATGAAAATAAACTTTGAGACGGCAGGCTCCGCCCACTTTGAGAGGACAGGAAATCGCTCAAAATCTGCGTCGCGGCGGGGCAACTCGAATACTGAACCGATTTGGACTATCTAATATAAACATATATAACAAACTTTAGGATTCTCTTTCTCTGAAATTTTTTGAAAATAAATTACATCCCGGATTTGCCGAGTGGCATCCTACCTCACTCATCAGTGGGAGAAACATCAATATGTCTCGGGCATTTCTAATAAAAAATTTTTAATTAGTAGTTCATACTAACCGTATTGCTGAAAATTCCGGGTGGTGCTCTCCCCGAGAACACGATATGTTGCACACCGACACTGACCAAATCTGACGCGAGTTTACCTGAGAAATTAGAAATCCAAAGTGCTGCGGTCTCAGGTTTATATAGGAGCAGGTATCCTCTAGACGTTTTCACATATCTAATCTCTGGCACGATAATATCGGGAATAGGATCCAGAAACTTGTTTTGATTTTTAATTCCATCATTCATGTTCTTACCAGTGAAAGAAGTCAGTGCAGTTGCCGGTACGGGAATCCTATCCACAATGAACATAACGTGATTAGCACGCAAACGAGAGACGATTGAAGGCACTTTCGACCTGATTTTATCGGCAACTTTATAAAAATAATCTATAAAAAACGTACAGATTCGATAGTGTTCCGCTTTCGAAAAAAAAACTCATTTTATCAATTGTGCAGCCAGCTAAAAAATTAGACAGACGTTTCAGATTTTGGTCCGTTGAAAGATATGGGGATATCTGAATGATTTTTTTTAAATGTATCGAGCTCGAATATTATTCGTTACAAATATTTACCTCGTGCATCTCTAAATATCGAATATTCGCAGAAGCAAAAAACGCGTATTCGCATGTAGGCGGAAAAGCGAATGTTCGATTACATGTTATCTGAAAGTTTTAACAGTTATTATTGAGAAAATTTTGAAAACACGAACCACTCCAGTTTTCGGATCAATCTTTTTCGAGTCTCTAATGGAATGTGCATGATGCGACAGAAACTGATCGGCCATCGACGGATCGGGAAATCTCGCAGAAATGTGCAGATTGTCTCGTAACTTCATGAAATATACATTTAATAAAAACTAAGAAAATGTACATATGCTTGAAAACACCTGGAAAATTTTGAGAGTAAATGGTAGCTGAATGAGGTCACTGAAGCGACGACAAACCTAAAAGAATTGTTTTGTCAATTTTCAATTACTACTCAAAAGTCTCCACTTCCTTTAGAAAAATGCAATTTTAACCAAAAAAATAAATAAAATAATAATAACCTGTCGAACAACGAGTTTTTCTTCATGGAATAACAGGTCGAATATGTTGTCTAACATGTCAGAAGGAAGAGTGGTGAGTGACTGCATTATGAACTACACTTCGTAGAAGAAGAAGAAGAAGTTTTCAGAAAAAACTGATCAAACAAGCTTAATTTTAGCGTCTTTGTTGATTCGAAAAGTTGCAATAAAACTCGGCTTCCGCGTCCACTCATTTACCCATTTACCTCGTGGATTGGCTTGGTAAATCCGATCGATGCAAGAGGGTAATCGATTTTCGATAAATCTGTCCGTGAAACCTACTCCCGTTAATTGTTTTATGATTGAAAATCGTTCGCGAATAGTGTTTACTGTTGAAAACTATAGTGTAACTTATTCATCCTTCGTATAAGAGTTGTTCCGAAAATCAGAAGGTCTCTTAACTATGAAATTGAGTTTGTCAAAACTGTGCTGGATTTCAAGCATAAATGCTTTTGCAATGGCAAACCTTGCAGTTGCATGCAGCCCATTTGTGCACAATATATTATCGCAAAAGTAATTTATCGCTTGAATAAGAGGTGACAAAGCGTTCATCATATGTAGAAGCGCATACGCAAGATATAATAATAGAAAGAAATGACATGATCTCTAACGAATAATGTTGATCGAATACCTAACATTGAATTTGAGAGTTTCATTTTTTAGATCATACATACATACATTTATCCTGATTCAAAGATCAAGACACAATTAATTATCGTGACGGAGTGATTGACAAATTTAGTAAAGTATGATAGGTGTAACTTTTTTCAGTTATTTTCCGATCGTTCCATCGTATTTGATCGAAATCTGTGTGAAATTTCTTGTGCTCCTGTGATTCTCCGATTCTGAAATGTTAAATTTTGTTTAAAGTCTGCTTTTTTTATCAGGATTTCTTTGATACTCACTTCTAAGTGTAACTCCTTTCATTGCATTGATTTTTCCAACCGAGTCGCCTTCCTTTACTTCAACATGGAGATCGAGATGCAATGGCTTTCCGAGGTCGGCAAGTTTCTGAAATGAATCAATATTGTTTGATTAGTTTATCAGTACGGAATACAGGTGTCGTCGGTGTGTGTGAAATGAAGAGACGATACCTCCTATCTCCCGTATTATCACGTTTTTTGTACACTTACATTGATCAACTTCTCCAGGATATGACTGCTGACATCCTTATGGATCAGTGCCCCGGGATTGACGGTGATTCGCTCGATACCAGCGTTAAAGAAGTTGAGTAGAAGCTTGAGCGAGAAAACGGGCTGAAATATAACAAATGATTTTTTTCGCATAAATGTTGAAAAACTGTTCGCAAAAATAAAGCAAATAATGATTTACCTGATAAGGAATAAGTATTCCCTGGCCGTCAATTCCCTCTCCATTGAATGTTACTTCTCTCACTCCAGCCTTGACCAATTCTTTGGGAAAGTCATCTGCAAAGCGTCTCGATTTAAGGTCTGATCTTATATTTATGCACATTGCATTCTTAGCACAGGTCGAAGTATGAGTAATCGTCTCTTCACACTATCTCGCCACTTCGGTCACCGTTCAGAGAGTTTTAAAAATGACGAGACGATTACCCGTATTTCGTCCACTAATTTGTATTCTTACTTTGCACGAATGGAGCGAGACCGCGATGATCCTTGATCCTAGCCAGTATGAAGTCCACATGAGTCGTATGGAAACGAGCTGCGAGTGTGAGAAGTTTGTGTCTGAAAGCACAATAATGTTGTTTTGAAACGTGAAATTGAAGATATGCGACGTACAGATTGAACATGGACTTGTCCTCGAAGACAACACTAAGTTTCTTGATTGTGCAGCCATCGAGAAGGTTGGTGAAATGCGACAGATTATCGTCACTGAGCAGCATGGAAAGATCCTGTATAAATACCATTTGAGTTTGAGAAAAATACCGATGCAAATACAAAGAGTAATCACTAAAGACAAAAGATCACCTTATCCATATTGAAATGGCCGATTTCCGCAAGATCGAAGAGCGAGTAGTCACTGGTAGGAGGGAAGGCAAATGTGCGGAAGTAGGTAACCTGAAGGATGGGATTGAAGGGGGAGGGCTTGATGAGTTTACTATGTGACGAAACAATTTTACACACTTCCGACACTCGCACACTTTCCTGTGACACAGACGTACAATCAACGACTTTGAGTGACAGGCCTTAGATTTTGCGCAGTCGCGCTTCATCCCCTTTTGTTAGAATTGATTTTAGCAAACAAACCTCTCCGGTCTCGGGATCGGTCTTCTTCGAATCTGCGATTGCGGGCCGAGAAAGAAATTCAGGAGCGTGATAATCGTCGGGAAACGTCGCAGAAATGTGCAGTGTGTTTACCATCTGAGTTATTTTTTAAATACAAGAAAATCAAATAATTTAACAAAAATTACCTTGAAAACGTTGAGAGTCTTGATGGGAATGGAGATCACATCTTCGAAATCGTCGCACACCTTGAAAATCGAAATTAAACTATTTTTAAAGGGCTGGGAGGGCGCGGAGACCACTGCACATCACTTCGCCCACAACCAATATTACGAAACGGTAAAATACCTTTTCCTCGGGGAGTTTGTCCAGCATTTCCGACGGAAAAGTGTCGAGCGAGGCAGAGATTGTCATTGTCGAAGGTTCAAATTGATTGAACTGACGATGAATTTGCAATGTGGCATCCTTTTATAGACTCAGATCGGGTGTGCCCAAAGGCGTCTTGCAAGCGTCACATCCAATTGACGGATGTATGCCAGGAGGCAGACAATTTAACCTGCATGCCAAGCGTTAGTGCACAATCCGCCAAAAGATCGCGTGTGCAAAATATAATAATTGAGGTTTTCCAAGGGGCGAATGAGCCGAAGAGCAGATTGTTAATTACATGACTGAATCAATTTCACTCCCACGAAAGTACCCACGAAATTAGGTTCTCCGAGCTGCGCAATAGCTCGAAAATGATAAATGAGTAGCGAGCTCTCCTTCCATTTTTTAAGCGTTCACAATTAGACTCTTGCAAAAAAATGCATTAAATCTGTGCCTGAGGGCAAGTTGAACCGAGTTATTGAGGAATTGCCCATGGGTGGAAATCGCATGAAAAACTGTATGCTCAAATTTTAAAAAAATGTGTATTCAGTCAACTATGATTACATCAAAATCATAAAAGATGAATGAAAAAAATAAAACAACCACAACCAAATTTATTAGATTTTCCCCGCTACTATTTTTTCATGAAAGAATATTTATCGTAAATGTGGTTGAAAATGAATCATTCAGAGTTTTCTCGACGTCGATTTCAAAAAGTGTCACACTCGATTGCAAACAGTGTGTATTTATACTTATTTTTCAGCTTTTCCGATGGGAAGGAAACTGGAAAGTTTAAATATATATTATTCATAAAATTTTGACTTTGTAACCCACTCTTAACATTCACTCCTTTCCGCGAATTCAATTTGTATCTGCACAAGTTTGAGTCTTCGAGTTTCCCAATATTTACATGTAGATTTAAACGCAGCGGCATTCGTAGATCCGCAAGTTTCTGCAATTATTTCAGTCTCGTTTATTTTGCATTTCGGCTTACAGTGATTAAATTCTCAACGGAATTGAACTGTGCATGAGAGTGAATGAGAGCGCCTGGGTTCACTGTTATGCGTTCCATTCCCGCCTCAAAGAAGCTCAGAAGAAGATTGAACGTGAAAATTGGCTGAAAATATATATTTATACAGGCTACGACTTAAAGAAGGGGTGGCACGACCATTTGGCTAACAGAGTTCTCGATATCAGGTGATGGGTCGCTGTCACCCGATCACACTTTCGAAACTCCCATGGTTTGAATTTTCGTTTAAACGGAGATATGAACGTTTGGCTGTTTGCCAAAATGACCCTGAGGGGCAGGCAACGAGCGAGAGAGGGAAGGGTATAGAAGAGACGGCGCATGCAAATCGGTGCGCGCCGCTCGCTTATGATAATTGAGCCAGCCGTCGTGCCTCTCCTTCTTTAAGCGGACAGAGGAAGAGCTGAAGAAAGACTCTGCGCCGAAACGTCGCGCACACAATTGTGCTCTGACGTGTGCTCACCAACATTGCATTTTAACTATACCTCATGATATCTCGAAAAGTTCAGACCTCTACCGTCTATTCCTTCACCGGAGAATGATACTTCTTTCACTCCGACTTTCACCAATTCGCTGGCCAATTTGCCTGCAATGCAGATGTAGGGACAGTAATTTTGCGAAAATTAAAAAATAAATTTTAATTTTTTTTTTCTTTTTAATTTTTTTCTTTCTGGGACTTATGTACACTACTTACCTTTAAGAATAACAGATGCACGGACATCAGTAGAATAGTAATCCGCATTTTCGTAAACACAGCTTACTGACCATGCATAAAACGGGGAAGTGAACGCAGCCGGTCCACCCTAGTCAGTATGAAATCTACGTGACTCGTGTTGAACAGGGCCGCGAGCGATGGCATTTTGTCGCTGAAAATATGGATATTACAGCAAACGTTAAATAAACGTCTTGCTGTCTTACAGGCTAGACAAAGTTGTTTCTTCGAACACGAGGCTAAGTTTCTTAATAGCGCAACCATCTACAAAATTTCTGAGATGCGCGAGATTTTCATTATTGAGTGGCAAAGGGAGAGTCTAAACAAAGCATTATGACTCAAAATCTCAAATCATATACCTGATCCATTTTCAAGTGTCCGATATCAGCCAAACCAAAGAGCGAATGCTTGCTGGCAGGCGGGAAGGAAAATGCACGAAAATATTTAACCTGGTGTTGGATCGTTAGGTCAAGGATATTTTTTTGTGTTTTTTTTCTAAACAAACTTCTCCGGTCGTGCTGTTGATCTTCTTGGAATCTTGCATTTGTGGCCAAGAGAGAAATGGATTGGGTTGATTATCACCACCGAATGAGGCGGAGAAGTGAACTGTGTTAATCATCTGAAGGTGATTGCGTAAAAAAAATTAAAAGAAAGTAACGTTTATCAGCTATTTATGTTTGTATATAAATAGTACCTTGAAGACGTTGAGAGTGGGGATAAATAGTATTAAATTTCTGAAGCGTTGGCACACCTGACAATTAGATGGTGAGAATGCTAAGTCATTATTGGAAAAAAAAATACTTTTCGGATCGCGCGTTTATCTTTCTCCTCCACAAAATGAAATATCTCTTGCAGCATTTCGGAAGGTAATGTGTCAAGAGAGGCATAATTCATCCTGACACAAACTTGTTAATTTCGTGTGAGAACGTTTAAATGCACTCGTTACGTTAGTTTATCGACCTCTCATGCAGACGTTGTGCTATAAGGTATGATTTAAAACAAAAAAGCCTTTGAGAGAAAGGCATGCCAGGAGGGAGAAATCGGTCCGAAAAATATATAGGATGAATGTGATGAACCCCTGATGAACTAACCCTTGATCAAATCTTCCTCATAGCTTTTGTTGTACTGTCGCTGACAGTTCCTGTGGCAAGTCGGCGTTTTCTGCTCCTAAAATTAAAAAAAAAATTTTTATTAAAATAAACAAATCATGCCGAAATATTAGATTAAAGTAGGCAGGCGAACAAGGCGCTCCACAGGATGAATCGGTCGTATACGGTCGACAACCATCGGACGAATCGTAACCACCTCCTGGGATATTTGCATATTACGGCGAATTGGTGAGGGGAAACGAAGTCGCCATACAGAAAGACAGAGAAACTTAAAAAAAAACAAAAGTGGAAATTCGACAGAACGTATTTTTCTCACTCGAAACAGCTGAGGTTGCACTTCCTCAGTTTCGTGCCTAAAAACCAACCACTCCATTCATCTGCATGTAGAGTATGCTGCGAACAGTGTCGTCTAGACGGTCTCGTCTAGACGATTTTGAGGTTAGTCATTCTCTCCACTCATTTCGAGAAATTTCCGACACAGCGGCAGACCACAAATCACGATGGAAGGTATTGATTGGATTAGGATTTTTGAGAAATGAAACTATTTCGTTCAGGTAGCCCAATTAATGTGTATTTCACAGTTCTTTTCGGTCTGCCGCTGTGTCGGAAATTTCAGGAGTCTCTGCTCAAATTACTTGCGTTATCAAAATGGAAACGTAGCTTAGCGGGCGTAGCCACTCCGGAACCCATTTCAGACGTGAGTGAAAATTGAACGATTTATCTTTGGTAGCTTTTTTTCTCTTCTTTCATTCTTCTGGGAGAGATGAGTAGCCCTTTTTAATATTCGCATCCAGGAAATCGTGGCTGCTCGAAGGAATGACTAATGGTTTCTCATCGTTAAGCTCAGCCCCCACCCCTTCATTCCAACAAAGAAACGGCAGATGGAAGTTTATAGCGAATATGAAACATTCGAATTCTCAAATACTTTATCAATAGCAACAACCGATATCACCATAATCCACCAACCACGCTTAGCATCTCTGGGTAATAGCCGATCGAGATACGGCCGAAACCTAAATCAAGCGAAAATTAGACAAATAATATATTGAGAATCAAACCGTTCTCTCCCCATTCCGTTCCCCACGAATTGGCGACGGTCCAGAATTCCTCTCCATTCTCCGTTCCCCATCCAATCAAGCGCATGCAATGCCCGTAGCTGAGATTTTCTGCAGAAAAATATGTAACCAATTTATTACCGATCAACAATCTTACCGTGCCCTCTGGAATCGAAAGAAGACGTGAAAATTCCTGTAAACTTTAATGTTATCTCTGTGAGAGAAAGTACATAAGACACAGAGAAGATGAACCGTAATTAGAAATCTACCAATGGTCATACAAATAAAAAGCTTCCTCGCCTGATCGGTAATGGGCGAATGGCTCAGCAACTCTAGTGCAGGCAGAAACGGGTCCATTGATCATAATATCTCGTTTGATATAATCTGTTGACGTCAAAGAGAATGCTGAAATACTCTTAATTGCTAAACTATAGTTTCTAAATTTACCTGAATTGACGCGATCCAATTCCGAGAATACTTTCGCGAATGCCACCCCCTGAAACACAATTGGGGATGTTGAAATATTAAATTTTAATTATGGAAAATAGTTAAAAATCACTCACGGCCTCCCTATAACTTTTATTGATTGTGAGCCAATAAAAGCTTTTGCCTGAAAAATACGTATCTTGGAAATAAACGCAGCGCGCTTGCCTTACCCTTTTTCAAATCGCTTTCGTATGTGTTTGAATGATTTTTGTTGCACGTTTTCTTGCACTTTTGGAAGTATTTGAGCTGAAATTTACAATTCGAAATAATAATCAAGAAAAATTAGAGCTCACTGTCATGAAAAACGAGGGGCATGGGGTTCCGCATGTTGCAGCGACCTCATACGGCCTGCAACCTTCACTAGAGCCGAATGAGCCACCTGCAATTAATGTCCTGCGAGTAATGAGCATAATATGTTCAATACCTGTAACGATTCCATGCTCTTTCCAGTAGAGAAAACCAGAGGCTGTTGACCAGGAACCTCCGCAACTGAACGGTTATTTAAAAATGCCTAGTCTATGTAAAAAAGTCATTTATAGGTGAATTAGTAATTTAATAAAAAACGTTATTTGAAAAATAAACCCACTTTCCGCAGTATTCACAGCATGAAACTAGATCTTGCAGGGAAATCATTTCTTGCTCTTTCGCGTCTGAAGAAATACACAGACGATCTGACAATACGGACACTGTTGCGGCGGCCTGAATTTATAGAATAAAAATTTTTTTTAGTATGTGTGGTTTATTTACCCAACAAGAGCCGCATCCTCCTTGATTCTGAATTTGATTTATTGAAGCGCAACGAGACCATTTCTCGCGAGCATCGAATGACTCGGGAACGGTGATGTTACCTCTGAAATACCGTGAAATATTACTGATGAAGAAATGTGACTTTGGAATGTAAGGAAAAAGCTGATAAAATATGCAAAAGAAATGAAGAACTCTTTAAGAAACACGACGATCCCACGATTAAATGAGTACGTAACCACAAACCTTGCCAAAGTCGTCAAGTGTGTTTGAGTGTCACCAACAATTTGTTGCCCTACTGAAGTGAAAACATCAAGACCATCCAATTGCAAGCTCGCCAACATTTCCTCTGGGTCTACCGCCCAACCCATCAGTACACCTTTCAAGGATGCCTTTGCGTTGTATTCTGCCTAAACGAAAATCATTTCTTTGCAAGTAAATGCAAATTTTTAGATCATATGCGAAATTCTTCAGAATTGTTGCAGTTTTTTAGTCAGTTCTCACTCGCAATAGTTAAATTAAAGATCCCAAATTTGGAAGCTCCCTAATTTACTTTCAGAATCTAACCTTCCATGAAATATTAGCCGTATTGATGTCATCCACCATCTTTCGTATTCTCTGCTCGTCGATTTTCGAATGAGGAAAAAATGGATATTTATCGTTCGATGCAACCGTTCGAATCGAACTTAGGCAGCAGAGACCGGCGAAAATGCACAACTAAATTATATTGAATATTTTTGAAATAAAATTTGCCAAACCTTTACGTAGAGATCCTTCATTTTCCCGAATAGATAAATTTTGCGGAATCGCCGGCGTTAAATAGGAAACATGATTCATGAATACGGACGGTAATTGAATGTCGCTGAATCATAATTCTACTAAAGGAATCGCGAAATATCATCTTACTGGGAAGTTTTCTGGAAATTATAACGATTTATGAATTGCAAACTCCGCGTTCATTCGTTACTGCAAGGGGGGAATTTTTTCGTAGTATCTAGATCGTTTTCATTTTCCCGATGCAAAAATGTTTTCAGTGGAGTGGAGCACGGGCAATCGTCTCTTCATTTCACACACTCTCTCGCCTACGGTGAGAGAGCAACTACTTCCCTTTTATCTCTTAAGCCTGCGAGGAACCCAATTCGTCCGATATTTCCTGAAACCGGAGAGCAAAAAAGACTCTTTGACACACTACACGAATCACATTCTCTAAACAAACACGAGGCCTCCTAGTTCCATTTATGCTTGATGTCGCACACATCACTCACCTTTTCTCCTTCTCTATTGTATCTTAATCATTAAATTTTAACCTAAGCCCTTTAACCATTTAATTGTTAAAAATTGATATTTTCATCTTCGTAGATGAGTGTCACGGCCATCGGAAGTTATCAATACGAGCACTATCATCGACTATCGGAAGAATGTCAATTGATGAGATGTGAACGAGCGGGTCGGTTCACCTTCCCAGTATTGAAACAAAAAATAAATAAAATTGAAACAAAAACGCAAAGCCTTTATGCAAAGCAAAATAAGCAATGCAAACCGAAGACCCCAGAGGGCTGGGCACCTATGATTGTTTCTAGCCGTTGTATAATTGTTTCTATGATTTGTATTAAGATAGCTGTAAGCCCGTATTGCTCTTGTCTAAAAGATTACCTTTCCAGGTGCTAACGTCGACTATTTCACCCTGGTTGTTCGAGCGGCTGGGTTAACGGCTGTTCCGTATGAAAGAGAGATCAGTGAGGACCCTGAGTACTTGGATATGCTCGGCAATGGTATCGTGAGAGTATTTCCTATTCCACGCGTTGTTGACCTTTGCCGAACTGAGTGGAGGGAGGAGAGAGAGAGCGGGAGGAGGCTAGTGCTCTCTTCTCCACTTCCTCCTCACTGAAAAAGACAATCAAAATAAAACCAGCGCAATGAGTTTGATGAGCATTTGAAACGCTCGATTAAGGCGGTAACAAAAATTTCAACAACTTGAGCGATTTTTTTTCAGGTACAGTCGATGTGGGATGGGCCCTGCGAAGAGTTGATCCGTCTGTATTCAAAAAAGTGAAAAAAGCACATTCATAAAATATCCTAATTGTAATTTACCAGCTCAGGTCTCGTATTCCCTCCCAATTACCGGAATGACATACGGGTACGTTGCAGTGGAAGATCGCACGGAAGTGAGAGATGTGAGTCATTCCATAATTATTATCCGTAATTAATAATTATAGAATTTCATGGTCGTTTTCTTCGACATAAACACAATAATATTCGTTATTTGCATCATTGTTGTGAACATTATCAAAATATTATTTGAGATGATCGAAATCCTAAAGGTGAGGTTGCCGGTCCAGAATGCATTCTAGATATTCTTGTTCCAGGGCCAAAGAAAAATCACGTGCAGTAAATCCATCCGATTCCTGTTGAATGACCTTTACTCAGAATACAAGACTTCGACCCCTCGGAGGTAATTTCAAAATAGGACTAAAAGTAACAATATTTGCAGAATGGCTTTACCGTCGCTTGTCTTACTATCGTTCTATTTTCTTGCTACAATTATCTTCGCGATTCTATTTCAGTCTTTGATCACATCGATTTTAGTTTCCGATCAAGTCAAAGGCTATGAAGTGGATTCATTTTCGAAGGTATGCGAGTCCTAGCTTTAATATCCATTTGTAAACCTTTTCCAGCTACTGGATAAACTGGAATTTGACGACTTCAGAGCTATTATTTGGAAGAACTTCCGCTTGCAAATTTATTGCAAGGATGACGAATGTGCACGATGGGATCGGCTCAAATCAACGAGGTTAGAAACTGTGGAATCAAGATGAAAAAGTTTTACCAGGACCATTGCGGCAAAGGAGAAGAATGCAGTGTACTTCAACCGCATTTCTCAGGAATCCAAAATACTCGGATTTACCTCGATTGGAGACGAATTACTCAGGTTTCTTGAATAGCATAAATTTCTTTTAAGGAATTGAAAAAAATTGAAAAACTTATTAATTTTAGAGGCGAAGTAATTGTATTCGATCGACGCGCAAAACTATTATTCATTGCCGATCGAATAATTCCCCAGCAACACTTCTCATTCATGATTTCGAAGTTTGTAATTTTTCTGCCGCAATTTCATGAATTCGGCTTTTGTTTCTAGAAAACGTCACGACTTGGTAGAAGTGTTCAGCCGAGCCATTGCGCTGACTTCACCTATTTATCCACGTAAGTTGCTCAGAAGAATTTGAAAGTATATTACGAATAATTGTCTTTTCATTTCCATCAATTCCATGGCACATTTTCAGGCATTATGGCCCGCTACCTGGCTCCATACGGTGTTTATTCGAAGCAGATTCCAAACATTGAAGTTTCGCCTATGAAATTGTCAAACTTTCAGTCGGTGTGGCAGTTTTTTGTAGTTTGCGTCGGCATAATATTGTCTGTGTTCATTATTGAGATTGCCGTGTTCAATATCCTGAAGTACTTCAGGAAATGATAAAATGTTGGAAAAATTTGCAGAATGCGAAAGGTCCCCAGTAGGGTGAACATACGGCAACTCGTCTCTTCATTTCACACACATTCCTATGAGAGAAAGCCCAGAAGCATGAGAGGAAACCAATTCATCCATTCATCCCTGAAACCGGAGAACAAAAGATTCACTTGGCACACTCCTGCACCCACTTTCTCTGACCAAACATGAGACAATGTCAGAATGAATAATGTGTCTCTTCATTCCCCATGCTCCCTCGCAACTCTGGCCGGTGAGAGAGAACGAGGAATGAAGAGACGGATTATTGACAACACTATCTTGAGACTAGTGTTTTGATTCCATTCGATCATTGGGTTGGAATAGCCGGCAAGATTAACTAGTTAACATCCTTCCCGATTGTTATTCGTTCCAGAGTATATATTATAGGTGCAAACATCGACTATTTCACGTTGGTCGCTCGAGCCGCTGGGTTTACGACTGTTCCATATGAAAGAGAAATCAATACGGATCCCGAATATATAGATATAATCGGCAACGGTGAGTCTACTAGATTTTAATAAACATTCAGGAGCCAATTTAATTTAGGTACGGTCGATGTGGGGTGGGGCTTCAGAAGAATTGATCCCGATTTGTTCAAAAAGGTTAAAAAAGATATTTCTTGAATAACACATTCTGAAATTAATAGGTCTCATATGCCCTCCCAATCACCGGAATGACATACGGGTACGTTACGGAAGAAGACCGCACGGAAGTGAGAAATGTGAGAAATTTGGCTTTAAGTATCAATAAGTAATGCAAAATCTATAGAATTTCATCTTTGTTTTCTTCGACATCAACATAATTATATTCGTCATTTGCATTATCTTTGTGACCGTAATCAACTGTATTTTTGAAATGATCGAAATCTTCAAGGTGATGTTTTTTGAAGCAGAAATCACAGTTAGTTCAAGGCACGATTTCCTAATACTAAAGGGAAATCTCTTCGACGCTTGTTTAATGAACTATACTCGGGATACACAACAACTACTCCTCAGGGGTATTTAAAAATATCACGCCTGTCACGAGAGAATCGAGCTAGAATGAGAATTTCTGGGATTAGAGGGAAATTCGTAAAATGAGTTGGCATCATTTTTGACCACCTCTAGGGTGGTCCGGACATCCCTCAAAATCCCACTGTTCAAAAATTATTTTGGAGCTCCCTTCATCGGGTTGATACCATGGAGCCCCAACTTTGAACCGAATTATCTCGGTTCGGGTGCATTTTGAAGACAAATTGTTCCTAAAGTTACCCCGGCTACTTTTTGATGCTCTATCGATCTGCATCGGTTAGAAGTCATAAAAATGCTTCTGAACGGTGCTACATTCAACGAGGTATAACTAAAAAACTGTCGATTCGAGCACGTCCAGCTTTCACTATGTTGTGCACCTTGTCGAGGTCTTTCGAATGAGTGGCTTACGCAAAATATAAATAGTCCTGACGTATATTTCATTCCCTAGAAACTTTCCCGATCGTTTGAAGTTATTTTACTGTATCATTTCACACCCACACCGCGCATTTTCGCGGCCTCGGAATGGAATGAACCATTTATTTCGCATTCTCAGTTATGTTTCACCCTCATTCGTGCTCAAATTATGAAGTAAAATGACTTCAAATGATCGGGAAAGTTTCTGGGGAATGAAATATACGTCAGGACTATTTTATATTTTGCGTAAGCCACTCATTCGAAAGAGCTCGACAAGGTGCACAACATAGTGAAAGCTGGACGTGCTCGAATCGACAGTTTTTTAGTTATACCTCGTTGAGTGTAGCACCGTTCAGAAGCATTTTTATGACTTCTAATCGATGCAGATCGATAGAGCATCAAAAAGTCGCCGAGGTAACTCTAGGAACAATTTGTCTTCAAAATGCACCCGAACCGAGATAATTCGGTTCAAAGTTGGGGCTCCATGGTATCAACCCGGTGTAGGGAGCTCCAAAATAATTTTTGAGCAGTGGGATTTTGGGGGATGTTCGGACCACCCCAGAGGTGGTCAAAAATGATACCAACTCATTTTACGATTTCCCCTTAAATCCCATTCCCAGCTCGATTTTCTCGTGACAGGCGTGATATATAATTAGAGGTAACAATATTTTCAGAATGGCTCTACCTTCGCTGATCCTACTCTCGTTCTATTTTCTAGCAACTATTATCTTCGCGACTGTATTTCAATCTTTGATTACATCGATTTTAGTTTCGGACCAAGTCAAAGGTTATGAAGTGAATTCCTTCTCGAAGGTTTGCGAGTGCTGGAAATTGGAAATTGCTTTCAGTGAAATTGATGTCATGACAAAATATAACTCTGTACAGAACCATCGCGGAAAAAGGGAAAAATGATGTGTACTTCAGACGCATCACTCAATGTCAGGAATCCAAAATACTAGGATTTAGATACTTCGATCGGAGACGAATTGCTGAGGTTTCTTATATTAAAATATTCTTTCAAAATAAATATGATTCATTTTAGAAGCGAGGCAATTGTATTTGATCGCCGTGCCAGGCTGTTGTTCATTACCGATCAAATAATTCCCCAACAGCACTTCTCATTCATGATTACAAAGTTCGAATTACTGATATCGCAATCGACGTATATTTTTAGAAAACGACGATTAGTTGAAAAATTCAACCGTGCCATTGCGATGACTTCTTCCGTTTACCCTCGTGCGTTGCATTTTTCACGTCACATACAAAATATTGAAATTAAAACCAAAATGGAATATTCAAGAAACTTTTTTCAGGCATTATGGCACGCTACATGGCTTCGTATGGAATTTATTCGAAGAAGATTCCAAACATTGAAGTTTCTCCTATGAAATTGTCAAATTTCGAATCGGTTTGGCCTTTTTTCGGCGTTTGCGTCGGAATTATTATTGCTGTATTCTTTATTGAGATATTCGTTTTCTATCTCTTGAATTATGTTAGGAAACAGTGAAAATATTTATTAATCAGTCTTATGTCGACAGCCTGCCCGACAGGTTTATCAGAGAAAGTTTCAAGTTCGAATATCATGTAAGAATTTTCAATTATCACATTCTATTCACTACAAAACCAGTGCGTTGCATACTCACAATTCCTGCAGCACCAATACAAACGCACACGAGTCTGACACTCCTACACTCTCATGGTCTCTGCAATCTCTAAAGGCTCATGGAATCGTGATGTGTCAAATTCGGGCGCGGGGCTCTTTTAATGGCCCTGCACAGACCACGTTGCTGGGCGATAACTGCCCCCCCCCTTTGATCTACGTCGAGTCTAGCTTGGCTCTGTATCATTCAAAATCGTAGGCTTTCTCGAGTTAGTGAGAGATGATCTGGTTGAGCGTGCTCCTTCTCGGTACTGTAGCGGCAGCCCCGCAGACTTCGAGGAGTGGTGAGCTGACTCTCTTGATTATGCGTGCTCTCTCGTCACTCTGACCAATGAGAGAGCATGAGGAATGATGAGACGGTTTATTTTAAATTCTTACAACCCGAGTGGTAAGTCAATAAGCACCTCCAATCTGCATTTGAATTGACATCTTCGACGAGCTTGATGTCGATAAATATCAAATTTTGACATAATTGGCATCATTATAAACTTTGATTGCGTCACGATTCAAAATTATCATTTACAGATGACGAGAAGTGTTCCGAGTGTGAATTCGCCGTTCGCGTACTGCACAATTGGTGGGGAGTGGACACAATGGACAAGTGTGCAGCGGAACTCAGTACGTTTTTTTTGCTGTTTTTCATCAAAAAGTAGTTAATGTAACTAATTTATGGCAGTGTGAACTGAAAAAAAAACAAAATAAAAAATAAATTTAGTCGACACCGTCTGTCAGGATCTGGAGATCGTCGACAACTTTATTTGCGCTGGCATCGCGACGTCGTTTGCTGTGATTTTTTTCAAACTTTCTGTCTCAACCTTCCAAACTCATACTCATCTACTATTCTGGCTGTAATCATTCCTTCTTGACAAAATAATGTACTTGTCAGGACGAAGCCCAGTACATCGTTGGCGAGATTCTAATCGAACCCGAGGAGCTTTGTGGGCTTCTCGTTCCGGTATCTTATTTATTTTAAAATTTAAATTAATTAGATAATTAAATTTAATTCAGAATTGCGGCAACTTCGTTCACCCAAAGACCTTGATGTGGAATCTAACTGTTGTCGGGGGGTAAACCGCCTCTGGTTGCGCCGGAACCTATCCAGGTGCTTGAACAATCTCACATTTCGCAATACTCTGTCGTTTCTCTGACTGGTGAGAAGAGATAATGATGTTGGTGGTTGATGATATTGTGAAAAATAGTAGAATTACACACAAAAGTTCAGAAAACCGGTTCTACCCTAAAGGTGCTGCAGCTCACCGACCTGCACATTGATAGGAAATACGAGGTGAGCTCATCGAAGAAACGTATCTGTGAACACAATCAAGCCTGGCTATTCTCTGACAACTGTAAAATCGCACATATTCCTTGAAGAGATTTCGATGGGCATCTACTAGAGTTCGCAATACGAGGCGGGTAATTCGGTCTCGTAGCGGGTCGAGAGCGCGGCGAATGAAGAATGAGGCGACCCGATACCAGCCCCTTCGAATCGCGCAATTACCCGATACCGGAGAACTTTAGACAGCTGTAACTCAGACCTAAATGAACCGAATCGAAAAATATTTTGGCATGTGACATTGCTAAGTGCACTCTATCGATAAACGTAAAAACAATGGAAAGAAAATGATTTTGAAATTTTGGCTCGTTGGAGGTTCGGAACCGGAAAATTTGATCTGCATCAAGCGTGATTGAGTTGACATCGTTCGGCGCAACTCCTGAAACCATTTTGAGCTAATTTCAATGACTTTAAACAAAATCAAACCTCTAGGGAGTAATGAGAAAGATGGACGAACTCGGTAAATCCACTAGCAACCACTCACTAGTCCGGCGCACAGGCGAAATGATGAGAATAATTGGTCTCACTATGTAAAGCGCGCAGTTATAGATCGCGAAACTTGCGAAAGCATGACTTTTTGTCGTCCGGTATCGGGTAATAGACGAAACTTCACGGGCCGGCCCGTCATTTCTCTCCCTCTCATTCTTCATTCGCGGGGCCCCGTGGTATCGGGTCGTATCGTTTATCGCACTCTAGCATCTACTTTATCGGAATAGGATAAATTGTCAATGTTCCAGGTAGGTTCAGAGGCCAAGTGCGGTCAGCCCTCCTGCTGTCGCCCGTTCGATGATCCCGATGTGAGTTGAGAATAGGGAAAAAAATGTTCTCCTCATTTCGCGTGCTCTCTCGCTCGTCTGATCGGCAAGATAGGATGCGAAATTAAGAGACAATTTCTAACCAAGCCATCCCTAGTAGAGCGATTTTCCTGAGAACTTATGTTTTGAGATTGATACGGCAAACAAATGGATAGCAAATTATCTCGATATTTCAGGAAGTATTTATTGTCGAACCAAATGACAACAGCAGGAAGAAGCGAGATGCACCAGTGTCGATGCCTGCTGGTGAATTATTTTTAAAATGCTTTATGGATAAGTTGCCATTCTTGCTCCTGTTTGCGATTTCTATCGCAACGGTGTACATCGGTGAACTGTGGGAACTTTTGCAGTCCTCAATTTTCAGGCAAATGGGGCACTGTGGCCGATTGCGATGCACCGTACTGGTTGTACGAGGATATGTTGGACCACATCGCTAAAGTGCACAAGGATGTAATAAATTAATTAGATATTAAATAATATTTTTAGTTTAATAAACGTAATTTCAGCTCGACTACGTGGTAGTCAGTGGCGACTACGCATCGCACGCTGATTGGGACTATACAAGGGAGCGGCACATGGTAAATGCTGAGCAATGTATTGCATTCTACTAGGCTGGTTTTTTTTTTCGATTTTTCGGCAACATATTACAAACATATTGAAATTTTTTGCAGTCGCTTATCCGCGATATCGCGGATACGATCAGACAGAAGCTGCCCAACATCCCATCGTATTGGGCTATCGGCAATCATGAGGGAGTTCCGTGTGATAGGTAATACTTTCAACATTATTGTTCAAGCGTTATCACAAATTCTTAAAATAGCAGCAAATGTTTAACTGTAATTATCGTTATAATTTTTTAATTGTTGTTGTAAACAAAAAAATATTTGTGAATGTCTCCAGTTTCGCACCTCACTTCACGCCCGAGCGTTTCCACATGGACTGGTTGTACGGGACGATGGCCGATGCGTGGAAGGAATGGGTGCCCGAGGACCAGATGGACATGGTCGTTTAGTGAGTCTATTCACACGATAATTGTTGATAGAAGAGCATCGAAACTCCTTATTTCTATTTTCCATGGTAGATGAATAATTGAATTGCATTGGAGTGCTACAATCCATCATTATGAACATGTCGAACGAGCGATGACTTTAGTGTCCGGATTTATATGTACTCTGAGCAAGTAATGACAGCCTTGTTGATGTATTCTAACTTGAGCAATGGCTGCTACATGCGCAAGCTGTGGCCGGGTCTCCGTCTTATCTCGCTCAACAACGGATATGGAGATGGCATGAACTTGTGAGTACGGTTGGCAGAATGGATAGTCCGTCTCTTCATTTCTCTCTCTGACCGATGAGAGAGTACGATGAATGAAAAGACGAATTCTTCAATCTGACAACGTTTTCTCACGCAAAAGCTGGGCGTATTCAGACATATCGATGTTGTTTGTTTGGAACTAGACATCCTAAAAATCTAATGCTTTCAGTTTCCTCTACGTGAACCAGACCGATCCGGACGGCACGATGAGCTGGTTTCAGGAGCAGTTGCTTGAGGCGGAGAGGGCGGGCGATAAGGTAAATCACAATATCTTTTTCACGTTTTTTTCGTTTGTGCGCTAGGTTTTGCACTTCATCGCTCTTTCAGAAGCTGTTTGAAATTATGAAGAATGGAAATTGATAGAAGATAAAATGGATCCATTAATTTTTGTACACAGGTGCACGTCGCCGCTCACATCCCCGGCGGTAAGGGCGACCTGGAGGGATGGGCACTGAATTACCATGCTGTTGTCAATAGGCAATTGTTCTTCTATCTCAAATTTTCAATTGTCGGTCCCACGTCAAACATTTACAGTATCATCTACTAGAATTAGGAGAATGACAGTAAAGTGAAGGATGGGCGCTGAATTCTCACATTTCACAATACTCTTCTATTTTTTGACGGGCGTGGCATACTAATATTTTTAAATATAAATACAGATTCGAAGCCACGATCACCGCCCAGTTCATGGGCCACACGCACTCGGAACAGTTCAACATGTACTATGAGGATCCCGATGTGATGCTGTGTTTCAACATATGCTTTACCCTTCATATTTGTTTCTCGGTGCATTATGCAAATAGATAGCATTCGACCCTGTGCCCGTCATATAATGATGAATTTAATTGAAATCATCAGAGAGCACTATTTGCTTTCCTTTGAAACATGAGTCGTTTGCAGGATGCCTCGACCCGCCCGATCGGCGTCACTTACGAGGCGCCCTCGCTTACGCCCTACTCCGACTATTTCCCCGCCTATCGTGTATATGAGATAGAGGGGAGATATGACGGATCGGAATATGTGAGATCAATCCCCTTTTATAACACTCTTATACCGAAGATGTTGATTGCAAGAACGAGTGGATAGCTTGCATGTTTAGGATAAATTTTTAACAATATCGTAAGAAATTTTTTGAAAAATGTGTATTTTTCTCAGTATTTCAGCGAGTTATCGACTGGTCCGAGTATTATCTCAATCTAACAGAAGCCAACGCCGCGCCAGACCAACCGACGCAGTGGAAGACACTGTATGCGAGTGTGCTGGAGGAGTATGGAATGAAGGTAAATATTTAAAACTCGAAAATTGTCGAAATAAAACTCTTCACATTAGAAGCAATTCAAGGAAATGGCAAAGAAAGATTTTTTTTAATTGCTTTCTTAAATTTTTAAATATTAAAATAATATAAATTGTCAGGACGTCTCTCCCCTCTCGTGGGACAATCTTATCACGCGAATGGTCACTGATGAGAAACTATTCGAGAAATACAGAAAGTGAGTTTAATTAATAATGCCTTCCGAAATTACCCCTTGAATCATCCGATTTTGAGACATTATCTCGCGTCTGCAAAATCTGTGGAAAATGAGCCATATTCACGTGTTTTTATGTTCAATATTCCTTACAGGAACTTCTATCGTATGGATCGGGGCGATGTGTGTGAATGGGACTGCAGGAGGGATTTGTTGTGCTCGGCGAGGAAGTCGCACGACTCGGATAAAATTTGCAGCGATCTGCCGCCAGGTTGGGGACTATGTATTACTTAAAAATAAAAAAATATAGAAAAAAAATTGCAAAAATTCAGCAACAACCGCGGCGAAGGCGGCTAGCAACTCTACGAAAGTGCACAAGAAATCATCACGAGTGCAGTGCGAAAAGGAGGTGAGCGTGTAATTTAATTTGTATTAATTTAATTTGAAAAATCAGATTATCGAGCGAGCTCGTGCGGTTGTGCAGAAAAGGGCGACAAAGTCCGGCAAATCCGAAGGAATTTGTCGAACTTGAATACGAATTGATACATTTATCGAGAAATGCAAGAATAAAGAAGTTTATTTATTGTGTCCATCGCACTCGATCCGAATAAATTGAAACGGTTCGTCGTAGTCTTTCTGATTTAGGCCTTTCACAGAAGATTGCGAACCTGCAATATTTGAAATCACTCATTAATCAATAACTATGTGTTATACTTACCCCATAAGGAAATAGATGGTGTTATGTGAGCAATAGAAAGCTGATAAAATGACATTGGTGGGAAGGATTTTATAGATAATTTCGAGCAAGATAAGAAATGGGGGAGGATGGAGATCATGGCATTGAGTGGGTCAATAGCGACTACAAACAGGTGTGTACAACTCTCATCTATGGATGAATACTCGTGAAATGTTCCCGATGTATTCCCTATTTTCTCATGCCATAATTTAACAATAGACTCTGTATATGGCAACAACACAAACATAAAATAATTATTTTTACAAATTTCGGATCGTATCATAAATGCGCTTGTTATGCGCCAGCAACAGCCAACAGAATTTTTGGCAATTCCCTGGAAAAATAACAGAGCATGCCTTAACTTCTAGTAAATATTGATCTATTAATCTTCAGAGTCACAAATCAGTTAATTGCTTGATCTCTCGAACGCCGTACATTTTATGACTTCCAGTTGTCTACCGTACCCTCTGGCGTTCATCATTTACGGCTTCCGTCTGGGAAACCTCCGATCTCTACCTGACCCATCCGATCTGAGACGGAAGCCTGTATATATAGTATCCAATATCGGGTCCATGATAATTCCATTTTACTTTTGTCCTCGAAGAATGTCGTTCTTCTCTACTGCCAAGACTGAGTTCGCCGTTTCTTCTTCCATCAAGCCCCAGCAGAATCCCGAGATGCCCTCACGCAAGAGGAAATGCGACGAGCTGATGGATCAACGTCATCCAATCAAGGTTTGCATATTTTTTTTTTAGTTTCGGTTGTCATTTATCTATTGAAAACCTCCAGTAAATCATTATCCCATTTTCAGAAGCCTCTTTTCAACAAGGACCTCTATGACGCAGCGGATCTTCTTCCAGTAGACCTGACTCTGTCCAAAATCAATAATAACGATGGTGAGTTGTTTATCATTAATAATCTTTTCTGTAGTAACTGGACTAGCAGTGATTTTCGAAGTATTTTGTGCGTCTTGAAAAACTGCTTGATTGTATCGCTGTTGTGCAGCGTTGATTTACCCTACCATTTCTAACCGATAACAGCTGGCTTCACCACTGAGTTCCACCTAGCGTTGTCTGATGAATGTAAAATCGCTTGAAGTGGATACACCGTTTTAACTGATATTTCGTTTCAGTCGAAAAGCGCAAATCATTCTGGTACTACATTTTGTGTATGCTGATGGACACGCAGAACAAGAATGTGATCGCGTGGACTGGAAAGGGCAGAGAGTTCTTGTAAGTTGTTCACTTTTTAATCTACTTGCCACTGATTTTGACTAACTCTAAAGAAAAAAATTTAAAAAAAAAGGAAATTATGATTTGAGCCGAGATAATTGAAGTTATCATTGAGACAAAAGTCAGTTCTTGAAAAATGAATTTCAGTATCCACGATCGCAATGAGCTCGCGGCAAGATGGTGTCACTATCAGGGCAATCAGAAAGTGAGTATATTTTTATTTTTATTATTTTTAAATGTTTAAATATTCAATTTAATTAATATTTCAGTTCAAATGGCAATCGGTCCTTCGTCTGTTTCGTCTCCAAACAGAGCGAGGAATCATCGCTCGATTGGGCCCACGGGGAGGGCACAACGCAATGTTGCTCTTCGCTTTTATCACTGAGGTTTTGTGTATTTCATTTTTATAAGAGCGAAGTGATACCACTAATTTTGATGCAAAATCATGCCATCAAAACATGTGAACATGGTAATATATTTATCATATAAAATAATACATTTATTTCAGCCCTCCGTTCACATCGGATACACGCGAGAGCAACTCGACATGTTTATTACTGATAATAAAGTGGTTCGTCATTTATTCCTTGAGATTTCACTTGTTTGGCATATCTCTTTCATCTTTTACAAAGATTTACTTACTCGATTTCTATAGATACTATTATAGATACTATAAAATTATTAAACAATTTCAGGCGCAGCCAACTGGATTCAGCTTCTACCTCTCCTCGCTGTCGAAGCAACCTTCGAGATCAACTCCTTCCTCGACTACTTCATCCGCCGACGACAATCAACGTGCCTCAGAATCCCCCGACTCCATCAGCCCGACTTCACCCATGTCGTCAATCCCATTCACGATGCCTTCACTCTCTCCCTCTGAATCCTCGGCCATACAGTCAACCCCATTCATGATGCCTTTTACCTTTCCCTTCTATCCCATCACCGTTCCTGGCATGTATTCCCAATATTTTAAGCTTCTCATATCAGTAGAGAAAACCCCCGTCGCACAGCACAAGTTCTCTATTGACAGCATTCTTGGACTATAGAAGTCGTTAATTACTAATTATTTTGGCCTAACTCGCCTCTCGGTTAATATTTCATATTTAATATGTGACAGGTACACTAAATAAATCATTATTTACCATTGTTATCTTTCAATTCGGAGGAATCTTTATTCGTACACTGTACATCAGACTGTGCACCAGATAATATTAACTTTGTTTCAAACAATGCACTTTCCATCCGCTCGATTCTTCTTCATCTGGTGCTTGGAGACGACTTTGCGAGCGCGAGCGAGAATCTACAATAATGTTTTTTTCTGCAATTCTCTTCACTCCTCCTTGGAGAACTCTGCATTAGGCTTCACTTTTTTTGGAGTTTTTTTGACGCGATGATCCCCAATTGTAGATAGACAATTTAAAAAAAATGTGTTGCAGGAAATATAAATTCAATAACCTCCTCCTTGGTCGGCACTTTCTCCACATTGGGAGTTATCTTTCTTCTCTTTGACTTTCTCGCGATCGATGAGGAAGAGAGGGCGGACACACGACGACCGCCCGAGGGAGGATCTGAGATGAGAAGATCAGATAAGAGTGAGGGAATTTAGAATGAATTCTTCTCATTGGTCAATGTCATGCACGCTCCATTTATGTTCATTGATGCAGGGATAATGCTCCATGCCTTTGGTTCGAAATTCATATAGACGATTTGACCTTTTATTCTGTATCTTAAGCATCTTCCGAGACACTGTTCAGTCATGATTGGAGTTCTCTTTTTGAAAAATTGACGAAACAATGGCTCACCGAGTGGCAGATCATCACATATCGGCGTGAAGTGATGGTTCTTTCTTGCCGAGCAAAGGAATCCTCTTCTACACGACCAATCACAGTCGCCCTTGTCCGTCTGACGGTAGAAGTTCCTGGGAGAGAGAGAGAGATCAAAGATCAAGTATTATCCCGCTGTCTACCACATGCAATTCAATCTTTTCTAAAAAATTGTTTTTTTTCATCGGCTAAATGTAATTCAAAATTGGGTGATAAGACCATTCGGAATGATTCGGATAAAAAAATTGACTGGCCACATTTTGCACAGAGTTTCACAATTTGTGGATCCTTCGTGAATTGAATGATTTAGAAAAAGAGAAGTGCTCCTCACTTTCTGTATCTCCCGAACAATTCGTCGTCCGTGATCATCTTCGTGATGAACTTGTCCCATTCGACGGGCGAAGCATCCTGATAGGGGAGGGTTACGATAGCATTGTACCAGCAAAGGAGGATCTCTGGTAATCAAACAGCAAACTCGATATTTCGAATATTATATTCACATTACACGAGAGAAATACAAAAGGTTTCAGAAGCATCTCAAATTCGCATTTGTTTAGCGATTCGAGTATCGTACATCGCCCACATTACCGAACAAACGAACATTTTTTACTTTTTTTACTTTTTTTAAAGTCAGCGAATTCGCATCGAATATTCCTAATTATTGTTTCATATTTTTTGTCCACCCACAATTCCGCGTGATTTTTATTATTGAACGGTGAAATATTTATTTAAATGGGTGAAAAATTGGAGCCGCATGAGCGAAAAGTGATGCCGGAAGGGTGATTACTGTAGAGCCGGCGTTTAGGCTTTACTTGGAGCCAGCTGCCCCACTTTTCGCCACTTTCGACTCCAATTTTTCACCCATTTAAATAAATATTTCACCGTTCAATTTTAAAAATCACGCGGAATTGTGGGTGGACAAAAAATATGAAACAAAAATTAGGAATATTCGATGCGAATTCGCAGACTTTAATAAAAGTAAAAAAAGTAAAAAATGTTCGTTTGTTCGGTAATGTGGGCGATGTACGATACGATATTTTTCTTATAAATCAAAATATAATACACTCACGGCCATCTCATACTCGTCGAGCACACTTGCGTAGAGGGTCTTCCACTCGGGGTCCTTCGATGGATTGGCATTCGCTTCGGTGATGTTCACGTAGTACTCAGCCCAGTCGATAACGCGCTGAAAGCGAATATTATTTGCTTTTTTTTTTATGTATTTTGGGAAAAACATCGCCAATATCACAACTTTGTTAGGACACTGTTTTGTTTCGCAATAAGCTTTGATCTCCTTATTTCGCGCACTCGTGACCCGACCGGTCGAAAGACGGTGCGGAATGAAGAGACGGATATTTTTAGCTCTACATTATGTGCATTTGCGTCGTGAAATGGATCAACGCGCTTACAACCAATCTTGATTCTTGAGAAAAAAAGGGAAAGGGAATGCAACATACATATTGCGACCCAGCGTACTGTCCCTCGATCGTGTACACTCTGTAGGCGGGGAAGTACTCCGAGTACGTGGTTAGGGAGGGAGCGGACCAGGTGACTCCGGTGGGACGGGAGGAGGCGTCCTGAAAAATAAAGTTTTTTAAAAGTTAAAACTACCGTTAATCGTTTCCCCATTTCGAACGCTCTTACGCATCTCTGACCAATTAAAGTGTACACGAGCACACAAATTCAAGCATTTTGCATTTCAAGAGCAACGAAAGATATCTTGGTTCAGGTTTTCTTAAATACTATAAAATGCGAACATCCGGATTCTCGTAGAACATGTTAAACTCCTCCGAGTGCGTGTGCCCGAAGAACTGCGCCGTGATCGTGTCCTCGAATCTGGAATTATATTTGTTATCTATTTTCGGAATTCAATTTCAAAGGGTCTTAAAATAACAATAACAACAACAACAACAACAACAATAACAACAACAACAATAACAACAACAACAACAATAACAACAACAACAACAACTGACCTATTGACGACCTTGTAGTAGTTGATCGCCCATCCCTCCAGTGCCTCGCCGGAACCGCCGGGAATGTGAGCGACCACGTGAACCTGTAATAAAAAAATCATTATTATAATAAATCTACTGAAACGTTTCCGAAGACTAGCTTTTTCGTCGTGGTCTACACAAAAAAGAGCCAATTTTATCACATTATCCGGCCTCGGTCCATATTATCACGAAGTTTTCGGATTAGAAATATGTCGCATTATGTGTTCAGATTCAGTCCACCTAAAGACGGTATTTCTGAGCTATTGATCACCTTATCTCCCGCCTTCTCCGCCTCTACCAGCTGATTCTGGAACCAACTGAGGGAGCCGTCCGGATCGGTCTGGTTCACGTACAAGAAGCTAAAAATTTTAATTTAATTTTAAAAATAATTATTTTCGGAAATACTAAATTCAATAATCTCACAAATTAACGTGGTCTCCATAGCCGTTGTTCAGGGAAATAACGCGGAGTCCTGGCCACATCTTGCGCATGAAGCATCCCATGCTGAAATGGTGTTATTTGTAGAACGGTCATGAAATTCTATTCTGCTTGATAAACTGAATTCGTGACTACGTTTGGAAAACTGTATCCTGACAAGCATAAAAAATGCTATTATTTGAAGCGCCATACCACGTTATGCCAATATGTTTGGTTGTATTGTATTCGTGACTTCGTTCGGATAACTGAATTCCGACAAGCATAAAAGTCCATGAAATGCAGATGCTAGACCATTCATAACATGCTCTTCAAACATATCCTAATCGTGCTGGCACTCGTTACGGTTTGTCGATTACGTAATTTCTGAAGAACCCATTTCCTCCCAGATTCTCATCGACCGTTCCTCTGGTTTCGCTCGAAAAGTGAAGCATCGCTCTCGCAGGTGAGTCTTTCGCATTAACTTGTCATTTGACGAGACGGCTTCTTCTGACAGCCCTACTCATTATTTTTTCTTTATTTTTCGAAATGCGAGTTTTCGAATTTAGGGATGGTGATTCTGATGATGATGACGATGGGCCGACTTCTGGAGACGGCAAGGCGAATGAGGAAGGCGTCAACGTTGAGATAGTTTCAACAACGACTACTACCGTTGCTCCTGAAGGCGGCTCGGGATTCAGCCTTCTGTGGCCCATTATTACCATTTGTTTGCAACCAAGAAATCCTTGAACCAGACCTAACCATTCAGGGGGCTACTTGAGATCACTCGGTGGAAGCTTTTTCCATTGGGTTGACGAACTGGAGGCGAAATATTCGGCCAAGGATGATGTAGTTTGTCCTTGCTAAATGGTGAATGAAATAAGCTGTTCAGGGTACGTCTCATGCGCTGGGCGGAGCTCCAACGGGAGACGGAGGAGGTGGAGGAGCGCCGTCGATGGCTGATGATGCTGATGATAGCTGACGACGAGACGATAAATATTGCTTCCTTATCAATGTTTCAATGTTCTTATCTTATGTCCTTTCGAAAAATACCCCGTTCATCTACTTGAACGAGTGAAAAATCGTATTCATCTGCTCTGGGGGGACTAATGAAATAAAATTGCATTGCGCATGTTCAATGATCGATTTAGCATTTGGTATTTTTATGTGCGCCTATCTCTTCAGATTATAAATAAATTGATGAATTACTGACTACCAGACGGTATCCATCTGATCCTCGGGCACCCATCCACTCCACGCATCCGCCATCGTTCCGTACAGCCAGTCCATGTGGAACTTCTCCGGCGTGAAGTGGGGCGCGAAACTACAATTATAAATATTAAATATATAATAATAAATAATTAATATTAAAATAATTTCGAAAATGGATTTGAATTTTGCATGAAGATTTCAAGAAATGATTAGACCGATCAGGCCTCTGGTCGAGATCAAAGATCAAAGATCACCTGTCGATGGGAACTCCTTCATGGTTGCCTACGGCAAAGAACGTAGGCAGGTTGTTCAGACGAGCGCGGATGGTGTCCGAGCTGTTCTTCACCATTTCCTGCATGGGAGTTGCTTGGTTTTGTGAAATTTTTTGAAAAAGCACATGGTTTGAGAGACGAAACGTTGTTTATAGTTACAACTAGTGAGAGACTAGATGATATTTGGACTGTGAAAATGCAAGTCTACGCAGTTGTTCAGCACAGACCTAACGAAACAGAGCGAATGCGGAAATAGTTTCATATATCATATTTTTGTGAACTTGCGTTTTATACAGTTCGAGCGCTGTGTATCTAGAATGAAGCGAGTTTTTTTTTTGAAAAGATAAAGAGATTTCTCAGAAGAATTGACACCTGATGCCTCTCCCTTGTGTAATCCCAATCGGCGTGTGACTCCAGATCCCCGCTGACGACCACGTAGTCGATCTATTTTATCACTTATTATTTTTTAATAATTTAAATAATTTAGTTAATTAAATATATATTTTACATCCTTATGCGTGGCGGCAATGTGGTCGAGCATGTTGGTAAACAGCCAGTACGGCGTATCACAGTCGGCTACCGTACCCCACTTGCCTGAAAGTTATTGATTATAAATTTTTAATTTCGTAAATAATATTACCAGCAGGCTGCACGATTTTATCCGCAGCGTTGTTCGTGTTAGGATTTTGCATGAAGATTTCCTCAAATGTTTGTGCGGATTTGAAAATTGGCCAATGGGCGAGATCAGAGACCAAAGATCAAAACGAAACTCACTTCGGGATCTTCAATCGGTCGGCAGCACTGCGGCTCACCGCACTGGGCCTCAAGACCGACGGTGTATTTCCTGAAATTACGTCATCATAAGGCAATTAGTAATTGGAACTATCGTACATTGCCCACATTACCGAACAAACGAACATTTTTTACTTTTTTTACTTTTTTTAAAGTCAGCGAATTCGCATCGAATATTCCTAATTATTGTTTCATATTTTTTGTCCACCCACAATTCCGCGTGATTTTTAAAATTGAACGGTGAAATATTTATTTAAATGGGTGAAAAATTGGAGCCGCATGAGCGAAAAGTGATGCCGGAAGGATGATTACTGTAGAGCCGGCGTTTAGGCTTTACTTGAAGCCAGCTGCTTTACTTTTCGCCACTTTCGACTCCAATTTTTCACCCATTTAAATAAATATTTCACCGTTCAATTTTAAAAATCACGCGGAATTGTGGGTGGACAAAAAATATGAAACAAAAATTAGGAATATTCGATGCGAATTCGCAGACTTTAAAAAAAGTAAAAAAAGTAAAAAATGTTCGTTTGTTCGGTAATGGGGGCGATGTACGATACCTGTCAATGTGCAGATCCGAGAGATGCAACACCTTGAGCGTGGGCTTGGTCTTCTGAAATATCATTGAAATTGTAATGTTTTTGATCGAAATTTTGATCGATTAACTCACATCAATAGGCTTGGCAGCTGCTTTGGGCGGCTTATTCGGTGCGATCGAGAGGTTCCACGATTGCGTTAGAGGATTGACGAAATTTCCGCAGCCCTGAACCGTTTTTGATTTTGTGCACTTTTTGTGCACTACACTTGTGAGTGTGTCAGTTTAGTGCGAGAGTGAGAGATAGCGCGCTCCCAGTTGCCAGAGATCATGAGCTGTTCTGGCCGAGTGGTCTAAGGCGCTGCGTTCAGGTCGCAGTCCACTTCTGTGGGCGCAGGTTCGAATCCTGCGGACAGCATAACCTTTTGCCCCCTAGTTCATGCACTTTTTTGCAAGTGATTACGATTGCATTCAAGGACTTTCTGGTTAGCGCACGCTGGATCGACTTCTATTTGTAGTATTTTACAAGACGAATGTTTCATGCTCTCGAGCTACAGCTTCTTTTCCCACATGTGATAGTTTGACCATACGCTATTTAATCGTCCAATCTATTTTCGTTTTCATTATGTGCTTGTTCCAGTTCAAACTCACATCAATCAGCAGTCCGCACAATTCCTCGGGCTCGATGAGAATCTCGCCGATCACCCACACCGCTTCGTCCTCACAATTTATTTATTGTTTTATTAATTAAATTAGCGAACATACAGCGAACGCGCTCGCAATGCCCGTGCACACAAAGTGGTCTTCGATCTGTAGGGTCTCGCAGATCGAATCAACTGAACGGAGCCATTTTCGCATTAAAAAATTAAGTAAGTACAATTTAAATTCAATTTTTGTCAAATAATAAAAATATGCTGACTAAATTCCTCGGCGCACTCATCCATCGTGTCCGATCCCCACATGTTGTGGATAACGCGAACGGCAAATTCGCAAGTGGAACAGGAGGTTTCTGAAATTATTTGTTTTATTTTTTATTTGAATTGTATTTATTCAAAAAAATGGTTGTTTCTCTAAAGTTTCGAAATGTTTCGAACATAAAATCAATCAAGAAGCGCAGTGAATTGCATATTGCTCACCCAGATTCGAGACCTTTGCAGCGGGCGCAGCAAGGCTGGAGCCGAGCAGCAACAAGCTTGCTGCAAACAGCTGTCGCAGCATTTGTTGTCTGAAAATAGAGAAATGCAAATGGTGAAATCCCGTGACGAACAGCCACAGTTTACGCTAAATCGTCGGTGTTTATGGAATTCGTAATTGAGAGATCAAAGGATGTCAGAGTATTGGAAAAGGGACGCCGCACGGCGGAGTCTGGTCACCGATACTGACAGGATCGCAGATATCTCAAGGAATGGGTTATTGCCACACTCTCAAGCAACGTGGCCAGACCGATGATCAAAGGCTGCCCGACGGTCCTTATCGCAGCACTGATTTTAGCATCGATCTCCTCGGTTCTCATGCTATTTCCTCTCCCTGACAGCCAAATTGTTCCCGAATTGTGTATACTAGCGATTCCAAAGTCATTCAATAATGACGCGATCGCTCTCGGGTAACACGAATAGTTATGGCCTATTGTGCTCGATAGTCTGCGAGGGAGGAAACTAGAGTCGATTTTGTGCAAAATGCAACGAATTGAAGGTAAAAGAAAATTCACACAAACAATTTACGGAGATTTTTAAGATTTTTATTGAATCGGTTGTTCAACCTTTACAGAATGGAACTCCATTAGCTTGAAATTTGATTTTCAGCACGTCAGTGAAGTTCAAGTTCTTTGTATGATAAATCGTTGCCGCGGTCTGGTTATGGACGTCTTCAATTAGAATACTGCGCACCGACATTTCGTTCGCAACTTGGTACTGAAAATAATGAAAAAAAATAAAAAAATAAAAAAAATAATGCGCCTATTTATTTCGTTTATGGTTTTACCTGATTAGCTTCGAAACCGGTTAGCAATTGGTTCCAGGATATTTCTGTAGACGATATTTCCCACTCTCCACAGACTCTCAGTTGAAGGCGAGCCTTTTTTGAAAAAGTATTTTACAATAAGATATACAATTTATTCAGGAAATACCTTGATTATTTCAGGCAAACAATTCGCACTAATTTTGAGCTTTTTTGCTTGTAAATTAGTATACTTTGATAGATGATTGCACGTATCGCTGTTGACTTCCTGCATTTGAATATTTAAATATTTAAAAAAATGCTTATTTATTTGTTCAAATGGTACTCAACAAACCATGAGAATGTCATCATCAATGAGATAGAGACTGGGAGATTTCGTCGATTGTGCGTATTTATTCATGAAATCAATGGTCACAGCTCCACGTGTGCTCCGAAAGAGATCCGTACATTTTTGTAGGGATCTAGAGTTAATGATTTCAGAATAAATAAGGAGCTGGATTTTGAAAGAATAACTAAATAACTGCATATTTTCAGGTTTTTTTAAGAAGTTATGATTTTTCAAATTTACGGTATAGATACAGCATCTTTGAAAAGAGTGGGATATTCTCAAAAAATCTTCATTTTTTTTCTGTTATTATTAGAAAATTATGTACTTTTTTGATAAGGTTACCTCGTTTTGAGGGCCGAGTCCCATGAAAAAAAAGACTTCGATGGGCTTCATGGAACGAATTAATTGAAGAAATCTGGAATAAGATATAAATATCTGTAGAAATAATCTTCCGTATTTAAAAACTAAATTGTACTGTGAATGAAACTGCAAATCTAACCTATTCTTGTTTTCCGCCGTTGTGTAGCAAATTCTGTCAAACTCGAAGTTTGATTCATGATCTGCGAAAATCTTCTCGCAGTGATCCATGAACGAATTATCAATAACTATTTGCAAACAATGAACGGAAGGAAAGCTCGTCCTTGGGGATCTTTCTTTACAGACGACATTTCTAGAAACCGCCCTATACCTATGTATAAATACAACCGAGATAAATAAAATTACATATTTTCATTTTGTTTAATTCTATAGCACGCGTCTTCTGAGAGAATGCAGGAAAATGAGACCCCCGAGGAACTAGGAGCCCAAAGTTTGAGCATTATCGATGAAATTTTTGTGGTAGACTATATTAGAGATAAGAAAACTTTCATAACAGAACTTTTGTCCCAGAACCGTCATTTAGGTATTTTCCGGTTCTGGATCCGGCTATGTCATATCTCAGCTCCCAGTGCAGCTAGAGACCTCCGGTTTTTTCAAAAAATGCGGAAAAATATTCTGAACAACTTTTATATTCACACTGAAGAAATTGGATAACTTTTTCAGGTCGAAAAACATGAAAAACTGTTTTCAAAATCAGAAAATAATGTGCCCTGGAAAGGGGACCCCCCTGTTTACTGGATTTTTATTTCATTTTTAGAATCCCCATACTCAAGTTAGTTTAGGAAAAATTCAACCTAAGGGCTAGACCCGTGGCCTAACCTTTCGGAAGCCAGAAACTGTCAAAAATCGGCTATTTTTCATAAAAAGTCAAAGTTTGAGGTTCCAGAACTTCAAATTTGTGACTTCTACTAAGGTCCATGTACCTTAAAATTACTTGCATGGACACAAAAAACATTTCCTGAGATTTTGAGAGCATTCTGTGAACATAAATTTTTATCCAAAAATTCTATTTTTCATCAAAAAAAAAATTAAAAAATCTTGAAAAATTTAAGTTCGCAAAATGCTCTCAAAATCTCAGGAAATGTTTTTTGTGTCCATGTAAGTAATTTTAAGGCAAATGGACCTTAGTAGAAGTCACAAATTTGAAGTTCTGGAACCTCAAACTTTGACTTTTTATGAAAAATAGCCGGTTTTTGACAGTTTCTGGCTTCGGAAAGCTTAGGCCACGGGTCTAGCCCTTAGGTTGAATTTTTCCTAAACTAACTTGAGTATGGGGATTCTAAAAATGAAATAAAAATCCAGTAAACAGGGGGGTCCCCTTTCCAGGGCACATCATTTTCTGATTTTGAAAACAGTTTTTCATGTTTTTCGACCTGAAAAAGTTATCCAATTTCTTCCGTGTGAATATAAAAGTTGTTCAGAATATTTTTCTGCATTTTTTGAAAAAAACCGGAGGTCTCTAGCTGCACTTGGAGCTGAGATATGACATAGCCGGATCCAGAACCGGAAAATACCTAAATGACGGTTCTGGGACAAAAGTTCTGTTATGAAAGTTTTCTTATCTCTAATATAGTCTACCACAAAAATTTCATCGATAATGCTCAAACTTTGGGCTCCTAGTTCCTCAGGGTCATGCAATCTCTCAGAAGACGCGTGATAGCTTATAAAAACACACGCAGAGCTGATGCGGACCATAACTTCGAAATCCAATCGGTCGATCAGTGTGTTTCAAGTAGAAATCAATGTAATGTGAAATTGAAGCCTTGAGAACGTGATCACCATTTTCCTCCTAGAAATTGATTCATTTTTGTATTCCGGAATTTGAACAATAATTAGAATACCTGGACGAGCACCAGTTCCCTTGCCTCTTTCTTATTTCGTGATTTTCGAAATTTATCAGCAACAATTTTTAGTTTTTGACTCACAGTTGCAATCTTATCAAGATCTCTGCTGAAAAAAATAATATTGAGAAGTTCATCGAAACCAGTGCTGGAATATCCTCGAGGAAGAATATGACTGGTTGCAGACTTCATGGGGATAGACAGAGTTTACTGCGAACATGTAGCCAACGATTGCCGCCTCAAAACAGTACAACTCTGTTTTTCGGTTCGTAGAGCTGATGTATTGTACCAGAAGAGCGCTAAAGAAGGTAAAAGCGGCGAGAACGAAAGCCAATTCGAGACGACGACCGAAGAAAAGCGAGATAAGCCGGCAGAAACCAACAGCCTGAATAATTAAATTAAAAACTAAATTATAAAACTTTTCACACAGCTAACAAAATGAAAAAAAAACGCTTCGTTTTGTGTTTCAAAGGAAAAATGGTTCAAAGTCGGTCTTAGCATTACTCACGACAAGCGTGTTATAGGACATGAAATTGAGTGCTGCCATGTTCAATTTCACAATTGAGCACCAGATAATTGTCGTTTCGTAGTCCTGTAATTATTTATTTTATTTCTATACATCAATTGTTTTTGTGTTGTATCCTTTTACCTCCATAACGGCTATGCTAATCCATGTGTAGAATATTGTCTGTGGTAGGGTGAGGAAGAATTGAGCGTACGCTGAGAAAACGATCGTTGTCTGCAATACAAATATTTGTTCAAATGCACAATTTAGTCTCTTATGAATGCATTTTCGTTGCAAAAGTCATGTAACGACAATGTCAATTTGTTAATCAATAATTAACCTTGTAGTACTCGTGGATTCTCGGGTCGCGTTTTGCGCAAAAAGCAATGAAGAGTACGGGGAGGTACGACAAGTACATAATAACGGCGTTTCGAACGGCCGCTGGACGATAGTCACCACGATACAATGCGGGATACGTGTAGTAGTCGTGAGCGTCCGGATAGAATGGAAAATTTTCTCTTGCGGTTGTCTTCTGAAATTAATAATAATAAATAGGAATGGATATTAATGACATGAATTGGCAGTTTTAACGGTAATGTAGAAACTCCTAAAACATACGTTTAATAGCCATTCATGCCTTTCCGGATCCATCATTTCGTCACAAGGGAGGTAGAGAGAGAGGAGAGCCTCTTATAATCGATGAAAGGTGAGAAATGGCCTCGTACGTGCGAGGACTACGCACGTTCCCACACGTAAAACATACCGATCGGCAACCATGGCAAATTATGATTGGCCCTGCCTCTCTCATTTTACCACACCCCCTCACTTCTCTGACCGACGAGAGAAATGGTAAATTTGCCTGGTGGGTGGGGGTGGGGGGGGGTCCTCAGATATTATTGAGTAAATACAAACTTCTAATCACCATAGTACGATAAATGAATCCACATATCCCGAAGAGTAAACACTCCTGTTATTATGATTTGAGTGTGCGCACCTTGTGTGAAAATGCATTATTGCATTATTGCGTTACGCACTTTCTGCTACCATCATCCATCAATATGGCCGATGATTCATGCACAAGTGAGATGATGTTCAGTTGCATCTATCTATGCTGCCTTCCAGCCGCTGCATAAAGAACAATCGATGATGTACTGAACTTCCACATCAACTAAATGTCACTATCCGATCTATCTGCATCCATGCTTGAAATATTATCTTGCATTGCTTACTTGCTTCTTTTTTTGTACTAGAAAACACCACAATACCGCACGAAAACACCTCAAAGAAGCCAGCAATAATTAAACACTCGCGATGCAGTTGTTGGATTAATACTATGAAACTCGTTAATATTTTATCGATCATCGTAGTGCGTGTCATGGTGTAGAGAACATTATGGCGAAATAGCATTGACTGGCTCAATTCTGTTCGTGACAATACCAAGAATTTGCTTGATCTTTCTCCACATAAAGTGGCGAATAACTGATGAGATCAGTATGATTGAGCTGGAACGAGGAAGAATTATATCAAAATACTTGTTGAAGACAGCTAAAAGAATAGAATAGTTCCTAAACGAGAACTGTTGGATGTATGTCATTTGGATCGCAGACACCCAACCGCCTCACGAATCCAAAAAAAAGAGAAGTCGACTGACATTGCCTGTCCGATATTGCACAAATCGGAGGAATAGAACATGATCTCGTAGGGTGGGATGGGCAGAGCACTTACTTGGATCGAGTTATACATCCACAAACTTATCTGAATTTACTGGTTAATCAATTGATATAGGGAGTCAGACTTACACCAACGAAGATGTTCAATGCTTGCGTGACAAATATGAACGTACTGAGTATAAGGAAGTTTCTTTGCTGGAATAAAGTGCAATCATCGACTACTGACTAAATTCACTCACAACTGCAAACTTGTTCGTTTTGACCATCGACCGTAATAATTTCCATGAGAGAATCTAATCGAAATTTTATTACAGTTGTAATCACTGCATTCTTCTCACATTGAAAATCAGACAGACGACGAAATTGACACCTCCTATGAGCATTCTCACGTTAGAATCAAGGATTTTCTGCTGAAATATGATCCTCATCGTTTGCATTTGATTCACCCCTTACGGAATTATCATTATAAACGAATTCAGCATACCCAGTCGTCTCGTTGAATTTAATATGAATATCCATTGGCAAACTCAATTCATTTGAGGAATTTGTTGAGAACAAAAATATACCGTATCAATAAATGACCACCGAGGGAAAGAGAATATCCGATTAAAGTGATGAGCAGATAATGATTCTTCCAGAACTTTAATAATTATGCTAATTACACAATCCCTTTAAGAGACGTTTCACGAGAGAACGTAGCTATTGAGAAGGGGGGACGGATGACTTTTCTGCAACCTACCCCAATATTTTTTTGGTGAAGTTCTCATACCAAGTGCTGATTCCCGTCGCAATATGAAGAGTTTTTATGAACTCTCCGAAAAGTTACAGGCCTGGCAAAAAAGTCATTTTTTTCAACTAAAATTTTATATTGTTCTTAAAACTTGAAACTACGTATTTTTACACGTAGATTTCGAAAAAAATATTTTGGAAGATATACGACTTCGAAAAAAGGTCAAAAATCGATTTTTTCCACGTTTTTTCGCTCTAGTGAAAATTTTTTTCATACATTTACCTTTTTAAACATCAAAATCGGATTCCTCGTGAAAAATTACTACGGGTCCCAAAAATTCAGAGAAATCGATCCATGTGCCCGTGAATTACATCGTTCCAAGTAACGCCCAGTCATGACTTTTTGAGCAAAACTGCTCACTTTGACAGGATGCAAAACGTTCAGAGAACCATTCCTTATGCCCGAATGGAATTTTTTATTCATTTTTCACCTATTTACGATGTTTTGACAACTTTCCGACATCAATTTCGAAAATCGTTCACCTCGACTTTTTTCACATAAGGGTCCCCCCTTATGTGAAAAATCCGTCCGGGGTCATACCAGAATTGGCCATAATATTATGTCCAAATGCACTTAAACTAATATAAAACTAAGTTTTAAACACCATAACATGCATATAAGCTGATTTGAGATCCATTTTTGACATGACCCCTGAGTGGATTTTTCACATAAGGTGTTTAAAACTTCACATATACGATGTTTTTCACATTTTTCACACACCCTTATATGAAAAAAGTCGAGGTGAACGATTTTCGAAATTGATGTTGGAAAGTAGTCAAAACATCGTAAATAGGTGAAAAATGAATAAAAAATTCCATTCGGGCATAAGGAACGGTTCTCTGAACGTTTTGCATCCTGTCAAAGTGAGCAGTTTTGCTCAAAAAGTCATGACTGGGCGTTACTTGGAACGATGTAATTCGCGGGCACATGGATCGATTTCTCTGAATTTTTGGGACCCGTAGTAATTTTTCACGAGGAATCCGATTTTGATGTTTAAAAAGGTAAATGTATGAAAAAAATTTTCACTAGAGCGAAAAAACGTCGAAAAAATCGATTTTTGACCTTTTTTCGAAGTCGTATATCTTCCAAAATATTTTTTTCGAAATCTACGTGTAAAAATACGTAGTTTCAAGTTTTAAGAACAATATAAAATTTTAGTTGAAAAAAATGACTTTTTTTGGGCCAGGACTGTAACTTTTCGGAGAGTTCATAAAAACTGTTCATATTGCGACGGGAATCAGCACTTGGTATGAGAACTTCACCAAAAAAATATTGGGGTAGGTTGCAGAAAAGTCATCCGTGCTGTTGTTACGTTCTCTCGTGAAAGGTCTCTTAAAACGCGTTCTCTGTAAGAACGCGGGTGAGAGGGCACAAAAATTTCAAAATCATCTCCAGGTGCTCAAACTTCACTAACATGACCCCTAGGGACGGTAATTACGATTTTTGAACTTTGATCCCAAAAAATTTGATCTTTGATCTTTGATCTCCCGAAAAATAAATTTCAGATATCCTTATCTTGTGATAGCTCATTCGAAAGAACATAAAAAGTTATGTATCGTGAAATTATTTCCCATTCCGCGCGTAGTTGACCTTTGACGAACTGAGTGGAGGGAGGAGGGAGTAAGAGGCCGGGAGGAGGCTAGTGATCTACCTGCTCTCCTCCCCCTTACCTCTTCCCTTCCTCTCTCTCCCAGACAATCAATACGCTAACCAGCACATTGAGTTTGCTGAGCATTTGAAACGCACGATAAAAATTTCGATTTTCAAGCATTTTCATCAATATTGGTTCCAGTTATGACTAAAAGAATGACGATTTTCGCCATTTTCGACGAAAATCTATGTGGAAACCCACAATGCTATGATTTCCAGGACACCAAATCAAGATATTTTATGCATTTTGTGATATGAAAAAATATAAGACACTTTGCGGGGTATATTTTCACGGACATTGTGTTCAAATTTTGGCCCAACCGTGGTCCACTACGCCTGTTTTCACGAAATCGCCCATTTCAAGATGGCTCAGAATGTTTGCCCGACCATTGTTTATGCCTCTAATGATGTTTTTCCGTCATTATGAACCTGTTTGCGATTTTTCGTCAACAGTTTGACCTTATTTTTAGTCATGACTCACCTCGACTTTTTTCACATCACAGCATTCTTCCTCGACAGAGAAGGGAGAGATCTTTACATATCTACTTACGCACTTTGTATGAATCGAACTGCAAGGCCTGGGCGGAGGGAGCGGCCGCTCTCCCCACTCAATTTGAATTTTTCGCGCCGGCGGGAAAGATTCAAATCTTAATCCCCTTGTTCACCTTTTTCTGGAGAGAACAATGGGGTCAGAATGCTGTGACATAAGGGTCCCCCCTTATGTGAAAAACCAGGGTGGTCGTCATGTCAAAATTGGACCTCCGACCAATAAAAAATACTTAAGAGTGCCCAAAAATATGTTTTATGTTACTTTAAGTGCAATCATACATGTTATTGTGATCAATTCTAATATGGCCCCTGACCGATTTGTTACATAAGGGGGGACCCTTATGTGAAAAAAGTCGAGGTGAGTCATGACTAAAAATAAGGTCAAACTGTTGACGAAAAATCGTAAACAGGTTCATAATGACGGAAAAACATCATTAGAGGCATAAACAATGGTCGGGCAAACATTCTGAGCCCTCTTGAAATGGGCGATTTCGTGAAAACAGGCGTAGTGGACCACGGTTGGGCCAAAATTTGAACACAATGTCCGTGAAAATATACCCCGCAAAGTGTCTTATATTTTTCATATCACAAAATGCATAAAATATCTTGATTTGGTGTCCTGGAAATCATAGCATAGTGGGTAGCCACATAGATTTTCGTCGAAAATGGCGAAAATCGTCATTCTTTTAGTCATAACTGGAAACAATATTGATGAAAATGCTTGAAAATCGAAATTTTTACATAACTTTTTATGCTCTTTCGAATGAGCTATCACAAGATAAGGATATCTGAAATTTATTTTTCGGGAGATCAAAGATCAAAGATCAAAATTTTTGGGATCAAAGTTCAAAAATCGTAATTTCCGTCCCTAGGGGTCATGTTAGTGAAGTTTGAGCACCTGGAGATTTGTGATTTTTGTGCCCTTCAGTGCCCATTGCACATTTTTTTTTGTGATTTTTGTGCCCTTCAGTGCCCATTTCACTGCGTTCTTACAGAGAACGCGTTTTAATTAATCCCGAAAGAAAACGCACTCTCTCTATTGATTATACAAGGGTTCAACGATGACTTTCCTTTCTAACATACGAATAAGACTGCTTAATTTTGATGGTATTTGCCCTCTGAATCTACGAAATTGTTGGTGAATCAGTTCTGAAATTATAAACCTTCAGCGTTCCCACAAAGGACTAAGGAATTTGTATAAAAAAGTGAAAACGCAATAAAAACGGGGGTTAAACTTACGTTGCCGTTTTCCGAAATCCGGTAAATAGTCATAAAGCGGTCGAAAGTCACTATAAACGCGGTATAGTTATGTATGTAATTGAATTCAGCAGTCAGAAAATGTACTACATTTCTGAAAAGGAGTAAAATCAATCGAATGTATTTGGCCTGGTTCTCAAGGCGCTAGGTTGGATGAGAACTTTACGACCCGAGAGGCAACTGTTATATCAGATAACATATTGCGAAATAGTTCTCATCCGACCTAACGCCGTTCTCACTGACATAACCAGTGGATAATCAACAAGTGTTTTGTAGTAGAAAGCGAAGAAAGGTTCGTTAATCAACCTCAGATTCCATGAGTTGAGCCAACTCAAGATGTTCTGAACGATAAGACAGAATGCGAATGCTCATTTTAAGGACTGACTGTTATGGCAATAATGAAATAGATGAAGAAGAAGGAAGGAGAAAGGCTCTTTCGTTCTGTTAGGATGGCCAAAAAGATGGGTAAGTAGAGAAGGATCCCGGGAATGCCGTACGATATTTGAATAATGTTCCGCTGAAGCAGCAACATTTTGAAGATATACGAAGAAATGAAAGTGATTCGAAATGGGAAGAGAGAGGGAAGTGCTGAAAATAGACGCAGTCTAGCTTCAAGTGCCTACGTCGGTTCGACGCTCTTAAGATTCTCACTTGAAGTGGTCTACGACATTCCAGAGACAGATTGATTACTCAGCCGAGCATGACCGGAAGTGATGACGGTGTTGTTTATGACTGTTTTTGACTAGACTTGATCGATAGATCCAATGGATCACAAAAAACAGTTGAACACAAACAAACCTTTGTCCAGATATATAGTCATTTTAAGTATCGTCTTTGTTCATAAGTTAGAATAATTTACTGTTTCACCGCTCCGAACACATCTTTCGGAATTGCCTCACGAATTTCTCGGGACAGACTGGACGCTGAATTGACTTGGCGTGGCGCATCCCGCCCTAACGAGGAAAATGTCTAACACCTTTACCATTTTTTTTACCTTTCAGTGAGCTCAGGATCGCCGATCTCAAACGTGCAACCCTATCGGGCACTCATTACTTCGGGGAAGGACACTTGTAGTCAGCATTTTCACTCATCGTCAAATCTTCCACTCTCGTTCCTTCTGACGATGAAAAGATCAAACCATTATTAGTTTACCGACGTCACAAGCATTCTCGCAGGTTAGACAGTCTGCGGAGGCTGTAAAACGCACAAACTAAATATTATCAGAGGTCTTCTGAGAGATTGTATGAATTCCAGACCCCCCATTGACAAACTGTTCAAAGTGTTTCGATTCGGTCCAAATTTTCAGGGTTGATGCATCTATGGACCAAGAATGTTCGGCTAACTGGAATAGGCCGCAAACTCATTTATGCCCAAAATCCTGCTCCGGAGCTGTCGGATTTTCAAAAAATCATAACTACCTTCAAAATTGAGATAGCGACTTTTTGAAAAAAGTGAAAAATGCGTCTCACCGAGTACAATAACTTCACAACTATGTGCAAGTTGAAAGGAAATTAGACCTCTTTGCAAAACTTGAAAAACCAATTTTTGAACATAAAAAATAGTTGTCCTGAAAAAAAAACATTTCCCGTTTCCGCGAGATTTTTTCAAAATTGAAATCTACACAAAATTTCTCTGCGGACGCCAATTTTTCTCGAATTTTGGAGGTGGAATATTTACTTTTTTTCAGGCTCGAATAGAGGTTTTCGCGTATTTTTGATCACGTGTCCTTTGAAAAATTGCAGTTCTAGCGGAAAAGTTTGAGCTATTTCCATGAGATAATTATTCTAGAGTATATTGAAGGTGAAAATTATTCTAGAGTATATTGAAGGTGAAGGTGAGCTCTGTTTTAGTATCCTGGTCCCATGACGATATCCTGGTCCCATACCGATATCCTGGTCCCATACCGATATCCTGGTCCCATGTCGATAGCCTGGTCCCATGTCGATAGCCTGGTCCCACGACAATATCCTGGTCCCATGCCTTTTGGCAACAATAGTTACTCATTTGCACATTTTCATCATTGATTTACTCTGTATTGTTCAATTTTCTGCATCACAAATTTATTGAAGGACAATTATTAAAAATGCAACAGGGCGTGACAGAAAATGAAAGATGACAATCAAGATAATCAGACGCCTCGGATTGGTGGCCGAGGGTGGAACAAAGTTTGGCTTTCCGGGGAGAATGGGGAGGAGCACTCCAGGATGTGGTGTACATCCCCTAATTTATTTCGAGTTGATTATACCCTCTGGAAGCGTGTCGTAAATGACTATCTTGATGGTTATTTGTACAACTATATGTTCCGCCGCGCTCATAACAAGGAGAAGTTGTTGAATCATCTTCTTTACGAATTGAATTTTTATCGTCGTGACTTTACTGATGATCCTGCTGCTAACGGTAATACCGGACCGGGTGTGCCCCCTGTTCATCCCGCCGGAACGGGAAATACCTGTCTTGAAAAAACTACCACCACCCCTCCTCCCCGTATCCTCCGTCCCCGCCCTACACGTCCTCAAAAACAAGCACCGCCTATCAAGAGACCTCGTCCATCAAACCGTGGAGTCTGATTATCGTGCTTATCATCTGCCTATTATATTTTCTTCTTGTGTCACACCGTATTGTATTTTTTAAGTAATTGACATTCAATAAATTTGTGATACAGAAAATTGAACAATACAGAGTAAATCAATGATGAAAATGTGCAAATGAGTAACTATTGTTGCCAAAAGGCATGGGACCAGGATATCGACATGGGACCAGGCTATCGGTATGGGACCAGGATATCGGTATGGGACCAGGATATCGGTATGGGACCAGGATATCGGTATGGGACCAGGATATCGTCATGGGACCAGGATATCGTCATGGGACCAGGATACTAAAACAGAGCCGTGATTTTTAGATTTCCACCCAGAATCCGAATTTCAAGTCGCTACCTATACGGGGAGCTGAGATATAAAATTGCGAGAATTCAAATTTTTCCTCTTCTCTTTGACTTTTCCACTTAGGAAGAAAGTATGAAGGAATATGGTGCCAAGCTGGCTCAGAAACGACGATACTTCAGTTCGCTTAATTCAGAGCGCAAAAGCCTGAAGAATCCAAAAAAGAAGCGAAGCCTATTTTGAATACTTGAAAGATACAGACGAACGCTTATTTTAGAGAAAGTACTTCCGCCGATTAACGGAGTATTCGCGAAGAGTATGCGAAGTATTCGCAGACTTATTGTTATATATGGTCGTAATCACACATGTCCAAGTAACGCTGAACAACCTAACCAACAATTAACAAATTGCAAAGAATATCAGACTTTATCATCAATTTCAAAGCATGATTAAACAAATTGTCCGAGGAAGAGAATGTCGTCGTTTCTGGTGATTCCGTAGAGGAACGGACGATCGAAGGAGATCATGAGACTGCAGGAACGACATTGCCTCTCCCACAACATTCCTGTTACAGCCGACGCTTCTGTTCCCGCCTCGCTCACCTATAAATTTTTGTATTTTTCATTTAAAAAAAATAAGTAAATAAATATGAAAATTCAAACCTCGATAGTGGCTTTGTGCTCAACGTTTGAAATCCAGATAGGAGTATCAGTAATCTTAAAAGGTATCATTTTAACATTTATTTGATCACGTTCTCACCTTTGAAAAATCAGCCTTATCTGTGAACATCGTTGACACTCTCATTTTGGATAACACATTGATGCCATTCAATTCTGATTCAATCTTGAATTTAGGAATAGTGAGCTGGAAAGTATAGTATGCTTAAAGAATGAGACGGCTGGCTTAATTATCATAAGCGAGCGGCGTGCACCAATTTGCATGCGCCGTCTCTTCTATACCCTTCCCTCTCTCACTCGTTGCCTGCCCCTCAGGGTCATTTTGGCAGCCAATCGTTCATATCTCCCTTCAAGAGAAAATTCAAAACATGGTAGTTTCGAAAGTGTGATCGGGTGATAGCGACCCAGCCAAATGGTCGTACCACCCTTCTTTAAAAATATCATCCTTTTTGCATAGACTCACTGTTATAGAGATTTTTTCAACTTTTGACAGGGTGTCAATAAGTTTTTCTCCTGTGATTTCTCTACGCATCTGTTCAAAGCTTTGTGATTCATTGGGCAGAAGTGCAAAGAATTTGAATTCCTTATCCTAAAATACGTTGTGTTATTCCATTAATGACAAAAAAAAACCTTGTACGGCATAATCAGGGCTGTGCCAAAATTATTATCCTGATTTTTAGCGAAATATTTGTGTTCTTGCCGCATGAACGATATCTGGATGGCGCGATAGAATAGATTAAACAATACATAAATCTTCGCACCTCTCTTTCCCCTAACGCTCCATGGAATGTTCCGGAGTTATTAGTAAAAGTGGTATGGAATTCGGTTTCCCATGCACCACGGAAACTGATGGCGTTTATTTGAATTGCTTCAGCCTTAAAAGTTAGTCATAAAACCAAAAAATAAATATAAATAAAAATTCCTCGTCGGAAATTGCGTTAGGATCGATGATGTTTTCTATTTTTCCGTTTGTCGCATTCTTTACAAATTCGTTTATTTGATTTGCCGATTTCTCCTTCTCTCTGAGATTCAATTTCTCGATCTGAGTTAATCATTTTGATTAGGATTTCATATATTGACTTACCTTTGCTTTGTACTGACTCTTGATGTGCTTCTCGAAGCTTTCTGTTAGGGAAAACTGGAAAGCACATATTTTAAAGGTTTTGTACAATGAAGAGTATAACTTTACCGATTCATTCACGAACAGTTGATTAGCGATGGTGAATGAAATATCGCGATCAGTGGAAGGAAGCGATTGGGTAAGTGAAGAATAGTGATTACTGACGTCATCCAATGTGCATCCTGATTCAATTTTTTGTATTATCTAATTGCACTGAACGGTTTCCGTTAGTTTCAAAAAGATCATTTAAGAAAGGCCCATACAAGAAGACCTTGTCAAACAAGACCTTTCCTAAAAGATTTAACAATAAACTTCTGCTACCTGGAAGCAGCAAATCGGTCAACTCCCGCTGCGTCCTTCCATTGGCTCCATCATGAAGAACGGCCAAGGCAGAGCCGAGGGAGAACGGGGATAGGACGAAGGATTCCGAGGAAGATGATGAATGACGAAGAAGGGACAGCGCGAGGGAGGCGGAAAGGGATGAGGAGGGGCAGACAGAGGCATTCTGCTCGGAAGGGGTCTGGAAATGTAAGGTTTTCGCTAGAGCCGGCTCCAGGACATTTCAGCCTTCATATGTATTGATTCTGTTTACTGTCCAATTGTTCACAGTGCCACTGATTTGTTTTCGCAAGAATAAAGATAACGCTGCTTAAATATACCTTGTCGATTTTACAAATTGCGATCTGTTCCTCATCTTCGAGTTGCTTTATGCGATCGTCCAGAATCTGAAAAAAAGAATTTTCTTTATAACATTAAAAGATAGGCCAAGCCCGTCTTTCGTATTCTCACAGAGAATGTAACGCAATTTTGAAATTTACCTGATCTCCATCTTTAATTTCGTAGAAGTCGTCATAGTTTGCGTTCACGGGATTGGTTTCTGCTTGTTGATTCTCTGGATACACGGCAACATATATTTTTTGATGATATAATCATATTTAATGCCAATAGCACTCAAAAGTAGTAATAAAGAACGTACCATTTGCTTGCACCGATAGAATGAGAAGAAGTATGACAAAGAATGAGAAAGGCATACCCATTCTGAGTTGAGCGAAATATGAATTTAAAAAAGATAAATTAGCGACAAAAATTTAGAGCGCAGAAAAGAAACACGAATAAATTTTGGATTGGCAGCGTAGCCTATTAGCACCTCTGGGAAAAGTTCTTCACACATATGTTATGAATAAAATGAAGTGCTAATGTTGGATTTTTACAAGGGGTGCGTCATTTGCCTATGTTTATCTACAATAGAAATGTGATTAATTTTGCCGCAACGAAATACAAGTTCCTATCTAATCGAAGGTGTTTCATAAACAACTTCAGCAGTTCAGTGATGGGAAGACTTGATCAGATATGATAGCAATTTCCTTATGTCAAAAGTCTCATCACAAAGGTAAGAAGAGTCACATTGGCGCTAAAGTGGTGTCAATATGTGAATATAAGCGTCAAGCATAAATTAGGTGATCAAGGAATACATAGTTTATTAGAGCATAATTGAACAACGGACATGTTGGCATTGTTAGTGGATCATTGCAAAATCGAAACTCGAACCGTGTAAGATAATTTATCAAAAAATCAAACAAGCAGTTCCCGCCTCGAAGAAACAGTGAAATTATTGGGAAGAAAGAATGGGCAGAATTGGTTCGTTTATGGCGAGGCCGATTTTTATCGAAATCCACAGTAACGCATCGATTCTTGTATTGAAACTTCTTCTGGGATTCTTCTGGGACTTTCTCAGCCGAGGAAGAATTTTCGAAATCGCAGTAAGCAACACATTTGTTTCGAGCAGAGCCTTCCAGTGTCAATCTGAATTCAGAAGAATATTATATTTCATGCTCAAAATACTTATTTTTAATATGTGGACTCGAATTCCAAGGTTATGGTCTCGAATTTTTGCTAACATTCTTTTGATTATATTTCCCATAAAAAAAATAAAACAATTACCTTTGCCTGCCGGTGCCACATTTCAAGCACTCATTTGTCTGTATCCCATGCACATTTCGATAATCCGAAAAGCTCGCATGCGACTGCACCTATACGCTCCTTATGTTAAAATGTTAAAACTTAATCCGTCTGTACGCTAATTTTCACTTCCCGAAGTCGCAAAATTTTGCCTGAAGAAAATTGGATGGATGGATGATCTTTCGAGCTCATATTACAAATCATGATCTAATTTATTTTAATTGTTCATCATGTGTCGTGTATTGCAAATGTGAAGAATATCCATCGATGGAATTTATCGGGTGTTCAACAATGAAAACAAATCACAATCTGGGAAAATACTATGGCAGGTCTAGATCAATTTTAGATGGAAAACGCACAACAAAACGGCGATGCGAGGGAGTGGGGCTAACAAACTAATGGAAAGGAAATGCAACACCGGCGCAAGATTAGCCTATTGATGAGGAAGGGATCGCGCCGGTGCTGAGGATGTCGAAACAGCCGAGGGATTGTCTGACTCTCTCAATTTCACGTGCTCTCTCGCTTCTCTGATCGACGAGAGAGTATGTCAAAATGAGAGGGCATGGCGATTATTGACTCGACTTGAGTAGATGCGCAGTGTGACTCGGCCTGATCGCAACGATCGTCCACTTCTCTGGGCACTGAAATAAAAATGTTTAAATATCAGGGTAAATTAAGGATTTCCTCACTTTATCGACCAGTCTGATTGTCTGACTAGAACTATTTTTTTCGATATTTTGCAAAATAATTTTGAATCTTTCATTTTGCACTGCCCTCTCCATCGATTTCTCTGATCGACGAGAGGGCATTGCGAAATGAGAGATCGAAAAATATTGCACCCCTCTGCTAAAGACTGTAGAGTAGAGTTCGAAATTAGGATATTCGTATCTTCATTTCAAATGTTTTCTCACCTGCCAGAGAAACGAGAGAGTGTAAGAATGCAAGAATAACAGGGGCGTATTTCGCGCTCTACTGTAGATTAAACGCACCTTCACACTCCTCTCGACTTCCCTCTCAGCATTCTCCACTCGATGTTCAATCTGCCTGTGATTCCTCTCCTGCTCTTCATCCTTGACGTACGTGTCGCAGCTGCTGCAGCGAAGCAGTCGGCCGTGCTGCAGAGATTACTCATTAGTAGGATACCATAAATAACGAGTTAAGTATCGAAAAAAACTATTCAATTTTATGACCGAAAATTGCAATCACTCAATAATCTCACAATCAGTCAAGAAACTATATCATCACTGATAGAAAGTCGTATTCGAGAATGATTGGATTAGTGCGGATTCTGCAAAGTGATACCTCCAGCAACGATGTGTCGTGTGTGCTGGAGAGATGAGCGATGAGAGAAGAAGCGGAGAGCGTCGAGAACTACAAAAAAAAAATTAATTTATGATAATCTTAAATTTAACTCGCCGTGCAGAAATGCCACTGAAGAGTGGAGTCAAAAATAATTAATTACTTATTAAATAATTATTTACAATAGTATGTTTTTAAAATTCTACAAGACTCACGGTACACAAATGGCACTGAAGAGTGCTGATTGACAACACGATCTTGGGCGATGTTCTCTCTTCGCCTCTCACTCTCTTCTCCTCCGTTACTCGTGTCGACCAACGGGCAGCGTGTTTCTTGCGGAGGTCCTGAATCATTTCATGGTTATTTTGGCTTTCCATTCCATGTCATTTCTTTAAAAAAGGCCATTGCAGTTCAAAATACATCTCGCATTTTTCCATGGTACTTCACCCGATAAAATCAGGTTGTGTGTCGGAAAAAATCAAAATCGATCGGTTCTCAAAAAATACCTCTTTGCTCACAGCGACTTTTGTGTGAAGACAGCGCAGCTTCGCAGGAGGTGGCACCTACAAGTATTTATTATAATCCCATTCGTGAATGAAATAACTCCAACCTCGACGTTCTCATCAATATACGTTTCCATCTCGAGTACAGGTGGAGGAGAGATGGACTCCCTCGCGTGCGCTTTCTCAACGATCTTCTCAATGAGTGCAGCACTGATGAGAGACTGCAATGAGCGAATGACATGATAAAAGGGTAAACATGTAGTCTTCTCGTTAATGTAGGCACTTGCGTCCATCACTACTAGATGTAATGATCAATACTCCGTTTTCATAATAAATTCGTAGTTAAAATAGGTGAATAATGTACCTTGCGATTGCTAGGCCGCTTTGGAGTCTTCTTGGTCTTTTCGGTCTTTGGAGTTGGAAGTACCATGGTGTATTCGGGCGGCAGCGTGAAGTCGATTCGTGGGATGTCCTTGGGCAGAAACTGAAAAAAAAGTAATTCAATGCAAGACAGAATGTTACAGAATCGGTCATCTGAATTTTCGAATAAAATGAGCAAAAATATGCCGTGCAATGAGAATTTATACAAAAGTTCTTATTTTCCGTTACCTCTTTGTCAATCCTAGTCCAGTTTCCCAACGAACCTGCTTGGACAGATAAGTTCCAGCCTTCTTCTCGAACAGTGGCCTTGCGACAACTATTGCCGGTCGTCGCACGCAAGGCGTCGAGTGTGCGGCCTCCATCGAATTGGATGACGTGGACGACGTTGAGGAGGCAGAGGAGCATGAGGAGGAAGCACGCGCGGGTCGAGAGGGAGAGTAGGCCTCCTGAAGGTGAAAAGGTAAAGGTGGTTTGGAATTATTCTCGCAAGGACGGGCTAACCACGTGGGTCCTTCGGAAATCACTGCTTGGCGGCTGATTATTCACAGCTATCTCAATCTTATGTTAATATTTAGAATATTCCTGTCGAATCTGGCATTTTATACTGATTCCCATGAAATGAAGCACAACAAAACCTACTATTGATAAATGTGTGTGTATCAAACCCATGAAAAGCCTCATTTCTGCTAATCTCAAGCTAATAATACTGCATGTGTTCATGCTATTTTCAACAAAGCGTCAATATTTTAGCTGTGATCTTAAGATGTGATTTTACAAGTCAATTATTAGACCTAAGAAAAGCAAACCGACCTTCTTCATGAAGATATTGCCCCGGGAGCGCGTAGTAACTGTGGTCATGGCTGACGAAACTGGAAATTGGATTGTTTAGGAAGAGTACTGCCGAGCTCGGATGCCCGATTCCGCGATATATACAACTAGTCCGGTCTCGCTCTCTTCACATCCCACACTCTCTCGCTCTGTCTGACCTTAGCCTTTTGACCTACTGATCAGCAGTGATTTGAAGCAGGAGATAGTATTTACCCAATGGCATACATTCGTTAAACAATATTTCTAATTCGAAATCGGAAAATCAATCGCGTAAATCGGATTACAATAAATTAAAAGGGAAAAGTCGATAATTGAAAGGCGAATTATTTTTAAAAGTTGTCCGTACCTTCAAACGCAATTAAACGGTGAAGAATGGGCTTCAAGAATGAATTGGCTTTGAATAATCAGCAGCCAAGTAGCGATTTCTCGCACAGTAGCGATTCCTGGAAAACGTGATTATGTTACTTTTACACTCATCAAAATTGCAACAAATAAATTGCGAAACCAACAACAAAAAAGGAAGAGCAGTGCGACAAACCGGGAATTTGGACAGAAGATAAGATATCGTATGATAGGTGAAGAGTAATGAATGTTTACGAAAAAATTGTTGGAACAGTGCCAATTTTTTTTCGATACTCGTGTCGCTTTAGTTATTTTATTCCAGCCCGGATTGAATTCCTATTGTAGACAAGTCCATTTTGATAGGAATTAGCGATGAAGCATTGAATAAGACAAGTAAAAGTAAATCATGTGCTATCGTACATTGCCCACATTACCGAACAAACGAACATTTTTTACTTTTTTTACTTTTATTAAAGTCTGCGAATTCGCATCGAATATTCCTAATTTTTGTTTCATATTTTTTGTCCACCCACAATTCCGCGTGATTTTTAAAATTGAACGGTGAAATATTTATTTAAATGGGTGAAAAATTGGAGTCGAAAGTGGCGAAAAGTGGGGCAGCTGGCTCCAAGTAAAGCCTAAACGCCGGCTCTACAGTAATCACCCTTCTGGCATCACTTTTCGCTCATGCGGCTCCAATTTTTCACCCATTTAAATAAATATTTCACCGTTCAATTTTAAAAATCACGCGGAATTGTGGGTGGACAAAAAATATGAAACAATGATTAGGAATATTCGATGCGAATTCGCTGACTTTAAAAAAAGTAAAAAAAGTAAAAAATGTTCGTTTGTTCGGTAATGTGGGCGATGTACGATATATTCCATATTTCATTCACCGGTCAATACTGGTAAGACGATAATACGAAAAGTAAGCTAAACCGTTGATAATCTACATTTGATCAATAAGTTAGTGAGGAAATCGAAGGATTCTTCAGCACTTCTCAACTCAATTTTCCCTCTGGGCTATCTTGATCATTCTCACGTACACTGTCCCTTGACCTCACCCAGTGAACGACCAATGAACGGACGATCTACACGATCAGTGAAATATCTATATAACAAGATCATTAGCCTCCCCAAACTCTGCATCAGTCATGACCGGAAGGCGAATTCAGATAAATTTATAGACATAAAGAGCAAAACATGATCGGTAAATGAGCAGGAATACTGCATTATCAATAGACGATTCATCTAATCTGTATGTGTCGGATCAATAAAGAAATAATAACTTATTTATCAATGCGCGGTCACAAATATACAAACATTCAATAAATTATCAGTTAATTAAATAAATAAATAATGCATACCTCGTCATGGCAATCAAAATATTAGGGGATTAGTGCTAGATACTCAGCTACTAGCTCACGGGAAAATATTGATTATGGGCAGCGTTCAGACAATCTACTCTGAATGGAATGACACGGGTGATATTGATGGGGTTACGGTAGGGATACGGTAGGGATACGGTAGGGTTACGCTAGAGATACGTTAGGGATACGGCAGGTAGATCAGGCGAACACGCCAACCATATGGTCAGACTGGAACAGATAACGATCGAGGTCCTCGGCGTCCTCCTTGGGTGCGGTAGGCTCCTCGCCGCTGCCCTCACTCTGCTCAGGCGTCGAGGGCGATGGCGGCGGTCCTGAGGGGAAGCGAGGATTACGGTATCCAATATTACGGTAAATGTGAAGATATCCCGCATAACATATCCGTTGTGTCATGCTGTTGCTTATTGCAAGAACAGTGACAATTCAATGGCATTTCAGTCGGATGGATTAATCTCTTCTTCAAACCAAGGTTTTCGCAGCTTACCGATATCGACAAAGTATAGTTCGCCTTCTTGCTGGGGCTCGAGAAGCGCTTCCGACGCAGGAATTGGCTTGTCCGAGGAGAATTTGGACGAGGGGTCGGCCAGGCAGGAACCCTGGAAAATGTATTATTTTTTTACTATTATTTGTTCATTAATGTGTTGAAATGCTATAGTTTTGCTGTATTTACTTCAGTATTCGATATCTAATGGATACAGTACTCTGTCTGTTTCGTCAAAGCTTCAAATCATCACTCACCCCATCATTCTTATTCTTGAAGTCCATCTTTAACTCGAAGCCGGGCTTGCAAGTGCACGTTATTGTCTGAAAAATAAGGAATTAGGTCCTGACTGGAATTACGATTACGGTAGCCCATCAATCGATGTACCTTCTCGCTACAGTACGCATTCAGCACGCTGCACCGCTTCTCCTCGATTACGGTATCCAGACAGAAGCCGCCGATCGTTCCATTAGCCCGCTCGTCTACCGAGTCCATGAAGATTACGGTGGTCGGGTCGTAGCATCTATACATTATTGATTGATTCTCGATCGAGCTATCTCGCTATTTATAAAATTGTTTTGTGTTCTCCGCCTATTTTCACTTTTTTGTTGATTTTTATAAGACAAAACTCGATTTATGGAAGGAATTTTGTTTCAACGTTATCGTAATGTTTACCTTCCGGCAATGTTAGCGAAACCAGCCGGGCAGTCAGACACACACTTTCCGCCGTGGACGAGAGGTCGATTCTCAGGGCAGATACAGTATCTGGAACAGGGTTACGATAATGTTTCGTGAAATTCATTTGGGTAAGCGATTGGTAGCATCAGCTAGCACTGAAAACCCTTCAATCTAAATTGAGAATGACAGTTAGGAATTGTAATAAGCGGAATGATTTTTACGATACGGTAGCCAATCGATCGATAATCTTACCCGCTGTCGCATGTTGCATTGGATTCACGCGTCGAGCACTGCACATCCGAATTGCAGCCCTTCTGACCCACGTAGAGTACTGTAATTATATCGATTGGTGATATCGATTACCGTAATCCCGGCAACGCTAATCCCACACAACTACCGTACCCTTGATGCACTTCTCGTCGATCAGGGAGAAGCCGAAGGGGCACTCGAGCACGGGCTTCGAAGGGTCATTGGGAGACGTCGTCTCCTGCAAGCGCACTCGATGCACCACGCCACCACACCACCTCACAGAATTTATCGTATATCGTGCGTACGGATTACCGTCTAACAGCTGCGCCTCACTCTCGCCTACGAGATATTGATATCTTGCTGGATAAAACTTATTTGACATTCGAAGTCGTATATGTACTCATTAGTAGAGAAGCTGAAGGAAGGGGTGAGGAAGGGACTGCCGCTCTCTCATAGTGAGGAATGAGAATGAAGGAAGGGGAGGGGATAAAAGGCAAACCCTTGCGCAAGGGTTTCGAATCCTTGCGCAAGGGGTGAGTCTGCAATGGGCCGTTTTCGCTCGTTTGACGTCGGTTTTTCTGAACGTCAAGCATGAAATTTACATAACCACTCCAGAGCTGCAATACCAACACGTATAACTTTGCATTTACCTGCTCGCTCAAGCCAAAGGAAAAAATCCAGATAAAACGAATGTCAAGCAAAACTTGAACTATAAAAAGCGCAGAGCCCTAAATATCGATTTTATGAAGTCAATAGAAGTTTCAGGGGCTCTTGGAGTCCTTAAAAAAGGTTTTTGGTGGAAAAAGCTGCCGAAGGATTACGGTAACTCACTCTAAAAGATCTTTTATCGTCACAAAAGCTTGTGAATCTGATTAGGAATACTAATATATGCTATTTATGCAACATAGGTCAAACCCCGAAGTCAAACAATCAAAAACAGCCATTTCCGGGTCACCCCTTGCGCAAGGGTTCGAAACCCTTGCGCAAGGGTTTGCCTTTCTCACTCACCCCTTCCTCTCATTCCGCGCCACGCCGCGCACCCTTCCCCCTTCCTTCAGCTTCTCTACTCATTAGTATCGAATTGGTCCTCCTGCTGCCTAATTGGTTGAAGAGCCGCAGAAGGACATTTATATATGTTTTATTATGTTAAACAAGACCTACCGTAGCGGGAGAAGGGTCGGGCGAGAGGGGCGGAGGAGAGATCGACTTGAGCAGAATCGAACCGGCCGAGCAGCACTGCCACCGCGAGTCCTGTTGATAATTAATTGATCTTTGATCTTTCAGGATTTTCTCCTCAATTTGTAGTACGATACTTTACGAAGAAAAAGGTTCAGGTAGACTGCTAAACCTGAATAGAACCGGGAATCCTGAATAGGAATGGAGGATGATCTTTGATCTTTCCGTTTTCATTCTTCATTTTCCTGGACTGTTTTTCGAAGAGGCAAGCTCAAGAGTTCAAGATTGGCTCAGAAATGGCCCCTACTGCCTATTGGTAAGCCGCACATTGGCAGTATCAGAGCAGAAGAACTACAGAAGGACCAATAGGTAGTAGAAAACCAATTTGACACATACACTTATCCCCTCCGAACTACCGTATACTTACCGTCGGCGAGTATACGCAAGCGAATCCGTCCGGGCACGGTCGGATGCCGCACTCGACGACAGCGCGGAAGTGATCGACCAAGGGGCGAGTGCCTGCGGGACAACCGCCGACAGGAAGGGCATCGAAGGGAGACTGGAACAGGGGATATTAAGGGAGGGATACCGTATTCTATCTGGGCATGGTTTTTAGCACCTCAGGTATATTGTAAGCAGAAGAAGTACTAAAAGCAGTAGGCAATTGATAGGATACCTGCGTCGACGGCACGATTCCGAATCCTGCGTTGCTCTGGATGCCGTGGCCGGCTGAAATGGAAATGGGTCTATCAAGAAAGATCCGAGATACGGTCAGAATCAGAATTTATCAGGGGTTATAAGCGCTGTGTCAGGGAAGTCGAGATACGACATGAAATGATACGGTTGTTGTACGGTAATCGATATACTCATCGAAAATCGAGAAAAAAAATTGAAAAAAATCGAGAATCGATATACTCACGGGATGATCGCAGAGTGATCGAGTTGCTCACACGGACCGCCGTGTCGATGGGCGCGCAGCAGAAGGAGTCCTGAACGGAAAATTTTGAATACCGTAACATTGACTACGTTAACCAACTGGGAAAGCACCGTGGCCCACTGAACTTTTGGAGAATTTTAGCATATTTTCACTTCTTTAGCTACTTTGTCATTCTGGGCTATACGGCCAAACGCAGGTATGAAAATACCGTATTCTGAGCTACCCATCCTACCGTACCTGTCGCTCGGCCGAGTAGATGCACACGTAGGGCGCGGTGGTGGGGCACGGGTGGAGGGTCATGTGACACGTGGAGGGAGCGCCGTTGCCGTTGATGTGCGGGAGCTGGCGGGGAGGGCAGAAACCTGCGAGAGAAGGGTACGGTAGGGATACATACATACATTTATCCGGATTCAAGGCAATGCCTGCAGGAGGAAACATCATATAATAGAGGGATATTGTATCGTGAATTTATTTGGGTTTTTAAAGAAATCTTTAGATGAAGCGTCAAGACTTCAATAGCTCGTAGATCACAGCGTGATTAATGTAGAATTGTTCGAATATGAAGAGATCAAAGATCACCCTACCCTTGTAGCTCGCAGTGATATCCCCGCTAGTGCAGCAGATGAAGTGTCCGCCCTGCGTGGATTCCATGCAGTGAAAGCCGTTCGGGCACGAGATCGGCGACAGGGGCGAGCAACCCTGGTGCTGGTTGGTCACTGAAATCGCTGGATCAAATCCATACTTGAACCCAAGAACCGTGTACACAGAAAAAAAGGTTCAAATTCATTCTAGGACCAATAACTCTGGAACCAAGAATCATAGCACCAAGAACCTTTGACCAATAATCGTGGTTCAGGTTCATACTGGAACCAAGAACCAGGAATACTGAATGAAATCATGGAACCAAAAACGGATACCTGGATCCAGGTAGGCGACGCCCCGGGTGCACTGGGGTACGAGGGAAGCGCCGGTCGAGCAGCATAGATGGTAGCGGGGATTGAGGGAGGGCACGCACGCGTAGCCATTCGGGCATCTGAAATTTTATTCTTTTTTTAATTTTTTTTATTAAAATTTATTATTATTATTAATTATTGTTTAATTAATGATTGCAGCATGCATGGTGTTATGTATGCGACATAGGATTCCCTGTGTTGGCCTATCTTTTCTGATAAGTTCCGACTAAGTTCCGACTACCGTATCCCTGCGCTACAGTATACCTGGTTGATCCGGCGGGACATGCAAGCGGGCGACCGCCGAACTCGAACGATGAAGACCCGGCCGGGCAACGGATAGACTCGACGTCATTGCAGCACACCGGCTGGCCGGTATTGGAGAACTCGCATCTGCGAAGAAGTTGTTAGATCGGAGCGAAGATCCAGAATACTCCCCTATTCAGATTAAATCTGGTGATAAACTATTGAAAATGAATAAATTGAAGAGCAAGCACTATGAAGAGTCGGATTCTTCTTTTTTGGCCAATTTTAGGCCAATTTACATCATTTTGTGGGAACTTTCGGTCAATAGATCGATCGCTTACTTGTATCCGAGCGGGCACGAATTCTGGAAGAAATTGCACGTGTGAATCTTCCCGAAGTTGTCCTGAATGAGAATTTATATTATTTTTTTAAATTAAATTTTAAAATAATTAAATACTACCTTAAATGGGATCTCGCTGTTCTTGCACAGGGGATTGGTGAGGTCGGGTACGCCCTTTTTGATGGGAGAGGAGGACGGAGGAGGCTGAGAGAGATCATAGATCAATTTGTGAGACCAGTGAATATTGGGGGACGATTTATTTGCTTTAGATCAAAAATGCGAAAAATCATCGAAAAAAGACGCTTTACAACTTCCATAATTAGCAAATAAAAAAAAAAATAAAAAAAAAAAAATAAAAAATGGATACTCACCATGACTGGTCTATCAACAGGCCGTCCCGGATGGTTGTACTGCTGACAGCATATAGCTACGGTGGGCACGTTGGAGGTCATGCAGCGCGAACCGGACGGGCAAGGGGAGAGGTCGGATTGGCAGAGTTGCACCTGATATCAGCTTTTGATTCAATTCGATTCGTTTCATATTGTGCTCAATATTGCCTAACTCTGAATGGGCTGCATTTTGAGTGCGTAGCACACGGTAAGCTGTAGGAGTTTTACAGCTAACAATATGAGTTGAGTCGATAATTTACCTGATTCCTGGTAATGTATCTCGGAATGAATCCCTTTTCGGCGCACTTCGGTGGCGTCGTCTTGCAGCAGACGCCTTTGGTGTAGCCTGAGAATTGATCTTTGTCCTCTGACTTTCTCTAAAGAGTCTAGTCACTAAAAAAATAATTGTATAGCTTGCTACTATTCATTGGTGGTATGTTTTGACTTGGTTCCGGAGTCGGATTACACAATCATCAAATGGAAATCAAAACTAAAGCTCACCCCGATCCTTGAAGCAGAGTTCTCCCGCAGCGCACGAATTGACCTCGTTTACGTTGCACATCTCAAAATTTCAGAATTTCAATCGATAAAAGAAACTACCGTATACCTCTCCGGTCGACTCGAGGCCGGGTGGGCAGGGCGACAGGTCCTTCAGCACTTGAGCAGTGCGCTCGCGAGCCGCCTGCAAAGATCAAAGATCAACCCGCTGAAGTCTCAAGATCAAAGATCAACCCGCTGAAGTCTCAAGATCAAAGATCAACCCGCCGAAGTCTCAAGATCAAAGATCAACCCGCTGAACTCTCAAGATCAATGATCAACCGCCGAAGGCTAAAGATCAAACCTGTTTCTTGCCCATTCCGAGGGGCGGCCGTAGACTGTTGATGCCGGTGCGCGCCGAGCAACACATGAAGAAGCCGGAGACTGAGCTGGAATTATCGATCTGACCTAGCGAATTATTTAAGAAATTCCTACCGTTCTCCTACCGTACCCCTTTATTTCCGTACTCCTATCATCTACCGTACCCCTAAGGTACCCTACCGTACTCATTACCGTACCTGCTCTCGACGCAGACATTGCCCGATGGGCAGTCGTTGCCGTCAATGTTGCACGACACGACCGACGTCGAGCCGGGAATGTTGTACGGCACGCGACCCTCGGGGCACGACGTGACCACTTGACAGCAGATTGCACGGTTAGTGGTGGATCTGGGATTGGTACTTTATTTGCACGAATACGATAATCGATCATATATCGATTAGCACTGAAGCATATTTTTGGATACGGTAATCGATCAATTATCGTTCAGAATGAATATTGAGATACTGTAGTTTCGAAATGTTCTATTTCTACCGTAAAATCAGATTATCGATTACCTGACGCATGAAGCCGAGGGAGGACACGTGCCCATCACGTTGAGCGTGCAGGTCTGAAAGAGAAAGTGGCTTAGAATGGGCGGGACAAAAAATTGGAAACACATTCGAAACGAAAATGTTCTGATGACTTATCGCGTGTTTCACGAACGCATGAGACTAAACATCTTCCGAATAGCCCGATTTTCATTTTCTACATCTCTTTAATAAAATCAAGGACTATCAGGAAAGAGATTGGTCTCTTCGTAACATCATGAGATGGCAATGAAAAGAACGAATGTGGAATTCAGACAGCCCAAATTGGGCGGTGTTTATAAGTGGGCGGAGCTTAAAAGGGCGGAGTCTGCTGTCTCACCTTGGGCGCCACATCGCCGCTGTCCACATACGCAGTCATGCCCCGCGGGCACTGCCCGAGGGCGCCGGCCTTGACGCACGTATCAGTGCACGAAGAGAGGGAGGTGAAGCGATTGGGAGAGCCGCCGCAGCCTGATGAAGGGCGACAATTACAAAGTAATGCTGCCTTGGAAACCGATAGTTTTGGGTAGGCTCGCAGACTAGCAACCGGCCTTACCGGTGGGTCCCGCCTAGCGTTGTCTTACAACTTTACAAAAAGCCTGATAAACCTTTACCTTTGCAGACGTAGTGAAACGAGTGTAAACGCAATAAAAACGGAGAATGCAAGAAATTTATTAGATTTACGAAAGATAGGTTCGTATACCGAGACCACCAGGATATCGAAAAAGGGAAGGACAAGTAAATGTCTGACCATTGTAGGTGAACTGGCGGCACTTCTGGGTGGTCGCATCGAAATGCCACAGTGATCGCTGCGGGGATCCCGCACACACGTTGCCGCGCGAGACGGGAGCGGCGCAGGCCGTTTCTGAAACAAAGAAAGGTTGAAGAAGTATTTTTTTCAAGATTATGCGTTCGCGTGGAACAGAAACTAAATGCAATCGTTAGAGTACTTATAATTTGTCACAACAAAACACAAAAATGATAATAATCACGACGATTCATTGGAATAAATGGATAATTCAAGGACTCACGGGCCGACGGGCAGCAGTATCTTTGACTGTTGCACGTGTATCCGACCGGACAGGACACTTCGTCTGAGCACCGTTGCACCTCGTTGTTAGGGTTGTAGAGGGGAGAGACGCCGCAAACTGAGATATTTTCGTGACTTTTCCCATTATATTGCCGTTCTGGATTTCATAGCGCTGAAATTGCTAAAACCCTCACCCGAATCAACGGCATTCAGGCAGAAGTTATTGCACGAGTCGATCGTTTCGAAGTTGTTGCCGTTTCCGTTGCAGCCGTAGTATTGGAACGGCTGACAGCGACGAGTGTTCGGGTTGAAGTAGAAACTGCATCATCATATATATAAAGAATAATATTATTATTAAATTCTGTACGCTACTATAGATACCTCATTCTTTTTGATTATTGTGAAATATTTTCGCCGTTCTTCAGTAATTCCATCAAAAATTAATAAAAAAAATTACAGGTTTTTTATCGAAAATAATTGTTACAGAAAAGAGTAGGGATCTAGGTATAATCGACCTACCGCTGAATCGTCATCGATCGGCCGAAGCAGGGCGTGCCCGCCGAGACCATCTCGTTGCAGGTGAGTTCTGAGAGAGAGAGATTAAAGATCAATTTATTCTCCACTCTTTCTACTCTTTCTCCACGGAGGTTCATATTGTCGACCACACTACACCATCACGTATTATTACTTATAGATATTAAAGTCAGAGTCCAGAGATCAAAGGTCAAAGATCAAAGACCACAAACCGGGCGAGGGACAGCAGATCGAAGCGGTGCCAAAGAGGGGCGGTTGACATACGAACTGACGAGGGCAGGAGGAGGCGGCGAGCGGTGCGCAAGCGGCATTGACGGCGCCCACGCGGTATGGCTGAAAAAAGGTAAAGGTGTATCCACGTCAAGCGATCTTAAACGACCAGGCTCTTGGTGGAGGAAAAGGCTGAAAGGCTTGGGGCTGTCTCTACATTGCTCTCCCTTGGTATTCAGAGAACATTTTCTTGAATGGTTGAATCAATCTGTTGGTGAGTAGAGATGGGAAAGGAAGAGGGAAGAGTCGCGAATGTATGCAAAGTGAGCCGCGCTCTTCCACAAGAGCGAGAGGGAATGGCTCTCTTCCACAAGAGTGAGATCTCTTCCATAAGACTGAGAGCGATAAAGCTTTGAAAATGGAGCAATTTTGTTGGATTTTTTCTCAAACTAACCTACCTTAATGATTTTCAACATATTTATCACTTGGGTGCAAAAATCCGCTTAAATTCCTTTATTTTAAAGCTTTTTCGCTCTCAGTCTTATGGAAGAGATCTCACTCTTGTGGAAGAGAGCCCATTCCCTCTCGCTCTTGTGGAAGAGCGCGGCTCACTTTGCATACATTCGCGACTCTTCCCTCTTCCTTTCCCATCTCTATTGGTGAGGCATTCCAGCGCTGACAATTGATGAAAAAATGTAATAACGCAACTGTGATTGTCTATTCATCTTCATTATGCACGCCCTGTGTGAGCGAAGAACAGCAGTTTCGTACCCAGAGTCTTTCAATAGAAGGCTGAAGAATAAAGAATGGGAAACCACAAACCTGCCCTGCCGCGCACTGTCTGTCCACGCAGAAGCCCTCGCACTCGTCGAGCGAGTTGAAATTGTTGGCATTCCCGCCGCACTGCGAGAATTGGAAGGACCGGCACGAGCCGGTGGTCGCGTCGAAGAAGTATCTGGAAGAAGGAATCGTTACTTCTAAGCTTGCTTACCGTGATAATCGTTCGATTTACCCTTAGTTATATTTTCATTCACGAAAAAAATTGTCAGGTGTCTTCATTCTGATTGCAACGTAATCTTAGGCTGATTGAAAGAAAAAATTGGAAGCTGATTGGAAAAGAATGATTGACATTACCTGGTAACAGCAGGTCGAGCACTTGAGCACTCACGCCGGAGTTTCGAGCGAGACCGCAGACACGGGCTGAAAGAGTACTCAATATCGCTGAACATCAGTCTCTTCCAGAAAATGCAACTGCAGTCCAATGGAAATCTCTGCGTATTCCTTTACACTAATCAAGTTTTGGAGAGGCTTGGAAATGCCACTTCGAGACAGGATTGTCAAGATTTAGCTTGAATAATAACTAACTCCTGCTCGGGCAACAGTACTGTACTCCTCCCGTGGTCGTGCACTCATAGCCATCCTGGCACGGATTATCGGGCGAGCACACGGTCATACCGCCTCCCAGGGGTTGACCGGCCGGGCAGACGCCTGACAGAGATCAAAGATCAACACGAAGACCAAAGACTAAAGAGGGGTATACTGGCAGGGCAGACTCCTGAAGGGATCAAAGATCAATTCAAAGATCAAATATCGACATTGGGTGTCATCATGATCTACGTAATTGTGCGTCTTCAAGTGAAAAGAGAGATTGAAGCTCGAAATAACTGTAGAAGTAATGCCCTAATTTGAAATTGAAACGCTGAAACGTCAGCTCGATTTAGAAATGATTAAGGTGAAATATCTCACCAGCAGAAGGGCAACACTTTCCATCCGTACAAATGTATCCAGTGGGACCAACGTATCGGCATCACAGGTCGATGGAGAAGCAAGAGCGGGCTCTCCGTTAGGGCACTGGGCTGGAAAGATCAAAGATCAGCTAAGCATTTTTTTTAAGATCAAAGATCAGAGAGCAGTGGAGAGGATCAGTTATGGACACGCGGCGAAAAATTGATTAGAAAAGGTGGAAATGGATGGTGTTACTTCGGCGATTCTTCGCGAAAGACAAACATTTTCGAGCGCGCGCGGTTATTGAACGACAAACGCGCGGTTTTCACACACGGTTTTGCACACGGTACCTCGGAGCATGGAGGCAAGGGTTTCACCGAGAGGCGCTGCAAGGAGAGATCAAAGATCAAACTGTTCAAAATGAAAGTAATCCTTGGCGTATGTCCCTCTTAGCAAAAATAATTAAACAACTCACAATTACTATCGTCCGGCTCGACTGCCGAGCAGCAGATGTGCTTGTTGAACATGGCAGAGCGAACACAGACGAAACCGCGTTGGCACTCACTGAATGGGAAGCGATTATCGTAGTTCTTCCTACCATAATAACAATAATAAAATAATAACTAATAAAAATAATAACATATTAAATTCGCATAGGTTCAGTGCTTGGGGTGTTGAAATCTTTCCAACTGAGTTTCACGCATTGGTCAACAACTAGTCGAATTTGGATGTGTTTTAAAAGAAAAATAAACAAATAACATACCCGACGCTTCCGGGAAGCACTCTACGTGCGAGCCCGTGTTCGGGTTGAGAAAGGCAGCCGAGTTGAAGGGGCAACCGAAATCCTGCAATTACTCATGATATTAACGTTTTTTCTTGTGAAAATAACACCGTTTGCACTACATTTTTTTAAGAAACAAATAACTGAAAGTTGGTGCCAATTTTTTTAGAAATGTTCATTGAAATTAAGAAATACCTTTCCACAGCATCTCGTGGTGGTTCCTCCGACCAGATTGCATCCGAATCCGACCGGACATGAGGATTCAGAAGAGAGAACACATGAGCGAGGACGGCCGGTGGAGGGCTGAGGGATACAGATGAGATAGGTCTAGTTATTTTTAAAAAAAAGTAGAGCTAATCTATAATTTCATTTTAAAAAGATCGTTATTTGTATTATGACTAGTCCCTGATTCACCATGAAGCGTAGTTAGAACAACGAAAGGTCTGCGGATCAGCGATGGGTCCTAATTTATCACTCAATACACAGCTTATTCCTAGTGTTTCGCCTCTTTTTTCCTGAACGCTGGCTCAATCGCCCCCCCCCATCTCAAAACAAGCGATTTCTCTCCTCCTTCTCGAACCATCAGACAATGCAAATAGTGCCTTCTTTCCCCTCACAAGGAAAGTTCTGAGATCCCCTCGCTCCCTCCAAGAGGGTCAATAAATGAACTGGTACCAGCGCAAATAGGAGATGGTGATAATGAGGGGAGAGCGAACTGGATGGACCCCGTCTAGGGAGGGACAATCGTTGAGCTCTCTCAGTTCACAAGGATCATTAGTCGGTCAGAGAAGCGAGGGATCACGCGGAATGGAGACAGATTTGGCTGACAGCCCTAATCATGTGAGATGTTGGCGGACAGAAATAGGCAAAGAAGCATGAACAAGAGGGGATAAGAACATTCGTCATACATAGCTGCTCTATTTTAGTCACTGCCTATGATGAGCGCTAGGGAATACGATGAGCAACGGTATCGATACAATAATTTTGAATGAACTGTACAATCAGAAATGGAGCCGACTCACCTCAACGTACGTAACTTGGTCAGCTGAGCACGAGGCTCCATTCTCCGTCGTCGGGACGTATTCTGACAACAATATACGTTCCCGAACGCTCATACATTCGGCAGACGTAGCCTGAATTACGGTAGGTAAGGTTGCGGTAGCGTTATCGATTACTCAAGGTTACCTATGGATACAGTAGGTATGGTAGCGTTATCGATCGAAAACTGAGGGATACGGTGGGATACGGTAGGTACGGTAGCGTTATCGATCGACAACTGATTGATACGGTACTTACCATCTGGGCAGGAGCTTATGGACGGATTGCAGACGACCGGCGCCGAGAGGATTGTCAGTGGGATTCCCGCACCGCAGAGATCGTCTGAATACGGTAGATTATCGATTGATTACAGTACTAGAGTTCGAAATAAGAGCAATCGTCTATTCATTTACCACACTCTCATCAGAGAGGTCAGCGAATGTGTGAAATGAACAGACGATTACCCGTATTTCGAACTGTATGCCCTGGAGAAGCGCCCAGAACTGAAGTTTTTGCAACTGAGAGAGAGGGGAGGGGTGGTCTTACGAGGATAAACTCTTGTGGGGTACTGTCGCTTGCGTCTTCTTGCTGTAGAAACAAATGTTTTTTTTCTTTATTCTAGTTTTTTTTCATAATTCTGAGTTAAATTATGTAAATTTTTCAATTTTTTTTTAGAATTTTCGCGGATCTAGCGCTTGTTTTGTAGCCAATCCTCTAAGAGTGAACAGGGGGAAGGGATCCAATTCCATTTCATGCACCACCACTCCACTTGATCTCTTCTCTTATCTCCCTCCTTTCCTCATTGCCAAACCAGCCAGATCCCCTGCCCTGCCTTTCCCTCGCTTTCCAAACAAAACAAACATCTCGTCGTTCGTTTTCCCACTAAGGAAGAGCAGTGCGAGAGCCTTCCGGAACCGGAATTTGGGCGCGAGAGCCGGCGTCCGTGAAATGGGCAAAAAAATGAGTGCGCGGGATCAAAAAACTGCGGCCGGAACATTGTTTTTTTTGTGTTTTAGGAACGAAACTGTCATGGAAAGAGTAGGAAGTTCATCCTCGAAAATTCGGGCGCCAATTCAAAAATAGGCCGAGACACGTTGGAATCGCGCCGATGTTTATGCTCGGATTCGAGTTCAAACAAGGGAGGCGCTTCTCCTCTTTGTAGGGTGAGATTGGGCGATAGAGGGAGAGATCATAGACAGGAGTATCTCTCTGTTGAGTGTAGAAGAACAAGGGACAAAAGAAGAGCGACATTGGATATGATTGGATTGGATAGGTGAACAAGCGATGAGGAGAGGGCACAGTGGCCACTGCCAGAGAGAAACATGAGTTGCACTGAAGGATAAAATGTGTGCAGGAGGATCACTATTTCCCTCAACTCGCGGTTCCAAGACAAGGGTGGAATAAACATCTAAGCCTCACTGTGAAGTCCAAAAGATTGCGCGTGAAACAGTGTTTTTGCTGATGATTTCGAAATAGAATAAACGAAATCCTTGACCCACCAGGAGCTTGGAAATGAGCGAAGGAGAAGGGGTCATCAGATGCGGCCTCCTCCTCTCCCAGGGGTGACACGCAGGCTTTGGTCTCGGCATCGAAGATGCGCTCGCCTTGACAACGTTTCCGCGAGAAGGAACTGTACAATAATTGGTTAATTTGCGATACGTAGATTACGGTAGTCACTAATTGACTTGCTTGGTGACTCAATGTCTCGTAAAATTTAGAATATTGATCAAGAAATTGGCCAACCCAAAGCCAATTTATGATCGTGTCATATGAGGTACTAATAGTCAGTTTGCGATACTCAGACAAGCAACATAAATAATTGAATTGAATTGAACAGTAATCACTTACCCTTCCAAGTTACAGTATAGATAATACTCGGGGGATTCGGGGTCGGGCTTCTTTATATCCTCGCTTGGATTGCAATCGAGCGCAGCGAGCGCGACTCCCGCAACGATCGACATCTGATTACCGTAGGACTATCGATTGTGTTCTCTTACGGTAATATCTATTGAGGATTGAGCTAATTACAGTATTATCGATTGCGCTTTGATTACGATAGTATAAATTGCGAAATGAGTTGATTACGGTACTATCGATTAATCGAAATGGGCTATTGTACCTGGAGTAACCGCAGTAGTAGAACGGCATTGCGTGTGTGGTGCACCATGGCGGTGCGGTCAGCGAGGACGACGAATGGGAAAGGGCGGAAAGCAAGGGGATTCAGGAGAAGAAAGAGAGGCGGAGCCTTCTGGGTGCCCTCGGCGGAGTATTTGAATCGGCTTCTGGAGAGGGCTAAAAACACAGGCGAGGGAGAGAGGAGGCGGGCGATCTCTCCAATCAGCACGCTCTCTCGTCGCTCTACCCGTCTACGCTCTCCTATGATCACGTGCTCTCTCGTAGATGACACTCGGAAAAGACTGGAGTAGAAGGGTAAATAGAGCCCCGGGAATGGAGCAGCGAGCGATTAGCACGGCCGGGACGGTTTTGGAACCGATCCGGGCGGGCTAGTTACTCGGGAATAAATAATCAAAATTCGTGGTTTTCTAGGAACTATTTTTTACAAACCCCGTTATGAATGTTAAAATGGTAACGAAATTGTGTTTACAGTGACTCTTTTGTTTCCCGAAGCTTTGCCATAATTCAGGAAATTTCTTCCCACATTTCCTCATCTGAGATGTTTGCGGGAAATTGGCTAGACACTCGTTCGGAACTTGGCCTATTTGCGCTCATTTTCCAATCAATCTCTTCCTTGTTTCGTCACAATCAGGAACAATCGTCTGACTCTCTCTTTCGCAATGCTCCCTTGCTCTGTCTGGGCGAGAGAGCACGGGAAATGAAGAAAGTCAAGCGCAGCTCCTCAATCAGTGCCCGAATCCAGCCTCTTCCCTCCCGTTTTCGCACTGTTCTCGAACATGATCGTCTGCTCTCTCATTTCCTAGTGCTATCTCGTCGGTCAGAGCAGCGAGAGATCATGGGAAAGCGAGAGAGTGCCATCGATCCCTTCCCTCGTCCCAATCCGGATATATCCGCCGTTCCCGAGAAGGAGTGCGATCGATCTCGGCCAATGATCTGGATGTGGGAAAGCGAGAAGTTTGGAGATGGAGAATCATCGCTGAAGATTGAATTGAAATGGAGATACGGAAGCCTGAACATTCAAGTAGTTCATTTTTCAGGTAAGAAATACATACAAAAACTTTCTTTCTCATATAAAACGTGCATTTGCAATGATTTCCTTTACGGAAACACGCGATCCGGTTGCAGACTGTGTGAAGTGCGCGTTCGATTTGCACGCTTTTTCCTCGCCTGCCTCGAGCAAGGAAAGGGTTCCGTGAGGGTGTAGTAGTCCCGTCCCATTAGTCACCGTCTTGTTCCGGTCCATGAGTGACGATCTTAGATCATCAACACATCTTCACAAAAATTGAGCAAACTCTTTTCTTGCACAAGTTCAACATGAATGTTCAACATAATTACTTGCACGGAATCATAGATCATCGAGGGATATTTCCAGCGTTTCTTCACAAATATTCCAAGGATTCGATCTGAAAAGATGCGAAATACACGGTCGTTCCGGTTCCTGTTTGTTGTTTTCCTTACACGTCTCCCGTTTGCACTACCCATGTCTAGAACCATTCCTTGTTGTCTAGAGAGTCAGAGAAACGAGACAGAAGGTGGAATGAGGAGGGTAAAATTCATCTCCTGACTTCACCAGAAGAAGACGCAGAAACAAGATCATACGTGGATTGAGAGCTGCGTATTCAGTTTGCACGTTTCTTTCCCCGTCCTCTCAAGTGCAAGGAAGGGGTTCATTCCGAGAAGGGAAGTCTGGTTCCTCGACATCCTTCAGTAGTCAATGAGAATAATGGCCAAAATAAAGCTGTCTCTTCATTTTTCCTACTCAATCGAATGGTGCTGAAATTAGGATGAGACTTATGACTCTGCGATGAGTTGGTTAGTAAATTGGTTCATAACTCTTTCATTTCCACCTATGATCAGTTTGCACGTTTCTTTCCCGCCTCTCATGTTGTGCAAGGAAGGGTTTAGTTCCGAGTAGGGTAGACACGTTCCGCCTCACTTCCGATAGGTTGATTTGGATGTGCTCTGACTAGAATTATTAGAACTGAATAAATAGTCATATGTGTTGAATTTGGAGTTGTTTCGACCGATCTTTTCATGATCCTTTGATCAACAAAATGACCATCATATGTGCGAAAAGCGTGCAAACTGTGAAAAAGCGCTCAATTGCACGTTTTCTTTCTTTCCTTCCAATATTCTCATGTAAACGGAAGGGATTCGTTCCTGGATAGTAGTCTCGTTCCATAGTCATCCCCTTCTTGTTCCAGTCCGTGTGTGAGTCAGTGTGTGTGCAGAGGGCGAAGAGAAGGAAGAAGGGAGTGATGAATGACCACGTTGAACGGGAAGGGCAGTGATCTTCTAGGAACATTTGCCCGAGGGGTTCTGAATATCTAGCAGCCTTTGTTTCTAGAGATTCCGTTTATGGAATAGGGAATGGGTAGTGGAGAAGAGAAGGAAGAAAGGTAAGATAAACTTACCACTTTGAACTTGTAGCATTTTCTCGAAAACTAATGTATCAAAATCCGAATGGATCAAACGAAATGACTTCGATTTGAAGCTTAATAAAATTCAACGCCATGATTTTTTAAATTAGGAGCGACAAGGAAAAGGGGAAAGGAAAACAATCTCTTTCGGACGGAAAATAGAGGCAAAAGATAATGCTGTCCGCAGGATTCGAACCTGCGCCCACAGAAGTGGACTGCGACCTGAACGCAGCGCCTTAGACACTCGGCCAGAACAGCTCATGATACGTGCTCTCTGACGCTGACTCTCGTTCACACTTACACGCTCACCAATAATCAGATTCAGCTACTACTTTCTTTTTTTTTAAATTAGTCCGGACATAGCGCAATTCCGCGTACTCAAATCCTTGTTACATTTCTAAGCATTTAATCAATACGCGAGAATGAAAGTTGCATAACAAAAATGTTTCAGGAGTAGGTTTCAACAAGCTGTTTTCGTAGAAGGGAGAGCGGCGCCTTGAGAGTAAAACTTATAAAAATAGATTTCCCTGATCGCAACTAAGCTTTGAATGGTAACGAAATCACTATTATACAAACCACTTGTTTAAAGTACAAATAGATAAATGCAGAGTATTTCAAATGATGAAATAAATCATTATGATGAATTGGCGAAAGGAAACCGAGAAGATATGTCCATGAAAATCGAATCGGTGCCAACTGTCGTTCCCAACTGCTAATTGTAAAGGTACCATAGTCGGCCCAATTGTGTACCCAATTGAACACTATGCGACAATGAAATTGGTTGAGAATCAACCACTTTTATTCAAGGGTTGTACTCGATGGGGAGGTTCTTTCTGCGGACCATGCCGTCACCCTGGAACCACTCGCGGCGGAACTGTTTGGCGGCTCCATCGGGGTGTTGGTCCACTCGATGGTCACACGATCGTTGTTGGTGTCCTCAAGAGGAAATATTAGTATGGGAATGGGCACTAAATTGATGAGGGGTTTGAATACGGTAGGGGAAGTTTTGGGTACCGTGTTTCGAAAGGATACAGTAGTGGAGGTAGGTGGGGGTACGGTATGGGGTATTGACGGGACAGGGCTAAACCGTACCTCCTGTCCGTAGGCGAATGCATCGCAGGAAACAGCGATGAGGGCGTTCTCCTTGGGGTCGAGCACTCCGGCGGCAGGGTCCACTCCGAGTCTCTTCATGTTGGTGGTCTTGAAAGCCCATCCAATACGGCGAGCCGAGGAGTTGGTCACCTGCAATGGTAATGGTTATAGGTAAGGAAGGATGGGATGGGGTACGGTAACGGTTCCTACTATGGGGTGGGAAGTACTGCACCTTGATGTGGTAGGTGTGCTTGTCATCGTAGGGGGCATTGAAGACGATCTTAGTGCCGGGCTGGGTGGCGATATCTCCGGGAGGAACGGACTGGGCCATGTCGACGACTTGGTGTGAGGAAGAGACCGAGCCGCGGAGGTTTTATAGGCCGGAATGGCTCACTTACCATCGAATGACTTCATTCAAAGAGAGGGATCAGACAGGGGAGGATCGCACTCTCTTCATTTGACTATATTAGTGAAGGAGACAAGAGGGAGATTATTGAATATCGTGTTGATTTTGAATGGCAGGGAAAGGGGCATTGTCTGTCGAGTTAAGAAGATAGTTTATAAAAATATTTTTTTTGTTTTTGTTTCTGTGTGGATCTTCTTCGTTACGATAATGTCAACTTTCATGGGTACTATTCAGAGTGGTTTACAAATGCCGTGTTATTGATGTTTCTGTGATGATTATGCTTTGCGTTGAAGTTGCGTTGAAATTGAATTCACGCTAATCACAACCACTAATCATCTCCATTCAGTAGCAATGAAGAGTCGATTACACTATTTCGAGCTCACTTGTTCAGCAGAGATTCTTTATCACGACTCCCTTACAGACTCCATTCCATTTTCGTATAGCTTCGTGCTTTGTAGACTAGATAGTTAAATTAACTATCCCCCATTCCTCATGTTCTCTCACCTATCAGAGAAACGAGATAGCGAGTGAAACGAGGAGGCATGGTCTTCAATCCCTGCCCATATCTAGTCTGGAGCCTATTACTATACCGTCTGCGAGTAACAGTATAGGAGTGGCAGTCTCTCCTCATTTCGGATTATCTGTTGTTTTCTCTGACCTACCAAAGACTGCAAACTGGATAATTGTAGTCGTGACGGCCAATCTTTCGCCTCATTTCATCAATCGGGGCGGGAAGTGACACGAGGCTTCATGGCGGCTAGAGCTCGAGAAATGATACCCGACCGTCTCTTCATTTTGCACCCTCTCTCGCCCGCTCGGTCGACGAGAGAGTGTATGAAACGAAGAGACGGCGGTATCATTTCTCGAGCTCTAATTTCGTCGGAGAGGCATTTCACTCCCCTTTTGCCTGACGGGGAGATCTCGTTCATAAGAGGGGGGGGGGGCTAGATTTCGTGTGCTATCGCTCGTTTGTTTCTATCGTCAATCTGATCAGTGAGAAGGTGCGGAATAAAGAGCCATCCCTTGTTAGATGTTATCGCGATTTTCAGACAATCTAGTGTTGAAATTATTGCAGTACTACATATATGTCGCTTTCTATCGTTGTTATCACAATTTCATGACCAATCGAATGTTGCTGGATTATTGTGACGCTTAGCACCTTTTTTTCGGTCCGCTAAAGCTCGAGGTTTGATGATGTCCGAGAGTCGAGAAATTCACATTAAATTCGAAGAATTCCCTGGCTGAATCGTCCCTTGATTAGTGTCCTTGACTCTCTTCATTTAGCTCGATCACTCATCTGTCCTAGTACAAGAGAGCATGCAAAATGAACTGACGTTTATTTCAATCTCAAATTCCGTAGTGCTGTACAAAGTGTCAGAGACTTCGCACTCGCTCATTAGCGTCGCTCCAAGTTTTCCTTCACTTCTGCTCTATTTCATTTCTACCTCCTCATTCGCCCTTCTCTTTTGGTTCTCTGGTCATGGGGAAAGTCTTCTAACTTCGACCCGTTCAATCACCCTTCGCTTTATCTCGCCGTTTTCTCAATACACAGTCCGTTGCCCGGATTTCCCTTTTAGTGCTAACTGCATCATTTGTTAGGATCCTCAGTTCATACCTCATACTCACCCATGTGCTCAATTTGTACCGAGCCCTATGTTGACTATCTTCCGTTTCAAGTGATGTATCCTACCAAGAGTGGTTTCCTTTATCAGATAACAACAAATAATCATCTCTTTCTTCCATACAATGGGGATCTGTTCATCAGCTGAAGTCTACCCGGAATCGAGCCAGTCCAATTCTCAGCCGGTTAATTTCATTCAGTTTTTCCCGGCATTTTTTATGAATGCAATGAATCTGTATTGGAAATAGTAAAAAGAAGTTCGTACTCTTTCATCAGCCAGGGTGCCGTGAAATCGCACAGTAGGAGGAAAGAAGAGACGAATTCTTCATCCTGACAGCCCTAATAGCGATTTGGAATAGTTGGTGCATCATCATCTTCCAGGAAAAGGGAGGAGTTCCTCAGCCGATTCTTCTGCTCACTGAGGAAGAAAAGGGACTGCTGGTGAAGCACTTCCGAACCACACTCATCGACCAGAGACCGGATATTTATCATAAAGTGAGGATCAGACATGGCAAATTAAGAAATGCTCTCTTCATTTCACGTACTCTCTCCCCATTCTACCGGTGAGAGAGCACGCGAAATTGAGAGGACAATCTCTTCATTTGCCAACCATAGTAAGGATTTCGCATCTGTCTGTCTGTAAATTTAGTGGCACTGGCATCTTTCATGTCATTCATTCATTTCCCTTCGTATCTTTCGTTCTGATAGATAGCTAATTTTACACTATTATTTTTAGGGAAACCACTCTTGGTTCCCTTTGCTGATTCATCAGGAAGTAGAGTTCGAATGAAGTTTGCACTTCGAAATTCGCACCTTTCTATCTTTCTTATCGGGGAATTTGTTGCAAATATGCAATTACGCGCTGTTGAGATGGCTTGTGCAGAGAACAATTTTTGACTGATTCTCAGAAAAAATCTCGCAACTCGCGGTTAAACTAAAATTTGTAGGTTTAACGTATTTGTTCGTCAGAGTCACATTTATATCGAGCGTTTAAAAATTGGCCCCATCAACACCCCCAAATCATAGATCCGGGATAACTGCGCTGGTTTGATGGGGTTTCCGAGGGAATGCCATTAGGAAGTTTGAGTCTCGATGGAGTGAAGAACGTATAAACAGAGGTAGAATGAAGTCATTCCCGGCAGGAAGTTTGTTTTGATTATCAGATGGGTTCGTTGAGCTCGGGCGATAGATAGTTGAAGCTAATCACATTAGTCGAGATAATATAATAATTGTACTTGATAAAGAACGTAAATCATCAGTAAAAATAATGAGTATCTTTTCGTTCAGACAATGCTGCTCTGCATCAACGCATCTCCAAAGATGAACGAGATAATCGCATGTCAACAATATTGCATGAGGGATCTCACTCAATGGCCGAAGTTGAACAAGATGTGGTCAGTAAGCAAATTCCCTACAGGTCGATGGGTAAAAGTCTCGCTACTTGACTCTGACCCACATTTCAAACTCAAATTTTTTCTGTTGTAGCCCCTTTGATCAAAATTCAAGATGATAATAAAGAAAACTTGCTCTACTTTAGAAGACCAGAATGACGATAATCGGGTTACCAATACACAACTGCTCCCAGCGAGTATTTTAGACCTGGCGAGATAAGCCCATCCTGGTCTTCTGAAGTAGTGCCAGGATACTTTGTAGCCAAGCTCAGAAGGAGTTCGTCGACGCGCTCATCTACGTGGACCATCTTGAGAACGACCCGATGTTATCAAGAATTGCAGTGCTGGCGAAGGTATATATAATCGCTAATCGTAGATACTAACTAGGAATCTCTCTAACCAGTCAGAGTGATGAGAGAGAACGATGAATAAAGAGATGATTACCAGTGTTTCGAAGAATAGAATTCAATCACTAATCGTAAATATATTCGGATCGATAATGAAGATGTATAGCAATGAAACACGGTAGGGTGCGAGTTGGCATTACCGGCGTTCTTTGTCATTGTCAGCCGGAAAAAATAACAAAGAACCCTATTGCAGATCCATACCGCCTACCTCAAGTACGGCTTCAAACCGCACTTTCTCGACCTGTGGAGACAGCATGTGTACGTTTCTGTCTCTTTTGTTCATGTGTTTACTTAAATTAAAATAATACATTTAAAAAATTTTGTTTTATCAATTTCAGTGACGCGCAAATGCACCGACTCTCGATGGAATCTGCCGAGGAGAAGGCAACACTTTTGAAGGCGATGTCGACGTTGAACGAGTTCATTGTTGACGCCCTCTACACGAGTTTCAACGAGGAGAAGAAGCTAGGAGCATCCGCTGCCTCCACGCCTGCGCCAGTGTAGGGCGGAGTGGGATCGGCATTAGTGCTGTCAGGATGAACGATTCGTCTCTTCATTCCGCGTGCTCTCTCGTCACTCTAACCGATGAGAGAGTAGGAAGAATGAAGAGAGCGATTCCTCATGCCTGACAGCAATAATTGGAATATCAGCGAAGTCAACCGCATTTCCCTACGAATCATGTAGCTATTTGTTAGCCTTCGAAGTCTTGCATAATTTGGTGCTATTCGGGTACAGTAATCAGTTTCGATAAATAATCAATATTTCCGAGCGTTTAACTCATCGGATAAGTTCCATTTCATCGCATAGTGCAAAAAAGAGCGGTTTTGCGCGAAAATTCACGTGCGCATGTGCCGTGATCATTTATCTTTCCATTTACTCGATTCATTACGATAAAGTTCTTGTATCAGGAACAACAAACAGCCTTCAGAGCAGATATGATCAGGACAGTAGTGCTCATTCTCAGTTTGAAAAAACATGCATCGGGTCACAAAGCAAGATTCTCGTTCCATCACAAGAATTTTGAATGATTTCAAGTATTTTTGATCGGTGGTTCGCAACTTTTTTCAGCATAAGTCATTTTCTATTTTCAGAAGACAATTTGTATTTCGCGGTTGTAATTTAGGTTCAAGCTGTGACTTTATCTTTTCGTCAGTTTCTATTTGCATAGAAACGTGGCCGTAAACATTATCAAGCTGCCCATGAGTCATTGCCAGATCGAAAAGAAGTGGAAGGCTCATATTCGCGCGAATTTCGCCATTTTCCGCTTGTAAATAATTCGCTTATTATTTGCAATACATTCAACGGTTCATTCTTCGGTATGACTCATTCAATTTTTCACATCTGCCGTATGCAGAGGTGAGAGAGCATGCAAAACGTGGAGACAGCGCCCTTTTCGTGCTTTCTAGCGTGCACATATTGTGCGTATCCCCCCATAAATCCCTTGAATTGGACTCTCGATCTTTTCCTCCCTCGCTTCTCTGACTCAGTGAGCAGTTAAAATCCCACACTGCACTCTGAAAATAATCCACTTTTCGTTTGTATTCGCATCAATTTTGGCTGTTTCTGCCATATTTTCGTGCTGATTCACGCTTTTTGATAAAGAAACGGCTCGTCAGCTGACTTGGAGACGGCTCCAGGGATGTTGCGAGGTTAGCTTCTTTTCCTATTTTTTCTTTATAAGGTCGAGAAACTAACAATTCTATAATTGAAAGTGAAAGGTTTTAGAATAGAATTGGCCAGTTGTTGCAGCATCGCTGTTATGCTTGCTCCTTGTCTCTTCTAGTGAAGGCAGAGTCAAGTTTACATACTCGGAGTTCCTCGACGGCAGCGATCTCAAGACTGTTTCGGAGGTCAATTTTGTATATTTTTTCCATTTTTTGTGTATCCCACTAATCAGTTTGCTAACTCAAAAAAGGATTCTTCGAAATTTATAATTAACCATTTATGTACTTGCAGACAGACTTCGCTTGCCCCCACGGATGCATGGTCTACAGTGCGACCGAGAACGTCAATCTTGTGATCATAAACAAGGCTACCAAGCAGGAAATTGCAAAGTGAGCTTAGACAGATTTTAACTTAGATTTTAGAATATGGACACTCACCGAACAATAAGTGTCAAGAAAGGTGAACATGATGATATTTTCAGCTTGAACGCACTCGCCAACAGCAACAATGCCAACGATCGAAGCAACCTCTTCGGAATGACCCTGTCGGTAAGCCAACTACGATAAAAATATTATTAATAATAATAGCAAAAAAAATAACAATAACAACAATAACAAATACAATAATAGCAACATTATTTATTGTGCAACACTTGCAGGCCGCCACTTACACTCTGAAGGAAAAAAATGGCTTCACGGGAACGATATTCGGTCTTTATGTTGTGGCTAATAACGCTCGTAAGAATACCATTATATCTCCATTGAATTATAGGTTCTATTATTTCTCAATTGAATAAATTACTGCCTCTCAAAAGTAACTGACATAGCAGTGACCTCCCGCAGAACGCAAGTGTATAGATTAGAGGGTTGAATTTATTTTTACAATGAGGCTGCACATCTATTGAAATTTACATGCTCGACAATACTTCCGTTTGGACATGTCGAATAATTGACATTTCAAACTTTCAAACTTTCTAGCCAACTACGGTCAAACACTTCGAGTAGCCGAGGCCTTCGATTGGAAGACATTCAGCAGTACTAGTGGAATGATTACTATGATGACTAGAGGAACGGGCATAAGGATGGTGTCGACGAATCGGATGGTGTGAGTTTTCCTTCATATCAGCTAGCTCACTCCTCTAAAAATATCATATAAGATTTGAGAATTAAGTAATTGCACTGGAAATGCGCTGGAAATTCACGGAAAAGGTTCATGGATAAACTGGAAAATTCAAGTGTTAGGCTGGACCATTTCCAGTCGAATCTACATTCCGCAATAGAGAAGATGCGAGAAATATGTAATGGAATTTGCGTAGGAAAATGTACGATAAAGATTCATTCGATAGCAGAGTGCGCAATACGGGTCGCTGTCTCATGCACACTCTCTCTGGCAGTCGACGAAATGAAGAGAATCATTTCTCGAGCTCTAATGAATAATATGTTTCCAGTCGAAAGAGATGACTCCGCAAGTTTTCGCTGCGGGCTACGATGCGCCTACGAAGGATGAGTGCTGGGCGGTGTACAAGGCTAAGTGAGCTTCATTTATTTTTTATTTTCATTTTTTTTAAAATTAAAACAAATCAATTGTAGAAATTTGTTACGGAACCATATCTAGAATATTTTTTATAAAGAAAAGTTTTCAGCTCCCTTTCGCACGCGCAGCAATCGCAAATCGACGTGATCGGTCCAATTGCGACGATTCGATTTGATGGACTGCAGACGGGCACGGCGGCCAGTGTGAAAGTGTCCGGAGACATCAGTAAGTCCTTTTTTGTTTAATATTTTCGAATTATCCATCGTGTGATTGCATTCTTCATGTTTCCCACATTTATATGAGGAGCCTGAAACTCAACATAATTTCTTGTTCTGGATTTTAATTTTGGGTGATACGTTTGTTTCAGTGCCCTAGAAAGCATTGGACAGCAGGGTATGTAGTCTAACAGCTGGCGTTACCAGTGGGTCCCATCTAGCGTTGTCTAACGACGTTAAATCGCTTGACGTGGGTACACCTTTGCCTTTACCTTTCCTTTTATTTCAGTGACCGACATGTCGGAAATGCGAAACTCCCTCACCATCTCGTCTCCTGGTATTTTTAATTTTTTTATATTTTTTAACGAAATTTATTTATTTTAACTACCAGCCGATTTCGCCACCGCCTTCGGCGGGGTCTGATCGGCTGGTAGGTTCACCGCTGATCTAAAAAACGCGCGTAACATGCTTGACCTTGTTTACAATTTCTTGACCAGCCTACGTTTCGCAATAGCGAACAAACGAGACATTTCTCCTTTATTAAGGAGCATGATTTATTTATTTAAACTAAATTAAATTAAACTCAGGATTTCATGGATGCTTCCACGCAAGCGCTAACCTCTATCAGTACAATATGAACAAGCTGGATAGGAGGTTCAGGAGCGATCTAGATCAGTTAGTTCATTCAATAAGGTTCACAGCGGTTTGCAGAGCACCGGTGATACGCTTTTAATAATCGGAAATAGTGAAAGAGTTAGAAGAGAAAAAAACCGATGGTTGAATTATCGCATATTTAATTTTAGAGGCGTAACCATTCTCGTTCGCTCCAAACTGTGGATCACTGTGGAGAGTGATGCATTGTACATCTCTGGACTGCAGGATCAAACAATGAAGTGAGTTTAAAAAAAGGAATTAATGCCCACAGCCTTGTTTATGTTACGTCTCTGACGTGCGCGGTAATTAACACTATACATATTTGCAGGTTGATGGGCACTGAGGAATACTCGCCGCCCGTGCCCTTCTCCGTGAATAAGGTAAAATAGTATTCGTCTCTTTATTTCACACTATCTCTTGCCGGTCATAGTGACGAGAGAGTATGCAAAATGAAGATACGATTACACCAACATTTCAAACTAAAAAAAGCGAAACGCATTGGATGAAAGGCCAGATTTCTGAAAAAAAAGAAAAAAGTGATTGTGATCACTAATTTACCGAAATGATCGGTATGTATATCTAAAACCGGGTAATCGTCTCTTCATTTCACACACTCTCTCGCCGGTCAGAGTAACGAGAGAGTGTGTGAAAAGAAGAGCGTATAAACATATAGGTCGATGTGCATCTCTCCTGGCAGCGACTCAATCAGAACAGCTACTTTGCGATACAAATGGACGCAACGAAGGGCGCAGGTTGTATTGTATGTTTTTTGAAAAAAATATAAATAAATTAACAAGCAATAAATATGATAATTTACAGCAACATCGTCTCTAGCTGTCTCTCTTCGCATCGGTCTTCGCCCTAATTCGATGATTCTTGTGATTTGAAATTTAATCCGATTAAATGTTCTCATCCGTCTGTTAATCTGGATATGCGCAAATATGATGCTCTACGTGTATGAGATATGACTAAGAACGAATAAAGGCCTCTATTGTTTGAGTGCAGGCAAAGGCTCTTTCTTTTCGCGTATTCTCGCATCTCCGAAGCGCAAAAGATCATTGAGAATGGAGAGAGCAATTCGCAATCACCGATGCTTTCTGTGAATAAAAGCGAGGAATACACGATTGGTTAGTCAGCATGAGAACCTCGGTCGTTGTAGCGATTTTTTTCTCATATTTTGAAGCCAAGGTTACGTTTCCACACTCAATTTTCTATGATACTCAAGATTTACTCGATGGAAATACGGTGAGTATGTTTTCGATATATTTTGCAATTTTTGATAATAACAATATTTTTTGCGCAGAAACATTCTCTATCAAAACTTCTCTAAATTAGTCATTGATGTGATATTTTCAAGGTACCGTTCAAATGCCCAACCGGGTGTCGATTATTTTCGCCAACAATCAATAGCAATCTGGTCATCACTAGGGCTGATGGGGCTGCTGTTGTGAGGTGAATGAATATTGAATAGTAGATACAAGTTCGAATTTAGCTTGACGGACATCTCGAACAATCGCGCGATTTATATGAGTGGATATGAACTGAAGGTTTATTTTATCTCCAAACTTTTGAATATTTTGAGCACTCATTTTGCTCGCGTTGAATGACTAATCTCATTGGTCATTATGCGATAAATAAATAGACGGCAAGCCGAAAATCGAAATCCATTCACTCCCTCTTTAGGCTTCCGATTCCGCCTACTTGCTCACCAATCGAGGTGCGGTCAACCCTCGGTTTCTACTTTACATCGTTCAGAATAGTGCAGGTTCGATTCACAAATTTTCACGATTAAATTCCGTAGAAACACTGTGATCACTGAAAGCTGTTGTTTCAGCCAATCAGGACACTGTGGTCTACTTTCTCAGCTTTGGATTCGTGCTAAAAATCGAAAGTGAGCATCGCTACGCTACCGTGATCTCGGACACAAATCGATTCCTCGTGCGCGATTTTACTGGGAATTTCACGGTGGGTCAAGCAAATTTTTTTTTAAAACGAAGAATAGTTTAAAGATCGATCGACCGTCCGTTTATGCGACAGGGTTTGATGCTGCAGACAACTCTTGCTGTAATCCAGTTTATGCTGCGAGGTCAGTCTTTCTTGACATTTGACAGCCATGGAAAGGCAAGTTTAGGAGTGATGCAAACGCAAAGGCCACCACTTTCTATGTGAATGGTCCTATCGCTACTATTGATTTTGGATCGGAAGATGTACATTCGGTTATAGTTACTAATCGGGAAGGTATGCCAATTTATTTATCTTTTATATTTTTTTTAAGTTGTTAATTTTTTAAATTTAGAACCTCTACCTGCAGTGAATTTTGTCGGAAGTGTGGTCTATTTATCACCTGGTATGCATATTTCGAATTAAACTTACATAATTAATAATATTGATAGGCTATGTTGGATGTCCCTCGACGCAGGGCAGTAATTATTATTCACCAGTGACTGCAATGAGCGGAGATTTTGCGAAGAGTCTCTGGGATAAGTCAGTTTCTCCAACACCGTTGTTCAATTTCGAATCACAGATTTTAAATAATAACAAAACTCAGCAATATCGTCATTGACTTCACAGCAGATTATCAAATAAACTCGCCCGCGGAAGCACTGAATGTGGCTGTCAACAGTGAAATGCTGAAGTGAGTAACCTTTCCCAGATTCAATACTCCTTCTCCTATCGCAACCTCAATTTTGTATTGAAAATGAATGTCGGTTAAAAAAGGAAATTCTCAGATATTGTTTCAGTCTCTCCGGATACGGTCGAACTTCGAAGAAGTGGAAATCAAGTTCAGTCAGGTTCAAATTAAATTGGAAGAAGGTTAATGACCGAAGTTCGAGCGCTTTCGCAGTTCAGATTGAAATGAGTAAAGAACGAGGTAATTTACATTGTCTCTAAAATGTTTAAAACGATTTAATTTCAGACAATGGATCCATTCTATCTTCTTGTCTGCAATTAATAATTATTTTATCTATAATTATTGCGACTTCGATGAATGAGTGATTTGCATCTATGAAATACTCAAGGAATATACGATAATGTTAAAAAAACGATAAAAGAGGGATTGTATGTAGAGAGAAGTGCGCGAACACATTAACGGATGATTTCACAGCCGACGTTATCGAATTCCAAGATGGCCCCTCCCGGCGCTGGTGCCCATCCACCCGGAGTGCACACCGGGTACCGGTCATGAACGGAGTGGGGTAGCCCTTGACCGTCCTGATCTCGAGGTTCGTGAATCCCGGCAGGCATGCGTAAGTATCGCCGAGTCTCTGTGCACCAAGCATGAATTGAACGAGTCCGGTGCATGCAGGATACCTGAAAATTTAAATTATATTAAATTTAATTTTAAAAAACAAATTTACCGAGAATATTAAAATAAATAAATCAATGAGAAAAGAGCATTTTCGTTTAATAATAAAAATGAAGGAAAATGAATAATATGGTAATGCAAGCGCACTTACGTGGGAGTCTTGTCAGGAAGGCAAGTGATGTTGGACGGTCCGGCGAAGTAGTTAGTCATGCGACGTGGATTCAAAGATGAGGGCGAGGGGTGAGCCTTGAATTATAGACACGTCTCTTCATCTCGCGTGCTCTCTCGCCGGTCAGAGAGGCGAGAGAGTGCGTGAAATGAAGAGACGATAACATTCGCATATCTCTACCATGAACGACGACTCGCTGGTATTCCACGAGAAGTGGCTGCTGCCGTAGTAGTACGGGCTTCGGGAAGCGATGTAGGGCTGACAATGATTGTCTATTCTCTACTTTATTTACTGTGAAAAGTAGATAAACGTGTCTTTATTTCACATGCTCTTTCGCTGGCCGATGAAAGGTCAAACGATCTGAAACGATTTGAAGTCTTACCAGGAATCCGGAAGGGCAAGTGTATCCATTGACGCCGTCACAAATCACTTTTGAATCGAATGTGATCGGACCACAGGCCGTACCTTAACAAATTCGAGACCATTGATGATAAGTTTCAGTCCATTTCGCAAATCTGCTTACTTTCGCAGCCCACGAGTTCGTAAATCGTCTGAAAATGAAAATAACGTCGCAAAAAAATATTGTATGCAAGAACTCACCACCGGAACGGCGCACATATTATCAATCGTATCTCCGAGAAGTGCACACATTAGCGTAGTGAAATCGAATGAATATGCGAGACAGTTGAGATATGGCATATCGGAAGGAATGGAAGAGCAATCACTGTGAAATAAATGCTGAATTGCTTGTGAAATGAATACGTAATTCGAGAGTTCGACGGCCGTGTAATCATCTCTTAATTTCGAACATTCTCTCAGAGAGGCGATGGAAGCGAAATGTTTTGAACTCAACACACTTCACTTTACGATCGAAAGCACATCGGCATGCCTGGGCACATCGGAACTGAGTGGTCGAATTGAATGGACCGTAGAGACGAGGACGAGCTTCCGAAGAAGTTTTTGCGATAAAGCAATTTGCCGTGGCCTAAAATCCAATCTTTGGCATCAGAAAATGCATTGACTAGAGTTTGGAATACGGTTAATAATCACTCCATTTAGCACACTCTTTCGTAGAGCCGGTTTATGAAAGAATGGAAGTAATGACGCGATTATTACCCGTATTTCACTATTCACTTATCTGTTCGAGTGAGAGAATGCACACCAGAAATATGAGGTAGTCCATCGGCAGAAAGTAAGAAAGACTGAGAGGGGGGGGGGCGGTCTCTACTCGAAGTATACTGCTGTCGGAACGCATCTGCTTGATTCGGCTTGAGTAGGACTCTCTTCGCGGTAACGCGATCTCTTCTTTTCGCAGACTCTTTCGCCCACAGAAGACCAAGGAGACCGTGCGAAATGAGTAGAGTGATCTCTTGGTAAGCCACTGCTAGATTCGGATGGATCAGCGAAATTGTCATCTGAAGTTTCGCCTAAGCAGTCACAGAGTGATCCGCAAGGCCGCAATGCTCCAGCGAGTTTTACTATACTGTTCATTATCATTACAGTGGGAATACTTTATCATCGCAATGAGATTATGACAACTACACTTTGAACTGTTATGTATGCATTTTTCATAGTTTCCTAAATATCGTTTGTATGAATTTCGGTTGTTTTTTCTTCAATCCACTAGTTCATGATCCTCCAGAAGCCAGTACGTTTCAACAGTGCCTTTGCCCTGAATAATTTATTTTAATCGTTGTTTTTTTTGCAAATATCATAAAAAATACAGTTTCGTTGTGTAATAACTTGCCTTGATAATGATTTCTCCCCTGAGCTCCGTTCTGTACCCTCCACATACGTTGGTGAGAAAGTGGTTCGTCTCGGAGGAAATGTGAATGCGCATCGCTGAAATATTTTGCTTTTAAGCATGCGATGTGAGCAATGAAGAAAAAATCCGATATTTTTCTTCTGAAAGATTTTTTTCTGGTCAATTTCGCTTGCCATACATCCTAAAAATGAGTCGTAAAATGGTCCTTTTGATCGATTAATTATATTTAGAATACTACGTTTTCCATTGCTCTCCATCCTCGCTGCAGTATTCACTGAATCGCCGAACAAGCAATAACGAGGCATAGTGATGCCGACGACACCGGCTACCGATGGGCCTGCAGTGTGAGCGTTACTCGGTAGAAATGTAGCTGGTTTATTTTGCATCGGTTTCGTTCGATAACTCTAACAAAGAAGAGGACTTATTGAATGACAGATTTCCCTTACCAGTATGCATGCCAATCCTGATCTGCAACTTCTCCTCTGGTAGATGCGGAATCTTGAAGATTCTGATAGCGGCGAGTAGAGCGATCGACATTTGAGCGACCTAGAGAAAATAAATTAGCATTTCTTCACGTTCACCACTCGTAATTCTTGAATTGCCATCTGGGGCTGATATTGGGGGGGGGGAATAGGATCTGTCTACCTCTTTCGCGTGATCATTTCCGTTTCGATGCGGTAGTCCGGACACGCACAGATATCCATCGCCGATTGTTTCCACCTCAAATATACAATGCTAATTTTTACCTATTTCATTTTTAATTTTTCAGAGTCATTATCTATCAAGAAAATCTAACTAACCTTGTACACGTCGTGTTCATCAATTATCGCATCAAACGTGCTGTACAAATCGTTGAGCAGGTTTACGACCTGGAATTCATAGTTTATATTATTGCATTTGTTTGTCTATTGTATATGAATTTCCTAAATGCCATAATGATCAAATCAATTTGTCTTTACCTGAATCGGAGTACTTCTTGACGCCAACGTTGTGAACGAGACGACATCAGAGAAAAAGATGGTTACGCACTCAAAATTCTCCGGTTCTACCGCTTGGCCGAACTTGAGCCGCTCGGCTACCTGCCTGCGAAATTAAACATGTGCTGTTATTGAGTATGTTTCACTGTTTGCACAAAGGTATCGACACGAATGAAAATACGATTCCAGTTAGTTTTTGAATGGGAATATATCGAAAAAAAATATGATTGGGCAACCTCGGCAGCATTCGATACAGCAACACGTCGCTTTTCTTTTTTCCTCGACTAGTTCCTTCATGCGGGATTCAACCTTAAAGGGTCGAGAATCTTTCGAGTATGACAATTCATGAGTGAAACTGATTGCAATCTTTCAGGTTATTTGAACCTCATCCTCCAGTGTAGATGCGTACTGTTCGAGTACGTTGAAGACGTGGTCCATCAGATTCGCTGATCTGAAACACATGAGATCGATGAACGTTGAAGAATATTTTGTAATTTTTTCAGATTTTTTAATGACAGCAAGAAGTTCGTTTTCAAATGCGCCTTTATCATTTTTCACAAGTATCGATTTTTTTATCATGCATCACGATGAAATTGCGCACCGTCCTTGATTGATCGACTTGAGCAGTGCTCTAATCTGATCCGTATTCGGTCGTTGGTCGGACTCCTCAGCCCAACAGTCCTTGATGATGAGTAACTGGAAGTGGAATTGTTGTCCGAATTTCTGAATCGCATGCTCTATGGCTGTTAGACAGAGGCAAAAGATTACGTGAATTGATGAGAATGAGACTGTTATCGAGGAAAGATTAATTGCTTTTGGAAAAATATTAGCGAGTAACGAGCAAAATAACACATATTCAAATCACCTACCATTGACGAGTTGACATCATTCCCATCTTCCGATTCCAGTTCGGGCCTAATCGCCTTTCCTCCACCTCTTTTGAGTTTGTAGATGAGCTCTGCGATTAGAATGAGATTTACGTTTCAATAGATTCTCTGGTATGTTTCAGCATTAGCTCAATTTTTGGCTTGTGTGAAACCTTTGATACTTCAGCGATTTCGCTGGAAAAAATACGAAGAATCTGGTCATGGTCAAGAATCCAACAACACTCTACATTACCTTCCGGATCGACATGGTCCTCCTCTATATTCCATGCACTTTTTCTCGTAACGATCTCTGAGCAGATAATAGCGAAACTGTAGACGTCACCTGATAGAAAATATTGGTTAACAGTGAACAAATATATGCAACAAAAACAAATACAAACAAACAGGTATGCGCTGATGATTCACCTGAAAGTGTGCCCACAGTGTCCCCGCTCCGAATGAGTTCGGGCGCCGTCCATAGAAGATCTACAAATATTTGTGTTAGATGTTGTTTTGAAATTGTGTTATTCCATACTTTTCGTGCTCTCATTTCGGTTCCTTGATGAATCGGCAGCCACCATAAGAGATCTTCAGCTGCCAGCGATCGTCCACGAGACAGCAACCTGATTGAATAATGAAGTGAGGAATACTTTTTGCGCTCGAGAGCATTCACAGCGCAACCTGCCAAAGACGCTTAAATGAAACATTGTAAACTATAAAGCCGAAAAATATGAAAGCCACACCAGAAGAAAGCCAGCCGTGCGCGCCGAGCGGCGAGTGATGGAGATAGTGGAGACCCTGCGAATTATTAGTTTTTTTTCTTAATATGTGTGTTCACAAGTATCATAAAAAACATGTTTACGACAAGATATTAATTAATCGAACAATTCTGCTTATAAAAAAAAATAAATAACCTCCGAGATATCCTCATGATACTGAACTTGAAGAACCAGTCCATCTGTAGACGGCCTGTTTCGATAACGTCCTGCGAAAGAAAATATAAATAAAAATAGTAGTAGGTTTCGAAATATACAAAAGTAGACATGATGAGATTGCGAGCATTTATCATCTTTTTTATTATTGTAAGCACTAATTTTGGAAAATATATCAATCTTTAACGGTTAAACAAAGCTGTAATTAGTTAAATTACAATTTAATAGTATATCAATAGCCAGCTACGCTCGCTTCGCTCGCTCCGCTGGCTAGGTTTTCGCCGGGTTGTGATAGTCTTCTGCGAGTGCCTCGCGTCGCCGGGTTGAGAGCGATCCGACAAAAAGAAGGGATGGAGCCACGAAGTGGCTCCATCCCTTCTTTTTTCGGATCGTTCGAGGCCCCACGAGCCTTTCGCAAGGGACGATGCCAACTCTGTCCGCGACTGTGATCATTGTATCCTTTTGCATTGCCCAATTTCTTGCATACATAACACAGCGACGCGAAGCGCTCGCAGACGAAAAAAAAACAAAACCCGGCGACACCTAGCCAGCGAGCGTAGCTGGCAAGTTCAGACTACCGAACCCTCAGTGATCCCCTCGTACAAAATCTCCATATGGTCATGAACTGCGGGCCGTCAGTGCAGATTCCGAGGAACTTGTTGACGTTATCGTGATCGAGCGAGAAGAGCTGAGAAAGCAAAGATCAAAGACCACAATTAGACAAAGATAACCAGAAATCAATGATGATGATTATACTTTTAAAATCAGTGATAATGCAGTATGATAATGCAACTGGTCGTATGACTTTACCGTTCTCAACTCCATCGTCTCCCTCTTGCCCATATAATGTCTGATCGCGTGCTTCCTCGAAGCGATGGCCTCACTGTTGAGGAAGAAGAACGCGTGGCGATCTGTTTCCTGGATTATTTCAGATTGGTGTCGCCGTCTCTTCATTCCACACACTATCTAGCGCCCGCAGGGAGTTGCGATCATACGAATTTGACATTTTTTGTTGAAAATTTTATGTTTTCGCTGCTGAATCGCATGTGGAAGACTTAGACGTACCGATTTCGAAACGTACATTGAAATTCTAATCTCGGCAAATGTCTAGCGTGACAACAAATCTTGCGCTCCGCTATGCCACATCGGGATGTGGAGAAGCCGGTCATGTGATTGATATTTGCACGAATTTCGAAACTCTTCGCATCATGGGAATCGAGGAGAGTGGGGAGAACCTTTTTCGAATCCAACGTCATTTTCGTGCTTGTCGTCAGCGAGGAAGAAAGCGAGAATTTGGAGCTTGTGATGCTCTGAAAAATAACTTATGATTGCCGAAATAGGTATGCATGATAGCAGTGATGTCATGTCTGTAGAAAAAAGGTGATTTTCTTTAAGTTTCCCTTATTAAGGTGTCGATTTTACCTTTTGCGCCGGCTTGATCAGACTATTGAAAGTAATCTGCCAGATTCGATCGCGTTGAGCCTCTTCGCGCTGTCGAGATCTTGAATAAAGTTAACTTGTATATATTTATCAAGCCATTGTATAAAGTCAATTTCTGTCTGTGATGAAATAAACGTAAAAAAACAACGAATATTCTATATTCGAAAGCAAAGTGAAACGCCGACCTGATCACACAAATGAGCGAGAAGACGAGAATGCAGACGATCAGAATGAACACGCCCACAGCTGCGATTACGATCGCGAGGTACTGTAGGGAATGGATCGAGGACTGATTTTTTTTTGCAACTTATTCCTGACACAAATATGAGCTCCTCTCGCCTATCTCACTTTCGCCGTCTGACGACTCTCTCTCCTTCCACTGCTCTCACCCTCACCAAGAGCGCACGAGGCGTGTGCGCGCTCACTCCCTCCTCCGCCCCCTATAAAAGGGCGCGTCTCTCCCCAATCCTCAGAGCACCAGCCGAACCTCTCCTACGCGAGTATCCACTGTGCAGGGCCAAGACCCTCACAGTCATCCATGATCTCACAGTAGATCCCCATCACCACGAGAGCCCCAGCAGAACCTCTCACTCGGTATCCCCATCATCACTCGTCAACGACATCATAATCTGACCCTATCACAGGGGAATATTCACTCATCCAATCACTCCCTCTTTCATCCCTTTCCCCCATTCAATCACTTCACCTCGTTTTCCCTTGTAAGCTGTAAATTACTGAATACTATTTATTGATTTCTCTTGCATTCTCACACAAAAACTGTCCATCACCGGGTAGGTTTTCGCGTACAATATCAAAGTATTCAATTTGCGCAATTGCAACATTTTTTTAGAAGGGCTGACGCTCAACTATCTAACTGTGGTACAATGATTTTTCTAATCGTCTGAGAATAAATTATGAACGAATAAGAAATCTCATAGATCGAGAACGAACCTGATCCTGAAAGCTCAACGGGCATTGGTCGCCTCCGAAGCCGCATCGTGGATTATTCAGCGGTCTCACGCCGCCTCTTGATATCCACAACTGTGACTCGGACGAGTAGAGCTCGACGACTTGCTGTAGATTTATGGTTTTAATTTATTAATTTTCAAATCGACTGATGTGTTATGATGCAAAAGAGACAGGGATACAACGATGCCAATAATGATTAATAATGATTGTAATGATAATATAATTACCACCGTCCTGGATTTTCTGTCAGCCGAGAGCGATACGTCAAAGCGGATCATCGCCTGTTTGTATTTTAAATTTAATTAATTAATTAAAATGAGGATATTATTCATTTTCGAAACTACCTGGGACGCATCGCCGGCGTTTAGGGAGTACAACATGAATGATGGATCGCGCGTGCCATTGGCATTGATCCGAACGATTCCAGATTGACCTTAATCGCTTGTTTTCTCTCCAATTTTGTGAAACAAACATGTGAAATAAACACACTCAAGATCTGAACGCTTTTATTTATGCATAGAAGGAAACATTTAAAGTAATCAATATCAAATATTTTGCAACCACTGTCTAAGCGATTTTTCAACGCGATGGGGGAAAAGTGGATACAAATACAATTGGCAAAGGCGTACCATTGAACGTGCCCTGTGCATTCTGCATCAGAACCCGACCGGACATTTTGGCCGCATAATTTGGATTGGCCTGAAATTTTTAAATTATAAATTTATAAAAAAAAACACTAAATACCTGCAGCGTTCGATTTCTTGCGTACGCAAACAGCAGAAACGCATCGTGAAAGTTCACGACACGGGAAACTGCCTGAAATGTGAATTGTCGTGGAGGTAATTTTGATACCAAAAACACGTTTTAAATAACGAACCGGTCTTGCGAAATATCACAGAAGGAATTATTTAAATACAAAAAGTACAATAGTTGATGCCCGAACGTAGAAATTCCCCACAGTTTCAATATCCGTGCAGTCAGTGCAATTGAAGGGCGGTTGAGTGAACGCATCGCGGACCTAAAAATTAATAAATTAAATGAATATGTAAGCTGTGTTAATTGTGCTAGCCTTCTGCAGAAAAGTCGCCGTGTCGTTGTAGGCAACGATGTCGAGCTAAAATTTGGCTTTTTTTCAAGAATTGACCGCAATTATTGCGTTTCAAATTCGCTCGGAGAGGGAAGCTGCACAATACCAATAGTATCCATAGGTCAAATAAGTCTTCGCCTGCGAAGGAACCACGTCGGCAAAAATTGTAAAATAACAATTTTATTATTAAAAATAAAGTAAAAATTATTACTATTATTACTATTAGTAACTTACAATCAGCATTTTCCTCGCAGCGGACAGTGCGTCGAAATTGCGTGGATCGTCTGCATTCGTGCTATCGATCCAGACATAGTCTGAAAAAAGTTAACAGTTAGGCTATACAACAAACATTTCATTATCTTTTATTGACAAAAAGAACTGACTAGTCCCCAGCGTCGAGTATGTCTTGAAGGCCGTTCCTTGCTCTTCCATGAAGATGAATGTATAACTGAAACAGAATGTGCACCATGTCATTTCCCAGACTGATTGTGAGGGATCTTCTTGAAGAGGGATTGTTTGGATAGTGACTCTAATGTAAGTGCTCTGCTCTCACTCATTTGTATCGTAGCCGTTGTCATTGGCAGCAAGCAAGATGTTCCTTCGAGATGTGGGATTCTCCGAGCAGATGATGAATACTGCAAATATGATTAATTATTTCACATTGTACCAGATTGAGACCGCCAATGCGATTCATGAGTCTGCAAATAAGATGCGGTTATTGTTTAAAAAAAAAGAGCGTCGGAATAGGAAATAGGTACCTCTGGAAACGGCGCTGGCCTCTCTCAGGCGCCTCTGGAAATTTTCGACTGTTGTGTTGGCTACTTGACGATTATAGTTCATAGAAATATCCGGAGCTGTATTCAGTTGAAGCTGAAATAAATAATGTCTTGCCAATTTTCATTTCAGACTACTTGTGATTTGATCGTATCACAAAATCATCTGAAATAACAATAAATAAACACAGATGAAAACACACCGAAAATGAGTTGAATATGTTCAGACATCGTCCGACGAGCGGATTCCTCTCCGTCGTGTAGAGAAATGAGACATCGGAGATGTTGAACTTACGCAGGAGAGCTAACAGAGCAATAGCGCGACTGCAACGGAATCCTTCCCGGATTCTGGATGTATGATGCAAGAACTGTCGACGGGGACCATTTTTTTGATTTTATCAATTACACGGAACGCGCTCGGGCTCTGAGAAATGGGCTAGTGTAACGGCTTATTTGGAGCACGCGGTTGTAACGCTGTAACCTTTCAATGCCAGGACAATTGTTTGATGCTAAATGTGGCTTCTAGGCTTTCAAAATAGCATGAGAACATAGATGAAACAGATATTTTTTTAGATATTCTGCAATATAATCTTTGCACTGATTGCTACGAGATCACGCTTTGGATTAGGGTTGTCTAAATGAAGAGAATGAGGACGAATGAAGAGGCGTTTTCTCTCTCTTCATTCTCCCTCTTCATTGAAGACGGCGCGGTCGTGCGAGCTCTTCAATGAAGAGGCGAATGAATGGGATTATCACCCTGTTTCCTGGTATTCATGCAGGGTAATTAGCTAGTTTTATTAACAAAATAAAGGGAGGATGTCCCTAGTGCAATATGGAAAAAGATCAGTTCAAAAATCCAGGTTTCACGCCGTTTTTCTCATGGTAGAATAGTCAGCCCATTCGCCCCCTCTTCATTGAAGAGCTCACCGCGTCGACCCTTCTTCATTGAAGAATGACACCGATGAGCGCGCGTGGGGAGAGAGGAAATGAACTCTTCATTTCACTTCTTCATTCGCCATCCCTACTTTGGATATCGTCTCATTTCCACATTTCGAAGTTTTATATAAATTCATATCTTGTTTAGGATATGAATTAGCTCACGGATCGGTGCTCCACCCGGCGCTCAGGACAGTCGGATAGTTGACGTTGCTCTCTAGGGCGGAGTCGTAGGGTGGACCCCACAGGACGAGTGGACGATCGTAGTAAGAGGCGACGGCACCGTCATACAGAGCGGCTGCGATAAATTCTATATTCGAGATTTTTATTTATGCCGTTATTTCCCTTTTTAATAGTCACGTGCATGAGGCACACTTTATTGTAAGCCATAGTGAAGCGCGTTGGCCCAGCATTGCTCACAGAGTATTCTCTCCACATTATTCGCTATCCCTACTCAACTGCACATGGGCCAAACATCGAAGAAGTTTCCGAGTTTTTAGATAATTGGCAAATAATCTCACGCGAGCTGCATCCCGGTCCGAGTATCACTTCCACTCCCTCTCCTGTCTTGTTGTCAAAGAGATCCACTACGTTGGCGACGGAAGTGCCATCAACACATTCGTCGTATCGAGAGATGAATCTGAATTTATTTTAACATTTTATTATTATTTATTATGTTCCACTTGGATCAAAACCATCTCGAATACTGTCAAATCTGAACACAAAAAGTGAATACTCACTCAATATCGTCAATGTCCGGCATGACGCCCTCTGATTGAATGCGATTCCACGCGACCTGAAACGATCTCGTGCTGGAATGGAAGCAAGCTTTATAACAAGAAAGGTTGACCCGAATTAAAGTGTACATTTCTTGTTATAACAAAAAATGCAAACCATCGCCGCAGCAGCATGTTTTTTGTACCCGACGAAGAGCGTTAGTGTGGTGTCGTTGAGGGCGAACAGCATTCCCACCTTCATTACCTGAAAGATTCATTCATCACTTGAAACTTCCACAATATTTAGAAGACCGTACGCCATAATTCTACGTGAAGTTTAATTGAAGGATCAATTTAAGCCATTTACGATCGTCGAGTTAGAATTAAAAATTAGAAGGAACTCATCACGAAATCTCAGATCTATCAATTATGTTTCACCGCTCCCATTTCCTTCGAAGTCTCCGAATGTCAACGATCTGCTCATTCAAAGATTCAAATATAAACTCACCCTTGCAAGAAGTAATCCCGCACTCATTAGCAGCAATATCATCGATAAGGACGGCATTGCTGATTAGTCTAAGGTGAAATCGAGTTAAAGCACAAGAGGAAGTAGAAGGAGAGGTCAGGAAAGATGGTGGTAGGAGTAAGATTTTGGAGGAGGAGCCGACCAAAGAGTTGATTGCTCCGTTAGGATGATCAGTCTCTCTCGATTCCCCCCCCCCCCCCCCTGCTCCCTCGATTCTCTGATTGACGAGAGACCACTGTGAACTGAGGGAGTCGGACGATTGCTGCCCCGCTTGTTGCAGTGTGCGGCTTCTGATTGGTGTTGCCACAGTGGCAGGGAAGACCGTCGAATGCCAGCGCCCGATTTGGCATGACTCTCTCCATCTTACACACTATCTCACCGGTCAGAGAAAGAACTCTCTCGATTTCGCCTGCTCTCTCGTCGACAGAGTATCAGAAATACCCTCAGATATGCCCGTAGTTTCTCGTCCTTGCGATCATGTGAACAGGATGATGGCTTCCGGAAATGGTCTCTTCATTTAGCACATTCTGTCATTGATCAGAGAGACGAGAGAGCAGGCGAAATGGAGAGAGCAATGATATCTCGGGGCTGCTGCACCGAGATTTCGCAGAGAATCCCGAGTCCAAAGTCCCGAGATCCACGGGGATATTTCAATCTCTATCGTTGGGCTTGAAATCGGAGTCAGCCAAACAAAAAGGGAGTTGGGACGTCTCAGTCCGTAGTGGCTAATATAACCTTCTTCTACCGATCGTTCCTGAGTCTCGCGTGCCAATTCCAATAAGAGACATCATCCCTTCCCGGATATATCCTCAAATTATGGTCGAATCATTGTTGTGGGACTGAATGGTTAGACTCGTTCATTCCTTTTGCTTCCCAGTCTATTCACAACAGTTTCTCTTGTTTTTTCAATCCTTCACCAACTTCCTTAACAAGTCCATATAATTTTCAGGTGCCAATCCATCCATCGCCTATCCCGATTCGTCCATATCAATGGCTGATTTCTCACAGTCAAAAGTCGTCTCCTGTATGATTGATCGACTCTGGGATTCGTGAAATTTTGCTTACTTTTTTGTTCTAAAATAATATTAAATTTCCAGACGATATCTCTGGAGAACCTTTGGAGGAAGAGAATCCATATCACAAGTAATAAATCTATTTTTGTGTGAGCACGAGTATTATAGTTGATTACGATCCTTCCTAGATTGTGTTGCACTCTCCATGTGATAGTTGGCCGTGAGTATACATAACTGACACTACCAAGCTTATCTCGCTGTGATGATTGAAACCAATGCCTGGTAGAGTACAAACCACGGGTAATTTTATGTGATCTCTCTCTCTCGCTCTCGCATTTCACAATAGAGCTCGAGAAATGATACCGCATTTTCTTCATTTCACACACTCTCTCGTGAGCGGGTGAGAGAGTGTGCCAAATGAAGATGCGGCTGTATTTTTTCTCGAGTTCTATTTCACATGATCTCTTGTCACTTGTTCCTCCATGACTTCGAATTCTTTTTCACAATCAATTCCGCACAAATCATCACACTTTTTGATTACCTCGCACGCAACATGCTGATAAGAAGGTCTCTCTCATAATCGTTTCCTTTCTATAGAAACGCCGTGCGCACTTCGGTTTAAAAAGGATCAATCGATATTCTGAACTTTCCTTCCCCTTTTTCGGGCTTCGTATCTAATGTTGAGATGCTTTCAGAATGATAATCCGATTGATAGCTGCGTTTATAATAATCGCAAACGCAATCGCTCAAGATGATTTGATAGCGAAGACCAGTTATGGATTCATTCAAGGTTAATCACCTTTCCTCGCTCGCTATTAATAGTTTTGTAATCGCAGGCTACCAAACCACGTCTAATAATGGAACGAGGGTGAAAGTATTCAAGGTATATAATTGTCTTTCAATTATGTTCATCGAACTATGATTACCATTCCCATTTTTGAATCACCTAATATCAGCCTCCGCTAACCCTTTGAAATTTACTTTTCCATGGATTATCAATCCACAATCATTCATAACTCTTATCATTATCATTATCATAATTATCATCATCATCATATTCAGTATTCAGTATTCCGTATTCAGTCCGTTCCCTTCGCCGCACCCCAGTCGGTAATCTTCGATGGAAACTTCCTGAGTGGCCGAAGAAGTGGGATGATGTAAAGGACGGAACGGAGTATTCCGCAGCGTGTATGAGCAATTCGACCACGACCAAGAGTCCGCAGGAGGTAGGGCCCGAAACGATCTCTTATTTTCGCACACTGTGAGCACACTACCTGTGAGCGAGTGTTTGCGAATAAGAGATTATTATTAGAGATGAAAAAATAGAGTATTCGCGCTATATTGAAAAAATATAGTATTCGTGGTTTCGCACAGCCCAGACGTGAATAATTGCACAGATTGTAAGTGGCTTCTGATTGGTTCATTTACGCTATGGAAAACGATAGGGGTTCATAATATAAAGTAATTCATTTCAATCGTTTATTATTTCAGTGGGTAGATGAGGACTGTCTTTATATCAACGTCTTCGCGCCCGCTCATTGTTCGGTTAGTTTTTAAACATCAGGGTTAGAACATCAGAGGAGGCAGAATGAACGATCGGTTTCTTCTTTCTGCGCTCTCTCTAGTCATCGTGGAGTGGGAAGGAGAAGGATTATTCATCCTGACAGATCAACATTTTCGTGAAAATTATGATTATTATGATCTACTAATTACACCCCTGAACACTCCATATCATAGAACCCGTGAAATTCATTCGAAACTAATCTGCTGAACCAACCTTCCTTGTCCCTCTCTGTCCCTGTATATTCTACAACATTTGATCGTGAATTTCAGACCACCAATAAATGTCCGATCATCATCTTCTTCCATGGTGGCGGAATGAACTACGACTCTGCTGTGTATTACGATGATAAAGCGCTAATCGAGACGTATCCGGCGAATGGTAACTGTACCATATAATTTTCGTTCGTAAATTGTGATTTTATAAAAATTTTCTGGTGACACAGCTTCATTTCAATGTATTTTTACAAGAAATAACTACTAAAAATCAATTTTTGACAGAAAAAAATATTTTAAGGCGTGATCCTCATCGTTCCCGCCTTCCGCCTCGGCTTCACCGGCCAGTTCTCCCTAGGAGACAATCAGGAACTCGTACCGAGCAATCTCGGCGTTTACGGTAACACTTCTATAATTTATGCAACGAATGTCTCCTTGAATACTTACCATCAGGTTCGTGTGCTAGAAAAGGAGTGTGTACACTTTGTATGTGTTTTCAGATTGAAACAATAACTGAATAACAACAAAACATATGAAACAATGAAATAAATCTTCAGACGCTCTTCATGCGCTCAAATATGTCAAACAGGAGGCCGCGGCGTTCGGAGGCGATTCAGGTATTGCACATTGTGATCATAAACGTGGTCATATTTGCGAGCAAAAGCTGATGACCGCAAACGGTTCATTTTTCGATTTCCCAACTGATCAGATAGACTCTTACTAGCTCTAATCAAGCTGGCAGCTGGCAAGCTGGATCAAGTATTAGAACGAACAAGCCTTTCCAGATGCGATCACGGTCATGGGCCACTCCGGAGGCGGCGGACTGTCGATTCTGCTAGCATTCTCGCCCGTCAGGAAACTGTAAGTCCTTTCTCGGGCTCATAAATGCGCCTGCCAATTCGACAGCATTTGTTTGTTAATTGAGCTGTGGTGATTCAAATATGTTTCAAGTATCTGTGAAAAGGCGGTGCGCAAATTGCAAATTAATATTTCGGACATTGCAACGAGAAAAAGTAAACATAAATTGAACCTGGAACAGTGAACTCATTGGTGTCCAGGTTAGGAGTCGTCTTTTTTCATTTTGAAAATGGGGTCGCCTCAGATGTGGACAGGTATGAGTGAACCATTGAATTACAGACAAGTCTCGATCGACCGATTCGTTATGATGTCCCCTGGACTCTCGTTCGATCCGCCCGGAAACAATGAGAAGTTGTCCAAGGAGATGGTCGAGAGGGCGGGGGTGAGTTTTTGTTGATCCGATAATCGGCCCAATATTCCATGCAAAGTCACTTTTTTCTTGGTGCTTTAGCAATTTAATCGTGTGGTCTGAGAAGAATCTATTTTTGAAGGATCCAAATGGCGGATAATTAAATTTTTCAGTGCTCCAGCATCTCCAAGAAGCGCACACTTGCGTGTATGATGAAGAAGAGTGGGGCCGAGTTATTGGCCATTCAGAGGGCCATGGAGGAGGTTGGCGATCAATAATATTTTATTAATTGTGCAACTCTTGCTAATTGCATACCTTTTTTTAACTTCTGAATGTTGTCAAGTAAATAATTATTTAATTGAAGGAAAGTGCCCCATCTCAATCAATCTTCGGTGGTATCGTCATGAGTCCGCCGCTCTTCCCGTTTACATCCATTACGGAGCTGCTCGAGAATCCTCCGGTACGGCGCACGTTTTTATTTACCTTCTTTTAGCATCATAAAGTCGTTTTTTGTATTTTTTTTGTTTATCGTATGGGCGTTTGTCACGGCGTTCTTGGCAAAGTTCGAGTTCACAAGTTCGAGGCGAGACCATCGCCAAACTCTCTCACTTTCACGTGCTCTCTCGCTCTTCCCTGTTTCTCTTCCCATCTCTCGCTCACCCCTGTAGAACGCCGTGGTTTGTCATTTCGTGATCCAAAAATAGTACATACACAAATTAGACATTTTTTATTGCAGGTATTGCATCCTGCTTGCCGATTGCCTTAATTCGAAGATAACTATGAATGTATTGCAGAAGGCCAGCATTCTCATCGGTACGACCACGAAGGAAATGGACTTGACACCCAGTCAGAGTGCGATGCACGGGTGAGCAATAGCTCTCAACTTCTCCTTTTTAGGTGCGATCGATCTGAATGTTGAAGGGTAGTGAATGAGAATAGTGACAATGGTTCTCACCAGTAATATATTTTTAAAGAAGGTGTCCCACGAATATCTGGCTAATTGAGTTCTCAATGTGAGATGGCGGGTCGTGGCTACACGATAACACTTTCGAAACTCCCATGTTTTCAATTTTCGTTTGAGCTGAGATATGAGCATTTGGCTGCGTTTGGCAATCTCTCGCGGCAATCTCTCGCGGCATTTGGCAATCTCTCGCGCGGTTCGTGGGACGCCTTCTTTAACAGAAAATTGGAGATTCGACTTTATCTATATCAATAATTACAGTGCAAATGTCGGAACTTTTATCGGAGCGAAGAATGTGAAGGAACTGGATGAAATCTACGATACCATCACGCGGTCGGGCAACAATAGTGCGTTGTTTTTTTTCAATTCGGAACCATTATTGGATAGTGATTTTTTTAAAGTGAGAAGAGAATGTGAATGATAAAGTGAATGCATCTCACGCACGGTAAGAAGGGACAAACTGTTAAACTTCATTTTAAACTGCATTTTTCAGACCAAACTCACGTTCCGGAATCGCAGGGCCTGTATGTGGGAGTGTACATAACAGCGAAAGCGATGCTGGATAAGGGACACAAGGTAAAATTAAAATTAACAAATTTTCTGTTTAAAACTGTTTAGCAATTATTTAAAAAATTTTAGACTGAGTCTCGCGAAATCACTAGCCTCGGTTCAATTTGTGAAACACAATCAATGAAACACATCCAACCTTACAATTTTGTTAGGGCGCCGTGAGAAAATATTTCTGAGGTTTCGTTCCATGTCTATTCATTAGAGTTCGAAATAATTATCTCTTCATTTCACGTGCTCTCTCACAGAGAGGCGAGAGAGTGCGAAATGAAGAGACGATTGTCGTATTTCGAACTCTACTTATTCATACAGGCCTTCGTTTACTCCTACGATCAGCCCACTCACAACAAGCACACGGACGACCTCTCCTATCTAATGGGCATTCACGTGTTTGAGCAGGATGAGAATGAGAAGGTAAGGAATGAAATTGTTAGAATACAAAAAATATGTCAAAAACAAAGTTTTTTCAGGAAATTGCCAAATTCTACCCTCAACTCTTCCTCAATTTCTCCAAATACGGCGAGCCTTCTCCGAGTAAGAAAATATTATAAATATAGAGAATAATAAAAAAATTCAGACTGGAAGCCACTGAATCTGAAGGATCGTTACTACTCAGTTGAAGTCAATCTCACATCGGGAAGGTTGGTTGCGAAAAAAGCGAGTTGCGTTGAGAATTTGACACGCATTTTGCTAATTTCGGGCGCAAAATGACAAGAAACGCATGCCTCTTTTCACACTAGCTCGATTTCATCTCGAAAAAGTTATTCCAAAATCTCTTCCAGAATGCCCGAAATGCGTGATCACTACGAGCAGGAAACCATCGATTTCTGGGTCAGGAAAGCACCCAAAATCGATAAAATGATTACGGTAGCGAAGGCGGCTGGAGGAAAAATGAAGGTATACTCGTTATTTAAATTGCATTGTTTAGTTAAAGTTAAGTGGGACAAGACCACTGGCGAGTTTCGCGATCTTATTCTCGAGGATGATTCTACTCCAGTCAGGAATGACACTCTTATTCCGGTAGTGGTCGTTTACGCGAGGTTCGTTCCGTTCAAATATTTCCAATACATCCTATTTCGAACATGTGCCCAACGACTAAAATGAGATGAGTTTCACATTAGGAATAAAAAAGATTCATAAAAATAGTGTCTTCTCATTCTCGGCTGATTTCAGTTACTTCCCCTCTCTTCTCCTTCTGTGCTCCGTGTTCCTACTGGGCGTCGTTTTGAGTGAGTTCGCAGATTTACAGATTTATCCTTTTAAAATGAGGCAATGAGCCTGCAGGATGGAATATCATTAGGGAGAGGATTGGGATCTTCGTGCTCAGTTTATCTACTTTTGATTCTTTTATTCCAAATAACGGTTTTCTTTTTTTCTTCTCTTTATTCCAAATAACATGGGAAATTCAGAGAGTATTTCTTCTTTTCAGGCCGCTGTTTCCTCAGCTATTCATCTTCACGCGAGGAGCGAGTGTGGATTCTCGGACCGGATGGGCGGGAATGAGAATCGACCCGAGGAAGGCGCCCATGATGGCGGCGGAGCAGTTGTTCTAAAGATTGTTATGAATTGCCAAAATAAACTTAATTTTCATTGAGATTATTGATTGAGATTACTTCGGTAGCATTTTTTCTTACTTTTTAGGCCCATTTAAGTTGGTTTTTCTGAGAATCGATCGATCCGAGAAAGGAGCCTATTATGTCGGAGCAGTTGTTCCAATGAATATCTAATATGAATCATGAAGATAATTTTTTTTCCTACTTTTTGCCGTGAATTGACAGTTGATATCAAGAGTACAAAATCATCAACGATCAATTAACATTTACTGCCCGCACAAATTTGCCTGAAGCATTCTTGAACGATTTTTGGTTGAATTCGTGCAGCCATAATCTTTTTTCATGCACAATTTTCGACGTAGTACCGAACTACGAGATGAATGTGTCATTTCGATATCTTGCACGCCAATTTCAACACTGATTCGTAAAATATATTTATGGAATCAATTGGCCTCCAGTCTGCACCGACCCCCACCCCTATGGTCACTCCATTCACAAAGTAAATATACGCACACTGACCTCTCTCTCCTCTTCTTCCAATCGTCTAAACCCTCTCAAGCACCCCCCCCCCTCTCATCCTCTCTATCCGAACCCAATTTCCGGCACCGCAGATCCCTCCTTTCTCAGACGAGCGAGAGAGCGCACCGAATGAAGAGAGTCCTTCCTCGCTCGGCTCTTTGTTTAGACTGAGCCCGATGGGGATAGTGCGAAGCGTTCCACTCCCATTTCTCCATTTCTCACTCATTCACTCTCTCGATTTCACATACTCTCTCGTCGCTCTCTCTTTCTCTGCTTCCTTCTCGATTTTGCACATTCTTTCTCATGAATGGCTCTTTTTCCAGCGTCACGCGATGGTAGGTCAAAGGGAGAGGTTAAGAGGGGGTAAAAAGTGGAGTAGAGGGTAAATTGAGTGACACCTCCTCTGACGAGGCTTAGTGCTCGAATTTCCACTAGCGTTTTCAATGCGAATAATTATTCGTCTTTTCATTCACCCCTCTCATTGATCAGAGTGACGAAAAAAGACGAAAAACGAAGAGAAGAATTCTTTATCCCGACAGATCGAATTTCCACCCCTTTTCGCGTTGACTAATGAGCGAAATGCGAGTATCGAGGGTTTCGTGCGGATTCATTTCGTTCTTAATTTCAGGCAGCCTGAACTTTATTATGAGTGTTTACCCAACGATATTGCAGAACGAACGTTCGATTTCGCAAAGCGACAATCTGTTTTGCTCATGCGCTCTGAAATCTCTCCATTGCAAGTATATTTTCTAATATTTGCAGATTAGATTGAATTTTTCTTTGATGTGAGAGAAAAAGTTCTCATAACAACGCATGCCTCTCGGTTATTTCTTCATCTCTTTTGTAAACTGCACAGGCGCTTTTTGCATTGCAGCTACTCTCTAACTCCCTTTCAGATGCACAATAAAATGTCTCATTGCCCCTTTTCACCTGCCTCCTTTTCTTTTTCAGACCATTTGCTATTTAAGGAGGCATGACAGGCCGACTTCCTCTTTCCCTGAACCTTTCTTAGTAGCTCTTTCACACAGTAATTTGCATCAATCACTCACAGTAGGGACGCATAGCGGTTCTGCATTCCAAAAGACGAACAACAACTACCCTTGTATCCCCTTTTCCATTTCTCGTTGTTTGGCTTGTTTATGCCTCTTTTACTACCGGAAATTTGCGCAACACACAACCTCTCGCAACCCAAAGCAAATTTCGTTCCTTTCCCTTTATCCATCTTATTTCACAACATCAGATGAAGCGACAATTCCAGCATCCCATAACCTCTGACCACCCTCCCTCTACATCTCACAATAATTCCCTCTCCCTTTGTTAGGCGTGTTTTCCTCCCTATTCTTCTCCTTCTTTTACCATTCCCCTATTGATGTAGAACAGAGAGCACGCGCTTCGAGCAGAATCGTCAACACAATATTTCTATCCCGTACTCACGCGCTTTTTAGGATGTCTACTCTCCTTTTTAGCTGTTCATTCATGTATGGTTCAGCAAGGCTCACTGGCAATTCAGAGTGTATCGTGCTAAGCAGTATCCTCTAGGCACCAGTTTGGGAATTCGCAAAGTTAATGTATTTTACTCGTCCCATTCCCTAAAAGTGTGACCGTGAAGCCCATGGAAGTAGTCCCTTCACCGCCACCGGCGACCATTTTTGAATGGTACCAAGTTTGGTTTGAATGGTACCAGTATGACGCTTGCTGATTTCCGTTGTTGTTGTCGATGTCCCTCGCCCAATTTAATCCCCCTTATCACCTCTTACCTCTTATCACAACAACGTGATATACTCTGACTCTCTCGTTTCCCCATGCTCTCTCGTCTTCTCTCGTCCTCTCTGATCAGTTGGAGAACAGAGTAAATGAAGAGACGATAGCATTACTCCCAAAAAACACTCATCGGTGTGTAAGTTCTCCTTTTTACTCACCCTTTGACTAGTCAGTCAATGCGAGATAGCATGTGAAATCGAGAGAGCACTGAGATCACCTGTAAATACGCTGATTCATCCCTATCCTGTTCAAAAGGAGTGGACTGAGGGTATGGGCTCACTCTTTTTGCTTTTATCGGTAGGTTTACTATCCAATCACATTGTTTTTTTTTTTGGAATTTGTTGCAATCTCAATAATATCTTACTCAACGTTCTGGAATGTTTTCTCCTCTACGTTCTCAACAATTTCCCCACCCTCGAGTCAATTGCCCATTCCGGTTGATAGGTCAAAACAGGCAGGGGCACTGACTCAATTCACCCCCTCATTTCGCCCCTCTCCCTTTCTGCACCTGAATCGCTAAATTGGCAATGAATCATGGGCACTTTGTCGTCTGACTCTCTCCATTTCTTCCCTCTCTCGCGCCTCAATTATACTCTCTCTCCTCGATTTACGTACTCTCTCGTACTTCTCTGACTATCTGCGCCCTCTTCACTCGTTCCATCTCTCTCAGGGAGAGGAGAACTGTCTCGGAACACCACCACCACTCTCCCATTCGCCCCCTCTACCCTCTCCTTTTCTCCTTTTCTCCTTGAGGGCCTTTGTGCTCCCCTCCCTCACTGTTCACTCACTCTTGACCGGGTCCCTGAACTATTTTTGGCCTTCCTACCGTACTATTGAGCTTCCACCCTCTCGCTAATCGTACCATCTACAGTACGAATGGATCGCTGACTTGACATACCCCCCCCCCTGTACTCATCCTTTCTCTAATCGGGTCCCCTTGACCCCCTATGACCTACCGTACCACCTACTGTATCATCGCTGTTATTTCAGACTAGATAGAGCTGTTTTTCTCTTTAGATACGTGAACCAAGTATCAGTGCTGACAGCGCTTCACGTAAAAGAACGATAACTGAAACTCATTCTGCACCGCGCTTCAAAAATCAAATGAATTAGGGATGGAATACTTATCGCAGCGTTCTCACCGAGAAACTCCGATTGTCAATTCTTCTCCAATTTCAGTCTCAGGAGGGGACCCAATCTCCGGTAATGAAAGCGATATTCCCTGCAATCATCCCCCTTCGGGTGTTCCCTCCTCATCTCCAAATGGATTCCCTCTCTCAAATTGGGGCCGTCCCTCCCTTTTCTTTCTCTGTCCGGCTAGATAATTACTCTCATACTCCATACTGGTCCACACACAACACACAGGCACATGGATCGGGTCCCGTGTTCAGGGCTGTGGCCGCAGTGGCTGATTCGGTGCCGGATTGTGATCATTGGCTGGTTGCGCCTGTAGATATTGAGCTGGTTAATTTGGGAGTAGTTGATTGCGTGTCCGGTTGTGAGCCTCTTTTGGCGAGCATCAGGTGTGACTTGGTAGGAAGGGCATCTGAAAATCTGGCTGATTTAGTGCCGGGCGGTGACCAGATATGACCTGGCAAGAAATGGATCCTCTCATGTCGTGTCGGGACCGGTGAAGGAGCTAACCTCGCCACCCTGCGCTGTGTTAGGCAAGATGTGCAGTCTGCATGCTCTCATCATGTACTCATTATTGTTTCATAAAATTGTACGCCCATACACGATTGACAATGAGAGATGTGACTGATTCTTGAGCACGCAATGAAAACTTATCCCATTTACTCTCGATCATTGCTCAGTGGCTCAATTCTCGAAGTGTAACGAGGAATGAGTTTCATGCGGTCGTTGAATTGATCATTGAACTTGTGTCAACAGTGATGGATTCGTCCCTCCTGGTATAAAAAACCATCAAAAACCTAGTTTTGGCTAAGATTACTTTTTCGCACATCAGAGGACGCTCCTCTCTTCTCTTTTGCTCCATCTTTTTTGACATGGCGAACTCGTTTTCTCCTCTTTCTTAACAATACGCTCCCCATTCCTCCCGCTCTCTAACTTGCTCTGACCGACGAGAGAGCGCGTAGAATGGAGAGACCACATATCTTTTCGCCCGGTCGTAACGTATAGGTTGACTGCGTTCGGCAGAATGATTCATATGGGGTTTGGGAAGGAAGATAGTGATGGATCAGGTGATATTCCCTATCTTTGCTCTCCATTTCGCATGCTCTCTCGCTCTGTCTGACCTTCGATAGAGCATACGGTAAGGAGGGATTCAAACGTGAGATTATCCCTTCTGATCAAAGTCACCCAATCAAAAGGCCAGAGCGCGCAGGGGTCAATACCTCCCCGGGGATTCCCCTCAGATCTTATCTTACTATCATCTCCAGTAAGACTGCGAGACCAACTCAATCTTCCTATGTTCCTTCATTAGCGATCTGCATTTCTGCCGCTATGGAACTATGTACAAGGTATATTTGAATTCCCCCATACCCTACCATCGTTGTACACGTACATTTTTGATCAGAATGTCTAGAGATCATGCAAAAGGAAGAGAGCCTCCTCCTTCCCCCGTTCGAAATCGATCCCGGCTTCATTTCGCAACGACAGCTCACCTCATTTTCGACCTGATTCATCGCTCCATTTCTCCTTCTGAATGATGTTTTCTCGGGGATTACTCACCTTTCTTTCTCTGTCTCTCTCAATTTCGCTTGATCTCTCGCACTCTCTGACTAACGAAAGAGTGAAAGAATGGAAGAGAGACGGGCAATCTCCCGTCTCCACCCCGCGGGGCGCCTATATGATCCCCTCTTCCCGCCCCCTCCGAAGGGACGCATTCACATTCGAAATAGCGTTCGCTCGTGTAGCGCCGCCTACGATAGCTGTTTCTCTCGTTGAAATCGAGCCACCACCCTCTACAATATAATTCCGTTTCCATAGTAGCAGTTCCCGCTGAACGATGAAACCCGTATTCCGATGCGTCTCTTGTACAAGGCTGAAACTCAACTGATGTTCCCTGGAAATCCACCATTATCCATTGCCACCTCCCTCCATTTGACTGCCAGTTGCACATTGCCTCCATTCTAGAGTACGGGAAATCATCTCAACTGTCTCCCTACCCTCTCATCTGACCGTCCTCCCTCCGCATGGTATTGAGTGTCCCTCTCTCTGCACACATACACCCAAGTAACCTTGCACATTCCCCACTTGGTAGGTCAACCCCTTTCATCTCAGACTCTCTCATTTCGCAATGCTCTCTCACTTTCTCTAACAGGCGAGAGAGAATGCGAAATGGAGAGAGCAGCGATCACTTTTCTCTGACTCTCTCATTCCACCTTATCTTTCTTCTTCTCTGACCGGCGAGAGAGCACGTAAAATCGAGAGAGCGCGCAAACGCCTTTCATGCTCTAGAAAAGCGTTCAAATCCTCTATCGGTTCGCTTCCCTAATCCGTTCCTTTTTTTCTCTAACTCTCGTTAGAGAAAGAAAAGTTTCCGTTTCCCCTGATCTGTCGCTCTGACTGATCGGCGAGAGAGCAGGCAAAATAGAGAGACGGCTCGCCTATTTCTCACTACCCTTTCGCATCTGTTCAATCGAAAGGGGACATGTGGACCTTGCTTTCTCTAACTCTCTCCATTTTGCCTGATCTATCGCACTGTCTGACCGGATTTTCTCCGACTCTCTCAATTTCTTCTGATCTCTCGCTTTGTCTCATCCGAAATGATATCCCTCCCTTTCCCCCATTCGAATACCACTGACTCATCGCCCCCTTCCCGTCTTTCTTCTTTCTCCTTCCGAACAGTTTCCGTCGCTTTTCGTCGCGTCCATCAATATCGATCGATAATACGTAATCAATCGTCAATTACAGTACCCCTCATTCTACCGTAATCAATCGATAATGTCTACTGAAGCCATCACCCGCTCGCCGAACTGCCCAAGATCCCCACTGATATTGCTCAGGTGACTTTTTTTTATTATTTCTCCTTATTCCATCAGTGTGGAGATGACTAGCAACCCCATCGCAAAAATTTCGAAAATGGAATGAACGATTCGACTTGTGAAAAGTAATCATTGGTCTCAAGGTGCTGATGATTCATTGACTAGTGTGGGAGATCAAAGTCCAAAGATCAAGTCCAAAGATCAATCTCTGAATTCAGGCGATCGGTGAGCACGAGGTGCACCTCAAGCACGTCGAGCCAACGGAGAAGAATGTGCTCCCGACCAAGGAGGGTACGGTAGCCTGTTTAAAAATCAGTTAATGATTGTTATGAACCAGGTTACTGTAGAAATTTTTCCAAAGTCAAGTTCCAGCAGCTTAAGGTCGATAAATTTGTTTTTTGCTGTTTGGCACAAAATGCAAGAAACACTAACGAATTGCTGACTTTCGGTTCTCGAGCCTCTCTTGAAACCTATCCACTGAACATCGATAGAATTAGTATTCGGCGCCCATACATCGCTCAGAATATTGTAAACGTAGCCTGTCGATTTTTCGACAGCATTTCTTTAATTAGTAATCGTCGCCCTCACCACACCACGCCTTTCCAGACATCGCGCAGGAGAAGACACACCAGGAGCTCACCGAGGGCATCGAGGGATTCGCTGCGGAGAAGCTGAGATCGGTCTCGACTGATGAGAAGAACGTGCTCCCGAGCGCGGAGGGTACGGTAGCTTTGTGATCAGTTCGTGATTGCCAAGACCACGATATCACTTTTATCAGTTAGCGATTAGCCAGGCTACATGATGATACATTCGGTGTGTTTGAAAATGGTGTACGTCGCCTGTCGATTTTCCGATAGATTTCGCGTAACCAGTAAACGTCGCTCTCGCCACACCACTCGCCCTTTGCAGACATTGCTCGCGAGAAGACGCTCGACGCCGTGGAGGGATTCGACGCGACGAAGCTCAAGCACGTCGAGCCGCACGTTACCACCACTCCCGGTGAGTTACCGCTACAGTACTCAATGAACTTACCGTGCTTTCGGGAAACTTTGAATCTTAACGCCTGTTTTCTTCACTAAAATCGCACCGGGAGGGGTATACTTACCGTATTGGTGTTCAAAACATACGCAATGAATTCCACCAATTTCCTCGATCGACTATGAGCATTGTATAGCGCGCACTGAATGTATTTTTATTTGTGAGATGGAATGCTAAAGCTATTGAAGAAGTGTTTCGATTCATCCTAAACACGATCTGTGAGACACAATTTTTCCCCACTTTTCCAAACTAATTACAACAAAAAAAAAATTTGCAGTCGTCGACGAGTGATCTCTTCCTCCACCATCCATCACCCCATCATCGAGCTTTACTCTCCCTGCCTACCGTACTCCCGCCACATTCCCATCGTAAACTGACTATCCTAATCTGTCCCTGGACGATCTACCCCAGCGAGTCGTTGCCTCTCCACCCAGCGTGCGCTCTTTCTCTGACCTGTCTGCCGTCTCTCCACATTGAACGCTCTCTCGTCAGTCAGAGGGCGCCGTCTCTCCCTTTCCCACACGCACTCTCGCTCGGGTAGCCATCTCCCGACACTGTATCCTACCCTACCCCACCCTGATTTCCTGATCTGCCACCGGCACATAATCGCTTTTATCTAATGATAATGTATCAGAGTATTATCTCTCTCATTTATTCACAGCGTGTCAGCGAGAGAAAATCCATTGTTCTTCGCGGCGGATCATTTCACTTGAACGCGCGGGGACAAAGAAGAAGTAATTTTTGTGAAACATATACCATAACTTGCTGATAATGATAAAATAAGAACAGATTGAAAGAGATAGTTTTCTAGTAGTCTTTTTTGAGTCATACCCCAGGATTCTGAAATTTTTCAATCATTTTTAAAGCTGTAAGATGAGATTTGAATCCTCCAATGCTTGGAGGCTTCTCAATCAACGGTCGTTCATAGAAACCCCATCACCTGCATTATTTTTGGAATGCTGAGGAACTCCCCTATTCAGTGTTAGAGTCGATTTTCGAAAAATGGTCTCATATTCGAGAATTTCGAGATACTAGACTTCAAATGTAAAATTCTCGAATATGAGACCATTTTTCGAAAATCGGCTTAAACACTGAATAGGGGAGTTCCTCAGCATTCCAAAAATAATGCAGGTGCTGGGGTTTCTATGAAAGACCATTGATTGAGAAGCTGTCGAAATAAGCCTTGTTTAAATGATTATTACGAAGACAATGAGTGGGCTTATCAAAAGAATGAATTATGTTTCATAGAAACCATATCTCATTTCGCTCTGCAAACCCTCTTATTCTTTATTTTTGACCGCTCTGGTCACTCGCGATGATCGAGAATGAACGGGGCGAAGAAAAGGACACGCAACCCTCTCCGCTGCGATAATTGGATTATCTACCCTCTATGACACGCTGTGTTATTATACTTTGTGTAAATCGCGTATATCGATAAACGTCTGTAAAGTACCGTAATCGCAGAGGGGTCGCACCAGCACACAATGAGCATCGGAAGTGAACAGGAGTCAAAGATCAAAGATCAGGAAGCGGGGTTACCGTAACCGGGAAACGGGGGCATAGCACACAATAATGAGCACACCACGGAAAACAATCGTCGCCTGTCGTGGTTTCGACAGCGTGAGGCCAAGTGGTAAACGTCGCCCTCCTAGAGGAATATCTCGGTGTCGTCGGGAACGGGCGTGAGGGGCGGAAAGGGGTTGCACGAGTAGTGCTGCTCCAGGAGGAAGGCCTTCATCGATGAGGGCGAGGGCAGGAGGACTGCCGTGTCGATGAGGCCGGGCCGCCGTGTGGCGCCTGAAGTGCACCACGGATTATGGGAAACGTCGACTATCGCTTTTTTGACGGACCTGACTTATTGGGAAAAGTCGCCCCACCACACCACATCTTTCCCATTCCTGTCACTTTCTCCATTGCGTGCGCTTATTTGGTAATCGTCGACCTGCAGGAAGGCGGCGCACACGCGCACCACCGTCTCGGCCATCTGGTCGGCGTCCGTGGTTCCGTTCAGCCTCAGACGACGTCCGAGGATCGGCCGCAGCAGCAGCGGTAGGTCGGAGAAGGTGTGCGGCTCGGCGTCCCTGCGAGAGATTGGTCTTTGATCTTTAATTTCTGGAGATTATAGTTTGATTTTTGGTCTCTGCCGTTTGTAGTTTGACCTTTTCGTCTCGTAAAACATTGGTCTTTGATCTCTGGAGATTGTAGTCTGATCTTTGATCTTTGAACTCACATCAGCGTAATCGATTCGGCATCCTCAAATTTGGCCTGGGCCTCGGGAGCGGCGCCGCCGGGTCGGTTGAGAAGAGAATCTGTAATGTATTATTTGATTTTTTTAGTCGTCTAACATTTTTATTTACCTTTGTCTCTTTTTGTCTAACGCTATTTTTTGTATTTTTTTTTGTTTTTTGTCGAACGCTATTCATTCAATCATCGAATTCTATCTCCTCCAAGCGATTTGTATATTGTCTGAAACGTAACCGTTTGTGCTTCTTTTTACAACGCAGTTTCCTTTTTAATATCGTTGATGATGAATATTCGGCTACTGTAGCCTCTACGAGAGCATTCCATCTGAGTCAACGCCCCCACTATCGTCCGCTACTCGCGCACGTTTCTTTTGATGATTCAACGTCGTGACTCTCCTCGTTCAGCGCGCTCTCTCGCCTTCTCTGACCGGCGAGAGATCATGCGGAATGGAGAGAGATTCGAAATTTTTTTGCCTTCCGCTTGTCACAAGGACAGGCAGTGTCATCGATAGCGCCGATAAAAGATGAGATGATTAATCAGCGCTTTACTTTTTTGGGCCTTTTTTACGTTGGAAAGGAAAGGGACTGGCAGAATAAGTACTGAGCAATGATCCAGTGCCCAATAACAATAACAACAATAACAATAACAACAATAACAAACCGGTTGGACGACGCGCGTGTAGACGTCGGCGTCGAGCGGCCGCAGCGTCGCGTCGAGAGCGATTGCTTTCTGAATTTTAATTTTCCAGGTTACGACTCAACGGCCGAAAGAAGATCCCAAAGATCGCAGAGAGTGCTCTCATAGTATTATTTTTGTATAATTGTAGGACTCCAGCTGTCGGACGTAACTGAGAAGAACCAGCAAGCCCTAACATGCAGGAAATAAATGCATTGATTTGATTTGGATAAAGCTAATGCTCACCTGGAAATCCGTTGTAAAACTGCAGCAGGCCAACGCTGTCGCCGCTCCAGCCCAACGCCCATTATGATGGAGGCGCTGAGGTCGAGACGGTCCTGCAATTGATTCATTTTACTCTTTTTTATCGTCGTCGATCGAAAAAGTGAGCAAACCAGACATTGAATGAATATTGAAACATATCTCATAACTGGAATATCAATATACTCTCTTAGGGAATGATCTTTTCGGAACGAACGAAAGGAAAATATGATTTTTTTAAATATATATTAAATTACTCACGGCGAAGAGTCCCCACTCGTACTCCTCTCCGAGCACGAGCCGACTCGCGCCACTGTCCGTGTGCAGAGGCAGACGGCAACTGGAGATTTATTATTACTTTTTAAAAAAATACGATAACAGAACTAATCTTAATCGAAACATACAGAACTCTACTGTTTCACCAAACTTGCAATTGTAATGGAATATGTAGGCTTGTTGAAAACTGTTACTGTTATAAATAATAATCATTGGAAGGTATGATGGTTAACCGACCCCTCCCTTCCCCTCGATCCTCTCGATCTTCTCCTCTTCATCTGATCGCTTTCCTCAGACGAGAAAGAGAACATGGAGGTCGTGTCGGAGGAGGAGGCAGAAGAGGACGAGGAGGAGGTGGAGGGGCAACTGGGAAATGTATATTTTGACCTTCAATTTAAATTTATTCCTGACGATTCGGTTAGAAAAAGTAATGAGCTTTACAATAATCAGGTTAAAAAATTTAGTTACAATGTTGCAAGATCGCACAAAATCGAATTTCAGTGCGATTTCGCACTTTGAGGAGGGAGTGAAACACAACTCAACCTAAAATTTGACCATACTCTTCTTTCATTGCACTGCACGATGAAAAAACGGAGAACACGGTAATCGGATTTTGCTAAAGTGACCGTACTCCTGACCAAATAATAGAGTAATCGTACCACGGGCATCGATTGATCAATCCTAGATCGCACTCTTCGAGGAAGTGGAAGAGTCGGACGCATTCGGCCACGCGTTTGTGCACCTGTATTTTGGGTTTAAAAAGGACCATTCGCGACTGGTAAACGAGCACTTTTAACACAATCAGTTGTGCATTGCTTATTTTTTGTTGAATCAGTTCCACACACACATTCACGTCTCAAGAAAGGTTGGTTTGAGTATCATCTCTGAAACTCAAACAAACCAAATCGCAGTAACATTTTTCAGGGTTCGGTCAAAAAGATAAAACTGTTGATCAAAAGACCAAAGAGCAAAGATCATCGACCTGTTGATTCCTCTTCTTGCTCTATTTCAATTACTTTCACAAAGGTCATTTCACATTTCCTCCTACTCAATCACTTCAAATCGAGGGGGACTACGAAGGTGAAAAGTTTCAAACATTCTCACCTGCTGATTCCTCGTCTTGTTCTCCCTCCTGCCGTCATGCTCGCCAATGTCGAGGAACGTCATCGGCTTCTCGATGCGACCCGCCCGACCGCCCTGAAAATATTCCTGATTTTCTGGTACTTATTCGAATATTGTCCCAGCCTTTTCTCGCAGAGTATTCTCTACCTACCATTCTCGTTCCCCATCCCCTCCACATCCGTAGCTGTGGTTTCCTGGTCTTTCTGATGCAATTTCTGCATCACGCAACACTCACTCGTATGCTACTAGCCGAAGTGACGACGGACTCGGGCATCAGCTTGTACGTCCAACACGCGGAGTAGTCACTGCAGAAAACACATTGTTTGTTGATCACACACGAATTATCCATAGTTTTATTGATTTTTTACCTCCTCTAGCGACCAGGCTCATGCTTCTTCGTCTATTAATATTTTTTTAACGGAATGCTCTATTGCTGCCGCCACATAGCCGTGGCTTGCGAGGGCGGAGCAGAGGGAGGATTGGTTCTACACTACACCGCGCATTACTAGCACAAATTCCTCTAGCGACCAGGTTGCTCTCAGAACCTCGTATCTTTTAGATTTTGAATAACTGTATAAATTATCTAACCGATGCTCGATAGCCGCCACCACATATCCGTGGCTTGCGAGGGCGGAGCAGAGAGAGGAGTGCTGATGTCGGGACTCTCCGACTCCATGTGAGAAGAGGATCACGGGAAGGCGGGTGCTCAAATAATGTCACTTTATATATTTAGATCTCGATCGAAACTCGATAACGATTCTCATAAGCTTGAGACGGGAGAGCTAGAGAGGATATGAGATGGTTGAATTTGAAAATACGAATGTAAATTCGATTTGTAACGATTCCCGTGCGCAAGACTCTACCACTTAGCAGCCTTTTTAAATGATATTGCGTATCAAGTCCAAAAAAAACAGAAAAAATGAGTCCATAACTTCTCAAGCATCACATTATCGCAGGGCTCATAAATCGCTGCGCGCTCAATGTACTCTCATATTTCAAGCGAGGGACAGCCTCATTAAGCCGGACATCAAATGACTCGCGAGAACAACTCAAGTCATGCGGGAGGGAAAGGTCAAATTTCAACCATAGGAGATCAAAGATCAACTCACGGAATTGTGTCAGTGGTCGCTAGTGCAGCTCGTTTCACGCATCGGATTCTTAATTATTGTGCTTTTAAATTCGGATATTTTTCGGAGTCAATCAATAACAAACTAGTTTTTAAAGGATTCAATGTATGCCACTTTCAATTGCTCCATAATTTTACCGTCGCTCGCCGATGATCCATTCCGCCAGCCACTGGCCTCGTTTCGAGACCGTTTTCAGTTGCGACACCATCCCGGCGATGTATTCCTGAAGGTAAGCAACCATGAATAATGAAGAAATTGAAATTCGTGGTATGTTTCACAAGCAGCTCAAAATTCAGTCTGCCGTCTCATATTGTTGAATCCACTGCTCTCTTTGACAAGAAAAAATTGTGCCGTGCTCAAACTGTACCGAAATACATTCTTTACTCAAATATGAGACTTTTTTACCCAGCACGGGGACTTCGTGAACGTTGTTCGATTCTTACACAAACGGGCTCATAACGTGATCAGAAACACCCTCACCTTCCTCTCGATCCAATACGGCAGATGCTCGTCGCCTTCGCGCGTAAGGCAGTCGAATGTTGCGGCGTCGGGCTGGAAATATCAACTTGATCATCATTATCTGATCTATCATATGAGGCCGTTTGCGAAAGAATCAGACAAATCGGAAAGAGTCTGGCACAGGTCAAAAATGTCAACTCTCTGAAACTTTGCGTTTCGGGGTTCTCGATGGTGCTGATGACGGTAGGCATACTCATTTTGCCCATGGAAGCCTTGTTTGCTCCAGACGACGTCACGTCGAAATCCTTTTTGGCCCCTATTTCGGTCACTTTCAACTCTAAATTTTCGAGCGCTTGGCCCAAGGGGTAGAATTTGATGGCGAACACGACAGTTCACTTATTTTTTAAATTTTATTTTAATTATTATGTAAAATATAACTTTTCGCAAACTACAGTGCTATAGTGGAGAGTAGGATAGATCGGACCGGAATGTCACGGGGATTCCAAATAACTTTTGAACTTCAAAATCCAGCGTGCAGAAATATGAAATATTCAACTTATAGTGTACTTGGCTTGTAAGTAAATTTGACGATCCTTTCTCTTGTTTACTTCCTTCCTTTGATCTACCCGAGTCTCTCCACCATGACCTCTTCCCAGTCTGTGCGCTCTCTCGATTCCCTATGCTCTCTCGCCTCCCTCGGGGTTGAGACTCCGATCGATAAGAGGAAGGAAGTAAACAAGCGGAAAGATCGTCAAATTCACTTACAAGCCAATTACACTATAAGTTGAATATTTCATATTTCTGCACGCTGGATTTTGAAGTTCAAAAGTGATTTGGAATCCTCGTGAGATTCCGGTCCGATCTATCCTACTCTCCACTATAGCACTGTAGTTTGCGAAAAGTTCTATTTTACATAATAATTAAAATAAAAAATAAAAAATAAGTGAACTGTCGTGTTCGCCATCAAATTCTACCCCTTGGGCCAAGCGCTCGAAAATTTAGAGTTGAAAGTGACCGAAATAGGGGCCAAAAAAGGATTTCGACGTGACGTCGTCTGGAGCAAACAAGGCTTCCATGGCAAAATGAGTATGCCTACCGTCATCAGCACCATCGAGAACCCCGAAACGCAAAGTTTCAGAGAGTTGACATTTTTGACCTGTGCCAACCCTTGTCTGATTCTCTCGCAAACGACCTCATATAACAGGACACATGTCTGTTTTTGTCCCATCCTTTTCCGAGTATGAAGAGTATCACTTCAAATTTCTCTCCAGAAAAGCTCCTGAAAATATTTGTTGTGCACGTGAGCCTCTCTCAGGTCACGCGTCTGTCTAATCTGCAATTAGCCTTCCGAAATTGCTTATTTGCTCGACGTGAGGTTAGGATTGAACTCCGGGTTCAGCCTTTTTCGGGCGGAGGAAACCTGTCTACCCATCACATGCCGATTTCGCACGTTCTCTCAATAGTCCTCCGGGGAAGAGAGCAGATGAACTAAGAGAGTCTATCCTGTGAAAAAAATGCGCCCTTTCCTCCTAATGGGTCTTAATGGGATAATTCGGCAAATCGGGCGCCACAAGGGCTACTAAGGCGATCAAATTTCATTACGGAAGCCAAGGTGTCGTTCACGGAACTATCCAATGCAGCAATAAGAGATTCCATCACATCTAGGTCACTCGCCTAGCAAAGAACCCATATATTTGCAGCTTACAACTATTTACACCCGAGGTTATTTCGCCACCGGTCGCCCATTTTTAGCATTTTCTCGAGACAAATCCCCGGGGTGGTCCAAAATAGGCAGCTCAACAAGGTTTTGGGCAGCTTCTGCATTCATAATCGCTCGCCATTTTTAGAATGTTATTTTAGAATATTCGGGAAAAACATTCGATTGAGGGTGGACTCTCTCTCTCGAATTCACACTCTATCAAGGCGTGTTTGATCTGTAAGAGAGCAGGGGGAAAGAAGAGTAGATGGACGGATTGGGCCGAGTCCGTAATCCAATTTTGAGCAGTGTGAAAATGCAATTTGACGACGTCCTCGGGATCTTCGTAGAGTTCGTTTCGAGAGTAGGAGCGTCAACATGAGCAAATAGTAACTCGAGGAGTGGAAAGGAAGTTGTGAAAACAGAAAAAATAACACCCAAAGAAGATTATTCCTAAATAAAATAATCTTACCTCAGCCGGATAGAATACTCTCGCGAATATTCCGGTATCACCGTTCGCCCCTTCCGCAGTCATAACGTCGATCATTCCTACCTGAAATTTTTTTAAAATATTTTTCAAAATATTATCTCAATTTTGCAAGAGATAATTTTTTTCAAAAACTTGGAGGATTTTCTTCGATCGTTTTGTTTCATCGTTAGTTCAATTGAGCTTAAATCATACAATATCGATTTCCGGGTGATATTTCTCGAAAAAATCCAAAAAAATGATTTCGCATTGTTCGCGCTGCATCAATGGCCGATGCTACTCACATGCCTGAATCGCTTCAATGCCCCCCCCCTAATCCCTGGTTGCGGTCACCTACCGGATGCGGCCCTATCCCCGGCTGCGGGAGGGCGCTCGTCGAAGTGGACGGTGCGGTGAGGCCGGCGCCCATTGTGAGAAGGGAGAGGAAGAGGCACTAGATTATTGGCATCTAAAAAAGTTAAATTTGTCCAAATAAAAGTACAGATAAACAATAAAATATCCGGTTGAGAATGATTATGGATGCATTGACATTGCGAAAATGGACAATCGTTGAGAGCAAAACCGAGTCAAAACAGAAAATGTGAGCACATTCTCACGCGATTTTAAAACGCGAGAATGATGAGAAGCGATGCGAACGGAACCAAGGTGGAGCACAGTGATGACACTGTGAATAATCATTTCACGCGCTCTCTCACTGGTCAGAGAGGCGAGAGAGTGTGTGAAATGAAGAGACGGCGATCCGAATTTCGAACTCTAACTAATTGTAAACGGTTTTCTAAAGGTCCCGTAATCCTCAATGCGATACGGTAAGCACAGGCTTGTGTGCAGGCCTCGAAGCCTATTTGAGGGATCCTATTTGACGGTCTCCGCCGAAAATGCAAAACGTCGTAAGACGGAAGCGAGGAAAAGTCACGAGCTGATGCATCGCACAGGGCCTTCCGTCGAAATTCGATTTCACCTCCCTTCCTTGTTTTTCTTTTCGTTCCCCCTCAAACCGCGCATTTCGAAATTCAGAACGATGGTTTTTGCGCGCGGAAGAAAAACAGGGCCCGACAGAAACGCACACAGCCATTGCTCATTTCACTACTTCCAAAGACGCGCGCACGCATATTCTCATTACTCTGCTTCTCACGACTCTCCTGCTTTCCCATGCTCTCTCGCCCTCTCTGATCGACGAGATAGCGTGTGAAATGGAGAGACCATTACCCTCGCCAATTCCCTCGCATACTAGTCTTCTTCTCCTTTCCCCACTCCCAGTGGCCCCCTCTTCCCAGTAATAACTGGAGTGAGCAAGCATAGTCGAATGCATGGAGCGAATTTTAGGGCCAGAAATAGGAATGAGAATGTGTTTTTTTCATATTTCATCTACTTCTCAACGGCAACGAAAAATATATCAAACTTTGAGAAGGTAAGCGCTCACTAAAACGCAGTTGCGCACAGTAAAAAAAGTACAGAGATAATCGCACAGTATCCCCCCCCCCTGTTGACAGTGTCACACGGGCCTGAAATAAAAAGAAGGGGTCCAGTTCCGGCAGGATCTTTCGAGGCTCAAGGCCCTGCGGTAAGCGCGAATTTCGAAACCACTTGGAGGACAGAAAAAGCGCCGGCTGCATATCAGGTTTCCATTGCATTTGCAATTGGGGACGGGAGGGGGGACGGGGGAGAGAAATGAGGCCTGCCAAGGGAAGAAGGACCTGGAAAAGTGTATCGAAATGCCGGCCGGATGTCGAAATATGACGCATGGCAGCCCCAATCCGCTCTGTCACTCTCGAATGACGGACGGCTTGTATTCGAGCAGTAGTCTACTTTTTTGAGCACCCAGAAAGGCAGGTTCCAATGTAAAATTAGTCACGGCGACCAACTGTGCGAGAGAAAAAATGAATGCACCAACATCCATGACTCACTGTTGTGTCTGGCATACTCGCGGACCATTACTCGCCCAGATTGAACAATAATCCCCTCTGAACGATAAAATGTGGGTGTTCAGACAGACAAAAAAGAGGCGAAATGGAACCAACAAAGCGCCGCCGAGGCAACGAAATGAGACTGGATTCGTTCCCTTCGCCTGTCTAATTTAGCGCAAGCCATAGATGGTCTGTCTCTCTCATTTCCACATGCGCTCTCGCCTCTCTGACCGGTGAGGGATAAGGCGAAATTGAGGGACGACTCCACCACCCTCGCCGCCTTCGCGCGCTTATTGGATTGTGGTCAGTGGACGCCAATAAACGCCCACGCTCCTCCTTTCTCATGCTCTCTCTCGCGCCGCTCTGACCGGCGACAGAGCGCGCGGAATGAAGAGACGGTGGATTTCTCTGTCTGGCACTCTCCTCGTTTCGCACACTATCTCGCTTTCATTGACGGAGCCTTTCAAATAAGGTGACAGACTGTGAGGCCGTCGGGTAGATGGGATGGGACGAATGCGATCCAATATCCGCCAATGTTTGGCTTTCGCCGTTCGGAAAGCAGGTTTAGCCAAGAAATCCGAGGAATTCATCGCAAATTCCCATTTTTGGCTCAGAATGATCAAAAAGATGCAGGAATGCTCAGCTTCAGAACACTCAAGAATGCAGAAATCCTTGCGCCCATACTCAGAAATGCGGAAAAGCTCTCACGAAGCGTGTTATGGGAATACGAATGTGAAGGAGAAATATCCTTGCGATGTGGGTTGAGCGTCCACTAATTCACCAACCACGGAGGCAACAATTCAGTTTTTGTATGAGACCAGGATACTATAACAGAGCCAACGAGACTAAGCGTGTAATGACGGATTCTTCATCCTGACATCCCTACTCTGGATATTAGTGCAGACGCATACAATCGGGGATGCTCTCGGAGAGAAGAAGGGGAATTGTGTCTCTCAGATATCGGAGTCCGATAGGAGGGAGGGGACGGAGTGGACTTCCCTAGAGAATTTCCAGGATTCGAAGGAGCAGGGGAGACAAAAAGCGAGGTGAGCTGAGGGGGAGGTTGGGAACTTTAGAAAGTATCCATTGTGAACTTAATGAGTAATGGTCCGAATAACGACAGATATCGTAGAATGGTTCACCGATTTTAGTGATGAAAAACGGATAAGAGATTAGGCGAAAATGAGAGGGCATGAGGGTACTTTTACATGAATTGAACACTCCGTGGCAAGGGAACGGTGTCATCGCTCTTATTGGACAGTAACCTACTGTCGAGAATGTCCCTGAACGTTGCGAGTGTTCGACGAAATAACACCGTAGACTTTCAACACTCGGGGTAATGAGAATAGGAGAGCCAGCGCCATTACATTCGTCTACTTTATAGTTGCTGTTGATGACAGACCGGGCAATGGCGAAATAGAGAAATAGGCGAAATAGAGGAGCACTCTCTGAATTTCGCACACTATATTGCCCTCTCTAGTTGGAAGACAGGGCGCAAAATGGGGAGACAAATGGGGGAAATTCGCCATCCATCGCTAATGGGATCACACTAAGCCGAGCGGTGTTAGTGGAAGAATTTGTACTTGTCAGGAGACAAGGAAAGGAAGAATACACATTTACATTTGCGGTTTCGCGATAAATTCGAACTTCTCTGAAAAGAAGAAGAATGGAAGAATGACGACAAAGGAAGGAAAGTTATGGGAATACCTATCATGGAAATTATGTTCACAGCTACATTTTAAGTATCGGCTGTCATTCTTTCTCGGGACGGCGATTCTTACTTGGTATTAGATAGGTAGCGAAAAGCAGTCGTGGGCGAAATAGTAGTCACGTGGCGAGAAATGGCATAACAATAAATAATTTGGCCGTTTTGAAGCGGAAGAATATGCACCGTCGTACTATTAGGGCATATCGAGGGAGATACGAACAAGGGAGAGATGATGCAGTTATGGAGTCGGCTCTTCATTTCGCATACTCTCAATGCCCTCATCTGGTGAGAGAATACGTGAACTGAAGAGACAATTACCGTATTTCAAACTGCAGACACTGCATCATCTGCACAATAGAAATAGAAGCCGACCTTTTCCAGTATTCAATACAACTCCATGGGAACAATAGAGCTCTGAATGTCAGAGTAGGCACCTTTCCTAGACAGAATTACGAATGAAATGAGCTATTATCCCATAATAGCAAGTACTGTGAGAATCAAAGCCGTAGCAAAACTATACGACGGACAAGGTAGTAGCGAGAAAACATCGGAACACTAAAATAGGATGTCATGCTGTGCCGATTTCTGATGAAATTCGCTTTTTCATTTCGCTTTTCCAAGTGTTTATGAATGCAGCTCACACCTATATCAATAAAAGTAAATATTCAGTGGAAAATTGAAATAAAAATCATATTTCATCAAAAATTGGCACAGCATGACATCCTATTTTAGTGTTCCGATGATTTCTCGCTACTACCTTGTCCGTCGAATAGTTTTGCTACGGCTTTGATTCTCACAGTAATGTGATTAATGCTGGCGACAACAGAAATTCTTAAAGGACTACGATATTTCACGTACTCTATTGGGCACAAACAGGAGCTGCTTGCGTCAAAGGTTGCATCACAGCACTCCAAAGGTAATATTATATGCAGCGGAAATGAAAATGCAAATGAAAAAATCTCTCTCTCGTACCACAAATATATGAGTGCGCGAAGCAAGGCTTATCCGTTTTGCGAGTTTGCAAACTCAAGGTGTTTTCGAACGAAATAAAAGGTCGCGCCGCAGGACTTCAGAGGCAATTATATTCAGCCTGAGACGACATATTCCTCACACTTCACAGGCCCTTTCTTACTCGAGTTGGAGGGGGAGACTACTTCAGTTCTCCCGTCTCTCACCCACTCCTTTTTCCTCCTCTTCTTCCCTTTCTTCGCAGGTCCACTCTAGCCGTCTGCACCCTCCTAATCTCACACACTCTCTCGCTCGTCATCGCGCGCTTTATATGAAGAGAAGTCGTGGAGAGGGCCAAGAGGGACCCTCTCTCAATTTGCCATGTTCTCTCGTCGCTCTAACCGACGAGAGAGCAGTGTGTAGTGAGAGAGTATGGAGACGTGAGTGTGGTAATGTATGCAATACATCATTGGAAACGAACAGCAATTGTGTAGTGACTCGTTGAACTCTGGTGCCTTTCTTCTGAATTTACTTACCGTTCAAAAAACAAGAAAATAGTAAAGTGACATCAGAAAAGCTTTGCGTGGATGCCGAAAGTGAAATATGTTTCAATGCGCAGACATGATACTGCAAATGAGAGTTCAGTGATGATGAGATCTCTTCGTAAAAAATAAAAAGATAGTTTAAGCTTGGTCTTCGTCTACCTTGGAACGCTAGGATGTGCATTTACAGCGATCGCCAGATAGGTCACGCAGAGCAATGAACTATCTATATTTATCGGCTGCTTTTCAACATCTTTTCTGCAAGTTTCAAAAATTGTCCTTGTTAAACGCACGCTCGCGCTCGCTCCATTCCGACCAGTCCCTAGAGATATGGGCGCGAAGTGTACTCGTTCCCAAGTTCGGGAGAGTTTAAGCGATACGAGATGTGCCTGCGAAATAGGTGCTTGTCAATACCGTCTCGAGACGTTTCCAAGAAGTGAAAAACACTAACAACAGTTTTGAGTGAACTATTGGACCTCAAAAAGAAAAAGATAGCACTGAGAAGCACGAATTTTCTTCCGAGAAGCCTATCTTCAAAGGAGAAGGATTCCAGCAATATTAGATCCACGGAATCATCCGAATATCGTAGCACATCAGCAACACATTAGGCGGTGCTTTGCGATGCTCTAATCGTCTCTTCATTTCGCACACTCTTTCGCTGTGACAAAACATGTGAGATTATTGACGGCATTGATCGCTCTAGTCTCTTCATCTCATATGGTGTCTCGCTAGTCAGACTGACGATAAATGAAGCCCGGGAAGCCAAATGTTTAACACTTTCGTGGAAACACTCAGGATATTACTAATGTGATCATACATTATTTCCAAAATATCTACTCATTGGTAGGAGGAAACCATCATTCAAACCAAGAATCACTAGGGCTCGATTTTTTGCGGAAAATATCTTTATTCGTGTACCCGTAGAGAAAATAATAAAAACGGTCGCGGTATGGTTAGGCGAATGTGTCATACTGAGCTATATGGCTCGCCCCTTCTTCGACAACCGTATTATACAGTAATAATCGAATTGGACGATGTGAAGCGCATGTATTTCTCATGCGATTCAGCCGTCTCAACGTTGTCAACAAATACGACCTCGAAATACGGGTCGCCGTCTCTTCATTTCACACACACTCTCGCTAGTCGCACAATGGAGATAGTGTGTGAAAAGAAGAGACGGCGACCAGTATTTCGAGAGCCCTACAACCGAGTATGGACGGACTGTAAACCAATAACAGCCTTTGAGAATACATATTTATTGGGCCGGGACAACATTATAGAACATCAGTCCGGGTATATTTCGCACAAACAACCTCAATGAACGGCAATTCAACCGGGAATAGGAAACCAACGACATTCATACAAAAAACAGATCGAAATGAATTAATCTTTGGTTTCGATGACAATTGAATTCGAAATAGGGCCATTGCGAGGGGAGGGAAGCATGTAACTCAACACCTCCGGCTCGTGGCGTGAAAAGCAAACAGGACCTCGCGACACTTCTGGCGCGCTTTCCTTCATTTTTTTCCATTGAGAGTAAGTGTTGATGAGCTTTCGCCGCTTTCGATTCAACGTTAACGATGCTATCTGAGCGTGACGGTGATCGTTTTTTTAAATGATTTGAACGTTTTTTAACCTTTTCAACGGTAGTCGCGAGGATATTCGTTTGTGATTCGTATTTCCATAATTTTAAGATGTCATCATGGTCAACTGAGAGCGGGAATCGACAAAAGATTATCTCCGAGGTATCACGTTATTGCGAATATTTCGCAAAAAATGTGTATTTTGATTGCAAGCCAAACGAGAACAATGGCGGAATGCAGTGGAAATGCGAGAGTCAGACAATTGTTCATCACAGGCCCTCGCATTCACTTTCCCCTTCCTGGGTGCTACATCGGCAGTCATCATCGTCATTGGCGTTTGCGTGTTGATCAAGCAGAGTTTGGTGAGGACCGCTCTTAACTTTCTTTACGAAGCATATTAAAGGGCTTTGGAGCAAGTAAAGTACTATCCATGCTTCATAAGAGTTCCCACTTCTAATAATACTGAAGGACATTCACGATCTCTGTAGATGTATCAAGAAAATCTGTAGATGTATCAAGGAAATGTGTGAAATAATCCCATTTCAGGACGCCAAGAAAGCGGATATGACATTCCGGCGCTCGCGACCGAGAGTGAGAAAAATTAATTTATATTATTGTCTTAAAAATAGCTTATAACAACATTTTTTCAGACAACGACCAGAACAACCGAACGCCGACTCAGCACCTCGCACCATCTGACCGTGCCGATTCCGCCTAGTCACGAGGTAAAATATTGGAAATATCAGTAGTATTTGCCCTTAGCCATAATACTTATTACAGGTTTTACCATGAAAAAATCGCTTTTATTTCGTCATCTTTTGTGGAACAGCCGTGGTATGCTAATTTAAGTTTTTCTAGCCGACGACCCCTCCTCCCGAGCGCCCTCCCACTCCTCATCCAGCCGCGTTCCTTGAGCCGCCGCCGTACTCGGAGCTCGGCCGGTAAGTATTCTCCCCCTCCATTTCTTGCTTCACCCTGTCTCTCATATCCAATCATAGTATAAAACACATTTCAGATCGTACGAGAAACCGCCCGAGTATTCGCCGTAGAGCCATACCAAATCACTATCGTCCACTTCTTGAAATTATAATTATCCTGATTACTCACTATATCTCTACAAGAGCTACCATTTTCACGCGTATTTGTAACTGTGATCAATCTGATAAAGAAATACAATCAATTGTCCTAATGCAGCCACGCCTCTATCGTTCATTCAATGAGTGCACAATCCTTCTCTGTCAAAGGTCATAAGTAATAATGACACAACTTGCTACTACTTCGTTATTCTTCCGTCGACTTTCTAATGTTTGCCTCTTCCCTTCTACTGTTTCACTCAGTTTCGAAGTTGTCATACTTACTGGCCAGCTTATGGATGGCATTTTCTTACTTACTACTTTTTATAGCTATTTAGCTCATCTTCCCGACTTCTTTCATATAGCCATTTCAATCTGCGATCGAGCGCATTGATCCTTTGATCCTTTTTTTCGCGATCTTCCTTTTCTTCGGACTACTGGCCATCAGCACGGTCCGTTAAAGTAACCCAACGAGTCATTTTACCTATTTTTGGCCTATTTTTTTGGGTAGGTTGCCCAAAGGCCTTCGATTTCTGCGGGCATTGCCCGAGAATGGACAGATATTGAAGAACGCTGAAGGCCGCGACACATGCACTTGCAACAACGGCCTTCAACCAGAGCGGATACTGTAAGGATGGGTACGGTATCGTAGAGTTACTGTTTTTATATGGTTGTGAGACAGAATAACATAAATTACGGGGAAGTAAATACCTGAATTCGTCTAATCTCCGGACCCGCAAACGCCATGAAGATTGAGTACAATAATATCGAGAAACAGAAATAGCTGAGGAGAGCAATCCAACACATTGATCTTGATACAAGGACCAGAACTCGCAATTCAGCAGGAAAACTTCAAAAGAATATCAGAAGCCGATAAAGTGGACGAGTTACGGAAATGCGGAGGCCTTTTTCTTTTGAGTGTAACCTGACACGGCAAGCGTAAATATGCAGACTTTAGGCTTTTCGGTGTGCTCACATTTTCAAATATTATGATTACGTTATTCATTTCATTTTCTGTAAAAACAATGTGTCTGAAAACGGGGAACAGATATGAGGCCGTTTGCGAAAGAATCGAGCAGAATCGAAGTAGTCTGGCACAGTGAAAAAATGAAAATTCTCTGAAAAGTTTGGATTTGGGGTTCTAAAGGGTGCTGATGATGATAGGCATATTCATTTTGTAGGCTGAGCCTCCGTTGGCTCCAGACGACGTGGCGTTGAAAACGGTTTTTGTTGAATTTCTCGATTCTCCGTATTACTAAAATTAAGTGAGTTTGGCTCCCGGGGTAGAATCATACGCTGAACACACCTGTGTTGTTCATTTTTCATGAAATATTTTCATTATTTCTAAAATAAAAACTTTTTTCAACATCATTTGCGTGATGTCCCATTTACATGGATCGGACCGGCTTGGCGAGAGGATTCCAAATCTGAATTTTTATAGAAATACCTCATAGGGACTGCGAGAAAATCAACTTATAGTGTAACCATCTTGTAAGTAAATCTGGGCATCTTTCCCTTGTTTATTGACTTCCTTTGATCTACCCGAGTCGTCTCTCCGTGACCTATTCCCTTCTCTCTCTGCGTGTCTGCTCCCTCTCCCTTCTCCCTGCTCTCTCACCTCTCTCGGGACGGAGATTCGGGTAGATCAAAGGAAGTCAATAAACAAGTGAAAGATGTCCAGATTTACTTACAAGATGGTTACACTATAAATTGATTTTCTCGCAGTCCCTATGAGGTATTTCTATAAAAATTTAGATTTGGAATCCTCTCGCCAAGCCGGTCCGATCTATGTAAATGGGACGTCACACAAATGATGTTGGAAGAAGTTTTTATTTTAGAAATAATGAAAATATTTCATGAAAAATGAACAACACAGGTGTGTTCAGCGTACGATTCTACCCCGGGAGCCAAACTCACTTAATTTTAGTAATACGGAGAATCGAGAAATGCAACAAAAACCGTTTTCAACGCCACGTCGTCTGGAGCCAACGGATGCTCAGCCTACAAAATGAATATGCCTATCATCATCAGCACCCTTTAGAACCCCAAATCCAAACTTTTCAGAGAATTTTCATTTTTTGACTGTGCCAACCCTTGCTCGATGCTTTCGCAAACGGCCTCATATTGTTTCAACAAAAAGTGGGAGAAAAAGTCTCCGCACTTCAGTAAAAGGACGATCGGGAACTTTTTCACACGTCACAGATGGTTCCAAAATGAGGATTTGACAACACAAACTACAAACATAATTTTCGCAAACTGAATATTTCAGGCAACCATGATATCCCATTAGTACAGGATCTTTGTTCGCTCTGCTTCAAGCCATGTTTCTCGCGAGTTTTCGTTTCTTCATTTCGCGCACTATCTCGCCTCTCTGAGGGGTATCCAATATGGGAAATGAAGAGACTCGATTTTCAAACTCTAGTCTCAAATCGTGTTTCGCGCAAAAAGTGCAGGTGAAAATTGGCACTTTCCTCACATGCTGCCTCCTCCGCTCACTCCCAGTAAGGCCTAAGATGCTGATCATGAATTGCTTCCCGATATTGTTCCTGGTTGACGCGATTTTAAAAAATGGCGTATACTATAGAGTTTTTCGCAGTTCTTTACAAACCACGCAAGCCCCGCATAATCTGATCGCAAGTAGTTTTCTGAGGACTTGTTATACTATCGTTCTTGTGATAGCACTTCGGCCTCTTCTCATTTGTGCATGTTCTCTCGTTTCTCTGACCGAAAAGAGAGCATTGAAATGAGAAGGGTGCAGGCCGATTTGTCAACACTTGGTCGCTGTAATCACGCCCTTTTCGCGGTTCCGTGTAGCTTATCACGAGCGGCAACAAAAATCACTTCACTCCATCGGAACATCGTCATTTTCATTCCGAGATGGCGCAAAACGCGACTACCGACCAGTGGACTATCGACCAGGCAAGTTTTCAATATTTTCATTTCGCATTTACAAATAATTAATTTTGAAGTAATATTGCAGACCGATCTCTTCGATAAATTGGACATTGCATTCACTCTTATTCTTGGTGTCACAGGAATTCTACTTTTCCCCCTGCGTGCTTCGTGTATTGGAGGTAATGTTCGTTATATCGATTTTCATTTTCGCTCTGACACACGGAAAATATAGGGACGATTATCCAAATTTAAGTTGAGCAAAACCCGATATTTTTCAGAATTCTTACACTGAAGGGCTTCCAGGGCAATATCTAATGAAACTGTTTGTGATCAATGGTTTCAGCGTAAGTTTGTTCTAAACATGGTATCCGCAGCATCGAATCATGACGAATCATCATTTGCATTCACATAAGATGATCCATATTTCAGAACATGTTAATGTACACCGTGAACCTAATTGCTGTACAATTTTCCAATTGGCCATCGATGTTCGGATTTTATTCGTGGTTGAAAACACGTCGTTGAGTTTATTACTTCGTTTCCTTCAGGTTTGCTTTACTGGCAGGTTATTATTGCAAGGTTGCAAATTTTTCAGGATTACTCGATTTCGTTGATGTGGCAAACCATGTTCTTCATTTCACTGAACAGACTTCTTGCGTTAAAAAGTCAGCACTTGTTGAGCAAGGTAAGTAGCATCTTTCGAACTTTCATAAATTATTTGCAGTACGATTTTCACTACTTCATCTTTGCCTCGCTCTCTTCGGCAATCATCAGTGCGATTATCTCATTTCCATTGTTCTTCAGTCATTACACGTATTACCAAGTGTGTATCTCATAGCAATAATGCAATAATATCGGCCTTATCGGAGTCCTGCGAAAGTGATATCGATATCGAGCTATCTCTAGAATTAAAAACAAATAATATTCAGTTTCCCATTGCCGACGGCGTTTTCGCATACATTCCCTACTACCGCCCGCCTACAAAGTATTATTTAAATAATTGATTAATTTAGTAAAATTAAAATCTCAGTGGACATCCGCTCCTGCTCAGATCTATCAGTTATCACTCGCTGTGTGTCACCATTGTCAATGCAATTATTTGCGTATTCATCATGAAAATGAGGAAGGAGTACTCGGCCAAGATGAAGAGTCGCCCCGAAAAGGTGAATCAGTCTGATAAAACAGCTTTGAGAACTTTAATCTATCGCCTCAGGACTTCTTTCTCTCCTCGGTTATGCCGTGCTTTCGCATATTTTGAATGACATACTGCTCGTACGTTCCTATGCGAGTTATCATAGTTTTAGTTGGGCTTTTTACCAACCTTCCATATTGTATATTTTTTCGAATTCATATCTTGCACCGTAGAAATAAACGGGATTATCTCATTGCAGGCATTGCGACCATCTCCAACGATGTCATGTTTGCCTACTTCATCACTCTGACTGTAGCTGTGGCAACGACGCTGCCCTTCTGGACACTGATGATTTGCGCAAAGACCATGAGGTCAGCTGGTTAAATTGTGACGTTTTCCGGAGCCAAGGAATATTCCGCTAACTCTATCTTATCAACGTAATAAGAAACAAGTCGGAACATTTCAGGCGCGCAGTGCTCAATGGAACTGCTCGACGCTATTCGCTCCAACACGGTCCGTATTCGCAGTGCCACCAGGAAATCGGCCAAATTCGCTTCCGCGGCTTTTTGAACATATTTTTTTGTTCTGATAACTGCAAACGTTTGCCTATAAACTCATTGGAATACTACATCGTTTTGACGGCTGCCAGTTTGTTATTATTTAATTGGAAGTATGAATATGAATTCGATAACATAAATATATACCGTCCATTTCATTGTTTCGCCGACTATAGAGATAAATCAACTAGTTTATGAACTATTAGATTAACATTACAATTGCTAATTTGCTCGAGACATGTGTTTCGTTAAGCGTCAACGCATATCCACGAAAGTGCAGCTGAAAAATATCGGAATCACTCCTAATGATAGTATAACGTTCACTTTAGTATTGAAACGTGTAATATCAAAACCATTCCTACTCGAAATTCACAAACGTGTAATATTTCAACTAGGTCTGACTTCGTAAAAAAATGTCACTTCAATTCGCTCTCTTACAGCTCAGAGAGACTTGAGAGTACGGAAAATGGGGAGATTCATTTCATGCGAAGCAATCATAGATTCAAGAAGAGCATCGGGAATAATGCGAACGTGTCTTGTTGAACGATTCCTTGTGTTTGTTGCGCGCTGACACATGCAATTACACTTTCGCAATATAATCACATATCTAATGTCCACCCTTTCTTCGTGTCGATTACGCGAGTTTGTTTCAATAGTGAGGCAAATATATTCAACACTCTTCTAACTTTCCGCTAATCAGTCATAATCGCTCATGTACCAAAGCGTCTCTTACGGAAACTGGACAACACTTGATCAGGTAAACGCTTCAATTTGCAAAAATACTCATCAATAAGTGCCTCGTAGACCGAGCTCTTCAACAAGTTAGACATCGCTTTTTCGATAATTCTCATTATCGCTGGAATTTTGACTTTCCCGCCAGCATGCTTTGTCTATTGGAGGTGGAGTCCTAACGAAAACTTAAATTATATCAAGGGACAATGTTCAGAATAATGACTCTCCAAGGCTTTAAGGATCAATATGTGATGAAGTTATTCGTTCTCAACGGATTTAGTGTTGGTTTCGTTACTTTTTTATTCTTTAAATTCAAAATGAAATTTTGAAAAAATACAGAACATGCTAATTTACATCGTAAATTTAATCGCCGTTCAATTTTCCAACTGGCCATCCATGTTCGGGTTTTACACTTGGCTGAAATCAACGTTTCTCAGTTTACTATTGCGGTTCTTGCAGGTTGTTCATCTATATTTGCATACAAAATAGATAAAACTTGCGTACAGGAATATGCATTGTCCCTGATGTGGTTGACTACCTTATTCATCTCTGTGAATCGATTCCTGTCCCTCAAGAATCAGTACTCGCTTTCTAAGGTGTGGCTTTCACCAATACGGAAATTAATGTTTGTCTTTAGTATGACTACCATTATTTCATCATCGCATCTCTGACATCCACAATATTGAGTGCAATTATTGCATTCCCAATATTTTTCAGTAATTACACCTACTCTCAGGTGACCTCATTTATATTTTCTTACAATGCGTTTCCTAGATTAAATTATAATGCTCAGGTTTCTCTTGGAAACGGAACCATTGGATATATTCCTTATATTCCTGAAGACCATTTGGTGAATAATTCAAGTATACAATGATCAAGATGAATTGTTTCAGTGGATTTCTATAGCGTCGCGTTCAATTCAATTGACCCTGGCTGTTATTACGCTGTTACTCAATTTAATAACAGGCATCATCATAGTAAATATGAGAAAAGAATACGAAATAAAAATGCAGAGTCGACCTGAACAAGGTGAGTATTATAAATCTGTAATTTAGATCATTCCAAATTTCAACAGCGAATAAATCTGCGAAATTTTTCGCGACATTTTGCTGATATTATCCAAAACCAACGACACGGAGTTATTAATAAAATGCTTCCCAGGCCTCCTACTCTCTCCTCCTTTCTCGCAGTACTCCTGCACATTTTACATGATGCTTGTTTGGTAAGCTTTTAAACTTTATTTTTTTGTAAATTAATACATTTTCAGGTATGTGCATTGCTCTTGGACAACGTATTCATCGCCTACTTCATCACTCTCACAATCGCTGTGGCAACAACGCTGCCCTTCTGGACAATGATGATTTGTGCGAAAATGATGAGGTTAATCAATAAATAGCAATGCATACCTTCGATATGTCTTTTTGTCTGACGACATTGAGACCAAATTTCAGGCGCTCTATTTTCTCGGGAGCTGGATTTGAAGAGCAAATCGACACGACAGTTCGCTCGCGCAGCGCTACCAGAGGTGTTACGTTGGCACACTTTTAACAAACTAAAAATAAATAAAATGATCTTACAAACAATGATCTTACAAGTGGGAATCGATCGATTAATTTATCGAAATTTTCTACCGTATGATGCGCAATTTATTCTTTGCCGATAAATTAATTATATTTTGAAGAAGAAAAGTGTTGGGACTCTATGTACACGTTTATTCACATTGGTCCCTTGTAGGTAGGTGGAAAGTCTGCCTTTTCTCTACCCATTTATCAACGTGTGATGTTTCAAAGTGCGGAAGATTCGATGTCTTGTGTGCAATAATAAATTATTTCGTGCGATGAATACGATTTGCATACAGACTTCTTGTAATATCTTAGCTCTTACATCAATATCTTCAAAGTCTCAGTATACACAAGCTTTATCTGCGATCATATTGCGCCTACGAAAAAGGAAAAGTTTGGAGGAATACGGTAGGTGCGGGGTACGGCATTCTTGGGTTACGGTACTCGCGGGTTACGGTAGACTCAGAGGATCGTGCATGCCGCCCAGTAGCTGGGATCTTTGGGTTCTGAAATGGTCAAAGATCAAAGATCAGAGGTCAGAGATCAAATATAAAAAGGTTCTCGATGAAGCAGTATCCACTGATTCGCTGATTATTTATCGACCACTGTGGGACCGTATACCATACTTACCGTTCGCTTTGAAAACATTTGGTCCTTCCTTCTTCTCCAGTCTTCCCGTCTTGTGATTGATCGTGAAGGATCCCTGAGAGGAAGTAAGCTGCTGTGAACAATCTGTTACAGAAATACATGGAAATCGTGATTGCTTTAGTGGAGCAATGTTATCCCCAGCGCTCGTTACATTTGGTTGCTACCCTAATCCAGTTACTGTAATGCATAATTTGCAAATGACCAACTGCTCAGCCAAGTATCACGTTTTTTCCGAGGAAACTATGATCTTCGAGAGCTCAGTTACCCACCTCTGCAGTGCAAATTCCATTCAAGTCCTTCATCCATGCGTATCTGCGGATATCCATTCCGTCGTAAGGTTGAGGCATCTGAGGAGGATACGGTAGAAGGAATACGGTAGATGGGTTACGGTAGGAGTGTTACACGGTGTTGGGCTCGCTTACGGTTAGAGGGAGCGGAGCAACGAATGCGATTGGAGAGGCGTGTGAAGATAGAACCGCTCCGGAGAGGGAACAAGCGAGGGAATGAGGAATGAAAACAAGTGACCGCACGTACTTTCTGGCTTGTTTACCATGCAAATCGTGCAATTTTTAAATGGAATCGTGACAAACAATATTTAATCGTAATTTTGAGTTGATGTAACATATCCGTAACCTGCTCAAACATCAAATAAAAATCTATATTTTCTCTGAATGAACATCACGATAATGCCTTCACTAACATGTTACTGCAAACACATGAATAAAAAACATTTATGCATAAATATATCGATAACAACCAATATCACGAACAATAGTGAGAGAAAAGTTCAGGGTGCTCCGTTTGAGAGCACTTTGGAACATTACTACTTATTTCACACACTCTTTAAAAGAGGTGTATCATGAAAAATTAGTTCATGCTCTTGAGATCATGATCCGATTGGAATCCAGAACGATATTATTATAGAAAGCCGAAGTTTGAAAGTTGTACGTCCACTCTGGGACGAGATATCCCCGTCCAAAGTATCAGGAAAGGACAGGGAAACCCCCGCGAAAATTCAAATATTTTACGCAGCGCCAATGGGGAGGAAGGGAAGGTAGATCAAGAAGGATAGATCGAAAGGTCATCGTTGTCTCGCCCATTATTGATTGACCAGAAAGGGATTTTTCTTGTTCCCGCAGGTTCTTCCCATCGACAAAAACTGATCTACTCCTTTGCGATTTGCCAAAAGAACCTTGGCAATTTTCCAAAATATTGCAAGGCTCGGCATATCGTTGTAAGAGTCGCAACATTTGAATTTCAAAAGTTCATGATACGCCTCCTTTAACCGGTCAGAGTTTCGAGAGAGTGTGTGAAATGAAGAGACATCCGTTTTCCGTATTTCGAACTCTAGTCAGAATCATAATCTTCAGCACTGAACTTCTCACCCCATTTCAGCGTCCAGTTAATGCATTTGAGCGACAAATAACAACCGATGGCTATGAGGGGCAAGCCGACAATGATAATCAGTATTATATCAATAATGACGAGTGATTTTCGTAAGACGTTCATGAAACTTTCGAGGGCGCGAGACCTGCAAAGAAGATATGAGAAAAGATAAGTTGCGTCCAAAACGTTTGGTGATGTGCATAAACCTGGCACACTCGTGCGAGTGAAATATAGTGAAGCAGGTGCTACTGTATCGGAATCAAACAAGATGCCTGCTTCGAAAAAATTGCTTGATTTTAATGCTTTGAGTCTCACCACGCCGATCTTTCTTCAGGATCGCAACACTCCCACTCGCAGCACGACGCTCCCCTGGGACAGAACCATGAAAAGTCGCGCAATCTGGGATAATTACAATTTACAGTTTACAGTTTTATTCAATATTCAGGGAATGTGCCTGTTGAATGATAAAACAATATTAAAACCATGATTAGTTGAAATAATTCAGTTGGAAGAAATTTTCTCATATAATGATACAAATACATTGAAAAATACATTAGAAGGAATTTTCTCACTGGAATAATTGAAACAATACAAATATTTTTAAATACTACAGGTATGAAGGAATTGTCACACTGGAATAATTGAAACAATAATGATTAATTTAAATAATTCAGTTAGAAGGAATTTTCACTCTGGAATGATTGAAACAATGCAAAGTAAATTAAAATGTTATCGTTTGAAGGAATTTCCTCACCTGATTCCCGTCGGCGAAGAAAATTCGTAAGATGCGAGCCGCTGGAGGTCGCTTATTGGTCTTGAGCAACTGAAAATAATTTTATTTTTAATTTCGACGAGATTGAGAGTGTGCTGTTTTTTAAACTATCACCTTTGCAATTGCGATTTGCAAAATCCCACACGCATGTCTTCCTGATTGGATAAAATATAGTTCATGCAGTCCTCCGATTCTGAAGGTCTTTGCCAGAAGAAGACCAGGCTCGAATTTCCGATTCTGAAATGTATTCGTTAACTTATTACGAACTATAGCAAAGATTTTTCGTAACTCTCTCTCTCCCTACTCACCCTGGTGGATAAAACATTTGAAATAATTGAAAATAGTCAAGTAGCGAATCTCACGTGAACGGTGACGACGGGTTGCGGATCGTCAGTACCGTTGTTGGGTCGGCCTGTATAAGTTCTGTCTTCTTCTCTGTCCCTAGCAATAACGTCTCAAGGTTGACATTTATTTCCTGGTCAGAGGATCCGACTGGATCTACTCGATTTCACAGATCAAAAATGAAACGGATACTTCCTAGAGATAATACTTACGATCGTCGATAGATCCTTTTCCCGAGCTCCGAAAACATAGGCGGAGAAGGAGGAAAATATGCGATGGCGAGCAGTGAACAAGACGTTGTAGATATCGACACTGCTGATGTTGCCTCTGAAATCATAATTAGACATATCATCCAAATATATAAATATATTTTTGACTGACCGAAAGTACGATTCGTTCAGTGTTTGATGGCGCTGGGAATCACTTGACGTTCCAGTTCCCAAGAATCCGAATCCATTTCGTTCTCCTGAATCTCATCATTGAGTGCCAAAATTGGCTTCGAGTGTAAGTTAACGGCCCAAATAGGGAAGAAACAGCCGCAAAAACTTTTAAAAAAAACAGCCGCAAAAAAACTCTTCCTTACCTGTCACTTCGAAATGAAGGAGATAGAAGATAAAGAGGTGCAATTTCAAGCGAACTCTTCCTGTAGTCATCTTTAATAAAGCAATGGTTTTAGATATGCGGAAATATTAAAAAAGGCCAAGTTGACGAGATAATGCGCAACTTCAATAAGAATAGGCGAGTAATAGCGAAAGAAACGTTTCGGCTCGTCAAACAGCCGGGAGAAAAAGAGAGAGAGTAGACGAGAGAGGAAGACTAGGTCATCTGTTTCTCTCCCGTCTCTCAATTTTCGCCAACCTCTCTTTCTTCAATGCCTCCCCATCTTTCTTGGAGCGAATTGCGAGCTCGTGGAAAACAGTAAAATTTGCCCCAGAATTTTAGAAGTTCTAGCTTCGACAAGTTTGCATGTGCACTCTCATGGAACTATACTATTATTCAACTTTCTTGGCTTCGGCGAGGATTTTTTAGCCTCAGCCGGGCCGTGAATTGGAAAGAGAGGGCGGAGCCGTAGTGTGGTCTGCCGCGCACTTTCTGCCCCTCGGTGCGCGCAGTTTTCTCGCCATTCAAATAAATCATGTCTCTCCCATTGCGAAATCGTGTATTTACGGATATTTTTTCGAGGAATGAAACTATTGTAGAAGTTAGTCTCTTCACATATGTTTTGCCGTGCACTTATTGAGTTGTGAGTCTTGGCCGTGGCCTAGTGGTGGAAATACCCATCACTCTCTCTTTCTCTATCCGATTTATTACATTCAATCTCTAAGCGGCCACCGGATCAATGCAAACATACGCGTGCATTTTCCTCAAGTAATCAAAAAATGTGAGATTACCTCCTCATTTCATCCGCGCAATCACCGTTCAAAGTGACGAGAGAGTATGTGAAATGAAGAGATGATATTCGAAATTACTATTCCGATATTCTCTTCCGTTTGCAGGCTATTTTTGGGGCGGGTAGCGCCAAAGCGGTGTCCAAGTCAAGGTATTATGGCGCCGTTTTGCGACAACTATGTGAAAGAGGAGGAGGCGTGAAGAAGGAAACGGGAGAAGAAGGTGGCACGTGAGAGGAAAGAGCTGCTGCGGCGGCCGCTGCTCTACCCCAGGTAGTTCAATTTTAACCGTTCCTACGTGCTCGACGTTTGTCTTGCTAGCGAATGCTACAGCTGGTGTAGTATCTACATCAATAGGCGGCGAAATGGGAAATAACAATAGCTGAGGAGGCCGCCGTTGATCCACATCAGGTGCCTTAGAGATAGGCAATGGTTGGATCACTAGGATCACATATAATATCTAGGCGTGAAAAACACAAGAATTATAACCCTAGCAATATTCACCAAATTAATCTTAACAATTTTTTTACAGGGCGAAGCAGAGTTGGAGCGTCTCAGTTCGCGTATATTCATTGAGATCGACCCATCGATCTGTAAAATTTTGACGAGGCAGATACCCGGTTCTTCTTTTTTTGTGAATTTTCCGAAATGAGTACAAGATCCACTGAATTCATCTCCCTTCATCCGCTCTCATCGATTAGAGGGTATGAAGAATAAAAAGACCATCTTTTCTTTTTCCTGACTTGCAACCCTTAGATTTTGTCCGATGATTTTCGTACGTTGCCCTGACTTTCCCCCCTTCTTCGCTTTCACTGTATTTTTTGTTTATATCCCAGGTTGAAGCCCTTCTCCTAATGGTCTCACTTGTTTTTTTCTATAACCCATCGACAGTTTTTTTTCTATGAATCGAATCAGTTAATGTTCACATTTCTTCTTTGCTTTGTTATAACAATAATTCGAAGTTCATACGATGAAAAAATTGAGTACTGTTATTCCATGATCTTGATAGCGTAATCTTCTGCAAATTTCGTTCTATCGTTAAGCCAAACAAACCGCATCAATGGTTAACCGCGTTAGTTTTCTTGAGTAGGAGAGCGGAAATGGTGCCGATTTATCCCTTTCTTATCTCTACTATCGTCGAGGTGAAGGAATACGGAAGACTCTCTCACATCAGCACTGTCTCTCGTCGGTCAGAGAAAATCTCTCTCCTTTTCAGATTACTCTCGTCGGTCAGAGAATAATAGAGAGAGTGAGAGATGGTGAAAACCGAAGAGAATTGATCGTGATCCGCCCTGTATCGCCTCTCGGGTTAAAGCTGTATCCTCGTCGGCTAGAGAAAGGAGAGACAAAGGAACTGAAGAGGAAAGAAGAGGAAGAGAGCAGAAGAGAGCTTAGCAATCGTGTGTCTCTCTAATTATGTAATACTCTCTCGTCAAGCATAGAAACTATAGAGCACGACAAGTTGAGAGATCGTCCCTCAAAGAGAAGCCTCTATCACTCGGGAGTAGTTAGCTCCATATCAACCTCCGCATGTTCACTCGCCCAATCCTGACAAGCACTGCGAAGTTTTTGCTGAGTCACCCGGCGCTTTCGGTCCGATGTTTGCCAAGTTCTCGTGAACCTATAAGAGACCTTTCACGAGAAATCGCACCTATCCCACGCACGACATTTTTGCAACCCGTCCCAATATTTCATGGGTGATGTTCCCATACCAAGTGCTGATATTTGGCCCAAAATGAAGGGTTCTAGTGCACACTCCGAAAAACGCCAGGCCCAGCCCAAAAATAATCGAATTTTTCAAAATTCAGAATTTTATGTTCTTTTAAGTTTTGCCGAAGTATTTTTACATAGAGATTCCAAAAAACATAGTTTGGAAATGATCCGATAGCGATAAAATGTTGAAAACCATAATTTTTGCTGAATTTCTCTTCTCTTGTAAAATTTTTCTCCTTGTGACAACTTCTACCTACGATTTTCGGAATCTACGTGAAAAACTGGTTAAGCTGTTATTTTTTCGCCAAATTTTACCGATGTCCTAGGATTTTATAATTCCCGGAAGATGGTCAACCACACCTGTTTGCACAAAATGATCCATACCGAGAGGGCTCAGATTCTTTGAACAACAGTTGTTTATGCCTCCAATGATGTTTTTTCGTCATTATGAACCTTTTTACGAAATTTGGTCAACATTTTGACCGTATTTATGGACATGACTTACCCCGACTTTTTTCACATAAGGGTCCCCCCTTATGTGAAAATTCAGGTTAGGGGATCTCGAAATATGACATCCGTCACGAGAAAAAGTACTTTAGGGTGAACAAAAATCAGTTTTATGTTAGTTTAAGTGCAATCATATAGGATGTTGTGGGCAAATCCAACATCACCCCTAACCTGATTTTTCACATAAGGGGGGACCCTTATGTGAAAAAAGTCGGGTAAGTCATGTCCATAAATACGGTCAAAATGTTGACCAAATTTCGTAAAAAGGTTCATAATGACGAAAAAACATCATTGGAGGCATAAACAACTGTTGGTCAAAGAATCTGAGCCCTCTCGGAATGGATCATTTTGTGCAAACAGGTGTGGTTGACCATCTTCCGGGAATTATAAAATCCTAGGACATCGGTAAAATTTGGCGAAAAAATAACAGCTTAACCAGTTTTTCACGTAGATTCCGAAAATCGTAGGTAGAAATTGTCACAAGGAGAAAAATTTTACAAGAGAAGAGAAATTCAGCGAAAATTATGGTTTTCGACTTTTTATCGTTATCCGATCTCTTCCAAACTAAGTTTTTTGGAATCTCCATGCAAAAATACGTCCGGAATACTTAAAAGAACCTATAATTTAATTTTTTGAAAAATTCGGATTTTTTTGGGTGGGGTATGGCGTTTTTCGGAGAGTGCACCAGAACCCTTCATATTGGGTCAAATATCAACACATGGTATGGGGACATCACCCACAAAATATTGGGATGGGTTGCAAAAATGTCGTACGTCAACCCTCCACCAAAGCTACGTTTTCTCGTGAAACGTCTCATAAAATGTACTGTTTGTTCTGAGAACGCGTTCGAACCGTTCGCTACACTCTAAACAATGCTGATGTCAGTTTCCGTGATATCCATGATAGTTCCAAAGTATACCTTTTTCGCCAGTGAAAATCAGTTCTTATTGTCTTGTGTTCTTACTTTGCGATCTCATGTCGAAGTATATAAATGGCTCTTAGAACGCGTTCAAGTTGTTCGCTGAGAAAACAATCTCGCGCTTTAGAATGAGCGAATGAGCTTACGAAATGTGGAGAGTCATGTCTACCCTGACGATCCCGCTCGAAACGTTTCACTTTTGATCTCGAGCGAGCCCAAATGTACTCACATCACATCATAGCGAAACGTGATTTGTTCTCTGAGCCATTTCCAAACGTTTTTTTCCCAATGCCTATTCAACGTCTATAAATTGCTCTTAGAACGCGCGTTCAAGTTGCTCGCTCCACTCGAAACGTTTTTTTTTCTTTCTCTCTCGAACTAGTTCCAATACATTCAGTGCGCGATTTCCGCTGCCCAACCCCTAATCTCTCTTACCTTGACGTATTCGATAGAGTAAAAAATTTGGGGATATTCGTATCTTCATTAGAGATTTCAATTATTCTTTGCATGCCTCTTCCAAACCTCATTTTGAATTTGCGATCTCGACCGTGTGCGTCCAAATAATACGTTCACATTCTATTCGCCACGCCATAATCTCTCATCTTAAAAAGAGAGCACTCACAGTAGAGTTAGAAGAATGTATAATCGTCATTTTCTTTCTTCTCTAAGTTACGAAGTTACGAGAGAGTGTGAAGAATGAAGAGACGATTACGAGACGTTATTCGTTATTCTCCTGCCCCCCATCCCCCTAATCTCTCTCACCTTGACTCGCGCGGGAACATTTCACGCGTGCGAATGTTTGATCTTGCGCATTCACTTTTCTCTCGCTTTCCAATATCTTTGATTTATCTATGTTTTTTCTATCGATTCACTGCGATCGATTACCAACAATCGATAATTCACTCCCGTAAATCGAAAATTCAGGCGGCACTTCTCCGTTGTTTGAACCAGCTTTTTCTCGCAGAGCATTTTCTCCCTATTATTCTCATGTCCTACCCATTCACAATCAAAACTGGCCAGGGTCAAGAACCCGAGAAGTTCCAATTAAGGCTCCGCCCCCTGATCGATAAACAATGCCCACGGAGGAGCAAGCGAAGCTGAGCCTACAGCAAGTGGTGATGACTGCCTACTTCAATTCGTGCATTGCGAAAGCCATTGAGCAGGGAAAGAGTTGTGGAGGTGCCATTTTTATATAATCAAATTTCATCATATTGTTTTATCGGTTATAGGTTAATTCCAGTCTTTTTGCTATAATCATTGAAATTCATGAGGAAATAGTAGACAAATAATGATTTCCTATTTTAATTAAATTCTGACCAATTTTGACGATATCGACGAGCGAATAACAGTTCATTTTGCGATTAATTCGTGGTACATTTGTGATATTTTTATTCGAATACAGGTCAATAGGTCTTTCGAGCAGATCAATAGTTGCACACTGTGGGGATTATGTCCAAAAGGAGTCAGTGCACCCGTCAAGATCAGAAGCTGAGGATTAGGATTGCCTGTCTCTCTTAATTCTCCATACTCTTTCGTCGTCTCTGACCAACGAGAGATAAGGCGAAATGAGGAGACGAGAGCATTGCACATCACACCAGAAAAGACGTCAAACCCGCTATTCTTGACGCAGTGCGCATCACAAAATAAAAGCAGCACAGTCGATTATAGCTTTTTTGTTGACCCAAGCAGGTTCAGAATATGCAAAAATCAAAAGCAAAACTAATCCCCAGCTCGTCACTGTTTGTTTGGCCGGTAAAAATGGTCGCCGGAAACGTAATGTGATCGCTCTATGAAAAATTTTCTTCAATAATTATTGATATCCTGCAGATAATGGCTATTTTTTTTCAAAAACAGTTTTTCTCATATTTAAGGAGCACCAACCGGCGGAGGGACATCACCATCTCAGATGGTCAACAAATCTGGCGAATCGCAGCCACTAATCGCCGATCCAGCCAATTACAAGTAGCGAATGGATCGTGTGACTCTCTCACTATGTCATGCTCTCTCATTTCTCTGATCGACGAGAGATCATGGCGATATGAGAGGGCCAGATTGATCAAATTGCGATGATATTCTCTGTATTATTTGTGTGTACAATACGTTTACTCCCTGTGATTATCTTCATTATGGCATCAATATCGGGCTTATGATAAATATTGAATGAAATATTACTGGCTCTCAACGAGTTTCAGATTTCTATTATGAAGATCTATGAAGGGAGGTGGGCATTAAACATGCCTTTTTTCGGAAGTATGTGGATAGACGTTAGTTCAAGTTTTCGTTTCGATGTTGGCTTCATCCTGAGAAAATGACATCGTTTTCGGAACGGCTTTGCTTTTGTGTTTAAACTCTCTTCTTTTCCCTGTTTTCTCGCCATCTCTGACCAGCTAGAGACTGGTCAGAATGAGGAAAGTCTATAACATGGGTGCATCTCCTCTTTCCGCCTGCTCTCTCGCCGGTCAGAGAAACGAGAGAGCAGGAACAACAAGGAGACAATGACATCTCGGTAGTCCTCGATGACGATCCACAACTATTCATAGGGAAGAAGGATGGAAGCCTCTGTCGTCTGAATCTCTCCATTCCCCCTGCTCTCTCGCCCTCTCTGACCGGCTACATAGCCCATCTCTCCGTTTGGCGCACTCTCTAAACGGTTAGGGAGGACGAGAGAGTAAGGGAAGTGGAGAGAGACGTGTCTCCAAGGGAGGAAAAGGGGAAGGATAGTGGGACTTTCCGTCCGAACGGCTTCCTCCACCTCCTGCCCTCTACATAATCTTTCTATTTATTCTTCTCCTTTCCCTTCTTCGGTACTCAAAGAGCGTCGTTTCCGGAATAAGTCTAGCACGTGGTCATGGTGAGCTACTCTTTTGCTATTAGCTCTAAAATCCAAAGGTAGAAAACCCAACAGTCGCATTCACCAAGATTGAATTTTGAATTGAACGAAGATCTGAAATTATGCGTTTTGTCGTGCATTACTACGTTGGATTCAAAACGAGCATGAAGCTTCAAAGTTGAAAAACCCGGAAAATAAAGGCGAAATCGCCTCTATTTGCCTCTTGTTTGTGTCTGCGTTGCCCATGGTTTCCACTCGAAAAATGTTATTCAACGAAAAATTATATATCTAAAAAAAACAATAGGGATTGCACTTTGGATTGGACACATCGAAAACATTGGAAGCTTTAGTGTTGAGAAAATCGGAAAATAAATGTCTTGTTTGTCGTTGCGTTGCCATTGGTTTCCTGTGAGCCCAAGCGGAAACTCACTGCTTCCACACACACACTCGTTTAGTACCCTATTTCTCCATATTTCTCCCTTCTTCTCTTGTCGTCTTTCTCCCTTTCATCTCAGAGTTTCACTCCACAATGGTGAGTTGTGAACAACGTATAGAACACCTTTTGTTAGTATAGAGCTCATATTATGGGTCACCGTCTCTTCATTATAGAACTATTTAACGGTGTACGAAACGGTGAGACGACGTCCTGAATTTCGAGCCAAATTTGTAGGACGTATGCCCATCAAACTTGAGATAAACTCCAGGACAACTTCAATCCGTCTCAACCGAGGGCTTCGAGACCCGCACCAACGGTCTTCTGTTACATCTGTGGAAGGCAATTCGGATCGAAGAGTATAGGTACGCTCCTAACTAGAGTGGACAGATGAAGAGCTAAAGGCAGAGTCTGCCGCTCGGTTCAACGAGGAATGAGAATGAGAGGAAGAGGAGAGTGAAAGGGATTAACTCTTGCGCAAGAGTTCAAACTCTTGCGCAAGAGTAGATGTGGGATTCGGGTGTTTTCGTTCGTTTGACGTCGGGATTTATCGTCAAATCGGCATGTCATTTGCATAAACACTACTAATTAATCTTTCAGACCTGTTTAGCATAGGATAGACTTACCTGACAGACTTTTGAGAAGATTGAACATTCATAACAGTTTTGAATGCATTACTCAAGGTCAAAGTGATGACATTGGACTAAGATGTCACCACAAACTTTGAAAACTCGAGAATGTTCACAGACGCATGTTTTAGTGAAAATATAACCGCGAAATATCACCAACTGAGATCAATTTTGGGACAAAACTATGCAAAACTAGTATACCACTCTATTTGTGGTTATTATGCAAATATCATATCGATAGACCTAGTATCTCGGCGTCAATAGATCAAAATTTCCAGTTTGAATTCTACTCTTGCGCAAGAGTTCATTCTGAATTCTCCTCTTACGCAAGAGTTCGAACTCTTGCGCAAGAGTTAATCCCTCTCCCCTCTCCTCTTCCTCTCATTCCGCTCCACACCGCGCACTCTGCCCTCTTCATTTGTCCACTCTACTCCTAACTTCCAATTGAACGAATGGAACAAGCGCACGCTCAAGCGACCATGGTATTTGGTCGAAAATAAGCCAATTTTAGTTTTTAATTTTAATTTTAATTTTTTTCCCTGTGTTCCATTGAGTTTGGTAGTACAATGGGAAGAAGCCCGACCAATTTTTTTCCCTTCAGCTTACGGAAATTGTTTTTCTTGCTCTAGCAATAACTCAATTTATGTGTTGTCGCTGGATATTGGGCTGGTCCAAAAAGGCAGACCAGAGCTACCAAATGAAAAATGTAGACTTTTCGGACAGCCATGAATTATATCGTGTAGGACACGATATAATATAATTATAATTAAAATCTGAAATTGTGTGCCAACATATGGGTGGTAATCTGGGAAAATTTATAATAATCAATACTTTCCAGATATTCATCTGCCTCAATGCCTAAAGAAATGGCACGCCGAGAACGATAAATTGCCGAAAATCAGAGAAGACCCGCGCCCACGAAGCCGGAAGACGTCCGTTGGTATGATTAGTTTTTCAGAAAAAAGAAACTCTGTTATTTTGTTTTTAAAATTTATTTTTAAAAATGCATGGCTGAGCTGAACAGTGAAACTTACTCTTGCTTCTTTGTTGTGTCGTAATATGTAAAATATTTTTTTTTAATTTAAAAAATAATTCCAGGAGGCGTCGTTGATCGCGAGGCGACGAACGAGTGCTGTGGAAATCCTCGCAGGGGCTCATGCTCGAGTGCGAGCATTGCGGTCGGCGATTCAAGGTCAGGAGCGCTGATAATTTCATTATTTTGTAATCACTTGATAATTGCGATGTTCCGCATGTATCGTCACAACTTAAACTCGCCTATCGAATTAATATTTCCAGGAAGACCGCCTGTCAGTGCACCAGCGCAGCTGCACAGGGACAATCCGGCAAAGAGACTGGCCAGCAAATCCGGAGAGACCCAATAAATAATGATGTGCTGCTGAAATTCGCACCTGACGCAAGACGTTCTCTATTCAGCTATTTTCAATTCTGCATTTTTTAGAGAAATCCTTGCCCTTCCATCAATATTTGATCCCAATTGTGTATTTATCATGCCTGGCTAGTAAAAACTACAATATCACAACAAAATCGTGCATTCCAAGAGTAGTCGTAACTTCTTAACCTCTGGGAAGTTTTTTCACCGCGATGTATGCGTTTAAAGTGAGCATTAGAACGTGACTTAGAATAGCGATTTACTCAACTCACGACGGCTAATTCGATGGCCGTTGTCGTTCATAAGACAAGATTTACTCCATATTGGCATTATTGATTCGAAATATGCTGTAGGAGAAATTACCTTCGTATTCGTCGAGACTTTTACTATCGATGTAAATACCTTGAGTAGACGGGTAGCGAACAAGATGACAATAAAATACTCATATCATCGTCAAAAATATCACAACGATCTCACTTTCTTCTTCTTATACTTACTACCACACTTTTTCCCTAATGGCTACCGTTCCTCCTGTAGTAACCGAGCAATTTCTATCGCTGTTTATCGAGATTTTCGTGAGTTTTCATTTCTATAAACAATGAAATATTGAAAAATTTGCCCCTTGAATATGAAGTTTAGGCGTCACTAATCAGTCTTGCGACTAATGGATTTGCTCTGTTGATCGTTTGTAGGGTGAAGAGGTTAAGGAACTCGTGAGTTGCGAATTCGATATTTTCGATTTTTGCTTAGATTTGGAATGCTCTGTACCTTTCTCGTCGTGGCGAATATTTTGGTTATTTCAATTAAAATCATCTGGATCTTTCATCCCGAATCGAGAATACCGCATCAGCATTCGGCAAAGGCTAAAGTGTTCGGCGATGTATGCGTATTTATTATTCGCCTATTGTCCCTATATATGAGATAGATAGTCGATAGTGTGAATGAAAAAAGAAATGGGAACATTACAGATCACTCTATTCCTTTGGTTCTTCGCAATGAAAACGCACGTTGCCATTTCTATCGATCGCTTTCTCAATTTCGTATATCCCTCGAAAGATGAAAATCCGGCAAGAACGAAAACTTACGGATTTATTTATTTATGACAGCTGCGGTGCAGACTTCATTGTTGCACATCTGTAAGTTTATTTGAACCTAATGTTGGTAATTATTGATTTTTTTTAAATACTTGCCTTTAAAGATCCCGGAGCATTCTTCGCACATGATATCGTCGATCATAGCTGGAATTATCGCGGATCGGAGTGGGCCAACATTTATGCGATGTATGTTTCACGAGTCCTTCTTCTCTTCTCAAATCTTGAGAATCGTTTATGAGTCCGAGTTGAACGGTCTTCAAACATCAAAAATCTAGATCAAATATTCAGATATTTCGATTTTTATTCGTGCACTTCGGAAATGTTGTTCATCTTTGTCATCGATTGCATTACACTCAGCAAACTCACTAAATTCGCCCGAAAGGTTTACTTATTATTCTATCCTCTCATTCACACACCGCGCGTGAGAATGAGAAATTGATTTTATGGGTACTGAATAATCTTGTCATTTTCAGAATTCCGATATTGATGATAAGCGAAAGAAAAACGAAAGACGGCTTCTAGTTCAAGTAAATAAATGAATAAAACTGCATAGAAACTCATGAAATTTCAGAGTATTCTTCAGAGCGTCCCCTACATGTTTCTTCTTTTCGTTTATTTTGAGGTATTTATAATACTTTTATCATTCAATTAAATTTTTCAGGTCACATCCCGTATGGAATCTCCATTTGGAATATTTATAGCAACCACACTCGGCTGGCAAGGATGTACCGCTATGGATGGGTGTAGATTGATCTTTGATCTTTTGGAAAACATTTTTAAAGGTTGTTCATCATTCTATTTCACGCGAAGAAGTTGTTCAAGAGACGTCAACAATAATATCTCCTCAGTATTGAGTTTGCTCAGCATTTGAAACGCACGATAGTTGTCGCATTTTGTGCATTTTTACATCGCAATAGCTACAAAAGTGTTAGCTACGAAGATTTACCGTGAAGCAGGAAGTTAGTCAGCTCCTTCTGAGTGCATCCTCCTGCGCCGTCGTTGACCACGGACAGAGCCGTGTCCTGTAAATGTAGTTTATTCACTTATTAATTAAAATATGATTGGCTTAAGACTGTAAAATCGCTTGATGTGGATGCACCTTGACCTTTACCCTTTGTATTTAAAAAAAACAAGCATCTCGGTTCGTAATGCGCAAAAAAATACATTTCGGTATGCGGCAAAGTGATTCTCAAACGAACAACGAACCAGTAGATATATCGTCACTCTACCCGGTGAGAGAGCACGATGAATGAAGACACGATTACTCGTATTTTGAACTCTGATAACGCTCCAGTGAGAACGGGGACATGACTTATCGGGAGGCGCGGAATTGCAAAGAAGAGAAACGGCGAGTGACGTGGAGAGAAGAGCAGTAGCACACACCATTGCTGATAATATTTTCATCCTTTTTTGTTCACAAATATACACAATATAAAGATATGATAGTGTTTGTAACGATGATAATCACGGGCTGAATATTAATGTTACAAAGACCTGCACTTCATTGTGTAGTTTTGCGGGAAAAAGTGGATTCGCTGCCAACCGAGGCAAATGCGAACACAACGAATAGCAAAATGTTATCGGGGCAGCTGTTTTCCACTGTCACAAAGACAGGATTATGCAAAAATTAGAAACAACAAAATCTGTTCTGCTCTTCGTTTTTCACATGGCAAAGTTCTCCAAATGCAAGTCGACGATTGCTGTTGTTAATTCATTAATTTATCATCATTTTATAAAAATACACTAATATTCGAATCAATCGAAGCGTTGCTAAGCACACAGTTATATTAACAAGAACATATAGGTATCGTTATTCTGATCTCCCTTGATGAGGGCGCTCATTTTGCAATGATACGTGCAAATATCAACTTTTGTGGAAAACAATAATTTTTGTCTGAACTCGAAATGAGCGCATCAAGCATAATTATATGTACTAACCTAATAATTATCTAACGTGTTCAGTAGTGTGCCTCGGGCGTTCCTTTTCTTTTCCCAACAGCTTTGCTCTAATTTAATTAGGAACAATTAGAAACTCGGAATGAGATCTATAAAAAAGATGCACTCCAAGAGAAGGCATTGATAGAACTTCATCGATAATTTTTTTAAGAATTGTAAGAGTGTTGAGTTGAATCATGGTCGAGGTTCGAAATTGCGCAGAGAGTGGGCTGAAGTCGAAGTTCGCGTTGCGGTGTTCCCTCCGACAGCACTCGAGCTTACGCCGACGAACCACGTTCCGCAAAAGACGGTGCGCCTGAAATAACTTAGTATTTAATTTTAAGTTCGAACAAGGGAAGAGAGACTGTGATCCGATTCTGTAATATTGACCTAGCAGTCGCAAGCGCAGTTGTGAAGAAGGCGTGTTGTTTTCTCACCTCTAAATTTCAGAGATTCTGGGATTGTGGGGCTTCCTAGGCAGTACCATTGACCTCAACATAGGGGCAGTTTTCTCATTATTATATATATAGACACTAGATCTGCTTGATTCTTGCGCAAACGGCGTTATACAATTTACATTTTTCATGCTTGTTCTTGATCTTCTGTTTCGAAACAATACCTCATCGTGTGTGCAAACGCCATCATCGTCCAGAAGGGCAGTGTCGTCGAGACTGCTATCGTCAGCGTGATAAAGTACGTCAGGGTGATGTTGTCGAAGATGGAGGTGGACATCTAATTTTAAGCGATTAAAAGAATACGCAGGAATAGGTTATCATCCTGCTGGCGATCAGAGTTTTCTAGCCTAATGATTATTCAACCCCATTGCGGCCGGGAGAGCCCTATTTCTAATAACTACCAATTAGAATTCTGATGATTGATGCCAAGTAACGACAAATATAAATAACATAATTAAATATTCACCAGCAGTAGATCGTTCATGATGTGCATCAACAGAGCGATTACGGAAGAGAGAAGGAGGCCTGGAATTCATTACTACAAAAATTATTATTCATGATTTCAGTATCAAAGTAGTATGCAATCTTCAATAAACTTTTTTGGAAAAATGGTATTTTGATTATAATTTTACTAGCCGACTTCGCCCCCGCCTTCGGCGGCGTCTGATCGGATGGCAGTGTTCACTGCTGTTCGGTTCGCTCACCATCCATTTAGCAATATAGAAAGCGCGCGCGACACGTTTGACCTTGTTTACGGTTTCGTGACCTGCCTACATCTCTTTCGCAATAGTGGACAAACACACGAACACACACACACACAGGGAGACATCTTTCCTTTATTACGGAGAATGATTTGTTTTAACCATACCCTGTTCCGGCCTCGTCTTCATTTTTGCCGAGTACTCCTTTCTCATCTGCATGATCACAATAGAGATTATCGTATCGACCACTAGTGTCGCAGCCGCGAGTAAGAGGTGGAAGGCCTGGGCCAGCTGAGAGGACCACTGAAATATTCGGGTTTTTGCGCATCATACGATCGTCAGATTTTTTTTTTGTAGTTTCCTCTGACCCATCAGAAAGCTCATTTTTGTATCGAATTGGGAGGACCACTGAAAATTCGGAATCGATTACATAGGAATTCAGTCGAGTACAGTCAAAATGACATAATGTGAACCGTTTATGATAAGTTATGATAACTTATCATAAGATGTCATAAAACCATGATTGCTCAGCGGAGCCTGAATGGATCACGCTGAAATTTTGCATGGTAGAACAGTTCCTGTGCCCCGTCAAACTGACACTCTCGAAAAATTGATATCTCACACGCGTCGCGGTCACGCGTTGCGCGTGTGATGACCCCAAGTGGGCGGAGTCTGGACGAGAATTTGCGTTGAATCGAAAATCTCATTCTCAAAATTGAAGAATACCGAAATATTCATAAAAAATGAGATTTTAGCGAGTAGGACTAATAAATGTCCAAATTCAGCTAAGCTCCGCCCACTTTTGGTCATCACGCGCGCAACGCGCGACCGCGACGCTTACGAAATATCGATTTTTCGAGAGTGTCAGTTTGAAGGGGCACAGGAACCGTGCTACCATGCAAAATTTCAGCGTGATCCATTCAGGCTCCGCTGAGCAATCATGGTTTTGACATCTTATGATAAGTTATCATAACTTATCATAAACGGTTCACATTATGTCATTTTGACTGTATACGCGCAGGACCACTAGTTTTGCGAATGATATTCATCATGCCTACGCTTCACAGAACGCAGGATCTATAAATATCGCGTGGAAGCATGTATTCCTGATGTTATAATTATTTTTAAATAAGATCTCTGCGGAAACAGACTGCGCCGTAGAGCAATTAAATTTGTTAGGTGTGAATTGCTATAGAAAATGCACTCTTGTGCGTGTGAATTCTGCGGAATACGTAGTTTAGTGATCGCCGTGCTAATACTCTTCATGCGGACCTAGAAGCGTCGCAAAATTTCTTGCACCCTAATCAAGATCAACGTCGGACGAGATATATTCGCTATATAAATTTCTTTGCCGTTTCTTCCATGGTAATGGTTCTTTTGCTACCGTTTGTTGTTCAATCCCGAATACAACTCACCTTGTAGGGATCCGGGATGTAGGGAATATACGCAAATACATCATCCTCCACTTCAAACTGAATGTTTGTAATAATTATACTTTTTACATCTTAAATATTGTGAAACTTCATACCAAATAGTACGTGTAATTACTGAAGAGGAGTGGAAAGCAGATAATTGCACTGAGAATTAGTGAACATGCGCAGGAAATTTCGAAATACTTGCGATCATTCTAAATTAATAAAATTAATAAAGTTTCCAATCGTATTCAAAACCTTGCTTAGGTGGAACTGATGCTTGAGAGACATTAGTCGATTTATAGAAATGAAGAATGTTGTCTGCCACATCACTGATATTGAGTAATCCTGAACATTGTTATTTTTGAATTTCGATATTTTAGGAACAACCTGCAGGAAACGAAGAATAACTTTCAGTAAAGTATTGTTCAAGTAGGTATAGAAATCGAACATCGAAGGCCAGTTGCAAATTGAACGGCGATCAGGTTTACCAGGTAAATTAGCATGTTCTGCAACGTCATTTTCGAAAATTAAGGTTTGATAAAAAAATTCAAATACTTACGCTGAATCCGTTCAGGGCAAACAACTTCATTAGATATTGTTTCTGGAAGCTTCTCAGCGTTAGAATTCTAAAATATTTTTAAATTAAATAATAAATAAAATATAATACCTATAATAAACGAAGAATGCTGGAGGGAAAGTAATCAAGCCCGCAAATACGAGAATGATTGTGAATGCGATATCGAGCTTGTCGAAGAGATCGGTCTGCAAAACCAATGAGGTCATCGTTCTCTCGCCAAACAGCAAAGCGAGAGAGCATGGGAAATTGAGAGAGTCAGACAATTCTTTCATTTTTTTAGTCAATTTGTACCTGGTCGATCTCCCAATATCCAACTGATGAGGTTTGGGACATTTTCTGAAAATATATTTTGGTCTGATTCGCAGATGAGGCAAAATGTATTCTAAAACGATCGATAGCCGTAGAATGGCTTTCAATGGTAACGAAACAACTAGTCGTTAAAAAGGGAAATGCACAACCTTCTTCACAAGAGACAGCGCGGAATGAGGAGAAAAATGGGTGATTTCCCTATTAAAGGACAAGTTATTTCGTTACGATTTTCTACCATAGAAAGACAAGATTAGAGTTGCGACTACGCGGGGAAGACACCTGTACTTTTCCAATGAGTAAGTAACGAATCGAACATGCAAAGTGTGATATGCGCAGCGTGTGATTATGGAGTGAGATGATTACTGGGTCCTTTCCGACCATTTTTTGGCACTTCTTCGGTTTTTGGCCCAGCCTTTTCTCGTAGAGTATTCCCTCCCTATCTTTCTCATTCCCCCCCCCCCACATTTGGAGCGGTTGTTGACTGGGCCAAAAACCGAAGAAGTTCCCTTTTTTTGAACAACTGAGGGAGGGCGCGGTGGCGCAGTGGTTGTGTGCCAGGAGCACACAACACGGGCGGTAAAGCCTCGCAACCAGCCACTGGTCATCCCAGGATAGGCTTAAGTTGTTAATCGGCGATGAGGATAATGCCAAACCACCTTTACTTTACCTTTAACTAAGTTAATTAAATATGTTTCGGGTTTAGAGTGCTGGTTCACCGGGATCAAGTCATTCATCTCAAATACTTTCTAGGGGAATTTGGTAGGAGAAATTTGAGTGAGTGAAAGCTCTCTTCACTCTCGATTTTTGATAGTAACGAAATAAGTAAATTAAGCATTTTTGAACGCAAGACATCTAATCTTCGGCACATTCAAACAGCACAAGTTGAAAAATCAAAGTATGCGTTGAGTAAAGACACACTTTCCACCCACCTGCTAACAAATTCGCGAGATTGTGGGACAAATTTTCGAGGCAAAAATATGCAATATTGAAAGGGAAATGTATTGATAATTATCTGGCAACGTGTGGAGCAAGTTGAATAGGCGTACGAATGTTGTATGCGTTAGATAGAGTCGAGTCCTTCCGTTCAATAATATTAGTGCCGCTTTTAAATGACAGAGGGGCACTAACATTATAGAATGCTAGAACGAAGGCTGGGTCTCTTCTGTGAGCTGACTCTGAGAGAAGTTGGATAAAAGGAAATGATAAATGGAATCGAGATACGATATTCGATCTATGCACTTCGAATTGCGATGTCGAAATGAACCTAATGATGTGGCTGATATTCCTTTGTTAAAAATGAGCAAGAATTAAATTATCCATTTTTAGCTAATTAAATTTCCGCTGTTAGAAGTTTGCAACCTCAAAGGGTACCTGGTAAAGACTCCTTGACTTGGAAACAATTGTTCGTAGAAATTGACGAGATTATATTTTTCCATTATCTTCAAATATAAGAAAGATGTTTGTCACATCTTTCATGCAAAATGCTCGACGATTTGCATAGTAAACAAGCAAAAAAAACGTGCGATCGATCGCTTTCATTCCTCATTCCCTCGCTCGTTCCCTCTCCGGAGCGGTTCTCTCTTCACACGCCTCTCCAATCGCATTCGTTGCTCCGCTCCCTCTAATTGTAAGCGTGCCCAATACCGTGTAACACTCCTACCGTAACCCATTCACCGTATCCCATCTACCGTAGTCCCTTCTACCGTATCCTCCTCAGATGCCTCAACCTTACGACGGAATGGATATCCGCGAATTCGAATGGATGAAGGGCTTGGATGAACTTCACACTGCAAAGGTGGGTTGTGTGCATGTGGATAAAGAATCCAGAAGAAACCGACTTTAGTGCTTTACAGTATCGTGTGATACAACAAGAACGGGTTACTGTACCTAGTCGGTTACGGTAGATATACCGTACTTCTATTCAGGGAGCCTTCAAGATCAATCACGTGACGGGCCGTCTAGAGAAGCAACACGCACCTACGAATTTCTTCGATCATTCATTCCATGGTAAGATTGGGAGCACATGGATGCCGTATCATCGTAGCACCGTAGTAATAATTATTGATAATACCATCTCCTTGTACACTTGTCCAACATATCGAATACTTTTCAGCAGCCAGAGCAAATGGATCGCAGTCGGTCGCGGCGCAGAGTGAGTACCGCAACCTCTGGACATAGAGTTCGAAATACGGGCACAGCATTCTTCCCAGACAAGGCCTGGGCGGAGCGAGCGGACGCTCTCCCCGCTCATTTTGAATTTTTCGCACCGGCGGGAAGGATTCAAAAACTAATCCCATTGTTCACCCTTTTCTGGAGAGAACAATGGGGTCAGATGGCTGTGCGGGTAATCGTCTCTCTCCTTTCGCACACTCTCTCCCCGGTCAGAGAGGCGAGAAAATGCATGAAATAAAAAGAAATGATTACCCGTATTTCTAACTCTACTGGACACCGTAGTCCATGGTTACTCGAATACCCTAGTGTGCGGCGGGATTGTATCGTCGAATATAGCAAAATTACACTCGAATATCCACATTGGCCATTCTATACGTGCGATATCGAAATATTATTATATGTGATCTTTGATCTTTGATCTTTACAGATTACGAGCCCGCTCATCCTCGGTCGATCTCGCTGTCGAGCTGCGTGGACGACAACGTCAAGGTATTTAATAAGATCAAAGGTCAAAGATCACTTATATCATACAAACGAAAAATCAGAAATTTCGTTCACTATAAGCGTATTTGTTGTGAAAGATGTGAAAGATAGCAAAAACGCATTTTTTAATATTATAAAATATATTTCAGGACGGTACTCTCCTGTTCTCGCACGATGTGCGCATTCCGCTTGACTTCGAGGTGATTTCTGATGTTTGGTTTAACTCATTGATCTTTGATCTCTATTTCACAATAATTGGTCTTTGGTCTTTCTATTTCTTATTGTTAGTCATTGGTCATTGATCTCTGTTCCATAAGCTTTGATCTTTGATCTCTTTTCCAGAAGATCAAGCTCCATTCGAAGCCCCTTCCCCTCTATCACTCACACGTGCTCTGGAGCTACGTTGTGGAGCTGAACAAGTCTGACCGAGGTGGGTGTTCTTTGAACTTTCATCTTGATCCCTCTGGTCTCCACTTAGGCTACGTGGTTTAACGTTGCTTAACGTTACGTGGTTTAACGAATGCAAATATTCCCGTAGGCCATACAAACAAGCATTTTAAAAATTTGATCTTTGATCTTTGAACTTTCCAGGTGATGGCTACCACCTGAAGGTCGTGAGCGAGGGCACGCGGCTCACTCGGAGCTATAGAAGTAAATCAGTTTTTTTTTTTTTTTTTTTCGAAATTAATCCCTATCGACATTCCACTCAATACGCTATGCTTAGCCGGTGTAGCAGCATGTAAATAGAAGGAATAAATATCTGGATCGCTACCTAATACTAGCATGTGTTCACTACCCGAACACGATCTTTGATCTTTCAAATCTGTTCTTTGATCTCTCAAATCTGATCTTTGATCTCTTGCAGGCATGTCCAACGACGTTCCCGGTCTGGCTGCCCCCCAGGGCCTCTCTGTCTCGCTGTACTGCGATACACTGCCGGGGGAACGTGAGTTGATCTTTGATCATTAATCTTTGATCTTTGACCTTTCAGTCGCCCTCACTGCCTCCTCCGATGGCTCATTCGCGTGCGCCAGACTGATCACCAAGCCGGAGTTGCTCGCTGGTGAGAATATAAATCTCCGGTCGTCCTATTCTCCGGTCCTTTCAATTTCCGGTCATTCTAATCACCGGTCTTACCTAATCCACGGGTACCCTAATATCCGGTCGCACTAATTCCAATCCCCAGTCATTCTAATTCCCGGTAATTCCAATTATTCCCCGGCCATTCTAGTCTCCGGTCCTTTCAATTTCCGGCCCATCTCTCCGGTCTTGCCATTCTGTCATACTAATCCACGGTCATATTAATCTCCGGCCGCACTACTCCCCGGTAGTTCAAATCGCCGGTCACTCTATTCCTCGGCCATTCGAATCTCCAGGGGGGGGGGCATTGTAGGTCTGATAGGTGTTTGCAACAACACCGGTCATCTCTCTCTCGTGCATTTCTATTGTCCGGTCCTACTATCATTGTCACTCCCGGCCATCCAATTCCCGGCTCTTCTAATCTCCGGCCATCCATAATTCCCGGCCCTTGTTTTCAGCCGGTGACGGCCCTTTCGCGCTCACCGCTCGCTTCTCCGTGCCTCGCGCCTACTTTGACCTGTCCGCCATTCTCGATTCGACCAAGCCCAAGTGAGTGTGATCTTTGATCTTTGATCTTTGATCTTTAAGCCTGCCCGCCGCATCCTCCGACACGCACGATATCGTGGCGCAGATTCTGGACCTCAAAAGCCCGCCCGGAGCCGACTGGGAGATTACGGTAATAAATGGAATACGGTAGCGAGATATATCGACTACCGTATTCTATCGATAGAAAGTATGGCAATTCTTTCGTTATGGATTGCTTTCGAACGTCGTTATAGGCTTGGCTCATTTCCCTGAATAAGTGCACAAAATTGTCAAAAAAAGTCGCGTGCTGTTATCAGAGAGGCGAGATAGTGGGCGAAATTAAGAGACATTTCGGAAAAGTTAAACAAATTGTTGCAGGGCGGCTACAACGCGAGACTGAACGTCTACAAAGTGCACCGGACCGCCTTCGATCGATACATGGAGAAGACGTGGGCAGAGGTTGGATTAAAAATCAGCCCACTATAAAATCATGCGTTAGGGATACAGTAGAATACTGTGATTCGTTCACGGATACGATGGAAATTGAACAGCTAACGATTGCGTCTTTGATTGGTGTACGGTAGAGATGCCGATTCGATGGCTATGGCGTTGTAATCGCACGTGCGATGACACATCGCATCAAGGAAGAGGTCTGCGCTCTCTGCGAGTTGATTGCAGATCGATGTGCCGAGTGGTGCCGTGATTTGGGGTTGGGAAGCATTGTAGGAAAATGTTGTCATTCTTTAAATCAAAATCTATTTTTATACATAATAATAATAATCATAATTGCAGATAGAGAAGATGAATCGCGGGAAGCGGGCAAGATCACCGGATACAGTGACGCTGAAATCCGTATGGTGAGGATTGGAAACGCTTTAGGAAATTAGAAATTTGATCACTGATGTCTGTTCACTTTTGCAAAAGTCGTGTATCGTTAACTGGGAACAAAACGTTCCACCGATGATATTTTTTGGTATTTTATCAAACACGAACAAATGCTCCTATTTGCTTTCGAGCCGTGCAGTGCGTGCGTCGTGTACAGGTGCACTTCCCAATTTGCCTGAATTTTAATTTTGGTCACAAAACTGCAAACAAGCGTGAACATCTCGCCGCGCACTCTTGAAATGTTGTATGAAATGAATGAAGGACTATGCGCGTAACGGTGATCCCCCTACTAGCCGATCAGAGCAAGAAACTTGGGCATTTCTTTACTTTAGTGCCCAAGACCGCTCTATAACTTGTGGATAGTGAGCAATAAGAGATTGCGTGATCGAATGAGCGGGGTGGAAATTACTTTCCATTTTGGGCACTATAGTAAAGAAGTGCCGAAACTTGATAAATTGTAAGAATGGATACTCGCTGAAATGGGTAATTAAGATCATTCGCATGTGCTACGGCGTGGACGTGCCGCTACCCGGTCCGAACGAGAACATCGAAGCGATCGTCGTCGACATGTGCAAATTCTTCGCGGTACGCTCGTTGAACTTTGATCTTTGGAGGTTAGGAAAGATCAAAGATCACCCTCGAACTGTAGGAGTACGGTGGTTGCATATTCCTAGATTTGATTCTGCACAGACTGTCTAGAAATTGATTTCTGTAGCTTCAAAGCATCCAGTACTGTGGATGTAATGGTAGGGTTATCGCATGATGACTTAGATTACTAGACGACACCGTAATCATCACTTCGTTACCGTACCCTTTTCATCCGTTCAGGAGGGTCCGACCAAGAAAGACGGCGTGTTCAAGGGTATCGCCATTCCGAACTGGCAACGAGAGATCTGCTACAAGGCCCTCGCTCTGGATGTATGTTAATCTTTGATCTTTCCTTTGATCCTTAATATGTGATCTTTGATCACTGTGGCTCCGATATTCGGTGATCTTTGATCTCTGATCTTCGATCTATAACGGTATTTCCGAAAATCAAAGTACACGCCTGGAAGCTTTCTCAGCCAGTCAATGTAGAAGGATCTGGTTAATAATAGTTTAAAGATCAAAGATCAAAGATCATCCCCTTCACAGACCCGCAACCCCTCGCCATCTTCGATCGCCGAATTGCTCTCCTTTATGCACATCATCTGGAAGCGCCGATCGGCTACTTTCCCGTGGCCAAGAGAGTCGCCATTGGAGTTCTGGCGGATATGGTCAGTTAAATCTCTATGCCGACCTCTTCTTCTTTTCCTTGAACCTTTCGATCACTGATGGGCTGAGGAGACTACAGTATTCATAGTAGATACTATCGGGATAAGGTGGACCCATACGGACTTTTTTAAATTGCTGTTGGTGTACTCGCGGATATAGTGAGACTGATCAGAGGAATGACCAATCACTTTGACAATGGTAATGAGTGCTCGTGGGGAAGGGTGAGATTGCGATGATAGGAAAAATGCCTGTGACAATTGACAGTGACAATGATTTGACAATGGCGACGTGGGGTATGAGAACGTCCTCGTAGCGAAGATATTTGATATTGCAGCTCTGGCGGATATGGTGGGATGGACTAGGGCGACAATTGACACTGATAATATTTTGATAATGTAGATATGATATGTTCAGAATAGACAGCGATTGATAATGATATGAGTGCTCACGGGCAATATCACCAGTACGCAATCCTGTAACCGTAACCCTGAAAATCAATTGCAGGTGCACCTGAGCGCTTACCGTACCGTCGATCGATTCGAGCGTGAGTTGGTGAGTACGGTGGGTACTGTAGCTGCAAACGATTACCGTAGTTGAACCGTAGTCTCGATACCGTAACCATACCATACAGTATCCTCGTGAGTACGGTATCCTACATTGTATTGATTTAGATTACGCCCGCACTCAAGTTCCTCTCCAACCAGCGCAACGTCGCGAGCATCATCAAGTCCATGAAACTGGTCAGTTACCGTATCCGACGACTACCTCCGGGCAATCGTATACTGATTGTACTTCTGGAGTATCCACTATATGCAATGCAATAATAATTTTAAAAATAATAATTATTTTGCAGCACTTGGCCGCGGTTTCAATGGTCGATAAGAAATGGAAACTCGTGTGGAGAATCGAGAGACCAACGTGGAAACTGAGATAGAGTCATTCCTAACAATCCAGCCCTGGACGGAATGTTCGATCCTTTGAGTCTACCGTACCCTGCGAGTACCATAACCCAGATTACCGTACCCAGTGTATACCGTATTCACCCAAACTTCACCGTGTTCCTTTGTTTGTAGGCGCAATATGAGCGCAGATAAAGCATAATTTGCGAGAAAATGTGGATATTGATGCTCAATGTAAGAGATTATAAATGGCCCAAAAATCCAGATTATAAATGGCGACCATTATTATTAAGTTCCTAGCGTAGTGTCTCTAGAGTTCGAAACTCGAGTAATCATCTCTCCCATTTCCCACACTCTCTCACCGATCAGAGATGCGAGAGAGTGTGTGAAATGAAGAGACGATTTTCCGTTTTCGAACTCCTGTAGTCTCCTTATTCGTCGCCAGCGCTGTATATTTCTTGTTCCCTTATCGTTGTGCAACTTATCGTGCGTTAGAAATGCTCAGCAAATGAGATGTGCTGGTTAGCGAGCTATCAGGGGGAGGAAGGGGGGAAGAGGACACTTGATCTACCGCCTCCTCCCGGTCTCTTCCTTCTCTACCCCCCCCCCTCTCGAACGTTCGTCAAAGATCAGCTACGAGTGGAATAGAAAATATTCTCACGATATCAAAACATTTTCAATGCAATCTAGCAATATTGTTAACTTTTTAATAAGAACTTATGCTCGCAGAAGTAACAAACAATGATGTTTTTAATGTTCGAGCAAATTCCAACCATTTCTGCTACAAGCATTTATGTGAGCAGTATTCACGAGAGAATTGAATTAGACAGGTCGAGGCGGTTTCTTCTCTTCACAAACACATGAGAATCTTCTCTATTCTTCATCGTCAACATCCTCTTCATAACAGTTTCCCTCTGAACATGATCCACGATATGGGTCTACTCCAGCGTCCATGGCTCGCAGTTTTCTTGACCCATTCAACTCCTGAAAGTACTCTAATAGAAGATATTCAAGTTTTCATGAATCAAACTTTAATTTTCATTTGATTTAATGCATTCGCTAAGCTTAACAAATAGTTAGCAACTTGAACATTCAAAGATCTAAGTGGTGTGTTTTCGCTGCAGCTTTCATCCGTCAGAATAATAATAAAAGAAATGGACTCACGCTCGGGATTGCACACGAGAATGTCGAACGACACGGCGCCCTCGGAATCGATCACAGCCATTGCGCCGTCGTTGCACTAAATATTTGATTTTCGTATCATAATAAATCGTTCCGCTTATAATAAATCGTTCCGCAATGATCGTTTATTGTAAATCGGCTTCATTTTCAGGTAAATAGCAAACCTCATCGTCTACACCGGAAGCAGAGAAGATATTTACGCATAAGCCACCGGTGATCTCGAATCCATATTGTAGCTTCTGAAATTACGACAGTTGGCATTTTGGCGTATTTCGTTTGCAAATCAACTTTCGTATCGTGAGAATATTTTCCGTTCCACTCGTAGTTGACCTTTGACTACCGTTCGAGGGCGGAGTTAGGAAGAGGCCGGGAGGAGGCGAGTGATCTACCTGCTCTCCTCCCCCTACCTCTTCCCTTCCTCTCTCTCCCCAGACAATCAATACGCTAACCAGCACATTGAGTTTGCTGAGCATTTGAAACGCACAATATCTATCGTGTATACGACTACGGTGACCACTATAGACTCCGGAGCATTCCGATTCCGCCTCTCATCTACCCTTTGTCTACCGTACTTCTACCATATCCCTCAGATTACCTTATGCCCGCAGAAGAGCCGGTGCACTCCATATTGTACAGGGCGAAGGCGAGCTCGTCGATTCCATAGATAATGGAGGTGTTGCGCTTTGCGTTGAACGCCGAGCTGTAATAAACTGAGTTGATAGCAAACTGATTTTTTTTCAATAATGAAGGGACAACTGACTGACCCCTTCAATCCTTCCGCGACTTCCGACCACACTATATCGTGGATGATATTCTCTTTTCTCGAATCGAGAACCGGCTTATCAATCTGGAATGTTATGCTAGAATATTTTTGGGTATTATGCAGGATGATAATCGACAGGATGAGAACCAACAACATTTTTGAGCGACGCTGTATTTTGTCAGGGTGTTCTAAACACCACAAATAGAAGAATTTTTTTGTCGATTCTCATCCGACGTAGTTCCATATTTTACTATTATGCTGCGGCAGTGCAAATTCTCTGAGGCGTCATTTTTAGAGCTTCGGACCGAATTTAGAAACGAACCGCGAGTAGGCTTCTTCTGGTGAAGCCATACGTAGAGATGCCGGCATGGGCGCAGAAGTAGGTGTTGCCTGAACAGGAAGGAATTTTCAAATTATAAAATTCAATTCAAATAAATAAATTAATTAAACTCACCAACGATGGCAGCAACGGACAGGTAGCAGAAGGCCTCGTCGACTTTGTAGTAAATCAGCGGATACACTTCCTGAAAAGCCTGACGTAGGAGTGTGATCTAGAGTTCGAAATACGGGTGATCGTCTCTTCATTTCACGCGCTTTCTCACCGGTCAGAGAGGCGAGAGAGTGTGTGAAATGAAGAGACTATTACCCGTATTTCGAATTCTAGTGTGTTCTGGTCCGCAAATTATTCTATCCTGTTATCTATTCAAGCAATCATCAATTGAGACACCCAGGGGGTTAATTAATTATATGCTATTGAATCCATGATTTTGACTATTGGATGGAGGGTTGTGAGATCAGAGACGATTTCCATTTATAACGCAATTTCGAAATTCGCTATATTTGAGCAAGGCAGTTCCGTCTTCAGCGCACTTTTAACAATTTTTTACGCTCAATTCACCGTCACAATACCGGTTTTATGCATTCCAGTACCAATTGGACCAGGCTTGCTTTGCCTGCAACTGTGGTCTAGCAGAACTCTTTCCGAAAACCGACTGAGCTATGTCCTCCACTATTCAATGAATGGATTTTGTGCATACCTCATGGTATCGATCCACGAAGTCCAACAAGAAGCCGTATCGCAAGTTGACAGACGCAAACTCGTGGTTTCCACGCAGAAGGAAGATCTGTGTATTTAAAATTCTTTATTTCTTCTTAATTTTTCTTATTCAAATACCTGATCGGGATGGAGCATCTTGATACAGAAGAGAGCCATGACGATCTCGAGACTCTGACGGCCTCTTCAATTAAAAAAAAATATTAAAACAAATTGCACTACTCAAAACAATACCTGTCAACGTAATCTCCCAGGAAGAGATATCTCGAATTCTCCCAGCCCGGTTTGCCATCCTTCTCTTCAGCTTTGAAAACGCGCTCCAGGTCCCACAACTGAAAGGATTTCACAAAAATAATCGAAATTTCTCTTAATTCAAAAATATTAAATACGGAACAACTGCCGTGAATGTCAGCTGGCCTTACCAATGGGTCCCGCCTAGCGTTGTCTAACGACGTAAAATCGCTAGACGTGGATACACCTTTACCTTTACCTTTTTAGATACCTTTTACCGTGAATGCGCTCAAATCCTACCGCATCACACACTTTTCAGTACCAAATTTCGACAGTACTCCATTACCGTACCTGTCCATGCAAATCTCCAACGATTCTGATATCGAATGGGAGGTCTTCGATGAGGATTGGCTCTGATTCGAGATAGGGAATGACAGCGTCCATCACTTCTACTACCTCGTCAGGCTCGAATCGCTCCTGTAAAGAAATACGTAATCAATTTGTACGTTTTTTTTCAAATTGCAAATCCGTTGCTTGATGACATAATGTGTCTGAGACTGACCCTGGCTCCCACGATGCAATCAGGATGAAAGATTCGATCGACCACTGCCTGGTACTTGATTTTCTCCTCTGCAATTATTTATTGCCCCAATATTTACGTGCTGAAAGGCAAAGACGTTGGTACGCCTGTAGTTCGAAATTCGGATAATCGTCTCTTCATTTCACGTACTCTCGCACCGGTCAAAAGGACGAGAGAGAGAGAGAGAGTGTGTGAAATGAAGTGACAATTGCCCGAATTTTGAACTCTAATACCTGGAGTGAGACGGCTCTCCTTGATACGCGGTTCCGGGATCCAATCCTCGAAGTCTTCATCTGGGCCTGGCTCAAGACCGCATAGATCGTTGGCGAATGGCTGCAGAAAGAACGTTAGTACTCAAATTAATTTGTTTCAGCAGCCACACTCGGCAAGGCTGATAAAACAACAATTTATATTTTTTACATCTTGATACTTAGGTATTATGAGGGAATTTTTGTGTGAAATGCATGTCCCCATTTGACGAGCTCTTTTTACTGTCAGAGTAGCAGATGTGACTAATGTGGCAAATGAGGAATAATCGCAGGGACTAATTTGATCGGTAAAAAGTGCCCGGTAAAAAACGCATTTGACCTACGCATTTGACCTATGATGCGGGATGGCCGAGTGGTGTAAGGCGCAAGCGGTCATTCGAAGGGTACCGAGTTCAATCCCCCGCCGAGGCAGACCAAGCCTTGCTATCCCTCAGGGATCGGCAAATTGGTAGCAACCTCGGTTGCGAAAGGTAAACGTGCCCTAGAAGTCTGGCCAACAAGGGATCACGCTGGCCTCGCCGTACCTGGCCTTACCTGTGTACACCACCAGGCGTGGTTGTCTCAAGACAACTGTAAAATCGCCTTGATTGTGGAAGCAACTTTACCTTCTTGACCTATGAATGTGAGTGACTTAGAGACGAAGTGGTGTAGAGGTCTAAGGCGCGCCCTCTCATTCCATTCTACCTGGGTTCGATTCCCGGTATCTCCCGCAGGACGCAAGTTCCCTTATTAACGGGATAACCTTTACCTTTTCCCTTTTTTACCTTACCGGATCGAGCGCCTGCGCCGCCAGCATTGAGGGCGAGTACGACTGTCCCGGTTTGAGGGCCAGCGCCGCCAGCGACCACCGCGTCTCATACTTCTCATTGTCGACTGCCACATCATTCGCACCTCAACCAAATGTATTCAGATCAAGATTAGGCTCTTCTTTAGTGCCCAAGCGCAGCGATTTTACTTGTGGGAATAAAATAGATATCAACCTCTGGGCACTAAAGTAAAGAAGGGCCCAAAATTGTTCTGATTGTGAGCATAAACATGATCATTTTCCGCGATTTGTTTCACCAAAAGCTGTCGTAGAATAAGCCAAACTAAGTGCAAAACTTAAATAAATGTGCAAACAATAGAGTTCGAATTACGGGTAATCGTGTCTTCATTTCACACACACTCTCTCGTCTCTCTGACCGGTGAGAGAGCGTGGAAAATGAAGAGACGATTACCCGTATTTCGAACTCTAGTATACAATAACAAACCTTCATTGATTCCGGCGGTCTTGCCAGTCACATTGGTCGTCGAAACGCCCGTCGTCTCTACGGCGGTACCTCCTGCTGCGCTGAAATGGTTACGATAGGAGTACTGTGGGCATATATCCGGCATGAAGAGAACCTGAGGGTAAGGCATACTGTATCTTTTGATACGGTAGGTTTCAGATGCGCTAAAATGGCCAAGATGGATACTGTAAGCAGCATATCGGGAATGACGAGAGGGGATACGGTAATTTTTCCGAATTTGGATACTGTCACGGGTATATTGATGTTCGGTGGCTCCACTTACTCCCTCTCCGACGGTTTTCCTGCACCAGTAACGCGACTCAGATAGTTGCCCATTCTGAAGATATATTTAGGTTACGGGAATGGTTACTGTAGAGAATAAACCATGAATGCAAACGAACCTATTGAAGGAAGGTGAGAGAAGTGAGAGGTGACTACTCCTCACGAGTGAAAAGAGAAAGAATGAGGGGAGAAGAAAAACATTTTCTAAAATCGCACGCGTTTCTCTATGTAAATCAAGCAATATTTCGTAATTGAATTGTTTGAACAATAAATGTTTTTCTTACTCGTGAGCCCGGACAATTTTGAATAGCTAATCGTCTATTTTGACACTTTCGCCGATTCGACATATCATGTAATGATGATTTTGATGAGCATTTGCGGTACATTGTGATCTCTGGCCAATTCATGCTTGGCGTCATATATGCTTCGTGCTCTCGAAAAATATTTTTTATGAATTCGATTACCGACAATGGCCGAAAAGCCTCAATACATCGCTTTGTGGCGCGTTTTTTCCGCGTTGATATTTTTCCGCCATGTGTCGTGCGACATTACAACGTTTCCATTCATAATTCGATTTTAAAAGCACGATCAGACAACGTGTTGTGAGCAGTTTTTTTTTTGTATTATTCAACGTTGTAACCAAATCCCATAGGAGCAGTGCTTTCCGTCGTTAACGGTGCGCCGAATATTTCAAACTCTCTCAAATTTCGTCGTAAGAATTGACGAATTTCACCGCATTGATCAAACTTTATCTTAATTGATTCGTTAATCCAGACACGGTGAACACTGTTGGCTGACACTGTCGCAATAGTGTTGGGAACGTCTTCGATCAGCCAGTGGAAATTCGGCTGCAGGGCCAACTAAAAAATGCCACATTCAGATTCAAAATTGTATGTCATCCATTTTGTTATCTATGTGGCAATACTGATGCATTTCAGCTGAACACACTCAACACACCTCTTGATACTTATTATTGATAAAAACTCGATTCAATTTCGCTCGTCAGAACAATTGGGAAACAAAGGAGCTCAATGGCTTTTGATCTTACATTAGATACTATTGTAGAATTCATTGCCAAAAATATAATATTCGCGATATTCGCAATTTGATACTATTAGATCGCCTACGGTCGTGAACAAATCATGATAACATCGTCGTGAGTAGAAGAATCGCAATCAGCCCAAGACATATCATAGTCCGACAGCCTTGAGACTGTAATCGTACAGTTGCATCGCAGCAAGGTCATCCAGAGCGAGTGGGGCGACTTTCTTTCGGGCACAATCCTGGAAAAATATCTAATGTGTTGTGTAATAATCATGAACAATACTCGTTTTTCACCAACTTTAATTCGAATTTCTAGTTTGATCAAATTTTGATCAAAAATTGGTGAAGCAAAAACTTACCGAGAAGTACTCTCCCGACACGCCCTTCAATTCACGCGAAAGTGCGCAATAGAGCGTCGTCTGTGCTCCGTCTCTCGGACTTTTGTAGAGGGGAATGCTGCAATCGGCGGATATTTACGGAACATAATTTCACTAATTATTGTGGCGCTAATTATCGAATTTTGAAAAAGAATAGAAAATTAAAATTATTTTTTTAATTTTTTTTTTAAAAAACACTCACAAAACAGAAGCGAACATCTTGATGTGAAGGGGGAGATCGCGACAAATGTCAGTAAAGACGACACCTTCAACGTATTTTTAACAGTAAAAAAAGTTAAATTCCGCAATATTTACGCTATTTCATTTCGAAATTCATTACCTGGATGAAGGGAGTTCGCCGTCACCGTCGTGACGCCTCTAGCTGCCAATCGACGAGTGAGCTCGCGAGCATGCATCACCTAGTTTATTTAATTTTTAAACTTATTTTTCAAAAAAAAATCATTTTAAAATATAGCAAATGAATTTTAAGGGCACTCACATTAGCCAGCTTCGATCGGCAGTAAGCCTTCGCCGTAGTGTAGTCGACATCGTCATCAATGGTTGCCAAGTCGATTGGAGTGCTCTAAATAACAATGTTTGGTCGTTGAATTTTATCATGCTATTTATTCCATATCCCCTCCACAATTGGAGTGGTTACAGAAACTATAAAAGTGACACAATTGTTAGAGTGGGACCGCTTACCTTTGCGTGACCCATGCTTGCTACATTCACGATTCTTCCCTCGGGAGCCTTTTCGATGAGTGGTAATAACAATTCGGTGAGAAGGAATGGACCTGAACGACGGTGATCATTTACTTGCAATCTTTATAATTTGTTTGATGTTCAAATATCAACAGCAATAAAACACAATTTTTTTAAACTTTTTATCTGAAAATAGCGACATGCTCACCGAGATGATTCGTACCCCATGTCATCTCGTGCCCGTCGACCGTACGATGGAACTGATCGACGCACAAACCGCCGTTGTTGATGAAAATGTCAATCGACGACTCGACTAAATGATATGTACAATCTTAATAATTATTTTCATTCCAAATAAGGCAATCTGAGTATTGCTGTAGACTATAGAAAATCTGGAACTTCTCTGTTTTTGGCCCGATCTACGACCCCTCTCAATGTGAACGGGGGAGCGAATGATAATGATGGGTAGAGAAAAGTTCCAAAAATCTCACGTTTGGCCAATTTCGCTGCATTCGTCCGAATGTTGGCCTTGCTGCTCAAATCGCAGTTAATGTACACCAGGCGAGATGCGTCACAGCCAGACTGCATTAATTAATAATAGAGTTGGCAATATGGGTCTCTCCATAACGTGGCACGTTTAGGAAGCACGCTAAATGGGCCCGTTATCCCGCTATCGTTTAGCCAACCCTAATCAGCACTAGGGTGGTCAGGATGAAGAATGCGTCTCTTGATTCCGTATGCTCTCTCGCCACTCTGACCGATGAGAGCTTACGAAGAATTTTGCATTCGACGATAGGTAGACGTATTCGGACACGTATCCTCTAAAAAAATAACCAAATACTCACCCCAACGAGATCAGCGATTGCATCCTTCGCGCGTTGCTCGTTACGACACAGCAGGTACACCTCAAAATTAATTTTAATACACTATATTCCATATATTCATAGTTTAGTCCCTGATCTTTCCTTCAGCGAGATAAGAATGATGTGGTGAGGTGTATGCAGGAGGGTCCACCTCTTATCGGGCATAGATAGACATACATAAAACACAATGAAATGATCATATTTCGTTCTTAGTTTTTGGCCTCGTTGAACACAAAATGGTGTATATTTCGAAAAATGGATAATTTAGATAAAGAAAAATGGATAAAGCAAACAAGTCATCGACTGACTAATAAGGAACAATCTCTGACCCAGAGAAGCGAGAGAGTATGGGGTAATTGAGAGAGTCAAATCATCATAATAAGGGATAGCCATATCGAACCTTGGCTCCTCGTCGATTAAGCTCCCTCGCGGTCTCCAACCCGATTCCCGTGTTGGCTCCAGTGATTACGACGACCTGGAAATTTTAAATAAAAATGCGGTCCATAAAATAGGGATTCATCGTAGAATATACCTCTAAAAAGTAGGCGGAAATTGAGTGCAAATGTGAAATTGAGTGCATAATCTTGCCATAACGTCAAGAGATTTCAAATTTCACGGAAATGAAATTTAATTTTTACCTTTTCAACAGCGCTCACCGACTCCGTGAAATGACCTCCTTTCCAGTATGAGCGGAACCATCTGAAAACGAATTAAATTATATCTAAAAAATGTCCATTATTAAAGAAAACCGTCTCTATGAAAAAAGGTTCAGAACTCACTTCAGACAGAGAAATACAATCGCACCACCCACAAACCAGTAGAAAAGTGTCGTACATAAGCAATCGACCATCTGTAATTGAAAATAATAAAAGATGAGTGAAATTAATAAAGAACAACAATGGAAAAAAACAACTAAAGAAGAGACAAAAAACGCACGAGCTTCTTTCTGAGTGCCCCGTGGGCGCTTATCGTTTTTTTTCGCCATTATCGGCCATACTGAACAATGGTTCTCCATTCCACCCAGTCTCTCGTTGCTCTGTTTGCCGAGAGACCACGAGAAATGGAGAGACAGGGACCGCACTCTATCACCCCAACTAGTGCTAAGCTCTTCTTTCTCTTTGATGATATGAAACTGTACGACAAAAATAGGCGCTTAGAGAGAGAGAGATGCCAAGCTCAGAAGAGGACGGACGAGGCGTGCTTAGATAAGCCGGTAGGGTTGTCATGATGAAGAATTTAACTCATCATTCTACGTGCTCTCTCGTCACTCTGACAGATGAGAGAGTTCGAGGAATGAAGAGACGGATTCTTCATTATGACAACCCTGCTGGTGATGCATAATATTCTCTCCTCCAACGACGCATCATAGCAAACAAGTAAAACGAAAGAACATATTGTGCTTCCATAATATAAATAACCGCTTAATATTAATCGCCGTGATTTATGGGAAACGAAGGCTTTTCCTGTTTCTAAGAAGAGGAGGGTCGCGACTTGATAAGCGGATAGGTGGTGATGTATGGTAATCTATTGTAACGACGCATCATAACAAGTATGTAATGCAAATGAAAATATTGCGCATTAAAGATGAAAAACAGAGATCTCCGGGATACTTCGATGTCGCTTGAAATGGCACTGAAATCAACGGCTCTCACATCATATCTAGCAGGCAATAAATGTCTAGACAAATCTGGCAATCTAAATGAATTGTAATAAGACCTGAGAGAGCAGAGTGATACATTGAAAAAGTGAAAGAATGTTGGCGGAAATGGAGAGCTCGTCAGCGTAGCTTCTGAAAAAAAAGATTAAAAGCGATCGTGTGAGAAAATATGATGTATCACGACGAAAAAAATTAAAGTGTTTTCAGAAGGAATAATCAGTATCATCAATGTACTGGATTGACATGGAAGAGTATGTATTTATAGCTAATGTTTATAGTGATTCTTGCCAATATCGAATTTGACGAAACATAATCATGACTTTGATTCATTCAGCATATTGCATTTAGGCTCTGAATGTTTGCGCTCGGTGTATGTTTCGTCGGATTCAATGATATGACGCATGGATTTTTGTAATTTGTTATAAAAGCTAACTGTAAAGAATTACGTGATGATGAAAGCGAGAGAGCTGAATTTTTAAATAAATGCACAATTATCATTCTGAAAATGCAAGCGGCAATGCAAAACAGCAAATTATAATGCCGATATTCCCGAATACCGATCAGAATAACTAAAGCATCTAGGACTGGGAAGAATACGAAAAACGAAGATATTAAATGAGAGGAAAGGTTGATCAAAATGTGAAAAAGAGACGTAATAATAACGAATGTAAATATCAAAGTATGAGTTATTAATCTGTTTATCATCTGATCGTTCGAGTGAACTTGACATTCACCTACAAAATATATGAAATCGAAAAATCAAATTGGAAAAACTCAGAAAAATTTTGGCTTAAATACGTTAATGGTTTTTTATTCGATTTGAAATATTTATTTACTATGCCCCCCCCCCCCCCATAAATTTCAGGTCGTTGATTGCGTGCTCCACCACTTCATGGTCCTTGAATCCTTCTCAAATTTCAGGAACAACACTCTCTCGTTTTTTACGTTCCTTTGCTCACTCTAGCTGGAGAGCGAGAGAAAGCCGGATATAATACCCAATTTCAGGCATGAGGGCCTCAGTTGTGGGCTCGGGTAACACTGCGAATGCACTCAATTTCGGGCAGTGAAATTGCTGCAGTAGGGTGCCTTTTCTTATTCACCTTTATAAACTCATGCCTGATAAAGCAATTCTGCACAAGCGAAATTCTGCTTTATTTCTAGTATTTGTGGCTCATTTCCACTGGGCAATTTCTCGTAAAATCCTTTGTCGCGATCATGTTGCGAGTATGAAAGAACGAGAACGATTTCTTCCCCATTGAGCGTTCTAGAGCTGGTCCGGCAGTGTTAGAGAGCACGCAAACTAGAGAGACCGAGCTCATTTTCTACTATAGTTGAAAATAGGGGTAACCGTCGCTTCATTTCACACACTCTCTCGCCACTCTGACCGGCGAGTGAGCGTGTAAAAATGCGAGACCGAGCTCATTGTCCGGTGTTTGCTAGTAGCGATTCTAACGAGCCCATTACTCGCCACTGAATGTGTTTCTCATTTTCCACGGAGTACTATGTCTCATACTCATTCGCTCCCCTTCACTAGGCATGGCTTGTCAAGAAACAGCTCTCCTCATTTCACCTGCTCTCTCGCTGGTCAGAGATGCTACCAAGCCATCCCTATTTCCGACAAAAGGCAATGTCACTGGGCAAAGCCTTTGCTCTTTTTCCATTGAACTCGTAAGCCTTCCTTTCGCGAAACCCTATTTGGCAGGGCAAATGCCCCAGAAATGCGACATTGCTAAAAGTATGCATTGCATTGCATTGCATAGAGCCATTGTGCGTGCTGAGTCAGCGGTAGGATAGAGGAATCACCGCGTTTCATTTACTCTCTCACTGGGCAGAAAAGACGAGAGAGCACGTGAAAAGCGGAGAGTTCAGCTCGCCTACCAACCATATAGTCATTTGTTTGAGCTCTGTGCTTCGACTCGTTTGAACAGTGCGCGCACTCCGCGTTCGCGATGCTCTCTCATGGTTAGAGTAAGCGATAGATCACTGGAAACGAGGAGAGCGAGCCATTAATCTTGTGCTATCATTCAGTTTGAGCATCTATCATTCGAAGCGAGTGAAAGGGCGTAAATTCGCCCGCGTTTGCGTGAGGTTTGCGGAAACTTCGTCTGATTCTCTCCTTTTCCTATGAATTTTGGGTTACTGAGAGAGTGTGTGGGACTGTTTTAGCCTGGAAATCGTCCCTGACCGTTTCATGTCGAGATCGTGATTGTCGGTTGCACATCAGCTTGCTACATCGTCTCGGATTTCAGCCGTTGAGAGGGCGCACAGGATCAGAATAGCCAAAATAATGTCCGGTAATCCGGTAATGCGAAGTTCATGTTTCCACTCGAACTATTCCCCATAATCGCACAAATTCGTCTTCCATCCTCGTGCATAAGTTATCGGCCCCATATGTTTGAGTGAAAGTGCGTAAAGGATTATGCGTGACTCGACACAACTCTCGTATTCTCAAACTGTCTGATCGCATAGAAAGCATTAGAAAATGGGATGTAGATCAGCCTCATTCCCTGTTTTGCGCAAACTTCTTCCCATAATCTGGCTACTTGTCCTTATCTCCTTCTTCTTGTATGTTATTGCGTTTTTTCGAGAGTTTATCGTGCATTATTATGTAAGAATAATATTTTCAGCACCAGCTAAATGACATCCAAGAAGTGCTGCTGGGGCTACTGCCCGATGGAGATTCTAGTGAGACTTTTGAACTTCATTTCGAATTTATTATTGCTCCGTAAATTATAAAAATTCAAAACAGAGTAATGTTCTCCTCTTTTGCCTTATCAATAGTTATCAGAGAAACGAGTGAGGCCGGAAATAAACTCAGGCCCAATCCCGCCTTCTCGCCGTGCTCAACGTCATCTTCTCCATCTACAACCTCTTCGAGGCGATTCGGTTCAATCACCCGGTTTGGATTATAGCTATCAGGGTCAGTTTTCTTTTTTTTATAATGGACGGGAATGTGGCATATTGTCATGATTAAATGAATGTGGATTTTTCTGCACCAATGATTTTTGGAATGACACTTATTAGAGGCGATTCGGTTCAATCATCCCGTTTGGATCATTGCTATCAGAGTTAGTTTCACCTAGTTAAATGCACCTAGTTAAATAGTAGAGAACATGGTAATGACAATCTAGAGATTTGATTCAACCATTCCGTTTGGATCATTGCCATACGAGTACGCTATGCTACTCACTCTCCTCGTTACCTTACAATTAAAACTTGTCGTAGAATTTCACACGAAGGAGAATTATTCATTTTGAATGTTCTCACAGTTCCCTCTCGAACTGTTTGTCCTGTCAATCAAAGTGCTTCAAACAAATAAAATAAAGCCAGGCCTCGGAATGATCTCATTACTTCCATTTTTTCGTAGATTCAGATCGATGAAACTCGTTCATCAGAGCGAGAAAGAAATAATGGGCATTTGTGAAAGAACAAGACGAACAATTTTTCCAGGCTGTGCCAGAATCAAAGCCATTTTCCACAACCTTTTGAGCTTGAAAGAATGAGTTTTTCTCCAGAAAGCTGAGTGATTATTTAATTCAGACCGTGCTCTTTCTCTGGTTGGGTTTGGCTGCAGTCGCCACGTTCGAGGCTATTCGATGGAACGAACCATTCCTGCTGGTACCGATCATCGGACTGACGGTCAGATTACTTTTATTAAATATACACCGTGTCAGAATGAAGAATTCGTCTATTTGTTCCGCGTGCTCAATTATTTTCAACCTGACATCTCAAAATACAAATAATTGTCTACGCGGGATCACGCTGTTCTATTTTTATCCCTTCAACGTTATTTGTGTATTGAAAAAATAAACTCGCAGCTTGTGCTTCTCATGTGATCACTTGTTCATAATTGTCCTAATGCCATAGACAAATATTGTTCCGATCAGAAATCGAAGAAGTTGATAGTAATCCGATGAAATTAATCTACCTGTCTGCTCTTGATCAGCCGACTACATTAACTGTTTGCAAAACTCATTCAGTTCAGCACAAAATTGTTTGGGAATAAGAGTTCGTAATCAAAAAAAATCACTCTGAATGCGCTGGAGATACTACAATGGTCTGGGAATGCTAACAGTTCGCTGGAATTCGGAGAAGAGGCACTTGATAATTAGAGTGGAGCAATACTAAAAAAGTCAACAACAATGATTAATATTTGATTTTCAGGTCATCACCATGGCAATCTGTCTGCTCAAATTCACCGTAGCAGTGTCCACTTTGGTCTCGCCCGAATCATTCTTCGGGGAGTATGTCAAGTGAGTTACAGCTGTCATTTATTTCTTTTTTTCAGTGACCGTGAGCAACGAATCATTTTATTTTTTAGAAAGAAACGGAAAATTCTCATTTAGACTATTCAAAGATAACAAATATTAAAATGATTACAGGGAAACGCATACGCCCTCTGACCTCGACGATGAGACGAGGAGGGAAAGTGAGTCATTTTAATTATTTTTATTTTTAAATATTTTTCTTTTTCAGAAGCCGCTGCTTTCGCGAAAGTAGCCATCGGCACCTCGACACTCGTGTTTATTGTCGGTACGTCCACTTTTTCCCATTTTAATTTTTTTTTCTTTATCAAGTATTCGTGCAAGTTACAAATTTTTTCATGAAAATTTCAACTTTTCACACTGGTCTCTTTCAAATTGAAATGCCGTTTGACTTATAACTAGAATTCGAAATACGGGTGATCGTCTCTTTATTCCTCGCACTCTCTCACCGGTCAGAGAGGCGAGATAGTGTGAGAAATAGAGAGACGGTTACCCGTATTTCGAAATATTCACTGCAGGAATCCGCAACATCTTCGTGCACTCTTCCGCATACAAGATCCTCAAGGAGCGGGCAAGCCGCAAGACCGAGGATTGCGAGGGCAAGGAAGACCCCGAGATCACGGCTCCACTCAATCCCTCAAGGCCTCTTGTCGATCAGGAATTGCTGAAGAAGGCGCAGGATTGCGCATAAAATATCGTTATCGAACATTGACGCATAATATTTTCATTGAAGCATAATAGATACTACCTTTGAAACATAATTGCAATCTTTCTTCTGTCATTTCATGAATTGTGCATAATAAATATTGCTGAAGGATATTTTTTCAATTTTTCGAACAATTCAATTATATAACATTCGAAGATGATTTTCCTTTCTCCTCATTCTTTCTCTTTTCACTCGTGAGGAGTAGTCGCCTCTCACTTCTCTCGCCTTGCTCCAATAGGTTCGTTCTCTTCCTTGGTTGCATACCGACCTTTCTTAGAGGCCCAATGCCATCTCGATTTCTGTGATCATTCTCTACCGTAACCGGTCAAAATATTTAGAATGGGCAACTATCCGAGTCGCATTACTGATGCAGGAAGACCGTCGGAGAGGGAGTAAGTGTAACTACTGTATGCTAAAAAAACTCAATACGTACGTACTGCATCACATCACAGACGACCTACTGTATCCGAAAACTACAGTACCCCCATCGTGATAAATTCAGCATCCCCGTGGCATCCCCGTTGAGTCTGTCGCGTCAACGACCACTATGATTATGCCCATCGTCTACGGTCTGCTAGCGGGAACGATCGGCATCTTCTCCGTGATGTGAGTGCTCATTGAAAATACGTCTTCCGGAAATTCCGTCCGTATTCCTACCCCTGCATACTTCCCATTATGGGTTGGGTAACAGATGGGAGAATCACATAAATATTGGGGGATGTGTGGGTAAAAAGGGGAGATCTTTCACTAACATTGCGAGTATTCTGCGGCAAGAAGCGAAAATCATTATGACAAAGGCTAATCAGCCGACGTATACTGGTGTTGCCCTAACCACCTTGAGATAAATAAATCGAAACAATCTGAATTGCACAGTTTATCGCATAAACGTCTACAATTACACCGAGACTCAGACAGTTTCACAGCCACTGTCAATCTTTTCTCTTTACATGAATCACGAATCTCACTGGGTCGAAAACTGTATACTCGGGTGCTCAAACTAAAGATCAAAGATCATCACTACCGGGGGTCGTGGAATGGACTGAGAGGAGGGTACCGGAGAAAGAAGAAGGGGAACATCCTATATTTGTGGAGGGGTACGGTAGTCAATTATCGATCGAACCTATGTGTGGGGTGCTGTAGGTCACTGATCAATCGATTCTCTGTGGAATACTGTAAGGATACTGTAGGGGTGCGGTAGAGGGGTAGGGTACTGTAGGTCATCGATCGATATTGATCGATCGATCGCTTCAGAGATGATTGAAGACGACGTCGCCCACCTCGACCAGCAGACGTTCGATGAAGCCCGGATCGGAAGGGTGGGCCGTCTGAAACAGAAGGAAAATTATCACGGGAGGTCTTGAAGAATCGATCTTTTTTGGACAGGCTAGAATCGATATTTGCTGTGTACTCCACGTGAAAGTCGCAAATAAAAATGATAAATCGCATAGTCTGACCAGACCGTCCGAGGAATGAACGGTCTGGAACAGCGGGGGAATAATTCATAAAGCTGTCGCAAGAACCGAATCGACAACGTCGACGGACATCCATCTCTGCACCACTCTTCCGCATTTTCATGTTCATTGGCGGAATAAATAAACAACCACGACGGAATAACTAAATAATGAGTGAATGACAAATGGGAGGTCTTCAAGAATCGATCTTGTTATTATTGATCAAGCACGAAGCGGCATTTGTTGTGTACCCTGCGTGAAACACAATCCAAAAATGAATCATCGCTGGGAGGTGCTGCAGTACTTACCACTCGTGCATGAACAATATTATCTACGGGAATATAGTCAGTCCTTGATAGGCGGTTCTCGTAATATACCGTACCTGCATGACTGCAGTTCTAGATATCACAAAATATAGGCAGTACTCGATCGATGCTTTCTCCCTACCGTACTTGACTGAAGTCTCCTAACCCCGGAAAAAAGATCAGTTCTCGATCACCAGTTCTCGTAGTTTACCGTACCTGCATGAACGCGGTGTGTCCGCCGTGCGCGGTGAGGCACATGGCGACGTTCTCCGAGCGGGCAATGTCGTCCAGCGGCAGGGCTGGAACGAATTATTATTTTCAGCCTTTTGATCATGCTACTATCGGTAAAAAATGCTTTTTAAAGGCATCCCTTCAGCTTGTGAAACATATTGAAACACACGCTAACACGTCCGCGAACATCTTCCGAATTGCGTATTTGATGCGTTCAGTTTGCGATCGCCACTTCACCGTAATCTAGGCAAAGTCTACCGTAATCCACTCACTCTCCGGCAGCGCGAAGCAGTCATCGGCTGCATTCAGGGCGAGCAGCGGGATCGGAATGCGGTGCACTTTGTAGTAGAGAGCGGACTGCAAAGATCAAAGATCAAGAATTGTAGATCAAAGATCAAAATGTCACCTCATCAAAAATAACCTCACAGCCTCATAACAGTGCACCCACAGTTGACAATAAGCAAATGAGCAATCCAATAACAGAGATCAAAGATCAAAAGATCATAGATCAAACCTCATGATAGTATTCCTTGTAGTCTTTGAAACCGAAGAGTGGCACGACGAACGCCTTGTCGAAGTCTCTGCAAATCATTTCATTTTATTCTTGAGAATGAGTTATGTTTCATCCAGATTGCATAATAGTGACGCGACGTGCTAGTGTAATTCCATCTTGATGCATTTAGGTAAGAAAAATAAAATAACAATGCAAATGGGTTCCCCGTATTTTAAGCCATTCTAAGCGTGGGGTGCAATACGAAAGCGCCGAATTTGTGTGAACCGATAGCCTAAAATAACAGCTGGCCTTACCAGTGGGTCCCACCTGTCTTATGACTGTAAAATCGATTGCCGTTGATACACCTTTTGTTACCCTTCTAGCCTAGAATATCGTGAGATTGTTTCCCATTCCACGCGTAGCTGACCTTTGACGAACTGAGTGGAGAGAGGAGGAAGGAAGAGGCCGGGAGGAGGCTAGTGATCTACCTGCTCTCCTCTTCCCTACCTCTTCCCTTCCTCTCTCTTCCAGACAATCAATACGCTAACCAGCACATTGAGTTTGAGGAGCATTTGAAACGCACGATAATTCACTATCGAACCTGATCGTTTTCGCCTGCAGCATTGCCTCCCAGTCGACCATCTCTTCGAACATCTCCTTGTACCTGCAGAGGGGATACGATAGGGATACGGTAGCGACCTTACAAAAATACGATAGGGCTGGTAAGGATACGGTAGGGTTACTGTAGTTCTACCGTGATCGTACCGTAACCTTAGTCTCTACAAAAGCCCTGCGGAATCTCTCGTTTACAATAAAGAACTACGGAAAAGGTGTGAATTGTAAAAATAACAATTTAAATAAAAATAAATGTAAAATAACTCACGGTCTGACCATGTTCACCAGATTCTTCATAATGTTTTGATTGAAGAGAACGCGCGGCCAGAACGTTTCAATGTCCATGGTGGAGCTGGAATTATTGATTGATACTGTCCTGCCTTCCTGGCTACTGTCACCCCTACATCATCACAATCTAGAGTTGGAATATTGATTGATCAACGAAGCTTAAAATAATTATCAGTGATTAATCACAATCGACCTACAGCAGCATCAATTGATAATATTCGACCTACCGCAGAGAGTTCCAGGGCGACGATAGGATCATTGCCGCGTGCAGTCCAGTGTCCTCTGCCCGCTCGCACTTAGCCAGATGATTGTAGAGGATCATACTGGAATCAGTGATAGTTTAATGAGATACTGTAGCACTTAATCGATATCATTGTTGAAGATCATACTGCGATCAAACTATCGATAATGCGGTTGAAATTTAAAAATTGATCTTTCTCTGAATAGTTGTGTAGGTATTCTGTAGGTATTCGTCTTGTACTTGCTATGAGAGTCGCTTCGTTTTTCATCTCTTCATTATCATTTCGAGTGTTCACTACCGATTAGAGATGAATGCATGGAGTAATGTAATTTACCCTCCCAGTGAGAATCCGACTCCGAACTTCTTAGCTGCAGGGTAACGAGCGTTGATGAGCTTGATCGTCTGAAGAGAATGCTCAGGGAATATTAGAATTGAAAGATGGGAATATTTATCGCCACTATTCAGCTTCCTGCTTCTTACGTCACTTTCTGGAAATCGCATCTTTCTATTCACAATGCTCTCTCTCTCTCTCGCTAATCAAACAGACGATAGAGCATGCACAACGAGGAGGGGTGCGTGTTCGCCATATCCACCCACATCTCTAATATCATCCGTCATGTTCGCATTGTACGTCTTCGGGGTCGTTAGCTCCACGCCGCCGAGGCCTTCAATTATTTGATAAGCTGATTATGTTTCACTTCGTCTACACTACTGAAGAATTGGCTTCTTTCTAGTATATCTCGCAATCCGTTTATCAAAATCTATTGTAAATCTCGCAGTTCAAATATAGATACATACAGAGCTTTGTTGTCTACAGTTCAGTACAGTACGCTACCGTAAAGGTAAAGGTGTATCCACGTCAAGCGATTTTACGCCGTAAGACAACAAAACGTAAGACAACAAGACATAAGACAAGAGCCTGCTGTTACCCTACCGTATACCTCGGCAATTGAACGCCGCAACTCTCCATCCCTTCGCGTGCGCCTCAACAGCAGCGTGCAGCAGGTAGCCGGCCGTGTGCGTGGATCCTGACGGGGAAAAGGGGAGGCTTACGGGAGTCCATATTTTACTGGTATTGTGATTTTTTCCGCTGGTTGCGGTCACTGACGAGGATGACTGTACGTCTTTGAAGGGGCCTGATGGCGAGTTATCCGTGGACTGACAGTCAGGTTTTCAATTCCCAATAGCATGTTTCTACTGTAGCTTTCTACCGTAAACGACGATTAGAAAATCGATAATAACTCTAGCTACCGTACCCGTGATTCCGGGCAGGAACACGACAATGGGCGTGTTCTTCTTCTGGTTGGCAATCTCGTCCTTCGGGTGTAGCCAGTCGAGCGCTGATTGACCGCCGTCCGCGTACTTGACGATCTCTCTGAATCGATTGGACATATAGTTGCAGTAGAAGATAGGAGGCGGTTGAAAGAGGACATTGTAGTTCGATATTATTATTTGGAGATCTCCCTGCAATAATCGATAATTGGCGAGCTACCGTAATTCACGTCTTTAAATATGAGTAGGGGCCACAACGCAGATAGCCGTTTTTACACAAAAGAGTCAAAAGTTAGCTCAAACTATCCCCAAGGGCCTGATAACATCATACTTTTTGCCGTTTGTCAATATCTTGTCTGGCAGCCGCGCTAGAGCCCGAGAAGTGCGCGCGCAATGCACAGGGAGAGAGAAGGGAAAGGCGAGACGAGAGGGAAAGGGGCGGAGCCTAATTAGCGTGTGTCTCTCTCCCTCCCCCCGCCCTCTCGCATGCCTCTCCCCGCCCAAAAAACACAAGCCCGGGAGCAATGCTAAAAATCTAATTTTTTCTCTAAAAATCCTAAAAAAATCCAATTAGTCAGAAAATGGCTGTCCGAGCAGAACTTTCAAACTGAAACATGTCAAAACAACCCATTCCCTTCGTTTATATGCAAATTTGATCGTCTTAGCGATGTAATGTATTTCTCGGACAGTGCTCGATGGATAGGTAATGCTAACAGCTATCCATAGCACTTTAGAGCGAGTGATTTCGTTTAGAATGAAGCTTGTGTTTTTGTTTTCTCGCTTTTCGGCGAAATCGTGTCCGCACAAAGTGGGCGGAGCTTGTGGCCCCTAAATATGAGCGAAGAAGAATTCCAAAATATTCAATCGCACATGCATTGCTCCAGTTCTCAGGCTCGCACAAATAAAAAGTGTGGACAGTTTTTGGAGATGATTATGCGTTTGACTGTTCAATAGTTTCTGATTGTGAGCATTACCCTCCTCTGCTCTCGATTACGTTTCATTTTACCTCTGCCAGTCCAGCTGTGGGTGGTACCGGAACAGCTCCCGCACGATGGTCTGCGCGTATCCGAATGGACACCACCAAGTGGGCGTGTACACCTTAATTAATTAGCGCTAATTAGGATAATTATGACTTAATTATAATGACAACATCGAGGGGCATCATTTTCTGGTCAACTCGATGGATTCTCACGTGAAGTAATTTAACGACGATTTTCGAAGCTCTTCAGTACATTTAGTTTGTCCAGATATTTTTCACGCTTGTTAGATAGCCACTATCATTCATTGAAATCTTCATTATATAGAGGATGCTCGTAAAAACAATATTTTTAAATATTAAAATCCGTTTCGAGTTTGACTCACTTATTATTTTTACCTCAAGAATAGGCAAACTAAATCGATGGATTGTTGACTTTATTCATGCACGTCAATTCTTCAACTCTTCTTTCGCTCTTTGCGTCTGCTTAGAAACTCACAAAATGGCTTGAATCTTACCTCATGGATAACCTTCACTTTTTCAACGTTCCTTTTTTATACAGCAACTTGTCAGGCCAAATCATCTATTATTTCTGCTAGAATGAACCGAACCTTACCTCATGGATAATCTTCACCCTTTCCATCAGTAGATCCGCCCATTTCGTGCTGTTCTTCACATACAGCGTCGGTTTCTGGTAAATCATTAATTTAATTAGGTTAATTAATTAATTAAACTTAAATTATTTAAATCCATTCATCCCTTCACTCCTGACACCGAGCAGCACCGAGCACCGCTGCACATAGTTTACATTTATTACATATTTATCTTACAACACCGTTTACAATCTCGAGAGTGCATCGAATACTGAAAGTGAGGAAGAAAAATGCACCGGAACAGGACAAATGACAACACGAATCTTTATTATACATACAAAAATGCGATATTATGAGTGGAAAAGCTACCTGTACACATAATCTGAAACGCTGCAATAAATTAGCTACCGTACTCACACCATTAGTTATCAATCTACCATACTCGGGCGGGAATAAAGTCAGTGGTCGATGGACCGGGTATACTGTAGTCGAGCTACAGTACTACACCTCATCCGCGTCAGCCTGACACTTCAACCACGCCTCTCGATGGATGATGTGCGTGGCGCCGATCAGGATGCGGAAGTTGTTCTGCGCCGCGAGCCAGCGAAGGGCCGCCACCGGAAAATCGATAAATTAGAGCGCTACCGTGAAAAGTTTGCATTATTCCGATCAAAAGTAGATCGAAAGTCGGACCATAGATAAAACAGCATTTTTATATAAATACCAGCGACATCTAAACTAATGAGAGGAACATAGCCCGGTAATGTAGCAAGAGTGCTGCAGTGAATCATCAAGGCGTTAATGTTAAATTTCTATCAAATTCGAAAACAGGAAGCAGCAATCATCCTACAGCGTTCCCGAATAACGATGGCGATCAAACTTTCCAATGATCAAAGACATTTTTCCGACAAGTACATCTACGTTTCACTAAACACAGAAAACATCTAAAACGGGTCTCTCGTTACCGACTGATCACTACCGTAGCCTTTCATAACTACCGTACTCCCTGTAACTACCGTAAACTTTAGACTGATACAATATCGATCAATCTCCGAGCTCATTCAACACATTTTTGCATGGGTATCTCTATCCACAAACCTCTTCCTATCCTCCTCTTCCTATCCTAACCACGTGGGCTACCGTATCCCCTACCGTACCTCCGCGTACGTGACTCCGCCCACGAAGAAGGCCATGATGGCCTTCCGCATTCTACTATCCGGCCTTCTCTCAGCCGGCTGCATCGTGTGAGAGGCGGCGAACGCACGGCCGAATGTCCGCTCCGCCTCCGCGTTATTCCAGCCGCGCACCTGCGAAATTACCATCGCGTATCTTCAGTCTTCATTATTTTCCAAAGTACGCAGCAGAAAACTAGCGGGTGCCGAAAGTGTTCAATTTTTCCGCCCCTCCATCAACAAAGAGAATCGGGAATACCGTACCCCTACCGCTTCACCCAGCTACCCTAACCAATCGATAAATCAATACTCAACATCGCATCCTAGTTCACGGCGCACAGCGGGTCTCTCGTTACCGACTGATCACTACCGTAGCCTTTCATAACTACCGTACTCCCTGTAACTACCGTATCACCACTTTAACTACCGTAATCAATCAATACCGACCATCGTATCCGCGATGAGGGTGCATAGCGGCGGTGCGAACGCGCCCGAGAACACGTAGCTCATTCGGTCCGGCACCCGCAGGTTCACCGCGCCCTGCGAATGTATTAAATGATACAATACAATTATATTCAAAATATAAAATAAAAGAAACCAAGTATTTTTCTCCGTCGGTGTACTGACGATCGAGAAAATGCGCAGGCCCTCCTATGTAATGTGACCCCGTGACACGCATTCCCCGGGTGCCTATATCACAGCCCTTCACAGCGCCACAGCGCTAACACGGGAGTGACCGGAACTCACATATCCCGATTCCCGTCATTTTTTCAGGGTAGGTACCCATAAGGGAGTCTCAAAACCGTTTTCAAAAGTTGCCCAATGCATCTAGTATTTAAGTTATTTAACTTTATTAAATTCAGCGTTGATCTCGCGTGCGATCGCTCACGCTCCTATCACTGCACCCGAACTCCTCCCTCTCAACTGGCTCGGTGGTGTCGTGGTATGAGAGTGGCGTCACCATGAGGAGGGTATGGGTTCGGTCCCGCTCCCGTGCAACCTTTTGCAATTTTCTTACTAATTGGTCTTTGATCTCTAACTAGCCAGCTACGCTGGCTAGGTGTCGCCGGGTCCGACCCAGTTGGCATCGTCGCTGTCGGAAGGCTCGTGAGGCCGAGAGCAATCCGAAAAAAGATGGGATGGGGCCACTTCGTGGCCCATCCCATCTTTTTTTCGGCTTGCCCTCGGCCCCACGAGCCTTCCGACAGCGACTCGCAGACTCGCTTCGCTCGTAGGAGCGTGTGTCGCCGGGTTGTGATAGTCTTCTGCGAGTGCTTCGCGCACGCCGAGTTGTGTATTTAAAACATTGGCCAATGCATGCAAGTATAGAATGTTCAAAGTCGCGGACCCAGTTGGCATCGTTCCTCGCGAAAGGCTAGTGGGGCCTCGGGCGATCCGAAAAAAAAGACGGGAGTGCTTCGCGTCGCCGGGTTATGTATTTAGGACATCGGTCAACACATTTTAAAATGAAAAATTAATTTATTTTTTGGAATAGCATTCCACAAATTCCAATCATGTGTCGATTAGGAGGATCATATTGTTGAGGGGATTGGTCATCGTCGTGTAGCCACCATTGCCCATCCGATTCTTCTCTTGTGTATGTCACATAATGCCCGCTCGACCAGTGAGCTTCAACATATCGGACAAGCAGGAGGCTTGTCCGAAATGTTGAAGTACACCGACAACTTGCCATCTCTCGCCTACAATTCTCAAATAGCCAGTATGACCCAGTTGGCATCGTCCCTCGCGAAAGGCTCGTGGGGCCTCGGGCGATCCGAAAAAAGATGGGATGGGGCTCCGCCCCATCCCATCTTTTTGTCGGATCGCCCTCGGCCCCTCGAGCCTTCCGCCAGGGACTCGCAGGCTCGCTTCGCTCGCAGAAAAGTGCGTCACCGGGTTGTGATAGTCGTCTGCGAGTGCTTCGCTTCGCCGGGTTATGTATTTAAAACATTGATATATAGAATAGTATAGAATATTCTGAAAAACAAAAAAAATATCAAGGAAAACATCATTCTGAAAAACACGGAAAAACGAGTTATTGCCTAAGGATTACGTCATATTTCGTAAGGATGATGAAATTCATTCAAAATTTAGTGGCGCTACACTTGCTGGTTCGTTTGAGCCTAAGTTCGCCTCGATTGGACGCTTTTGCGCTGAGTTACACGCGAAAATGAGTTATTGCCTAAGGATTACGTAATTTTTCGTAAGGATGATAAAATTCATTCCAAATTTAGTGGCGCTACACTTACCGGTTCGTATGAGCCTATGCACTTCTCGATTGGTCGATTTTGGGCTGAGTTAAGCGCGAAAAATGAGTTATTGCCTAGGGATTACGTAATATTTCGTAAGGAGGATGATGAAATTCATTCACAATTTAGTGGCGCTACACTTACCGGTTCGTATGAGCCTATGCACTTCTCGATTGGTCGATTTTGGGCTGAGTTAAGCGCGAAAAATGAGTTATTGCCTAGGGATTACGTCATATTTCGTAAGGATGATGAAATTCATTCAAAATTTAGTGGCGCTACACTTACCGGTTCGATTGAGCCTAAGCACGTCTCGATTGGTCGAGTTTGCGCTGAGTTACGCGCGAAATAGCGAGTTATTGCCTAAGAATTGCGTCATATTACGTAATGATGACGAAATTTGTGTGAAAAGTGAAAGTCCACTTCATGACGAGTCGTTTGGAATGTTGCATGCCTGATTCGGTTGAGTTCCCAGCGAAAAAGGCGCGAAAAACGGTGTAGAAGTGAATTTCGTCATATTACGTAATGATGATGAAATTTTTTTTGCAAAAAGTTTGCCTGTCCACGAGGAGTCTAATGGTACCGGAGATAGACGTGTACGATCAGTTTGAGCCGAGTTATGGGCAAAAAACGAAAGCGTGACAGACGTTACACACAGACAGACAGACAGACAGACAGACAAACAGACAGACAGACACTAAGATATGTGACTTATCAAGGAACTTGGAAATTTCATGACATTTTACGTTTTGGTAGGACAGTATGTGCCACCTTCATGATTTATGAACATTTGTGAACACTTTTTGTGAAAACGTGAAGATGTGAAGATGAACGTGAAGAAAATGTGAATGTGAAGTGAGAGACCGGTCACTTTGCATTGGCGAGGGAGAAGGAATGAGGCTAATTAAATTAACTCGGCGAGTGGATTTGACTCGCGAGTGCGAACAAAGGAATCCACTCGTGAGTGGATTTCTCATTTTCCACTCGCAAGTGCCGAGTCAATCGGAATAACAACTCTACTGTCCAGTGGTCGTCAGTGAACGAAAAATGTTCGAAGAAAAAAATTCATGAAGAGTTCACAAATGTTCATAAATCATGAAGGTTGCACATACTATCCTACCAAAACATAAAATTTCAACAAATTTCCAAGTTAGAGATCAAAGACCAATTTGCAAAAAAAAATGCAAAAGATTGCGCGGGGGCGGGACCGAACCCATACCCTTTTCATGTTGACGCCACTCCCATACCACTACACTACCGAGCCAGTTGAGAGGCAAGAGTTCGGGTGCAGTGATAGGCGCGTGAACGATCGCACGCGAGATCAACGCTGAATTTTATAAAGTTAAATAACTTAAATACTGGATGCATTGGGCAACTTTTGAAAACGGTTTTGAGACTCCCTTAGGGGTACCTACCCTGAAAAAATGATGGGGATCGGGATATGTGAGTTCCGGTCACTCCCGTGTAAGGTTTTTTAATGACAAATATGCTATCAATCAATTACAACTAGTTCCCAATATCTCTACCTCCAAAAAAAATATTAGCTCAAATGATCCAATCTATCTCCCATATTGAGCGGCAGAATGAAGCAGTAGAGCTCAATCTAACCTAACGCCGTGACTCGGAATCACCGGGTGGGAAATTCACAGCGTAACGGTATTCAGAGCTCATAAAAGATGGCAGCATTATCAATCACGTTCATCTCATTGCTAATATGTATAACCTATGAGGCCCAAATTCACCAAGTAACTTTCTTACTGATTCCCCACAAACGTGCGCTCTACAGATAAACCTACGTAAATTTTCAGTGCAAATTCACATAATAAAACAATTAACGTAAATAAATAAGTACCTGCTGGGCGCTGGGCACCAGTCCGAGTCGCTTCACCATGAAGGGCAGCGAGGGAATGGGCGGGCCGGAGGAGGCGGGGCCATGAGACGGCGACGACCCGGCTGCGGCTGCTGCAGCTGCTGCAGGCAGTGAGGAGAGCAGCTGCAATGGGGCATACATGAAAAAATTAGGCGCCCAAAATCTTCGGAAACCGGGAAAGTCTAGAGCGTCTTGATCCCTCACCACGCCTCAGCATCCCCTAACTCGGCACGTCTAGAACACCATTTGTTCACCTCTCTCGCGTCTCCTCCGCCCCTTCCGCCCGCTCCCTCCTCTCTCAGTTTCGACAACGGCGACGGCTTCACGAACAGCAGACGACGGGCGCACAGCGAGTGCAGGATCTGAGCGGGTTTTATTGTTATTGTGGTTGTAGTTGTTATTATTGCTGATTGTTGTTATTATGACTGTTGTTTTGAGATTCCTGATGGAAGGACGATTGTGCGAGACGTATGCACACACCATTACTAGCCTGGGTGAGACAAGGAATCGGCTAGTGTCAATACTCTAGCTGACATGCGAGTCTCTACACGAGACTCACATGTCGTGTCACGAGTAGAGATGGGAATCCAAGAGGCAAGAGGGGCGAATGTATGCAAAGTGAGCCGCGCTCTTGTACAAGAGTGAGAGGGAATGGCCACTCTTGTACAAGAGTGAGCGCTCTTGCACAAGAGTAAAAGCAGAAATCAAGGAATTTCGGCGAATTTTTCGCGCAGATGAGATAAATAGGCTGTTAATAGTAATAATAAACCATTTTCACAAAAAAACCGGCTGAAATTCATTCATTTTTGCTCTTGCTCTTGTGCAAGAGCGCTCACTCTTGTACAAGAGTGGCCATTCCCTCTCACTCTTGTACAAGAGCGCGGCTCACTTTGCATACATTCGCCCCTCTTGCCTCTTGGATTCCCATCTCTAGTCACGAGTTATGTTTTCGGTTTTCACGCTTTCGATGGCACGTATTCACGAACAATGAACTCAACATCTATGGAGAAAGTGTGTAACATCGAAGCGCTGTTGATTGAATATTTCAAAACTATTTGCGAAATTAAATAAATAATAATAATAATAATAATAAAATACTCACGGGTAGGGTGTCGAAACCGTACGCGTGGAGAAACGACTCACGGAAGGACGTGAAGATCTGTAAATTGCATATTGCATATCCAAAAAATAATAACTAGATTGAAGCACGAATGGTATTGTCCAACCTCGTAAATCCCTTCGTAATTCGTGTTTTCTCTCATTTTTTCAAATTTACTATATTTGGTGTTAGATTTGAACGAAACACCAGTAATCCTGTTCAAATTACTCCAAAACAATCATTTCTCGATACATCTACAGTACCCCTCCTCCTACCGTAATCCCTCAGGATCCTCACCTTCTGTGGCAGTCCGCACGAGGCGAGCGAGGCGAGACAGGCAAGCGCCAGCACCTAAATCGATCGATAATTATACCGTAATTGTCCGCTACCGTATCCTATAAAATCCTACCCATTCAATATTCTAAAAGTTTGATCCATTTTTGATTCCTGGATAAAGAATTCGGCCTTCTTTTCCCGGTGGTGTGCGACAGACCAGACCAAAAAGGGCACTACTGCAGAAGCCCAGAACGCCCAACTAATCGTTTTTAGACTAGCCGATTTTAGACCCATTCTGGGCTTCTGCAGTAGAGCCCTAAAAAGTACTCTACACCAGAAAGTTTTGTAGTAGATCAATAAACCCTGATGGTCTACCGTATCCAATCGATAAATGCAAGCTACTGTACCTGCCACGGCGACTGCTCCGCAAGCATTGAGTCCTCGAGGAATTCGAGAACCTGGAAAGCAGGGAGGTTTGCGTTTCACGGTCACCACTTAGAGACACATTTTCGCTCTGCCACAATATTACCGTGAGAATTCTTCTCAAAATCAAAACAAAATTCCATAAACAATCACAGCTTATTACAGGGGTAATTTTTCAGAGATCCAGTTACCAACCCATTCCGACTATCTCCATTTACATTTCACGAACCCATCATACCAATCACTATTTGCAATGCTACAATACAATCATCGTCGCGTTTGTGTCAAACAACCACAACAACAACAACCAAAGATTAAAGCTCAAAGATCGAAGATCATCGAACCTGATTCATGTCCGCCTGTCCGGCCACAAGGGCGTGCTCCAGTCCGAGTCGCTCGCTCGCCGACCCGCTCCCACTCCGCTCAAGGAGCACCTGTAAGGAAAGCAGCGTTCACTTTTGTAAGTTCAAATTGTAACCCTGGTCTTGCAACCTTTTTAACCTGGTAAGATTTCAGTTGTTTTAGATATTAGTGATTGCAAGGCGTAAACAATGCTATCGACCTTGTTAGATGAGAAAAATCCCACATCTCGCGCACATAAAGTTACAATAAGCCGCATATGTGTAAACAACAATTTCGCGAAACCCCGTTTCATGTTTCACTTGTACCACACATCCGCGTCATCTCGTGAATTGATCAATGTTAGTGCAATGTATTCTTCTAGAAAATAAATACTAAAATAAAAGTGTACAAAATATGACTCACTTCGCACGCGCAGATGTGTGTCTCCAGCTGGCGATGTCGCGTCTTCAGTGTCTTCAGCTCACTCGACACGAATGCCTTAAATAAGCAATTTGATTACATTAATTAATTAATAATAATTAGCACATTTTCTACAGTCATTGTTGCCTGAACGATTTAATCCATGTGATGTTAGGTCTCACTAGTTTCTCAAATTGCTCCGCGAACGTCAAACAACAACAATACATAGGGGTAATCAATTCCAACCAAACACGCTTTCGCTTGCATCTCAACTATTACGACCAACTTGACTCTGAATATCTGCGTTCCACAATATTGACGAATACCCTACAGCGACATTGTGCACAGTAATTGGCTAATCTTAAGTTGCAAAAAAATTAAATTAAATAAATTAATGTTCTTACCTTCACATCTGCCAGCGCGTCCAGCTGCGCGCCCTTGTCGTAGGAGGCCTGAGGATATTAAATTTATTAAAATAAATAATAACATATTTAAATGATTAAATTACAATTGTATGTTATTTATGAACAACTATCCCATGGACACTCACAGTTTTCTTGACACATTCGCAGAGCCCGAAGCTACCAGGTGATACAGTACTTGAATATTTAAGGTGCTTCCTCTACAGTATCCGTCTCTACCGTAATCCCCCGACCGTACCTGTATCTCTCTCGCTTTCGCGCTCAACCACGGGAAGACGGCCGTCATGTGCATGTTCCGCACGGAAGCGAAGACGCCGTCGTTGTTGTCGAGCACCACGATTGAGGACTGCAATTTGATTAACTAATTAAGAGACCATCCACGAGAGAACGTACCTACCCCACGGACGGCTTTTATGCAACCCCGGCCAATATTTCACGGGTGATGTTCTCATACCAAGTGCTGATATTTGGCCCAATATGAAGGATTCTAGTGCACTCTCCGAGAAACGCCAGGCTCGGGCAAAAAAATGCGAATTTTTCAACTTTGAAAAATGTATGTTCTGAAATACTATATAGACGTATTTTTAGGCGTAGATTCCTAAAAAAACACTTTCAGAGCGATTGGATAACTTCTAGATTGCGAAATGGGCGATTTTCTTTGTTTTTTGGCCGCCCTGTGAAAAAACATAGTAGGAAGGGAACTTCTCACCCAGAAATTCGGAATCTACGTAAAAAATTACATATGTCCTGATTTTTCATATTTTTAATAACTCCGCGCCGGAAGTTATTGACATTTGAACAAAACGATTTACGTCAAAATGGTCCAACATCTACATACTTTTCGTCATAACTGGAACCAATGTTGATGAAAATGCTTGAAATTTTCAATTTTTACATAACTTTTTATGCTCTTTCGAATGAGCTATCACATGATAGGGATATCTGAAATTCATTTTTCGAGAGATCAAGATCAAAGATCAAAAATTTTGGGATTAAAGTTCAAAAATCGTAAATATCGTCCCTAGGGGTCATGCAGGTGAAGTTTGAGCACCGGGTGATGATTTTTGATGTTTTTGTGCCCTTTCTTGCATCGACATTTTCACATAAGGGTCCCCCTTATGTGATACAAGTTCCACCATGACCTAACCCCCAATTTTGGACGGTGAACCCGGGTACGTTGAAGGGGGGGAACTCTCCCGGGTGGGCTCCCCCAGCGGTCCGCTTGGGCACCTATGCGCACACCTCCTCTCGTGTATTGCCACAACTAGAGAATTTAAAAATAACAGTTATCAATGAAACACCAACTATGCGTGTCTTTCGCACTTTTCATATTTTCATTAGATTAGTTTCGTCGGGAACTCAGAATACCATCAAATTGAACCTTCAAAAATCATCGCATACAATCATTGAAACACAAGGTGGCCTGCCACTAACAAAGATGGGCAAACCCCTTTTCCAATACCCAACCGATACTCCCTACCGTACCCTCTCACTCGACCGTACCTTGCTGCTTTTGCCTCCTCCTCCTCCTCCCTCCTCTTCCTTCATGCTCGCTCGCAGTCGATCCTCTACCTCCTGCCCGAATTGCACCTGACAGGACGAGTTGATCGATACCGAATATGCCAATATAGTATCTAGAATTAGCTAACATCGCCTACAGTGCACTTGCACAATACTCGTCTCCTGAGAACAACTACCCATCCTACAACTCCTGGATTCCGCACTTTTCGTACTCCACCCCCCTACTGTACCTTTCCAATATCTTACCGTGACCTCACCTACCGTACATTTCCACCCTCCTACTGTAGCCTCACCTACCCTAACTCAGCCACACCGTAACCCTAATTCACCCCCTCATACCGTAACCCTAATCCACCCCTCCTACCGTACCTTGCCGCAGCGTATCCGAAACGCGTCGTGCAGCATCGACTCGTACGTAAGCCCGCTCATCAGCACGGTCGCCGGGTCGAGGCTCCTGCCAAGTTAATTAATTGGATTGTTAATTAACTAATTAATTAGTTAAAATTAATGAGTTTTATTTATAGCGCAAACACGACGAACTAATTGCCCTACAACACCCTACAGCAATCTTTCATGTGACGGTGAGACACAGTATCACCTTGATGAAATATTCTTTATTTGTTTGCCTGCATATTCAAGCGCCTATTCAAAATTAAACCGAAGTTAGTGTTTTATTTATATTTTAGCCTCATACACACACATTAGCCTCCGTAACATATCTCTTATTATGCCGATCTTGTGACGCCGTGATTCACCTACTTGCATTAGCCAGTTTATATCACAGCATTAGACTACTATAGCACACTAGCTCAACAAATTCCGTGTCTACTGTCGCCGTACTCGTAGGGCTAATCCCGGGCTACCGTACCTGTCCAGGAGGAAGAGATGGGAGATGGGCTGGTCGGCGAGGGCGCGCGGCTCGCCCCGGTCCGCGTACAGTACCTGCAGTGTGATATTGCGATTACAGCGCCAGACGAGACCAGTAGAGAAGTACCAGGACGTACCGTACCAGAGGAGGGTACAAGAGCGGATTTCTTGAGGGCAACAAATGTGAATATCGACATTTTACTCCATATTTTCGGGTGTACACACTTAATTGAATTTTAATTGAAATTTCGAAATAAGCAATTCTAGCCATGCACTTTTCTAATCCGCCGATTGAGGTTTCACAAATACTACACAACGGGGTGCTGATCGATAATACAATGTCGAATTGACAAAGAACCGAAAATTACAAATCTATTTGATTGTCTAAATTGCGCCAATTGATGTTTCACCGTTACTACACAAGCAAGTAGTGATCGCTATTGCAATTGAAAATGGCAAATTGATTCAATTGTCTCAACAGGGCATGTTGCTGCTTCGCCCACCACTAATATTTTATAACATTTAAATAACATAATTAATTAATTCTGACCTTCATCATCTTCGACACTCGCTCCGCGGCCTCGCCCACCCGTAGATCGTGGGGAACTGAAAATCGAAATGTATTTCAAATTTTGTTTCGTTTCACCCATCCCACAAGATCCCTACTCAATAGGCAGAGCTAATCAGCCTCTGAATTTCTCTTCGCAATATCAATCAGGAAAAGCATTGCACTTTTGCACACAGCAGACTGCACTCCGCCGTCAATCAATAGTCTACCGTAACCTCTATTCCCCTACCGTACAAGCACTGTAGCTGCTCCATTTACTACCTACCGTATCCTCTCGCTACCGTATCACTCAAACGCATTCCCCTTCCGTATCAATAGTCTACTGTATCCCCATTTTCTCTACCGTATCTCCTACCATACCTGCCCGTACAGACTCTGCAGCTGGTACAGCGACTGCGCGACCGAGTAGTACTCCGTCTGCCGCGACTGCGGCAGCTCCAGCGAGAACAGATCGGCTGCAAAGAAGAGGTTAATCAGACCACCATGAAATTGATTTTTAAGCCAATAGACCTCAGATCAGCCATCGCCACGCCCATCCTAACCCTTCGTACCACACATCTTGGACAGCGCGATAGCACCTCCGCAACTACCGTACCCCTCCTGCCCACCGTACCCTCCCACCTACCGTACCCTCCCACTTCTACCGTACCTTCAATCGGCAGCATCGGTAGGGCGATGTGACCTCCACAACTACCGTATTCCTCCCACCCACCGTAATCCCCTTCCTACCGTACCTTCGATCGGGAGCATCGGCAGGGCGAGGGCGGACTGGTCGACGGCGCCGTACACGCCCGCACGCTCCAGTTCCCGATCCGCCATCGGCAGCAGCCGGTCCACCCAGATCACCTGAGGATTACGGTATGTATTGATTACGGTATCACGGTTTATGATTACGGTAGCTTAAGCAGGATACGGTATGCTCATGAGGGTACGGTAGGTTGGGTTACGATATTACGGCAGATTTATCGATTGATGACGCGATCGAAAATATACATTGGCTACAGGAATCCACCCAGATAACCTGTGAGGATTTCGGTAGGTATTAATTTATTGATTGATGACGCAATAATCCCCAGACAGCTTGTGATCGCAAAGAAACCGAAGGTAGCAGACGATCCACCCAGATCACCTGAGGATTACGGTAAGTATTGATTAGAGAAGAGCATTCTACATCTATCGATCTACTGGAATTGCGCAAAAATTTGTTTTACTACGGAGAAGACGTAAATCATTCAGAACCGATTCTCCGCTGACCTATAATAACCATGAAACACGAGAGCTACTGGAAGTTAGAAAAGGACAAAACGCAGTTTTCATTTTATTATTTAAGGATTTTTGAGGTCCAAATAAACTATTCAAATCACAACAATCGCAGACAGCTGACAACACGAGACCTACTGGACACAATTGTCGTTAATCTTTCGCAATTCAATGTTGATTATTTGATTTTACATACTCACTGGAAGAGTGAAATCACTCGTACACATTAATCGCCGATCTAACAATACCGTCGAAACACGAAATCAGATGGGTGAGAACTCCTGAATCTTATCTCAAAAAAACTGCTTCCGCGCTACGCCCCTGGATAAGAACTAATTTGATTCAACTGAAAGATCAAGGATTAAAGATCAAAGGTCAATCTCACCGCAGCGGGCGTCGCTTCATCCGATCGGAGAAAGGCCGCCAGTAGGCGCGCATTTGGCAGGGAGCATCTGTAAATTAGATAACTAACTAATTAATTATGTCAAATTATTTCATGTACTTCGACTGTTTTATCTGCCGTCATTCACTATATTCTAATAAAATACTGAATCGGATAATTTTTAAAAAAAACTCTACTCCATCACCCTCCTCCCCCAAATGCAAATTTAAACTAGTGATTCCGCGTTGCATTGCTCTACAATATCCACACGACAGTTAATTCATCAAAATCATGAGGAATACCCCAGCTGTCCAACTGTTTAGCTAGTGATTCTGCGCTTCACTTCTATCTTATTTAGTTCATCGACCAACCTCATGAGGAACACTCTCGTCGCCCATCAACCCCTAAATCCCTAATGTAGCTAGTGATTCCGTGTTTCATTACTTAGTTAAGTCACCAACCTCATGAGGAACACTCTCGTCGCTCGTCGCCTCCCTCCACGTCGGACGACGGCAGCGACCCGTCCTTGCTGCAATTAATAAATAATTAATTAATTAACTAATTAAGTAATTAAATAATGAAATGTATTATTACATACACTACACGGCAATTTTTTCCGACAGTACCGTATTTTCATGGTCCACTTCATTGCTGTATTTATCAAGTAATTAAACGCTGCTTTCCTCTAGGAAATGTTCATATCTCTCCTTCCAACAGCCCCTCTTCCATAGGTGCCCACGGCGGTCCGCAGGGGGAGGGCTCCCCCCAGCGGTCCGCTTGGGCACCTATGCCCTCTTCCATCGTTTTCATTAGCTTTCCTGGCCCCACTCTCTGAATGAATGATGCACTGAACTCTTCAACTCGCGAGGCCTATTCATCACTTCATCCCATCTTTCTATCTGCCAGAATTCCTAGCTCCCACTTTCGCCGACCTCGAGTCCAAGGTCCAATGCCTCTCTCAACGAACAATGGTCTCTCGACGGTCAGACAGAGCGGGAGAGCATTGGTAAATGAGAGAGCCACACGCTTGCCCCTCTGCCTCCATTCAATTTCCCCCACGCGCTTCGCTGTTACAGCCTCGTTACTTGTTCCTGATTCAACCACATCCTTCAATAACGTCGACACTGTTTTTCCAATAAAGTCACCAAAATTCAACAAAACCTGTACCAATCGTGCCAATCTTCGATTAGACTACTTGGCATGCCAGACAGCCATTTGCGCATTCCTCGCTAGTTATTCTTTGTTTCAGAGACCTTTTGCCCTCCTAATCCACCCTTCTCTCTACCCACTGCTGAGCTACCAATGTCATAGTTTTTTGGGTTGCGGTTCGGCGGAGTTGTTTTCGCGACAAAAAATTCGGAGCTCCGCGCCCTTTGCGGGTCTGCGTAGTGTTATTTTATCCGAATGCGGTTCCCGAACCTTTTGCGGATCCCCGGGAAACTATGACATCGAAGCTCACCAGTGTCTCTACCTCCGAGTGTCCCTTACACTCTGCACCATGGAAAAGGTGCACGGGCGTTTCATGTGAATGAGAAGAGGGTTAGGATGAGCGATTGAAGAACAGTGATCTCTGATTAGTGCCGCACAGAATGCACAACAAGAGTTATTTTACGTGTTCTATCACTGATCAGAGGTTCGAGATAACTAATATAAAGAGACATTTACACGTATTTTGTACTCTGGAAGACCAGTGGAGTCTGATTACTGTCGGAGCGTGTAAATTCGGAGTGAAAGAATATTAGAATATTACCGATGCATAGATTCGACAGGTGCAGAGTACATTTCAGATAACATTTAGAATCAACGCTGTTCGTGGGTTTTGTTTGGATAAAATCAATGAAATTCAAATTCGCACTCCATCATACTCACGTTTCATCCTCACTACTATCCTAAATCAGATCCAATCTGGCAGTGGATTAGTGTCAGTCTATACAACACAAAAAAAGTACCACGGAACCAGGTTGTCTGTTGCTTCAACCTCTGTTTCAACTTCAATTCTTTCTGCAAACTCCCATACTTTCACAGCGTCCCTACTCAGAACACTGCTGCCACTATCTCCATTCCCTCCTTCGTCTCCCCTCGTCCCCACTCCTCTCCCCGACCGTTATCACGTTTCTAAAACCCAATCTCCCTGCTCTCGCCCACTGATAAGCTGCAGTGATCAGCCTAGCGCATCGAGCATCACACCATATTTCTCTCCGCGTCTCTCTTCGTTTCCCACAATCTCTCGCTGGTCAGAGCAGCGAGAGAGCATGGAAACGCAAGAGTCAGGCCATTTTCAGCCCTCGTCAATAGTGATATCAGCCCCATGATAAGCCCATTTTTCACACAGAGCAGACTCGATCTAGGCAGACAGAAGGCTCATCCACATTCAGACACTCTCATTAGTCTAGAAAATAATATTGTTATTTGAATTAAAACCGCAAATGCTACTGCCAGTTTGGGTCCGATTTTGAGCTTGTAGTAAGGATGAAACTGGCATGTGGCTGGCGGCTGAACATGAATTTCATTCATTTTTTTTCAAGCAACAACTCTGAATTCAAATAATCTCATACATCACGATTAGCGGAACGTGTCTGGCACGTAAAAATACCAAATCGTATTATCACCGTGTTGTTCACCGTTTCCCCACAAATCTCTGACGAATATCCCCACTCTTTATCAAAACAAGATAGAACGAGCAGTAATGACTCTCCTTCTTTTCCGTTATCTCTCGCTGCTGTCTTACTGGGAAACCAGACTGAGTAGAGATTTGTTCTTACTGTATCGACGCAATAGTGAGAAGAGATTACAATTACAGGTGTGTGTGCCATTTTCCCGTTAACTCGTAACGAACGATGAGAAAGTACCATTCTAATGTCGTCTATTCCCATTGTTTTACTGCCAGGGTTGAAGGTTGCAGCGTGCTCCTCTGGCCAGATCTATCGTATCTACATTCTACACCCACACAACTACCGTAACCTGCATCATTACCGTACTCTAGTAATCATTACACATCACGCCATCAAGTAAAGGCCGCAAATCGCGGACAAAGAGAGACGAGAAAGACAAGGGCAGCAAGATAACGGCTATAGATAGCAAGCACTAGGGTTCAGCGCGCGCTTATCGATTTCAATTTCACCAGTTACCGTACTCACACTCCTTACAGTAAACCGAAACAAACAGGGTCAAAGTCTATCGGGAAAGCCGTTTTCACGAAAGATCAGCGCTTACTTCAGCAATACCTAGCGATAACGGATCATTGCGGGCATTTTGCATCAGCCGGATCAGTCATCAATGCGAATTCAGCGGAATGCAGCAGCATTAACAGATTGAATTTATCAACAACTAGAAATATGCCATATCAACCTAGACCAACCCAATCAATACGTTTATTTGGGAACTCTATCAATAAGCAATCGTATACCGTAATCCAAGGGCCTACCGCAATCAATAAAAGCTACCGTACCTGATCGTGAACACACGGAGACAGCCGTGCTTGGCGAGCAGCGACATGGACGCCACCTTGTCGAGCGGCCGCAGCAGGCACTGCTCCACCTGAATTGGTTCATTAATTACATAATTAGTACCACTAATTGAAAAAAACGGAAGAAAAATGGTTGAAATGCACCAAGTTTACATAGGATTAATTAAAATAGTAAAAACTTTTCAATTTAGTCGCAAAGTACTCGAAAATGTAACTAGTTGACTTTGCGTTTCGCACTGTCTAGAATAGCGATAGATTTCGATGAAATACAATAGATAGCAATTCGATTACCCGAATAAAAAATTACTAATTATAATATAAATAAATAAACAACCACTCACGAGCAGATGTTTCGGGCCGGGCAGGGACTCCAGTCTGTGGACGAGGTCGCCCCTGGCCACCTCGATCGTCAGCCGCAGGTCATCGTCCATGCCCCCTCAGGGCTAATAACAATAACAAACATAACAACACACAATAACAATAACAACACGAGAACAAGGCGCGCGTTGTGTGCTCGGTGCTCAGTTTCAGTTTCATGTTTCCATCCCCGGTTCGTTTAGGTTTCAGTCCGCGCTCAAACCTGGGCTGCGAAGCGGGAGTAGATGAATAGGGCGATGGGCACCGCGCCCAGTAGGGCCAAGATGAGCTCAAGCATGGCCCGTACTGCCGCTCTTCTGGATTTGGGCATTAGGAATGGGCACGTTTTTCGATAAATTCGCACCACTTTACGGTCCCGAACGATGAAATTTGAATAAATTTAAGGCAAAACCTTGCCCGGGACAGTAAAGTAGTGAAACGCTCCCGTCCCTGCGGCTGTTTGTGACGATGCACTCAAAATGTTTCGCCAGCGACCATAACATCGAGCGCAAGTTGGGTGCGCCTCGTCAAAACAACAGCCGCAGAGTTCTAGGGCAGAGACGTTATGGATAAAGGAGGCGAGAAAAATTCTGAGCAGAAAGAGTGAGGCGAGCAGAAGATAAGCTCCTCCCATCCAACGGGCGCTTGTGTCTCTTTCTATCTCGCCACAGCAGTCGTCGCGGCGGGGGCTACTCAGTGCAGTGAAAGATGCACAGAGAGAGCGAGTGAGGGAAGGGGGGGGGGGCGAGCGGGGACGCGCCTGCTGTTGCAGAACCCCCATTGAAACTTGTGGCACAAGAACGAGAGAAGAGCGAGCAACAAGAGAACTTCCGCTCCTAGCAGAACAACGCGCGCTCTGAACAGAACCGAACCTGATGGAAATGTGCCAAATCGATAGGGCAACATCATGAAAACTGAAAATTAGCACCAGAACACGCAAAAATCGATAATTATGCGAAAAATCAACAGTATCGAAAGACTACAAACTACGAATTCGGGTATTCCTACCGTACTTGCTCAGTTCGTTGAGTCAGATTTTGTGAATTGTTATTTTTTCAATTTAAATTTCATTTATATAAATTATGATAAATTGCACTTGACAAATCATAAAAAAAAAAATAAAATATCGCAAGCCGAATTTATCAATGAATGTCCTAATAAACTATTACGCCACCTCTTGCCTCATGATGCAGTCCCAAGCGATGCTCCGCCCCTTTTGCCGCACCTCCGCCGCCTTTCGCAATCCCGTTGCGACTAGCACGCGTGCAGCCTATGTAGCACCTTTTTAACATTTTGTTGTCGGTGTCCAAGCACCTCTCCAGTGGGGGCACCCACTGTCGAGATCCTGCCTGATGCAGCCAGCTCATGCAGCTGCAGCAGCAGCATGTGAGAGGTAGCCCCAGTCGACCCCTAGTGGTCCCACCCTGCTCCCTGATACCCGGGGACGCCCTGGGGCCAAACTTTTGGTCTGCCACTACCGTCGAGTGTGGCTATTAGCTAAACGAGCTCAATGCGAAATAACAGATAAGGTTGCAGAAATCGATGTACCCAATCGACTTTTATCATGCGTTTTTGTGCACAGCACCCATCAACTATTCTAGTCATTCCGTTTTTCTCAGTTTGATTACTCTATTTTTCAGTACTGTATCATAAGCAATTGGCGAAAAAATGAGTAGGCTTCAAACCCGTGAAGAGGCAGACAACGAACATGTAAATTCAGCCTGTGATTACAATGATTGGTCCAATGATCCAATCGGTATCATTGAATGATTGGAAAATTCAAGAATACGGTAGTCGTGTCAAATCGAATTTTTATTTGCTGTATTACGGTATGGAAACTCGTCAAACTTAGTTCTAGGCACCGGTCCTCTAGCCGGTTCTCAGTCGATTTTTTCCTCGAAAAATCGAATATTCGCGAATTTTGTTCCCATTCCCGTCGTCCTTAGTTGTTTTCTTGCCCTCATCTGTATGGATCTTAGGAAGGCCTTTTGTGTGCGCTTCCAATACGCATCCTTCACGCTTTGGCGCGATTTTCCTGTGGTGTTTACCGATTTACGCACTCTTGTGCCCTCCGAAATAATAAGTATGGTCCATAACATTGCACCTTCTTCCCTCCCTTCCTCGAGCAGCCGAATATTGGTCCATTCCAGTAATAGTTAGTTGTTTGCATACCATCCTATGTGTCGATCGTAACGTATCTTTCCTGCCCGGCGCTATTCGTCCGCTATTTCCACAATTTACGCGCCAAAATAGCAGTGCAAATAGTAGTGCGAACTTGTGAACTATTGAATATACAATACCATTGCTCCCTCTGCTCTCCCTTCTTCGCGTGAGGCGCGAGGTATTCACCATACATGCACTGATACTTGCGAATGAATTTTCGATTTTAATTTAGCATTTAAATTTAACTCCCCCTTCCATTCTCTCCTTTTCATTTTTCCCACCCGCTGCAACTTTAAACTTGCCACCTTTTCTGACATTGAGCAACTAGCGCTGGGGCTCACTAATTCCAATTCTGATCTTCTCAAGTAGTGCCATGGCACGCCAGCAAACTTAATATCTATGTATATCAATTTTTACACCGTTCCAATCTCTCATTTAATCAGCTTTAGTAATATGCCATTGCCTCAGTTATTTCTTCTTGATTAATTAACCAATATGCTTACAGTAGCTCGAATGGCAGCTCACTTCCCTGCAACCGACCAGTTTCACATCTATATCAAGAATCAGCAAGACGACCGTGAGGGGAAATATAATGCGACGAGGAGAACAACGGGCATGCAAAGGTGAATCCGATCGATAGCTTACGATTACGGTAACTTTATCTGAAAATTGGTTTTTTGAAATACGATTACAAATTAGCAAATTTTTTTAAACCCCTTTTCGTCATTGAATTGTGCCGTTGTTCTTTTCTCTATCCTTCCTCATTCCTTCGATAGATCCTTCGATAGACGCGTTTTTGGCAGAGTTCCATTTCACTGACCATAGCCATAGCCAAACTCGCTCACGTGCTCTCTCGCTAACCCCCCTGTAGAACACCGTAAGACACGATGCCTGGAATCGATTGCCAGCTTGACCCACAGGAACATTGCCACCCGCAGGAACATTGCCAATTCACTGTAAAATATACAATTAAACTTTTCTGAATACTGAATACAGTGATTGCAATTACTGATTTTTTTAAATTGTTTTCAGATGCACGTGGGCAAGCATCGAGAAGGGATTGGCCTCGACTGCACTCTGGTGGAGGTCGTCAAGCCGCTCAACTACTATGTCTAAGCTAAGTTCCGCATTTCACACGCCGCAGTGTGGTTGTGCACCGGGCGCTTGTCGCCCCATCAAGAGGAGCAATCGAAGGATGGACCGGAGTAGCCGCCACACACCGCAGTGTGGTTGTGTACCGGGCGCTTGTCGCCCCATCAAGAGGAGCAATCGAAGGATGGACCGGAGTAGCCGTCACACACCGCAGTGTGGTTGTGCACCGGGCGCTTGTCGCCCCATCAAGAGGAGCAATCGAAGGATGGACCGGAGTAGCCGCCACACACCGCAGTGTGGTTGTGCACCGGGCGCTTGTCGCCCCATCAAGAGGAGCAATCGAAGGATGGACCGGAGTAGCCGCCACACACCGCAGTGTGGTTGTGCACCGGGCGCTTGTCGCCCATCAAGAGGAGCAATCGAAGGATGGACCGGAGTAGCCGCCACACACCGCAGTGTGGTTGTGCACCGGGCGCTTGTCGCCCCATCAAGAGGAGCAATCGAAGGATGGACCGGAGTAGCCGCCACACACCGCAGTGTGGTTGTGCACCGGGCGCTTGTCGCCCCATCAAGAGGAGCAATCGAAGGATGGACCGGAGTAGCCGCCACACACCGCAGTGTGGTTGTGCACCGGGCGCTTGTCGCCCCATCAAGAGGAGCAATCGAAGGATGGACCGGAGTAGCCGCCACACACCGCAGTGTGGTTGTGCACCGGGCGCTTGTCGCCCCATCAAGAGGAGCAATCGAAGGATGGACCGGAGTAGCCGCCACACACCGCAGTGTGGTTGTGCACCGGGCGCTTGTCGCCCCATCAAGAGGAGCAATCGAAGGATGGACCGGAGTAGCCGCCACACACCGCAGTGTGGTTGTGCACCGGGCGCTTGTCGCCCCATCAAGAGGAGCAATCGAAGGATGGACCGGAGTAGCCGCCACACACCGCAGTGTGGTTGTGCACCGGGCGCTTGTCGCCCCATCAAGAGGAGCAATCGAAGGATGGACCGGAGTAGCCGCCACACACCGCAGTGTGGTTGTGCACCGGGCGCTTGTCGCCCCATCAAGAGGAGCAATCGAAGGATGGACCGGAGTAGCCGCCACACACCGCAGTGTGGTTGTGCACCGGGCGCTTGTCGCCCCATCAAGAGGAGCAATCGAAGGATGGACCGGAGTAGCCGCCACACACCGCAGTGTGGTTGTGCACCGGGCGCTTGTCGCCCCATCAAGAGGAGCAATCGAAGGATGGACCGGAGTAGCCGCCACACACCGCAGTGTGGTTGTGCACCGGGCGCTTGTCGCCCCATCAAGAGGAGCAATCGAAGGATGGACCGGAGTAGCCGCCACACACCGCAGTGTGGTTGTGCACCGGGCGCTTGTCGCCCCATCAAGAGGAGCAATCGAAGGATGGACCGGAGTAGCCGCCACACACCGCAGTGTGGTTGTGCACCGGGCGCTTGTCGCCCCATCAAGAGGAGCAATCGAAGGATGGACCGGAGTAGCCGCCACACACCGCAGTGTGGTTGTGCACCGGGCGCTTGTCGCCCCATCAAGAGGAGCAATCGAAGGATGGACCGGAGTAGCCGCCACACACCGCAGTGTGGTTGTGCACCGGGCGCTTGTCGCCCCATCAAGAGGAGCAATCGAAGGATGGACCGGAGTAGCCGCCACACACCGCAGTGTGGTTGTGCACCGGGCGCTTGTCGCCCCATCAAGAGGAGCAATCGAAGGATGGACCGGAGTAGCCGCCACACACCGCAGTGTGGTTGTGCACCGGGCGCTTGTCGCCCCATCAAGAGGAGCAATCGAAGGATGGACCGGAGTAGCCGCCACACACCGCAGTGTGGTTGTGCACCGGGCGCTTGTCGCCCCATCAAGAGGAGCAATCGAAGGATGGACCGGAGTAGCCGCCACACACCGCAGTGTGGTTGTGCACCGGGCGCTTGTCGCCCCATCAAGAGGAGCAATCGAAGGATGGACCGGAGTAGCCGCCACACACCGCAGTGTGGTTGTGCACCGGGCGCTTGTCGCCCCATCAAGAGGAGCAATCGAAGGATGGACCGGAGTAGCCGCCACACACCGCAGTGTGGTTGTGCACCGGGCGCTTGTCGCCCCATCAAGAGCAATCGAAGGATGGACCGGAGTAGCCGCCACACACCGCAGTGTGGTTGTGCACCGGGCGCTTGTCGCCCCATCAAGAGGAGCAATCGAAGGATGGACCGGAGTAGCCGCCACACACCGCAGTGTGGTTGTGCACCGGGCGCTTGTCGCCCCATCAAGAGGAGCAATCGAAGGATGGACCGGAGTAGCCGCCACACACCGCAGTGTGGTTGTGCACCGGGCGCTTGTCGCCCCATCAAGAGGAGCAATCGAAGGATGGACCGGAGTAGCCGCCACACACCGCAGTGTGGTTGTGCACCGGGCGCTTGTCGCCCCATCAAGAGGAGCAATCGAAGGATGGACCGGAGTAGCCGCCACACACCGCAGTGTGGTTGTGCACCGGGCGCTTGTCGCCCCATCAAGAGGAGCAATCGAAGGATGGACCGGAGTAGCCGCCACACACCGCAGTGTGGTTGTGCACCGGGCGCTTGTCGCCCCATCAAGAGGAGCAATCGAAGGATGGACCGGAGTAGCCGCCACACACCGCAGTGTGGTTGTGCACCGGGCGCTTGTCGCCCCATCAAGAGGAGCAATCGAAGGATGGACCGGAGTAGCCGCCACACACCGCAGTGTGGTTGTGCACCGGGCGCTTGTCGCCCCATCAAGAGGAGCAATCGAAGGATGGACCGGAGTAGCCGCCACACACCGCAGTGTGGTTGTGCACCGGGCGCTTGTCGCCCCATCAAGAGGAGCAATCGAAGGATGGACCGGAGTAGCCGCCACACACCGCAGTGTGGTTGTGCACCGGGCGCTTGTCGCCCCATCAAGAGGAGCAATCGAAGGATGGACCGGAGTAGCCGCCACACACCGCAGTGTGGTTGTGCACCGGGCGCTTGTCGCCCCATCAAGAGGAGCAATCGAAGGATGGACCGGAGTAGCCGCCACACACCGCAGTGTGGTTGTGCACCGGGCGCTTGTCGCCCCATCAAGAGGAGCAATCGAAGGATGGACCGGAGTAGCCGCCACACACCGCAGTGTGGTTGTGCACCGGGCGCTTGTCGCCCCATCAAGAGGAGCAATCGAAGGATGGACCGGAGTAGCCGCCACACACCGCAGTGTGGTTGTGCACCGGGCGCTTGTCGCCCCATCAAGAGGAGCAATCGAAGGATGGACCGGAGTAGCCGCCACACACCGCAGTGTGGTTGTGCACCGGGCGCTTGTCGCCCCATCAAGAGGAGCAATCGAAGGATGGACCGGAGTAGCCGCCACACACCGCAGTGTGGTTGTGCACCGGGCGCTTGTCGCCCCATCAAGAGGAGCAATCGAAGGATGGACCGGAGTAGCCGCCACACACCGCAGTGTGGTTGTGCACCGGGCGCTTGTCGCCCCATCAAGAGGAGCAATCGAAGGATGGACCGGAGTAGCCGCCACACACCGCAGTGTGGTTGTGCACCGGGCGCTTGTCGCCCCATCAAGAGGAGCAATCGAAGGATGGACCGGAGTAGCCGCCACACACCGCAGTGTGGTTGTGCACCGGGCGCTTGTCGCCCCATCAAGAGGAGCAATCGAAGGATGGACCGGAGTAGCCGCCACACACCGCAGTGTGGTTGTGCACCGGGCGCTTGTCGCCCCATCAAGAGGAGCAATCGAAGGATGGACCGGAGTAGCCGCCACACACCGCAGTGTGGTTGTGCACCGGGCGCTTGTCGCCCCATCAAGAGGAGCAATCGAAGGATGGACCGGAGTAGCCGCCACACACCGCAGTGTGGTTGTGCACCGGGCGCTTGTCGCCCCATCAAGAGGAGCAATCGAAGGATGGACCGGAGTAGCCGCCACACACCGCAGTGTGGTTGTGCACCGGGCGCTTGTCGCCCCATCAAGAGGAGCAATCGAAGGATGGACCGGAGTAGCCGCCACACACCGCAGTGTGGTTGTGCACCGGGCGCTTGTCGCCCCATCAAGAGGAGCAATCGAAGGATGGACCGGAGTAGCCGCCACACACCGCAGTGTGGTTGTGCACCGGGCGCTTGTCGCCCCATCAAGAGGAGCAATCGAAGGATGGACCGGAGTAGCCGCCACACCCGCAGTGTGGTTGTGCACCGGGCGCTTGTCGCCCCATCAAGAGGAGCAATCGAAGGATGGACCGGAGTAGCCGCCACACACCGCAGTGTGGTTGTGCACCGGGCGCTTGTCGCCCCATCAAGAGGAGCAATCGAAGGATGGACCGGAGTAGCCGCCACACACCGCAGTGTGGTTGTGCACCGGGCGCTTGTCGCCCCATCAAGAGGAGCAATCGAAGGATGGACCGGAGTAGCCGCCACACACCGCAGTGTGGTTGTGCACCGGGCGCTTGTCGCCCCATCAAGAGGAGCAATCGAAGGATGGACCGGAGTAGCCGCCACACACCGCAGTGTGGTTGTGCACCGGGCGCTTGTCGCCCCATCAAGAGGAGCAATCGAAGGATGGACCGGAGTAGCCGCCACACACCGCAGTGTGGTTGTGCACCGGGCGCTTGTCGCCCCATCAAGAGGAGCAATCGAAGGATGGACCGGAGTAGCCGCCACACACCGCAGTGTGGTTGTGCACCGGGCGCTTGTCGCCCCATCAAGAGGAGCAATCGAAGGATGGACCGGAGTAGCCGCCACACACCGCAGTGTGGTTGTGCACCGGGCGCTTGTCGCCCCATCAAGAGGAGCAATCGAAGGATGGACCGGAGTAGCCGCCACACACCGCAGTGTGGTTGTGCACCGGGCGCTTGTCGCCCCATCAAGAGGAGCAATCGAAGGATGGACCGGAGTAGCCGCCACACACCGCAGTGTGGTTGTGCACCGGGCGCTTGTCGCCCCATCAAGAGGAGCAATCGAAGGATGGACCGGAGTAGCCGCCACACACCGCAGTGTGGTTGTGCACCGGGCGCTTGTCGCCCCATCAAGAGGAGCAATCGAAGGATGGACCGGAGTAGCCGCCACACACCGCAGTGTGGTTGTGCACCGGGCGCTTGTCGCCCCATCAAGAGGAGCAATCGAAGGATGGACCGGAGTAGCCGCCACACACCGCAGTGTGGTTGTGCACCGGGCGCTTGTCGCCCCATCAAGAGAGCAATCGAAGGATGGACCGGAGTAGCCGCCACACACCGCAGTGTGGTTGTGCACCGGGCGCTTGTCGCCCCATCAAGAGGAGCAATCGAAGGATGGACCGGAGTAGCCGCCACACACCGCAGTGTGGTTGTGCACCGGGCGCTTGTCGCCCCATCAGAGGAGCAATCGAAGGATGGACCGGAGTAGCCGCCACACACCGCAGTGTGGCTGTGCACCGGGCGCTTGTCGCCCCATCAAGAGGAGCAATCGAAGGATGGACCGGAGTAGCCGCCACACACCGCAGTGTGGTTGTGCACCGGGCGCTTGTCGCCCCATCAAGAGGAGCAATCGAAGGATGGACCGGAGTAGCCGCCACACACCGCAGTGTGGTTGTGCACCGGGCGCTTGTCGCCCCATCAAGAGGAGCAATCGAAGGATGGACCGGAGTAGCCGCCACACACCGCAGTGTGGTTGTGCACCGGGCGCTTGTCGCCCCATCAAGAGGAGCAATCGAAGGATGGACCGGAGTAGCCGCCACACACCGCAGTGTGGTTGTGCACCGGGCGCTTGTCGCCCCATCAAGAGGAGCAATCGAAGGATGGACCGGAGTAGCCGCCACACACCGCAGTGTGGTTGTGCACCGGGCGCTTGTCGCCCCATCAAGAAGAGCAATCGAAGGATGGACCGGAGTAGCCGCCACACACCGCAGTGTGGTTGTGCACCGGCGCTTGTCGCCCCATCAAGAGGAGCAATCGAAGGATGGACCGGAGTAGCCGCCACACACCGCAGTGTGGTTGTGCACCGGGCGCTTGTCGCCCCATCAAGAGGAGCAATCGAAGGATGGACCGGAGTAGCCGCCACACACCGCAGTGTGGTTGTGCACCGGGCGCTTGTCGCCCCATCAAGAGGAGCAATCGAAGGATGGACCGGAGTAGCCGCCACACACCGCAGTGTGGTTGTGCACCGGGCGCTTGTCGCCCCATCAAGAGGAGCAATCGAAGGATGGACCGGAGTAGCCGCCACACACCGCAGTGTGGTTGTGCACCGGGCGCTTGTCGCCCCATCAAGAGGAGCAATCGAAGGATGGACCGGAGTAGCCGCCACACACCGCAGTGTGGCTGTGCACCGGGCGCTTGTCGCCCCATCAAGAGGAGCAATCGAAGGATGGACACGGAGAGAAGAACTGCCAAGGTACGATAGAGAGAGAGGTTGTATCGATAAGTGACTGGGAGAGAAAGGACTGAGAATATTGATAATATTCCAGTCAATGGAGGCTGATGGAATGGGCGAGGGAGGGATGGATGGTGAACTCATTTTCGCACAGATGCCCGATAAGGTTTGTTAACTTGCAAAATATTTAAATAAGGAATGATATCAGATTAATGGTTAATCTCGTTTATCTGACATCATCGAATGAATCTACTTCACTAGTTCATTTCATTGTATTGCATAATAATGCCATGACAGGCCTCCACTCGTCTTCCATTCCATCTTCTTCTTCGAACGAGTGAAGTCGAACTATGCAAATACGTAGCCCCTCTGGTGGCATGAGATCACCCTTCCCAATCTACAGGTTATTTTGTTTCTCCATTTATAGTTTCGATTGACGGTATTATTCTCAATAACCATTGTGCTTTTCTCAGGATTGGAATCTACTTCGTGATATTCATCCCATTACTTCCGTCGTAGATATTAATTCGTACAAGCTGAAATTGAATAGACAAATGTTCATTACGAAGGTTGTTATGAAGTACATCAAAGCGGCACAGGAACAAGTATATTCGTAGGGTTATGAATATAGAAGGTCTTCGAAATTGTTACAAAAAACTATTGAATGTGTTTTTCCATTCATTTATAATTCCATTCATGTAAAACTGTTTTTTTGTTCCTTGGGTTTGTTGTACCACCCCTTGTCCGATCATAAGCCAGGGTCAAATGCTCAGGTCATGAAACTTAAATTGTGGCGTGCATTTATACATTTTTGAAAGTTATTGGGCATATTGTGGTTAGGTTTCGTATTAATTTCTCAGTTTTTGTGTAATGGTGGTATGCTTTTCTCTTATTTTTGTTCAAATGAGACTCAAAATGTGGCATGCATAGGTCCTTTTGAGGGTAGCATTTGATCTCTGTCATAAGCTCATTTCTCTCAGAATAATTAACTATCGGAGGCAGATATGGAATGGATTCAAGAGAGATTATATGCAGAGAAGAGTGTCAATTCCCTCGAGATCACTGGGAGAGATCACTGGGTGCAGCTGCATACGTTCAATTCCAGAAGACTATCGAACAGGTTGGGAATCATTCTAAAATTGCTTGATTGTGTTTCTTAGAATAATATTAATTTTCTCCAGAGACTGTCGACGAAGGAGATCTGTCACGAAATTCTGCAGAGAAGCGTCCAGAATCCCGCACAGGTTTGATTATCTTGACAGAAATTATCAAGGAGTCGTCCTATTCATGAATTTGTCTACCGTAATATCATATCAGGTGCACGATCGTATCGATCGAATCGCTCGTCCCTTCATGGAAGAGCACTCACTTCCAGTAGATAAAACACTGTTAGGACACATTGAGGTACGGTATCCACATTGGATACGGTAGAATGATATTGATGCAGCTCATGATTAATCCGTCTCCTTTATTCAGAAAGTGACGTCGAGTGCTCGTTGTCAGACGTCGTCCGAACCTCTCGATGTGCATTATCTATTGGTCACTGATGCTATCAATAGTGTTGGTCAGTGACAGGGGTCGAATACTATGTCGAATACTCCATCTAATCTAATCTCTTCTCTTGTCTCAGCTGTTCGTGCTCGTGCTATTCTCAAGATTGCTGACTCCGCCCCCATTCCATGGTGTGCGAAACTGTCGATTGCAGTGCAAGGATTGATGGCAGACAAGAAGATAGAACAGAAAATGTCCGTTTGGGAGATTTGATTGCCAAATAGCCTCTTTTTGCAGCAAAGATGAATTGAATCTGACGACTGATCGAATGAAATTGGGAGCGATTTGTCAGAATTTCGGATTGGATAGAGAATATGTCGATTCCGCTATTGACACTTACGCTGACTTTTGTGGGTGAGTGGAGATAAACAGAATAATTACTGTCCAAGTGATAATTGCACATTGTTTGATGTGCGGTGCTAATTATTTGTTGTTTTCAGATTCCTTCGTTTTCTTCTCACTGGTTCGCTCACTTCGACACGTGAGATTACGGATGAGAGAAGATATGAAATTGCTGCTGAGGTACGGTAGAAGATGAAAAGGATTACGGTAGAAAGATTAGATGATACGGTATTGATTCAGGCAGTATCGATTTATGATACACTTCGTCCGGGAGTTCGTCCTTGTCAAGAGAGTCCATTTGGCGATGATCGTCTTCGTCCTTCTCAAGGGAATCCATCAGTCGATGTTAGAGAAGACGTCTGTATGCTGATACAAAGAATGACGTACAATTAAATGTACTTATTAAATATATTAATGTTTAGCTTCGTACGTTGCACAATTCGTTGAGAAGGAAAATGTGATTGATGAAACGATTGAATATTGGTGGTAGAGAAGAAACTGAGGAGGATTATGCATTCGAAGGAGATTCGGTAAGGAAATTGGAAGATGGAGTTGCATGTATACATAAAGTTAATGAAGTAATGGATGATTGTTGAGGATTGGCAGTCTCGTCGTGTCTCATCCATTGTTGCCATTAATTCACTCATTCAACGTCGTCGAAACTTATGAAGAAATGAGAAAGATGCTGACACTCGTGGTGAGTAAGGGAGTGAGAATACGGTAGGAGTATCGACAAGTGAAGTGTAGTTGGAGCACAGTTGAAAAGGGTAATTTTGGCCTCCAAAAATTCCCATGGTATGAGCTATTTTTGGGTGAAAAAAATCAAAAAATTCAAATGGTATGGGCCATTTTGGGTAAAAAAACAAAAAATTCCAATGGTACGAGCCATGTTTGGGTCAAAAATTACCATGGTTTGCGCCATTTTGGGTCGATAATTCCCATGGTATGAGTTCCATACCATCAAAAATTCCCACCCATTTCATCTGTGAGTTGGAGGATTACTCAACTATTATCCCGATACTGTAGACGAAATACAATATGGACGTTTCTCTTCACATTCTTCGATTGCCTGGAGTGAGAGCTAAAATGTTGCACAAGTTCGTGAGAAGAGGAGGAAACAGTTGAAAGAGGTAACAACGGTTCATCGTTTCCCTTTTTCAATTCTGCACATGAAATACCACCATTTTCATGATACAGATACAGATACAGATTTATTCAGTATTCAGGGATTGGGCCTGTTGAATGATAGCCAAGTTCCATGCATTATGGTCTCTTCTGCAAATGCTCTGCCAGTTAACTCCAAATAGTTCTGTTAGCTCGTCGCGCCATCGTGTCTTTGGTCTTCCGATTGGTCGATTACGGTCTATTGGGGTCCATTCCATAATTAGCTTATCCCATCTTTCGTCTTCAGTTAATGCAAGCCTCCTTACCCAATTCCACTTTTTCAACATTGCTTGGATCCTTATGTCAGGGAGTGGGACTTTCTGGGAAAGCCATTCATTGCTCTTCCTTTCCATTCTAGTAATTCCTGCCATCTTTCTCATCATAGATCTCTGTACTACAACAAGTCTATTCCTGACTTTCTTGGTTAGACTCCACATTTCGCTTCCGTAGATTAAAGCCGGTTCGACACACATCTTGTACACTCTTGCTTTGAAACCCATTTCAACTCGCCGATTGGTTAGAAAATTGTAGAATCTGTTGAATCCTTTCCATGCACTTCCTATGCGATATGCGATAGTGAGCGATGCGATTATGCGATAGTGAGCGGAGTCAGTACTCGATTAGCCATTGCTACTGTCTTCTGTTTGTTCACAAGCAAACCGACCTTCCTGCTTTCTCGGCATAAATCTTCAAGCATATTTTGCACCTCCTTCGGATCATGCGAAATCAAAACGAGGTCATCCGCGTAACGTAAGTGATTTAATCTCTTCCCATTAATATTCACTCCATATTGATCCCAGCTCACTTTCTTCATTTTCATGAACAATACGCTATTCCATATGGAAGATAAATGAATATAATAATAATTCAGTGTCTTGAACTCTCTACTACCCTTGGTCTCTCTCATGACGAGACGTTCCTTGCTCTTCTCGATCATTCCGTTCCCATTTGTCCTCATAAGAAGCGATACGAGAAGAGGAAATCGACATCAAATCGGGATTATATCTGGCAGGGTAGGAGAAGAATGACCACTTGTATCAATTGTATTATTGTCCTTTTTCCTATGTCCGACAAATGCCTAAGCATTTGACTTTGCAGTTGGTTGACTACAAATAGCATCTCAGGGCGGTGGATGTGATGTTCAAAGGATGGAAGTTGCTTATTTCGTTGTAGAAGTATCACCACTTGCGCTGATTAGCATTTGTTTTATTGATTATGTACCGTTGCAATTGTTCGATAGCTATTCTGTAGAATAGTCCTTACTTCGCTCTTTCAATATGTTGTGAACTCGATGAGTTGTTTTTCTGTGATCACAATTGTTTTCACATTATTATTCCTGCTTGAATATATATAATGTTTGCGAAAGAGTTTGATTTGGTTTTTTCGAAATCGTTTTTAACGATTGCCTATATTTTGCCAACAGGAGTATTACGTATTTTGTACTACTTAACCTGACATTGAGAATTCTCGAGAACTCCAAATAAAATCAGTTGCGTATCTTTCTAGTATACAGTATTGCTCAAGTAAATTGCGACGTCACTGTTAATGAATCGGAGAGTTTCAAATTTTCTGCTATTTTTTCTAATTTGTTTTGATCGCGTTCCCTCACTATTTCTCATGAATTCATTTATTTGTGCTGACAACTGTTGTTCACTTCATTCTTTTTTTTACATACTACTCTCATTGCGACATTGCAAATGTGGAACAATCAAAACCTTAATTAGAACTTGGTTGTTAAAGCATTGCCAGCATTTTCCAACGCTCTTCTCTCTTCTGTTGGGGAACTGCACATCTGCTATCATTTTCTTTCCTCTTCCAGAGAGCATCGTAAAACAGTCCTTAATAGTGTAGTCGTCGCAATTGCGTTAGTGCTCTCATTTATCAAGAATTTTTGTCATCATTTCCATCGCAAATGCTTTCTTTTCTGGCTCGCCTTTCGTCTTTGTCTGCCCAATTTTGATTCTACTTCTTATTTATCTACCGCATAAATATTTTCGTTGTATCGCTGCTTAGAGCATCATTGATTTTATTCAATATTTATAGTGCCCCGAATGGCCGCTGACTCCCGGGCGATCAACTGTTGCCTATCTACAGCAAGAATGAGCAAAACGACTTGGACGAGTAAGAGGAATCGGGATGCGGAAGACGACGAGAATGTAAAGGTTAATCACAATCAATCTATCTCCTACTATTACGGTTACTTTATAAACTGGTACATGAATGCAAATCCGTTGTTTTCAAATTTTTGTGCGTTTTAGTTATTTATTCCTGCCGTTCTTTTCTCTCTATCTTGATCTCTCATTTGAAAATATGAACATTGTATCACACCTGCGAATAAAAAAAACAGGCTCATCACTACATTATCTATTAAATTCGCTATAAACATGTTAATAATTTATTAATAACATTTTATTTGTTTGTAGGCACACGTGGACGAAATGGCGAGCATTCCGTCAAGGAAGAACTATCTGATGGCTGACCAAGGAAAATAAAGCTAAGTCCAACCGGTGGTTGGGTTCGGGATTAAGGGGGATTCTCGCGCTCCCTTTCTTCGAAGTTCGGCCGGTGGTTGGGTTCGAAGTGAGGGGGCGTCTCGCGCTCCCTTTCTTCGAAGTTCAGCCCCCCCTGGCCTAGCTGGGGGTCCCCGCTCCCCCCCTGGCCTAGCTGTCGGGGTTCCCGCTCTCCCCCCCTGTGTTTGTTCACATCATTCTTGATTCATGCACACTCTTCTCTTGCGAGATTCCAAATTCACAACAAGCAAAGCCTTAATTAGAACATGTTTGTTAATGCGTGTATCAGCATTTTCCATTCTTCTCCTTTTTCTATCGGGGACCTGCATATTTATTCTTAATTCATTGTATATACTCCTCGGAGAACGTCCGAATGTAGTCCTCGAATAGTGTAGTCATCGCAATTTAGGTATTAAGGATTTATCATGGCTTTTTTATCACCGTTTCCCATTTGCTTTTGCATTGTCGCAGGAACCATGTTTCGGCGATCATATATCGTCCCATCGCAAATACATGATTTCTTGCTTACCTTTCGTCTTTATTTACCCATTATTCACCTCTACTTCCCATTTTTTTTTATTTTCGTCACCCCTTGAATATTTTCATTACATCGTTGGCGCGACATCACTGATTTATTAATCAATATTTACAGTACTCCCCGTTGGCAGCTCACTCCCGGACGATAAACGGTTGCCCTTCTACGGCCAAAATTCGCGAGGCAACTTCGACAATCTAGTGAGATAAATTAGAATGCAGGGGAAAAGGACGAGAATGTGAAGGTGAATTACTAATGATACTTGCCTTGCTTGCGATTGCGGAAATGTGAACACTTCATTTTTTCATCTTCATTCATTTCCTCCTTATTAGCTCCACCCTCTAATTTCTTGCAACCCAATCGTTTGAGGTCGTTCTCGAAATTCGAATAACTCCCCTCTTAAAATACGATGTTTTAAAGATTGTTATTACTAGCATGAATTGAATATGTGAGGTTATAAAATGAATAAACGAGTTCATAGTGGTACATTCATCAAGTTTGATTGTAGGGTTGGCAGAATGAATCCCTCTTCACCGCTCTACGCGCGCTGAGAGGGAGTGGAATGAATCCGAGAATGAGAGGAGGGGAAATGAAGGATTCAAATGAATCCCTGCTAGGATTCATTTGAATCCCCGTGTTATCGAGCGCAGAATCATGATAAAAAGTATCGAAAAATTACATTGTTCATCAATATATTTGTATGGTGAGGTGGTTGTAATTATGATCGATTTTTGATTGAGTTTTGATTCCATGTGCAATGGACGAGCGGCTCTTCTTATAGTCTGCAGCGATAGTAAAGATCGAAAATCTTCGAAAGAATCGTGGGCAACTGCCCACTAGCATTCACTAGAACTGCCATTTGCCTTCTAAACAAGTTTCATAATGGTACAATGGAAGGCCAGAGTGAGAAGAGTGCACCAAATTAAAATTTGGCCCTTTAAATTAACATATTCGGATTCGCAAGCCTCGAAAACCTATAGACCCCAGAAATTTCCTTAAAACAGCGATTTTGAAGCTGTTTTTAGAACGGGGATTCAAATGAATCCCGGATTCAATTGAATCCCTCTCTTGAATCCCACAACCGCGCGATTCGGCGAGGAATGATTCGGGATTCGCTCGAAGATTCATTCTGCCAACCCTATTTGATTGTGATGAAACTTGATGATGTTGATTGTGAGTTTCATGAGTAATGTTAGTAATGGCCCTATTCGATCTCTATTATTTAATAACAGCTGCTTTTCTGGCCTTCCTTTCATCTTTGCTAGCCCAGTCTTGAATCATCCTTCCTATTCTCTTTTGCATCCATCCTATACATATTTAAATTACATCATTGCTCTAATATCAGTGATTAATTCAATGTTTATAGTATCCCGAATGGCCGCTTCCTCTCGGACGACCTACCGTTGCCCCTTTTCGGTCATAATGAATAAGACGACTTCGATGAGTAAGAGGAATCGACATGAAGGAGGAAAACGACGAGAACGTTAAGGTAAACCAGTGCTTATCGATATCAAACGATTTCCGAAGTTTGAACACATCATTTCTTTTGTGTGTAAGGTGAATACAACTTACCTATAGATTAGTTACGATTTCGGAAGCGTGAACTTCATTACGTTATGGTTCTCTCTAGAAATTCGTTTCCTCATCATTTGCTGCACTCTATCATTGGCTCTCTTAACCTTAATTTAAGGGTCTTGTAAAATTAATTTGAAATTTTTTAAAGTTTGTTGCACATCATTAACTTTGCAGATGCACATGGATGGGTAGCGGCACGCATATGGGGAACTCCGTCTGAAGATGGATAGATACCGTCAAGCCGATCGACCATGTCAAAGCTAAGTTGCGCTCCCCTTAGGTTCCCCGCATGTCCCCACCCCCCCCCCTGGCCTAGCTGTCGGGGTCCCCGCCCCGCCCCCCCCCCCCGGCCTAGTTGTCGGGGTCCCCGCCCCTTCCCCTTCCCCCCCCCCCCGGCCTAGTTGTCGGGGGTCCCCGCCCCTCCCCCCCCTGGCCTAGTTGTCGGGGTCCCCGCCCCTCCCCCCCCCCTGGCCTAGTTGTCGGGGGTCCCCGCCCCTCCCCCCCCCCGGCCTAGTTGTCGGGGGTCCCCGCCCCTCCCCCCCCTGGCCTAGTTGTCGGGGGTCCCGCCCCTTCCCCTCCCCCCCCGGCCTAGTTGTCGGGGTCCCCGCCCCTCCCCCCCCTGGCCTAGTTGTCGGGGGTCCCCGCCCCTCCCCCCCCCTGGCCTAGTTGTCGGGGGTCCCCGCCCCTTCCCCTCCCCCCCCCCCGCCTAGTTGTCGGGGGTCCCCGCCCCGCCCCCCCCCGGCCTAGTTGTCGGGGGTCCCCGCCCCTTCCCCTCCCCCCCCGGCCTAGTTGTCGGGGTCCCGCCCCGCCCCCCCCCCCGGCCTAGTTGTCGGGGGTCCCCGCCCCTCCCCCCCCCGGCCTAGTTGTCGGGGGTACCCGCCCCTCCCCCCCCCCCTGGCCTAGTTGTCGGGGTCCCCGCCCCTTCCCCTCCCCCCCCCCGGCCTAGTTGTCGGGGTCCCGCCCCTCCCCCCCCCCCCCCCGGCCTAGTTGTCGGGGTCCCGCCCTCCCCCCCCCCTGGCCTAGTTGTCGGGGGTCCCCGCCCCTTCCCCTCCCCCCCCCCCGGCCTAGTTGTCGGGGTCCCCGCCCCTCCCCCCCCCCGGCCTAGTTGTCGGGGGTCCCCGCCCCTTCCCCTCCCCCCCCCCCGCCTAGTTGTCGGGGTACCCGCCCCTTCCCCTCCCCCCCCCCCCCGGCCTAGTTGTCGGGGGTCCCCGCCCCCTTCCCCTCCCCCTGGCCTAGTTGTCGGGGGTCCCCCGCCCCCCCCCCCCCCTGGCCTAGTTGTCGGGGTCCCCCCCCCTCCCCCCCCCTGGCCTAGTTGTCGGGGTCCCCGCCCCTTCCCCTCCCCCCCCCCGGCCTAGTTGTCGGGGGTCCCCGCCCCTCCCACCCCCCCCGCCTAGTTGTCGGGGGTACCCGCCCCTTCCCCTCCCCCCCCCCGGCCTAGTTGTCGGGGGTCCCCGCCCCTTCCCTTCCCCCCCCCCCTAGTTGTCGGGGTCCCCGCCCCTTCCCCTCCCCCCCCCCCGGCCTAGTTGTCGGGGTACCCGCCCCTTCCCTCCCCCCCCCCCCCGGCCTAGTTGTCGGGGGTCCCCGCCCCTTCCCTCCCCTGGCCTAGTTGTCGGGGGTCCCCGCCCCTCCCCCCCCCCTGGCCTAGTTGTCGGGGGTCCCCGCCCCTCCCCCCCCCTGGCCTAGTTGTCGGGGGTCCCCGCCCCTTCCCCTCCCCCCCCCCCGGCCTAGTTGTCGGGGTCCCCGCCCCTCCCCCCCCCCGGCTAGTTGTCGGGGGTACCCGCCCCTTCCCCTCCCCCCCCCGGCCTAGTTGTCGGGGTCCCCGCCCCTTCCCCTCCCCCCCCCCGGCCTAGTTGTCGGGGTACCCGCCCCTTCCCCTCCCCCCCCCCCCAGTTGTCGGGGGTACCCGCCCCTTCCCCTCCCCCCCCCCCCCGCCTAGTTGTCGGGGTCCCCGCCCCTTCCCCTCCCCCCCCCCCCCCGGCCTAGTTGTCGGGGGTCCCCGCCCCGCCCCCCCCCCCCCGGCCTAGTTGTCGGGGGTCCCCGCCCCTTCCCCTCCCCCCCCCCGCCTAGTTGTCGGGGGTCCCCGCCCCGCCCCCCCCCCCCCCGGCCTAGTTGTCGGGGGTCCCCGCCCCTCCCCCCCCCCCCCGGCCTAGTTGTCGGGGGTACCCGCCCCCCCCCCTGGCCTAGTTGTCGGGGTACCCCCCCCCTTCCCCTCCCCCCCCCCCCCCGGCCTAGTTGTCGGGGTCCCCCCCCCCCCCCCCCCCCCCGGCCTAGTTGTCGGGGTCCCCGCCCCTTCCCCTCCCCCCCCCCGCCTAGTTGTCGGGGGTCCCCGCCCCGCCCCCCCCCCCCCCGCCTAGTTGTCGGGGTCCCCCCTCCCCCCCCCCCCCGGCCTAGTTGTCGGGGTACCCGCCCCCCCCCCTGGCCTAGTTGTCGGGGTACCCGCCCCTTCCCCTCCCCCCCCCCCCCCGCCTAGTTGTCGGGGGTCCCCGCCCCGCCCCCCCCCCCCCGGCCTAGTTGTCGGGGGTCCCCGCCCCTCCCCCCCCCCGGCCTAGTTGTCGGGGGTCCCCGCCCCCCCTCCCCCCCCCCGGCCTAGTTGTCGGGGTACCCGCCCCTTCCCCCTCCCCCCCCCGGCCTAGTTGTCGGGGTCCCCGCCCCTTCCCCTCCCCCCCCCCCCGGCCTAGTTGTCGGGGGTCCCCGCCCCGCCCCCCCCCCCCCCGGCCTAGTTGTCGGGGGTCCCCGCCCCTTCCCCTCCCCCCCCCCCCGCCTAGTTGTCGGGGTCCCCGCCCCTCCCCCTGGCCTAGTTGTCGGGGTCCCCGCCCCTCCCCCCCCCCTGGCCCTAGTTGTCGGGGGTCCCCGCCCTCCCCCCCCCCCGGCCTAGTTGTCGGGGTCCCCGCCCCTTCCCCTCCCCCCCCCCGGCCTAGTTGTCCGGGTCCCCGCCCCTCCCCCCCCCCCTAGTTGTCGGGGGTACCCCCCCTTCCCCTCCCCCCCCGGCCTAGTTGTCGGGGGTCCCCGCCCCCCCCCCCCCCGGCCTAGTTGTCGGGGGTCCCCGCCCCTTCCCCTCCCCCTCCCGGCCTAGTTGTCGGGGTCCCCGCCCCGCCCCCCCCCCCGGCCTAGTTGTCGGGGGTCCCCGCCCCTCCCCCCCCCCGGCCTAGGTGTCGGGGGTACCCGCCCCTCCCCCCCTGGCCTAGTTGTCGGGGGTCCCCGCCCTTCCCCCCCCGGCCTAGTTGTCGGGGGTCCCCGCCCCTCCCCCACCCCCTGGCCTAGTTGTCGGGGGTCCCCGCCCCTTCCCCTCCCCCCCCCCGGCCTAGTTGTCGGGGGTCCCCGCCCCTCCCCCCCCCCCCCTAGTTGTCGGGGGTCCCGCCCCTTCCCCTCCCCGCCCCGCCCCCCCCCGGCTAGTTGTCGGGGGTCCCGCCCCTCCCCCCCCCCCTGGCCTAGTTTCGGGGTCCCCGCCCCCCTCCCCCCCCCCCCCCGGCCTAGTTGTCGGGGGTCCCCGCCCCTTCCCCTCCCCCCCCCCCGGCCTAGTTGTCGGGGGTCCCCGCCCCGCCCCCCCCCCGGCCTAGTTGTCGGGGTCCCCGCCCCTCCCCCCCCCCGGCCTAGTTGTCGGGGGTACCCGCCCCTCCCCCCCTGGCCTAGTTGTCGGGGGTCCCCCCCCTTCCCTCCCCCCCCCCCCGGCCTAGTTGTCGGGGTCCCCGCCCCTCCCCCCCCCCCGGCCTAGTTGTCGGGGGTCCCCGCCCCTCCCCCCCCCTGGCCTAGTTGTCGGGGGTCCCCGCCCCTTCCCCTCCCCCCCCCCCCCCGCCTAGTTGTCGGGGGTCCCCGCCCCTTCCCCTCCCCCCCCCCCCCGGCCTAGTTGTCGGGGGTCCCCGCCCCCTCCCCTCCCCCCCCCCCCGGCCTAGTTGTCGGGGGTCCCCGCCCCGCCCCCCCCCGGCCTAGTTGTCGGGGTCCCCGCCCCTCCCCCCCCCGGCCTAGTTGTCGGTACCCGCCCCTCCCCCCCCTGGCCTAGTTGTCGGGGGTCCCCGCCCTTCCCCTCCCCCCCCCCGGCCTAGTTGTCGGGGGTCCCCGCCCCTCCCCCCCCCCCGGCTAGTTTCGGGGGTCCCCGCCCCTCCCCCCCCCCCTGGCCTAGTTGTCGGGGGTCCCCGCCCCTTCCCCTCCCCCCCCCCCCCCGGCCTAGTTGTCGGGGGTCCCCGCCCCTCCCCCCCCCCCCGGCCTAGTTGTCGGGGGTCCCCGCCCCTTCCCAGTGCCTCTCATACGAGAGGTATTTTCTGTTTTTTTTCAGAACCTGTTCGACTTCGGCAGCTGGATGACTCTATCAGGGAGATGCTGCAATGCAGATGGCACGTGTCGATTTCGTCGGTGAGTCAAGTATCTAGTTTTCATTTGATTTTGTAATGTAGTCGTCGAATCTTTCTTGACTACTCTGGTATTTCAATCCTAATAGCACATTAATTCGTGGCCTATTAGGTGAAATACCTCCTCATTTCCCATAGTCTCTCGTTTCTACCTAATAGGCCACCTAAGCGGCCTGTTAATCGTTGTACAATATTTTTAACTTAATTTTTTATATTAAACTCGTGAGCGAATATCTCGTAAATTTTGAATCCATTAATGCTAAAAATCGATGAGAGATCATGACGAGAAATAACTAGAGTTCTTCTAAGTTTGTGATCGATCGTATCTACACTCCTAGTGCCCAAAACCCTTACTGACGGAAGGTATGGAGGAACCTGAACCGGATAAAAAATGATTATTCCGCATGATAATATTATTTGGGTTGGCTATAAATAACACTTGTGACTCACTTGTGGAAACCGCGAACAACGGAGAGAGTGATGTTTCCATTTTTAATTGGAAACGAGAAACGTTTCCCTTATTTTACTATGCCCTTTTGGGATGCCCCTTATGCCCACTGGGAAGCGTTAGGGTCATTGCATCCATTAGTGCTCCTGTCTGTTGAATTGAATTGAATTGATACCGTCTTTATCGTTATCAATTCAACAACGGTTGAATACGTATGGACAAATTCGACTAAAATTCTATGCACATGAGAGGTATTGGCTATCTTTTCAGAATCAGTGCGATTTCGGTAGCTGAATGGCTCAAGGCATGGGAGCAGGCGAGATTCTACTACTACGCGTGAAACAACACGATTTCATCGGTGAGTTAACGTGTTCGCTTGCCGATGTCAGACTAAGCATTTCCCTTTGCAGTTGATTGACTATAAGTGCCTTCTCCGGGCGGTCGATGTGATGCTATAAGGCTGGAAGTTAGTCGTCTCATTTAGAAATATCGTCCTTAGTAAAGTGATATTTGTTTTATTGATTATGTACCGTTGCAATTGACGATAGCTAATCCGAGTAGTCGTTACTTCGCTCTTCCAATATGTTTTGAATGGGATTAGTGATGTTTCTCTGGTCATAACTGTCGTGTCCTGATTATCACTGTTTGAGTATTAATAAAGTGCTGTACAAAGATTCTATTGATGTTGCTCGTTTCAAAATCGCTAGGAATGGTGCGATACTTCGTTCGCAGGAGAAGTTTTAAGTTAATTACATAGTTTTATTTGGCTTAATTCACTGAATTGTGTTCTACTTTCCTCTCTTACGCGAACAATAATGCGGATCTAGGGACCACCATCAAAATCGCCAATTTAAATTTGGGGCGTCAAGACTTGTCGTGATCATTAGTCCATAGGTGTGGAATGAATTTCCAAAAAGAAAAATTAAAAATAATAAAAAAGAAAAAAGATATTCGCAAAAGAAACAAAGTCTCTCGCTTCAAAACGAGAGTCACACCACGCCAAGACGACGTTTGTCCCGGCTCCGGCTACAGTGACGGCCCTGGCTCTGACGGACTATTTCCCGGTTCTGGCTAAAAATTTTTGATTTATTTTTGAAAAAAAATATTTTGTCTGCTCAATTTTACAATGCCATGCTTTCCCTCGATTCCGTGTCATGCTCTCCCTCGATTATGTGCGATTCCACAATCGATTAAGCAGTGGTAAAAACAGGTCATCTTTGACATTTCCGTATGCACCATCCTTGCGCACTGACCGATCGACGTCAAAATGGAGGAGAGGGTCTCTCAGGGGATGATATTCAATTATCAACTGCGATAATAAGCTGCCCTCGCCAAAGAAAGACAGTGCAAACAAGTTAGCGCTCGAAACATGCCGAAGTTGGAGCTTTTAACACCTATTTTCGACGATATCTGACGTGGGCGACCATGAAATCGCGGCATTTTTGGTGTGGTGGTAGTCCATGGGTCATATTTAGCTCCCATAACAACAAAACTCGCGGCCTTCCAAGTTAAAATATAAATATCGAGTGAGACACTCCGAGATCCGCACGTGAAAAAGCTAGTTTCGACGATAGCCAGCGCGGGGGACCATCGATTTGCGGCATTTTTGGCATACAATAGCATCAAGGTGTATATTTAGCTCAGGTAACGTCAAAACCCGCGGGCAACGAGGATAAAATATAAATATCGAATGAAAAGTGGCCAGGTCCACGCGTGTTACAACGATAAAGCTCATTTTAAAGGCGAAGGAGACCATTGATTTGGCCAATTCAGCTGACATAACGACAAAACTCGCGGTCTATCAGGTTAAAGCACAATTATCGGTCACCAAAGTAAAAATAAAACTGCGAAAAAAATCGAAATCACGTGTGTGACCACTATGGACTCGTTAATCTGAACCCCGGTCCCGGATGTTCTCCCGGATTCCGCTACTCACACTTTTTTCCGGCCATTTTTTCCGGCTCTTGTAATGGTGGTCCCTAATGCGGATCATGAAATTTTTTTGCTAAATTCTATTTAGGGCTTCCAATTCATTTCTTTCAAAGTTTCGTCCCTCAATTTAATATTATTTGAATGAGATTCCTTGCCGGCAAGAGGATGTTTGATACAAAGTGTTCCCTCATTCATTATTTTATCGACTGTTGCGTCCGCGAGGGCACAGATAATATAGGCGAGTGTGACAATTGAGGAACATTGTGAATAGGGTTGTCAGAATGAAGAATCCGTCTCTTCATTCCTTGTTGTCTCTCACCGGTCAGATTGACGAGAGAGCACGCAAAATGAAGAGACGGATTCTTCATTCTGACAGCCCTAATTGTGAACTTCCGATTGGCGGAATCACGTCCGATTGGCGGAACCTCATTCAAGATGTTATTGCATCCCGTTCATTGCATCATCACTATGAAACCAAACTTTATCAGATCTACAAACATCACATGTAATACAAGCTCTATTTAATTCACAACCACCGTGAATCTACAACAAAATAAAATCAGTTAACGTTAGCTAAAATAATACTCTGAGATCGATAACTACCGTAATCTACCGTACTCCTACTCGGCGAAGATCGCATCTCCAAACTGCACGATCAGCTTCTCGATGAAGCCCGGATCGTTCGGGTTTGCGCCCTGGAAAAAGTCAGTTGTCGATGACCCAAACTACCGTAACGTTGACATCTTTGTTCTTTCCTTTGTTGTGTCCTTTGTTCGAGAAAGCTTTTGCAATTGTTTCTCAACAGCCTAGCCGAAATTCAACAGCCTATCCCGAATTTACCTTGTCTGGGAAAGCTTTTGCAACTGTTTTTCAACAGCCTAGCTCAGATTTCCCTTGAGTCAAGAATAAAATCAGGTCTCGATCGCATCAATCGTAGGGGCTACCGTATACCTGCATGAATGCGGTGTGGCCGCCGTGCGCGGTGAGACAGACGGCGACGTTTGCCGACCGGCACACGTCGTTGAACGGAATGGCTGCAACGGATGGATGGGAGACGTTTCCAACTGGTTTACGGTAACCTATCCCTTTCACCACAACTATTGTCCCATCATTTAAATCTATCGCATGAAAAACTGCCAATCTCACATTCAGTGCAACTCTTTAAAACTTTGAAGGATCATTTGTGTTTCAGCCAACTCTCAAGTGATCTTCGATCACGCAATGTCCGATCACTTTGGGGAACACCAACAAATTACGCATACTCTCGAAGCCGAACCGATATTTCCGCACAGCCAAATATAAAAGATCCGCCACGCCTAGGCTCCCGAAAGGGGAATTGGAAGTGACTAGATCACGCGGAAAAGTAGGTCCGAAGAAGAGATTGTGCCCTCCGGACTGAATTGACCTAATAATCACTGGCCTAGCAGTGATCTCCCACAGGGTGCAAGTGCCTTGATTAACGGGACCACCTTTTTTACCCAATGACAAACGAAACTGACAATGCGTAGGCGAGAAGGCATCGTCGGCCGCGTTGACCGACAGCGTTGGCACGGGAATGCGCGCGACCTTGGGCGCCAGAGAGGTCTGCAAAGAGATCAAAGATCAATATGAGGGGCAAAGATCAAAGATCAATCAGGATGGGCAAAACAGCTAAAAACCAGAGCGATAAATTCAATACCCGACACTAATGAGTTTCAGAAAATTGGTAAACGCTGTGATTTAATGATATCTCGCTCCAATCCACTCGACACAAATTATAAGATATTTTATTTTAAGTCATCAACCTAATTAATGTCGCTTAATGCTCAAAGGCTAAAGGTTAAAGATCAAAGACAAACACCAAAGATCAAAGATTAACTGACCACCTCGTCGAATAACATAACCAGAACAAAGAATTCCAAAGACTAAAGAGCAAAGATCAAAGATCAACAGACCGCCTCATAGTACTCCTCGACGCTGCCCAGCCCGGCGAGCGGCGTGATGAAGCGCGCGTCGAAGTGGCTGCGGATTTATTTATTCAATTTAATAATTATCCATTTATCTCAACAAGTGCAATTTTTTCTGCATTCATTACATCCTTGAACGCAATACATTTGCAGAATGCGTGAAACACAAATTTTCAGTGATGTGACGTGATTATAATATTTGTCACCATGATGGTGTTTCACTCATCATACAAGAACCTCGCACAGTTCCAGTTAATGATTCAGCTACGTTATTTTCTTTCGAATAAATACCCTAATATTTCATATTTCGGCCAGCGAGACAGCGAATAAAACAAAAATAAATAATAATTAAAGAATAAAATAAGCATTTTCGACCTACCGCATCGTCTCCGACGCCATCAGATGCTCCCAGTCCAGGCGGTCCTTGAACATCGGCTTCAGCCTGAAAGGAGGATGGATTACTGTTGTCAAGGATACCATAACTGGTCAACTGTACACAATCGAACTGGACGAAGGTGTATTCACCATTTCAGGGATACTGTATATAGAACTAGAAGATATTCTTACTTATCATTGCAAGATTATAATGATAAAAAGTACTGTGAGGAACACAATGACCGGGATATTGTAATTATGTGGGGATACGGTAACTCACGGTTCGACCAGCTTGAGACAGTTGCGCAAGATGCCCTTGTTGAAGATGAAGCAGTTGAAGGGCTGCTCGAGCGAGACCGTCGTGCTGCAAGAGAGATTTCATCGTTTTAGGGAAGTTCTTCGATGTATAGCCCAGGCAACAACAGCACTGAATGTGGAGGTGGTAAGGGGATCCCCTTTCTCTTTCTAACCCGGCGCGCCTAGGACCCCCTCCCCTACTTCACCCCTAACGGATTTTCAGATAAATTAATTAAATACTCACGCCATCGAATGCCACGGCGACGACACGACCATCGCCGAGTCCACTCTGGCCGCCTCCTTGGTCTCGCAGCGCGCCAGGTAGTTCCATAGGATCATGCTGGAAGGGGTTGTGTTACTCGGACCACCATTCACCCGCCGAGACCGTACCGTAATACTTCGGTTTGTACTTCCTAAAACTCACCGAATCTGTCGTACTGTACTCACCCGCTCTATACGATCGATAAATGGGCCATGGATTGCAAGAGAGAGATATTCAATATTTCTGATTTGAATTTAGAATAGATGCAAGCACACTACTGCCCAACGGCTATCAAATTCATACGCGAATTCATAGGTATATTGTACGATTTCAAAATGCTAACGTCGATACCGTATCTAGAATCTACTGTAATGCTGCAGGAACAAGTCTCTGATGTGAATATTCTTCACAACCAAGAACTAACGGAGCACTGCACACAACTACATTATCGGTAATCAAAACCTCCGAGAGATACCGTATCTACCGTACTCACCCGCCCAGACTGACGTTAAACTGCAGACAACTCTGTTATGGGTAATCAATATATCCGAGAACTACCGTACTATTATCTACCGTAATCCACTCACCCGCCCAGACTGAAGCCGCAGGCGACCTTCTTCGCTTCGGGATACCGCGCGCTCACCAGCTTGAGCACCTGATATCGATCATTGATGAGTATCAACATTGGCCGAATGACTACAATCGGGGGTTAGGCGCTTCAAACCCATGGTAAAATCGGTGGTATGGTCCTACTTCCGACCCCGAGATCCTCACTGGATATGAGACCGTAATAACCTCAGAATCGATTAAAATTGTTTTTTATAGAAATCTTTGGGCGTCGAGCACTGATTCTACCTCGCACTTCAGCCTATAGGCTGCGGGTGAAACACAAATGCGCAAAATTAATTTTGTTGAATCAACGGAATCGTTCCAGTTTCGTAATGTGAATTAGGCATCAGAGAACATTGATTAAATTGATTGTAGCCACATTTGTACTCCAAATACTGGTTCTAGCGCTCATTTCAATCCTTAGCCTGGAGATGAGACACAAATGCGCAAAGTTCCTTGTAAACAGATTCCAGAAACACATTTTTTCAAACCACAATACTTTCCTCTACTACCACACGCTCTTTCCTGACAGGAGCCATCCCCTCCCTCACCTCTCCCAGGTCCTCCGTCGCCTCTTCCGTGCCCGCGTTGTACAGCCGCGGAGTGAGCAGCTCCACGCCGCCCGCGCCTGCCAAAAACACACATAAAAATCAATAATCTTCGTAATCAAGATCTACGGTACGGTACCGTCGGTACCCCGTACGTAACTGTATCTAATGTCGGGATGCTCGGAACAAGCTTAAATAGTATCTAAATAAATCCAACATTCAGTGAGAATCGAATGCGATTGTGCTCGATTTCCGGTAAGGCTGCGCGGAGTGGCGGAGTTGTGTTTTATCCGCTACAAAATTTCGCCACCCCCTCCTACCGTACCTCTCCCGTTTGCGACGACCGCTCGCCATCCTCGCGCGTGCACCTCGACCGCCGCGTGCAGCAGGTAGGCCGCGGTGTGCGTCGAGCCTGAATGAGGGGAAATCGATATTGATTGCAGCTACCGTAATCAGCATTGCGTAGGATACTGTATGCATACCTCGCACGGCCAGTTAGCTCCTTTTCAAATAAATTCAGCACACGCATCACTAGAAAACCAATTCAAATACTACCTTAATGATCTACTTATAAATAAAAAAACATCGATATTAGCACCCCTGCCGCACTCATAAAATCCATATCTGCACCCTACAGTACCCCTGATTCAGGGCAAAAATACGATAATACCATACCGGTGCCGTATCATACAGCACTTCCAGATACCGTGCCCACAAAATCGATAGCTACCGTACCCGTGATTCCGGGCAGGAAGACGACGATGGGCGTGGTCGCGTCCTCTCTTAGCCGCTCGTCCTTCGGATGCAGCCAGTCGAGCGCGGACTGACCGCCGTCCGGATAGCGCATCAGCTCCCTGGAGTACGCTAGTTTTTTTATACAAAAGAGATAGAATATTTTCGAAAAGGATTTATCGATCGCAAAAAAAAACGTCTACTACCACAGCACAGTAATGATGTTTAAGCTGATTATTTTACAGGAAAAGCTGTTGAAGGCACAAAAAGGCGATTTCGAGAGCTAAAATATCGGTGGGTGAACTAATGTTTCACGGAAAGTATATCAGATCGTTGAAAACCAGAACAACGATATGACTGCCCAGTCCTTCAGTTCATATCAACTATAATTCCTGCGTGCACAAGAACCACTTCCATCACAGCGTTGTTCTCCCCTGACCCCGTTTGCAGGGGGAATTCGTTGAAGTAGTGGTACTCCCTTCTACCGTACCCCAACCGTGCCTCTCCCAGTCCATTCGCTTCTTCTCCGTTTTTTGGCCCAGGCAACAACTGCTCCGTATGAGGAAAGGGTGAGAAATTCGAAGAGAACACAGAGTCCTACCGTACCTCTCCCAGTCCAATCGGGGCAGGTCACGGAACAGCTCACGTACGATGGTCTGTGCCCAGCCGAACGGGCACCACCAAGTGGGCGTGTAGGTCTGGAAAATTAATATTTGACCGGGTACAGTAGCTATCGATACAAATAGAAAATCGATAGTTGATAATTGGCTGACAACTGCCTATCGATCCAAGAAAATTGAAAAAGGAGAGAAAAAAATAGTAATACATTTTCCAACAGTGCAGTAAGAAAAACAAGAATTTGCAGGTTCTAGAAGCGATCACTCGTTGCCAAAATACAGAAGTTGGTGATAGTTTGAAAACGATATTCGTCGCTAGACTATCACATAATCGTCAGATACTGAAGGCTATCGATCGATCGGACCTACCGTAACTCTCTACAGTATCCGCTCACCTCCTCAAACACGGGAATCTTACGTAGCGTCTCGGCCCATTTCGTGCCCACTTTCACGTAGATTTGCGGCTTCTGGAATCGATAATTGAAAGTGTATCCACATCAGTATTTTATTTTCATCGTGATGTGTATCCACATCAGTATTTTTTGCAGACTGATAGGCTCTGATTTCTAGTTCTTTTAGTACCGAGCAGGTCGACAATTGTTTCCAACAACTAATACAGACATTAACCCTTACAGGTGAAACACAATTGCAACTGCTCTCAACCGAAAGTCATTTTGATTAGGATCTTTGCTTCCAGCACCACTTCAGTTAGAACAAAAAATAGATGAGAAAATCGATAACTACAACCTACCGTACCTGGGACACGTAGCGCGAGTAGAGGAAGAACGCGGCGGGAATGGCGCCGAGCGCCACGACCACCCAGCACACCATCCTTGATGCTACGGCTGCTGCTGCTGCACTGGCTGCACTACCCGACCGACCCGTGCGACACCCGTTGCCGGGGGGGGGGCTGCAAACACGTATACTCAGATATATGACTACCGTAGGCAAGCACAGCTAAACGATAGCGATAAATGCTCGTGAAGAATGAAAACATTTGAAAATCAGAACGCAAGGATTTTTATGATTGAACAAGTCGACTAATAGACGTGAAATAGTAACGTTTTGTAAAAACACGAAGAGTGGAACGATGGGGTGAGCAGGGGGTGCGAAATACACATGGGCAGATTCCCGACAAAGAACGAGAAGAGAAAGAGAGGGGAGGAAGGGGACAGAGTGTGGCTACAAACTACAGAATGAGGGAGTATGAAGGAGATAGAGAGCAAGGGGGGGGGCAAAGTGTATGGCAAAGAGTGCTCCTTTCGTGCTGAAATCAGCCTCTTTTCACACTGACATGTTCTAGGGGACTTGCACGCTATTTATTGATTCATGTGCATTCTGGGACACTAACGATGCATCAAAAATCATTCTAGGCTCAATAATAAGCAAAAAAAAGAAGCGAAATGAAAAGGCTAACAAAGCGCAAATGCGAACAAGGCAAAACTAGGTTTCAAGAGACGACTACGGTAGGTTTCCAGTGCATCGACAACTGACTTTTCTAACCTTTTCAAAAAATTATTAGGAGCTGTAAAAACGAATATCCATGAATTAATGGTCATTGAATATCATAAAAACCAGTTTGTGCGATGACACCGGATCAAATTCAGTATCAGTTTATCATTATCGGACAAGGAATGTACAAAAAACATTGAAATACTTCTGATTTCACATTTCACGGATCGGCAAGCCCGTAACTACAATATTTTCAAGCTGGAATACGACGAATTTTAACGAATAGGTTGACGCAATAATGGCATACAATGTCACAGAGCATTGGGCAGAGCAATGGGGCTTATATCGATTCATCAGAGAGGCTACCGTAACCCGTGAGGTATTGATTAGATTGAGGGAAATTTCAGTTGACGATAACATCGAAGGTGAAGATTTTGCGGCCGCGGAAATCAGCGAGGTTCTTGATTATATAACCCTCGACGTCGTCTCTGCAATGGAGAAACATTTTTTTTCTCGCAGATCAAAAATTACATTTTCTTCACATTTTACAATAACAAGAACCTCATGATTCAGTTTTTATTCATTCTTCATTAGACAATTTCAACACATGCGGCACAAGACACTTATGTTCACTCCAAATACATTCCGAGTTAGCTATTGCACTTTCATTCGAGTGAGAGTTTCTGTGAACAAAAACAATATTTTCTCCCCAAGGCCTGCAATCTAGTGCTCAATTCCAGGACTAATTATTCTTGCAATGCGAAAGAAGATCAAAGATCAATTCACTCACTTGAGTCCGCACGAGATCGTGTAGTGCATCTTCACGTCGGGGAGGGCGAATTTCACGAAGATCTGGAATTTAATTTATTTTTGGTTATTTAAAATTCATCGGAAGCAGTTATTCTCCACTACAATTGCTCAAATAATGTGGACTTCATTCATTCATTCTGACTTGCAGTGAACAGTTGAAGAGGGAGGCAAGGTAGATCACAGCCTTTCCTCGGCCTCTTCCTTACTCATCTCACAAGAAACGCATGAAATGAAAAATAAGCGCATGAAATGAACGCATGAATGGAAAAAAAATGGGAAAAGCGTGCGATACTCACCAGTGAGGGCGTATCGTAGGCTGTCTCTCCGTCCTCATCCGTGACGGGCTCACCACTGAAATTTTCTTTTTTTTTAAATTTTGATATCTTTATTTTGTAAAACTCAATAATCAGGCAACTTTTCGCAATTATTTCTTGAATAGTCTTGAATAGATTTTTTTGGTTCATGAGTCGTTTTTCGCTGTGAAATCTCGCATCAGTAAGATGATAGAATCGTTATTTTTGTTCGAAGTCGCGGAGCATGTCCTTAATCATTCTCCAGAGTTCTTGACTTTCTGTTTTTCAGGACCACCCACGTCCATTAAAAAAACCACTTGACGATGAGATTTCTCGAGGGCAGCTTGTTGATCGGGAATCCACCCAGCCGGAGGTTGTCCCTGAGGGCCGGGAAGTAGATGGCGCCGGGTGGCGAGGAGGACCGGGCGTTAGGCTGAAAAGATCCATCGTCTACCTCCCGACTACTTCCCGGTTCAGAAAAAATGCAGCATGTAAAAGTAAAAAGCTGTAAATGCTGAAGAATTGATTCAATATGTAAAGTATTTAGTTCAAAGAACAAAAATCAAAAGAAATACTCACCGTAATATCGCACTTGAAGGGAACTTCCGTAACGTTCGAGCCGACCTTCGGACGCCACTGGATCTCCTGTAATCGATTTTTAATACAATAATCATCAGGAGCTACAATAATCCTATGAACAGCCCCTGAACTGTCCCACTCGCATTCTTGTTTCCGAAATTCGTCGATGCTACTGCTACCTTCTGCCCAGGAAATTTGGCTACCGCAGACCTCACCTAGCTAGCGTATCCTACCGAACTCTTTCAAAGCGAATAGGACACGGCGCTCCCGAATCGTAACCGAACTTCTCTCTTCTACCATCTACCGTATCTATCATCGTCATCTTTACAACTACAGCAACCTACCCTCCCATTTTCATGTACCGTACTCATTACCGTACTCACATCCTTGGGCGAACAGCACACAGGGCGCGCCCGAATCGTATCCAAAGTTGTCGTATCTCGTGCACCCTCGGCCCTCCCTCGAGAAGGCACGCGTCGTGTCGAAGCGGCACCATCTGAATCCATTTACGGGATCGTCTCTTCATTTTGCACGCTCTCTCACCGGTCAGAGAGACGAGAGAGTGTGCGCGAAATGAGGAGACGTTTGACCATATTTCCACGGTACCCTGCCCCATGCAGGCTCGATTCTACATTACGCCAACACATCCCGTGTTACCCCTACCCCGAAGTTAATATTGTCGTTTTCTATCGTGCTCCTACCGTAATCTCAGTCTACCGTACTCCTTACATAACCACCCCCCCCCCCACCGTACTCACTTATCCTTCGGTTTCTCCGTTTGTCCCTCCGCACAGTCGGCCATAAAGCGATGGCGAGAGTTCTGCTCGTTTACGTACGCTGAAAATCACTGAATATTTATTGTATTTTATTTTATAGACAGAGGTAGGAAGAAGAGTCAAGGCAATTGAAGAAGACGCGACATGAACATCCCTTCCTTTCCTCTATTTTCCATTTTGACGAAGTGCAACCAAATAAGTTTCAGATAGAGGCCAAGTTCGCTTATCGTCAATTTTTTTTTTTGCTTTTTGCAGAAGAAATCAATTCATTATCAAGGAAACTGTTGATATCGTCCTCAAACTTCTGCCCGTGCAAGCATTAGTATTGGATTGAATCAAAACAACAACACAACAACAACAACAACAACAACAACTCACTATCAAGGAACTCATTGATACCATCCACATATTTCTGCCGCGTCGCATTCGCGTCCAGACTCGTCGAGTACACAGCATGCCGTTGGACAGTTGGTGCAGGTCCGGAATGAGCTGCAGACCTTCAAAGATCAAAGATCACCTCGGCGGGTATTCCCTGACACTTCAGTAGGCTGCTTGCTCCTGTCCTCACTTTTCCATCCGTCGGAAGTCGAGATCTACCATACCCTACCGTAACTAACCATATCGAATCGTGTCGGGCTTCCTCTCGCTAGTCCTCTTCTCGCCAATCTCTTGCTAACTTTCCCTTGGGGTTACCTCAACTTCCATCACGGGCCTACCGTACCCTGATCAAGACCCCTAACTAGGGCTGTCAGGATAAAGAATCCGTCTCCTCATTTTATGTACTCTCTCATTCCTCTGACCGTGAGAGAGTATAAGGAATGAAGAGACGGATTCTTCATCCTGACATCCCTACCCCAAACCCACCATATCGAATCGAGTCCGGTTTTCTCTCACTCCTCCGGTCCTCGCCCATCCTCGCAGCTGACGCCATCGACAGCACGAGGGTGAGACCGACGAGGGAGAGGGCGGCAGCCAGGATGAGAGAGAGACCTGGATGAATGACGGATATTTAAAAAATGAATGCGCGAAATAGTGAATATAATTAATGCAAAGTTTTCGTAGTAGGAAGCTATGGATTTTTTAAAATTTTTATTGATTTTTCTAGTTATGAAAGGAGAAGACAACTGCCTTCTACTATCTCGCTTGCTCTTGTTAACTCGTGAAAACACATCCCTCGCGACCACTTTTTCATTTGCAATATCTGTGTCGAATACTGTGCTGCGAATTGAACATCGTCATGACACTTTTAATAATGTTTGAACTTAATCTAGGGGCCACAAGGATTCCCTCGTGGTCACAATAACATCATGCTTTTCGCCGTTTGTGAATATTTTATCTCTGATCTGAGTTGCTCTCACCAATGAACACTGTTCGCTGTCCCATCACACGCGGATCGTACGAGTGCTCACGGTAGATTATATGGTCGAGGAAACTGAAACATCGATTGAACAGTGACATACCGTAACTTCATCTCTATAGGTATTTCGTACGTCGTAGTTCAATGATTCTAATTCTCAGTTCTCCTATTTGCCTTTCAACATCTTCCGTATTCCCAACCATACAGTATCTCCTCATGCTCCGTCCCTCTACAATCATCTGCTGTGTATCACCTTTCCTACAGTATTCCACACTAGTTGGCTACCGTAATCCTACCATACCTATCATCGTCTATCGTATCCTATCCTACCTGATCCCCTACCGCACCTATAATTGTAAGTCCTAACACAACAGCATCCCGCCTCTACCGTATCCCTACCACAATCCAACCGTAACCACCCCCCCTCCCTGCTTCCTCACCTCCTCTTGCTCCGTCCTTCTCCAATCATCTGCTGCGTATCATCAATCTGCATCGTCTCCAGGTCCTCCACTCGCTGATATCGACTGAAATTGCCGAGATTTGGCGATTTTTCGTCTAACTCTCTCTGCCTCATCGTGAAAATTGAAAACCTAAGTTTCGCTGCTGAAACATACGCAATTTACTCGTTTGGAAATTACTCCATAGGCATTTTCCTTCAAATTTACGGACGGATCAAAGATCAAAGGTCATTCAAACCTCATTTCTACTCCTCTCCTTCCTCTCCCACCGCTAAAATCGCCGAATTTGACCTGAAATTGGCTATTTTAGGGCAATATTTATGGTCAAATTCAGCGAAAATCGAGCAAATCGGCGATCAATCGACTAGAAAAACGAGAGCACGAACATTAGGGATAATGGACTTTTCTTCTTTTCTCTACTCTCCTTCCCCTCTTCGCTCTACCTCCTTTTCTGTATCAACCTGTCCACCGCTTTTTTCTCCCATCTCTCTCTTTCGATCAGTTTGAATGCTCTGCACTCTCTCGATTCGGCGTGATCTCTCGCTCAGTCTGACAGTCCAGAGAGTAGGGGAAATGGAGAGAGTAAGACTAGCGCTTCTAAAGTATCGTGAGATGGGATTGAAAAGGAACGAACGGAAAGGAGAAGGGCCCAACTTGCAGGGAATAGAAAGAACGGCTCTCTTCATTTGACGTGCTCTCTCGCCCGTCAGGGAAGCGAGAGAACATGGGAAATTGAGAGTGTCACGACTCTCTTCATTTAGCATGCTCTCTCGTCTCTCTGACCGCCGAGAGATCACACTGGATCGAGAGAGCAGTCCCTACTACAGCAGTTGTTTTGCACCAGATTCTCCATTGTGGCTGAATGACTTCCTTTTACTGCTACTGCAAGTCATCCAACAATGAATCAGGCTTATGAGAAGAAATAATAGCAGTTTAGCCAAAAAAGCGAAAAAAAGCAAAAATAGATAGAATAGAGAAAAATACTACAACAGGCTCGAAACTAACAATTAGTCGGGCTCGCGAGAAGAAATAAGCTCAGTCTACACAAAACTATAGACAAGTAAACTACTGCTGCGGCCCCTGCATGTAGAAATGAGTTCTCCATTCTCCATTCTCCATTCTTGCGCTCACGACGGGCTGTCGGCTCTCACCCCCGCTCTCTTCCATCTACAGTTTGGAGAATCCTCGTCCGTCAGCTTGGGCAACCCGACGAGTATCGTCCACTTGGATCATCAAGAAGAGGACCCAGGACGGATTCTCATCGGCTCAAGTGACCTACGGTCAAGAAAAGCCCCATTCAAGAAGACTTCTTCGTGAGTTTACTCTTAACCACGCAAGTCAGAACTTCGGCGGCTGGATGATCTACTTCGTGGCTCAAGATCTATCGACTAATTGTAAACGCGACGGACAATCGACAACAAAAAGCTAAGGAGTTACCATCCCTTGACCCTTTGATACCGAGTACGAAGATCCCCTCCCTAACAATGTTTATTCCTGCAGGCCCATTGCCTTGATATCAGGATAAACTGTATCTGTAATCTGTATCACAAGGGGAATATTAGCATCTGGATCGAAACGCGCAGAAAATAGAGAAGATTCTACTAGAAGTCATACAAGCCAGCAAGTGAATCAGTCTTTGGGAACTCGCCCGAACAACCCGAACAACCATAAAAATAACTACGAATCTGAGCGGAAAACATGATGCGCCCCCGCATATTCCCTGCGTTTTACATCAAGAGTGGACCATACGCATTTGGAACAAATATAAACATAGATTTGAAAAAAAACTATTCTATTAATAAATGTACAGGCCACATCCTCCATGAATAGAATGCTATGCCTACGTCTACAGTAAGCTGTTAGTGAACAGGAGAGTTGGATAACGGGTAATATTTTCTTCAATCTTCACATCTCTCACCGGTCAGAGTGACGAGAGAGCACGCGAATTGAATAGACGATTACCCGTATTTGCAGAAACGTGGTGATCATAGGCGCTACCCTTCCCATTAATCCGCTGTATCATCGCAAAACAATACGAAAATAGACCGTTTGTTGACCACATGGCGAATCTTGCCTGAGGCGCCGTCCTACGTCCTGTCACTATCCCCCGGCCATCCGGATGTCCTGACTCTCTCCAATCTCCATGCTCTCTCGCATTATCATCACCGGCTCCTCGGTCACGCTTTTTGCCGGTTGCGCAAACTTCCCGTAATCGCCGGCTCCGAGCAAGTCCGCAGAGGATTTGCCGCCACTATCTCGAATATTTCGGGGAACGGATATAGGTGTGTGGGCTTCTTCGGAACTCATATTTGATGACTACACTAACTCATGGGCGAAAAGATCATGAGAAATTTTGAAAACGGAGCGCGTCTCTTCATTTCGAATGCTCTCTTTTAGATCAGAGCTGCGATAGATTGCGTAAATGAGGAGAGAATCACTTATAAAGAAGTACCTAATCAGCGTGGAATCACTTATAAAGAAGTACCTAATCAGCGTGAACAGCCTGTATTTACCCGATGCCAGGGATCTGAGACTCAGTAGGAATAGGGTGATAGCTGTACAGTTGGGTAGAATGCGACTCTTCATCGAGAATGATCTCTCGCTGGTCAGAGAGAGCGAGATATCACGGGGAATTGAGAGAGTGTGGGACGAGGCAAAACAAAAACAAGGAGATGGAGCGTGATATCTAATGCAGAATCGTATGAGATATGTGTACGATGCATAGCAACAATCAACGACGAAAGGGAAAGTGCGGATTATGGGAAAAGAAGAAGGAAGAATTGGTTGCTGCATTCTGCAAAATGCAATTCGTAAAGCGCATTTTTTATTCGATACAAGCGGCGAAAAGGTTTCCAGAGGCGAATAAAGCCACTCAAAATGAGATAACCTTACAGATGAAGCAATGAACAGGGTTGGTCCCGAGGGAAAGAACCGGCATTTCCAAACCACAATGCGAACTATAGCGCATGAATTCCGCAGACAAAGGGCTATCAGTGGCTCTCGAGTGGTCAAGGATTGTGGTTCGCTCTCTTCATTCCGCACACTCTCTCGCCAGTCAGAATGGCGAGAGATTAGGTAAAATGAAGAGACGGAGAATATGAGTGGGATTCGAGAGGGAGGAGTGCTCACCACTCTAACTAAGCCGCTTGACAAATGACCATTATGCACTTCCCCTTCCCCCTTTCTCTTTCGATCTCCCATTCTTTCCCTCTTTCAGGACGAGTTACGGGAATCATAATAGACAATACACCAGAGTTAGGGGAAGCAAATTTGCATCGGATTCAAAATAATTCTGTTTTATTAACACGCATCCAATTAATTATTGCAGGTGAGTAAAGGGGCTATTCAAGGCGCACACATTCAAATCATAGGGATACTATCGCCCGGTAGATGCCACAAACGAGCACAAAAGTTTGAAGATTTGTCAGAGTAAAAAATGAATGAACATGGCAGGCAAAAGAGTGTATCGAGCGATCACTTCCAATCGGAGTCAGCGGAGCGAAAAACGACGGCGCCACAAGTACAAGAGTTAGAAAGGGTGATCGTGACTCTTCATTTTACTCGTTCTTTCTCTTTTCTGATAGATGAGAGATCATCACGAAATGTGATGTGCAGACGATCAAAAAAACGGGCGACACGAGTACAAATCGAAAGTTGAGAGTGGCTACTTTCGCTTTTTCGATCGCATGACTGTCTGGCTCTCTCCATTTCGCCCTGTTTCTCGTCAGTCAGAGAAACGAGAGAGCATGGCGAGTTGAGAGAGTCAGACGATCGAAGGGTGGAGGTAGCATGTCGATCGAAACCGGAAGTAGCGTGCTACGTGCTAAAAAAACAACGGGGAATCACGTCATCAATAACAGATTTCAGAATCCCCCCCCCCCCAACTCTATAACGCCGCAGCTCCTACGCTGGTTGACTAATTCTTGAGCAAATTATAGGGCATTTACAGTTCAAAATACGAGAAATTTACTCTCCATTTCAACTACTCTCGCGCTTCTCTGGCCGGTGAGGGAAAACATGACATGCAATCATCTATTGAACCTTTGTGGAAAATGATGAAGCTGTCTGGAGAGAAAGTGTAATGAAAAAACATGGGCGGTCCATGGAGGCAAATGCATTTCGTACATCTTCCCTCTTCATTTGCATACACATACACTAGTCGTATTTGACATGCAACGCTCCACGGATGGATCGCTTTTGCTCCCCCCCCCCCCTCATGAAGGAGGAGGGGAATGGAATCCCTGCGCTCTCTCGATTTCGCGTGCTCTCTCGCCTCCTCTGACTTTGAAGGGGCGAGAATGGAGTGCACGACCATGTGAAACAGCGAAGGAAACAGCGAGGGGGGGGAGCGTTGATTGATGATAGATGAGCCTGGGAAGGAGTGGGGGAAGAGTGGGGAAGGGAGCGATGAACTTCCGCTGTATAGTGCGAAAGTAGACCAAAATCACGCGGAGAGGTTTAGAAACGATGAGGTAGGAACGAATTCGAATTTCGAATATGTTCCAATCGGCCTACAAATTCAGACCAATGACAATAGACTGGTCGATATGAAGAGAATATCGATGTCAACAAGGAAAACTAATGAATAGTGTTTGAAGATCACAATGAAAGGATAGCGAAGGTAGAGGATGGTAAGATGGGAAGGAAAAAAGTGAATGTACTTCTCTTCGCACTATAATGGAGATGATAGTGAACAAATGACATGCTGCAAGTGCGCCATGAGACCGAGATACTGCATTATGGACAGGATATAAGACAGTCCGAAGACAGGATTCTTTACCCCGAAGTTTTTATCAAAATGCAACGTTTCAAATAAGCATTTTTTTTCCGCCATTGGAGTACTTCAATAATTGCAAATTTTGCAAAACTTGGAGTTGTCTCAAGTTTTGGGTTAGAGTTGAAGTTGTTTCAATTTTTGCACTTTGCGTTTTGTATTCACTGTTTTTTGCATGTGTCAACCCTTCTGTGCCGTTCACTTCGGGCGTCAATCTGTGGTGTCGTCCTCTTCGATGGAGTTTCACAAATTATTTTTTATTACGCTGCTAATAAATAGCTTACAATAGCTTACAATTGATAGCGTACCTTCTACGAGTGAACATGGGATGGAGGAAGAAGAGGTGGAATGATGTGATACATACATTTTGGAAACTTCTACTATGTGCTTTATGAGCCAGAGTAAATGGGTTTTTGTGATACAAAAAGAACAATTGAAATTGGGCAGCTACAAGAGTGCGATGCTAAGCCACTACTCGAAATAAGTGTACTCTTGTACACACTACGATGGGGTCTCTACGGTCCGTTCGGGGCCATGAGACTTGAATTGAGTAATTGCGCTTTGGAAGGCACCGGCTGCTCGATGTTCCATTGCGCAGCTGCGATTAGTCTGGTAATACAAAAAAATCAAATCTATTAGCGTGGTAGTGTTCCCGGTTGCGCAGGCAGTGGGTCACGATTAGCGAGCAAAAAAGTAAGTAAAACAAAGAGCACACAATCGATAAAATCGATAGCAAACAAAGCGCACCACAGGTTCCAGCACGTTGGCGCACTAGAGGTGCGTCAACACTAGTGTTGTTCGCTCGAGCGCTCGTGTGTATTGGAATGAATGGATTAAATGAGTTGGAACGTGTCAAAGTGGATTAGCTCTTTTGTTCTTCGCTGTTCTCGCATTCAAATGAGGAGAGGGGAGGGAAAGCAAAATCATTCCAATTCACACGAGCGCTCGAGCACAGTCTCTCATTCATCGCTCGAGCGTTCGTTTCAAGAATGGCGCTCGATCGAGTTTGCGCTCGAGCGATCATTTCACGACGATCGCTCGAGCGCGACGAGCGTTCGAAATAACATCACTAGTCAACACATTTGCTTGCGCGCTTCGTGATCCGCTAAAGTAGTTTGAAAATTTCCGGTTCCCTGGGCTACGTTTCTATTACTTTGCGGGTTTCGACACCTTGACGCGCTAGAGGTGCGTCAGCAATACATTTGCTTGCGCTCTTCGTGATCCACTACGGTAGGTTCTAAGGAACACTGAGAAAATAACGAATCATGCTGTCAATGCGTTTTTTGGTCGTGCAGCAGGCGGTAGTGGGTCACGATTCGCGAGCAAAAAATAAATCGATAAGAACAAAGAGCACAAAATCGATAAAATCGATAGTAAACAAACTGCGCACGGGTTTCGATGCCTTGGCGCGCTTGCGGTGCGTCTGTGTGCGCGTCAGCACATTTGCTTGCGCGCTTCGTGAGCAACTACAGCAGGTTCGCTAGGTCACATTTTTATTCCTTCGTGAATCTCGACATCTTGGTGCGCTAGTGGTGCATGTCAGTACAGAAGTTGAGATCCGGGATACCCAAGGTAGCCGGACCCTCAACTTTGGAGGTGCACCCTGGACCCGGGAATCGGAATTTCGAGAAAGAAAGTATCAGGGAGCACTTGGGGCACCCCCGGACACCTCCCTGCCAACTTTGGACCCGATCGGAGACCATGAGTTTCAGGGCATTTACTCATGTCAGACCATCTTCTCCTTTCCGAACCAAAAGTGGGCGGAGTCTTGGCTTACCCGGAAAATTTCAAAGTTATCCGATCGGCACCAAATTTTGCAGGCGAGTAGGGGACACTATGGGGAGTTGTGAAAACGCTTTGGTTTTCCCGAAATTCGATTTTGAAGCCGAGATCCGGGGTACCCAAGGTAGCCGGACCCTCAACTTTGGAGGTGCACCCTGGACCCGGGAATCGGAATTTCGAGAAAGAAAGTATCAGGGAGCACTTGGGGCACCCCCGGACACCTCCCTGCCAACTTTGGACCCGATCGGAGACCATGAGTTTCAGGGCATTTACTCATGTCAGACCATCTTCTCCTTTCCGAACCAAAAGTGGGCGGAGTCTTGGCTTACCCGGAAAATTTCAAAGTTATCCGATCGGCACCAAATTTTGCAGGCGAGTAGGGGACACTATGGGGAGTTGTGAAAACGCTTTGGTTTTCCCGAAATTCGATTTTGAAGCCGAGATCCGGGGTACCCAAGGTAGCCGGACCCTCAACTTTGGAGGTGCACCCTGGACCCGGGAATCGGAATTTCGAGAAAGAAAGTATCAGGGAGCACTTGGGGCACCCCCGGACACCTCCCTGCCAACTTTGGACCCGATCGGAGACCATGAGTTTCAGGGCATTTACTCATGTCAGACCATCTGCTCCTTTCCGAACCAAAAGTGGGCGGAGTCTTGGCTTACCCGGAAAATTTCAAAGTTATCCGATCGGCACCAAATTTTGCAGGCGAGTAGGGGACACTATGGGGAGTTGTGAAAACGCTTTGGTTTTCCCGAAATTCGATTTTGAAGCCGAGATCCGGGGTACCCAAGGTAGCCGGACCCTCAACTTTGGAGGTGCACCCTGGACCCGGGAATCGGAATTTCGAGAAAGAAAGTATCAGGGAGCACTTGGGGCACCCCCGGACACCTCCCTGCCAACTTTGGACCCGATCGGAGACCATGAGTTTCAGGGCATTTACTCATGTCAGACCATCTTCTCCTTTCCGAACCAAAAGTGGGCGGAGTCTTGGCTTACCCGGAAAATTTCAAAGTTATCCGATCGGCACCAAATTTTGCAGGCGAGTAGGGGACACTATGGGGAGTTGTGAAAACGCTTTGGTTTTCCCGAAATTCGATTTTGAAGCCGAGATCCGGGGTACCCAAGGTAGCCGGACCCTCAACTTTGGAGGTGCACCCTGGACCCGGGAATCGGAATTTCGAGAAAGAAAGTATCAGGGAGCACTTGGGGCACCCCCGGACACCTCCCTGCCAACTTTGGACCCGATCGGAGACCATGAGTTTCAGGGCATTTACTCATGTCAGACCATCTGCTCCTTTCCGAACCAAAAGTGGGCGGAGTCTTGGCTTACCCGGAAAATTTCAAAGTTATCCGATCGGCACCAAATTTTGCAGGCGAGTAGGGACACTATGGGGAGTTGTGAAAACGCTTTGGTTTTCCCGAAATTCGATTTTGAAGCCGAGATCCGGGGTACCCAAGGTAGCCGGACCCTCAACTTTGGAGGTGCACCCTGGACCCGGGAATCGGAATTTCGAGAAAGAAAGTATCAGGGAGCACTTGGGGCACCCCCGGACACCTCCCTGCCAACTTTGGACCCGATCGGAGACCATGAGTTTCAGGGCATTTACTCATGTCAGACCATCTGCTCCTTTCCGAACCAAAAGTGGGCGGAGTCTTGGCTTACCCGGAAAATTTCAAAGTTATCCGATCGGCACCAAATTTTGCAGGCGAGTAGGGGACACTATGGGGAGTTGTGAAAACGCTTTGGTTTTCCCGAAATTCGATTTTGAAGCCGAGATCCGGGCCCCCAAAGGTCCCCGAATCCCCAACTTTGGAGGTGCACCCTGGACCCGGGAATCGGAATTTCGCGAAATAAAGTATCAGGGAGAGCTCGGGGCACCCATGCGCACCACCTATTCACTTTTTGTCCCGATCCGAGACCATGAGGTTCATCCCATTTTGGCTCATCGGATCAACTGGCAGTTTCTGTCCAAAAGTGGGCGGAGTCTCGGGACACTCAAAAAATTTCAAAGAGTTCCGATCGGTCCAGAATTTTGTAGGCATGTTTGGGTGCGTGTTTGGAATGTGAAAACGCATTGCTCAACCCAAAATTCGATTCCTAAGTGGAGGTTCTGGGGATCCAAAAGTAAACAATTTCCAACTTTATGGCGATCCCCAGGATCCCGGGATTCGAAATTTCACAAACGAACTGCTCAGGACACCCGTTGACATCACCTATTCACTATTGAACCCGATCCTAGCAGCGGGTAGCAGACCATCTGGCCGTTCCTAATCTAAAAAGGGGCGGAGTCACAAAAAATTCGATGTTGTCGGATCGAAATAATAAATTGGATTAGGTACTCTGGGTGCTCTGGGAGTGATTTGTGCGAAATAAAGAGCTTTTGTCCTACGAAAACTTTACTACTTTCACAGATCCCAGGACGCAATGGGATCGAAATAGCGCATATAAACCCTCCAGGGGTGCATACAGGGACATGACCCATTCACTTGTTGTTCCCGTTCCCATATGACATCACCCCCTAGGGTTGCCCACTCGGAATCGGTGTCGGGATTGCCGACATCTCTTCCCTTCTTCCCCTCTCTCCCTCGTGTGTGCCCACGAAAGGGCGAGAGGGGAGGGTTTGCTGAGGAAGGAGAGATGAGAGGAGAGAGGTCAACAATCCCGACCCGATGGTAAGGATAAGGGGAGGGAGGGGCACTAGAAGATTAATAAAAACAGTGATTCGTTGATTTCGCATGGAGTAAAACGTAAAAATAAAATGTAAAATGTAAATATAACTAAAATGCGAGTCTGGGCGGAGAGTTAAGATTGGTTACATTGAGAATGGGCTGTTTGAATTGTTGACAGTTGTGAATTGTCGTTTAAGAGCAATTCCCCCCTCAATCGATTCTCCCTCCCCCAATCCTGCTTTATAAAAGTGACAACCAAATTATGAAAAAGAACACAATCAATAGACAAGGAAAAGCAAGAACAATCAAAATACAAAACTCGAATGACGTAATCATTGGGCAACTAATAAGTTCCACCTTCGAGGGTTTGCGCTGGCTCCCTCGACGTGCCGGGCATCGTAGTCACTGCGCCGCTCACCTTAAATTAGTTAGTTGACATATTAATTAACTGTGTTGTGAAAGACCATCCAGTACAATGATCGATTTTTTAAAGTGCTAATGAGGGTTGTCAAATCGGTTTCGAAATATTCATTCTTTCTAGGCGCCTTCACCTTCTCACGCAAGCTGGTGCCCCCCCCCCTCCAACCAGGGAAAGAGGTCCGAATAAATCGCGAGCTTTTGAAAATTCGCATCGTTTCCCTTCTGTTTGGGCCTCTGAGGAGCCCACTAAAGAGAGCAGGAGGATGGGTTGAGAGAAGGGAAGAAAGGGAATGGGGAGGCGCGAATATACGCTTAGATTGCAAAATACAAGAAAATCGCCCACGGTTCATTTTGTGTTCGAGATAAACGAGGGGGGAGGACGAGCCCGCGATTAAACCGAAGCCGAATTGACAACCTCAAGTGTCCTAGTGCTTGTTTTTGCAAGGTCGCATAGTCAGCCTGACGGACAAAAAAAAAGATTTTTGTAAAGACAATAAATGAATGAAATGAGTAATAATGATAATTGTCTTACCAATGAAGGACGTCGCCGTTGGTGTCGCCGTTGGTGTCGCGCAACGAAATCGCTCGTTGAGAGCGCAGCTACCCTTCGCCGATTACTTCGACGGCGCCAGTGCCTTTCGATGGCGACTACTAAACCAGATTCGTTAACAACGACAATAAAATATGACACTTTTTATGAATACTTCTCACCTCCTTTCGAGCGCGCTGTGTGTTGAATCCGGGTGATGATAACATCGGTGTTCGTTCACTACGCGGCTACTGAATCCGCCGTGTTGTTGAGCCGCCTCGTCTGTGGTCCCTGGCATTGTTGTGGTTATTAAACAAGAAACAACATGACAATCACGAAATATACGCGTTTTTATTCGATTGTTCAGGCAGCGGGCAAAATTGATAACATCGGAAACAAACAAAGTGTGCGCTGATTTCGACATCTTGGCGCGCGCGCGGTGCGCGTCAGTCAATTAGCTTGCGCGCTTCGTGATTCACTACGGTAGGTGCAATTATTTTACGATTAATAAATAAATCATTCTAAATAGTAAATAAAGCGAAAACAGAAACTAGCGAGCGCAACTACCAAAGGAGAAAACCGGAAAATACACGTTTCTGGAAGGTTCTATTGCTGACGTGTTTCATTCTCACCCAAGGCGCACTCCGTTCTAAGCGCAAAACGCGTGTTCAATCTATAAAACAGCAACTGTAAAACTATACGAATGAAACAAAGACGAGCGCAAGTGAGTGACCTCTTCGCTAGGGAGAGAGGACGCGAAGCTAGGGAGAAAACGTGCAAAAACAAGTTTCTGGAACTTACAGTCTTTCACCATCTGGCTCTCTCGCATCCCCACACTCTCTCGCCCAATCGATACCTGACCATCTCTCACCGTCTGGCTCCTCTCTCGTCTCCCCACACTCTCTCGGCGTGTGCGCGCTCAAGCTCCGCCCCTTGCCTCCTCAGCCTCTCTTCTCCTGGAAACGTGTTATTGCACGTTTTCTCCTTAGCTTCGCGTCCTCTCTCCCTAGCGAAGAGGTCACTCACTTGCGCTCGTCTTTGTTTCATTCGTATAGTTTTACAGTTGCTGTTTTATAGATTGAGCACGCGTTTTGCGCTTAGAACGGAGTGCGCCTTGGGTGAGAATGAAACACGTCAGCAATAGAACCTTCCAGAAACGTGTATTTTCCGGTTTTCTCCTTTGGTAGTTGCGCTCGCTAGTTTCTGTTTTCGCTTTATTTACTATTTAGAATGATTTATTATTAATCGTAAAATAATTGCACCTACCGTAGTGAATCACGAAGCGCGCAAGCTAATTGACTGACGCGCACCGCGCGCGCGCCAAGATGTCGAAATCAGCGCACACTTTGTTTGTTTCCGATGTTATCAATTTTGCCCGCTGCCTGAACAATCGAATAAAAACGCGTATATTTCGTGATTGTCATGTTGTTTCTTGTTTAATAACCACAACAATGCCAGGACCACAGACGAGGCGGCTCAACAACACGGCGGATTCAGTAGCCGCGTAGTGAACGAACACCGATGTTATCATCACCCGGATTCAACACACAGCGCGCTCGAAAGGAGGTGAGAAGTATTCATAAAAAGTGTCATATTTTATTGTCGTTGTTAACGAATCTGGTTTAGTAGTCGCCATCGAAAGGCACTGGCGCCGTCGAAGTAATCGGCGAAGGGTAGCTGCGCTCTCAACGAGCGATTTCGTTGCGCGACACCAACGGCGACACCAACGGCGACGTCCTTCATTGGTAAGACAATTATCATTATTACTCATTTCATTCATTTATTGTCTTTACAAAAATCTTTTTTTTTGTCCGTCAGGCTGACTATGCGACCTTGCAAAAACAAGCACTAGGACACTTGAGGTTGTCAATTCGGCTTCGGTTTAATCGCGGGCTCGTCCTCCCCCCCTCGTTTATCTCGAACACAAAATGAACCGTGGGCGATTTTCTTGTATTTTGCAATCTAAGCGTATATTCGCGCCTCCCCATTCCCTTTCTTCCCTTCTCTCAACCCATCCTCCTGCTCTCTTTAGTGGGCTCCTCAGAGGCCCAAACAGAAGGGAAACGATGCGAATTTTCAAAAGCTCGCGATTTATTCGGACCTCTTTCCCTGGTTGGAGGGGGGGGGGGGGGGCACCAGCTTGCGTGAGAAGGTGAAGGCGCCTAGAAAGAATGAATATTTCGAAACCGATTTGACAACCCTCATTAGCACTTTAAAAAATCGATCATTGTACTGGATGGTCTTTCACAACACAGTTAATTAATATGTCAACTAACTAATTTAAGGTGAGCGGCGCAGTGACTACGATGCCCGGCACGTCGAGGGAGCCAGCGCAAACCCTCGAAGGTGGAACTTATTAGTTGCCCAATGATTACGTCATTCGAGTTTTGTATTTTGATTGTTCTTGCTTTTCCTTGTCTATTGATTGTGTTCTTTTTCATAATTTGGTTGTCACCTTTTATAAAGCAGGATTGGGGGAGGGAGAATCGATTGAGGGGGAATTGCTCTTAAACGACAATTCACAACTGTCAACAATTCAAACAGCCCATTCTCAATGTAACCAATCTTAACTCTCCGCCCAGACTCGCATTTTAGTTATATTTACATTTTACATTTTATTTTTACGTTTTACTCCATGCGAAATCAACGAATCACTGTTTTTATTAATCTTCTAGTGCCCTCCCTCCCCTTATCCTTACCATCGGGTCGGGATTGTTGACCTCTCTCCTCTCATCTCTCCTTCCTCAGCAAACCCTCCCCTCTCGCCCTTTCGTGGGCACACACGAGGGAGAGAGGGGAAGAAGGGAAGAGATGTCGGCAATCCCGACACCGATTCCGAGTGGGCAACCCTAGGGGGTGATGTCATATGGGAACGGGAACAACAAGTGAATGGGTCATGTCCCTGTATGCACCCCTGGAGGGTTTATATGCGCTATTTCGATCCCATTGCGTCCTGGGATCTGTGAAAGTAGTAAAGTTTTCGTAGGACAAAAGCTCTTTATTTCGCACAAATCACTCCCAGAGCACCCAGAGTACCTAATCCAATTTATTATTTCGATCCGACAACATCGAATTTTTTGTGACTCCGCCCCTTTTTAGATTAGGAACGGCCAGATGGTCTGCTACCCGCTGCTAGGATCGGGTTCAATAGTGAATAGGTGATGTCAACGGGTGTCCTGAGCAGTTCGTTTGTGAAATTTCGAATCCGGGATCCTGGGGATCGCCATAAAGTTGGAAATTGTTTACTTTTGGATCCCCAGAACCTCCACTTAGGAATCGAATTTTGGGTTGAGCAATGCGTTTTCACATTCCAAACACGCACCCAAACATGCCTACAAAATTCTGGACCGATCGGAACTCTTTGAAATTTTTTGAGTGTCCCGAGACTCCGCCCACTTTTGGACAGAAACTGCCAGTTGATCCGATGAGCCAAAATGGGATGAACCTCATGGTCTCGGATCGGGACAAAAAGTGAATAGGTGGTGCGCATGGGTGCCCCGAGCTCTCCCTGATACTTTATTTCGCGAAATTCCGATTCCCGGGTCCAGGGTGCACCTCCAAAGTTGGGGATTCGGGGACCTTTGGGGGCCCGGATCTCGGCTTCAAAATCGAATTTCGGGAAAACCAAAGCGTTTTCACAACTCCCCATAGTGTCCCCTACTCGCCTGCAAAATTTGGTGCCGATCGGATAACTTTGAAATTTTCCGGGTAAGCCAAGACTCCGCCCACTTTTGGTTCGGAAAGGAGCAGATGGTCTGACATGAGTAAATGCCCTGAAACTCATGGTCTCCGATCGGGTCCAAAGTTGGCAGGGAGGTGTCCGGGGGTGCCCCAAGTGCTCCCTGATACTTTCTTTCTCGAAATTCCGATTCCCGGGTCCAGGGTGCACCTCCAAAGTTGAGGGTCCGGCTACCTTGGGTACCCCGGATCTCGGCTTCAAAATCGAATTTCGGGAAAACCAAAGCGTTTTCACAACTCCCCATAGTGTCCCCTACTCGCCTGCAAAATTTGGTGCCGATCGGATAACTTTGAAATTTTCCGGGTAAGCCAAGACTCCGCCCACTTTTGGTTCGGAAAGGAGAAGATGGTCTGACATGAGTAAATGCCCTGAAACTCATGGTCTCCGATCGGGTCCAAAGTTGGCAGGGAGGTGTCCGGGGGTGCCCCAAGTGCTCCCTGATACTTTCTTTCTCGAAATTCCGATTCCCGGGTCCAGGGTGCACCTCCAAAGTTGAGGGTCCGGCTACCTTGGGTACCCCGGATCTCGGCTTCAAAATCGAATTTCGGGAAAACCAAAGCGTTTTCACAACTCCCCATAGTGTCCCCTACTCGCCTGCAAAATTTGGTGCCGATCGGATAACTTTGAAATTTTCCGGGTAAGCCAAGACTCCGCCCACTTTTGGTTCGGAAAGGAGAAGATGGTCTGACATGAGTAAATGCCCTGAAACTCATGGTCTCCGATCGGGTCCAAAGTTGGCAGGGAGGTGTCCGGGGGTGCCCCAAGTGCTCCCTGATACTTTCTTTCTCGAAATTCCGATTCCCGGGTCCAGGGTGCACCTCCAAAGTTGTGGATTCGGGGACTTTGGGGGCCCGGATCTCGGCTTCAAATTCGAATTTCGGGAAAAGCAAAGCGTTTTCACAACTCTCCATAGTGTCCCCTACTCGCCTGCAAAATTTGGTGCCGATCGGATAACTTTGAAATTTTCCGGGTAAGCCAAGACTCCGCCCACTTTTTGGATCGAGATGGTCAGATGGCCCGGCATGTGGAAATGCCCTGAAACTCATGGTCTGGGATCGGGTCCAAAAGTGAATAGGTGATGCGCATGGGTGTCCCGAGCTCTCCCTGTTACTTTTTTTCGCGAAATTCCGATTCCCGGGTCCAGGGTGCACCTCTAAAGTTGAGGATCCGGGTTCCTTTGGTACCCCGGATCTCGACTTGATAATCGAATTTTCGGTTGGCCAAAGCGTTTTCGCAACTCCCCATAGTGCCCCCTACTCGGCTGCAAATTCTGGACCGATTGGAACACTTTGAAAATTTTCGAGTACCCCGAGACTCCGCCAACTGTTGGACAGAAACCACCAGTTGGTCCGATGAGCCACTACACGCCGGGGTTGATCCTGAACCTCTGATTCTCAAAATCGGGGCTTGTAAACCCCAGCTGTATCTTTGCTTCTACCCAACCCATGAAGGCAAATTGAAGTGATCCATCGTGTGATTTTTGTAATTACTCGAAGTTCCATCTTTGACGGTAGGAGTAGTAACGGTACGGTAGGTGTTGATTATGTGAGGGCTCATCTCTTCCATACGGCCTCCTCCCTTTATTAAACTCATCTTTTTTTATAATACCGCTGTCCCAATTCATTCATCTTTAGATGGGTTTTCTTTGTCAATCAGTTCTCCTAATTATCGATTCCAGTCTCGTATTTGCCTCTTTTTGTGTTGCAATTGTCGAGTATAGTCTCTCTGATTATCGAGTGTAGTCTTGCAGTCGCCGATTGTAGTACTGTAATTATTGATTTTAGTCTTGTACTCATCGACTGTAGTTTTGTAATCATCGTCACTAGTCTTGTAATTATCATAACTAGTCTTGAACACAACAATTATACATAGTTTATTTTTAGCTGCGCTTTATCATTTAACCACTTGTATGATTTCCTTTATCACATTGACCATTCATTTGAATCGGCAGTGCATTAGTGCTCCCTTTCTCTTTCGCCCTTGTAGTTATGTTGATGTTTTGTTGATTGTTTTTTTTCTTCGATCGTAGGATAAACGCCGTTTTCCATCATCTTCCATCTTCCACTTCCAGATTGGGCCCTACGGAAAAAATTGACATTATAAAATAGTCACTGGCCTAGCAGTGGGCTCCCGCAGGACTAGAGTACGGGGTGACCTTTACCTTTTACCTTTTTTCCACCTTCACACCAGCATTAAGTTCTGCAAAAGTTGAAGCAACTTCAACTATAAGAGCAAAAGTTGAAACAACTTCAAATATTGCAAGGCTGCAAAAGTTGGCATAACTTCAACTCTAAGCGGCCAAAAACCCGACACACGTTTCAACTATAAGGCGAACTTCAAATCCAAAACCTTATCCTGGCAGTACTTCAAGTTTTGCTTAGCTCCTCATCTAGTTTGCGAAGAAGAATTACTGTATTCGGGCTGTCTTATATCGATCCCATTATCCTCAATTGATTCCAATATCCTCCAAACGATGTTTCCTTTTTGAATTGCCTGAAGTCAGGATAAGTCTATCTCTATCCGTGCGACTGCTAGGCCAGTAAGAATTTTTATAAGAATGATGCTGTTTAAAAAAATAACTATTGCTAAGAAAACAACGTCAGAGAGCAATGATCAACGATGTCCAAAAGTGATTCACATGGGAGGTCTGTTCCACCGAACAGGGAAAACAACTTCCTAATCAGAAGCCAGGAAGTCTCTTCAAAACAGCACTCAGCAAATATGGGCTATCGCTGGCTTCCCAGATCAAAAGAAGCATTTGAATCCGTCGAGAGTGAATATTTTGGTCAACATCTTCGTGTGATCACAGTAGTGAATAAGTGTGCGAAATGAATTTTTTTTTTGATTTTTCTTTTTTTTCGAAGATTTTTTCGAAGATTTTTCGAACTTTACTAACCACCGCCAAGAGTAGTCTCCTAGGGCGGCCCTAAAGGGACGGACTGATCTACCCTCCCATTCTCTCCTTATTCACCGAAATCATTCGAGCGTGTAAGGCTGCTGGCTCGAATAATCAAGTAACCACCGCAATTATTTCTTCTCTCAGAAGGAGGGCAGGAGATGAAGAAATTATGGTCCAATTTTGCCAATTTAGGCGGAAATTAGAAGAAGAATCAGGATCTGATAAAGATATTCAAATATCCACAATTATTTCTTCTCTCAAAGGGAGTCAAAAACTGGATAAAATATCACGCCTGTCACGAGAGAATCGAGCTGATGATGGAATAGGGCAAAAATCGTGAAATGAGTTAGCATCAGTTTTGGCCACCTCTAGGCATGTCCTAACATCACTCAAAGTCCCGTTGTTCAGAAATCATTTGGAGCTCCCTACACCGGGTCGGTATCCTGGAGCCCCAGCTTTGACGGGCAATATCTCGGTTCTGGTGCATATAGAGAAAAATTCTTCTAAGAGCAACCCCACCTATTTTACCAAGCTCTATAGTTCTACACCGGTTAGATGTCATGAAAGTGCTTCTGAACGGTGCTACACTAAAAGATGCATAACTCAAAAGTGTAGGAAAAGGCGCAGCTAATTTTTTGATATGTTATGTATCTCGTCGCGATCTATCGAATGAGTACCTTATGCAAAAATAGAATTGGTGCGGAGGTGCTCTTTACCCCTTCGAAAGATTTCTAATCATTTGAAGTTTTTTTTCAACAACGAATTTCATTCGACACCGCTCAATTCATTGAGTTTGGTGAGGAATGAATAATGATTCTTCGAATTCGCAGTTGAAAAAAAACTTCAAATGATTAGAAATCTTTCGAAGGGTAAAGAGCACCTCCGCACCAATTCTATTTTTGCATAAGGTACTCATTCGATAGATCGCGACGAGATACATAACATATCAAAAAATTAGCTGCGCCTTTTCCTACACTTTTGAGTTATGCATCTTTTAGTGTAGCACCGTTCAGAAGCACTTTCATGACATCTAACCGGTGTAGAACTATAGAGCTTGGTAAAATAGGTGGGTTGCTCTTAGAAGAATTTTTCTCTATAATGCACCAGAACCGAGATATTGCCCGTCAAAGCTGGGGCTCCAGGATACCGACCCGGTGTAGGGAGCTCCAAAATGATTTCTGAACAATGGGACTTTGAGGGATGTTAGGACATGCCTAAAGGTGGCCAAAACTGATGCTAACTCATTTCACGATTTTTGCCCTATTCCCAAGAATTGCCATTCTAGCTCGATTCTCTCGTGACAGGCGTGATATGCTAGTTATCGCGCATATGGCCAAATAGGAAACACGAAAAGACAGTGCGCAGCAGAATAATGGAATTGTGAGTATTTTTGACGAGCCTACGCGCAAGAATTACGCCAGTGCATTGTCGTCGCTCATATGGCTCGTGTGAAACACAATCGGGTGCAAGGGACGGCTCGAATGAGCGAAGTGCGCGGAATGAGTAGGGCGAATAAGGGGATGGCGGTCCGGGGAAAAGTACTCACAATTCAACCGACTTCCGATATCACGCCGCAGGAGTTGAACAATGGTAATTTTTGAAGGAATGGAACGCTAACTGGAAAAAATATCTTCACCGTCTAATAGACTCAGATGAAGCACAACTCAACTCAGTAAATGAGGATGATGAAATGCGACGCGCCTTATCACCCATGGTATTTAGTCACACTTGATCACAGCTGATAGCCATATCACAAATCTCCACGGATTACAAATGTACGACAGTCTCTCGATTTCACATGCTCTCTAGTCCGCAATGCAGACCTGACGAGCTAGGAAATCTTTGAATTATCAACTGCTGATTAGATACAGCCACTATGCATTAGGTCAATGAAGAATAGATGAAGATGAAAATTACTATTGTTATGGCTTTCACTGGAATCAGCGCAAACCTGCTAACTGCTGATTGCATCGCTCTGCATTAGGGTCAACAACGACTAGCTAGTAATGATCTCCATCTCACAGGACAAAACTGATTAGAAATGATATCGTACCACTCCCCGGATATCCCCACAAACCAAAAACAACAACAGTACAGTCATTTCCCCACGCTACGACAGTCACGAATTCCATCTCCTGACGAGACAGTGCTAGAGAGCACGCAAACGAAGAGAGTCAGACAGAAATCACTCCAAAATAGCGCTAACTATAGCTAATTGTAAGAAGACTGGCGGGGTATATCGGAAAACAGCGCGGCGTAAAGAGACTAAGCAACAAAAAACGTAAAGCGGAGGGAACGCTCATAACGGTCTCTGCTCTGTCTGACTTGGGGAGGAAAGCGAGGGTCGTTGTTCATTTTGACGGGGCTTCTTTTGAAGGCCGTTTGATGAACGAGAGAGGGAACACGCCATTTGCGTGTGAAAAAAACATAGAAAACAGACGCTCTAAAATCCGAACAAACGGAAGGAACAAGAGAAAATGCCTTCGTCAATGCATTCAGCGTAATTTGCCTTGTTTAAACAAGGGACATCTTCATAAGTGCAGCAGCAGATATTATGAGAAAATACTATTTCGAAGAGTGAAGACAGCCAAATCGTTGCAAGAAGAATAATCGACTTTTGAAGACCTAGTGAATCTCAACCGCCACTGAGCGAGATTCGAGCGGAATTATACCAAACCACCGTATCCCACATCGGAACCAGCGCAATATCTGGTGCCCAAAGCGGAAACAGTGGTGTCTGGTACGCGCGCCGCAACCATAATATCTGGCTCTCGAGTGGTTCTCATTATTAATCCCCGCCCCACTTGAATAACCCTGTGCCCTTGGGCCCGCTGCCAAAATTAGCTGACATCAGGCCTAATGAACCGCTGATGGTGCAGTGAAACTCGAGACTGTGCGCAGGAATTAGACCGGCGCGGACTCGATTGACCCCAGAAAAGAGCCGGGCTATCTAGATAAGTATAGAGTGATCTCGGTAATGGAGGAATAGCTAGAGATCAGCTAAAAAGAGCAATTAGTGCAGAGCTCCTACAGGCAGATCGCCAACACAGCATTCTCCTCCGACAGATAAGGGGGAGACCTTTGCATATCTACTCGCTCACTTTGCATGAATCGAACTACAAGGCCTAGGCGGGAGGAGCGACCGCTCTCCCCGCTCTGTTGTTTGAATCGAGCGGGAAATTGCAGTTCTTTCGTGTCGGGATTTTGGCGCGAAATTTGCATCCATTGTTCACCCTTATCTGGAGAGAACAAGGGGGGTCAGAACGCTGTGGCCAAGTGACCAGAGCCACAGTTTAGACCACGGTTTTGTATCGAATGATTCAGATAGCATGGTAGGTGCTTGATTGACCCCATAAAAGAGAGTGCACGGAAGGCTAAGTTGATCTCGGTTATGGGAAACCGTTCATTCATTGCGACAAGAAACTGTGAGAAATGAAGAGATGAATGCAAGCTCCTTTTTGTACCAAAGTCGACTGTGGTTTGCCCACAATTATCCCCGATGGAGGCTAACCATTTCCTAACGCACAAGATCAGCGACGAGAGAGTATGCGAAATCGAGAGACCGACGTGAGTCTTGTCACTTTTTGCTCAGCGTAACTCACTCAAATCGTTGCTGCTTGTGGTTAGGAAAAAAGCAATGTGAAGGACGAATCTCCGTCTCCCCGGTCTCCGGCTCTCTCCCAGATCATTTCCCCCAACACGATGGTCTTACCCCCTTCAAATGGGTGAGAGGAGAGCATGGGAAATGCAGAGAGTGGGCGTCTCTTCATTTTGCATGATCTCTCGTCAGTCAGAGACACGGGAGAGTGTGTGAAATGGAGAGAACGGGTGACAGTCCCAGTGATGTGAAACTAATTGTAAACGACGCCTGGCTAACTGCCCCTTTTACCCAATGTCCTGACCCTCTTCAGTATCCACACTCTCTCGCCGGTCAGAACGCGCGAGAGACCGTTGGGAAATAAGAGAGGCAGACTGTAGATTATTTACCCCCGACGACCGGGCCATTACGGATAGATGGGGGGAATCAAGTCGGCTACCGTACCAAGAAGAGTCAACAATAAAAGGAAATACACTTCTTCGACACACGGATTTCAGAAGCTCTTTCAGAAAAAGTGAAGGCATCCGCGAAATAGGATTTTCGCAACAAAAGAGCAACAGATGCATACAAGTTGCAACAAAAGCCGTGAAATATATGAAAACTAGAGTGCCAGAATGAAGAGAGTTTCTCTGTAAAATTCTCGTGAAGAGGCGTAAGAAAAATGAAGACATCACTCTTCCTACATTTTCCACTCATAATGGCGTAATGAAGAGACTACACTACTCAGAAAGGGGGGGGGACTCTACGAAATTAAAACCCTACTCTCGACATTCATGAGCCCATTAAATGATGCGCTCATCACTACATTTTTTCTTCACTTTTGTGATCTCAGAAAGAATCTGAAAAAAACTGCGTTATTTAGAAGCAAGAAAAATCTAAAATACATTTGACTAGCTCGATCGGATGATCTTATCACAATAAATAATTATCAATTAGAAAAACGCAGTCGACATGCATGATCGCACGAAAATAACATTGAAAAAACAATCAAGGCTACTTAACTCAAGAATCATCTTCGAGCTTAATTAATGAACTTAATGAACATATTTAATTACAATGCGCGCTACTAAACTGACATGAGTAGCAGAGCTGAGTGGTGGGTTGAGGAGTATAAGAGGAAGAATACTTTCGCATACGGCTCTCCCCGGGAAATTACCAACTACCATGTTTCCCCTACCCTCGCCCTCTCTTTCTCTGCCCTCTCCACCCTCTGCCCACTCTCTCGCCACCCCTATCGCTCCATACCATCCCATGCTAAGTAGCACCGTGTGAGATGTCTATCAGGCGCCAAATCGGGAGCAGCTAGAGACCATGGCAAATCGAGAGAGCGCAGAGACGTCAGAGAAGAGAGATCAGGGGAAATTGAGAGAGACAGCGATCACCAGGCTGGCTCTACTTCAGTAGCCCCCGCTACGCCCTCTAAGTCGACGCGCAATCTCTGACTCTCTCCGTTTCCTGTGATTTCTCGCCTTCTCTGACTGGCGAGAGAGAATGCGGAATCGAGAGAGAGAGAGCGAATTGAAATGAAGGCACTTTGTGTGGGGAGAGTTGAGGGCACTCTCGGGCCCTTACTTAGCGCGCGGCTCAGTCATAACAGCGCACACTCAATTCAAATTTTCTGTTTGGTGCCGTACCCGGAGTTACAGAAACCGGGATATCGTATCCATTCAAGCAGCTACGGTACAGTGAGCATAGCTATCAATACAGTGTACCTACATCTACGATCCTACCGTAATCAATCCTCAGTATCGTGATCCATCTTCATCAGTCATTAGAGTGAGGGTGGCACCAACTCATTCATTACTCAGCGCCGTTCTCTCCGTTCCCCGTTCCCATGCTTTCTCGCCGGTCAGAGTAAGCGAGAGAGTATGGGAAATGGAGAGAGTCGGAGACCATTGTAAATGGAGTCACCCACTCTGGCCACATGTTGCGCACTTTGGAGGAGGGCTATGGAGGAGGAATGGGGAGAGTTATTCGGAGTTGGCTATACAATGCCTTCGATGGTTTCATAGGCATACCCGAATCGCTCAGCCTTTCGTGTAAATGGTAAAACATATTTCAATATCGAATCAGAGTAGAAAGTAAATCACAGAAATCGCAACATCAACCAATGGATGTTCAAACTCTTTGACCAATCCCCCTTTCACACTTCATCTCAATCCCTCCACTCTAGAGATGCGATGTGTGTCTAAATCCCCCTCTTGATCTCTCTATTCCTCACGATCTCTCACAATGCAAATCAAATCGAGTGTCCCCTATGGTTTCCGGTACTTAGTGAGCGCGAACACTCTTGGACACCGGATGCGATAATCTCCCTGGTAGGGTTGAAGAATCCCCGATTCGTCATCAGGTATGATCTCGAGCCGGTCCAGCCTTTCATCCTTCTACTGATACAGCCTCCTGGCCTCGTACTTTGACTCTAAGCACCCTAGCCTAGAATCACAGACCAGCAATTTCGATCGAGCAGAGTGCTGACGACCAGTGACTGAAGGTGTCCTAATGGCAGCCTTCTATCAACAGGAAGGAAACGAGAGGTGGCTAATTACGCAGCACAGCATTCTGAACCCCTTTGTTTTCTCCAGAAAAGGGTGAACAAAGGATGACAATTTTGAATTTTTCCCGCAAAAATCCCGAAACGAAATCAAACTGCAAAGGTTCCCGCTCTTTTCAAAAATAATTATAACTACGGTATATTTGGGCCGGTTCCGCCTATCGACCAGAGTCGAAGTGGCAAGAGTATTTGAGCTTTGGTTTCATTTGGTTTCATTTGTTTTTTCCGATCTATTCGTGTTGATTCAGATGCCCACGCGCTTGGTGCAGAGGCGGGAGCCGTAAGTTGTATATTGCTCCTTAACCACGTCGTTAATATAATTGTAGGAATTTTGACGAGCATGCGCAGAGTAGCCTCTTTGAGCCCGATCTGCATCAATGAGAGTGCGCATGCTATGAAAGCTCCTCAAATCGTGAGGAGCAAATCTCTCGATTTCCTATATTCTCTCGCTCTCTTTCGGTCCTGAAAGCTTCCTCATTTCCATTTCCATAGAAGAGAACATCCTCCCGATTAGGGGGCTTTCAGCGCTGACTCATTTCTGTTCAAGGAATGGACTATTCCTCAATTGGATCCACTCCGAAGAGGGGTATCTAATTATCCCTCATTCTTCTGGAAAGGAGTTCATTGAGAAACGAATACGGCACCCTCTCCTGGTATGATGACTCATTTCTCGCGAAAGGGGTTGTATCCAGAAATAGGCACACACGATCACCTTCTAATTAGCGTTTTCATTAGCATTGGGCTTATGGCCAGTTCATTTCCCCAGAAGTGCCCTAAATCCTCTGATTTAGGGCTCCTTGAACGAATGAGTCCACTGGAGTGTCCAGTGTTCCATCACTCTCTAATTAGCGCACTCTGCTGACCTAGTGGTATCTAAGCAGCTTATGGCAGCCTAGAGTAGATTAGTGAATCATTGCGTTTAAAAAGTATCTCTTCATTTCGAGTGCATTCTCAAAGTCAAAAAAAGCGGATTCTTCATTATGACAGCCCAAAAATATTGAAGCGCCAAAGAAGTTTTTTTTAAATCAGGGAGATGGTGCCATGAAAGAAATGACATGAGCTTCTTGCTGGGACAAACTTAATGCGAACCCTAACAAATCATCGTGTTACGGTCTACTTAATTCGCCAAAGCAATCCGCCAACATGGCGCCACATTTCGCCATTCGCGGCTCACCCTGCCCAAATTCCCCTAATCAAGATTAATAGGCACCGTTCTATGATTCTCATTGGAGAAAGGAGTGGACGCGTGAGTAGAATGAAGGGTTTCGCCAGGTGTTAGAAGCACTGCTCAAGAAAAAAAAATACTTGACTTCTTCAAAGCAATGCGCCAGTTTGGAGCCATTTGCGGCTCACCTTGCCCAAATTAGGCGCTCTTTCCTAATCAAGATTGATCGACAGACAGCGCTTTGATCTTTTTTCTATGTTCCCTTTCTCACTAGAGTTCACAAGTAATGGCATCCTTCTTTCGCTCAGACTCACCAAGGCGGTGAAAATGCAGAATGAAGAGACGATTGCAGGTCAGACAGCGCGAGAGTTCATGCGAAACGGGGAGAGCCAGAGAGAAATGCACATGATCTTTCTTAACTGGTTATTGTCCTTTCCTATCCGCCGGAAATACGAAAAAATAGCGCTCCATCAACTGCTGATAGCTGATGGAGGAACCGCCCTGCGAAATTGACTGTTGCAATCGCAAGCTGATTTTTAATCTGAAAAAATATCACGAAAAATACAAATGATATGAAAAAAATCCGAAGATTTCTGATGATTCTAGACGGAAAACACAAAATATTCCGATTAATACGAGGAACAATCGATAACCGCGACATCTTCTACGACCTCATTTCCAAAGCGAAAAGTGAAATAGCACTTTGGAAGAGGGAAGCGAAACGCAAATCAAGTCGCGGAGTGGAAATGAGAGGGGTGAAATGGAAGATGAAGAGAGAAAGTGATAGTGATTATCATGATGATACCCGTGAAGGAAGAGTGCGATGGTCTGTGTCTCTTTATTCTGCGTGATCTCTCGCTGTCGAAAGGATGAAGAGAAGGTGTGGTCTAAGATCGTTCGCAACTGGCTTTATGAACAAATTTCTCAACAACACGTGTTCAGCGCATTCAATAGACATGACAAACATCTCCATGTCAAGTGGTTAGCGATACCGTCCTATGCACGATATCGAATTTCGATGTGTTTTTATGCTACTTCCGGAACTTAACACAAGTTAGAAGCTCTAAATTGTGTAGCAAAAATGATATGGAAATATAGGAAATGAAACCAAACCCGAGCAAAAGATTCTCTCTGGCCGGGAATTGAACCCGGGTCTCGCACGTGACAGGCGCGGATACTAACCACTATACTACCAGAGACATGTTGAGGGAGGACACTGGAGCGCTAGATAACGCGCTCTTTCTCTTTTCGTCTTTGCATTTTAGCCCCTCGTTAGAATACGTGTCTCTTCATTTCTCGTGCTCCCTCGCTTTCAGGATTCTCATTTCCCTATTCCACGTCCTCTCCCTTCCCTTCCCTCCTCCTTCCTCCCCTCCCTCCCTCATTCTACTCATTCGTACTCGTTCGTTGTGGTCGGGTGCGCACTCTTCTCTCCGTTCCCCGGTAAGGAATCGATAACCCCCTTCCGTCCTAATCGACCTACCGTACCCTACCGTACCCTACAATACCTTCCACTTTCATCTCTAGGGAGTAATCAGTCCCCCTGCCTTGTCCTAATCGAAATCCATCAAAATTGCGGTAAAACCGCTATAGTTTTCCAGAACGACTACAGTTCCCCTGCCAACAGTATCCTTCTCTTCAACCGCACCCTACAAATCACACTTGCAGTACCCTCCGCTCTCATCTCATCTCGTTGTGGGTGCTCCCTCACCCCCTCCATGTCTCGTGATCTTTGATCTGTGGATCGATGTGCTTTCCGAAGAACAAACGCGGCAAACCGATCGTGGCTACGGTATTATCGATTGGGATCTACCGTAATCTCCGTATCTGATAGCCTACCGCGTGGTTACGGTGACACCGTCGAACCTACCGTACTCCCTCCGAATCGACAACTGACGTTTCAAATCGACAACTGACTTTTCTTCAGGTGAAAGCTAGCTCGGCACGCGCAACGCCAACGCAAAAGAGGGTGGACGCTTCGCAAAAGAAGATCGCATCGGCGCCCGCTGTAAGGAAGACTAGCGTGTCTACAGTACTCCCGGATACAGTACCCAGGACCTATGTACCTTAACCAACCTATACAGTACCCCTATCTACCGTATCGCTCGGCTACAGTACTCAGATGCCATACCCAGATCCTACCGTAACCACAGTTGTCTGCCCCCCCCCATCTGGTCTACTGAAAAAGAGCCTCTGATCCAACCCACCGTTCCCCGAACCTACCCTACCCTTACCGTACAGCTACCGTACTTCAGAAGGGTCCGGAGCAGCGGCATCAGACGGCGTCGCAAGTGGAGCCTGAGTCGTCGAACAAGGAGAAGACGTGCATTGAGGACAAGAGCGATACCATGCAGATATCACTCTACAGTAAGGAGGGGGTACGGTAGGGGTACTGAAGGCGTGAACTGGTACGGTAGGGATACGGTAGGCGTACTATCGGGATTCTGAAACTTCCCGATTACTGAAGACAGTGCCTCTAATGCTGTGGGAAGCAGTGGACCACCGGAAAAAGTTCAGAATCGACCACTGACTTTATTCCTACCGTATCCTACCGTATTCCAGAAGCGAAGAAGAAGGACGGCGGCAGTGGCGGCGACTCGGGCGGACACGTGTCCAAGCCGCCGGTCGAGGAGAAACAGTAAGGGGATACCGTAATCCATGAATATCGACTTCTTTGGAAAGCTCACGGAAAGTCGAACGAATTACCGTAATATCAAGGCTGTCGTAATCCCTGAATACCGATCTTTATCTCGAAATATTCACAAATTTAATGTAGTGACGAATTGTGATCTCACGCAACCCGTGAATATCGATTTTCCCCTTATCCCTAACCACAGTAATCTCCTCACAGGGACTCACCCGAAGTGTTCGAGAACAACGCGCAGATCGTCTCGCTCAATCCGATCAACGTGACGCAGGTAAGAAAATCGATAATGGACAGCTGCAGTATTCTTTTAATGACAGAAAAAAGACCTACCGTATCCTCAGATCTTCGTCGACTCGGTGATCCGCAGACGAATGTGAGCAAGCAGCACTCGGACATTGTCGATCAGGTGGGGATACCGAATCCATATTTCCAGGACTACCGTTCTTCAGTCCGATCGAGGGCTGACTTAATTGTTGTACACATATCATATAGCCAATATATACCTTATCTACGGTACCCTCAACCTACCGTACTCTTGCCGTATCTACAGTATCCTCAACCTACCGTACTCTTATCTACCGTACCACTCCTCTTGCAGAACACGCTGGAGACGGTCGGTCCGAATATGGACGACATGGTGTACGATCGACTGGACAGCAGCGAGGAACAGTTCCCGGAGGTACCGTACCCGATCCATGTTGTACCCTAACCGCACCCATACCTCGTACCACTACCGTACCTGGTACCAATACCGCACGGCATACGGTTGCCTGCCGTACCGCTATGTTTCGCTATGGAACCCAACCTACCGCACAATACCGTATATTATCATGGACTTGTCCGATCAACGATGTGTCCAGCCCATGCGCTACCCATCCACACGTCTTACCGCACCCAACATACTTTGTACCACTCCCGTACCCAATACCGTATCCCCTCAGATCCCCCATCCCGATCCAACAGGCTTGGTACCAGCTAACGTACCTGGTACCAATACCGTACCCTCTCAGGTCCCGCAGCCCCGCCCGCGTGCGAACGTGCTGCAGCCTGAAGACGACACGATCGTGGACAACACGATGAGCGAGCGGGCGACCAAACCGAGCGAGAAGCGAGCCACAAGGAACGCGCCGAGGACTGGTACAGTAGTGTGGTTCCGCCTGGTACCGCGGTACTATGGTACCGTGGTACCGAGCCCAGGAGCAAATGTGGTACCAAAGAGAGAAGTCAGAATGAAGAATTCGTCTCTTCATTGCGCGTGTTCTTTCATCTCTCTGACCGATACGACGAATGAAGAGACGGATTCTTCATTCTGACAACCCTAGTATCAATCCCTGACTGTAATCGGTTTCCAGTAGGGATGTCTATCCGGACTACGGAGTTCCGTTCCCTTTCATTCTTCACTCTCATTCACTCTGTGAATCGGTCGCATTGCCTCATTTCGTACGTGGATATCCGTCAAAACTCGGAACTCCGTCATTTTCATTCCTCCGATTTTCATTTGAGTGAGATCGGTCTCACTCTTCCTCAATGACCAAAGCCAAAACGCGTTGAGTTTCAAGAATTTTCATTCCTCCGATTTTCATTTGAGTGAGATCGGTCTCATTCTTCCTCAATGACCAAAGCCAAAACGCGTTGAGTTTCAAGAATAGCTCAATAAGTTTCCGGTGTCACGGATATCCGAGTTCAACTCGGATATCCGAAAAGAGAAGAGACCGATTCAATTATTCCGCGGAGGTGAGAATGAGTAGGGAAATCGACTCCGATCGACGGATGAAAATCCGGATAGACAATCCTAGTTTCCAGCATCGTCCGGGATTCCGTCGGAGCGACGCGCGATGAGAACTGCCGCCCGCGCTACAGGTATACTGTATCCCTGAATACCGTACACAAAATTACCGTCGATATTCATAATCCAATGCGGTATTTATCTTGTTACGTGAACATGAAACGTGTAATAATCATTGAATATTCACTCCTCTTGATCTCGTACACTAATTCGAGATACCGTATCCTCATTACCGTATCCATTCCCTCCTCCCAGTCTTCCCCGAGCATCCCACAACGCCCGACCGCATTCCGTCCGTGTTCACTCCTCAGCCGCCAACGAAGAGCGAGAAGGTCGTCTACACTACGGTAAGAGAACTACGGTAGCTACCGTGTCTACAGAACCCCAACCCACTCATGGATACAATACAATAACATACATTGTTGTATTATGATACAGTACCCCAGTACGGTCCCTACCGTACTCTCTACTTTACATTATCGATTCTTCCCTCTCAGGGCAAGCGGACGTCTCGCGGGCCGATCTCGACCGCACGGCGGCCGTTTCCCGGCCCCGGCCCTCGGGTGCGCGCACGCCGCCCGCCGCCGATCACGTCAACGTCGACAACACCTGCCCCAGGTACCGTAGTCGTCCTGATTCCCGGCTCTCGGTATTTCCCGGCTCTCGAAATTTCCGGCCATCCTTGCAGTCACGAGCCGCTCACGAATCGCGCGCATCGACATACCGGTCCGCAGCACGCTCAGGTAAGGCGGCGGCGAGAGACTGCGAAATGGAGAGACCGAGTCCGATGATCGCTAAATGACTGTTCTAATTTCCGGCTCCGGCCACCGAGTACGGCCGTACGATCGTGCAGACGGCCACGCCCCTCGCCCGGCGGATAACAACACGTGCGGAAGGTGAGGAGTGACCTATGGGACTACCGTAATCCTTCTTCGCTAAGAGATTATTGCCGTAGTCGAAATGTTGTACAAAATGGAAAATTAATTTTTCTGTCATAGAAAATGTTCTGTAGCCCCATCTAATTACTCGATAATCTGAAATAGCTCTTCAATCGATTATCAACCAATACGCCAACTAATGAATAGTCTACCGTAACTCTTCTTCACTAATCTACCGTAGTCCTTCATTAATATATTCCTACCCTACTCCTTCCTGATCGATCGATACTTGCCGTAGTCTCTCCACATCAATCGATACTCGTAATCCTATATATTTTCCAGTCGGGAGCCGTGTGACAGCACTGCGACGGCGAAGAAGACGGCTCAGCCGGCCCGCCAACGGGAGCGACGAGTGCAATATACACTGCACACTTCAAGGTGTTCGATAATCCAGGGGGATACGGTAGGACACGTAGCTGCAAGGTAGCCTACTGTAAATTTGATAGCACGGAAGTATACTATGCTCACCAATGTAATCTATATGCTAGCGTATCCCGTAGCTACGGAAGTATATTGTCCTGTAACCCGGATATGGTGTGACACGGTGGATACGGTAATCAATAAATAATCTGCAGGACCCTTGAGCCATCTCTCTTCGCGGCAGAGCGAAGAAGAAGCCTATCGAAAGCGACTGTACATCCACTGATAAACTATCAATGATTCTGAGCCTTGTCGTTGCTCAAAAATCGATACCTACTGCAGTTATCCATGAGATCGCCATATTGCAAGAAGAAAAAATTTATACGCAAACGAGGTCAAGGTGGACCATAATCACCATTTATCCTCACATAGTATCTCTCAAACTTGAGCAAAAAAGCAGTAATCCAACTAGAAAATCTGGGAAACACTGGAATGTCTCTTGAGCATCTTTACAATACAAGCTACAAACTGTGCAATACTCTCTGAACTCTGCAACAATCTCGATAAATCACAGAATGATGGCACACAATGGTGGGCAACTAAATGTAGGTTACCGTATCCATGGTTACGGTGCAGAGTACGGTAGGTCAGACATTACTATATCCGGTTACCGTAGCCCCTATATGTTACGGTAGGTCTGGAGTGCGGTAGGTCAGACGGAGTGCGGTGGGTCAGACGATCAGGGGCACGAGCCGCTCTGCGACCGCCTTGCCGTCTTTTATCACGAACGCGTGCTCGCATTCCTTGGATTAGGTTAATTAGGTTAATTAGTTAAATAAAAATAATTCAATCTTTTTTGATATTCGGTCTGAAACATTGTACAGGAAGCAGCGATAAATTCTTTTCCTAGAGCAATTCAGAAATTCATTGCTACTCGGGGAACCATTGAGACTTGTAGGAAAGATGAAGCACACTATCACCACGAGAATCGAACTAACCAAAAATTAAATTTTCTCGGATTTCCTCCCTTCTAACTTCTACAAGCGGACTTCGTTTCTTACTTATAATGCATTAGACATCTGTTTGACACTATCGTCCGTTGTACAGAAGGCGCGCAAAATGGAGAGAGAAAATGGAGCAATCAATAAATCAGTAATCAATAATCACTACCTTATCGTCGATGATGACATGACCGGAGGGCGCGCGCTCCGCCATCTCCATGCCTGTAATTATCGCTCATTGGGCAAGCAATACGAAAAGTTCGATTTTTCTGTCTATGTAGATCGATGTTTTGCCCAGCCCACATAATTTGAGACAATTGTTCGAAGCATTTGCACTGCGTCATCCCCTTTCACATCATCAAATAATATCCGTTCTATCGTATTTCTTACTTTCGAATCGAAATTTTCGATACTATCGTGCTCAACAAATTTCAAAACAATGTTCAACGTCAGTTCTCGATACAACACCCTCGTGCACTTACCGTACTCAATGGGCACCCATCCGTCCGTCGTGCCGTACAGGAAGTACACCAGCTCGCGGTGCTGCAGCAGCGTAGCCTCGTCGAATTCGTTGATCTGGAGCAGCGAGGGATAGTACCGTACCCCGCGCAGCTACCGTATCCCGAGAAACGATCTAAGACTCTCTGAACTATCGACAAAATCGTTGATCTACAATGAATTGAACAATGTTATCCCGCTCATCTACCGTATCCCCTGAAGTGATCTCTTCTGAGAGCACCTTCTCCCATCTTCACCTAGAATCTCCCTTTTTCCTTCCCACCCACATTCTCCAGCTCGTCATTGCTCATGTGGACGATGTTGCGGAAGACGTTCACGTTGAGCAGCTCGGCTGCAGCTTCGGCCACGCACGGCGGAATGCCGTCCGCCCGCAGATTGAGACCGACCAACCAGCGCTGAAACGGAGGAGGATATTTCCCGGATGTCGGCAATTCCCGGCTCTAAGGGATATTTCTCGGATGTCGATAATTCCCGGTTCTAAGGGATACGCACGGCGGAATGCCGTCCGCGCGCAGGTTGAGGCCGACCAACTTCTTTTTTTTCACTAGGTGAAGTTGCGTTTCAGTGACGCCACATAAGCCATGACCATCCTGTTTCCGTGATATGATTGGCGCTGCCAATACAAATATAAAACTAATTCACCGAATACTATTGAAAATATTAAAATAAATATATACCTTGGCGCTAACGGGCAGGAAGTTGAGCCAGAATGTGAGCGCCTTCGCCAGCCAGTCCTGCGAATCGAGCGCCTGGTAATTAATTAATTATTCAATTAGTCTATTACTTATTTGTAAACGACTACCATCAATTGCACCAGACAAGTTGTTGTTGGACGAAATACAGTGAACATTTTGGACCTGGTTGTTTGCAGTTTCATCGATTATACTTCCAGTCTCCTCAATGCAATTCATGTTGGTCAGTTCGCTCCTCATATTCAAAACTACAACTACATACACGCATTCGTTTCATCACTTTCGTTTCACAATTTCCTTCCCGCGCCCTCGCGATTGCACCATTTCTACTTCCCATGACACTCACACTCAGCTCAGACTCCAATTGATTACCATTTCCCTGGTGTGAAAATATCTCAACATAACTCGCCTATCTACTAGAGCTTGAGAAATGAGCCGCGATCTCTTCATTTTTCACACTATCTCACCGGTGAGAGAGGCGAGAGTGTGTGAAATGAAGAGACGTCGGCTCATTTCGCGAGCTCTACAATCTATCGTACCCTCCTACCGTACTCACCGCCAGCACTCTCCTCAGCCTCAGTCCATTCGGCGACACGGCCATTCTCTCCACGGTCGGGAAGAGCGCGATGGCCGCCTTGATGTTGAAGTCGTCCACGATGTACGGTAGCACCCTGGAGGGCGATCGGGAACTGACTATTTATTACGAATCATCTACGTTCGCATTAGAAATAACGAACGAAAACCATCAATAAAAAAATCTTGCAGGTCAATTTCAAGTTTCAACTGCTCACGAACCCATTATGGAAAGGCAGCCATGTGATATAAGCTTGTCTCGCGTTTTAATAACAAACAAAAACAGACGCCCAAATCAACCTCCATCATCTCTCAACACCAACCTCTACCGTACGCCAGCCAGACTCAGATCGAGTGATCTTGCAGTATCTCAACCCTTACCGTACTCCTACAACGCGTGGTGCACACATTAAGAAATCTCGCCTAGTCAAAAATCAACAACAATATTAAAAGTAGTAATCATCGCTCTCTCGCACACACCCCTATCGTACCTCAGCATCATGTAGCTGCCGATCGAGTGGCCCATCAGGTAGACGCGGGTCGCGTGCGGCAGATGGTCGCGCACGTAGTTCAGCTTGTGCTGCACCTGCGCGTCCAGCAGGAACCGGTCTGTAAAATAGGCATGGTGTGGTTCATTAGGAAACGTCGCCTAGTCGAAAAAAGAACAGAGCGAAATTGAGTGGTGTACTCACTAGGAAACGTCGCCAAGACGAAGTATCAACAGGGAGCCCATTATCATTATGTGTAAATCCACGAAGATCGTTCAACATTACTACTGGACATTGGACATTACTCTTGGGTCCCCAACGCAGCCTCGAATCACCTACCCAAAATAACAAAAAAAAATTAAAAGGTGGGGTGGTGTACACCCTTGGAAAGCTCGCCTAGTCAAATCGACAGGAATCACTAAATTAGTAATCGTCGCTCTCTCTCTCGCACACGCACCATTAGCCTTGAGGGCGCCCGCGTGTCCGTCCAGCTCAGGCGGCAGCGCCACGTGGTTCAGATGGGAGATCGTGTAGAAGAGGTACGTCCGATCGATCGAGCCTGAATACCGTACACCTCCGGGGTCGATACCGAATGCCTACAACGTCGATAACTGGTTGTTTATGCCTTAATCATTCCTATTACTGTGTTCACTACATTTCCACAACCCTTAGTTTCCGAGCGAAACCATGATCCACCAACCGACTTAAAATCACGCAAACACACATACACTCGAGTTATTCTAATCAAAGGTCGAAGAGAAATTAATTAAGTTGAAAACTTGCTTACCTCCCGCCCTCTCATCCCTCGACATGAGGTTCTTCAGCAGTCGTTCGCCAAAATCCGCGTAGAAGCCCTCGTTACCCGGGTTGCCTGCGGTTAACGGATACAGTACTGCATCGGGCAGTGAAGCAGTAAGTCGCTGCAGTGGTCGAAAAGTCATGTCAACTGGATTTTGCCGTCGGGCACCTAGGCCTATATTTTCGGATGTTTTCGGGCACATAGACCTAAAATGACAAAAAAAGCTCGCGCGCTTGGTTAGAACACTTGAAATTTCACCTTTTCGGTCACCTAGACGATCATTTTGCACGACTTCGTCGGGCACCTCATGTTGATGCTGACATACTTTTCGACCACTGAGTCGCTGAATACATTGAACAGAAAAGCATTCAGACCGAACCGTTTTCCGCTACCGTACCCCATCTACCGTACTCCTACCGTACCTGGTATCATGAGTATCACCACCCGCTCCTTGTCCGATTCCTCCTTCTGCAGGGCGTCGGGCGACAGGTCAGCGCCCATGATCGACACGCGGCACCACTTGTCCGCCACCTGAGAGGGCGACGATTACTACTTTCTCGATTTCCATTCAAATTTTGACTAGGCGACGTTTCCTAGTGAGTACACCACGTAATCTACACATCGCCCCGTGTTGAAAGCATACATCTGGTGTGCTGAGGCAGATAGCTTTATTGCAAATCAAAGATCTACTGAAACCATACCTGAACATGCCTTTGTGATTCCCCCTACTACTGAAACGCGAAAGAAACATGAACAGAAAGAACATGAAAAGAAACATGTGGAATATTAATATTCTTTAACGCCCTGCTTCAGTATCCCAACAAAACGCAATATAAATCGATCACTCCCGTATGACTATCGTAACTCTATCTACAGTACTATTTCCGTGTGAGATGTACAACTATCGTAATCCTATCTACAGTACTCGCCGGGACCCAATCTCTCCAAAAATGTGGCGATATAAAAAATCGATAACTACCATACGCCTCTACCGTAGCCATACAGCGACACAGCGATTTGAATCATTCGCTTGCACACAATGCCTTGGTACTAACCGGGACTCAACAAGAAAAAAGGTGAAATCAATACCTTCCGTAATCCAATATACAGTACTCACCGGGACCCATTCTCAACAAGAAAGAGTGAAATCAATAACTACCGTAACCACATTACTCACCGGGACCCAGTCGACGCGTCGCAGGATCTGTCGGATGAACGATCCGCGCTGCATCTCCTGCAGTAGACAATAAATATTAGCGAAAGTCGATAATTGCTTTCATCGCTAAACCAAAGATATCTAAAAACAGTACAGCATCCGCTTTCATTAAGGAAGTGAATCGAATTGACCTACATAGCAGCTATTTAAACTTTCTGCAACCAAGAATGTAATAATACTAATGTATCGACGCCCGAGGCGCAACGAGACCGAAAAGTGACATTTGAGATTGTGTTGTAATTCATAAAGAGTTCACGAATCCAAGAAGTCAACAGCGTTGTGAGCGTGATCAAAACAGGACGAATTTTATGAGAAAAAGCACACAAACGTCACGCATTTGCACGATTTCGGGAACTAATTCGCACGAAAGCACCTCACATTTACACTGTTCTAGGCACAAATATACGCGTAAAGTACGCAATAGAGGGGTCGGGTGCAAATTTCGCAACTCAGTCAAAGTTAGATCCTAAGTATCTGAAAACTGGCAGAAAGAGCCAATCTTTGACACTGATATTCCTGACGCTATCACTCACATCATTCGTCAATAGATAAGCTCGCCGAGGAACCGTCCTCTGATCATTTTCCAATTCAACGAAAATCATTTTTAAATCATTTATCCTCTCAATCAACGTTATGTTGTCAAAAATATTACAATTAATTGTGAACAACAAATTTACAATGGATGAAGCGCAAATGGTGTGGTGAACAGTTCGAAATACGGGTAATCGTTTCTTCATTTTGCGTGCACTATCATAGGTCAGAGTTGCGAGATAGCACATGGTATGAAGAAACGATTACCGTATTTCAAACTCCAGTATGGCGCCAGGGCTAGCCCGTCAGTTTACGATCAAAAGCCCGCTTAATTCAAATCCCCAGAGAACCCACTAGAGTTCTAAATAGGGGCAATCGTCTCTTCATTCTTCACACTATCTCACCGGTCGTAGAGACGAGATAGTACGTGAAACGAAGAGACGGCGACCCATATTTCGAACCCTATCGCTCACCTATGATTCGAATCCTCCAGATGTCGTCTGTCTCGGCTACCGGTTGAGCGCCATCGATCACGATCTAAAGTATTAACTTGATATTTAATTCTTTAAAAAAGTCGACGATTAAATAAATTGAGATAGTGAACAAGCTTCACAGACAATAAGCTACAGCGAATATGTAATCAAAAAAGTAGTGTCCTACGAATTTCGCAAATGATGCAGCTCCTATCCCCAAGTTACCAGAACCCTTGCTCTGATTCCGTGCACCCCGTGACACGTCTCCCCAACCCCGCCCCCATGTCTCCCCTGGTTCCCTGGGGCACCCCTCGCTCTCTCACTTTCGCCTGCTCTCTCACCCGCCCGAACCCGGCTGATGTGTGTTGCGCAAAGTCTCCAAACGCCTCCAGAGGCCATCCCTCATGTGCGCTCTCCGAGAGAGAGCACAATGCACGGGATAACATCACTTTGCCGAGCGAAAAACAAGCCACAAATATAATTCTTCGGGATCCGTCAAGGATCTTCAATGAGAATGTGCGAACGAATGAGAATTTCTCGCGAAAATTTTATGAAACCAATTTTCTCGCACTGCTCAGATCTTTTACCTTCGAAATATTCATACGAAACAACCCCAACCGAATTTGCAATTCCCAAGAATCTGACATGTTGTAACACGCATCCAGACTTCAGACACGCTACGCAGTTCATCTTCCCTGAACTAACAATCTTGTCTGGCTCTCTCAAATCACAACGGTCTCTAGTCGATCAGAGAAGCGATAAATCACAGGAAAGTGAGAGATTCAGATCAATCTTCAGCGAGTGTGGGGATAATTGCTGCATCTCCATCATAAATCAGACTTCTTGGCTTTTGCTCAGTGGTGTGACACGGGGCTGAATCTCAGGGGGGGGGGGAATTCGCCGGTTCATTCTTCAACTTTCCGCCTTCTTTCGCGCTTCTTTTCTCCTTCCTATGGTCAAGGCCTCCCTCTTTCCCATGCTCTCTCACCGGTTAGACAGCGCGAGAGAGCGCGCATTACCGAGAGAGCATCGACCACTGCTCCATCTGCTCCCCCCCCCTGGGACACAGCGATCCGCGCGCCTTTGTAATGGCTATTCTGCCTCAATCGTCCTAGTTTTTTCTGGCCTGAAATAAATCAGTCTGCGATTCGCAGACTACCGTATTCCATGGCACCAGTGCGGACCACTCCGTACAAGCAGGACTACTTCTTCACTCCTCCGCCCGCTCGACCCACTCTCTTCCCTCCCTCGACCACTAGTACATCAACTACCATTGCAGCAACTACCGCATTTGATGATAAGGTTTACCAACGTATTTTTTCAGTATCGTATTGACTTCTTCAATCTTTTCACCGAATCCTAATCGTTTGCAACCCTCTATGGCTGTCCTGTTTCATCTCTATCAATGTATCACTAAAACAACTCAATTGCAGTCTCCTCGTTTATTCAACTATTCTTAAACCTATTCTAATTATATAGCCCAACTCACTCCAGATCATTCTTCACCCACTAAAAAGCCCAGATTGTTCCTAACCCTTTATCAAATTCTATAACTCGATTGCAGACCTTCGATCCTCCCTCCACGAGGCAGCCGTCATTCAGGGATCTCATCGAAATCGAGTGGGACGAGCGGCCTGCCGTCACCAGAGATGTGCTCTTTGTTCTTACTCTTTGTGTTGTTGTTCTTACTCTTTTCTTACTCTTTGTTCATTTACAATTAACCACACTAATAGCATGAACCAGCCGAAAATAGTGATTAGAATTTTTTTTAATTTTTAAATAGAAATTTGAGAGCTAAAATTCTAATGTAACTAAATCTTCACCCAAGAAAGTAAGCAAGTAAACTGAGTGTGTATAATCAGACGCCAGAACCAGGGCATGTTAAACATCCTTTTTCCACAGTAGAAAGGATCAAGCATCTCCCTGATATCATATAACCCTATCTGCTTTTATTCTGAAAAGCATCAGGAAATAATAGCCTAAAATTAGATCCAGTATCAGGAAGCGTTCTACGACATGCACATCAAGTTCTTCGGTCTGTTCGAGTTCCGCATATGGATGCTGCTGGCTGCGGGCGCCGCCCTCGTCACCACTATGGTACGCGTAATCATGGATGGGACCATTAGGCTCCGGTCACCTTCTTCGTTTTCCGATCTCGGATCTCACATTCAGCTAGGCTTCTGATAAAGAAATTCACAAAAAAATGCGAACCCCCTCATAAGTGAGACACTGTAAGAATATGCTTCATTGATGCGAAACAACGCTCCGTCAGGCAAATCTTAGCCTCCAATTGAAAACATCACTAATCCTATTCAACAACAATTCAGATCATCATCACATGCTGCATCATTCGATTGCGCATTCCTCGCTCACGAAGAGAGATTGAGATACTCGCAGCGAGAAGGAGGGAGAGGATGAATGTAAGATACTTTACAAGAACTATTGCTTCTAATAAACTCTAAAACAACTCATCTGAATGAACGTACGATAATAACCATGGGTCGAATACTCGGTAAATAAATTCAAACAGCAACCAACATTTAGTCATTTTGAGAACCCCAAGTAATCGAACCCTGATAAAAAAATATGTGAAGCGCTACATTGCCATACCATATTCTTTCGCTACTGAAAATGAGATCACTACGACGCTACGTCTCGCCGAATATGAACTAGCTTTATATGTCTCATTAAAGCGCGCCCGTCGCAAGAAGGAGAAAGAGAAGGCGGTCAACGATGAGCGCTCACCAGCTATCGTCATGAATGCCGCTGTCCAGAGGTACTTCTGAATGCCCGGAAAGATATATCTCCCCAAAACCCAACACTAACCACTAATCCGAAAAAAACAAACATTTGATCGAGTACTAGTGAGATACTTGAATCTTGTCTAAGAACAGAAAATAGAGCTTGCAAGCAAATTATTCCCATCCATTCCAGGCTCCCATCGATGAAGCGACCGAATCGGACGGACTCAAAGAACGAGAAAGACGGCAAGAAAGTCGTCAGAAAGAAGAATAGAGATTGACATTGATAAATTACTTCACTAAAATACGTTCACCCTCGTACATTATGCTTCCTGAACGAGAATTGCCAATGCCGTATCCGGTACATCTCCTAATTACCAAATCTACAATGGAATCAATCATCTAGTTGTTTACTAAAGTGTTAGCGATAATTTGAATGAATTGCCTTGCGTTAAAATCTGCGCTGATTTCTTTTCCAATTTTCCATATACCAAAAAGGATCTACTTACCGAAATATCGGCTTCCGTGTGGCCGGCCAGACCCGTCGTGGAGACAACTAGAAATACCAGTTTTTTTAAAGAATATATCGGAAAACAAAATGATGAAAAAACTTCAAAACAAAACAGACTTCTCTACAGCAAACCTTTCCGGAGCCGGGAGAGCCGGTGACGAGCGCGCCGTACCACATCGCCATGGTGCACTGTAATATAACAACATTGAGCCAATAACGACACAATATGGCAAATAAACAGAAGTTGGGAAAAAATGCAGTGAATCCGGCCGCTAAATCATAAAATCAGGACCGTGAAAAGGTCAGTTTGAAAAAATTTTCTTACCGTAATGAGCGATGAATGAGAATTCACTTTGCTCCGTGATTCTCTTTTGATCTACCCTTTGCATCTAAGTCCCTTCCATTTCACTGATCTATCCTCACAATATTTTCTCGTCCTTCTAAGAATTAGTCGCCCTTCTCAATCCGGATGATTTCCTTCGCCCTTCGTCGCTCGCTGCAGTCTTCTCTTTCCTCTTCACGTGGAACTTGTTGTGCATTTTAATTCAGAGTTCACAGATCAACTTATCAACTTATCAACTTGTTTCTCGCAGAAGTATTTCCTCCAAGGTCCGACCCTCTATCGCCTCCCCCCCCCCTTGAACTCCTTACGAATTCACATGTTAAAACGCTTTAGGGAATCCATGTGTGCAATGCAACCCATTTTATTTGGGTTTCCCATTTTTATCAACTCACAGTTCACTCTCTGGGCTACAATTTGGTAAAGCAACAAACATTGTAAATACAGAAGACATGGAAAACTATATCCAATTTGAGATGCATTTACAGCCGAACATTGATTTTCAATCATTTATTACTTCAAACAAAGTTAGCATAAAACGCTCTCCCAACATTTACAGCATAAAACGTTTCGTGCAAAAAAAGACAATGAGTTCAGTAGATTGGCATTAATAAATTATGTTTTAATTACGATTTTGTGATAATAATTACGTAAATGTAAGTTTACAAAAGTGTGTGGTTATACCAGAAGAAAGTAAAAACTGGAAGTACAAATCGATTCAGGGAATTAGCAATTAGGGGAATACAATGAGGTGGTGTGGTTCGTGGTGTAGTGTGGCTACCGTAATCGGCGTGTGGTGCGGCTACCGTAGCCCGTCCGTCGTTTACGATCGGGAAAAGGAGACGGTGTCGAGCATCGCAGCGAGATTCTGCACAATGTTGTCGGACAGCAGCTCGTTCACCTGAGAGGAATATTGGTTTACCATATACCAATCGTTTGTTTTGGAATCAAAGATCAGTATGAAAAAAGAGGCAAAACTAAATGGCGATCAAATAAAATTAATGTTGTAATTACTGAATACTGGCACTTTTGCACATGCTGCCACAGAAACATACAATCAAACACAGAATCAGAAGGAATCATTCAAGAATGTGGATTGATTGATTTTAGTGACCAGTGACATCCTAGTTTCAAACATATTCCATATTCAATCTACTGTACCTCCTCTCCGAGAAGCCTATTGGGCAACTCCCCACACTAACCCTCACAACCTCCTGCCCATCCTACAGTAACCCCGATCATCAATAATCTCTACCGTACCTCCTCTCCGAGATGTCTCTTCGGGTCCTGCTTGCCGACATTCTTGATCGCCAGCTCCTCGTCCGTCATCTTCTCCTCCTCCTCCAGCGCCTGCCAATGGACAATTTATTATTTCACAAAATCAAATTGTTTTCTTGATTCCCAGCTCTGTTCCGAGTGCCTATGAACGCAGTAGTTTAATGTTTCTCCACCTTAATGCGAGAAACACATTCGAGAAAAAAACAAGTTCGTATATTGAACTGTAATAACCGATTCGTCATCGGATGACCAAGGAAAATCTCAACGCAGTATGCGAATTAAGACAAGTACCAATACGTTATTTCCAATATTTAGGCAAAAGTAAAACAAAAAATGAACCCGTACCTTCTTGTAGTTCTTGGCGAGCTTGAGCATGCTCTGCATGCCCGACTTGTTCTGCCCGCAGCACTTGGAGAACGCCTCCACCTGAAGAGATTATTTCACGATCAACCGTAATCGAGGGAATGGATAATCGATCTTCCAAATGACTGGAGAACAGAGATTGGAAAAGAGTCGTGATTGGAGAACAGAATAAGAATGAGAGACACACAAATGCATCATCCCCTTTAAGATTCGGAAAAATAATCTTTAAAGTGCGACCACTCGTTGATTGGTAACTGTCGTGTAAGCCAGATAATATTATTCAACAATGAAACTCAAACTCAATCTCAACTCAATGCCCGTTTCAAACAGCGCATTCGATTTATTCTTCCCAAAGCGTCCCTGACTCTCCGAATCTAATATCAGCCATGATTATGTCAATAAAATACCTGAATCGAGTCCATCCACGACTGCTTGTGCAGGTTGAGCAGCATCTGAAAATCGATAATTCTATTTAATTTATTTCTCAAACTACCGTAATCCAATCAATCGATAATCGATCTTCCCAGGTATCGTATGCCTACCGTACCTTCTGCTCGAGGTCGTGGCACTTGTAGGCGATCGGGATCGAGTAGTAGTGGCGGTTGAGGCCGTGGATCAGCGCCTAAGAAGGTAATTAATCGATAAATTCAAATAGTTACGAATTCACATAATTGTGAATAAAAATGTACAGATTCAGCATTTCGGTTGATTTTACTAACATTTAGGTGACCATTTAAAAAACCAACTCAAAACATGGGATACCTGAATGGACGCCTTGTTCAGATGTCCCAGATTGGATGTCGTCTGTCTCGGCTCCTGATTGAGCGCCATCGCCTGAGGGTTGATCGTGCGGAACGCATCGATCACCACCTGGAGTTTATTTAATTTAAAATTTAAATCTTAAATTGTAAACGGATAATTGTTTTATTGTGATTGCAAGATAAGAAAGAGAAATTAAAAAGAGAAAAGAGGTCAAGAAATGCTCATGGAGCAAGTAAGCAACTCGTGGTGCACAAAATTGTCAAGTAGTTTGGAAGTTTTTAATATAGTATTATCATTTAATTAGATAACAAATTCTACCTTTTACATGACCGACTGAATGGGGTCGACTACCGCCCTAACTCCGCCCGTTCTAACCCGGCGCGTCTAGGTTCCTCGTTTTTACATTACCGTACCTTTCCCTTGACCGACTGAATGGGGTCGACGACGACGGCGACCGCCCTATCAGAGAGCGCCTCGAACGACTGCTGCGTGTTGATGTCGACGCCCGACAGCCAGCAGCCGAACCCGGGATGCGAGTGATACCTGTGCACGATTTATTTGTATAGAGCACGGATGGCAAAGCGGTTTAATGTCCCGTTATTTAAACAAAAACAGTAGCTTTGGAATTCATCAGTAGTTGCTCAATTTGACTTGGTGATTCCATGTCCCGTCATTTCCATAAAATGCAGTACATTGGAAATCATCGTTGTTTCGTGGTTTCGGTTCAAAATGAGTCAAAAATTAGTTTGCATCGCGGGTCAAATTTATTGCTCGCAATATACCCGCAACATCAATGTCTCACCATCCGACGACCATCTCCGGTCGGCCCGTCTGCTTGAGCATGTCCAGCATCTTCGCTTGGAACACGGGATCGACAGCCTCGACCGAGACTCCCTGCAAAAACAAATAATTTAAATTAAAAAAACAAAATTATGTTCTAACAAATAATTCTTTTTGAAAATATTAGGAAATTGAGTTATCATCAACTTTTCGACCACTTTTTCACATTAGTGACATTAATCTAATTAACAAAGCCTGGAAAAAAACCTAAATTTCACAGACCAAGCAGTGGTGATCGAGGGATCGCAAATAGAAGGCTTCTTGTCCGGTTTAAGAAAATTTATCCGAGAGAAAGGGTCAATGCATTGTTAATTAGGTGGAAATAGATCGCTCACCGTTCCCGACTGCGGCATGGCGAACACGTCAATCACATTGACCGTGTACTCGTCGACGAACTCGCCCAGCATCAGACCCATCACCTGGATATATTATTATTAGTAATTTAAATAAGGTAAAGGTAAAGGTTGACCCCGTATTCAAGACACGTTCGTCTTGTGGAAGGCGTAATTAAAATATACATAATTATTAATTGTATATCATGAACTGATCCGGACTGTTTTTTGGCAGGGATTCTACAATAAGAAAACTGTCGTAGTTTCCATGGTGATAGTAATATTAGTGTTTGCTTTTTTCAGACGAGTGAACCGGTCTGTTTTATAAGAAGAGATCATGCAAATTAAAATTGACCCGGAAAGAGAATCATAGACGAATGAAAGAACAAACCTCCATGGGCACTCCGGCGCGGCCGTGCTTGAGCATCTTGAGCAGGGCAAGCGAGGAAATGTACACCGTCTCCGAAGTGTCCACCTGATTGGAGTCAGCGGGGGGTCCGCCGCCGAACTGAAAATGTACTGATAATTATGGGAAGTTACCTCGTTCGGAGTCATCGTTAATGTACAGTTAGCTTCCTTTACTATTTTATGTGGATTTAGAAAGAAAGAGCAAGGCAACAGCACTCACATTTCCGAGGTTGCCTCCGAGACCACCGAATCGCAGGAATCGCTCCATCTCGCTTATTTGTCTTTTGCCCTGGAAAGGAAGCGATCATGGAGAACTTTCTATTTCAAAAACTATCGAAAACAAGATACTTGATGAGCTCGTGAGAATGAACAGAATATGGCACACACGATTCACAAAAACATCACTAATAGAGCTAGAAACTAAAAAGCATCTGTAAGGAAAAAATCGATTAAATCGGGAGCAAAATCCCGACCGAGACTAGCGGATGATGACAATCACACAGTGAAACTGGAATTCAAAATTACAGTGACCTTTTAGCGTGATCAAGGGGGCGTCTCCGTTTAGGACCATTTCTGGAATTTTGCCAAAATGCGGTAATTCAAACCATCATTTCTGGCTTTTCCGAAATTACACCATTTACCACACGCAGAATTTAATCCTTGAAGACAGCCGTCTTTCTCTTTCAGCTGTCACTTTCCTATCATATTTCAGTTGCGCGCAAGCCGGTGATTGCGCATTTCGCTATATTTTTAGCAGATTTGAGTATATTTCCTTGCAGAAATGCACTGGAAAGCGACTACCGTACTCATCTGCGTGTACGGTATCGTGAAGGAGTTTCGGCCCGCGACGCCCTTCCTCACGCCCTTTCTCGTCTCCGACTACAAGAATCTGACGAAAGAGGTTGTCTATGGCGACATCTATCCGTACTGGACATACTCCTACTTCCTCGTTATGGTAGGTCACAGTTTCCGAGTACTGTAGCAGACTTCCTATCGTGATCTACCCCCGTTCGCTATAGTTTATCAAGCTGAATCTTCTTATCGCCACAGTATATCATTGATCAGTGATAAGGATGAGTAATAACTCAGCTCTGCCTCCGATTTCTCTACACTAGCGAGCAAGTAGAGAAATCGGAACCGCGCAGTTGTTTGTTCTTCAGATTCCAATCTTCTTCCTCACCGATGTCCTACGGTACAAGCCGATCATCATCCTTGAGGTATCGATTTTCGAATTATTGTTCTACCGTAGTCCAACAGTACCCAGACCCAGATGTAGCGTTGTATCTATAAGTTTGCTACCGTAGTAACCAATCGATCCTCCGTAGCCTACCGACCTACCGTAACACCCTTTCATCTAGAGTAGAAGCCTATCGATCTACTGTATCTTATCGATCTACCATGCCTTATCGACCTATCATACCTAATCGATCTCCAGTACCTTATCGATTTACCGTGCCCTACCGATCTACCGTACCCTATCGACCTATCTTACCCTATCGATCTACCGTGCCTTACCGTTCCCTAACCGATCTACCGTACCCAATCAATCCACCGTACTCTACCGTACCCTTGCAGGCGGCGACTCTCACGGGGACATGGGCGCTGCTCGTGTGGGGCCAGGGCGTGCGCCAGATGCAGCTCATGCAGATCATTTTCGGTAAGATCGATCTATTGTTGCCTACCGTACCTTACCGTACTCCTATACATCTACCGTACTCCTATGGATTCCTTCCATTTACCGTATTCCCTGAATAACTTGATCGATGGATTCAATACCGTTCTCTACCACATAACTTACCGTACCCCTCAGGTCTGTCATCGGCCGCCGAGGTTGCCTACTACTCCTACATGTATGCGATAGTGGACGAGCGCAACTACAAGCGCGTCTCCTCCTATATCAGGTACCGTAATATAAAGAAGCAATCAGGCTACCGTACTCGTTAGCTATTGCCCAGCAAAAGAATCTGTTGGCCAATCGGTATAGAACGCAGGGGGGGGGGATAGTGAAGGAAGTGGACGGTCAATGAAGCTTTTTTTAATTGTGTGAGGAAAAAAATGTGCGAAAATGAAAGGAGATATGTAATGACGAAGTAGGAAAGAACGTACGAGGAGACTGATGACTTCATCCCATTCAAAGGACCTAAATAGAGGAAGATCGGAAGCGTCCAGGCATTGGTCATGAAGGAAATGAACCTGGAGGGACCGATCTTCGTTGGAAGGCCTCCTGGGGTAGTTTGAACGATCATTGAAGACCAATCTAATTTTTGATCGGAGGCATGCCAGACGGAAAATTTGAAGAATTTAGAGATAACGAACTTTTCAAAGAGAAAATATGTATTCAGGGAAACAATGAAAACAAGACAATGGAACGAAAGAATGAACACGGCTATTCACTAATTGATAGTGAATCAATAGATACCGTAACCCATCAATACTGTACCCTCCCAGATCGTCAGCGATGGTCGGCAAGTTGGTCGCCTTCTCGCTCGCGCAAATCCTCGTATCCACCAACACAGGCTCCTACCTGCTCCTGAATCAGGTTGGTCTCGCCATGAAAATGCAGAATACTGTAGGGTAGATTTATCGATTGATGTACTGTGGATGCGAATTCGGCAACGAATTAGCTGGATAGTTTTTGGTAGTTTGGTAGAATTATCGTGCTCTGCTCTAGACCAAGTCCCGCCACGAATTCCCTTGATACTGTTGTTTGTCTTATTTATCGATATCCGTAGATGGAATTCCAGCCACGAATTTCCTGGATACTGTAGCTTAGTTGAAGTATCGATCTGTACTCTCGTTTCAAGTCCAGCCACGAATTCAGCGGGTACTGTAGTTTGGCAAATTTATCGACATCTGTAGATGAGATTCCAGCCACGAATTAGCTAGATACGGTAGTTTAGTTGATGTATCGATCTGTGCTCTCGTTTCAAGTCCCACCACGAATTCCCTGAATACTGTAGGTTGGTTGATTTGTCGGTGAAAGTACCGTAGATGCAACTCTCACCATGAATTCCAAATTTGAATTCCAAAAGTTTATCCAAAGCAGTACCGTAGATGCGAGCCAATACACGAATTTAGGGAATTTGGGGAATGAAGGAAATTTAGAGAATATAGTTTTGGTAGATTTATCGGTGAAAGTGCCGTAGATCCGAGTCTCACCACGAATTCCCTGGATACTGCACATCTATCGATTACCTACCGTACCCTCGCAGATCTCACTCGCGGCCGTCGCTCTCGTTACGGTAATCGCCTTCTTCCTGCCACCCGTGCCTACGGTGAAGGTCAGCTGGGGATTTATGGATCGTAAACTGACTTACCGTAATCCCTAATCGAAAATTACCTACCGTAATCCCAGAACGATAGTTAATCTGATCTTCCGTAATCACAGGTCGATAAGCAAACACGAATCCGTGCTGTGGGCGGCTCCATTCGGTCGAAGGAGGAAGAGGAATGTGAGGAGCAGGAACCGCTCAGGTACGGTAGTTATCGTTTTTTTGCGAGATCGATCTCATGAAGTCTGCACGACCCATGTCATTCATCTATGATGCACAATTCATATTTTACCAATAGCATTCTGTAGATCCACTATACATTTCTTTTTGTCAGAATGAGGAATTCGTCTCTTCACTTTCACACCTTTGAGAATGATGAGACGAGTTCTTCTCCCTGTCATCCGCATGTCCTACCGTACCCTTCATGTCCTACCGTACCCTTCATGTCCTACCGTATCCATCTCAGTCGCAACGCGGTCGAGCGCACCAAGATGTCCTCCGGAGTGCGCATGTACTTCTCACTCACTTTCCGATCGCTCGAGATCTACCGTACCTCGCCGGCCGTCCTCAAGTGGAGCGTGTGGTGGGCGCTAGCGGCGTGCGGATACTACCAGGTGCGATTTCCGATACGTCGGTCCAGCAAAATATCCACTAGATTCCGCAAAATGTCGGTGAGGCATGAAACAAACGCAGCCATGGGTAGCTCGTCTGGGATTATCTCACACTACCGTCTCGCCTATCAGGGATTAAGCTTGATCGCACGTGAAGCAAGCAACTTTGCCCAGACCTAATGGCTTTTGCACTAACACCGGAGGGGGAATCGAACCAGCGTAGTTTTGGTGACGGTCAGGGTCACTAACCACCACACTACGCGTGACATGAGTGGGTGCACTACAGATCTCCAACTACTCCCAAACGCTCTGGATCTCGATGCAGCCCGATGTGGACCACGTACAGAACGGCATTGCCCTAATCGCAAATACGCTCATGGGTTCGGTATCCCCCGACCTACCGTAACCCCTCCTCTTCCGCTCAGGAGCCATCCTCTCCTTCGGCATGCAGTACCTGTCCATCGATTGGGGCCGCTGGGCGGTCCGACCCTTGCAGCATCCTCGCTGATCATTGCAGCCCTGCAGCTGACTGCTGCATGCACGGATCAGGTAGGTCGTTCGATCTACCACAGCAAAATTTTCGCTTTCTTTTCGTAAATCCAATCGATAACTTCAAAACCACCGTATCCTCAACCAATACCGTATACCCAATCAATCGATATCTCAGGTCTACCTCGCGTACGCTTGCTACGTCGGTACCTCAGCCATCTACCACATGCTCATCACTGCGGCATGGTGAGAGGCTACCGTAACCCAATACCTACCGTTGCACTTATCGATTCCTTCCGTATCCCCTTCTTCCAGTTTCAACATTGCCTCCCTGCTCACATCCGCAAACTACGGGTTGGTGTTCGGAGTGAATACTTTCGTCGCTCTCATTCTTCAGACTGTTCTTACTTTTGCAATCGCAGACTCACACGGGTTTAACCTCGACATTCGAACACAAGTAAGATTCGGTTCCGTTTCTCCAAAACAAATTTCCCATTACAGTTTGTCATCTACGCGTGCTACTTCGCCATGGTTTCACTAGTCTTCATCATCTCAATAGTCGTGTCATGTTTTCGAAAGTCCAGTTCCCCATCCATTGTTGCATTTAGTAGAGATGAGATTGGACAATAAATACGGTTTATAGCGATTTTATTACTTCAATTATTCCGCGAAATGTACATACATGCAACATGTTCAATGATGGCTAAAGTGTGGGTGTAACTAAGGCTTCGGGTTTGAGGGCACTCAGAATGAAACATCACAAAAATATTTATAGACAAGGGAGGAAACTCAATAATCATTTCTTCTTCCAGAGAATCCGCGTCCTCTCACGTTGGAGACGGTCCGATTGGCGAGGAACGAGCTGCTGGGCTCGAATCTCTGAGCCTGAAAAGCAATTGTTGCGAACATGAAATGTGTGTCAAATAACGACAAGTCTCGAAAAAAAAAACTGTTACCTCACGGACAACGTGGCGGGGAGTGCCCAGTCCGAGAGCATTGCGCATTCTGTCGTTCTTGTTTCTGGCGGCATTGGGAACCGACGTGTACTCAACGTACTGGACCTGCAATGAAGAAAAATTATCGAATATTCTTTCATCATTGATTCAAAAAAAGCAAATAACTAACGTTTTGACGGTTTCCTCTCTGCTGGGGAGCGTTCTGGCGAACGACCTGGACCTGAGGCTGGCGACGGATCACCTGCACTCGCTGCTGGACAGGAGCCTGGCGCACGACCTGGACTCGCTGAACTTGGGGCTGACGGCGAATCACTTGGACGCGCTGCTGGGCAGGCTGCTCGTACACGATCTGCAGCCAAAATATAATTAAAAGGATGTCGAACAAAATACTAATGTGCAAAATGTGTTCAGGGACATAGCTCAGTCACAGGTATGAGTTCAGCACATTGGTTCAGCCGAAAGATGGTTTGTGAAGCATCATTGCATAGTGGAAAAATATATTTTAAAATTAAAATGTACCTGCTGAGGCTGACGGATGATTCTCTGCTGCTGTACGGGTCTCTGGATGAATCTCTGCTGCTGTGCCGGTCTCTGGACGAATCTCTGCTGTTGGGCAGGTCGCTGGATGATTCTCTGCTGCTGCTGCACAACTCTCTGCACAGCAGGAGTCTGACGCACGATGCGTCCACCACCTCCAACACGAGCGATGGCTCCGCCGCGACCGCCGACAAATTGCTGCAAAATGGGGCATATTGGTGAGCCATGAAACAAACGTAATCATGCTAACTCGTCTGGGATTATCTCACTCTTCAGTCTCGCCTATCAGGGACTAAGCCTGATTACATTGTTTGCAATCAACTTTGCCCAGACCTGATGGCTACTTCAAACATAGAAAATTAGTTATGTTGTCATACCTTTCTGAACTGCTGACGAGCAGGCACGACTCTCTCCACAACTTGGACCACGGGAGCCTGGACAGGCTGGCGGATGATGCGGACGGGCTGGGAGAAACGACCTGAATTCAAGCAGATATTATTACGAATTCACTGATATAAAAGTCTCAACAAAATCACACAAGTTCAAAAAGGTGAAGACAAAAAGGAATAATAAAATTTAGACAAACAAACCTCCTCCACATATTGCACAGCAGGCTGAGCGAATCCACGTCCACGTTGACGCATCTCAAACGGAAAATTATATTTCAATGATCTAAGATTTCATTATAAAATTCGAGATTAAAGTAGCTCAGTCACAGGAAAGAAATCAGCACATTGATTCAGCCGAAAGATGGTTTGTGAAGCATCATTGCACGTTTAAAATATCCACTATTTGCGCATATGCACAACGGAATGAGGGAAACTCACCACAGGAGCCACACGATTTCTCTGGATCGTACGAGAGCGCTGGCTGAGCTGGGCGAGCTTCGTGGCCGTGATGATGTTGCGAGGCATTTTCTGAAAGATTAGGCTCCCTAAAAACCTAACAAAAGCCAACGCTATCTGGCGAACTGCAAAACTTTTCTTACCACACCGTCGGTAAATGTAGTACGGAGTGGACACAATATAAGAAGGAACAACCGGGCAGCACCACCATCTTTCATCATCATCGCTCATCCAACAACCTCCATCTCCTTCTATCAATCCTTCTCGCTGAGGCACGGGCGGGATTTAGTACGTTCAGGGCATGCACTGAACACGAGAGGGAAGCAGAGGTCGTGAGTGGTGGCAGACTCAGTTCAACATGCTTATTCGACCTCTCGACCCGCGCTGGCCGGGAAACAATGGTTCCTCTTCAGCTTTGTGCGCAAGGGGCTTAGGAATCATCCAAACGTCAGGATCGATAAACGTACTCCTCCTCCGAGTCTTCCGGCAATGCCAACTTTAGCATTCTGTTGCTTCATTGCCTGCTTCACGGCCTTCTGAAAAAATAAACATTAGTGATCTATTTCATCACTAGCAAAAAATGATTTAAATAAAGGTAAGCAACTTACGTTGATGATATTCTTCACTTCGCTGCGGGGGATCATGCCAGAATCGGCATTCACATTGCGCCTGGCGGCATTTCCCCTGTTGTTCAGGTTCTGCACCGCTTTCTTCACGATCTTTTTGGAGAAGTTAGTGCGCATGCCGCCAGGGCGCCCCACCGCTCTACCACGTCCAGTGCTCAATCGAGCGCCCTGCAATGTGTAACGTTAGTGTGAGTGCGCGGAGTCTGTCCGGTTGTAACACGGCTCACAGTTGAGAAGAAGCTACGGGACAAACCCTAATATCGATTTATACACCAACCTGCTTCTTAGGGAATGACTTGCGACTGCCACTGGCCTCGTTATCACGTCGAGTCTTGCTCGCCTGGATGATTTCATCCAGGCTCATGTTCACTTTGTCCGCCATTGTAAAATTTGCCACGTAAGTTGGAGAAGACCTGGAAGAGGCAATAGTTTACAAAAGGTCACATTAAGAAATAGTGATAACGAAAAAATAGGTCAATACTAACAAGCGAGAAAGGGAGTTGTCAAGGTCGCAAGGAGGAATTTCGAAACAGTCAGGAATTTTAACTTCGTTAAAATATTCAGGAAGGCTTATTATCGATTATACTAAGGCCCTACATGCGCATGGGACATCGATAACCTTGTCAAAACACAAATTATCGATCTATTGGAGCAAAAACTACGAAAACAACCACGTACTGCGCGGGAGACGGCCAAAATGAGAGGGTTGAGTGAGAGAGAAGAGAGTGGCAGAGAAAAACAGACCGCTTTGCCCACGATAACACGCGATTGGGGTAGCCTCGCAGAGTGCCTATTGCAAAGTGACGCGTCACGTTTTAAAAATTCACTGTGTTTAGCACGTGCGCTTTCGAATCTTATTCGCAGCTTTTTGAGGGGGTCTCCACCGAAGTTTGGTGACGTTGCTCTATTTTGTGGGCCGTTTCGCATTCATTGCCGACTGTATTGACCTCATCTTGCGTTCACTTGAGGTTATTATTAGGTAGCTTGACTATTCCTCGTTGTATTCCAATGATATCTCATTTGAACGTTGTTGTTTCGATGAAATACTTTCCTTTTTCTCGCAAACAACGACTATTCTTTTTAGACATGACGAACAAGGATGATGTCCCTCCCAAGATCAACAAGTGGGACGGTCAGACGGTGAAGAACACTTTGGACGACGAAATCCGTCGAGTAAGTCTTCTTTTTCTTTTTTCTGTCAAACATAATATCTTCTAAATTTCGCCATTTTTACTATTGGTGTATTCCGGGGGCAACATTTACTAAATAATAATGCCGGCCAAAGACTCGACAGAGTTAGGGCAGACGAACACTCTAATCTATCTACAGATGATGATGCATAGGCTGCTTAGGGTTAGGGTTAGGCTTCATAGGGTCAGTGCTTAATGCTTAGTCTACTTGCAGGTGCTCAACAACCTCTCCGGATGGAAGGAGATCCATTCGCTGATGAACGGTCGCCTGATCATCTCGTTCATTGCTGTCTGCTTCTCGGCAGTGGCCATCGTCTACGACTACTACCACCCCTTCCCCAAGAGCAAGATCGTGAGTTGGTCGACCGTTTCCTGGTTTAATGTATCGATACAATCACCGATATCACGATAAAAGCTGATTCGGTTATTCTAATCACCGATATCTCGATAAAACCCAGTCTATTCGGTTCTTCTAAGAACAAACCTCGTATATTGCTGAAAAATCGTGCTTCTTGTTTCTTTTTTTTGCCGATTCTTGCTTTCTTTCTGCATGCTCGTTTCTTGCTAAAATGATCGGGCATTATCGGCAATTCCGAGCCTAATTATTGATCTAATCTTGATGGTCTCAGATTCTGGCCATTTGCTCGGTCTCGTACTTCATCCTCATGGGCATCCTCTACCTGTACCAGTGGTACGTCGAGAGGAACACTTTCTACCAGGTAAGCATCATTCCCGATCATACATTTTCGTTTCATATCTAAATGTATCGTAAATGTACAAAAATATCGTTTTTAAGCCATTAGAGCCCTGCTATTAATGTCAGACCACTTCCCCGTTTGGCTGTGGAAATGTATGTTTCAGATGCCAATCTTCATGGTTATTTTTCAAAATTTTGATTGTAAAACTGATTTTTTCACTGATTTAAAGGGTTAAAGCCTGGCTAGAAGTCAATTTCCTCCATTCCAGGCGCAAGAAGTGATCGGCAGCAACAAGAAGCGCCAGTGGAAGTGGAACTCGGACCTGCCTGCGTTAGTTTGTTTTTCTTATTTTTTGTCAGTTTGCATCTGTCTGCAACTCAAACATGCCTGGTTTAAATTAAATTTCACATTTAGATCTGATATCTCCGGGAGGGATATCATATCTAATGTAAAGTGGTTGTCTCATGACAACTGTAAAATCGCCTTGATTGTGGAAGCAACTTTACTTTACTTTTTACACCATAGATTACATTTAGATACGACGACAAGTACACGATCTCGGCCGAGTATTATGCGGACGGACGATCGGGCAAGGGATCGGTGACGAAGAGCATCGCCAACTTCTTCGATGAGGATGGACAGGTTTGTATCTTTATTAAATATTATTTATTTTATTGTTATTTTATCTCACGTTGAGCCTTAACCAGTATAGAAGAACAAATAGGCGTGATAGACACCCGGTTTTTCGGCGGCGGACCAGCCCGAAATGGAATGGACAAATTGGGATAGTTTGCGCATGGGGAACAGCCTGAGGACTAAGAAAGAGCCATTATCTGTCAGGATGATTTGTGTTGATCGCAAAAAATCCCAGTTGGACTGATCCGGAAAAATAAATCAGTCCCGGTTCTTTTACGTTTCAAATTGAGATTCTAATTCTGCAGGTGGTTCGTCCCCGTGTCAAGGCCGAGGTCATGGATCTCTACAAGAGACTAGTCAGCAAGGACGAGTAGACTACCTCCATTCCAATCGTCCCCTTCTCCTATCTCCTGTCCTCTTTACGACATAACTTATTGTTTAGCTTCGGTTGTTCCATATGGTACTGCATGCCAAAATTCATAATCTAATCTTAGTCAAGCACATGCTAATAGCGTAAATTGTATGCATTTTTTTGTACAATTCCAAGAAAGCTAATTTATTATTGTATAGGAATAGTATTATTATTCGACGCGCTTTTCTCTGGTTACCGTTCGTTCAAGGGATTGTTGTGATGAATTCGTTGAATAAAGGATGTTTATCGTATCAAAAGCCCTGACAAGCATGGTATCGGTTCGTCTACCGTTGTAGTTTACCTCATGAATGCTATTATACAGACATAAAGGGATTTTAAGAGTAGGTGAATTGGTGATTTAGGTCCCCTCAGCGATGGCCGGGCAACAACCGCGTGCCGGACCGCTGATCCTGCCACGAATCGAACCCGATTTTGTCAGGGTACGGTAGATTATCGGTTGGATAGGGTACGGTATCGATGTGATTATCGATCGATGCTTGTAGCACGTCGCTGAGAGTATGGGGCTGACGAATCTCACGATCAACGGCAACATCTACATTTGCGAGCAGGTACGGTAGGGAGTGATTTCAAGGGTCAACTAGTATATTACTTTTAACTTACCGTACCCACTTTTCCTGATTTTGGACATAAATCGTACCCGTCGGAGGCGGACCGATTCGGAAAAGTAGGGGTAAAAATGGTAAAAAACTGAGTTTTTGTCAAAACGTGCATGTCTTTTCGCCATGCGAGTGGAAAACGTACCCGCCTGAAACGATTGTTTTACCTAATTGATCCCTGAGTGATTTCGGTAGATGATTTATCGATTGGAATGGAAGCATGATCAGTCAGAGATCGAAATTCTGTGGATTCATGTATAATTAGTGCTGAATTAATTGTAGCTGTTGTGAAATATCAGTTGAACGGGCGTAGAGACCAATGTCATAGTTTTTTGGAGTGCGGATCGGCGGAGTGGTTTTCGTGGAAAAAATCGGCACAGTGCCGCAAACGGCACGGAGTGCCGACGGCACTCCGTGCCGTTTGCGGGCCTGCGTTGTGTGAATTTTTCCTACTGCGGATCCCCGGACCCGACCTTTTGCGGATCTCCGGAAAAATATGACATCGACGCTCACCAGTGGGCTTACACTTTCAACGTAGTTTAATCGTTATTTTATAGTAATCAGGCCTGCAAAAATGTTGTAAAGGTTTAGGCATTGATGAAACGTATATTCACCGTGGAAATGTATTTCTATTTTTTTCTTCTAATTTTTTGTTGTTGTAAATCGTATAAAATGTCTAGTTCAGGTCTCCCACCTGCTCAAGCGCGTTGTCTACGACGCTCACAAGTTTGCGATACATGGAAGAAGGGCCAAGGTAAGGATTTTTTTTTTCTGTAGTTATTTAGTTTCTATGGTTCTGAGTTGAAACCTATAAGATCTAGGCTAGAACCCCGGTGACTAGATTGAAAAACACCCATTTTATGACCACTTCGTCCATAGGCAGTGCTCATCTATGATCTAACTTGCTATGAGCTTGGCAATGTCTTCACTGTTCGCTCATTTAGTGTCGCTATATACCCTATTTCAGCTACTGAGTAAGGTTCTTCACAAATTAGGAGTGTTATACCCCTTTTGATTGTCCTCGAATTAGCAAAATGATATTAATAATTTTTATTCAGGTCGTGGGTGGAGACGTAGAGGCAGCGCTGAGGCTGGCCGGATTGGAGGTAAGTCGGTCATTTTTGTGACAATGACAATGCGCAATATAGGTTTACTGTTATCCATGTTGTAAAACGGGAGGGAAATAGTTTTTTTTCATCTGAGAAATGAGTATGGATTGTGTCATACTCACTTTTGGACATATCATAGTGATGGTAAAGGTAAAGGTCACCCCGTACTCTAGGCACACGAAGTCCTGCGGGAGCCCACTGCTAGGCCAGTGACTATTTTATAAGGCCAATTCAGTTCGTAGGGCCCAATCTATTCTTCGGACCTACTTTACCACGTGATTGTCACTCCCAATTTCCCTTTCGGGCGCCTTGGTGTGGCGGAGAGCTGTGTCACGGCCGGGAATCGAACCAGAATGGAATGGAATGGGAGGGCGCCGTCACCCGTACTCTAGGCACACGAAGTCCTGCGGGAGCCCACTGCTAGGCCAGTGACTATTTTATAAGGCCAATTCAGTTCGTAGGGCCCAATCTATTCTTCGGACCTACTTTACCACGTGATCTTGTCACTCCCAATTTCCCTTTCGGGCGCCTTGGTGTGGCGGAGAGCTGTGTCACGGCCGGGAATCGAACCAGAATGGAATGGAATGGGAGGGCGCCATAGACCACTACACCACTTCGCTCTCTTACCGCTCTCATAGTGATGATGAAACATTAAAGTAAACGTGCGGTTGAATTGTTATTTAAAAAAACCGAATGTGAATGAATTATTTACGTACCCCGTGAGAACGTATAGTAATAACGATAAAACATGAATCTTACCATTTCAGAACCTGACCCCGCTAGGGGAAATGTAATGTGCGCTGTTTAAAAATAGCTGACAGAATGAACATGAGTCCTTACTCTGATGTGGACGGATCGTAGTAGCTATAATTATTTATTTATTACTACTATTAATAATTATAATAATAATAACATTAATAATAATAATAATAATAACAATAATAAAAATAACAGTAAATTAATAATAAATATTTACAACAATAATAATATCATTTGCAGAACCTGACCCCGCTCGGGCACACCCTTCCCAATCCGCCGCCGATGGTCGAGGTGACCAATCCGTACGGGATGGAGAACTGGTTCGTGCCCGTGAGTTGCCCGTTTCAATTTGGTTGTTGTGAAATAAAGAAGTGAAAAAGAGGTAGGGAAGTGGAGGGAGTGGTTCTTTTTTGAAATAAGGATGGTGTCAGTAAGGGAGGTGGTTGATGAGCACCTGTGAGTTGCCCGTTTCAGTCATGGTACATGGCCTTTTGAAAAGGGTGAGCGCTCATTTGAACGGTACTCTGTATTCTTGGAACATCAGAACATTTCTATGTTCATGTTACTTGAGCGATAAAGAAAGATTAGCACAGCCTGTGTGCTGCACATGTGAGTTTCAGCAATAGTACATAGCTAAGTGAAATGTGATAGTACATAGCTAAGTGAAATGTGAAATGCCGTTTCAGCAATAGTACATAGCTAAGTGAAATGGATAAGTATTAATTTGAGTGGGAACCCCATCTTCAATATCTAATAAGAACAATAATTTGAGGTTTTGTATTGTGAAGTGTGATGAATGGCGCTTGCGACTGTGCCGTTTCAGCAATAGTACGTGGCCTAGTGAAGTGGATCAATGCTAATTTCTATGAGGTTCTGCCCGGAAAATTAGATTATTTTCCTAAATGAATTTTCCTACTTGAGCGAATTGAATTGGTTAGTGCCCGTGAGTTTGCCGTTTCAGTCGTGGCGCAAAGTAGAGGGAACTGGCAGGGCGCTAATTTGAGCAGGATACATTCTCGAATAAAATGTGCTTAAGAATACGATTTGTTTACTCATCGCAAATATTTGATCTTTGATCTCTGACCTCTTATCTCTCAGGACGACATCGAAATCGACCTAGCGGAGCTGCGCGAGCACCCGCCGCAGTCGCTGCCCGCCGCGCCCTACCTCAGAGGTTTTTAAATTGTATTTTATTTATTTATTTTATAAACTTATAATCCTAATACTCTTAATCCTAATGAGCACAGCCGAAAGTAGGCTGCATACCATACGTTCGTTCTTCATGTACTTAAGTACGTGACTACCCGCAAACAAATATTAATAATTGAAAAAAGCCGGCTGCCCATAAGATATGTTACAGATTGTCAAAGACATGATTGTATTAGTAACATGGCGTAGAGGAAGTATACTGTAATTAAAAAAAACAAAACAAATCAATTTGCAGCGCACTGGCTGGTGTACAACGGGAAGATGCCGCGTGTGTCGGAGAATGTGCAGCCGGAGGTTACGCATTTATATTTGATTTAGAAATTTTTTTTAAAAAATTTCATATTTTTTCTTACATAGACCGTCTATGATAGACGTAATTGCAAGACCAAAATGAGGCGAATCCTCATCACTGGCGGGCTTTCATCCGCTAGATTGTTGTTTAGACCGCTAGCAGAAATCGATCCTGTGCTACTAGTGGTTGAATGGGCTTGGGACTATTGCGTTTCGGATCAACCATGTATGCTGTTAATTTGTGGTACTTTAATTCCGTCGAGGTTGAGTCTTTAGAAATTACAATTATTCAACACAACTTTTTGTTTGGGTCCGTTTTCAATTCATACCCGCCAATATTTTAAGAATTGGCCAAAGCGAATCGAGTGAAATAACGGATTTGAACCAGAAAGATCTGGGCTTTACAAGCTCATCATAGTCTCGAGTTTCGTGTTTACTTTCAGTAGATGAGAGGGAAATCATTAAATGAACACAATTTATAAGTTATTTCCCAGGAAGAGGCAAAGAGCGAGGTGAGCTGTGCGGCAGCGGCAGCGGCGCTCGCAGCGAGGAGAGAGACGTCTGGTGAGGAAATAAACACCATTAATGAGGCTCCGGAGTAGGAGTACCAGCAGCTTGGCTGTTTCAGTGTGGGGTTAAGAGCCTTTGCCAGGCTAGGTTTTGTGTTACGAGCGCCTCTTCTTGTTTTAAAAACACAATTATACTGGCTTCTGATCGATCAAATGATCTATCTTTCCTGATCGTGGTAGCAGCATTAGAGCGCCAGCAACACGGCGGTTTCAGTATGGGATTAAGTGTCTTTGTAAGGCAGGTCTTATTATTAGCACACCCTTCTGTTGTCATATAAATAGAACCATCAATTTTTTAGGATCATCCGAATGTTCTCATCCAATCTTGTAACCATATGACCTTGTCTTCGGACTTGCGATAGATGACACAAAATCCCCTATGTCACACTTTCCTGATCTGCGCTCATAGCGATCCGTTCTCTGGAATTCTGAAATCACCCTCTGCAGAAGCCTCGACGTCATCGGCCGGTGCTTCCTTCAAGCGAGTGGCCCGCGAAGTGGCCACCTCGGAGCAAGTGATGGTGCAGCCGGTGCCCTCCGAGGCACTCTCCGTGGTGAGTACGGTAGGGGGGTACGGTAGGGTATTAGGAGTACGGTAGTAACGGAGGTACGGTAGGCTTTAGGAGGAGGTACGATACTAGGGATTTGTCTGACACAACTCACCAAGCGAGTGTTTCAATCCATCCCTAATAAGTTAGAAAGATGTTATGAAGCTCTAAAATATCGACATACTTCTTTGTCCTGGTTTTTATATTTTTTTTAACGTGTCTCTACAGGATCGTATCGGAATTCACGACCGGGGATAGGATGAGTCAGTGAAGCGCAGAGCGAACGGGCTGAAATATAAATTGATATCGAAAATTTTGTACTGTAGCAAAATCAGTGTTCTCGAAATGGGGAAGTATGAGGAGTTAGCGAAACTGCAATGTCACTTGATATCTCTGGGTCAAATTTTTTTTACAAGTTTAAAAAATTCATTGAAAAAAAAATCAAAGTGCCCTGCAAATGGGGGAGTATGAAGAGTAAGCGAAACATCAATTCGGCTTGATGTCCCTAGTCCACATACTTTTTATTCAGACTTGATTAATTAATTAATAATTAATAATTAACAGGAACAACAGCGATATTTCAAGGAGATCATCGAGACGGTCGTGGGCACGGATGACAAGCGGAGGTTCATTGATTAATTAATTAATTAAATTTAATTATTAAAATAATACTCCTTTATTGTTTCCCGTATTCCATTCCTCGTGTAGAACTAGTGTTCAATTGAATGTGGGTTTTTGTAGATTTTTTTAGGTGAATTTTTTTTAAGTATACATCAATCGGCTTCAGTATTGCTTCCACATCACCCTGCTGCCGTAACCCCCCATTCCCATGTTTGATTCCGATTTGTTGTGGGAAATTTGTTAAATTTTACAATGGTAAAAGTGGCCATTCCCCAATCGGCTACAGTACTCCTCCCACCTCACCCCCATACCGTAATCTTCCAGACAGGAGGCGCTGCAATCGCTCGAGCAGGACACGGGCATACAGGCGCTGCTGCCGCGAATCACCCGGATGATTGCGGATTCGGTGAGTGGCCTTTCTCTGACTTTCTCATTTTCCCATGCTCTCTCGCGTCTCTGATCACCGAGTGAGCACAGTTCAATGAAATAGTCAAAAGGTTGTTCCTCTTCCTTCTCGAATCCCATAGACGATTTTAGATTTCGTTTGGGTGATTTTATGTTTCATCGTTTGAATGAAAGCTGGTGAGTATCCCATTGGGCAATAATATCGCGTTTCTTGGTCCTAGAAATTATACGAGAATCGCTCATTATCAGTGCTGCTCACTTGTACCATGGATGTTTTGGGTTTCAGTGATGCCACTTGAACAGTCAATGGAACGCACAACAATGATGCTGTGGAATAGTATGTAAAACAATATAAAACAAATAACAGAATAATGGTGGGGAGGTGTGGGAGAGGTGTTAACATCATGATTTTCAGTCAACTTGCCAGGTACGCCTGAACGTTGCGTACCGCTGTATGTCATGTTTATCACTGATTTATCAGTCACTTAACAGTCTATCCGATCTTATCAGACTTATCAGTACCTTATCAGTCAACTTGCCAGGTGCGTTTGAACGTGGCGTACCGCTGCATGTCCATGCTCATCTACCTCGTGCGCATCGTCCGATCGCTGCTCAACAACAAGACGGTCAAATTGGAGCCATATGTGAGCTCATTTATTCATTTTATAACATACAAATAGTATCGCCAGTAGGATGTTTGTAGATCACATCTAAATATTCGGAATTTTCGCTTGTAGTGAGTGCGGATTTCATCGATGGTACATTGCGATGTACGTAGGTAGCTTGGTCATTGTATCATCCCGTTTGGTAAAAAAATAATTATCCGGTATTTTCGCACCAATTGCGTCCGGGTTTTATCGATGGTACGTGGTGAACGGGGATGGGGATTCGATGATTTGTCCAACGTACATATGGTAAATAAACAAACTATTTCCAGCTGCACGAGCTGCTGCCGTCGCTCGTTTCGTGCATGGTCGGCCGGCAGTTGTGCATGCGACCGGAGGTAATTAGTTAATAGTTTAATTAATTAAGTTTTAAGTGTTCTGCCCGTTTTTCATATATTTTATCGACTTTCGAACGATTTTATATTACTTTCCCTGTTTTCGAGGATCTTACCATGTACATAATCTTATCATGCTTGATTATGCTAATTATATAATTTAATTACCAATTAAGTTAATTTCAGGTGGACAATCACTGGGCGCTGCGCGACTTCTCCGCCAAGACCCTCGTCGCGCTGATAAATGCGTGAGCTACCGTATTCTGGTTTACCGTACCCTCTTAATTAGTACCGTAGTCAGCAACTATCGAAAAGTAGGTCAGATATCGATGTATTTTCAATAGATAGTAAAGTGGTTTTCTATCCAGAAACTATGTTCTTAATTCTTGTTGCTGGATGTGCTTGTTGCATCCCGGTCACTTCTGGGTTTCACAAAATAGTTGTAAGTGCTGCTGATCTGATGGATGCGATAGTGTTCTTTGAATATAAACATATATATATATAAATTTGATTTGTAGATTCGACAAAATCCCGGCCCTGCGATTGCGTGTATACCGGACACTAAGGAAGGTGAGTATTTACAAATATTTACTTATTAAAATTTAAAAAATGGTGACCCTTTGCTTTTTGCGTGTGAACCTGGTGCATTAGAGCTACTTCGATTGGTCGTTATTTTAAGTTAGATTTAAGTTGCTTCTTTTCGCTCATTGAAAAGTTGCTAATTCATTTCTAACAAGCAATTCGAGGTTGCACGTGTCCTTCAAAGTAGGACTCTTGCCTTTGGGTCAATGCATTGAGGCCTGGCCGTAGATTAAGAATTATAGTCCCTATTTATTTAGCACAGAGGCAACCTTCGCCATAGCGATTGCTAAATATTGCGAAATCGCAAAAAACCATACTCCTCAAAAAATATTACGACCTTTAGGATAAGTGTATCGCCCCGACTTTGGCCCTTTTGGGATGCCTCACCCCCAATTAAAGCAATGCCCATCCTGCGTAGGTGTGGTATTGGTATGTAATTGCCTCATCATCATCAGACCTTTGACGACCCGAACTCGAATAAAGTTTAAAAAAAGTAAAAATACAAAGTAGAACTCTTGCTTTTTAGTTCAATGTATCTGAGCGTGTTCTTGTATGCTTTAATTGTTCAAACTTTTTTTAAAAATGACCTCATCATGACAGACCTTCGACGACCCGAACTCGAACTACGGTCAGATGTTCGGTGTGTGTACGCACTGAATGAGATAATGACGCATCAGGAGGTGATTACATTTTAATAATCGTTACGCAGCGCTCTTCTAATTAGTAGTAGCTATATTAATCCTGTTAAAAAAGTCGATCCACGTTGGATAATTGTATACTAAACCGTATCATGTTGCTCTGTGAGTTTGGCTCATGTTACCCATTCGTTGTGAAATACCAATCAACAGTGCGCGTTTACTTGAAAGAGAGAAAGCTGAAAGAGACCGGGAAGTAGGACTAATCTGCGAGTTTTGTGATATGTCGAATCGTTAAATTTATCGCATTCTCGTTTCACTCAATGCTATCTTGAGTAAAAGCGGACATTAAATATATTTGTCAATCTACGATTTTTTAATGTAATTATCACAATCGCAGCGATACGAGTGCTACCATCGCTACGTCGACCTTACGAACGCGTGCCATCCCTCGGCGTGCACGGGAATGACGCCGGAGAGCAAGGCCGAAGCCGGCAAGTTGTACCAGCAACTACTGGTGAGTCTTGGGTTTCATGAGGACTAGATCCAGAGGCTTCAAACTGTACCACTATCGGTATGAGCTTTTGTACTGTAAACATGAACCATAATAGCAACTTGCAACTATCTTGTAACATAATTAGGCAGAAAGTGCTGGGGGATAGGTCAGATCACCATTAACAATCACCATTGCCGTTTCGACTAGGAACACTTGTGACTCACTGACCACTCAGAGATTCGCACTGCATCTGATAAAGTTAGTTCAGTTTCTCAAAAAAGAATACAACATATATTTTCGATATTTATTCCAGAAAGTGGAAACGTCGATGCTTCGCAGCTATCGGACCATCTCAGAGGGCTTGTGAGGGTACTCTCTCCCCTTGCCACACTCTCTCGCGTCCTCTGACCGACGAGAGAACACGATGAATCAAGAGAGCGCCCCATTTATCGTACCTCGTTGATTATCGATTAATTCGTATCTCTAGCGCCACTCTTACCGTATTTGATGTCAAAGTCTGTTTTATTTACGAGTATGTTGTTTTTTACATTTTTATATGGTAGTTGAAGTCGTTAAATGAGTGAATCTTATCAGAATTAGAAGTTGCTAGATTTACTAATATCTGTAAGCGGTCGGAAGTTTTAGATTTGTATGTGATTGTTACGAGTCGATTACTGCTGCTGAATGTGAGATTGCTGATAAATCAGTATTTTATTAATTGTGCAATTACGTTAGTGAACGAGTTATTGGTTGACAGACCAAGTACAGTATTTCAATGAAAATTAAAGCCATGGGATAGATTTTGAAATGAAATTATGTATCGATTTGTAAGACGGCCATGAGCGTCAAATCAATTTCGAAATTTTGAGGTCATTTGTTATCCGGTTGAAACGTATACCCGCTTTGTTGGTAGTGCTCAGGTAGAATAGCTGCACATTTTCTAGGATCGCGATTGCTAGCTGAGTCATTAGTAGTGATTTGTGTTAGCCAATGTTATTATTCAACTTGATTAGTTTTACAATTGTTTTTGTCAATTAATGCTATACTTGCCTGTGTGCTCGTCGGATGAGCGTTCTGAATTGAGAGGGTTAAACGATTTCATCGCTCAATCTCCTGACTGTCTTATTTCGCAATGTTCTATTGTCGATCAGAGATCCGAGAGAGTATGGAAAATTGAGAGAGTCAGACTATTCCTCATCGCAGAATGGATGGTTCCTTCGACGATTCCTCGATTCCCGGCACCAGCACGCAGGCCACGCCGCCCGCAACGCCGCCCAATCCAGGTATTGTTAAGGTTTGAATGCTGTGTGACAAGTTACACAAGCAACTCACATTTTCTCGGTTTTAAGCTTTTATCCAACCAAACTACTAAAACGCCGTATTGGTATAATTCTTTAGTTTGGAATTGTGAATGCTAATCATCAATGTTTCGCCAGAGCTGCGCCGCATCTACGGCGTTCAGTATCCGAACGCGGATTTCGTGCGGCGTGTGGGCGACGTTTGCGGCGTGCCCGCTGCTTCCCTGGACGACCGCGTGGCGGGCGCAGTGGCGGACGCGATTCGGTAGGTGACACGATCGAGAGGGATCGAGGAGTGACTTTATTGGCAATTTCGTGTGCTAAAAGACCCGGCGATAAACGGTTGTACGGGCGCTGGAAGTACCCAGTGATCTCGGTAGTGCTGATTCACGCCAGCTTCTTTTCGAACAAAAAAATTCAATAACCACTCTAATTGTATGGACCTACCGTAATCATTACAGTATCCGCAGCTACCGTAGTGATTAACGTAACCGCAGCTACCGTAATCCTACTCTTACAGTAGCTATCTGCGGGATATCATCTGGGAGCTAAAGGGTTGCAATGGTACTAGGCTTCTTTCCGGACAAACAACCCCATTACAGTACACCAGAAAAAGCTACCGTAACCGTTACAGTCACCTTCTTACAGTAGCCATTTGCGCGACATCATCCGGGAGGCGGGCCGGTTCGCGGTGCACGGGCGACGCGCCCGCATGATCCCGCAGGACCTGGACGACGCACTGCGGCTGATGGGCGTCCAGCAGGTATATGGTAGGAGTGGTACGGTAGGGGAGGGAGTACGGTAGGAGTGCGGTAGGGCACGATCATTATTAAGGGAGGGAGTACGGTAAGGGATACGGTACGAGTGGTACGGTAGGGGATACGGTAGGGTGGTACGGTAGGGGGATACGGTAGCTGGATAGTTCAATGGGACATGGGATTGTTGTGAGGTGAGGAATTTTGAGGTCAATAGAAGATCGTGAAGATTCCAGTCGATACTGCCGGAAAATGGCTAAAAACGAGGAGAGCACGGTGAATTGAGGATGCCCTGTGCGTGTAGCAGGTGTACGGTAGCTACGAAGTACGGTCGATTATATTTATTGATTACAGCCGCTGTACGGTATGCGCACGCAGCACGGTGAGCCCTTCCGATTCTCCGGCTCCGCGGGCAAGGAATTGGTGTGGAGAGACGAGGTGAGCCATTCGATATTGGGAAGAGGGCGCGAGCTAGACGCGCCGGGTTAGAGTGAGTAGGGAGAGGCGCGAGCGGAGCAGCATGATTTCATGAAAGTTTATTGTTATTTTTTTATTTGCGAATACGGTCAGCTATGTAATTAAAAAGTCAGAGCAGTGTTAAGCTTTATCCAGAGGCGATAACTCGAGTTCTCCTGGTTTGTGACCAAAATGTGGCAAAATGTGGTGCGATGTGTCGCGAAAATAGCGTACATTTATTTATTTTTTCGATTCCTACATGATTTTAATTCAATTTAATTAAAATTGCAGGGCGAGGTGGAGCTGGCGGCGATCATCCACGCGGCGCCGCCGCGGATGCCGTGCGAGCCGCAGCTGAAGCGTGAGTCCGCAAGCCTCATCCGCGAGTAAAGCGGATGGGGCTGCAACTGAAGCAGATTCTAGTGCTAATATATAGGCTAATAGATGCTGGTCTCTCCGTAGTTCATACTTGCAGCGCGCACGGTGAATGTTAATCAATGTTTGCATCTAATACTAAAACTAAATCGATATTCCATGTTCACCGTAATCCTACCGTACCCAGGACATACCGTACTCCTTTTGCAGCGCACTGGCTGGTGATCGACGGCGTGCAGCCGGCCGTGCCCGAGAACCCCGTGCCGCCCGCGCCGCTCGACATACTCACGGGTACGGACCGTACCGTAAGGTAGTTTTCGATTGGGATACGGTAGTTATTGATTTGTGAATACATTACTTATCGAATAGTACTCAAGGGTACGGTACTTAACTGAACATTAAAAAGCTAGATGACAAAATGTTTGAACACTGGATATGTTTACGACAATTCGAAATAATTTTCTCGAATGGTTTGGTTTAGCGTTGGCTAAACGATAACGGTTTAACGAATCGTTACGGGGTAGAGGTCACGTAGCGAATCGCTAAAACCGTTAAAACCGCTACGTCTCGCGAGCACCTACGCGTTGCGGTCGCTATATCTTTAGAGAGGGCGTTCTAGACACGCCGGGTTGGAGAGAGCAGAGGGAGGGAGAGAAAAGGGGGCGGAGTTAGGAAAGAGACGTAGCGGTTTTAACGGTTTTAGCGATTCGCTACCCTCTTCCTCTCTCGTAGCGATTCGCTACGTGACCTCTCCCCTATAGCGATTCGTTTAGACCGTATTGCCAACCCTAGTTTGGTTGGTTACTACTTTCTCTACGAATGCAATGGCTCGCGTTCAACTTCAGTACGCTCAGTGTTGGGTATAATGCATGTAGGTGAAACAGCAAATCACAAAGTTCTTCAAAAAAAGTTTCCCACAAACATTGGATGGCTTTGAATTTAGAAGTAGTTTAGAGTTTTGAAAAGTGCGCGAAGCATCAATAGGTAGTTAAAATCTCGATTCAATTCAGAGCGAAATTAGTTTTTTCGGATTAGGTACGAGACTCGTACTACGAGTAATCGCATGATCAAGAACTTACTGCGGTAATTCTTTGTCGTCCGAAACCTGGTGGGTTAACGTTTCGCGATTGCAGGCGGGATGAACTCTGCGGGAGAGCGGGCGGGCACAGCGAAGGAGGAGAGGGGAGAGCGGACGGAAGGAGCGAGAACGCTCACGACACATAGTCTGTCCCTGGTGAGTTAGAAGATAAAAGGAGTGAAACGCGGAATTACAAGGGCTATGTAGTAATAGCTGTTGAAATTTTTTTTTGTTGGTATTTGAGAACGATTGAATGAGCAGGACATCGTGAGGCTGTATAGAGGTGGTGAAACTTCGACGGTGATAAGTGGGACAGGGTGGGGGGGGGATGCGGAGATATTTCATTAGAATGTTGATGACCTTGTCACAGAGTTTTCCAGTGTTTGGATATTTTTTGTAGAGCGTCAAACGACGAGAATGAATTGAGCGGGAACGGAAAGGTGATTGAAAGATGAATTACGTAGATCAAGTGAATCATAAAATAGCAGGGCTTGACTGTTTTTTTCTGATTCTGTAAACATGGACCTATTTAATGAGAGCACACTGTTGATAGATAGAGTTTATTTGTTCTTTAAGAGAAGATAGCCGCCGTACATTGGCTTGAACTTTCAGATGGTGATTCATAGGAACTGGGAAACCTGAATTTATTAGACATCCAATTGTTGTTTATTTGGGCGGATGCATGTCCGGGAAACAGTGTTCTGAGTATGGTTGATGTGCTGATTTTTGAACTTCGATAAAGGAACAACATTGATTGGGCTAGGAGTGAATTGAATATGTGGAAGAAGTGAAACCGAAAGATTGAGCAGTTATCTTTGTGCACACAAATATGTAAGATGCTACCGGAATCAGAAAGTGCCCACGGTAGGGGATTCTATCGAACTGGTGAAACACATTCGCGCCAGGTCATTTTCTAATTCTGAATATTCGCAGGAGCAGCAAGTGTTCTTCAAAAAGATCATATTTTTCCTGACTAATTTTTCCACGCATATCTAGATAATATCGAATGAAATGTTTGAGAATGCATAGAGGTGGTGAAACTGTAACAGGAGTTACCGGGGTGGCTGATTTGGACGTTGAAACCTGGATAAAAAAGGTAAAGGTGTAACCACGTCAAGCGATTTTACGTCGTAAGACAACGGGGGACCCACTGGTAAGGCCAGCTGTTAGACGGACTACATACCCTGGAACCTGGATGTTTGTATTTTTCCCTGATGTGAATTTAAAAAAAGTTATCTTCGCAGGAGCAGCAAGTGTTCTTCAAGGAGGTCGTCGAGTCGGTGATCGGACACGACGCGGATAGGAGGAATGTGAGTGACTTGTGAAGGGATACGGTAGTGGTAGAAATACGGGGATACTGTAAGTAAAGGATTTAATTAGTTTAAAATGCTAGGGAATATAGTGAGAAAAAACGACGTTTGAGTGTGGGGATCTACCTGATATTAAGCGCGTGCGAGGACGATAGTTTATGATCATTGGTGTCTTGATCAACCCATAGTCATTACAGTTCCCAATCAATTCAAATAAATCAATCAATAAAATCAATCTATAATCGATTACCGTACCCCCATCCCTCACTTCGTTGCAGGAGGCGCTGCACTGCCTGCAGACGGACCGCGGGCTGCAGTCGATGGCGCCCCGCTTCGTGCTCACCATCGTCGAAGGAGTACGGTAGTATTGATTTTTTGAGGGGAAGAGTACAGTAGTTTTGATTTTTTTCCCGGGAGGATTACGGTAGTATTCATTTTTTCAGTGGAGGAGTGCGGTAGTATTCATTTTTGCCCAGGAGGAAGACAGTGGTATTGATCTTCTATCGGGGAGGAGTGCGGTAGTATTAGTTTTTATCGTTGAAGGAGTACGGTATATTGATTTTATTGGGAGGAGTACGGTAGTATTGATTTTTTCCCGGGAGGATTACGGTAGTATTCATTTTTTCAGGGGAGGAGTGCGGTAGAAATTATGAAAAGAGTACGGTAACATTGCTAGTTTTCGTGGAAGTGTTTGAAAAGGATCTTTAAACTTGATTTTTTTAAAATTGCGTAATAACGATATTGGAGTTTCACGGTTAAGCCTTATTCCTAGTGATCCTGAGTTGCGCTAATAGTTTCGTCGAATACTTGTTAATGAATAAAAAATAGTGTTTGATTATTTTTAAATGATTCATAAATTGAAAATAACGCAGGTGCGCACGAACATTGGCTGCCGCAACCTGCACTGCCTGCAGCAGCTGCTGCTGATGACGCACGCCCTTATGAACAATCGGACGGTCAACATGAGCAGAGTGGTGAGTACGGTAGGGGTACGGTATCAAAAGGGTGGAGTACTACAGATCATACCGATAGATTCTCATTACTGAGAGAAAGATGGTGTTTCTAACAAGAACGGCCCAAGAATCAGCAAAGTGCAATTAACGAGATCCATGTAGTTAGTGTGGTACGCGAAAGTGACGGGTGTGAGGATGAATCCGTTAGTGCGCAATTAAAGATATTATTTGTGGAGGATCGTGATCTGAGATCGACGTCCTCTTATGCGAAAACAGAAGACGAGTTTGGTTCTGCTCGGAATCTTAGAGCAACCGTTTATCGTCTTCACACAGTACAATAAATCAGTACGCAGAATACAATAAGTATAGCTGTTCACCTCGAAACCTCCGGGACAGTGCCCGCACCGACTCCAAACCTCTAGTGTGTTTGAACCAGAGTGACAGAGTCTTAGTGTGAGCTTGAGAGAAGCTAGGAGGCACGTGTGTCGCAAGGGTTTTGTATCGAAGGTAAGTGAAGTAAGGAAGAGATGAAACTGGGGGTTTATATAGGTACACAGTGAAGAGAGAGTAGAGAAATAGGGGTGCTAGCTTACTAGAGAAAGAAGCAAGGAATCAAGGAGTGATTCTAGAGATGAAATTGGGGCAAATCAGATATCAGGGATCTCAAGGAGAAAGAGGGGAAGATACGGAACCATGGGAGTGATGAGACATGGGGATAGATGACAAGGGCGATAAAGCGATAAATAGCGCAACGAATGGTGAAATAGACTAAAAAGCTAGTTACAAGCAATCTATCGATAAAGTGGCGAGGAATGATCTACTATGGTGGTTTTCTAGATCGTGGAGTCCACGACTGTCGTGGCACGACATTATTTATCGTGAAGATGATAATATGTTTTTGTTGGAATGAAAGCCGATAGCGGAATTGTTTGCTCATGGCCCTCTCGGTTAGGTATCCGTGAAACCAAGTAGCAACTGCTTCAAATTTGAACACTCGTCAGCGAGTTTCAAGCCTTCCTTATGAAATCATAGTGTATTTTGATTGCCATGTATTTGTTCCATTTAGATTATTTTGAAATAAATAACAATAATAACCACGATAACAATAACAACTCACACTCAGGTGCACGACCTCCTCCCTGCCGTGCTCTCGTGCGTTGTGGCCCGTCGTCTGTCCGCCCGACCGGCCTTTGATAATCACTGGGCGGTCAGGGAGGCCGCCGGCAAGCTGGTGGCCAGGATGTGCAGGTGGGTACGGTATAATATTTTTTTACTAATCACAGACGTTGGTCTCGGTGAATGTACCCAAAAGTGAGGTAGCATACTGTAGTTTTTAGTTATATTTGATATCCAAAAGAGCTACGACTAATTTGCCCATTCTCAGCAGCTTTTAGCAAGAGCGTGCAACTTAAATGCGAGACGTGTGAATCAAAGAACTTTGTTTACGATATAGGATACGACTGTAGAAATACTGCAAGCTCAAATTCAATAAATTGCGCGCTTTTACCGTAGTAGTGCAGTATGATCAGTATGACCTATCAGTGAAAGTCAATAGTCTACCGTATTCCCAGTTACCGTACGCCTTGCAGTGGCATGGAGATGGGCGTGCTGCGGTCGCGCATCGCGCACCTCTTCACCAATGCATTCGGAGGAGGAGGAGCAGGAGCAGGAAGACCGAAACCGGCCATGGCCACGCTATACGGTATGGAATTCTACGTACTGTGAGAAAAAATAAAGTACTGCACCTTTTATTGCATCGTGCCGCGTTGATAACGGAATACAATGTGATGAATGTTTATTATAACCGGGGATGTATACTAGTGTACAATGTTCTTTGTTTCATTATCGGTGCGGTAAGTACGAATAGTACAGCACATTTGACTAACTATTATTTAAAGAAGGCGTCCCTCGAACCGCGCGAGCGACTATGCAAAGTGAGGAATGAGAGGGCGCGCTCTCCTCATTTTGCATACTCTCTCGCTCGTTGCCTGCTTTTCAGGGTCATTTGGCACGCAGCCAAATGCTCATATCTCAGTTTAAACGAAAATTGAAAAGATGGGAGTTTCGAAAGTGTTATCGTGTAGCCACGACCCACCATCTCACATCGAGAACTTAGTTAGCCAGATATTCGTGGGACACCACCTTTAATGATCAGCGTTAGGTCAGCCTAGCATTCTCTGATTTTTTATGATGTCTTCACTTATAACTATGTACTTAATTACAATAAATTAAATTCGCAGGCGCCGTATTCGGTCTGTCCGAGCTCGGGCTGGAAACCGTAAGAACGCTGATCGTGCCGCGTGCGCAGTGGCTGTGGGACGAGTGCCAGCGGGCTGCGGTCAAGAGGGAGCAACCGCCTCCGCCGGAGAAGAAGGGTCAGTTGGGCGTCAATGATGTATAACGTGTATCTAATCACATGCCTAAAAATTGAAGACAGGGGAATTTTGAGACAATTGAAACAAGAGAGCTTCCTGGCTGTTTGACGAATAAGAAGTAAAACGATAGTAGAAGATGCTGGGAAGGATTACTATAATTATATGATTGACCGACGAAGGCATACTATGGAATCGACCAGAAATGGGCTGATGAGTATAGCGTGAAGCGAGAGTCTTACGGGCTTCATTTTTTGAAAAAATAGAACCGTTCATTTTAAAAGTGCTTGGTTATGGAAAGCGGTAACGATAGATATTAGAAAACTTGAACTAGTTGAATTGGTTTCTGTTTTGGATGTTTTCGCCTCAATGCCAAGTGGTGATTGAAAAGAGTGACTGCCATGCACATACGAAGAAACCGTGCAGCATCAATTGCACTGGCCCGAATTTCGGTAGCTCCAGCACCAATCAACTTGATAGAATAGAATGAGAGCAAAGACGCCCCTGACTTTTTTCGCATACACATAAATATTTAAATAATTTTTGTTAATTAATCAATTAATCAATTTAAGCGGCGATCGAGGACGATAGCTCGCAGGAGGAGGTCGACTCGCTGTGCGACGACCGAAAGGCCGCGAGCAAGATGGTGGAGATGGTTACGGTGGGTCGATGATTATTGATTGGGTTTACGGTAGGTTGGCGAATCGAGAAGTGATGGTTACGGTGGGTCGATGATTATTGATTAGTAGGTTACAGTAGGCTGAATCGATAGGCACGATGGTTAGTGCTCATGGTGATTGTTGATTCTTGATTTGATGAAATTAATGCTATTATCGATTTTCTGGGGAATTGTTTCGCACATAGTATCGGGTAATTATATATCGCGCGGCGAAGTCGTGCTGCATGCGTATGTTAATTGCAGTTTGCAATTTTTATTATTATTATGTGCTAACAGCTTCTAGTGTTACAGGATGCTTAGGAGGCCGCTTTATTCTCGTTTCAACCCCTCAATGAAATCCTCCCTTCTCCACGATGCTCACACTCGGAGCGGAGGTTACGATGCGGGGGTTGCCCCGCTTCGCCCGCTTGAACAACTGTTGCACGTATGCGCGACTCTCGCGAACGGCGAGAAGGGAGAAGAGGGCGATCAGGCCTGAAGAGGTGTACGGCTGACAATTCGGCTCACATCTCGCGTTGTCAGGGCTCACGATAGACCATGTAAAGATAATAGATGTGCGTGGCAACAGTATGTGCCGGGCCGTGTGGTATTAAGTAGGGGGTAGACGAAGAAAGTGAGTGAGTAGTTTGAAGTTTCAAGCAGTAGTCAAGAAAAGATCACTGTGCATATGTCTTATTACGTCTTGATTTGCCGATAAATGGAAACACTCTACAAGGGATAAACACTGACCTGGCGCGGCGATAGGCAGGGCGTCGATGAGGTCGAGGGCGAGCGAGCGGGAGACGACGTAGCCGGTGTTCACTGGAAGTTAGAGTTCTAAATACCGGTAACCGGCTCTCCATTTTGCACACCCTGCCACCGATCAGAGAGGCGAGAGAGTGTGCAAAATGAAGGGACGGCGGTATCATTTCTCGAGCTCAACTTTCGAGAATCGGGGGGGGGGTGTTCTATGACTTGCGAAAGGGTAATTTGTAGTCGAATCGCGGACACGCTTCTATATCCGAACCCGAAATAGTCACAGATATGTGGATGGACTTGTTGGGAGATTTGAGTTTCAAGTTTCCTAGATACGGAACGAAGTCCGCACTTTGTAATTATTTGCGATAGGCGTATGGAAAAAAACACATTAAAAATACGAATACGAGTTACTCTTATAACTTCTTGTGAGCGGATGTAACTACATGGTTGAGGTTTCACGTAGTTATCAACAACAGCTTCGTATGATTATATCTAATTGTAGTTTTGGGCGGTTGAAAATATAAATAAATATTGGATGAAACTCACTGTACTCTAATCCCCACACAGACTGCATGATCATCGCGGCCAGAATGGTGAGTGAGTGAAGAAGAAGCACCAGGGTGATACAGTAGTCGGTGCGCGTCGTTTGGACGACAACTGGAAGATCAAAGAACGTTTTTATGACAATATACGATGCTCATATTGTAAGAGTACAAGAGGCAATGGTGTGAGTATTGTGGCCAATATCCTATTATCGAGTACGTGATGCAGACATACCATTCAACGTGTGCAAGTGGGTCATCAGTCGGGGCCGCTTCTTTATCGTTGAAGATTTTGATGAAGATGAGGAGCCCGACAGGCCGGAATCGATCTTGCGTAGATAGCAAGCGACGCGGAGGTGGAGAAGAATGGAGGCCAGCTGGAGGAGGAGCATGTAGGCTTGGATCATCTGGAAAAGAATGGTGTAGTGGATATCTCTCCGAAGTGATAAATGACCTAGCATACCCGAGCAACTGATCACCCTTCTGATGCTCTGGTAAACGTACCATGATTACGAAGAGTTAACATCGGGAGAAATATTCAGTCTACCGTAATCTGAGAAGCGTACCATGACGGCGGAGTTGCTGTGGTAGAGGTAGATGATGGCGCAGATCTCTCCCGGAGTGGGCAGTCCGAAGAAGGTCGATGATATTGCAAGCCCGATCTGTCATTGAGAAGATTACCGAGGATGTGCGAGCCCGCTAATACCAGTGTGTGGGAGTACTTGATTTATCAAGTGCAACTTAATGGCCAGAAGAGGCACATAAATAGCCTACGTTGGGCACTGCCACAATCAGCGTGCTCAGCCACGCGAGCGTGTTGTCCGCGCGAAACTGCCAGACGACGTTGAGGTAGCGGTAGAAGGCGACTACCTGACAATGAGCAAAGGAAGTTTTGCTTGGACCTTGCAGTCTGGAGTATGTTTCAACACAACAAGTAGGAATCATGATTGATGGTATCGCACGGAATGACGTTGTAGCCCGTCTGTGCGAGGTATGAGGTGAAGTTTTTGATAATGGTGCAGACTCCGATGGGAATGTGCGTGTTCTGAGAAAGAATGTGAATTTGCGAATTTGTGAGTTCACATTTCTCCATCAATTGCGGTTTAACTGTTGCCTTACATTTAAGTTGCGAAATTAAACGTAGCGATGCACTTACATCCCACACGAACAGTGCGAGGCAAGCGTAGAAGAGATATTGAGGAAAGGTGAAGAGCAGCAGGCCATGAGTCGTGAGCACGATGGTGGACTGGAATGGAGGAGATTATTGATCTATCGGCCGTGTCAGTTAGTGTGCCGTGTGTAAGGCGAGACGAGATTGAGCGATCACTGATTTATCTCGGTATAAGAGTGAGGGAAGAGGGGTGAGGTCAACCTCGAAATGATTCGAAGTGGCCGTCTCTATTAAACTATTGAGACCAATGAGGTAAACATAGTTTATCCATACCGACCTTGTGCCGAGAAAACGCATTCGAAAAGATGTTGATCGAGTGGAGAAGAAGCAGAACGGGAATGTGCGCGACAAGAGCGATGACGGTATGTTGAATGGCGTAGGGTCGATATGAGACCTAAATAATTATTCAAATGAAGATGAATATTAATTCTTTTTTTGTTTTCAAAAACAATTGATTGTACGTGGGTTTTGTACTAATCGTTAATGATATTTCACTGATACCTTGAGCACAGTCGGATCCCAGAACTCGAACGTCTTGATTTTTTCGAATTGGTAGTTGCCCATCAGAAGGTGGACTGGGATCCTGATGCTGGACATGATGACCTCGTGCCCTGATTCGTTCTCGAATGAATTGATCGAAGAGTCCTGATGCCGAACTTAGCCCGTGAGATGAAACACGGTTGTCACGGGGAGAGACTAGTGGTTTCTATAGTTGCGTAGTCTGAAGGCGAGTGATCAAAGGAAGAAGGAGGAAATCTTGTGCCAACTCTAGCTGCTCGAATAGGGAAATAGCATGAGGAAGGAAGAGTGCGCGCCGAAGCTTGTGATTCAGTGAGTGGAGAGATAATAAGCGGATGCGTGGTAATGGTCGGGTGCAACGGGCGAGTTTTGTGCGCTGACGAACTCCGCTGTTAGGGATGGGTTGGCGATCTCCTAATCTTGAGTGCTCTCTCACCCCTCTGTTGGGTGAAATAGTGTGCGAGAACAAGAGGCGCTCTCGCGAAACCTTCCCTATCCTCAGTCCGATTACGGGTATGGAGGACAGACAGCAGGGGCACTGAGGGATTACGGTACAACGTTTTACTTTTTCAATTTAAGAAACCGCGTCGAATGGGTGAATTATGGAGAGAAGTCACAGTTACAATTGAAGCAAAACGTAAACGGAGAAGACTTGATAGGAGTTCTTTTTTCGGGACTGATGATGTCTCTTACTGAAGTGAACTGGATAGTTCGTAATTATGATTATTTCTGATGTAGATGAAACAATAACCGCCAGCCAGCCTTTTTAGTTGCATTATTGATCCGTAGTGTGGTAGGGTTTCTTTATAACGACGCAACAGTGAGTGATATTGTGGTGGTTTGCTGATTGTCCACACTTTTAAAGTTGCGATATCGGAATAAGCGGCAGATAGCAGAGCGACTGTCCGGTATGCAAAGAATAGAGATGAGTCCCACCCAACCGGGCATAGTGTAGGGAATGAGAGAGAAAACGCCTGGCGTTAGAGAAACGTACACATGAGGATAAGATCGAAGCCGAACTTGAGGCAAATGGTGATGAGCATAATAATAACATGAGCAATCATTCCGATCGTTGCATGATAGTCAGCGAGGTATTCACTGAATATCAGAAAGGTATAATCAGCGAAGTTCCCAGTTTCGCGAGAAAGGGAAATGCACAGGCGGAAAAGTAAATATGGATTGGCGGATATAATAACACTATACGATGTTGATATTGATGATAAGGTACCAATTTGAGTGCAAGGCAGTTTAGGATACATGATGTTTTGAATCTCTGCTTTCCTGATTTCCTATGCGTCTGCTGACTAGCAGGGATGAATGAAACGGAAAACGGAAAGTATTTCCTTTAATTCCGTGTGGGTCAAGTGTCTCCGTTACGAGAATTTGAAAAGCTCAATGTTCTTTTAAAATTATTTATCATAACTACATTGTAATGGACAAAGAGTTGGCGCTCTGTGCTCGAGGCTTTCTTTGAGTGCCACGACAGCGAAAGTAAGATACCATAGCGGAGTGGCTATCGGATATGCCGAGAATCGCAATGAGTCCAATCCATCCGGGCATGGTGTATGGAATGAGATCGATGATCTTGAGGAGTGGCCCGGATTGGACGTACGTGTCTGAAAGGTCTGAAAGATACAACTGTGCGGTCATAGTCAAGATAATATTTGAGCAACTCACACTTGGTTAAGATCACAAAGGAAAATTTGAGCGATATGGCGGCTAGCATCACGGTCAAATGACCTATCATTATGTGTGTTGCATGATACTCGGCGAGGTATTTGGCGTGATTCTTACGATCATAGTTCTTAATGTATTTGATTACAATATAAATGAATATGAAGTTAAACCTTTTTCCTCAATAACCTGCGAAGGTAGAAGTGGTTGTAGAGCTGAAGCCCTATGCCCACGGGTTGAATGAAGAGCAGGTAGAATTGGGTGGACTGAGATTGGATATTTGCCGAAACATGAGAATAACAAAGCCGAAGAATATTTCTGCTAGCGAATGCGTGGCCCCGTATTGAAAATGTGGCCTAAAATTCATCAGCTTACCCATGTCACACTCGGGTTCTGGTAGAGGTTTAGCTGGGCGCATGTGTCGTTTGCGGAAGGAATGCCGAAGAACGTGAATGCGATTGCGAGTCCGATCTGAATAATTAAAATAAAGACCTTGCTGCGAAATCATTGCCACCACACGATCGAGCCATATTTGTATTATGATCGAAACGAGAAATCGCCAGAATGAAAAATCCCCACCTGCGGAATGCCCATCAGCACGATGAAGAGGCCAATGTGCACTCGATCGGGATTGTACATCCAGACGAGGTGGAGGTGATGGCAGATTGCGATGCCCTGAGAAAGAGAAATGATCTTTGATCTCTTCTTGAATCTATTTTGTGTGGTCTCGGAACCTTCACTAGATAACCACTTACCGACGGCGCGAGGTAGGAGACTTGTGCGGAATATGACGCGAAGTGTTTGAGAAATGAACAGGCACCGATTGGAATTGGAAAGTCCTGCGATTGAAGCGTGAATTCATCATGGTTGAGCAGATCTTACCGTGCGAACGAAAATAGAGATGAACAAGTAGAATATGCATTGTGGAAGTGTCAGCAAGAGCACGGCTTGAACCGTGTACGTAACATTGTTCTAAAGCATTTTATTTTTAATATTTTTAATTAATAAATGGAATTTGACACACCTGCAACCGCTTTATTTGGTCCGTTTGGGCTCTAGTTGATAGTAAGTAGAGCACGCATACTGTGTGGCCAAGTGCCAAAAGACTGCTATTATGAGTTGCAGTAACGTTATACGAAGACAATAGTACTGTGGAAGAGAAAAATCGTGGATCCATGAGATACAAGTAGGCCTCAGTAGAACAATCGATCTGGGAATGTGGGAGTCTGTTTGTAACAACGAGTCTGGCAGGGTGTAATCAGCTAAGTTTTCAGTAGCGAGAGAAAAGAAGCTGTACAGACAAATACGTGACAAATTGTTAGTGGACTTGTAAGTAGTGATGTTGATTATGGGGTAGTAGTAATGTAGGCGACCTTTTTGTTTCACAAAGCCAAAGCTTGTCGTTGTTTGTCACTTTATCATGTGGAATCTAGCTTGCTTTGTTACGATTTCTGCTAATTATAAGCTTTATCAGCGTTAAATGGTTATGGACGACTGGTTGGTGCATTCAACACGACCGAGCCTTTGAAATCCACGAAATTTGGAGAACATTGAGAAAATGGCGATATGACTGTCCGAGACGCAGAGTATAGAGATGAGTCCGATCCATCCGGACATGGTGTGGGGAAGGAGGTCGATGATCTTGAAAACGACGCCGGATTGAAGAATCGAGCTGGGGACCGGAAACGTTATCTCATACGGAGGACATGAAAAGAATTAACAGAATGAAGAATCTCGCTCTGTCATGAGAATACCAGAAAATATGGCCACGTATTCAAGGAAGATACATGTCTTCCATTGGAAACTCACACAATATAACGAGCGCCTTGGCGAATTTTAGTAAAAGGAAGATGAAATGACGATGAGATGCCAGATCATTCCAACGGTAGCACGATACTCAGCAGCGTAGACGGAGTGAAGGTCGGCTGGAAGGAAATTAATTGTAGGCACTAGGTCGGATGATATGAAGAGCTGAAACGCGATTCCAAGGGGTTGAATGATGATGAGCTAGAGTTGAATCATACTGCATGAGAACCAAAAATGTTCCCTTTAATTCCCTTTTGGATCTTAGTTCTCATCCGGTAGGATAGCATCCCTATCTTTTCATTCGACCTAGTGCCGTTTTGCAATTGCCAAAATATACGATATTTCTAACATTTGATTCTGCCGGACGCTCTCGTGTTTTCCTTGCGTTGTCGCTTTCTGTCCTATAATTATCCAGTGTTGTTGTCGCTGGAATAAGTGAGCAACGGACTTTTAATATTGATCGAAGTGGTTGGAGAATACGACTTAAAAAGTGTGTGCATAGGGGAGAATGTATAGTTATTGTCGCAGACTCGGTTGGTTCAGTGGGATTACTAAGATTTATCGGTGGAAGCAGGCAGGGTTTATATACGAGACAATCTGTGGGGGCGATACGAGAGAGAAGAGTGAACAGAGATAGATAAAAGAAGAGATGATTATCAATCTATGAATAGAACGAGAAGTGAGAAATGATCTTCGATCAACGATCGGAGACACTCTACGGGGAAAAGAGAGATAGAGGGGGATGCAGGAAATGCGATAATGATATACATCGTTGACTGTCCCTCGATACGGGCTCTCGATGGTGTCGTTGGACGAAAGCGCGCAGAAGGGCGTGAGAGGCTGCATTTGTAGAGAAAAGGAAGGAAGAAGGGGATGGCGGGGTCGTGCGGATGTCCTCAACGGAGTTAGTGACTCGCCGTGTGTCCCTCGATTATGAGGTCGAAACACACGTCGACCCTCCAAGCCGCGAAAGAGTACGCGGAGCCACTTGGAGTACACGAGTCAAGCCGAAGGGAGACGATGACGGCTGGGGCCATTGTAGGAGGGGGATCTTCGTAGCACTTCGGGCCACGGTAGAGGAGAAGAGGGGACAGGTCGGTGCCAGGGACCAGAGTAGGAAGGAGGATGGGTCATGCAGCCACAACGGTAGGGGGAACAGCCGAGACGAATGTAGGGGAAGGCGAGGGATTGGACGACTACAGGAGAGGGTGACTAGGGGAAGACTCGGGTTCGGCTCCGGCAGCGTGCCGGAGCCTCATCCATTCGATGCACCACTTGTCGCAGACTCGGTTGGTTCAGTGGGATTACTAAGATTTATCGGTGGAAGCAGGCAGGGTTTATATACGAGACAATCTGTGGGGGCGATACGAGAGAGAAGAGTGAACAGAGATAGATAAAAGAAGAGATGATTATCAATCTATGAATAGAACGAGAAGTGAGAAATGATCTTCGATCAACGATCGGAGACAGTTATAGAGGTTAGTGAAATTGCGAGAAACGCGTGCTAGAGCATCAGAAATCTTGAGTTTTCATTTTCCCCGCATCTTTTGCCTTGTAAAAACATGTGGTTGGTTATTTCCCTTAGTAAATGTGAAACGAACTTGTTGTTGGGGTTGTGAAATTGGAGTTACACAAAAAACTAGCGAGATGTTCGGGGAGATCACTACTGGCGATATGACTGCTTGAAATAGCAATTATTCAATAATTTTTGTTTACTTATTTCTTAATTATTCATACATTTCTTTATTTACTTACTTATTTTCTAATTGTATGTCTATTTACAGGGCGTGCTGATCAAGTACGTGCGCGCGACGCGGCCCCGCCTCGATGAAGGACCTGGCCGACTACACGGCGCAGCTGGGCGGATTCGCCGCCGCCGTGTACAAGTGAATACGGTTGCGGGGGTTACAGTAGGTGGAGAATTGGGTACGGTAGGATAACACACACACGAGCAGGGTGATTCGCCGCGGATTACAAGTGAGTACGGTGTTTGGGATACGGTAGGTTGCAGTAGGGGTTGGTATTGAAGATTTATAGCAAAACTTCGACTAAGGAAACCGTTGTTTCACGATCCATTAACAACTGATTGTGAGTACGGGAGGGTAGTCTGACTACTCTGAAAATATTATTAATACATTTTATTCGTAGGGAGACGGTGACGGACATGGTGTCGGAGATGACGTCATCTTCTGCAGCCGCATCGTCTTCCTCACGCCCCTCCACCTCCCATAACAGCTTCGCGCCTTCAAGCTCCGCCCACCCCCGTCCGACCATGCAGCACCGCCTGCCTGTCGCGACCGCGACGCCCCGCGGTCGCGTCGCGGCTCCCGGCTACGGATACGGCTCCGGCTCGGGCGCCTATAGGCCGCAGCAGCAGCCCCGCGGAGGCCAGTACCAGGGACAGCCACGGTACATGTGAGGCAGTGGAGATATTCACTATTTTTAGTCCAGCCTTTTCTCGCAGAGTATCCCTATCATTTTCATTCCCTAATCCACGTCACATTAAGAGTTGTTGCCTGGGCCGTCTATTGTATTTGACCAATATTTGGCTTTGAAATTCATGTAAGGAATGGTATATTTTCCTTTGTTATGTAATATTGGAACTTTAGGGAATCTCTAGTAATATTCATCCCATGTAATCGTCGATTGCTTGACATCGTTTCTTATTTATAATTATAATCACTCTTTCAATCGTTTGCTGTTTATCCCTGTCCTAGACGTGAAGTTCGTATTTATTTTGTATGCGTTTCGATTATTGTGATAAAGAAGTGAGTAAGAAAAAAGGAGTGGAACCGATTGGTCGTTCTGTCCGAGCGTTGTACTTTGTGCATGTGATTTAGATCCGCAGTAGAATGTCAAGATTTTGGGGCGAAATCCCTAAAATTTTCCGATTTTCCGATTAGAACAAATGCCATCGTTAACCGGCTGTTAAATGCCTTGTCACGATAATTTCTTTGTTTTCTATCCCACAGTTTCACACAAATTTTCGAAAGTTTCTAGCGAGATAAACTAAGAACGAATAGCAGGTTTCTTGTCTCAATGTCAGATGGCCTTCTGTAAAAAAAATATAGTTTCCCGAATATTTGATAGCGTGCGAGATGATGAATTTCTGTGTGGAACTGTGTCGAACGGATAAGGATTTTTTCTCACAGATAGTTGCCAGTATGCAAGAGATCGAATTCTAAAGCGTATTTTATGTGCTCTAAAACATATATTGGTATCTGCGGCAAAGGGCAACTTCTTAATGAGACTTCGCCTATTTTATTTCCCATTCTTCTCTAGATTATTCATAATTCTTTACAGATGGCGGAATCGACTCCGCCCATTCTCTAGTTCAAAGGAATTTGATTCAGCTAAAGAAAAAATTGATTACAGGTGAGTTGGAGTGAAATGCTTGTTTCTAAATAGAATGTTCTCTGAAATATTTGATTATTTTCAATTCAGCATCCGGTAGCTCGATTGTAATTCGCAAGGGAGCAAATGCGAAGGTTATTAGAGAGAAGCAGATTTTCTCTAAATCTGAGATTAGATTCTTGATATCAATTGGAGAGAAAAACGATGAGAAATGTAAGTATTCGAAAACATTTATGAATTCGGAAATCGGTTATTGCCATCCACATAAAATGATATTTAACGAGCGATCAGTTTAGTTATTGTCCTTTTCAGCATTCTTTTTTGCTCTTTCTCCAAAACGCATCGCCCTATTCCAACTGAAGAAAGAAAGACCGATTGCCATTTTCAAGTTACATGAAAAGATTGTAGACCACGGTACAGTGCAAGTACTCGATATGGAAGGAGGGAAGAAGGAGAATTCAGAGTGGTACGCTATTTAAATTGTCGATTGAATATTATATTTTGCCTCGAAATTTTCGTATGTTCAGAAATTGATTATTCCGATTGCATTCACCTCTGGAACTGTGCGAAAAATGCGACTAACTGTGCATTTTGGTGATTCGCAAATAATCAAGCAGAAGATGAAATGTTTGGAAGAGTTGAGTATGGAAGATGAAAAAATGTGAGAATAGTTGTTTTCACTGCAATCATAATCGAATTCCTGATTCTATTCCATATTCTGATTCCAGGAGGTTTTGTGTTGATCTTGGGAACGACAATTTCTTTGGTTTCTACGAGGATACAGTAATCAAATCGGATGGTTTGGTCACCAGAGCAGTAGAGGTAAGATATCGATTATTCGGGTGATACTTTGATGAAGGATTCACCTAGTGATGTTTTCCAGCCTGGTACAAAGAAGAAAAGACGGATTGCGGTAGTTGGAAGGGAATTATGGCAAGGAAATATATTATTGGCAACGGAGAATGGGACTATTCGTGTGGTCCGAGTGAAGGATGGAAATGAGAATGAGAGGTAGTTAAGTATTTCTTTAAATTTAATAATATGCAGTTTAACAAACGGTCTATATTTTTTTCAGTAATTCGTTGATGATTTTCTCGGAAGGTCAATGTATTCCTCCCTATTGCACACTAAGATGTCGCGAGCCTTCAGTGATAATCTCAACGGAGAATACTGTAATCGTCGGAACCCAACGAGGAGTGGGATCTCATTGATTTATTTTTAATATCTCCGTGTTTCACTCTTCACAATAACGAATGATCTTTTAGGAGATTCACTTTTTAAACGAGGATCTGAAATTGAAGTGTAAAATAGATACGGAAGGAGGACCGATCAATTGTCTCAAGGTGAGAATTTCATAGATTTTTTTTTTCAAGATTGTCGATCCTTTTATTGCGATTGATTAAGAAATGATTTGGGCTTTTACGTTGGTTTTTCAGGTGAACGAAAATGACGCGGATTTTCTTTGGGTGGGATTCGAGAGTGGAGGGTTGAGAATGTTGTTTATGCCGGATTTCGATCAGAATGGTTAGCCTTTTGAGCATTTGAAGAGTACAACGCCTACCATGTTTGTGGCATATTCTAAGAGAAGTGCTAATTTATCTTACTTTGCTTTAAAACCGAGATACATCGATCGTTATTCGATCGCAGCAAAACTCTAACTCCGCAGGCCACTCTGTGGAAAATGACGGAATCTTAATGAAGGAGAAGCTTTCTGAAAAGGAAGAACTTTCCCTGAAAAAATCGGTAACAGCATTACATAATACAATCATGATAAACGGTAAAGTCTTTTGTATGGTACTATTTTGATGAAATCGTAATCTTGTAGTGAATTGTACATCAAGAAATTATGAATTTCAGGTGAAATCAGCTATTAGCAAAAGGAGTGAAACAGACATCGAGTGCCCGGAGAAGGGATGCTATGTATGTTTAAAAAATCTATTTTGTTAAAGTTTAATTTCGAGTGCTTCCATCAAATTTGGTTTATTATTTATCATTGCAGTTCAAGACACGAGTTTGCCAAACCTTTAATGTGCACCTCCGAAGGGTTCATCGAACCACTATCCCGCTGGTTAGTGCTTTTCCTATTTTAGATTGTGAAAAAATCGATAGACTCGAATATTTTAAAGCCTCTTTTGTATTTATTCCTTTGACAGGCTGGTCTAGCTCTTCGATGTGAATGTGGTTTTGAGGCACTTTCGTGGGATCACAGTAAAAGGGTTAACCATATACTTCTCGTGTTTTATCTCTATTTGTAATGTTTCCTAATTTAAGTGCCCCATCTCCAATTTACTGTGGTTCGTAAACCGGAATTGGGACCGATTCGGACTTTATCTGATAAGGTGGAGGCTTCTCGAATACAAATACAATATAGTAAAATAAGTAATTTCAGATGACACCACAGTGTACTCTTTGCGAGGTTTTGTTTTAAATTTATCATATTCATCTTGGAATTGGATGGAAATTTTTATTTTATGAAATTAATTATATCTTTTAGTGGTACCCGAGAACTCTGTACGGCTTTTCTCAACATATCTACGTTGAGCATAGCATTACAATAGACAAGGTTTAACGCAACGTTTGAAAGTCGTTGTATATATTATTCTTGTGTAGATAGGATGCTATCTCAAATGTGAAGTGTGTGGAAATGATTACTACACTTACGCTTCCACCAAGGAACATTCCAGAGGGTTGGTGCATAATTGTCTTTTTAGAGCTTTGACTTATTTTTTTAAAATTCGTATCTGACAAGAGGAATGCTGAAAAATAATGAGGAATATTGAAAATATCACAATGAGCTATTCTGCCGGGATACTTCAGTACCCAATAGATCAATAATTTTAATCGTATGCGTATTCCAGTGCAAGAGTCGATTCTACAGTTTGCATAAATTGAGGGAAAAAGAGAAGAAAGATGAGACGGAGGTGGATCAAGTTAGTACTTTTTTCTGTCAAAATGGAAACGAATACTATTTTGCTATTTGTATGAAAGTCTGTCTACCTACTAGCCATCGAAAGAATGTATTGATTCCAGACCGCTGATGCATAAATCGATCAATAGACGGAAATAATCGTAATGAGAATAATGTGTGATTGGGAATACCGAAGGAAATCTGCTCTTTTCCTAGATTTTGTTCTCTGAACTACTCGTGTTATAGTGCTAATTTTTGATTCTTTTCAAAATTATGAATTTGTTGTTGTTATTATGTTACAATTATTTCATGTTGTTATTTCATTGTTCTGCTGTTCTCGTTTCGGCCTTTACCTGATAAATACATGTTGCTAATTTTTGTAAGTGTAACTGAGAGGAGTTCACATTCTCACTAATACCTACTCGCCGAGTCAATTTCTGATCCATTCGGGCCGGTTGGATCGCTTGCGAATGAAAATTGCATTTGCGAAGGATGAAAGAATGATACACATTCATTTTGCGAATGGATTGCCACTCGCAAGTGGATTTCTCATTATTCACTCACGAGTGCCGAGCTACTCGGAATAACAACTCTATTGAACACGGATCCATGGTCAATAAATTCAGGCGAGCCATGCTCTTGGATCCGGGAAGCGATCTCGTAACAAGACCCGTTATCGAGCAGATGAGACAGGTTCGTTTCGTTGCCAGAGTTCTCAAGACAAGTTATTGTCTCTTCATTATTCACACTTTCTCACCGGTTAGAGAGGTGAGTGAGTGAGCGAAATGAAGAAACGAATACCCGTATTTCGAACTCAATTCGTTACTAGTGCGTTATTATTTTCGATTTGTCCTTCACTTATAAAATTAGATACAAATTATCGAATGACATTAGTGGATCGGTGATCATAATTCCGCCGCAGATGTGCCATTCTGTTAGGGTTTGTTCTGGTGTAACTATTAATTTATATTCAAATGTTTCTATATTTATTTGTAGCTGTCTCTCAATCGATTCACTGCGCCGATCGAAAAACATCGCCAAATTGGCGCTACATCCGGTAACTACGTGAGTTTTGAAATTTTTTTCTTAAATTTGCTTTATGTCGGTTGTGAAGAGTCAGAATTAAAGAGTGATAGAACTGAAAATTTACAAATTCTAAAGTTTGGCACAATCTAGAGAAAATTAAAAGGCGTGGTTCTCATCCGGATTATCACTTCCAAAAAATATTCTCATGTTGAGAACAGAGTTGATAATTTCATAGTTGTTTACAAATTTTAATATTTCAGTTCAACCTCCTCGGTCTTCCCAATGAAATCATCGCACGAGTGTTCACATTTCTCCCATCGCCGATCGAATGAGGGCCCGACTAAACAGAAGGCTGAATGAAATCGAGTCGAAGAATAAGTATTACGTGAGCACAGTGCTGATTGCGGAGGTTTGAACTTTACTTCGGTACTTCTATAATTCCGCAGACGAGAAACCGACTATGTCTAATCACTAGTCACTATATGCACTAGGCGTAGAGCCGAAACAGCCTAAAAATCATCATTAGAGATTCTAAAACTATCCGAACTTTACCGAGTAGTCTGGCCCGCAGATTTATAGTAGTATCTATATTGGCATAATGTTTTAAAAATTATAAATACAAATATTACTTTGCAGCGGCTCTCCTTCACAAGCGGCTATACGTGAGGCGATTTGTTTTTTTATTTACTTTTAGAAATTTTTAATTCAGTTCAAACGACATAATTTTCCTCGATGGCAAATTGTATTCAGCGGATTGCATTCGAAGAATCGCTCTGAATACTTCTATTGGTAGTCTGAGACTAGAGGTTTGCGTGCACTTCCTACTAGTTCCAGCACTGCTTTTTTATCGTCGTACACATTTTGAGCTGGTCCGGTGATGTAAAGGAGTGACCTAGATCCAAGTGTTCATTACAGCTCTATGGTTCGGGCCCGTTTCATCGTGAAGTCTACAATTTGGTCAAGGATTTCGATCTGAAAAGGATAGATCTCATTTTAATGGTAATTTTAGTTTGCCGATCTTATGTTTAATTGGGTGTAAAGCATTTTTAAAAAGTCGATATAGAAAATGATTATTCTCTGCAGTATTGTGCACTAGAGAAGGAGTTTCTCATTGACTTATTCTTCCTTGTTCAAGCGAGAAAATGCGAAGTACTGACGATTATCGGCTACGATGATATCACTTCTGATGCTCTGCACAAAGTGTACAAGGTGGGTTTTTATTTTTTATACTTTTTACTATTCTGAAAATTTGTACCTGCAATTGAATCAATTGAATCATTTTACACAATGTGAGATTGTTGCCTAGCTTTGGCATGACTTTTCAAATATGTTCAGATTATAGATTAGAACGGCCTTCTGATACCCCATCTTGATCAGCGTCCAGAAAGCGATACTGGTAAATATTGTATTGTTTTGTATTGTATTGTTCAGATTATGATCGATGGCTTCTCGAATCTTCGATATCTGAAAGCTACGAGTATCAGGTAGAGTTCGAAATACGGGCAATCGTCTCTTCATTTTCCACGCTCTCTCACCGGTCAGAGAAGCGAGAGATTGTGCAAAATATAGAGACAGCTACCCGTATTTCGAACTTTTGTATCAGGAACGAGGAGTGTATTTCCTTCCTGCTCCTCATCGGAATCACCTATAGACTGGGAAAGTTCTACTCGAAGAGGAGTATCCAGGTAAATATTTATCACTTTGTTTTGATTTGCGAAAAATATAATGATGATACTTAATGTTAGGCTGCAATAGTTACGGCTAAAAATTTGTCTGCTCACTGTGTAGACTCGGATGAATGATCACTTTTTCGAATTAGATTCTCGCATTTCTTACCTTGCGTTATTTTACGTCTGTAAAATGACGTGGATACACTTTTTTATCTTTCACTTTTCTATGCGCGTTATAGAAGCTCAATCAATATTTCGTTAGAAAAGTTAGAGTTGTAAAGAAGCTCAATAAAAAGGTGTATCCACGTCAAGTGATTTTACTTCGTAAGACAATGCTAGGTGGGACTCGCTGCTTGGTAAGGCCAGCTTTTAGGAAGAAGCTCAATCAATATTTCGAATTATTGTAAGTGTTCGTTTATTTTCGCTTTCCAGGCGCGCGAGGAGTTTCTGGATGACGACGACGTTTGCTTGCACTTCTTCGATGATCGCATCGAAATGGCCATTTCCTGCGTCGATTTGACCGGCAACGAGGGCGTCGTCATTGAATTCAAGCATCACGAGACCCCGGAGGCACTCGCGAGGGCAAAGACCGCTCCTGGATTGCTCCGATTTAGAGTGTACCCAGAGTATTTGCTGCGCCGCGGTGAATTGTTCGCTTTATCCTAGTGTAATTTACTGTAATTTGTTGATAGTTGCATGCTCCCTTACTCGTTATGTTGTTACGTTTCTGCATTTTCTGATTCAAAGAATATGTATAGAGATATCGAATCACATTGTTGCTCTCTACTATTGGAATAGCTTGGCATTGATAAATGTTATGTGGTGCCGAATTGACTAATTGAAAGGCTACACATTTCACTGCCTGAAGATTTACTGTATGTTATTAAACTATAAAGCGGGTCATATTGCTCTTCAGACAAATTATTGTCTCTTTAGGTGACGTAAAAAAGGGGGGGGGCGAGTATCTGACAATGAGTGTTCGGAAGAAAGTGATACGACAAATATTAGGGAAGTATTCACAAGCAACTTATTGTCTCATGAAGAAAAAAACAATTGAAAGATGTGCCAAAGGCGGGATAGAGTCTGCCAGTTCATAGCACAAATAAAAAAAAGAAGATGATTCAATCTTATTCATCGTTCTCGTACATCGAAAATGCAGTCCACATTGTTTCTCGAGGTTTTTCGAAAGAATTTCACGATTTTAAAATATTTATCTATCATTGCCGAAAATAGGCATATTGACTAAGAAGACGGACACATCATACATTTCAATCTGTCTGGTTGAATCATGGTTTTTTCGCATGGAATTTCAAGTTTCTTCTTCGAAATTGCATTTCTCATCGGTCTATAGATTGTTCCGATTTTCGATCGTCTGGGAAAGATTTGCCCTCTAATAATTCTTGCCCTTAAAATTGTTCTTTCGATCTCCTCACATCGTTTCTCGCTCGATTGGTTTCGCCTTGAACCTTGTAAGTGCGTGAGCACTAGTGATGACAAATCGGCGCGCACCATTTCGAATGCTATCTCGCCGGTCAGACAGATGAGAGAGTATGGAGAATAAGGAGAGCCGCGTGCCGTTTTGTCATCTATCGGGAGCACTGCAATAAGTGAGCGACAAACCCGAAAGTTCGATCAAATTACGATCAGCTACGGTGGTGCATAATCGTATGACTCACTTCACACTATCTCACTTGTCTGACTGGCGACAGACAATGCGAAATGAAGAAACGTTGAAACTACTCGCTCTGTCGAAATGCGCACGCGTGCAAATGGTGCTGATCTGTAGAGTTCGAAGTTCGAGCTATCGTCTCTCCATTTTGCACATTCTCTCATCGGTCAGAGAGGCCGGACACTCAACGGATTACAGTAAGACGATAATTTTGCACTGTACTGCGAGCAGAGTTCGAAGTTAGCTTTTCTATTTCGCATGATCTGATGATTTATTCGATCAGAAATGGTCTGCAGTGACTATGAACTTTCATTGAAAAATCACTAACTGTTATTCGCAGTGGATAAATAACGATTTGACTTACCATTTGATTTCCTTCAGTGATTTTGATTTATGACAATACAGATCGTCGATTCGTTTGTGCTATTATTCCATTTTAATTCGATTTGATCGTTTCTCTGCAAAGAAATTGGCGATAGCTTTCAGTGCACATGTTGTTTGCCTAATCGGATCACTCTCAATTGGTGCTGATTTCTCGCTGCAGTGAAATCATGAACAATTTTTGTCTGGCTCTCCTCACTCTCGTCCTTTTGCTGCCCCATGACGAATGAAGAGGAGAATTATACAATTATTCCCGAAGAGTTTGCACAGGTGCGTGCGATTCAATGCGCTTTCTATTGACGTCAGGGAATCACTGAAAAAACGAAGAGACAGAAACAATGGGGTTCGCTGAGTTTACGGCCAATCGACTACCTTTATCACAATGCACTTTATCCGGACAAATCGTGAAATAAGTTATCAATTATGGACATCTCTATGCATAACCTAACACCACTCTCTCGTTTCGTAATCCACCCTATGTGGCTAAAGAGGCTCATCGAAAATTCGAAGTCGCGAACATTTATCTAGTTTACGATACACTCGACCAACCAGAGATCACGATTGCATAGTGACAGTATTAGAACTTTACATTTGCCACACTTCCTCATGTTTGATATCGGTTCTGATCTATGGATCTGAACACACCCTGTGATTGCAACAGCATTCTTAGATTTTGGTGAGATAATAATTTGCGCAACCAAAGATCATAGTGAAAATGAAGATGTCCTTTGTCCAATATACTTCCGCATTTAATTCCTAGGTACTCAATGTCAGTATTAATGATCTATACATAGCTCCCACCACGCCCACTGTCGCCTACAGTAACCCTCTGATCTTTAAAGGAGGAGCAAGAGGAATATTTAGTCTATGAATCTGAAAGCATGAGGGTATTGGTCTCTAGAACCATAATGGAAATTCAAAATTTGAACTTTTTTGGTGCATTCTGAACCAAGATATACACTCACAAACTTTCCTTGACGGGCAGGGACGGTTTGGGTTGCTGTATCTAAGTGCTGCAAAATCTTTATCGACTTTTTTAGCGCAGCGCGGTTCGATTCCTGACGGGGGTGCAGCAATCTTTTGCCGGATTTTTTTACGGAAAAAATGCATTATTAGGGTGATAAACCAACCAAACCAAAGTACCAATGGTAGTGATCGAACAACCATGTAATCGAATGTAAAGTGATCGAACATCTTCAGTTTTGCAAATGATACCTACTTCCGAATACGCTCATTTTCATCATCCATGAACTATAGCCCTCGCAACGCCCACAGAATGTGTTGCCTACTGTAATCCGCTGGCTAAATCTGACGTGTTCGGAGTGTGTATCTGCGTTCCTGGTTTTTGTGCTCGATACTCACTTTCATAATCTTCTCATCTCTGATTCATGCATTTAACTTGACCAGGAAGTTTATCATGATATGACATTCTGGTTCTCGATATGAATGATCTTTGGATATGATGATGCCCATAACCTTTGATTTCTACAGTAATCCTCATTTCGTTCAACCGAAGATCATTGGTAGTATCTAGTGATCGAACAGTGATGATCAGCAAATTCTGAATTTGTATGCGATATTTCTCCATTTTTGTGCTCGATACTTACTACTTCCTACTTCAATCTTCTCATCTCTTCCGTTTGCCACTCACTGATCTACGATTCATTCTTTCTCTCACCACTGATCCCAACCGTACCCTTCCTCGTCTCTCTAAGAGCAATGGTCTCTTCGTTCCTCGTACTCTCTCCTCGGCCCGAGTGAGAGAGAGCATGCGAAATGGAGAGAGTCAAAGTCATCTCTCCTAATAGGATCACAAAAGTGGACGCAAACACGATGGAACGTGCGGATCTTTGAAAGGAGGAAACTTAGTGCAAGAAGTGAAGTGTAACGAGAGATTATAGTTTCCTTGTGAAAGATCTTTGTTCGAATTGCCTATTCGTAAAACCGCGATCCATTGATCCTTCTTTTATCACAATTTATGCTCGAACTACGGTGCTTTTATGTTCTTCGTAAAACCGTCTTGGTGCTAACACTCTCGATGGACGGTCTTTTTCGAATACTTCTGGCGAGATAGTGTGTGAAATTAAGAGACCATTCCCGCGATAACTCGCGTGCCGCTGCGTGCAAGAATGTGTGTAGGAGTTGATGGATGATGCAAATAGACAGGAAGATGGGAGGAGGAAGAAAGAGATTGTTCGAGTGATTGCAGTTGAACAGACTACGGAATGGAAGAGAACACGGTTGCGAGTTTTGTTGACTGTGAGTTCGCACAATTTCCCACTTGAATTTCGTTCATTTGACAGTAAACAAATCCGAAGCATCTTCCTTATGTGGCCCGGATCGTACAGCTCTGATTAGCGATTAGTGAGGACATCCATGAACCCGGAACAACTATTGCAGACGTGTCGGAAAAAAACGCCGGTGAAACACAAGCACTTCCTCGAAAAGCATACCCTTTTTGCAGCTTGCAAACCGGAACGTCAGCTAGCGAGGGAGGAAAGGAAGTTATGGACGTAACCTGGTCTCCCCCTTCTTTTTCCTGAGCCGCGCTTGCAATGAATCAATTTTTGCGTCTGATTGGGTCTGCTAGAACCTGATAGACCAGCCAAAATCGAGTATCATTCTCTTTATCTCTCCACAGATGGGCGTTTGGGTACGAAACGGGTTGCGAGCCGTGAGAAAAGGCGAAAGAAATACGAAAAATGTTCTTGATCTCTAGCTAATGGATCGTTAACGAATTCCAATAGAGTTCGAAATACGGGTAATCGTCTTCATTTTCCACACTCTCTCACCGGTTAGAGAGGCTTAAAAGTGTGTTATGAAGAGACGGCGACCCGTACTTCGAACTCTAAATTCCATTCGAAACCTCTTCATCGAATAGATCGGTGATTGGAAAAAGTAGATCAAATGAAATGAGCCGCGTTTTCATCAATCATACAGTATATCAACAAACAAGATATCAACAAACAGCCAAAAGTATGATGTTGTTGGGACCATGAGGAGTCGCTTGAACAGGCACGCTTTTGACAGCATTGTGACAAACCGGCTATCTGGGTTGTGGCCCCGAATCATACTGACTCATGAGCCAACACTCCTAATCAACCCACCGAAAGCTGGTTGTCATCTCGATGGAGTAAAGATCCCTTTTGGCTGCTCTATTTCCGCGTTGCGAGACTAGGGAATTGCTACTCGTTTTCCAGCTGATTGATTGAAGAGGGAGCTACCGTAAGTGGTTGGTATCAGTGATCTTTCTCTAAAGTTCTCCTTTAAAGTTGTTAGAATTATAATAATTAGAATCATAATGTCACTCATTTTTCTCAATCTTTATTCGATCTACAATATTTCGAACAATCCACGCAGTTCCGTACTGTCTGCAGAAAATCCACGCAGAATAGATCAGAACCATTCGTTATCTACCCCGATCTAGCCCCATTTCCTCATGCGAGAAGGCTCTTCTTCAAAAGTCTCGATCGGAAAAGCGAGAGGAATTGCTCTCTCTTTCGTTTCTCTTCGATCAGAGAAGCGAAATATCATGGGAATAGGAGAGAGTCAGACAGTGATATAGAGAGAATGCATTAGTCTAGCCAATATCTGTGTGTCTTTCGATTATTTCTCGCCGTATTCTCTCTATTTTACATGATCTATAATTCGTCTGAGCACCGAGATAACATTTGAAATGAAGAGGACGTTCCCGTTTTGGGTGCTGATGTTTTGCGGGTAGCCGCGTCTCTTTCAACAAATCGACAGACAAAGATCGCTTCTGCTTGGGAGAAATTTGTTTTGACCGCATGGCTAGTGATCTTTGATCTTTGACTTCGATCACGAATATAACGAATGATCAGACATAGATCATCAATAATATTGTATCTCGAGTGTCGATCGTGCCGAACCAGCAACTAACTGTGGCTGTAGTTTGCCAAGTGGGCACAGTCATTGTTTGCCGTGAGTTGAGTGGGGGTGAAGGAAGGAGGGAAAGAAGATCGACAAAACTTTGTCGGGGGCGAAAAACGCTATGGTGCTTGTGTGAGATTCTAGGCACTAGAGGAAGTATCAGTGATCTATTGATTTATCGGATATACCGTTCCTTGGTTTTAAATTTCCTTCTACTCACAGCTAGAATTTTGCGTTGATTTGACTTCGTCTGACTCAGTATTTGACCTAAACAGTATGCACTAGAACAAAAAAATCAAGTGAGTCCCGAGTTTGTTTTCGTAACCTTTCCTTCGATTTGTGTGCGCAATTGTGGGTATAGTGAGTCAGTAGGTAAATTTAGGTAGATAGTCACGAATCGCACTCGACTACTCAAGGTCAGTCGAATAGTGTTCTTCGCTTTCAAAAGGTTACGGTTCAATAGTCCCTCAGAGTTCGAAATACGGGTAATCGTCTCTTCATTTCAAGTGCTCTGACACCGGTCAGAGCACCGAGCAAGTGTATGAAATGAAGAGATGGTGAGCCGTATTTCAAACTCTAGTCCCTCTCACTCGCTAGCACTCACCCGCCATGTTTGACCATCACTTGTTACGGTTGCGCGTTGTTTTCTTGAGCTCTCTCCTATCCCTCAGAAATTAGGCGCTCTTTCCGCACATTGCATCTCTCTATTTGGCGCTCAAACTTTCAAAGATCACTACCGTACTCTCAGGGTACACCGGTTGTGCGGTGCGGTGGTGTGTGCTCACACGAACGACGACGTCTTTTAAACGTCGTCCTTGTGCTAACCACATCGACAATGTGCAACAAACAAGCAAATATTAGCTCGGCAATTGCCTCCTCCTCTCCTCTCCACTCTTCCCGCTCCCAAACTATCGTTCCCTCCATACCCAGCATCCACTCTATCCCAACGCGTTTTTCCCGCTATATCAATCGAGCGTCCGGCTTTCTTTGTCAATATCTTTGTGATAGCTATAATCAGTCTACTATATTTATTATTTAACGATTGTACGCATTCCGTAGTTTACCGACAACGTAGGTCCAAGGAAGATATTAGTGAACATTTGATGTCATCCGCAGATCTTCGTTTGCCTAAAATGGGTTTAGTTTATCGTTTTGTAACTGAAGTCTCCGATCATAATCACATTTGGTCATTGTTGTGCCAATAATGGCGCCGCAATGAAAGGATGCTGGGATGAAAACTTGCAATCCGGATCGGAATGAAACATCAAGCACTAAACGCCCACTCGCGCCTCTTTTCCCTTCCTTTTCTCTTCTTTTTTTCTTTTTTTTTTCGAAAATCAATCCTTCCCGCTAAAAAGCGCTAATGAGCAGGACTCTTCAACTGTCCCGACATTAAACGTGGCCGATTGCGATCTTCCTAAGCAGATCTTAGAGCTATCTAGCAGGGGTTAGAGAGCACGAGAGATCATGCAAAATGGAGAGAATCAGGAATTTTAGGATCAAAAATAGGGGAATGACGAGATTCCTCCTTGTACTTCATCAAAGCACGCACCGAGGGGGATGCGATAGGGATCGCCGAGTTGATTGGGGTGCGCATCTTGTGTCGGATCTGTTGTGAAGGACGGGGGAAGACACTGATCCGGCACTACTGCTCTAAAAGTCATCTTTCTATAGCTGAAAAATATCGCTGATATTTATGGACTGTTCGTGATGTATTGATCGTGACGGAAGGGCAATTAGCATTGAGCATTAGAGGTCAGTCTTTCTGCATCAGGAATGTAGTCGCACGTTGACGATGTATATTGAAAGAGCCAGTGAAATTTGGCGTGTATTTTTTTTTTCTGCGAGAATGTCGTCCAAACAAAATCTGTCCCACCTCCTTGAGCATATATTTTTTCTCAGTGACCTGTGCTTTATTTTGGCACTTTTTCTTGTAAGAAATCATGTTCACACTTACTATCTCACATTTCCTACTTATTATATTTTCCTGATTGAACATTCTTGATCCTTCGCTGACTCTTTCCCACTCTCGTTCTATCCGACCATCTTTCGTTCTCTTCTCCCCATCTTTAGCCCTTTCTATTATTCTCTTAGAATTTCTTCTTCTCGCACACTAGACACATCTCGTACGCTCCACGATCTCTAAGTGATAAGTGAGATGATAAGCGCTGTCTGAATCTCTCCATTCCTCTTACTCTCTCGTTTTCTCTGACTGGCGAGAGACCGTGCTGAATGAGGAGAGTCTCAACCCCCCCCCCCCCCCCCTTAGACCACCCACACTGTAGCCCGACATCGCTACGTGTCCCGTCCTCTATTCATCCTTTGGTCCCTCACAAACACTCACTGTCCTTCCCCTACAGTACTTGCACTCTGACCCTTCCCTTCCTTCTGACTCTCTCATTTCTCCCCACTCTCTCCGCTCTCTGACTGACGAGAGACAAGGCTGAATGAAGAGACGGGAACACCGCTCCTCGACCCCGTATTTGCGCACGTAGCAGTCGCGTGTCTGGCTCCTTTCCTGTCTGTCGAAAGCCTCTCGATCGGGGAGGGAGGCTAGTAGAGTAGGCAATACGGTCGCCGTCTCTTCATTTTCCACACTCTCTCACCGGTGGCGAGAGAGTGTGTAAAATGAAGAGGCGATAACCCGTTTTCTAACTCTACTCCTTGCTCGTCTATCCAATGCCCTCTCGATCAAAGTTGTCTCAATCAGCAATCACTCACGACCGATCGGCCTGGTTTTTTTTCATTGTACTTGACCGAGGATATTGGGCGAACATATCAGTGGGTCCCATCTAGCGTTGTCTTACTACTGTAAAATCGTTTGACGTGGATGCACCTTTACTTATTGGCGAAAGCGGCTGCACCATGCGAGGCAAGTTCGAGAAATTGTTTTGCACTAAGTCGCGCCTCTAAGATATTCCCTGAACGTTTATTTGACTCTGAATAGAGTAGATCTTTCCATTCCCCTGTATTGACAGTCAGCTTTGGTCAATCTTACACGAAAGAATGGTCCGGATCTTCAAGATCTTTTAATAATTGAGAAAAGTCGAGCGGAAAGATTTTCGAAAAGAGTGCTGATGTTGGAGTGTAGTGGGAGTACCTTGGAGATGCGATCTCAAGAGAAGATAACCTAAAAGAAGAGCAGGGAATGGAAGCATTGTTTCTTGCAGTCCATCGTCTGCTTAGTCCAGCAATTAGCCCTATAGGATGCAACACTAATCTTGATCGCTCATAATGACCGAGTGATCATTCAAACAGAGACAGCGTGCTGATTTTCGATCACCTCCCTCTGTCCCCTCTGTTACTATGCTCTTGCTCCTATGCTAACTCCGGTATGTATACGCTGATCAGGGAAGCACAATGCGGCATAACTTCATTGTAGCAGCAAGACGGAGCGAGAGACTATGGAGAATGAGAGAGCGAATAGGTCAGACGAAGGGAGAGATCATGGAATAGTGAGAGAGACAGGAAACTGAAGAGGAAGCGCCTCTCGAAAAGTGAACAACCGCATGTGAGCGGATATGAGGCCGGCCCCGCACGTAGGCCACTCTCTAGCGTATCTGTTTCAGTGCTTTACGTCATGCATTATAAATGATCAGCGTCTCTTCATTCACACACTCTCTCGCTCGATCTATCAGCCATATTTAGAGCTATACTCAGTAGATATTTCTAGATCTGCACGTATCTCTGCTACAGTATAGCGATTATTAGTGATCAGCCTACTTTGTAGAGATCCACCATCAATTACAGCCAGTTCCGAGTTCATAGAAACACCTTCTGCACGAAGTTTCAATGTTACGGATAATGTTGCCATGATGAGTGATCTCAAAATGTATCTTCTTTCGCGGAATCTTTAGTTCTCTGAACGAAAGACAGAATCGATTTTTTAGAGATTTTTAGACTCGGATATTCCACGCTGTAAAATTCCTTTCCTCACATCATACTAGCTAGCTAGCTATAGCTATAGCTATAGCTTGTTGTTATCTGAAGCCTCAACGACTAGAACCCATAATTATCGCTCATCGCAAAACATCAGCAACCGCGCGCTTTCCGTGAGTGCAAAAAGTATGCGCAGTTATACGTTCTGGTGCAAATGACGTGAATTTCAAGGCAAAGTGTTACTTGGGGGCGAGAATTATGCATGCAGGATGCACTCGGCTTGTGCTAGGGTGCAAATGAACTATATTTTCCGTGTAACATATCCTTGTTTTCTCGATCGTGCACCGAAAGACGCTGCTACTTACACGCTGGAGGTGCTGGAAATTGGCGAGCTACGTTAGACGCAAACACGTTGCACCCAACATAAGGACGGCTGTACCAAGCAACCTGAGCTCACACTCGGTGCAAGAGATCTGCTAGTGGGTACACTTTTTCTCCCCCTCGTTCTTGCCGAGCACTTGCATCGTTCTGAGACTCTAACGCAAGAGTTGCTCAGGCTCAATCGCTCTCTTGTTTTCTCTGACCGGCGAGGAACAAGGCGAATCTGAGAGCCTCTCCTGGTCTCTCAGAGCCAGTCATCCCCGAGCCTCTTGCTACGACCGACGCGAGACAATGCGATTGAAGAGAGTCACTGATTCGATGGTATCTCCACTGGCGTTGGTGCAGATCTCTGTTAGAGCATTGAGATCTCGTCGGGGAGATAGCCGTTCGAGGATATCGACCATTCCGATCGCCCACTGCAATCACGCATTTCGATCTGGGTATAGAATCGCAAGAAGGTCACTTAGAGAAACGCATGGTAGACACTGTCCAGTAATCATTCGGAGTACTCAAAAGTATCCTTATTGTAATGCTGACAAAGCTTGGGCAGGTGAGGAGATTACCGATCCGAGGATATCGGCCCTTCCGATCTCTCCCTTGGAGAAGTCGTGTATTCCTGATCCTGATCTGTATCGGGTCGATTAGTTTGAATCGTGAGGTCATTACTATCCATAGATCCTGTACATTTTACCATTGATTTTGCTGACAATGCAGCCCTAGAAATCGATGATGAAGAGAATGAATGGCTCACAGTGGTTGAGCATCGATGATAAAGAATGGCTATCGATAATCTCGAGTAGCGGCGCTTATGGGCGCTCCATTCTGCTCAGTTTAGCCCTGTATCAAGATTCTTTCAAATGATTCCATTGACCTCTTCCTCTCGTTCTGCTACACTTTGTGCAGAGCTTCGGCTCTCTCTCTCTCTCTCTCTCTCTCTATCTCTCTTTTTCCCACTCCAGAACAATCCTCCCGTCTCAACTTTTCCGGGTTCACACTGCACCTTCGCGTCTGGTGCGGATCTTTCTCTGTAGAATCTTCGATTTTCGCTTGTCAGAGAAAGCGAGAGAGCAGGTGAAATGGAGAGAGTCAGACAGTGAAGGGCCATTTGACATCTCTCACGAACGCCTGTTTGCTTGCACAGCGAGGTGTTTGGCACTCCGTTTGCGCAAGGCGCCGAAAAACGCGTGAAGAGAACATCTTGTCACTTTTTGTGCGCAAATCGGCGATAAAGTTGTGACGCTTAACGTCTTCGCAGTCTGTGTGCTCGAAAGATGGCGAAGCTGCGCCAGATAGGTGAAGAGCGTTTTTTTTGTGACTGAGAATCTCAGATTCTCTTTTGTTGATCTTCAGTTCACGAGAAAATTAATAAAAAGAGGGTGATGATTGCCTTCGACTTCTTTTACTAATCAACAAATAACAACGTTGTCTATGTGCAGTCTCTCTCTCATCCATCTGATCAAGAAGAAGCAGTGGAATGCAGAGAACTAGCGAAACAAAAAGCAAGGACACACTTTAGTCTGTCAGTGAGGCGTTTTTGCTAGCCCTCGCTCCCTCTCGAAAGGGATAGAGAATGGAGCTGATAGATCTCTGAGCTGACCTCCTTACGTGGAGTGGAAGAAGAGGAACTATTCCATCATCTCAATCACATTGACCATCCCGCGTTTAGCTGATCATTCTATCTATCCATATTTTTATATATTAGGATTTGATTGAACCTTATTTGGAGAGGTAGCCGGAACGGCAATGAACTGTTTTCCCAATCATCATTGACCCTCTTGAGAGGTGATACGCGTGCTTAGGTTGATGCAATCACTTGACTTTATCTTTCGTTAGAGATCTAAGCTAGAAATGAACCGGGCTGATGTATCCTCTGTGTGTAGCTTGATCTGCCTTTCATCACCTATCAACCTATTTTTAAAAAATTACATATGAATATTCGAATGGTTGTAGATGATCGATATCTCAATTTCCGATATTTTCATTTCCCGATCGAATGAGTAAAGTATTTGTGTGCGTGATGGTGTTTCTCCTTCACTGATCTCTGACAGTTTTTATGCGAGTGTTTACGTGCAGTGTGTGACCACACTGTGATCACTTATAAAAGTGGACAGATGAATAATCGTCCTCATTTCTGTGCTCTTCTCTTTACTCTAACCACTAAACGTGAAATGAAGAGACAACGATCTATTTTCGAACTCGACAGTGCTGATCTCAACTCCTTCACAAAACTGGACAGAATGTGATTGAAAATGAAGTTCGTCTCGTTATCCGCATTTTCTCTCGTCGCTCAGCCTTCGACGTGATTTTATGCACCGGATGAATTCGAAATAAACGTTATCTTGCACATAAAAAAAATTGTCTGGAGCATCGATCAGTTTCATCGACCTGTATACTGTAGTATTTGATGAACTTGAGTCTTAGTGCGAAGATCGCGCACATATATATGTGAGAGGTCACCAGACAGTGCACTTATCAGAGTGATTATCAAGATTAGTGATATCATTGCTCAGACACATCCTCATTTGGATTGGACATGTAGTATATTATCGCAGAAATATCTGCGCTGATCAACCGCTAGACTAGTGGACGCACGTATTTTGAAGGATTGCCCTCCCAGAGAATCATAGAGAGCGGCACTATACTATTTTTACGTGCGAGAAAAACAAACAAGCACTGCCCTCGCACGTAGATTGAGAGTAGAACAAAAACAAGAAAGGGCGAATTCGGACAGTCTAGAGCGAAATTATGGCGGAGATTGAGGATATTATTGTGGTCTTAGAAACCCGTTTAACACTACGCCCTTTTTGAAATACAGTACCATCATTCCATGGACTCAAACTCGAGGTAGTGTAAGAGAGGTAGAGATAGAGAGAGAGAGAGAGAGAGCAGAGAGCAAACGTTTCCTCCAATCCCTGTGCCCATACAGGTGATCCTTCGAAAGTCCACCAATTATCAATCGCCCAGAGTAAGGAGGGGATGGATCGAAAGAGAAAGGAGGAAGAGGGAGGGTAGGATGGAGTGATCTTACTGGACTCTTCTCTTCCCGCTCCTTCTCCTCCAAACAATTATCTCATTTCACAATGCACTCTCGTCGATCAGATAGGCGAGAGAGCACGGGGAATTGAGAGAGTCTCTCCGACAGTTAAGCACAATATTGTTTCGATGACATCGCCCTCAATATGGATGTGTTGATGTAGATACGTGCATATTTGCACGGGGATTGCGTCTCTCCATCTCCCATTGTCTCTCGCCGTCTCTTCATTTCACGCACTCTCTCTCTCTCTCACCGGTCAGAGAGGCGAGAGAGTGTGTGAAATGAAGAGACGTCGACCCGTATTGCGCACCCTACTGCTCGATTTGCTCAGCCCTGATCATGAACGCTTCTCTTCTATTTCGACCAAAACAATTCAGTGAACGATCATCGCACAATTACAGATCATATTTCTACAGCAGACAATTTCTGACGTGTATAATTGGGAAACGTCGCCGGCGTGCGATGGTGCACTGATCACTAACACCATTCGGTACAAAGCCCATCGTCTAGACCAGATTATGTGCGAGGCGAGAAGTGGTGTATACTGACCCGCATAGTATAGGGGGAGGGGTTCACTGAATCAGTCGGTTAGAGACAAGGAGTAACGAGGAGAGAAGGAAGGGACGCGAAAGGAACAGTGCGATGTGAGGGGAGAAAGGAGAGAGGAGGGGGAGGGAATGAATGGGATGAGGTCAGTTGGTACTCTTCCCCTCCTTTCCCAATGCAGTGACTGTGGTGATCTACCATATCGTGATTAGAGTGTAGTCTCGATGTGGCTGTTTTGCGCGTCTGTGGCGGTGTAATCAATCGATTTCCTCTTCCGCGTTCCTATCATTTTGCCGGTTTCTTCTGATCATTCCTAGTTCGTTTTTCTTTCGTCGTCTCTCCATTTCACACACTATCTCACCTCGCAGACCAGAGAGATCATTTCTTGATCATTTCGCATGTTTGCCTATCGCGGCGAGATAGTGTGCGAAATGATGGGGGGTATTGCCCTATTTTGAGCAATTGATCCGAGCGAGAGAGCGTGCGAAATCGAGAGACGATGGGGGGGGGGGTTTCGAAACTCTTAAAACTCAGCAAACGCACAGAAACTCCCGTGCACAGGAGAGATCTCTGTCAACTCCGCTCTCCCCCCATCTCTCCCTTCCATTACTCTCCCCCCTCTCTACTCTCCTGCGGAATTCCACCCTTTCTCTCTTCCTCCTATCCACTTTCTCCTCTTCCCTTCCCTTGTTCCCTTCCTCCCCCTGCCTATTCGGTTTCACATTGCGCTGTGAAAGCAGTTTGGAGTTTCGCGACGAAATCGCAGTGTTTTCCTGATCGCGCGTGAACCCTTGACCATAATTGCACCTTTCCACCTCTATTCCGTCTGTCAAAACGCGCCCATTTCGGCTCGATTTCGGCGCAAAACTCTACGCTAGTTTGAGCAAGCATGGCCGGAGATGACAGTTTCCCATACACACACATGCGAGGTTGACGCGTAGTTTTGCAGTGACGAGAGAGCACGCGAAACGAGGAGAGTCATTCTTAAGATCGATTTCGGCCGGCTCCGCCCACTATCGTACGTGATCTTATCTCCGTTGTGAGAGAGTGGTGGGAGGAAGGGGAGAGTGGGAGAGGGGGTAAGCACACCTTCAAAGGACAGGCCACGTATAGTGCGAGAAATTGGAAAGAATCGCGAGTGAGAGAAATAGCGATGCGATATGTTTCGAAGCTTTCATCTTTTTGATTGTGGAGCTTTAGCACATCGTCCGTTAGATACAATGTGCAAAGTTGGAAAGTTCCGTGTTTAATTTTTTTCCCATCCGTATCCTTGATTAGATAAGGGGGCTCCTTAAAATCGGAAAATTAGAACTAAATTCGATGTTTCGCTGCTTTTCCTCTTGATTGCTTCCTCGTTCGATCCAAAAGAGCCAAAGTTTTCTCTTCGACACTTCGTTTAATTTCCTTCCCCTGTGCTATTTTCTTTGTCGCTGATCTATCACAGTTTCTCGTTGCTGTACGATTTCTGCACAGCTTGGTCACGCTTTCTGCAATTGGCAAACGTCGTCGCCTTGGTGTAGCTCAGAGTCCGAAAGATCAGTTTGGTGTAGCCTCGCCGTTTAGCAAACGTCGCCTTATCGCGTGGTGTACCTCAGGGTCCGGAAGATCATGACTCAGAGATGAGAGACAGCAAGAGAGGCTTATGAGGCGGGAGACAACGAGAGGGCAAAAAGGGGAAGGGAGAGAAGATGATGACATGGCTTTTTCGGCCTGGTGAATGAGGGCGAAACGAGAAGACGCAGAAGCAAACTAGAGAGGATGCCACAGCATTCTTCACTGACAGAAAAGGGTTGTAGTCGAACTGCAAACTTGACCAATGAAATGTTTCTGAAACTTATCCCAATTCTCATTCTGAATGTGATTGAACGGTTGAAATCTGGATATGTTTCAGAAACTTTTATATTCTGATATCGACTTGCAGTTTCATTACGGTGTGGCGGGAAAATTTAAATCTTAATCCCCTTGTTCACCCTTCACTGTAGAGAACAAAGGGGGTTCAGAATGTTGTGATGCGCGAGGGCAACAATAGTTGACACTTTAGAAAAATTATTTTGCATGTTATAAGACTTTGTCATAATGCTCCTATTCCATAGCGAAAATTTGTATTACTCAACCTGTAAGAATTTGTATCTCATTATTGATTTATTTGTGAAAAATCTAACTCAATTTAACGAATTTTAAAAGTATTTTTTTTCCGGAAGTTCCCATCCCACACGTACTGCCGAAAATATTTTGATGCCCTCAAGACAGTTCACCGATCCGACCTCTCTCGCACTATCGCTTACTTTATTTCCTATTACGACGTTCTGTTTTTCACCGCTCCATAAAGCGGCCAATCTACGAGATTCGCGCATAGTTTTCACACATTTGCCCAATCCTCTAATTATTATTTATCGAATTCGTGCTGAATTTTTCGGCAGAATCTGCTACCAATACCTCCAATTTGAAAGTGGCGTTTCAATTCCATCTGAACGTCCAGGATACAAAATAGACGCCCCTGTTAGTGTTGGCACAGCCACACGGTCTAGAAGGGGACATAGTGCGGGGTTGGCATCATCATGACGGTTCGGAACATTTGTTGGTTCAGCCACCCATGGACGTAAGAATGCATTCCGTAGGGATCACCGCGTTCAGCAGGGCAAGCTGTAGCTGGCTCATTCTGCACCGCTCATCCTATTGCGTCTTCGATGTCACTGAAACCATCGAAGCCAAGCTGTCCAAGGGTTGGAACATTTTGGACCGGAATGCCAACCCTCGCAGTTTGATCAAACGCGTGCGAGCTGTAGCACCATTCGCTCGGCACCTCTCATCCTTTTGTGACTGAAACCATTCTGATTGCCCTTCTCCCTGTGAACACAAGCTCTGAACACAGGTCGTTCCGCCAAGCTGTAGCCTTTTGGGAACTTCTTCGGTTTTTGGCCCAGCCAACAACCGCTCCGAATGTGGAGAGGGTGGGGAATGAGAATGGTAGGGAGGGAATACTCTATGAGAAATGGCTGGGCCAAAACCGAAGAAGTGCCGCCTTTTGCTGGGGTGAAGGCACGCATTTGAAACCCCCTCAAAAGTGTCATTTGGGCATCCTGATTTTTTTTTTGGAATTCAGCACGAGTTGAAACGTCCTCATTCATTTTCCCAGCTCCGCATTCATCTCTTGCCTCTTTCAACGTTCTTTCGGTATTGCTCACACTTCCGTTTCATTAGTGCAATGAGTTTTCTCTCTTTCCCGACCTAGAAAAGTTATTCGGAAAGAACAGTAGCATCTTTCAATCTCCATCTCTAGACTTTTGCGCTATCTTGATGATGCATCGTCCGTTTAAGATGTAGCTCACTAGATTTAAGGACTCTCAATAGTTTGCACGTCTCGTTTATCCATGCATCCACTGTATCTCATCCTTAATCTGTTCTTTTGTTTAAACCGTCTAAGATGTAGCCTCTTGATGCAGATTCTTTCCATTCTTGATAAGATGTAGCCTCTTGATCCTCTTGATGATCATTCTTTGGTCTTTTGTTTATCTGATCGTTGCATGATAATGAGGATGCTTGTTCATTGTTTACCTGTTCTCGCTGATTTATCAAACGCACGTTGTGCCCTTTCAATTAGGAATCCGATAAGGTCCAGTCTCACCCTACTTGGTGATGCATGGTAAAAACCTGATTCGTCTGGTCTTTTGTTTCCCTGATCAGCTAGCAGAGATAATTTGGAAACACATTTTCGCATTGTTCACCAACCTTTCTAGCTGATTGGTTGAACCGTGCACACTGTAGCCTTCTCCCTTCACAATCACCACATTGCGAGTGTTCTCGATGTAACGATCACCATACTTGATCCCTTAGCTTCTTTGATAGATGAGTTGCTCGTTTGTCTCGTGCTATTTTTCTGACCCGCAACTGATCATTTGTACCCTGCATGCGAGCTACCTATCAGGTAATCTCCCTCGACATTCTCATTTTCGCCTTGGCTCTAGCCGCCCGATGACTGTATCCAGCTAGCTGCAATGATAACCACGCCTAAACCGTTTATCACCGTGCATTCTATTTTCCTCGCCTTATCTTTCGTACCCTAATACGCTCCTCACTTGATCTGTTTTTATACGTGATCCTCTTCGTAATCGATCACTCGTACCCTGCTTGTAGCCACTAGAGTTCGAAATACGGGTATTCGTTTCTTCATTTCACACACCCTCTCACCGGTCAGAGAGGCGAGAGAGTGTGTAAAATGAAGAGACGGCGGGCCGTATTTCGAACTCTAGTAGCCACCCCATCCCTTTTCTTCCTTGACTCTCTTCCTTTCACGTGCTCTCTCACCACCCGATGACTGTACCCTTTGCTCTCATCGGCTCCTCTCTTGATACTCTCTTCTGGCTATCTCAATTTCCCGTGTTCTTACACCTGTATGACTGTCCTCTTCTGAGCTTGCATCACATTCGAATTCGTGTAATCGCCTCTTCATTTTGCGTTATCTCACAGCGGTGAGAGTGACAAATGAGCACGAGACCGTTACACGAATTTCGAACTCTCTTACACATTTTTACCGCCGATCTGTTCGCTCTTCGGGTGATCTTTCCGCGCTCTTTCCTCTCTTTCCCTATCTTCCTCTTCCTCCTCCCATAGTCTACCTTCCGACTTGTGCTGCTCTGTGCGATTTTATGGTTCGCCAACGAGCACGTGAACTGTCTGGCTCTCCTCCTTTTCCATGATCTCTCGTCTTTCAGGGCGAGTGAGAGAGCATGCGAAATGGAGAGAGTCCAGACAGCGCACGTGAACCGATAGCGTAAGCGATTTTGGTCACAGGTGGAATTCTCCAACGTGGTGGCTAAAGACCGATTTCGTGCTTCATTATGCGCCTGATTTTTTATGCTTGAACTCTAGTCGCTCTTTCGTACAAGATCTTCGTGATTTCGTGATACTATGTCGAACCCGATTTCGAAATTACTGATGAATACATTGCAGCATGGATGAAGCAGCGGCAGCCTCTGCCGCAGCTGCGGCTGCGCAGCAGCAGCAGCACCTGCAGGCGCTGCAGAATCACCATGCGGCCCTGCTGCAGCTGAGCCAGCAGCAACAGCAGCTGCAGCAGGCTGCTGAAGCAGCACGACAGCAGCAACATCAACAGGTGCGAATATTTGATATTGATCTGTTTTCTTCTCCCTTTTTTGCTGTATTTCTGGCGTAACGGCGCAGTGCACAGGATTATGAACGAAAGATCGATCACACTCTTCTTTCTTCTCACACACATCGCGATTTGCATAATATCGCAAAGATTATTGCGCTATTTGTCGCTCCGGTGCAATTTATACAGCGCATGATGCTAAAGTGTGAATTTTTTCCGCGCCTCTAAACTCTGTGGTCCCTATCATCCTCTCCCTCCTCCCTCCTTTTCATTGTTGATCGATCTATTGTCGAATCATCGCTTTATTGGGAGCGCCTACGAAATATGGCCGCTATATAGATGACGCCCACATATACTATGATCAGGCTACACGAGATTGCCACTTTTTCGCCAATCTTTTCTCTCTTTAAAAAGTTCGCTCGCTAGTTTATCAAGATCACTCGCCTACTCGCTCCATTGTCTCGTCTCTCCCTTACTTCTCTCTAGAGCTCGAGAAATGATACCGCCGTTTCTTCATTTTGCACACTCTTCGCCTGCTCGGTCGACGAAAGAAAGTGTGAAATGAAGAGACGGCGGTATCATTTCTCTACTCACCATTGCTCCACTTACCCGTTTATCACTGCTTTTCTGCTGCGTTTGGCTCCCTTTCCTATCCAACCCCCTCAATCTATCTAGTAGCTCTCTCACATTGATGTCTTCTTTCTCCAGACTCTTTCGCTTCTCAGGCTGATGAGAGGCAAGGCAAAATGAAGAGACGGGATTAGATCAGCGAGAGACAATGGGAATTTGAGATAGTCAAAACATACCCTTCTCACTTTTGATACGATGATATCTCGATTGATACGATGATATCTCGATCACTATTATCGCTAAGAGAAGAAGGAAGGAAGGAAGGGAAGGAGGGCGGGGCTGGCTGATCTATCGAACTAACCGAGATTCCTGTTGTAACCTGATCTCGTGCGATTTTCCTGTCTTTTCTCTTTAGTCAGAGACGCGAGAGAGCAGGGAGAAATGAGAGACGGACATGATCTCCTAATCGGGTATCCCTTCGAGAGCATGGACGGTTGGGAGGGGTTGGGATTAGGGATGGCGAATGAAGAAGTGAAATGAAGACTTCATTCCCCCTCTCTCCACGCGCGCTCATCGGTGTCATTCTTCAATGAAGAAGGGGCGTCGCGGTGAGCTCTTCAATGAAGAGGGGGCGAATGGCTCACTATTCTACCATGAGAAAAACGGCGTGAAACCTGGCCTTTTGAACTAATCTTTTTCCATATTGAACTAGGGGCATCATCCCATTATTTTGTTGATAAAATAGCTAATTGACCTGCATGTATACCAGGAAACAGGGTGATAATCCAATTCATTCGCCTCTTCATTGAAGAGCTCGCACGACCGCGCCGTCTTCAATGAAGAGGGAAAATGAGGAGAGAGAAAAGGCCTCTTCATTCGTTCTCATTCTCTTCATTTAGACAACCCTAGTTGGGATGTTTCAAAAATATCCCACATCTCCGATTTGAAGTCGCTACGCTCCTAATCGGGATCTTGGTTTGATGAAATGTGCAGATTAATGAGGGAATATTCCAAAGATCCGAATCTATCAATAGTTTCCATAATACAGTGACATTTGCATTCGTTCGTACTGAGTTTCAAAAGCCTCAAAGTAATTGTGTCCGCCTAGTGTGGAGATCATCGATGTTGTTCAATCTCAATATTGAGAATTTGTTGATTTTTCTCTATCTTCTGTCCATCTGTGCTCAACCATTGATCATTCAGGATAGAATTACGTTTTTCTCACGCATAGAACGCAGTGTTTGATCTGTAGTTGCTGTTTTCTTCTGTTCAATTCTGTGAAAAGCACAGCGCGAAATACAGATAATGATCACCGACCGCTTGTTTTTCTTACTTGCCACATAATGTTTTCTTGCTCGATTAGCTGTAATCAGAACGCACGCGTGATTTTGTGCAGTTTCTGTTTTCTGTTTTTCCCCATCGTCTACAACCCCCGTTTCCGCTTATTCATTTGCTTTTTTGCAGTATTCAGTGATCAGGAGATTATGGTATCTGACTTGTTCATTTGCGGTCTGGATTTGCGCCGGTTAGAGATGACGAGACAGCGTGAGAAAGCGAGAGACGGTGGTTTGATTTGTTGTCGCTGTGTGCTAGAAACTCCTCGCGGCAGAAGACTGTGTTGACTGTGTCTGACAACTACTGGCTTGTAGCCGCGATGTGAAACATTGAAGCCGCGGGTACGACGGTACCCATTATGATGATGCATCGTATCGTACAGTGTTAACGATGTCTAATCTTTGATGTTTGATGAATACAGATTATACGAAAGACTAGGTGCGATTTTTGTCGCTAAAAGCACATGCTAATGGAGATGAGTAATACGTATACCGTATCTTAGAGTATTCGAAGATCAAACTATCGAACAAATTAAAAATATTGCCAGGGTATCTATCATTCGAATTATGACGCAGAGAATTGCACAGCGGTGCAAACGAATTACAGTACCCACTCATTTTCGTTATCTGTATTAGGAGAATCCCTAATGTCTTTGACCACAGCTATTTCTTGAAGATCAAAATACCTACGACGTACGACGTAGAAAGTAAAAGTTCTGTAGTACCCGTTGCGACGCACATCTAACGGCTCGAAATGCCGAACAACAACTATTTTGATGCCGAAAGTTAGCACACTTCACACTGCCTAAAACAATATCAAAGTCCCTCTTACGAAGCTCACCGTTTGTTCATCACTGTTCACAGAAATCACTCACAATATTCTCTGAATCACCAGATAATTGCAATAGTGAGAAAATTGCGGCAATTGTGCTGTATTCTCTATCGTTTTTTTTCTGCAAACAAACGTGCGATTCACTATCACAGATTACTCTGCGCGATTGTTTTTCGCGCCTGCAAGCATCGTGCGTCCGAACGCACCCAATACTGGATTTCAAATTACGGTACTCGTCTTTTCATTCGACATACTCTCGCCAGTCAAAGAAGCGAGAGACAAAGCGAAATGAAGAGACGATCAACCACATTTAGAACTCTTTCTAATAATGACAAGCGACGGTCCCTACAGTCGCTATGCTGCATACAGTCTCTTCATTTTGCTCACTCTAAAAATTACCTTCGACATTTCTTGGCTTCCCCACATTTCTTGCATGTTTTCTAGCCATAACACGGTTTCTGGTCCCTGATTACAGTTTGTCTCTTACATGAACCTCATATTGTGGGTGTTTGTGGTTAATTTTGCGTGCGGGTACGAACAGAAATCGTTTGCCTGTTGTCATTCCTCTTTCTCGGTACTTTGACGTCGCGTTGTGGAGAGTGTCCACTCATTCTGGTCGTCGGTCGCCTACCGGACAACCTCTTTCATTCTCTGCACCCTCCGCCTTTCGCATGCTCTCTCTTCGTCACTGACCGTCGCGAGGGCCGGAGAATAGGTTCTCCGCGCGCTCCGGGAATGCCCCCTTGCCAGATCTATGGCCTACTAGCCGGAGGACCCCGGGCTGAATTCTCCGTACGTGCACTAGAAAGGAACAGAAAACGCAGCGGCCCTGACGTTTCTTGTTAAGGGTATCGTAGAGTGGATTGTTGACGATTGTAGAGGTCGAAATGCGGGTAATCTTCTCTACATTTCTTGTATTGCCTTCCAGAACAGATTAGCTTGCAAGTGAGTAAAATGAAGAGAAGATAACCGTATCTCTAAACCTATTGGGAGTGCATGGAGATAATGAGATGATAATGCGTGGATGATTCGCGTCCTGAACATGTGCAGCGATTCAAAATCCGGAATAATATAGCACCGAACCGAGATAGCGAAATGGGATACGGGCGCAGTCCAGCGAAACAACAGTCTCTAGACCTTTTACGACGGGCCGGAGGGAGCGATGAAATAGGATGGCGAACGTGACTATCGCACAAATGCCCGTGAGGTCAAAGAAACAATCTCTCCTTCTTTGTCCTTGTCCTTGGTCACTTCCGAGTTTACTTAGAACGCACTAATGGTTACTAAAACAGCTGGCCTTATCTACCAGTGGGTCCAACCTACTGTAAAATCGATTGACGTGGATACCTTTTACCTTTGCCTTCACTGGATCAATATCCTGTTCCGGCCTCTTCATTGTGTATTATCTCTAGGGGCCACAACGTAGATTGCCGAATTGTCACAATCCGGTCAAATTTGTGTCCAAACTGTTCCTCATGGACCCAATAACATCACCCTTTTACCGTTTGTTGATATAAGACGGTTTGATGGAATGCTTTCCAATTTGAAACTGTTTCAACTGTAAGCCGGCCGCATCGCTCGGCGCATCGCCGGCTTGGCGAAGGGGAGGGGGCGATGCGGCCGAGCGATGCGGCCGGCTTACAGTTGAAACAGTTTCAAATTGGAAAGCATTCCATCAAACCGTCTTATATCTTGTCTCTGAGCGGGCTACAGCCCGAGAAGAACGCGCGAAAGGCACCGTTGGAGAGGGGGGAAAGGCGAGACGACATGGAAAGGGGCGGAGCCTATTCTGCCATTTCCCTCATCTCAGCCGGCCATAGTTTCACCAAGTCGAGCTTGCGCTTTGCGACGCTCAAAGTCGAAATCGAAGGAAGGTATAGGCGAGAGCGTGCGCTAGTCCACCGGGTAAGAACAGCGGGGAGAGCGAGGCGGAGGGAGAGGGAGTGTGTGTGTCTCTCGCCTCTCTCCTCTCATTTGACTATCCCTCTGGCGCTCACACTGTGTTTAGCGTGAGTAGGAAGCGAGGAAATACGCGCGTACTGAAACCTTTAAAACAAAGTCACAAGCTTTTGAAGCATGCTAAATTCTGTTTTTTTCACTAAACTTCCTAAAATATTCGTATTTGTCGAAAAATTGCTGCCCAACCAAAAAGTGCACACTGCAACCCGTCAAACGGCCTATTCCCATCGTTTAGGTTCAATTTTGACCTACTCAGTGAAGATGTGCACAATTTGGGCAGTGCTCAATCGATTGGGAATCCCAGTAGCTATCCAGCGCACTTTAGAATGAGTGATTTGGTCAAGAATGAACCTTGTGACTTTGATTTCTCGCGTTTTGTGGAGAGTCGTGTCTCATCAAAGTGGGCGGAGCTTGTGGCCCTAATTATCTCTCGTCATTCTGGCAATCGAGAGGTCATTGCGAGATTGGAGAGCAAGGACATTCATCTTTCATTGTCCTTGCACTAGTCCACTTCTGAGATTACTTAGAACGCACTATTCGTAAAATTGTATTCCTGGAAGATCACCCCTATTTTTCATGACAGAGTTGAGAATAGCGCTACAAACGCACTCCTTCTCTAACGACGACTGTAAAATGTCGTGACCCGGACGTTCCTTTGCACAAATTGAATGAACATTTGACTTTCTGCCTGGGTCGTTGACAGATCAAGATCACCCCCTATTTTCATGACCTATAGAGTTGAAAATAACGCAATAAACGAGAGATACGCCTGTGCTGGTGGTGTATTGAAAGTGCGTGCCCGCCGCGCGATGATTCACTTGTGTTTTAGGGCATTTCCTCAATCGCGCCCGCCCGTGAATCAACAACACCGCTGTTCTTTGCCATTCCTTTCTTTTCTCTTCCGCCCGCGTTCCTATTTGCATCCCATTGTACGCGATTTGGCAAAAGTTGTATCCTATTTGGCGATACTTTGCAAAGTTCCAAGAATCAATTTCGCGTTAGGATCTCCCCAGTTCCAAGTTTCTTAGCCATCATTCCATTTTTGTCCCTAATTGTATCCCATTTACACTTTTCCAAGAACCAAATTCGAGTCGGGGTCTCTATCGTACTCTGTTCCTCTCTGTTCTTTGCCATTCTCTTCGTCCTTATTTGTATCTGCCTAATTGGATGATGTGTTGCGTAGTGTTCGGTAGAATTTGTAACCATGCAGTCAAAGAACCGATTGGTCAATATTCATAGCTATCTATATTAGATGGTTTGCATGATCGCTTGTTGATGTTCAATCTTTGTTGCCTTGTCACCATCAGTGTAGCATTAGGGAAGTTATTTGCCAATGGTCAAAGATCCGTATGATACTGTTCCAATGAATAATATTGCTACATAAAAATAGATGTGGTGTTTAGCCTCTTGCATTAGCTCATCGCTCGCTACAGTGTTAGTCATCGTACCTCGAGTCTTGGGGACTCTCATGGTAAAGATCTGCAAGAGTGTTTCCTGCTCGCATCCTCTACTGTTTTTGCACGATAGTTTATTTCTTCTTCTTAGATACCTCTAATCCGAAAGCTCGGTATCTTCCTAGAATCTCTATCGGAAAACAGTCTTCAATTTATCTCGATTCCTTAGCTCCATCGATCCCCAGAATCTCGAGATTCCAATTCACGAGAGATCCTTGTATGTTCTGTTGTCGTCATTCATTCTCTCTGCTGGGAAGAGGAGGAAAAATGGAGCGAGAATGGAGCCATTTCTGGTCTCCCAGTAGCGTGCAGAGTGGTAAATAGAGTCGGAATGGAAAGGGGAAGAGAAGGGAGATCTTTGAAAGGAGTGGATCTCCGGGCGGACCATGCAAAAGTTCCCCGAGCGATCGTTGATCGGTCGATTGTTGATCCCCGACTTGGACAGTAATGAATCATCGAGCATTTCGTGTTAGTGCGTGATGCTTCTTCGAAATTCGAGAGAAAAATGAAGCCATGAGCTATTGGCATCTCCACCTGGTCTAGCAATAGCCCAGAACCCAACGAATTTCACGAAATCATAATTTCCTGGAAAGGCAGAATAAATGCCAAACCGATCTCCGGCCGCAGACATTTCCGATCTCTGGCACTCTAATCGCCTCGGCCGTTCGACAAATTGCCTTATCTAGCGCAACGGAATGTCGCGGCCGATTAGGTTCTATATTTACTACCCTACCCTATTTATGGGCATGCATTGCAAGACGATTAGCTGGTTGCTGTGATACTCGGGAGTAAGACGCCCAAAGTACGCGTTTCCGATACTTTTTCCCAATGCGTAATTCGATCATCGATTTGAGAGCCCGCCTGAAGGTGGGGGTGATAATTGGAGAAAATTCTTAGTATAGAGCATGTTAGGCAGCTGATTCGATGTGGGTTCTCCGAAACCATCCTGCCTTTCAAGCAGAAAATGTGTGAATCTTCGCACACTTTTGAAGAAGAAGCTCTTCGGGCAAAGCGAGAAATGGGGATCGCTGTCTCATTTCTCATGTTGTCTCACCAAAGCTCGGAAAGGAAGTATCGTGAGAGTAACACAGAAAGCGATGATCTTTAGAACTCACACACGCCTCATGTTTCTCTCATGTGTTTCGAAGATCTCCCCGCTTCGCTAGTGTTTCTCTATTTTCTCCCGAGTGTGCCTCGAAATAGTTGTCGCATCGCGAATTGACAGAGCGCAAAGTGAATTCGGAAGCGGGGGCACTCTCCAGCTCGCCTTATCTCTAGTCTTGCCTTTCTGGTAGAAACTGAACCCGAATCGGGCTACGTCGTCTCTCGGTCTTTGGCCGACCCTGAGATCTCCGAACTACAATTTCTCGGTCACGCAAACAACTCTTTCTCGAGGCTGCTTGAATATTGCGGTCGTTGGGTTCAACCTCTTCTCCTCTTTATTTGTCCCCCGGATGAGTCCTCTTTTTCTTGATCGTCTGAGCATCCGAGAGACCAGGCAGAATGAATAGACCGAGATATTTCACGTCTCCGAGCACATGTCAGTTGAGAAGAGAGAGTTTCTGACACAACACATACCCTTACATCAGATGAGCAACGCTCAGTGTAATAAAGGAAGAGGAGGAGGAAGGGAAGCGGAAAGGGGAGAAGAGCTCTGCCACATCCGCTCAGAGATCACACACCCGCTGTGATTCGACTAGAATTCGATCAAAGCCGATTGCTGCGCGAGTTTTACGCAATTTCCGTGCACCAGCACGCAGACAAATCGAATCCGCACGTAGGCGCAGTTGTTTTTCTGGTGACGTGCCAGATCCCCGAGGCTGAGAGGAGGGAATACAGAAAACAGGGCAGAAAATAGGACAATAAATTGTGTCTGCCTGCCCGCTCGTCGTCAGACTGCTATTTGTCATGTCTCTCGCAGGCTGGCTGGCTCAAGATCACTAGGAATGTGCGGCCGGCCCTCTGATTCATTCCATCACCTTCCGGAGTGTGGCAATGCCGTACAACAATAGGTTGCACGTATATCGGGAGCAGGGATATATCGAGCATCGGCGATTTTCGAAAAATATCGCCAGGCTCTTCCGGGTACTGTGAGAAAATAAAGCCAAAAAAGCTCGAAAACTGTTCCACGGAAAATGGGTATTCCCGGAAAGGCACCTATTTCATTAGTCCCTGCTCACGTACGCTATTTTTGCGCTGCTTTTCGAGTTGAATTGTGGCCTGTTTTCGCTTCCACAGTTCCACAAGCGCAATTCAGAGAACGCTGTTCAAAGCGAGCCTCTCTCTTCGAAAAGTCACGCATCTTCAGGGGCCGAAATAGTTCGTCTTTTGTCATGGTTCTCTGTCCCGGCTCCTTCCCTTTACCGATCCCCAACAATACAATGAGGCGTATTATAGGCCCATTCAAGGGATGGCGAACGTGCAAAGTCAGAAGATCCTTGCCCATGGGTTGTTCTTTGGGCGCCTCATAGTGGACCGAAGAACAGACTAGAGTGGGGGGAGGGGGTCTTTGCAATTCAAAGGGTACTTTAGTCCCTCTTCTCCCCGCGTTTCTCTACGAGTTTCGCCCCGGGCTCTCCGCGTTTTGCCCGGAACCTGCCTTTGCCTGACCCGAGAGACAAGGCGGAATAGAGAGGCCTCTCTGCCGTCTCTCACGAGGCCCCTCGGGGTCGATTCGCCGAAGTGGCGAGTTCCCTCCTACACTGCACGTCTCTCCCGCTCGAGCAAAAGGGTCACGAGAGGGAGCGGGAAGGGAGAGGGGGAGAAGGGAGAAGGGAGGAAGACTAGGGGGAGGAGGCAAGGAGGAAGTAAGGCCCGCTGCAGAATGTCCATTGAAAGATCGCGCAGATCTGACCCCCATTTACTACTTAAGTCGGGGGTAAAACTCGCGCAAAGCCGCGGCAACTTTGCGCTAATCATTCCCGTAAAAGTCTCGTTTTCGAAACTCAACCCCCGCGTTGTGCCCAGGTATAGTACAATAATGTAGGGGACGCTACGCTGTGGTAGGTCTCCTGTAACCAGGACTCGACGTGGGGAGGGGGAGGGGCGTAACTAGGGAGTTGGTTCGATGGTGTGTGAAAGTGGAGCGAGCACCTTTAAAGGACTCGCTCGCTCGCTCTCTCGCTCGCTCGCTCTCTCGCTCGCATGTTTGCTGAAGTGTTGTGCTCCGCGATTCATGTCAAGTGACACGCAGAAAGGGGCAGAGGGTGTTTCCCAACCAAGGGGGGGGGGGGGGAGAGAAGAAGATCTCTGACCCACTCCCCCGCTCGAGTTGTGAGCAATGGTATTACGACGTCCCGGCACTCTCACGATCGAAAGTGCTCTCTCTTTCTCACAAAAGCCCCCTCGCTTTAGCTGAATACGTGCAGGAAAGAAAGAGAGGGAAAGGCTGGGCTTAATTATTCTCGAGACCCCCGAGGTCCCCACATGCTTCGATAGTTGATTAAAAGTTCACGGACGCGCTCGAGATCAAACTAGAAAGAGAAAAGACAGTGAAGCTTGATCGAAGGAACACACGCACGAGAGAGCGTGTCGATAGGAGAGAGCGCAGACGGCGAGAGATGTTCCGAATTGCACGTATTTTGTCTGATTTGCATTCGCTGCGGGAAGAGCTCGCTTCCACTTTGCTCTTTTTTTTTTACGTTCGGTGGGGTTTTTGGCGTGCCGCTTGTTGTTTTCACGTCAAATCTCGTTATTAATCAGCCCCATTAGTCTTTTGCAGCGTCCTACTCGCCATTTCCCGGTTTACACTCTCTTGCTCATCATTTTGCGCACTTTTCGGCCGTTGTTTTCGTGTTTTGACAGATTCACTAGCATTTCCGTGCCGATTTCGCCTGTTTTCTTGCCTCGGGATCCTCGCTTCCTCCAGTCTTGCTCACTTTGCACATACTAGCAAGGCAAAAAGCAGCGCGGGCTGAGCTCCTTTCTCTTTTTTCTCCTTTGCCCCGTCCTCCCATTTCTCTTGCGCCGTGACTTCATCTCTGATGCCTGCACACAGAGGGGCTTCTCTATGACTTCCTCGTTCACCTGCCTCTAGCAGCCCTGTCTGACTCACTCTCAGCCCAATTGTCGAGCGCTCCCTCCTCCGAGTTCTTGCAAAACGCCTCCCCTTTGCTCAATCCATCGCTTTCTGTCGCTTTCTTTCTTTTCTACTCTCGCTCGCAACTTTGCACTCAGATCTCTGAAACTGCGCGCGCTCTCTCTCTGTCCGAAATGCGGTTATTCGGGCATGAATCCGTCCTCTCGTCCATCTTAAATCACGTCCTTTTTGTGGCAAGCATAATGTAGTGGGATAGTACAGTGAGACGGAATCATTTGACTCGTGTGCCTTATTTTTTTAATTTTTAATTACTTGCCGCATTCTCGGACGAACGAACCAGGTTTCGAGGCGTCTAGCAACCGTCAGTCGGCCGGTTGCCGGAGGAGTCTTTGTTCCACGGTCTATAATCTGGAGGAGATCCGAAAATACCCAGCCCAGTAGTGGAAGGAATTAGCCGTAATCTTTGAAGAAGACCGCATGATGTGCCCATCTGATTGCTCTAATTCTCCCCTCCGGGCGCCCCTCACTAATGCGTCGAAGTAGTGTTCCGATGCAGTTGAGGGTGGAGTTTCTGATTCGATCCGGATGCGGCTCCACCCTGTCAGATGTTGATGGGAAGCCTACGGATAGGAACGTACGGTTTAGCCGGCACGGTATGCGATTGAACGTCCTAATTGAGGTGATATCGCATTTTAACGGCGAACTCCGGGATACTGGATACTGTAGTCTAGGAAGGCGCATCGATCTTTTCTTCTTCTCCATTGTACATCACATTGTGCCCGTTATCCCCGTTATCAGCGATCACCTCGCGCAATGCGCCCTGTATGATGAAAAAGTGAGCGGAGTGAGGTTGCGAACTTGATCGACTCTCTTCGATTTGCACGCTATCTCGTCTATTTCTGATTTCTTGATGCTTTTCCATTAGCGATGAGCCCGTATTTTCCTCGTCGATTAACCTTTCTTCTTCTTGCTAGCTCGAGCCACTATAAAAGGTTGGCAAGGTGCACCATAAGACTCTAGAACTATTTGCCCTGACCCGCAGCGGTTATTTGTTTGCCCAAATCAGGACTAGACCATAGTCTCAAGTAGTGGTGCGGATCAGTAGCGGTAGTAGTGATTTTGTGGTTAGTGGTGACTAGCTTCGGTTTGACCAGATGGGCAATCATTTGCCGGTGCAGGGATGGCAAGGGATTGGGGGAAAATGGATGAAAGTTGGAAGATCCTGTCCGTTTCATCACGTTCGTTCAGATTCGTTGCAGTTGTTGGGTTGCGTGTGATCGAGAAATTATTTTGTAGTGCGACATGTATTATGCAGCCTAGGTACACTTGCGCATTTATTCTGCGCTACGCTTTCCCCGGAATTAATTTATGTTTTCAACGAAAATGTACTTCAATAGTCACCTCGCGAAGTTTGGTTTGTGAGCGCGAGAGGGAGAATTCTTCGAACTGCTGACGCACTCTGATCTCTCTCTCTCTCTCTCTCTCTCTCTCTCTCTCTCTCTCTCTCGCTAGTCCACCTCATGCCCCGTCTAGACTAGAAGAGAGACAAGATCTCTGGGCGGTCTCTTTGCGTGAACTATTATCTAATAGTGTGTAATCTTGATCGACAATTGAACACGTGAGCATACCTGTGCCAAGTATGTAATTTTCAAGTATATAATTTTTGCTACCCATAAGAACGGGTAGCCGCAAGCAACTATATTTTTTTCTACGGGTAGCCGATCTATTCATCTCAAAAACCTTCATATTTTGCACAAAATCCTCAGAAAATACACGCAAAGAACACGCGGCACGCAAAGAAAGGCTTTGTGTGTAATGGTATTGCATTTGGGTGCGAGCGTGCTAGAAGCCGCTTGTTTTCAGCTCCGCGGTTTGTGATCGCTTCGCTTTGCGATGGAATGAAAGTCCGTGCAGTGCAGGGTCCGGTAGAGTGCAAACTCCGAGAAATGAGTTGTTTGGCACCTTTAAGCGGCTGCAAGAGGCGTATACGAGGAGCAAAGCGAACCAAACCGAGGTTAATCTGCCCTGAGTAGTCGCCTGCAAGCAGTATTTGATTCGGCAAAATGTTTGCTCGCTGTGGAGACTGAAGCACAGCCACAAAGCCCCTCCCCCCCCCCCTCTCGTCTTCCCTTCCCTCTTTGCCTCCTAGAATATTCCCAGCATCCCAAGACTGCGTCGGCGACTGCGGCAATCCAATATCTCCTTCCTTTAGTCATTGTATTCTGTACGCTCGCAACGGACGCTGCGTTTCTAAACTACTCGCTCGTGTCGGGAAGAGAGCGCGGTCGAAATGGAAAGGCCACTGGGCTCTTTACTCTTCGTCGCTCCATGCCCAGGCTCCTATTGCGCTTCAATAGGATCTCTGGCAGACTCTAGCCAGCCCCGGCTGCTCTCTTATAGATGAGGCAGAGAGATAGAGAGAGAGAGAGAGAGAGGACGTGCGAGTGTAGATATTGCCGACAGACGAGCGGCAGAGTTATCATCCTAGCTCGTTATTGGGAATTCTGTTTATATTTATGCGTAATATCAGATCACTTATAAAAATTTATCACAGGGAAATGCAGTTACAAAATTGACCAAAGTTAGTGGGGAATCATTAATGGATCTCGTGTTTTTTCCTCCTTTTTTCTTGTTCCGTGCTCCCACACCCCTATAATTCGCAGCACTCCATTCTGTTCGCGTTGATCTCTGTCAGAAGCATCGTATTTTCTGCTCCATGCGTGCAGCCTTTCACACAATTGCACACGACCCTCTACTCCTCCGCATTCAAAACCGTCATGGCACGGTGCCAATGCCAAATTGGCGGCGCGGTAAGACTCGCGGCGAGACTCACCACCTATTGCAAAATCAGGCCCGTCAGGCAAGAAATGCGCGAAATTAAAGTGCTGGAAGAAAGCCAAACACAACTGCCCCCAGAAAATACGGTAGAAAGCCCAAACCTACAGTACATATCTCGGAAAAAAATGCCGAAATTTGAATTTGGCTATTGAACGGAAAGATGACCGCAGTTTGGAATGGTTCTCCAAGTGCGAGCCGCGTTGGCCAAATTGGCGCGTTGGACGTCGTTTTTGGGAGAGTGAATGCGGAGGAGCGTAGGGGTTTGGAGGGTCGTGATTGCACACACGCTGCATTGATCACTGTTGCATATTTTATAGGGATTTTTTTCCTTCCCTGACTCTGTTCTATGTTCCTGCGTTGCATTTGCAGAAGCTCCTTTGGCTTTTGAGCGCCTTTTTTTGTTGATTATGCTTGGAGGATTTCTCAACCCCCCCCCCCTTCCACTCTGACAGGAGGTTCCTGGTGTTCTCTGTCCCGTGGCCGCGTGCGTTCCATTCGCCTGCATTTGCAAGGCAGCCTCGAGCGCCCGAACACAAAACAAATCGCCTTCTCTTCTCCGCAGTTGTTGTTGTGACGGCGAGGCTCCAGGAAAAGAGCTCCGGGGAGCCTCGTTGTTTTGTCTAGTCCCTAGCGCTGCAGGACCGCCCAGAGAGTTTGTGCAGAGACGGAGAACGATTGTGCCAGGAAAAGAAGCCCAGAGTGTTTACAGCACGCGCGCCCCTGTTCTCTGGCCTTCTCGCTGCAAAGAAAGGCTGGAAGCGGCTTGTGGGCCGGAGATCGGGAATACGGTTGAATCGTGGATTAGAACGACCAGAAGCGGCTTGCAAAGCCGTTGTGAACGGTTCACAGATTTGTTGCTGTAGCTGCACAGAACCGTAGATTAGAGATGTGGGAAAACAAAACCGTGTAGTGGGTGCGAGTGTTCCCAGAAGAGAAGCGGTCACGGTAGAGCCGTGGATTGCTTTAGCCGGGAAATGTTATGGCCGGGAAATGTACAGCAGATAGATTATTAACTAATACGTGCTGGTGTAGGATGGCGTGTGTTCGCTCATTAGGGGGCAGAAGCCATGGGAAGGAGAGAGATCACGTCGTTAGAGTGTTCAGAAGAAGGGACTAATGTTGGTTCTTTGCTCGCATTCCCTTTCCTTTCTATATTGCCCTTTTCATATTTCCGAGAATTCATCGCCTATATTCAGAGTAGAAGCTCTAGGTTTGTTCAGAAACGAGCATCACAAATGCACTTGTGGTGCTTTGGCCTTACGATTGCCGCACACTACTGAATTTTCACCGATCTTGGTCTTGTTTAAATTTTTTCTTCTGGTGGAGTACAAGTAGAAAGATCACAGGTGTTTTGTTCAAAACGTATGCTGTCTCTTTGGTCGCACTTTTGTACATGATCATACTACTACTGTATATTTCCTACCTTGCACCAGACTTCCTCTCCTTATTTTCCTCGTGATTTTTACGTAGTAAGATCACGTTCATTCCGTGCGAATCCGGCTTCTGGTTCTTTGGACTCGGGATGATGGTGATATGTGTCATATGAATGGAAATGTCGTGTCCATAAGCTTTCATTTTCACAACTCGCCTTTCGCCTCCCTAGGCTACATTTTCTTTTCCCCTGCTCATTAGGGGACATTTCCCCTTATACATCGCGTCCGAAATTTTTGGTTCTGATGGTTCTTTGGACTCGAGAGACCAGCGAAATGAATTTCGTGCCCGCACTCTATTGCATTTCTTCCCCGTTTTCATTCCCTTCTTTTCTCTGAACGAGGTGTGAGCAGGGGAAATGGGGAGTGCGAAATTCCGAATTCTGTTGGGCACGATCTCTTGAGCCTCTTCTGAAGTTGCTCACTGGGAATCTCTCCCTGAATGTTCAATGAGCGCCTTACGTGCGGGCTGAAATGTGCTGGATCTATGGCGCTAGGCATCATTTAGGAAGCTTGAATCTAGCCTGAATCTCTCTGGCTCGACGTTTGATATATGTATAGTAGTTGTGAGCGCAAAGTTCTCCCCATCTGCCGTGTTATTAGTGCTATCGCTATTTCTGATTACGGGAAACTTGAGAGATCGGCACTGACTTTGACTCGTAACATGCCCTTGTTGTGTAAGCCTCTCGTTTCCGCATTTGACACGCATTCTTTCTCGCGTGACCCCTCGAGTTTCTCGAGTATTTGCTTCCGACCGCCTAAATACCGGGTTATTCCTGGTTAATGATGACGCATATGTTGCAGGCGTCCTCCCTTGCCGCAGTCATTGCCCAGCCACCACAGCACCAGCAGCCCGTCTACGTGGTCGCGCCCGCAGCAGCAACAGCAGCAGCCGTAGCGATGACGTCATCGGCAGGAGCAGCCGCGCAGGCTGCAGCAGCTGCAGCTGCAGCACAGCATCAGCAACAGCAGCAACAACAGCAGGTGCGTGATCGCTTCCCGGTTTGCAGTGTTTATACCATGGATTTCTGAGAAATATCCCCCCCCCCCCGGCAAGGTGATGCGAATACAGATAATAGATCTAGCTGCATTGGTATCTATTTTTAATCGTATTGCCCAATGAATACTTTCCAGTGTTTTCTTGAGAGATTGTTTGCATATTGTAGTCCCATGTGCACTACAAGAAATTGGCATTCTACAATGGGCACTGTGCAAAATTGTATACTCGAATCGATACATACGAATACCGTAGTCCAACATCTTCTTCCGTTCAGTGGCAAAATTTTTAAAAAAGGCATTCTCCTCTGGAGAAGATAAAATGTATATTTCAATCGATATTCGACTACCGTAGCCCAACGAATACCTTAATCTTTCCGTTCAGGGCCCGCCCGTGGTCGCGGCAGGCGCGGCCGGCATCCCGATGCCGCCCGGTGCACCCCGCCGCCCAGATCCAGCAGATGGCCGGAGGTGAGATATCATGATCTTTGATCGTTGGTCTTTGAACTTTGAACTCGGCCAACAAAGTGAGCGACAGCGATTCTTGTGTGCGTGTGATAGATATGAGCTTATTGGATTGCAGTTGTGGTATCTTTTTTGTTTGGCTCCTAAAATTACAGAGTAACCAAAGAAGCTCTGAAGGATTGCCAAGTAAATATTAAGTGCCCCGCCCTCTCAGCTAAACCCTTCCCAGAAGTGGGCATCAAGGGCACATGGAAACACTATTTCGTAGTAGACTCTAGCGATGCCCTCCCTCTTCCTAGTGCTTTCTTCCTCCTTCTGCCTCTTTCCTTCCTTCCTCTTGCCCCATAGTTGTAGATCTTTGCACTAGGAAGAAGAAGCCCGAAGGGAGCTCTACTCTCGTATGGCTCGTTGATCAGCTAAAGTAACTCACCATGTTGACATAAGAGGCCTCGCTTACCCTCCTCGCTATTCTCCGCCTTCTCCTGCCCATTGTCACTCATTTCGAAACAGGCACACACCAGCCTACACGACTCCTCTTCAATCCGACTTTGTTGAGGCCTCTTCCTAGTACTTTTTCGCTCATTTTCCTCGCGATTTCTGGCGCTTTCCGACCGCCGAGAATTCGATTAGGCGCTATTAAGACGAGTCTCGCGCGCGTTTATTTTCGCCGCTTACCCTCCTCCCTCGCACGCAAGCACCGCTAATTCCTCCTCTCCATTGCTCCTGAATAATTTGCCTTACTCTGTTTTGGAGAAAAAGCACGCCATTGTGTGCCTTCCGTGCGATCTTGGGCAAGGTTACGATAGAGTTTGTGGTTATTTTGGAAAGTGTGCGACTTTGATGCCCGGATTCCTGCCCCCCCCCCCTTTTCCCTTACGTACTTCCGTCTCTCCGCACACTGCTCACGACACAGATTTCCGAAGATTGCCCGATTTCAACGTGGCGGACTCTCTCAGTTTCACGTGCTCTCTAGCGTCCTCTAGCCGCCTTCGATGGAAGAAGATTTCAGCCCCGAATTGGTTCGCTGTATCTCGCAAGACAATCTTGCGAGAATGCTAGGCTGATCTTCGAACCAAAAAATAATTCTGAGACGCATGAAAATAGAAATAGCTTACTCAAAGGCCGAGTATGAGAATGGCAATGAGGTTGTTACGGTGATCAAGAACATTCCGCGTAACACCCAGTCATCTCGCGCACTATAAGTATCGTGTTATGGTTATGACTACACACGTATAAAGATCTTGTTCATTCTCTCACTACACACTTTTAGAGAAAGCGTTTTTCTCTTTCTCACTCCCTCACAGCGCATTCCTGAAGTCTGAAAAATTCGTCAAATCTGGCGGGAGGATATTCTTAATTCTGGTCTCGAGATCCCGTCGCTAATCGGGGAACTTGTTCCGGATTCTAATGTGTGAGGAGTGCGCATTACGCGAGTGTACGCTAACCGTCAATGTCTAATGCGGACACGGGATTACGGTGTTTAGTACGAGTTGTTTCTGCGTTTAGCAGTAGCATCTCTGGTGTTACTGTGGTTATCAGTGAAGATTCTGCAGCGCACCGGTTCACCGATTCTACAGCCTGGTGCGGACGTGCGGCCGAGGCTGTTTTTCTCCCTCCCTCTCGGTTCTCCGCTCTCCGTCTTGGCTGTGTGTGTGCTGTTTTTCCCCAGTCCACTCGTCCTCTGCGTCGACTGAGCGAGCGAGCGAGCCGTCTCTACTATTCCCAGTATTCCCCCGACCGCCTCCCCCCGCCCGCCCCTCTACAGTACCCTCAGGGGGGGGGAGTCCCCGCCCTATTCCAGACTTGTTTTGCTGCACACACAAACAGTCTAGAAGCATACAGGCCGACGTGCCGCTCGCTCGCTGTCCTGGCAGCCAGCCCTATGTGTTTTGTTGACGCCCCTCGCCGTCCCGAGTCCAACTGCTCTTTTGAGCGTACTTCCGCGTTCAATCCTCTAGAATAGAGAACGGAGCGGCTGTGGGCAATCAAAATAAGTGCCCCGATCTTCGCCTTGTCGCTGATTGGACGGTTTGTGTGGAAAAGGCTTCGAAGAAGCGCAGCACAGAAAAGGATGAAGATCGCCGGATTGTTTTGAAGCATTGGCAACCATCCGCATATTTCTTCCTCTTCTTTTTTTTGTTGCTGCTGCTGTGTAAGCGATGGAAGAGTAGAGAGGAAGTAATCCGATTCCTCTCCTGCTGCCGCGGACCGCTTACGAATGCGCATAGGAAATGAGCGATAGAGTTCGAGAGAGCCGACGAGAGAGGTAGCTGTGCGGAGGTATTTATGGACACCAGAGAAGGCACCTGATTCACTCACCGAGAACCGGAGATCGGTTTGTACAGAGATAGCTCTTTGTCATGTTTCTGTTCCTCTAGTTTGAGGCGGTGCCGCGTCGCGAAAACATGTACGGTAGACGAGAGTGTTTGGTCCCGCCCAGAAACAAGCTTGTGGTAGACAACGGTGCTGCCTTTCTTCGATCATTGACGCTGTCAGTTTTTATCTGCATTGAAAAAGATGTATCCCTACGTTATCACACACTCTTCTTGCCGTCTTCTTCTCAAGTAGTCGCAATGGCAATGTTCACGATCTATGCGGTGCCTAATCTGATCATTTCTCACACGACCTCTAGCGAATCGCACGAACCATTCTCGATTGGGAGGCAATAGAATTCCGCAGCCCTCGTCATAAACACGCACTCTAGCTTACTGTGGAAGAACGCACGCAAAATACTTCTCTCGAGCCGTCCTCAGACCGTGTTTTCATCGAACTAGCTTCTCCGTTAATCGGAACCCTGCAAATGCTTTGCTCGATTTTTTTCAACAATGACTTCACGCTTACTGTGCTCCGATTTTTCGTGTCCGCGGTGCAGTCGCCGTACTTCCTGGTTTTAGCGACGATTTGAGATTGTGCACATTTGTCTTGCGTTGTTTCAGAAGAAGTGACGCGGGGCCCTTCGTCTCTCACTTGAGAAGAGGGCGAAGAAGGGGCAGTTTGCAGAGTAGAAAAGACTCTAGGAGGGGAGGCAGAAGGGAGTTTCGCGCGCGTCCCCCGATTTTGGAGGGTAATTTTCAGCAGCTGCAGATGTGGGGCTCGAATTACGGTGTGGTGCCTTCTCAATGTCATCAAATCCCCCCCCCCCCTGAAGAGTCCACAGCTCCATGAAGATGCGTGCGACTAGGCCCCCGCACCTCACCGCCCGCGAGATGATTGGCTCTCTTGGATTCACACGATATCTCGGCTTATTGAGGATGTGAGAAATGAGGATTGGCACGTAGAGAATGAGGCCAATTTAGTGGGTGGTTTTAGGGCTTCTAAGTGTAAGCGGGGGCAGCCTCTGAGTGACTCGGTTGTCAGCAAGCACCACCGTAGTTGCTTCGCTCGCTACGCTAGATCACAATCGGCAAGGGCCGCCAAATGTTTCACTCGTGAGTCTATTTGCGAGTATTTGGGTTATCAATAAGAGACGACTGTGCCGAGTGCAGTGATCTTCCGGTTATGATGCTCTCTATTTGTCATTGTCTCTCACAGCCTGACTGTGAAATGAAGAGTCACAGCCTGTGTGATTCATCCCCGTTATCGTTATTGTAATGGCGTGAATCACGAGTGGCCGCGTGTGTGTTTCGAAGATCGATTCCGCTCGATATCACAATCTATTCCTATTCCTATCGTTATCAGTTGTCTGACGCAAGGGTGCGAATGTGTGTCGCTCTCTTCTCGTGAAGTTTATCGTGAACTGAGTGAGCGATCAATCGGTGATCGAAAGAGTCGAAGAGAGATGGACTCTTTATCACACACGTCCGCTTTCCTTCCGCCCTCTAATCATCTCCCCCTGATCTTTTGAACATTGTAGCCTCTTGAAGAAGAGAAGAAAGGGGGCGGAGCCCCTGCGAGATACGGTAGACTGTGTTGGGTACAGCGCACACTAGACTACGCTGCGCCTGCTTACCGCTGGCACAGTGTTTACCGCGAATTCCCCACCGCCTTGGAACTTTAAAGAAAGGGAGTGCGCACGAAAGCGATCGAATGACGGCGTTGTCCACATGTGAGTCGCCGGCGACCGACCTGCACGGGGTTTCAAAAATTGATTGGTGATCAATGGTCGAGACGCGAGAGTGATGGCGCGCGCAGTTTACCGAAGGAGAAGAATGTGTTTGGACGACAGGGGACAGATGGGCATCTGTGTTTAGTAATAGTCAATCGTCAAATCGGTTCTTTGTCATACCGCTCAGACTCTCCTCGTTTTGCAACGCAAACACACAACAATGTGGTGATTGGTGCACGGGGTCATAGAGCGAAGGAATGAGACAATCGCTGCCCCTGTTTTCTTTCTTTGACTATCGAACCGTGTGTGCGAGGCGGACGCTCTATTAGAGATCGGATCCGTCATCGAGGCTCCGCCCCTCGCATATTTTTATCGCATTGGCCGCGTTGATCTTTGAGACGATGCATTGACAACGTACGATAATGCACCACTTTTCTGCCCCCCCCTCTCCGAGTGAAACGCATTAATTTTCACCTGCCGAGGCGGCGTTAATTTGGGTTGCTGTGTGTCGAATTCCGAAAAGGGAAGAGAGGGAGCAGATGTTTAGATGATCTTGCGGCGATGATGATATGGTGAGAGGAGGGCATATGTGTATGTATGTGCAAGCGGAAATGTCACAAGAGACTGAGAGAGTCTCTAGTTTCCTCCTCCTCCTTCTGCCCTAGAAGAATTCGCTGTTTCGTGGGCATATTCGAAGCAGGAAAGAACATCGCTGAAAACTTTCCTAATTGGACGTCATATCTCAACCCCACTCTCGAAAATGTATCAGGAAGTGTGAAAGGACTCGTGAGATTGTGACGACGTGAGAGGTGAGCTTGAAGTGTTGTGCTGCTGTTTCGTACCTACGTGCGAATCGGCAAAGTAGAGTTCACAGGGCGTTTCGCAATGTGTGCGAAATTCGCACTGTTGTTGTCGGAGGAGCGGAGAAAATTCGCGAAAAATATCACTGATGACGGAAGGGCACGGAGGAAGGATCCCCGTTTTCCGCCTACTCAGATACGCATACACTTTAGAGTGTATGTGTGTGTGCAAAGCCGAGAAGAAGAATGGAGAATGAACCTCGCCATTCTCCCTGATCGCTCGCAGGCTCGAGAAACGAGATGGCATGGGAAAGCCGGAGATCGGTAGTGCTAGAATGCCAGATTAGGAAAACCTAGGCGATACCGAAGGCGGGGTCGGCTTTCTCTCAGCTAGAGACTGCGCGCCCCCCTTCTATCGAATCGCTTATCGAGCGAGAAAGGGCTTCGTGAACCTTGTGGATTCTCGTGTGATACCTCGGCACATCACTTTTAATCTTCTGCGAGGCTGTTTTTCTCGATGCCTCCTTTCGGACATGATCTTTCGTGTCTGATACGGGTCTGCACTCTAATCCCTTCTTCCCAAACGGGGGAGATGTGCCGGGATGTAGTCTGGCTTCCTCATCCCCTACTCGTGGATATGAGATGATTGCGTCATACTAATGGTCTACTAATGTGCCAGTCAACGGACGACGACGTCACATCCTAGACATCTAACGAGATGTTTTCCCTTGGCAAAAGCAGCAGAAAGCAGCCGGCCGGTGCCTGATCTCCATATACACACTGTGACCACCGTTCAGAGCCAGCCCCCGCGGATTTGCCTACGTATCGCTGCGCGATTAGCGCGTATCAGAGGCAGAGATTGGAGGAAGCCACATAAGCTGAAGAGCCCGATGAGCGGGTTTTCTGATCACCCCAATGCTCGGCGAAAGCCCCAGCAAGTCATGTGTCTGCCACGGCGGAGCGGAAAGGCGGGCAGCTGTTTCGGCAGTGATTTCTGATGGAAGGCGTGCGGAGATACGAGAATAGTTTTTGTTCTCGCTCCTTCCGCCCCGAATGTTGTCGAGTTGTTATGCCGGGGCGATGAGAAGGAGGAGTCAGGTGGTTTTGCTGCAAAACCGACCAGTTGCTGTTGAGTAATGCGGATCGTATCGGATTGGATCCGATCATTCGTCAGAGATCGTGTTTGGACCAACCGATGCATCATCATCATCCCCATCACAGGAAAGGGGGGGGGGGTTGAGCCCGGCCTGGTCGGAGAGAGATCGAGAGTACGCATGAAAGAGAGATGAGCGAGGAAGGAGAGGAAAGGGTGCTATTTTGAACCTGAGCTGAAGATGAACAAAGTGTGTGTGTGTGTAGAGAGAGCGACCGCTGTTCTCTATCCTATGCTCTACTCTCCTCCCCAAATTTCTTTCTCTCTCTCGACGAATCCCCGCCCCCCTTTCGCTCACTCCGAGAGGGAGATCACATCGCATATCAGTGTACGTGTACGTGTGGACCTCTCGTCGCGTGTGTGTGTGAGAGAGAGAGAGAGAGTTCTCCAATGTTTATGCGCTCCTCCTTCTGTGTGATATTTTCCTTCGTTCTCTGACCAAGACGTGTCATCCTGCCAATCGCTATCAGTCTGACCGTGGATTTTGTGCGAATATCAGTGTCTACGCTTTTCCAATTCTTCTTTGACCCCACTCGAGCTCTTTGATCGACCCTCGCATAGCCGATTATATACGGTTATCAGCGATTCGATGACTCTTCTGTCTCGCTCTCTCTCTCACTGTCCCTAACTCATCTGCCTGACTATCGGAGCGGATTGGTGTGCCTTTTCTTTCTTTCCATCCTCTTTCCATGTCAGTTTGGCATCATCATGCGTAGCAATGACGATGACACGGCACCGCTCTGTGAAGATTTGCCACTTGGCTTGGTCCTTTGACTTATGCACACTCTTATTTGGTTCCAAAACCGCAGAAGCATCACCGAAACAATTTCCTCAAAGTTTTCCAAAATCACGTACGCTAAAAGTCCACAATCACCCGCGCTCACGCACATTCCATCACACTCCCACCGTTCTCCTCTTGTTCCTTGTTGACATCTGTTTTTCAATTTTGCGCAATGGTGAACCATTTTCGGCGTAGACAAGGAATGCGCACGTTGTACAACTGGTGCTAATTCCACCACAGAGTTGGTGATGTATCCTTTTTTTGTTTTCGGCCGTGTAAGTAGGGTTCCTTAAATGGAACCCGGACGACGTGCCAAACGGCCGAAATGACCCTCTGAATATCTAATGAGGGTCTGAGTGCAACCCTTTTTGTCCCCATCTCCTTCTTGGAACCAGAACGAGCTGTTTTTCGCCGCAGTCTAGTCGGAGAGCTAATTTTGAACTAATTTGATTTCGTCATAAAGTATTTTCGTCATCACGGACAGTCAGCGAACACACTGTTGTCTGCTCCGTTCACGTCGTCTTTTATCCCCACCGGTTCTCTGAACTAATTTATCATTCTCATCATGATCATCTTGCTGATCTCGCTGGTCGGCTAAAGGTCTCTTGTTGATTTTAGCGAGAGCAAGAGAGTGTGATGGATTGCAGTGTGCGTGGTGTCGGTTTTGTGCTCTCGCGGAGCGATTTAGTTGACTGACGGCCACCGAACCTTCTCCCGTATTTTCTTCTTCTTCTTCCGCCTCTTGCCGAGTAGTGTCTATTTATTCCCCGCCCCCTGCGCCAACTATACCACACACACTACTTACTCTTCTGCTCGATTCTCCTCTACAGAGGCGGAGATCGAACTGTGATCGGCAGAGAAAGAGAAGGAGGCAGGCAAGAGGGAGAGAATGAGTTGATGCCTCAACGCCAGCGGCCTGCAGCAGCGGGAAACTAGAGGTCGCGTGCGTTGAGATAGAAAGAGACACAGCACAGCAGCAGGCAGCTGGAACTGTTCTACCCTTTTCCCGCGAATAGGCGCGCACACCGAACACCACACCACACCACACCTAACTGCCGGCCGCAATACATTTGCTACACATTTGCTCGAGCACCGATTGTTCATACACATGCTCTTTGCTCTCTGATTGCAAACTGAATGTATTTCTCTCGTGATTGCTGTATGTTTGGCCATTCGCAAACTGACGTAGCTCCAGTTGCAGGCACGATCTACATGCCCTGGCCGACGCACCAGCCAGCGGTGAACGTGCCCTTCTTCGACTACGGAATGTACAAGGTACGGTAGGCGCACCGAGCGAGGCGATCGACGACTGACTTTATATTACCGTAATTATTGATTTGACTACGGAATGTACAAGGTACGGTAGGCGCACCGAGAGGGGGGGGGAGATCGACGACTGACTTCCGTAATTATTGCGTTGCAGAGCGTAAATTTGGACGTGGCGCCGTCGGAGCAGACGAGCGGGCTCGACCTGCCGCTCAATGACATGACCACACTACGGTAGGTTCAGTGATGAGCGCGTAAAGTCGGAAATTGGAGGATATCCGCTATTTTAGAGCAAAGAACCCCTTATGAAAGTGACAGAGCCTATTTTGTGAACCAAACCTATAACATTTCATCAATTTTCACGTTAAACTCCTAATTTTCGAGGCGATCCGAGACAGGCGCTTATAATTGGGCAGGTTTGGCTGAGTATACGGTATCCTGGGCATGTTTTGCCTATCGTATGCTGATTACATTTCGACACACGTGGGAACGCCTGCTTCTCCGGTCTCTGGTGACTGAAAAGGGCGGTAGATGTAGCATTCAGAGAACCGTCGGCACCGTAGCGCCTAGTCATGATCATCTCACGGTAAATATCGCTCCACGGTATGCGTGCGAAAGCACCCACACTACTATTATTGTGCGTGACTGCCTAGCCGATCGTTAATTTCGGTAGCCGAGGATTACTGTAGTCTGATGCGGTGGCTGTATTCAGTATCGCCACTCCCTCGAGAAAACGCGAATTTCGCGTTCTCTGGACAGAAATGCGCTGACCAGTTGCTTCTCGGAAGTGACCCTGCTTCGGGCAAGCAAATTTCGTTCTTTGTATCGCTAAAAAGCATGATAGTGTGTGTGTGAGTTCCGAGCAAGCAGCCACTGAATGCGTGTGTGAGCAATTTCGGGAATTGTGCTGCCGGTCGTCGTGACGGGGCGTTCTTTGGAAATGTATCTGCGGCCGGCGTGGTACTGCGGCTGTTTACGACAGTGACAGTCGTCGCACAGCTCAGCAGGGGGGGGGAAGGGGGAACTAGAGAACAGTGGGCGAGCAGGAAGTAGGGAAAGAATAGAATAGAAGAAGGAAGGGATGAACAAGATCTGGAGATTTGGACAGATCTGTAGATCTCGGAGTGTACAGTTCTCTGAATCTCTGAGCTCAATCAGCACAAATGTCCATGCGAAAAGGCACGTAGGCAGATTCAGATTTGACATACATATGCTGCCGTGATGGCAAAACAAACGGCAGTTTTGGCGAAGGCGATTATGCGAATATACGGGATTTGTAGCGGCGCATCGGCCGGGATTAGTGTAGCCGGGAAGTAGAAGTGGTAGGAGAAGATGATGAAGAAGAAGGCATCTGTATTGTAGAGTTTGAAATGCGGGCAATCGTATCTTCATTTCGCACAATCTCTCAGCGGTCAGAGTGCGACGAGAGAGTGTGTGAAATGAGGAGACGATTACTCGTATTTCGAAAACTACAACACAGATCCCTTCTTCTTCATCATCTTCCTGTACCACTTCTATTATTTCAAACGGGTCCCTACCAAAATGTCCCCCCTCTCTCGACCACTACCAAAATGTCCCCCTCGCGCGCTACCAAAATGTCCCCCTACCAAAATGTCCCCCCTCTACCAAAATGTCCCCTACCAAAATGTCCCCTACCAAAATGTCCCCTCGCTCCTCCCTGGCCACCCCCTGGCCCTGATCCCCCTGGCCAGAGCACATTAGACAAATCACGACTTTTGGTATGGTCTCATGTAGATATGAGATGTTTTCATTTCTGTTTTGATCGCTGGATGGGTGATGCTGATAGTTTCATAGACGACTGGGGACGTACTCATTAATTCAGACTCAAGTGGAGGGATACCCCGAGTTCAAAAGTATCAATTATTGGGTGTTTATTGTTATTTTAATAGCCTTAACATGAGCGCCTTCACCTCCTTGATTCTCAGTTCAATCACGCCATTTCCACCATTTGCTCAGTAAGTGAACGAGGCGTCATCATTTCACGATTTTCGTACTAAATGTAAGTACGTGAATCTTGCTCAAGTCTACAGCACCATCGATAACACCATTCGTGCCTACATGAACATTGCGATTGATCTTCACTATAAGATCATCAATATCATTGAGTCCCACGTCAAAATGAGGAGCTCATTCGTATCAAGAACATTCAGTACATCGTGGACTCTCATGATTCCATTTTTTAATCCACGAAACATCACGTTCTGGATCTCATAAACAAGGATCTGTCAAAAATCGAATTCGACCCTAATGCTCAGTCATTCATGGGAATCAGTTCTTTCACATCATTCTCTCACTCACTGTCTCAATCTCATGTTGAAATACCTGTCAATCCATCTCCTGTTACACGTCATCTAACAGCTCAGAAGCTCATCCATTCAGTCAATCACTTGACCAGTCAACCCCAATCATGGAAGAACAGTCCACTCCACTCCATTGGACACCCATCACGATATGTGGCAGTATCGCTGATGAATCCAATTATCAATTCGTTCCCATCTCACATGATTCTGCCCTGGTCATTCAAACCATCGATCAAAATTCATTCCAAGTTCCTCAAGTATTCAGTCAACCATCGTCGAGTACATTATACAGTACCGACGATAATCACTATAACACTGCCAACATCAATGATTGCGACAAATTCGAGCAGTCTTCAATCATCAATAACAACGATTCAAACTGCACTCACAAGGCCATTCCCATTCCGGGCACAGCCCCGAAAAAGAAGCTGGCAATATCATCCAAAGCGATTCAAATGTCACTCATTAGACAGTTCATTCCTCGATTAATATCATATTCCAGTCGGCCCATTCACGCCTCGTTCGAAGGCTGGCGAGAGGGTTCTCGACCAGTCTCAATCATTCACTCAATAATCCAGTCAATCGATACCATTGTCGATTCTATCGCGGCTAACAAGCACCGCCTATTCAACTCAAACCAGTCATAACTGTCAATTTCACTATCTACGATCTCACCGGAAACCTATTGGATCACTACACCGATTATCTCAAGCATCTTGTGAAAGGGGAAATGTGAAAGGTTTTGACTTAACACGTCGGTGATAAATTTGAAACTTAATAAACTACATGCCTCACATGTTGTTATTTGCCACACATACCGAATGGATTACACAAGAAACTTCATGTTGAACAGTGATCAGACTTTCTGTTCATCATTAGATTGATTCACAACGACGACTCTTCAATATTTTTCATCTCGAAATCGTTCTCGCGGCAGTCTTTTAGTTTTTCGCCCGAGATCAGTATAGGCTATTAAAAACAATTATCTACCGTACACCTCAAACAATCATTCAGCGTCACACTCGTGCGGGGAGTGTCCCTGCTCCTCACTTTTGACGTGGGACTCAATGATATTGATGATCTTATAGTGAAGATCAATTGCAATGTTCATGTAGGCACGAATGGTGTTATCGATGGTGCTGTAGACTTGAGCAAGATTCACGTACTTACATTTAGTACGAAAATCGTGAAATGATGACGCCTCGTTCACTTATTGAGCAAATGGTGGAAATGGCGTGATTGAACTGAGAATCAAGGAGGTGAAGGCGCTCATGTTAAGGCTATTAAAATAACAATAAACACCCAATAATTGATACTTTTGAACTCGGGGTATCCCTCCACTTGAGTCTGAATTAATGAGTACGTCCCCAGTCGTCTATGAAACTATCAGCATCACCCCATCCAGCGATCAAAACAGAAATGAAAACATCTCATATCTACATGAGACCATACCAAAAGTCATGATTTGTCTAATGTGCTCTGGCCAGGGGGATCAGGGCCAGGGGGTGGCCAGGGAGGAGCGAGGGGACATTTTGGTAGGGGGCATTTTGGTAGAGGGGACATTTTGGTAGAGGGGGGACATTTTGGTAGGGGGACATTTTGGTAGCGCGCGAGGGGGACATTTTGGTAGTGGTCGAGAGAGAGGGGGGACATTTTGGTAGGGACCCATTTCAAACACTATTGTGTTGTTTGGCCGCCCAACTGATCTCTGGGCGTGTTTTCGCATCGTGGTTAGTTACTGCTGTATATTTCGGGCTGCTTTGCGCCCGTGTCGATCTCTGCAGTTTTTATTCTCCCCCGTCTTGCAAAAGTGAGAGGAGGGGGATTGTTGATGATTGCATGACACGGGGGGAGTCAATGATCAACGGTTGGTGGAGAAGTGATATGATGGAAGGAAGAGGAGGATGAAGGGTGGAGTGAGGGGTCGAAGTATCTCACCCTTTCCCGTGGTCTCTAGCAGGTCAGAGGAGGCGGTAGAGAAAGAAAAGAGGTGAGGATACACTGCGCTCTGTGGAATCGTCCCCACAGTGATCAGTGAACTGGTCGATTCGCACAATTTTGGAAGGAAATGAGGATGCGGGGAGGCGATTAGACTCTTGACCCGGTCGAGATACAGTGTACCCGGTGGAATACAAGGATGAGTGGACTCTGGACAATATACGAGGAATGTGGCGAGTTAGAAGTTTGACACACAAACACGCCCCTTGTAGTGCTGTGCGAGGATACTGTAGTCTGGGAAAAACAAAAACAAATTTATGAAGGCTGCATTCCGAGAAGACAGTCTGGACGGAGAACGGAGATGAGGGAGGAGTGAGACAGGCATCGAGCCATGTTCTCGTCTCTCCACTGTGTCTTGACTCTCGTCAGTCAGAGCAACGAGATAGTACTGCGAAATGAGAGAGTTCGACCGTCTCTATTTCCTGTCGCTCGCCTTTATGCGATTATTCTGGAACGGACGTGCGACGTCTAGACTGTTTTGTTTACCGTAACGCACACCCCGATTCCGGGAATATAGTACGACGTGACTATGCCTAACATATACGAATATGATACATATGGGGAAAAGGTGGAGCGCAGCGTAGATTGTCTTCGGGCACGTTTTTCCCCACTTCGAATGATCGCATGCGCATATTATATCCGCGCTCGCGCTCTTTTCCCGCAGATTTGCGCGTACTTCGGGGGCAGAATTTCGCGATATTGGAGTGGGAATGCACTGTAGTTGATAGGAATGCGTGGCGACGATATCTTGGGAGAAGGGGACGATAAGAAAATTAACTAGACTGAAGGGGAGAAAATGATCAATAAACATCATTGCAGGTTCTTCTTCAACCTGGGCGTGCAGCAGTCGCGCGTCGTTCTGCTCTCGCAGCACCTCGCCCAGATGCACAACGGAACCGCCCCGACCGTCCCGACCCAGCAGCAGCAGCAACCGGCTGCACCGACCGCAGCAGCAGCTCCCGCTGCGGCTGTCGGCGCCGCCTTCCCTGCCGGCCTCAACCTGGCGCAGCTGCAGAACATCCAGGCCGCGCTGGCTGCCCAGCAGCAGCAACAGCAAGCACAGCAGCAGCAGGCTGCTGTTGCTGCAGCGGCCGCTGCCCAGCAGCAAGCTGCCGCAGCTGCTGCAGCTCAGCAGCAGCAACAGCAGGCGCAGGCGCCGCTGTCGGCGGCCGGCCTGAATAATCTGGCGGCGCTCGTGCAGCAGAACGCGGCTGCCGCCGCGAATCAGATGCGCGCGCTGCAGGCTGCGGCCGCAGCCAACAGCGGGTCCGCCGTCGCCACGCAGCAGGCCGTCACGCACCACGACATGATCATGCAGCTGCGCGCGCAGCAAGTGCTCGAGAACCTGCGCACGGGCAACGCGGCGGGGCGGCCGTCTCCGCGCAGCAGAGCGTGCAGCAGCTTGCTGCACGGCTGCAAGCAGCCCAGCAGCCTTCTGCAGGAGCTGCAGGCACCTCGCCCGCCCCGCAGCAGCAACAGCAGCAGATCAGCCAAGAGACTCTCCTCCTGCAGCAGGCCCTCCTCGCATCGAACACCAACATTGGTGAGTGAATTGATCGATCAAGTTACGGTACCCGGGAGTACGGTAGACAGGGATCACGAACTGATTATAAATAATTGTTTCATTGCAGACACGCAGAAGAACACGTCGCTCAATGACCTCCGGCTGCAGCTCGCGAACAATTCGCAGCAGGCCCAGCAGGGATTCCAGGTAAGGTAGCCGCCTTTTATTCCCCGATCGGTAACTGATTTTTTTAATGAAATAAATGAGCACTTTTTGCAGCAGAACCGCGCGCTGGCGGACGCGGTGGCGGCGATTCAGCAGCAGGCGGCTGCTGCCGCTGCATCTGCAGCGACCTCGCCTCGCCCCTCGACCGGCACGATCCCGGTAGATCCGGCGCCATCGCGGCTCGAGCTCGCAGCCCGCATGCAGCAGCATGCTCTGCTGCAGCAGCAGCAGGCGCAGCAACAGGTGCGGCCGAATCACCTCTCTACCTCAACTTCCCATGACTGTGTTCTACCCCACCCTCCCTCTTTAACTCTTCTGTGGTACTCGGGTGGATGATCACTGTTGCTCGACAGTTGAAAAAACAGTGGAACGATTGTATTTTAATTAACAACTGAACAAATTGCGGAAAGTGATCATCATACCTAGTACCGACTCTTCTTCTCTTCTGTTAAATGTCATCTTTTTCGTTGCACACCGTATAGAAGCACATCACACACCACAGCACACGCCTCTCTCTCTGCTCTCTGCTAGTGGGGGCAGACCACCTCGTTTACTCTCCATCTGTCCCTTCGATGCCCCGTGTTCCTCCCCCCGGTGATCCTTCCTCCCTTTCTTTCGTTGACGCCTCGCTCGAATCGATCGATACCCTCGTGATCAGTCGATAATCCTCCAAAAAAAGTAGAGCAGAGAGGGTGCTGTGGCGTCGATGAAAACTGTGAGCAAAAACGTTGAGAAGAGAAGAAAGGAGGATGAGTGAGGGTGGGGAAGGGAAGGTTGGATGGAGGGCTGTGTGAGCCGTGCCTGTCCTGTCTGTTGCCTGTTGAAGCAGCGGGCTGCGAGTGTGTAGCTGCAGCCATCGTACCCTCCTAGTAGGGGGAGTACGGTAGCGGAGGCCCGCTTATCGATTGATACAAGGGATTAGGAATACCGTAGATATCTTGGGCACGACAGCTGGCCTATCAGTTAACAACTGGCTTTATCAGTGGGTCCCATCTAGCGTTGTCTTAAGACTGTAAAATCGCTTGACACACCTTTACCTGGGCACGACGGGAGGGGGGGGGCGCAGTACGGTAGCTAACCTATCGTCTAGTACTTGCAGCAGGCGCAGCAACAGCAGCTGCAGCAGGCGCAGGCAGCCATGCAGCAGATGGACCGCCGCTCGGGCCGTGGACATGGCCGCACGCAACATTAACATCATGATGAACGGCGGCGGCACGACGGTGAGTAGTACGGTGGCCACTCGATAAATGCCAATCGACGACTGATTTTATTTGTGTAAATATTGCAGAACGGCTTCCTCTCTGCATCGAACATGCCCATGCGCAAGGAGTCGGCGCCCGAGATCTCGATCGTGCACCCGACCACCCAGAAACCCCGTGAGTACGGTAGCAAACGAATAATTTGTAGGCCGAGTGAAACTCAATTCACGCATGAATAATTGCAGCCGGATTCTAAACTTTGTCAATGTGATTGCCTCGCCCATCGCACGCTGGGAACTTGTGGGAAGAGTGAAACACAATTCACCAATCCCTTAATTGTAGCCGGCTTCTCGTCGCCACCCACCTCCTGCTCCTCGTCTGCGTCCTCCTCGTCCACCTCGCTCACGCCCGCCCAGCAGGTACGGTAGGCTGGAGGTTATCGAGTAGTGACTTATTACTTATTTCTGTTATTCCCAAGAAATTGACCATTTCCCACGTTTTTGTATTAGTGGACGCTAGGGTTCGATAAACGAGAAATTTCTCGCAAGAAAATCACTTTATTCTCGGCGAGAAATCATTCTCATTCAAGAGTTCTCGCTCGAGAAAAGACCGGTCATTCTTGAACAAGAAAAAATTTATCGGTGAGAATTTTCGCGAGAAAATCTGACTTGTCAAAGTAATTAGAAATGCATAATGTTCATAAAATTTCATCAAAATATCCTGAAAGAGGGATTCCTAAATTAATTTGGAAGGAAAACAGAAGTAAAATACAACGGATTTTAATGATAGCAAAAGAAAATGCAACAAGAAACATTGATCCCGCTCATTTTGAATCCTAGGCCTAGAATGATGCCAGTTGGCTATGCAAGACTCGCTCTTTATCCTCCATAAATTGATGATGTGTGAAATTTGACCACGCGCATTTGTCACCGACCACTCGCTATGATTCGACAAGAAAGAATGAGAGGGGTCTTTTCGCGAGAATTCTTGCCAAGAAATTTTCTTATTCGAGAATTCTCGATCGAGAAGAAACCGGTCAAAATTTCTAAACGAGAAGGAATGATTTTTCTCGTTTTTCGTTGAATTCTCGTTTATCGAACCCTAGTGGACGCATGACCCATTACGTCCCTTCAGGTACCAGTAGGTACGGTAGACTGACAGGTTATCGATTAGTGACATATTAATACCACATGACTTATCGATCCAGCAGAAAAAAAGGTGAAAGCGAAAATACGTTTGGAAATATGTTGAATTTCAATATGTGAATTTCACATGACTATGTCCAGGCGGCCATCCCCACCACCACAGCAGCTTGCAGCGAGTGCTGCAGCTGCAGCAGCTGCTGCGCTGCGGCCGCCGTCTCGCGCCCGGCCACTGCTGACAATCCGATCATCAACCACAGCGAGAGCATGTTCAGCAACACGTTCAGAAAGGTGCGTAGAGGGATGGAATTATAACCCTGAACAAGAATGTGTAGCAAATGCACCAGAGAGTACTGTAGCTAAATCTAGATTCGGTTACGGCATCGGCGGAACATTCGTTTGTCGAAAATTTCCACTACGTTTACTGTAGAATTAAATTACGGTAGATATCGATTAATGATGTATTCGTTCTTGCTTGCAGGAAGAGGCGGAGATGCGGCGGCAATCGCTGGCGCTTGCAGCGGCAGGCGGCGCGGCCGAGCTGCGGCCGCCGCCCAGCTCCCGCCCAACCACTTTGCGAATGTGGCCGCCCAGATTGCCGCGAATAAGAGGTACGGTAGGCTCTAGAGTACTGTAGCTAGGGGCTGGAATTGTCTGTTAGGTGTTACTGTGGGGTATCGAACCTTTCTCTCCTGCTCGAGCACGAGAAAGCGCTATAGGATGCTCTGTACTTGCATTTAGAATCATTTTTGCATCGGTTTCATGAAACTGACGAGTGTGATTGGTGTTTCACTGTCAATACAAGTTGGGCGGGAGATGCGACTACCAGTATTGCGTCTTCTTCAATTTTAAATAAATCCTATTTATCAATTTGCATCATGACCTTCACTGCTCGTACTAAAAACTCAAACAATAACTTGATTTAAAATATAAATAATTATGCCTATGAATTGCAGTATGGGTTAACCGCCTATTCTGATCAGCGCCTTGAAAGCGACACTGATAAATTCATTCATTAATTCGTTCATTTGCAGTATGATCGGCATCGCGACCTCCGCAGCGGGCGCCTCGTCCAGTGGCTCGCCCTCGGGTAGTGCAGTGAGCGGCGGCAGTGCTGCATCCGCTGCAAGTGCTGCAAGTGGGACCGGAAATGGAGGTCCGTCCCCGCCCAACCAGCGGTCCGCCCCCGGCACGCCGCCCGGCTGCGCCATGGACAAGGACGACGATAGACCAGCGGTGAGTGATTACGGTAGGTGCACCGAGGGGAGCGAGCGAGGAGTGATTTTATTTTGGAAAAAAAATTATTTTTTGCCTTGGGACAAGTGTGGGTGGATAGTTGGTTGCTGTTTTTGTTTTTATACATTGTTATTGTTATTGTTTTGCAGCTCGCGCCCATCCTCATGGTCTCCTACCTCAACTCGTGCATCGGCAAGGCGAAGACGTCGCTGCAGCACAAGGGACTGCCCGTGCCCACCGTGGACTCGAAGGGAATGCCGGTGAGGTTTTAAAATTATTATTGTAGTTTGTAGTTAAAAAAGAATGTAAGTGAATAGAGTTGATGAGTTGATGGGCATGCCAGTGTGAACTGTTATTTTAATTAATTTGATTACATTTACAAAAAGAGTGGTTTGAATTATCAAATTATCAAAGGGAGAATTTAATAAATTGTATAGAATTGAGAAGGAATCTAGTTGGATGTATAGCTAGTCTTCACCATGGCTGACCACTGGTGCTCCATCGACAGTGCAAATTGAGTGGGAATTGTGGCTGTCAATTGCAAATCGATATTTGGCAATAGAATATTCAGCAGTACTGCAAGCTGTTAGAAAACCTTTTCAATTGAATGCACAGATTGATTTTTCACTGTTCATGTTATTTGTTTATTTCATCCCCTTGCAGGTGGACTTCTCCTCCCGCCCCATCGACCCCATCTTCAAGCAGGCGCGCGCGCAGCTTGAGCACGAACGCAACTACGTAGACTCGCCCGGCGTCTCGGCCGACTCGTCGCCGCCCGTCCTCGAGGCTGCTGCAGCAGCGGCTGCAGCTGCAGCAGGAGCGCCCTCGCGTCCCTCGATGTCGCCTCCCAAGCGCCCGCCCAGCGACTCGCGCGACTCCAGCTCGAGTCCGAGCGAGAAGCGACTGAGAATCGTCGAGGACGAGTAGAGCAAATGGCCCCAGATTTTGAGCGTTTTCGCAATTTCGTCCCTTTGATCTTTCCCGACAAAGTGCGAAATAGAAAGAGTTGTGCAGTCCCCTCCCACCCCCCCCCCCCCCCCACTAAGCACAGTGTAATCTGATGATACGAGTTGAGCAATGTCCCCTGAGCCCCCTCTCCTTTCTCATGATTTGTCGTCCTCTATTCTTGTACCCGCTCCCGTTTACCACCACAACAAGTCAGTGTTATATAGTAGCCCCGGCATAGTTGTAGCCGCCCCCGCGCACCCTCAGGTTGTGTACTGTTTTATATATTTTGTATTATTTTTTTTTATTGCTGCTTGTTTTTTTGTCATGATGTTCAGTAGATTTTAGTAGCCGCAACTAGCAGAAACTCCGCCTCCTAAATTTAATCGCCCCCGAATTCGAGAAGCCTCAGAGTCGTATAACCATTGCCCCTTTCCAAACTGACACGTTGAATATATTGTAGAAATCTTTCAAGTCGATTCTACCGTACTCTTACCGTAATCCCTGACCGTCTATTCATTCACACTCATCTTGTTACTACCCCACAACAACCCGAAACAGAAGCGTGCTATTCACTCGCCCATGCCGTACCCAAACTACCCTCACCGATTCTCAACACCACCGTTATTTTGTGCATTCCAAACGAAAAATGAATCAGATAAACTTGATGTTCCTTGAAGAATTATGGAAGATGAGCACATTTCAAACAGAATCAAGAATAAAAGAAACAAGAGACGGATTGGGTCTCCTTTCATTAAAATTTCTTGAGTTTCCATCTCCAGCAACTTTCTTAACTATTTTGTTTTAAATTTTCAACTTTCCATTTTTTGGCTTTCAACATTTCCTACAGTCACTTTCTCTCTTCTGACTCACTCGTTGAACTTTTTCTTTCTTTCCCCATCCTCCTTACAGAGTGACACAATTCACTTATTCAAAGAGAACTACCTGGAGGTAGGTATTGTTCACTCATTCTGCCTCATTATCTAATCAATAGATGTCTTTTCTAACAAAAAAATTATTTAATCTCTGCATGGGGTGCGTTCAATGACGGTAAATATGTGAGTATGAAAGAAATTCAAGTATCACAAAATGTTTTATTGTCACAGAAGAACAACAGATTTATTGAATACACAGCATTTACAAACTCGTATGAATAATTTATATGACGAATGGAATGCCAGCGGGCTACGGTAATCTACTCGCACCACTCATTCTCCTTTCTGATCGCCTCTTCCTCCTCGGGAGTGAACTCATTGGGAACTCCCCATTCCTCGCGGATCTGAGGGCCAGTCTTTCCCTGAAAAAAAGTGGATTGAATGAATATTACGGTAAGATTACGGTAGGCCAATCATTGTATTACTGTAGGATCATGGTAGACCAACCCTCTTACCTTGAATGTGTTAGCAATGGCTTTGCAAGAGAGCAGGAGCAGTTGCTTGATGTCCAGATAGTTTGCGGCTACCGTAATATCGAGATGCTTGTGACCGTACATGCCAGGCTGAAATCGATCGATATAGCAACCCAAGTATAATAAACCCAAACAAGGAACCGATAGCCCTACCGTAACCAGATTAAATCGATTCCTAATCAAGCCCTAATCGATCGATACTCAGAAAGGATACGATACCTTGAAGAACTCATCATCCCACTGGGGAACGACAATCTCGGCATTGTCATCATCATCTCCCTCCTTGACGGGATCATCCTTGTGCTGTCTCATCCACTGGATAACCTTATCCAGAACTTCTCCCTTCACGTTGGGAAGAGGAATGGGCATGGCTGCAGCATCAGTATCTTCATCGTCCAAGTTCATGTTCTGAAAGGGAGGATGTTAGGATGGGGTATGGTAGGTTACGGTTGGTGATGTGCCTAGCTTGTGTGCAATTGAAAATTCTAATGTAGGGAATAATTTAGATTTCAGATTCAAAATAGCTTGGATAGAGAACTGTTGGGAAACGAGAGGGAAGAAACATATTGGGGGGAAGGGTGGATGATCAAGTCGGGTCAGGGTAGCTTACCACGATGAGTGTCTCGATGGTTCCGGACTGCTTGAGAAGCTCTCGCTCGACGGAGAAGGATTGATCATCGGAAGAGACGAGAGTGATAAGCACCATCTTGAGAGGGAGGGATTGGAGAGGAGAGTGAACAGTTGCCGAGGCTGATGTCGTTGAGCCTTATTGGAGGTCTTTTATACTGAAGAACAGCGTCTCGCGTCTCTGCCACGCCCATTTCTTCACCTATTCAATTTGCAAGCGCTTGGGTATCGCTATTCAACTTTTTGTAGTCCAAAAGGCTACTGGATGAGTCTACCCCATTGAATGAGTGAGAGACAACGGTGGGATAATGAACATATCTCCTGGTAGTGATCATTGTTGTTAAAATTTTGTGTCATCTATTGAACATTCAAAATTTAAATCACGCTATAATCGATCTCTGCAGACGCAATTCTGATTGAATAGGTGAAGAAATGGGCGTGGCAGAGACGCGAGACGCTGTTCTTCAGTATAAAAGACCTCCAATAAGGCTCAACGACATCAGCCTCGGCAACTGTTCACTCTCCTCTCCAATCCCTCCCTCTCAAGATGGTGCTTATCACTCTCGTCTCTTCCGATGATCAATCCTTCTCCGTCGAGCGAGAGCTTCTCAAGCAGTCCGGAACCATCGAGACACTCATCGTGGTAAGCTACCCTGACCCCGACTTGATCATCCACCCTTCCCCCCAATATGTTTCTTCCCTCTCGTTTCCCAACAGTTCTCTATCCAAGCTATTTTGAATCTGAAATCTAAATTATTCCCTACATTAGAATTTTCAATTGCACACAAGCTAGGCACATCACCAACCGTAACCTACCATACCCCATCCTAACATCCTCCCTTTCAGAACATGAACTTGGACGATGAAGATACTGATGCTGCAGCCATGCCCATTCCTCTTCCCAACGTGAAGGGAGAAGTTCTGGATAAGGTTATCCAGTGGATGAGACAGCACAAGGATGATCCCGTCAAGGAGGGAGATGATGATGACAATGCCGAGATTGTCGTTCCCCAGTGGGATGATGACTTCTTCAAGGTACGGTATTAGGCCATCATCAAGAAACTGTAGGACTACCGTATTCGTTTGGGCATACTGTATCGAATTATGGTTACGGTATCGATCGATTTCAGCCTGGCATGTACGGTCCGAAGCATCTCGAAATTACGGTGGCTGCCAACTATCTGGACATCAAGAACCTGCTCAACCTCTCATGCAAGGCTATCGCCAACACATTCAAGGTAAGGGAGCTGTAATCCTACCGTAGTACAATAGTTGACCTACCGTAATCTTACCGTAATATCCATTCAATCCACTTTTTTTTCAGGGAAAGACTGGCCCTCAGATCCGCGATGAATGGGGAGTTCCCAACGAGTTCACTCCCGAGGAGGAAGAGGCGATCAGAAAGGAGAATGAGTGGTGCGAGTAGATTACCGTAGCCCGCTGGCATTCCATTCGTCATATCGAATATTCATACGAGTTTGTAATTATTGTGTTTTCAAGAAATCTGTTGCTCTTGTTTGACAATAAAACGTTTTGTAACACTTTCATGCCGAAATACGTAACATATCTTAAAAATCATCTCAGAATAAGCGTCGATTATTTCTTGCAAAGTTCTTGCAAAGTGCAAAGTTGATAGAAAAAGTCTGAAAATTTATCAAATACCCAGCAGCAGAGATCTCATTCTTGAAGGCGAGATTCGAGCACCAGCACGACATTTTTATGACAAAGTCAAACGTCTCCTGGCAGATCTCCTTCTTGATGAATTCCTGAAGCTTAAAAATGAACAGACTCTTGCCTGCCGCTTAACAATGGAAAATTTTCCTTGGATAATACTCAATTCAGAGATTCAATTCAGAATACCCTTTGCTCAGGGTTCATTGACTAACTATTTCTCTATTTTCTGTCCGGCGAGGGACCGAGAGATATCCTTTCCCGCTGAGGAAATACGGGTACATATTCTTTGGCCATTCATCACACTAGAAAAGCAATAGAAATACTGTGCTCCGGGTTCATTGACCGTATTCTCCATTCTTGTGCTCACGACGGGCGGTCGACTCTCACCCCCCGCTCTCTTCCATCTCCAGTTTGGAGAATCCTCTTCCCGTCAGCAGCGTGATGTTAGCAACCGGACGAGTATCGCCCATCTGGATTATCAAGAGGAGGACCCAGGACGGATTCTGATCGGCTCAAGTGATCTACGGTCAAGAAAGGCCCCACTCAAGAAGACTGCTTCGTGAGTTTACTCTTTACCACGCAAGTCAGGACTTCGGCGGCTGAATGGACTACTTCGATTCTCAAGAGCCATCGACTAATCACGGCGTACCATCGACAACTAAAAGCTAAGAAGAAACCATCCCTTCACCCCTGTCACTGAGTACGAAGAACCCAATCCCCTCCATTATGATGTCTCCCCTGCAGGCACTATGCCTTGAATCAGGATAAATGTAATAATGTAATACTACATTCGACTCTCTTTGTTTTTCTGTCCGGAGAGAGGCTGGGGGAATGAGCAGTGTGCTTCCTTTGCTCATCGTTCTCATTCGATTAATGTGGAGAAAAGGGGGTGATGAGGGAGGAGGGAACACGAGCATTCTGCGGCAATTCATCCCGATTGGAACCCGGCCTGTTCTCTAGAACATGAACTTTACATTGTTTATCGCTATAAACTTGTTTTGGCATTTTTCTGGACACGGTCGTTTTCGGTGCAGTTATGGTATTTTTTACAATTTTAATATTGTCCCGTTTTGTTGAAAATTGCAAAAATGGAGATGAAGAAACTTGAACAATATCTATTGATCACGTTTCATTCCTGCACGTTTTCTATTCACTCCTTGTCAAATTTTTCACATAACAAACGTCACGTAACAAATAAATTCTTAAAAAAAACATTTTAGCTTTTGCTTACTCGCGAAACCGATATAATTGAAGTTGTTGCCCAAAAAAATGGAAGAACTCCGGAGTGCGTTTTGTCCAAGTATATTTTAATTTTTTTTACCGAGCCAGACATTGCTCGATTCTTACGCAAACGTCCTCCTACACGGAAAGGTCCGATAGAACAAAAGGGCGAGTCGCTTTTTGACCGAATGCGGTATTTTTTACGCGTGAGAGCCTGTTTGGAATGGCTTTGGCACCAGCCTGTTTGGAATGGCTTTGCCAAGTGGATTCCCCCACAAAATCAGATTGCCACTTAAAGAAGGGGTGGCACGAATTCTGGCTGACTGAGTTCTCGATGTCAGACGATGTGGCATGAGCACCCCATAGCGCTTTCAAAATTCCCATGTTTTCAATTTTCGTCTAAACCAAGATATACTCGATTGGCTGATTGCCAAGTGACTCTGAAGCGCAGGCAACGAGCTAGAGAGTGTACAAAATGAGGAGAGCGCTCCGCCTCACTTTGCATATCGGCGCGATTCGTGCCTCTCCTTCTTTAATATCTGCGAATAGGCTTCTCAGCTGTTGCATCTTTGTGGAATGGGACACAACACGATAAAAGCTACCGATTTAAAATACAATATTGAGGAAGCTCGCAAAACCTGTATAAAACTGGAGTGGTGTAGCCGGGGTGCAGCGAAAAAGTGAAAATTTTTGTGATTTGACAATGCACTCCAGCATGCACCATCACCTGCATATCTTTGAGCGAGTCGCCTTTCGGACACTTTCGTGCCTATAATAATGCAAAATATTGGCAGAATTGGCTAGCTTCCGGAACATCCTCCCTCTCCTCCCATCCCTCCCTCCTTCTCTCTTGTCATCACCGCATATATTGCATTATTACTATTATTGGATTAAGCCCAACGATGCCTCTGGCTATACTAGCCGATACTGCGACGCTATTATGGTCAGTCCTAGGAATAAGAATGCCCTCCTAATTTCGCATGATCTCATGTTAGTACCGTGCACGGACGGACTGCTACGGCCAGCCTATGGATAGCCCCCTCTCATTACTCGTCCTTCCTTTGCTGTTAGAGGAAACAAGGCAGAAATCGAGGAGTTCCCGTGTTTTACTATCCGATCTGTCTGGATATTATTGACATCTCTGACACTGAGGTCATCACATCTGAGTTAGTTATGACGACGCGCGATATTGTGACTGTCAATTTAATATCACTCGTAGCCCCTTGACAATATTTACGGGTTTCTTTCCCAGATGATGTACTGAAGCTTGACATTTCCCTTGTCCATTTCGGGATCTTACTGTAAATCCGACGCCTTTTGCCGACTCAATTTTCGTTGTTGCCCATCGCACAGAATGCGAGAAGATTGCCTCAATAACGAGGGCAATAACTGCCTTTTTCGCCTGCGTCTCTTATTTTCGTGCGCTCTCTCTTGCGGTCAGAGTAGGCGAGAGATCAGGCAGAATGGAGAGAGTCCAGACACACCGGCGCTAATGAGAAAAATGGAGAGAATCGCTGACCCTACGAGGACTTCCTTCTCTAGGATACGGTAGCTGGTCTTGTAAGCGTGATGTTAGTTCCGGGTTGGTCCTTAATTTTCAAGATATTATCGTGAAATATCACATTTTCTCCCGTAAATTAGCAAATTTTTTGCAGAAACGTCTTCTTATGTTCGTAATCGAAGTAGATCGATATTCCAATTCGGACTTCACAGAAATCTTCACATTGTATCCCTTTCCAGTTCTTCGTCTTTCCAATTTTGCCGAGCGCCTAGAAAGACACTTTAGCGCATTTCAAATTAGGCCCTTGCTCCCATTTTATTGGCTGAATTCCACATGGAAAGAGGGGAAGGGTGTGGAAAACTTGGAATGGCTTTCGAATGGATTTCGTTCTATCGCATTTTAAAGACCGTTTTCCATTGCTCTTTTGGTGCTCTCGTTTCCAGAAACGATTCGGTGAATCAAAAGTCTATTTTAAATCATATTTGCGCGTGGTTCCTCCTGGACTCTCCTGGCTACTAAAAATGCGCAACTTCCGCTGAACTCTTCAAACTTCGCGATTTATTCAAAACTTGTCTTTCAGAAGGATGCCTAAACGTTCTTGTGAACAATTTCCAGAATCAGGTTATCCAAATATCCGAGTTTACAAAAAATGCACGACTCCTATTCTTAGATTTAGGGGATCCAAACGCCCGATTTCATCAGATTATTCTGTGATGTCCAGGCCTCTCGTGGCTTCTAAATATGCACAGCGCATGCCTCTCTCTCTGTTTCCTTGTTTTGTGTGAGCTCACACACACACACACACACGGGAATGTTGAGGGTGGAATACGATGCCGAAAGAGGAGAAGGCCCCTTAGAGGGCTGAGATGAGGAAACAGACGCCAGTTGGCTGGACGGGAGAGTCATCCGGGAAACAGGCCTAACATCATTGCCCAAAATTTGTATTTATGTTCATTGGTATCTGTTCATTTGTCTACTTTTTTATTTGGCGAAGATTTTGGAAACATGAGCGAAACTGATTATGCGCTTCAAATCGGTTTCACTCGCTCCTAAAAAATCAACTATACTGCAGTATTTCTTTCAAAATTTAGCGGAAAATCAATAATTGTTCTGTAATTGATCACAGTGGGAAGATAAATGAACCTTCATTGTCGGTTGGTCAAGAGCAGTCTCTCTTTTTTGCTAATGGTGAATTATCGACCCAATAAGGTCTTCTCCGGCCAAATACGACCGTAGTGCAGCAATTTGCATTTTCTGTTTGTTCCCCATTCGCAATTTCTTTGTTTATTCCCTGCCTCTGGGTATTCTACTAATAATACCTCTTGATCGGCCTATTTTCGCCTTCGAGCGAGACGCTGTCTATTACAGTTCCAAATACGGGCAATCGTCTCTTCATTTCTCACACTCTCTCAGCAGTCAGAGGGGTGAAAGAGCATGGCGAAGTGAAGTGAGAGAGACAGACCATCCGCCTGCTCTGTAGTTCGCACTCATCTCCTCACGATGTGAACTTGCCATACCATAAATATCCTTCCCTTTCGTCTGGACTCTCTCCTTTTCCCATGCTCTCTCACTCTGCCTGACCTGTTAGAGATAAGACAGAATGGAGAGACCAATACTTCTCCATCGAGTCTCATCAATGGTTAATCAGCTGCAGTAAAAGAAGGTTCTACGTCTGTCCATCTCTGTCCGCGTCTCTTCTATTCCCTTGCTCTCTTGCCGGTCAGAGACAACGAGAGAGCATGCGAAGTTGAGAGACGCAGACCATTTTGTAGGATGTTGCGATGCATAGGTGGTGCTATTTCAGTCGAGTTGGTCTTTGATCTTTGCCGACTAGAAGCATTTTGTCAGTCTTATCATTTCCGTTGCACAATCACACGTACGACTTCCAAACTCCTCATAATTTAGCCTGCTGAAACCTCATCCGGTTAGGTCGAACTTTTCACATTATTATCAATGGGCCTTGAGGACCCTAGAAGTCTGGCCAACAAGGGATCACGCTGGCCTCGCCGTACCTGGCCTTACCTACAGGCGCGGTTGTCTCAAGACAACTGTAAAATCGCCTTGATTGTGGAAGCAACTTTACGTTGAGGGCTTCGTTAAGCTTCGTATACCTGGAAGGATGAGTCAAGATCGTGATTTGATGTTTCGATTCCTTCACTTTAGCGGGATTCCTAATCCAAGAGCGATCGCATCGACACAGACGGACTGATATTATTCGAGTGTGTATGGAGATTCAACCACCTTTTTCACTTGACATCATTCACAACACTCTTGGTTCAAGAGTTTTGACCACGTTTTTGCGCATGCCAACTCATGTTAAGAGTTCTGTCTCTTCATTACGAGCTCTCACTGTTCGCATAGACCGATTGTACCGTTTCGCCGCGTTCTGTAGAGCGCGGGTAAACGTCTCTTCATTTCACGTGCTCTCCCACCGGTCAGAGTGACGAGAGAGTGTGTAGAATGAAGAGACGATTATCCGTATTTCGAACTCTTCTGTCACAATGATGCGGAACTTCTTCACTCAAGAATTCGCTCATTATTCCTAGTCCAGACAACAAAGACAATGTTTTCCCTTATGACATCATTCGCTACGTGAGATCGGATTATGCTCCAAGACGCCTCGATTTGTCCTCATTTCGCGCAAATTCCAGAGCTGTTTGACCGATAACAGAGCAAGCTGGCATCTTATTGCCGCTTAATTGTTCTTATCGTTTGTTTTCGTGTTGGACACTTTCGATTCTTGAAGTAGTTGTAAGATGCACATTCCTTCTTTTCTTCCTCTCCTTCCAAAACACAGGCACGAAAAATTGAATCAACCGTACAGTCTAGTGCCATGGATACTTGGAGGAAGGACCCACTCTTCCTTGTGTATGTCTTGCTGAGATTCAGCAAAAAGTTAGTTTTTCGCGAGGAATTTATTTACAAGTTTTTATTTACGAGAAGGCTGTCTTGTAAGCAGTTATTTTCACATATTGCATTTTCATGCGTTGTTTCTGGCTTACGACAACTTCTTTTAATGACGCTTCTGACGATTATTTTTTCTGCAAACGGAAACAGGAAAACAGTTGTTTTTCCCTCGAGTGACTGCTTGCATTTCACTTCCAACATTGAGGGATGGTCTGACGCTCTCATTTCACAATGCTCTCTCGTTTCCCTGCCTGGTGAGAGATAAGGTAAAATGAAGAGACGAGAAAATCTGTCAGGCCAGAGAGCGTGTAAATTGAGGAGAGTTGCTTCCTGCCCACCCATCCCTACAACCTATCCTAACTTCCTGCTGTAGTATCCGAGACCGAAGACTCTTTCTTTCCATATTCACAAATTCTCTCTAACCACCCGGAGACCACGCTAAAAGAAGAGAGTCTCCACCCTCGCCTCCTATATCAAAGGGAGCCGTCACGGTACCCGCCTTTCATGCAGGTCCATCCCTATCCTCATTCAAAACGCTCCCTGACCGGTCAGAGAAAGCGAGAGAGCAGGCAAAATGGAGAGAGTGCGGCCTAATTTATCCTGTATCGGGACTCTCGTCAGACAGGCTCTGATGTCGGAGAGCGAAACTCGGTCGGGAGGAGACTCCGCCCCCTTTTTAGGACTGCGACTTCCTCGTCGATTTTGTGAGTGGAATTGCCACACAGTATGATTAACCTATTCGTTTCAGTTATTTGAGTTTTGGTGACTCTGCAACTAGCAATTTCACTCTTTCGTACATTATTTGTTGTAATATTATTCGAAGAATGGATCTTTTACCTTTCTCGTTGAATCGGTCTATTTGAGAGTTTAATTGGCACAATTCAAGGAATACTTCCCTTTTCTTAATTCCATAATTAAGGCCTTTTCCTTACATTTTTTCGATTGCACGCAACAATTGGCTCAAATCATATATAACGCGCATCATCTTGTTTGTATAATGATTGAAACTTATTCTTTGCTCGATTCCGATACATATTTTCTGTTTTGTTCAGTCCTTTACATCAAGAAGTAATGCATCCTTCTCTGACTCTTCTTCTCCTTTCTTCCCAGTGACTCTTCACAGTACGTTTTCTTCTTCAGTCGAGTCCAAATGGACTTGTTGCACTTCCAGACAGGATATCGCTAGCATTTTTTCGTGTTTTAAAACATTTTTCGTGCTTTTAAATAAATCGAAACGATTAAAAAACTGCAAGTGTCGCTGCAATGACCGATCACAAACTTCATTATCTCATGGATTTTTTATTAGAAATCAATATTCCTTTCTTAATTAATGTTAGCATGATCTTTGAAATTCTCATCTCGCGTGTCTTCATACGGTGTATCGAAATACACTGCTGCCCGTTCGTGACCATTAACCCTTTGCTTCGTCCCGCGTGACTCGAACTCTAGTGATAATTACACAAGCGAGACTTCTCAGCTATCCCCATTCCTCCCGGTCTCTCACCAGTCAGAGCAAGTGAAACATCATTCGTAATGGGGAGAGCACGATGCTCTCTCCATTTCGCACGCTCTCTCACCGGTCAGAAAAAGCGAGAGACCACGCAAAACTAGGAGAGTCATCTGTTTATTCGCCGCCCAATTGAGTGCAGCTGCTCTTGAGTGTGTGTTTTCAGTTTCGTTTGGGCAGTTTTACTCAACATCAGCCTATTTCGGCCCCCAGAAGTTCCGCATGTGAAATTCTAATTGAAATTCCCTTGTTTTCCGCTTATTCTTGCTCTATCGAACGGTCGAATTCCCTTATTTCCTGTCTGAAATCCTTAATTAAGCAGTCAGAATGAAGACTCGTGCTGTCTCGCAGGTCTTAGCGAACAAGTTTAAAGGAGGGGAAACAGGAAAGAATGTTGGTGACTCTCACACGGAAACCCCGGGACTTGCAAGACACCGTAGTCAAATGAGGGAAGGGGAGGGAGGGGAGGGAGGGAGGAAGACAGGCGTATGTAAATCAAAAGCGCACGCTTAATCAAATTCTCTGTTCAAATTCCCCGCCGTTGCCAGGATTGAGGGGAATTCTGGAACTATGCCAAATCGCTATAACTCGGTTCATTAATGTCGTAGAGACATGGGAGTTTCAGATGTCTGATATGGTTATGGATTGCTACAATGTGACGTTGACAGATTGGTCACCAAAATATTCATGTTACTCCTCCTTTAAATCGCGCTCTCTTAATTCTTCACGCCTTTTGATCACGATATCGTCATTCAAAATTCCGGGAGTTCTTCATGTTTCGTTACCTGTGTCTTCTGTAGATAACGAATGTTAGGGTGATTTCCCTCCCAGCTTTCTTACCTTTTAAAAATTCCCGCTGAACTTTTGTTCTTGGGTCAGCACGCAATTTCTCCTTTCCTTTGTGGATTCAAAAGAGAGGCATTTCACCTTTTAAGAGCCATGATCTATTCGCAAGCCCGAGAGTCTTTTCAGTCCCTCGCAACCTTAGTGTTAGCCTGTGCAACTTGACAGACTCTCCTCATTTCCCGTGTTCCATTTCCTGTCGCCCAGAAAGTGACACTGATAAATATTGTATTGTACAGCGCCTGACTGATAGGCGTAAAATTAAGATTTTCCTTTTGTTTTAGACAATTCAAAATCTTTTTTGGTGTTATTCTTAGAAACGATTTCGAAAATATCGTGAGTCACAGTCTTGACAGCACCATCTCCGATGCCTACCTCCAACCGCTCAAGTACTTTTCGAAATGTTATTTGCTCATGCTCGAAAATGCACCATGTTCTTCACAGACAGCTTCTAGAAGGGAGAAGCCATCTCCACTTTTTAGGTTTTCCCTAATGAGTTGGATAAAGCGAGAGAGTATGCAAAGAGAGGAGATTCTGGAAGGGGAAAGTGAGAAGAAAAATACTTCTTTTGCCTCGAGACAAAAACGCGTGAAATGACGCCAGATCCGCTCCATTTAGAGTCGTCGCGCCAATATTTGACTTTTTTCATGCCTGACTATCTCAATTTCCCATGCTCTCTCGCTTCTCTGAACGACAAGAGAGTTTGAGTGCCAGACGATTGCTTTTTTTTGCGGAGGAGAAGAATGGGATGCAGATCTCTAGTCCAGAAACGCTACGATGCACTCAGTATATTGTCAATGATTATCAAAACTTGATTGTTTGTAGCAGCGAGAGAGCTGTCACAATCGTCCCTATTTCTGGTGGACTTTGAGCTTTCATTGTACAAAACGGAAGCCAGAAAATCTACATTGTACCTCTTTCTCCCATTATCTCACTCGCATCTCTTCAATTCATCTCAGATATCCACCCATTCATTGATTTCTGCATTTCTTTAATATTTTCATCCATAGCCAGCAGACGATTTCTCCCTTATGCCAATTAGCCTTTCTACCTCTTTTCATACTCATTCTAAAGCCTAGAATTCGAAATACTAGTACTCGTCTCTTTATTGCGCGCGCACTCTCGTCACTCTGACCGGTTGAGAGAGTACGAGAAATGAAGAGACGATTACCCGTATTTCGAGCTCTAATACTCGCTCTAACCCCTTCAATTCATCTCAGATATCCACCCTAGTGTGCTCTCGAATTTCTCCATTTTCTTCGCGGAAACGCCTAATTCGCGACTCTTCTAGATATCCTATAGGACTGTTGTTTTGACCGAATCGAAAAGTTTTTCTGTCTCTATAACTTTCATCAACTTTTGTTCGTTTCCCATTGAGATTGGGAGCTGTGTTTATTCCGATTTGAACTATAGTAAATGTGATAACAATAAAACATTGATGTAATTAACTGCGCAGGTCCACTACTGCGTTATCTAGAAGCGCTGAAACTCAAAAAAAAACAACTAAGAATCCGAAAATCTGCTGGAAGTATGCTATTCTCAGCGCGCGTAATAGCTTCCTGTGTGCACATTTCGAAAATTTCTCAGTTCTCTGGTTATATTTTGAATCACTTATTTAGAATCACTAATTGTTTGGCATGTTCTTCAACTTGATTGCAAACACGGAATGACGTTATGTACTGTTCATTCTTTTTTCTTTTTCTCATTCTTAGAGTTCGGCAATGCTTTTTTTTGTTCGATATTCGGAGCATCGTTGTTTTACGCACTGTCTAGTGAAGTGACGATGGCCCGTATTTTATCCATTCACATCCAGCTTGATTAGACACCCCCTCCCTACAATGCTCTGCAAGGTTCTATTCGAAGAAGACAGACTGAGGCGCACTAAGTCAACGCTCTGTCGTATAGTAGCCGAGCACTAAGAGTGCCTGTGAATGTCCTTACCCTGAAGGAATGCGCGTCTTCAATGGCTCGTCTCGTTGTAGCTATTAGGACAGTCAGAATGTAGAATCAGTTTCTTCATTGTGAGCTCAACATCTCAGTGACAAATGACGCGTAATTCTCGACATCGTCATGAATTTGATTTTCCAACTCGTAAACATTCTCAACATTCCCCGTTTCCAGACGCTATTCTCAGCGAACTTAACAACTTCCTGTTCCTGCGTATTTCTAATATCTCCGTTGTTCTCTGAATCCCTTTCTATGCCCTCAGCTGCAGCCCCTTGGTATTCTTACATTGTTCACGTCGTTTACAGTTCGGTGAAACTGGATTTTTCTTCACATGCGTACTTCGTACGTTTTCAATGACCACACACTTCCTGTTCTTCACTGCTCTCTGATTTCTCTTTCTTTGAACCCTTCGGAAAGTCCTGAAAGTCTGCAACCCTATCCATTTCTCCTGAATTCTGGCGTGAAACGGCTACGACACTTTTACGCGTGCGAATTTCCTATTAGGCCCGGCGTTTTTGGCTAATCGGTTTCTTCATTTTGTGCACTCTCTCGCTTTGTCTAACCCTTTTAGGAACTTTTAGGGGCTCCTCATGAAAGCGTTTACCCCTCAGTTGCAGCCCGAAACGGAGCCTTTTTGTGTCCTCGTATGCGTTAGAACTTCTAATTTTCACTTTACTTCATTTAATTTTTATACGGCTTGACAGAGTTGCAAGAGAAAGAGCGCGTGATATGAAGAGACGATTACTCGTATTTCTCTCGCCTCGCATACGTTAGAAGTGACTTCATTTCATTAGATATCTACCCCCGTTCTTGCTCGTTCTCTCGTATTTCTTCACGTCAGACAATCGAAAGCGAGATGAATCCCGCTTCTCAGAATAGTCCTAATTTCCGGTCCGACCAATCTTTTTGTGATTCCTCAATTTGCCTTATATTTCGCGAGTCAGAGAAGCGAGAGAGTATAGCGGAAAGAGAGAGTTAGACTATTGTTCTCTGAGGACAACCCTCATTTGCATATAAGATCTAAGCGCCAAAGACCGAGAACATCTGTATACTCTTCTCGTGATCGGTAAGATGGGCGGAGTTTGCTCATACCTCTGATTGGGCAGTACTGTGGCTAAGATACACAATCGCCAATAAGTGCCCTAAGGAGTCAGAATGACCCTCCTTTGTTTTCTTCGGAGCATTTGATAATTCCGTGAATCGCATCCCGCATATCTTGTCCAACCGTTTGCTCCAGTGAAGTGGGTGGGATTTTAATCTGAAAAGTGGCGGGAGTAGTTGTCATGGACTTGGACCATCGTCAACCCAGCTATCTAGAGCTGCGTGATAGCCTGGACAAATGAAAGAGTCTGTTAATTTAAATTTTGAAAGTCGCGCAATAATTTTTCCACTAGTATAATTAGCCACTCTCAACTATTCTTTCCCTTCCATCAAACTTTGTTTTTCCTTGCCGTGAACTTTCGAACTCGACAGCTTTTATGGAGATTTTGAGAAAGGGAACGACTCTCCGGAGGGCCACCCACATTAGTCATAAATTTTCTTCATTTAACGTACTCTGCTCTTCAGCCATGCACCACGTCTTATTGTTCCTGACCAGAGTTCTTCAAATACGACTGGTAATCGTTTCGCCATTTCACACTCTCTCTAACCTCTCTGACCGCGGAAAGTGTGAAATGAGGAGACAACCCGTTTTCGAGAACTCTATTACTGACAATTTAGTTCCTCATTCAGACTCGTGCGTTATCCTTATGCGCACAAAGTCTCTGTTTCCTGACTTAGCCCTTCTAATTGAGGCAGTCTAGATGAATATTCCTCTTTGTTCCAGGTGCTCTCACACCCGTCAGAGTTTCGTGAGAGCATATGAAACGAAGAGACAAATGCACCTTCCTACATCTTGAACATCTATTCGTTCAATTATTCATGATGAGGTGGACTCTTTATTCTGACAGCCCCTAAATTCAACTTCATTCATCGTTGAACTACTGATTGCGAGGAGAGTCCTTCATGGCAATATTTTTTCATTCATTTTCTTTACTATGACAAGCCCATATTTCGAACTCATAAGCAAATCGAGGCAATGACCTTATCAGCATTTGTGTTCCTCCTTCATTTGACCTTCTGAGCTTGAGAAGGATTTACTAATAGGTCGGCGGCTGTCGTTGAATTGTTGTCTAATTTAAGCGAAGAAGCGCCATTTCACAGATGGAAAGGAAAGGAGGAGAGACGAAATCCCCTCCCTCTCATTACTCTTCCTCTCTTTTTTGACCATGTCACGTTGTCTATGCGTTTTCATTATTATATTTCGATCCAGATGCAGACAAGGTTAGCAAATCAAAAAAATCACCATACCAAATCCCACGCTCATTATTTTTTCGTCTTTTCGCCAATTGCACGCTCGCATGATTTTTCCACGTCCATTTTGAATTCTTGAGAAAGCACTTCCGGCAACATTGCCAAAGTTCTGCGTGTTTTCGCACGTATTAGCCATTTTTTTAAGTTCTTCAGCGTTTAAAGGAGGCGTATCATGAAAAATTAGTTCATGCTCTTGAGATCATGATCCCATCGGAATCCAGAACGATATTAGAAAGCCGAAGTTTGAAAGTTGCACGTCCACTCTGGGACGAGATATCCCCGTCCAAAGTATCAGGAAAGGACAGGGAAAACCCGGCGAAAATTCAAACATTTTATGGAGCGCCAATGGGGAGGAAGGGAAGGAGGAACCATGTGTTTGTGTTCATTTATTTGATTTCACAAATCGACAGTGCTTTAGGCCTGGGGACGGTAATAGGCGCGTAATTATTGGGGGAAAAGGGACGATTCTGAGAAAAAATCGAAGAAAATCCAATTAATCGTGTAGATGAACCGAATAAGTTTCACTTGATCTTCATATTACAGTACGTGCTAATCGCCTTGCCCATGTGCTAGCGCCGCGTACCGCCGCGTGCCGCGGCTTGCGCGGCTGTGTTTTGAAGAACGACGAGTAACTTTCACATAACAAGCTCTCGATTTTCGTAATCTACGTGGAATTCCGCACCGAGTACACTTTTCGCCCATAATTTAAAGTTCCCCATTCGTGAGTTGAAAATATTCAAATAAATAGGTTGACCCAGCGAACTAAATCTGACACCCTTGAACAAGCGGTCTAATATTATCGTTTATCTCCTTTCTACCTGTTTTACATGTCTACAGCATTTCGAGGTGAAAAAGACACTAAAAGGACGGTTAGTCAACTGTGTCAGATTTAGTTCGCTGGGTCAACCTATTTATTTGAATATTTTCAACTCACGAATGGGGAACTATAAATTATGGGCGAAAAGTATACCCGGTGCAGAATTTCACGTAGATTACGAAAATCAAGATCTCATTGTGAGAAAGTTACTCGTCGTTCTTCAAAACACAGCCGCGCAAGCCGCGGTACGCGGCGGTACGCGGCGCTAGCACATGGGCAAGGCGATTAGCACGTACTGTACTCGTGTTACTGCAACAAAAAAATCGAATTTTCAAAACTTCCAATAAAAAGCGGGAAACACGGGAACTCTTCTCTTCGTTTCGCCCAAACGTTCTTCACTCGGACTGATTCATGATCACGTGAACTAGAGAGACGACTCTTGCTCCTCTTGGTCATTGTTTCTCTTCTCCTCCTCCACGAAGCTCTCTCGTTTCTATTAGAAATTAGAAAACTAAAAAGGCGATTCTTCATTGCGCAGTTTCTCCTCTTTTCTCCCTGCGTCATCCGCATCATTCTCCTTATTGAAATCTCTCCATCTGATCTCTAGCATACTTCCAGTCTCTTAATTTTACCTCATCTCTCGTCGGTCAGAGAAACGAGAGAGTACTGTGAAATGCGATAGTCAGACCGTCCATCTCTATTTCCTTCTCTGATGAGCCGCTTGAGAAATCGGGCGTTCGTTAGGGACTGTTCACTGTTCACTTGTTGCTCCGGTTCTAGGTAGAACCTCGTAACTAGAACAGCCGGGATTATGAACCCGTTCATTCATTGCTCGTGGAATCCTCCTGATTCTAATGAACTATTAGGTCCAATTCACTCTCAAACAGCCCGACTTCCATCTTTTAGCAGCCTTTTCCAAATCACTTCAATTTTCTACAGGACCTTAAAATAGTCGCTAACCACCGTAGCAACATCCAAAGATCACCCTCCCCTTCCTGTTCTCACTTTCCTCATTTGTCTCATCTCGTGTTGTTTTCGCGCCGAACACACCCGCACTCTCTCCGTTTTGCGTGCTCTCTCGCCGGTCAGAGCACCAAATGTCGTTGTTGTCCACTCTCGCGGACTTGCGCTGGTTAGCGACTTTTGCCAAATTATGACTTTTTTCCACAGGAGCAACAAAGTCGTCGCTAACCGCAGTAACTCGTCGCTAACCGCAGTAAGTATGTCCATAGATCGCGCGCGGACCACCGCATTCCTCAAGATCCTGCTCATCGCGTCCGCGTGCATCAACTTGTGCGTGTGCCTGGGCGGTGAGTGCGACGTATACTAATTGAGCAAAAATCGAACTTATTGTGAAGGAAAAAATTGGTGGTGTGCCGGGGCGACGTTTCCCACGGTTTCAGGAATTCTGCTCGGCGTTCTGCGCGAGGACATGCTGTTCGCGGCCGTCATCCTGACGGGCAGTGGTGCGCTGGGAATCGTCGCCTTCGTGGTGTGCTGGCTGGCGCGTGCGAGGGTACGGTAGTGTGGTGTATTCGGTAGAGATTACGGCAGCATAGAGTTTAAAACATGGTATCTTGGTTTCACGTATCCTCTGTCACCGAAAAAAGTGAGCTTGAAACTTCTGACTTATTAGGTAGTGGAGCGGAATGAAGGCGGTATAGACTCCGGCCTATTTCCCGGCTTTGACAAGGTTACGGTAGCTTACTTTCCGGTTGCAGATCATCGCGCGGATCCGGTTCAGCCGGTCGATGCGGCGGCGGATGTCTTCCCCGGCCGAGAAGATTGATCCCCTGTGCACAGACACGCTGATCAAGAATATAAGGGGCATTCCGTTCCTCATTCAGGTATTTGGTTGATATTGTGAAGTAGAGTTCGAAATTCGGATTATCGTCTCTTCTTTCCTCCTGCTCTTACAAATCTCTGAGATTCTGTGAAATGAAGTAACGAAAATCAAAATTTCGAGGGCTAATTGGCCAGCTCTACTTGAATCATAAATAGCCACATCCGCAGCTCTTTATCGAGCAAGAAATATTGATTTTATTGCACCACACAAGAAAGACAAGAAATATCATTGTTAGGTTGTTCGAAAGTTGTAGAAACGGTGAAACCTACTTACTGTAGTGTGTGCTCGACAGAAATGAAAATTCCGAGAAATCGATAAATAAATATTTTCCCCTACACAGGCGATACAGTACTCGATGGAGGCCACGCACTACAAGGACATGATGACGGAGCTGGGCGAGGGCGTGGTGAGTTACTGTAGATACTCGATTACGGTAGACGAGGGATACGGTAGCCGGGGTGTATGGTACAAACCGGTTCTACGGTAAGCGATATGACGGAGCTGGGCGTAGGTGTGGTGAGTGTGCAAGGGTACGGTAGGTGATAGATACTGTAGATAAACGATTAGGGGCAGGATACGGTAGCCGAGGAGCAGACAAGTGGAAGTTTAAGAATGCTACAGAGGTAGGTCGAGGACGTGGTGAGTGTGCGGGTACGGTAGCCGAGGGATACTGTAATCGATCAGGGGTAGGATACGGCAGCGTTGAAAGTTGCGGTAACCGAGGGGGATTCTGTAATCGATAGAGTCGGAAAGGATGTTGGATGAGTACGGGGTACTTCGGCAGAAGCGTAGAGAAAAAGTTTAGAATGAGCTCGAGGACCTAAGCGAGGGCGTGGTGAGTTACTGTAATTGGGAAATACTGTTTTCGATGGATACGGTGGCTCAAGAGCACGGTGGGAAATGGCGCTACTTTATCCAATGGCGTCGGATTCAGAGTGTGGAAATGTCAAATTTTACCATTTACATTATTTTATCTGCCCCAAAATTATATAATCTATGAATCCATTTAGCTATCTGACCGATCCGAAACATATCTGATAATAGTTGATTATGCTTTTCTCACTTCCTAGAAATATTCCAATAAAACGCGGGTTCTCTTATTATAAAATGATTGTCCAATAACACTATTGAATTTCCAAAAGTCTGCTCAATCCGCGTACTCTCTCTCGCAGGACGAGTGGGGAGAATCTGTTGCTCTCCTTATTGGAAATCCGAAAATTTTTCCAATAAGAGAACTGTAATAATCGAATGATTGAAGGTGCGCACCTCCGTGATCCACACTGCCCCCGCGTGCACATCAATGCTCGACTCAGAAGATGAGCAAGAGGAGGAGAGAACGGCGATTAAGACCCCGAGGTACGGTAGTGTGAGGTATGCTAGAGCTTGAAAGGAAGCGTAGTTTGATCATCATCATCATCATCATCATTTTATCCAGGTCGAAAGTAGAAAACAATAGGGGTCATACTAGGAAAAAGTATAATGTCAGTGAGATGTTCTGATTAGAAATAGGAAGGGAAATGAGTCGTAACTCTAAGAATCGCAAAACCAATGGGTTTCACTAAACGAATAACCGAACCGAGTCACGAGAAAGATTAATGAGATCAGGAGTCGCATTTGGACAACTAAACATATTATATTTATTCTGACTATGTCGCCGCTGTCAAAATCTCGACTAGCGACGTTTCCTAACTGGCACACCACATTTCTGCAGGCGACGTTTACTAACTAGTACACTACATTTTTGCAGGAACTCCGGAGCCGAGGAGCAGTGGCTGCCCATCGGGGAGCGATGGAGGAACGAGCAGTTGAGGCTGAGTCTTGAGCAACCAAGCCATCCGACGACACTGTTTGTGAGTGTTTTGAAGATCATAGTCCTCGATAGTCGAGATAAGGAAGCCTGAGAATTTAGTGATAGGTAGAGCTTCGCGTATCCCAGCCATCCAACGACCTTGTTTGTATGCTATTTTGACCTTAGGCAGACCTAAGGTTTAAGGTTCAAGATATTAGGAATATGTAGGCCTAGGTTAGTGTAGTAGATCGAGGAACGAGCATTTGAGACCCTGTTTGTGAGTGCTTACAACCTTAGACAGCCTAAGGTTTAAGGTTATAAATATAAGGTGCTAGGTAACGAACAGTTAGATGCATACCTTGAGCTGTTAGCTAACACCTGTACTCGTAATCACAAATTTTAATTTTGTGTCATTGGAGTGGTCCGAGCAGATTGCGCCACTAGAAGTTTTTTTTTGGATGTTCGCACTTTTTGCTTTTTTTGCACTGCGATTTTTTCACTGCGAGCTTCTATGCTTCTCCTCTTATTTTAGAGAGACAATTACCCTGTTGTTAACGATTACTGACTGGCACACCACGCTCGCGCTTCTACGTAGGAATAAATAAAATGTGAAACAGAAAAAAAACAAATTTTAATGAAATATTTCAATATTTGAAGGTGTTTCCCTTTCGCGAGTCAACTCCTCGCTCAGAGCGAAGCATGAGCGCCGAGACAGCCGAAGTGACCAGCATGGTGAGTTGAATTATGGAAAATGGGCCAAGCTTATGATTTTCGAAAAGAGGCGGAGCTTATGATTTTCGAAAAGGGGCGGAGCCTGAGAGTGACCAGCATTTCTCAAGAAGTGGGCGGTTCATAATATTAGGATATTTCTCTATTCGGAGGAAATGTGATGTTAATGCATAGTATGTTTCACAAAGCCTACGCATCAATCGTGTGCTGTCAAAGATCAATGGAAGTAGCTTTCCCACTCTCAAAACTAATTAATAAAAAATTCCTAATTGCAAGTAATTCGATAATTTAGATCGTTCCTGACCGCGGCAGTACTTCCTTCATGCACTCATCGATGATCGAGACAGAGGTGACTACGCCGGATCACAGGTGAAGATCAAACAGTAATTTGACAAACAATAATGTTTTCAGCTTGCCAAAATGGTAACACACTTAAAATCTATTTCATGTACTTCTGAATTTTATTGAACGTTATTTGTCATTAATTTTTAATGTAGTTTACAATGCCTAAAAGTGTGGGATAAAGAACATCATGAGAACTGCGTATTCTTTATCATTATCTTTTCTCATTGCAGCTGACCTTACCAGTGGGTCCCACCTAGCGTTGTCTTATGACTGTAAACTCGCTTGACGAAGATACACCTTTTACCTTTACATTCCTTGTACCTTCAGGAAGCGTGTCGTTCGTTGCATTGGAATGTCTGCAGCCTTCCTCACGAAGATCGGATCGGGCATCGGATCGATTGATGTGCCCCAACAGAAGGAGGAGGAGGAGGCATGAAGAATCTGCACAGTGATCCACATCTTCATAATCCGATTACATTCCCACCATCTCTCACGAACTCTAGCGGGCATCTAAGGACGTCTCACATTACCGATTTTCATTCCTTACTTTATTGAAGGTTTTGTAGCATCTTGAATCCCATATCTCGCTTATGCGAGGGCTATCCCTCAAATTTCAGTGTATCTTTTTATCTCCATTTTCCTGGACGGTTCGGCTGGATTTCTCCATGTAAATTTAATGTTGCTTCGATCGGCGTTTTATTATTTCGGTAATCACGAATTCAAAAAATGTCTGTAATGATTTTTTTAATCTCTAGTCTTCGATTCTTACGCGCACTTCAATGATCTCTCTCACATATTTCCCTTTCATTTCCTTGAGAATCTCTCCATTTCGTAGTCTTTGTCAGCTCTTATTTGACCATAATCTTACTTTCGTTGAGTATTTATTAATTTATTTAGTTTAGCACCCTGTTTCAAACTGTATACATTCCATCGTCCACCATTTTTCACTATAGTCACTTCACATCATTACTCATTCCCCTTCAAAAATCCATAAACGTGTCACAATTTGTACGGATATCACTGATGAGTACCATCATTCTGACAATCTCCCCCGTTAGCTCCTACTGTATGTTTATTATTTGTAATCATTGATGCAACTATTTATTCAGCCGGTCCCGATTTTAGGCACTCATTATTGTTTCCGGTCTCCGATGAGAGCTTTTCATGTTTCGCGATTTCTTGTTTTACTATCCGATAAATGTCTGAAAAAATACTATGCATCTGTCAAATGTTCTATTGAAGCTGATCGTTTTCTGTACTATGCCCAATTCATTCGCCAGAAACCTCCGAAAATCACCTGAAATTCACCCAATATAATTCGCAGAACCAATAAGCCGATAAGGGCGCTTGCCAGAAGCTGCTCTCCTCTATTCCCATGATCTCTAGCCGATCAGAGAAAGCGAGAGAGCTTGAGAAATGGAGAGAGTCAGAGAAAGCGAAGCGTTTGAGCTGATAGCCAACCATCGAAAAGGCATGAAGTGACGAGAAAAGCGAGTGAGAGATAAGCACTCGGAAAAGACCAGAAGACATGATCGCGAGCTATAGTCCGAGAGCGAGCTCTTTTGAGGGCTATCCCAACTCTAACTTTCACCCTCACAATTTCATTTTGGTACCGTTTCGAGTATCCCCATTTCTGCTACTTCGAAAGTTTGATTTTTTGATTTTCTATTTTTTCAGTTGTTCTTCAAAGGTTATTGAAGACTTGGAAATAGTTGTGATCACCGATATCTTCTTTGATGCGTAGGAAGAATTAATGAACATTGATGTCACCGAAGCCACTCATTTGATCCCAAGTTCTGGATTCACTAGAGCAGACTAGAGCGAGTATCCTTCACGCCACACTTGCGCGTCCCTGAAATCACTTCTTTATTCCTCTTATTGTAAGTCATGCATTTGTGACAGCGGACAGATAGTACGCAAAAAAGAGTCGGATTATTCATCCCTACCACGGCCTCAACACTTCCTTCCCGATTTACTAATCTCCATGTAATTCTCACATACGTACTGAATATTGCTGCCAGGATGGTGAATTCGTCTCTTCATTTCACACACTTTCTCGCAACTCAGACCGGCGAGATAGCAGGCAAAATGAAGAGGCGAGTGCCCGTTCCAACTCTATAATCAACACCTCCCTTTCCGACACTTACTAATCTCAATGTTATTCACTGCCCCGATTCAAGAATGCACTGCCTATCAAACACACTGGCAAAGTTTGCGAACGGGGTCTTTCCCGGACCTGTATTTTTCTCCTGGCGTTGCAATTTTTAAAGATAACTCGAGGCATTTTTTTCATTTGCGCGCCCCTTCTTATCAAATAACTAAATCGTGCACTCTACGTGAAACTTTGTACCATTTCGAACTGGCTCTGAAGTTCCCTAGTGCAACATTGCGTGCTTATCTTCTCTCTTCAATTGCCTTGAATTTTCGAACGAAAGAGATAGCACGGGAAAAGGAGAGAGTGCAGACGACTAGGGTAGATCAGTGCTCTCTTCATAGAAGAGTCTTCTGCCTCCCTCAACCCTCGTCTCCTTCCCCAATCAATGCATCGCGAATCGGGCGCTTCCCATCTTTCTTGGCGCCAGAGCAGACCGGCTTGACCGAATCCCTAATCCCGCCCCCAATCGATACAGCGCGCCGCGCCCTTCCCCGTCTGCGTCTCTCCCTTTCCCATAGTCTCTCGCACCTTCTGACCGACGAGAGAGAGCGCTGATTGAAGAGAGTCCCTAGGAAACATCGCCAGTCAATATTTGCATTGCGTGAGCCGCTTCTGCCGATTCCCAATCGATATAGCGCGGCGCACTTCCCATCTTGTCTGACTCTCTCTATTCCGCATACTCTCTCGCCATCTCTACCCCCAAAGAGGCCCCCTTCCCTCCAGAGATTGATCACTGTGCGCACGTGTTTCGCACGCTTGCGGACTCTTCTTTGAACCTCTTTTATCGTGCGCGATGTGGGAAACGTCGCCAGTCGAAATTTGCATTTCGTGAGTAGATTCTGCCGATTCCCAATTCTGACTATTTCTCTGTACCTGAATCTTGCTTTCCCCATTTCAAATGCTCTTTCACATGCCTGTCTGGCCTTTGATGGCCCATTGCAAATCGTGAAAGTCGTCGTCCAATTTGTACGTTTCTCCATCTTTCCACGTGACTTATCTTATCAGTCCCACTGCGAGACCATTGTTTGAGGTCAGCTCAGTGCGTGCAATGTTCTCGATTCTTCTTGACTGTTCCATCGCATAACTTTGTAAACCTGTTTTATGCGTGATCTTTCTCCAATCTGTCTGACAAGCGAGAGACTGTGTGGAACGGAGAGACGTTCGCTCTCCCCGTTCCACACGCTCTCTCGCCGGTCAGAGAAAGCGAGAGAGCAGGCGAAATGGAGAGAGTCCTTTCCAGTTCCTCCCCTCCTCGAGCAGGCTGGTCCTGCCCGCCCCACCCGACACCACACCATGGTCTACACGCTAAAGTGAGTATCTAATCGAAAATTGAATGGCGTGAGCGATTAGTAATTGTCGACTTTCAAAAAAGGATATGTTTCACGCTTCTTCGAAATTCATGTCGAGAGTGAGATGGATAATTATCTTCTCGCTTATCTCGAAAAATATTTAAAGTCCGTTAGATAGTTGGATTTATCTAGAATACTGTTTTATGCAACTCTATTCGATAAAAGTCATCGTAGTGCTTGTGGTGTAGGAAACATCGCCTATCGAAATTTGCATTGCATGCGCTGATTCTGTCATTTCCCAAATTGCAGATACTACCTCACCGTGGTTACGGTAGTGCTGGGCGGCAGTGCGCAGTTCTACTCGTATGGCGTCGTCAATCCGGCGCAGCGGCTGATCATGGACTGGATCAACCAGACGTACTACGAGAGGTATGGTAACTCGTTTGGTGTGTGGGAGAGGTCGCCTGTCGAAATTTGCATAGCGTGCGGTGATCCTGCTGTTTCCCAATCGTCGCTAGGAAAAATGTGCATTGCGTGAGCTGATTAGTAATCGTCGGCGGTTCTCTGAAAGTCACGCTCACATTCTGTGATCCTCTCTCGAATTTTATTACGTTTCTGCACTGGGATGATAAGAAATTGTACAGGGAGATAAGGCTGAATTTCATGAGCTCATCTCACGAATTGGCATCGTTAAAATGGGCGTGATTGTCTGCCAAAATTTGGGGGCTTTTGGGCGAAAGATCAAAGATCACCAACCATGGTGTGCCATGGAAAAGGTCGCCTGTCGGAAATTGCACTGCGTGTGCCATTTAGTAAAAGCCGCTTGCAGAAACGGCGACGCGCTGGGCGTCACCGAGCTCAACCTCTTCTGGTCGTTCGTCGTGTCGTCGATCGCCGTCGGTGCGATCGTCGGTGCGCTCCTCACGCGGTGAGATTTACTAATGGCTTCCGCGTCGAAATTTGCATTGCGTGAGGTTGATTCTGCCCTTTCCAAAAACATTAAAATCGGCCTTTTTCCATTGTGTGAGCCTGATTCTGCTCTTTCCGACAGCGTGATCTCGGAGCGGTGTGGCCGGCGCAACGGTCTGATCCTCAACGGCGCGGTGAACGTCGTCGGCGCCGTGCTCGAGCTGCTCGCCAAACCGACCAGGTACGGTAGGCGCACCACGTGGTGTGGCCATTGGGAAAGGTCGCCTGTCAAAAATTGCATTGCGTGCGCGAAAGTAGAATCGTCGCCCTTTGCAGGTCACCCGAGCTCCTGCTCGTGGGCCGTTTCGTGCTGGGCGTGAACATGGGCCTGACCTCCGGCCTCGTGCCGATGTACCTCATGGAGATCACGCCCGCCTCTTCGCGTGGTGTGGCCGGCACACTACACCAGGTGCGACGTTTACTAATTCCGTGGTGTAGTCGTGGTGAAACGTCGATTTTTGCATTGCGTGAGGCTAAGTAGTAAACGTCGCCCTCACTCAGGTGGCCGTCGCCTTCTCCGACTGGTTCTCGCTGCTTATCGGACTGCCGGAGGTGAGTCAGAGATGCAGAATCCGTCTCTTCATCCTCGTGTCAGAGTGTCGCGAGAGAGCACGCGAAGTGAAGAGACGAATTCTTCATTCTGCCAAGCCCATTTCTTCTGTTTCACCCATTCCTAGGTTATGTTTCACGAAAGGGTCGAAAGGGGACATCTGCACCCCACATCGCTAATGTAGATGAAGTCTAGGACATTAAATACTGTCAAAATGTTCCGAAGCTCCGCCCTCTTTCTCTCACAGGTGCTCGGTTCGGCCGTGCTGTGGCCGTTCGCGTTCGCCTTTCCGGGTCTGTTCGCCCTCCTGCTCGTTCTCGTGCTTCCCTTCTCACCCGAATCCCCCAAGTACCTCATGAGCACGAAGAAGGACCGAATGGTGAGCTTTTTTGCATTGCGTGAGGCGGTTCTGCGATTTACTAAAAAGCAGAAAGTGCAGCACCACGGACTGATTTTGCATGTTTACAGCTTAGAAATACGATGGTGTGCCCATAGCTATTCGTCGCCTGTCGAATTTTGCACAGCTTGCGCTGCTCTGATATACGTCGCCCTGCAGGGCGCACTCGACGCGTGCCGTTCGCTGGTCGGCCACGACGCCGCGCAGCACATGTACGAGGAGCTGGTGAAGGAGCACATCCAGGAGCAGGTGCGATCTTTGATCTCTGGGGATCGTAGTTTGCTCTTTGATCTTTTACATCGCGAGTTTGTAGTTTAACTGTAATCGTCCAAGGTTGAAACTGTAGTCTGGAACGTCGATGTCCAATCATTGATCAGTATATTGGCGTACACTGCCCCTCTTTCACATTAGTATTAGAACCGCAACTCTATCTGTCATCGCTTCTTTGATATTTCACTGATTCTAGTAGACTACTTGAAGAGTATTTGAAGTTCGCACGTGCTGTTTGATCCAATGATAGTTTTCTGTGATCTTTGGCCTTTCCAATGTGATCTCTGATCTTTGATCTTTGCCAGGATCAAAGTCCGGCGACGTTCCGTGAGCTGTTCACGTCGCCGCAGCTCCGCGTGCCTCTGGCCGCCGCAGGTGAGGTTTGATCTTTGAGGACTATATTTATTGCTGAAGGCTTTCTGACAACCAGGAAAAAGTGCAAACCAAGAATCTCAATTTTTCAAAATTCCTTAAAAATCTTTCGGTTGTGTTTCACGTCATAGCCAAAGGTGCTGGTCGTCGCGTAATGTCAGTATCAGTTGGTTGGGGGGGGGCGTCACAATAAACAAACTTTTTTTCTGGCGTGCCCGTAGTAAACGTCGCTTGTCGAATTTTGCACAGCACACACAATTTTTTTTGCACACAATCGTCGCCCGCAGGCATCGTGATGCTCGCGCAGCAGTTCACCGGGTGCACCGCCGTGTTCGCCTACTCGACGGACATGTTCGTGAACGCCAAGCTGGACCAGTGAGTTTCTTGTCGACTTTCCCGTTGCTTGTGTCGTTTCTGCGCTTCCCGAAAGGGCAGAAACAAATACACCACTAAAAATAAATCTCAGAGTGACGGCCCGGTTCGCGACGCTCGCCATCGGCATCGCCTACTTTGTGTTCACATGCTCGGCGCCGCTGCTGATCGAGCGGGTACGGTAGCGTGTGGTGTGGCGTGGTGTGGTCACTAGGAAACGTCGCCTGTCGAATTTTGGATAGCGTGAGCGTTTTTGGTAATCGTCGCCCTCTGTCTCAGGTCGGTCGTCGGCCGCTGCTGCTCTTCCAGCTGTCCGCCTGCTTCGTGTCCCTGCTCGCGCTCACAATATTCACCGGCCTGCAGACCTACTCCAAGGTCGGTGATCTTTGATCTTTGATCTCTGATTTTTAATCTCTAATCCTTGATCTTTGATCTCTCCTCAGGTGTCCTGGGCGTCGTACGGTACGATCGGTGCGCTCGTGGTGTACATGTGCGTGTACGGCGTCGGGTCGCCGATTCCCTGGATGATCACCGGCGAGCTGTTCAATCAACGAGTAAGTGTTTGCGCCATTGCGTGTGCCGATTCTGCGATTTGCGAATGCGGTGCACGCAAGATCACTCATGTTTATTCTTGACAAGAATGAATCATCAAAGACTGTCATACCGTGATTTGAAGAATGTCTGAAACATAACCGGCCAGAGCAAGTCAAAGAGTCTTAGTCAAAGACCAAAGACCACAGATCAAAGACCAAAGATCAATCCCCATTCTCCAGTTCCGATCGTGCGCCGTGACAGTGAGCGTGTTCATCGCTTGGTTTCTCGCCTTCCTCACCTCGACGGCGTACCTGCCCTTCTCCCAGGTACCAATTTTCGCATTGCGTGAGCCGATTCTGCGATTTGGAAAATCGCAGAAGAAAAAGCGATGTGTTGTGTTGGGTACTGTAGTAATGCGCTTAGATTACGGTAACAGAAGGTTGATAAAACAAGAACTTCGGTTAGTAGTCCGCTTATCTCCAATTATTCCAGGTAAAGTAGCGCTGAACGTTTTCTTACCCTCATAGATCTGAATAATCTCGCAGCTTTGATATCTGATCCAAAGCTGCCGTAGCAGCCACCCCTTTACCACTTATCCATCTTTGGACACGATTTCTGCCGATTTTTTCCAGAAATCAATAACCTACCATTTTCTTACCGTATACGGTATCCCTTACCCTATCGTTTTCCAGCTTGTCGGTGTCACCTTCTCCTACCTGCCGTTCCTCGTCGGTCTGCTTGTCTCGACCACCGTCATGTTCTTCCTTCTGCCCGGTACGGTATTATGGTCGGGTACGGTAGTTAGGGAACGGTAGCCCGGACTACGGTATGGAACCGATACGACACTAGAATGCTCTTGCTCCTGCCCGGTGGGTTACGGTCTGGGCACGGAAGTCCAGAGTATGATAGTAAGAATTATGGTAATAAAGAGTTCGGTAGTCGGGGTACGGTAGTCTGAATTGTTGTTCCGATACAAACAGGAGAGTTCTTCCTCCTCCCCGGTACGGTGGTTAAGGTGTACGGTAGTATGGAGTACTAAATGCTAAGATATTTTTCACAAGAATACCAATACTATTTGTTGAATCTATCGCGCTCAAACCTTGTATACTCCTTGAAACATAACTCAATGCTGTCCCTATAAAGAAGAACAATATCGGGAACTATTTGATCTTTGATCTTTCAGAGACGCGTCATCGTGCGCCGTCGGAGATTCTGGAGGAAGTGCGGGAGCGGTCGTCATCGCTAGCATCAGGAAGACCATGGGAGGCTGTCACTCACACTCGCCCTACGAGTAGACAGGAAATGCAGAGGTACTGTAGTCTAATCTTTGGTTTTGAACTCTGAACTCTGATATCTGTACCTTGGTATGGTAGTCGTAAGGAAGAGTATGTTTCGGGGTACGGTAGACGATTTGCCCAGGGGGGATGATATTACAAAACGAATCGGTAGGAATACTGCATTCGCGGTGTATGGTATATCTTCGTAAAACGCAGCAATGGTACAGTAGGCAGCAAATGGTAAGCGATTGAGACAATCTGGAACAGGGGAGAAGCGATAGATATCAGTGCGCGCTACAGCCCGGTAGACATGAGCCCGCGTGGCCTAATGGATAAGGCGTCTGACTTCTAATCAGAAGATTGTCGGTTCGATCCCGGCCGTGGGCTTTCATCTTTTGCCTTTTTTTTGGAAGATAATTATTGCATTTCAGGCTCATTGAGCATTCGGATGAGCACTCGTACGCATCGATCGAAAACGTCTCGAGTCCGTCCGAGGGTCGATATTGATTGGAAGTACCGTAACCCCGGATCGACAGTATACCGTAACCTTGATCGACAGTATACCGTAACCGATAGATCAGATTGTGTCATGTAGTTTGCTCGCATTTCCCTTAGATAGATAGAGTAGTCTTTTGATTGTTGTGTTTTAGATATAATATCGAGTTTTGATTCGTTTCCCGAGTAATGATTTCATAGATTAATTAAGTTAATCAGTCACGTGTCTACTAATTACGGCGAGTTTACTGACCCGTTTTTCCTCATTTATTAAATTTCACAAAATTCTCACTTTACATCCTCGAATGTCTTTCAACCGAATAAACAATTGTGATCAGTAGACTCTTAAATTATTGAACTATTCTTTGACTGAAATTTATTTCTCCAGTAACTGAACTAATATCAACAACAAGTAGCAGATGATTATAAACTTGAGTGAACTAACAATAAGCTTTCAAGTCACCTAGAAGTCTCGGTGTATACTACGTTCTATACCAATATCATGACAAAAAGATGATGATTCAACACCGGCAATATCATCACTGAAAGTAACACTTGGGGCCTTATCAGCAAGCTATTAAACGGCATAGATATTCATCTGTTTTCTTTCGAGCCGACAGAAATCGCATACCATAACGCTCACATTACATTCCATTGTCTATCCAGGCCCTCTCGAGTGCAAAAGGGTTACATTATGAAAAAAATCTCTTATTTTCCCGAACGACTTCCCCCAATTACTCTCGGTTTGTTCGCGGGATTTTAAAAATTCGATTTTGAAGCCCTTGTCGAGTTCTCCTAATTTCTCAAATTGTCGTAGAAATAGGTATAGAATAATGTGTTTTTTTTAATTTTTCGAATTTCATCTTCATCTAAATTGATCTTTTCCGCTCAATCACCATTTTACGTCTAATTTCTCCGACAGAGCAATTTTTGATTTGTTTGAGGTAACGCCATGGGGTTCGTCCACCTGCTACTGTTTCTATTGTGTGTTGGAGGCGTGTGCACGTATACTTTCACTTGTGAGGAGATGCTGTACCATGTTGGTTATTGTCGTTCTCTACAATTGACAAATTATTACATTTGATCATGTGAAGTATGAATTCAGTTCAATCGCGGCACTATCGATGACGAGATTACACACGCTTGTGTGATATTACCGGACGGGGTAAGATCTGCAAAGTATTTCGAATTATTTAATTAGAAATTGCGTTTCATGCTTTTTTGCAGAACAGAAACGTGGAACAGCTCAAGAAGTTTCACCTTACTTCGCACTTGAGGTCATTAAATAGATTTTTGTTAGCAAAAATAAAATATATTAATTAAATGATGATAACATCAGTTTTGCGGACATCTTCAACGCGCCCGGACACTGTGTGAAGAGGGCTAATGCAAGTATTTTGTTTATATTTGGAACCCGGATTTCGAGAAAATATTGCATACGTTTACCGTCGATGAATAGGCACTGCGATCTCGCTTGGCATTTATTTCCTTTGCGAACATTCGATATTTGTGATTACAAAGAGAATGAGATGATCCCAGTAGATGATATATGATATGATAATGATGATCATTTGAGGGTGTTGCATGGCAACCTCGGGTCGACGACGGGGCTGTATGCAGTCCGGAATTCATTCTAATCGAGGCCACGGAAGAACCGTTTCTAATCATTCCTGGAGCAGAAGTGAGTTACTACAGCTTGAGAAATGATACCGTCGTCTCTTCATTTTGCACACTCTCTCGCCCGTCGGTTGACGAGAGATTGTGCGACATGAAGAGACGGCGGTGTCATTTCGCTCTATCAGTTACTAATTGATTCTATCCTGCATGTCCAGACAAAAAAGGTTGCGCATCGCGCGAACATTGTGCTAGTATTCATCAATTCGTATCTACACGCCAATGTCATGAAAGACCTTGTTCGCACGAATCCTTAAAGAAGGCGTCCCACGAATCGCTCGGGCGATTATGCAAAGTGAGGAGTGAGAGGGCGCGCTCTCCTCATTTCGCACGCTCTCTAGCACGTTGCCTGCGCGCGCAAGGTCGCTTGGAACGCAGCCAAATGCTCATATCTCAGTTCAAACGAAAATTGAAGACATGCGTTTCGAAGAGTTTCGAGAGTGTTATCGGGAAGCCACGACCCACCATCTCACATCGAGAACTCAGTTAGTCAGATATTCGTGGGACACCTCCTTTAAAATTGATCTTGAAAAGGAGAAGTTTCTTGAAGAGATGTGGCTAAAAACTTACAATGATGGGTCTTTGAAGACGATAGTTTGTTTGACTCTCTCAATTTCCCTTTTTAGCCTGATACACATGTTCTTGGCGGCGGCAGTGTCGTGCTCGTCGTTCCTGAAACTGGCATGTGGATAGGGAAGAAGACATGTGTTGGGCAAGGTATATTTTCGCAAAGAGCAATGCCGGTTGATAAACCGATTAATGGGTTTTGAAGAGTTTTGCTAGACATACGTTACTCACAATCAGTCCAGGCAACGTCACCTTCTCCACTGGAGCCGGCATCGAGGAGCCTGGATTGGACGTGCAGTATCGCTCGTGGCCGTATGTCTCAATTAGAGCTCAAATTATGAGCCTCAATCTCTTCATTTCACACAGTCTCTCGCCCAGTCGAGTGTCATATTTGAGCTCTAGTCTCAATACAATATTATAAAGCTTTCATTGCTTGCAGTGAAGATATCAGATGGGCCTCAGCATTGATGTGAAATAATTACTAGTTGTTTCCATTCCCATTTTTTATGAGAAAAAAAATGTGACAAAACATAATAATTAAAGGTGCCACTCGATCCCCGTCCGCATCGATGTCTTCGACAGTGTGATCACCGTTAAAGTAGATGCGAACACCCAATTTACGATGCAGACCTCGAGCTACATCGGACCGTACAATTGTGAGAGCGATTTGAAGCGATGTCTGGTAAAAGAAAAGAAATGGTAGAAGAAAAGGAGCAGAAGAAAAGGCTTTTAAAATTGACCTTCGGCAAAGAGTTTGCAAAGCTAAATAGTGGATGGAGTAGCGGAAACTATCGCAAAAGTCTGATACAGAATTCAACCTGTAAACGGTCTATATTATTTTAGCCGCTCGATCCGGCAATCATTTCGCCGTATTTTCGAGTGGGCGCAGTAACGACCGGCAGAATATGGAAGGGTACTACAATCACGCGAATTTCAAGATGGATAAGGAGTAGGATTTTGACAAATTTATTCCAGGGAATGTTTTTTTCCGGATTTTTCTTGACGATTTTTTTCAGAGAACGAATAAAACGAAACAAGCAAAAGATCAGTATTTGTTTAGTGATGAAGTAACCGTGAACATGGACTTCACATTCGATTCGGCGAACTCTGGGTCGGTTATTCTGAAGAAATCAGCTGATGGAGCGATGGAGAAGTGGGTTTTGACAAGGAATATTTTAGAATACTGGAGAATGAGCACTTGTGATGCTACTATAATAATCGCGTTTTTCTTAGTTTTTACAACGGCCAATACTCGGAGAACTTCAACACCAAATACTTTGAGGTAAATAATTAAAATATTTAGCTTGTCAAAATATTTTGTATAGATTCAATGGGCGCCCAAGCCTCTAAAACCAGACGAGATATACTACAATGAGGACAAGATGGTTGTTGACATATTCATCGGACCTCAGGGTAAGTTTTCTCCGTATTTCTAAAGAAAGAATCGCGGAAATTAAATTTTATAAATAACTTCACCATTTTCAGCCACTGTGCCACCTCCCGTCGCTTCAAAGGGTAATTATATTAGCATTTTCATTGTACTTTTCTAGTGGAAATCTTTACTTGCATGTGTCAAATATTTTTTTATCTCAAAAAGTGGGCGGAGCCTAATCTCAACCATTGTAGATGAGTACTGCAACTGTGCAGTCGACAAATTCGGATTTCCGGATGGCTGGAAGTACAACGATATCTGGCTGGATGTTGTGATTGTTCTCGATACATCAGATGCCATGGGCGAGCGGGCGCTGGTGGATGTGAGTTAGGGTCTGTATTGGATAAATTGACGGTTGATTGTGGGAGTTAGAACGCTGCGAAACCAACCTTTCCCAATGCGTGATGCGCGTACAAACCAGTGGGTACGAGAAACCAGAGTCAGCTTATGCTCTGTGAAGGAGGAATGATAATGATTACCTGATTTTCCGACTCTAACTGTAGTCAAATGTTGTCCTTTACGTTCTCTCAAGCATGTCTGATGTTAGAGAAGGAAAGCAAAGATTGAATTGACAGGCTTCATCCCTCATCGAGTCCCTCATGAGCGACGGTGTGGACGTCTTCCTCATCACTGATACAACATCGGATTTCTACACGAGAGTAGGAGTGATCACCGTGGCGGATACGGCGGAGGTAAGTAACAACGTTAAGGAGGGAACTGGGATCTTCATACTCAGTCGGTGACGGACAGGGGCTGATTATTTTCTTCATCACCGATCTGACCGCGGATAGGTCAAAGGTTCATGAATTGATGTATACTGATGATGTTATTTGTTCCAACCTGCCGGGAGTTTGCTCGGCAAGCACAGGACGTATTATAGGTTCTCTACAATCTCAACATGACTAAGGCCGACAAGGTTACTGCGTCTGTCAAGAATGGAGTTAAGGAAATGAACTTTGAAGCGTGAGTCTTTCATGGAAATCCTATGAATGCCGCTTGAAAAGGTATGAAAGAACGTGATTTGCAGAGCATACTCGTCGGCCCTCGACATGCTTAGTGATGGGTTGGTGAGGCAACCGAATAGAGCTGACACTCGTCAAGTAGTCTACTTCATGACGAACTCTGACCCGTGAGTGATATCGTTTACTTTTTTGTTTACTGTTTGCATTTTGAGGGGATCCCTAGCAATGATTCTTGCACATACGCTTTGAATTATGCGTTTACTTTACCTTCTTGTTCTTCATTTTAGGAAAGGAAACATCGCTCCGATCAGTTCATTTAAGTACTCGCAAGGAATAGTTATCATCGATAGTAAGATTTCATAAGGAAAAATGTATTCACTTTGCATTTTCAGACTTCGTTGAAGAAGGATCAAGTGAGATTGCGGGCTTGAAGGACCTGGCCTCGGCGGGATATTTATTCACGAATAGCAATTACATGCAGGGACTGCAGGCATTTTGCAAAGGTTTGTGAGTAGGGCTGTCAGGGTGAAGAATCCGTCTCTTCATTCCGCGCGAAGAATTCCTCTCTTCAATGAAGAGACGAATTCTTCGCACTTTGTGAGTTGACTTCCATTTGGGTGACAAAAGGGTGAATAAAATTGAATACACTTCTGTTCAGCGAATTGCTTCTGCAAATCGTATGATGATTCCTATACAGGCTCCGATCCGGCAATTCAGGCTTCGGGTGAGCTGTTTTTTATTGTGTTCCAACATCATTACAGCAAGAGAAAAGGGAGAGGTCTTGCATCGAACAGCAAACGTGAAAAAATTGCAAATTATAAGAAATTCGTAGTGGTTTTCAATCGGAATCTTTCTGAACGGGGTTAAGTGGGTAGAATTGGGAAAATAGTGGCAAAAGGTATGCTGTCCGCAGGATTCGAACCTGCGCCCACAGAAGTGGACTGCGACCTGAACGCAGCGCCTTAGACCACTCGGCCAGAACAGCTCATGCTCTGGGCCTTCTGGGCGCTCGCTATCACGCGCTCTCACTTTCCATGACACACACGGAAACATATGTTTCCACGTGCAACAGAGTCTCTCTTCTGGCTCTCTTCGAAATGAAGTGCACGGAGTGAGAGAACCTGACCATTCCTGGTAACAGGTGTTTTTGTTTTTGTTGTGATTGTTATTGTTTTTAAATTTAATTTCGAATTTCAGGAGGTTGCTATCGTGCCTCGACCGCGGGTGTTCCCTTTGCCAGAGCGAAGAGTTCCTGTGCGACTGACGGAGGAATCATTGCGACCATTCATGATGATGAGAAGGGAATGTTTTTGCAGCAGTGTCAGTTATTCACTTGGAACTTGAAATTCAAGAATAGGTCCCTCGAATAGGTTGATCGCTGCGTAGGTCTTGCGAGGAACTAAAAAAGTTAAAAAAGTTTACATTTATTTTTTGCAGTGATGTCCAAATCAGCATCAAAGTCGGACTACTACTGGATCGGCTACGAGAAGTTGGACAAGGAAGATTGGCAGTGGGAAGATCAAGTAACTTTGATTTTTTTATTAAATTTAAAAAAAAAAAGATTACTGTTAAAACCCACGTATTTGCCAATTTTAGTGGAAAATTAAAATTTTACAATCTAGAAACCCCTACCCTAACTGGGGGAATTCCAGTATTCACTGTGAAGTAGTTAGCCTTGTTCAGCAAAGTTTGCTTAGATAGTATACTAGTGTGTTTTCGAAATTTGCATACACTAAGGGACCATCAAATGCAGTCATTTCAGTCCACAAACCCCTACACTAACTGGGGTCCGCATGAGCCGAGCTCGTCATCAGTTGCCAATTGCGCGTACGTAGATGCAACTACGATGAATCAGAAATGGTCGGAAATATTTATTAACTTTCCATTACAAAAATATTATCGTCGATCAGCATTTCGCATGTGGTTCTTAGAGCGATCTAATTTATTATTGTTGCTATTTTGTTTTTATATTTTTAATAAATATAATAAATATTTCAGGGGCGCGGGCAACTGCCAGATCGGCTTCCCCTACGTGTGCGAGTTCGCTCCGTGCTCAGTGGGCAGGAAGTGTTGTTGAGCAAGAACATACCTCAAAAACAGTCCGAGTGTCTTGATTTTCCATGTTCTGCATATCTCTCAGTAAAAGAATACGAACATAAGAACAATTATTTATATGTGACTTCTCATCAGATGTTGTGTTCTGTCGTGGAATGTCTCTTGAATCACCAATCGAAACCGTAATGCGCCCTCCGTAAACTCTAGAGCCTTGCTAGGTCATCCTGGGTCGATCTCTATCGCATCTGTCGATTCCGGAAAACAAGATCAGTTCATCTCAATCGTTTCCTCGGTATATTCGAGTGTGTTGTGTCATATCCTAGATACGATTGTCGATTATTCGAGCATCTCTATCTAACAGAGAAAGATGAAATTGTCAGCCAGACGAAATAGTTATAGAACTATAGTTCGGTCCATTTTCACGTTCTTGCGGATTTTGAATTAATTGAACAATTTCGTATGCGCTAGCCAGATAAGAATGTAGTTATTGTTCTCTGTCCGTCATCAATCTTTCTCTCATTCAGATTTCTACTGCTGACTCATCAACAGAGAAACTCTATCGAAGCTTTCTCTATTCTCATCAAAACATACACAGCCTCGCCGTGCCAGGCGCGGTGCTACTCTCCTTCTCAGACGAGAGTTCGAGGGAGTTGAAGAGACGCCCTCTGATGTTTCCTTATCCCCTTTTATTACTTCAGTCCCAACTGAAGACACGAGAGATAAGAGAAGTTTATGAGAGTGAAGGCAGTCTAAGGATAATCTGATACTCTCCTTAATTCACGTTATATTTCGCCAATCAGAGAGTGGGACAGTACGAGAAAGGAAGAGAATGAGACACGATCGATGTTAACCGGATGAACATCGTTCAGGAATAGCTCCAGAATATCCAGCGGAGCCAAGTGGAAGAGAAGAGCGACTATCGATGTTGACTATAGTCACTGACAAGAAGAATAGCCGAGGTATAAGACATAAAATAGACGTTCTAATCCTCGAATCCCTTTGACTATATGTCCTTTCCCTTCTCTTAGACGTCTTCGCTTCATCTGATAAAAAGGGAATCAATATTTATTCGACATGATTTTACAACTAAGATCACCAGCGTTGTTATAGAGTTGTGGTATTCTTCGGAGGCAACGTTACTATTCGAGGTACTATTCATAATTGTGTGAGGTCGAACAAATATCAAAAATGAAACTAAAGGAATGGAAACTCGATTCGAGTCAAAGGAGGAATATAAAAATTTGAATGATAGAGAAATTATGAAACGTAGATGAAATTCGGCTACATAGTAGCGTGAAAATAAAAGGGAATAGATAGTAGATACTGTATGAGTTAGAGTGAACATCAGTTGGTAGTTTACTTTGTCTTCTCGTCCAAGAAGCTTGAGACCTCTTTGTAGACCATCTCAGTTGCCTCTCTCGCCTCACTCGACTTGCGTACCATCTTGCTCTCGACTTCACCCTATAAAACACATCCTTGGTGATGAATTGGATAAATGTATGTAGTTAAACGAATTAAGATATGCAATGTAAACTGTAGAAGATAAGTTCGTAATCACCTTCTTTGCTGATGACGTCGACGCAATAGTCGAGGAGGTGTTTCCGCCCAGTGGGCGTCCATGATTTCGAATCAGAGGGAGGAAAGAAGGCAGTTTAGGGGAACGACTCTCTGCCTCGTTCGGAATAGTTTTGCGCGCCGGCTCGTCGTGAGGCACTCGGAGTTGAGGGAGAAGCACCTTTTTCTTAGCCAGTATAATGGCTTTCCTTTTTTCCTTGACTTCGGTCCTCAGAGCGTTGTTGACCTCATCGGAAGTCACTCCGAAGTAATCGCATAGAGGGTTGCGAGGCATCTTATTCTCGGCATGGCCAGTATGGGAGATGTTTCCAATAGGCGGTAAAAATGGGGAACTGGAACTATTCCGTTTAAGGCTATTGATGAGACCGGAGAAAGAGGACATTAGTCGGGAAGAGAAGGACTGAGGGGAGGGATGAATGAGATGAGAGATCTGGGGGATAGAGACGATTCTCTAGAACTTCTCTGCGGATCTCTCTATTCCCCATTCTCTCTCATGCAATATGCGCCCTGGAAGGCGGGGCTTGGAAAAATATGTGGAAACATTACACGAAAACAAGCACTATTAGTCATTGTTATGAAGCCCGAGTGGAATGGCTTTACAGCCCATGGAGATCAAATATGACTGATGTAATAAAAATACGCTAAAATTCATTTGTGGTTGTATTCTTTCATGGAATACTGCAAATGGCAGCTTATCATTTCGAACTCACGAGTCTTATCGCCACATGTTTTAACGCACAAATCCTCGAATGCACAAAAAATGATATCACGTTCCATCAAATTAAATCATAATGGATTGAAATGTATTTCCTATCTTTCGCCCTTCTCTGATGGAGACTCCGAGGAGAATAAGAAATTGAGAGCATACAAATATAAAGTTTGCATGTGAAATTTCCCGAAATATCTCGATTACTAATAGACGAAAGGCAATATCTAATGTAATATTACATACATTATGCGTGTTTGGCTGACTATAAATACTCTAATGCTGGGGATTAGTTCTCGAACGAGTTTCTTATGAAGGAAGTGATATATTCTACGCATATTTAAATGAAAATGATTAGACATTGTCATTGAGCCTTTGCGAAAACAAGGTTATTTATGTAAAAAGGTTGATCCATATAGAATGAGGATTAAACAGCGCATCTCGGTTGGCACGATTAAGAGGATTAACGGTGATGGCTAGCCGTATTCCCGATGTTTGCTCAAAGTTTGAGCATATTATGTCCTCAATGTGTCCATAATGAATGAAACCTGCGTAAAAAGAAATATGAGGTCGATTGCGATAGAATCAGACAAAATCGACACAGGTCTGGCACAGGGCAAAAATGTCAACTCTCTGAAACTATGCGTTTTGGGGTTCTTGAGGGTTCTGATGACGATGGGCATTTTTGTTTTGGCCACAGAAGCCTCGTTGGCTCCAGACGACGTCACGTCGAAATCGATTTTTGGCCATTAATTCGGTTCCTGGTCAAGCTAAATTTACGTTAGTATGTCCAAAGGGTCAGAATTTGATGGCGATCATTACGGAATATTTCATTTTTCATTATTTTTATTAATTATTTTGTAAAATGGAACTTTCTGCAAACTACAGTGTAATAGTGGAGAGTAGCATAGATCAGACCGGAATGCCACGATGATTCCAAATCTGTTTTACACTTGAAAATCCATCATGCACCTAAGGATTTATTCAACTTTTAGTGTACCTGGCTTGTAAGTAAATTTGACCATCCTTCCCCTTGTTGACTTCCTTCCTCTGATCGATCGGAGTTTCCATCCCGAGGGAGGCGAGAGAGCAGGGGGAATCGAGAGAGCGCAGAGATAGGGAAGAGGTCATGGAGGAGAGACTCGGGTAGATCAAAAGATCGGAAGCCAGCAAGAGGGAGGATGGTACAATTTACTTACAAGCTTGTACACTATAAGTTGAATAAATCCTTAGGTGCATGATGGATTTTCAAGTGTAAAACAGATTTGGAATCCTCGTGGCATTCCGGTCCGATCTATGCTACTCTCCACTATTACACTGTAGTTTGCAGAAAGTTCCATTTTACAAAATAATTAATAAAAATAATGAAAAATGAAATATTCCGTAGTGATCGCCATCAAATTCTGACCCTTGGGACATACTAACTTAAATTTAGCTTGATCAGAAACCGCAATAAAGGCGAAAAATCGATTTCGACGTAACGTCGTCTGGAGTCAACGATGCATCGGTGGCCAAATTGAGACTGTCCATCGTCATCAGCACCTTCGAGAACACCAAATCGCAAAGATTCAGAGGATTGATATTTTTGGTCTGTGCCAACCCTTGTTCGATTCTATCGCGAACGGCCTCATATAACATATGAGCCCGTTCGCGTAAGAATCGGACAATTCATGATGTATCTGGCACAGTCAAAAAAGTTCGATTCTCTGAAAATTCGTGTTTTGGGGTTCTCGGGGGTGCTGATGACGATGGTCATGTTCATTTTGCATAGTGAGCCACCGTTGGCTCCAGATGCCATGTCGTCGAAATCAGTTTTTCTCGCTTTTCTTTTTTCAAAAATAGCTAATTTTAGGAGAGTATTTTAGCCGGGGTGAAATCGCATGCCGAACACATTTGTATATTTCATTTTTCATAATTTGCAAAAATAACTTTGTAATAAGGAAGTTCTCGTAGAGTGTAAAGTTACCGGGGAAAGTAGCATAGATCGGATCGGTATTCTTCGAGGATTCCAAAAATATTTTTTTCTTAATTTTCCTGCGTGCCTGAATGGATTTATGAATTATATAGTGTAGCGTCTTGTAAGTAAATTGAGCCATCCTTCCACCTGTTTAGCCCGTGATCTACCTTGTTCGGAGGCTGTAAACAAGTCGAGTCTCTCCTTCCCATCGATCCATTCCCTTCCCACACGGTGCTCTCCTCCTTTCCCCTACTCTCTCGCCGAGGAGGAGTAGGGGGAGGGGAAGGGATCGATCGGAAGGAGAGACTCACCTGTTTACAGCCTCCGAACGAGGTAGATCAAGGTCTAAACAGGTAGAAGGATGGCACAATTTACTTACAAGACGTTACACTATAAAAGTCATAAATCCTTTCAGGCACGCAGGAAAATAAAGATAAAAATATTTTTGGAATCCTTAAAGAATACCGATCCGATCTATGCTACTTTCCCCGGTAACTTTACACTCTACGAGAACTTCCTTATTACAAAGTTATTTTTGCAAATTATGAAAAATTAAATATACAAATGTGTTCGGCATGCGATTTCACCCCGGCTACCATACTCGCTTAAAATTAGCTATTTTTGAAAAGAAGAAAAGCGAGAAAAACTGATTTCGACGACATGGCATCTGGAGCCAACGATGGCTCAACATGCAAAATGAATATGCCCATCGTCATCAGCACCCCTGAAAACCTCAAACTGCAGAGTTACAGAGAATCGAACTTTTTTGACTGTGCCAGCTCTTGTTCGATTCTTTCGCGAACGGCCTCATATGATGAAATGACTGAACGTAGATTAGAATACTACGGAAGAGTATCGAATATGATTATGTTGTGCGATCATTGCCTTTGTCTCCTTCAAACGATCACATTGTCTTCTGCGGTGTTAAAATCTTGGAAAAGTAGATGGAAAAGTAGAAAGTAGTGTTAATTTTCAAGCTAGGGACGGCTACGATGTTTACAGATGATCAAAACAATTCACAAGTTTATGCGTAAACGGAAGCTTACCCTACCCCATTTCATGTTTTCAATTTAGTTTTTCAAAAATAATATCAAAATAAAGAGAAAAACAGCAAAATAAGGAGGTACGAATCCCGACGTTTTGTGTTCAAGCGGAGCGCATCGCCTTTCAACCTTTTTACCAAACTATCGCAAACTGAAAAACAGTGAATATATAAAAGTACTATTATCATGCCATTCTATAGTATGAAAATGTTATCTGTCTCTTCTCCAATTACCAATGCATATTTTAACACGCTACAAACAATATAGAAGAGCCCATACATCGAATAGGAAGCAAAGTACTCAACGGGTTACGGTAACTCAATATTCAATGATTAATTGCTCGAAAACGGCCTAGAGATTCTTGTTCATTTTTTCTCGGGCGATGTTAAATGCGAAATATAAAAAGATGTTAAAAAATGGAGAAGAATCTCTAGGCCGTTTTTGAGAAATTCATTGAAACTCATTTTTACAACGGTAAAATGCTCAACTTTGATGACGTCAATTTTGAACAATTTTAATTTACATTTATTTTCACGTACATTTTCGTTTTCTGGGGCTCATAATTGATATATTCTGGAAAGATTAAGTCTCAATGATAAATTATAAAAACTCGGCATTTTTCTTCGCCTCTGTGTGAGCTTGCTTTTGCACTTTTCCACATATTATCTTGCTTCGTATTTGCTCAGTATGCTTACTTATTAATCTATGAAAACAGAAATATTGAATTTTGCGTAAAAATATATTAAAAACAATTATTTATAAAGTGAAACATTTTGAATTAAAGATTACGGTAGATTGAAAAGAAAAACGTCGGAGGGTGTAGTCCAATATTGCGTACTCCAAAATTAGCGCCGCCGTCCCTATTTCAAGCATGGAAAAGTGTAAAAATAGCACACGTTTGAATTCCCGCATTTTTCGTAACTCAACTCCCCGTGATCAAATCGTCACCAAATTGCAACGGTGATCTCTAGACGTCATAACAAGCTTATCTTCCAATTTTTGAGTCAAACGGACCACGGGGAGCAAAGTTACGAAAATAGCGGGAATTCAAACGCGTGCTACTTTTACACTTTTCCATATCTGAAAATTAACACTACTTACTACTTTTCCAAGATTTTAACACCACATTGTCGAATCGTCCTAGAAAAATTGAAAAAAATATAACTTTTATTTGAATCTATCGCATGAAGATTAATTTATCTTCACTGAATCTAAAAAAATTTCTGAAGATCTCTCCGTCCTATCGCTGGTGAATATACTTGTATATCATATATCTTATATATCACCCTGGTGCTAGGCGTGTTGATCATTCCGCCCATAGCCAGACTCAGTGATAGTAGCCCATTTTAGTTATTTTAAAGATCCTGTTTCATTTACGAAGTTTTGAATTTATCTGTCGTTTCTTGCTTATTCTTCGCATTTTCAATTTCTATGATTATCTAAATGAATGAAAATCATAGGTAATTGATACAATCTTTATCGAATCTCCACCCGTGACGTCATAATCACCCTGGTGCTAGGCGTGTTGATCATTCCGCCCATCGCTAGGCTCATTGATGAATTCCTGCCAGCCTCCGAATTTCTCAACTGGTCGACATCGAGGCGCTCGAGAGCGATGGACATACGCTGGAATATTATTTTTAAATAAAAAAGATTGTAACAAAACTGAAGATGCTTATTCTGAAAGATAATCGATCTTATTTTTATAGAATTTACCTGCTGATCGGGCTGCTTCTCTGTGGCCGAGGCGCTTTGCGTGTTGGTGACGTTTGGAGCGACCCTGCGCATTAATTTATTTGTATTATTTAAAATTTAAAAAAAAAGTACGGACATAATGTAACGTAATTGTCGACAAAATTCTAGACTGGGAAAGTATTTTTGTTGTGAGAATTCGCTCACCCGATCCTACTCGGTACGTGTCGATGCAGTCTCGCGAAGGAATAGATAGCGTACGATAGACACTGATAGGCGGAGAGCTCAAGATAATTAATTAAATAAATACTATTAATTTAATATGTTATGCAAAATAGAAACGAACCATGTGGACAACGTCCGATACCGTGCCGTAGACGCCCCCTGAAATAAATTGTAAAGAGTAACCAATAAGAACAACATCGATCACATCAGAAACTGTCTCAATATGAATCCACTGTGAAACTCAACGGAGTTTTGTATCTTTCAGGCACCCAAAATTTTTTTTATCACTTATCAAAAAATGATACTTTTCGCTCTAGAACTGCCCTACGAACCTTTGCCAGAGCTGAGAATGAGATTCCCCGTCTCGATAATCAATCTGACTATCGTGTCGTGTAATGCCAGAGGAAAGAAGATGGATGCTGCCTTTGAAATAAATAATTAAATAAATTAAAATATATTTTGTTCCTTAATTTCTATTCTAGTTTAGAGCCTTTTGAAGCTTTCCCAGTTTCTGCACAGGTGAAAGGGACACTGGTAGTCAGAATCGATCTCTTCATTTATGGAGGTATTTCTAAGACTGAAAAACCCGTTCAGGAGCACGAGAGCAACTTGAAAATTCTGAGCGAATACGGTTTTCAGTTGTGGCCGCAGGTGCTTACGAAGTGAAGACGCAAGCCACTATCTCGGGAGAGTAGTGCGAGCGAGATCAGCACAAATCAGCAGAAACTAAGACTAGTAAGGCTGATATTTTCGAACCTCGAGAAAACGGAGAAAAATAATCAAATATTCGACGAAATTTACTTTTTTGTTTCTGTTTGAGATGAGAGAGATTTCCCGAAATTAAAGACTCACTTGCAAACTATGCTTCGCCCTTCCTCCCGTTTTCGCTCCGGAATTCGCCACACTTTGTCGACGGGTGCGCGTGTAGTATAGACCCGTGAGGATGAGCTGCAAGAATATCTATTAATACTTATACAGTAAGTTATGCTGATACTTTTTATCAAACTCCATCTCGAAAAGTATGCGGTTGGGGATACATTCGATTTCATAAAAATAAGTGGATTGATTCACTTTTTGTAATATCACTCACGTAGATAAAATCTAATATTTATGCTTTTTTTCAAGAAGTTGTAAGGAAAATCATTTCCAGCATTCAAGTTCAGTTTTGAATGTAACGCGAAATTCACCCCAAGCGTCGTTCCAAAGAGGAAAGCGGAGAAAACAGTGAAGATGAGACGAGGAAGGGCTGGAATTTAAAAAAAACCAATATACCTAAAAAAATTTATAGTAGACAAAAAATTAGCTCACGAAAGTTCCTGTGTGTAACTGCGGCGCAGAGAGCTGGCACTATCTGAAATAGTCAAATAAAAATCAGACAAGAAACATAGAAATCAATCAAATGAAAAACGATTTTGTTATTGGATTTGTCGATGTTTACACAAATTGCTTCAAATGTTAGATAAATAAGCAATAAATTTAGCGAACAATTGCGCTGGCAACCATCACCACGTGTTCGTTGGCCGGTTTCCACACTTCGTACGTCTTCTGCAGCCTGGAATAAACTTTAAATTAACATGATTTTAAAACACCCATGCTTTATCTATTATTCCGCCAGTTTTCGGCGATTTAAAAAAATCGGAACTTCTCTGTTTTTGGCACGAGCTACAACAGCTCTGAATGTGGAGGGGTAAGGAATGAGAATGATAGGGAGGGAATACTTTGCAAGAAAATACTGGGCCAAAAAACAGAGAAGTGCCAAAAATCTTTTTTTTATATTCGCTGTTATTGTTTTTTCGACCCTACGCAACATGGCATTCATTAGTTTTCGTTACGATGGTTTGTTTAGAAAGCGCCTTTGAAAACTATATCTTTTTTGCGTAAATGTTCGGCGAGAATTCCCCTCCCTTCCCAGCCCCGCCACCGGGTTCGCCCTCCGATGATATGCCCTCTGGTTTGCCTTGGTCTTCCTTTTCCATCCCTTAGCGCGTACATTTTCAAATCGGAGCCCCTTTTCACTCACAATAAGGGAAAATCGAGTGGGATCCTTCCATTCCCGAGGCCTCCTCATCCCGCTAATCAGTTCTGCCTTTCGGACCCCACTGCGCACACCTTCACCCTTCCTCAATAATCCGTCAAAATGACGACGAATCTCACCTCGCCCTCCTTGACCTCCACACTCTACACCGCCTCCTTCCCACACTTTGACTCGCTGCACTTGCCCGCATTCGAGCTCTTTCCCCGCACGCCCCGGGACGTCCCTTCACCGGTCTCCAGCCACGGCACCGATCGTAATGCTTCCGTGGAGTCGGTTGTGGTGCGTTTTTTTTCGGTATGCCCTTTTTTCTAATCGAAACAATCTCGATTCTTTGGACAATTCTAACATTCCAGGTCCAATTCAATTCCAACTCAACGTGGCCCACCATCTACAGCCCTCAGCGAACTGAATCAGCTGTCAACGATGAAGAAAACAAGGTATCATCGATATTAAACAAACCTTACTGTTACATGCGTTACAACAGTCCAATAGGATAAAACTAGATACCGTAGCAGTAACGATTAGGGTTCGAAATACGGGTAATAATTGTCTCTTCATGTCCACTCTCTCTCCCCGCTCGGAGAGGACGGAGAGTGTGTAAAATGAAGAGACGATTACCCGTATTTCGAACTCTACTAACGATCATCCTTTAGGTCGATTTCGAATTTCCCCGAGCCTGGAGCCCGATGGACGACGTTGGTCTCATCCCTTCGGCTTGGCTCGTGCCCGCACCCTCGCCGGAGTGTGACACTGACGCGATCGCAGCGGACTGCGTCGTGTGGGCGCCCGGACCGCCACCTTACTCCAAGGTGAGTAAAAATTAAAGGTTAAGGTATATCCACGTCAAGCGATTTTATAGTCGTAAGACTACGCTAGGTGGGATCCACTGGTAAGGCCAGGTGTAAGGTGAGTTCCTTACCGGAAACTCGGCGTACTGTAGATTGAGAATACGGTAAGTGCTGGAATTGAGTGGAACACCGTACTCCAAGAAGGTTTACCTTTGAAGATCGACATGTTTAGTCAATTGATCGTGATTGAGCGGAAAGCGAACGTCATAGTTCCGGCAGTTCGATGTGAAGCCGTAGGCACAAGACTCCATGACTAGCAATGGAAGGGCTCAAGTGACTTCAACAACGGGGATTCTTACCAATTTTTCAGGTCGAAGTGAAGTCCGAAACGGAGGAATGTGAAAGCGACCCCACTATCGTTACGATTAGCGCCTTCATTGAGCTGGAGTGCACGCCCAAGGTAAGTCTATGATAATCAACTTTTTTTTCTTATAAAAACTTTGCTAATAATATAAAAAATTGTGTCCCTGTCGCACATCGATAGAGGAAATGGGAAGAGGATTGGAGACAACTCCAGATATGCTTCATCCAGGGATCAAGAATGAAGCATCTTTTTTTAGGGGTGGTGTTGTTGTTGAAATCGCAGACATAAATACTAATTTAGATGCAGATGAAATCCGAAAGCGAAGCAATGACAGCGATTGAAGAAGCACTGAGGATCAGGGAGAACCCGATGGGCGCAGTGAGAGATGTCGAATACAGGAAGAGTGAGGTGATGAGGACGAGGAGAAGGGTTAGTTGTTTACTCATCTTCATTATACCATTCATCTACCATTTTGCATTACAATCTTAGCATTAACTAGCTATAGAAGAGATGAATGTATGACAAGCAACGAAAATAAGTATTCCCTCAATTTTAGGCATTCGATTTCAACGCTCGCCGATTCCACTGCGACGTCAACTACGGCGACGCTGATGTGGAATCAGATGGAGATGATGAGGAAGACGTCAAACCGTCGAGGATCTCGAGGATGTCCAAGGTGGCCCATTGGATTGTGAGGAACGATATTGGTACGGTGCAGTTTCATTCGTGCCTTATTTTCATTGACTGACTATTGCAGAACGCTCGTGGAGCAAGCGGATTGGCTCGGAAAGCCCGTATGAGTAGCAAGAAGGATCCCCATAATCTCATTTCTTCTTCACATCCCCTCACATCGCACGTTCGCTTATGTTACGTGTAAAAAAGAAAATCCATAAAAATATGAAAATATAAAATCCAAAAAAATTGTTGATTGTGAGTTGTTTTCCTTAATTTTCACATTGTTAAAATAAAACTGTTCAAGGAATGTGCATTGTCACACCTACATACATACCTACGAAAGACTATGAATACTCACAGTTTCAAGCAACCAGCGAAATGGCACTGTAAATAAGAATTATGCGCATTTCGAGCTCATGGAAGTGATATTTATCAGTTCGCAATTACCAAGACTCTAACAAGATTCCTCTATTGTTGCCCAGCATAGTTATCAATACATACACCCACCGTTTTCACGGTAACAGTTTTCCGACGGACATAATGATGACCTACCTGTTATCGATCAGTCGCTCCACTGCCAGGGCGGCCACTGCGGCTACTCAGCCCCTCAACCCCTCATCACATGCAAGGAAAAGGATACTTTTTCACAATTTTTTGTCAGAATTTTCACTTTTTTTGACCTATCACCTTTCGAATGGACGAATGAATAGATACCGGTTGATACATACCGATTAGCGATCAGCCTCTCCACAGCCAGAGCAGCGACAGCGATCGCTGATATGTACTCGATTGTCTCGTGCGCCTGAGCGAGTATGTACTGAAAACCAACAATTCTCCTCCTCATCTATATCAATTTTCACTCGATCCGGGAATTGGGTGGCATAAAATTCGTAACGGTGCCGTCGGTCAACGAACTGTTGCATTCAGTTGCACACTTTTGCAGGATTCCCTCGCAAGAGATCACAAATCGAGAGATAACAAATCGATTGGCTATTCGCATTCTCTGCTACGCCCTGACTTCCAACCTCGCCTGGTCAAACAAAATATTCAGAAGAAACGTCAGTGTTCATAACTGACGAGCGCTAGACAATAACAAACGAGCGGAGAAGTGAGACAAACATTCGGATCGGATCGACTCACTCTCAAACAGATCGAGACAGTGAAAAATGTTTCCTATGATTGTGGTTATCATTTCACTCGAAATTTTGAAATAGTTAATTGAAAATTGATCGGGAGTAGTATTGAGAGTTCAAAAATGAAACGATCGCCCTAGTTTCGGTCACTGCGTGTTGGCACCATTTAATTCAGTACACTCTATACTGATCGAAATACAAGTAATACCAGTGCTTCATTTTTCGCACTATTCTGATAGGCGAAATGAAGATATCTACGCATCGACTTACATCACTCGTCGCTCCCTGCTCCTTAAAGATCACCAGAACAAGTGAGCTCGTTCTTGCCACAGCGACAGCCAAGTTACGAAGATTCCACACGCAGTAGATCACTCTGCACATTGTTTATTGTTTAACTAAATTATAAGAAAATGAAATAGTGATTGAGATTCGTTTCAGAAAATATTCATACACGAATGATTCTGTTGCGAATTAATTGTAGCTGTGATGATAGTAGGAAAAATGAAATAAACTGACAATAACAATATCTACAGTTCTTGAGTTCTTTTTTTTTCGAACTGCATTGGACATTGAAAATGTCATTCTATTCTACCTGAACATCATCGGGAACTTCTTCAATCTCATCAGGAAGGTGAGAATGCACGCGGAGAGGAGGACGGAGAACCAGAGCAGGAACCTGCGAAGATGGGAAATACGGAATCCGCGTTTTAGTTTACGGATTTGATAGAGTATATGTTTCCACGGAGAATCAAAGAAGGAACATGCGAAGATCAGCCTGGTAGAATTTTACGGTTTTACAAGGTTCTAGTTGAATCATAGGAAGAACCTGCGTAGAAGAAAAATAGGGAATTAGTTTACAACTCTGTGCTGAATCCTTAAAACATTTGGCAGTTCTGAAGAAAAAGTGCTAGATAACTGGGGAAAAATATCAGAATAGTATTTCACGGCAATGTATTGCACATTGATTCGTGTTTCCCTTGTATATTTTGAAATACCAACATTTCCAGGGTGTAGATGAAGAGCGGGATCGCATCGTCCTCAGACAACGCTGTTACGGACGAATTAGATCGTAACGGTGCGATGATCGTCATTGTCTGAACATACAAATAATTGATATTATTCCGTTTCGTCTATGATCTCTCGAGGTCTATTGGAGTGACTGGCGGCAAGCACCTATCAACAATTCCGACCCATCCTCATCTGGTGATAATCGCCTGACTTGATAAAGATTGATTGCTTGATTGATCACTTTTCGGATCATTCTAGTAGCAACGCTGTGGCATGCCTTTTTCTCATCATTTTTTTGCAGACAACCAACTATTTCCCCCTATATCCAGTACAATTCTGTGCCCCAAGTTCGGGAACCATTCCCGCTCTCAGGCAGGACTTTCTCCCAAACGTCACACTGTTTTCGAGACGAATGCAGCCTGTGCATACAGCGCATGTGAAGGCGTGAAAATCATGGATCTCGCTCTCTCTCTCATTTTCCCGTGCTCTCTCGCTCGCCCAGATTTGCCTGACCTCTCTGCATCCTCTCCCCTTTTCGCACACTCCCTCATCGTCAATGACTTCACTGCGCTCTCCCGAATCCGCACAGTCTCTCGCCCTGCAACCACGCATCTCGGCGCGGGATCCCGTGCAAAATCGGTGAAATTTGCGCAGCCGGGCCGAGATATAAAACCACCCGCGCCGCCGCAGTTCCCGTCTATCCCATTTGGCTTTAAATCAGCGCCTCTTCCCTCTGCAAACTCGCAGTTTTGCCACGTTCCATTCTCTTGCTTTTGCCTACAGTAACTGAACTTTTCCCGTAAACTTACCCACCATCAACTCAAAATTCGCGCGCTCATACAGTAGCTTCATCTACTTCTCTATTCTTTTTTTTACACATTTTCGCGCGATCCTTGCGGTGAGAAAGGAGGAACGAGCCCTCACCACCTAGATATGATTGACCGGGTGCGGCTCTCCGAGGACGGCTGTCCGCCGGTAGTGGACGAAGACGACGAATCACCCACTTCTATTTTCCGGCTCCTCCCCAACTCCGGCCCGGCTGCGAAGATGATGGTCCGTGCTGCAGTGGTCGTGCTCGTGCTTGCGGTAGCTGCCAGCTGGGCCGCGCCTAAACAGGGTCGGTTAATTAATTATGTTAATTAATTGGCTAAATTTATAAAATAATTGTTAATAATGGCGACAGCGATGGGTACAACAAAGCGCCTAAACAGGGTTAGCTAATTGGGCTTGAATTAATAAAAAAAATTATTGTTAACAACAATACTAAGGCTAAGTGGAAGAAACTAGTGTTTTGTTAGACCGGAAACTGGAGAAAGATTGGTTAGCGCGTTTTGCACTGAATAAATGAGAGCAGTGAAATGCATTTGAACGAGCGCGCGCGTAAAAAATAGTGAAAAATAGAGCAACTGAGCAGATGCAGAGTAAAATTAATTTTTTTACAAATTTCATATTTAAAAATTTAATTAATTAAATAATTAAGTTAATTGCAGCTTGTGCCTCGTGCTCGGCCCTGAAATGGAAGACCGAGGCCACGCCGGGTATTCACAAGGAGGAACGGGCCACGAACGAGGAGGGATGCGCGGTTAGTATTACTTAGTCCTTAGGTTTAAGTACTTAGCACCTAGTGTTCTTAGTTCTACGTGAACGCATGTCAGCAAAGCGAATAAACCTTATTCAGACACTATCGATTACCTGCAGCGGCACTACAGAGGCAGCGCAAACGTTTGTGGAGGTAATTGTTTTATTTGTCTAAGAAATCAAAAATATTTATTAAATTTAAATAATTCGTCTTGCGGGATGCAATCGCTTTACAAAAAAGTCTTCCGAAAACGTAAAAGTAAAGACATAGTTAAGTTGAAAAATAAGTACGAGAAGGCACGAGGAATTCATATCAAATGAGTAGGAAAGTAAAAGTGTCTCTGCGCGTCGGTAGGAATCGTGACTGAAACCAGAAGGATTTGGACAAGTAGCCATGTCCAATCGGGCTCTCACCATTTCCACACTCTCTTGCGTTGTCTAACCCATGATGGAACATGCCTTAGGGAGAGGGACCGGGCAGTACTGGGGCAGGTGAAATTGCGATTGAGGTTGTTTGCGTCACAACCGTCGTTTCGTAACACGGAGCGAAACCGGGTATAGTTGCATGCAGAATTGAGAGGAAAATGTTGCGCTTTTCACTGAGTGAATGCATTGAGTTTCACAAGGATTTCTAATTGAAGACGATCATAGCATGGATAGTTTCTGGAAGATCTTGTTATTAAAAATCCAATACTTCTACCGTAGCTAGTTCCTAAAAATCGATGATACCGTTCTCTACCGTGCTCAGTACGAGAAAAATCAATACTACCGTAATCTACCGTAATCTTTCCAGTTCAATGCCGGTTCGCTGGGCGGTATCAACGACATTGGCAGTCAGTCAATCAAGCTCGTGTGCGGCGCCGACATGGCCTGGCACTATCAGGCGGAGGTAATCGATAGGCCTACCGTAATCGAGACGAATACAGTACCCACACTACCGTAATCAGTGGACCTCGAAGCAACCGGAAATAACAGCTACAGTACTCCCAGGCTACCGTAACCCACCCTTTCTCAGGGGACCGCCATCACCACCATCTCCTGCTCGGCGAACCACAACTGAAGCTACCGTAACCTACCGTACGCCCGTATCCTACCGTATCCCCCCGTATTCGCCGGTCGGCCGGTCTCTCCTCGTAGAGTTTGAAATATCATTCTTCGTATAACGAAGATGGCTTCTTCGACTCTGCTCCATTAGTAGTGTGTAGATTTGCATTTTGACCATCACGCCGAGACGTAAACCATCAACGTCGTCGGTGCTTATTTTTCCCATCATAAGGCTCATTTTCGTATTTTGATTGCCTTTTTTCTCAACGAGGCTTTCAAATCGATATTGTCCCTTGTTATTGTACAGTAGACGGAACGAGACATAGAGTCTCGCGAAACGTGCGATCATTCGATATATCTGTGATCTGTGAAATATAAAGACTTCTTTTCGCTGATGTTCGAGTATTATTGGCACGTTTGGAGAATTTTGCAGACTCGGTTTGAAGAAAATAGTTTGTATAAGTAGCAGGTGAACAAATTTGCAATCCTTTCCACGCAACCACTGAATTGTTTTCGACTTGGCAAAGCCTGATCAAACAATAAAGCCGGAAGTGCTTTGTGTTCCGTTACAGACTATTACAGAACAGTAGCGATTAGACATCCGAAATGGAGACAAATATCTATTAATTGGAATATTTCATTTTGGTTCTCATTCCGCATATAATTTTCCAAGGGAGCGAGCGGCTAAATAATTTCCTTGAGCTGAAAATCAGAGAAGTTCCTAAAACTCCGCTCTGCAAAGAATGTTCCGAAGCGCCTCTGCTCTAATATTACAAACGTGACTTCCCCCAGCTTCCCCCTAGCCCGCTTTATCTTTCTCTCTGACCGCTCCCTTCATCCTTCTGACTCTCCCCGTTTTACATGCTCTCTCGCCGGTTAGACGAAGCGAGAGATCAGGCGAAGCGGAGAGAGTATGGTTGAAAGGGAAAAGGCGGAAAAAGTGACCGATCTGTGTGACAGACGCAGGGACAGACAAGTGATTAGGAGAGAGGGAGAGAGGGAGGACTCTCTTTACACTTTCGGGAGAGGAAAGGACCAGACTTGGGATCGCTATCAAACAATCCGATCAGAGTCGACAAATTGTTGCTGACTCGTCTAGAAACCTTCGACAAGTGTCATTTTAAGCAAGCATAATTTATTTTGCGATACTATTCTTGACCGATCATTCCTCTTCTGCTCCTTCCCTTCCCCGGGGAGGTACAACGGGGGGACTTCAGATCACTTTTCACATCGCGTCCCTTTGCCGCAGTATCCGATTTCACCCCTCCATCGTTTCTTCATGATCCACCAGATACGTGTCAGTTTCGAGGCAGCAGTCGTTGAGAAGAAATCGCTCCTCTGACCTACCTAGAATATAGTCGGGGCGCAATTTCCGCCTGGTCCAAGTTGGAATGGAAACACATTTTCAGAGTATTAATTTATTGCTGACCTGATGCGCCTCTGATTTTTTTGTGAATATTTGAATAATTGAATTGGATGATAGCTGTAACTGATTGCACAAATTAGTCTGGAGTTTAGACCGTAATTTAGACCAATACCTGGAAGATCAATCTGACTCATCGGTAGCCTTTCAATCTCTCCACTTGTCTATCTCATTTCTAGTGTAGTCCGTCTCCTCATTAATCAATGCGACGAGAGATCGTTACAAACGAGGAGACCACAGTTGCGAGCCCCCCTCATCCCGCTCATTTAGCTCTGATTTATCGCACGTATCAGCTTCCTGAGTCTCTTAGACCGATCAACTCTTTCAGAGGTGAGAGAAGGCAAGAGAGCACGCGAAATCGAGAGAGCGCAAAGAATTTTCGAGGGAGATCAGTGATTTATCTCGTGGGAATCAGCTCGTGATCGGGTCTACTCGGCTGTTTTTATCCAGGAGGACTGAAACATCGCGAGGCCCATTTCATCATGATATTGATCTCGTTTTTTCTCGTTTCCTGCAATGCGATTCCTGAATATAGTAGTAATTATGAAGTTGGTTGTTATTTGTAGAATCCCCTTCTTATAACGAATTCAGAACCGCTGGTGTTAGGATATTGCCCAAATTTCGATGCAAATAATCACCCTAGACAACCTATTATTTGATCACTGGATCTGGCTTATTGTTAGTGCAAACTGATAGCCGGCTAAAGTTTGAAGCATTCCATCTGAGTCACTAGTGCAAAAAAAACACAGCGATCGCCGGGCCATTAATTCTGAGCGCTCGCAATAATTCACTCGCACTCGAGTGGTCTCGTCGTGAAAATGAGTCAAGTAGGCTATTAGTCTGCACTTCGCGAAGAATGATGAGCTGAATGATGCTGTTAAATTCGAAAATAGGACTTCACCGGTCCGACTCATACTTTCAAATGAGCTGATGATGAGTCAAGTCCGAATTTCGGCAAAAAATTAGTTTACATTTAGTCCGAATTTCGTCGTAATCATGATGTACACCTTATTTTGTGAGTGGAAGGAGAGTAGGGTTGACGCCATCACAACCCATGTTGCGAATCGAGACTCATGATATGCATCCATTACGCAATGGCTTTCTCGTTTCGCAATGCGTTGTTATTTATCTAACGTTGCGTTGAGCATTGCATGAGTTTTGTGCGAATGATCATATTATGGCAGAGAATTTCTTTTCTCACTCATCCACATCCTAAAACCCATTCATTGACTATTCCGCTACGATGACAAGAGTTTTTTTGTTCTATATGCCAATTTGTAAGGAACAGACTGATCATTTCACCCCGTTTCCCATCCATCGTCTCACAATAATTAGAAACATAGATTATTCAGTCATCAATCGGATCCTCTCAACCATTCACATCCTAATCTTCCCAGCCTCTCTTATTCACATACGGCATCGATCAATCAGCCAAAAAGCACATCAAAACCTCTACCGATGTTCTCACTAATCGCCCCTATTCATTCTTCCACATGTTCCTCGCCTCTTTTTGCTAATTTCCATTTTTTCTGCCAGATTCCCGGTTCTCATCTTTCGGATGCTATCCCGTACAAATCTCCACACGGTCAGAGCGAGCTAGAGAGCACGGGTATTGGAGAGAGTCAGACATCCTCCACGATTTCACAGCCTTACTCACCCCATTCAGGACTGCATCGACGAGAGAATGAGTGATTTGAGGAGGGCGGGTAGGCAGGCAGAGAGGGGGGTGAGAGAGTGTGGCGATCGAGGAGAGACAGGCCCTGAGGGGGGGGGGAGGGCGGAAGTGGAAGGAGGAGCAGAAGGAGAGAGGGTGGATCAGTGTCCTGACCGGGCTCATTGAGTTGCTCAATTCAACTAGGTTTCACCACTCGTTTATCGTCTCACTTTTTGTCTAATTGTTGCTGATCGATTCTCGAGTCTGATCGATTTTCTGGCGGTTTGAAAAGGGGGAAGGAGCAGGGAGAGGGTGGGTTAGTTCGGGACGAAATGAGTCCCATCACTCTATGATTGTGCATTTTCAGCGGTCTAATTTCAGCGGTAAATCGAATATGTTTCATCAGTAAGTTCAATTCCGCCTTGAGCAGTGAGATTATTAAAAAAAAGATATTGTACCATAATCCGATTAAAATTGTATTTATTTTTACGAAACAATTCATGTATAGGTAGGGCGGAAGTAGGAGGAGGAGCAGGGAAAGAGCTACCATAACTATCAAAGGTAGTATTACCGCAGCTTATCGTGCGTTTCAGATGCTCAGCAAACTCAATGTGCTGTTTAGCGTATTGATTGTCTAGAAGAGAGAAGAAGGGAAGAGGTACGGAGGAGGAGAGCAGGTAGATCACTAGCCATCCTCCCAGCCTCTTCCTCCCTCCTCCCTCCACTCAGTTCCTCAAAGGTCAACAACGCGTGGAATGGAACATAATCTCACGATAACTGAATCAAAGCCGAATCTTTCACTGTAAAATACGTTCACTGTGGAGTTGTCTAGAGAGCCCCAAGGGCCAGCTATCATTCGGCATCTTTCTTCCCGCGCCATTGTTGACCTGTGCGCGCATGTTATGATAACTTTACGATCACTGACCGACCCTCGTTACGCAACATCTCCTCACAAAAGCAACAGCGCTATCATTGGGTACGAAAAGCGAAGAGGTTATCAGACTTCCGCGTTGCCATTGTTATTATGTAAAGATTTCGTGATTCATGCTGAAACAAAGTTAGTGAAATAACGTAATCAATCAATTCATAGATCAAACCCCTCCCCCTCTACCTTAGATTTATCCCTCAACCAGGAACCCCTTGCCGTACCTTGGTCGTTCCCTTTCCCTTCTCTCCTCTTATCTTCTCCCAACCCTTCGGACCAATTCATCTTCAAGAGAAGATAAGTCAGAGCTATTCTAGAGAAAGCGGGCAAAAACCGGCGACGAATTGAATGATTAGTGGCGCTCTTTCCGATTTTTGGTTTCTCCTGATTTGTAGATAAACCCGCCTAATTATTGCATAATTATCGTATTTATCATTGAATTTAATATTTAAATAATTCATTTTGTTAATTAAATCAGTTCGTGATCACTCAAATATTATTTATCGTTCCGTTAATTTTCGTGTGTTCCTGCCCCTAAAAGGCGCCCGATTACTGTAGTTCATATTTTCGCCTATTTTCGTCAGTTGTTTTAGTTAACGAGTTAGTTCGTCTGTTCGTTGCTGGAGTTTTGTTGCTGCAGTTTATTCTGCGATAAATATTCTTCTATTAACGACGCTCGACTGCAGTTTATTCTAAAGGCCTAAGGATTAGCTGCATATTCTACTAAGTAAGCTTATCACTTTAATATTTTTATATTTGCGATTTGCCGTTACGTGTACCTTCTTTGTGAGCCTTTGACCATCTTTGTGAGCCGGTCAAAGGGGTACATTCAGTCATCTTTGTGAGCAGACTGATTAGGGAATCGTTCGAGTCGAGAAACTAACTGACTATCTTTGTGAGCCAGTCAGTTAGTGAGAGTTTACGTTGCGTGAAGCTGCAGTCTGTTATCTAAGTGAGCGAACAGACTGTAGTGAAACGAAGGAACAGCTTTGTGCGTGAGTTCCGCAGATTATCATCTTAGTGAGCCGATAATTCTGTTGTGTTTGAATAACGAAGTTATTTGCCGTAATTCATTTCGGTGAGCGTAAGCGCTGCCCAAATCTTGAATTTCGTCATAATACAGAGTTGTTCTGAAAGTATTTCCCGTTGTTGGCGTTAGTATTGCAGTAGTTATTTATTAACCTGCAGTAATATAAACAAGAGCAACGTGTGTGATACATTTCATGGGGGCTGAGCCAGTTTGAAGCGGAGAACCGATTGAATTGTGATAATTGAGTCATATCAGGATGGCTGCAATTGATACTACTGAGGAGAATAATGAGCTTGGATTGCTGTTTGGAGAAGAAAAGAAGATGGATGAGACTATGCCCACTTCTGTCTATCATTCTCTGAGAGATGCAGCTGCTGATATTATTCTAAATGGAAATGGACAAGTGAGTGATAATGGTGTTCCTCGTATGTCGCGCTCTAAGACACTGGCACTTGCATTGAGTAAGGAACCTCGTGAGGTGTTGAAACGTGTCAATGAGGGAGTGCTGCGATTGAGAGCAAAGTTGCTGAAAAGAGAAACGGACAAGGGATCCACTGGTTTGCAAATTACTGAGTTCGAGAAGTATTTTGATGAGGAGAATGTGATTATCTATGCTGATATTACTATTCTTGATGGTGTGCTTGCGGCGCGAAGTGATGAATCAAAAGAAATAGCGCGATTGTTGCTGGATTATGAGGATGAAAAGAGAAAAGTTGATGAAATGACTGAGGCATTCGTGAAGGCTGTTGATGGTACAAGTTTTATCGATGTCATCGAGCTCCGCAATAATTTCGATACACTTTCTGAAAAGTTGAAAGAAAGAGATGAGAGAGATGCTGAAATCTTGAAGGGTACTGATTTCGAATCAATCGAGCAAATGGCTGAAAATGTGCGATCAGAGAACACTTCTACTCGATTATCTGAGGTTGTTACGGTTGCATTGAGCAATTTGGGACTCAAGGATATGGTTGAGGTGGTTAAGGAAGTGAATGAGGCGAGGGTTAAGAATGGTCAGATGGCTGATTTGATTGAATTGATTATGAAGGAAGTGCAAGTATTGCGTATGAATGAAATAATTGATTCAATTCAGATGTCAATTATTGAACGAAATGAACTCGAGAAGAAGTTCAAGGAGCTGAAGATTCATTTCTCTACTGCAATGGATATGATTAATAAGCTGACTATAGAGCGAAATGAAGTGGCTGCAGAATTGAATGAGATAAAGAAGAAGCAGCTGAGTGAGTATGATTCTGGCAATTTTGCGAAGATTGAAGGAGAGAATGGAACTGACAATTTCGATTCTCAAATTCAGAGGCTGAGAATGATGAGAAGCGAGCGAAGTATGCTGCAATTTCAATCTCATCATCCTATCGCGGAACGGATGTTGCCGATGCTCGAAAATGGAGATCAGAGAAGGAGGATACAGAGCCAATCAGGTGCGAACATTCTCCCGTTGGGCAACAATGGTGCTGTTGGTGCTGAAAATACTATTCCTCGTGTGATTACTGGTGTTGATCCTTCTAAGTTGCCGCAGTTACTTCCGTTTGATGGTGCAAAGGAATCATGGAAAGTGTTCAGAGATGGTTTTCTGATGAGATATGAGCATATGGGAAATGATGCTGCTAAGCAGATATTGATTGAATCATTGACTGGTAGAGCCCAGATTGAGTACAAGGGATTACCTGATGATTATAAAAAGAAGTCAATCAGAGATTGTCTGAGCTGGTTAGAAGAGAGATGTTTCGGCGGTGCACTGTTTTCTGCATTAGATATTGAGCGATCATTCAGAGCAATGAAACCTCGTGGTAGAAGGGTAGATGATGTGTGTTTTGAATTGGAATCGATGGTTGCTAGGATGCATCCGGGTGATATGAGGAAGCAGGAAGAAGTGAAGTGTCTGCAGTTAACTATTGTGTACGAAAGAAGTGCTGAGTACAGGGAACTGCTGAAAATGTTACATGAGAACAAATCGTATTCGGAGATGAAGAGACATTTGCAAGTGTCTGAGTATATGGGCAGATTGAATGAGTATCGGAGAAATGACAATGGTAGTCATGTGAGTGATCAATGGAATAACAGGAACGGCAATGAAAGCCGCAATGATTTCGATAGATTTGCTAATGTGGAGTGTTACGGATGTGGACAGATGGGCCATCCGAGAAGCAGATGCCCCGGTGGGCAAGGTGCTGGAAATAATAGAGATACTCCGCAGATTAGTGAGAATCAAGTGACGGAAGTGAATACGCCGCAGACTATTCCACCAGCAGGTACTGGGAACAGCCGGAGAAGTGGTGAGAATAGGTACGGTAGTGGGAACAATGGAAATGTAAATTCGAATCGATATAATGCAGCAGCAAGAAAGCTGACTGTGGGTGTGGAGACATGTGGTGGGGTTGCGCGCAGGAAAGCGTTGAAGCAACAAACCATGGAGGCAGGCGAGGACCAGGGAAAGATGCGAGGATGTATGCCGCAGTTCTTTAAGAAGTCTCGTTCTGTGAATGGCATTATCGGAGGACTGCAAATGAGTGCATGTCTGGATTCCGGTGCCGATGTTAGTCTCATCGATAAGAGAAGAGTTGATCTGATGCAGGACGGACTGCAGATCATTCCAAATGTTCAGTATGAAGTTTGTGATGCTCAGAAGAAGACGATCAAGACAGTTGGTACGATCGCAGTGAATGTTAAGATGGATATTGGTGATCCATGTACGGTTGGATTCATAGTTGCTGAATCTGATATTGATGAGGTTCTGTTGGGAACGTGTGCACTCGAGGCAATGGGGCTCGAGATGAGACTCAAGGATGAGCCGCAGATACTACGTGATTCGATTTATCCTGCGGTAGTTCAAGGAAACGAACGTGGTGTTCCGTATATCGAGCACAGTGGTAATGCTGTTGTTAATGCATTGAGCAGGAATCCAAGAGTGGGATTTCCTGATGAGAACAGTAGCTGCAGTGATAATATTGAGGTTGTTTTGAGAAGTGTGGTGATTGGTAGAGGGGAGAATGAAGGAAAGGGGCAGAGTGAGAGCACCGAGGAGCATGAGGAAGCTCAAGAGTGTGCTGTGGCGAATGATAATGAAATCGAATGTACTGATTCCAGACACGTGATCATTGCCGGTAATTCTCTTCATCCCGACTACCATTGTACGGAATGTGGCCGCAGATCATTCAAGCAGTGCTTTCCGAACGAGAAGGAGCCGATTGCGTCCTGCAGATTTGATACACTGAGAGAACTCGGAGCACTGCTAGATCTGAGAGAGAGTGCCAAGGATCTCGCACCTCTGGAGATCAAGCAGAGATTTGCTGCAGTTGTTACTAATCGAGATGTGTCCTCGAAATCGTTGAAGTTAGCCTACAAGAAGGGAATATGCAGTCATATCCTTGATGTAGCTGATATGGATTCTGTATCCAAGAATGGAGTATCAGTTGAGAGTGAGGATCAGAGAGTGAATGATGCTCTTACTGAAGTGCTTGGAGGAGCGAAGTTGCTGAGAAAATCTCTCGTGATTTTCGTCCCGAGCTGCAGTCGTATTCTGAAGAGTTATGGAGATTGGAAGGAGCTGGAATGCATATCTTATGAAGATGAAGAAGACCTGAAGATGAAGATACTATCGATGGAGGCTGCAAATTCTTTCCCCAAGTCAATCGTCATTCTACTCAAGATGGGATTCGCTCCCAAAGCGTTGAAGGAGTTCCGCAGCTATATGGAGGAGATAGTGAAGAAGACGGACGTTGCTGCGTATATTGGATCTGATATTCTGCCTATGAATGCTTCTGAAGCTGCAGTTGAATCTGTGAAAGTTAATCAGATGTGGTTGACTCAATGGAGACTGGAGAATCCCATGAAGAACCTGATCATTATTTCTGCAATTTCTGCAATGATATGGTCAATTCATCAACTCGTGAGCTTATTCGTTCTGGCCAAGAAGGAGACCAAGGAGTTATTCGAAGATGCCATCATGCATATTGTCTATGGAGCTGCATTTTCTTATGAGAAAGCTACTGAGAGGAAGATTGTATCTGTGAAGAGAACTGGAGATGAAGATTGTACTGGACCAAGCAGACGGAAGGCCCGCAGTTCATTCGTATCTCAGAAGTGCTACAATTGCAAGAAGACTGGACATATTGCATCAGATTGTCCTACGATGAATGAAGATATTATCGAATGAGGACATTCGTTTTGGAGGAGCGGGGCGTGTAGATAAACCCGCCTAATTATTGCATAATTATCGTATTTATCATTGAATTTAATATTTAAATAATTCATTTTGTTAATTAAATCAGTTCGTGATCACTCAAATATTATTTATCGTTCCGTTAATTTTCGTGTGTTCCTGCCCCTAAAAGGCGCCCGATTACTGTAGTTCATATTTTCGCCTATTTTCGTCAGTTGTTTTAGTTAACGAGTTAGTTCGTCTGTTCGTTGCTGGAGTTTTGTTGCTGCAGTTTATTCTGCGATAAATATTCTTCTATTAACGACGCTCGACTGCAGTTTATTCTAAAGGCCTAAGGATTAGCTGCATATTCTACTAAGTAAGCTTATCACTATATTATTTTTATATTTGCGATTTGCCGTTACGTGTACCTTCTTTGTGAGCCTTTGACCATCTTTGTGAGCCGGTCAAAGGGGTACATTCAGTCATCTTTGTGAGCAGACTGATTAGGGAATCGTTCGAGTCGAGAAACTAACTGACTATCTTTGTGAGCCAGTCAGTTAGTGAGAGTTTACGTTGCGTGAAGCTGCAGTCTGTTATCTAAGTGAGCGAACAGACTGTAGTGAAACGAAGGAACAGCTTTGTGCGTGAGTTCCGCAGATTATCATCTTAGTGAGCCGATAATTCTGTTGTGTTTGAATAACGAAGTTATTTGCCGTAATTCATTTCGGTGAGCGTAAGCGCTGCCCAAATCTTGAATTTCGTCATAATACAGAGTTGTTCTGAAAGTATTTCCCGTTGTTGGCGTTAGTATTGCAGTAGTTATTTATTAACCTGCAGTAATATAAACAAGAGCAACGTGTGTGATACATTTCAGATTGATCGATTGGGACTTTGACCGCGTCTGAGTTTTGTCTGACAGTGACATAAATTTTCCGAATTATGTCAGTTTCGAAAACTATTTCACTGTTTCTCTTTTCTCTAGTTATACACGAGTGATTATTGTTGTGAAAGCAGCGCCATTGTTACATCGTTTCGGATACGTACCTGCATTTCATAATTTCTATATTTTGGATACTCTATCCAATCACTTGCTTTGCTGTTGCAACTCTCTCGCACACACTAGCGTGATAGGCAGAGCCAGATCGAGTCTCTGTGCTCTCTCCTTTCCGCATGCTCTATGGGGTTCTCTGACCGACGAGAGAGCACGCGAAATGGAGAGAGCGCGGCGATCAGTCTCGGGTAATTAATGAGTCCAGGGGTGTGTAGAGCGAAGAGAGGGAATCACGTCTCCTATCTTATCTCGGCCCATTGATCACAAGGCTTCGCAGTTGTATTTCTTCTGAATGCGTCCGATTTTCGAAATAATTTATTGATTATTTTTATTCACTTGATCAACCAACCAACCAATTGATCGTTACTTTTCGTCGCCGCTTCTTTACTTTGTGATTATTTATTACATTCAATTAATTAACATAATTACTTGTTGTAGATGAGATTCTCAGATGACGGAGGAGGTCCGTCTTCTTTACTCGGGAAGGTTCGCAATATTTTGTCACAATTCAGGAATGCTTTTATCATAGAAAGCAATATTTTCGATGTCTGTAGTTCTTGGGACGGTAGAAGTACAAAATATGTAATAGAGAGACGATGAAAATGTGTTTGATCCATTTCAGACGACCTCACTCTTCCTTCTCTCTCTACTCCTTCTCTCATCTACACCAACAGTTCATGGTCAGGATGAGGACCCTCATGGAGTGAGTAAATGTTATTTGTATTTACATTACATTTGCCTGTCCACTCATGCCTGTCGCGAGATACTGAAATTTATTAAAAGATAGCCTAAATAGTGTGAGGTTTTAGGAGAAAATATAAAATCGTACGAGTGTTTTCTTTTGGCGGATACTGCAGCAAGTCTTATAAAATAGTCCCTGGCCTAGCAGTGGGCTCCCGCAGGACTTCGTGTGCCTAGAATACGGGGTGACCTTTACCTTTACTGCAGCACTCTCTCTTCCTTTCCAGCTTGCTCGCATTTCTCCGCTAGTCTGCACTGCACAAGAGACAGCGCCGCCCACTCTTTCTTTCTTTTCGGTCCTTAGAATTGAAGAGTCCATCTCTCATGTTCGATTGCTCTCTCTAACCCTGTCTGACTGGAGAGCGAACACAATGAATAGAGAGAGACGGCGGTTTTTCGACGGGTCGACTTTTTCTCTCGTGTGCGACTCCCTCACACATCACACACAAGTAACCTCTCCGTGCCGTTTGAAATCGGATCGTTTCCGGAGGCCAGGGCGTATCTTCGTCTTGCCTTATCTCGCGGTGTAGAGAAGGCGAGAGAGTATGGTGAAATGAGAGAATCAGACGATCAGAGGGTGATTGCAAGAGGCTTAGAGGCTATCGTCAGAGTGGCAAAACGTGCTCAAGGGTAGAGTGGACAGATGAAGAGCTAAAGGCAGAGTCTGCCGCTCGGTTCAACGAGGAATGAGAATGAGAGGAAGAGGAGAGTGAAAGGGATTAACTCTTGCGCAAGAGTTCGAACTCTTGCGCAAGAGTAAAATTCAGAATGAACTCTTGCGCAAGAGTAGATGTGGGATTCGGGTGTTTTCGTTCGTTTGACGTCGGGATTTATCGTCAAATCGGCATGTCATTTGCATAAGCACTACTAATTAATCTTTCAGACCTGTTTAGCATAGGATAGACTTACCTGACAGACTTTTGAGAAGATTGAACATTCATAACAGTTTTGAATGCAATACTCAAGGTCAAAGTGATGACATTGGACTAAGATGTCACCACAAACTTTGAAAACATCGAAAATGTTCACAGACGCATGTTTTAGTGAAAATATAACCGCGAAATATCACCAACTGAGATCAATTTTGGGACAAAACTATGCAAAACTAGTATACCACTCTATTTTGTGGTTATTATGCAAATATCATATCGATAGACCTAGTATCTCGGTGTCAATCGATCAAAACTTCCAGTTTGAATTCTACTCTTGCGCAAGAGTTCATTCTGAATTCTTCTCTTGCGCAAGAGTTCGAACTCTTGCGCAAGAGTTAATCCCTCTCACTCTTCTCTTCCTCTCATTCCGCTCCACACCGCGCACTCTGCCCTCTTCATTTGTCCACTCTACTCAAGGGATTCGAAGTATCGAGTAACCGAGTAGTATCTTACTTCCTCCATGAAACCTTGTGATCTCTGCAAAGTGTGGCAAACAAAAAAGTAAGGGACATTTGAACGTATCGTGCGCTTCAAATGCTCAGCAAACTCAATGTGCTGGATAGCGATTGATTGTCTGGAAAAGAGAGGACGGGAAGAGGTAGGGCGGAGGAGAGCAGGTAGATCACTAGCCTCCTCCCGGCCCCTTCCTAACTCCGCTCATCGAACGGTAGTCAACTACGAGCGGAACGGAAAATAATTTCACGATACAGTAACTTCACAAGTCGATAGAGGGTTCGTAAGATGGTTCGTTACATACAAAAGATACCGTCATCGAACATACCGTAGTCCAAATTGTTATCAATCGATGGATCCACATACACGGCGATAATACCGTATCGACCGTAATCAATTTCAGGGCGGTCCTCCTCCCGGCACGTCTTCCCTCGCCTTCGTTTTCGATATCACTGGATCAATGTTCGACGATCTCGTGCAGGTATTGATCTTTGATCTCTTGCAGATCAGAGTTGTGAGAGAGGCAACTTTGGGAACTTCTCTGTTTTTGTCCCGGGCTTCGACCGCTCTGAATGTGAAGGGGGTAGGGAATGAGAATGATAGGGAGGAAATACTCTTAGCGAAAGGGCTGGGTCAAAGAACAGAGAAGTGCCGATCTTTGATCTCTGCAGGTCCGTAACGGTGCCAAGGAGATCTTCCGTACCGTCATGGCGCAGCGCGAGAAGCTCATCTACAACTACGTCCTCGTCCCCTTCCACGATCCGGGTAATGCATTCCTAAATACCCGGATCCGGGAAATGATTCCCGGATTGTTGCCTAATTCAAGGTCATGAGCTAGCCGGATTCGGGGAATGAATCCCGGAATGATTCCTAATTCCCGGTCGTGAGTCTTCGGGATCCGAGAAAAGATTGCCAGATAGATTCCTATTTTCCGATTGTATAGCCGGATCCGGGAAATAAGTCCCGGATAACTCCCAATTTTAAGGTCATGAAATATAAGGATCTGGGAAATAGCTTTCAGCTTTACCGGTTAGTAGCTGACCGCTCCGCTCCACGTTTGTATTCTGAATCAAAATCAAGCAATAAAAATCTATTTCACAGTGAACACTTTTGGTGAGGTTGCTGAAACTTGAAAATAATAAATCAATAATTGGCATATGTGCTTAGCATAAAAAACCGTATCCAAAAATAATCAATAAATCCATTTTCTCAGACCTCGGCGAGATCATCAACACCACCGACTCGATGTACTTTCAGCGACAGCTGAACAAAGTGAGCGGACTATTTTAACGTTCCGCTAATTACTCGATACCGATTTTGTCGTTCCGAAGGTACCTTTATAATTAATTAGGCCATGGCAATTAAAATTTTACAAAAATTAAATAACCACATTAAATTACATTTAAATAATTAAATAAAATAATTAATTAAAGGTGCACGTGTTCGGCGGTGGCGACTGTCCCGAGATGACGTTGACGGGTTATTTAATTATTTATTTTTAATTAAATTAATTAAAATCTGTTACTCGAATTTGGTATGCTTCCAGTGTTGCAAATCAAGTAGCTTTCAGCTTGGTTATCTGCGCTCTCGTTACTTTACGACCGACCGATACAGCTCATTGAGCGCGAATTGAATGAAGAACCCTTTCTCATGATCTTGGTCGACTAGAGAGCACGCAAAATTGGGAGGGTGAATCCTTCATTTCCCTTTCATTCCTGATGTTGCTTTGAAAGTGCACCAGATGAGTCAAGCCGATGAGTCAACTGGATCGCTCAACAGGGATATTTTGGGCTGATCACAGGGGATGTGTATCAAATGAAGATCAAAGGCTAACCACAAGCAAACTCTCTCGCTCAAAAGATGCTCAGAAGTCTCGGTATCCAATACCATCTCAAGCTCCCGAAATTGAGCAAAAACACGAAGGAAAACGTTGCGATTATCGACTAAAATCGTGCTCGCTGCCCTTTTGATCTCGAATTTCGCCTCTCCTTTGAAATCCGAGATCATGAGAGGGACTAGAGACGCACTTTGCACAAGAGAAAAAGTCGAGATGTAGTCCGGTGAGAGATAGCCTGAGAATCTTTGTTAAACTCGATCGAGTTAGTATAGACAGGGACGCTACTTCGTTAACTATTTGTTTGAATTTACAATACAAAAACGAGGTGCAACTATCCACTCATTAATCGTCAGTGCTTTGAGACCTGGGTGAAACATATCCATAAATCTTTCAGTTTTCCGGGACATATAAAATTCATAATGAACGCGAACAACTTGAAATGAATGAACACGTCGTTGTTGTAGAATAACAGCAAAGATTTAAAAATAATGCAGGTATCAAGACGGCCCTGGAGATCGTTCTTTTCTTAGCTATTTGGTATTATAATGACAGCTTGTGAAGCACAAAATATATCTAAAAGGAGAAAAAATAACACAATCTGAACTTATAAAAACTCAGGTATCAAAACGGCCCTGGAGATCGCCCTTCCCTCCTCGTTCATCTACGTTTTCACTGATGCGCGGTCGAAGGATTACCATCTGGAGGAGCAGGTCAATACATTTTCGAGATCCCAGCTGCAGCCCTTGAATTATTTGATCTTCATACTTAACACTATGATTTTTTAAAATGTGAGAAAAACTATCCAAAAATAATAATGATGATTTTCATTACAGGTGCTCAATCTCATCCAGGAGAAGCAGAGTTCGGTAAGTTCTTTTTTTATCACTGCTCGCTGAATTCGATTTCCCTTAGGATCCAAACTTCAGCATATATTTCTGCACCTAAGATCTGCAAAATGTTGATCAAACTTCCTTGTCTCTAAATATCTCGGAAATTCAGCAGCATTCATCTCAATCAGTCCACTTTTTGTGCCCATCGTCATTCCACAACTCCCTCCAATTTTCCTGATCTTTCTATTTCTCTAACAGGCCAGGCAGCTTGTGATTGGAAGAGATTCCGGGAGTCATTAGAGCGACCAATCACCCACGTTTTTATTCTATGGATCTGACAGTAGGGCTGGTGCTCTACTGTCTCTTGTTCGCCTGCTCTCTAATCAGTTAGAGCGACGAGATAGTGTGCAGAATCAAGAGAGTCGTGAATCCAACCTGACGGCAATTAATTATCAGCCGCTTTCTCGAGATTCTTCTTTGCGTCATTTGACCGAGAATAGTAGTAAAATGCAAGCGGTATGCGTTCTCGGAATACTGGTAGGTGACCTGAATTTAATTTTAGGTCTTTGAAAATCAATTTCAGGAACCGGAAATCAAACAGAATGTAATTCCAGGTCGTGTTCGTAATGACGGGCGATTGTGGAAATCGTACGCATGCGGGATTCAGAACGTATGAGAAGATTGCTGCGGCTTCGTTTGGACAGGTACACTAATGACTTATTGATTAGTCTTCAGGAATGATTCCTATTTTGTTTCTGTTTTTTTTGTGCGATTAAATAATAATTTTAATAATTATTTACTATTTTTATGATTTTACCCATTTTTTTACTCTACAAAATCATATATCGACAGGCTAATCTCCGTTTGGCAACTTCATGAAGCATAACTAGTGCGAGGGTAGAAAAATGTTTACAATATAACAACCAATAACGAATACGCGAAATGAATACTTCAATAATAACCAGTATCTAACATAATTGTAATGAATTATTTCGCAGGTCTTCCATCTCCAAAAATCAGACGTCTCCAAGGTGCTCGAGTACGTGAAGCACGCGGTTGTGCAGAAGAAGGTCACGATTTTCAGCAATTCCGTCTCTCTATTTTGCAGATTTTCAATCTCGATCCCTTATCTGGACATTTAACGATCAATCTGGTTACTAAAATTATGCTTTAGAAAGCAGAAATTATAGTTATATAAATAATAAATAATCGTACAAAAGTGTACGGGATGATTCAATTTCGGAATATAAAATAAAAACCTCAGTCGGTCGATAGATATCTATCGAAATGATGATGTACATAAAAATCAGAAAAATAATCTTAATAATAATTATTCAAGGTGCACATTATGTACGAAGCGCGTGACCACGGCGGGCAGTTCTCGCGCTACATCCCCGTGGATAAGTGAGTTGATCTTTGATCTCTGGTCTTTGATCTTTGATCTTTGGTCTTTCATCACTGGTCTCTGAACTATTATCTCATGTTTTTGATCTTTGATCTTTATTCTCGTCATAAAAAACTGCTCTCTGACATCGACTTTCATATGCTCTAATTATTTTGTTTTATTCCATCGGTTTCGATACCCAAATTGTAAATAGAGACAATCCAATCACTTAGTCGCTGCTTGAAACGTATTTCAATTCGAACGATCTCAGAATCAAAAGAACAGTGTTTTAAGTTTAAATCTCTGCATCTTTGTTCTGCCGAACTAAGAACTGTTCCGATGTTAATTTTAATGGTCTTTGATCTTTGATCTCTGAACTCCAGGGAGATGACCGAGCTCACCCTCTCCCTCTCCGGCGACAAAGCCGACGATGAGGCACTGGACATCGTGCTGAAGGATCCGTCTGGTGAGATTTATTAATATTTAATTTTGACAGCTCTTCCCGTGTTCCAAGGGACACCATCAGGCAAATAACAATTAACATTATACGAACAACATTCAATTAAAAAATGATCAACTTTACCGTAAACGCGTCATGAACATCAAGACGCACTTGAGGTGTATTTCAATTTAAAGAAGGAGTGGCACGAATCACAGTTAGGGACTCCCGGCACGGAAAACCACCGCCTCAAATAGATTACGGTAGTCAAAAAAATCAAACTTTGTTCCTTTTCCCGGCTCTACCCCCGGCTCTGTTACGAATGAGTCTTTTTCCTTTTATTGATCGCTTTGTCGTTTCGCTCATGATTTCTTGCTTAATTACATGTTAGGAATCATAAGGAATAGCTATTTACCCTTTAGAGTACGTTCAGATCACGATCAAACCTCAAAGGCGCCTCAAATTGGCCCACGAAGAAACCAGCCTCGTTTTCGCTCCTTGCTCACTTTGTTTTCCCATGTTCCTAGCTGTTTCCTGCTCCAATTCGTGTATATATTTGCGGCAATTACTGTGCCTAAGGTATTCCTTCCATAACTTATGATAATTCACTGCCTCCCTCAAACCACGGCGTGACAGCAGCTTTTTTCCACGACCGCGCATGTTTCTTCGCTTGTTCTTTCGCCCGCTTGTTCCTGGTTATTGCTTATCGTGTTTTCAACCCTTAATATTTTCCCTCTCGCTGTAGGACCCTCGCCGTCTCTTCGAAGGAAATGCCCCCTTCGTCTTGTCCGCATTGGAATGCTCGCCGAGGACCGCATGAAGCTCGATTACGTGCTCGATCTCCGCGCTGAGGACTTCCTTGAGCGCCGTCTCCAGACCCAGGCATTTTTTTGTTTTATTTTGCTCTCACAATCAGTTGGAGGGAAAACTTCTCTGATAAAATGTATTGAATTAGTTTTGCTTATATTTGTTTTCAGGTCTTCAAGCTCGTACTCGCCAAGTCGAGCACGCCCGTGTTCTCATCCGTCAGAAGCACTTCCGGTACGTATTTTTTTAAATGTTAATTTTTTACGAGTGGTACTCGGCATGTTGATATATAGTCCAGGTTGGTTCCCTCCTGAAAACATTCCGGCTCCTTTTTTGTGGCTCATACAGAGATAAACCGTTGACAGTATTTTTATTTGTTCTTTCAATAGTTAGTAAATTGATGTGGAAAAGACGTCAGTTTTTGCGGAAACGTGAAAAAGGTGATAGAATCAGTTTGACGATTTTTCTTACCGTACCTTACTTACCGATTGTCACCTGCTTTGCGCAAAACAATAAATTCTTCCACACCAATTACCTATTTATTGAAAGAACTATTTAAAATTCTGTCAACGCAAATAGATAAAAAAGCAAAATATAGTATGTCAAACGATCTTTTACAACGCAGTTGAATTCATATCAAATTTCTCTCTACATGAGCCACAAAAGAACCTGGGATCGGTAGCGACCGGAATGTTTTCAGGGAGGGAGGATTGTTTTTCAAATAATTTTTGAAAGTGTATTTTTCAACTGTTCTATTGCAGTGCTCGTCGCCCTTTGGGGTGGATGCCCCGGCCGCGTAAAGAGAAGAAACGCCAAGAGAGGAGGCGGAGACGGCGCCGGATCTGACGCCAACGAGTAATATGGAACAGTTGTAATTCGTTATCCCTGTCCCATCTTTGTTCAAATAAAGAATTGTTATTTTCAAGTTCGTTTTTTTCTGGAGGATGGACACACAAAAGAATAACATTTACACGAGTGTATTGATTTGTTTTAACTTGTTACTTCCGCCAGTACTTTCATTTGATACGATATGCCGACAAGGCTTGAAACTTTTGCTGATTTTAGTGCACAGAGAATATCGAAACATATGTAATTTTTAGAGGAATTTTCGTCACTTCGCATAAACTGATCTCTGATAGGGTATACATTCCTATGTCGAATGTTGTCGAATTCATAAGCCTAGTCGTTTCTGTAAATGTGCACATCGTGAAACCCGGCATGATCAAGGCATGCGCGATCTTTCGGTATGTATACTGTGCATAACTCCTCATCCCCAACCGACTCCGGTGGTGTAGTGGTGAGTGCGCCAGGCTACAATGCGCAGGGTTGGTGGTTCGATTCCCCCTCCTGTTTTTAAATTATTGCTGATTTCTTCTTTTCCGATTCTCTCTCTCGATAAATCAATACACGATACAGTACTCGTAATTTGCCTGCGCTCAGGCCCGATCTTTAAAAATCCATAGTGAGCTTCAAAGACATTTCTGTCACTTCGGATAAACTGATCTCTGATCGGGTATACATTCCCTATCACCCCACATTCTCAGTTTAGGTGACTAAATATTCGTGCCACTCCTTCTTTAACTCCCAATTCAGGCCGAATCGTGGACAAGAACCAGTACAACAAGGAGGGCGGCACGATCGATTTGAAGAATGTGAAGCTGATCCGTCTGAAGGACCCGACGCCCGGCAACTGGCAGGTATAATGGATTGACGCGCTTGTGGTGCTCATTGGAAATGCTCGAGATTTTGATTAGACTGAACTCATTTTATGGCGCGCTTGTAGTGTTTCTTGGACATCAATCGATATTTGGCTAACAATCTGACTCGCCTGGTCCTTCAGCGTGACGGCCCGACTCGCAATGAAAATGAAAATGGGCTGTCGCGCTTGTGATTTTAATTGGAAAAATCGGAGTTACTGTATAGATGGGCCAAATTGTATTGACGCGCTTGTGGTGCTCATTAAAAATGCTCAAAACTGGACGGTTCAGGTGATCACCAAATCTACGCTCAAGCACACGCTGCGCGTCTTCGGCCACGGCGCCATCGACTTCAAGTACGGCTTCTCGACGCGGCCAGTGAACAGGGTGGAGCTGGTAAGAGAGTTGATCTTTGATCTTCTTCTTCGATTGCATCAGCCAGTTAACGCGGTCTTTGAAGTTGCAAACTCGGAGTCTTATCCCTGTGGACAACAGTTCCAACCAGAATCATCATCATTTCACTGATTCTAGTTGGCCCTAACCCCCTAGATGTGTTCCTCCGCTAAACCCATTTCTTATAAAATATTTTCAGGCAAGTCCGCGCCCGACCGCCAACCAGATGACGTACCTCATGGTGAACATGACTGGGCTTAACCGGTATTATAATTTAACTTATTATTTTTGAAAATCCGGGAATTTCCAGGACCGGAACCGTGGATCAGATCGAGCTCGTGGACTACTATGGACGGCCGCTGTACAGGTTTGTAGCGCATTCCTTCGTTCTCGCTATAATGCAAAGGCGGTCAAAGGGAAGGAAGGGAGATACACCGATACTAGTGGTGTCAAAAGTATCCTACCAGGCGCCTTTTTCAAGGGGCTAGGTGCCAGATAGCGATGATTTGTGAAGGGAAGTGTGCATCTGCGATCGCTTAGAGCATCAGCCGCCATAGCTCAGTCGGTTAGAGCGTGGGTCTAATAAGCCCAAGGTCGCAGGTTCGACCCCTGCTGGCGGCAAATTGTTTTTGCCATTATTTTGCAAATATATTTTTATCTATTTTCATGGCTACTATACATACGAGAAAGCACGAAAAGTTGTCACACTCGACGGAATATAACGTTCCGCTCCAATACGTCATGCACTTATTGACGCGCATGAAAATGAAAATTTAATCAATCGATTTCGGAATAACTTCTCATCATGCTATCATGCTCATAATGCATCATGCTCATAAACGGTTATCGCTTTAGAGAATTAATAAAAAAAACTTTTCAGCCAAGCCGCCTCGCCCTCCTCCTCCTCCGAGCACATGTACTTTGTCGGGCCGTTCGTGCCTCCGAAGGGCCTCTTCTTCGTCAAAGTCACCGGCCAGGATGCTCATGTAAATTTAATATTTAACTAATTAAATTAATTAACACATTTTCAGAAACTCGAATACCAACGCATCGCGCCTACAGCTATTGGATCAGTGCAGGTAATTTTCGCTTTGAACTCACAGAAAAGTTTTGCGAAATTATCATGTTATATGTGCAATTCCTATCCATTTTTACTAGACCAATTGGTTTTGTTTGATATTTTTTAAGTTTGAGGTGCACAGAAAATCAAAATATTCGAGTCCACAGAGCACTTGAGGGCATTATGAAACATATTTTTGTTAGACTTTTATTGTTACCGATCTAATAAAAATAATAATAAAATAAAAAAATAAATTAAATTAAATTTCCAGATCGGCGGCCCGCGCGCCTACATGGCCGAGCGCGTTGCGGCGTTTGCGGGACAGGTTATTTTAATTAAATTAATAAATTAAAAATAATTAAAATTAACAGGCGGTCAACCTCTCCTGCTCCGTGGAGTCGCCCTCCAAGTTCCAACTGTACTGGAGAAAGAAGAACGGAGAGGTGCTTACCGGGCCGCTGTTCTATGGGTAAGGAAATCATTTCGAAATACAAACAGCCTCTTCATTTGACGCATCTCTACCCGAAGATGCATCTCTAATACGTGATTGCTATTTGACACATTGAGTTTCATGAATTAATGCTATACCATGGAAAGATTGAATCTCCAGTGCTTCTTATCTTTCATAAAAAACTCATGATTGCTCTCTGATTTTACAAGTGTGAAATAATTTCGAAGGACGGGGGTGATAAATTTTTGAATATTCAGCGTTTCCGACACCTCCGTCTGGACGATCAACAGTGTGTCGCAGGAGGACAGGGGAGAGTATGAGTGCCTGGTTCGTTTGGTCTTTGATCTTTGAGCCCTGATCTTTACTGATCTTTGATCTCTGCAGGTCGTCAGCGAGCACGGCAACACGACGCGCAAGACCTTCCTCGAGACGAGAGGTCTGTTTTCTTTTTTTCTTCGTTTTATTTTCAATTTCAAATTCACAAAAAGTAGGGCAGGTTCGAATGAGTTTCACAGTGCAATCAAATGGTCTTGGTAGATTTCTCCATCAATTGGTCGAGCCCCCGCCGATCGCAATAAAATAAACTGACCTCAGAATGCATTTTCCCAGAGTACGCAAATATCCCACCTCTGTGTTTTCTTCTCAATTCATTCATTTCGCCTATCTTTTCTCATTTCACGACACACACTCGTTTCTCTGACTAGCAAGAGATATAGTAAAGTGAAGAGACGAAAATATCGTTAAAATTTCCAGAAACGCCCCCTCAAATCGTGATGCTCCGCAACGAATCGGCAGTGCTGGGCACGGACGCTTTCCTGCACTGCAAGACGTCCTCGAACACGAAGGTGAGAGATCAAAGATCAAAGTTCCAAGATCAACAATCGAAAACCTGTTTCGACATTCGTGACCTTTCACCGAAACGAGTGAGGAGATGCGGATTTCACTATGGAATAATAATAATGTAATTGCAGGTGGACTACCGATGGCTACACCACGGTCAGCCCGTGATGAACAATCCGAGAGCTGTGAGTTATCAGTGATCAAAGACCAATTGTTGTCCCTTGTGCGATATATGAAACTGGCACTATTATGATCTCGAACACTGTCTGATCAATAACAAAGACAATCATGATTCGAAATAACTACAACACAATTCAAAATTCTCTGTCACATTATGATCGAAATCCAACTTTCATTTTTAGCGTCTAATGCCGAATGGTACGCTCTGGTTGAGCGGCGTAACGAGGGCGGACGCGGGCGGGTATGAGTGTCAGGCAAAGAACACAGGAGGAGTAACGACACAGGGAATGATACTCAGGGTCAGTCTTTACATTATCTATTTCGTTTTCAAAAACGAAATTCGAAAAAAAATAATCGACAGAATAGAGTAGACGTACTGTATTGTTCATACTACGAAGCTGATCATATTGAAGAATGCTGATTAAAATATGTTATAGATAGGCATAGAATAAAGACTTCAATCGACTACACCCTACAGAACACAGAGCCTAACTGCAGGCGAATGACGATTTTGCAGATCTTTGACCTGCCCAAGGCGATCATCTCCCCGAAGGAATTCTTCTTCGTCCCACGCACATCGATGAATGTATCCTGTCAGCTGAATGGTTAATAATTAGCAATATATTGAAGATATAAATATTTACCAGACATCCTCTTTGACCCAATTGATCTCGACGAATTAGTGAAGATGAGAATACAATACTTTCAGGCGGCCCGTTCCCCGAGCTTTTTTAAACGACTCAGTGAAATTTTGATCTATTCATGTTACATTCGAAACTCGATTGAAGCATTATTTAAAATAAATTAAATGTTAATTTGCAGGCGACCCGTTCCCCGAGCCGCAGTGGTTTCACAATGGCAATAGGATCGAGCCCGACCGCAAATACTACATCACTTTCAAGAGTCAGTTTGACAACATTTTTTCGAAATCACATTGATTTCAGCATATTCTGTCGTGTGCATGCAGGTCAATAACATTTGAATTAAAAGAGCCGCATTCCATTTTGTCATCACCATCGCAGATTGTACAGAAATATAACTGAGAACCGATTAAAATATTTAAAATATTAATAAAAATTCCAGACGACCTGATCATTCGTGACCCATCGGAGACGGATGATGGACAGTACGAGTGCAGAGCGACCAGTGCGGCGGGAGTGGCCAGTGACTTTGCAACTGCGAAAGTAGCCAGTGAGTGATCTGACATCGGCTAATTCATCGAAAATATTGTCCAGTTACCGCTGTTGTACCTATTGGTAAGTGAGAATGCAGTTGCGAAAGTTACCAGTGAGTTCACCGCTCATTCACAGAACCTATGTTCACGACTGCTATGCGCCCGTAAAGTAGCAAACCTAAGGAAGTGGAAGTTAAATCTCCGAATCCTTCTCGTCCCAGTCATCACTAGAGTTTTACTGCGAGAGCATTGAGTATAGACGCCTAAGATCAAGGATCAGAGCAACTTATCGAATGCTTTCAGAAGCGCCATCCGTCCGCATTGAACAGAGCAAGAAGATGATCGGACGAGGCGACAATCTGACCCTGGAGTGCATTGTTAGTTCAATCAATTTTTTCTTTGTTTTGTGAGTTTCCAAATAGAAACAACTATGAATGATGGTGTCTGTAGCAGTTTCGATATTTTTATCCAATGCACCTACAATATTGTTCGATTCAGGTCGAGAGCGGAGAGCCTGCGCCGACGATTCTCTGGTTCAGGAACAATCGAGAGGCGAGTTTCACATTATGATTCGCTGCATAATTCGCATTTCTTTTTTTTAATCGCAGACCAAAAATCAATTGTTATCATATTGGAACAATTACAGTATAGTACTGAATATAGTTTAAGATCAATGAAATAAATTTCAGGTCATGCAAAGTAGTCACGAGTACGTGCGCATCGATGGCAACCGAATGCACATTTCGGTTTGGGTTTTCATTTTTTAATTATATTTTTTATTCGAAGCCTCCTCTCTAATGACCACATTTTTCACTCTGGCTCACCTAGAATTGATGAAACACAGTTGAAACGAAATTCACAATCGCCTACAATTCTTGGATTGAAATTTATTTATTTTTCAAACGTCGTCGGTCACGATGAAATTGAAATCACGAATCACCATGATTCAAGAAGAATCGATGAAACTCAACCATTTTGAACAGACTAAACTTTTCATTATTGGATTTTTTTTTAAATTAATTACCTAATTAACTAATTAATTACTTAATTAATCAAGGGCGCGCAAGACGCGGACGCCGGTTCGTACTCGTGTGTGGCGGAGAACATGGCTGGCAGGGATATCGAAGTGGTCAAGGTTCAGGTTGGAAGTGAGTTTAATCGGTTTGATATTATGTACAAATTGGGTAAGACTTATTGTATGCTTCTCTTTGTCTCCGCAAAAATGAATTACTATGGCTGAGAGGAATAATAAAGTGGTCAAGGTGCAGGCCGGAAGTGAGTATTCAATTTGATTGAAAAAAAGCGTTCAAAATGGATTAGAATAGGGGAGCAAAATCAGGACAAGGCCAATACTCACTGAATTTTCATAAGTTAAAGCACATGAGTTTCACCGAATCTACTTGACGATGAATGAGCAATGTGATTCAGTACCGCCGAGGAATCGTAATCAAAAAAAATGTAACAATAAATCAGGCATTCCCTCGATTGTGCCCTCGCCCGAGATCTCCCGTATCCACATCGAACGACAGGTTTTAATTTCAATTTCAGTTATTTATCAACCAGTGTGAGTAGAGGGAAAGTAACGTAGAGTCCTCGGTAGTATTGCATTTGACTTGGCTATTCTGGATATTCCCTAACCAAGTCTGGGCGACAAATGGAGCATAGTGTTGCACAGTGTCGGAATAATAATTGAGAGTTTCGACCAACAAACTAAGACGCTGCAATAATAGAGATCACGCTATTCTCAGCTTTCGATCTCCCGGGTTCTCTTTCAATAGAAAATCAAGCAGCGTGTGTTGTTGGCATCGTTCCAAGCACCAAATTCGATTCTAAACCCAACTTTGCAGGGTTCCATCTCCTGTCGTGCCATCGGTCATCCGCCCCCGAAAGTGTCGTGGAAGAGAGATGGCGTGGACATTGCGGACCTCGACGATGAGACGAGGGGCAGATATCAGATTACCGTCGATGGAAGTCTGCTGATCAATAGTGAGTCATTTTGGAACAGGTAATACCGCATTTCGGCTTGGCGTAACGCTTTTGCGATAATACCGAACTTGATCCCGAGGAATATTATCTATTAGAGATGAAAGAGTGAAAGTTAAAGGAGGCGTATCATGAAAAATTAGTTCATGTTGTTGAGGTCATGATCCGATTGGAATCCATAACGATGTTAGAAAGCCGAAGTTTGAAAGTAGTACATCCACTCTGGACCGAGATATCCGCGTTCAAAGTATCAGGAAAAACCAGGGAAAAGCCCGCGAAGAATTCAAATATTTTATGGAGCGCTAATGGGGAGGAAGGGAAGGTAGATCAAGAAGATAGATGGAAAGGTCATCGTTGTCTCGCCCACTATTGATTGGCTACGGAGGGATTTTTCTTTGTTCCCGCAGGCTCTTCCCATCGACAAAAACTGATATACTCCTTGACGATTTTCCAAAAGTTTCTTGGCAATTTTCCAGAATCTTGCAAAACTCGGCATATCGTTGTAAGAGTCGCTATGTTTGAATTTCAAAAGTTCATGATACGCCTCCTTTAAGAAAGTGTGTCAATTAATGGGCTTTATTTTCCTTGTGTCAGTGACGGAGATCAAAGATCAACCATCTCCATTCAGACGCGACTCTCGAGGATCAGACCCGGTTCACGTGCGTGGCGAAGAACGATTACGGAGAGCAATCGAGGACGACTACTGTGATCATCACTGGATTGGGTAAATATTATATTCATTTATGTTGTCTAGACATTGAGACAATAATACGGCGATATTTGGGTTATACGGCCAGCAAACGTCAAATAATCGCTATGATGATCTCGACAAGCTTTTGAAACGATTCTTTGAATTTTTGTGCAGATACTAAAATAATTTTTATCAAATTTAAAACAAATTATAGTCTCGCCCGTGCTCGGTCAAGTGCCTCCCGAGGAACAGCTCATTGAGGGAGAGGATCTCAGGTATCGATTTAAAATAGTAGCTGAGATTTGGAATCGTATAGATCAAAGATCAACCTCGCCCCTTCTCAGGCTCTCCTGCATCGTTGTGCTCGGCACGCCCAAGCCGGACATTCAGTGGTACAAGGATGGACAGCCCATTGAGGAGACTTCGTCGTTGATTGTGAGCAATTTATAATAATATTTATGCTATTTCGATGAAATAACGATAAAAACAATGTAAAATAGTATTAGAATGATACAGGACATACAATAAATTTAGTGTTTTTGTTGTTTGTTGATGCGAAAACGATAATAATTAACGATAATAAAGGCAGCGAATAATTAGGATAGTGATATGTTACGAAAAGGTAGACAGGTACAAAGAGGTAGAAAAGGTACAAAGATAGACAGGAAACTTCATCGCTCATTGTGTTCCTTTTTGATCAATTTATCTCTGCTTTTTCGATGTCCTGAAAAGTAAAATCCGTTGATTTCAGATTGAAAACGGCGGTACTTCCCTGCTTCTTCGAGATGGTAATCCCGCGGATGAGGGCAGGTACGACATTTTATGTTACATTTATCTAAGTTTAAAAAATCGTTCTTCCTTCGAATGTAAAGTCACACAAAGATCTCTCTGAAATTGAATTGGTAACGTTGAATTATTTTTTTTTCGTTGAAAAGAGAGGATCGAAGAATCGTAATTTCCTCTGTGTTCCCTGTAAGAAAGTGATGTCCCCTACCAAAATAAAAAGTAAGTAGATAAAAGTGCATCATAGGTTTCAATACGACTTTAATGACATGCGGATACAAAAGGGATAATTATAGCACCATTATAGCTCCCCATAATGCGCCCCCCCATTAATAATATCATCAATCAATCCAGATACACGTGCGTCGCAGTCTCGCCCGCCGGCAACGCCACGATCAACGTCGCCGTGCAGCTGATCAGTGAGTACTGGCACCGGAACCATCTTCGGAACGGAACCAGCCCCTCCTCGGGTTCCGAACCTGGCATCGAACCTGGCACCACTAGGACCCCTGGCTCCGGCACCACACCTAGACCCATCCTAGGCACTAGCAACACTCCTAGATCACAGAACCTGACTAGTACCAACAGTTCCGCTAGGGTTCTTGGAACCACTACTAGACCCACCATTGGCATCAGTAAGCCCAAAGCAAGCACTGCTCCGATACTCAACCCCATCAGACGAGCGCCCAGCACCTTGAATAGGCCTAGCGCGACGCGCGATCCCAATGAGATAGGGGCTTCATCTGAGCGATTTGAGATCTTACCCGTCGTAGTTGTATCTGAGGCGGCCCGGGCTCAGATTGAGGCGCGAGATACGGTAGATGATGATGATGCCGTATCCGATGATGAATGGGCGCAGAATTTCATAGTGCCCCCTGCGCATTAGCTCGAAAATTATCATGGAAATATGCAAATATTTGTTATAATATGCACTGTACTAACGCTCGATAGCACGCTGCCTGTACATAATCGCTTCGCTTTTGCATAATTTGTCCAATTTCGGGATTTGGATCCGAGTCCGAACTTGGACTGTTCCAAATCATGTAATTCCCCAGCTCAGGACCGATCGATCTTGCCTCTTCCTGTTTTTTCTTCGCTTCTTGTACAAAACGCTCGAATGTTGCTGTTTTCTTCTTCTTATCACCATGCCTTGACTTTAGTGTGGCTTTCCTGCTTGCTCTAAATCCCGGCTATTTCCATGTTTTACTTCACGCAATAAATCGTGTGCTCCTCATTGTATCTTGCACTCGCACTCTGGCATGCCACACATGTAGAGTTCGACTTACGTGAAATCGTGTCTCTTCATATCGCACACTATCTATGAAGAGACACGGTTACCCGTATTTCGAACGCTACACACAAAACAAGCCGGTTCGAGCAGATACTGAGGAGGCTTGCTAGAAAAGGGGCGTGGCCTGGAAAGGGGCGTGGCCTAATTTCGAAAATGCGCTCGGAACCGAGAGGCGATTGAGGCATTGCAGAGCGGCCGGTGATCGTGCCGCCCAAGGCGGAGGACGGCACGGAAAAGGACAAGAAAATCGTGTCGAAGGAGGGCAATCCGGTGCAGTTGGCGTGCCAGGTGAGAGTTTTCTCTCAAACCCGGCTCTGAGATTCCCGGATCTGAGATTACGAGATGCTTGCAATCACCGAAAAGACCTGGATTATAGCGAAAAAAAGAAGGAGTGTGCTAAATTTTTAATCAGCTCTGAGTGAGAGTTGAGTATGCAATGCGAGTAGCCCTTGCTTCGTTTCTCACTGTACAGTTTCTCAAAGCATGATCGTTAGCATGAGCAAGTGAAGACAGAGTAGCTCGAATTGGGATTTTTTCATAGAAAAGATGCGCAACAATCAAGGTTTTCGTGAAGTATCAGACGGCTATACTCTTACTGAAACCTATTCATTCATCATTTTGATATTTAAAAAAAAAATTGATTTTGCAGGTCGAGGGCAATCCTCCTCCCACGATCACATGGACGCTCGACGGCCGACCCATCTCACTGAACAGTGGAGAATTCGCCGTGACGGTACGGTAGCCGATCGGGAACTGATTTTTTATCGAACTCAAAAAAAAATTCAGAAAAAATAATGACGAATGTGTCATTGTGCTACTTAGACAGGGTCTCATCTTTATTAAAAAATATATATATGAAGCCGTTTGCGAAAAAATCGAGCAGTGGCCGGCACAGCTCAAAAATGTCGATTCTCTGAAACTATGCGATTTAGGGTTCTCGAGGGTGCTTATGACGATGGGCATATTCATTTTTCACGCCAAGCCCCCGTTGGCTCCAGACGACGTCACGTCGAAATCAGATTTTGATCGATATCTCTGCACTCATTATAGCTAAAATTAGTCCAATAGGGATTCCGGGGTAGATTTTCAGGCTGAACACGCCTGTCTACTTTATTTAACCTTAATTTTTTATAATAAAAATGATAAATAGAACTTTTGATCGAGCCACGTGCAAGTTGCGCAACATGCATAGATCGGACCGGAATGACGAGAAGAGTCAGTTCCCAAAATTTCAGCCAATTTCCGCATTACCTGTTCGAGAAAATTAACTTATAGTGTAACTGGCTTGTAAGTAAATTTGACCATCGTTCCCCATGCTTTCATCCGTCCTTTGATCTACCCGAGTCTCTCTACCTTGACCTCTTCCCAGTCTCTGCGCTCTCTCCATTTCCCATGATCTCTCGCCTCCCTCGGGGAGGAGAGACGGATCGATCAACGGAAGTCAACAACTGGGGAATGATGGTCAAATTTACTTACAAGCCAGTTATATTGTAAGTTGATTTTCTCGAACAGGTAATGCGGAAATTGGCTGAAATTTTGGGAACTGACTCTTCTCGTCATTCCGGTCCGATCTATGCATGTTGCGCAACTTGCACGTGGCTCGATCAAAAGTTCTATTTATCATTTTTATTATAAAAATTAAGTTTAAATGAAGTAGACAGGCGTGATCAGTATGAAAATCTACCCCGGAATCCCTATTGGACTAATTTTAGCTATAATGAGTGCAGAGATATCGATCAAAATCTGATTTCGACGTGACGTCGTCTGGAGCCAACGGAGGCTTGGCGTGAAAAATAAATATGCCCATCGTCATAAGCACCCTCGAGAACCCTAAATCGCATAGTTTCAGAGAATCGACATTTTTGAGCTGTGCCAGACCCAGCCTGATCTGATTGATTCTCTCGCAAACGGCCTCATATATATATAAAATATATCCATTACTGAGTCGATCAGTAACTGATTAAAAAATTTGTTTAAAAATATTAATTAGTTAATTAATTAAAGGAGGACAACTCATTGCTCATCCACAAGCCGTCACGCATCACTGCCGGTCACTACGTGTGCTCGGCCGTGAACTCTGCCGGAGAGGACAATTATGATTACACTTTGACGGTGAGGATACTCAAGAACAATTCCGATTAGAATATCGCGTATTTTGGTAATTATATCTCGAGAAATGATACAGCCGTCTCCTCATTTTGCACACACTCCCGCCCGCTCGGTCGACGAGAGAGTGTATGAAATGAAGAGACGGCGGTATCATTTCTCGAGGACTATTGGTATCCATGAGCATACGAAGGTTCCACAGGCGCCCGTTTTAATTAGTTGGATAGTGTGCGTGTATGTAAAAACTTGGAAAAGAGGTTTCAGAAGTGTTCGAATCTTGTTCTGTGATCTTTGCCTAGAAAGTTAACCTTTGATCTCTCCACAGGTCATCGCAATGCCTATCATCCAGCCCGGACAGAACATGTACAATCTCATCCAAGGCGAAGAGGTCGTCATTCCGTGCGATGTGCGGGGCGAACCACTACCGAAGATTACATGGTATCAACATATTTGAACCTTATTATGACCATAAAGACGATTGGTAAGTAGGAGATGCGGAAAAAGAATATTTCAGAGAGGGATGTTTAAGGGGGCCACATGGGACATGTTGAGCGATAACGGATTTTGTTAATTAATTAAATTAATTAATCAAAGGTACCTGAACGACGAGGTCTTCGAGGGTGGCGAGATCGACGAGACCGGTGCACTGCATCTGGAGGATGTGGGAGAGGCGCATACGGGCAAATTCAAGGTGAGTGGTTAAACAATTACAAATAATGTAAATCATCGTCTAGCGCCTAGCAGCATACAAATCTATTAATTTGCTCTAATATTCGATTTCGATCAAAGTGCGAAGTGTTGAGCGATATTTTTCATTCTTCATCGCACAACCATGATTTAAAGTAATTTTGCAAAGCAATTGTAACCGTATTCGATCCGCTGTAAAACTAAAAAAATATTAGTCCTTTTTTACTATTTTTATTTATATTTTTTGTTTTATTTTTATTTTTTTTTTGCAATTTTTTATTTTATTTTATTTTTTAAAATGTTTACTTAATATATTCCAGTGCGTGGCGGAGAACGAGGCCGGTAGTGACGATCGCGTGGTGGATATAAGGGTTCATGTGGCGCCGGATATTCTCGGACCGGATGAGGTGAGCGGAGGGCCGGGGAATAGATTACAGGTTGAAAGCCGGGCACCACATTCCCAGACCGGAGGAGGTAGAGCCGGGGAATAACACACAGACATAACTGATGAAAGCCGGACAGTCGCATATTGATTGTATACAATCGATAGGCAGACCCGAAACATTGGCTCTTCGAGAAAATCTTTGCATTTGAAATCTTGGTGAAACACGCTTGAGCGACTTGAGCGACTGGCGACTTGAATAAGAAAACTGGCTCCCACAGAACGCAAGTGCCCGGATTAACTGAACAACTTTGCCTTCACCTCCCCTTTTTCGAGCAATGTTCTCGTCTCTTCCTTTTGCCTTATCTCTCGCCAGCCAGAGAAGCGAGAGAGCATTGCGAAATGAGAGAGGCCGACCATCCATCCCCTTTTTGCAGATCCTAATCACCGCAAACGTGAACGAATCGCTGGAGTTGCCGTGCCCGGCTCGCGCCCATCCACCGCCTGATCGGATCTGGTCTTACGAAGGAGTGAAGGTATTTGCTGCTTTGGCCGTGGTAGATCAACATTGAAATTCTTTCTCGGAAAGGTTCATTTCGGAAATATTGGCTGGGAACTGCTATCTTGGAAAGATTGTCTCGGTATGAGATGATTGAGAAATGAAAAATATAGAATGATCATCGGGCGAATTTTGATTGACAAATGTTTCCTTTATTCATTCTTTCCTATTGTTCTCTCTCTCGCACAATATAAAATCATTCCTCGACGATTCTTCCAAGATGGCGGTTCCCAGACACAATTTCCGAAATGATCTTTCCGAAAGTGCGATTACAGAATGACTTTTTACAAAAATAATATTCCTAAATTAAATTTACATATATTAATTTTCCGAGAAAATATTTTTATCTTGACCTACCACCGTTTTGGCGTTCCCGCAAGCAATTAATGTGGAATTGTGTTGTTATTCTGATTATTGTGGAATTAGCAAGTGCTGCGAACGATTCTCGTAACTGGTAGAGTGGCGGAGATTAATGATAAACGATGAGCAATGAAATTCGTGAAGTGGTTGGGTGTGTACGACCCAATGGACTGAAACATCCACCCGCATTATCGTGCGTTTCAAATGCTCAGCAAACTCAATGCTGGTTAGCGCATTGATTGTCAATGCTGGTTAGCGTATTGATTGTCTGGGAGAGAGAGGATGGGAAGAGGTAGGGCGGAGGAGAGCAGGTAGATCACTAGCCTCCTCCCGGTCTCTTCCTAACTCCGCCCATCGAACGGTAGTCAAAGGTCAACTACGCGTGGAACGGAAAATAATTTCACGATACTCTAGGAAGTCGTTCTCTTTCCTTTGCCTCAGTTAGCAGTTTCTCTATTCTTCTTCAAATATAAACCAATATTCTTACTAATTGAAGATCGACCCGAGCAACTTCTTCGGACAGAAGCTCGAGATCGACGAGGAAGGCACCCTGAAGATCCCCAATGCGCTGATGAATACTGCTGGTGAGAGTTACACTTGCAGACTAGCTTTTGGACGGTGAAATGAGAAAAAAATTTCCTGATGAATATTTAATTTTTTTATGTATATTTTACGGACGTGTTTCTTGCAAAGGAATTCTGTTGAAAGTTTGAGCAAAACGAATGCACTCATGATGCGGATGGCGAGATTATATTTACGAACTACGTCTCCTACATTCACGTGTTACTTCGTGTTTAACAGTCCGCTGCTCGTGACATAATTTATATTTGTGGGGCACCAAAGATCAACGATCAATGTTGTATTGTCGCCATTGTCTTCAGGCCACTTTATGTGCCACGTGAGCAACCGCGCGGGAGAGGACTACATCTCCTATGATCTGCGAGTGAACGAACCGCCCAAGATCATTTCGGATACTCCTGGTAGGATACTAGTCCGAACCCTTTATTGAAATTATACACCTAGTACTGTTCACATCATTTGAGGATATTACTCTAAATGCACGTCTAATTTTCATGTTTCGAAGAAATAAACGGTACAAAATACCTTGAATTATTAAAAACGCCCTTAGTATAATATTTGAAATCATTAGCCAAAGAAATCGTTAGATGTAACTATTTAAAAAAGACACATTATAAAAAAATCAGGCACAATCGACGTCGTGATGGACATGGCTTTGGAGGTTCCCTGTAAGGCTATTGGCACTCCCGATCCGACAGTGCAATGGGAGAAGGACGGATTCCAGGTGATCTTAGATTGAAAACAACAAAAATTAAACATATAGTAGTAAATCTGAAACCGACCCGACCAACGATACAATTTATGCACGAATCAAATGATTATACCAACTAATCACCACAACCAAAATAGAAGTCAATAAATTCACAGATTCTCTCTGACGAAGGCGTGCTCATTGACAGCTCGGGCACGCTGAGAATCATGAACTCACGACCGAACCACGCCGGAACGTACACTTGCAAGTGAGTTGTTGTTGCTGCTGTTACTTGAGAAGTAACATATCGTAATGTCTGTCTGTCTGTTTGTCTGTTTGTCTGTAACGTGTGTCACGCTTTCATTTTTTGCTCATAACTCGGCTCAAACTCATCGTACAAGACTATCTCCAGTACCATTGAACTTCTCATCGAACGGGAAACATTTTTCAAAAAAAATTTCATCATCATTACGTAATATGACGAAATTCAGTTTTGCACCTTTTTTCGCGCCTTTTTCGCTGGGAACTCAAACGAATCAGGCATGCAACATACCAAACTACTCGTCATGAAGTGTACTTTCACTTTTCACACGAATTTCGTCATCCTTACGAAATATGACGTAATCCTTAGGCAATAACTCGTTATTTCGCGCGTAACTCAGCGCAAACTCGACCAATCGAGACGTGCTTAGGCTCAATCGAACCGGTAAGTGTAGCGCCACTAAATTTTGAATGAATTTCATCATCCTTACGAAATATGACGTTATCCTTAGGCAATAACTCGTTTTTCGCGTGTTTTTCAGAATGATGTTTTCCTTGATGTCTTTTTTTCAGGATATTCTATACTATTCTATATCAATGTTTTAAATACATAACCCGGCGACGCGAAGCACTCGCAGACGACTATCACAACCCGGCGACGCACTTTCCTGCGAGCGAAGCGAGCCTGCGAGTCCCTGGCGGAAGGCTCGTGGGGCCGAGGGCGATCCGACAAAAAGATGGGATGGGGCGGAGCCCCATCCCATCTTTTTTCGGATCGCCCGAGGCCCCACGAGCCTTTCGCGAGGGACGATGCCAACTCGGTCCGCGACTGTGAATATTTTATCCATTCAAGGATTAAACAATGCCCTAAATACATTACCCTGCGTTTGAAAGCCTAACCTGCGAGTCCCTGGCGGAAGGCTCGTAGGGCCGAGGGCGAGCCCTCGCGTGGGCCCATCCCATCTTTTTTCGGATCGCCCGAGGCCCCACGAGCCTTTCGCGAGGGACGATGCCAACTCGGTCCGCGACTGTGAATGTTTTATCTTCCAATGTAGTCCACCAGCCCAAACGTAGTTAAGGCCTCACGAGCATTTCGCAAGCGTTCGCACATGACTGGGATAAAACTAAACGCACAACCCGGCGACGCGAAGCACTCGCAGAAGACTATCACAACCCGGCGACACACGCTCCTACGAGCGAAGCGAGTCTGCGAGTCGCTGTCGGAAGGCTCGTGGGGCCGAGGGCAAGCCGAAAAAAGATGGGATGGGGCCACGAAGTGGCCCCATCCCATCTTTTTTCGGATTGCTCTCGGCCTCACGAGCCTTCCGACAGCGACGATGCCAACTGGGTCGGACCCGGCGACACCTAGCCAGCGTAGCTGGCTAGTTGTTGTTGTTGTTGCTGTTGTTGTTGTTTTGTTTTTCGATTGATAAGCAACGCAATAATTCGCCAGAGTCTTCAACCAGGCCGGCTCCGACTCCAAGTCCACACAAGTCGTCGTGCAAGGTGCTCTCATTTTTAAAAAAATCTATTAAAAAATATTTGATCAATCAATTTAGAACCGCCCACCATCCTGCCCACCACGCTCGGCAACTACACCGCTGTTGCAGAGGACAAGGTTTGATCTTTGGACTTTGATCTCTGGGCATTTTTTGGGTCTCACCTAGCGTTGTCGTACGATTGTACAATTACTCTCACAGATCGAGCAGAATTAGTGAAACGGAAAATAAATAGGCCGGAATTCGGAATATGATCGGAACGGGAAAATACTTGCAGGTCGAGCTACGCTGCTTCGTCACTGCCAATCCACCTGCTACGATCGAATGGACCAAGAAGGGAAAAGTGATAAACAATGGAGACATTGATGGAGTGAGGATCGATGAGGGTGAGTAATTACTATTTGGTATGCGTGTTACCGTTTTCGGACTGATAGGACTCGTTTAGATTTAAGGGTTAGGAAATAAAAAGCAAATATATCAAAATGGCAGATATTGATGGAGTGAGGATCGATAAGGGTCAGTTTCGCATTTGAAGCCATCTTTGAAATTTCAAACATGGTCTTTGAACATTGTACCTTCCAGACGGCACCCGTACCCTATCCAAGTAGCTAATGAGCTGATCTTTCAACTCTTAAAGTTGATCTTTCAACTCTGTATAGAATTGTTATCTCATCATTCTTATATTCTAGCCAGTACCCATAGCATTTTTTTGATAGCTGGGGCGGTATTCTTTCGTCAATTTCGCCCTTGGCGAAAATATTTTCGCCCGGCGAATTTCATTTCGCCAGCCGCTTTTCTCGCGCAGCGGTGGGTGGAATGAATTTCGCCAGGGCGAAATGAATTGGGCGAGGGCGAAATCGAAATTTTCGCCCGATCGACCGCAATGAGAGGGGTTTTCGCCCACAATAATTCGCCACTCTATTTCGATCGGCGAAAAAATGAGCGTTGAACAAAGGAAATATTCGCCAAAGATTCGCCAGGCGAATTTCAAAATTAGTCGTAGGCGAATTTTGATTGAATGAGTAGGAAGAAAATAGATAAGGCTGTCATTCCTTGGAAGCATGACAGTGATAACCCATGACAGTCTTATCATTGTCATGCTTATCACGTCCATGGAATGACAGTCTTATCATTGTCATGCTTATCACGTCCATGGAATGACAGTCTTATCATTGTCATGCTTATCACTTCCATGGAATGACAGTCTTATCACTGTCATGCTTATCACGTCCATGGAATGACAGTCTTATCACTGTCATGCTTATCACGTCCATGGAATGACAGTCTTATCACTGTCATGCTTATCGAATGAGCAATGCCAGTCCATGGTAATCAAAGCATGCGGTTTCATGGAAGTCAGTGATTTGATTACCATGGACTGTTTATGTGTTTAAAAGAATGTTATTCGATGCTAATCATTCATTATTGAACAGCGCGAGTCATTCCGACCGCCTCGAGTGGTCGTGAATGTCGAAAATGAATTTTCGCCCGAGGTCGAAAATTTCGCCCAGTTCAATTTTTCGCCGAGGGCGAAATCGAAGAAAGAATACCGCCCCTGTATAGTTGATCTTTGATCTTGCAAATCTTAAACTTGATCTTTGATCTTTCATTACAGACGGCACCCTCATCATCGACTCTGTATCCGCGGACGACGCTACTTTCTACACGTGCCGGGCCCAGAATCCGGCTGGCAAGACGGAGAAAGTGATCCGGCTCAGCGTCATTGGTAAGTTATTTTTTTGGAAGCGTTTAAGAACAAAAAATTGAGATTTCAACAATTTCCCGATAGATAAGATCTAACTGAAACATATAGAAAAGTTTCGTTGCGAGCCGTTGACAGCAATTGTTACTATAAAGTGCGGATTCTCTTTTAGTTCTGATATTATTTTTTTATTTCATTGTTTGTTGCAGTCGCACCCATTCTCCGTGATGCGGATGTGATTCCACGCGAGGCAGTAAAGATCGATCACCCATTCTCCCTGTACTGTCCGGTTATCTCCACTCCATTGCCGCAGGTCACTCATTTTTTTTAGATTTTGCAATTAATATGTTTTAACAATTATCTTTTATTAAAATATTAATGTACATCTGCGGCGAAAATAAGGCTTTTTACTTAATCCCTGCATGTGATCTGATTTATTAAAGCTTCTCACGAGGTTTTGACATGTTTTTGTCCCATGAATTTTAAATTTTAATGATTTTACTAATTAAAAATATAAATACAAAAAAAATGCAGATCACGTGGTTCCTCGACGATAAGCCGATCGCAGAGAACGATGCCAACGTTCATTTGAGTGATGATAGGAGGAAGTTGGCCGTGCTCAAGTGAGTCATTATTGTTCATGTAATTGTTTATTGAGTCTCCTGAAGAATGCATTAGGAAAAACGCATTTGTTAAAACAAATAGAAGAAAGTAGGTAGAGAGCATACTATTGAGTGATAACGAATTAGTAATAAATTGAGTTTCACAATAGATACATGGATAGAAGTGAGGGGACGTCAGCGAAAGTCGCATCGGCAGTTGTCTAAAAGAATGAAACAATAACGTGGAATGATCTCTCGATTATTATAACTTATAGAAGCGTTTTGATGCTAGCCTCTCGATAATTATAACTGATTAATTAATAGAGCTCGAACGATGGACGCTGGTGTGTACAAGTGTACGGCAAGAAACTCGGCCGGAGAGAGCAGCAAGATGTTCGAAATCGATGTGCTTCGTAAGTTTTACTTTATTTCAGCTTCTCTATTTTTAAAGTTTTTTATTGCGAGACATGAATAGCACGATAAGTAGTACTGTAAAATTAATTAACTAGTCATTCTTATTCAAGCTATTTTTCAGAGCCACCTTTCCTTGACGAATCAAGATGGAAGCGTAAGATTTCTGTGAAGGTGATCGATTTCAATATTTTTCCTTTTTTTCATTTTGAGAAAATCGTATATGTTTCATACCTTCCGTATCATACTTGTTCAACTCTTCTTTCGATATTGTCCCTGCAACTCCTTCACAAAACACAATCTATCTGAGAAACAGGCTCTACAGAGATCAGTGATCAAAGATCAAAGATCGATTCAGGAGGGAGAAGAGCTGGAGTTTGGCTGCCCGGTGTCCGGGGTGCCATCGCCGACGATTGAGTGGGTAATCGGAGGGCAGCTGATGAACAAGGTACAGTAGGGGCACGGTTGGGATACGGTATCCGAATAAGCTATAATCGTTTTCGAGCTACTGTAAAGGCCCCGAACGGTGTGGTTTTACTCAATTTCTGCAGGACCTTTACTTTCAAAGTACGGTAGCCAAACGTTTGAGTACGATATTCCACGGTGGTTACGGTAGGCAAACGCAATCAGTGATCGAGAACTGATTTATATCATCTTCAGGGCCAGGAGACGCGCGGCGTGCGCATTTCTGACGACGGAAAGACTGTAAGTTCTGGAATATTTTATTCCTCTGATACCTCCCAATTTCGCCCTGTCACAGAATATTCCTTTCCGGTGATGCCTCCCGATTCCGCCCATCAATATAATATTCCATTCCGTAAACCATTACCAATTCCGCCCTTCCATATTATATTCCGTTCCACCTATCCCTCCTAATTCCGCCCTGCTGCTCAGGTGTTCATTGCGCGCGCGGAACTCGCGCACGAGGGCGCGCACCACTGTGTGGCGAACAACGCAGCGGGGACGCTGGATGTGGACATTGATCTGAGCGTATTGGGTGAGTGTCTGTTCTACGGTTTTGGAGAGCCGGAATATATTTGCGATCTCTCAAAGGACTTACTATCGAAAGTCGAAATTGATCAACAAAAGAGCCAATTGCCACAGACATATTTCATGAACATATTTTCCAATGTTACAATTACTGCGTTTTATTTGTGGATGATCAAACAAAGACTCCATTTCGGGCTACGACAGACTTTATTCGGGCGCTTGCTGGACGAAATTTGTGAACATTTAAATGGAGAAATTATTATTATGCTTTTGAAAATCGCTCCCTTGGCTGCGCGCGTCAAGCGAAACTATTTTGGCCGCGGCAGACCGGGGGGACAGGGGGAGGGGAGCGATTGGGGCAGGGTTACGGTAGCTATCGGGGACGGGGGAGGGGCCGGAGAGGGTCGGGGCATTGGGCAAGGGGGTTGGGGTGTCCAGGGCGCTCCGAGACTCGCTGCTGCATCGATTACGGTAGGTACGGTACGTCACGGCCGAAAATCGATGAGCATTCATCGCCACAATCAATCAACAATCACGAACAACCTTCTCACTTAGCCTTGGGGTCGGGTGCGAGCTGTGGTTATATATACATATAGATACATTTTTTTGGGATTTTGTCGGTTCACTGTTATCAGCATTACAAAAAGGGGATCCGAGCACACGTGCGCACCCTTCTGCTAAAGGGGGCGGGACCTCCCGGAAAGGGTAGTCTCCCCTCGAGAAGTGTGCGTGGTCACCAACCCTACTTTTGTGCATTAACGCGCCGGGTTAGACTCATTGACCCGGGGAATCTGTTATAGGAAAGCGGGGTCGGGGTAAGAGTCGGAGAGGGGGCGGGGGCGGGACAAGGGGGTGCTACTGTGGTTAGGGGTCAGGGAAGGGAATTCGGCCGCTCCGGCTCGATCAGACGAGCGGGCGAACAGTGATCTGCGGCGGCGGCGCGCGGGCCACCTGCAATGTTGGGCGACGTTTAGTAAAAGTCGCCGGCGCGCTGCGCACTCGGCGCACCACCACACAACGAACTCGGCGCACCACCACACAACAACTCACCATGATCATCGCCTCCATCTCCTGCATCATGGCGCCCAGCCCACGGCACACGGTCACCAGACCGAATAACCCTGAGATTACGGTAGTCAGTTATCGATCGGCTACCGTATCCCCCAATTATCGATCCGTGGTGTAACTAGCTACCGTACCCGTGAAGGTGGTGCAGAGCAGGGCGACGATCTCGATGATGATCAGGCCCATGGCGAGGTCGTGCGAGATGATGCCGACGGCTGCAATTCGTCGGATTGCTGGATGCACTCGGCGCACCGCCAGGCACACAACGACCTACCGTATCCGTGGTTGCGGAAGGCGTAGTTGACGTGGTAGTCGAGCGCGTACAGCGAGTACGCCAGCCAGCACAGCGACGACATGTAGATCACCGTCTGCAATTGTGTGTGTGGTGCGACGTTTGGTAAACGTCGCCCTGCCGCACACCACAACACTACACAATGTCGTACCTGGAAGGTGACCATGCCGGTGAAGGCGACCAGGTAGCTGTAGTTGCGGTAGCGACCGCTGCAAAGGCGGGGTTTGTGGAACCGGAGCCGGGTATAGAGCCGGAGCCGGGTTTTAGGACCGGAAGAGCCGGAAACTCAATTAGGACGGGCCGGAGCCGGAAACTCACGTCCGGATGCCGACGACGGCGACGCAGGCCAGGTACGTCGTCCAGGCGGTCGACGTGAAGCGGAATACGTTGAAACCGGTGAAGTGCAGCGAGATCAGCAGGCAGAGCGAGGAGATCTGTAAAAATTTGCCGGTTTCGGAGGGCCGGGAAATGTCGGCTCTACGGTAGGAGCCGGGAAATGCGGGCTCTGGCTGGGGCCGGAAATCCCGGACCGGGAAATACCGTACCATGCTCAGGAAGAACTGGCAGTGCGAGAGGCGCCAGATGAAGTGCCAGTCGATGCCTGAAAGTTTTTTTTCGGAAAATACTCAGTCATCGATTGGAAAACTAGGCTACAGTACCCTCGTAGCCCGCGGGGCGCTGAGAGAGTCCGAAGGATACTGTAAGCGAGAAAGCTATTGTTGACTTATTGATTAGCGAAAGCGATAGAGAAAACGACAGTACTTCTGAGCATCGATTCAATATGTTTCACTTATCAAAGTTAGTGAATTCCGAAAGATTTCGATTCACAAAGCATTTTATAGAAAAAAATATTGATTGTCCATCCTAGTTAGAGCTCGGCAAATAGTCACCTCCTTTCTCAAACTGTACACAAAAACTCAAAAGTACTGTAGTTGTCGTGTATCGATAGTGGGATAGCGCACACTCACCTTCATATAGGCGTGTAGAGATGGAGGGGTCACGAGGGGGGGACTCGCACTAAAATTAACAATTTGTACCTATTAATTTATTCCCTAATCCCGATTTACGGCAATGGAAAATGCCAGACACTCTGCGAGAGACTTCGTTAAATTCAGAGAGCTAACAAATTATTCCAAATTTCCATCAGCGCAATAACAAAAATCCCCTCTTTCGCACGCTTATTATTCCGTAATTGCCTCTCTCTCGCTTGAGATGTGAGTAGGAACAACAAGTTGCCATTCGCTCTAAGGATGAGATTCGAATAGAAATAGTAGATATCTTCATCTCACACGATCTCTTACTGGATAGTCATCTATTACTAGAGTGTGAGGAGGATGAGGAAGGGTTCATTAGTTAGGCAAACAACTCTATGCCGATGCATGTTTTGTACACAGAATATCTCTTTGTAAGTCTCTCTGGAACCAAACCTCCCTACCTCATCAGAGAAACTAACGCATATCCACAAAAACAAGGTATGCATATCTTAATGTTAGCTCAACCGTCTCTTATTCTCCCAACCTTCTCAGTATTCAGAGAAACTAGAGCTCTTTTCGAAAGGGGGAGGGGAGGAGAGTTCCCTACTCTCGCTCTCCTACTCTCTCTCTCCCTACTTGTTATTGAATTCCCCGTCACCATGGCAATTGCAGTTTCACACCTTCTTTCTCTCTCTCGTTTCTCTACTTTTCCCATCAGTTCTGAATCGATCGCACCTGACTACCGTTGTCTAGGGAACGAGCTGCCGGATGGAATGTTTTCCTGTTCTCGCTATCTCATTTTCGCATGCTCTCTCGCCCAACTCTGCCCGTTCTACGGCGAAACTCGTGGAACGATAAAAACAGCAAATGGACTCGGCGCACGAGCTAAGTATGGCTATTTCCGGGAGCAGTTCCGTTTATATCGAGGCGAGACTCTCTCCCTTTCCCCTGCTCTCTCGTTTTTTTCTGATCGACGAGATAGTGCATGAAATGAGAAGGGTACCTCCATGTCCGGAAGCGGTTGCTTCTTCTCCAAAGGCGGCGTCTCGTCGTCCGCCTTTCCACCCAGTCCAGCACCCATCTTCATGGTGCCTGCAAATATTCAAATTTGAATTTCGCGCCCGAATTCCAGAATTTCGAAAAAGTCGACAGGACGCAAGAGGACTTTCATAATGGAGACGAACGGGAGAGTTGTTTTCTCCGAAGCGAGCTACGCTGCGTGAATGAATTGAGAATGAGGGGAGAAGGATAGGAGGGGGGCGGAGTCCCCTTCCTCCTCCCCACTGCACCGACTCTCCTCATTCTGAAAGCCATCTCGCTGGCCAGAGAAGGTGAGAGAGTAGGGGAAATGGAGAGAGCGCTCCGAGCGCGCCTGAATTTTCCTCCGTAGCCTCGAGGCAGCAATCGATTCGACACAGCGGCGAAGGGGAGAGGTAGAGTCTCGGAATTTTCTCTCTTTCTCGCTTTCGACGAGGCTGAGAAAAAGGAGACGGAAAAGCGTGTGACGGAAGACTCATTTTCCCCCGCTCTCTCGGCGGTCAGAGAAGGCGAGAGAGTAGGGGAAATGGAGAGAATGTTCTCGGCTTCCGTAAGTGAAGACAAGGCGCCTGACTAGAGGAGGAGGGAGTATTGCTAATATTGCTTATTAGGCGGTTGTTTGACGCTTCAAAGGCAGACGGAAAGAGCGCGAAAAGCCGTAAACGCCACATTTTTTTGGAATGTGACCTCGCAAAAAGGAAATGCGTTGGAAAAGTGCAGAGCATAATTAAAATGGTGCATACCGTAACCTATGCAGGCGTAATACTCGACCAGATTTACTTTTCCTGCTAAAAAGGCAATTCACATCACAGTGCCGTAAGCGTATCGAGTTCGAAGCAACAAAAAACTAATATCATAGAAGGGTGAGAGACCAAAGGAAGAGATAATAGCCCTTGTCAACCCTACAGTAGCCTTTCAGTTTCCTATAGAATCCCCAGACAACGAGACAACGAGTCTTCCGGAAAGATCCAACTCCCGATGTTAGGTATTCTGGTGCAAAACATTGGCTCTGAGATTCCCGATTCTGAGTTAGTAGAAGCTTTTCAAGCACAGAGTAGGCGTATAAACAAAAAAAAAATGCTATGAAAATATTAGGGTTTGGAATGAAAAATGTTTTAGAAATTACCATCCAGCGGGCAAACTTTCTCGGAGTCAATAAAATTCCATGACTTGTCTGTTTCCTTGGCAACTCGCATCTTAAAATATCAGTGATGCTGCTAGTGTCTCTCAATGTCTCACGCTGTCTCAATATTATCTTTTGCTTCTCTGGCTTCCCTCAATATTTCGCTCATAAAACTATTTTCAAAGCTCATAACACCGCATTTCTGAAGATATTCTCCTGCAAAGCAGGGATAATTGGCTATTTCAGGGGGTGAAAAATATCTGAGACCCGCGAAATACCAAGAATCCAGAAAAGAGAGAAGAGTAATTGGCCTAATGCGCATCCATCTCCGGTAGTATCCTATTATTTTGCCGAAATTGGAATTCGGAAGGCTCTCTCGATTTCGCACTGTCTCTCGCTCATTCTGACTTCTCAGCGGTCTCCTTCTTTGGAGCGCTATCTCGTTTAGTTCGAATCGTCTCCGAATCGTCTCCGCGTGCTATCTCGCTCACTCTGATCAAAGAGAGAGTACGAGGAATGAAGAGACGAATATTTCGAAGTCTAGTAACCCGTGATGACTAATGCGCGTGGGGGTTACGGTAGGGGCGAGAGTGGCAGACAAGCAGAGGAAAAGATAGAGACGCAGATGATTATCTCCCCTGGTAACGGGAGCTAATCAAGCGCCATAACCCTCCTAATTACGTGCGATGTCTCGGTCTGACACTCTCATTTTGAAGAGCTCTTCCGTCGCTCTGACTGACGAGAGACAATGCTAAATGAGGAGAGCTCGGATTGCTCGGAGGGATGGTCTGACTCTGCCATTTCGCAAAGATCTTCTGTCTCTCTGACTGGCGAGAGATAAGGGGAAATAAAGAGACGAGATTCTAGTCGCCGAGAATCTCTCCATTTTGTACAACACCTCGATGCGCCTGATCGGCAGATATCGAGTGATGTGGAGAGACTAGGGTGCGTGTAGTACGGAAAAACAAGTGTGACGCGCAAGTCATGGGGTGTTATGATGAGATGTAGATAGGGTAAGGTCTTTCGATTACGGATAGCGACAGAGTGAAAAGTCCTTTCTCCTCTGATGCGTGAAATGAGCATATGATTAACAGTAGTTTGAACAATTCACGAGATGTTATGATGGCAATGTGTACCGGCGAATGAATTATGAAGAACAATCACTAAGTTGGCCTGTGGGGGATGTTCAAATGAAAAAAAATCTTCAGAAATTCTTGAGTGGAGAATTCAGGGCTCAAGAATGAGAAAGAATTGATTTCCCCAATGCTGAGATTGAAAATGGAGAAGAACACCGGGAGATCAAATGACATTTCGTGAATCTATACGATTATACATACAGCAATGACGTCCACGGGGCTTTAGATGAATTAGATTTGAAATTGCGAGCAAAATTATGAAAGACGTTTACTTTCAAGCCATCCCTATTCTGAAATTACTGAAGATTTCACGCAATCCATAGGATTTAGGTCATATTTCTGAAGGGAATTTAAGATGGAGCTTCAGAAAATCGGAGCAATTACACAGAGCAAAATGACGTCGGAGAAATGTTTAGAGGCGAATGGATGGCATAAACCGAGCACTTTTCCTAAACAAACATCGCGATGGAGAATTTTTTAATCATATGGCATTCTAAGAAATACATATATATTTAGAGGCATTTTCGCTGAGCAAAAACATGGAAAATCGCACAACATGGCACTTAACATTACATGCAACACCACCTGCAGTGTAGACAGCGGACATTTGGACAGCGGACATGTCTGACTCTCTCAATTCGCAACGCTCTCTCGCCCTGTCTGACCAGCTAGACAGCAGGGGAAATGGGGAGAGTCAGGCTATTGCTGTGCGCAACAAGGGAGAAAACATTCAGAAAAAGAAGACAAGATTTTAGTCGGACAAGATTTTCGAAAACGGGGACAATTTGCACAAGAGAAAAAACGTACAGCACAATGTAACATTGTTGCTACTCGCAGGGATTACAACTAGCAGGAAAAAACGCAGCTCGAAAACAACCCGAAAAGAGTCTCTGAGACGGTCCAAATCCTTCACTTATCCGGGCGGATTTGCGAAAGGGATTTTCTCTTCGTTTCGCATACTCACTATCCGGTATGAGATGGGAGACAGTATAGTAGATTGAGAGAGGGACAGATCATCCCTCGCGGGCGGTCTCTCACTTTCCCGTGCTCTCTCGCTATTCCTTCAGTGAAACCCCTCCGCAGTCATTAGTAAGAGAGGGCTCTCCTCGTTTAGCGTTCTCTTTCTCGGTGGACAGAATGGCGAGATTGATAGAAATGAAAAGACCATTGCCCATACTTCGAACTTAAAACCCCGAAAAACGTAGTTGGCTTTCCGATCCTAGGTCCCATCAAATATTATTGTTTTACAAACACGTCAAAAACGGCTAAATCGATTGCAACTCAAACGCAGCGCTTTTCCAACGCTTCTGAAACACATCACGGTTCATTTCCAATCTATAACTTTCACAATAATAACTTTCACAATATTTCACCAGAGCTCAGAGTGTAGTGAGAAAATCAAAGATCAACCTCGAAAGATCAAAGATCAATCTCTCCATTTCAGCTCCCCCTAAAGTCGGCGGCAATGAGCACGTGGAAATTGTCGAGGGAAAGCCGGCGACGCTCTCGTGCGACTACGAGGGCGAAGACGAGAAGACGAGTGTGGTGTGGAGCTACGTGAGTGGTGTGCAAATCGACTACCGTAACCGGAAGACGATTACTGGCGCACACGCGCACCACCGATCGCGAACTAACTCCGATAGAACATAGAGCGGGCAAACAGTTTTGGATCGCTGACAATGTTTTAGATAGATATTTGTGTTTAAACGGCAGGTCCGCTCCCGATTGATCTTTCACTTCTCTGCTCGTTTTTGTTACCTTCATGAAACACAACTACAATCCACAGCCTCTGAAAAAAATCATTTCGCAATCACACATCCTACCGTAATCTCCCCTTCAGAACGGCTCTCCGTCCCTTCCTTCGAACGCTCAGGTGCCCTTCGGCGGCCGTCGCCTCTTCATCATGGACGCAAACACGGACAACGCAGGCAAGTCGACTACCGTAACCTGGCCGAGAATTTCAAGTGCACGCACACCGCCGATCGCAAACTGACTCCGAAAGGAATCGCCGAATGATTTTTTTTTCAGGTTTCTACGAGTGTCTCGTACGCAACAGCGCCGGCGACAGCACAAAGAAGGTGAGTACGGTAGCTAATACGCTTGCCAGGCAATCGTAACTCTGAATCAGTCTTTTGTGCATGATTAATTCTACAGGTTTATCCTGATATCAGACAATCGGCCTGAAGTAGGTTGTTTTTGTTGTTTTGGACACCAAATTACATCAATACAGGGCCCACCGTGATCTCTAATTAATTAATTAATTAGTTAATTATCTAAAAAAAATTAAATAAATAATTAATTACAGATCCAAGTGGACGTGCTCGTGCCGCCCGAGTTCACCGAGGCGCAGTTTGATCAGAATGTGCAGGTAAAATCTCTTCTGTCTCTTTATCATCTCAATCGCCATAGCGACTTCATGTTGTTATCAACCTGTTGTTTCCTCCGAATAGTCAACAAGATGACGGTCCTTCACCAAAATTTTTCGACATTACGAAGATATTTCATTTTGAAATCGAGAAACGATTGAGCTTCACAAACAGCTCTTTTGCAAGAGCGAGCTCAGTCGCGGATGTCAGTTCGTGGACTTGTTACAAATATAAAAAACTAATATCGTAATGAAGCAAAACTGTAGTACGAATCGAGAAAAATTCGCCAAATATTGCAAAATCTTTGCGCAGTCTGTACAATGTGTGTGAGACATTCGTCGGGTTTCCGACATCAACAATTTTCGATATCATCGATTCGAAACCGTGGTATCGATTCGGATTAGAGTTCGAAATACGGAAAATCATCTCTTCATTTCGCACACTCTCTCGCCTCTCTCTCTGACCTGTAGGAGAATGTGGAAAATGGAAAGGCGATTCCCCGTATTTCGAACTGTAATTCGGATACAGTAATCACTACTTTTGAATATCCTGATCACATATCATAATCACGACTATCGTAATTACAACTACCGTAATCACGAATCGCAGGTCACGGCCGGTCAACCCCTTTCTCTTGCGTGTCGCGCGGCCGGCTCGCCCGTGCCCACGGTGGAGTGGAAGAAGGACGGCGTATCTGTAAGCGGAGCGATCAGGTTCGGACTCTAGAGTTCGAAATACGGGTCGCCGTCTCGTCTTTTCACATAATCCCTCGCAACTCCACCGGCTGAGAGAGAAGAGATGTCAACCCCTATTTCGAACTATAGAATGGACTCTTGCCGCGATATAGGGAAACTATCAAAAGGTTGTGAGACTAATCTCTAGTCAAGCCAATACCACTACCCTCATTGACTGTAAAAACATAAGGAAAGTCTACTGACCTGCCTAGTTAGGTACTTCGATGAAAAACATCCGACTTTTAAAAATATTTTTTTTACAAAACTCTTCAGTGAGGACGGTCTGCTAATGAACATGGAATCAGCGGAGAGTGGCAGATACACTTGCATCGTCAAGAACAAGGCCGGAACGATTTCGAGAGATTTCTTCGTGCAGGTAATAAATGTATCGGCCTAGGGAAGTTTCACGAGTTAATGATACGCTCGTTCGATCGATTCACATCAGTAATTGTACGATATTAAAGAAGGAGTAAACTCAATATTTTCGGGGGTATCTGATGTCATAGGTCGATAGTTTCCGTAAACCACACTCCGAATTTGAAAATTAGAACTCTCTAGCTCAACTTTGAACTGAGTTACACGCGCGCAAAGTTTCTACAGGGCACAGGCAAAATCAAGATGCGCGGTGCAAAGGGAAGGGGTCTAGGTCAAGACGCAGAGAGATGGGAAGAGACGGGAGAGGAGCGAAAAACTCTCGCGTCTGTCACTCTCATCCTCTTACAGTACTTCCCCCTGATTGCACAGGGAAGTGCTTCCCCGAATTTGGAGTTTACGCCTTCTTTAAAGGTTTAAGAAATTAACAATAGCTAAAAATGTTGTGAAATATCTGATTGTGACCAGCACGGTAGGGTTGCAAGTTTTGTATCGGTATTACCGACCCCTCTTGCGCCAGACGGTTAGAGACAAATTGCGCGCGCGAGCGAGAGAGTCTAGAGAAAAAAGGTCGGTATTACCGACATTCTCGGGATTACCGATCCCGAACGTGCAATCCACGGTCATGAAAAATTAATAATAAAAAGAACATACAATTCCAGTCGATCGCTAAGCCGGTCTTTAACGAGGATGGCGATCGCACGGTTGTGGAAGTGATGGAGGGACAGACGGCGACGCTGACCTGTCCAGGTATTTTATCTAACCAACGATTGGAATCAAAACAGGAATAGCACAAAAATTACTTCTTTGTTTCGAAAATATTACTATTGCCAAAATTCATGCAAAATTCATAATTCGAAAACCGATGTGTGAAAAATACAGAAAGAAGAAGCTGTTAATAAATGGAATATTTGCAGTAGCCGCGAACTCCGATGTGACTATCGAATGGAGACGACAGGGCCGATCGATCACGGTGAGGGTTTTTTGAAATACTGGCAATTGTTTCTTTTAATTTTTTAAGCCCTTGCAAATTTTAACTGGGGATAAAGTGTGTAAAATGGAGAGGCGGCTACTCGTAGTTAGAAGTCTGATGTAGGCTGTCTCACAAAAAAGCGATTGTTATCGCACTCGGAGTTGATATCTAAGATCCCACTTGACGAATGTAAAACTGTCTCGATTGTGGAATGAACACTGTTCGAATTGGAATATGTTTCAAGTGCGCTGTTAAAGGTTAAAAAAATGATTCGGGAAAAAAATCATTGTATTTATCTGCAGTCTTCCGACGTAAACGTCGCCCTCGACAAGACTCGCCTCGTCATCGTCAACGCGCAGAAGGAACACGAGGTTCGATTTTTGAATAAATTTATTATTTTCACATTTTTAAATAAAGGTAAAGGTAAAGTTGCTTCCACAATCAAGGCGATTTTACAGTTGTCTTGAGACAACCACGCCTGGTGGTGTACACAGGTAAGGCCAGGTACAGCGAGGCCAGCGTGACCCCTGTTGGCCAGACTTATAGGGCACGTTTACCTTTCGTAACCGAGGTTACTACCAATTTGCCGACTCCTGGGGGATAGCATGGCTTGGTCTGCCTCGGCGGGGGATTGAACTCGGTACCCTTCGAATGACCGCTGACGCCTTACTCCACTCGGCCATCCCGCCATCTAAATTAAATTATAAGTTAAATTATAAGTGTAGGTCGAGAAAGTATTAATTTTCTCAATTGTCTGAAAGTGTTCATTTTCTCATTTTTCAATATATTTCAGGATGCCTACACCTGTATCGCCAAGAACCAGGCGGGCTCGGCTGTGAGGGAATTCGACGTCATCGTGCTGCGTATGTTTATTTCACTTTTAAAAATACAAATTTAAAAAACATGTAATTTTGTGAAATAAAATAATGTTCCTTTTCCAGAACCACCTCGCATACGTGGCGCGCTTGTGGAGGACATCCAAGTGGTTGAGGGGTAAGCTTTATTTAAAATTGATACTGGGAAGACAGGCCCGATTTGCGGTTCTCGAAATACCGGCGAGCGTATCCTCAATGCATGCGCTGTTAGACCTATGACAGCATCTGTGACGCCATGAACAAATGACGTCTGAATATCTACGGTTAACATTCCAGGTCCGAAATGACTCTCTCGTGCGAGCATGACGGCTCGCCCGCCCCCAACGTTGCCTGGACAAAGGACGGCGCGGCGATGGTCGAGGAGGCTAAGGTTTATTATTATTGCATTATTTATTGTATTCTTGAAAGCTCAAATTTTTTATTTGTTTATAGATAAATTTCTTTCACTGAAATTGCCAGAAATTTTTAAATATATTTTTGACAGCTACGTGAAACATATCTGAAGAAGCATCGCCTTATTTGATAAACGAATAGATGACGAATTAGGTTTCGTGAGTAGTTCAATAAAAGATGTCCCTCTACCAAAATAATAAGCTGCAGCAATCGAAGATTAAAGGGGGATAGGCATCAATCAAAGTTGGTGGGTCCCACCACGAAGAGCCTGAAACGTTGCGATCCTACTGTAAACATACGCACTTATCATAGTGACTCTGGGCAAGGAGATCACCATGGCTCGTAGCCTAGCGGTTGTGCTTTTGCCTAGCTATCCAACACCCGTTGGTTCGACTCCGGCCGAGCGCAATCCTCACTGTTGCCGCTATTTTCGACTCCCAATCCAATAAAATCAATACGAGAATACAGTACCCCAAATCTTGCCTGAAACATCAATGAACTTTAAAATTCTGTAGTGAGCTTCAGAGGCATTTCTAGAACTTCGGATAAAGTGATCTCTTATCGGGTAGCCATTCTCTATCATTCCACGTTGCCAGTTTATGCACGAAAATATTGATGCCTATCCCCCTTTAAATATAATAATTGTTTTTCCAAATCGCTCTCGGAAGTCTCGGAAAATCGCGGATTCGCCGATGATTGATTGATAAACTAATTGATTCGAACTTCAAATGAAAAAAATAACAAATTCTGGCTGCTCAACGAGCTCGAGGCTGACTCGATTCCGTTTTTTGTTGTTTTTTTTACAAAAAAAAGGTAAATAATACCTGATTACAGTTTTTTAATTGTTTTCCAACAAAAAAAATCACAAATAATACCTGATTTTAGCTTCTGAACGAGCTGAAGACGGCCTCGATCGCGGACGTGGACGGACAACACGCGGGTGTGTACAAGTGCGCCCTCAGCAGCAAGGTTGGTCTTTGATCTAGAGAATCTGTTCAATTGCATAAAACTGACCGGAATTTTCTTTATAATTATCAAAAAAACGACAGTCTAGTCATGTTGTTGTTTTTCTTTCAAAACAACAAGTAAACGTAAAAAAATAATACGATATACGACAAATATACGACAAAACAATAACAACAATAATAAGGCGGGCGCGGCGGAGAAGACGTTCAACGTGCGCGTCGTGCAGAAGCCCGACCTCGGAGCGACGGACGAAGTGGCAACCATCGAGGTGAACATATCTATTTTTTTTTATCTGACTTGTCTCCCTGAAATCAGCTGCAGCAAGAAGCCAGGAGTAAAAGCTGTAATATTCTTGAAACTATTCTTGAGACAAACATCGCGTTCACAAATGCATCATTATAGACGCACTTTTCAATCAAGCCAAAAAAGGAAGAAGAAAGAGAAATAACTCTCCGCAGGTCCTGGTCACCCGCCCCATCACCTTCGAGTGCCCGATCAAGGACCCGATCGGCATCGATCTATCGTGGACGAGACACGAGCTGCCCGTGACGAGCGGCCTCGAAAATGTGCAGGTTGGTTGGTTGATCTTTGATCTTTAGCATCTGATCTTTGATCTTTAGAGAGTGATTTTTGATTTTTAGCGAGTGATTTTTGATCTTTGATCGTTAGCGTTTGATCTTTGATCTTTTCCCTTTCAAAATTCTTGAACAAGAAGAACTGTTCTTCAAAGATAGATTTCCCTGAAGATGGAAAGAAGGCGAAAACAGCTTCACAAATGCATCTCAAATTTCTTATTGCTATTTTACTTTATTTTTTTTTGAAAATCATTTTTGGTTTTTTTTTTTTATTCATTCATCTATTCATTTACTCAGCTGCTCGCGGGCGGTCGTCACCTCCACATCCCCGCGGCGCGCGTGGAGGACGAGGGCACTTTTGAGTGTCTGGCAAGGAACGAGGCGGGAGAGGCGAAGAAGACGTACAAAATGGTTGTGTTGGGTGAGTATTTGAGCTTAGGTATACATCGGAAATTTGAAAATTCCGAAAAGAAACCGAGAGAAATAATTATCTATAAGAGACCTTCCACGATAAAACGTAGCTTTTGGGATGGGGCCCCGGATGAGATTTCTGCAACCCATCCCAATATTTTTTTGGTGATGTTCTCATACCAAACGCTGATATTTGGCCGAATATCATGGGTTATAATGCACTTCCCGAAAAGTTACAGACCCCGCCCAAAAAAATCTGATTTTTTCAACCAAAATAAATACTCTCTTTTTTTAGTCGTTCCGTAGTATTTTTTCACGTAGAATCCAAAATAGATACTTAAAATGAGATGCGGGATCGTTGAAGAGTCGAAAATCATGATTTTCTTCGATTTTTATTTTTCCTGAAAATTTTTTTCACCTGTGAACATTTCTAACCTCGAAAATCGGATTCTACGTGAAAAAATACACCGGGTAGTATTTTTTTCAGAATTTTAGAAATACTCGCCCGGACAGCGAGAAGGATGGAATAAGGCCGACAGCGCCGTTTTTCACAAAATGGCTCATACTGAGAGGGCCTAGAAATATTGACAAGCACTTTTTTATGCCTCCAATGATGTTTTTCCGTCATTATGGACCATTTAAGGATTTTTCATCAACATTTTGGCCATATTCGACGTCATGACTCACCTCGACTTTTTTTCACATAAGGGTCCCCCCTTATGTGAAAAAATCATTTTTGGGGTCAATTCGGAATTGACCACAATAACCGGTGCCATTGCTCCAAAACAATTCACACTAACATAAAACTAATTTTTAGGCACCCTAACATGTTTTATCATGCGTTCGAGATCTTATTTTGACATGACCCCAAAAATCATTTTTCACATAAGGGGGGACCCTTATGTGAAAAAAGTCGAAGTGAGTCATGTCGTCGAATATGGCCAAAATGTTGAAGAAAAATCTTCAAATGGTCCATAATGACGGAAAAACATCATTGGAGGCATAAAAAAGTGCTTGTCAATATTTCTAGGCCCTCTCAGTATGAGCCATTTTGTGAAAAACGGCGCTGTCGGCCTTATTCCATCCTTCTCGCTGTCCGGGCGAGTATTTCTAAAATTCTGAAAAAAATACTACCCGGTGTATTTTTTCACGTAGAATCCGATTTTCGAGGTTAGAAATGTTCACAGGTGAAAAAAATTTTCAGGAAAAATAAAAATCGAAGAAAATCATGATTTTCGACTCTTCAACGATCCCGCATCTCATTTTAAGTATCTATTTTGGATTCTACGTGAAAAAATACTACGGAACGACTAAAAAAGAGAGTATTTATTTTGGTTGAAAAAATCAGATTTTTTTGGGCGGGGTCTGTAACTTTTCGGGAAGTGCATTATAACCCATGATATTCGGCCAAATATCAGCGTTTGGTATGAGAACATCACCAAAAAAATATTGGGATGGGTTGCAAAAATGTCATCCGTGGGGTAGGTGCGTTCTCTCGTGGAAGGTCTCATAAATTGTTTTATATTATGGCGCAATCGGGAGAGCTATCATTCAAGCAGAGTGTGAACATTTAAAATATAAATTGAAATTTTAAGGATTTGTTTAATAAAAATTATATTAGATAATTTAGTAAATTGTTATTAACTAAATACTTAAGTCCCTCCCACCATCATCAACCCTGGTGGTGAGTACACTGTCATCGAGAACAACTCCCTCGTTCTGCCTTGCGAGGTGGAGGGATCGCCCAATCCAACCATTACCTGGAGCAAGGTTTGATCTTTGGTCATTGATATTTGATCTTTAGTTTCTCTGATGGTAGACTAATCCGACCATTACATGGAGTTGGTCTTTGATCTTTAATCCCTTATATTGTAGTCTACCTGCATCAGGGTCGTTGACACATTGTGAATCGTGCAGGCAAAAACTAATTTTACCTATAAAAAATAAAACTAAATTCAGGACGGAAGTCCAGCCGACTCCCTGCAGTCCGTTACTGTACTCTCCAATGGACAACACTTTAAGATCTCCCATGCTGATCTGGGACACAAGGTTAGATTCGATTCTTTTTTCTTTCTTTTTTTTAGCTCTTGGTTTCGCAAATTATCACTCGCCTCGTCATTATTCAGTATAATGAAAATGCTATCGAAGCGCACAACTGTGGGAAGTGAAGTGTGGAAAAATTTAAATTACATAAGTAGAGTGGTAAATTAAATAAGTAACTGTCAGGGTTCGTACTCGTGCCACGTCTCGAATAAGGTCGGCAATGCGGAGATCTCCTTTGATGTGGATGTTATCAGTACGAATTTATTTTATATATTTTTTCCATAATAAGTCATATTAGTCACGTTGGCATCCTGAGTTATATTTTGATTTCAGCTCGCCCAACTGTCGCGCAAGGCATCAAGGAGATTATTGAGGTGCGTTTATTCAGCCATTTTGAAGAACTCTTCCAATCGTTAAAAAAATAATAAAAATGGGCTTATTCGTGCAAACAGTTTTGAAGTCAGAAATTTTTTTCAATTTACAGGTCACGCAATCCGAAACGGCGTTCTTCAAGTGCCCCGTTGCGGACAGAAACTTCAAGGAGATTGATTGGTACCGAATTTTCAATCGCATTTATTTTCGGAGTAACGCGTGAAAAGGATCTTTAAAACATATTTTAAGCCATCGTCAATATTTCCTCCGTACCTGACCTTACCTGTGTGCACCACCAGGCGTGGTTGTCTCATGACAACTGTAAAATTGACTTGATTGTGGAAGCAACTTTACCTTTTTTTATAATTGTTTCGTCCAGGCTCTACGACTCCAAACCGCTCGACATGACGTCCGGCCGGTACTCTGTTAGTCAGGAAGGCAGGAAGCTGCACGTGCAGAAGTCAGTAACGTATTTATTTGTAATTCTTTAAAATTATTTTTACATTATTATCAGCAATGCTCAGATGTCATCCATCGACAGACTTTATTTCGAAAAGCCATTATGTTGCTAGTGAAACGTAATTGAGTTTGCAAAATGTAGAATATTCTTCAGTTCAACTCTCCGCGATGAGGGCGCGTACTCGTGCCGAGTGAAGAACGATGCCGGAGTGACTTCGGTATATTCATTTCAGAGTTCAAAATACGGGTGATCGTCTCATCATTCTGTGCACTCTCTCACAGATCAGAGTGACGAGAGAAATATTCCAGTTATTTCGTTCTTTTCACTGTTGAAGCTGCTATCTTTAACAAGAATGCGAAAAAACAAAAGTGCAAAAAAAACAATGATTATTTCCAGGTCAACTACAAGCTGGTTGTGCTCGTGCCGCCCGAGATCGTCATGCTGGACAAGGACAAGAATCGGTGAGTTCATCTTTTTGGCGATGATTTTCAACTATACCTATGTTTTTTATGTTAGTTACAATCAGAAACGCGAGAATTTTTGAATGGATTCACTCAAAAGTCTGCGTGATTATCGATAAATTCCAAACATCCAATAATGGGACTTTTCCGTTAATCGGTGCATATTTCAGATCCGTCAAGGAGAATTCCACCGTGACCCTCTCCTGTCCAGCGACGGGCAAGCCCGAGCCCGTGATCACCTGGTTGAAGGTATGGTCTACTTCTCGTTTCCCTTTTTCCTTTCTAGGCTAAAAAACTGTATTTGAATCGTTGAAAAGTGTGCGGACTTGAAGATTGCGAACATTTAGAAACCACCAATTTTCAGTTGCATTACAATGTCGGATAAATCAATTACAATTATTTTTTCAACAAAGTATAAACTTTTAAAAGATTTTTCGGATTTAAATAATAATGTTTTAGGACGGCGAAACCCTAACCGAGGAGAACATCGATTCACTGGTCTCCACGGCCTCCATCAGAGGAAATGAGATCAAGATTGCGAGAATTAGCGTGAGTACATCCTCTTTCCTTCCATCTTTCTATTAACTTGACGCCAATCAAAGGTGAAGAGTAGAACTCGAAGTTGCCTCCGTCTCTTCATTTCTCACACTCTCTCGTAACACCACCGGGTGAAATGCGAAATGAGGAGACCACGGCACAGCGTGTCAGCGAGAGAAAATCCATTGTTCTTCGCGGCGGATCATTTCACTTGAACGCGCGGGGACAAAGAAGAAGTAATTTTTGTGAAACATATACCATAACTTGCTGATAATGATAAAATAAGAACAGATTGAAAGAGATAGTTTTCTAGTAGTCTTTTTTGAGTCATACCCCAGGATTCTGAAATTTTTCAATCATTTTTAAAGCTGTAAGATGAGATTTGAATCCTCCAATGCTTGGAGGCTTCTCAATCAACGGTCGTTCATAGAAACCCCATCACCTGCATTATTTTTGGAATGCTGAGGAACTCCCCTATTCAGTGTTTAGAGTCGATTTTCGAAAAATGGTCTCATATTCGAGAATTTCGAGATACTAGACTTCAAATGTAAAATTCTCGAATATGAGACCATTTTTCGAAAATCGGCTTTAAACACTGAATAGGGGAGTTCCTCAGCATTCCAAAAATAATGCAGGTGCTGGGGTTTCTATGAAAGACCATTGATTGAGAAGCTGTCGAAATAAGCCTTGTTTAAATGATTATTACGAAGACAATGAGTGGGCTTATCAAAAGAATGAATTATGTTTCATAGAAACCATATCTCATTTCGCTCTGCAAACCCTCTTATTCTTTATTTTTGACCGCTCTGGTCACTCGCGATGATCGAGAATGAACGGGGCGAAGAAAAGGACACGCAACCCTCTCCGCTGCGATAATTGGATTATCTACCCTCTATGACACGCTGTGCACGGCTCACATTTCTAGTGAAGAGTCATGCACATGAGATGATTATACGAGGATTCGAAAATATCTGGAAAAAAAAGAACACACACATGTGGGAATATTCTGTTTCTTCACACAGTCAATACCCATTATATCGGTATAGACACCATGAAAGTCAAAAAAATTTTCATTCAATGATTCTAGTCCAAGGACGCGGGTCGCTTCACGTGTGAGGCGAAGAACAAGGCGGGCAGCGCGGAGCAGGATGTGATCATTACCGTGTCCAGTGAGTTTTAAATTTTCCCACGTTCTTGACTACGATTGGTGTAGTGCTTAGTGCAATTTGACAAACGTTGCCCTAGCTAGTGGCGTGATTCGTTTTCGATCCATGAACTTTTTTCATGGATAGTGTACAATTTATTCCGGTAGAAATTAGATGCATTAGAATGGATTTTATTGTTACCATTTTGCAGCCTTCCCTCGCATCGAGCGCGCCGGCATTCCTTCTGAAGTGGCCGAGGTTGCGGACCGCACTGTCACTCTCGCTTGCCCCGTTTATGGTGAGTTGTTGTGCATTTATATTTCACAAGAAACCTTGCTTCCGGATTTGTTTCAATATTGTTGTAAAAACTGTTATGAAACAGACCTTTCAATATACGACCGTTCGACAGTATATCAAACACAATAACTCAATAGATTTAATTTCAGTAGTACTATAAAAAGAGTGAAGAAACATGCAAAAATTGCCTAACTATTGAAATATTTAAAATGCATTTTTCAGGCAAACCCCAGCCGTCCGTCACGTGGCTCAAATCTGGACGTCCGCTCGATGGTGACGAACAGCATGTGAAAACATCGGCCAATGGACAGAAATTGTACCTGCTGAAACTGAGCAAGGAGGATGCGGGAAGGTACGGGTGCTTTGGATACTGTAGCAGTCCCTGATAAACGCAAACTAACAGTTTTTTTTAAATTCTGTTTTCATTATTGCTTCGATATCGTAGCAAAACAAGTATCTTTATTCTTCTGGTTATGCTTCACAATCTGAGTAAAATTTCATTAGGAGCACTATAATTAGTCTCATCGTCAAAAATATAATTTAAAAAATAATAATTTCCAGCTACACGTGCGTTGCTAAGAACGCCGCTGGAGAGAGCAAGCGTGACTTCTCCGTGAAATTGCTCGGTTTGTTTTTCTTTGCCTTTCTTCGACGATGGAACAGATTCACGATCCGCATAATACTATCAAAATTTTATTTAATTGTATTATTTTAATTTATTTATTTATTAGTTAAAATAACAATCAAATTTCCAGAGCCGCCCTCATTCTCGGGACCGAATCTCGTCCGACAACAGCGCGTCAACGCCGGCAAGCCCACCATTCTGACCTGTCCCGCGACTGGATCTCCACTGCCGACGATTACTTGGTACGGTAGAATGACTTTAGATAGTACGGTAGCTTATGGGTACGGTAACCAGAAGAGTAATCGATTGTCTAACTTGCTTCGTTATGTAGGAAATCACCCTACTTTTATAATAGTCTAATAATTTCGGGACTAAACAATAGTAATTTCAGGCTCCGCGACGGTCAGACAATCACTGCATCTCCTCGTCACATCTTCACCGACGGAAACAGACAGTTGACAATTGGAGACACGCAAAAGGCTGATCAGGCGAGGTATTGAACTTTGATCTCTCTGTGTATGACTACTTCGGCAGTTCACGCTCGCGTGTCGTCATTATCTACTGGTTTGGTTTTTTGATAGCTTTCTGTACTCCGAGGTAACTGTATGTCCTATTCCATATATCAGATACACGTGCATCGCTACTAACGCAGTCGGCTCAGATGACTTGGAGACGACACTTGAAGTTATCAGTCAGTTTTTACTTATTTATTTTTAATTTATCAAATCTCATCCTTGATCACGTTTGTGCCAGCACAATAAAATTTATTTCGTAGGGAGTTTTCCGCGAAAATATAGATGAAATGAGTTTCAGCGCTTCTACTAGGACCTATCTTTGTCACGCTGATTCGTTCAATCTCCGTTTGGTCAGCAAAAACAAAACCAAAAATAAAGTTCACACTGATTTGTCACACATTTATGGCTTGTTTTTAAATAACTTTTAATTAATTAAGACATCCCCACGATCGTCGGTCCACCGCACGAGAAGCAAGAGGTCGTCGTGAACGACGGCATCGACCTCGTCTGCGAGGTTTGATCTTTGATCTTTGGTCTTTGAGCTTTAATATTTGGGCTTTGATCAATATGCACTGGCTAGAGCGCGGTCTTGCTGCAGTTTCGAATTGATGAACCCTACCTTGATCTTTGATCTTTGATCTTTGAGGTCACCGACACCGAGGCGCAAACGGAGGTCGAATGGCAGCGCGACGGCGAGACCATCACGCCGGAGACGCTCCGAGGCGACGCATACCTGCAGGTTTGATCTTTGATCTTTGATTTTTGATCTCTGATCTTTGATCTCTGATCTTTGATCTTTGATTGGTCGAGGCTTTGTTCTTTATAGTTATTATCCATGAATAATAAATTCAAATGAAGCTACAGGTAGTTGTACGAGAATACGGATATTTTGACATTTGTAGTTTGTAGTTTTAAATTTGATCTTTGAACTCTGCTGATCTGTAGTTTGAAGCTCGTGACGATCGCTGGCGATCCGCAGGTTTGATCTTTGAACTTTAGCACGAAGCCCGATTTAGCAAACCGAGATTTACTCGACTTCTCTAATATTTTACGCTTGCTTTTTCTCGCTTTTCCTTCTCTGTAGCGTAGACAACTATCGAGCATTAGCTGCATGGTCTTTGATCTTTCTCGGCTGATCTTTGATCTTTCGCAGATTCCTCACTCCGGTCGCCGCCTGCACATCCTGTCTGCTCGTCCGGAAGACGCTGGAAGGTATAGATTGTAGTTTGATCTTTGATCTTAAATCTTTGATATTTGATCTTCGCAGATATTCGTGCATCGTGCGCAATCCTGCAGGCGAATCGCGCAAGACATTCGACCTGCGAGTTCTCGGTGAGCGGTTCTGTGGTTTAAACTTTGACCTTTGAATCTAAAATTATAGTTTGATTGTATCTTTGATCTTTGACGATCATTGATCTTTTGGTTCCTGGCCAGAAATTTTAACGACAAGCAAGCAAGAATTCGTTCTGCAAAAAAAGATTTCACAGCATCGTTAAAGTTTGTAGTGAGCATTTCGTTCATATGATATCGATATATTGGCCAATGAATTAACGCAGTATTCAATAAATTCAATACTACAGTACCCCTCGAAAATCAATACTTACAATACCACTGACCATCGAAAATCAGTAAAACGCAGCTACTGTAGATACTCCTCGTTCCAATAAATCAATAATACCTATGTTACAGTACCCCCGACCATCGACGAGGCGCACTCGGCTGCGTCGCTGATCACGGCAATCCCGGGAGAAGAAATCCCCATCGAATGCGATGTGTCCGGCAATCCGCCGCCTACGGTAGATGGGGATACAGTAGCATGGGGCGATCGAGGAGTGACTAATTGGCTGAAACTCGAACCCTGATTAAATGTACAGTAGGATGCGGAGTGACTTTTTTCTTTCGGTTTTCACACAAACTAATGTAGTTTATGATGAGCAGTAGCTGGTTATCAAAAAATGATTATCTATCAAAAATGAAAAAAGATAGGAGTCTTGCACAGAGTATGTAGTGTCCTTACCATAACGATTCTTAGTCCTCGGTTTAAAAAAGCAAAGTATTTTCCTTCCCGGATCCTTCCCATTTCTGCCTTATTTCCTTGTGCAAAGGATTTCTCATTTCGCCACCCCATAAATATCCGTCTCATCTTCTTTTTTTCCGTAAAAGAATGGACTCGCGGAAAGACGATCTATACCCGCAAATCTGCTTATATGGGACAAAATATGAAGAAAGATTTATTTGAGACCGTGGGTCTGCTTGGATGAAAGATAATGGAAAATATTGGAAGTATACAATGCACATAGAGCGGAAATCACAATCGACATAGAATGAGGAGCGAGGGCAGTATTATTTGAAATAATTTTGGCATGGACGTTTCCCTAGGAATTGTGTAAGGCATATATACGGAAAGATCAGCAAAACACAGAAGGAAATCGTTTGACGGCGAAATTAAAATCAGATTGCGATTATCGATTTGGCACGGGGCAGAAAGTGATAGGAAACACAGTTGAGGAGGCGACACGTTACAGTAACCCGGATTGGTGAAAAAGGGCGGGGCTTATTATTGATTATTATAGATCACATGGAAGCTCAACAATGAACCGATTTCGGAAAGTGAGGACGTTTCGTTCTCGCCTGGCAACCGAACGCTGTATGTCAAGGGAGCGAGGGAAGAGGACGCGGGAAGGTGAGTGATTTTTGATCTTTGATCTTTGAACTTTGATCTTTGATCTCTGACCTCCCCCTACCCCCAGGTACACCTGCGAGGCGGCCAACGAAGCAGGCTCCGTGCACAAGGACTTTGTGGTGCGGCTCACCGGTGAGGTTTACCATAAATGACAGAAAGACGGCGCACGCAATGAGGAATGAGCTGGCGGACCCGCGTGGTGTGGCGTAGGGCGACGTTTCTGAAAAGGCGTATAATGTAATTTGTTACAGGACCTCCGGTTATCGATCAGGGCATGGAGCTACTGGATATGAGCGTAGGCGAAACGATGACCCTGACTTGTCTGGTCACGGCTGGATCCGGTAAGGTTACGGTAGTTTTCGGATTGAAATTTGGTCTTTGATCTTTAATCTTTGATCATTTCTAGGAAATCTCTCCGTAAGCTGGGAGGTCAACGGCAAACCCGTCGGAAATGGAACCTTTTCGCCTACGGTTGAGGTACGTTTCACTTATATCATTTCTTGAATGAAAATTGAGAGATCTAGTGTGATCCAGGTTCTTTAGACAAAAAATGTAACAAATTTTGTCAATGACAGTATTAATCAATCCTCAAAATGTTATTCTCGTTTATTAGGGACAGCAGCGTCTTTACGTCTTTCCCTGGCACGTCAATGATCGAATTTAGGTCTATCTCCCGTTGAAAATTTCGGAAAATGGGCGGCACTTGCGGTCTCTAATCGTTGATCTTTGATCTTTGATTTTTAATCTTTCATCTATCGCCCAGGTGTCCGACCGCCGTATAAAGATCTCCGATGCTCGCCTGTCCGATTCGGGACGGTACGTGTGCATTGCCCACAACGAGGCGGGCGAAGCGAGGAAGACGTTCGATCTGTCGGTGCTTGGTCAGTTTTTTTGTTGATGTTCGAAAGGATACCAAATAGTTGGTTTGAAATTGGACAATGATCTAGTCTAAACGTACCAAAATTCAAGTGCGAGAGAGCTCGCAAAACGAGGAGAGCGCTTGAAAATGTGAACTTTTCCTACACAGAACCGCCCCGCTTTCTGGACCTGTCCAACCTCAAACCCTCGATCATCGTCGGTCGACCACTCGTGTTGGACTGCAGCGTTACAGGAACGCCCAAACCCACCGTGACTTGGACCAAGGTACCGTACCCTCCTGATCCTAATACCGTAACCTGGTACCAAATCCAACATCCATAATCTAACAGTAACCCGTTCAAATCAGCCCCAATGTTCTAACCGAAGTAAGTAATAACAATGATCCTTGAATGTACCCATTCTGTAATCGAATCGCCAACTGACTCACAGTAGCTATCGCCAGAGGTAGGTCACCAGAAGGAGTAGCAGGCCGGACAGCATCGATAATCCACAAGTTGAGCAAACTCCGAACCGATTACACGTCTTCCCGCCCGCGCAATCCAGCCCGACGCGCCAGATCGGCCTGCGATTTTTTATTTATTTATTATTTTAATACTTAATTTTAATTAATTAATTATTTAATTTATTGATTATTGGCAGGGCACTCAAAGATGGCTATGGTGCCATCAAAATAATAGTTAAAAATTAATTAAATGATTAAAATAAGCAACCGATGTGCGCTGGTCATCACTTTGTAGTTGCGAAAGGCGTTGCGACAGCGACGGTTCGCTGGTTTCTGAAAATATTTTTATTTTTCTAAAAGACCAACATCGATTCAATATCACTTCCTTGTTTCTTCAGACTTTCAATGAAACAAATGGAACACATTTTAACATTTCTGATCAATTTCAATTGTGATGGAACTTCGGGTAATGGTCTCTCCTCGGGTTTTTTTTGAAAGTGTTGCAAAAATGGTATCCTCTTCCGTTCAATGCGCTAATTAGAGTGAGTACCGTACTTGCATCCTATCGCGAACTGACTTTTCTCGAGCTACCATACCAGATTGAAATCATAGCAGCACAGTTGGCACCTGTCCTCCGACGCGAATCCCGTGTCCGGATCGATCGAGGCGCACTCGCACACCTGAATGCAGTACGACGTTTTGGGGCTACCGTATAACTTTGCTATCGACGACTGGCTTTTCAAATAATGGTTGTTGTATTCATTAGTATCGACAACTGACTTTTCATGTACCGGTTACCGTATACTATTCCTATCGATAACTGGCTGAATACCGTACCATGAGATGCGGGGCGAAGCGGGCGCACGGGTTCTCGCACTGGTCCTCGGTGCAGATCTTTTCCATCCTGGAAATTCAAATTTGAATTTCTCGCCATTCGGTCTGTCAATGTTGCAGTCCCTCTTGAAAATGACCGAATTTTTCGGCGAAAGATTTTCGGGCGCGAATTCAAAACAGATTTATGGGGGCTGGCACCCGCGCGTTCCCGACACACATCTGCATCCATTTCTCATCCTAGCAGACTCTCTCAAATTCCCATGCTCTGTCGCCGGTCAGAGAACTGTGAAAGAGTTTGGTGAAACGAGAGAGACAGACCATCCATTGCCCCGATCCCTCTCTAAAATGGCCCCGCCGAACGTAGGAAACTGCTCGGGATGGGCCCTCGCTCTCTCGAGATTGATGGCCCAGGGACTCTCTCGATTCAGCACGCTCTCTCGCCGGTTAGAGCGGGCGAGAGAGTGTGCGAAATGGAGAGAGAGCGAAGAACGTTGTGTTTCTCAGGGGAATAGCGTAGTGGATGTGTTGTGAGTAACGGGGGTCAGTGGAGCTAGAGCAACACTCTCCTCGTTTCGCGTGCTCTTTCGTCGGTTAGATCGGAATATTGGAAATGGACGACAAATCCATCAATGCATGATGGATTCTGGCCTATCATTGATCGGCTCTCTTAATTTTTCCTGTCAGACAAAGTGAGAGATAATACAGCTGGAAGAGAGCATGATTGATAAACTCCTAGCACCTTGACAAACTTCGCCGATTGTTGTCGGCTAATGAAAAGATTGATGATAGTCAATAAAGTGTTGTTCGGGCTTTACTTCTTTTCTCCATGGAAAGAATTCGTTTTAAATGCAACTGGCCCTTTTCGGAGCTTTCGATTAGATGTTTTGCGTTTTTAGTCTGATAAGGCCCCTTTTAGAGACTCAGCAGACGTGAAATTGAAAAAAATCGAGAGAAGTGCTGATCATTTTCACTCCCCCCCCTTCTCTCCCTTTCACCCCCAATGATATACCCTATCAATGTTTCTCCCCTCCTCGCTCAAAGTGAAGGGAAGGAAGACTGACTTCTCACTAATTTATTGCTTCGCTGACTCTCGAAACTAAGGGAGCGGAGGAGGAGGGAGAGAGTCTGTCTGCGCTCTCTCCATTACACTCGATCTCTCGCAGTCTCTGACTCGCGAGAGATCAGGAGAAATGATGAGAGCGCAGGGAAGTTAGACAATGAAAAGTCGTTAGTTTCATTTCGACTCATCTCTCCCGGGGGAATAAGAAAGGACGAAGGAGAGAGACTGGAGAGAGAGTTATGCGGGGCCGAACTTTGATATGGGTTTGCTGCTACATACATTCTAGGCTTGCACTGAGATGATTCTAAGACTACATAGACCTTTGTAATAACTTGGTCATGTGAACGTAAGGAGCAATTGGTGTGAAAGCCATTTTTCGCTACCGTACTCGGGCTCCAATCGACAACTGAACCGGGAAACTAACTTCCGGTCGCAGAAGCTGCCCGGCTGCTTGTTGTGGCACACGGAGTTGCTGCACTTGCCCCCGAGACACAGCCGATTCGGGTCGGCATCGTCACACGGCAATCCTGCAGAGAATATTTCAACTTTTGAATCTCCCGCGCTTCAATCACCGAAAGGAAAGTCCCTATTGAAAATGGCCAACTTTTGATTTTTTTCACACTTGATATAGAAATATTAATGGCAATGTCCAACAAGGTTCTTGCAGGAACTGTGAAACACAACCGAGCAATGGCTTTCGAAAAGTGAAATTGCGCAACTGACATTAGGATGGTAATCTACTGGATATACATATATATAATTTTTGGATGTTTATAAGCTTTCCGAAATTCGAATTTTTTTGAAATTTAAAATGATCTCACCCTCCAACTCCTGTCCATTGGTTCTACACCTCGTACACGCCTCACGCTCCCATCTCTCGCCGTTTGAACTGCAATTTAATTTTAATACTATATTTCATTTAGTATTTGGTAAAGGTAAGGTAAAGATGTATCCACGTCAAGCAATTTTACAGTCGTAGGACAATGGGACCCACTTGTAAGGACAGCTGTTTTTTTGGTACCGCCGCGGAATTCATCTGTTTCTTGGTATTCCAATCCATTGATAATTTTTAGTTAGACTCAGATACACTTCGATAACCTTCCCCGCTTCATCGTTGTATACCCCACAATGATTTCTCTCAATACTCTCGAGGGGCCCGAAAGACGAGGCGCAATGAGAAATGGCCGATCGTTCCCTCTTGTCTTGTCACACCAACAGGTGTCGGGATTTAGGCCCTCTCGCCTTTTTTTATCTGTCTCGCCTCTCTATACCGCACACTCTCTCGCCCGTCAGAGACGACGAGAGAGCACGGGAAATGAGGAGAGCGATCGTGCCCTAGCACCGGGATAGAATTGATGATGAGTAATCATTCGTCGTCTGATCACTTTTTTCGATCACTTTTCAACCGTTGATTGACAATACGAAATGGATTACGTTTCACGCATACTATGAGAGTCGGCGTGCTTTGCGAAATCAATTAATCTCCATTTTCTGAGGCAAAAAATAAAAATAATCCATACACTGGTCATGTCCTTGTAAAAGCCCTAAAAAATCAGGCCATTTCACGCGCATTTTTCCTTCACGAGAGCATACATAGTTCCGGCAATTTTAAAGCATGAATGCGCGGCATTGTGAGGACTAAGGGCCCTCTCGATAATTGAATGAGCGGCGGGCGTGTCGGGCAAAGACGTGTTTCTCAATCGGGAAAGGATCTATGAGTATTTAGAGATGAGGAAGTCCCGTGATCGCTCGTTTTCTCGTTTATCCAAAACAATATTCTAACATCAGGGGTTTGAGTTCGCCTAAGAATCGGACACATTTGAAGTTTGGCACAGCTCAAAAATCTTGATTCTCTGAAACTATGAGATGACACTAGTTTTCTAATAATTGAGACTAAAATATGCCAGATCTCTTGTTTATTCCTTCGTTCTCCGCTGATTTACGAGAACCGCGCCAAGTTTATAGGCGAGATTTCAGCGGCAGACATGCGATTTTGCGTTTCGAAAAATTCCGAGAAAAACGGGCTGGCAAATACTGGAATATTCTCGAGGAAATGCACTGTTGGAGATGGAAAAGAAGAAAAAAAGCGATGAGAGGCCGTTAATGGGCATCGTTAGAGCGGCGTCAAGGAGAAACAACGCAAAAAGGAGCGAAATGAGGAGTGTTCTAGGGCGCTCGAAGTTCCTTCTCAGAACGAGCGCATTAAAGGCGAAGAATTTGAAAAAAACACAATTATATCATTCCCCCGGATTCGAAATTATGCCCTGTATGAGTGCAGGTCGGGCCGACCCATATGATATGCTCCATTTTGTACGCACTTCATTCTAAGTTACTCTAGCCATAAATTGATCTATCGAGGACTACAAACGAAAAATAAAAAGGCCCCATTATAGTCACATTACGCCTAAGGAAGCGTGCACTGTAGTACAGAGCAGAAGGCATTCACAAAGATAAATGGGTTTGAAAAGGCGAAAAGTGTGGTGTGGTGCACTTTGTCAAACGTTGCCGTAGCCGCACACAATGCAATTTCCCAGCGAGGGGACAACAGGCGTAGGCACTTATTCAGGGACAGTGAAGGAAAGTTACTTCCATTTTTCTGTTTCTCATTTCTCACACTCTTTTCTTACCCGTAAAGGTGAACGCGAAATGAATAACTGTTCAGTTACAAACTCGAAGTGAAGTATGTTTCATCCCATCTATGATAGGAAACTCTCATCCTTAGTTCAATTCGGCCGCGGACATCGTTGTACAAAGAAAATAAACAATAAATAGTCCACCTACCGTAGTATACCATGTTGGTGCGCCGGGGCGCACTGATGATGCGCATTGCCGCAACACAGATAGCAGTAGTTGTCCTGGAAGGATACGGTAGTGATGGGGGTACGGTAAGGATACGGTGGCAGCATAGTTTGCTAGTGATGTCCTAGATCCCGGTAGTATAGAGTACGGTAGCGATACGGTAGATTGTCAATCGCAAACTGAATTCTTACCTCCTCCACGTCGCAATCGCACGGTTGCATGCCTCGTAATGAACAAGCCGAAACGCATCTGAAATTAATTATTCAAAATTGATTTTTTTGTAACTTTTCTCCTTTCTGTATAGTAAAGTCCTAGCAAGCTCAGTTTATTATTTATAATTTCATCCGCAAAAATAATCGTGCTCGGGCGCCGCTTGTCGAGTGGTCACTTAAGGCCCCGACTCAAGTATGTATCTGCGGGATTTTGCTCGCAATTTAGGTGACAATACGATCCTTCTGCCTATTTTCTAAAATAGTATCCTGAAAGTTTCCAAACTGCCCAAAGGAAACGGGGAAATTTCCGCTGGGTCCCAGAATGTTGCGCTCTTTCATTCTGAGGTTCGCTTGTGTTTCAGAGGAGCATCTCAGTCTTTCCGTTTAGAGAGCGAGCGGGGGCCGAGAGAGCATAGGAACTCGAGAGATAGAGAGAGAGAGTACAGAGGAGCGAGTGCCTCCATGCAATGTATATATTCTCCACGAGGATTAGGCTTGTCTCGAGGAGAGAGACTGGGCAAATGGGAGAGTGCGCAGAGTGCGCAGAGAAGCAGAGAGAGAAGCGAGAGAGTGTGCGAAACGAGGAGAGCAACCCCCGGGGAGGGAAAGAAAAATAGGAAAAAAAGGCGATCATCACCGATAATGGCGCTGTATCTTCCTTCTCTCCGACTGAGAGCCATTTCCACCCCGAAGCAAATGCCTCTCTGGGGAAACAGATTGGATGGGGGAAAATGGCACGTTCTCTGGTTCATTTTGCCTCAAAATAATGGCCATTTGATGATAATCCGGATTTAAGAGCCCTGTCTTTGATGGAAATTGCATTCATCATGAGGTTGATTGCCATTTTGTCCGTATGATTCACTCCTGACCGCTCTTAAGAAGACCTCTAGGCCTTTCCTTCCTTTTCTCCTCCTTCGTTTCCTTTCCTTCAGGAATGCTAATCGTATTGGACCGGAGGGGCAGGGCCGGCCGAAGCCGGAAAGCTAATAGGCCCGCAGCGACCTATTCTCCGGCCACTGCAGCAGCAAATGACGGCTCTGTGACAAATTTGCGAAAAACACGGCTTTGACCATTCGACGGCTCCGGCATTCGCTGCTCTCTGCTTCTCTGCCGTCTCTCGCTTTCCACAGTCTCTCCCTGTTCTTTCATCTCTCCTGCCTAGATGCGAAATGACTAAGCACAGGCGTGATTGAAAAGGGTGAGCTAGTACGAACAAATTGGAGAGGCCAAAAAGGCCAATATATGGAAAATATACGGCTTTTCCTGCAAGAATTGATGGAAAATGGACGTTTTCCTGAAGGAAATTGGGTGTTCGTGCCAAATAAGACTTCACCCCTCCCCGCCGCTCTAAGTTATGTGTTTGTTGTTAGCAGAGGGGTTTTCAGAGGCGAACCCGCTGAAGCGGAAAATAACGAACGAATGCGCCACATTTTCCGTCGTTTCCCCTTTCGTTTATGCTTGACCCTAAGCATTAGGACTCGTCTAGCAGTACTAAATTCACAAAAAGACTGTAAAATCGCTTGACGCAGACAGATTTATGTAGTAGATCTGTCTAGAAGCAGTAAATCAAAAGCCTAAGCTCGATATTAGAAGGGCTTCTAGCCACCCTTTCCTGAATAGAAGTACTAAGCATCTAAGAGTAGCCTTCCCCTTCCTTCTCTTCCTCTCACCGCTCTCTCTAAGCTGAGAGGGTGAAGCGAAAAGGAGAAGAAAGAGAAGGGGAGAGGCGCCGTGGTTTATTCATGGTCGTTGGACGGCCGTAGGCTAGGAGTAGCTTCTAGCAAGGGAGTGCTTCTTTCTGCTGTATTTTTACTTATTTTAACCCAGTTCTGAAGCAGTTCGATGAGAATTCCGTGTTTTTTCATAGATAAATAGCCATTTCCAACCGTTTTTTCTAACAATTAGCAGTAGTCTTCAGTTCTCGTTGCATCACCATGGAAATGCACTACGAAGTTACCCTTCAAGTGCTCGCTTTTAGTGCATCACACCTTCACTTTCCCACTTCCACTTCCTAGTGAGATAGCACGGCAAATCGAGAGAGTCTGGTCTCTTCATTTCACCTTATCTCTCGTCACTCAGACAGACAAAATAGCATGGCAAATCGAGAGAGTCAGACGATCCCTGGTCGAAAAGGGATAAGCACAGGCACATAAAGTAGTCGTAGTAGTAGAATGCGAAGCTACGCGCGCTCGCTCAACAACAAAAAGGAGGGGGACGAGGGAAGAGCACAGGGGAATGTGTGTGCCCGCGGGCTATTTTGAACCCCGGGGCCGGGGAGTTCGGCCGGCCGGCCGGGGCCAAGCCCGGGATATATATTGCGGCTTCCCATCTAGGGTGCTGCACGTTTCACCTACCACAGCGCGTAATTGCTCGGGATCTGCATAATTAGATGCTATGAGCGAAAGCATAGCAAAAGAGTGTCTGCTTCTTCCACTGTTTTGAGTTATTTAGAACCGGTTCAAGCTTTTATTTTCGAAATAAAAAATAAAAAGCGACTCACGTGCCGTTCCTGCACACTTTCGCCTCGGATTCCGAGCAGACCTTCAATTTTCTTTTCATTTCTTGGTGTGATTGCGTTTTTGCCACTGATCTTTCAAATTCAGTCAAAATGGAGCAATTTTTGCTTCAATTTTGGGTCTAAGCGAAAATTCGGCAAACCTCGCCGTCCACACACGACGCGGCCGCAGCCGGAAAATAGGCCATGACCGTTACGATCAGGATTATGGTAGTCCAGGAGGGACAGATCGGCCATAAGGGGCGCCGACGCCGCCGTCGTCGGTACTCTTTCGCGCTGCTCATCTGCTACAAAAAAAATTTGAAAATTTGAATTCGCGCCAGTTTTTCTAGAAAAAATCAAATCTAGTCGAAATTTCGCCTAGCGACGAATAGGAAACGTCGGCAAATGTACTTGAGTCGGAAGAGTGCGAGCGGCGATGGTGGTGTGAAGGAATGAGCAAGAGGAGGCAGCAGCATCAGCTGGGGAGGAAGGGAGAGGAGAATGGGGGGAGGGGAAGGGCGCCGAGGGGGGCGGAGTCTCCCTCTCCCCTCCCTCACAATCCCTTTACCCCTGCCTTCAGAAACACTCAGGACTCCCTATTCTCTCTGTTTTCCGCGCTCACTCCTTAGTTAGAGAGTGAATCATCACTCGAATCAATGGGAAGGAAGTTCAGGAGGGGAGGCAGAGGGTGGGAATTGGCATGTAATGGATACTCGGAGGGGTGAGAAGGGGTTGTCTCTCCACTCTGAGCGCTGTCTAGATGGTTAGAGTGGGCGAGAGAGTGTGGCAAGTGAGGAGAGTCAGAGAGAGTAGAGTAGAGGTGTTGAGTTACAAGGGGGGCAATCCGACTGCTCTCAGTGATTTGACAGAGTAGACACGGGGTCGGGCAACAGCGGTGAGTTTCAAAAAATATTCAAAGTTTGAATTCGCGCCAATAAATACAATAATTTGGAGTGCAGTCCAGAATTCGAATAAAAAGTATCAGAAAGATCGCGTCATAAACCGGAGCGACTATTACTATAAACGATTCATAATTGATATTTTTTCGAGTCAAAATGATGCGATTCGATGATTCATCAATGCAATTTTGAAAAGAAAGATCGAGATAATCGAGAATCAAACTAAATAACATGAATGAGTCTTCAAATGCCACTCCCACCGGTTTCATCTCCTAACATCACCTTTTCCATAGGTCAGATTGGCTAAAGACTATGTGAAATGAAGAGACTGCTACCTATTCCTCTAGCTTCAAGTGAATTCTCACCAGGTTTCGGCACGCAATGCGGTTTTTCGTGTTAGAGGACGACGGGATAGAAAGAGGAAAGGAGAGAAGGATGAAACAGATGTCATTCCTACGGATCAAACTTCCATCCAGATTGCGAACAATCCTCTCGCATTTCGCAAAAAATCAGCTCATCAATCAGAGAAGCGAGAGAACATGGGACGAAATTCAAATAGAAAACATTCATGGCGTGGAGAAAGAACACAGTACATTATTGAGTTTTATAATTTTGAATAAGCAAGAAATCGCTGAATCACCAACCATTTTGCCTATGATGATCAACTGAAACTCAACTAAACTTCGCAAAACAAATTCAACTTCAACCCTTTCTAGGGAAAAGTCAGTGCGATTTTCGCTGCAAGACGCCTAAATTTCGCCCTTTCTGACAGGTGAAAGGCGGGAAAAGCGATACCTCCCCTTTCTAGGTGGGAAATGTGAAGTGAGCAAGGGGCGAAACAGATGTGACAGGAAAGGGAAGAGAAGGGGAACTCTCTCACTTTGCCATGCTCTCTCGCTGCTCTGACCGCCGAGAGATCACTCGAAAGGTGGAGAGCACGGGGGAAGTTCTTATGTATGCTTGAGCAGGTCCGTGAGGAAACTCGCAGCGCCTCTTCTCCTAAGATGGACTCTCTTCATTGTCAACGCTCTCTAGCTGGTTAGAGCAGGCGAGAGAGCAGGCGAAATCGAGAGGGTTAGACTACTAAGATGAAGAATATGGCACAAGGGCTGACATACTCGAAGGAGTTTCAGAAGTGGGACTTGAATAGAGCCTGAAAACTTGAATGAGCGCACATAGGCATCAACATAACTTGATAGAAGTAAAAGATCGAGAATACTGCTGAATCGGGCTCTAATACCTAGTTTGGAAGAGTGTGCCGGCATTAGATTCCGAAAGGCTCTCATGAAAACATCAGAAATGCGTGCTGAAGCGAAAAAAGCAAACGCCCGTTCGCCTAAAGTTCACGGTCGTATCGCTGGCACTGTAAACAACATAACACGCAATCAGTCATAATTACGCTGCTTCTGAGAAAGAAGCGACTTAAGATCCTCTTTATTCCGGAAGATCCGGAGAAAAATTATTCACGGCGATCGCTCGGAATGCATTCAAGCTCTGACTAGGTGAGAGAATACGGGAAATAGGGAGACTTAGAGAAGCAGAACAGATGTAGCTCTGAGATAGCGTGTGAAAGTGATAGAAAACTTTGTATTTGTTCTATGTGACCGGTGAGAGAGAATAAGGAAAATGGAGATGATTACAGAGAAGCAAAACAACTGAATTCCCAACATAGTTGGTCATCTGATAACGACGTCAAAGCTACGTAGCAACAGAGAAGTAATCAGTAGCCGACTTCCTTCTCTTTGCTGTGAGATGCTCATACCGCGTTCTTTCTCACCGATAAGAAATTAGAGAGCGCTTTGAAGTGCATAGTTTTCCGTCCTGTGACTGTTCGTTGAAAAGGTTCGGGCCGACTGACTTGGTAGATACCGAAAAAAATAGCGAAAAATCTGATGATGATGACTTTTTTCATCTCATTTTCACATGCAATTTCAGACCCCCTCTGTTTTCTATTCTGAATTCGGGGTGAGAATGAGAACTGAGAAATATTCGTAGAAGAAAATCCATGCAAAAGCTGGAAGAGCACGACTATACGATCTGATGAAATTACGGTATTTTCGAGATCGTGAGAAAGATTTTTCGCTTCACTGATGCGAACAATCGAGAACAAAAGACGACAACAATCGTGAAAATACGAGGCGACAAGTGCAAAAATTTCGTCAAAAATTCGAAAATAGCCCCGAGAAAATGTTAAGATCAGATGACATTCAGTGAAGTGAACAGTGCAGCTTTCATGCGTGAAAAGAAATTAACGAAAATAGGCTAGACTGCATTAGACCAGAACTTTCCTTGAAGAACAGCGATAAATCCTCAAATAGGCCAAATAATTCTCGATTCAGTAAGTTGTGTTGATTCGGGACCTGTCTGAGAAGTCCACCACACTTTCTCCACCCCGCTCGCTGTTCTAACTTTGTCCTTCAGAATAGAGAGGCGCCTGTCACTGCGTTACATTCCGCTACTGCTGAAAACCTCGTGTTTTCAGACACAGACAACATGATATTGATGAAAGATGAGACTGAGATATTATTAGGTTAGAGCAGGGGTTCGCCGGGTTCTGAGAAAGAGAGATGAGTGAAAAGTGTTCGCTGAGCTAATCAGAATACAGTCGCATACGAACAGAAAAAATCAATCAGAATTGTAATCCCATTCGAACGCTTTTTCCGGCGTAGCATGGTATTACGTAATAGCGCATCTACATTGATGTATTGCTTTTTTTTGCTTCAGTGGGGTGACAAAGCGAAATGACGCACCTTGCAATGCTGTGCTGCGATATGCTTCAGAGAATACAGAAGAGATGAAAGAAATCAGGACAGCGATTCAGTTTGACCTCCCCTCGACAATAATATTCCTAGAAATATCAGTAAAATAGTGGCATAGATAGTTTCTAATTGTATACGTAACGAAGAGCTAGCATACACAGATTGACGAAGAGAATGGACTGTTCATGAACGACTCGATTCTATTGGAATATACGCACAGCCGTGTCGCATATTGCTCTCACATACTATAACTGATCTGTAGTGAACGCTGCACTCGCTGGAAACCCGAGCAAAACACTGAGAGTGTGAGTGGGTTCTTTAACTTGTTCGAGTGCGTAGGATTTCTGACGCATTTCTATAGCACTTTGCCGGGAATTGAATTCGTTGATCTATGCATTGTATCTGCTGTTTTGTATTGTATGCAATCAAGTATGCTAGATACTACGTTGCGTAAAAGACAATCAAACAGTCCATTTCGCTAAATCATAAAATAGCGTTAGAAGATTTCCAAAACTTCAAGCGGTGAATATATGAGGCCGTTTGCGTTAGGATCAACAAGCCCCAACGGGGGTCGGGAACAGGCAAAAAATCGAAAGTGCCCAAAAGTTGGCCCTAGGGGTTATTTTTCATGCTGAACAACCTGGTATGGCCGATTTCGCAATATGTCCCCTTTTCGCTCCAGTGGGGGCACCCCCCATTTCGCCCTTAAACGCGTTTTTCGACCAAATCTCGCCGGGAAATGCATGAAATGGCACGAAATCTAGCGATTCATAACAGAATTTTGTGCTCTATCTCGTGGTTACCTTGAATTGTCATGATTCTTTTTCGTTCTCGAGAAAAAAGCGTTTTTTGACCCAATTGCGTGCGGGAAAAATCCCTTCACCAGATGAAAGAGCATGCTCTGCTGATCATTTTGCGCTATTGAAAGTGGTACTTATTTGAGGCAAAAGATATTTTATATCGATTTTTGTGACAAGTCAAAAAATAAAATTTTCTGAATACCCCCGTGTTGGTGCTCATTTTGAAGAACTCGTTGAGCTGATCATTTTCTGTGAAGATACCATATCATTTAAACCTCTTTGTGAGAAGTTACAAGTGCGGAAAACTTGCATATCCGCAACCCCTCATGAAAAGTGGACCTCGGTCAGTTGTAACTTCTCACAAAGATGTTTAAATGATATGATATCTTCACAGAAAATGATCAGCTCAACGATTTCTTCAAAATGAGCACCAACACGGGGGTATTCAGAAAATTTTATTTTTTGACTTTTCACAAAAATCGATATAAAATATCCTTTGTCTCAAATAAATACCACTTTCAATAGCGCAAAATGATCAGCAGAGCCTGCTCTTTCATCTGGTGAAAGGATTTTTCCCGCACGCAATTGGGTCAAAAAACGCTTTTTTCTCGAGAACGAAAAAGAATCATGACAATTCAAGGTAACCACGAGATAGAGCACAAAATTCTGTCATGGCACACGAGATTTCGTGCCATTTCATGCATTTCCCGGCGAGATTTGGTCGAAAAACGCGTTTAAGGGCGAAATGGGGGGTGCCCCCACTGGAGCGAAAAGGGGACATATTGCGAAATCGACCATACCAGGTTTTTCAGCATGAAAAATAACCCTAGGGCCAACTTTTGGGCACTTTCGATTTTTTTGCCTGTTCCCAACACTTGTTGATCCTAACGCAAACCGCCTCATATATATTATATAAATATAGAGATTACTATTTTTTTGCTTGATGAATATGCGGCATTTCTACTGGGAAATGTGAACATACGCCATTAGAATGGATGAAAAATGAATCTAATCAAGTAGGAAGGGGAAGGGATAACAGAGTAATTGATGAATGATCGATGCGTTTATTCACTTTCCATCATCTCTCTGCGGTCAGAGAAGCGAGATAGTGTGCTAACCGAGGAGAGTCCCTTTTCAACAAAGTAATTGCGGAGAGAAAAGGAAGCAAAAGTAGTGGCGAAATAACACTTGTTCCGTATTTTGGTTGAGACTCAATGTTCCAAGACAATACGAGCGGAAAACGGTTATTTGCCAAGGGTTTGCAGGGGGTAGAATTTGAAAGAAACTAACTGTTTGTAGATGACATGGCCATTGTTCTAAGACAATACGAATCCCTAACCAATATTTTAGAATGAAAATAATCTGAACAGGAGCAGGAGCTGGATCAATGTTCACGAATATTCATTTAGGCTTGCCTTTCGACAGTCAGAGATGAGAAAGAGTGTGGAGAAAGGAGACACTTTTTCCTAAACAGAAAAAAACAATTCCTTGTCAAGCAATTCCCAGGCGCGCGCTCTCACAACTTGCAATAACACGGCGAACAGAAGAATAGGAAGCTCACGCTGGAAGGAGAACGGGGAAATAAATGATCACACTCTCTCAATTTTGACTTGTATTTCGCTCTGTCTGACGGAGTCAAGTAAGGATAGAGCAATAAAAAAAAAAAACCACTGCGTCTGTGGAAGTTCTTTTGGCAAGGCAGATAAAGATAAGAGATAGAGACAATTTAGACTAAGATGTTTCTCCTCCTGCCATTATCGCCAATGCTCAGCGAAGTACTGAAAGAATGAGAGTTTTACACTGTTGCCATATCACATGGGTGGGTCAGACAGCGCTAGAGAGTACGCGATATGGACAGGGATAGAGAACTGCAGGCTTGGAATGGCGAAATGGCAGATGAGACTCTCGTTAGCAACACTAGCTATTTTATGGGTCATAAGCTTCGTCACAGGCCATTATTAGGGGAAATGATGGGCATTGTATAGACGAAGTCTGCGGGCACATGAGGAAGATGAGGATGTACTATGGAAGAGAATGAAAAAGTAGCGTACTTTGCGGCCTCGATATTCAGGTTCAGTAAGGTTAAGTAAGGAGAGATATCTCTAACTTTTACGTAATATCATAGGGAAGCTGGCAGGAGTCTGCACTATTGAAATGTAGCTTGGACTAAGGGAGAGTAAATAAACAAGTGAGATGTGCTTTGTCACTGTCAGTGATCTATCCCTGCACTCTTCCACCCTTTGCAGCGACCATGTTGCACTAATGGAGCTAGGGCGATAACTATTGTTACTCAGACTTGGAATGAACAAATGCGCAATAATGAAAATGAGTCGGAATGCGTTTCACGCGCGACACAATAAGGTTGAAAGTTGAGGTCAGGAATGATGGACGATCCAAATGGTCTTAAAAAAAATATTAAACAAAAATTTCGTTATGACTTTTCTAAAGTATCCTATCAAAGCGCACGTCAGCAATGAAGCTGAATAGTAGTGATCAGTCGAGTGTTATCGTCATCAGATGGATGGTCTCTCATTTCGCCATACTCTCTCTCGGTTCTCTGACTGGCGAGAGATCACGTATGTTGGAGAGACAAGAACAGTGATTTCTTAATCACGCTTGCTATGAGGTTTTACAGAGACCAGTGCACTTCTCCAGAAAGATTGCGAAATTTACAAAGCGATCAATATGTTGCTGAGCCTTGCCTGAATCCATTTATGCTTTCTAAAGTGGAGAACCGGCAAGATCTCAGGAGAAAAAGAGAAATCCTACCTATGGTGAAACACGTGGAGGAATAGCGTGCTTGAAACGATCAGTGATGCCTTTTCTGGAGCTAGAAGGAGAAAGACCAGAAGAAATGGAGAGATCCAACAGCAAATACTGTGTGGCAGGTGCGAATGGGATAAGCGGCGTAGAGTGGCTGATTAGGACACTGAAGTGCGCTAAGTTGATAAGGGGGAGATTTGGATAGGAAGTGCGAGAGGTAGGTGACGTAATTGCAGAGGAAGTGCTAATAATTCCGAATGTCGTACAAATAATTGTACATAGAGTCTACGCCATGTACAATTACAGTACAAATGTACATCAATCTTGATAGTTGTCTTACCACAAAACGAAAAGAAAAATAAGGAAATCATAGTAAGAAGCATGAAATAGTTGCGAAAACCGTAGCAAATCATGAATGGATGGCTTCTGAGACGTGAGAGGAACTACGATATCAATGACTGGTTAGACAGCGGTAGAGAGCACGTTGAATCGAGAGAGTGGTCATCTTCTGGTCTGACAGAGCGAGATATTATTCGAAATTGTGAGAGTCTCGAAGGAAGATTCTTGCGCTGGGAAGGTTGCGCGCTGAATTCAATACCCCTGTGGGAATCTGCGACTAAAGACTTGGAAAAACGAAATATAGAGGAATGGAATCCCGTAGCATCGAAAAGAGGATCTTTTAGTATCTTCGATCTTAAAAAAATGAAGAAACCGAATGGTAGAACAGTATTCTCGATGCAACAGTGAATTAGAGTTTCCGCAAGAAAGTAAGAGCGTGAGCCTCCAGTATACGTACACCGTTCGTTCTCTCCCCCTCCCTCTTCTGGCCATTCCTCTCTTATTTAATTGTTCCTCGAGTAGTCAAAAGAGAAAGGGACTGTCTGCCCCTCAAAAGTAGTCATCGATACGGCAGGACGAGAGATCACGCGAAAGTGAGAGAGCGGACCGAAAAGAGGAAATAATGAAGTTATTGCATGGCAGCTCACAACAAAAGTTGAGATCCCCGGAGATCCCTTACGAAATTACTTTCTTTTTCTTTTCGAAAATAACAGAGGAATATGAAGAGGAACCCCCAATTTCGGGAAGAAAAGGTTATTTTTTCTGATGGAATTTGCATCAATCTACTTCTTGGAATAACCTTGAATATCCGGATCAAACACAGCAGACTAAGATTAGAGATATGAATAATGTCCTCTTCTTTTCGAGAACTATTCCACTGAAGAGATACCGAAATTTTGAGAAACGTTCAGAAGGCCAATTCGATGAAAAAACTGAACAACAAGGAGAAGAGGAGGTAACCGCATAGCTCTCCAATCCTTTCTTCCCACTCTCTTTCTCTCTGGAAATCCGCTTTCGATGCTTGCTAATTTTTCAATCTCTTTGCCTGGATTGGCCGGCAAATTGGCCGGCAAATTAGGTTACCGTGGCGCGGCCGGAAAATAAAAAGTGGCAGACAGAGCGAGAGAGCGTGCGGAATGGAGAGAGACAGAGGCTATCGCGAACTGATTAGAGCAGCAGTAGAAATCGAGTGAGGCTGGAGGGGAGAGGTCGAGGGACTGTGAGAATTTACATTGGAATAGTGCAGGAATGATCGAGTTATTCGGACTATCTTGCACGATAAAAATAATGAGTGTTACTGCTGGTATGAGAACGTAGAATGTTTTGTGCGATATTGGACAAGGGTCAGAATGTAGAAAAATATTAATAACGCCTCTAAAGATTCAGGTAGTTTCTCGTTGAAATTTTTTTTTATACTTTGGATGAGCTATGGGAAATCTAGCGAATCGTACAATGGAAATAGTATACATTGCCCGTTCGGGACTCAGAGGGAGGCAAATCTCCTCACCGCAGCAATTTTCAATCATCATAAATATTTCGCGCGCTCGGCTTTTATCCTCGTTTTTCCTGTTCCCTTGAATCTCTCAATTTCGCCTGCTCTCTCGCCGGTCAGAGCAACCGAGAGAGCATGCGAAACGAAGAGAGACGACGATTTCCGCTATTTCTAACGAAATCGCCCCTTGTTCGAGGGGCACTTTATGCATTATTCCTCGCCTTTTAGGCCTCTTTGTCTTACGCGGAATTGCTGCTTGCGAGGAAAAACCGAACAAATAGCGAAATACGTTCTCATAATTTATTCATCAATGCGTTTTGTCCGGAAATGCAATGAAATAGACGATAATTTAGAGGAGAATTCAATGGGCGATTCTGGACGAAACTTCGTGATAAGAAGGTCTTAAAAATGGATGATATGCTTCGTGAGTGACAGCACAACGAGGAGATGCCAGAAATTAGGAATGAATGGACAATCGTCGGAAAGTTGACAAGGCTGCTGGCCGGTCAGGCATCCCCGTCTCTCATTTCCCGATACTCTCTCGGCGGTTAGAGTACAGAGAGAGCATGCGAAATGAAGAGACGGATCCGTCAGCCCGAGTGGTCAGTCTGCCGCTGACAGCATGAAAAATTGCGGCTTTTGTGTGAAGGTGAGATAGCACGGGAATGAGGAGACAGCCCGCTGGTCAAGTCTCGCTCTCCTCATTTCGCACACTATCTCGCTTCCTTGAGTTGAGCAGTCTGGCTCAACTGGCTCAAGATACTTGTAGGCCGGGAATAAGAAAATGGCCGGTCTAATTACCTATAATGTCAAGTGTTCATGAAAAATGCAGATACCTTGCTTGAGTAGCGAATAAGAAAAGAAGAGGTCTAATTGCAATTTCGCATGCAATTTGATGTGTACTAACTTGTAGTGAATTCCTGAGGAAAATGAATGAATTACTTTAGATATTTATTAAAGTATTTTAGTAATTATTAATTTAATTCCAGGACGGTGCTCCATACTCACTTCCCGAGGACGATTCGGCTACTTTCTTGAATGAGCGACAGCAGCTGCACATATCCGAGGCGACCCTAGAGGATGCAGGACGGTTTGTGCTCTGCTTTACCCTTGTTATCAACCCACGTGTCTTCCAAAGCTCAAGAGAAAAGATACAAATGCTCATCGATTTTGCAGCGACTTTGAAAACCAAATTATATTTCTAAAGCTACTCCTGTATTCAGCTACTCCTGTATCGCCGAGAATAAGCCGGGCCGGGCGGAGAAGGACCTCATTGTTGCCGTGCTGAGTACGTTTCAATTTTTTTTATTTGAACTACCTGGCAAGACTTCAGTAATGGAAGAAGTTTCATAACCTTTTAATAATCATTGTGAAACCTATTCCAAATTTATCAACATTGAGTACATGCCTCTCACTTTTGTAAATCAATATTAATGTTTATCATAAAATATCATGATTTAAATTGCTTCCTCCCTTCAGAGGCACCCAAGATGGCTCAGACCTCACAACAATTGGAAGTGAAGGAGGGCGACACTAAAACGCTCGTTTGCGAGGTAATCCCGTGCTTATTTCTTCTATATTCCCACCGAGACAAGCAATGCTACTTAGCTTATCTTGTGGCTGAAAAAAAAACCTCATTTAGGGGCCGACAGGTACAAAAATGAGGAAAAAAGGCTGTAAAAATAAAATTTCAGCTCGAAGACGCGGAAGACGCGGAGATCCAATGGACGAAGAACGGCATCCCGATCACAACGAGTGCAAAGTTGCAGGTGATTAATTAATAAATGGGGTTTTCCTTCTCGAGAATTTTTTTATCTACTAAACCCATCACATTACTGATCGGTCTAAAAGCAGACGGGGCTATCAGTAGAGATTGAAACACATACGTTCTCTGATTGTTTTTAACCACCAAAAGTGTGTGACAAAAAGTCGATGCTATTTTATCCACTAGACGTGCTCAGACGCAAAATGGGTTCGATTGTGGAAGCAGCTTTACTTTAATCAATCGGCAATTCCAGCTCTCTCTGGACCGCACGCAACTGCATCTCCTACACGCCGACCCGACCGATTCTTCCACTTACTCGTGCACAGCGAAGAACGATGCGGGCGCGGACTCGTCCACGATGGATTTGGCCGTGCTTGGTGAGTAATTCATGGCTGTTAATAAAGTTGTGATCATTAAAATATAAAAGCAAATGACAGTGTTCAATAATTGTAGGGAAAATAGGAAGGATAAAATTTGCGCACTCGTCGACCATAATTGGTGGTGCTTGGTCAGTTTAGAGGCTTACGGCTATTTTAGGTCTCCTAGGGATCCGTTAAAAAATAAAGGTAGGATCAGATATCATCGGCAATGCGATAGCTACATAGTAATATTAAAATCCGTATGTTTCAGTTGCCCCGAAGCTGCTCTCGCCCGACTACCGAACGATGGATGTTGTGGCTGACCAGGTTTTTTATTCATTTTAATTTTTTAATTTTTTTTAAATATTAAATTCAACACCAATTGTAACCCGAAATGTGTAACGAAAAAGGAAAAAATAAATAATAGACCGCGGAGCTCACTTGCGACGCCTCCGGAGTGCCGCCTCCCACTGTGGAATGGTTCTTCGACGGCAAGCCGGTATTTGGAAACGAGAATGTTGAGGTTATTTTATCTTATTGTATTATTTTATTTTTGTTGAAAAAGAAACTAATAAAAACCGATCGCATTCGCATTCACAAGAGCTATGAGAAGCGATTGAAACGTATCCATTTTCTTGCAACATTGAAAGACCCATTCAATGTTTCCGATGAATGTTTATGTTTCATTCTTGTCTGATAGACGTGGCTGAATTGTATATGATCAGTATTTCCCTCGGTGACATTCATAAAAAAATGTTATAAATTTATTCCCATCAGATCCTCGAAAACGGCCGAATCCTTCGTCTGCTCAACGTGAGCCTGCAGCGGGAGGGTCGATACTCGTGCAAGGTACGGTAGTTTGGGGCTGTAATTGTGATATCTAAGGGCGCGTCAGTTTGGTGGCTACAGTAGGCATCAAAACGTTATAGAAGAGTACAGTGATTTTGGGATACTGTTGTTTGTTCAATGCTGTAGTTTGCGTATCGAAGAATGATAGTCCAGTTCCAAGTATCAATTTGCAGGCCGAGAACAAGGTCGGCACAGCGGAGGGAAGCACTTTCCTCAAGGTCGCTGGTGAGCTACTTTCCTTTAATTTTTTCTTTCTTTTATTAAAAAAATACTGTCCAGCGCCCCCTCGCGCCTCGATTCCCACCAAGGACATGAAGGTCATCAGCGGGCAGCAGGCTACAATCAGATGCGAGGTTGGTGAAAATTGTTATTCAATTTCGAAAATCCCCGCCATCTCTTACGGATTCTACTGGGTATTCAAAGGCTTGCAAAGCCGATGTTCGGAGGTGTTGCAGGGTGATATACATATCGTGGTGGGAGCCCGAATTACACGAACTGGTTTAGCGGGTCAGACACATGACTTTACTTACAAATATATTACGTATATTATTAATACTTAATACTATACAACAGTACTAATTTATTCAGGTCTCCGGCGACCCTGCACCTGAGATCGAGTGGAAGAGGAATGGTATGGTTCTCGCTCAGCATGCCAATCAGAAGTATCTGCACCTCAGAGAGGCTACGACGAATGATGCAGCGACGTGAGATATTTCTCTTTAAATATGAGCCACACCCTCTTCATTTCACACACTTCCTCGGCACTCGACCACGAAGCCTGTTTAGAAATCTGGGAACTTTTTCATTTGGAATACGAGCGTCCCTCTCGTATTATTGGATAGATAGAAATGATGATTTTTCAAACATCTTATGATCATGTCAGGTACACTTGCCTCGTGCGCAATTCTGCTGGAGAACACTTCGACTCGGTACATGATTGTTTCCATTATTTTAATATCTGAAAAGTAAATAAATCATTTTATAACAATTTTCAGGTCGAACTCCAAGTCCTAGTCGCACCTACCATCGAGGACGGCGACAGAGTCATCACTGTCAAGGTAAAGTGGAAATTCAATGCTGGAAAATGATTTCCGTTAGTACAAATTTACTTTCAGTAGGTATAGTATGTCTAAAAATTGATTCCACGATGCCTTTAGTTCTAGGTTTAATTCCAGGAAAACGGCAATTGGATAAAAAAACTTATTAAAACTTATTATTAAAAATATTAAATCACAATGTAATACAGGAGAACGGCACGCTCGAGGTCGTCTGTCCGGCCTCGGGCACACCGCCGCCCCAGATCACGTGGATGAGGAATGGGAAGGAGATCGAGGGTGAGAATCACGGAACAGATGCAGATAAAATTAAAATCTCACTATTCATCGATTCATGCCTGTATTCCTTTTTTCATTTTTATTGCAGCAAGAAATAATCCCATAATCGAATCAAAGATTCACTTGAAGAATTTAGCAAAAGGGTGAAACATAACCTGAAAAATACAATTCCAGGATCAAACTCGACGCGTCTTCTGCTCTCATCGTCAGCTTCCTCCGCCGATGCTGGTGATTATTTTTGTCCCATTTTATTTTTTTGGGATTCTATTTGATCTTTGATCTATGATCACCTTTCCGCCTAACATTTGCCTTGGTATCAACCTACCCTCCAAGGCAACTTACGAAACAACGATTTGATCTTTGATCTTTGATCCTTGATCTCTAATCCTTCGCAGGTCGTGTAACTTGCACCGCCCGAAATGAGGCAGGCACGGCATCCGTCGATTTCGTCATTGACGTCCATTCGAAGCCACGATTCAAGGTGAGATGCCTCACTGAGTGCGAATCCCATCGATGCTACCTCAAAATGATGTTACCTCCTGCACGCCCGCTGCCTGAAGAAACAGAAATTGCAGCTGTATCGGCATTAGCACCGTCATTGGTATTTGGCACTGACGCATTCTTTGGTATTAGCATCATCATTTGGCAGTAGTATTTCTGTACTTCGAGTGTATCTATAAAATAAAATAAAAAAAATTTGAAGGACCACAAGGCCGAAGTGCGCGTGGTCGAGGGCGCGAGGGCCAAGCTGGAGTGCAAGGTGGAGGGACATCCGACGCCCACGATTGAGTGAGTGATCTTTGGTCTTTGATCTCTGATCTTCGCTAGGACAATTACATCCTAACATAGTTTGCATACGGAATGGCGATGCAATGGAGAACCGTCGTTGCATGAGTTTCATGCGCGTTTCAAATGCTCGAAGTAGCTCGTAATCTTGATTTCTAAAAAACAAATTTCATTGGATTCGATGCAAATCATTTTAATATAAAACTAATATCGCATTCATTTTTCAATTTGTAGATGGCTCCGCGGCGGTCGCCCGATCACGGACAAGTCCAATTTCCTGTTGTCGCCGCGCGGAGAGTCGTTAATGATCCTCAAGGTCCTGATCAATCATTTATCTGCGTCCGAAATCAAAATTTATATTAATTAGGTCGAATAGTAACAAGAGAATGGCATTATCGAGAGGACTAATCAATTTAAATAATTAGCTGATTAAATATATTCGCAGACGCAACGCTCCGATGCCGGGCAGTACTCGTGCGTGGCCAAGAACGCCGCGGGCAAGAGCGAGGCCGGCTACACGGTATGAAATATTGATCGAAATATAAATACGAAATATAAAATGACTTGACATTCACCACCCAACCATTTCTGTTCGTATTCTATTCGTCTCCAGTAAGACTGGAATTGAGTGGGGGGTGATCTAATCCCCTTCTCTTGCAGGTCACCGTCCTCACGCCGCCCCACATCATCGACACGATTGATCAGAATCCGCGCGTCGTGCAAGGCAGGACCTTCCACTTCTCATGCCCCGTGCTGGGCAATCCTGATCCGACAGTTAGTGCAATTCAACATTAATGATGTAGTATGATAGCTAGGATTGTTAGGGCTTGAAAAGTATGGTGAGAAAGGTAAAGATAAGAACCTTCCACTTCTCCTGTCCTATTCTTGGAAACCCCGACCCCACGGTATGCTTTTCCTATTTATCGTTCCCAATTTCGGAAAGTGAGCATGATTAATTTTCTGAGAATTGGGATAGGAAAAAGTGGTAGATAGCGTCCTTCGGACGCTATCCCTCCGGGTATCTCTCGACACTCCGGTCAGAGAGAACGTAACATAAAGATAACATTACCGGTATTGCGAAATCTATTGTTTGCTGCAGGTGGCCTGGCGTAAGGACGGCGTCGACCTGCACATCGAGGGCCGCTTCTCCGTGTTGGAGGGCAAGCATCTGCAGATCGAGGATGTCATAGTGAGTGATTGATTTACAACACGGTTTCTGTAAGAACGCAGACAAAAGATGGTAAAGGCATATCCACTTCAAGCGATTTTACAGTCATTGGGCAACATTTATGGGACCCATAAGACTGTTAGAATGCGCGAGGGGCTGTACAACTCGTTTACAAAAATCCCAGTGCTCAAATTTTGGGGATGTGGGGGGTTCGTGCTGGAGGGAAAGCATCTGAAGATTGAGGATGTCATTGTGGGTTTAATTTAATTGTTTCATTTTTTTGTATATGGCTAAGAGAATGCATAGGCAAATGTTAATTAAATCATGACTGGGTGGCTTAGGAAGTTCGCAAGATTTCATCAAATAGTTCATGATACGTTTCACAGCAGTCACATATTAAGTTGCGGGACTCGGATTTCAGTTTTGTGGGAACAAGATGCTTGAAAAAAAAATGTAAATCAGATATCTTCATTTAACGTGCTGTGGCGAGAGAGTAAGTGAAGTGAAGAGACAGCGACCGATATTTCGACCTCTTTATTGTAGGAATCCGACGGTGGCCGCTACACGTGTGTGGCCACTAACGAGGCCGGCGCACTGGAGACCGAGTTCCTGCCCGAGATAATTGGTGAGCGGCGAGTAGTGGTGTTAAACGTCGTATTGCGGTTGATTCGGTCGGAACACTAAAAGTATTGTTTCTGTCCGAGATAATTGGTGTGTTTCGGCAGGAATACGTGACCGTTCACCTACAAAAAGTGAAATAATCAATTTTAAAAATAACAATTTTATTAATTTTTCAGCCGCGCCCAAGTTCGACCAGGAGGGCGAGAGCGTCTATGAGGTATCTATTTTAATATTTGAATTATTTAAATTCAGATGGCCATAAATTAATTTCAGGATGCTTATAATTCAAATTTACTTAAAAATATTTTTAGTCTAGCTGAAAATAATTCCAGGTAATCGAAGGCGACTCGCAGACTATGACATGTGCAGTATCAGCAGAATCCAAGGCGTCGATTCAATGGTTCAGAGGTGAGTTGGGGAGATCCATGTCTATATCTCAGATCCGGTTTCTTTCCGGTTCGATTCTAGATCCGGTTCGACCTTTATTTCATGACTCTGTTTTTTCCAAAATAATGGCATTTTCAGGCGACGAAGGCGTTATTCTGACAGCCGACATGAGTCTGTCTTCTGATAACACGGTCAGTTACGCCTTATGTCGTGAAAACGCATTCTTCGCTCGGTAAAATCTGACGATATTCTGGTCCAAGGCTTCATATTTGTGATCACATCCTATGTGATACAAGGAATTAGCACTGGCCTCGAGTGGGCAAATGCAGTATGTCATGTCCCTTAAATTCAGGGTAAAGCTACACCATTGCAGCAACTAACCGTGCGCAACGCGAAGCTGTCCGATGCTGGTAAGTATCGCTGCGAAGCGACGAACGAAGCAGGAAAGGGAATCGGACATCTGATGCTCAAGGTGAAAATATATTTATTTATATTTTTAAAATGCGCACTCACGAGATTCTCCCAAATGAGGTTCAGGAGCAGGTTAAATTGGATTTTGTTCGATGCCAATAGTTTAGTCTTCCATTTGAGGGTAATCAAATAATATCGATTTAAATATATTCAGGTGCTCGTGCCTCCAAAGATCGACGAGTCCAACATCATCGGCAATCCTTTATCGATTCTGGGCACGAGATTCGCCCTGGAGTGCCCCGTTTCTGGTGCGAATTTAGTATGTAAAACTAGTCCCAAAAAGGCAATTATGAGAACAAGAGATTGGCGTCGAAGTGCACTGTTTCTGGTGAGAAACAGCATTAATGTTGGAAAAATGATTTGGAAGCTTTGGGCGGAAAACTATCCCATTTTTGAGATATACTTCTAGAAAACTTCGTAAACATTTTGATCAGTTTATGGTTATTTCGGCTTACAGTATTCGTGATTATGCATTTTCGAAATTAAAGTGAAAATTCAGGAATCCCTCAACCCTCGATCAAGTGGCTCAAGGAGGGCGCCGATGTGGACTACAGCGATGCGAGAATCAGTCTGGCTCAGGTACTTTATTCGTTACTCTTTATTCACCATCTCGATTAATGCGTGGAGTGGACAATAATAGTGTATGAGGTGGTATTCGGGCTCATGCGAGCATTTGGGGCGAGGTTCGAATGCTTTCAAATGTTGATTTTAAAAAATAACAATGCTGTTGAGAAAGACCTTGTATCGAAAACGGGATGAAGTTTAAAATAATAATAATCTTGATTGCAGAACAATCAAACACTCGTTGTCGACGAATCCCAACTGACCGATCAGGCGAGATACACTTGCGTCGCGACGAATAAGGGAGGACGAGTGGAACAGGATTTCCAGTTGGAAGTTCTGAGTGAGTATTACTCATTCACTTACAAAACGGTATTTTGTGAACTCATCGAAATCAGGTGTTTTAGTTAAAAATAGGAATGCTGAATGGCAATTAGAATAGTTTCATTGTACAGCATTGTACAGAGAAGTTCTGAGTGAATATTATAATTTGCATTGGTATTGTTACTTGCAAATCCATCCAACTAATATTGAGAATTGTGTTGAATAGATATGTTTCACTGTTCAATCATATTCAGAAAATTGTGAATGTACTGATCGTAGCGAGAGAATCCGTATACCTTATTGCCGTACCGTACCGTATACCGTATACCGTATTTACCTTATTTTGACAGATGAAATGATTGATTGACTGAATAAATGACAATTGACAATTGCAGCGCCTCCCGAGATGGATCAAACAGAGCCGGCTAATCACACTCTCAAGGAGGGCCAGTCACTCGTGCTTAACTGCCCGGTGAAGGTCAGTAATGAATTCACTGCTAAAATATTCAATTCAAAGTTTATTGCGTTACTGTCATGGTATCACGAGGCAATCAACGTAATGGGTGAGCGAATAAAGGAAAAAGTTGTCCTGTATTTATTACTAAATTATTCAATTCAATGTGTTTTCCGTTACGGTCATGAAAAAATCGACATAATGGGTGAGCGTAGAAACGGAGGTTGAGTGTGTGTGTGTAGCAATCATAAGCAATCGCAAGGGAGAAAGGAGGATTATGTTAATTAATATTTAAATAATTAAACTAAAAATAATTAAAATCTCAGTCCAACTCGGACGCCATCTCGCAGATCGAGTGGATCAAGGACTACCGGCCCGTGGATCTCTCGTCAGGAAATGTTAAAGTGAAATCCAACTTACTTTTTCTTGCATTGTTTACTACTCATGAACGCTTTAGTTTTACGGAGTCACAGGTTCCGGGAGCTTGGCGATTTGGTTGCGCAGTAATCGTTACATGTCACTCTAGTTAGGTTCTCAATTTCACAATAATCATTTCTCCCTCCTCAGATCCTCTCAACTAATAATGAATGGAAGAGATTCTGTCCATGATCAGCGCAAACCCCCTCGACTTCTGATAAATCATATTATATTATATTCAGCTGGCCTTACCAGCGGGTCCCACCTAGCATTGTCTTACGGCGTAAAATCACTTGACGTGGATACACCTTTACCTTTTCACCTTTACCTATTCAGATCCTCTCGGACGGTCGTCGTCTCTCTCTGTCCTCCGTGTCAATCTCCGACGCGGGCGCCTACTCGTGCGTCGCCCAGAACCGCGCCGGCGAGACCGCTGCTGACTTCGCCCTCGACGTGCTCTGTACGTCCCCGTCGTGCAGATCATCAAGCGCGTCAGACTCCTCAAGCGCGTCAGGCGTTGCTGGCGCGCGAAAGGCGCCTAGAGCCATAGGGCGACTGGAGGCGCACATTGAGACAGCACCACAAACGCGCCTTGCGACACCGCAAGCGCGTCTTGAAGCGCACATAACACGGGAGATTGAGGCACCACAACCACGCAAGCACGGCCCGCCCTACTTCATCGTGCGCGCCTTCCAGCGGGAAGTTATTCCTAGTGACCCAACTGCTCAGAACCAGATCGTTGATTCGGCCTCCCTGACGCCTGCCGCGTCTTCTACTCACAGTGCTATTGTTGATTCCGCGCCCCTCGCCGATTATGCCAGTCGTCTCGCGGCATGGGAGCGCGAAGTGGCGCGGAGGCGCGACGAACAGCTTAGAGCGCACGAGGAATTCAGGCGCCGGCGAGAGTACGAGATGTGGCTGGACCGGGAGCGTAGAGTAAGGGAAACCCATAGGCAAGAATTAGAAAGAAGGGAAAGGGAGTGGGCCGAGCGGCATAGGCAGCAGCTCATGAGACGCTATAACTGCCAGACTAAGCGCATTAGTTGCGAGGATAGGCGTAGAATGCGGATGGCTAGGAGTAAATTGTAGTTCGATCTTTAGCCCTTCATCCTTAGTTTTCAAGTTGCTTCCCGCACATTCCTTGGTTAGGCCCTGGTGGCGAGTCGTGATCTCCCTCTGTTATAGGTAATATTTATTTATTGATTACTATAATTATGTTTATTGTCCGTCCTGTTTTGTTCGTTCGTGTGTGAATTTTGCGTGTGCTGTGTTGCGGTGTTGTGCATTGTCCTGATAAATGTTTGTGTCCGTTCCATCCATATTGTAAAGTGTTCAGAGCATGGTGTGAAGCAAATAAATAAATCGATCGGTCCTGATCTATACAACAAATATATTTGCGCACATTCCCTGCGGACATTTTCTTGTGCGCTGATGAATTTTGCTAGATCCAAGTTGCTTTCAATCTCACAATTTTCAGGACAGGCCAGGCATTCAGTGGGTTCCCTTTACATTGCCAACGTAGCTAGTATCTCATAATGATATGATTCAAAGGAAAGATCAAAGATCACAATCGTTTAGCCGTTCCAACCATCGACTCGGGCAAGGTGGACCTCTTCCCGAGAGCGAATCTCGGTCATCCTATCACAATCGAGTGCCCAGTTGGAGGTCATCCGTTCCCGCAGATTAAATGGCTGCTTAATGGAGTGGAAGTAAGTAGAGCTTGAAACACTGGGAAGCGTCTCTTCATTTCGCACACTCTCTCGACTCACTGACCGATGAGATTGCATGTGAAACGATGAAACGATTCTAGAAGAATCCCTCACTTTTTATATGCAAAGTGCACAGTTGCTGCTAGAGTAGTTTGGGTATGTTTGGGGAAAATCGGAAAGGTATCGAAGGTTAGATATCCATCTCTGCCATAGCTCGAGAAGGATGACGTGGCAAAGATCAAAGATCAAAACTTAGAGATCAAAGATCATCCCTCACAGGTCGCTGAATCGGACACAATCAAGCTCTCCCCTGACGGTCAGGCGATCGAAATCATCTCTGTCGGACAGAAGGATGCTGGACGGTAATTAATTTCCTATTTATTTGAACGCCCTCGAATGATTCGGTAACAGATGTGGAGAATGTTAAAAAAAAACATATCTTGCACGAGAAAGATGCAGAAAGATAATAATTTTTTGTGAGAGATGGCACCTACACACTGATTCGTAAACTACAAACCACTTTCACGATAGTTGTGAAACATATTTGTTCCCTGAAAATTCAAAAATTTTCAGAGGATCTAGAGAGCAGCGAGAATAACAATTTCTAAAAAAAAAATAAAATAAAATAAACATATTCACAGTTGGACGTGCCTCGTCGAGAACGACGCCGGCACTGCCGAGCAGGACTTCACCCTTGATGTTTGGCGTATGTATTTATAAAATAACAAAGATAAAAAGAATAAATATTGTATTTCATATTTTATAACGTATTTTGTATTGTACAGTCCCGCCAACTGTGACCGTAACCTCCGTAAATTCATCCGTGAAAGCAATCGGGGAATCGATCGTGCTGCTGTGCAATGCCTCAGGAAATCCGGTGCCCGTGGTCACGTGGAACAAGGTACTATTTATATCATATTATTCCCAAAACGTTGTAAGAACGATCTCTCAAAGTGCACTCCTGAAAAAAATCAACCCTGAATGCGCAAAAGCAGAAAAGAAAATAATTCAAATTATACGGGTCAGCTCCTCTTCATTGCACGTGTTCTCTCATTGGTATCAGAAAGAGAGCATGCAGAAAGAAGAAACGGCTTCTTCATCATGACAGTCCTGATCTTTTCCTCATTCCAGGGCGGTCTCCCCATTGTCTCCTCGCCCGACGGCGCCAGAATCAGTCAGAAGGTTATACTTTTTATCGAATATAAATTGTTTTCAACAAATTTCCAAGGAGTATTAACATAGGAAGCGCAACTCGGCAATATGAAAAGGCAGTGAAACATAACTGAAAAAAAATTAAAGAGTCCGAATTTTAGAAAAAAAAACACTAATTAATTAATTGTAATTAATTAAAGGGCGCTCGTCTGGACATTCCTCATCTGAGCAAGGACGACGTCGGCGACTACACTTGCGCTGCGAGGAACGAAGCTGGATCCGCCGAAGCGTCGGTCCATGTCGACGTTCTGGGTACGGTAGCAATCTCGAACAGAGCTACTGTAACAGTTAGGATATCTTGTAATTTAGAGACAACAAGTAGGTTCTGTAGAAATAATGTATTGGCTGAGACATAGGCGGCTATCGGGTACGGGAATGCAATTAATTTCCCTATGCTTATGGCGCTGTAGAATTATGTAAGGGACATGAATATTAGAAAATAGAATAAACCCTTCATTTCAGTGCCCCCATCGATCGACCGCAACGGCGTGGACCAGTCGCCCAAGCTGCCGTCCGGACAGACGCTGACTCTAACCTGTGATGTGCAGGGCAAACCGACGCCCGCCGTTAAGTGGTACGGTAGTTTGTAGGTACTTCATATTGTGGTAGAAATGATTAATCGCAAGATCAAAGTTCACCACTTCGCAGGTTCATCAACGACACGCAGCCAATCACCGTGTCTACCGGATCGATCACCCTTGGGCCAGAGGGCAAGTTCATTCAGGTGAGATACATCCGAGATCAACTACAAATTTTTTCTGAAATCTCGCCGTTGTCAATTTAGAAAGAATCATGGTTTATAAGTGAAGAAGAATAACAATATTGAATTTGGCATAACATAGTGCTCTAATAGAGACAGCGAAACGCAAGTGAATGCAGTGAATTTCATCGCGAATCCCAAAGAATTCAGTGATCAAGCAGATTATTTTTTTCAATATTTCCCAGACGAATTGCCTTTCGCTGGTATTTTAAGAGTGTGAAACGAATTTCCAGCGAATTTCCATTGCACCTGGCTGTCAAAGAAGCAGAATAGAACGAAAGATGAACGATCATTTTTCAGATCTCGAACATCTCTCTTGCCGACCGTGGTCACTACTCGTGCGTGACGGAGAATAGCGCTGGCAGTGACACGCTCGTGTACAATGTGCAGATCGTTCGTGAGTCAATTGCAGTATTCTTTGTACAGTAGAAGAATACGATAGAAGGATACGGTAATTGCAAGTTGTGTACAGTAGTGGACACTGTAAAACGCTCGTACAATTGGGAGCCCTAAAAAATCTGGACTGCAAAAATAATCAAATTCGAAATGCGTTTCATGAAGTCACAAAATGGACAGTGGAATCGGAGATTGTAATGAGACTTTGGACACCGGCAAGAATAATTCAAACTATTTTTTGTAACATGACGAACATGTTATAGCTTTGTGTTATCATTCATTCACCATGAAAACAAGATTGTACATCGGCCATTTTCAGAAGCGCCCATCATTGCTAACGGTGGCACGTCGCAAGTGATCGAGGGAGAGGTGGGCAGGATGGAGTGCCATGCGGACGGAGTACCTACTCCTGTGATCACGTAAGATTTTGAGAGCTTAAGGCTGACTTATGCAAAAGATATTAGACAAATTTAAGGCCGACTTAGACTAGTGAGTTATATTCCAACTACGAGCACTCAACTGAGTTTTAACCTTAAAATTCGAAGGAAGATGCAATAGTATTAAAGTCATCGATAATATCAACAGCTGGCCTTACCAGTGGATCCCACCTAGCGTTGTCTTACGAAAGCGCTTGACGTGGAAGCATTTTCATCTTTCACTTCAGCTGGCTGCGCAACGGTCTCCGCATTGAGCCGGGCATCTCTCTTCGATACGCCGCGGAAGGAAAAGTAAGATTGAGTTTGATCTTTGATCTTTGATCTTCTTCACCGACCAAGGAATTGCTTTTAAAAGCTCAGCGTAATCTGCTCCACTTCTTTATTCGATTCATAGTATTTACAAAGACGGAAAATATCGGAATTATCAGTCGGAAATTCAAGGAAAGGTTTAATGATAGGTCACTCCTGTTCCATTTGTTCCATCTTGTGTGCGTACATAATGTGCTCAAAGGTCTCGCCCTTCGCAGCAACATTCGCGGGTTCGAGACCGTGGAAGGTGATCAGGATCTGAAACTGGAGACGCTTAGGATCAAGAATGATTTGGGCGAATTTATGAGGCATAAACTCGGGGTTAGTATGCGAATGTATGTAGTTTATAATTCCTGACAGTAACTACAGTTATTATTCAAATTGGCATTCAAATTGGCAATTGGCATCAAATTGGCAAATTGGCATGAAAACATTTGGTTTTTTTTGTTCTCAAAGTAAAAAGCGAAAAGAAATGCCGGTCCTGTTTTCCTAAATTCTGCACAATGATATACTCACATGGTCCCTGTTCATTTTGAGCAGTTTTTCGACGGCTTCGGTGATCTGCAATTTTTTATTTTAATTTGAAAATTTATTTATTTTTATTTTTTAGTCTGTTTTGGAAAATATAATAATTATTAACAGTAAATCAGCACTCGACACGCATTTTCTCATCAAAGATTGTAAATTCATTTCAATCGCACATTCTACGGCAACAAAACAACATCTACAGTAAGAAAAATGAGCACCTTGTTCGCGTATCCACGGTTGAAGTCGGCCTTGAGCACAACTGTGCCTGCTGCAACCTGAAATTGATTAATTCGGATAAACTTCAGTGAAATTTAGTGTCAAAACAAGCGAAAAACAAGTCAAAACAAACCATCAAATGTGCTGCTTTCACATTCTTTTCGCTGCCACCACGCACAATGTGAGCTCCGGCTACCAACTAAATTGTTTGATTTATTTTTTTTTATTTTATTTGAAATTGTGAGAAGGCTCCAATGAAAATTGAGGTTTACCTCCAACACAACGGCTCGCTCGGGCTTGTTAAACGCTTTAGCAACGGCTTCGATGATTTTGTCCTGATTGATTATTTTTTTGGAAAAAGTAAAAAGAACGTAAACAATCCAGTCGCTTAATCTGATCTTTACCTAAGAAGTGAAACACATTTGAAAAAAAACTTGAAACATACATCGAAATCCTCCGGAATATCCTCTTTCGGCACATTGGTCACAAACGTTACCAGGGGCATTATCTGCAATTGTTTTTGTATTTACAAGAACAATAAAAACATGAAATAGCGAGGTTGCGAGCAATCACGCGAATAGCTTCTGATTCGATCAATAACCGACACTCATCATGAGAATTTGGCTCCAAACGAGACGAGCGCAAGACGTTTTTATGGCTTTTGCATAACCGGCTGATGCCGCGCGCTTTTACACCGTTAGCCGCGCGATTCTCTCCATTTTCCATGGTCTCTAATGGGTCAGAAAACGGAAAGATAAGAGTGAAAGAGGAGACCACGCCTTGCCTCGCTCGTTATCTATGGTCTCCGTCGCATTGTTCATAGAGTATTTGCACTCTTTAACGTCTCTCTTTCTGCGAGAAAACTCTCACGTGTCATAATTATATTCCCATTAAGAGCGCGTTTGAATAGCGAAGCAAGCCAATAATCATCGAAGGTGTCGATGATTCACGATTGCATGATTCACATGCGCAATAATGGCAATGGGACAATAGTAATCGTTAGGGCCTTTCCCACTAGCGCTTTTCGGTCCCGAGGGTTCATGGTTGTGCTGCGTTGTCATTGATGTCCAGAATTCTGAACAAGCCCAATCGGGAGCCTAACAGACACCGGGATTTCCCATACCGAATTTATAACCTAGCATGCAATAGTGATTATTCGCATCGCGTTCACGTGCCATAAATTATACGGATGAGAAATCCAAGTCATTGAGCTCAATAGCTGATTCGAAAAAACGATAAACCAGAGTGATAATGAGCTAGAGGGTTCACCTCCAAAGAGCGAGGTGTGCAGTTATGTAGGAGGCGGCGGTACAAAACATCCAATCCAATGCTTGCAAATCCAGTGCTTATAGCTTCTCTATTTAAGCATTTACTCAAGTATGTGATCAAAAGAGAATTATTGGTGCTCATCTCTTCATTTGCTCGGTCTCTGATACGAGAAACTTTGTGAAGAAACCATAAGCATTTCGTACTCTAGTGATCAAAAAGGATCGCCGTTTCGCAAGACGACACGCTGTTATCACGTTTGAAAACGACTTGTATTGATACGGAGTAACCGCTTGATAGGATTTGCAAAGATCAGACAGAAAAGTGATCAGTGAAATATGCATAATTTTTTTAAATTAATGATTTAACGATACCTATATTTTGAGTTCTGAAATAAATATTAGCGCAGAACGGGAAAGGATCACAAAGAGCATTCAATGCGATAAATTGCCCTCGAAAAGCCGGCGTTTTCTCACCTCATTATAAAGGATACGCGGGGCAATTATGGGCTGCAGTCAGCTCTAAAATCTTATTTGAAACGAAGCTGAAACTCTCCTCCATTCACCCGCCATCTCGTTTCTCTGATCGATAAGGGAGCATGAGATTGTAGGAGAGTGGGCAAGGTCAGAGAGACATCTGCCTCGGAATTCCGCTCATTACACTGGTGATAAGGGACAATTACGGGGGAGCGTCTCGGGCTTCTTATCGTGACATCATGACAATTCGAGGGTTAACATTTCTCATTCGATCGGACAATTTCTGGATTTAGACATCAACAAAACTGTTCTTCTGAAGGATACATGTCTAAAGTTTGAACCGTCCAACAGGATGAATAGGTTAAAAATTAAGCATCGCTATTTTTCGAACTGTTTCAATGGATGATAATGAGCTATTATGACGAGGTTTCTAAGATTCTGAGAGTGAAGAGAGACCATGGTCTCTGGCCGTTTAGTAATGTTCCCGTCTCTTCATTTTTCCTTTTTTCACGCCAATCAGCGAAACGAGAGACTATTGTGAAATGAGAGTGACAGACCATCCTTCCTAATCGTTGAGATTAAAAATGACGAGCTGATCTTGTTTTGACCGAAGATCCACAATGGTTGATTATCCTTATCAATTCTTGATAATCTACAATGACCCAAGGATTGTAAATGGTCAAATTGTTGAATAGAATGATGATTCTCCGAATGACGGGGAAACTAATCTGTGGCACATGAAAAAAAGTGTTTAGTTCTCACATTCTCTACATTTTTTCTGGCGAGATAGCGCGTGAAATGAAGAGACGGTGGTCCATAACTCAAATTCTAATCAATGACGAGAGGTGTCGATCGCTGATACTTGAAAATGCGATCAGCAATCAGGAGCAACTAACCTCGTTGACCATAATGATCTTCGATTTCTTTCTTTACGAAATCGTCATTCGTTGCGTCTTGCACTTTTTTTACGATCTCAAGGGTAGAAAACAAATATAAATGAAAACTTTGTAAAATATTCATCACTTTCAGGTGCTTAACGTCGTTGAAGCGCGCAGTACCGACTCCGGTCTCTACGTGTGCCAGGTTGGTCGATGATCTTTGATCTTCGGTAGAAGATGTTTTTCGGCCATTGATTCGTGATTCCTGATCTTAGATTGTTGATCTTTGACCTCTGATGTGATTCCTGATCTTAGATTGTTGATCTTTGACCTCTGATTCCTAATCTTTGATCTCAGGCAACCAACGAAGCCGGCTCCTCACAGCAAGCCTACACGCTCGAAGTTCTCGGTCAGGAAAATATATATTTTGGAAAAAAAAATCATTTGACCGAATCGAAATTAGAACTATATTTCTTCTATGAAATTGACGTGAAAAACATTCTGAATTGAAGTGTAACGAATTTATCCTTGTTCATCGAATAATTTACAATCAACAATCGTCGAATTCAGTCAAACCAACCATCCACTCCACCTCGCCTAACGAGACCTCCGTGCCTGCCAAGACCAAGTTCTCGCTCAAGGTAACACTTTAGCATTACTGTATCAACCATGGCTTCGGTTGAATGGGATTCTGTAGTTCAGAGCGATTTTCTATCATAACGATAACTTTTTCCTGTATTTTTTAAATTTATCAAACTTGTATTAGATGAAACAATGAGGATTGATACGAATGTGTACGCCAACAAGGGTTTTAACAATTTGCAAAAAAGTAACACAAAAATTACAGTGCGGCAGCCGTGGCTATCCCGAGCCGATCACCAAGTGGTTCATTGATGAGACGCCCATTGAGGAAAACGACGTGTACTCGATCGGTGAGTAGGGTGCGGGATAGGGGACGACGTTTCTATAAATCACACACAATGGTAATATCAATAGAATAATTGAAGTGCCATTGGTGAGAAGGGTGCGAATAGAGGACGACGTTTTTGAAAACACACACATCACACACATTAATTTCGACAATCCTTCTCGGTATGGAAAGAGACGCATAAACGATACGATGGGAAGCGCTGAAAAGCCATTTCTGATTGACAGCTAAGCAAATACGTCAAACCTGATATAGACGAGAACGGAATAGACCACCACCTGCCTCATTGGCTCAGTGGCAGAGCGTCTGTCTAGTAAACAGAAGGTCGCGCTGGTTCGATTCCAGCATGAGGCACCAATTTTTAAAAATTTTATCGAACTGAAAAGGGATTCTGAAGTTTGCGTAGGCCGTGAATCACAATCGAAATGTCTGCCTCATTGGCTCAGTGGCAGAGCGTCTGTCTAGTAAACAGAAGGTCGCTGGTTCGATTCCAGCATGAGGCACCAATTTTTAAAAATTTTATCGAACTGAAAAGGGATTCTGAAGTTTGCGTAGGCCGTGAATCACAATCGAAATGTCTGCCTCATTGGCTCAGTGGCAGAGCGTCTGTCTAGTAAACAGAAGGTCGCTGGTTCGATTCCAGCATGAGGCACCAATTTTTTAAAATTTTATCGAACTGAAAAGGGATTCTGAAGTTTGCGTAGGCCGTGAATCACAATCGAAATGTCTGCCTCATTGGCTCAGTGGCAGAGCGTCTGTCTAGTAAACAGAAGGTCGCTGGTTCGATTCCAGCATGAGGCACCATTTTTTTTTTAATTTTATCGAACTGAAATGAAATTCTGAAGCTTGCGTAGGCCTTGAATCATAATCAAAATGTCTGCCTCATTGGCTCAGTGGCAGAGCTTCTGTCTAGTAAACAGAAGGTCGCTGGTTCTATTCCAGCATGAGGCACCAATCGTTTTTTTTTCATTTTTATCGAAATGAAGAGAAAGTCAGCCACTAATTGAAATATTTTAGCTAATTAGTTAAGTTGAATATTTAAGCTAATTAATTAAGACGAGGAGGGCACTTTAACGGTCAATGGTGCTCCCAACAAGCAGCAGATGTTCCGATGCACTGCAACGAATGAAGCCGGAGAAGCGTCGATGGAGTATCTAGTCCGATCGATTAGTCAGTTTATTTTTGTAATACCTATTGACCCATTGATTACTGAGGTTCTACAATACCATTCTATCATATTCAGGTCCTTCCATCAAGGATGGATTCTGTCCTGTAGATTAGTGCAGTAGTTTGGTGAAACCTACCGCACGGTGCATTTCTTACCGTAACGTATTCCAGGCCCGCCCACCGTCTCCAAGGACGGGCAGATGTCCCAGAATGCTACGGAAGGCACGGCGGTGCTCCTCGCATGCGGCATCGACGGAGACTCGGCGGAGATTGTATGGACCAAGGTACGGTAGAACTACGGTAGTCAATCGAGAACTGGCTTTTTTCAAGATTCAAAATTGTTATGTGCCAAGGTACGGTGGTTCGTTGGTTCGTGGTTCGTCGGAACCAAGATTCAGTAGAGTACGGTGCCTTCCTGGGGTGAACTGTGTTAATTTCTCAGATTCCGAATACTTGTTTTATTTTCAATCATGGTTTTAAAGATGCTAGTAAGTGGTCAGAATTATGCTAGTGCTACGGTAGCTGTTGTATGCATCATGAACTGATTTTATTCCAGGACGGAGCCCGTCTCAATCCTTCCGCCGGTATCACTTTCACTGATGATCGATCGGCGGTGAATATCGCGTCGGCCAAGCTCAGCGATCAGGTAAGATTCCGTTCTTCGGACTGTATTTTATACTTTTTGGGAAATGAAGTACAGAATTGTATTCTATTTTTCAGTATCGAAATTTTATGCTGTGGTTTTCCGGTGTATGTTTGTCAGGCGTTCTCATCTTGCTATTCATGGTAAACGGGAGATAATCTGTAATCTATCCACGGAAAACTGTCGGAATCCCTTCTAACTGAATCCAATCCATAATTCGCGATAGTTTTCGCTTTTGCTACTATACGATGAATCAGGCAGTCAATTATGAAAATGAGGAAATTTGGCACGTAGACACGGCGAAATACGGGTAATCAGCGCTTCATTTCACAAACTTCCTCGCAACTCTGATCACAGTGAAATGATGAGACCATATTTTGTATTCGATTGCATCTTTTATCACATATGTTTCGCTCACGCATTGCATAGAGATGAGCAGGAAGAATCTAATAATAAAGGAGCGATCTTTCTTCCAAAGTACTCAATCACAATGTATACGATCTCGAGTTCTAGCCTTCTCACTGTTTAAATAATCAAAAAAGGGAGCAAAAAATATCCGTTTCTTCGGTCCTTCATCCAATCAAGCAGATACTCACGAAAAATATCGCTAACAAGCACTTGACTCGTGTCTTCTTATGAGCCCGCACTCAACATTCCTTTCAATTCTATGTCAGTTAGAGAGCATGCAACGTAGGAGGTCCAGAGACCTTTTGGGTATCCAATTATTTTCACACGCAATGTGGATATAGCACACGGGCCTTTTTCCGTGTAAAATGATGTCAGTGGGAGGACTCTATCACCGGTAAGAGAAGCGAGAGAGAACGGGAAATTAGGAGAGTCATCGCTTGTCAAGCCAGTGACGATTGAATTGGTCCTTCTGAAGTTCAAAAAATATCATCTTTTTCATCGTGCTCCCTCACCTCTCTTGCCAGATAGATAATGTGCAAAATCGAGAGAGCCCCCTATACCCTGAGCGTGAGAGCCTGACTGTATAATGATAGAATAGAGCCCAAAAACAGATCAATGAGGCAATAGTGTGCCACTATTTTTGTCAAGAAACGGATGAAAATTGAAATTAATTATACCAATATTTAAATTCAATCAAAATCAAATTATTCAGGGAACCTACGTGTGCAAAGCCAAGAACACTGCGGGAGAAGCCGAGATGAAGATCCAGATGTTTGTCGGAAGTAAGTTCAAAACAATAACAATAACAGCCCACGTGGTGCGGTCGGTGGTGCACCAACCGGCCGACCTTTCCCATTCATCGTATCGTGAGAGGAAACATGTGAAAACAGCGGCGAATAGTTTATGCAACGAACGTATCAGTCAAGACAAAATACAGAAAGAGGCGAGGGACAGAGAATCACTCAGACACTAGGGTGCTACACAGAAAAAAGAGGCATTATCGCTTTCGGGACACACGTTTGGGAGGTCCGGGAGGTGGTGAGTATCGAGGGTGGTGTGGTGGGATATGGCGCTCGGGTGGTGATGGTGTGGTGCGAGGGCGACGTTTCTCATTCGTCGTCGTACAGCGAGCCAAAGTCGAACTTGGACGCCATGTCGTCCATCACCTGCAACGTCTGCAATCCGGGGCATGGTTGGATAAGCGGGAAGGTAAGCGGGGCGACGTTTGGGAAACGTTGCCCCGCCTGCGGCACACCACGCGCACCACGCACTACACCACGACGACGAATTGGAAACGGCGTCTACCTGATCGTAGATCTGCTGCTCCTTGTCGTTGAAGGCAGGCACGCGGTGCAGCTCGTTGAAGCCCTGCACGATTTTTGATTGGCGACGAATGGGAAACGTCGTCTCACAGACCACGCAGACCACGCACTCACCTTGGTCATCTTTCCGATATCGAGCATGATCTGATCCGGGTCGAAGCGGGAGACGCGTGCGTGCGGGTCTGAGATTGAGCTTTGAGCTTACACTTAGACTAAGTCTGCAAGATTTATGAAAAAACATGGAATGCACAGTTTCTTCAAACAGTTGTTGAAATGTTAATGCATTAATGTTGTTGCTGCTGCACAGAAAAAATATATGAAGCAACTTTTAGTTAGCGAAGAAATACCGAACGTACGTACGTGAAAAAAGCATACGTGAGCCTCAGAGGTACGCTGTCCTATTTTTGGCACTCACTAACTAAACTTGACTGAGGTTTGTTTTGGCAACGTTTTGGCTAGAAAGCTTCGCCTTTTCAACTCAAAAGAAGTCCGTCTCATTTGGGAAATGGAACTGATAAGATGATTTCCCGTATTGTTCCCGTATTACTCACTCATGAATCGGGGTCGGGGCTGGGCGGGATGCGACGGTTTCGGGTGCGGTCGGGGCGCAGCAAGTGCAACTGCAGACAGACCGATGAGAAGAAGCAGCAGCAACTTGAGCGAGCAGGCCATAACTGAGGGGTGATACCTGATGATGTTTGAAGTTCAGAGTTGATAGAGAAATAATGGCAAATCAGCGACAAGTTAGTGCATAACACAGGGATCAGGAGTGAATGTAGCAACAGAGGAAAAATTTATTTCAAAAATTTTCTAAAATTTCCATATGGTGAGGGTAGAATACACTAGTGAAAAGAATTCGATGTACTAGGTCAACTTGTCCCACAGCCGGCTTTTAGCAATTTCCCGGCTCCGGTCCCGGCTATGTCGTATCTCAGCTCCCAGACAAGCTAGACACTTGTTTTAGGGCCCAAAAAACGCGGAACAATGTGATGAACAAATTTCTGTTGAAATTTTGTTGATTTGAAATTTTTCAAAAAAGTTGTGTTTGAAAAACCGTATTTGGGCTCAATTATAAAATATTTTCAACACCATGCCGTTCACTTGCAGGACTTTTTATTGCTGAATATTGAAGAATGTGTTCATATATATGTAGGAAAAAATATAAGAGAAAAATTGAAGGTGGCTCATATCGATATTTTTTTAATCAAAAGTGAAAAATCATGAAAGTGACCAAACTATTTTTTTTGATACTCACTCAAACTTCAATATTCCTTCTGAAAATCACAGTAAAACTCATTAAAACATGTTTTCAACTTGTTTAGTTCTTGTATATCTGGTAGCATGGTACTGTATTCGAATGTTGTGTTCTCTGGATACGATAGCACGCGTCTTCTGAGAGATTGCACTACCCTGAGGAACCAGGAGCCCCAACTTTGAGTAATCTCGATGAAACTTTTATGATGAAATATTGTGGTGAAAATAAAAATTTTGTAACACAACTTTTGTCCCAAAACCGGCATTTAGGCATTTTCCGGCTCTACCGCCGGCTACGTCATGATCTCAGCTCCCAGAGCAGCTAGACACCTCCAGTTTGGCTTAAAGGGACCCGGACATACAAATGAAGTAAAGTTCAGAAAAAAGAGCTGATTTTTCTGAGAAAAACTCAAAAAACCGCATATTTTTACGATTTTTTAAAAAGGAGTTATGATTTTTCAAAGTTGCGCATTTTGGCCGTGCGCCCCGGCATACTGTATTTAGCGGCGCTAACCACAGTATGCCGGGGCGCACGGCTAAAATGTGCAACTTTGAAAAATCATAACTCCTTTTAAAAAAATCGTAAAAATATGCGGTTTTTTGAGTTTTTCTCAGAAAAATCAGCTCTTTTTTCTGAAATTTACTTCATTTGTGTGTCCGGGTCCCTTTAAAAAATACGGAAAATTATTTTAAACAATTTTCTGTAGAGAAAGAAGAAATTGGACAGCCTCTTCTTTTGGGGTCCCTGACCCAGGGTCAATTATTTTCACTTTCGAAACAGGTTTTTCGAAAATGAAGAGGCTGTCCAATTTCTTCTTTCTCTACAGAAAATTGTTTAAAATAATTTTCCGCATTTTTTAAGCCAAACTGGAGGTGTCTAGCTGCTCTGGGAGCTGAGATCATGACGTAGCCGGCGGTAGAGCCGGAAAATGCCTAAATGCCGGTTTTGGGACAAAAGTTGTGTTACAAAATTTTTATTTTCACCACAATATTTCATCATAAAAGTTTCATCGAGATTACTCAAAGTTGGGGCTCCTGGTTCCTCAGGGTAGTGCAATCTCTCAGAAGACGCGTGATATCGTATCCAGCGAACACAACATTCGAATACAGTACCATACTACCAGATATACAAGAACTAAACAAGTTGAAAACATGTTTTAATGTGTTTTACTGTGATTTTCAGAAGGAATATTGAAGTTTGAGTGAGTATCAAAAAAAATAGTTTGGTCACTTTCATGATTTTTCACTTTTGATTAAAAAAATATCGATATGAGCCACCTTCAATTTTTCTCTTATATTTTTTCCTACATATATATGAACACATTCTTCAATATTCAGCAATAAAAAGTCCTGCAAGTGAACGGCATGGTGTTGAAAATATTTTATAATTGAGCCCAAATACGGTTTTTCAAACACAACTTTTTTGAAAAATTTCAAATCAACAAAATTTCAACAGAAATTTGTTCATCACATTGTTCCGCGTTTTTTGGGCCCTAAAACAAGTGTCTAGCTTGTCTGGGAGCTGAGATACGACATAGCCGGGACCGGAGCCGGGAAATTGCTAAAAGCCGGCTGTGGGACAAGTTGACCTAGTACATCGAATTCTTTTGACTAGTGTATTCTACCATCGCCATATGGGAATTTTAGAAAAATTTTGAAATAAATTTTTCCCGAAAGAGCTATTTCTGGTACATTCTCTCCTGATACCTGTGATAAGTTGATATCGTATGGATCGGTAAACAAGGGTAGGTCAAAAGAAGGAATGCTCGAGCGCGATAAGTTCCTACAGGGGGCGATAAGGGGCGGGAGCAGGTGAGAGAGGCAAGTGGGCGGAGCTAGGAGAAATGAAGGCTAAGAATCTGGGAAAACAGACCGTCGGCATAATAGCAAGTACACGGAAGCTGTTGAGAGGTGAACATGCACTTGTGATGTGGATGGAAAGGTCATAAATATGACATTCGAAAAAATAACAATAGAACGGCTGAAATGGTTTTTGATCACGTGTGAGTGTTTTGAATAGTGTACAGTTGGGGATGCGAAATAGGTAGGTTTAACAAATTCAGAAAAGCCAACTTCTTGCGCCGAACGAAGAGAATTCATCGCAAGATAGCACGAAGTATCGAGAGATTGGCGATTTCCCTATTACGAAACTCGCTGTTTTGCTACAACTCAAGCACAAACGAAATTCGACATCAGCAATGCTACAGCACGGCCTTATCTGGCAGGCGGAAGTTGGGAGAATGGGAGACATGAAACCGAACTAGTACATATAATTTGTATTAAAAACAAGCGCATTGGAAGAAATTGCGACGTCACCGCACACTACAATGCTGCTGCGATGGTAGGGGCATTCTCTGGGAGGAGGGCGGATGAGATGGGAGACATATTGAATACTTGATTAATATCGTGCACCCATTGTCTTGTCACTCCATCTTAGTGACCGAGGAGTCAGAGAGTGAGGGAGAGATCAGGGGAAATGAGGAGAGTCTGAGACCACCCGCATTGCAGTTCCGCCTCGCGTCTCGGACCAACCGCAGGCCGTTATTGTCAAGAAGGTGAGTTGTTGTTGTAGTTTTGATTTCACGCAAGACCTATTTGATAGAAAAAGGCAACCCCCGCACCGGCAAACCCGTTAAAGATCCGGGCTTGAGCATTTGAGAATTTACTTTAGGATGCTAGAGAATAGACAATGAGCGTTGCTCCAGAGCAAAACATTGACCGTTTGTTCTTATAATACTAAAGATCAAAGATCAAATTAAAATCTTCTAATAATAATATTTCCAGGGCGAAACGGCTGAGCTCTGGTGCGAGGCAACGGGAGTTCCGCAACCGCACATCACTTGGTACAAGGACGATGTCAAGATCACTGAGAGTAAGTCTGAATGGGAATCTAGCCAGCAATGTTCACTCACTTGTCACGCAAAAAATCATATTCAACACTGCGATCAGAATTACTGTCTTTTCGAGTCATACACTTTGGGCCGGCTATCTATTTATGCGGAATCTTTAGGCCCAAAATTCAAGCTAATCTAGTTGATAAAGCTGGAATCGGTCGATTCCAGGAGAGAAATGGAACCATTTTAGCGGTAATGACTCGCCGGATTATTAGAGAATCGAAATAGTCGCATCTTCATATCACGTACTCTCTCATCGGTCTGAGTGACTAGAGAGTGTGCGAAGTGAGGAGACAACGGCTCATTTTTCGTGCGTTGCGGATTAGACGACGCATAGCTAACGGGGAGGTTAATCCGCTTGGATTATGCGGTATGACGGCACGATAAGTGATAACGAATTTTAATCATGCAGGAAATGATAACGACTTTTCAACGCCCAGACAGGAGACTTTAGTCGATGAGCAATCATCAGATACGGAAAATTCAAGAGGCGCTGAGATCTACTTTGACTCTAGCGAATCAGGAAATACGCGTATCAAATGAGACTAGACGTGTGTGTCGAGATTAAAGAGCTCGACCAAAGAGATGTTGGGCATGATCCATCTTTTGACCACATAAGGAAGAAACATTGCCTCGTGATACCAGAAGACTCAGTGAAACTTCTCAGCGAAACTCGAAACCAGCTCCGGTTCGCGCATACATTGCCGTGTCTTCCAAGGCAGAAGTAGGGAAAGAGGGCCCTTGAGAGGGAGCTTACGATTAATGATCAAGATGATGTGTAGAGTTCGAATTAGGGGCATTGTTGCCTCATTTCACATGCTTTTGGAACTATTGTAAAAGACAACACTATTATGATGTCCTATTCTTTAGTTGAGGGAACAAAAACAAAGAAAGGAAGGACGGTTATTAATTCACTAGCACACGCTACTCCATTATTCTTTGGCCTTTCGAGGTCTTTTTTTGGGCGCACTATCTATAAGCCCAAAAATAAATGACGAATCCGTTTTTACTACAGCACGCGCATTAGGGATTCATGAAGAAAGTGAAGTCGGAATCGAACTTTGTATCTATTCATTCTGAAAACCTTGCAAAATGCAAGAACTAGTTTCACTCTAAAACCTGGCGTTACTCGAGCGATTCCTTCACGGAATCCGTACAGTTTTCCCAAAATTTGAGTGGATTCAGGAATTTAAAACCTGGATCTTCTTAGAAAAAACAGCACGACTGTGAATAATAAATAATAACCAATTATGTTGTAGCGGCCGTGGACAAGTCTTCAGAAACGCGCAAGGCCACAGCGATCTTCCCCGATGTTGGATTGGAACATGTCAGTTGTACTGTTGAATTGGTGTAATATTTTGTGGTTTTCCAGCACATTGTTTCTCTTTGAATTGCTTTCGAACTGAGTTTCACGCGCGCTATACGCGCTAAACGCGCTCACGCGCGCGTTTCGAAGTTTTTGTCGTGTAGATTATACGTTTAGTTCCGGTTTTAGTGAAAGATGAGAAATAAAAAGATTTTTTTTTAAGAATTAAGTAAATAGTAATTCCAGGCCGCAGTGTATACGTGCAAAGCTGAGAACTGGGCGGGCACGAGCTACAAGGAGATCGGACTGGTCGTGTTGAGTGAGTTGTTTTTGAGTGATACGAAGTCGATTCTGTATCGGATACGGTAGTGATTTTGGCTGTGTATTGTTTTTCACGACAATATTCATTGTGCGATTCATTGTGTATTGCGATTCATTGTGTATTGTTTCATTGAGTATTGCGATTCATTGTGTATTGTTTTTGGGCAGCAGCTTAGCATAGGGAAATAGTGTCATGAACATCGGGTTGGCCGTTGACTGAGTTTTTAATGTAGTACGTATCTTGAACTTTACCCGTACCCACTTCTTAACCGAACTATGATCACCTACTTCGACTATGCTTGCATTCCCTCCAGCTCAATTAACCATTCACCTTTCATTCCTCTCAAACTCGTGCATCTTCCCCGTTTCACCGCGTTTCCTGTGGGAATTAGCACACCTGCGCTGAAGAGACAAGTAGGGAGATGGCTTGGCAAGAAATGGTCTCATCATTTCACGCACTCTCTCGTCGGCAAGTCATCACAGGGGTATCCGATTTCAAGCAACGAAAAGTGACGAGGCCCATCTATTTTCAAGCCTCGGAAAGGGATAACCGGTGATCATTAGGCATATGGAGGGCTCTTAGGATAAATAATCATCCTAATGGTCTGAGAAGAAAGATGGAAAATGGAAAATTAAGAGAGTCTGACCAGCACTAGATCTCCCACAGATCACGCTAAGTTCAGACGGATTTGAGGTGGAATTGATGTTGTCGAGGGATACGGTAGTACTTTTCGGCTACAATTTTGGCTACAACACAATTTTTGAATGAACATGTAGGTGGCCATGAAAAGAAAAACATCACCGCTCAAGGGAGCGTGCATCATGTCTCTGGTAGTATAGTGGTTAGTATCCGCGCCTGTCACGTGCGAGACCCGGGTTCAATTCCCGGCCAGAGAGAAATCTTTTGCTTTTTGTTTTCCTGTCGAAATATCTACAGCAGATAGATTTTGCCAAAAGTTTTGGCGGGGATTTCAAAAAATTCAAATCTCCTTTTCAGCCGCGCCTGTAATCATTCCGGAGAAGGAGAACGTGACTGCGGAACTTCGAGAAACCATCTATCTCAAGTGAGCGATGCTTCTAACATCCGGCATTCGGCTAACATTTCCCGGCTCGATTTGTTCGGTGTCGGAAAGCTCATTTATCTTATGAACAGAGAAACTTCCCGGATTGGCGGAAAACGCTCGATTTGTCAGCCGAAAAATATATATATCTCATTGATACTAGACGTTTCTCGGTTTCCCGGATACAGATACGAGTTGTCTATCTAACATCCAAGAATTGAATGAAAAGTTGGCTGTAACTAGATTTCAGTATAAATCACCTTCAAAAACATCAAACTAAACTTTAAAGAATAACAACCCGGATTTCTGAAGTTATCAATGCAATCGTTCTAGGTGCAACGCATCCGGCATTCCGGAGCCAGTGATTTCCTGGGTGCGACCGCCAAATGTCGAAATTGTGAACAATGAGAGTGAGTATTATAATTTTAAGAGCGAAATGCGCTTAAATTATCAAACGCACTGCCCATCGCTATTCAATGCATTAGTGAAACATATGCGATTGCGAAACAAAAAAATAAGAGCTGAATTCGAAAAGGGAACAAATGGTTAAACATTTCTTTCATGCGAAGAGCGTATTTCGAACTCTATTGACAAATAACCCACACAACTAGCGTCACCAGTGAACAATAATACCAACCCGAAGTTTTTTGATTCTTCCAGAATGCGTAATTGAGATCCCCCACCCTCGCCATCATAGGCCTGCGGCAAGATAGAGCACGAGAAATGAGGAGAGCGCGCGCTCATTTCGAACCGATGCATTGTTTTTGTCCACTACGTTCATTCGGGCTTGCTATTGTTCGCGGACTCTGGGAAGCTATGTTCCCGTCTCTCATTTTGCCTCTCGTCAGTCAGGAAAACGAGAGCGTATAGAGAAATGAGAGACACATGCCCACACTCCGTCAATTGAACTGCCCTCCAAAAGCCAGAGAGCTTTTCCACTCTACGAAATGAGCACCAACGCTGTTCATTTCGAGTGCTTCAGGACTCTGGAAGCGCGTGTAATTGCTCCGTAAACAGCAAGTCCGTCGAAAAAGTGACAGAAATCGCACAAAAACTGATGCGGAATGAGGAAAATTCGGGGAAAATCGAGAGAAATTCGAAATTTCACAGAATTCGAGCTACTCGGAACCACACTGGCGATTCGCAACGCAGTAGAGGAGGATGCTGGTGAGATTTTAATTTAATTCAAATACTAAAATAAAATTCTAAAATAAAATTACAGGATTCTATCACTGCATCGCCAAATCGCAAGCTGGTCAGGCGCTCGGAACGAGAAACGTCGTTATCGCTGGTGAGAAAATCAACATTTGCAAAGATTATTAAATGCTAAAATGATAACATCGATGATTCAAACACTGGCCCCAGAATGAAAAGAAATAAGTTAGCTAGAGAACAACGAAAGAGCAGGACAGCATCGAAATGTTCATGCCTCGACCATGGAAACAATGGAAACAGAGCACAGGGCAAAGGGCGCCTTTAGAAATCGTGTGCCTGACCAAAAATCGTCCGGGGGTTCGAGAGTCCAGAAATCGGATACGTTCTATTGACACTGGGGCTATTTGGAGCGAAATGATTTCGCGGATTTTGAAGAATTCCCTCGCCTACTGTGTTCATTGTATTCCTCTGCATTAGTGATTGCTTGATTGTCTCTCGGTCTCTGGCCAATGAGAGAACACGCGAAATGAGGAGAGTATCTTACTCTGCATAGGTAATGTCGGAAAGAATTGGCTTCATAAAAACCATTCCTCATTAGTACTATTGGACTAGAAGATCGTGATCCCTGTCCTACGGAGTAATTTTTTCCAAGAACATTGAGCACAATTCTAAGGGGATTCCCTATACAGAAAATGGAGATGAAGGCTCGAGAAGGTTAAAGGGAAAAGAATTTTTTTATTACTCGCGGTAGATAGGTACGATTAATTCCGAATCTGGTGTGACAAGATAACGATTTGTCCATTATGACGCACCTCATAGCCTTCATTCTGCCCGGCATGTTATTGGCATAGTGGTCGCTACAAAAATTGTGGTAGATAATCTTCGAGCAATAAGTGGCTCTCTTCTGTGCACATTATATTCTCTAATCTCTAATCTGAGCAATGATAACCAGTCGGCTAGTGGCATTTCAAAAGTTAGAACCATCAACAACAAATTATGAATCATGATGGTTGGTTGGCGTTACGGCCTTTTGATGTGATCATCAAAATTTAGCAGCATTCATTAAAAATTAAAAATTAAAAAGATTAATTCAGGAGCCGAACCGCGCGATCCCGAATTCATCTGGGTGGAGTGCGATGATGCGGGAAAACCGGTCAAGACGGTAATTAAATTTAATTAAGTTAATTTATTCATTTAAATAATTAAAATATTAAAGAACATGGTGCAATCGCGCGGCGACGTGCCCGGCGGCGAGCTGGAGCACTGGGGTCACGACACTGCGGTAGGTCGCGTGTGGTGTGGCCCGTGCGAAAAACAGGGCAACGTTTTCCCGAACGACGTTTCCCACTAGGCGGCAATTTGCTTGTAAAATCACGAGAACTTCGATCAAAATCAGCAATCAAATGCCAGCCGCATTTTCGAAGACGTGTGAAACTCATTCTGAGTGTGGAAATGACATTTCAGGAACCCTCGCAAATTCCGACCAAGTGCTTGCCGGGACCTCCGCGCGCCGGCCGCACGCCCGTCGGAGGTGAGTTCGTGGTGTGGGCGACGTTTCTACTATCTCAATTCCAGTCATTTTGTGCATGGTGTGGCACTTGGTGCAATGGGCAGGGCGACGTTTGATAAATCGCATGCAGGTCTGCCACGCTTCCTGCACACGCCCGTCAGTCAGAACGTCAAGTTGGGCAGCGTATTCGAGCTGTTTTGCAGGTAAGCTTTCAAGACTTTTTGTCCTGTTTTCGAGCATATGAAATGTAAAACTTCGTGTGCAAATGGCGAAATGAGTAGAACAACAGGGCAAAAAGCTGTGAGGCAATACGAAATGAAATCCAGGAAACAGTGTCACGATATCTAAGAAATCACAGAAACAATTCTAGTCGTCATCTATTCGTTTCACCTCCTTTTCTCGAAATATCGAAGCGCTGTGGTGCGTATTGCTCACTTTAACAACGTAGTGTACAGACGTACAATGAATCAAGGAATCAGTGTCATGATGAAATATGATGTCGTGAAACTCGCAAGTGTCTGATGAGCGAGTGAGAGGGAATCATAATGTGATCATGAACATTTTGACTGCTCCAAGAAAGGGAGAATACAAAGCCAATCGTATCTGGAAAAATTCATGATGTAGGGATATTTTCATAGCTTTCTACGAATCAAATGCAGGGAAACGCGAGAATTGAATGGGAAAGGGATACGAATGAAAAATCAAATGCCATAGGAACGCAGTTAGGAACCATAGGAAAAATTTCGAAAATGTTTAACTCCAAAGATGAAATCATTGGTCAGTGAAGTGAGTGTGGCATCCAATAGACAAAAAATGTATACTTCTAGCAAAAGAGGTGAGAAGGGAGAGGGATCTGAGATGACGGGATTGGCCATGGGAGGCAAAGGATGCGCCTCCTCCGCATACACAACAACCGTAGCTAGGGGCATCACTTTTTATTGGCCCTCTGCCCTTCTCCAATTTTATTCCCATCAAAGGGACATCTTCCAGGCAAAAAACTGCAACAGTCTGCAAAATCGTAATATAGCCATTTTTGATTTGCGAAATGCCCGCCAAAACTTTCCACTGGAGCGCTCTGCTATAAAAATTTAGACAAGAGCGAGGCTGTAATCAGCAAAAGAATTCTCTCTGGCCGGGAATTGAACCCGGGTCTCGCACGTGACAGGCGCGGATACTAACCACTATACTACCAGAGACATGTCTGCATCATCTCACTCAGGTGTTACGGCTTTAGGAAGGATTGCTGGGGAATGTATAAAAAAACCGAATCGAAATTGAATCCTTACTATATCTCAAGCTATAAGCAGTAAATAACATACAGTACGATATGATATGATGTTTGAGCGCCCTCTCCGGTTAGAGTGGCAAGAGAGTGCTATGGATGAGGAGAATTTCGTAAGCCTACCTGTGATATCGGAGACGTGACTAACATCGTCCAGAATCTCTTTCTAATCTCTAAATTTTCCAGTATTAGTGAAATAGTGAATCCATTCAATTCAGATCGAGTCTGAATCCTGTCTATTTCGAGCCATAATCTATTCGCATGACTGCAGTATCTGTTCACCGACAGACAACTAAATCTAGTCTTATTTGAACTATAGGCAAAAAACACACATGTGAAGAATTGCCGATGCCGTGGCGTGGTGATAGGTGCAAACGAGGGCGACGTTTCCCAAAAAGCACAAACACCATTGCAGTGCCATCGGTCAGCCCGAACCGGTCATCTACTGGACGAAGGACGGACAGTTCGTGAACGAGACCGGATTTAAGGAATACGTGAGTGAACTGAGAATGCTGCTGCTATAGTCATTGTCTAGTCATTATTTTCAATAGTCGCTTGTGAAATAATGAATCAGCGCCATGCTCTACTTTCATCTAGACTATCAATAGACAAGCCACTAATTTTGAGAAACCATGGCTTTGACTTGCATCTAGTCTGTGGTTCTTGGATTTCTCGGATTTCTTTCTCAGATGTTTCATTCTAGAGCGAGCGTTCTTCCGACTGTTCATTATACGCCATGAAAAATTGTACTATTCCAGAATTCGATCATCCGCATCAACATGACGAACATTGAGGAGCCACTGGGCGAGTACGTCTGTCACGCGAAGAACGCCGTGGGAGAAATTCATTCGAGTGCTACGGTTCAGGTGTGTTTTTTATCTGCCGAAATTGCTTTTTTTTCTATCGAAATGGCCGTTGAGAACTGGCCGTTTTGTCGTATGAAATGAAGAAACTATTTAATTACATTCTAGGACGGCAATAAAGAAACAGGAATGAAATTGAAACCCATTTCTGAAAATACAAGAAAAAAGCAGTTCTCGATGCACCATTTTCAGGAAGGCGACGAGGACACGACCACCACCACGGAGGAGCCCTCGACGTCGAGGAGAATAGCTGTATTGAGATGCGCAAGTGGGGCGAATGCGGATCCGTGAGTTTATTGTTTTTTTTCGAGAGAGAGACAGACCCCCTTCCCTATTCAACGTACAACACAGTTGTAAACGTAATTGAAGTAGAGGTGAAACATATTTAGTATACGCCGCAATGAAAAATGAGAAACCCCTTTCAAATTTAGGGACCACCATCGATTATGCAAATCATAGAATCATGGCCCATTTACTATTTCAGTTTACTAAACAGACGTATAGAATCATTTTTTGTGAAGGGAATACCTACTTTAAGTCAACGGGTTTCAAGATAATTACAATTTAAGAAAAATCTGTTTTTCAAAAACGAGAGACAACAAACTTCAAAGCGCTCTAGATTGCGATCAAGGAGAGGGCCGCGACTTTTGACACTTTCCAGTGATAGACTAAGGTTATAGGCATGACATATCCAAAAATTAGCCAATTCTGTAGGCGTCCACGTGTTTTATAAGAGATCAAAGATCACTTACATACTCAAATTTTGACAGTATGCAAATTTCGTGGACGTCTACAGAACTGTCTAATTTTCGGATATGATATGCCCATAACCTTAGTCTATCACTGTAAAGTGTCAAAAGTCGCGGCCCTCTCCATTAAACGAAGTTAGAAAGCTTCAAACAGTGTATTTTCATTTCGTGACGTCATTTTTCAGATATTTTTGTTTATAAAAAGCGTGGACGCCTACAGAATTTGCTAATTTTCTCAGCAAAGTTAGTTCACATGGTGTACTAAACGCCTGTGAAATCAGAACCCGCGGCCTTTTCCTCCCCTTTGCATAAATTGGCATCGCGTGCGTGCACAATAAAAAAAAAGAGATGGTGGTCCCTATTTCAAATTACAATAATTAGTGATATTATTTTAATTTACTGAATGAAACCCGGTCGTTCCGGTCGCACTATCCATGGACGGTATCAGTTAACTAAAATTAATTATTATTCTTATTAGTTATTTGTATTAATATCATATTTTTAAAATATTTTAGTCGCTCTATCCAATGGCTCATGGACGGCACCCCGATCAGCCGGGCCTCTTCAAACGTCGAAACGTTCAACATCATGAACAACGGCTCGCTCGTCGTGTATGGAGTACAGAATGTAAATTAAAATTTATATCTTAAAACTATTATTGTAACTCATTAATTAAATAATTAATAAATAATATGAACATTGAAGGAAGCCGATATCGCCCTGTACACGTGCAAGGTGCGCAACAAGAGAAGGCCGAATGACGTTGCACTGGTGAGTCTTATTACCATTTTCAATTTTTATGAACTCTTTCTAGAGCGGCTTCTTGCACTCAAGTCTAAATAGAAACAGTTCGTAAACAGTGCAAAGATGCAAAATTTTGTCATTACACAATCCCCCGGTCACTCTCATTTTCACTCGAAGTTTGCAATCGGCGAGTAATACTGAGCCCGTAATTTGCAAAATATTAGTAAAAAAATAAAGTGACAAAGATAATAATTTGTTTTCTAGATGGACGTTGATGACGTCGCTCCGACTGTGTACACCCTCGATGTTCTGCACGCTCGCCCTGGATCAGTTGCCATGCTAGACTGCGAGTTGGATGGTGAACCGCTGACCACGAGGTTTGTTCGTTGAAAAATATGTTGAAACATGCTCTTCATAAGAGTTGTGTCGAGACTTCTTAATTTTCTAAAGCGGGATAAAAGCATGAAAAAATATTGTTTTAAATATAATAATATTAAATTCAGAATCGAATGGCTCAAAGACGGCAAGCGTGTAGAGCAGCACGAGAACGTCCGAGTGCTGGTGAGAAGTTAATTTATTATTCAGAATCAGAATCTTTACCAGTATTATGCGAGTAGGGTGTTAGAAAGCATGCTCATTATCTTCTAGCACGATATTCTTCCGGTGAGATAGACCACCAGTCGTCTCCGATAATCGAGTTATTAATATTGTATTCATAGAGCTCCGTTAAAGTGAGTACGAAATGGACATGAAAATTTGATTTTATTAATTTAAAAAAAAACAAAATAATTACAGAAAAACAACTCGTTGTACATCATGAATATTGAGGAGGATGATGAGGGAAAGTACGCGTGCAGGTGGGCATTTATTATTCATTGTTCGTCATTGGAGGAGTGCAAACGAGAGGGAGGGAAAAGTGGAATAGGGAGGGACCCCCACCGCAGAAGCGATTCATTATTTTTAATCGAATTTATTATATGACATTTAGCCGACACTGCTGACAGATGCCTGTTTTGTATCTAAAAATTAAATGAGTTTCACGCCGCTTTCAAATTCTCATTCGACTCAATGAAATGATTTAGTTGCGTTGGCTGGTGTAGAAACAAAATTAATCATCGCTACAGATCTAGAAATAAATCTTTTTGATTCGAAATTTCACCTTTCCAGAGCCGAATCTTCCCTCGGGTCCACCTACGATGAGGTCGATCTTGTTATCGAGGAGGACAACGGAGCCGATGTGCGAGTGCTGGAGGGATATGAGAGTGGAGATGAGCGGAGCCAGGTATGATATCAAATTAAGATCTCCATTGTTATGGTATGAATGGTTTTGTTGAGCGGCTTTAGCAATAATAATTGAGGATCTGTAGGATTAGGCAAGATGTGATGATGTTGGAGAGTTATTAGTGCGGAGAGGAGCGAAAACAGGCAAGGGTTTCCATCCTCCAGTTCCTTCTGAAAAGATCAAGAAAACTACTCCGATTTCTCATGAAATTGTTCAGATTCGACAGCATTTCTAGGGAAGTTGTTTTTTCTACTGATGCGATGAATGAACTATCATTATGATCGATCATTGGGAGTTAAGAAACCAAAAAATCCGTTTAGCACTTTAATAAAAATTAAATATTAGGACATGCGAATGCGTCCTTTCGACGAGGATCGACACGAGATCGACATCAAGGTGGACAAGTTGGATCCGCATGGTGAGCATTTCGTTATTCTCTTTCATTTTTGTAGATAAACTCTTAGAAATTGGAACTAGTGCTTAAAGTATCGTGAAATAAATGAAATAGCCACTTTTCGAGGCATGCGACATCTATTGCCCCCTACTTATCCTATCTAGAGTGAACCCAAATAAACCGAGATTTTCAGCCGACCTCACAAAATATCTCGTGACCACTCCAATCGAGCAGGCCGGTTTGGAAGACGGCGTCGATCACTACGACAGAGAGGCTAGATACAAATTCGATACGGGTTCGTATGATTTTCGTATTTGAAATTTGCTCTACCGGCCCTCTCCCATTTAGTAATGCAGGTTTGTATTGTGTCTTTGACTTTTTTCCGCGTCATCAATGGGATCCTCGCCTCTTGTTACTAATACGGGTTCGTAGTTCGTAGTGTTGTATCGTCGTTCACAATATTGCCGACCCTATCCCTACACTATCTATACGTTTGCGAACAATTCCTTCGGTCTAAGGAAGTATCGGAGCATTAGTGCTGATGTTGAACGTTCAACCGTTTCCATTTGAATCAAAGGATATTCTTAGTTGTTAGTCTATATCAGCCAAAAAATTCGAAGCATTCCGAGCAGGTAAAAAATGTTAAATTCTTAAATAAATCAGGAGAAACGGTGTCTGTCGGACAGAAGGCCGTACGCGATAAGAATGGATACATTCGAGTGGAAACGAAAATTGATGGAAAACTGCCCAAACAGGCTAGACCGGTGAGGAGGGTTGATCTTTGGTCTTTCACTGCTGTGCCACGCAGGCTTCTACTTACCGGACAGTTGTAAGCAATAGGTCATCTGATCATTATTACTACATCTAAGAGTCAGAACGAAATAAAAACGCTTTGATCTTTAGCTCTTGATCTTTGATCTTTGACTTTTCAGGACAAGGTGCGCATGCACGATGCTTCCGTTGACCTCACTGAGACGGAGCCCGGAGTGATACAGGGCAATGGAAGGAGCAGCATGAAGTTCGATAACTACAGCATCGGCGTCAGGTATCTAATCGTATTTTCGAAACACGGGCATTTCTATCCTGTCACTCAGATCGAAGTGAAAATTCTTTGAATTAAGTTTTTCCTATCTCGAACTCTAACGATAAGAGAGAAATGAAGAAACGGCTTGTTCATTCTCAAGGCCAGATTGATGGTGACTTTAGCGGGCTACAAATATATATTTTTAGATGGAACGAGAAGACTCGCTACGCGCCCGCAAACGACAGTGGCAAGCCGCTGATCGAGACTGGAAAAGTGAGAAAAAAACAAACTACAAAATATAAATAACTTTTTCGATTATCAATTTGGTCATAACCAATAGACATTTTGGACACCTAGACGATTAGAAGGAATTCGTGAAATAACAAATTCGTGAAATAACAAATTCAAACATTTGCAGTCCCTCAACGTGAAGGCATCTCGTCTCGGAGGGGCCAAACCGCGTATCATGTCAAGATGTCCCGTAGGATTCAGAAAGAATAAGAAAGGACGATGTGAAGGTAATCTATTTATTTACTTGTATTGTGAAAAATATCCCATCCCTAAGGTTGAAATAGCATTGTAGTCAGTTTAGTTCCTTAGTCATGAGCAAATACAAAAATAAGCCCACAAGCTTCTGAAAGAACAAGAAGGGACGATGTGAAGGTAAACTTGTAGTCATTTTTATCTGGCCTTTCTCGCATCTCGTCGAAATTAAAAGCAAATAATATCTAATAATATCTAGCTGCATGATTAACGAAAGATGATTTTTGTAATTGAGATGAATAAGGACGGTTAGAATAAAAAATAAAAAATAAAATAAAAAATCTAGACATCAACGAGTGTCTCATCGACGATTCTCCTTGTGACAACGACTCAACCTGCGAGAATCTGCCCGGTAGCTACGATTGCGTTCGGTGAGAAAAATGTTATGAAAATGTTTATTTTTTGTATGTTTATTGTTTTTTTTCAATTTCTATTCTGAAGCATTCCCTCCACGAATCATTGTGAATTTTACCACATATTTATTAACATCTTGTGAAACTCAACTCATAACTTTGTGGGTACCAGTGCTCGACAATTCATTACGTAAATCAATGATTTCTTCATAAACGTATAAATCATTATCATATTGGAAATTCAATAGTAGTTACCTGCAAAGATAACTACCGTCGCATGCACTAACTATCGTAATCTATATTGACTATTACAGTACCTGTGAGGATGGTTGGCGCGTGCGTCTTGACGGCACCTGCGGAGACATTGACGAATGTGAAGTGGGCTCGCACGAGTGCGGAGAGGGAGAGCAGTGCTTGAACACGGAAGGTACGGTAGCATCGGGAGAAATGTAGATCTTGGATTCGGACGTTGGTTGAATTTTTAAGTTATTGATAAATCGTGATAAGAAATACTTAGCAAAAGTGATGGTCAATAATTGGCAAACAAAAATTTGAATTCAAACAAAATTTGATCGCAGGTTCCTACGAGTGCAAGGAGGCGTGCGCAGTCGGATTCCAGCTGAATGATGAGGGATTCTGCGATGGTGAGCTCAGGCTGCACAATTTACGCAAACATACATTCTCAAATCATTTTTTAGCGGTTTGAACGACATCGGGCAAACCCCCAATTATCGAGAAGGAATCTTGTCGCCAAAAGTCGCCGGGAAAATCCCTAAACCTCGATTGCAGATGTCAATGAGTGCGCGAATGCGTCCACTTGCGGTCGCGGTTTGAACTGTCACAACACTCTCGGATCGTTCACTTGTCTGTGTCCGAATGGACGACCGCCCACGAATGGAGTGTGCAAGCGTATGTTTATTTGTTCTCTTTATAAGAAAAATGTTTGTTATCCGAAAATAGCGCGCGAAGTGGGGATATGCTTCATGCTTTCTACCTCTTAAAAATGTTGAAATGAAAAACGATTCTGCCGCATGTGCGAATTCAAAAACAAAAGAAATTATTTTTAGGCACGCCCAAAGTGAAGTCCGTTCCTCGCACGGGCCGTCGACAGAAGAAGAAGCGCTGCCCCGAGGGATTCTACGAGAAGAACGGACAATGTCTCGGTGAGGTTACCGAAATGGGCTTCTAGCTTCTGAATTATCCCCAAACAAAACAATTCGGTATTTGACAACATCTAGTTATTATATAATCGGTCCTTCGCACGATCTGAAATACGACCTGATATAGAATTTGCAAAGAAGCTATTTTCGAAACGCCGGATATGGATCGGACTATTGAACGATTTTTTGAGAGAAAATATTATTTATTTCTCATCTCAGACATCGACGAGTGCTCGCTCGACGCGCCTTGTCAATACGAGTGCGAGAACACGAAAGGATCGTACGAGTGCACTTGTCCCGAGGGATACGAGGAGGTCGATGGAGAGTGCAAGGGTCAGTGACTAACGGTTGATGAGCATTTGGAGCTTCGTGGTGTTCTTGGCAAAGTTCACAAGCGCAGCGAGACCATAGCAAAACTCTCTCACTTTCGCCTTCTTTCTCGCTTTTCCCTGCTTCTCTTCTCGATCTCTCGCACACCCCATGTCGAACGCCCTGGAGTAAAGGGCTAAAGGGACAACATATGGCTTAATACATTGATAATAAATAACAAAATTTGCCCTTAAATGCACAACAAAAAATTCTACAAAAACAATTTGCTGACGCCTTTCATTATTTCTTCATCTTCTCAGACATTGACGAGTGTGCCGATTCCCCGTGTGAGGAGGAGGACCTCTGCTTCAATCAACTAGGAGGATACGAGTGTCTGCAACAGCCCTGTCCGGATGAGTACCGACTGGATGAGGATGGGTGAGTTTATGGGAAATGGGGGTGCCGGTGTAACGTTGGCGGAATACATGTTCTTGAGCAAAACGTGTTGGATGAGGATGGGTGAGTGAGCGGGCTAAACAAAAATGGGTGGGGCTTGATCAGTTAGGCAGCTAAGGGGAGCGTCTTGCCGAACAATACCCGGTTGAGTGGGCGGGGCCTGCGCAAAAGGGGCGGGGAGTAATCGAACAATATCTCAGAATTCACTGCGTGCCGACGTGCGAGGATTGCGATCTGCCCAAGGTGCAGCTCAGTCTGCTCAGTCTGCCCAGTGATGTGGAGGTACGTTTTTTAAATAATAATATTTTAACTATTCGATATTTTCTTTTTCTTAATTTATTATATTAAGTATGTAATAGCTTCATTCTCGGGACTCTAACATAAGACTGGAGAGTGAGTGCGTGAAATGAAGAGACGATTTCTACAAATAATATGTTAATTATTTGTATAGCTCCGGCGAGGGCAGAACTATTGCTTCTCTCATTTATTCATGAAGATATTGCAAATGTGAAAAAAAATAAATTTCTGTCAACTCAAAATATAAATTGAAAAGTTCAAAGATCACATTCCAGTCCGGTCACGCTATCGCCCGTTTGACTGCGTACGACCACGACGGCAAAGTACTCAACGATACGGTGAGCTTGATCTTTGATCTTTGATCTTTAGCCTTGATCCTCATTTCACTATATGTATTATTTTTGAAGAATTGCGCCGAAAAAGAGCGTAAAGGTAGGTCAACGATTGAAAAGGTAAAGAGTATGCACGTCAAGCAATGATAAATTCGTAAGGCGATGCTAAACAAGGATTGATTGTAAGTATTGATCCTTGATCTTTGATCTCAATCGCAAACTAATTTTACAAAACCATTTCAGGACTTCAAACTGGCCAAGGAAGCCCGACCGGACGACTACCGATACACGAGGGACGGAGCGTTCGCTCTGAAGGCTGACAGTGCGTTTTAGTTATTTTTCAAGGAATTTCAAATCTGGGAAACGAATTCTTTTAACTATTCGAGAATTTGAGGCTAGAAGAACAATTACTCCATAGATTTTTGGGAACTTCTTCAATTTTTGGCCCAGACAACAACAGCTCCGAACGTGGAGGGGTTGGGGAATGAGAATGGTAAGGAAGGAATACAATGCAAAAAAAGCCTGGGCCAAAAACCGAAGAAGTGCCGATTTTTGTTGTTTATCAACCTCTAATTTCCAGAGGGTCGTGCCCTCGTTCTCCTCTCGTCGCCCGTCTCTCCCGGCTCGGACGCTACGCTCCGCGTGCGCGCCAAGTCCGCCGTCTCGCACGCGCCCGACACACACTTCCTGCTCTACGTGCAAGTCGGCGACCATCCCTTCTAGACACCACAAGCACGTCAATGTTTGTTGACGCACTTCATTCTCCGATACAATCCTACTAGACACCACAAACGCGTCAACGTTTATTGACGCACTTCATTCTCTGACACCATTTCGCGTCAATTATCTACTGGCGCATTCCATTCTATGTTACTCCATGACGATGCTAGAGTTGTAAATTTCACGCCAGGTTTCCACACACACATTTACTCAGTGCAATTCTACCCCAATAACGAATAATCACAATCGCAAATAGGATCGACTCGGTTAGATCTCCACTCTCTCTTGCCCGCTGTACCATGACCATACTTTTATTGCGCCCCAAGTTGTATGTGTATGATAAAGATTTTACTTTGATTTGACGACTTCAGTTCAGGAACAGATGAATTTTTAAAAAAGCACTTTGAAAAAAGTCCGTCTTGGTCAACAGCTTCAATAGGCTATACTCGGTATTTCTAGTAAAAATGAGAGGACAAGAGTTGATCTTTAGCTTTGTCATTGCGAAACGGAAATTGAGTGCACTACACGGAGCCTTTCAAGCTGTCGGTTCGGCTTTTGAATACAGAAAAATGTGCACAAAACATGCTTTGCCTGTGGTTGTTTGGACGCAGATCCGCTATTCCTTCCTGTATCGACAATGAATCGACGTTCTTGTCTCTCCATTTCGCACACTCTCTCGCCGGTCAGACAGGGCGAGACAATTGAGAGAGTCAGTTTGCGATGCACCCTCGCTGACTATGCTAAGTGAGATTAAAGGAAGAAAGGAGAGAGTTCCTCTTTCCGGAACCAATAGCGAATGGCCGTTCCGAAGACTTCGGCCTTTGCTGTTTCGAATTTATGGACCGTTCTAGGACTATATAGGCGGATCTTTTGGATTCCAGTGCATCGAACACATTTCGCTGTCTATTCTCAAATATCTTCGAGCCTTCCTTACCTTTTTCTCGCTTTTTGAGCTATACTCTTCAGTTACTCTGCTGAATTGCAATTAAACAATACATCGCTTCCTTTTAGAGCAATCATCCCGTATCACATCTCTCTATCCATCCAATTCATAGCATGAATCACTCCATTGAAAATCTGTTTCATTTCCTCTTTCGTTTTTGGCACAATTACTGGTCTTTTTCTCTCATTTTTATTAATTTTAACTGATTTCAGATATTATGAAGCTTCTAATGCCGCTCCTTCTATCGCTCCTTGCTGTGGCAGTTATTGCTGCGGTAGGCCAATACTTTTTTGAGCTCTAATTACGGTTCGCCATTCGCTGGGTGTTCTCACATCTCAAGAGAGAAATATATCGATAGCCACTTTAAACGCTGCATTATTTGCAGCCCGCCAATAACAAGAAGGCTAACAACAAGACGACATAAGAGTCTACGCTTTCGCCGGGTGAGTTATTTGGAGGAATGACCCCGCACTCATTAGTAGTGTAACTCAATAGTCATCTATCAGCGATCAATATTTGGGACCTCTTCTGGGAAAATAAGAAACAAAGAAGGATAAAATATTCAATCATTTCAGCCGCCAAAAAGGCGTACGCCCACCTGAAGGAGATGGCAAAAATGCCATATGATCTTCCCATGTATCGTGCAAAGGTGAGATTAGAGTTAGAATTACGGGTAGGGGCCACAAGGCAGATATTCGAATTCAAGAGTTAGTGCCAAAAGTAGGTTCAAACGATCCCTCGTGGTCCCAATAACATCATACTTTTCGCCGTTTGTTGATATCTTGTCTCTGAGCCGCGCTAGAGCCCGAGAAGTATGCACGTGACTCACTGGGGAAGAGGAGGGAAAGGCGAGACGAGAGGGAAGGGGGCGGAGCCTCATTTGCGTGTGTCTCTCTCCCTCCCCCCACCCTCTCGCTCGCCTATCCCCGCGCTTCTTCAAACCAAATCCGCAAGCTTCTGACGCACGATAAAAATCTAATTTCTTCTCTAAAATTCCTAAAATATTCGTATTAGTCAGAAAATGTATGCCCAACCAAAGCTTTCACACTGCAACCCGTCAAAACAGCCTCTTCCCATCGTTCAAGTTCAATTTTGACCTACTTAGTGAAGATGTGCACAATTTGGGCAGTGCTCAATCAATTTGGGACGCCAGTAGCTATCCAGCGCACTTTAGAATGAGCGATTTGGTTTAGAATGAAGCTTGCGGATTTGATTCTCGCTTTTAGGCGAAATCGTGTCTCACCAAAGTGGGCGGAGCTTGTGGCCCCAAATTACGGGAACTCGTCTCTTCATCACTCACTCTCTCTCTCATCGGTGAGAGAGGCGAGAGTATGTGTAAAATGAAAAGTGATTACACGTATCTCGAACTCTAGGTGAGATACGATTCAATCGACTGCTCGGCCCCACCAAGCATTTGTATGTGACCCCGGGGTGTTCTGGTATCGGGGCAGTTAGAGATCAGACATAACATTAAAAATGGGAAAGAAACTGCTGGGAAAGAGGGGCAGAAATCACCGGACAGCGAAGCAAGAGAGTATGTGAAATGAAGAGACGGCGACTCGTATTTCGAACTCTACATTCTATATGGTACTTTCCAGAGAAAGGAATATCTGGACAGCCTTCCCAAGTCTGTCCGCGACGAGGTGGCCAATCTGGCATAGTGAGAAGCGAATCATGCCCGGAGGCAACCAAAATAGCTAAATTAACCAATTTAGTGCTAAGTAATTATTATATTACACTTATTATACACGATAAAGTGCATTGCTACAAAACACAAACAACTTTAAGGATTCCATTTATTCCATTCCAATGCGAATATATTCAAATGCAGCTCAAAAACGGCAGATGCCCCTTATTGTTCTCGTAGTATTTCGTAATCGTCATGACCATTCCTTCTGGCATTCCTTCTTGCTGAACCTTCTGTCAGATATTGACAAGCTTGCGTTTACCCGCAAAAGGTTAATCGTCATTTCTTCAAGATTTTTCGGCTCTCAGTCCTATATTTAACATGAATTTTGCAGAAATCTCAGTTGCTTTTCTTATTTCTCTGGGAATTATATTTCTGGAAGTCATGGAAGTCGCTGAGCACAGCATTCCGAGAGAGCTCGTTTGGATGATTTTCGATTATTTCGTACAACCAATGGGGTTAATGCGATTGGTAAGCATTCCGCAAAACTTATTGAAATAATTCACTATTATTTTTTCACCTATCGTATATCACCCACATTACCGAACAAATGTACTTGTATTACAGAAAAAGAGCGAAAAATCGGTGATGACATTGTGATTACGGTAGAGCCGTATTTTAATTGAAAATAGAAGTAACGGCGTTTTTCACTCATTTAAAATGATATTTTTGTCTTCGTCCACTTATCCGGGTGGACAAAAATATGAAACAAAAATTTGGAATTGTAAACGCGAAAAAAGTAAAAAAAGTACTTTTGTTTAAAAAAGTACATTTGTTCGGTAATGTGGGTGATGTACGATAATAGAGAAAAAAACAAATACTTGAATAATAATCACTTTCCCAGGTTTGTCAATCATGGAAACAAGCTGTTGATGTTTACTTATCGGATAGAATGGTCCAATCTCCGATCGAAGAAGTGTTTTTCGAATTGCTAAAAGTAGGTAAAAACTAAAAATGTAGTCATCTAAAAAAAACTATATCTACCTATATCTATATAGTTATGTATCGTGTAACTAACTCTATACAGTATCTATATAGTTATGCATCCAGCTTTCGAATTGCTCAGCAATCGAAATGTGTTGGTTAGCGAGCGTTCTCGAACGTTCGCCACTGAAAATAATCTCACGATATCTGCACAAAATTCCTGTCTATTTGCAGCCGCACGAATATGGAATGAAGATACCCAAGGGTAAACGATTTACTGGCTTTTTTCGAATGAGACTCAAGCTAAGACGAGTCTCGAGAAATACAGCCGCACAACTACTTCGTTTCAACACGAACAAATTCGCTCGCGGTAGTTCACTGTCTGGTTGGAAAAAACTCGGAGCTGACCGCGAGGTTACTATCTACTTTATTTGTAAACTGCAACTTCTTTCATTGCAGTTCATCGTCTTGGGAGGCACCGTTACTGGCAAAGAAATGATCAGTTTGGGAAATTTGAGAATTAGGGAAGTAACCCTGAGAAATGTGGACAAATACAAAGAAGCAGTGGCCAATTTTTTGCGAGGTCTTAAAGTCGATAAACTGTTTATCGAGGAGAAACGTATTGAAGAAGACTATAGGTTCAGTTTTTGGATTGTTTCAAGACAAAACTGCAATTCAGCGTATGGCTACTGTACTGGATAAAAAAGTGCAGAGTTGAGCGTGTGAAACTTCTCGTTCAAAACGTATCGATCACAAATCCACGTTCGTTTTATACATATTTTCATAGAGGTGGATTGCGTTTAACGGTCCCATATTTATACTTGTCTGTGGTCAAAGGGACGAGATTTAGGTAAAATGGAAACAAACACGCATTATGAACTACAATAGCATTAAAGTAATTATTAGGTAAATACCTCATTGAATTGTGCCAACTCGTGGACTACTTGTATATCGATCAAGAACGGACATCAGCATACGTGAAAGAATCGTATCTGTTCGGACTTTACGATGAAGACTGGGCTGCTCTACTCAAAGAAATGTTCGAGCAAAGAGTGACCTTCGTGAAAATTGACAACCCGTTCTACAAAGTGCTCAACAATGTGGACGAACTTTCTGATCTTGCCGATGTACGATTTTTAGATTATTTTTTTGTATTTTTTTTGAAAAATACATCTTGAAGGCTCTCTGCGCTACAACTTCCCGGAATGTTCTGAAGATCTACAGCTATTGTAAAATCAAGAGTCAATCATTTACAATCAACGAACATGTCGTCAAAGGTGCGATTTCTACGAAATTCGAAGGTCCAATTTCATTTGGATTTCGGTGATGGTTGGTTAGTTATGTTTTTTAAGTTGAACACTTTTCAGTAAGCCGAGAATGCAAAGGCCGCCCCGACGCATGGGTAACAATCATCCATCAATCGCGACGCGGAGAGAAATTTTGATATTTGGTCTCTTTAAAATTAATATCGTACATCGCTCCCATTACCGAACAAACGGCCTTTTCTACCTTTTCGGCCTTTTTTTCCTTTTCGCGAATTCGCGCTTAATATTCTTGTTTTATGTTTCATATTTTTTGTCCACCCTGATAACTGGACGAATACAAAAATTGGCCGGTGAAATATTATTTTAAATGGGTGAAAAATTACAGCCACAGTACTGAAAAAGAACAGAAAATTTGTGATGACGTGGAGATTACGGTAGAGCCGTATTTTCATTGAAAAAGGAGGCAACGGCTCTCATTTTTCACCTATTTAAAATAATATTTCACCGGCCAATTTTTGTATTCGTCCAGTTATCGGGGTGAACAAAAAATATGAAACATAAAACAAGAATATTAAGCGCGAATTCGCGAAAAGGAAAAAAAGGCCGAAAAGGTAGAAAAGGCCGTTTGTTCGGTAATGGGAGCGATGTACGATAAAGTTGTAAATCACTGTTTATTACTGTTAAATTATTTATTATAAGTACTGGCATCATCATCAAAAAAGAACGGAAGCTCGTATTCAATCGCAATTCAGCAGGGAAATTCATACAACACAAACGAGATCGAAAGAGCGGACACGTTAAAGTGAAAAAATGAGAATGGATAGTTAAAGTGATCGAAAAATGCGTTGTTTCGAGAAAATACAGGGAATGAAAAAATGACAGGAGTGTAAATTTAAAAAAAACAGATCTTGAACCTCCTGGCACTCCTGTCTTCAGGACCTCCTGGCACATATCGAAGGGCATTTCGAAATAACCCGCCTATTTTCTTCCGTTTTATGCATTTTTTAACAATGTATTCACTTTTTTTCTTGCTTTTATTTTTTCTATCGACTTTACAGAGTAGGATAGTACTGCGCATCATGGAAGTCTCAGGACACATCATACCGAAAGAGCTCGTTTGGAAGATTCTCGACTATTATAAGCATTCCATGGAGCCATTGCGATTAGTAGGTGTTCAACGAATTATCACATTTAAGATAATTAAATTTTTTTAAATACCCTTTTAGGTTTGTCATAATTGGAAGGAAGCAGTAGATGCGTATTTCTACGACAGAAAGACCCATTCTCCGATTGAGGAAATGCATTTGGAATTGGTAAAAGTAGGTGGCGAAAAATTGTAGTTGTATCTCATCTTTAGCTTTTGCAGTTTAGAACGGACAGACAACCGAATGGAGTGTTCCAAATTAGACTCAAACTTCGTCGAGAAACAACAAACGCTGACATGGATAAACTATTTCACCCCAACACAATCAACTTTAATCATAGCCGAATGCTAATAGGATGGAGAAAACGCGAAGTTGAAAACGAGGTTTCATAGTTTTTATATTTATTTCAAAATATAATTAAAAGGTTCCATTGTAGTTTATCGGAACTGTTTCTGGCACAGACATGATTAGCCTGGGCACGCTGAGAATCAAGCAAGTAACGCTGAAAAACGCTGGAAAAATGCTCGAAGCAGTCGCAAAATTAATGGGTGGTCTTCAAGTTGATAAAATATGTATCGAGGAGAAACGTATTGAAAAGGACTACAGGTTTACTGCTTTATGTGTTCCTTGTTTTTACATTAAATAATTCAGCGAGTGGATACTTCACTGGATCAGAAAATGCAGGGTTCGCAGCGCACAATTTGACGTGCACACCGTTCCAATCGCCAATCCACGTGAGTGTCATGCATTGCACCAATGAATGTTATCTATCTCTAAAAAAAAAGTAAAATGAACGGATAATGGCTTCTTCATTGTACTAGCCGCCAATCATGTTCCAGTATTTCAATTTGTAATACCTAGGAGAATACCTTATTGAACTATGCCAATGCGTGAACTCGTTGTGTATCAATCAAGAACGAACTTCCGCATGTGAAAATCGATCTTATCTATTCGGACTTCATAATGAAAACTGGGCTTCTCTACTCAAAGAAATGTTCAAACAGAGAGTGAGCTTCGTGAGCATTTATAATCCGCACCACAAAGTGCTCACCAATGTGAAAGAACTAGCAGATCTTGCCGAGGTATGGTATTGCAATTATATTGTTATTAAATATTTATCTCTGTTTGTAGACTCTCTGCAGAACGAACTCCCGAAACGTTCTGAAGATCTATGGCTATTGTAAAATTAAGAGTCGATCATTCGCAATCAGGGATCATGTCGTCAAAGGTACGATTATTTGTTATAACCTTACGTTTATTTTAAAGAATGATTTTCAGTAAGCAGAGAAAACGAAGATCGACCAGTTTCTTGGGTTACAATTGCTCATCGATCGCGACTTGGAGAAAGATTCTGATCTTTGAGCTCATTTTAATCGATAAATCATTTTTGCTATCGTTGTATTCACGCTACTGGCATCATTAGAACATTCTGGGGAAGATCGTGCTAGGCCGCAAATAGCTCGCGGGAATGTTGAGTTTGTTTGATTATCGCCCCTTTTTGACAAGCTGTGAAGAAGACTTTGAATTGACAAATCCATTTTGAGAGCTTGCCAACCTGCTTGAAAAACCCATACTAAACCCATACTACACACTCATCAATTCTGCGGAAGAACTTACCGATCTTGCACAAGTATGATTTGGAAATAATTAAGATTATTTAAAAAAAAAGATTATTTCGGCTCTGTGCAACTCGGTGCGTGGCTCCAAAATTTTTCTGAAGATTTACAGTTGTTGTGAAATAAACAATCAACAATGTAATATTAACGCTCATTTAGTCAAAGGTATAATTTGTTTGATAGTTTTGAAATGATTCAATCAGACTAAGTTGATGGGAGATTGTAAAATTTAAAATCACATTTTTTCAGTAAGTCGTGAATGGTATGGCGGTATGGCGACCCTGCCGCTTGGGTCACAGTCATCCATCGATCGAGACATAAAGAGAAATTTTAATCTTTGAACTTTGCAAAATTGGTAAATATGTAATTTTGTAAAAATATTATTATTCGCAATACTGGCATCGTCAGAACAAAAGAACGGAAAGCTCGTAATAAATCGCAATTCACAACACAATAGAGATCGAAAGTGCGGACAAGTTAAAGTGAAAAAAATGAGAATGGATAGTTAAAGTAATAAAAAAAGCACGAATTCAAGAAAAAATAATTGGAATAGACAAATGACAGGAATGTTCAGATTCACTACCAATAGACAACAAAATATTGTGATGAAATACAATACCGAAAAGGTAAAATACAATGACTGAGAAAATGATCAAAGCTCGTTGAGCTAATTGAGATTATAGCATGAACGGTTGTTATTATTAGGATCATAAGTAATCTCATTGAAATAGTTATGGAAGAAGCACCAAAATACTTTTAACCGACTAATTGTAAGCTTGCCAATGTGTTAGAACTATCATAAATGCAATATGAGTGAGAAAAATTTGTGGGCAATAAGAATCCGGGTTTAATGTCGCAAATAATTTGATGGTGAGCGTAACGCATTAGGAAATGCCGAATTGCCGTTAAATCATCTTACTGATTTTTGAGCAGCGTATGTAGTTGTTATAAGAGGCCGTTCGCGTAAGAGTCGGACAGATCCCGAAGTTTTTGGCACAGCTCAAAAATATCAATTTTCTGAAACTTTGAGTTTTGGGGTTCTCAAAGGTGCTAATGACGATGACCTCATTAGGAAGTTCAGTACAATACAGGAGTACATCGCGTATGCCTATTATTTTCTGCGACTAATCATAGCACGGAATACGATATTGGGGCTGCTGCAATGGCTGGGTCATCACAAATTTCCGTTGAGCGATCCGACCGAACCGTGCGACGGATAGATGGAGCTCTTTGGCCGTGCGTGTTCTTCCGAGGAGCATCTGCATATTTTTTCACTTTTTTTTTAATTTTTAAAGGTCTCTCGAAACAATGACTCTCGACTCACACTTCTCACTTGTACATATCTACGTCTTTTTTTCGTTCTTACATATCATTGTAACAACTTGGCAAATGTCAAAGTAACGTCTAATACCTCCTATCATCGGGGTTCCTCTTCATCGGCGTCGTTGGTGTGGAGGGCAGATCCGAGCGGGACTAGAAATATGAGATTACTATATAAAAATTGAAAAAAATATATGAAAATATAAATGTGTGGCATCTGTATTCCAACAAGCTGCTAGCAGTATTCACTGACTAGCATACTACCGTATCTTTACGATTTTCTGTTCGGTTGACAGAACCGCGCTTATCTCCTACAGTAACCAGAGAACTACCATACTCACCAACTCGGTCGATATGCTCACTCGCACACTCTCCGTGTTCCTCAACGACGTCATCTCGTGCTCGCCTCCCGATCCGCGCCGTTGACGAATACGGCGTAGGGAGGCGGCACTGAATTATTATTTGATTATAAACTCAGATTATTTATATAATTATTATTATCTACGTTACTCTCTCTCTCTTCCTACTCAACCTGCGGGATAAAAAATTAATTGAATTAAAAATTGTATTTATTATTCGAAATTGAGACTCGAACGTGGAGTTTTTTCCAATGAGATTCCGATTTTATGGCTTTGAGAAATTTGAAGACAAATGAATCAAACCTTTCCGACGCTCCACCGTACTGATAGAGTGGCCGGTTCCCGACAGGAATATTGACGAGGAAGCGCTTGATTGTCATTCGGTACGGCGCGTAGATGAGTGAGGTGATCAGGGGATTGACGATCTGGAAATTTCATTTATTTTATCAATTTGATTTTTTTAGTCAGATAGCTGTCGCACGATTGACTCTTTTTGAATTAGAACAATATATTTACTCAGTGAAACATAATCGGACCATATCTAAGCAATTTCATTGACAGGTTGCATGAGTGAAAAATGAGTGCAATGAGTGAATGATTTTCCTAAATGTACGAAAGTTGTGAAATTCAGGTCTTTTTTATCAGGAAAACTCACCGGGTTGATAGTTCAAAATAGAGAAAAATATGCATTCTGCTAAAGTCCAAAGTTGATTTTTAATGAACAGAGCTCACCGGGTTGATAGTCAGCAGATACACGAGTACCCAGGCAATCCACGTCATTCTCAGTCGCTGTTCACACTCGAGCATCGACCATCTATATTATTTAGTGTTTAATTAATGAACAAATAAATAAATTAACTAATTATTCCATGTCATACACACTTCTTTCTTCTAATTTATTTACTTACAACTCATTGTCAGTTTAACATGATTTTAAGCGGTAAATTTCATCCGGATCGAATTGGCCTTCATTTTTGACTGCACACGCGTTTAGCCTTCTTAGTCTCGAGACGTACTAAACAGGTGACATGTGTTTTGATGAAATGTTGGTTTCACCCTAGAGGTACAGGTGAAATACGTGAGTCTATCGGCCACTATCAAGTGACATCGATAGTGAGTTTCGCGAGATTTTGGACCCTTGATTACTAGTATGCACAAATGTCTCAGAAATAAATGCATGCGTTCCATTTTCGTTTAATTTCATCTCTCAAAATTTATCAGATATTAACTTGGGGAAATACACTGTTTGACTTCAAGATACAGATAGGAATTCAAAAAGTAATTTTAATTTTCTCACTGGAATAGGTGAATTCTCGCGAGATTCATCAGTCGGTAGGGTAAGAGTGAGAAAGAGGTCCACGCCGTGGTTGCGAAGATGAAAACGAGCGATTTAACCTGAATTAAATTTTTAAATAGTGAAAATAAATAATTTTAAATTTAATGTTATCATTCTAAAATCTGCATTGAATTGTGACCGAGACGCACAACAACTATTCCTGCGCATTATTCTGGCTCTAGCAATCAATAATTGTCTCTCCATTCCGCGAACTCCCTCGCTGATCAAAGTATCGAGAACGCAGAATGAAGAAACCGAGAATTCTTTCAAACAGAATTCTGACCTTATTCGAGAACGTCGTCTGATCCCCTCCGACGAATGTTGCGTTTCGCTTCTGTCGAGTCAACTGAAAAACGTGTTTTTTAAAGCAAGAAACATAAAAAAGTGGAGATAATTGAATTTGCTTTTCAGAATTTCCGAATTCCGAACGATCAACCCTATTGTACTCTATCTCTACAACGTGCGGAAACTAAAGCAAATCGTTGGCGGAAGCAGTCCGTACTTATTTCAAGAAAGATACCAATTGGACGAGAGTGTTTGAAATTCTGGTAATCATATCTTTATTTCACACACTCTCTCGCCAACTCGGTGCGGAAAACGAACGCACAAATATATTAAAAACAGAATGTCATATGTTTAAAAAATCTTTTAAGAATTCTTAGTTGTCAACTCTATGGTGATTAACGACCGTAGAGTTGAAAGAAATAATTAAACTTCGATTCTTAGTTCCTGCTCCAAATCATCGTCAGTGGCTCTGCCTTCGTGTCTATCAATATTATCCTAATGATCGTGTGTCATCTCAATCGAACTAATCAAATGGTCTACGTGATGTGCGGCGCATTGTTCGATACTTCTACCGCCATGTCAGTTCAATTAGAACAATTGTATATTCTCATTACTAGAGTTTCAAATTCGGATCACTGTCTATTGATTTCACACACTCTCTTGTTTGTCTGACCGATGAAAAAATAACGAGACGATTTCCCGTACTTTGAACTCGATCATTACGCGTTACGTTATCGCTCCTTTTACCGGCGAGTCGCAACGGAAAAGGTGGAGAGATAAAAAATATTTAATTTTTTTAGCTATCATTCGAAAATGAAGTTATAATGATTGAAAACATCGATATCAAAAAAATGTAGAATAGTTAAACTCGATAAGACCCAGAGCCTTCTTTCTCTGGGGCTACATCGTTTTCTCCCAACAACCCGTTTGGAGAGAGGAGTTCTTGGACAAACTTTTCAAGTTGATCAACAAGAAAAGGTAAGGCAGTAGCCTATCACTAGCTCTTTGTTCATTTGATATAGAGGTCCGTGCATCTCCATTTCATGTGATCATACTGGTCAAAGGAAGAATCTATTACCCAGATTTCCAACTTCACTCTTTGCCACTGTTATTATTAAAATGTTGCAGGACTAAGCCCTCACGAGAGAATCCCCGCAGCAGACTCTCTCATAATGACGAAGGCGCAATCTACTTCCGTGAGCTCTCCCTGTCGTGGGATTTGCAAATGTCGAAATTGAAGGATAAATAAAGCTGTTGATCTTGTGGCAACTGATAATTGCAATGTGTGTGCGATGATATCTTTCATCTCTCAATTTAACACACTGTCTCGTACTCTATAACAGTCGAGGGAGCTTGTACAATCCATTTGGTTCTCAGAATATGGAAACATTGGCTGAGAGGTGGCAATTTGGCCGTTACACCCGTGAGACGAGGGCCGAAAAAATAGGTTTTTGCGAAAAACAAGGAACATCTGCCAGTGAGACGCGTAAAGTCTCGCCGCCATTCTATCTTTAAAGATGGAGGTTGTCTGCTTCAACAAATCTTGCTGGTATGATATACAAAATTCTTGTTTATTATTTTATCTAGCGTTACCGATATCATTGGCATTTAACTTTTTGCTTTTAGGTTCCTCGCGATTTTTGCGGACTATAATAAATTCGACACTCCCGAGTGGGTAACAGTTGCTATTCGTTGCCTAGTATTCGTGGAATTTGTTTTCACTATCCTATTGATTCTCGGTTTATTCGCTGCGACGTCAACTGTTCGAAAGGCATTTTCTAGAAATCATAAATTTAATTATTCTAATATTTCAGACGGCAGTTTTTCACCCTAATCTAATGCGAATTTTCTTCTTTTTCATCGCTCACATTTACGTCTTTCTTCTCACAAGGATCGTTATTTACCTCTATCAAATCAGAGCTATCGATATTTCGCGTAACGTTCTTTTTGTTGGAAACTTGGAATTCGTTCTGACTTGCAGATGATGTTGATTTCTGTACAGTGCTCATAATTGGAACGTCAATAGTTCGTCTCTACATTTGTTTTGCGGTTGTTTTTATATTAGTCGCAGTGGTTCGATCTCATTTTTTCATTTTAGTGAATTTAGCAAAAAAATACTTGTAGGTCGCAGAACGCGGTTTCGCCACCTTGCTCATTCGTGATTACGAGAAAAAGGATCGATATTGGATCGCCATCGTTGAGCTATCTTGTGTGTTCGCATTTTCGTTGGCGCTCGGCCTGAATTTCGAGACAAGTTTAACCCGATTTTGATGATTTCAAAAATGCATACCTTCAGTGCTACTGAACTTCCTCCCATGGCAATTCGGATATGTTTTCATATTTTCATTCGCAATTTGTGCAGGATTGGTAAGCAAAAAATGATCAAATTTTAGCCTAAAGCTCGATTCTAGATGGCAGTATTTCTTGATTGCTACAATAGAAGAAGGCTACGAAAAATAACTAGTGAATCTGACAGTAAATACTCACTTCCTGTGCGATATCAACTAGAGGAGAACGTTCGGGCTTTCAAGGTTCACTATTTTACTCTCATCTCGAAAAAATGCGTTTTATTCAGTGGCTCCGTACTATAAGCGTTACCGGAGCAGTACTAATTTGCATCGATTTCGCTCTTTACCTCACAAGACTTCTCAATTTCAACAAACTCCGCTTTCGATTGATCGGTGGAGCGGTGTTTGACTTATTGATTGTTATGTTCGTTTTTTTTCTTTTGATTTTGTCAAAATAATATTTCTTGAAGATCATTTCTGGTGTGGGGCGTTGTGGCCATATCGAGCGAACCCACTTGGAAGGAACAATTCTTGATCAAATGCGGTGTTTATCGAAAGAAAGAGCGGTTTGAATAATATTACTAGTCTGAATTTACCAATATTTGCAGAGTATTTCATCCTAAGGTGGAAAAGTTGCACAGTGATGAAGGAGACGTGTATTTCAATGGACTTACAGCGGTCTGGGATGCGCAGTTTACAGCGCGAAAATGTTGATTTTTGGCGAAATATTATCTATGGATAAAGAGTTGGAGCTAATGCAAGGAACCGAATGAACCTGAAGTTTTGAGGCTTTGAATTTTGCACGATCATTTTCGAAAAGTAGAGGCAGTAGAAAAGTATGTAGAGGCAGTAGAAAAACGAAAAGTAGAAAAGTATCTACGAGGTAGTAGTTAGTTACAAGCACCTACTTGCCTTCCTAGGCTACGCATTTAGGATAATTTTGTTTCAGAATGTAGATTGTTTGCTTCAATAACGCTTGCTAGTAAGTTTTTTTGCTGGTAATTACTATTAACTGACATTTGGGAAGTCATCATTTTACAGCGTCATAGTCTTTGCTGACTATGTGAAATACGAATCGGAAATTCCGCCCTGGACAAAACCCCTCGTACAAATAATAGCTATTATTGAATTTATGTTTATCGTTGTTCTGGGAATTTCACTGTAGCTCGTAGCACTGGTTGTTCGAGGGGTGAGATGCAAATTTATATTTTTGAAAAACTTAGTGCTCATTTTCTGCGTTTTTCAGCGATTTCAGCGTTCATTTTCAGCGGCGATGTATACTTCAGAAGTCTGGGCGCGTCGTGGGATCAGCAATTCGAGAAGCGAAAGACAAATTGAATTTTGTGTTGATAAAGTATGAAAACGTCGCAGGAGCATTACGTCCGAATGAGACGAAATGACAGTGTATAAGAGGAAGTGTGACAATCCGTATTCCCTTCAACAATTTAAACGGACCCTGTAATACATAGGTTCAAGCCATTTCTTGAATCGTCTCGGCCTAGATACAAATTTGTCTGAGCAGCTGTTTTCCTTACTTTTCAACACATCGTGCATGACAAACTAGATTTCGACATGGAATATGTGTGCTTCAACAAATCATGCTAGTTAGTTATCGATTTCCTGTATTTTTGTTTAATTTTGCATTAAAATATCAGTGCCGTGGCAGTATTTGCCGACTATATGCGATACACCTCCGAAATTCCGGCATCGACTGTTACACTTATTCAAATATTCTCAATATTTGAATTCATATTCATCGCAGTTCTTATCGTTCTACTTATTTTGACAGCAGGAACTATCCGAGGGGTTAATTAACAACTTTTTCTGGATAAGACTTGCATTTTAGTCCTCAGTTTTCCACCCTAACATGATGCGAATTATCGCTTACTTTCTGGTCCATGTCTATGTGTACGTAATCACCAGGGTCATCAACTACCTCTACCAGACAAGGATAATTGATTTTGACGGTAAGATACTATCTTTTTCCGTAGAAAACGCAGTTCAGAATTTCTGAATGTCGTGGGAATAATAATTATTGTATCATCTGTTCTGCGCTTATATGCATCATTCACTGTCGTCTTCCTATTAGTTGCTTTGGTGAGGCTAATTTTAAGAGGAAAATTACATTTATTTAAAACATAATTCAAGGTAATCGAACGGTTATTCGCTACGCTTCATTCTCGAGACTATGAGAAAACTGATCGATTTTGGATCGTAGCTATCGAAATAATAATCGTTTTCATCATGTCTCTCTTGTTTGGATTAGACAACACTATTGGTGACTTTTCCCTTCAAAAACAGACAATATTTTATTTTTTCATGTATTTTTCGAATGTCCGGAATGTGCACTTTTGGTATAATTCTGGCGCTGGCTTCCAGTGCAGGAATTGTAAAACAGGGCGTAAATTTTCAATTCAATAACCTTCTTTAGATGGCAATTATCCTTTATTATCATAACACCGAAATTCTTCGAAAAATCGTGGGTATTCACAGTCACTACACTCTATCCGAACGATATCAACTAAAGGAGAACATTCGGGCCTTCAAGGTTTGAATTTTTTCTTCATCTATCGCAGATGTTTTGGCAGTTTCTCCTAATTGTTGGCTCCTCGGGTTCTCTGGTTATCTGTTTGGACTTTACTCTGATGGTCTTTCGGTTACTCTACCGAGCAGACGTATTCGTCAAAATTGTGTGTGGAGCTTCATTCGATCTGATGGTATCAATGTAATGCTGCTTAGATAATGAATGTCTTTGATTGACAAAATATTCAAGATCATTCAATGTTCTTGGAGTCATAAGTGTGTTGAGTGAACCAACATGGAAAGAGTTGATTCTGGATAAGTTAGCATCAATCTTCGGAAAGAAAAGGTTATTAAGAAAATACAGCGGAACTATTCGAACAATTTCAGAAATGTCATTCGCATTCTTCCAAGAGAAAAAGATGAAGCAAAGATCTACTTTCAAACCTTGAATTCTGCGTGGGATCTACAGTTTCAGAAAAGGAGGAAGTCTCGAATCAATATCTAATGGGCATTATGATATAATTTATCACTTTGAATTGCTATTTTTTCTATGTAACAGTTGTTTCACGAATCGATAAAGGTTACGATGTATATCTCTGAATATGCAATTATCCGTACTCGTGAGGAGCATTTCGCCAGCCAAAGAGCACCTGTTTCGCAGGCAAATTCGAGGTTCCGCGAAGTGTACCCCTTATTTGTTTCACTTTCCGCCGATCAAACGCCGCTGAAGCAATGGAATATATCTGCTATGGGAACTATTGCTAGTAAGCGTTTCTTGATTATTTGTTGTTGTTGTTGTTGTTGTTGTTGATATTGTGGCTTGTATCATTTTGTAGTTTAAATTCACTTTTACAGCGCCCTTGCCGTGTTTTCCCACTACAAAGACGAACCGCTCTCATTCGGCGAAGATCTAGCCATCTGCGCAATGTTTATCATCGAATTCATTTTTATGGCGTTCTTCACTGTATTTCTACTGGTAGTCGCAATTATTGTCGGAAAGGTAGATACACAAAATTATGCATCAATTCAACAGATGTCATACTAGAGTGTGACGTCATAAATTTCGACATCTTTTCAATTTACCTTTGTAAACGAGAAGAAATTCGTAAATATGAAGTTGTAATTTTTAGTCCTCGGTCTTCCACCACAATATGGCCCGAATTTCCGCCTTCCTAATTGTCCATCTCTACTTTTACATCATCACCAGAATAGTGCTATTTCTGTATCAAGTAAAGGTTATTGTCCTGCCCGGTAAGTAGGCAAAACAATAGCAACAGCAATAACAATAACAAAAACAAAAACACTGCTTTCCAGTTAATGAACTCGGATTAATTGGCACAGTTATCGTGGCTATGTCGATAATCCGATGCTATGTCGCCTACGCTGTGGCGTTTGTTCTTCTGGCATTCGTAAGAGTTTTCCTTTTCATCAAAAGTGAGCAAAGACGGTTAAACATCAACACCAGTGTGTAGATAAGTGTGGCTAGATGTTTCGCTCACATGTACACTAGCATCACTATGCGCATGTTCTTGCGTTAGGCCAGCTGCAATGCATATCAGCGAAAACATTTTGGTGTTGAACTATGCATGCGTTTATGATGTGGCACAAGCCATAGGTTTATTGCGCGAAGTTACAGTCGATGCGATTTGAATTTCCTTATATCAGTTGAAGATGCCCGGAAAATCAGATATTCCCGGATCCCAAACTTGCAATCCTACCACTTGATCCCATTCAAGGTCATCGAGCGACTATTCGCCACCATACTCAAACGCGATTACGAACTGAAGAAAAGATCATGGATCGCTTCCATGGAGATTATCGTCGTGTCCACGTCAGGAATGCTGCTGTCGCTGGACACGACTTTCAGTTAGTTTATTGATTTTTTTTTAAATTTGCTCGAATGACTCACTATCCCCTTCACGCTCAAGAGGTTTTCTGACTACTTGCGAGAGATGATTTTGAAATACAAGCGACGTCAGGATTGTTTTGGAGTAGCGAACGAGAATGCAAAACGGCGACAGAATCGGCAAATTGATTATTTTTTCAGAAGCTTATCTCCCGCCTGGAGCCAACCTCGTGCTCGTTGTGCTTGTCTCGCTGATAGCGGGAGTGGTATCACATTTTGACGCAAAGTTGTTTCTTGTTCCGCGCGTAGCGAAATTGCTATTAAACTACGGTCGCGTTTAAAATTAAGCTTTAATTATATAATTGGTGCTTAATGAACGCGAAACCATACCAGAAATCGAGTTTTATCATTAAAAACTAAGAAAAAATTGTGAAAATAGGCGGAAAACGCGTAAAACGAAGTGAAAGTGGGCGGAGCTAACGCGTTTGCCGCACGGAATAGTTTAATAGGTGTGCAATTACAATCGTATCATTTTAAAAATGTGATAATCAAAAAAAAGTTATTTTAATTAATAAACCCTACTTAATTAAGCTCGCCATCTACCTCTACTACCACAATCGGAAGTGCCTCTCGGCCATGATTAATCATCAGATGCACTATACACTACCTGAGCGATATCAGTTGGAAGAGAATATTAGGGCGTTTAAAGTGAGTATTATTCCGACAAGGATAAAAATAAATTGTTGAATCCTTCTGAGCAAGCAATCTATAGCCACTCTGAAACATATCTCATCTGACGAATCTATTGCGTAGTTTATTTTTTAAAGTAATTTCAGTTTCTCCTCACTATCGCTGTTCCGGGTGCCTTTCTGATTGGCGGACTCTTCATGTTGCTCATTGCTCGGCTATTGCTGAGATTCAACCGACCCGTCTACTTCATTAGCGGAGCCGCCTACGACACCGGCGTTGCAGTGTGGGTTGTTGGTTTTGGTTTTGTTTTGATATTATCGTTGCTATTATGTTATTGTTATTGTTTTCCAGATCACTCTCAGTATGGGGCCTGATCGTCTTTTTCTTACAGCCGACATGGCGTGAAATGTTTCTGCACGAAGCGTTTCGACTTATTAATCGGAAACGGTTCTTTATAAATTTAATTAATTAATTAATTACTAATTAAGGGACCGTGCGCCCAAGGTCGCTCAGCGCTCTTCAACGATTGATTCGGACATCTATTTTGAAAGTTTGCGAAACGCCTGGGATTCGCCGATTCCCAAATGAGGATGAAGAAGTGTACATATTTGCACAAAAGGAGGAAGAAGTTCCGTCAGAATTGTTATGTAGATAAAGTTTTTCGTGTTCAATTACTAGTTGAAAGTGTAGTGAAAGAACTGATCAAGCATTTGATACTTCAGACACTGCAATTAGAGTCTCTCGTCACTCTGACCAGTGAGAGAGCACGTGAAATGGAGAGATGCGATCTTCCGAATTACAAACTATGATGCAATTTAGCCGAAACTCGCACGAACATCACCCATTGCATCATGTTGATCCAATTCTTAAACTTCCGCATTCGTAATGTAGATTGTTCAATCTCTCGCCAGAAGTCAGTACTGAGAATTTGTATCACATACTGGAATAATGCACCTGGGCATAGAAACGTCACATTTTTTGCGTGGACGCGGTTCTAATATCGTTAGATTGGACTGGGCGGTTTCGGAAATGAGTAAAAGAGAATCTTCTTTTTGATTCGTCAGTATGTCGAGTGAATTTTGCAAAACAACAAATATTGTCATCGGAAACATTCAACAGCGCAATCGAGCGCGTTCGTCGAATGCATCAAAAGGTGATGCAAAAATGGTGCAAAAATTTGCTTGGTTGAGTATAGCCCTTTATGGCCAGACTGGCGATTGCAGGCCACAATATAAAATAATACCTTGAATAAATAGATGCTGACAATCAACGACGAGGTTACGGGAAGGACGCAGAAGAGCACGATGAAGATCTCGTAGAAGAACTTCTTGCCTTGCGTCATCTGTGATCATCAATATTGCATTACCGTATTTTTTTCGGAAAAAGATTGGGACGGAACTATAACGGTGCATAAATCAGTAACATCGTGGACATTAAAAAGATACTGAGTGGAATAATCTCACTGCGGAAGGATATTAATTCATGAACATGTATTGCTGTTTCAAAAGGTTCGGTTGTTTCAAAGGAATAAAATGAGAGTCTAACCTGCAACGAGCAATCGTAGTGGTGAATGTACATGACCTGGTCGAGCCAGCAGTAGAGAATGAAACTGTAGATCGGGAATTATTACGACAAGAGTTCGAAATACGGGCAATCGTCTCTTCATTTCGCGTGTTCTGTCGTCACTCTGACTGATGAGGAATGAAGAGACGAATACCCGTATGTTGAACTCTAATTACGACGCAATATTATCTGTTTTTTTTCCATTCTATTCGTCAACCCCACTACTTTGGCGTGTCACTCTTGCGTTAGAAGAAGTTTTGAAACATATTCTAACCGAGAAGAAGGTCTCCTCGATAATATCTTTGACCAAATACCGATGTGAAATAACCACGTTTATAACATTTAAATATTTGGCAAATTTATTGCTTACCCTAATGAAATTGACCAGATTAGCCCGCACAGCCCAATCGCTTTCTTCTTGCTCATCACTCGGTCGTAGCTGAGCGGCCACCGGAAGTAGATTAGCTGGAAAGCTTGTTATTGTTATTGTTGTTGTTGTTGTTGTTGTTGTTGTTGTTGTTGTTGTTGTTGTTTGTTGTTTTTGCTAGTTTTTGCATCAGCACTGAATATATTTCAATACCCAAATGAATTTCAGCGGGGTGAAAGCGCTGCGATTGGATGAGTTGAAATGGTGGTTGAGAAACAAATTAATTTTTGTTTTCGAAGTTTGTGAGTGGGGTCAGCTGCGCAAATGTTTAAAAATATTGTAAAAAGACCTTGTCAACATTGAGCATAGTTAGCGAGAGGCCAGAAATGGCGAGTCCGACCCAGTTGAAGAAATGAACGACCTGAAATAAATTTCAGGTCATTTTTCTTGATCACCGCGCCAAGTTGGCCCGGGCCAGTTGCCAACTTGGCGCGCAAATATACAGTAGATTATTGATTAGTGTACACGAGGACAGGTTAGCTGCGGGGTACGATAAGCTAGGGATTTGAGGCGATTACGGACTGACTTCTTACGGGAACAAAACTACCAAACAGAAAATAGTCAGTCTGCGATCGGCGCTCGAATATTCAGAAAATTTTCAATTGCCTTCAGCTTCATTTCATCATCGTCGATGAACAGATCGAAAATGAAGACGGTTACGGCTTTCTGTGATTGTTTAAATTAAATTTAAATTTGATGAATAAAAATTAGATCGATTATCTGAAAAATGCGTTTCTGCTCGAAAACATCGGATGTGTAACCATGGACTCGTTCTGAGACATAATTCAAAAAAATAAAATAAAACACTGCACTAGCACGTAGAAGCCATGACGACAAGGACTATATTATAATTATACTCACATATATAATAATTATACTCAGTAAAATATTATAATAATACTCACGAAACAAAGTTCTACTTTCTGCAGGAAAGTGTGTTTTCGGATGAGCAGCTCGTTCGGATGGCAGAAGACTGGAAATAGTGAGCACAATAAAAATAACAACAACAACAACAACAACAACATACCCGTCAATATAAGATCGCCCACTGTCATGTTGAGGATGAAGAGGTGCATCGTGTCCCCGCTTCGTCTGACATTTAATTTTATTATTATTTTTTTTAGAAAAATGATTCTCCCTGTTATTACATCACACCGTACATGAAGGATGATAAATTCTGTTTGAAATATACTTTGAACGGACCTCCACCAAAATCAACCGAAGTATCCTAGCCATGACGAACATACCTTATTCCTGTTAGATAAATAATTGTAGTTGTAATTGTAATTGAACTAAATATAGGAACGTGTAAGGTATGCTCACTTGAATAATTTAATGGCGCAGAATATGACGAGCACGTTGAAGACGGTCGAGGCCATCGAGGCGGCTAGGAGTAGATCGTCCGTCTGGGAATAATAATAATAATTAATTAATTTAAATAGTCATTTAATTAATTAAATAATAAATTTATGCCAATAAGTTTAGGGACCACCATCCTCTTTCATATTTTTGCACTCGCGCGATGTTAATTTATGCAAAAGGGAGGAAAAGGCCGCGGATTCTGATTTCACAGGTGTTTAGTACATAACACGCGTCTTCTGAGAGAATGCAGGAAAATGAGACCCCCGAGGAACTAGGAGCCCAAAGTTTGAGCATTATCGATGAAATTTTTATGGTAGACTATATTAGAGATAAGAAAACTTTCATAACAGAACTTTTGTCCCAGAACCGTCGTTTAGGTATTTTCCGGTTCTGGATCCGGCTATGTCATATCTCAGCTCCCAGTGCAGCTAGAGCTCTCCGGTTTTTTTCAAAAAATGCGGAAAATTATTCTGAACAACTTTCCTATTCACACGGAAGAAATTGGATAACTTCTTCAGATCGAAAAAATTGAAAAACTGTTTTCAAAATCAGAAAATAATATGCCCTGGAAAGGGGACCCCCTGTTTACTGGATTTTTATTTCATTTTTAGAATCCCCATACTCTAGTTAGTTTAGGAAAAATTCAAACTAAGGGGTAGACCCGTGGCCTAAGCTTTCCGAAGCCAGAAACTGCCAAAAAGCGGCTATTTTTCATAAAAAGTCAAAGTTTGAGGTTCCAGAACTTCTAAATTGTGACTTCTACTAAGGTCAATTTGCCTTAAAATTACTTACATGGACACAAAAAACATTTCCAGGGATTTTGAGAGCATTCTGCGAACATAAATTTTTCAAGAATTTTTTTTATTTTTTGATGAAAAATAAATTTTTTTGGATAAAAATTAATGTTGACAGAATGCCCTCAAAATCCCTGGAAATGTTTTTTGTGCCCATGTAAGTAATTTTAAGGCAAATTGACCTTAGTAGAAGTCACAATTTAGAAGTTCTGGAACCTCAAACTTTGACTTTTTATGAAAAATAGCCGCTTTTTGGCAGATTCTGGCTTCGGAAAGCTTAGGCCACGGGTCTACCCCTTAGTTTGAATTTTTCCTAAACTAACTAGAGTATGGGGATTCTAAAAATGAAATAAAAATCCAGTAAACAGGGGGGTCCCCTTTCCAGGGCATATTATTTTCTGATTTTGAAAACAGTTTTTCAATTTTTTCGATCTGAAGAAGTTATCCAATTTCTTCGGTGTGAATAGAAAAGTTGTTCAGAATATTTTTCCGCATTTTTTGAAAAAAACAGGAGGTCTCTAGCTGCACTGGGAGCTGAGATATGACATAGCCGGATCCAGAACCGGAAAATACCTAAACGACGGTTCTGGGACAAAAGTTACGTTATGAAAGTTTTCTTATCTCTAATATAGTCTACCAAAAAAGTTTCATCGATAATACTCAAACTTTGGGCTCCTAGTTCCTCAAGGTCCTGCAATCTCTCAGAAGACGCGTGATAATGTTACCCGACTTTGCTGAGAAAATTAGCAGATTCTATAGTCTCCCGCGCTTGTTATATGCAAAAGAATCTCAAAAATGAAGTAAAAAATTTAAAAAAATTGTTTTAAGCGCTCTAATTTCGTTCAAAGGAGAGGGCCGCGACTTTTGACACTTTCCAGTGATAGACTAAGGTTACAGCCATATCATATCCAAAAATTAGCCAATTCTATAGTCTCCCGCGAAATTTGCATACAGTCAAGGTTTGAGCTTGAGTTTGATCTTTGATCTCATATAAAAAAACGCGGGAGACTATAGAATTGGCTAATTTTTGGATATGTTATGCCCATAACCTCAGTCTATCACTGGAAACTTTCAAAAGTCGCGGCCCTTTCCTAAAACAGAAGTTATCAGGTTTCAAAGTTTTTTGTCTCTCGTTTTTGAAAATCATGTTTTCATGAAGTCTCGATTTTCTCGAAAACTATTAACTTTTCGTGGGTGGTCCGTTCACAAAAAATGATTCTATACTCCTGGTTAACAACTTGAGCTACTTCATGGGGAACGAATATGTGATTTGCATAGCACGTGGTGGTCCCTACAATAAGTTACTGTTTGATCAATATTGCCCCTGTTCTGAGGGTTTTTATCGTGCCCCATTCAGTGTGAACTAACGCCACCACTACGCTCAAGCCCAAATAGATCACGCATTTCTGTACACAAGAATGGGTATTTTATCAAGATCACATTTTTCGTAAAATCACAAAAAACACTAAAATGTATAATTTTAAGAATAAAAGGTACGAGACCACAACATCTCTGAAATTTGTATGCCGAACACAGGTTAGAAGAAAATCGTGGAATTTAGGCTCACCGTGTATTGAAAGATCGTAAAGTTGGGATCCTCATAGCATTCATATCGGGATAAATTCGAGCCGTTCGGAGCATGTCCACTGAAATTTGCCATTTTTTTATATTTATTTATTCTTCGAAAATTTTAGTAAATAAAAAAGTTATCGAAATTGCTCACCTAGTCTCGGGCTCGGGTTGATCGTAACTGCAATTAATAGTTTTTTGTTATTACTTTGGTTTCAATGATGATAGGGGAAAAACAATAACAATAGAAACATACTCTGAGAAGTTTCCGCCCGCTTCATTCAGAATGTGCGTCACTTCTAGCTCGGACATCTGAAAATCAGCGCATTTTATTATATTTCTTTTTTTAAATGGTGAATTGTAGGATATGTTTGAAAATTAAAAGCAGGAATCTTCGCTAGATTTCACGCTGCAATGTTATAGCAATTGTCGGAAAAGTGCTAGACATACTAGTAAGAGTAGATAAGATGACTTTAAACGATCGAGATCAAGTCACAGAACTTTGATACTGTACTTTGAAGAATCGAGAAGTGAGAAGTGAAATGGCAAGTCAAGAAAGGGAGTTGACTCAGTAGAGGAAGGCATGATCAGGGGCAATTTCGAACAATATTCTGACTCTCTCATTTCTACATGCTCTCTCGCTGCGTCTGACCGGCGAGAAAGTGTAGGGAAGTGAAGAGAGTGCGACCAAATTCCCCCCAGAATCGAGTGAAAACTGCAGCCAATCAGGAGCGATGAGGGAGCGTGCGGAAATAGGAGAGCGAAGGGAGAAAGATAGACGAGTAAAGAGGAAGGATCGGTTACTATCGATCACTGGCCACGAGTTACTTTGTATTTCTGAGGGATGGTGAAATGATCAGTCAATAATCCCATGCGTTACATTAACATCGAAAGTGTTAGGACAGAGTAAATGCTGGAATCTTGTTGATGATTATGTTTCCGACTACATATTTCCGTATCAGAACAAGTGAAAACGGCATTCAGGTAGGTCGAAAAATAGAAAGCTTGCATGAGGCGATGCATGAGGCGAATGAGGCAGGGCGATATTTAGGGATGTGCAAAGCCTAAATAAATAGAGCTTTCGGTCAACATTTGTTAAGCCAAGCGATGAATGCGGACCGTACAATGTTTCCCCAGACCCAATAAACAAAGAATAATACAGAATGGAGCGCCATCTTCACAGAAAAGCCATTGGCATAAGAGGCGAAATGTGCAATAGCTGAAATAGTGCTCGAATAAAAAAAACTATCATCAAAAACGGAGGTACAACTCGGTCAGAAAAGGTACGCAATACGCTTTCGGCATCAGAAACAAATGATGCAAACTACTTGCTCGAACAACATCAACATTTGAAGCGACCATTCACGTGAAATGAATAAATACTTTCTAAAGTCAAGCTCCGCATCGTCAAAGGTAGTTCATCACTGATGTATACAAATCGCGCGCGCTCATGTGTAAACTATCGACAATGGTGGTGAGGGGGATACAGATCATAGTGTGGGAGGAGGAGTGTAGAATAACATTTGCTGGCGAATCGCGAAATAAGATAATGAGCGAATCAGACAAGGAGACGAGATGTTGTCTAAACTATCAGAGTGTATCATTGAAGAATACGAGGATGCGGTGGATGAAGCAGGATGCCCCAAGTAAGCGAAGTGAAGCGCAATCGAAAATAGATAAGAGCGATTTCTAAATAAGACACACTTGAAAACGTTGTACGTTTTGAAATTGACGATAGTTGCAATTACTTTTTGATATCGCATAAACTAACGCGCATTGGAAATAGATCGCGATAATGAGAAGCGGTGGGGGAAATCGCGACGACAATAACATCTTTTCGCGATTTCGCGAAAAAATTTCGGGAGAAATGCGAAATTAATGATTAATGTCGACTGATGCGACATACCGAAATTCTCTTGTCCAAACGAGAAAGTTCACATACTGCGAAGACAAGTCAAGCTCTTGTAGCGCTATTGAATACGATTAAACAAAGCTGTAGGAAAAGAAGGGCCAAATTTTGCCCAAGAATGGATTCAATCGCTTTTTCATAAGTGGGAATTCCTCGTGGCGATTGAATAGCGGTGACCGTCCCCCACACAGGCGAGACGCTTGTGACTATTTCTGTATCATCAATCGCTTTCTCACACTGTCTGACCGGTGAGAGATCAAGTGAAATGGAGAGACGCCGACTATTTCCGAATCGTCCCACATAAAAAGAGCGTTATTCGTTGAATAGCAGCGCCCCCATCAACAATGCCTAGGGGAGCGCTGATAGAAGAAAAGTGCGCGGACATTTCTACAATAAAGAGACAAATAGCCGTATTTTCAAGAGATATCGTTCGCGAAAATCATGGAAAAGGAAGTATAACGATCCTATTCAATAGCGCTAGCTTGACTTCACGAATCCTTAAAAAAAGATGAGCACGACTGATGCAGCGAATGGAAAAGTTGCGATCGCAAAATACATTTTTCGTCACTAGACTTATTTTGAAAAAATCTGCAAAAACTAGTATATTCGCCAGACAATCGAACAGTTTGAACAATTCCAGCTTGTTTGTCGCCCAAAATAGCCACGACCCGTATTGAACAGCGTCGATCAACAATGAAAAGCCGTGAATGGGTGCAATGTGCCAAATGGGCCGATGCACCGTCGTCTCTCCATTTAGCGTGCTCTCTCGTCACTCTGACCGATGTGGCAACATGAAAATGGAGATAGTTGCATCAACAAGTAGGAAAAATGTGCTCTTTGACAAAGAGCACGGAATGATCAGACAACAAATGGTTCCGGGTGCAGTGGCGAAGAACCTAACCGTTAGATATGTTTGACCTTTCGAGATATGAAGCGTCATTAAACCACGTCGGACACATTTTATTTCCCACTCACATCAGGACAAATTCAAAATCGGATACAACTTACCATTGTTGCTGACATTGAGTGTGCAGTAAGTAGCATACGAATGAACAGTAGCTATTTCAACATGGGATGATTCAGTAATTGGGTTACAGAGTGATCCACTTCTAGGGAACAGAAACAGAGGATATCCCTGTATCACATGATTCAACGGGGGTATCGAAACAGAAGGAAAGAATTTGGATCATCTCTGAAATCCACGTAACCTCTCCTAGGTCAGATAAACTAGGGTAACTGTGAAATGGAGAGATCCGGAAAAAAAGAAACGGATGAAAACTGCTGGTTAAGCGTTGTGAAGGGTTCTCTTTATTCGGGCCAGCACAGCTAGGGAGAGCGCAAACTGTGGAGGCACGTACAATCGCTCGAGCTGCAGTGAGGGGGTGGACGGATTACTGTTTAGAGAGGTGGTGTAGGGTGGGTAAGAGGCACAGACCAATTGAAAAGATTTTTTGCAGAATCAGAACCTCGGCCGAATCTTGTGCCTTTCGTATGGTGTCATATCTGACTCTGTTCTTAGCAAGGGCTGTCGGAATGAAGAATATCTCTTCGTTCCCCGTACACTCTCTTTACTCAGACCGCAGACAGACCATAAAGAATGAAGAGAATCCAGAGGAGGGGGCGTAATTGGCTACGGTTTAGAAAGAGGGATGAGTGAAGAAGAAGGAGGGAAGAGGAGTGTGGAGAGAAGGTAATCAATAATATCATGCCTTCTGATTCAGTTTCGAAGGCAGTAAAACAATGCTTAATTGGCAACTGTAAAAATGTACAGAGCAAGATGACGAACAGAGAATGAGTGAGTAATTCTGATGCAGAACCGTTGCTTATTGACAACCACCGATCGCCGTTGCAGTAGTCAGTAAGCTTCGTTCGGTCAACAAGGTGGGTGGGCAATAGTTGTGAGTAATAGTGCACAAGATCAAGAGTAATGCTCATACCGGCGCAGAATCAGAGTGATGCAGTGGTGTAGGTAATCAGTATTGCAGTAGGCGGAACTATTGTGCGTAATGATGAGTAACCGGAGGATTATGAAGGTAGATCAAGTTCAGGTATTAGGTTGCACAACCCCGCAACATCGGAACAGTAAATTATTCAATGATCCGAATGATAAAGAAAATTCTATAAGGGCAATTGTTATTGGTTGATACGGCTTAATAAATTGCGCAGTGAAAATATCCGTAATGAATAGGAATAGCTCAAATAAAGGATCCGAGCCGAGAGTTTCAAAGGTTGTCGATTTTCCGCCACCGCAGAGCGCACAAATTAACTCCCGACCCCGGTCATTTGTGTGATTACTAAAAGTGGGGGCGACTAGGGGTAGAGATGATTCTCTCTCGAATGTGCCTGGTTTCTCGCCGGTTAGATAAAACTAGAGAGTTCGTCGCATGAAGAGAACCAAAGGGCATCCCCTTTGATTAATTAAGCGATCACTAGAATAGAATCTACGTCCGGAGGCGCAGACAATCTCACGGAATGAAGAATTAACCGACTCTCTCATTTTTCATCGATCTCTAGCTTCTCTGTCCGATCAAAGAGCATTGGGAATGAAGAGAGCGAGAGGATTGTTCTCGAAGATTTCTCGGAATGAACCGTGAGTGTGCGCATTTAATTATTAAAAATTGTGTGCGGTAGCATTTTGCGACTATTCCAAGGAATGAATCTAGATAACCACAGTGAAACAAAACATAACTATATTTCATGAAGAGCATAAAAGTGACCGATCGCAATATAGATAATATGCGGTGCTCACAGCAGTTTGTGGCCAAACCGTTTCACGAAACACGGGAAATGATGACAATCAAAGAGGAAACGAGACAGAAAATGACCAAAAACATCTCGAATCTCCAAATCTTCAAATCTTTCATCGTATCCAAACTCGTCTGATTACCACGACATCCGCCGGAAACGGACATAGAAGATCAGCTAAGCTCCGCTCTCTCAAAACTGCACACTCTCTCGCGCTCTCTGACCGACGAGAGATCGCGCGAACAGGAGAGACGATGATCATCCTTCTGCTGATCCTATCAGGAACGCGCAGGCGCAGAACCGACTCTCTCCATTTCGCACACTCTCTCGTCTTTTCTCTGACCTCTCTGACCGTCTCTCTGATCGCCACGCTCTCTCGCCGCACTTCCGGTGCTAAATTCGCATTACAAACGACGCTGCAGAAATGGACGGAGGAGGCGAAAACGTGATTGAGCGTCTGACTCTCTCGCTTTTGCCTGCTCTCTCGCCCACTCTGACCGGAGAGAGAGCGCGCGGAATCGAGAGACTCCCTGTTAGATGTGCTCGTGTATTCGCCAGACAATGAGTTGTTCTTCTGGCTACAAGGGGTAGGGAGCATCTCGAGAAGTGATGGGGAAATGCGGGGTAGGTGGTCGGGGATAATGGCATTGTGTGTGTAGACTGAGGAATCTTGAGTATGGGTTGCGGTGAATTGTGGGGTTCAATAAGAGAGTCTAAATTGGTAGACAAAACAGAGAAAATGTGATAAGAGCTTCATCGGGCGTGTATTTTGAACGTAGCAGATGTGAGGTCAGGCAATTAAGGATTCGTTCAGAACCTTTAAAAAGCATTTGAGCAGAAAGAAAATGGATAAAATTCGGTGAGAAGCTGTTTTTAGCTGTTGAGAACATTAGAATGAATATGAGAGGATGCACTGTCCGGTGCCTCTTATACATTAGCTCATGCGGTCAACGAAACAAAAGCATCGTGTTGCATGGTACAAACGAACAAGCTCTCGCAACGGAGCAAATTTAGGAGACGAATACCCGAAGAGGCTAGTAACTCTAGTACAGACATCATTAATCAAATTCCATGTTTCGAAGATCGTTGAAATCATCGAAATTGCATGTATCTAAAATGGGCGACAATGGTCACGTACCGCACTGATCTCTTCATGTGAATTCACTTGCGTTACTATCACTAGAAAAGTATATAAGGCACCACGACTAACTAAACTGTGTGTATACTACAAGTATGAAACTGAATTATGTAGCACATAAGCAGAGGGCTTTTGTTCGTCATACGCTGAAGTCCAAAAAAATAGAAATGTTCACCGAAAAAAAAATGCCTATCGCAAATCGGCACGTATACCGCCCGCGATCTCTACCTCTCCTCCTTAGGTAAACGCGACTATGTTTTATCTGTTCCGATCGTAAACTGACTACGATTGACTACTTCCGGTCGTTAGCAACGAGTGGGCGATTTTCGCTGCTGCAGAGATTAACTACCGCTTGCGGATGTTTCCGAACAGGATCTTACAGAGCAGAGAAAGTGCAGAAACGAGCACACGCAATGGAAAATTACACGATTTTTAGCTATTTCAGAAACGGCAGAACCGCCTTACGCAATGAAACTGTTGACGTAGATATGAATTGTATCGAATATGAAACAACCTAGTTACTTGATCTGATTGCACCAGGTATTATTTCCGAAAATAACGATAATTTGTGATCACACGGCGCAAATTTGTCGACTCTATCTCCCCCCCCCCCTCCGCTCGCTCGCTCGCAGTGTAGTATGCACACTGTCGCTAATTTGCTGCGTGCGTCGCAGATAATGCAGTCACACTCTCCATTTCCCCCGCTCTCTCGTCTCTTTGACCGGTGAGAGATCACCTCAAATTAAGAGAGTCATTTTGGGCACAGTCGCGTTGTTGATTTCGCATCGTTCCAACCGATAATTTTCCTACCTGCACCAATAAAGTTCCCGTACCGTAAATTAGGCGATTGAGAAACAACTGCGGCAAAAAAGGCAAAAATGAAAGCCCACGGCCGGGATCGAACCGACAATCTTCTGATTAGAAGTCAGACGCCTTATTCATTAGGCCACGCGGGCTCATGGTTCTTCTCCGCGCACTTTTACACGTTTTTTTCTTTCTATGATGCAGAGTTTTTGTGAAGATTCCGTGTTTTTGTTTCTCTAATTGTAACTGTGCTTATCAATGAATTATATCTGGTTTATTCCTCATTTGGATATCGATATGAACTCAGCTACAGGGCCGGAGTCGGAATTCCCGACCATTCTCGGGTTCTGTCTAGCTCAGAAATGGAGCGATAGTTGGCACGAGGCGGGGCAATTGTTGTCGACGATGTCGTTAGTGTTCTCCGTCTCGGTACTCCGACCTGCAATCAATAGGAATGATCAATGCTATCTAGATTCTCGACCGACTAGAGAGCATTGCGAAGTGAGAGAGTCAGTCGATTGTTCAGTTGTTTTTTTAGCTAGCGTAGAAGCTTTTCACAAGCGCAATAATAGCATAGAGTTGGTGTAATAATTATAGAAATGTAAAAGAAAAACGCTTCCCAATCGATCAACTGTTCACGTTGATCTAACGCTAATCACTTCCAAAGCTTTCTCACGTTGCATGATTGGACTTCCTTCTACATTTTCACGTCGCATACAGTATACATTAGAGTTCGCAAAACGTGTAGCCGTCTCTTCATTTCGCACACTCTCTCACCCGCTCGGTCGTCGATAGTTTGTGTTAAATGAAGAGACGGCGGTATCATTTCTCGAGCTCTAGACTGCGGGTCGTATTTCGATCCAAACATCTCACCAGCATAACCCTGCACGTTTTGCCTGCACGGGCCTCCACGAAAACTTCGCTTTCTGAATTTTATTTTTGAAATTCATGAAAAATGAAGTAGATAGGCGTAATCAGCATTAAAAACTACTCCTGGTACCATACTAGCTCAATTTTAGCGATTTCCATTGTCGAGAAATTCATGAAAACCCGATATCGACGTGACGCCGTCTAGAGCCAACGGGGGTCTAATATGAAAAATGACCATGCCCATCATTATCAGCACCCTCGAGAACCCCGGTTTACTAAGTTTGAGAAAATCGAATATTTTTTGCTGTGCCGGATCCTTTCTGATTCACTCGATTCTTACGCGGACGGCTTCATATAAAATTTTAAGAAAACAAAACCGTATCGATATCATTACAATCACCGTAATTTTCGCGGGAATTCAATTGTTAATAAAAATAAAATCAGTTCGTAATTCGGATTGACCCTTTCCACCACCGTACACTGGTCGAGTTAGTTAGTTGACTGCGGCAACTCTGCGTATATTGCAAGCGTCTTCAGAGTATCCTTTGTATGCCGCCCTCTTTGTAGCTGTTATCCCTTTTTAATTTCGAATTGTGTTTACCCTTGACGTGCGCCAGTAATCGCTGTTGCAGTGGCAAGGCGTTGCTCCGTCCGAACGCCCATTTCCCCGACTTGGCGGAGGCGAAACCGGTCGACCGTCCGTTCTCTCCATCGCAAGATGACGTCAGAAGCGTCCTCATCGGTCAATCTTCTCGACACAGGTCAGTAAAACGATCCGTTCCTTAACCCCAATCGATCCCAAATCGGTGACCTTGTCTGTGCCTAACTGGTCAAAGATTGAATGCTTGATTAGTCGATCGGATCTCTACTTTTTGCTCCGTCGGTTTTCAGTTAGAAAAAAATGCATTGGCCTATAGCGAGCAGTTCTCGATCATTCACCGGTTTCACTGTCCATTTATCGTTCGGCTTTCCTCTTTCGTTTCCCCTCTTCTCCCGATTCCCCCTCCTCTTCTCCCCCTGTATTGCATACAAAAACAGGCACGCAAGTACTCTCTGTGTTTGGTCGGCGCAATTCGATCAATGAAATGCACACCACTTTAGTTTCGTCGGGAAGTATACTGATGCCTGTAGTTGGGCCACCTTCCACTGTATTGATTTAAAGTCTTATTATTAAAAAAAATACTGGTCGCAGTGTCGTAGTTTCAAGTAGCTTCAAGTAGTAGTTGATATTTTTATTCAATTGTTATGCAGATTTAATGAATTTCACTGATGTTTATCCGCATCTTGCAATATTTAATCCTCTCAATCAACAATGCCTCAAATATGCGAAAATCTCGTGCTTGCTTGTGCTGACTTGAGTTATCGCCGCTCTTGTGTCCAATCGTTTCGTATGCCCAATATAGTTTGTTGTGCGGATCAGACTGATAAGATACGCTTATCACCGGCATAGAATGACAGGTAAAGTGCCCATCTGCGAATTCCTCGCAACACAGATTGACGTAGAGTGATAATGATTATGGATACACTTTTTTTTAAAGCTATTATATTTAATTTTAACAGTTTTATAAATCTAGCTAAGAATCAGTGAGCGGTGCACTCTTGTGAGAGTAGTACACTTTGAATGATGGAAATGTGACATGACATCGGTTACCCCGACAATTCATAGCTCTTTTGGTCGTCAAGTGTAAGTCTACGTGGCGCGAAACTCGCACTAGAAAGCCAGGAGAGGACCAAAACAATGTAGTGTGCGTACTTTGTAGCTTATTGCCATGTGTTGTAGTGGCGCATTTCCGGAGAATTATTCCGATAAAAATTGGAAATTATAGCGAAGTGTTATGAGCCGCATCTTGCGTTAGTGTAAAAATGCTCGCGATCATCCATATCATATTTCACCATAACATTATAATAAGCTGTTTGGATTGACAAAATCGGGGTAGATTCCTCTCTATGTAACAAAAACAGGCGTAATTTAGGAAACATTAAATTTGAATAAGGCTTGAATTAGTTTCTTTTTGTTATTTGTTATCTTCTTTATTCGGCAATTCCTCAAAGAAGTATTTTTCATTCTAATTCCCATTCTGTGCAGCCTTTTGCACGCTCTGATCGGCGCTCAAATTAATATCTAATGCGCAAGGTTGAGATATCATCGTTATAATTGCAGCCTCGGTCGGCCCATCGATGGCCGCTGCCTCCTCTCCATCGGGCTGTTCCGTGGTCTCGGACGTCGATCGGGCGTCGCCGTTCCTGCCCGCCTCCGCCCTCAACAACTCGTCCTGTCCCTCCAGCCCCTCGCCCTACCTGCGACAGATCGACTTCGGAGGTACGGTAGAGTCAGTTGGCGATTGGCTGATTGGGATACGGTAGTCAGGAAATGATCGATTGATTAGGATTCGATAGTCAGGGGATGATCGATTTATTAGGATTCGATAGTCACGGAATGATCGAGGGTATTGTCCGATATCATTATCTTTCCTTGCAGCGTCGACCTCTCGCTCGTCGCTCGACTCGACCCGCGGTGGCGGCCCCGATTTCGGCGAGCAGTTGGCACAGAATGTGTGTTGCTTTCTCTTCTTCTGCGCCTATTAGCCGCCCGCGACTGGCCTGCGCAAGTTTGAAGAGTCCTTTCCTCCCTTTTCGATAAAAAATGAGTAACAGATTATGTGTTTCTTAAAAAGGCGCAAGTTTCTTCAAGTAGAACGAAGAAGAGAAAAACCTCTCGCAAAAAATCGCTTAATCAAATTTTGTATTTCGTCTTTCGGCTTGTTGAAAGGGTCGAGATAGTTTGAAACCATACATGAAAAAGCTAGTGGAAAACTACCTGGAAATTGAAAACATAGCCTGCTTTTAAGGTTTTCGACGACACGGTATGTTACCTGCGATTCGCAAACATACCCCGCATTCATAGAATTATTCTGTTTCCAAGGTCTTTTTCATAAACATACCCCGCTTCCGGCGGATTTTGTCACCTAACTTTTTCATGTATGTTTGAAACCATCTTCAATTTTTATGAGAGTGTCACTACCGAAAAAAAGAGCAAGCAAAGCAGTGAATTATAGCAGAATCTTGGAGTCGTGAAAAGCAGTAAATTGAGATTTCCTAGATAAACGCGGCTGGATGTATTGGTCCATTGTGTCGGTATTTCACGCCATTTCAAAGCACGATTTGCAAGTTGACGCGACCACTTACAGTAATTTGGTGTAGTAAATGTCGGCACATACGCGGCAACATGGGGGGGAATATTTAATTTTTAAATTCCTCAAATTTGAATTGGCGAGCAGTTGTTAAGCGAGTTGACTGTCAGTCTGAGTGGATACTCAGCTGACCGGGGCCGGTGTTTTGGTCGGGGCTGCTAGAAATTGATTACGGTGGTTGATCCATATTGATCAGTGGGCGGAGTCTTGCTTTTGCGTGGACCCCAAATGCCGTGTATTTGAAGCCATTTGTTTTTTACTGAATAAAACCAGTCCTCGTTCGGCAACGGTGGTGTGCGATTGCAGGCAGGCGTACAGTACCGGCGGCGGCGGCGCACCAACTCGTCCGACTCGTCGGGCAGCGACGATGGCAGCGTAGGCGGCGTATCGCACGTGTCCTCCATCGGTGGTGAGTGCGACGACGTTTGGGAAAAGTCGCCTCGTAGGACGCACCACCGATCACACAACGAGCAATTCCAGGCCTCTCGCGCTGCCAAGACAATGATGAGGACGCGGAGGGCAGCCGGAAGACGAGCATGGTGAGGAATACGATGGTGGTACGGGGTGTGAAATGACAGATTACGGTAGTGGTGTAGGGTGAAACATCAGAATGCGAGGTGGCTGAGCGGTGCCGATGTATAAGCGATTCTCACGGAACAGTGTGCGTGGGAGCGGGTTAGGTTTCACGCACACTTGAATTGGAAATGAGGGCGAGAGGGTGTTGAAGAGACTGCGTACAATACATGGAGCGAGAAGAGAAAAAGTAAGGAAATCTGTTTAAAAAATAAGGAATACGGTTAAAAAGAAAAATGAGGAAACTTGGTCGAGATGAAACCACATAGTCAAAATTCGCAGTATGAAGTGTAATTGACGCAGCACGAGTTAACCGGGTGAAAATATATGGCTTTCAGAAGTCGTATTGGAGCGCAAACAAGTGCACCGAGTAGGGAAAATAGCGGCAAAAGGTTTGCTGTCCGCAGGATTCGAACCTGCGCCCACAGAAGTGGACTGCGACCTGAACGCAGCGCCTTAGACCACTCGGCCAGAACAGCTCATGTTCTCTGTCCACCAGGCGCACACCATCTCTCCCCCCCCCCCTCGCTCGCACTAATGCACACGGCGCCAGACGGTTAGAGATGGGGAACAACACACGAAAGTGAGAGAGAGAGAGACGGCAGGGGAAGAGAGTGGGGAATCTCGTCTTTCAGTGGCGATACAGCACACGCAACCCTTGTTTGAAACCTAGTTTTCTAATTACGGTAGTGTCAATCAATCAATAATTCTAGCCGTCCGTTCACGAGAGTTCTTTTTTATTGTTCTTTTTTCCTCAGTAGGACATACAGTGTTGAAAACGGTGGCAAGATCCTACTCAAAACGATTACACTACTTCCATATATGATATTCAGTCGGATTACGGTAGTTTAAATCAATCGATATTCCATTCAGGAGACGCCGATCCGGCAGGCGGACATGCCGCGCGGCCGCCTCGCCAACATCCGGCGGGAGTCCAGCTGCACGCCGAGCGATGAGGTTTGTTTTTGTTTTTTATTGTTTAAACAATTTAATTGCAAAACGCACAAAACAATGACGATATTGAAATCCGTGGCAGTTCCAAATTAATCTGTGAAAAGATGAGCACTGCAAGAAGTAGGGAATGATGTTGCACGAATCATGCGGGCGAAAATGAGCAGTTTTTTTTATTTCATTGTAATTGCCAGCCATACGAATAAACCACTTTATTGTAATGCCTTGATAATTGTATTCTGTTAATGCAACAGCCAAATTCAGATGGCGCACGAGCGGCTGACGACGGCCGGTATCCAGGTGTCGTCCGGCTGGGACGACGCGTTGAGGATCGGCGGCGACGACGATGAGGTTGCAGCAGCAGCCGCTGCAGCACCTGCTGCAAGCAGCAGCGCTGCTGCCAGTCCGGCTGCAGCAGCAGCCGCGGCAGGCACTGCAGCAGCAGTGCCTGGCAGCAGGGATGAAGAGGTGCGTTTTCGACTGGGTAAAATATCTTAAAAAAAGAAAATGTGATCTGAAACTGATAGCTGTGGTGCAGTGACTTGAAATCGAACAAATGATTTTGTAATTGATATATTCGGCTTGTAAGATAATAGGTGAGCTTGAGGACCATGTCAGGATCAATCCAAGAGGAAGTCTTTGAGGAAAGTAGCATAAGTGTATCTCGAAATGAGCGGGACTACTTTAGAGCTTTCTAATTATTTGTGAATGAATACATAAGCCACAAATTTGGAAGGAGTAGTAAATGTATGACTATTGAATTCTGCTTAATTGCAATAGGAAAATATAGCGTGTCTTGTAATAGCGGTGCAACGCGAAACATGCGGGTGCAAATTTTGAATCAAACCAACTTTTTGTTTTCTACCGTACCCTCCAATTATCGACTCCGTTTCAGTTGGTGATGCGACGCCGCGCGCCCTCCGCCTCCGCCTCATCGTCGTCGACGTCTACAGGTGAGTAATAGATGAGAGATGGACGGTCTGTCTCTCCTCGTTTTCCGCACTCTCTCGCTCCTCTCTGACCGATGAGAGTGTGCGGGAAATCAAAATACGGGATTGCGAGAACTGTAATAATATTTATCTTTTTTCTTGTCAATGAAAGGTGAAAAAAGTTATGCGAAATAAACCTAAAATGCAACAAAAATGGTTTTTGTTTACTAATTTCTGTGATTTGCTATGATTCATGAGGAAATAATGTGAATATTTATTTTATTTTATTCATTCTAAAATAATTTCTCAGCCAATCTCTCGGAGCTGTCGATCTTCACTCAGACGTGGATTCCTCACTCGTGTTCACCCTCACCGACGAGAATGAGCGAGAGTACGAAGGTACGGTACTTACACTCCTCACCTACCAATGTCATCGTTTTTTGGGTTGCGGATCGGCGGAGTGGATATCGTGAACAAAAATTCGGCGCACCGCCGTTTGCGGGTCTGCGTAGTGTTACTTTTTACAACTGCGGATCGCCGGACCCGGCCTTTTGCGGATCCCCGGGAAACTATGACATGGAATCTCACCAGTGGGTAGTTGGAAGTTTGAAGTATTGGATAGGGTACGATAGAACTAGGATCTGGTGGATTGGAAATATTATGTCTGATTTTGGTTGATTTTTTTCTACTCGGAACCTTTCTACTCGGGTTAATGTGTCTCATATAGAAACTGTAGGAGGTGTAGATATGGCGATGCACGAAACACGCGGGTTCAAAACATCAAAACTCAGTACCTGAGTAATCTAGATTGATTATGGAATTACAGGTAGTGTAGCTGCATGTCAATTGAAACATTGTATAATAACAATAATAATAACAATAACAACAACATGCAATAACAACAACCCTCATTGCAGCAGTGCTACTCTCCCTCGACGCAGAAGATCGTCCGGCCGAACATTCCCTACTCCCCCTCGCCCTCGCCCACGGCCTCGCCCACGAGGAAGCGCCTGATGACGTGAGTTGTGGTGCGGTGGTGTGAGGGCGACGAATCCGAATGGCGTAGTGGGTGCAGTGATGAAGTCGACGAATGTTAATGGCGTAGTGGTGTAGTGGAGTGGGGAGGATGACGATTCCGAATGGTGAAATGATTGCAAGCAATCAAAATGTCGATGTTTGCTGATGTAGCAGGCTGAGCAGTGGGGTGGTGTACTGCTTGCAATTCCGACGACGACCTTTCCCAAATCACCCCCTTGCAGTGCACGCAGTCAGTCGCCGATCGCGTCGCGCTCGGCGCTGAAGCGCCGTGTGGACGGCCTGCCCTCGTCGCCCGTGTCGATGAGTGGAGGAGGGGGAGGAAGTCCGATGATGATGATAGGATCAATGATGGAAGGAAGAATGGGAATGCTGCAAGGTGAACAACATTATTATTCTGGCTAAACAATTTGTTATTTGTTTTCGAGTAGTGACTAGAGACTTATCGGATAACATCTAATGATCTAGCTATAGTAGTACTCGTGAAGCAGGAAAGCAGCTACTTGTGAACATTTGATCAATTTTTCTGGTGTAACCCGCTATTTATACTTTTATAGTTTATTAATTATGAAGTGAACGCAGGTTCGAGCAACGGGTGCTCCTCCGCCTCCTCGTCCTTCTCCTCCTCCTCAACGTCGACCGCATCTTCCGCCCAGCCACCGCCCGAGAAGAGGTCGTGCCCCGGAGGAGCGATGGGCGGGGGAGGATATGTGAGGAATAGGTGAGACGATATGAAGAAAAAAGGAAATGTAGTAAGTACATGGTGGATAGAAGTTTTAATAATTTGCCAAAAGGAAATGGGCGTGACTACGTGAGGAACAGATGGGGTTAGATGTGTTGGATGTAGAGTATTGTAAAGCTGGGGACGATCAATAACATGGAAGATAAGTGTGACTTGTTTCTAAGTGTTTTGTGGTTTTGGGAATTGGGAGATCGACCTTTTCTGTGCTTTTTGATTTTACTGTGACATTCATTTCAGAAAAACAACATGCACGAAACTGCATCCACTATCTTGCATATCTCATTAGCGATAAAATAACAATAATAAAATAAATATAAATTAAATAAATTATCTTCCTCCCTCGAAGCACGTGCCCAACTGAATCCAATAGCTTTTATAGCTTATTTAAATGAAATAATGATAATAAAAAAAATTAACCTTATTTTTTCTCAGCACCTCCCCAACTGAGACTAATAGCGTTTATGGCTTATTAAAATGAAATAACAATAATAAAATAAATTTAAATACAATAATTAATCTTCCAGCACCTCCCCGCTGGTGACGATGGACGCGCGTGGGCAGGCCGCTGCACTGGCCATCCGCCGGCACTCCCTCTTCCTCGTGGATCCGGAGATTAGGCGAGCGAGGTGAGTGTGCGGGTGCGGGCGACGTTTACTAATTGAAAATTTCTCTTAGAAAAGTCTGATTTTTTCGACTTTTCTAAGAGTGCAGATTTTGTGATGCACGGATGCTATTACATGTTCTGAATTCTTTATCAGAGATGGAAGCTCATGGTCGTTGAAGCAAACAATAAATTGCATAAATCAATTTGATAAGGCCCGGTACATTACGGTAGCGACTTTTCATTTTGATATGCGGGTGCCCGATCGATAAATCGATACCTACAGTAATCCATACCGTAATCCTGCAGCACCGATTCGTACTCGGATATGGACCCGGCGGCTGGGGGCGGAGCGAACGGCGACACGCGCGACAGCGGCGACTCGATCAGCGAGCCGAGCAGTGTGCTGGTGAGGACGACGTTTACCAAATTCGAACTTCCTCTTTGAAATGACCAAGTTTTCGGAAGGCGACGTTTCCCACACACAACACCACACCATTGCAGATGCCGGTGGGCGACGACCCATTCGACCCGGACGCGCTGCTGTTCCGCGCGCCTAGCGTGCCGCCCCCGCTCAGCGTCGGCAGCAACTGCAGCAGCGTGAGTGTGGTGTAGTGGCCGGTGCACCGGGTGCAGCCTGCAAGGCGACCTTTCACAAACCACACCACATTTCGTTGCAGAAGTACGAGACGGCGGCGACGGATGCGGACGACACGAAGAGCACGATCGACGGAGAGGAGGAGAAGATGGATGAAGAGGTAAGGTAGGGGGAAGGGCGATCGAGAACTGATTTATAAGGGTAGAAATGTACCGTTGTTGAGGTAAACAATAACTATGTTCTTCCTATTATTTTTACTCCATCTTTCACGGTGCGAAAATGATCAGCGTTTGAGAGCAAAGTATATAACACAACCCCTGATTCTCACCGAAATGCAATAAAGGTATACGCTTTAAAAAAAAAATCCACATAACTAGTTCGTGTATCTCTGAGAGTCTCTAAGTTTGAGATTACGGTAATTTATTCATTATCGATTTCAGGACCCGAATCTGTCATCCTCATCGTCGTCCTCGCTTCTGGACAGCGTGAAGAAGATGGAGGACGACGGCACACCACCGGAGTGCAGCGGGAGCGATGACGTTTCTCTCAAGGAAGAAGAAACGCCCTCGGCGGCCATGGAAGAGTAACGCGTGGTGTGGTGCAGTAGGAAATGGCGCCCTACATTTTTTTCGTTATCGGTTTATAATATTCGCTCAATTCTTGCTTGTTTATCATGTCCTTTCACTATGATTGTGCTACAACTGTTCTCGTTATAATTGTACGGTATTGTAATTCAAGTTACTCCTAGGAAATGGCTAATTCTCGTGTGTCATAGTAGGTTTGTATGCTATGAGCATGTTTTTCGATGACACTTTTCCCCCATTTTGCTAATACGGTAGAAGTATCGATTGATGATCACACTATCCAGTATCCCCCTCCATCTTTCACTTTCCATCTTTCATCATTATTGATATAGCTAGGATCTTACGATTGCTCCACACAATTCATTTCTATAATTTAGAACTGAGGCAGATTTAATGATTGTTGCCAACAGATGCCTCTCTTTTGTTAGTTCTCAATGCATGGTCATCACAAATTTTCAATTTCGCTTCATCAAATTTGTTCGCTGAACACACAATCATGCCTTAAAGAAGTACACTTACGTTGTCGTATTCTCAGAATTTGGATAAAAATGATTTTTAACTAGTGTGCAGCGAATTGATAAACGTTGTAATCGTGTGGTGTGCCTACCTTAATCAACAGATGGGGATGAATGGCTACTCAGCTAATTGAACGCGACGGTCAAGGTCATATCCTTGTCTCGGGGTTACCTCCGTGTTGCCTGACAGTCTCACCTTTCTATTACCAGTCTTCATAGGGCTAGTTAGTTGGAAACGCGTTTTGACCTTTCCCATTCCAATCAGTAAACGTCATAGTATGGTGTGGTACCTGTTCTATTAGCGAAATTTTGCGAAAGTTGCCGCATATTCTATTCCCCGGGAATACGATAGAATTGATTTATTCGACTTAGCACTTTCTGTTTAACAAAATGTCCGCGATAGACTACGAAAATAGCATCATTTTCCTCCGTGCTAACCCTCAGTCAACACGGGATTTGCCCATTTTCGTCCCTCATCTAATCGTCATCTTATCTGTGACACGTGCAAACATGGCGCATACGCTGACCCTCTCCATCTGCACACGTATCCATCGCACAATAACGGCTTCTTGGCACGTTGCCGCGCATGTTCTGTGGTCTTAGCTCCGCCCCCTTTCTGTGTGACTCCGCCCCTTTCCTTGCAGGGCGGTATGAGGCTACTCGTGGCCTCTCTTCTGTTTCTCATCATCGGTTTCACGGGTATGAGTTAGAATTGATTTATTCGACCGCCTTCATTCAATTTAGCGCTTTCTTTTTTGGCGAAAAATATCCGCAATAGGCTACGAAAAGTCATCATTTTACAGCGACAGTAATGGCAGACAGCGACGAGAAAGGCAGAGCGCGAAGGAAGGCGCCGGCGCCCGAGGAGCCCGTCATCGTCGTGGGAGGTGAGAAACGGCGCCCGAGAGGTGGTGTAGAAAGGGAAAGGGCGCCTGCTGAAAAATTGACAGTGTTGGGAGGTGAGAAACGCCGGGGGGTGGTGCAGGAGTGGGAAAGGTCGATGGTAAAAACATCGACAGGCGACGTTTGGGTAATGTCGATCCTTTCCAGGCGGTCTCGCCGGTCTCTCCGCCACGCTTGAGGCGGTGAAGCACGGAGCGACCAAGGTGATCTAGTGTTTCATTAAACAAGCAAAGGATAGAATGATCTGACTCTCTCACTTTCTCATGATCTCCCGCTTCTCTGACCGACTAGAAAACATTGCGAAATGGGAGAAATTGCGAAATTAGTTTGATTTTTAAATGAGCGAATTTTCGAGCATAAACAGTAGAAAATCAATCTGGAAATGCGAAATTTAGCTTATTAAAACAAAAACAAATAAACAAAATCCTTCGTAGGTGATCCTGATCGACTCGGAGAAGTCGCTCGGCGGTAATTCGGCCAAGGCGAGCAGTGGTGAGTGCGGCGGTGTGGTGTGCATTAGTAAACGTCGCCATCTCGAAATATTGAACGTTTTCAAGAGGAATCGTAAAAAGCGTGCAGTGATATTAGTCGCACTCTAAAAAGTTTGAAAGACGGTCGAATTTTCGAGCATTCGTTAAAAAGCGTGGTGTAGCAGTGATAATAGTCGCACTCGAAAAAGTTGGCATTTCCAAGATTAAGTATTATATTGGTAAGCGTCGCCCTGCAGCACACCGCATCGTTGCAGGCATCAACGCGTGCAACACGCCGACGCAGGAGCGCATGGGCATCGAGGACTCGACGGACCGGTTCCGCGCCGATACGATGTCTGCCGGGGACAGGGAAAACGATGAGGGACTGGTGGACGTGCTGGTGAGTGTGGGGTGGGAAACAATCCCCGAGGGGTGGTGTGAAAAGGTGGGAAACGTCGCCCGAAAGATGGTGTGAAGAGGTGGGAAACGTCGCCTGAAGGGTGGTGTGGCCAGAAGTAGAGTTGCCCATGAGAGTTAGGGAGGAAGTCCTACTAGGAAGTGAGATGTGGTGTAGTCTAGAGTAAACGTTCATTCTTTCACAATTTCTTAATATTTTGTTATGTGCCGTATTTACTTTCATTGTCAGTAGGGAAATGTGGCAATGTAAGCTTTTCGACCGTGGTGCGTGGTGTAGTAGTAAACGTCGCCTTCTCAGGTGGAAGAGTCGGCGGCGGCGATCGAATTTCTCGAGGAGGCGGGCGTCGATCTTGGCGACATCAATTTGTGTGGAGGCCACAGTGTGCCGAGAACGCATTGGTGAGCATTATCTTTATCCGTTCTTTTTTCAATAATCTTAGCGATTTTCTTCTTCTACGATTTCTTCTACGATGGTTTTCGCGTAATTGTAAGCATTAACGGTATTTGGGATTCATTCTTTTGGCACGTCATTTATGGGACATCATATACAAGCCGAATTCTTCAGTTACAACTCTAGTGAATGATAGGCGAACTGTGAATATTGAACGTGTACTGTACTTCCAAATTACGGTATGAGCCGTGTGTGCAATTTATTGATCCGCTCATTCGCAGGATTCCCTCGCCGAAGGAGGGCAAACCGCTGCCCGTCGGGTTCGGCATCATCAGCGCACTCAAGAAGAAGGTTAGTGTGGTGGTGTACTAGAACGTCGCCTGTCCAATTTCGATAGGCGACGTTTCGAAATTTTGTTGAGGAGAAATAGTCGAGATTGTGGCGAGGGAATGTCACTACACGTTGCGCGCCTCTCGCCATGCGCCGCCATAGCTCAGTCGGTTAGAGCGTGGGTCTAATAAGCCCAAGGTCGCAGGTTCGACCCCTGCTGGCGGCAAATTTCTTTTGCCACTTTTTAACGCATTTCTTTTACAGATCGAGGCAATCCAGAAGGAAGATCCGGAGAAAATAACGGTAACTTTTAATTGTTTTAATTTTTATTAATTAGTATATACAGTTGATTATAGAGTTGCACTATAATGTTTCGGGGGGAATTGTGGTGTGGCGCAGTAGATTGTCGACGATTAGGAATCGTCGCACACTGAGATTAGCGGCAATTAACATACATTCAGATCCTACTGGAGACCCGCGTGCTCGGTCTGGTCAGCTGGAACGAGTTCATCACGGGCGTGCGCGTGAAGGGCGCCGACGGCAAGTCTGGTGAGTGTGGTGTGTGGTGTGGATTAGGAAACGTCGCATTAGTTTATAGCATAGATGTCCAAGGAGGGCCGCAAATAATCCCCTACCATGGTCCAAAATGGGTTGGTAGGTCATGGTGGGCCAAGACCAAGCACCATCCCAATCGGTTCTACAGAACCCCTAGTTACCGTATATGGCTACCACACCATGACCTGCCAACCCATGTTGGACCATGTATCCCTTATAAATGGGTAGGGGGGTTGTTCGAAAGTTGAAGTGAAGGTGAAACTTATTCGACATTCGCATTCGTCCCTCTCCCCCCCCTCTCGATTCCCTCATTTCTGTCGGTGTTGTGCTGCGCTGCGTGCGCCCCCCCCCTGCGGGCCGCGTGTGCATCTATAGTTTATTGTCACTATCTGCATTGCAATGTTGTTGTGAATGGTGTGGTGTGGCCGACGATTGACGTCGCACTCATATATTATGACTACATCGTGCAGTTACATTAAAATTTAATTGTGGGTGGTGTTGTGTGGCCGACGATTAGGAAGCGTCACATTGCAGCCGAGATCAGCGGCAAGGCGGTGGTGCTGACGACCGGAGGCTTCTCGGCGGACAAGGTACGATAGTGGAGTTACTATTGATTAAATGATAACAATACATTGACCGTTCATTGAGAAAACCAAGAAATACATGTTTCAGACTAGGTGATTGTGGGTTACACAACCAGCACTAAATAGTTTTCGAGTTGCTGCTGTCAATGCGATTCGGACTCCTTCGTTTTAAAATAGAAAAAAAATATCTGTGAATCAATCATTGATTAGACTAGATCATACTTCCTATATCCTTGGTTTTAGGGGACCTAATGCAGAATAACAATAATAGTGGACAAAGTTCGATATTTAGAGATATTGATTGCATGCTCATTTACCCTCATTTACCGTTCGTTTAAGAAAAACCCAGAACGAAATTTTTTTTAATTTATTTTCATGATAAAAAATTATTTTTGATCATAATTCGCAGGGCGAGGATACCTCCCTGCTGGTCGAGTTCGCGGGCGCTGACAAGCTGCAGCTGCCGACCACCAATGGAGCATTTGCGAGAGGAGATGGAGTGAAGATGGCCCGGGCCATGGGAGCCAAGGTGAGTGGGCCGGGGAATAGACGGGACCGGGTGTTGGTGAAACCGGCAAATAGGTGATTGGCGGAAACCATAAGTAGAATAACAATACGGCCGGTGTGGCGTTATAGTGCAGTGGAAGAATGCATGCAATTGATTGTTTCGTGGTGAAATTTGGTGGAGAAAAAGCACAGATACAAACAAGGTGATCTTGCATTTCAACGTATGGATAAGACTGTTTGCTCACTGCCTTTTCAATTTCGTAGTACTTCTGTAGGAAATTTTTAAAAAATGTTTTAAAATACTTAACTGTTAAAGTATGTAATACTTTAATTCATTACATAATTATTCAAATAATAAATCGCAGGTGATCGGGATGGACCGCGTGCAGGTGCACCCCACGGCCTTCGTCGACCCGGCCGCGCCCGCCGCCAGCACCAAGTTCCTCGCCGCCGAAGCCCTCCGAGGCAAGGGCGCACTACTGGTACGTGTTGTGTGGTCGACGTTTACTAGATGATGCTCGCCTGTCGAAAATTCGACAGGAACGCGATTTGGGTGGTGTAGTGGAGACGACGTTTACTACAAGCAGATTGCCTGTCGTAATTTCTACATGAGCGCCGGTGGTGTTGTGGGAGCGATGTTTGCCAAATTTCGTGGCGTGCGTGAGGTCGACGTTTTGCAGCTGTCGCCGAAGGGCGTGCGGTTCGCCAACGAGCTGGGCCGCCGCGACTACGTGACGGCGCGCATCCAGAAGGAGTGCACGGCGCTGCCCGACGGCTTTCAGGGTACGGTATGGTGCGACGTTTCGTTAATCGCAGAAAGTAGTGCACCACACAGTAATAATCAATAAGTTACCCGATATATTTAAGAAGGTCAGTGGATCCAATTTTGTACTGAACATCGTATTCCGTCATGGTATTTGTTACAGCAACCTAGAATGGTGTGGTGCGGACGACGTTTACTAGATTACGGTATTCTTCTTCTTTACAGGAGGCTCTGCCGGGGCACCCGCCGCTCTGCTGGTGATGAACGAGCGGGCGATCGACGCGTTCGGACGGCCCGCCTTCACCTTCTACGCCGTCGTCAAGAAGTTCTTCAAGGTGCGTGGTGTGCCCAGGGCGACGTTTGGGAAATCGCGGAATACTGCACACCAAGCGCCCTTTACCTCTTGCCATTACAGAAGTACGAGAACGCGGACGCGCTCGCTACCGCTCTCGGCGTCGAGTCGGCCGTGATCAAGAAGACGTTCACGACCTACAACGAGTTCGTCACCAAGGTGCGTGGTGTGTCGATGGCGACGTTTCAGAAATCGCAGAAACTTACACCATGCATTTTCAGACCGCCGGCTCCAAGGTGCGCACGAAGGACGCGTTCGAGAAGACGGTCTTTCCGGTGTCGTTCGAGGTGAGTGGTGTGCGCGGTGATAAAGAAGTTGGAAATTTCTAAGAGACTTTTTCGATTGGTAAACGTCGCCCTGCCGTGGTGTAGCTCCTTGTTTTAGGAGAACGAGCCGCTGCACGTGGCCCTCATCACGCCCGCCATCCACTACACCATGGGCGGTCTGCAGATCAATAAGAAGGTCGACAAATGATTTTTAAAATACGGTATCAATTTTTTGATTTCCAGGCCGAGGTCTTCAACGAGTTCATGGGCAAGCCCTTTAAGGGACTCGTCGCGGCGGGAGAGGTGAGTGCGTGGTGTGATGGTGTGAGAAACGTCGACCTCGAAATTCTGGTCTTTTGCAAGAGGCTTTTGCGATTGGTAATCGTCGCCCTCTGTCAGGTGGCTGGTGGTGTGCACGGTGCGAATCGGCTGGCGGGCAACTCGCTGCTCGAGTGCGTTGTCTTCGGCCGCATCGCCGGCAAGACCGCGGCTGAGGTACGGTAGTGTTGATTAAGTACTGATTGTATTGATGCTGTCAATTGTACGGTAGTTGGGGGAGTATTGATGGAGTGGACTGCGGTAGACTTTTGAAATCGCGATCAAGTCGAGGTACGGTAGTAGATGAGCATTGATTGAGTAGACTACGACAATCGATGTATGTCGCTAGACTGCTGTTGTCTGTGGGTGTTGATTGCCTACCGTAATCCTCTACTATCGATTGCAGACCGTCCACAAGGGCGACGGCATCATGAAGCATCCGCCTACTGTGGGAAGTGATGTCCCGCACGGAGAGTTGTAGGTCGATAAGGGGAGGATACGGTAGCTACCTGAAGTATTACGGTAGCCGACGGATATCGATTGATTGTAATGTGCTATTGATTGTTTTGCTGAGAGTGGTGTTCGGTAGTTTTCGATTGATTGTATTGCTATTGATTTTTGTATCGTATTTGCACGCTTCTAATAATAGTTGGTATCCATAATATCAAAGTTCATTGTAAGCATATTTATTCTGGTTCTCATTGTTAGCTGGTTGTGATTCGAATGTTTTTACTGTACTTTTGTCGTTGGATATTGATAAATAAAGACATTCGGAGTAATATGTGAAAAGCAGTAAATGAAGTGAGAGATAAGGAAGGATAGGAAAATCCAGAAGCACGACTAATTAACATTCGAAACTTTTCGGCGAATCATGATTATCGATTGAAATCATTTAATAATACTGAAACGAAGCGATGTTGATTTTGGCTGAAAAACAATAGTCTGATTTCGGAATTCTCGGCACGTCTCTCGATTTTGAACACATTCTCGTCACTCTGACCGATGAGACAGCACGAAAAATGACGATAACCCCGCATTTCAAATTCTAACCATCGCTAATCCGCCGACCATACATTTGGTGTGATAAACATTCCTCCTCTCTATGTTCCTCTAACTAGCCAACGAAGAGCGCAATCTCTCTCCAATTCTCACATGTCATACCGTCCATTGATCAATCATAGGTTAGCATCCCAAGGTCAATTTTCAATCATCTCACGTTTCTGGACCCTTTTATATTCTGTCATTCCTAGTGCGAACAATTCCTTGTAAAAATGTGCTGTGATCATGATTGTTGTCACATGACCATCCTTCTCAAGCTCCTAATTCGTCACCTATTGAGCGAAACTATAACTACAAATTTACTATTCTTCTACCCTTTGTTAGAGAATTTAAATAAGTTTGTAATTCGCAATATCAATTTCATTCTAGCCCTCTTCCCTCCGCTCGATCGGTTGCTGCCTGCGTGATGCGGTAGTGTTTCAGTGCAGGTTCAATTTGCTATCTCCCGATTTTGTGTTTATCGCCAAACTTCAGATAGAATCCGACAACAATGGGCTGCTGCAACAAGTTTCGCTTCGTTATTCTGGGTAATATCTATTTTTTTGTTATGAGAGACTATCTGACTCAAGTGAAAATATCTTGGCAAAGTGCATAAAATCGAATTCCTCCAAAATTTGTGTGTGAGTAGTACACCTCGAGTGTAGCACAGCCCCAACTTATTTAGTGATTTGAATCACTCTCCGCAGAATGGCGAGGATTGTTGAAGTGAAACATAACCCAACCGAGTTTGCCATTTCGCAATCGTTCGATTCGACTGATAGCGCAAAAAATGCGCAATTATTCATTGAATGTATGACCCTATTTGTAACCCTATCAACCTTCAACGCGTTAATTTTTTAGAAAAATCTATTTTCTTGGTCATATATTCGCGATTATCTCGCTTGGATGGCTACATTCCAACCTTTTTTATTTCATTAATCAAGAGAGCAATCATTCATCTACTTCATGTGTTCAAATAAAAGAAATTAAAAAATAACGCCTTAACTTACTGCGAAAATACGAGATCCAATTTGAAATAAAGTCAGTTATCGATACTCAATGTCAAACTTTTCTTACAGTAACCTTTATCTTTGGTTCAAATTTAAACGTTTTCGAGCCTTCATGTAAATTGGATTTATTCTTTGATAAATTCATTAACTAAGTGCTTAATTAAATAACCATTAACATTGTCGTTTCAGTCATTTTGATTTTTCACTTACAGTATGCCACAAAGTCGCGAAAATGGCAAGTTAATGAGCAGAAGATTTTTATTGTCGATTCGATCGACGAATGTTTCGTGTGTACAATTATCGAAAAAATAAAAAAATCTAAAGCGTTGAAAGCGCGCAAATTTGTTCAAAACTTTAAGGTTACTGTAAGAAAAGTTTGGCATTGAGTATCGATAACTGACTTTATTTCAAATTGGATCTCGTATTTTCGCAATAAGTTAAGGTGTTATTTTTTAATTTCTTTTATTTGAACACATGAAGTAGATGAATGATTGCTCTCTTGATTAATGAAATAAAAAAGGTTGGTATGTAACCATCCAAGCGAGATAATCGCGAATATATGACCAAGAAAATAGATTTTTCTAAAAAATTAACGCGTTGAAGGCTGATAGGGTTACAAATAGGGTCATACATTCAATGAATAATTGCGCATTTTTTGCGCTATCAGTCGAATCGAACGATTGCGAAATGGCAAACTCGGTTGGGTTATGTTTCACTTCAACAATCCTCGCCATTCTGCGGAGAGTGATTCAAATCACTAAATAAGTTGGGGCTGTGCTACACTCGAGGTGTACTACTCACACACAAATTTTGGAGGAATTCGATTTTATGCACTTTGCCAAGGGTCAGTGCAAAGTTTTTCATTGACTCAGAAACTCCCTCTTATATACTTGGACACACAATTCAAAAAATTTAAATTTTATCGATAATAATCTCGGACAACCGTTATCTTACCTGAAAACATCGATTCAGCCATCGGGTTCTGCTGTCTCTTCTCCGTGTGTGCCAACTACATGATCATTAACTTCACCTTCATCTGCATGACGGGAGAGAATAGCGAAGATGTGGTGGATGCAGGGAATGGGGTGAGTGGTGCTCTCCTCCATTTGTTCAGAACGTGCAAAAAGATCCAAACTGCGGCCAGTAGATCGTCTCTCTGCTAATCGTCTCTTCATAGCACATGCTGTCTCGTTTGTCAGTGAGGCGAGAGACAGCGCGAAATGAAGATACGAATTCAACATCCAGAAAACTATTCCAGACGACCCGTCATCGCTACGCGTACACGCCCGTGGAGAAGTCGTACATTCACTACGGAGTGGCGGCCGGGTCGATTATTGGTGATTTTGTTATTGTGGTGCAAAGCGCAGCCCGCCTTTCGAAAGGAGGGTATCGTGTTCAGCTCTCCCCCCCCCCTCCGCTGTGGCCTCCTAAGCCCTTTGACGGATGACCACCATCTGACTACCTACTGGAAGAATAGATAGTCGATTCCAGGCACCTTCCCGTTCAATGTCGCGTACGTCAAGTGGGGCGCTAAGTGAGATTGTTTGCCATATTTTCACAATAATCAACCTCTTTTCGGAAACGTTCTTTCTCTGTAAATTTGTCTATGTTTTCCATAGTTACATTCCTCTTTTCTGTCAGTTCAGGATGCTTGACCGGGACTAATATCACTGAATCGTAAAAGTGGTGCTTCCCAGATACCCGTTCCTCCTGTCCGGCGTCATCTCCGCCCTCTCTACCGCACTCACTCCACTCGCAGCACAGACTGGGATGGTGGCATTTGTTGCCGTTCGATTCTTGCAGGTTTGTTTTAGAATCGTGATTGATGATATTGCTTCTGTAGAAAATTCTAATTTTTCAACCCAGATGAATGCGATTCCAATCACGGAAAATCGATAAAGAGTACGATATCGGAATGGAAATACGATAATATTGTAGGGTCTCGCGTTCGCCGCCGACTTTGCCTGTCTGGGCATGCTCACCGTGCGATGGGCACCACTTGCAGAGACGGGTGAGAAAGATCAAAGATCAACTTTCAATCAGAAACTAGATATCTGGGACCTCACGCTGTATGAGTTCGATGGGTCTTTAGGAAATACGATCAACCTTCTGAAAGGGATCTTATCTACAAAAGAAGTTATTGATCAGAAATCAAAAATCAACTTTAACCTTTACTTTATGTCGTTCAATTGCGTAAAGATCAAAGATCAACATCCGTGATCATAGATCAAAGATCAATCTCTTCCTTTCAGGAATCTTCCTCGGCTTTCTCACATCGTTCACGCCGTTGGCCAACACGGTGTCCAACGCGGCGAGCGGACTGGTGAGACATTTCGAAATTATCAAATATTTAAAAATAAATATCCGGTCAGGTAATGAAAAAAGGCTATGCGATCGTTTCGCTGGCCGTTCTCCGGTGAATGAGGCCCTAGAGATTAAAGATCAAAGATCAATCTTCAAATACTCCTTCAGTTCTGTACGACGGTCGGGTGGCGCTGGGCGTTCTACGCGCACGCCGGATTCACTGTTGTCGCTTTCGTATTCTGGTTGATTTTGTACTCGGATGACCCGCAGGAGCACCGGGTATGATATTGAGGAGGGTTACGGTAACCAGATTACGGTATTGATCTAGGTCACATAGTATCGATATTCTTCGAGCGATCCCCATTGCTCGCTTCTCGTTATTTATTTTCAATTGTGGTGTATCATGTGAAGCGGAAAAAAAAGCTTCCGGAAGGTTCAGAACGTAGCCAATTAAGTGACCTCGTGTCAGCTCGCACCCGTTGACGTTTTCTCTCTCACATGTCAGATTCAATTCGGTTCATTGAATTGGTTTTATTATTGCGCAGTAGCAAATTCAAGTTAGAAGGGCGCGAGGAAACACGGATAATCAATATTTGAAAGTGTGACTAAAATAAATTTACCAATTTCAAAATTCAGTGCGTTCGTCCGAAGGAGCTCGAGTGGATACAGAGGGACAAGACGCAGGGACACATCAATCGTGACCCGTACATTCCCTATCGGGTGAGATTGAGATTGCTGGAGTTGTATTGCAATGATGCAAAAAGCAATGATTGTGTTGGAAAACTCGATTTTTCTCCGCATTGCCGAAATAAAAAAAAAATTACAAACATTTATCTGATGCAATTACACTTTTTGAGAAGTAGCTACAGATATTGGAGTCTTACGAATATTACGAAAACAACACCCTCACAATCAGGCGATCTGTTCCAATCGCACCATTCTCATCGTGTGGTTCAACGCACTGACCGAGCTGGTGGCCGTTGTCTCCCTTCTGACCTATGCGCCGATCTACCTGAATAAGGTGAGTATGTTTGTATTTAATTTCGAATTTGGGGTTATTTTCGAAAATGTAAATAGACGGCTTATTGGGGCAATTAATGGGAACTATACTGACAAAGAGTTGTTGTCTCTCTTCTCACTTATCTATGCGCCGATCTACCTCAATAAGGTAAACTTACGAATGGATTAAAAAATTGCTCGAGAAGGTTGAAGATCCAGTGGCGGAAGAATATCTGTGTGTGCTGATTTTTGTATGAATCCGAGTGAATAATTCACTTTTTTAAATGAGGAGTATTCCACACGGAGAAATTATTGAATAACATTAAATTAATCAACATCTTACAAGGTGCTCGGTCTCTCTATCGAGTCCACTGCCTTCTGGACGGCACTCGGCTCGGGTTTGCACCTTCCCGTGAAGCTGATCATGGCATTCATGTCGGATTACGTCAAGTTAGGAGTGACTTTTGAACATTGATCTTTGTGCGCTAACTGAGCATCTGATGCTTCACAAAAAATAGTAGTGGTGTGATGGACAAATCGACCAGTGAAGCCAAGACATTCCTGTCGAACTATGTCACGCAAGGAGTGATCTTTAATTTTTGGACTTCCTTTTTTTTATTTTCGAAAAAAACCCTTCTTTTGCAGATGCGTCTCCGAGGTCAAGAAGATGATCTTCTTCAACACGCTCGCTGTCGGATTCGTGGGTGAGCTTTGATTTTTTTCCTAAAAACATAATGAGAAGCAATCAATTCATCTGAACCTTGGAGAAGTTGTACAGCGGTTGAAACATACTTGATGAACTTTGAGTATGCGTGAGTTTGTGTAAAATGTTAACACTGGTGGAATGGAGTAATTAGATCCGAAACTGAACGAATCTAATCTCACGCAGGTCTCTTCATGGGTTTGATCCCCTTCACTTCCTCCCTGCCAGCCGCCCTCTCTTTCTTCGTCCTCACCTATGCGATGGCGGGCGCCAACTCAAGCGGCTTCTACAAGTGCGGCACTCTGCATGCTCGGTGAGCGGTGAACTTTGATCTTTGATCTTTGATCTTTGCCCTTTTGATTGCATTAGGCCTGAAGCATCATGAGTTTGCGATCAGAACCCTTAGAAAAGCATGAGTGATTGGCTTCTATGGAACGCTGCACGCCCGGTGAGCTGCGATCTTTGGTCTTTGATCTTTGGTTTTTGATCCTCGAAAGTGAATAGAGACGCTGCCTGTACGGTGAGGGTGATCTTTCGCCGGTTTGTTTCTTGAACACGGGGCTACGATTGGTTCAATCAGAAAATCAACTAGATATTTAGCGAGTGAAGCACAACCGAGACCAAAAGAAAAATAGAAACTTTTTCCCACATGAAAAAATGTTACTTGTTCAAATTCTTTCCGGAAACTCAAAAACGACGTTCTGTTGAGAGTAGCCTTCTGCCAGCTTGGTGGTGCACTGTGCACATTCCAAATTGCCTAAAAACCTTTTTTTTCAATATTTCATTGCAGGCAGTACGCGCATTTTGTCCTCGCTACCATTCAATTCACGAAATGCACAGCGCTCTTCATCGGTCCCGGACTGTACGCGTTGTTGATGAGGACGGGTGAGTGGGCAATTGGGGAAATGCACCAGTCTTCAAATTTACGAATTAGTGAGCTACACTAGACACCACCGGAGCCGGACTGAATTTATTGATTATTTTGCAATTGAGAATTCACACTGCACGCCCTTGATATAGGCAATTTGGAAAGTACAAAGCTGAATGCTCAATTTGACAAATACACCGGCTCACAGACGACGACAAGCGCGGATGGATGTGGCTGTTCCTCATTAACGCGTTCGCCACGATGCTAGTGAGTGGTGCACATATCAAATTGAGATGCCATCTTACAATTAGGCCTCTTACGATTGGAGTTATTCGGTTTTTTTGTAAACGAATCACGTGTGGAACACTGATAACGTTGTTCTAACTATCCTAAGATTTCTGCATGAAACATATTCGGACAAGAATAGTGAAATGCCAAAATGTCTTTTATTTTCAGGCCAACTTCCTCTTCTACCCGGTAGTCACGGACCAGCCGGCCGCCTTCACAAAGACCGAAGAATTGGAGACCAAAGATCAAGGATCAAAGAGCAAAGATCAGAGCCCCTCAACGAGTCTGTCCATCTCCAAATCGACCGAAATCGAGTGATTTAAACGGACAAAAAATGTAGTCATTCATCAATAATTCGCATAGGCAACGACGATAAATTCGTATAATTTGTGAGGGAAATATTGGCACAAACGAGGTATACTGGTCGGGAATATTGCAAATACAATCGAAAAAAAAATGAGAGGCAAGAGACACGTTCCGGGCTGGTGTGAGGGACAAAGTGACAATAATGTGAGGTAAACAACCAATGGTATCGATTAGTGCTCGAATTTATCTATAATTCGAGCTCTAGTATCAATGGATTCCTAACGATCGGAGATACAGTTGAAAATTGGATCTCAGGTAGAGTTCAGAGATCAAAGATCATGAATCAAAGATCAGTATCGTATGAGGTGTGCGGTAGAGTGGGACGAGTTCGAGTGCGGGATTACGGTGTGCATTTCGTCAGCGGACCGGAAGATGACGTCGGGCACCTGGAACGATCTTTGATCTTTTTTCTTCAGCTGGCATTACCAGCTGATGACCGGCTAACTAATACCGGTCATCAGCTAACCGCTGTCCTTTCGAGTGGGTCCTACTTAGCGAATACACATTTTAACCTTTGCATTTCGTCTTCGAACATTTTTTTGGAGGCTAGCCTCTCATCTTCTTCCATCTCAACGTATGTACTAACTAATCCCCGCTCCCTCATGTCCGCGAAAGATCTTTCGAATATCAGCCCCGAAATATTCGCCTAGGTGTGAACCTCGTAAGATGATACCCTCACCAAGCCTCGCGACTGGACTTCAATTTCAACCTCGGTGGGTTGAAGTTGAAGTCCACGCGTTTTCCCACGCGAACCCCTTGCAAGAAGAGAGAATACGTGAGGCATTGGCATTTAGGCTATGATGTGCACTACTAAAATATTCTGCATTATTTTGATATATTTTCGAGAGGGAATGCCGTTGAAGTAAGACATCATTTATGTGCATCTATCAATGACTCAATCACCGTGCCGCATAGGCTACACCGTGGTTTCTGGTCGTATTTATTATTCTTTCCGTTAACTTATCCTAACTTTGCGTGAAGTCTAAGCGTGAAACGTGTGGTCCCACGCTAAAGAACTGACACTTTCAAACGCAACATTTTGCAGCCCTCTTGTAGTCATGTATCCATCTAACTTCCATGTGCAAGCTTCGATAGCTCGTGCACAAAATGAGAAAATTTATTCGCATTACTGCCTGATGTCTACAGAGCTCAAATCTAACAAAAACTGACGTGCAAAAGACACCTTCCTGTACGCCCTTAGGTACTACCCCGAGTTGTAAAATTTTTTTCGTAAATACATTTTTGAAAAAAAATTTCTCAAAAATTTAATTATGGAAATCTAAAATCGGAAGTTTAAAAACGTAAAACTCATTTCAGAAATTACCGTTCCGTAAATAACATTTGACAAATATTTTTTGGGAAGTCTTTTTTCGTAAATATTTTTACGGAAGTAAACCGCGACGCGACCGCAACGCAACACGAGCGCGCACATCGGTTTGGAAGTGATTTTCTCATGTTTACACTAACTTTTTGCATCATTTTTATATTAAAGTGATTATAATAAAGTGCGTGGAACCCGATTATAGCAAAAACAACTCAGAAAAGTGCTTCTAAAGGTGCGCGCAAACTCACTAGTTATTTACGCTAAAAGATTTACGAAAAAAGATTTCCCAAAAATGACTTCCCATTGCGTAATTCCCAAGCAATTTTTACAATAAAAGTTTTCCCAAATATGGTTTTCCATAAATATTTTTCTCAAACGTTTTTTTATGAAAAAGTGATTTCCGAAACAGAATTTACGAAATAAAATTTACAACTCGGGGTAGTACCCGCCCTTATCCGTACCTTTCCTCTAGATCGTCGTGACCTCAAGTATTTGATAAGCTCACCTTCCTATACACCCTCCTCTTCCATCTTCCCTCGGCCAGCCGCTTCCACTCGATCCTTCCCCACACTGAGTAGATGACGAGAGCGAGAATCGCGAGAGCAAAGCATCCGACAGCCAGGGTGATCCCGATTGCTGAGGTGGGGATGAAGAAGAATCTGAATAGAAGGCAGTGAAAGGAGTTGGCAAATTGGGCGAAAAGGCCTCCCAGCAAGAAATTCGTTAAAGGCAAAAATGAGTGAAAATGAAAAATTTTATGTTTCACACTTCTTGCTTCAACTGTTTGTTTTCCTTTGTTCAATTTCGTTATACTCTCTTCTCGAAAAAAAACTAATCCTTTCTCCAAGAGTGGCATACCTCGTCTCCACCACAGTAACCACCGTACTACTCGTCACGGCTACCGTAGTCTGCGTGATGGTGGTGCGTGGTGTGGTGCGTGGTGTGGTCGACAGCGACGTTCGGCGGCGTACGGAAGCCGACCGTTGTGTGATCTGCACCGTCGAGAGGTGCGCCCTGCGATGGGAATATAGTTGATCTTTGATCTCTTGCTCAAAAATAAGTGATACAATGCACAACAGTCCTTCTACACTCAAGCCTGCGCGCTAAAGGCCCCGCAAAAAAAGTCAAGGATCTGATCGAGAAACGCAATACCTCAGAGCAATCGCCAGTAGATGCTCGCGGGATTGCAGAATTGCCCCGAGAAGAGGTGCCGGTAGGAGTGAGGCTGCAAAATATTCAATTATTATTTATATTCGTGTGCTATTCATTTATTTGGTCACATCACTCCTCAAATATAATTTTTTTGCTATATTAGCATTCAATCCATATCGTTTATTCGTAACTGGTACGGCATCAAGATATCAAGAGAAATTGTAATGCTTTAGCATTACTTTACACTTATTTGTTAGTTAGCCCAGTCCCCGAAAACGGCAACACTTGAGCCCCCCCCCCGTTCTCTTCCATTTTCTCTTCAAGTAGAGCTTGCGCAAAAAAGGGCTCCTGTCACTCAACTAATGACAAACTCATCCCTTCCCTTCCTCCCTGTGACTCTCTCAATGGACAACGTTCTCTCGTCGGTCAGAGAAGGGAGAGATGATGGGAAAATGAGAGAGAGAGAGTCCTCGCTACGCTCCATAATTCAGGCGACAATAGCCGGAACGCGCGCTTGTTCAGAGGGGATTTGCGCCCGTCAGTTAGAGCAGGGCGAGAGACCATGGGAAATCGAGCGAGTCAGACGATCAGAGCGACGAGAGACCGTGCAAAAGGAGGAGATTTCCCTTCCTGACAGACAGTCGAGTCAAAGACCGCTAAGTGTTCTTCCCCTAGTGCGAACAAAGAAACTGTCCATGTGTCAATCCGGCTGAATCTGAGAGCAAATTGGTTGGAAATTGGTCTTTTTCGAACAAAGAACCTTTTCATCGCCTTTCGGAAGTGCGATGAAGTATTCTCTCCTCCAACAGTCCGAAGTCTAGGGTAAAGGGAGAAAAATAAGATTCATCAGAGACTATTTTGCCTGCTTTTATGTCTCTAATAGACTCTCTCTCTCTAACTACATCTTTGCTTTTCCGATACATCAATTCTTTATTGAAAATTCCCTCCCAAGTCTGTCTACAGTGAGGTTCCTGCTACTGTGACCTTTGATGAAAGCCGTATTATGCGACTGTGCCAAAAGTTCCCTCCAAAATTCAATTCTGCCTAGCATTCCAAGCCATAAAGCGAGGTCCCTCCAGTTTCGACCTTTGCTACAGGCGGTACAAGCGATGTCAAAGGAACAACCACTAAAATAACCAGACGCGCGGTCTCTATACAACTTTCTACAGCTACTGGCAATAACGGCGCGCTTTTTGTGACACCGCCCCGCTACCGCACTATTTTATGATGTGAACCGACATTTCCTTTGATATTTCTGCAGTATTATGAGTTTCTTCCTGTTTATAATAGTTAGGAGGTCGGTCACAAGTCCCCGAATTATAATTCCGGTAGGTCATTACCCTGCTCTCGAATTCACTCCCCCGGAACGTGAACCTCGAACAAGATTCCGACTCTCTCAATTCGCCGTGCTCTCTCGTCTGTCTGGCCGGCGAGAGAGCTTGGGAAGTGGAGAGAGTCCATGGTCCCGAACTCTATCATTTCGTATGCAAATACGTGGCAGTGGCGCTGGTGGTTGGACGGCGCCGATTCATAGAGGGAATGATGAATCGACGGGGCGAGAGAATGATGATGAGGAGAGGAGGGTGAAAGATACCCGGTCTCTTCGCTTCCCGTGATCTATCGCCGGTTAGAGAACTCTCTCAATTTCACATGAGCTCTTGCCCTTGAACAGTTAAATTGGCAGCTGAGAAACTCAATATTTTTTAAAGAACAATGAGATCGGTCCATCAACTGAACATATCCCATGTATTATTGATTGCTTGAAACTTATTAAATCATACGAAATGCTTATTGCATAATTCATACATTTTATCCTTTTCTTGCGGTTTATTCATAAATAAAACAAGTCTAAAAGAGCACAATCGAGTGCATCAGCTTTCTCATGGCCCCCTATCATCCCCTCTTCCCGCACAAGAGAGATATCATAGCCTAATTACCGGGCAATTATCTCTACCATTGGAGCGTGGGCTAATCAGAGCACTTGATAACGATACGGTATCTTAGATCCGGTTAGGAGTAGTAGTGTAGTACACACCTCAGTTACATTTCCATATATGGCACTGAGTCTCGACTCTCGACTGATATTTCGACTGATATCAATCTCGAGTCTTATTCCCGACCCCATATTTGGTATTCCCCGATTATTATTTCATATTTGTTATTCTCGAATATTATATTTGTTTTTCTCGTATTATTTTTATATTTCCCGATTTTGCTGATTCCCGCTTGATTAATCTCTCTCTCTCGATACTTCCTTACCGGACTCCTGTCTTTTGCTGGAATCGAACCAACGGGCGGCGGGTGGCGGGTGGCGACGCTTACCACTGGACTATTGCGTCATTCGGCATAGTCGGTGGGATGTTTCACATATACTCGGCCCTCGGTCTGGATGTTTGGAAAAGGGGAATCATTTGCCAGATTTTTCGGTTGGGGCCGATCCAACGTGCAGGTGGCGGCGAGACAAAAGCGTTAGCCAGTATACCATGAGGCGAGTTAGAGGGTGGAAGCTAGGTGGGCTTTATGTACCCTCCTTCCTCCTCCTCCTCCTTACTCACCCATGTTCAGTAGGGAGAGGGAGAGTACGGTAGTTCGTGCCGGTCAGCTTTTTGACATGGCCTGCCCAAAGATAAGGTTCCTCGCACAAACTATCGCGATCTGACTGTGTTCTCACCACTCGATTATGGTAGTTCACGCGGTCATACACGCGACCCCACACAAGTAACCACGAACTGAAAATTTCGCACAAATTATCGCGAACTGACTGTGTTCTCACCACTCGAGTACGGTAGTTCACACAGTCAAACACGCGACCCCACACAATTAACCGCGAACTGAGAATTTCACACAAATTATCGTAAACTGACTGTGCTGTCACTACTCGAGTACGGTAGTTCACACGGTCATACACGCGACCCCACACAAGTAACCGCGAACTGAGAATTTCACACCAATTATCGTAAACTGACTGTGCTCTCACCACTCGAGTACGGTAGTTCACACGGTCATATACGCGACCCCACACAAGTAACCGCGAACTGAGAACCTTTTAAAAAAAAGGAGAAGAGCTACCTGACTGGTACAGGCTGGCACAAGAACATTTGAAAGTTTGAAAGTGCAGGTGCTTGAGCGGAGGGGTTGCTATGTTCCCCTTTTTATAGCCTGTTTGGCTATTTGTTAGTTTTCATTTTACCCATGCCCCGTTCGCAAGAGGTGCCCTCTACTGTTATTCTACCGCCTTCTGAGATTCATTCGTCGTTGGCCACAACCGTTCGAGGGAGGGATAAGACGAAATCAGCGAGAGGAAGGGGAAAAGATCCCGTGCTATTGCGTCGACATTATGCAGTCATGGTGTGAACATTAACCTATAAGTTATTGCTGACTGAAACTGCATTACAGAGACTTCGACAATCGAGAATGACGGAATTCGTAGTAGTAGCGGGGAAAGAAGAAGATGCCCGTTCCAGGAATCTCTCTTCAAATCTATGTGCTAGATGCCGCGCCGTGATATCTTCCCATTCAGAGCCAATTGTTATAGATCTAACTATGGACAGTGATGAAGAGTAAGAGAGCAACATGTTTATCGTTAAGCCATGATTACAATTGAGATAAATTCGATTTAATATCGCCACTGCCTATTATGTGTTGCGTGATTCCAAGTCTTCTTTGCTCCCAATCGCCTATTACCATTCAGTGAGGGATCATAGTAATTGGTGCCGCCTCGTGTTGTTGAAGGAGAAAGATCTTCAAACTCTGCTTGTAACCGCTGTTGTCGTTGTTGTGCTCTTTCCTTTCGTACACGACGTCCATGTCTTCCACTTGGAGATACCATTTCGAAAGGTTCACCTTCGTCGTCGTCGTTTGTCCCTTCCATGTCATCTGCTGGTACACTAGCTGGTGTGTGCATGGATTGATTTGTGTTGTTCCTAGCTCGAGCAGGTGTTGACCGGGGTAGTGTAGTGGGTGACACCCGGGTAGATGTCGGGTGCGACACATGTTCGGACATGTCATCACCAGACATGATGTCGACATCTCCTGTGTTGATGTCTGTCTGCGTCTCTATGGCTGCACGTGATGGTGGTTGTGGGACAACAGTGGGGGGCTGGAGCCGTACAGTTTTCTCGCTAGCAACTGCTTCCTTGAATCGGGTAATCTTATTCAAAAGATCTTCATAGAGAGCTCGCTTGGAAGAATCGTCAATGCTCTTGTCGTTCAATAACCTTGTCAACTCTTCCTGCATGGTCTCAATTTGGGCATCTTCCTTAGATAGGACGAGGTAGGGCACTAGCTTGTACTTGTTCATGGCTTGCCAATCAGACTGAGAAGTGCGAGGGCCGCAGGAATGACTGCACCTAGGAACCCGGAGCCGTATTGATTCAAAGTCTCGCGTGCTTTCTTCTCACGAGAACACTTTGCAATCTCCTTGATAACAGGCACGTGCTTGCAAATGGCCCTCTTTTCTTTATAGGTAAAGGGGATGTGTGAAAGGTTATGGAGAATCTCAACAACACAAGTGAGCTCGGGGAGACTAGCCTTGGAAATTAGTTTAGGGTTTTTAGAGAGCTCAAGAAGAAACGACCGGTGCTTATGAAGCTTATGCATCAAATAAATGAAAATTGTGGGCGTGGTTTAGCCATCTCGTTACAAATACATCGTCGTGTCTGATTCTGACAAATTGATTCACAACATCCTCGAATGATCGGCCTCTACTTTGCATATGAATGTGGTAAACAGAGTATGCGCCACATGTTATGGCACTCGGCGATTGATGAGCAATTCTATTGTAGTAGATGGCATGGAATTTCTTGCAAAAATTCAAAATTATCCCCTTTGGTGGCTGTCCAAAACTGTCAAAGAAGAAGCATGTGTTGGAGCGAACAAATATCGACTGCCAGTGCAATCCACCATATCCGGATGTACTTTTATCGGTGTTTACGCATAAAGAGAAGGTGGCGGGAAGAGTATCAGCGTTAGGAAGTTGGTCACAGGCAAATGTGCCTACAAAGTATCGAGATATCTTGGGATCTTTGTGGAAAATAGTATTAAGCTGGAGAGTGTTCATGGTTAAGGAAATGATTAATCGAACCGTTGAGTACGGTTGTTTCTAACACAATGATCGCACACGTTAATGATCAAGGTCTGAGAACCATTTGAATTAGCCAATCTCGTTTCGTCATCTCTAAACTTCTTCCAGCAGGCGGCACAGAGTAGCACGTGAACCGATCGGGCCGATGAACTCCATTGGCGACGAGTCTGTTTGAATTCAAATTGCTGAGCTATTCAATGAGTGAAATATTGCTTACCATCGGAGTGGGTCTGCTATTGCGATACATCGGGTCTGTCTTCAACGGTAGGCGCGCCTCGAGTGTTTGAACTCCTCTATCCTCTACAGTACCTTTCTTCTCGTTTTTCACCATGGCAGCAAATGAGATCGGTGAAGAATTCAAATCCATTTGGGTGGAGGAGCAATCGGGGAAGCAAGCAGACTCCGACATTTGAATTCGAGTGAATGAGACATCTGGATGGTAGATTAATGAGATTACTAGAGATTAGAGAATTAGAGATGTAAAGAATAATTAGATAGTGTTTGAAATTGAGAGACAAGCTCCGCCTACCTATTCCAGGATGGGTATAAATAGATAGCTATTCCTCTAAGAACCCATCCCAATCAAGCTGCGCCATAACCTCTGCTCTTCACTCGTCCTCTTCACCATACACAATGGCCAAGTACACGAAGTCGAAGAAGAACTCATCATCATCCGCCACCTTCGCTACCGTATCCAAGAAGAAGAGTGGCAAGATGGATAACAAGCCCGAGAAGGTATGCCCCCTATTATTCTCTTCCCTTTTCACGATTCTTCATTTGATTATGGTATTTTCAGACGAAGCACACCTACACCCCTCCCGGCAAGGACGAGATATGCGCCAAGTTCGAGCAGAGCTACCTCGCCCACCCCCAGCGTGCAGTTATCGTCCATATGTGTAACGAGTGTATTGATGCAGCAGTCACTTATAAGAAGGAGATTAAGAAGGCTGGCAGAAATTGTCTAGTTCTTCCCTCTGTAGGGCATGTGTCTTTGCGAACCGTAGGTGTGCCCAGACCCTCTACTTCAATACTATTCTCAAGAATAAGCATGATAAGGGAGAGGATGAGGATGGAGATAATGAAGAGGGTAACGATGATGATGAGGATGATGAGGAGGAGGGATATTCTGGTAGCGATGATGATGGTGAGACGATTTCGTCTAAGAAATCTAGAATCCATGATGATGAGGGCATGACTGTTTGAATTGTTTAATTGCTATTATTAAGTCCTTCATTATGCTATTAATCGAGTTGTCCGTTTGTAAGCATTTCGCATAAAGAATCATTCTTACTTGTTTGTTGTTCCACTGAGCGGTCGTAATAATGTCACGTTCTGTGTATGATTCGTCTAAAGAAGATTGGACAAATTTGTTCAAGCAGAGTTCTATGATGCATGGGAGAGGTGGGAGTAATGGCGGGAGAATTTCACATTTTTCTGGTGTTCGTCCTCAATACGGGGCCGGAATTGGCGGTATTCTCAGATCCCTATTTCGTCTCATTCCATCATTCCTATCTAGTCCGGTTGGCCAGAACCTTGTTACAGCTGGTGCAAACATTGTCAATGATGTCAGCAGCGGAGCCAGTCTAAAGGATAGTGTGAAGAGCCAAGCTCGGTCTACTGTACGTAACCTTACGGGCGTTGGAAAGAGGCGCCAAATTCAAAAGGGGAAAGGGACTCCTAGAGCGATTGGATTTATCAGGGGCACCGTACCAGGGAGAGGAGGGAAGAGAAATACCCCGCCCACCAAAGTGATCAGACGTGCATTCATTCGCTAGTCTTCTCTTCTCGCAAGTTGCGGTCAAGATGGTTCCTCTAATCTCCTACATCGAGCAGCACTTTCCCTTCTGGCGTTATCTCAACCGTCGCGAGAAGATGCACGCTCTTCATGGCATCATTCCTACCATTAATCTCGGTGTGGAGGGAGCACGTAATCTTCTCGGCACCAACCAGTTCTCGTCTACGCCTCCGGTTCTTTTGGATACTCATGTATCGCTCGATTCACACTACACCCGTATTCGCACTCAAAGAGGATTGGATACTGTGTTCAACCATGCAAGTGCTCGTCTCGGTTATGACCCCGATCCCGAACTACCTCTCGTGCGCAGCAGGGGAGGCTCACTTCATGTGCTCGAGAGTCTTGTTGTAATTTAATTGCTGGATAAACGATTATAAGCTCATTCTTTCATCCTGCGTTCATACAGAGCGGTCGTAAAATGTTTAAGAGCGAGATTGAGAAGAGTTCTTCCTCGTTGCATCCCAGTCTTGATTTGTTTTCTACGAATAATACTGTCTGCGGTGTGGAGACATCACGCTTCAGCGAGATAAGTCTCACATCTGGTCCCGATATCAAACCATATGAATTTAGAGTTCAAAACTCAAAGGCATTCCTTGACCTTCAGCGTAGTTATATCATTACTAAATATAAGATTGTTAACGAGGATGGTAGTGATGTAACGACTGAAGATGCCGCCGATATTTATGCACCCGCAAATCTGTTTGGTTGTTCTCAATTCAGGCAAATTCAGGTCTTTGTTAATGGGGTATTAATTTACGATAACGATAATTTTCCCTATAGAAGCTTCATTAGTGCTCTACTTTCATACAGTCAAGAGTATAAGAGCACTTTCCTTAGGCTTGCCGGTTTCTCACCTGAAGCCCTTCCCACATCCGATGCGGATACTGAGTACTTGAAAAGAAGTTCCTCATGTGCCAAGTCGCAAGAGCGGGAGGTAGTCACACCTCTATGGTTCGAACCGGCTACTCAACCCAAGGCATTACTGCCATATGTCGATTTCCGCATCCTGTGCTTCCCTTCGTCAGACGAATTCATGATTGATAGACGCAAGGGTACGAAGAAGTATCGTGTAAAGGTCACCAACATGACCCTGATGCTTCATGAACTACACGTGCACGATTCAACCATTGTCGCCTTTAACAACATTCTCCGAGACAAGGGATCTATCACGTACAGTTCCCTAGGAACAAATGTCCGTACCTTCTACATCCCTGGTGGAATCAAGGAGTTTCCTTCGTTCAAAGTGTTCAGTAATAACATCCCACGACGGGTATTCTTCACGATGGTGGACGCAAATGCTTTCAATGGCAACTACTCTAATCCGTTTGTGTTCAAGAACTTTGATCTACAAAATGTGCGAGTGGAGGCGGGTGGTGAAGTTATCCCCTTCCACGATTACTCTCTCAACTTCGAGAAGAACCATTACGCCAAGGCATATCTTGCCCTTCAAGAAGCACTATCCGTTGCGGGAACTGGTTGTTCCAACGGACTCAAGCCCTCGCACTTTGCCTCACATTGCGCAATCTATGCGTTCGATACCAGCGGAGCCGAGTCGGATCAATTTGCACTGCAACGCATCGGCGAAACCACTATCAAGCTCACTTTTGCCAAGGACACGCCGAATACTGGACTATATGGAATTGTACTAGGAGAGATGATCACTAATCTGGTGATCGATAAGGATCGCATTCCTCGTGTATATTAACCTTGTCATTGGATAAACGATTTATCAGATCTTTGAAACATTCTCAGCAGGAACCCAAGAGTTAAAAGATGGCGGATACCCTAGCCATTTTACAAGAATTTCCTTCTTCCCTCGAACTGTTCTTCTTCTGAGTACCCTCTCAATCTTATACATACCATCGTCCTTAACAAGCTGCACTTCATCGAGATAGAATGAACCATCAATGTCCTCTCCATTCAAATCTTTAAGTTTGAGATATGGAGGGTAATGGTGAGATTTAATCTGGCTAATGAGGAATATTTCTTCTGTCCAATTAGGTGTGTAACCTTTCTCGAATGTCCCCTTAGTCTTGCTAATGCGTACAGAATCTCCGACCTTGAGATTTACTTCCGGAACAGATTCCGAGAGTCCTTCATCAACATCGCCATCTTTTACATTAATAGGAGCCATCCCTATCGATCTATTCGGTGTCCTGTTAATTCCATCCACTATAGCCTGAACCACATCAATCCAATGATGCGAGTTTTTGTGGTGTAGATATCGATATAGGCGCCGTTTGAAGGTTTGGATGGCTCGTTCTGCCATTGCAGCTTTCATCTCTGACTTGGGACTGTAGTGACTAATATGATGCTGCTTGTACAACGAATTGACTTCCTTGTTGTAAAACTCTCGTCCCTGATCAGTCACGAAACGAGAGCAAACGTGCCCAAATCGTTTGATACACTTGTCGAAAATCTCCTTTAGCGCGCCCCTCATTTTGGTTCCCGTCTTCTGCTTAATGGGTGTAGCAAACACATGGCGGGAGTAGCAGTCGATAGCTATCAAACAGAATGTGTACCCTTTGTTCTCCTTCTTCCACAGTTGAAAATCTGCGAGATCTGCCTGTAGAGTCTGTCCCGGAGCTATGCCAATGGTCTTTCTTCTATCGAATTTACGACGAATCTTCTTGAATAGGGTATACGTTGGTTGTTCTCGAAGGAATTCCCGCACTTCCTTTACAGGGACCTTACTTGCCCGAGCAACCCCTTGAGCAGAGGTAAATGCAGATGGATTACGTAGATCAAAGTACTGCCTACGTGTACGCTCTAGAGCAGCTGACTTCATCTTGAATAAATAATAAAGATCGTTACGTAAATCTCTGCATGTCTGGACTCTCTCGAGTTATTTTACTCTCTACTATGCTCTTTCTCTATTCATTTCGTTATAAGTAAGTACCCCTCTGTGGACGTACCATTTTCATGTCAGATTTCTATATTACGCTTCCTTCAAATGTAGGAGGATCGGAGAATAAGACTTCCGATTTCAGAACTAGACTCCCGGAGCCTATCCTTTTCAGAAATAATTGGTCTGTAGGCCTGCATGAAATTTTAATTTCAGGAGAAATTCTCACAGTCCCTCGAAATGTTCCATTTGTTATTACTCTTCGAGATGACGGTGGTACAATCAATTGTCATCTCCCTAAGGGAACGTATAAGACGCCACAAGCTCTTGCGGCAGCCTTGAATAATGCAGTCCCTCGTACACGAAAGAGACGTAACGTGCCGGTTGAAGAAGAAGAAGAAATCCCTTTTATTGATGAAGATGAGGAGGCGCAATTGACTGATATAGGAGATCCAAACTGGACTGCTGAGGAATGGGCCGAGCACTTCGCCCGCGTTACGGCTAGAAATAACTCAGCAACAGACGGACCCAGCACTCAGTCCAAAGAGGTCGATAAGAAGATTTTGCCAACAGACTATCCTCCGCCTCCGAGTAAAACAAAACAAGAGGCAGATGCTGAAATCGAGACCAAGAAGAAGAAGGAACTCGAGGCACAAGCTGCTGCAGAAGCAGTTAAACTAGCGGAAGAAAAGAGGAAACAAGAAGAGAACAGGAAGATAGAGAAGGCCAAAGAAGATGAGAAGAAGAGACGCGAGGATGAGGAAGAACGAGCGAGAAAGCAAAAGAAAGAAGAAGAGGAGAGAAAAAGAAAGGAGGAGGAGGAACACAGGGTTGCACTGGAGACCAAACAGAGAGAGGAGGAGGAGAGGAAGAAGCAAACTCAAGCTCGTGAAGAACAAGAGCGTACTGAGAAGAAAAAGAAAGATGATGAGGCGAGGAAAAGAGAAGAAAAGAGGAGAAAGGAGACTGCAGAGGCCGAACGGATAAGGAAGGCAAATGAGGACAAAATGGTCAAAGAGAAGGAAGCCGCTGATAGAAAGAAGAAGGAAGATGAATCCAAAGAGAAGGAAGCAGCTGATAGGAAGAGGAAGGAAGAAGAGTTGAAGGTCAAGGAACAAATGGAGAAGAAGGAGGCCGACGAGAAGAAAAGGGAGGCCGATGAGAAGAGAAAGGAGACCGAGCGAAAGAAGAAAGAAGAACAGGCGAGGAAAGATGCTGAAGAAGCAAGGAAAAGAGCTGCTGATGAAGCAGAAAAGGCACGTGTAAAAGCATCGGAGGATGCTAGACTTGAGAGGTTGAATCAAGCGGATCAACAGGTACAGGCAGGTCCGATTGTTACAATCAGTGAAGGAGAAGAAAAATTGTTTACCGACTCGTATGCAACCTCTGAACTCGCTACACATATTGTTTTTATCTATGATGAAAAATCTGGCAAGATGATTGTTAATTTCAATTACAATGTACAACAGGTTGACTTTAGTGATGAGATCTCGTACATGTGTGGATTCTCGCAACATACTCTATACGACAGTGTTATTGGCGAACATAGCCCCGATTGTACTAATGGAAAGAGCCTTCTCTATGTGTATAGTGATGTTTGTGCTTATAGTGTCTGCGGAACACAGAAAACAAACCTGCTTCGTGTTATTCCTTGTATGAATGCTCAAAATGATACAGTTTCTCAGAGTTTCCAGCAGATTAGATATATCAGGGTCCGTTCTGAGTATGTAGATTCAATCCGAATTCAGATCCTTGATTCACTAGGCAATGAGGTCGTTATCCAGGGATACATTTGCGTTGTACTACACATAACAAAAGATGCATAAACTACTCATTATACCATGTCTCCTCTCGTCGAGAGCAGTCCTCCTTTTCGGTTCCGCTGCCCAAATAATACCATAATTGTGGGTGCTTCGCAAAGTGGAAAGTCCACCTTTGTACTCGAACTACTTCGTCATACGGAACTCTTCGATAAGCCAATCAGTCAAATATACTGGCACTATGGAATTGAAGCGGCAAATCTTCCTTCCCATCCGCTTATTCACACAATAGCCGGTCTCCCCGATGCAACCACTCTCAAGCATCTGAGTGGTGATGGAAAGGAACACAGAGTAGTTGTTATCGATGATTTGTTGACTGAATCAATCGCCAATAAGGATCTACTTACACAACTCTGGACAAGAGTATCGCACCATTGCAATATGACTTTTATATTACTTGCTCAATCCTTGTTCGAGATTCCTCGGATAATTCGAAATAACTCACATTACATGATCCTATTCAAGGCTCTAGCCGATCGTCTAAATGTGGTAAACTTGGGACGCCAGATATTCCCTGGTCAATTGCAGTACTTTATGGCCAGCTTCAATGATGCAACTGAGCGAAGCTATGGTTACATCATAATTACCGCACACCCCCGTGAAGATCAAGCACATTTCAGACTTTGCACTGACGTATTTGGTTCAACAAAAATTTATCTGCCTAGTACAAGTCAGAAGGGGAGGTAGACAAGTGGCTGAGCCAGAACTTTTTGACCATCCTCGTCCAAACTTGCACGAGTTGAATTGGTGTGTATTAACACTTCATAAACAGCATGATTCGCTGACTTCAGAGCTTCCTTCAGATTGTTTTCTCCCCTCTCGAGTGTCTCCTTCTGGTAAATATCCGCATTACACTGTATATTATGCCATTATAAGCCGTAGATTGAATAAAGAGATAATTTTCTCACCGTGAGCTCTTGAAGAAGTTATTTTTATTCGATTTCCATCACGATACTCTCGTGTAATGAAGGGTAGTGATCCTTCAACATCTGTAGGTACTTCTCCGCTGGAGAAGCGTCTGCTAAGAGTGCGACTGATGATTGACCCGTGTCCCTTGGGTTTAGGCAATAACAGTAAGATCACGAGAACACAGACAAGCACAAATGAGAACAGATATATACGAAAGATGGAGTTGAACGGGCACTGTCCTTTAATCAATACAAAGGGAATAAAGTCGTAGATACCCTCATACGCCTCTCCATTCACAGTTATCTGGCCAGAATTTGAAAGAGCTACGAAAGTATCATCTGTTACTTCAATATCAGAACAATCTCTTACTGTTTCCTGTTTCATCAAACAACCTTCCAGAGAGCAAATTGAGTTATTTATAGTAGAGACCCACCATAGTCTGGATGCAAGGAAATCGTAAGACATGCATGTAACTTTATCGCTGATCAGCGTATGATTTGAAAGAAATGTGTGATACAAAGACTCATTTACTTGGTAGAAATATTCAATATTCGAGACAATTTCCAACTTTTTCGCAGAACAATTGAGTCGATCAATCGGGAAATTATCGAGAAGAATAGATCCATCTAGTGTTTGAGAGAAAAGAGAGAATGTAGGGAGATGAGTCAGTCTGAGACCTTTACTTGAGTTATTAAGGATAGCTATAAAGGAAGAGGAGAATATATTCGAGAGATACTGCAAAGCAAACATGTTACACAGAGAAAATGTTAACGAATGAACAAGAAAAGTCTAATCTAAATAGCCAAATGGGACCTTAATCTCGAGCTCTCCCTCCCCTCTAGATGCTCTTTTGAAAGAAACTGAACGATATCTCTTTGTAATCTCGGCAGTATGAACCTCCCCCTTTCGGGGTCTCTTCAGTTCGGGTCTCTTGATATCAATGTGGGTAGGCTCATGATTGATCACCATATTATAGATGGTTTGATGGTTGAGCTTCTCAAGGGCATGCACATCTTTCGTAACTCCTCTGAAGGCATTCTTCACTTCCACTTCGCCCGTCGTCTTGTTCACGATCTTCATAGAGTAGTTCTTGCCTGTAAAGAAAATTATGAATTGATGTAGAAAACAGTTTAAGAACGGGGGTAGACCACTAACACCCGGCAAAAACTGCCTCATCCAACTCCCATCCATCCTTGATCTCGTCAGCGAGATCACCGAGTTCCCCAGTAAGAAGATGACCGAGAGGATCGGGTTCATCTCTTTCCATATCGAACACGATGCTGTCCTGAAATATGATTCATCATTGATCCATTACGCGCCTTACATATAGCCCTAGTACAATTCGAAAAGAGGCATAATCAAAGCTATTGCTGGAGTTGTTTAGCAGCTTACTGTGTCCATATAAGCAGCTCTCTTTCCAACAATTTGAATGATTCGATAGAGGAGGACACGTGCGTATGCAGTAACAAAAACTGCGTGATGGACTGCCGAGAATCTACAATGTTTGATTAAAAACTCATGATTTTGATCCGATAAAATGATTCTATTTTCCCATCTAACTCTGACTAACCTATTGCACCGGATAGTCTCCGCTTTATCGCGATAAGTGACAGTCATCATATTCTTATCATCTCGATTAGTATCCAATACGTTGACAACAGATACTTCCTTAGTCGCGTCACAGGCAACATAGTGGAAACATTCTGCATCAACATACTCGGACTTGAGACGGTAAGGAGATTCTGCCATTTTTCTGAAATCTCAATATGAACCAAGATACCCCTCATAAAACAAACCCCCATCCGGAATTATTGCAGAGCTTGCATACTGTTCTCATTGCGGGATCCTCCTTCACTTCATGAGGTTCGAGCACAAATCCCAATTTTGCTCCCACTCTCTCGCAATACTCTTTCTTTTTCTCAGGAGTGTCCACACCCGCCGGGAATCCACTTGCCGCAAACTAAAACGCCATCGCTCCGGCTGGTACTTCTTACAGACTCTCAAACCTTGAGCTTCATAAATTTCTTGAAGTAGTTGCGATATATATCGGCACTCCATCTCTCCCAGTGCCAAACCTCGAAGACCCTACAGAGACATCAATAATATATTTAAATGTGGAGAGCTCACGTGACAATCTTGTATCCCACTTCCAATGCAAGCTCAATTTCCACAGTTGCATATGTACCAACCCATGAACGATCCTTCTCGATATGATTACACCGGTCCATCCTAGATAACAGTGCATATTCATTCAATATCCTGCTATTAATTAAGCTAACTTTGTAGGCACACAACCACTGCACAAAGTGAAATAGAGGGCTCCCTCATATCGATAAGGTAGAGCGGCTACTTCAAGATTCTGAGGAGGTAGGATACGCAACTTCACGAGTCCTCGATAAGGAAAGGATGTTCCGACGACCTCTTTGAAGTTGGAGGTTATCACCTCAGGATGCCCCAAGGGATACTCTCTGAAATGTACGATGGCCTAACAATTTTGGTATGAAATGGGTGAGGGTAACATGGTAGTGCACCTGCCTTAGGCTCTGCATTGATGGATAGAGACTGCATATGTCATAATATTTTATGACAGTGCTCATAGTTGACTTCAAATATGCCCTCAGTACCTCCACACGCCCTCCATACAGGGCATCTCTCATCTTGAGGCGTTCGATGATCTAAAATTTACATCATCCTCAAATATTTTTTACAACTCCCGTCCTCGCCACCCGCAATAGCTCACCTCTTGTTTATCGAAGAACTCTTGCATGCCCTCTGTAGTCTTGAGTTCTTCTTTAATCTGACATTCCCACACAACCTCTACGTTTGGGAACTTGGATTTGATTAATTCAATCCGCTTCATCGTTCTAGCATACAGTTCTTCCGCCCTCTCTCCTCCGACTAGAATCGTACCAGCAGGGTAACACCTGCCAAGGGATTAAATGCACGAATCAGTTACTTTGTTCGAGTAAACTGACTTTGAGCATCCATGATACCAATCACCCATTATCTCCAGTATCTTTCCAGTCTCGGGGTCATAACAATCAACGGAAAAATTATGGTTACCGACCGAAATCTTCTGCGAATAGAACGCAATTACTTTAGTAAAAAAGAGAATGACAACCTTTTCTCCACGAGGACTAAGCGCATGTTGCAAGTCATGTCCGGCCTTCTTCTCTCGCCACCTGATGTACTTGAGGGCTAATGTTGATTGATTCACTGAGCCGAAACCATCTGAAAGGAAACTATCACGTGACTCTATTGAGAATCTCGTCCTACTTTCTGGAAGATACGGCATCTCGAGGTCATTGAGATGATCGGCTCGAAGTTGGAACATACAGAAAGAGGCCAGAGTATTTGCGGTTGTTAGAGGACACCATCCGGTAACCTCTATCATTTTCTTCCGATATTGAAGGCACCCCTTCATGCAGATCTCTACGTCTTTTTCTGAATTATAGATATGATGCTATAACTATACGGCACTTTCAAAAAGCGCACAGAGAGCAACCCTGACTAACCGCAATATCGCTTCAGCTCCTCCTCCTGAACCCACTCCTTCCCAACCATGGTCTCGTACCAGATATCGAAATTTCGCTGTTGATCGGGCTTCATATTCTTATAGCCAAAATACTTCTTGTCAGGGATGGATTCCCACCTCTTCTTCCAATACTTTCGCATGTTAGCGAAATGAGGAAATGTTCCTGTGAAATTTCGCGGTTTTCAATTAGGAGATGGTAAACATTGAGGGAGGAGGTGTACCTTTCTCATCGCAATCTAATCCAAAAGCTCTTGGGAAGGCGGAGAGGGCCATGGGTATGACGCAAAACGAGTCCTAAACATAAGCGTCACTTACTATCATTACAACCGATTACAGACCTTGAAGACAATCGTGCGATCTCGGAGCTTCACCTCCATTCGTATGATAGTCTTACCCTTATCTACACATTTTGGATAGATTCCATCTCGGAGAAAACCATCGAGAATGAGATGTTGGTCGAAGCGACCGCCATTATGCGAGTATACAGTCCTGATAAGGGTATAACTACTACCATTACAATTTATTTTGTTTACCTTCCCTTCATTGTGGGCTCAGTACGTAACCATTTGCAGAAATCATCAGTTACCTGTTGATAAATACTGGCTAGATTCTAAAGCTCCATTTTTTTTCTAACCTTGTTCTCACACTCATCCTCCTTTTCATACTGGAAAGTAACCATTCTATCACCACATAATCGACACGGCTCATCAATGGGAGAATCCTCACATAGCCAACACACCTGCAAGATGATTGTGCTGGTAGTGTAATTCCACGGAAGGGGCGCTCCACCGTTACCTTGCACAACGAGATGGTTGTACAGAAGTGTCGTCCAAAATCAAAGCCATCCTCTCCTCTCTCTTCCGTGCATTGTGATGTCTCTACGTCAAAAAAGGCAAAACGAAACTCCTTCTGCTTCTTCAACATTCTCTGTCTCTCGGGATCAGTGAACTTCTCCCAAGTGCAATCATGCTGATTATTGGTATAGCACTTGCACATCTCACAGAAGATTGATTCACCGCAAACATGAGGACCAACAGCGGTACGGTAAACGGAATCACAACTGTAAGATTATTCCATATATTCACAGTTAGGCGGATCTGGCTCACTCTATACAGTGCTTGATTACATCGCATCGGCTCAGATCTCGCTGCGAAGTGACTTTATGAGCATCATAACACTTCTGAACACTTGATAGATGAAGATACTTTCTATGTAACGAGGTAACCTGGGATTTGAAGATAAAGTTACAATCATCACAAGAAATATTCTGTCCATCGTTACAATTTCCGTCGACAAGCAATGAGTTGCAGGAAGTACATGTGTGCTCACATCTAAAAAACCTGATAATTCCTAATACCGTGGTAATTCCTACCTATGATTGTTTGCAGAATATGCAGGCTGTAGGCATCCGGGGCAGAAAAATTTTCCATAAATCCCGTGAGGATTGCTTAACGCATCCCATGAAACACCATCAGAGACGAGATAGATCACCCGGGACCGAACCTCAGGTCCCGACCAATTGATAAAACAGAGCTCACTAACAGGATGCTGAAAGGCACCACCTCATGTATGTGATCCTATGTTAATATTCTAAGTACTCACGTAGTTAACGAACACGATTCGGTATCGGTCAGAGAGCTTGTCTTGTATCAATGGTATATCAACAGCAGTAAGATCACTCGGATTGAGTCCCAAATCGGAGAAGAAAGCATTGGTCTCTTTCCTTTGCGTATTCTCAGTGCGGAGTGCCTACGATAATGAATATCACGGCCATCAATGAAAAGTAAGACAGTACATTTTTCAATTTTGTGCAGATGCCTTCATACTCTTTTCTCTCCACAGGATCTTCTATTCTATTGTAATCATCCGGCTTCATGCCGGGCCTACTAGAACGGTAGTGATCACGATCGGCGACGAGAGAGCCAATATACAGTGAACGTAACATAGCGCCATCTCCCTAAAGAAAATAGATAACACATGAATATTAACCAAAAAACCAACTTGAATTATCCTCGGAAACCCTTCCAGTTTCCGAAACGTTTGCTTCTGGAGTCTCGGTGCCATTGCCAAAAGCACCGATTCTAGAAGAAAAAACTAATATATCGAAGGTAAAAGCAGAAGTGAAACGAGAAATGCACATAAAAAGGGAAAGTTACTTAAAAAAGGGGCGGGTCGACACGCCCAGATACGAAATTCAAGGGAGAAAGTTAGAGGGATACGTCTTATGGTACGAAATACAATGGAAAAGTGAGAGAAAGAGGCGCCCAAAATGCGAGATATAAGGGAAAAGTGAGAGAAAGAGGCGACCAAATGCGAGATGTAAGGGAAAAGTGAGAGAAAGAGGCGCCCAAATGCGAGATGTAAGGGAAAAGTGAGAGAAAGAGGCGCCCAAATGCGAGATATAAGGGGAAGGCGCGAGGGTAGGGTCAGAGATGCGAGATACAAGGGGAAGGCGCGAGGGTAGGGTCAGAGATGCGAGATAGAAGGGGAAGGCGCGAGGGTAGGGTCAGAGATACGAGATACAAGGGGAAGGTGCGAGGGTAGGGTCAGAGATACGAGATACAAGGGGAAGGCTTGAGGGTAGGGTTAGAGATGCGAGATACAAGGGGAAGGCGCGAGGGTAAGGTCAGAGATGCAAGATATAAGGGGGAGGTGAGAGAGAAAAGTGCGCGCTTTAAACGGGTGAGAAAGAGTGTGGATCACAGCGGGTGGAATAGTAAGAAGAACATATGGCGGAGAAAAGGGACGAGATCACAGCATATAGATCAGGATAGAGTCTCGGCGGAAAATGCAGAAGAATGGAACGAAAACTGTTGGAAAACGGAGCCAAAGTGGAGGAGGCAATCGAACCGATGCGAATGAAAGGAAAAGTGGAACATGTGCACGATCCGCGCAAAAACTGGAGGGGAGGGGGAGGTAGCTTCTTTGTCTCTTTCGCGGCTTCATCTCCACTTCCTTCCTTCCATTTGAACTCCTACTTTCCCCCGCGAGTATGACAGCGCTCTCTTTTCCTCTTCTCCGTCTCCACCATGGATCAGGTATATCTTTCGAATCTTTCATTCATTCACTCCTCTCTTCCAAACTATTTCTGTAGAACAGTTCGTGCAAACGTTTTCTTCTCTAATCCTTTCGTGCATTCAGAGTCTTTCGAACTGCGTCATGTGAATAGACGTCTCCTTCCTCGCAGTGGAATTGAAGAAATCAAGGCTCTCTTCAAGCTAACTTCGATCGAGCACGTCTATGAATTTGAGGAAGCAATAACTGAGTCAGTTCACAAACTACTTGAGCTAGTGCAAGGAAACCCTGACCATTGGTGCCTGCAAATCTCGAATTCCGCCTTTCGTTCTTCCTCGAACTCAGTTTACATTAACTTTAACCCCGAAACCACTGACATTGGAGACCTAGCATTTCGCAAAATTAGAATCTTCCAGCAATCCGGTTGTGAAATTCAGCTTACTGATGTTATGTTCATCACTCTCATTACCACACCTAGACCTAATCGTCCTTAGGCGGCACACCAATCGCCTATATTCTCGAATTCCTCCAATCGATATTGTTTAACACAGCAAACAATCTCAAGTTTCTCCTGGTCCCATTGTTGTTGATAAAAAATAACATTAATTAACTTTCAAATGTTCTTGTACCAGCCTGTACCAGTCAGATAGCTCTTCTCTTTTAAAAAGTTTTCAGTTCGCGGTTACTTGTGTGGGGTCGCGTGTATGACTGTGTGAACTATTGTACTCGAGTAGTGGGAGCACAGTCAGTTTACGATAATTGGTGTGAATTTCTCAGTTCGCGGTTACCTGTGTGGGGTCGCGTGTATGACTGTGTGAAATACCGTACTCGAGTAGTGAGAGCACAGTCAGTTTACGATAATTTGTGTGAAATTCTCAGTTCGCGGTTAATTGTGTGGGGTTGCGTGTATGACTGTGTGAACTACCGTACTCGAGTGGTGAGAGCACAGCTATTTAGCGATAATTAGTGTGAAATTTTCAGTTCGTGGTTACTTGTGTGGGGTCGCGTGTATGACCGCGTGAACTACCATAATCGAGCGGTGAGAACACAGTCAGTTCGCGATAGTTTGTGCGAGGGCCTTATTTTTTTGGGCAGACCATGTCAAAAAGCTGACCGGCACGAGATACCGTACTCTCCCTCTCACTACTGAACACGGGGTGAGTAAGGAGGAGGAGGGAGGAGGATACATATAGCCCACCTAGCTTCCACCCTCTAACTCGCCTCATGGTATAGTGGCTAACGCTTTTGTCTCGCCGTCACATGCCCGTTGGATCGGCCCCAACCGAAAAATCTGACAAAAGATTCCCCTTTTTCCACACACCCAGACCGAGGGCCGAGTATATGTGAAACATCTCACCGACTATGCCGAATGACGCAATAGTCCAGTGGTAAGCGTCGCCACCCGCCACCCGCCGCCCGTTGGTTCGATTCCAGCAAAAGACAGGAGTCCGTAAGGAAGTATCGAGAGAGAGAGATTAGTCAATCGGGAATCAGCAAAATCGGGAAATATAAAAATAATACGAGAAAAACAAATATAATGTTCGAGAATAACAAATATGAAATAATAATCGGGAATTACCAAATATTGAAATAATAATCGGGAATTACCAAATATGGGGTCGGGAATAAGACTCGAGATTGATATCAGCCGAGATATCAGTCGAGAGTCGAGACTCAGTGCCATATATGGAAATGTAACTGAGGTGTGTACTACACTACTAGGAGTTCACTACCGTACGCTTGTTCAAAATCAAAGCCCATTCTATCGTGATAAAGGCCTACTGTGGCCAACACACTACCATCAATGATTCAGTACTCGACTACCGCGTCCGTTGTCTCAAATTAGAATAGCACAACCACAACTCGATACTCGACTACCGTACTACCTTGATCGATCAGGGACTTCCCGCCGGGACCCGCCAGTAGCACGAGTGAGATGGCGCCAATGCCAGTGGTAGTATTGCAGGCGAGACGGCCCAGAAGAATCTACAAAAAAAGCGACCTCTGACTCTACTCGTTTTGCGTGCTCTCTCGCCTTCTCTAACTAACGAGAGATCACGTGAATTGGAGAGACGTTTTCGCATGCCTAGTCTGGCGTCAAACTCAAGCACGGTCTATTTAGCGGACACGGAACGAGAATAAAAAGGTGGCCTACAGAGTCTATCGGATGATTCACGCTGAGAACAACCATGTGGAAAATGTCACGGACATTTCATTTGGCCTCCCGAATTAGTATGCTCTTTCGCCTATTAGACGGCCCAATGTAGTGTCTGATACGGTGAGCAGAGGAAATGTCACGGGAATGGCCAGCACTGTATCAATTCATCATGGTCACATCTCACATCAGTTCACGAGAACACTCAAGTGAGGGGCAGAAAATGCCAATCTTCACAAAAAAAATATCGCCACATCAAAAATACAGATTGCATGTGTTCCAGGCCCTATCTAAAGAGGGTTAAACATAAATTCTCCTGTGATTTCTGTGTGGTTGGCAATTCAAATATCAAAGATCACCCACTTGGTCAGTCGTTATCGGCAGTCGAATACCACAGTGCACGCTCGAGCCGCACTCCTCGGTGGACCACGCCGCCAGCTTCGTCCTGCACGGAACTTCTGATTATCCATTTTTCTCAGGGGCTACCGTATCCCTCAGAAATTTTTCCTCGAAAAGCTAGCGTAACTCCATCGATTTTTGCTGGGGATACTGAATACGGTTGAATTTATCAATTTTTGAGATGTACCGCAACCCTAACATAAACTAATAACATGCATTTTCCTGGGAAACTACCGTACACTTTCTGATTATCGATTTTCCTTGGAGAGCTACCGTACCCCCAGCCTACCGTATACCTCAGTGCGCGCTCGTCCACGGCGCCGCAGCCTTCAGTCTCCACCGTAATCCAATCGATTGCACCCGACAGCTGCGGTAGGTCGTCCCAGCAGGTAGGGCAGGCACAGGAGTGCGCTGTTTCCTGCATTGGTCTTTGATCTTTGATCTTTACTCTTTAGATTTCACTCTCGTGTTCAAATGCGTTTCACCGTGCACATAAACAGTGAACGCGCGCAATGCGAACGATTTCAGTCGGACATCTTTTTCAAAAGAAAAAATCAAACATGACAGGTTTCGAGTGTTCCCGGGTCGCTTAGGGGGTCGTATTGTTACTAGCAAGGTACTTTGTGCATTGTCAGCCGTTTTTGTTGCCCATTCGAGAGCCTGGTTTTGCCCCGTTTCCTCTTGTACCGAACACATCAAAGTATCTTTTTGCTCGACTTTCTGTCTCTGGCCTCTTCGCCCTACTCTCTCACTCTCCATGCTCTCTCGCCGGTCAGACGAAGCGAGAGAGTGTGCGAAATCGAGAGATCGCATTCACGCGCCGTGTAACCTGATACGCCATTCTTGAGCACGAGAGCGCCTACTTCACTTCCCGAAAGAACGAAAGAACCTCTGACTCTCTCGATTTCACGTGCTCTCTCGCCCTCTCTGACCTGCACACAAGCCAGAAACTGGTAAACGCGTGTGCACAACTGTTGCAGGGTATCTGGTTCAAGTACCCGTCCGGGTACTTTGGGTCTGGTACCGGCCAGGTCCCGGGGTCAATGGTTCCTCAGGATCGAGAGGTTGGAGCTAAGTACCGTTAGTTGTTACGACATATTACCTCTCTTGGGAGAAATTGCGCAGGAAAATGCATATAGAGCGAATGCTATGGATTTGGGCCAAACACAACTGACATTGAGTAGAAAGGCGAGATATGTGTTGTTTGGAAGACCCCTAGAACCGTACGCACATGCGACATAGAAGAGACATTACAAAAGCTCTTTTGTATTGGATAAATGGCTCTCATCAATAGATAAACGATTTGCGTGTTCGTTTGAAAGCCCATAGGGATCGCAGCTTGTTCGCTAATGTGGCTTAGTTCCAATCACAAAGGGCGCGGCAGAAAAAGAAAGAAAAAGCGTTCAGTGATCTGCTTGATTCGCTTTGCTCATTTATCCCACGATTGAATAAATGTCTGACTCTCTCATTTCGCCCCGCTCTCTCGTTTCTCTAACTGTCAAGACAAGCTGAAGAGACGAGAGCATTGCTTCCCCGATTGGTTTAGAGCCCTCAGGCCAATTGCCGGTTCACGCAACTTTCCGGAAGTGAGCAAAGGCAACACGTTGGCAGATGGGCCGATCATGTTACCTTTCCTGATCAAATAGATTCCCTTATTTTCATGTGATTCTAATGTCTCTGACTGCGATTCTACTACGAAGCTTCCCTTATAGAAGGAAGGTAGAGCGTGCGCGCCTTTTTTCTGTTTGTTGTTTGTTATCACCGAGGCTTCTCCTTTCCCTCTCGTCCCTATTTTGACTGTACTGAATGCGCCTGGGGAGGCGCTCTGTCCATTCCCCCTGCTCTCTTGTCGGTCAGACGAAGCGAGAGAGTATGGAGAATGGAGAGAGTCAGACTATTAAGAGATGACGATTTACAGAGGGAAAGGTTGAGCGAGAATGAAGGTATCTGAAGATCAGTTTTGATCTACCCTAAATCAAAATTCGTTGAAATCTTTCAGAAATCATTCGATGACACTTATGTTTCACGTTGAGTGGAAAATGGGTGGGAATAGTGCTGAATAATCTCCCACTGCTCGAGAATTAAATCTAATTCATCCTCGATCTTCCCTGACCCATGTTGTATTCCCACGGTCAAGACGATTGACAGTCCCTAAATAAGGCGATAATTACTCGCGAGATCTCTTAGTAATCCGTCGATTACCAGAGTACAATGGACCCGAGTGCCCCTGTTTAAAAAAAACCCATCCCTGTTTCGGGTACTATGTCGGATGAGAACGTACCAAAAAAATTACTTCCGTTTGTGATGTTTAGAACACCCTTACAAACTACAGCGCCCCTCAAAAAATGTTGATTCTCATCCAATCAGTTCTCATTTGACATAGTGCCCCGGATCCCACGGAACCCAAATGACATCGACAGTTTAAGGGTGATAATCTGTACGACTATCTCGTAAGATCTAGTAATTCCACGGTGATTACTACAAGCGTACCCTGAACCCGGGAGAGTTCCAGGGTGCCATGAACCAGTGCACCATGGACCTGACTTTGGGTATGATCCCAATTTGAATCGGGCATCGGTACCAATTGACCAGAGGGGGCCCGAACTCATCCCGGGACCCGATTTGAATCGGGCTCCGCTCCACCAGAGAAGTATCCAGGTGAAGCCCATAACCCCCAATGGGCTCCAATCTATATCCTTCCCCATCATCGCATCATTATTAGCCATCATTATACGCATGTTGGAGTGGGAGTGGGATAGATCGAGAGGGAATAGACAGAATTAGGGGATGATGGGGACATGAAAGGGGGAGACAGGTGATGGCGGTAATAATCGGGAGTCAGAATGACTAAAAATTGCAAGAAAAAAACGCGTTGATCAATAGAAAATGTGAATAAACATTGAATTGCATCGAAATCATGACCCACCTGATTACAGTACTCTTGTGCGGCTACCGTAGTCGCTAGGAGCACGTATAGTACGATCATTGCTATCGGCGATTGATTTTGCTTAGACCATCAATGACGTCATCAGGCTCACAGAGTTGAGAAAAGCCCGGCAGCAGAGCAGAAAGGAGTAGGGAGAGGGCGAGTTGCCGAATCTGAGGGGGCGGAGCCTGAGGGTGGGGTTAGAGGTTAGGGAGGAGGAGGAGTCAGAGACAAGGAGAAAGTACGGAGATTGGAGATGGTCAGAGAAGAAAAGAGAGTGGACCGGAAAATTAGCTGCAATAAGAAATGGGGTTTTTGTTGTGGTTTGAGAGGGGCATTGTTGCGGAAGTTGTTGAGAAAACAACAGTGATTGTGAAGGCAAAACAATGATTCATGACAAGTGACCCGAATATCTAAATGAAACATTTCGCGGGCAGGATTGATAAGGCCTAAGATTCTCTCAGACCACGGAGGGTTGTCTTTGCAAGAAAATATTGTGATCTTGCTAGATATAAATATCAGGAGTAAGGATTTGCAGCAAAGAGGTTTCGAATTAATTCTGGACACTCCTAGGTAAAGGTAAAGGTGAAAGGTAAAGGTGGTTAACGATCATTTCTCTAAGAATCATTTTAATGCCAAGTGAGAATAATTGGGATGAAATGAAATAAATTAGATAGGAGGTGGAATCCAGGAACTGAACAAGTACAGGGGAGTGAACAGTGGCCACCTAAACAAGCAAAAACGGCATACGCCATATCGGAGAAATGACACGAGTTATGTCCGGGGAGAAATAATGCTCCACGGACTAAACCGTTCTCACAATCGGTTTATTCCTGGCGTATTTTTCTCTCAATTTTGCGTACTCTCTCGTTTGTTCCCAAACTCGCGGAAAAGATGAAGAGGCACGGGCGAAAGTAGCACATGCAATAACGAACAATCCTAACCTTTGCCCTCCTTCGATCGCCTTGTCTCTCGTCGTTCAGAGAAGGCGAGAGAGCATGGGAAATGGAGAGAGTCCAGAGATCCTAACAACCTTTCTGATGACCCGAGAGATAAGGCTGCGAACGGAGTAGGATGAACTGTATAATTGGCGGGACGAGAGAGAGAGTAAGGCGCTCTCTCGATTTCGCACGCTCTCTCGCTCGCTCTGATCGGCGAGAGAGAAGGTGAAATAAAGAGAGCGAGATTAGAGATCTAGCTTGGCGTTCCATCAGACTAAGAAGGCAATTAGCACACACGTTTAGGGAGTGATTATACGGGATTTGTGATGGCTTAGGAGCGCCCATTGAATTGTCAAAAAGTGTTCGGATTTGGATAAGAGAGAAATAATTCAGCGGAGGCGTGTTTGAATGAGTTTCAAGACAAATATGAAAAACGCGGATAGCAAAGTGGAATCAGTGATTCTTCGAAACCGATGTGTAAAACACTTCTAATTTGTTGTTAAGGCAGATATTTCGAGCTACGGTCATTCGCCTCCTCATTGTACGTGCTCTTTGACAGGACAGAGAAGCGATAAGTTGCGCGAGTTCATATTAGAGCCGATTTTTTTATTCTTTTTTTTTGCTGACGGAACGCAATGTTAGATGCTGGCGTAATGAAAGCCGATAACTGGACGGTACTACTACACGATAGAGCATGTGAAACAAAGAGAACGCGAGCATTTTACAGTCTCTTCACTTCACATGCTCTCTCGCCGGTCAGACAGCGCACGAGAGATCATTGGAAATCGAGAGAGACGATAGCCCGAATTTCGCACTCGTTCCTATTCCTCCTCTCATTATAATGCCAGGTGAGAGGGAATGGGAAGGCACTCATCCTCAAATTATCGCGATTGCCAATCGAGTTTGAAAGTATATTAGAAAGCGCACTTCGCATTTGGCACCGAGAGATCATGCAAAGTGAGGAGGGCGTAGAGACGCAGAGAAAGGTGAGAGAGTGAGGCGAATGAGGAGAGCGGCAAATTCAGATTGACTCTCTTGAATCAAGAGTTTTCGTGAAGAGAGGAAAGTGTATGTAACAGAATAAAGCAAAATGACGATTTTTTTGAGTTATCGACACTGTCAGGATCTGTAAGTTTATATATATATATATATATATATATATATATATATATATATATAAATTTTTTAGAAGAGAACGTTAATCCTATGTTTGAAAACTACTAAAAGGAATCTGCAGGACTACGTAAAGCACGATCGGCGAGCTCTTAGATACACTTCCGAATGAGTAAGTCGCAATGAGCGAGAAACAATGCGCTTGCTCTCTCCATTCCGCACACTCTCTCGCTTTCTCTAACCGACGAGTGACCGGGTGGAATCGAGAGAGTCCAAGCAGCAAGGCAAGTCACGCAACGTGCATTCGAGACAATGCGCGAGTCGAAGATTTCGGAATGGGTGTCTAATGTGGTCAAAGAAGACCAGAAATGAATGCAATTCGTATTGAGGAATTGAATTTACTATGGAAAATTGCCGTTGTGAGAGGAATTTTGCAGTCGGTTCGGACCGCTAATGACTATAAGAATAGAGGTGTACAAACACCCGTACAGGAATAAATGCCTAGCATTTCGTTTTCTGAGATTCATATTTCGTTTTTTCATTCAAAATTTTTAAAAAAATGCAGATATTCCATGCTGTAGTTTTATTTTTTTTCATCCTTTATACTGCGAGCGATAAAGGATGAAAAAAAAGATGGATGCGCAATCGTGAATCACCCATTTTGGGGATGCGAAAAAGGAAGGAGGAAATACGAAAGGAAAGGAACAAAGGACGATTGTAAACGGACGGCGACTAGTGATTTTATTGAATTAGAAAGCGATTCGCAATAAGTTTAGATGTGGAAAATATGGAAAATGTAATTTAAAAATCGACGGTAAATGGCACGGTCCTTTCGAATTTCACTGCGATAAATTATGAATGCGCAATCGTGACTCATCAATTTTTCGAAGAGAAGGGGAAGGAGGAAATACGAAAGGAAAGGAACAAAGGACGATTGTAAACGGACGGCGACTTGGAATTCAACTATAGGAAAACGAACAGACATTGAGACTTGCTGAACTATCCCACGGAACTAACCGAGTCTGCTACAAGGATAATGTATCGCCCAGCTTCTCGTTTCGCCCTTATGCACAATATTTTGACGATAGTGCGCAATTCCAAAAGAACGGGACAAGCAGCGGCATAATGACTAATGAGGAGGAATGAACGATTCGTATTCTGTACTACACTTTGCAGTGTCTGATGTTGTGATCACAAAAAGGGGGCGTTATGACTCTTTTCAGAGACAATCAAATATTGAGCGAAATAGTATTCAAAAACGAAAAGCCCCCGTAATCACTAATGAGGAGAAAAATGATAGTAAGAAGCAGAGGCTGTCGAAAGATAAGCGGTGGTCATAAAAAAGGGGAATATAAAGGCGCCAGAATGGAAGGGTCATCGAGTTTTCAAGAAATGAAATTCGATAAGCACACATTTTTCTCAAATTTCAAAGATGTATGAGCCTGCGCGAAAATGTGAAGGAACGGCGGTGAGCAATTTATCCAATTGAGGGACGGCATTTTATGAATCGATCATTGACTAAACATTGATAGCGAAAAGCGAAGATTTCATAGAGCTTCAAAGGAGTAACGATTACTTGTCTGAAGAAATTATGCTAGAATAACAAGAAACAAGCATCTCAAATATCAATTTCTTCAACTGAGAAATATCTTCGTATTTCGTGAGATGTTGCCAACCGCCACTTACAGAATCTTCCGATTCTCTCAATTTATCCTACACTCTCGCCTGTCAGAGCAACGAGACAGCAGGGAGAATTGAGAGAGTTTAACACAGCTCTCCGTTTACTTTTTACTGCTACAAATTGCTGATATTCGGGTGGTTTTGCTGTCTCTCTTCAATTTCCATGCTCTCTCGCCGGTCAAACAGGGCGAGAGAGCGGGGAAAGAGAGGAGAGTCAGAGAGTTACTACAGAAAGATAACATGAGATAAAGGATGTGAGAGTAAGGCAAACAAGCGGTTATAACCGCGCGATGCTTTGATTTATCAGTTTGAAAGGTAACAGTTGAAATGGTTGAAGCGCACTTACCAGATTACCAGTGGGTCCACCTAGCGTTATCTTACGACGTAAACCTTCACCTTTTTTCACTTTACTTTTTTTACTTTGCTAAAACACAGAAATACATGTGGCATCAAACAAAATTCGAGTAGAAGGATGAATGTCGGCGACACATGCATTTAAAATAAGTGAAATACTATGAGTGGATCAACTAGTGGATTGTAGAGCTCTAAATACGAGCCTAAGTCTCTCGCCGAGTATCGTGACGAGAGAGTGTGCAGAATACAGATACAGCAACTCATTTAATTTGAGCTCTAGTGAATAGAGAAACGCATAATGTGATAGTGCCGACAACTCCCGGCACTCCTATGATTGAGTATCCTCCCAATGCCCGTAAATCAACACTGAAAGAACGAAAAAGAAAATACTCTCCCCATTTCCCATGCTATCTCGTTTTCTCTGACCATTCCTCCACAATGAAGCAAGAAGAAGCACGGTGTAAAGCCGTCTGACTCTCTCATTTCGCCCTGCTCTCTCGCACTGTCTGCCTGGCAAGAGAAGATAGGGAAGCAGGGCATTATTCAAGAGGGGGGAAAGCAGGAATCTCGGAATTTATTGCATTGCCCCCTGGCTGAAAGAAAAGAACGGAATAGTATTACAGAGAGCATGTGGCTGTGCAATAGACGAGAGGGAAGCGGAATTGCCGGCCCCGTATGCCAAAAAAAAACCCCAGTGGGCGGCACCATCGCCTCGGTAGAACTCCGAATGGGAAAAGGGAATCCTCAAAAGCGGCGAAATTAGGGCTAGCCACTGGGTAAGTTTGGGTTTCATAGAGGTATATCCAGAAATTCATTGGGTAAAACTCAGAATAAGAATACGAGCAGAATTGAAGTACATGTGGAAGCCCGAATGGGCGAGATGTGAGGCGGAATTTCTGACCACGAATGTAAAGACAAATCGCTTGGAGAGATCCTTGCTGAAAGAATGGAAGAGTACAGAGAGCATGTGGAGCCGAAATGTTTCGATGGGAGGTGGAATCGCCCGGCCCCCTAGGACACTATAAAATCAGCTGTACACTAGGAGATCCACCGAGTGAACGAATTGATGCACGGATTCGATGAATGAGAGAATACCTTATCCAGCTTGTTGGTGGATGAAATTTTAGAAATCGGTCGTTGAAAATAATGCCCAGGACGCTGGTCATTCAAGAATGATGATTTGAAATTTAGAAAATTCAGAGCTCAAGATATTTTAACCCCAGCAAAGGAGGCGAATTCCAGACAGAAGTTGTGCAGAAACAGAAACTCGTAATGTATACATTGCCTTCCCATCCCCTCTTTTTGGGAGGCATTTCAAACAATTTTTTTTGTTTTTGTTATTTTTGGGACGCAAGTGTCAAGTCAATAATCGGTGCAAGAAGAAATACGCAGATAATATGAATTATCTGAAACATATCCTCGTCTTTACGCTTTCTCATCCACGGAGTGTTCATTAGAGTTCGAAGAAAGGATCATCGTCTTAATTCACAAATTCTTTTGAAGCTCTGACCGGTGATAAAAATTAAGGTACATTTTAATTCTTTATTCGGTATTATTTACCCAACAATCGAAAATTTTACGGTCGGGCGGAATGGGGAAACATTTGATATTTGCGCACAGAATCAGGCGAGTATTTGGGGATGGGGTGTGGCAGTCCGTTTTGCAATTCAATTAGTGAGGTGCAATTTTGAAGTTCAACCTTCATCGTCATTCTATGAACGATTACAACCACTGAAGTGGAATGAGTTTCATCTACTCTACGTAAGGATCTTTACAGTGTTCAATTCAGCTGAGATTCCGGACTTTAGATACACGAACTATCTCAGAACTGTAGAGGTGGAAATCAGAAGACTATCTTGATTACTTTATCCCAAAAATCGAATCCGAGCTGTCATCAATCATTTCTTGCATCGATTACTTTACTGCTTCCAGCAGAAAATTCCCTGCTTTCTGACCATAGATCCTCGATCGTTTCTGAAATTTCAAGGATGACTCTTTCCATGTACAAGCTTCTCATGAAACGGAGAGACTCCACTCGGTCAGACAGATGCGAGATATTACGCGATTCGAGGAGACTGCAGACATCAGGCGGCGGTCAGAGACGACGAGAGAGCAGGCGATTCGAGGAGAGTGCCAAACCCACTGCGAGCTAGGCGTTTTCACCACGGCGTCGTATCAATCACCGGTACTAGATACTCGAGGGTAAGAGAGTGTGTGAGGGGAGGAGGGCACAGAGAAAGAAAGGGAGAGACGGGACAGATAAGGAGGCGTCATTGATTGCGGGCTGGGCAGGGAACACTGTTGTTGATCCTCAAATCTCGCGTCATTCGATAATTGAAGAGTAGTTTTTATTTGCATTGATTGTTCTAGGATAAATTAGCAATGGCCTGAATCTTCGCCAGTGTTTCTGTGGTGATTGAATAATAGGATGGGTAATGAATACTCTGGATTCCATGATCATCCCATTTTAACGCATCGCGTCATTTCCTTTGTGATAGGTTTGAAAATTCTTGTCTCATTTGAATGGTTTTCAGCGTTGAATTCTCTCTTATAAAATGACACTGTGTTGATCTTACCATTCCTCTCATCTTTCTATTTGTGATAATTTAAAAAGAAGTGTGCATTTTATCAACCTATTTTAGCGCTTTCTTGTTATCATAATGCGATTCATTTCATGAATTGTATGATAGCAATAAATAACGAGACGACATTGTTTAGATGGGGACACTGTCTTGTTTATCACCATTCCAATGCCCCACGTAATATTTGAACTAGGGATGGGTTTTTTTGCATGCAATGATCTATTTTATTACCGACACAGATCTACTCTAGTTATTTCTTACCAACCCTTTGTTACATTGAACCATGGTTGACATACACAGTCACTGATACTTTCATACGAATTGGCTACCTCCCAGCAAAAACATTTTTACCGCTTTTCTCCAATCATTGGATTTTCCCACCCAATTCCACTTCCTTCTCCTTCCTTGAATGATGCATTCATTCCAGTCTCTCAATTCCCACTGAATTCTAACCGTTCATTCAAAGCGATAGAGAATGGCGAATGAAGAGAGACAGGCCATTGTTCGTGCATTCATTTGCGTCTCTCAATTCCGCATGCTCTCCAATCGGTGAAAGCAGGCGAAAGTGAAAGAGTCGTCGCTCCCGAAATGTCGTTCGTCTTAGTCAGAATCGACCCGTTGTTGCCAATTTGCGCCCCGCGCGTAAACAATTTCTCTTCTGATTCTTCTCACATTTTTGATTGTTTATCATGCACAAACAGCGTTTTCATAATATTTTATCAATAAAATAAAAATAATTACTGATGCAAAGCGTTTACCCAAGGGCAAGCTGATTATAGTCGGCGTGTTTCTTTGATCTTGCTATCGGCAAGCATTGTTCTAAGAGAGCGGAGGTCAATATTTGCAAATCGCAACACTTATCGCCGAATAGCCTTCTTATTTTGAAGTAGTCATTCAATATTATCGTTTACGGAGAACAAATGGAAAGAAAGGTTCCGGTTATCGATCTCCTTTATTATTGAGTAGGAAATGTGTTCAATCTGTGCTCGTATCTAATCTCCTGGTGCCTCTGGTCACTTGCAAAACGATTTTCCGTTTTCTTTCATTTTGCGCATACTTTCTTTGCGCTTATAGGTATCCATCTTCCCAGATATTATTGCCGTTTAACTAATTTACATTTGCACTACATCCTCCCACAGCCATGTTTATTTCCTCACTTTGCATTCCTTTTTGTCGTTTTGTGCATTTATTCACATGACCATTTTCGATGCTCTCTCCTCCAATATCAATTACTATGAATGGTCTGTCCCTCTCTATTCGTTGTATACTCTCGCCCTGTCTGACCGACAAGACATCATTCGAATGAATGGTCGTTTCCTATTCAGAATGCACCAACCAATTCCATTCCCAGCGTTTGCAATTGAAAGGCTAGGGCAAAATGTTTGCATGTATATTTGTGAAAATTTGTGTGATTTGAACAACTTGAACAGTTCATTTTGATTTCTAGTTTTTTTAACGTCGGACGTTTTACTTTGCATGTGTTGATCTGAACAAGTTCACAAATTATTCATGATTTACCTCGATATGGGATTATCGTTCAACAACACATTGGGAACAAATCCCCAGAGGAATGCTCGAATCTCTGGTTCCTATACCGTCGATCTGTATCGCCAATGATAAAATAAATAATAATCAATTGCAGAAATAAATAATAATAAATGGAAGCAAGAGTACACGACATCGCCAAATCGCCCTCTCCCCCTCACAAGAAGCAAACGACGTACAAGATACTGGTCATTGGCGATCCGGGAACGGGTAAGTATTTGCCATATGAGTGGGTAGAAATAGTTGCTAGATGGTCAAACTACACACACCAGTTGTGATCATTATTATACCGTGAGTAATACCGTGAGTTATAGTGACCGGTAAGGATTTACTTCACTTATCTACTAGAAACACAACCCAGCCAATCCTACGAAAATGAAAACAAAAAAACAACAAATAATTTCAGGTAAATCCTCAATAATCCGACGCTACGTCCACAATGTCTTCACGGCAAACTACAAAGCGACGGTAGATTTACATTTAGAAATTGAAAATGCTTAGAAATTCTTCATTGCAACGGTGGTGAGAGGTGAGGTTCAGCGGTCACTGAGAGATAAATGATGAAACGATTTTAATTGCATTAAAATTGCAAGAACTCTAGTCAGAAAGTAAATTACGAAGGAAAAAATGTTCCAAACTGGCTCATACATTATTATATTAGGTTTTAAAGCTGCCAACAAGAACGAATCGAATCTCATTCCTTTCCCCTCTCCTATATCTCACCCTTGAAACGCATTTCATTTTGCGATCTGCAGATCTACAGACTTCACAATTAATGATTTTTCTATTGCTTGTTCCATGCGGTTTACAGATTAAACACATTTTTATCTCAAAACACTGCGAAGAACTATGCAAATCTCTTTGCTTTTCTTTCCCCAATAACGTACACATCAATATGAATTAATTTTTCATTTTACAGATCGGTGTCGACTTCGCGCTAAAAATCCTTCCGCTGGACACGGAACGCGTGGTGCACCTCCAGATGTGGGACATTTCCGGTTCGTCGACCTACTTTTCTATTTTCCGGCTCCCAATTCCGGCTCTAAATTTCAAAATATTTTCAATGTAAAATGCTCCATTTTCTGCGCTATTCGTGCAATATTTCAAAAAGTTATTACGTTTATTCGAATCTTGGTTGAGAACTACGCTTTTGGGGTCATGGAATCTAATTGGGCGAGATGGAAAAAAACGAAGAGAAATTATCAACTCTATTTACAAATAAAGTAGAGAATACGGTAGCTATAAAATATAGAGAAAACATACACACACGTTAAGTATCGCAAAACAATTAAGGGGGTGGCTTTCGAAATTCGGGCTATCATCTCTTCATTTTACACACTCAAGTGATAAAAAGTAAGTGAAATGAAGAGACCATCGCCCATATTTCAAACGCGTGAAATTAAAGGGTAATATTGTTGAAATGGCGGGCGCAATTGAGATATTCATTGAGCATTCATAATTCGAGAAAGAGCTAACGAAATCAGTAATCTAGGGGAAAAGCGCTTGTGGTTGGGTAAAATAGGCAAGAGTTTGTATGTGGAAGAAGCGGGTTGGGCGAATCGCATCGGGATATGGAAGGGTGGAAGATCAAAGATCAAAGTTCAAAGATCAGTCGAAGACATGACCGAGCTGCGTTTGGGCTGCGCTCGAGGCCAGAGGGCGGGCGTGTCGATGCGCGACAGAAGCCGACGAAGGGTAACCGTAGAATCTGAAAACATGAAATTTTAGGGATCTTGACTCTCAATTTCTCTCAATTTCCCATGCTCTTTCACGCTTCTCCTGATCAGTCAATGTTCATAATATTGGTTTTATCTTAAGTGGTTGGTTTGTTTTGCACGAAACGTCTATTCAAGTTAGATCTCAAATCGGAGATCAAAGATCAAAGATCTATGCCCCTTACCCGCTCTCGATCTGATACGGCTGTCCGTAGTATCGCTTCGACGTGTGATAGTAGAAGGGATTCTCGTCGGCCGACCAATAGACGGACTGCTCCTCCATCGGTACCTTATTGTAATTAATTGAGAACAATATCGCTGTAGCGGATAGAAGAATATTGGACAAACTGCTTTGATGAAGTTGCATACAAAAAGCGTTATCGTTAGCATTGTCAGACTAATGCTTCAATCTTCACGTAGTCACTACTAGTCACTGACTACGCTAGGAGGGTCAGAGTTTGAAAATATTTTTTAAAATAATTAATTTAATCTATTTTCACCGGCGGTTGAACGCCGTGCTGCATGGTCGTCTGCATGGCGTGATTGCTGTATGCGGCCGCGGCTGCAGATGAACCCGCGCCGTAGTGCGAGTAGTACGCTTGACCTGTTAATGTTATTTACTCAGCTCTAAAATTTATATTTATCTCCTATGTAATGCAAGTGCGAGTAGTAGGCTTGATCTGCGCATTAGAAATAATTCGTAGTGCATTGTATCGCTGCTTCTATAAATTGATTTACAAAAACGTCTTGCATGGCGCTAAAATCATCCAATATAATCGCAGCAAGTTCTTTAATTAAAATATAAAAAACACACCAGCGGCATCAGTCGCTGCTACTCCTCCGCCACTGCCCATCGGCGACTGGTGTTGAAGGGTGCCGAAGTGCTCCTGAGAATTATTAATTCATTTTTCACCGGGTTGTCATCTGGCAAGTGATCATGCGCCTCAAACAAGCAATCATAAAAAAGTTGGCTAAGATCAAAGATCAAACCTCCAATGGCGCGACAGTCGACGAGTTCGATCCGCCTCCATGGTGCAACAGGAACATCGATCTGGAAGGTGCACATATTATTTTTGAGGAATGTGGATTCCGCGAACTTTTCAAGTGTGTTTCACCCTGTGCATAAGCGAACGATGAGTAATGAAGAAATGATTGCGCTTTGATTGCGATTCCATTAAAATTTGAAGATACACCAACCGAATTGCTGGCCGATTTCGTTGCCAAAAGCAAGCCGGAAGTAGACAACACTATGCGCTGCTTATCCGATTTATTTTTTCTCAGACCTCCATTACAATACTATGCGCACTTTCGCACATCTTCCACTGCATCCCGGTGGACGTGCTTTTTCTCACCGATACGCCTGAATCACTGATAATGCCGTGGCCACGACGCATGCGAGCGTTATTTTTTATTTGATCCAATTTTTATAGAGCAAGCTTGAAAATCATGACATTACACATTTCTCACCGATGCGCCTGAATCACGCTCAATTTCCTTGGCGACAACGCATGTTATTCATCATTCAACCAAATCCGACTACATCAAGATACCTCCCATGCTTACCGATGCGCCTGGATCACAGACGACGCCGTGGCAACAACACAGGCGAGCGTCGCCCCTGCAGCCAGAATAAGGGCCACAGTCCAGATGGTGTCAACGTCGGGCGATGCCTGGACTTGAGCGGAGAGGAGGTTTGCCTGGAATGGCGCAGCACTCTGCCGTGCCCATTTCCAGTGTCCTACTGTATCAACTCGCTATCAACGTTTCGTGATAAGAGAATATCTCAAGCTGTACAGTCGAAACGAAAACATTTTAATTTGTACTACGATTTGTAGTTATAGTTCCGTACAGAATCACGGGTTTTAAAAGGATTTTTTTTTCGCAACGGAATTCTGGAAAACACTCACAATGTAGTAGACATTCGATATCGCTGACGAGATGGTGAACTGAGCAAGGGCTGCAAGCACGGTGTGCAGGCAGGCTGAGACGGTGAGCAGCCGCCAATCCGTCAGGCAGTAGATCTGCAATGGTTACCGGCTCTGACAATTCCCGGTTTTCCGTATTTCCCGGATCTACGGATATTTTAGAGCTCGGGATCTATTCGAAATTACGGTTTTCAATGGGTAATAGATCTGCAATGGTTATGATAATTCCCGGCCCTGCGCATTGTCCGGCTACTCTCCGGCTCTGCCCTAAAGTTGATCACACTCTGTGAGATTCAACTCGATCCTTATCGTGATCAACAGTTACCGTGATCTATCTTAGATATGGCTCTTACGACCAACAGCAGCAATCAACCGTACCTGAACAATGAAGACGCACAGGGCGAAGGGTCCGTTACCCAACCGGAAGAATGGGTTATCGATTGGCACCTGAACATTGGTACGTTATCATTGTTATTTTTCCAGTCTTCATGGGACCAACACTAGAATTTCATTCATTCAGACCCTATCATACACACGTGAAACATAAGCCAATGGGCTCGCTTGCTTTTACACGGGAATAGTGATGCATTCGAGAGCAATTAGAATTCGATGAGGATATAGCAAGAGATCAACGTCCGAAGAACAAAGATCAGATACGAGAGATCAAAGATCAAGCCCCAAAGATTAAAGATCAAAGATCAAACCTGCTCGTAGCGCCACTTGCCCAGCTCGAACACGACGTAGCAGCCGGTGATGACGACCGCGTAGAAAAGCGTGCCGATCGAGAAGAAGAGGTGGACGCCTAAACGACGGATGTGAGCCGGATTTCCCGGCTCTGTGCAAAAATACATGGTTTCTACGGTTCCGACCTAAACGACGGATGAGAGCGGATTTCCCGGCTCTTTTCAAAATATCTCTATTCAACGGCTATTCTACGGCTCCGGTGGATCGTGAATATTCCCCGGCTCTAGTACTCACCCGTAGAGTGCTTGAATGCGTGCTTCCTCACAGCAACCGTCTCCCGACCGTACATGACTGCGCCCCAGAGCGAAGTGGCGAGGGCAGCGGCGTAGACCTTTACAATCAAATATTTAGTTTTTTTGTGTGTATCCACATCAGACAATTGTACAGTCGTACAACAACGCTCGGTGGGAACCACCGATTGTTAGTTATCGTGCGTTTCAAATGCTCAGCAAACTCAATGTGCTGGTTAGCGTATTGATTGTCTGGGAGAGAGAGGAAGGGAAGAGGAGAGCAGGTAGATCACTAGCCTCCTCCCGGCCTCTTCCTAACTCCGCCCATCGAACGGTAGTCAAAGGTCAACTACGAGTGGAACGGAAAATAATTTCACGATAGTCAAGTTGATATTATTTTATTCAACTAATAAATAACATACTCCAGTAGTGACGCAGATGAGCACGAGCTGTCCGATGTAAGTCTCCTGTACCATGTTCTCCCTAAATGAAATAGGTTACCAATCATATCTGTCTATCTTTACGACGTTAATTAAGAAGTTCAGCATAAATCATAGCTTGATTTTACAGTGATAGAGAAGTATATTTCAGTTAACTAGTGGAAACGGTACAAAGATAAACCATGAAGTTCGAGAAACTGGTTGATTGAAAACAAATACAGTTCAAATCCAACCTGTACGTTCGGTAGGCGGCATACTGGTAGATGAGGTTGATCGAGGCGCACATCTGTATTAAATTTAATAATATTAATTATTTTAAGTTTTCTGAGACATAGATCGGACTACAATCAGATAGTTTGATTGTTTTTTTGCCAATGGAAAAGAAGTACCGCATCGAAAACTCAAACTTCCCAGATATGTAATTCATTCGTGAAACGCAACTGCTATTTTTTAATGGATTTTGTCGGAACGATGAAATTAGAAAAACAACTACCTTCTCAACAGCAATTCCCGCACACACGACGTTCATGACGAACTTGGAGCTGGAGTGGGCGCTGGAATAATCATAAATTAGGGAGCTCCAAACCATCGGTTTGAAGGCCCTGACCTCTAGCCGAATTCAAGAATCAACCAAGGAGTTTCTGACTGTATCAATAACATAAATGTTGGGCAAAGATGAAAGATTAAGCCATCGTACACATGATTGCCGGAGTAGATCATAGCAGTGGCGAGGAAGAGTGCTGACACCCAGAGGAGGTCACCGCCGAGGAACTCACCCCTCCACACGAGGTCGAGCAGACCTGCAAGTTTGAAATATCGTTAGAAGAAGTTGAGAAATTGCTAAGGGCCATTTCACTCAGATCACAACTAGAATTACAATTATTTATACTCTAGGAGTAGGTTCCTTCGTTGTGTCTAGGCGAAAAGGCAATTGCTTTCTCCATTGTAGTCGTTTGCATTTGTATACACTTTTTTCATCAAATATGCATGATCAATGAAAAAAGTAGTAGCTGAGTGATTCCCTTCATGGTAGAGTAGCAGATCTTGAGTCTCTCTTCTCCCATCAGTAGCAAATCAAAAAAGATATCCGTACCAATGATCGTGAGCGCCAGCAGGCAGGCCGACCAGGCGACGTGCAGAAAGGAGATTAGCCTGAACAGGATTTGGTCTCGAATGGAATAAACGAAGGGATTACGGAATTGGACTGTGGTCTTAGTCTAACGCAACAGTAGCCAAATCAGAGCCGAATGTGTGAGCAGGAAAGAACAGAGATCAAATGTACTGTGTCTCAAATGTCTTTGCAACAAACGCAGGAACTGCAGTATGCTCAGTAAAGATCAGAGCTCATGAGCGTCTAAAAGATCAAAGATCAACAATCTCACCGTCCATGATACCGTCCCGCTCCCCGCTGTTCGATCACTCGCTGATGCGCCGTCTCGCTGTTGATGCAGAGCACGGCGGCAGTTGCGACTCCTGAAAGGGAGGAGGAGTTACGCAGAGAGGTCGCAGTGACTAATTGTAAAAAAAATTGGAAATTTTTAATGTTAAAGTATTCGCGCAGAGCGATCGCGGGCATGAAGGATTGTGTATATGTTTCATTCCTGATTGAAAGAGCAGCACAACCACGAGTATCTAATGTCAGAAGTCTAATGAATGATCAAAACCTCCTTATGTATCTTAGGATGCTAAATAAGGAAGATCTATGGCTAAGACTGACCAGTGAAGCAGCACAGGATGAACAGCAGACAGAAGCAGCCCAGTAGCACACCGTGAACGACGGTGATGATAAAACGAGGAGAGGTGTTGGAGATGGCATTGACATCTGGAATGACGCATCACAAAGACATTGATCTTTGCTATTCCAAAGTACTCAGATAATGCGATACTGAGCATTTTTGTTGATCGTAACATGCAGTCATAACTACCGCACCGTGTTAGATTTTGACAGAAAAATTTAACGGATCAAGCCGATCATCTCACCATTATTATCCCGCGAAATGTAGAAATTCTTCAGATCATTCTTGTAGAAGGGCACTGCATTGTTGTCCACCGTTTTGGCACACCACGTAGCGGCGATGATTGAAAGCGCCACGGCTACCTGCGGAAGATTGATCTTTGGTCTTTAAAATTTGAACTTTGATCTTTGAATTCAGAAAAAACATTCGATCTGTAACCTTCAAGGCGCTCCTACTGTTAAAGGCTACAAGCTTGTCAAAGCAAACTGCATAAATCAATGACGAAAAGTCAAATCTTGCGCTCAAGCTCATCGCATAACCACATCTTTGGAGCGCTGTTTCGGTTCATAAATTCCATTTACGAAATTAGTATACCTTGAGATTCAGACTCTCATGTCTCCTGCTCCTCACTGCGAACAAGTCCACTACAGCGGAGCACACAGCCAGCATCGCAGCCACGTGTTCTAGTGCGATTTGGATGTACTTGTCGGTGGAGACCTGCAATTAGTTTTAGGATAACAAGAATTGGATATTAGTATTATTCTCCAATTATTATTAGCCCTATCTCGGTGTTGGCCGAGACCTGGAATTAAGTACTTTTAGGTTAGGAGTTCTAGATTGATGTGAATATATAATTATGGTAATCCAACGTTCTAGGGTGCTGTTCTTGTTCTTTCTTGGGATAGTTTTTTAGCAAATCCTAGGTTAGAAGTATTTTTCACGCGCGCTACAATTACCGAACATTTTCGAAACATTCAATGCCTCTTTGCTTCCCATTGTAAAAATATTGACTGCTCGTACTCGAGCCATAGGCACTGCCACGTGATACTGCAAGCAACGAACCATCTCATGCTTGTACTCCAGGAAGACCGCATCTCTTTGAAAAATACAAAAAAATGTCTGCTCGTATTCGCGCTATTAGCACAGCCATGTGATTCAATTTGCTTTGTAATTTTAATAATTAATAATAATAAAAACGAACCATCTCATGCTCGTACTCCAGGAATGCGGAGAGACCGACCAGCCCCAAGGCGAGGGCGAGTTTGAGGATGGCCAGAGAGGCGACGCTCTTCCTTGCTCGTTCGACGTCCCGTTCCTGATCGCGCTGAAATACATCATGTAATATAGGCCACCTTATATGAAAATTTCGGGGGGGGGGGGGTTCTAGATCTTCTGCGATAAAAGCAGCATCAATTCTATCGTCAACGTCACGCTCTTGTTCGCGCTGGAAATGTGCCAATCTCACTTTCAGACTTCCTACTTTTCACTTTTTTCTCAGCGAAACTTGAAGAAACTTAGATGTGGCCATGTTCTTTACGTGAGCCCATGCTGATTCTTCAACTGGTAATGGGCGGGAAATAGATGGAGGACCATGGAAGTATGCTTCACAAACTGCGGAACAGGATCGAAACGTTCAATGTCAAAATAAATAATCTTCGAATAGCTCTTCGAAAAATAATTCACATGACTGGCTTGACTCACAATCGGAATGGGGTACAGCGGGTAGGTCGACACGATCAGCCGATCCAGCACGAGCACTGCAATGATTGATCTTTGATCTTTTCGTTTTTCTACCTCTCGTCTGTGATACAGAGCAAGATAGTGTGCGTAATGGAAAGAGCACCTGCGATAGTGCCAACGAGAGCAGCCAGAGCAGACACGCCAATCATTGTGGCCGAGATGGCGATGCGGCCTGGAATGAGATGGTCTTTGATCTTTCATTGCTTTTTCCACAGTAAACACAAAGCGAATCTACTCGAAAATACCCCAATTGGTTAGAAAGGGAATAAGCGCTCAGATTGATTAAGGAATGAAACCCGTTGAGATCGGATTAATTTCTAGCTTTGGCTCATATTCCTAACTATAGTGGACATCAGGCTAGTTCAATTACATTGATCGCTCTATCTCATCGTCTTTTTGCACTGGCAATGAGCTCACCCGCATAATTCGCGTTCTCCTGTCCGAATTCCTGCTCGAATCCGTTAGCGCCGGACAGTTGTTGCAGTTGCCGATTGGCCTCGACCACCTGGGAAAGATCAAAGATCAATTTGGGCGATTAGTCCGCCTTCTAGCATACACTACTAATTCCCGAAGCAGGAGAAAAGATCAAAGATCACGTCGTAAAGATCAATCATCGCCCACCCTATACGTTGTAAATCCGTAGAAGATGGCGGACGCAATGCCCATAACGATCGACACACAGTACAGCGTCTTGGTAACGATACTTCCGTGGTTGCGGTGGACGGACATGAGACCTGAGAGGAGCACGTCGACAATGTGATCGTTAATTGCTGCTTCCAGATGTGTGGGGCACACCAGCATGTCCGCTAGAAGCACTGTGATACTCTAGGTACTGTACAGCGTTTCTGGGATATACCAGTGTGAAGTTTTGTAATATCGTAGAATAGTTAGGTTACAACATAATTATGGTAATGTTTATTATTTATCGAACTCACCAATGAACCCAGTCAGTGCAACCCAGTCAGTTCAGTCAGATATATCCAATTCAGTCAAGTATTCAAAAAAAAGATGCATGGATTCTTCTAGGAATGAAAAGTCTACCAAAAATTCAGATTGTAATAATTCTCACCGATGAACCCAGTGAGTGCGTGTATCCAATTGAGCAGCCTCAGATCGATATCGCGGAAGTTATCGATGCCTACGCGGGAGAATTGAGATCCTGCGAGAGCCGCCGCCCCGAGACCGAGGATGATCAGGATCACGTTGCATCCCTGGAATATGCGATTGATCTTTGATCTTTGGATTTTAGTGTTTTCTCGGTTTTTATTGGGTCTTTAGGTGGTTGATCTTTGATCTTCTCAACTATTGCGTAGATTGTTGATGGTTTCACACTTTATTCTCTAGAAGGTTCCTTGGATCCCTAACAGAATATCTGAACCTCAAATTCACTGAAATTGTTGAGTATGCTTCGCGCTCTTCATAAGTGAATTGGCGAATGGATGGTATTATTGATTGCCCTCATTCATTCTATATAAAATATATTATTATATAATTAATCTCTTGGAGAATCTGCTCCTGAACTGTGCTATTTCCCCCTACCATCATCAAGTGGATGATGAAGAGCTTTCTTGTGATAACATACACTGACTCAGATAACTCTTAGGAAGATAGAGAGTATTTTGCTGGAATGCTAACAATGCCTCTTTTTTCCAATGGTGGCGTATCTCTCTAGCAGATCAGACACAGCGAGAGAGCATGGGAAATTAAGAGAGTCAGACCGTTGTCTCTTTTCTCTTTCTGCTCTTTGTTTGAACTCTTTTCTGCACGAGATAGACGTTCTTCACTTGAGATGAAGGAAAGAACGGAGTTTCGGAAAGAGACATTTCGGACGGTAAAATGGTTCACGCTGCTTATTGAGTGGGTTGAGTTTCACCTATGGCACAACAGAGCTGTGCTGCATGATTGGTTGATTTCGGTGAAGAAGATGAGATAAAAATATAAGTAATATATTTGTCAGAAATTCTCGATCCCGCTCAAATAACTCGAAGCAGTAATCGAATATGTTTCGTAATCTTCATAAGTGAAGTGGCGAATGACTAGTATTGATTCATCACTGTTTTTCATTATCGAAAAAAATAATAATAAACCATTGACTCACTTGTATCTGGCAGAGATACGCGCTTCGCGCACTCATTGCCCAAGTATCGATTGATTATCGATTATGGAGTTCCTGCTCTGCTCTGCTCTCTGATCTACTCGGGCGCGCCTGGGAAATTGATTATTTAATAATTTCGAAATAAAAACAAGCAAAATTCGCGAATGAATCAAAACGCGGTCACGATCAATATTCCCACAAAGATCGACTGTGGGAAAGAGCGGAGCATAAATCGGGAGCGACTTTACGAGAGTTCAAGAGGTCACCGCGCTGCCTCTCCGATTTGGAATTGATCCGCTCAGTTGGATAGAGATACTAGGGGAAGGATTTAGTTTGAAGGGGATTCAGTTAGGGCTCTCTCAATTCCGCATGTTCTCTCGTTGCTCTTACCGACGAGAGAGCGCGGAGAAATTAGAGAGCATTCGTTTCCGCCCATTCCTATTCAGGGCATTGTTGTACGATTATTGGATGACCAAGGAGAGGAAAGGTGTGGGGCATGACGAGAAAAACATGGTTGTGAATGAAAAAGGAGAGAGATTTCGCAAGAAATGCCGTGAATCATTGAGTGTACTAGGAAACAGTACTAAATATTCAGAGGAATATCCAGTAAGAAACACGCCAATATGAACTAAGAAAGGTATCAAGAGCTCTACTAGCAATAAGTAACTTTAAAATGACTTATTTTTCTGTGAAATCCAGTACGAAAGCTTCGATCAGGAAAGATATCAAGCTCGCTCGCGCAATCACTCGGCTTTGCCAATCAAAATCAAACAATCGAGAGGGGGATAATCTAGATTCGCCCCACTCTCGTCGATAGGAATTGTTAGCTGTCTCGACAGTCTCAACAGATCTGAAGGGCACTGCTCCCCATCTCTTCTACTATCCAGTAGGCCGAGTGGCGAGAGATGTAACCCTCGGATAGATCAGACGCCGAAATAGTGGATAAATTCGAGAAAGGTACCGAATGTTTCTCAATAGAGCTTACGGGGGCTCCTCATTCACTCCCGTTACTCGATCACAGTGGATACATCGCAGAAGCGAGATAGTGTTCTGATTTAGGAGAATCGCCGATGCTTTGATCGAGTAAGAAAGAGTGCGCGACGATGTAAGAATGGGTGAGATGATGGAAGAAAACACGGCGGAACAATCGACTCTCTCACTTGACAATGGTCTCTCGATGTTCTGACTGGCGAGAGAGCATGCGAAATGGAGAGACATGGCTGAATAGCGAGACAATTCACAAGGAACAACACAGAGGATTCGGTAGAGGGGGAATAACAAGGATTTGCGCGAGTTGATGCATGGAGGGTGATGACAAAATCGGGCAGATTATTGGAAGTCAGCGAGTTATATTTGAGATAAAAAAAATACGAGATTGCTGAACAATGGGAAACTAGATACTTCGAAAAAGGATCGATTGAATGATTGGGGCAAGCGAAGAGCTAGATAAAACAGAGTGAAGTTTCGTGGATAATATTCACAAAATGAGGATAAGTTATGACGCTTTTACCTTTACTCGCACATGAAATTCGATACGCTTGGCATTTCCACACGCAGAGAGGGCCGCAAGTACGGACAGCGCAACACTGGGTGAGTATCGGATTTCGAACGCGCGCGGGAAAGGAGAAAGAATATTCAAGTTGTCGTCTGACTCTCTGACTTTCGCGTTATCTCTCGCTCACTCTGATCGACTAGAGAGCAGAATAAATGCAGAGACGCCTGCCCGTATTTCAAACTCTAGAGGGAATAGGCGAATGCGCGTCTGACTCTCTCACTTTTCCATGATCTCTCGCTCACTCTGACTGATCAGTGAAGAACTGTTGAATATTCATGAGCGCTGAGTAATAATAGGGAGAAACAGATTGAAATCGTGCAACGGGGATGGCGGAAACCCGTTGCAGAGACTGTACTGAATCGCGAACAAGAATAGGTATTGCAGAGAGACGAGCGATGGCTAATGCGGGTTTTTTTTCTAGTTCGAACCATTGTTTAAAAAATTCTGTTCTAATAAACAATCAAAATCGTACGGTTAAGAGTCCAAAATATTTGCATTAGCGGAATAACCGAAATATGAATTATAACCTAAAACAATGAGTGAACAACGATTAAACCGGAACGCGAGCTGAGAAATGCATGTCACAACACAAGTGCACAGTGCCCTCAAACGACTGTGCTGATAATGGGATTACGGTATCTTGCCAAAGGGGCGCTCGCTCCATAACGTTCCCTAATCAGGAAACAAGCTCGGCGCTCCAAGAGCTTTCTCCATTTTTCACTGACCGGCGAAAGAGCGTGCAAAATTGAGAGAGTTTCCTTGCCAAGCCCGGCGCGCTTAGCTCAGATTATCACTGAAGATGGGCGATGTGAACCGGATAGCTGAGGAATTCGGGGGAGAAGTCGGGCAGAGCGAGATAGTGTGGGCATTGGAGAGAGTTAGAGTAGAAAGAGCGGTCAGAGAGCGCGAGAAAGCAATCGAAATGGAGAGAATTAGAGAAGAAAGAGATAAGCAGTGATAGGCAAATAGACGTTCTTCGCAGGAGGAAGAAGTGGGGGAGTGGCATGGTCTCTCACTTTCCCGTGTTCTCTCGTCGGTTAGAGTGATCCCATGACTCTCTCACTTCGCCATGATCTCTAATTAGGCAGAGAGACGAGAGAGCATGGAAAAGTGAGAGAGTGAGGATCAGTGCTTGATGCTGAAGCGTGATCTACCGGCGAGAGAATGCAGAATGGAGAGAGTAGCGCAAATTGAGGAAGAAGAGTGTAGGAGATGATCGGGAAGTGATAGGGGAAGGGGAAAGCAGAACAAGGATGGAATGGATCAAGAATCAGGAACAAATGATGTGAATAATGTAAAAAATGAATCTATATAAAAAATGTAAAAATAATCCTGCAGAATCTTTGAGAATATATTAACTATGCGAACTAAAATCAGCAATGGTTCTCTTATTTCTAGATGAAACATTTGTGAACAATTAGTACTAGTCTGAAGTACCAGGCTAAAGCCAAGAATAGAGAAGCGATGGAGCAGTAATCAAGCGAAGTAGACACTCAGACAAATACTCAGACAATATTCGGGCGCTAAGACAAAGGAGCAGCGAAAAGTGTAGTTCAGAGTGCATCGAAATGAATATCCCACCTCAAGAATACCCTGAACACACTCACGCATCTTCCATCAGAGTAACCTGATTTGTTGAGCGTGAATCTGACCCTTTGCATGAGCGATCACGCACACAGCAAAGATCGGAATACTGCGCATTCGAGAGAGGCGAGTAGGCGAGAAAAAAATGCATCAGAAGTAAACTCCAAGTGAATGTGAAAAACAACATCCTCAGCTTGAAAAATCTGGTTGATTTTAAATGAGAACGTAATCAGGTTTTTATCTGATTTTTGAAATCTAAAAAATGAAGGAATTGCAGAACGATGAAATCACAGGCATGCCAGAAAAGATACAAATCGCCACATTTATAAAGTAACATCCGCACGCATTCAACCCTAACATCAAGGTGAATCCCCCCTAAGAATCTCGGTTGAAATGGCCAGACAATGCTTTCCGCCTCAACGGAGAGCCTACCACTTGAGAAGAATGGAGGGAGGCAGAGGGACTCTCTCATGTTTGCACGCTCTCTCCTTTTCTCTAACCTGCGAGAGATCAGGCGAAAAGGTGAGAGGGGAGACCAAGGTAGAAATGATACTTGATATCCCTCGTACAAGGACAGGGGAGGAGGTTACGAGCAAGCGTGCGAGGAGGGAGGCGAAAGATGCCAAAAAGTCGGAAGATTGAATTGATTAACCTGAATCCAATGCGACCTCAACGTCCTGATAGAATCTGATCACTCTTTGGTTTTGTGTTGGTTTTAGACAAGCAAAGTCGATAAAATCATTTTTCGCAAAATTCACCGTGTAATCAAAGCTTGATGAAACCGAATTGTACTCAATACAATTTGAAGTTGCATTTCTGGAACTAATACATTTTCTGATATATATATCAATCTTTCAGGAGTAGAGTGTCGAAGATAAACGACTATTCACTACATTTCTAAACGACTATTCATTTATACCGGGCGATGACTATCCGACTAGTCAGAATGATCTTTAAACGAATAGTCGTTTAGCCATCGACTATTCTCTCATTCTCATTCGTCTCGATTCTGTTGAGCTGAGAGTTTAAAGAGGGGAATTTAATTGAGTTTCAATGGAAATGTCGCCCTCATTCTCACTCATTCGCTCTTCTCCCCAGTTATTCGACTATTCGCCCGCTAGATGAATAGTCGACTAGTCAGAATGAGAGGGATACGATAGTCACTGGCTAAGCGAATAGTCATTTACGAATCATTCTGACTATTCGATAGTCGACAAACTGTTGTCTTCGACACTCTATTCAGGAGTGTAAATGACATTAGGCCCCCGGTGCATTAAAATTTTGACGAGTGAGAAAGCTGCGAAGGGGTTGTTAAGGTGATCCCAAGACATGAGAAATTACTTGGGAGGATATTCAAGATGTCAGACCCATTAAAATCATGATGAAATGGGGTGAGAACGCTACGAACGTTAAGGGAATATTTTGAAAGCGTTACTAATTCTGGACCTCGAACATTTATCGATGCCAGGAGCCTCATTAATAATAAGGTGGCGGGGATTTTTTTGCACACGAAAAAATAGTGCAAAAAAATTAGAGCAAAAATGATGTCAGAAATTGACACCGGTGTACCTACTGACAAAAAGGAAGTTATCGATAGGTGACAGGCGCATTAACCTCTAGATGAGTGAGAAAGCTACGAACGCTAAGGTGCGCATCATCCTCTCAAACAAACCACCGAGAAAGATGCGCGAGTGCAAATAGTAACGCGCTACTGCAACTCCTCACTCTTAGATACCCGTCTCGTCTCTAACGAGCGTCTGACTCTCTCACTTTCCCCCGCTATTTCGCTTCTCTGATCGACGATAGAGCAAGGGAGAAAGTTGCTCATCTTACTCCCGATGTCTCTAGTAAGTCGCCGAGGGAGACAAAGGCAGGGACCGGAAATGCGCTGAGAAACACAAATATGCATCAAGACATTGCACTGGCTAGCCATATTCTGAGTGCAACTGATCCAATGTATAATGAGAGGGAAAATAAATGTATTGGACATCTAGTAAGTCGCCTCGGGAGACAAAGGATAGTGGGAGGGACCGGAAAACTGAGATGGAATACATCCAAAGTGCATCAAGAAAGTGCGATAGGAAAGCGAAGTGAGCAAAGAAACAGGGCTGCTCATGAATGAGACTGCAAAGCGATATCTGTGTGATCCAGAGAAGGGTTAGAATGCATAGGCAGAAACTATCAAATAGGCACTGAGATCGTATGGGGCACCCGCGGATTGTTCACCATTAACAAAGAGATGCGTGAACGCGTGAAGAACTCTCCCCGCAAGTGTGAAAGAGAGCAAATGGGAATCAGTTTCCCCGTTGACCTGACTCATCTCGCAAACAGTAAACGACGGACCACGGAAGAAGGAAGGAATGCCATCGAAATGTGAGAATGACTCTCCCTGATTGGCTCACTATTTCGTCATTGAGACTTTTAGAGAGCAGATACCAACAATCATCTGACTCTCTCTCTCAGATCACAGTGCTCTATCGGCAATCAGGGAAGCTAGAGATCAGAGGGAAGTGAGAGAGCCTCGTGGCAGAGGAATAAGGAGAGGGAGCTTCACGGCATCACCAAAGCCGCGCGGACACCAAAGGTGTGGCCCTCTGACACTAGGGGAAGTGTGAGCAGAGTTGGCGAAGTGAGACAGACCGATATTTGTATGGTTTGTGCTATCTTAACTACCTATCACTGCAACATTTGGTGATACTACATAAGTCCAATCAATGATGGAACAAGAACAGGGACGAGGTTACAACCAATGGTGTGTCCCTGACACTAAGGGAAGTGTGAGCATCTAGTGTCGAATTGCGCGCCGTGGGAAAGGAAGTCCCATGATTCGCAGACTATTTAGAAATTGGCAAATGGAGAAAGTAATGTATTGAGCTCTGAATGTTCGAGTGATGTTTGGAATGAGTATCAGAAACGCTACGAAGCTTCGTAAATGTTGCATTATTAATGGTTCGTAGGACGATGACGATAAAATAATAATAGGAACATTTCTGGGCGCTGAAGTGAAAGCCAAATAAATCATCTCTAGTGAGCACACTCGAAGAGCGCACCAGAATAGCTAGTTCGCTTTTTTGACACGGATTGCACGGGTGAAGGGATCAAGAGTGAAGTCATTTGAGTGATCATTGCAACGCAACGAAGAATCAAATCGAGCTAGTAAATCGAAACTCACTCAACAGATCTCTGCAACGTCATGTTGTCAATTTTAACATAATTTTAGGTGGATTCTACGAATCGTTCAGAAATATTAGCGCAACAAGGAACGAGAATACTGAGCCCCTCTTCAATATGATAGTGACTAGTTCGATCCTACTGATCATTTATCTTCAATTCAAATCCGTCAAACTTGCGAACTGCGCAGATAAACCGACTAGAATCCTATCAATTGCAAATCGAATGAATGAGATCAAACAGATAGTCTCTCTAATCCGCCTTATCTCTTGTCGGTTAGAGAAAGTGAGAGAGCAGAGAAAGTGGAGAGAGTTAGAGAAGTGAGAGAGCGGCTGATAAACCAGATGCGTACTGATATTAGCCAACTTCTTCACAAAAAGGGCGCCGCAAACAAAGTAGAGGAGAAATGAGGGAGGGAAGAAGGGGATGGGCTGGCAATGTGAGGGGTTTGCGCGATAGAGAATAACTGTGAGAATATTGCTGTGTCGTAGTTGTGAAGTCTTTCTGAGTAGATGAGTAGAAAGGAAGGAAGATGAGATAATCATTGACTTCTCCAGAATGAGTCATTTTGCGCAATTCTCCTAAACAGATTATAATCGATAAACACGAGTGAATCCTGATCCTGCAACGACAACCGAGAATCGAAAGTGGAATTGAAGTGGATGAAATCAGAACGTTTTTCTCCACGAAATGGACACAAAACATTCATCGGTGCCCCAATAGCATCAATCGCATCATTGACCTCTCCAAGACGGCATTTATGTCGCCCTATTCAATTCCCTGACCTCTCACCGATCACAAAATAGAAATAGTTCAAGAATCGAGTAGCGTTGACTTCCACCAATCATTAATGCAAGAGAACACGCCAATCTAAGAGGCGTATTTCCTTCAAAGCGGGGTTCTATCTCTTTTCCATAAACTATCACCGACTAGCGAGACAAGGCAATAGATGAAGCAGTGACTTCAACGATGATAGATCAATGTTATTCTCCCTAACTCAACAAAGAAGCAAGAAAAATCGACCATTAACGATTAATGAATGAGTACGAGCAATGAAAATACGGATTGTCAATCGTCTCTAACGCCTCAAACATCCCCCGGCGACAATGGAAATCGACGAGATCGCGTGAATTGATCGAAACGGGCGGCGAGAAACAGATCGGTCCCTTGTAGAGAAGAGAAGGGACAAATGTCTGACCCCTTTGAAGGGTCAACGAGGGGACTCCCGAATGCACTTATTCTCTCATCGCTCTGACCATTGAGAGACCAGGGAAAGGGGGAGAGGCATCTCTGATGGGCAATAGAGTGTGGAAAACGGAGTAATCATTTGCTTCATTCCGCGTTCACTCACTTTCGTAGAGCGGCTTCGCAAATGATTGCGAACGAAGCAATCATTTGCGAAATTTTTTGCAATCATTTGCGTCTCACTCATTCTTGGTCTCATTCTCATTTTTGGCCTTTCTTATTCATCGCTCGTCGCAAATGATTGCGAGGTTAATAAACAATAATTTGCGAGACCGCTCTAGAAAATAGCTGAATGAAGAATGAGTGATTGCGAACGACTCTTCGCAATCACTTGCAAAGTTGGCAGAATGTTGTTTTTAAAGTCTAATGGGCAATGGATAAATGGAATAGGGGAGACGTCGTTGACTCAAAATGGTCAACCGATTGGCTCCCGAATGCACTTGTTCTCTCAACTATCTGATCAAAGAAAGAGAAAGGGAAACCAGGAGAGCCATGTAATGGGGAGTGCGGTAGCCTTCTCTGATATAAGAGAGACCAAAGGGAAGGAGGAGAACGATTGACAAGGAGGTGAAAGGGCGTATTTGACCAAGCGGCGGACACTTAGCGCCTTCTTTCAGTGGCCGAATCGGGCGAGAGATCGATGTCTCTGACTCTCTCAATTTCGCCTGATCTCTCGCCGTCTCTGATCGTCAAGATAGCATTGTGCGTTGAAAGTTGATTGTTCCAAGCGAAAGATTTCACTCTCTCCTTTTCGTCTGAACTCTCACCGAGAGCTCAATGTCAGTGAAGCTTCACGCGCGGGTGAAAAAAACAGGGGTATTGTGAGAGTGCGGGGAGAAGTGAGGGGATGGTTCCTCAAAATGCAGCTATGATTCATGGGAGGACCACGAGACCTGGAAGCTCCAGAAGCCAGCTTCAATGTGCAAGCTAGAGTCACCAGGATCAACGAATGATCAGCGGATAGAAAAAAATAGAAAAAAGAAGAAAAAGATAGAAAGCGTGACCTCAGTCAAACACACCGCCCGAAACGCTCTTGACTCAAAGAAGAACCGAGGAAAACTCGTTTTCCACTTACGCGAATAGTGGTAATGAAAGGGGGCAATGTCTAGTAGTAAGGGGGTTCCCTCGGTCCAAATCAGCGAGACTAATGGAGTGGGTGTGAGGATACCGGACTAGAGCCAATATATGAGAAGGTCCTTCATCAAATTGTATTGTATGCACGAAATCAAAGGTCGTGCCAGTACTTGTAACATCACATTTAGATAAGCAGCCTTGGGAATGCTGGATAGATCTTTCAATAACCGAGGAAGAGTGTTGTCTTTAAAGACTCCAATTGAAGTTTCTAATAAAAAAAATTGTTGAAGATTCAATTTTCTCAGCCTTGGCAGTTAAAAAAATCTAAACGGCTTATACGTCAGTAAAGTCACGCATAATCAACACATTTTTGAAAACATCCTGCAAAATTAGAAGAGTGGGTTCAATCATAACCAAATTGGCTCAAAGAATCTCGCCAAAAAGTACACATAAAACAATGGGGGAGGAGTTACTCCAGAAGATAGCTTCTTCCTCCTTTCCGTTACCAGTCTCACTCGCGCCCTCCCTAACAAACAGCCGCCCGCTCCCCTCGAGGGCAAATACCTGCGCTCTCTCCATTTTCCATGATCTCTCGCTCGCTCTGACTGCCTAGAGAACACTCGGACTTGAGAGAGTCTTCTGTCCTATTCTCTTACTCGCGCACCGGTCGCTTTTTGTTCGTTGTTGAGGTAGCGGGCAAAATATAAATGGAAAGTGGAAATCAGATACGCGCTAGAGACGAGAAGAAAATGACTGCAATACAGTGAGTGAATAGTCTGACTCTCTCGTTTCCCTAATCTGTAGTACTGTCTGTTCGACGAGAGAGTATGGGGATGAAGAGACATGCGGGATGAATTTGCATTCCGGGAGTTCGCCTAGAGATGTATCCTGAACAGGAAGTGCAAGTATGATGTCTAGAGTAGACACTGATCTTTGATCTCCAGTGATCCTCACAATTCTTCAAAGGCGATATCATGTGAGGAGGAAAAGTGGCAAGAAACGTAACAAATGAGCAGACACATGGCGGTAGGGCACTAATCGGAATACCGAACACTTGCAAAGAATCAAATGAATGAATGGAGAGTGCGAACCTGTGGTGTTCAATATCTCATTCTGAAATGCTCTCTCGGTTTCTCTGGCAGCTGAGAGAGCATGGCGAAATAGGAGATCGAAAAAAATTGTCACCCCTGTGTGAACCGAAGCATCTGATTGGGCGAGGCGGATAGAGTTGCAGAGCACCTCTTAGTGATGAGCAAAAAGTTACGGTAAACATAGGAGGTGATGGAGCTTTTAGAAGCGTTACAAGGAGTGTTTCCTCTGTTTTCAAGAATAATTCTCTATTGGTTCCTAAAAGAAAACATGACGTTGGCTGGTGCACTTCTGTCAAAATATTGAACATTTTCCTACATTACCGTAAAATGCCCCAGAACCGTAAACTCGCCCATTACCGGGAAATGCCCGCAACCGTCGCCTAATTCCAGGTCAGGACCGGTACGGCGTAATGACGCGAGTGTACTACAAGGACGCGCACGCTGCCGTCATCGTGTTGGACGCGGCGAGGGAGAGGACCATCGAAGGAGCGTTGAGGTACTGTACTATACTAGTTGACGGCTCCGGATCTGGGCTATCTCCCGCTCATGGTAATATTCGGTTCCGATAAGTTCACGGTAGAGCATAGTGGAAATTCCCATGAGATAGGATGTGCGGTTCGAATATTCTCCGACGGTAGGGTGCGGTACACAACATCACCTGGGGTCCGGTAAAGGTAGTCGAAGGCGCCCCTATGTACAGTGGGACTAATGCCTTGCTCTTATCGATTCCCGGGCTTGAGTACGGTAAAAAAAATCGATAATTCTTCCAGGTGGAAGGCGGATCTCGACCAGAAGCTGACGCTGGCCGATGGGAGTGCCGTGCCTACCGTACTCCTCGCGAACAAGGTACGGTAGGGCAAAATTGATAATTGGCAGGATTACGGTATGGGTTACGGTAGAGAAAAGAGTCATATCCACAGCTCAAGAAAGTCCTGTTATTTGTTTTGGAATTCGGAATCTCGAATTTCGGATACGTTTCATTGACGTTTCACATCCGCTCTACGAAACGAATCAATGGTTTACAGCCAGTATTGTGTCAGTAAAACAACAAATAAATTGGTCTCCTGTCTGCATCATGTATTTTTAAAATTCCAATCGAATAAATTCAGTGCGACTTGAACAACGACATCTCGGACAGTCGACTGGCCGACCTGGAGAGAGACAACGGGTTTATAGGGTCGTTCAGGTAAGGAAAGGGGGCGTCGCTTGAGAGGAGCGGGCCTGAAACTGTGCGGGACTTGAAAGGGGCGTGGTCTAAGATGGGCGAAGATTGTTGAAAGGGGCTTCAAATGGGAGTGCCGGAATGGGAACGTGGTCTGAAAGGGGCGTGGTCTAGTAGGGGAATGACTAGAACATCATAAAATCTCCAATTAACAGGACATCAGCCAAAGACGACGTCGGCATCAGCGATGCATTCAATCGACTCGTCGAAAGCGTGAGATTATTTTAACGACAACTCTTCAATAGTTGGTCCGGGATTCACTCCAGAATTCCCTTCCCTACCATTCTCAATAGCTCCTTCTCAATTTATTTTCTTGGCTTTGCTGTAAACAGTAATGCATTCATTCATTAGGAACTATTTCCCGATTCCGAATTAACACCTGCTTTAATCAACAATTCCTACCTGGCCTTCCCTGTGTACAACACCAAGCGTGGCACAGCATTCTACACTGACAGAAAAGGGTTATAATCAAACTGCAAACATGAATTATGAAATGTTTCTGAAACTTATCCCGATTCTCATTCTGAGTCGATCTGAGCAATTGAAATTAGGATATTTTCAGAAACCATTCATATTCTGATTTTGATTTGCAGTTTGATTACGGTGTGGTGGGAAAATTCAAATCTTAATCCCCTTGTTCACCCATATCTGGAGAGAACAAAGGGGGTCAGAATGCTGTGGTGGTTGTCTCATGACAACTGAAAAAATCGCCTTGACTGTGGAAGCAACGTTACCTTTTTTTTTAGTCAAGTCTTCCAGGTTGTCTCCACCGAGGAGGGCGGTCAGTACGAGGTGCCCATATACGGTAGGCAGGACTCGGTTCGGTTATCGATCGATGCCCGATCGACCAGGGAACACAAGGGCAGCAGCGAGTGGAATTGTTGCGCGTGAACTACCGTAATCATGTTATCGTAATCGGCTAACATGATTACGGTAGTTACTAGATCGGATGAGAGCATTCGCTTTTTTTCGAGGGCTGTTGTATTTTACCAATTGGTTCACAATCCATAAGTGAAAGAAGACGAAAAAGTTTGGTTCTCATCCAGTGGATTATCATCATGCTCTCATCCGACCTAGTGCCCGTAATCCTGATGAATGCCCTTTCGCTGTACAATCATGCGTGTTTTGTTCGAGATAAAGTTATTATTTATTGCACCTTACATGTGGATTTGTTTTCATGATTGTTAGCAGATACATATATTTTAGTTAGAGAGACCAGTGTACATCTATATCTCATTCCTTCCCTATATCATTTAGTGATATCATAGCAAGATATCATAGCAGTTTCCGTTTATCAATTCCTTTGTTCGGTTCGAGAATGAAGCAGAGTTGTTCGATCTGCACAAGTGAGTATGAAAACGGTTTGATTCTTCTAATTTAAGACAATTCTCTAGCACACAGCGAGAACAGACAGTAAGAAATTTGTGATGTGCAAATAAGTCAAGCCAATATTAGGACGAAATCAATTTTTCGAGTTAATTTTATTCGAGTTTATTCGATACAACTAATTTCCCCAACAATATGGCTGATAACTTCTTCTTCGAAGATACTTGCGTTTGGATATTTTTTAATCGATTATCCATGCAAGAATTGTAGCCCGCTTCTAGGAGCAGGCGATACAATGTAGAGGCGAAGCAAAATATCTGAAAGAACAATTTGGCGGTCCAGAATCCGTCTTCATATTTATCTCCAACGCATACACGTGCGACGATCCTGTAATATCAGTTCTGTTCGATGATGGAGATCAGAAAAATAGTTGTTTGAGATATCAATTAAAGGGGGAGGGGCACGAATATCTGGCTGAGTGAGTTCTCTATGCCAGATGATGTGGCACGATCACTCTATAACACTTTCGAAACTCCCATGTTTTCAAATTTCGTTTGAGGTAAGATATAGCTGGGTGCCAAGCTACCCTGATCGGGCAGGCAACGAGCGAGAGAGAGAAGAGCAATGAAGAGACGGTGCATGCAAATCGGCGCGCGCCGCTCGCTTATGATAATTGAGCCAGCATTCGTGCCTCTCCTTCTTTAACCAAAAAATCTCTCACCACGTAAAATTACAGTAAGAAACAGGAATGTTCAAGAGGAGAAAAAAAATTGCTCCATTCGAAATAGATTAATTAATATTAAAACATTCAGGATCATGTCCACATTGCGTGTCTGAAATCATTTACTATATTTCTGAACAGCACATAACCGAGGTCTTCTGAGAGAAACTGTTCAAAGCGTTTCGATTCCTCTAAGATTTCGAGGATTGATTAGTCTGAGATCCCTAAACTTTATGCTGACTTGGTGTGGTATCGTAAATGCCGGATTGTGAAAGTTCAAAAACTCAAATAAGTTGTCGGTCAAATTTTCGCCAAATTTAGAGAGATTAACACGGATATCTCGCACTTTAAAAAAATTTTTAGCTCAACTTTGGAGAAAGTCATAAATATTAGAAAATTTGAACTTTTCGAAGCATTTTTTCCGTTATCTTGGCCTCAAAAAGTCAGTACATTTTTCTAACATCTAAATACATCATCTCGTGCGATCGGAATCGGAGCACTTTGAACAACTTTGAACATTGTACTTAATTTCATGCATTCTCTCAAAAGACCTCTAGAGGTCTCTTCTAATAATTGTGAACTACTCACAATTCCAATTATAACTATCTCACGACGAGTAAAACGACCTTCATTTCTTTTCGGGAGAATCTGAAAGAAATGGGAGAATTTTAAAGGATATCAGTAAAGAGAAGCGGAATAGCTTTTCTGTTTTGTGAATGTGCGTGACACATTTTCGAACTATCTAATCTCATAATTCATTAATTTCCGTATAAACGATTATGAGTGCATCCGATTCATGGCAATAATTTAAACTTACCGACAAAATGAATCTCGTTAGAAGAAAACTGATTATTGTGTAGAGAAGTACCATACAGATAAATGTTTTCTAAATGATATTTGCACTGAACATGACCATTAGGAGTAAAACTAACCTCGATCGAGAGAAATATCATCATTATTATGTTGAAGAAAATACTACAGATGTACGTACTTATACTTATTTTAAACTAAGTGTCGCGGCCATGCGATGGCGTGCTATGCGCGTGCACAGAGTGCGTGATCTGTAGTGTGTATTTTCCTAAAAACACACAACGGTTTCGTCTATTATTGTTCTTTTCCAAAACTCTACCGTTTCGTTGTATATTCGTGCCAACATTGTTCAAATAAAGTGATTCTCACATTCAAATGATCATTTCGCCTCATTCCACGCAGCTCGCGAATGGCACTTGTAAATGGGGGATATGAGGGAGAAATAAGGGTTTTCTCTAGCTTAAGAAGTTTGTGTCTTTGAAGATTAGACATTGAATATCTCCAAATCACGAGTCACGAACGGGCGCGTTTTTCAAAGGTATTCAATATTGCACCGCAGCGAAGTGTTGTGCCAGAACATTTCCGAAGATAAAGTCCGTCTGCATTGCAGCAGAGGTTCGAGCATCGTAAAGTGATTGTTTATTGCATAAGATCAGATGGGAATAATAAGCATAGCAAAGGGGATAAGTCAATCGATGGGGTACACTTCGGGGCTAAAATGGGTTATCAGATCACATAAATAGTATAAACAAGGCTGGTCATAAAGTGATTGGATGGAAGGGGAGCTGTTAGTGTATCTTCAAAGAGATCATTACCAAATTATATGTATGTACATTCGATACATTAAAGGGGTAAAAGAGATAGCACACTAAATGATTACTAATTTCTACTGTACTGCAAAGGCTGGAACAAATGTAAAGATAGAGGGACGAAGGAATTATTAGGCTAACGGTAGGATGGGGAACTTCTCATAGGCAGGGAACAAAAGGAGGGAAACAATGATAGATGTTGTACGGTAAGGTAGGATGGGATACTGTAGGAGGGATACGGTAGAATGGGGATACGGTAGAATGGAGATACGGTAGTGGGGCTACCGTACTCAGGCAGCGGACGTCGCCTCCATCTGGGGTCCCGGCTGGATCCGAATCTCACCGTACGGCTCCGCCTGCTGCACGTCGATCGCCTGAGATTAATTAATTAATTAATTACATTAATTACCCATCAAAATGCTACTAACTACTAATTCAAACAACCTCCTTGTAACTTTTCCAATAAATTTTTTTCATTAAAAAAGGTCTTGTTCTTTGCCAAATATCACGTCCTAGGTACCGTACTAACAACCGATTTAAAGTCACTTCTCGGTCGCTCTCCACCGTGTGCCTACCGTACCTGCCACTTCTTGAGGACGAGCAGCGTGTAGAACTTCTGTGCTGCAGTCTTGCGCGTGCTACCCTTCGTGAGCAGGTCGGACAGCGTGATCTGAGGGGGGAACTAGGGGTTTCTAAACGGAATGCGGAACTCCCCCATTTTCATTCCTCTATTTCATTCTTTCCGCCATGCGGTCGACCCCTCTCATTTCGAATGCGGAATTCCGCATTCGTTGCGGAATTCCGCAATTCTCATTCTTCCTCTTTCATTCGAGCGGGCTCGGTGGTGGAAAAGGCAATTAGAATGGTGGATGATTCAATTAGAATGAATAGTTCCATTGTATTCTAATAGTGAAATGCATCATTCGAGAATGCGGAATTCCGCAATCATTGCGGAATGAACTATTAATTGATTGTCGATTTATTTATTTTATCGGTTGATTAAAAATTTATTGATTGATTATCGATTATATCGATTGACTACCGGTTTTATCGATTGATCATAGATAACCAATTTATTGATTGATTATTGATTTTATTGATTGATAATTGATTTTATTATTTTGTACTCAATAGCAAGAACCCAGCGAATAAGAAAACAGCGCTAGAATTTACTAGCAAGCACGGAACTATGAATCACCGGGTGCAGTTGAGTAAATTCCACTAATGTCTAACATCAAACACGTTCAACCAAATCACCGGGCACCGAAATACTGAAGAAGGAACGACCGGCATGAAAATTGTTAGCGGGCGCATGGAGACATTCTTACAATTAGTAGTGTTGGTCGCCCAACACTGCTTCTAATGAAAAGCACGAAAACAGACATCATGATGTGGTCAATAAAGAACACACAGAAAAGGCGCAAAACATGCATTGTAAAACCCATAGTCGTACTATGATCCCGTAGGGCCAAGCATCCGCTATCTAATCCAAGGTGTGGAACCACAGACAAACTGGCCAATCATTTCGCAACTTTAACCACAAACAAAAAACTAGGTAATTTACATAATTATCAAAGTCTATCCCTCTATCCCTAGATAAGTAATAACAACAATGCTAACTGGCCCGTAGCTCAGGAATGACAAAGGAACATATTTAAAATACTTTTAAATAAATATATAGGGTACTATCCCGAAATGTAAATTTTTTTTCGTAAATTCCGCATTGGAAATAAATTTTTGGTAAATTCAAATTTGGGAAAAAATATTGTGTAAAAAATCAGTTGGAAATTCCACTCCGGAAATAATTCTCCGGAAATTCTAGCTGGGAAATTCGAATACTGTAAATGAAATATTGATAAATTTTTTCTCGGAAATCCCATCTCGGAAATTTTTTCTCGGAAATTTTTAATTGTTTGATATTAATGATTTTTTTAAAAATTTATTTTAATTTATTTTATTAATTTTATTTTATAATTATTAATATAATTATATTTATTTATTAATATAATTATTAATTTTATTTTATTTTATTTTAATTTATTTTAATTTTAATGATTGATTTTAATGATTTAATGATTTTGATTTTAATTGTTTGAAGAAAAGTTTGATTCGAAATCTTACCGTAATCACACGATCGCAAAGTTGTATTTCGAAAGAACAAACATTCAACGCGCGGGAGCCGGAGGAAACGAGCGCGAAAACAGAAGACTGCACGGAACTCCACGAGTTGGAAGGAGAAGAAAAGTTTGATTCGAAATCTTACCGTAATCACACGATCGCAAAGGCACATCAGCAATTCGAGATAGAGGTAAATGAGAGATATTGAATGTAAATAAACTAACAAAATATGCAAACAATTATAAATTTCCACGAAAAATCACAAAAAGGCAAATACTTAAAAAAATCAATTTAAAATCAAAAAATCAATTCCAATTAAAAATTTCCGGGAAAAAATTTCCGAGATGGGATTTCCGAGAAAAAATTTCCGAGATGGGATTTCCGAGAAAAAATTTATCAATATTTAATTTACAGTATACTTGTTTCCCAGATGAGTTTTACGTAAATTGTATTTACATTTTTATTTTTCCCATTCTGAATTTCTAAAAAAATATTTCTATAGTAAGTATTTACGAAAAAAAATTTACATTTCGGGATAGTACCATATATAGTATAAATAATAAAATCCCCACCTCAGCGTCGTCACTCGCGCGAATCTTCGCAGCGATCGTGTTCAGCACGTTCTGCGTTCGCTTCGTCCATCTTCAATTTGTTTTATTATTATTATTTACATAATAAATTAAATTTTTAAAAAAATATCAATCGAAATGCACGCAAAGTAGCATAATAATTAAATTTTATATAAAAATTGCAATGCAAAGTAGCATATTTTTGGCTATTTTTTACACAACTTTCATTAGTTCTAAATTTAAATAATCATTAAATTAATCACCTGTGATCATCATCTCCGTGCTCCGCCTTGTCGTCATCGTCGTCGGCAGTCTTCTGAACGGAAGAATTTGATCTTTGATCTCCGAATTTGATCAATGTGCACTCGATACTGTCTAGTGCAAGACTTTTTTTAAGATCCGTCACACTTCAGCTTCAATGCATCCCCATATGCCCCACTCACAAGCGTTTCGGCAAATAGTAATTAGACCCGTGACACCCCTGTTTCAGTCTAACCCTATCTCCCTATTAACATTGACATTCCCGTTTCACCCAACTCTCTTCAACTCACATCCATTCTACTTCTCGTTCGCTACTAGTTTCCAAACCCGTCCCAGTTTCATTCTATCCTTATCCCTCCCCCACTCACATCCATTCTGCTCGTGTCTCCCCGCTTCTTCTTCCGCTCCGGCTGCATCGACTCCTCCGCCGCCGCCAATGCGCCTGCAAATGTTTTTTTTTAATATTTAAAATATAATTAAACAATTTGTTTACACTATGAAAAAGAGGAGACAATGGGCTTCACCATTCATCATCTTGTCACCGTCATTTCCTGACCCGGTTCGCTTAGAGCCCAGTCTTTCTAACAGAATCACTGCCCGTTGTATCGCTACCTTGTTACCCGGCGTTCCTAGAACACATCCCCCACGCCCCCTCCCCCTCATTAACCCGGCGCTCCTAGATCCCCTCCCCCATCCCTCCTCACCTCCGCTGCCCATGCTCTGCTCCTCCATGTCGTACATGCCGGCCCCCGCGTCGTGCGCGTGCGGCGGCGAGTCGAAGCCTGTGCAAATATTAAAGTTAATTATTTAAATAATTAATTTAATTTAAAAAAATATATTATTTAAAGTTTCCTACGTTGGCCGACGTTAGTCTTACAAACTATATTCAAGTTATGAACTTAAATAATACATTTAATTAAATATTTAAATTATCTTGTTTCCTAAATGGGTCGATGTTAGTCTTACAAGTTAAATTTTAGTTATTAATTAATTAAATAAATATTTGAATAATTAAACCACCCACCCATAGGCTGCCCGATGTCGGCGAAGGCGCCGTCGTCAAACTCGTCGAAGCCGCCCATCGACTGCAGCATCTGCAAAAATATTTTATTATATATTTATTTATATACAATTATTTTCAAATTAAAAGTTAAAAATTAATAATCTGCAAAGTGTTTTATTATTTATTTGTTTAAATCAAATTAGGAGTACAGTCAAACCGTTCATTGACCATTGAAAATTTCCAGAAAGGTTATCAAACTGAGAAACTGTATTCTTACAAGTTAAATTTTAGTTATTAATTAATTAAATAAATATTGTGCATTGTGCAGTGTGCATTCACAATTATCCTGACCCAGAAAGGTTATCCAACTAAGAAACGCATATTTGAATGTCCTCGATAGATTTTCAACAGAAATTTACCGATTTTTTGGCAACTTATTTGTTTTAAAATAATATTGAAATAATTTAAATTAAAATAAAACTCGCCTGATGACTCATGTTGTCGTCCTCCACGTGCTCCGCGTAGTCCAGATCACGTCTGGAAAAGAAAAATTGTTTTTTTAGGAAAAAAACCCGCGTGAAATGTGTTTCACCCGTTCGATAAGACTCTCCAGCAACAACTACCGTACCTGATGTCCTCGATGCTCTCATCGATCATCGTGTTGTTGCCACCGGAGGGCATGGCGAAGGACGACCGGGACTTGTACCCGAGTCGAGACTGATACTGCTGCAAAAAATATTTTTATATTATTTATCCGCACAATTTGAAGGGGGGGGGGGTTGGGGGAAATGGGAGGGAGTTCAGACGATGTTGAGCTTTAACCCGCAAGATGGCAAGGATTTCTGCGGTAAGGGCCATTCAGAGCTGATTTCGGGAATTCGAATCAGAATTCCGACATGATTCCGATCATGCGATTTTCGCGATCAGAAGGTATTCGGCAACAGCTGCCAGATGTTGCTGTTAAAGGTGATTTATTTCTGTTGAGTACGAATCAACGGACAATCGACAAGTACTCATTCCCCAACCAGGCCATTCAAATCCGAAACTGCAAAATGACAGGTACTTTTTTAAACTCGCCTTGTAGGGACCACCACGTGATATGCAAATCACATATTCATGCTCCATGAAGTAGCACAGGTTGTTAACCAGGCGTATAGAATCATTTTTTGTGAAGGGACCACCCACTAAAAGCTAATAGTTTATGAGAAAATCGCGACTTCATGAAAACATGATTTTCAAAAACGAGAGACACAAATCTTTGAAACCTGCTAACTTAAGTTTGAGGAAAGGGCCGCGACTTTTGAAAGCTTCCAGCGATAGACATAGGTTATGGACATAACATATCCAAAAATTAGCCAATTCTATAGTCTCCCGCGTTTTTTATATGAGATCAAAGATCAAACTCAAACCCAAACTTTGACTCTATGTAAATTTCGCGGGAGACTATGGAATTGGCTAATTTTCGGATATGACATGCTTGTAACATTAGTCTATCACTGGAAAGTGTCAAAAGTCGCGGCCCTCTCCTGTGAACGAAATTAGAGCGCTTAAAACAAATTATTTAAATTTTGTGACGTCATTTTTGAGATTCTTTTGTTTATAACAAGCGCGGGAGACTATAGAATTTGCTAATTTTCTCAGCAAAGTTTGTTAACATGATGTACTAAACACCTGTGAAATCAGAATCCGCGGCCTTTTCCTCCCCTTTGCACAAATTAGCATACCACGAGCGCACAAATGTAAAAATGGATGGTGGTCCCTACTCGCCTTGATCAATTTGCCATTCTTGACGAGGGCGCTGCCCGGCAGGTGGAATAGCTTCTCCACGTTGCCGCTCTCCTTGAGCCTCATCAGCTTGCGAGTGGGCGGCGCGAGGTCCAGCGGCTGCAGCGTGTCACTGCAACGAGGTCGATTGACAGGAGACAAATACGCAGGCCGTGAAACCGGAAATGCATATAGGCTAACTATAACTTGGAAAAAGAGAAACTGAGAAGTGGCACGTATGAATGAATCCCGCAATGCAAATAGTCAATATTATAGGGAATTGTTCATTCAAACGAGGCACAATCAAAGCTGCAGAATGAGTGGACTTTTGCATTAACCAGAAACCGTGAAGTGGCAAGTAACCATTAATCCCCAATTTGGAGAAAAGTAGCAGATTTTGCTCAATTTTAAGATAGTTTAACGATACAATAATCATACCTGTGCCAAGTACGTACTTGGCGGCTACGCGTACTCTCTCGCCGGGAAGCTCCGCCCCTTTCTCTCGCCTCTCTCTCCTCTCTCTAACCCGTCCGGACAATAGCGCGCGAAACGCTGGTAGGCCACCCGTAGTCGGCCGCCCGTAACTTTAGTTTGAGGCCCAGGTATGACAATAATATAAAAAAAATTTAAAAAATGGACTTACGCGTAATCAGCCATATTCTGCTTCATTTCCTCGCCCGAGATGAACTTCTGATCGTCGATGATCAGACGACGCTTGCGACGAGCGCGCGTTGCCTCAAATTCATCAATGATACCTCCTCGAAAAAAATCGATATATGATCACGATTGGGTCCAAATAGAGATTTTTTTATATTTTATAAGCACTATATGGAAAATAGTTGTTTTAAACGTATTTTTTATTAACTATGAGTCATTTTACAACAATAAGTAAATACCTTCTCCGCCACGGCAGCGCCCTCCAACGGCTCGAGCGCGAACGATGACTCCGGCGCGTCCACGATCGAGTGATTGTCGTCTGGCGAATCAACTAATTAGCAAATACGAGAAACTCGAATCTAGCTGTTGAGATTTAGACTGGTTAGACGTCTGAGAATTTTGAATAATTAACCAGTAGGAGAAACGCAAACCTAGCGGTTCAAAATTTAAAGCTAACTCGCAATGATCGAGACAGGAAACGTGGGTGTTCTTTCTTTCGCGATGCACAAAGTAGCAAACATTTTACATTGGGTTTTACCATTTAGAAAATAACAAACACGGCGAATCTCACCATTTCCGTGCTCCGACGGCGCCACGGCCGACGCGCCCAGCGGGAAATCGTCGCCCCCGCCACCGATGCCCACGCTCATCTGGTGGTCCATGTACACTGCAATGTTTGCGTTTCAGTTTCGCGGGAATACTCGAATTGGTATCTACATTTTATTGATAAAAATATTTTTAGCAGATAAGTCGAGTAGATGCCCAATTACTGTCTCATTGTCATTGTTTAATGCCAATTGGCTACTGTGACAGACAAAAACAAGGCTGAGGAAATTCAATAGGAGCAGCTGAATAATCAATAATTCAATCAGCTCACTGTCATCATCTCCTCCCATTCCTCCGTGGTCCATGTCGTCATCGGCGAACATTGCCTGCCCGGGCGCCTCTCGGCCCATCAGCAGGGGCGTCTGCTCACGCAGCACCGAACGATTCTGATGATCGAACGACCCGACCACCGACTCTGCGAAATCAGATCAATCAATACTTTATCTGGATAATGCGGTAGGTTCGTTAGATACTTCTCGGAACTACCAGCCACACACACACAGTAGCACAGCTACCGAAAATATTAGACACTCGGGACAAAATAAAAAAAAATCCAAGTATTTTTGAATTAGCAGAATAAAAACGTACGACTGCGATCTCTGCGGGCTTCGATCAGGTCGTCATCGGTGAGACCGAATTCCGCCAGATCCCCACTGCCGCCGCCCATGGCTCCATCCCCGAAATCATCCATCTGAAACGGGAAACATAGGTTAAAGTAAAGGTGTATCCACGTCAAGCGATTTTAAAGTCGTATGACAACGCTGAGTGGTGAGGCCAGCTGTTGAAAGGGAAATTTATAGTTATTTCAATACTTTGAAACTCCAATACTTTTCTCCTGACATCAAGGCCATGTGCCTGCAGGTGGAAACATCTATATAGGGGATGGGTTGAGGGGTGATTAATATTAGTGTAATTAAAATAATGTAAAACGCACGCCAAAGTCATTGTTGAAGACCGTCGAGGAGTCGGTGCAGAAATCGTCCTTGAGCGTGATGTCGTCTATGCGGGACTATAAAATATTTATATAATTAATTAAGTTTATATTTTTGTCAAACTCGTTCACGCCCTTCTAACCATTCTAACCACAAAATAAGGCAAAAAAAATAACTCAGAATGGTAACCTTTCTGAGTTAGATTCTAATTCCATTGGACACTAACTCAAATTTTATTAGTTTGATTCCATTCGAATTCTTAGTTAGTCTGTTTCGAACTTCTAAGCATACTCACTCTGATTGTACTTAATCATAGCCTCAAATAAAAACATACCTGGTTGAAGTTGAGTTGCGTGTTGAGGTCAAACTCGCCAAACTCGGGCAGTGCAGTGTCGATGTCTTGGTACACCTAGATGATCAATTTAGAATTTTAAAAAATGGAAACAGGTAAAAAAATAAACCTCTGGAAGTGTGATCGCGTTCTTGGGCGCCTCGTAAGTGTCCTCGATGAGCTCGATACGGCCGGTTCGGAAAGCTTCCTTGATCTGAAACGATTTATATTTTTCGTATATATTTTTCGTTAAAAAAGGTCAGAACCGGTGTGTTTTGTAACAAGACCCGAAGATTCTATGTTACAAACCAGAAATTTATGGATGAAAAGTAACCTTGAAGAAAGCCTCATTGCAGTCGGCGAGCAGGTACTTGGTCTTCTTTGAGTGAATGCGAACGATTCCGAGCAGGAGATGACCCGTGGTGCGAAGGGCGATCTTCACCTGGAAACGTTCTATAGAAGTGCCGTAAATTTGAGGTGTTGTTTTCTCAATAAAAGCGATTTTAGAGAAGGCAAACAAGGCAGAAGATTGAATATTGTTTCATTGTAAAAGCGCGGAAGCACTGAGCTAATTTCAGCCGCGTTGAGTCAGCATTTGCGAGCCCGACAAAATTGGCGGACTAAGGCTTTCTCACTAAAGACAACAACAAGCAAACACAACAAACCTTGGGAGCCTTGATCTCATCGACGGCATCTTGGATGTTGGTCTCGTAGATTTGCGCCTTGCTGAGCTTCTTCTCCCAGTGTGCTGCGAGCCAGATCTTGGCCAGTGGTCCTTTCTTCGAAAGGACGAACTGCGCATAGAACATTGCGCTGAAAGGAGAAAAGCATCAATTTCCTATTAGTCCCGAATCACTCAAGCAAGAACAAAAACATTTGCAACAACAAATAAATCGATAATTCGATTTGAACAACGCAATCGCCAGCCGCCAAAACACGGCGTGCCGGCGGGCATTCAAAAAATTGCGCGGTGCGACCTTGACTACAAACTACGAAAAAGCTACAGTACGCTCAAATTCGCTATGAGACATGGAATACGATTGATATTTTCAGTTCGATTGGTCCTAGCACGATCTAGCTAAACTGCACAAGTTTTAGGCCAGCCACGTGTATTTCCTTTTTAATTGTTTTTATTTTCCCTTAATTTCGCTCCTTTTTATTCGCATTTGTCTTGAGCTTTTTGAATTTTCAATTACGTTTTCCCGTGCAGGTAACCATGTCCGACGGTCTTCTCTCCGAGGTCTCCGCTCTTCTTGGCGCCCGTCTGGCCGTCCGTGCCGCCGATGAGGCTCACTTCGGCGGAAAGCAGGTGAGAATTGTTGAAAAAATACTGCTTTAGCTGAACCTTTTTTTTACAACGCATAACTTCGAATATGATTAGTGCATACGGAGTCACTGGGCTCTTACACTCTCGTGGTGATACCTTCCGTTATGATTCGAGACTTAAACAAAATTTCCAAATAAAAATTATTCAATTTTATCGTGTTTAATAGATTTTTCTCAGGTGTACACCAGCGTCAAGCCTTCCACCTCGTGCGGATCCTCCGGTAAGTTCTATATCCGAACATCTCTTCCACATCGTCTTCTACATCTTGTCTGTCTCGCACACCTACCTTAGCCCTTGTTGTAGGTTCCGACGATCCCCTTTCGTCTGCCATTAGCAGGGCTAAGCAAATTGCCCAGTCCGCCCTTGGAGGAGCCGGATCTGGTGTGTATTCCTTCCATAGGTGTCCAGCACTGGCGGCGTGAGGGAGGGCACGCGCAGCCCATGACCCGGGGGTCATGGTGTTGGTCAAAAAACGTTGTCAGATCAATTATTGATACCGTACCCATCGTGACATACAGTAACCCAAAATACCGTATACCACTACCGTACCCCGAAATATGGTGTGGTGACGTCACTGCGCGGTGCCCTCCCTGATTAGGGAGGGCACGCGCAGCCATGACCCGGGGTTCATGGTCCAAATGGGTTGGTAGGTCATGGTGGAACTTGCCTATGAAACATATCCCAATGTGTTCTACAGTATATTTTTGGCTACCGTAACCCTACCGTACCCGGTTCGATGGGTCAAACTTTTGCCAAAGTGTCTGAAATCGATCGGAAAATTGTTCTACCGTAATCTACAGTATCCTACCGTATCCCTGACTACGGTATCGCGGTTGGGCATCGCGAACTGATTTTTTTGTTTTTTGCTCTAAAAATCCGTTCTTTGTGCCTACATGCATATTTCGTCGAGGAAATTATTTTTTGAGTACCGTACCGAAATCTTCCGTACCCCCTACCGTAATCCGATCGTACCCAGAAGTGCCCTGGTTGGATAAAACTTCGATTATGGAGGTTGTTTATTAGTAAAGAGCGCATACTAGTATCACCGGGTTAGAGAAAACATCGATTACGGAGGTTGTTTATTAGTAAAGAGCGCATACTAGTATCACCGGGTTAGAGAAAACATCGATTACGCATGTTGTTTATTAGCAAAGAGCGCACCCTAGGATCACCGGGTTGGATGAAACGACGAATACGGAGGTTGTTTACTAATAAAGAGTGCGTCCTAGAATCTCCGGGTTAGACAAAATTAGAAAAACTCAGAAAATAATTTAATCCGGTTATTCTAGAATGCACTCTTTACTAGTAAACAACCTCCGTAATCGAAGTTTAGCCTAACCCGGTGATTCTAGGACACTCCCTTTACTAGTAAACAACCTCCGTATTCGTCGTTTCATCCAACCCGGTGATCCTAGGATGCGCCCTTCACTAATAATCAACCTCCGTAATCGAAGTTTCATCCAACCCGGTAATCCTAGGGTGCGCTCTTTACTAATAAACAACATGCGTAATCGATGTTTTCTCTAACCCGGTGATCCTAGGGTGCACTCTTTACTAATAAGCAACCTCCGTAATCGATGTTTTCTCTAACCCGGTGATACTAGTATGCGCTCTTTACTAATAAACAACCTCCGTAATCGATGTTTTCTCTAACCCGGTGATACTAGTATGCGCTCTTTACTAATAAACAACCTCCATAATCGAAGTTTTATCCAACCAGGGCACTTCTGGGTACGATCGGATTACGGTAGGGGGTACGGAAGATTTCGGTACGGTACTCAAAAAATAATTTCCTCGACGAAATATGCATGTAGGCACATAGAACGGATTTTTAGAACGAAAAACAAAAAAATCAGTTCGCAATGCCCAACCACGATACCGTAGTCAGGGATACGGTAGGATACTGTAGATTACGGTAGAACAATTTTCCGAACGATTTCAGACACTTTGGCAAAAGTTTGACCCAAGGCTAAAATGGTTGACCCACCGAACCGGGGTACTGTAGGGATACGGTAGATTACGGTAGAATAATTTTCCGATCGATTTCAGGCACATTGGCAAAAGTGTGACCCAAGGCAAAATGGTTGACCCACCGCACCGGGGTACGGTAGGGTTACTGTAACAAAAAATATACTGTAGAACACATTGGGATATGTTTCATAGGCAAGCTCCACCATGTCCTACCAACCCATTTTGGACCATGAACCCCCGGGTCATGGCTGCGCGTGCCCTCCCTGATGACGTCACGCCTGCGCGTGCCCTCCCTGATGACGTCACGCCGCCGGCGTGGACACCTATGATTCCTTCCTTCTCAATGTTGTAACTCTGTCTTCATCTGTGTTTTGTCTGAATCAGTTGTCTGTTTGTACGCACAATGCATTGACCATTGCTGAACTCATATGAATTGGATACTTTGCAGACGCCGGAAAGGTCCTCTCCGAGGTCGCTGCCCTCAGAAAGGAGGTGTCTGGCCTCAAGGGAGACCTCGATGCCATCAAGGGACTGCTCGAGAAGCTCTCCCTCGGAGGAATCGCCCCTGCCGCCGCTAAGGCCGCAGCTCCCGCTGCCCCCGCCAAGGAGGAGAAGGTGAGATAGTGTATTGATACTGGGGAAAAATTCTTTCCTTGTCGGTGCAGCAGGTAGATGACTCTGCTCAATCACTTCCATCGACATCAGTTGCCCTTGATCCACCCATCTACTATTATCGTCGTCATGTTCTCATTGTTGGCGACGGAGATCTGTCCTTTTCACTCGCATTGTCCCGATTGTTACAATATTACCCCACTAGAATTACCGCGACCGTACTTGAAGCCAATGAAGAGGAGTTCCTTCACCGTTATGGACCGGCAGCAGCGAATACTCTCGTACAGCTGAAGACGCACTTTCCCAATACCTCACTTCGGTTCAATACCGATGCAACGAAGCTCGAGACCTATCCTGACATTGATTATTCATCTGTCGACGTTCTCATCTTCAATTTTCCTCACCCCGGAGGGAAGACCAACCTCAAGTATAGTCGTCGGTTGCTGTACGGCTTCCTTCGTAGTGCTAGGCTAGTAATCAGTGATCAGGCTGAGCTTCACATAGCACTCGCTAGGCTTCAGTCTGGCATCTGTGTCATGCCGGGTGTCGTTTCTTCGCCCAGCGAACCCCACCATGAGAAGGACAGCTGGCAAGTACTCGAGATCGCAGCCTCGAATGGGTTCCTGGTCGATCGATTGGAGGTATTCGACCCTTTCGATTTCCCCGGATATGGTGCCGCCGGATATCGACGCGGCGTCAAAGGATTCGAGAACAAGATTGGAGCTCAGAGAATTGTCATGAAGAGTTGCAGCAACTCTCTGACCTTGTCTCTGCAAGAATTGCGCCTGCTAAATCGAGACCAGCCAGGAAATATGTTCCATTGCCTGAGGCCATTCCACCGACATGATCTTTCCATCGTTTATGGAGATGGCTCGTCTCTTACGGTAGATGAATGTGACTCTCTAGAGCGACAGTTTGTCGATCATTTGAAAGATCTGTTCGGTGGTATGATGTCCCGTCACGAGGAAGTGGTCGAGATCAGATCCGTTGATCCCAAGAATCGGCCGAACCGGATTTATCGACTGTGGTGGCAGTCTATCCAATCGCCGATGAACAAGGACCGCTGCAATTCTTTCCATGAAGAAATGAAAGTTGTTATGACCCGATTCTTTGAAATTTCCGGATTACCCCTCTTTGTTACGTAATTATTTGTTATTTGTTTACAGTTTGTAGATAAAATTGTTTGCTGTTTTATCAGACCTCAATTTGATTGGGTGAGGGATGCTTATTGTAGGATTTATGTTATTTTTTTGCAGGCCGAAGACGAGGACTTCGACCTCTTCGGATCCGACGATTCCGATGATGAGGACAAGAAGGCCGTCGTCGCCCAGCGCCTGAAGGAATACCAGGACAAGAAGTCGAAGAAGGCTGGACCCATCGCCAAGTCTTCCGTCATCCTCGACGTTAAGCCGTGGGATGATGAGACTAGCATGGACGAGCTGGAGGCGAACGTCCGCTCCATCGAGATGGACGGACTCGTCTGGGGAGGCGGAAAGAGACTGCCGATCGGGTTAGTTGTTTTCTCTCTATTCTCAAACTTTTTACTCTTGAAAATGATTAGTTCATACGGAGTCACTGGGCTCTTACACTTCCGTGGTGACCACTTCCGTTATGATTCGAGACATTAAAAAAATTCAAATATGCTTGATTTTTTTGACATATTTTAATGGATCTTTTCAGATACGGAATCCACAAGCTCCAGATTATCTGCGTTGTGGAGGACGACAAGGTCTCGGTCGACGACCTTATTGAGAAGATCACGGTACAGTCTCTTGATGATTACATTTTGAAACATTTATTGGATATGATTATGTCATACGGAGTCACTGGGCTCTTACCACTCTTTTGGGGATAACTTCCGTTATGATCCAATTTTTAAATCATGGAAAAGTGTGGGTATAAATTTCGTGTATTTACATTCTTCCATTGCAGGAAGGATTCCCCGACCACTGCCAGTCCGTCGACATCCACGCCTTTAATAAGATTTAAAGGCGTTGGAATTACTAGCCACCTGACATCGTCTCCATCAAGTCTTGTTTTATTGTTTATTAATGCTCTTGTTGTACATCGGTGTATTGTTTAGTATGTGTCATCGCTAAATAGGTGGATACAGTTTTTACATCAATTTTCGTTGTTCAACAAATCATGGCACAGTATCTATAGAGGACGGAATTATCACGTGGAATAGTAATTGACATTGAAATTGGTCATTGACATTGAAATTGAGAAGAAAAACCATGCGGACTTTGAAATTGAGATGAAATGTGGCGGGAGGGAGTGGGGAAGGAGGGGATCGAAGATCAATGTTAGTGGCTTTCACTGCGGTAGGCTTGAATTGTATCGGAAATGATTTCACCCGCACAATGGGAACTCGAGAGATGAGATCATTTTGAGAGCTCATTTCGCCCTCTTCGCCTGTTTGTGGTATTCGCTCAATTTCGCTCAGTTTAAGAGTCGAGCACTGTGTGCTCGACTCTTAAACTTGAGACCGGGAATACAAATTTATAGACGTCAAGTTTGAAACTTATTTTATGAAGTTCACTATCTATTTGAGACAAAGAATAAAGATCATGATGTAAGCACGACGCACGGTCGTGCAAAAGTCAATTACATCTACATCAAAAATCTCTTCAAACTGTTTCACCGGCACATATTTGTTGATGTTACATTTTCTCCGATATGCCGGGTAGCGCTTAGGCCGGGTAGCGCAGTGGTTGTGTGCCAGAATGCGAATCGAAAGGTCACGAGTTCGACCCCCGCGCCTGCAGATCCACCAACCAAGGGGGTTAAGAAATGTTGGTAGTGCCTAGTAAACACGATCCAAATTCCCCGCCAGCGTGCACACAACATGCCGGTTAGTCTCTAGCAACAGGCCACTGTTCTCACGGGTTAGGCCCCAGTTGCAGTTGACGTGGGGTAGTCGACGACGCGTTACGCGTTAGTAACCGACTCAGTACTTTACTTTACTTTACTATGAATCTCAAGAGCATATTCCAAGTCGCAGCGATGACCGAATAAAAATGTGACATAAAAAATGTTCTAAAAACTACCGTAGTTTCACCCAGAGCCAGCATTTACCAATTACTTAATGGCTCTCGCAAATATCCGGACCCGGTATTTAGCTTACCATTAGTTGTGTGCGGCTAACTGCTAGAGTTTGGTTTTTCGTTAATTTTCTTTCAACTCATTTATCGATTGATTGTTCTCGTTTTTTATCCATTTTATGTTGTCTTCGTTCAGGCAAGACATGCGTGCTTGTCGGCGGCTGTGCTCAACGTCGCGTTCCCTCCTGCAAGGTAGGTTTTTTGAGCCATTTTAGCGTCTTGCGTCATTTTTAGTTTTCAAATTTCGATGAGTTCTGTTAAATTTTATTGAATTTCGTTCAGTTAGTGAGCTGCCGTGCGGGAGCCGGTTCGCGTCCGCTGCCTCGGTCGGCCGTGCGAGCGCACCGTGCAGCTCGCGCGCATTCACCACCTCCGCGCAAGCGTCGTCCGCCGAAAAGAGCCGTGAGTTTGAATTGCAACTGTCCTAGGAGCGGCATTTCAATTTATCCACACACCACGGGGTTCTGTAACACTTCAATGCCCACGGATCTTTGACAATTTTAATTGTTTTTGTTGTTGAACTTTAAACTGGTCTGGCTCGGGGAAAAGTGTGATGTGTACTTAGAATTTATCTATGATTATAATTAAGAACTCCCCGTCGAGTCTCATCTGCCCTCGAAGGGTACGCTGCTGCGTGTCGATTGGATGCTCGAGCACATGGTGTGTTTATACGTGACTGGATTATTTTCATCTAGTTATCTCCCTCCTGCAGTAATGGCTAGTGTTGTACATCATTGCTGCTTGCAAAACTGCAAAACTATATCCCATTCTATCATGGGCTCCATTTAGAGTGCTACCTAACACACTGAGTTCATGCCACTTTAATTCCTATCTGCGATTTTTTTTAATCCACCCAAACTGTAGCGGCCATGCTCAGCAGATGGTAAAGCTACCGGACCAGGGTAGTGGAATGCAACTAAATGTAAGAAAGTATGCAAGCCGATCCTCATTTGACCTTTATCGCCTTTATCGATCTAAATCAGCCAAACGGCCAGATGAGGACGCGTCATTCAATTCATTCAACCCTTTTTGAGAATCCTGATTAGGGACCACCATCCATTTTTACATTTGTGCGCTCGTGGTATGCTAATTTGTGCAAAGAGGAGGAAAAGGCCGCGGATTCTGATTTCACAGGTGTTTAGTACATCATGCTAACAAACTTTGCTGAGAAAATTAGCAAATTCTATAGTCTCCCGCGCTTGTTATAAACAAAAGGATCTCAAAAATGACGTCACAAAATTTAAATAATTTGTTTTAAGCGCTCTAATTTCGTTCACAGGAGAGGGCCGCGACTTTTGACACTTTCCAGTGATAGACCAAGGTTACAAGCTTGTCATATCCGAAAATTAGCCAATTCCATAGTCTCCCGCGAAATTTACATAGAGTCAAAGTTTGAGTTTGAGTTTGATCTTTGATCTTAAATAAAAAAACGCGGGAGACTATAGAATTGGCTAATTTTTGGATATGTTATGTCCATAACCTATGCCTATCGCTGGAAGCTTTCAAAAGTCGCAGCCCTTTCCTCAAACTTAAGTTAGCAGGTTTCAAAGAATTTTGTCTCTCGTTTTTGAAAATCATGTTTTCATGAAGTCGCGATTTTCTCGTAAACTATTAGCTTTTAGTGGGTGGTCCGCTCACAAAAAATGATTCTATACGCCTGGTTAACAACCTGAGCAACTTCACGGGGCATGAATATGTGATTTGCATATCACGTGGTGGTCTCTAAATCCTGATTCTGATTTAATGTGCTGCAGTGATATTGAATCACCTATCACCTAATCCACCCAAACTTTAGCTGCCCGGCCTGATGAAGACGCGTCTCAAGCCGTTCTTCGACATCGTCGCGGACAATCTGCAGTTCGAGGATAAGCTCTACGGGTACAAGGTGGGGGAGATTGAGATTGGACACTTCTATTGAACGGAGGGCCAGGAATAGCGAGTGGGCGGACTAAGAAGTTAGAACTGAGCCTAAGTAGAGAAAGCCTATACAAATCTACGGGTACAATCAATGTTTCTGATTCACAAAGACCTTCAGCATTTTTCGATTTCGGGCGTCGATCTCGTCAAAACGCTAAAATAATAAGAAACTATGCGCACACGTCGTCTTCGATCTCATTTATATTTTCAAATTTAAATAAATGGTGAAACCTAAATTCGGCAGCACTCCTCGCGTTCGTCGCTCTTCTCGCACATTGCGAAGATCCGGCTCTACTTCCGCTACAAGTCGCCCTACAACAAGGTTGAGGTGAGGAAATTTTTTTACTTAAAAACGTTGTTAATGAGATGAGGCGAAACATGACAGCGACGGGTTTTTTTCGCGAAAGGAGGCTCTACAACAAGGTTGAGGTGAGGTATTCATCTGTCGAGTGACACATTATTGCACCGGGTTGTTAATTTTTTTTCGCTAAGAGCCTTACAACAAGGTTGAAGGGAACTTCTTCGATTTTTGGCCCAGGAAACAACCGCACCGAATGTGGAGGGATGGGGAATGAGAATGGTAGGGAGGGTATACTCTGCGAGAAAAGCCTGGGCCAAAATCGAAGAAGTGTCGGTTGAAGTACGTCGGCATTGTTCGGGCTCCCAGGCCATTGATTTATTATTATTATTAATTAATTAATTAGTTAATCAATTCCTTCCAGTACGTCGGGTCGTGCGTGTATGAGGGCGAGGACGTGGTGGTGCTGCTGTGGCGGCTGTCGTATCTGGAGAGTAGCTTGTTGAGCTACCTGCCCGCGTTTCTGACGCAGAAAGAGGTAATTGAGACTATTTTGATGAAAAATATATAATAAGCAGGAATTGTAGCGTTGTGGGAGCACACAGAAGTTGGGAGAGCGATAATGTCTTGCGAACTTTGACTGTGTAGAAATGGTTTCGCATTGATAGTTATTAGAGGAATTTGAGGCGACGATCGTACCTTGCATTACTGCTCATTTGAAGTGGAGAACTTGGGGCAGTTATGAAAACTAGAAGATGCTAGATTCAAAACCGCCATTTCCATACTCAACTCATACGAACCTCTCGTTCCCTCATTCAGAACTCTATCAAGACTGAGGTACTACCACTAATGATGAGGACACTTCATTGCTTGTTTTTTTTTATCTGGCTAGCGTTAAGATACGATTGTTTTGTTTACGTTTCTTTTCTGAAACTTGCTTTATTCAGCACTGTGCTACGATATATCACGGCCCAGATCTGCGAAATCTCACGATTCTGCAGCCAAAGACTTGCGATGTTTAGCGGCCCAGAGCTGTGAAATTTCCTAACCACACGACTCTGCAGCCGAAGACTTTCGATGTTTAGCATCGATTAGCATCGACCAATGAATGAATCATTTCGCAGCCGAAGATCGCGGTGATGGAGGGCGCGCTCGACATGCACATCACCAAGGACGGCCACGTGTACAAGATCGTGAACAGAAAGGTTTGTAGTTTTTAGTTTGAAGCAGTAATGAGCACTGGGTCGTATCTAGGACTGTACCCCCCCATTTTGCCCAGTTTTTGAAGCCGACATCCCCGATATTTGAAGCAAAAAATCCGCTGAAATCAACATAATTTACTACGGTCCCCCGATTTTGGTTGTTTGTTGGAGGATACTGCTCATCACTGGTTTGTAGCCTGTAGGTTGTAGTGCGCATGGAAAAGGTCGATCATAGCTGTTGCTCATCTTGTGAGTGTAGCTATCGAGAAAACGGGAAAAGTTCGAATGAATTTCGTCCGCGACGTGCGTTTGTGTTTCACAAACTACTTGAAAGTAGTCCTGCTCTATTAATGCAATGAAATCGGAGCGAAACTGAGCTTGATTAATCAAATATTGTTCTCCTAGTTCAGAATAGTTGCCAAACTGATGTTTTGCACCGCACATTGGCAATTTCTTTTTTGCAGTATAGATATAGGGACCACCATCCATTTTTACATTTGTGCGCTCGTGGTATGCTAATTTGTGCAAAGGGAGGAAAAGGCCGCGGATTCTGATTTCACAGGTGTTTAGTACATCATGTTAACAAACTTTGCTGAGAAAATTAGCAAATTCTATAGTCTCCCGCGCTTGTTATAAACAAAAGAATCTCAAAAATGACGTCACAAAATTTAAATAATTTGTTTTAAGCGCTCTAATTTCGTTCACAGGAGAGGGCCGCGACTTTTGACACTTTCCAGTGATAGACTAATGTTACAAGCATGTCATATCCGAAAATTAGCCAATTCCATAGTCTCCCGCGAAATTTACATAGAGTCAAAGTTTGGGTTTGAGTTTGATCTTTGATCTCATATAAAAACGCGGGAGACTATAGAATTGGCTAATTTTTGGATATGTTATGTCCATAACCTATGTCTATCGCTGGAAGCTTTCAAAAGTCGCGGCCCTTTCCTCAAACTTAAGTTAGCAGGTTTCAAAGATTTGTGTCTCTCGTTTTTGAAAATCATGTTTTCATGAAGTCGCGATTTTCTCATAAACTATTAGCTTTTAGTGGGTGGTCCCTTCACAAAAATGATTCTATACGCCTGGTTAACAACCTGTGCTACTTCATGGAGCATGAATATGTGATTTGCATATCACGTGGTGGTCCCTAGTATAGATAATTTATTTATTTATTTTAATAATAATAATAAAATTAATCAAATCAAATATCTCAGGTCACAGCGTCCGACCTCGAGGGCGCCAAAGTGATGGCGGCCCTGAAGAAGGAACAGGGCGATCGGCTGTTGGAGGAGGACGAGCGGGAGTGGAGGAGGAAGGTGAGGGTGAAACCGAGAAGTGCCGGGGGGGGGGGAAGGGCGTTTTCTCCTACATACTATGGGAGGAACATGAAACGATACTTCTATCAAAAATGCTGCCTTTCGCTTACAATTGTGTCATTTATGGTTGTGCGAGGCATGGGGGGGTGATGTAGTAGAAATCTGAAACGTAAAAGTGGTGGGGATGAATTAATAGTGAAACAAGAAACCTACTTGTTTCGATGGAAATTGATTTAAAATTATTATTTATTTAATTGCAGGTCAAGGAGGAATTCGAGGCGGAGCGAATGGGCAGACTGTGAGGGATCCGACCTCATCGTCCTTTTCCTTTCTGAAGCCATCGTCAACGTCGAGAGAAGGACCACTCATAGAGGCCGAAATGTGGTTAATCGTCTCTCTCCATTTCGCACACTATCTCGCCCACCTCTGACCAGTTAGAGAGTACGCGAGATGAGGAGACGATTAGCCGTATTTCGCTTGCACCTACAGACTTCACTTTACTTGTTAGCGATTCAATTGTGCCCTAGTAGTACCGTAGTGATCTGTTGTTTTTTTCGTTGATTATGCGATGAATGAAGAGACTTTATCGATTTATTGACTACGGTGATTGAGTGAATGGAACAGGTTCAAGACCTGTGCTGTATCTGTACTCAATTGTGGCCGAGAACCGCGGTAACACGGCCCGTCGCCACACTTGCAGATGCAGTGCGTGTCGTGCGGCGGCGCGGTCGCGTCGCGGCTGGCCGCGCGCCAGGCGGCCAATCTGGCGCCCGCCATGATGCAGCTGCAGCTGCAGCAGCCCGATGGAGGCAGCAGGAGAAATGGTGAGCACACGTACTTGTAAAAACTGACTGAAAATCCTTGGTAGTTTTTGGACGATTTTTTTCTCTACTTGAATAATCAACATTATTGTTGTTGTATTTTTTGAAGAGATGAGTGTCCAGAATTGGTTTGGGCGTTTTTCGGTCCATAGTGAAAGCGTGCTGAAGCGCGGCTCTACCGGGATTTTTGAACCACTAAAAAACCTTGCGTTGTTCCCCTATTTTTCAAGCAGCTCTGTCAGAAGCATTGCCCCCTGTCCTAGTTCTCCAGTAGTAAAGGAGCGCAGAAACACGACTTCAAACGCATCAATTTGGATTATAGATAGGGCTAAAAAATATATCAGTTTGCAGTATCGACAGCGGTGCTTCGTCGCGCGGTGCCCGCCTGCCCCTCCTCCACTTCGGGCTACGGTAGCCTACCGTACTCCTCCTCTTCCTCCCGCCGCGCCTTCTCGTCAGGTATTGATATCGATTTTCTGCCTTCTGACTTTTATAAGCGATCCCAGTTCAAAAACCAATACCAACCAGTACCAATTTACTTTTGGCAGCCCTAAGTTCTGGAAGCCTCCAATATTCGACCCCCCATGGTGCTCTTCGGCCTACCGTACTCTACCATACCCTGCTCAGGTATCGATCGGAAGGACGAAAAGCCGGACGCCTTCCACCTGGAGCACGTCCAGCAGCGCGTCGCGCATACGGTAAGCTGAAGGGGGGAGGGGGTGTGTGCGGGGTAAGAAAATCGGGTTGATACACATTATTATGATGTGTATTTCTGTGGTCTGTGAAGCGCGTAATATGCAGGTAGCGCGTACGGTAGGCAGGGGGGGGGTACGGTAGCTATCGATTGATGACGAAATTCGGGTTGATTCGCGTTGAACAGTATTATGTGCCTATTTGGGGTCACGACAAGTAGTGTGTGTGTGTGTGTGTGTGTGTCACGCATACGGTGAGCAGAAGGGGAGGGGGCGGGGGAGGTACGGTAGCTTGAATCAAGAGGACGGACACCCAATATTGCATCCGTCAATTTCTCATCGTTGTCTCAGATTCCGCTAATGTTCCGCGAGCGGCTCGACTACACATTCTACCGCAAGGACGTCGTCCTCCACGATCAGATCCTCAACGTCCGACGATTGTGCGTTATTTTTTAATGATTATTTTAATATTTAATTAATTGTTTAATTAGTTAAATTGCGAATTAGTTGAATTTAAAGCAGTATGTGAAGTAACTGTTTTTGTGACCCAGTCGCCAAAGCAAAATCGTTTAAAACAAAGTAGGATTGTTACTGGTGCATAGCTGAAATCGAAAGTGTCAGGGTGAATGTGAACCGAGTTTCAATCTAGTTGGGTGCATATGAACACTCAATTTTTTTTTGGTTTGAAGATGAGGTCTCAGTTGAATTGCTCGAAACATGATTGCTCGGCCTTTGCTAAATATATAAAACCGAAAAAGTCACTACTTAAAATATGCTAATTAGTCGGAATTTTGCAGCGGTCGCGACGCGCTGATGCAGCACATGGGTGCGATCGCGTTCGCCGGCTGCTTCTGCCTGCCGCACGTCGAGGCGGAGGTGAGGCTGCTAAATTCAGGAAGGGCGGCCCTTCAACGGCCTAGCTGAAAGTGGGCCTAGCTTAACCATCCATCCTCAGGCCATCTCCATCCTGCCGATGCTCGAGGACGGCACAGTGCGCGTGCGATGGCGTGTCAGGTGATTAACTTAATTAATTAATTAATTTTAATCGATTATTTAATACCTTGGGCACGGTAGTTGTCTATTTCTGATTTTGCTTCAATATCTGGAAAAGAAGATATCGTTGTGAACACTGATTTCCAAGCGTTGAAGTGGAGGTGAAGCCCAGATGCATTGGGTGTGATTAGGGGTTGGGTAGCAGTAATTGCTTCATTAATTATTTTTTAATTATATTATTTGTTTGATGCTGGCGTGAAGGGAAGCTGATTGATATATTTTTAAATATTAAAAAATGAAGCACCACAGGTACATCTCGTTCCCGCGCCTGCTCATGCAGCCCAAGCTGTTCGGTCGGCAGTATCGATACCAGAATGTGAGTGGGAGTACGGCAGGGAGGGGTACGGTAGTTATTGATTGATTGACACGGTAGATTTACGTGGTACGGTAGGGAGGGGAAGTATTGATTGATTGGTACGGTAGGAAGTATTGATTGATTGGTACGGTAGGATGCGATTATCGGGGCCAGGATTACGGTAGAGGTGCGGTAGGGCAATTTTTGATTGATGGCGTGCTTGCAGCTCTCCTGGTTCGACGGCCTGTCCGTGCTCACCGTAGACGGCAACGGCGACGTCTACAATATCACCCTCCAGCGGGTACGGCAGTTATTGATTATTGATTGATTAGGATACTGTAATTGGAAATTATTGATTGGCTAGAGTACGGTAGTTGGAGATTATTGACTGGCTAGGGTACTGTAGTTATCGAATACTGATTGGCAAGGGTACGATGATTGTCTATTTCTGATTTTGTTTCGATAAATGAATGGAGGATAAGATATCGCTGTAAGCACAAATTTTCGTGCTTTGGATTAGATCTGAAACGTAGATGCATCATTTGTGATTAGCCGGGGTTATTAATTTACTTATCGTACATCGTGTATTTCTTTTATCGATTTTCTTTGAGTACTATATTACTACATTTGATATTGATTGACAGCTACGGTACGGTAGTCTACAATGTCCCAATGCGTCTCTGTTATTGATCGGGAAGTACGGTAGCCTACAGTATCCACTCTCTGTCAGATACAACGGGACGATGAGCAGAGCCTGCTCAAGGACTCGACCAAGAAGCTGGCCCAGAAGATTGGCGTCCTCCCAGGTGCATTTTCGAATATATTTAAGACGTGAAACCGGAATTTCCCTGGTCATTGGTGTTCTAATTTGTTGGCTGTATATGTAAATTGATGAGGTTTTAATAGGCATACTTTTTTGTTGCAAAAAGATTCTTACAACTCGAATGTACAAGTAAGAACGTTGCAACTCATGTTTTTTTGGTAATAAAATTTTGTTTCATTATTGCTGCCATTAAATAAGGACGGATATTTGTTGGCTTTGTGAAACACCAATTTACCAGGCACGAACTACAGTCGCGTGCGGGCGGAGGATTCGGCGAGGCGAAAGGACGAGAAAAACTAGTCCTCGATCCGAGCGGACTACGGTAGCTAGGTTACGGTAGCCGACCACTCGGCCATTTTGTTCGTAGATAGTAGATGCTGATAGTGATATAGAGTTACCCTTTTTTTGTGCTGTTATTTTGTGCCTTCTCTCGATGGGTTGTTGTTGGCAGCTTAAACAGTGCTAAGACTGAAGCTTTGTCTATTTTTTAACTGCCCCCCACTCCTTTCTTGTGTTGTTTATCGTGTTATTACTGTAGTTAGAATCTCTTAACAGTAAGTAAAAAAGTGTTTCTGAGAAGTCGTTACGAGTGCCCGCGTGTTAATTAAGCAATGCTCAGTATAAAGTTATTAATTATGATTGCTATTGTTGTGTAAAATATGATCGGTTCCTGACCGTATTTCATATACCTGCACGGCGTCAGTATCGATTGATGGCGAAACGCCGCCTACCGTAACCATCGTATTGATCTACCGTAATCCTCTCGTTCAGACCTCGAGAGAGAATGCTGTCCCGTCAGGCCGTCCGCAGCGCGCACTCTGCCGCCTCGCGCACCGCCGCCGCGCCCCTGGTCAAGGTATACGGTAGGGGAGTACAGTATCGATCGATTCCGGTAGGGGGTACGGTAGATACGGTATAGATTCGAACGATGCGATTATTGAAGTGATTCATTGACACTGGTATTGTACCATAGTGCCCTTGGCCACGATAGGGGTTAACGCCGGTCTACTAGATACGGTAGAAGATGGAGTACGGTTCTTACGTACGATAGGTTCAGTAGAATAATCATGTATTGATCGATGATTACGTTGATATTTCACCGATACTTCCTGATACTGCAATACTGAATGGAAATCGCATTGGTTCAATCCTATTACAGCTATGACATGGACATGCAACTTGAAATCCCCAGAGCATACATCAAAAAGATATGTAGCAAAATTATACGAAAGCGGCGTATGTTTATGAAAAAAACCTTGGAAACCGACTAATTCTATGAATGCGGGATATGTTTGCAAATCGTAAGTAACAAGCCTTGTCAACGAAAACCTTAAATGCGGCATATGTTTTCAAATTCCAGGTAGTTTTCCACTAGCTTTTTCATGTATGCCCCAGAGGGTGTGGAATTCGTCCTGCCTTCTAAATCAAACTGACATCGCCAATTGCAGGCCCCCGAGAAGTCTATACGATTTTAATGAAGCTTAGAATCTCCGGGGAATGCGGTGTACCGAGGGGACTCTGAATCAGAACGCCAGACTGACGTCGCCCCTATTGCAGGCTCCCGAGCAGTCGACGAAGCTGCCGTCCGGCCTGACCGTCGCTTCCGCCGAGCACAACGGACCCGTCGCCCATCTGGTTTGCTTTTATTTTAATTATTTAAATTAATTACCATATGACTAACACGCAAAGTAACTTTCTTGTCTGGTTTTATTTTATTATTTATATTAATTTTAATGTATGTAATTGAAATAAGAATTGGCCCATCTGGTTCGTTTATTTCCTATGATATCACGAAGGGCTGAAACGCGGGTGTGCCGGGTCAAATCTATCACAAAATGTGGGGAAATCCGTCGCCCTTCGTATATTTTTTTATATAGCTATTATTTTTAAATGAATTATCATTTAATTAAAATCTTATTTGTTTTTATAAAATCAGAAATTGGTTGGATTTACAATGATATAACGAGGGGCTGAAACGCGGGAAAAAAAAATTAATTCATTAATATTGAAGGTGCTGGCGTTCCGCGCAGGCTCGCGCTACGAGAGCGGCCAGCAAGCCGGCCTCGTGCACCACATTAGGTGAGCAGAGGGGGATACGATATCCAGGAGTAAGAGCACGGTAGGGACAGAAGGAAACCATTCAGAAACGGGGTTTTTCGCATATTAGGTTGTTCTTCACGATCCCTTTTCACTCGATTACACTTTCTGACAGGTTACGTTGTACTAGGCGGAGTTGTGTTTCATGGATTGTTGATGAATGACTTGGTGCAGAATTTCCGTTCCTTGCAGAAACATGGTGGGCGCGGACTCGAAGCAGTATGGTGGCGTGCAGCTGGTGTGGTCCGCCGCCTCGGCCGGATCCGAGATTGTAAGTTGGATTAATTAATTAAATTAATAAGTAATTAAAATCATTATTAGGGATAGTACTATGCACTATTGAGGCTTTTGTTGATCAATGGTCTATTCAATCGTTGCCAAGTTCTGACGGAAATCATGGAGGCACGACACTAGGTAGACTTGTTTTTCGCCGAATGCTGATGTTCGGTTTCGTTTCGGAATATACGATTTGGTTGCCGTTGCCTTAGAATATAATAGTTATGATCGAGTAATGCAGGAAAATATCGAAGCGTGACATTAGGAACTCTTTTGCTTTGCGAGGTTCACATTAACGACGCAATTCGTTTATTTGAATTATGATTTCTTGATCTATTTTAAAGTCATAATTTTTTTTCATTAATTTTTTTTCTAGTATTGTCTGTTCCAAACAATTTTACCAAAATGTGACTGAAAATGGAGCATCTCACAATCAGCACTAGACTGTCTTATGTTTCGCGAGCTTCATATGAACTGCGTGTTTCAGCATTTGTAGTATTGTCTTGTGTTGATCTCAAACATGTATATTATCATTAGTATTTTAATACCATGCCCATTCGTAGCACTCCTTCTCCACTCCCGACTACCTGGGCGTCCGTCTGTCCGTACCGCGCGACTCCTCTGGCCTGGCCCTCTCTGTGCTCGGCCACGTCGCCGCCGACCCCGCCTTCAAGGAGTGGGAGCTGGAGGATGTGAGTGGGCGGGGCTTAGGGTGGAAAGGGGCGGAGTCTAAAACCCGACCTTCAAGGAGGCTTTCGAACAGTGCTATTTTGGAATACGATTCTACTGGGTTCATACATGGACACGCGGACCGCGGGGGGGTGCCCAAGCCATTGGGCAGCCCCCCTACCATGTACCCGGGTTCATGGTCCAAAATGGGTTGGTAGGTCATGAGGGGTCATGACCAAGTACCGTACCCAATCGATCCTACAGTACCCCAAGTTACCATATATCGATTTTTTGTTACAGTAACCCTACCGTACCCCGGTTCCGTGGGTCAACCATTATAGCCTTGGGTCACACTTTCGCCAATTGGTCTGAAATCGATCGGGAATTCATTCTACCGTACTCTACAGTAACCCTACCGTATCCCGGTTCCGTGGGTCAACCATTTTAGCTTTGGGTCAGACTTCTGCCAAACTGTCTGAAATTGATCGGGAATTCATTCTACCGTACTCTACAGTAACCCTACCGTATCCCGGTTCCGTGGGTCAACCATTTTAGCTTTGGGTCAGACTTCTGCCAAACTGTCTGAAATTGATCGGGAATTCATTCTACCGTACTCTACAGTAACCCTACCGTATCCCGGTTCCGTGAGTCAACCATTTTAGCTTTGGGTCAGACTTTTGCCAAACTGTCTGAAATTGATCGGGAATTCATTCTACCGTACTCTACAGTAACCCTACCGTATCCCGGTTCCGTGGGTCAACCATTTTAGCTTTGGGTCAGACTTTTGCCAAAGTGTCTGAAATCGAACGGAAAAATATTATACCGTAATCTACAGTAATCTACCGTATCCCTGACTACGGTATCGCGGTTGGGCATCGCGAACTGATTTTTTTGTTTTTCGTTCTAAAAATCCGTTCTTTGTGCCTACATGCATATTTCGTCGAGGAAATTATTTTTTTGAGTACCGTCCCGAAATCTTCCGTACCCCCCACCGTAATCCGATCGTACCCAGAAGTGCCCTGGTTGGATATAACATCGATTATGGAGGTTGTTTATTAGTAAAGAGCGCACCCTAGGATCACCGGGTTAGAGAAAACATCGATTACGGAGGTTGTTTATTAGTAAGAGCGCACCCTAGGATCACCGGGTTAGAGAAAACATCGATTACGGAGGTTGATTATTAGTAAAGAGCGCACCCTAGGATCACCGGGTTAGAGAAAACTTCGATTACGGAGGTTGATTATTAGTAAAGAGCGCACCCTAGGATCACCGGGTTAGAGAAAACTTCGATTACGGAGGTTGATTATTAGTAAAGAGCGCATCCTAGGATCACCGGGTTGGATGAAACGACGAATACGGAGGTTGTTTACTAATAAAGAGTGCGCCCTAGAATCTCCGGGTTAGACAAAATTAGAAAAACTCAGAAAAATATTAATCCGGTGGTTCTAGAATGCACTCTTTACTAGTAAACAACCTCCGTAATCGATGTTTTCTCTAACCCGGTGATCCTAGGGTGCGCTCTTTACTAATAAACAACCTCCGTAATCGATGTTTTCTCTAACCCGGTGATCCTAGGGTGCGCTCTTTACATAAACAACCTCCGTAATCGATGTTTTCTCTAACCCGGTGATCCTAGGGTGCGCTCTTTACTAATAAACAACCTCCATAATCGATGTTATATCCAACCAGGGCACTTCTGGGTACGATCGGATTACGGTGGGGGGTACGGAAGATTTCGGGACGGTACTCAAAAAAATAATCTCCTCGACGAAATATGCATGTAGGCACAAAGAACGGATTTTTAGAACGAAAAACAAAAAAATCAGTTCGCGATGCCCAACCGCGATACCGTAATCAGGGATACGGTAGATTACTGTAGATTACGGTATAATATTTTTCGTTCGATTTCAGACACTTTGGCAAAAGTCTGACCCAAAGCTAAAATGGTTGACCCACGGAACCGGGATACGGTAGGGTTACTGTAGAGTACGGTAGAATGAATTCCCGATCAATTTCAGACAGTTTGGCAAAAGTCTGACCCAAAGCTAAAATGGTTGACCCACGGAACCGGGATACGGTAGGGTTACTGTAGAGTACGGTAGAATGAATTCCCGATCGATTTCAGACCAATTGGCGAAAGTGTGACCCAAGGCTATAATGGTTGAGTAAGGTTGGTCGGTGGCGTGTGGTGGCACGAGGGAGTGAGAGCAACGATTTATCGATAAGAGACCACTAAAACAGCAACAGCACAGACGAGAAACAGGAAGAACACTGAAGAAAATACGAAAAAGAAAACAGATGACGACAAAATTACGGTAAGTTAACATTTGACGAAAACGTGGTGAGAGCCTAAATGCGGGAATTCAAATGATACCGTACCCTAGAGTGGGGTCAGACAATTAAACTAAACAAATGAATTTACTTATTATTTAATTATGCAATAATTAAATAATTCAACAATGACGAAATACAATTAAATAATCTTCTTATTTCCAATGGGAGGGCACTTCCATTACATCCCCCTCCTCTGCAGCGAGACGTCCTCGTCGACATCGTAGCTCAGTCACATTGGTAAGAGTCTCTTGACATGATCTCAACTCCACCCGAAAATGCGCCAACACAAGCAATAGCATTGCCAAGAGTCTCTTTCAACTCATCCTCACAACACAAAATACCGAAACGAATCCTAGGCCAGAGTCTCTTGACATTATCTCAACTCACACAGCACTGGTCAGAGTCGCAACTCTACCACATCACCCAACAATACAAAATCACTAGGCAAGAGTCTCTTGACATGATCTCAACTCCACCTCAATACTCATCAAGACGGTCAGAAAGGCTTCAGTAGCGCAATTCTACCTCTTTATTTAATAACACGAAATCATAGGCCAGAGTCTACCTGAAGTTATCGCACCTCCGCCTCAATACACACTCTTACTGGTCAGAGTTTCTTGAGATCATCTCAACTCCACCCTGAGGTCCATTCGTGTGTACCTCATATCCTTCTTCCTGATTGGAAGTACATTGATAATCATCGTGGCCGTGTCCTCCGTAATCACACGCCACTCCCATTCTGATTCCATTATCGTAACACCACTCTGAATTGATTCCATGATGGTTGGGAATCCTCAATTCAGTCATTCTCAGATACTCTAATTCTACTAGGGCATCCTTCATCTTTGAATAAGAAGCTCCCTGCCTGAACAACGACAACAATTGTGCGTGTTCCGCGTGCATTCCCTCATACAGGATCAACAACTGTCTCTTTCTGGCAGCTTCCGTACTAGCATAATCATTCCCATTCAACTTAGCAGTCACTTCTTCCAATTCCTCACAAATCTTTCCCACTGTCTTTCCCTCGACACACTGATGTCTCAACATCCTCTCCAACTCAATCTCCTCGAATGGTGTTTCATTCGACAGTCTTGACCTCAGCCATTTCAAAACACTGCTACTCCTTAGCCTTTTCCTCAACTGGAATTCCTCTCAAGCATCCTTAGCTTCTCCCTCCAAATTATCCTTCAACAACGACATGGCTACTCTCGAGTCCAGTCCTCCGTATCTAATCATGAAACCCGTCTCAAATCATCCCAATCCTCCTTCTTTCCAGAATACTTTTCCATCTCGGGAAGCGCATTCGCTAACATTCCACTGATTTGCCCAGAACTCCATCAATATTCCTTATTCCACTTCCACTATGCACTCTATCCACGCTGGTCCATAGAAAAACTCATTGGACTCATGCCCAGCTGACCTTTAGTGGAATCCGCTCTCATCAACTGTGATGGCTGATCAGTGATTCTTTTCTGTTCCTTGAGTAAGGACGCGTTCTGCTTTCGAGCAGCTCGATTTTGCTCTTGCAAATAGAAGTCGTCCTTCCTCCACTTCAGCCTGCACTTTCATCCGGTCGATCTTGCCAGTCAGCAACTGCAATTCATTATTCATCGAGTGCCAACGATCGATAAAGCGCTCATTTTCCTCTAGCTTCATTACACTTGACAACTCATGGAATTCCGCACGCACACTTGCCATCCAGATAATTCCCTTTGGAAATTTTCTCTTTCAGCATCCATCTCACAAATAACGAGGGAATATCCTCTACTTCTCCCAGCTCTTTCACGCTTTCGAACAATTCTCTCCACTGCACCAATTCCTCACGATTCTCTCTAATCACAGTTTCCGCTTCAACTAGGGAACGTAGCCCAACGCTGTCAAGAAACGTCGTCTCTCATTTCTATCCAAAGACACGCCTACTGCCTTTACAACCTCGTTCCAACCTCTTATTCACCTCATTTCCAGCCTTTTCGAAAGAGGCATTCACTTGGACAGTGAACTTTCAGTCGTGATCGAACTTTTGACCTCGTCGCGACAGTCAGTCAAAGCTTTGCTAATAGCGGCATACTCTGATTTCAGCTTTCCAATCAAAGATCGACTCATTTCATCACTACTCGCTCCACTCACAACTTTGCTCACCTGGTAGGAATCTCCGCCGTAGTTGCTTTCCTTAGTAGCCGCCTTTTTCTGCTCCATCGGCGTGATTGTCGCCCTTCTTGGAGTCCTCGACATCCCTGCTGAGCACTTGCCAATGATGGAGTCCTCTGCACGATACTCGGTCAATTGACGCGCCAAAACCACGAATAACACGAATAACGCGTTAACAATGGTCAACAAACGCGCAACACGCAAGCACACAACACGGGATGAGGAAATAAGTGAGTGATACTTCCTTTCTCTCTCTGCGCTCTCTCGCACTTTCACTCTCTCACCCTGCCACTGGGTGGTAAACAACTCCTTCCGCTGTCTGCGATCTCTCAGGAGTCCACAGTCTCTCGCCGACCTCTTCCCTGGCCTTCCGATCTTTCCGCACGCCGCCTCCTCCTCTTTTCTCACTAGCCGTTTTCAGGTTTCAGGCAGCGAAATCCTCGCACCTTCACCTTACTTCCAGCCAAGAGTACTTTTCCACCACAGACTCGAGAACAACGAGCCTGAGGCGTACTAAGCACGCTCAGTGAGTCGAGTGCGCGTCGGGTTTCACTGATGTACACCGAATTAACGGTGTCAAACAGCCTACTCACACCAAACGTGACTCTCAGCTTTTGCTCACCGATTGGCGTCCACCAATCAGATCAACGCAAGGCTACTGTCAGCCTAAACTTACAGAGTAATGGCGTCCAATCCTCCAGCTGCGGCTCAGCCCCCAAGTAAGGTTGGTCGGTGGCGTGTGGTGGCACGAGGGAGTGAGAGCAACGATTTATCGATAAGAGACCACTAAAAACAGCAACAGCACAGACGAGAAACAGAGAACACTGAAGAAAATACGAAAAAGAAAACAGATGACGACAAAATTACGGTAAGTTAACATTTGACGAAAACGTGGTGAGAGCCTAAATGCGGGAATTCAAATGATACCGTACCCTAGAGTGGGGTCAGACAATTAAACTAAACAAATGAATTTACTTATTATTTAATTATGCAATAATTAAATAATTCAACATGACGAAATACAATTAAATAATCTTCTTATTTCCAATGGGAGGGCACTTCCATTACAGTTGACCCACGGAACCGGGGTACTGTAGGGTAACTGTAACAAAAAATCGATATACGGTAACTTGGGGTACTGTAGGATCGATTGGGTACGGTACTTGGTCATGACCCTCATGACCTACCAACCCATTTTGGGCCATGAACCCGGGTACATGGTAGGGGGGGGTGCCCAATCATTGGGCACCCCCCCGCGGACCTCCTTGTACATGTATGACTGGGTTCACGTATGTGTTCATTCTCGCCTCTCCATGTCGTGTGTTCTCTCGCTGAACATGCAAAATGAGAGAGCATGGGCAATGAAGAGAGTCAGACGATGAATGTTGTTCAGGCGCTGCCGACGCTGTCGGCCGACCTCGCGTATCTGCGCCCGTCGGACCGCGTCTTCGAGGACATCCGCAGGGCCGCGTTCAGGTTGGGAGCGTATAATTAGTTAATTTTAATTATTTGTTTATTTCGAAAGAACTTTATCCGTGCATAGATTAGTAGTGCAAGTAGATTGAATCTCTGAATCGGAACTAGGATAGTTCCCTCTTTTTGGCTTCAATAAGAACGGGTTGGCGGTAGAATGGCCCTGAATCGCTGATCAATGGCGCGCGCTCATTTACCGTATCACTACCGTAATAGGATCTTTTTTTTGGCCCTGGAAGCAGCAGTTCTAAATGTGAAAGGTGTTAGGAGAGAAGTATAGGAAGTGGATACTCGGCGGAAACATTCAATATCCCCGTAATCCTTTCTCCCTTGCAGAAACGGCTCCCTATCGCACCCGCTCTACGCGAGCGAATTCACCGTCGGCAAGTACTCGGGTGGGTATTGATTTATTTTATTACTTATTTATTTTTAAATTGACAGCTTTTAGATCAGTGTGGGAATCTAATTCACCATGGTATAGGATTCCTCTTGAAACCTGATAGAAGCGGGATTTGTATTTGACCAAAAAATCTCCTTGAGCTTGATAAATCAACGAAAACGACCCCCGCTGTACTCAAGTTTCAAGGGCAGTACTGAATGGTGGTGAAAAGTCCTGATGTAATTGGTGTCCCTTTGCATGCCGAAAAATAAAAACGAAAACATATCACGCTTTCGATTATTCTGTTAACAAGGCATGTAACCTACGATTCGCAAGCGCATCTGGCTATCATTGAATTAGTTGGCTTCCAAGGTCTTTTTTTCCATAAACATGCGCAGTTTTCGAAAAATTTTGTCACCTATTTTTTCATGTATGCTCCCTTACCGTAACCCTTACAGGTGACGAACGTACCGTATTCCTTTATGCCGTAATTTCTTACCGTATCGATTGCAGGTGACGAGCTACGTCGGTTCGCCGCCGCCCGTCTCGTAGCGGGGCAAGCCGTCCTCTACGGCGTCAACATCGAGCACGACCGTCTGAGGGGATACGGAGACGTGCACGCGCCCGTGAGAGCGGTGAGTGTACGGTAGGGGGATTACGGTAGGAGGAGGTACGATAGGACGATTCGGAGGAGGTAGATTGTGCTAGGAGTCAGACTGACCTAGGTAAGAAAGAAGGGTCTTCTAAAGACAATAGGAATCAGGCTTGCATGCCAACAACTGGCCAAGAAGTTTCAAGAATGAGCTGTTTCACCTGGCACTTTGTTGCTTTACCGTTAGATGACTTCTCGAAGGAATTTGCCCATAATGATTCTCGTCACTTCACTAGCAATAAACCTATCAATTCACCATGCCTGACCTGAATCATTGCCACTGTTCGTATTGAGCCATGAATAGTTCCTGGAAACCGTCAACTAGCTTTTCTAAATCCCGGATTCCGTCAAATCGCTCTCTTCTTGCAGGAATCCGGATCTGCGCCTGCCCCCTCACCGTACAAGGGCGGCGAGTGGAGAGGGAGGGCCCGGGCAGTCTGGCCCACGTCGTCATTGGTGAGTACGGTAGAAGAGAATTCACGATCCACTTTCAATCAGAGAATATGTTAAGTTTAATATTTGTGAAGCTGAAAGTTTGCTGTTTTTGTAAGCTGTTCGAGATCATTGAGAGATTACTAGTTCTTCCACATAATGATTTTTATGCACATATCACAGCGCGAAAGTTCCAGGTGCCTACAATCTCTAGATGGGCGCCTGAAGCGTTCGTTTTTATTTTATATGATTCATAATAATAATAACACCATTTGCAGCCGGTCAGGGAGCGGCTGCTGGTGACGCTGCGGCCCTCGCAGCGCAGGCCGTGCTGGTCGCGTCGCTCGGATCGGGCAGCGCCCTCAAGTTCGGCGCCGCCGGCAAGGGAGCGCTCGCTGGTGAGTGGCTTATTTTACAAATGAAACACGAATGGCGTTGGTTGCAGCCGATAGATAACAAAGAATCGCGCTTATTATGACTGAAAGTGGGGTTAATTTGAATAGAGTTAATTGTAAGGAAAGCTAGCGCTCGCTGGTGAGTGGTTATAGGTGTGCTGAAGCAGAAATGTTACGGGTAGAAGCAACTGAAATTATCTAAAATTGGATTATTGTTTTTTTTTGTAGAAATGAGCTCTCTCGCTTGTAAATCAACTGATCAAAACCCTCGTCACCCTTGTCAGACTTGATTGTTTCAATGCCAAAGAGCACCGGAGATGCTATGTTTCACACATTCATCATAGTGGACTAGGCGTTGATTGCATCGTTTACTTTCTACCTTATCGGTCAAAAATATAATAATCAATGGTATAGTAAGAAGGATGATGTTAAATATATCGGTGTCATATCGGTAGAATTGTTTTAACGATCGATTTTTGCTAGGAAAATATGCAAAACCCTGAAACTTGATTGGTTAAATACGCACCTGTGGAGCTATGTTTCATGGGTTCCTTGTATTGGGGTAGGAGCCAGTTGTTTCGATAGTAGCGATGCTTCTAATTCACAAATTTTCTAATAAAATTGCGAACATTATTAAATATTTTTTATTATTATATTTACTTTTTTTTACAGATTACAGATTTATCCTGATAACACTATCATTATTTTTATTATTATTACCATTGAGGCGTCTCGAAGCAGGGCGACGTCGCGTGGCCGCCTTCGAACAGGCCTTCGAGGGCGAGGGACTGGTGGGAGCGTACCTGGTGAGTGGGGAGGGGGGGGGGGGGAGCTTGGAAAAGGGGCGGAGTCTTGATGGGACCGGGTTATAGAAAAAAGAACCATGAGGTTAAGGTGGAGCCTCAGTGATGATGATAGTGGGTGTTGTGAAGCTTGAGTCGAAGGAATGAGGGCGGGGATCAGGAAAGGGACCAAGGAGATGGAGTCAGGTCAGGAGCACAGGCGTCTGGTTCCAGACCAGCCAAGAGAGAGAGGCAGCTTCCCGAGAGATGGAGTCTCTCTTGACGTGTTCTGGAGCCGGACTAGTGAGTGCTCATAGCACTGATGAAACACTAGTGGCACAGGTGGAGTTGAGTGAAGGAAAAGGGAAGGGTAAGGAGCGTAGAGAGGAGGACTGTGAGGAAGTGGCCTTTTCCCGTCTCTTCTCGTCCGCTTTTGTATCGAACTGTTGTTTGCACTTCCCGGTCGCCATTTGTAAGAGGAATCTGTTAGTCACTCCTATTGATAAGACAAGGGCATTGTATCGTCCCCGATTCGAATTGTGTATGCGGGAAGATGTGTAGCGATATGTCACACATGTTTGGATAGACAGAACGAAGAACAACCTAGATGCGTCAGCTGCGTTGATATCCCGAAAGATCTGTGTTATGAGTGACATGTTAGAGTGGACGAAGAATGAATGGGTGTGGTTGAATTTTGAAAGGGATAGGGTGTTGTAATTTTTTCAATTATGATCGCCATTCTCGAATTTCCATTGAAAATGTGGGGTTTGACGATAAAGTTGGGTCAAATTCAATGGATTCGGTTCACAATATGAGGGGGGGGGCTGTCACTTTCACAAGAGGCACTGCTCTAAAAGTCGCGGGTGTCCTCCAATTTTCCACATTACACTCATCACTAATTTTTCCAGCTCGCCTCCTCCTCTCGCGTGGCCGAGGCCGTCAAAGGCGTGGCGCGCGCGATGAAGACGTACGCCGCCGACGACCTTGAGGCCGCCAAGAAGAGAGCGAAGATGGATCTGTTGAGGTGAGCAGAAAGGGGCGGGGCTTAGGGGATTCTTATTATTAATATTTTAATATTTTTAATAAATATTAAATTTTAATATTTACAGAAAGGCGGCGCACTCGGCGGACGCTGCGACGTCGCGCTCGCTGGAGATCCTCGCGGGACTGAAGGAGGGCGCCGTCCTCACCGCGATTGATACGGTAAGAGATGACGTAGGGTGGGGCTGGGTACGGTAGTCTATCAAGAAAGGGGGGGGTTGTCTCATATGATGAAAAGCTAGTTATTGTGCAGGCGAAATTGATTGCAAGCGTTTGATGTTGAGGTAGTATGTGAATAATCGATTATCGATCGATTCCCTGGGGCGTCATTTTTTCGGTAGCCGGTACATAAAGTGTTTATCAATTGACGCCCGTGGTTACGGTAGCCTTATCATCATTGATTTTTTCAGGTCACGGCGTCCCAGGTGGAGGCTGCGGCAAAGAAGGCCGCATCCAACCTATCCATCGCCTCGTACGGTGCTATCGCCAACGTCCCCTACAGAGATCAGCTCTGAACCCCCGGTTTCTAGGCAATTTGCAATGTTCACCCACCCCGTAGTTTTGTCGTCGTGTATCCGTAATCTAGAGTTGTATCCAGTGTATCCAGTGCACATTGCGAATAGCCCCCCCCCCCCCCCTGTCCGATAGTGTTTGGTTGTAGAACGATTGATTTTGAGAGGCGTTAAGAGAGAATAAAGATAATTTTATGAGTTTGTGTGAAGAACGGGAAGAAAGCGATTGGCAATTCGCGACGAGTACCTGTGCGTGGAGGAATTATCGATTTGATGACTATCGTATAGCCGAGGCTGAGTACAGTATCGGAAAGTGGTTACCGTACCCCTCTCTTTCAGGGAGAGATGTCGCCGTCAGTGCTGGATGAGGACGGGCAGCAGGCGACCGCGGGAAGGTACGGTAGATTACGGTGGTACATCTGTTTACGGTAGCCGAATATTGATTGCACTTGTGTACCAGGCCAAACATGATCTAAAAATGGGCATCGTGGAATAGAGATAAAATCAAGATTTATTATACGGTAGCGACTGGATAACTAGTGAATATTGACCGATGAGACGTTGTTATGGTAGTTGCATGTCGATGCAAGGTACAGCACAACAACTCGATTGGGTACGGTTGCGGAATCTGACTAATCGCATTTATGCAGTTCGTACTGATCGTAATCAACTTTCGTATCGATTTCGATCGAGAATACGGTAGCTTGCGAATTACGGTAGATGAGTCAATATTGCATATGTCTGATTGCAGGAAGACGGGTGCAGTGGACGGTGTGGGGTCGTCGGGCGGAGGAGGCGGAGCTGCAGCCGATGCGACCGCCGCAGCCACGGCAGCCGCAGCCGTGCGACCGTCGAATGTCAAGAGGTACGGTATGGGGGAATTTTCCGGCTCTGTTAAACACCGGCCACGGATATTTTTCGCATGGATGGCGCCAGGTACACTCGTGCTGCACTGAGAATATAACCTGACTGGATCCGTTGGCTGACAATGGGAAACCGGTGAAGTTGTGAATATTAAAAAAACTTCTTTACTTTCTAGAAAAGATTGATTCATGCTTACAGTTGTTCCACAGAACTCCGCATTAGAGCTATTTGATAGTGGGCGCATTGCCGCCCGGCGCTCTCGTGCTCGCGCGCACTTGACCTTGCTGTGATTACTACGAATGCGATTCTGTCTCTTATACGAGTCATAAAATACAAATAATAATATTTGAAAACAAGCAATATTCTTGTTAGTTAATTGCTGGTGCCCGAGTGTACTTTCCAATTGCAGGGCGCGTCCGCTGTCGCAGTGCACGCCGGTGTCCGATCCGATTCCCGTCGAGAAGAAGAAGGCCTACCTCCCGAAGGACGTCGACCATCTCAGGTAGGGGGAGAGGGCACGCGTGCTAGAAGCGCCGGGTTGGAAAGGGTAGGGAGAGGAGGGGGAGGACCTGCGTAACGAAGCATGTGGATCATCTGAGGTATACGGTAGATGAATGTGGGGTACGGTAGATTGGGGGGCGGCACGGAAAGCAGATTATTGATTTGTGTTAGTTATTTTCCCAGAATCAACCCAAACAGAATTAGTGTGATGCTAAAAGTATTGCTTATCTGATATGGATGAAACGTGAATAGCAGGGTTTGAAATCGGAATCGGCTCGTGCTCGCCATAGCATTTGGCCGTGGCGCACTCCTTATTGTTAGGAAATGGTGATGAAACACGAACTGCCTTTTTTAGCAATTGTATTAATTAATTACTTACTTAATTATGTACTTATTTAATTAATTACGAAATTAATTAAATTATCAGCGCCGTGCTGGCGAAGTTCGCGGCGCCCGAGGAGGAGGCCTGACGCGGGCCGGAGAAGCCGTTGCCCCGCACCATCAGGAGGAGGTACGGTAGGGGTTGAGAGATCCAGTCACCGAAGTCCTGACTTGCGTGGTTGAGAGTAAACTTACGAAGTAGTCTTCTCGAATGGAGCTTTACTTGTCCGTAGATCACATGAGGCCATTATAATCCTTCTAGGTCCTTTTGATGATCCTATTGTTATAATTACTTAATTATTATTTACTAATTAAATCCATGTTCACAGGTGGAGGAGCTGTTCAAGCTGGTGGCACGCGTCGGCAACCCGCTGCTGCCGTGGGAGACGATACGGCCCGTGTTCCTCTGGAAGGTACGGTAGTGGGGAATACGGTAGGGATACGGTAGAGGTACGACGAGGAGGAGTACGGTAGGCTAAGGTATATGACGTATTGTCCTGAACCATCCAAGGTGTCACAGCTTGAAATGGATCTTGATTGTGATTTGCCCGCTTTATAAATGAGAGGCGCATTAGGGAGAGTCGTGTCTCACGATGTGAATAATGTTTGAGACAAATGAATGCAACACTGTTTGCATAACTTAAACTGTGTTAAAAACGTTCTTTTCCCTTAATATCGATAAGCGACAGTAGTGACAGGGTGGATTACGGTATCGGGCTACAGTAACCCCTCTCCTGATTCGCAGATTCGCCACGTGATGGAGGAGTCGGTGCGCATCGAGCGGCTGGCGGACGTCCGAATTCTCGCCGAGAAGTACGGTAGATTATCGATTGGGGCTGAGATTACGGTTGTCAGGGAGTACGGTAGATTATCGATTGAGTGGGATAATTACGGTAGTCGGGGAGTACGCTAGATTATCGATTGACAATGATTGGCGCGATTACGGGACTCAGAGGGTATGAAACTGTCCTGCATACATGGTTTGTCAATGGTTCGGTCAGACAGAGAATCAGATGATAATTACGGTAGTAGTAGTGCAGTGAATACAGAGGGCCTGGAGTACGGTAGGATGCGGTGTAATTACGAATTTGCAGAAAGATCGCGCGCGAGGTGCGAGGAGGGAGCACACCACCACGCGCCCGTCGGCCACCAGGTACTACGGTAGCGAGATTGTAGGCAGGGATTACGGTAGGGAACGATAGGGCAGAAGATTCGGATTATTTGCGTTGGTTTCGTGTCGAATATTTGGTAAATGTTTGTAAGAGGAAAACAAGGGATGAATCTGTGGGGTTGATAGCCCGGATGATATGTAGACCACGTGAAACGGGAAGCGTGCGGGACTTTTGTTTACGCTTTTTCTTCTACAAATTTCTTCTAGGTTTTCAATAATTATCTAATTAAATTTCGAATATGAGGCGGTTTGCGTTAGGATCAACAAGTGTCGGGAACAGGTAAAAAATCGAAAGTGCTCAAAAGTTGGCCCTAAGGGTTATTTTTGATGCTGAACAACCTGGTGTGGTCGATTTCGTAATATGTCCCCTTTTCGCTCCATGGGGGGCACCCCCCATTTAGCCCTTAAACGCGTTTTTCGATGTTTTTTCTTTAAAAATAGGTCAAAATGGCCCAAAATTTCGCGTGTCTTATCAGAATTTTGTGCTCTATCTCGTGGTTATGCTGAAATCTCATGATTATTTTTCGTTTTCGAGAAAAAGTCGATTTTTGACCCAATCGAGTGCGGGCAGAATCCCTTGGCCAAGTGAAAGAGCACGTTCTACTGATCATTTTGCGCTATTGGATGAGGTATTTCAGATGACATAAAGATATTTTATATCGATTTTTGTGACAAGTTGAAAAATAAATTTTTCTGAATACCCCGTGTTGGTGCTCATTTTGAAGAGCTCGTTGAGTTTATCATTTTTGTGAACACATCATATCATTTAAACCTCTCTGTAAGAAGTTACAGCAGACTGAGGTCCACTTTTCATGAGGGGTTGCGGATATGCACCTTTTCCGCACTTGTAACTTCTTACAGGGAGGTTTAAATGATATGATGTGTTCACAAAAATGATAAACTCAACGAGCTCTTCAAAATGAGCACCAACACGGGGGTATTCAGAAAAATTTATTTTTCAACTTTTCACAAAAATCGATATAAAGTATCTTTATGTCATCTGAAATACCTCATCCAATAGCGCAAAATGATCAGTAGAACATGCTCTTTCACTTGGCCAAGGGATTCTGCCCGCACTCGATCTGGTCAAAAATCGATGTTTTCTCGAAAACGAGAAACATTCATGAGATTTCAGCATAACCACGAGAAAGAGCAAAAATTCTGTCATGGAACGCGAGATTTCGCGCCATTTCATGCACTTCCCGGCGAGATTTGGTCGAAAAACGCGTTTTAGGGCAAAATGGGGGGTTTCCCCCCTGGAGCGAAAAATGGACATATTGCGAAATCGAGTGCACCAGCGTGTAGAGGGTCAAAAATAACCCCTAGGGCCAACTTTTCAGACATTTTGATTTTTTTCCTGTTCCAGACCCCCGTTAGGGCTTGTTGATCCTAACGCAAACCGCCTCATATACAATTCTTTAGGTGAAGGGTGGCGTGCCCTACCGACCACCCGCCGAGGGCTGGGAGGACGAGAGGAGCGACCTGAGGGACAGCTATCGGTCAGTTGGTGATAGGAGAGGATTACGGTAGGGAGACCGTTGATATGATCGAGTCAGTTGGTGATATCATTGATTTATAACTAGGCAGGGAAACGGTAATACTGGCTCCCTGCGATTCTACTTGTTGTAAAAATGAACAATAACTGGCGAATGTGCAGTTTCAAGCCAGGCATAATATTGTAAGAGCATACGCGTAGTTAGGGGCCACAACGTGGATTGCCGAATTGTCACAATCGGGTCAAATAAGTGTCCAAACTGTCCCTCATGGACCTAATAACATCACCCTTTTTACCGTTTGTTGATATCTTGTCTCTGAGCTGCGCTACAGCCCGCGAAGCACGCGCGGCACGCTCTGTTGTTGAGGGGGGAAAGGCGAGACGAGAGGGAAAGAGGGCGGAGCCTATTTCAAACTCATTCCCAAAATTCGGAGGCAAGAGCTTCGCCAAGTCGTGAGAGACAATTCACGGGAGAAATTGCCTCTTATCCAGACAGAGCGTGCGCTAGTCACGACGGGTCAGGAACAGCAGGGAGAGCGAGGCGGAGGGAGAGGGAGTGTGGTGTGCCTCTCGCCTCTCTCCTCTCATTTGACTAGCTCCGCCCACGTTCACACTGTGGTTAGCGCTAATCGGCATCGAAAAAATACGGGCGTACAGAAACCTTTAAACAAGAAACACAAACCAGAGAAAGTTGATAAAATTCTATTTTTTTCTCTAAAGATCCTGAAAAATCCATTCAGTCAGAAAATCTCTGTCCGAACAGAATTATCCCACTGAAACCTACCAAAAAGGCCTCTTCCCTTCCTTTGTCCTCAATTTTGACCAACTCAATGATGATGTTCAATTTTCGGACATTGCTCGATCGATAGGCATTGTTAGTATCTATCCAGCGCACTTTAGAATGAAGGATTTGGTTTAGAATGAGCTTTGTGTTTTTGTTTCGCGCTTTTTGGCGAAATCGTGTCTCATCAAAGTGGGCGGAGCTTGTGGCCCCTACGCGTAGTAGTACTATCCATCTCTTGCTTGAAAATACTATAATGTTTTCCGCGCATAAAATGATTGCATTGTGCATGCTCGAGCTGATCGGGGCTGGCATTCCGAAGTCAAATTACTATTTTAAATAAATAATTGAATACTGAAACGCAATCATTGCAGGTTTATCATGGGCCGCGCTGCCTCGCTCACCGCCGCGCCCTTCACCTTCCAGAGGTGAGCGAATATTACATCGTATGCTTTTACATTAAAAAAAGGTTGTATAGACCCGGCTTTGATATCATTGCATCTACTAATATGTCGCGTGCGCCGGGTACATTACCTAACTAGTCCTCCCTTCCGCTGAAGCCACAGATTATTTCACTGTTTACAAATTGATCGACGATTGATGGAATTGCGTGGCTCGCTCATTTGAAGGTCTTGTGAAACCTAAAAGTTCGTGCAACTTTCATTTCCGAACTTTTGCAAATTTGTCTCCGATTTAATAGCAGCCAACATATGAGCAACAAACTGTATTTGCCACGTTTCCGCATACTTGTGGACTATGCGAAACACAAATACTTCTGTGTACAACATTTTAAAAAAATTATTTAAATATTTAAATAATTAAGTAAATAAATGTCTCTCGCAGGATCTGCGAGCTGCTGGTCGACCCGCTGGCGCACTACAAGACAGCAGCCACGCTGTTCCGCGCCCTCGAGAAATGCATCAACGTGGTACGATAACGATTACGGTAGCCGAGCGGGTACTGTAGTCAACTGGATAAATCCCCATATATGGCAGTCGAGTGACGGTATACATTTGATACAAGAGTGTGGTTTACGGTAGCATTTCGGTTATTTTCCGGTAAAATCGATAATGTACCAATATTAATATTCGAAGGTGTCGTGCGTGGACGAGAGCGGCGCGCGCATCACCGGCATCGAGCAGGAGGTTTGTGTTATTTTTATTATTTAAAACGCGTTCTCTGTAAGAAACAAGGTGGGGTGGCACAGTTTTCTTAAAATGGTCTCCCAAGGCTCAAACTTCACCAACATGACCCCTAGGGACGACATTCACGATTTTTGTACTTTGATCCTGAAAATTTTGATCTTTGATCTTTGATCTTTCGAAAAATAAATTTCAGATATCCCTATCATGTGATAGCTCATTCGAAAGAGCACAAAAAGTTATGTTAAAAACCGGAAGGATTTTAAATTTCATCCATTTTGGCCCAAGTTATGACTCAAAACATGACGACTTTCGTCGATTTCGGCGAAAATCGATTTGGCTACCCATGAAGCAAAGCCCACCTGGTCTCTGTTTTTGATATTAATTGCATTTTTTATATAAGAAAATCTTGGCACAGATTCCGGGTCACATTTCGTGCGCCAATTTATAGAAATCTTCAACCAAATGTTGCCAGCCATGTCTTTTTTCTCAATCCGTACCACTCCGATAGGAGGGTGACTGTTTTTTCAGCACTTATTTTAGCCCCAAGTAATGTTTTTTCGTCTTTTTGAACCCTTTGACGATTTTTCGTCAACAGTAGGACCTTGATTTTCGATACCACTCACCTCCACTTTTTTCACATAAGGGTCCCCCCTTATGTGAAAAATCAGTTTCGGGTCAGGACAAATTAGGACTTCCGATCTGAGATAAAGTGTCTTAGGGTGTCTAAAAATCATTTTTGTGATTGTTTGAGTACGATCCGACATGTTGTAGAGGTCAATTCTGACATGATCCCTAACCAGGTTTTTCACATAAGGGGGGACCCTTATGTGAAAAAAGTCGTGGTGAGTCATTTCAAAAATCAAGGTCCTACTGTTGACGAAAAATCGTCAAAGGGTTCAAAAAGACGAAAAAACATTACTTGGGGCTAAAATAAGTGCTGAAAAAACAGTCACCCTCCTATCGGAGTGGTACGGATTGAGAAAAAAGACATGGCTGGCAACATTTGGTTGAAGATTTCTATAAATTGGCGCACGAAATGTGACCCGGAATCTGTGCCAAGATTTTCTTATATAAAAAATGCAATTAATATCAAAAAACAGAGACCAGGTGGGCTTTGCTTCATGGGTAGCCAAATCGATTTTCGCCGAAATCGACGAAAGTCGTCATGTTTTGAGTCATAACTTGGGACAAAATGGATGAAATTTAAAATCCTTCCGGTTTTTAACATAACTTTTTGTGCTCTTTCGAATGAGCTATCACATGATAGGGATATCTGAAATTTATTTTTCGAAAGATCAAAGATCAAAGATCAAAATTTTCGGGATCAAAGTACAAAAATCGTGAATGTCGTCCCTAGGGTCATGTTGGTGAAGTTTGAGCCGGATACGAGAAAATTTTCTAAAACTGTGCCATCTGACCCCCATTTCACAGAGTTCTTACGGAGAACGCGTTTTAAATATTAAAGATAAAAAAATTTTATTCCCTTTAAAATTGCACGGGCATCGAGCAGGAGGTTGGGGCATTGTTTATTTTTAATATTTAGAAATTTTAATTATTTTATAAACTAAAAATTCCGAAAAAAATCAACCCAGCACACTTGTGCTCCGGTAAATGCTCACAAGCTAGGGGGCTTGATGGTGGTTGATCGCATTCTTCTTCGAAATTATTATCAAAAAAGCATCGAATATTGGTACTATTCTTTGCTTTGTGTATTTATTTTATTTAAAATAGTGAAACATTCGCAATCGCGCCACCCCGGCGCTTTGGCGCATCGACAATGCCTCATAAGCTGGGGGTTTCGTTGATGTTTGATAATTCGTATTCTTTTTCGTTGGCTAAAAATATCTAATTATATTAATTAACTAACTAATTAACTTAATTAACTAATTAATTAAACTAATTATGCTAATAATTAAACTAATTATGCTAATTGAGGAGCCGATGGACGAGGAGATGAACGGGGACGGACGGATCGAGCAGCACTTCTTCGGTAAAGTGGACGAGTGCGATGAGGACATGGAGCAGGACGAGGTTAAGGAGGTATGTTTAAGGTCCTTAAGGTCCTTAACTTAAAGAGGTTAGGACGAGGTTAACAAGGTTTGGGTAGGGAGGGGTATGGTAGGATGGTGGGTAGAGGAAAGGTGGACGAGTGCAATGAGGGCATGGAGCAGGACGAGGTTAAGGATGTATAGTAGAGTGGACCTAAGGAGGTTAAGGAGACCTCCGTAACCTACCTCATAGAAGACCTAATGAGGCACGGTAGGGGAGGGGGCTCTGGAATTGGGGGGGGGGGACGGTAGGAAGGGATACGGTAGTGTGTCTCCTGTCCAATTACATTCCGGGCATGAGCATGCAGAAGAAGTATTGATTGAGATTTGTTTATACCAGGCATCATATTTTCCCTATTGTGTTCCCTGATGCGCCTTTGGGGGTATCAATCTCGTGAAACTTGGAAGTCGCTGGTCAAAAATCAACCGTTGCCGGTGGGATCTGAAATCGGAAACAGGCGATTAACCAGGGATGGCTTGACTCTCTCAATTTCCCATACTCTCTCTCTTGTCTGATCGACAAGAGAGCGTTGCGAAATGAGAGAGTCAGACGATTGTTCCGATTAACATTTTCACCTTTTCAGAACACGGCAGCTGCAGCCGGTGCGGCGGGCGACTCGGCCGACAACAAACCCGTCGATATGGAGTGAGTGAGTACGGTAGACTACCGTATCCCCCTCCCCCTTTGACTACAGTACTCCCGATCGATCGATAACTGATTGTTTAGCCCCAACCACTGATCACAACCGTATCCCCCATCCGATTACAGTACTCCTAGATCGATCGATAATTGACTTTTTTCTGAACTTTCTCGATCGATAATTACCGACTGCATCTTACTCTTACACCATCCTTCCGTAGCCTGATTAATGTAACGATTATTGATCCTAAATTGTATGCAGTTTGTTTGATACATTTTATCCATACTATGCGCAAACCGATCTCTTCCCAATATTCCCCTCCTTTTCCTCACAATATCCCATAATTTCCTTAAATGGCAAGCGTTGTTACCGTATCTGATACCATCTCGCTCGGTTTTTCTTTATCGAATTTTATCGCACCGTAACCCGATATCTTATTGAATGTTTGACGCACACGCTTTATCCGTTAAGTATTTATTTGTTCCGAACGTTTCCAGTTTCCGAATGGTTAGTGAACGATTGTTGCACAGCGCTGTATTCAATCTCTAATTTTATACCCCGATTTGTTCTTGTAGAAAAAGTTAATCCGCGATTCATACCATGTACGATAAACCGATTGCTATCGATGATAATCTGTTTGGGGTCTCTTCAACATCAACGAATGTGAGGGTGTGGGGAATGAAAATGGTGTGGACAACGGAATTAGGATGGAGATAAACGTATTCGGCGTTTAGAGAAGGAGACATAATCGGCATTCGAGTTTGGCCCAACCACTAGGCAATCCGATTTGTAACGTGCATGTTTGAAATACAATTCACTTTAATTTACCTTCGTTCTCATATTTGAGAAATCAAGGAAATATCCGGGAAGAATATCTCAATCGACCATCACCGACCGATATCGGCACGGTATCTCAATGCCCTAGCCGTGATTTATTGATGCTGTTCCAGCGCCGTTTTCCCATCTTTCGGCCAGTGCGTTCGTCTCTTCACTTTGCCTCATCTCACTTCGGCCAGAGATACGAGAGAGCAAGCCGAATCGAGACCATCCATTGAGACCACCATCCATTGATCCCGCATTCCCTCCCCTGTTCGGATCCTATCTACCCTTCCGTGCGGCTTGATTTGTCCCGCTAAAACCAGGTTGGAGCCTCTTTTCGCTATTATTCAGCATTCTCGCTCCCATTCTCCAAAGTGTGACCAGAGCTGGGCAACTTTCGATTTCCTGCTTGCCGAGCTCGGATAGGACGGAAGTCTCTCATTTCTCAATGCTCTATCGTTTCTCTGACTGACGAGACGTAATGCGAAGAAAGACGCAAGAACACTGAGAGATAAGCTATTTCCGCTTGTGCATGGAGAGGTGTGCTCGTTAAGAACTGCAGGTAATCCCATCACCTTGCGCCGTGGGCTGACTGGCTGTGAGATGAGTGAAAGAAATGGTCTCTGAAATAAGTTTCAACAGAAAAGTGTGCGAATCCTGAATACTTTAGATTTGATGCATATGAACATGCGCAACTTTATATTATGATTTAATGCATGCAACAACGAGAGTCATGGTGTTGGAAACGGGACCATCCTCGGGAGTGATTACCCACATACTGATTCTTGTATTACACGATACGGATGTTGCGATGAAGGGAACGCCGATCTGAACATTTTTTTTAACAAATAGCTTAGCCCCGCGTAACGGAGTATTTTTCACCGGCGAAGCTTTTTTGACTCCGGTTTCGATAAAAGTTGGTTGACTGGTTCCCATAGGGGTCTCGGGAAGGGCGATACACATGGTTTGTTCTCTCGGGTGTAACAACAGCCGTAGCAATCAAATATTCTCATAGCCAGTTCTTCAATTAATATTTTCCGCTGGTTCTCATGAAAAAACTTACAGGAACAATATTTGACTAGTATTAGGCAGAAGCTTCACCTCGGGAATAATGAAGTAGCCGTCACCCGCGTTGCAAATTTGTTTTGGAGATGATGGATTGACCAGGTAGCAGGATTCCGGTGTTGTTTGAATGGTTTTACACCTAGCAAGAGCTGCTGCGCCGTCAACGGGAGGAAGACAAGGGGATCTGTCAACATCTGCAAGTAATAATTTAAAAAAAACTTAAGTTTGTAGAAAAAAATTTGAATAAAAAAAACAGTGATCGAAAAGTTGAAAAAAGCGTTAGTTTGTGGAAAGTGTTGGCTCTCTCTCTGCAAAGTAAAGAAACGTACGCATTTTCAAACAGCATTCAGTGATTTCGATGCAAAGAATAATTAAGAGCACTATGCGGATAATCATCACGTATTTCTTCAGCAGAGATCCGCCTGTCCATAAATACACCTCTCTCTTCACAGAGCTTGTTCTAGCCGCTCCTTAGCCCCGCCTCCAATTTTATTCGGCTCTTTTTCGTAGGTCACAGCATTTTAAAAACTTTATCAGCTGGCTATGGGTGGATCGTGGCTGCGTTTCCATCAAAGTTTTCTACTGATTATCGAATGAATGAGTTAAATACGCGGTCACACGAACCGTGCGGGCGACGATGCAAAGTGACGAATCTTACGCTCTTTAGCGTTACCTGCTTTTCAGGGACACTTGGCACGCAGCCAATTTATCATATTTCAGTTCAAACGAAAATTGAAAACAGTATCCACGACATCTCACATCGAGAGAGAGGAGCACCACATCCTTGGTCGTATCGGAGGGTAGAGTGAGGACAGTCGTCACTCGAGCGACGGGTGTGCTAATGCGTATGGAGCATAAGGGGAGGAGAAGGGGTCCTACTCATTACGCACAGACTGTCTATCCTGCCTACAGACTTGCCATATTCATCGTCTAATTTCCTGTGCTACCATACCCCACAACGGAATAAATATTGAATATTGAATTGATTCGATTGTGTAGAGAGTAAAGACTATACTCGATGCACCATGAACTAACGTAAAGCAGTTCTTCAGAGGAGGTCGACGGAACTAGATAATTCGCGGAAATGAATTTGAAAGATAATCGACAAATATTGAATCGAGTGATGTAGGTAGTAGAGACAAATGACATGCATAACAAAAGGAACTTTATCGTTCAATGAAGAATGGTCCCATATCCCAATCTCTCCCAACCAATTGATTTGTACAGGATTAGAGTGGACAAATGAAGAGGGCAGAGTGCGCGGTGTGGAGCGGAATGAGAGGAAGAGAAGAGTGAGAGGGATTAACTCTTGCGCAAGAGTAGAATTCAAACTGGAAGTTTTGATCGATTGACACCGAGATACTAGGTCTATCGATATGATATTTGCATAATAACCACAAAATAGAGTGGTATACTAGTTTTGCATAGTTTTGTCCCAAAATTGATCTCAGTTGGTGATATTTCGCGGTTATATTTTCACTAAAACATGCGTCTGTGAACATTCTCGATGTTTTCAAAGTTTGTGGTAACATCTTAGTCCAATGTCATCACTTTGACCTTGAGTATTGCATTCAAAACTGTTATGAATGTTCAATCTTCTCAAAAGTCTGTCAGGTAAGTCTATCCTATGCTAAACAGGTCTGAAAGATTAATTAGTAGTGCTTATGCAAATGACATGCCGATTTGACGATAAATCCCGACGTCAAACGAACGAAAACACCCGAATCCCACATCTACTCTTGCGCAAGAGTTCATTCTGAATTTTACTCTTGCGCAAGAGTTCGAACTCTTGCGCAAGAGTTAATCCCTTTCACTCTCCTCTTCCTCTCATTCTCATTCCTCGTTGAACCGAGCGGCAGACTCTGCCTTTAGCTCTTCATCTGTCCACTCTATACAGGATTATTATGCATATATCTGAATTGATGAACGCCTTTGTTTGGCTTGGTTTGCACTTCTAATTCACGATGAATGACATTCGACGGTCACTATGTCAAGCGACGACTTCCCGTTTGAGAATTTGACCTTCGGCTGACAGTTTAGAACGGTTTCATCATTGATTGCAGCGTTCGCTGTGTATGCTGAAAAAGTGGAACATGATTTTTTTGTTAAAAGTTTGAAATGTTACCGGCCCGAATGTTGAATGGGCAAACAATGGCTCGCTCTCCGTAGAAGCCGTTCCAAACTGGAGGCAACAGACACGACAGCTGCGTTCAAATTAGTTTTCAGATGTGAATCATTATAGCACTACCTGTTGATACCAGGGCGACAAGGGAATGCACTTCGTGTTGGAAAGCGCCTTGCCCATGACCAACTGGCCCGATGTGCCCGCGTACATTTTCCTTCAAATGGATGTGCTAATTTTGCTCATGATCAGGCTGCACATACCAGCCGCCGAACTTGGAGAACTTCATATGAAGGCCACTGTAGAAGAAGTTTTGAGTAACGACGGACAGGTATCTTCCCTCGGGGCAGCGGCAGACGTTTTCCGTACACGTCACGGACAAGGGCAAGCGAGCGCCATTAACTTCGTCTAGAATTGCACAGTGAAATGGGTCAGAGTTAGCGTTCTCTTGATGGAATTGATTCCGGAATTCCAATAAGAAGAACAGAGCGTTTTGACAATTCTGGTTGCGAGAGAGTATGAGGAATGACGAGATAATGGGGTTCCATTGGAATTCTTAATCCAATTTAATTCCAGGAAGAGAACCCTAGTAAGAGTACATAACCCACAAGTCAGCTCAGGAGTTTCGGTGGATGATGATGACGCTTCTGAGGATAGCTCCGTAGATAGGGTTGAAGAACCTGCAATTTAATGTCCCAATAAGTGGTGTTTGACTGGACTCTAGTCGTGAAGAGTACGAAGGTTTACGCAAATTTGGCCAACTAAAACAATAAGTAATTAAAGATGTGAAACATTCTCACTCTGAGTCTCATCTGTAGTAGACTGTTCCGTAGATCCTGGAGAGGAGGAAGCTGCCGTGGACACGTTAGCAGGGCCATCTGAAATGGATATGGATTGCTAATAATGACGAGAACTAAGACGCTTATCCAGAGAAAGAGAGCGAGAACTAAGACGCTTATCCAGAGAAAGAGAGAGAGAGAGAGAGAGAGAGAGAGAGAGAGAGAGAGAGAGAGAGAGAGGGAGAGAGTTTTTGTGTTTTCTTTGCAAAACATGGTCACAATGCGGAAGCACAATTACGATAAGACAAATAGATAACTTAGATACCGCTCGACTGCGTTGTTACGCTTTCGATATCATCCATTCCGTCGTCAACGACAGTAGTCATACCTGCAACGCACAAATCTCTTCATGATACTCTCTTGCTCATCACTCACCGTCTCCTTCCTGTCCATCATTATCATCCGTAGTTCCCAGTGAAGTAATCGTTGTGGGAGAGTCTGTATTGATTGAAGAACTGCTTGTGCCATCTGCAGTCGATGAACCTGCAACTGGCATTTTGCACCGCTGCACTATTTGAAACACACCAGTTGACGTTGCGGGCGAGGTAGTACCAGTATTGTGGGATAGATCGGTTGACGAAACGGGTCCTGCAATTGGCATTTAACACTTCTGCACCACCAGTTCCAGCAAACCTGTAGTCGGAAGAGCGGGAGAGGTCGACGTGCCACGGCTGGATGAAATCGTAGAGATCGTGGATGCGACCTGGCTGGACTCTGCAATTTGCGTTTGACACTCCTGCACCAGTTGAAACTTACGAATGGAAGAAGGAAGGGAAGTGGTTGAGGTCGTCCAAGGAATCGATCCCGAAGTCGTGCTCGCTTCACCGGTGAATCTGGTGGTTTCGGTTCGCGCGGTCGTGGTTCCTACAATTTGCGTTTTCCACCCTTGCGCCACTTGACCCATTGTCACAAAGTACGAAGATCCCAATCTCCTCCTTATGATGTTTCCCCTGCAGGCACTTTGCCTTAAATCAGGATAAATGAATGAATGACTCTTGCACACCACTTGCCGGCTTACCAGGATGAGAGACCGATCCCATAGTTGACGTCGCCGTTGAGGTTGTTGAGAGAGGGGACGATGTCGTCGAGGCCGAACTCGTTCCTGCAATGAATTCTGCTCATCGTCTCATCCTTCTGTTCACTTCACACACTCTCTCACCACACACTCTCTCACCAACTCGAGCGGAGAAAGCGTGCGAGTAAGAGGCTCATACTAAGAGGTTTCTAACATGCTCTGATTGCTCACCGTGTGACGAGGGAGGGACGGTCGACAGATCCGAATGAGTCGTTGTAGTGGACGAGACGAACTTGACAGTCGGTTCCTCCTCAAATGCCTTTCCGATCGAAGTGAGAGAGCGTCTTGCGGTCACAGCTCCATCAACCATCGGTCGAGAAGAAAGGGTCATCTCCTTTGCGGGTTCTTGCTCCATCACACGTCTCGTAGTAGTAGAGAATCATGTAATGAGCATCAGTTTCGACCGCGAGGCGCAATAATCGTTCTTACCCATCGTATTGTACCCCTCAGCTCTGCCATCTGTTCCAGAAGTCACACTTGCCAACGTTGTCTTCTCACGATCTGAACAAAACCTGTAGATTACGAAATATGGATCCATTCATTTTACGAGGAGAGACGTTTCTTGCCATGCCCTCTGTAACCCCGAGCAAAGCAACCACCCAAATTGTGCAATGTGTACCTGCACCCTTGCTGGTTCCTCCTTTGTTATCATCGATCTCCTCTCGAGTAGCCATTGTCGTAGTCTTGGTTACTTTTCCAGTAGTTTTTCCTGCAATGAGTCACGTTCTAATGTTGCAATAAACTTCTGCACGACGCAGAACAGAAATTAGATTTGAGAATGAAGGGAACCCCGGATAAGTTTCAACCACGGATCAAGAGTGAAACAATACTAGGAACAAATATTAGGAACAATTGCCCTACAAAGGCACATCACATACCTTGAGTAGTACTCAGTGATCCTGCCTGTCCTTCTTTCGTCTCTTCCTCAGTCATTTCTTCTTTCAATTCAATTACCTTGGTCGAGTGTCCGTCATCTGAAATGGGTTCTTACGGTTCAAAAGAAAGAGGGGGAATGAAAAAGAGCACTGAATAAGTTTCATCCAGGGCGCATTATTGGCACAGAAAAGGATAAGGTAAGGATTTAGGAATGGACTCTAGGGATGGCTTGGCAAGAAATGTTCTCTCCATGCTACTTTCACCGGTAATAGAAAATGCAAAATGAGGAGAGCCATTTTCCCGCCTAGACGAGCCCAATTCATTCAATGGTCGGCTTCTCACCCTTCTCATCTCGGGTAGTATGGCTCTTTTCCGTAATCGAAGCCGTTGCAGGGGATACAGTAGTAACCGTGCGACTCGAGCCAACTTCAAAAATAATAGGTTGAAACTAATAATATGTCGAGGCGTAACGAGATCGTAAGGTTCATGTGCAATGTGTATTAGGACGAAGAGTACTCTAGTGGATAGTCCCCTCCCCAAGTTATTTGGAACGAAACCGTACTATTGGAATCCATCGGGCTGCTGGGGCCGGGCGTCGGCGTTCCGTTTGTAGTTGTAGTTGAGGAAGGAGATGATGACTGTCCTGCAATCGCCTTCTTCAGCCTTGCTCCCGAATGAACAGTCCCACTCCATATTCCTGCCTCGCATACCTTCCTTATACGCCTTGTAGTTCCACACAAGCTGTCCGTCGGGACCCATAACGGTGATACATTCGGGCATGTGGTAAACGCCTGTAGAAGAATCAGATGAACAGCAATCGCCGCCTAGACGCTAGGGTTGCACACGATCGGTATCGGCAATCTCCCGTATTTCCGATTTCTCTAGACTCCCTCACTTGCGCGCGCGCTATTTCTTGTCTCCAACCGTCTAGGGATTTCAGAAATACCCCGATACCGAACGTGTAACCCTACTCTGGTTTCTCACACCCACTGGATACCCATAACCTTACCCACTGGTATGCGTGTCACCCAGTGGGTGAAAGAAACCAGAGTACTAGACACCTCCCCGATGATGTGCAAACTGACTCAGTCTAACAACGGTGAGAATGGTGGCGTCGGGCGGCGGGATGTGGTAGACCAGTTTATCGTGGAACATCAGCTGGAATGTGGCGATGGATGGAAAGATCCTTCCTTGATTAACCCCGAAACGTCTCTATGAATATATCAACGGCCATCCCGTTTCATATTCTTTTTACACATAGACACAAGGCCTACTACTCTACCATGACGGTAATTACTCAGCTACCACTTTCTTTAGGACGTCTTTCACATAAGTCTCCTCCCAGCAGTATCTCTATTCGTTTTCATTTCCAAAAACTATCGCGTTTCTTTTTTAATAATTAAGGAGTGCAACTCACCGCATTGTCATTGTCACTAAGTACGAAGAACCCAATCCCCTCCATAATGATGTTTCTCCCCTGCAGGCACTATGCCTTGAATCAGGATAAATGTAAAAAATAAAAAAAATGTAAACTGACTGCATACTCGTGCGAGAAGAAGCAGAGCTTCGCCTTGTCATCGTATCTGCAAACAAAAGCTGCATGTATCGTGAGATTATTTCCCGTTCCAGTTGACCTTTGCCGGACTAAGAAGTTCTTCCAGACACTCGATAACTCGCTAACCAGAGCACATCGCGACGACACGGTCGTTGATCAATCAATCAATCAATTTATCATTTCAGGCAATTATTGCTAGATGAGGATGGGGGCAAAATCTTCATGGGGGTCGTTGATGGAGGAAACCTATGTAAAGGCACGGTGAATGACTGACCGGAAGGCGACCGCATTAAAGATCGTCGCCTTATGGGTACAGCGAGTGAGGCTCTGTGGCGTGGGGCTGAGCGCGCGCTCGTTGACCAACGCCACGTTGGCCACGTATCGAATTTCGTGGTGCTGATCCTGCAATAAAAGCAATCGAGACGGTGATGAACAGACAGCATCGTACGATCATAAACCGTTCCGCGTATATTCCGGTTCCTATCGTTCATTTTGCACATTTTGACTACAACCCTAGTAGTGCCGCAATCCGGGTCACCGCTCCCTCTCGCCTCTCGGACCGAATAAAAAGTATTTATTCATGTCAATGCTCAGATGAGGATAGTGACCGACCTCTCGGACCCAAGGGATAGTGTAAGAACGATCAGTACTTTTAGAAGGAAGAGATGTCGGCTGTGGTGAGAAACACTCACGAGAAAAGGCCACTTGACGGGCGGCGTCAGCGGTTCCTGCGAGCCCACATAGCAGTCCTCAAACTTGAATCCGACCAGCTTAGCCACTCGATCCCAAGCCTCCGGACTGATCTCAGCGCGCACGGAGACGATAACGGCTCCCATAAGGAGCAGACGACGCAGCGGGCCCATCTCGACTCGGTGTAGGTGACCTGCAAGGAGTGCACGCTACTAGGTGACGATCGGGTGATGGGGGGAGGAACCAAAAGGTTCGAATTGGCGACACTGAGAACATTCGGATGATCTACTGGCCATAGCGAGCTGTGTTGCATGCATGCGATACAGGCATTAATTGGGAACGCGCAAACAAACGGCGCGCATAGGTGCGCAAGCGCGCTGGTCCATGTAAAGGTAGATAGGTAATGTCATCCCGTAGGTAATGTCGATTTATGAGCTTTCATCCAGCGCAGAAGAACAAGGCTAGATCCGTGCTGATTTCCGGTTGACGGGACCTAATGTAACAAATTTGCGTGGGTTCTTGGTTTTTATCAGTGACTTCTCAATATCACCAGCGAAAGAAAACGGAAAGTTTTGGTTCTCATCTAAAGTTTGTTAACATCCGAATGTTATCATGTTATATGAATTTAGTGCCGAATTTGCACGCGCCTTTGTGACTCGAATCGAACTATTAACTCTTATGGTTCACGAGTGCCTTCTCGCTGTACGAACAATAGTGCGTGGGGTAGAGGAAGAAGGGGATCGTCGAAGACTATTATTCTTCCTTTATTGGCCAATTGCTATGAAGAGCGCCTGACTCCGAATGTTTGCCACGCGTCCGATATTGCGACCTTCCCTTGTAAGATCTCTCTGCAGATGCAAGAAATGCCCCGTGGATGAAGAAGGGAAAGATGCCTATTATTCGTCCTTTATTGCTCTGTTTGCTATGAGGATCGTCTGACTTCGATAGCGACGCGTTCCCTAGAAACCGCAGTCCTCTTTTTCTTCTCTCCCCTCTGACGAAACAGGATTCGAGAGAGATCAAAGATCGAAACCTCTACTTTTTCTTTACTTCTCTTCTCCGTACCGATGCTATCAATCACTGCGGTAGACCCGCAATAAGCTCCAAAGGTGGAGGCGAGGGGGCGAGGGACCCCTTCCATGGAAATAAAATCTAAGGAGATATTCCTACGCCTAATCTTGCATAATAATCAGAACAAGGGTAATATTCCCAAAGCGGTATTAGGTTGGATGAAATTATTCATCCGAAATAATACCGTCGGTATTCCTCTCCTTGAATTTATCGGTCATCACCAGAAGGTGGTTGCCACTCTGATTAGTATGAAGCACGCGGACCCCATCCCAAAAAAACGAGAATAAAGAAATAATAACAATAATAATAATAGTCGTGCTATTTTTGATTGCCTAATTACTACGTATCCTACTCGACACACTTCTCAGAAGCAGGATCAGCGTGACCGGGGCGACACTAGGCCGGATGAGAATATTCAGCAAATAGCAAACTGGGATCTCATCCTAGTACCACCTCGGCCTACCAATATACCACGACTCATCTAACTAATCACCTCCAGAGGCGGATGTCTGATTAGTGTGCCGACGCATCATAACAATAACAATAACACACAATAACAACACAACAATAACAATACAGCAATAATAATGGTACTCCGAGATGTAATAGAGTTGAGGTGATATTTTTCAAAAGTTTTACATCTTTCGTTAATACCATCATCATTCGAAATGACAATAATAACAGCAACATCAATAAGTAAGCAATTCTGATTTATCTTTATTGTTTTTTTTTTATTTCAGGACTATATCAATATTATCATGTTACCTGATTACGATTGATGGAGGGAAGAGAAGGTCGATGAAGGAAGGAGGAGAAGACTGACGACTCACCGTCGAGGATTAGGAAGAAGACTGACTGAGGAAAGGGGCGTGGAGGAGGGCTAGGGGGAGGGGGCGGAGTCAAGTTTCTTCGTTTCGCACGCTCTCTGAACGATCAGAGAAAGAGCGAGACCGTGTAGGGAATGATTAGATCCGTCGCTAGGGATGAGTGGGACGTCTCTAGCGCAGGCTGAAATCGATAATATGCAGATTTCCATGCGAGATGGATGAAAAGGGTAAGGAGATCAGGTGGATTCATCCTGGTGCAATATTCTTTCCGCATCACGATAGTAGTATGTTCATTACCCAAAAGATCAATGATCAGAATTGGGCAGATCCCTTTTCTGCGCCCTGAAAGAACTGCTTGAGTGATTTTCTTATTGGAACTAGGAAAATCGGGCTGACAGAAGGAGGGCTAATTCGCGGTCTCTAAGGGCTTGCCAAGAAATGGTCTCCTCATTTCGCGTGCTCTCTCGTCGGTAAGAGATGACTGAGAGAGCACGCGAAACGAGGAGAGGCATTTCTAAGCCATCCCTACGTAATGCACAGAAAATGCACTGTGCAGCACACACTAGGCCTATCGTTCTTTGACCTATGGCATGAACCTGTGGAAAATGTGACTGAATGTTCATCATCATCTTGAGGGTAGAGGTTAGAGAAACACAAGAGGATAGAGGTTAGAGAAACATCTCTTGCCTTCATAGATCTCTTACGGAACTGTCACTTGGGAAATGGACTGTATCCCTCCAGGGCCTTTCGGTTTTTCCGCGCAGATGTTTCGCTTTGCCGAGAATCCGTTCATTCATCGAAACAGTTGCCGCAAATAGAGATGAGTCCTCAGTCCCATGAGCGCCGAAAGGCCTTGGCTGGATTCAGGCCATTGCCTTTTGACGAAGATTAGGCAATCAAAATGACAGCCCCGTACGAGATCTGTGGCGAAACCAGAGAAAGTAGGGTACAGGCGCACTCAAGCTGACAAAGTAATAAGAAAAGTGACAATGAGGAGTACTTATGTGTGATCGGTATGTTGCGGCCCTTTCATGCTTCCCTAGCCGACAAGATAGCCATTTGTGCATCTGTCTCTCTTCGAGTCTCATATTCTTCCTGTCCCTAAAGCTGTTTATAAATGATAGATATTTCGTAGCAAGCCTAAATTTGCATTTGAATCATGTGTCTCATCACATTTTTCAGAAGACGATTAACAGTTTTTATTTTTCAGTGCACCTAATAATTTGTGTGTCGAATACGTAGAACAGCGAAAGTAAGTGAAATGGGCCACATAATAGCAAAAAAAAAGAAAAGAATCGATAAGCTAACGATATGAGGAATGAGTCACGACTAAAAGGGCAGTTGACAAAGGTAGATCACGAACCTATTGGAAATCGATACTTTGTAGGTGGGGTACGGTAGGCTAGAATACGGTAGGCTAGAATTGCCATCGTGGAATGATCAAGAGGAAAGCTTACGGGGAAGAATGATTATCGATCGAGAGAAGGAGAGAAATCAATAGCGAGAAAAAGGAAATATTCGGTTTCTATAATCTCAGATAGTGAGGGTACGAAGAAGAAAGGGGTTATTATGTGATTAGAGGATCATTTCTCAAAGTCCTGCTTGTTGGGCGGGAAATCTGTAACTACTCTGCGAAGGAGAGGATATTCTGTTGAGGGAGCTACATGAGCCGGGATACTGTAGCTATGCCACTGTATCCCGGCTACTGTAGCCTTGGTCTACTGTGAGGAACTGGTCTGATTCTATAAATCGCATGCACGCTGTTTGACAGGCCATGATCAATTTAGAGAGCAAAATCAGTTCACGATAGCTATAGATTACAGTAACTGTGGGGGTAAGGAGAATATTGCCTATCGGGGAAGCGTCGCGGACGAGTCGGGCGAGTCGAAAGACGTCTCGATGGGCTTATCCTGAAATGGATTTATTGACTACGAGGGTTTCCGGGATTACGGTCCGAGACTTTCTAGTTTTAGCACCGATGCCGTACCTCCTCGATCCTCGCCTTGGTCGTCTTGTACATGGCGAAGAGCTCGGTGAGAATCTCGCCCGTGAGCAGGTCCCCGCCGTTTGTCTTAAGGGAAGTGACTCATTTTCGAAAATATTTAATTTTTTTTCAGACATCGATAAAATTTTGGCAAATGTATAGGCTCCCTACGAATTGTGATCGGATAGAAAAGGCGAAAGATCAAAGATTGAAGACCAAAGATCGAAAGCTCAAAGATCAAACCTGGATCAGCCGGCAGAGGAAGACGCCGTCCGCGGTAAGGAAGTGATGGACGAAGCCGGAGACCGTCCTGCAGATAATTCTAATTTTCTATTTGCCCTCAAATTTACGTAAGCTGTTTTAGTGTATTTTCAGCGGCGCCGAGCGTCTAAATTTAACAGAAACCAGAGAAGATTCTGCCCTATTTGATAGGCAAGAAGTACTTGTCCCTTACTTGTCATCACCTCGGTTCGGCTCGGAGTGAATGGCGCCCGTGCAGCGGAGATATCTGCAGAATACGCAATGAAAAACATAGTAAATAGGACAAGATCAAAGATCAAAGTTGGAACATGTTTCGGATTCGATGTCCCTACTGTTATATCTACTGTTATTATAGTTGTTAATATCTGATCCATAGTACATTGATTTTGCTTTTCTTGCGCAAAACAATTGCGGAAGGAATGACTTTCACTCACTCAACAACTAATGGTGAGCCTTTTTAAACGTGATAGTCTTTCGACTTGTTCGACATCTTAACCAACAAAAAACAAAAAAATTTTTTGTTGATCAACATAAATACATGTAGGTAAGAAATTGAGGAGCATTGTATCTAGACAAGAGCCGGTAAATATTTGGAATCAGCCGGATAATTCTGGGAGCCTCATTTAGGATCTCCCACGACCGGGTTTTAGGACATGCTAGGACCGGGTTTTAGCCCACTCACTTGGCGACGTATTCCTTCTGGCTGCTGCCGATGACGAGGGCCACGAGCCAGTACACAAGCGACAGCAGAGAGATCACACCCACGAGCAGGAACCAGAACCTGCGAATGGGGGGATTATGGTAGGGCCGGGAATTAGGATGAATTACCACAGGTAGACGTAGATGCCCCAAGAACCAACTACGATCGTCCCCTCATTTTTACTACAATCACTCCCCCATTTTTCTTCTCCACTTGTTAGTTTCGTACTGTAAGTGGCATCGTGCCCTAGGGGAAACGGTGGAGAAACAACTCACCACAAGAAGACGTAGATCTTCTCCGTGAACATGTTGATCATGAGCACGCACTGCACCGTCCATCGGTGCATCGCCCCGAGCACGCGCACCTGTTGTTGTTGTTGTGATGTTATTGTTATTGTGCGTGTTATGATCAAAACAATAACAATACAATCATAGTCAATCAGTTTTGCACTACAGCGAAATGAATGAAAACACTAGCTAAGAGGTCTTGAAGTGAAACTTAAGAATCAAAGACCAAAGATCAAAGATCAACTCCCACTCACATTGAAGTCACACATGGTCACACGCGGGAAGTTGCCCGTCTCCTCCCATTCGCGGCCCTGTATGAGGTCGGACAGGATCTGCAATAGTGGGAATTCGTCAAAGTTCGTGATCAGAATCACGCAACTTTTCTGTTTTTGGCCCAGGCCGCGGCCTCTCTGAATGTGGTGGGGGCCGGTAATAAGAATTATTGGGAAGAAATACTCAAGCTTTCTCATGCGATCACTCTTCTTCCATCGGGAAAAGAGTGAAAATGAAAATATTTCTAGCGAAAAGGTCTCGAAAAGTCACTGTGGAAAGCATAGATACCCTCGAGCATTGAACAAACTTTTCTAAAATTCACTGGAAGAAAATTTGGTCCTACTGAGTTCTTTTTCCAAGAGACTGAATAAATTTGAAAACCAAAGATCCAAGATCAACTCACATTGAATCCCCAGAAGCTGCTCTTCAGGTCGAGGAATGCGGAGAAAATGGCGAATTGCAGGAAGATGTTGAGGACATAGAGGAACTGCAAGATCAGAGATCAATGATTAGAGATCAAAGATCAATTTTACAGTGTCTTCAATTTTACTTCATCGATTTTACTTCATCAATTACGTTTCAGCCCTCGTTCAAATAACGCAGGGGGATCAAGATGATGAGATCATCGTTGTTCTCTTTAAAATAAAATAATAACCTTAGTGATGATGTACAGTACGGACAGATATCCGCCGGAGCGCTTGTACTTGCGCACGAGCTCGAGTTTGCCTGCGCGAGATCAAAGATTAAAGATCAAAGACCAAACCTCCCCCGATTATCGTTATTTGATCATTCGCTTACACTAAGCCAAATATCAAAAACCAAAGACCATAGATCAAAGTCGAAAGATCACTCACGAACTGCCAGGTCCCGCTGCATTTCGAGCGCCTCGTTGATGTGTGAGGCGGCCGCGCGCACCTGTCCCTGCCGCGAGGATAGGTCCACCTGAAGAGGATACGGAGGATTGAGGTGGAGATCAAAGATCAAAGAGCAGATTAGTGTCCAATGATCAGTCGGGGAGTAGTCAAGGCTGAACTGAATCATCAATAACGGCCTGCGTTTTCTTTGGTCTGTTGACGGTCAGTGACTAATTTATTTGCAATGGTTTTCTAATGCTCACCCGTTTCTTGATCTTTGCTGCAGACTCGAGAATTGCCTTGACGTTGATGCCTGCAATCGATAATGAACTGCCTTCACCGTAACTCAACCTGAACTTCAGCACCTAAACTACTGTACTCCTACGATATCTGCATTGAAGTTCATGCACACGAGTGCGACCGATTGTCAACTGCGGATACCGTATCCCTGATCTGCCGTAACTCATAACACAGTCTTCACAATCACGCTACGATTAAGCTACCACTGATGTGGTCCTTCTACCGTACCAGTTATCCTACCGTAACCCTACCGTACCCGTGTTGAAGTTCATGCTCCGCCATATCAACGATGGGAAGTAGAAGCAGAACGCTTGGAAGGCTAGCATCAGCGGCACCCACTGGTAGTAGCCTATCACCTGAAATGAGCGGGATTCGGATCATAAAAACAACAACAACAATAACAATAACAACAATATCCTATGACTATAAAGAGGGGTCAGAAAATTAGGCCGGCGATATTTATGAGGCGCTCTTGTTTTTTTGAGTCAGGGAATCAACAGCGATACCGATTGGATGTGGACCAAAGAGCTGACCGTGTTTAAAAAACATCAAAACATCAAACAAGAATATCAAAACAACAACAACAACAACCCGGACCTCTTCGTCTCTCTTGATGAAGTCGCTGTCGATCTCTGCATCGTCAGGTAGGAAGTACGACCCCTTGATGAAGCAGTACGTTTCCGCGTATCTCAAAACGTTTGAGGTATGAGATCAAAAGAAATGAAGAATAGACTGGTGGAGTGTGGCTGAAGATGACCGGCAACGATTTTCCCCATGCGATTAGCGCATACTTCTGCTATTTATGTATCACTGACTAATTATACTCTAATCTATTCCATCTGAGAAGATGCAGTCTCTCTTATTCTTTGTTGAAAATGAAGTGAAGAATTTTTTTCTCGAACACGACCAGTTATTTATTTTTCAAATTGAGAAAACAGAGGATATATTGAATCCCATTCAGATTCTAGCGATAATAAGTGCTCGTGAAACTCACTTCTCCCAGGCGCCGGTGAACTGCGCGGGCACCCAGCACTGCAATGGGAAACAAATTAGATAGATGGACAATTCGTCTATTTCACCTCCTGCACGATTCCTCCCTACATTCATCCGCACAATCCATTTTGATAATGCTAACCAAGGATACGTTCCGGGTGGTTCTAACTACCGTAAGTAACATCGATTACCGCATGCCCGATTTGCCTCATGAATGCCGTACCTACATATTGTCGATCTTACCTGAATGGGTTTGCCGACGTACTGTGTGCCGGCCAGCATGATGGCACACACCATGACCATCGTGGCAGTGTACTGATAGTTCAGTCTGGAACGATATATTCATTTATTTTTAATGATATCTGTACACAAATTCAGTTTCGAAGGGTGTGGGGAACTGTTGGTTTTATTCAGTGCTATTATTCTTAGATTTCATAGATTTCTCGGATTTATCTCACCCGAAACTTCCTCTACTTGTTTTTCAATTTAACGTGAATTCTTGTTCGCCAATTTTTTTTGGAAATGTTTTACTTATAAAATATGAGATCCTTCTAGCTTTCGATGCTAGTATTAGAAATTACTTTAGAGAATTACACCAAAACGAACCGATCAACGATGTCATTGCTCTGGTAGGAGCGGTGTAGCTTGGCCACGTAGGGAACAAAAGCTCCAATCATCCCGAAAGGAAGATGCCCGCAAGGAGTACTGTAGATACGGTAGTACTGTAAGTATTGATTGAACGAGGCGCTTCAGAAATGCAACGGAATCGCGAGGCAACAGGAATCAAAGAATTAATATAAGTATTGTAGACTTAATGTGGTAGTGAATACGATAGGATAAAAACACTGTGTAGAATATCGATCGATCGAGACACGCCGATTAGACCGCGAGATTAGTGAGGCTAAGTGGTTCGAGAAGAGAAGTGGGGGAAAAGTGGGGGAGAGGGTTGAAAGAGCAACGATTGAGCGGGCCTATTAGGCAGGGAACCGGGAGTAGAATAATGAGTAGAACCGCGAGGTGAAACATTTAGATAATCAGTACAGTTTTCATAATAGTCACTGCACTGGACTACTGAGAACAGCAGCAAGTACATAGTACCAATCCGGTCCTTATTATCCAAAATTTGAAAAGTTGGCATTTATTATGTGATAGTGAAGGATATCAGCTGATATTCTTAGGAGACTGGAGCAAGAAAATAATAGCCACTAACCGTAAAAAGGCAAATTGCGCAAGCGCTCTTACAATTTCGTCAGGACCATCCCTAATTGTGCGCAGAACGCGGGTAATCGCGCGCTATTCAATAGAAAGCGATTGCATGATATTATTCCCGAGAAAGGAAAGCGAATTTGTGTAAATTTACGCAATTGTGATGTGCATAACTGTGCTTTTGAATCTCTTCAGCGAAATAAAATGCCTCATGAATAGTGTTATTATTCCGGCGAATAAAGGTAAGTGCAGGCCTTTTTACAGTCAAAACATGACGATATCAAGGGAGTACAGTGGTACGGTAAAGTGTGCGGGTCGATCATTGAAACAGTAGCAAATCCCGAACGGAAATCGCAGGTTACGGTAAGCTCGGAGGTCAACAATCAATTATTGTGAGATCGCGCAAAGTTGCATGCCTGTTAGTGTTGTGAATGCATGAGAGCGTAGAGATAGGTAGGAGGTAGGAAGAGAAGAAGAGCGAGTGAAAACCAGTTTTGGCCTTGGTCCGAACTTTTTTCGCAGCCCATGCACAGAGGTTAATGGTCCGTGAGCTCGGAACCTCTCGCGAGAGATTTAATCGATTAGCTGGTAGGTCAAGGATTACGTCATGCTGATTCATGCTTTCTAATATCGATTCTTAAGCAGCGATAAGGATTACGGTATCGATCGATAGGGTCAGGGAATTTCAATGGATAGGTCAAGGAAATTAAGTGGAGGCGAATAAAGTTCTCACACTCGCACTGTGCGTAGTCTCCGTGCGTGAGATGAGAGACCTTAGATAGCGAAAGGAAATGGAGGAAGAGAGAAAGAGGGGGAATAGAGCAGAGATAGGGAAGGAATTGCAACGATGCGATTGGGGAATGGAATGGATCACTTTCAGCGCCGAAGGATCAGTTCAGTTTCACGCTTGTTTCAAAACCAAAACGGCAGCGTTTCCGGTAAAATAGGTGCCGGTAAAATAGATAAAATATATCTTTATATTCGATTGAAAGACATAACCAAGATGATTAACGGGCACAGTTCTATTTTTAAAAAATACAAAGCGAGATGGGTTAAGTTTCATGCAACTTTGAATAAGAAGGTGGAGGGTTTCGCTTGATAGACGAGTCTTACTCTCTCCAAAAAAAATAAATATTGCGGTTAACGAGTGTGTCGAGTGTCACGGATAGTTCGTCCGACAAAATCCTCAAATTCTTCCAGGAGATATCGTTTTTCCTCCCCCATACTGGCCAGTTTAACGAGCGGCAATTACCCTCCTTGAGGGGATAGGAGAAACAGGAGGCGATTAATAGGGAAGCAGCTGAGTGAAAGGATGAAATCATTCGGACGATTTAAACCTTACGTTTGGCTTCGCAATCGTGATCAAAAAGAATCAGAGAATTGCGATATCTTTGCAGTATTGTTCAGAAAAAAATGATTGCATGATGATGAAAACATTCCTACGAGAATCTTACGCTAGATTCAGCTACTCAATTTTTGACTTCTAATGACGTACAAAATTCTCACAATTATTAACCGAAACAAAGGTGCGCTCTAGACCACTGCTCGAGTGAAATATTGCTTGTTCGAGCGCAAGTGTCGCCTCCTCTCTCATAACGCTCAAGGTTACGCGCATAATGACCATGTCTAAGAAGGAGGGAGCAATCACTGACTCTCTTCATTTCACATGCTCTCTCGTCTACTCTGACCGGTTAGAGACCATGCCAAATGAGGAGACGGTACTGCTCAAGGAGCGCATGTTTGTATGAGAAATGGGAGGTCGAAAGGGAGGGCGGGAGCCGGTGATTCAAGAGAACGTTTGTTGGTCACATCGGGTGAGGGATCATGTAGAATGGAGAGACTCGCAATGTTTCTATGATTCATTCCGCGGGAACAATGAAATTTGACGTCAATTCAGGACAATCCCGACAGTCTAGTCACCGTGCATGACAAATAGTTTCAAAATTAACATATATCTGATCAAGCTGACCGTTGCTTCATTAGATAGAACGAAGTAAGAAAAATGTGAAGAGCTTAGCTTTCTAAATTCGCTGAAAAAAAAATCTACTCCATCAAGAAGACGTCGTTTATCTATACAAGCGTCTGATGAAAAAATTGAAAATATAAAAAAATAAAAATGCTGAATGCACTGTACAAAAGTCGTGAGTGGACACACTATCTAGATGATCTCTCACAACTCGGAATGCAAAGGTCAGAAATCGATCGAGTGGAGGGGAGATGCGATTTGGAGAGTGAATAGGAGGGGAATTGAGGGAGGAAAGGGGATTATCGAGAGAGAGAGAGAGAGAGAACACGAAATGATGCAACGCGACAGGACAGGCACACAAGGGGATGGATGTGGGCATCTAAAGTTGTGAAGTTAACTACGCTTTTTTAACTAAACGTAACTAACGCTTAGCCTGAGATTTCTGAGGGAGAAAACTGTTATGCCTTGATACACAAATGACAGAGTTAAAATGCAATGGAAATCCTTCCTTCAGAAACCGATTCGACTACAGTCACAAACTCCTCTTTCTGCCTTCCCTCTCATAGAGATAATCGCCCCTACTGCCATGCTGATTCGCTCCAATTTTAGTAAACCGTCCGTGGTCGATCGATAACGCGCCAGCCGTAATCTTAACTACGACTGAAGCAATCGATAACTGGCGATTACAGTAGTTACGTGGGTTCGATCGATATCTCGACTTCCGTAAACTAGACAAAAGTATGTCCAATCGATAGCTGATAAGTACGGTATCGATAACTGTCGATTACGGTATTCGCGTGCACCAAATCGGGGACAAGGATGACGGGCAGTGATAGTGACAGCTGGGTATGGGAAAGATAGATCGAAATGGTTCCGGCCTGAGAAATGCCGCCTTGCGGTTGGAGATATCCCAATGCGGCATACACAATTAAGGTTTTAAATTCAAAAGACAGGACTTGCATTGCGAATATCTAGATTGTGAGTAAGGAGACACAAATAAGGAATATTTCTCAAGGAATTTGCACCACATAAGAATTACTCATACTGGAAATACGTCTTCAGTACTCTGACAATTCAATTCATGACCTTCCATTCACGGGACCGATCGAGCCCTAACCGGTCAACCCCTCTCTTATGCGTGAACGGCGCTCCTGTCACAACAGATCAGCCCGCTTACTGGTTATTTCTCGCGGTGAAAAATATAGCGGAAATTGCTCCTCGAATATATTACTGATGGAGCTCCTTGAGAAGTAAAATATACACTATAAACGCGATTTTTCAGCGCCGATACATCATAGATAGGGCGAAATAGAGCGCGAATTGAGGAAGAAATAGAGTACAACAGTGCGAAAACGGAGTAGAAACACGATACATTAAAGGAGGGGGCGAGGAGGAGGGAAGAGTCTCGACCTTCGGTGGCCTCTCTACAAGGACACCTCTATCGTTCCTCCGCTCCGACAGTTCTCACTCCTCCGTAATTATCTCCCCAATCCCCATGCTCTCTCTCCAGTGAGATAGAGTTAGAGACAATGCATTCATTAGAGGGCCACCGTCTCTTCGTTCCCCGTGATCTCTCGGCGGTCTGAGAGCCCGATATACTGTGTGATAATGAGAGACTGGACTTGACTCGCCCTCTCCTTTGGAGATGAATAGATCGGGCCACTATAATTATTTCGAGGAGACTGATCGCCTATGAGTGAGAACGATTGCTATGGTTGTTAGCGAGGCAACCCATTGAGATGTGATTGCCCTTCCTTTTTACAGGGATTTTTGAGTGACGAGTGTTGAACCATTCGAGTGTCGAAGTATACAATAACTATAAGACCATCATCAAAAGAAATGGTTTACTTTCATCCAACAACTTCTACATGTGGTCAATCATCAAAGTTATAGGATCAAATCTAAACCTCTAGGCTACCGATTAGACTGAATGTTGAACATCATAGACCATAGACAGTAGACGGACTAAGTAGTTCGAAAGGCCAGTGAAACGAGTGTGCATACTCACTCGAGACCATAGGAACATGAGCATTTTCTCCGAGAATTTGCCTCAATAAGGAACCTACGGTAACAAACATGCCAAACACACACGTTTTCCTATAATGGGACTCTGCGAAGTGAAGAGACGAGGTAAAATCGGGAGAGTGTTCTCACCAACTTGCGCTACTACTTGAGGTCTCTGATAGGTTAGAAGGGATGAGAGAGCAGGCAAAATCGAGAGAGTCGTCTCGCTCAAACTTGCGATATTTCTCGAGAGATTGCTGGCAAACAGTGCATGGTACTACAAGAGCCAACAACCATGAATGGGCGAAGATATTGAATTCAGGAAGGAAGGGAATCGAGAAGGGAGGAAGGCAATTGATGGATAGTGGAAACATATTTCGAAAATATCATCGAAAAAAGGTTTATAAATTGATTATCACCTATAGTACGATTAATGATACGGATTAACACTACCATTTTTTCTAGGAAGAAGATGATACAGGAACGTAAGCGAAGCAGTCAGGTACAAAGAGCCAACAACCATGAATGGTCGATTGAATCGTGGAGAAAGATGGGGAAGGAGGGAAGGAATCTGAAGAAAGGTATCGGAAGTGTGCTAAAAACGGATCTAAAAGCATTCCGGAAGGATAGTTTGCTGGATCGATTTTGGGCAAAGATCATCGCCTGGAGTCAGATCGATAACGCTTGAAAGGCCGAGTCGAGGTGAAATGTAAGCTAAAATTCCGGAAAAATGATGAATCAGAAAGCTTGAATGAATCATTATTCCCTCTACTCATCCTGATACATTTCACGGAAAGCAGTAACACAATTCTACAAAAAAGAATCCTACTCGAATTGATTTGAATATGAACATTAAAATGCTGCTGAGATTGTCTGATTTTTGCTTACAGGAATTCCGCTTTTGATTGTGAAAAATAATTGTTCACGTATTGCTTTCTGTGAAATGAAACAGGATGAATAGAGGAAATAATAATAATCATAGGTACGCTTTTAGTTGTTGCAGCTCCTCCTATCAATGACACACGCATAAAATGAGGCCAAGCGAGGTCTGAAAAGGTGAGGGCTCGCATAATCGTAAAATGATCATTGAGGAAGAAGAAGAAAGCGGAGGAGGAGGGAGAATAGGCAATGGTCTCTTCATTTCGCCTTATTTCTCGCCAGTCAGAGATGCGAGAGAGCAGGGAGAAATGAGAGACCATCCATCGAATGGGGAATGTCAGATGAGTCGGTCAGATAGGGGAGGCGACTCCCTTCCCTTTCTTGAACTAGAGGTATCTAGGCACTCTCCTCGAATTGCGAACTCTCTCGCTTGTCTTTGCCGTCTGGACTCTCCTAGATTCTCGTGGTCTCTGGGAGGGTAGATCAAGGGTAGATAAAAGGAGTACTGATCGGTCAGGGATGGGAGATTGAAGGTTCGTTGGAAATGTTACAAGTAATTCGAAAAATTATTGAATTATGTGAAAATTGATTGATAAAGTGTATGGGTGAAACATAACTGAAATTTATTGGAAAATATATGTTATTATCAGTTGCGATAAGAGGCCGTTCGCCTAAGAATCGGACAAATCTGAAGAAGTTTGGCACAGCTCAAAAATCTCGATTCTCTGAAACAATGTGATTTGGGGCTCTCGAGGGTGCTGATGACGATGGACTTATTCATTTTTCATGTCGACGTCCCGTTGGCCTCAGATGGCGTGACGTAGACAGTTTTCGGCGAGTGAAAAGTAGTGGGGAAAGCGACCCTAGATCGGACCGGAATTTTGTGAGGATTCCGAAAACATTTTTCTCAGAATTTTCTTGCGACCGCGTAAGCTTTTATGAATTACATAGTGAAGCCTCTTGTAAGTAAATTTTGCCATCTTTCTACTTGTTTACTTCCTTCCTCTGATCGATCGGAGTTTCCATCCCGAGAGAGGCGAGAGAGCACGGGAAATCGAGAGAGCGCAGAATGGGAAGAGGTCATGCTAGAGAGACTCGGGTAGATCAAAAGTTCGGAAGTCAACAGGTGGAAGGATGGCAAAATTTACTTACAAGAGGGTTCACTGTGTACCACATAAAAGCTTACGCGGTCGCAAGAAAAATCTGAAAAAAATGTTTTTGGAATCCTCACAGAATTCCGGTCCGATCTAGGGTCGTTTTCCCCACTACTTTTCACTCACCGAAAACTGTCTACGTCACGCCATCTGAGGCCAACGGGACGTCGACATGAAAAATGAATATGCCCATCGTCATCGGCACCCTCGAGAGCAACAAATCACATAGTTTCAGAAAAACGAGATTTTTGAGCTGTGCCAACCCTTGTCCGACTCTTACGCAAACGGACTCATAAATATGAAAGAAACAAATGAAGATAGAGCTAGACGATCGCTCCAGACGTAAAGTGCGCAACTATAGAGGGATCAGAAAATTAGCTATTCAAGTGCTCGACTATTTGGCATCGATTCAGCACTCAATATCGATTATTTGTAAAACCCAAAGAATGATAAAATTGACGACAAGTTCGAATAAGTCTTGTTAGATTATTGGTGAAACACACTTGAAAGAAAATTGAGAAGTTGGCAAAAAAATCTTCCGTTCAATGACTAGTGAAACACGTCCATGCTACAACTATTCAGGATGAGTATCATACAAATTAATGTAGATAGAAAAACGCAGTTTTTGACCTAATACAATATCTGGGCATTACTGACAATCATCTAGAAATTATTGAGGATAAAAGAAGCCGATAAATTTCCGGATGTACTCTTGACTAGTGCAACACGTATAAGAGGCCGTTCGCGAAAGAATCGAACAAGAGCTGGCACAGTCAAAAAAGTTCGATTCTCTGTAACTCTGCAGTTTGAGGTTTTCAGGGGTGCTGATGACGATGGGCATATTCATTTTGCATGTTGAGCCATCGTTGGCTCCAGATGCCATGTCGTCGAAATCAGTTTTTCTCGCTTTTCTTCTTTTCAAAAATAGCTAATTTTAAGCGAGTATGGTAGCCGGGGTGAAATCGCATGCCGAACACATTCGTATATTTCATTTTTCATAATTTGCAAAAATAACTTTGTAATAAGGAAGTTCTCGTAGAGTGTAAAGTTACCGGGGAACGTAGCATAGATCGGATCGGTATTCTTTGAGGATTCCAAAAATATTTTTATCTTTATTTTCCTGCGTGCCTGAAAGGATTTATGATTTTTATAGTGTAACGTCTTGTAAGTAAATTGTGCCATCCTTCTACCTGTTTAGACCTTGATCTACCTCGTTCGGAGGCTGTAAACAGGTGAGTCTCTCCTTCCGATCGATCCCTTCCCCTCCCCCCACTCCTCCCCGGCGAGAGAGTAGGGGAAAGGAGGAGAGCACCGTGTGGGAAAGGAATGGATCGATGGGAAGGAGACACTCGACTTGTTTACAGCCTCCGAACGAGGTAGATCAAGGTCTAAACAGGTAGAAGGATGGCACAATTTACTTACAAGACGTTACACTATAAAAATCATAAATCCTTTCAGGCACGCAGGAAAATTAAGAAAAAAATATTTTTGGAATCCTCGAAGAATACCGATCCGATCTATGCTACTTTCCCCGGTAACTTTACACTCTACGAGAACTTCCTTATTACAAAGTTATTTTTGCAAATTATGAAAAATTAAATATACAAATGTGTTCGGCATGCCATTTCACCCCGGCTAAAATACTCGCCTAAAATTAGCTATTTTTGAAAAGAAGAAAAGCGAGAAAACCTGATTTCGACGACATGGCATCTGGAGCCAACGGTGGCTCACTATGCAAAATGAACATGACCATCGTCATCAGCACCCTCGAGAACCCCAAAACACGAATTTTCAGAGAATCGAACTTTTTTGACTTTTTTGACATCATGAATTGTCCGATTCTTACGCGAACGGGCTCATAAGGGAAGATGTGAAGCGGCAGTGAACGAGAGAAGCACTGCGATGAGAAATCAGAAGAAGGGAGGAAGAACGGGAAGAGGAATGGTCTGACTCTCTCACTTTCCCCTGATCTCTCGCCTCTCTGACTGGCGAGAAAGTGTTGGCAGATGAGAGATATGAGAAGTCAGCATAAGAATGAATGGAAGAACGGGAGATGATTCAAATACCCTCCTCAATCTATATACTCTCTCGTCGGTCTTTGTCGTCTGGCCTCTCCGGGATTCCCCTGATCTCTCTCATACTCTCCTCGATTAGCATAGTCTCTCGCCCCGAGGAAGGGCGAGGAAAGGGTGGAATCATGAAAAGGACAAGACAAAACTGAGGGAGGCACGGAGACAAAGGAAATCAAGGGAAGTGGCAGATTGAGAGGATGACCCTAGCCATTTCGAATAATCTTTTTACTGTGTCCAAAGAGAAACACGTGTGAGCCTCTGAGTTCAAAATCTGGGATAGTGTTTGAAAAGATCTTGGCAGAGACAAAGGAAAGCTATGGGAGGCAGATTGAATGGGATGGGGAAATTCAAGGATGCGTCTCTCCATTTCGCATTATCTAGTACATACTGTGAGGAGACGGCTGGTAGGAAGGGTAATTCAGAGATCCACTTCCCCATCTATAATATTCCATTCTGTTTTCCAGTGGAGTGACATTCTATTCCATTCGGCAATCTCGCTCTATGAAGTCATGAAGTCAGTCAAATGATCATGCGGTTTTCTATAAGTTGCATTCTACTTCACTTTGGATGCAGGTTGAGAAAGAGGAATGAGAATTCAAGGATAACCTTCGTGTGGTTCAAAGAGCTCTTTCGGCTGGTGGGAAGGAAGCAAATCATTGACTGAGTGAAAATCAATGGGTAGAGAGGATCAAAGGGAGCGTTGTTCTAGTGGCGAATGAGCGACTATCGCTAATTGGATCAACCGGCGGTTGGTTGGGGTTTAGCAAGAAACAACAGTTGAGAATTCGAGGAAACAGCCAGCTTGGTTTTAGCACAAAAAAAAGAGAAACTAAGCATCAACAGTTGAATTATATTCAGAATATGTTGTGAGAAATTACAAACGGCTCGTGGAGGTTCATGCTTTGGGAAGTATCATCACGAAAACCCCGAGTTTGAACCAGAAAAGAAGGGAGAAAATAGCGCGAAGCGCGCAAGAAAGTGTGAGTAGAACACGCCAGAACACGCGAGTGACATGAAAGGGAGGATGGGGACTCCCCTCCCGTCAGACAGAATAGAGTAAGACCGGTGAGACAGTGATTAAGAGAGTAGGGAGACAGGAGAGGTTCAGAAGATTTCGCTAAATACTCCACGTTAGACTGGGAGAAAGTAATGGCCCTGTCCATTTTACATGATCTCTCTATCTGTCAGACTAGCGAGGTCACAGTGTCAGACTGCCAAAAGAGTAAGTAAGACTGTTAGAAAGAACTCTAGAGAGCACGAGAAACAGTGAGGGCTAGACGACTGGTCTACAAGTCTCTCCCTGAAAGAAGAGAATCTCTTGAATTCGCATGATCTCTGGCTCTGTCTTACCGGTGAGAGAATAAGGTCAGACTTCTCCTTGCGAAACTGTCAGACTGAAAAGACACGGTGAAAGTGTCAGACAATACCAGAGGTCGTGAAAAAGGAAGAGAATCAGACGATTTCTTTTCAAGCTACCAGGTTAGACTGAAAAGTTAGAGACCGAGAAACAGTGTGTCCTTTTGAGAGAGACAGACAGTTACTCGGGCAGGGAAAACTATGCAATCCGCCACACAAAGGAGCAGATGTGGGCTGCGATCGCCCCTCTTTTAGCACTAAATTTGCACTTTGGCAGGTCTGGCGGTGTTCCTGGAGGGTGAGTTAAAACCACATCGGCAATGACCTCATAATTTAGGAGATGTGTCGGATCAAATTGTGATCGAAAAAAGTTACGAGAGAAGACTAAGAAATCAGTTAGAGTTCGAAATAAGGGTAATCGTCTCTTCATTACGAGTGCTCTCTCGTCACTCCGACCGGTGAGAGAGTACGCGGAATGAAGAGACGATCACCCGTTTTTCGAACACTTGGATCAGTCCAAAAAGTGCAGCCCCAATTTCGTCATTGCGTTCCTTTTCTGCACTGTAGAACATAAAGGCCCAGCTGCGGGCAGGGATCACCCCATTTTTTGCGCCCCGTTCACTTTCTTCGCACTTTCCATGTACTATTCATGTTCCGAAAGGAACATCAAAGGCGGCACATCCGGTGAGAGAGTACGCGGAATGAAGAGATTGCATATCCTAAAATAATGATGCAAAAAAGCTGTACTTCCTACAAAAGCATTGCTGCTGGTAAGGATCGTCTTTTGTGCTCCGTTCGAGGTAATATTTTCGCACATTGGCAGACCAGAGTTGCACCCTCCCCTCTTCTCTTTACAGTCAATTGCGTAATTCAAATGGTTAGAATCGACGTAGACCTCTCCCTAACGCCCACCCCTCTTCAACAAAGTGTAGATTGACTAAGAATGCGCATTTTTTTAAAGTTGAAACATTAGCAGAAATCGATGAAGCATCAATGAAATTTTATTGTGATTGTACACAATGCGCGCAAATCGATACTAAGCGCGCACTGCGGCTACTCTAGCGGGTTCGGATCAAGTGACTCTGATGAATTCGCGTGCTCTCTCGCCTCTCTGGCAGGCGAGAGAGCGGGCGAATATGAAGAGACCCTCAATCGGCTTACGGTATTTAGTGGCAAGGGCGACACACAGGAAATTATGCACGAAGCCGATTAGCAGTGAAGCGGTTTCTCTGTCGGCTTTCGTTCCTATGAACAGTCAGGGAAAAGTGAATAGATGGTGCTGCAAACGAGCAGTGGCGGCTAGAAGAGTTACTGATGGATGTGCAAACGTCGATTATTCGTAGAATTAAAATGAATTAAAACAATATCTCTCTGCACATCGCAATTTCCACTAAGTGGAAAGTGCTGAACTGATCACGGATATGCTCCTTTACTTCTCCGCCCTCATTGGTGGTGTTGAAATCGGTTTCAGCAAGGAAATATACTTATTGTGGAAGCAATGAAGTCGTTATGAGGAATAAAAAAATTCCAAATATAAATCAGAACAATTTTTTAAATACGAATATACAGTATGATAGAAATGGTATGATTTTGTCGCTCACAACTTCCTGTGCGTATCGTGTCAACTGACAAACAATCGTACTGATGGTTGCCACTTACTGTGTATCTCCTACATCCTTCCCTGCAATGAAGATTAGCCATAGGAGTAAACCTTAAATCGAGCATGTCTACCAGAAATTATGCCCCATTTATTATCGACGAATTCTTTTCATTCTTGCATCACATGCGAACATCACTATACGCGTACAATAAAAAAGAATACAATACGCTTTTGCAAGATATATCCCGCAAAGCCTTGCCGCACACACCTATCATCCATCTCTTCCTTTCTCTCTATTTTCTCCGACAATCGTTGGTCCTCCTCTTATATATCCAGAGAGGGATCTCAAAAGTGGAGGTAGCGATGTCTCTTCATCCTAAACGCTCCTTTCTGGGTAGAGATCCAGGTAGAAAATAATGATGAGGAGAGCGTGTCTATAAATGCCGTCTCTCCATTCGCCATGATCTCTAGCCTATCAGACAGGGCGAGAGAGTAGGGTGAAATGAGAGAGTCAGAGTCCCTCAGATGGGAGGAGAAGTTGTTAGACTCGGAGAGAGAGGTAAGGAAAAGTGGGCGAGAAGGAGAAAAAAGAGAAGAAGCAGAAGAACATCGCAGTTTTCGACAAGGCGACGTTTCGGAGATGTCGCACTTCTACCGCAACTCGCCCGTGTCTGGTGCGTTTGCCTTTTTTGTTACTGACGAGTGCACTTTCCAAAATGCCTGACATGCATGGTGTGAATGTCTAATTGTCTTTGCCCTACTATCGATACCATATCTGATTCTTAGCTCGGATCGCTGGTGCCCCGGTGCATTTGCCGCGTTGCCTATTCTTTCAAAGCCACCCTAGCCTCAAAGGTGCACTTCTCTGTCTGCCCTGCGCAAGGGATGACTTCGGGCAGAAAGGAGAGAGAGTATGGGAAATAGAGAGACCGAATCCACTCCAGTCTGCAGATGGCATCAACCATTTCTGAAATAATAAGGCGTCCCAATAATCCCCGAACCATGACTGTTTGATGAGAAGAGAAGATAGATCCAACAAGTGCATTCTTCCCTGTCCTGCTCCCTGCCTCCCTTGCACTATGCACGAAAGTCCCCTCCCCCTTCCATGACCATCCATGATTCGTAAAGTGGTTGGGGTCCTCTCCCGTGTGTGGGGGTGACTCAAACAATGGAAGCTACTCGGGCCTCGGCTCTGCTCTTCTCCCATGATCTCTACATTTCTCTGCCTTGAGAGACACTAGGATGAATGAAGAGAGTGTAAGAGAGCGCTGAAAGTTGCCCCGGGATACTGTTGGCAGGGGCAGGCAGGATCGGAGATGGGGGAAGGGACTCCAAGCTTCTTTCCTGCGTGTCCACCAAAGACCTCTCTTTCTTAGCCATCCTATTATTCATTATCGATTTTTGCACAACTGTTCATGGAAATTATGCCCAAATTTGAAACAATGTGACCAAACCATAATAAGAGAGAACGACTCCTAATTTCTTTCTCTTGCGCTTCCACCATGATTTTCTTTCTTAGTTTCTTAGTCTATCTTGTCTATTAGTTAATATCGATTTTTGAGATTTAGTTCATGAATACTCGAACTAGGTGAAATAGATGGTAGAAGTATGTCATGCTGTACCGAAATCTCCACCTTATTATGGAGAATTCCGGTTAGGTTTCACGGTGTGGTTGCGCAACGATGTAATAAATAATTAATTCATTAACGTTACACAAGGATAATTGCACAATGGGGTTGTTGACGAAATGGGAGGAGTTACTGGATGGGTGGAAGGAGAAGTGGGTGGAAAGAAAGAGTAGTCGGGTGGGATCAACTGACCGTGGTAGTGAGGTCGTTTATGGAAGTGAGCCGCTGGACAGCGGGCAGTGGTGGCAATTGGTGGGTCGGGGTGGTGGTGGTTGGGACGTCCGTGTAGAGGGAGCGGTCTGATGGCACGAAGCTCAGAGCCCTCAAACTTGGGTAATTAAACCGATTGAATACGGGTGGAACGATAATAATCGGATGGATGGGAATGACAAGAAATAGGATGAAATGGACGTGATGGAAGGGCAACAACGAGTCACAAGTTGTGCGAGGAGAACAAGAGGAAAATGGTTGTGAAGGTAGAAGGCAATGAATGGAGTGAACTGGAGGTAATATGGAATGATAATAAGAAGAAAATGCGACGTCAACCGTCGTGGACGGATTGATGGAAGAAAAAAGGAAGAGAGTTTAGGCCAGCCATGGATAATAGTGGATGCCAATGGTACGGTGGATTTTCCCGTTAAGAAACACGAGAAATTCAAATGGAAAGGGATAGAAAACGGACGAGTGTGATGGGCGCGCTCTCTTACAGAGGGTCGCGACTGGCTAATTGTAGTTTGGAGTCTTGGCTACCGTAGTAGGTTTGGTGGATCATTAGCAACTGACTTATTATTTATGGAATGGTTTCATAATTTATATTATTGCTGTTTGGGTGGCGATTTATGGTGTAAATCGGTACACTCCGGGGAGGGAGGATGGAGGTGTGGATGGTGTAGAGTGTAGAGAAACGACGATGGATGGTAGGGTTAAGCCCTTTAGTGAAGAAGGTGGTAAAACAACAACGCAAAGTGAAGTGAAGCAACGGAATGAAGAGAACGAAGGGAAACAATGGTGGACAGATGGTACAGCTAATTGAACGAACAACAGAATAGCTTAGGGGGTCAAGTTGGGGTTTTGGGGGCAGAAGAACTCGGCATGGCGCTCGAGGCGACCATAGCGGTCTTGGCAGCCACGTTTGCAGAGTGGAGGCTCGCACGTGGGGTAGTGGGTGGAATCGAGAGGTCGGAAGCATTGCAGGCAACGATTCTCGTGGTCCATTACAAGAAGACGGGTGGAAAGGGAAGTGGTCACATGGCAATTCTTGCTCATGTGATCGAACTTCTTACAGAGAGCGCACTGGGGTGCCTTCTTCTGTTGGGACTTAGCTGAATGGGATGGGGAGCGAGAACGAGCATCACGAATAGAATGGGGCGAGCGAGATCGGGAACGATGGGTAGAACGGCGGTTGATGGTACGAGAGGTACTGGGTGTTCTGCGACTGGTATGGTAATCAGAACCCTTATGGGGTGCGAGAATGGAGTTGGGAATGGCAATGGGAGCGCGGGAGGGCAACTCCTTAGATAACTGGTGGATGGCAGACTTGGCTTCGTCTACCTTCTTCACAATCATGGTGACATAATCGCTGACAAGACCGTTGAGATCGGGACCAATGGTGGTAGTGACATGCTCGACTATGGTGGGAATAATCACGGCCTTGACTGACTTAATGAGATGGGGAGTGATTTCAGTCTTAATGGCTCGGATCAAATGGGGCGTGAGGAACTTCCCTATTTCGGGGAGGAGATGGTTGGCAATTTCGGAGCTCGCCTGGGCGGCGGTCTTCTTGGGCTTGCGAATGGGCATGGCGATGGTCGGGTCCTCGTGCTGGATGGGAAGCTGTTGCTGGGGCGTAGTCGAGTCGGTGGGCTGGAATAGATTTGATAATTGGATGATTAATTACAATGAATATTGGAATCCTGGGGGGGGGGGGGAGTGGAAGGAGAAGGCTATTGGGGAGTGCGCATGGTCCGTGATCTGGTTTTCATTGGATGGATATTGGGGGAGTATTGTCTACTGTGGTAATGGTATCGTTGGTCTCATTGGAATAGATTTCTAATGGGATGAGAAGATTCAGTGGTCTCTCAATTACTCGGCCTGCATGTGAACGGAGAGTGGCAGAATTCTCTGTGATGGAGAGGATTTTGGCCATCTTCCAAGTGGATCTCGGTGTGGTACCGGATTCGTCTACTATGAGAACTATGGAACCGATGGTTGGGACTACTGTAGTGGATCGATTGGCATGTAAGGGGTCAGATTTACTGGAGCAGTCACGCAGAGTGGTCAAGTACTCTGTATGCCACCTCTGCCAGAAAGCTTCTACCGTATCGATAGATCGCTTCAGCTGCTTGATTGCAGATTCTCTGCTGGAATTGTCATCTTCGGGGGGTCGGTAGTCACCGTCAGACTCGGAAAGAATGATGGGACAACCGAGAAATGACTGGGGAGAAATCAGATCGATTGGTCGGAGAGCAGAACTAGTGAATGAGTGAATCTCATCTGATGGTACATACGTGAGGGGTCTGCTGTTTAGCAATGCCTCAATCTCACAAATGATGGTGGAGAACTCGTCTTTGGGCAGTTTCTTCCTACCGATGGAACGAGTAATGGAGTTTTTGATTATCTTAACTAGTCTCTCATAGATTCCTCCCTTCCAGGGGGAGTGAGCTGTGGTAAAGTTCCATGTAATTCCGAGATTGGACATCAAGGTATTTACATTTGGATCTTCTTCTGGTTTGGTAAATAGCGTGCTAGCCATTTTGAATGTGGTAGCTTTGTCAGAAGTGATTTGGATGGGTGTTCCTCTTCTCGAACAAAATCGCTTGAATGCAAGAATGAAAGAGGATGGGAGTAATGAGTCCACTAGTTCCAGATGGGAAAGTCGAGATGAAAAACAAGTGAGTACAACAATGTACATCTTCTCGTCTTTATTGGAGTAGAACGGGCCTGCATAGTCAATGCCACAATGTTCGAATGGACGACTCTGTCTAACTCTGTCCGGAGGAAGATTGGGAGTCGGTGAATAACGATATGGAAGGTTGTTTGTCTTGCGACATGGAACGCACTGTCTGAGAACAGACTTGGCAATTTGTCTACATCGTGGTATCCAGAATCGACATTTCACTTGATTGATAATGACATCGATATTGGCATGAGTGGCGGAATGATGGACATCTCTGATTATGAGTCTTGCTAGAGTAGAATCAACCGTTGTTGGAATGAATAGAGGAGACTTAGCTTCTGAGCTGAGATGGGATTTACTCAATCTAGTGTTGGATCTCCATAGATGGGTTGATGGTTCCTGGAAGATAGACTTACTCTTCTTGAGAGGGTCGTTATCTCGAATGTGGATAGACTGATGAAGTCTAATGATGGCATTGAAAGCAAATCTCTTCTCTGTAGGAGAAAGATTGGATGATTTGCTATCTGGGAGATGACGGAGCTTCTCGAGTATCGTTGGATTGTTGGTACTTTGAGCACATCGAGAAAGGAATCTGTAGACACTAGCTGTGACTGAGATTGCCTTACGAAGACTCGAGAACCTTGTGAGATCGATAACTTGCTCGATGGATGGTGGTATTGCAACAGTTGAGATGGTTGTTGGATACTGCTCGAAGTTGGGACACTGCAGGGACGAGAGTGGTTCATTGGGCCAGGAGATGGGACATTGAGTCAACCATTCTGGACCTGTCCACCACTGATGGGTGGGGTTGTTCATCTCTCGAGCAGTGAGTCCTCGTGTTGCATGATCAGCTGGATTGTGCTCACTTCGCACATGCCTCGGATGGTGATAGAATACAGATGAGAAAGCGGAGAGTTCTTCTCTGATGTCATTGATCATCTTGATTCGGTTAGAAACAAAGACGCCAATTGGTTTGGAGAACTCTGGCTTGCACCAGTGTAGTGCTATCGCAGAATCGGAATAGAAGTACACGTGGATCGGTTTATCCGTGAACTCTTTACGAAGAGTGTCTACAGTAAACCGAGAGAGCGAGTGCGCAATTACGAGTGACTCGAGTTCCATTTTGGGAATGGTAGAGTTACTTTTTATGGGAGCCAATCTGGTCTTCGAAATGAGGAGTGTGGGTGCAGAATGGGGCGACCAACTGTAGATACTGGCTGCCATTGCCAATTTGGAAGCATCGCAAAATGCTATGAGATTGATTTCATCGCATTCGGATAGATGGGAAAAACGATCGATCGAGAGAGAGAAGCTTTCGACCTCCTTCATCTGACCGTGGAATGTTTCTCGAGTGGATTCATCTACTGGATCATCCCATTTGAGAGATGTGTTCCACAGATTCTGAATGGTAAGTCTGGCAGGTAGAAGGAGTGGATTGAGAAGACCAAGTGGGTCGTATGGACTGGAGGCACTACTCAGCATGGATCGTTTCGATACTTTTCCCTCTTTTTTCGAGATGGGAATGTGGATGGACAGCTTGTCCGTGGATGAATTCCATAGAAGGCCAAGAAGCTTCTGGATTTCATCCTTGGATCGATCGGATTCGGGCACGAGACTATTAAAGCTCGTGTCATTGGATGCGTAGTCACGGAGGTTCATGGACATGGTCTCGAACAGTGTCTTTGACTGTGAGTACATGGCAACAGTTGGATGGTCTACATTGATAATCACGTTATCAACATATAGATTGGATACTAGTTGGTTGATCAGATGAGGATCGCAGTCGCCACCAGTCAACTTGATATGATAGTGGATCACTTTGTTGAGTAGACTTGGACTTGCATTGACTCCAAAGGGAGTAACACAAAAACGAAGGACAAGAATGTTCTGTCTGGAGACAGGTTTATCTAGATCCTTTAGCCAGAGAAAACGAAGCATGTTCCTCTGGGTGGGATGTAGTTTCACCTGGAGGAAGGCTTTCTCAACATCGGCAATGATCAGTGATTTTCTCGATCGTGCTCGAATGAGGAGAGCTGGAATACGTTCGAGATCGCTTGGTCCTGGATGGATCATGTCATTGAGACTTGGTTTGTTCTTCAAGTGAGCACTGGCATCGTAAACAATTCGGAGAGGAGTGGATGGTTTATCGAGGCGAAGAACTGGTTGGTGTGCCAGGTAGTGGATAATGCCTTCATCATCGTTGGGATCTACTCTCTCGATCTGTCCGAGAGCGAGTTGATCTTCAATGATGGAATTGTAGAAATCCAGATAGGATCTTTGTTTGGACAGTGTTCGGATGGTGGAACTTAGCCTGGACACAGCTAGGTCGTAATTGGATGGTAAAGTGCTGGAGGCCTCTGGCTTGACCGAATACTGCACAACATATTCGTTGCCGTGCTTCTCGATCGTGTCCTCGAAATGCTTATTAGCAATTTCGTTGGTAGCTTTGCGGGCTTCCTTCTCCGTGGTCTCATACACTCTCGCTGCTGGATCCACCGAGAAGAGACGCTCGATCTTATCTTCGAGTGATTCGACTGTCTCAGTGTGTGCGGTGAGTACGGATACTAATGGATCAATGGATCGGATACGAGTCTTATTGCTGCCAACAACAAGTGGACCAATCGATGACTGGAGTAGTCTGTAACCACATGGGAGTTTGGTTTCCGTCGCACCTTCGAGTAGTTCGAGTGTGTCTCCCACACTGAGCAGTAAGTCGGTATGGACGACACTCGGTTTCGACAGGTGTTTGGGAATGTAATGTAGTGTGGCCTTGATTACAGCTAGATCGGCATCAGATAGTGGATGAGAATGAATGGAATTGACAGATGGCACTTCCTGAACAACTGCTTCGATGGGAATGCGACCACGGTCTGTTATCACTTCGACATGGACAATATCGTAAGTGAGTGGACGGGCGTTATTCTCATTGATACCCGAGATCGTCATCTCACGTTGTTCGGTTGGTACTAGTGAGAGGCGATTGACTAGATCTCTGGAAATGAGAGTGGCTTGAGCGCCATGGTCTAGATGGACATGGGCTGACACGATTGTATCGTTGATTGGATTAGAAACCTTAGCCTTGGCGGTGAACAATCGCTCTGGCTGCTTGGTTTCTACTGCGAGTGAATTGAGTGAAGTGGTGGAAGATTTCTCACATAGACTCTTGTGGTGCTTCTCGGAACAACTGGAACATTTCTTACTGCAGTCGGCAGTAGAATGTTGGTTGGAGAAGCAACAGAAGCAAAGAGACTTGGATCTTAGAATAGACTTTCTGTCTTTGGATGATTTAACCTTAGTGCAGTCGAAGCTGTAAGCATGTGTTCCACAATAGACGCACATCGGTATGGTCTTATTGTGTTGCTTAACAGAAGGGACTTTGGAGTTGCCCAACGCCGACCGCGGCTGTTGGGACTTTGTGCCAGAGTTGCTGTAGTGAGTCACAGCCGAGTTCTGGGATGGATGGATCCGTTCGGAGATGGCACTTGTGATGAGTGCCTCCTCATGCTCCGTTCGAAGTAGCTCTTCGATGTGCATGAGAGCTTCCAGCAGCGTGGCTGGTTTCAGCTTCCAAATGATCGCAATGAAGCGAGGATGGACTCGGTCAACTAGCTGCTGCTGCGTGAGCAGGCCGTTGATGCCGCACTCCTCATCGATGGTCTGGACTAAGTTAATCATGGTTCTGACAGTGTCAATCTGGTCTTCGAGTCGACTGGATTTGGAACGAATTCTAAGTAGTGATTGGAGAAGAGTCGCTTGAGTGAGGTTTGACCTGCTGTACTCAAGTTCTAATCTCGCAATGATCTTCGTGAGGAAATCTTTCTGGGTTGGAATGGACGAGACAAGTGCGAGGGCTGCACCCTTCAGACTACTTCGGACGTGAAAGGCTCGTTCTACCTCATTGAGACTCGGATTGTTGAGGATCAATTCGTCTAGTTGGTACTTATATGCTGGCCAACGAGTGACATCGGATCCGTCGAAACATTCGAGTTTAATGGGAGGGAGGGATAGATTGGGTTTGTGGATGGATGAATTGCTCTCAATGGAATTGATTCTCTCGATGAGTGACTGAATAACTGTGGTCGGATCGTTTGATGGAACAAGCGACATAGCGCCGTTGGGGTTGGAATGACTGGATGACTGGACTGGCGGAGTAATGGACTGGTTTGGACTGGACTGGATGGTGGACACGCGCAAAAGGGCGGAAATGCGCATGGATGCGCTGGATAGGCAACGGTCAAAACGTGATTCCATTTTAGAAACCATGGATGATAGACGTACCGGGTCCATCGGCAGTCCCGTCGCTCCGTCACTGGAATCCATCTGCGAATCGAGCAGCTGCAGTTCCTCTTCCTTCCTCGTGTCGTCGTCCATCTTCGCGATCTTCTTCTTGATCGAGCCGACGAGTTCGCTGTAATCATAGATGGTGGACTGGATAGTGTCGACGCCTTTGACTATTGAGGCGGATAGAATGGTCATTTCGTCATTGGTGGTTGCGATCAACAGTTTGGATATTTCGTCACCAGTTGAGGCGAGGATTGGTTTCAGGTCAATCAGGAGAGAGTGGAGTGAGGAATACATAGTTTCGTATTGACTGGTCATTTTGGGTGGATACCTGCGTGAGGTGTTTACAAAACGATGGTCGGGTTGTGGGTGAATGGTTGCTGGTTGCCACGCGGGACTTTTGCTGGGTGGTTATCGAAAAGACCGATGCACCATGTACCGAAATCTCCACCTTATTATGGAGAATTCCGGTTAGGTTTCACGGTGTGGTTGCGCAACGATGTAATAAATAATTAATTCATTAACGTTACACAAGGATAATTGCACAATGGGGTTGTTGACGAAATGGGAGGAGTTACTGGATGGGTGGAAGGAGAAGTGGGTGGAAAGAAAGAGTAGTCGGGTGGGATCAACTGACCGTGGTAGTGAGGTCGTTTATGGAAGTGAGCCGCTGGACAGCGGGCAGTGGTGGCAATTGGTGGGTCGGGGTGGTGGTGGTTGGGACGTCCGTGTAGAGGGAGCGGTCTGATGGCACGAAGCTCAGAGCCCTCAAACTTGGGTAATTAAACCGATTGAATACGGGTGGAACGATAATAATCGGATGGATGGGAATGACAAGAAATAGGATGAAATGGACGTGATGGAAGGGCAACAACGAGTCACAAGTTGTGCGAGGAGAACAAGAGGAAAATGGTTGTGAAGGTAGAAGGCAATGAATGGAGTGAACTGGAGGTAATATGGAATGATAATAAGAAGAAAATGCGACGTCAACCGTCGTGGACGGATTGATGGAAGAAAAAAGGAAGAGAGTTTAGGCCAGCCATGGATAATAGTGGATGCCAATGGTACGGTGGATTTTCCCGTTAAGAAACACGAGAAATTCAAATGGAAAGGGATAGAAAACGGACGAGTGTGATGGGCGCGCTCTCTTACAGAGGGTCGCGACTGGCTAATTGTAGTTTGGAGTCTTGGCTACCGTAGTAGGTTTGGTGGATCATTAGCAACTGACTTATTATTTATGGAATGGTTTCATAATTTATATTATTGCTGTTTGTGTGGCGATTTATGGTGTAAATCGGTACACATGCCAATTTAGAAAATGTCTGACCGGTAGGTCTTTCAATGGTTGTGGTTCGGGTATTTATCGTTTTAAAGCCTTCTTATTCGAGTAAGAACGTTCGTTCAATATATTTTCAAATTAGTCGGATATTAATTTCAGGCTTTACCGGACACGTGCCTGGCGCGCGGTTTACTGTGGGCAGGCGAGCACTCAAGTTCGTTTATTATTTTTAGAAATTATTATTCGCTGCTGAGTTTCTCATTGTCAGGACTTTGGGAACACAAAAGCTGATTGGGGTGACATAGCCCGCCTTTACCTTATTCTTGTTGGAATAAGTTTCACGAAGTAGATAGCTAAGTTTGTGAAGTTTTTGTCGGCAATTGGTTATCGCTTCGCGCATCGTCGAAAAAAAGAAAAAAAAGTATCTAAACGCTAAGTGCTTTCTTGAGTTTCTTTTTGGGCAAGACCGATTATCCGAAGGAGCTATTATTCGCCCATTCTTCTTCCTTTCTCTCCCTATTCTTACCCTGTCGCAAGTGCGAAAAGGGAACAATCGCCTTAGTCTCTCGTTTTATAGTACACTCTAGTCAGCAAGAGAATCGGAAACACATGCGAATAAGAGAGAATCAGAAGGTTTCTTCAGTCCGCATTTTACTTTCACTCCCAGATTCTCGGAGTATAAAAAGGGCCCAGGACCCCGCAATTCAGGTGTTATATAGTGCTCTTTCTTCTCGCTAGGTGCTAAAGTGGGGGAAGCGCAGCGTGAAGCCTGAAGAGAACGCATTAGAGTTCGAAATACGGGTAATCGTGTCTTCATTTCTCTCCTTTAGCGACCAGAGCAGCGATAGAGAGGCGTGTCTGAAATGAAGAGACGATTTTGGAATCTAACAATCTACCGGAGAACTCAATATCTCTAGCAACTTTCGCCTCATGATTTACGAAGTATGGAAAGCACAAAATGAAGATTGAAAATGGGAATAAAACAGACTTGTTTCGTGAAGTTTAAATGCGTTTCAACGAGTGGATAAGTCACTGACAATTGAGCCATTTACAATCAGTTCGTGGCTGTGGACGTGAACCAAAAATTAATAAACATGCAAGGGTACAAAATCGATATCGCGCCAAGGGTACGGTAATGATCCGTTCAGGACCCCGGGTCGTGAGGATCGCGATCGCGCGAGAGCCGACAGCGAGGCCAAGGTAGGGGGGAGATCAAAGATCACAGATTAGAAATATCTAGCTGTACAAATATCGAATTCACTAGCAAATAGGAAGCTCAACGAAAAATAGCAGAGCATTGGTTTATTCTAGGAATCAAACGGCCTCAACCACTCCATCTCCTCGGAGGAGCTAGTGGCTATCCCACCGCTGCCACTGTCCCGATCCGAATTCGCCCTGAACCAGGTACTGGAACCGGGAATTAGTAACCGTGTCCGAAACCAGAAACGGGAAACCGGGGATTGGGAACCGGAGATCCGAGAATCAAAACCGTAAAATGGGAACCGATAAACCTCGTCCAGATCCCGTACCAGCCAGACTACAGCCAGGACTTCCATCCGTACTACGTAGCGATGAACCAGGGACCGGGAGGAGGAGGAGGCGGAGGGCAGCTGCCTCAGGGTTTGTTGCTGTTGTTGTTGTTGTTATTGTTGTTTGTTGTTGTTTTTGTAATTGCCACACGTCCTCAAGTCGCTCGAACGATGCTTTGGCGCTAACACGGTGATGCGATTACGCACTTTCTCGGAAACGAAGAGATTCTTATATCAGGAAATGCAGTGATTATTGTTGTTTTGTCTTACCGGAAGTTACGTAATCTAATAATAAAGCAAAATAATATATGCGAAATTCCAGGCTTGCCATACCTGAACGGGCAGCCGATGATGTATCCAGGCGTGGGCTATGCGGTAAGTAGAATATGCTCACAATATCGTACGACATCACAATTGCTGTACTGTGTGAAGACGTACCGCACTTATAGAGCATACGGCACTTCTCTGCTTTTTTGGCTCAGCCTATTCTCGCAGAGTATTCTCTCCCTATCATTCTCATTCCCTACCCCCTCCACAGGAGCCTGAAGTAACAAGCTGCAGCTACCTCAAAATTACAATATTTCAAATGCAGTATTCACAGGGAATGGGAGCCTCCTACGGCAATCTACCCGCGGCCTATCAGGACTCGCTCAACTACACGATCGGCTACAATCAGCACGCGATGCCCATGCGGTAGGTCACCTGATCTTTGATCTTTCTCCATCTTCAATCACAACTAGGGCTGTCATGGTTCATCTCTTCATTCTTTATACTCAGTGATCTTCTGACTGCCCTAGTCATAAGGGGAGACGGTGAAAGATCAGAGATCAAAGATCGACATTCCAGAGTCCCGCGGGACCCGACCGAATTCGAGTACTACCAGGGCCAGGGAGGGGGAGGCGGAGAGCAACAGACGGCGATGCGATATGGGGATGCGGGAGGTGAGAAAGCCTTCGTCGTCTCTTCATTTCACACACACTCTTTCGTCGCTCTGACCGGTGAGAGTGTGTGAAAAATGAAGAGACGGCGACCCGTATTGCGCACTGTAGATGCGAGGGAGACACCTTAACAGTGCTCTCGAATTTATTATTTACTTTAAATGCAAATGACACTCTCATTGACATTGCACGAATGTTCGTCTGTTTGCCCTAGTGTTGAAACGTATTCCGAGATCATTAATATTAATGAGATTTAATCACCTCTTTATCTTTCAGAAGCCTACTCCTCCACCCACGACTACGGCGGCAGTAGACAGCAGGGACAGACGCAGCAGAGGGCATCGGCTATTGGAGGAGAGAGAGGAGGAGGAGAGAGGGGAGGAGGAGGAGGACAGGGAGTGAATGTGGAGATGAAGAGGAGAAGTCAGAGCATGCCCAGGAGTAAGTTTAGCCAATCCGAATTGCAATTGCCGAATTTGTATAGTCTTTTCGAAATTTTTTTTAAAAGAGTGTTTTAGATAGTCGAGTAGTGTATTTGCGAAGGAATGAGGGGTAGATTTTTTTTGTATTTCTGGAGCGCATTCTCACAAGCAATTGTTCAAAGATAGTCCAGTGTCTTTTACGATGAATGTGAAACTCAACCAAATTATTTATTTAATTCGAGCATGTGTTGCTGCTCACGATGACGCACAGCTTTCTTTGGCTGCTCTCGATCGATACCTGCCCACTCCTCCCACACTGCGTTGCTAGGTTGCTAGAGTGGACCACTGCTACAGCTCAAACGAGCCGGGACGGGGGTCTGACAGCATGGGTCTGACAGAGCGAGGGTCTGACAGCATTGAAATGTACAACTTTGGCACTGCTAAGAATCATCTAATTACAGTATTTGACGGCTGTCTATTGATACTTTCAACAGTGCAAAAATTGACGATAATCAAAAGGTAAAACAATAAAATATGAGATTATAAAAATATTATTTTAGGACGTCCAGACGGCGCTCCGCCTCTGAAGGACCCTTTCGAGGGCCTGGACGGAGGAGTGTACTCGAAGGGAGAAGTATTGAGGAATAAGGCGAGATTTATCCAATCAACTTACTCCCTAAAAGAAGGCATAACACATGTAGGGACAAAATAATATGAATTCCTTGTGAGAACGGTATTCAGAAGTACCGTATTTTAGTATCTAGGGTAGCTTGTGAGGAAATGGATAGTGTATTCTAAGGGAGAAGTACAGAGGAACAAGGCAAGTTCCTTTTGCGGACAGTTTTTTCCTTCTAGATATTTGTCCCATAAAAGCAGTGTGATCGTGTATTAATCGGTTACATCATTGTTTCATGATGCGATCATTACCAAGTTCATACGCAAAAATCGCGAAAAAAGAAGAAGAATAATTCCAGGAGCGCAGAATGCTTGCGATGCGTGGCGAACCCGTTACGGGCAAGCTCAACTACGGCAATGGATCGGGCGAGAGAGGAGGAGGAGGAGGAGGAGGGGAGAGGATCAACAACTTTGGATATGAGGTATCTGGAGAATATACCTGCGAAAATGTAGGGTTCGTTTCTTCATTCGTGTGCTCTTGCGATACTCTGACCGACGATGATAGAGTAAAATAAATTAAGAAACGGATTCTTCATCTTGGCAGCCCTTCTGGAGAGCCATGATCATTGACTAATTTTTTCTCATGCACCTCCCTTATCGCCTCACTTCGTCTTCTCACGGAAAAGTATCCACTGTGAAACTCATGCAGCCATTTGAATTGATCATTTGTTCGTAGACAAATTGTTCTGAGAAATGCGCAGAATCGATCATTTCTCCGAAATTCCACCATACCGTAATTGTCAACTACTTTATGTAATCATTAACTTCCGTAATCATCAACTACCGTAATCATCGATTACCGTAATCATTAACTACCGTAATCATCACCTACCGTAATCGTCAACTACAGTAATCGTTAACTACCATAACCAGGCGGACGATATCTCGGAGGAGGATCGTGCGCGTCGCGCCGCGCAGATGGAGGAGGAGAACGATCGAATCCCCGCGGCCGGGTACTCGGGACACATTCCCAGTGAGCCACTTTGATCAGGGATTGGCGTCTCAAATTGCGATGGTCCAGGTTGATGTAAAGGAGTAAAACGAACGATCAGATATCATTTATCATGACAATTTGCGCCTCAGTGTAGCCTGCTGTTCACAAGTTTAATGATGCCTCTAATAGCCTAGCGACCGTATCTGATAGTATAGCTATCGTAGTGACGCTACAGTATCCTCGCGAGCACTTCCGCCTACCGTAACCTTTGATCTCCTCTCAAGATTCCGTCACATTCAACCAAATCAGGGATTCAAAAATATGCATCTAATAGCCTTGCAATCTAAATTCACAATACCATCACAATACTTTTTGGGACTACAGTAATCCATGATTTCTCCTCAGGATTCCGTCGCATCGGCGTGGGCAAGTCGTTCAACGCGGCCGCGAGAGAGGCGAAGAAGGAGTTCATTGAAGACAAGATGAACAGGTGTCACATCCACGATAGACAATTGAACATGTGCCTTGAAGGGATGTCTATGCGGAATTCATTCCGCATTTCCGCATCATTTCCATAATCATTTCTCATTCCGCATTGCGAGTGAACTGGTCCCCTCTCAATGCGGAATTCCGCAATGATTGCGGAATTCCGCATTCTCGAATGATGCGATTCACTATTAGAATACAATGAAACTATTAATTCTAATTGAATCATCCACCATTCTAATTGCCTTTTCCACCACCGAGCCCGCTCGAATGAAAGAGGAAGAATGAGAATTGCGAAATTCCGCAACGAATGCGGAATTCCGCATTCGAAATGAGAGGGGTCAACCACAATGCGGAATAAATGAAATCGAGGAATGAAAATGGGGGAGTTCCGCGTTCCGTTTAGAAACCCCTAGTGCCTTCCATCATGCATACCCGGCCACAAAATATTCCAAAATCTCCACATCCCTTGGTAAATTTCGGTGGTTCATATTACCAGATTATCTGATCGCCTAGAGAGCCTTCACAATGAAATAGGCTCTGTCCAATTGGTCATCACTGCTACACAACATCTATCTAGTGGATTTTTAGTGGCCTCGAATAATATTCGAAAAACCCCTATATTCTTGCCATTTCAATACCAAACAACAGCTGCATTCAGACGGTTGAACTCAGCTTACTGCAGGACCTCCGACGGCTCGGATTTCGATCTGTCTCGCGTTTCTCTCGGTCGGCCCTCTCGCCTCGATCAGCAGCATCAGAAGTTCGACGCCTCTACGGGGCGGCCAATCGAGGGTGGTCCCGGGGGCTCACCCGGAGCCCAAGGGACTCAGAGACAGAACGGAGGGCCAAACGGTACACACCGTGGCGTCAACGGTCAACGCTTCATAGCGTAGTGAGCGATCGTGCCAAGTAGAGTTTTCGTAATACGGGTTGTCGTCTCTTCATTTTGTACACTCTCTCGTCACTCTGACCTATGAGAGAGTCTGTGAAAGGAAGAGACACGCGCCTGTATTTCGAAGATAAAGGGTCGGGTGGAATCGGAATTGTTTCAAAACGAAAAATGCTATGCAACACATATGAAAAATGAAACCAATTCCTCTCCGAGCCCCAACTCGTAGTTAGATAGTAATTAGCTAGAACACCGGGCCGCATGCTTGAATGCCCAATATACGATTTTCGTGTAACACTAACCAGAACGTCACCAACAAGGTCCGTTTGTAGAGGTTCACGCGTGCGGCCTCAAAAAGATTCATGCTAACCTCATCAATCTCTAGCATTCCAGATCACTCAGCGGCCAACAGCACCCACAACAACAGTAGCGCTTCCAATAAAGTGAGCATTTTCGAAATGTAGATTTTCAAAATCAGAAAGTGACTAGGGATGTCACAATGAAGAATACGTCTCTTCATTTAGCATTTCACAGTCTCTCACCGGTTAGAGACACTAGAAAGTACGAGGAATAAAGAGAGAAATTCTTCACCTTTACATCCGTAATTACGATGAAAGTGTTTTAGTAACTTGGCAAAGTGCTGCACTTTCATGAGAAAATAATAGTTAATTTGATGTTTTCGAAAAAAAAATCCTTTGCAGTCCCCGCTAGCCAACAACCAACCTCTCGGCAACAACCACAATTCGGCATCCTCCCTCAGCAGCAGCAGCAGCAGCCGCTAACCGAGCAGGAGCTGCAGCAACTGCAGCAACTGCAGCAGCGCTATCCCTACCCTCCCTACCCCCGTACATGATGGGCCCGATGTCTCCCGGCTCGACGACGATGACTATTCAGCCGTATCCCTTCCCGCAGCAGCTGTACCTGCCGTATATGTACGCGCCTCAAGCGGGTCAAGCGCCTGGCGCGCCAACCGCCAAGTCCGCGCCAACCGCGTCCGGAGGCCGCTTCGGAAGCGGCGTCGCGCCGCCGAATGGCACGGCGGATCGAGCGTCGGCGCACTTCAGGGATGACGCGAGCTCGATCGAGCAGCTGTGCGCTAGTGTGGGCAATGTAAGAAAACACTTCGATTAGGCTAGTGAATATCAATCTCCTATGACCAGCAAATGGTCTATTCTGAACGATTTTTGTGTAAACTTTGAGTGAAAATCTTCTTCCAGTCGGTTGCCATGAGACAATGTGTTAAATAAAATTGAGTGGAATTTCAAAATTTGTAGAAACATCATTAAAATGTTGAGGTGGTCGTCTCGCAGGACGGTCTCTTTGCTAATTCACTTATCAGAAGAGCCGACGGATCCGTGTTGGACATTACGCCGCCTGGAATATTGAGGTATGCTCTAGACGAATAAAGAGAAGTACCTGTCTCTTCATTCCTCTTGCTCATTCTGACTCGGAAAGCGATAGTAGTGGGGGAAATAGATGGAGTCGTTCACTTTCATCCTCTGCATAAAACCCTAACTTTTCGACACAGTAAGAAACTACTTCAACTGCAAAGACTGCAATAAGTTTGATTTTAATGAGCAAAAACCTTATTATCAGAGATGACGAGGAGGAGCGGGACAAGAAGACGGTGACGTACGATGCACAGACGCCATTCGGCGAGTCGATCCGAGCGACGAGAAGGGAGTAGAGTCACCCCGTCTCTTCATTTCACACACTATCTCGTCACTCTGACCGGTGAGAGAGCACGTGAAGTGCAGAGAGACGAGAAGGAACTCCTTTCTATCGTGTTCCCGTCTCCCTTTGTCACCTACCGTAATTCCAATGTTCATTTACTATCTTAACCCCTTGTCCAATTTCGTTGTGATGCAGTCCTAGGGTTGCTGGTTCGGTAGCCGCACCAACGTCAGTCTGACTCGATAACGTGCTAATATCGAAACTGCAACCCTACTACTTCTGAATTCCCACTTCCACCGTCCCTCCCTTGGCCCCGTGAGATATTGGTCCCATCATCGTCTTTCATCCGCTTTTTCGCTGCTGCTTTTGATTTTCCCCGACTTTGTCTGCTCTGAGAGGTATCCCGAATTGTGTTGAGGGCTGTCAGGATGATGATTCGGTTTCTTCTTTTCGCTTGTCCTCTGTTCACTCTAATGAGTAGAGTATCACGCGGAATCAAGGACCGAATTTCCACTCTGACACCTATAATTATGTTGCTCGACTTACTCGCTAAATTCGCTAAAACCCACATCACACCGCTAGTTTCCCATTTACTCTTCAATATTTTCTGGTGTTGCTTGGCCGCTTGTGAATAGAGTGGACAAATGAAGAGGGCAGAGTGCGCGGTGTGGAGCGGAATGAGAGGAAGAGGAGAGTGAGAGGGATTAACTCTTGCGCAAGAGTTCGAACTCTTGCGCAAGAGGAGAATTCAGAATGAACTCTTGCGCAAGAGTAGAATTCAAACTGGAAGTTTTGATCGATTGACGCCGAGATACTAGGTCTATCGATATGATACTTGCATAATAACCACAAAATAGAGTGGTATACTAGTTTTGCATAGTTTTGTCCCAAAATTGATCTCAGTTGGTGATATTTCGCGGTTATATTTTCACTAAAACATGCGTCTGTGAACATTCTCGATGTTTTCAAAGTTTGTGGTGACATCTTAGTCCAATGTCATCACTTTGACCTTGAGTAATGCATTCAAAACTGTTATGAATGTTCAATCTTCTCAAAAGTCTGTCAGGTAAGTCTATCCTATGCTAAACAGGTCTGAAAGATTAATTAGTAGTGCTTATGCAAATGACATGCCGATTTGACGATAAATCCCGACGTCAAACGAACGAAAACACCCGAATCCCACATCTACTCTTGCGCAAGAGTTCATTCTGAATTTTACTCTTGCGCAAGAGTTCGAACTCTTGCGCAAGAGTTAATCCCTTTCACTCTCCTCTTCCTCTCATTCTCATTCCTCGTTGAACCGAGCGGCAGACTCTGCCTTTAACTCTTCATCTGTCCACTCTACTTGTGAATCGATAAATGCTTTCTGTTATTATTTTGCGAACGAAAAATAATTGCAACCTTCACAATCAAAACCATCAAAGTGTTGGTCTCGAAGCATTTATCATCTCGAGGCCGAGTTCATAATCGATTGGAGCGAGTGGGGGTACGGTATCGAGAGCCAATCGATAATCTTTGCTGCTACCGTATCAGACGGGCTGGCCATAGGACTCCGGTTGACCTCTCTTATTAGGGACACCTTCTGCGAAGGTGTGGTAGTGCTGCACGAGAGAGGCCATCGAATCGAACTGCAAAAAGAGTACGGTAGTAATCGATAGACAATTACAGTATCCACTCCCCGCCCACTAAGCTCAGTACGAAGATCCCACTCCCCTCCCTAAAGTCCCTTCCCTGCAGGCCCATTGCCTTATATATATATATATATATGAGGCCGTTTGCGATAGGATCAACAAGCCCCAACGGGGGTCGGGAACAGGTAAAAAATCGAAAGTGCTCAAAAGTTGGCCCTAGGGGTTATTTTGATGCTGAACAACCTGGTATGGTCGATTTCGCAATATGCCCCATTTTCGCTCCAGGAGGGGCACCCCCCATTTCGCCCTTAAACGCGTTTTTCGACCAAATCTCGCCGGGAAGTGCATGAAATGGCACGAAATCTCGCGTTCCATGGCAGAATTTTGTGCTCTATCTCGTGGTTACCTTGAATTGTCATGATTCTTTTCCGTTCTCGAGAAAAAAGCGATTTTTGACCCAATTGCGTGCGGAAAAAATCCCTTCACCAGATGAAAGAGCATGTTCTGCTGATCATTTTGCGCTATTGAAAGTGGTATTTATTTGAGGCAAAAGATATTTTATATCGATTTTTGTGCAAAGTCAAAAAATAAAATTTTCTGAAAACCCCGTGTTGGTGCTTATTTTGAAGAACTCGTTGAGCTGATCATTTTCTGTGAAGATACCATATCATTTAAACCTCTTTGTGAGAAGTTACAACAGATCGAGGTCCACTTTTCAGGAGGGGTTGCGGATATGCACGTTTTCCGCACTTGTAACTTCTCACAAAGAGGTTTAAATGATATGGTATCTTCACAGAAAATGATTAGCTCAACGAGTTCTTCAAAATAAGCACCAACACGGGGGTTTTCAGAAAATTTTATTTTTTGACTTTGCACAAAAATCGATATAAAATATCTTTTGCCTCAAATAAATACCACTTTCAATAGCGCAAAATGATCAGCAGAACATGCTCTTTCATCTGGTGAAGGGATTTTTTCCGCACGCAATTGGGTCAAAAATCGCTTTTTTCTCGAGAACGGAAAAGAATAATGACAATTCAAGGTAACCACGAGATAGAGCACAAAATTCTGTCATGGAACGCGATATTTCGTGCCATTTCATGCACTTCCCGGCGAGATTTGGTCGAAAAACGCGTTTAAGGGCGAAATGGGGGGCCCCCCCCTGGAGCGGAAAGGGGACATATTGCGAAATCGACCACACCAGGTTGTTCAGCATCAAAAATAACCCCTAGGGCCAACTTTTGGGCACTTTCGATTTTTTGCCTGTTCCCAACACTTGTTGATCCTACCGCAAACCGCCTCATATATATATATATATATATATATATATATATATATCTACGGTACCCCTCCAATTACCGTACCATCTTCACATCCGTATCCGTCTGCATGACCGCGTAATAGGCGTCGCCCTCGCTCTCGAACCGCTGGATCGGATAGTGGTACGTCTAAATGACGGCCCTGGCTCTGGTTCCCGATTCCCGGTTCCCGTTTCCCGGCTCCGTACCTCATTCGCAGCGGTCATGTAGCCAATCTTGAGCTCAATCGCCACCGGCATCTCCGCTCCCGACGGTTTGTCGTAGTAAATGAAGAACTGGCCGGGCCTGAAAGCCTAAGCACTAAGCACTAAGCACTAAGCACTAAGCACTGAGTCTAAGCAGCCTGAGCCTAAGCATCATCATCTTCGAAAGAAGCGCCCGTACTGATTGGCAGATACAGTATCCCCTACCGTAATCCTCACTTGAGCTTCCCATCGACCGCAGCTCGCGATCGAACGCCAATGTAGTGACGATCGGCCTCGTCGCTCGAGCCCACCGACTGCAAGGAGTACGGTAGGGATACGGTAGTATGCAGTAGGTTACGAGAGATAGGGAAAAGCCTCGAATGACCTCTATAATCAAGAGCAGACGAAGCAACAAACAACAGTGAAGTTAGCCGCACTAGGTTACGATTGATCAACTTTAGACCCATTCTAGACTTCTGCCGTCGAGTCAATGGGATACGGAAGATACCGTACACCGTAGTCGGAGCATCGTGTTCGATGTTCGATAAGCTACGGTTGCTATCCATGCCTACCTTGACACTCATGAGCGAGGTTGCGCTCTGAGCCAGGGACGCAGCTCGGAACAAGCGCCTGTAGCGATCCAGCTCCTCAGCCTGAGATTGATCTTTGATCTTTGATCTTTCACATCATTCCCTACCGTATTGAAGACGACCGAGTCAATCTGAGTCGTCGGCGTGTCCCAGTCATCAGCCTGCACAAAGATAAGAGTCTCGAAACGAATCTCCCGGGGGGTACGGTACCTCCTCCTCCTCCGAGTATCGATTGGCCAGCGTAATGTACTGGGGCGAGGAGGCGGAGTCGGTGGTGGTTTCGGTGCGCGATGCTCGCCCGCCAGCCGCGCGCTTCTCACTGCGCGCCTCTTTAGCGGCAGCGATAGCCTCGCTGAGATCAGCAATCGATACCATCTCGTAGGGCTAGAATGTGAGGTTGATCTTTGATCTTTTCTGGAATGAGATTGATCTTTGATCTTTCAACTGCCGTTGTTGATTTGCAGTGCTTTTTCATTTTCCAAGTATTACACAGAGGCGATGGGTTGGTTTGCTCATTGCACGATCGGAGTAGGGATATTGATCTTTGATCTTTGATCTCTGGGCGCTTACCGATGTCCTGAATCGATCCTCCCCGTCAGAAACGGCCAGCGATTGGCCAGAAGAGTAGTCTGGGTATCCCTTCTGAGAGGGAGAAGGGATTAGGCTCCGCCCACTTTTGCATTTCCCTCACCACTTGGTACACTTTCTCCGGCCACGCAACGCCCATGCGTTTGTTCACCTAGAAGAGGATGACATTAGGCTCCGACCACATATACTGTAGCTGGGCCCCGTTGTGATACTGTAGCTCCGCCCCTTTTTGGGATACTGTAGCTCTGACCCTTTGGGTACTGTAGCCCCGCCCCCTTTTGGGTTGCTGAAACTCAGCCACGATGGGATACTGTAGCTCCGCCCACTTTGACCAACCAATTCTCCTTGACTGTTCTCTTCGACCATGTAGGTGGGAGCAGACGATTGACTGCCGGAGGACGATTGAAACACGGATCTCGATTGTTGTTTGTTTTTCCTGAATGTACGTTCACTATGAGACGGTGTCCGCATACAGTAGGAAGTGATTGGCTCAGCACGATGAGGCTAGAGTACTGTATCTTTACCGTAGTCAACAAACAAATTCCTATCTACGATATCAGGGTAGTGTACGGTAAAGCATGATGCCGACGGTATCCACAATTGAGGTACCGTAACCCTGGGATTTCGTTGCGAGACCTAACCTCCCCCATTTGGAGCTCACTTGTTATTGCGGCGCGCGCGTCGCGATGAAGAGGCCATTCTTCAGAAGGGAAAAGGGTGGAAATGAAGGGAGGAAGAGAAGGAGGAGGAGAAGGGAGAGGGAGAAGAGGACAATGGAATAAGAAATACATGTAAATTGGTTTAATTTCAAAGGTCACGTAAGCATGATTGAATCTAAATGATCTATTAGCGATAAATCGTACTAATGTTGATCATTTCCATTGATCAAGGACAACAAAGATCAGAGATCAAAGATAAATGATCAACGAGTGCACGTCTCCCCATTTCACATGCACTCTCGTCAGTCAGGGAGGCGAGAGAGTGTGCGAAACGGAGAGACGAGGAAGAGGGATAGATCACGCTACCGAAGCGTCTCTAGACCATCCCAATCGATCGCTCTCCTTCCCTCAAGATAGATCATGAGTCTTTCCCCATGTGTCTTGATCCTTCAGTGATCTTCCCTCTCCTCTCCTCTCCCCGCTCGCCCCCACTTCCCTCCTCCCTCCTCCCATCATTCAGTAGTCCATCCTTTCCCGTTCGTGCTCCCCTCTCCGTTCTCCTCCCTCCCCTTCCCCTGTCCCTAGGATCCCCATTACCGTTCCTGCTTCCCTGGTACCATGGTACCGACCGCGCCCCGCTTGTAGGAAGCACGCACGGGTATCGTACCCTCGCGCGCCCAGTCAGACTATCACAATAGGCGGGTACCATGATACCACACCTCGTTGCGCCCCTGCTTATCGTACCCTCTCATCATCTTAGATGATCAGCAGACGAGGAAACTGCTCTGCTATAAAGGTAAGTAAGCGGTTGGGGAAGGGCTCAAGGGGTTCACTTATTTCAAAACTAATTATTTCTTTCCAGAATGCGCCACTCATCGTAATCAAGGATCAAGGATCAACGACCAAAGATCAAGAGACGACTTCTGACGGCGGACTGACACCGACCCATCTGTAAGTAGGCCAACCCCCTGGCACCCGCTAGCGTATCTTTCCCTTTGCATGTACCAGCCCAGGCTATTACCGTATCCCCTGTCTGTCTTGCAGCACCCATTGTCTGTTTGAGGAAGGGGGCTCAGCTGTCTTTTGCTTAGCTCGATCCCGATTCACTCTTTTCAGATTGCGCTCGCTTCGTCGACAACGAGGGGAAGCATCAAGGATCAAAGAGCAGGGACCGAAGATCAAAGATCAAGGGACAAGGATCAAGGATCAAGACGAACAGTCAAGGATTAAGACCCTGCCTGTACCCTGCCCTGCAACCATGGATCGATACGCCTGGCACCTGGCACCGTACCCCGTCTCGATGTCATGGTACCGTACCCTTCTCTTCCGGTACCATGGTACCACACCTCGCCGTGCACTGGATACCGTACTCTCCACTTCGGGTGCCATGGTACCATATCCTCTGGAGCCTGGTACCGCGTCCCGCCTGCCGATGCGGTGGTATCGTACCCCTCCCTTCGGGCACCATGGAACCACACCTCCTGGCGCCTGGTACCTTACCTTTCTACCGATGCCGTGGTACTGTACCCATCTCTTCAGGTACCATGGTACCATACTCCTTGGCGCCTTGTACCGTACCACGTCTCATGATGCCATGGTTCCTGCTACCGTACTCTGCACTCACCCCTTGCATCTACCCCGTCCTACGTATATGATAAATTAAAGATGACATTGTTGGTTCATTTTTTGTAAATTAATAAAAAATACATAAAATGTAAAAAAAAATTGACAGAAAAAATTATTCAGAATCACAAGCGTGACACAACTCTACATAATTTTGGAATACTGTAGTTAAGGTGAGCATCTTGCGGTGTCCTGCAAAAGTTCTTATTTTGTTAATTATCGATTAATTCGCGATTTATTGTAAATCCAATGTATATTTTATGTGTATTAGGTGAATAGCCCGCTCGATATTCTATAGGGCTGTTGTTTTACGTGTTCACAGTCTCTAATCGCCTTGTAAACGCTCCCAAATTTTGCAGGGTATGTTCAGCCTCGGCAAGAGCGCCGTCGCTTGCAGCAGTCTGCTGCAGTCGTCGACTGCGGTAGCTGCAGCCACGACGACCGCGACGCGTGGCGTGGCGCGCATCCCGCACTGGGAGTACCACATCCGCTTCTCGCCCAAGGACGGCAGAAAGAGACCCGCTCAAGACGTCCTCGATCGGTTCGTATTCCTTCTTTTGGAATGTAAATTTATGTGTATTCACAAGGAGAACACGTTGAAACAAGAGAATATTGTGTAGTTCGATAAAAAGAAGCAGCATTACACCATTTCTTAATGCGAACGTATGCGGCTGGTTTGTTTGGAGAATGTTTTCGAATTATAAGTGGTGCTCCTCGTTGAAAAATCGTCGAAACGGTGTTCTTGCTGTATTTACTTTTACTAATGCTGACTATTCCAGATTCAAGCGCCTCAACAACGGCATATGGATCCACGCGCATCCCGGAAAGAACAAGGTAAGTGTTTTATTATTAAAAATTATTTTTGTGCCATTTTTGCTAATGTTGTTTTAACAGAATACGTCAATGGCTAGGTCAACATAAAACATTTTGTGATTTAGGGATACGTAACTCACTCAAACTGTGCCCAAACATCTCTTATTTGAAAGATCAGGATGCCCGGTTGTTTGACGGTTGTTTGATATGGAGATTGTGACAATAGCAGGGTGAAACACAAACTTTAAAATCGAAAATTAATGAGTAAAATTGTATAGATCCGATACGCGAAGGACGACAGCTTCCAGACGACCAGTCTGTACTACGAGACCTGCACCAAGGTGAGGGTGGTAATTCTCTCCTAAACTCGGTCGAATATCGAATGATCACACAATTGTGAACTGTTTTGCGAGTGGTGAAACTCAACTTTTGCAAGTGAGTTTGATTTTACTGAGAAGTAGTTTGAATCAAATCTTCTTTGTTCAGCCTTTTTTTTATTAATTTATGCGGTTTGCAGGAGCAGTGCTGGATGCTGGACAAGATGATGACCAAGTACTGGCTGCGACCCAAGTCAGTTTATTGTATTTATTTATTTTATAAATAGTCTTATGTGCTAATGAATTATGACCATCACACTGTAATTCTTCACCTTGTGATTTTTTGTTATATTTACGTTGCTTCTAAGCCTATGATTAACAGTATCATTCTCGGTGTATTTCTCAAGTTAATTTCCCACAATGAAATTTATCGATCATCGAATGATGAACGAATTCGGAACATTTGTGCTAGCGGTGAAACTCAACTTTTGCAAGTGAGGATGATCATAATGAGAAGATGTGATGTTGCAATTTAAACATCAACTAGCCTATGCTAAACGTTGGATAATTATCGGGGTATTTCTTAAGTTAATTTCCCACAATGAAATTTATCGATCATCGAATGGTGGAAGATTTCGGAATAGTTATGCTAAATGTGAAACTCAATTTTTGCAAGTGGCTTATTATTTTGCTTATTATTAGGTTTCTAAAAATCTTTATTGTATTTACTTTTAATATTTCCATTACAGATACTACGAGAACGATCCGTACGCGCCGTACCACACACGGCACGGCCTGAAGGGGGCGCCCCGCGTAGATGATAGAGGCACGCTCCTCAGGGAACGACCAAAGGTACGGTAGGGTGGGGTACGGTAGGAAGGGGTTATGGTTGGTAGACAGGTTTTACTGTATGGGAAGGAGTAGGGTGGGCTGTAATGGGTGCTACGGTCGTCATATGATTAATCTAGGGTGTTTTCGGTTGCTAAAGCGTGATTCCAATTTTTCTTACAATTAGTCGCTAGATGATCCGGCGTTTCAAGTTGTGTCCTAATTGTAAGTCGTTTTTTTATGCGGTAAGTCTGATGGGAACAAATAGTAATAAAACAAAGAAAAAATTACTGGATCGATAATTTCCTTGATTGCAGATTCTGCTCGAGGATACGGTAGCCGACATGCACTTCCGAGATCGATAAAGGAGCCCCCTATCGTAGTCTTCAGAGTTAGATTTCCGTGATTGTTACAGTAACTCGTTGATTTTTGTCTCTTTTTTTGTGATGAATATTGAGAAGGATAAATAGATTAATGTATGCGAAGATTATCTGTGCTTGAATGTGTGGCTTTTTCATGAGTGTTACTTGTTGTCCTTCGTCTTTGGTTGAACACTATTTGTGGTTTCCGTCTATGCTTCAAATGTTCCGAACAAAGCTGGGTGGATGAATATGAGATGGACTCTAGTCACTAAAGTGTGCGCCTTTTGTAGCCTGTTGATACCAAAGATTTGTGGTGCATTGTCAGTTCATGTAAAAGCCTATAGATAATTAATTATGATATGAGACGAAATTTGCCCGCTAAACTATTCATCAGCTTATTAGCCTTTTTGCGATACGTTATCTGATCATAGAACAATATTTCTCTCACCAGTGGATAGAGTAACAATTGTTCCCCGAACGCGAGCAATCGACTCAAGTTATTTACTGTTTCCCCGCTACGTTCCTAGTTTTTCTCACTCTAGGCGAAGTAATATTTCTCCCCACTTCCCCGGGATTGTTAGTGTCTGTCGCTACTTTCGTTGCGGAAGCAATTCAAACATGGCTTCTATAGCTTTTGCTTCACATCATCTGTCTTCTACTCACTGAGTATAGTCTGGCGGCACTAGCTTGACTAGACGGCCTTTGAGTGGGCTCTGAAACACGTGTTGGCCTCTCGATCCAGACTAGAGTTCTCATAAAGAAATGTGAAGTTGGAAGTGTTTTCGGCGCACTGATTTTTGGCTTCTGCTCTAGCTCCGAAGCACTTTCTCTTGCAATTGAGATTTAGGGTTTTACGGGTTGTCGTCTCTCATTTTTAACATACTATGACCTCTTACCACTATGACAAGTGAGAGAGTACGTGAAATGAAAAGACGATTTCCTATATTGCGAACTCTAGGAAACGCCACGTCCTCTTGTGATTGAGATCTCCACATTTTCACGTGAGCGCTTGTCTCCGCCTATTGGAATACCTGTAAACCTGTGCGACTCTTCTCATTTACTGTCTTTCCTTCTTTCCCCCACTCGTTCTTTCTCCTCACAATTCGCTCTAGAGCAGCCGAATTGCGCTCACCATATTTTTCTCTCCTATAATATTCGAGTAGAACTTTCATTAATACTCAATAATCTTCCCTGCTGTCAGGTTTCCGTTCAGTTTTGGATAACTGTTGCAGTAGACAGTCTTTGAAATGTTGAATGAATTTAGGAGAGGTGCTGAATCGATCAGTTTTTTGCCATAAACACCCTGAAAACTCAATTTCCTGTTTTAATTCATTATCACAGTAGGTCGGAATGTTGATCGTAATGTGGCGTTGGTTATGAAAGGCATTCCAGTGGGTATTCTAGTCCGCACACGGTTGCTATCATTGTTTTTCGTCTCTCTCGAATTTTTCTCACTTTGTCGAATTATCAGTCGATTCTATTCTCATCTGTTTTTTTTCTTACAGTTATGCGTGGTGTTTCGCTCAATTTTTGATATTTAATATTTTGAAGTGATAATTAAAATATAGATCACTAGCGCGATGTCCGTGACGGTGCCGGCACGGAAGCAGACGAAACGTGAGTTGATTTTTGAACATTGATCGCAAACTGATTTTACTACTCGGTTACGGTAGTTTCTCTTGGTAATTGCGCTCGCAAAACTCTTGGTGGTTGACCTCTGTGAAAGTGAAAAAGTGCGGGCTAAGCCGCTCTCGTGTTCAGCGAAAACTAGAAAGTTTCACGTAGAAAACTGCGTAAATGTTCTGCAGTTTCACGTTAGAACTTCTACCTAGGAGGGCTGCGTCTTCAGGAATAATGCAGTATTGTGGAACTAACCGGACTAAAATAACCAATAACCGAAGAATACAACGCACAGCGTGTTGCTCTGTATATCATTGTAAATTTTATGTTCTTTCATTTATATAATAGTTTTGCATACCGTTAGGCGGTTCGTATTTCGTACACGAGTGCGCAGAATGACATTGTCTGGCTGCCTCTCCGGAACAAAGAGTGCTTGCCTATTAGTGAGTGGCACTCGAGATAGGCATCGCGACACGGTTGCCTGCTTGGTTTCCCAGTGATGACGTTAGACTACCTTAACTTAGGCAGGAATCGGGGATCTGATGCTATTTCTGGTGCTAACTTTCGCTGAGGTTTTTTTGAAAATTATGCCAGATTAGTACGGAACGGCTTGTTTAATCAATATACAAAATGAGATGAATTTGCACTTCAAACATAGCTGATACGACAACGATTCTTAGAATGATGCAACACTCCGAAAGGGTTAAAGATACTAACAATTCCAAAGTCTAATTGTACAAGATCAGACAATCAACAATAATTCTTAAATCAAACAGAGTATTTATGCATGAGGAATATGATGGATGAATGTGGATGATTACACCAGCAACGGGTCCAGGTTTTGCGGCATAAGCATTCATTGGTATGCCTGTGATGCATGGAAGATAGCGAGAAACAATCGAAAGGCTCTTCCTGACTGTCTCACTGTCGAGAGAACAGGCTGAAAAGAGAGAGGCATTGCTTGAGGATCGCTGGAGAAAGTGATCTATATTCCGGTTCTGCTGCCATTCCTTCGGCGCAATCCCAAGAATGAATAGGCGAGATGACTATCTTTCCTATCTGCCTTTGTCTACTCCGCTGCACTGCAAAAGATATCCACGGGGTTGCGCAATCGATACGGTTCGATTTCTTCGGGTAGTTTTTGCTTCATGTAGGGATCCTTCCTTGTTCTCTCTTTAGCTAAATGAAGTTCTGTGTTGATCAAGATGATTATCTTTGTTACTTTTGTCAGCACGGCTTCAACGTATCGACTCATTGAAAGTGGTTATGTGGTCCTCTTTTAACTTTACTCTGTTTACAATCATCGTGCGCACAATTCAGTTCGTTCTCTTGCATTCATATAATACTTCTTATGATCCCGAAATCTTGAATTTCTACACAAAATTCATTCGAGGAACTTGAAATTGAAATGCATCCGTTTTCCTTCAAATACGATCATTCATACTCCCCCGATTCGTCATCACTACTACTATGACATTCACGTCGTCTGGGAGAATTCTCGTGCCAAATGATTCACAGCATTGATAATAAGGAAGGAATTTCCTTATCATTGCACGTCAGTTTATTCCCCTTTCCGTCCTCCCACCGTTCCGCCGCCTGTTCCAGCTGATAGGTGTTGTTTACGCTATGCATCATAGAGAAGATAGTATGCCATTCTTCAGCCCTGGAATGGGTATTGTGAAATTTCATTATTCGTTGTCATTAGTGTTCACCGTAGGTGTTGCTTGTTCCAGATGATAGGTGATGGGTACGCGGTGCATTTTATACTCAATTATTTTCTCGTTCTCATTATTGTAGGCATCACACCTCATGAGGATAATTTGTATGCCTTCTTTTTGTCATAGAAGTCGTTCTTCATTTCCTGCTCTGCTTTCTGCACTGTCAACGTCGTCGCCCTGTGCGCTCGCTTCCTTTTTCTTTCAGATATTGTGATGGGATTTCTCATTCATCAATGTCACACATCACATACCTTTTCTATCTGAGAGAGTTCGAAATGCGGGTCACCGTCTCTTCGTTTGAAACTTCATCTCTATTCTCTGGTGTGAGATGAAATGTCATGTCAAATGAAGAGACCGGTAAGTCGAATTCTATCTGAACTTGGTATCTCAATCATATCGCTATTAATCAGTCTCAGAATCGGAGCGAGCTGCACGAGTCCAAGTTTTTTTCTGAGAAAGTTTCGATATTTTCTAGTTCCGAGAGTAGCATGAAGTCAGCATCCGGAGAGTGGCTCCGATTTGGCGGTTCTTTCTTTCTTCTTCGCTGTTTAGTAGGTCAGGGCGGTATAGAGACTAGGGAGTACTGAAGAGACGCCTCTCCCTCCTTCCTCCTCCCTTCCTCCGACCTTGTCGTTCTGTTCGATCTAATGTAATAAGACGGAGAGGGAGAGAGGCAGACGCGGAGAGATTGGGGAGGTTATTACCACAACTTGTTTTCTTCCATATACTTGAGCGTCATGTTCTTTCCTCATTTGATTGCGCTCAACCTGCTGGACAACCGGAGCTAATGATCCAGAATGGTCGTATCGAATCGATTCATATCTTGTCCATTAGGATTGCTAGAGCGAATTTGAACGTGATGGGGACTCCTAGAGTTTTTCTTTCACAGTTTCCCTTCAATTCATCACTTCAAGCATCAGTGTTTCCGCATATATTCGTAAAATGGAGATCGTAATCTTGCAATCCGTGCTATCCATTGATATGGGTCAGTTAGAGAACGCAGATACGGGTTCGAGGGTACGGTTGCGGGGGTAGATCATAAGAATGTGAGTGTCCACTCCACTTTTCCTCTCCTTCCTTTTTCTTCTTATCCCATTTCATCCCTTCGTTCGAATGGTGTGTTTTCATCGTATTCCTGCTAGTTATCCTTGGTTCCAATGAGGGCCCATTCGGGGCTTTTTGGAATCATGTGGTTAGCATATTATTAGTTCATCCTTGAGGATGGTTCGTTCTATCCGAACTACTCCCTCGCTTTGGTCGTGTTTTTGCCAAACCATTCCGAGTCTGTTTTCCTGTGGTTAGCATCTCTCCCTCCTCTGGATATCCTTGGTTATGATTCGATTCGCGTGGATGGCTATTCGTTTCAAGGACTGTGTGTAAGGGTTACTCAGCACTGTGAAGGCTAGACCTACCTCGTGATGATAGCGAAGCGAGTTTTGCGAGGTTATTTTAGCGACTAACCTTTATTTTCTTCGCTTGAGATAGTGTTAAAATTCACATTACGTCATGCTGGCATCATCTGAGTAGCTTCGATTTAGCCCTTGTTTTGTTTTCCGGTTCTGTCGTTTGTTTTCGAATATGTAAGGCTGATCTATATTCGGCTGAAGAGAGCGCGAGAATCAAAGAGACGACAGTGAGAAAGGGTGTGACATTCCTCAGGACATACTCGAATTTCAACCTTCGAGAGGGATTCAGAGAGAATGAGAAGGAGAGCGCGATCCTTTGTTCGTCGCCTTGCTCTTGTGTTGCATGTGAAGGATTTTAGAAATCGATCGATCGACAATGTCTATGACCTTTCGACAATGAGCTTGTCATATCAGCATTTTTGTCAGTATTTTTTCCGCAGTTTTTCGATCCAAATAACTCGCAACGAATTCAGCCCCGCATAAGTTTCGAATTCCATTCCTTGAATTCGACAGCGATTTTGATCATTAGTAGTCTACCCATACTCTTAACCCTCTGTTTTTATTCTGAAACTGTCGTTCAAAGTGAGTTTCGAAATCCATTCCTAACACTGATCCGGCCGGAACGAAGGATTCAAACTCGTCTCCATTATCCCGTCAGCGCCTCAGTTTAGCATTGTTGTCTCTATCTCTCGTTCGGCCTCCCCGGTGCCAATCTTACTACTTGACGGTCTAACACTCTAGTCACTACGTTTGTCTGACCGATAATGGAGTACGCGTATAGAGGAGACAGACTATTACTGCCGTGCTAGTCTGTTACTGCTTGAGTAGCGGACTGGTTTGGAGCAGCGGGCCTCACCCTCCGTTACGCAAGACCTGTCATTCCGTTCATTCCGGGTCGTTCGCAGGCTGTCACATTTATCTGTAGTTTGCAATACATTCATGTTTTGCTTAGCCCCTTCCTCAGGGGAGTCGAACGATCAATCCCGCTTTTCAGTAGTAACTACAGTGGGATTCAGTAGTATGAATCCTTCCGCTAGACCCTTCCTTGGAGAATGACATCAATGATTTTTTGTCTTCAATATTTTCAAGTTTCCCTGACATCGCTCGTCAAACAGCATGGACAACGTGGCGTTCGGTAGTATGACCATTGGCAGGTGCTCAAACGACAGAGAAATTGTAGGTCAGAAACGAGCGTTCACGTACGTGAACATAATCTGTGCGTACAAGATCACAATGTTTCGTTTATATTCCCTGATCTTTTGAGGGCCCTCTAATTTTCCTGACGAATTGTCGTTTCTAGATGAAGTGAAATTATACAACCAGAACGTTATTTAATTTCAACCCCTTACATTCATAAAGCCCAACTCGACAGTAACTCTCCTTGCTCGCTTCTCGCTTTCCCACATCTCAGTTGAATATTCCCATCACTCTAGCGTCAATAGGAGACAGCGCCTGAAATAGCGAATCTCACCATTTCACTCGTTCTCTCGCTTTGTCTGACTGATGAGAGACCATGGGAAAGGAGTAGAACGTCAGAGACCATTGCTGGCAGGAGCAATACCTCATTTCACCCCTCCATCTCACACTGGCCCAAGCCCATTTTATGAATAGATCATGAGGCAGAGGCCGAGTCGAAAATTCGACAAGACACTAGTGTCTCTCTCAATTTGCCGTGATCTCTCGCCTGCGTATCGACTATTTTCCGGTACATTATCCGATCCTGGATCTTCACGCGCGAATGGAGAGTTGTCCCGTGCGACGTGTTCGATTTTTACTTGAGACTCTCCCATTTCAGCATGCTCTTTTACGAGCTGTGTTCAGAATATCTCCATTTCGGATACTCTTGAGCGTTTCTGAATAATGAAAGAGCATGTGAAATTGAGAGAGCCGACGAATTTCTCGTTGATCCTCCGTTCTATTTGATCAGACCATGTGGGAACGAGGGAGCGAGTTTGAACGCAAGAACGCGCCCCGGAACACTTCCGATATTTTCCCGTTCCGATATTTGCGCTCCGATGACGGACTGTCTGCGAAAATATTGACGAACAGTGCTTCCTAGATGTAAGAGCGCATGTGAATCTGAGACCATTGCTTCGTCAATGTTGACGCTGTAAGCTGACACATGAAGCTGCTTGAAATAGATGAGTAAATATTGTTTGCCGGCCGGTTCACTGCTCTAGTTTGCTGTTACTTTTCTCAGAGGTTACGGTTTTTTCGTCGAACTCTCTCCGTTGTGTCTGATCTCTCGCCTTGCTCTAGCTCTCCTCTCGCATATACCAGTTCACGCATCGAACACAGTAAATAGAACTGGAGAAGACGATGGCGAGAGAGTTGATCAACGTGAGATGGCGTAGAGTGGTTAGAGGGAAGACGAGAGAGTGTGTGGAGGGGAGAGAGTGCGTGGGGAAGTAAGTGGGAGACTACTGATAATTGATGGTGAACACCTCGGGAGGTGGCGGGAAGATTGACTAGTGCTGAAGCGATTGTAATGCTCCGCTGTACTTTACTTTGTTGTCTTCGATTGTTATATTACGGAAACATTATGATTTATGTTGGAAAAACTTCCCTATCTGCCCTCTCTTGGCCATGTAAGATGATATTGGTTGAACCGTACCGCAAACTTCTGAATTACATCAGATTATCACATTTGGCGCCCCGTCAACTCAAACTCATTCGCCGTTTCCCAGTACTTCCTTCTACTTCCTTCGCAATACTCACGCACATGATTCATTTTGCCGCTTTCCTCCAACACTTTCCCAGGCGCATTAGAAAATCGGCTCGAGAACTTTCGGAAGCGAACACAATTTGCCGGGCAGGCTAAGCCGCTTCGGATTCTGGGAGTAATGATATTGCTCTACTCATTTCACTGAATATCTCGCCTGTCAGATTGGGTGAGAGGCTATGCATAAAAGAGAAAGTCTTGTGTTCGATTGCTGCCATTGTAATCCGCTTTAGCCGGAGGCAAGTTCTGCATTTTTATTTGATTTTTTCGCCGAGTTCGAAGTTCATTCCACGGATTCCATAAAGAATTTAAAATACAGGTCTATGTGCGATTGTGTGGAACACGAATGGACAATTATCCGTATTCCGAACTCTAATACCGTCCCCGGAACAACAATGATTGATAGGCGGATGGATGAATGGGAGCGGACCGAGCGCGCATTAATTCGGTGGTCGCATAATTAGGTAGGATACGGATGACCCGGTCACATCCTATCCCGTTGGGATCCCCCCCCCGGCCTCTCACATCCGGGGATACCCCTGGTACCCTTTCTTGGGGTGGGGTATGGGGTCAATCCCCTCTTCTTCTCCTTCCCCCCCCCCCCCTTCTTAGGTTGATGAAGTGGCTTTTGTCAGTGGGACAGCTGCGGGGGATTCGGCCTTGCGATTTATTTTCAGAGCTAGGCAACCAAGATTTGTAGCTTATCAGCACGTAATTATCTAAATTGGAGTTATCGTCATTTTGTAGCTTGAAAGAGATCAAATATGGTATCCGGGGATGAATGATATTAGTCGCTACTTTACTCAAGTTCGAAAACAGAGTCTCACAGATGATCACTGCTCTCGAAAGAAAATTGGATTTCTTGAGAACCGCGTTCTAATCTCCGGTTCTACTATTTTTGATCTGTTGTCGTCTTGTGAAAGAGTCTCAGGCCTTTTTTGTACTAATATTTGCACTGCAATTTCTCCTGCCAAGTTTGAATGGCTTTCATAGCACCGACATTACGGTGCCTGCAAGGCGGCACAATGGGTGATAACTCGGGGCTATGAATTGAAGCTAGCAAGAGCTATTGCCCTTTAGCCCAAGCCACGCTCCCTTGGGTGTCTGTCCTGAGCGATACACCTATCGAGAATCCAATCAGTGAGAGTGGCGAGCGGCTGTTCAGGACGACTCATTTTCCGAGAAGTTGCCTCGTCTTCGTCTAGTCTCCGGTTCTCGGCGAAATGACGGCTCTATGGGAAATTTGGCACACGAGCAGTACAATAGAGTTTGCGGAACGGAGATAGTGGAAAAACTAATGGCATATCTTCCCACTATTTTGGCTGCAAGTTTCACACGATGATTTACGGTTGTTTTGGAGGCGCCAGTGGAGATGGGAGGGCGGAACGATAATAAGATGCTGCTCCGGCCACAATTTTGACTCCGGCTCCTACTAGCCGGCTCCCGCTCAAATGACGGCTCTATACAAATTTGACAGCGATCGAGTAACCGCTTTTTAGTCTCCGGCTGTGTTCGTGATCTGTTGTCGCTCTTCCTCTCTCCCCCTCCCTCCTCCTGCAGTGTTGACATTCGTGTTCCTGAGGGGCTGAGTCATTCGGAGGTGAGAGAGTGCGCGGAGGTGAGAGAGTGGCAGAGAAAACGAGTGATTGGAGGGAGTAGGAGAGGCAGCAGATATGTGACTGATCAGGGGCCGCGCCGGGTTTAATCGGTTCCCCGTCTCTCTCTCTCGCTTTCCCTTGTCCGATCAACTCAGTTTATCGCCGGATTTCGACCAATTACGCCGTTGTTGAGCCGTTCCGAAACCTTGATCAGCTTTGTCGTTTTAATAACAAAAACAACAGTAACGAATAGAAGAAATATTGTGAAAATTGGCGAAAATGTACGAGATTCTCCTTGAATTCCTAGGCTCATTCATCATTTATCTTCTTCTTCATTTTTCGCTTCTCTCGTGATACTTCGCAAGTGCCTCTGTCTCCACTATCTCAGCTCTTCTTTTGCTCCCGATCTCTCATTTCCAAGTGCTCTCTAGTCGTTTCTCTGCGCGCAGTTTAAACCGCATGAGACGGAAGAAGAAGAAGACTCGTGGGAGAGGCCTGATTCATGGCCCCGTTTTTGTGTCCTCGAATTTCGCTGTGATATTCCCAGGCACTCTTCCTTGTGCGAGATTCGCATTAGGAGTGTTGTTCAATATGCGAATTAGATGAGATCAGGGGTCATAGGTGATGTGAGATAGCTGTAATGCTGATTCCTATCGAGCAATCGCTGATGCGATTTGGCTATTTCCCCAGGAAACGAAGCCCCCTTAACAGTTTCCGTATTGAGTCAAGTGAGGAGCTCTCAGTCCCTCCTTCTTCCCTCCTCATCCCTCCCCTTCCGGGCGAGTGAAAGAGCTTAGAGGGGGAATAGTGCTCAAGAGAGACCATTTAGTGGAGGGTTTATCGGGCCGTCCCATCTCTGGAGGATTTCCGTTTGACTGCTGTTCCTGATGTTCGAATAGAGAGAATAGAATACTTGGGTTCCTCAGCCCTTCCAAAGTTGGTAGAAAGTTGAATCGCGAAGGCTTCTATTGTGAACTGTCCATGTACGTGGTATTCTGCTACTGGTCCGATAGCTTTTCTAATTGATCTAGGCTACCCGAGGCGAGGGATGGTGGGAAATGAAGAGACCCAAACTGTTGTTCCGGGGGTGGAATTTGTGTGTGGGGGAACGAATGCATTTCTATTGAAAAGGTTCCTAATCTCTCGCTCGGCTATTGAGAGCGTTCGCCCAATGGTTTGTTGAACGAACTGAACCGCCTTTTCTTCTCTTCCCCGACCGTTCTTTCGTCCCTGCAGTAATTGAACGAGAACTACGGTAGGAATCGGGAAATGACTTTATTTATTATTTAAAATATATTTAATTTCGCTTGTCCCGACGCTGGCATCATCCGCAGGTCCCAAGGGAGCGGGGGATAGAGTCTTCCCCGCGTCTCCTCCTCCCTTCTCTCCTCTTCCACTTCTGACAATTCACACAGAGCCATCGCTCGCTCTCACTCTCCCGGAAGGGTGAAAAGTCACCCGACCAGTGGAGCGATTAGCATAAATTTTACGCGCGCCAACCGATTTCACAATTTTACCTCCGTTATGGGTAGCCAGCCGATTGATCGTGCCGGGCTGTTTTGACCGATTTTCACTGAAAATCCGACAGTTTGTCATTGGGATTATCAAGGGGTCGACGGCATTGGGTGCGCACCCCCCCTCTTAACGTCAGTAAAGAGTTCTCACTTTTCTTTGAGTTTTAAAACTTCCACCCTTCTTTACTTTTCTTCTATTAGATATGTGATTTTGTGATTTCCTATTTAATTTGCCACATTCCTTCGATCTACAAACTGGGACCATGGAATATTTTACTTGAATTATGCCTAGATAGTGCGTATAATGTCTTTGTGAGAGTTCATGTATAGCCGATGCATTCTGACCTGTGAGCGACGACTTGAAATTTTGAGGCTATTATCAGAATTTTGAACTCTAATGTATAATCGACGGTGGAATTGTCACTATACATCTCCCCGTCATTCTCACCCTGATCACTTTTCGTGTGTGTGCGAGTGAATCCGTGTGACCTGTGAAATCAATTGGGAGAGGGGAGAGAGTGTGTTGATCAGAGAGAGGCAAGAGATCCAGAGACAAGCTCACGCTTCCTTGCCTAGAACGCGATAAGGATCTAGCTGATTGGACGAGAAAACGATAATCGATCCGTGCTCTCTCAATTCTGTATTGTCTCTCGTCGGCCAAACCGAGATCATTGTTCGATGGAGTGTGAGAGATGAGCGCGTGGTACTGACCACTGTAATCCGCCGTGTTGTAATGATCTGACTCTTCGTTTCGCGTACTATCTCGTCCGTTCTGACCAGCGAGATATCAGGCGATTTGGAGAGACTCCGTCCAGTACTCGTGTAATGCGCATCATTATTATGGACTATTACTTTCTACTAAAGCGTACTTTTATTCGATGGTGAACTCTGTCGTCGATACAGTATTCGGAACAAATGTTAATGGATTTTTGGCCTAGCGCTTTCTTTATGAATCGATTGTGGGAAAGTTAACGTGAGAAATTATTAATAGACCTTGGGGAAGAGAATAGGTGTACAGTATCTAGTATCCATTATATTGCAACTCGTCGTGTATACAGTTTATTGTTACTTCCTTCCCCTCCCTTTTCTCCTCCCTTTTTCTTCTTCTCTCTCTTTCATCTGTTTCCGTGTAATTGTTGTGGCGCAAGCGAGCGACAGTAGCGATGTTGATGACGCACTTTGCAATAGTATCAGATGGGGGTACCGCATGATGGAGTACTGCAGTTGAGGCAGTACGGTAATCTACGATGATGAGCATCTTCGAGCCGGTGTCGTATCTTAGTGAATCAATGTGAATCAGGTCCTTGCGAATGAAAACATTATCGCTCCCTACATTACTGCGTCTCCGAATAACTTAATTAAATGATGCAAGAATGATTATTTCTTACTCGTTCGTATAGTTCCAGAGAAATCCTCTGGCTAGCCAGGACCATATGGCTCGCCCAGTCTCATGATATTGCGGACGCTTATTAGAAACATCTGGTCGTATTTACTTCTCTGAGAAGGGAAAAGGCGAATAAAATGGGCGAATGGACCTCGTTTCTTGGCCTACAATGGTCTTGCGATCTAAAAGACCATTACTCTCCTTCCATCGTCAATCAACTAAATAGAACATGAACAACCTGGAATGTTTTGGGTTTGGTTTCGTAGCTACATTTGACCCCTGCCCCTAATCGACCAATCGGTTAGTACTACCAATAGCAATCCCCCCACCCAATTACCCTCGTCGAATAGTGACTGTCCTTGAAAGCGGTAGAGGGGAGAACGCGAGAGTTCAGTGTGTGAGACAGTAGGAGGATGGAGACGGTAGGGATAGAGAGGGGAGGAAAGACCAACGGAAATCGAGAGAGTATCGAGACGGCGAGAGTGCACGCACATCTTTCTCTCTCTCTAGTAGAACCCGCCTACCTGCCCCTCGCTCCTCCCTCCTCGCCCCTCTGCCTCTCTCTCCGTCGCCTCCCCGCGTCCCCTCGCGTTTCGCACACTTTTCAACGCGATTCAACCCCCCCCCCCCCCGTTTTTCGCGCCGTTTTCAGATATTGTTACAGTAGTGAAAGTTGCCAAATGGTAGGGGAGAAAGTGATCCTGCTTTCTCTTTCGTCTCCGGTTCCGGTTGTTCAGAGCGGGAGAGAGGCAATTAGTGAAAATCACCCGGTCACCTTTCCCTGTTTCTCCGCTCCGTCTCACAAAGGCGAAAGGCACACCACTTTTCCCTTTCCGGAGGGTCTGTTTCACTGTCCCTTTCTTTCACTTTCTGTCTATGCCCTCTACGTCTCTTACCATAGAGAGTGTACCCAAGCACCCGGAACCAGGCAAATTGCCCCGGTACTTCGAGGTGACTCTACTCTGCCTGTCTGGAACTCTACCCCGTCTTATCCTCATCCAAACATACTAGCTCGTAATTAGCAGCCCCTAATTATGAAGACCCGCCCCCTCAGGGTGATGGTATTAGAAGGCGCGCCGCCGCGCACTATACGCCGAAGAATTTGTCGTTTCATGCAGAGAGTTTCGTGTCGCCGCGCACTTTTCACGTTGCCGCGCACGTTTAATTGAAAAATTGGTTGCAGGCGTGCACATGCTGGATGCCTCGATGCTGGCGGGCGTTGCCGTGGTCCCGCCCCCTTCGCCGTCGGACGGCGGACTGCTAAAGATCAAAGATCAACCGTCGACCACCCGCGGCGCGCTGTCCATCAATAGCGGTGAGTCTACCGCACCTTTACTTCTTGCCGATTACGGTATCGCTCGATCCATGAATGACTTGTTATTGCTCCCGCGCGGCGCAACTTGTTACTTCTTTATGTTTCTGTGTCTTCCGCTCTCGCGCGCTCTCTCGATTTTGCGTTGTCTCTCGTCGATAGATTGCTGCGCGGCAACCATTCCTGTTCACTTTTTGATGTGAATCTCGATGTCTCTCTCACTTTTGCATTGTCTCTCGCCACTTGTCTCTTCGACTTATCATTACGCGCACTTTTCGCCGCTCGGCCGCGCACTTCCCCGGCAGAAGAGTACAGTACAGTACATCAGTAAATCCCCAGTCATCATAATAAGTGGTTAGCGCCGACTTTTCATCGATGGAAGGGATGGAAGAGAGCGGCCAGAGAAGCGAGAGCGCGCGATTCACTCGCATCTTGCCCATTATACCACAGCCGATCCGGTCTCTGGATTGATCTGAGCCTTTCTTCCTCTGCGTCTCTATCTCTCACTCCATTTCACCATATAGTTCCTCCTCTTCCTGAGAGAGGGAATCCCGCGAGCGCGCGTGTGATCGAATTGCACATAGCCAGTATATGTGAATGGTAGAAGAGGGGTACCTAGAGGCTAACAGGAATGGAATGGAGGGTTGGACAATGCAAGAGAGTACTTCCTTGCCCGTGGCAGTGTACACTCGGCCGGGCGCAGGTGATGGCGTTTTATGGCTATTTGAAGAATTCATTGTTAACGCTGTGTCCCTTGGAAGGAATATTGTTGGTATTAGATGGGCTGAGAGTGAAGCAATTTGAGGGAATGAGATGTAGAAACCTCGAAAGTTCCACGTGCTTGGCCGTCAGCTGTTGCGACTTTTTGTGAAAGAGGAAGAGATCCGAAGATTGAGGGAAGGCTAGGGTTACATCACGTTTAAGCTAGGGTGTTTGAGATCTTTGTTGGAGATTTTGCTAATTTTCATCAGATACATCGTGGAGTTCGATTTCGAAACGCGGGGGTGCGCAATTCATACGAACTCGTTGCTAGGCTACGCTCCACTGACGCACGCATAGTAACGTGAAAACGAGTTGGAGCGATGCGGGGAAAGAGGGAGAAAATAAGTGAAAAGGGAAGAAAAATAAGTCGATCTGCGTAGGTTCTCACGCGCGAGTCCGCTGGTTGACTGGAAATACAAATTAGCAGCGTTTTGCGATCGTATCGGGTTATGTTGGGAAGGAGGAAACATGCATAGATATTGCTGCTATTTTTGATGTGCAATTGAGCACTCAATCCGCCTTGTTGTGAGTAATAACTATAGGCGGTGAGTAAGCAGGGGAGACGGTCACAATAGCACACACAACTCGCCCCGCGGGCATTGCTCATGATATCCAAACCGTGTATGTATGTGTGCTCTAGTCCCCATGTCTTCGCCCCTCAAGTGAGTGGAACTAAGCCCCGCGCGACGGTATTGTCCAAGGAGGCTCTCTCAATCTTCCATGCTCTCTCGCACCTCGGATTGACAAGAGAACATTGCGAAATGAGTGGACTGACCGACGAGAGACAATCGGGGAATGGAGACCATAGTGTTCCCGGAACACCTAAAAAGGCTACCGTCCTGCACCTCTCGCTCCCTAAGGGGATTCCAATCAGCTGAGCGCCCTTCTTTCCTTCTCTGGAACTCCTTCTGTCTCTCTCCACAAGGGAAAGGCGCTGTGGTGACCACTTGAAATAGTCGCCGAGGGTCTCCCCTAGAAGGAGAGAGAAAGAAGCAAAAGCATGAAGGGTAAACAGACAAAACGGCCAGACGGAAAGTAGTAGTAATAGGGTGGCGATGTCTGAACAGCAATAAGACTGGCAACAATACAGCCGATCTTGAAGATTTGCCTTGGTGACAGTGCTCATTAATGTGTATGAAGTTCAGTGAGTGGATCAGACAATAACTTGCTGGTTGTAAAACCGCATTGATAATTTACAATTGAAGTGGAGTTATTCCTTTTTGTTACGCGATTGTTTTGCCACGTGCTGGCGAGTGCCCGCAGAACCTATGTTTGTAAGCTCATTGGCGATTGATATTCAGCAGTGGGCGTTGTATGGTGTTTGTTTCCACGCTGGGGTTTTCACATAGTAGAATTTTGAATCACAAGCGGCTCTTCATTGTTGAAATTTTTTGTGACTTGGGTACATTCCTTGTTACTGTCTGCAGATCTTTGATCCACAAAAGCTAATTTATTAGTCATATTAGATATCAAATGTTGGCCCAACGGCTCGGCCACGCTATACTATGGCGAAGTGTCAGGCGTTTGGCGTCGGAAGTTACTATCTCTCCATTCCACCTGGTCCTTCGATGGTTAGACAAGGCGAGAGATCAGGGGAAAATGAGAGAGCCAGACAGGCTCGGGTGACTCAGGTGCGCCGGTGTTTATGTTAGGAAGGGAGAGGCGCGCGAGTAGTCGCCGATAGTCAATGGGAAATGGAGAGAGTGAGAAGGGGGATGAGAAGTTGCCATGGACGCGATGATGCGGTGTTGTGTGTGAGGGGGCGAGCGAGAGGAAAAGGGCCAATTTTGAGAAGCGCATGGCCTCGCTCTAAAAAGTACTATTGACGCACGTGTTGAGGACGTTAATATTTCCGCTTACACGACCGCTTTTTTTCCGCTTTTGTTCCTGATTGCTTTCCCAATCTTTTCCATCTATGTCCATTTGGAAATGTTCGATGCTAATTGAAGCATTATCTCGTTCAAATGCTCGTGTTTATGAAATATCGTCTGATTTTGAATCATATCCGGGCTTCATCATCATCTGTTTGTCTGTACAGAAGCCGTTTGAGGGTTCAATCAATCATTTTAGCATGCGAAGATCTGTTTGACCATAATGGTTGGGAAATGATTTCGACAGCGCACTTGCTCTTTTTTGGATTAGACTCATCGTTTAAATGCCTCGATGTTTGGCGAAATCGTTTCGCAGTTTCATAATCGCAAGCTGCTATAAACTTGTGAGACCGAGAGGAGAATAGACTTGAAAGTGTTCAGCCAAGCATGCTCACACTCAAGAGAGACGGGAGACACTTTTGAGAGGGCTGGCTGAGAGGCAGGCTGGCCGAGTTGAATGGAACTATTGTTGCTGGGTTTGTATGAGAGGGAAAGAGGGATCATGGTGAAGGTTGAAGTTCCGTAATCGGAGCTGAAGAGCTTATACGCGTGACAAGCGTGAGAGATCCGCGTTTGAAGCGTGAGACAACCGCGAATTCCCCTCGGCGCGCGTAAGGGAGTTAGGCAAACAGGGGGAGCCATTCAGTGCGGAGTTTGATAAGGAATGAGGAAGTGGGACAGGGAATCTGAAGAGAATCTGCATGGAATTCGGGAATCAAGGAAAACTGGAAATCGTAGTTCGGTGAAAATGGGGAGCATGAAGCGAAATTGACGTGATCGGCTTTAACTAGCAGTTAACGCGATACCGAAATCAGCTTTGCCCTTTAAAAATCGTGCCTTTATTATGAGAAAAAATACCCGATACGCGATTGGAAACATAGGCATTCATCGATCGATACTGTAACCACTAACTACCGTAATCTCCCTGATTATCGATTTTCTCTCCTTGCAGACTCGTGCACGGCGTCCGATTCGTGCGTGGGCGACCTGGACGACGTCGGCTCGTCGCTCGGAGGAGATGAGCGAGAGGAACCCGGCGATGACTCGTCCGGTTCGTAGCCTTTGATCTTTGGTCTTTGTAGTTTGTAGCTTGATCAGGGCAGTATATCCTTTTGAGGATATTGCCGTATCGGCTCAAATTCTTGTTAGTTATTGTTTCACTGGGTATAATCTTCGTTTTCGCGTGTGAAAAAATAGTAGTGCCATCTGATTTTAGCCCGAGCACATTCCTCGAGAGAGGTCTTGTGAATCAGTGTAGTAGATGAGTCATAACAGGGGCGAACTCTGGATGTGTGATTTAGTCAGAGCGATTAAGAGAGTGAGTCATAGGAGGATAACTGGTGGATGCTGTATAGCGAGTGATGATGAGGGTAGCTAAAGAGAAACCAAGGATCGAAAAGAGTTCATTGAATAGACAAACGTAGCTGGCAGTGAAATGTTTGTGGGTTTTATGTACCCCCCCCCCCCCCCGAGTTCTCTGTTGAGCGAGAACCCTTCGAACACACCAGCGATCAGAATCTCAACATTCATATTTACCCTTATCTCTCGAGCGAAGTACTGACTTTGTAGGGGTTACATGAGGGCAAGGAGAGAGAATACAGTCTGATCTTTGATCCATCATTCACGGAAGGCGATTTACTAGTTTGTGGTCTGTAGTCTGACTTTTGGTCTTTGTTTTGGCAGAAGAGGACTAGATTTTAGTCTGATCTCTGATCTTTGATTTTTGATCTCTTCCAGAAGAGGACACGTTCCCGTCGCTGGACCCCCGTCATCTGAACGCCGTACACGAGGAGCTCGAGAAGCTGAACATCGCCACCGACGTCATCAACAAGCTGGAGTTGCAGCTGGACGGAGCGAGGGCCGCGTTCAGGTTGGTGGAATTTGATCTTTGATCTTTGTAGTCCGTAGTTTGATCGGATAGAGCGATCACAGAAGAAACGTAGAAACGCCTGGGAGATGTCGATGACAGGCGATAGTTCAGGATGAGGGGTGGAAGATGTTTTCGTGATTATTAACAGTGATTTTTTTCTTGGTTTGTGAACGGTATTATTAAAGCTGGTGTGTAACTGATGTTATACTACATACATATATGCGCGGCGAGAAAAAGTAACTTGAGCGCCCCGTTATTTGTCTCACATTTGTCCACCTCTCCTCAGGTACTAGTAGGCTTCTCTCGGTCTCTGGCGTCTCGCAGTTTTGCTCGCTATCTAGTCATCACTGGACCGCGCAATTGCGAGGGAGTGCATAGGGGCTCGTGAGACAACGCAACTATACTAAAAAGTGCAGGGCTATTTTCGGGGCAGTATCGATGATTGTTTGGGTAGTTTCCAAGAAGAAAGACCCGTCTCAATTAGCTCCTATTTGGGATCGACCCTTTGCTCCCGTATTTGTCACGCGTTTGCGAGAAACTTCTGTTTGCTTCTTGGGGGAGATGTGAGAGGTTGGAGTTGGATTGTGACCTACCGCAGAAATCGATAATTGATAAGCCGGAAAGTTCCGTAGCTGAATTTTGTAAGCGTGTTAGCATTGTGCCTGCAAGGTGGAGAACAAAGACCGAGGCGCGTCTAGAATGCTAGGAAGATAGATCACAAACTGGACGCTCTAAGAGGAACTAAAGACGGCGCGCGAGCACCATTCAAGGGCCACGTTGTCCGCACAGAACCAGGAAGTAGAAACCGAAAGGCGGCCCGGAACGGAAGATTACGGTAGAATTATCGAGATCGATCGATTTCAGGGAGATCCAGGGCAGCTGGTCGGAGAAGCTGAAGGAGCTCAGCAAGAAGTACGGATCGGCCATCGCGAAAGCCCGACCGTACTACGAGGCGAAACTGCAGGTACGGTAGACAGGCTATCGATGAATGACTTTATTCGGGGAGGACGGTAGACAGCAATCGAGTCGTGACTTTATTTGGCGACTACGGTAGGAAATCCTGCAAAAATCGTTCCCGCGTTCGGCTCTCTTGCGAAATGCAGCCAAAAGTTTGCACAGATGGACGCCGGGGTGACCTCAATGGTCGGATTCTCTCGATTTCGCGTACTCTCTCACAGAGTCTGACCGGCGAGAGAGCAGGGGAAATGGTGAGAGCCAGACGGTGGTTACCGATCGAGTAGCGATCAGAAAGGGATCATCAGACGGAGGGTTGTTGTGAAAAAGGGGGGGGGGTGGGAAATAATAGCAGAGGGAGTCAGGAGAACAATGTCATCCATTAATTTATTTACATTTCCTTGCGAATGGATTAACAGTATTACTTAAGTGTTTAAGAAACGGAGTATGCCAATGATTTTTGTCAAGAATTTCGAAAAGAGGGAACCGAAATGGTGTTTTCATGATGTAGTTCAATTGTTCCAATTGACCGCATCGCTTGTTCCCGATCTGTGACCAGCTTTCCGTCTTTCATCCAACAACGATCTGTACCTCCCGAAGAGCTCTCTGCCCATTCAACGTGCTCACTCGTTCCCTGTACAGGACGAGAGCGTGTGGGTGAGGAAGAGACATGCCCCCTCCTCCTCTCATTCATTTGTTGTCCCATCTCCTTCCCTTCGCTTTCTTCTTCTTCTTTGCTTCCTTAGAAGCCGATCACCACCCGCGAGCCTAAGTAGGAGAGCAAAAAGGAGGGGATTCCCGGGGTGGAATGGAACTGACCCATAACAGAATACATCTTGAAGGTGCAATGACCAGAAATCAGCAAGAATTCAAAAAGAGGAAGCATGCGTGGTTAAAACGACTATGATTGATGTGAAGTATCCATCACTTCGGAGGCGCGTGGCTTTTGATTGGATGGGATGGGATGGATGAAGTCGTGGAGAGCCGAGTGTGTAAGGCAATAGAAAAATGGCCGACGACGAGAATTGAGCGGAGGAGGAAGAGTCAGAGGAAGATTTATGGTTAGGAGAGGAAAGAAGAAGCAGAGATTTCGAAACCGATCAGGCCTTGGAACGAGGGATTGAGCCCATGGAAGAAAAGGCAATCGAGGAACAGGCACATGTCACATATGACTTGCAATTTATTTCGAAACCCCACCAACCGAAAGATGTTTGGAAGCTCCCGGGCCCGCCAAATATTTACCTTACCTATAGCAAGCAAAGTGTTGTGCATGACCACTCTGTGTGTTTGTTGATAACTGCAGGACGATGATTGTATGTTTTGATTGCCCAGCGGAGAGAGGAGGGTTGTGAAATGGAATGTGGCGGTTTATGATAGGGAATACCCAGGGAGAAGAGACATGCAAATCCGGGGTTATGATAGAAGGAGAGTAAATCGCCCCGGATTAAAGCGTAGGCGAGGCGTAATCTCGATATGCGAATCCGGGAAGTGCCAGAGATGAAATGAATTTTATTCGAAAACTATGGAGTGTTGAATGCTTCGTGGTTGGGCAACATTCTGGCCGGCGCACGTATTCTATCAACTTTGAACGATGAACACGTGAAATGAAATGTAGACGCTATTTGATTTGATAGACAGTTGTCAACAAGGAACAATATCGAGGAAGTGTTGAGAACAGGGCTCCTGTTGTGATTGAGTGTAGGCGAAATTGAATGACATAGTGAGAATGTTGTCGCAGATTTTGGTGATGTTGTTCGCACTTGAATGAAATCTTTGATCAGATCGAAGTTGGAAAAGAGGCGATTGAAGATCGTTAACCTCTTGTCCCCGTTGAGTTCACTTGCCCAGAAAGGGATAGTGTCATCACATAGTGAACGCTGTCGAATATGGATCCTTCTGGATTGTTGTTATAGTGTCAGTTGTTTAGGGTGTGTAGTCTGTGCGGGGTTAATGAACATTCACTCTGGATTGTGAGTGTAGTGAAAACACTCCTCATTCCACACACTATCTTGCCGTGCCTGATAGAGAGATTAAAAAGAGTAAGGAGTGAAAGGTCGCGAATGACGACACTGGACAGGCAAGAGGGGTGAAACGTTATCACCGAGGGATGGACCGAAGAGGGACCGCGATGATGATGTCAAGGTGGTGCGGGTATACCACACCTTCCGGAAGGTGGTAACGTGATCATCATCACTGATCTGCGTAAAAGTGGACACAGGCATCATGGATTAGTGTTTTCGAACCAGTTGTTGATGCAGTGATAACATGATGGCTGATCGACATCTGAGTTTCATTTGTAATCCCGATTTCGTCATTATACTGTTGATCGACATGGTGTGTTGATTTTGCCCTCAAGCACGCACGCGCGATACATAAGATGACGCGGCATTTGAGAAATCGTGTGACTCTCTCATTTGGCGATGCTCTCTCGCTGCTCTGACTGACGAGGGAGGATGCGAAGTGATGAGACGAGACCAGTGCTCGCTCGCGGGATGGACCGGTTAGAGCAGGCGCGCGAGCTTCACCTCTCAGCTGAAAAAAAGCTAAGGGGGTTGAGGGAGGTTAGTCTATGTGTTTTTTGCATGCTCCATGGAGCTAGAGCGGCCGTGATGGAGCACGGGGAGCGAAGAAATCTTTACTGATTGGATGAGGTGAGAAGCAGATGCTCCGTGTACAAATAACACAGCGGGCAAATACGATAACTGGTTGCGGGGTGAGGGTTGATGGCGATGACAGGATGTGGGAGTTCTTGATGATGAAAAGTGTCTCAAATAGTTTTGCAATACACAAAAAGCAGGAAAAGATCAGCTGACATTATGGGCAAGGCCAGAGGCTACCGGCCGAGGTGCCATTAGCACAGAAAGGACAGCGATGACGAAAGAACGCAAGGTTGAAAGAGCAGCGAAAGAATGTACTAGATAAGAAAGGAATGCGGAAATATTGAGGGATCGAAAAATCGATATTCGGATTACGGTATCTTTTCCGTTCAGGAGCGCCGACTGCGTGAGGAATCGCAGCGCGCCGCGATCCGCTTCGAGCGCGCCTCCAATCTGCTCGCGGTTGCGAAGCAACAGGTACGGTAGCTATTGATTATCGATTGATAATTGCTTTTTTTTTCGAAAAATAAAGGATACTGTGATTTATTATCGTTTTCCAGGTGTCCCTTACGCAGGACAGCCTCAACCGCCAGAGCACCGTGCACCCGGAGTGCCTCGAGGTACGGTATCGATCTCTTGGGATACGGTAGTTATCGATCGATTGGATCAATGATGGGGTCAAAGGCAGCCGACAGTGGTGATTTACGATGGAATGAACACGAAATGAAAGAGAGTTAATCACTTAGTTCGCCGTCTTTTCTCTTTCTTCTTTCGTCGCTTTTACGACCATCGAAGAACTTTGAGAGCATGTGATCATCCAACCAGTTGTTACTATTCGCGGAACTTACATTGATCACAAGTTTGACCCAACACGTGTGACCGGCTGAACTACCGTAATCCTGTCGATTCAGGTGCTCAACCATCACATTCTGCGCGTGAGCGAGGCGGAGAACGAGCGGGCGGCCGCCGAGGACGCGCACTGTGCGCTAGCCCGTCAGATGCTCAGTCTCGCAGGTACGGTAGTCGCACGGCCGAGGAGTATCACGAACTGATTTTTTGTGGTCTCTGTAGTAAAATGTCATTTTTTCATGAAGATGGGTTACGGTAGATCAAGGGCTCGATCGCAAACTGACTAACGACCTTCCAGGCAGCATCTCGGCTCAGGAGAAGGAGCACCGATCGGCGATCAAGAAGAGCCGATCGTACTTTGACCAGCGACTGGAGTTCTCGCGAGTGCTTGAGCAGCAGAAGGCCCTCATCCAGAGGCTAGAGACGGAGGTACGGTAGATTACGGCGTTATCGATTATCTAAAATAAGGTACTGCAGCTTTTGGTAGGAGAAGTTGTGACGGAGGTGTTGTAGATATCGGGTGAGACTGTGGTACTTCTGACACTATGGTAGATTTTGGAGATAAGGATACGGTAGCCTTTGGTGGGATACTGTAGATCGATATTTGCCTCACCTACCGTAATCCAGGTGCGCCAGAAGAAGTGCGACTACACCACGTCCCTGCGAAATCTCGAACGGATATCGGATTCGATCCACGAACAACGATCGATCGGAGGCATCTCGAACGCCAGCTCGGCAAGAAGAGAAAGAGGTACGGTAGGCGCGGATAGTGTAGTGTGCGTGGTGCAGTCAGAAAGAACAGAAGGGACAAAGTGCACCCGAGGCACCAGCTTACACACCACGAACGCTTGCAGGAGCACTGGCCGAGTCCGAGCCGGCTGGCCCGCCACCGTACCAGCCCACGGCGCCGCCCGCCTATGACGCCCATCACTTTGAGGAGGACGACCAGGTACGGTAGTGGGGAGTAGGGGGCGATCGAGGAGTGACTTTATTTTTCGATTTCGTTAAATGGGCGCTCTAGCATGTGTAGTAGGTGGTGGAGGATTAGAGGTGAGTACGGTAAAGTGTGGTGCAGTGATAGCTCTGCACTGTAAGCACGGTATTGTAGAGATTACGGTAGATTAGGGTAATCGATAACCTACCGTATCTCAGGACGAATCGCTGGCGCCCGTGCTGTCGATGATCTCGGAGGAGACGGCGGCGGATTGGGAGGAAAAGACGAGGTACGGTAGTATCGATTGATTACGGTAGCTTCTATCGATCGATTGATCGCAAACTGACGTTTTTACTTGAGAGTTGGGCGGTGGTAGTGGATTACGGTTGCTTCTATCGATCGATCAATCGCAAACTGATTACCGTAATCTACCGTATTCTCTCAGGCGCTCGCTCGGCACCGGTGTCATTCTGATCGCGCAGCAGCTGATGGGCGGCAAGCCGAGAGAGGAGAAGCGAGACTTCGAGTGAGTAGTACGGTAGGAGCACGGTGGGTAGTGCTCGAGGTATGGTTTTATTTTATTTTTTAGCACATTTTGAACAGGGAATCATTTTCGAAAACAGAGACTATCGAGGAGTGAGCTAATTTCCGGCTACCGTACCCAAATCCCTGTTTCCAGCCTGGTTGACTCCCAAACGGACGTCTCCTATCGCACATCGCTGCCGCTGTGCACTCCCCCGTCCTCCTCGCAGGCATCCGGCGACTCCTCTGAGGTATACGGTAGCCCCATTATCGATTGATTTGGGAGGGAGATGATTACGGTAGCTGTATCGAACGATGAATCCCTGTTGCGTTCATCCGTGGGATCGATTAGATCAACGCAAGGTAGAAATTCGATACCTGGTACAGTAAAAGATTCCTAATACATTTAGGGACAGTTGCAAACCACAGGATGAGTGTGTGGTAGAAGAAGATTAATTCCTGTTACAGTAACCCAAACATCTACCGTAATCATCAGGTGTCATCGCTCGCTTCCGGCCGCACGGGCATGGACGACGAGCAGCTGGCCGGAATGCTGCGCTCCCACTCCACCCTTATCCAGGTACGGTAGGCGCACGCGGTTGCGCCATCGAGGACTGATTTTTTTCGAAAAAATGTGATAAATACGCAGCTTCCTATGAAAACTGACTGTATTTGAAAAATTGTGATAAGTATGCATTTAGCTATAAAAACTGCGTATATTCGTAAGATTATGATACAGTTGACTAAATGCAGTTGACTATCGGCAACTAACTTAATTTCTCAAAAAAAATCGCGAATACACGCGCATTTCTTGCAGGAAATCAGTGTTCGAAAAGTCATGTCAAAAGCATTTTGCCGTCGGGCACCTCGACCTATTTTTTCGGGCACCTCGACCCTAAAAAAATTGAAAATAATTTTGGCCGCCTATATACTTTACTAGCATTGTGTAATAATGAATACGTTCATCTAAAACCTATCGGATCATATCGGATCATATGCCACATTCGTTATATTGGCTTGTATCGATTTTGACATGTGATCTGACATGACCAATTTTTGTGAAACTTTGAATGTACGTAGTTTATTTATTTTTGAATTTTATACCATGCGGCAGATTGAATCGAACGTCTGGCAGTCTCTACTTTTTTTGAAAAAAAAATTAACCATATAGTCAAGAAATGGCTGAGAAAGGCACCTCGACTCACTTGACATGTGCAATTTTAGCGCCAACGAAAAATTAAAAGGTTTTGATTACGGTAGTTTTCGCAACGGAGAGATGCTAGAGCACTTGAAATTCAACTTTTCGGGCACCTCACCTAATTTTTTCCCGACCTCGTCGGGCACCTCATGTCAGTTTTGACATACTTTTCGAACACTGCAGGAAATCGACGCGTCGCTGGACCGCGTCTCGTCGCACTTCAAGCGATCCGTCTCGGACGCTGACCCCGAGTCAGGCATCGAGTGCGGCGGCGCCCACTAGACCTACCTCATCGCCCCTCCCCACCCCCTCGACCACCCACCGCGACGCCGCCCGTCGCACCGCATGCGCGAAAACGCGCGTCAGCGGTGCGCTCACGAGCGGCGCCTCGCGCAGCCGTTTGGTGCTAGCTGCAACCCCCACCCGCCCTTGATTATTAACTGAATCTCTATTATACGCTCGAATTATATTGCCCATATACTTACGCCTCTACCCACCACAATTATTTCGGTCTCAAAGACGAGTAACTAGCCCCCCACCGCGCAGTAAGAGTTTCCCCATTCGCTATATCTTTCAACCCGCCCCAACCCGAGAGAGATTTGTTGTACAGTAACCCCTCCCCGCCCACCCATTATCGATTCCGTTCCGGTCAGTAGTTGGAGTTTGATACCTCGCGCCTTACCGTATACAACCTCACACCCCACACCACACCGCCCAGATCTAATCCATATGCACGTATATTCTCGATTTTATCCGTACCGTTCGTAGTTAATCAATCCGTATATTTTGTGCGTCGTCTCAGTTTGCCCGATACTTTATTATTCCTGATCCTACAGTAGCCCAGTTGATTGCCACCTCGGTCGCCACACGGGTAGATCGACCCCTTCAAGCCCCTCCCTCGATAATCTGTAGATTACTGTAGCTCCGCCCCCTATTGTAACACGTTAATACATAGTCGTAGACTAGCGCTTGATCACTTGCCCTCGTAAGAAGTCCCACCGCGATCCCGTGGGATACGGTAGCCATACCCCTCCCCATTGATTCTTTCTCGATACCGTACACCCTCGCTTCCCATTGCCAGTTTGCCCCCCCCAACAGCTTGATAACCTGTAACCTACGGTATACACTCGAAGAATATTGTGATTTCGTTGCCGATCAATCGATATTCCTGAATGGCGATTATCGATCGATTGGTACAGTATGCCCCTTCCCCCCCCCCCCCCCCCCGTCCCCTCTAACGCACTCACCACTCAGAAAGGTACAATTGTAACAGTTCCGTGCTACCAAGCGAAAGCTCAATGTAAATGAAGTGAATTCGCGAATAAATTGATTACTTTGACGGACTGGAACACAAATCAGAGAAATATTTCACATACCATACAGAATCCAGACGAATATATTCATCGCAACGTAAGATTGTACAAACAAGATGATGACGTAGATTAGTAAGAAAAACACGCTTGAATAATAATCTTGAATAACTGCTACTCATTATGAATCGTTACTACGCTACACGGGCTTTTCCACTCGTTGAACCCGAAGTACCTAGAAGAAAACATAGTGTTGCTTACGTCATCAGTAAGCAATTCAATTCTCACCATTCGCCCCTGCCTCCATCTCCATCCAGCACAGCCGAGCGTCAGCCATTGAGCACGTCTGTAATGATTCTGCTTCTCAAACGTCAGCTAAAGTAGAGTTTCGCTTGGTATTCTCGCTCTAAGGGAATTGAGACCGCATAGGAGCTTCGCACATCTCGCCAGAAAGACATATGAGAAGGGAAATAGAGATACGGGCACTTCTCTGTTTCTTGGCGCACCTTTTCTCGCAGAGTATTTCCTCCCTATCATTATCATTCTCTAGCCCCTTCGCATTCAGACCGGGCTAAAAACAGAGAAGTTCCGAGATACGTTACAACCCACCTCTCCCTCCTGCTCCCTTAGATGTAACTCGTGATCGACTGCCGAGTGAAAGAGCCGACGGCAGGCGAGGCACTCAAGCCATTGCTGATCGTGCTGAACGAAATAACTTGCTTGTTTGATATTCTGTCTTATTAAAAAGGAGACATGATTTTGGAGATGAAAAGAGTAGGGAAACTGCTAGGAAGAAGTTAGACAAGAAAGCTTCAGAAAGCCAGTAATGCGGCTGGATGTACAGTAACTTGTTTAAACTTCATTATTATTTATTCGCTATTCCGTTACGCGTGGAACAATGAGCTACTACTCAAAATCAGAGAGGGGGAGTGCTGCCTGGATATGTATGTTGTCTCTTGAGACTTGAGCGCGTCTGCCCGGTTAGCTCAGTCGGTAGAGCACCAGACTCTTAATCTGGCTGTCGCGGGTTCGAGCCCCGCATCGGGCTTCAAATCTTTTGCTGTTCGAAGGGTTCTTTTGCAGATCGCTGTATGTTCCCGGCCATGTGCTTTCTTCTGCTCTACATCACACCTCTATCTACTGGTATATTCAATCAACGCATCCAATCTACCGTCTCCGATATCATAAAACATCTACAGTACCCAATCCCTATAATCTGATGGTCTACCGTGCACGATACAGTATCCCCATTTACTGTACGAGACTCCTGCAATAGCTACAGTATCCCAATCTACCGTACCCCTCCCTTCCCATACCCAATCTCTCCTCGTCCCTCTCATCTCCTGCTCGTGTGCTGACCACATGTGCACCGCGAGGTCACTCGGGGACGGGCACATTTCCTGAAATGTAGTATTTTACTTTACCGCGTTACTCAAACTTTTCTCCGAGAACATGAAAACTTCCTGCACTCGAGGTTTTTATCCGGATTTGGATAATTTTAGCAATAAAGACCGGGTCGTCTGGGGATAACAAACTGCCAATTACCCGCAGCTCTCCTTCTATATCCCCATCCCGTTACTCTCGCGCCTAGCACACGCTTAGATACTGTCAGCTATGATGCACTATGATGCTCACCCCGCTCTCCGACAGCCCATCTCATTGGTCTTTCTCAGTACGAAGCGATCGCCGTCCGAGTAGCCAGTCGGATCCTGATTTCAGTTATTTGATTTTAAAATCACGTCCACAATTTCAATTCGAAAGCAGGAATTATTGTCTTCCATGCTCACTACAAATCGTATAATTAAGGAAGAACGGCATGTTTATTACAAACGGAATGGAACAATTCGTCTATACTCAACACACTTGGAGCAAGTGTCCGGGCCCCGGTCTAATAGCATTTTAAATTGTTTTTTTTGTTGAAAAATTAACTCACAAACGTTGCCAGTCTTCTAGCCTCTTGCTGTTCCATTTCTACCTCATCTTCATCCTCCACCTGTCCCTCCTAAAATGAGAATAACGACTGTCTTGATAATGCCGTTTTCAGAAATAGGGATGACAAGATGAAGAATCCATCTCTTCATTCCTCACTCTCGAGTGCGAAGCAAGGGGATGGTTTCTTCATCTTTACAAGTCTAATGTCGTTATCAAAACATCAAAAAGTGTTATTGGATTTATCATACTACCTCTTCTCCATCCATCTCTCCCCGATCCTCCTCTCTCTGCTCCTCCTTCACCACTCCTCCACTGGCCAGTAGCTCGAATTGGGCTGCTGGCAGAGCCGGACGAGAGCCGGATTCCGTCGAATAGGGACCAGTTTGAGGGGTCAGGTTGCGCGCATTTGGCCGCCCGCGCACTCTGCGATACTGTACAGAGACAGCGCCAGATGCCGGCAAATATGAGCCATGCGACGCAGCATTAGGTCGCCCGCGATTTCTGCGCCATTGCGGTGCTGCGCCCGAGTTTCCCGGCTGCGTCTCGTCCGTCTCGGGCGGCAGCTGCGGTAGGTCTGCGCGTCCTCCCGGCATCTCCGACTCATCCTCGTAGTATACTGGCTCCTCCTTCACGTCGAATACCTGGAAGGAGGAGAATTTACGGTTTCATGCACATTACATAGAATGGTTTCTGTTAATACAATAATTATCCAAACAATCTGTTTGCTGTTCGGTTTCACGCTCATTACAATTGCTCAACGTTGGCTCGTCACACAATAAACCGGCGTATTTCACGAGATATAGTAAACCAAATTGACTCTAATTTTAAACAGTCAATCAGGGATCATTCAAACGCGAACTTTCCCGCTAAGAATGAAACCATTCGATCTCACCTCCTCCTTGACCACTCCGCTCGCCATCGGGTCCATCCATCCCAGGGCGGGATCGTAGATGTCGCCATCTGCACATTGTTAATCATAATGACATTCTGGAGAATAATTATCAAACTAATCTTCCTCAAAATGCTTCGGTTCGCACTCCAACAACATAGAGAAATGCTTCGATATCCCACCTCGCGTCTCCTCATATTCTCGTCCACCCGTCAGCTGCTGCGTTTGAGTAGCACTTGTCGAAGCAAGAGATCATGAAATAATTTTCGCATTTTTACAGATTTGTAGATTTTACCGAATTGAATCTCATTAATGTTTAACTCAAACCTCTACCAGCCAGGAACGTGTCGCTCACTCCCCATACTGCGGTGTTTCTGTCTCTCTCCCTCCGATTCGTCGTTGCCAGCAGAGAGACACGAATGGCATCGAGCAGGAATTCTGGAAATATGCTTTATTTTTATTATACATTTTTAGCAAGTGAAATGAAGAGGCCGATTCTTCATCCTGACTATCATCCCCTATGAACAATGAGCCTCTTCATTGTGCTTTCTCACCACTCTGACCGATCAAAGCTCGCGGAGTGAAAAGACATTCTTCATCCTGACAGTCCTAAACTAGACAGTCTCACCTCTCCCTCGCCTGCCTCCTCTCTCAGATGCACTCTCAACGCCGTCGTCGACGTGAACGCCCGGCCGCATGCGCACTCCATCCAGGCGCCTACCTTGAAAATTCAAATTTGAATCTCCCGCCACTAATTTCAAGAAAATTAATGTCTCTACAGAAAACGATAAATGTTTCTACTTTTTCGCCAATCAATAATTTCTATAAAATTGAATAAAAATTTCAAAAAGTCGATCTTTTCCAATAGAGACATTTAATTTCTTCAATTTAGTGGATGGAGATTCAAAATTCAAATATTTTGGCTCACATCGGAGAAGTACAGCCGATGCTTGCCTTGCATGCACCAGATGAACGTAGTTAATGACGCGCAACGACACTGCGATTTTTATTAATTAATTAAATTATTATTCAATGTCTTTAGTCTGTCTGTCTGACAATTAGTAAAACGTCTAAAATGTGATTTGGAATAATATTGCATTGAATTTTGCATTGAAGAACTGAACAGATTTCTAGAAAAGATTTTTGGAAATACTCAGATAATTAATTAGTACCCCGCATCCAAAGCAGGGCAGATCCTCTATGCGTTTGACGATTTCGTAGCCTTCCTGGGCAACGGACTGAATGGCAAGAGATTAAAGATCAGAAATCAAAGATCAAAGATCAGAGACCAGAAACACTCACCGGAGGCTTGAACAATTTCCGGTGCCGCTTCGGCTGCGGTACGAACTAGAAAATTGAGATTGTTAATGCTAAATTTTTAAAAGATTTTTATTCCCAAGCACAGTCGTATTCAACAATACACACATGTACGCGTTGACTATATCATTCCCTCGTGAAACTCAAGTGAATTAGTAAAAAAAGATTATTGGAATTTTGGCATAGACCATTTCCGCAGAGTATTTCCTGTCTACCATTCTTTGGTCTACAATCACTAACGCCTGGTGCTAGATAAGATATAATGAAGAAGGAAAAAACGAGAAGAAGGAAAGTAGAGCACACAACTAACCTCATTCATGCTTGTCGTGAGGGTTGACTGGAAGCTGCTGCCCGGCTGGTCTCTCGAATCTCCTTGTACCGTATTACCGTTCATCTGAAGGTAGTTCAATATTTTTAATCTTTCATTATTCTTAGACGTATAGTTTCCTGGAACTAAACAATAAATGAGAAATGTATAATTTAAAACAAACTCCGGAATCATCGTTCCGCTCGTGCCAGCACATGTAGATACTCGGCCATCCGCATGACTGTAATTTGAATAAAAGTAGGATTTATTTCAAAATATATTGCTGGAATACTATTTTTACCGAACACCGCGATGTGACGATCGTTCAACAACCTTATTACGAATCGCATTGCATCCGTGAAACTCAAGTGCTGCGATGAAGTTCCACAATGTAATTTCAGATTGCGTTCCCAAAATCGATTCTTCAAAATATATTAGCAATTTCACCCCTACCGAACCTTCCCTTCAGAGCCATACCTCTCCATCTCCTCCCTCTGCCGCAGATACATGGGTCCGTACCGAGGAGATGTTGCAGAAGTCGTGACCGCAGCGACCACAGTGCATCCACATAATCGCCTGTGGAGATCAAAGATCAATCCCATGATCCAAAGATCAAAGGTCAGCGAATGCACAGCATTCTCACCTGATGAATGCCCGTCTTGTGCACTTTCCTCATGTGATGGTCGACACTCGGGCACGTAGCGAATCCTCCCTGGAGCCTATTTATTTAACGTTCCTTATTTTTCTCGCACAAATGTAGATTTTTTCACCACTCACATCGAATGGAGAAGCACAGAACTGTAATTATGGCAAAAGTGAAACACAATTCACAATGCACTCAAAACATCACAAATTTGAATGTTTGCCCATAAAGCCGATTCAATGTCGCAATTTGCAATGTTCACTCGCCTCGCCGCACAGCTGGCACACCATATTCGCCTGTCGCCGCACGACCGTGTGCCCGGGCCGGGGAACGATCTGCGAGTGGCCAACGATTAGAGATCATACCTCTCCATGAGACCCTATCCCAGATTCTTCTTTTCTTCTTTTCTTCATGATTCATCAGGTTGCGATGAGATAACGATTTTCGCAAAACAGCGATGAGATAACGTTTTTTTTGTCAACGAATATTTTTTTAGAAGGGAGTCTCACATAGCTCTTGTCCACGCGCTGCTGGTGCTTGCGCTTTCTCGACGCAGACGATGACGAGGAAGGCATCTGAAACTACGACAAATAAGAGGGAAGGACGGTCAAACGTCTCTTCATGTCTTTCATTCTCTCTTTGCATTGAATGCGAATTTTTTTTATCTAGTTGTGTTTCACGCATTCCACAAATCTCGTGGGAAACACTCCAATTCAATAGTAGAAAGTCCCTCGCGGTTAAACAAAAACATCATCTGACATGCAAAGCTCCGACGTAACCGTCTCCAGTCCTACCGTCCCCCTCCCACTTACCGTACTCCCTCCGTGCGCATCCTCCACATCGATGGGTTCCGGCTTGTCGCCGGGCGATGACGTCGATGATGTCGTCAGAAGGGCGGCTAATGATGAAGAAGAGGACGAGGGAGGCACGGGATCGAGGCCTGAAAAGTAGTGCTCGAAATACGACAATCGATTCTTTGCCACTGACGGGTGTACGAAATCAAGCCGCACGATGTTGAAGGGTTCCAATCAGTATTCATCCGATATCTTCGTTCGGAAACACTTCTCATTTTGCAATCTGCACCACTCACCGTCCTTTATTAGCCTTCCAGACGATAAGATTATGAAAACTTGAAAGAATCGCAATTCGCAAACTAACTCGCAACTCACCGTCCCTGAACCGCCTCGCCTCCTCCGACGCCTCCTCCACTTGCCACACGAGGACCGCCGTCTTCCAGTTGCATGAGGGTTGCTGCAAATGGGAAAGTGCTCAGCTGCACCAGCTACAACATTCATGCTGTCATGTCAGGAAGCATCGTTAAAGGCAATTGGGAAAGTGCACAACTGATCCAGGAATGTACCGTATTCATAGATTCAGAATGCAGAACAGTATTTGTTTCTTTCGCAACCCGACAATTACTGTAATCTGAGGGGATGTCCCTACCGTACCTCGCCTGCAGCATACGCAGTCGCTGCTGCGTCCGCGATGTGGTTGCGGACCCAGGAGAGGGAGGCGGCGTCCTGACCACAGCCGAAGCACCGCAGCCATTGCTCCACCTGTGCAGTTGGTGTGATCTATCTAATTCTCTAACTTTCCCTTTTTTATGCAGCGTTATCGCATTTCTAGATCTCGTTAACTGACGTTCTTCAGCAACTAATCTCTCCCTTTTTATCACAAATTCATTCTCAACACACTGTTTCAGAAATTAATTTCTTATGTTTCGCACACTCCCCATAAACAACTGGGCGCATGCCGAGACAATACTACCGATGCTTCAGATTCTAAAAAAATCAATAAATGACAGTTGCCTGCGACAGCTGCATGGAGTGCTGCTTTCGCTGGTGGTACACGAGACTGGACAGGGTTGGGAGGTCGGACTGCAATCGATAAATAAGGCAAAGTATTTCAAAGATAAATCAATTAATCCAGACTGGTCATTCCAATCGCCCATGAACGTATCGGCAAAAAAAGGATGCAGCGGCTACAGTGCATTGTCAATGTTTACAACTATGGACCAGGATCAGGATCGTACGATTCATTATCTGATGCTTATGTGATCCCACCGTACCTCTCGACAGACTTCACAGCGAAAGTTGGTCATTTGGTGCACGATTAGCCAGCCCGATCGCTGTTTCATCTGTAATTTCCCTAGCTTTCTTCTATTTAGGTGGTGGACAATATGAATAGCTAGCTATCATAGCTATGTAAGTCAGTTACCCATAGCCCCCACTATCGTATCCTCTCCTGTAACTCACATAGGGCCTAGTGAAAGGCGTCTTCCTTCCCTTTCCCTCCTCCTCTTCCTCATTTCCTCTCCTCCTCCTCTTCAGATCCTTCATTGGCTTTGATCGGCCGTCGAGGCCAATAAGTGCGGACTGCAAGAGAGAGGTGATTATCTCCTTTTTTTAGTCAGCAAACAGGCTCAATTTCTCATCCTGACACTCAGTTCAAGCAGAGCTATGTTTAAAAAAGAGGCATCTTTATAGATGTATTTAGCATGTCGTATTCTCCTCCTTACCGTACCTCATCCTCCTCTTCTCCACTCTCTCCATCTTCCCGCAGCTTCTCCCGCCACCGAATGGACATCGCTGTTTGCGGGCAGTTCTGAGAATATTGATGACTTATTGATCAACTGTAACTTATCTATGTCTTTGAAGGTTTGAAACGCCAATATCTATCACGTATTTATCACACCGAATAGGCAGCTCTTCAATAGAGAAATGGCGATTTCTCAGTGAATAGATCATCGCTTCGCCCCTTCTTCATTTTTAAATTCTTCTTAAAAGAATGGGCTCTTCATGATCGCCGGTCGCCGTTTCTTCATTTGACATACTCTCTCGTCACTCTGACCGGTGAGAGATCACGATGAATGAAGAGACGACGGCCCCTATTTCCAACTCTATTACTCACCTTCTTCGGAAGATGCACTCGCCATGAGGAATCGTGCGAGAAGTTGGCGTCGCACGCGGAACAGTTCACCCATCGGCCAACCTATGAAAATCATATGTATACTTATTCCTACAGATTGTTGGCTACAGTTCGCTATCGTACATTAACTCACAGTCTTCAATGGCTTGTAATAGGACAATGGGAATCGATAATACCCCTACCATGCAGTACCTTACAGTACTTAACTACAATACCATACCGTACTCTTGAGCAGCATGCAGCATACCACCGTGCGGTAAACTACAGTACCCTACCGTACCCAACAGTAACTCACATCCGCCAATCTCTTCTGGTGAACGCTGGCCAGATGCTGCCACAGACTGGAAGTGCCGGTCCGAACGCTCTGCAATTGATTGCTTGACTCGCCAAATTCAGAAACTACCGTAACCGAACAGTTATCGATCAGTACCAGTACCGCATTCACAACCGTATCCCGTCAATAATCGATCGATACCGCACCCCCACGGCTACAGTAGCCCCTCAATTATCGATCGACACCGTTACCGTACTTCTCCCTACCGTACACTCACCCCGCACAACGGACACTTGTGCACGTACGTGCTCGACTTCTCCACGTAATCGTCGTCCAGTGGCTCCATCTGGCACGGGAAATTGATACTATCTACCGTAATCTTCGGGAGGAAAATCGATACTACCGTAGCCTACAGGAGGAAAATCGATAATCAGCTGATTAGTGTAACCCTATGAAATCACAAGCAGTGTGGCTCTCTCACATTTATTGCGATCAAGATAGACTCCGCGGCGAAGGGAAAAATGTTCGAAGCGCAATAATAATGCAAATTGGAAGGGAACATTGCCAGAGGGAATTGCGAAAAGACAAATATTTTCGAAGAAACTTTAGTTTTTAAACTCGCGCTTTTACCACGAACGCTTGCTCTGGCAAAGGATAGAAAGCGAATGGCTCATTTTCCTCTTTTCTCTCGCGCCCTCTGCCTCTCTGTCTGTTTGTGTTTGTGTGTCAGTGTCTCTCGCTATTGATTAGGCGAGACGGACAGACAGACAGACACGCGCTCGCGTCCGCTTACACACAAACACACACGGACAGAGACGCAGAGGGAGCGAGATGGAAGAAGCCTCCTTTTCCCTTTTGACTGGACAATTCACGAAAAACGACAAAAAATGTTTTAAAAAATTTCCAGATCATATCACGAAGAACTAAGATCTAATTCATTGTTCTTGCTTCGAGGGGTTAATTGAGTTATTTCTTGACAAGATCTTGCCATCTTGCTTGGCAAGCCAACCCTAGAAGGAGGAAGGGTAGGGAGGGAGTAGGGGGGTGACCTTCTATTGCCAGTCAGCGCTAGCTTTAAACGAATTTGCTCCAAGAAACGAGAACAACGTTGAAAATGCACAAATATCAAAAAGGCAATTCTATTATAGCAGTCAGAATTGCCTCCGCAGAATACTCACCGATTTCTAATTCTTGCTCATCTGTCGATTGAAATCGAAATGTGGTCAGGCAATCTGACAACACAGATCACTTTTCAATACGCACGGAATTTCATGGATTGCGAATTGTTGCTCTGGGGGTCCCCCTTTAGAGCTGCCCAAAAACTGTTGGTTCTCTAACACAGACAAAATCTGATCAGAAGCCCAAGCGTACCTTGAAATACTGGGTATAAACCGAATTCGTTCGCGAAAAATGAGCTCTCTAAGCACGACGCGTTCCACACGCCACGGGTTAGAAAAAAGGCGTGGAGCATCGATATTCGAAAAAGTGAATCACAAATATTGATGAACCCCCTGGATGAGCCCATTCGTTTTCGTGCTCTCCTCGTGTTGGTCCCTTCGATATGAAATTGGCAACTTGAACGTGTCTGATCTTTGATCTAGCACTGCTTTTATTGTAAAATCGTGCGAATCGAAAATCCAATGGAGCCGTGCCCTCTTATGTCAAACACATAACTTATTCATACATTTTAGTGGCAAATTTTATTCCACTTTTCCATTGTATCAAACCAAACAACAAAACACGGACGTGAATTCGAAATAAATTATTACGCGATAACAACAAACTTTTAGACGTGAAAATGTTTGAAACAAGAGATCGGAGGCAAAAATAGAACACTTCGAGGGGAGGAGCTGATTAGTGTTTTCTAATTACATACTGAGATTGGTGCAACGTACAACCTATGTTTGGGTTACGGTAGTCTGGGGGTACTGTAAGATGGTTACGGTAGGATATACTGGGCTACGGTCGGCTACCGTACTTGCTTCTATTTCTGTTTGAACTCCTGCTCGAAAGTGTTGATCTTGTTGGCGAGGTACTTGAGGGTGAGGCCTGAAAGACTGAGATATTGAGGTGTTCACTCTTTATCATAACAGACAGACACAACCCTAACTCACGATGTTAGGTTTAAATTATTTTGCAAAAAAATGAGAGCGATATCAAGAAATAGATGAAATTGCAGGTCCTTCGTGCTCGTTGCTAGAGCATAGTGAAACTGATATTTCACTGATGAACTATCACTTTTCTCATATATATATATTGCAGTAACAGAACTCGATTTCAACGGGTTACATAAATGTACGTACCTATTTTCTCAAGTATAAATAAATTATTTAATTTAATTTAATAAATAATACCTCCTGAATTCAGCTCATCGTCGAGAATCACGCGCGGCCCGTAGCCGTTATCGTCTGGAAAAATAATAATAATATTATCACCAATCTAAAACATTTGTAAGCATCGGATTAGCACCAATCGATTTTCGACATTTTTGTTTTAAATACGGATTCAAGTGCAGATCAGCCGAGATCAATTCCAGTCCGCTACAACACCACCTCGAAACCCGAATCTCACAAGTCCCTTATTCGACACCCCAGCAGTCAGAACAACAAATAGTGTTGTTGTTGTTGTTTTGACCAATATCAAAACGAAAAAATCTGAAACCACCCACACTTCTGCTCCCATTGCCAGAGATAAAGACGAGTCATAAGATAAGAAATCAGCACTTACCACCCCTTATAACGTTTATCGTCACTTCATTCATAACACGACTCAATAATTTGTTGTTGTTTTGACCAATAAAAAAACAAAAATATCAAAACAACCGCACAATTCTGCTCCCATCGCCAGATGAATGCGTGTCGCGGCACCGCCGTCTTCCTGTGGATGGACGTCTGCCAGAAGTTCGAGTAGACACTGTAATTAACATTAGACTTAATTAACTAATTAATTATCTACAATAAAGAATGCGTTCAAATATCAGCATCTTACAATACAAGATACAATCAATGTATTTTCCAGTGAAACTAGGCAAGACGATAGAAGATGCTTTGCGCATTCCAGTTACAGTTCGATTTCACGCTTTCTATGTACACTCAATTTTCCCGTGAGATCAATTAGCAGCTGGCTGATCGTGTAAAGAAAAAAATCGTTGATAAAATTACCTATGCTACAGAAGGTAAAGGAAAAGATGAAAAAGGTATAACCCGGTGCCCCTCAGGGGTGCACTCACCTCTGGGCTCCTTTGAATACGGGCTGTTTGGAGCCTCTTTAATCCAGCCCCAATTTTTCAACAACAAAAAGCCATTACGTGGTGTGGTGTGGTGCAGTCCGCCCTTTCCAAAAGGTCGCTAATCAAATTATGCATTACCCCTGCTTGAGCCATTCTCCCTTGAAGACGGGCTGCCGGCCGGGCGAGGAGGCGTACAGCTGCTTGGACGAGCGCGAGAAGTAGATGTGCCAGTTGGCTGCAACGATAATTAATCAATAATTGGTCTACCGTAACCCAGCATAACTTGCAGCAAATTTCAGGTTAACCTGGGTGATCAGTGTTTTATGCATCCATCATAATTGTGACAATCCGATTCACCAGAAACTGTACTGCTTGCAATACTCGAATTTACCGGTTTCCAACAATAATGCCCGCTACCGTAACCCCGAAAAGTCCCGTACCCCTACCGTAATTAGCAAACTACACCGTACACTCGGCATTCACGATGCACTGCCCTCGCACGGCGCGCACGAAGAAGGCGCGGCCGTGCTCGGTGAATGTTACAGATTGGTCGCCGCGCACCGAATTGAGCGTGAGCTGCGAGCGGATCGCCGTCTGCAAAGAAGTTTATTTAAAAGGCATAAATGGCAATGTGGAAAGTGCACGGATACACCGCACGTTGGTCGTATTTTAAAAAAAAAGAACACGAATGTGCCTAGTCGAATTTCTGTCTACAGTGAAATTGAAGCTCGATTTTTTCGCTCACTATCTTCATTTCCCACACTCACTCGTCGGTCAGAGAGTTGGCGAGAGAGTGTGTGAAACGAGGAGAGTCATCCACTTACATCGACGAGTTCCTTCAGACGGAATCGCTGCGCGACGACTGTCAGGTGGGGGATGTACACCTCGCGGAAGCGGCCGCCTGTAGACATCGCTGGGCATACCTGTAATGCAGGAATTACTACAAGTACTAACAATGCTAACAATACTAACAATGCTGCGGTGATGGTAAAAGCTTACACCACCTACGTTAGACCTATGGTTGAATTTTGTCCGAGTGCCGCCTTTCCAGTCCATGCAAAGGAAACGGAAAAGCTTGAAAGACTCCAGAACAAAGTAACTAGATTGATCAGTTACAAATGTTTGGGATACAACTTTGAGAATAGGCCACGACCGGTAGAACGAAACGAAATGCTCAAGCTGAAATCATTAATCTACCGTCGAAAGATAAATGACTTCAAACATGCATATGAATTGCTATTTGGAAATTCTCGCCTGACTCGTAACCAAGCTCACTTTCTGACTCTGACTAAGTCGAATCTCAGAGGCGCAGGATATAAAGTATGCAAAATTCCTTTCAAAACAAAGATACGCGAGCATAGTTTTGCAGCTCGTGTGAGTAGTGCACTATATGATGCACTTCGAAAGGGAAAAATCCCAACGAAATATTCTGAGTTCATGAATGTGATGATTAAGGAGGTACGATGATCGGTGCGCGTACTCACTTTACTTGTAATTTCATTTCCAACCCCCCCCCCCCCACAATCACAATAAATGTGCGGATAAATATTATTATTATTAATTGACTGGCGACCTTTTGAGAAAGGCGGACTGCACCACACCACACACCACCTAGAAAAATGAGCATTTCCTTGTAAGGCAACTATTAGTAAAAGTCGCCCTTGCTTGCCCACACCACTACCGTATCTGGGTACCGTACCCGTTCGAGAGCCAGACACATCTTCTCCGCAGCCACCATGCGATCCTTGTACCTGCAAAACAGGGACGAATATCGATTGCTATCAGAGGTCAAATACTCGTGTCATCAAACTTAAATTGTTGCGTGTTTTTACAAATTTTGAAGGTTATTGGTCATGTGGTGGTGAGGTTGTATATTATTTTTTCTGTTTTTGTGTATTGGAGGTATGCTTTTCTCTAATTTTTGATCAAATTAGGCTCAAAATGTGGCATGCATGGGTCTTTTTGAGGGTAGTATTTGATCTCTGATTGCTACCGTATCCTTTCACTACCGTAATTGATTGATATCGATTATTACCGTATTTACTGGGTACAGTAATCAGATCTCATACTGACCTCGAGCATCATGCACAATTTCGATCTATGTTGTTCGTAATAACACCTAGTTGGCTTGCGTTTCACAGCTTCTTCAAGACCGCATCAATGCATCTCCGTGCAATAATCCTTGAAGAGATTAAAACAAAAATCTTCCATTTTGTGATTTCGGAATCAGCGAATCGATAATCGTCTTACAATCAGGGAAAATCAAGCCTTACGGCAGACAGGAAAAATCAATAAAATCTCACGGTAGGTCGGACACGTCATCTCCATGGAGCACGGCACAGTCGAGGATGCGAATCACGTCGCGTACGTCGTTCTTGTCCAGCACCTTCTGCGCGTTCTGCAATTAACTTTATTATTTACTTACATCTACATTTCAGATATGGTGTTAGATTATGAGGGTGGTGAAGCACAAATCCGCATGGGCCAGATAGCAGCAGGTTACAGATTTAAAAGATATATCTATTTGTTCAAGCATGAGCAGCTGTGATATCGTCGTAAGGCATCTCCTTCCAGAGGTCAAATACGCATGTCATGAAACTTAAATTGAGGCGTGCTTTTGCACTTTTTGAGGGATATTGGGCATGTTGTGGTTAGGTTTCGTATTACTTTCTCTGTTTTTGGGTAAATGGTATGCTTTTCTCTAAATTTTGTTCAAATTAGGCTCAAAATGTTGCATGTATAGGTCCTTTTGAGGGTAGTATTTGATCTCTGTCTCCTTCTGAACTAGATATGACTGTGGAACGTGAATGCATCAGGCCGAATTTTTCGCGATATTTTTTCGCAATCTAATTTTAATTATAACTTCAGTACAGCACAATGAACGATACGCGCTCCAATGTATCAGACTAGACCAAGCGGTGAAACACAACCCCTCCAGGTTGCTAAAATAAAGACAATTCAGAATAAAACGCACGAATCCGTAGCTCTTCGTCAGGTCGACGAGCAATATCGTGTCAGGCGGAAGCCGGAAGTATCTGAATAATTAAGTAATTAAACATTAATAATAATAATTAACTAATTAATATATTTAAAAATTAATAAAAATAACTGACTTGGGCTCGGGTACTCGCTCCCAGTCGCGCGATTGGAAGTTCCGCTTGAATACTTGGTCCTGAACATAGTGAAATCGAATACTCTGACTGTTACAGGCTAACATGATCTCAATCATACGGTACCTCAGGACTCAAAAACTACGGTAATCACAATCTCTTTTCAAGTATCATTATTCGCTACCGTAACCTTAGACGACCCCGGGATACCATAATCTCCAAATGATACCGTACCCCTGTGGAAATGAGGAGGAAGGGTTCCTTCTCTCCCAGGAACGTGCACTCGAATTCCTCGTGCTGATATAATTGGTTGTTCAGGTTCATGTGCGTCCTGAAATAATTACAAAAATAAAAATTCAATAACTATTAAAATCAGGAATTCATCACTGTGCACTTCTCAGTTTCAACCATTCCTCATACCTCCAGCATCCATTCATGGAATGATAAGAATGAAGGAAGGAGAATATTACAAAATAATTCCTGATTCAGTGATTCCCTACAGATCCATATTCGCGGATAAATTAAGCATGGCCCATTTCGGCTTCGACAAATGCTCAAGGATGATGTACCCACCCGATATGTGATTAATCTCGATCGCGAATGGCAAAGTAAAAAGAAAAGAGAATGTTACTTGGAATCGAGGTGCGGCGTGCGTTGTGACCAGTCCTGATCACTGAAGAACTGCAAGGGGGACGGGTTAACTACGTTTGACTTGATTGCAATGTGAAACCTCGCTTCGCCTATGGTGAAAAGTTTTCCATTTTGAGTATAATTACAGCTCTTTATAAACATTGTTTCACCAATACCTGCATAACTATTGTTAGACAGGAGCTCTATCCTAAGCAATATCTTCTAATCCGGTGCTACTAGCACGCGTTCTCTCCCTTCAAAGGGGGAGGGGGGCGTTTCGCATGCCACTTGTTAACGACATTGGTCACTGATTGAAGCATAGGTAAAATTTTTCGGCAGTTTCTTCGCAGGAGCGAACTAACATTTACTCACCAACGGTTTCTTCCTTCTCGCTGTGAACTTCGTTAATGTATCGTTCACGTTAATCTCCGGCCGGCGATTTTTGTCCTGAAGAAACAATATATTTTAAAAAATAAATAAATGTATATGTTATTAATAAGCTTGAGTTGATGTTGTTAATCTAGAGTGGCGCATTCCGTTGTTTTGTAAAATATATAAAATATTTGTTCTAGCAATCATAAACGCGTGAGAAATTAATCAGACAAGATTCTTTATTGATATGCTCAACCAGAGAAACCGAAACTCATCACGCGAAATTTCAACGCAAAAGTGAATGGCGAAATTCTAAAGTTCCTGGCTCGCACTACAGATATTTCAATTTCATAAAAAAGGGCAAAGGCTAACGAATAACATGATGCGGTTCAACGGGAATTTAATTTCAATGCAATAATTCTAAAATCAATAATAATAAAGATAATAAATTCCCACCTTCTGAATATTCGGAATCATCCAGTACTCCATGCACTCCTCGCGCAATTTGCCCTGAAAATCGATAATTAACATACAGTAATCGGAGAAAAAAATGGAGAATAGTCTACAGTAACTACGATGGCCGTCGAGGCAATCGATAACGACAACCCTTGAAAAAGTGGCACTTCTCCATATTTCTCGCCGAGTATTTCATCCCTATCATTCTCATTCCATACCCCATTCACAGTCAGAGCTGTTGTAGCCAGGGCCGAAAAAAAAGAAAAAAATCAGTTTCTGTTCCCCGTAAACTATCGTAACTCATCGAACAAATACAGTACCTGGTCCCGGTCGATCTGGTTCAGGTTCTTGGCAAAACTCTTGTACTTGTCGAGGTACACCTTCTGACGGACAACCAGTCTGAAAGTGAAATTAGTGATTTAATTGGTTTTTATCAACAAAAAATGTCGATTGAGCTGTGCCTTTAATTATATTTTCGGAGTGATGCTGAGACTTACTTGACATCAAATGCATGAGACATCAAATGCTCGAGAAATGATACCGCCGTGTCTTCATTTTGCACACTCTCTCGCCCGTCCGGTCAACGAGAGAGAGAGAGAGTGTGTGTGAAATAAAGAGACGGCGGCTCATACTTCGAGCTCTACAATAAACCCACTTGTTATTGCTCTTGACAATGTACTCCATGAACGCATCGTCTCGCGCCATCACCTCATAGGGAACCACCTGCAATTAGGGTAATTAAGACAAAGAAACAAAACAACAACAACAACAACAACAGCAAAAGAAGAAGAAAAGTCGTCATGGGCTAACTAAAAATACAAAAAAAAATTCTCACTGTCTGAGGCTTTAGCCAACGAATTATGGACAAATTAAGATTTAAATGATCGCAAGGGGGTTGTACGGTTTCTAGTATTTTTTAAAGGAAGACAATAATAACAACAATAACAATAGCAACAGCAACAAGTCACCTCGTTGACGTCATACTTCTGCTCCTCCACCATCGGCTTCTTCTTCTGTGCGCCGTTGTCGTACTTTCTGCAATTTTTCCTTTGCAATCAATCGATAATTGGCTACCGTAATCTCGTCTACAGTATTCAACAGATAAATGAGACCGTCACTAACTAATTTCACCTTCTTCAGGTAGTTCTTCCCTCCACTCACTACAAATGCACACCCACCTAATCGTGCACAAAATAGACGTGTGATGTAGCCATATCGCAACCGTAATATCCACTAAAACTGTGGTTAGTTCGAATTTGGCTAGTTCCTAACGCACTCAGTTATTGATCCGCCCTACCGTACTCACCGACTCTTGGCCATCTCCCGCTCCTTGCCCACTTCGTGCTGTCGTTGCGTCTCGAGCTCCTCCAGACGGAGGTTCACCTGCAATTTAAATATTTAAAATTAAGTTAATTTAGTATTAAATAATTAAATTTATTATTTTAGGTAATTTAATTATTATTCCCATGCGCCGTAGACCAATGGCAGGTGTGCCATACTAATGAGAGAAATACCCGATAATTTTTTTAAAAAATGTCCCAGCAACTTGATGTTTCACGGTTACTACGAAATGGGTTCTACTACGCTCTGTTCAATAGAGTTCACGAAACCTTTTTTTTCAAAAATACGGCTTCTCCAGTATAATTATATACTGGTGTTTCACGCCCACTACAAACCCCGATGATTATCATTCCGATAGATGGTCGCTACAGATAATCTCGTCAAACAAAATACTATGATGCCGTAGCGATCCATCGTCGATTTGATAGAACGAGAGACCATGGCAAATCGAGAGACCGTCACTAACTAATTTCACCTTCTTCAGGTAGTTCTTCACGACCTCCGCCGTGTCCGCGCGCAGGCCCTTGCAGATGATGTACCTGCAATCGAATAGTTTGTTTACGAAAGCGATCGGCTACGTTTCATTCTCATAACGATCCTCATCCTAGTTTTAGTTAGTTTTAGTTTGGCTATTCATCACCAAGTGCCATAAAAATCGAATCGGCATTATGGCGGAATAGACCATTTGGAGGAGGGATACCAACCCCGACGTCAATTGATTGTCCCTACGATCGAAACCATACATTTTCATAACTACCGGGCCGGTAATCGGACCATTATATATTTAATGGAATCGGTCGTCAGACCCCTACTATTAGTGTCTGACCACTATATATTTTATGTCCCCGGATGGCAATGAAAATGTATGATCGAAACAGAAAAATTAATTAACCAGCCACATCTAATTTTCAGTAGCTGTATGTGAGCCTACCAGTTGCTCCAATTTTGCCCATTCCAGACTGTGCCAAACAGTGCATGAACTCATTAAAAAAATGAATGATATTCATTTTAATTAATTAATTAAAAATACAACCTAACCTCTCCGAATTCGCCGGCCTACTCGTGTGCGGCTTGTGGATGGAGATCTTTTCGTAGCATGCATACATCAGATAGCACAGGCCGACCTGAGAGTGAGGTTTATATTATTCTTAATAATGTATTATTTAGTTACATCAAGACTTAACTCTACTCCACCGATCGAATCGCAAGCACCTCATTACACAATACGGTATTGTCAATACCGCTATTTAACAATGTCGTGAAGGAATTTTTTTTTAGAAAAAAACGGGTTTCCACCATTTTAGAAATGTTTGAAACCCGCCATTTCGCTGTATCACTATTATCACATATATCATGATTTACAGGAAAAGCAATAACTTTCAAAAGCAGCCCTCGAATTGCAACAACTCGTCCATTCCCCGTTTCACGCCTCACCGAGAATGGAGTGAACACATCAAACAGCTTGCAGAAGAAGTTGCCGCCTTCCCTTACGATGCAGAGGGAAACGAGCAATTGACAGAGGTAGATGCGTTTAGAGAGAATCTCCTGCAATATATAAGGAGAGGGTGAAACCTCAAATATCCTGGTTCAGTATCCTTGTAAATTGCCCACAAAACCTGAGTCTAGTACCTATGCAGAACGGAGCAGAAATTACAGAATGATCGATTTCTTTCACAACCTTTTAGCAGTGCTGCCCAATTGGAGTAGCCAGTGTAGATGTCGTGTAGCAAGCCGTATACCGTATCCCTACCGTACCTGAATGTTCTCCTTTCCGTCCACACAGAATCCTCCATCGGCCATCATCAGGTGCACTCCCTTGCCGCCCGTGCCCTTCTTGATGTGCTCCTGCAACGAAAGATACGGTAATTATTGATTTTAGATTCTCCTAATTTCGCGCGCAAATAGGTATATGGAGAAGTGTGCGAGGTTTTCGTTGTAAATTGTTTTAGTAGAACACGAAGAAAATAGCTATTAGCTAAATGGAGAAAGCTGCGCTATTTGTAGAACCAGTGAAACTTCAGACATCCTATCTTGTCAAAGAACATACTCCATCCTCGGTCTAGATTTCGATTGTACTACTAACACCACAGAGACAAATATCATTTATATCGCTTTGCTGAAACACAGATCAACCAACAATAATTTTTAATATATGTAAAATAATAAATTAAATAACCTCAAACGAGTCGATATTGGCAGGATTCGTGACATCGCCGTCCTGCGCAGTACCGTAGAACGCCTGTAATGATGTATATTATCATAAAATATATATTCTATAAACAAAGAGAGACTACAATCGACGACGCCTGGCGTACATTTCACGATTTATACGTACATGCGCAATTTAGGTTGCACCTCTGCAATGATACTCATCCGGATACTAAGCGCGTATTGTCTAAAACGGAAGACACCGGCGTTAAACGATATTTAAACGAATAAAATATAATGATAAAACAGTTCAAACGCTCACCTCAAAGTAATTGGCGCTGGTCGCGCGGAAATTCTGCAGCTTGAAGTCGTTGTTGCCTATAAATTACAATTAAAATAATTGTATAAATAATTTATAAATCGATTTTAAACTACTAGGCAGCCAACAATAGAACCGATGTTTCAGCATCCAATACAACTTGAAACCAGACAACGTTGCAGAATTTTTTAGTTAAAGTAATATTGAATTACCGCCCAAATGCTACCGTACCCAAATCTACCGTAACCCTACCAATGAGCGTGAATCCGAATCCCTTCGCGTTGTAGAACTTCTTCCTCCACAGAACGTACTCGGAGAATCCTCCCGGACCGGCGCACACATCCGCAAAGTAGAACATATCGGCGGCCCTGCAATTCGCACGGCTCCGGATGACAGCGAAATCGATAATCATGCAATACCAATATTCAGTCTGATAATCACATACAGACAAGTTCATTTACTAATTAATTTGTTTTATTGAGAAAGATTACACCGGGAGTATAAATCGAATGCGAGAAGCAGTGATCAAAAGGAAACGGTGAAACACAAAGCCTCAATTTGCCTAACCTACTTTATGGATTTTGAATCATATTGTATTGGATACTAATACAATGTCGCAGTGTTACCGAGTAACACCGCTATAAGACTACTCTACCCTGAGACCATCGTACACATTCTATATCTACCAAATATATACCGTAACTAACGCAACGTTATCAACCATAACCCTACCATAATCCTACCGTAACCCATTTTCTATCGTATTAAAAACGACCAGACAACTGTAAACCTACCATAAGACTACCGTACCTGTCCACATTCACCGGCTCCACACCCAGATCCATCGGGTTCTTGGCCTTCATCGCAGCCACGTTGGACTCCTGATTTTATTTTATTTAAAAAAAAAAGAGATTTTATTTTATTTAAAATATTAAATATAAATAAAATAGCGTTTCGAGAACAATAGTGCACTTTTAATCATTTCCTGATGAGTTCTAACGGTCAACTGTTTTCATTACAAAAAAAAAGCATTTTGAAATTAGGTAGCCCCTTACTTCGAGTTTCACAGATTATACGAGAGCCTATAGCGGCAATGACGACGATGCAGTGAATAGTGATAGTTTGATGACAAATATTAAAATAAAAAAAATATTAAAATACCTGCGAGAAGATGAAGTCAAAGACGGCGTCCATGTTCGCTGTCTTCATCGCGGCACGATTCTGCAAATTAAAAAATAAAATATAAAATTAAGATAAGTATAAAACATGGTGAGATCGTAATCAATCGTTGTCGAATAATAATATACTACAACACTGAAACACGAATAGCCTTTTCATTTTTTTTTCTGGCAAAAGTTAGAAATCGCAAAAGTGGAATTGCAGTTTCATGGTTCCTATCTGTACCCGTGAGCATGAAATGTCAGATATACGTGTTGCGTGTGGTCGTCTAGAATAATAACAAGTGTACAAATGTGCAAAAGATGCAATGTGAGGCCCACCCATTCTGTTTAGTATCCTTCCCTCCACCGCGGCCTCCGGGGAGGAGGGGGGGGGGGGAGGTAGCTGCTCATGACAAACCTGGAAGAACGCCGATCCGATGGTCTCGTACGGGTTCGCCCTCGTTCTCGCCTCGTTCAGCTCACGCTGAGTGAGAGAGTCGAATACCTGATATGAGAAGAGGGGTCGATTAGATTACTGGGCTGAAGCTCCAATCACCCTGCTAACACCTTCACTTGTCGTGTTCATACTGACGGGTATCATGTGTGCATCAACCCGACACGCGGTTTATCAATATATTCCGTTCTACGCTTGTGGCATCATGTCAACGCCACGAGCTTCTTTTTGAGCTACCAATGAAAGTAGTAAGTTTAATGTCTCATCGATAGTATATAGATTTTGAACATCTAAGCAAAAAAGTTTTATTGAACAAACACCGGGAGTCTACAATCACGTTTGACTAGGTTAGAAATTTGGACCTTGCTTTGCGCTGGAGTGATCGGCTAATAATCAATCGATACGAACCATACTAAAAAGGGATAACTAGCGTAATCGAACAAAAATCAATCGATACTAACCGATTTTCCCACTAACACTACCGTATTCGATCAACAAAAAAAAACAATGAATACTAACCGATTTGCTCTCGAGCATCTCCTTCAGCTGCTGCGCATCAACGTACGTCGTCTCGTCATCGATCGATTCCTTTCTCTGTAAGAGGGAGATCGTAATCAATATTTAGGATATGCTCATCTTACCAACCAAGAGATAATATTGTACGGCGTAAAGGATCGTGGGAATCACATAGTGTCATTTCGGCGATTTACACATAGTTAGGTATCATATTAGGGTGACTCACACCCTCGCCCTCCTTGAGCCGCGCACTTTCCTAATGCAGGAGTGCCCACTCCTCGCTCGCTCTAACCCGGCGCGTCTATAACACCCTTCTAAGTTAATAATACTCACCGCCCCGACGATCATCCATCCTCCGTCGCCCTCGCCGTCGTTCAGTCGCATCACTTGATCGATCGTGTCCGGGTCAGCCTCGATCCAGTCGACTGTTTCCCTGGATGGTACGGTAAGGATACGGTAACAAAGATACAGTAATAAAGTGATATTATCGATTAGTTCACCGTTCTTGAAAGTGTGTATGCGAATTGCCACACTTTCTTCTTTGTGATAAAGGTGAATTTTTTTAAATTTTAAAATTCGTTTTTCAACACGATCTGTAGCAACGATTGACATCGTGCCAGTTTCCCCAACTGTACAATATTTACACAACACAAATCTCACTCGACATTTGAAAAACGCACATTTCAGCAGCATAGTAAATACATATTGATAATGTGCCCGTTTTTCAACTTTAGGATATTTCGAAAATCCGGAAAGTAAAAAGAATCTCACTTGACAGTCTTCTCCTCTGCCGATTCGTCCCAGAACTCGGAGTTGTCCCGAGCGAGCACCTGAATTAATTAATAATTAATTTACTTTTTTTTTTAAATTAACAAATATCAAGGCCAATTGGCATAAGAAAGTCTGAAGCCAGTGCTTTTCAATTGCTGGAGTTTGTGCATGTTTATCGTGAGATTTTCTTATATTTGAAGCAGCATTACAACTGAAAACCCAATAAAGCACATTAAGAAACGAATCAACTACGTCTCAGAACAGTGTTACCACAGGTGCAAATATTTTACTACTACAATCAGCATGATTAATTTAATTGACACTACTTTAAAAGAACAGATTGGTGATAATAAGGATTACCATTTCCCTACTTCTGTTCCTATTGAGCGGTTTCTAGTAGTCTAAGCGCAATTTACTAAACCTATGCATCATAAATACTAACCTTTCCAGTGTCGTGTCCCAATCCCGCTCGTCCCCTCTGATTGGACTCCTTGATAGGCTCGACAATACCCTGCCCGTGCTTGCCCAGACCCTTGCCTTCCCTGCAAATTTGAATTAATTAATTATTAATTAATTAGCATAAATAATATAAAATTAGGACAAAAGTGTCATTTGTCTAATATAAACAACTGCAAATCAAATTTATTTAATTAACATAACATAATTAAATTAAGATAAAAGTGTCACAATCTATTCCTGAGATGGCACTAGAGCACTGACTAATATCGTCAGTTCTGATTTTTAAAATGCTACCGAAAAATCCACGAAAACCATCCCACACCGTGGGAATTGAAATGGGGTTGAAAATAACTATGTTAAACTACAGTTGAAACTCAAATTCACTCACTGGTATCCGTGCTTGGCGAGAAAAGTACTCAAAAAATGTGGAAAACGAGATATTTTACAATGGAAGTAAGACACTCACTGGTATCCGTGCTTCGCCAGCAGTTTCTCTCCAATACTCATTCCCTTTGTCGACTTCTCATTGACGAAAGGCCTCTTTGCGGGCACGGAAGGCTGAAAAAAAATTAATTTAAATGTAATTAAAGATAAATCAACACAAACCAAAAAAACAACCACTGCATCCGAGTATCAGTCAACTAGCTAATATTATTATATGTTAAATTTACAAATATATAGGAAGCCTCATCATTATCACTACAAACAAATAGAAGAAACGAAGGTGTTAGCACGTCGGTCAGACTTTCTATTAAATGTTAACAAACCTCCTCATCACTCTCGCTGTCCCTCGTGTCCGGCCTCCTCTTCCGATTGGCCAGCCCTCCGAAGTCATCTTCCTCATCGTACTTATCGCGCAAGTCCTTGTTCGCTTCCGCGCGCAGCTTCTTGATGTTCTGAGAGGCGTTCTAATAAGAATAACGATCGCTGACAAGTCATAACAATCAGCACGTAAACTTTGACCTCATTGTAAATCAAGCAAATGACCATGAATTACCAATTTAACCCCACAGGCTCGTGGTTGACTTGCAATATAAAACAATCCGTTCACCTTATTTAGAACATGCAACCAAGGTAGTGGTCTATTCACGAACTCAGTGCAAAAGACGAGTAAACCACAAAAAAGAAGTGTATGTTTCAAAAATAGGCACTACTGAATGAATTTTAAGCAAACCCGAATAATCAATCACTATAATCAGTGAACTCACGTCTGACATGGCCGGTTGTGAGCTTGGCTCAATGAATTAGCATGCGCAGTAGAGTGAAAAGAAGCGACTCCTGTAACAATCTTCTTAAAAGAAAGAAAACGGGTGAATAAATAGATTAGTGAACCCGTACAAATACTGCGCTAGAAGCTACTAGTATCAATGATCGGAAATAGAAGAAAAACAGAGCGATCGAACGAGTATAATCACAGGTACAACGACAATGAAAACAACAACAACCGGTAGTTTTTAAAATTTTCGCAAAGCGTATACTGTAAGAAATGTTCGTCGTGTTGGTGCGTTGTGTCAAGGCAACAATTTTTAAAGACTTTCATTATTATTTTGTTGTTATTTAAAGTATAATTATTAGTATATTGTAATTAATAATGTTTGATATCCAATCATGAATATGGTTAGAATGATTTTATTCTCATTATCAGAGGAAATGAAATACTTCTTTCTAATTTAGAGAATCGTATGAGCTCTGTCCAGCAAAATATACAACGACACGGAAAACCGTTGCGATGGTAGCACAAGTTGCTGAAAAGAGATTCAATTAAAAATCGTAGTTTTGCTCGGTGTTGTTTCCCTTTTAATTGAAATAGACGGGTCTCAGATTACATTTCACCGATAACACTGGCTAAAAAGCGTATAAATGACTGTGTTATCCTGGGCGACCACTAGGAAAAAATTTTCTCAGTATAGCCCCCGAAGGTGCCTTATCTGGATGTTTCCTCAAGTGGGGAGTGAGGTCGGGCACGACTTTTTGGCACAGTTTCAATCCACAAGTTCGTGGTGAGACTATCCACTCTCGCTTTTCTTTGCTTCCTTTTCCATCTCTCGCTCAACCCCTGTATGTCGTGTGGGGGACCGTCGGGAAATCCTGATATTGACCCAAAAAGGCGAAAATTGAGATTACCGGCTCCTGCAACTCCTGCAGAGTCTCCCGCAGCGAACAGGCACAGGAAGAACTGATGGTCGCATGTGGATTTTCCGCCCTGCCTCTTGTAGCACGCATCGTGAAATCTGAAGTTGAGCTGTTTTACGAGTCAATCTGATGAATTCCCACCAGTAAGTGCTAAGAATTGATTAGGGATGTCAGTAAGTACCATAGTAGGAATAGTGCGCAGAATGATTTACTATTTTATGAGATGCATTGTTTGCTGTGAATGTTGCCCCACTGGACATTACACATACATATTGTACTTGTCTACAGCATCAATCTACTGTATCCCCAGAAACGAATTTCAGAAGCTTCTCTTGCAGCACCGATTGCTCGTCTACCGCAGCCTAGAGTATCCAGCCTATACAGTAATCCACTCTCACTTGCAGCATCGATTGATCTTGAGGGTCCCGGGTCGGCACAGGTACCATACGGCATTGAACGCGAATGATTCGTCCGATTCCTTCGCTCCGCACGCCCACCACGGATCACGTCTATCATTATAAAACACTTATTTGCGGTTCTGCGTTTTCCGGTTATGCGCATTTTCCAGCTCTGATCACTTGGTAATGAGTAAAACGTACATATGCTATGGATACGGTATTTCTCAATCGGTTATTGACAAAATAAACGTACTTATAGTAACTGAACTCGACAGACTCCACAATTGTCACTGCCGTGTATGCAATGAGCAGAATAGGAAGGAGAAGGCGCATGGCTGAAATGCATGACTCTCTTCATTCAGCATGATCTCTCGCGAGACGACGTCGTCTTGGCTGGCCGATATCGGTTGAAATGAGTGAAGATACTCTCTTCACTCGAAATGCTATATCGCCAGTCAGAACGACTGTGATTTTCCTTAGGTTGATGGGGATGGGCTATTTTTTCACTCAAAATATCCACTCCATACAACATTCACAAGGCGTCCTGTTCGCGGAAGTTCCTTGAGGACTGATATTCAGAAAAACAATTAACAAACCTATTCGGCGACTCGAGGGACCACTGGATGGGAGAAAAGTGTGCAGAAATGATTAGAGAGACGGTTAATTTAAAATTAAAATCACCATGATGGAATGAAGAATCCTAATTAGCAGATATTTCACCCGAGTCTCGCCTCATTTCTGCATTTCTTTCCATCGCCGAGTGGTTTGTCTCGCGTCGTCGGCTAGGTTAGTTGATCTTTTGCTATATTTTCTTTGCATTCTCCCTCCGAAAGAGATTGCATATTGAAATGAAGAGTCATGCGCTCACTCTCTTCAAACGGCGCAACATTTGATTTGATTAGACTTTCGTTGATAGACTTAGAGGTAGGCTTGCAAGTTTGGAATCAGTCTAAAAAAACGTCTCTTCGAAGGAACGTATCGCGGCCAGTACTGAGAGAGATCATTCCAAATAAAGAGAGTCCTTTCAGCCATGCGCCTCCTTGTCCTTCTTCTGGTCGTTTTCTGCGTTGGAGAGGCTGGACAGAACACTAATAAGTAAGGGGCTGCAAATTCGCTGTTGGCATTTCCGTCACTTCCATCGTCCAAACAGTCAGAATTGAAAGCCATCTACTTATTTCATTGTGAGAACGATTTTCGGATTGGAAGCACAGTAACGAACAAAAAATAGTTCAAAGTGTGATCGGGTGGGTGAGCGCCCTGATAACTCAATTTATTTGTACCGTGTATAATGCCTACCGTTGCACCTACCGTACCCCTTTGTCCCATTTATTCGTTCAGTCTGTTTCAGAACTCCGCGCTGGTTTGTGTTACTGTATAGAGCCCACCGTATCCCGTAGTTCTATTTATTCGTTCCGCGAATTTTCAGAGTTCCTCATTTACTTGTTCCGCGCATATTCCAGAACTCCGCCCTGGTTCGAGTGCGGTGGGACGGAGTTGTCCGAGGTTGTCGCATGGGCTTTCCTCTGGAACGGCTGCCGCGGCAGCCTACTCAAGGTTAATCGATGCTGCAAGTGAGTGGGCGGAGCTTAAAGGGTGCGGAGCCTCGGGTGTGCGGGACTTACAATTAAGATGCCCAAGAGAGTCCTCAAAAATAACCTCAGAGATCAAGTGTTTACCTACAGGGCAGGGGAAGTTCTAAATATTGTAGGTTCTGATATAGATCGATCGGGAATGATTAACGATAAAATATTTAAAAATGACTTCATTTCAGGCAGCACGATGCTTGCTATTTGAGAGGAAAGCAAGATTGGAAGCTGAACCCTAACTATACCGATATAGATCATTTGGAAGGATTTACGAAGTGCAACCGGCAATTCGACAACTGCTTGTACCCGCATGTTTCACGTAATACATATCGTACACCGAGTCCATTCTCCACGAGGATGGTCCATTATGGACCATTATGGACCATTTCGGTCCATCTTTTTCCACACTCGAAGTTTTTGGCTTAAAATGCAGTAATCAGGGCTCTTTTTGAGCCTGTTGCACTCTTTTTAGATCCTTTTTCACATTTGAGCAAAAAAATAAAATAAAAATATTCATTTTCATTGTGAAATTCACATTCCATTCGATTCCATCAAAATTCCATCTTCGCAAATCGCAAACTGACGGGAAGCTGGGTGGGGAGCTGGAGCCGGGAAACTACGGTACCCTAAACAACGGACACGTTTCATTTTCGACCTTGGACCTTCATTTTTTTAAATCGATTTTCATATTTATTTACCGCGATTATTCTTATGTTTCTGTTGTTAAATCGTGTGTATGACAGAGAGTGACCTTTCCTTGTAGTCTGATTGAAGTTTTCCTTGGCGCGATGACTTAATTTCTCGCTTTTCCCCTTTGACTGCGCTGTTCCTCTCTTTGAAAGTGAAGCACTTCTTGTATATCCTGTGATTCGAGTTCTAGGCATTGCTCTTGTTCTGTTTCATGTTTATTTCATGACGCCATTGACCACGACCCTTTTCTAATCGCCGATTCTCCAGGCCAAGTTCGCCAAGATTTTGGCGCGTTGGCGCGTTTCGGGCCGGAAGGATGTCATTCGCCTCTCGAGTCTTGCTCCTGCTCCTCCTCTCATCCATGGTTTCGACGGTTACCGTAAGTCATCTAACGTGAAGTTTGAGTTGACGTACTTATGCTCTTACGCGAGATCATCGACAAAAGGGATAGAGTGATAACGGAACAGTAAAACTATTCAGAGCCAGCGGCTATGCGGGAGGCGTCTAACCGAGGCTCTCTCTCTGTCGTATGTGACCACGAGTATCATCGACCAAGGTAATTATCTTCTTTAAAAAATAGTTAATGATGGATGGGCTGGGTCTGATGGGTTTCCTGTGGTATGTAGTATCAGGCCCTCTTCTGCCTTCCTGCCATCTTTCTGTCTCTTCTTGGAAATATTGCTTATTTGTATTATTCTGTAATATTCTCCGACTAGTAGAGTTCTCTTATTGGAATTGGGACTCTCAATTGGAGAGCTATTGGAAAGTGATCGCTTTTGGAATTCCGGCATTGATTTCAATAAGAGAACTCTGCCTACTACCCATGAATCTGCACCTATTGTTGATTGGTTCACACCAAATAGGACTGTGGGCACTTCTTTCCTTTAGTGCTCAATAGTGCGCTGTAACTTTTGGGTTTTGAGTGATCTGAGAATGGAAGAAAAATAGCTTTCACCTTTGGGCGCTAAACTAAAGAGGGGCCGAGCTGTGAGCAGGAAAGAAAAAAAAGAAAATTCAAGATCACCTTTAGGGTCGAGAAGGAGGTGACTCTGAAAGAGGCCAAGGTACACGAGGAAAAGCAGTTGAAGCAAGAAGAGGCGTCCAAGAAACCGGTGGTCAAGTAAGTGTTTGATTTTTCTTATCGTTTCCTAAGTATAGGTAAAGTTGCTTTCACAATCAACTTTACCTTACTCCTTATACTGTGGGATTATACCGAGTCGGAATACGGGCACATGGTTGTGCAATGAACACGGGATAAAGAGTAGCATTGAGGCAAGCTCGATCAGCCGTTTCCAAAGTGTCATTATGTAATGAAACCCCGCCAATGTTTTCAGACGAGTCGGTCTCGGAGACGCTCTAACGATGCTCGTCAAGAGACCCAAGTTGTCGGTGCTCGACTAATCGAATCTCGATTGGAAATCTCAACAAGCAAGACTTCTTGCTGAAAGTAGATCACGCACAGTTTGAAAAGGAATGGGCTGAGCGTGACAACATCCGCCGGCAAAAACAGTAAATTACCTGTTATGTTTGTATCCCTATTGTTGCTGATAAATATTTTGCAAATGATTTCAATTGCGTTGGACTGAGGAGAACTGGAATACTCTCGCATGATCGTACAATAAATAGATTAGTTAGTTAGAAATGAAATAACCTCGATCGGCCCAGAGAACATTATCAAGGCGGATCAGAACAGTTAACCGGAGATCGAGATCGTTATTAGGATTAAAAATTAGTTTTCAAACGGTGCACATGGCTTTGGACTAATAAGACTAGATTTACAGGCTCGAGATCGTAAAGTACAAGAAGATTAGGCAAGTAGAACTAAGCGGAGAATGATGATGAACAGAACCCGACCCAAATCTCACTTTCCAATCCCGGAACATGAAAGTCTTCAACATTTCCCAACTAGTAAAAAATAAAGTCAATTGACATTCTCTAATGTGCCCCCTTTAAAATGTATTTGCAAGTTGAGATAAATGGAAACTTCATTGTCGAAAAAACAATCAACAGTAAAGTACATAACAATTTAGAGCTCAGCGGGAGCGGCGGTCGATCGGAGGTCGGCAGCGATTCTGTCGAGCTCCTTGCGTCCCTGAAAATCCCGACTTGAATTAAAATGAATATATACACTGAGCTCTTTCCCGAGTTTTTTATGGGTATTATGGGAAAATGCCTAAATTTTGAGCCAATTAGCACGGATACAAAACGAAGTCAGTGATTGACAAAATTAAATACATCGTAATCATAATGATGAAATTATTAACCTGCTTGGCGAGGATACGGCCTTTGCCATCCTCGCTCTTGTCGACCCACTTGAGGACCTCAAGTGACTTGAGAGCTTGGCGGATGACGCTTCCGGAGGCCGAGAGAGAGCCTCGGTTAGACGCCTCCCGCATAGCCGCTGGCTCTGAATAGTTTTACTGTTCCGTTATCACTCTATCCCTTTTGTCGATGATCTCGCGTAAGAGCATAAGTACGTCAACTCAAACTTCACGTTAGATGACTTACGGTAACTGTCGAAACCATGGATGAGAGGAGGAGCAGGAGCAAGACTCGAGAGGCGAATGACATCCTTCCGGCCCGAAACGCGCCATCGCGCCACTTCTTGGCGAACTTGGCCTGGAGAATCGGCGATTAGAAAAGGGTCGTGGTCAATGGCGTCATGAAATAAACATGAAACAGAACAAGAGCAATGCCTAGAACTCGAATCACAGGATATACAAGAAGTGCTTCACTTTCAAAGAGAGGAACAGCGCAGTCAAAGGGGAAAAGCGAGAAATTAAGTCATCGCGCCAAGGAAAACTTCAATCAGACTACAAGGAAAGGTCACTCTCTGTCATACACACGATTTAACAACAGAAACATAAGAATAATCGCGGTAAATAAATATGAAAATCGATTTAAAAAAATGAAGGTCCAAGGTCGAAAATGAAAAGTGTCCGTTGTTTAGGGTACCGTAGTTTCCCGGCTCCAGCTCCCCACCCAGCTTCCCGTCAGTTTGCGATTTGCGAAGATGGAATTTTGATGGAATCGAATGGAATGTGAATTTCACATTGAAAATGAATATTTTTATTTTATTTTTTTGCTCAAATGTGAAAAAGGATCTAAAAAGAGTGCAACAGGCACAAAAAGAGCCCTGATTACTGCATTTTAAGCCAAAAACTTCGAGTGTGGAAAAAAGATGGACCGAAATGGTCCATAATGGTCCATAATGGACCATCCTCGTGGAGAATGGACTCGGTGTACGATAATTTAAATATATTTTAAAATGTCAAACAAAACAATTTTTATACCTGTAGAACACCAACAGCGTTTATCTAGGAATTTTTTATTTCCTCCTTTCCGTAGCAGTTTCTCTATCGTCTTCTTTACAAATTCAAGATAATGTAATAAATCCATTTCAGTAAATCCAGTTGCGACCAGTCCCCTCGATCATATGTGCAATGCAATTTACGCTGGAATCTCGCTCGTCGTATGGGGTTTCGCGCCGTATACATACGTTCCGGAGTATTAGTGAAGAAGGCGTCCCAATAAACAAGAATAAACATCACATTTATATTTCACGAGTATTGTTGTCAATTAGCTGGTATGGAGGAGGTTTGGTGTGGATGTGGTTCATCGTGCTCCTGAACGAATAAGACTGAATGAATAAGCTAACATTCAATATCTTCGTTCCTCTGACAGTCCCCACGATCATCTCTAAACTGCGAGGAAACATAATTACCTTCGGGTCTTTGTAAATACTCAGTAACGGAATTCACTATTCATTTGAACAACATTGCCAAAAAAAAATGAAGGTTTGCATTGTTTCCGACTTCCAACCCAAATCTTATTCTTCCGAGTCTGTTAGTTTGATTTTTTTCGTAATAGGGCGTTTGAAGGTTGTTTCTGTTGTTTGATCGACAAGATTGGTTTGATCTAACTGTATTTCGCATTTGGAAAACCTTTTATTCCATTAATATTGGGGAATTAACAGAGAAACAATATGTGAAGGACTTGTCGTGAAACATTAGTCGTAAAAAAACGAATTCACGTGAAATAGAAAGGCTGCGAAAGAGTCGTATCATGGCTCTGAGGTGTTATTGGAAATCACTGAAGTTAAGCAACTAATATGTAATGGAGGCTTCGCATCGCCGGTGACCGATCCCCTCGAGCATATTTGCATTGCAATTTACGCCGTATCTCGAGATTGCTCACAGATTTTGGTTGTCTTTTTGTCCACTTTGAGCCTTACTATTCCGAACAGCACACCGGGTGAGTGACGCCTCGCTCAGCATTCAGAAGACTCATCAAACATCATTTGTCTTCTTCCCGTGTGTCTCGCTTCAATCTCCTTCTGTCTTCTTCAAACTCCCTTAATATTCTGGACACGGGAAGCAAGTACTAGATCATGGATTTGGATCATGTTCTAACAGCTCGATCTCAAGTCAGCTATGAATTCAGATGAAGGATCTATTCGTCAAGAGCAGACGATGGTGAGACTGAAGAGGGGCTGATTGTATTGTGATGGGAAGAAAAAAATGGATAATAATATTCAATAAATGCAGCAAAAAAATAGACGATTGGTTGATTGAATTGAGATCACTAGGAGAGACCACTCAAGGATAACAATGAGAGAGGCAATGATCTCGGTTGCTCGTAGACGCGTCGGAAGGAGAAGAATTTTATATGACGAATCAAAAAGCAGGGTGATAAAAAATTCATGATTTTAGAATGGTTTATTCGTTGTTTTGACGGGGTTATTTTTGTTTTGACCTTATTTTTCTCTTATCCCTTGTACGCCAAGGGAGTGATTAGCCACACAATGGCCGAGAATCCACTGTAGACTGCGTAGCAGAAGCGTCCAGCGGGCCCGTCAATGACTTAAATTCACACGCTTTTTGAACTTAATAGTAATTCAACACTATTAAAGTAAAATAAAATATAAATCTCGAGAAATGTAATTGAAAAGGCTCATTGTCAGGATAGAGTGTCGATGATTGGCTCTAATTTTCTCACTATGATATTCGTCGTACAAGCACATGTCGAATTTGTGATTGCACTCGAAAGCTCCTGCCATTTTTGCTGTCTCACCATCGATCGCGGCTCGGTCCCTTCCCCTCTTGTAGCACGCATCGTGCGCCCTGACAAAAATTAGGGATAATAACATCCTAACAAGCTCTGTGGGCTCCACCAACTCGCAACACGACAATCTACGATAGCCCATTTTTCGAGCATTAGTTCTAACACTTGCTTTATCGCCTCTAAATTATTAGCTATCGTACATTGTCAATCTTCAGTATTCTCGGGGACAAAAAATAGAGCGTGCTAACACGCTCCGTAAGCTCCTCCCACTTCTGTTCCGAATTCCGCCCACTCACACGCAGCACCGGTTGACCTTGAGCAGTCGGGGCCGGCAGAAGTGCCACAACACGTGCCAGGCCAGCCACTCGGTATGCTTCTCCGCCCCGCACTCGAACCATTTTGGTACACTGGAAAAATGAAATAAATGGGATACGGTAGGAAAGAATATGGTAGGCCGGGCTACGGTAATACTGAACCCAAAATCAATAAGGGAAAAACTCCAAAGAATTGGAAATTGAAGGGGACAAATTACTGTGCTATACGGTATCATGCTGTAACTCGCTTGAGATAGATCTACGGCATGACCAGCTACCGTAGTGCAGTTCGAATCTACGATTTACTTTTTTTTGGAAACTCACATTTTCGGATCGCTCTCGTTCGCCTCTCCAATGCAGAAAGTGATGAGGAAGAGGATGAGAAGGCGCATGGCTGAAATGAATCTATTCATTTCCCATTTCCGATCTACACCGCGTGTCGTAACATTCCTTCGGAAAGAGCTGCAAAAAGTTACAAAGATGTTCCGGAAACAGTTATCCAATTAGCAGAGGAGGACGTCGACAGTAAAACAAATGATCTCTCTCCTTCTTTCACTGACTAAGTTGGTTGTCGATTTGATAGACGATCCATTACAAGAAAAATTCTATGTTAGGAACTTCGCTAGTCCGCCATATCGAGGGAATATTGTTGAATGTTCAAAAAAATCAAACCTAGTTGAAGATTCGAGGGAAACCACTCAGCGACGGGAAGAAAGGGAGAAATGAGGCAGAAATTTGGCAATTAAAAATGCAATGTATGCAAAACAAAGACAATTAGCGAACAAAAGACAGTTGAACCATTGTCAAAATGCTTGAATGTTTTCGTTCTTCACTCTAGTTCTTTACATATCACTCGTGTTAACTTGAATGAGCACACGATTATTTTCTCCTCACTCCATCAATTCTTCCCGTTGCCGAGTGGTCTCTCTTCTTGAATCGTCGAATAGGTTCGTGCAAATTATCTCAATTTTTTCTCTTAGAGACGTTTTTTCTTATAGTAACACTCTCTTATTGATTGTGGGAGCAGCTTTACCTTCACGCTCTTATTATTGTGTTACTGATCGGCGAGATAGCATGTGTAATGAGAAGACTGTTTAAACTCTCTCCATTAGACGCGCTATCTCGCCGATCAGACAGTGCGAGAGATCGCGTGAATTGAAGAGTGTTAGACAGTTTCAGTTATGCGCCTTCTCATCTTCATCCTGCTCTTCTCTTCCACGTCGAACTACGAATTGCGCGACGAACTACAAGGGTAAGAGAAAAATCAGCCGTCGATCGAACACGATCGTGAATTGAGTCTGATTGGATTTGGTTACGTTCCAAGACTCACTATTAACTTTACAGTACCTAAGCTGATCGCGTATTTCGGTTTGAAAGAAACAGAGTACCGTAGCCTGGTTATGGCAGGATACCGGATCCTCGCGAGATAGTTGATCATCCTTTACATACCCTAATTGACACCTAACTTTGTCGCCAGTCTGACATCTTTTGTTGAAATACACTTAGACCTACTTAGACCTTGGCTCGTGATAATCACACATGCGATAAATATATTTTAGATATTAATATTATTATTTGCATTATTATTATTTTTTAATAGTATTTTTATTATTATTACTATTATTATTATAATTATTATCCTTTCAGGACGTTTTCTTTCCCCAACTGGTGGCAGTGCGGGGCGGATGTCACTTCGAGATCTTTCGGTTACGCTTCAACCTGGACATTGTGTCGGACCAACCTACTCAAATTCAATCGATGCTGCAAGTGAGGATTCACGGAATGGGGCTAGGATTGCCCTGAGAATAAAGGAGTGGGGCCTGTGACGGGCAAAACTTTTTCGTCAAAAAATGGTCCATTCATGGACAACAGGTAAGCTACCCTAGAAAACAGCAGAGTAATGTAGTCCGGATAATAGCTGGCCTTACCAGTGGGTCCCACCTAGCGTTGTCTTACGACTGTAAAATTGCTTGACGTGAATACGCCTTTACTTTCAGAGACCACGATGTGTGCTACGATAAGCAAATTGTGGGCGGGCAAACGGCATGCGACAATAAATTTGGACACTGCTTGATAGACGGAACGGGAGGTTGTTAATTGATTTTTATTTATTTGTTGATCGATTTATAACATCATTGGGGGATCTGCATATTAAGAAAGATACACTATCTCCCTCTTTTTCTAGCTGTTCATTGCAGGAGTGTGCAAGCAAATGGCACGCATTTTCTGGGTTATTGTGTCGGTCGTTCGCTGGAAATACAATCAGTCCGCCAGCTACCAGTTCAACTTCTGGGATGAATACTTACCGTTCAAATAATGATCGCAGTGCTTTCCACATTGTAGAAATGATAAAATATTTCTATTATATTGCAGAAATGATAAAATATTTTCAAATGTTGTAATTGAAAAAAACGGATAGCACTTTTCTCCTCATAGACCACAAAAACACAAAAACAATGAAAATACTCAACACACAATAAGAAAGGTATTTGATACATTCTCCAATTATTCAAAAGTTGAAATTGGCAAACATCGAAAGGGAAACCTCAGCGTCCAACTTTTTTTCTTTGATTTGAAAATTGCCTTATCACTTTCGATTCAACAACACAAATATTTTTAAATTCAAGGATAGCATTTTATTCAAGTTGTTAGCTTTAGCTCATTTATCATTTCACCACATCCCTTTGTACGAAATGCCTCCGAAAGTACGAACGAGGGCGACAAACAATTTCATGACGGGAACGCACCAAGTGCCTACAATGATTATCGATTATGACTTCCTTTCAAAGATTTATCGATTGTTCACTTCTAGTGATTCTTTAATAAGCCTCAAAATAGGCACTTCATCTATCACTCCGAAGCTGCGCACAACTTGATAATTTGTGATACAAAACTATGGAGCAAGATCGCAAGTAGAAAATGAGCTGTGGATATTGGTTGATTGATGAGATCTAACCTCTGGACGATGTCATTGCACAATTGTCGAATTGATCATCGCACGGTTTTTGGCCCGTTTTCTTCCTGTAGCACGCGTCGTGCTCACTGAAGAAACTAACGTTTTTGTTTCCGACATACTGTAACGCTACCAGCTCCTGGGATATTAATCAGTTTTCCTCAAGCTTTGCTCTATCACTAATAGACTTTGAAAAGAAATTAGGAACTATCTAGTTCCTTACTAGTAAATTCGAAAGTGAACTCTCCTCATTCCGCTCACTCTTTCTCGAGTGGAGCAGATCATTTCAAATTCTAATCACTATACTTCAATAGATTACGTAAATATTGATTCAGAGCGCACTGAAGCTCTTTCTGCTACCGTGACTCGATCTACAGAAATAGTTCCAATATCCGAACGTACACACAGCAAGTGTTGATCATTTCCTTCCTTGATGGGCACAGAAATCCGATCGCTTTCTCCGCTACGGCACTGTCTTCCGGGCGAGCCCCGCATTTCCAACTCGAAATAAATATAAAATAAAAAGATTTTAAAAAAGTAATTCAGATTATTGTATTGATAACTCACTGGGCAGTGGCTCCAATACCGTATGTAACAAGCAAAAACACTGGCAGAAGTCGCATTATTGGAAAGGAAATGAGCAGAATAGTCAAAGAGCTGACGACTAATCGTTTCAGAATGGCATTTCCTAATAGAGAAAATTCAATAGTCTCACCTGTTCAAGTGATTTCTCATCGGACAGAGAAACAAGAGAGAAGGTGACATGAGGAATGTACGATCAGTGTTCAAGAATCATTCCTATTCTCGAAACACCTTTTGCCATTCAGAGAATGACAAGATAGAAAAATAGAAAAAATAAGAGGAAGAGAAAATGGAAAAATGAATGATTTTCAGTTTTGTTTGTGCAGTTGTCTTTCAGGATACAGGAGGGATCGCTCGGATTCAAAGGATGACTAACCCATAAATATTTCGTTATCTCCATCACACGAAATAGTGAAATGTTTCCCAACGTGTACCTCCAGTAGAAGTGACCATTTCTTATGAACCACATCGGGATGAGGACGAATGATGAACAATTCAATTCAATTATTTATCCACCACAGTTGAGATTAAAGAGGATGTCTTCAGTAAATTAGGAAACGGATCAAAATAGATAGAATTACTTCCTTCATCTCTAGTCAGAGTGATCATGATCCCATGGAAGGTCAATATTGCTGCATCCACGCAGTCGGTTGTAACATCCACATGCGGCTTGTGATGAAACATCGAAACAGCTCTGAACAATGATTCTTTCGTTGGAAACTATTGTACAGTTCCCATCTAGAAAGGGTTCTAGAAAAGTAGAGAGGGGATTAATTACTGATTTTTATCGTCGTCCAAAAGAAACAGCCATAATGAATTAAAACATTGATCATTCGCCATAATCAAACGCACCGCCGGTGTAACAGCCTTGATAGCGAACAAACGTCAACCATTTCTCTGACCATTCGATTGTAACATGTACTCCCCTCGATCTGCATGCTCTCATGTACGTCTGCCCGGCGAAAGATCAATCGAGATGAGAGAGACGCGCACCGACTTATCATCACCAATGCATTTGCTACATCATTCGTCCTTTTCGAGATCATGCGGGAATTCGTTCTTCCCATGCTGCTGTTTTTCGACAGCGTTACAGCTTTTGGTAAATAAATAATTTTCTTCTTTATCGTTTTCAATCGCTTCATCAAATAACCTCGTGAGCCAATAAGTTTCTTTAATCAGGTTCACAATGCGGTTGCACTCCCTCTGCCTTCTCCGCTATGTGTCCACCAGGTTTGATGTTTACGATTTCCAGACTGAAATCGATTCTTCGCTGTTGCACTTGAGCATGCTTCGGCACCTTTACGATATCGAAACCGGTTTGCTAACGTCGTTCAGGCCTCCTCTGCTTCAACAAGCTCATCGAAAAGGGCTGCGATATCACCTGCAGCACGGGAGATTTACGGGTATGCATTTTTACAATTAAGTTTTCAAAACAAAATTGGAGCTAAATGGAATTGCCGCATTTTGTTTTATCAGAGTATTTCTCATTCCCATTTCTGTTAGTCGTCGCGAGCGGTTCCCTCTCCATTCACTCTGATGGAGAGTGGTTTCTTCTAATTCCTCTCGTCTCTGCCAACGACTCAACAAGATCGGAATCCCCATCCAAGCCGGACTGGTCGCCGTGTGATGGGTATGACCGCCTAAGATGTTTGGTCCCTCAGAATCCAGGCTCGTATCTCTCGCTCAAAGATGGATTTTCGAGTTTGGAGGACTCGAGCACACAGAAGACTCCAGCACACGCCAGGCTTCGTATTTGACCTACAGTGGGACTCAATCTGCGTGCAACTCCGTCAACAGTCCTATCGGGAACCAAGGGAGTAGGACTCTTTCTCCAGCCATTGCGACTGTGACAAGGAAAGAAGACCAATCCACTGGCCCGAGACCCCTCAAAATGAAATCTTGAAAGAAGAACGGCCTTCTGATACCCCATCTTGATCAGCGCCCAGAAAGCGACACTGATAAATTGTATTGTATTTCTCACGTGAATCGCTGTCTCCGAGAATTTCAATCTTTAGCAGCTTCGTGAAACACATCTGGGGAGTTATTGAGACTCGAAATGAAAAAAATTCAATTTCAATCTGTTCTCGATTTCTTTGACATGCCATAATTTTCAGTATCTTTCATCCTTCACCTGGCACACCTCGCCCTTCTTGCGGTGCGAGGGCGGACAGTACAGGTATAATTTCCACGTTATTGATCCAAAAGTGATAATTAAAGGCGTCCGAACGGAACGGTGATGATTGGCGTTAGTCAGCTCATCTGCACCCAAGCTCCTCGTCAGTTTTTTCCGTTGTTATTGCAGTTGCTCATCGGCGCTGGGGTGTCTAGTCCGCACTTGCGATGATAGTGTCACATCACTTTTATTGTATTCCTCAGTTACTTAATTCACAGTTCTACAAGATGTGCGAGTTTCTTTTTAGTATTTTTGTGTCGAGTCGAAAACGAGATATGATTGCAGCAAACAATACATGCCAGACTTGTGATTCCTCCAATGAGAATCACAAGTCTGGCATGTATTGTTGAAACCAATGAAATATATTCAAGCGAAACGAGTAATCCATAGAAATGAGAGATGCGAAAAAAATCATTCCAGCCTGCAATAAATGCCCTCCGATCTCCTTCAATGACTATTGCGAGGGCAGCTACAAGTGCGAGAATACACTGACGTCAGTCGACATTTTCTTGTTCCTAAGACGTATTTTCAAAGTGAAATGTCCAAACAAGGAGCCGTGCTCGAAAATGAATAGTCGCATTTAATTCCAGTACCACAGCTGTCGATGAGGGCTGCTCGCGGATGACCTGTCAGAGGGGCGATTTGATGGTGAGCTGAAAAACGGAATGATCAGTCCGTATTCCGGAGTTATCTTCGAAGGAAAAATAAGAGAAATTGCAGGTCAAAAACGGGAAGCGCTTCCTCATGACCAAGTCACTCACGTGCTCTTCGGATGGAGTATGGCACACTGCGGAAGGTTGACAAATTATTTTTTTAAATTTAGAAATTGCTACTATTATTTTTCGTGAAGAGAAATGTCGGTACGTTTCACAAAGCTCTCAAAAGACAAACAAAATCTATGTGATCGATAGCATAGCCTGTGACAGCGTTCTTATTCCAAAACGTCTTCAACCCGTGCCCCGTTCTCGTGCTCACACTTGCTCTACTAGAAAGAAGACTCCACAGTATTCCAAAATCATATTTCTAGGTGCCTCTATCGATGCCACCGAGGCGACGTGCACGATCAAGCGAGGTTTAAACAAATTTTAAATTAAAACTTTTTTAAAATATAATTTTGAGAAATAAATGCAGATGCAGACTGCCAATCTTTTTCGTTAGAGAAGCGAGATACAATGAAAAATTTCAAAAATCGGAGGAAAACTAATTCAGACTGCCAATCCAAGCCTAAGGATTACCTTATTCTTTCAATAAGCTATCCTCTTTTTACAGTCAGAGCGGCGAAAGACTGTGGAAAAATGAGAGAGTCAGACCCAACTCATTCAGACTGCCAATCCTGCGACACTCCGCCTATCTCCACTGCATGCAGCAAGAACGAAGAGATGATGTGCGATAATAGTCTGATCCAGATGATTGGAGGTGAAATATTCCTTATTTTTCACGAATCTACTGTTTTGCCAGCTAAATGATGCCTATTTATGCTATCCAGATCTTAAATTGTGTTCAATTTGCAAGACGAAAGGAATCTCTTCAGGTTTCTCCTCCAGCCAATGCCGCAAGATCACCTGCAAGGACAGCCATGTCACCGTGAGATTATTTTTTTTTTACTTTTTAAAGTTTTCTCTTATTTTTCACTTGATCAGTAGGGATTTCTAAGCGGAATTCGTTTAGCAATTCCGCACCATTTCCATAATCATTTTTCATTCTGCAATTCGAATGAAGTCCCCCCCCCTCCCTTGACCCATTATCTCTGATGTGAGTACGAAGATCACAATCCCCTCCCTAATGATGTTTCCCCTGCTGGCCTGATGTCAGGATAAAAAATATAACTATAAGCTATAATCTCGTTCAGGCTCTTTCTGGTGACGCCATCCTCACCGATATCGCAATCTCGTGCAATCCCGCCGGGAAGTGGGTGCTGGACACGTCGAAGCTGGAGCTGGCCAGCAATCTGGAAGTCGCCTGCTCGGTTCCGTGTGAGTTGTCTCATCTTGAATTGATCAAATGAACGGAGCTTGCGAAAAGAACATACTTTTTAAAATGTTTTATTTTTCGACTACCCTTGGACCAGGTATCGCGTCTGAACCGTCTCTTGCCTTTTCATGAATGTGTGAAACAAAACTCAAAATGCGCTGATTTTTTTAATGTTGAAAATAAAAGTGGAATAAGATGGAACTAATCTAGGTCAATATTAAAGTATCTAATTTCAGTGTGCGAAACGTGTATCGAGCTCAAGCTGACGGCCGACTGTCCTTCGGAAGGTACATTCTTTCCAAAATTGTTTCAAATTTATTAACTATATCTCATTATTTAAAATATAGATTGCTTGAAAATGGTAGCCATTGAATAATTTGATAGAGCAATTCAGGTCGCTGCAACAGCGGGGGCGTGCTCAAAGCGGGCGGCCCGTCGCACAACCAGTGCTCGCGAGTGTCCTGTGCGAGTGGGCAATTGGCGGTATATTTTTGATAAAAATGGGCAAAATGATGAGGAATGCATCTCTTCATTTCCCGTACTTTTACTGAAAGATGAGTCGTGTTTTTCAATTGTATCGTGTGTTTCAAATGCTCAGCAAACTTAATGTGCTGGTTAGCGAACCATTGATGGTCTGGGAGAGACGAAGGGAAAGGGTAGGGGAGAGGAGAGCAAGTAGATCACTAGCCTCCTCCCGGCCTCTTCCTTCCTCCTCCCTCCACTCAGTTCGTCAAAGGTCAACTACGTGTGGAATTGAGAATAATCTCACGATATCAGCGACAAAATCAATATGATCACATGCCTTTCATTCATAGGAGATCAAAGACGATTACAGATCAAAGAAGGCGCAATCTGGGTGGAAGCCACGGCACTTTCATGTGATGGAGCGAGAAAGTAAGCGCATTGAAATCTTTATTCTGCTCATTTGAAATTTTGCAGACATCACTTATTTCAGATGGGTAACGGAGCACCAAATCGCCGTCTCCAATACTGCAGCGGTCACCTGCGCCCAGTACAGTGCGTTTTGTTTAGGAAAATACGGTGTTATTGATAATGATAATTTGCATGAATGAGAAGGTCTTGGTAGTGTTTTGTTTAGAGTGGTTGTCAGAGCTCTTATGATTTGTTCTCAGAATGCGATGCTTGCCCCGAAGTCGTGGCGGACTCACAGAATCGCTGCCCGAAGGATGCTGCTTACTGTCATCGCGAGTATCTGAGGTATGATTATTGTTATCTCGTCTCAGAACCGTTTCATTTATCGATTTTGCAAGTTTCCTGGCAAACATTGATTTCACTAGTCGATAATTTTACAAAGTTACCGTGAAACATATAACAATGCAGACAATATTCCTCTGAAGAGCACAACACAGTTAATAATACATAAGTAACTATCTATCTAAATGGCAGAAAATCGTCGAAGAAGTATTTGATGATAAAAACGGATTCAGGAGCGGTTATGTCGACTCGCAAAACTGCCAGAAGACCACCTGCCAAATGGGACAGATGACGGTATTTCTAATTATAATTAATTAATTAATTATTAATCTATTTAGGTATTCACCGGGCGCAAGTTCAAGTCGACCGAGACGTTGTCATGCAGAGCTGGTACGAAAATATTTTTACACAATTCTGAAATTATCCAGAATTCGAGTTGTTCAGCTATGAATTTCGCATACGAAAATGATCACAGTTTGTGCAATTTTCAGGCAAATGGCGCACGCAAGCCGGAGAGTCTGTTGGGTCAGACGTTATCGGGACATGCGCATTTCTGCGTAAGTAGAAATATAGTTGTGAAATATAGTAGAAATATAGTTCAAGTTGTGTAGATATTGAAATCCTGATCGTTCCTTCCTCCTCTATGTGCCCGGTGCATGTGGCGGCAATTATTCAAAAATTCACTTCAGCCTGCTCCGCCTGTCCTCCCATCCAGACCATCGTCAACGCGCCCGATGGATCTACTTCAGTTCTCGCACTCGAGACGGTCCCTAACTCGTCGAATTGCTCATCGATGGACTGCGGGGAGGGCGAGATCGCGGTGGGTGGTCTGTATTTTAGGATTAAATCGCGTTGTCTAATCGGTTCGTATTGTTAGGACTGAAAGATTGCTTTTTCACTGTACGTTCTTGTAACTCTTCAATATTCCTGCAGTGTCACTTGCTAAGTAGCGTTGATGAAACATATTGGAACAATTACAAAAGCCACACAAAAAAATTCTTAATTTATTACAGATGTACCAAAACGGCGTGTGGCGTGACGTTCGCTCACTTACGTGCAATTACGATCGGCAATGGTCTGTTGCATTATTTTCGATTATTGTGTCCTTCTTCAAATCGAAAACGTCCACGATGCTAGAAAATATGCGCATTCACTTAAAAATAATATTTTTTTCTCTGCAGGTACGTCGTCGAACTGAACCAACTGAAGGAGCCGTACCCTGAGGGTCGGCCGGTAACCGACTACTTCTTGGCAAAGTGCACGAAAGCGAAGGGTCGGGAATCATTTTCAAAACAACAACAACAGCAATAACAATGTTTGCAGCCTGTGACCACTGTCAGGAGCTGGCTACGACGGGCGAGTGCCACAACGGATTCTGCGATCCGAATCTGCTGGAGAGGTAGCGTTGTCCTCTCATTTATGCATCAAAATCATATTTAACTTTTAAGATCATGCAAGCATCTTTTGTTTCAGATCGATGGATGTCAATGGATGCAAGAAGATTGCGTGCCCAACATTCTTGATGGTTCGCTTCGCCCCAAACATCCTCTTGCACTATCTTAGATCACTGCAAATATTACTTTCATACATAGGTCCAGGACGGCAAAAACTGGTTGAAGACCGCGTTTCTCAAGTGCAAGTCTGGAAGGTCAGAAATTTCATAAAATTAGAAAAAAAGAATCGTAAATGAAGTTGATTCCTTCACAGATGGGTAACGGACGCCTCCAAGCCCGTCTCCCCCGATTCGAAAGTAACATGCAAAGCGGATCACGCACCGCCTCGTTCGTTTTTTCCATCAGTTGATTTTTTTGTTTCCCCTGAGAAATCGAAATCATTGATGAACACACAATTGCAACACTCCACGTGGATGTAGTGAAACATAACCAAAAATACAATTCACTATTTTACGCAAAAGATAAAATTTTGCAGCGTGTCAAAACTGCACTTTCTCAATGGTCTCAGGGAATTCAAGAATAGTCGTGGATGACTGTCTGATAGTGCACTGCAGACCGAAGGGAAAGAATGTAAAGGTAGGCATTAGGGATGGCAATTATGGTCCAATGGATGGTCTCAGACAATTTCATTCCGAACTTTTCAGACCGGTCAGTGTCTCAGACAATGAATGGTCTCAAAATTGGGACACCAAATTGTCTCAGACACTTTAGTGTCCCAGATTTTGAACAACGATAAAAGTATATTTTTAAAGAATTTTTTCAGTTTTTTTTGTACTGTACTGTACCCACAAGTGCCTACAGTACCCCAGCTCGTATTTATCAGCTACCGTAACATTCCACAACCCGGTTCAGTTGAGCACATCCATTTTAGCCTTGGGTAGCAGTTGTCAATTTGATTCTAAAGTGGCTCTACAGTAATCCACCGTATCCAAGACTACGGTAACTGTGACTGGCTATCGCGAACTGACTTTTTCCATTTTTCGTTCCTAATTCATTTCTGGCATGCATTGAAAACCAAGAAGGAATTCCGCTCAATGGATATCTATTTTTCGGCTTTTATCTGACGGCTACCGTTACCTACCGAAATTTAGTTCAGTGAGTCAGCCACTTTTACATTGGGTCACACTAATAAACCTCGTGAATTTGTCGTCGATTAAAAAAAGTCTGACATTGAAAACGCTCTTCAAAAGTTTGGGACACTTTAGTGTCCGAACCATTTTCCACTCAGACCATCAATTGTCTCAGAGGGGAGAGACGATTTTCATTCGGACTCATTCGTGTCTCATAGCGAGCGCGAGAAGCGGTCTCTTCAGACACTTTTTGCCATCCCTACTAGGCATTTTTAAAATCTCTTTTCCCAGTTTGAGAAAAAGGGAAAAAATAAGAAAAAGTGCAGATCACGCACTTAACAGATCGCAACAGAAGCCTTTTGAAAATTGGAAAATGAACATTTTCGAAATGCATTGATAAATTAATTCCCTTTTCAGGTCTTCTCGCGGTACTGGGGCACGTTCCTGGAGGTGTGGTACATGCGCTGCACGGAGGTATGCGATTGTTTACTTTTTTTCTATTTTTCTTTTATCCTATCCACCTGAAAATCAATCGGAACCACAGAAAAATCGAGTCTCTTTGTTCTAAACAAATTTACGATTTAAATTCGGCGGATGGGAAAGATTGATTGACAAGCTATTTTTTCGACTAATTTTTGAAATAAATAATTTCCAGTTCGGTTGGATGAGTCAATCATCCGTACTCATCAACGACATCGACCCGTACACAATTACGGCTAAATGCGATTAGAAAGGAAGAGGAAAGCAATAATAATGGCGTCAAAACATCAACAATAACAAGTCCGTCGCTGTCCGTTACGGTGAAGCGGCGATATGACTCAAATATTGCAAACATATCTGTACATACGAACTGAGGTTTTTTAAAAATCTACCTGATAAAGTATTTCGATGAAAGGATTAGATAGCAGGTATTAATTTCTGTTGTTCGCGCATCGACTGAGGTGGAAATGAAAAAAAAGCTGATGTAGACATCTGCGGAAATGTTGCGAATTAGGACAAGATAGAATTGAAAGAAATATTTTCAAAAAATAAGGCGCAGAAATGAGGTGTAACGGTTATTTGTCATAATTAATGGCAAAAAAAAAGTGATGCAAAGAAATATTTGGAGATAATGATTATTGGTCGATCTCTAACCTTTTATGCCCTCCCAGATCGGAAGCTGCCAATTTTAGTCGGATGCGATGCCCTCTGGAAATGCTTCCAAATTGCCTGTAACTTGGATGCTTCCACTTATTTGAAGCAATGTAGGCAAAATAACCCAGAACCCCCCCCCCCCTGGGCACTGTGACCATTCGATCTTTCGATTGAATTCGATACCCAATGGGGGGGGGGGTCTGTATTCTTCATACCTATCCGACCTCATGCCCGTCTAGACATTTACGACCACGCCTCCGATCTCGATAGGCGTACATAAACCCTGAGCGGGCTGGGTAGATCAGTAACTCATCAACTGTCTCTCACCATGTCTCCCAATCCCATCTTCGATGCTTACTTCGCTTCATTCGCCATCGATCAATTGTCCTTCTTACCCACTCATTGCGAACTGCCTAGTGAAGACTCTACCGCATCCTCCATCGAGGTAATTTATTCTCCATGATAATTTTAACTAAATCAATTTTTAATAATTGCTTTAAATAATGTATTCAGTTTCAGGAATATCCATCGGACTTCTTTGCTCCTGAAGTTCAAGAGAATTATTCGAACGACGCTTTGGATGCGATTCTTCGAGCTTCTTCAGCTCTTTATACTGAAGATCCCACAGTTCGCTTTATCCCTGATGAGGAATGCACTCAGAATGTTAGTTTACAAATACAAAAAAACGAAATATTGAAACGAACGTCATCCTTGTCATCCTTTCTCTGAATGATAGTGTTCACTAAACCATAACAAAAACTACATCAAAATTTTCATCTTATTCCGTTTCTTTCCAGGGAATGGAATCAAAGGCGATTCTCGAGCAACTTTCCATGCTCATGTATGAAGATCGTCATGAAGTGGAAAGACAACTTCGATCTTCTCTTCCTTCCAAATCGACCATTTCTTCAGTCGATCGAGTTGCCAAATGGATTGTCAGGAACGAAATTGGTTGGTTTTTAACGCTGAATACATTATAAATTACGTACTACAGTCTATGTGAAATATGTTATATTGTTCCATTTCAGAAAATACTGATGGCGAAATGGAGTCAGCATTCGATGCAGCAATCTTCAAATTCGACATCTTCAAGAGATGGGTCGAGGAAGATAACGAAACCGAATTGGAGAAGGCTTATTAAATGTTTATCGTGATTTTCAAAAAAAAATTTATCCTTGCATTGTTTCTCTTTAATCGCTCGATAAGTAATAATAAAAAAAATCGACGAATTTTCATAAGACATGGTTGAAGAAGGGGGGGAGTCGGGTTTCAAGGAGATTGAAAGCGTTTTTTTTACTTTTAGAAAATACTGTTTGGACAAAAAAATGAAAGAATCACTTCTATAGAATTCTATTGCCAGAGGCTTTCCTTACCTGAGAAAAATGGCTTGGCTGATGAAAGAGCGTCTGTTTTGTGTCGCCCCCACGAGCTTTGTCACGATCGCTTTTAATAATTAAAAAAAAGTTTCCATGAATCTACTCGGCGTCTCTGGAAAGGTTTTCGGTAAAGTCTGCGATTTTTTATGCGAAGAATCCACTCTACAACTGCGTCAAGTAAGCTCTCTTGTTAGGAAAACATTTATCATCCTTATCTAATCCGATCTTAATAGAGACGCCAGACCATTTATTTTGAATGTATAAAATATGAGTAAAAATGTGATGAACCAGGTCAACAGGGCAGTCAACAAGCAACTTTGTGCGCTCGCCGGAGCTCGAAATACTGAAGTTGACACTTTATTCATAGAACAGGTAAGTTATCTGTCTTTTTAAAAATCACTCACGAATATTCTCTCTTTCAGGAGACAGAAAATGACATTGAGCTCTCTTTTCAAATTCAAAGCCGCAGTCAGTCATTAATGTGGCGACTGTACTTCATTAACGCATTACACAATTTGCAATTAAATTCATCACAAGTTTTTTCGCTTAGGGAGTTTTGCGGGGTTGGCTTTTTTCTCTCGGGAAACAACTTGAGAATATCTACACTTTCAGACACCGACAATTTGTTTAAAGCTTGGAAACTTGGAAAACTTTCTTAAATATTTGGAGCCGTTGGTTGATCAAGCTGTTAACATTATTACAATTGAAGTCGGAGGCCTTATTCCTGTTCAACGAAAAAATATTGCAATATTGGCTAATCTCTTTAGAGGAAAATTTATTTCCGAATTTCTGTTTTGCGGATATGGCTCAAACAAAGACTTGTAATCTTTCCTTTGTACCATTAATGATCCACCTCCTTTATGTTTGCGTAGCAGAACCTTTTCAGTGCTCCTTGGGTATCTTTTGCCGAAAACGTATTTGCTAACAGGATATTCCTAAGTTTCAACTCAATAAAAAAAGGTTAATGAATTCAAATATGTATCGATCTTTTTCACTAAAAAGGACGTCAAGAAAGAATGGTCGTTCACCTTATTCTATTTCAAATTTTTGTTGTTTTTTTCCAGAAAATTTTGGCTCAGTGCTTCAAGTTGCAAATGTGGCCAAACAAATTGACATTTATGTGTCGAAACTAACAATATCACGTATCGCCACCATCACCTTAATTGAAGAAATATTTCACAGAAAATGCGAGGAATTGTTTTTCAGATGTGATGAATTTTTCATGACAGACGAAGAAATGGAAAAATTTGTTCAGGTAAATACTTTATATTTGAATTTTAAAATGTAAAAACTTTTCAGCTAATGCATCACCTGGAGAAAAAAATTTGGTTTTACACTAGGAATATTTACTCAAACCCTGTCCGAGTTGGTGCATGTATTGTAATGCTTTCTTTTCGGGACACATATATTGTTCACATATAATGAGAAAGATAAAGTTGATAAAGAAAGTGATTTTCTCTCTACTCCCCGAGGAATGACTTAATTCAGATGTTTGCATGATCTATCTCATTTGCATTTGCACTGTTGACCTTTCACTCCAATCAAAATGCCATTCTCCCCTACACTTTTCTTTCCTCTCGCTGTTCTGACTCTCTCCATTCCGCCCACTCTCTCGCCCTCCTGTCTACCCGATGAGAGAGCATGACAATTGGGGAGAGTGCTATTGCTCTCCATTCACTCATAATTCCATGGTGATAATCGTGTGCCCTCTCTCCTTCTCTCGTTTTTCTCGTTGCCTCTCTACGATGCTCCTAAGTGTCCTCTGATTACCTCTCTAGAAGGTAATTCCTGCTGATTTTACGCGGTTCTTTTGATTACTCAAACTAATCTTACGGTTAACAGCTTTCCGAATAATTTCTAGCAAGCCACACATTAATCTAAAGTCCTAATCTTATCAATGCGCACTAGTTTCTCTCACATTTCCACGTGTCCGAATGCTCTCTTTCCCCGACTTTCTCCATTCTCCATGCTCCCTCGCCTTGCCAAACACACACCGTGAACGTTGGTCGTAGGTCAGAAAATGAAGGAGTTTGGGCAGATGAAACAGAGAATAGCCAACGCATACCTGACCACGTGTCCTTATCTCTCCTCGCCCTGACAGTAATGTTCCAAGTTCAAGCACCCTCACAGTTCAAGAGCACAATCGAATCATTGGAACACAACTACACCTTTATCCGACGTGGCTTATAGTATTTCATTAGTGCGAAGAAAAATCTAAACTTACGTTATCATCTTCCATTCAGAATCTCAGTTAGCCAGTAGAGATCAGAGGGTTCACCTTGCAAGAGAAACTGACGCGAGAGTGAGAGATTGCTTACAACTTCTGGCATATTTTCTCGCCGTGTTTACTTCTCTCCATCTCCCTCTTTCTCTCTATCAGTCCACTGTGTCCGTTGCTTCACCTTCTGGATTGACGATCCAAAGAATCCTCTCCCTTGCATACCTTTTACATTTTATTCTATTTTCCGTTTCGTATTTCTCTACCTTTCCCTTGACCATTGTGATTTCTCAGAGAGAGGTGTGAATCACAACACTCTTTGTTTTCTGTGTGTCTGGTTAGGAAGAGCGAGATATTATGCGGAAAGGAGAGAGTGAAAAACTCTTTCTCTTTTCCCATTTTGCTCTCTTCCCTTTGTCCACCCTGCCTTCTGACTCTCCTCTCTTTTTCTCTCGCCTCTCCCCTATCTCCTCGTCATTTCTTTTCTTGTTTCATTCAGACTCTTTCCCTGTTCTCTTTTTCTATCCTCCATCCATTGACAACTCGCATCTGTCATGTAAAGTGACCACGTTATTTTTTAAAAATTAATTGGAGAACCCAAGGAGATAAATACGTTGTGATCCCAGATATTCTCCAAACTAAAAGCCTGATTCTTTCTGAAACTGACAAGTTCGTTTGGGCTTTTGAGATGATATGAATTATCTTTTGTGCCCATATTTTCTTTCCTTATCACTTATATTTCGTTTTTTAGTAAGAAATGAGAGAGCATGAGAATCATGGAGAGTCTGTGCTTTGTGCGCAACGGGAGGCAACATTGGCTTAGTGTGTGAGTGATGACAACATCGTTGCGTCAGTTTGTTTCAGCACTTCTCTATTTTTTTTGGCCCATCCTCTTTTCGCAGAGTATTCTCTTCCTACCAATCTCATTTCCTACCCCTTTCACATTTGAAGCTGTCGTTGCTCGGGCCAAAAAAACAGAGAAGTTATTTCTCCTCGTTATCTGAACATCCTTTGTTGTTGTTCCGAATCCTAGGGAGGCAGAAACGATTCAGAATGACATCGTTCGCGCTTCACTTTATATAGCGATAAATATCGGCATCTCTTTCGCAGTGGTCCATCTCATTTTTCCAATTGTCAATGATCGATCCTCGCCCCGTTTCGGGCGTCCTATCGCGATATCTAATCATCATTTCCTCTGTTATCGCATTTGTTCTTTCACTGATCACTCGTCGATAAGAGGGCCGTATGAATCATTGCTTGAAAAATTCTGAGTCTTTTTATCATTCTTCCTGAATTTGTACGGGTTTATTTGTTGTATTTTTCAATTTTGATTCGATTCTTATATCTTATACATAGCTGTACTACATCCGCACCAAGCACTCCCCATGCGCGTCAACCCTTCTCCAATTCGAACACCTTTCTCGCGCCAATCATTTTCATTCAGAGCCCGGATGGCGTACTGCGACTACGCGGGAGCCGCCCTTCCCTCATCTACTCAACTAGAAGCCATCCATGCTCGTTTGTCCACCTTCCCCCTGGCGAATCCGCACTCGCGACATGCGGTCAGCGGCAATACGGCGGCGTTGGTGGAAAGTGCGCGGGCGCGGTGAGTACGGTAACATTAGTAAGACATACAGTAGTGCGATTGGATACGGTAGCATGAAAATACAGCGGCACAGCGGCAGCAAAAACAGTCATTCAATAACCCTTTTTCAGCTGTACAGAAACAATCGAATTGATCGAGTAACGTTTATCACAAGTGATATGATGTATTCGGAATTGATTTGATAGGTGATTAATTCGATGGCTGATAGATCTTCGTTTGAATCGGAATGTTTGGATTGGTTGGAGATTTCTCCATCTCATTCGTTAATTGAAGAAGCGATAATTCGAATGCCTGCAGAGATCAAGAGATCAGAAATCAAAGATCAAAGATCGAAGAAGCACAGATTAAAGATCAAATGGGGAATATACCTGGTCTCTTGCGTCTAGTGTATCGATGAATAATCTCTTTTCCATCCACTCTGCCATTTGAGGGAAATTGTGTCGATTTGAGATAGCGATTATCGACCCGACCTGGAATTTTTTTCTCCGTGGAATCCCAGGGTTTTCGAGTGGGATTCAACTCCGCAGAGGGAATAAACAAATGTGCCGCACGGAAAACAGTGAGACAGAATCTGGGAGACCACTGCGCAATTCAAGTTCCTTTTCGCTGTTTTTCTAGCGGCTTCTTTGATTCAATTTCTCCCACTGGGTAGTGAGATATCTAGAATCCCGCTGGCAGAAATACCTGAGCTGAGGATATAGCGAAGAGGCGAGATAAATATGGGATGAGGGCATTCGTGTTGCTATCGTGAGTGTGTGAGTCCAATAGACAGAACAGATCATCATCTCTCCTGGAATCATTTCTCCTTTATTTCTCTCCTTATTACTATTGCCTTCTTGCGATCGTAACATTTGAATACGTTTAGATATATACTTTACCTGTACACCAGCGATACTGCCTTTCGCTGAAACACGACAATAAAGCAGAAGATATTCCAATCGTAGAGGGCAGGACTGGAATATAACTTGAGATGGACTAGGGAAGAGTCTTCCTCACTGTTCAATTGCATCGTTCGCGTATCTCGACAGATTCTGCCCAATTGATCCCTTCACGAGGATATAATCAACCTGCAAAGCCGAACATTTCTTTGCATTTCTCTTTATCTCATTTTTACTTTCAAAAACGCGATCTCGTAGCTCTAAATGGTCTCCCAGTGGTTCATTCTTGGTGGTTAGACTCCTAGGGGTGAATTAACATCAACCTCATGCAATACAGAATGATCTTTGATTTCTTCAGCAGCTAGTGATCCTTCCGATACGAATCTGTGAAAGAGTCCATACAAAAATAGTTTTTTTTTTATTTTTTCATGTGCCTGTTTCTTGCTTGAACAGCCTCGGGAATAGTGAGAATTTCCCTGACAATGAGTGGAGTCTTCTTTCCTGCGTGGAGCATTGCGTTTCTGCAATAATTGTCGTACGTTTTTCTACTCAGCAAAGCCTCCTCCCGGCATACACTCATCAAAGCTCAGATAAGCGTGCAATGGAAAATAATAGCTCGATATCCTCTTTGAAACGTGATCAATCTCGTCGTTTCCTTACTCTTTCCTCTTCTTCTCTTCATCGTATAAAACATTGGGCTCTGTTCTGGTTGAAGGGTCCCACCCAAGTAGAAGGGTCCCAAAAAATTAGAAGGGTCCCAAAAAAGTAGATGGGTCCCGAAAAAAGTAGATGGGTCCCAAAAAAAGTAGATGGGTCCCAAAATTGTAAAAAATTTCGGGAACAAGTTGAAGGGTCCGTAAAAAGTAGAAGGGTCCCGAAAAAAGTAGAAGGGTCCCAACATTTAGGATTTCTTTCGATAAAAGTTGAAGGGTCCCAAAAAAGTTGAAGGGTCCCAAAAAAGTAGATGGGTCCCGAAAAAAATAGAAGGGTCCCTAATTTTTGGATTTTTTCAGAAAAAAAGTTGAAGGGTCCCAAAAAAAGTAGATGGGTCCCGAAAAAAATAGAAGGGTCCCAAATTTTAAGATTTCTTTAGAAAAAAGATGAAGGGTCCGAAAAAAGTAGATGGGTCCCGAAAAAAGTAGAAGGGTCCCTAATTTTAGAATTTCTTTAGAAAAAAAGATGAAGGGTCCGTAAAAAGAAGATGGGTCCCGAAAAAAGCAGAAGGGTCCCAACTTTGAGAAATTTTTTGGGAACAGGTTGAAGGGTCCGCAAAAAAGTAGAAGGGTCCCACCTCCAGAGGCGTATGTAAATTAAGTAATAAAAAGAAATTGAAGTTGCAAAGTTGCACAGCACATTTTTCTGATTATCGATATTTTTATTCAAGTCGATTCAGTTTCAATGGTAGACAATTTAACTCTCTTTTTCTTTTTCTGAAATTTCTGACAATTGCATAGTCATTAATTTTAAAAAAATACAATGAACTTTTGAATTTGTACGAATCAATGATTGTCTAATTCTGAATGATTTCACTTCATGGAATTTTGCAAATGGAATATTTCAGGCGACCACTACAGTATCACCTGCAAGGATTCGCAAACAGACCACTTCTACCACTCGAAAAATACGGAGCACATCAAAACGGATCACCACCATCCTCACCATCATCACCACTCGCGCCTCTGGAGCAAGAACGACGATTCAACCACAGAAGACGACGCGAAGGGGAGGTGGAAAGGGCCGAGGAGGTAAAGGTAAAAAAGGTAAAGGTGTATCCAAAAGCCGAGGAGGCAAGGGAGGCAAAAAGCAGTGAATATTTCGTGCAAACATATTACACAATCAATAAATTAGTTAAATTGTCTACCATTGAAACTGAATCGACTTGAATAAAAATATCGATAATCAGAAAAATGTGCTGTGCAACTTTGCAACTTCAATTTCTTTTTATTACTTAATTTACATACGCCTCTGGAGGTGGGACCCTTCTACTTTTTTGCGGACCCTTCAACCTGTTCCCAAAAATTTCTCAAAGTTGGGACCCTTCTGCTTTTTTCGGGACCCATCTTCTTTTTACGGACCCTTCATCTTTTTTTCTAAAGAAATCTTAAAATTTGGGACCCTTCTATTTTTTCGGGACCCATCTACTTTTTTTGGGACCCTTCAACTTTTTTTCTGAAAAAATCCAAAAATTAGGGACCCTTCTATTTTTTTCGGGACCCATCTACTTTTTTGGGACCCTTCAACTTTTTGGGACCCTTCAACTTTTTATCGAAAGAAATCCTAAATGTTGGGACCCTTCTACTTTTTTCGGGACCCTTCTACTTTTTTACGGACCCTTAAACTTGTTCCCGAAAATTTTTACAATTTTGGGACCCATCTACTTTTTTTGGGACCCATCTACTTTTTTCGGGACCCATCTACTTTTTTGGGACCCTTCTAATTTTTTGGGACCCTTCTACTTGGGTGGGACCCTTCAACCAGAACAGAGCCAAACATTGCCCTTCACAATCGCTTCATTCATCAGTCCAATCAATTCAGGTGGACACACTTTGTGCTGCGAATTAGAGTTTAAAAAAGCTAGTAATCGTCTTTTCATTTCACAGTCTCTCGCCCGCTCGGTCGACGAGTGTGAAATGAAGAGACGGCGGTTTCATTTCTCGAGGTATGCTGCTCGCCCTACCCAAGTCATTGCAAGGTGCTGTTCCTCTGTGAATCCTTCTCTCCTGTGATCGAGACGGAGAATATTCGATAGATTCGTATCACTGAAACACTTTAAAGATCAACTGGTCTATGAGAACAAAGATCAAAGATCAACTGATCCGTCTATACCTATAGAATGCTTCTGCTATACTCATGCAGATAAGAGTGCACGCATCGGATGGTTTAGTCCTCCCTCCCAATTTCGATTGCGACAACCACAGTGGAAACTCCCAGTAGATGAATGACTGGAAAAATCATTATTCGATAGTGATTCAATACTGTATCTACGGTGTCTCACATCATTCTCTTGTTTGGCAACAAGAACGAGTTCGAGCTTGTCATGCGATTTCAGACCATTTTCTGCTAGTTTGCTGAAAGCAGGAAAACGAGAATAAGAGGGAAAGAAACCTCTTAAATTTGAAGAAGAAGACTAGAAAGGGAAGGGGGAGGACTGACCGTAATTGTGCATCAAATGCATCAAATTGTTGTTCTTTATTCTTCTGTTGGAAGGGGATCGAAGTGGGACTAAAATGAGCATGATTATGAAAAGGGTACTGTAACCATAGATTATAAACGAGTCACCGTACTCGAGACTACTGTAGACAGATGGGTGTACGGTACCTGGGTGGGGCCGGCAGAGCTGCAGATGTTTCCTTCGAGCGAAGATTTCCCAACCAGTCGAAGATATTCCGACCGCCCAGGAGAGTCATTTGGAGTGAGAATGGAAGAGAAGTGGAGAGAGGGGAGGGGAGGAAGGGGGGGGGGAGGTAAGGAAACTGTATGAATTGGGTACTATAGCTGGAAAAAAATCAATATTACAGTGCCTACGCCCACCTGCACAACTTCCTAATTATGTGCGCAAAGGTGTTCTGTATACTGTTGCTGAAAAATCAATATTCCATTACAGAAACGGGATACGGTAATCAAAAAATCAATATTCATTTTGATTACAGTATCTACTCGCACCTGCACACCACCGCCGACGAATACGATCTCGTGTTCACCTTCAATACCACGCACTCTATCCATATTATCGCCGAGAGTTTCGTGTTCCCGGCGAAGGTGAGCGAGATCAAACATTATGTCGACATTACCATTCACCAAGTACTGAGGCTTTTGATCTTGCCAAAAAAATATTCAAGAATGCTTCAGCCCTCATTTGTTGAACATGCAGATGGCTTGAGTTTCAACGCGACCTCACATTCGATGAATCATTCGTTATTTAATAAGTCGACGTCGATCTTTATTACAAACAAACATGTCATATTTAAGTATTTTCAAAATTCCAGGAACGCCCTGCTGGCGACCCGCAGATGCTGTACACTCTGGCCGATTGCCGAGGTAGGTTGATCTTTGATCTTTGTAGTTTGACCTTTGATCTTCGTAGCTTGATCTTTGATCTTGGATCTCCCATCTTCAGGTCCCTCGTACGTCTACCTGCTCGACTCGCACACGTCGGTCGTCGGCGCGAGGGAGATCGTAAGGGATAAGGTAGGGGATCTTTGATCTTCGGTCATTGATCTTTGATCTCATCAAATCAGCTCTAAGAGTGGAGTCTACGTAGTAGTAGTAGAGGGCATTTTCTTTAGTGGCTTTATCTGATTTTTTATCTTTGATCTTTGATCTCTCAGGTTGATTCGATCTGTTGTCTGGAGGAGCTCCCTGACGACTGGGAGAAGGAGGGCGGCAAGGCGGTGATTTATGCTTATTTTTTAATGAAAAATAAGGGACGGGAATCAGTTATGTTTCAGGAATGGTACAAAATACGCATTTTTTGATATTCTCAATGATATCTTGGTGGGTTGTGCACAACATAAAAGATCGAAATTGCACAACATAAAAGATCGAAAAGCTTTTTGTCTTTGATCTTTAATCTCTGATCTTTAATCTTTCTCCAGTCCGACTCCACTCGCTCCCTCTTTGTGCTCACTGCGATGAGCAACTTCTGTGGCCGGAAATATCCGTTGTCCGCAGTGAGGGAATTACAGAAGAGAGGTGATCTTTGAACGTTGATCTTTGGTCTCTAAACAAATTGATTATTCCATTGCATTTGAATGGGTAGATGTCCGCAGTGAGACAACTGCAACTGGACGTGATCGTTGATCTTTGATCTCCGACCTCAGAGAAGTCGAGTGATAGTTATAGTGATAGTGATACATCTTCCAGCATATGCTCCTCTTAATATTTTGCCACGGATCACCAGTTGATCTTAGTTCTGGGATGGTTATACCGTAGTTTGCAAATTTTGCAATGCATTATTAGAGATCAAAGATCAATCTCCATCTCTGAGGTTTCTCCGTGGTTCTCGATGCCGCTTCCCTCGTCTCCTCCTCTCCACTCCGTCTGGACACTTGCCAGCCCCACTTTGTCGTGTTCTCCTTCTACAAGGTACCTATTATTTAAAACTTCAAAAACAATTATTATTAGTTTTTTTTTAAATAAAGAAACTCCAAAATCATTGAAAAAAACGGAGTGAAACATAGATATTTCGATAATATTTGCGAAGGATTGATACAATTCAATCCGACTATTTTATAAATCTATTCTAGATGTTCGGCTACCCTACCGGCCTGGCCGCGCTGCTCATTCATCGATCGGCGATGGGACTGCTCAAGAAGAGATCTTTCGGAGGTTAGTTAGTGGTCGGGCAATTCACGGACTGCGACTACAGCAGTGCACAGAATAGTAAAACAATACGTAAGATCAAGAAACGATCTTTCGGATGTAAAAAAGAATACATTGACAAACTGTTAGACTAGTTTCTCCAGATGATCAGTAGGCCTGATTATTGATATCATAATAATTTGATCGATGATGCGATTCAATCTGAAAACACCAAAATTATCCATTTCTCAGGCGGCTCAGTAACGGCTTATCTGCCGCAGCAGTTGTATCACGCCGACAAGGACGTCTTCCATCGACGGTAACGTCTTCCGATCACATTTGGAAAAGAGTTCGAAATACGGGTAATCGTCTCTTCATTTCACGTGCTCTCTCATCGGTCAGGGAGACGAGAAAATGTGTGAAATGAAGAGACAGCAACCCGTATTTCGAACTCTAATTTGGGTCCACTCGCTGTGGGGCGGGTCGGGTGTGTACGACCTAAACAGTCATCTGATTTTTGCTAAAAATGTCGTACTATTATTTTCTGCCTGTTCGGTGTCCATAATTTACTATGCCTCTATCCCGGATACATAATCTAATTCACATTTTCCTCCCCTTTGCTCGAATTCCTCGAAATACAATTCTGAGTATGTTTCAATGACCTTTCAAATTAAAAGATTCAATAAGGTTTCAATACCTCTTTGACCCCTTTTTAACAAAAAAAAACTTTCGCAGCTTCGAGGAGGGCACACCGAACTACTACGCGATGGCAGCGCTGCGGGAGGGCTTCGAGGAGTTGGATCGATGCGGTATGTCAACACTAGAGATCAAAAGACGGGTAATCGTCTCTTCGTTCCACTCTCTCTAAAACGAACTGGAAGTAAAAACGTTACACCGATAAATTAAAAATTAGAAATATTTGTCCCAGGTGGAATCGAAGCCATTCACTCGCACTGCGACACCATCGTCCGTGCAGCAAGGGAGATGCTGAAGGGGAAGAAACATGCAAATGGAAGGCCATTGTGTGTGTTGTATGAGCATGAGGAGGTTAGTTTGTGAGGGATAGTCAACAACAAAATCGTTAGAAGATAAGCCTCCTGCAAGCCGATTGTCCGATGTCAGGATAAAAAATTGTAAATATCATAGTTTGATCTTTGATCTCTTAAGAATCCGTCCAGCGACACGAAGGGTCCGACAATCGCGTTCAACGTGCGAAGGCATGACGGCAGCTGGGTCGGATTCATTGAGGTACTGTGAAATGGTACTCGGATGCTCCTTGCAATGCTCCGAAAAATTGTCTTACGATGGGAGCACAGAAAAGATTTAAGGTTGTGTTTGTTTTCTACATCAAACTGCCCTCGCAATGCAAAAAGAGAGAATCCGAAATAATAAGCTTTCCCTGAAGCATACCCGAACATTTTATAAATTTGAACGGGACTGTGCCAAATATGAGTATCTTAGGAATGCAGTAGTTTGAATGCATGTAGATAGCAGGTCATAACAATGTTCGATCGATGTTTCCCCGTTGATCTTTAATCTTTGATCTCTCTCAGGTCGAGAAGATGGCCGATCTCTTCGGCATCCACCTGCGGACCGGATGCTTCTGCAATGCCGGCGCCTGCCAGAAGTTGGTCTTTTATCTATGATCTTTGATTGAACCCTTCCCAGGTACCTCAAGCTCTCCAACGAGGACCTCAAGGCGAATTTCGAGGTAATTATTATTTTTTAGCGAGATTATTCGTGAATATTTCCGAACGTCACTGTCTCCATTATAAACTCCCTTCATCACTGAACACTTCTATAGAGAAGATGAAAAGTATTCTCACAGATGGGATTGTAGAATGAAAGTTCACTTTTGATCGACAGCTATTTTTTTCAATTAGGAATGACAAGATGTTGAATAAAAATAATTTTTATTTCAATCATATAATATATATTTAAAATTCGCAGTCGGGTAAGCGATGCGGTGATCTGGTCGATCTCATCGACGGTCGACCTGTCGGGGCGGTGAGACTGTCGTTCGGAAAGGGATCAACCATGCAGGTCTGTCGAGAATAGGATGGCGAGTTCGGAAACGATGAAAACTGTCATTTAACTTTACCGTACCCTCAGGACATCGAGCTCATCTCTTCCATGCTGTCGTGCTGCTTTGTGGGCGGTGCGGCGCCGACCCTGCGACCGCCCGTGATTCCACTCGACGCTCCCGTCAGGTATACGGTAGGATTACGGTTGTGAGTCGATATAAAATAAGAAGCTTTCTGCAGAGATCGAATGATGAGTCAGGTATACGGTAAATTTATTCAATCGATAAATCAAAGAAAATGATGTTCTTTCGGTCCGAGGTTGACGAAAAAAGTTTGTATCGGTTTGGATTATAGGATATTTGGATAGCGTCTGTGTGTAAAAAAAGAGAACTACAGTAAACAACATCGATTTACTCATCTCAGGGCGCGTCTCGAGAGCCTGCACGTGTACCCGGTGAAGTCGTGTCGCGGGATTACGGTGGACAGGTCAGTACCGTAACCCGACCTAGATAATCAATACCCGGCTACAGTAATGCTATCTATCGTTCTACAGCATCGATAATCGGTCATCGTATTCCAATTGATCCTGATTACCGTAATCCATCGTACTCTAGTTGGTCCCTCTCCTCCTCCGGTCTCTCCTTCGATCGACACTTCTCCATCGTCTCCTCGGACGTGACCCTCACGCAGAAGCGCGTCAGGAGACTGTGTAGGATCGTCCCGAGGGTACGGTAGCTTTTCGATTACTGTAGTCAATCGATTAGAATAAAGCAGAGCTAAAGCAGAGCTATATTTTTTACGACTTAGTTTGTCCGCCGCTTGTTGTCGAAAAAATAATTGATGTCTGACTAATGATTGTGCTGATGCAGATCGATCTCGCCTCCTCGACGCTCTTCCTGTCCTCAGAAGACGCGATGGAGGACGGAGATGCGGAGATTGAGGTGAAAAATAAATATTTATCATTCGAATCATGGATTCGTTAGTCATGAGTGGCCACGAGAAGACTATGAAAGCCTTTCTGCAAAGGATTCGGAAACCTTGAATATGTTGAATCGCCCTTATTCTTCGCAGATTCCGCTGACCTCCTCGGACGATGGTCGACTCGGCTCTGCTGCAACGAATCTCACGTGCACCTCCAAGTGAGCAGCTCTCAACCCGTTCATCCTATCAAAATCCGATTTCGTCTTCATCATTGGCGTTCGTATACCAGAACCTTATACTTTTTTGTCTATCCGAGTATCCAATCAATATTCGAATCTACCGTAATCCCACTCATTAACTCATTACAGTATCCAATCCAAAGACGTAGTGGTCCCGTTAGTCTCACCTTAGTCTAGGTTACCTACCAATGACACCACAGTTTTCTCCAATCTGGCTCACAGTATGCTATAACTACCATACTTTGAATATACCGTAACCCTTCTTCAGTATACAGTCAAAGGACGTCGGTGGCCCGTCCGTCTCCTCCTGGCTCAGTGACCAGCTGGACTTCCCCTCATGTGTGCTGAGGAGGGTGGAGAGCGGAGGTGAGGCGTCGGGAGTCTGACCAGCCGAAAGACGCATCATCATACAGCACCTAATCGAAGTATAGACACCAGCAATCGAAAAATGTTCCCGCAATTCCACCCTCATTTCAGACGCCTCTCCCTCGCGTTCGTTCTCGAACGACTCGCCGTACCTCCTCGTCTCGTACTCTTCTGCTGCAGTGATCTCAGCCTCGATCGGCATGGAAGTGGAGGAGTACATTCGAAGGTTCCGACCCAATCTGGTCGTGAGGTACGGTATACGGTATATTAAATACCGTAGAAAACGAATTGAACGCGATTGTTTGATAGAACCGACCGAATCTGGTCGTGAGGTCAGTTTACAATCCGTCGTGAATAGACGGTCTCGAGAGTTTACAAATTATACGTAAATTTGAATTTTTTGTTTGTAAAAAAAGCATCAGATTCCGCTTTGGCGAGATTCACGCATGATTCTTTTTATGCATTCTAGCTTCGATTTAGCTTTCCGATTCAACAAAAAACCCAATCACCGCCCATTCTTCACACTCTCTCGATCAAAGAAGTACGAGTTAGCATGTGAACGCGAGACATTGCTCTTTGATCTTTGACCTCTCTCTTGCAGCGGTCTGCCTCCCTTCATCGAAGACGACGCCGACGAGGTCGAAATCGACGGGCATCTCTTCGAGGTACGGTAGGACTACCGTATCCCAATCCTATCGCGAACTGATCGTTCATTATCCCGATCGTATCCTACCAACTCCTGCACTAGGGTTGGCTAAACAACTACCGCAGGTGGGTCTTTGGTTTTTGATCTTTAGTCTTTGGTCTTTCGACTTTGACTCCAAAGCTAGCTCTACCGTAGTTGCAAGCGAGAGAACATGCGGAATGAAGAGAGTCCTACCGATCTCAGGGGCAGAGAGCGTAGGGGGAGCTAAACCTGCCACGTTTAGAGTATCGTTTAGCCAACCCGATCCTGCACTACTTCATCTTTGAATTCCATGTACTATTTGATTTACAGTCATGGCCATTGATTGATTGGTCTACCGTACCCCTAATCTACCGCACAACTAACTGATTAACAACCGTGACTACCGTAGATTGACCAATCAACCTACCGTGTCCCAGGTGGTCAATAAGTGCGTCCGATGTGAGATGATCTGCATCGATCAGTCAACGGGCGACAAGGACCCGGCCGCGCTGCTGGCCCTCCGCGAATCGAGGAGGGGCGAGGGGGTACGGTATCTCTTGTTCGTCTATCGATAACTGAGTTTTCTTTAATGAACAGTATTCTACCGTACCCTAACCCAACCGTATCCCTCAGATAACCTTCGGCATTTACCTTCGGGAGCGCGAGGCAGACTCTCAATCGATCCGCACCATCGGCAAGGGATCCACCGTGATCCTGACCAGAACGGACAAGCTGGCGTAGATTATCGATCGATTACCGTATCTCTATTTCGATAACGATTTTAACGATTTTTTTCATTACTGTATCTCTCATTCCATTTCTTCCTTCCGTAATAATAATATTATTATTCCATCCATATCCCCGCCTTTCCCTCTTCTCTACCTCTAGATTGCTCATTCATTTTTTTCATTAACTATTCTCCATGTATGCGTCATTGAATATGAAGAAGATATCCGTCCCAGATTTCCCCAACCGATTGTTGCCCCATATTGAGCTTTCTTGATGAATAATTTTTATTCTATCGCATCGAACGAAAACAAGAAAAAAGACTCGGGATGTGCGGTGGCGCTTCGTTTATATTAAAACGCGGTCTGCGTAAGAACGTCTGAATTCGGAGGGCAAGTGGCACAGTAGTTCAAAATGGTCCGATCGGGCTGAAATTTTTTGTGGGTACCCCCTGGGGGTGGGGGACACTTCAGCCAATAAATTGGCCCCAAAAGTTGATCTTTGATCTTTGAGATCGAAAATTTTCATCTTCATTTTACCCCTCATGTTGTATACCATTCGATAGAGCATCAAAAGTTATGTCTGGAGCTAAATTTTCGAAGAATTTTATCAACACGTTTTCGAGAAATCGCTAAAAAACGCATAAATTTGCATTTTTGATTGTTTTATAAAAATATTACACCATGTTCCAATTGGCACCACCCCTAGAAAGTCTACGTAGTATGTAAAAACATATTTAGAATTTAATGAAAAATGTCCCCAGACTGTACGACATACCCGGACATGACTTTTTCACGAAAAACTAGCACGCAATCGTCGACGCAGGTTCAAATCCTTTCGACGGCTAATCTTTTGCCGGATTTTATTTCGATCCAAAATGATGTTTTTTCGCCATGAAACCTCTTTTGTTATGTTAGTAGGTTATATTAGCGCTGTTTTGACACTTTGCAAGGGAAATGATTATCATTCCTCTCATCGACTTTTTTCACATAAGGATCCCCCCTTATGTGAAAAATGGAGGTTGGGGTCATGTCGACATTGATCATAAGCCCATGGCTAATGATGATTACAATAACATATAAAGTATTTTTAGTGCATAAGCCAACGCTTTTCTCGGTTTAGAGGTTCATTTTTTACATGACCCCCGACCTCCATTTTTCACATAAGGGGGGACCCTTATGTGAAAAAAGTCGATGAGAGGAATGATAGTCATTTCCCTTGCAAAGTGTCAAAACAGCGCTAATATATCTAGGCCCCACAAGCCCCGCCCACTTTCGTCTGACATGATTTCGCCAAAAAGCGAGAAAGGAAAACACAAAATCCATTCTAAACCAAATGGGACGTTTGATAGCGCGATGGATAGCCCTTACCATCCCCTTTCGATTGAACACTGCCCAAAATGTGCACAGCATCACTAATTGGATCAAATTTGCATAAAATAGAAGGGAAGAGGTCGTTTTGACGGGTTGCAGTGTGAAAGTTTTGTTTGGGCAGCATTTTTCTGACTAATTCGAATATTTTAGGAATTTTAGAGAAAAAATTAGATTTTTAGCATTTCTCCCTATTTTGTGTTTTTAGTTAGAAGAAGCGCGGGGAGAGGCGACCGGGAGGGCGGGGGAGGGAGAGAGGCACACGCAAATTAGGCTCCGCCCCTTTCCCTCTCGTCTCGCCTTTCCCTCCTCTTCCCCAGTGAGCTGCGCGCGTACTTCTTGGGCTCTAGCGCGGTTCAGAGGCAAGATATCTACAAACGGTAAAAAGCATGATGTTATTGGGTCCATGACGGATGGTTGGAACATACTTGTGACCCATTGTGGAAAATCGGCTGTCTGCGTTGTGGCCCCTAAATATATCCTACTAACATAACAAAGAGGTTTCATGGCGAAAAAAATCATTTTGGATCGAAATAAAATCCGGCAAAAGATTAACCGTCGAAAGGATTCGAACCTGTGTCGACGATTGCGTGCTAGTTTTTCGAGAAAAAGTCATGTCCGGGTATGTCGTACAGTCTGGGGACATTTTTCATTAAATTCTAAATATGTTTTTACATACTACGTAGACTTTCTAGGGGGTGGTGCCAATTGGAACATGGTGCAATATTTTTATAAAACAATCAAAAATTCAAATTTATGCGTTTTTTGGCGATTTCTCGAAAACGTGTTGATAAAATTCTTCGAAAATTTAGCTTCTGACTTAACTTTTGATGCTCTATCGAATGGTATACAACATGAGGGGGTAAAATGAAGATGAAATTTTCGATCTCAAAGATCAAAGATCAACTTTTGGGGCCAATTTTTGGCTGAAGTGTCCCCCACCCCAGGGGGTACCCACAAAAAATTTCAGCCCGATCGGACCATTTTGAACTACTGTGCCACCCCCTCCCCGCTCTTACGCAGACCGCGTTTTAACAGGGGAGACACGTAATCGGGATATTGAGTGATTGGAAGGGGTGGATGGGGTAAAGTAGGGTTGCTGGTTCGGTATCGGTATTACCGTTCCCGCAGAATGCGGTCATTGAGCGGAGCACACACAGACAAGAACCAATAAAGAAAAGAGACAAGAAAGTGCTGCGGGAGAATCAAAAAGAGGGTCAAGTGACATGTAAAAGCAATTTCATTGGGAAAAGAAAAGAGCAATGGGCGAAGAACATTCGATGTATAAGCGTATTAAAACGGGTAGAGGTATACAAGAGTATTTTGTATGATTGTGCAAATGCTAAGGTGTGATCCGAGAGATTGTCTTATATTAGGATGAAACTCGATAAGGTATTGTAAAAGTATCTGAATACAAAAAATTGTAAGAAGCATAGGACCTGTATGTGCACAAAGTGAAGAGGCTAACGGGCAGCAGTTCACAGTTCATCCGGAAAATAAAGCATACGGTAGAAAAAAACAATCGATGAACTATGCACTCTTTCCGTTCAGGGTACGGTAGTGGCTACTGTAAGACCGACAAGCAAATCGTTGTGGGAGACCGTTTTACGATGAATATTGGGTGCGATAAGCATTCAAATTGGGGGCGGGTACTCGTTATAGGAATCATCGTGAGAGGAGCGACGAAAAAACAGTCGATAAATGAGCTTGGAGTGGGAGGGTACGGTAGGTAGGCAGGGGTCACAATATTATACTGAGGGTGTGATGAGGGGCTTCTATGACCTGGCGGATCGCGGCTATGATTAAGTGGTTTTATTATTGTTTCAACAGATTCTAGAGATCGGTACCCGAGTTTTTCGCAGAGGGAAATGAATTTCGAAACGAGGGGAATTATCTGATATCTAATGATGGGGGGGGGGGCTTCACCGAGTAGCACTTCAAGGAAAACTGGGACTCACATGAGGACAAATGAACAAAGGAAAGCGGGGAGGGGTACTGTACAAGTAGACTATCGACAACTGAGTCGGATCTCTCGATTTGATCCGTCGTAGTATAACTTACTTTACAACAAGGATGATGTGCAACAACAACACCCGCGGACATTAGAGCAACATATCACTGATTATTCGATCAATAGTCGGTATAAAGCCTACAATAGGTGGGAAGGGAAGGAGGGGTACGGTAACTTCAGAGTACGGTAGGTCACTCCAGTTTGTGATTGACACGGTCCATGAGCCGGTGGGCGATGGCCGGGCCGGGAATGGCCACGACCAGCGATTATCCATCGACCCTCCGGCACCTCCGCCTCGAACCAGTAGCACAGCCAGAACCACCTGCAATGCAACGAAGGGTTGAATAAATAGGAGACAAGAGAACACATAATTGAAAGTATTCGTAGATAGCAAGCTTTCATTGCCACAATCAACTTGCGGTAGGTTCAATTTACTAATTGACTTGTAGCAACTATGTTTCACATTTAACGCAAAAGGGCTCATTCGTAACAGTGACATTCTGTTCTCGGCATTATTTTCAACAAAAAAAAATACAACTGCATTTCTATTTCAACTCCCTAAGTTTCTAGTCATGCCACTTTGTCGTACTTTAACGTGTACTACGCAATAGTTTGATTTCGCAGCATTGACAATGGTTTCCCGGCAACTCATACCCAAATCTTTGCAAAGAAAGTCAAGCGCAAAAAATACGTCAACTAGCGAGCAAGTAAATGCGTTTTGTCACATATTTTCAGAAGACACTTCAAATGCGTCAATAAAAAGGCGACTCACCGCAACTGCACCAGCGGTTCAATATTGCGTTTTCGCATATTTTCAGAAGACACTTGAAATACGTCAACAAATAAGCGACTCACCACAGGCGCGCGAGCGGTGCGTTCGCCCGCTCCGCCTTGCGCATCTCGAAGATCTGGTGGTAGCTCCAGAAGACGTGCGACGTCAGCCAGTACGCGACGAACACGTCCATCGTGTAATGACCGCCTGCGAGGATGGAAAGTCAGTTGTCGATAGGGTACAGTAACCTAGACCGAGATTACGGCATCTAAAGGTAGGTAGTGGCCGCCTAGAAGGGAGGAGAAAGGTTAGATAAGGTACAGTAACCCCGCCCTAATCGTGGGTGCTAACCCCACGCGCATCGTGTCTCAAGAAACCTCTTCAAGAATCTCTTTAAAAAACATTATAAAAATTTTAAATTATTAAAATAATAACTATTTAAATATTATTTTTAAAAAATAATTCGCTCACCCGACACGACGAGCGCCGCGATGCCGCAGAAGGTGATCGGCGCCGCCAGATACCTTTATTAATTTAAATTAATTACTTAATTAGGTTAATTAGTTAAACGATCTTCCTTGGATCAACTGAACTTTCGTCAGTCTAACGCTGCATTACGAATATGATTGTGTTTAGATGCCAGGGGCAAATAAACCATTGCCAATCATCTCGACCATCGAGCTAAGAGAACATAGTGAAGCGCGGAATTACATAGGACAGCCATGTGTACTTGATACCAGTTCACTCAAATGCCAATCTAATGAAAGTCCGCGACTAAACAAAAGTACAAGGACCAAAGATCAAAGATCAACCACTCACCTCAGCCACCACAGCCCGCGCGGCGTGTACTGCAGCTGCACAAAGTACATGAGCGTCAGCACGACCGTGTGCCCGCTGCAAAATTAGTATTAAAAATGTAAAATAATAAATTAACTTTGTATCGCTAATATTTTTTACTCGAAGGTAGCCTTGTGGATTTAGAGCAATATGTCTTTCATGAGAATTTGTCTCACCTGAACATGAGATCTCCACATAAGATCTTGTCCTGTCCACTCGTCAGTCCGAGCGTGACGACGTACGTGATGAAGCGCGTCGCGATCTCCATCGTGTACATCGCCGTCCGGTTCACCTGCCAAATCATATTTATTCTTAATAATAAAGGTAAAAGTAAAAAGTAAAAATAAGAGGTATGGTTTGGTAAAGGTTGTTCATGGTTAGCTTTTACGCAACTCGTGAAACTCAAAAGATACAGTCAGTAAAATTTCAGCGAATCCTAGTTCCCAACTTCGCATCCCACCTCTATTTTCCCTCACTGATGGTCCTACTCGTACTCAGTCTTTCCCAAAATCAATTTGGCAAGTTCAAAGTCGAAAGATCAAAGACCAAAGATCAAACCCTCACCTGCGGTTGGCAGATCTCGTCGCGGTTGTCGAACGACGGCGGCAGAAAAGTGACGCCCATCACACACGCGCGCAGCCCGTACCTCCAAGGATATGAGTAAGAAAAAAAATAAAAATTGTAATAATAATAATAATAATAATAAATATTATTATTAGCAACTACTGAATGTAATGGATAGAACGAGCTCTGAGCCAGCGCAACGAAAACAATGTTTGACGACCCCATGTGTTCATGTTTTCAGGTTCCCACATTACTGTAGAGATTCGACAAATTAGTAGTAGTAAGTCATCCGAAGTTTAGAACACAAGGTATATATTATCCTGGATGTGGCACTTCTTCGATTTTTGGGCCAGTCTTTCTCGCAGAGTATTCTCTCCCTACCTTTCTCATTCAACACCCCCTCCACATTCGTAGCGGTTGTTGTCTGGGCCAAAACTGAAGAAGTTCCCTGGATTTACCGTACTACTGTCCAAAACTACCGTACTCTAACAAGCTACCGTAACTCACAGAATGGCACCCAGCAGGAACAGTCGCCGCAGGACCACCCAGCGGTGCTGGTGCATCGCGATGCATGTGAAGGCTATGACGGAGCTGCAAAGGATCAAAGATCAATCACAGACGATCATGATCATCGCAAAAAACTAGACACAAGTATTTGTAGGTATTGGACTACCAACAGCGGCTTTATCAATGAAGCGCCCCTAGCGTTTACCCTCATGCAGTGCTGGGTGCACAGACATTGCGGGCTAAAGGAAATATAGAAAAGTTCGCACTGATAGTTTTTATAGAAAGACAAAAGTTGATCATATCGCACATTTGACAGCACCGTTGTTCTAATGCAATCAGTGTTGCTCGAATGCCACTGGTTTCTGCTCCTTCACAAAAAAAAACAACAAAAAACACGCCATTTAACAGTCAATTAAGCCCGAATTTCAAAATAATTAAGCTATTAATTAATTAAATAAATTCTCACTTTACAGTGGACAGCACGTCGCCCAGCGACCACGCCCATCGCTGCTGCGGTATCAACTGAAATATAGATTTAATTAAATAAATAAAACTTATGTTAACAAATAACAACAAATTTTGATGGAACTAAGCACAACTGCCGCCAAGAAGACATTTACGAATAAAAATAATAAAATAGTATTTTTAAAAATAGGAACGAACCTTGAAGGTGAGGTCGGGTAGCGGCTGTGAGGGCGCAATGTCGTGGATTACTGTAACGAGGAGTTACGGTACCGGCTAGAATACTGTAATGATTGGCGGCATATTAATCCTATTTGCTTCAGAGCGTATTCGTTCGATTTGATTTGTTTAGGGAACATAAGAAACAGTTATCGAAACAATGCGCGTGATGCCACTGTAATGCATGGTGTGGTGCACGAATGTGGCGGGGTGTGCTAACTTCGATTTGGAAGCGCGAATAGTCCTTTTGGGATTTAGCAATGACTTTAAAAAAAATTAATTGCACTCAAAGTAGAAAAGGTACTAAAATGCTACAACATTCATCGATAAGAAGCCGTTAAAGTGAAAAGAAAACGAAACCAAAGATCAAGATCAACTGACTCGTGAGTAGGAAGAAAGTTGAGGAAGGCGGATACGGTGAGGCAGGCGAACGCGGCCAGCGTCTTCACGCAGTCCGACTTGGCGCATCGGCGCCCTGTAATTACGGTATTCAGTGAGGGGGGGGGGGGGGTTACGGTCATTAGAGGGTGCTGTATTGCGGAACGCGATTATTGTAAACAAAAGGCTGTACACAAAAAAGAAGTTCAAATGTTATTTTTGAGATTGCTGGAGGATCCGAATCGATTTGATCGAAACTTCGATAACGTGAGAACCTCTAGAACCCAAAACAATCCCGTTTGCCAAAATTCGTAACTTACGCTCAAAATGACACGAACATGCAAACAAATCGATATCCCCACCTACCGTACCCCAATAATTTAATCGATACCTACCGTGCTCGCGGCCCGGGCCGACAACGTGTTGCTGTCATGGCCTCCTCCTCCTCCGCCCGCTTCCACGTCTCCGAGCGAGATCGAGACGACGTTACCGTTGAGCATTCGCGTATTGCTGAAGAAATAACAACGATAATAATGTCTAAATAGTTTTTATCTGAGTGATTGCTCTAGTCATTGCCGAGTAGGCTCACATTCAAGGTACTAACATTATAAAAGATAGCAAAGGTGGCATTAATCTGTGCTACCTCTAAGAATATAATGTTGAAAGGGGAAAATGTAATGGTATATGTATAGAACCGATTTGTAGTGAAATATTCGCATATCGGTTGCCTCACCGAATAATAAAGAATTCGTGTAACATAAGTTACGCAGCCAAATACAATTTAGTATTATTAGTACATTTTAACGATGAGCTAACTATCTAATGACTGAAACGCAAACTGATTACATTCGAGTTTAGCCACAGCCTAATAAAGAATTGGTGAAACGCAAATGATACTGCTTGGAAGTAACCTTTCTCCGAAACCATGTCACCCCCCCCCCCCACTTCCCGTTCCCCTCCCCATCTTCTATTCTGAATCATCCCCCCAAATCACATTGTCGATTGGAAATGCAGGAATGACTAATTAGCGTCGACTCAGCGTTCTAAATGATTAGTCAAGGCAGGAACATGTATTATGACAGTATTTACTGAGATGAGTTATCATCCGTACGTGAGCAATTGCAAGTTCATTGGCCTCAGAGAGTACCCACTTGCATATCACATGCGTGAAACACAACTCAACCTACTCTGCTAACTTTGCGAAACTGTGATAAATCAGCCCTTCTTCATTTCTATTCTGATTCACGCGGAACGAGACACTTTGCATCCGCGATAGGAAGGTGGGGGGGGGTGAATAATTATCGTTCCGCTCTAAATGCTGCGACAACCCTGTCGCAAACTGTTATTCCGTCGTTGAATCAGAGGAAGCGCCAAGCGACTACAGTGTGCCCAACCATCGTACATTTGCGAAAATTCTTCATTAAACGTATCTGCCAAAGTGTTGGCACAATCGCATAAAAACGCGCATTCGACTATTGACGCTAATACCGTAATTCATTCATTCTTGGGGGGGTCCGTCGACGTCGATGTAATTACTATTGTCAATCAATAAGGCTACCGTACCTGTAGATGATACTACCGCAAGCCGATCAATGACCTAAAATTCAGATCCCGAATACCGTACCTGTGATTGTTATTGGTCCTTTCTGCCCTCCTCTGCTGCCCGTCGCCCCCTCTCCTCCGCCTCCTCCTCCCTCCTCCGCTCCCGAGAGCGAGCTCATCGATGGACGCACCTGTAAAATACATTTAATTAATTAAATATTACAATTAAGTAACTCGTAAAAAATACACATAACACAAGTACTTAAAAATGAAGCAATTTTACTGTTTTACTTACCACGACCACGATCTAATTATAAACAGATGAAAGTCAGTCCCTATCACAACCTGTTGCAACGACAATGCACTAGGGTTCCCTCATTCAGGCCATTCCGCCTATTCAGGCGCACGAGCGCGGTGCAATGGCCTGAATAGGCGCACGAATGAGAGCGCGCCTGCCAGGCGCAATTCCTTTGTTTGCGCCTGCAGGCCAAACGGTTGAATTTCCTTTGAAACCTATCCCATTTTCAATTGAAAATCACATCATTGTCAGTCGAATCGACGAGCGCTCGGCGGCGCACCGCTCAAGATTGTGGAGAATGGGCGGAATAGGCGGCCTAGGCGCGCCTGCGAGTTTTCCTTTGTTCGCGAGCAGGCGAATTAGGCATTATTCATCCAACCCATTTCACTCTCAGGCGGCCTAGGCGCCCGCCTATTTCTGAACCCTACAATGCACCCATTTTGAAATATCACTAATTCCAGCAAAAAGTTGCGGAAAATACTGTAATTAGCGCACGTCAATGAAGATCATTTCCACCCGAACAAAACACCGACTATGGCCTGCCTCCGAAACCCCAATCCACCGGGCAACCACGAAATATACCTCACTGTACTACCGCATCCCTTTGGGCGCCCCGTATCACTCAGATATCAGCACTAATCACTCAACGATCGACATTCCAATCAACAAACTACACTTCCCCGCAGCCAATCACGGTCGTCATAACAATCAACACTGTGTGAGCAATGAGTAGTAACTGTCTGACTCTCTCAATTTGCCATGCTCTTTCGCCTCTCACAATCAGATCATTGAGAAAACATTTCTAAACGATAACCATTGAACGTACGTGCACTTTCTTAGGTTTCAACAGAAACTTGTCACATAGTGCGGGCCTTTTCTTTTTCGGAATGAGCCTCAAACTATCAATGAACGAGCACTACTCATCTTCCATTCCAGAGTCCATAGTGCCAAAACAATAGTGATATCGGGGCGACTATTCACACTCGGCAAAACACTCGAATTCTCTCGGCAGAATCGGGAACGCTATGGGCTAGATCTTGTGAAAAGTAATAACCAGATGTATTGCAAGCAGATCAACAGCGTTTTTTATAATGTGAAAGGTGGAGTGCGAGTAATATTTCCACAATGATATAATTGGGAATATTTTGTAACATTTCAAAATCTACTCGGCAAAAAACTCGACAGAATCGGGAACACTATGGACACCTATTTACCCCCGTCTCTTCTCTATTCGGAATCCCCACTAATCTCCCCTCGGAATCCTGCCAATAGATCCCCTTCGTGACAATCTACACATCACTTGCGCATAAAGTGTGCCAGATCAACTTCGTCCGAAACCAGAGTCCACCCAGCAACCACATAAAACGCCTCTTGAAAGTCATTTGCCATGAAAATCTACAAAAATAAGTTGTAAGCCACAGTACAAAGCACTACCATTGCCGCACGAACACTACAACCGACTATGGCCTGCCACCGAAACCGAAGCCCACCTTGTGAGCACTGAACACTCCTCTGTACAGTCAAGCACCAGTTTACAGTTTGCGTCATCCATGTCTCACCTCGGCTCTATGTCGTCCCATTCATTCGCTTCAGTCAGAGTTCAAAGACCATCCTGGGGGCCAAATAAGTAAGTAAGTAGTAGACGAGAAGTGCTCCGGAAGGGGGACAGGAAAGGGAGGAACTCAGGCGAGTGGCCCCAAATAGCCTGGGAGTTGAGAGAGGGAGAGTTGAGAAGGGGATATAGGGTCCTCAGACTAGCGGGCCCAGAAGGCCGGTGAAGGATGGATCGACTAAGGAGATATTTCGTGGTACTCTCGCATTCTCGATTGCTGACTGCCTCATAATCCATTCTACTCTCGGAGGCTAGAAAGCAGCAATAGCCCTCTCCATCCTAAACGCTCTACCGTCCTGCGTGACCGGTTAGAAAGCGCTTGAAATGGAGACTTTGGCCCCGTTGATGGATAGCTTGCGGACAAGCGTTCAATCTCGCTCAAATTCGCGTGCATTTCGACAAAATGCGAAGGAACGTTTCGCCGCTTTGCAATGCATAGACAATCTTGAATAATGGGTACGTGTGGAGTATGAAAATCTCTCGATATCACACCTACAGTTTACAAATATCCATCTCATTTTCCTAATTGGCATCGCCTTTCGCGCTAGTTTCTTGGCTCACGAGCTGGCGAAACTCGTGCACGACTTCCTATTGCTAGAGGCTAATGTTACCGTAGATTACACCGCCAAAAACGGGGAAAGAAAACGGGACTTCTAGGGGTCAAAGTGACCCTAAAAGCGCGAGCCAAAGTGTTCTCTACAACTCTCGCAAAACCTCGCCCTCTAAACCCCTCTCTCCCTTTCCCCAATCTACTCTTCTCCTTCTCATTTTCTCTTTCGTGTTGTCTCTCACACAGTCGCAAGTAGCCAGCATCAATACAATCACGTCATGAAAAAGCGCTAGAACCCGTCCGCGAATTCTTCCAAAAAGCGGTAAAACAATCAAGAAACATTTTCAAAAATTAGATTAAATTCAGAGGTATCCAACGTCTCATTGCACATGGAGCCAGCCCCTATCCCAGCTTGTTGAAACCTCAGTCTACCAATGTTGAGATAATACAAGCAGTAGCTACCCTAACAATCAGAGTCGTCGTAAGCTGACAGCAGGTCAACATAATCACGTCATGAAAAAGCGCGGAACCCGTCCCCGAACACCCTCAAAAGCGGCCATTCCACCCAAATCCTCCGCCCGCTTTTCTACTGGCACTTCCACCCGGATTACTCGCGTTTCACAGAATCTCTTCCCCCCCCCCCACATTACTCTCCCCGTTTCAAACCCTATTCGACAATAGTTCGAAAAAAAGAGTAACCGTATCTCCTTTTCACGTGCCCTCTGGCTCATCAGCATGGCGAGAGGCTGTGGGAAACGAAGAGAAGATTTCCCTCGAATTTCCACCTCCACACTATCCAACAATAGCTTTTGGCGGTAGTTACACGAGCAGCAGTAGGGCCGTAAAAATGAATTGGAAATGAAGAAGGAGGAACTCTCCATAGAATACGCGGGAGAGTGCGGGCATGGAGAGAAGAGGGCTAATGGGCAGGCAAGCCAAGGACTAACCCTTGTAAGCTTCATGAAATCATCTATGAACACTATACAGCTGAGTCACTTTTGACTCAAAAAGGCATATGGTACACCCGTTCTGGGCTTCTGCAGTAGAAATATAAGGCAAGGGAGATGAGAAGAAGGGAGAGGGAGAGGAGTGCGGACATAGAAGGGGGTAAAGGGCAGCCAAGCACCCTGCTGCAGGCACAGAGAGAAGAGAGGGAGTAGGAAAGGGGACAAGCAAGCAAGGAGAGGGGGGGGGGAGAGAGAATGGGGATACGGAAGGAAAGCTACTGATGAATTAGACTAGAATGAGCGGCGAGAAGCGGGGAGACGCGCCCGAGAGGACCAAAGGGGGAGAGGATGGGGTCTACAGTGGGAATTTGGATCGACGGCAAAATGTACTGATCGCATTAGCCGGAATGATTACGAAAGCCGACGGGTGACTCAAAGATCTTTCCTAGTAATATTGATGCTCTGATCAAGTCTAGTCGATGAAACGCATATTCAACCGAGGTTCAAATGGCACAACCTCATTTTGAGAGACAACAAAAAACACGAAAACTGGCTGAATACTCGCTTCTCTTCGAGTCTCTCATCCTCTCGCCACAAGTCCATCGCCCTTGGGGGATTCCCACGACAAGGAGGGAGGAGACAAGGAGCATCTTTGCGAGAGAGAAAAAAAAAAAGAAACGAGTAATGCAGCACTCTTTTTCCATTCTTACCCCACTCAAAAACTCTTCCAAATTAAACGGCTGCCGGCCAAAAATAGACTATCTACTTTTAAAGTTGTCAATTTTGCCAATAACAGCCGAATATGTAAATGAAATAAGCGTATCGTTGTCTCAAGTCCAGTATTGATTCCAAAGCGACAACTACGGTCGATCAGACCGATTTCAAAACCTGATATGCAAATAAAATACGATTATCGTAATCTTACGTCCAGTCGTTGAGCCACAGACGCCGCTGGCAACCGCCCTCACCCTGCGCGCATATTCAGAATGAGTGGCCTATTTTTAGCTAAATGTAAGGAGGGAAATGAATGACAGCGTGCAAACTAGAGACAAAACAAGGATCTCAATTTTGCAAGTCCCGATAAAGAAAAGAGAATCACAATATCAAAGCGATTTCAAAACGAGTTCGGTCCAATTTTACGAAACGGAGTCTGCAGTCTCGAAGGTAAAAGGTAAAGGCTACCCCGCATTCCAGGCACATGAAGTCCTGCGGGATCCCATTCTAGTGACTATTTTATAAGGCCAATTCAGTCCGGAGTCTCGGTGACCCGCCATAATCGATCGTCCGGCCAAGACACTCCCGCCGCAAAAGGGCATTTTCTCATTCAAGAGAGGGAGGAACGCGCGTCCGGCACATTGCCGCTTCTTCTCTCGTTCATCCACTCCATCCGACTCTCCCTTCTCGTTCCTCATTCCGTCCCTCCTCCCGACTCGCTTCCCCTTTGCAACACAAAGAGGGCAGTGTCGGAGGAGGATGAGAGAGGAGGGAGGGGGACGGGTGAACGTTGCAAATTGCGCTCATGACGTGAGGGGGGGGGCCACCCTATCCATTCCGAGAGGAAGACTCTCTCACTTTCCCATGATCTATCGCTCGCTCTGACCGACGAGAGAGTGTTGTGAACTGAGAGGCGGCTGTTCCATTCCGAATGCAAACGTGCAGTCCAAAGTAGCGCAGAACCCAGAGAGCATGCAATCTCAGTGAGTAAAGAATGCAAAGCAATCATGAAAAGTGTTTCTAGAGATTGATAACCACTAAATATCGACGCTGGAGCAAGGCCGGTGAATATCACTGCAGGTCCCAACCTCGATCCACCTAGATGTTTTCCAATATCAAGCAATTCAATTTCGTCCGCAAAATACACTTCTGATGCGCATATGAATGTCGAGCACAGTTGAAAATACACCTCCCCTTCCTCGTAGTCATAACAAGACTAGGAACTGCACAGCCACTGCGATCACCTAAGATCATTCCTACAAGCGCATATCTAACAGTACAATTATTAAGACGGACGATGCACAAGTATCTCTGTAAATATAGTAACAGTTTGAACCGATAATTCACGACCAGGAACCAATCCACCGCTAAGATCATCCAAGATCAAGGTAGCCGGAAATAAAAAGAGGAGCAAGAATAGGTCGAGTGCACGATGAGTAGGAGATAAAACAGCGATAGGATAAGAGAGGAAGAATGATCGATCGAGCGAGTAAGAAGGAGATGAGAGTGGAAAGGGGATTTGTGTGGCAAAATTTACGAGCGCATCGAGACTGCGGATTGCGTGAAATCGAGAAAGAAATATCGCCGCCGAAAGGTGAGCGATAGAATATTTCGAATGCCACGGCAGATGGGGCTCGGATCAATACGAAATTCTAGTTATATAATATTGACATTTTCGACAGATGTACATGCTTACACTGCCACGCGAAGCATACAATCGAATATGTGGGCGAACCGAAACAGGAAATCACCGGCATAAGCATCAATACTAGTTTAAATCGCGACAAGAGCCATGCGAGTGAATATGTTAGACAAATGAAACTGCAATTCGCCAATTGCGGAACAACAACTATAGAAAACGCGCGCATGAGAGGTCTGCCAATCGATCTATGCATTTATAATTGCCCGATCGCCCACTAGATCGCGGGGGAAAATCGGAGATCGACAGACGGGCGCAAAAATATTGACACACAAAACATCACAATGTGTGTATGTTAGCGAGGTGGATTCGACGGCAATATCTCACTAATATGAAAGATATTGCTTACTTCACTTATTTGTTTGCAGAATAGAATCGACTATTAAATCGACTGCTCGTCATCAATCTCGAAAAATAAATTTGTTGCAGCACGAAAAACGCGGGCTAAAACTAAGATAGCTATCTTCTACCATTCTAGTTATTTTCTACCTGGAACAAATCGGCATTACTTCTCATCCCGCGATAAATATCAACTGACCGACGCACGAAAAACGCTGGCTAAAAACGCCGAGGAAGTGTCAGCTATTATTCATTTTTACGCGAGCTCACCCGAACAATGCAAGATAACCTTGGCGAAAGGAAAAGAAAAGAAAAGAGCCTGCGGATCACGGACAACTCTGCTCTAGGTTAGTGAGCGGACCAGCTGATCAAGGAAGGGAGGAACAGGAAATCACCGGGGCGAAAAGCCATGTGAACTCCTTGAAACATTATTCCGGGGGGTAAAGAGCAGATCAAGCAAATACTGAACAAGATTCATCATAACGGACAACTCTGTGCTAGGCCGACTGATCAGTGGAGCGCGGAACAGGAAATCAGCGGGTCGAAATGGCTCCAGATTGGGCAAAATCCAGAAAAATTGACAAATCTGCTTGTTTTATCACTAAAAATAAGTGGAAACGACCATTTTATTCATGGCAGACCCGCTGTCCAGGTAGTCCAGCTGATCAAGCAAACAGTGAATACGAAACAACGTAACATGGCCGTTCAACCTTGAGCTGCGCTCTCCTCGTTTCGCGTGCTCTCTCACTCGATCGCCTAACTTTTCCCACTTACAACTGACTAGAAATGACGCAAACACACGGGCGAACATTCCTCGCAATCTTGCGATACCAAGTGCGTTAACACTGGGCGGACAAGTGGGAAGTTAGTGGGAGAAATGGACACACTTCATTGATTGATCCATCAAGAACTGGGATGAAAAGGGGAGATAAATCGGAGCAAATCAGTCAAAATCAGGCCTACCCGTTGCAAATGATCAAATTTAGTTCAATTTGAAAAGAAACCATGGTTTTAACGCCTAAAACGTGATAATCGCACTCTTGCTCGTCTTAACAAGCTCAGACAAGAGAGACAACTTGAGCAGAGAGGGGGATAATCACAGATAGGGGCGAGATATGAGGAGAGGGCTGAGAAACAGAGGCACCGACAAGTGCGAGAGAGGGATAGAGAGAGAGATGCACAAAGACAATCAGTAGGGAGGGAGATATCGAGAGGACTGGAATGAGGGAGGAGGAGGAGGAAGAGGGCAAGAGAGAGAAAGAGAGAAGACAGTGCGATGATGAGCTAGTTCTCATGCCCCCCCCCCTCCATCGTCCCTTTATCCTCATCATTTCGTTTCTCAGCTAGCTTGCGGCCAGAGCGTTGTACTATTGGGCGCTTGGCTAGGCGCATGGGATGAGCTAGCTAGGAGAAATTCTGATATTTGCACTTATCGAAGTCACTTGTCCAATACCGAGGCATGATCTAATATTTCTTGGGGAGAATGAAAGGGACCAATTGAACATGCCTCGCTCACCTTGCCTAACGCAGTGATTGGTGCACGAATGTGCCTACACCGTAATGTCGCCTGGAATCGCCACCTTGACGATGTTTTCAGGTCAAATTTGCCTGCTTACAGCGCATTTTCAAAAAAAAAAAAATAAATACAATAGCTCGTGCACTAATACGCCTAGATCGCCATTTTATCAAGAACCAACCGTTCGCAGCTATTTTCGCACTGAATCGTGTCACAAACATGCTTATAACATTTTCGAAACCAATTAAATTTAAAAAAACAAAACAAACACTGACGACTAGCTCGAATCCATCGTTGCTCGCGCACGAGAAGTCGCCAGACGGGCGCAGCGGCACGTGAGAATCAGACTGAATGGACGGATATTTCTAGCTTAAATATGGAATTTGTAATCACATAAATTCACTTTGAATTCACTTCGAGCTACGCACTTTTCTTCTATAAATATCAAATTTGTAATCACGTTAAAAATAAGAGCCTTCGGCTTCACCTTATTGATTTGAGGCAAGCTGATCAAGTGGGAAATAGACTGAGAATTGTAATGGATTGAAAAACCTCACATTCAGTGCGAACATATCGCATATCCAGACACACACACGCCCAAATAATACCAGTGAAGGACTTGGACTGCCTAGCATACACGAAAAAGCTAGTGAAAAACTACCTGGAAATTGAAAACATATGCCGCATTTAAGGTTTTCGTTGACAAGGAATGTTAATTAAGATTCGCAAACATACGCCGCATTCATAGAATTAGTCGATTTCCAAGGTCTTTTTCATAAACATATCCCGCATTCGTAGGTTTTTGACACATAACTTTTTCATGTATGCTGCCTAGTCTCATATATGTACATTCGCACCGTTTTTTACAAAATTAAAATTATTTAATTTTTTAAATAAATACAAATCCGTACCTGATCTCGTCTGTGACCGCCCATTCTCATCCAGACCCGTATGGTCTCTCGCTCGGCCGGCCTCGAACCCTGTTGGCTGAGCCCTGTCAACAATTCAAAATTAAAATCCATTTCGAAAAAACAACAACAGACCACGAAATGCCGCCCGAACAAACACGGTAGATAATACTTGATGACGAGGAAAATAAATGATCAGGCGAAATGAGAGAAGGCGCGGTGAATCAAGCGGACAACGGGCAAAGTTCGAACGGCGAACGATCAATCATGAAGAGATCAGCCGGCATTGAGATAATCATGAAGAAATGTGTGTCTGAATGCCGTCAGAACATGCGGAATAGTGCGGCCTTTTACAAATAAAGATCAAAATAATGAAGACGACGGTATGTATGATACAGGGGTCGATTACATAAATTTTCAAAAATGTCAAAATGTGGGTTGGTTTCAATTTTTCCCCTCCCAAATCTGCTAACATCAGCCAAATGTAGGTTGGATATACCATTTTTTCATAGTAATCGAGCCCTGGTATGATAGTTCACGAAAAAACGAAGCTCAACATCTACTCAATTATGAAACGATTCTTTTCTGATTTCCACGAGAAGACGTGAAATTGTGACAAGTCATGGCGCGCACACATGACATGGCATATCTGATAGCTCACGAACGAAGATTCTTGATCATCAGACAAATTTCGCAATGTCGAAAAAATCATTACAACGACCACCACACAAAATCGCGCTAGATTAGATTTCAGCAGCATTTCCCAGTTAAAATCAAGCCAAAATGCATACTAATTCATAAATTTCTTAACAACAATAATGAATGCCGCACGAACAACACGATTCGTCCCTCTCTATCGAGTGTCTGTCTCAGATATCAGAGTGCATTGATATACTGATCGTCGTCAAAACATGGCGATGATTCATGTGAAGATGTTCGAAATTATTCAATCTGTTTCTGTCTCTTCAGTCAGACAGAACGAGAGATCGTGTGGGATGGAGAGTGAGAACACTGCGATAAGGAAATGGATCGATGAGTCAATGGGGCGATAGACAAGGAACACCTTGATCCACTATGAATAAGGAAGATAAGAGAACACCAAATAATTTAGTTGATGAAACCGAAAATGAGTATGATTGCGAAATTAAATCTAGTCAGGGTTATCAATTACACGTGAAACCCTAAATCACCAAATCACCTAGAAATAAGCTTGGTCGCGATTATGTACTGCAAAGTCCTTACAGCATGTCACCATTCTAGCAACTTTAATGCACTCTGAAAAGCCACAAATTTACAGGTTAGAAGATTGATCAAGAGAACTATCGAATATTCATTAGAAATTCAAAAAAAAAAATCACCTAGACAAAACATTCCCCGCAACATACATTCTCGATGAAATCCGCAATCACCAAGCCAAAAATGACGATTCTTCCCCCCCCCCTTTACAAAACAACATTCTTACTAAATTTCCCGAAATCGTGCCAAATAGCGCACTTCAATGATGTTCGCATTCGCAAACATTCCTGACATGGAATTATCGTCTGATTCTCTCTTTTCCCAATGTTCACTCGTTGGTCACAGATGCGATAGATCACGGGAAACTGACATTGAGAGGGTAGACAAATCATCGTGGTGTCGAATCAAACACGATCATCGATTGTCTGTCTCTCTCTGTGTATGTTCCTCGATACCCTTATTTTGAGAGTGCACAAACAGGAGGCCGATTAGAATACACACCTTGCAATTGACTCCCTGCGTTCCACACGCTGACCAAACGATCATCAAAGAGAAAAATCGAAATAAAGAGTGCTCTTATGGATCAGAGGGCGAGAAAAAAACGAGAAAAAAACAATGTCAGGTCACTCACTGCTCACATCTGTGCAAATTTCCTTTCTATTTCCATGCAAGAGTTGTCGCATTCATTTTGCACATTCACGCACTCTCCCCTCCTCCTACTCTCTCGCTGGTCAGGTAGGGTTAGATCGTGCATGAGGGGATCACGGACACTCGTGTCTACTATCTACGGGCAAATCTACGAGCAAATCGAGCACGGGAGTAGGAACACACGGCGAGAGATCACGGACAATCGAGAGAGTCTTAACCCAATCAAGGGTTGCCCACGCGAAAAACACGACAAAAAAAGATCTATCTATTACTAATCATAAATGAGCGCCAGCTACGGACCATACTTCAAAAAACGAGAATTTGCAACAACAATATTCTAAGTTCCAAGCAAAGGATTTATCGTTGAAAAATCGAAAGTACCCCTTTACATCCAACATTGCTCTCATCGCGGGAGCTGCCCTTTGAAACGACGAAAGCGCAAATAAAGAAACACTACGGGCAATCTCAGAGCGTGACCCCGACGGAAATGGGAACGGCTTCCGCCCTTCTTACTCTCATTTCGCTCATTGAGTAATATAGACTCTCTCAATTTCGTACGCTCTCCCACCTATCAGTTAGCGCTAGACATCACTAGAAACGAAGAGACGAAATGAGCCCGGTGCTCATCAGCCCACTAATCATGACTCAGCTGTTAATAGCTACCAACTGACCCCTCCTCCCTCGGGCCCTCTTCCCTCTCCCTAGTCAGATAACATTAGAGACAACATCATTTGCAGAGACGTCTCCGCCGCTTCCTCCCTTTTGTAATCAGACTAGTGTTTATCTTATCTTGAATAGGGATGGGAAGAGGGGAGCTCGCAAGGGGACATTCAAGAGTGACGTACACTCGGATGTGTGTAGATGTGAAATGGACGAAAACACTTCAACACTATTCAGGACGACGATCGCCTCATACCCCTGGCGGAACCCGAAATCAACAACAAAACTGACAACAACAAGGTTATGCTAGTATGATGACCTACCATAATCTGGATAGTAGGCGGACTATGCAAATCGTGATCATCCGACCGAACTTGAAAACAGAGCGACGTTCAAAGGCGAGTTCTCGGTTTAAGCGGATTTAGACGATATTTCAAACTTTACCCCGTTCTCTCTCGCCTATCGACACTTTTATTCGTTCCCTTCCCTTCCCGTCCTTTTTCTCTACTCTATTAAGCGTTAAACGAGAGCACAGGCAAAGAGATCGGCGTTCAATGATACCCGAAAACGCTTCCTTTTCGTGGTGAAGAAATAATAGGGCGTTTAGCCACTCAAATGAACTTTCTCGCCCATTGTTGAAAGTAGCATCTAACGATTTGGCACTATATTATCAATAGTAGACAATCTACACTAACAGCGCTTGCTTTCGGAAGGATATTAGCTGACAATGAGAATTAATTGGTAGCAAGAATGTTCGAGATCTGAGCACTGCTCAGCTACCAATGTCCTAGCTTTTGGGTTGCGGATCGGTGGAGTGGTTTTCGTTAAAAAATAGTGTACATTTTTTCCACTACGGATACCCCGGGCCCAGCTTTTTTTTCGGATCACCGGGAAACTAGGACATCGAAGCTCACCAGTGGATCTGAGCGCTCTTGAACTCGAATTAACTTCGTTTCATATGATTAAGTCGAATGTAGAATGTAGCATGAACTACGTTCGATTAGCATACCTCGCTGATTGCAAATATTTATCAATCTACACTAATTCCCTTGATAACATCGCTCTTGAACTTCAATTTCCTCTTGCAAGGTCATTTGAGGAATGAAACCGAACACTCACGGGGGAAATGTACGCACGAGGCTTGCCGTTCCAGCCACTTTACAAGCTACCTCGGTCAGGAAAAAACAGGCATATACGTCAAGGCAGGGGGCAGAAAACGAGATTGGGGGCCTCGGAAACGTGCGGGGGACATTCGGAGACGACTCAGACGAGGAAATTCTTCCTTCCCAGAGTCAGAGGACGCGACGGACCCATAATGTTCTCGCGCTCCCTCTCAAATTCGCATGCTCTCTCGCTTTTTCTGACCGAAATGGGGAAACATTGCCGAGTTAGGGGGGACGGCCAGAATAGGATAGACATGGAGCCAAGCTGGAGGCAGAAGGGAAGACGGAGAAACGATAGAGAGAAACGGCTTGGACTATCGCGGTTTCATCATCGGATAATGTTTGGAAATGCTGAGAAATCGAAATTAAGGGCGAGCATGCGAGCATCGGTTACTAACCGGCCATGTGGTTACGAATTAGTGATAATTACGTGAGCAAATGGTTGATATCGAACAAATTAGGAGAGATTTAACCACAGTTGAATATCATATTGATTGGTAATGGTACCGTTGGCTTAATGCTACTTTAAAAATGGTGGATCAAGCCTCAAACGGCGTCATAATATACACAAGGCAGTCCGGTCTGAAAATGACAACACGTTCTGCTCCTGTCCAGAGTGAGATAGAACTATATAGAAGTCATCGTCATCTCTCCATATTGGATGATATGAGAGGGGGAACGAACGACCAAATCTCTTGGGCTCTATCAGTCTACTACACTTTCTTCTTTCCTCTGGCGCACGTCAGAGTGCGAGATATCTTGTCAAGTCTTGGGAGAGCTTTAGCGCTAGAATAACCGACAGAGAAAAGTCGAGAGAGACAGATTCCCGATAGACAAGAGTTGACGCGATTGCGGTGACATCAGTTAGTCAATAATTAACCTCGAACTATGCGTCCCTAACTCTCCCTCACGCTAGATCATAGTGTATAGGGTGAACACTGACATATTAATGTTATTTCGATGAAATAACGGTGAATTGAATTGAGTTGAGTGTAGAAAAAGTCGAGATTCCCGATAGACAAGAGCCAACGCGAGTGCGGTGACATCATTGAAGCTAGTCATTAATTAAGTTCCCCTTCTCTTCCTCACATCACATCAACGTGTGCAGGAAATGGGACGACTGTAGAGCCACCAGTACCCGATAAGGTCTCTCATTCAACAGTCACAAAATATTACGTCCTACGATACGAAACTAGAGTAATTTGCGCTTCAACTGCCACGAAAACTCGAAATAGACAAGCGAAAAACTCAACAAAAACCCCAGGCCGGTTCACGCTTCACGCCTCTTCCAGGCAAGTGAACATTGGCGGGAGTCACTGGGGAGGGAATAATAGCCTCTCCATTTCCTGGTCTGTCTTCTCATCCAGACACAGCTAGATAGTAGACCAAATCAAGAGAAATCGTGAACATAGAAAGGGAAGGGGGAGTAGAGGAAGGATGGATGGGGAAGGAAGATGGGAGGGGATGGGGGACGCAAGTAGAGTAGCCTATCTCTCGCCGTCTCCCTTCCCCATCCATCTCTCTCATCTCTCAACTATCTCCGCTCGCCCCTTTCCAACACTCAACCAGTAATGACTGACTACTCGCATTCAGAGCCTCGTATCACCATACTTCTGCCCGCCAGTCTGCATGCAAGTCAGGTGCTTAAACGGCGCTGCGCTGATTATAGCCTGGATGCACCTAGGTAAACCAGAAAAAAAACGTTTGCGAATACACCCGAAATCTACTAGAAAGCAAACAACGAGTGCACTTGTAAGTACATTATACTCAAAAATTTAGTCATCTAGGCGGATGACTTCCTATTTTTCTGGACAGCGACTGTATAACCATAGAACAATTTAGGCCGAGTGGTCTCTGAACACAGGAGGAAAAAGGAGTGGTTTACCTCTCACGTCAGCTATACAGGGCGAGAGATCATTAGAAAGTGAGAGAGTCAGACAATTGCCAGCCCCCAGGGGAGGGTAGGAAAGTGACGGTCCATTCTGGCACACTGCGGTGTGCCGCACACGACACAACAACAAAAGCGGTTAGGAAGAGAAGGGGCGAATGGTGGGGGACAGGGGTAGGAATTGAGAAGAGAGGTGCGAAGGTGTGTTACTGGAATCGATTCACGAATTAGGAATAAAAGTAAGAAGAAAACCGACTAAGGTCACACCGTTCTTGCAGGTACTTTCCCATAGTAGTACAGCAAGTAAAGGCAAACGTCATTTAGTGTATATTTGTAGCTCAGTTACCGCAGCGCGAAACTAAATATGCTCACGGCAGCTGAAATCAGTGAAACAAGGAGGACTAGCGTTGCACTGGGACGGGAATTCAGCATTGATTTCGGGGGTACTCGAGAGGTGGAAAGAAGCAGTGATACTCTCTAGTATCTCCCTCAACGTTTCTCACTTTCCCACACGCAGCTGACACCTGCTTCACTCGATTTCAGACCTTCTAATTAAAAATTAATTAAATAAATAAGCTGTAATTAACGACCTCAAACGATTGCAGCTGCGTGTTTGGCACGCACTTAATGAGTCAAATCTCAACAAAGTCGTTAATCGGAGGCATTGACCGAGGATTATAAACCATAAAAGACAGCGATAAGACAAGGAATCACAAGGTACGAATAGCAATTGCATAGTTTGCTCGCTTTTTAAAATATGAGATCGAAAAGTCGGCGCCTATATTTTAGTAGAAAAGGCACGTCAAACTAAACCCCTTTCACTAAATGTTTCCTATAACAACGAAGGCTGTCCGCGTTTGGGGACGAAATATGCATCCCAGCCCGTCGAACTGTGATTCGAGTGGTTCAGCCGCGGAGAGTAACCGGCGGAGAAGGGGAACGCACACAAATAGAGAGTCGACACGATGAATGGATTAGCCGAGAATCGGTGTGTGACAATATCAATCAACGCGCGCGGCGCTGCTGGAAGTATGGGAAAGAGAAAGGGAAGGGTGTGAATGGGAGAATCGAGTAAGCAAAGATAACAAGGCCCCAAAACAGCTGTCAGCCAGATGGTAGGAGAGAAATGAAGAGTTGGTCAAACAAGGGGTGATAAGAGCTATCAACAACGAACAAAAAATAACGCGGAAAACAATTAATAACGGTTAAAACTACGTTTCTAAAATTCTAATGAACAGTAGCTAAAGTACCCGAACGGCAGCGATTTGAACGCAGATTTCGCTAAACACAGTGTCAGACCGCACTTTCTTGGCGATTCTCGGAACATTTTATGCTTGAATTTTTCGTATTTTTGTTTCAATTCGAGTTTTACTTGATTTACTAGTAATTAATACTTGTTTTCGATTGTTAGAATTGCATTACTATGTAGTGGTCATCATACCCAGTCGAAATTTCATCGAATCATCAACTATTTCAATTGTTATAGACATCCATTTGACGTCCACCTTGTTCGTTCTAAGTTTCCTCATTTTAAGCCTCAAAATGGCTGCTGAGGGCTACGCGAATAGAATGAGAAGTCTCAGCGATTACTTCACAACGTTGGATAAGCTATTGGACGCGGAGGACTGGGACAAAGCTGAGGTACGTTCCTTTTTTATGTTTAAATTTTGATTTTCAGAATTTAAACAGTGAAAATGTTCTTTAAGATTGCTGGAAAGCTGTTATCAGTGCACGGACCGCACTCTACACATGCATTCCTGCAGGTATTCACCATTACACTCGCCCTCGACCTTCTCCCTCCCCCCCCCTCATTCATCAAACAAACCAGATCTCGCACATTGACTCTGTAGCACACTCTCGCGGAATTCGGAATAGATACAGTGGGCACAAAAAAAGTTACGCAAAACTTGTGATCATGTGGGCTTAGACTCTGGGGCGAACGTGGTGCAGTAATTAGGACACGTGTAGATTGTCGAAATTTTGACAGCGTTCGTAAATTTGGTTTAATATTCTGATCTCGCAGGTCGATCGATTGGGCACTCAGCGAAATCGGCCGTTTATCCGGGAAGACGCATTCGATGCGATCGCCGTGTTGCATCTTCAGGTGGGTCAGGGAAGGGTACGGTAGCGATTCGCATTGACGAAGATTACTGTACCTTATTTGCTAGCAAAAGCTAGTCGAAGTGTAGTGACGTATCATTCGTGGAGTACAGTAGATCGAGTAGCACATCAATAGTTAGAGGATACATAGCTATTAATACGCAAATGGTAATAGTCATCGGAATCTATGGTGAGTCAAAGACTGACCACGGCAACGGTCACTCTAGCTGCGGAACCCGAATCGCACTGGTCCATTTTCGACTGCGATCTGAGTCATGAGGTACCTAACAGGTCTTCTTGAGGTGCTCTACGACATTCACGTCGACAAGAACTACGAATCAGCGTACGATGTGCACACGCAGGTACGGTAGTCTGATTTTTCCCAATAATATATCCGTCTACCGTACCCTACACGACATCGATACCCCCTCGATACCGTATCTAACAGTAGCACTAATTTTGTACCTCAAACTTTGATCAGTCAGACCGATTCGGTCTGCTTCACCACTTACTAAAGCCCGGGTGACAACTTCTGTATCCCCCCACGATGCTCAATTCAGATCATGCGAAAATTCACGGAGGAGATCCTTCGCAAGTGGAAGGACTGCAACTGGTTCGCCTTTTTTCTCTTTTTTTAAATTTGAAAATGTTTATATTAACAACAAAACAGGTTAGCCGGAAGTTACAAATGATTGACATTCACATTAATTGTATTCGAATGGCCTGATAATCGTGAATGCTCGTTGTTACAACGCATTCTTCTTTGCAAATTAAATAAATTTAAAAAATTTCAGGTTTCTGCCCATCTTCTACCAGCTGTGTACTGATCTGAGGAATACAGCAAAAATGGTGAGCCATAAGTAGACTGTAGTTTTGTAAAATGTCATGGTTTTTCAATTTGACAAGATGGTGGTTTCGGGTTTAATAGGAATACTCTAGATCAGCTACCTATGTGATCGAAGCGGTGTTGTCTTTCTAGAACTAGAACATGTCTGAATTTGATGTCCACAGCACCGTGATTCTTCTTTTGATGTACTTGTTGAACGTAGCAAACTAGAACGTATTGAAACAGGTTAGCGCCCAACATTTGAAATAGGATGTTCCTGCGCATTTCATGTTTCGCATCTGATATATCCTCTCTAACGTTCGACAGGAATTAATTCTACTCAAATTTGCTGGAATAAAAACTCCAAACAATCTGAGACAATCTGATACTGAGTGATTAACTAAAACTATTTTTAGTAATTAATTATAATATTTAATACTTAATTAATTAATTCCCGGCGGACGAGCTGGGCGGTCTCGATGAGGACCGGGACTCTTCCTACTACGAGCAATGCGCAGCCTTCATCATGGAGAGCTATCGAGCGTGTATTACGGATGCGTGAGTTGATCTTTGATCTTTATTCTTTGATCTGTTGAGTGTCGAAGTTTACTTGTTGCTACTCAAGCATTTTAATCGTTCCTGAAGTTGGTTCACGATGTAGTACTAATTGTCTATTAGGCGTATGATGTGTACGTATGATTGCTGAAACTGGAATTTACCACAAATGAAATTGTAATGTTTAAATTAAAATTAAATTTTAAAAAATTGCAGCCGTGACGTGAGCATCTCGAAGAAGATCGCTATTCTGAACATGACCAACCAGCTGTTTCGCATCTATTTCAAGGTATTTCCTGTTTTTGCTGCTTTGATAGCGAGGAAAAACTTCTTTCGAACATAAATGTGAAAATTCATAAATGTGATACTTCCTTGAAAAAATGTTATTATTGAACTTTTTTTCTTAACTAACTTGTAAGAGTGAAACTGTGAGATTGAATCTTAAGGTTCTTAAGGTACTGTTCTTAAGGTTGAATGTAGTAGGTTCTTTCCGTCTACGCACAATGTTAGATAAATAATTGAATGTGAGTTGAAATAACTACGTAATTAAGATCAACAAGCTGAATCTGCTCAAGCCACTCATCAGGACGATCGATAATTCGGAAAATCTGCAAAGGTCGGTGGAGAATTTATCATATTATTTTAATTTATCTTATTATGTTTACATTAACCTTATTACCTAGATTTGTAGGGTAGAGTATGCAGGGACACGCATGTTTCACCAGTTGCATGTACAAACATTAATCACTGTAGTGCAGTAAATTGGAATCGAATTTTCTAAAAAAAAATTCACTTTGCTTAAAACAATATCCTGATTTTGTAAGGTAGAGCAAGCTGGTGCATGTACGTTTCACCAGTACCATGCATGATCAGTTGTCCTTTTTTTCTAGTGTTCTATCTGTTGTTTATTGTATACCCCCCAAAAAGCTATGATGCAAAGAAGTTCACTGTGTGAAGTTGTTTTTCGCCATGGAGTTTCTTTGTTTCACTAGTCCTATACGTGACTGGGTGCTCAAAGTTTCGCAATGAAAGTTTGGTCACCTACTAAGTACTTGCAATAAAACCATTTAAACGCATTAATATGATAGTGCTGCAACTTTAGTGCTGCAATTTCAATACCGTAATTTTGGCAGGGCGTTTTCGATGGCGGACAAGGTGACGTACAATTACTTCCTCGGTCGCAACGCCATGTTCGACTCCAATCTGCCACTCGGTGAGTGTGAGCGTTGAGTGGTATTCTCTGAGATCGGCATCTGTGGGGGTAAACAAGTGAAAAAATTCAAATTTGACAAAAAATTCAAAATTCACTACTATCAATTTCTCCCTATCTTTCAGCCGAGAAGTCGCTAGTTCGTTAGAAGTTTCTTAAACACTGATTACGGTATTCTTCCAGCATCGATTCCCCCTTTGCAGCCGAGAAGTCGCTGTCGTACGCCTTCCGCAACTGCCCGACGGAGTGTGCGACGAACAAGCGGCTGGTGCTGATCTACCTCATTCCAGTCAAGGTCGGTGATTGAGCTGCCCTCTTAAGTAGAGGGCGCGTACTAGAAGCGCCGGGTTGACAACGGTAGGTAGAGTCCTGATACTTGGTCAAGGTCAGCAGTGATGCACTCGCCCCTCAATTTGATCTCAAAGTCCGGGAAGTAGTAAAAAAAGGTTCTGAAAGGCGGTATGGTGTTGGTATCGAAGTCGGGTTTTTTCAATGGTTTTTCGTAGGAACTTTGCAGTGAAGAAACATATTGATTTTTGTCCCCGACAATTCGCATTTCACAGAGTTGTTATCATTACGCCCAACTACTAACGATAACAAGTCCGTGAAATTTCCTGAAAATAGTATTTTTCCCCGGTAAAGAATTCTAACGAAGAATCTTGGCCTGATCTATCCGTTCTTACTCACAGGTATCATAGCTGACCAATAGGGGGGGGGGAAGATAAATTGAGATCGCTAAAAATAATGCGAAAAAATTTGCAGATGTTCCTCGGGCACATGCCGAACCCGAGCGTCCTGCGCAAGTACAAGCTCGAAGAGTTCATCGAGGTACTTGATCTTTGATCTTTATTTGTTGATCTTTGATCTTTAGCTCTTGATTGTTGATCTTTATTACTTGATCGTTAATCTGTAGTGGTATATCTCCAATTGCGAATCATGCATAAGGAATGCAGCGCTGAATCTCTAGTCTGCAAAAATTGAGAAGCCTGTTGGTTTGTGCTTCATCAAATTGTTAAAGGTCTCCGGTGTACGCTCTTTCTAATTGAGCTTCGACCAGAGATCAAATACCACTCCCGAAAGGACCTATGCATACCACAATTTTAGTCCAATTTGAACAAAAATTAGAGAAAAGCATACCACCGATCGACAAAAACAGAGGAAATTTTCCGAAACCTAGCCATCGCAAGTGCAATTGCCCACAATAATTGTAATAGCATAGCACATTTTCGGTTTCATAACCTGATTATTTGACCCCTGGCTTCGACACACGGTGTTATTACAATCTTAGTTAGACCACTTGAAAAAAAGATAGAGAATGGATACTTTTATCTCTAACCTCTAGTTTTTGATCTTTGATCTCTCTTCTCCTCAGGTCGTCGAGGCGGTCAAGGTGGGCAATCTGGCGCAGTTGGACGCGGCGCTCGCCACGCATGAAGACTTCTTCATCCAGGTAGGTCATACACTGATGTGCGATGATGCGCAATGTAATTGTCAATGTTCCACTATTGGACGGGGCTCCGCAGAAATTATTTAACACTACTTCAGGGACGTCCGGTTGGTAGGAAAATTTATGAGGTGAGGCGAGTCTCGATTGGGCAAGATCTCTCGCTGGGGAGAGGGTGTGAGAGAGTAGGGAGAATGGAGAGAGTAACGAGAAAGTGCTCGAAAACTTGAAAAAAAAAACAGCTATTTGTTGGTCTACTACGAAGGAAGTGGTTTGCCATTTACTGACGAGGGCGCGGGTAGATTTGAGCTTCACGAATTGTATACATTGTTGCCCAATAATTCCTGGATGTTCAATGAGTGTCATTCGCTAATGGAAATAACCAATTTATCAGAACTTATACCAAGACTTAAGAGAGACTTTCTGAGTCAATGGAAATAGTGTTGGCAAAGTGAAAAAATCGAAATCCCTCAAAAAATTTTTGGTGAGTAGTACACATTGAGTGTAGTTCAGCGCCAACTTATTTAGTGATTTGAATCACTCTCCGCAGAACGGCGCGGCTTGTTAAAGTGAAACATATTCCAACCGGGTTTGTCATTTCGCAATCGTTCGAATCGAGTGATTGCTCAAAAAATGCGCAATTATTCGCTGATTATGCATGCCAATTTTGGTCCCATTCGGTTGCAAACTGTTCGAGAAAACGCGAATAATCTGCTTTTTGATGAATATTTTTATTTTTATTTCTCTCAAATGCCCAACAAGCACCAATTTTTATTACGTTAATTTATAGAGCCATGTTGTGGGCAACTACAATGAGAAAATATAGAAAATTAAAAAATAATATTTCGAGAAAAGATCAAAAAACCCATTCGCATTTCAAAAAAATCAGTTCGTGATTAATCGAAACTACCGTAATCAGAAAGCACCAACTGATTTTTTAAAAATATTTGCAATTATACAATACGAATTTCCCGATATTTTTGCTAGTTTTTCTGGAAATCATATCTTTAAACTCGAAATCGGATTGGAAAAAAAACGCAGTTAAGTTATACAAATGTATTAAATATCGAATTGGTGCGTTTGGGTTACGGTAGTTTCGATCAATCACGAACTAATTTTTTTTGAAATGCGAATGGTTTTTTGATCTTTTCTCGGAATATTATTTTTTAATTTTCTATATTTTCTCATTGTAGTTGCCCACAACATGGCTCTATAAATTAACGTAATAAAAATTGGTGCTTGTTGGGCATTTGAGAGAAATAAAATAAAAATATTCCTCAAAAGGCAGATTATTCGCGTTTTCTCGAACAGTTTGCAACCGAATGGGACCAAAATTGGCATGCATAATCAGCGAATTATTGCGCATTTTTGAGCAATCACTCGATTCGAACGATTGCGAAATGACAAACCCGGTGGAATATGTTTCACTTTAACAAGCCGCGCCGTTCTGCGGAGAGTGATTCAAATCACTAAATAAGTTGGCGCTGAACTACACTCAATGTGTACTACTCACCAAAAAAATTTTGAGGGATTTCGATTTTTGCACTTTGCCAAGGGTCAGTGCAAATATGTTCACTGACTCAGACACTCTCTCTTAAAAGTTGAGGAATATTCACAACCTTAAAATCTTGGTTTCACTGACAATACATATTTGGGATATTTTTTCAATCGATTCTTGTTATGTGGTGAAATAAACTAAATGTAAATTCATTTATCGTTCAAGGAGTACTTCGTGATGAAACCTGAGTTCATGCTTCACAACTCCTACAGATACACTTGCTTTTTTTTCGTTTCAGCGATAGAAGTCGCGCACATTGGAGCAAAAATTATCCCTTAATGTTAACTGGAATCCAAAACGAGATATTTCCATGTAATAACATTTTTTTAGTTTCCATTTTATTTTATAAAAATAAAATTAATAATAATAATATGATCAATCTTACAGTGTGGCATCTTCCTCATGCTTGAGAAGCTGCGCACGATCACCTTCCGGAACCTCTTCAAGCGAGTGTGAGTGTGCTAGGTAGAGGATACGGTAGTTTAGGGAGTGGATACGGTACCTTGGGTTTGCAATGTAGGTAGCATTACGATACGGTAGCTGGATTTTATTCCATGGTAACTGACTGAGTATGAGAAGGTAGTAAATGAAGTAAGTAGATCATGTTTATGAGAATGAAGCATGGCAATCAAATTCTCTGTAATAGGCCATTTTCAGTCGGTCCCCAAAAAAGTTGCCAAGAAATTATGAGTTTCATCAGCGAGAAGGAAACGATTTGGTTTTGTGATTCTTTCGTGGTAATCGGACACAACAATCAACCACCTGTAAAGCCATGCATCCCTAAAACTTAATACAAGATGCCTGGATTCTCAAAAGTGCTAATCACAACATATTCCTGAAAAATCAATACCTACCGTACCCTTGCAGCTCGCTGATTCTGGGCAAGAACCAGATCCCTCTGGACGCGTTCCTCGTCTGCTTGCGGCACTTGGGCGTGCACGACGTGGACGCCGACGAGCTCGCCTGCATCGTCGCCAATCTGATCGCACAGGTACGGTAGATTGATCGATAAGTGGGGGATACGGTAGGCCGATCGGCCGATCGGCAACTGACTTTTCATTGGTTGAAAAGCAGGGGAAGTAGGTTAGAGAAGTATTGCGGCCAATCTGATCGCCCAGGTACGGTAGATAGGGAATACGGTAGGCCGATCGATAAGTGGACCGTACGATGGATTATTGATTGAAGGTGTAGGGTCGTATAAAAACGAATTCAATAAGTTAATACACTCAAGATGGCGGCGGCTACAAATATTTGGGGAAACGACGATTTCAAAAATTTCGGGGCCACGCTGTTTTGCGTTTCATCGAACCCTCATAACTTTTTGCTAATTCTGAGCTGCGATGTTGATACACTTCAGATCCCTAAACACGTATTCTGTTTCCCATAGTTGAAGATATAGATTTTGGTAATGCTAGCACCTGGATTTTCGGCGCTTCACTAGGTAGTCTTAAGTCGTAACCTTCGGATTTTTTTAGTGAATGTGATCTACAGTCTTTTGGTAAAATAATTAATTGAGTGTTCGATAGTGAGTACGGTATTTTCACAATGTTCGCTGATCGATAACTAATTTTATTTATTGCAGAACAAGATCAAGGGCTACATCTCGCACGCGCACCAGAAGCTCGTCATTTCGAAAAAGGAGCCGTTCCCGGAGCTTCGGAGTTCCAGTTAGGACCCAGCTAGCTACCGTAACCCCGTATTTATTGATCTCCCCCCATTTCCATCGTTCCCGATTGTTATCAGGTTGTTGCATATTGTACACACACTGCTATGAAGAATTGCACTTGCAGACCTTGTTGAGGAATAGAGATTTTATTATGAAATGTACACACAAATCACTTTTGAAGCGGGGTATAAAACGGGCACACTGTGGCGGCGTCATGAGAGATTGGCACATTTACACACAACTGGGATACATGGGATTACAAACACACACGCACGGGAGGGGATTTGAGAGAGGGGCTACGATCACCCTTCCCTGTCCGATCACTTCCTTGTCTGAATCTCCGCATTCCACATGCTCTCTGATCGGTTTGATCGACGAGATAGCACACGAAATGGAGAGACGAATACTGGGGAGATCGGGCGGAGAGCGGGCTACCGTAACCAGCAAGATCGTGGTAGGACAAAATGACTAGTATATGTGCACATGGGGGTCAGTGTGGAGAGATTTAGTTTGCGTTTAAACAATCAATTAAGAGCATGTGGGGGGGGGGTACGGTACTACTCGTAAACACGACAATTGTAAGGGTTACAAATGAGCTTCTCGATGGAGTGGGGTCAATAATGGATGCAAATTACAAGTGAAAGGCTGCATTTATTAATAGCTGTGAGGTCAGTCAAATAGCGAAGGAATTGGACGGGAATACGGTAAGTTTGAATCAATAAGCTACCGTATGCTCAAGTGGGGCCGGGTTACGGTAGTCTGCGGTGGGTCACGGAGGGGGTACGGTAGTCATCGATTCTTCACAGACTCTTCGCGTCCACATGTCTTTCCATTTCGCGAGTCTGGAAAAGTATTACGGTAATTAGGTGTACGGTAGGCTGGAGATATTTTTTGTACCGCAAAAAAATGAATGCAAAATCGAGACAGTGCTTGACTATGCCATATGTACCACAAGGGAAATACGAATTCCGTAGGAAAATTGAAACTTTAAACAGACGACACACACACGGTTTGATAAGTCGGAGCCATAAATTAGGGCAAGAGTACCCTTTTTGGACAATACTGCAGAGCAGTATCTTGCGAACAATTACCCTATCTAGGACTCGAAAAAATGAACAACCTCTACCGCACATGAAAAATCAATAACCATCACTACCGTATACCTGGAAGTGGAGGCCGGCCGAGGGCAATCGCAGCGGCACGAACGGAATGGCCATGGCGAGCGCCCAGTTGGCGCCCAGGGCGGATCTGGAATGACGAGTTACGGAAGGATACGGTAGCTGAGATGGGTACTGTATTCGCTATAGGCTACGGTAGTTATATTCCCGTCCAGTATCGCCCAGACCTGCACCACTATATTCAATCAAGCAGTCGGAAGTGCGCCCGAAAAAGTAATAACTAATGACCAGGCAGTTTCGCGCCACTTGTTGCATACGTGAATCATGTAAGACTAGTGCGCTTAGTGCATCGACGAATTCACTATAAAAAATTATAAACACTTATCGAATGAATCAGGTTTGCGGTATCTACACTCCTCCAACAGATGGACACCAATGCAATGCGTCTACTTTAGGGTGATACGGTAGCCCCCGTCGAATCGCAAACTGACTACATGGTCACTAAGAAGGGGCTAGAATGCTACTTTCTACAGTACATCATTATCATGGGGATACGGTAGCCGATGAATCGCAAACTGATTTACAGTAACCAGGGTGTACGGTAGCCCCCGTCGAATCGCAAACTGACTTCATGTTGTCGAAGAAGCCGAGCTGGTACGCGTGCACCTCCAGCAGGTACTCCACGCGCGTCTGTCCGCGAATGAGACAGAAGATCTGCGAAGGGATACGGTAGGATCAAGAATGCCAGTTTGCGATACCCTTTAAAGAAAGTTTATAGGACGAGATAGATAATTTGTACTACACATGGAGATATCAACGAAAAGCAACGAATGAACCCTGGTTTCAACTGCCCGTGAAACCGAAAGCCACCTGATTGCGGAGCAACACAATCACGCTACTCAACTTTTCAGCTATTTGCCTCTTTTGCTCCCCTCCCCCACCCCCCAGTATTCAAACTCGGCGCACCTGTGCCGCAACCAGGTAGGTCACGAAGAGGAAGGTGACGAGCGAGAAGGACATGACGAGGATGCACAGGAACTGCGTGAACGAGATCAGCCCTGCAAATTAGATTTATTTATTTTGATAATATTAATTGCAAAAAAACTAAAAGGGTCTGATTTGAGTCTGATGTAGGGTTGACAATACGATCTAAACGAATCGCTATAGGGGCGAGGTCACTTAGCGAATCGCTACGAGGGAGGAAGAGGGAAGCGAATCGCTAAAATCGTAGCGAATCGCTAAGTCTCCTCCCTGACTCCGCCCCCTTTCTCTCTCTCTCTCTCTCCCCGCTCTCTCGAACCCGGCGCGTCTAGAACACCCCCTCTAAAGATATAGCGACCCTGACGCGGAGGTTCTCGCGAGACGAATAAGACGAATCTCGCGAGGCAAATGGTGTATTGAAATATGCGTGAAACCTACATCTCCATAGTGAAACTGACATATTGCAAAAGGTTCCCACTAACATATGTCTGCCTTGTTTGATACAAAACCTCCCACAGTAAGATACCATAAAGAATCCAACAATGCCCTAGGTTACCGTATCCCAAAACAACCGTAACTGAGCACGAGGGCAAGATTAGGAAGCATCAACCACGACGAAGAAGTGGTCCAATCCTTACCGTGACCTAATCTACCGTACTCTGCCCAATTCTACGGTTACCGTATCTCCTCCACGTCCCAAAAATACCGTAACTCACTGAGCACGAGGGCGAGATGGGGCAGCATCAGCTGCCACCACTGCACGACGGAGAAGTGTCCGAGACGGACGGACAGCCACGGCCAGTTGTATGTGATCTGATGAGAGTTATCGATTTCTTTGGATACCGGGGATCATTCATTGGCTATTATGTAAGAACACTGATTTGGGTAAATCTTGAAACACCGAACATGGTCGATTGATCGATATGTTTCAACGATCGTTAGAATTAAAATCGATCGTTAGCAGAAATACGAATTAATCTAGCAGTATTTTATTATCAGTAAGTGATGCTTAATTTAAAAAAAAAAACTAACAATGGTTGCGACGACGATCCACAGGTTGAGCACTGCGGCGAGGAAGTAGCGCTGATTGAAGTGACCGACGCACACCTCATATTTTTATTTAACTAAATCATTAAATATATTTTTATTTCCAAGGAGTGCTATCTAGCAAAGCATTCTCTCGATAGAGAAAAGGTACTAAAATTCTTAAGAAGTGTACTCGAACAAAGTTCTATGTTCGAAACCAGACACTTCCGCGCCTCACATAGTATGCATACCCCATCCTGGAGCGGCCATATCAATTCTTGGAAGAACGATCGTCTCAAAAAAAATATAAGTCACGATTCTCGGCATCTAATCCCAGTCAAATTCGCGCTTCTCCATGCTATTGAAAGAAGGGGGGGGGTATGACAAAACGGCAACGGCAAAACGGCAACAAAGTATGGTTCGTAGACGTTTTGACGCTGAGGAAAGATCAAAGATCTGTGGCACAATGCATAGAGGAGCTCATAAGGAGTAGAATGAGAAATATCAGAAAACGGAAGGATGCATTTGGACAAACTTATGACCTGTTGCCGTTTTGTCGGTTTCCGTTGCCGTTTTGTCATGCCCCCGAAAGAAGCTTGGCACAACGCAAACGATAAGAGTCCGATTGCACTTTCCCTAACAATAAATTCTAGTACATCCAGAAACACGCCTCCACCATTCATCCAAAAAATATATCTGCTTAACCATTGTACCAGCAAAAAAAGGTGATCATAAAAATTGATAATAATTAATAATAATAAATTAATTAATTAATTAACTCACAGCGCCGAACGAGCAGTGGTGGTCGCGGCGGAACGCGCACGAGTCGCACACTGAATTATTATTTATTTTATTGTTTTAATTATTTAAATAATTCATTATCAATGCTCAATTTCAAAAAATGCTGAAAACACCACACTATGTGACATCCAGTCATCAGGTTGAACATCAGGTTACAATTTTTTTTCTTTATCAGCGAAGGATTCATTACTTGCATGCAAGCTGATATCATGGAACTATTCCCCTCAAAACCACCAGACCGAAATTAACACAAACAAACCAGGCCTCGATCAAAATGCACAATGCAGAACTCTAACCAAGCACTACCGTAACTCAATCAATAAACCTACCGTACCTGAACTCTAAAGTACCGTAATCCAATCAATAATCCTACCTTAAACTCAATCGATAATCCTACCGTAACCCGATTAATCTACCGTACCTGGGCAGTGGTAGGCGCGGGGCGGCGCCTGCGCGCGGCACGAGTGACAGAAGCGGAAGCCGGACTGCAATATTCGAAAATTATTAAAAGTTTCGAGCCTGGCGGAACACGATTTCTCTGTTTGTACGTAATATGCGGGGTATCGAATGAGACAGTATCTCTTCCATTATTGCTCAAAAATTTAAAAACTGAACAACATCGAACTGATTTGTGTAGAATTAGCAGGAGTGTTCTATGCTGTGTTCTATGAACTCATCATCAGTAACATGTTAAAATCGATACCGAATAAGCTAACGTAATCCATGTGAATACCGTGCCTGGATACCGTAACCGTACAGTTAGCATACCTGGACCGTAATCCAAGATCTACCGTACCTGGACCGTGTTCGGGAGCACCGAATTGCGTCCGTTCGGGCCCGTCCTGCACATAAGCACGTAGTTGATGAGGCAGTTGACGTAGAGACCGGACAGAATGCCCACTCGGAGCAGCCAGTCTAGAATTGAAATGTTTTTAAAATTACAGTCCAGTAATGAGGACTCCTTATTGTGGTTGAGCTATTAGAACAAGTGCATAAATCGGATAGGTTTCAGTCATCCCATGTAACAGGTGCTACCAAGAACATAAAATTCTGTGTAGAGTTGGGACACAGTAAAAATGACAACTACGCGTTAAATCGGAAACAACGCTTTTGCACATTCCAGTTGCCAGGTGATTGCGTGTTTCCGCATCTGCATAATGGCAAAGACGAAATCCGCAATTATATCCAGAACTTTTCTTTAAATAAACAATCGGGAATCGATCAACACAGTATCAACTTTATCTTAAATTTTTAAGTAATAAAATAATTAAATGGCTGGCTTGTGAATTCCAAAAAACCATGATCACTACAACCACTTATTTTTTTCTCTATTTTAAAAATTAATTACAAAAATATAAGAAAAAATAAACCACTAACCACTGGACCATGGCGCGTAGAAGTCGCCGACGACGAAGAACATCTCGAAGAGGAATCCAATGGGGAGAATGACGACGAATAGAGTCATCGAGATCTGGAATTATGCCTTATTTATTTAAATACTGCGTTTTAAATAATTGATTATTCATTTGTTCATGTTATCACTCCAGTATCGTTCCAGTATCACTGTTTATTTATAGTTGGTGAAATGCTTCAGGGAAATGAGCTTCCATTTCAGCACAATCGTTTGTGCGCCATAAGAGATCTTTGAAAAAAACATTCCTCAGCGATTGTACCATGCACTTTCACAATTTCGTGAGTACTATAATTTTTACAATAAAATATGACCCTTGGGACCTAATCGCATTTCTCATAGACGATCACTGATCAATCCATAGTTACTTCTGCACAAACTACTATTGCTAGCCGATAAATAATCGCTAAACCTATTTCCTATTTCCTACCTATTTCGGCACAATCGATTGTGCTACATTAGAGATCTTTGAAAACATTCTCATAAGCGGTTTTACCTAGATGACCGGACATAGGCACAGTTTGGATAACCTAATCTTAGTTGATATGAAATAAGGTGCATGACAAACAAGTGCCCACTCATAATTGCACTTGTCACGTTATCAAAACCAGGAATAAACCTCCACCCATACACCTATGAGTCAACGCATTTTCATGCCACACCCTTTTCTTAATTAGCCTCAAAATAAATAGTAACAAGTATCACCGACGTCAATATTTCAAGATACTTTCACTTTCATCTCATAGTGAGGACAATCATATTGAAAAAAAAAGTAACTAACCACATCCTGGGTCTGGCTGGGGACGAGCTTGTACAGCCTTTTCATCAAATCCTCTGAGTCATCGCGCAGTAGATCATCCTCTCGCAGTATGCGCGCCATACTACTCTGCAATTAGAGGGCATTTTTAATGACATCGATGATCTACCGAACTCGCTCGAGCTCGACTTTTTGTGGCGAGTTGTGCAAAAACGAGCACAGTTCAGGCGTACGCGCTACACGCAGCTGATTATGACTCGGCAAGGAACTGGGTCGACGAGATTTAGCGTACGCGGACGTGCACTGCCACTTTACTACGAGGCTAATCCGCGAAACGCCGAGCAAAATCGCGCAATCCGGTGTGAAACCAACACGAAACCGTTTGAAAAGGACATCACCGATCAGTAAGGGAAACAGTGCTTAGGAAAAGCAACAGAATGTACTATAACACGGCAAAGAAAGTGAGCGAAGTGGTGAGTAAGCTGTAATGTAAAACTGAAGAGGCGAAGCGAGAAAGTGTTGCCCTCTGCGTCTCTGCCCGTCTTCCAAAAATATCCCCGTCACTCTGATCGCTCTCGCCTCGTCTCTCGATTTTGCGTGATCTCTCGTCTTTTCGCAGTCGAATCGGGATTTAACTTTATTTTAAATTTTTTTTATTGGTAAAACAACTTTTTATTATTTACGATCGACAGTTAGGAATACAGGATTTCATCTCACGTTTCATCTTTCATCTCACAATCTCAGGAAACTCCAATAAGATCGGATATTGCAAAATCTAATGCCAAAGAGGCATGATGAAGTGATCGCTAAACGGGTAGTATTTCGACTCAATCCAGATCTTTGAAAATATCGAAAACGTCTCGTTTAGATGCAAATGATCGATTATTGTCTGACCAGATTTTAAATAATTGCTATAATTTTATTGGTCTTGTTATGCCTAAACTGATTTAAATTTCACATGATCAAACTTGAGAATAACAAAACACCTGATCGGAATCTATTAGCAACCAGTGCTGAAATGTGACAATGGGGGGGGGGGTGCGTAATTTTCATCTGAACCCCCTTTTACAGGCGTTCACCAACTTTCGTTTCAAAGACTCATTGTATAATGAGAACATTCCTCCTCAATTTTTCAAATAGTTTCAATCAATCGATCGATTTTCCGTCGATGATGAACAGCTACCATACACATCGTGCTCTTACTACTTCCTTCCATATTCCTGCAAACCGTAACCACTTTCATCCTACAACAGGATCTTGACGAACTCGTTTTCAAATTCTTTTTTTGCAACAATAAATTTCAAGACAGAAACAAGCTACCGTAATCAGCACTATAGATCCCTTGTGGATGGATCCCATCTTCACATAGCAAACATCCACCTATAGTTCGAAGTTCGGGCTTCTTTTCATTTCACACACTATTTCTCCAATCAGACCCCAGAGAAATCACGTGAAATGAAGAGACTCGTATATTAAACTCTTCCACTAGATTCGAGCGTGTTCTCTGACCTGCACTCGTCCCCAATCCTCTCCCTTGGCTCCAGCAATGATTGTGTTTTCATCTCTGCTCCCGATCCGCTTACTCCGCACATGTGTTTGTGTGTCCTAGCGGACCAGCCGGGGTCCAATCGCCTCGCGACGCATGAGCTCGAGGGTTACCGTCTCCTCATTTTGCCCGCTCTTTCGTCTCTACTACCGGCCAGATAGCACCCAGAGAGAAGAAACGGACCAAATCATCAAGGCTCATCCCATATAGTCCATAACATCCGTTCGCACATTTTTGCGCGGCGCTGTGGTCACCGTGTCAGGCTTCGACCCCCGTGTGTAAAAACTGCGCCGATTACAAACCGGGTGTTAAAGGGATCGATGAGGGGTATTATGACAGTAGTTCAGCCGGGGACTAATCGTAAATCATAGCCGATCGCGACCGAAAGTGAGCGTGATCTGTGATCTTATTTCTCTAAACCTCTCGGGATCCCGCAGTCTCTCGCCTCCGATATTTCTCCTCACAGGAAGCACTCCTCTTTTCTCATGAACTCTTCCCGTACCTAGGGGCGAGGGGAGATCGACGAGGGTGATTTGAATAGGGAGAATGCGCCCGAGATCTCTAATCCCATATGGCGATCACCCGAGTGCACGCATCTCAGGTCGCACATTGCACATGTATAGGCACACGTTATGCACAGATCCCCATCGTTGATGGATATTGATAATTCCTTAGGCCGCATTTACATGAGACTTATTACTAACGTGAAAGTCTCTATTTAATGACTGATAGGAACCAGTCATTGTCCATTTTTAGTAGTTTCAACTGACTTGGTAGAATACTTTCCTGTTTCTAATTTAAAAAAATCATAGAGCTTCAACGAGCACATATGAAATGTATGATTCTCGTACGTCGATAAATGCAATAGTTTCGATCGTAGTATTCAGGAGCAAAGTACCTTTTTTGTTCGCTCTAATAATGGTTTTCACACATTCGCGCGCGTTCCCTTTCGAGCCCTGCGCGAACTTGGAATATCCGATTGGAACCCTTCGCAACGGCGTGAATTTCACGCTTGTAGTGACCGCGATCTCGAAATCGCTAAATCCGTCGACAAAAACCGCAAGATAGACCGCGGAACGGTCCCGGTTGTAGCCAAATCCGTCAACGAAAACCGCGAAATAGATCTCCTGCTGATCCCGATCTGCCTGTATTTTGTGTGGGTGCCATGGCAGATTTTGCGGTGTGAGTCAGAGTTCGTGGCCGGCCGAGACTGGTTGCAGGATGCGGGGGGAGTATTATGAGGATGATGATGAGTGGTCGTAAAGGACAGAGACGAGTCAGCGGCATTCGAAAAGATCGCGAGAATCCGGCGGGTGACGCATCCGATTCAGACTCGGTTTGTCGATTGTGTCTTCAATGGCATTGCGTCACATTACTCACCACATTGTAAAGGTAACTCTGCTGATTTCGATGGCTCGTAAAGGGTCCTAAATATATACTAATCGTTCATTAAATACGTTTTTATAACATCCTAAACGTCTATGTTTGTTTGTCGTCGGTACCAGCAACTGTAACAGTAGCCACTACATATTTAAATGCTAATCGACGACTCCCATCCCTTCACAGTCTCTTATGTTTTCTCGACGGCATATAGATTCTCAATAGGACGCTAATCAGAATTGCGAAACCGCTAAGAATCTCCGCAAACGAGCGTCGTTCCTTGGCTTAAACGGGAGCTTTCGATGATTCACCTAATCAGAGATCGTAAATATGTGTGTGTTTGTTTGTGGCCGTCTACCATGCACAATCTTGCGCAATACTTTCTGTAGCGGCGAGCCCGCTAAACGCACACTTTGCGCACGATTTGTGCGTAGGCTTAAACGATTTCGAGACGCCATCGAAATCTGCAGAGTTAGCCTTACAATGTGGTGAATAATGTGATGCAATGCCATTGAAGAGGCTACACAATCGACAAACCGAGTCACAGTCTGACTGGCTCCCTTCCGGAGTTAATTCGAATCATTCAGATCATACAATTTTCATAAATATTTCGTGCCGAAGAGTTCTGTGATGCTTCCACTTACAAGTCAGGAGCCTCTCTATATTCGGCTGAAATTATGAGAAAATCGCGCAAATGTCAACGAGTCTCATTATAGACGCAAGAGCGAAAGATGGATAATCCACAGAAAATATAATTGTGGAGTAGAAACTCCGATCGGTTTGGGGTTATTGGAAAAAGTATGACAATTGAAATGCACTTTTGATCCATGCAAACATAACAATACTTGCACGAATCATATCATACATGGTGTTTCCTAGTATACATTTGCAGCATGTCATTACTGAGAGAAGTAATACGACAAATACAGCTTCTGTGGAAAACGTTCTGAGAACGGAAATTTCTAGTAGTCACTACATATTTAATCCTGCAATCTTCAAGGAGACACCATTCCTGACTTTCTGATGTTACGATCTGCGACGAACTATTGGTGACAACTGGTGGAGCGCACCTATAGAAGCATACCTATCCATCTTCATCTCACGATAGTCGTCTGACTTGATACATATTATTACAGTTACGAAACTCCACAAACGCTCCGGTAAAGCCGAAGCTCGTCGCTCCAACGTGCTAACGATGAGCCTACACGTACTATTCCGAGTCATCATTCTGAAGAAAACGTGATAACTGTCTGCGATGAATTCCTAGAATGGCATGACTCTACAGCAATGCGCACTACCTATAAATAATGATTCTTAGAAGGCTTCTAATCACACATATGGGAGACTCCAGTCAGCATTCTGAATACCACGTCTAACAAGAATGACTCGCCTACTCACTAGCCTTCTAATTAGAACAGCTTGGAAAGAATGACTCTCCTCATTTTGCGTGCTCTCTCGCCTCTCTGACCATTTATCGATGACCTTCAATCATGAATAAGCTATGACAATAATTCAACACAGTAAGCACACTCCTGAATACGCTACCAACGTACATGCCTTTTCCAGTGTTTTCTCTACAGCAGCGTATTTCCTGATCGACGACTGACAACCTGTATTTTTTCTACGAAGTCAAACATCTACTACAAACTTTCTCATTTTGAGACAAGACTATCTACACCTTGAGGATACCGTTCGCCATCAACTGTTCTCGCCGTGTCATCATGACTCAACGCCTCATCAATTCAGTCTCTGCCCAGTCTCGGATCGCAGATCGGCTCCTTTTCGCTGTCTCTACGTCACAAATCCGTGATCTCGTATGCACAAACTGTGGTATAGAGAAAACAAAAAAAGAGCTGGTGTATCATGACCAGAGATAACAATTCAACAATTCAATCACGGTCTTTTTTGACTTGCATATTGAAGCCGGTAGAATCGCTGAATATAATGGTTGAACTTCCAAACTACTCATGACTCAGTCTCATCAATTTTCGCTGTCGCTACGTCACAAATCCGGCAGCGATCTAGTCTGTGCTGTGCGCGAACTGTGCTATTCTCCCTGCGAGAGCGGGAGGAGCGGGAGGGAAAGGCCGGGGAGAGGGGCGGGCGGAAGAGGGGTGGAGTCACCGCCCGCCCGGTGATGCTGTGCAGGGAGAAGGACATACGATATATAGGTGAGATGCAGAGGGATGGAGCACAATCATCCTTCTGTGGACTACTGGATTCTGTCCTCTGGACATCTATGTCCTATATCAGTCCTCTTGATGTCTTCCGCTCTCCATTATCGAATGTCTCTCATTACTTACCCTCATCTCATCACTTATTCCGAATACGTGCGTCTCTTCTTCGCATCTTGTCAATCTGACATCTCAATTACCCATTGGCAGCACTTCCTCCTTTAGCCTGACTTACAATTGTAAAACCATTCATGGTCTCATTCAAAGCTCACAACTGCTAGCACAATCATTATTTTATGTTTTACCGAGAGATGTATCATTGCCTCCGTTCCTCCTCTTTCTAGACTCTCACGTTGTCTCCCGACTCGCCCACCTTCCGCAATGAAGCAGCAAGCCGATGAGCTCTTCGAGCTTTCCTGCTCATCATGGGCCGAAATCGAGGAGGAACTCTCCGTTGCCCTCAAGACCTCGGCCAGATTCGGCCCGAGAAAGGGCCTGCTTAGGATTGGGGAGAATAATGTGAGTTGAGATTCTTTAAGTCTCACCATCCAAGGGTTTTCCTGATAATCATGAAGTACTGCATCCTGTTTTGCTCTCGAGATCTGTCACACATCTCGCTCATATCCAGAGTGTGTGAATGTGACGTGGCAATGCATTGTAGAAAACCCATGATGATTAGAAGGACGTGAGGGACTGTAGGCGGAATGATGAGATGAGAAAAATATGAATCGAGTTCAAGTAGTCATCTTCTTTCAGGGATTCATGTCTGTGTGTTGCCTTCTTCGTCCCGATTGGACCTCTTGCTCCCAAGAGGAAAGGGACAGACTTCCGACCAAGATCGTCTACAAGTTCTCCTACTCTGGAGGGTTGGAGGCTGTTGCAAGAATCGTCCTTTCGTGCAATGTCAATGAAGAAGTGATCTACGATGCACTGAGAAAGGTACTTTTTGTCTATGTTTGAGCACCATCTTCCTCTGGCATTGAGTAACACTTTAGACATGGGGTTATACCCAGCCTGTTTGCATATCGCTCGGTGCATCCAACTTTAAGCTTCCTTTGCAGATCTCAATCTTTATTTTGCTCGGTTCAGTCGTAGATCGAAAGTTCAGATTTTGCACCGACCTAGATATCGCTAGAACTTGAATGCACTCAGTATCCCAGGACGAAACATATTGATCTGTACTCCAAACCTATATCAAATACCGTTTATTACAACCAGTAATCTTATGCACCTGTTGACTCACTCTGAGCGGATGATATACATAGTGATCTCCCGACCTCGCGAAGATATCGAAAGTGAGAGCCTATTTCCCTAGAGCAACATTGCACAACATACACATATCGCGCACATGGTAGATCGTAAGGTTATCTTTCATAAAGGTCCAGGATATCATCATAGGGCATCCTGTTGAGACTCTTCGGGTGGAAAACGCGATCACACATCAGGGAAATGATGCTAAAGATCTTGTGCAATTCACACTTTCCCCTTAGGGGTCGCTGCTATCAAATAAGAAACAGTTTGATCTATGTTGCCAATTTCCCTTTCAATTGTGCACCGTTAGAGATCGCATATCATGAATGATTTTCCAGTCGAACAACACGGAGGGTCTCTTCTACTCTCTTCTCACTCCCTCGACCGCTGATTGGTTGCACGTGCCTGGCCCCGTTTGCTACAAGGAAATCCATGAGGATGGAGATGTGGGGCATACGATGATGGAGCATGTTGATGGTGGGAACTCGTATCTTACTTTTCTGTCTTCTTGTCCGTCAGTTCTTATACTTATACATAGAATACTTAAGAAGTACTTAAGAAGATCTTCCAGGCACCTCCTTCGACTGCCATGACCATTGTTCAATCTCTGAAGTGAAACAGATCATCAACTCAATCGCTCGATTGCAATGCCTTTCAACCAAGGAGAACCTTGAACAACACGTAAGCATCGAGATGTTTTATGCTTTCATCATCGAAATGTTTGCAGGACGAGTTCAGCTGGAATCCATGGAAGACCATCGGGCTGTGCGTTCTGACAAATAAGGTAAGGCCATGATGATCTTCTTCGAATCATTAACATTAGTTAACAAGACATTCACTTCGCTGGATGTCAGGATTAAACTTAAACAAGAAATAAACCCAATGACCGAAACACCCGCCCGCTTATCTATGAAGAATTAATTCATTCCCTTCTCCCCATTTTTTGCAGTGATTCATCTGTAAGAAGTCTATCCCGAGTCTTTATTGTAATTCCTTGCAGGTAGCTCGCAAGGTGGTGGCTGACATTCCTCGCTTCTACGGGGCGGAATTCGAGCCACTCACAAGGAAGATTCACTTCGCACTTGACCACATGTACGACCTCGATGCTCCCATCCGGGAACTTAACGGTACGGAAACCTTCCCTTTTCTGCACCCCCCTCACAGCTACCATAGTAGATTGTGCATTTTTGTGTGGTGATAGCATCATTTAGGATGGGGCTAAACTCGTTTAGCGACATTTGCCTACGCTCCGATGCTTTTCATGCCTTTCGCGTGCTAAACTATGCCGACAACTGAATAGCAGAGAAAATGGCTGTCTAGTCGAACAAATAATGAACGAGATGTTTAGTCTCTTTGAATGCGCGTTAATAACACTGAATATTTACATTCATATGATTGACCAAGATTTTGAACCACATGTGGGAAAGTCCAAGCCACATTACCGATCACAATCAGTTTGATTTCTGAAGTCTTAAAGTGCTTATAAGTAACGTTGCATGCGTAACGTTGAATCTCGTTAGCGTTGCTACCTCTACTCATAGGACAGTCTCATGCAGGCTAAGTGTAACCAAATTAAGTACATCGATTATATTGCAGAGATCTCCCCTGTTTTGGTCCACGGAGACATTTGGCAGTCCAATCTCATGTGGAGTTATGGCAGCGATCGTCCGAGACAGCTCAAGTCAATTCTCGATTGGCAGGTATTTCCAGTTAATTTTCGAAAGCAAAAATAGTTTTTGAACCAAGCAGGGGAAGTGCTGCTCAAGTGTTACTCTTGTAACTATAGTTTATTAGCATTCCCTGCACATGACAATTTCCGAGAAAAAGCGCGTCATTATGTGCATTACCGTGAGATTACAAGTCAGCTTTTCCCCCGGGGCACGTGATTACTCGTAATTGTTTACCGTATCTCGGCTGGTCTCATCGGTCTCCGCTTAACTTGCATATCAGTACATATTTTTGAGACGAGCGCCTTTCAAAGATCTCTTGACGTATGAAGGCAAAACAGGGTCGAAAACTGCTAGGGATAAATAGATTACTTCTGTTGATCGTTTGAACAATCACTAAAGCTCGACTCCCAATGATGTGGCGACACTAATTGAGCATGCTATATTTGGGTTAGCGCACGACAGTACAAAGTTTGTTGCGCTCATCAGCCAGCGAAGATGGAGATTAATCTATCAACGAGCAAAGGGAGGGGGCACTAGAGTTTTCAGTATAGAAATCAAGCTAGGAAAGGAGCAGGGACGAAATGTATATGATTATTTTCCGTAACCATCCCACTTCCAGTCCGCTCATGTCGGTTCACCCGCCGAAGACATCGTCTTCCTTCTCGTCTGCGTTCTTTCAGGAGAGGACAGAAGAACACACTGGCGATCCCTCCTCCGATATCTATACGACTCAATTGAGAGGGAGATAGCACCGGTAAAGGTGAGAATTGAGTTCTTTAAGTATGGATACATTTGGCCAATTGCAACCCCACACCCTCCATATTTCAGCCCGCCTTCACATTCGAGGACCTAATTGCCTCGTACACTCGACTCTTCCCCGTACTTGGACTAGTCGTGCTCATTCGATTCTCCGTTATCTTCAAGTGAGTTGCTGATGCCATATTTAACCCTCTCTTAAACCTAACCTTTACCTTAGTCTTAACCATAGCATTAAGTCTCTAGATACAGTCTTAACCTACAGCATTCCAGATGCTCCCTTCCAAGCATGAGCCCCGAGGATCGTGTCACATACACGGAAAGAATCTCGAGAAAGCTATTCTCTCTGGCTGAAGACGTCGTAAATTCTTTCGAGAAAAGCATGTCTTCATCAAAGTTGCGAATTTCGAGAACGAAGTCGGCGCAAGCCTAGATATCGAAATCATCATTACCTTTTTTCTAGTCACAACAGCTCTTGAAGAGTTCCATTCCTTAGTCTTGCCTAGCTTAACGTCGGTTGTCACATTGACAACAATTGTGTGCATTTGTATTTATTAATTTATTGTCATAATCTCAACATATCCACTTGCCCTGTACTATATTCCTGTCGAGTCGACGCATTTCGTTATCCACATACGGCTATTCACAAATTATGTATCACTCAGCAATTGTGTTGCTCATCAAACTACCTGACAGCGTTTACTTCGGATAAACCCATTTTATTAACTCAACTGAATGTGGAATTGCACGTAACCAGCGAAATCTCACGTACCAGCTATAGCTACGAATCGCCGGGAATAGCTACAGATCAAAATTTGGTCGATTGAACGCGTTCTCTGACCTCCCATCGTCATAGTTCTCTCCCTTGCAATGCATTTAGTTTTCATCTCTGATCGGATTACTGAAAGAGAGACAGCTCACCCACATCGAAATGGGCTATTCGAACTATAGTCTGACTCTCTCATCTCGCAACGCTCCCTGGAAGGTCAGGGAAGCGAGAGATCATGGGCAAGTGAGAGAGTTAGACCATTCCTGATGATATCGTGCTATTTTAGGGATACCCGATCATTGTAAACCAGTGATTGTGACAAGAATGGAGTGGGGACAGAAATGAAAATTCCGCATTCATAAGTAATGCATGACAAACTGCAGATGAAAATATTTTAATTTTCTGCATTTTTCATTCACTGACATCGTTCCCGGAAGCAAAGCGACGAAAATCCATTATATTTTCGGTACACGGGTAACTCATTTCATTTTCATGAATGGTTAAGCAACGCCGAAATTCAATGCCAACCATTCCGGAATTATCACGTTTTTTTTGCTAGTAATGACACTCACCACGGAATGTTTCCCCATTTACAAAACTAACAAATTACTCATCGCATCGGCTCTATTGTTATCATTCGCGCGCGTGTTCCATTTCGATCCCGACGCGACCTCGGATTATCACGGATTGAAAACTGCTCGCCGCGGCGTGAAATTCACGCTGACCGCGATCTCGAAACCGCTAAATCCGTCAACGAAATCCGTTAAATGGATCCCCGGACGGTACCGGTAATGCTCTCAATGTCTCTGACAAATGAAGATCATTGTTCTGCGCGTGAAGTTTATGTGTACTTGCCATAGCAGTTTTTGCGTGAGAATAAAGAGGCGTGGAAGTATTCATTTTGTGTGTGATGATGAAGAATGCTGTTAGAGAGTTAAAGGAATGAACAGACGGATATTTCACCCTGGCATCCATCATTGTGAGATTGTTGGCGATAACAGTGACGAATCGGCGTCGTTTCGCTAGATCGTGAGATCCAGTGGTAATGCGGGTGACGCAATCGTTACAGACCGATGATGCATCGAGACAACAAGGAAACAAACAAAATCTTCTCGCTGAAGCTGATTCTGAATCTTTGCATTTACTCCTAATTATAATCAACTATACAATCCATACCGTCGTACACAATTGCAGAGCTATCTTCATCTGAATACCAGGCTTGGATCTCCAAAACGTATGTCTTTCACAGGAACTCTGGTGATTCATATAATCGCATATTGTTAATATGCACTGTCTAGCATACGCAATCTTGCGCAATATTTTCTGTAGCGGTGAGGCCGCGAGAAGCACACTTTCTACACCACTTGAACATGAGCTTATGCGATTTTGAGCCTGTAAAATCTGCATGGGAGAACTAGCTACGATATGGTGAGCAATGGTGTTGCCGTTTCGAACATTATGAAGTAGTTAGGGCAAAGGTGATTCGACAACTTTCGAAGAGTTCGTGTATCTTCAATATACATTAGCGGAAACGCTGGCGCTTCCGCGGAACCGCTACCCTGGTCATGAATGTGATTAAATTTAACTGTTGTGATGTTTGACTTTCCAGATCGATTATGTCATCCCGAATCATTTGCAAACTTTTAGATCAGGATATTTCCAGAGTACTTCCCTGAATCTGTTCTGCGACCTTTCTACTCATCAAAGGGATGTCAGAATGCAGAATCCGTCTCTATATTCCCCGCATTCGCTATTCGAAGATACGTTCTTCAATCGGAATCCCTGCTCTAATTATGGTGAAATCGCAGAAATGTCAACAGGTCTCGTTAGCGCGGCGGCCACAGATGGCTAATCCACATAAACTATAAATGCGTCGCAGAAACTCTGTTCGGGTTGCTATTATTGAAGAGAGATGACAATACAATCTTCACCCTTCACAAACATCATAGTCCCAGGTTGATAATTTTCAAAGACTAGAGTCCGAAATAGACTCTCTGGTCAGTAAGATAGCACATGGAATGAAGAGATATGGTTAACCCATATTTCGAACTTTATCAAAGAACAACAACAACGATCAAAGAACGAAGTTCCCGGAGTCGGAAGTTATATCCGAATATAATCACGCGTCGCACTCTACCCACATTACCAGAATCTAATTCCGCCAAGTGCGCCGGTTTTATCGTACGTGGAGAATACAGGAGATACTACGAATGAGAACACCTTTTATTTATTTCCAGGTGTGAATTATACCCCAGTCACAGATACTAGTGGGTCGTTAAGGGTATTCCATTACAAAACGGTGGAAAAACCCCATTCCAGCTCTTCATATCTCCCATCCCGTTTGGGAAATATGAAGAGCTATTTCAGCAGACAACTCTCCTTGATCCCAAGCCTAGCATCATATTAAATATTCAGACTCTCTGTGAGCGCATAATTATTTACACGTGCACACCACATGAGGGGAATGCCCGGACGCGGAAGCTCCGTACACGGAGCAAATCAGCTTCTCTAATATCGCACGTACTCACTGTCATCTTTCGCAATAACGTGAGATAATGAGGCTTGTGCATTCTAAGAATGACCTGGTTACTCAGCATGCTGACTTCAATTACGGCTTTGAGAAATGCTCTTCTTATCTACCCCAGTTATGGGAAAGTTCGACCACCCTTCTGTTAATAAAGCGTACCTAGAATTCTTCCCACCTGCTCATAAAACTATACAAAGTTGAGCACAATATTGTCAGCGGTCATAAGCAACCGGATACCCAAGTTCAAGAAGGAAATGGCTCGTGAGGCTAACGGAAGTGTCATTCGTGGCATAGCACTGTCTATACGTACGAAATTGAGCAACGGAGTATCTCCACCGTGAATCAACTTCAGTCTCTATCCAGTCCCGGACTCTTCTCGACCGCAGATCGGCTCCATTTCGATGACACGACATCGCAAATCCGTGATCTCATCTGTACTGTATGCTTATTTGCTTTTTCAGCGGGAGGAGGAAGTAGAAGGCCGGGGAGAGGCTGAAGGGGGCGGGGCCGGGTGATACTGTGCATAAGGCAGCATGATATATAGGAGATGCAACGGACTGAGTATCTATTAGCGGACTCGTAGTCTTCTACAGTAGCCATCAGGTGTGCGATCTGTATTTGGAGTTTCCAGGCTACTCCTAGGATCTAGTTTGGGGTTGCACATCTGATGGTGCCCTCCCTCGAATCAATTTATTGCCGCGTAGAGAAATCTCGCCATGCTTCATGTGTTCCGAATCGCATTAAAATCACACTTAAAATTTTCTCGAATCTTTCCCATCCCTTGCCCTCATCTCATCACTTATTCGGAATGCGTGCACATGTGTTGCACCTTTACTCTCCTCCATCCTCTTTTGATTGCTCAATTAGCCTTATATCTGCATTTCGTTTGCTTGGCAGCACTTCCTCATGTCTTGGTCTTGCCCCGACCATTCTTTTAGTTAGAGCTAGCAATGAATTACTGAACTGAGTGGGACTCGACCCCGAGACTACTTCTGCACCTATTACATCTATTACTCTCATTTGTAGCCTCATTGATCATTCGCGCTGATTGACCTACTGTAACTGAATATTGATTTCAGATAACATTCTCACGCTGACATCCATACTATCCTTCCTCCACATCTTTCACAATGAAGCAACAAGCCGACGAGCTCTTCTCTCTCTCCCGCTCGTCTTGGAGTGAAATCGAGGACGAATTGACCGATGCCCTGAAGACTTCAGCAAAATTCGGACCGAGAAAGGGCCTAATAAGAATCGGGGAGAATAATGTAAGTGGTATTCGGATGGTTATTCAATGTTTAACGATTCTTTCCAAAGTATTGAGTGGAACAATGCAGGCGTGTTTTGAATGAGTCCGAGGAGACATCGTCCTAGTGCTTTCAATCCATCCATGTGATATTATGATGAGAAAAAAAGGATGTTGACATGAGTATGTGGCGTTGTTGAACTTAAAATTCGTTCTTTCAGGGATTCATGTCTGTGTGTTGCCTTCTCCGTCCCGATTGGACCGGATGCTCCCAAGAGGAAAGGGACAGACTTCCGACCAAGATCGTCTACAAGTTCTCGTACTCTGGCGGATTGGAGGCCGTTGCGCGGAACCTTCTTTCGTGCAATTTGAACGAAGATGTGATCTACGACGCATTGCGAAAGGTACTGTTCAGCTCTTCTTCCAATATGCCATGCATCCTCTTTGGAATCAATGAAACACAATTCATCGGTGCACATACAATTCACTGCTTCAGGTTCAGATCATAATCTATCCCTTGCCTCGGTTCAACTCTAGATCGAAAGTTCAGATTTTGGACCGACCTAGATACCGCTAGACATTGAGCGCACTCCGCCCTCAAGATGAAACATGTTGATCTGTGTTGACTAACCGTCATCATACCGTTTTATGAGTATAACCCTCTGCACCCGTTGACTCATTTTGCTGATCTCTAGACCTCAAACATGTGTTGAAATTGAGAGCTGGCAACATTGCACAACATACTTATGCACAATGAAGATTATCTGTCACTCATCATAATCCACCCTGGGGTCATTGGTTCCCGGGAGTCTCCGGTTGATCTTTATGAGAATCGGAAGGCGAAGTAATACAACGCATAGACAAGTGGTGGTAAAGATCACTGGAGGTAATCAGTGATTCACACTAACCTTTCTATCAAAAGTGAAACAATTTGATATATTATTGCTAAAATCGCGTATGGGATACGTACCGCTTATCCTCGTTAGGATCTGTCGTTCCTTCCTGGTTCAAGTGCAGTCTGTCCTACAGTCTAGAATGACCATCAGGCAGCCTGCAGAGTAAAGCATTATTTCATTTCAGTCCAACAATACCGAGGGTCTCTTCTACTCCCTTCTCACTCCCTCGACGGCTGATTGGCTGCGCGTTCCCGGCCCAGTTTGCTATAAGGAAATCAATGACGATGGAGATGTCGGGCACATCATGCTGGAGCACATCGAGGGTGAGATACAGATACAGATTTATCAGTTGTCGCAAAGTTGTGGTGATCAAGATGGGGTATCAGAATATAGATGATATTCTTATTCTCCGTTCATCAACTAGATAAAAGATCGATACAGTATTGGAGCAACAAGCGTGGCATTCAGACTCAAACGAGCTCCTCATATTGTTTTGTAGCACTACTCGAGTAGCATCCAGAATCACATATTCTTCCAGGCACTTCCTTCGATTGCCATGATCACTGTTCCATCTCTGAAGTGAAGGAGATCATCAACTCAATCGCTCGACTTCAGTCTTTTTCGACAAAGGAGAGACTTGAGCAACAGGTGAGCAAAGGATCGTCTCCTTCCGAGCAATTGTCTCGCTCTCTTATTCCTAACTTGATCCTCCCGGATTCCAAAAATAATTATCATATCTAGGCCATTATTAATTGCAAGACCGAGGGGAGGTAATCGAAATAGACAAGGAGAGACGCGGATATTTGCTCCGCTGTCGTTTTGCTCTTCATCCCCCCCCTTGATGCATGATGAACTTGCAAGGGGTAGATCATTGATCTCTTGACCTTCCGATCTCTCCTCTCTCAATCTATCGATCGCTTCCCTTCTTCCCCCAGTCAGCAATCAGTCAAACTAGCGATCGGACGTTTCTTCTCTCTCTGTCATATTTGTTTATTCCACACCTACCTTTTAGCCTATATTGATATGAAATACTTACAGTCCCCGTTAGTTCGTTTGCGCTATTCATTGACTCGTTTTCGCGTTAGTTGTTTGTTGTTTACTTTCATCTTATTCATTCCATATCTCTCTTGTTTCCACACTTGCGAGGGGCGTCGTACTGACGAGGTCCACCCTTCGTGAGGCTGTTGGGTGTCTACGACCCAATGGACCGAAACACCCAGCCGCGTTCTTCTAGGAAGTCTCTCTATTTAGTTTTTCATAGCAGTTTCTCTATGTCTCTTCTTTCCGCAACCAGATTTAACTTTAATTGCTTGCAGGATCAATTCAATTGGAATCCGTGTAAGATCATCGGTCTGTGCGTGCTGACGAAAACTGTGAGTTCATGACCATCTTGAATGCTTTCCTTGCTCATTATTCGTGTAATCCTTTTAACATTTTTTCAAAAATTTCACAGGAATTCCGCATTCTTATAAACTTCTCCAGGTCGCTCGTCAAGTCGTCTCTGAGATCGCTCCATTCTACGGCGTCGAATTCGAGACGCTCACGAGAAAATTGCATTTCGCGCTTGATGCTCTCTACGATCTTGATGCTCCAATGAGAGAACTCAATGGTACGGTGATAGCAAAAACAAAACACTAAAATCGAAGCTAAATAGGTGGCCATTAAATGCAATTAGTCACGGAAATATCGCAAACACCAGCAAAATGATATTTACTCATTTGTCAAGATAAATTCTGCTACCAATAGAATATTGATCTTATGGGGCTTGTGTGCGAATATTAACGTGGGCATACCTTTTCGATGCATTTTCTACCCAGCGCGTAGTAAATTATGCGCCGCCACTGAATAACACGAGGAAAAATTGTCTGCCCTTGTCTACGAGCACATTACGAATAATACACGAGCTGTTTAGTCTTTCGGTACACGTGGAGAGAGCAGGATATTTTAGTTCCTCTTCAACACGAGGGAAACCGAAAACGAGTCATTCATTACATAAAATAGAATTGTTGAATTGTGACAAGATTAGCGTAATTTTCAATCTTGTTACTATTCTATTTCTAGACCTTTGATAGACTTGCAGCAAGTATGACCACAATAGCACGTTTTGTAGAGCATAAGATTGGAAACTCCACACCTTCCGAGAAAAGCGCCTCATTGTGAAAATTACAGAGATCTCCCCTGTCTTGGTCCACGGAGACATCTGGCAGTCCAATCTCATGTGGAGTTATGGTGGCGATCGTCCGAGACAGCTCAAGTCAATTCTCGATTGGCAGGTATTAACTTTAATCACTTATTTCACATAACAATAAGTATTATTTATATTTCTATAGATAGATAAATAGGTCTATGATCTTTAGGTCTATGTATAGATGTATAGAAATAGATCTATAGATGTATGAAATCATAGATGAAACTAGGAAGTGTGCACTTAGTGCAATTCTTGTAGCCATATTAGAGATCGTAAACAAGTATATCTTTCATGTCTGGGACAACTTCGAGAGTAGAGTGTTTCAAATACATACATTAACTCACAATCAGTGAGTAAATTGAAAGAGTACTTTGATCTTTCATGGTGTTTACATGCCTCGCCAACCTCGAGTAACCAATTGCAAATCGAGGCATATTCATCATCATGTGGTTAATAATAGCTATCTCCCGAAAGACCGTAATACCACGCTCTTGTTTACCGCATTTATTCTGATTCCATTGGTTCCTGACTACATGGTAATCTGCACATTTTTTGTGTCTTGCGATTTTCAAAGATCAAGGGTGGTGTGTGACAGCAAAACATGACTAGAATGGGAATGGTGTTGGAGTTTGTTACATCACCAAATTCAAATTCGAATGCTGATTATCATGATGCTCATGCGCTTAATGAGAGCTAAATTTTGATCATCACCACCGTGCAAGTGCAAAGTGCTATGCGCTTATTAGCAAGTGATGCATCTCACCAGAGTTAATTGGGTATGCATGCAGTTGAAGAGTATTTAATTTTATAAAAAGTTAATGACATAAAGTAATTAAAAAGCAGAATAGTATCTGATAAACTAACTAATACACTATTTCACATAACTATTTTTAAACAGTTTCACCAATTTCCAGTCAGCGCACGTCGGTTCACCCGCTGAAGACATCGTCTTTCTTCTCGCTTGCGTCCTTACGGGGGAAGACAGAAGAACTCATTGGTGCTCTCTTCTCCGATACTTGCATCAATCGCTTGAGAGGGAGATGGCTCCAGCTAAGGTTAGTTGTTCAACTGCACGTTTTCAGATGAAACTTTGGAAATGCAATGTTAACGGATTACAGTTTAATAGGGCATGCTAATAGGGCGACCTTAGTGAAAACACTGCACTTTCAACTGTATTTGTTCCTCAACATTAACAATTGCAGCCCTCCTTCTCCTACGACGACCTCGTTGCTTCGTACACACGTCTCTTTCCCGTGCTTGGACTGATTGTTTTGATGCGATTTTCAGTCATATTCAAGTGAGTTTCGAAAGCGATTGATTATGGTATAATTTAACTGGCTCATTTTTGTCAAGCAGGCCATGTGGGTTCTGAAGATCGATGGAAAAAGTGAGGGGTCGATGAAAGATTGAAATGTAAATTATTACAGATGCTCCCTGCCCAGTCTGAACCCCGAAGATCGCATAAAATACACGGTAATTATGTCGCGGAAGTTATTTTGCCTTGCGGAAGACGTTGTTTCTTCTTTCGAGAACCGCATGCCTTCTGCCAAGCTAAGAGTTACAAGAACGAGATCTGGACAGGCTTGAACTTACTGTCGATATTCTTTCCCTAATCACTTGTGTGTATCTAGTCATTTTCATTCTTGAAGAGCGTTTTGTCTTGCCTAGCCTAATCCTCGTTGTCATGTTCACAATTATGTTTGTGTGAAATTGTAATAATTGTATTTATTCGTCTCAAGAATATTTGGTTGCCGTTTGTACTGGACGATTCTTCATCATACCTCATGGTCACGGGATGTACTTCCTTCCTTACCAATTGTTTTGCTATTCAGCTACCTAAGTTGCGTGTTGAGAAAATGTAATAAAGGAGATTCATTTTTTTGCGTATACATAATGAAAATGTTTCTCTCGAAATAGTGATTGAGCTCATGATTAGGGTTGTCAAAATGAAGAGAATGAGGACGAATGAAGAGATCTTTCCCCTTTCCTCATTCTCCCTCTTCGTCGTGCGTCGTGCGTGCGAGCTCTTCAATGAAGAGGGGGGAATGAAACGTTTTATCAGCCTGTTTCCTGGTATTCATGTATGCAAATTTGATTTTTTTTGACAACGAAATACTGGCATGAAGCCCCTAGTTCAATGTGGGTAAAATCAGCACAAAAATCCAACTTTCACGCCGTTTTTCTAATGGTAGAATAGTTAGCTCATTCTCCCCCTCTTCATTGAAGAGCTCACCGCGTCGCCCCCTTCTTCATTGAAGAATGACACCGATGAGCGCGCGTGGGGAGAGTGGGAATGAAGTCTTCATTTCACGAAACGATTGAAGTGATGAGGGTGAGAGCATAGGACATTTTACGGCTCCAGATCTGAATGATCCAGAATTGTAAACAAAGGACGCTTTCGATTGCCTCTCGATCTTTTCGCATGAGAAACCTGGAGGAAAAAAGGAATATGCGTACATCTTCTAGCAACGTTGTAGTTCGCATAACGGCATAGCGGTGTATTGAGATATAAGTTTTTCCAATAGTGGTGAATGTAACGCTAAAGGCGTTGAGCATCTGCAAGACAATTTTGATCTTGTAAAGTTCTAATAAAGTATAAGTAGTACAGAATGCAAAATGTGAAACGCACATATCCAAACTTGAAGCCCCACTCATTCTCCGCGGTAAATGTGAACCGAACAGCAATGATAAAGCCGACGACTGATAGGCTGCTTGCGAGCCCTGAACATCGATTGAAAGAATATATTTTGGGCTGGCCTTTTAAATCGCGTACAGAGCTGAAATAAGAAAATATCGCTACGTGAAATTCGTTACATGAATACTCGGTATTTCTTTGCAACAGGCCAAGCCCAACTACGCTTTCTTGCACTGTCAAATGGTCCCACCTGTCATGAGAAACCAGTAGAAGAAGGGCGTCCGGAACGCATCCTCTCGTGACATTTGAACGCGGAGAAGGACGTATAGATTAGCAGCAAGGAGACCGTAGTCGAGGTTGTCCAGGAGAACGACCATCTAAAGTTCGAAATCCGTGTAATTGTCTTTTCATTTCACCTGCTCTGTGACGAGTATAGTGAGCGAAAGAGAAGACATGATTGCGCGAATTTTTAGAAAACTCAACCTACCACAACCAATCAATAATATTCAGGAAGTCGGACCTCTTGCATACTTTACATTCGCAACAACATTCGAATTGGGCATACTCTATCATTTTCGCTAAATCGGACATTTCGATATATATAAGCTGGACATATTATCTATCTAATATTTCGTTGTCGATCTTATCAAAATCCCTTTCTAAAACATTCTAATCTTACCCATTCTTCCTAAGCAACAGTCGTTGTTCTGACACTGATGGCAATCGTCATTGGAGCAGTAGTATTTGCCTGAAAAAAATTGAGATTTCTGCTGATGAAGGATTCATCAGATGAATCTCTGAATCTGAAATTCGGAGATAACTCATAACTCATAACTCAGATAACGTCAGAGAAATAGATGTCCGAATCATGCTCCAAATTTGAGGGATCAGTCATTTATCAAGCACAATAAAACGAAGAAATCATGCGATACAATAACGTCACGACACCATTCAATGCAGTGATACAACGGTGGATTTCGTGACCTGACTGGATCCTTGTGGTGCGCGAATTCTTGTCGAGTACATTAGCCTGCGCACTTTCTTATTGAAAATGACGAGACTTGCAGTTGCCGAGTAGGTGGCGAGGTAGTGCGTGACGTCATACTGAAATGAAATTCACGCTTCTGATCAGCGTTTTTTTTTAAGTTTTTTTTTCTACACCAACTCGACACGAATTCATCGACCCCAAAAAAAAGTGCAAACAATCCGAAAATCTCACCGTTTTCTGCAGAAAAAGGTTGAGATCCGTGGCGCCAAACGCCGCGACGAAGACCCAGCAAAACTGTGAGAAATGATACTGATATTTCGATGGTGACTCTCCTAATTTTGCATGATCTCTGGTTGGATAGACAGAGCCTCTAGGAATAAACACAATGGAATGAGAAAATGGCATCACTGGACGTGGTTACTTTCGTAATGTTAGTTATTTTCATTCGTTTAGGAGCTAATTTTAGGCTCACAATCGTGTTGGCCACGAAAAAATAAAAAAAATACCTGATGAGTCGCCTTGACCATCTGCGTTATCGTGCAAATGGAGACAATGATGAACATGTTCCGTTGATTTGACATGATCAGATCTTTCGTGGAATCCTGAGCGGTCTGTTTTTCACTATAATCTTTTACCACCGTCACACGCTATATTCAGATGGGTCGAAGTAGCGATGATTTGCATATGTATGTACTGAATTTTACCTCTGCGAGCTTAGACAGCTTGATAAATTCTCTGCTCGTGAGTACAGTCATTACAATACTGATGATGACGTAGAGAAAGTAGACAGCAGAGGATCGAGATTTTTGAGTCTGAAAGTGATTTTATTTATGTACTCTTTTTTGTCTCTTTTGTCAGGTTGATTTTATCATGTTTAGTTCACGCTTTTCAAAAACGACATAATGTTCCTAAAGCCCGAAATTTTCCCTGTCAAAAAGTGCGAACCCCTGAATTATTCGCGTCACGCCAATTTCAGATAAACGCGCTAATCGCTAAAGGAGTTTTGCAGAAAACAGCTGAACTTGATCATCAGTTTTTCTGAATAACTAAAATTTATAAATACTCACCACGTTGCAAGCATCGTCAATGTACAGAACCACGGTGACGTTTTCCACTTTTTTGTAGGTCATACCGCACCAAAAAACGGGAGTACAGGCGCCTAGAAATTTTATGGCGCATTTCTTGAAAAATAACTCGATATCGCATATATATATTTTTCAAATAAAAAAAATTGTCACCAAACGATAGAAAGGTAGAGATCGCAGTCAGTATGTACGTCACCCGTGGGCTCCAGATCTGAGAACGAATTCTAGAGTATTTACGGGTAAAAGATCAAAGATCATCGTTCATCTAAATGTAAGATGAATGTTGTTTTTATCATCAACGCACCCCACGCTAGCGTCGTCGCATTTGTAGTACAAAAAAGGATCATAAAGATCAAAGACCAAAGACCAAAGATCACCGCACATCCTCGATGAAGGTGGTGGTTCGCATTACCGACCATCGATGAAATGCGATCAGCGTCTTGCCGATGGTGGCGAATGTGATGGTAGCCGAGTTGAGCATCTGCACATTGTTTTTTCTATCCGTTTATGATATTTAGGAAAATGAACACCGAACCACAGAGTTCTCTGACCGTTTGTCCGAATATTTCACGAACCGCCCCATAAGATCTTATGAATGTAGTCCTCGTCGTGTAGAATTGTACAAAACTCACATAGCCGAACTTGAATCCCCAGGAGTACTCCACGGGGAAGAGGAACCGAACGGCGATTATGAAGCCGACCACGGAGAGACTGCTGGCCATACCTGAAGAGTAAGTTTCTTTAAAATCCGATCTTTGTTTGAAGATGATGTATTTTCGGCAAGTCTTAGTTCAGCAAGGGACATTCTAATAACTCTAATAATAATGCAAATACGGAATCCATTTATTCATAAATAATAATTTAAAAAATGATACCTGTCATGAAGAACCAATAGAAGAACGGCGTCTTGAATGCTTCTTCCTTCGACAGTCGAATGCGGAGAAGCACGTAGAGATTGATGGTCAGAAGACCGTAATCGAGAATGTCGATGAGTAGGCCCATCCGGTTGCTGAATTTTCTAAACAAGCAGATTATCATCACGCGTCTCGCGGCAGGCAGTAAACTCTCAGCGATGAAGTGGTGTGTCAGTCACAAGATTTATAGGCGAATCTCGTTTGTAGAACTCGCGACGGAAGTAAGCGAAAGGGCTGAGTGCCCGGGAAAATTAAACAATACAAATTAGCTGATATAGAATCAATTCTGATTCTATCGCCCGACCAACTAACCATGCGGGCTCAACTGATCATTCTACCTCACGATGTATACCATGAATACTCACACTTAAAAAAAAGAAAGTTGGCACCTGACTGCGCGCTTCGAAAGCAGAAAAAAAGTGTGTGTGGGATTAGGAATAGGGATGGCGAATGAAGAAGTGAAATGAAGACTTCATTCCCACTCTCCCCACGCGCGCTCATCGGTGTCATTCTTCAATGAAGAAGGGGCGACCCGGTGAGCTCTTCAATGAAGAGGGGGAGAATGAGCTAACTATTCCACCATTAGAAAAACGGCGTGAAAGTTGGATTTTTGAGCTGAGTTTACCCACATTGAACTAGGGGCTTCATGCCAGTATTTCGTTGTAAAAAAAAAATCAAATTCGCATACATGAATACCAGGAAACAGGCTGATAAAACGTTTCATTCCCCCTCTTCATTGAAGAGCTCGCACGACCGCACCGTCTTCAACGAAGAGGGAGAATGAGGAGAGGGAAAAGATCTCTTCATTCGTCCTCATTCTCTTCATTTTGACAACCCTAATTAGGAAGTGGCTCAGCACTATTCGCCAGCTCACTAGCCTCTCTCGCTCACTCCTCAAATGCCAATCTTTAGCAAAAATGACAATGAGAAAAAATAGATGTCTGGAGGATGGGAAATCATGTGAGCTCTGTGAATAGATCACAAAAAAATGCGAAATACAGTTATTCCCAATCAACGTGATTTTACAGTTACCAATCGACGGCCACGCTTCGATGAGGTACACAAGGAAGACCAGTTACGGGCGAAGACTCTGATCACAATACATTCGGGACTGCCTCGACGGATAAACCTAGTCGTATGATCGGAAATGCTGTAGCTGACGTTAGAATTGCTCCTCAGTGAATCTAGCAGCATCAAGCAACATTGGTAGAAAGTTGTCATTCAATTGCTACTTGCAGGGGTGAATTCACAGTCGCGGCTGTAATTATACGAAGTCGCGCAGTTTTTTGATCGCAATGTCCCTTTTCCACACTTTCTTTCAACCATCAAGTTTCTTGAAATTTTTGAGCAAACATAAACAAATTGGAAGAAAAGAAAAAAATGAAAAAAAAAGCGCATTTTGTTACTTCTTTTTAATTTAATTTTGATGCATGGTTGGTTATCTCACCATCTTAACATCGGTGGTGTCAGACGGGCAATGTTATAGTGTGTATCACTTTGAGGGGAGGCACACCCTAGATTGTGATTACATGAAGTTTTTTACATAACGACTCCCTTGTGTCGTTCGCATATCCAAATTCATGGATGATTGATTGTCAATATCCGAAAAAAAATCAATTCGTCCAGAATGACTTTCATATTATTTTGAGAAAGCGGCATATATTTTTGTAGTTTTCGATACAAAAATACCTAGAACAGAAATCTAATCGGGATCTCCTAGAATCAGCGCCTTTTGCCGTCAACTTCCCTTTCCAAGGCCATTTTTTGCATCCCGGAATCAGGTGAATGCTGAAAAAAATCTGTCGACTCCAGTGTAATGGAAGTGCCCTCCCATTGTAAATAAGAAGAATATTTATTGTGTATTTCATCATTGTTTAATTATTTAATTATTACATAATTAAATAATATTTAAATTCATCGTTAGTTTAATTGTTGACTCAACTCTAGGTTACGGTATCTTTTGAATTGCCGCATTTAGGCTCTCACCACGATTTCATCGAATGTTGACTTACCGTATCTTTTCCTTTTTCGTGACATTTCATTTTTGTGTTTTTGAATTAGTTCCGTTAGTTCTCGCCGTTTGTGACGTTTTGTTGCTTTCCTGTTGTGGAATAGTAATAAATCGTTGCCATTCTACTCGATCTCGTCCACCACACGCCACCGGCATCCATACTTGGGGGCTGAGCAGCTGCAGGAGAAGAGGGACGCCACTTTTTCGGTTAGTTTAGGCGCACAGTTGCCTTAGCGTGGATCCTTCCGGTTGTGCCGGTTGGGTAGCTAAAAGCTGGAGAGCCACTTCGAGTGTGAAAACACTTGGAGCGCGCTCGATTCACTGAGTGTACTAGTACACCTCAGGCTCGTTGTTTTCGAGGCTGTGGCTGGAAAGTACTCTTGGCTGTAAGTACGGCAGAAGGTGCGTAGTGTTCGTGCCTAACGCTGGAAAGCAGTAGTGAAACTTTGGAGAAGGAGGAGTGTGGCAGAGGAATCGAGGAAGAAGCGGCGAGAGACTGCGGAGACTCGAGAGACGGCAGAGAAAGAGAGGAAGTCTGGGAGTTGTTTACTCGCGATTGAGGAGTTGTTTACTTCCCCTGGCAGTGCGAGAGACTGTGTGAAAGGGAGAGAGCACAGACGGTGAAAGGAACACCCGGTGGCATTGCTGTGTTAATCGCTTGTTTCTCGCGTATTGATCGTTGTTGACGTGTCGCGACTGTGCTGTTCGCGTGATAACTGAATCGTTTCATTGTAGAAGCACCCGGAAACGACCCGGAATGGACCGAAAGATGCCGGCACCAAAGAAGGTTGGCCCGCAGGCTGTGGATGAGAAGGATAATCCGACCAGCTCGGCTGTGGAGGAGAATGGACTCGCTAACCCTGGCGACATGAGCAAATGGCGAGCGGGAGTGAAGCCTGTAACCGTGAGTAGTGAAAAGGAAGTGATCTTTTTGAGAAGAATTGGACTGAATTCTCTTGATGAAGTGGAAACTATGCTGAGAAATACCCTTGAGGAACTGGACCAGTTCAGACAACTCACTGAAAGTGTGAAGGAGATTGAGGGAGTAGACGATCTTATTGGGCTAATAGAGAAGATAAATGGTGAAAGAGAAGCTTCAATGAAAGAGCGTTCTCGATGGGAAGAAGTGAGAGAGGAATTTCGTCAGTTGGCTAGTGTAGTGAAGCTACAGGAAAATGAGCGATTTGTTGACCGTTGGCACTCAATTAATCATGAATTGCAGTTGCTAACTGAGAAAGTGAATGGAATGAAAGTACAGGCAGAAGTAGAAGAAGGACGACTCATCTTCTATAAGAACAAAGTGGAGCTGCTAGAGAAGCATAATGCTTGCCTGCTCAAGGAGCACTCGCAGTCAATGAGAAAGGAGGAGAGTGATCAAGGTCAGATGGGTTTGGGTCAAATGAGGATCAGTAGCAGCACCCCGAGTACGCATAGTGGAAGTACGTTGTGGACGAGTAGCGATGGAGTGTTGGGCAAGTCCATGGGGATGATGGCTAATGCGCTTCCTGAAATGGCGAAGTATTCTGGAGAGAAGGAGGATTGGGAGGATTTTGAGACTGGTTTCATGATCAGATATGGCAAAATGGATACAGTGATTGCTCTATCATTGCTCAAGGATAATTTGGAGGGAGAAGCTAAGGACGCTTTAAGAACGATACCGTTTGAGGAGAAGGCTAAGGGAATAGCTAGTGTTTTGAAGTGGCTGAGATCAAGGCTTTCGAATGAAACGCCGTTTGAAGTAGTTGAATTGGATAAGAAGTTGCGACATCAGACTGTAGAGGGAAAGTCGGTGGGAAGGATTTGTGAGGAATTGGAAGAATTGACGGCTAAGTTGAATGGGAGTGATGTTTTTGGTATGGAAGATGCTAGAAGAAGACAGTTGTTGATACTGTATGAGGGCAAACAAATGGAACACGAGCGATTGATATCGTTGTTTATGGAGAAAGCATCGTATGCTAAGATGAAGGCTGCCCTAGTGGAATTGGAGTATCTGAGAAATACTGAATTGAGGATTCATAATGGAAGCGGTGCAGGATGGAGGCATAATAATGGAAGCGGTACTAAATGGAGATACGATAATGGAATGAGCAATGGATTGAAAACGGAATCGTTTTCCGGAAGAGAATACATGGGTGCCCAGAGTGGACCAAGAGGTGGAGTTGAGATAATCTCAAGAGACTCTGACCAGTAAGGATGAATGAGGATTGGAGGAGGTGGAGTTGAGATAATGTCAAGATACTCTGACCAAATATTTGTTGTATCGATTTTGTTGTGGTGGAGTTGCGATAATTTCAAGAGACTCTTGCCTAGGATTCAAGATGGTGTTATTGTGTGGTGTGGATGAGTTGAAAGAATACTCTAGCCATTGTTATTGTGTGGTGTGGATGAGTTGAAAGAAGACTCTAGCCATTGTCATTGTGTACTGCGACCAGGATTTGTGCTGTGGAGGAGTTGAGATCATGTCAAGATACTTTGTCCAAGAATTGTGTGCTGTTGTGGTGGAGTTGAGATCATGTCAAGAGACTCTTACCTATGTCAAGAATCGATTCGGCTGATCTTCGAATGTCGACGAGGACGTCTCGCTGCAGAGGAGGGGGATGTAATGGAAGTGCCCTCCCATTGTAAATAAGAAGAATATTTATTGTGTATTTCATCATTGTTTAATTATTTAATTATTACATAATTAAATAATATTTAAATTCATCGTTAGTTTAATTGTTGACTCAACTCTAGGTTACGGTATCTTTTGAATTGCCGCATTTAGGCTCTCACCACGATTTCATCGAATGTTGACTTACCGTATCTTTTCCTTTTTCGTGACATTTCATTTTTGTGTTTTTGAATTAGTTCCGTTAGTTCTCGCCGTTTGTGACGTTTTGTTGCTTTCCTGTTGTGGAATAGTAATAAATCGTTGCCATTCTACTCGATCTCGTCCACCACACGCCACCGGCATCCATACTCCAGACGTCGCTTACTTACTTCCCAGCAACGTGAGTAATAGCCTCAACTTTTTTCAAATTAATGATATCATAATTTTTTTAGTTAAGAGTAATCGGCTGAATTATCTCTTCTAAAGGCCAGAGAGTCCAATGAACGGGAAAAAACGGTTCCGTTGATCCACCAACGCTAATGCAGATCTTTCACATTTTGCTGCTTTTCGAATTACGCGCCACCTTTTTGCCTTTTTCCTTTTGCGCGATCGAGATTTTTCCCATTTTTTAACGATTTGAGGCAATCGTAACCAAGGGCTTCCGTGCTTACCTCACACACGAGATTATATAAAAGAGACCCTTTCTATCGTAGTTATATCTCATTTTTAGAGGGTGAAATTTGGGTAATCATCTCGTCATTCCACGTCCTCTCTCGACGGTCAGAGAAGCAAAAGCTTGAGCGAAATGAAGAAGCGTATTCTTCAATCTGACAACGTTAGATCCGTCCCAGATCTACGTTGTTATTCTGAACCATGATTTACAAGCCCCTTTTGCGAAGTCTCGAAACTATCTAGAAGTAACATATTGCGCCGAATGCACTTACGTCCCCTACCCTCCACAATGACCGATTACCGTGACGTCAAATTCACAGAATTCTGACATCCTTTGTGCTCTCCAGTTTTCGCAGTTTTCTTTGTTCCGTTTATAGTCACACTTGGTGGTGACATCCTCGACTAATTTGCATACTACTGCTCAACTTAACCATATTTTCTCGCATCAGCTCACCATGACGGTCTTCACGGAAATCCTTGACTACAGTCTCCTCGCAGCGAATCTCTACGTCCTTCTCCGCATCAGAATCTCGAAGGAAGAGACATTACGGACACCCTTCTTCTACTGGTTCTTCACTACGGGTCAGTTCACTTTCCTTGTGACAAATCACTCAAGGAATTTACGATTTCGCAGTTGCAATGCAGATGAAAATGTGTATAAATTCATGCACATGATTAGCTAGAAAATGTAATTTTTTTTTAATTTTAATGAATTTCAGGATTCGCCAGCAGTCTCTCCGTGGTCGGGTTCATCATCGCTGTTCGCTTCACATTCACGGAGGAGAACGCGTGGGGATTCAAGTTTGGATATGTGAGTATTTGCATCACAGAGGATAAAATAGCTAGCAGATCTCAGCGACCTAGCTAATGTGCTAGAATGTTGGATAATCGCCAATTGCTACGGCACCGATTTGCAACGACCTATGCATCTCAAAAAAATCAATCACATTCCTTCTCATGAGCGAAACTTGCGCTTTTTCTCACATTTTTTGCAATAGAGAAAATACTACAAGGTAGACTTCAGGCAGAGGGCCGATCACAATTCAGGCAGAACCAAAAAAACAGAAAAAAAACAGTAAAAATTGCAGCTATTCGGATACAGCTTTATCGAAACTAAATAGCCTACTAGATGACAGTTGTGCACATTCGGTATCAGCGCCTAAATGAAACCTCTCTTTTATTTCTCAGTTTCTAGAAGACGCGAAAGATGAACGTGAGACATTAGGATGAAAATAATCAAGATTTGCTTTCTATTCTTAGATGCTCAACTCATTCTCCATCACATTCTCGACGATCGGCAAGATATTCATCTCAATGCACCGATACTCAGTAATGCGAACGAATACGTTGATCGAGGATGTGGGTTTGATCTTTGATCTTTGCTTTTAATTATTCTTTAGCAGCGGCCGGCTGTTCATTACGCCACAGAATTATTCAAGGAATTTGCAGAAAGCATGAAACACAACTCAAACTAAACAAAATCACCTTACTATTTTTTTTACATTTTAATAATATTTCAGATCTGGAGCCGGAGGATGCAGTACATGATGACAGTCGTCACAATGGTCATGTCCTTTGGTGAGTGATGAAAACAACTGCTGACATTGAGCTCCATCTCTCCATTTGGCACAGATTGAAATGAAATACCGAATTGTACTTGTTATTTGATAACCAGAGAGCTCTTGGGATCGGCAACGAATAGCGTTGCTGCCGATTCGGCGAATAGGTTAGAAAAAGTTTTGGCGAAAAACGAGAGAGTATCAAGAAATGAGGGTCCACCATCACTAAGTTCCAGGCGCATGCTCACCCGTATTCTGGTGCGGAATGACGTACAAGGTGAAAGACAACGTGACTGTCGTCGTTTATCTGGATGACGCCTGCAATATTGTGAGTTTTAAAAACAAAACGGCGTGCGTCTCTCTTAGTCTTGCAAATAAAGGTGTTACCGACAAAAAGGCGTTTTGTTATCAATAAAAAGTGATGCCCTTCATTTCACAGAATTCAGAGTGAATTCTCTTTTCAAATTAGATTATTTGTTTGTTCAAATGAGCTGACCGGATGAAATCACTCCAATACATTGCTCTATCCTCTAATAGAATGTGTGAAACATATGTAAACATATGTAAACATCTATACTACTTTTATTTGGGAATTAGATAAGTTGATTTCTTATATTGTAGGTACAAAAATCGCGTTCGTCCACCGTCTACTTTCTCTACGTGATCATCAGTCTCGTCCTGACTGCCCTGACCAGCAAGGAATTCGTAAAGCTGTCCCGACTGGCGGAGGTTCGCGTTGTGAGCAGTCTACTATTCCAAATATGATTTCCTGCGATTTTGAACTATAGTTTGGGAGTGAAAGAATGAAAAGGTGGTTGTAGTGGATGAAGAATGTGCCTACTGCCCTAAATTTCTCTAGCTAAAAAAGCTAAAAAAAAGTGTAATAACTACCGTAATCACGACTTCACAACACCATTTTACAGGAAAACTCATCCACTCATGCAATGATCATCTCCAACCAGCGGAACATGTTCATTATCGTGTCTATTTCGACGATTACGATGATGATCAAGGCGACACATCAGGTATTTTTGTCTTTCCCCGTCTCCACATTCCCCATCATCTCATCGAGCTCTTCAGACTTTAAAGGAGGCGTATCATGAAAAATTAGTTCATGTTGATGAGATCATGATCCGATTGGAATCCATGACGATGTTAGAAAGCCAAAGTTTGAAAGTAGTGCATCCACTCTGGACCGAGATATCCGCGTTCAAAGTATCAAGAAAAAAACAGGGAAAAGCCCGCGAAGAATTCAAATATTTTATGGAGCGCTAATGGGGAGGAAGGGAAGGTAGATCAAGAAGATAGATGGAAAGGTCATCGTTGTCTCGCACACTATTGATTGGCAAGGGAGGAATTTTTGTTTGTTTCCGTAGGCTCTTCCCTTCGACAAAATCTGATCTACTGCTTGGCAATTTTCCAAAAGTTTCTTGGCAATTGTCCAAAATCTTGCAAAACTCGGCATGTCGTTGTAAGAGTCGCTATGTTTGAATTTCAAAAGTTCATGATACGCCTCCTTTAAAAGAATTTAGTGAAACATATATCAGAAACGCATAAAAAATCGAGAAAAATGTGAATTCTCGAAGTAAAAATAATAATTGGCGTCCTCCTTATTCACGCCGTTCCCCCATCTCACACCCTTGCTGCCAAAGAACCTCCTATACAGCGATTCGATTCTATCGACGGACATTCGCTCCTTAATCTACCTCAACTTATTACACAATTGCAAAAGCAACGGAAAATAAATGCATGAAAGAATGAATAATTTAAATAACATGTTAATTAAGTTCTGCTGGGTGTTCGTTGCGGCGTTTGGCGCCGCCGATCTCAACGTGTTCCTGCAGCAAACTGTGAGCATTTTCAGCTATTTGTGGGTATGAAAGCCAATTTTCGAAGAATCCAAAAGAATTCTCGCGTTTTTTGTTCCATTTGTACACAGTAAATAAACGCGTGAACTCCCATGAAATTTATTTTTTTTCGTATGAAGTCTGGAAGGACAAATACGAGAGGGGGAGGGGGTTAGAGGAATTCAAAACCTAAAAAAACTGAATTTAATTTCAGTACGACGTCGTTCACTACGTTGCTACGTACTCAGTCACCGCCTCTCTCATTCTCTTCAATAAGAAAGTCCGTCAGCTAATGTACTCAACACACATCAGAGAAGTGAAGCAAGCAACGATTAGTGTGGTCAATCTGACCAAGAGAGGCTCGCATACAGTCGGCTCTCATATTTGAATTTATTACTTTCATTTACATGATGTCTCCCTATTTGGTCAATATTTGCCGCATAAAGTTTGATTCTTTGCATTATTTGGTTATACAACAACTTGCTGTACTTGTCAATATAAGATAATCAAGCGACGATTAGTGTAGTGCCCCTGACCAAGAGAGGCTCGCATACAGTCATCTAAACTTCATGAATGTGAAAAAATTCGCACAATATTTGTCGCATAAACTTTATCCCTTCTGTACCTTGTTGTGTGTTTGTAATACTATGATGACAGAAGGAAAAATCCGTATCTTCATTCAATTGAAGATATCAGAATCAATTTCCCCTCAAACCCTCACAGTAGCTCGCATTCCTTCCTCCCCTTCCTTCGGGTGCCGTTAAACACCGCCATAATATCGTCCATTATTTGCCTAAGAAACGAGCGAGTGGAAGCAGTAGTATAGACACTTAGAGATATGCAGAATGTGAACAGTGATAGCTGTTACTGAACCCATTCTTAGATGACCCTCAATCGCGATTAATAATCAAATAATTAGTAATCCGAATTTATAATTAAAATTAGGAGACCACCGGGTGTAAAAAACAAGGAGAAGTAATTGTGATTTAAGAATGAAGGAAATGTGATACTATTGCCAATAATGGGTCTCTGCACTTCGGTTACAGTAACACACTGCGCCAAAATGAAATTCGACGCGATTGCGATGGATACGTTTCACAGTTTTCAGAATAGGTATATTCGAATGCCTGTATTGATTCGTTCAAGTCAATCAGTCCAAAAATCATTTTATATGAATCTTAAGGTAGAGAGAGAAAGGGTATTAAAACTAGAGAAGTATCGTGGATCGCTTGAGCGTTACGGTAGAGAGAAACGAGGGCGGGGTTTCGGTCAGTGATACCCTATCAGTTTCTCGCTTCTGAAGGGAGGATTCGAAGGGATGGAACAGTTCTTCTCGACAGATCGGTGAGTTATTTATGAATGATTTTTCTATTCTCTGATCATCGGTACTGATCTACTGTCTGAGTGATGGGAACACCATGTTTCACAAATAATTTGCGTATGTTTCACGAGTGAATCAATTGAATGAGTGAGCTAAGGTTGGCAATTTGAGGAATATCAATAAAAATAAGCTCATATCGATCCATTTCTCCGATCTTCTTAATTATGCATTACGCATGGCGATTCAATTTTTAGAGGACCAGTGTACCGACTGTGCCCCGATGCGGGAAGTGCATCGATCAATGGACCGATCGATCAGGGACAGCGGTACGATCTATACCTCTCTCCTATTAACAATACATTTTTAATGAAAACAATATTGAACAGATTCGAGCTGTTGGAATCCCCGCATTTTTCGATTCTTCAACCCGTCGATACAACTAATCACATCCAACATCATCACTTGCTAGAGCAGGTTGATCGAAAATCGATAATTCGAAAATTTAAAATTTGTTCAGGCGCATCTTTCGTCAACGACTTGGCACGTTGCGCAGCCGGCGGAGTGGAGGTGAATATAAAAAAATATTTTTTTATTCATTGGTGCAAGCAATCGAGACAAAATCAATTTATACTCGCTTTCACTCCTATTCGTACAGGGACTGAAACTCATTCAGAAAGTTATTAATAAGAAAGTGTAATGAAAGAGGAATTTCACGCGTTCTCTTGGGTTTTCTTCAGTCTAGTCAATTAGTAGCTGCTTCACTAGAGGGGAAGTATCCATTGAACAGCTGATCGATTCTCCTCCTTGTGTTTATCTTAGCGAAATAAAGCAACAAAAACGGAAGGCAGTAAGCGTGTCCTGTAGATGACACTTAGCGGGAGATGAAAACTATCCGGAATTTGCCGTTTCTGATGCAATGAAAGCGGTGCGAAAAAGAAGCTTCTTCGAAATCGATCGTATTGTGGGAAAAGTAGGACCCTCGAGCGAATGGGCAGAGTAGGAGATCACGTTTCTAGAGTGAAAATAATAATAACGAGTTTGCAGAGCGCATTTGCAATAGGTCAGATCTGTCAGGCAGCATGTTTGCCTTTAACCCGTCGCCATCAACCCGGAGAGCGGTTGATGGCGGTTTAATGACCCGCAACCTTCCCCAATACTGCTGCCAACGGGTGGCAGAAGATCAACTCCTTATTGGCATTGCTTATCATGCAGTTATCAACTCTCGAAAATCGACCTCGACCGTACTGTAGGTCACAAAATGACCCTTTTTCTTCAAAATGATTTGTCTCTCAAATTCCACTGGCTCATTGGCACAATGCATTAACTCGTTAATTTGAACGCTGTTTGAAACATATTTGGAAAATCATCCTAAATCAAGTCTGACCTAAGATGCTTACGCGAACAATATCGCCTGGGCTCATAATGCTTCGTTTCAGCTTCAATTCACGTTCTCGCGAAGAGACAGCATGTGAAATGAAGAGCCCGTATTTCGAACTCTAGTTTCGGAACTTCCCTGTTTTTTTGCCCACGCTACGACCGCTCTGAATGTGGTTGGGTAGGGAATGAGATTGATAGGGAGGGTGTACTTTGTGCGGAATTCTTGGGCCAAAAAACAGAGAAGTGACCTAGTTTCAGCCTGCCTCCGGCCTCCTACCACCTCGCCTACCCTACGGCACAAGGCGGCATCGATGCGCACATCCCTCTGCAAGGTATGATACTGTGATGGTCTGACTCTCCCACTTTTCCAATATCTCTTGCTTCCCTAAAAGAGTGGATCTGTGAAATGAAAGGGCCAGTTGAATCCCTATTCCAATGGAAAATGCGCTTCATCGGCAAACTTTTGCAATTGAGAAATCTGCGATTAGTATTAACCGCAAATATGGTCTAAATTTGAAGTGCCTGCACATCACAACTTCCGGTACCTATCTAACGATCACGTGAAAACACGCAAGCTTGTGCATTTTCAGACCGAGAATGTGCTAGCCATAGCGAGTGACGAGCTCTGCTCTCTCCTTTGCATGCACTCTCTCGCCTTGTCTGACCGACTAGAGACGATGGTGTACAGAGAGACGATGACCTCTCTGATATCATTCCGCTATCGGAAAACGGCTGATTGTAGAGGGGAATGTGCTCACTCGTCTTTTCTAATAGATGCCATTCGGTGTCGTTTTCGGAGCTACAAACCTGGGGTGAACAAAAAATGTTTCGATCTCTCATTTCGCAATGCTCTCTCTCTCTGTTTCTCTGACCGGCGAGAGAGCATTGCGAAGTGAGGGGACATTATCTTTCGAGTTTACTTTACTACAAACAGAGCGTTTGCATTTAGCAAGACGTCATTGCGATTTTCTCATCAAATCCTTCTCACCCGGTCAATAATAACATGCCACTCGGCCCTTAATATCCCAGCACCACTCACCACCTTAGACGTTGTCTCTCATCTCTCCAACTACTTTCTCACACAGATACAGCTCCGCGGTCGGCAAATGTCTAGATTATCGGAGCTACCTTTATCTTCACTCATCTATTTCTCACCACAAGCCTCATCTTTCCCACCTGGACGGCGCATTATTACTAAAGTCTATGATCTCGATCCCTCTCAGTTTTCCATTATCGCTGTCTGGCCGTCGTGACTCTCTCAAATTGCAATTGTCTCTAGGTCTTTCTGATAAGCGACTTTGCTCATTATAAGGGATGAGCTACCTCTCTCCAATTATTTCCCTCTATCACGTCGGTGAAACCCAAGCAGATGTGCGTAATATCATCCCTGTTAAAATAATCTCGATAATTCACAATTGATCTTCGCTTTTTTCACTTGTTATCCAATCCTTTCGACTCGCCAACAATGATCATGAACTTTAATCTTTGACCTTTGATCTTTGGAGATCCGCCTCCCTCACTAATTTGCCACCTTCCTATCATTTTTTTTAATAATATTTTAACATTTCCACCATTTCAGACCCACCGCCCTTTGTTCCCTCCGACCCGGCGCCGGGCGCTTGCCTGGCGCCCTACGGTGCCGTTCCCCAGCAACAACTCGCCATCGATAATCAGCAGGCGAAGAAAAGGTCCCACCACGCGCGTGTTGGGAAAGGTACGGTAATCAGAATACTGTATAGCTAGTCTGTAATCAAATGCCCTCAAATCGTAAAGCGTTAGCCCGGCAAATGTGGGCGTTACGGTAGGCGGTGGATAGGCGCAAAATGACTACGATAGTCTTCAAGTGAAAGAGGAAGGAATACGGCGGCTGATGTTCTGTAGGCTGAGTCATGACTGGTCACCGCAACTATAGGTACAATATCTCCGTTACAGGTAGCAAGACGTCCCGTCGCGTCGTCTTTACTGCTGCACAGAATCGGGCCTTGCGGTGAGTATTTATCGATTTTGGAAGATTCTGGAACTCTCTCGTTTTCCCATAATCTCTCGCCTTCTTGTTTTGTGAACACACTCACAATAGGAAAGAAATTAATGAAAATAAGCCATGAGCGAGGTTTCCACCCCCCCCCCTCCCTTTTGCACTTTTGGCAATTTTTCGGTACTGCTCTTCTTTATTTCTCATAACGTTGTATATTGTTTGTGATGGTCGCACGGTTCCCAAGAACTCATTCTTTTAGATTATAAGACATTGCGACCACTAAGAAGCTCAACTGCATTTTCTCATGTGACAAGAATCACTGGGGAATATTCTGAGCTTGCTGACTTTTTCTTGGCAAAATGTCGTGCTGCCTTATTAGTGATTGTATGCGCAGCGAAAACGAAATTTGCGCGTATTTCCATGGCTACAGCTCATCTGAGAGCAACGCCATTGTTGTTAGACCTGACGGAACGAGCAATCACTCTCCTCGTTTTCCATACTCTCTCATCAGTCAGAGTTACGAGAGAACACACAGAACACACATTCATTCTGTCACGCCTAATTGTTATTCTTGTTTGAAGCTTACGCAGTTTTCTGTTGCTTCCCTGTAATTTCGCTTTTGCTACCTAGACAACTGGTGATATTATTAAGGCTTACTGTGCGTTTCTTCACATTCTTCTAGAAATAGGGCTTCGCCTACATAGCGAAAAGGGGTTACTGTGTTTAGTATTTATTATTATTTTATTTTAATTCCAGTGCTCTGTACTCACGAGTGGCCAATGTACGACTGCCGGAGAGGGAGGTGTTCGGCAAGGCGATTGGGCTGAATGAAATGCAGGTCAGGCATTGTCCGGAAGTGCTACCGGAAACATGTCTTCGGAAAGGATGGGCAATAGATCGATAGGGATTCCGTATTCTGTCAATCGTCAACTGACTTTATTCCAGGTGAAGATCTGGCTGCAGAACCGCCGGTACAAGGAGAAGAAGGCAGTTCCTGCGGAGAATACGGGTATAGGACCGTCACCGTCTATTTATTCTTCATACTCTATAACGAATAATTGTTCGACGCTCCCACTTTCTCATACTCGCTCGCTCGCTTCTTCAAAAAGTAAAAAGTGCATGGCAGACGATCCATCTGTCTAACTGATCATAGTGTCGAGAGAGTACGTGAAATGAAGAGACGCACACTTCAGGCTGACAGACATTCTTTCTTGCAGGTCCGTGGAAGTACGATAAGCACTATGAGACGGAGCGGGTGATCAGGGCTATCGAGTAGTCAGTTTACGATTATTATTTTATCTTTTTCTTCAGTTCTCAACCCCTACGAATTGCGAACTATGAGAGTTCCACGACTTTGATGATTCATTGAAACATATCTTATTTCTATCTGAATTCCTGTCTGATGTATTGATAAAAAATTGAAATATACATAAATGTGAAATTGCAGCTCCGTCGCAGTCTTCAACCACACGAACGCCGGCGTCCCTCTTCCATCTACCGTACCCCCGACCTTCCCTACGGGACCCATGCAACCGATGCTGCTGGGGACCATGGTGCCAGGGGCGATGTCACAGGGCACGGAGCCGTACACGATGGTACCAGGGACAAATACGGTCGATCAGGAACATCTTACTCTCCTGTGATTATTGATAACCCTTCCGGACACTTCTGGTTACGATAAGCCCCCCCTACGAATACCACTTCCAAATGATTTTCATCTCCCTTTTTATTGCATTCTGCCTTTATCTTACCTTATTCTTACCACTCCTTCATCCAATTCGTTTCATGAACCTTAACCTTTTTTACCTTACCAGTCGGCACTTTTTTCCTCTCCTGACTACCGTTCAAGTATTGTTTAATACTGACTCAGTAACTGTGGCAATTGCTAAGATGCTCCCACATTGTCATTCACTTATATCATCTCTCATTCTTTTCCTAGAGTTGCCCACTTACTTCAGTGTCTGAAGCAAATGTATTGTCATTCTTCACTTTCTTTGTCATTCCCCTCTGTCACATTATCACAATTGTCACTTTCGTGATGAGCTTTGTACCTGATGCAACCACATGAGATCACGAGCCGCCCATGTCACTTGATCAACTGTCATTTGTCAGTGTGTCTGTCATTTGTCAGATGGCATATTCCCTTGCATATATCAACACATTACAAATGAGATGTGCCAATTAATTACTTATTCATAGTATACAAGCGCAAGAGTCGAGTCAACGCCGCTGCCAACGCCTCTAGTGCCCGCAAATTCTCGAATTTGCTTAATTTTCACTTATTTATTTACTTTGTATTTGTATTTTCGTAGTTGGCAACGGCGTTCTCGACTAGCGCTTTCGTCCAGTCAGCTATTTGTCCGGGCGCACCGCGCACACGCGACGCGTCCCATCGCACGTGTCGCGTGTTTTGCCACGCTCTTGGCTTTTGGCAGTAGTCTTTCCTCTTCTTATCAACTTTATCGCCTCTAGACAATCAATAGCCATTCTGTGATCGCCTAAGCTGATAGTCCAGTATGCAAAGATTTCATGTTGGCTCTCGTTCGATAAAATAAATGGTACTTGCCGATTCCGAGGTTCCATGTTAGCCTTGTTTACCTACACCTAGAATCGAGTTTCCAGTTCATCAAGCTGATAATCGATAGTCTAACCCGAGAGAAATGAATAGCAATGAATCATACGAAACCCATTTATCTTGCATCGAGTCTCGTCTTTCGCTCTTCTCCCTCCTCATCCATCTCCCCGCGGGCATTCAAGCTATCGATACTCGCTCTCGCGTTCCCTAGAGCCATAAGAGGGTGGACTATAGCACTGGCCCCTTTCGCAAGGCTTTGTTCGGTCTCGCGCTTTTTCCACGTAGAAACGTCGCGTAATCCAATTTTGTCGCGCTCAGCATGTAGCAGAGAGCAGCTCTTTCAGAAACTCTTTCCGTTTGTTGATCATATTTCCCATAGCTTTTGAATAGTTTCAAGCGAAAAGTCTATTGGAATTTGATTGTAAATACTTTTCCATGCGATACGAACAATAATTATTGTCTCGTCCCCATGCACCTTCGCCAATGATGGACACTGGATTCAGATGGCTTCACTCTTCACAGCATGTTTCCCGCCGTTCCGGGCGTGTCTGGATTGTGTGCAAGGTTATCACTTTTTTTTATTTTCACCTGTCCAATCTTCACATTGTAAACTGTAAAATCAGTTGCGATTTATCAAAATCTAAAACCACTTTTGGAATGAATCATAGTCTAATTGACAAGAATCGTGTTAGCTCTCCATTTTCCCTACTGAATCTGGGAGGAATGTTTGCTCACCTTACGCCCCAACTAGCTCGGGTTGCAAGCGAAAACAACTACCAGTGGGAGAATACCGAAGAGACTCTTCCAAACAACAATTATCTGATTCGCACATCAATCTAAGTGCCCGCATTCAAGTGATTTATCGTAGTGAGTATTGTCGCATGATGCGCTGAGTGGAACTTCTTCACTGGTCGTCGTGGAAAATCATTGGGAGAAAATGAAAACATACAAATAAATAAATTTTCAGGCCCCTCCTTCGCCAATTCACAAAACTACGCACAGTTCCGCAATGAGCAACCAACTGGAGTGAGACTCGACGTTTCGCACATGGGTAAGGTAGTTTCCTAATCGCAGATACAAATAAAAGTAAAAAAATAATATGTTTCACGAGTTCTTTAATATAGTAGAAATTGCTCAGATTTGATTGTTTGCTCAGATTTGATTCTTCTTAGATTATGAGTATCCTTTAATATTATTTTGTTACAGGTAAGGAGGTTGTCATTCTCAAGGAAGGCGAGCGTATTTGTGGGACGGGAGGCGCGATAGCGAATGCTCCGCTGGTACAGAGCAAGGCCTACTTCCAAGTCAACATTCAACAAACAGGTACGGTAAAGGGATATTGTAAAGGAAGAAATGTTTTATTTTTCTCTATCTTCGATCCTGGAAACAACATTTACCAACTGGAAAACTGTACATCTTCATTTTGACCCAGCCCTCTCTAGAACGTTCAGAATCAGGAAAAAAATGGTAGAGAGATTCTCTCAATCTGGAAATTTTTTTTAATAGTTCCATAATGTTGACATATGCAGGCAAGTGGGGCGTCGGACTCGCGGCTCGCGACGCGGATATGAATGCTGTGCCGACTGGTAAGGAGATCAGCACTTTCTTGACCCTCAGCCAATCACTCACACAAGTTTCAGCGACATAGATGGCAAGAAATCGATTTTTTCTGACGCCAAGGGATCCCATTTTTCTACTTTTTGACAACCATAAAAATTCGAAAATACTATTTTTTCAGGCGCTCACTTCTGGGGCATCGACGAGTCGGGTCGATTGATCGGCAACAAGGAGGAAGCGGGGAAGTATGAGAAAGAGATCGAGGAGGGAGATTCATTGGTATGTTACACTTTGATGCGGCGGAAAAAAATTAAGTGACCAAAGAGTGAGAGAAAATATAGAGTGGAAGATAAAGATATGACAGAAATCGAAAATGATTACAAAGAAAACTGTGTGGATGTCGCACTTACGAAGCTGTTTGGATGAATAAATAAAGAAGTTTGTGCGTGAATCGTTGTCGGCGTACCCTACGAAGTGCGAATTGAATTGTCACAACAAAAAAATAGAGGCTTGTGACGCCTTTGATCGCGTTGTGAAACATAACTCGATCTTGATCATCTCAAGTTTAAAAAAAGTATATCAATCATATAATTTGTTGAGGGCATCTGCTACGATCACGTCGAGTTGTCCGTCTACCACAATGGAGAGCGACTGCCGTACACGATCACGAATGTGAAGGGAAAGGTACGGTAGATTACGGTAACTAAAAAAAAGTTTTCATCGGGTCAAAGAATTCGATAGTGTTGCGTTAATTGGAGCTGATATTATAACGCCTGATGTGCAGAAGAATTGCATAAAAAGGTGTTAAAGTTAATTTCCGGCCGACCTCGAATGTGTTTCACCAATCTTTCAAATGCAGGGTTTGGCATATTAGACTGATGAGCATGTCGCACTTTCTAGAACCAAAAACCATATTGAGTCCTTGATGGTTTTTCATTGTATAAATAAAAACAAGAAAATTCAGGTGTTCCCGTGCATCTATGTGGACGACAGCGCGATTCTGGACGTCAAATTCCGGAGTTTCTCGTTCCCGGCCCCGCCCGGCTTTACCGAGATCATGATTGAGCAAACGCTGCTGTAGGTCTGGCGAAAGCCCCGCCCCCTTTCCCCGTCCCTTTCTTTGTCCCGTATCATGCACCTTGACAATATACGCCCTTGTTCACACTTCTGTCTGCTTCCCTCCCCCTTTTCAAGTATCATACAATTGAATCTAGGTTTCTGAACGCTACTGCATTTCCGGTTGACTCAGCTTGTATCAAGTGTGTACTCCAAATCGCTTCTTGTGTTTTGTATTGACCGGGTGATATGTTCGCGTCTTTTCAGCTTAGATCTGTTTTGCAATCCAGTCACGTTGTTTGCGACCAAAGACAGTTATAAATTGATTAATTCATTGGCGTTGTTCTTGAATTAAAAAAAAAGACAGATTGACCGAAGGAGAATCAATAAAGAAAGACTTTTCACCACCTTTTCAGGGTCGAATGATCACCGTTGGGTGAGAACCAACAGGATAAGAACCAAATAAAACGTTTTAGCTTCGCTGTAATTTGTCAGAATGTTGTAAAAGTCAAAATGTAAATTTGTCGGTTCTCATGCTATGGTCATTATCCGACCTATAATTGTCATCCAGTTATGTAATCCGTGCTCAATAGTGAACGTATCGTAAAGCCGGTGAGCGATGAAAAGCCAAGAAAGTTCTAGAAACAAGTTTGCAGAGCGCAGTGACGGTGAGCACTCGCCCTTTTCTCCATCCTAGTGGATCTATCTAGATCAGCATGGCTGAGTGGTCTAGTGGTATGATTCTCGCTTAGGGTGCGAGAGGTCCCGGGTTCAATCCCCGGCTCAGCCCTGATCTTTTGCAATGTTACTGACCATGTTGTTTGGTCATTGCAAAAAGATGCAGCGATTGGCATTTTTTATACATCTCCAGATTATTTTCGCCCCTAAATCTTAGTGATAATAGTAGAGCGATAATCCCTGACCGGGTTATGCCCGCAAGGAAAACACATAGTGCATGCAGTCAGTAGAGGTCATCCGCAAATGAATCACAGATGATACAAAGGACATCCATCCCATCTTCAAATCTTTGACCATTATAGATCTACAAAAGTGCATGATGCATACTAATAAGATAACGTGACGTGAAAGTTCGGAACATTCGGGTGGAGTTCTTTTAATTTATTTGTCATCAGATGGCTTGTACTGTTAATCCAAGTGAATGAATAAAACGTGATTTATCGATCGGTACAGACACGTGGTTAACTTAGTGTGGATCCCAGCACGGTTATTGACGAATTTCTTTACAACATTTGACTTGAAAACTCGGAGAAACTTAGAAGAAAACCTCATCCGACTCGGAAGAAGCGTCGTTCCATCTAAATTTCGATAATATTATAAATCTGAACCGGCGAACTACCGTACCTCGATCCTCTGGTCTTGGGGATCTTGGGAATGCCTCCGACGACACCTGACTCAATGCCGCACTCGTCAACACCGCGGATGATGCGGAAGAGACCTGAAGGACGGGGTACGGTCAGATTTGCTGACCCCTTCATTACGCATGTCAGATGCGCATGTACCGAAATCTTGCCCATCGAACTACGAGTTCCCTGGGTCAGATTGGTGGTATCTTCATTATAGCGTTAGACTAAGATACGGTATCAGGAATGGTCCGATTTCTGTTGGTCAGATTGCCCATCTACCGTAATCTACCCGTGGAACTACAAGTTCGTTGGGTCACACCGCTTACCGTCCTCTCCCCAGTCCTCGTTCCACGAGTTGACCACCAGCCAGTACGGGATGCCGTTGTCGACGCCCCAGCCGATCATTTTCACGGCGTGACCTCCACCGAGCTTGCCGCCCTCGTGCTGGAATTGTGAATCTGATCCGCCGAACCTTTTTTTTTTATCTATTTTCCCCTGACCCACCGAACTACTGTAATCTTGACATTGTCCATTGTATTGGAACACCATGAATATGACCCGCCGAGCTATTTTCGATTCGTGGCATGACCCACCGAACTACCGTACTACTCACCACGTACACTCCGCCGGCGTAGTTGAGGAAGTCCTCGTAGACCTCGAATGCGACCTCGACGGGGCCGTGCGTCATGATCTCCTGCACGGGATAATGTTGGGATACAGCTATGAATTTAGCCCACCGAACTACAGTACTCTTCTACAGTACTCTTCTGTACGGAAGCCATGCAATCTCAAACAAATCAATGATTTGCCAAGATCGCATGATATCTTTTAATGATACGGTATTATGGCTCTACAGTTTTCGACGCTATCTCAGGGTTTTATGAGTTTTTTTTTTAACAATGAGCAAGACCAGGATCATTTTCTCGATCAACATTGGGAATTACGAGGATTGTGAAACATATCCGAATTTTTTAAGGAGATCAAAAGTGCAAATCCGAACCTTCTGGATGGCCTCAACGTCATCCTTCACACCGTACGCGGTCTTGCCTGGAATTAGGGACGTTCAGGGTGGATTACGGTAGATCACGAGCTTGACCTACCCTGTATCCTTTCTACAGGCATCAACCGGAATTTAGAACACAAAAATGGTCGACGTTCCCATTGCCTATTATAACCATGTTTTGGAAATATTCGTGCTCACAAGCGTAATTCTCACAGTTTTGACCAGCATATCATCCGACCCACCGAACTACCGTACTCGCTTACCGTAGAACTTGTCGTCGTTGTAGGACTTCTCCGTGTAGCCGGACACGCACTTCTTCTCGCACTTGGGCGTGGGGAACAGGTCCGACTTGCAGGGGTCGTAGTGGGTCTGAAATTTGATCTTTGGTCTTTGAACTTTTGTCTTTAGCCTTTGATTGACTCACAGGGGTCGTAATGGGTCTGGAAGTGGTCCTTGATCTCAGATCTTTAGTCTTTGATTCTTTGAATCTTTGATTGACTTTGTCTTATTGGATCTGGATGTGGTTTTTCGAAAGCCTAACTGGCGAAAATCAATATTTCGCCCATCAATCGGACATTATGGAGGTTATGAAGCATAAACATATTCGTTGTTCAAAACAAGCCGTGATCTTTTAATAAATTCGCTGCATGCTACAATATCCCAATCGTATCCCATGTGTACCTTGTTCGAGTGGTGTTCACAAGGAGGGAAGGGGTAGGGCTTGCAGCCGGCGTGCGAAGTGAAGTTGCCACCGGATACGATTCCGTCCTTTATTAATTTAATTATTTATGTGATTAAGTAATTAAATTTAATTAATTTATTAATTAGTCATTATTTAATTAATTACCTTGACCCAGTACTTCCAGGCCTGAAGAGGGTCGCCACCGTTGCAGCTGAAGTAAATTTATTGATCTTTGATCTTTATAAATCGGTTATTTATAAATCGGTTATTTTTGCTTGCATTATATTACATTGTGTTTCACAGTTCATATTGTTCATCGTTATTCTGTTCTTTCCCAATAATCCGGTCCTTCTAAAATATCTTTCACTACGAATCATCATTTTCGGTTGCATTCGGTTTCATGAAGAATGCATTTCCTGATATGTTTCACAACTCCTTCATTTCTTGAGCCTCCTTGTCTTTCACAATTACTTTATCGGTTCGTTTGACCAATCAATTTCCATCTCCCTTCACTCATCGGAAAGTGCTGATTGACACCGTGAGCCCTCTTATCTCTTATCGGACCTTCCTATACCATAACACTCTCTGCATTTCCCACACTCTCTCGTCGCCCATTTCCATCACGGACCATCGCAGTGTCATGTGATGACCAGACATACGGCGCAAATAGCTGCCAGTTTCCGAATGAGAGCCGGGAAATGCCAGCCCGAACCGGCAAATAGATTGCTCACCCGAATCCGCAGGATTTGCAGCAGGACAGCAGATCGTCGGCGGAGATCGACACCTGGAAGAGGGAATTGACGGCTCTGCTGAATTGACGGCTCTGGTTCCGGATCTGCCGGGAGCCGGGAAGTCCGGAATAGGTAGCCTAAAAGCCGGACCTGGATCTCGGCGTTAGAGGCGATGCAGATGCGGTCGGACATGGCCTCGGCGGCGCCGAACGCCCAGCAGGAACCTGCGAGGGGAGGATACGGTAGGTAGGTAGTTCGGTAGGTCAGACTCAGTAGAGTGGGTCATTCTAATTACGCAAGCTCTTCGCGCGGAACTCAGGATTATTGATCCGTCAGCTACCTTGCTCGGTAATCAAAAGAACTAGTTCGGTAGGTCAGCAGATATCCCGTTCAGCAGGTCAGATTCCTTACCGCAAGACGACTGATCTCTGACGACCTTGATGCTCTCACAGTCGGGCCACTGCTCGCGTGAGTCGAAGGATTCGGGAATGTCCATGGCGAGGAAGCGGGTAGGGGAGAGGTCCTTGAGGGCCTGAAATTGAGTGATCTGACCCAGCGAACTGCCTGAGATTACGGTAACGGGACGGGGTTTTGAGCATGTGTTAATGGCTAAATATCAAAGAAGGTCAAATGATGAGGAAGCGCGTGGGCGAGAGGTCCTTGAGGGCCGAATCTTGGAACAAGTCTTCGGAATATCGAAATGGCACAAGCTATACGGATTATGTAAGATGAGTGAAACATATTTGAATTTGCTCTTGCTCAATTAAATCAGTGATCTGACTCAGCGTACGCACTTTGCGATTACGGTAGTCACTCACCGACACGGGCAGTCTGACGTGTTCCACTCCCATAAGTCCCCACTTGGTCGTGTCCGGGTAGGAGTCAAAGCGAGGATGACGACGGGCCTGATTACGGTAGATTTAGGGTTACGGTAGTCTTTAATTGATCCGCTCTCTTTAATTTTAGGACCGCAGATCGCAGCTCCTTCATATTGCTACTCCCTGTTGCAATCAGAACTCACAGGGTACCGTATCTTACCCCCTACTGTAACACTCAATCGATACTAGAGTTCGCAATACAAGAAATCGTTTCTTCTTTTCGCACACTCTCTGATCAGTAAGAGTGGCGAGAGAGTGTGCGAAATGAAGAGACCGTATTTCGAACTCTAATCAATCCTTACCGTCCACAGGCTCTGCTTACGGTTGACGTACTTGATCAGGGCGTCGCCCTTCAGGTTCTCGGCGTGGGCATCGATGTCCCGGTTACGGTACTCCTCTGGAAAATCGATATTTGGCCACCGTAATCCCGGCTATAATATTCCAAATCGATAATTGATTATCGTAACCAGAACGGCCGTAATCCAATGGAAAAGCGGAAATCGACAACCGTGGTTCCGGCTACCGTAATCCTAACGAAAATCGATAATTGGCTACAGTAATCCTGATTAAAATCGATAATAGACCACCGTAATCTCAGTTATCGATCGCGCGCCTACCATAATCCCTTACCCAACACGAATTGACGGCCCTGCGTGTCCGTTCGGTGGTGCTTGGCCTGGACGGCCAGCCCCGCGAGGGCGAGCACTAGGATGAGCTTCTGGAACGGGGTGCGGTAGGTTACGGTATCCTTGACTACAGTAACGATCGTTTACTGCATTCTACTGTAAACCATGTTCTTCTGTAGGACAAGCTACTGTGCCATAGTTAAAGGAGGGGAAACAGGAAAGAATGTTGGTGACTCTCACACGGAAAACCCGGGACTTGCAAGAAACCGTAGTCAAATGAGGGAAGGGGAGGGAGGGGAGAGAGGGGAGGAAGACAGGCGTATGTAAATCAAAAGCGCACGCTTAATCAAAACCTCTGTTCAAATTCCCCGCCGTTGCCTGGATCGAGGAGAATTCTGGAACTATGCCAAATCGCTATAACTCGGTTCATTGATGTCGTAGAGACATGGGAGTTTCAGATATCTGATTTGGTTATGGATTGCTATAATCTGGTGTTGACAGATTGGTCACCAAAATATTCATGTTACTCCTCCTTTAATCCTACGGTAGCTATTCCACCGTAGTCCATTCTACCGCAACCGTTTCTACCGTAAACAAATCCACTGAACGAAATATCCCATTCTACCGTACCCTCAACTCACCATGTCAGTTGCGGTCAGCGATGAGCGATGCGCAATAAGACGACTGACTGACCCTTCCCCCTTGACTCTGGGGATTGATAGGAGTTGATAAGTGATAAAAGGGACGTCGTCCGACTCTCTTCAACTCGCATGATCTCTCGCCCTGTCTGACGTCCTCTGATTTCTTTAATGCTTTCTCATTTTCACCTTGTCTCTTCCCTTTTTTCCGCCTGGCTCTCTCGCGGTCCCGTGATATGCGAAGGGGCGGGCCGGGTACCGGTCACCTCATGGTGCTGGGAGAATGAGCGATCAGAGAGGACTAGAGAGTGGGCGAAATGAGGAGAGCTAGAGAGGAATTCGCTTTCTTGATTGAGAGGTGTCCATTTACGAAGGGCGCAAGCGTGATAACGATAGCGAAATGAGGAGTCTGGTACGGGATGGTGGTGCTTCATCACGAATAAGAAAGCACGATCTCAACTCTTTATCATTATTCAAGGGGATAACGTTGGATATATTCTTTCTTCCGGTGCTCTCTTTAGTTTTTGGTGTACGGAAACTGTATCAGGTGCTCCTTTCGGTCGTTGATTCCAGGCTTTGTGAAAATAACAAGATTGTTCGAATCGAGTCGAATCGAGAAATGAGCGATTGGCAAATTTGTGTTCATTTCAGCTCACGGTATCGTCATATGGCCAGTCGTAAGGTTGATTGAGAGGTGTCTATCATGGAATTTTTAATTACACATTCTTCTCTCGTGTGCGTGACAGTCAGTCGGAACGGGCGAAATAGTCTCCCAGAGCACCTTCCACATCATCATTCGGGCATCTCCCCGCAACACGCTTGCTCAAAGTAGTCGTATCTGAACCAAAATCGAAGAAAATTCAGAGACTCAATCGTCAATAAATTCTTCATAATCGACTATTCCCCGTATTTTTGATGTACTTGTAGTTGAGGTTGATTTGAAAAGTGCGTAAGAAAATTGATAAGGAAAACGGAATCTGGTACGGAGTGATGGTGAAGGGAAAAGGTGAATGGGGAAGAGATCAAAGAGGCAAAAAGTCAGATGCTCGGGAGACATTTGAATTTGATCTTTATCGAGAAAATGAAATAGGTATGCAAAGGTCATCCACATTTCATCGAAGATTGTTTTCAGTGGTAAGAAGAAGACTTTCTCGGCGATGATTTTAGTGGCACTTTCGAAACCGGAAGTAAAATTTCTGATTTGTTTCTTAATCAATTGTGGGTGTTTATCACATTTGCAAACCACCGAGTGGAAGTGTCCATTGGACAACAGGGAACAGTTAATCACAAAACAATTTCATCTCGAAAGGTTTATCAGCGTTTTCATCACTTATTTCCATAGTGAGCTTCAAAAGATGAGATTGAGAGCGATGAGTGGGATTAGAATGAGGACGAGGACGAAAATGACAACGACGGTGCAGATGAGAAGGCGGCACGTAATGCAACGGCTTTCGTACTCCTGAAATATCGATTGCAACGTGAGATCTGCATTCCGTAATCGGCTGATGGCTCTCTGAGAGATAATCGCGCTAGGGTATTACGGTCGTCATCAAGATATTTCCAACCAATCAAGCCGAAAACGTCATAATTCGAGAGGCCATAGATCAAAGATCAAAGTTCAAAGACCACTGACTTTCTTCTCCACTACAGCTTCGGTCAGACTCTCGGAAGCGGTTACGACTTCAGTCAGCGAGTAGTCCGTGTTGCGATCGATGCGGTCAACAAGCTCGCGCTGTGAATACGGTAGATTACGGTAGACGAATGATTGCTAAGAACAGAGTGTGATCACTCTGTGGAGTGGCTTCGCGTGTTGATTGATCCCGAAATCCGAGAAGCCGTCTCATCGTTCCGCTCACTCTCTTGCCACTAGAGCAAGCGAGAGTGTGTGAAATGCAGAGACGTCAGTCTGTATTTTGTGCTTCAATCATCGATAGAATATACCTGGGAGTGAATGAGCGTGTTTGCTTGATTGAACAATTCCTCGAGTTCCTCCATGTTCCGAGTTAGCTGCATGACAAGGTCGCATCTGAAGGTAGGACTAGTGAAGGTAGTGAAGGTAGGACTAGACTGAAGGTAGGACGCATCTGAAGGTTGACTAGAGCTACACACGGTTTATGCATTATATCGCGATCTTGTATGATATGATGGGTTAGCGAGATTCATTATTTTTTCTTCATTGCCACCCGTAACAAGGATCTATTGAAAACCACTAACTAAGAAGATCTATCAAACACCCGTGGAACACATTCCAGCAACAACGGAGAATTTCGAAACTAGAGTGTAGTCACGACCCACCTCGCGGTGACCTCATCGATGACCTTCTTCTGCTCCACCGTCATCATGCAGTCTTTCTGTAATACGGTAATTCGATTGCTCATCTATATCTATGTGCTCGTTTCGCAATGCTCACTCGCGGGACAGAACAATGAGAGCAAATGAAATGAGGTGAGGAGGATTCGTTTGCAGATTCATGGCGATGTACATCATACGGCTACCGTAACCCAGCTAAATATACGGTATATAATCACCATGGTCTCGGGCGCCTCCACAATCTCATCGAGTTTATCATCGTCCATCTCCGGGAAGACGTCACGAAGACGTTGTCGATCGGTATCTGAAGGGAATACGGTAGATTAGATTACGGTAGCTTTAGGAGTATTCTAAGTACTTCTAAGGATCTTCTAAGTATCTAAGTAAGTAAGTAAGCTTATGGAGTATGGATTGATGATCTGATTCCAAAGGAATACGGTAGAGTAGATTACGGAAGGTTTAAGGAGTAACGACTGATGTATTGGAATAATGCTTTCTGATTCAAGTATTGATTTCATTTGTCAGAACCCTCTATTTGAAACTATGCTCTCGGCTTGTCGGACCGACGATGGATAAGGCATGATTGTGAGAGTAGAGAAGACGATGTGAAAGACTTTGGAGCATCAATTACTATCACTTTTCAAAACAACAATAAACCTGCAGTGAACTCCTCAAATTGTGCTTGCAAACCATACACAATGTGAGTGTATTTTTGTGTTTCGTCGTTGCAATACTTCTTCCGAGTTAGTCGAATTTCGTATTCGGCTCGATTTGTTACTGGAAAAAAAGTAAAAATATGCTTTAGGGGTTTACTAAAATCTTTAGGATTTGAACGAGCGATGATAAAAAAACGGAAAGAGAGATGCAAATAACTCAGCCGTTAGAACTTTACCATACGCTGTGCGAACCTGTAGATGTTACTTGATTGAGTTGAGCGTTGAGATCATTGAAATTTTTCTTTGTCGAAGTACATAGATTATTGAATTCTTGATAGCATCTTTTGAGTGTCTGCAAAAGGAATTTTCAGAAACGATGATTCAAATAAATACATTTTGATCCTGGGTCTTTCCAGAAAGGAGATAATTCTGTGCCATCTGTATATTCTCAGAGCAACCTGAAAAACTGGTAAAAATTACAATAAGGAAAAAAACCTCACTCTTCAATTTTATTCTAAGAAATTCCGATTCTTTTTGAATCGCGTCTATAGAGCGCCACATTTTTACCGGTCGTCCAGAATTGAGCGAAATATCGAAATTTCTGAATTTATAGATGAGAATAATAGTGTTGTATTTTACTTGAGCAAATAATATACCCGAAATGCATTTTTAGCAAAAAGTCAATAAATAATTTTGTCTCGCAACGAAATATTACGGTAAGTGACTCAATAAATGAAATTTTTGTTTTTCACTCAATTTCTCGTTATTTTGGCGCGATTTTACGCACATAATTGCTTAGCTTTTTGTCAGAATGAGTTCGCAAGAGACCTCTCAAGAGTCCGCCACCTTCTTCCCCAACTCACAGCTGTCGGATATGAGCCAGGCCCTGCAACAGGTTTGAATTTTTAGTTTGGTTCAGCTTATAACAAGATGCATATTTTCGTAGTTTTGCTATGAATTTTCATTAAATTTTTATTTTAAATTAATTATTTCTTTATGAGGCCCACCCGGACGAGCAGAGCAGCGTTAGCCTCATCATCCTGCACATGTCTGAGCTGCTGAGCTCGTTTGTTCGCGAGGACACACCCGAGGTTTGTTAGCTTTTGTTTTGTCGCTAATTGCTGTATTTCACTAATTCATGCCTACTATTTTACTGCCAATAAGCATGAGCACACATACGCTAGTGCTAATTCACCTTTTTAAACGAAATAACCAAAGCTTTTGTTACCGCACTCGCAACCTTTTGTCCCCTTTGCGTTGCCATTGATATTACACTAAATATAGTCACTTTTTTCTACTTTTACACCACAATCTGCATGCGCACACTCGAACCTATTCTGCAGCACACTTTATTGCCAACCGTTCATTCCCTTCTCATGTATAGTTTTTTTATTAATTTTTATATATATATATATTATTTATTTCATCATTGCAGATGCGCGCCAAGTGGGCGGCGGCGCTGGCCGGCGTGCGCGACAGCGTGCAGTCCGAGCACGCGCACGAGGAGCTCAGGGTGATTCATTTATTCAATGTTATTATTATTTATTATCAGTGTTGAGTACGCTTGTGCGTTCGGTGTGTGTGCTGCCGAAAAATTTACATTTCCGACCCTATTTGTACAACCCACTCGTGCTAAAATGTGCTGATTAAGTTAATTAATTAAGTTAATTTAGTTAACTTATTAAGTTCATCTCCGACTTCTCCGTCATGCTAGAGGACGGGCTGCAGTGTCTGGCGGACAAGTGCGCCCAGCTGGAGCAGGCTGTGGTCAGTAGAGGGCGCAATCCTGGTTGCCGTCTCTTCATTTCACGCACTCTCGCCCGCTCGATCGACGAGAGAGAGCGTTTATTGAAGAGACGGCGGCACAGCGTGTCAGAGTGGATGAGAAACTTCATTTGCGTGGCCCACCCCATCCTTTCATTTCCCTCCATCTCGATTGTCTTGCGCGGTCGAGAAGGAGGAGAAAATGATAGGAACCAAGAGCGAATGAAACATTTTCCACTTGCTAGACCTATATTTGTTTCGAGAAACTTATTTCAAACAGGGCTAATAACGCAAAGGTACGCTCCCAATATTTCACTATCCCGTGTTCAACCTTCAGGAAACCCCCACACCCGCATTATTTTTTGAACTCCTTGGCGGATTATCTAGAGATTGACCGGCGCCGATTTTTTATATTTGTCCATATATAAAAATTATGAAAATTTTCTGCAGTTTTTCGCGATTCACTCGAATGTAAGGAAGAAAATCAAAAATCGGCGCCGGTCAATCTCTAGATAATCCGACATGGAGTTCAAAAATAATGCGGGTATGGGGGTTTCCTGAAGGTTGAATGGTGAAAAAGTTTTGCCGCAGTGTACGAAAAAGTGTAAAATGATAGCGTTCAAAGCCGCCATACCAATTTACCATACCAATCGGAGTGAGTCGAAAAATAGATGATATGTTACGGTACAATTACTGAAGAGATTGGCTATCACAGATCCTCATGGTTGTTTTCATTCGTGGCGTACGGACACGGTTTTCAGGCAAGATTTTTGAAATTTTCTCATCATTTCACGCCGCGCATTCAACAACAATTGGTGAAGAATGACCCGGCGCATTAGAATACCTGGGCCACGACGAACAAAGGAGGCGATCCACTCTGACACGCTTTGGGCGGTCTCATTTCTTGAGCTCTAGTAGTCAACACTTTTAAGTATTCGTAATACTCTTATCATGAAACTAATTTGTGCAAAGTAACATTCTGCATTGATTTTTGTAATTAGCCTATTTATGTTCATCGCTTTTCCCAAAGCAGCCACTCGCGAATATTTAACTTGCGTCTCTGCAATAAATTTTGGCATTTTAAAAATAATGTCAATCAATATTATTTCTAATTCCAGAAGGATCAGCCGCCACGCGAGCACGACTACGTGTACGGCCGCTCGCCCTCCGCTGCCGCTTCGCCCAGCCCGCCCCTCATCGCAGGCATCACTGGTGAGTTAGGAATGGTGGCCAGTATACAATTGCGGGGATGCCGGCATAGGCACCACTGGAGGACTGTCAGTGACAGTCTGCCACCTTTTATAACAATCGACAGATCTCTATTTGCGGAGGTCCGAAGGAATATCCAGAAGCAATTTTGCGGATGTCCTCATTATGTCACCTTTCGATCTCACTAGTGGCGGCATCCCTGTGCCAAGTATGTACTTTGTTTACTGATTTTTTCGCCATCTGTAAGAACGAGTAGCCGACCTATTTCTCTCAAAATCCCTCATATTTTGCACAAAAAACTTAGAAAATCCATAATTGTTTAATGGTACATGTTTCTAAAAAAATGCTTAAGTATATAAACCAGGTATGATCGCGTCGGGTCCCGGCGGGAAGAAGGTGGGCGCCCGGCTGCTACCGTACCCTCCTCCTTCATCGATCGCGGCCCGCCACGCGGCCCCGCAGCTGCGCGAGCCGCCCGCCAAGTACAAGGTATATTATCGTTACATTTGCACTCAAAAAAGTAGGATGTGAAAATCATTGGAAAACGGATACGTAGGTAGGTATCGCGAGCTGCATGGCAAGTACAAGGTATGCTCAGTTTTCAGGCATGACACAAACGTGAGGTGCAAAAATCGTTGAAAAAATATTGGTTTACGAGAAATTCCCAAACCATTACCAAAACCGAGCACAACGTATACTCTTTTGCAATCGTTGTTTTTTTAGTTTTTTTTTAGTATTAATTGGAACTTTTGTCTATTTTTCAAACACCTTTCGAAAAGTCACATCGCTGAATTTTAAGTTTCTATTATTGCAGCAAGTGCAGTTCGTCGGATGCGACCTGTGCAAGCGGGCGATTCCGCGTCTGCGCATGGCCAACCACCTGAGACACGTGCATCCGGAGGAGTTTGAGAAAGTACGGTATCCGGGGGGGGGTTACGATAGCCGGAAGGTTTGAGAAGGAAATATAGCGAGATCATTCAATCCTCGTGAATTCTACCCGATGAACTTTGTGTTTCATCGTTGCTAAAAGATGGAGTCCGTAACTTTGCGGTTGATGGATCATCCTTGGATCATTTTTTGGCAATTATATTATATTAGGTATCGAAAAAGTGATTATTGAACATCTCGCGAAAACGGCCTTTTTGATCGATTGTAATTTCTTAAAGAAATAATTTCAAGAAAAAGTCCAACACAAAAGTTGAGCAGTTTAACGAGCTCTACAAAATGAGCACAAACACGAGGGTATTCGCGAAAAATTTTTTGTGTCCCATTTTTGCTCCACCCCCCAAAACATCAAAATGTAAATTAAAACCCTATGTCCAATATACCAAAATGATCAGGAGAACCTCCTCTATCAACTCTGGAAGGCTTTTCCGGGCATATCCTCTCGGTCAAAAAATGGCTTTTTCTCGAGAACGAAAAATATTCATGACAATTCAGTAGCACCACGAGATAGAGCTCGAAATTCTGGTCGGGTACGTGCGATTTCACCCATTTTTGACGACTTTCCGAGGAATAATACGCGAAAAACGCGATTTGGGGCAAAATGGGGGTGCCCCCTCCTGGAGCGGGGAGGGGACATATTGCGAAATCGAGTGCACCAGCGTGTAGAGGGTCAAAAATAACCCCTAGGGGCAACTTTTGAGAGATTTTTATTTTTGACCTGTTCCAGACCCTTGTGGCGAACCTAAGGCGAACGGCCTCATATATCGTTGGTGATTATATTAATTAAGCTAATTAACTTATTTAAATTAATTATCATTCTTCAGCACGCCAAGTTCCGCTGTCAGTACTGCAAGACGGCGCTGTTCATCAAGCAGGGCGCCTATGATGCGCACCTCGATGTGAGTGGATACGGTAGAGTACGGTAAGGATGATCGAGAAATGGTTTTATTGAGTGATACGGTATGAGTGATCGATAAATGAGTGATTTGAGATAGAGTGGTACGGTAAGGATGAGTACGGTTGAGTACGGTAGGGCACACCAAGTCATCGGGGGGAAAAGAGTTGAATTTCGCGGCGCCGCCCGCCGAGTCATTCAGCGCCGAGCGAGAGAGAATGCGGCGTGAAATGAGGGTTTTCGCAAGGTTTTTCTAACAATTATCCATGCCTGCTTTCGAACGAGATTGAAATTGTACCATCAGCCCTCATCAGAAGTTGCAGAAAGAGTTTAGGAAGCAACCTGCACAAAATGCATGTCTGTATCTTTTCTCATCTCTTCAGGTTAGGGCGCCAAGTAGTCAAAAAAGTCAATGTTTGTCATTTTTTCGTGATTTTTCGTGCTTTCCTGATTGGTACAACTAAATGAGGGACATATAGGGATGACCGATAAGTAGGAGTTTTATAGAACGATAGTGATAGAGAAATGACTGTATTGAGATGTGAGTACTGTAGAAGTGAGAGGACCTTGAAACATGAATCCGGTAGCTCGGTTACCATAGCCTGACATTGAGATTATCGATTACTGTGCCCTGAAATTATGGATTGCAGTCCTGCCACGTTCGTCTCGAGCTGGAGAGCCTCACGCTCAGGATGCCGCACGCTGGTGAGTGACGGTGGCTGGTATCGATTAGGTGTACGGTAGCCGAGGTATCCAGCTTTGTATGTCTTTGGTATACGGTAACATCGTATATTTATGAATTTGTTGTGATGTTCCATCGAGACCGGCTCTATTATTAAAAACGGTATTATAACGGGTTCTTAGAAGCGACTGAAACACAAATCATGCCAGTTTTTAAATGTTGAGTGAAAAGGAACCGACGATCAGGTTTATGATTTTTAAACGGATGTCGAACTACAAATGTTATTGGGAGTTATTGAAACTGGCCTACATGCTTTGATGCAATGTTGAAACCTAAGTGCGCCTTGAATTTGCTTCTTTAAAAAAATATTCAAATAATTAGCAGACGAGCTGATGTGTCGGATGTGCGGGGCGCAGTGCGCAACGCTGCAGGAGCTGGCGGACCACGCGGTCAAGATGCATCCAACCATTTCGGTACTTTTATGTTTTTATCCTGTCATCGAGCAAGTGGAGGCATCATGAGGATTGGAAACTTCGCACTCATTGGCCGAAATCGGCAAGATTATTATATCAAAAAATTTAAATGTAACTGGACTGAGTTATACGGTAGAGTTGGGATTAATGTCAAGATGCATCCCGCGATATCTGTACGGTAGGACCATACGTGAGCCAGGGTGCTCCTTGGAATGTTTTTAAAAGATTTGAACGGGTCTCCGGGTTCAAAAACTGCTTCAGAAAAAACAGGTCACCTCCCTTTTTGACCAATTCTCGCCTATTTTCCTCAAAATCAACGGGTTGCCGATCAAAATATCCAATTTTTTTTCTATTTGAACGGGTCACCGCAACCTCAAAGTTCCTCATTGTCAAGGAAATCGGCGCTCAGCTTTGGGTAGGACTATCGGAAACAGATTTTTTGAGTACGGTAGATTGATCGGGAACTGACTTTTGGGTACGGTAGGGTGTACGGTATATTGATCGGGAACTAGGTAGACCGTGTTCCTTTGGAGTGCTGTAGGATTGGAGAGGAAAGGTTCAACAAAAAAGTATTCGATAATTCTTTCATGTCATGGATAGGATACTGTAGATCGAGATAGAATCGAAAAATGTTGATAATCTGTAAACTAATCGATAATTCTTGCTCAGATCCTGTCGTGCACGGGCTGCGGCGCACTGTTCCAGCAGCCGGACGCCCTGATGGACCACTGGAGGGAGGCGAAGAAGCTGGTACGGTAGTTTAGAGAATATCGATTACAATTAGTTAATGGATACGGTATGCAAGTGGTAGTTCAGAGTTTATCGATTGATTATGTGCGGGCATAATAGTTTGCGAGCTTGCTGATCAGTGTCGCCTCTGGCGAAAAGTGTGTGATCACCCTCTGTGAAAAATGAACTGAAATTAAGTTGAGCGCTCCGGTAAGTCCAACAGCTGGCAAAAGGTGCTCATCGCGGACACTACTAAGCAACTGGAAGGAGAAAAAGAAGCTGATACGGTAGAAACTAGTTTTCTCGGTTAGGTTTGCGTTTGTTTCTATTTTTTATGATTGCCACTAACCGCACATCATACTCACGACAGCCACCGGTATAAATTTTTGGTTGATGCGCGAAAGCATACCTGTGCCAAGTACGTACCTGGCGGCTACCCGTACTCTCTCGCTCCCGAAGCTCCGCCCCTTTCTCTCGCCTCTCTCTCCTCTCTCTAACCCGTCTCGGCTAGAGCACGCGCTTTCTAAATGTGCGCGGGAAACGAGAATCGGCCACCCGTAGTCGGCCGCCCGTAACAGGTATGCGCGAAAGTGACCGGTTAAAATCATACATGAAAAAGTTATGTGTCAGAAACCTACGAAAGCGGGGTATGTTTATGAAAAACACCTTGGAAATCTAATTCTATGAATGCGGCGTATTTTTGCGAATCGTAAGTAACATTCCTTGTCAACGAAAACCTTAAATGCGGCATATGTTTTCAATTTCCAGGTAGTTTTCCACTAGCTTTTTCGTGTATGGTTAAAATTACCGATGCATTGTTTTGCGTTGCGAGATTCTTTGTAGGAAAAATAGTATGTTGAAGTTGGCACTGGACGAAAATGGTTGATCGATAAGATAATCGATAACCGAGCACTATATCAATTACAGTACGCGCACTCGAAGTGTGCCGCAAGCGCGCCAGCGCACCTGCTGCCGCGCCCCAAACTCGTCAGCCAGATACTGGCGCACGCCAGGGCAACTGGAAAACCGGACAAGGTACGGTATCCAAAGTTAAGTTGTCATCGAGGACTGATTTTATTCTTCGCAGGATTTCACCTACATCCAGTGCATGGCGCAGGAGGTCGCCTGCGAGGACTGCGGGGTACGGTAGTTTATCAATTGGATGGGATTATGTGTTTGAAATGCGGGTAGTCGTGAAATCTCGCTAGGATTGCCAGCCCTTGTGGCATTCCTCTTTTTTTACAATCTTGTCAGATAACTCTTAGGATTGTTTCAAATTCGTTTCTCATATATGTCGTCATTGTTTCGAGAGTCCTTTCTTTAGTCAATTATTAATAATTGTTGTTTGAAATCAATGATTTATTTTTTACTCTGATATTACTATTTAATATTAATAATTTAATTAAAATTATAGTACGTCGTACCTTTGCCGTACCTGTGTACACCACCAGGTGTGGTTGACTCAAGACAACTATAAAATGGCATTGATTGTGGAAGCAACTTTACCTTTATCTTTGCAGTACGTCGTGGCGAGCTTCAAGGTGCTCTACGACCACGTGCACAGGAAGCACAACAAGGTGCGCGGATTTATTTCATATTTATTTTTTTTTTTAATTTTGACTTTTAGATGTTTTGTTGAGTTTAATTTACCATAAACGACGCCTGACTCTCGAAATATACGAGTTGGTGATGTGTGATGATATTTGATTGACCTTTTTCTAAACATGAGCATTAAAATACAATTGTTGAATGAATCTCATTCAAAAAGACTGACTCATTTTTTGGGATGTTTTGGGGGTGTACGACCACGTGCACAGGAAGCACAGCAAGGTGCGGCGGAATATTTATAATATTTAATTAGTTTTTTAATACATTTTGTTGGACACAAATTTTCTGTGTGGATAGTTTCAATCTGGCCTAAACTTATATTGAGGTTTGATTGGTAGCTGAAGTCCGTATTGTACAAGTAAGTAAGTCTGACTTTGCAATGTTTCTATCGTATTCACGCATTTTTGAGCGCGCACAAACATGAAACTATGCCGTATAAAAAGCAAGCTCGTCTTGAGTTTCACCAAGGTTTCAATAGCCGAAGAGTGGAGGAAAGTGCAATTTTTGCTGCTTTCATTTCTAATTGATCAATCGCCCTTTCATATCTCTGAATACTTATTAGCCACCGACTACAGTACAATCTTCTATCATAACTTACCGTAATTATCTACCGTAGTCTACCGTACCCTACCGTAATCCCTTCTCAGGTCGTGCAGGGTGAGCTGTCGTTTGGCTGCATCGGCTGCGGCAGCAAGTACAAGTGCGTGCCGTCGCTGAAGGAGCACCTGCTCAGGAGCGAGGTATACGGTACTCCGGTGGGTCAGACTAATGGTATACGGTAGTTTGGTGGGTCAGGATTGAGATTAGAGTAGTCCGATGGGCCAGGCAGTTGGGATGGTGGTACGGTGGTTCGATGGGTCAAATTTGAGAGTTTAGAGTGGTTCGTCGTGTCAGTTGCATGATTACGGTATAGGTCGACGGTGCACATTCATTACTTTTTCAGATCGAGGAGTACAGCGGCTGCTGCAACGCGGGCGTCGCGTATTGGTCGGGCGAGCCGATCTCGAAGGTGAGAAGGAAACGGTAGCGGGCGGGGATCGGCGATCGAGAACTGGTTTTGTTTATTTATTTGAATTTATTCTATTGGCTAGTACAGAGACAAAATAGGTACACGGTAACTGGGATAATTTCGTGGTCCAAAAAGAGCAAGAGAATTAATTAAGTAATAAAAAAATATTCAATTAAGGACATGAGACCGAAGGAGACGATCGCGAGGGAGAGAAGGATGGAGAAGGAGGGGGCGGCGAAGGAGGAGATGAGTGCGATGCAGGAGAGGGATAGGGCGGAGAGGTGAGGGAGGGGGGGGGGTACGGTAGATGGAAGGGTACTGTAGGGAGGTAGTGTATGCGATTGGAGAGATTAGATAGATGGTAGAGTATGTATTGCGCATAAAGCGAGATGCATTAGGGTAGCTTGGATTCGAAAGAAAAAGCTCAGAAAATTAAATTTTGCGGTTATTTTAGAGTATGTCGACTTGTGTTTCAGCGGGGTGTTAACTTCAAATATTTTTCGAGGATTTCGATTGTTTCGACCATTCTTGTTTATCGATATTAATCAATTCTATCAGTGAAATTAGGCGTATTTTGTGCGATTTGATTTATGAGGATGATTTGAGTTTCACCAGTTGCTCATAGTTGAGTGATTCGTTCTCGGATAATGTCAGATACTTGTCGGTTCCTTCAACATTATTAGACTACGAATGCTATCTCACTCTGAGCAACTCGATGTGTTTTGATTAGCAAACACAATAAAACACGTTGTTTTGAGATTAATAATTTCACATTTCCAGTGCGCTCGCGAAGCAGGAGATGGTTGTGGATGGGGCATTGGAAGACATGCCCGTGCTCTCTCAGCACGAGACTCTACTGTAGATTACGGTAGATCCCATCGATTACGATCCCTCAAACTTTCCTATCGATAATACAGTACCCCTCCCACTTTCCAATTGATATTACAGTACCCCTCCCACTTTCCAATCGAGATTACAGTACCCTTCCCACTCTCCAATCAATGTCTCTTGTTTACAGTCGATCGATATTTCTCGCGAGCTACTGAAGATCGTATTCTAATTTCCCTGTTAGAAGCTCCCCATTCAATGTTAAATAATTCTTATCTATGTTTCATTCAACCCTTTCTCAAGTTCATTGAACTGAGATCGTTTTGCTAAAGCAAGAAGTCACGAACAATTGTTGTTGTTTTCTCCGTTAACTGTTGCATTCTGAATAATTTGAAGATTCTGTTTCATTGTTGCCAATTTGTTCGTGTTCCCGATAAAGCGTTGTTTGAAGTTTTCTTTGCTGATATTCAGAAAGAAAGCGTTAGCAAACGCTAAACTATATCTTTGATCTATTGCTTCTCAATCAACCGGTAACGATGACCATAGTAGAAAAAAGTCGTTGAAAACCCTAAATCGGAAAACTAATTCGGTTTCCATAATCGAGGAGACTAAAACACATCATACTTTCAACGATTTTGATTTTTTTGGCATACTTATATCCGTGTTATTAACGAGTTCCCCACTTGTTCATCGATGATGATGCATTAATCAATACTCTCTCCTGATTCCTCGTTTCATCCCAATAAATCAATACTTACAGTACCTCTCCCTCCCTTCCTCCCCTTACTGATCCATGTCTCTTGCCATGATATCAACTGTATCCCTGACCAATCAGTCAATACTTACAGTATCCCTCCCTCCCTCCCCTCGCAATGGCCTTGCTTTCCTGCCTCTTCTCCATGCTCTGCACCATCGCCATCTGTCTGCCCTTCAGCTGCTGCCAGGTACGGTAGGATACGGTATTGAAAACTGGTTTATCTCGAAAGTGTTAAACGGTACGGTCAGTTAGCGCGGCTTCGTAGGTAAGGTACGGTAGTCAAGTATCGGGAATTGATTCTTTTCGTACGAGAATAGATGGGTAATACGGTAGGGTACGGTAGAATGTAATCGATATCTAATTTATTTCGTGCGCGGATAAGTGAGTACGGTAGTAACCGATCGATAATTAGTTGATTACGGTATCGTTTGAATACGATTGGCTGTCATCCAAACTGTGTTAATATTGCGTTTAATTTCTCTGTTGAAGTAAGCTCTCATATTTGAGCAAAGGAAGTGGTGCTAATTTTGAAAGAAATTTTTTCATTTTTTCAATAATTATGCTAATTAACCTTCTTGGCAGCCCGAGGACGACGACGAGTACGAGTGCGCGCCGCAGATGCAGCACGTGGACAGCGACACGAAGGTTACGGTGGCCAAGTACTGAGCAGGATACGGTAGCACCGCCGATCGACAACTGTTCTCTTTTTATCGTGCTGTTTTCTATACCGTATTCACTTATCTTAGCACACCCGCACCGCCGATCGACAACTGACCGTATTCACTTATCGTACTGTATCATGCACTACCCTATTACTGAACTCGCACGTATCGTATACTTCTTTGAGATACGGTATCCGGCTAGCAAATTGGATCTGTACGTTGAATATTGTACATTGCACTAATCGAAAAAACGTTTTTGCATTCTATGAATGAAATTTATTTGAATTATTGAAGACTTGTGATAGTTACATGGGAAAAGAATTGGTTACTTCCAAGATCATCATTAGTGCGGGGTGGAATATGAATAGTCTTGGACATTTTCTCGAGGAAGGCGATGTAGAGTCGAATTTGAGTCATAATCGGGATCATTGTGCCTTTCCTTCGGATACTGTTACTTCACTCAACATCACAGATCCAAATGATAAACCACAAAATCAATTAAAATTTCGACAAACGATTTTCAACTTTTTCACGTTTTCACAACACCTGCTTGTCTCTACAATGGTGTTTGAACTAGCGACATCTTCACAAGAAATGTCTCTCCATTTCGCAAGCGCTCCTATAAATCAGAGATGAGCATCTAGTACGGGAGCTATAGATTCAGTCTCGCCCATATCGAAATTTTCATGCATTTTGAACAGCACTCTTACCCAGCGCATACTACCAATCTCGTTCACATTAGCTTTTCCTATATTTTGCATATCTGTTCCAAGAATCGCAATTTCATAACGTATTTTATTGGATTTCAACTTAACGCAAGGCAAAGTTCCCTATTTAGCAGCATACGTTGTTGCATGGAAAACCTCACGTTATCTGTGTTTTGGATAAATTTCGCGCCCATTTATCAGCACAGTATCGGTAATGTTTCATAATTAAGTCCTGATTGAATCGAAATATTTTCAGGCGGACTTACATTATTTCTGAGCGTGCTTGTAACATATTTAATTCTCAGTAGAACGCCCGAATCCGGCCGTCAACTGTCTCGGTATTTACTATTGATTCAAGTAAGACTCCGAATAAATGTTGAAACACGGATGAACTTCTCCTCATTTTACGCGCTAACCGTCAATTTAGAGTAAGAGATTACGCTGGAAATTAAAATATGAGTTATTCAAAGCTCTAATTCAGGCCAGCATTCTCTTCTGCGATTTCTGCTGGTGTTTTCTTGTCAGTCCCATTATGCTCTTTCCCATCCCTGCCGCTTTTTGTGGAGGGCTGCTCTGTTGCACCGAAATCGGAGCGCATGTCGAAGTGGTGAGTAGAGATCGTCGAAATGAGTATTCGTCTCCCCAATTTACACGATTTCTCACTGTTATTACCTGTGTGAGACCATGTGAAAAGAAGATTCGATTATTTCGGATTCTAGAAAGATCAAAGATCTATCTTCTCGCAGGTGTTACTCTTCCAGTGCATGTCGTTCGTTGCGATGACTGTCGCATGCACTTTGCACTATAAGTACACAGTAATTGCGCGCATGACGAACTGTAAAAGAGTCACGGTAAGTAGATATAACGCAATTTACGGCGGAATAATAATAATTTCGAAAAACATACGCTTCAAAAAGGAATATATATTATATATAACAGAATTCGGCGGATGAAAAGTTTTTAGACATGCCACAAAACTGCAGTACGGCTTATGTATGCCTTCGTTCTCGAACTGCCTGTAGCAGGTATCATTTTTAGCGGCGCAAGTCAGCAAGATTTGAGGGAGCTATTGATCAGTGAGGTTTGGTTATTCTTCAGGCCATACGAATAGGCTTATTTTCACAGAAACAGTCCCTACTGAGCGCCCTTTCTGGTAAATACAATCTGAGCGGAGTCGCCTATTCAGTGTTCCGGCATAACTGGATTCCGGTCATTCACGCTGCATTTGTCCTATTTGTGAGTCGAGATCGAAATATGAGCCGTCGTCTCTTCATTTAGGACTCTCTATCTCAGCCAGTGTGCAAGAGACGGTGACTCATATTGAACACTCTCGGAAATTATTCATGAGCCACAGTAAACACATTGCAGTCGATACTCGCAATCACTGCAGGGACAATTTATTTTGTTGGTCAGACACTATTGATGTTGTCTTCTAAGGTGACTAATATTATCGTTACAATGAACTAGACAAATTATATCAGGTATCATCAATAAGCGAACGAACACGAAAAATACAGCGGGGCTTGACCAACACGCTACTCATGCAGGTATTTTTACTAATTTAAAGATTAGAATTTAATACTTTTTATTTTGACTAGATGGGAATCCCATTCGTGCTGCAAATTGGGCCACTGTTTATTTATACAATATCGATCACCCAACTACGATTCGGTCCAGGTTTTTGTTTGTTTGAATATTCCCTAAATATTAATTGAATTAAGGTCCTATGAATGTTATTCTCTCAATTTTAATCCACTACCTGCACAGCCTTATTGATAAATCCCCCACCCGAGTGAAATATTGAAAACTGCAATGATTAATGGGAGAATCGCTCGTCAATTTTTAATCCACTACCTGCACAGCCTTATTGATAAATCCCCCACTCGAGCACCAGGCCACTGACTGGGTTCGGGTGGCTGAAATAGTAACCAGTGCCTCTCTTACGAGAGGTATTGGTTACTATTTCAGAACCAGTTCAACTTCGGCGACTGGATGACTCAATCAGGACGATCTTCAATTGCGGGCGACACGTGATGATTTCGTCGGTGAGTTAATGTTTTCGAATTCTTTTGTGAATAAAAAAATCACTTTATAGTTGGATGACTGTCCTCTTTCGGACGCGTACTGTACCAAAGGGACTCCACACTGCGTCAAGAGGTACGGTAGACTACGATAGAGGTGGTACAATTATTATAGGGCGAGAAACCAGAAGAGTAGTTCCTGACGCGCTTGAAAGTAAATGATCATCCTCCTCATCAAGAAAATAATTGAAATTATAACGACGCCAAGGGTAAGATAGATTTAGGACACTTTTAGTTCTTTCAATGTTACGTGCGTTTACTTTCCAAAAGTGCAATATTGTCAATTTCAATGATTAATCGCTCGTCAATTTTTAATTCACTACTTGCACGGTCTTATTGAAAAAGACGCGAAAAAAAGCATTGCCTACTTGACTACCTACCACACCAGAGTAGTGAGCGAAATCAATCGAATTCGCCTTAAATTCTTTACTTGCGAGAAGCATTGGCTACTTTTTCAGAATCAGCACGACTTCGGCAGTTGGATGACTCAAAGCGTGGGAGCAGGGCGAGATTCTACTACTACAAATGGAACAAAACGATTTCATTTGTGAGTAAATATTTTATTTTTCCTATATCAGGTTAAGGATTTCGCTTTACAGTTGATTGACTACAAGTACCATCTCGGGACGGTCGATGCGATGCTCAACGGCTGGAAATTGCTTATATCATTGTAGAAGCATCAACACTAAAATCGAGTTTGATTTGTTTTATTGATTATGTACCTTTGATATTGATCGATAGTTAGCCTGTAGAATAGTCGTTACTTCGCTCTTACAATATGTCGTGAATTCGATATTTCTCTATTCATAATTGTTTTCACATTATTATTCCGGCTTGGGAGTGAATAAATCTTTTCGAAAGAGCCTCCTCATTTGCTTTATTTCGAAATCGTTTGTAACGATTGTCTATACTTTGCCTACGAGAGTTGCATTTTAACGAGTAGAATTTTATAATATTTAATCTGACTTAAGTATATTGGCCAATAAAAGCAGTTGCACATTTTACTAGTGTGCGGTATTGCCTAAGATAATTGAGGCCTCGTTATTAGTCAAAGTGATTCGAATTTGCTGTTCTTTATTCTTCTTTGTTTTAATGGCCCCAATGTTTCTCATGAATTTAATTGGTTCTGCTGTCCACGTTTGTTCATTTCTGCCTCAATTCATACATGCTGTCCTCTCACGGAGAGGACAGATGCCGTTTTGGAAAAATTCCAAGATTTGGACGACGCGTCGCAGAACCGGTGGCGCGAATTTTAAATTAATTTAAATTTCGTCGCGAGTAACCAAGTTCTCCCTTTCTATTTAATTTTCCGCGCAAATGATGTATTTAGGTGCTAGATCATATGAAACAGCTGCAATTAAATAGAAAAAGTCAGGAAAGACACGAGCGCACATGTTTACTGTGAAAACACGGCATCGAGTTAATGTCCGCGAATTCGCAATGAAATAGCCTGTTCTCTGATTTGGACGATAGCGCACCAAATATTCTACTTAAATAGCAAAAACTAGCATGCAAAAATAACGATAACTTGTATAAAATTATTCCCGAACGAATTTTGTAATGGGAGCCGGAATCACATCCGGAAATTGCTCTCGCCGAAACAAACGCGCGGCTTCGTGAATCTTTCACCCTTCTTATCTTAACTCCAGCGGCGCTTTTCTTTGCGTGTCCTCTGCGTGCTCTTGCGAGATTCCAAATGCACAACAAGCTAAGCCTCGATGAAAACTTGTTAGTTAATTTTTCACTATTTTCCGATATTCTCCTCTCTTCTGTTAGGGACCCGCATTTCTATTCTCATTTTATTTAGTTTCTTCCTTTAGAGACTTGTGAAGTGTGGCCTTCAAATAGTGTAGTCACAGCAATTACGTTAGGATTCTCATCTTTTATTTATCACCGTTTTGCTTAGCATTTTTCACGTTTCGGTGATTATCTATCTTCCCATCGCAATTACCTACTTTTCTACTTTACTTTTCTACTTTTCATCTTTGTCAACCCAGTATTGAATCATCACTCCCATATTCCCTTGTTCATCCTCCTATAAATATTTAAATGTAATCCTTGCTCTTATATCGCTGATTAATTAATCAATGTTATACTATCAATGTTTATAGTATCACGAATGGCCGCTCACTCCCGGACGATCTACCGTGGCCCCTCTGCGACCAGAATGAATAAGACGACTTCGACGAGTGAGAGGATTCGACATGAAGGAGGAAAACGACGACAACGTAAAGGTGACTTACCGATCGATAACTTACGATCACATGAGTGTGAACACTTCATTACTTTGTTTACCTTCTCAGAAATTTATTTCCTCATTTATTATATCCTCTCATTTCTTGTAACTCATTATTTAGTGTGAATTTTCTCACAAAGCCAATAAATTGCGAATTAAACTTGAAGTAAGTGCGACCTCAGTGTAAGTACATCGAATTTAGGCATATTTGCTTCACATTTCTGCTGCCGTTTTAATGGCATTCCTGCTAAATAATCCGCCCACTTTTGTCTTTTTAATCTCTTCCTTAAATTAGTTGGTATTGAATTCTACTGCTACGTTTGCGTACGGTTCATTTATGCATGATAGCGATATCAATTTTGGAGAATTACTATCATAATATCCACTGAATTTACGTTTCATGAGTAACGTTAGTAATGGCCCTATTCGATCTATATTATTTAATAAAATTAGATATTATTAAATTAAATTTTATTTGCAGATGCACGTGAACAAGGTGGCGATCACTCTCAACAAGGACGGAACTTCTCATGCCGACCAAGGAATTTTAAAGCTAAGTTTAGGATGTGGCGTGAGCTAGGAGCTCTGTCACGCGTGCTTTAGAATGTGGCGTGAGCTAGGAGCTCTGTCATGCGTGCTAAAAAATGTGGCGTGAGCTAGGAGCTCTGTCACGCGTGCTTTAGGATGTGGCGTGAGCTAGGAGCTCTGTCACGCGTGCTTTAGGATGTGGCGTGAGCTAGGAGCTCTGTCACGCGTGCTAAAAAATGTGGCGTGAGCTAGGAGCTCTGTCATGCGTGCTAAAAAATGTGGCGTGAGCTAGGAGCTCTGTCACGCGTGCTAAAAAATGTGGCGTGAGCTAGGAGCTCTGTCATGCGTGCTAAAAAATGTGGCGTGAGCTAGGAGCTCTGTCACGCGTGCTTTAGGATGTGGCGTGAGCTAGGAGCTCTGTCACGCGTGCTTTAGGATGTGGCGTGAGCTAGGAGCTCTGTCACGCGTGCTAAAAAAATGTGGCGTGAGCTAGGAGCTCTGTCACGCGTGCTAAAAAATGTGGCGTGAGCTAGGAGCTCTGTCACGCGTGTTAAAAAATGTGGCGTGAGCTAGGAGCTCTGTCACGCGTGCTTTAGGATGTGGCGTGAGCTAGGAGCTCTGTCACGCGTGCTAAAAATGTGCTTTAGGATGTGGCGTGAGCTAGGAGCTCTGTCACGCGTGCTAAAAAATGTGGCGTGAGCTAGGAGCTCTGTCACGCGTGCTTTAGGATGTGGCGTGAGCTAGGAGCTCTGTCACGCGTGCTAAAAAATGTGGCGTGAGCTAGGAGCTCTGTCACGCGTGCTAAAAAAATGTGGCGTGAGCTAGGAGCTCTGTCACGCGTGCTTTAGGATGTGGCGTGAGCTAGGAGCTCTGTCACGCGTGCTAAAAAATGTGGCGTGAGCTAGGAGCTCTGTCACGCGTGCTAAAAAATGTGGCGTGAGCTAGGAGCTCTGTCACGCGTGTTAAAAAATGTGGCGTGAGCTAGGAGCTCTGTCACGCGTGCTTTAGGATGTGGCGTGAGCTAGGAGCTCTGTCACGCGTGCTAAAAATGTGCTTTAGGATGTGGCGTGAGCTAGGAGCTCTGTCACGCGTGCTAAAAAATGTGGCGTGAGCTAGGAGCTCTGTCACGCGTGCTTTAGGATGTGGCGTGAGCTAGGAGCTCTGTCACGCGTGCTAAAAAATGTGGCGTGAGCTAGGAGCTCTGTCACGCGTGCTAAAAAATGTGGCGTGAGCTAGGAGCTCTGTCACGCGTGCTTTAGGATGTGGCGTGAGCTAGGAGCTCTGTCACGCGTGCTAAAAAATGTGGCGTGAGCTAGGAGCTCTGTCACGCGTGCTAAAAAATGTGGCGTGAGCTAGGAGCTCTGTCACGCGTGCTTTAGGATGTGGCGTGAGCTAGGAGCTCTGTCACGCGTGCTAAAAAATGTGGCGTGAGCTAGGAGCTCTGTCACGCGTGCTAAAAAATGTGCTTTAGGATGTGGCGTGAGCTAGGAGCTCTGTCACGCGTGCTAAAAAAATGTGGCGTGAGCTAGGAGCTCTGTCACGCGTGCTAAAAAATGTGGCGTGAGCTAGGAGCTCTGTCATGCGTGCTAAAAAATGTGGCGTGAGCTAGGAGCTCTGTCACGCGTGCTTTAGGATGTGGCGTGAGCTAGGAGCTCTGTCACGCGTGCTTTAGGATGTGGCGTGAGCTAGGAGCTCTGTCACGCGTGCTAAAAAAATGTGGCGTGAGCTAGGAGCTCTGTCACGCGTGCTAAAAAATGTGGCGTGAGCTAGGAGCTCTGTCACGCGTGTTAAAAAATGTGGCGTGAGCTAGGAGCTCTGTCACGCGTGCTTTAGGATGTGGCGTGAGCTAGGAGCTCTGTCACGCGTGCTAAAAATGTGCTTTAGGATGTGGCGTGAGCTAGGAGCTCTGTCACGCGTGCTAAAAAATGTGGCGTGAGCTAGGAGCTCTGTCACGCGTGTTAAAAAATGTGGCGTGAGCTAGGAGCTCTGTCACGCGTGCTTTAGGATGTGGCGTGAGCTAGGAGCTCTGTCACGCGTGCTAAAAATGTGCTTTAGGATGTGGCGTGAGCTAGGAGCTCTGTCACGCGTGCTAAAAAATGTGGCGTGAGCTAGGAGCTCTGTCACGCGTGCTTTAGGATGTGGCGTGAGCTAGGAGCTCTGTCACGCGTGCTAAAAAATGTGGCGTGAGCTAGGAGCTCTGTCACGCGTGCTTTAGGATGTGGCGTGAGCTAGGAGCTCTGTCACGCGTGCTAAAAAATGTGGCGTGAGCTAGGAGCTCTGTCACGCGTGCTAAAAAAATGTGGCGTGAGCTAGGAGCTCTGTCACGCGTGCTTTAGGATGTGGCGTGAGCTAGGAGCTCTGTCACGCGTGCTAAAAAATGTGGCGTGAGCTAGGAGCTCTGTCACGCGTGCTAAAAAATGTGCTTTAGGATGTGGCGTGAGCTAGGAGCTCTGTCACGCGTGCTAAAAAAATGTGGCGTGAGCTAGGAGCTCTGTCACGCGTGCTAAAAAATGTGGCGTGAGCTAGGAGCTCTGTCACGCTTGCTAAAAAATGTGGCGTGAGCTAGGAGCTCTGTCACGCGTGCTAAAAAATGTGCTTTAGGATGTGGCGTGAGCTAGGAGCTCTGTCACGCGTGCTAAAAAATGTGGCGTGAGCTAGGAGCTCTGTCACGCGTGCTAAAAAATGTGCTTTAGGATGTGGCGTGAGCTAGGAGCTCTGTCACGCGTGCTAAAAAATGTGGCGTGAGCTAGGAGCTCTGTCACGCGTGCTAAAAATGTGCTTTAGGATGTGGCGTGAGCTAGGAGCTCTGCCACGCGTGCTAAAAAAATGTGGCGTGAGCTAGGAGCTCTGTCACGCGTGCTAAAAAATGTGCTTTAGGATGTGGCGTGAGCTAGGAGCTCTGTCACGCGTGCTAAAAAATGTGCTTTAGGATGTGGCGTGAGCTAGGAGCTCTGTCACGCGTGCTAAAAAAATGTGGCGTGAGCTAGGAGCTCTGTCACGCGTGCTAAAAAATGTGGCGTGAGCTAGGAGCTCTGTCACGCGTGCTAAAAAATGTGCTTTAGGATGTGGCGTGAGCTAGGAGCTCTGTCACGCGTGCTAAAAAATGTGGCGTGAGCTAGGAGCTCTGTCACGCGTGCTAAAAAATGTGGCGTGAGCTAGGAGCTCTGTCACGCTTGCTAAAAAATGTGGCGTGAGCTAGGAGCTCTGTCACGCGTGCTAAAAATGTGCTTTAGGATGTGGCGTGAGCTAGGAGCTCTGTCACGCGTGCTAAAAAATGTGGCGTGAGCTAGGAGCTCTGTCACGCGTGCTAAAAAATGTACTTTAGGATGTGGCGTGAGCTAGGAGCTCTGTCACGCGTGCTAAAAAATGTGGCGTGAGCTAGGAGCTCTGTCACGCGTGCTAAAAATGTGCTTTAGGATGTGGCGTGAGCTAGGAGCTCTGTCATGCGTGCTAAAAAAATGTGGCGTGAGCTAGGAGCTCTGTCACGCGTGCTAAAAAATGTGCTTTAGGATGTGGCGTGAGCTAGGAGCTCTGTACGCGTGCTTTAGGATGTGGCGTGAGCTAGGAGCTCTGTCACGCGTGCTAAAAAATGTGGCGTGAGCTAGGAGCTCTGTCATGCGTGCTAAAAAATGTGGCGTGAGCTAGGAGCTCTGTCACGCGTGCTAAAAAATGTGGCGTGAGCTAGGAGCTCTGTCATTCGTGCTAAAAAATGTGGCGTGAGCTAGGAGCTCTGTCACGCGTGCTTTAGGATGTGGCGTGAGCTAGGAGCTCTGTCACGCGTGCTTTAGGATGTGGCGTGAGCTAGGAGCTCTGTCACACGTGCTAAAAAAATGTGGCGTGAGCTAGGAGCTCTGTCACGCGTGCTAAAAAATGTGGCGTGAGCTAGGAGCTCTGTCACGCGTGTTAAAAAATGTGGCGTGAGCTAGGAGCTCTGTCACGCGTGCTTTAGGATGTGGCGTGAGCTAGGAGCTCTGTCACGCGTGCTTTAGGATGTGGCGTGAGCTAGGAGCTCTGTCACACGTGCTAAAAAAATGTGGCGTGAGCTAGGAGCTCTGTCACGCGTGCTAAAAAATGTGGCGTGAGCTAGGAGCTCTGTCACGCGTGTTAAAAAATGTGGCGTGAGCTAGGAGCTCTGTCACGCGTGCTTTAGGATGTGGCGTGAGCTAGGAGCTCTGTCACGCGTGCTAAAAATGTGCTTTAGGATGTGGCGTGAGCTAGGAGCTCTGTCACGCGTGCTAAAAAATGTGGCGTGAGCTAGGAGCTCTGTCACGCGTGCTAAAAAATGTGGCGTGAGCTAGGAGCTCTGTCACGCGTGCTTTAGGATGTGGCGTGAGCTAGGAGCTCTGTCACGCGTGCTAAAAAATGTGGCGTGAGCTAGGAGCTCTGTCACGCGTGCTAAAAAATGTGCTTTAGGATGTGGCGTGAGCTAGGAGCTCTGTCACGCGTGCTAAAAAATGTGGCGTGAGCTAGGAGCTCTGTCACGCGTGCTAAAAAATGTGGCGTGAGCTAGGAGCTCTGTCACGCTTGCTAAAAAATGTGGCGTGAGCTAGGAGCTCTGTCACGCGTGCTAAAAAATGTGCTTTAGGATGTGGCGTGAGCTAGGAGCTCTGTCACGCGTGCTAAAAAAATGTGGCGTGAGCTAGGAGCTCTGTCACGCGTGCTAAAAATGTGCTTTAGGATGTGGCGTGAGCTAGGAGCTCTGTCACGCGTGCTAAAAAATGTGGCGTGAGCTAGGAGCTCTGTCACGCGTGCTAAAAATGTGCTTTAGGATGTGGCGTGAGCTAGGAGCTCTGCCACGCGTGCTAAAAAAATGTGGCGTGAGCTAGGAGCTCTGTCACGCGTGCTAAAAAATGTGCTTTAGGATGTGGCGTGAGCTAGGAGCTCTGTCACGCGTGCTAAAAAATGTGCTTTAGGATGTGGCGTGAGCTAGGAGCTCTGTCACGCGTGCTAAAAAAAATGTGGCGTGAGCTAGGAGCTCTGTCACGCGTGCGAAAAAAAATGTGGCGTGAGCTAGGAGCTCTGTCACGCGTGCTAAAAAATGTGCTTTAGGATGTGGCGTGAGCTAGGAGCTCTGTCACGCGTGCTAAAAAAATGTGGCGTGAGCTAGGAGCTCTGTCACGCGTGCTAAAAAATGTGGCGTGAGCTAGGAGCTCTGTCACGCTTGCTAAAAAATGTGGCGTGAGCTAGGAGCTCTGTCACGCGTGCTAAAAAATGTGCTTTAGGATGTGGCGTGAGCTAGGAGCTCTGTCACGCGTGCTAAAAAATGTGGCGTGAGCTAGGAGCTCTGTCACGCGTGCTAAAAAATGTACTTTAGGATGTGGCGTGAGCTAGGAGCTCTGTCACGCGTGCTAAAAAATGTGGCGTGAGCTATGAGTTCTGTCACGCGTGCTAAAAATGTGCTTTAGGATGTGGCGTGAGCTAGGAGCTCTGTCATGCGCGCTAAAAAAAAATGTGGCGTGAGCTAGGAGCTCTGTCACGCGTGCTAAAAAATGTGCTTTAGGATGTGGCGTGAGCTAGGAGCTCTGTCACGCGTGCTAAAAAAAAATGTGGCGTGAGCTAGGAGCTCTGTCACGCGTGCTAAAAATGTGGCGTGAGCTAGGAGCTCTGTCACGCGTGCTAAAAAAATGTGGGTGAGCTAGGAGCTCTGTCACGCGTGCTAAAAAATGTGGCGTCAGCTAGGAGCTCTGTCACGCTTGCTAAAAAATGTGGCGTGAGCTAGGAGCTCTGTCACGCGTGCTAAAAAATGTGCTTTAGGATGTGGCGTGAGCTAGGAGCTCTGTCACGCGTGCTAAAAAATGTGGCGTGAGCTAGGAGCTCTGTCACGCGTGCTAAAAAATGTGGCGTGAGCTAGGAGCTCTGTCACGCGTGCTAAAAATGTGCTTTAGGATGTGGCGTGAGCTAGGAGCTCTGTCACGCGTGCTAAAAAAAAATGTGGCGTGAGCTAGGAGCTCTGTCACGCGTGCTAAAAAATGTGCTTTAGGATGTGGCGTGAGCTAGGAGCTCTGTCACGCGTGCTAAAAAAATTTGGCGTGAGCTAGGAGCTCTGTCACGCGTGCTAAAAAATGTGGCGTGAGCTAGGAGCTCTGTCACGCGTGCTAAAAAATGTGGCGTGAGCTAGGAGCTCTGTCACGCGTGCTAAAAAAATGTGCTTTAGGATGTGGCGTGAGCTAGGAGCTCTGTCACGCGTGCTAAAAAATGTGGCGTGAGCTAGGAGCTCTGTCACGCGTGCTAAAAAAAATGTGGCGTGAGCTAGGAGCTCTGTCACGCGTGCTAAAAAATGTGGCGTGAGCTAGGAGCTCTGTCACGCGTGCTAAAAAATGTGGCGTGAGCTAGGAGCTCTGTCACGCGTGCTAAAAAATGTGGCGTGAGCTAGGAGCTCTGTCACGCGTGCTTTAGGATGTGGCGTGAGCTAGGAGCTCTGTCACGCGTGCTAAAAAATGTGGCGTGAGCTAGGAGCTCTGTCACGCGTGCTAAAAAATGTGGCGTGAGCTAGGAGCTCTGTCACGCGTGCTTTAGGATGTGGCGTGAGCTAGGAGCTCTGTCACGCGTGCTTTAGGATGTGGCGTGAGCTAGGAGCTCTGCCGCGCTGAAATAGTAACCAATATCTCTCTCACGAGAGGTATTGGTTACTATGACAGAACCAGTTCAACTTCGGCGACTGGATGACTCAATCAGGACGACCTTCAATTGCGGACGACACGTGATGATTTCGTCGGTGAGTCAATGTTTTCGAAATCCTTTGTGAATAAAAAAATTCACTTTAAAGTTGAATGACTGGCCCCACTCGGACGCGTACCGTACTAAAGCGACTCCGCACTGCTTCAAGAGGTACGGTAGATTACGGTAGAGGTGATACAATCGTTATAGGGCAGGAAACCAGTAGACTAGTGCCTGACGCGCTTGAATGTAAATGAACATCCTTTCTCACCAAGAAAATAATTGAAATTATAACGGCGCCAAGGGTAAGATGGATTTAAGACACCTTTAGTTCCTTCAATGTTTCGTGCGTTTACTTTCCACAAGTGAAATATTGTCAAATTCAATGATTAATGGGAGAATCGCTCGTCAATTTTTAATCCACTACCTGCACAGCCTTATTGATAAATCCCCCACCCGAGTGAAATATTGAAAACTGCAATGATTAATGGGAGAATCGCTCGTCAATTTTTAATCCACTACCTGCACAGCCTTATTGATAAATCCCCCACTCGAGCACCAGGCCACTGACTGGGTTCGGGTGGCTGAAATAGTAACCAGTGCCTCTCTTACGAGAGGTATTGGTTACTATGTCAGAACCAGTTCAACTTCGGCGACTGGATGACTCAATCAGGACGATCTTCAATGCGGGCGACACGTGATGATTTCGTCGGTGAGTCAATGTTTTCGAAATCCTTTGTGATAAAAAAATCACTTTATAGTTGGATGACTGTCCTCTTTCGGACGCGTACTGTACCAAAGGGACTCCACACTGCGTCAAGAGGTACGGTAGACTACGATAGAGGTGGTACAATTATTATAGGGCGAGAAACCAGAAGAGTAGTTCCTGACGCGCTTGAAAGTAAATGATCATCCTCCTCATCAAGAAAATAATTGAAATTATAACGACGCCAAGGGTAAGATAGATTTAGGACACTTTTAGTTCTTCAATGTTACGTGCGTTTACTTTCCAGAAGTGCAATATTGTCAATTTCAATGATTAATCGCTCGTCAATTTTTAATTCACTACTTGCACGGTCTTATTGAAAAAGACGCGAAAAAAGCATTGCCTACTTGACTACCTACCACACCAGAGTAGTGAGCGAAATCAATCGAATTCGCCTTAAATTCTTTACTTGCGAGAAGCATTGGCTACTTTTTCAGAATCAGCACGACTTCGGCAGTTGGATGACTCAAAGCGTGGGAGCAGGGCGAGATTCTACTACTACAAATGGAACAAAACGATTTCATTTGTGAGTAAATGTTTTATTTTTCCTATATCAGGTTAAGGATTTCGCTTTACAGTTGATTGACTACAAGTACCATCTCGGACGGTCGATGCGATGCTCAACGGCTGGAAATTGCTTATATCATTGTAGAAGCATCAACACTAAAATCGAGTTTGATTTGTTTTATTGATTATGTACCTTTGATATTGATCGATAGTTAGCCTGTAGAATAGTCGTTACTTCGCTCTTACAATATGTCGTGAATTCGATATTTCTCTATTCATAATTGTTTTCACATTATTATTCCGGCTTGGGAGTGAATAAAATCTTTTCGAAAGAGCCTCCTCATTTGCTTTATTTCGAAATCGTTTGTAACGATTGTCTATACTTTGCCTACGAGAGTTGCATTTTAACGAGTAGAATTTTATAATATTTAATCTGACTTAAGTATATTGGCCAATAAAAGCAGTTGCACATTTTACTAGTGTGCGGTATTGCCTAAGATAATTGACGCCTCGTTATTAGTCAAAGTGATTCGAATTTGCTGTTCTTTATTCTTCTTTGTTTTAATGGCCCCAATGTTTCTCATGAATTTAATTGGTTCTGCTGTCCACGTTTGTTCATTTCTGCCTCAATTCATACATGCTGTCCTCTTGCGAGATTCCAAATGCACAACAAGCTAAGCCTCGATGAAAACTTGTTAGTTAATTTTTCACTATTTTCCGATATTCTCCTCTCTTCTGTTAGGGACCCGCATTTCTATTCTCATTTTATTTAGTTTCTTCCTTTAGAGACTTGTGAAGTGTGGCCTTCAAATAGTGTAGTCACAGCAATTACGTTAGGATTCTCATCTTTTATTTATCACCGTTTTGCTTAGCATTTTTCACGTTTCGGTGATTATCTATCTTCCCATCGCAATTACCTACTTTTCTACTTTACTTTTCTACTTTTCATCTTTGTCAACCCAGTATTGAATCATCACTCCCTCATATTCCCTTGTTCATCCTCCTATAAATATTTAAATGTAATCCTTGCTCTTATATCGCTGATTAATTAATCAATGTTATACTATCAATGTTTATAGTATCACGAATGGCCGCTCACTCCCGGACGATCTACCGTGGCCCCTCTGCGACCAGAATGAATAAGACGACTTCGACGAGCGAGAGGATTCGACATGAAGGAGGAAAACGACGACAACGTAAAGGTGACTTACCGATCGATAACTTACGATTACATGAGTGTGAACACTTCATTACTTTGTTTACCTTCTCAGAAATTTATTTCCTCATTTATTATATCCTCTCATTTCTTGTAACTCATTATTTAGTGTGAATTTTCTCACAAAGCCAATAACTTGCGAATTAAACTTGAAGTAAGTGCGACCTCAGTGTAAGTACATCGAATTTAGGCATATTTGCTTCACATTTCTGCTGCCGTTTTAATGGCATTCCTGCTAAATAATCCGCCCACTTTTGTCTTTTTAATCTCTTCCTTAAATTAGTTGGTATTGAATTCTACTGCTACGTTTGCGTACGTTTCATTTATGCATGATAGCGATATCAATTTTGGAGAATTACTATCATAATATCCACTGAATTTACGTTTCATGAGTAACGTTAGTAATGGCCCTATTCGATCTATATTATTTAATAAAATTAGATATTATTAAATTAAATTTTATTTTCAGATGCACGTGAACAAGGTGGCGATCACTCTCAACAAGGACGGAACTTCGGAGCTCTGTCACGCGTGCTAAAAATGTGGCGTGAGCTAGGAGCTCTGTCACGCGTGCTAAAAAAATGTGGCGTGAGCTAGGAGCTCTGTCACGCGTGCTAAAAAATGTGGCGTGAGCTAGGAGCTCTGTCACGCTTGCTAAAAAATGTGGCGTGAGCTAGGAGCTCTGTCACGCGTGCTAAAAAAATGTGGCGTGAGCTAGGAGCTCTGTCACGCGTGCTAAAAAATGTGCTTTAGGATGTGGCGTGAGCTAGGAGCTCTGTCACGCGTGCTAAAAAATGTGGCGTGAGCTAGGAGCTCTGTCACGCGTGCTAAAAATGTGCTTTAGGATGTGGCGTGAGCTAGGAGCTCTGTCACGCGTGCTAAAAAAAAATGTGGCGTGAGCTAGGAGCTCTGTCACGCGTGCTAAAAAATGTGCTTTAGGATGTGGCGTGAGCTAGGAGCTCTGTCACGCGTGCTAAAAAAATGTGGCGTGAGCTAGGAGCTCTGTCACGCGTGCTAAAAAATGTGGCGTGAGCTAGGAGCTCTGTCACGCGTGCTAAAAAATGTGGCGTGAGCTAGGAGCTCTGTCACGCGTGCTAAAAAATGTGCTTTAGGATGTGGCGTGAGCTAGGAGCTCTGTCACGCGTGCTAAAAAAATGTGGCGTGAGCTAGGAGCTCTGTCACGCGTGCTAAAAAAAATGTGGCGTGAGCTAGGAGCTCTGTCACGCGTGCTAAAAAATGTGGCGTGAGCTAGGAGCTCTGTCACGCGTGCTAAAAAAATGTGGCGTGAGCTAGGAGCTCTGTCACGCGTGCTAAAAAATGTGGCGTGAGCTAGGAGCTCTGTCACGCTTGCTAAAAAATGTGGCGTGAGCTAGGAGCTCTGTCACGCGTGCTAAAAAATGTGCTTTAGGATGTGGCGTGAGCTAGGAGCTCTGTCACGCGTGCTAAAAAAATGTGGCGTGAGCTAGGAGCTCTGTCACGCGTGCTAAAAAATGTGGCGTGAGCTAGGAGCTCTGTCACGCGTGCTAAAAATGTGCTTTAGGATGTGGCGTGAGCTAGGAGCTCTGTCACGCGTGCTAAAAAAAATGTGGCGTGAGCTAGGAGCTCTGTCACGCGTGCTAAAAAATGTGCTTTAGGATGTGGCGTGAGCTAGGAGCTCTGTCACGCGTGCTAAAAAAATGTGGCGTGAGCTAGGAGCTCTGTCACGCGTGCTAAAAAATGTGGCGTGAGCTAGGAGCTCTGTCACGCGTGCTAAAAAATGTGGCGTGAGCTAGGAGCTCTGTCACGCGTGCTAAAAAATGTGGCGTGAGCTAGGAGCTCTGTCACGCGTGCTAAAAAATGTGGCGTGAGCTAGGAGCTCTGTCACGCGTGCTTTAGGATGTGGCGTGAGCTAGGAGCTCTGTCACGCGTGCTAAAAAATGTGGCGTGAGCTAGGAGCTCTGTCACGCGTGCTAAAAAATGTGGCGTGAGCTAGGAGCTCTGTCACGCGTGCTAAAAAATGTGGCGTGAGCTAGGAGCTCTGTCACGCGTGCTTTAGGATGTGGCGTGAGCTAGGAGCTCTGTCACGCGTGCTTTAGGATGTGGCGTGAGCTAGGAGCTCTGCCGCGCTGAAATAGTAACCAATATCTCTCTCACGAGAGGTATTGGTTACTATGTCAGAACCAGTTCAACTTCGGCGACTGGATGACTCAATCAGGACGACCTTCAATTGCGGACGACACGTGATGATTTCGTCGGTGAGTCAATGTTTTCGAAATCCTTTGTGAATAAAAAATTCACTTTAAAGTTGAATGACTGGCCCCACTCGGACGCGTACCGTACTAAGCGACTCCGCACTGCTTCAAGAGGTACGGTAGATTACGGTAGAGGTGATACAATCGTTATAGGGCAGGAAACCAGTAGACTAGTGCCTGACGCGCTTGAATGTAAATGAACATCCTTTCTCACCAAGAAAATAATTGAAATTATAACGGCGCCAAGGGTAAGATGGATTTAAGACACCTTTAGTTCCTTCAATGTTTCGTGCGTTTACTTTCCACAAGTGAAATATTGTCAAATTCAATGATTAATGGGAGAATCGCTCGTCAATTTTTAATCCACTACCTGCACAGCCTTATTGATAAATCCCCCACCGAGTGAAATATTGAAAACTGCAATGATTAATGGGAGAATCGCTCGTCAATTTTTAATCCACTACCTGCACAGCCTTATTGATAAATCCCCCACTCGAGCACCAGGCCACTGACTGGGTTCGGGTGGCTGAAATAGTAACCAGTGCCTCTCTTACGAGAGGTATTGGTTACTATTTCAGAACCAGTTCAACTTCGGCGACTGGATGACTCAATCAGGACGATCTTCAATTGCGGGCGACACGTGATGATTTCGTCGGTGAGTTAATGTTTTCGAATTCTTTTGTGAATAAAAAAATCACTTTATAGTTGGATGACTGTCCTCTTTCGGACGCGTACTGTACCAAAGGGACTCCACACTGCGTCAAGAGGTACGGTAGACTACGATAGAGGTGGTACAATTATTATAGGGCGAGAAACCAGAAGAGTAGTTCCTGACGCGCTTGAAAGTAAATGATCATCCTCCTCATCAAGAAAATAATTGAAATTATAACGACGCCAAGGGTAAGATAGATTTAGGACACTTTTAGTTCTTTCAATGTTACGTGCGTTTACTTTCCAAAAGTGCAATATTGTCAATTTCAATGATTAATCGCTCGTCAATTTTTAATTCACTACTTGCACGGTCTTATTGAAAAAGACGCGAAAAAAAGCATTGCCTACTTGACTACCTACCACACCAGAGTAGTGAGCGAAATCAATCGAATTCGCCTTAAATTCTTTACTTGCGAGAAGCATTGGCTACTTTTTCAGAATCAGCACGACTTCGGCAGTTGGATGACTCAAAGCGTGGGAGCAGGGCGAGATTCTACTACTACAAATGGAACAAAACGATTTCATTTGTGAGTAAATGTTTTATTTTCCTATATCAGGATTTCGCTTTACAGTTGATTGACTACAAGTACCATCTCGGGACGGTCGATGCGATGCTCAACGGCTGGAAATTGCTTATATCATTGTAGAAGCATCAACACTAAAATCGAGTTTGATTTGTTTTATTGATTATGTACCTTTGATATTGATCGATAGTTAGCCTGTAGAATAGTCGTTACTTCGCTCTTACAATATGTCGTGAATTCGATATTTCTCTATTCATAATTGTTTTCACATTATTATTCCGGCTTGGGAGTGAATAAAATCTTTTCGAAAGAGCCTCCTCATTTGCTTTATTTCGAAATCGTTTTGTAACGATTGTCTATACTTTGCCTACGAGAGTTGCATTTTAACGAGTAGAATTTTATAATATTTAATCTGACTTAAGTATATTGGCCAATAAAAGCAGTTGCACATTTTACTAGTGTGCGGTATTGCCTAAGATAATTGAGGCCTCGTTATTAGTCAAAGTGATTCGAATTTGCTGTTCTTTATTCTTCTTTGTTTTAATGGCCCAATGTTTCTCATGAATTTAATTGGTTCTGCTGTCCACGTTTGTTCATTTCTGCCTCAATTCATACATGCTGTCCTCTTGCGAGATTCCAAATGCACAACAAGCTAAGCCTCGATGAAAACTTGTTAGTTAATTTTTCACTATTTTCCGATATTCTCCTCTCTTCTGTTAGGGACCCGCATTTCTATTCTCATTTTATTTAGTTTCTTCCTTTAGAGACTTGTGAAGTGTGGCCTTCAAATAGTGTAGTCACAGCAATTACGTTAGGATTCTCATCTTTTATTTATCACCGTTTTGCTTAGCATTTTTCACGTTTCGGTGATTATCTATCTTCCCATCGCAATTACCTACTTTTCTACTTTACTTTTCTACTTTTCATCTTTGTCAACCCAGTATTGAATCATCACTCCCTCATATTCCCTTGTTCATCCTCCTATAAATATTTAAATGTAATCCTTGCTCTTATATCGCTGATTAATTAATCAATGTTATACTATCAATGTTTATAGTATCACGAATGGCCGCTCACTCCCGGACGATCTACCGTGGCCCCTCTGCGACCAGAATGAATAAGACGACTTCGACGAGTGAGAGGATTCGACATGAAGGAGGAAAACGACGACAACGTAAAGGTGACTTACCGATCGATAACTTACGATTACATGAGTGTGAACACTTCATTACTTTGTTTACCTTCTCAGAAATTTATTTCCTCATTTATTATATCCTCTCATTTCTTGTAACTCATTATTTAGTGTGAATTTTCTCACAAAGCCAATAACTTGCGAATTAAACTTGAAGTAAGTGCGACCTCAGTGTAAGTACATCGAATTTAGGCATATTTGCTTCACATTTCTGCTGCCGTTTTAATGGCATTCCTGCTAAATAATCCGCCCACTTTTGTCTTTTTAATCTCTTCCTTAAATTAGTTGGTATTGAATTCTACTGCTACGTTTGCGTACGTTTCATTTATGCATGATAGCGATATCAATTTTGGAGAATTACTATCATAATATCCACTGAATTTACGTTTCATGAGTAACGTTAGTAATGGCCCTATTCGATCTATATTATTTAATAAAATTAGATATTATTAAATTAAATTTTATTTTCAGATGCACGTGAACAAGGTGGCGATCACTCTCAACAAGGACGGAACTTCTCATGCCGACCAAGGAATTTTAAAGCTAAGTTTAGGATGTGGCGTGAGCTAGGAGCTCTGTCACGCGTGCTTTAGAATGTGGCGTGAGCTAGGAGCTCTGTCATGCGTGCTAAAAAAATGTGGCGTGAGCTAGGAGCTCTGTCACGCGTGCTTTAGGATGTGGCGTGAGCTAGGAGCTCTGTCACGCGTGCTTTAGGATGTGGCGTGAGCTAGGAGCTCTGTCACGCGTGCTAAAAAATGTGGCGTGAGCTAGGAGCTCTGTCATGCGTGCTAAAAAATGTGGCGTGAGCTAGGAGCTCTGTCACGCGTGCTTTAGGATGTGGCGTGAGCTAGGAGCTCTGTCACGCGTGCTTTAGGATGTGGCGTGAGCTAGGAGCTCTGTCACGCGTGCTGAAAATGTGGCGTGAGCTAGGAGCTCTGTCACGCGTGCTTTAGGATGGCGTGAGCTAGGAGCTCTGTCACGCGTGCTTTAGGATGTGGCGTGAGCTAGGAGCTCTGTCACGCGTGCTAAAAAATGTGCTTTAGGATGTGGCGTGAGCTAGGAGCTCTGTCACGCGTGCTAAAAAATGTGGCGTGAGCTAGGAGCTCTGTCACGCGTGCTAAAAAATGTGGCGTGAGCTAGGAGCTCTGTCACGCGTGCTTTAGGATGTGGCGTGAGCTAGGAGCTCTGTCACGCGTGCTTTAGGATGTGGCGTGAGCTAGGAGCTCTGTCACGCGTGTTAAAAAATGTGGCGTGAGCTAGGAGCTCTGTCACGCGTGCTTTAGGATGTGGCGTGAGCTAGGAGCTCTGTCACGCGTGCTAAAAATGTGCTTTAGGATGTGGCGTGAGCTAGGAGCTCTGTCACGCGTGCTAAAAAATGTGGCGTGAGCTAGGAGCTCTGTCACGCGTGCTAAAAAATGTGGCGTGAGCTAGGAGCTCTGTCACGCGTGCTTTAGGATGTGGCGTGAGCTAGGAGCTCTGTCACGCGTGCTAAAAAATGTGGCGTGAGCTAGGAGCTCTGTCACGCGTGCTAAAAAATGTGCTTTAGGATGTGGCGTGAGCTAGGAGCTCTGTCACGCGTGCTAAAAAATGTGGCGTGAGCTAGGAGCTCTGTCACGCGTGCTAAAAAATGTGCTTTAGGATGTGGCGTGAGCTAGGAGCTCTGTCACGCGTGCTAAAAATGTGCTTTAGGATGTGGCGTGAGCTAGGAGCTCTGCCACGCGTGCTAAAAAAATGTGGCGTGAGCTAGGAGCTCTGTCACGCGTGCTAAAAAATGTGCTTTAGGATGTGGCGTGAGCTAGGAGCTCTGTCACGCGTGCTAAAAAATGTGCTTTAGGATGTGGCGTGAGCTAGGAGCTCTGTCACGCGTGCTAAAAAAAATGTGGCGTGAGCTAGGAGCTCTGCCACGCGTGCGAAAAAAAATGTGGCGTGAGCTAGGAGCTCTGTCACGCGTGCTAAAAAATGTGCTTTAGGATGTGGCGTGAGCTAGGAGCTCTGTCACGCGTGCTAAAAAATGTGCTTTAGGATGTGGCGTGAGCTAGGAGCTCTGTCACGCGTGCTAAAAAAAATGTGGCGTGAGCTAGGAGCTCTGTCACGCGTGCTAAAAAATGTGGCGTGAGCTAGGAGCTCTGTCACGCGTGCTAAAAAATGTGCTTTAGGATGTGGCGTGAGCTAGGAGCTCTGTCACGCGTGCTAAAAAAATGTGGCGTGAGCTAGGAGCTCTGTCACGCGTGCTAAAAAATGTGGCGTGAGCTAGGAGCTCTGTCACGCTTGCTAAAAAATGTGGCGTGAGCTAGGAGCTCTGTCACGCGTGCTAAAAAATGTGCTTTAGGATGTGGCGTGAGCTAGGAGCTCTGTCACGCGTGCTAAAAAATGTGGCGTGAGCTAGGAGCTCTGTCACGCGTGCTAAAAATGTACTTTAGGATGTGGCGTGAGCTAGGAGCTCTGTCACGCGTGCTAAAAAATGTGGCGTGAGCTAGGAGCTCTGTCACGCGTGCTAAAAATGTGCTTTAGGATGTGGCGTGAGCTAGGAGCTCTGTCACGCGTGCTAAAAAATGTGCTTTAGGATGTGGCGTGAGCTAGGAGCTCTGTCACGCTTGCTAAAAAATGTGGCGTGAGCTAGGAGCTCTGTCACGCGTGCTAAAAAAATGTGGCGTGAGCTAGCTCTGTCACGCGTGCTAAAAAATGTGGCGTGAGCTAGGAGCTCTGTCACGCGTGCTAAAAAATGTGGCGTGAGCTAGGAGCTCTGTCACGCGTGCTAAAAAATGTGGCGTGAGCTAGGAGCTCTGTCACGCGTGCTAAAAAATGTGGCGTGAGCTAGGAGCTCTGTCACGCGTGCTAAAAAATGTGGCGTGAGCTAGGAGCTCTGTCACGCGTGCTAAAAAATGTGGCGTGAGCTAGGAGCTCTGTCACGCGTGCTTTAGGATGTGGCGTGAGCTAGGAGCTCTGTCACGCGTGCTAAAAAATGTGGCGTGAGCTAGGAGCTCTGTCACGCGTGCTAAAAAATGTGGCGTGAGCTAGGAGCTCTGTCACGCGTGCTAAAAAAAATGTGGCGTGAGCTAGGAGCTCTGTCACGCGTGCTAAAAAATGTGGCGTGAGCTAGGAGCTCTGTCACGCGTGCTTTAGGATGTGGCGTGAGCTAGGAGCTCTGTCACGCGTGCTTTAGGATGTGGCGTGAGCTAGGAGCTCTGCCGCGCTGAAATAGTAACCAATATCTCTCTCACCTGAGGTATTGGTTACTATGTCAGAACCAGTTCAACTTCGGCGACTGGATGACTCAATCAGGACGACCTTCAATTGCGGACGACACGTGATGATTTCGTCGGTGAGTCAATGTTTTCGAAATCCTTTGTGAATAAAAAAATTCACTTTAAAGTTGAATGACTGGCCCCACTCGGACGCGTACCGTACTAAAGCGACTCCGCACTGCTTCAAGAGGTACGGTAGATTACGGTAGAGGTGATACAATCGTTATAGGGCAGGAAACCAGTAGACTAGTGCCTTGAATGTAAATGAACATCCTTTCTCACCAAGAAAATAATTGAAATTATAACGGCGCCAAGGGTAAGATGGATTTAAGACACCTTTAGTTCCTTCAATGTTTCGTGCGTTTACTTTCCACAAGTGAAATATTGTCAAATTCAATGATTAATGGGAGAATCGCTCGTCAATTTTTAATCCACTACCTGCACAGCCTTATTGATAATCCCCCACCCGAGTGAAATATTGAAAACTGCAATGATTAATGGGAGAATCGCTCGTCAATTTTTAATCCACTACCTGCACAGCCTTATTGATAAATCCCCCACTCGAGCACCAGGCCACTGACTGGTTCGGGTGGCTGAAATAGTAACCAGTGCCTCTCTTACGAGAGGTATTGGTTACTATTTCAGAACCAGTTCAACTTCGGCGACTGGATGACTCAATCAGGACGATCTTCAATTGCGGGCGACACGTGATGATTTCGTCGGTGAGTTAATGTTTTCGAATTCTTTTGTGAATAAAAAAATCACTTTATAGTTGGATGACTGTCCTCTTTCGGACGCGTACTGTACCAAAGGGACTCCACACTGCGTCAAGAGGTACGGTAGACTACGATAGAGGTGGTACAATTATTATAGGGCGAGAAACCAGAAGAGTTGGGTAGAGAAGTGAGAGAGCGCTGATCTACATTTAGTACACGTCGTCTACACGTCAACAAGATCAACAATTGGATTAGAAGAATTACAATAAAGGATAAGAAGATATGTATTGAAGAGACATTGATTCCTCGCCCCTCATTTCCCTCTACGGGCGAACGCTCGTCCCGGTCTATATAAAGACCGGGCTACCCTCATTCCTCACTCTCGTCTGGAGATAAATCAGTTGTTGCCTCGCTCTCACTTTGCCTTCCACTCGACAACCAACTGGCGTTCAGTCTTCGAGCTACGCGGATCAAGATCGACTACAGTATCCAAGGTTTCCCCCAGAGTGAACCCCTCTGAGTTACTGTAGCATCCATTTGGAGATCCAATCTCTCTACAATCCCGTATTTGAAGCTAACCCCATAATATCAGATACCGTATCCAAGATGAGCGATCATCTTGCCCTCAACCACATCGACTCTCATTCGATCTCCACGGATCGTTCAAGGGGATCACCACACAAGCCGAATGGCAGGTATCAGGCTCACGAGGTGTATCCTCAGAGTATCCCTTGCTCGTCCCGTGCATCGAAAGCACCTCTGACGTGTCCCCCAGAAACAAGTACTACAGTACCTTCGGGGAAAATGTGTAATGAGGCAGTACGTACGCGGAAAAGCCCGAATACAGTACCTTCGAGGAGTCCCGAAAACAGTACCTTCGGGGAAGAACGCGAGTACAGTACTTTCGGGGAATAATGCGAATACAGTACCTTCGGGAATAACGCAAATACAGTACCTTCGGGAATAACTCTAATACAGTACTTACGCGAAATATCTCGAATACTGTTCCTTCTGGTAATGACTCCGATACGGTACCAAGTACGTCAGAGAGCTTCAATGAGACACTTGTGAATACAGAGTATTCCGAATACGATATTTTCCAAATCGATGATGCAAGCTCCGTCACTCAGGACGTTAAACCGCAGGTCACTGTAGTAGGTAGCGCCCTACCAAGGTAAACCTCCAGGTCCCTACGTACCGAACAGTGAATGGAGAATATGGTTGAAACGTCTCGAAACTTTATGAAGCTTCGGAAAGTATCCGAGGAAGCTAAAAAGTACGCATTTCTTGATGAAATCGGAGACGTAAACTACGGTATACTGGAAGGGCTATTGCCCGCAAAGAGCTAGAAGAGTACACATATGAGCAGTTGAAAGAAGCCATGACGGCTAGGTTCCAACCAAAAACCTTGTTGATGTCTGAGAGATTTAGACTGACACAGCTGTCTCAAAAAGTACTCAAAATCTAGCAGAGTTCCTAGCAGAACTTCAAAGTGCAGCCAGGTCGTGCGAGTTCGATAAGATCACAGATGTCAGAGATGCATTCATTGCTCTCGCATTCATATCTGGTGTACGCTCTGACGACACTAGAAAGAAGTTGATCGAACAAACGGGCAAAGACTCGTCTCAATTACTCGCATTGGCCGAAGCGCACGAGAGAGCAGGACGTGGAGCCAAAGAGCTCCACCGTACCGGACTGGACACGGTACATACTGTGCGTGATAGAGGTGAGTATCCTAATCACCGAACACGCAACTCCAGAACAGGACACAATCAAAGAGAGCAGTCAAGGACTCACTCCCAGCGTCAACAGTTCTGCCATATTTGCAAGATAAATGGTCACAGTACCGATGACTGCAGATACAATGGCTTGAATGATGAGTCGACAAATGTCGTCAGTGAAGATGAGGCCAGTCTTTACGAGCACGATATCGACCACATTGAAGTACATGCTGTGGAGCTGATACCCGAGGTTGTTCCGCCAAATGCCTCATTCAGGCAGTTATTGACACAACTCCCATAGAGTTTGAGCTGGATACAGGCTCTGCAGTGTCAGTCATAGGCTACCAGACGTGGAAAGCCTTGGGCAGTCCCAGTCTACAGGAAACACACCGTGCAGCAAAGGCCTACGGTGGTCAGCTGCTCAGATTCCGAGGTGTGCTGCAGACTGGGTAAAGTGGGGATCCAAACAGATCCTTACAAGATTGTTCGTCCTGAATATACCATCACCCTCAATTTGGGAAGAGAGTCGATCCAGATTCGATATGGATCTAGGACCAGTCTACCGTCACGGAATCCAAAGGACGGCTGAAGTTAAGGTGTTTGAGTGGGATTGATCATCCTACGCCCAATAGAGTATAACTCCGCCTCCCTGAACTTCGTTTTGACTGTTTTCCATTTTCCAAATTTGCACATTAGCGACTAAAAGTCGAGAAACCCAGTAATAAATCTGAGGTAAAGACAGAGAATCTTCAGCGCATAGCACCCACCAGTAGAGCTGGGGAGGACGCCCTCTAGTCTATTATTCAAGCTCTACTGAGACAGATTCTACCTAAGCGCGTATGAGTCAGAGCATAATCTCGTTTCTGATAAACAAGCTCTATTGAGACAGATTCGCTAGCCATAGAGCACAAGAGTCAGAGCATAAACTAGTTTCCAATTATTAGCTTACTCAGAAGCAAGGTGGAGGTAGACCACGTCCCCCACAGAACCGAATATCGGATATAGGAAGACGTAGGCGTTGCCGACTTCCAAGACTTTAATATATTGTGAAGACGCCTCTCATCTCACCCACACCCGTATGACATATTAGTCAAAGTTGTCTAGTGACACTGAAGATGATCACTAGGGGGAGAGTTGGGTAGAGAGTGAGAGAGCGCTGATCTACATTTAGTACACGTCGTCTACACGTCAACAAGATCAACAATTGGATTAGAAGAATTACAATAAAGGATAAGAAGATATGTATTGAAGAGACATTGATTCCTCGCCCCTCATTTCCCTCTACGGGCGAACGCTCGTCCCGGTCTATATAAAGACCGGGCTACCCCTCATTCCTCACTCTCGTCTGGAGATAAATCAGTTTTGTTGCCTCGCTCTCACTTTGCTTCCACTCGACAACCAACTAGAAGAGTAGTTCCTGACGCGCTTGAAAGTAAATGATCATCCTCCTCATCAAGAAAATAATTGAAATTATAACGACGCCAAGGTAAGATAGATTTAGGACACTTTTAGTTCTTTCAATGTTACGTGCGTTTACTTTCCAAAAGTGCAATATTGTCAATTTCAATGATTAATCGCTCGTCAATTTTTAATTCACTACTTGCACGGTCTTATTGAAAAGACGCGAAAAAAAGCATTGCCTACTGACTACCTACCACACCAGAGTAGTGAGCGAAATCAATCGAATTCGCCTTAAATTCTTTACTTGCGAGAAGCATTGGCTACTTTTTCAGAATCGCACGACTTCGGCAGTTGGATGACTCAAAGCGTGGGAGCAGGGCGAGATTCTACTACTACAAATGGAACAAAACGATTTCATTTGTGAGTAAATGTTTTATTTTTCCTATATCCGGTTAAGGATTTCGCTTTACAGTTGATTGACTACAAGTACCATCTCGGGACGGTCGATGCGATGCTCACGGCTGGAAATTGCTTATATCATTGTATAAGCATCAACACTAAAATCGAGTTTGATTTGTTTTATTGATTATGTACCTTTGATATTGATCGATAGTTAGCCTGTAGAATAGTCGTTACTTCGCTCTTACAATATGTCGTGAATTCGATATTTCTCTATTCATAATTGTTTTCACATTATTATTCCGGCTTGGGAGTGAATAAATCTTTTCGAAAGAGCCTCCTCATTTGCTTTATTTCGAAATCGTTGTAACGATTGTCTATACTTTGCCTACGAGAGTTGCATTTAACGAGTAAATTTTATAATATTTAATCTGACTTAAGTATATTGGCCAATAAAAGCTTGCACATTTTACTAGTGTGCGGTATTGCCTAAGATATTGAGGCCTCGTTATTAGTCAAGTGATTCGAATTTGCTGTTCTTTATTCTTCTTTGTTTTAATGGCCCCATGTTTCTCATGAATTTAATTGGTTTCTGCTGTCCACGTTTGTTCATTTCTGCCTCAATTCATACATGCTGTCCTCTTGCGAGATTCCAAATGCACAACAAGCTAAGCCTCGATGAAAACTTGTTAGTTAATTTTTCACTATTTTCCGATATTCTCCTCTCTTCTGTTAGGGACCCGCATTTCTATTCTCATTTTATTTAGTTTTCTTCCTTTAGAGACTTGTGAAGTGTGGCCTTCAAATAGTGTACAGTCACAGCAATTACGTTAGGATTCTCATCTTTTATTTATCACCGTTTTGCTTAGCATTTTTCACGTTTCGGTGATTATCTATCTTCCCATCGCAATTACCTACTTTTCTACTTTACTTTTCTACTTTTCATCTTTGTCAACCCAGTATTGAATCATCACTCCCTCATATTCCCTTGTTCATCCTCCTATAAATATTTAAATGTAATCCTTGCTCTTATATCGCTGATTATTAATCAATGTTATACTATCAATGTTTATAGTATCACGAATGGCCGCTCACTCCGGACGATCTACCGTGGCCCTCTGCGACCAGAATGAATAAGACGACTTCGACGAGTGAGAGGATTCGACATGAAGGAGGAAAACGACGACAACGTAAAGGTGACTTACCGATCGATAACTTACGATTACATGAGTGTGAACACTTCATTACTTTGTTTACCTTCTCAGAATTTATTTCCTCATTTATTATATCCTCTCATTTCTTGTAACTCATTATTTAGTGTGAATTTTCTCACAAGCCAATAACTTGCGAATTAAACTTGAAGTAAGTGCGACCTCAGTGTAAGTACATCGAATTTAGGCATATTTGCTTCACATTTCTGCTGCCGTTTTAATGGCATTCCTGCTAAATAATCCGCCCACTTTTGTCTTTTTAATCTCTTCCTTAAATTAGTTTGGTATTGAATTCTACTGCTACGTTTGCGTACGTTTCATTTATGCATGATAGCGATATCAATTTTGGAGAATTACTATCATAATATCCACTGAATTTACGTTTCATGAGTAACGTTAGTAATGGCCCTATTCGATCTATATTATTTAATAAATTAGATATTATTAATTAAATTTTATTTGCAGATGCACGTGAACAAGGTGGCGATCACTCTCAACAAGGACGGAACTTCTCATGCCGCGACCAAGGAATTTTAAAGCTAAGTTTTAGGATGTGGCGTGAGCTAGGAGCTCTGTCACGCGTGCTTTAGATGTGGCGTGAGCTAGGGCTCTGTCATGCGTGCTAAAAAATGTGGCGTGAGCTAGGAGCTCTGTCACGCGTGCTTTAGGATGTGGCGTGCTAGGAGCTCTGTCACGCGTGCTTTAGGATGTGGCGTGAGCTAGGAGCTCTGTCACGCGTGCTAAAAATGTGGCGTGAGCTAGGAGCTCTGTCATGCGTGCTAAAAAATGTGGCGTGAGCTAGGAGCTCTGTCACGCGTGCTAAAAATGTGGCGTGAGCTAGGAGCTCTGTCATGCGTGCTAAAAAATGTGGCGTGAGCTAGGAGCTCTGTCACGCGTGCTAAAAAATGTGCTTTAGGATGTGCGTGAGCTAGGAGCTCTGTCACGCGTGCTAAAAATGTGCTTTAGGATGTGGCGTGAGCTAGGGCTCTGTCACGCGTGCTAAAAAAATGTGGCGTGAGCTAGGAGCTCTGTCACGCGTGCTAAAAAATGTGGCGTGAGCTAGGAGCTCTGTCACGCGTGCTAAAAATGTGCTTTAGGATGTGGTGAGCTAGGAGCTCTGTCACGCGTGCTAAAAAAATGTGGCGTGAGCTAGGAGCTCTGTCACGCGTGCTAAAAATGTGGCGTGAGCTAGGAGCTCTGTCCACGCTTGCTAAAAAATGTGGCGTGAGCTAGGAGCTCTGTCACGCGTGCTAAAAAATGTGCTTTAGGATGTGGCGTGAGCTAGGAGCTCTGTCACGCGTGCTAAAAATGTGGCGTGAGCTAGAGCTCTGTCACGCGTGCTAAAAAATGTACTTTAGGATGTGCGTGAGCTAGGAGCTCTGTCCGCGTGCTAAAAATGTGGCGTGAGCTAGGAGCTCTGTCACGCGTGCTAAAAAATGTGCTTTAGGATGTGGCGTGAGCTAGGAGCTCTGTCACGCGTGCTAAAAAATGTGCTTTAGGATGTGCGTGAGCTAGGAGCTCTGTCACGCGTGCTAAAAAAAATGTGGCGTGAGCTAGGAGCTCTGTCACGCGTGCTAAAAATGTGGCGTGAGCTAGGAGCTCTGTCACGCGTGCTAAAAAATGTGGCGTGAGCTAGAGCTCTGTCACGCGTGCTAAAAAAATGTGGCGTGAGCTAGGAGCTCTGTCACGCGTGCTAAAAAATGTGGCGTGAGCTAGGAGCTCTGTCACGCTTGCTAAAAAATGTGGCGTGAGCTAGGAGCTCTGTCACGCGTGCTAAAAAATTGCTTTAGGATGTGGCGTGAGCTAGGAGCTCTGTCACGCGTGCTAAAAAAATGTGGCGTGAGCTAGGAGCTCTGTCACGCGTGCTAAAAAATGTGGCGTGAGCTAGGAGCTCTGTCCACGCGTGCTAAAAAATGTGATTTAGGATGTGCGTGAGCTAGGAGCTCTGTCACGCGTGCTAAAAAAATGTGGCGTGAGCTAGGAGCTCTGTCACGCGTGCTAAAAATGTGGCGTGAGCTAGGAGCTCTGTCACGCTTCTAGAAAATGTGGCGTGAGCTAGAGCTCTGTCACGCGTGCTAAAAATGTGCTTTAGGATGTGGCGTGAGCTAGGAGCTCTGTCACGCGTGCTAAAAAAATGTGGCGTGAGCTAGGAGCTCTGTCACGCGTGCTAAAAAATGTACTTTAGTGTGGCGTGAGCTAGAGCTACTGTCACGCGTGCTAAAAATGTGGCGTGAGCTAGGAGCTCTGTCACGCGTGCTAAAAATGTGCTTTGGATGTGGCGTGAGCTAGGAGCTCTGTCACGCGTGCTAAAAAAATGTGGCGTGAGCTAGAGCTCTGTCACGCGTGCTAAAAAATGTGCTTTAGGATGTGGCGTGAGCTAGGAGCTCTGTCACGCGTGCTAAAAAAATGTGGCGTGAGCTAGGAGCTCTGTCACGCGTGCTAAAAATGTGGCGTGAGCTAGGAGCTCTGTCACGCGTGCTAAAAAATGTGGCGTGAGCTAGGAGCTCTGTCACGCGTTGCTAAAAAAATGTGGCGTGAGCTAGGAGCTCTGTCACGCGTGCTAAAAAATGTGGCGTGAGCTAGGAGCTCTGTCACGCTTGCTAAAAAATGTGGCGTGAGCTAGGAGCTCTGTCACGCGTGCTATAAAATGTGCTTTAGGATGTGCGTGAGCTAGGAGCTCTGCCGCGCTGAAATAGTAACCAATATCTCTCTCACGAGAGGTATTGGTTACTATGTCAGAACCAGTTCAACTTCGGCGACTGGATGACTCAATCAGGACGACCTTCAATTGCGGACGACACGTGATGATTTCGTCGGTGAGTCAATGTTTTCGAAATCCTTTGTGAATAAAAAAATTCACTTTAAAGTTGAATGACTGGCCCCACTCGGACGCGTACCGTACTAAAGCGACTCCGCACTGCTTCAAGAGGTACGGTAGATTACGGTAAGTGATACAATCGTTATAGGGCAGGAACCAGTAGACTAGTGCCTGACGCGCTTGAATGTAAATGAACATCCTTTCTCACCAAGAAATAATTGAAATTATAACGGCGCCAAGGGTAAGATGGATTTAAGACACTTTAGTTCCTTCAATGTTTCGTGCGTTTACTTTCCACAAGTGAAATATTGTCACAAATTCAATGATTATGGAGAATCGCTCGTCAATTTTTAATCCACTACCTGCACAGCCTTATTGATAAATCCCCCACCCGAGTGAAATATTGAAAACTGCAATGATTAATGGGAGAATCGCTCGTCAATTTTTAATCCACTACCTGCACAGCCTTATTGATAAATCCCCCACTCGAGCCCAGGCCACTGACTGGGTTCGGGTGGCTGAAATAGTAACCAGTGCCTCTCTTACGAGAGTATTGGTTACTATTTCAGAACCAGTTCAACTTCGGCGACTGGATGACTCAATCAGACGATCTTCAATTGCGGGCGACACGTGATGATTTCGTCGGTGAGTTAATGTTTCGAATTCTTTTTGAATAAAAAATCACTTTATAGTTGGATGACTGTCCTCTTTCGGACGCGTACTGTACCAAAGGGACTCCACACTGCGTCAAGAGGTACGACTACGATAGGTGTACAATTATTATAGGGCGAGAAACCAGAAGAGTAGTTCCTGACGCGCTTGAAAGTAAATGATCATCCTCCTCATCAAGAAAATAATTGAAATTATAACGACGCCAAGGGTAAGATAGATTTAGGACACTTTTAGTTCTTTCAATGTTACGTGCGTTTACTTTCCAAAAGTGCAATATTGTCATTTCATGATTAATCGCTCGTCAATTTTTTAATTCACTACTTGCACGGTCTTATTGAAAAAGACGCGAAAAAAGCATTGCCTACTTGACTACCTACCACACCAGAGTAGTGAGCGAAATCAATCGAATTCGCCTTAAATTCTTTACTTGCGAGAAGCATGGCTACTTTTTCAGAATCAGCACGACTTCGGCAGTTGGATGACTCAAAGCGTGGGAGCGGGGCGAGATTCTACTACTACAAATGGAACAAACGATTTCATTTGTGAGTAAATGTTTATTTTTCCTATATCAGGTTAAGGATTTCGCTTTACAGTTGATTGACTACAATACCATCTCGGACGGTCGATGCGATGCTCAACGGCTGGAAATTGCTTATATCATTGTAGAAGCATCAACACTAAAATCGAGTTTGATTTGTTTTATATTGATTATGTACCTTGATATTGATCGATAGTTAGCCTGTAGAATAGTCGTTACTTCGCTCTTACAATATGTCGTGAATTCGATATTTCTCTATTCATAATTGTTTTCACATTATTATTCCGGCTTGGGAGTGAATAAAATCTTTTCGAAAGAGCCTCCTCATTTGCTTTATTTCGAAATCGTTTGTAACGATTGTCTATACTTTGCCTACGAAGTTGCATTTTAACGAGTAGAATTTTATAATATTTAATCTGACTTAAGTATATTGGCCAATAAAAGCAGTTGCACATTTTACTAGTGTGCGGTATTGCCTAAGATAATTGACGCCTCGTTATTAGTCAAAGTGATTCGAATTTGCTGTTCTTTATTCTTCTTTGTTTTAATGGCCCCAATGTTTCTCATGAATTTAATTGGTTCTGCTGTCCACGTTTGTTCATTTCTGCCTCAATTCATACATGCTGTCCTCTTGCGAGATTCCAAATGCACAAGCTAAGCCTCGATGAAAACTTGTTATTAATTTTTCACTATTTTCCGATATTCTCCTCTCTCTGTTAGGGACCCGCATTTCTATTCTCATTTATTTAGTTTCTTCCTTTAGAGACTTGTGAATGTTGTCCTTCAAATATGTAGTCACAGCAATTACGTTAGGATTCTCATCTTTTATTTATCACCGTTTTGCTTAGCATTTTTCACGTTTCGGTGATTATCTATCTTCCCATCGCAATTACCTACTTTTCTACTTTACTTTTCTACTTTTCATCTTTGTCAACCCAGTATTGAATCATCACTCCCTCATATTCCCTTGTTCATCTCCTATAAATATTTAAATGTAATCCTTGCTCTTATATCGCTGATTAATTAATCAAGTTATACTATCAATGTTTATAGTATCACGAATGCCGCTCACTCCCGGACGATCTACCGTGGCCCCTCTGCGACCAGAAATATAAGACGACTTCGACGAGTGAGAGGATTCGACATGAAGGAGGAAAACGACGACAACGTAAAGGTGACTTACCGATCGATAACTTACGATTACATGAGTGTGAACACTTCATTACTTTGTTTACCTTCTAGAAATTTATTTCCTCATTATTATATCCTCTCATTTCTTGTAACTCATTATTTAGTGTGAATTTTCTCACAAAGCCAATAATTGCGAATTAAACTTGAAGTAAGTGCGACCTCAGTGTAAGTACATCGAATTTAGGCATATTGCTTCACATTTCTGCTGCCGTTTTAATGGCATTCCTGCTAAATAATCCGCCCACTTTTGTCTTTTTAATCTCTTCCTTAAATTAGTTGGTATTGAATTCTACTGCTACGTTTGCGTACGTTTCATTTATGCATGATAGCGATATCAATTTGGAGAATTACTATCAATATCCACTGAATTTACGTTTCATGAGTAACGTTAGTAATGGCCCTATTCGATCTATATTATTTAATAAAATTAGATATTATTAAATTAAATTTTATTTGCAGATGCACGTGAACAAGGTGGCGATCACTCTCAACAAGGACGGAACTTCTCATGCCGACCAAGGAATTTTAAAGCTAAGTTTAGGATGTGGCGTGAGCTAGGAGCTCTGTCACGCGTGCTTTAGAATGTGGCGTGAGCTAGGAGCTCTGTCATGCGTGCTAAAAAATGTGGCGTGAGCTAGGAGCTCTGTCACGCGTGCTTTAGGATGTGGCGTGAGCTAGGAGCTCTGTCACGCGTGCTTTAGGATGTGGCGTGAGCTAGGAGCTCTGTCACGCGTGCTAAAAAATGTGGCGTGAGCTAGGAGCTCTGTCATGCGTGCTAAAAATGTGGCGTGAGCTAGGAGCTCTGTCACGCGTGCTAAAAATGTGGCGTGAGCTAGGAGCTCTGTCATGCGTGCTAAAAAATGTGGCGTGAGCTAGGAGCTCTGTCACGCGTGCTTTAATGTGGCGTGAGCTAGGAGCTCTGTCACGCGTGCTAAAAAAATGTGCGTGAGCTAGGAGCTCTGTCACGCGTGCTAAAAAATGTGGCGTGAGCTAGGAGCTCTGTCACGCGTGTTAAAAAATGTGGCGTGAGCTAGGAGCTCTGTCACGCGTGCTTTAGGATGTGGCGTGAGCTAGGAGCTCTGTCACGCGTGCTAAAAATGTGCTTTAGGAAGTGGCGTGAGCTAGGAGCTCTGTCACGCGTGCTAAAAAATGTGGCGTGAGCTAGGAGCTCTGTCACGCGTGCTTTAGGATGTGGCGTGAGCTAGGAGCTCTGTCACGCGTGCTAAAAATGTGGCGTGAGCTAGGAGCTCTGTCACGCGTGCTAAAAAAATGTGGCGTGAGCTAGGAGCTCTGTCACGCGTGCTTTAGGATGTGGCGTGAGCTAGGAGCTCTGTCACGCGTGCTAAAAATGTGGCGTGAGCTAGGAGCTCTGTCACGCGTGCTAAAAAATGTGCTTTAGGATGTGGCGTGAGCTAGGAGCTCTGTCACGCGTGCTAAAAAAATGTGGCGTGAGCTAGGAGCTCTGTCACGCGTGCTAAAAATGTGGCGTGAGCTAGGAGCTCTGTCACGCTTGCTAAAAATATGGCGTGAGCTAGGAGCTCTGTCACGCGTGCTAAAAATGTGCTTAGGATGTGGCGTGAGCTAGGAGCTCTGTCACGCGTGCTAAAAAATGTGGCGTGAGCTAGGAGCTCTGTCACGCGTGCTAAAAAATGTGGCGTGAGCTAGGAGCTCTGTCACGCGTGCTTTAGGATGTGGCGTGAGCTAGGAGCTCTGTCACGCGTGCTAAAAATGTGCTTTAGGATGTGGCGTGAGCTAGGAGCTCTGTCACGCGTGCTAAAAAATGTGGCGTGAGCTAGGAGCTCTGTCACGCGTGCTTTAGGATGTGGCGTGAGCTAGGAGCTCTGTCACGCGTGCTAAAAATGTGGCGTGAGCTAGGAGCTCTGTCACGCGTGCTAAAAAAGTGTGGCGTGAGCTAGGAGCTCTGTCACGCGTGCTTTAGGATGTGGCGTGAGCTAGGAGCTCTGTCACGCGTGCTGAAAAAATGTGGCGTGAGCTAGGAGCTCTGTCACGCTGCTAAAAAATGGGCGTGAGCTAGGAGCTCTGTCACGCGTGCTAAAATGTGCTTTAGGATGTGGCGTGAGCTAGGAGCTCTGTCACGCGTGCTAAAAAATGTGGCGTGAGCTAGGAGCTCTGTCACGCGTGCTAAAATGTGCTTTAGGATGTGGCGTGAGCTAGGAGCTCTGCCACGCGTGCTAAAAAAATGTGGCGTGAGCTAGGAGCTCTGTCACGCGTGCTAAAAATGTGCTTTATGTGTGGCGTGAGCTAGGAGCTCTGTCACGCGTGCTAAAAATGTGCTTTAGGATGTGGCGTGAGCTAGGAGCTCTGTCACGCGTGCTAAAAAAATGTGGCGTGAGCTAGGAGCTCTGTCACGCGTGCTAAAAAATGTGGCGTGAGCTAGGAGCTCTGTCACGCGTGCTAAAAATGTGCTTTAGGATGTGGCGTGAGCTAGGAGCTCTGTCACGCGTGCTAAAAAATGTGGCGTGAGCTAGGAGCTCTGTCACGCGTGCTAAAAAATGTGGCGTGAGCTAGGAGCTCTGTCACGCTGCTAAAAATGTGGCGTGAGCTAGGAGCTCTGTCACGCGTGCTAAAAAATGTGCTTTAGGATGTGGCGTGACTAGGAGCTCTGTCACGCGTGCTAAAAAATGTGGCGTGAGCTAGGAGCTCTGTCACGCGTGCTAAAAAATTACTGGATGTGGCGTGAGCTAGGAGCTCTGTCACGCGTGCTAAAAAATGTGGCGTGAGCTAGGAGCTCTGTCACGCGTGCTAAAAAATGTGCTTTAGGATGTGGCGTGAGCTAGGAGCTCTGTCACGCGTGCTAAAAAATGTGGGTGGCGTGAGCTAGGAGCTCTGTCACGCGTGCTAAAAAATGTGGCGTGAGCTAGGAGCTCTGTCACGCGTGCTAAAAATGTGGCGTGAGCTAGGAGCTCTGTCACGCGTGCTAAAAAAATGTGGCGTGAGCTAGGAGCTCTGTCACGCGTGCTAAAAAATTGGCGTGAGCTAGGAGCTCTGTCACGCGTGCTAAAAAATGTGCTTTAGGATGTGGCGTGAGCTAGGAGCTCTGTCACGCGTGCTAAAAAATGTGGCGTGAGCTAGGAGCTCTGTCACGCGTGCTAAAAAATGTGCTTTAGGATGTGGCGTGAGCTAGGAGCTCTGTCACGCGTGCTAAAAAATGTGGCGTGAGCTAGGAGCTCTGTCACGCGTGCTAAAAAATGTGGCGTGAGCTAGGAGCTCTGTCACGCGTGCTAAAAAATGTGGCGTGAGCTAGGAGCTCTGTCACGCGTGCTAAAAAATGTGATTTAGGATGTGGCGTGAGCTAGGAGCTCTGTCACGCGTGCTAAAAAAATGTGGCGTGAGCTAGGAGCTCTGTCACGCGTGCTAAAAAATGTGGCGTGAGCTAGGAGCTCTGTCACGCTGCTAAAAATGTGGCGTGAGCTAGGAGCTCTGTCACGCGGCTAAAAAAGTGCTTTAGGATGTGGCGTGAGCTAGGAGCTCTGTCACGCGTGCTAAAAAATGTGGCGTGAGCTAGGAGCTCTGTCACGCGTGCTAAAAAATGTGGCGTGAGCTAGGAGCTCTGTCACGCGTGCTAAAAAATGTGGCGTGAGCTAGGAGCTCTGTCACGCGTGCTAAAATGTGCTTTAGGATGTGGCGTGAGCTAGGAGCTCTGTCACGCGTGCTAAAAAAATGTGGCGTGAGCTAGGAGCTCTGTCACGCGTGCTAAAAACTAGGATGTGGCGTGAGCTAGGAGCTCTGTCACGCGTGCTAAAAAAAGTGGCGTGAGCTAGGAGCTCTGTCACGCGTGCTAAAAAATGTGGCGTGACTAGGAGCTCTGTCACGCGTGCTAAAAATGTGGCGTGAGCTAGGAGCTCTGTCACGCGTGCTAAAAAATGTGGCGTGAGCTAGGAGCTCTGTCACGCGTGCTAAAAAAATGTGGCGTGAGCTAGGAGCTCTGTCACGCGTGCTTTAGGATGTGGCGTGAGCTAGGAGCTCTGTCACGCGTGCTAAAAAATGTGGCGTGAGCTAGGAGCTCTGTCACGCTGCTAAAAAATGTGGCGTGAGCTAGGAGCTCTGTCACGCGTGCTAAAAAATGTGGCGTGAGCTAGGAGCTCTGTCACGCGTGCTAAAAAATGTGGCGTGAGCTAGGAGCTCTGTCACGCGTGCTAAAAATGTGCTTTAGGATGTGGCGTGAGCTAGGAGCTCTGTCACGCGTGCTAAAAAAATGTGGCGTGAGCTAGGAGCTCTGTCACGCGTGCTAAAAAATGTGCTTTAGGATGTGGCGTGAGCTAGGAGCTCTGTCACGCGTGCTAAAAAATGTAGGATGTGCGTGAGCTAGGAGCTCTGTCACGCGTGCTAAAAAAATGTGGCGTGAGCTAGGAGCTCTGTCACGCGTGCTAAAAAATGTGGCGTGAGCTAGGAGCTCTGTCACGCGTGCTAAAATGTGCTAGGATGTGGCGTGAGCTAGGAGCTCTGTCACGCGTGCTAAAAAAATGTGGCGTGAGCTAGGAGCTCTGTCACGCGTGCTAAAAAGTGGCGTGAGCTAGGAGCTCTGTCACGCTTGCTAAAATGTGGCGTGAGCTAGGAGCTCTGTCACGCGTGCTAAAAATGTGCTGGATGTGGCTGAGCTAGGAGCTCTGTCACGCGTGCTAAAAAATGTGGCGTGAGCTAGGAGCTCTGTCACGCGTGCTAAAAATTGTCTTAGGATGTGGCGTGAGCTAGGAGCTCTGTCACGCGTGCTAAAAATGTGGCGTGAGCTAGGAGCTCTGTCACGCGTGCTAAAAAATGTGCTTTAGGATGTGGCGTGAGCTAGGAGCTCTGTCACGCGTGCTAAAAAAATGTAGGATGTGGCGTGAGCTAGGAGCTCTGTCACGCGTGCTAAAAAAATGTGGCGTGAGCTAGGAGCTCTGTCACGCGTGCTAAAAAATGTGGCGTGAGCTAGGAGCTCTGTCACGCGTGCTAAAAAATGTGGCGTGAGCTAGGAGCTCTGTCACGCGTGCTAAAAAATGTGGCGTGAGCTAGGAGCTCTGTCACGCGTGCTAAAAAATGTGATTTAGGATGTGGCGTGAGCTAGGAGCTCTGTCACGCGTGCTAAAAAAATGTGGCGTGAGCTAGGAGCTCTGTCACGCGTGCTAAAAATGTGCTTTAGGATGTGCGTGAGCTAGGAGCTCTGTCACGCGTGCTAAAAAAAATGTGGCGTGAGCTAGGAGCTCTGTCACGCGTGCTAAAAAATGTGGCGTGAGCTAGGAGCTCTGTCACGCGTGCTAAAAATGTGGCGTGAGCTAGGAGCTCTGTCACGCGTGCTAAAAAATGTGATTTAGGATGTGGCGTGAGCTAGGAGCTCTGTCACGCGTGCTAAAAAATGTGGCGTGAGCTAGGAGCTCTGTCACGCGTGCTAAAAAATGTGGCGTGAGCTAGGCTCTGTCACGCTGCTAAAAATGTGGCGTGAGCTAGGAGCTCTGTCACGCGTGCTAAAAAATGTGCTTTAGGATGTGGCGTGAGCTAGGAGCTCTGTCACGCGTGCTAAAAAAATGTGGCGTGAGCTAGGAGCTCTGTCACGCGTGCTAAAAAATGTACTTTAGGATGTGGCGTGAGCTAGGAGCTCTGTCACGCGTGCTAAAAAATGTGGCGTGAGCTAGGAGCTCTGTCACGCGTGCTAAAAATGTGCTTTAGGATTGGCGTGAGCTAGGAGCTCTGTCACGCGTGCTAAAAAAATGTGGCGTGAGCTAGGAGCTCTGTCACGCGTGCTAAAAAATGTGCTTTAGGATGTGGCGTGAGCTAGGAGCTCTGTCACGCGTGCTAAAAAAATGTGGCGTGAGCTAGGAGCTCTGTCACGCGTGCTAAAAATGTGGCGTGAGCTAGGAGCTCTGTCACGCGTGCTAAAAAATGTGGCGTGAGCTAGGAGCTCTGTCACGCGTGCTAAAAAATGTGGCGTGAGCTAGGAGCTCTGTCACGCGTGCTAAAAAATGTGGCGTGAGCTAGGAGCTCTGTCACGCTGCTAAAAAATGTGGCGTGAGCTAGGAGCTCTGTCACGCGTGCTAAAAATGTGCTTTAGGATGTGGCGTGAGCTAGGAGCTCTGTCACGCGTGCTAAAAAAAATGTGGCGTGAGCTAGGAGCTCTGTCACGCGTGCTAAAAATGTGGCGTGAGCTAGGAGCTCTGTCACGCGTGCTAAAAAATGTGATTTGGATGTGGCGTGAGCTAGGAGCTCTGTCACGCGTGCTAAAAATGTGCTTTAGGATGTGGCGTGAGCTAGGAGCTCTGTCACGCGTGCTAAAAAATGTGGCGTGAGCTAGAGCTCTGTCACGCGTGCTAAAATGTACTTTAGGATGTGGCGTGAGCTAGGAGCTCTGTCACGCGTGCTAAAAAATGTGGCGTGAGCTAGGAGCTCTGTCACGCGTGCTAAAAATGTGCTTTAGGATGTGGCGTGAGCTAGGAGCTCTGTCACGCGTGCTAAAAAATGTGGCGTGAGCTAGGAGCTCTGTCACGCGTGCTAAAAATGTGCTTTAGGATGTGGCGTGAGCTAGGAGCTCTGTCACGCGTGCTAAAAAAATGTGGCGTGAGCTAGGAGCTCTGTCCCACGTGCTAAAAAATGTGGCGTGAGCTAGGAGCTCTGTCACGCGTGCTAAAAAAAGTGGCGTGAGCTAGGAGCTCTGTCACGCGTGCTAAAAATGTGGCGTGAGCTAGGAGCTCTGTCACGCTTGCTAAAAAATGTGGCGTGAGCTAGGAGCTCTGTCACGCGTGCTATAAAATGTGCTTTAGGATGTGGCGTGAGCTAGGAGCTCTGTCACGCGTGCTAAAAAAAATGTGGCGTGAGCTAGGAGCTCTGTCACGCGTGCTAAAAAATGTGGCGTGAGCTAGGAGCTCTGTCACGCGGCTAAAAATGTGATTTAGGATGTGGCGTGAGCTAGGAGCTCTGTCACGCGTGCTAAAAAATGTGGCGTGAGCTAGGAGCTCTGTCACGCGTGCTAAAAAATGTGGCGTGAGCTAGGAGCTCTGTCACGCTTGCTAGAAAATGTGGCGTGAGCTAGGAGCTCTGTCACGCGTGCTAAAAATGTGCTTTAGGATGTGGCGTGAGCTAGGAGCTCTGTCACGCGTGCTAAAAAAATGTGGCGTGAGCTAGGACTCTGTCACGCGTGCTAAAAAATGTACTTTAGGATGTGGCGTGAGCTAGGAGCTCTGTCACGCGTGCTAAAAAATGTGGCGTGAGCTAGGAGCTCTGTCACGCGTGCTAAAAGTGCTTTGGATGTGGCGTGAGCTAGGAGCTCTGTCACGCGTGCTAAAAAAATGTGGCGTGAGCTAGGAGCTCTGTCACGCGTGCTAAAAATGTGCTTTAGGATGTGGCGTGAGCTAGGAGCTCTGTCACGCGTGCTAAAAAAATGTGGCGTGAGCTAGGAGCTCTGTCACGCGTGCTAAAAAATGTGGCGTGAGCTAGGAGCTCTGTCACGCGTGCTAAAAAATGTGGCGTGAGCTAGGAGCTCTGTCACGCGTGCTAAAAAAATTGTGCGTGAGCTAGGAGCTCTGTCACGCGTGCTAAAAAATGTGGCGTGAGCTAGAGCTCTGTCACGCTTGCTAAAAAATGTGGCGTGAGCTAGGAGCTCTGTCACGCGTGCTATAAAATGGCTTTAGGATGTGGCGTGAGCTAGGAGCTCTGCCGCGCTGAAATAGTAACCAATTCTCTCTCACGAGAGGTATTGGTTACTATGTCAGAACCAGTTCAACTTCGGCGCGACTGGATGACTCATCAGGACGACCTTCAATTGCGGACGACACGTGATGATTTCGTCGGTGAGTCAATGTTTTCGAAATCCTTTGTGAATAAAAAAATTCACTTTAAAGTTGAATGACTGGGCCCACTCGGACGCGTACCGTACTAAAGCGACTCCGCACTGCTTCAGAGGTACGGTAGATTACGGTAGAGGTGATACAATCGTTTATAGGGCAGGAAACCAGTAGACTAGTGCCTGACGCGCTGAATGTAAATGAACATCCTTTCTCACCAAGAAAATAATTGAAATTATAACGGCGCCAAGGGTAGATGGATTTAAGACACCTTTAGTTCCTTCAATGTTTCGTGCGTTTACTTTCCACAAGTGAAATATTGTCAAATTCAATGATTAATGGGAGAATCGCTCGTCAATTTTTAATCCACTACCTGCACAGCCTTATTGATAAATCCCCCACCCGAGTGAAATTGAAAACTGCAATGATTAATGGGAATCGCTCGTCAATTTTTAATCCTACCTGCACAGCCTTATTGATAAATCCCCCACTCGAGCACCAGGCCACTGACTGGGTTCGGGTGGCTGAAATAGTAACCAGTGCCTCTCTTACGAGAGGTTATTGGTTACTATTTCAGAACCAGTTCAACTTCCGACTGGATGACTCAATCAGACGATCTTCATTGCGGGCGACACGTGATGATTTCGTCGGTGAGTTATGTTTTCGAATTCTTTTGTGAATAAAAAAATCACTTTATAGTTGTGACTGTCCTCTTTCGGACGCGTACTGTACCAAAGGGACTCCACACTGGGTCAAGAGGTACGGTAGACTACGATAGAGGTGGTACAATTATTATAGGGCGAGAAACCAGAAGTAGTTTCCTGACGCGCTTGAAAGTAATGATCATCCTCCTCATCAAGAAATAATTGAAATTATAACGACGCCAAGGTAAGATAGATTTAGGACACTTTAGTTCTTTCAGTTACGTGCGTTTACTTTCCAAAGTGCAATATTGTCAATTTCAATGATTAATCGCTTCGTCAATTGTTAATTCACTACTTGCACGGTCTTATGAAAAGACGCGAAAAAAAGCATTGCCTACTTGACTACCTACCACACCAGAGTAGTGAGCGAAATCATCGAATTCGCCTTAATTCTTTACTTGCGAGAAGCATTGGCTACTTTTTCAGATCAGCACGACTTCGGCAGTTGGATGACTCAAAGCGTGGGAGCAGGCGAGATTCTACTACTACAAATGGAACAAAACGATTTCATTTGTGAGTAAATGTTTTATTTTCCTATATCAGGTTAAGGATTTCGCTTTACAGTTGATTGACTACAAGTACCATCTCGGGACGGTCGATGCGATGCTCAACGGCTGGAAATTGCTTATATCATTGTAGAAGCATCAACACTAAATCGAGTTTGATTTGTTTTATTGATTATGTACCTTTGATATTGATCGATAGTTAGCCTGTAGAATAGTCGTTACTTCGCTCTTACAATATGTCGTGAATTCGATATTTCTCTATTCATATTGTTTTCACATTATTATTCCGGCTTGGGAGTGAATAAATCTTTTCGAAAGAGCCTCCTCATTTGCTTTATTTCGAAATCGTTTGTAACGATTGTCTATACTTTGCCTACGAGAGTTGCATTTTTAACGAGTAGAATTTTATAATTTTAATCTGACTTAAGTATATTGGCCAATAAAAGCAGTTGCACATTTTACTAGTGTGAGGTATTGCCTAAGATAATTGAGGCCTCGTTATTAGTCAAAGTGATTCGAATTTGCTGTTCTTTATTCTTCTTTGTTTTAATGGCCCCAATGTTTCTCATGAATTTAATTGGTTCTGCTGCTGTCCACGTTTGTTCATTTCTGCCTCAATTCATACATGCTGTCCTCTTGCGAGATTCCAAATGCACAACAAGCTAAGCCTCGATGAAAACTTGTTAGTTAATTTTTCACTATTTTCCGATATTCTCCTCTCTTCTGTAGGGACCCGCATTTCTATTCTCATTTTATTTAGTTTCTTCCTTTAGAGACTTGTGAAGTGTGGCCTTCAAATAGTGTAGTCACAGCAATTACGTTAGGATTCTCATCTTTTATTTATCACCGTTTTGCTTAGCATTTTCACGTTTCGGTGATTATCTATCTTCCCATCGCAATTACCTACTTTTCTACTTTACTTTTCTACTTTTCATCTTTGTCAACCCAGTATTGATCATCACTCCCTCATATTCCCTTGTTCATCCTCCTATAAATATTTAAATGTAATCCTTGCTCTTATCGCTGATTAATTAATCAATGTTATACTATCAATGTTTATAGTATCACGAATGGCCGCTCACTCCCGGACGATCTACCGTGGCCCCTCTGCGACCAGAATGAATAAGACACTTCGACGAGCGAGAGGATTCGACATGAAGGAGGAAAACGACGACAACGTAAAGTGACTTACCGATCGATAACTTACGATTACATGAGTGTGAACACTTCATTACTTTGTTTACCTTCTCAGAAATTTATTTCCTCATTTATTATATCCTCTCATTTCTTGTAACTCATTATTTAGTGTGAATTTTCTCACAAAGCCAATAACTTGCGAATTAAACTTGAAGTAAGTGCGACCTCAGTGTAAGTACATCGAATTTAGGCATATTTGCTTCACATTTCTGCTGCCGTTTTAATGGCATTCCTGCTAATAATCCGCCCACTTTTGTCTTTTTAATCTCTTCCTTAAATTAGTTGGTATTGAATTCTACTGCTACGTTTGCGTACGTTTCATTTATGCATGATAGCGATATCAATTTTGGAGAATTACTATCATAATATCCACTGAATTTACGTTTCATGAGTAACGTTAGTAATGGCCCTATTCGATCTATATTATTTAATAAAATTAGATATTATTAATTAAATTTTATTTGCAGATGCACGTGAACAAGGTGGCGATCACTCTCAACAAGGACGAACTTCTCATGCCGACCAAGGAATTTTAAAGCTAAGTTTAGGATGTGGCGTGAGCTAGGAGCTCTGTCACGCGTGCTTTAGAATGTGGCGTGAGCTAGGAGCTCTGTCATGCGTGCTAAAAAATGTGGCGTGAGCTAGGAGCTCTGTCACGCGTGCTTTGGATGTGGCGTGAGCTAGGAGCTCTGTCACGCGTGCTTTAGGATGTGGCGTGAGCTAGAGCTCTGTCACGCGTGCTAAAAATGTGGCGTGAGCTAGGAGCTCTGTCATGCGTGCTAAAAATGTGGCGTGAGCTAGGAGCTCTGTCACGCGTGCTTTAGGATGTGGCGTGAGCTAGGAGCTCTGTCACGCGTGCTTTAGGATGTGGCGTGAGCTAGGAGCTCTGTCACGCGTGCTAAAAATGTGGCTGAGCTAGGAGCTCTGTCACGCGTGCTTTAGGATGTGCGTGAGCTAGGAGCTCTGTCACGCGTGCTTTAGGATGTGGCGTGAGCTAGGAGCTCTGTCACGCGTGCTAAAAATGTGGCGTGAGCTAGGAGCTCTGTCACGCGTGCTAAAAATGTGGCGTGAGCTAGGAGCTCTGTCACGCGTGTTAAAAAAATGTGGCGTGAGCTAGGAGCTCTGTCACGCGTGCTTTAGGATGTGGCGTGAGCTAGGAGCTCTGTCACGCGTGCTAAAAATGTGCTTTAGGATGTGGCGTGAGCTAGGAGCTCTGTCACGCGTGCTAAAAAATGTGGCGTGAGCTAGGAGCTCTGTCACGCGTGCTTTAGGATGTGGCGTGAGCTAGGAGCTCTGTCACGCGTGCTAAAAATGTGCTTTAGGATGTGCGTGAGCTAGGAGCTCTGTCACGCGTGCTAAAAAATGTGCTTTAGGATGTGCGTGAGCTAGGAGCTCTGTCACGCGTGCTAAAAAATGTGGCGTGAGCTAGGAGCTCTGTCACGCGTGCTAAAAATGTGCTTTAGGATGTGGCGTGAGCTAGGAGCTCTGTCACGCGTGCTAAAAATGTGCTTTAGATGTGGCGTGAGCTAGGAGCTCTGTCACGCGTGCTAAAAAAATGTGGCGTGAGCTAGGAGCTCTGTCACGCGTGCTAAAAAATGTGCTTTAGGATGTGGCGTGAGCTAGGAGCTCTGTCACGCGTGCTAAAAAAATGTGGCGTGAGCTAGGAGCTCTGTCACGCGTGCTAAAAAAGTGGCGTGAGCTAGGAGCTCTGTCACGCGTGCTAAAAAATGTGGCGTGAGCTAGGAGCTCTGTCACGCGTGCTAAAAAATGTGGCGTGAGCTAGGAGCTCTGTCACGCTTGCTAAAATGTGGCGTGAGCTAGGAGCTCTGTCACGCGTGCTAAAAATGTGCTTTAGGATGTGGCGTGAGCTAGGAGCTCTGTCACGCGTGCTAAAAAAATGTGGCGTGAGCTAGGCTCTGTCACGCGTGCTAAAAATGTGGCGTGAGCTAGGAGCTCTGTCACGCGTGCTAAAAATGTGCTTGGATGTGGCGTGAGCTAGGAGCTCTGTCACGCGTGCTAAAAAATGTGGCGTGAGCTAGGAGCTCTGTCACGCGTGCTAAAAATGTGCTTTAGGATGGGCGTGAGCTAGGAGCTCTGTCACGCGTGCTAAAAAAATGTGGCGTGAGCTAGGAGCTCTGTCACGCGTGCTAAAAAAATGTGGCGTGAGCTAGGAGCTCTGTCACGCGTGCTAAAAAATGTGGCGTGAGCTAGGAGCTCTGTCACGCGTGCTAAAAAATGTGGCGTGAGCTAGGAGCTCTGTCACGCGTGCTAAAAAAATGTGGCGTGAGCTAGGAGCTCTGTCACGCGTGCTAAAAAAATGTGGCGTGAGCTAGGAGCTCTGTCACGCTTGCTAAAAAATGTGGCGTGAGCTAGGAGCTCTGTCACGCGTGCTAAAAAATGTGCTTTAGATGTGGCGTGAGCTAGGAGCTCTGTCACGCGTGCTAAAAAATGTGGCGTGAGCTAGGAGCTCTGTCACGCGTGCTAAAAATGTGCTTTAGGATGTGGCGTGAGCTAGGAGCTCTGTCACGCGTGCTAAAAAATGTGGCGTGAGCTAGGAGCTCTGTCACGCGTGCTAAAATGTGCTTTAATGTGGCGTGAGCTAGGAGCTCTGTCACGCGTGCTAAAAAATGTACTTTAGGATGTGGCGTGAGCTAGGAGCTCTGTCACGCGTGCTAAAAAAATGTGGCGTGAGCTAGAGCTCTGTCACGCGTGCTAAAATGTGGCGTGAGCTAGGAGCTCTGTCACGCGTGCTAAAAAATGTGGCGTGAGCTAGGAGCTCTGTCACGCGTGCTAAAAAAATGCTTTAGGATGTGGCGTGAGCTAGGAGCTCTGTCACGCGTGCTAAAAAAATGGCGTGAGCTAGGAGTCTCTGTCACGCGTGCTAAAAATGTGCTTTAGGATGTGGCGTGAGCTAGGAGCTCTGTCACGCGTGCTAAAAATGTGGCGTGAGCTAGGAGCTCTGTCACGCGTGCTAAAAAATGTGGCGTGAGCTAGGAGCTCTGTCACGCGTGCTTTAGGATGGGCGTGAGCTAGGAGCTCTGTCACGCGTGCTAAAAATGTGGCGTGAGCTAGGAGCTCTGTCACGCGTGCTAAAAAATGTGGCGTGAGCTAGGAGCTCTGTCACGCGTGCTTTAGGAGGATGTGGCTGAGCTAGGAGCTCTGTCACGCGTGCTAAAAATGTGGCGTGAGCTAGGAGCTCTGTCACGCGTGCTAAAAAATGTGGCGTGAGCTAGGAGCTCTGTCACGCTTGCTAAAAATGTGGCGTGAGCTAGGAGCTCTGTCACGCGTGCTAAAAAATGTGCTTTAGGATGTGGCGTGAGCTAGGAGCTCTGTCACGTGCTAAAAAAATGTGGCGTGAGCTAGGAGCTCTGTCACGCGTGCTAAAAAATGTGCTTAGGATGGGCTTGAGCTAGGAGCTCTGTCACGCGTGCTAAAAAAATGTGGCGTGAGCTAGGAGCTCTGTCACGCGTGCTAAAAATGTGCTTTAGGATGTGGCGTGAGCTAGAGCTCTGCCCGCGTGCTAAAAAAATGTGGCTGAGCTAGGAGCTCTGTCACGCGTGCTAAAAAATGTGCTTTAGGATGTGCGTGAGCTAGGAGCTCTGTCACGCGTGCTAAAAAATGTGCTTTAGGATTGGCGTGAGCTAGGAGCTCTGTCACGCGTGCTAAAAAAAATGTGGCGTGAGCTAGGAGCTCTGTCACGCGTGCTAAAAAATGTGGCGTGAGCTAGGAGCTCTGTCACGCGTGCTAAAAATGTGCTTTAGGATGTGGCGTGAGCTAGGAGCTCTGTCACGCGTGCTAAAAAAATGTGGCGTGAGCTAGGCTCTGTCACGCGTGCTAAAAAATGTGGCGTGAGCTAGGAGCTCTGTCACGCTTGCTAAAAATGTGGCGTGAGCTAGGAGCTCTGTCACGCGTGCTAAAAAATGTGCTTTAGGATGTGGCGTGAGCTAGGAGCTCTGTCACGCGTGCTAAAAAATGTGGCGTGAGCTAGGAGCTCTGTCACGCGTCTAAAAAATGTACTTAGGATGTGGCGTGAGCTAGGAGCTCTGTCACGCGTGCTAAAAAATTGTGGCGATGAGCTAGGAGCTCTGTCACGCGTGCTAAATGTGCTTTAGGATGTGGCGTGAGCTAGGAGCTCTGTCACGCGTGCTAAAAAAAATGTGGCGTGAGCTAGGAGCTCTGTCACGCGTGCTAAAAAATGTGCTTTAGGATGTGGCGTGAGCTAGGAGCTCTGTCACGCGTGCTAAAAAAAATGTGGCGTGAGCTAGGAGCTCTGTCACGCGTGCTAAAAATGTGGCGTGAGCTAGGAGCTCTGTCACGCGTGCTAAAAAAATGTGTCGTGAGCTAGAGCTCTGTCACGCGTGCTAAAAAATGTGGCGTGAGCTAGGAGCTCTGTCACGCTTGCTAAAAAATGTGGCGTGAGCTAGGAGCTCTGTCACGCGTGCTAAAAATGTGCGTTTAGGATGTGGCGTGACTAGGAGCTCTGTCACGCGTGCTAAAAAAATGTGGCGTGGCTAGGAGCTCTGTCACGCGTGCTAAAAATGTGGGCGTGAGCTAGGAGCTCTGTCACGCGTGCTAAAAATGTTGCTTTAGGATGTGGCGTGAGCTAGGAGCTCTGTCACGCGTGCTAAAAAATGTACTTTAGGATGTGGCGTGAGCTAGGAGCTCTGTCACGCGTGCTAAAAAAATGTGGCGTGAGCTAGGAGCTCTGTCACGCGTGCTAAAAATGTGGCGTGAGCTAGGAGCTCTGTCACGCGTGCTAAAAAATGTGGCGTGAGCTAGAGCTCTGTCACGCGTGCTAAAAAATGTGGGCGTGAGCTAGGAGCTCTGTCACGCGTGCTAAAAAATGTGGCGTGAGCTAGGAGCTCTGTCACGCGTGCTTTAGGATGTGGCGTGAGCTAGGAGCTCTGTCACGCGTGCTAAAAAATGTGGCGTGACCTAGGAGCTCTGTCACGCGTGCTAAAAAAATGTGGCGTGAGCTAGGAGCTCTGTCCGCTTGCTAAAAATGTGGCGTGAGCTAGGAGCTCTGTCACGCGTGCTAAAAAAATGTGCTTTAGGATGTGGCGTGAGCTAGGAGCTCTGTCACGCGTGCTAAAAAAATGTGGCGTGAGCTAGGAGCTCTGTCACGCGTGCTAAAAAAATGTGCTTTAGGATGTGGCTTGAGCTAGGAGCTCTGTCACGCGTGCTAAAAAAATGTGGCGTGAGCTAGGAGCTCTGTCACGCGTGCTAAAAATGTGCTTTAGGATGTGGCGTGAGCTAGGAGCTCTGCCACGCGTGCTAAAAAAAATGTGGCGTGAGCTAGGAGCTCTGTCACGCGTGCTAAAAAATGTGCTTTAGGATGTGGCGTGAGCTAGGAGCTCTGTCACGCGTGCTAAAAATGTGCTTTAGGATGTGGCGTGAGCTAGGAGCTCTGTCACGCGTGCTAAAAAAATGTGGCGTGAGCTAGGAGCTCTGTCACGCGTGCTAAAAATGTGCGTGAGCTAGCTCTGTCACGCGTGCTAAAAAAATGTGCTTTAGGATGTGGCGCGTGAGCTAGGAGCTCTGTCACGCGTGCTAAAAAAATGTGGCGTGAGCTAGGAGCTCTGTCACGCGTGCTAAAAAATGTGGCGTGAGCTAGGAGCTCTGTCACGCTTGCTAAAAAATGTGGCGTGAGCTAGGAGCTCTGTCACGCGTGCTAAAAAATGTGCTTTAGGATGTGGCGTGAGCTAGGAGCTCTGTCACGCGTGCTAAAAAAATGTGGCGTGAGCTAGGAGCTCTGTCACGCGTGCTAAAAAATGTACTTTAGGATGTGGCGTGAGCTAGGAGCTCTGTCACGCGTGCTAAAAATGTGGCGTGAGCTAGGAGCTCTGTCACGCGTGCTAAAAAAAATGTGGCGTGAGCTAGGAGCTCTGTCACGCGTGCTAAAAAATGTGCTTTAGGATGTGGCGTGAGCTAGGAGCTCTGTCACGCGTGCTAAAAAAAATGTGGCGTGAGCTAGGAGCTCTGTCACGCGTGCTAAAAAATGTGGCGTGAGCTAGGAGCTCTGTCCACGCGTGCTAAAAAAATGTGGCGTGAGCTAGGAGCTCTGTCGCGTGCTAAAAATGTGGCGTGAGCTAGGAGCTCTGTCACGCTTGCTAAAAAATGTGGCGTGAGCTAGGAGCTCTGTCACGCGTGCTAAAAATGTGCTTTAGGATGTGGCGTGAGCTAGGAGCTCTGTCACGCGTGCTAAAAAAATGTGGCGTGAGCTAGGAGCTCTGTCACGCGTGCTAAAAAATGTGGCGTGAGCTAGGAGCTCTGTCACGCGTGCTAAAATGTGCTTTAGGATGTGGCGTGAGCTAGGAGCTCTGTCACGCGTGCTAAAAAATGTGGCGTGAGCTAGGAGCTCTGTCACGCGTGCTAAAAAATGTGCTTTAGGATGTGGCGTGAGCTAGGAGCTCTGTCACGCGTGCTAAAAAAATGTGGCGTGAGCTAGGAGCTCTGTCACGCGTGCTAAAAAATGTGGCGTGAGTAGGAGCTCTGTCACGCGTGCTAAAAAATGTGGCGTGAGCTAGGAGCTCTGTCACGCGTGCTAAAAATGTGCTTTAGGATGTGGCGTGAGCTAGGAGCTCTGTCACGCGTGCTAAAAAATGTGGCGTGAGCTAGAGCTCTGTCACGCGTGCTAAAAAAATGTGGCGTGAGCTAGAGGCTCTGTCACGCGTGCTAAAAAATGTGGCGTGAGCTAGGAGCTCTGTCACGCGTGCTAAAAAATGTGGCGTGAGCTAGGAGCTCTGTCACGCGTGCTAAAAATGTGGCGTGAGCTAGGAGCTCTGTCACGCGTGCTAAAAAATGTGGCGTGAGCTAGGAGCTCACGCCACATTTTTTTTTCACACAATCTTCCTGATTCTGACGACGCCGAGCTATCAGTCATCGCTCATGTACCGTATCTTTCATCGTAGTACCGCTCTGATTTTTTTTGCGAATTTAAAAATAATATGCACTTTCCAGATGCTCTAACCATTCACGTAAAAGCTCTGTGGCCCACACAATCGTTCCAAAACGACAATCATTAAATTTTAGCATCACTAAACAATAAAGATTTTTCCGATTTCATTAATCTACTTGCACGCCATTCACGTTCATTGTGCGAGACTTGTAACGCCATCAAGACGTTTTATTACTTTTTCTGCTCTCATTTTTCCTGGTAGGCTAATTCCGATAGCATTACGCAAAGAGAACTCTATCTGCATTGCCGATATCAGATCTAATTATTCCTGGATCCTGGAAAACGAGCAAATATCATCTGGAAATAATGGAGGCATGTGTAGTAGGACGGTTTTGCGAAATATCCCATTTAATTCCGTCACCTTTCTACATTGCATTGTGATTTTTTCGTGAATTGTCAAAATTAACTGCAGTTCTAGGTTTTTTTCAAATTTGTAAATATGGATAAAAAATGTTTACAAATGCCAGCTTCAAATCCAATATCTATGAAATAATCTTCGTACAAATTCGTAACTCTCACGTTTTCTTTGTTTTCACTCAGAAGCAGGTGATTTTATTCATCCTATGGATTTTCTTAAATGAAGAGGCAGGTGGAACTACCACTTGATATGGACGTCTTAGCTGGAATTACGATCTCTTATCGTCAGAAAAGGGAGAGGTAAGTGAAATGAAGATAGTTTTTTTTGCCAAACTTGTAGCGTCGTTGCGAATTTTAGTTTCGTTTGTGAACGAAATTGTCAATGCCCTAATTTTTAAATTTTCTAGTTCCGAGAAAGGAAAATGCGAATTTTTTTTTTGCTCATTTTTGCCTTAGTTCTTATTACCAGCAACAAAATTGCGTGTTGATAGCTATGATTGATTTCCAATGGTGTACAGTAATGGAAAAGTTCACTTTTTAGTTAATGGACTTTTCTGACGAGTTTGAGAGAGAGCTTTGGTTACTGTAGGATGGTGAGAATTTTCAGCATTTCACCCGCTCTACTGTCGTTGATTTTTAGCATTTCGCCCGCTCTACTGTCGTTGATTTTTATTGGTTCTGTCGCTTTCGCCATTGATTATCCTACTATTTCTAGCAGCACAAAATGGCCAACCTAACACTAGATTTCTTCTGGATAAATTTCATGCCCATCTACAACATGTAATCGGTAATGTTCTTTTTGATGTAATGTTTTAACGAAAACATTTTAGGAGCACTAACTGCCTTTCTTAGCGCGATCGTTATATATTTAATGGTCACGAAAAACCCCGGAATCGGGAAAGCCGCTAGCGCGTTATTTGATATTTATGCAGGCAAGTCGAATTATAAGAAGTCACTGCCTGGATTTTGGAAAGTGGCATTCTTTAATAACTTACCTAAAAATTAGATGTTTTTTCCAGCTCAGTATCTTTGCTGGATTTTTGCTGGGGTTTTCTCGTCGCTCCCGTTGTCCTGTTACCGCTGACAGCAACGGTATGCACGGAATTATCTGTGGAACGGAATCAAGTCGGCATGGGGAACAGTGAGCATTTTCAGCATTTCGTCTGCTCTTTCGCATCTCTGTCCTGTGCGAGATTTGTTAGGATTGGAATTGAGTGAACGGCCCAACAACCGTTCAGCCCGTTGACAAAGTATCATTGTGTTAGTAGAGAAATATGGGGACAGGATCAAATTAGCGAAAAAAACCCGAATATTTGCAGGTACTGTTATTTCAATTCAACATTCAAGTCGCACTCATGGTTACGTTCACGCTGCACTACAAGTACCTGACGATAGTGCGGATGACGAATCATAGGGAAATCACGGTGATCTTTCTTTTTAATCAGAAGAATATAATGTAAATAATATCGTTTCAGGTCATCGAGAAAGTAGCCATTCGTGTGTTCTTCTGGATTGTGCTGGAACTGCCCGTTGCGGGCATAATCATAGCGGGTGCGAGTCAAAGGAGTTGTACCTGTTCCTCTTAGACGAGGTTAATTGTTTTCACAACTTTACCTACGATGAGAGAACTCAACCGTAGTGGGATGGGCAGAAGATATTTACGAATGAACGATTTCTATACTTTCAGAAACAGTTCACGCTAGCGGAAATGTTCGAAACTAATAGTAATCTGCGTGGAATGGCCTACTACATTCCTCGATTTCTCTGGATTCCAATAACGTTAGCTGCTCTTGTGATTATGGTGAGCTCAACTAACAATATTTTTAGAATAGATACACTTTGTCACAATCTATCGTGTACAAAGACTAGCTCTGCGCTGAATGCATCTTCAGGAAAACTGTCCAAATACTAGAAAGAAATACAGGAACTAATTTAAAAAAAAGAAATTAATTACTACAGTTGCAGGCAATGGTGGTTGTGGTGACTGGATGTGTTTATTTCGTAGGACGGACTCTGATCATGCTGTCACAAGGTAAGTACATTTATGTTGCGTTTTAGCTCAGTAAAAAAAAAAATGAATATTCTCCTAAGCGATAAATGATTGTAGATTTCTATTGATTTTTCACTTTTTTTTTTAGGAAAATGCTCCAATATTTAGGCAGCTGCATGAGCGATCGAACGCGAATAATGCAGCGAGGCCTCGTGCGAACGCTCGTCATGCAGGTTTAATTAACTTTTTAAAGGTTAAATTTTAAAAACAAGTATAAAATTTAAAGCTCACCGTCCCTCTCGTCATTCAAATCGTCCCTATCTTCATAGCGGTCGCTGCCATGATTACGATGTGGGCAAGTCCCGGTATATGTTAATCATAATATATTTATTTTAGTTAATTTAATTTTTTTTAAATGTTATCAGGCTCAATGAACTTCATGCTATGTTTGATGCTGTGTCACTCCAGTTTTCATACTGTATTTTTGATAATGACGACGCCAAGTTATCGAGCGGCTTTTATGTCAGCAATTTCGTTAATGAAATAGTATTCATAAAATAAAATATAAATACATTCAGGTGCTCGACAACACAGCGAAAGGAGACCATGATCAATTCTAAAGCGAGTCTCGTAAAATAGGATGAATAAACTAATTTCCTGAATCAAATCGAGAAGAAGAGGCTTACCAAAAAAAATTTGAAAATAAACATGAATGCTATGAGCAGGTGGGAGGCCCAAATATCTAGAACTGTCTACCTTTCGTTTTGTCATAACGTGATCATTTATTGTTTTTGTTCTCGTTTGTTGTGCCAAATAAGAAACTGATTTTATGATAATGCATGGGTATTAATTAGAGTTCGCAATACGGGGCGGGTAATTCGGTCTCGTCGCGGGTCGAGAGCGCGGCGAATGAAGAATGAGGCGACCCGACCGGCCCCTTTCGAATCGCGCAATTACCCGATACCGGAGAACTTTAGACAGCTGTAACTCAGACCAAATGAAACGAATCGAAAAATATTTTGGCATGTGACATTGCTAAGTGCACTCTATCGATAAACGTAAAATAATGGAAAGAAACTGATTTTGAAATTTTGGCTCGTTGGAGGTTCGGAACCGGAAAATTTGATCTGCATCAAGCGTGATTGAGTTGCCATCGTTCGGCGCAACTCCTGAAACCATTTTGAGCTAATTTCAATGACTTTAAACAAAATCAAACCTCTAGGGAGTAATGAGAAAGATGGACGAACTCGGTAGATCCACTAGCAACCACTCACTAGACCGGCGCACAGGCGAAATGATGAGAATATTGGTCTCACTATGTAAAGCGCGCAGTTATAGATCGCGAAACTTGCGAAAGCAAGACTTTTGTCGTCCGGTATCGGGTAATAGACGAAACTTCACGGGCCGGCCCGTCATTTCTCTCCCTCTCATTCTTCATTCGCGGGGCCCCGTGGTATCGGGTCGTATCGTTTATCGCACTCTAGTATTAATGTTGTGATCTAACTTTGATAAACAAATACCCACGAGCAAGAAACAAAGATACTATTTGAATTACTAATCACACACTTTCTCTTTTTTACTTGTAATCACTCTGCGGAGTCATGACCGAGCAGTGAGCGGGTCGAAATCGTCACAAGTATCCCATTCGTTGGACTGAAATTATGAAATATTTAATTAATTAATATTTAAAAAAAAAGCAACTCACTTCTTCCATGTCAGATTGGTCTTGAGACGACGGTTCAAACTGAGTCAGAGGAAGAGAAGAATTCACTTGAATAGGACCCTCGCACAGTCTTTCGAACAGGCAGATCAGCGAATTGTGAGGATCGCTCACTTTTACTCCTAAAAATTTTGAATAATAATAACAAACAATAAGAACAAAAACAAACTCACCGAGACTACTGCAGAGGTAGCTCACATCAATTGATAATTTAGTCCATTGCGATCGAAAAGCTTCGCTCGTAGAGATCTGGGAGTGTACGGTCAACTGAAAATATGAATGTTACTTAGCACTGATAGGAATAGTAGAGGCAACATGGTTTGTTGGCCATTCTAAAATAAGAAATGTAAAAGAGCACGTGTAATACTGAGATTGTTGCTCGGAATTCAAACTCAAGATCGAATCATACCTCACAAGGTAGTGTCATGTCCAAAATCTGCGCCAGTATTTGAACAAGATGCGATGAAAAGGCAAGAAGGGCCAGTGAATGAGGATCAAGCGAGTGACGATTGAGTGAAGAGAGGGTTGAGGAGAACAATTCCTCATGACAAGGGAGGAATGTGTGTAGATACGATTGAGCAATGATCCATTCTGTAGTGATTTTTTTATTAGATACCAGAAGCAATGGATTTGTATAGAATAGATTTGCGACTGGTAGGAGTTATAAAAAAGATGATACAAGACGATGATAAGAAAATATGATAGGAATAAAGATATAAGATAATAGATTTGCTCAACCGTACCTGGGGAACAGCTTGCACTCCGGCGTTCCTTATAACGTATACATCATCGACTTTCCGTATGGGATAGATGCCGAACATGTATCGCAACAGATCGTACGCTGTTTTCGAGCTGAATCAATCACGAATTGAGTTAACAAAATAAAATAAAAAATACAAATACACACACAAACCTCTAGCAATATATTGTCTCTTGTGCTTTGATTCTCCCGCTTTTTCTCCAGACTCGATCCGACCTTTTGAATGTAGCCTGACAAATATTTTTGTATTTAATATTTATAATATTTGGATAAATATTGTAATTACCGAAATTTCAAACCTTGAGGTTGTCAATAAGTTTCTTGTGTCTTTCCCTTTTGAGATTGTATTCAGTCATCAATTTTCGCTTTTCTTCTTTTACGCTTTTTCTTCTCTCGATTTCCTTTTGCAAACTTCGTATATTCGACGTTGTGCTGTTCATGACTTCGTCCATTTTCAACTAAAAATCACATTATGACTAGTTTTGTGCAAAAAGATCCTGTCATGAGCCATGTTACTAGCAAAAAATAAGCGCCCTCGAGAAATGCATGAACGTTGTTTTTTCAATCCGTCTTTGATGAAAAAACTCACTTGGCCACCGAGTAATCTCTCGATTTCTTGCCCCTTGTCCGTCTTCACTTGCATATTCTTGTCAATAGCCATTCTCATAGAGAAGAAGGACACTGAGAGTAATTGCAAAAATAGGAATTTAACTTTGCAGGCATTTCTTTACAAAAAGATTGTGCGGCTATGAATCACCTACAAGGATGCGCTTACATCATTCTATTGCTCACCATTATGAGAAGAGAGCAAAGAAGGTCAGCCTGATATGGGTAGAATAAAATCGGGATTTTGACTCACATTTGGACAAAGTGCAAGTCTTGCATGTGGTTCTGCTAGATTTAGCACATACAGCAGCGAGAAACACATCTTTGATCTCCGAGAACCATTCTGAAGAAAATGATAACTAAAAAGAAATTGGGGACGTGAAATTATAAAAAAAATGGAGGATTACGCAAACAAATATAAATTATTTTTTATTGAAGACGAATTGTTAAATCAGAGCAAAGAACGGAAACGAAGCCAAAGTGGATGAGTGTGATAAAAGGAAGCGCGCCCTGTGGGCAATGTGACCTTGTCAAGGCGATGAGGAAATCGTCTCTTCATTTCACACACTCTCTCATCGCTCTGCCCGGAGAGAGATCACGCGAAATGAAGAGAACATTGCATGTATTTCGAGCTCTACTTTTATGTTTGCGACGAATTACGTAAAAATGTGAGTAATCGAGGAATTTCGAAAGATTTGGAAACGGTAATGAGGCGATCAGAGGGAACGTGTCCTCTGGGTAAATGTTTGTTAGAGTGTACGATTTTACAATTAGCGAGCAATTCCATTTTTGTGACAGAAGGAAGGATTATTCCTTGAATGAATTCTTCCTTCCCCCAACGAGCGGAAAAAGAAGAATAAACGAGTCGAGCAGTGATTAAATGAATCATATTGAAAAAAGATCAACCCTTACAGTTTTATCATGGACAAAAAATGATAAATATTTGAGATGACATTTTTAATTGGTGCTCCCTAAACTCGTAAAAAATGTTCTTTACAGTAATATTTGATCGTTCATTATCCATAGTGTCTGTATTATCATTTTATTGACAGGAGGGAGAAGATCTAGAGTGGTTCTATCAACAGTATGATGTAGTGATCCTCTCCAATCGGATCCTCCGGCTGGACGGCATTAATGTGGCGAAGCTGAATTTATTTGCATTATTTTGTATATTGGTCTCCTTTACCATCCTGCAATCTATAGATCGCATGCTAGCTTCAAAGATTTATCAATCTATCAAGCGCAAATGAGAATATGACCACTTGCCTCCTTTACGACTGGAACATCGTTGCTTGCACCAAAAAGTTGAAGAAAGATGGTGTTAAAAAATCATTTCTTCAAATCGCACATTTTTTTCGCCGGGTACGTTGAATCTTTCTGAAGTTTGAACCTTATTGATCGATTTGAAACTACATCATTCCTGGAGAATTTCTGCGAAGATCGATGGGGTGCCGCAAAGAAGAAGAAGAAAGAGAGGAAAAATCAATTTAGTAGCCATAGTGAAGTAAGTCTTGTGATAGGGATTATAAGAATAAAAAATCTTTCCGGAGATGTGTATCCATTGGCAACATCTGAGATTCAGTCGAATAATTCCTTTGTGAGGAAAAGATATGAGAGACACACACTGACTTGCAGTAAAGTAGTATATAGAAAATTTCAATTGTGCAGAATCTTGAACATGAAATATCAGATCATAGAATTTCTAAAGCCTCAGCCTCACACACTGGCTCCCATTGTCTTTTCTTCAATTGAAAATATCGAGCTTCATTTTCGATAACAATTCGAATTCTCAGTGATGAGGAGCCTATTCACTGGAAACAGGTCACTGTATTCACTCCATTTCGTCTTCACTAGTTCTCCGAAATTGCGGAAGACTTCAAACTTGAAGTTCGAAGGTCAACTTAAACTTCGAAATCTTTATCATCAAAAATAATATGGCGAAAATGTCGAGACCCGACCTATTTACAGAACTTGGAAACATTTGTGTTCGTCGTTTGCGACATTTACGATTTATATCTCTCCATTTCACATCATTCATCAGTTTTTCCTGGCAGACAGGAGATGTGAGCCCTACTTGACTACACCCAGGGCACGGGTCGGAATTCAGAGAGAAGGGAACCCCCGTGGTGCACTACTCCGTCGAATTGTGTCCTAGCTCGCTCTCTTTGTGATCTACTATGCTCTTTGCGTTTTCTACCATAGCGCTCTCTTATTTTCGCACACTCTCTCGCCACTCGAGCAAGCGAGTGATTGTATTCACCGCGCTCTATACGTGTTGTATTCAACTGCGTTGAGTCAGCAATCATCTGTGAGGGAGCTCGTGGATATAAAGCGCTGTCGTTGCTGGAATGATCTTGCTGCTCTTCTCGCAACATTTTGTTTCCGATTTATTTTTTGCTCATGCGAAGTGTAACTAAATATAGCTCATCTTTCTCTGCTCAATTACTATTTTTTTTCGCATTTATTTTTTCACTCATTTTTCTAGATGACCTCTCTATCTGATGTTATCGCCGAGATAATCGAGCATGAAGTGGCAAAGAGTTAGCGAAGGAGGAAAGAAAACGGTTGGAGAAAAAGGAAAAGGAATTGAAAAGTGAGCTTAACTTATTATTTTCTAACTTTGAAAATGTAATTTATTTATTTCATAATATAATATTTCCAGAGCAAGAAAGAAGCGAGAAAAGGAGGAAAAGAAGAAACAGAAAGAAGAAGCAAAGAAATGAGACCGAAGAAGAAAGGAAAGCGAGGAAAGAGGAGGAGAATAAATGTGAGGATTTAAAAAAAATCATACTCCTTCATAAAGGAGAGAGGCCTCCCTGCGCGCGTGTGTATGTTTGTCCACTATTGCGAAAGTTACGTAGACAGGTCACGAAACTGTAAACAAGGTCAAACGTGTTACGCGCGCTTTCTATATTGCGAAATGGATTGAGAGCTCAGTGCATATTGAAGAGGCCTCCAGACGATGAGACCCCGCCGATGGCGGGGCGAAATCGGCTGGTAAAAAATAAAATATTTCCAGTCGTCAGTTCGCTTCTGGAGGACGCTATCGATGAGATCATCGACCGAGTGCTGTCATGAATTCCCTACCTTAGTAAGCATTGGACCGCAGGGTATTGTAGTCCGTCTAACAACCAACCTTACCAGTGGATCTCACACCTACCGTAAAATCGCGTGACGGGTTCACTCACCTTTGTCATGAAAGTTTTTTCTACGATAATTGGATTTCTTCTTCTTTTCGTGCTTCTTTAACCAAATAATTTCACGAATGGTCGATTGTACATATATTTGTGTGATTTTATGAACGATATCATTCACTCGAGATTGCTCGAAAATATCGTCATTTCACTCCCCAGCGACTCGACTGACCGATAGTGAACAATGAACAGAATGCGATCCGAATTGCGGACTCTAACGTCAACCTCTTTCGAGGACTATTAGATTTCTTCAATTTATTTTAAAAGTTAAAACTAAATATTCTAGCGAATTATCGATTGTACATGAATAGGCACTTTATCGGGCGGGGGGCAATGAGAAATCGCCAAAAGGTCATAAACGGGGCCTGAATTCTCGTCTGATATTCTCAATTTGCAATGGTCTCTCGCATTTCTCTAACTGGAGAATGCCACTGTGAGTAATGAGAAAAATCGGCTCGCAGTGCCGAGTAATGTGCAAAGGAATGATTGTCCGGTCCCAGATTTTCCGGAAGTAGGCGTGTCTAACGATTGTTGAAATGAAGAGATCATAAGATGTGAGAGCAAAAGACAATGATCGATGATGAAAGAGAATGTTTGGGGGAAGGACTACACTGCCCGACATACCTGAACAAGAGCAAATCAGGCAATTGCGATACCGTCAAACAGTGCTGGACCACCCGATTCTGTTCGATTTCAGCGTACTAAAGGCTTGACAATTTCACAATGATGAAGGGCGCGAAAAACAGTGGATACGGTGGTAGGCGAGAGTTCAAAGATCAAATATGATCTGCGGTAGCTCAAGGCATTTACATCATTTATCAATAAGTTACTGGATACAGTGTGCCGCAGGGGATCATCAATTGGCTGCGGTAGGTCCCGTATTAGGTCCGGTAGGTCACAGCTTGCTCTTCGCCAGTTCCTCTCTCGAGTACATGCGCGGATGTAATTTTAAACTTTGATCAATTTCATTCTCGAATAAAATCATTTATCAATAAGTTACTGCATGCGGTAGGTCTTGAACTCTCAAATATTGACTGCGGTAGGTCACAGTTTGCTCTTGGCCAGTTCCTCTCTCGAGTACATGCGAGGGTGCGGGCGCGGAATCCAGCGATGACCCTCCTCGTCACGTACGAACGCGCCGCGCTCACTGCAATTTACACATATTATCGATTTATTGGCTACCGTAGTCCCTGAAAATATCAAAAAAGGTGGAATAAAACTACTGCAGCTAAGAAAACGCGCACACTGAATATTTTGGATTTTGTTGAACTATCGATTGATTGATTATCATTGTCTCGTAGATTCGGAACCGTCAACGATTGACTGCACCAATGTTTCGATTAACTAAACCGTCGTGCCATCCACCATCAGATTTCAAGATGACTTCATCTACAGTAACCTTGTTCTACCGTAACCTCAACTACCGTATCCCCATACTGACCGATGGTGTGGGTAGTCGCCGACCTCCTGCATGTCGAGCACGGGTGCAACGCACGCGTCCTTGCCTGAACGATGATCTTTGATCTATGGACTTTTATCGTTGTCCTACTATAACTACTACATTCAACTTTTGATATTTGATCTCTGATTCCTCCCTCACCCTCGAATATCTTTGCCCACTCATCACGGGTCTTCGTCGCGAACACTTTCTCCAGCTCCTGAACGACCTGAAATTAATTAATATAATTATTTAAATGATTTAGAAAATATCGAACCTCCGCTGCGTTCTGGTGCACGTCGGCGATGGAGTAGCGTGAGAGGCCCGTGACTGAGAAAGTTGATCTTTGATCTTTGAAATGTGATCTTCTATATTTACAACTTGAGTGAGGATGCTATTAAGTTTTTTTACCATTCGCTTCAGTCTTCTCATCAACCGCTCACCCGACAGCATCACATAAGTGCGCCGTGAAACTTATGCGGTCCAATAAATTTTCAATTAAAAAAGAAACATAAGCGGAAAACTGAAAGCTGACAACGCAGTTAGTTGGGCTGTAGGGAACTTCTCCTTGTGTAATGTGCATGTCCTTATTGCGAAACTATTTGTTTCGTTAGCTTCCAAAAGCTATGACTTCATCGAACAATCGTCTCCTCAATTCTTACACTTTCTAACCGGTCTGAGCTGCGAGAAAGTGTGCGAAATGAAGGGATACATCCTGACAACCCTATTCCAACGGTGATCACTCCGCTCACTAGAGCTCGAAATATGAGCAGTCGTCTCATCATTTAGCACATTCTCTCGTGGGCTTGAGTGTTGAGAGAGTAAGAGAAATGAAGAAACAGCAGCTCATTTCGTATATTTCGAACGACTACCACTCACCCTCCAGCATGTTCATCGTGAACTTTGGCTCCAAGCAGCCGACGCTCATGTACTTGCCGTCCTGCAGAGTGGAGATTGATCTTTGATCTTTCTGGACTGATCTTTGATCTTCGCCCTCTGTGAAACCACTTTTTGGACTATAAGTAGTTGCCCTTACAGCCAAAACGTTTCAAAAGACTAATCGTAAGCACTATAAAAATTGATCTTTGATCTTTGCTCTCCCCAACCTTGGTCTCGTAGCATCGATAGATCGGGCACTCTGAGCCGAACGCTGCGAACGGCACCGTCCAGAGGTAGTCGATGTTCCTGAGGGAGAAGAGGTATTAGAGATCAATTTTTGTTTCTCGTCGAATTTTTGATCTCCCCTTATTACAGGCTTCCTTTACCTTTTACAAGCATCTCAAAGTTCTTCGAACTCGAGCATATTTATAGGAAAAATCGTTTTTTGACTGATAGTATTCACGCAGTTGGTCGCGACGACTAATTGCAAAATTTCTATTAGAACCACGTCAAAGTTAACTCACTTGTACATGGTGATGAACGTGGAGAGGTAGGCGAGACCCTCTGTCATCGACACGTCCAGGACGACTCCCTTGCCGCCTGGAACAGATCAGAGATCAAAGATCAGTGATCAGTGATTAGCGGTGAGAGTCCAAAGAATACATTCACTAATTGCACTCGATAGATAGTTGAACGGTAAAATACGACGGTATCAAGTTCAAAGCATCCCTTCCTTTGTGAAAACGAAGAGATAAATGCAGAGATCAAAGATAAAAGATCAGAGTTCAAAGATCAAAGATCAAAGATCAATCCTCACCGTTGGTGGTTCGCTGGAAGAGCGCGGCAACGACGCCGAACGCGGCCGTGAGTCCGCCTGGAATTTATTTAAGTAATTATTTATTTAAAATTTAAAATCAAAATTGAATTCGAAAATTTGTAAAGAATTGGTTGAGTTTCAGCCGGTCCAGGTAGCCGAATAACCATGGGGAAGGACGATTAAAGGTAGGCAAGCCAAATAAAATATATATATAGAATCCACACACAATAATCACTGGCCTAGCAGTGATATGACGCAGGACGCTAGTGCCTTGGTTAACGGGATGACCGTTACCCTTTACCCTATGAGTACCGTACCCAATAGTCAGTAATCGATTTGCGAGATACAGTATACCTCCAGCAAAGTCGGACAGTAGATTCGCGGGCGGCCACGGCGGCTGCTTGCGTGTGCCCGCGACTGTGGGCATTATTCCTGAACGAAAAGAGATTATGGTGGATCTCGCGCAGCTGGTCGCCGCGAATAATTCCAAATTTCCTACAGGAAACACGCACCCGAGATGGCGGTGTAGTTGATGTCGTGGCCGGCCTCCTGGGACAGCGAGCCGTGCTGCCCGAAGCCGGTGAGCCGGCACACGATCAGGCCCGGGTTGTCCTAAAAGGCGGTTTTGGCGTTTTACGACTGCCCGCTTTCCCGGTTCCGGCTCTTAGATACCTCCATCAGCGTGAGCGGGTCCAGTCCAAGCTTCTCGAGGATGCCGGGTCGGTACGGGTCAAGCAGAACGTCGGCGGATCTGCGCGAAATGCATTGAAATTTTGCAATTAGTCGCTGCGATCGACTGCGTGGAATTACTGAGTTTTTACAACAAAGCTGTTCAGTTTCAAATTGGTACTGCTGTTGACTTAAAAAAATTTCAGACTTACTTGCACATCTCCCTCACTCTCTTCACGCCCTCGGCCGACTTGAGATCCACATCAATGCTCTTCTTTCCCCGGTTCAACCTCTGTTCGACGATGTCACCTCCCTAAACATTGATCTTTCGAATTCCTAAATTTCCACATTCACAAACAATCTCAGCACTAAAGCCACTACAGTCGCTACAATTGCAACAGAAAAACCTGTACAACACAGGAACAGAGAAACACATGCCTTGACTGTCTGAAAGAGAGGGGAGTTTGGGATTTGACCTAGCGCGTGACCCAACGAACCTTCTCGAGTACGGTAACGTCGGCGCCAAAGTCGGCCAGGACCATGCCACAGTGCGGAACGGGCGCGAGACCCGACAGCTCGAGTACGGTAACGCCCTGTGATCGGGAAGTGATTTAATTTCACTGAATAACGCCCTGCAAACAAGGATTGCCTAAAAAATGTTTATTGAAAAATACTCAAAAATTAATTCCGAGACGATGATTTTGATGGTGATTGAGTGAAAAAAATATGGAGTGGCACGATAGTCTATGTAGGTCTCGAATACTCATTCTCCCTGCACTGAAAACGACCGAATGGGCCAGAGCCAGAGCCGGGTTTCAGATCAGTGCCAGAGCCGGAACCAGGTTCTATCATACCGTACCTTGAGCGGCAGCAGACGGTGGCCGGGCGGGTGCGTGGGTCCGCGCATCGTCGACAAGGCTCTCTGGAGTATACGGTAGTTCGATTGGTCAAATGGTGGGTCAGTTTCTTTTTTCCCGAGGAACATCAGCCGTTACGAGAATGTGAGTGTAGTGGAATAGGAAAATGAGGGGGAGTTAAATTCCATTGCGAAATTACCAGAGTTGGTGCTTGTTCGGGAATAGCTACTGAATTCAAAGGAATTGGCATAGATACTCACTGACGCAAGTCGGAAAGAGGAGGATGACAAGAGGAGGCGAGCTGCAGACATAATTAGGCCGAGTTATGGTTAGGGAATGACTTTCGGAAAGGAAGGAAGGAAGAGAGGAGAGAGACGAGTGGGCCAATGAACTCTTGGGAATGGCAAAATATTCACTTGCAGCGCATAGAAAACAATCAATACATTCGATCGCCTATTGCAAAGAGTGCTCAAGTAATAGTGACATTGTAACAGGAAGTAACAGGCAAAATATAGCGGGCTTGCTCAACAAAAAGTCAACGCACGCGAGAGGGGATGTTTGTTATCAGCTGCGAGTTCCATTCCTCCATTCCACTCTGTCTCTCTTTCTCTACCGCTCTCTATACACCATGCACGCTGTAGTTTGCACCGGGCCACCTCTCTAGTGTACTATGCAACGAGATCCAAGCGTTTTTCGAAGTGTGAAAACACATTTTGGCAAGTTCAACGTGCCTATAATGAGGGGAGAGGGGGTGGCACTACTTTAGCAAACAAGAATGGCCAATATTTTTTCCTTATGAGTGATTACTAGTAGGCCAATCACTAAGGAGAATATTAAACAGCAAAAAAGTGCATGTACAATTAAAAAAGAGCGAAAACTGCAACGAACCAGGCCAAGACGCGAGAAAGTTGATGGGACGACCATTCGACACGGGGAGGATGCAGAGAAATGAAGACAAGAGGGAACAACAAACAATCAATCTATTAGAGCTCGAAATACGGATCGCCGTCTCGTCATTTCTCGCACTTTCTCATCAGTCAGAGTGAAGAAGAGATAAATGAACTCGTGTACGGCGATAATCGGAAGAGATCAAAGACCAGACAAATGTGGTTCAAGAAGCGAAAATTGCCATGCGTGATGAGAACGAGAGGGCGAGGCCAGCGGGTACTGTATGCATGGTGTCTTATGCTCTAGGAACGATACTGTATTAAGCGGATCCGGAAGGGGAACTTGTTAGAGCCGGAGCCGGAACCAGAGCCGGTGGTTAGACGACCGGGCATGGATCCAATCAGGTTCCATAAACCAGTACAGAAGCCCTTCCTTTCAAACGTACAATATCTTGTGCAAAATTCAGTGCTGTGTTATAGCAATTGTTAGACTGATGACATTTATCAAGAGGTTTGATCAATCGATAGCTCTGAGGTTACGGTAGAGGTCTGTAGTCTAAGGCGTTCTATGCAACTGATGCGAAAACGGGACAGGGTTGGGGGGGCTCATTGTAGCCTAAGATACAATGCAAGGGTAGCTGGGGAAAAGGGGGAATAGGGGTTGTAATGTGATTGTTTATGCTGCTGAAGCCCAGGATACGATAAAAGCAGGGGATGGAGGGGAATGATTAGCATCCTGTTGCATACTCTGGCGTAAGGCAACACTAGCACGGTACGAAAGGGGAAGGGGGTAAAAGAGGTGATTGTTGATCTTATGAAGGAAATATCGTAGTGGAGGATACAATACAGTGGAGAGGGGGGGGCATAGGAGGGTGAAGCGGATTGATTCATAATTGTTGTGTCTATTTGAGGTGCTGCAGACTAGGATACAATCCAAGGCTAGCAGGGGAATGGGGAATGGGACAATTGTTATCAATGTGTGTGATTAGCGTGCGCACTGTAGCCTAGACTGGCATGGGAACGGAGGGGAACGCTATTGACCTAAGATACAATCGAAGTGTGTAGCATGGAAAGGGAAGGGGCAGGGGGACAATTGTTGTGAATGAATAATAGTAGTGTGGTGTGGGAGGTACGGTAGGGTACGTGGTGTGGCTACCGTAACCCTACAGTATCTGTCCGACACTCGTCTTCTCGCGACCGTACAGCGCGCAGGCAATATCGGCGAGCGCGCGCCACGAAGCCGTGTCCGAGGAATCGGCTGAAATGCGGTGGTCTTTGATCATTGGTCTTTGACCCTTGAACTCACCCTGCACGCTGCTGTAGATGAGCCGCGCGTTGATCTTGAGCACGTCCTCTGCAAAGATGATCTTTGAACTTTGGTTTTTAGACCTTGATCTTTGATCCCTGATACACATGATAGTTTTAACTAGTCTGGTATGCCGATCTTTGAACTTTGATCTTTGATATCTGATCTCTGATCCCCTCACTCGGTGCCATTCCGACGCCCTTGGTCGACGAGTCCACGAATACGTCAGCGCCCTTCAACGAGGCCACCAGCTCGGATCTGCGAGTTGAGGAGTACGGTAGGATGGTGGAGCGACCTCTAAAGATCAATGATCAATTCCGGCCCTTAAAATATCGATCTTTGATCTCTTCGCAGAGATCAAAGATCAACGATCCTACAGTATCATATTCTCGACTCTCCAATGTTGTTGTCCCTGAGTACGGTAGAAAGTCAGTTGTCGATTCGAGTTATTGATCTACCGTATCCCTTACCGGCTGGACTCGCAGTCGAGGTTCACGTAGACGCCCTGGCCCTCCACGTCCGGCACCTGGAATCGATTGGATTACGGTAGGAAAGGAGTACGGTAGGTCAGTTATCGATTGGTCGATTTAAAACCCGTTCCCGATCCGCAGCCGAGGTGCTACCATATATATACCTCAGATCCCTCCTTGACAAAGTGTGTGACGCGCGCGCCACGGGCCACCAGCTCGCGCGAAATCGCGACCGCGCGTGCGCCGTTGTGCAGCACGGTGACCTGCAAGTGATACGGTAGGTGAGAGGTACGGTAGATCATGTCGATTGAATACTAAGTTTATTCCATTTTGCTTCTCGAAGATATGCACGCGCAGGATCAACGAGCTACGGTAGCAGATTCACTGACGTCGAAAATAGTCAGTTCGCGATAGCTCCCTACCGCAATCCCTGGCTACCGTATCTACTGACATTGACGTTCTCGAGCGGCTGCTTGTCGCAGCGACGCAGCTGCACGTTCGGTCCGACGTGCAACGAGTTGGACTGCAATTATCGATTGATTATCGATCGATCGATACCATACTCCCACCGTATCCTAGAGTAGTATCTTGGACATGAAACACATATTCAAACAAATAAAGTACAAGTCGACTACCGTAACCCTACGCTAATTGAGTGGGAATGGGGACGAAGTATGGATGAGGGGAGTAAAACGATGATTGATGAGGTTCGATTGACAGATAAAAAACTCCTGAATCCTCACCCGCGAGGAGATTCTCGGCAGGACTCTCGCAGTGACGAAACAGCGACCACTCAGCATCGGAGAGAGAGGGAGGAGTGAGGGGAGGAGAGATGGAATGAAGGGAGAAGAGTGGAAGAGGGAGGCTTTGTCTAAAGGGAAATGAGAAATGATAATCGAGTTAGTGGGATGGGAGTAACGTAGACTGCATTGAAACACGGAATTGTTGAAAATGCAGATAGCGTAAAAAGGATTCATGTTTAGGCACTATTAGTAACAGTAAAACGAACCACGTGAGGGAGGAAATTCTTATTTTCTGCATGACTACTGCATTGAATTGTTGTGACCTTCAGTGATTACTCACTGATTGCAAATACCGGAAATACAAATAGAGTTGGAAATACACCGCCTATTCAATACACATTCTTTCTCTTCGAGTTGCGATAGATTCAAGGAAATTTAGAGCCGACAACGTACGTAGCGTATGGTTTCGCTAGTAAGCGCAATCGTGTACAGTTGTAGCGGAGAAGGGTGCGTAAGAGTAACAACGTATTGGTGAGGGGGAGAATAAAACGATGATTCACTTGAAGATCACTTCACTTGAAACTTGAAACTTTAAACTTGAGGTTCACTTGAAAGATAAAAAGGTAACCAAGAACCGCGAGACTGTACAAGTAGGGAAGCAGAAGCTATGAAGATCTTGAGGCTTCTTGAATTTTACAGGTAGGGATAATCCACTAGATTAGAGATACAACAAACAAGAATTCAAAACGTCAAAACACGGATAATCGTCTCTCCATTTCACACGTCTCTTTGAAGAGAGAATGTGGAATGAAGAGACTGCGACCAGTTTTTTCAAATCTGTACAACTGAAGTGAGCGAAGGGACGAAGGAAGATATTGACGCTTGAAAATGTGACGAACGCGCGGTTTAGGTAAACAGATGAACACTCAGAGATGTCAACATGTAAGCAAGAGGCACGAGGTGTTGATGGAACGCTAGCACGAAATCGTCGGGAGAGTCACATTTTGTGTATAGCAATTTACTACGATGCTGTCTTGTCAAACAAACACGAAATGCGAAAATGACGTATCAAAAATAAGGTCTGACAAAAAAAAAGATCTCCGATCAAAAATAATGGCAAAAAGCAATAAAAGTATTGAACAAAAACTAAGGGAAGGTCAGCAGGATCTTTGCAGGGACAGACGGAATCGAATCTTCCCGAGGCTATTTTCGAAATAGCCTCCCGACCAGAAGTCGTCTTGCAGTAATTAGCGAGCCCTCCTATCAGCCCGCGGCGGTCTTCCGGACTCCCTTCCGCCTTCTCTGCCTCTCTCCCTTTGCCCTGCTCTCTCGCCCTCTCTGACTGGCGAGAGAGTATGGCGAACGAGGAGAGCGAGGAAGGTGCGGGGAGGTCCCCGGGGAGGTCTTGGGGCTCTCATCATTGAGAGTACCCTCTCGCCGGTTAGAGATCGCGAGAGAGCAGGGGAAGGCGAGAGAGTCAGACAAAAGAAGTAATTGCTTGTGCTCAAGGAAAGAGAGGAGGGTTCCCGAACAAGGCACAATTTCGGAGAGAGCAGCGGTGTTTTATTCTGGTCAATGGGCCCGTTTGAGTGCCAGAATTGTATCCTGAAATTCAATTTTGCCAATTTTTTTTTACAATTTGCGTTCTCATGTTTAAATTGGGCTACGCTTCACTCAGCGTTCAATTGCTATTCCTGCAGAGAGTTATAGTGCGATGAAGTCCTCGCGTCCAAAAAACGTAACAAAATGATCGCTTGTCATTCGCTTGACCGATGAGAGAGCACAGGAAATGAAGAGAGTAGTCCTCAAACTCATTCCTGGCACTACGTCGGATAAGAACTGAACATTGAAGACCTACTAGATGATAACCAATTATTTTCGTTTTATTTCGCCTTTGGGATTGAGAAACTACTGGCAAAATCACTCAATTTTTTTTAAAAGTTGTCATATAGGTTCTCATCCGACCACAATTCCCGTACTATTCCCGACTTTTTTCGCGCCAGATCTCTTATCTGTTCCGGCATCTGACCTCGCCTATGATGAGGATGAGAAGAGGGAACTAAGTTGATCTCTTGAGGCTGTTTGGGGCCAGCCTAATTTTTGGCCTTCAGGAAACAACTTGGGAATCGTTGCTGGACGAATAATTTCGATCGACATTCTGCTTCTTATTATTTGACTTAAAATGTTCGTCGAAAATTAGTACAATATCAACAGTAGATCAAAACTATATGTAGCTTTAATTTGATTTTTACAGTTAGAAATCGATTCCAGAGCTCCTTTTCCACAGTGGAAGAGGTCATTGATCAGTGAGACATCGTGGGCTATCTTTATATTTTTTAAATCGAGCAGACGAGTATCATAACGCCGTTGTTAAGTTTAAAACCGTTTTAAAAGCTGCCGTTGTATCGATTTTCTTCCCAGAATACATGTAAAAAACTTGGAATTCACCGTGGCGGAGTTCATAGTTCGCAGAAGATCATTGGGACAATTCCCCTTTCTCCTCTTCCCCTTTCCATTCCTGCCCCCTTTGCTATCTGACCCGGCGATCTATCCCAGTGATCTGCACTCTCTCGCTTTCCCCTGATCTCTCGCCCACTCTGACCGATGAGAGAGCAGGGAAAATTGGAGAGACTGACTCTACCCTGCGATCGAATCTCCGACCGTTTTCGTCTGTGCGTTGTGTCGCATTTTCCCTTCTTCGCCCGTATCCTCTCCCTTACCCCATTCTGAGCCCTTGGGCCCGGGTGCAGAACCTTAGTCCCACAACCAGGAAACTGTTTGGCTTATGGTTCATCTTTCTTCGGATTATTCTTAGGACTGTGGTTTATGATTTCCAGCCAATGACGAACTAGCAAACATTCTTCCTGAAACTCTGACTAACCCATTACTAATCGAGTGCGTTTCGTTTTGCGATTTCATGATCCACTTTTTTTTTGTTGAGTTGATACTCAAAAATATTCAATCTCTTTTTTTGTAGCTGCCCTGCGGTGACATTTAAACATTTCCAAACATAGACATTTCGTGCCATTCCTGAATGTTTACACAATTTTCGAAATCAAAAACGCAATTTGCACCCCCCCTCCCATTCCGCCTCCACAGCGAACCTTCATTTCCTCCTCCTTCCAAGATTGTCCATTGTCAGAAATAGCCCCCGGCGACTCGAATTTCGTTTTTTTCCCATCCGAATTCCTCATTTCGGACCACCATTCTGTGTGGAAGGTTAGACAGGGCGAGAGAACGGGCAAAAAGTGAGATAATCAGACGACGGCCGCTCATTTTGTGTCTCTAATTTCGCCGTCGACCGATTCCGTTGTTCCGTCTTCTAAAGTGCGCCGCTCAGATTTCTTCCCTAGGCCTATTTCCGGGCTTCATTGAAGAAAGTGGACGCTTTCAAGAAATGTCTTCCGATCTTCTCAAAGCACGTTTTGAATAGGTTTCAGAGCGCTCGCATGTAAGGAAAAAGTTATGAAACCAATTGTTACATGGTTTGAACAACGACTAAGACCAAGATCCATGTTTTCAAATTTCAGTGTAACTGCTAAAAATGCTTCCATATTTTGCGACTTCCACTATTCCTCAGTTTCCTCCTCGAAACCATTTAGCCTATTTGAAACATATTCGTATCACTTTGAAGACAAATTACACTGAACATCAGCTTTTTTCTCGACACAAAATTAGTGATCGATTATCTCCGCGATCTATTATAATTTTTGACATTCGTTGCAGTATTTTGACATTCCTCTGTGAATGAGCTGAGTGAGAGAACATTTTCGAAGCTCCTGCGATCTTTTGCCACTTCCTCGCCCTAAAATTAGCTGGTCGCCTTGGCAGCACTGCTGCGTGCTCTAAACTAGTCATGTTTTCTATTTGCCTTTCCTTGCGAGATTTCAGAAGTTGTTCCCTCGCAACAGCGTTGTGCAGAGTTACTGATTCTGAAACATTTCTCGTTTCATTATCAGTCAAATCCCCCGTCGAACAATTTTAGATATTTTGGGAGATGGAGATCCAGCATTTCTTGTATTTCTAAACAACTGTTAATTGGTTTTCTGACCAGAGACGGAAATATTGGAAGTGCCTTGCTGAGGTTATTTCACCTGTATTCTTCTACTATATATTTTTCTAACCTTTCCCTTTAGTATGTGGCATCTGTGGAGGGTTGCGATTACTCTCGCAGGTTTCGCAGTTTTTCGCACACTGCACAGAGCTATTGCGCAACCACATCTCTCGCATGAGCTTCTGGTTTCGAAATGCCCCGAGGGTGATTGCATTACTGGCCGTTAGTCTATGACTCTTCGGCTGTGACGTAGATAGCAAGCTATTTCCTGCCGCAGGAGCCCTCAGTACCGAACAATCGCACGCATCCATCATTTCACAATGTCGTCTAACGAGAGGATGGACCTAATTTTGCAACAACAAAAGACGTATTGCATTGCTTCCGTTGGGCTATGACATCTCTCATGTGACGTAGATTGCAATGTGCTATTTCCTTTTGCAGAATTCCTCAATCCTAAACATTCTAAATTTCGAAATTATGTCTATCGAGCGTTTCCCATCACCAATTACTATGACTAGACTTCTGTATCCCTCGCGACCTTTGACCCTCCACAATTCGTTTAGCCATGCAAAAAGCTCGTCGTGTTTCTTTGATCCCACAGAGAGCGATCGAAACTGGGAGAGAAAAACCATTTAGTTCTCTCTGCGATGCAACCTTCCACGCCAATTGCCGTGAGATGACTCACTGCAAAACCGCCTACACTTTGCAATTATCTGACTCTCACGCTTTCCAATGATCTCTCGTTTCTCTGTTCGGCAAATGATGAGACACATTGCACATCGTTGCAGGTTGGCTGGTCCATTATTGCGATTGGCGGGCTCCCCACTCTTTCTCACAATATTCTCTTGAATTTTGCTGGGAGCTCTCTGCTGGTTTTGCGCTCAACATTTGGCCAAGTCGGTGCAAATGATAGACCCAATTCTTTGTTCGATAGTTAGTGATCATGTACACTTGCTGGCTGTTTCATGATAAATTAATACGTGATGTTGTTTGATGTTCATTCCCTATTTCTTGTTCGATAGTTAATCATCAATCATATCGTGCCAGCCTCCTTTGACACCTCCGTGTTTTATTTGCTCCCGTGTTGTCTTGTTTAGTTCCGCGCTCTTTCATTTCTCATCATTTCTCACTCCGCTCTTTTCGGGTATTTTGCATATAATTGCCCCAACTTTCCCGATTAGCGTCTGATAAATTCTTATTCTGTTCGGTTAGAGAGGCTAGTGAGTGTGCGAAATCAAGAGACGATTACCCGTACATCGAACTCTATCCCCACTCCTTACCGGTACTTCCTGAACTGGATCAGTACGCGTGCGTTGGGCGAATTGCTAGTTCTTCAGGGCGGAATCGATAGAACGAGGAGTAGTGATCGCGTTTCGGGAACGTGAAGTGATGTATGCAACGCAATTTCACGCCTGGCGAATATGTTAATTCGTTTTCGAGCAATGCCAAAGAGTGAGATGATAGCAGCGCTTCCCGGGTGTTTCATGATATATCAAGGAAATCGAGAAAAACTCAATATATTTATGTTTCCTGTAGACCCATCGCCTCACCGGCGCCTTTTTTCTCAGCCCAAACGATCACTCGCCGAGAAAAAGGGAGTAAGAGTTCAGTGCCACTGCTCTCTGTGGGGTGGTGTCGATCATCGCGTTTTATCCTTTTTTCTGCGTCTCACACGCAGTCTCTTTACTGGTTCGCGTTATTCTATTGAGGAATTTGAGCACCTATTCATTTCCAGATTCCGCAAACCGGCGAGGAAACCCCCGGCTAGCCTACTGGGCGTGTGTGAGTCACTGAGGGGACACTACGTTAGAGGGCGAGAGATTGAAGGAATCGAGTAGAGCGCAGAAAGCGAAACGATTTATATTGGTGGTCAGAGTAAGTGAGAGAGCAGGCCAAATGAGGAGAGCGCAGAAGTGAGAGCGGTGGCGTATAGACAAAAGGGCGAATCAGCTTCTGCTTTTTCTCCTTCTTCTTCCCTCCTCATCTGAATCAGAGACCTTCCGTGCACTTTTGCTCTTTAGCAGACGTTGAATTTCGGAAAATCTCGTCATTTCACTCGGTTTTTGGTCAGATTGTCCGTGAAATAAGAAATGCCTGTATTTCCAACTGTATGAACGGCGATTTGCTTCGTGCACTCAGCATGCTTCGACGAACCTAACGTCAATTTATGGTCGGAAATCCTTGGTTTCCCTGATTTCCGCTTTTTGCACTTCCTTGCTAATTCAAGACCGCCTTCCTGATACGATTACTAATCGGTCAAAGAGTTTTTGGATGAGGAAGTCTAATCATTACGAGTAGTCGACTCCTCATAACCCGTGTTCTCTCATCGGTCAGAGTGAGAAATTTCATTTATTGCCGAGATATCCCTAGTCCAAGGATCCCCAGTGTACGGATTCTCTGGTTTGCCAAGTCTAGACGGAAGCTACCCCTCAATTTGCGTTCTGAGTTCGGGATATTTGGGACACTTCTTTCGTCTTGCATCGGCTTTGTGGAATTCTTTCTTGTCTTTCCGTATAGATGAGATGTTCCTTGTGCCTAGTGGAGTTCGAATTATGAATAATCATATCTTCATGTCGCATACTCTCTCGCCTTTCTGACCGGCCAGAAAGTGTGAACAATGAAGAAACGATTACTAGTATTTCGAACTCCAGTGCCTAGTGCACGGTCGAATGTGTATGTTGTCCTCCAATTCACTGAGTGTTGTGACCCGATCGAATTGCGAGTGTGCGGTGCGAAAGTGACACTGGATGAGTCACTTTCTCGTCAGGAAGAACACTCTATTTGGCAGATGGAAGGGTGCATTAGTGATCGGTATGCGTGCGAGTGTCTCTCTCTCAGTTTCCCATGCTCTCTAGGTATTCAGAAAGGTGAGATACAAGGCAAAATGGAGAGACGACGGCCTTTTTTCGATTTTTTCTGGTCAGAGATACGAGAGACAATGCAAGACGAATAGTTCATAACCCTGCTGTGTAAATGTCTACGCAGTGACTGCGCATTATTCATGTTTTGGAGCGGGAAACTGTTTGAAAAATGAGTGATAGCAATGGGGTCGGAGATTACGTTTTCTGTTGATCGAGCTAAATTTGCCCCTTCCTCCTTGTCCTCTGATTTTCGAAACATTATCTACTCATTTGTATGCCCTCTCGCAACGATTTTGTCCTGAATTAAATTATTTCGGTGGAAAATGTTAAAAAACTAATCGATATTACTGGTCGACGATTACGTTTTGCGCGGGTGCCGTTTACATTCAGTTTCCGTGACGATGTCTAAACATTGCACTCCTCACTCTGACAAGTAACTGATCACTGTTTCACGGCTGAACAAACGTTCTTACTTGTATCAGTAGCAGTCATATTTCCGACGCGTATGCTGATTCCCAATATGAATACACCTATCGTACGATATCGATAGTTAATTCGTGAGCCATCGATATTGAACAACGCCTTCCCTCGTTTCTTTTTAAAATTGCCAGTTTATCGAATATTCGAAAGTCCTCTGCTTTTCCAGATCGCTTGTATCCTGGGAATGAACAGTCACTAACACTCTACGACTCGACACTTCGTCCCTCAGTCATGCAGTTGCTCTCACTCGTGGCGTTCGTCGCAATCGCGAGCGGTAGCTGGATCGGAGGAGCCGATGCGAAGTTGGTATTTGATTTCCTATGATGATGTTTGGTCTACTAACATTCAATTGGAATCTCATTACAAGAAATTTTATTAAGAAAGGAATCATATTTCGAATGTGCTTCAAGCTAAATATGCAATGCGGTGCACTCAACGATTCGTCGTTGACTTCGTCGTTAATAATAAAATAATCATTAACAGTAAGCTCCCTGTCGTCATTCTGCCGTCGTCCTTCAGATGGAATTCGACGAACACATTCACTGTGACGCCCCTGAAAATCGGGCGATCGAATGAGGTTCATCTTTCAATAATTACGACGTGTTCAGAGCAAAATCAATCGAATCACTGGTAGATTGATCTATTTAGTTAGCAAGATCTATTCCTAACGAGCATACTTTTGCAGGTCGACTCTGAGTTCCGCGTTGAAGACTCGACTGGAGTTATCTACGCCCGTGAGGATCTCATTTGGAAGGCTGGTGAGAGAATATATTGATATATTCCGAGATTTAGCCTTCAGTTATCGTTTTTTCTCGCAACTTTTTTTTGTTGTTGTAAACACTCGTTGTTTTGGGACATTTTGTCTAACATATAATTTTCTCTAGATACAAAATCGCAGTTAACACGCAAGAAATAATCAGCACTTTGGCGAAAATGAAAATTGAGTTTCAAACGAACATAAAAAAGTTGAAATACGGTTGAAATTAATACTCTCGCCGTAGATAGGAAAAAAACATAAAATAATTCGTAACAACTCAGGCGTCGCCAACAGCAAGCACTTCTTCCTTGCCGCTCCCTCCTCCAATCCCTCTGCCCTTCCCCATGAATTGGCGAGTGATCTTTGGACTCTGATCTTTGATCTTTGGTCTTTGATCTTTAAATCCTCTTCGATGGCACATCAAATGTGCCTACATCGTTCACAGGACCCGGTTTTCTACTAAATTTTTAATATTGTTATGTTTCAGAAACTCCGCCTGACCGTCAAGGAACATGACCCGTTTGAGACGATCGTAAAGGTGACATTTTCGAAATGTCGTCTATTCATCTACTCTCTCGCAGAGAGTGTGCGAAATTAAGAGACGGATGGTGCATTCATTGGTCATGATCTTTGATCTCTTCAGACTTCCACTGACTTACGCGTTGTTCATGTCTACTCGGACAAGGCGCACTACAGGAGCGGAGAGACGGGTTCTTATTTGAATTTTTTTTTTTTTTAAACTTTATTTTGCATTATTTTTTGAGGTGTCTTAACATTGGTAGCAAAAAATGCATTTTTTTCAGATAAAGTGAAGACGAAACTCCGATAATTAATAATATCAAAATAATATATTAAAGTAAATGATTACAGTAACGATTCGCGCACTACCACTCGATTTCTACAATCAGATGTACACGAAACCGATCGAATTCGTGCTGATTGTGAGTTTGATTTTTTTCGTATAATTTCGTCATTCCCTCTCTTCCTTGTCTCTGAAAAAAATGTTTAATGCCGTGAATAAGTGATGATATGCGTCACAATAATATTGAAAGTCAGAATCTACAAAATTTCAAAGTTCATCCCGCATTCGTCGATATAGAAAATTCAATGCCCAAGATACATGCGCATATATGTATATTTGTTTCTAAATTTTCATCACTAATTCTTTCATTCCTTTCTACATACTCAATTCCAGAACCCTGGACGTTTCGAACTCCTCCGTCGCCGATCATCCTCAATTAATGGCAGATTCGTACAAGCAAGAATGAAGCTACCGCAGCACCTGCAGCACGGCGAGTGGCGGTCAGTTTGCTTTTATTTTTTGTTTTTGTTTCGACCGCGACCGTACTGAGTATGAGTGTAAATTTTTGGTGCTTGAGGAAACACAATTTCAAAGTAGACACGAATTTAGTTCTTTTCGAAGTAGCTTTCGATGAAAAATAGTCGACTCTTGACCCCTCAGTCGGGAGTTTTTCGAAATCATTTTTATGAAAAATCATTCTCGAATTACAGTATCGAAGCGCGCCCGGTCGACTCGCACGAGGCTGCCGGCACAGTCTACTTCAATGTGCACGATTACGGTAGGGGTTATGGTATCTGAGATTACGGTAGTTTGGATTATGGTATCTGTGATTACGGTAGACATTATCGTGGTCGTATTTACGCTACCTAACGGTATGGTTGCCAAAAGTACGATAGTAAAGATTACGAAAGTAGATAATTCTAAACTTGATCTTTGATCTTTTAGTGCTGCCCAACTTCGAGCTCGCGATCAGTGTGGATCAAGAGACGACGAATATCACGCACGTACCCGTGACGGTTAAAGCGAGGTTTTATTTAAATTTCTTATTTTGATAATTATTATTCGAATTTCTATCAGAAACAGAATTTTTTAAATGACATATTAGGATATGTTTCATGACGATGATAAGTTTAAAATAAATCTTGAAATCACTAATCTCGGTGAGGAGTATATTCAAAAATATTTTTACAGCAACAACAATAAAATGTATATCTCCAGATCCCCGTATTTATAAGTCGAAATATATATTTTTATAATTAAGAATTTCTAGATACACTCACACAGTGCTCGTCGAGGGCGGTCTCAACATCTTCTGCTTCAATCGCACCCATCAAATCGTGCGGGATGCCGAGGTTAGTTATTACTTTCTCGGGTGGTGTATCCGTTCTGATCGAGTGAAATTGTGGGTCGAAATGAGTTGAAAAAAATGTATTCAGAAAATCAGAAATCAAAAAGAAAGAAAGAAAGCGAAATCAGAGAAGTCATTTGATGGAAAATGCGTTTATTGAGACTGGAAATCTTTGGCAAATTACAAACGAGAATCGTTGCATATGTGCGCTGCACTGTGTGCCAAGGTAAGCTTGGCATGAAATAAATTACGGATATGAAAAAAAGAAGAAATCACATCCGGGAAAAGTCCGCTAACGCGTTCAGAATGAGAAGAAACTGGCATCGGGAAATGTACAGATCTCGAATTGATGATCAACGATCAAAGATTGGGATGGGCGATAGTGATAAACTACGGACAGTATGATAAATATTATATCAGGTATACAACTGAAAGAGGAATGATTGATAAATTATCTGTTTTCTATGATAGGCTACGGATTATTTGAATAGCAAGATAGAAAAGGAAGAGGTCATGAAACGAATCTTTTTGAAAAATTGATTAAACTCGGCAGGGAAACGAGTACAGAATCGGATTAACGAGGGAATTCATGACGATGAGATCTTCAAGAATCACCTCGTACTGGGCGAGGGATTCGTGCCTGCAAAGATCAAAGATAAACTCCCGTCTAGAGATCAAAGATCAAAGATCACTCACCAATCATGGTTAATTATCCGGAGCATCGAGTAGAAATTGTAGGGTGCCCACATGGCCACATGCGCAACGACCACGATCAGAGCAGTGAGAAAGACGCGGGATCTGAAGATGGGAATTTTGATCTTTGATCTTTCAACATTTTTTCGATAATGAATTTCTCAATGCGCTTAACTTGCGCAGGATTTTATTACTTTTTCTACACTTTTTTCCGTTCGTTTAATTGCAATAACTCTGTTTGTGCGCGTTGGCCCGGGCAAAACATATCTCGTTACTTTTAGAATTTTTTTAAAAACTATATTTCTCGGTATTATTTGTTCACCTCAGTTGCTTCCTCCAGAGAGGCACGCCTTTAGCATCAGCGTGCATTGTGCAGATGATATTGGTCTTGGCGAATTTGCCTACGATAATTGGAATATTATATTTACATTACATTCGCGCGTCATTTTTTTGCATGAAAAATGGAATTATTTGTATCAATCTCATGACGATGTTGATTCGTTTTCATTGATTTATGCGCGGCAAAATGATAATCAATAATTCGCTCACCTTTCATCACTTCCCTCATCTTCTTCTTACTGCGTGATGAGCTGATGCCGGTTGAATCCTGAAATTAAGTAGAAATTGAGAACTGATTTTACTATTTCCCGGCTTGAATGTGATCTTACGGTCATTGTGAGCACCGTTATGAGAAAATTTTTATAAGGTGATACTTACCGTAAGAACGCTGTTAGACCTCGCGAGTGGCTCGAGCGCAATAGAGCCGTTCGTTTGAAAGTGGTAGGAGCTGAAAATATTTATTTAAATTACTGTTTAAATTATTATTAGTTAAATAATTAGCTCACTCTGGCCGCTTTGCATCCAGCATGTTCAGCAGTCTCGTCGTTGACGACACGGACGTCGACGCTTTCGGAATGTTTACGCGGCTGCAAATCGGGACTAGACTCTAGTTTCGAATATTCAAAATTTAGTGATCAACTGTCAAGAAGACTAATTTACTCACCTAACCGGCTTGAACGTGAAGTGAATTAGCTTCATAACAATCATGAGATACGAGACGGAGAGAATAACGAACGGAATCCAGAAAGCCGCCACCTGAATTTAATTTTGAATTTAAATATTTAAATTTAGTCTTTACATAGTGGAAGATTTCGTAGGCAATAGCCGCGCGGGACAGCTCCACAGATGCATTGTGAACCTGAAATTACTTTTTGTTATAATTTTTTATCAATCCCCTCAAGTCCCTTGAATTTCCGTTTGCACCCATACAGGGAAATGCAGGATTTCCTAAGACTCAATAGCAAAATTTCAAATTTCACGAGACTTTGAGCGAAGCCTCTTAGCGCAAAACACGATTGCCATGGAAAATAAAAGGATAGAGATCCATGAAACCCCTATCTGCAATAGCAGTCTGACTCTCTTAATTTCGCGCACCATCTGACTCTGTCTGACGGGGAAGAAATCGCCCCTATCTGACCAAATTCTGTTCAATATCGGCTTAGACATCATTGGCATGATCAAATTTCCGGATCAGATAGAGAGATAAACCATCGACCAATAAAACCAGATTGTAGTTCCGTTTGGATGAAACCGCGCGTCAGAAGATGGTTTTCGACGAAAACATTACGGATACGGATTCGTTGATATCGTAAAAAAAGCCTTGTGACTTGAAAGTCGAAAGCGAAAACAAAACTCACCAGAAAGATGCTGGCGCACTGTGAAAAGGTCTCGTTTACCTCGTGGACCTGAAAGAATTATGTTAAATCATTTTCATTGAGTATTTAGCAACGAACAACGTGATCGACTCGTTCTAAAAATAAACTGATTCTTTAAAAAATTACCTCCCACAAAAATACTTGCGGTGCAGCACACGCGGCTGCGAGTATCCATGAAATGGCCAGCATTGTGCGTACCCTTCGCACTGATGTGGCGCCTGAAATTGCGTAGTGAGGATGAAATTTGCAAACTTATTCGTCTATTTCTCATCAACGTTATCACATGATTATACAGTGTGTTGGCGCACGTTCTCTGCTTCTTACTGTCTGTGAGCTAATTGTGAGCTCACTTCTCCTTTACTCCGGAATAGGTATTTCACATCGACTCTGGATATATCGCATGGAAGTAAATTGCGCGTTGATGACGCACTTTCTCAGGCGATCCAAGCGATCAATGGCCAAGTAACCCCACGCGATTAACCGTGTATTATTCACGATAAGGAAATAATTCTCCCCACGGACTTTACGCAATCGTTGACTATGTGATTTTAGCATGTATCCCAGGAATTGTTGCCTGTTTGAGTTTTAAAAATGGTCGTAAAACACTCAAAACATGATTAACAATAGCAATAAATCACACAACATACCCTGAATGTGACTCGTGTAGACGACTTTCAATCGGTCCACTCCAATTGCTACGATTACGTTCGAGTTCGAGTAATACGAGAAGATGGATAGGAACTGGAAATGAGATGTGCAGATCATACATCAGATTTAGAAGCCAAATTTCGAACGATTACCTGATAAGTGCGACAAGCCGCGTCACCCCAAGGCCACGAGTAGTTGTAGATCCAGATTATCTGAAAGATCAAAGATCAATATCGCTAGTATATTCTCTTTTTTTGTTGAATTTTTCGCCGTGGAAGTTATCTTTCTCATTTATTTTCATTCCTGAAAAACAACAACAAAAACGCGGAAATTGCGCGCTGCAAACTTCCCTCTGTTTTTTTTTCAATGACCGCGAATGCCTGGGAAAAGGCAACAAACGTCACCAACAACTCTTGCATGAATTATGCAGTCCGTCAATTTCCGGAAGTGAAGGGGCCATTGGCCGGATCTGGCTCAACGTTTTTCCCGGATGATTCTGAATTTTCACCGAACCCGGAAGATCGCACATGGTTACGGATATATTTTTACGATCCCAGACCAAAACCGCACGATAAAGTTTTAATACCTCTTCGGTTCCCCTCCATATGCGAAATCATCACATCATCCAGTATGTGTTCCGTTATGTGTTCCGTTTTCCACTTATTCCTAGTTGCTTCCTTCTCTTTCCCCGCAATAATTAGGCTCTTTTTCGTTTGGCTGAAGTGTTTTCCGACCGCAGACATCCTTCCCGTAGCACAACACCTCATTACTATGCCTCTCCAATCTATTTGCTCCCGCGCCCGTCAGAGAAAGCGAGAGATAAAGCGAAATGGAGAGACTGTCATCGTTAGCGTCAACTGATCTTCTGAGCCGGTCCTTAACACATCAAAGACTTGAGTGTTTTAGACACACTAACAAATATATTGAAAAAGAAGTCCCGCAATGGTCATTGATTAGACAGTCTATCGTATGTCCGTGTAGCAAGCCGGTAATTAATCTCCCGGAAATATCCCCAGGCCCCGGCAAATAGTACAGTACACCTAGGAATTAGCTAGAACAAACAAGTGACGAGCCGAAGGCTGTATGACGGGGCTAATTGCTGGAGTTCTCCTAAGCCTCAGAGCGCTCTCATTTTGTGTGATCCCTCGCCGGCAGAAAAAAAAGCTCAGAAATGAAGACTGACTACAGGAAGGCACGTCTGGTCGATGGTTATGAATCGAAGGCCAGAGTGGCACGCTAGCGTTGCACCGGAATTTTCTTCTGTTTTCCATATTTATCGAACGACCCAAGTGGTCCCTATTATTTCGTCTTTGTGTATATTTCATTTCATCACCGGCAGCATGCTATAAACACATGAAACACATATGATCAGCAACGACGTCCCAGGAATTCGTCTAATATCGTCCCCAGACATTCCCCCCTTTCTCCTCCGTGCGATTCGGTACTAATATCCGAGTAGTGCCAACTTCAGGAAACAGGAAATTCGCTCCGCTCTCCTGCGTTACCTCAACAACGCTATGGAATAGTGGATTCTCTCACATTTTTCTTCTCTCTGGATTTTCTGACCGACGAGGGAGCATTGCGAATTGAGAGAGTCAATCAGAAAGAATGAAAATATATTATTTCCGCAATGTGTGGGCGCGCAGTGCGGGGCAGTTGCCCTAACGACCGTAACAATTTCCCCCATAGGCACTTCCGCAGTGAGCCGTACGGAATGTGTGAGGTGTGTCCCGCCGGATTGCCTACTGTAACCAGAACATCATAATCCGAATACCGCCACCAAAATAACGCAACCACAATACCGTAATCACTACCGTAATCGACCGTACCTTGCCAAAAGTGTGAATGAGCAGGATGAGGAAGTCTGTGATGCAGAGATTCAGCTTGAACAGTGTGAATGAGGAGATGTGGTAGGGCCCGCTGGTGAAGCTCGTTCGGGCGGTCGGTGTTCTAAAAAGAAATATACACTTGTATTTTGATATTTATTATCCTCATCACACAATTCTCCTGAACGTGTTCGGCTGATGAGTTCCCTATGAATGCTTTCAATTTTGGTCCCTCAGACCCCGATCTGGGCTTGGAAAGCGAACTACAGGCAATTCCCTTCCATAGTTCACGTCCCCTTTCGGCTCCTGATTTTGGCACCCCTCGGAGATTTCGTTCGCCCAAGTGTCCTTTCCTTTCACGCGCGAGTTTGATTAGATTTCGCACCGCGGGAAGCCCTCGGATCATTTTGGCGCTTCATTTCGGCCCGTGGTCATGTACCAATAATATCCTTGCCCTCTAGTGGAAATGCCACCAGACACCAGTCCTCATTACGTGCGATTATCTTTCGAAGAGCCGGAAAAACAACCTAGTTTCCGGCTGTGCGCATCCTGGTTCTGTCATACCCGGAGAAGCAGACAAATCCGCTAAATTCACCGGAGCCGACTAAGAGCGTTCGGCTAAAATAACAACCTCCCTCGCGCTCACTATTCTTCCCAATTATAGGGAATTATTGTCGCATAAAGAAATGTTATTCGGCCCGGGTTCCCTTTCACACGATTTAATGAGCATGGCAATGGCAAGGGCAAGGCCCCAATGGTCCTCTGATTCCAGGGAAATCGGATCCATGACTGGGAACCCGAGTGGAGCCAAGCGCGTGAGAGCATGGCATCGGCAACAAACAAAAATAATCCCAGACGACGTCGAATATCTTATCGACGACGCTAAAAATATGTCCGACTTTAGCGCCTGATTTGGCTAGTTTTGCGCGTATTTTGGCGGGATGTTTGCGGGAGACGACGGGAGACAATTTTCTAGTCCAGCAGTAATTATTCCGCATCAGGACCCGGTGTATTGAGCATTTAGAATATTTAGAATGTCCCCGGTAATGAGCTGACGCAATTATATTTTGCATTGGGAATTGTCTGCAGGCGGTGAGGCAGCAAGACATAAACAACTAACAGGAAATTTCTTGGAACGTGACATTTCCTAGATTTTCGGGGTCCTTGAAGAATACCCTTACAATTAGCGAAAAATAGAGTTGTCGATCTAATAAAGAAGTAAAGACTTTTTTCGTGAGCACGCGCGTGCTTTCCCGAGGACTTTCTAATGCATTATTCTGAATGCGATTAGCCGAGAGAAAGGGCGCACGCTTTCTGCGAGCTGTTGCGACTTTAGAAAGGAGCGTAGGCGCTTAATTTAACCCCATATTTTCTGCTCTTATTCACATTATGTAAAAACACGCATCGCTCGCAAACGCAACACAAGCCAGCCCCGTTTTCGTAAATTCAGACTCGAAGAACCGTGCCTGCAAATTATGCGCACTTTGGCGAGACGGTAAACAGGATAGGGAGCAGCCTGGGGGCCAGTGCAGAAAAACATCCGAATTAGGGCAAACAACTTCCAGGAATGGTGAATTTTCGAAATCTCTCACCGGCGAGAGAGTGTGTGGAATGAAGAGACGGGGTGCGAATCGCAAACTGACCGTGATTGTCGAATCAACCGCAGGAAAACGACCGAGTTGAGTACGGTGGCTACCGTACCCACGATCCCGAGGTAGATGATCTCGGCCCGGTCCGAGTTCAGACCCTGATAGTGATACTGTAGGTAACGTAACCTCCCAGCTACCGTATACCTGTACGCTAGGCGCGGCATGCTGCATATCGTGCAGTAGCGACAGCGTTTCGTTGGGACCCGTTGGCTGCATTATCTGGGAAAGATCAAAGATCAATCGGAGGAACGGCAAGGTATACGGTGCCAATATCGCCTAAAACGCTCTTGTTTTGGGCCGGCTTCAAGTCCCTGATCGGACAGCTTCCCTTGCACAATAGCATTACACGCGAAGGGCGCGCATCAAACAGCGAAAATGGAGAAAATATGGGCAAAACGAGCGAACTGTCACGTAAAAGTCAACAAAGAGGGTGCTTCTTAGTAAGAACAAAAGCTTAGCTAACGGAGATGCACTTGTAGATGAGGGGGATGCGGCGAAATGAGATGGACTAAAGAATGGAAGCCCCTCCTTCATTAATGAATGCTGATATCAATTCGAGCGTTTTGCGACACCTTTTTGGCACTCGTGGTCAAAAGTTGTTGTTTTGCGGGCCGAAAATAGAGGCGAAATCGAGTTATGCATGTGTGTGCTTTCGAAAGCTTCTAAGAAGCTTAGATCGAGCAACATCGTGTTGTGTTTGCAATGAAAAATGGAAGCTGAACAAGTGGTGGTTTCCGAGTAAATGTTGCGGGGTTTGATGGTTTCAATTTCACGCTATATGAATTCTCGCAACATGCACAGAGTGCGCGACGCAAAATAGAGGGAGTAAAAGAGGAGGAAGAAAAACTCAAGTAGTATTGGTGCACGCGAATTCAGAGAACGAGAGGTTATAGAAAGGTTTTTCCCACTTCAAAAGAGCTGTGCTTAGCGACCGAAGATCGCACCGGTAAAGGCTGTTATTATTGTGCATACCTTTCCAGACGCTTCTAGGAATTGTATGGGTAAGTCAGGATTTGATCAGAGAGCGCCCTTATTGATGATGGGTCAGAAGTTTTGGAGCAAAATAACACGTACTGGCCTGCGTAAGGTATAAAGAGTCTCAAGTGATGTATTGTTTTGACGTGAGAGGGAAAATGTCGTGAGTCTCGAAGTGTAGCAAAGCGTAAACTCAGAAACTCGTGCAAATAAGAACAAAAGCCGGGAAGTGAATCGCGACCCGTGACCCGAAGTGGGCCTATAGGAGAGGGCGGGACACGGAAGCTGTTAGGGGCTCAGAAGGAGGAAATTCCCGCAGATTCACAAATAAGATCTGTTAGCACAAAAACAAAAAGAACTGAGCAGCAGGACCTGAAGTGGATAAGCAGAGCAGGAGGCTGTGAGACACAATACAAATAGGACTGAACATGTCATGAATACGGGCAGCATTGCGAAAAGATCTGCGTTCTGCGCATTCGATGCTCTGAAAGTGAACTTGGTGGCAAATGATCGCATTCATGTGTGAAATGAAAGCGGGAAGCATACGATGATTGCGTCATCAAAACTATGGAATGAAGACGTATCTCGATTTCGCGTGATCACTCGTCGGTCAGAGCAAAGCGAGGACGCACTCAAGTCACAACACGCTATCGCGCGCGCGAAACGAAACGAATCACAGGATCAGAAAATGAAATGTAATCCCATCTCTTTGCCTTCGCTTATTGGCCTTTTTCGATCAAGATCTAAAGAAAAATGAGTCGTGTTTTGCTTCAAAGATTAGAACCAAGGCGTGTGATTTGATGTTCGTTAGTAGGAAAGAGCAACGAGCACGTGTAATGTACCTAAAAAAATAAATAAATAAAAACGAAGAATGGAAACGAAAAGAGACGCTGCTGGGAAGAAAAGCGGTTGGATTTTTCGATCGCAGACACCCAACTGCTGTTCGTCGGTACCAAGAAAGTATGCGAGATGGAGACCACTAGACTAATATCTCTCATCCCACTTCCCCGGGTGTTGCTCACCCAAGCTGAACTAAACATACAGTACGCGATGCCTGATTTTATGAGTTATTTTTTATTATTATTTGAGTCTGGAATAGGTATGTCGTAGGCGAAACCGGGTGAATATTGTCGCAGGCAGTTTGCGTATACACAACTACCAGAGCGTAAACCAAGGATGTCTGGCGTATGGAAAAATCGTAGAACGCGCGCGGGCTCAGGCTATTTCTAATATTGCCGAGACCGTTTTTGGTCTCGGGCGGTGGAGGAGTATAACGAAAAACAGGAAATTCGTGAGGAATATGTGAAATTCTGCCGGAACCAGAGTACAAGCATCGGGGATAAAGTGCGGAGCGATTCGTGATGTTACTTGTACAGTGCGAAATCAGGGAGGCGAGATAGCGTGTGGAATGAAGAAACGATCGCTATGTCGTGAGGACCGCAAGGGCTTTAACCGAACGAGCAGAGTAAATGAAGTGGGAGGGGCCCGCTGGTGAGAGGGGAATTAGAGAAAAGTCCAGGGCAGTAAAACGGGTGCAAAGTTGGCTTTAAGGGCTAGAACGTGCTAGAAACTACGTAAATTAAGGAGATTAGGACAGTTACGAGAGTTTCTGTCACTTTATATGGCGTGCTGCGCAGTCGTTAGTGTTTTTGTTGCTGCCTGACAAGTTGAGGAAATGAAATGAGTGATCTCCATGGACTGAATGCGAGCCTTTTCACTCAGTAGAATTCGAAATACGGAGAATAGTGTGCGCAATGGAGGCTTTTTTATTAGACGCTATTCAACGCTTCAGGGACCCCTTTAATGTTTGCAATTCACCCAAAGTCCTTTGAAACACAAGAGTAATTCCTGTAACTCAATCTACCCCCCTCGAGAACGGGGGTGGGTACTAACGAGGCGCTTGTTTCGGCGGAACGATGAAAAAATGAGAAAAAACGACAAAAATGCGGCACCGAAATAGCGTTGTTCGCCTAAGGAAGAACAACAAAGATCATTAGAAGAGATCATTACACTACATTGATGTCGATTGTAATCAACAGGGGGCGATCAGTCTCTCTCATCTCGCAATATTCTCTCGTATTTCTCTGACTGGCGAGAAATACGGGAAAAGAAGAGACGAGAAAACTTTACTGAAAATTCCCTGATGATTACAGCGTATGATAGATGGGTGGACAATAAATTATCTCTTTAGAGAGGGTAAAAATTGAATGGAGTGAAGGGATTCCTAGTATTTTGAGGAGGGAATCATAATATACGACGTACAATTCCCCGATGATTATACCACATGGACTAGATAGTCGTGAATAGAGTATCTATCCAACTGTCTCTTCAGTCAGAGAAACGAGAGATTGGGTGAAATGGAGAGACGTCCCTTATTTTATTTCGAACTAGATAGTAGTGATCACTGTTAGTGTACGAACATCAGCATCGACTGCTGTCTGGGAAATTCAAAGGATTATCAAACCGAGGAGGATGTCTGATTCTCTCGATTTCACACACTCTCTCGTCACTCTGACCTGATAAAGATTGATGATACGGAGAGACGATTTCTTAATTCAGAGAGCTCAAATAGGAAGTTCGTAGAAATGATTAATGACGATGAGATCGCGTGAGATTTTAAGAGTTCAGAATTTAATTCGAACAGGAGCGATCAAATAAATTTTAGGTGCGTGAAAGGACAATGGTTCCCGATATTTACAAGAGATATTGAGAACAACGGAATAATTTCACTAGGAATGCGTTTGAAATTACGGCTAACAATGTGGACACTACTACAAGGTAAGAACATCAGATTGATGTTCGGCGATACAAAGATTACAGAGAGATTAAAGAGAGAGAGTTATGAACGAGGAATGGAAAGTCTGTCTAGCAACGAGGCAAAGGACTGGGCACAGAATGGGGGAGGAGGCGCATACGAGGAAGGGAATTGGGGGCGGAGCCTCCCCCCTTTCGAATAATCTCTTGAGCGCGCGGCAGTGAAGATTGAAGATAACATAGTATATCTGATAAACTTCTCTCACCAAAAGAGAGGTGGCGAAATGAGATTAGGCATACGTTGCATTAGCGTAGCTGACAAATCTCTCCTGAGGGACAGGTCCAGGTGTTAATATGCCTGCGGCATATACAAACATCTAATCAGCCGCGGCGCCATTTGCGTTGCATGAGTCTCTCCAAATCATGTGGTATCTAGGTATGTCTGACAATAAAGCTGCTTGGAAACCGTGCGGATATGTGACATTAGTCATGAAAAATATGAAAAAAGGTGTGTGAAACGTAGAGATGATTTATTAACATTTCATTGAGACTGTGTGCGACATTTCATTACTCACCGAAGTTTTGTGGAAAAATGAGAGGGCGTTTGAAATGAATAGGCAAATTGTATTGCAGACTCTGTGGAATTGCGACATTACTCACCCAGATAAATCAGGATTTACAGAAAAATGGGACGGTGGCAAGGCTTCTTAGACTTGATTTAGTTGCATTATCGCATGTAATTTGATGCGATTCCTCTTGCATAATCTATGTTTTGAATCGGGAGCTGATGAGCTGTTTTTCTATCCCTAATGGATTCACTTATCCTTCGTGTATTTCACAATTCCATTGAATTATGTGTATCCACACCAGCCAGTATGCGAGTGGTATTCCGCATGACTGCAATTCGCCAAAGACGGTTTGCGTATTCGCAAACTAGCACCCGAATCCTGTCTCAATCCTTGAAGAAATTCGTAGTATTATATGACGTGCGGCCGATCCTAAGATCTGGGCCTTGCTTTTGATTTATCTCCCGCTATATCCAGGGCAATAAGCCCCTGAATGTTGAAAACATGTGTCCGCCGTCTAGACAGTGCAAAAACATTCGCGCGGCTGCACTTTAGTTCCGAGAGCTTAAGGAGGGCGCGCAAATAGTGGTGATGGAACAGCTGAATTAATGAGAACTTGCGAGGCTGCTAAACTTCACGTACTTCACGTATCTAAACACGACTTCTCATTGCATACTTGTCTGACCCACGAGAGATCATTGGGAAATGAGAGAGCCAGACGAGAGCTTTGACGTTCAACTTAACAACCAGACTAATGGTCTTTCTATAGGGATGAATGCTTCAGACATTCCTACTATCGAGTCTGCGTATGCACAACTGTAAACATAAGAGCAAATATTACATTGTGACCTTAGTCAGGTCATTTTTTCTGGTTCTTCCGTGTCCATCATCCGTCTATGGATTGGGTAATTGCCATCTGAAGAGAAGGACTCCTTATAAATTCGGAGAAACGAAAACGGAAGACGGCATAAGGAGCGGAACAATTTATTCATAAGCACCCTGAGCCAGTAGACGGCGCATACATCGAAATTTCGGGAAGAAACACACAGGGAGAAACGTGGGCGACATACAAGAAACACCGGAAAGGGGTCAGATGTGAGATCAGAAGCGTGTATATTAACCGATGGGCATACAATTAGCGCACTTTGAGTGTCATGGGGTTGGAGAGGGGGGGCACCAGAGGGCGCTTGTAAGGTATACGAGAGGGTACGGTAACAAGATGTCAGATGACACCATAAGGGCCGATAGAGTTCGAAATACGGGTTTATTCATTCTTCACACTATCTCACCGGTCAGAGAGGTGAGAGAGTGTGTGAAATGAAGAGACAGCGACCCGTATTGCGCACTCTACTGGACGATAGCATACAACATCGGGTTGACGAGTGTGATGAGGATCTGTAGATCGTTGAGGAAATACGCGTGAATGGCGATGATCCTGGAATTTTGAGATTGATCTTTGATCTTTACGAGGACACGAGCTCGTTGTACTTTAGGATTTTAGATCACGTCTAAGATGTTGTTGTGAACGCTAGACAAGGCATAAACTAGACCAATAAGAGCATGTGTAAATGTGTCAAATGGAATGTGTCCACGTACTCCTTGTAATCGATGCTCAGATATGTCACTAGCGACGCGAAATTGTACGGGAACCAGAAGAGAAAGTGAGCTGCGACAATGAGTAGGGTGGATCTGGAAAGATCAAAGATCAATCTTGAGAACCCCAATTCAAAGATCACCGACCTGAACAGCTTCCCGCGCAGTCGCCTTCTCCACATTGGCTGCACGGCGGTACCTGAAAAGGGCACGAATTTCGCAAATTCAATTTCGTTTTAATTTTTATTTTCGCCCCATGACCGCTGGCCTTTCCATTCAGCGGGCCTTAATTATTGCACTTTTTATCGAGGCAGCCCGGCGCCTCAGCGGGTGTGCCTCGCAACATTCGAATTCGCACGAATTTTTCCCCCATTTTCATGTCTGTATGGCCGTCGGGAAGGGGTTTTCATTGAAAAAAGCGCTGGGGAAAGGAAATATGAGGCCGTTTGCGAGAGAATCGAACAAATCCGAATGACTCTGGCACAGCTCAAAAACTTCAACTCTCTCAAACTTTGCGATTCGGGGTTCTTGAAGGTGCTGATGACCATAGGCAAACTCATTTTCACCATGGATGCATCGTTGGCTCCAGATGACGTCACGTCGAAATCTATTTTTGGCCTATATTTCGGTCCCTGATCAGGATAAATTTTAGTGAGAACGGCCCATAGGACAGAATTTGATGGCGAACACGACTGATCACTATATTTTTCATAAATTATTTTCATTATTTTGTAAAATGAAACTTTTCGCAACCTACAGTGGGAAAGTAGAGAGTGGAATAGATCGGACCGGAATGTCATGAGGATTTCAAATCTGTTTTGCACTTCAAAATCCGTCATGCCCCTTTTGAAATATGCATATTATAGTGTACCTGGCTTGTAAGTTAATCGTGCCATCCTTCTTCTGTTGACTTCCGATCTTTTGATCTACCCAAGTCTCTCCTCCGTGACCTCTTCCCTCTCTCTGCGCTCTCTCGATTCCCCCTGCTCCCTCGCCTGCCTCGGGAGAGAGTCTCCGATCGATACGAGGAAGGAAGTAAACAAGTGGAAGGATGGTCAAATTTACTTACAATCCCGGTACACTATAAGTTGAATATTTCGAAAGGGGCATGACGGATTTTGAAGTGCAAGACAGATTTGGAATCCTCATGACATTACGGTCCGATCTATTCCACTCTCCACTTTCCCACTGTAGGTTGCGAAAAGTTTCATTTTACAAAATAATAAAAATAATTTATGAAAAATATAGTGATCAGTCGTGTTCGCCATCAAATTCTGTCCCATGGGCCGTTCTCACTAAAATTTATCCTGATCAGGGACCGAAATAAAGGCCAAAAATCGATTTCGACGTGACGTCGTCTGGAGCCAACGATGCATCCATGGTCAAAATGTGCATGCCTATCGTCATGAGCACCCTCGAGAACCCCGAATCGCAAAGTTTGAGAGGGTTGACTTTTTTTGCCTGTGCCAACTCTTGTCCGATTCTCTCGCAAACGGCCTCATATGAGCGCTGTCTAGCGTCGAACTTTCCGCGTGTGTGTCTGTGTGGGGGCTCACGATCAGTTAGCTATAGATTCGGTCTCTTCATTGCACGTGTTCTCTAATCGGTCAGAACGACGAGATAGTATGCCAAATGACGAGACGGCATTCTTCGTGCTCATTAGTCGACCGCGTTCTCGAGTTCCATCAGCTCGTTTTCTGCTCGAATTCTCGACTAGAGAGTAAGCAGAAGTCATCTACATGACGGTAATGGCCAGAGATCGAAACGTCAAGTCACCCTACTGTAAGGGAGTAATCGAATTTACTATACTAATGTGGGATCTTCTTGGAAAAAGGCCAATCATCTAGGAAGTCTAAGAATTGAGAAATCTCTCTGTGTTAACCAGAGCAGGCGAAATGAAGAGACCAAATCCCGTATTTCAAACTCTAAACGATGAATTACTTACGGTTCTGAGGGATCATAGACTCCTTCTTCGCCTTGAACAGCGATGAAATGGCATTGAGAGGGCCGGGAGTGTGATCTCTCTTGATCACCAATTCACATGAGACCTCATCCGAATCGACCATGTCTGGAAAGATCAGAGATCAAAGATCAAGTATTACTTCTTAGGCCCGCGTTAATTTTGTGTGGTTTTGACGCATGGTTACTGGCTATCGAACTGATTCGTGATTCGAACTGAAGCATAACTGAACATTGGTAGATGATCAAGTGCGAAGATCAAAGATCAACTTTCAAAGATCAAAGACCACCCACATCGTGCTTCGCTCGCCTCGCCTCCACAGCTTGCGAGATGAGGGGGCGCCGCAGACTGCAAAGATCAAAGATCATTACTTTTGTCGTGTCTCAAAAAATCACAACATTACTGAGAAAAGTCGTGCAAACGAAGCCACGTTCGCCCGAAGAAGGAACAGTAGCGGCAATATGCGAAAGAAGAACAAAGACGGAATAACAGACTAGGAATTGTTGGATTTTTTCACATAAAGCCGGGATTTGCGGTCATCCGGCTTTTAGGATCAGAGAATCGCCGGCTCTCACCTGCGGTCCGCTCATGGAGAAGCGCGCCAGCCGGATCGCGATGATCACGTAGCTGATGCTTAGGGCGACCAGCGGGCCCCAGAAGACGAGTAGCTGGAAAGAGAACCGGGAATTAGTCAGGGCCGGGAATTAGTCAGAGCCGGGAATCAATAGACGGTCGCCTCAGACGGTCCTTGAACGCTAAACATTTTGTCTGTATGCTAAAAAACCGGCTTCGAGTCAGACGTTGCACAACCATGTCAACACGTGACTTCTAATCAGAGCTGTGGTGAAAACAGTAGTAGTTTGCAAAAACTGGGAAAATATTCGGCATATCGGGTCAGAGCCGGGACCTGGTTCGGATACCGTACCAGGTGCGTGAGCTCGTAGACGGCCTGCATGGGCGGCTGCAGGATCCACTCGGGCACGGACGGTGGCGCGCCCTCCTTCCGGATACTGTAAGACATTCTATTTCCCGGTTCTGCACATCTATTTCCCGGCTCTGTGCAATTTCCTCGTTTTCTTGAAAGCTGTTTTCATCGTTGAGTATCGTATTACGCTTCGCGGTATTCGGGGCGCAAAATCAGAAAGTGCGCAATAACGGAGCCAATGAGTAACGAAATCTGCCGCCGGACAGAGAAGCAAACAAACACCAATTTGGGGGCGCCAGACAATTGGAAAGTGGTCGTAAACGAGGGAATCTCTCTGCGATTGCGTCAAAGTGGCCTCATTTTGCCCTAACCCACGCTCGAGACAAATACTTTTGGAAATAATGTTCCCAAACGTTTGCAAATGGATTTGACATGCTACACTTATGAATTTTCAAAGAACGTCTTTACTTTCATCGCGGAATCCCCGTTAGTACTGGAACATTATGATGGACTACGTCTAAGCAAATAGGGATGATCCGGTAGTTCGCTTAACCTCTAGGGAACTAAGCCATCAAACTTCATCCCTCTTAGGCGAGATAGCGTGCGAAATGAATAAACGGCGCCCTGCCCTCTAGTAAACCGATGTAATTCCAAGCGGAACTAATCAGCCGGGACCGGCTTAGGCGGCTTTGCGGTGCGCGGTGTAGTCCCCACGACGCTGTTTACCAAACGTCGGCTGGTCAAAAATGGACAACAACGCGTACGTGTTGATGGTCCACACGTCCGAGCACTGGATCCACGTGGCGTTGCTGTTGGGGAGCACGTCCACAGTCTGAAATAGTAGTGGTGTAGGAGTGTGGTGTAGCGGCGTCTTTTCCAAAAGATCGCTTGATCAAAAATTACCTGGAAAACGACGAATTGCGGGAGTGACCAGGCAAAGGCGAAGAACCATGCGAAGAAGATGAGAAGGCGAATTGAACGCTGGATTTAAATAAATTCATTGATCGATAGCTCATCCATCGTATCGTAAGCAAGGGATTTCGGTCAGTCCTCGATAGTACCAGGAAGTGCACCTACCGTACTCTTGCCTCTCCTTATCTTGCTTGCGCCGAGCACCGTTCTCAGCCTATCCAGTGCAATGCACACAATGACATTCGACGAGAGGTAGTACGAGGCCATCGACAGGTAGTTGTGCGTCCTGAATGGAATGGTGTGCTCAGTGGTGCGATTTACCAAAAGTCGATGTTGAAAAATCGACAACGCACTTGCACATGCTGTCCGTGCCCTTCCACTCGTAGGTGATGTTCCACAGCAGCTTGGGAAGCGCGTAGAAAAAGAGCAGCATGAGATCCGTGATGGCCAGATTCAGCTTCAGTAGGAGAAAGCCGGCCTTAAAATTCTGTTTGTATTTTTATGACATACCATCCCAGGATCAATTGAATCCTAAGGCTGAAGAGAATTTTAGCCTTTTTCTGAAACACATCTCGCAATTCTTTGACAAAACCTATGACGCTAAATTTCGATTCAGTTGCAACGTTTTGTACCTATTTCTACTTTTTCTGTAGTTATTTATCAGCTGTTTAGAGTAGGCGCGCAGTGTAAAGAGCAAGGCGCATGACAGAGCATCATATTTGCCGCAGGTGGCTTTCGAGGTTCATTCAGATTGCCTGTGATATTCGCGAGCAATGATGCTGCTTTGACTGTCAGACTGACGAATGAGCATACGAAATGCAGATTTTTAACATCCCATATCCTCATAGGTCTCTGATTCGAATGAGTCATGGCTACTAAGGTCATAATGAGATGATCAGCATTAGAGATTCCGACCACGTTATGGTTAGTGACTAGCTTCTCAGAATATTGGCAACTCAACCGAAAAGGGATGATTCCCGATCCCTAACAAGATTGTATGTGATCATGTTCTATCACATATAATTATTCCTACGGTCAAGTAAAATAAGATATTCATTGACTTAAAGAGATGTAGTGTTCATCATTAGCATGTCTGCGTCAGATATTCGTTCATTATGCGATGATGGCTGTGATGGTGTATTTCTGTCCGAAACTAGTCTCTGCTCTTCTTCGATGGAGAGATTGCATTGGTGTCAATCATATCTGATTGGCTCGAGACTAAATTATTTCATGCAAGGTCTGTCTGTACATTTCACACGCTTACTCGTCGATCAGCTAAGCGTGCTTTTGTCTTTACACAACTCTCGTTTTTGAATGAAAAAGCCTACATCTACTTTCCCTCGCAATCTATGGTCCGTTTCCAAGCGAGCAAGCCTTCTGAGAACACCTATGACAGGCAAACGTAAATATAAATAGTATAGTATTGTCCCCGCTCGAAAAAAACGATGGAGATTCTTGCTCCCTTCATCTCCCTTCTTTTCCTAGATTAGCTAAACTTGGTTCACTGCAGAGCGTTGTTGTGACGAATGTGAAAGTAAGTGACAACGAGGAAGTATCTAGGTCTCTTCATTTCACGCACTATTTCTCCAGTCAGACTCGACGAGAGATAAGGCGAACTGAGGAGAGCCAGAACACCTGTCTGATTTTGCGCCCTATTTTAACTTGAAACAACTTCCGCGTTAGTTTTTGCACAGGTAGTAAAGGTTTCGGCGTAGGGCGCCCTCAAGACACGAGTAGCGTGACACGAAAGTTGTGGATTTTGCAGGATTTCACGTAGGGCTGTCAGTTTCAGCCAGCGATAGAATTTCTGATGATGCAGTAAACGTTTTCTTACCAGCAAAACAAGCAAAACGCCTACACGGCTAGTGCGATCGGAAAAGCGAAAATGGAAAAAAACAGCCCGATGATATGTGCAAAATAGAGTTGGAAGTAGGGTAATCGTCTCTTCATTTCACGCACTCTCTCGCCGGAAAGAGTGACGGGAGAGTGTGTGAAATGAAGAGACGCGACCCGTATTTCGAACTCTAAAATGTTCAAAACGTGAAAAACAAACCTTAACGCTGTCCTTGTGACTCGCTTTGTACAGTGTCATGATTCGACTGAACACCAGACAATTCGATGGGAGACCAATGATTAAGACGATGAGTAGGAAGACGAGCTTAAAATATTTATTGAATAGAAAAATTAAATCACATGTTATTTCTTCCTGCTATTTCATCTGCAATTTGTCTTACTCCACATTATTTTTTATTCTTCTGGGTTTCTATTCCGCACAATTCCCAGAAATACTAAGCTTTCTGAACTTTCTGTGTGTGCTGTTCGATGTCTCATTGCTTATTGTTCACTCTACGATCAGAAAGATCGATCGAGTTCTAATTCCAACCTGCACTGTATCCGAAGGCAGCCGTTCCGGTGGCGCATCCTCAATGAAGCTCGCGTTGCCGTCCTCGGTGTCCATTCTAGAAATTATTGGGAATTTTCTAATACCTTATAATTTGATTAGATAATACGCGAGAATTTAACAAAACTGCGATAAATGGACGAATATTGCGGTAGACGAGAGTGGGACTCGAAAAAAGTGATTTTTTGAAGTAGATCGCTGAACCCGGCGAGGGAAGACGAGAACGAGAGAAATGAGAGAGAGAGGAAGGGGAAGGGGAACACTTTCGACTGCGGAACCTCGACGGCGCAGACGCATAAATTGGCATGCGCTACTGCATGCTGCATGCCGGATAATGTTCTCGGCGTCTCTTCATTGCTTCTGATCTCTATCTGGTTAGAGAAAGTGAGAGATAATGGGAAATTGAGAGAGCACGTTCATCCCCGGCTTTAAACAAGTTAATGGTGCAGAAGCTTTTGCAGACAAACTAACGCCTCTTTTCCTAGCACGTAGACTAGTGAAATTAGTATCGATGATCTTTAGTTTTTCTTAACACCACAAATTGAAGGAAAAACGAACACCGTAATCACGCGCGGACTGATGCTGTGGCATAATCGAATCCATGTTTCTCTTTCCTTCCTGTCTCTCTCTCTCTCCCATATTCAGCTGCTGTTGTTTTGGCTGTAAGCGGTGGTGGAATGCTTAAAAGCGACCGCGAGTGGAGCCGAAAGCAGAGTAGGTATTCCAGATTAGAGAACTGTAGAGCTACAGTGCCACTTCCGGAGAGTATCTTCCGGATGTAGCAAATGTGAGTACCAGGCCAGGAAGTTGCTCAAAACGAGGGAAAATTACTGCTGTTGCAAAAACGAGCGATAATGAAGTTTGCCCTCTCGCAACAATGGGAGCTCATCACATAATTATGTCCGGCGCGCGTGCATTATCTATTTAGCCGGGAGAATGGCCGGAAAATAGGGGTAATTCAAAGAATGAACCGCCTTATCGCATATCGCATGAAAATATCTTTCTCTGGGAGTGACACTCTATTCAATCCGGGTTCAAAGCGGAGACAGAACTAGAGAAATGGAAGAACGTAGACAGATTCAACACACGTCAGTCAGAAAAGAACTCTGTTCTTAGCATCACAGATAGCAATCAGAAAAAGGCTAGTGAGAAGGCACTTGACATTACGGACGTTCACAGCATGAGAACGTAGACTGTAGAAGGAATACTGTGACGGTAGCTGTTCCACCTACACCTCTGATGAAAACAAGAGGTCATTGAGCTTACTTGTTCCTCTACCCTTATGGACACCTAGAATTAGGGTGGGAGAAACGGCAAATTGTTATTGCGCAGCTGAAAAAAAGGCGCTAGATGGCACGAAATGCCACTAATCTATTGACATTCGCGGGGATTTGTCACAACGTTGTACTGTTGTTTGGAATGCCGATTAGCGCCTGACCGATCAAAACAAGAGTCGGCTACGACTATCAATTAACGTTTTGAACAAGGAAGAGAGGGTCCAAAGATAAAACTCTAGTGAGTGGAACATGGATGATGAAAACAAGAGGTGACTAGGCTTAGCGGGGCAATCAGGAAGAAATACTATTCTAGAGTTTAGATTTGGCGGATAACACGAGAGGAGCAGGCCGGCTGTCTAAGCCGTTCCGCATTTTATATCGTTCAGCAGAGTAATTTGAGGGCAAAGTGCGAGCACACGGCTTCTTCCACGGTATGCTATAATCGCACTCAAATTAAGATTAGAGCAAGGTGCCCAAATTCTAAGAACGTTAACCGCTTCAGTTCGAAATACGGGTAATCGCGTCTTCATTTTGTTCGGTTCGCAAGAATTTTGGAAATCCAAAGTGCGCGCATGTTTGGAACGATTAGATGAAACCGGTTAGCGGTTATGCGAACGGCGCGCAACCGTACTGATTTGCGGACCGTCCGGAGCACCAGGAAACCGAAGGACCGCCCCCATCGTATATCCCCAATACGCTCAAGAATCAGAGAAGTGGGTGGTTCGGCGGCCAACATGTGGTGATAGGGAAGGATACACGAGACAGTCCCCTCCTACAAGGTGATAGAGAACGTAAGAGATATTGAGACGTATGAGATTCGGCCAAAGTGCGCACATGCTAGTGGAACGATAAGGACTTATCGACATGAAACCAAGTCGAGTAACGTGCGCAAGGGAAGATAAGATAAGAAGAGTCGTTTAACCGTTTAAGTCGTTCCGAACAACGCACATCCAGTATGAATAAGGGAACGGACCTCCCTGGCAACACGAGGGGGGAAGCCTCGTGGGAGAATGTAATCAGAAGCCCTCCTCCACGCTGATTAGTGACGAAATCACAAATCGAGACTGTTTTCGAAATTGCGCAAGAGCTCTCTCACTTTTGTCTGGTCTCTCACCGGTTGGGTTCGGGCTCAAATTTGAAACGCAAATTGTGAACCGTGCGTGGGACTTCATATCTGTTAGCGAAAGATGGTAAAATACACAGACGAAATCTGGCTTTTGGTTCATACTGTAGGAAGAGAGCGTAACACATGTAATACACAACTAATACTAATACGGAAATATGATTTCTGAACGACTCAAGAATCTCAATGTTTACAGTTTGATGACATAGCATTTAACATACGCCCACTATCTTTGTGGGCTGAGCATAAAGCAGGTGATAGTATAGCACAGGTATCAGGAGAGAATGTACGAACCCAGGAACTAGATTTTTCAAATATATTTTAAAAATCTCTTATTTTGATGGGAGAATACCCTAGTGGAGAGGATTCGATGTATTCAGGTTATTTGTCCCAAAGCCGGTTTTTAGGGATTTTCCGGCTCTGAGCCCGGATCCAACGTATCTCAGCTCCCAGATGAGCTATTGAGATGGCACCGGGCCCAAAAAATGCGGAAATTTTTTTGGAACAACTTTTATATTTTGACCGAACATGGGGGACCGAAACCAAAAATGATAAAAATTAAAAACCATTTTCTAAACAAAAAAATAAATATTAACCATTTCTCAGGATTTCAAAACTGGGAATTTTATTACTGATTATGAAAGATGGAGTCACCATATGTTTAGAAAAAAATATAATTTGAAAATTAAGTGTGGTTGTATTTTTGATTTTCCACTCCGAACATAGAAAATCTAGAAAATCTAAAGTTATGATGATTCCGATTTCGCCCCCACAGTCAAATTACTTCTTCTGCAACTGTGTGGAAGTTTTATGAAGCAATATACTATCGAATTAATTGCCCCTCAGGCAATTTGGCTATCATCATTTTTTCGACCATGACCCGGGTTCATGCCTCCGTTGTGTGGCATGACCATGAACCCCGGGTCATGGTCCAAAACTCAAAAAATGGAAGTGTCGGTATTGAGGTCAAAAGTTTCAAAAACGTTGAATTTGATCGGGAATTTCATAAAAACACTTCCACTTCGAAAAAAGCCGAAGAAATTTGACTGTGGGGGCGAAATCGGAATCATCATAACTTTAGATTTTCTAGATTTTCTATGTTCGGAGTGGAAAATCAAAAATACAACCACACTTAATTTTCAAATTATATTTTTTTCTAAACATATGGTGACTCCATCTTTCATAATCAGTAATAAAATTCCCAGTTTTGAAATCCTGAGAAATGGTTAATATTTATTTTTTGTTTAGAAAATGGTTTTTAATTTTTATCATTTTTGTTTTCGGTCCCCCATGTTCGGTCAAAATATAAAAGTTGTTCCAAAAAATTTTCCGCATTTTTTGGGCCCGGTGCCATCTCAATAGCTCATCTGGGAGCTGAGATACGTTGGAGCCGGGTTCAGAGCCGGAAAATCCCTAAAAGCCGGCTTTGGGACAAATAACCTGAATACATCGAATCCTCTCCACTAGGGTATTCTCCCACCAAAATAAGAGATTTTTAAAAAATGTTTGAAAAATCTAGTTCCTCAGAAGGCCATTATTGGTACATTCTCTCCTGATACCTGTGATAGATAAATTCTCGCGAGATTTTGGCCCTTGGTCGAATACGGAGAAAAAATAGCGTGTCGCCAACAGCTTCTCGATCTCAGTGAGAAAGTGAGAGTTGGAAGGAACAGATGATAGTAAATACAACTGATTTCGAAATTGGGGGATTTGGACCAAGAGCTACGAAATTCATTCGAATACGCGTTACACCCACTTCCAAAACGATCATACAAAACAGGTGATATCAAAGATAACTTATTGCGCAATTCGGCCGACGCGAGGGCTGGAAACTACTCGAATTTCGCAAATTCATGAAACGTAATGCATTTGACCACGCACAAGACACAGTACCTCTCAGATATGGTAGATAAGAAGGCAGCTGATAGAAGTAGTAGGGAGAGCCATGATAAACAGTGGATAATTGGAGCGCTCCCTTGATCATTGTAGTCATTGTTTATGGGGGAAGAAATGGTTAGAGAAATGGCAGCTGGGGGATGTTATCCGTAATGTTCAGAAGATAAGGGAATGCACTCTGAAGTAATGAAGAAAAAAATCATGTCTGCCCTATTCACGAATATGTCAAAATAACACAATATACGTTTTTCATACCACAGCACGTGAGAAAAACCCCCGTTCTACGGTTGTATCGACTAAAATGAAAATGAGCGTCTGCCGAAAACATTGTTGAAATGAATCTCATCGGTTTGGTTTGAGAGGCCTAGGTGTTCACAAAATAGAGCCGCCCAGTGACAAAACAGGCGGGATTTGTCTTCGAACACAGGGAACTGTAGTTTGAAACAGAGCAATCGTTCCTTCATTTCACAGTCTATCCCCAATCTGATTTGATAGAGAGCACTCATAGTGAAGAGACGATTATTCGTATTTCGAAATCTAGATCTGGGATGTTATTCATAATGTTCAAAGTGAGACAAGAAAGGACGAACGCTTGGACTCTGAACAAAGAAAAAAACGCATTTGAAGAGTTCGAAAAATGCAAAATAGCTCGGAAATGCGCAAAATAGCTTTTTCCTGTTTCCCACAATCAACATCTCTGCCAGTCTATTGTTATGCGTCGGAATCAATGCTACAATCCACACAGCCTCCCTCGCACAGTAATGGGAATAGACGGATGATCGACTAATACGACCCCTGAGTCTCTCTCTCTCTCCCGAAGCTCCGACCGATCAGAAAGAGCGCCAATTGAAAAGAGACGACTGGACGTATTTCAAACTCTAGGATTGACTAATACGAGGAATGGGGCTGTCAGAATGAAGAGTTCGTCTCTTCATTCGGCACACTCTTTCGCGACGCTGACCTATCTGGGCCGACGGTACGCTTACATGAATTTCGAAATTGCAAGGTTCAACTAGTACGAATGCGTGTTTCATTACTCGCGGTATGTCAATGTAAAGCTGTCAATTAAATTGTAAATAGTAGAGCTACTGTCCAGATCAAATAGCCAAGTGACGATACGAAATAGCGAGGCCACAATACGGCTCGAGTGGTTTTTTGAGCTCATGAACTGCAATTATTATAGGAAAACAGAGAAAAGAAAGAACTTTGAGCACTCTGTTTCCGGAATTCTCGCAATGAACTCAAAGCATATTATTTGTTTTTCACACCGTGATTCTCATTCACAGCTCTAAAATGAGATTTCCCTCATGGGTGCGAAAACATGAGCTCACTGTCTACTAGGATGAACTGGGAAATGGTTTTACCCTCGGAAACGCTCTCCAGTTAGACAGATCGAGAGAGCGCGCAATATGGAGAGACAAAAGGAACGGGACGTGTACAAATGCAGACACTTGCCACTGTTCCCCTGAGAAATTAGGCAGTTGGCAAAGTGTTGTGGTTGCATTCCAGGTATAGTGGGAAGTGGGCAGACTTCTGCAAGCGACGAATGATATTGATGAATGGTGTCGTAGAGCGATGACAAAAGCATGCCAATTGGGGAGAGGTATGCCAATTGGGGCGTATGGCGAATTGTCAATGCACATGAAGATTTTGGTCCGCGCAAGTAAATACGTCTCGCGGACAACACGTTGAACTAAGCCATTGTGAGTCCTCCCGTGACTGCGGAGACTCGACGAGTGAAAAATACACCTTTTTCTTGAGAAAGGTGGGAAAAGATTGTGGAGACTCAAGCGTGAACGAGAGATGTGTTTGTGTGTGCGGAAAAGTTGCGACAGGAGAGAGGAAACAATCTTTCTGGAAAGGGACATGAAGTGCTCAATGTGGCGGCCAAAGTTGCTTCAGTGAACGTGCAAACTTGATTATTTCGCACTTGGGGTACTGTAAGGGTGCTAAATTCAGAAGACGCCTATGCATTTAGAAATACCCCTCTAATTCACGAAGGCCAATGTCCGAATGTTGCGAATGTTACCCTAAACGTGGCCGGACACCTAATTTGTGCCATCTCTCCTCTGAAAAAAGGACGAAAATTGGCACGTTTACTCGACTTTTCGTGGCATTCCCGGAATCAGACGGCTATTGAGTGTAGGTGTGTAAAGGTTAACACAAAGCTCATGATCATGCACAACATTTTGAGGTGAAATCATCGTATCAGTAGAACGTTGAGCCTGTAATACAGGTCGAAAGTGGACGAAACTGGGGCGGTAGGCACGAATTAGAGAAAGGAGGAAGGAAAAAATAGGCGACTGCTAAAAATTGTTGCAACATGTGGTGGAAATTAGATGGCGGTCGTAATTGAGCGCAACAAAAATCAGCACCTTTCACTTTCTTAATAAAAAAACACTTGTAATTGGATACGAACGATTTAGTACCATTGAACTTATTTGATTGACTACGTTCAAGTGATACGAAGACACGTAAAACACACTGAACGTGAAAGGCATAGGTAGAAAGATAGACACTACACATTGATTCATAATCACACTGTCTATTCATCCATCTTGACGTGGATAAAGTCTAAACGCAACATCAGGCACTGATTTGCGATTGTCCCACGACGGTGTTTGGTTAACTTAGGCGTGTCTGGCACGCTACTCTTAAGATTCACAAGTCTGATCACTCAGTAAGTAGGAATATATCGTCCATTTATGATGCCTTGTAAGCAAAAATAAATGTCATGTGTCTAGATATAGAACAGTCGAACAGTACATATCCACCTTCAAAACCAGTGTATCGTGTTTGGTTTGGGTGTGTTTGGTACGAAAGACTTGAGACTCTCACGTTCGACTCACTTCTAGTATATTTGTCGAGACATCAGTGGGAACAAGATTCAAGAATACGGGTAATCGTGCATCTTCAAGAGCAAAAAGTGAAATGATGGGACGACTAGACGTATTCCGAACTCCGCAATGATTAAGTCAAAAAATGTGGTAAGATGAACCCGGACGAATTTTAAAATTCGCACGTTCAACAGCCTGGGAAGCCCGCAAATAAGGAAGCTCGTGCATGTTTCATTGAACAGGTTTAATGAACGCAAAGAGCGAACACTCAAGTAGAGCTCATAGAAGAAGAAGAAGAAGAAGTTCACTATTTCTCTAGCTAATCGTGTCAGGAACCTGACAGATAACATCAGGATAGATCAGGAAAAAACCAGGTGAAATAAGGAAATGGTTACTAGAACTCTGCCGCCTCCTCAGTGGACTACTAGACGCAGACACTTCCTATAGACAGAATAATCAGGGCTGACGAGAGAACAATACAACTGTTATTCCAACGGGTAATCTGTCTCGCCTACCTAGTCTGATGGTTGAGTGTATCCACCAGTTGGCCAGTTGGTCAGTCAGCGCGAGGGAGCGCGCGAAACGCGGAGAGCGCAGCTTTGAGTGACGGAAGACACACATTTTATGGTCATTTTCCGACGTAGTCGCAGAAGGATGAGAATCTCAGCATCAGAGAAAACGATAAAGTAGGCAAAAGAGAGAGACGCGCGCTCTTCACTTTGCCGCGGCCCTACACTTCTTATGAGAAAATGTTCTCGTCTTTTCATTTTACCTTATCTCTCGTCAGTCAGAAAACCGAGAGAGTTTTGCGAAATGAGAGAGACACGCTATAAATCCTTCTTAGGTCAGAGAACGGGCCGGCTTGATATTAGATCCGGAATGATATTGCTAGAGTGACTTACAACATGGTTCCTGTTCGTGACATCTATGGGCGCAATGAGAAAATAACTACATATTGGTCATCTGCCCATATCGAGAAGACAAAATACAATCTCTATTAGCATACTTGATTCTCGATTCCTGGATAAAACTTATCCGGTGTTCGTTCATGCCCCTTCTCTCGATTTTGTCAATTCGCCCGGGTAGAGCGATACTGCTACGCTGACCGAGTTGGACATCCGGAAAACCGTCGCCTCGTTTCACACTTTTCTCGTCATTCCCATGGCGAAGGATGCGAATTTAAGTGACGGCGGTTCGTATTTGAACTTTACTATTGCCTCACGAGAAAAGGACAGAAGAAGTGAAAATAATGAGACATAATTAGACGGATGAATAATTTCTATGGAAAGATCGCGCGAAAAAAGTGAGAGTCTACGTGCTACCTCTGACAATACATGCGATAGATGGAGAAGCAACGCCGGAATGGTAAATATACCAGTGGGTTCATCAGATACCCGATACTAGGCACCTATGGATGTGTTAAGCCTGATTCCAGACCCTGCTAGAGATCGCGTGAAATATGGAGACAGCCACCACAAACGTGCTTCCTCCCTAAATACATGCGAGAGAAACGAGAGAGAAATTGCGGAAGGTGGTGGTCACACATTGTACATTATTCATCGCTCTGCATGGAACAAGATCCCGGTCCCGACTCTCTGTTTCCCCTGCTCTCTCTCTTCTCTGACCGGCGAGAGATAAGGAGGAATGAGGAGAGTCATCAAGAAGCTTACGAGGCCAAGGAGCATTGCGGTTAACCATCCAAAGGGCAAGAACCAGGAAAAGCGGCGACGTCCGCATTTAGATTGTTTAATTTCTCAGGACTCTCTCGATTTCACACTGACTCTCACGCTGTCTGAACGGCGAGATAGTATGAGAATTGAGGAGATCTTTCCCTAGAAAAATACTGCAAGACGCACACTTCCTTCTGTCAGAAAAGCCTGGAATACAAGCGTGAGAAACAATTATAGAACGGCGCTTGGCTAGTTTTGTTCTAAAAACAACGACTAGAAAACAATGTTTTTTGGCAAATCAAACTACAGACACGAAAATCAATCATTTTGCGCAGAATGTAGTTATGCAGACTAGATTATATTTTGCAAATCACCTCACTTCTCTTTCCCTCTCTTCTCCTCCATTCCTCATTCGCTCCCCCTTCCCCCGTCCCAGTCGGTTGGTTCGCTCTCTCTGCCAAGCGCCGCGCCCTCTCTCTTCGATCGATCGATAACCATGGGTGAGTGGCCTACCGTAGTCTGACTGTGCCTTGGCCTACCGTAGCGTACCGCGAGTGACCTACCGTACCTACGTCCTACCGTACTCCAACAGTGCGCCTATCGCCCCAGGACCCAGAACTCTAGGAGCTCGAAGAACAGTCGAGCGCGCAGCCACAGAGTATAGCAGTAGGAGGGGGAGGCCGGGAGTAGAGACAAATAGGAGATGACAGCTCCAGAGTATCGAGTCATATGAAGGGCCTATGTTAGAGAAGACGAGATAGCGTGGCGAAATGAGAGAGTCAGACGATCGTTCGTAGAAAGAGCTGTGTTCGTGCGACCTACTAGAAGGTTTAGAGAGCCCCCCCCCTCTCCCGCCCAACTTTGTTAGTTAGTCATCCCCTCTTTCCCTCTGCAAGAGAGTAACAAAAAAGAACGCGCCCTCCCTCCCTCAATTTAGTGCCTCCTATCCGACGACGCACTTAGCAATGGGAATGATGTCAGAAACTCGAAGAGATCCGGGAATAGCGCAGGGTACGGTAGCCGGAAATTAGGAATCGTTTACTGACTAAATACCGGTAGCGCAAAGAACGAGGCGCTGTTTACCAGAGTGCGCGCAGCGTGGGTGCAGAGTGCAGGAAATGACTAGCAAATTGCCATTTCTCCCTACCTTGTTTTTGCTTTTCTCAGCGACTTGTCTTTGAACAACGTGCACAATTGTAGAGCCGGTTATTATGGTAGAGCCGGAGATTAGTACATCTCGAGTTTTGCAGAGTACGGTCGCGACATTGTGATCCGTCTGCCGGATGCGTCCATCGCCGAGGACGATGTGCGCGCGAGCCTCGCAAAGTACGGTATCATGCTGATTGTGAGGTTACGGTAGCCATGAGCCTGAGTACGGTATCTCCGGGAGAGTTTACGGTTTATCCTGGATATTGTAGCGCCGGTACGGTAGCTGAAGTGATATCGCTGATTTCGGTTGCGCAGTACGGTAGCCAGAGAACTGTAGCGCTGTTACGGTACACCGAGATTACGGTAGCAAGAGTGCGATGGCCGAAGTACGGTAACCAGATTCGAGTATTGTTGTAAAGCCACGTCACCCCTGAATGATTCGGACCGCTCTTTGCACCACAATTCAACGAGAATGCGCCAGTTGTGAACGGTGAAAAACAAGTGCGAACGAACCTGAACAAGTAATGAAAATGGCGCAGGCTTGTACTGGCCTTGTAAATGGATATATTGTATCCGTCCTCCCTCGCTCGACCGTAACGATCAAACAACAAGGTCTATGCATCTGGGGCTATATTGAAACGAGGCGAGCGCTTGAGAAGGGAAAACAATTCGATGACCATATTTTGCCTGTAAATGTTGTAGTATAGAAGGAAAAGGAAGGCGAGAGGGGGCGGGCGAGAACAGAGAGAGAGAGCAAAAATAAGAGAGGCCCTCTCATCGTGATGCCTAGATTAGACATGTCTAGCAGTAGGCCTGAACTCGCTGTGCTCCCTACATTCTACATGCTCTCTCGCTTTGTCTGATCGACGAGGGATCATGGGAAAGTGAGAGAAGCAGAGTCTCGTTACTTGAGCTGTCTTAGGACAAATGTCAACTTCTCGTATCTAAAAACATGCTGAAATATGACCCGCGAAGGCTACGGGTACTATATTTTTTTGTCGTGTTTCACCCCCACATCCGCGTAACCGCCCTTACTTATCGCGTTATCGCTCATTTCTTTACCGTAATTACCGCAAGCGTATCACCGTACTTCGTCCTTGCCAGTCCTATTTTCTACAGTGACCCATTGTTCGATGGAACCCTGCCGTAACCTCTACCGTACTTCCAGCTTCGTCACGGTGCTCTCGCTGTCGGCGGCTGCGCCGCCATACGCGTACGCGTCGCCCAAGACGGCGCGTGCCGTCTACGCACGCCTTCTCTCGCCCACCCACGTGGACCACCTACTGAACGGTAAATGAGCTATATACTGTACCCCCCCCCCCCCGGTACCTACCGCATCATATCGTTGGCATCGAGGGCTACAGTAATCAACAACATTGTCACACCGCAGTGCATCCTACCTGTATTTCTACCGATGTTCACCTTTGCAACAAGCCACCACCGTACACTCTTACGGCCTCTACCGTACGCAAAGCGACCGTTGCTCACCACCTCTCTTGCAGTGCTCTCGGGCCGACTGCGCGTCAGCGGCTACCTGTGCGCATTCGCGCGTCCCTCCGATTACGATAGCGACGAGGAGGAGGATGAGGTCAGAGATCGGAGATCAGAGATCAAAGATCAATCAACCGCACTCCCTCGTGCCGAACTACGATGTCATCTGTGCCGCCTGGCTATGATGCTTGCAACCCTAGAAATCAGAGATCAAAGATCATCTGCAGACGCTCGTCGAGGACGTCTTCCACGATGATGTGGCCTTCGATTCGCCCGTCGCCTCGCGCAAGTCGTCCTTCCAGTCGACCCACGGAGATGTGAGCGATCAAAGATCATCCTACCGTAGCTACCGTACCCTCAAAAGGCGCCGTTGTATGTACAACAGTAGGAGGGGGATACTGAAGACGTGCTACCGTACCCTGTCTCGTAGGGATCAAAGACCAACGATCATCTCCTTCAGGACGGCTCCTTCCACGACGCATTCCTGTCGCCGGCCAAGTCGCCGATTGTGAATGTAAGGGATCAGAGATCAAAGATCATCGTAACGTATCCGACAAAGATCAAAGATCAATCCACAGGACGACTCGTTCCACAACGCGTTCCTCACGCCGCCACGTACCAAGTCCGCCTCGTCGCCCATCTCCATCATGCAGTTGGATGTAAGAGATCAGAGATCAAAGATTAACCTACCGTAGTCAGTCTACGGTGTACCTTGATAGAGCCTCAAACGACCGTAGCCAGGCTACGGTAGTCCTCGAAGCTATGTTCTTTACCGTAATCCTTCCAGTTGGATGATGTAAGGTGAAAGCTCAGAGATCAAAGATCAACTCCCGTCTTCAGCACTCCTCCTCGGTGTTCCTCACGCCGCCATCGTCGCTGTCGCGCTCGACGCTGGGCGAGGGCGATGTAGGGGGTGGAACTTCGCCGGTGCCGCGCACTTTCCGCCTCGTGGGCGCGCCCGAGCCTCCCTCACTGCTGGACACCATCCCCATCGGGCTGCACCCGGAGATTACGGTAGGTGTGGTGTAGGTACCGTATCTTCCCGTATCTTACCACCGGGCTCTTCTTAAAGGAGGAGTAACAGGAATGAATGTCAGAAACTCCCACAACGAAATCCCGGGACTTGCAAGTACAGTAGTTAGCCGTTGGCTCTTTGCCAAAGTGCCTATTCCCTTCTCCCGTTCCCGGACAGAGAGAGAGATTAGTGCGATCGATGGGAAGAGACAAGGGGAGACAATGGTAGATCAAGGCGCACTCTCTTCCCAGTCAAACCCTCAGTTCAAAATCCCCGCCGTTTCCTGGACTCAGGGAATTCTGGCATTAGGCCAACTCGCTATAACTCGGTTCATCGATGTCGTAGAAACACGGGAGTTTCGGAAAGCTCATATGGTTATAGATTGCTACAATGTGGCGTTAACATATTAGTCACCAAAATATTCATGTTACTCCTCCTTTAACTGTTCTTGCGATCAGTAGCTAAATCGACAGGTGCTCGACCCGTCTCCCGATCGTCCGGAGAACCGCGCGCCGCGTCGGCGCGTCGCCGAGCTCGCCGAGATCTACGAGCGCGGCGCGGCCGCGCTCGAGGCGGACGCCGGCGTGGTCGCTGGCGCGCCTCCGCGTCTGCACCTGGCCGCACCCGGCGCGTACGAGGAGGTGGCGACGGGCGCCCGCGGCGCCTTCCTCCCGCTCCCCGCGCCCTACCACCTGCTGCCCAACACGCCGTGAGTTACCGGATGTGCTAATTGCCGGATGCGCGATTTGAGGAAACGATTTCCCGGCTCTCCCCAGGTACTTTCGCAACGCGCCAATCGCTCCGCCGCCCCTCAAGCCGCAAGTGCCGCCCGTGCCTGCGCAGCGAGTGATCAATCGCTACCTGAACAGTATGAAGGTACGCTACGGTGGGGTACGGTAGTCCCAGGGGGTACTGTATCGAGTACCTCGTCACAGAACGGTACATGATGGAAGTATCCCAATGGCAGACGGCCACCCGATACAGTTTCCTTCGGTGTACGGTAGTTGATTACGGTATCCCCATTCATCGATATCATTATCGATCTCCACCGTATCCAGGTGATGGACAACCTCGACGAGATGGAGATCCAGTCGCTCATGTGCTTCAACTTCAATCGGTACGGAAAATCGATAACTGATTACCGTATCCTCTGATAACTATATTCATCAATCGATAACTGATTATCGTATCCTCCGATTACCGCATTCATCAATCGATAGCTGACCTACCGTACTCTTTCAAGCACGATCGGCTCCTGCCCGTACACGATGCCGGAGAAGGCGCCGCTGGTGCTGTCCGCTGACGGAGACGGTACGGTAGCTGACTACAGTATGCCGATGCTATCGATGACTGACTTTATACCGTATTCTTTCAACGGAGTACAAAAATCAGACTTTAGCACTTGCGCGATCGATGTCTGACTTATCATATTTTGTTGTGCAACAAGCGATACTTGACTACAGTACTCCCTCACCGTAACGACTACCGTATTGCAGACATTATCGACGAAGACTGGAGCGTGTGGAGCTACGCTAATGACCAACGAACCCGACTAGTGAGCTACAGTACCCCTCGGCTACAGTATTCCCGATTGATCGCAAACTGATTTTATTCTTTGCAGACTCACTAACTCGCCCGCACACAAGCACACGCCTACAAGCGCTCTCTCGATTCCCCTCGACTTTCTTTATTATTTATTTATTATCTCGAGATTGAGCCCCCGCCCTTACCTGCACGCACGATTCCTGCAAATTTGCACTACACCGATCTGTACATACCGTATCCATTTCCCAGCTACTTCTCTTAGGCCCTCAATTTGTGTTTGTTTTTCTGTTAAATGTCAAATGAGTGGCGAGAATCTTTCTTTCTCCCTTTGTGTTGTACAAAATGTAGTTACCCTGAATTTGCGCCTTCGTTTAAGAAGCGCAATGTACTTTTCTGTATGTAGGAATCCAATTAGACAATATACAACTTGGTACTAGGCACCGATGATAAATGCATTTTCATGCAAATGATGTACGGAGACACGGAAGAACACAATACCGAAATGAAATATCGCTCGTGATTTGAAAAAAAGATTCCGCAACCTTGCATTCACATTCGCAAATATTGTGGAAAAGGACGCGTAGGCACTCAGCAGGTGGTCAAATAGTGCGACAATATTGCAACGAATCCCGCGGTGAAACCTGGTTCAATTTGAGGCGAAAATGTAAAGTGTTTCGCAAATTCTACGTGCTGGTTAACTATTTTTTTGAAAAGGAAGTGGATCAAAACGTAACGCAAATAAACTTCATACAGGTAAATACGTGCTTGCAAATGTAGATATGGATGCGGAAAGCTAACAGAAAGCAATCATGCGCCTCGGAAACACTGAATATTTTATGAGAAGTAACTGAATACGCCCTTCTGGGGGTTCCAAATTGAGTTATTCGGTTAATGAAAGGACAGTCTGGAGTGCATGAACGTCCATTGAGATTCAGTGTGTACCCGGACAACGTATCCCCTCCCTTCCAATTGTCATTCTTATTTGCTATTTCAATAGAGATACATGAGTAACTGCGTTGTAATTTGTAGTAAAAAATATGGACTGATTGAGAGATCGCGGAAGACATATGACAATATAGTGTTAAATGTAGCGGCTTCGTCCAACCAAAACCACGTCAAGAGTGCTGGATGCAAATAATAAAGTTCGAATCACTATCGTCTCTTCATTTCACCCTGTCTCTCATCGGTCAGAATAACGAGAGATTGTGTGAAATGATATCCATATTTTGAACTCTTCAAAACAACGCCGACAAAAAAGGTAACAAATATCGTGCCGATGACTAGGGGCCACAAGCTCCGCCCACTTTGATGAGACACGATTTCGCCAAAAAGCACGAAACAAAACACAAAGCTCATTCTAAACCAAATCCTTCATTCTAAAGTGCGCTGGATAGATACTAACAATGCCTATCGATCGAGCAATGTCCGAAAATTGAACATCATCATTGAGTTGGTCAAAATTGAGGACAAAGGAAGGGAAGAGGCCTTTTTGGTAGGTTTCAGTGGGATAATTCTGTTCGGACAGAGATTTTCTGACTGAATGGATTTTTTCAGGATCTTTAGAGAAAAAAATAGAATTTTATCAACTTTCTCTGGTTTGTGTTTCTTGTTTAAAGGTTTCTGTACGCCCGTATTTTTTCGATGCCGATTAGCGCTAACCACAGTGTGAACGTGGGCGGAGCTAGTCAAATGAGAGGAGAGAGGCGAGAGGCACACCACACTCCCTCTCCCTCCGCCTCGCTCTCCCTGCTGTTCCTGACCCGTCGTGACTAGCGCACGCTCTGTCTGGATAAGAGGCAATTTCTCCCGTGAATTGTCTCTCACGACTTGGCGAAGCTCTTGCCTCCGAATTTTGGGAATGAGTTTGAAATAGGCTCCGCCCCCTTTCCCTCTCGTCTCGCCTTTCCCCCCTCAACAACAGAGCGTGCCGCGCGTGCTTCGCGGGCTGTAGCGCAGCTCAGAGACAAGATATCAACAAACGGTAAAAAGGGTGATGTTATTAGGTCCATGAGGGACAGTTTGGACACTTATTTGACCCGATTGTGACAATTCGGCAATCCACGTTGTGGCCCCTACCGATGACGCAGGGGAAAATCCATTTCCCATTGTGAAAACGAGGGGAAGGGGCGTTCTCGGCAAAGAGAGCTGTTTACCCTCAATCCTTTTGCACAAACTCTCAACGAGTGGGAAGCACTAAAGGGAAGAGTTCCAAGTGGGGAAAGGAGAGGAGGATTCTCGAAACTCTTTCAAGTTCTGTCTGGCTCTGTCTGACTATTGAGACAGCATGAAAATAGGAGAGAAATCCCCGGAAAGAAAGAGACTGACCCGCGTTTGCCGCATTTTTTATACTACTGAAAGGAACTCCCGCGAGTTTACCCTCGAGAAAAGGACGAGGAAAAGGCTCATGAGAAGAGTGAAGTTAGAAAGTATCTTCTATGACAGGAAAAAGTACGCCAGAAACTCGCGACATAATGCTGTTGCCCTGGTAGGGTGGAGATATGAACTGGTAATGATAAATCCGCAAGCGGGTCTTCTCATTTCGAACGATTTCTCGTTTCTCTGACGGGCTAGACAGCAATAAAAATGAGAGAGTTGAGATATGAACGACCTAACTCAATCGGAGCGTTGAGAGAAAAAGCTGCACAAATATGGCAACAAATGACGAGATTTGGTGTTGCAAATTGGTTGCAGTTTACCCGGTTTGCAAATATGATGTGATTATTTTCACCGCTCAGAACGGGGAAAAGTGCGGTTGCTGGTATTACCGGAATGATCAATGACGTTTCCGTTCGGCTAGTGTTGTTGGAATAGCAACAAAAAGTGGGAGAATAGCAGGAAGAAAATATCGCAAACTTCTTGGAATAAGAGTAGAACGCACGAATCTTCTGCGAAAAACGGTGGGAGCAAGCGAACTATCACTATTTATCAACTGAGAGGCGGGTAGAAACGAGCGGACACCGTACACTCCCCGGGTGCTGCTTTATGCATTCCCGAGTCATCGTCAGCCCCGCTCATTTCGCAATATTCTCTGGTGATCAGAGAAGACGAGAGAGCATGGAAAATTGAGAGAGTCAGACACCACCTCATCTCATGCATTTGATAGCGCGGCCTTGATCAACGTTCATCCCTTTGTCTGAACTCGAGGAAGGCCAGAATAGACGAGAGACAATGCGAAAGCGAGAGTGTCAGACTAGAAAAACAGCTTGTATGACGTAAAAGTGCTCAATCATGAAAATGCGGCGAAATTGCTAGGCGGGGTTCGCGCGTCTGTCTAATTTTGAATGAGTGCAATAGCGAAAATATCCGCGAAAAAATAGAGCGATTGCAAAACTGAGGCGTAGTTCACGTGGGCCGAACGGAGCCTGAATGATGGGCGTCAGTGGACTAAAATCTGAGAGAAATGGGGCAATCGGTCACATTAAAGCGGGGCTCGAAACGACGAGACAGCGTGTGAAAATGAGAGAGTTAGACGAGAAAAGCGGCTTCCATGACGGAAAAGTAATAGGGCGGAACGTGGAGTGGGAGGCGCAGGCACAGCTTAGCCGGGGGGGGGGGGGCTCTGACAATGAGAGCGATCCAATGGCTCTCCAATGGCCCCCAGACTTCCATCAGTCAAGGGGGCGGGCTTGGACTATATTCGGCACGAAAAACGTCGATTGTCCCAATAGAGAGTCTGTTGGAGTGGACGGGGTGAACGAGCGTTCTACACTGCGAAATTATGATTGTGGAGTTTCAAGAATTTCTCGCACTTTTCATCTCGCATTGCTCTCTGGGATTCTCTAATCGGCAAGTGAGCATGAGAAATGGAGAATGCGTTAGACTTTTGATTTACAGTATGAAGCCGGATCAGATTTGCAACAGTATATCTACGAAATTCAGAAACGATTACTCGAATATTTCAAAATATTTTTGGGAGATTCAAAGAAGGGTTCGGGAGGGATGCGTTTACATGTTATAGTGTATAGTGTGTAATGGACACGCGCGTTCGGGAATGTGACAGCGACACGTGAAATTGGAAACTAGCGCTGTCAAGGGTTCCGTCTTTTCACTCCACGCACTCTCTCACTGATCAGAGTGGTGAGATAGACGAGCGGAATGAAGAGACGAATGACATCAATATAGGAAACTCCGTCGGCTCTTGGCAAGTGCGGGAAAAGTGAACAAAAGGAAGAGGATTCTCTCCTTCTCGTAGCATAGAATCTTCTCACTTTGCATCTACTCTAACTGGTCAGGGAAACGAGAGAAGGAGCAGAACGAAGAGAGTTTCAGCTTCTTTTTAGCACTTTTTCAGTGTGAGTAAGTGAAACGTTGCTAGGCTGTGGTCGGTAACCCATTGGAGGTCCTTTAGTAGGGACCTCCCCGACTGTTGAGAAAAAGCGCAAAATGAAGAGATACCCGAGCTCCTTTTCGATGCCATTGTTTAGTAGAGGTAGGCAGGAACGAGTACCCTCTAGTGCGGCAAAGTTCTGGTAAATACGCGGATTTCGGACTTTTTTGACGATTACGAGGAGGAATATCGTGAGAACCGCAAGTGAAATAAGAGCGCCTGGAAAGTGCCGACGAAATGAAAAAAATATTTTCGCGCTCGTCTTCGGTGAAGCGATCAGTGATGGATTACGAACATACGAATTCATTTTTAATGAATCGCATTAAATCAGACATTTCAGTCTCTTCAATCATCGAAATGTGTTCCGCAAAAAGATATTGCATCTTAAAGTTTGATTGCTGTAATCATGAAATGGTCAATAAAATGAGCGCTCTTTCTCTCTGATGGAATTAAAAAGCGTTGAGTGCCTCAATCCAATTTGACTAAGTTCCCAGTTTGTATTTGATAGGGCATTATCAGGCTAAAGAGCGGGCGTTAATAGTACATTGCACCTATTCTATGACTGCGTTATTATTTTCTACCGAATAGTTCCAGGCTCAAAGTGGCTTTCGATACCGGAAAAAAACAAGGACAAATTGAAAGAAAATAGGACTTGAATAGCTGTGAATGGGAGTGGCGGTACGGATAATCGTCTCTTCCTTTCCCTCACTTTCAAAGGGCAGAGAGGCGAGAGAGTGTGCAAAATTAAGAGACTTCTTGCTGCTTGTCCAACTGCACGCGTAATGCTCTTGTTGTGCCGAAAGCGCGCAAACGATAAAATTCGATCGTTGGTCGAGTTTGAATTCTACAGAATTCTACGGAAAAGGCAGATAGGGTGGTCTTTGATGGTGGTCAGTGACTGGTTACCTGTGATCTACCTGTTTGAATATCAAATTTTTCTGTTCGCTTAGGGTGGTTTTTATCCGAATTCTCCGCGGGAAATGGGGGAAATGCAGGTCTGTAAAGTTCATAGAGTGAAATCGGGAACGAATTTGATACTTTTGTGTTGAAACTATATGCAAAACCACGCAATTTCAGTTCATCAAGGGCGAATGGAGCGGGCTGCTCAATCTCTCTTCATGTGGAGGAGATCGATCGGACCCCACGCAAGTGGACAAGCCGATTACCGTAATCGCCATGCTGCGGTAGGTCTGAAATTTATTGATTTATCGATTGGTTGAACATTGTTTTGCGCTTTACTGGTTTAGAAAGTTACCATCAAATATTAGACTGTTATGAAACGCAACTGAATTGTTACTAGAATACAATACGAGTCATACAATTCCTCATCGGTCAGAAAAATGCTATTTTCCTCATTTCTAATGCTACTATTCCTACACGGTTAACATTGCACTGGGCTGACAAGTAAAATCATCAGATCGCTAATCGCAAAAAAAGTATTTCATTTTTTGCAGCGACAAGGGTGCGGGAACGGTCGGTGAGGCGACAGATACGTACGACCCGATGGAGCCCCGCTTCGATTTGGTGCCGTTGAGACCGGCTGTTGGGGAGAGAACGGGAAAAATCAATCTGTTGGTGAGTAATAGGTATATCTCGAAATACGAGTAATCGTCTCTTCATTGCATGCACTCTTTCGCCTCACTGAACGATGAGATAGTGTGTAGAATGAAGAGACGATTACCCGTATTTCGAACTCTAGTACTAAAGATCATCCTAACTGTGGGGCCCACCAACTGCAATCGATCTGTTGGTAGATGAATACCAGTCTATCATTCTTTGACTTGAGACTTTTCTACTCGCCAAAATTACTCCTTAAAAAATAGATCTAGAGCAGCTCGATGTATTTTTCTATGAAGTGGGCGCGATTTGAAGCTTCAGCTTGCGAAGAAACGCTTGCGGAATAAAAAGAAAAAAAGAAATTCCAGAGTGTCGGCTCGGGTGGATCTACTGGCGCTCAGCTAAACGTCAGCGCCACTTGTTTGCTGTCGAGTGAGTGACTATTTTGTAATTAATTTATGTAAAAAAATAATTGAAATAAATAAATAAGAATAATATTTTTTAAGACGGTGGTCGAGAAAACGGCGTGCCGCGCCAGCTCGTAAGAGTGGGAGAAACGATTACGGTGCGTGAATTGTATTAATATTCATACTTCAAAAAAAATGCATTTAATAAAAATAACTACGTTGGGCACCCGCTTGCTAAGAATAGTTTGCAAACATGATGTAGAAGCCCGCACCGATTTTGCCCTCAAAACACATTGAAATATGATATGCAAGCGTCAGAAACGCGTCAAAACAAGAAGAAGTTATGCAGGAAGTTGCAATGAAATCCCGACGGTATAGTTAGAAATACAGGGATCGTCTCATGCTGTCTCACCGGTCAGAGTGACGAGAGAGTGTGTGAAATAGAGAGACGGTTACGCGAGTTGCACCGCAAATGAATTCCCTTCAGGAATCAACGATTTAATAATAACAACTGTGCGGAGCACAAACCAAACATTACAGGAAGGAAACAGGGAATCACATTTGTTGTGCCTCTGTCAATGATAAGTGATCACTCGGAATGAACTTTGCCCATATTTGAGATTTACTGATGTGAATCGAGCACATAGGGAGGCAAAAAATAGGCACAAACGTGAGAATTACAATGGGAACCGCGGCCGTTGCTCCCACGCCCTTGCTTGAGTGTCTCGAAAACCTGGTCTATACGCGCGTAATCCATAACACTGAATTTTTGGTTATACGAGACCACGGGATTGACCATTACAATGGATTGGCCAGTTCCCTGTCACGGTAGGAGAATCAATAATAAAATACAAGTACGAGTACTAATTGACCAGTCTCACTGAGAAACCTGAGCGACCCTTCGAAATGCAGAGAAGCGAGAGTGTGTATAAAATTAAGAGAGCGAGAAGGGTTTTAACGTAAAATACGCTTCAAGTTCGAAGCAATTGGGAAAAGTGCTTGAAAAATTCGGAGAGGGACTCCAGCCGAGTTTATTAGCTCCATTTAGAGGGATGCTCTAGTCGAGTGCGTCGCGATGAGATTTTAAGCGGATGAAGCACTTTCAAGCATTACTTTAGACTAGGGAAAACCCACTAATGTTCGGAGAAATCAGAGCCGCAAAAAAATTGGTTCTCAACCAATAGATTAATATCCGAAAAGCCTTTCCAGATCGTTCGTAATCAACGAATCATAAATGCTGCTATAAATTGCGCAAAGCTGATGTGTCACTGATTATTCGCATCCGCGATGTGCAAAAAGTTTTTGCGTTTCTTATTTTGACTTGTCTCTCGTTTCGCTGTCTGGCGAGAGGTAAGGCAAAATGAAGAGACGAAATCTTTACTCGGAGCTTTCACACATTAGTGATTCGAATCAGAGGCCCTACGTGCGATGGGTGGCAATCTGTGACTCTAGGAGAGGTTGCCGATAAAAAGACATACTTTGCGATGAAGGAGAGATCAATGAAGCAATTTCATTAGTCATAGTAAAGAAGTTAGGCCGAGATCGCTGCGATCACTGAACTATAATCAGTGAAGAAATGAAAACAAGTATCAGACCGCTACAGACGTTCACAACATGAGTTTGTGTGAAACAGACCCCATAACAGAGAATTCCGACAACGGGAACATTGAGAAATGCGGAACTTCAATTCGCCCGACTTCTTGCAAGCGTCGAAAAAGGGCGTTCTAGTTTGTCAACTATTCATCGAACAACGTTCAATGGAAATTCACTTTGGCCGCGGAGGGCCAAAGGCTACGGAAGCAATTCCTCTCCTCAATTCGCGCGCTCTCTCGAATCTCTGACCGCTGAGAGAGCTTGCAAAATGCAGACACGATTTATCATCCCAAACATCGGCCCACCAATAGAATTTAGTCCTTGCCCCGGGGAGGCAAAAGTCGGTCTCGAGACTAACATGAAAAAAAGACTGGCAAACTAGTGCAATTGGAGCGCGAAGGTCTGAATCTCTCGATTTACAATGCTATCTAGGGGTCAGAGAATCCAAGAGAGCGGATAAAATGAAGAGAATTGGACGAAAAAAAGGCTGGAACTTTCGTTATCTAATGTTATTTCGCGATCAGTGAGGGCCAGAGAGTGTGCGAAATAAAGAGACCCGAACGAAGGCGGAAATAGGAGAAAGTCTCTTGCTACTAATGAGATGAGCGGGAGGACATCTTTCCGGGAAGAGCGACGGGGAGGCTTTGCAAGGGGTAGGGGATGTTCTGGGGGTTCTCGGTGTTTCAGGAAAATGTGGATACGATCACGCATACAGTGTTCAGGAAAATAGAGCCATAAACATGCGATGCTTTTGGGGTTTCTATCATAATGAATTGTCCACCTACGGGATACAATGTCATAGTATGCGTGGCACTGATAGTACTGATCGACATTGCACATGCTCCTGAACTGAATTCAAAAGTAGTCTATCGGAACGAGCTTGTGAAATGCAATTTAATTAATAAGAAAAAATTAATTACAGATCATCGTGCCTAACGCGTGGATGGCGGACAACAAGAAAAAGTGCACGGTTGTGGCGATTCAGGTAATTATTTGGAAGTTCGAGTGGCCGGCTCATCAAATTGCGTATTCTATCGCGTATCGTACTGAATGTGCTCGAAGAAACGACAACCTCTAGATCTTATTTTACAAATTTTGTCAGTACGCGGAAATACCCTTTCGTTTCTTTAGCATCAAGTGTTGTGTTTTTCCATCGAAAAGTGCGCTGAATTCTTCCTGGTCCACGTACGCAGAAAAGGAGTGATTTTACTTCAGGCCGCCCGCACTCTCAAGGACGGATCTGAATCCAGAAGAAGAACACTCCTACTCCCAGTGATCTCTGCGAGAAATCGTAATATTTTTTCAATTTTACGGCATAGCGAAATTTTAGCGAAGATTCCAATGTGCTTGGCATTTATTTTTTTTGTCATGAAACAACCAAGCCACATTATTTGTCAAAAAATACAAATACTAATTACTAATTACTAATTACAGACCTGAGCCTCTCGTGGATCGACCCAATCAAAGGCTTATACAAGGCGGGAGAACAGATCAATACAAGAGTCGACACGCTGGGATCAACTGCTCCGAATTATGTGGTGATTACTCTTGCTTTTTTTTCTCAATTAGGTGAAAATAAATTCTTTTAGTGATAAACCTTTGCTCATCCAACATTCCATTCATTCGAGGTTCATTGTAATGGTCGATATCAAGCGGCCGCCGGCATACTATCCGGCCCCGTTGCGCCACTAGCGATTACGGTCACGCCAGAGATGAAAGTGAGTTGATATTACGTCGTAAATAGTTTACTAATCAAATTAATTGGTTTCTGAAGGAACTACCTGAAGGAACTATTGGCCGGGGAAAAAAGAGATGGGTCCAAATCTGAATTTAGAAATATAATAATAATGTAAATTCAGGGCGTCTGTCTGATCGCCGTCTACACTGCTCAGAAGGAGATCGAGGCTGACGTGCACATGTTTGTGGTGGAGGAATCCTGCACGGTACGTTTCCTTGCTGCAGGTGTTGAAGAAATTATTTGTGGAACAGCTGCAACCACCCCAAATTAGATTGCTATCAGAAATACACTTTTCGGCTGCACGAAAATAAGGTGAAAGATATGTGTCATATTTCCAGCACACGGTCCTTCCCATTGGCGGGGCAACCAAGCCGGGCGCAGAGATCGCAGTGCAGTTGGACTCAAAGGGAGAGGGGATCGCACTACTGTCGGCAATTGATGATCGACTGAACTGGATCAGTGATAAGGTAAAGATTAAAGTCGGCTCGATTTATACAATTCGGACGCAAACCTATTTTCACTATAAATACATGAATGGCATACACGAGAGATTTGATTTTTGGCAAGCGATTCTTCCACTGATAACGATTACTCGTTTTCCTCAAACGATCTGCATTTAGCCCCGCACGTGGACTGATCTGCTCCCGTCCAAGTTCTGGTTGCATCAATCGCCTACTGACTCGACAAACGCAACCGCCAACTTGATCAACTACGCCGAAATTGAGATGGAGATTAGTGAGTTTGATTTACGGTCATTGATCTTTGATCTTTGCTAACGGCTGTGATCTTTGATCGTTCAGCGAATCAATGCAAGGTCGCCGGCAAAGCCTACTACTACGAGTACAAGAGCTGCCCGGAAACCATTGTAAATCTATTCTATTTTCTTAACTATTTTTGGATGAATCATCCTAAAAGAAGTGCAGGCTGTATTCAATCGAGTTTTTATCAGGCCACTTCATCGCCGTTCTCTGACACGTGTCTTCGTCATCTCTACGGGCCTTGCAAACGCACAATGAATGCGCTGCCGGATGGTGAGAGGGCTGTTTTTGAGTAAGATTGTGCGAAATGTTTTTAATTAGTATATCTCTTAATCACCTAGTCTACCTGGCCTGGCGTGGTTGTCTCAAGACAACTGTAAAATCGCATTGATTGTGGAAGCAACTTTACCTTTTCTCTTAATAAACAACAACTATGTTCATTCGATGCGGGTCTAATAGCGCTCTGAAGAAGAATAGGAATGTTAAAGCACTCGAATATTCAGCTAGCCCCAACTGCGGTAAACACGGAACATGCACCACCACCGCGCGACCTCCGAGTGTAAGTGGCGGGTACGCGGGAGATATCCAGGAAGTGTACACTGTGAGCTTGCTCTTTGTTTTTGTTTTTATTTGCTTCTTGCTGTTGTGTGTGTGTTTTTGTGTTGCTTGCAAGAGTTGTTACTGAAAAAAGGACTCAGCTTAAGACTGGAGCGATATGGCCCGTGTCTCGAGTCACTGCCAAGGTGCCGGAAAACGATGTGCCGTTCCTGAAGGTGATTCTCAAAAACAAACAATTTAATTGAGTAGTATAATGAGTAAATTAATAATGATTAATCTTGAAGGAGAAGGGAACGTTCGAGACGCGAAAGAAGCTGCCACATGTTTGGATCTTCGAGGATTATGAGATTCCGTAAGTTTCAATAAAATTTCTGCACAACATACCGTTTCTTTTGAAAAGTCGCTCATTGTCACTCTGGAAAAATATTGTCATTGAGATTAAACGAATGCGAAATCATTAGATTATCACGATAAGGATAAAATATATTGCAGAGCGAGAGGCCGTCTTCGTCTGAACTATCGACTGCCGGACACGGTTGGTCGATGGTCGATGATTTCATCGTTCTGGTAATTATATATTATTTTTAATAATGTTTTATTCAGCATTAACAATTTATTATAGATTTATGACTCACTATGATTGCAGCACTTTGGATCAAACTCATCTGTAGGAAACTTGAAACACATGCCAAACACGGGCATAAAATGATTTTGAGAAATACAATGGACATACACATCAAAAATTCGATTTTACACGCAGAAAATATTTGAAAAATTGATACATTTTTATTTTACAGGGCAAAAGGCGACCACGATCTTTGCCTCGCTTCCGAAGCCTTCGTTGATGTGCACAAACAGTATTTCGTGCAGGTTTGATCTTTGATCTTTTGGGATTTAATCTTTGATCAACAACTTCCTTGAATGTTTTCAAAGAAGAGGGGGAATATTGATCCTCTCTGCGATCTCCTGAAGATTTGAGTGACGATCCAAAAATGTACGATTGATCTTTGATCTTTTATCTCTGCAGGCAAACGTGCCCGCCTCCGCGTACCTCAACGAGACCGTTGCCGTGGAGATCATCGTCAGTGGAGATTATGTAGAGGAGGACGTCTCGGTAATGATTGCTGGTAGCTAATATAAAAATAGCTCTGAATGTAGAAGGGATAAGAATGATTGAGAGGGATTATTCTGCGAGAAATGGCTCTTTAAAAAACAGAGATGTGACAAGAATTCGTAATTTTTATGTGTCATCAAGAACGTAGTTTTAATTTCTCAATATGTAGTTTGCCTGGCAACGAATAATTTACAGTAATAATGATCAAAAAAATGTTCAGCTCGTAATCTGCCAAACGATGGACCGGTCCGTGTGCTCGGATGTGGGTGTGAACGGAGAAAAGGTGAACTTGATTGTGGGTTAAAAAAACACTGTCAGAGCGAGAACATGGTGGACTCAAACTTTCGAAAAAAATTTGTGCATAACCTGCGAAGTGCACACGATTGTGAGGGCGAATAAGGTGAAAGCGAAACATATGCGAAGAATTTTAATATAGACTTTATCCAGGGTGAGGCGGTCTTCTCGCGCATCGAACTATCGCCTTCTACACCCATTGTGACGAAGACGATCGCGATGCGATTCCTAGCTGTGGGCAGTCACAACGTGACATTCACGCTGAGGAAGTGGGTTATTCTCCTTTTTAACGTTTATTTTTTGCACCTGCTTGTTAGGGTACCGGTATGCAAAAATTATTTATTAAAATTTTTTTTTTAAAAAATAATAAATATTTGTGAAGATTTATTGTTTATGAGATCAAGAACTAACATGCGCTGCATTTTTGTGATCTTTCTTTGACATTTAAACATTTGATCTTTGATCTCTCTCCAGGGAGGAGCACTACCCGGGCCGCTACCACTGCGACGGCGGCGACGTGATGGACGCCGTGCAGCACACTGTCGTCGTGCAGGTTTGATCTTTGATCTTTATAGTTTGATCTTTGTAGTCAGATCTCTGATCTTTGATCTTTGCTCAGAAGCGCGCCGAGACCGAGGAGCACTATCGCGGACTGATCCTCACCGTGGACAAACCGGTTATCGACTCGACAGTTTTCGATGGCTTCAACGCGAAAAAGCCCGTGATCGACATAATTCGTGCGTTGTTGATCTTTGTTCTTTCTAGTTTAGAGTTTGATCTTTGTAGTTTGATCTTTGATCTTTCCAGAAGTCCGGGAGTACCGCGAATCGTTCCGTCCGGGCACCCTCATGACCGAGATCACGACTCCGCTCAAGTCGACAGACCAGATCTCGACGTTCTCGATCGAGATATCGAGTGAGTTTTTTATTGATTTTTAGAGTAATTACTCCCGAATTGATGAAAATTAATGTCGGCTCCTACAATATGCTAGAAATAGATATGCAGAAATATGCAACATACGGAGTGATCTGTTGTCGATATTTTTGGTTTTTTTTGGAAAGGGGCCGCCGAAGGTTGAATCGCTGTTATCATTTCTCACGGCTATTTACCGCGTCTTGAAACACAATTGAATCCCATTCGTTCGTTCAAAATAGATATATTCGATTGCAGAATTCCTGCCTCTGCCTCAAGTGGACTTTGAGGACGCTCAGGACGTCGGAGGCAGGCGAAAACGCAGTGAGCAACCTTTGTACACGTTTCTAAAGATCAAAGATCAATCTTCAGGCGCTCAGCAACTGTCCTCATCGTCGTCCGCATTCCTGACGGACGTTCTGCAGCAGTTGTCGCTGCACATATTCAAGCAGGTTGGCATATTTTTATGTATAAAAAATCTCTCATTTCTTACTGTCTTTTATTTTTCTGCCAAAATTAAAAACAGGAGACCTGTATGTTACTGCTAATAGAAAATTGAACTTAGGGGTTTAGTTTAATTCTACACCAGACGAAAATCGAGTCGCTGAAAATCAAATGGTTTCACTATTGATCTGCAGTTGAAGCATATTCGAAACTAATTCAAGATCCGAGATTTTCAACAATTTTCTTTTTTTTAAGGGTTATTATGTTAAATTGTATTGAATATTTCGTTTAGGAACAGCTGCGTGCCGTCTCCACCACGCCCATCGGCGCCCTCGAGGCACTCGATAATGCGATCAGCTCGGGTGAGTTTCATAGAGGAGTGAAAGGCGATATATCAGCAAACTTTTCGGTACTGCCGTGTAGAATGATCTGAAACATAACAATCACAATATTTCCAGCCGTCTCGGACATGCTGCGCTTTACCGACTGCGGTGACCACTCGCAGGTAATTCAACTAAATTTAAAATATAAATAATTAAACAAATAACAATCATTAAAGGAGTACTGTGGATTCGCAAATGAGGGAAAACCGGACAGCAACAGCAGTTACTCTGTGTTGTGAGTTTTTTTTACAGTATTGCCTACACCCCCCCCCCCAAAATGTAATCCAAAATTAAAAATAATATTGAAAACTCTGATTTATCAATGTGCTGGCTCACTATGTGTGTGCTAATGAAAAACAAAGAATATTGACATCGTTTTCAGCCTAACCTCCATGTCCGCCTCCCTGCTATGCAAGGCATCAGCCGACCCGCAGCTGGTGTGCGGGCATTGGGATTCCTTCATTCGCGGTAATATTTGTGACAGGGCATCGCACTCTTTTTCTCTTCCGGATCTCGCTTCTCAGAGAATTGATAAATCCCTTCCAGACTCGGCCCGAGCTCAGCGACAATTCTCAAACTGGATCGCGAACTGAATAATGCTCTGCAATTTGTGAGAAATTTATATATTTGATGTTTTTTTTCAGGTTCTAGGTTAAATATTTCAGCGGAGGCCTTCACAAATAATTATGATTTAAATATTTAAAGAGGACGCACACCGACCGTCTCTTCTTCACTTCGTACATGCTCACTCAGGCGGCGCACGATTGTGAGATGTACGCATGTCTCGTGAGTTATCCTTCTCCAAGTCCCTTATCAAGATGTGTACAATTCGTTGCAGCAGGTCGTTAGAGAATAATGTGCGAAAGTGAGCGACAGCACGATCACATCACAATATTAAATTTCCAGGCTACCGGAACCGCGAAGCACTCTTGGAACGAGCTCTACGAGACGTTTTACAAGTTCGATGACAAGACTGGTAAGTGATTCTGAGTGCTTAATGGAGTTCGAGAAACGAGCATCACCACTTCAATTCGCACACACTTACTAAACAATCAGAAGCAAATGATGAATCCCAAGATCAAAGATCAATTCAGAACTGGACGGTCGCACAATCGCAGCTCTCGCCACTTTCTCCACACCTGCGACGAAAAAGAGAATGAGAGGACAGCTGAGCTTGGACATTCAAAGCGGTGAGAAAGACATTATGTTACACCTCATACTCTATCATTTCTGAACAGATGAATGAGATCAGAATTTAGCGAACTCGTTTTACTCATTCCTAGGATAAATAAAAACAATTACACATTTCAAGGTGATATTGCGCCCTTCTGGTCTGCTCGCACACCCGACTCTCCCGATGGAGGCATCCAGAAATCGGGCAGAACTAAGGTTTCGTTTATTTATATTTTATTTAGTTTTTTTTAAATTTTACAAATATATTATTAATGATAATATTAGAATATATTTTAATGATAATATTTACTTCCAGGCCGGTGACGTGCTTATAAACTCACTGGCATTAATCGCCTTTGTGGATAATCAGAGGGAGGTAAAATAATTTTGAATTGGAATCATGGCAAATATTTGATTTCTATAGCAAATCGATTGATCATCACCACTGAGTTGTTTCTGAACTTCTGGTAACAGTATAAAACATAACACAAACTCGCGAAGCTTGAGCCGTTTTCGATCTTTGAAACATCCAACCGCATTTCTTTAGGAAGTCTCCTTTATCTAGTCTCTTCCTTGCAGTTTTTCTATTCTATTCGTCTCATAAACCATGTTTCTATTAAATAACAAATAAATTTATTAATTATTAAAAGTAAAATGTTATAGGTCCCGATGAATTTCGACTTGCTGGCGGATTGGATCGATGAGCAGAGAGGTGTTGATGAGTTGTACGGAAATGTCGTGGTGAGATCTTTCGTTCGGAAAGGGAAGAATAGTGATAAATATAATCGGTAAATATGTAGCGAAGAGTTCACCAATATCCTTACTGTAGCGCTTTCATGGGTAATGCTCAAGCACAATAGGGTTCAAGATCAGATCACTTAGACGCTATTTGCAGGACACCTTCTTCGCTTCCCGCGCCATCTCTACGTACCGCCTGAGGAAGGGCCTCACGGAAGCCGAGGAGAACAGCATCCAGGTAGAGTTCTAAATTAGGGGCTAGATTAGATGAGAGCATTCGGATAATCTACAGAAAGAATTTTTTCTATCTTTTTTCGCTTCTGGAAAACCCACTGACAAAATACTACAACCCTCAAACTTTTACAGTCCTCACTCATTAGGTTTTCTCATCCGACCTAGTGACAAATATAGCAAATTATCATTCAACATCTCTGTATTACCATGGCCAATTTTTTCACCCAAATTAAATAAATTTTGCAGGTCGAAATCAAGTGCGCCGGCTGCCCGCAGATGCTCGTCAACGTAACGGATAGCGCCCCATTGTTCTATGTGAGAATTGCACAATTTCTGGATTTTTAGTCTCGTCTCTCCTGTAGATGAACAAATTATATCGCTGGAAGGAATCGAAAATAAAAATAAAAATAAAAATAAAATATTCTGAGATCCCGACGAACGTGCGCAACCTGACCATCCTCACCACTGGACGAGGTGGGAATATTTATTTAATTTTTTTAAATATATTTTATTTAAATTAATATTTTGAGGAAAAGCACGAGCCGGTGTGCGCATACTATCAGTAAAGAAGCAACGGCAACGCAGAGGAAATGTCAACGCGGTCAGATAATACTTATATACCAATTTTCGTATATGACATGAACACAAATACTCCATACAAACTCAAAAACGTCGGTCATTGAATGAACGCAAAAACATGAATCACACGGAGCTGTGCAGTATTAAAAGTACTACCATCCAGTACATTCCCATCACCAGCTTATGTTTTTCTCTCGTGAAAAAATCTGATTTTTAATAAACGTTCATTTTGCAGATCACGTACCCCGTCGAGATCACGGTCGATCAAGTGATTTACAAGAATGGTCAGCGGCAGAGAACACTAACCCAAGTCGTCTGTCTCAAGTCAGCTTTTTCCGGGCGCCTTCATTTCTAGCTACTCAGACGAGGATCGTTGCTAGACAAGGGATCCAAAAGCCTCGTTTTTAGCACTACAGAGAACGATTTTCGGACTGAACATCTACGGTGCATTAAAATATTCCTCTCTCTGAATTTTAAATGGCTAGTGTGAAATGTATCCGAGGTCATAGTATTTTTTTTTAACTTTTTATTATCTAAAAATAAATAAATAAATCAGGCCCACACATCCTCGAGTAAAATACGTGGAGATCACACACGGTATCTACACCGGGTACACCACACAGCCTCATCACTTCGAACTACTCGTAAGTTTCGGAAATCGAAGGGTGTGACGTCGTGTCATCTCTCATTCGCATAATCCTTTAGTGATTTGCTCTTGGCTACTTTAAATAATATGGCTACGATTTGTAAGAAATAAGCAAGATATTTTTCGCTGAACGCATCTCCCCAATGAACAACACAAATTCCGTGCGGCTAATTTCCACGCAGCACAACAACACAATTTTGGAGACGCCGAGCGGCCTGACTTCATTCACATTTTGAAAAGTCTATACTGCAGAACGCTACGAACTCGTCGATGGTCGTGCCCGTCGTCCTTCAACAGCCCTTCATCTCCACGTACGCCGTACACTTCGTCCTAGCTGGTACGCCAATTATTTGTTGTTGTTTTTTAAAGATGCGCATGTTTCAAAACAGTATCTGACTAGAGCTCAAAATGTGCCTATTCAGTTCACAAACTTCATTGTGAGAAATGAAGAAGATGCTTGCACGCATTTAAAAATCGGACGGTAGAACTCTGAAGAAGAACTTGATACTTACAAATCTTGCTTGAATTCACAGTCACTGAAAAAAGATCTAAAAGGTGGCCTACAAATATCCGCTTCAGGACTCGTGAAAGGCAATCTGTCCTGCTATCAGCTTGGCTTGATGGAACCATCAATGGCGCATGAGCCAGACCAGCTCGCACCCGTTGCCATCTCAGTGAGGGATGCGTCGAATGGTGAGGACCGGAAAATAGGAGGAAATTAAGGTCCGGCAATTCCTAGTTTCGTATCATGCTTTGAAAGCGAATCTTGAGAAATAATAACTTGATGAGACTTTTCTCCTTTCCGATGTCAATTATAAAAATGTCATCTCACAATAAGATATGTTTCACTGTCCGAACATCTTGCTATGATGTAGAAATGAATTGATTATGCTTCATGCATCAAATACGAGAGAGTTTGCATAGTGAACAGACAGTAACTCATATTTCAAAATACTTGAGGAATCATCGGCGAGAGTCTCGTCATTCATCCCGACGCGCGCAATCGTCGAATAAAGCGTTCCATCAATCTCATCATGCCGGACAGACAGCAAGTTGTTGTGTACGATTACGTACCGAGGACGAGGGGAGCAACGGCAGGTGAGTACGGGATAGAGTACGGAATACGGGTCGCCGTCTCTTCATCTTGCACACTCTCTCGCCCGCTCAGTCGACGAGAGAGAGTGTGTGTGAAATGAAGAGACGGCGGTATCATTTCTCGAACTCTAGTACGGAATAAATTGTTTCATTGTTCATTGGCCCACAAATGAGGCTAATTAAAAAGAAAGTACTTCGAAATCTAAAGATGGTTACTCAATTTTGAGCTCAGTAAATTGTAGCTCATAACAGGATCATTTGAGCACAGTAAAATTCCTGAAAATTCATTTCGATAATCCCTTTTCCAGGCACCTCATCTCCTCCATTCCTCTCCACTCTTCGCCGCGCGCGTCGCTCCTCTCTATCCGACCCAATCGAGGCAGTGTGCTTCCCCGGAGGACTGTGCACTTGCGCCGAGAGGTGAGACATTTCACGACATTGGGTCTCATTCAATGGAAAAATATCGGATATTTCTGGGATATCTCAGTTCGTAATTTTCCATGGATATGCTAGTCCTATCAATCTTTTTCATTTCTCACGCTTCTTAAATTGTTTGTGAAACATATTTCGATACACAAAGGACAAGCATAATATACATTTAAATTTTTCATATTTTTTCAGGTCCTGCAACGTGAACTGTGGCGGGTGTCGTGTGGACGAGAGCAAATATGTCAAGCAGGACGTCTGCGAGTATGGCGCGTTTGGTTAGTTTTAATTAAATAATTATAAAATGAATAAACATAGAAAAAATCCAAAATTCTCCAAAATTATGAGATTCTCACGTCCCTTTCGTTTCGTTTCATGGTTGGTCAGAAATCGTTCAAGCTCCGAAAAAACAAATAGCTAATGCAAATTCCATGCAGCCGCCACGGTCGAGGTCGCATCGGTCGCTAACACTCAGCTGGACGGCGCTGACTTCATCCTGGCAGAATTGAACGTATTGCACTGGTCGAGTAGAGAGCTGGGCAAACCGGGTATGTGTTCAGCAGGTTGGAAGCTGAAATAGCAATAGTCGACGCAAATTTCATGATTTACGGAATATCGTTACCTTGTTTTTTTCCTCTAGTTTCTCCCTTTCCGGCCACTCTGATAGAGCCAATCAATGATGATTTGAGGATACTGTAAATACCGTAAACCATAAATTTATCACTGATTCCAGCCACCCTCACGATTTATCGACGACAATGAGTGGTTACTTCAAGCATACTGTATCTAAATAGGAACTAATAGCGTTCCCCCTAACAGCTGATAACGTATTCCAGCATCGCTCACAGTCTGGCTACGGCCGTGTGCCTTTCTCTGCGGACAGAAGCTGACCGACCACCAGGGGTCCACCTTCATCTTTGTCGGCGAGGCCGGTGCCGTGGTGCCTGACGAGAACGGACGGTGAGTGGTCGATGATGATCTTTGATCTTTGGTCTTTGATATTCATGAATTCTCCCAACGTTTTCGCTGTATCTTCTCACAATTGTACTGAAACTTTATATTCCGTGGTGAGCGACAACATTTCGTGCATCTTCTAATACAGTACGTGCTAAACGCCTCATGGGTATGCAGACGCGGCGGACCGCCGCAGACCGCGGATTCCGCGGATTGATTTCCCTCGAAAACGAGTAACTTTCTGAAATTCTTGTTTTGATTTTTGGATTCTCCATTAAATTTCTGTTTTTTTACCACTTTTCACTCAAATGTTTCAGTGCTCATTTTGTGAGTTGAGAATGTTCTCAAAAAATACCTGACCCAGCGAACAAAATCTGACACACCGAACTAACTCCATCAGTCATTATTATTATTCCTCCTATGCATGTCTGTGACATTCGGATGTGCCACAGACAAAAAATAAGTCGTAGTCAACTGTGTCAGATTTTGTTCGCTGGGCCAGGTATTTTCTGAGAACATTCTCAACTCGCAAAATGAACACTGAAACATTTGAGTGAAAAGTGGTAAAAATCCGAAATTTATTGGAGAATCCAAAAATCAAAACAAAAAATTCAGAAAGTTACTCATTTTCGAGGGAAATCAATCCGCGGAATCAGCAGTCCGCCGCGTCTGCATACCCATGAGGCGTTTAGCACGTACTGTATTACCGATCTTTCGTTTCAGACTCAACTACGTCCTTCGCGATTGGGACCGATTCATCAAGGCCGATGAGAAATGCTCGGCCGTTTTGACCGCAGTAGTAGTGAACAAGTGCTGATTACCCCCTTAGTTAGTGCCAATTAATATTTTTTGTCTCTTCATTTTGCAGAGAGACCACCCATAATTAATCAATATATTTAATTTACTAATTATTTGTTTCCCCACCACCGATCTCACCGATAGTCGAGTTTTTCACTAGGAAATGTGCACCTCATTTTGTGCTTTCTCGCTCGTTTCACAAATATTCCACAATACTCACCAGGCTTTGATCTATTGCTGTGCGAATTTCCTCTTGCCTTGCTTCACTAATTTATGTATTTGCCTATATTGCCCGCTACGAGTTACCATGCCGAAAGCTACGATGAATTTCGAAATCTGGACAATCGCCTCTCCATTTCGCACATTCCCCATCACGCTATTACTGGCGAAAGAGCACATGAAATGAAGAGACGAAGATTCGTATTTTGAAATTTATTTGATCGAGCAATGTCTTCTGATTCGCTTGTGACTTGATAAAGAAGCATTGCGTTAAATTAAATGACCAATAACGACACACGAAACAACCTCGAAAGTGATTTATTTCTGGGAGATATATAATATTTTTTAATATTGTTCGATCAACGCGTCATTTTCTTATTGACTGTGTTGAAAAAGATATGACCCATCACCAATGTGATTTTCCAAATTTCATCTCGGCATTCCAATAGCCCAGTCAACATCAGGAGCAACTTCTGCAAGTTGTGGGCAATCACTACTTTGCCCAATAATCAAAGAATCGGTTATTAAAACGATATATTAAAATGTGTCTCATTTTATAGGGAACGCATAGAGTAGGTTGGTCATCGTGGTAAAACTAGGACAACAGTTGTCCACATTGCATCGGAGTTTGTGCGAGAGACAAGACTCGTTGGAGGGGGCTAGATGACTCTCCCCTCTCTCCTCTGTTCTGCATTACACTTCCTGTCAGATGGGTGGACCGAGTGAGAAGCGAGAAGCTCTAGCATCACCTTCCTCTCTATTGCATTCTTCTTTCTCTTCTCCTCATTTCTGAGTTTTGACCAGTAACATTCCGATGAACCCTTACTTCTCATCTCTCGCCCTTCTCCTACCTTACACCACACCGATGGGCGCACTGGTCTAAAGTGCGGGAGACTTTATCCCCCACTTCCTCCTCCGTTTTCACTACCCGATCGTGTGTACACTTTCCATGAACCTGGTCCATCTTTATTGTACTACAGAAATTCTAGGATGCGATCACCAGCCGTCCCTCCGAGAGAACTGCACATCGTCCTGCTCGGCCAATCGCAAGTCGGCAAATCGGCCTTCATCGTCAAGTACATGACAAAACGGTTCATCGGCGAGTATGATTCAACACTGGGTCAGTTCATCATCATCATCTTTTTATCCAGGTCGATTCGGTTACAATAGGGCCAATACGATGAAATAAATGCTCGAATAACGTAATTTCATACGTTATGAACGTCATAAGTTCTTTATCCAATTTAGCTAAAACGTCACTACATCAGTCGAGTATCTCATGAGAACTGTATAATCGTCTTTATCTTTATCAACGGCCTCCCACAATGCACAAGTGCAATGGAATAGCTTTGCCTTTTTCTGTTATTTTTTTGATTGAGAGCCAGGAATCTTGGAGATGTCAAATTAGTAAATGGATTTCAGAAGAGACGTACAGCAAGGAGGAGATGATCGACGGCGAGTCGGTGAATGTGTGTCTGATGGACACGGTAGAGTGCGAGAGGTTCGATAGAGAATCATTAAATTGTTTCCTTTTTTTGTTTATTAATATCTATCGTAGATTTTTCCTATTCGAGGCATTAATCGAGTTGGTGGTTTTACGGTTAATAAATCTCTCAAATATATCCCATCATCAGAACAGATCACCCTGGTTCCCAGTTTAAAAGGAGAAACCAGCCTAGAAATGGACCCAGATACTGATTTCAGTCGTGAATGGCATCGATGGCAGACGTGGGGCGATCTGTTCATCGTCGTGTACGATATCACGTGCTCGAAGAGCTTGACGTCAGTGTTTTTTTTTAAATATTCTTTCCGTATTTTTTTACTTTAAAAAAGTGTTTTTATTGCATACTTCTCCTAGATTGAGCTTATTATTGTCCTTGATCCCTAAGATGGTAATAAAAGAGAGACACATTCAGGTTCGCGGAGAAGGTGCTCGAGCGACTGAAGCAGCAGGAGCACACGGAGAGGGAGGGAAGAAGAGTGTGGAGACTGCTACTGGGGAATAAGACCGATCTGGAGCGATACAGGTATGAATCCAATAGTGGTTGGCAGAGAGAAGCACTATGATGTGCTAGGTATAGAGGGAGGCAGTGAGTCTGAGATGGGGAAGAATGATCTACTTCATTACCGTTAGGTACGAGCTTCGTGAATACGATTTCGCTATATTTTTCCTTCCAAAAAAATTGAGGATTTTCATTCGTTTTCTGATTTTTATGGGTTTCAATTCCATTGTAAGAAATCCTCGTTTCAGGGTGGTAAGCGAGGAAGAAGGCCGTCGAGTCGCAGCCCTGCATGGCGCACTGTTCGCCGAGTGCTGCGTTGCCGGCGAGGGCAGGAGCGTCAATGAGGTGAGGGAAATGAAATTAAGGTCGAGTTACGGGTAATCATCTCTTCATTCTTCACAGGTTATAATCTGAAAAAAATTGCGAAATATGAAGGTTCGTTTGTCGAACTCGACTGAAGTCTCGTTCTCTTATGAATCGACGAAAGTCTGTAGAATGTTTTTTTTTTGGCTGAAGTGATGCAGAGATTAATTGCAAAACATCACATGATGAGCCGCATCGTGAAACATAACTTGAAATGCGTTGATTTTTTATCCGATCATTAGGAATTTCGAAGAGAGAAGAATGTCATAATTCCAGGTGGTCCAGCGTGCTCTGATCCAGCTGGTTGGCAAGAAGCGAAGTCCGTCGCCCACTCGATTGTGCGCCAGCGATAGTGAGATATCATCGAGTCAATCGAGTAAGTTCATTCTATAACACACACTTGATCGTTATTGATGCGCGCCAGATAATTACTTAGAATCGCGTTGAATCAATAGTGGTCACTCTATCCTGACCAAAATCTATGAGCGATTGCCAGCAGAGCCCTTCGTTTACCTGAAATTCAGAAACGGGTCAAAGTACATGAAAACACAAAGTTAATTTCAGGAAAGTCCACCTTCTCCGTCTCTCTGCGTTCGCCGTCTCGTCTGAAGGAATCCTCGAAACTCGCCTATCTCCACAAATCACCGTCCCTCTCGAAAATGAACAAAACGGGCAGCAAATTGCTCAAGTTGTTCCATAATTAGGTCATTTTAGACAGCAATCTATGTATATTGTGTGCAAAGTCTTTCATTGTGCCCATTTCAAACCGCGATAAAGTGATTCTGTATACATTTAACAACACCAGCATCATATTATAACTCAGCATTAATCACCTCGGAGTAAGAAATGGAAAAAGACTAATAAGAAAACTGACCACACGTGCTTGCAGGTTACGGTAAGAAAAATTCTCAAACTGAAGTATTTTTTATGGTCCTGATTTCATATTTCCCGGTTACGAGACTCTTGTTTTCATATTTTCTTGGTGTGCTTGAATTCTTCTAATTTTACTTTTTTCTACTGAATAAACTCGAGTTCAGATGGCAGAGGACTCTTGTTTGAGTGCTTTGAGAGGAAAGGAAGCGAAGGCGGTTATTGATAACGTCCTCAAGCGACTCTACTCCGATTTCAAGGTTCGGCTAAATATGTTCAATCCCTGTATTGATTTAATTTTAACTTAATCTGTTTAAATACACGGGATCAAAGTCCAGCTCAAAGCACGACCAGTGAATAGACTGCGACGAATCCAGAGACCAGTCAGAGACGTCGCGAGTGAGCACGCGAAAGCGAGAGACGCTCCCTTTCCTGCCTCCCTTCCCCGAGTGATCTCCGTCACACGTTGCTCGTTCTCTGATTCAGCGCCCCTTGTCTGTCTGCGCTCTCTCCCTTTCCCGTTATCTCTCGCCACCCTCTTCCCATCTCGTCCTCTCTCACGTCCCCCCTGTCCCTTGGCCGGTCGTTTGCTGAGGATTTATTCTCGCGCTTTTCTCAAGCGCAGTCTGTTCATTACGCGCGTAGCGCGCGTCTTGATTTTGGGTTGTTTTCGCATGTTTTCTTGCGCAATTCACTATCGATTCAAGCCACGTCACTACCCGATCGTTTTTGCACTTAGAAAGTGATAGGGAACTGTCGTTTTAGCGCTCTTTGTTGCCGAATTGTGCGAGTTTTATGCGTTACTCAATCCGTTTTGTTTTGCCGGTGAAATACCCGTGATTGCTGCTCCTTGAGGCGAGCCTCTTTTCCTTGCCTAGACGATCATGGCGCGACCATTCCGCGGTTGTTTTGACGCGAAATCTGCTGCCATTTGCTCACGTTTCACTGACAACCAAAATCAAGAATGGTGCCCTCACGCCATTTCGTCTGCTCTTATCAATTTGCGCTGACACATTGTTCGTTTTCTCCCGAGTTTTTTCCACCAGGGATAGATAAAGCAGTGGCATTACTGTTTATTTATTGATCTCTGATCTTTGATCTTTCTCTAGGGGAATGCAACGCATTCTGCGAGGTGTCATCCAGTACCGGCAGACGGTGCGCAAGGAACTCGTCGAGCAGTTTAAGGAGATCAAGGACAACCCGCAGGTGAGAGGATCAACGTGTTGAATACTATGTGAAATAGTGCGTTACCAACCCTCACTAAATTTGCCTTGAAAAGCTGATTTGATATTCGTTGTTCAGTTGCATGCCCCTGAATGCTACTGGTTTTAATACCGTAATTATAAAAATGATAATTGCAGCCGAAAGCCCTCATGTTCACGTGCATGGACTCGCGCATGCTTCCCACCCGATTCACGCAGGTGCGCAGTTTGATTTTTTTCACTTTTATAAATCTTGCCTTGCAAGCACTGAGGAAAATGGAAATATTTGGACAAATCATCAACAAATTTGTTAAACTACCGTAGTTAGATAACCCGTGAAGCCAAACATCGTTAAAGAATGGAAAATTCTGTTCATGTTTATCAAAGCTAGCAGAGCCCCTGATGCTCCCGTAATCTTGTCGATTAGTTTTAGGCAAAAAAAAAACATATGCTTTTTGCTACCGTAACCCAGCATATCGATTTCTTGTCAGGCCAAAGTGGGCGACATCTTCGTCGTGCGCAACGCGGGCAACCTCATCCCGGACGCCTGCAACTATGGTAGGTACACTATGCTAGTACGGTAGGCCGTACGGTATTACGGTGATCTTCTCAAATTTCCCCTTCTCAGGCCACTACTCCGAGGTATCGTGCACGACAGAGCCCGCGGCAGTGAGTTACTTAAAAAAATGGATAAACAAGAGGTTACGGTAGGTACGGTAGCTCGCCAGATACAGTTCAAAAATGTAATTTCGAACCCGTTAATTTCCCATGAGCCCTTCTAGATTCGAAATTCCTATGGTATGGGGTGATATATAGAGAGATGACAGTAGAATATAGAAGAATCGTGAGTAGGAGTGACCAGAGATCAAAGAGCAATCTCCTTGTTGCAGCTCGAGCTGGCGGTGAAGCGGGGCGGCGTCAAGCACGTGATCGTCTGCGGCCACTCGGACTGCAAGGTATAATGGAGCAAAAATTGGAAGTTTTCGCCCGACTCCGAGTGCAAAAACGGCGTACGCTTATCTCCTTTGCTACGCTAATTTTCGGCTATCTCTACTCAAGATCAACGTGTCTTCGTGCAATTTTTGAAATATTCGAACGACTAACCACTACCTCGATTCTCTTCAAACTGATCGATTTATCCGCTCAGTGACCTTTGATCTTTGATCTCTGATATCTCAGGCGATGAACATGCTGTTCGGGCTTCACGCGTGCCCATCTAACTTTGATCACTCCTCGCCGATGGACCACTGGTTGAGGAAGAACGGACATCGGACCATGAAGAAGTGAGTCTCCTAACAATAAATTAGATAGGTTCACCGTTGAGATTTGAATAGTTCCTTAAATTTTTTTTAAAATTTTTTTTTAACTAAAACATTTGATATCTTACATTTCAGACTCAACGAGCGCCTCTACAAGGGCCCGCAGCCGCTCCAATTCTACAGCGAGGTATTTTTTAATAATTTAAATTAATATTATTATTTTGCTCAGAGAGAACGCTATTCCAATATTTTGTGTTCATAGGAGGGGAGGGACGGGGCTTAACTCAAATTAATTAATTAATTAATCGCCACAATCAGATCGCTCCTTCGCAGTCGTTCGAGGCGATCATCGACCCTTTCGATCGATTGAAGGCAGAGGACAAACTGTCACAGGTCAGTTACGCTTATAAAATTGTAGTCGAATATCACGGATTCTCAAGTATTCAAAGTTTTTTTGTTGTTAAGATCAGCCTGAACTGAATAAGGCTGTGACAATAAAACTGTTTCCTAAATTGTTATTGCAATAGTTTTTTTTAATAAATTAAAATAATAAATCAATATTCCTCAGATCAACGTGCTGCAGCAGCTGGTCAACATCGCGTCGCACGACGCGCTGAAAGAGGCCTTCGAACAGGGAAAGCTGCACATTCATGGTGGGAGTATATGACACTCTCTGAATCTTGATAAATAACGGAATACCATTTGCCTCTTGTGTTCCAAGTGTGCAATGTTATTTAAATATTTGTTCAGTGCGTAGGCCCTGCTCTTCTGTCATTTTCCTGGAACAATTAGGTTTCAATAATCTTTGAGAGCATTCTAGCCCTCCTTTATGTGGTGGGATTCCGGCTTCAGGGTAAAATTATAATAAATATAAAATTATCATAATTAAATCGAAGGCATGTGGTTCGACGTGTACGTAACATGACGGTTTACCTTGACTTAGTGGGATCGCTGCTTAAATCAAATGAACGTAATATTTAATTTGTTTAATTATTTAATAGTTTTATATCACAGGCATGTGGTTCGACGTGTACAAGGGCGAGGACTACCTGTTCTCCAAGGAGAAGCGACAGTTCGTCATCATCAAGGTGGGTGATCTTTGGTCTTTGGTCATTGATCTTTGATCTTTGGTCATTGCTCTTTGATCTACAGCAGTAAAAGTGCTTTGGCAATTTTTTGTGCTGTTAAACTTGGAAAAGTGAACATATTGTTAACGAATTTCAAAGTGCATCAAATTTGTTTCAACGATTCTTGAAGTTGAGAGATGTCGCCTCTATTCAATACCAGTTTGATGGATATCAAAATGTGACACATAAAACTCAATGGCCCTCCGATGTTGGTCTTCGATCTCAGACATAAAACAGCTTGAGATCTCTATTGTAATCTCAGTAAGTTTTTCTAGTGTGCATAGTGAATAATTGCTAGGAGCGAATGTGTTTCAACGAGTCTTTATACTGCTAAATTTTGATTCCGAGCAATGCCATTCAGTTGAATTCATTAATAAGTAATCACGAATCTCAAAATCCATCCGATGTTGATCTCTGATCTTTAATCTTTGATCACTAATCTCGATCTCAGGAGGACACCTTCGACGGTCTGATGGACGAGCTGCACCGGCGCTGCGACGTCCCCCTTGGCGAGTGCCCCGACATACGGCAGGGCCATTTTACGCCCGGATAATATGATCTTTGATTTTTGTAGTTTGATCTTTGAAAAATTAAATTACGATACTTATAGTTTGACCCTTGCTAGTTTGCCATACGTTGTTGATCGAGTAGTGTTTTATGTAAATAATGATCGAAGAAAATGTTGTTCACGTTACGAGTAAGCCAAAAAAAGTGCTGTGAATTGCCGATAAAGTTGCCATTCTGAATGCGTTGATTGGACAGAATGATGGGAGATCAGCACGGCGAAATCGTCGAATAGATGGAGTTTAGAAAGATGTCACTCGGATTACAAGACAGTGGGGGCACAGGGGGCTTTGTGTGATAAATTGAAGAATAGTGATGATTTCAAGTCTAGATGAAGTTCAGAAAGTTGTAATTCGGAATTAAAACTAGGTGTTGTTAGTACAGGATAGCGGGGATAACTTGAAGGCCAACTTGTAGAATAATTTCAGAAGGCTGCGTTTCGGAATATATAAGAAAGTTATGGATAGTGGAATAGTACAGGATAGTGGGAGATCACAGGAGGCAAGTCGACGAATCTTGATGATGAATCATGATTACAATTAGGAAGCTGCCGTTCGAATGTTGTGCATGATAGCGAGCACAATGATTAGATGGGCGAATGGGAAGCTGAGCGAGGATGACGAGCCTGAATGGGAAAGCTTTTTGATTGTAGCGTATCTTTTAGTTTATTTTTAATTTTCCAGTTATTAATTCGCTGTTTTGGACTAGAAACGAAAGAAATTCATAAAAACTTACCGGAAACGATCTTGATCCTGAACCGCGGAGCATGACTAGGGTCATCGGCAGTGACCGTGAGGGCGAGAGTAGCAGCCGTGGTGTCCGGCTCGTACCTTGTGTCGGTGGTGTTGAGACTGGAATGAATGATCTTTGATCTATAGGATGAATGATCTTTGATCTATGAAGCTGAAACTGGAATCTGTTCTTTGATTAACTATTTGATTTTTACGAAGAGGATCACTACTATAATTATTAGCCTCTTGCTTTTCATAATTTGAAGAGTGGTTGAAACATAACTATAAGCAAACATGAAAATTTTAAAACAAATGAAACTCACGACATATCCAGACTCTTCTTGCTACCAGAAGCGATGAAACGAATCTGTGAACAATTAAATAATTATTTTCGACGATAAATAATTCTCGAAATCACCGTCTCCCGGTCTCTGAAGTCGGCGGCATCGATGACGATTTGCGTGAGAGTCTGAAATATTCGCATTTATTTATATTCATCACTTTACAAAGTTGATTTAATCTTAATTAGTTTGGTTTGACTTTAAGCTCCTGTCAATATTTGATAGTGTTTCTGGTTTTGAGAAATTGTGTGTGCTTTTCAATATTTGAATAAGTCAAGTATCCGAATGTGTTTCACATAAAGCATAGAACAAAGAATAATGTCGGTGTTCTAATTGTCGTCAGCTTTCTATCTGAGAAAAAACTAAAAGTTACACCTTCGGAAGGTTGCAAAATTCGAAATACGGACTATCTCTATACTATGTCATCTGTGTACTATTGTACAATGTCATCTATGGCGAGAGAATGTATGAAACGAAGAGACGATAATTGCGATCTAAACTCACATCCTTGCCAAAGTCATAGTTTTGCCTCATGGTCAGTCCTCGATCCACGTTGTACGACGCGTTTACGGTAGCGAAGCCGGCCGAGGTGATCGTGAATTCGGCACCCGAGGGGATCTTGCGATTGAGAGCTGTGAAATTGGGATATCATTGCGTGTCCATAACTCCAAACAGCTGGACCCCGCATTCGCACTGATTTTGTTTCAATTAGCACTTCACACGGTTGGCACGTGAATGTTGAACGGAAAACTGCACAGTGAGTCGGTCACATTAGATGTCAAAAAAGTGTTACTAAAATACTGATAGAGTATTTTCTAAATATTAGAGATAGTTTTCACATTATGGTAGAACCCTCGGTACTCTTGGGGGTACAGCCCTCACTCATCAGGGCAAGAGCCTAGAAAACTCACTCGTTGCCTCATTCAGCGCGAATGAGAACGATCCGTTCGACGCTTTCGGGTCGTAGAAAGTTGCGGTCGGTCCGTTAAGGATGTGGAACGAGAAGCTCTGACGTTGAGCAGTGCTGAAAATGAAATGATGCGATGTTTGGGAAACGTCGCTCGAGATCGCACCACCACTTTACTATCACAGCACCATTGTGAAAATACTGTAGCGCATAGGTTATGATTCAGGAGGTCAAGAATAGCGTTAAAACTACTTGGTTGTCAGTTTATCGGTTTTGGTTAATTCTAAACATAAAATATGAGCAACCGCCTCTTCATTTCGCATACTCTCTCGTTGCTAGAGCATGCGAGAGAGTATAAAAAATTAAGAGACGGCGTACATAATAGTTTCTATCTCACATATCAAGCACGGCATAATCGTCGTTCGTCGCCGAGTCGTAACCACACGAGGCGACCCGGACGGTGGGGATCTGAAATGAGCGCCGTTTTGGAAACGTCGCTCCGCATCGCACTACCACCACTCCAATTTACGATTTTGATGGACGGATGTTGCTATTGTAATTAGAGATGGAATGGAACAAGGATTATCCTAATACACAATTTACATTTGCGTCTCTTTTCTGGCGCGTTTCAATGAAAATTTCTAAGAAGCACCAATTTTGAAATGTCAAACTCACACTTTTCAGAGAAAACGTAGACGCCATAAGGGACGGTTTCGCATTGAGGATCGTTACGCCGTGCGCCTGATTTGATTATTTAATTAAATTATCTTTTTTATTTAATTAACTAATATTACCACCGAATCCGCCGTTACTGAGGTGGAGCCGTTCTGGAGCGTATAGACCGGGAAGGGGGGAGTCACTGAAAATAATTATTTTAATTTTTAAAGTTTATTAATTGAAGGTATTAGTCATTATTTATTAGTCTCAGGCGGTGTATATGTTGAATAATGCTAGACTTCCACATATTTTTTGCCCGTATTAACCATTAAACTTCGTTTTTTTTTCCAAAAAAAATTATATATACTAAGAATTTCGAACCATTGCTGCGAACAAAATAAAGCACAAAGTCCGTTTCGTTCAATGACGTCGAATTGTTGTCGTTGATTATCTGAATATGCACCTGATTAGGGATGGCTTGGAAAGAAATGGTCTCCTCATTTCACGTGCTCTCTCACAGCTGAGACAGGCGAGAGAGCACGCGAAATGAGGAGAGTCATTACTTGCCACGCCATCCCTACGCCTGACTGACTAATATAGTCAAATACCCATCCCGAGAAACTCTTAGAGAAAACACTACTCATGGGTCGTAAGTAAACATTGACGCTTTGTCAGGAGATCTTTGAATCTTACCGTAGTGGTAAATTCGGACCATAGCTTTTTTTGTGTCACAACAGGACTGGGAAACATTTAACGGATCTCTCATTTCACGATGCAGTCTCGCCTGTTAGAAACACTGAGAAAGCATTGCGAAATGAGAGACCCGTTAAATGTTTTCACAGTCCTGTTCCACATCCTCTCTCACACCTCTCTGATTGGTGAAAATGCACGTGAAGTGATGAGACAGTTACCCGTGGGATACAAAATGTGCCACAGTATTAGACAATGTTACCGTAATCGGCGAGGTGAACGTGGCCGGAATCATCGTCCCGGTGCCGTTGAGCTGCGCGGAGGTGGACAGATTGAAGACGCTGCAACTTTCCACAACATTTGACGAGCTGGTGTTATCGAGACATTTGAGAACATAGAGAAAAATGAGACTCACGTCGTCGTGAGCATACTCGACACTACTCTCACTCTTTGAGAGTAAGAGTCATCCTCGAGGTCGACGTAGTCGTAGGCAGCGAAGGCCAAGAAGGTTCCGGTGAGGTTCAGGGACTGGAATAACATCATCATTATCTGTTCAGGTCAAACGCAGGTACAATAGGAGTCAAGCAATAAAGAATCATACAACGAAAGTTTATCCAGTAATGTGCCTATCGCATGGTCAATTGGATACTATTCTGTTACAAATGCCGATTAGGGAAGATAAAGAAGATAGCAAATAACAAATTCGAACCAACTGCCGGCCGACGTCACGACGAGTTATCACGGCCGCGTTGGGGAAATCTTAATGTGTTTTTTTATTTATAATAAAAAAATAACGAAAGCAACTCACAGAGAGCTGACGCCGTTGCGATCAAGATTGCATTGACGAGAATTGTGAGCATCATTATGCTGAAATAATGGAATAAATTAATTAATTCTTTTCGAAAAAATGAGAGAAAATATGGACGGAAAACGCCGAGGGATAGTTATGCTCAAACTAGGGCTTTGAATATTACGACGCGGGGTCGATTTCGGCTTCCAATGCTCACGATGTCTAATTTTTGAATGGCTTCCGACAAATGCAATTACAGATCTCAGCGTGGGTGAGAAATGGGGGGTGGGCAGTCTAGGGGCCGTTTTTTCTCCGAGTGGGAGGAGATTTTCGAAGAATCGAGACAAACATATCAGGCTCGTGACGAGGCTCATAGATCGAATTCAAATTCATCGAAATCCGAGGCAAACAACCTTTCTCTTCTTGTCCATATAAAAGGGAGCTCTCTCGATTTTACGTACTCTCCACATCTCTCTAATCCGAGAGAGCACATGAGGAATAAAGAAAGTTAGAGTAACAATAGGCTGGTCGTGATGATTCGAAAGTGCAAAATCGGAGACGAATTCTCAAAAACATTTGAAAGAAGAATGAGATGTTTCCTTGAAAAGTTTAGAGACTTTTTGTGATCATGGCTCATCTGAATTTGCACGTATCCATCCTAAATCAGAAACAATCAAATATTTCTCGGGCACTTGATTGCATTCCTGGCAGTTTATTGCCCGTTCTGTTCTCAATATTGTTTTAGGAAGATTCAAGGCCGGTATCAACATTCTGCCTTTCAATTTTCCGTTATACAAATTCTTTGAAACATAGCTCACAACTCGGAATGATCAGTCAGTCAATCAAAATCCTCGGGGTTGATGAATGCGGCCCATGTAATTTTGCGTGTGTTCAGTCTGGAGTGGAGTTCAAAAGACGGGTATTTTTTTCATTTCGTATGCTCTCTCGCAAATCAGAGGAGAGAGAGTGTGTGTGAAATGAAAAGACGATTACTCGTATTTCGAACTCTAGTGTTCACTCTGGAGATCAACCCGATACTGATGATCTTCAGACATGAACTCAGATCTCCATCCATCTTCCACCGCATTTCGCCACTCGCTCGCGTCACTCTATTTCACCCCTCGAGTGTATTTCGTTTGTGATCGCTCGCTCTTTCTCTCGGAAGAGACACACAGCGGGATCTTTCGCAAGAGCGGACCAGGCACACATTCTCAGCACAATAGACGCGGCGATAGATTCAAACTGTCCCCATCTCACCTAGAGATAGCGGGGAAACGAGAGAGACAGGTGGTGAGCGATGACAAATGCTGAAGAGACGAGCACATTTCGTGATCAGAGGGAGGAAGCAAGAGGCGATCTTGCGAAAGCCCGCGCCGGGTATATAACCGATGCACTGGGAATAGGGTTCATCAGATCTTGTGACGTGCAAGAACTTCCTGACTTACTGCAACCAATCAACTAATCGACCATGTCCGGTGCCGAAGCTCACCCTCCTCCTCCTCCTCCCAATGGAGGTCCGGTGCACCATGGCCACTCGTGGAACCCCATGCATGGTGAGAACTTCTTCACTATTTAGTTTCGAAGATAGTGTTATTACGCAGCATAAATTGCTTTGAGTCCGGCTAGCGTGATGATGAACGTGAACCAAGATGATGCACACATTTGTCAAGCATATTATTCCAACCGATCTTCAATGTTGAAATGAATAGCTTATCAGTCATTGAAATGCAAATTTGAGGCGAGTGGCATCAGTACTCGCGCGGCCCGCACGGCCAGCACTACTACACATATGTGACCAAGTACAAGAGATGTGGCGGAAGGTGCGGTTATTGTTAACTTTTTCTTGTGCTTCACCTTATCTTCTGCTTGAGTCTTCGTCTATGTTTATGATTCTGCCCCACACTTTTAACAACTTTAAATGCCTGGCTCTATGTGATCCCTATAGTGACTGTAATTGAAAAACTGCCTCTGTTCCACACATTTCACGGTTTCTATTTATCGGCTCACCGTAATGATTTCTTTAGTTACCATATTCCAGATGGGGCACCGGCTTCGTCGTTGGTGGTCTCGTCGGTCTGTGGACGGCGACGTGGTGGCAACGGTGAATATATTATTAAAAAATTGTTATTCTCAACAAAAAGCGTTGATGTTCTCAAACATTTTCTAGATTGATGATTGAAATACATTTTTGCAGTCCACTGTGAAATACGACCACTGCTTAATACGATTTTTTTTGTCGAGTTCCGTCATAAACTTGAGCTTGTTTATCGCAATGGTTTAGATGTGTTTGAAATATCCTCTAAAAACGATATCCGAATCGAATAACGATTTCGTTTAAAGCACCAGTTGTGAAAAATATAATTATATTTGATGATTGAAATGCATTTTGCAGTCGTGACTGCCACAACGGTGAAGGCTCATGCTGGACTCGTGGACCGTGGGGAATGAACAGAAATGACAACAACCAGCAGAAACCGGCCAAACCCGAGGACATCACTAATCAATGATCGAACTTTTTCTGTAATCTAATCTTTGGTAGCCCCCTCCCCTTCACAAATGTTCGGGTATCTGTAGTATAAATGTATGTTTGTGCAACAAATGCGATAAACATTCGACCATACTTAATGAATGATATATTCCCTCATTTCAACATTATGAGCCCGAATACATTTCAAGATTGGCAAGACAAATGCAAGTAGTATCTGTTATGTCGCATAATTTCGCGCGAAATTCAAATTTGAGTTTTAACCAGTTTTTTCAATCTCAATCCATTAAGAGAGGGAACTCTCTCTCTTCTTTACCCTCAAAGATGGCAGCAAATGATAGTACTGAGAAAATGAAGACAGTCTCACCAGAGATCAGAGATCCAGATAAGATCTTATGAAATTTTCGGGGTTAACTTTTCACTGATATTTTGCGCAAATCTGCGCAAAACCTTAACATTTATCAAGATTTTCGTAATTTCCGGGAAATTCGTTTTGCTTTATTGTCAATTTTATATGTTATTGCCTTGTGGAATCAGCACTGGCGCATCCTTCAAAATACTCAATAAAGCTCGAAAAATTCACTTGACACAGCCTCTTATCGTACTTTTGAAATGCTCAGCAAATGAGGTGAGCTGATTAGCGAGCTATCGATTGTTTGATACAGAGGCATGAGGAAGAAAAGGGAGAGGAGGACACTTGATCTACCGCCTCCTTCCGGTCTCTTTCTTTCTCTACTCCTCGAACGTGATAACGAACGAAAATATTCTCATGATATCAATCAAATGTGCAAAAGTGTGTGCGAAGGAAGAGACTGTGGCTCATATTCCCCTTCCTTTACACTTGAAGTACGATACCAAATCACTGAACTGAAAAAATGAAGAGATGAAGGAGATAATTCCAAAAAATGTTATGAAAGATCCAAGGATGACATATCCAGGTAATATTTTTCAAATAGTATTATGTAGCATTTTCCTTGCAAACCACCTTGCAAAAATAGCTTGAAAAAATGGTCAACTTCTATTCATTTAATATAGTATACTATCAATCGAAGGGGTGTGTCATTCATCTATGGATCTATCGCTATGGTTACTCAATCATCTAAAGAGATATCTGATTATGACCACACACTTCAAAAAATGAAAATGTTCCTGAAAAAAAATGTACGATTCTTATTCTGAATAAGACTGAACGGCTTAAATTGGGGGTAATTTTAAGAGAATTTTTTTTCTCATTTTCATATAGTTTCACAGCTCGATAGTCGATGAGGCAGGGAAAATTCAAAAACATAATTCCTTTGTTCGCCTTTTTCTGTAGAGGAAAACATGATCGAAATTATGTGATACTCGCTATGAATGTCCGATGTCGATGATAGAATGTGAGAATCTCAGTCGTTTTTTTCAAAATCAAATCAGAATTTATTTATCGGGGAATGGGAAAGGTCTCTGATACTTTGAACCATTGAAATGTAGCAGAAACAGGACAGGGATCTTTTTTGACTCGCTTTCTTCGTAGGATTCATTCCTTTTCGTTTATGACACCACATTATGAGATGATGAATGGTGAAACTATAATGAAATCATCGAAGTCATTCGTTGGTCTAAGCCAATTTTCCAGCCTATAGAAATAGGTTATCAAACATGTTCTACCATATGTACAAAATAAGAGGTTCTAAGAACTGTTTAGAGTCAAAAAAAGTCTCTTCAACACAAATGCATACATAGAATTATCATAACATCAAACAATGGAACTGGGGATATTAAGAATCAATGATAATGTAACATCGTTTTTTTTAGTTAATAATCCCTATGGAAATTTATGAATAATTTTTCACAGAAGTTATGAGAGCATTTTATCAAAACTGTGAAGAGTTCACAGGATTATGAAAAAATAAAGTACGAATTGTTCAGCGTTAAGCCTACAGGATTGTAGAATCAACTAGCATTTCTTTAGGAAAATAACAATTTTTTGAAGAACTCGGATAAAATCTGTCATTTTAATTTGTAGTTTAATTTCATTTCAACACATTTATCAAGAGTAGGCTCTAATGTGCATGGCATTCACGACTTCTTGCTTGTCTCAGAAAAGTGAGTCCGACTGTTCGCATGAAGAGATCTTTCCATCTTGCGTTAGGTCGTCCTCGTCTGCGCTTGGGACCTCGTGGAGTCCATTCTATCATAGCTCTACTCCACTTCAAGTCATAATCATTAGCAACTTTGTGCACCCAGAGACACTTTCTTTTCAATGAGGCACGAACAACATCCTCTACCTTTATGAGTCCGCGCAGCCTTTCGTTCGATAAATGATCTAAGACAGTGCAATCGACCATCCATTGCTCCATGCGTCTTTGTGCCACCGACAATCTTTCCTTTTGTGCTTCCGTTAGTGCCCATGTTTCACACCCATATAGAAATGCAGGAAGAATGCACCCGTTGAAAAGCCGCAGCTTATGGACCATTGGAATGGACCATTGGAAATTTGTAGTATAACATGTAATCTTATCTATTGTTTTTTACCTATAGTTTTTTCTTATCGTAAAATGGCAACGTTCGTTATCATTATCTATCTTCTTTCTCTTTATTAATTGGCATAGTATATCGTAGCATGAGATTAGGGTTGGCAAGTGAAGGGAATCACGACAAATGAAGGACTGATTTTCCTATATTCACTACGAGCTGCGCTACCCCTTCATGAAGAGCGGAAAACCCTATCATTTCTTCCCTCAAAGCCTTCATGAAGGGGAGTCCGGTGCGTTATTCTCTTCATGAAGAATGAGTCCGATTCGAGCTCCTTTGTGAGATGAAATGAAGAGTGCGTTTCGATTCCTCACCTGCCAGCCCTACTCGAGATGTTCTTAAAAAAATGGAAAAAAGTGCTGATTGTTCATAACAGCCGTTGGTGTAGTAGACGATCAATGTCCGAACAATGCCAAAAATTGATATGAAATTAACACTTAATTAGAGACTCATAGGTACAATGATTACGATGATCCATATCACTTACTATACAGCTTGATAATTCCTTAAAAAAGATCACGTGAAAAAATATTTAAAAAAATGCATTTTTTTTCAAAATTTATGCTGTACTTCAATGAGAACCACCAACATACAGACTAGGGTTGTTTTTCATAAGAAATCAGTTGCTGTAATTAAAACAGTGAACTATACACACATATATCTACCCACATCGTTAGTTCGTACACAACCTTGGAATTATGAGCTAAAAGGGAACGTTAAATTTTTCACGTTTCAAAAAATAAACCAGATTATTCATTTTTTCATTGAACGACTCGTACGACTGATCCGTCTTTGATGGAATTTAAAAATCAAGCGATCGCGCGAACACAAATATTCGTTCTCGACCGTTTTTTCATCTCATTCGAGCGCGCGCGCGAGTACTTGCGCTGTCGGTGAATCGAGGATTGATTTAACCTGAATGTAAGTTTCAACCTTCATTATGTTTCATCGCGAAATTTAAAAAAAAGATTCCCTTCAAAAGTTCCAAAAATGAAAAAAACCGTCCTCTATTTATTTCATCCTTGAAACATAACTCGACATTCACTTGAATCGCACGTCAAATCACCAGATATCGTTCACTTTGTGTGAAATGTTCATGAGTACTCGCGAAGAAAACGAGTACTCGAAAGGTTCGGAAAACGTTTTCAAAATTCGACGAGTACTCGTTTGATTTCGGAATTCTAGTCTTCAATGAAGAGCGAGAATGAGCGGAAGGGAAATGACATCTTTATTATTGCTTATTCTCTTCAGTACGATAAAAAAATACAACCCGATTCGTAGGGGCTTCGTGAACGAAAATGAAAGTTTTCAGTGACATGAAGATTCATCAATTATCCGATACCCGAGTTTTCGAGATCTATGAGTGAGCAATGAGAATAATCGTCATCACTCATGTCGTGTGAACGTCTTAAAAAGGATCCTAATGGAAATCACACGTTCATCATCAATTCATGTTCTACCAAAAAATAATTCTTCATGGAGGTTGTCTAATCTATACAAAGCGCTTCAAGGAGTCCATGTTAAAATGAATTATTACAGGAAATGTAGAAGACTTTATGAATACGATGATTAAAGAAGGAGAGACACGCTGGTTCGATTATCATAAGCGAGCGGAGCGTACCAATTTGAATATCTCTTCACTATCCTTCTCTCCCTCGCTCGTTGTCTGATTAATTTTGGCAAGCAGGCAATATGACATATCTCAATTCAAACAAAAAAAATTGAACACAAGGGCATTTTCCAAAGTGTGATAGGGTGCTCGTGCCACATCCTCTGACATTGAGAACTCAGTCAGTCTGATATTCGTACCACTCCCTTTAATCTCTATTATATCGACAGAAGATCTAATTCAACAATTGTGTAGTTATAATAATATAAATACTTATTTTAGTTAGAATTTGCGTACGACTTTTTTCAAGCCCATGAGATATGTTTCATCATTCCAATGGGAAGGAGAGGAGGGAACAGAACTAGATTTAGAAAAAAAGTGAACGGTATGGAAGAAATAGGGGACGATGAACCTAAATGTATGACTGGAAAGTATGTTCAGGTATTGTGTACCCTTAGATTAAATAGATATAGGAGAAGTAACATTAAAGTTTGGGGTGACTAGGCAATCAACGAATTTGAATTTTTTTGTAATACCTATTGGCATATCTATGATTTTCTATATTCTAGGCATATTCTACTGCGGGAGATCACTGGAATTCGGGACTGGAATGAGGAGGCCCTCAGATGCAAAACAAAGTGGGCTTTGAAGATTCGAGATATGCAAACCAATAACTGGACGCGTGCGACTACTGTGTGGACGCCCTACAATCGTAAACGCCCGCAAGGTCATCCAGCTACTCGATGGCGCGACGATCTGAGGAGAATCATCGGACCCCACTGGTGGTCTGCAGAATATGAAGAGTTTATGCCCATCCTCACCTGACGTGATAAATAATTGAATTGAATATCTATGAAGGAGAGACACGATCTGTATCTTGTCTCCGATTCGAGATTGAGTGAAGTACTCTTTTTGGCCAGTTTTTTTCTTTTTATCGGTAGGATATGACAACGGATTTGAACAGATGATTCGGCTGTTAGGAATAATTTACCCTGCATCCCTCAGTCTCTTGCATCAATTGTGCTCCCTTTTGCTCCCTCATTTAGTCAGAGATTAACACACCTCTTTTTTTTTGTTTTTTGTTATATTTTCATTCGACTGAAACAATCGAGAAATCGAGAAATACGCAAAAATCACTCTTACTTTAAAGAAGAGGTGGCACGAATATCTGGCTAGCTGAGTTCTCGATGTCCGACGATGTGGCATGATTACCCCATAACGCTTTCGAAACTCCCATATTTTTAATTTTCGTCTAAACCGAGATATATTTGATTGGCTGATTGCCAAGTCACCCTGAAGCGCAGGCAACGAGCTAGAGAGCATGAAAAAATGAGGAGAGCGCTCTCCCTCACTTCGCATATCGGCGCGGTTCGTATCTCTCCTTCTTTAACTACTCAAGGCAGAACTATCCTGTCTTCTCAGAGGAACTACTTTCTGATCGCTCTTAAAACAGTGGTGTTGCTCGTTCTCCATAACAGATACAGATCATCTGCCATCATTCCGATACTCTCCTAATTTTCACCCTAATTTTCATTTCACGTACTATTGTCATTTTCATTGCACTTACTTACTGTGTAGTATGTACTATTTCGAGGAAGAACGATCAATGATTCAGCTTAATTCCTAAGGCTATGTAACAAAACAGTTTGTAGTCTATTGATGAATCTCCAATCCTAGCCTTACAAAACTAGACAGATCGTTCATGAATCTCATTGGAATACTCATCATTTCATCTTTGACAATGAAAAAATAATGTCAATTAAAGTATAGTCGTAAATTTACATGTATGCGTTTACTAATGGGAAGAGCATAGTCGAGATTGGACTAGCTGATAGTTGCGTAATGATGTTTTCTACTGAGAAGCGTATGTAGTTTAAGGGATCCAATGTGTCTCTCCGACATAACCAGTGAGAGAACCCGCAAACGAGGAGAGCGATGCATTTGCCCCATTCCCTCGCTATTGTTCTTACAGAGAAAACACAACACTTCTTTGTGTGAACAAGCTGGGAACTGTATATGCGATTCGTATAAATTCAAGCGCCCGCGTAACTAGTTGTAAAATATTGAGCACCCTCCCTCAGAATAAATTCTTCGCACGGGTGGTCGATATGTATTTTAAATATTAGATTACTGTTTCTTTGCCACTCTTCTTATCTATCTCACCAATCAACAGCTTCACCCCATCCGCTCAAGATTCCTTGTAAATATTCCATGTTTCAAGTCTTTTTTCTTCAGGAGTCTATTACAATGGAGAGATTCTTTAAATTCACCGAAGATCATCGATGCGGAATATGTTCCATGGATTTCATCGAGGCAATGAATTTCTCCATGGCCATTGGTCGAAGAAAGGGATGTGATGAGCATCTATATTGCCTCACCTGCATCCAGCGAGCTAACAAGGGAAAGGTACGTTCATTTTTTCTCATCATTTTTTTCTCAATCCGATTCACTCGAATTTGAGAATGGTCTGTAATATTACCATTTTTTAGGAGAAGGCCATATGCACAGTATGCACTCAACCCATTGAAGAGATGGAAATTTTCATAGGATTCAAAGAATTTTCAATGTTTGTTAATTTACATCACTTTTAAATTAAATTAAAGTTACAGGAAGAAAGTCGCAAAAGACCGTCGTATATTTGAAGACCTCCACTCCGGTCACATCTCCAGTTACACGAACAAAGAACAGTATGATAGAGGACTCAATGTGTTCATGGTTAGGCTTCAAATATATATTTTTTATTTACTTAAAGAAGGCGTCCCACGAACCGCGCGGGTGATTATGCAAAGTGAGAAATGAGAGGGCGCGCTCTCCTCATTTCGCACGCTCTCTCGCTCGTTGCCTGCGTTTCAGGGTCACTTGGAACGCAGCCAATTGCTCATATCTCAGTTCAAACGAAAAATTGTGACTTGGGAGTTTCGAAAGTGTGATCGGGAAGCCACGACCCATCATCTCACAACGAGAACTCAGTTAGTCAGATATTCGTGGGACACCTCCTTTAAGAGTATGTACGGTCTACATATTAGAAATTAGCGACCGTCGAACGATTGATGAAATGGCTGTTCAAATCATCAGCCGATTTGTTCAATCATCTTTCCTTTTTTTGACGATTGATGCTCTCGTTCTCACGTCGTCTATCGCTTATTTTTTACACTCTCTTAGCGCTGTCCTAATAGAGTATGAGTGAGAGACCACAGAATGAGATTTTGATGAGGTGATTGCCTCAATCGTCTTTTCAATCGCCTCATTCCTTCATTTGATTGATGATTCAGTTGATTGACTGTCTAGTCGATTTATGAATGACGCGATTGAAAACTCGTCTCTCGTCTATCGGCTAAGGAACAAACGGTTTTCTATTAGAAATTGTTCTCGTCGTTTAATTTGCAATGCCAAACTTTTCAGATGAAGTGGGTTCGAAAAGACTTCTACTCACGATGGGAATATGATTTCGAAGAAATCTCCTTCAAGGAGTCTCAGGCGAGATGCAGACAGAACAACACAAAGGTTGAGAAGGGGGAGATTGCCGTCAAGCTCATCGAGATGCGCAAGGACGAGGGCAGTCCTCAATACAAAAAATTGTTCGCAGAATATGAAAAACTAAAAAGAACTGAAGCAGAATGGGAGCTCAAGCACAAAAACTTCAAAGGAGAGAGAGAAGAAATGAATATTCATTATGGATACGCTATGGAGGCAGTTAAAGCGACGGAAGGAATCGAATCCCTCATGTAAAGCCCTCAGAAAGAGATACTGTTCATTATATTTTGATCGATTCACAAGGATCACCCTTATACAATTGTAAAGTACGGAGATAAAAATGAATGAATGTACTTATTCTCGTCGCTGACAAGTAACACATGGAAAAAAGGAAAATGATGTGGAGCAAATAGAAATAATGAGATTATGGTATCTTAGTCATTAAGATTTGATCATTTTCATTTACATGATCAACCTCAACAAATTTACAACGTGGAGCAACTTTTTTTTTGAGAACTTTCCGGGACACTCAAAAAGAGATGTACTTTATTTTTGCACCCATTTATTTGTAGTATTCTTGCTGAGCGACACAGCACTTCTTTATGTGAACAAACTGTGAAAACATTCTAAACAATTCACGACATCTTGATGACTTCGTGACATCTTATCACATAAGATTATGAGATTAATGAGTAGTCAGAAGATTGATAGGCATTTCTCGGAGGGTATTGTGTTAATATTTCTTCCTGCTGAGGAGAAGGCATTCTATTATGCAATCATACGAATATCTTATTGCAGATTATTGTAGGTCTTCATTAAAAAAAATTTTTTTAATGAATGTTTTTGATTGCTTCATCCGAAGGGTACTTCTTGAATGAGACATGCCTTCTTGTAACACAGATGAATAATACTGATGAAAAATTGTATTTGTAACTCTACATTTTCATCTCTCGAAACGAGTTAATTGGTCCCGGCGTGAGTAGACATGTAAATTATGGGAGGCCAGCATCGAGCCCTCTTTCATCTTATGCCCAATTCGCGCCGGAACGGAGAGGATGACTCATTCGAAAGAGGGAGAGAGAGGGTAGGAAGAGACAAATAAAGTTTTTTTTGGCTAAGTGTCGATTTACATTGGAGGCTGGCATTGAAGGGGGAGATTGGAGAGCGGAGGTCGATTTCGTTCTGGATTGTGAGAGGAGCAATTCCGAAATTTGATGCAAATAATTTCCATCATCTCTCTGCTCTCTAGGCCAAGAAATAGTCGGAGAGCACATAGAATTATAAGAGTTCGCATTCTGAATCTGCAAGGTCAGCGCTGGACAGTTTTGATGTTGTGCTAAAAAATAAGAGGGAAACGAAAGAGGGCGAGGGACAAGGAGGAATAGTGAGACGTCAGACAGTCAAAGAAAACGAGTGAGTGGACCAAAAGGAGAGAGCAAAATGATGGAACGGGCAGTGAAATTAAGACACCAAAGGACATCATGATTCGAGACAAACGACTGATGAGCACAGATTCTGGAAAGGAAGTGCAAGTATTTTTTCATGAGACTTGCGAGATAAGAAGGCAATCGTTTTTTTCCTCAAATATATGAAGTGTGGTTAAAAATTCAGAAGCTGTATTATCACTATCTCATGCTCGTAAAGTTGACACGGACGATGATCATTCTAATTTATTGATAATCTTAGATGATGCTTTGCAAATATTCTAAATACACTTGTACACAGTTTCATTAGAGTCTTTTCAAGTGCGCGTGAGAGTGTTGATGTATGATCTTTGGTGTTTGAAGGATAACTATAGAAAAAAAAATGGAAGTAAATTCATTTTATGAATCGAGCCAATTGTAACGGATCACGACTCCCTTTTTGTCCACTTTTGTACCGCCGGCCGGGGCCCTTGAGGGGCCGGCCGCTAAACGGCCTGCCGTCCGGCGGTACAAAAGTGGACAAAAAGGGAGTCGTGATCCGTTACAATTGGCTCGATTCATAAAATGAATTTACTTCCATTTTTTTTTCTATAGTTATCCTTCAAACACCAAAGATCATACATCAACACTCTCACGCGCACTTGAAAAGACTCTAATGAAACTGTGTACAAGTGTATTTAGAATATTTGCAAAGCATCATCTAAGATTATCAATAAATTAGAATGATCATCGTCCGTGTCAACTTTACGAGCATGAGATAGTGATAATACAGCTTCTGAATTTTTAACCACACTTCATATATTTGAGGAAAAAAACGATTGCCTTCTTATCTCGCAAGTCTCATGAAAAAATACTTGCACTTCCTTTCCAGAATCTGTGCTCATCAGTCGTTTGTCTCGAATCATGATGTCCTTTGGTGTCTTAATTTCACTGCCCGTTCCATCATTTTGCTCTCTCCTTTTGGTCCACTCACTCGTTTTCTTTGACTGTCTGACGTCTCACTATTCCTCCTTGTCCCTCGCCCTCTTTCGTTTCCCTCTTATTTTTTAGCACAACATCAAAACTGTCCAGCGCTGACCTTGCAGATTCAGAATGCGAACTCTTATAATTCTATGTGCTCTCCGACTATTTCTTGGCCTAGAGAGCAGAGAGATGATGGAAATTATTTGCATCAAATTTCGGAATTGCTCCTCTCACAATCCAGAACGAAATCGACCTCCGCTCTCCAATCTCCCCCTTCAATGCCAGCCTCCAATGTAAATCGACACTTAGCCAAAAAAAACTTTATTTGTCTCTTCCTACCCTCTCTCTCCCTCTTTCGAATGAGTCATCCTCTCCGTTCCGGCGCAAATTGGGCATAAGATGAAAGAGGGCTCGATGCTGGCCTCCCATAATTTACATGTCTACTCACGCCGGGACCAATTAACTCGTTTCGAGAGATGAAAATGTAGAGTTACAAATACAATTTTTCATCAGTATTATTCATCTGTGTTACAAGAAGGCATGTCTCATTCAAGAAGTACCCTTCGGATGAAGCAATCAAAAACATTCATTAAAAAAATTTTTTTTAATGAAGACCTACAATAATCTGCAATAAGATATTCGTATGATTGCATAATAGAATGCCTTCTCCTCAGCAGGAAGAAATATTAACACAATACCCTCCGAGAAATGCCTATCAATCTTCTGACTACTCATTAATCTCATAATCTTATGTGATAAGATGTCACGAAGTCATCAAGATGTCGTGAATTGTTTAGAATGTTTTCACAGTTTGTTCACATAAAGAAGTGCTGTGTCGCTCAGCAAGAATACTACAAATAAATGGGTGCAAAAATAAAGTACATCTCTTTTTGAGTGTCCCGGAAAGTTCTCAAAAAAAAAGTTGCTCCACGTTGTAAATTTGTTGAGGTTGATCATGTAAATGAAAATGATCAAATCTTAATGACTAAGATACCATAATCTCATTATTTCTATTTGCTCCACATCATTTTCCTTTTTTCCATGTGTTACTTGTCAGCGACGAGAATAAGTACATTCATTCATTTTTATCTCCGTACTTTACAATTGTATAAGGGTGATCCTTGTGAATCGATCAAAATATAATGAACAGTATCTCTTTCTGAGGGCTTTACATGAGGGATTCGATTCCTTCCGTCGCTTTAACTGCCTCCATAGCGTATCCATAATGAATATTCATTTCTTCTCTCTCTCCTTTGAAGTTTTTGTGCTTGAGCTCCCATTCTGCTTCAGTTCTTTTTAGTTTTTCATATTCTGCGAACAATTTTTTGTATTGAGGACTGCCCTCGTCCTTGCGCATCTCGATGAGCTTGACGGCAATCTCCCCCTTCTCAACCTTTGTGTTGTTCTGTCTGCATCTCGCCTGAGACTCCTTGAAGGAGATTTCTTCGAAATCATATTCCCATCGTGAGTAGAAGTCTTTTCGAACCCACTTCATCTGAAAAGTTTGGCATTGCAAATTAAACGACGAGAACAATTTCTAATAGAAAACCGTTTGTTCCTTAGCCGATAGACGAGAGACGAGTTTTCAATCGCGTCATTCATAAATCGACTAGACAGTCAATCAACTGAATCATCAATCAAATGAAGGAATGAGGCGATTGAAAAGACGATTGAGGCAATCACCTCATCAAAATCTCATTCTGTGGTCTCTCACTCATACTCTATTAGGACAGCGCTAAGAGAGTGTAAAAAATAAGCGATAGACGACGTGAGAACGAGAGCATCAATCGTCAAAAAAAGGAAAGATGATTGAACAAATCGGCTGATGATTTGAACAGCCATTTCATCAATCGTTCGACGGTCGCTAATTTCTAATATGTAGACCGTACATACTCTTAAAGGAGGTGTCCCACGAATATCTGACTAACTGAGTTCTCGTTGTGAGATGATGGGTCGTGGCTTCCCGATCACACTTTCGAAACTCCCAAGTCACAATTTTTCGTTTGAACTGAGATATGAGCAATTGGCTGCGTTCCAAGTGACCCTGAAACGCAGGCAACGAGCGAGAGAGCGTGCGAAATGAGGAGAGCGCGCCCTCTCATTTCTCACTTTGCATAATCACCCGCGCGGTTCGTGGGACGCCTTCTTTAAGTAAATAAAAAATATATATTTGAAGCCTAACCATGAACACATTGAGTCCTCTATCATACTGTTCTTTGTTCGTGTAACTGGAGATGTGACCGGAGTGGAGGTCTTCAAATATACGACGGTCTTTTGCGACTTTCTTCCTGTAACTTTAATTTAATTTAAAAGTGATGTAAATTAACAAACATTGAAAATTCTTTGAATCCTATGAAAATTTCCATCTCTTCAATGGGTTGAGTGCATACTGTGCATATGGCCTTCTCCTAAAAAATGGTAATATTACAGACCATTCTCAAATTCGAGTGAATCGGATTGAGAAAAAAATGATGAGAAAAAATGAACGTACCTTTCCCTTGTTAGCTCGCTGGATGCAGGTGAGGCAATATAGATGCTCATCACATCCCTTTCTTCGACCAATGGCCATGGAGAAATTCATTGCCTCGATGAAATCCATGGAACATATTCCGCATCGATGATCTTCGGTGAATTTAAAGAATCTCTCCATTGTAATAGACTCCTGAAGAAAAAAGACTTGAAACATGGAATATTTACAAGGAATCTTGAGCGGATGGGGTGAAGCTGTTGATTGGTGAGATAGATAAGAAGAGTGGCAAAGAAACAGTAATCTAATATTTAAAATACATATCGACCACCCGTGCGAAGAATTTATTCTGAGGGAGGGTGCTCAATATTTTACAACTAGTTACGCGGGCGCTTGAATTTATACGAATCGCATATACAGTTCCCAGCTTGTTCACACAAAGAAGTGTTGTGTTTTCTCTGTAAGAACAATAGCGAGGGAATGGGGCAAATGCATCGCTCTCCTCGTTTGCGGGTTCTCTCACTGGTTATGTCGGAGAGACACATTGGATCCCTTAAACTACATACGCTTCTCAGTAGAAAACATCATTACGCAACTATCAGCTAGTCCAATCTCGACTATGCTCTTCCCATTAGTAAACGCATACATGTAAATTTACGACTATACTTTAATTGACATTATTTTTTCATTGTCAAAGATGAAATGATGAGTATTCCAATGAGATTCATGAACGATCTGTCTAGTTTTGTAAGGCTAGGATTGGAGATTCATCAATAGACTACAAACTGTTTTGTTACATAGCCTTAGGAATTAAGCTGAATCATTGATCGTTCTTCCTCGAAATAGTACATACTACACAGTAAGTAAGTGCAATGAAAATGACAATAGTACGTGAAATGAAAATTAGGGTGAAAATTAGGAGAGTATCGGAATGATGGCAGATGATCTGTATCTGTTATGGAGAACGAGCAACACCACTGTTTTAAGAGCGATCAGAAAGTAGTTCCTCTGAGAAGACAGGATAGTTCTGCCTTGAGTAGTTAAAGAAGGAGAGATACGAACCGCGCCGATATGCGAAGTGAGGGAGAGCGCTCTCCTCATTTTTTCATGCTCTCTAGCTCGTTGCCTGCGCTTCAGGGTGACTTGGCAATCAGCCAATCAAATATATCTCGGTTTAGACGAAAATTAAAAATATGGGAGTTTCGAAAGCGTTATGGGGTAATCATGCCACATCGTCGGACATCGAGAACTCAGCTAGCCAGATATTCGTGCCACCTCTTCTTTAAAGTAAGAGTGATTTTTGCGTATTTCTCGATTTCTCGATTGTTTCAGTCGAATGAAAATATAACAAAAAACAAAAAAAAAAGAGGTGTGTTAATCTCTGACTAAATGAGGGAGCAAAAGGGAGCACAATTGATGCAAGAGACTGAGGGATGCAGGGTAAATTATTCCTAACAGCCGAATCATCTGTTCAAATCCGTTGTCATATCCTACCGATAAAAAGAAAAAAACTGGCCAAAAAGAGTACTTCACTCAATCTCGAATCGGAGACAAGATACAGATCGTGTCTCTCCTTCATAGATATTCAATTCAATTATTTATCACGTCAGGTGAGGATGGGCATAAACTCTTCATATTCTGCAGACCACCAGTGGGGTCCGATGATTCTCCTCAGATCGTCGCGCCATCGAGTAGCTGGATGACCTTGCGGGCGTTTACGATTGTAGGGCGTCCACACAGTAGTCGCACGCGTCCAGTTATTGGTTTGCATATCTCGAATCTTCAAAGCCCACTTTGTTTTGCATCTGAGGGCCTCCTCATTCCAGTCCCGAATTCCAGTGATCTCCCGCAGTAGAATATGCCTAGAATATAGAAAATCATAGATATGCCAATAGGTATTACAAAAAAATTCAAATTCGTTGATTGCCTAGTCACCCCAAACTTTAATGTTACTTCTCCTATATCTATTTAATCTAAGGGTACACAATACCTGAACATACTTTCCAGTCATACATTTAGGTTCATCGTCCCCTATTTCTTCCATACCGTTCACTTTTTTTCTAAATCTAGTTCTGTTCCCTCCTCTCCTTCCCATTGGAATGATGAAACATATCTCATGGGCTTGAAAAAAGTCGTACGCAAATTCTAACTAAAATAAGTATTTATATTATTATAACTACACAATTGTTGAATTAGATCTTCTGTCGATATAATAGAGATTAAAGGGAGTGGTACGAATATCAGACTGACTGAGTTCTCAATGTCAGAGGATGTGGCACGAGCACCCTATCACACTTTGGAAAATGCCCTTGTGTTCAATTTTTTTTGTTTGAATTGAGATATGTCATATTGCCTGCTTGCCAAAATTAATCAGACAACGAGCGAGGGAGAGAAGGATAGTGAAGAGATATTCAAATTGGTACGCTCCGCTCGCTTATGATAATCGAACCAGCGTGTCTCTCCTTCTTTAATCATCGTATTCATAAAGTCTTCTACATTTCCTGTAATAATTCATTTTAACATGGACTCCTTGAAGCGCTTTGTATAGATTAGACAACCTCCATGAAGAATTATTTTTTGGTAGAACATGAATTGATGATGAACGTGTGATTTCCATTAGGATCCTTTTTAAGACGTTCACACGACATGAGTGATGACGATTATTCTCATTGCTCACTCATAGATCTCGAAAACTCGGGTATCGGATAATTGATGAATCTTCATGTCACTGAAAACTTTCATTTTCGTTCACGAAGCCCCTACGAATCGGGTTGTATTTTTTTATCGTACTGAAGAGAATAAGCAATAATAAAGATGTCATTTCCCTTCCGCTCATTCTCGCTCTTCATTGAAGACTAGAATTCCGAAATCAAACGAGTACTCGTCGAATTTTGAAAACGTTTTCCGAACCTTTCGAGTACTCGTTTTCTTCGCGAGTACTCATGAACATTTCACACAAAGTGAACGATATCTGGTGATTTGACGTGCGATTCAAGTGAATGTCGAGTTATGTTTCAAGGATGAAATAAATAGAGGACGGTTTTTTTCATTTTTGGAACTTTTGAAGGGAATCTTTTTTTAAATTTCGCGATGAAACATAATGAAGGTTGAAACTTACATTCAGGTTAAATCAATCCTCGATTCACCGACAGCGCAAGTACTCGCGCGCGCGCTCGAATGAGATGAAAAAACGGTCGAGAACGAATATTTGTGTTCGCGCGATCGCTTGATTTTTAAATTCCATCAAAGACGGATCAGTCGTACGAGTCGTTCAATGAAAAAATGAATAATCTGGTTTATTTTTTGAAACGTGAAAAATTTAACGTTCCCTTTTAGCTCATAATTCCAAGGTTGTGTACGAACTAACGATGTGGGTAGATATATGTGTGTATAGTTCACTGTTTTAATTACAGCAACTGATTTCTTATGAAAAACAACCCTAGTCTGTATGTTGGTGGTTCTCATTGAAGTACAGCATAAATTTTGAAAAAAAATGCATTTTTTTAAATATTTTTTCACGTGATCTTTTTTAAGGAATTATCAAGCTGTATAGTAAGTGATATGGATCATCGTAATCATTGTACCTATGAGTCTCTAATTAAGTGTTAATTTCATATCAATTTTTGGCATTGTTCGGACATTGATCGTCTACTACACCAACGGCTGTTATGAACAATCAGCACTTTTTTCCATTTTTTTAAGAACATCTCGAGTAGGGCTGGCAGGTGAGGAATCGAAACGCACTCTTCATTTCATCTCACAAAGGAGCTCGAATCGGACTCATTCTTCATGAAGAGAATAACGCACCGGACTCCCCTTCATGAAGGCTTTGAGGGAAGAAATGATAGGGTTTTCCGCTCTTCATGAAGGGGTAGCGCAGCTCGTAGTGAATATAGGAAAATCAGTCCTTCATTTGTCGTGATTCCCTTCACTTGCCAACCCTAATCTCATGCTACGATATACTATGCCAATTAATAAAGAGAAAGAAGATAGATAATGATAACGAACGTTGCCATTTTACGATAAGAAAAAACTATAGGTAAAAAACAATAGATAAGATTACATGTTATACTACAAATTTCCAATGGTCCATTCCAATGGTCCATAAGCTGCGGCTTTTCAACGGGTGCATTCTTCCTGCATTTCTATATGGGTGTGAAACATGGGCACTAACGGAAGCACAAAAGGAAAGATTGTCGGTGGCACAAAGACGCATGGAGCAATGGATGGTCGATTGCACTGTCTTAGATCATTTATCGAACGAAAGGCTGCGCGGACTCATAAAGGTAGAGGATGTTGTTCGTGCCTCATTGAAAAGAAAGTGTCTCTGGGTGCACAAAGTTGCTAATGATTATGACTTGAAGTGGAGTAGAGCTATGATAGAATGGACTCCACGAGGTCCCAAGCGCAGACGAGGACGACCTAACGCAAGATGGAAAGATCTCTTCATGCGAACAGTCGGACTCACTTTTCTGAGACAAGCAAGAAGTCGTGAATGCCATGCACATTAGAGCCTACTCTTGATAAATGTGTTGAAATGAAATTAAACTACAAATTAAAATGACAGATTTTATCCGAGTTCTTCAAAAAATTGTTATTTTCCTAAAGAAATGCTAGTTGATTCTACAATCCTGTAGGCTTAACGCTGAACAATTCGTACTTTATTTTTTCATAATCCTGTGAACTCTTCACAGTTTTGATAAAATGCTCTCATAACTTCTGTGAAAAATTATTCATAAATTTCCATAGGGATTATTAACTAAAAAAAACGATGTTACATTATCATTGATTCTTAATATCCCCAGTTCCATTGTTTGATGTTATGATAATTCTATGTATGCATTTGTGTTGAAGAGACTTTTTTTGACTCTAAACAGTTCTTAGAACCTCTTATTTTGTACATATGGTAGAACATGTTTGATAACCTATTTCTATAGGCTGGAAAATTGGCTTAGACCAACGAATGACTTCGATGATTTCATTATAGTTTCACCATTCATCATCTCATAATGTGGTGTCATAAACGAAAAGGAATGAATCCTACGAAGAAAGCGAGTCAAAAAAGATCCCTGTCCTGTTTCTGCTACATTTCAATGGTTCAAAGTATCAGAGACCTTTCCCATTCCCCGATAAATAAATTCTGATTTGATTTTGAAAAAAACGACTGAGATTCTCACATTCTATCATCGACATCGGACATTCATAGCGAGTATCACATAATTTCGATCATGTTTTCCTCTACAGAAAAAGGCGAACAAAGGAATTATGTTTTTGAATTTTCCCTGCCTCATCGACTATCGAGCTGTGAAACTATATGAAAATGAGAAAAAAAATTCTCTTAAAATTACCCCCAATTTAAGCCGTTCAGTCTTATTCAGAATAAGAATCGTACATTTTTTTTCAGGAACATTTTCATTTTTTGAAGTGTGTGGTCATAATCAGATATCTCTTTAGATGATTGAGTAACCATAGCGATAGATCCATAGATGAATGACACACCCCTTCGATTGATAGTATACTATATTAAATGAATAGAAGTTGACCATTTTTTCAAGCTATTTTTGCAAGGTGGTTTGCAAGGAAAATGCTACATAATACTATTTGAAAAATATTACCTGGATATGTCATCCTTGGATCTTTCATAACATTTTTTGGAATTATCTCCTTCATCTCTTCATTTTTTCAGTTCAGTGATTTGGTATCGTACTTCAAGTGTAAAGGAAGGGGAATATGAGCCACAGTCTCTTCCTTCGCACACACTTTTGCACATTTGATTGATATCATGAGAATATTTTCGTTCGTTATCACGTTCGAGGAGTAGAGAAAGAAAGAGACCGGAAGGAGGCGGTAGATCAAGTGTCCTCCTCTCCCTTTTCTTCCTCATGCCTCTGTATCAAACAATCGATAGCTCGCTAATCAGCTCACCTCATTTGCTGAGCATTTCAAAAGTACGATAAGAGGCTGTGTCAAGTGAATTTTTCGAGCTTTATTGAGTATTTTGAAGGATGCGCCAGTGCTGATTCCACAAGGCAATAACATATAAAATTGACAATAAAGCAAAACGAATTTCCCGGAAATTACGAAAATCTTGATAAATGTTAAGGTTTTGCGCAGATTTGCGCAAAATATCAGTGAAAAGTTAACCCCGAAAATTTCATAAGATCTTATCTGGATCTCTGATCTCTGGTGAGACTGTCTTCATTTTCTCAGTACTATCATTTGCTGCCATCTTTGAGGGTAAAGAAGAGAGAGAGTTCCCTCTCTTAATGGATTGAGATTGAAAAAACTGGTTAAAACTCAAATTTGAATTTCGCGCGAAATTATGCGACATAACAGATACTACTAATGCACAGGACTCTGAAATACGACTCACTTTGCGTCAATCACTTTGCGAAATCACTTTGCGATTTCTCCTCCAGTGTATTTCGTCGTTCGTAAGGAATACACACGCGAGTGCACTCCTTAATCCAATGATCGGAATCTCATCAGCCGGGCAAAGCAATAGATAAGGGTGGGGGCTAGAAATGGCTCTCCTCGTTTCATTCGTCTCTCTTTCCTCTCTGACCGGTATGATAGCACGTGGAACGAAGAGCTTATCCCTTGCTAGAGATAACGATGAAATGAGTGAGACAGACGCGTGGTAGAGATGAGTCGAGGTGACCAGCATCCCTACACTCCTTGCGAAAACGCCAATATTCAGAGGAGCGCCAGTCTTTGAGCGCATTTCCACAGGAGAACCAATCTATTCGATAATGCCCGGTGCTGAACCAAGTCCGCCAACGCCTCGCTCTGGATTTCCGGACCCCTATCCGGTCGAATATCGAATTTCACGTGGTGAGTCATGTTTTCCAGCCGTTGCACTGTGCATGCTTACTCATAATGAAAACAGGCCAAGTTTAACTGCCATCGAAGGTTACTTTCGTTCTTGCTTTAAGTATTTTTCCTCCCTTTCTCTTATCAGTGTGTAAAACAAATTGTCTCTGGCTCTGACCGACTCGAACATCGAGTATTCTGATGGAAATAGATGTGACAGAAAAGATACAAAATAACTAAATTATTGATTGGGTTTCAGGCGAGTTGCATCACTACGGTCGTTTCCCGAACGGAGAGCATTACTACACTTACGTGGTCAAGGGCAGGAGCTGTGGTGGAGCGTAAGAGTTGTCACTTATAATAAATTTTAAATGTTTAATGAATTATTCAACATGAGAAAGAAAGAGAAGGAATCAGCTATTTTTTGCGCTATTTCATACGAGTATTCCGACAATTTCGATCTATCATAGACATCTGGTCTTTGCTCCGTTCATTATCTAATCAATCCATTCCAGAAGGCTGAATGGCTTCCTCGTCGGTGCGCTCGTCGGCCTATGTACAGTAGCCTGGTGGCAACGGTGCTTTTTTAATAGTATTTTTTAAATTACGATGATTTGTCCTCCGTAAACACTCAGTCATGATCACGTTGTACTTTTTCAGAAGACATTGCCAAAAAGAAAATGGAAAAAGTGCAATGAACGGAAACGATTCCACCGATACGAATGCAGTCAAGTGCAATAATTGAACTATTTATGTATTCAGCAGTTCGGGTCTTTCGTGGTTCGAGCTTGTATCATAAAGCCTTGTTCTTATTTCTTTTAAAAAATATAGAGAGACAACGAACAATGGTAATACAATAAGGCCTCATAATCATTCGTTTCACTTCTCCTTTGTAATGCTTTTGATTGCGTCCCATCCACTCGAACTAGCCTCCGTCTTTGACCATGTTGTGAAGTTCTCTCCGGAGAACAGCGCTCCGAAGGGAGTTGAGGAGCGCGCGAGCGAGGGAAGGATGGAAGGTTGGCTGGATGATTGTTGTAAGCGACGCATCGGTGCGGCGCCTTGTGGAATCTAGGAAGGAAAACTTGATTCCGCCTTTACGAAAGATGAGCTTACCTCTGGAGCATTCGAACCGTCGAGGTTCGAGCCAAGCGCAAGTGAAGAAGACCAGTCTAAATTTATTATTTTTTTGCTGGAATTGTTTTGTTGTTGAAAGTGCAGTGTTACCTGGTACGAACGATGAGATATTATTTAATATGAAGTCCTCCTTTTCCTTTCGCTTCTTCTCGATGCCGATTGGTTTGACTATGGGCGATTTAGCGATCCACGGGGTGGAAATATCGTCCTGAAATGGACAGATGATTATTTCAGATTGAAGTAAGGGTGATTGATCAACTGAAGCTTGCGTGTTTCCTTTTTTTTTATCAAAATCAAGAGAGAACAGTACCTCAGTCGTGATTCCGCTCCCGCACCGCCCCTCAAACTCCCGCGCCGTCGCTTCGACCATGGTGTTTAAATAATCGTCGATATTGACATCTAAAAAGATCACGAAATGATGATCTTCAACGTTCGAGATATGTTCCGATAAATGAAATTCATAGGTGAAGAAGCGACTCACTTTCAACATCCACATCATCCCAATCGGGAGCCTCACTCTCCTCACTGCCCTGATCACTTTCTCTATTAATTTCCTTTTCGTTCATTTCAAATATTCTGCTCTCCTGGTTGTCTTCCTCGTAAGTATTATGAGCTTTTGATATGGGCTGCAACCAATAGTTTGTGTATAAAAAAGTTAGTTTGATTTAAATAACCTCGCCCATGCTTTTCTCCAGAATATTATTGCTTTCCTTTAAAAGTTGTAGATGCGTCCTCAACTTCTCGAGATTGGCCGCTTGTTCTTTCTTTTTCTCCTCATTTTTTGCTTTCTGCAACATTTTTCTTTAAGAAGGCGTAAACTCCTATTTATGGGAAGCAGTTCCCTGTGCAATCAGGGGAAAGTACTGTAGGAGTACTGTAGGAGGGGGGTGAGAGTGACAGACGCGAGAGTTTTTCGCTCCTCTCCCGTCTCTTCCCATCTCCTCTGCGTCTTGACCTATACCCCTTCTCTTTGCACCGCGCATCTTGATTTTGCCTGTGCCCTGTAGAAACTTTGCGCGCGTGTAACTTACACTTGTTCAAAGTTGAGCTAGAGATTTTTTTCTAATTTTCTAAATCGGAATGAGGTTTACGAAAACTATCGATCTATGACGTCAGATGCCCCCTCCCCGAAAATATTTACTCCTTCTTTTTAAAATGTAGAATAAAAATTTTTTTAAATGAAGTTTCTCTCGAACTAACCAGTTCTTCATTACTTCTTCGCAGTATTTTCACGCGATCTTGCTGCTCCTTTAATTGGTTCTCTAGAATCTTATTTTCTCTCTTCAGCGATGCTAACTCGTCCTCTTCAGTTTGCGTTTGTTCATCGGTCTTAACCTCCTGAAATTTGTTTAATAAATAAGAAAAGAAAAATATTTTCACCTCTGCAAATTTGATCACGTCAAAAGGTTCTTCGGTCTCATCATTTGCATCCTCATTACATATTGATGGTGAGGCCTGCAATAGAAGCGCATCATTTGAGCAAGAATAATAGTTTCTTACCTCGCTTGAAATCACTTCTTTTTGAGTAGGAATAAGTGCCGGCTTTTCATTTCGTAAGGGTTCTCTTACCTGAAAAGGCAATCCAAAGTGTGCTATAGCCAAAATCACAAACCTTTGGTACGAATGCCGGGACATCAACATTCCAAGAGGCTGCGGTTGCGGGTTTCGTCTAGAAATGATCAACATTCAAGCCATGTATATTTTGAAAGTATCACAAACCTTTTCATTCGTGCTTGCAAGAACTGCCTTTTTCGATCTTGCGATGCCTTGCTCCAACCTAGTTTGAATGGCTTCATAGATTAATTTATCGGTGGGATTGTTCTGAAACAGAATGTTTACCCTCAAAATTAAAAAAAAGGTATTTGCACCTCCTTGGATCCATTAGTTATGTCTTCTTTTCCGCTTTCGTCACGATTAACTGTGGTCTGAATTTCTACATTATTTAGTGAACAGTCAGTGAAATACAAACCCAATTAATCGGCCTCGGAATCTTGCCCCTCCAAACATAGTAATTGATTATCTGTCGACATTGCACATCCGTAGTAATGTCAAATCCGGGAAATCCGATGCTCACAATTCCGTCGCAAACTCCGATTAGATTGATCAGCTTGCTGCAATTGTTATCATATTTTTACTCGAAGTAGATTATTGTTCCGCGCTTAAAGAAAGAATCCTACTTACCAATCATTTTCCTCAAACTTCCACTCATCTTTGAAGTGCAACTCGTTTTCGCTGAACCTAAGCATGGTCGGATCTACAACTAGGAGCGTCTTGAACGCCGGAACGAACAAATACACATAATTGAAGTGGTCCATTGAGTAAACCAAGTGCAACATCTAAAAATATTCCGTTTCCAACAAATTATTCGCAGATTGGGCTTACCGATGTGCTGAAATTTCCGAACAACGGGCTGGTTACGATTATAACGCGATCGGCGACTTTACGACACGACCGTTTCTCACCAAACTCAAATACGATGAGATAGCCCCTGAAACAAATAGCTCTCTATTTCGCTTAGGATTTCGCTTTCTAGAAATGTAGCCGTCACGCCTCTTCCGGGGTTTACCTGTGCATGACCGAATTCTTTGCGAGTGGATTCGAATCGGCGAAATGCTTCATAAAGTCCAAAATCACCGTGCCCAACGTTTTGCTCGGATTGCATTCCAGAGGAACGAGGCGCACATGCTCGCCATTACACACAGCTCGATATGGACAGCTCGCAATGTTAAATGATGGAGAGTTCTGAGAATTCTCGCATAAATACTCAAAAAAAAGAAAAAAAAGATAAGAACCTACCTCGACCAGTTTGGTTTCAAGGACTTGCAACCGAGGCTTATATGCTTTCTTTCTTCCCAAACGGCCGTCAACGATCGTTGCCCTGAGCACTATATTCTCAGCCTGAAAATATTATGTTTAATATTCGTAAGCGTAGCCTCCAGCAAGAGAATATGTAAATGTACCTACGATCACCCGAAAAAAAAATGCAGAGCTCACCCTCAATAAGTATAGTGTGTTTTCCCGCACTCCTTGAATGGCAGTGACACACTTCAGACTCCTAATTCTAATCACGCAGTGACTGAAAAAATGGGTTTTCTCATTCACTTTTAACTATTTCTTTCTATGATTGGCATAATCAACTCACTTTTCACCCGTTAAGGCAATATCAGCAGTCCCGAGCTCCTCCTGAAAGGCCACGTGGAAAATATGGCCTGCTAAGAACATGGTGTGTATTTTTTGTAAACTTTTTGGGATACTGGTTACCGTTGAACTTTCGGTACCTCTTAGTTGTGCACGGATTAAGAATACTAACCATTTGATGCTTGATGTGCATAATATTTCGTGGAATATATCAGGAACGATGGTGCGTGAAAAAGATGAGGAAAGTATCGCTTCAAGTTCGACAGATAGTCTGGCTGTCGAAGACAGGCCTGAAAATCAGAAAAATTAGTATTTTGATATTTTTCAGTTTGTGAAATGAAAAATATCGAAATAATAATGAAAAATGCTTACAATTTCAGGCGCTTCCTTGGATTTCATGAATTTGAGTTGGCAATTATTTCAATTTTGATATATTCTCGACAATTTATAGTGTATTGACAGCTACCGCTTTTTCACGAACACGCTTGAATTGTGACAAGCTACGATGCAATAATATTAAAAAAATTGATAATAATAATACGACAATACACCGTTCTTGTAATAAAGCAATGCCAGAAGGCAAAGCTCTAGAAATGGAGATCATTTTTAATGGATTGTGAAATTTTTTAAAGGATTGCATTGTGGCACAGTACTTTTTTTACTTTATGATAATCTGAATCGGCTGGCAATGAGAGACTCCACCTAGCATGTTTTTTTAAAATTATTTATCTATTTTCTGTGATTTGTCCGTCCTCAATTTTTCCCATCCACTGGTCTCAGACCAAGAGCATCGGCCCACGCCGTAAAATTCGCCGCGGAAAAAAGTGTCCCAAAGGGAACTGTTTCTCATCGTAATGTTGACTCGTCTGTTCCTTTCACTGTCGCTTCAACCATTGCACACAGATCATCGTCAACGTTGGCATCTGAATTCGAAATTCTCGGAATTTTTCAAATTAAGGTTATTACTAGTCACATTCACATCGTCCCAGTCGGGAGAGTCTTTGCTCTGTTCGCTACTATCCAATTCATCATCAAATCTTCCCGTGGCTTCATTCCTTTCGTTCTGAATGGGTTGCGAAACGGGATATTTTTTGTGAATCATCCTGTTAATACCTTCACAAGTCGTAATTCATTCCTCAATATTTCAATTTTAGCCTCATATTCGGTCGCTAGCTTTCGATTTTCAGTTGTCTATGATAATAGTTATAATCTTAAATAATATTCGATCGGACTAACCAATTCGTTATTTCTTTTACGCATTTTTTCCACAAGCTCTGATTGGCGGTTTAAAGACTTCTTCAATTGCTCATTCTCTTCTCGCAATAGTTCGAGTTTTATTCCCGCGCTTTGACTGATTTGGTCAGTCAGTCCTATTTTTTCAGAAGAAAGGATTGATGGAGCTACGAATGAAGGCGGCTTCTGTGATCAACCTATTCTTTACGTCAAAACAGCCAACAAACCTCGCGTGGGACGAATTCCGGAACGTCAACATTCCAAGAAGGAGAATGCTAAAATTGTGAAATCATTTTAACAAATTGATTTGATTTTTTATAACAAAAAAACAACACGAACCCTAGCGATTTTGCTTTCATTGCACTCGCTGACTTCAGTGGATAATTGTGAGGAACAGTGCTGGAATGAAAAATAACTCTCTAATCCATTTTTATATACACCGTACCCATTTCAAACAAGCTGGCATGGTCCCAGTCCATTTATTATACCCGACAATCTGCCGAAATCTCGTGTTGGGATTAAATGCGAGCGTCGGAATGCCTATAGTTACTGTCCCGTCCGACACGCTAACCAAATTCATCATTGCGCTGAAATGACATTTCTTCAAGAAATTCTATTGTTTAGAAATTCTAAATTCTACTGAAAAATAATCTTATTTCGATGTAGCTCGTCGGATAGGAAACCTAGAGATCACAGGAAAGTGAGATAGCCAGATCATTACTCAAAAATAAGAACGGTCTCACTTTGCATGCCGATTGAAGTCCAAGTCAGCTCCAGATATTATTTTTGTCTCGCTAAATCGAAGATTATCCGGATCAATAACTACGAGGGTCTTGCGCAAAGGAATGAAAAGATAGACAAAGTCGTTCTGATCTTCAGCCAATGAGAGATGCAGCATCTGTGTTTTGCGCTCTTTTAAATATTTTTTTCGAAAAGCATTTTTGCTCAAATAATACAGGAGTTTAGGGTAGTCTTATAAAAAAATCACCGGAAAATCGTCATAGATACTCGCAAGCAAAGGGCTCGTAATGCAAATAAGTCTGTCTCTGATCTTTCTACATGAACATTTATCTTCACTAATGAAAACGATGATTCTTTCTCTGTAAATTTGCAAGAAATATTACTTGCTATATAAGTGTTTGAAAACTGTGGTACCTGTGAATAACGGAATTCTTCACCAGAAAGGGAAGGTACTTCTGAAAATCGGTCACTAGAATGCCATCACTGTCAACCATATGAAAGTTAAGGTCGGCAATTCGCATCAGACAATCATTATGTACTGCGCGGTATGGTCCACTTTCGAGAAAGAACGATGACAATGCCTGTAAGACAATTCTGAAGTAAATCAGACGCTGGTAGGATGAAAAACTTGTCAAAACTTTTTTTAAAAATTTGTGGATGGGAAAAGAGAGAAGAACTCTTCATCCTGGCAACCCCTTTTGATAACTTTTCTTTATCAAATTCGATAAAAATTAGAGACTCACAGTAGGACCCAAGATTGATCTTAGGTCTGACACTTTCCGGTGGCCCGAGTGGATTCGTGGCTCGAGATCGGCCTTGATCAGTTGATTTACTCTCTGAAATGTGTGAATGTAGATACAAATTTACGATACCCCAATACATCTACGAACATTTAAGCAGACAAATAAAAAAAATCAGGGCTGTGAGGCTGCTTGTCTAATGATCGAATAAAGGTCGGAATAGCTAAAAAAATAACAATTCATTGGAAATGAATAGTATGAAAGCAAATAATCCCCAGGATTGTGCGATCGAAATAGAAACGTACACTCCACATGTACAGCGAATTGCCCTTGAATCCCTGAATGCGTACGACATCTTTGAAGACGCGTTGAGAAACAATGTCGGTTGTGCCGCTGAAGAGCAGTTGTGAATTATGTGCTAGTAGTTCTGCCAAGGCTTTCAAACGCTCTACTTTTCCATCGACGAACTAGGGAGAACAATTAGGGGTTTTCCCGTTTTGTTGCCGTAAATGTTAAATTGTTAAATGTTAAAAGCTTCTCTTGCTCGCAAGCATGCAAAACAGTTAAAAAACACGATGAATTAGTTCGCGAATTCGCTGCTTGTGAATCGGAAAAATGAGAGTAATGACAAAATAGGAAATGAATCAATCAAAATGGCTTACGCGATGATCACAAGCTTCACTCTTCTCTGCTTTGCTTGGAACGCTACATGCATGTACAGATCTGAATTAAATATTAGATAAATTTTGTCAAAAAATAATCGTTCTCACGACCAAGAGAACTCTTCCTCAAGAGTAGATTGTAAATTGTTCTAGGAAGACCCGGACTTTGATTTTGAACATGCGCAACTGATCGTGCTCTATGGTAAGGCTACTATGATTAGCGTACACAACGCTAAGCTTGATTGTAGTTTTTTTGCGTGACAACCATGTTTATGAGGGGTTCGCAAACACGTCCCGAGAAGAAAATTGGAGCTATTTCGACTGGGTAATACTTCTGCGCCTTGCGAAACAATTTTTTGCACACATGAGATATTTCAAATAGGCGAAAAAAATAACGGTTAGGTCTGTGATTTTGTTTATCTTGAAAAGCTGCCAAATTCAATCAAGCAATATGCAAATGCTTAGAAGAAGACTCCTTGCTGATCTTTCAGCAAGATCTAGTCGTATTAACAAGAAACCCTAATGAAAACCATCGGAAACGAGCGATTTATCGAATCTACTCTTCCTCAAGAGTTCTCATTCTTCCTCAAGAGTTACCGTACCCTCTCACTCTTCCTCAAGAGTTAATCCCTTCCCTCTCATTCTTCCTCTCCCTCTCATTCCTCGTTGCGCGGAGAGGAAGACCCTTCCTTTCACTCTTCCTTTATCCACTCTACTCTTATGTATTCGAAATGTGGCGCATCATCACTAACTTCAAACAAAATGAAAGTAAACTTACCATCTTCAACTTGATGCACTAAATATTCGGTGACATAGTGCAAGTGTGGAAACCATCTGAGCATTCGGTCATGGACATCTTCTGATGTGAGAACAATGGCACCAGCATCCTGACAAAAAATCAGATATGACAAAGTATTTCATCCATTGCAGAGAAAATGGTAGGCATTTTCATAACGGGTAAGAGAAAAAGAAATAGGTAAGAAACGGAAACAGAAGAAAGTATCTCACCACATGTTCCATCTTTGTGCGCAATGGAAGAGTAATTGTAGATGTAGCACATATCCGTGAATAGAGTGACATCGGAACTAGGGGGCTCACAGGTGTTACTATCTATTTTACGTCAAAAAATATCGGGAAAACATACAAGTAGAAAAATTTGGGCCAAAAGACACTCTCGCACAGCGGGAATACTCGATGCGAATAATAAGATGGCCTGTCTCTTTCCTTTCGCAATATTTGATCGATTCTTGTACTTGCGAAAGATAAGGGAAAGGGTAGAGACGAGAACATTTCGCGTGAGTAATAGCGTGGGAATCGGAAATTGAGGGGCGCCAATGAAAAGACCGCAGATAAATAGAGAAGAAATAGCGCCCCGTGATAATGAACTTGTTGATCAGCAGAGGCCAGTGGCTGTCTACCGCCAATTTCAATCTCTTCTATAGATACACAACATTGTTGGCGAGTGTACGTGATTTTCATAACCAAAAGTTATGAATCTGCTGAATTCCTGTAGTAAGCACGTATTTGACGACCATCTGTGTGTATGTGATAAAAATGGCAGTCTTGAAATTGATGCGGTTCGTCGTTCAAGCGCAAGCGCAAGCAAACAGTATGTGTATTTGCACTAAATTCTGAATGAATGATGTTAATCCTTGATTGATGTTGATAAGAATGCATCTCGGTCAACAAGGGGTAGCAAACTCTCTTCTTCGAATTTTCGTCATTACAATTATTCTTCCCTGTGTATAACTATTTATTGCAATTCTTCTCATCCCAAGTATTCATCACCGCACCGTGAAATTCTCTCCCTCGCACAATTTCCCCGTTGGTGTGCGAACGAGCGAGTGAAGTGAGGAAATAATTGAAGGTGAAGATAGCGCAGACCCTAAACATGAAAATATTGGCTCAAAACAGCATACTAAAAGGATCGAATAACAACGAACTCGTATGTGAAATTGCAGCACTGCTTCTCATCGCTACATTCACTCTTCTTTTCCTTTCGCCCATGAGTGGTGACGGTACGTGATCTTCGCTATTCTCGCTACTCAATCTTTCGCCATCGAATACGTCGTCGATACTTCTTTCTTTGATCTGAAAGCGTTGTGAAAATTAATCCAAAATACTTCTCACTTCTCCCGTATTTCTTGCTTTCACGATATCATTCTTCAATCTCTCAATTTTCGCCTCATATTCGGTAGCCAGTTTGCGTTTATCACTTGCCTGTGACGTATTTTTTTATAATCTTTTCAAGTTCAAGAAAACAAACCAGCTCATCATTTCGCCGTCGCAATTTTTCGACGATTTCCTTCTGTGAGTTTAACGAGTTTTTCAATTTCTCATTCTCTTTTCGCAATAAATCCAGTTCACTCGTCATGGATGGGTTCAGTTCATCAGCCAGTACTTCAGCTGTGTTTGCGACAATAGGTGTTTGACATGATATTGATTCATCGGGCTGCGAACAATAAAAATTGGTTTCTGCTCCAAAATTAAATTAATTCACAAAACCTTGTAAGTCACAAATTCAGGGATTTCAAGGTTCCATGATCCAGACGTCGCCTAGAGTCACATAATTAGTTAAAATAATATTACACCATTTCGAACCGTTGAATATTCGCTATCATTGTCCTCGATTCCTTTTGGATATTGATCGGAATAATGCTGGAAGAAAAAGACAGCTTACAAAATCGTTATTTTTTTAATTTTAAAAGCACATGAAAATCCGTACCCAATTCAAGCGAGTTGGAATCACACCAATCCAAATATTATAGCCGACAATCTGTTGAAAGCCCGTGTTCGAATCAATATTGAGTGTCGGAATGCCAATCGTTACTGTCCTCTCAACGATACTGACTAGATTCATCATTGTACTGAAATTTATGTTTGATTTTTATTATAATATTATTTACGAGGGTAAGGAAGCCTCACTTCGCCGTTTCTTCGACTGTCCAGTCATTTCCAAAAAATACTTTCGTCTCGCAAAATCGAAGATTCTCAGGATCGACAATAACGAGAGTCTTACACGCAGGAATGAACAGATAGACATAACCGTAGTGGTCTTTAGCCAAGGCGAGATGAAGGAGCTAAATTACTTATTGCCACCTATTTACTGTTTTTTGATAAACATAATTTAAAAATATGAGACAACGTCTCTTCATTCATCACACTCTCTCGCCATTCGACCGGGTGAGAGAAGAAGAGCGAAATGAAGAGACGGCAGCTCATTTTTCAAGCTCTATGGATAATACAAGTGAGATTTATGGAATAAGAAAATAACGAATACGAACAAAAGCTTATTTTTCATGATATACCGGAAAATTGTCGCATAGACTAGCAAACAACGGGCTCGTAACGCAAATGAGTCTTTCGCTGATTTTGCGACACATTCGTTCATCGTCAGTCACAAAAACGATTAATCTTTCTCTGCAAATTTCCAAATTATATAGAAAATAATGAAAGTGGAGCTGGAAAAAGGGTATTTTTTTATTATTATTACTCGGTCAGGGACCCCGTAAAACAAACAGTATTATCGAACTCTACCTGTGCACTACTGAATTCTTCTCCAGAAACGGTAGAAGCTTCTGGAAACCAGTAACTGGGAAGCCATCGTGATCATTCATATAAAAGTCCAGCTCCGCTATTCGCATTAGAGACTCATTATTCACACACACAGCACGGAAAGGCCCACTTTCGAGAAAGAACGATGGAAAAGCCTGTAATAAATCATTTTTTTGTTTTTATTTCTTTTTTCTTCTTCTTTTTTTCCTTATTTTTGGCCAAGCAGTGATCTCCCGTAGGATGCAAGTGCCCTGATTTTTAAAACGATGAAAACGGCGGAAACGAAAGTGAAAACGGGATTACCTTTTTACTTTTAACCTTTTATATGGGGGGGGGGGGGAGCTCACCGTTGGACTCAGGGAGGACCTGTCATCGGATACTTTCCAATGGCCATAATGAATTCGTGGTTCGAGTTTGGCTTTGATCGATTGGTTCACTTTCTGTAATTTTGTTTATTACATTAATTCTTGTTTGAATTTATTACACTCCACATGTACACTGTTCGGTCCTTCATTCCCTGAACTTTGACAACGTCTTCGAATACGCGTTGACAGAGATAGTCGGTTGCGCCCCTCAAGTAGTTATGGATTTATATATATATATATATATATTTGAGTTTCTGGGCGCCTATTTTCAATATGATTTGGATGTGATTTCGAGAACCCTGGCATCGTCAAATGCGAAATATTCACTTACGTTGTGACCGCAATCGTCACTTGTTCCTGCTGTGCTTGGAAGGCAACGTGCATCCACAAGTCTGAATTAAGTTTTTTTATATATTATATATGCAAATAATAATATTGCAATAACACGTGAAATAGTGCGGACAAACAGGCACGCGCCTCTGTTTTTACTGATCGGCGAACGAAAGTTCAATGTGAAACCTAACGTAATCCATAACGGCAAGCTGGCAAAATAATCAAATGAACGTAACCATTTTCAACTTGATGAGCGAAATATTCGGTGACATTCAGCAAATGAGAAAACCATCTTAGCATTATTTCGTGGACATCTATGCGTCTGAGAACAATGGAATCGCCATCCTGAGAAAAACAATCAGTAATTATATCATCCGAATGTTTTCCATTCCATGTGTGACACCCAGAGAAAGTCGCTTACCACTGGCTTCTCCGTCGTGGTCGATTGTATAGGAAATTGCAATGAAGGATCAAATATCCGTGAATTGGGAGGCATCGGAACCAGGGGGCTGAAGGGTTTCAGTAGACCGTTTTATTGGGGGAGCATTTATTGCTGTCAAAAACATTTTGAAAAAATAAACTTACGGGTAGAAAAATACGGGAACAAATGCTCGCAGTTGAAAATGATGTTGCCAAGAAGGGATGAATGTACTGTCTCTCTCATTTTGACATACTCTCTCGTCCCTCTGGCTTTCGAGAGATACGGCAGATGGTGGAGACGAGAACATTGCAGTGATTATCAACGTGTGAGAAGAGGCAATTGATGTCGCCAGAGGAGAAAAACGACAGAGTAATAGAGAAAGAGCAGTCTCGTGATAAACATGTTGATCGAGGCGAGGGAAAAGTGTCCGCAGCAAATGGTGATTAGAGGTGACAAAACGAAACGGAAATCGGAATTTATTCGATTTGGCCTCTGAACAATGAAAAAGTGCATTAGCGAAACAATATGGTTTAGTAACAATCATGTGTATTTTTAAAAGAGAAGTCAAGTTCGAACCGCTGTGTCAGAGAAATTGAGACATTTGCGAGCTAATGCAATGGCATAATTTGAAGTATGATGCATATTTGGGTTCAATGGCAAGACAGAAACAAAATTCTGGGATGAATGTGCATGACATTATCGTTATTAATTGAAATAGTCGAGTCAAACGACCGCTGAATTCTGGGTGAAATTCACTGCCAGAATCTGTACGTCACTCTGCGATCGCTTGATTCCATTGGAGACTGCAGAGTACGAAGGAGAGACGATCTGAAAAACGGACCTGTATTTCGTTTAGCAAATCTATTTGAGGAAGAAAGTGTACTGACAGGGATTCTTTTATTGTGTTTCGCATATGACCCACCGATCTGATTATTATTTATTTTTGTTAGAAGGAAAAAACTGATCCCAATGGAATTCGACTTAATTTTGCATACCACATGAAACACATTTCAGACTAATGAGTGAAATATTTCAGAATTTTATTTCAAAATGGAAAATTTTGTCTCGCCTCCGACGTCTTTCTGCTCGTTTTCACGACAACGATTTCAATTTCGGGATACGGAATCGGACGAGGGACCGGAGCTGGTGATTCGGGAGTGAAAGCCGGAACCGGAGAATCCGGAACCTGATCCGGTGCCGGCGATTCCGGAGCTGAGGCCGGAAAGTCCAGAGCCGGCGATTGCGGAACCGGAAAGTCTGGAACCGGCGATTCGGCTGCCGGCGTTGGATAGTGTGGCTCGGACGACGTGGCCACCTCGACGGTGATCTCGGCCGATTGCTCGCCGACCGTTTCGAGGTCAGGCACTCTGCAAAGCCGGGACCGGTTAGTCGGTTTTCATATCCGGAGCCGGAAAATTGTTCTACATAAAAGTTTGAACATTTTCTTTCTGGACATAATTATCAATTCATTTTCTCAGTTGAGAGCGTAAAAAAATCGGTTACGTTCGGAATATTGAGTCATTGTGCCAACGGTGAAGCACACATGAATTCTTTATTATTGTTCCTCAAATTGCTCATTTCGCACATTCTTTCGCATGTCGGCGAAGCGAGAGTGCAAAAATGAAGAGAATTTTCCATTTCTTCATTTCGCTAACTCTCTCTCACCCGTCAGAGATGCGAGAGAGTGTGCAAAACGAGGAGAGTCATTCCCTCCTGGATTCAGAATACCCCTTACCTCGACTGCTTCGTCGCCACTGTCATCTTCGGAAGATGGATGACGGGTCGTTGGTCCTGCAATTTGCTTTTTTTGGAAAATTGTAGTTGAAGCACTCGATCTACACGAAAGAACATAAAATGATGAATCGATATTCATTATTCAAAATCAATGATCAATCTTAGAGATCAAAGATCAGAAACTTTGGGAATACTCCGGGTACTGGCAAGTGTTGGTGCGAGCACGGACGCAAGTGAAGAAGCGATGAGCGGGCAGAAGTCGGCTTCTTCCTGAAATTGTCGTCAATGAAGTCTATCTCGCTTCTGTGAGAAGGCGCGTGAAAAAAGAGACGATTATCAGTAGTTCAAAATCAAGGAAGATGGGAATGACTGAGATTCTGGGGATTAGATTAAGATCAAAGATCGCTCAGCCCACCTCCATGCTCGATTCGTCCTCCATCTCCTCCTCCTCGGGGAGGGTCGTGTTGTCGGCGGGGACGGTCTGCAATCAACTACTCTTTCTTTTCATGCGTTTTTTATTGTTTCTCAAAATATTTCGCAGATTGATAGGCCGGCCTCTCAGTTACTCACCTCTAGGTCACATTTAGGCCGATTTGAGAGAGGTCTCGTTGTTGTGTCTGTGAGGGGAAAAAGGAGAGTCGGTTCGTGACAGTTCATCCCTTTCTTTTCTTTCATCCCTCTACCCACATCTCTCCCTCATTGTGACCTCCTTTTGAGGGCGACCGGAACCTAGGTGTTTCGGCTGTTTTCCTCAGTTCCATTATTTAGTGCCTTTTTTGAAGAATCCATCTCTTCATCTGATTACTCTGGCCGGAGAGAGAGAGAGTAAGGTTAAAGAGCTCTAATAAAAATTCCAGCAGGGATACAAAGAAAGCGCAGCCTCTTCCTTTACCATTCGCATCTCTGACCATTTGCATTGATACTTTTGCATTCTTGTCGGTTAGATAAAGGCTTTCTCGTCCGTTATTTGCATTTCCCGTTTGCGATTCAGTATCAGACTAAAGTCAACGACATTTACATTTCCGCATGAAAAGGTGAAGGAAGCTATTACAGTATCCTTTGATAAGGACAGGTAAGAAAATGTGCAGTACTCCATCATTCGCACTGAGTATGCCTGCGCACTGATGATTTCCTCCGATAGCTGCTGATTCATCGAGATGCGTACCACTCCATCTCTATTTTGTACACTGCCTCGAGTGCCTCTCACCCCTTCGAGGGCGAAGGAGCGTGCGACGACGAGAGTGCGGCAGACAGAGAAAGAGAGAATGTCCGCGAGTGAGAGAGTGTGCAGACTTGAGAGAGACGCTGTCCATATGTCTCTGTCTCCCCCGAAAGAGATGCGAGAGCGGGTCGAAAGCAAGGAGCAAAGTAGACAGGGCTCTCCTCTTTATGCATAATCTCTCATCTATTTCGCTAGTTGTAAAAATTCCATCGAATGTTTAGCTCTGGACGCGAGGTTGTTCTCAACTTTGTTTCCTCACGTTGTTTGGATTATCGAGTTGTCAATTGATATTGGTGAGGTTTATTTGGTGGAATATGCCTAAAATTGAGAGCGGAGAAAATCACGTTGATTGTGTCGACAACATGCGCCGAGTTGAGTAGAATCTATCGATTTTCCCCGGCCACCACTTGTTGTTTTTATAACCTTCCTCAACTGCACTTTCATTTTTCTCCCGTGCTCTGCTCTGCTCGCGTTAGATTGCCGAGTAGGTTCCCATTAGAGATTGTATGCCCATGGAATACAGTTAATCAAAACGTTACTGTTTTAACCGCATCACTTTTATTGTCACCAAAGCTGTAAGCGAAATTTACTTGACCCGATCTTCGTCTCGTTGTCAATACCACAAACACCCTCACTCTCCCCATTTCCCACGATCTCTCCGCTCTGTTTGGTTTGCTGCTAGCCATTCCGCTCGCACGTCTGGTAACAAACAATCCAACCCCATCGATCTTTCATTCCTACATCCACCGATATCTGTCAACTGCCTAGTTATAGCTTTAGAAATGGTCTCTTCATTCCGTTCACTTTCTCACTGGACAAACGATGAGAGAGCACTGCGAAATGAGAGAGTTTAGAGACATTCCATTCATTCCGATGCCTGTCTCCTATACCTAGTGATTATCCTGCATAACCTTCCCCGTCACACTGCAAAATCCATACAATGCCCCACAAAGCGCCTTGATACACTCTCACTTGTGCAGTTCTTCTTTTTTTTATTGGCTTGCGCATTTCAAGTTAGCAGATATAGCAACAAGTCGATGAGATATACTTCTTTCTCTATCATCCCTTGACAATCATCTCTTGACCGTTTTCTCGCACAATTATTTCATTTTCTCTGTATGTTTTTGGGATCTTTTCCCGCGAGCACTATTGGCTTCCGGTTAGAGAAACGACTGAACGATATCAATTCCGTATGTTCTCTCGTTTCTCTGACCGACTAGAAAACATGAAGAATAAAGAGAGGTTTCCGCTTAGGGCAAGCCGAGAGAAGCCCCGTGTAAGTATCTAGAACGGAAATTTAAATCCGCGTCTTTTCTTGCCACAATTTTGTGAGAATGTAAGTACCTTGCATTTATCTGTATCATTCGTTCGTTCATGTTCCGTTGTTAGTGTCTCGTTGACGTTACCTCTCATATCTGCATTTTCAATTTCTCACCAGCTTTGATTGATGTGTTGAGTACCCTTCTTTATTCACTATCTCGTTCTATTAAATTGTATTCATTTTTAAAATCAGAAAAAAAGTCTCCATTTCAGTTGGGGGTCTTCTTGGCAATGCAACGCGCCCCCAACACCAGCAACCCACGAGTATTCTACAACAGGTTAGTTATTTATTTTATTTTGACAACATGTAGGGTGTGAGGACAAGTGAACCACTTAATCATAGAGAGGAAAATTTTGTGCTCGAAACACCGATAATCGTCTCATCATTTCACACATTAGTATGGAATGTGTTTCACATAGCGTGTAAGATCAGTTTTATTTAAAGCGAAGTCAATTTCTGTTTCATTTGCTTTTTTCCAAAAAGTAAGGCGTCAAGTGTGTGGAGCTTGATATTGGGTAATCCTGCATGGTAATTTCTCTGACACCAGTTAGAGAGTCGATAGGGACTGTGATGCAAGGAAGATCATACAATCATGAAACGGCCATCACGCCACGGCCATCAATAACAGGACCGTCACGCCCTCCGACGTGGTCACCGTCGAGCGACAGTTTCACAACACGCACCTCTCATCCGGTCAGAATGGCTATGCGAGAAGAGGCAGGCAGAATCAGTGAGTTTGCATTCTTTTGCCTGAATACTGCCTGATTCATCATGTTTTGTGCGCAAGCTATCAGTCTATTTACCATATCTGGCAGTAATTGCTAGATGAGGATGGGGAGGAAATCTTCATGGATTGTATTCCACCAGATGCCAATCGCTCAGTCCAAATCGTCCCTCCAGCGCACCTTAGGCTTGCCTCACATGTTGAATTTCCTCAAGCTATACACGAATAAAAACCATGAGCGCGTGTACCATTTCGGCATTGTCTTTGGGAAACGAGAACTTATACGTTGAAGGCAACAATCTCCCAACTTCCCCTTCGTCGTGGCATCTGATGCACCACAAACTCGGAGAGGGCCAAGGCAGGCCAAGTGAGTGCCCGATCGTTAATCCTCATCTAAGATTTCAAATAAAAAAGTATGAATAACATCAAGGTATCTTTACAGTAATGTCTCGGACAATGCCACTGCTGTCCAGCCGTTGATTCACACACATCACACATCTGGTCCGAACCTCAATTGGAGGACGAATCTGCAGAATCAGCAGTAAGAGAATATTGTTAACAAAGAAGTTCTGGATCAGCAGTTCTCGATGAGTTTACGCCATCTCCAGGCATTTCCTCCAGGCACTTCCCTCCCAATTTCCCGTTCGTGTCGGTCACCGATAACTGGCAATACAAAGGACATCGGCGCAACAATCAGTACGTATTTTGAACCTTTAATATTTCAAGTTTCCCCTTGTAACATTTACTTCTTGCGTTCTATGATACATCAGTAGGAATCGAACGAGAATGCTAAAAAAATAGAAATTGTCGTTATTATCCCTCAAAAAAGGATTCTTTGTAGGCAGAATTCTGGTCCGCCAAACACTTCAGCTCCAAGCCAGCGAGGCAATTGGAGAGCCAATCGACAGCACAAGTGAGACCCTATCTCGATTCCCTATACCTCAAAAATCGTTGCCGAAACAACCGAATTCAAGAATCCTCTTGCTTTCACAAAATATGAAGTTCAAAAACATTTGCCTTAGAATCGACCCAATTGGGAATGATCCGACACATTCAAAATTTGTATAATCATAAATAAGAGAAAAGGCACTTCGCAACGTATCAATTTGCAGTCATTCCCATCGAGGCAGCAACAAGAACGCCGTAAACTTCCCCCATTCCACCACCTCCTCCAACTATCACGGAGGCCGTAGTCATGGGTCGTCGAGTGGTTGCAGTTCCAGCGACTCGGTGCAACCGCAAGTGGTACTGCCGATAGAAGAGCACGAACGGGAGGTTTGTTGTTGTTGTTGTTGTTGTTGTTTTTGCTGTTATAATAACAATTACTATTGTAAACGAAATATCAAAATATATCAGGCGGTCGCTATCATCAAGGAAACAATCAAGATCATTAAAGAGGTTAGTGTGTAAAAATGATTTTATTGATGATATTAAAATTAAATTGAATATTATTATTTATCCCTTTTATTTTAGGAGAAGGATCTCTATTTCCGGCGCAGCAAGGCTCTCCGAAAACCCCGCCCGCATTACGAATGCCTGGAAGGGGTCAGTCCTTACAAATGCATTATGAAAAATTTAATAAAATTCACATGATTGGCTCACCAATGAATAGGGAGGGCATTGATCGCCTTTTACAACATATTTTTTTTAATATATCAGGCGATGATCCGACGTGAGCAGATTCAATACGAATCATACGAGAAGCATGGTGACAGACACGAAATTGATGATCATGAGGTATGTTTTCAATAATAAATAAATTAATTAAATAATAATGTTGATTATTTTCAAAAATTAATACATTTATTATTTAAATTCCAGGTCATTTACGGGCACAAGAAGGAGTATGTGGACATGCTGAGGGAGCGACGAGTAATTATTTAATTATCTTACTTAATTATCTTACAATTAAAATTGTTTTGAGTAAGCGTTTGTACATTGTGCCTATTTGGCGGTTCTACCCCGAGTTGTAAATTTTATTTCGGAAATTCGGTTTCGGAAATCACTTTTTCATAAAAAAAATTGGGAAAAATATTTGTGGAAAACTATATTTGGGAAAACTTTTATGGTAAAAATTGCTTGGGAAATGCGCAATGGGAAGTCATTTTTGGGAAATCTCTTTTCGTAAATATTTTAGCGTAAATAAGTTGTAAGTATGCGCGCACCTTTAGAAGCTATTTTTCGATTTGTTTTTGCTATAATCGGGTTTCCCGTATTTTATTATAATTACTTTAATATAAAAATGATACAAAAAATTAGTGTAAACATGAGAAAATTACTTCCCAACCGATGTGCGCGCTCGTGCTGCGTTGCGGTCGCGTCGCGGTTTACTTCCGTAAAAATATTTACGAAAAAAGACTTCCCAAAAAATATTTGTCAATAGTTATTTACGGAACGGTATTTTCTGAAATGAGTTTTACGTTTTTAAACTTCCGATTTTAGATTTCCATAATAATATTTTTGAGAAATTTTTTTTCAAAAATGTGTTTACGAAAAAAAATTTACAACTCGGGGTAGTAACTATTTGGCAATGTAATGATTGCTCAAAACAGTAATAATAAATTTCAGATCCAGATCTCGAAATGGTTGCTGCACAACCGGGTGGAGGCTCAGGTCGAGTACGATTGTGATGCCGATGCAGAGCCACTTCAAATAAACGACGAGGAAACGGAAACAAACGCCCGCGAATCAAAGGAAGAGGAGAAATCAGAGCAAACATCTGCCTAACAATGTACACTATTCTTAGTTATTATGATGTTCTCTTGAGAAATATATAATTATCGTGAAAATATTTTCCGTTCCACTCGTAGTTGACCTTTGACAACCGTTCGAGAGGCGGAGTTAGGTAGAGGCCGGGAGGAGGCTAGTGATCTACCTGCTCTCCTCCGCCCTACCTCTTCCCTTCCTCTCTCTCCCAGACAATCAATACGCTAACAAGCACATTGAGTTTGCTGCGCATTTGAAACGCACGATATACGTCAAATTTAAATTTTGTAAATAGTAATTATTGGGTTTCCATCTGTTGCACCGAATGTATTCAACTTCAAATGTTTGCTTGTACTGGTAGTATCACTGTTTTCCCAGCACACTTTTCGTTGAGAATAAATTTTACATATTTTCATGTAAATGCACTCTCATGTCCAATCACATACACAACTTGGAGAAGGAAATGATAGTATTGATATCGGAAAACGACCTTTGGATTTCCTCATTCCGGAATCCTAGTCAATGATAGCAATGAACAACAAGTACATTTCCACAGAATTTTGCATCTAACGAATTTGTGAATCGATCCCAAACTAGGTAATGTCACATACCAGCGTGTCCCTGCTTGCATCTGTTCCTCTTCTTCCCGTTGCACAGCCTACCGCAGCAGCGACCTCCTTACCGCTCGCCCTGCACAATTTCCTACTGGTTTACAAGAAAGAATGCATACTTTTGGAAATATGTTTTGCACATAGTCTACATTCAAAGATTGCATTGCATTGCTTTGTATTTTATTTTTTCACTCTTGCACTAACAGCTGAAAATATGCATCAAGTTTATTCGTGGTTTAGAAAAGCGCTCGATTGGGAATACGGCTGAGATGATGCTAGAGAGGAAAACATCCTAACGGAGTGCTATTGGAGGCTTCGGTCCGTTGGGTCGTAGACACCCAACCGCCACGTAGTGTGGACCTCACCAGTTCGATTCAATTCGCTGTTCAACTTACCGTGACTCATCTGTGTCTCTCTCCCTGACTGGTCCTCGGGTAAATGCGATTAGCACTCTGTTCGTTCGATTGGACGACGTTGCCTTTGTGCCCTTCGAACGACGACGCTTCCGACGACGTTCTGCAACTTGAATATATGAGTTTTTAAAATAAAACTGCAAATGTACGTCTCATTGCTTCCATTTCTCAAATTCCACGCCAAATTAAAAAAAAAACAGTTTCAGGGAAATTTCAATTATTTTTTTTCAATTTTCGCACGACGACGCTTTCGACGACGTTCTGGAAATTCAATTATCAAAGTATCACTGAATTATTAAATCATTATGATGTTATCGTCCGGAATTAAAATTCCGACGCGAGCACCGAAAATTTGGTTTTTTATCAAATTTTCCGGTACAAATTCGAAAACGCTCAAAACACGCTTAAATATGTCGTGTTTGTGCTTGTTCGATTCCTAAATTTCTCCTTAACCGGATTATTCGTTTAAAAAATTATGAAATATTATAATTAATCAATTAAATGAGTTTAAAGTTTTCAAAATTTCCTGTATTTAGCAAAGTGGGCGGAGTCTTGAAATCCCAAAATTTTGGGCCTTTCAAAATTTCAAGACTTTTGCTAAACGCAGTAAGTTTTTAAAACTTTAAACTCGTTTAATTGACTAATTAGAATATTTTATTATTTTTAAACTGAATAATCCGGTAAAGCCGAAATTTAGGAATCGATCAACTACAAACACGACATATCTAAGCGTGTTTTGAGCGTTTTCGAATTTGTACCGGAAAATTTGATAAAAAACCAAATTTTCGGTGCTCGCGTCGGAATTTTAATTCCGGACGATAGTTCCCGAAAATTATGCAATTTTCAACCTAATTCTTTCAGTAAAGGTAAGGAAGGTAAAGGTCGTTTATCAAGGCACTAGCGTCCTGATCACTGCTAGGCCAGTGATTATGAGGCCAATTCAGTCCGGAGGGCCTAATCTCTTCTTCGGACCTACTTTACCGCGTGATCTAGTCACTTCCAATTCCCCTTTCGGGCGCCTTGGTGGGGCGGAGACGGTGACCGGGAATCGAACCCTGGGTCTTTCAGTATTCGATCATAATTATCGCAATCATTATTTGCCAATGTATTTATATTACTTCGTGATTTATTTTAAGTACTTCTAAACAAAAGCGTTCTTTCTGTGCGCGGAAAGAGATCGTTGCCACTGGCGGCAATTGAAGCACTCGGGAAAAAGCTGTACCTTTATGCGCTTGTTTCTGAAGAAACCATGCTAAGAAAGCATAAATGCAAATTGTTCGATATCAGAGTTGCTGTTGAGAATGGTCCCAAATTTTTCGAAATATGCCACGAGGGAATGGAAAGACCAAACATTTCATATTTCAAAGTATTTCACAAAATATTCTAAAAAAATTATGAACATACACCTTACTCTCTCATCTCACAATGTCACTTACAGTTTCCCTGATTTGTTCCGTATTTTCTCGGTGTTCTAATAAATATTATAGAGAATGGCGGCGGAAATTAACAGGAATTTAACGTTGTTACAAAGAATGTTTTGTTGAAATTTGAAATACTATAACTTGTGAGCGACATGAATTATGACGGATCCTTCGATTCATAGACACTAACGCTGTCAGTTAAATAAAATAAAAAATCAAACGACAAATTATGAAGTGAGAATTTCGAACGTCTGATCGAGTAACAGAACATTAACAAAACCTTACACATAGTGAATTCAGTAAGAGATACTCTTGGGACACCTTCTATAAATAAAATATAAGCGGCGTCCTTTTAATGAGCGGGAAAAATCATTCCCGGGCAGCTATATACGCGCGTACTCATACATGTATTTGTTGCCCCAATGAATCAGTTTTACTTTTTTTCACAGTTTTACTTTTTTTTACACAATGCATGCATTCTTCCAGAAAATAATGACGACACTTCTTGATCTACCTAACGAATTGCTGCTTGAAATTGCCAAGAACGTCGATTGCGACGATGCATTTTTTGCACTTAGAAAGGTTTCATTGAATCTCTGACAGAAATCAAGTATCTATATCAGGCACATCGCAGATTGAAGGGAGTGGTGGACGAAGTTTGCAAAGCGGCGCAAGTTCGGCTGATTAAAATTATGCAAATGGTGATTTCTTGGTCATGTTATTTATTTAGGTAAATATACATATTCCGTTGATCAACGCTTTTCTCGAAACGGTAGTGTGATGAAAGAGGATTTAATGGAGAGTATTTTCCGATAATGGAACTCTATTCACGGCCAATTCTATCCGTAGAGTTTCTGATCATTCCATTGTTATCTTTATAGGATGAAAATATCTTTATCGGTCTTGAATGCAGAGTGGAAGTGCACAGCTCAAAGTCGGCACTCGTTTTGCTTGCAGTTCCTTATTTTGTATTCTCAGAAAAGAGAGGGAATGTGAAGGTTTGATTTTAAATATATATCTTAAATTTTTTTTTTACATTTTAGACATTCTCATTTTATGTTGGCCAGAAGAATTGGCAGACTTTTCTCAATTCATTAAAAATTTCCATCGAGAAGTGCACGATTGACTATTTTGAACTGAAGTCAAAAGATGAGACTCTTAATTCGCATATCCCTTCATTACTCAAGAACCTTTCTATACAACATCGTTGCCTATTTGTCCCAATCGGAGGCTGCTGGTTACCATTGTTTATTGTGAACCTATTAATTTTACACACAACTTCAGGGATTTTGCGGCGAATGCTATTGAGATCTTGCAACTTAATGCGGCGAAGGTTTCCTATCTGCAGCCCTACCCAAGTACCGAAAGTAGATTTTACTTTTTCTTGGCTACTTCACAAAGTTTATTTTTAAGATTTGATCAGAATCTCTGAAGTTGTAGACACATTTATTGGATTCATCACAAATAGTAGAACATTTGCGCTGCAAGCATTCAGCAAACGATGTTCTCATATTTATCTTACCAACGAAATATCTCCACGCGAATTCAACGTGCTTATTGACGTATGGTTCTCCTATTCTTTTTATCGCCGATTCAGAGATCTTCTATAAGTTCAGAGAACTCTTACTGTGATACTCGGGTGATTGCGAGATTTAAGAAACATTGCAGAATCTTCCAAAACTACAGAAGAAGTTGTATTTCCGCGCCCGGGTCCCTAATGCAACTCCGCTAAGACAAATCAAAATGGATTCGTTCAAAATCAGAGTCGTTTATGAAAATGGTGAAAAAATTCTCGAAATATGTCACCAAGATATGGCGAGACCAAACATCCCACTTTTAAAGGAATTGTGTTACGATAAATATTGAATAACTAACTCTTGCCAAAGTGTCGCAGCCACGTCTCTCGCACCGGTTCGAACTTGTAGCCATATCTGCAGATAGTCGATTACATACATGATATGGATATGAATTTGCATACATGAATTTGAAATTTTTTAAACTAATAAATCAATTTCAAATTAATTAATTAATTAATTACCTCGCTGTTAATCGCTGCATCCAGCGGGGATTCGCACACGCCGCTGGTGCGATGATCCAGAAAGCAATCGACACTGAAATTGACAAAATACATGAATTATATTTTTCCCGGCGAGAGAATTTATCATTAAAAATGACAATACCTGTAACGCCGACAACAGAGAGAAGCGCGAGATAGAGCCCGAAGTTGAACCTGCAAATATTATGAATTTTATTTGTAGAAACACTTTAACATAGTGCAACTAAATTTTAAAAGTTTGGCTCATTGAAACGCTATTTGATCCGCTCGACTAAACTCTCTACCAATACAACCTCACCTCTCAATATCGGCCAGCGAAAGCGCCAATCCCGCCAGACCGATAGCCAGACAGCTGAATGTGGCCAGACAGGCGTACAACATTCTGAATTTTATGATTTTTTCGAAATAATTCTTGTCACAGAAACTAGATTCAGGAGAAAAATACACAGTGGGAAAGAAGAATGAGTGATGAATGAGTGCACAGATCATTGGTCACAAGTTTTTAGATTTGTACAGACATAATAGATGTACTTGAGAGGGTCCCAGAAGCAACGAATGAAAAGGGAGTAGCCATGTCATCTCCGAAAATAGTCAATGAAAGGCTCCCGTTCTGTACACGCGTGTTTTTCTGAAGAATATGTGAATGCTCCTCGCGTGTGCTCTCCAAGAAAGGAGCCTCGAAGCCTTGAAGCATAGTCGGTCAATGGTCAGTCTCTCTCGATTCGCCAAACTCTCTTTTTTCTCAAACTGGCTAGATGAGGAGTCGAAAACAGTGCTCCTTTCTCTTAATATTCAGGATCTCACATTTCCAGATGCTCTATCATCGGTCAAGGATGTGAGATGCTAATATAGTTGTCTTCGAAAAACAGGCATTTTGAAAACATTGTAGTTTGCATGAAAAGACGGGAGAAAAATGAGTAGATAAGAGTAAGCGAAAGAACGAGTCTTCGCGAGATGGAAATAGGGTGAACACAATCGATTCACTGCGTTGTAGTAGTTTCGAATCCTTTACAATTCCTCGGCATGTGAAGAAACAGAGGTCAGGGAGCAATTCTTGGGAAGAAAAGGGATACTTGCCTAAAGGAGAGAAGAAGATTCGCTAGAGGTCGTCGAGGAGCTAAAGCAAGCTAATTGTTCAAAGGGGAGAGAATGAGAAAGTAGAAGCGGTTAGCCGAGATTCAAGGAAAAGTTGCGAAGAGGGATGGCAATTGAGGGGCAATGACCAGAAATGTGCTCTTTCCCACTGTGTTCTGACGGCCAAACACGCGCAGCATCATGAAATAACGAGAAAAAAACCAAATCGAGAGGAAGATGATAAATTTCCCCGACAGCCGCATGTAGTTGCAAATTAGAGGGAGTGCAACATTTCGATGATTAGTTATGGAACCAATATGCTAGGACTATTGAGGGTTAAACGGACACGTGTCGCCATCGCTGCATGCAGAAACAAGACGAGCGCCCATTAATATGTGATATGACAGAGGGGTGGGCGGGTTTCTGGGTACCCCCTAGAAATAGGAGTAATGGTCTGTTTATTCACCTAGCTCTTTCGCAGGTCAGAGAAGTAAGGGAGCACGAACAACGATTAGAATCTTTTCCTTCTCTAGTTAGAACAGGTTCAAAATTATAACAAACGGTCTGGAAATAAAAAAAGAGAGGTTCCAGAAGAAAAAAAGCACCTTTTAAGATGCACAGAACATGACAAATAGCGTGCAAGACCGATTATTAATCTCCTGTCCCGGCAAAACACTCGAGACCCCATTTCGAACAATTCTAGCACCATAACTCTTCAAATGAGGTGCCAGAATAGGAAACATCGACGATTAGCAAGATCTACGCAACAACAAATTACGAGAGAAGCTGGAGAGAAGAATTGATGATTCAGTTAGGGCAGAGATGAATGGTCTCTCTATTTCGCATACTCTCTCATCGGTCAGAGAGGCGAGTGAGAAGGTGAATTGAGGAGAGTCTTTCTCATCACTAGTTAGGACAGGAAAGATCGGAGTGGTTGTAGCAATGTTTCCGCTACTTCCTTTGGAGGCGTAGTGCCAATTTCCGCAATGAGAGAAAAAGGCTAGGGCATAATCGGAGCGAGAAGAACATAGGAAACTGCCGGTTTGGTTTCGGTTGCAGTTCATTGACTAAGAATCTAATATCCGCAATTCAAACTCTCAATTTCGATTCAATAATATCGGAAGAGTATGCGCGTTGGATAGTAAAAATGAGCGAAAACTACCAAAATTTCAGCCAGTTGAGCAGGAAAGAAGGTTGAAATTCGCATTAGTTCCTCGCTCTTAATATTTCATGATCAGTCGCAATTAGACAAGTGCACGGAAGGGCAAGAAGTTGGTGAGAGGGAAGGACATTTCATAAGGCTATGAGTCGCTTCATTCGCCTACTCATTCATTTGGTCTGACAGGAGAAGAGAACACATACAAAAACAATTGTGCTTTTTGGAACACACTGTATTATTCAAAATAGAAAGTTTTCGGAGAAGAGCTCGTATTTTCGCTATTTGTACCTCATTATCGTGAGATTATTTTCCGTTCCACTCGTTGCTGACCTTTGACGAACTGAGTGAAGGGAGGAGGGAGAAAGAGGCCGGGAGGAAGCGAGTGATCTACCTGCTCTCCTCCTCCCTACCTCTTCCCTTCCTCTCTCTTCCAGACAATCAATGCGCTAACCAGCACATTGAGTTTGCTGAGCATTTGAAACGCACGATAGTGGCTAGAATCAAGAAGGGTCACAAAATAAGGAATCTAGCAATAACTCGGAAAGTCTCCTTGAGTAATCCGATTCCTTCTCAGGACACTTCCTGAAAGGTCCCAAGAAGCTGACGGGATGAATAATCCGTCTCTTCATTTTGTACACTCTCTCGCAGGTCAGAGTGACGAGTAAGAGCGAGTAGTGAAGAGACAAGATCTGAAAGAACTAATCAACTAACTGTCAAGTCTAATAAATATGCGGGTACATGACTATGTATGTGAGTAACAGTCTCCGTCGATTTCACGTGTTCTCTTGCTCTATCTGCCCGGCGAGAGATTATGGGTAGTGGAGAGACTGGAATGATGCCGAATAGAAAAATAAAATTGCGCTTTGAAGGGATTGCTCATGACAACAAGTTTCTCAATCCTCTGCTTCCGTGACAGTGGAAAGAATAAAAAGAAATATTCATAATGAGCATACGAGCATCGGGCGATACGTCGAAGTCATCATGTGCCCGATAATTTGATCAAGTCATTGTTTTTATTCAACGGAAAGGATGAATTGTGAATCAAGCATAGTGTATTTAGCGTAACGCTTGGATCAATCTGAAAACACTGAGATTGCAAATATTTTGCAGGGCATGCAATCGTTTATTTTCACATCCTCTCTCACTCACATCAATAAAAATGGAATAAAAACGAGAGAAGAGAGAAGATAGAAGAAAGTCATTGGGTGTTCCCGATTTTAAAGCTATATTTGTTCATCTATCAATACATTATTTACCCGCATTGTTCGAGTGGTGAATAAAGTTAAGATATTATTTATTCATGAGCAGATATGCGTTTCCTCCTCGCAATCTTACTTGTTCTCGCGCTCATTGCTCATCAAATGGAGGCTATTCACGGGCCTAATGTGCGATGTGCACATCAAGCGAGTTATGGGACGTGCCAGTAAGTCTCGGAACATTGTTTTAAGACCGCTCTGAATGTGAAGGGAGTGGGGAATGAGAATGGTAGGGAGTAGAGTGGATAAAGGAAGAGTGAAAGGAAGGGTCTTCCTCTCCGCGCAACGAGGAATGAGAGGGAGAGGAAGAATGAGAGGGAAGGGATTAACTCTTGAGGAAGAGTGAGAGGGTACGGTAACTCTTGAGGAAGAGTGAGAACTCTTGAGGAAGAATAGAATCAATAAAGAGCTCGTTTTCGACGGTTTTTGTTCGGGTTTCGTGCCAATATGACTGGAATAACGATAAAGGTCAACCTAATGTCAACCTTGATGCATTTGCATAAAGTTTCATTGAATTTGGGAGCTTCTCAAGACAAATAAATTATCAAGACCTAAACGTTAGTTTTTCGTAGATTCGAGATATCTCATGTGTGAAAATGATGCTTAGCATTGTTCAGAAGGATTACACAGTCGAAAGATCGTAATTTGGCTTCTGGGGACGTGCTTGCGAACCCTCATAAGCATGACTGCCATGCAAAAAAAGCTGCAGCAAAGTGTCGCGTTGTGTATGCTGATCATAGTACCTTTATCTCAGAGCACGATCAGTTACGCATGTTAAAAAGCAAAGTCCAGGTCTTCCTAGAACGATTCTCAATCTACTCTTGAGGAAGAGTTCTCACTCTTCCTCAAGAGTTAATCCCCCCTCTCATTCTTGAGGAAGAGAGACCGCGCTCCCCTCACTCTTCCGCAAGGAATGATCTCTCTTCTCTCACTCTTCCCTCTTCCTTTATCTTCTCTAGTAGGGAGGGAATGCTAGGCGAGAAAAAGCTGGGCCAAAAAACAGAGAAGTGCCAGTAAGTCTCCAATATAATTCTTCTACTTTATCCTTTGTTTTTTTGCAACATTGAAAAAATAGCGGAGAAGAGCTACTGTAATTTCTAATGTAGAGTAAAATCTTTTTTATAATTATTTTTTTTATTTCAGCGGCAGCACATTCAAGTGGTACTACAATACGATCAGCCGAAAGTGCATCACTTTCAATTGGTCAGATTGATTTTCTCTGTTATTCATCTATTCTTTTTATGTTTCAGGGCATTTTTCATAGAAAAATAATACGAAAATATTGTTGAGGTGGAAGATATAAAAAAAGAGATTTTTTTCCGGTCCGGCTGCGGCGGCAACGTCAATCGTTTCGACAGCTTCGAGGAGTGTGCGAGAACTTGTCATGGCACTATTTACTATTGAATTATAGTTCATTGACATCGATAAATGCGTGAAAAAAATAACACAAAACGTATTTTTGAACATTGTAGCCCTTTAAAACAATTATTCGAAAGATATCACGCCTGTCACGAGAGAATCGAGCTAGAATGGGAATTTCTGGGATTGGAACGAAAATCGTGAAATGAGTTAACATCAGTTTTGGACACCTCTGGGTATGTCCTAGCATCCCTCAAAGTCCCGTTGTGCAGATTTCATTTTGGAGCTCCCTACACCGGATCGGTATCCTGGATCCCCAACTTTGACCGGTAATATCTCGGTTCCGGTGCAATTTGACTAAAAATAGTTCTAAGAGTTACCCCGTCTATTTTTGGATGCTCTACCCATCTGAATCGGTTTGAAGTCATGAAATTGCTTCCGAACGGTGCTACACTCAAGGATGCATTAGTCGAAAGTGTCTCTCGTGACAGGCGTGATATGATAATCGAATATCACCGTTTACTGAGTTCCAATAGAATCCGACCCCGAGATTATGACCTATTCACGAGTTGAAATCCCTCTTAATTCGGTTTTTATTTAAATATAGGAATCTGGAACGGAAACGGTTGAAACGGTTAAAGAAGGCGTAAACTCCAAATTCGGGGAAGCACTTCCCTGTGCAATCAGGGGGAAGTACTGTAGGAGGGTGAGAGTGACAGACGCGAGAGTATTTCGCTCCTCTCCTGTCTCTTCCCATCACCTCTGCGTCTTGACCTAGCTCCCTTCCCTTTGCACCGCGCATCTTGATTTTGCCTGTGCCCTGTAGAAACTTTGCGCGCATGTAACTCAGTTCAAAGTTGAGCTAACGAGTTATAATTTTTGAATTCGGAATGTAGTTTACGGAAACTATCGACATATGACGTTAGATATCCCCCGAAAATATTGAGTTTACGCCTTCTTTAATATCAAAAGGTATTATTTTCGCACGCATGGTCATTGAAATAAATTGAAATAAAAGAAAAATAAATTGAATAAAAAATAATATTAAATCCAGCACGGACGATCAATGCTCTTCTACAATTATCACACGGATCGTCATTGAAATTGTAAAAGAAAGAGGGATAAAAGCACTGATAATTCCCACTTTTTCATAATAAGTTTCGATGCGTTTCCTTCCTCTTCTCTGCTTGTTCCTCATTGTGGAGGCAGTGATGACAACCGCTAAAGTGGACCGTTGCTCCCTGCCGAAGGTTCAAGGAAATTGCAAGTACGTGGTCTGTAGTCCAATACTGAAGTAATATGTGTAATCATGTCATCATTTTTTCACTAAAAATTATATTATTTCACTAAATGAGAAACGTCAGAGCCAAAAAGCCCCGCTTCTACTACGATGGCAGCACATGCGAGATGTTCTACTACGGAGGCTGCAATGGGAATGCTAACAATTTCGAAAGACTGATTGATTGCGAGAACGCGTGCGGTCAACTCAACATAGACTAGTGTATCGTCGTTAGAGTTCGAATTTCGGGTAATCGTCTCTTCTTTTGGCACACCCTCTCGCCTCTCTGACCTGTGAGAGAGCGCTTAAAATGAAGAGCCGACATTTCGAACTCTAGTATCGTCAAGAACAATGGATAAAAGTTTTGCATGCGATCATTATGGATTCCGCTTGTTGTTATATTTGTTAATGCTCACATACTATTCGAAATGAAGAATAACAATGCACGAAGGATGAGAATAGTTCAGCGCAACAATACGGTCTAAAGATCGATAAAATGTTGCCCCGCGAGGACGATTGGTCAATGATCTACTGCTATTTATTCATGCACATCATTTGCACACGTATTGTCATTGAAATGAACTCAAATGGGATACAAACAGTGATCATTCACTTTTTTAATCAGAAGTTAGGATGCGTTTCCTTCCACTTCTCTGCTTGTTCCTCATTGTGGAGGCAGTGCTGGGTCGTACGACTACCATTAAACCGGATCGGTGCTCTCAACCGCTGGTTCGAGGATTTGGCAAGTATGTTTCACATTTCTATTGTTTTTTGCGGAGGAAACGCGAACAATTTCGAAAGTAAGGTGGAATGCGTGAAGGTGTGCGTGTAGAATTATAATTTCAATAAATTGAGAACTAACAAGAGCCTTGAGTACAACCGATAAAGTATTAAATCCGAGATCTGAGGATTCACATTACTATTGATAATTCTCACCTTTTAAGCGAATTATAAAAAAAACAGAGATTGAATAAATATATGAAGGGAAACGATGCACATTGTTCTGCATGATTTTTTCAGGCATTTATCATAAAATAATGAGATTTAAATTGAATAAAAAATAATATTAAAACCAGCACGGACGATCAATGCTCTTCTACAATTCCTTAATGCAAAAAATTTCACACGCATTGTCATTGAAATTGTGAAAGAAAGAGGGATAAAAGCTGTGAAAATTCCGCTTTTTCATCAGAAGTCACGATGCGTTTTCTTCCTCTTCTCTGCTTGCTTATCATTGTGGAGGCAGTGATGGGTGGTACAACAACCGCTAAACCCGACCGGTGCTCTCTACCGCTGGATCGAGGCCTGTGCAGGTACCGTGTGCTTTTTTCTCCATTTTACTCGCAGCTGACCTATAACGAACGTTCGAGGGGCAGTGATCGAAAGAGTACCTGTCCACCTCCCCACCTTCTCCCCTTTCTCTTTTCCAGACAATCGATAGCTCGCTAAAACTATGTACATTTCGTTTGCTTAGCATTTCAAACGTACCTACGAATAGCTAAATTATTCTTACACTAATGAATTATTTTTACAACTTTATAAGCGATTCAATTTTAGATGCCAAATTTTGAAGAATAAAAGTATTCGTCTTATATATATTTTACTAAATGAGAAATCTCAGGGCCGCAATTCCTCTATTCTACTACGATAACACTGCAAAGAAGTGCGAGAAGTTCTACGGTTGCTATGGGGATGGAAACAACTTCGCAACTTTGAAGAAGTGTGAGAAGGCTTGTGGTGGAATCTCGCCGAAACAACAAGAACCTTGAGTAAAATTGATAAAGATCGTAAATGATTTTTGAAGATTAAACGTTTGCTCGCACAGTAATCAAAAAATAAGCAATCAACGCTTTGATGTAACTGGATACTTTATTCACAGAAATACTGAACCCGTTGACTGAACTATGCAAAGACGCACAATAAATGAAATACCGGTAAATATTAGTCATTATAGGTGGGTTGAGCTTCTAAACTGTACAAATACGAATGATATAATATTTTGAGGAAGATTATGATAAAGCAAGAGAGTAATTACCATTTCATAAGTGGTACAACTAAACTAAAGTTTTCCAGTCCAGGTATGGCCAAAAGAGAGGTTCCAATTCAATCGCTACCTCACTCCTTGTTTTTGTGGGTATAAATGGCAATGGGTATCCCCTAATCTAGACTTGAACAAACTCCGACATGCTTTGAGGGCGCGAGAGCGGAGTTGTTGAGGCAGTGGAGGCGATTGAAATCGACGTCAGTGAACCTACAAAATTAGAAAAATAAAATAATAAACATTTTTATATTTTTTGAACTGCAAAACATGTATGTAGCTTGTTTTCCCAAGCACTGTCATCAAAATATTGCATTTTCAATTTTATGTTTCTGCAAGTATCAACGGAAAAGTTAAAAGAAAAAAATAATAGAATGAAAGATGAATTCCGACCACAGAAATATATACCGAATTTACTCACCCGAATGCGGTTCCTTCTTCGAGTAGGCGTGCTTCCAGATCTCGGCAAGGCACACGGACGAATGAAAACTGAATGGATATAAATACGCAAATTTCATGGAAAAATGACCAACGGATTGAAAAGCACGTGCTCATGTGTGCAAACTGTACAAGTTTCAGGGAAAAAGCAGGTACGAGTAGGTCAGCAGGGAAACAACCAGTGCTCGGAGATCCAAAAGGCTAACCGATAGAAGACGATCAGCGGCGTCACAGCGTAGATAATGATCGTATACGCGGAGTCACCGTGCATCTCGTACCCGAATCCCTGGAATTAGCGGAAATTTGTATTTCTTTTTTTTCTAATTTTGGATTTTTTTATCTTCTATGTCAATTTCAGGTATGTTTCACATTTTTTAGACATCAGTACCTTCAAAGCTTTCCCAGTGTATCTTGGAAATACTCGGAAAATAATAATTGAATGCGCTCTAGACAAATCAACAGATAAAGTGAAGCAGATAGACCATTCCCATTTCCTCGTAAGACACAAACCTTCTTCATGCCCTCATATACGTGAAATACGAAGAGAGTGACATTGGCGACGAGGAGAAAGGTGACGAACTGCTTGCCGGGAGAGGCACGGGATGAGGGGTTGCCGTGCAGTCTGAATATCATTTGAAGATCCCATGATGTTTCTGTTTTTACAAGTCGTCGGCAGATTAAAGTTTTCTAATGAGCAACTTTCAGGGTATTGACACGACAAAACAGCAACAAAAACTTCAAAAAAAGCAAAAACAAACCGGAAGCTCATCATAATAAACACGGTTTGTACCGTCACTTGGATGATGCGGAAGATGTACATGATGAAGACGTACACGGGCATTTGCTTGAATCCTCAAATTTTTTTTAACTTCAAGTTTGATGTCCAGATAAGTTTCACAGTTACTATAATTTAGGAACGCAAACATGCTCGATAATGAATCGATAATGAATGAGTTGGACCAGCTAAAAAACATGATAAGTGAAAGTTCGGTAAAACGTCTCAGTCATTACTTTAAATTTTGAAAGAAGCAAACCTTCTCTCGGTGTAATAAACACGTCAATTTCGCAGCAACAGAAGAGCAACTCTCCAATGAGACCGATGAAGAGGAGGATTTCGTCGAGGACCTGGTCGAATTAATGGTGAAGATAGTACCATGGTTCCAATTCAAAGCTGTATTTTTTCTTACATACCTCTCCGCTCTTGTGCTCAGCAAACGAAAGTAGACGCATCCTAAAAAATACTCTTGAGAATCACACACTACGCTGTTTTACACATCCTTCCAGACAAAGACATGGTCTTTGAATGAAGAATTCTCACCGCCACAATCCCACCAGACACGCTAGCAGCGTGACGACGAACATGCACGTGTCAAAGATGCCGAAGACGAGACGTGCCTCAAATAAATACGCACTTCTCAAAAAAGTTCAGTGGAAAAAAATAAATCGATACGGTGCGCCTTATGATTTGAACTCGATGAACCAGGTGCACAAAATTCAACTATTCAACAGAAAATCTTTTTTAAAAGATAAGGCGTGAATAAGGGGCGGAAGGCGGATGGGTTTACCTTATCACACGAGTGCAGATCATCAAACACGACGTACACTCCCATGGCGATACACGCAGCAATGAGGAAGACGATGCCGGCAAAGAGACCGGTGGAGGAGGAACTGGGAATTAAATTAATCAAGTCACTTGCGAAATTGAAGTGAAACGATATGCTTCATATTTCGTACAATATGTGCGCAGATCAATTTCTGAATGGAATGTGTGCAATAAAAATTTATCATTGAAGCAAATCATGCCTGAAGTTGTGCTTCTAATTAATTATGTGAAATAGGTGTTCAAATACCTGCAATCAACGCGCATTTTGTACTTCCTCTTGCCCGTCGACTCGAACGTCTTCACGTGTTCTTCTTCTCTGCAAAACAAATTTCATTATTATCAATTCGATTGTCGGCAGCTATCGTCCATAACAATGTTTTGCACAATGTTTCAGTACAGGCAAAAATATTACTTGTCTAGCTTATCCCACTGGTCGCAAATTGGTGGAAGACTCGGGAAAGTTCCCATTTGTAAGTATTTACCTATCAATGCTCCTCCAGATAATGAACATCACTGCGGCCGCGATCAACGCGAACTCCACGAGACAAGTTGTGAAGAAGGTGGCGATGTCGCCGAAGTATCTCAATTATCATCATTCTTCATCTGATCAAATATTCATGGTTCTCAATGAAAATGGCTAGCTTCAAGAATGAATTTTCATCAGCCTTGCTAGTCCATGCGCTCCCGGCTATTGGATAAGTTAAAAATATGGCGTGAGGAACCCTACTTGATGGAAGGCAACGTCTTCGACTTGGACGTGCTCGTCGCCAGTGCTTCCGTCACTGCAGCGACGCTGTTCGAGAGGACGTCAAACATCTCCTCTTTCTGGAACACAGATCCATTTGTATGACCCCTATTTGTGTGCTATTTCGACCTGAATAAAATGATGCTGATGAAAAATATGATGAAATTGATCGGTGAAGTCAAAGGATAATTACTATGGAGCCATGCCAAATGAATAGCTTTCAGCATAAACTGCAAAAAAAGAAAATACGGTGAGAAACAGACATAGTATTCCTCCGATGAAGAAGACTCCTGCTGATGCTGCAGCTTCTTCTCGATTTTGGCCTGAAACATTATTTGTTTGAATATTTCTGGAATATTCCCCTTCAAAAAAGATTATTGGAATGAGTTTCACGTTCCATTCTAAGTTACGTAGTTTCCACTGGGGCATTATTGTCTGGTTCGATGAAATGCAATTCAAAAAAATAAACCCCAAAAAAGCTGTTTCGCAAACACGAATCTGAACCACGTTCATGCTTTTCCTGATCAAAACCACGCGAACGGTGCAGTAAGACCACTTCTCCATATTTTGTGAACAAGTTACCCCAAAAAATGAATGAACAAGAAATAAGTCAAACCTGCTGTTTTGCCGTCACGAATCGAAACCACGTCCAGATGTTCGTTGCGGATAAGTGGATGAACCCTATCTTACACACGGTCTTGAAGCGGGAGACGGTGAGCTGGAAATTAACGTTTCAAGTTTTATCAAGCCAACATTCAGATAATAGAAAAGTCTGTAAAATGTGTGTAAAAATGTTGAAAAGATGTGATTGTTCCGTTTCGTATCGGTTGACGGATTGCGAATATTATTTTTGAAATTAAAAGTGAAAAACACTGCTGATTTCTGAATGAATGGTAATATTCATTTTATGAAACACATCTCGTTCTTGGACCTTTTTCATCAATGACATCGCACAAACACTTTCAACCATGTTCTCTTACACATAATGTATGTAATCTAATTTGCGCAGTTCGGAGGAAGATAGGCATTATTACGGTCGAGCTCATCATTACCGAACCTTGGAATTACAGAAGATAAAGTGCATCTGAATGAAGAGGAAGACGGTGGAGAAGAGCAGGTTGGAGACGTGACCGTTGCTAAAATAAGGAAACAATACAAATTTTACATTAAATTAAATTTTAATCATTAAAATATTGGAATGTGTTTCACCAGACATTGAAAGGAAGGAACGTTGCCGCTTTCGCCGATATGGTTGAGCAATCGAATGTATAAAAAAATATCACCTGCATCCCTCGCTGTCGATGCACAAGAAGATCTCCAGCCCGTACAGCACGAGTCCGGCACACCCGAATACTGGAAATTTGATATATTCCGGTTCTTTATTTTGTAATTGACGGTTCGGGAAGTAATTCTATTTTCCGGCTCTCAATTTCCGATCAACCGGCCCTGAACACTGGCCTATCAACCGGTGGCGGGATTTCAATAATGCAAGCTTGTCCAGGTATTATCATTACCGTGGACTATTAACCGGCCGGGAAGACCGGAATTTCCGGATTCAAATTTCATACAGTCCTGGCTAATCCCCCCATGAAAACGGGGCGCTCGGGGCGCTCGGGGCGTCCCGGGGCTTCCCCCAGTGTCCCCCTCGCTTCTGGCGCCTTCAGACATTTTCAAATTAGGCCCAATTTGTGTTCGTCGTATTCTCCGTTCGATTCTGCGTCGATTCATGTAAAAAAATAAAATAAAATATTTAATTATAATTTACATTTTGATTTTCAAAGAATTGGCGAATAAAACGATTCGTGCATCGCAGAATACACCTTGCGGTATTTATTAGTCGCCGCTGCAGAATGTTTTGTTAAGTACCGTAGAACGTACTTCGTGATGCACGAATCGTTTTATTCGTCAATTCTTTGAAAATTCAAATGTAAATTATAATTAAATATTTTATTTTATTTTTTTACATGAATCGACGCAGAATCGAACGGAGAATACGACGAACACAAATTGGGCCCAATTTTAAAATGTCTGAAGGCGCCAGAAGCGAGGGGGACACTGGGGGACGCCCCGGGACGCCCCGGGCTCCCTGTTTTCATAGGGGGATTAGCCAGGACTGTAGATGATTTAAATACAAACCCATCGCTCCCAGCCGCAGGTAGAGACTGCCGGCGCCCTCGCCGGTGTGCATCGGGTACGGTAGTTGCCACGACTGCGAATTCTTTTTTTCTAAGGTTGGTGAAGGCTAAAATTGTTGCTATGTGAAGAGAAACTGTTCATCTCGTTTCTACGAATAATTTTCAGCTTTTATCGAATTGAGCAAAAAAAACGGATATGTTTTAGTCAATCTACACAAGAATAATTCGGTTCTCTTAATGATCATCCTCTCATTGCTCTGATATGATAAAAACGAACACTTCCTCATTTCTCGCGCTCTGACTCAGTCCGTCTTCACTCTTCCAAACAATCGGGGCAAATTTCGCGAGGCTCTCTCCTTTTTTTCCCTCATCTCTCGTCGATCAGAGTACCCTTCATTTTCTTTCGAGAGGAGTTCCGACTAGTTCCCATCGAACGTCGTCAGAAATCTCACGGTTGAGAGAAGACGGGAGAGTATAAGAAACGGAGAGAGTCAGACACTCAAAAATGAGAACTAGAGTGATTGGAGAGACTCAGAGTGTGCCCAGAGGCAGTGAGTGTGCGCAAATGTTGACGGTACGGATCACAACTAGCACCTTCTTTCTTTCGCGAATATTTGTGTAACCCCGACGTGTTGTCTATCACTGATTCCGAGAGCGAAACAATGGAGAAATGAAGTAAATATAGCTACTCCGGAAATAAATAACAATAGTTGTGAGTTTGAATGTGAAAAAGAATCGCTTTTTATGAAGAGCCGCTCAGCTGAAAATAAGCTATTGGGAGGAAACATTTGATAAGCAGTCTCATTGTAGCTAGAGGCCGCAAGCCCCGCCCACTTTGGTGTGACATGCTCCTCCCATAAAAACGAGACGGGAGCAGCACAGAGTTCATTCTAAACGAAATCTCTCGTTCGACAGCGCGTTGTATAGCTATTACTATCAGCTATTGATTGGTCGCTATACCAAAAGTAAAAAACAACAACAAGTAGATCAAAATCGATATTAAAGGTAGGGAATAGGCTATTTCTGCCACTTCCCGTGTAAAAACCTTTTGGGTATAGAAATTTTCTGACATAAAGGATTTTTTTTAGGAATTTTAGAGAATAAATTAGATTTTTAGGAATTTTCCCTGATTTGTGCCAGAAGCTTGAATAAGGGGCGGCGGAGACGAGCGAGAGAGCGGGGGGAGGGAGAGAGACACACGCAAATTAGGCTCCGCCCCCTTCCCTCTCGTCTCGCCTTTCCCTCCCCTTCCCCAGTGAGTCACGAGCCTACTTCTTGGGCTCTAGCGCGGCTCAGAGGCAAGATATCAACAAACGGTAAAAAGCATGATGTTATTGGGTCCGTGAGGGATTGTTGGAACCTACTTTTGACCCCATTGTGTACAATCGGCTATCTGCGTTGTGGCCCCTAATTGTAGCTCCTAATGGACGAATTTATTTTTTACATAAACGAGTAGACGTAATCCTAATAATAATACAAATAATAGTCCAAATAATAGTTGCGTGCCTACAACATGCAGCTATGATACTGGAACCCGATGGCTTCTTCTCGAGAACTAAGCTATGTTTTCTTCAGAATAATGGAACACATAAAAAACTAAAACCGATCGCGCACCGTCGTGTCCAAGCATCTTCTTCTCGAGACCGCGCGAGCGATCGAATTGACAAAACCCGGATAGAGTATGAACGTGTAGACAAAACAGAGGAAGACAACGCCACCGCCGTACATGTACCCGTGAAAGATCTGTAATTATGTTAATTATTATTATTTTAATTAATATAATAATTAATAAATACAAAATCTTTAATTTTGTTAATTAAAAAAAAACTATACCAAATTAATTAGAACATAATGCGGAAACTGTGGAATATGTTTCAAAGAGCATTCAAAGAGACATAAAAACGGAATAGATTAACGACAGCTTTGTTATTCAATAACATTGATTAAATTGTTGAAATGAGGTTATGTTTTTTTTCAATCAATAGTCGTGCCGATTTTTATACTCCACTGTGTGCGAAGAAAAACTGGTTTTGGTAATCTATCCAATTTAATTTCAAAAAGAAAACCATGGTAAAAACAACAACTCACGGATTCCGTAACGTAATCGCCCGTCTTCCATGCGGGCGATATCTCCACTACAAGAGAGAACATTATGAGGATGAGGGCGTAGAGAGCGGTGATCAGAGAGATGAAATGAGATCTGGAATAGATGTTAACCTTCGAGAGTCGGTCCGGTACCGATAGGAATTTCAAGAAAGTGGCGAGAGCACTGCACCATTTAGAGAAAGCTAAAAGTAAGATTCATGATGCTCGGCTATTCTATGAAAGTTTCATCAGGTCTATACAGGTAAAGAAGCCGTTGTGTTGTCCTCGTTATGTATTTAACGACTTTAAGTACTGAATGTACTAATGATCTGCTATTCTCATTCTCACTTTGCATTCTTCTTCTTCGTCCATCGCTCGTGCTGCATCAAATCGCTCTGCGTGGAGGTCGTAGCTGCAAATGTTCGAAAGATAAAAGATCAGAGATCATTAAAATTGCCGTAGAGTACAGGTGCAATTGAAAAGTGGATATAGTTGCTTCTAATAACTCTACGGGCTCCACAAACGCATGAGATATAAAAGATATTCAGGTAGTGCCCGTGACGCCGTAATTTTGTTCTTTACCGCCTTGTCTACGATCATTGCCGGTAAGGAGATATGACGAATATTCAATATGCCCTTGAAACATAACTATTGTGAACTTTCAAAACATTTTTTTTGGAAATTTATATTAAAACAGCTATTTCTTTTTGACAGCAGTAATTCGGAATTAATCACGATAACAGACTCGTATATCAAGTCCAAAATCGAACTCACTCCTGCTAACTGCATCCTCGTCCCTTCTCCTCTTTTCGTCCTCATCTTCCCTAGTCGAGGTTTCGGAAGGCGATGACGTCACAGGCAGCGATGATCTCTCTGCTCCTCCTCCTCCCGGAGAGGACAACGTGAACATCCGGACGATCTGGAGGGATACGGTAGGGTTTGATCAGGATACGGTAGGTATGAATTGTGAACTGATTCGATTTAATCCTAAGGTTTTCGAGGGGATTACGGGTACGGAAGTCGCACGTCTTACGGTAAGACTACCGTAGTTCATGGTAGCTCAGTGCGAATTCTCGTCTTTTCACACACTATCATGTAAATCCGATTGGTGATAGAGCACGTCAATAGAAGAGACGATTAATGTAAGGTAAGCTACAGACTATGGTATTTGCGGAAGGGTTACGGTAGGTCGGAATGATCGATTACGGTTGAACAATCTACCTTGAGCCAGCGCTTGAGCGCGTATTGTACCATTGCGAACTGTTGCCTATTTTCCTACAGAGACGTCTTTTATAGCCGAACCCTGCCCGGATGTCCGGGCTTTGTGTATGATGCCGACGCGTATGATAGTGATCAACTCGCAACGAATGTGATTTTCGGAGGCGAGAGACCATGGAAAAATGAGAGATCACTGTTCCTATCACTATCACCCGGGGCGGATTAGACGATTATCACAGCAACGCCCTGGGGACTGAAGCTGGTCAGACAGGCAGAGATAGTGTGCGATAAGGAGAGATGCAGGCAAATTGTAGCCTAAGGGCATGCCAAATCATGAAGGATTAGGCAAATTTTGGCACGACCTGTCAAGATTTGAACAAGTCATCGAGGAAACACCCCCTCACGGGGAGAAGATCAAACGCTCAAGAAAGTGATGATTCCAGGAATACGGAAGATACTGGCTACAGCATGCAATTTTGAATGCTTCAAGGGAAAAGATCTGATGCTTTTCATAGTGATTTCCAAAGAATTTATCAATCGCGAGCTATCATTAATAGCACAGCGAATTTGTAAACTCATAGTAAAACTCAACACGTAAGTATTTAGGTGTTACAAGCTTTTGAAAACAACTGTGGCAAATAATAAAACTCACCCGCGGCCGGTCAAAAATGCGTCTACACTTTGCGGATGCCATGGCGTTCGCTTCAAACGCGTGAAGCTAAACTGAACGCCTCTCGCTGAGTTGACTAACCTCTGACACTGACGGTGCCGTTTCCGGTCCCCACCGTTTGTGTGTAGGAGTGCGCGCACTTGGAATGAATGACAAAGAATCTGGATTTTCGAGGAGAGTTTTTGGGTGTGGTCTATCCCGAGTAAGTAGGCAGTAAGTAGATCAAGCACGGTTCAGGGAGGTCACAAACTGAACTCATTCAGGCACAATCGTTGCGTCTTATTATTTTTTTTAACCAACTCTGGCGAAATGAAATATGTTAATCAACAGAGTGGAGCTATTTCACGCCTCTCCGTCCAATACTTACTTGAATACTTGATACTACTACTACTTGATACTTGGCAATACTTGAAATACAGTCACACTATTATCCATATTTTTTCCAAACGAGATGAAAAACAGACAAAAGAGATTTAGAAGAAATTAGTGAAAATTAATTGAAGATAATGATGTCACTTCTTGTAGAAGCGACATCTAATTGTCTACCTATCCTATAAGTGCGAGTATACAATTCGCGCCCTATGGTAATTTTGAACCCAACTAAGAAGAACAGTCAAAGAGCCGTCTGATAACTCACTGAAACAGTAAGTGTATGCTCAATTCTCACCCTCAAGGATCCGTAATGTTGTTCTAAAGCTGAGAGACGAGAGACTTCTGACTCTCTTCTATTCCCAAGCTATCTCGATCCGTCTAACCTCCAAGAGCTCACAGAAATGTTAGACGCCCTCGGGTGCTGAGTCAGTGAAACAAACTGGAAATAGAGAGGTGCGAACTAATTGAAGAGGGTCACAGTGAGGTCAAACCATCAATCCCACCTCAGAATAGAGCGAGTTCTTGATGGCGATGTATTTGGTGTGCACAAACCCGATCAAGAATCCATTCGGGACTATATTTAATTACAAGGAAAGAACGGGAACGCTTTGTAGCTATGGTGTTTCACCAATGGCATAACACCACGGAAACATCGCGTCAGAATTGACACGAATGAGGGTTGATCTAGGATTGCGGTATATTTGATCCCAAGGAAATATCGGGAACAGCAATCGCATAATTCCGATGGGACGCCATGTGCATCATCATGTGTGGAGCAATTTAACTGTTTACTTTTGGTGCAAAAATAATTTCATGAAAGAAGGAGCGCATAACTGGAGTACAGGCGCAACACTTCTGGAACATCAAGCCCATGTTTCACAATATGCTTCACAGTCAGAATTACTAGGCAAGTATTGGAAATCTAACAATTCATGATCGTATTCATATAAAATAATGAAATTTTATCAAGAATCTCTCTTGAAATCTTACAGCTGTATACAGATGCGTTAAATAAATTATTTTCGATGGGAGTGAATCAGGCAAAATGTACGAATTGCATGCCGAGTGCTGCTTGGTTGAATTAAACAAGATATAGTGGACTAAATGAATTGAGTGAACAACTAAGTACTCAGAAGACGTGATCTCGACTACACGCGTGTGATTCCCCCCCCCCCCCCACGGGCACAATGGAGAAGGAAGGCCACTCAGAGAGCAGCGCCAATCCAGTGTACCTGGGTTGTTTTGCCGAGTTATTTAGAGAGACGGTGCTCCGGATTCTTTGTCTGTCACCTTCCTCCCAGTTATTTAGATGTTTTTAAGCATACGAAGTACAGCGACGAACTTCTCAGTAGAAGAATTCGGTAGAATGTTCAGAATAAAACGAACAGAAGAAAAGTAGAGTGGTTGATCAAGTACGGAGCTGATTGAGTAGTACAGAAGAGGAAGAGAGGTTTAGCGGGTGCTAAGCGCTCTTTCTCTCTTCACCCCTCAGGGCTGAGAACACCCTAAGAGATTACGCTGAGATGACAACTTTGCAGGCTTCTTTCCTCATTTCGCATGCTCTCTCGTCTGTCTGACCAACGAGAGAGTGCGTGAAATGAAGAGATCACCGTGTGATTGCACTAGCATTGCAGTGCGGAAGCCGGAACGCAAACGACCGTAGACAATGGGCTCGTGTGTATAGTAGTTTTCGTTTGCAAATGGAAGCATTGTTGAACGGACAGACAGTTGATATATGTGTGTGCCGGAATGCATATCCGAACGATGGTGAAAGATGAATAGTTCGTGCGGATAATCCTGATTGCACTAACCTTATTAGGTATCGGCTCCGTTGCTCGGTTTGCATTCCAAATCGTCTATGCGAAATTTTCGCAATATGTTTCAAATTAAGTTCTAGCTAACGACTGGTTGGTATCAAATGATTCGTCATCCTCACGGGTTTGCTTGCAATAAAATCGTTTATCGATCGCCAGTAATGGTGAGTCTCAGGACGATGATTGGATACGGTAGTCGATTACTGCTTCTTCGTGACGTACACTGCGTCGAAGGCGCCGCACTTCACCGTACCCGAAGAGATCTAGAAGGATTACGGTATAATTGGTCGGAACGGATACGGTAGGATCATAACACGCCTGTCACGAGAGAATCGAGCTGATGATGGGAATAGTGCAAAAATCGTGAAATGAGTTAGCATCAGTTTTGGCCACCTCTAGGCATGTCCTAACATCCCTCAAAGTCCCATTGTTCAGAAATCATTTTGGAGCTCCCTACACCGGGTCGGTATCCTGGAGCCCCAGCTTTGACGGGCAATATCTCGGTTCTGGTGCATTATAGAGAAAAATTCTTCTTAGAGCAACCCCACCTATTTTACCGAGCTCTATAGTTCTACACCGGTTAGATGTCATGAAAGTGCTTCTGAACGGTGCTACACTCAAGGATGCATAACTCAAAAGTGTAGGAAAAGGCGCAGCTAATTTTTTGATATGTTATGTATCTCGTCGCGATCTATCGAATGAGTACCTTTTGCAAAAATAGAATTGGTGCGGAGGTGCTCTTTACCCCTTCGAAAGATTTCTAATCATTTGAAGTTTTTTTCAACTGCGAATTCGAGGAATCATTATTCATTCCTCACCAAACTCAATGAATTGAGCGGTGTCGAATGAAATTCGTTGTTGAAAAAAAATTTCAAATGATTAGAAATCTTTCGAAGGGGTAAAGAGCACCTCCGCACCAATTCTATTTTTGCATAAGGTACTCATTCGATAGATCGCGACGAGATACATAACATATCAAAAAATTAGCTGCGCCTTTTCCTACACTTTTGAGTTATGCATCCTTGAGTGTAGCACCGTTCAGAAGCACTTTCATGACATCTAACCGGTGTAGAACAATAGAGCTCGGTAAAATAGGTGGGGTTGCTCTAAGAAGAATTTTTCTCTATAATGCACCAGAAGCGAGATATTGCCCGTCAAAGCTGGGGCTCCAGGATACCGACCCGGTGTAGGGAGCTCCAAAATGATTTCTGAACAATGGGACTTTGAGGGATGTTAGGACATGCCTAGAGGTAGCCAAAACTGATGCTAACTCATTTCACGATTTTTGCCCTATTCCCAAGAATTGCCATTCTAGCTCGATTCTCTCGTGACAGGCGTGATAAACGAATCGCCAAATAACTAAAATAATGTAACGTTTTCACAAATCAATTCGAGATTACGGTAGGCAAGTATACTGTACTCTATCGCAAATCTAAATCGAGCAATAACGGTAGGCAAGTATACTGTACTCGAACACAAATCGAAATCAATTTGATATTACGGTAGGCAACGAATCGCAAACTGATTCACGACCCTACCTCGGGAAGGGAGTTCACTGCGGCCTGGATGAACTGAAGTACGCGCGCGCATCGATCGAACGCACCGGCAATCTCGAAGTGGACACCTGGAAGGCAGTCAATATTTATCGAGATAATCGCCAGATAGGGATTCTACTGTAGATAGGGATTCTACTCTCTTGAGAATATATTCTGGTTGTCGCCGCCAACATTTTTCGGTGTGGTTTTATGTGGCCAACGTTCTTCGGTGTGGTATCATACCGTTTGAACTTACCGAACTTGCCGCCGACATTCTCGGCGCTCTTCGACATGTGTTGGAGGGTGCGGAAGGAGATTCCCTCTCTATCGGCGAACTCCTTGAGCTGAAATGGAAATGTTGAGAAAATTAACCGAAATCCGCTAGTTCTCCCTTACATTATGTCCACCGTATTTTCCTTGTAATTTGACCCATAATATTTCCTAGCGGTAGACCTAGCGCTACCTACGTCATCCAGCGCCGCAGAACAAACCATGAAGCTGTAAATTTTGTTTGCCCTTATCGACCTTCTGTTCGACCTTCTCCATGTTAGCAGCGTTGGTCTCCAGGGCGAAGTCCTCGTTGCTCATCACCACGACGGACACTCAAGATTTTTATCAGAATTGTTATCGAATGGTTATCGGGAATAACGTAATCCTACTTTTCTGCTGTTAGAATTCTGAATGCACCCTTACTGAACGATTTCGATTCCCTACCGTACACTTACCGTCCTCCTCAACCGATCTCTTCTTCCTGCCTGAGGTAGAGTTGCCACTGGTCGGTGCGCAGGCCTGTAATAACATGATATTCTTACGGTATTCTTCAGATCATGATACGGTAGTAGGAATACTTTCTGATCGAACAAAGTGACGAAAGATCGTGCAATACGAAGAAACTACCCTACTGGAGAAGAATGGAGCATGAACAACATCTTACAAACCTCAACATAGTCGACGAGGGAAAGGGAGGCGAGGAGAGCGACGAAGGCGATTCCAGTGGTGAATTTGAGAGAGAAGGACATGATGGGATGACTGAGATGGATCTGGAAGGGATACGGTAGGATTACTGTTTATTGTTAGTAGCTACAGTAGATCAATACAATAATGGGTGGGTTACAAGAGCCGGTTAAAAGGCATTGGTGTCAAAGTACTGAAGAAAGATAGGAAGGCGATGGAATTGCCCGGATACCTCTGCTCTCTTCTCCAATCCTTTTATAGTGCAAGTCACCTACCTAGTGGTCTGGAAGTTTGCCCATGCCGTTATGGTATTTACTCTGTGAGCGAAGCTAATGGGGCATGCGGTTACGGACGATGAAAGGTGTCATCGATTACACAAGAATTCTCTTTCGCTTCTCTGATCTAAGAGAGATCATTCTGACATGAGAGTACCAGTCGCTGTTTCGTGTAAAGCATGCAAACGATGAAGCGTCATTTTCCCATCCCCAAGAGGAAATGGGATGGGTAAGGTGTTTACTGAAACTGAGTGCCTGATCGTGTCTCCATGTTCGAAGAAGGTATTCGTCAGCGGTGAATCATCGTATCGTACAGCTGCCGTGATGTGCTTTTCAAGTCTGATCTGAATTTGCAAACCAATCGTGGATATTCAGTAGTTTTAACTACAGAATTTAAAAAAGACATTGGTTTCCTTAGACAATAAATCGTTAACCTTCAATAAATCGAACTAAGAAATTTTCATTTATTCTGAATGACTAAATAAGTTTCAACATTGATTCAAGATAATGCTCGTCTGAAGAATGGCAATTCTCGCTTGACGTATATTAAAAATCAAAATAATCTACATTTTTTCTGAGATCTAAGTTCCCCACAGACCACTGATCGCGATCTAATCCAATCCCTGTCCGTGCAAGATCCTACATAGTGGAGCAACTTAACACCTCTTGATACTAGCGTTGATCCGCAAACTAGATCAGATCAAACTCAATACGTTAAAGTGGCTTTGCGGTTCAAGGCCCACTGTGAATATCCCAATCAGTTGTTCTGTCTCGTGTTATTTCGTTTGTCAAGGCTACAGTACATAACTCTATCGAATGGCGTAACCCCATTAGCACCTCTCGATACGCTCCCTAATCCGCACACTATATCCTTCCTTTCAGCACTCTTCACACCCTCTTGGCACCTTGTCCAAGCCCAGATTGGATTAGAGATATTGATCCGCCACTTAGCACTAGTAACCCACCAGGTGCCATGCAGGTCTATTCTCACCTAGTTTAGCATTCAGCTTCTCATTATTTGATTATTATCATTATCGTATGGAGATCAAACTAAAATCGAAATTGCGTACTGTTTCGGGCATCCTATTCCAGGTCCTGCTTACCCATGTAACAAATCTGAACGGCCTCACCCGTTCATTTTAACATACTACTGAACAATTCAGTTCGCCAAGCTCTTTCACCAGGATAAGGAAACCCGCGTCCTATATTGCTTAGCTGATTTGTCGTCTTGATCCGACGCCTTCTAACCCCGGGAATGCTTTGTTACTTCCCACCTGGTAACATACGAGCTCTCTTTATTCCGCTTAGCACCCGCGACGACATCGGAAAGATGGTGTCGCCATTCTGGTGACATACAAGCATCTTCTCACCTCATTCAGCCTCCCGCTCTGCCAGACTCTCTCTCCATTCTCAATACTCTCTCTCTCTGAGTGGCCAACATATGAGAGATGGTCTGACTCGACAGGACGCCCCTTAACACCTCTGCGGGTGGCCGAGAACCGGCTGAGAGAAACTGACATACCTAAGATCTTGCATTTGCTCAGTCTTTCTAATTACGCTCAGGAAACTGCGTATTCGCCACAAATTCCTTCTTATCATCATCTTTTCAATTTATTGTACTCTTTCTCCCGGGAGAATCTCTCGCGTGCAATACTTTGTCCTATCGTGCGTTTGAAATGCTCAGCAAATGAGATGTGCTGGTTAGCGAGCTATCGATTGTCTGGGAGAGAGGCAGGGGAAAGAAAGGGGGGAGGAGGACAGTTGATCTACCGCCTCCTCCCGTTCTCTTCCTTTCTCCGCATTTCCTACGCATTTCCTTTCCTACGAATGGAATGGAAATTATTCTCACGATACCCTCATATTTCTAGATTTCCTGAGAATTTCTCAGTGAGGACATTGCCATCTCATCATTCTCCCGAGACAACCACGAACAACTGCTTAGGACTGCAGGCGTTTCCGCTTGTTTTTATGATCACAAGCAATCATTTCGAAAACAATAATTGGCGTCAATCTGCTAGAGCTCTGCAGTAATGCTTACTTATCTTTTCGAAGTCTTTAAAATTAAAATTAGCAAGAATACTAAGGCGGAAGTATTTTTCGAAAGACATAACACGTGATTTCGCCTGATCCCTCTCATTTCACCGAGACAACTGCCTAGTGCTTTGCCTCATTTTCGTGAGGATTCCACCCTATCACCCTCCCTCATCACCGTCTCATTCCAACGTTGATGGAGCAATTTGATGGTGATCGATGGACTGGGGAACAAAGCTCCAATCTTCTTAATTTTTCATGATCTCTCGTTTCTCGGGCAGTGACTTCCTCACACCCCCCTAATGTATTGATCTATCGGCATTCAATTTTGTGGACGAGCAATCTCCCGAGCATTGTGGGCCCAATTTCTTTCTATTCCCCGACTTTTCGGTTTCCGGAATCAGCGTTTTTTTTCCTAGAGTATTCCAGTAGCTTTGACGTAATTCAATACCTGAGCGCATCCCTTTGAACTGTGTAGAGTTGGATCAAAGTAGCAGAAAGCGGATCGCACTCTCCACTTTTCGCTTGTTCTTTTGTCCACTCTAACCGGTGAGAGATCAGTCGTAATCGAGAGAGTGCGGAGTCATCCGCCCAGATCAAAGGCGATAGGTGGAGAAGAAAGAGGCTGCGGCTCCTGTGTAATATCCCTGCAAATCACAAATCTCATTGAGTATCAAGTGGATGATAGGGCCTTTGATTGATCTGGCTCTCTTCATTTTGCATGATATCTTGCTATTCAGAGAAAGCGAGAGAGCAGGGGCGAGTGAGAGAGACAGAGATGTGGGATCCCCTTTGATTGTGACGCGCTGATTGGCGGCCGTTTCATCAGGAATTATGCGTCACTTTGTATTTTCGAGGAATCAAAGATCTAGGGTTTCTTTTTTATTGTGGTTAGGTTAACACGCAGAGATAGGTCAGAGTCAGAAAAGAAGCTTGAATAGCGGTTGCCACAGGGAATTTATGCGTGGCCAGTCTGTTTGGCTGTCGAACAAAGCCGAAAAGGGAGAGAAGTCTGGCGGCCGCGTTTAGGGTGTTGTGAATGGTGCATCGAGCAGATTTACTGCTATGACACTCCAATGGGCGCTTTCTCTGCCCTGACATCTCCATAATCCACAAAACTGCATCACATTTGCATTTATACTCGCACAAAATGGCGAAAACAACGCTGTAAGTGTTCCCAGTGTTAAGTTTTTATCGATGCTTTATTACTTTTTGAAGCAAGCCAATTTCCTAGCAGAAATTTCGGCGAACGCAGTCATATTCCCAGTCAATATTTCAATGCGGTCGATCGTTGTTGCTGATCGCTTCGAGGGATAGGCGCGTACTTTACACATAGCGGTGTTTATCTTGACAATCATTAAAATTAATTTAGCAGCTACTGCCTTCCCCTGCGAAAATGAATCATTTCACTTACAAATTTTTTTTTAACTTTCTGAAACTTAATCTGCTCACTTTTGATTTTTATTGAAATCAACGCAGCAATATCCGAGAAATATGCCAAAAGTTCCCCCAATTGGCCCGGTCATGAATAAGTTAGGAGCTCTATACTTGCCTGCTGCCTCTCTCAGATTTATGCGCCCCAGGGCATAAACCATCTCCTTCTGCCTCCTTTTCCTCACTTCTCGCCGAGAAATGGCCGAGAATGCCCGGGGCTTTCTTGATTTTCCCTGCTATTTTACCTCTCTGACCGGACGAGAGAACTCCCTCGTTCTCGCCTTCTCAATTCGCGCCTTTTGCTGCCCTATATTTTATGGCCTATTTTCCCTGCTTTTGGGCCTGCTCGGGTAAGTTTCACGAGCTGAATATTAGATGGCACAATTGCTTACTTTTGATATATGGGACGATTCTTATCTAGATAACTTTAAAAAATATATCTATGTCAGAAAAGGCGAGATTTCCTGACAAATTCGCATTTCCATTCTCACGTATCTTTCGCTCAATTCAAGCCTTTTTGCATATCTGTTTCTTTTGCGCTTTTTCGGGTAAGGTTCACGATGGAATGATAAATACCACTGCGGATAAAAAAATGACTCAAGCGGCGCCTCCTTCAAAAGTAACTATTCCGATTCTTGTCAACCCGATCGTTTTTCATGATCACTTCGCAACTTTTCCTCCTGTCTTCCCCACTCATCAATACCCATCAGCGCCCTCGCCCACATTTCATATTTTCCTGCCAGCTCAGACACGCGCTCTCCTCGATTCCCCTACTCTCTCGCCGCTCTCTGACAATCCTTCACACTTCCACTGCTAAGTGACAGTTTTAGCATCTCGTGGTGTGGCGTAAACTCTGCGCTCTCTCCATTTCGCACGCTCTCTCGCAGTGTCTGATCGGTTCGGATCGGAGAACGGGCGAAATGGAGAGTCGTTGACCGTTGGTTTGGCGGACCAGATGGCGCAATTTCAGTGCGAAAGTTGGCTCGCATAGCTCCGGAAACTGTAATGTGGCCCGAGAGGTGTCGCTCACTACACGTGTTTGCGGGCAAGAGATGTTGGTTTAGCAGGCCTTCAATATTCTGGTTCCAGATCCAATTGTTAAAAAAACACTGCTTCAAACCTCTGCTCCCATGCCCAATACTTTTGCAGATGGTTCAAATACACATTGGTTCAGATGGGGATTGGTTTCTGGTTCCAATACAATTACCTTTCCAATACAAGATAGTTGATTCATGGCTCCATGTTTGCTTCTAGCTCCAGATCCAATGTTCCTTGTTCCACCTCCCTACGTGTGCTCCTCAGATATCCATCTTCTACTCCTCCCCTCCTTCCCCTCCTCCCTCCCTTCTTGTCTCATCTCTCCAAGGAATCGGCTCTAAGGACCCGCGGGCTGGCTGTTAAATCGCAGTCTGAGTAGCCTCGTTCCATTTTGCGCTTGCTCGTTTTGAGTCCCTTTCCTAGTAGAGAATTGACGAGTTGTCGTTTGCAAGCGCTTCCTCAGTCGTATTCGCCAACTTTCTCGAAATGAATTGCATTGATCATGGTTGATGCTACTTCCCCTCCTTGCTTTCTCGAATTTGGTCTCAATTCGCATCAGTCATACACGTTAACGTTTCTCAAAATAAATCATATAGATTGATTTCCGATCTATAAGTATTGTTGATGACACTTCACATCTTCAATGGATCTCATCTCAGAATCTCTTTTCTTTTTTTGAATTCGTTCGCCTATGCAAAAAAAATTTTTTATATTTTTTTTTACACTCGCTGGTTACAGCACCACCGTATCTAAGGCGCTGTCGTAAGAAGACTCCAACACCCTTTGCCGTCTCTGTATCTAAGAGTCTGTGATTGAGGCTTTTCATCTTGCGCCGGTAAGGACCAGCTGTTGTCGAGAAAGGCACAGTCCCTATCTATCTCCAACTTATTATCTACATCATAGACCCGTCATCTTCCCCAATCTCTCCCCCTTCCCTTCCTGCTGTTTCTTTACAATCACCAACGAATCGTCTGCGTCTCTCACTTTCCCATGATCTCTCGGCTTCTCTAATCGGAGAGAGGCAATGACGAGACGAGAGAGTGATTTGGACAGTTGTCGCGAAGGAAGGCGATGGGGAAGACGGGAAGAAGGGAAGGAAAGAGAGGAGACCCGATCGCTTTCTCCGTGTCTGCGCTCTCTTAATTTCCCTTGATCCCTCGTCGTCTCAGGCTTTCTCAGTCTTTCTCTATCACTTTGCAATGACAAATCGCGCCGCCCGAGTCATGTCGAGTTTTGCGTCCCGCGTGGTTGTTGATCTTTGATCTTTCTTCTTTTGTGATTCCCAGGGGTCTTAGCCGATCCATGTTCTTATCATGTGCAAGGTTATGATAAGATACTAGGTCTGACTGCGTTCTATATCAGTCTTAGCACTGCCGATCGATTGCCATATCATGCGTTTGGACCCAATGGCGTAGTGGTACCAGTGCGAGCTCAACAATAAATTTGAATAAATTTTCGTTGTTGCTGGTACTCCACCTCGTACAATCGTTCCCTTCGCTTACATTTCTTCTATGTCGACTGTCTGAAACTTTCCACAATTCACGGAATGAAGATAACCGTTATCCGTATTTCACAATCTCGAGCGAAATTTTTTAGATTGATTGTGATAATTGCAATTTCTGGACATCGAATGATTCTCTCATCTTTGAAAGTGTCGCTTACACCGCGCCCCGTTCCCAGACGCTTATCTGATTCCACAATCACTCTGATCCGAGCTCCGCCCAACAATTTCACACCTGACCAGCTAACTTTTCGCTGAGTGGCTTTACCTACTGACAATTAGAGTGAGCGTGAGAGCAGGGGAAAAAGAGAGAGTGCAGAGCAAGTTATCAGTTATGCTGCTTCCTCTTACACTGTCCTATCGGCTTTCATCTACTCTTTCGCACGCTTCTCCCTTTGTTTCTTATGATGTTTATGCTCCTTGTCAAGTACCCTCTCGTTTTCTCATGTTTTCTCACTTCGGGAGTACCACTCTCCTTATATCCCATACTCTCTCGCCAGTGAGAGAATCCTTCGCCCTCTCCTCAACTAGATATATCATGTCTTGGATATGTCTTCGCACTCATCTTTTCGTGCTTAGTCTCTGCTTTTTTTAGATGTGCCCAACTATTCCAGTTTTTTTACTAGAATATCCGAGATGGCGATTGAAACTACTCATCTTAACTACTACTCTTATATTTTATAAATCATTACTGTTTTTCACCCTTTGCTTTATGTTTCATTCAGATTTCTGTGCTCATCGTTTTCACATTTTTCTCAATCATTTTCAAATGCGCTTCACAGCTATCAAGCGGTACCCCCTCTCCTCCTTCCAAGTTCCTTCCTCTCAAGCTCCTCATCAATACTCGCCATTTTGATCTTTGACATACCATACTGATTTCACATCACATTTTTACTCCTTCCCTCTCTTCTTACGAGTTCGAATACGTTATTAAAACTTTTAAAAAATTTAAAAATTGTGACTATTTAAAAAAAAATAACTTCTGAATTCCCTTGTCTCTCTCCAAGTTCCTTCTCCCTTCTTCTCAAGCTCCTCATCGCCACTTGCCATTGCTCATTCTGATTAATCGCCCGTGCTTACCTCCGCTCTCTCACTCCCCCACGCTCTCTCGCCAGTCAGAGTAGACGATAGAGCATGGGAAATCGAGAGAGCGCCCCCGACATCCTCAGACAGCCCCTGATTGTTGTTAACACATGTCCCCCGCTCATCCCTGCGGGCCTGACTCTCCTCCTTTCACGTGTTCTCTCACCGCCTCTGACCTTCCATAGATCAAGGATCTGGGGAGACGGCCCCTGGGGCTCAGAATGAGTAATGAGTCAGTCTCCTTCTGATCTCTCGTCGGTCAGAGCAGGCGAGAGAGCGTGCGTAAGTGAGAGATTGTCAACTTCAGGCTCCGCCCATTGTCGTTCTTCCTCCTACAGCGACGCGCGTCCCGCATGGGTTCATCTTCGTCGCACCAGCCGCCCGAGATGGGATACAATGATGTGAGTTTGTCAGTTTGCGATTGGGGGTACTGTAGGCGGGAATCAGGATAGGAGTTAGTAATCGATTACTGGGTATGTGGTAGTCAATTATCCATTTGTGGGAATACAGTAGTCAGTGGGTTACGATAGTCAGGGGTTGATCTTCCAGGCACCCGCAGCCCGAGATGGGATATAATGACGTGAGTGAGGGGTACGGTAGTTTCAGTTTGCGATAGGATTAAGGTAGACCAATAGAACTCTTCCTTATCGCATTCACCCGAGATGGAATATAATGATGTAAGTGTGATGTGTGTGTTTGCAATAGGATTGAGCATTACTGTAGGTTACGGTAGTCATTTATCGACTACGGTGGATACGGTAGTCATTGGGTTACGGTGAATTAGGTTACGGTATTCAGTCATCAATAGAAATGAAGTATTGTACAGTCGCAACTGGTCTCGCTATTCAAGTAGGATTGGGCGATTTGATGGGTATTGAATAAATGCTCAGAAATGTGGAATTATTGCTTCGAATTTTACCTGTATTTACTAACAGTTCACTGTTGCTTAATTAAGTTAATTAACATAATTATTTTTTCAGCACCACCAACCTGCGTACGGAATGGACATGAACGCGCTATTTCGAGATGGGATCCCGAGAATGATCAAGGTACGGTAGCGTATTGTAAGGGATTGTGAGGTAGATTTCAGGAACACGGTAGTCATTAAGTCAACTCTCTAAGCGGTCGCGTTAGCGAGCACCGCCGAATATGGCTCAGTTGAAAAATCAATTTCGGATATGCTTCGCGCTGTTCATATCAATTGTCACCTCGTGTCTTGCCCAGTTCTTTATTCAAAGGCGTAATTCAAAACAAAATTCACTCTTATTCGTTATCCTACAACTTGTAGCTTCTTCCTGCCCTTTTTCAATGCCTATCACCAACTGTGCGATTGACTCAATTAGCGAGTCAGTATGTAGTATCTGTCCCATCCTCGATGTTTACCTCATCTTCCGTGGCCTCATACCCACTTGTTCCCTCCGGAGTGGACCCCCTTCTCTGCGTCTCTCCATCTCCCATACTCTCTCGCGTTCTCTAACCGACGAGAGATCAGGCGAAATGAAGAGAGACGGCGACCCCACAGCCCCGATGTAATCAATCTCTTACTACGTTCTTCGAGGGGTCGAAGGAGGGATTGGGAGGGATAAGTTGCCCCCAGTGGGAGTGTGATCCGTGTGCGGAATTCAGAGATCTTGAACCCCTAGAATCGAGAAGGGTTAAATAAATGCTATGACGTACACAAAATCACAAGGGTGCCATTGTACTAGAGGCATTATTTCTATCAAGGGCACTGTATGGGCTGCCCCTTCATAACAAGGACTGGAAAACATAATTCAAGCCGACAGCGCGCGCTTTTCGTGCCGCCGCCGCATGAGATATCACCTATCGACACATCGTTTCTCACCGCCTTTATCTGGGCTAATATCTACACCGCCTTCGCCCCCTTTGAGGCCTCCTTTCCTGCTGAAATCTGGCATATTTCGAGCAGCGCGCGACATTTCTCCGGGGAATTTTCGGCCGAAAGCGCTCTCCTGGTTTCGCACACTATCTCGCTGCTCTGACCTCCAAGAGACCAAGGAATATGAAGAGAGCAATCCTTGAGCCCCAACATCAACACAAATCATGCTCGCCGAATGTTCAGGCAAGAAAAAGCGCATTCTGCGGGGGAAACCAGCGGCCTGTTTTTCGAAAATCATTTGCTTTTTTCGGGAACCAGGGACCGATTTGTCAGCGTATGTTATTGCGAAGAGTTCTGTTTGAGTGAAAATTCTAGTTTTCACTCGGAAAATATGAGAACGTGAGAATTTGCGAAATATTAGAAGAACCCGGCGCCATTTTTCAGCAAAATAATTATATTATGGGGGAAACTTGCTGCGAGAGGCTAAGGGCGCGTGACAAAACATGGCCTGCGGGCAGGGAAAAGAAGGAGGATAGGAGACGTGCCTAATAGAGTTAGTCAGGGGCGCAAGCCTCTTTTCGGTCCCCTAGAAAAAAACAGGGAAATTCTGAGTGATTTTCAAGATGTAAATTCGAGTGGGGAACGGCGCATCTTTGTGGATGTGTAATCTACAACGATGAATCTGACGGGGAAAATAGAAAAAAGCAGTGAAAAAATAAATAAAAATTCATTTATTCAGTATAGGTGCGTTATTGCGTTCAGATCATGTAGGGATCAACAATTAATAAATAATAATAATAAATAAAATGTAAATTAATCAATTCCAGGTAGCTGACGACATGCACCGCATGACGAACTACATCATGGACTTGAGGAACATGACATTTGGATTGGTGGCTATTTCAGGTATTTATTACTCTATGACCATGTTTTGCAATAAAACGCAATGATAGATTTGTTTCGAAAATGGGTAAACATGAACACGACACTAGAACTGGTCGCTATTTCGATTTTTGGCCATAATTTCATTGTCTATTTTATGTTGGTTGCATCTGAACTGAATGTACGTTCCCTTTTACATTTCTAAAAAACCGTGAATGGGATTTGAGAATGACGGGGCGATACTGAACTTAGTCAGTTTTTTTTATTTTTTTCTCCAAACAATCGCCCTCAAATTGAGAGTCGGACGCGCACAGGCTTGATGTAATCTGCGCGAAACATATTTGAAATGTTAGTGCGCGATGTTTTTGATGGAGAGGGGGGAAATCTCGAATAGGTTTCACGCAATTAACATCAGCCCTGTTGCTAGTGTTCAATCAATCGACGCCTTGTTCGAGGCCTAAATATAAAAAGTAATTTATATAATTAATTTAAATATATATAATTAATATTAAAATTGGGCAGCAATCGGTGTGATCGGGTTCCTGCTGCTGCGGTTCGCGCACGGTCGAAGGAGAAGAAGAAAGCTGTCGAGACAGTACGTTGTTGATACGGTATACGGGGGGGGGGAGGAGGTACGGTAGGGAAACGGTAGCCAAAGAAACGTTAGTGGCACTATGAGTGTTCTTGGGCAGTTGAGGTGAGTCGGTGGAGAAGGAGAGAGCTGTCGAGAGAGTGAATTTGATCACAGTGAATATGAAGTTATATGGGTTGAGTACTGATCGACGGGTAACGGCAGACATTGTTATGAATTTTGAACACGGTGTTACAAAGTTTGCGTTAAAACAGGAGCACGGCTTTTCTCAATTAATTTTGTGAATCTTTCCGATTACACAATACGACAAACGCCACACCACTTATTATTTCGATTCGAAAGTCTTGAAAATGAAAAAAAAATAAAAATTACCGTTCTGTTGCAGCCACCACGAGGACGGCCCGCACAACGCCACCCTGCCGAGATACTACAACTACCAGGTACGGGGGGGGGGGTGTGGGAAGATTGATAAAGTAAAGTACTGAATCGGTTACTGACGCGCAACGCGTCGTGGACTACCCATGTCTGCCGGCTACTTTTAGCGTTGACATCACATGATCATCATATATTTGCTTGATTGTGACAGTTGTCGCTAGGGTTGCAAGTTCGGTATCGGTATTACCGACCCCTCTCGCGCCAGACGGTTAGAGAAAAATAGCGCGCGCGAGCAAGAGAGTCTAGAGAAAAAAAGGTCGGTAATTCCGCCATTTTCGGGATTACCGATCCCGAACGTGCAACCCTAGTTGTCGCACATTTTAACCGGGGAGTGCGGTAGAATAGATGTCTTTTTGCAGTCTCAGTACGGTCCGGAGCCGTGGGATCGACCAAAGTCCACCTTCTCGCACCATTCGATCGAGGAGAAGAAGCTGCACGACACGAGAGGGGTACGATAGAACAATGTATTGGTCGGGATACGGTAGTCGGCTGCTACGGTAGGGGCTTCGGATCACTGTAGGAATGGAAAAGATTTAAACCCAGAATGCTCAGCAGTAATTTAGCGAACTTTCTTCAAAAAAATAGTCGGTTGATTGCTGTGTTAGAGCTTCGAAAACGTTTCGGATGAGGATAGAATATTATTCAAGACTGGACTATTACGAAATCGATTGCAGTCGCCCGAGGACCACCGCCACCAGAAGCCGACGCCGAACGGCACGATGAACACTTACAAGGTACGGTGCAGACTATTTGCTGGCTCCCGGTGTTTCCCGGCCCTATCGTGAATTCCGGGAAACACAATTTCTATGTACCGGAGCTGTACGGTATTTCCCGGTCCTACCGTAAAATCCGGGAAATACCAAAATCACCCTATTAGTCGGCTCCCGGCATTTCCCGGTCGGATAGTAGAAAAACCGGGAAATATCGTAGCCTATATTTTCCGGTCCTTGTCGATTTCCGACTCTACTAGCAATGAACAGTTCTTGACAGATCCCACGTAGCAAGCTTCCCTCTAACGCTTCTCCTTCACCCTACTACCCTCTCAGAAACCCCAACTGGCTAGGCAGCATCGCTGCGCACAATAACGTAGGTTTGCTCGACCCTAATCGTCGTTGTTGTGCTTTTAAGTTTTCATTGCCTTCGGGTGTTCTTGAGTGACCTACCCTCTTCCTATCCTGTTGTTAGACCTATCGTAACCTCTCCACTATCCTTTACAACTTTTAATCAGACCCAACAATTTAACTTCTCCACTATCCTTTACGCAGTCATCTTTCTGACCCGTGATCTGACCTACCGTACCTATTGCAGCCGTTCGGTGGCCCAGCGGTGGACCACGATTCGTCGGACGAATCGCGTGGGATGAACGACTCATTTCCCTCGTCCCGGGCGACTACCGTACCCAACTCCGCCCATCCATCGACTACCGTACCCAACCCGATGCTAATCACGCAAGCCGCCACGCCACCGCCCCTCAGCCAGAAAGTAGCCCTATGAACTTAACCTCCTCCTAGGGTTACGGTAGACAAGGCCCCGCCCCTTTTGTTATTGATTGATTTTGCCTTTGGTTTGAACACTTGCACGTATACAATTTTGCATGCGAATGATATTGAACAGCACTTCCACACACTGTCCCGTTAGTAGCTCTGGTATTTTCCCACTGGTTCCACGCTCCAGTTGTGCAACATCAATGGCGCCGACGGGGGACCAGCGGGGGAAAATACCAGAGCGGTTGGCAATTCAGGGCGGTTTCGATTCCCGCAGCAGTAGTGACGCCTCTGAATCGCCAACGGGTTACCTCGAGTTACCGGACTCTTCCATTTCACAAACTCTCTGGCCACTGGTGAGAGATTGCGTGCGATGAAGAGTAACAAAATGATTGTTATTACGCTATTTTGTAACTTTTCAAAGTCTTCTATAGAGTATCTGAGTTGATTCGAGGCAAGGATTCAAGGCACACCATTTTACGGCACTTTCTCTATTTCAGCGGCCGCTCGAGCCGATCAAGCTCATGGTCGAGGACCTCCCGTACGCCGACACCGCGCACGATTAGGCGACAGGCGGCGTCGGACGCGTCGCCGGACGCGTCGCGCGCGTCGCCGAGCCGCGACGCGTCTGCGTCGCCTGCGCGTCCGCCGCACACGCGCACCACCTCGCTGCCGTTTCCGCCCGAGACGCGGATCGCTTGATCATTTCCTTTCATTGTTGCACCACTCACCTCTTCTTTCCTTTTTTGTTTCCCTTCGTTTCTGATTGGGGTCAAAAGGGCGAAAATCTTCTGCAAAGATTATCCCATTTCGACCTCAAATTTCCCACCCGAGTCGGCGCTTTTTCCACCGAGAAAAAGCACTGATTCGATGATGTTTTCACACAAGCACTTTTCCTCTCTCGCAATCTCACGCACACAATACGGGCCCGTTCAGTTTGCATCTTTTTCTAATTACTTCTTCTCTTTTCCGTTCCGTGAACCTCTTCTTTCTCTTCTATCAGTGCCTTTTCTTTCGTGTTTTGGTCCCTCTTGGTGCTTAGAAAACACACGTTCAACACACTTTTCCCCCCGTGCTAGACCACGACCAAACTCCGCCCCTAATTGAACCCGCCCTCTTGTATGTTCCAGGAAAAGCCGCCCGCCCGTTCGATTGATTGTATGTACAAAAGATTTTCGAAAACAACTATGACATACCCGTCTAATTCGAGCACACATATTTGTTGCGTATGAGCAGTAATAAAGCGATGATAAAGTCTTCTCGATTAGAGTCTTATGTTTTTCGACTACACGACACGCTAAAAATTTCAATACCAGCGTGTTCACGGACAATATTCGGTTAAAAACACCGAGGACGATAACAAGAGAATGATCTTTCTTTTTCCATTATTCTCTCTTGTGCTATTCTGTCCAGTATAATATCTACTAATGAATAGTTCCTGGTATTAGTACCAATATGCACCAGGTTGCGAACCTGAGATTGTCTTTGAGATAAAGACACCGCTCGTCTCCTCCCATCTCACACCCTCTGGTTGGACAGACAGACGAGAGAGAACGTAGATTGAAGAGAATCGGGGTCCTCCAACTAGTGTTCGAATATGGATAGTCGTCTCTTCATATCACATGTTCTCTCATCGGTCAGAGAGACGAGACAGACGCCCATATCGAGAGAGAGTCTCCTAATCCTCATTCCCCTAGTGGCTACTTGGCACCCTGCTGGTATCGAACAGTAATGGGTCAAGTACTCCTTTTCTCTCACTGTTCTTTTCTCTTCATTTATTACTGTCATTATCCTCTGAGTATTTGTCTTTTTTTCATAATGAACCCTTTCGGATCAAATTTGACCTCTTTTCCTGAACAAATTTCAAAGCTAAAACTCTAAGAGCAGCGATCACCGGCTGTTGAACATCTGGTGGACATTAGAGCAGGGGGATGGCTTCGCCATGACACTCCTCGCTTCACCTGCTCTCTCGTCTCTCTGGCCGGCGAGAGATCACGTGAAATTAAGAGAGTGTAATGTCTTGTAAAGCCAGCGCATCTAATTCCGCCTGATCACTACTAGTCCTCATTCACAATTTGTCTGCTGCACTATTTTCGTAATAATTGCATCTCGCTTCTTCCCACGATTTCGAAAATAGTACTCGCATGCCGTCATGTTCATTCGCGCCCACGTTTCCTGCAATTTTGTGAATTTTTTCTCAAAATTGCGCCTCACATATAGTCGCAACCATAATGTTCACCAGAGCTCTTCAAGAATATCGATACTAGTACATCGTTACTCGTTGTCAATGATGAATAGAGAGCCTCCTAATGATCGGTCTACGCCTCCTCAACCAACCATGATATTTCTTTACATTGTTGTTCAGTTCTCTTCATTAGTAGCACTCAAAGGGCTTGGACAATCATTGAGTCAGCGTTCTTTGCTTCCTTTCGGAAACTGGTAATCTACCAGTGTATTCGCTCACACTATATTATTGTTGATATGTCACCAGTCGATTCTCATCTGCCTAATAATTTAACATCTAAATAGCTCGGTTGGAATCAGCCTGTCGCACTGAATTCTGCTACATTTCGGTTCATCAGCCACACCGCACTATACTGTGATGTGAATGAGTAATACTCATTAGAAGTATCTATTCAATGTCTAAAGATCTCAGACACCACCTCCCATTGCGTAACCAGCCTGTCATCTTCCTTTCGGTAACTGGATCACCTCTTTTTTCCGCCCCTGCCATTGACTGTGAACTCACGCGCGCGTGCCGGCAATTATCCCCCTAGACTCTGGCCCCGAAAGCATTAGTGTTCATCCCCCACTTTCTTGCACCACCTGCAACGGCTCGAGTTTGGGTCTCGAAATCTCTCTTATTAGGCACTTTGAAATATTTGTCATTCACTGTAACTCGCGAACTCTCGCGTGACTGCAATTATCTCCACTTATCCCGAAAACCACATCTGGATGCGATTATCGAAAGAATATTTCAATTTTCCTGCGCACACAACTCCATCATCCTCGTTTATTGAATCTGTTCAGGTTCCCCTGTTGACAATATTCAGAGGACAAACTTGATCTGGCAGGTGCCATAATCCCTTTTGTTCCGCGTTATTCATCGTTGATCTCCGTACGAGATGCGGTATTGTTTGATTGCCACTTGTATCACATACCCTCATCTCCACTTCAGGAATAATGCAGTGATATTGCAGTTTACATGCAACTTTTACTATTTGTTTTCTAGAGTTGTCATGGCCATCCTGTATTGTATAATCTCAATATTCTTACCCATTCTCATTCTGCCACTTGTATCACAATACCCCTCTTCTCTGGAACAATGTCCTGTCAATAAACAGTGCCTATCGAGTCCTCGTCCACTGACCTCACAATCCTCTCTCTCTCTCTGTGCACTACCCGCATCTCTCAATTTCGCTGATCTCTCGACGGTCAGAGAAACACGATAGAGTGCGTAAAATGGAGAGAGTCATTACCTCTCTCTCTAATTATTTACTATTCCTCTCCCTCTACCCAAATCCCACCACCTGCCCTCCTACTCGCTCCCAGCGCATGATCTATGAATGGTTAGAGAGAGGAAGAAACAATGGGATCGCGAGAGAGTCAGAGAAAGATGGAAAAAGATGGATCATCCGTGCATAATTAGTGCCCTCGCGCGACGGGATCCTTCTCCTGTTTTTCGAATTTGCCAACCTCCAGGATCTGTGGCTTTTTGGCTTTCTTTTCTACTTCGTTTGTGCATATGCATCTTGTTCTATAGGAATTTGAATCCAAGCTCGCGCTCGCGCTGTAATCTTCCATTTTATACAGCCGATAATTGCCTATCACCTATGTTTTTAGGATTATTTTTTGTTTTCCTAAAAGTATGCCTCCTGCAGATACGGTGTCCGATGACGATGCATATTAAACACCGCTATACCGCGAAATACACCCCTAGGAGTGATTCGGGTCAATCCCTACTCTCACTAGCGCATCACTGGTATATGCTTACTCGATTGCACGAGAGAAAGGGGCAAGCAATAATTGTCGCTCGCCTGGCTATCCTGTCCTCTCTCTTCCTTTACCCCGATCCTCACTCAATCGTAAGCGCGATTTTGATCTACTCTTGCTTAGCGCGCGGATCTGGAAACATTTGCTCCCTATACATAGATGCTCTTAGTATCTCCTTTTTGTGTCAACAGCCAGTACACTGAGGCGATGGCTCTTGAAGACCGCATACCTAGCTGCTCTGATTATGAAAACGAATGTTCCAATACAGTCCTAAACGTTGTTCTGCGAATGCCAATAGTCCTTCGATGTAATGATGATATTGTCTCATCCTACATGTCCGTTTCTGGAGTTCGAAATTTGGAAAATTGTCTCTTCATTTCACACACTATCTCGCCTCTCTGACCGGTAAGAGAGCACGTGGAATGAAGAGACGATTGCTCGTATTTCGAACTCCATCCGTTTCCTGATATCTATATGAATTTGTATTTGTATCTGTTCAAGGATCATGTATATTTTCAGATCCATGTCATCTCCACACCAAGTTATCTGGATCTCCGGGCTACTGCTGGGCAGAAACATGGAGAGGTTCGAGTTTTCTTTCGTTTATTTTTGAGATGCATGTTATCGTCCATCAGGCCCGGACTCTGACCATTGGAAATATTGTTTTTGTATTGCTATATTGCCATGCGCAACCGTTAGCTTCAACGTTTTGGTTTACATCATACAGCCAATGTGAAACACAATTTGCACTTTGAAAAAAATCGGCTCGATATCAAGCCTAACAGCTACTATATTTCAGAAACACCACGATTCCCGGACTGTGCGAAACCTTTTGCTATCTCTAATAATGTTTAGAAACACCACATTCATCTCGACCTCCTCCTCGCCCTGGGAGACGGCCTTTCTTCTACTCATCCACTCCATTTCCCTCCTTGTCAATCTCTTCCTCTTCACCGCCCTGGCCATGCAGAAAACGAAGAGGAATGTGATGAAGTGGGGTATCTATTGGGTTTTGGTAGAATTTTGGTCAGAATACTATAAGGAACACAATTAAAATCATATTTCTCGGATGTGCTTTTTTGTTATTTTTTTCCAACGCCGCCGTCAACGATATCGTGAATAATTCCTAGATCCATCGTATAAGCAAATTGTGAAGCATATTTAAACGAAATCTGTAGATATCTCGAGTGCCGCGGTTAACGGTAACGTAACGGAAAATTTTATATTTATTTTTAATTTCAGAATCCGCATCTCCGTCATGCTTCTACTCCTCTTCAACGTTCTCTTCTCCCTTGCTTGGATCGCTCTCGCGCTGATCTTTGATCTCTGGCGCCCGTCAGAATCTGCCTCGGAAATGCTGGAAAAGACTGCGCCCTGGGTGAGAGTGGGGATTGAGGTGAGTAGTTTAAAAAATTGTTGTTTTTGAGGGTTATAATATCAGAAATCGGAGGAAAAGTGCTTAGACTTGCATTTGAAACGTATTTGGACTTGCAATAACAGCGCCCTTGGCGAGAGTGGGGATTGGTGTGGGAAGAATATTTTTTTTTTTTTGGAAGAGGATGGTCAGATGCAATATCAAAAATCGATTGAATAATGATTTTAGTTGCCTATGGAACTTTTTTTGTTGGACTTTCAATGAAAGTGCCCTGGGCGAGAGCTGGGGTTGAGGTGGGGAGAATAATAGTCTTTTGTTTGAAATGTGTCCAAAAATACAATATCAGAAATCAACTGAGAAGTGTTTTAGTGTTACCTATAAGAAACTCATTTGATCGGGCGAAAACTCGAGAATGCCTCTATTTGAAAAAAAATCATTTTTATATATTAACAACAATAAAAAAGTAATATAATTAAATTCGCAGGAGCTCTTCCTCACGCAAATCATCGACAACGGCATCTTTCTGTCTGGTATGGTGATGTTCGGAATCGCGTTGGATCGGTGAGTTCACAATTATTAAAACCAAAATATAAAATAAATGATGAAATATGAAAAAATGGAGTCAGAAAGGATAACAATACACGGTGCACAATTGAATAGTTCCTCAACTGTTCAGGTACCTGAATCTATTCACGGACTACTCGCCATTCCTTGATTCGTCCTGCTTTCCCTCGTTGCTTCTGATATCAACACTGTTGTACTCAGGTATTTTCATCCATCAATCGAAACTGGTGGAATACACCCTATAAAGATTTCCGCCCTATCCTCACCCAGCAATCACTGCCAGACATGATAGATTGATTGATTGATCGAATCGACTATCCCGGCTTTGTGGCTAATACCAATTGGAACAAGAAGTGCGGTCTGGGAACGGCTTGATAATTACAATACGAGCAAAAAAAATTAACCAACAATTCAATTGCAGGCGTGATTCTCGATCACCGCGTGCTCGCCTCGCTCATGGGATCGGAGACGGCGCTGTTCACGCGGTTGGTATTTCATATTTTTCTTGGAATTCAAAAATCTTGCAACTGACCATACCGTTTTTGTTACTTCAAGCGTAGTCGTCATGGCTATTGTTACATCATTCAATGTATCATAGATGCACATTTACATATTTACACCATTTCACAGGATCTGCCTCCTGATTGTGCCCCATCTTCTGTCCTTCCTCTTCTTGCTCATCTCCTCAACAAAAACTGCCCCTCCGCACGCGTTCGAGCCGCGAATGAACTCATCGTTGAGCAGGTAAATTCTTCTCATTTTTTCTTTTGTTTTCTTGTTTTGTTTTGTTTTGTTTTTGTTTTTGCCCCGCTTGGAGATGCTTGAAATTCCCTTTGCAATTGTAATAGCTGCTTATCGTTGTGCCGAAGTCGAAAACCCATAAGAGTGTCCGAAATTTTCTTTTGAGGGGAAGATTCTTCTCGCGGCAGTCGAGATCATGAGAAAGTGGTAACATTAATGATTCAGATCCTTCCCTCGAGTCAACCTGCTCATACTCATTTTGGACCTAGCGATGCGTCTCGCTTTCTTCTTCAAATTACTGGAGGTTAGAGATAAAATTACTTTTTTTCGCCAGATCAAATTTGGTTGCTTTGCAAAGATATTGCATTATTTTTTAAATTCGAGAAGGTTTCAATTACGGTAAATACGATAACTGTAGCAATCACGACCAGGTCAACTTCGCCTTCACCATCTCCACGGGATCGGTGCAGGGAGATGAGGCGGTCAAGGAGTTTCTCGAGTGGAATTTCAGGGTGAGCTATGATTTTCCATTTGCCGGTGGCTTAACCGGTGGGTACCTACCGTTTGACGTGGATACGTTTATGCATTTTTTTTAAAACCATTATCGGGGTTTGTCTTCTCTGTTTAGCAGTGAATTACGAGAAAGAAACACGAAAAGTGATATATTGTTGTTGCAGATAGGCAAGTGGCTGTACCACCTGTTCCCGCTGTACTTCTGCCTGTTCAATCTCTGTTTAGTGAGGTGAGTGTACTGTTTGATATTCGCGGAACGAAATAATCTGTCGAGCCATCTTTCATGGGTCTTCACGTATCTCAGGCATTGAAAATCAGTTGTCGGTCGCAACCTACCGTATCCCTTCAGGTACTACCGTATCCTCGCCGTGCGACTCATCGATCGACTGCAGACAACACTGTGTTGTTGTTGTTGTGAGAGACGGAGGGTGAGGGTGAGCTCTTTTCATTATTCATGGTGCTACCGTATCCGCAAGGGGTTTACAATTTCCGTAGTTTCATAACTTTCCTCGTAACTCATGATGAAAAGAATGAGTCAAAAGCGATCGTAGTTCATGAGCTGAAAATAATTGAACACATCAATATTTTTTTGCAGGTAAACTACCAGAGCGAAACACTCGCATCTATTCTGGCAGAACAGAAGAAGCGAAGAATGTTCGTCGCGTCGTCATTGCACTGATCTTTGATCTTTGAATTCGGTTTTGTTGACCATTGATCTTTGACCATTCCTTTATTCCAAAGTGTTTAGCTACGAATCTAGTCATCATCTAGTCCTTGCCGGAGAGTTGCGATTATTATTATTTTTCGATAAACATGCTTACTGTTCAACTTATCTATCAATATAAGAGAAGATGGGCGGAGACGGAGAGTGATTGGTCATGCTAGATAAGACAAAGAAAGAGGGCCTTCGCGATCGATTAACCCAACGCTCTTGAAAACTTTTCACCTTTGCTTTACGAAAACTTTGCGAATACCAATTGGCCATATCACTCGGTGAATTTTTGTTTGTGCGATGCCCTCCGTGAACATTCCGGGAATCAGACATGAATAATTTTATTAATAGATATTAAAATGTGGTAAACCGGTGGTGGTATTAAGAAAGATCATGGGAATATAATACGAATTAGCAGTATCTAATTGCACCAAATCTCCGAAAAACAAACAGCAAAATGAGTACAGATATGCAATGAGGTGTAGGATTAAAAAAAAAAAAAGTAAGATTAAAATTTGAAGGCACTTTAAGGCAATTTGGAAACAACAGAAGAGATCTTGACAGAGAGCTGACCTGACTGAACAATTTCTAAACTAATAAGAACGATAATTTAAAAAAAAACAATTATCACATAAAACTGTAAACAACTTAGAGGGAGATCTGACAGAGCGATTTTCAAATGAATATTACTTATTATAAAATTACACAACAACTGCTCGCTCGTTTTTCTGACGATCTACTAGAAAAAAATCAATTCATTCCACCATCTTCTTCATCATCGTTTGCTTCTTGAATGCTCTGAACGATCAATACATTTTTTTCAATTTATGATTATCTATTTATGTAAATTACACTAAAATGCTCTGCGTGCTTACTTTTTGAATTCGTCTTCTCTTCCGGCCCTCGCGAGATTTGAGCACATGGAAGAGCTACAATATTTTTGCTGTTGTTTTTGTTGTTGCTAATTTGGATCGTTGATTCTATCGTTGATCGCGTGTCAAATTCTTTCTAAACTACTTGATTGAATATTTTCTGGCCTTGCAGTCGGGAAGACTTTACGTGTTGTTATTTTGTCTTGCTTGACCAACCTGAGTCTTACTCAACGTTCTCAGCCACCCGTTCATCCTCTCATCATGACACAACTCCTGCGTGCACAAGCACTCAGCATCGCCCTCACTCCAGAACGCGTCCCCGTAGTCGAGCCAGAGGAGATCGCCTGAGGATTTTGACTAGAAGAAGGAAAGGAAGGAAGGGGCAAAAGTTGCTTCTCCAGGGAACTTCAGGGAACTTCAACTTGAATTTTTTTTTAAATGATACGCGCTTAAAGGATTCCACAAAAAATATCCGCGCGGTAAATGTGGGCGGAGCTTACCATTGTTTTCAGTTAAAAAATGCAATAACTGACCCGCTTCGAGGTGCTCAGTAGCGTAGATGAGGCACTCCGGCTCGAACGTGCTCACACCTCCTCGGTACAGCCTGGAAGGCACCTTTTTAAGCTTAAATTCAACGACTATATTATCGTTTTGCTAACTTTATTGCGAGAAAACCATTTACATTTACATTTATCCTGATTCAAGGCATTGTGCCTGCAGGGGGAAGCATCATTAGGGAGGGGATTGGGATCTTCGTACTCAGTATCAATAATGGAAACCATTCTCAAACGCATAATATATTATGTCGATAAGATTTTTTCTCGTTCTAGTGTCACTCTAGGTTTGAACCAAATATTTTCCATCTCATTAATGATGGACACTTACTTCATGAATTCACAATTTGACGCCTTCGAATGACAGATTCGTCCGGCCGAGTTGCCTTTGTGCTGCGGCGTCAAGAGCATGTACGCCTCATCGTCGTCGATGCCCTGGAAATGTGCCCTTGCTTTTAGTGAAAGTGGGCGTGGCTTGTGCGTTTGCTCGAGTTAGTTGTATGTTGTATTGTTGATTCAATTTTTGAATCGGAACTCCATCGGTCCGTTTTTTAAAAATATTACTCACACAAAACTCCCTTATCCAGTTCTCGGCGCAGTCGGCGCATGTGAACGCCCAATCCTTGTTCTCCTCCGTGATCTCCGTCTCGTAGATACCCGTGAAGATAACGATCGGCTCGCCTGAATTAAACTTAAACTTATGGTTTTACATATACGTATTCATCAACATATATATATATATGGTAGTTCAGGAGGTTGCATCATTAGGAAGGGGATCTGCGCACTCCTCATGAGCTAGCAAATGAGCTATATGAGCTAGCAAAGACTTCTTCCAAACTTCTCAAACTCAGCTAATCGATGGCTGAATAGTTTTTGTTCTACAAAAAGTTTTTCAAAAAAACAAAAAGCTAGTTTTTTAAAGAAATTTTTCAAACTATAAATAGGATCGTTTTATAGATATTTCCAATGTACCTCTCGCCACTGGTTCCATCACACGCAGTGCCCAGCCCATGTTGGTGAAGTGGACGAGGTGGAATCTGAAGGTAACAATTGTCTCACATTTTCTTCACTTTCAGTGGCTCTCTATCCCCTATTTACCCTCTGCTAACTATAAACTACCAACCAACGAAGGAGACTGTGAATTTGAAAAGGGGAAGAGTAACCAACTTGAGCTTCCGATACTTGACAATCGACGGGCACTGCTCCTTCCTCTTCTGGCATTGGCAGTCCTCGCAGCACTCGTACACCATCCACTTTGTGTCGGTAATGAACAGCTCCTGCACCTTACCGTCGTGCTGTAACGGGAACAGTTTCCATATTTATTCAAATATCAGGGTTTGAGAAATGCAAATCTCAATCATCCAGCGGTATTACTTATTAGTGTATAGTTCACCAAGTATCAAGTTGTTACAATCGATACTCGATTGTTTAACAATTAAAGGTTCACTCAGAGCAGAGTATACGACATTCACTCACATAGACCGACTGTTGCATGCACACGCACGTCTCAATCCGACAAACTCCCTCGCACTGACACTTGATCTGGAAGGATGGATGATGAAGTCATACGATTATAAATTCTCGCTATCTTCCTACATCTCGAACCTCCTTAAACGTTCCTCTTTAAACGAGTATATATGAACATATATATGATAATATATATGAGTATGAGTATATACGAGTATATATTCTATATGTACCAGTAATTCTGAAAAGTCTTCAGTGTGGGAAGGCAAGCCCATGGTATGAAACTCAATCACTCACCATGCACCTCTTGGCCTTCTCTCGGAGATGCTCGGCTTGAGGGCTCTCCTCCTTCTCATTGGTGGAGATGAACGTGTAGGAGGGGTCGGGATTCTTAAACATATTAATTGTTTTTTCATAGCCCAACAGTGAATCTCGGGTTCTGGGAACTCTAAGCGATAATGTTGAAGGTGAAGGCAATTTTAGTCATAAGACCACGCCAGGTGTGACCAACTGGTGAGGACAGCTGTTATAATGTTGAAGGAAGGATACCTTTGCTCTTTGCATCTCGTTCGCCACTCCATTTCCATCTTGCACGATCACCGTCGGTTGCCGAGTGGCGTAGCACTCGAGCGGGCCCTGACTGTCGTCCATCTGCGAAGGATATGGATAGTTATTTAAGAATCAGTATTTGGAAGTATCATCAAGTATGCAATTCTAACCACTGTGACGAGGTCGTAGGACAGACTGCCATCAACTTTTCTGGGAGTACTGAAGGGGAAGCCTTCCTGGAAAGATCAGCTATTAATAAAGCGCAGCAGCCTTCCTTTGGTACATGTGGTTGTCAACCAGCGCTAGAGGAACTCTCGTGATCATCTTCAAAACATACAATGATGTACTTTGTGTGGTTTCCTGGAATCGTCTTCCCTTCGTACTTCAGACCCCACTTCTTCTTGATTGCTTTTCCATTCTTTAACTTCTTCGCATCCTCTTCCTCCACTAGATCTCCCCTCTTGTGCAGAGATTTATACATTCGATTCACGCGACGCTGAAATCGACTGATTTTTTATATCAGTTATCGACGCAAATACGATGGCAAATCAACATTGGACTTGGAATTTAGAGTATGCTATTGCAAAAGTGTAAACAAGTGTAAAAATATCCTGCGCTAAGACAATGAGTTCTCTATACCTTCAAAGAAGCATCGTCGTTCTTGGTGAACGTCATCGTCACCACGACACTCTCTTCGCCTCCTGAAAATATCGAAAGAATTAACAGCTGTTTCCCTCACTCCATTTGTCGCTTCATAATATCCTCCGTTCTAGTTATATCTCATTTTCCCCTTACAGACATGTCTACTTACAAAGAGCTATTCATTTGAGTAAAGAATACGAAAGAAATGTTATTGATTCGTTCCTTTAACATAGTTCCGAAATTATTTCCGAATTATTTCGTCTTCAGCCTTGTCACTGAAGGACTTCACTCACTTTCCCGTCTCGCCCTCTCCAACTTCCTCAGTAGATTCTTTACTGTAGTATCTTGCTGATACCACAGCTTCCGCTCTGCTCTTAAAAAACTTTGTTTGCTAACTGTTAATGTTCAACAGTTTCTAAAGGATATTCGATTTCTAAAGGATTTTTTCCTCAAGGAGGACAAGTGACGGATACAATTGAAAGATGAAAAACGTACGCATCCTCCGGATCCATGTAGCACCGCTGCATAACTTTCTTCTTTCCCTTCTTTCTCCCAATCTTCCTCTCTTCTCCAGTGAACGGAGACTCATTACTTCTCGAGCTCCCGGATAAGGAGTTTGCCTGAAATCAATAAATAAAATAAAAAAGTAGGGTCATCCCGATATTCGGGGCTCTGTCTTCATGAAATCACTGCTAGGCCAGTAGGATAAATTAAATAGCAACAGAAATATGTTCCCGACCTGTCGACTAACGATATTGCCCGCATAATCCAACCATTCGATGCTGTCCGATTGCGAATCCTCATCATCTGGTATCGCGATGTCATCTGAATTCACGATTGTCTTCTACACATAAATTTCGCAAAAAAATCCTGTTCATGAGGAGAATCAACGAATCCGAACTACCTGGACACGAATCGTTCTCACAAGACATGACGGCATTTGAGGGACCGGGTTGGTCACACGGATCGAGTACAGCATAGGTATTGTCTTCGTCAAACTCCCTCTTCACGCCGATACCCCGCCAACCCTCGCGGTTTACTCGGATAGAGGTGCTGGTGCTTGGAGGTGACTGAAATGAACACAATTTTAAGCTAAGACATGCGTGTAAAAGAAATAGCTTCGAGCAAAATGTAATAATGCTCTACCATGATTGTCGTTGGTAGCTGGATATTGATGGATAAGGATGATTCGGCTCTGTTATTCACTGTGGACGCAGCTCCGGATTTCTGTTGCTTCTTAAAAAAACAAAAACATCATTTATGATAGAAGTGGTTCATTTATGTGTCTACATTTATCGACAATGCTCTACATATTTGTCACAATCTTTATTATCTTTTTCAATGCTGTAAATGAATACGATATTGAACCAGTCACCTTCATAGGAGAAGGAGTGGGCTCCGATGAATCGTCGCTCATGTGATCACAATGTGTGGGCACGCTCCTTCGTTGCTGTGGTCGCTCAATTTCATTAGGGTTTTTCAAAGGGTTAATTCGCAGACTGGGAGTTGAAACCGGGTTTCCCATTTTAAGGCAGATACTCTTCATAAACTGTTCTCAGAAATCGATAACTTCTCGTAAATTGTTATCGCTTGGTACTCATTGCCAATGTACGAAGGAAGTTATGGATTGGGAGATATGAAGTTATGGATGATGGACTAACCTTCTTAGGTATACGGACGGGTGCAGGGGAGATATCTCTCATTGTGGCCATCAGTCCGACATCTCTCCCTCGCTGAATTGATGATAATGCTCAAATTGTTACTGTTAAAGTCTCGTTTGTGATTCAACACTTTATTCGAGGTAGCATAAGATAATGTACAGGCCGGGAGTCGAACCGGCGGCTTCCGGCATGGGTAGGTGGAGATTTCTCTGTTTTTTGGCCCAAGCTACGACCGCTCTGAATGTGGCGGGGAGAGGGAATAAGAATGACAGGGAATGCATATTCGTCGAAAAACCAAAAAAAACAAAGAAGTGCTTGCAGGTGTTCTACCACTGTGCAACAATCCATATCTCACCTTCTCCAATAATTCTTCCGTCCACTTTATCAGATCCGTTTCAACAGTGCTGAGCGGCTGTCGATTACCTACGAAGAGATCGATTGCGAGTCGAGAAGAGAAGAGAAGAAGAATGGAGAAGAATAGAATAGCTCCGTCCACCAATTCTCAGTGAAGTTGTCAGCAAAATTTAGATCTTGGATGAGTGCAGTAGGATTGCAACTTCGGTATGAGCCTTTCTTAGACACACTTTCTGTCTTTCTCACTTTCGCAACAATGCCGAAGCTGCAACCCTAGAGTGCTGCAAGTTTATGATCTGGAAGAACTACAACTACATTTCATTCTCTAGCAACCGAAAGGCACTTAATCGCTCTATACACTTTTACGATGTATTATAGAAAACTTTATTATCTATTTTATTGTAAATTATAATAAGAAGGCTCTCAGTTGTGTTCCGTCATTACATTAATGAAAAAAACACATTTCCAACTGAAGGTATACCGATCATTTTTCTCATGTACTCACCTAATCGCTCTTTCCACTTCCTCACGAAGAGATCACTTGCGCTCTTCACTAGCAGTAATCGCTTCCTTCTCTTCCACTTGATTCTGAACACATTTTTAGTCTCATCACTCTTTTCTCTTACCTTGTCTTCTCCCTCGCTAGGAAGAACTATCGTTAACTTGCTCGTGCATTTTTAAAAACAAAAAAACTCACGGATTCTTCTCGAAGTGCTTCAGTGCTTCCCTGACCATATTGTACAAGCTCATTTTGAAGTTGATCTACAAAGACGAACACTGATATCCTCACCGAAATCTGATCCCTTTCACGCAGGGTTTTTCATATCAGTTTGATACATTTTGCTTTGGTGGCCACATTTTGAGATGTTGAATATTGGCATACTTACATTATTCACTGCTACAGGCGAGACGATCAGAATTTCCCTCCGCAGAGGATCATCCAAGAAATCGAGGACGAAATCGAAATTGAGACATCTGAAACTCGAGAAAGATTAATTCAATATTGAAGTTTAATTCTCCCATAGTAGTCTAGTGTCTGAATGCATCCCCGACCCCCTATTCCTAGCAGTCTTTTAGAGCCACGTGGTGAAGAGGTGACAAAATTGTGCCCGACCCATTGTAATCCTGTCAATCATCCCATCCTATTCTAGACATGGCTTCGCAATAAATGGTACGCCAGGCGAGAGCATGCGATATGATGAACCATCCTTTTCATCATAACTCACTCCTTGATGAGATCCTTTAGCTCTTCCACATCTTCATTCCATTCCGGGCAGCCTCCGATCCACAACGCGAGCTCTTCCGGTCGAGCAGAGATGTCCATGGTTAGCTGCAAGAAAATATTTATTACCCACTGGCCAACGAGGACCTCTTTCATGTTGACTCGATTCAAAATCCCGTCTCGGTTTAATTACCCAGTTGTGGCATACCGATTGCGTAATATCTAATCTGTCCTGAACAAGCCGTGCTAACCTGGAGTCTCATCCTCATTCCTTTCGGACTCGAGAGTGAGCTCCACGCATTATTATCGATGAATCGTCGCAATGATCCGGGATGGAAGAATGTCGCGTCGATGTTGCCCGTGCCGAACGATGATTGAGCCAGTGGGATGGACTGAATAAAATAATTTAGACTTATGAATAATAAAAAAATTGAAAATGGGGGAGGAGCCTCGATATCCTAAAAGATCGTTGAAAATAGAGTGTTCGCAAGCAGCTCACAAGTAGAGGATCATTCAAAACTAATTAATTGAGTGACACACAGTAATAATTATCACTTGCACGACTGAATAGATATATTGTATCTTGTAAGGCAGGCACGTGAAAAATTTAGTCACTTAAAAGTATGCTCTCGTTGCCCAAAAGAGAGTTCAGAAAACACAAAATAATCAATTAATCTTCTTTAATCTCACCTGCACAACTGGGCCTCCATGGACTTGGAAGATGGTCATTAACTGCTTCTCTGCCTCTAGCAGTCCGATCGGATCTATAGTAAGGAAGGCTTCACATGAAATAACTCTCCTCATTCTCGTCTATCTAGACTCACTAAGAAATCCTTCTTGCATCGTTTCGACAGGAATTACTCATTGCAACAAGAAGGAAACATTACCGCCTCGAAAAACTCAACACTTTTGTTCTCTTAATGTGTGAACAAGGAACATGAGAGTACAACGGCTTTACGATTTACCTACCATCGTCAAACACTTTCGTGTTCTTGAACTGTACGGCCAATGGAAGGTCATGATCGGGAATGTTGACCACCTGAATATTAATTAATTAACTAGTTATTTATTTAATCATTTAATTGTTAATCAATCCACTTCTCGTTTGCATTCTTATCTATTCGTTTCTCGATGGAGGAGACTCATGTTGTGACATTTCCAGTGTTTGTTTAGCGAGCGAAAAAACTCTCCCCTTCTTCCATAGTCACTAGTTTGTCACTAATATAGGGGAAGTTAGGACATTGGCAAAGTGTCTCAATAATAGAACAATCGTGTGGCCCTCTCATTACACAAGACATTCTACGTGATCAGAGATCAAGGGGGTAATCGTCCGATCACACCCTCATTGTCAGTGATTAGAACATTGATAAGAGTGATTAAAGGGGACAGCGGGAGACTGCAATCCCTACTTTTGCTTCTCTTCCCAGCTTCTCTCTCTAAGGCCATGAAGAATGAATATGTAATTGGAATACCTCGCCTAATCAAGACTAAACGAGTAATTTTTAAAGTATTCAGCATATTCCTATACAATATTATTGAATGTTATTTGTTCGATTTCAGCAGACAGTTATAGCGACGCGTCTTATTCTCCAACGCCTCAACAAGAATGCCTTTCCCGCCCAATTTGCTAGCCATGCGGTTCAATTATTAACAGAATAACTCAGTAATACGAGAGAATATATAGGAACGAACAAGAACTAACCTCGTCCAATGGATAAGAAGTCCTGGAGCTCATTCCTTGGTGGTTCCTTTCCTTTCTTCCTACTTTCTTCCCTTCCTTCTCCATTCGACCGACACTGGTCACTCTCTTTCTCTGGCCGCTCTCTTCTCTCTTTCGTGACAGCAAAAAGAGGGACAGAGAGAGAGAGAGAGGAGAGTTGCGCGAGCTAGTGAGAGTGAGGAGACAGCGAAGAGAAGTAACGGACACCACTGGGTGTAAGGAGAGCGTGCTCCAATCAATCGATTGATCACCCGGTGGTGTAGATTGGAAGATTGGAGAAGAGACACCCTTCCACTCCCTGTTGTCGCACTATTTTTTAGCCTAAGCAATCAACCTATTCCCTGAACACGAGAGAAACTGTTGCTCCAATCAACAATCGATTGATAAATCCGTGTTGTATTTCGGATTGGAGAGTTGTCCCCCAATCTTCTCCCTTCTTCTTCCTTCGTCCCCATTTTATCCCTCAGAGAGATGCTGGCGGGAACGGATGAATAGACATATCCTAGACGACCAGGGGGGGGGGCGATGTGCAAGGGATGGGAAAGTGTATAGATGGTCCCGTGCATTTGGGGGGGGGGGGGCTTAAATGTCAGACGAAATATGCCCGAAGGGAATTAGGAAACTTATAGGCGATCTATGAAATCACGATAGAATTTTCTCAGTTTCGATTAGAGGTAATTGGAAATGCTGTTTCATGCATGATCATTGATGGACCATTCCTTTGGAGACACTAAACCGTCTTGAAAGCAATCAATTTAGGGAAGGAAAGTCAGAAAGATGAAACTATCTTGGGTTGCAGATTCGGTATCGGCAATCCCGCGCGAGAGAGGCGATATGTGATACCGCACCCTCTTTACATGTCGCCTCTCTCGCGCCATAATAACGATTTCGATAACGAACATTCTTCTTACTCACTTTTGGTTTATTCGCAGGTGTCCTAATCACTAATTAATTGAAAGCAAACACCGTAAAGGTTGGTCACGAGGCGCCATCTTCTCTTCAGGGTAATTGCCGAAGGAAGCAAATGTTAGTCTCAAAGAGGGAACGGAGGGATCGTCTGACTCTCACCATTTCTCATACTCTCTCGCTTCTCTGATCGACGAGAGATCATTTCGAAATGAGAGGGTCAGACGATTGTTCAAGGTACGGGTTAGGATAATCTGAAGTCAATTTCGTGGTGATGAAAACGGACATCGAAACCATCTTCTTCTTCCTCCTTATTTCCGCGTGATCTTGTTCTTTTCAAAATCGACAGTTTCTTCAATAAAAAATTTCGTTGACTGAAAGATGAAAAGCAACGTCAGCATTTCAATTTAACTGCTTTCCGCATATCCCTTTGAATAATAAAGATGAAATAGAAGAATTATATTTGCCACTGGCACTCCTCTAAAGAGCGCGTCTCTCATTACTGATTCGACCGACTCCTTACCTACACGAGTTCGAAATAGGGTAATCGTCTCTTCATTTCACGCACTCTCACCGGTCAGAGAGACGATAGAGTATGTGAAATGAAGAAACGATTATTAGTACTTCTAACACTACTCCATCGCTCACTATGATGAATTGCCGCTTATAGCTCAAGTCGAGGGATAATACTAATGATGGCGGTCTCGGCGACTACTTGACTTTGAGTAGTGCAGCTAATTGGCTATCAGACACCGGATAAATGTCTGTGCATCACGAAGGAATATCTGCAATCCGATATCTATCTGATAGTAGTATGATACTTTAATTTTGGTATTCATAATATTGGTATTAATAATATTGGTATTAGACGTTAAGGGATCAACTTTCCATCTGTATTTTGACAGCTGACAGTAAATCAGCGTGAGATGTAATATCATCGCGAAAACAGCTAGGCGATATCGATTGCGCAATCACATATCTTTACAACGGAATACCGGTAGTCATTCTATTACACTCTCTGTAGAATAACTGATCATGAATACATAAACGTCTATGTTAAAAGCTGTCTTTTGAGAGAAACACAAAACTGTGTAAGAAAACATTCATAACTCGAGGCGATCATTTCGTGAATTTACACGATTCTCCGAAGTCCCTCTATCTATCGCCTGGTTTCTTCAAATCCGTTGCTGGACGAAAGGATCAAGAACCAGAATCTTTCCTTTGCCCATTACGTGATGTTTTTGAAAGGAAACGACGCTTAGATGAATCGATTATGAGAGGAGAGGACTCGAAAGTCCACCGTCGAGTAGTAACGATCTGAAGGGAACCCTCAACGGTCTTCGGGGGTACTTTATGTCTGATCACATCTCTATTATCTAAACAACCTAATTTGCCTTGACACGTGTTGATCGATGGCTCGACCTATGAGAGGAAGGAGCAATCACTTATCTGATGGCCTTTGGCGTCCCTTGTTCACGCCTCTCCCTATGCTCTCTTTCTCCCGCATCCCTCCCCCTATCCCCAGTGGAAGAAAAGAGGAGCTAGAGAGTAAGCGAGAAGATAGAAGAGAGTCAAGAGAAAGAGAGCAGAGTGATGGAAAGGTGGAGGAAAGGGGAAGACACTCTCGTACATTCAAAACAAGCGCGCTCGTGGCATGAACTGCACTCCGCTGGACAAGGTTTGTTCTTTGTTGTTGTTTTGATGTGTTGTTGCTTTGGTCCACTTTCGCTTGCTACCTCTTCGGCGTAGAATTTAAACGGGTAGGTCAAAAAGTGATTAGACGGCGTAGGAATAGTTTAGTTGTGTTTTTTGTATGAACTGTCGGGAATGAGCTTGCGTGTTACAAACGTTGTGACTTCTTTTTCATCACTGACCTCTCGCCGTGTCACTCACAAAGCACATAGAGACAACGTTCGCTACATATTGAGCAATCAATCACTTTACAAGAGCGGGTTTACTGTTATGAATCTTTTCTCGCCAACTCTCTTTGAGGAAACAATTAACAATTCTTCTCTAGACCATGAGGAGAAAGCTTTTTTTTTACCTAGCGCCCGTCATCTTGTAATGGAGAAAGGAAGTGAATGGAAGAGGGAGAAAGAGAGGAGACCATTAATGGCTAGAAGAAACTCCCGGATGCGTAGATTTCTAGCGGAGATTGGGAACCTCCCAGTTTCTTGGCCCAAGGAACGACAGGTGGGGGTTGGGAATAAGAGACGAATAGAACACCGAGACAGCAAAATATCGACAATTTGGATCAATGGGTTGATGCTAGTGAAAAGGCCACTCAAAAAAAAGAGGAATACTACTATATACCCTTTCATTTCAGTTCGGCACAATCCCCCATGGTAACATTCCTCTCACAATGCGATTCCATGGAACTAAGGCGTTCTATGATGGTGAGGCTCTCGAATAAAGAGACTATTCGACTATATTATTCACCTTGGAGTGCTTCAATATAATGTGTTGTAGGGTTACATGTTCGGTATCGGTATTACCGACCCCTCTCGCATCAGACTGTTAGAGACAAGAAATAGCGCGCACAAACGAGAGAGTCTGTGTCGGTATTCCTTACATTCCCGTGATTATCGATTTCGAAAGTAAAACTATAATGCGTTTTGAATTGTGAACAACCTCGAGCGTTAGCTTGATCTCTCTCATCATTCCTTTCCAGATGTCGAACTCAAGGCAATCTTCGAGGAACACGGCGCAGCAGCCCACGTAAGTTATATTGTCATCGCTTCAATTTTTCCATCTGGACACCTTTTTTCGTGTCTTTTCTCTCTCAAGAAGTGCTTAAATTTTTTAAATATTCTTTGAACTCTTTTTGAACTCTCAACACTTTTGCAGGGTCCCACCTAGCGTTGTCTTATGACTGTAAAATCGCTTGACGGGATACACCCATACATTTTTGCACTTGCAGGTCAGGTCGTTCGGCCTCAATGTCAACATCACTTATTTCCATCCCTTTTCCATCTGTCGATTCATGGCGAACGACGGAGCAAAGGCGATCGCTTTACGCCGACGAACGGATTTGGTGAGTTTTCGAGCAATTGTCTGACTCTCTTCAATTGTCGTACTCTATCGCCTTCCCTGACATAGGAAATGAAATTTCTCTAGCATTCTCTGTCTTGACCGCGTTTGCTTTGATCGATTATGAGCTATAAAAGTGATGAATTAGAGGGTAGCTAAGTTAGGAACGAGAATCGCTAACGGCATGGAATTACGATTTCTCCTTCCAGTTGTCCGTCTCACTGGATGATGATCTCGCTGAGGCACTCTGGTTCGGCGGCGGTCCCCATGTTAATGATGTAGAGGAAGGAGAGCGGTTTAAGAAGCACGTTGTCGCGTGAGTAATCTTCAATCTTTATCCTCAGTAGAGTTTGAAATACAGGTAACAGTCTCTTCATTTCACACACTCTCTCGTCTACCGAGCGGGCGAGAGAGTGTGTGTAAAAGAGACGGCGGTATCATTTCTCGACCTCTAGTCAGTAGGTTCGGCATCTGTACTTCCAGGAATGGCTTTGACTCTCTTTTTCCCGAGACTCCCTCATTCTTGTCTCTAACCGTCTGGCGCGAGTGGGGACAGTAATCCCGATACCGAAAGTGTAATGCTATTACCTAAAGATAAATATTGCAGATTACTTCAATCTGCTGCATGTTCAGCAAAAGTTAACGTTTTCCTCATCGCTGAACTAGATGTGAACAGAAGGGAATTGATTGTCCGTCCGTCACCATCCAAAGGAGTATGTTACTCAACCTTTCCACTCTCAGTCTCCTCATTAGCAAGAGACTGGCAATCTCTCTGCTGTACGGTTGATGAGAAAGTGTACGATATGAAGAAATCTTTTCTTGCGCAGCCGTCGATTGAAGGGTTGATTTGTAAGGAAATAGTTACTCCATAAATGTTTGCAGAAGAATCCCACAGTGAATTTCGAAATCACTTCGTTCTTCTCAGCTCAAAAGAAGATTTTCATGAGCAATCCGTGAGTCGATTTCCTAAACTTTTTTTTCCGTTAATTACTTAGTATTCAGTGATTATGCTCAATTATATAAAACCGTTTCTCTATATTTATGCCATCCTAACAATAGATCAGATTTTGATACTTTCGATACAGAATCAAATGGAACAACGCTCCTCGTCCTCTTCTCATCAGATGCGCGGACAGTACGTATGTGAAAGAATGGATGAGAAGAAGGGGTGAGCGAAAGATATTTTTGTTCATCTTTTAGTTCACGAAGAAGGTATCCTTGATAGAAGAAACATGAGCCTCCTTGACAGTCTATCGATGAAGAACATGACAGTATGGATAATGTTTCAGATGACAGATCTCCTCTAACGGACGACGAACAGCTGCTGATTGTTGAGACGGACGCTCACCTTGGAAATGTAAGTGAATCTCGTTCTATGATCATTCTCGTCTTCGGAAGCTGTGCAGTCCCTCAATTCGCACATTCTCTCATCTTTCTAGCCGGCAAGAGTGTATGCACAATGATGAGAGGCGCGAGCCAAATTCACATCACCCCTTGGTAGTGATCGACTCTTGTATGCGTATCATCATGCAGCTAGTGTTCTATAAATATACAATCACATCAACTTCAACTCTCGATAACCTTGCCTCTAGGAAACTCCAGTCCCTCCAGTTCCTGTAAAGAAACCAGACTATGAAGTAATCGTGATCGATGATGAAGAAGATGACGCACCGCCTCTCAAAAAGAGCAGAATGTCGATTGAAGAGAAGCCGGATCAGGTATCGCCAGTATCTTCATTTGTGTACCACAACAACTACAATTTATCTAATAGGCAGGGTTCAAGGCCTGTTGAACGATGACATTTTTCGCCTGGAAAACAATATTCGTATTATCTTCTCCATTCATGCTCAATTCTAGCCAACCACCAGTGCGCCTGTTGCTCCTCGGTCTCCCGCCAAGGATGACGTCATTAACGATATGAACGATGGTGTGAACATTGAAGATGCTGTTCAAGAAGCCATCGATGAAGTGACTAATGAAAGTGATGATAATGACGAATCAAATGCGTTGCATGTGGACGATGATCCTCAGGATGATTTCCCTCTTCAGGTAAACCAGATTCGGAATGATTACCTTGCTTGAGACGAGAATATCGTTATCTAATCCCATCACAGGAACGTTCAGACAACATTTCCGATGAGGGGCGGTCCGAATCGTCATCCATCATCTTTCTCCCTACTCCTTCTCCTCCGGAGAGACGAGATGAGGTCAGTGATGGTTCGACTCTCTTAGTATCACATGCTCTCTTGCTTCTCTGATCGACGAGAGTGCATTGTGAACTGAGAGACGAGATTGTTCTTTGAGGCGCAGAAAGGCGACAATCCTCAAGGAGCTGATCATTCTGTTAACGATGGATCAGATCTGATGAGCGATGGCAATCTGGATGATTCACTCCCCGATCGGGTAAGGCAGGGCACATCGGTCAATCACAACTGCTTATTTCACACATGAGCTCTGAATTATGACTGACCATTTAGTTGTGCAACGGAAATAAAGTGATGATGTACTCAGATCGGTGGAACTCATGATGACTCCGATGAACCACTGCTTCCTGCTGTGCGCAACGATGAACCAGCAGATCAGCAATGTGTTCAGGTACATCTACCTGATCGAGTTTAATAGTTAGTATTTTGTGATAATTTCAGCCATCTTCCCTCGACGGTCTGTCAGCGACAATGGACGACGATTTGCCGAGTACAAGTACCGGCCATCGTGGAGGGCTCGAGCGTGTATCCGCGGAAATAGAGAAGGTGTGCTGTCATCTAGCCCAATGATTGCATTACCATCACGATCTTTTGCAGAGCAAAATCCAGCATGGAAATGACGCCATTCCAAGTACAAGTGCGGCACATCGAGGACCATCCGTCATCCCAACTTCACGTACCTCGATCGCATCCGAATCAAAGAAGGTACGATTAAGGTCGCAAGAATGAACGAGCGGGGATAAGGTTGCTTGCATACAGTTTCTATACATTTACTTTTTTTTAAATCATTATAAAAATAGGTTCTTATAATAATGCAGACGAAGGAAGGGGAGATGCAAGGGTATGTCACTCTTGCACGTCGAGGCATGAGTGCGATGAGACAAAAGAGCAAACCCTTCTGGAAATATGTTGGCCATTTTCCTTCTCTCGCTCCCTTCTCTCGCATTCCGTTCACCCTTCGTTGACCATCTCTTGCGCCAACTATTCGGTGTAGGAATTGTGTATTCCGCCAACTATCAACAAGGAAGACCTAAAGAAAGATGGTGGAACGATCTCAAACGGAAGATAGGTTCTGATTGGTGGAGTATTGATGACGAAGAATGGCTCTCCCGCCTATCCTGATCAGCGCCTAGAAAGCGATACTGATAAACTCATTACTCATTTTACTCATTGTGTATTCCAGGCGTACAGTGTCAATTGGAAACGGCGAGCGACTTGCCTTCAATTATGCAAATTCGCACTTGCCACCAGCTATCCAAGAGCACTAACTGCGACAGAAATATACGAAATCGTTTGGTAAGCAAGCAGACAGACTGCTCTGTGGCTTCAACAAATATTTTTTTCAGTGAGAATTGCCCGGTCTATCTCACATATGCCAACAATCGTCTCAAGAAACGTATGCACGCTGCTATGAAGGGATGTAAAGATATCGTCAGAACTAAGGATAACGTTAAGATTGAGTATTCTATTCGTAACGAGGAAACATGGCAGGTTATCACATTTTTACAAAAAGTTATTTATCGTACTTCGAGTAACGGATTAAAAAAATCATCGCGTTTAACAATGCATTTTATAATTATATATTTTGTGCTTACGCAACGTAAAACCATACTTTTAACAATGAAAATTATGAAAAATAAGTGAAAATAGGAATGTGTCGTACTCAAAGTGCCTCCCACTTTTGCCGCGGTTTTTTTTTGGAATCCGTTGCGCGTGTACAATTTTAAAAATGTGACCGTTGGGCATCGTTCAACAGTATTGAAAATGTTCTATACCCATCACACACTTATCGCAGTGCTTGAAATGGGAAACTCGTGCGTTAAAAAAGAATCGATTTATTGCACAAAAAAAAGAAAAATATTTGAAAAATTTGCAGAAGTTGTTGCGGGATATTGCGTCGATAGTGCAGACTGTGGCTGCTTCTCATTTCAACGATGTTGATGAACGTGAACTGTTGAATCAGCTTTGTAAAAAAGTGCGGGCTGACAACGAAGTCCGACCGGTTAGAGCACTTTACAATTTAAAAAAATCCATTGTTCTCCGACACATCGATTTTTCTCTTCTCTTTCAATACAAAATAGTGTCCTTGCAGAAACATATGGGACTGGGATATCCTGAAATGGTGGCACTGGCTCTGGATTGCAGCCCGACGGCAAAGCTGCCAGTCGAAGAGATATACGAGTTCATTACGTGGGTGTGCAAGTAGCTTGGTTAAAGAAATTAAAAAAAAACTTAAAAAATTCCTGGGAGTCACGGGAAAAATAAAAAAAAAACAACACGAAAAAACTTTTGATGTCTGAAACAAACAGTTAAATTCACCTCTTCCCTTGCAGAACAAACTTCCATTCGGCAATCGTGCTTTCAAACTCATGGAAGAAGAATGTTCGACACGCCCTTTCCTTCTACAAAAATACGAAGTTTGGGTTGGAGGAAAAGCCCGAGACTCAACGCTGTAAACGATTCGGCGGCCCCGCCGGATTGTGGTATATTCTACCTGCTAGCTTGGACAAGGTTAGCCTCATTCAGTTTCAGTTTGCAGCTTCAAATGTTTGGACAGGGAACGGAATATATCATATTATTTCAGCTGTTAAAGATAATAAGCAGATATCGACGTATTTTCAAGTTCTTTTTCAGACCCGAACGAAAATAGCGCCGTTCCGTCATCTTATTGCGGCTCCACTGCCTCCACCTACCAACGCGTCTTCTTCGATGAGCAGCGTAACGAAGAGCTATCCCGAATTGTCCGCGATTCTCAGTCAACGACCCTTTCAGAATCATTCGAATTCAGTTCACGCTGGATCACTTGGTCATGTAAGCAACTGATCAACTGTGTTTACTCACTCCTAAAGAGAAAGAGCTATTCAAAATTGGATAAGAAATTAGAACTGTATAGGAAAATTCCAGGCAGAGAAGCAAGCGAATAAGAACTCGACGACTTCTTTCAATGGATTTACTGAGGAAGTTAACGAAATGAGGACTGAAGAAGGGCGAGTGGATCAACGTTTGGATCAACAGGTATCGATTCTTCAAGCCAAAATATTCGTTACTTGTGTTCTGTTTTCAAAATTGTTTTCAGATCCAAAACGAATACAATTTGTTCCCTTGCAGAAACCTTCTTGCAATGCCAATGCCTTGACCTACCCCATCATGATAGCCCTCGAACTTCCACATGTTCCAGGCCGAGACGAATGCAAATCAGCCATCGAAAATCGCTTCCACATTGGACGGAAATGTATCGAATGACGGGGACGCATCTGCAGAAGACGATGAAATACTTATACTGGAATGCACTAAATTGTTTGATGAGGTAGAGACCATTTTTGCATTGTTGCAAGTAAATGTGACTTGTTGTTTATTATTAGCCCCTTTTGATATTCATAGTCCCCCCCTCGTTGAACAAGAATCCATTCATGGCCGAATCAACTAAGGACATTTCAGATCTTCAATTGTGATGATCGTTCCGATACTGATGAGGAAGAACTGGAAGATGAAGACGATCAAGAGGAGGAAGAAGAGAAATCAATGCCTTCGTGCGAGGAGGTATCGTTCAAGGAGCATCAGACTACAAATGACTTGCACTTTTCGGGTTGCAGTAAATGAGTACTATCTATGTAATCAAAATTAATATTTAAAAAAAAGAAAAAAGTATGCATCAAGATATACTTTTTTGTCAGCAACACCCCTCCAGTTCTACTTATCGTAGCGATGAAGAGCGAATGACCGAAAATGGAGAAGAAAAAGAAGAAGCAGAAGGATATGTGGAAAATAATCTTGATGATCAAGATGAGATTGATTTGGCTGAACCGAAGGAACGCCCCGCTCTCAGAAGATCGAGAAGATTTGAGCAAGCCAATAGGCAAGAGGGGAATTATGTTGAGAAGGCAGATGAAAAACAAGATGAAGTATGAACCAATGATTTCATGGAAAAAAACTGAATATATTCATCCAGGAGGAAGAGGAAGAATCTCCCGAACTCAGGAGATCTAGAAGATTCGAGCCAGCGAAGGAGAAAGATGATGAAGAGAATGAGATTGAAGAAGAGGAGGAAGATGATGAATCTCCTAAATCATCTGATGAGGTATGGAAGATAATGCTCAAAACGATTTACAATTCATGGGTTTTCAGAAAGATGATTCGACAGCGCTCAAGGAAAGCCCATCACTAAGGAGATCCAAAAGAACCAGAAAGAACGGGTCTTCAGAAGAAAAGGTATGAAAAACAAGCGATTTTTGGAGACTAAAAGTGTGACAGTGATATGATTATTCATAAATGCTCTCAACAGAAACAACCCACGGCCCAAGATATTGAAGACTTGTGGATCAACGCTCCCGTGACGTTCAATCGAAAATACAAGGTAAAATACAATACTTATTCTTTATTTTATAACTACCTTATATTACAGATGTTGCTGGAGTACCACGAGAAAACGAAAGCGGTGAGAGACGCTCTTAAAAATGATGTAAGTAATGATAATGAGTATCCGACTGTATATTGGACGAATTGAACGTTCCTTTGCAGGACAAGGCTGCGCTGAGGGAAGCATACGCTGATCTGGTAAGGAGATTTACGTTGGTCGCTATACCTTCTTGGGTATAAAATAAATTCTAAGCATTTACAGATTCAAATGCGTCTGATCCGAACGATGGGAATCTTTGATTTCATGAAGGAGTACGGTCACCGTCATCCGCGATTCGACCTTGCAACGAACGATCGAAACAATGTAAGAAGCTGCATTCTAGTCTCAAACAGCTACTTTTTGTGACAATGTGTTAAATATAGTCTGAAATAATTAGTTACATTTCAGGAACGAGCCTATCAGCGGTCGATTGCTTCAGTCGCAGAAAAGTAAGTATTTTACGAGATTTTGCGAAATTGGAGATCGTATGCATCGAAATTCTCCCAGATGGAACGAAGCCCTGCCTGACTCTATTCAAGTATACATCTTCGATTGGACGGGAAAACGGAGCGGAGTGAAGGAAATCAAGAATGTCGAGGTATGAGCATTTCGTCATCGGTTCACTTTTTAGCGCCTATTTTTACCTCAAACGTGTAACAGAAGCTATTATACTAAATTATTGAGAATATTCCAGTTTCTCAACGAACTCGTTCGTTCGCCTGAAGTGCAAGCACTACTGGCCAAGACGAGACCGTTCAAAGGAACATTGTGAGTGGACAGTTTGAATATTTTCTAAGAACTAAAGCACCTACAGTTTTTTGAACTGTTTTGGTGGTTTGTATAGTTTAAACTTCATTGCAGCTGCCGCAACTGTTGTGGGCACTCGCGTAATAACAGCAAAGATTTGGACGTTTTCTGCTGTCAGGTACAATTCAAGTTTCATTCAATAGTTTCAATCTCTATGCCGATGTTATCTGACCACTTTTTGTTTTTTTCTATATCAGACGCATTACATTCATCTATAAGTTTGTGTTCGCCTCTCCGACTAGCTCGTTGTAAGTTATAACACAATAAATTTGTATTCAGATCGGACTGGAGGAGCATGCGTTCCTGCGCTTTATCTGCAGTAGGAAGTGCGAGGGAACGGACCAGGAGAAAATCGATCTGGAGGTTTGTACTTTGATCAACTGCAAAACAAACCACACGTCCCCAAACATTTCTAGTTTTTTTTGAACAAATGTTTGAAATAAACGTTATCGATGTATAGCAAAGTTGATTGACTGTGAATAATCAATTCCATTTTTCAGAGCAAACGTTCCGTACCGATCGGCATCTTCCGTAATCACAAAACGGGATGGTCCGTGAGAGTTCTGACTAAATTTGCCAAGGATCAGTTTGTGACGCAAGCGCTCGGAGAGGTGAGAGTCATCTGTCGTTTTTACTATTTCCTTTTTTCTCAAAAAAAAACCCCTGGCATGTGTAAAAACTCGTAAGCTGTCCAATTAGATGCTCGTGGCAAAAAAATAAGCTTGTCGTCAATTCATTAAGGTCAACAACGGCCCCTCGGAGGATCCCGACCACGATTTCCCGATGGGATATACCCATCCTGATGGAGAGACGGAGTTGGTGATTGCGTTAGGAGAAAAGGTATATCTACTTTCAAATTAATGTTCTCCACAAACGTTTTGCAGGGTAACGAGGTCCGTTTTCTCAACCACAGCTGCAATCCGAATCTCGTCGTCACATCGATGATGGAAGAGAGGTAAAGATATTTATCAACAAATCGTGCTTTGGTTATCAGATTTCCGTCATGGAAACTATGGTGCCTAACTCGAAGTCGGCATTTACCAAAGTAAACAAGGCCAAATAATTGAGAGCATTTTCAGGTACGGCTATTGGTACTGTCGGAAATACTTCCACGCCAAGCGGGAGATCCTTGAAGGTTTGTTTTGAGTGAATTTTGCGACTCTCCCGCATCACCTTCGCCGATACCTGAAAGATTATGATAAAACCAATTAAAAATAATATTTTCTTTCTTTTCAGGCGAAGAAATCACCTTCGATTATGTGGCTGGCAAGCGGAGGTTGGCTAAAGATCTGGAGATTATTAAGACCTGCTTGTGAGTTTGATTTGAAGCGTTTTTTTTAAAAGAATATATTGAATATAAAAATATAAATAGAAAATAACATTTTTTCAGCTGTGGTGCAGCCAAGTGCTACTGGAAGACGATAAGAGGATAACCAATTCTCTCCCTTTTCACTATTTCTTATCATGTTGATTACAGTTGTTTAGTTATTTCCAATCAATTTTAGCTCTATTGGACAGATTTGTTCTTAGTGTATTTACCGTTTTTATACGTTGACATTACATGTGTGAGACAGAAAAATAAGCCAAATCTGAATGTTTTCACGAGTTGATTTGTTCGTAGTGTATTTACAGTTTTAATGCATTTTCAGGTGATTATTGTGTGATATATAAGCCCAATCAGGATGTGATCCGAATCACGAGTTTGAATTTCTTTCCCTCTTGTCAACATCTCAAATTTCCCTTTCTTGTCGATAAAGTTCTTCTGCAAGCTGTCTGTTTTCTTGCACGACTTTTACTGTGAGAAGTAATTTTTTTAAACTGAATATGGGAAACCACTTATCTTTCTGTGTAGTTTTGTCTGGTCGAAAAAACTATGTCCATTCTTGGTTGTCGGACATCGTGGATGGAGATACATTCTCGATACGCGAAGATCAATCAAAGATCAAGATTTTTTTCGAAAGATCAAATCGACGCCGTGACGCGTGTTCTGGCTTCAATTATTTCGTATCATTTTTCTCCATTTGCCCTCTGGCTTGGCTTAGCATTGTTGTTCAACGCCTAAGGAAAACAAAAAGTAGAAAAATAGGAAATAATAAAATTAAATAAATCGTAATTGAACTTCCGCAATGACTCGAAAAAGCAATCGGATTGCTGAGGTTAGTTTTTTGTTTCTCTATTTATGCAAAATAATGTTATTTCAATAGTACTCGGTTAATTTGAGCCTGAAAGTTGAATTCAGTAGATTACAATGAATTCAGTAGATTCTTCAATGAGTACTTCTCAATGAGTATTTTCAGATTAAAAAAAACTACAAAAATACTATATTTTTTGTGTCTGTCTGTCCGTCCGTATGTGGTGTGTATGTATGTGTCGCTTCACGCTGTGTCGCGCTCCGGAAAGCAAAAAAAAGATTCAGATAACAGCGGAGGATCCTAACCTCGGATTCCGCCAATTATGCGCTCTCGCTTTCATCAGCAGCAAGAAACAACATTTGGATGTGAAAAGCGTCTCCGAATTTTTATCGTAAGAATATTAAATGTTTTTTCCACACCTTGACATATTTAACAAGGAATATTTAACATGGCTAACTTCATAAATACGTATTATTCAGTGAGACCTTTCTATACTATCGGGATGAGTATGGAAGTGAGGACAAACTTAAGAGGAGAATTCGTAAAACATTGGAGAAGCCGAAGAACTTTAAAAGGATCGTTGTAAGCAAAACTAATGTTTATTATAGCCTTGATCCCGTGCTTAGGAATGAGGTAAGCAGAAATACGGTGATATTTTCTTTCACATTAAACCTTGCAGTGTAAGAAAGAACTGGAACCTTTCCTCAAAGCTATTGAACGATGTGAAGCACAGAAAGAAAGTAATGAAGACGATGACGTTGGTGAAGACGCTGTATCTGAAGATAGTGAAGGTATTTGATGATCCCAATATCGCTCACTTTTTTTGAATCCGTTAATGCCGTATTCAGATGAAGAAGAAGAAAACAGCATTCATCATCCGAGTGAAACTGAAGATGAGATAGAGGGAGAGATCGACGGAGAAGATCATAAAGTGGAAAACGCAAAATGCCATAACACTTCAGTGTATGCGAGACATCCGGCGGATCAGGTACATCCCGGTTATGATAATTGTTGAGTGACTTTTTGCCACAGAACCTCGACGAAGAAAGTGAAGATGAAATAGAAGTAATCAATAACATAGCTATGGTCAAATGCTCCAAGCATCCTGCGGATCCGGTAACAGTTAAAAATTAAAAATAAAGCATCTAATTTCAATGTCAGAACCTCGAATTAGAAAGTGAAGATGACGAAGAAGGCAATGAAGACGAAGACGAAGACGAAAAAGAAGATGAAAATAATAATAAAGCTATTTTCAAATGTGACATGCATCTTGCGGATCCGGTAAGTTTTGAATCTGATTCCAAGCGAACATTCTTAATAAAATTCCAATCTCAGAATCTCGAAGAGGAAGATGAAACAGATGATGACGAGAACAATGGCGGAGAAATAAATGCGGTCGAGGATGAGGATGAAGATGGAAATTCAACTGTCGACCAATCCATCGAGATCGATGTATACAACGTTTCTTTTGCTTAACAAAAGATATATTTTGTTCAGGGACAAGACGATTCTTCTGTCACGATCAGGGTCGGTAGCCGCGATGACTTCTTCTTTGGCGTTATCGGTGCAATGATTTCGAAGAATGCGGTAAGTGATAGTTAGATAAAAATATGTATGTGATCTACTTCCGTATAATGCGCGTGTTAAAACATATTAATAAATGTGATTCATCTGTGATTCTATATTTTCCAGCCATCAACGCCCATTCGGCGTGCGGTTAGGACGTTCGCCTACCCGAATTGTGACCAATCTCCCGTTGCCGAAGTCCAAGATCATGAAGCATCGGAGGTTGACGAGACGCACAATGAGAACATTACGAGAGATGGAGATGAGACTATTGACATCGGGACACTCGAAGACTCGTGGGTTAGAGAGGAGGTAGATGATGATCATGAGGAGGAGGAGTGCGATGGAGAAGAAGATATGGAGGTGGAATACGATGACAGGCTGACTGAAGAAGTGAAAGCTGGGGTTGATGACAACAACAACTCATCGATGGATTCAACTTTGAATTTAACCATGGATTCTACTTTGGATTCAACCTTGGATTCAACTTTGAATTCCACTTTGGATTCAACCTCGGTTTCAACTGTGATTTCCACTTTGGATTCAATCGACTCAGTTGAATACATTGATGATGACAAGGTAAGACCAATAATTTTGGACAGCGTCATTATGGGCGTTGCTGAAGAGGTCTCATCTAGTGTTTTTTTATTTGAGGAGATGAAGGACCCTATTCTCAGTGCCGTAGAAAAGTTTCATCTCGCTAGACGATATTATAAAAATACAAAGATGGAGTGTAAAAGAACTGAGAAGAAGGCGGACAAAATCAAGAAGAAAACGACTAAAAAGAAAAAAAATTTAAAAATTTTGAAAAATGGTCAGAAAGTCGCGGAACAAGAACGAAAAATGATAATGGAAGAAAAAGTCAAGATCGATCTGTTCCTCAAACGAATGTGAGCAGTTCAAAATAGACCGTTTAAAACTTAATATTTTTCAGGGAAAAGCGGAACAAGATCATGAAAGACAACCTGGTCACAGAGACGCTGGAAACGATGGTAAAAGACAAGACGAGAAGTGAGTAACAGATAGGGTTTTTATTATAAACGGCCGTGGAAAGGTATACGTAGTAGAGAGAAATTTGAAGAAATAATATTGAGCGAAAATAATCTTGAGCGAGATATCTACATTTCAGAACGTAAGCTCTTTCGACGTAAAGAATACGATGAGCTGACACCGTCTGACGAGCGTATCATTAGGGTAATGATTTCTGTGATTTTGTTCCGTGATTTTGTTTTTGTGATTTTGAATCATTTTTTTTTTCGGTGGAAGGTATGCTAAAAGCAATCCTAAAGTGAAGGAAGGGGTCATAAAACTGTAATTAAATTTGATTATTACAGATCCAGCGGAACATCTTGCGGAATACTGACGAAAAAAAGGAGAACAATATAATCGGCAAAATAACGAAGGAAGGAAGCTCAAGAGGAGATCGCATACGAGAACTAATCATAGTAAGTATTATCTAGACTTGAAGGAGTGATATTGACACCTCCTCATCTACACTATAACACAGAGTCTTTCTGCATGATGTATTAAATTAATTGGTTTTGAAAATAATTTTTATTTGTGAAATAAAAAAAAGTTCAGAACGATTACGCCTCCATCACGCCGAAGAACTATGTCAAAATTGGAGAAGTACGCTTTTTAAAATAACGATTTGCTTTATCACTGTTTTTCTGTGGCAAAAATAAAAAATTAAAAACAAAAATAAACTTCAAAATACTCAAATTCAGAAAGAAGACAACTGTGGCACTCTCCAATTTTACGACTCCAGAGCGAAAAATTCCTTGAAATCTGGAAAAGTGAATATTAAAAATGAATAAATATTGTTTGAAAGTCATTCTTTAGAAGCCGGAAATTAAATACAAGTTTATATCCAAGAACGAAGAGATGAAAAATTATCGAAATGAACACTGGAAGAAGGCGAAAACATACCCAGTAAGCAAATTACTTATTATTTCAGGAACATTTTCGTAATTTTAGGACTTTTGCAACTGTGATCCCGAGATTGGCTGCTTGCCCAAGACTTGCGCGTGCATGAAGCAATCTGTGCTGGTGGGCTTATGTTCATAGGTTTTTTTTGTAAAATTTAGGCAGAATCGTTGGCGAACCTGAGATTCACCTGGTTCTTAAATCATCTATTGCAGCGCGAAAACCGCGTGCTGAGTACGCTAAAAACGGAGAAGAAATACTCAATTGTGGAGTGCTGCGAGAAGTGTCGATGCTGCCGAGGTACGTATTAAAATGCTAGTTATCGGGTATTTGTTTCACTCACTGTTTAGACCAGAGAATGTTGGACGATGAGGAGACGGCTTCCCATATTTCAAACTTTATCGTTAAGGCAAGCAATCCGTCGGGAAGAACGGAAACAAGAAGAGTCGACTTTGTCCCTCCATTGTGCAGTTCCGTCAACTCGAGTGCGTGCACAATTTTATTAAATATTTTATTAATATTTTTCTTGAGTATCTGAGCGTTTGCACACCAAGCAAAGGATAATATTATTTGAAACAATGAATTAATGTTATGCTTGATTGAGAGCTCACCCGAGCTAAAGCAATACAAAAAAATTATGATCATCAAAGTCCTTTCAGAATTCACGCAGTATACACGGAAGCGATGGGCTTCGGGCTGCGGCTCATGCAGCCGGTGTCAGCTGGTTCCTTTTCTTATACTTTGAAATTTGGTTGTCGCCTCATATTCCATTGCAATGTGAAATATAGAGACGAACGAATATCCGTATTCCCCCCACTCTTTCGCCAGAGTAACGGTAAAGAATACAGAATGAAGATGCGATAACACTTACTCCGAACTGTAGGACACAAACGTTTCTTACAGGCGAGCCAATCGTCGAGTTCACGGGCGTCCATCAGAACAACGTTCGGGGCGATCTGGTGATGGACTGGGCGTACACGACGATGAACTCGGATGAGAAGTGGGAGAGAGAGCGGACGGTATGTAGTAGAGTTCGGAATACGGGAAATCGTCTCTTCATTTCACACACTATCTTGACAAGACGGGTGATGGCAAAGTATAAAAAACAGCGACCTGTAATACACACTGTAAAGGTGAATTAACTTGTTGGGAAAATTAGTGAACGCTCCACACGCCTCTAACGGGAACGGTGTTTTTGCAACTTTACTAAACAATTACTAGCGAGACGTTTATGAGAAAATGAGAAAAAAGTAAATATAAAAATAAGATATGTGTAATTTAGGGAATTAGCAAGCGCGGCATCTATTTCGTTCTGAATCCTCTCCGAAAAGGCAATAGCGCCCGCTACATCTGTCATTCGTATTTCCCGAATACGGAATTTGTGAGGTTAGTTCTTTTTATTGCATTTAAAAGGAAACCACCTGAAAAAAAAGAAGAAACAAAGAGAATTAAAAAATAATAAAATAAAATACAGATGTTACCGAGGCGGCATGAAGACTACGGACGTGCGGTCGATTATTGTCGCAACAGAAGACATCGAAGCTGGTTTGTCAATACGATTTTGAGATATATTTTTGAGAAATTTTCGATTCTGCAACAATCGTAAACTTCTTTTTCTTGTGCACTGCCATTATAAATCCCATTTGAGCATTGATGAATAAATTATTATTACTATGATAGAAAAGGTAATTATTATTTTTATTATTATTTTTTCGCTGCTCTTTTTTCATTTTTTAAAAAATAATTTTAAAAAGGTTATGTAAAAACAAAACGTAATAACTAAAGGTTGTGTAAAATAACCATCACCAAACGTTCATTCAGGTCAGATGCTCTACCTCGACTACGGCAGGGATTTCGGCATCACTGAGGAGGGCTGCCTCTGTACGCAACTGCTGTGCAACCCGATAGTGCGGCAGTTCTTCCGATCTGTACCGGAAAAGGAGGTAAGCAAATAATATATTTTAACAATATATCAATTATAAATGTTATCACTTGTCGGACCGAATTGCTGTTTCTTGATTATTTCATTACAGGCTGAAAATCTACTAAAGGAGCGGATGCTGGTGAAGCGAGCGAGAATGGCCGAGGTTAGATTTTTTACTTATTCCTTAAAAATAAATATCTGAAAAACAACGAGAAATCGTAAAAACTAAAAGAATTATACTTTGTTTTCTTTTCCAGACAAAGGAAGATGTGCTCAGGCGAGTAGCTGCGAATCAGTTTAACCGAAGAAAGAGTTTAGCATGAAGTATTTTTATAGCATTTTTTTGATCAATAACAGTGCTTTTGATAGTGATTACATTAGAGTTCATAATCTTTAAAAACATATTTTATTCAATAACTCTTGAGATAGGTAAAGGTAAAAAGGTGTATCCATGTCAAGCGATTTTACAGTCATAGGACAACGTTAGGTTAGACGGACTACATACCCGGCTGTCCAATGCGTTCTCGGGTAGCCTTGCCTTTCGCAACCGGAGTCGCTACCAATTTACCGACCCCGGAGGGATAGCAAGGCTTGGTTGGCCTCGGCGGGGGATCTCCTACACGTCCACACGGAGAACATCTCGATCTCCTCGCTCTTTCCCGATCTTCTTTACGCATTTTCATCGCATCCCTCTGTCTCTTCATGCATTCGCCCTCTGTCCTGTAAATGAGTAATTACTATTTGTTGTACTTGTTCACAATTTGTTGAAGCCCATCGATTGAAAAAAATAGGCAAAGCTGCTGCACACCGGCAAGACCGGGTACTGTGTCTTGAATCAACCTAATCAATACACGATACTAAATAAAGTAATATACTAAATAAAGACCATATATATATGAATTGATTGTCAAAAAAGTAACCGAAAAAGCAACAGGAATACTTAGGCTTCTAGGTGTCTGAACCTGATTTTATTGTCCAATAGAAGTCTTTTCTTTCCGTAACCGGTCTTCAAATAGTAGAAGCAAAGTAGATGCCTGAAATTGGAAGGGAAATGTGGGAGCGAAAGTTGACTAACGTTTCAGTGGGGTCGAAAGAAGGTTGTTATCAGTTTGTGAAAGACATGAAACTTTAGAAACAATAGGAAAAAATGAATGATTCAAAACATAAGATCAATCAGACAAAGATGCGGAGAGACACTGCCTTAAATGATGAAAAGCTTGCCGGAAGAGGAGAGGAAATGAGAGAGGTTGGATTTCAAGTCTATTCGGTTCCCCCACACTCCCACCGGCTAATATGAAAGAGCCAGGTGCGCGAGTGGTAGAGCCATGATTATAGGGAAAGGATAATTATTGAGAAGTAGCTCTCTCCCAATAATTACAAAGTGCTGGTTGAATTGAGTTGAATTGATTTCGGGAAGGATAGAATTGCGAAAGAGATGTGGCTGGAAATAGAGGCGGTAAACGCGACATGATGAGAAGGAAGAATGAGATGGAAGGTTGAGGTACACCGTTTTGCTCTCTTATGTAGGCGCTCATATCCCTCAATAATGAAGATGCGGTGTGGAATAAGACAATTAGAGGGAAGAGAAGGAGGGTAATGATTGAGAATTCTATGAGACTAATAATTATTGATATAATAAGCTCATGGCCTCTCTAACTTTGATGATAGCCTTACATCCTCTCAGGGGGCATTGTGTTATTCATTTACGTCTCAATGATTACAAATCAATAAAATAGTTTATTCATTGGAGAGTCTACGATAAAGCAGCTAGTAATATGCAAGTTATAGTGATACAATGTCCCTTAGATACAGATCAACCGCTTCTTTAACGACTGCAGTGAGTTGAGGGCCTTGACCTGCAAAAAACACGGTTAAATAGCAATATCTTCCACGAAAATATTTTGCAAGAATACATTAAATTATACCTGTTATTATTGTATGGTGATGAAGTTGTTCACAGTCGGATTTCTTTATGGTTCTTCTTATCAATAAATATTCCATTTCATAGGTGTTTTCAGTCAAGTCGAAGCAGTGTAGATGCCTATGATGTCAATCACCGGTCATCAATTATCGTAAATTTGGCAAATGATAACCGTTTCAGTGGGTTGGCATGCAAAACATCAGAGACAAATGCTAAATTGGTGATATAATATAAAATACAATTGCTCGAATAAAGACAGGAATCCAGACGAAAAAGCGTGAGGAGATGTAGTGCTTTCGACGATGAGCAAATGAATAGGTGAGAGGGAGAGAAGGCAAGGGTGTGGTGAAAGCTCTTTCCGCCGCTTCCTGCACTCAATCAGCCGCTGATTATCTGCAGGTCTCGAAATACTGATCACTGTCTCTTCATTTTCCACACTCTCTCGACACTCCTACCAGTGAGAGAGATCGAAGAATGAAGAGATGATTACCCGTATTTTGAACTCTGCTAATTGGAAGGAGCCTGGTGCGCATGAATCTGAGAATAAATTTTAATAAACAATTGTTCGCTTCTATGACGGACAGTGCACCACGTAAGTTATCGTTCGAAATAGGTCGAGGTCAGCACGTGCACAAGATAATTTCGACGTGAAGTTGTGTCTGTAATGTACTCTTTCGCAACCGGAGTCGCTACCAATGTGTACTCTGTACTGTAAGTGATCTGAACATCAATATGTGCTATGACGATTGGTCGGGGTTACCCGATACATTTCAAGTTGATTAATTACTTAATTGCGTGGTTAATTGTTTGAATATTTTTTTCTACGCGAATAGCATGGCATAAAGATTATGTTACCTACCTGGAGAGACGAAATGAATGGAAAAATAGAGTGCTCTTGTTTGAATTTGACTTGAATTGAATGAAATCATCTTTCTTTATTTTTATTTGTCTGGACTAATTCAATCAGCCATATTCTAATACAATCATTCAATATTAAACTTTCCAACATTCGAATGCCATATTCCCCGTTTATCTTTCTATTTGTCCACACTAATTCAATCAACGCATTCAATCATCCTATTCTCTGTCTCCCCCTCCATCATCCATTCTCTTCCTCCTCCCCTCATTCATCACTTCTTCTCTCGCGCTAAAAGGTCTCTTCTCTTCCTCCTCTTCCAAGGTATCCCTCCTCTCTTCTTTCTACCGTACCCCTTCTCTTCTTTCTGCCGTACCCCTTCTCTACTTTCTACCGTACCCCTTCTCTACTTTCTACCGTACCCCTTCTCTTCTTTCTACCGTACCCCTTCTCTTCTTTCTGCCGTACCCCTTCTCTACTTTCTACCGTACCCCTTCTCTTCTTTCTACCGTACCCCTTCTCTTCTTTCTGCCGTACCCCTTCTCTACTTTCTACCGTACCCCTTCTCTTCTTTCTACCGTACCCCTTCTCTTCTTTCTGCCGTACCCCTTCTCTACTTTCTACCGTACCCCTTCTCTTCTTTCTACCGTACCCCTTCTCTTCTTTCTACCGTACCCCTTCTCTTCTTTCTACCGTACCCCTTCTCTTTTCAGGATTCTTCACCATCGTTCGCGTTTCTCGGAGGGAATCAGGTGCTGATCATTCTACATCTTCGGTGAGGAATCTACCGTACTTTACATGACTTCGACACTTCCCCTGGAGAGACCACAGTATCCCAGGTGCCTTCCGTATAGATCAGAGTAGGCGAATCAACTAGAGTACGCAATATGAGTCGCCGTCTCTTCATTTCACGTGGTCTCTCACCGGTCAAAGAGAAGAGAGAGTGTGTAAAATGAAGAGACGTAGGCCGATATTGCGCACTCTAGAATAAACCGTATCTTTGGGCTTTACGTACACAATTTACGGCCGTATCCCAGAGGTGTACTTATCCAATTGAGTGGTTCAGATGGGCTACAGTATCTCAATTAAATTCACGACCCAATAGAGTGAGGTGGGGGGGAGGGCACCGTATCCAAGCAAGTACCATATCGTATCGAAAGAATGGAAAAATACAACCGTATCCCAAAGCCTAACTGTGTGTGGGGGGGAGGGGGGGACTGGACTATCCGTAGGCATACCACATCCAATGGACGTGAACTATGCTATTCCAATTGCTTATTAGGGACACGTGTCACTATCATGCCTACATAATTGAGCAATGTTTTATTTCAGAGGGCCGAGTACCTCCAGCCGGCGAGTTGGCGACATCGACAAGGAAATAAATTGAAGAGCACGAGGGGATAACTGAGGTGATTGTGCTACGTGATCTATTTATATTGAAGTGTCTGGAATATTGTATAATCACATCTAAACCGAACACAATTTCAGACCGTCGTCTCACATCAGCGCAAAGTCGGCGCATGCAGATCTCTGATACGATTCTTTTTTTATGTGGTCGGCGTACCGCTTTCAATTTTTGTGGTCACATAAATAATAAATTATGTGGTCGGCGTACCGCTTTCAATTTATGTGGTCACATAAATAAATTATGTGGTCGGCGTACCGCTTTCAATTTTTGTGGTCACATAAATAAATTATGTGGTCGGCGTACCGCTTTTTATTGGTCGACGTCATGCCTGTGAAATTGTGATGGCTCATTGATTCGAATTGGTAGAACTAGATAGCATAAAGGAAACAAATAAGAAAGTAAAATTTGAAAGAGAGAAGACGAAGAGGAGAGGACTGTTGACGATTTAGTGATGTGGAGACATAGTATCAGAAGAGAGCCCTAGGTTATTTACTAGGGTTGGCTAAACGAGTTTAACGGACCCGTAATGGGGCGCCTCTCTATTACGGGCCCGCTACATCTGGGCGAGGGGAGGGAGAAGGTACCGGGCCCTCTACGATCGTAGCGGGCCCGTAATAGAGAGGCGCCCATTACGGGCCCGCTATATCGTTATCGTTATGCCAACCCTACTGTTTGCCTTTTTTTCTACCTCTTGCTGACCCCAGTTCTGTGACGGAAGTTGGGGGAAAATAGAGAGGAGATACAAAGGAAAGACAATGATAGAACACATATTGTGCAACAAACAAAGAGATGTGCATCAATACTTTATCGGATGGTCCACAAATCGCTTCCATCAGTCGTATCCAGGACATCCTCTAACTGGTCCAGGTCCGTCCCCAAGCGTTCACTGAAAAGATCTCATTTCACACTGTTTCTCGTCTGAGACGAATACTCGTTTTCTACTTTGTTGATTGTGACACTGAACACGTGAACGAAATCGAAATCTAAAAAAATGAACGAAATCTGCGGAGGTGGAGTTTCGATGTGGGTATTGACCGAGTAGTTTGGGCTTTATTTCTGGCTTATAAATTGTTTGAAACTCTGCTGATATCGATATCTTAAAAAAAGAATGAACGGAATTGCTCACTTGAATAACATTTTCATTTTGTGCAGATCTCATTCTTGGGTTTGCTCTTGCCCTTGAAAGCTCGCCAAGACAATGTAGATGTCTATAGAAGGGAATTTTTTTTCATAAATCTGAACTCCACAAACGAAAAGATTATGATAAAAAAATCGGCACGCGCCTCACTCATTTTGAAGTCTCTCTTACATAACAGATGAGAGAACATGCCTAATTATTGTCACCATTACGAAAGAAAAGCTATGATAATCAAGAAGAAATGATATAATCGGAAATTATTCGGAAGGACGACAATGTAATAAAAGAGAACGTAAGAGAGAATAGAGGCACTGTTCCCTGCGATAATTGGGGTGTTTTCGAAGAGCCCAGGTAGAGGGAGCGAGAGGAGGGGTGACCGGTCCTGCTCTGGCCATCAACCGTGATCTCTCGCCACAAGGCAATTAATTATCTCTCGCAAACAGTGTTCCAGGAGACATATTAGTCCGAATATAGGATCAGACCGGATATTCAATCGAAAATGAATTGTTTATTGTTTCAAAAATATTCTTGCTAACAATTGGTGAATAACAAGATAAATGAGTGTGAAGATCAACGCAGATTCACCCTGAGTGAATGGACGAGAAGCAGTCGATGGGTAGAAGTGACAGAAGAACAAAGGGCGATCTCGTACTGTGGAGTGAAGTGGTTCTTCTTCGAATGGACAAGATGGGAAATGATGATGATGACTTTGGGTGATGCCGCTTTCCGGAATTGCCTCTTCTCCATAGTCGCGGAGGCTGTTCTGGAAAAGTTTCCTATCGCGAAATATTTTTATCCTATTTTTCGCGCGCGAAAGCATTCGAATAGCTAATTAATTAATACCAGACAACGTTGTTGCAACGAAGCAACAAGATTTTGATGGTAGATGGAACACCCGGTGATCGACGCGAGTGCGCTCCTGGAACGAATTATTCAGCCGTCTCTCCATTCCGCGCGAACTCTCGCCAGTCAGACAGAGCAAGGAAGCATTGTCAATTAAGAGTCAGGAAAAGCTGAAACAAACCTGGACGCCGGCCTCCTCATTGCAAGCGGCATGCCGTTCTTGCCCCGTCGAGCCTGCAAGGATTGTATATCTGAGAAAAATAGACGAGATGTTATATTCGAAATACAGCACCTCATCTATCGGTACGCCATAGATGTCTCGCTGCGTGAGTAGTTCCATCGAGGCTTTGCCTGCGCGACGTTCATGATATCCACGCATCTGATAATGAGGAGAGGTTGTCTTGAAATACCGTCTCTCAATTCACATACTGTCTCGCAACTCTCATCGATAAGATACATGTTAGATGAATAGACTGTGAACACATGACAAATAAAGATGGGAAATGTGAGATCTAGCCGGTCAGTAATTTCAGAAGGAAGGAGAAGCAGTGTAGAACATGGGCGAGACGGCTGGTAGGATCATCCTCCTCCTCCTTCTCCTTTACCTCATTGGCCCGGCCTCAAGAAGGATGGCTTTCTCAATTTCCCTTGCTCTCTCGCTTCTCTGACAGACGATTGATCATTGTGAAATAAGAGGGTCAGGCGGACTGCTCGGTCCTCGCGAGTTGCCTTTGATTGCCGCACCTGCTCTTGCAATTGGTTCTGTAATGGCCAGGTGTGGTAAATTATCTCCCGAATTTAGCTGACACGATTCATACACGTTCTGGCAAGTAATTCATCGATTTTTTACGTATTACTATTGCAGAAAACAATAAATTTCTGACAATACACCATAATTTCAATCCCAAGCTTGTCTGAACTGGGCGAAATAAGCATCGGCTGCGCCCGTAGTATTTCTTACAACGGCAGCGGATGTTGACGAGGAAGAAGTCTAAACGGGATTCTAATTTCACTACTATGATCACATATATGTCAACCTTTCCTCTTCTGAGCCATTTGATCAAAGACAGCTGTAGAAACTCCCGCCTGACTAGGGGATGCTCCCGAAGTTCTCCAATGAGGTAGACCGCTCGGAAACTGTGAAACAAAATGCAAATGTAAAATAAGTCATAAAATCTCCCACAGAGCAAAGAAGAGGTCATAGAAAGCGTAGGACAGTAATCGAGCAAATATCCACTCTGTTGGGCCGTACCTGAAATGCAGCAAAATCATGAAAATAAGCATGGATATTATCAAATATTCTTTCATTCACAAATATTCTCTTACATATTGAAAGCAACAAAAAGGAAGCAAAGGGAGCCGATAGCTGCGGCTGGAATCATCACTTTCAGGATGTACTGAAATATATATATTCGAATGTTGAAAAAAATAGTTTTTCTGAACTGGCCTTCAACAACAGCACATTTTCCCTGATTTGAAACGATCTTCCGACGGTATAACTTCCGACGGAGATATTTTTCTTGGACAATTTCTCCAGTTGCCTCATATTCTTCGAATAAATTATCATGAAACCCTGAAATTAAGAAACACACAAAAGAAAACTATGAAATATTTTGAATTTAGTTAACTGAAACACTCAGCGACAGCGCTAAGCCATCATACGCTATGCAGTAGATGAAACTCATTGAACCTGAATGGAAACATCTGTTTTGAAGCTTTAAAAAATATTCATTAATTGCCAAAATCGTTACCACTTAGCCAAAGTCCGGCGTTCGTGAACGCTATCATTAGATTGAAAATTTCTGTCGAAATAATCACGAGACTTGTCGACGTGGAACTCTTTTCGTACCTGCGAATTATAGTGTTGAAAAGTATTGGTCGAGATCGAAATACCATTTCCAGCGATACAGCGCTACTAAAATCTGTATTTCGAATGCGGCAGCTCTGATGTTGTAAATTAAAATAGTATTTTAAATAATTCAGACGCACAAATTGCAGTAATAGCAAGTGATTGCGTTTCGTATGATTTCTGCGATAAGTAAAATCGCGTCATCGTCTGAATGAAAGTTCAGTTCGCAACACAGTTGCATTTATTCATAACCTATTCAAATATTTCACCTGTCAGTAAAATGTCATTCAGTTGGTAGTAAATAAGAACGAATCTGGCCAAAATTCCCGCGCAGTAAAATGTAATAGCGAGGCACGATTGTGTACGAAAGTTGCAATGGATAGACCCTGCAAGGCCGAAATAAAAGAAAAAAAATACAATCAACCTACCAACTCGGCTGATCGAAATGCAAAACAATGGCGCGCAGATTAGAATGAACAAACATATCGCAATCTAAAAGCAAAATTAAAATTATGAATAATTTATCATACCTCGGTCGCTAGAACTGCATGAAAGGCAAGCGGCGCTTGAGTGGCAATGCTCGAATTAATCCTCACTAAGTGCAGTCGCATCTGGGTTTCTTATATAATTTTAGCCAGTTAAATGATGTCAGACATAAAAAAAATTTATGAAGTGGAAACGCAGGTGAGATAAAATATGAGTCGATTCGCGAATCGTGCTTATTCAGAGGAGTTTATGTTGTGAACAGGGGGTGGGCAGCTGTAACTCTCTATGGTCACGAGAAGCGATATATTTTATGCAATTTTAACTGAAAATTCGTCGACTTTCCAAATGATTATTGTAAAAAATGAGGAACCTTAATGGCATTGAGAGCCGCGAGCGAAGTGCAGCGATGTGGAAAAAGTGTAGTGTGCCATCTGGGCAGAACGTTGTGAATAGAGCACTTTTCTCGCTGGCAATCAGTTGAATTCCCAAAATAGATATTGCATTCGTGCAATAAGGAATACCATTTTTTCCGAATTAAAATGATCGGACCCTCTGCAATTTACGTGTTCTCTAGTCTACCCGACGAAAGATAACGGCGAACTGAAAGAGCAGAAGTAAAAACGGCTTCCAACATCACGATCGTAACTTTGATTCGATTATCGCTAAGTGACTTTCCTTTTTTGGAACCGGCAGTTTGAAGATCAGAGTGTGTTTAATCGAACGGGCGATGAGGAGTTCTTATCAGTTAGTGCGCAGTTCTCGACATTTCTTCCCGATTTTTGCTGTTGCCTTTCAAATTCGGATCATGATCTTATCATTTTCCGTACTTACTTGAGTCATGAGACTCAAAAAAACCTAAGAGATGTTGATAAATGCTTATTTTGTAAAGTTTTTTGCACCCTTTTCGCTAACCTAAAAAAAAATGTAAAAAAAAAAAGTAAAAAAAAAAAGTAAAAAAAAATGACTGATTTGACTATTTTTTAAGCGATTTTTTTACTGTTATGCATGACTCCAGCATAACACCATGCTTATCAAGCAATGATAAATTCCGCTTCACTTTACCTCCACAAGTAAATCGAACTCTATTCAGGGATGCCCTCATCCCGTCGCTCTTCATTCTCTGAATATCTTCTAGTTCCGGTGAGTCATTTCACGATCTGTCTCTGATCTGTCTCTCTCACTTCGCCATAATATCTCGTTTCTTTAACTGACGAGAAAGTATGCGAAATTGAGAGAACATTGTTCATTTCCGCTCCTTTCACTTACGAGATATCGTTCTTTGATCTGAAATTTTCAATTTATCGTTCATGATAGTGAGATTCCTCCAATTCCTCGTGATAAGTGATATGATATCCACAACAATCCAAGGTCAATCGGCAAGACGGAAGAGTTCTTGGATGATTAATTGAGATAGTCCGGTGGTAGTTCGCCTTTCTCACATATTTTTACATTTTTCTATTTATCTGACTAAAAGATCGTGAAAAGTGTGAGACAGGAACATTTATTTCCCTCCTTTGCCTCCACTTTCGCATTCGATCGGGGGAGAAACACCAGTGGTGTTGACTCGTTCACTATTGAGATGCTATCAGTGTTGTTTTGGCCCACACGCACTATGGTATTATCTAATCTGTCTCAAATCGCGCGTCTCTTCATTTTCCATTGTCTCTCGGCGCTGTGATCTATAGGCGAACCGCCAACCAAACTAATCGCTACTGTCTCTCACTCCCTAGACAATGTTTCTCGTTTTTCTGTCATGTCTGTCATGTGCAGTTTCTTTTCTTAATTTGTTATCAGCTCAAGCTGCTCGTTAATGTTTATTTGCCTTTTAAACCGTGGGAATCATCAACCCATCGAGGGATGTGCAGAATGATATTTCATTCTTTCCAAGTCGCGCGGAGGAATTTGTGGGTGCAATCATCACCAAGATTATTTTTAGAACTTTTATTTCCTTATTACTGAAATTTTTTTTAGAATGATCTCAAATCTTTTTTTTACCTCAAATGACCTCGTGAAATCAGAAAATTATCATGCATTTTGCATTCCACTTGAAAAATCTGCGCGTAACTTGTCTCGATCTTGCTTTCCAAGGACAATTAGCCATATGATCGCGATTCTCGCATATCAAACTTTTTTTTTGTCGCCTTGATATTTATTAGGGAAGGCTGAGATTAGCAAGTAATTTCTCGTCAAGCCTCAAATGTGCGTATTTCTAGAGATCGAAATACAGGTAATCGTCTCTTCATTTCACATGCTCTCTCACCGTTCAGAGAGGCGAGAGAGCATGCGAATAGAAGAGACGATTACTCGTATTTAGAACTCGCATTTCATTGCAGATGCCGCTGCGTGGAAGTGGCAGCATCACCGGTGCTCCGGATATTCGATCATCGGAAACGTCGCTCAAGGTGAAAAATTTATTCCCAAACAATGAGAGCTAAACTCTGTTTACGTTAATTCGATGTGAACAAAAAATCGTCAGTTATCATTTTTCGCCGTGTGTCTTATTGCTGATCAGCAAGAGTTCGTTTTTTTTCCATTGCATTCTTGTCTTTCTCGTTCGGCAACCCGAAAAAGGGATGACGAAAGGGAAAGTAACTGTCGGAGGGCTATTAAAAGGAACGCTCTTTTATTGCTGCATGCGAAAAATGTGGAGATCGCGAGCAGTTTTATCGAGTGGAATGAGCCACTTACGAAGTGCAGTCAATAGATGGCTGGATATTCATCTATAACTATAAGAGTGCGTTAAACGGTTGTCAGTCTTGCGGGCTAGTCGAGACTATCTGCAATTAACAAACATCGAGCCATATTGTACTCTTTATTGGCCATGCAAATAACACAGTGATAATCGACCGACACACTCTCATTACCGACCATAATCTAGAAAACGCTGAGAGAAACTTATTTATGTTTATTTATGGATTTCAGCGGCGCAAGACTTCGTTCACCGACCCTCCGTTGAGACCACACGACAATGAGCTACCGGGAAGTGAGAATTTACATTTTAATTGTGTGCCTAATGCTATCTTGAGCAATGAAGACCTAGATAAGAGTATAGTCACCATATTTTTTTACTATGAAGGAAGAAGGACAAGTGAAATCGCAGATTGACTTCAGAGCATGGTTTACCAATCCCTTGAAACGTATTCAGTGAGTGGTATCGATCAGCACTAGTTATTTTAAATCATTTTTTTAATAATTAATTAATACAATGATAATTAATTTAATTAAGACGACCTCCTGCTCGACCCTCTAATCATCGGGCAGTCCCTGCACGTGAGCAACTACGTGGACGGTAATATCAATAATAATTGTATTTTCGAAATTAATTATAATTAATTTAAATTAAAATATATATGTTTAGGCCCTATCGACACCGTTCGCCGTGTGCTCGCTGCTCATGAACATGATCGAGGTAACGGTCATTTTTTCCAACATTTTCTTTTTTAAATTCTCGGACTCGAATAGTATTCACTGCCTGATCATAATCGAGATTAAAATAGTCAAAGCAATTGATTTAGGAGAAAATCTAGAATAATATTAAACAATTGAACATCAAAAATATGTATTTTTGACCACAGATATGAAAGATATGTATGCATATAAAATTATAGGATGAATAAAAATAACATAATCATTTAGTTGGCGACACGCCCATCATCACGGAGATGATGTCCCTCGATCGGGACGACGAGGGGAAGTGGTACTGGCAACAGACCGCGAGGTGAGGGAATTCTTTTCTCAGTTTTTAGTGGTTATCTTTTGATATCGAATAGAAACACCACGCATCCTGCAAACTGATTTTTGTAAAATTGAGGAAATTGAGGAGGTGGTACGGGCAGCTGACGGCGAGGTCCTTTAAATTTACTTTTTGAAAAAAATCCTGCTCAGACAGCGACAAAAGTGATTTTGTGTGTGTTATTCAACTTGTACCAAATCGATTTCACACGTGTACTATCGAGAACACAATTATAAGTAAATGTTGCAGATGGATCAAATACGAGCAAGTTGTGGAGGGTGATATGACGAGGTTCTCCAAGCCGCATATTACGTTACTCACCATCCAGGTAACGGTCGCCTATTTTCTTTTGTTGGTTAAGCATTTCCGATGAATATTTAAGATTAAACAGTTATAAAATAGTACATCACGAATTTGCAGGGTCTGCTGCAAGCTCGCAACTGTCTGAAGAGAGGCATTGTTCTGCTCGATTTGGACAAGGAAGGATTCACGAATATTACTGGTATGATCGAAGCCGGAAACCAAAAAAAATACGGTTTTTTGAAATAGATAATTAAAAATAATGCAGACGCAATCAGGAAGGATGCACGAGTAATACTGGTGTGCTAGATCACTCGGTAAAGTAGGGCCGAAGAAGAGATGGGGTCCTCCGGAATGGCTTGGCCTAATAATAATCACTGTCCTAGTAGTGATCTCTCCGCAAGTGCCATAAACGGGATGACCTCTACCCCTCTACCTCTACTTCTACCCACGGACGATGCCAGAATCTAAAATAAAATTTGTTTATTTGAAATAATTAAAATGCTACAGACGCAATCGTCGACGCCGCAGCTGCGAAGTACAAGTGGGACGAGCGGGCGAAGGTGGGCACAAAAATATCTGTTATTTTTCTTCCTGATAGTTCTTACAAACATTAATATGTATAACGAAGAACACGTAATTGACGTGATTCTTCATCAACCGCATTCATTTAAACATGATCAATAACTAAACATTTGCAGGCACGTATGAGAGTCGTTTTGTGTGCGCGCAAGTTCCATCTCGGAGGCACGCCGGGAGTTGATGTCTATGGTAATTATGATAATTGTTATATGTAATTCTAATCTTTCAAAAAAATATTTGTTTCATTGTTAAAATTATTTAATTGTGTAAATTGAGAGAAGAAGAAGAGCGCTCGCAAACTCGTCGAGGGCCTTCCCTCTTCTGATTCGTACATATCACGAGAGGCACAAGACAGTTCAGACTCCGAGGAGGAGCCGCCCACTATCAATGTAAGGTTACCTTTTTTTCACTTAACTTTCTGAATTTATCAATCATGATACATACAGTACACCCAAAACAAATATTTTTACCGTTTTTGTCACCTAAATAATAATATATTTTTGACATGCAAATCTTCGATGGTGAAAAGTAATTTAGGTCGGTGAAGCAGCAGTGAAACACGATCTGAAGAGGTTCAAGCGCATCGCCAAAGTAATATCCTCCAATGAACACTTGCTGATGCGGTAAATTCACATATAATTGATTATTGATCACCCTTTCGACCAGAAATTGCTTTATGTAATGATTGCCAGCACGTCTATGCCCGCTGAAACATATCCGGTGTTCTAGTACATCCCAAATAATTTTCAGCGCCGATCTCTCCACCGTCTCTGCAACGATTCTCGTGGGCGAGGCGCCCTTTCTCAGTCGTCCTCTGACCGCCTTTGTCAGGCTGAAGAATGCTCAGGTGAATACCGTCTTTCTCTTATATTTTATGTCTATCATGGTGCACTTTCATTCTTCAGCTGTACTGATCTAGCAATAATTTCAATTCAGAACCTGCACCCCTCAATCCCGGACGTGCCCATTCCCTCCAAGTTCCTCTTCCTCCTACTCACTCCTTCGCAGAACTATGATGAGGAGTGCAGGACGATTGGGAGGACGATGGGAGCGATCCTGGCGGATGAGGTGGACATTCTCGAGTGATTATTATTTTCCACTCTAGTGTGACTTGACAAATGACAAATGCTTGCACCTAGAGGATGGCGGGCCGGGAGGAAGCGTTGCTCCGTTCCTTCCATCCTTCTATTTATTGGTAGCGGGGTATTGGTAGCTCGAAAATCAGCAGATAGAGTTTGCTGACGACATCATGATCAAGTGATTTTATCAAAGTGGACAAAAAATTGCCTCTGATTTTGTGAGCTTTCCGGTGAGAAGTACTGGATGTTTGGTATAAAATTCCTTCAAAGCACCAGTCTCCCACTTTCACATGCCTTCACAAATGTTATTTCTCTAACGCAGTTATCAAGGCCATCGCACGTAGTTTAATGTCCAATTTTATACCCCATATTTACGCATTTTATGTGATATTTGTTGTTAGAAATTGTGAAAATTTTCGAATAATCAGTTTATCAAGCCCATGCTTGGTTGAGTTGTTTGAAGTACGATTGTGTCGCTTCATAGTCGGGATTTGACGCAACGGACTCATTGCTTATCGTATTCTGAACGACACTTTCATTCACAATTTGAAAACAAATTCTTACTTTTCGCATTCTTTTGCGCCTCGTAAACCATAGAATTATTCCCAGATTTTTGAACTCTTTGAATATCTGAGGATGATTGCGAATTTGGAGGTAAAGGTAGACAACGCGAAATCTGCAGTTTTTGTTGGTGTTTTGTTTAATTTCAAAACTCTTTTACCCCGCGAATACGAGATCCCACAGCGCATAGGCGATTGCGCGCGACAATTTCCAGTCTGATGGGCCGTACCTTGAATGAGATTAGACGCGGAAAATCATATTTGAAGCTTACTCATTGAAACCGAAACAGATGAAGCAGGGTGACGCAATGAGTGCAGCAGGGACAATGGATTGAACGATGTACTAAAGCAGTGTTAAAATATATTATTTGTAACATCTCTGTTTTTGGCCCAGGCACAACAGATCTAAATGTGAAAAAAATGGTTATTGAAAATGACTGGGGGGAACTCTGCGAGGTTTGGCCAAATATCAGAGAAGATCGTTGTTTGCGACCGGAAAATACAAATCTGCTGACTCGATTAAATCAAACCTTCATTTGCATAACATTCTCCCGAACTTGGAAAGATCTGTCGACCGTATATCGCCCATACGTTATCCGGTCTTTTGTCATTTCTTCCAGTGCGCAAGCGTTCTTGCGATAAGTGAAGAAAAAGCCCTGTACATTTGAAAATAAAAGCAAATGAACATGGCAAAATTAATGAACTAACCGTAGCGCCCAGGGATGACGCGATAAAATTGTAGAGTATGTTGTAGAAGAATGAGATGTAGCCTGAAAACTCAATTTTTTAACAGTTTACTTGTGATGTTTGAATGTCCGATAGAACTTACCCAGTAACCAAATCGAGGCAATAATCGTGGAGAAAATTAAATTGACCGACTCCGCGAATAAGAGGACAAGTGACGTTGAGCCGCTGCCCTTTTCGTACCTGTTAATCGTTAACTGCTTTGAAAGAAATCACAGAGCAAACTCAAATTGAACCTCACCACTGCCAATAAAAAGTGCCCACAAGCGTTTGCATGACCAGGGTACAGGCTCTGTAAGCATTGACTTTACAATGAACACCATTCTAAATTTGATGATAATCTTCAGTGATAATGCAAAAAACGTTTTAAAAAATGTTTTTAAACCAACATGGCTGAATAGTAGCAGATCGCAATATCACGAAATAAGTCTGCACTTAGTAGTAGGGGATCCGTGTCTGAGATCAGTAATGTTATCATTTTGACATTATTATAATTATTTTACATAAAAAAATTTAAATAAAAATATTTAAAAAAAATTTCAGACCTGTGATCGGAACGTCCCAAAGTTGATAGTAAATCAGAACGATTCTCGTTACAATGCCGATGAAATAGACAATCACGGCCAAATAAGTGTGGTAGCGAAAATTTCGGTGAATTGATCCTGCAGACATTCTTACAATATTATTTGCAAACTTGAGTTTAGGGATAAAAGTATGAAGTATCTAAACATATATTACTAGTGATCTCATGTCGTTCTGGCCGAATACCAAGTAATAAAAAAACTCAAGACACTCCTTCTTGTCTTACCTATCCTCGACACAGACATGCACAACAGCGGAGCGCCGAGTATAATTATTAGAATGAATATAACCTGAAGACGAGATGGCGCATTGTACAAAATAAATGACAAAGACGAACTCACTTCTATGGCTAATATTATATTAAAATATATCTGCGCTTCAGAAGTGATAGTTGAATTGAGGCGGACCATGTGTGGGCGCATTGCATCTATTCAGAATAAAATTGGAAATTGGAAATATGTCTCTCGATTTCGCGTGCTCTCTCATCGGTCAGAGAGCATTTGAGGCAAGACAAATGAAGAGATTGCCCTAGTAGGGGACATCGAATGAGTTGACTTTCGTGGAATGTGTGAATTGAGACTTGAGCGGGCGTCAAATGACTCTGTCGGAATGTGAAGACATTAACCTTCGCGAAATGCTACCCCCCCCCCTCTAAGATAAGGTGAAAACTAATGGCCTTTTGTCCGAACCAAAGTTTCTTGTGTCACAGCAGGTTTTATGGACCCGGAAACAAAATTATATGGAAGATGCAACGGGCAACAATTATGAGGTTTTTATACGCATCAGTTCTGACCAAACGAGAGTAAAGTATGTTGATGTTCAATTTTACGTGGAAGATCGATAAGTGGTAAACGACTGCTCATGGTGGTGAAAATGGCATGTCTACGATGTGACTACTAGAGAACGACAGATGCACTATTGGATTTCAGTAGTCACAGTACTCTATCGATCATTGGTCAGACCGACGAGAGATTGTGAGAAATGAAGAGACAAATTCCTACTCTCATAGACCAAAATATAGGTTGCTTAGGGAGGAGTGTTATTTACCATTATCATCTCCCCCTTTCACGCAGTATCTTATTGGTTAGGGACCCGAGTTATTGCGGGAAATGAGGATACAATATTATGAAGTCTATTGCGGAAAGGTTGTGTTTTTAATGCTCGAGCGGATAAGAGAATATGAGAAATGAAGAGACGTATTTTCATTCAGGCAACCCTGTGCACAAACTGCGTTCAAGTTACCAGATAAGGCTCTGAATCGAATATGACGGCGCGTGTTTACTTGATTAGAAGCGGCAACTTTCTTCGTACGCCAGTGAAGTCTCAGGCCGGGACGTCTCACGATGTTACGAATTGACTAGATTTGTATTCGAAAGAGTGTCTCTGATTCTTAATGATCTTGAGCTTCGTGGACAGTGAAAGCGGGAAAATTCACAGAAGTTGGTTGTTGAACACTTGATAAATGTGGGAGATTAGAGAATGAAAACAACGTCCAGATGTGAAATGTCCTGATGTTTTTTTCACAAAAAAAAGATGATTTTACGACAAAATGTGCGATGAATGTGTACTGCTCCATAACGCACAGACTGAAAGTATCCAGCTTATTTGCAGCTTCGGTACAGTGGGAAATGAGGTTGCAGCGAAACGAAAGAATGCGTTACTGCGTCACTCAACTTCAGGCGTAATCGCGATATGAGACGTGCGGGAATTTAGTATCAAAGACACAGCTGCATTCAGTAATAGTAACGACTGCTGCGCTCTCGTTATTTCAGAAACGTTTTGTGAGTCACGTAGGCTGATCAGTTTGGCAATCTGGACTTCGGTCGACTTGTTCTTACTCTCTCACTAGGAAAATCCACTAAGAAGTGGAATTGAGCTGGCCTTTATTTAGTAGAATAACAATGGAACAACAAACAATGTCTCGCGCAAAGTTTGAAGTAAGCCGAATTATTTAGAAACAAGAATCAGTTCTCGGCAATTCTCACGTATATTCGCAACTAGGTTGAGTCGATATAGCTATCACAACAACAGATGTCACTCGAACAGAAACGGGAGAAAAAAATAGACAGCGCCTTCACTATTAGCAAGGCAGGTGTAATCAAGAATAACGTTGATTACCAGTTAGCATCTGCCTGTTAACGCGAAGTTACATCGGAACAAGAGCGGTAATCATTTATTTATAAGTCGCAAAAAAAAACTAGAGCATTCATGTCCAGGCTTCTTTGAATTGATCGAAGTACGTTTGGGTGTAGGCAATTTCAATTTTGGTTATGGTGGAAGAACCTTCTTCTGTTTGAATCTGAAAAAAAAAATTTACATCAAGCACTTATTTTGACGGTCATCCATTTTCTTCAATCTTATCTCTCTTGAGTTTTTTTTAAATTAACGATTTTTCAGTCGAAAAACAAAAATAGCACACGCACTTACCACTTTTCTTCGCAAGACTTGAACGACTCCTAGATTTCGGAATTCTCGAAGAATCAGGGGATGCTGGGTAATCTCACGGTAGAGATAGCAAACGCGGTCTCTGAAATAAAAAAATGAATTTGAATATTTTATAAAAGTTGCTTCATACATCACAAATAAAAGATCCCAGAGGGCATACGCAATTGATCGAGACAGAATCCATTCTTTTGGGCCGTATCTGTCAATAAAATAGTGTTTTTTTCAAGTAGTTGTACGGGCTACTGCTCCGGCTCTAATTCAGAATGTGCCAAACTCACTCGTTGTATGCAAAGCAAATGAAACACGAAGAGGCCGCAAATGCACATGGAACCATAACATGTACGACATACTGAATCTATATTATGAAAAAATACGTTAAAATCCCTCGCCTTCATCAGAAAAATGTTCTCTCTAATCTGGTATGATCGACCAACTGTGTAACTTCTGTATGAGATCTTGATCGTCGACAACGATTTGAGTTGCCGAGCATTTTTAGTAAAAGTATGGAACATAACCTGAATGAAAAAAGTGAATACACACAAACAAAAGAAAACAGACCGAAACGCTGCAGCAAAGTGCGGTGAAGAGGTATACAATGTTGACGATAAATGGAGTGTAACCTGAAATTTTATAGTACAAATATTTTGCGATTTCTAACCATACCGAGCAACCAGATAACCGCATTTATAAAAGCCAACGTGATATTAGAACTTTCCGTGACCATAATGACCACAAATGTGGAGCAGTCGTGCCTTTCGTACCTAAAACTCCAGGAAAACTAAAAACAAATCAAAGAAGCACATTACCATCTCCAGAATACCGTCGCAATTAAAATTTGCACGCAAAATGCTGCTGATCTGTAATTAGTTCTAAAAACAGAATACGAAAAATAGAAACTCACAACCCGCAATAGTACCCGATCACAACATCCCGTAGTAAATCGGCCGCGAGAAGAATTGAGTCGTCATCTACAATATTTAATAGCGTGATAATATAATATTAAAATAGTAGTCTTTCAATCCTCAATTTCACTCTTCAAAGCCGAGTTGCTAGACACCTGTTAGAGGAACATCGAAAATTTGATAGTAAATCAACACAGAACGAGCACATATTCCCAGGCAGTAGATAATAGAGGCCGAGCAGATTTGGCATCGAAAATTACGGTGAATCGCTCCTAAATAATGGCTATTCGAATTGGTTAAATAATCTTGATGCGTTACCCACTCTACCAGCCGCTATGCAAAACATCGGCGACCCGATAAGCAAGACAATGCATAGGGTTATCTTCAAATTAGGTAGCTCTAGCAGGTTCAATCGCTCCAAAGCCTTACCTCAGCAAATAATATTATGTTGAAAATCAGTGGAGCTTGTTCAACAATTGTCGAATTGATGCGAACTAGATGAGGTCGCATACTCAGACGATACGAAGCTTTGTATTGTGGGACAAAATGAATGACAGACGGTAAAAAAAAATCATAAACCAACAAATGCGCTTAATATCTACCGTACTTAATCTTTGAGCCGCTGCAGCGCTCGTAAGGTACGTGTGTGCCTAGAAAACATGTAGATCGTAATCCAAGAGCATTGGAAAATTATGTTTTTTGTGACAAATCGCTTGCGCTTTTTCGCTGCCAATTTATTCTAAATCTCTTCGTAAACAGAATCTTAAATGAACAAATAACGAATGCGCTAAGTGTCGTACTTAATCTATGAGCAGTTACAGCTCTCGTGAGGTGCACTTGTGCCGAGAAAACAATGAACCGTTATTCTAGTGTGATTAGCAATTTATAATGGATTTTGAATCCATACAGTATAGATACGATACCAGTAAGCAATGAAAGAATAATAGAACAGAAATATTGTCAGCAAAATTATGTGAGTACTATGGGTGGGCCCTGCGGGAATATTTTGCAGTCTGAAAAAGCGATTCTTGTTGACATTTAATAAGTCTGTTTATTTTAAGCGCACTCTCGATACCATTTTGACCAGATGCAGGAAAAATTCATTCGGTGTCAAGCGCTGAGCACTGCTATGCTAAGCGCACCCAGTACGTTCCAATTCCTTTTCTTTGCATTAGCTCAATATGATCAAGATTACGTTAAATGATCACGATTACATTACACTATGGAAAAACAAAACAGACACTTATTAGCGTCCACTGGCACTGAAAATGTCATAAAACAAAAATGCAACAAATGCAACAACTTGAAAAGAAATGTATCTCCAGATCTATCGTCAAGTGGCCCTGCACAGTACCGATGCCTACACACTGGCTGACGGAATTGAGGAGTTCGTGTCACAGGTAGGTTTTTTAGTTACAAAAATTAATGTGCAATTAATAATTATCTTAATTAATTAAATATTTCAGATGGTCGTGATCCCGCCAGGCAAATGCGAAATCAGCACGCGCTGGGAGCCGAGACCAGTCGAGGTACAATTACACTGCTTATCCCGTGATCAATCACAATGGCGTGGTGAAAGAAACAAAATAGGAATCAATTTTGTTAATTACGATCATATAAAAATTAAGCGCTCTAAACCATTCACTAAATGATGTGGAAAAAGTGCTTTCACGAAAATCTTATAGAACACGAGAACTATTCCTATGTTCAGTGCTATAACTAGTTTGAGTCTTTCGTCTACACAACATATTTTCCAGGCTTAGCATGATCTGTTCATTGTCATAGTGGTGCTGCAAAAACCGAAAAGATCGAAAAATATATAATGCAAATAAAAATATAATCAGACGAAACGATCGGTCGGAATGATCTGTGGTGCGATGCGCTACCACCTCGATGACTTCGAGGCTGATGATGATGATGATGTCTTTGAGAAGGAGGATGAGGAGAAGGGAGAGAAGGTAAAAAATAACATTTCGAAACATTAAAGCATTTCAGAGGAATGCCCAATATCTATGAAATTGTAAAATATGAAATTTGAGGTGCGCTCGTCCGGTCACGAACAAGCTATTGTGCGTACAGGAAGTCTTTTCGGGGGACTGATTGAGGATGTTAAGTGAGTTTTCAATAGAGTTCTGAATGAGGATAATCGTCATTCTCGTACGCTCTCTCCGGTCGAAGTGACTAGAGATCACGGGGTATTTCCAACTCCTGAAAGGACACAGTTTAAACACAATTTTCACAGCCTTGAGATTGTGCCCTACACAGAAATGTCTGCAAACATCACAACCTGCAAGATAGCTACAAATAAAAATGCAGGCGCAAAGTGCCCTGCTTCAAGTCTGACTTCACGGACTTCTTCCATGGACGACTCTCACAGGCACTAGCGGCGACTGTCTTTATGTAGGTTTCAACGGAAGGAACTTTAACACGAAAGAAAGAAAGAAAATGATCATACGGTAACGAGTAATGAAAAGCAACCGTGGAAATGCACATGATTGCCATTCTGCAAAAAAAAATCAGCTGCAGAAAACGGTCTCCACAGAATATTGAGTAAAAAGTGGCAAGAATAAAAATAAATATTATATTAAATAACAAATTGATTAAGGTTCTTCGCCAATATCACATCGATAATCACGTTTGGTGCCGTGATGGAGCGCGCTCTGCACCATCAAATGGTTAAATACTTTACAATTATAGTTTTTAATCTGTTTTATTTTCTTTATTTTTATTTTTTTTTTCATGTGAGGAAGGGCATCAAGATTTGTTGTGCAAAGTCAGATAATAGAACAATAATTCCTGTCAGTATGTCAGGAATGCACGTGAACACAATAGAATCTGTCGTTGACGTTACTGAGAAACAATAAATATGCAAATACTAATTATATCATTGAAGGCATCAATTGAAGCAATTCTCTGTGGAGGGCTGTCGGGAGTCATCTTTGCTTTGTTCTCCGGTGAGCGAAACACATAAGGATTCCGGTCGATTTTAAGCGTCTTTTTTTACTTTATTTTACTAAAAGGCACAACGGCTTGAGGAAACAAACTTTTGTAGGCCAACCTCTCAACATCCTCTCCGCTACTGGACCTACACTGGTGTTCGAGAAGATTCTGTTCGAATTTTGCGTGTAAGTAATCAAGGGATCCCTTCTCACTAGACATTTCCTATAGAAAATAACACATTTTTTTCATTATGTTGAGAATTACCGTGTATCATTTATTATATTTTCCAGATATAGCATATTTTCAGCTCTAACGGCTGGGATTTCCTGCCCTTTCGTGTGTGGGTTGGCATCTGGATCGCCGTGTATCTTCTGATATTCGTGATGACGGATATGAGCGCGTTGGTTGGACTGATTACGAGATTCACGGAAGAGGTCAGTAAGTCACATAAAAATTGTTTTTAATGCGCATTTCGTTCGCGATATGTTTTAGCAATGATTCAAAAGCTTAGATAATAGATGCGACTCTGATTCCAATAGATTTCTTCTTCCCATACAATTTTTTTAATAATGAAATTTTTGCAGATGTGATAACAATATTTACAACAATATCTAGTCAGCTAAGCAACAATGAGATTCCACAGTTTTGAATGGCTTTTCGTTCGCTGCACGAAAGGATTAGATGTAGTTGATGGGTGGCTGAATCTTCGATCTGAAACGGGATCGTGTAATTATTAATTAAATAAAACTGAACCCACAATCAAAAAGTGCTTACCGTTGCCTCATAAACTTCACGGGAGGTAGTGTCACAGATGATGCTATAGAAGAAAGAGTGTCTTGCTCCTCGGAGGAGGAAATCGAGCTCTGCAATGATTTGTCGTCATAGAGAAGTAATCGTTCTCTGTATTTCACACACTCTCTCGCCACTCTGACGACGGCTGTGAGAAAAAATGAAGAGACTATTACCCATATTTCAAAGTCGTCACATTGAATTGTTGGAGACACCCAATGGTTGAGCTTCACGGGTGCTCTATCTAGAGAGAAAACTGCCCAATGCAATTTGAGAGACATTTGCAGATAGATTAGACGCAAAAAATGCGCAAAATTATCCAGAAAGCTCTCACCTTTTCTGCAGACTCCCCATCCACATCATCCACGGTCATTGGCAGAATCAGACCAAACTTTCTCGATGGTTCTCGCTTCTTGGCTTCCTTGACAATGTTGATCTTGGGTGTGAAGAGACCTGACATGTTAAAAAACGCATGACATTTACGCATGATATCATGCGTTTTTCAGCATTGGACAGCAGGGTATGTAGTCCGTCTAACAGCTGGCCTTACCAGTGGGTCCCTCCTAGCGTTGTCTTACGACGTAAAATCGCTTGACGTGGATACACCTTTACATTAAAAAAAAGCAAAACACTAGACTCACCCGTGAACGTCTTGTATCGAACAAAACGCGTGAAAAAGTAGACCACTAAAGCGAGACAGTCCAGCATCTTTAATTTATTTAGTTTTTACAATTATTGAATTAATTCAATTAATCTTACCGTCAACAACAGCGTCAACATCGTTAGCGACCCGGCGGGTTGACTGCTGATGGGCTGAAATGCAGCAAAACGTCTTTAGTGCGGCGTGATAAGTGCTTCCATTCCTGATAATGGTCTGTCCATGAACATTAAAGGTCACCCCGTAATCTAGGCACACGAAATCCTGCGGGAGCCCACTGCTAGGCCAGTGACTATTTTATAAGGCAGATTCAGTCCGTAGGGCCCATTCTATTCTTCGGACCAGCTTTAGTCCATGAGTAGGTCCATGAACATTGGTCGCTTGCAATTAGAGCAGCATTTCGATCATTTACAATGTAAAATTTCAAGCATATGAAAAACCAACTTATTATCTAGTCTCTTCCTAGCAGCACTGGTAAGACCATAAACCTTGTTTCATTTCAATTACATTATCAAACTCGCTGTAGGCCATGATAATCACTCCGTAGGCGAACGAAGTCCAGAAGATGGAGAAGGCCGCGAAGAGAGTGAGGGCTGAAAGTATCTAATTACATTTGCTAACGTCTAGAATAACTTTCGGCACTGCGCTGTGCGTTTGAATTATGCTTCGGCCATTGCTCTTTGCTGAACAATTTCGAGTGTTTTAGTGAATTCTTATGTTCTAATTTAAAACAAAACTTTAGATCTCACACACAAAGTACCGCTTAGGAGTAAATAGTGAAAGTCGTCAGGGAATTAGTGAGCTACACTATCTTCTGTTGTGGCGGGCTCGGAAGAATTTATTATGAGACTCCGTATTGTCTTTGAAATCGCCATGCCTTTGCTCTGCTTGAACAGAACCGCCGTGATCACTAGCGGCATCGAGAAGTTGGTGAGGAAGATGAGTAACGAAAACAATGTGTACGCCTGGAATTATTTTTATGAAAATGTTAGCATTAATCGCCTATTGAGAAATATTAGTGTAGGAATGCACGCATGGAGTCAAATCTTTAGCAAGCGGAGGCTAACACGGAAGCGCAATTTTCCCAGAACCGGCGTTTCGGGAATTTCACGGTCCCGGTTCCGGCTCTCACCTGCACATTCTCGTTCCGCCACCGCCTCGAATCCGTCGTGTTCAGCAAGAAGACATCGGCGACTAGGATCGATGTGTGGATGAATGCCATTAGGATGAGACCACGAGAGGACCATCTGTACGCGGCAACGGGGTACTCGGGCTGCAATGTTGCTAAATTTGGAAAAAAAAAATAAATTAAAAATTAGAGCCAACCAGTGTTCCTCCCCCCCCAATCCTTACCTAACACCTTCACGTTCAAAGCGGTCGTATCGGGCAAAAAAACAGAAAGTTTCTGATTTTTTCTACATTTTGTCATTGCATTCTGATCCTGAATGGCTCTGTTTTTCTCTTGTTTTCCGTTCTTGCGACAGTGGAATCTTTCGAACCCGAAAAGTGGCCAGACAATTTAGGCGCATGTGAATAGTCCGTTGGAGTTTGATAAGTTTGCGGGGAACATGAACAATAACAACCTCGAAGGAGACGTTTGATGTTGAACAGCAACCGCGCGCTCACACTCTGCACCGAAAACTGCACTATTCACACTAATTTTCTGATGACATACCTGTGTAATTTTGCCGAGTAATTCGGCTTGACTGGAGATTGTCAGTGTGGAAGCATCGGAGCCATAACGAGATCTGTACATTTGCTTACGATTTTTATGGGTTTTTCTTTGATTTTTCGCTTTGAAACTATTTCTTTAGGTTTTTCAAGTGAACACATTTCACATGTCGATTTGCTCCATTTCAATTGAGGCACATGTTATGTTTTATGTTTCTAAGTTCAGAGATCGCTATCGCAATATTTGTTGCAATTACTAGAATGTTTTCGTTTTTCGGGCAAATCAGGAAATCATTGGGGTGAAATCAGCGGCGAATTCCCGGTAGTCAGTGAAAACAAAAGTGGAGAAGGGTGATCATTTGAAGTCGCACGCACTTTCCAATGAGAACTACATGATTCATGCGAATCAATCGGAAATCCTAGTTGCAGTGATGTTTATTTTTTGACTGGTGATTTCGATAACAAATTGCCATTGAATCGGCTGGTTATTTTGGGTGGAATCAGATTCGTTGTATTCATTAAATATTTTTTCGCATCTTTTGAAGCAATAAACAATTGAAGAATCAATTTTGAACTTTGTAAACTGATTGAAACACACCTGAATCCAGTCGACGGGTTGTAAGAACGGGATTCTGTCGACTCAAGGGACGTCTTCTGATGTTTGTGTGCTTTGTCTCTGGACGCATACTTGAAGTATCGCGATACTTCGAGAAACTGAAAATAATTAATTTTATATTTTACTCAAAATCACAACATAAATTATAAATTGAACACTCACACTGAGCATCGTATTTTTGAATTCAGAGGAAGAAGATTGACGGTCTCTGAAATAGAAATAACAATGACAATGTGCTGCAGAGAGTCTTTGCAAAAAGTTATACGTCGGGCTCTTTAATACCGTTACAAGAGGAAGGGGCGGAGTGGCACGTCACCGTTTATGGATCTTTGATTTATCTCAACCACTCAAATCTGGAAGAACGTTCCCTGTCAAGAGTAAAGTGAGCCAGGGACGATCGAAAACAGGCGAAAGTTAGGGCGAAAGTTGTAGACTAAGAGAAGGAAAGTAACTAATTTGTGTAGTAGAAAAGGGTGAAAACATTACGGAAAGGAAATACGGAAGAAAGTTCTAGTTTTTGATAGGATTGATGTCACCAAAGTGCGACTTGTTACGTAGATATTGAGTGTGCAACTATCTTGATCCAGATAAACGATCACGTTTTTTCACATCGATATTAATTACAAACCCTCTATAACTAAGATCAGTAACTGACCAAATGGTTATTTTGAGTTATTTCGTACTTCGATTAATTGTCTGATCTTGCGACGAATGTTTTCCACTAAAATGTAGGCGATGAAATCGAGTAGAACGACCTTCATACAACCGTTGATTAGAAGATTACTGAGTTCACATAACGATAACGTGCAAAATACATTAATTTTATAGTTTACTTAATTTTTAAACCCTCCCCAGAAGCTACGTTCTCTCGTGAAAGGTCTCTTAAATTATTAAATTTCAGGCGTTCGCCACCCTGATCTCGGTCGTATTCATCATTCAAGCCTTCCAAAAGCTACTGGAGATCTCTCACGAAGCGCCTCTCTATGCGGATACCAAGGTTCATCTTTTAGTCTCTAACAATAAGAGTTAGAAATACAGGTAATCGTCGTTTCATTTCACACACTGTCTCGGCACTCCGACCGGTAAGAGAGCACGTGAAATTAAGAGACGATTACTCGTATTTCGAACTTTATAATCTAACCATTTCTCTTTTTTGTAACCATTTCTTGGGGAAATGTTGCAGTTTGTTCATGCTAATGTTAATTTGAAGTGTTCATTCATGTGCGATGTATGTATCATGCAATCACGTTATTGCGTATATCACCCAATTAACAACAAACAGGCGATCTCTGGCGAAATGCAGCCAAGCGACTCTAACGCGTCCAGAATTGGTTCTCAAAGTCATATTTTCATACGAACAGATTCAAATTTAGATTCTTTTTTATTTTTTATTTCGCTTTCATTCGCAGACAAAATCGTAAATGGAGGGTACGCGTCGGTGAAGTTTGAACCTGCACTTTGGTTGTGGAACATTTTCCGGAAAGATAATTGTCGCGCAATTAGTGACATCACTTCGTTTTTTGAAGTGACTTTCGAAGGATCGAAAGAGTAAAGTGATGTGAGCGAGTGTTTTCTGCAGTGGTTACAATGAAGATGTGCTGACGGGGACAATAAACATGCGTTACCGCAAGTGATGTATCTCGCAATTTCAAAACAATAAACAAAATAATAACGAAAACAATATTTTTCAATTGAAATTACAGGAACTGATGCACTCCCCTTGCTACTGTTATCTCTCAGTGGAAAGCGGAAACACAACCGTACAAGTGCGAGAGATCGATGTGGCTGCGGAAGGTATCATAAAAATATTTATTTATTTATTTCGACTTATAAATTGAATAATTAGAAATATTCAGATTGCGAATCGCGTGGAGGCATCGCCAAAGGGCTGCAATGCCATTTCAAGGTTATTTTTGACAATAGTTTCATTTTTTTTATTTTTTAAAAAGTAATAATGAAAATTGGCAGCCCGACGTCTACATGCTCTCTGTTCTGCTCACCTTTGGCACGTTTGCTCTCGCCTACATTCTGAACAAGTTCAGAAAGACGCCCTTCTTCTCGTCTGGGGTGAGTAAAGCGTTCGAAATATTATTTGTCAATTTACTACGATTTTCCTGAGCTTTAGTAGCACAGGATTCAACTGGTTAGCGCAGAGAGCGATAAAAACGCAAAATGTAAACAGAATAGGAGAGTTCGAAATACGGGTATTCGTCTTTCGCGCACTCTCTCGTCACTCTGACCGATGAGAGAGTGTGTGAAATCAAGAGACGATTAGCCGTATATCGAACTATACACAATAGCGTTCTCGCAGATTCGCAACTGCATCTCGGACTTCGCCGTGCTTCTATCGATCCTTGCCATGACCGCTCTATCACATTTCATTGGTCTGGATGTCCCAGTGCTTCACATGCCCGAGAGCTTTAGAGTGAGTATTGAAATATTTTCAATTTTTCAATATTTCATCAGAAACAATGTGCTTCGGGATAATATCAAATATTTCAGAAATAAGGGTTTTTATTGGTTCGTAGAACAGATTTGGAAAAAAACTCAAATTAATATTCAGCCCACCATCAATCGCCCCTGGCTAGTCGACCCCTCGTCCGTGTCTCCGATGGTCGCCCTTATCGCAGGTCTGTTTATCAAGCCTTTGTTATTGTTGTTGTTGTTATTTTTTTGTAGTGCCTTCTTCGAAAGGTTTTTTCTCGAACTACCGTGTAATTCATACTGAATTCAGCCGCCCCAGCCGCCTTCTACACAATTCTCATAGTGATGGACCAACAGATCACCGCCGTGATTATTAATAGAAAGGACAACAAGCTGAGGGTACCTTTTACTGCCATAAAATAATAAAGGGCGGATATCACCTCGACTTGCTCATCTCCTCAATTTTTTTTTTGAAATACACTTTTTCCAATGACGAAGCATTTAATTCAAATAATCATTTCTACCTGATAAAAGTTCTAATTCCAGAAAGGCGGCGGATACCATCTCGACCTGCTCGTCATCGCTGTCCTCGTGTTCATCTGTTCCTTCCTCGGTCTGCCCTATTTCGTCGCAGCTACCGTTCTGTCGGTGAGCATCTGTGAAACCGGCTTTTTTAACCAACACTGGTACGGTATCCTAAAATATGTTTGGTCTTCGGGAGATTTTGTGTGGCGGCTACCATTCCCTGAATTCATGTGGCACATTGTATAGTGCGATAGTGAGCTCGTTTCCGTATTGTATTGCATATTGTTTTGCTACCGATCCTGAAATTATTCCCATTACATTATAAAGTTGACATTCTTTAGGTCATGCACGTCGACTCGTTGCGTGTCTACTCGGAAAGCAGTGCGCCTGGCGAAGTACCTACGTTCCTCGGAGTCAAGTGAGCGATAAATGTGTAATTTATTTTTTTTTTAAATTTTCCAGAGAAACCAATTATTCGAAGATTTTCAGCGAGCAACGTCTCACGGCAGTCTTCTCCCACCTCCTCATCGGACTTTCTGTTCTATTAACGCCTATTATCAAAGTGAAATATCGTTATCTTCTCTTTTAAAGATAATAACAATATTTTTCATCGGAGCATTCATTATTGATACTTATTTCAAAAATTAAATATGAAGCGCAAAATTAGCTCGTATTGCCATGTTTCAATAAGCATATTGCATAGGAAATTCATAATTATAAGTGTTAATTAATAAATATTTCATAAATTAATAAACCAGCTCGTCCCACTGCCCGTTCTCATCGGTATCTTCCTCTACATGGGAGTGGTCTCCCTCTTCGGCCAACAATTTGTGCAGAGAGTCGCGCTGCTGGCAATGCCGGACAAGCATCAAGTATGATTATCGTACCGAATGAAAATTTCGGTACGAATCGCGAAAAATTGGCAATAATTGGCAATTTTTGGTTTTTTTTTTTTTGTGTTTTGTTCAAACCACAATTTCCTGGGCCATCTTTAGGCTTGTTCGACGCGCCGTCGAGTACTCTTTCGGTTTTTAATATTAAAAATAAATAAATAACCTTAGAAAATTGCGAAAATCATTTAAATGAGACGTTATAATTACGGTGGTTAGCGAAAACCCCAAATTTATGCAAACTACAAACTACAAATGCTAACCACCGTAATGATGACGACACAGTTTTAATTATTTTCATGCTTTTCTTAGGTGATTTATTTATTTTTAATATTAAAAACCGAAAGAGTACGCGACGGCGCGTCGAACAAGCCTAAAGACGGCTCAGGAAATTGTGTTCTGAACGATACAAACAAAAGTAACCAAAAATTGCCAATTTTTGCCAATTTTTCGCGATTCGTACCGAAATTTTCATTCGGTACGATATATACAGAACGTGTTCTTTCAAATTTAATTCTGAATATGCATTCGCATATCCATTTTCTCATTTAATAATACTGAAATACTGAGAAAATCATTAACGGTAGCACATAATTTTTAGGATGGACTATATTCAAAAGTTAATGAGTAAATGCCATTACAGCCCGACTACACCTGGTTGCGTCTTGTTCGTATGCCTCGCGTACACCTCTTCACTTTCGTGCAAGTGAGAAATTTAACTTGTTTCAACAGGATAAACGTGATTAACAACGTATTTTAGTTATAGACAGCACACGAAACCTAAAAAAAAGCCAAAACAACAAACAGCCAAACATAATATCTAATTGTTGTTCAGTTATGTTTTTTTATGTTTCAGTTTTTGTGTTTAGCGGAATAAGATTTAGGTGAGATAAAGAACAACAATTAATTGTTTCCTTGTTTGTAACAAATAATAACTTCACCCTCAACGGAAAAATAATAAGTGAAAAGTGATGATTGAAAGTTCCTTTCCGTACCTGTGTACACCTCCAGGCAATTTTTTCATATGACAACGGTAAAATCGCTTTGATTGTGGAAGCAACCTTTACTTTTTTATTAAACTTAGATCGCCGCCGTCGTTGGACTATTCGCTGTCAAATACACAAAAGCGATCTCGATGATGTTCCCGTTGATGGTTTGTTAATTACTTTCATTTCGAAAATTGAATATTAAAAAAATTATTTTATATTACTAATACGGAGATTCACCAATTGATCACTTTTCGCGCGTCATTCTGAAAAAATAAACGTAAAATATTTCGATTTTCTCGTGATACCGCGTAACGGAATAGACATTGAATTGAATTAAATTTATTTGTATTTTATAATTCGAAGGATGACAATTTCAGTTAGTCTTCATGGTGCTCATTCGAATGTTCGTTCTCTCCCGTCTCTTCACTCGCTCTGAGTTGACATCACTCGATGACTCACTGCCCACCTTCGGACAGATCATGAAACCGAGAAACAAGTGGGAATTTCATTCATATTTTTGTATACTTTTTCGATTTGTAGTTTCAACATATCTATATAATATCAACGATTTTTTTAAGAAGATGTAATAACGATAAATTTAAACAAAACAAAGTAAAAATAACAATAATTCCAGAGCAAACGACCTCGGCAAGACAACCATCAACGGTGACCACCTAATGAGCGAAATGTTAAACAAGAATGATGATTTCGAAAAGGAGATCAAGAAACTATCGAATGGCGCGGTGGGCGAGACGATTCATGAGGAGGATGAATGACAGTTATCTCATTTGTGCATATCAAAATTTCTTTGCTCAACTGATTTTTTTCGTGCTTTTCGATGTTCTAATAAAGATTTGTTCATTTCTGATTGTCGAAGTATCTTTATATTTTTTCATTTATGAGATATCCGTCATACCTACATTATCAAGCCGGCACAAGGGAGATTGCAACAGTTTCGAGTGCTAAAAAAATCTAGGTGGAAATGGTGATAAATTGATGCTTGGCTACAGGTCCCTAGGGCGACCGCAATACTGACGTGGCAATTAAGACGAGACTTTTACACAGTAATTACTTGAGACATGTCGAAGGATATGTCTGCTTGATGTTGGTTGGTTGTATTTTTTTTCCTGTGATTGAACCTTGACTCCTGTGCTATAGAAAATTCGCCAAATTTCGGCCCGTATGAAGCTGGATTTTTACAACAATACGGTATAACGTTTATGACAAATGTCATAGCTACAATATGTATCAACGATTTATCGACGAAACACATGCTACAAAACGAGACTAGGGTCATTAATTCGTTCGATGGATACAGTATGCACAACTACGATAAAAATCGATGGATCGACCGTTCGATGGATGGGAACGGTATCCGTGATTAGGAGATGGGACAACGTGAGTTATTCTGTTCGGCGACTTCAGATTCCTCGACGATCTCGTTGTTGACTTCTTCAGATTCAGTGAAGGAGTCTAAATATCGTAATTTTGAATTGCTCAGTGTTATCAATATCAGCTATCAGTGTTATCAGCGGAATAGTGAGCGAAACGATTTCATATTTAAGTATACGGCTCGCATACACTACCTCGATACTCAATCACTATCAGAGAGATGAGGGACTGCGCAAAAAGATAATATCGTTTACCGGTTTCATCGGTTGCATCATCATCATCATCATCGACAACGACGACTGTCGGAGTGGAGAAATCACGAGGAGGAGAGACGAGAGGGGCAGCGACCTGGAATTGAACGATCTTCAGTACGTCTTAAGCTTGCCAAGTCAATTAGGAGATCAAAGATCAACAATCAAAAATCAAAGATCAACTCGATACCTCGCTGTCCTTCTTCTTCGTGGCGAGCCCCGTCTTGGTCACCACGCGCACGCTGGCAACGAGCTGCATTCAGATTTCACTGTCTTTATATTCGGAGTTTGATAATTCTTGTTTGATCTTTGATCTTTCGAAGATGATATTTGTTCTCTCTCATTTGAGGTATGGCCTTACAGTGTCAAATTTGCAAATAGTCAGATGGTAACCATTAACGAAAAGGTTTCATCTTTTACGATATCGGGGGTTGGTACGAAATACGGGTGATCGTCTCTTCATTCTTCACACTATCTCACCGGTCAGAGAAACGAGAGAGTATGTGAAATGAAGAGGCGACTACCTGTATTTCGAACTCTAGATTTGACTGTTCAATTCACCGCAAGTCCGTCTAACAGATGGCCTTACCAGTGGGTCCCACTGTTGGCGTTGTCTTACGACGTAAAAACGCTTGACACCTTTAATTTTTTTACATACACCTTTACTCACCACAAACATCACATTCACGATTCCCTCCACAATCGAGGGGGCGTAGTCGTGTGCGGCGAATGCCCTGCCGATCTGCAAGGGAAATATATCAATTTTTTCAGTGACATAAAGCCGCAATCATCGCTGCGCAGAGCAGAAAAGGAGCAAAATAACTAAATAGGGATCTCAAGCAGTCCAACAATTGATTTCCCTAGTTTAACTGATTATTTTGGTATTTTTCAAAACATTATCCAATGAGGGATACTTAGAACAAAGATCCCAAAAGGTTCTGCGATTGGAAAGGAGGATTTCGTCATACTCACAATCGATTTGTGATCGATGCGATACTGGTCGAAGCACACACCGGCCGTCTTGTGGAGCATCGCCTGCAAGGAAACGAAAACATTTTAATACAATTCGAAATACGGACTTTGAAATTTGATAAAATACCATTTCGGCGATTTTTTTTCTTCTTTTCGTTCTGACCGACGGCATCGCGTTTTTGTGATTCGATTAAATTCGTTTTACAAAAGCACAGACATACAACCAAACAGATGAAGATATCGTTCCTATACTAATATCAGACTACTAATTAAATTATCATGGTTTAGGTGAGCAAATATGAATTCACACGGCCAAACATCCCATTTAACAAAGTGAAAAGTGTGCAAAGTGGTGGCTTTTGAAAAGTATAAATGTAAAAAGTGGACAATTACCATCTCGGCAAAGACCGCGAGCGTTGCCGTTCTGGCCGACGACAGCGGTACCGCAATGCTCATCGAGAACAGCAGCAGACGAATGAGAGCGGGGAACGAGCGAGGGTCCGACTTCTGAGTTTCATCTTTGATCTTTGATCTCTATTCTTCAATCTCTGACCACCGCAAAGAGCCAAATAAGCGCAACTGTAAAGGTGCTCCTAACACCCTAAACCCATGGTATTCCAACCTAGGCTTTGAATGGTAAGAAAACAATTAGTCGTTTCAGATTCAGCGCGGAACGAAGAGAGCGATGAGTGATTTCCCAATTAAACGACTTGTCGTTTTGCTATTCCTTTCAAAATCTATTCCTACCGTAATCCTACCGTACACTCACGTCGAGTGCCAGGGCCTGTTCACAGATGGCTCGCTCCCACTGCGGAAAGAGGCCAGCGAAGACGTCAGGCTTAATTTTTTAAATACAAATATAAAAACAATTTTTTAAGCGATTTTAAGCGAAGCATGTAGCTTACATCGCAAACGTTGCCAGCGTTCGCAAAAAGGTCCCGCATTCGATTCATATCAGTGGGGAGAGATACGGGTACACCATAGATGAGCGAGATGATCTGAAATGGTTTTTTAAAAAAAAATTTATATATCGTTCCGCGCGAAATGATGCTCCAAATAATGCTTATGAGAGTGAACACGGAATTTGATTGAGTGAGATGATGCGTAAATAAATAACTATTTTTTCTGGACGGTTCTGGACGGAGAGGTAATAAAAATTAAGCTAAATTTCGAAAAGTCCTACCACAATCATGTCTTCTGGCGCTATCTTGGGCATGTAGCAGCTATTGGACGGGTTCTGTCTCTTCATTGCCTCAAATTTGTAATTTGATTAAATAATAATAAAAAAGCTTTTTTAAAATTGAATCGATTTAATATACATGAAATATCATTGTAGAAAATCTTTGGTATAATACATGTTGACGCAAAGATGAATTTCCATTCGTTAAATTGGTTGATGTGTCGAATTGTTAATTGCGGTACCCAATCGATCGAATACGGTAGACGAAGTGCGATATCCTATCATCAACTGACTTCTAAACTAACATAAGTAAGATGTGTAATCGCAAACTGACTCCTTCAGTAGCTTGGACAGGTCGAAGTACGAACGGGAGATGATAATTCGCATCGTGAAGTAGATGCGCGACACAGAATCGGAAATATATATAAAATATAAACATTTATTTTTATTGATTATATTGATCTGATTAAAAATAAATACCCGCGAATGCGGCCAATTCCTCCCGAGTGAAGTGCTTAGTGCACGCCCAGACATCGTTGCCGGCTCGCTCAAACTCGACTGCAAGTTGAAATTTTGAAATTAACACATCGGAAATAATTGTCCTCATCACAGGAATAGACAGGGCACATGCAGAACTATGTACAATTAAATCACACATCTCAGTTCTTTGATCAAGGGTGCAAAATATTATAATGAAACCGATCATTGATTCTTGATCTTTGATCTTAGCCCAACTTACACGTCGCAATCTCCTCTGCGGAGTTCGCTTTCATGAACGTAATCGTTGCTGCGAGTAGGTCGGGCGGCAGCTGCTGCGGCTTGTAAAGAGCTGCGATTACTGAAAATTAAATTTAAAGATGAAATATCAGTCTCCTTGATCATCTACATTTCAAATATTTTCAGATAAAGAGAGCCAAAAACGAAGATGTCTAATCGTGATGAGCCTTCGGAGCTTTGATCTTTAATGTTTGATCTTTGACCTTTGGCGTAAGGATTGTCGTTGCCACTCATATCCACGAGCTTCGGCCCAATGCCCACGAGCGACATGCCGAATGTTCCATCTGCAAAGATCAAAGATCAAAGAGCAAATATTAGCGATCAAAGATCAAAGATCAACGATACTCACCCTTGTGTCTGGTGGTGCGGTGCTTGTAGCTCCAGAGTGCGTGCGAGTGGTAGATGCAGAAGGACGAGTCAGACTGTGCAAATTCATCGGCCGACTTGAGTTTCTGAGAGATCAAAGATCAGAGTTAAAGATCACGAATGTTCTCACATCGAGGATTCCCATCTCGTAAATTGCGCTCATCGCGAATTCGATGTTCTCCGAGGTCGGGTCGCCCTCAAAGATCAAAAATCAAAGATCAAAGATCACTGGATAACTTTACCTCGCATTGATCAAGCGGGAGGTTCGAGTTGAGGAGCGGATTTGCACTCTTACCCGTACCGCCGATTACTTTAGGCTTTGAAGCGAGCTGAAATGGGAAGTCTGATTCAAAGATCAAAGATCAACCTCCATGATCGCTCTAATCTAACGCAACAAGCCAACAAACCTCCATGGAGAACCGCACGCGAGCAGTGATCGACGAGAGAATGAGGAGGGGAATGAGAAAGTAAGAATTGTTATTCGCTCATTTCCATGTAATTTAGAGACAAAGCATGCAAATGGAGTTTCCTCTTATTGTTTGTTTCTACACTTGTCACGTCAGCATTGATGCATTTTAGGATGGACGAAATTACGAAAATTACTTACTCTTCATTCTGCTGTTCCTTCTTCTTCAGTTGCGGGTTTTTCTAGTTTTTATTTGAAACAGTCGTTTAAATCCTCTTTTTCGGCATCCTCTTTTTCGCGCAAGAGAGGGCGTGCTGAAGCGTTTTTACCAGAATTTTCTTAAAATCGAAAGCGAAATTGTTACTCATCCTGTAGGTTCTCATCCGTTACGTTCAAACGAATATTACATGCTTTTTCAGCCTCATCTCCCCAATAATTTCATGAATACCGCAAGAATCTTCGCAGTTGATTTTCTTGTATTCCAGACGCGGTCATTCCATAAACCAGTGTTGATCGAAAATCCGTTTCATTCTTTAAATACCCTGCTTTCAGCGCCCAGGTGAAAATCACGCGATTCGTGGCACGCGAGGATGACGGCCCTCGCTTCAAACTATAACGAGGAAGACAATGCCGGATACCCGAGATACTCATTGAGGTAGTCATGGTATCTTAGGATCCTCTCCAGTATGGGGCATCCCAAGGCAGCCTTTGGAAGGCAGCTTATGTCGGCTTGCCCTTACATAAGAATAAATAATACAATAATACGTAATGATGTGTGTGTGTGTTATGTATCGCATAACACTGTCGTCGTTCCGCAGCTCGCGGGCAAGTACAAGAGGAAGCCGGTGGTGAAGACGGGACCCGTTCCGGCTGCTGCGCCCGCTGCAGCCCCCGCAGCTGCCGTCCCTGCTGCGTCTACGACCCCGCCCAAGGCCAATGATGCCTCCTGCAAAGCTAAGGCCGACGGAAAGTAGAGGGATTCGCCCTCCCACCTCGCACTGACCAAGTCATATCGATGTGAAAATAAACGCAAAGGGGAATATTTAGTCGTATTGAGGAGGCGATTACCGGCCTTGTAGAATTTGATAGGGGCGTTGCGAGGAGTATGAATGAGATACGGTAGAAAGCAAAACTAGCGTGAAAGCTTAAGGAGCATTTTTTTGTATTCTGCCATTGAGATCGCATGCTCTGTATCAACGATTTATCGACGAAACATGCTAGAAAACGGGATTACGGTCATTGGTAGGAAACGTTCGTTGGATACAGTATGCATGACTACGGTAGAAATCGATCAATCGATCGATCGATGGGTACGGTATTCCTGATTAGGAAATTGCGCACGACCAGTTCTTAGTTTGCTCGTCGACTTCAGATTCCGCGACGACACCTAAAATTCGTCTTTTCGTTTTATTTATTACAGAGAGAGGGAAAAACTGTGTGCAATCAACGGCTGGCGAGTGCCAGAAAAATCTCTCGTTGGACAAACTGAGGCATGATATTCTTCCCAGTGGCCCCCCTGAAACGGTCTTTACCGGTATTGTCAACGTCTTCATCATCGATAACGACGACTGTCGGAGTGGAGGAATCACGAAGAGGAGAGACGGGAGAGGCTGCAGGGATCTTAAACATTTTTTTTTGTAATTTCTCCTACCTAGTATTATGGGAAAAATGAGCCTGCATTAGGAAGAATAGAAGGAATGGCACACAAATGTGTTCTAACAATTGGAAAAACAAATGGGTTGGAGACAGTCCATTGGACAGAAAATGTCTACTGCAATCCCATGAATATCGAATATTGTCGCTTCGATCCTTCATACCTCAGCCTCCCTTTTCTTCGTCGCGAGGCCGACCTTGCGCACCGAGCGATACGCGACCACGTGCTGTAATTAAAGTTCGTAGTACGGATAATAGTCTCTTAATTTTGCACATTCTCTCGCCTCGCTGACCGGTGAGAGAGTAGATGGAATTACGCGGTGAATACTCGTATTTCAAACTCGAGTAATGAATAAGAATCTTGGTGTAGAGGAATGTCTTGGCAGGAAATCCTCTATTCGTTCACGCACTCTCTCACCGATCAGAGAGAGGACGCATCATATCTACCGTAATGAAAAGAGGCTTCTGATTGAAACAAAATCGATAGATTATTCTTGACGGGACGGAATGGGATAATAAGCGGAACGGAATATTCGAAAAAAACAAGCGAAACGGAATATTCGTTTATTTTTTTCATACCGCGAACATCTCTTCAACGATCATGTTCGTGTTGTGGCGTGTGCACTCGAGAGCGTCGAATGCTCGGCCAATCTGCAATTTTACAACGGATCCGGCAAATTCAGATTCGCATCCCTTCTCGTGACTTACTCTACTAAGAAGACTCCACTGTATTCTTCATTATCCCCAAAATATCCGAGTATCATTTATTTATAAATTATTTAATTAGTCTCATTAATTTGTACCCACCAACCAACTTCCATGCAAATCGGAGACCAAAAGCTTTTCCTAGTGGACGACATTCCTACACTCTTACAGGATTTTTTAAATATATTTTTTATTTCGAAACACTAACCACCGAATCGTGGTCGAGTCTGAGCTGATCGAAGCGCATGCCAGCTGTCTTGTGGAGCGACGCCTTCAATATAATGGGGTTGAAGAATTTTTTCCAGAACAAATCCAAGTTGGGAGCAATCTTGGAATGGCGAACAGGATTCTTGTATAGATATTATTTGATTATTTTATTATTTGGAAAAAGTATTATTCGTCAACTTTTGTTCCTTAGGCCCTAAGGCTTAGGGAGTATAATTCCTAATTGCCAACACTATCAATAACACCTACTGGAAAAAGTTGGGCCTTTTTTACTATTTTATCTTGAAAGCATGGCAATGCAGGATGGAAACTTTAGGGAGGGAATTAGGATTCAAAATATAAATTATTATTAATTAGTTAATTAATTATTTAATTAAACAGTAGTTAATTATTTGTAATTAATTATTATTACCATTTCAGCGAGCACGCCAATCGTCGCCACCTTGGCCGATGGCATGGGAACGTTCGAACACCTCCAGAAAAGGAGCAGATGAGCGAGTCGAACGAAGGAGCACGGATCCGTCTTCTGACACGTGAGATTTCGTGATCTTTGAACTCTGCCGCTGCCTACCGTAATCCCACCGTAACCCAACCGCAATCCTACCGTAACCCTACCGTAATCCCACCCTAACCCTACCGTAATCCTACCGTAACCCCACCGTAATCCTACCGTAATCCTACCGTAGCCCAACCGTAATCCTACCGTCCACTTACATCGAGTGCGACAGCCTCTTTGCAGACGGCTCGCTCCCACGCCGGAAAGATGCGAGCGGAGATGTTCACCTGAATTTCGCATTTATTTTACTGGATATGTATATTTTACTGCATTTACTGGAAAATTTCGAGACGTTTCCCGACGGTCCCGAACGGCATTTTGGCTCTGTTCTGGTATCGAGGTCCGTCAGAGATATGGAAGTTCAAAAATATATCGAGGTCCATTCCAAAAATGACATCCCAAGCTAGCAGAACCTTTCTACCACTCTTACTTTATTATTTTATTTCAGCATATTTATTTTTAATTTTATAAATTGGCGCTCACATTGAACATGCCGAGAAGAATTCTCAGCAACTCCCCCATTCGATCGAGATTCGTCGGCAGCGGTACAGGTGCGCCGTAGGCGAGAGAGATGATCTGCATTACATTTCTTACGGAATTATTTATCGTTCCTCTCGTAACCGTAATTGACACCAGACAATTAGAAATAAGCCCCGAAGCCACTGAGTTCAAAGATCCCGATCCCTTCCCTAACGATGTATCAAGTAGGCCCATTGCCTGATGTCAGCATAAATCAATCTATCAATTAGAAATATCACAGTATCATGTTTAAGCGATAGATGATTTGAAGTAGAGTGTTCTTTCATGAATATCGCAATATTTAAAAAAACTGTCAATTGTTAAAATTATAATTAAAATGAAATGATGAAATAATAATATTCTAACTAGAGATGGGAAAGGAAGAGGGAAGAGTCGCGAATGTATGCAAAGTGAGCCGCGCTCTTCCACAAGAGTAAGAGGGAATGGCCTCTCTTCCACAAGAGTGAGATCTCTTCCATAAGACTGAGAGCGAAAAAGCTTTAAAAATAAAGGAATTTAGGCGGATTTTTGCACCCAAGTGATAAATATGTCGAAAATCATAAAGGTAGGTTAGTTTGAGAAAAAACCCAACAAAATTGCTCCATTTTCAAAGCTTTTTCGCTCTCAGTCTTATGGAAGAGATTTCACTCTTGTGGAAGAGAGGTCATTCCCTCTCGCTCTTGTGGAAGAGCGGCGGTCACTTTGCATACATTCGCGACTCTTCCCTCTTCCTTTCCCATCTCTAATTCTAACCACAGGCATATCTTCCGGCATTAGCATGGGCATGTAGCAGTCCTTGTCCGGATTCGATCTCATCATATTCTAAATGATGTTAAAGGAGGACGAAAGTGAAAGTTTTCGTGGGTAAACTGACAATATGGGCCGATTGACATCTTGATAGCTAAGTGATTCTCAAAATTTGAAGGCTCTAGCTCAACTTTGAGCCGAGATACACACACGCAAAGTTTCTACATGGCTCAGGCAAAATGAAGATGCGCGGTGCAAATCGAGGGAAGGGAGGCTGGGCGCGCGGAGACTTCCTTCCTCGAGTCTCTCTCGCCATGTAGCAAAGTGGTTGTGCGCTGCCCCTATCACGCATTCGCTTTGTTTCGATTAAAGGGTTCGATTCCTCCTGCGTGCAAAACTTTTTGCTAGAATTGTTTCAGTGTCCTTGATGTTTCTCTAAACATTTTCTAAACAGAGAAAGTTCAAAGATCAAAATACAACAAGCTGTAGCTGTAGTATAGTCACGTTGACTCTTCAATGCATTTGTATTAGGTGGTAACACGCTATTTTAGTTATTTTAGTCGTTATTTTAGTAGAATACTAGTCAAAGGAAGTGATTAGATGTAAAAATGGACTCAAAATTAATGAGAATGGGAAAAACAGGGAAAGAAAAGCCACTCAAATGCCATGCCTACTGCAGGTGGGTACTGTAAGAAAGAAAATTTTGAAAGCGATTATGAACTGAAAATACAGTACTTTTACGTCATTGCTCCGGGTTTCGTGCCAGGAGGCTTTCACTTTCACCCTCCTTTAATTAAAATATTAACATTAAAATTAAATACAATTGGGGACGCTTGGGGTTGGGGACGTTAGGAATTTTTGTTACAGAGTGCGCAATATTTAAAATAATCTATATTTACCTGGAAACTCTTGCTCGAACTACAAAACGTTGGAGAATGCACGTAGTAATTGAGCGGGGCCGAGCTGTCTCCGTTGATCGGGCCAATCTTAAATATTATTTTTTTCAAACACGCGCATCGAATTCCCCAGTATTAACACAGATTGATGAATAATGTGTAAAGCAAGATACGGAATAATCACCCTGATCCAGTAATCCCATTCGGCCGGTTTCTCTCCACGCAAAATGCACGCGACAGTGTCGAGCTTCTGCTCGGATACGGTAGTCGGTCTGGAATCGACAAATCACATACGGTATCTAATCAATATCAAGCACTCGATAGCATACTTTGAAGGGACTATCGGTATCGAAACAGTAAGTGCGGTAGTTAAATAAAGTAAATACGATATGCAACTAGGGATGGCTTGGCAAGAAAAGGTCTCTTCCTTTCACTTGCTCTCTCACCGGTCAGAGTGACGAGAGAAAGAGAGTGTGTGTGTAAAATGAAGAGACGATTACTCGTTTTTCGAGTTCTAATATGCAATCGCAAACTGACTCCTTCAGTAGCTTGGTCAGAACGAAGTATGAACGGGCGATGATAATGCGCAAGCGAAAGAAGATCAATTGGTTCGAGTCTGGAAAATATTTGAATTCTAAATTATAATAAAAAATGATGCTGTTGAAGTGTTTTCTAATCACATTTAAAGACAATTAATAACAATCTTTTTTTTTTAAATATGCGAGAAGATACCCGCGAAGGCGTCCAATTCCTCTCTAGTGAAGTGCTTTGTGCACACCCAAACACCGTTGTCGTCAAGCTCGTACTGGTCTGCAATTGGTCATTTTTTTATATCCGTGATTATACAATTCTAATGGTGTGCTACTTTTGTAATTCGATAGTTATTATTGAATAATGTTGGTTGGCGGAATAACAGTAAGATTGTTCTTTGTTCTTTGATCGATCTCTGATCGTCTATTTTTCGGAACTCACACGTGGCAAACTCCTTCTTGAGTTTGTCTCCCATGAAAGAAATCGTTGAGGCCATGATCTCGGGTGGTGACTGATGCTGCTTGTTCATTAATGAGAGCACTGAAAATTGCAATAATTTATGGATCAAAGATCAAACATCGAAGATCAGAGATCAATATCCTTGATCATCAAGAATACTTATTCAATCAGGAGTATATTGAAAAATAAATGCATTCAAAAAACAAAGATCAAGTCCCCTGAAAAAAATGTAGAACTGACCACAGTGTGAAGCATAAATATCGTTTTCGAGTAGCATTTTAATTGAAAAAAGTTGATCTTTGATCTTTACCATCGTCTTCCTCGACTTCGAGATGCGGACCAATGCTCATGAGCGACAGCTTATAAGTTTCGCCTATAAAGTTCAAAAATCAACGATCTGTGACAAATCTCTAATATTATGTAACACTGAATGGTTCAACAACAAAGCGTCAATGAATTGTGTGAAGACTACGCTAGGGAATTGATCGAGGATCAAAGAAATGCCAGGTGATCAAAGATCAAAAATCACTCGCCCTCCTGTCTGGTGGTGCGGTGCTTGTAGCTCCAGAGGACGTGCGAGTGGTAGAGATTGATGGGCGCCGATTGAATGTAGCTGCCCGGTCCGATAAGCGACTGAATTGACAAAGATCAAAGATCAATTATCAGAGATCAAAGATCAATTATCAGGTAAAAGTGGAACATTTGTTGAATTTGCTCACATCGAGGGCGTCGTCTTCATAGAGTACATCAGTGGTGAACTCGATATTCTCGGAGTTCGGGTCGCCCTCAAAGACCAAAGATCAAAGATCAGAGATCGAATATCAACTATCTGCAAATCCTACCTCGCAGTGATCAAGCTGCAGGTCTGAGTCCAGAAACGGAGAGGTAGCGAGATGGAATCCTTCCGGTAGCGCAATTTTCTATAAATTATTGCGTGGCTGCAAATCTAGTTTGATAAGGAGCACATAAATATCTCCTATTAGACATCAAAGCAAAGATGGTATGATAAAAAGAGGGGTTTGATTGTCAACTATCTATAGGATGAGGCTTCATTCTTGATTGCCAAAAAAAAGAAGAATATTGTCGAAAAAGTGGAGCGCGAACCTCCATGGAGAGAAGAGAACCGCTCGCGAGGGTTGATCGACGAGAGAATGAGGAAGAAAATGAGAAAGAGAATTGTTATTCACTCATTTCCATTTAATTTTGAGACAATGCATGCAAATTGATTGACTTAAAGGAGGCGTATCATGAACTTTTGAAATTGAAATGTAGCGACTCTTACAACGATATCACGCCTGTCACGAGAGAATCGAGCTAGAATGGCCATTCTTGGGAATAGGGAAAAAATCGTGAAATGAATTTGCATTAGTTTTGGGCACCTCTAGACATACCCTAGCATCCCTCACAGTCCCATTGTTCAGAAATCATATTGGGGCTCCCTACGCCGGGTCGGTATCCTGGATCCCCAACTTTGACAGGCATTATCTCGGTTCTGGTGCATTTTTGAGAAAAATTGCTTTGAGGCAACCCCACCTATTTTCCCGTGCTCTATCCATCTACACCGGTTAGAATTCATGAAAGTGCTTCTGAACGGTGCTACACTCAAGGATGCATAACTCAAAAGTGTAGGATTAGTCGTGGCTAATTTTTGGATATGTTATGTATCTCGCCGAGCTCTTTCGAATGAGTACCTTGCGCAAAATATAAATTGGTCATGAGGTGCCTTTCACTCCCTCGAATGATTTCTAATCGTTTGAAGTATTTTTTCAACTGCGAGTTCGGGGAATCATCATTCATTCCTCACCAAACTCAATGAATTGAGCGGTGTCGAATGAAATTCGTTGTTGAAAAAAACTTCAAACGATTAGAAATCATTCGAGGGGGTGAAAGGCACCTCATGACCAATTTATATTTTGCGCAAGGTACTCATTCGAAAGAGCTCGGCGAGATACATAACATATCCAAAAATTAGCCACGACTAATCCTACACTTTTGAGTTATGCATCCTTGAGTGTAGCACCGTTCAGAAGCACTTTCATGAATTCTAACCGGTGTAGATGGATAGAGCACGGGAAAATAGGTGGGGTTGCCTCAAAGCAATTTTTCTCAAAAATGCACCAGAACCGAGATAATGCCTGTCAAAGTTGGGGATCCAGGATACCGACCCGGCGTAGGGAGCCCCAATATGATTTCTGAACAATGGGACTCTGATGGATGTCAAGACATGCATAGAGATGGTCAAAACTGATATTAACTCATTTTTCGATTTTCGCTCCATTCCCACGATCAGCTCGATTCTCTCGTGACAAGCGTGATATGACGAGTCTTGCAAGATTTTGGAAAATTGCCAAGGTTCTTTTGGCAAATTGCCAAGGAGTAGATCAGATTTTGTCGATGGGAAGAACCTGGGGGAACAAACAAAAATCCCTTCCTAGTCAATCAATTATGGGCGAGACAACGATCACCTTTCGATCTATCCTTCTTGATCTACCTTCCCTTCCTCCCCATTGGAGCTGCGTAAAATATTTGAATTTTTCCCGGGGTTTTGCCTGTTCTTTCCTGATACTTTGGACGGGGAGATATCTCGTCCAGAGTGGACGAACAACTTTCAAACTTCGGCCTTCTAAAGTCGTTCTGGGTTCCAATCGGATCATGATCTCAAGTGCATGAACTAATTTTTCATGATACGCCTCCTTTAATTGAAGAAATCGTAGAATTCGTTTTGTACACATTTGTTTCCATTCGCTATCAAGAATTTTAAAAACTTTCATCATTTTGTCAAATCTTGAAGTTGCCTCGTATTTTCTTTTTTTTTCTCAAAATACGATACATGCTATCATTTCCCGAATTTTCTCGAATTTCCGTCCGATGAGAGAGGCCTCGAAATAGAGAGATTACTTGCATTTCGAACAGTAGCCCTCACTTTTTTCATAGTCTCAGAGGGAAATAAGTCTACAATTTCATTAGTCCAAGAAGGCTTCAAAGTCTAATAAGCGAGGGGAGGCAAACAGTTAGACTTATTATGTCTTCCCAGGTGACCGGACATGTATGGTGTTTAAAGTCTACGTGAGGTCTCACGTGATTGTTCTCTGTCATGTTATGTTATGAGCGCTAGTAATGTCCTTGGCAAATACAATACTGGCACATAGACTCTCCTTGTGCATGTCCGAATGTTGTTTCTGATTCCCGTGTAATAAAAAATGTTTTCTTCGAACGGATCGGCAAAATAAGCCAACCATGTGAAGAGAACGGGCTAGCTATTAATTTTCGGCATGGTACACATTTTTCTCGTTCTAAAATTTGTATTTTACGATTAGAAAAGCTATGTTTGTAATGTCTCGATGTTCGATGTTAAATTGCACTCTTGCATGTTCCGAGGGTACCACAATACCGAGTAACTAACAGAATCACAAAGGGTTAGAAAATGTTGATATTCTAGTGGCTTGCTTAAATAATTCAATTACCATCACAAAATATGAAAGTCGATTTAAAAACAACAAAAATAATTATGAAATACAATCGTGCCATGTATCACTTCCTCCGTATTCCCCACTTGCAATGTTATCACTCTTTGTTTATCATATCGTAAGATTATTTTCCATTCCACTCGTTGCTGACCTTTGACGAACTGAGTGGAGGGAGGAGAGAGGAAGAGGCCGGAGGGAGGCTAGTGATCTACCTGCTCTCCTCTCCCCTACCTCTTCCCTTTCTCTCTCCCAGACAATCAATGGCTCGCTAACCAGCACATCTCATTTGCTGAGCATTTCAAACGCACGATACATGATTTAAATGGCAAGGAATGTGCTGTTTTCTGCCGACTTGCAAACAACACAAATGTGGGTGAAATTTTTTATCCATTCTATCTTTCTTTCATCGTTATTTTATGCGTTCACTGGCGTCTTCGCAATTCTGGCCGTTGAGAGAGTATTCCAAATTATGGTATTCTATTGATGATGGATGAGTCTAGTCCGCATAGTTCGTCTGTAAACACAGTTGTGCACTAGGAACAGTGCACTTCTGGTAAATTGTTGATCCCGCCTAGTCGGTAGGCATTGACTGTCTCTTACCCTCACACATCACATCATACATATTTATACAGGTCGTTACAATTAGACGTCTAGATACATGAAAACAATGAAATTCGTGGAATAGTGAGACTTCTGCATGTCGGTTACAATTATAACACTTCTTTGTCTTCTCCCCGTCAGTGTGTTCTTTCGCTCAGTGCGTTATTGCATTTCTTTCACTATTTTGTTGCGACTATTATACTTTGCAAAATATTCAATATTTCAGCGCTCCGTAGCAAACAAACAAAGTTTTGTCCAGAAACTTCACGATAAAATACAAAAGTGCTCCATCATAGATCAGTCATTCGTATTCTGCCCTGTCGTCTGGTGTAGTAGCCGCAGATTGGGTGCAACTTTTATCGCTGTCTAGCGTACTTTCCACGATCTGTGATACCCATATTATTTCTGCTTCAATAATAATAGTACAATAAGTAAGTCTGGACAATATTGCTTAGAGTAAGAATATGAATAGTATCATAGAAATTCACAATATCCGCGGGTTTACAGTCGAAAAACATTAGGAAATAAAATGCATATATTGGACTCAAAACTGCAATTGATTTGGCATTGGGTTGTATGATAAATTGACATCGCTCTAGTCCAGGAATGGTCTCGCCTTTCAACTCTGCATGATTTCTCGCCGGTTAGACAGATCATGGGAGCAGGGAAAAGAATTGAGTCAGACAATCGCTCGTTTTGCCTTCTCTGGCTCATTCAGCCCACTCAAGCCGTGCCTTGCGAGTAGTCTCATGTGTTCAATTCTGTAGTGTCTACCACTTGATAAGATTAGGCGTGCCCGCACGATTCTCGACAATTTCCATTCATTTGTCTCGATTTCCTTGCATTGCGCTTTGTAGGCTGCAGTGTGGAAAACATTTATCGATTCAGCAACGATTTTCTTCGGTTTTTCGATTTTTCCTTTGAACCACCGCATGAACAACCGAAAATGCTGCGGCTTGATTTTCTAGGCGATTTTTTGAACCGATAATCCATATCGTCCGCCAAAGCTGGCTAAAATGTAGTGAATTTCGATCTAGCAGATTAATGATCAAATACCAACCACTGTCTTTCAAAATCAGTGCGTGGTTCGACATGTTTCGGTGACAACTCGAAGTTTTATTCAGCAATACTATTCCATACTATTGACATGTTCCACTGATACGTGATCAACAAGAATCGTCTCTAGTAATAGTCTCGTGCCTTTTTGTGGTCGTCCCTAACTTTTCTTTGCGAGAGCATTCCCTCATAGATATTGGTTCTTAAAAGTTCAATTACTGATATCACATTTTGACGCAAAGTTGTTTCTTGTTCCGCGCGTAACGAAATTGCTATTAAACTACGGTCGCGTTTAAAATTATGTTTTAATTATATAATTGGTGCTTAATGAACGCGAAACCATGCCAGAAATCGAGTTTTATCATTACAATTAAGAAAAAATAGTGAAAATAGGCGGAAAACGCGTAAAACGAAGTGAAAGTGGGCGGAGCTAACGCGTTTGCCGCACGGAATAGTTTAATAGGTGTGCAATTACAATCGTATCATTTTAAAAATGTGATAGCTCTCCGTGTATCCCTATTAGTAACCCAGTGCTCTTGTAGTCGCCTCTTTGTGTTCTCTTTGAACATGTTCCACCAAAGCTTTCGTTCAGCGTTGTTGATCAATCATTAGTATTTTCCTATCTTGTAGCCATCCTTATTTGGAATGTCTCCAAGAATGACCGAATTTCATCTATCCGATAAAGTCGAACGCTCGATTGCTAATCGCTTCCAACGACTGTAGGGCATTCAAGTCATATTTCATTGTTAGGCCCTGCTGAGATTTTTATTTTTTATTTTTTGCTTCCACAATCAAGGCGATTTTACAGCTGAGATTGTGCTATCCCTATATTGCTAATCCCTATATCCAGAATTCAGCTTTCTCTGCAGTTCAATGCTCGATTTTTGATCATCTAAAGCAGTATGACAGTCATTTTCTAAGTCATGCTCGATGTAAATCTTGTAGTCCTCTTATACCGAATTCTCTGACTTGTTACAGAGAAATTCGGCTAGTGTCGCGGTGTATTTGCACGAGGATCAAGTGAATAGATTAATTCATTCAATAATCACACGGTACAATAAATAAAGGGTGAACTAATGACGAAAGTGGAGGAGAATGGATTAGATGGAGTAAATGGATAGATAGAATGGGTGGATGGAAACTAGGAAACCTTGGTGGAACTGGTAGTGAATGGTGGATGGATAGAAGACCCTTGGGCTGATGCGAGTGTAGCGGGTGGAATGATGGCTCTTCCCCGTTGTTTGATCGACCTCAAACTTGGGTAATTAAACCTTAGTAATGGTATAGCAACGCGAAATAGTGGAAGAAAGCAATGATAATGGTGAATAATAATAATAAACATGGAAACAACTGTCGTGGACAGTTTAATGGAGGAAAAAGAAGAGAATTTAGGCCAGCGAATGGAAATAGTGGATGAGAATGATACGGTAGGTTTTCCCGGTAAGAACCACGGGAAATTCAAATGGAAAGAGATAGAAAATGGACGAGTGTGATGTGCGCGCTCTCTTACAGAGGGTCGCGACTAGCTAATTGTAGTTTGGAGTTTTGGATACCGTAGTAGGTTTGGTGGATCATTAGCAACTGACTTATTATTTATGGAATGGTTTATAATTTATATTATTATTGTATTTGGGTACCGATTCCGATGGAATTCGGTACACTCCGAGGGCGGAGGATGGATGGATATGGAAATGGAGATGGATAGAAAAAATGAATGGGCATCATTGTCGATGTAGTAGAAGAGTAGATGTAGTTGATGAGTCAAAAATTTGGGCACAAACAACGAAATAGGGGTCACAAGGCGAACTAGGCAATAACTAGACAGTTGAACGAAATAAAAATTAGATATTACATTGAAATTTGCTCATACGGAGTATGATCCTCCCGGCGGGGGAAAGAATGGAGGCCCGTAGGCTTAGGGTGGATAGTCGTGGAGTTGTGGATAGTGATTATCATCGTACGGGTACTCTTCATCAGAGTCCTCGTACTCACTATTGGGCTCAGCACTGAAGATGGACATGAACGCCTTATCGAGTTTCTTATCTCGTTCGGCTTGGTCATCTGGATCGAATGGGTGGGAAACGAAGATTCCACCGCAGTACAGCGGAGTGTTCTCTTGTTTCTTTGCATTGGATTGGATGGAATGTAGTGGCATCGATCCGATAATAATTGGGCCGAGTTGACTGTAGTTCAGTTCGAGACCACTGGGGAGTCGAATGGATTCAGTGTTCTTAGTGAGAGCATGGGTGATGTCGAGACCGAGAAGGATCTCTGGAGATACCGTGTGACTAGTGAGAATGGATGGTGGTACATAGATTGATTCATCTCTGATGAACTGGATATCTGACGTTGGAAGGGCATCAACAGCCATGGAAGGGATACCAAGTGTGTCTTGAATGACGGCCTCTACTGAATAGGATCCTGAACTGGTCATCAGGTCGAATTGGACGACTTCTGTGACCTGTGGATCAGAATGGCCAGTGATTCCGGCAATGGAAACAACTCTTTTCTCGATTGGCTCGAGCTTGAGTTGCTTGGAAAGGCTGCGAGAAATCATGGACATTTGTGAGCCTGAATCGAGGAATACGGTAGCATCGCGTGCAGTGCCGTGGACTGGATTGCGAATGACTCCGGTAGCAGTATGCATGCGGGTCTGTGGCCATGGGTTGGTAACGATAGCTGCAGCCTGGATGACCGGAGTGTTGGAATTGGAATGATTGGGTGGAGCAGTGGTTCTACAAATGGACATGTGATGGGTGCCTTTGCACTTCACACACTTGGCTGTGCATTCATTGTAATTGTGATTGGACTGTAAGCATTTCCTGCACACTCTAATCTGGGAGATTCTGTTGGTGCGCTCGTCACACGATTTGTACTTGGAACAATTAATAGATTGATGGATAGATCCGCAATAATCACACTTTGGGGAATCATGGGACTTCTCATTGGGAGGGCGGATGTACTGTTCACTATTGGAATCGGGATTGGAATGGATGGATGTGATCTGATTGGAATGGATGGATGTGATCTGATTGGAATGGAATGCACTTTCAACCGCACGACACTCTAACTCCTCTCGAAGTTCTTTGTCGATGTAAGTGAGGGCATCCATCATGGACTCAGGATTTAGTTTCCAAATCTTTCTGATGAAGGTTGGATGTACTCGACTGGCAAGCTGCTCAATCAGTGGTAAACTGTTGAGGTTCTTGGCATCGTCGAGGTGGTAAACAAGGTTGATCATGTCTCTGACACAATTCAACTGGTCCTCGATACGGGAAGACTTGGGTTTTAGGCCCATTAGTTTCTGGTAGAGGATGGCAGTTGAATGGTTGGAACGATCGTACGCTACCTTCAATCGATCGAGGGTATGGGAATAGAGATCGTCTCTAATTGGAATGGATTGGACCAGTTTGAGTGCGTCACCTTTTAGCAACGAACGGAGATAGTTCAGTTTCTCAAGTGGGGACAACTCTGGTCTGGATCCGATAATGGATTGAAACTGAGAGTGAAACGATGACCATAATGTGATATTGTTACCATTGAATGGTTCAATGTGCATTGGAGGAAGTGGAATAATAGCTTGTGGAACATACGCCAGATGGCTGGATTGATCAGGTACGGTATGGATGGATGGAGTACTAGTGGATGGCTGATTTTGAGGCAAACGGGCGAGCATAGAAACTCTATTGGTTGCTGCCTCGAAAGCGCGATCATACTTAGTTCCCTGCTTGGCAGTAAGCTTTGCCAGCAGGGGCAAACTCACAGGCAGTTGGGTCGATCCGTCCGTGCTAGTCTCCATCGATGAGAAGATTCGCTTCTCTTCTTCCTTTTCAGCACCGTCCTCCATGTCGTTGATCTTATCCTCGATGCTCGTAATCGCATCCTTGTAGTCGTCCATAAGCGACAACACCTCCAGGTGTGCCGTCATCGCAGTGGATGACAGTTGGAGAATTTCGTCAGATGATGACAATAGAGGGAATTGGGTGATTGCGTTATTGTGGGTGGAAAGATGGTTGTGGAGGTTGGAAAGAATGGAATGGATAGTAGAGTAATCGGACACAAACTGGGAAGTCATGGCTCTCCCTGGATGATGTTTTCTGGTGGTAACTCGAGAGAAATCAATGGTAGTGGAACCAGAATGCTTGTTTCTGCCACTGGATGGAATGGGGTGCCTGCCACGCGGAATTTTGGATGGGATCTTGAATTGGATGATGCACCATATACCGAATTCTCTGACTTGTTACAGAGAAATTCGGCTAGTGTCGCGGTGTATTTGCACGAGGATCAAGTGAATAGATTAATTCATTCAATAATCACACGGTACAATAAATAAAGGGTGAACTAATGACGAAAGTGGAGGAGAATGGATTAGATGGAGTAAATGGATAGATAGAATGGGTGGATGGAAACTAGGAAACCTTGGTGGAACTGGTAGTGAATGGTGGATGGATAGAAGACCCTTGGGCTGATGCGAGTGTAGCGGGTGGAATGATGGCTCTTCCCCGTTGTTTGATCGACCTCAAACTTGGGTAATTAAACCTTAGTAATGGTATAGCAACGCGAAATAGTGGAAGAAAGCAATGATAATGGTGAATAATAATAATAAACATGGAAACAACTGTCGTGGACAGTTTAATGGAGGAAAAAGAAGAGAATTTAGGCCAGCGAATGGAAATAGTGGATGAGAATGATACGGTAGGTTTTCCCGGTAAGAACCACGGGAAATTCAAATGGAAAGAGATAGAAAATGGACGAGTGTGATGTGCGCGCTCTCTTACAGAGGGTCGCGACTAGCTAATTGTAGTTTGGAGTTTTGGATACCGTAGTAGGTTTGGTGGATCATTAGCAACTGACTTATTATTTATGGAATGGTTTATAATTTATATTATTATTGTATTTGGGTACCGATTCCGATGGAATTCGGTACACCTCTTCTTATGAAAATAATGGTCCAAGTTTCGACCTTCGTTCGCTTCATGATCATTATTTTGTTTTTTGAACTGAAAGCACCTATTTACACCATCTTATTTCTTTCTCTGGTCCCTAGTTGTGCCGTAGCGAAGCCTACCCTTTTACTGAATGTAAGTCCTCTCTTAGCTCCTATCTATATTGTATCCATCCCTTCATGTTCTGCTATGAATGTTCCACCTTTCTACCCTTGTTCGATTTATGATCAGTTCGCAAGATTTCTGAACTGGCATTAATTAGACGCGTTTTCTCTATTTTTCATATCAATATTTCATTGAGGACGTATGTCCTTCGCTGTTCTCTACATGTGCTATTCCGTAGCCGATCCTTGTTAGAACAGTGGGTACTCTCCAGTCTATTTTCAATTCTTTGCTAATTGCCTGATGCGTCTAGATAAATCACGATGATCAGGATGTCTGAAGGACGGGAACAATGTCTCAGTTGTCATATTTTGCGTACACAACATAGCTGATCACTCTTCTAATACAGGCTGATCTTCTGATCTCTCTCGACCTCTTGCAATGTTGCAAAGCTGTGTCGTCTATACAATCAGCACACTTTGATCAATAGTACGTCTATAGGATAGCGACCATCTTATTGATATGCCCAATCGTCTACAAATTGAGCACATTCTGCGCCACTGCAAGTCTGTGTTGCACTCTTGTCGCTGATATCTTATCTACACAATGACTTGAGAAGGTGCTCTCGTGTATGTGTTTTCCGGAGTGACGTGTGCTTTTGCTTTCTTTGAATTCATTTCCGTTCACAGTTCAAAAATCGAATCGTTTTCAGATTTAGCACACTCAGGTCATTTCTGTCTTTTATATCAGTTCATTTCATTCATTCTTGATTTTTTCCTTTTGACCACACTATTCTCAGGTTCGCACTTTCTCAATCCGACTGTTTGATATACATATGTTCGTATCTTATCATTATTCAAAACTGTACCGTCCCGAGTTCGAGCACCCTTTACTCCAATTCATTTCCGTATTTTTCTCAGTACATCATACTTGATCTCCACCCATCACTTTCCTTTTTTTGGTTCCACTCCATACGCTTTTGTCGTCTCATCGTCCAGTGTAATGCTACCTTGTAGGGTTGGCTTATCGAGAAATGGTCTTTTAATTTCACATACTCTCTCACAGCTCCAAGAAGCGATAGAACGTACAGAATGATGAGAGTCATTTCTCGACAAGCCAACCCTATTCCCTTGCCGAACAGTTTCCCAGACTCCGCCTACTCCCTCTCCCATGCTATCTTGTAGCTTCTCATGAGTATTTCTGTTCAAAATGGCGAGTGTAAGTGTGTGCACTTGTTCAGTTTATATGATTTCATATCAGCCAGCCTTTTCTTTCATCCTGCAATCATTCCGTGCTATGTTATGACTTATACTCTGCACAGGTGTTATTCACTTTTGCACGTCTTTTTCTTTAAATTTCTCCTTTTTTTATTCACCGATCCTTTATTTCTCTTAATTTCGTATATGATGTGATGTTCTCTCCCAGACAGTTCTCTCCCATAACAGCCATTCCAATCTGCCAACAGTTTATGGGCTCAATCTATAGTTTCGATAGTTCAATTTCTCATCGAATCTCACAGTTCGTTCAAATCCGCCTCTATTGCCCTCACATACGGTTTTGTGGCCATCTCTCGCTCTCTGCCAATACCGCATACTTACAGCACTCATTCTCCAGTTTCGGAATACTTTTAGTTTTACTGTTAATGTTGTATAGTCTGTGTCTTATACACTTTATACATGATGCTATGCTTTGGTCTTGCTAATTTTATGGGCTATGTAATACACAATTTCAACAGTAGATTATGGTTTGATGCATGATCAATATCACCAAACTAATCGCTCTCGTGCGATCTTGTAGCCATTCCCCTCCCCTCCTCACTTCTCGTATCGGTGTGCTCGCTCTCTGCCCAACCCGCATACTTCCATCACAAATAGGCGAGCGCACACACTTTCCCTCTCTCTCTCTATCCACCCTCTCCCTCCCTCTCTCTCCCTCTCTCCCTCTCTCCTCCTCCTCCCTCACTTCCGATCCCGCTACCTGCTACACTCTCTGCCCGAGAATTTCCGCAATGACGTAACGGATAGCTCGGGTTTATAGTTTGAGACCTAGTCCGCATATGTTTCCTACTTTCACCTCATAGTTTAATTCGAGTTTGGAGTTCAGCAAGCTCCGGAGCCTATGAAAATGACAACTTAAAATTCCAAATTTTGAAACCTAGTGTTCATTTACTCCATCGTCGCTCGATATGCTCTATTTGTGCAGGCACGAGTATTAGTCGAGCTGACAGCTAACTTTTGGCGTTCAAAACAGCAACCTCAATCTAGACTTACCGGCGCACACAAACCCCCCCCCCTCCCTCCCTTCTTCTGTTTCCCGACTTTTGACGCCATTCATTTCCTCTCGCAATGTTAGATTATACTGTCGAAGGGCTCATTTGACATATACTTCTATTATTATAAATATATTTCTAAATATATTTTTATACTTTAGAAAATATATTTCTTTTTTGCCCCTTACAACCAATGCCAACTTGTGCGAGCACACCGAATTCCCCTCTTCCCGTTTCTGCCGACTTCCTCTCTTCCCTCACAACCCCTACACTCTGCATGGTTTCCGAGTGACGTAGCCGGAGAGGGATCTCACTGTTTCACAGAGCTCACGCTCGAACCGACTACTACCTTCACTTCTACCCCTGCCATTTTAAAGCTGAATCCAGTCTTGAAGTAGTGATGGTTCACGTTCTTATACCCGACCCATTCGAATCTTGTCCGGATGACTAATTATATATTTTTCTGTTTCAAAATATTCAAGTGTTCATCAATCACTTTGTTTTTAGTAGGACACTGAGGACACTGAGTCACTGAGATGTCATTATGACTAATATCTCCAGTTTCGTCCCTTTCTCGCCCAGTTAATGTGTCGTATTTCTTGCTCTCTTTAGATACTACAAGCTAGTTGAAGTGAGAGTCTCTCATTTATCCCTCCCGATACTGTAAGTTAGTCGGAGCAAGAGAGTACGCGAAATAGAGAGAGAGCTCCACAGTTCCTCCATCTTTTTCTTTTTCAATGTTCCGCTTTGTGATTCTTTGCGTGCAATTTGGCAGTTTACACGAGATGTTTCCTTCGTTTTTCGTCGTGTGTCGTTTATCAAATGAGAAAAACTTTGGATTCCCGAGCACGAAGATTGGCGTTATTGTCTCGCCTTTGCGTTTTTATAATGTTGAGCATACTTTCTCAATTCTGTGGATGTCGTTGCATGCATACCACATGGAAAGGTTTTGGTGGATGAACCGCTAAAAAGAGAAACCCGAGAGTTGCAAACAACTCATGGCAAGGCAAAACTCCGCACACGCCAGGCACATTTCACTCCAACTTCCTCTTGTACATTCCTGTTTCGCCACACAACCACACAATCATGCGATTCCTCTTCCATTTGGAATTCGCTCTCTCTCTCGCTCGCTCTATTTCTCTCCTCCCCCTATTCCCTGATCTTACTCACATACGTACGCTATCTTTGTCTAGTCTCTGGTCAGAACGGCGAGAGAGCATGGTGAAACGAGAGAGTAGACTCTCTGGAAAGCTAGAGTAAGCGAGAGAGCACGAGGAGAGTACTCTTTCTATCTTTTCTCCAGTCACTCGAACTTCTTAGGTAATGGCTACGAAATGGTACGTATCTCGCTCATGGGAGTGACTAATGTTAGTGCAAATTGTGTGGCCGTTCTCGCTGTTTTCTAGCGCTGTTATTTTGACACAGAATTGACATTACTCACTTATTCCGACGTTTTGTCTCGATATTTAATAGTATTTTTCTTCCATTTTTTCACATTTTCCCACATTTCGCCCATTTAGCAGTCAAAAAATGACGTTTACCCCAGTGAGCAAATCCGGCTTCTACTCCGTCTGTGTAATTCCACGAGTACATCTGTCATCTATAGTCTGTACAGAAGCGTATCTCGTTTTCTCTAATGTTCCGTCTGCTTTCGGTATCCAGTTCGATTCTGCATTTCACACGATCTCTGACCGCTGAGAGTGTGCGTGAAAAGGAAGAGAGTCTATCCCCCTTTCCACGTAAATATGAGCGAGATCTCAGCTCGCATAACTATAGCACCAAACTATACTCACAAGGACGGAATACTATCGCATAAAGTTCACAAAAGTGGTAATCAGCTCTTTATTTTGTATTTTTTCGCAAACTATAGTGATAAGATAGTGTAGGTGCGAACTAAAGTATATAAACAACAAGGGAAAATTTGCGCTCAACTACATTTTAGCAGAGACTCCCAGTATTCTTCACTATGCCGAAATTCACCTAGTACCATTTACTGATTTTCCAAACGATCTCTCATCGGAAGGAACGAGAGAAGTGTGAGAGACCGAGAGAGACCGAGAGAGTCACACCTGAACCATTCCTTTCCTTTCTCTTATCACTACCCTTGTTCGCGTCCTGTTCACCATTCTTTCGTTCTTTTCTCTTCCACCGTCTCATCCGATTGTCTGCGTCTCTTCATTCCCCACAATCTCTCGCTTTCTCTTACCGACGAGAGAGTATGGCAAATGGAGAGAGTCCCTTCTCGCTCCTACAGTGTACAAAGGTGTGTGCAAGTCACAACGTATCCTCTCTCTTCCTTTTCGTGCTCTCTGTCATTCATTCACCTCGACTATTTTATCGCGCTGTTTTTGACCCCGCGACTTTCCCACTTTGCCCGTGTTTTACACAAATATTCGTGTTTTTATTGGCTAGAGAAGGATTAGAGAGCACGCAGAATGGAGAGAGTCAGACGAAAAAAGCGCACTTTTTAGGTGATTCTGTGTATGGAAGTCTCGTCAACCCTGGCGTCCGCGGACTCTTGTGACGATAAACAGCGCATCTCGCCCAGCTGGAGTCAGACGAGGTCGGGGCATTAAATATTTGAGAAAATCGATATTTGCGAAATTCATGAGACAACTTATTGTAATGTACTTAACTTTCTACAGTAACACTGTATTACTTTTGAGGGGTTTTTCAAAAATATTTTTGAATAAAAAAATTCTATTTAAAAATGGCATACTCTTCAAGCCGCCAATATCTGGAGTTCACTGGCCTCTCGTAGTTTGTCTCTCTCCAGCTTATCGGAGCACTTTTGCATGACTATCCAGCGATCAAAAGCACACCATCCTTACCATGCTGACCTTCCTTTCTCACCGCCCCTTTCCTTGGTGAATTATACACTCGGATCTAACGCGACAATGTCCTTTATGAGGTGTGATGCATGTTGAAGAAACGTCGGCATTTCACTGTGCACTTCGTCGAATCTCGCGAGAACTTCCTTGTAAATTTCGGCAGCAGTAGAGTATCAATAATGTGAAGTGAGCATAAACCAACGGATTTCCTCTGCACCCATCGCAGCCTAATCTCCGGTTCTGCCTACGGCTCAATCATCTGGTCTCAGATTTAGCACGCATCCTTGGTTTACTCACTCAAAACTGTAAATGTACTGGGACACTCTCATCCTCAACAGAATTTAGAGCATGATTAGCTTCAATTTTGCTTTGGCTTACCTATTAGAACCTGATACGCATACGGATGATTTTGCAAATATTTTCAGGCCACGAACTAAATTACCTGCAATATCAATTTAGCCCTAGAAATCTGAGCGATTTTGCATGCACCTGTTCTCCAGCTCTGTCCACTACGCTCCCGCACAGCCAGATCTCTGCTTTTCTGTTTTCTCTCTACGCACACCTCACGAGATCTCCGTCCTCTCTATTCCCCGGTTCTATGATCGCCGGCTCTCTGAGCAAAATCCGCCATGAATCCCTACAATCTCTGCGCCTGTCTATTTCCCGTACTATCTCCCCTTCTCGGCCCGAAAATCTGCGGTTTGCGCCTATTTTACGCGTGAACTATGAGCGGGTGCGAGGGTGTTGCCATAGTTGCCCCGTGTAGAAAGATGTAGTCCCCCGTCAGTAGGCTAGGGTGCATCACTACTCGTGGCTGTTGTATTTTTCCGTTCCACGAGTATTTTCCCGTTCCGTCCGCATCGCTAACGACGTAGGATGCTGCTGCTTGGATCGATAGCCGTGCCCTACAAGTGAGTGCCGGACCGGAGCCGGGGAGCCGGGAAGTGGGCAGAGACGGGCACGGACGGCGAGAGAGTGTGCGATTTTGAGAGACGGCGATCGATCTAGTCAAAATTTTTTTAGGGCCGTTGCGCACTGTGTGCTGGTTATCAATGATAAGAGAGATTATGCGGCGTGGAAGTTTGTAGTCGCTGGAGAAATCACGTGATTTTATCGGAATTTCGTCTGACTCTATCGATTCCGTACGCTCTCTCGCGTTCTCTAACCACCTAGAGTTCATGCATGGAGGAGAGAGCGGGCCCAAATTGTCTATGCGACAGAATTGTAGCCTGGCTAACGCGGGGAGCCATGCGAAACGCAGATAATCATGGGAAATGGTTCGGTGCACACCACGTCGTAGTATGATAGGGATGCGAGCTTTAGTTTGTGCGAAAATCGAAAATCATTGGAAAAATTTAAACAAAAAATCTAACATCACTCTCTGAACCACAAACGAGTGGTATTCCATCAAAATTAATGGGATAGTAGTTCAGTAGTTCGAGAAACCGCTGGGAGACCAAGCGCAATAAACTATTGGCAGTATCACTTTCTGGGTCGAGATACTAAAAAAACTATCATCACTTTTCACTTCAATAAACACTTAACCGCCCTAAGAGATAGCTTTATCTTTCCAAGTTCCAGAGGCCTAATCTCAAAAACACAATGATCAAGATGTGGTTCCACGGCAATGATTTCGAGGGATCTCGGGTCAAAGAAACTGCCCAGCAAATAAAATGTTTAAAAAAAATTGTTTAAATATTTGAATTCAGGTTATGCCGTATCTGCTCCGATAAGTCTGATGGCGCTCATTTCGGAGTCGATTCGTGCAGAGCATGTGCTGCCTTCTTCAGGAGGTTCGTTTTTGATCTTCTTTCGAAAATTAAAAAAAAAAAAAAAGATCTTATTTTTCTTTTTTTTGTAACCATTTCCTTCTATTTTACATACAGTATTGAGCGAAATTTGAGACCCGCATTTCGGGAAAACTACCATCATTCATCTCTCCAATAATCATTCTCATCGACCTGAGATAACATCACTTTCTAAGGTCGCTGAGCCCGTATCTCAAAATACAAAATGCGCACACCACTAGTGAATCACGTAGCAAATACTCCGGGGGCATGTACTATCAATAATACAAAACGGATCAATTATTTATAGATTGCGATGCGTATTGATTATGATAATAGGATACTCTAGAAAGCATTTGTAATCAAAATACCGTAAATACTTCAGGGCTCGCACTTCCTGCTATGGTGTTCACAATTGCTGTGTTGAAATAGCAAGAGATTGTGACTACGCAAAACTGTAATAGATTCTTTCGGAAACAGCACGTATCTGAAGTAGTTTTACAAAACAAAGATCTAATTTCGGCTAAATTCAGAAGTTCAGATATATTTGCTAGCTCAGAAATATTGATGGGTACACACAATGACTAAACGGAACGACTACGGTATTCAGACCTGAACAACCGTCATCTCTATAGGAGCTATCCTTATCAAAAATATCGTCCCCATAGGAAATCGATAACTGAAATACAGTATCCCAAATTTACCGTAATCCTTGGTATTCCCTTCAGGAGCATCGTTCTCAAGAAGAAGTACGTGTGTCGACAGGGCGGAAACGTGTGCGATATCAATAAGTGTGAGTGGGTCGAAATACCGTAGCCCGGTTGTTTCATGCTGCGAACCTTAGATTATCCAACGAGTAGTAGAAGAAATTCCCAAACGACGCATAGTTTTAAGTGTCTTATAATCATAGATTCGCAACCTGAAATTATTTGCGAAACATCGCTTATAATCAGACGTTGAACTTTGTGATGTGGGTTTTCCGAATTTCCGAAATTAACAAATATATCTTTTAAAAAAAAAGTTATTATTTGCAGCCGTTCGCTGTATGTGCCGCAAGTGTCGCTTCGTCAAGTGCCTGCAGTGCGGAATGCTACCGGAAAGTACGTTTTTAAATTTTAATTAATTGACTTTTTTTTCATATTTTACACACTGAGCATGTTTTCCTCTTGCAGTTGCATCGTTTTTTTTATAGTAATCGAGTAGAGAAACGAACAATAATAGAATAACATTTTTAGACGTCCATCAACGTAACGACGACGGCCCCGTCACGTCCACCCCGCAGCAGCCCTCGACGTCAACGGCATCGATCCCATCTGTGCCCTCGTCCATTCCGTCGGTGAGGCAACAAAAACAACAACAACAACAACAATAATAACAACAATACCATGCCAGGTCCCATCGACGTCTTCGCAACCATCGATATCGTCACCGCCAGCGATGAGCGCGGAGTTGAAAGGTACGGAATGTCTCCTGATCAGCCGCACATCAATTTTTTTCAAAAAATTTTAATTTGTTATAAAACAAAAACATCTCAATAGTGCGGAAAAAGATGAGTTCAGAAAAAACCATTCCGGTGAAACATATCCAACTTGAGTCGAGAATAGAGTGGATAAAGGAAGAGTGAAAGGAAGGGTCTTCCTCTCCGCGCAACGAGGAATGAGAGGGAGAGGAAGAATGAGAGGGAAGGGATAAACTCTTGAGGAAGAGTGAGAGGGTACGGTAACTCTTGAGGAAGAGTAAGAACTCTTGAGGAAGAATAGAATCAATAAAGAGCTCGTTTTCGACGGTTTTTGTTCGGGTTTCGTGCCAATATGACTGGAATAACGATAAAGGTCAACCTAATGTCAACCTTGATGCATTTGCATAAAGTTTCATTGAATTTGGGAGCTTCTCAAGACAAATAAATTATCAAGACCTAAACGTTAGTTTTTCGTAGATTCGAGATATCTCATGTGTGAAAATGATGCTTAGCATTGTTCAGAAGGATTACACAGTCGAAAGATCGTAATTTGGCTTCTGGGGACGTGCTTGCGAACCCTCATAAGCATGACTGCCATGCAAAAAAAAGCTGCAGCAAAGTGTCGCGTTGTGTATGCTGATCATAGTACCTTTATCTCAGAGCACGATCAGTTACACATGTTAAAAAGCAAAGTCCAGGTCTTCCTAGAACGATTCTCAATCTACTCTTGAGGAAGAGTTCTCACTCTTCCTCAAGAGTTAATCCCCCCTCTCATTCTTGAGGAAGAGAGACCGCGCTCCCCTCACTCTTCCACAAGGAATGATCCCTCTCTCTTCACTCTTCCCTCTTCCTTTATCTTCTCTAGTCGAGAATTATTAAAAGATATACAATCAAATTGACATTTGTTTAGCCTCCGTCCTACCCTTTTCCCTCTCTGCATCGGACACGATAGCTTCCGTCCTGTCCGACTTCCCATCACTCTCATCGTTCACTGCCGCAGCGGCTGCAGCTGTTGTTACGCCCGTTCAAGGAATGGATGAGATATTCGTGAGTTCACTTTCATACTTTCTCAGGACGCTGACACCAGAATGAATGCACCATATTTTTCAGGGTTAAAAACCCAATTTTTTTTCCTACTCAAAAAATTTTTTTTTAATTTCCTACTCCGTACTTGCACATTCGGCTTCAGTTTTGTATTGGATGATCGCTTTATAAAAAGGTCGGCTCTGTTCGGATAAGGGGGACCCATGGCAATAAGGGGGACCCAACGCAATAAGGGGGACCCAAGATTCACGTGGCAATATGGGGGACCCAAGACAATAGGGGGGACCCAAGACAATAGGGGGGACCCAAGTAAACTATTTTTATTGAACATTTTTCTTCGATAGAATAAACTACTATTCCAACCAGAACAACCACCCCGAAAATTAGGTGAGAAAGACCGACTCGTCATCTCTTTCCTACCACTCAGAAATCACTGTAAAACAATCTAGGACTGGTGGCATATCGACCCGATAACATGGAAAATCAATGAATAGTCGTTCAACTACCAACAGAAATTTGTAATCATGCTCTTTCTTGTACAGCCAAAGTATAATGTTCGCCTATATTTTGCAAATAAATCAATATTCTAATTTATGTGAGAAAGAGCCGTAATTATACTCGAGAATAAAAGCAGAGAATAAAAATAGCGAAGAAAAATATTTAGTCAAATGATTTACATTGGGTCCCCCTAATTCTCTTGGGTCCCCCTTATTGCATGGGTCCCCGTTATTGCGTTGGGTCCCCCTTATAGTCATGGGTCCCCCTTATTGCCATGGGTCCCCCTTATCCGAACAGAGCCAAAAGGTCTTTTTACAGCGACCGCAAGCCATCCGGCCATTCGTTCCTGTCGTAGAGCACTGCAAATTGTTGAAGAGGATCAGCGCCAATTACAAGTAATTTTAATTTAATTTATTTTAAGACACTGGCTCGCTAAGAATGGAGGATAGGCCGGACATTGTGTTGGAATTTCTCTCTGATCCGAACCAAACTTTTTTTGGGGATAGCCCCAGGTATGGTAATAATTATCCACGGTATAATTTGTCGGTATGACCAAAGATCAGATTACGGTAGATTATTGAAAATCAGAAAATGATTTTTTTCAAATTCTTTAAAAAAATTTTTTTGACTAATGTTAGTGTGGATTGTCGATAGGTATGATAAGTGTATGAAAAAATGATATTGGGTGATTTTTTACCTCTATCGCAAACTGACTTTTTGGGCAAAAATGGCAGAAAATATTTTTTAGTTTTTTTAAATGCCCGATCCGGCGAAAATGAAATATGCCAGTTTGTAGAGCACGAAATTCCACTACTTTCAGCTATTTTCACCAAGAAAATGGCGTCGCCTACAGTATCGAAAATTAGGGTAGTTTGCGATCGAGAAAAATAAATCTTTCCAAACCCCCTCATATTTGTGCGCAAATTACTCACCACATCTTCCTGATCATTTTTCATATTGATCACTTTTCACCAAAATGTCTCTGTCGTTTGATATGACCTCGGAAAAGACAATAAACCACCGAATTAGACGAATTTTATTTAATTATATTGTTTATTCACGTTTTCGGGAGAAATGACATTCACCATCTTGTAGAGCATGGAATTCCACTACTTTCAGTTATTTTCAAGTCAATTTTCAGCTCGCCTACAATATCGAAAATTTGGTTAGATAGTGATCGCAAAAAATAAAAATTTTCCAAATAATATGAATTTTAGCACATTTTGTAGAGCTCGTCGAGCTGATCATTTTTGTAGAACATCATTTTTCACCATTTTGTCACTGTGAGAAGTTATGAGCGCTAGAAAAGAGCGTTTCCCTAGCGTTCACCCTCTTCCCTTCCCGAGGAGTCCCTTCCCAACTATCGAGGTCGGAGTCAAGGGAGGTCAGGGAGATGGGAAGAGGGTGTCCGCTAGGGAAACGCTCCTTTCTAGCATTCATAACTTCTCACATTGACAAAATGGTGAAAAATGATGTTCTACAAAAATGATCAGCTCGACGAGCTCTACAAAATGTGCTAAAATTCATATTATTTGGAAAATTTTTATTTTTTGCGATCACTATCTAACCAAATTTTCGATATTGTAGGCGAGCTGAAAATTGACTTGAAAATAACTGAAAGTAGTGGAATTCCATGCTCTACAAGATGGTGAATGTCATTTCTCCCGAAAACGTGAATAAACAATATAATTAAATAAAATTCGTCTAATTCGGTGGTTTATTGTCTTTTCCGAGGTCATATCAAACGACAGAGACATTTTGGTGAAAAGTGATCAATATGAAAAATGATCAGGAAGATGTGGTGAGTAATTTGCGCACAAATATGAGGGGGTTTGGAAAGATTTATTTTTCTCGATCGCAAACTACCCTAATTTTCGATACTGTAGGCGACGCCATTTTCTTGGTGAAAATAGCTGAAAGTAGTGGAATTTCGTGCTCTACAAACTGGCATATTTCATTTTCGCCGGATCGGGCATTTAAAAAAACTAAAAAATATTTTCTGCCATTTTTGCCCAAAAAGTCAGTTTGCGATAGAGGTAAAAAATCACCCAATATCATTTTTTCATACACTTATCATACCTATCGACAATCCACACTAACATTAGTCAAAAAAAATTTTTAAAAGAATTTGAAAAAAATCATTTTCTGATTTTCAATAATCTACCGTAATCTGATCTTTGGTCATACCGACAAATTATACCGTGGATAATTATTACCATACCTGGGGCTATCCCCAAAAAAAGTTTGGTCCGGATCAGAGAGAAATTCCAACACATTGTCCGGCCCTAACGGGGCGGTTCTCGATTCTTACAGAGCCACTGTCTTAATATTTTTGAACCGTGCCTGACAGATTCGCCTTGGGTTGAAAATTTGTGCGGGTAATACGAGTGCTTTGGCACAGCTTTTCGCCTCGATCATAAAGACTAGATTCCCGGAAATCGGGAGGAAAGCTGGCAAACCGGATATTATATCTATCATTCCCATTTCGCGGAAAATATCACAAGATGCTGACAAAACTTCGTAGGATCGGAGATCCGGGATTATCATGCGATTTTTAATCCGTAATTCAACGCATATTCTCAAGGCTTCAGGCTACTTTCTGGTCTAAAATCAGGGGCTCAGAAATCTAGTGCAAAACACAAAGTGATTCGTTGGTTGAGGAAGTAGATTGGTCTGACACAAGTCAGGGACGTATTTTGCAGATGGGCGGAGAGCCGAGGCTGGTTTAGCGATACGTGAAGTCTGCGGGGATATTGTCCGAAAGTTTATCAGGGGCGCATGTCATTTAGCAGATCAGAGAGAGAGGGTGAGCTCATACTTGAAGACTTCAAGACGTTTGTGCATCTGCTGTCTAGAACAATTTTGCGAATCAGGTAAAAAAAATGTGGAAGCTAAAGGGGAATTGAGAAACAATGAATTAATTAAACGAAAATTCAGAATCGAAATAGGTTTCAATGCGTGCGTATTAGTAGGTGCTCGCAATCTTTGCAGTTTCTTGTCGGGTGCCGTGCAAATAAATAAAACAATAAAAAATATAATAAAATAACTTTTTGCAGCCAAATGACGGCCCTCCGTCGCTCGTCCGAACTCGCCCTCTTCCCCACAAATTCGCTCAAGGACATCTTTGATGGAGCGAATGGAGTGAGCATTTTTGAGTAATCTTTCCGGCTTTAAATTTCCCATTTTAAGGGATAATGGATAGTAAACGCACCATTAACTTGTAATTGGATTGTGATGGGTGATAAATCGTTTGATGTCAATTTATCCTACGGAATATGTTTCATTCAGGAACTTCGTCCGTGTACCTTCGCCCTTCTTGATCGAATCATGAAGGCGGCAGTGCCGATCTGTGCGGATTTCTGCAATACGACCTTCCCCGAATTTGCGCATCTGGTCCAGGATGATAAGGTAAAAACCGACAAATGATATAATCAAAGAACGAAAGATCTTGTCTGCGCACGCGACGAATCGCTATAGCGTTAATTGGCATTGTGTGTGTCACCATAATATTACACAAAAATACTTCTTTCAAAACAGGGACGCCACTTATTATCTTGGTCCATTGATTTTTAATACGTTGCTGCTGTGAGTCTCTGAGGATAACTATGAGAGGAAATAGCTTCTTTTAAATTGGATATTTTCAGTGGGTGCTGTTCCGTAACTTTATCACTATCATCTTCCACTTTGAGTGCGGGATTCGGACTTCGAGGAGCGGATTGAAAGACACGAACAAGCGGTCAGGAAAAAATCGTAATTGTTTCTATTGGAAATAGTCATTGCCCATGCGACATTGGCTGTGTGGTTGACGAATGGTTGATATTGGAACAGTAAAACATATTAGAAAAAGAGAAAAAATTTAATACGATGATTAATTTTATGAGCATAAATTGTAATTTATTATTTCCAGCCCCATCTCCGTCACCACTTTCATCGATCTCGATCAGCACGAGGACTTTTTCACGAAGAGCGACCCGCCGATGGAAGTGAAGCAGGAGTTCATTGAGTGAGCATGATATTTTTATTCTGTTTTCACTAGTCTGCGTTTTAATTTTTATCTTGAACTCCGCCTAGCCTCTAAATTGTACAATTCAAAGAGTTTTGCGTCCGCACTTAGCAGTGAAAGAATAAGGTTGTGACACGAAGCTTGACGATGACAAGGCAGAGACTGTCTGACTCCAGTAAATTCAGGCTCATGAAGGAACGCGCAACATGTCCCGGCTCATCGAGGCTGCTAGAGATGATGCACAAACTGGAGGTAACTATTACTTTTCTTGACCCCAGACATAACTTTTTCCACTAGTTTATCCATTTATATTTTAGCTCTAATTAATATAAAAATATAAAAAATATATAAAAATATATAAAATATGTCAATATAAAAAAGTCAATTAAATTGTAAAAAATGTTTTATTTTCGCAGATAACCGATCTCGAGCTCGCCGCTTTCATCGGGCTATGTCTATGGTCGCCGAGTGAGTTTGTTTTCCTAATTTTCTTACATATTATTTTGTATTGTAATATTGATTTCACTGAAGTGCACTGGACGTCGAAATCATAGCAGTAAATTCAGTGCAAACAATCGCCACACTCGGGCGAGTCCCTGAATGGAGCGAGGGATCTATGATCCCTGCTCACAAAACGGGTGTGGGGGATTACGTTGGAAACAACATTAGTCTCGAGATATTTCAATGGCAAACCCGGAAATGAGCTTGACTATCGGGCTGGAATTTTTAAATCTACTCAACGAAAGATTTGCTAAATACCTGAGGTGATCAACGATCCCGCTGCACGCAATAGTCGATCTGTATGCCAAACGCGGAACTGATTATTACCACTGCTGTTTCTCACTGCTACCACTGCTGTTTTTTTACCACTGCTGTTTCTTTTACCACTGCTGTTTCTCACGCATATGTAGAAAACGTAATAAGTTATTCCTCGTCTAGATAATAAAAGGATGTGTGAAGGGATCGGAAATATATTTATGGTTTTTGAAAGAAAAAATACCGTAAAAAATTACCAACCATTTTCAAAGCGACTTCACCAAAAATTTTGATCAAAAAAATGTTTTTTTCTCTCAAAAAAAGGCAATAGAACGCAGGAAAAAATAGAAATGAAGCAAAAGTAAGATGTTCTTAGATGATGAACTGCCCTCTGCAGGCATTGCCGCCGTATCCGATGCTGTTCATGAAACGTGTATTGCCGCGAGGGAAGCGATATTCCGGGATCTACACTCTTACTATCGGTGAGTGTTAGGGATGCCCGGCCAAATCCAATACTCAATTAATTGATTTATTTTGTTAGCATTGAGTTCCGAATTGAAATCGCGAGTACTGAGCCTGTAAAAAATACGAGCAGTTTTGCCATTCAAAAGTAAACTTGTTTTTATTCTATGACTCACACTGAATTGAAATCGAACTTGATGAATTTCGCATTATTTTATATATTGTGCGAAACATACTTAAAACGATCTTTATTAGAGTCAAATAATAAAATTACTATTAATTAATCAATTAATTGCAGTCACATCGAGATGCTTGAAGAGTATGCGGTGCGACTGGGTGACTTCATGGGATTGTTTGCGAATATTCAGGTGAGGAAAAAATACACAACAATTGTCCATCCTAATTTCGTTTCAAATCAAATCAAATCATTTTTATCCAGGTCGAATCGCACAGCATTCTGACCCCCATTGTTCTCTTCAGATAAGGGTGAACAAGGGGATTAATTTTTGAATCGTTCCCACCAGCGCGAAAAATTCAAAATGAGCGAGGAGTGCGGCCTCTCCCCCCGCTCATTCTTTGCAGTTCGATTCATGCAAAGTGCGCAAGTATGTATGCAAAGCGCTTCCCCTTCTCTGTCGGAGCAGATCGGTTACAATTGGGGTCGTACGATGAAAATAAATGCTAGATCTTCTTCATTACATATTCTTTGTTTGGCGTCTGAAAATCGAAGAAATTAAATGGGCTTTTACTGAAAAAAATAGCAAGTTCCCCAGAAATATTGAAAGGCAGTGAAATTTTTTGCCGGATAAATAATGAGGGAATGTATTGGTGAGGTCTGGTGGCTGTTTCCACGATTCCACTGGCTTTTATGAGAATGCGCCTTCGAACTACAGGAGCGATTAAATTTGCACGACTCATTTTTTCGGGTGAACCTTTGACTTTGTGTTCTGTAACTTTGTGTTTTTGGATTGCGTGATCTTTGGTGTATTCTCGATTCTGGAATTTTTGTTGAGATAACTATCGGCGCTTAATTTCCGGCCAGAAAACTGAAAAGCATTCTGTATGTGCATCTCGAAAAAAAACACCGACCCTGAAAATCAATAATAAAATTGGTAATTACAGACCCAGACGCACCGAATGCGCGAGGAGATGGAACTGTTGTCCCTTTTCGACGTTTTCCAAAAGGAATCATTCGTGTACAATCTACTCAAGATGTGATTTATTGATCAGCGACTCTCTCAGTTTCACACACTCTCTCGTCCAAATGTGATTTATCGATTGATCTAGACTCTCTCCATTTTTTATCGCCGGTCAGATACCCTAGTGTTTGGAGAGAGTGCGGTCATAGATTCGATTCATATTCCATATCCCACCACAATGATCTACCTCTGGTGATAAATTGTCGTTTTTACTATTCCTACAGAACGCAATCATTGCTAATACAAAATCATAAAATCGCTACATAAAATTGTATCTTTGAAGCCAACTCAACGTCTGAATACAAAAATTCTGGTCAGCGTTATCACTACGATTTTTTTCAACAGTTTCAAAGAGTGCCGTGACCTACATATTTTCTCAAAGGACAAATTCTATTATCATATTTGAATGCATTCTCAGTTCAAGATCATCAAGTGATACGAAGAATCATTATCACTTCAGCAGTGAATCTTGTTGTTTCCTGAATTGTACATCAAATCTCTGCTTGACATGCCCACCGTTTGTGTCCGCGTGGCAGATCCTAAATAACGCCCCACACTTTTACTTAAACTAGATCTTTTCGGAATTCCGAATAGAAATGGACCAGTCAAAAATTGACCAGTGTTATTGCCAAGCGGGCAAAGCGCCTCAGGAGCGCCCGTAATGTTCATTGATCTCACCGAATTGATAAAGCTCAGTTATTATTTTTTTTTAAATGAACGATTTCGTTGGGATCACAGGTATTATCTTCAGATATACACTGACAAAAATGTAGAATTGTATTGCTCCTCTGTGCAGAAAATCAAATATGTTTACCGAACACTTCTCTCTTGTCATTACGGCTACGAGTGTGCACGGATTTTATTTGTACAATTTTTGTGCACGTCTATTGCAGAGTTCGCCTATTCACGAAAGTAATCCGCACATGGTGATTTTGATAAACAATATTTGAACATTATTCTTGAGATTTGTAATGCATTTTCTATCCGATTCTCACAGAAGTTACACATTTGCGCTTTTCTAAATGGATTGACTAAGTAGGGGTGGGGGACAGACTAGAGTTAGAAATACTCGTTAATAGTCGTCTCTTGATTTTGCACACTCCCTCGGCCCACTCGAGGAAGGCAGACGAAAGGCGCTCTAATCGTTGATGCCTCGAATTAATCGCATTCACTATAAACAAATTACCACAATCATGCATTGTATTGCTCACTTAGTATTGCTTACCACACGCATCAAGCTACAATCTAAGTATTCTAATATTCCGAAATTAAAAAGTTTCAAAGTTCTTTAGCCTTCGTTCATAAAATATTTTACTGCGTCTTATTTTTCCTAACAAGTAATTTAGTGCATTCGGTAAAGCAACCTCGGAGTTTATATTTGTGGACAGGCAAATCATCACACACCTCTACTATACAGCAACCCGGAGTACTCACATTGCGTCATTCGAGCTTGTCTACCACGCACAGGCTCGTTTGAGCAACGGGTGCACTAACCACTACAAGACTAGCTCAGTTGGATACGCGAGTAACATAATACTAATGGTCCACCACTCCCTCGTCTCATTTAGATATAGACTGGTCCCTCGCACTTTAATTGATCATGGAAAGATGTTGCAGAGTTCCTGGCGATGCAAATGTTACTAATGCCCAAACGTCCCATACGAATTCTGCACTCTAGAGAAGCTCGAATCGTTGCACAATGTTGGGGCACAATCGTCTATGACATGGACGGGTACTACCCTGACATGGGATCGATTTCAACTCACATATCCCGATCTTGACCAACATTTGTGGGTTTACTAAGTCGACCATGCTGATTCCAAATCTGTTTTCAAAATCTGCTAACTAGGCCCCTGAGGCAAGTTATGAAAAGTTGAAAATTTGCATGTGATTTTTGGAAAAACGCTCGTGCGAGACGTAAGCAGATCTCTCGCTCCCCTTTCCAACAGCAGCGGTGGCCGAGTCGGTAGGAGAGATGTCTAGCAAGCAGTAGGTACTAGGTTCGACTCCCGCCCGACGCATTTCTTTTGCAATTTTTTTTACAAGTCCCCAGCATTGTGGAAACATTTTTTTCTCCAAATTCCATGCTTTTATGGTGCAATAACACGCGAAAACAAACAGTTGCAAAAAAACTTATTAATTTTTTTCCGATCGTTTTGTCATGGAAGACCCATTGGTCGGATGAAAAAAAATGAAGAGAAAAATATTTATTGCAAACGTGTGAGTTGTAAATTTTTTTTCGTAAATACATTTTTGAAAAAAAAAATTCTCAAAAATATTATTATGGAAATCTAAAATCGGAAGTCACGGACTGATCAGAGGGGAATTCAAGATTCAAACGCGCGGCACGAAAAAACGCAAGACCGGGGCCGCGAAATTCAAAAATCCTACGCGTTGCGGTCGTCAGAGAAAAAACTCTCTCAAAATGTAACACTATCTCGCTGTATAGCGCCCCAGCGTACTCATTTATTAACAAGTAGGGATTTAGTATTTGAATACGCTTGTTAAATTAACGATTTTTGTGTTAAACGATTATTCACATTATTGTAGGGCTGCAAAGGTAGGAAGAGCAAATATTCAAAAGCGTACCAGCGAATGAGAGAGGAAAAAGCGTAAAAGCCTTCGGGACTTCCACTGTTTAGCGGATGTTGCTGTAGCTCATTTTTTGCAGCATTTTTCCCGAACATCCTAACTAGCATTCACCATTTTGTGTTATGGGATCATGGCGTGAAGTTTAAAAACGTAAAACTCATTTCAGAAATTACCGTTCCGTAAATAACTATTGACAAATATTTTTTGGGAAGTCTTTTTTCGTAAATATTTTTACGGAAGTAAACCGCGACGCGACCGCAACGCAGAACGAGCGCACACATCGGTTTGGAAGTAATTTTTTCATGTTTACACTAATTTTTTGTATCATTTTTATATTAAACTATTTATAATAAAATGCGGGGAACCCGACTATAGCAAAAATAAATCGAAAAAGTACTTCTAAAGGTGCGCGCATACTCACGACTTATTTACGGTAAAATATTTACGAAAAGAGATTTCCCAAAAATTACTTCCCATTGCGCATTTCCCAAGCAATTTTTACCATAAAAGATTTCCCAAATATAGTTTTCCACAAATTTTTTTCCCAATTTTTTTTATGAAAAAGTGATTTCCGAAACCGAATTTACGAAATAAAATTTACAACTCGGGGTAGTACCCATGGACGGCGCTACTACAATCCCTAAACGAGGACGCTATCAATCAAATAGTACCAGTGAAAATGCGCAACCGATAAATCAATTGAAACTCAGCTGAGGTTCAACCTACGCAGCTCCCTACAACTTCCACGATGGCGTTGTTAACGTTTTCACCATATTTGGCTGACAGGTGTGGCTACACAACTGACCCTTCCCCTGAAGAAAAATTCGCAGAGGGGGTTCCCTAAGTATCCTGCGAGAACTCTGTTCACAGTGTCGCTAGAAAGTGTCTGTAGCGGTGCGGAGTGCCACTACAAAAGGGTACCTCTTGGATAAGCCTAATTCCCTAACGACTCCTGAGAAATCCATACCGTTCTCAACATTATCACCGTGTATTAGTGATACTACAAAAACTCTCGATGTTTCCAGCAAATAGTAAGGGACTTTCCGTATTTTTCCATACGTGCTGTCTTACAAATTCCGCAAAATCCACTCAAAAATTTAAATGCCCACTACAAAAAAGGCCCTTCCTCTAAGACGAATTCGGAAAGCGCATTTCGCTACGGATTCCTGCGGAAATCCCTTGTTCACCCTTTTCACGCTCTACGCGAGACGAAGCGTGCCACTACAAATTGTGCACGGTTCACTTCTTAATCAGGGTTGAAAGTGGTTTGATCTTTTGATTTGAAGCCGTTTTCAGCGATGAGCATCATTATCTTACGAGACATTTCGTTCCCTACTATTCACTCTCTTTCAGCGAAAATTACCACTACAAATTTACATGATGTGCATCGTCATCAGCGACAGAGTAACTAGTTCGAAATACGGGCAATCGTCTCTTCATTCCCCGTACCCTCTGACCGGTCAGAGATGCGAAACAGTGTGTGAAATAAAGAGGCGATTACCCGTATTTCGAACGCTAAAAGCAGCTATCAAAAAAATATTCAACGAAACCTTTTGTTATAAGTTCTAAAACATTTATAGGTCATATTCGTATCGCCCATTTCACTACGAGACCATCTTCGTCCTTGTATCTAGAAATCTCCGTTGTTCACTCTCTATAAGCGAGCATTGCCACTACAAGAGGCTCACTCTCCCTACCCGACTACACAACCTCCCCTTTCCGCTACGAAACGGGACCAACGAGATACGAGAGGGCGGTGAAGAGACGGTAGAGAAGCAGAGGGGGAGGCAGTGAAAAAGAGTGAAAGAGAGAGGTAAGACATCACATGGATGGAGGGGGACGGGAAAGGAAAGAAGAAGGGTGTCCCGCTACCCCGAGCTAGTACTTGTCTATCGCCGTCTATCGAGGGAATGGACACTCCGGTGACTTCACCTGAAGGATCGCTGGCTGATGCGAAGGATGCGAGGAGGTGCAAGGTGGGGATTATTCTTTCCACATACGGCTTATTGTCTCTGCATTTACGCGCTGTCTAGCAGATGGGATCCAACCTTAGTTCGTGTTGAGATGTCGTGTTGAGATCAAATGGTAATCAAAAGCACCTATTCGCAAATCGTTTGACTCTCGTTTGACCTTAGGTTTGCCGTGCATTTATGCTCTTATCCTCTTTTTTTCGAGATGCGTCGACAAGAGTATCGCTACTTTATCCGCTAGACCATATATGAAATGCGCTTATCTATCCTCGAATGGAAGATCAACGAGATCAAGTTTAGACTATTACGTCACAACTCAGGCAACATTTTGTTTGCAATGGCGTAAATTGCGTTCAAATAAGCAAATAAGTTGATTCTTACAATTTTAAAGAGGACATTGGGCAGGGGCGAAGACGAAAATAAACATGATTTATTCATTTTAAATAAAATTATTTAATTAACTAATTTCAGATCTGTGATGGTCGAGCGGCGGGTGCGCATTTCGGGGTTGATTCGTGTAGAGCATGCGCCGCGTTCTTCCGAAGGTATGTTGCTTTTTTAAATTCGTAGAATACACATCTCACCGCCCAGTTCTTCGATGTTAGCCGTCTTTCAAAACTATATTATTCCTAATGAAATTTTCTTCAGAGAGCACAACTCAAGTATTTTAGACGAACGAAAAATACATTTGAAATTTAGATCCTTATTTTAAAAATTCAGAACGCTCATTTCCAAGAGGAAGTTCGAGTGCAACTCGGGCGGATGCCGGAAACCACGAGGTTAGTTTTAATATCCAGCCCTTCTCCTGAACACCTCACTTTGTCATACCCCAAGAGAGCGTAGAAAGCAACAGTCCATTCAATCATTCTCTCTGACAAGCCTCGGTGATTGCCTAACGCATTTCATGGATAACAAGTATATTCACATATCGTGCGTTTCAAATGCTCAGCAAACTCAATGTGCTGGTTAGCGTATTGATTGTCTGGGAGAGAGAGAGGACGGGAAGAGGTAGGGCGAAGGAGAGCAGGTAGATAGATCACTAGCCTCCTCCCGGCCTCTTCCTAACTCCCCCCCCCCCCATCGAACGGTAGTCAAAGGCCAACTACTAGTGGAACGGAAAATAATTTCACATTAATATCTAGACATCCATTATTGTCCATTCAAATGGAGAAATAAGATCAACTTGTCAATCATGGCAGGAATCTCTCAAATACCACTTTCAATTCAATTCTTTTTCCAGACTGTAAGAAATGCCGCTTCGACCGCTGTACAGCCGCCGGAATGCTGCCGACGTGTGAGATTTCAATTTGGTTACTGCACATTGAGAACTCTGAACTTCAGTCCAATAGACTACCTAAGGAATTCCGAGTGTTTTCCTCATGGCTTGTTATTGCGTTCAGAACCACTAAAACACGTTCAATAATCACGAGCAACAGAAATATGTGGGATTGTGTAGCTTTTATGTCGTGAACTGCTCAAGTTACTACAATTTGCTAATCGATCAATAGAAAAATGGATTTACGAATGGAAAATATAAAAAATTTCAGAGATCAAAGATCAAACATCAAAATTTCAGTAGTCCTCCGTAACAAGAGTCTCGATCAAGAAGGATCCCCACCCATTCCAAACGTGCTCACGTCCCATCCGGAGATTATCCTGCTGCATCGACTGATGGCGAACTATAAGTGGGATTTTTCACAAACAAATAAGTAATCAAATAAGTAGTAACAAATAAGTATATCAAATAATTAAAACTTGAAACGTTTTTTGGCGATTTATATGATACAAATCCAGAACAAAATTGACATCAATTGTGCTGAATAACCCAAGAATTTGTGGTGAAACCTATCTAAGTTTTAGTTGAAAAAACTAAAAGAAATATCTAAGGGATTTTACTCGGGAGCGCCTCTATTTCGAACAAGAGTTCTACAGTATACAAAACGACGCCCTCCCCTCTGTCAGTCAGCTAACGCCTTCCGATGAACCACAAGTGAGTTTTTCCATTGGAAAAAAGGTTAGTGTTCAGAAGAACCACTTAGATCACAAAGTAGATATATGAACGGTTTTTTTCTCCCGAAGAACGCATGAATTTTGTTGCATTTTGCTCTTCAAAAAAAAAAGAAAATTTGAGGATGGAAATTGGGTGGGAAAGTGCGCGTGCAACGAATATTTTCAAAAAAAAAAAAAGTTTTCCTGAATGATTTGACGCGCTAGGTTGTACGCAGTTCAGACAATGATGATTTGAAATAATAATATTAATTTTCAATGCGAAACATTTCCCACTGGCCATCGGTATAGCATGCATCTCGAATTTACGATATGGAAATCTAATATCTAAATGGCTAACTAAAAAAGTCGATTTCCAGTTCACCGTGTACGTCGCCAAATTCGATCAGATCAACGGGATCTATCGAGGAGTTGCCGAACGAGCGATGAAGTATTTGATGAGCTCATTTGAGGAGATGTATGGGATGAACGAACAGGATAGGGTAAGGACTGATGATCATTTTAATATAAGACGGGTGAAACTATTTTTTCCAAGAGAGAATGGTAGTTATGTCGAAACTGTGAATCAGTTCTTAGAAAATCGTCGCAAAATAAGACTGCCGATCTACATACATTGAGGCTATATTTTTTACTACTTTTCCATTTTCATGTACTGTTCGACAACAATTATGTGAAGCATTTATTTATGAGTGAGTGAGAAATGAGTTAAATCGCGTTTTGAGAGTCAAAAAACGCGACAGATAGAAAGAGTGAGAGTTGGGAGGTGAATAGTTTCGGAACGTTGAATGTGGAGTATTACGTGGAGTATTGATCGAGCCCATGCTTGCAGGTTGTGGATGTTTCATCGGTGGTATTTACTACTGCTCAAGAAGATATTGAATTATGAAGAAAATTCTTGATAGAAAAAAGATTGATAAATGAAATGATAAATATGTCCAACATAAAATTGTCAAAAAAAAGAATGCATCGTATCAAAGCCGTAAAAGAATGGAAAATTGAAAAATAATAAATGAAATCAAAATTAAAAATGGCTGTTGCTGAAATTCCCTCATGCAGATTGGCGCCCCAATTTTGCGACTAAGCAGATCCACAGTTTCGACATAACTGCCATTCTCTCTTGGAAAAAATAGTTTCACCCCTCTTATATACAACACGATATTTAATGATGCATTGTAAGGTAAGTACAAAACATGGATGATGGATCATTTTCAGTTCACAATTCTCCAAAACTTCATCTTTGTGCTCTGCAATGGCGAGGGCTACTATCGAGCGGTGAAAACGTTCAAGGAACGACCAATGGAGAGGTGGGCCTGCCAACTTGATAGCCTATCCGTAAATATTTCGATTCTGAATCATCACTCAAGTCATTGATGTGTAGGCTCAAAAAAACAAAAAAAATAGATATATAGCTAATAAAAACCCAGGAATTCCGAACCCGGGAATTCCGGATCTATCGTATTCACAATGACTGTCACTGGTCCGGGGATCCTCAAATTGCTAATAGGCAATGGTGTGTCTAGCCCGCCCTCGCGAGGATAATGAAGAACCACCTTTCTTTTTTTTCTCTTTTAACAATGAGATAAACGACGGGCAAGAGGCGGAGAATTTCAAATTGAATTTTTTTCCTATTTCAGCTACTTCATGACTCTCACGGCCTCACATCGCTTCAATGAGTACGAGGAATTCTTCAGAGACAGCGAAGCAACGGCGACGAAACAAACCTCACACGTCAGCGAGTGTGTTATTTTATTAATTATTAGGGGTCTATTTTTTTATATCTTCCATAATTTTTGATTATCTTTGTACCGAGAAAAAAATTCTACTAAAATAAATTAATGAAATTTGTTCCGATTTCGTTATATATTTTTTCGGCAAGAGAGTGTGTGAAATGTATATGGATTTGTTGGTATAATTTAACCAAATTTGAAAATCCGAATTTTCAGAAAAATTTAATTTCAGAAAATGCTACGAACTCAACGTGCAGTCGCGGGATATGCTCGTGCCGATTCTCGATCGGATGGCCCTGACGGAAATTGAATTCGTTGCACTAATGTGCATCGCACTGTGGACGCTAATGAGTAAGTTCTTGCCTAATTAGTTAAGTATGGGCCCAGAATATTGCACCTTTTCGCTCGATTTCAAACAACACTCCATCGGAAATTAATAAATATGACAAAAGTGAAAATAAAGTTTAATTTCAATAAATGCTACTGTTCAGGCTCCGAGAAGATCGATCCGCAAATGTCCAAAATCGGAGACAGTTATCGAAAACGAGTTTTCGGAGAGTTGCATGTGTTGTACAGGTGAGATTTTAATGCAATTATTGTTTTCAAATGTTTTCGTATTTTCCCGAAAACGGAGCAAATTTTAATCTTAGCTTTGTAGTAAAAAAAAAATAAAAAGTTTCAGAGACGAGTTCAAATTGGACAACTATGCGACCCGACTCGGAGAGTTGATGACGTTGACGAACGCTGTGCAGGTCTTGATCAATTTGCATATTAATTTCATGAAAACATTTTCAAAATGTACAAAACACGCGTAACAACTCTATCGCTCTTTCGTGATGTATGAAAGAATTCGCTGGAGAAGTAGTGACGATTAGACGATCGATTTTTTTACAGAAACAACTTTTTTTCAGATGTCAGTGTCGGAAATTATCACCGAACTTCAGTTTCTGAACGTTTTTGACGTCTTCCAAAAGGATTCGTTCACATCGATGATTGTAAGGAAAACAGTGATCAAGGAAGAGCCGATGTTTTGAGGCGCATTTGTTGTTTTTGGGCCGAATAGAGTTCGAAATACCGGCTCGGCTCTTCATTTCACACAGTCTCTCGCAACTCTGATCAGTTACAAAGTGCGCAAAATGAAGAGACTATATTCCGTATTTCGAGATCTAGAAGTCTAAAAAAAGAAATGCTGTTTTTTTGTTAAAAAATATACAACCTCTGTACCTCATAGCCGATATCTCTAGGCCGCCATAATTATCGCAAATCTTATCGGGTATCAAAGAACAGTGCATCAAAATTGTGGGATTTCCCTGTGATAAAGATCGTTTTTGAACAGTGATACTGAACTGTGGATGAAAGGTCGAAATCTTTCAAAGAAAGTGTTGTGTCTTTAAGTGGCCTTGCTAATGACAGAGTAGGACTTGACTACACGAGCTTTATCGACAGGAGTCGGGAGAAAAACAGCGGCAACGTTGTAGGGCAACGGAAGAGAACGGAATGACGTAAATACGTCTTAGGAAAGCGAGGCGCGATACTTGGCTGTGTATCGCACGTTACAACACATGACGAGCCACGCAGTGGCGGGAGTATTCAAATACGAATATCAATAGTAGGGTTGATCGTTCGGCTTTCGGAACGGCCGATAAATAAATTCAATTATCTCCACTTTTCCGGAACGAGAGTCGAACAAAGGAATTTTCTTTGTTCGGGTCGACTCTCGTTCCGGAATGACCATTGTTCGATTTTTAATCCGTTCCGGAATGAGGCGATAATTGAATTAAAAGTTCGGATTTTCCGGAATTCGTTCCGTTTCGTCCACCCTAATCAATAGGTTACGGTAGTTTAAGGGTGTCAGACGGTTAACACTATTTTACAATTAGTGTTACACAATATTTAGCGAATATTGTAATAATTAGAGGCTTTTACACAGCACTTCCGTGACAAGATATGAGCAGGGGAATATCTGACGATAAACAGTGGATATATCTTTATCGCAACATTTAATGAATGCGCGAACATACCGATTCCGACTATAGTATCCGTCAAGAAAAATCGCTGAAATATAATCACAAATTATCTGTAGATCTTCTGAGAATGCACTCATTCCCTTCGACAACTTCTCTTCATCTCGTTAATACGGAATTGAAATTTATTCGACTTTAGTGTAACTGTTAAAATACAATGATGACGATATTACAGAGGTAATGCTACGTTGTAGAGGTTTTGAACGACGTTTGGTTTCGAGGTAATCAAAAATGTGAGTGGTCGAGTAAAATATTAAGAAAAACTAACAACTAGGAAACAGTAAACAGATATTCAAACGACGAATCACGTCAATGGTGGTTATAGAGAATAAACAATAAGCATTGAGTTGTGCTTGGCAAGAACCATGATCAAATGTAATAATAGTTGATAAAAAACGGTTGGAGGATCGATTGGCGGAAATTCGGATCTACAATTCTAAAAAAGTGTCTACCTATTCTTTTTTCTTACAGAAGCAAAGCCCATACTCCACTCTACCCAGTTTAATGGTCTTCATTTCAGATTTTTCAGCGGTGTATGACTCGTTATTCGATCTTTTCCTATTCAAATGCACCCGTGATAGACACGAAGTCACTCTGGTGGTCTCTCTGTTCAGCCTCTTCCCTCCTTTAATCAGAGTAAACGATAGAACGAGTAAAGTGAAGAGATCCACCTCTCATCTTACCCTCTTTTGTTATCTCATTCCTGGTTAGACAGATAGATAATAGAATATGAAGAGCGTCAGAACTAATCAGAGCTCTCCTCTTTTCACGTACTATCTCGTCGACCGATCAACGAGAGAGTGTGTGAAATAATGAGAGTGATACATCACAAGCTCCGCCGGTGATCGGTTTCACGTTTCTTTCTAGAAATAGTATCAGAATATCCTTCTGAGAGAAGTCGAAGAATTGCCGAAATAATAGATTCTCAAAACAACACATCCCTTCCCCTCTTCTTTACACATTCACTTCCCCCTTTATTAGGGTATCAGAATTTATGTGTTCTTTATTTGCATTGAAAATGTGGTCTAGATGTATTCGCAATGAGGAAAAAACAATATTTCTAATCACTAAAGAGAAATCACAGGCCACGTAAAAGGAAGAGATTTGCGAGGGAATGGAAGGTGCGAAAAAGAGGGATGGGAAGAGCAGAAGTGTATAATATCCTGGGAATAAACAATTAGAGAGGCGCGCGAGCAATCTAACACAGACGAGACGAACAACAACAATCATACAACACAATATTTCGACATGTTTGTAATAAATAATGACCTTCGCCGATATAAACAGGTGAGGTTCGGTTTACGGTGTTTGTCGAGATAACAATTATGATGGTAGGTCGAATTAAATGCAAAGAGAAAATCAACAGACAATGACAAACGACTCTAGGAAAAACAAGGGTGAAGTTTTAATTCACAGCGGGTAAAATAGAGTGATTGAAATAGTGGTTCGAATGCTCCTAGGTTAAAATCGATTCTCAGAAATATAATCGGGATATAATTTCTAAATCGCAACATAATACAATGATAGAAATATAAATTCTATATCGCAACATAATACAGTGACGCCACACTGTTCTATAAAGAATATCCCAGGTAGCATCTAGCCCCCACCCACATTGGGTCGGTAAATTAGAAGTGTCCTTGGTTGCGAAAGAATTCGAGCTCATCAAACAGCAATACGCGAGCAGGAAGTAAATTGAGAGCGCAGAGTAAAAAGAGGGTGCTTCACATCTAGTAACGAACAGAGTATTATGATCACAGCTTTTTCATATGGTTTCTATGATAGTTATCTAGTATATTTTGTTTATAACGGAGTCAACTGAACTTGTGAGCAACGGGTGAGTGGTGGAGGGGGCGTAGGGTAGCAGGATAACGAAGAAGAAGTGTGGTGGTGTCCTTAAGCGCCCGAAGTTCGGAAGCATCAACCTGAAAGGAATCATTTCATGTTGGATAATCAAGATTATTGTCAAGAACAACCAAGCGGTAATCTAATGGCAATTAGTTTCTAGAGTTCCCCACCTGATTGGTTCTTCGAGGAACAGGAGGCAGTGTTCGAGATCGAGAGAGGGGTCGTATATACTCGTTATACGAGTGATTATCTCGAGGTCGTACTCTGTTCGGATGTGCTGTTTTGCCACCTGGGAGTGAGGGCAAGCGGACATCACAAGGACGGCGGAGAGGAAGACTCGCTGCTCTCTTAGGACGAAGGCTCTCATTCTGGACGACTTCAGGTAGGAGTGTTCGGCGTGCCATCGGCTGAGAGTTCGGAGCTTGAGACTTCGTCGTCATATCATGATGGTTGTTTGCGGGACGGGTAGTCTTCTTTTTCGGAGTGCTCAGAAATTCCCTTGCCTTTCTTTCGGTATCAGATCGAGGCTTCAGCTTATTAAAATGCTCTCGAAGTTGACGATCTCGAGGTGGCTCCTCCGATTTTGCTCTACCTCGAAACCAGGTGCTATCCAGAGTGGGCATTGTAAGGGAAAGGAGAAGCAGAAGAAGGCGAAAAGGGACTGACGACGTCCCACAGGAAGATTATGGGAGGAGACTGGGGGTTGGAGACTCTTGGATAGAACATTAGTCATGCAACTCTATGGATCCCATTCTCTCTTATCTTCTCTGACCATTGAGGCACGAAGTACTAAGCCGTAGTGGAAACGGAGAGATTTGTTCGGAAATCATTTAAATACGTCAAGCCTCCCATTGTTCAATTTGAATGTGTGGAAACATCGCGCCGCCAAAACAAGCAGTGTTACTCACTTGTTATGAACCCTGAATGATATATTGCTTGATTTTGTTGTTTAAAACTTCTGATAAATTGGTCATTGAGTTCAAAACCACTTTAATAAATTGAGATCAATCGTCGACGCGGGCGATGACACGCTAAGATCCACCCACTTAGACATTTTCATATGTCCTGCAGGCACTCGCCGACCGGAAAGCGTGAAACCTCATTCATATATTTTCTCACTGGCTACTCACGTCAATCTCTAATGAACAAATTGCAAACGGAAATCACTGAGAGAAATATTTCCTAATATTGACTCTCTTTTTTCTCGTAGGTTCTTGCATCCTATTGTGATACTACAATAAGTTTGATCAATGAAAATATATCTCTCTCCACTGCTAAGTCTCAAGATTGGATCGAGTCCATCGAATTCTCTTCTCACTCCAAAATCACACACAGATTTGTCGTGCCACCCGATACTCTCCTTCTCAGACGAGAGAAGGAGTGAATAGAAGAGACGCCCTCTGATGTTCCCTTATCCCCTTTTATTACTTCAGTCCCAACTGAAGACACGAGAGATAAGCGAAGATTGAGAGAGTGAAGACAGTGTAAGGATAATCAGAGACTCTTCTTAATCCACACCCTATTTCGATGTTCAGAGAATGAGGGAATGTGAGAGATAGAGAGAACAAGGAACATAATTCGTTACGCGGAACTCGCTCCGAAATAGCTCCAGATTATCCACCAGAGCCAAGTGGAAGAAAAGAGCGACTATAGTCGCCGGCAAAAAGAATTGCCGAAATGGAAGAGATAACATAGAAAACAAAAGGAATCAATGGCTCTGCATAAATAAGATGGATCCATGAGAATAAAATGGACCCTTAGGAATAAAATGGATCCAAGGAATATTTGTTAGGTATTCCTCCAACATTGAATGCCAGATGCCAGATTATTGTTTGCCAGATGCCAGATTAAGTTTTCGTATTTTCCCGAAAACGGAGCAAATTGTAATCTTAACTTTGTGGTAAAAAAAAATTAAAAAAAAAAAGTTTCAGAGACGAGTTCAAATTGGACAACTATGCGACCCGATTGGGAGAGTTGATGACGTTGACTAACGCTGTGCAGGTCTTGATCAATTTGCATATTAATTTCATGAAAACATTTGCATATTAATTTCATAAAAATGTCAAAAACACGCGTAACAGCGCTCGCTCTTTCGTGATGAATAAAAGAATTCGCTGGAGAAGTAGTGACGATTAGACGATCAAAATTTTTTTAAGATACAACTTTTTTTCAGATGTCAGTGTCGGAAATTATCACCGAACACAGTTTCTGAACGTTTTTGACGTCTTCCAAAAGGATTCGTTCACATCGATGATTGTCAGGAAAACAGTGATCAAGGAAGAGCCGATGTTTTGAGGCGGATTTGTTGTTTTTGGGCTGAATATAGTTCGAAATACCGGCTCGACTCTTCATTTCACACAGTCTCTCGCAACACTGATCAGCTATGAAGTGCGCAAAATGAAGATACGATATTCCGTAATTCGAGCTCTAGAAGTCTAAAAAAAAGAAATGCTGATTTTTTTGTTAAAAAATATACTACCTCTGTACCTCATAGCCGATATCATTAGGCCGCCATAATTATAGCAAATTTTATCGGGTATCAAAGAACAGTGCATCAAAATTGTGGGATTTCCCTGTAATAAAGATCTTTTTAAATCTTTCAAAGAAAGCGAGTAAAAATGAAAGCGAATTTGAAAAACATCTAAAGGTGAAGTCAAAGGAACCATTAAGACAATTATCTTTCACCCTAATAAAAAGCGGCTAGAGAAGCAAGAGCCCGATAAAGAGTTGTTACCTGTCTGACAATTCCTGACTGTAGCACTGATCACCACTAGAGACATTGACAGATCAATGTAACGAGTGGAGAAATGGCGAGATAGTGTGATCGTCTGACTCTCTCCCTTGCACACATTCTCTAACACTGTCTAACCTGCGCGTGAGCGGGCCGAATGGAGAGACAAAAACACCGATGTCAGAGAAAAAGACAAACGCGCGCATACAATCGAGTGAGTGCACTGGGAAGTGTCCCCAATCCCTGTCTTTTCCCGTTTTTCTTGCCAAACAACCCTCGCGTAGCATATGGAACCTCCTGCCGCAACCGACTGGGGCACCTGTCCGGTTAGTTTGATCTGTTTTGATATAGTTACTACTATTTTCCACTTATTTTGAGTGGGAAAAGTCTGGGAATCGATTTCACAAGAATAGAATGTTTTCGGCAGGTTTGCGACGGGCCAGCGGTTGGCACACACTTTGGAGTGCATTCATGCAGAGCATGTGCTGCGTTCTTTCGGAGGTAAGCTAATTTTTAGGTATTCATTCAAGGAATCATTTTTGACGTTACTTTGTCAACCCATATCCATGCATATTTCATTCATGAACTTATTCAAACGAATATTTTTGTAGAGCAATCACCTCGAATAAGAGGTACTCCTGCTACAAAGAGTGCCCGGATACTTTTGGTCAGTTTTTCCACGTCAGTTCGTAATATTTCTCTGTTCCCAGACTGTAAGAAATGTCGCTTCGACCGGTGTTTAGCGGCAGGCATGATTCCTCCTGGTGAGTTTATTGTATTCGTATGTTTTTGTGTTTCTCTGATTCGAAAACTATCTCATGTCGTTCAAAAAGGAGAGAGAGCAAGCGAGAGCGTGTGAAATGAAGAGACAATTATCCATAGTTCGGACTCAAATTTCAGAGCATCTCCGCTATCAAGATGGCCCGATTTCCACAGTGCTGACAACACATCCTGAAATAACTCTACTACATCGATTGCTGGCGAACTATAAGTACGGTTTGTACAGAAAAAATCGTTCCAGTTCAGAGAATTTCAGAGATTTCTATCGAGAACGGCTAGTATTCGAGCAAGCTTATCTGGAAGAAACCAACCAACTGGTGCCATCTCATTGTCAGTTGAGGCCACCGGATGAGCTTCAGGTATGCATTTGACGTAGACAAAACAATTTTCTGAGAATTTTCAGCCCTTCACAGTTTACATTGCAAAATACGAAGAGGCAACGGTAATTTGGAAAGTTGCAGCTCAGAAAGCGATTCCATTCCTGTCAAATTCGTTTGAAGAAGTGTATCTGATGGAAGATCAGGACAAAGTGGGTCAATAGAGAATACTTTGTTTGTAAATTAATATATTTAGTTCATATTCATGCAAAACTTTATCTTTCTGCTCTACTGTTGCGAGGGTTTCTTTAGAGCGGTGAAGACGTTCAAAAAGAGGCCATTGGAAAGGTGATCTCAAAAATAATAATTGCAAACCATCAACAATTTTCAGCTTTTTCTTAACGTTAACGACAACATTCAAGTTCTCAGAATATTACATCCTCTATGAAGGCTCCGAACCAGCGAAACGATCTCCACAAGTTGTGAGGTATGAGTGTTCGGGCAAGAGTCTCTCCTTTTCCCATACATTCTTGCTTTTTTAACTTTGGTAATGGGGTTGTCAGAGTGAAGATTCCTACTCTTATTTCCGACTACTCTCTCACCAGTCGAGTGACGAGGGACGACGGGGAATAAGGAGGAATATTCGTCAATCTGAGGACCGTTCGTTGTATTTTCAGAACAGCCCAATCGTATAACGAGCAGTGTCGGGATCTCGTTGTTCCCATTCTGGACCGATTGGCGCTCACTCAAATTGAATTCATTGCAGTGCTAATGCTCGCGCTGTGGTCAATGAGTAAGGTCTTTGAAATATTCCTGAAATTTTTTGAAATTTCAGGCTCCGAGACAAACCATGAGATGACCAAAATTGGCGACAGCTATCGTGAACGCGTGATTCAAGAACTGCATGTGCTCTACCGGTAATTTCTTCGCATTTTTCTACTGTTGCCCTGAAAACATTATACTTCTGACAATGGTTTCAACTACTACAATAGGTAGCGGCCTTTATCGAATTTCAGAGACGAATTTCAACTTGAAAACTACGCTACACGACTAGGAGAACTTATGACACTAACGAATGCTATGCAAGTCAGTTATTCATTTTTTATGATTTTTTTTATTTTTAATAATAAGTAATGTATCATTTTCAGATGAGCGCTTCCCAGATGCTGTCCGAACTGCAGTTTCTGGACTTTTTCGATGTTTTCGACAAGAAATCGTTCACTTCCATGATTGTTCGGACGAATAAGATCAAGGAAGAACCAATGTTCTGATCGGATTGAAAGAATAGTTCAATGTCCATTCATGTTGATTTTTAACGAAAATATTCTCAAGATAAATATGAAGAATCACAAATGCTACATGCTCATAGATATTTGATATTCACTTATTCTCACTAGCCAAAGAAAATCAAACACAATTCGATCACTACTCGAATTGGCAGCACAAATTTTGTCATGCTCAGATAGGTTGAGAAGGAGAAGAGAAAAAGAAGAGAGAGGGAGGAGAAAGATGAGAGGTATTAGGGGGCGAAAGGAAAAACGGCGACAAATGCGCACAAAGTTGTGTGCGCGCAAGAGATAGTCGCTAACCCTTCAAATCGCCATTCGGCAAAACTGCGCATGTACACGCCATCCACCTCTACTAGCGATAAGTGCAAGGTACGTTCCCATATTTTTGCGTGTTTTATCGATTTAAAATTGTTTTTAAACGTTTTTACTCAAGCTGAAACTTCTTTATCAGTCGCGCACAACATGATTCAGGTTTTTGATCTGCTGATAATGAAAACAGTAAAAGAAAAAGATTCGTAGGTGTCGACAGAGTTCATCGTGCAAAATAATAATCACCAGGTTTGCTCCGGACGTGCTTGCGGGACACACTTCAGTGTTCCCTCCTGTAGAGCATGCGCCGCATTCTTTCGGCGGTGAGCAAACTTTGAACTCGTGTAATTTTTATTCTCAATTTGCAGATCCCTTTCGACTAAGCGCAAATTCGAGTGCTTCAAGGGATGTCCCGATTCGCCAGGTCAGATCGTTGTACTCAATTTGCTTTGAACAATGAACCATGCAGATTGCAAGAAGTGCCGCCTGGACCGTTGTTTTGCAGCGGGAATGGTTCCTACAGGTTTGACGTTTACTTCGTCATTTTTCCTAGATATCTCATCATTTGCTGCGTTCATTTCAGTAAATCTTCGCATCAAGAACTCAGATAGGGAAAGGTCCCCGCCAACCCCAACCGTGCTCTCAACTCATCCTGAAATTACCCTACTGCATCGACTAGTGGCGAATTACAAGTGATTTTTTGGCATTGCTTCGACAGATAATTCCGCAATTTAGAGACTTCGCTCGAGAACGTCTCGCTTTCGAGCAGGAATTGCTTGGCTCGAGCAATGAAATATCGCTGTCGCCTTTGCAATTATTTCCTTCGAATGAAACCCAGGTATGTTTCATGGGCCTTTGATATTGGCCGGGAATATTTTAATTACTATTATTCATTTTGCGTCGACAACAAAACCAAAAAAACGCGCAATACGATAATTCGGTAAGTAATGTGGATCTGGCAAGGGAAGCGTAATAAACTCCAAATATACATAGAAATGACACGTTCAGCCCCTCCACATCTACATTGCCAAGTTTGACATCACTAATCTGGTGTGGCGAGGGACGGCCGAGCGATCGACAATTTTCCTCACAACATCCTTCGATGAAGTGTACTCGCTGCAGGATGAGAATAAGGTACCTGATTTCCAAACAATTTCTTATGATGATCAAATAATAATCTTACACATAACTTTGCCTATCAAGAAAAACATATATGTCTCAGCAATAAGTCGGATTAAAGTGAAACAATTATTTGTTTGCTGCATTTTTTGGGGTCTGCCGAAACCTTTGCTTGAAAATTTAGGTTTTTATCCAGTCGGTAATCAACATTGCAGTTCACACTCCTTCAAAACCTCATCTTCCTACTGTACTCGAGCGAGGGATACTTCCGATCGGTCAAAACGTTCAAAGAACGACCGATGGAAACGTGATTTTTTTTTCACATTTTTTGAGAGTGGTTCCTTACTCTATTCTATAGACGTAGCACCCTACAAATAAATTCTTTTTCAATGTCAGATTTTTCGTCTCTCTCACGACTACACTTCGATATGATAGCTATCCATCCTTCTTCGAAGGTTCCGCGATGGTCAATCCGACAAAGCCTGTGTTGAAGTGACTTTTTAGAGTTTGATGATAATTGACGCTGATAAACTTTAAAACGCAGTGATCAGATCTCAAAAAAAGAACAATTTTACGTTGAGCATATTGGGAAATAATTGTATGCTTTGTGGCAGAATAACCAACAAACGCAAACGTTATTTTTTGCAGTAAACTCATCGAATTGAACGCACAGTCGAGGGATTCCCTGGTGCCGATTCTGGACCGGATGAAACTTTCCGAAATTGAGTTCGTTGCTTCGCTCGTGGTAGCGCTGTGGTCCACATGTAAGCTTTAGTAATTACATTAATATCTTTTAATTATATTAGTATCATAATTATACAAATATCTTCATCAAATTATATCATCTCAAGTTTTACTAATTATATTAATATCTTTTATTACGAAAAATAATCTAAGGGAAATAAAAACAAGCATTGTCAGGTTCACATACGAATCAACAACTTGCCACAATCGGCGATTCATATCGAAAGCGAATTTTCCAGGAGCTCCATGTGCTGTACAGGTAATTTCGTCTAAAAGTCTCTCATTTTTTGAGTTTATTAGTCTAATCATAAAAGTTTCCTCATTCAGAGACGAGTTCAAGTTGGAGAATTATGCAACGAGACTGGGAGAGCTGATGACGTTTACGAACACATTACAAGTACGGTGCAAACTCCTTATTTTCTAGGACTTTTGTCTTTTAAAATCATTTTTCCATTGAAATATTCCTTCTTTTTTCAGATTTGTGCCGCCGCAACGCTGGCTGAGATTCAATTCTTCAATTTCTTCGATGTTTTCGACAAGGATTCCTTCGCTTCTTCGATATCGAGAAAAGCGACGATCAAAGTGGAGACAATGCTGTGAAAACATTCAACCAAAAATTTTTTTTTAATAACCAAAAACCAATAAGTTCGGGTAACGTCGAGATAAAGCTACGTTGCGAATACTGTTTCTTTTTTGCTCTATTTGTAATCGCATTTTCAGGAAGCAAAAGTATCGTTAGAATATTTTCCATTCCGTTCGTAGATGACCTTTGACGAACGTTCGATGGTGCGGAGAAAGGAAGAGGCCGGGAGGAGACGGTAGATCAAGTGTCCTCCTACCCCCCCCCCCCCTTCATTTCCCCTTCCTCTCTCCCAGACAATCGCTAACCATCACTTTTCATTTGCTGAGCATCTCAAACGCACGACAATGTACAATGGTGCACACACTTTTTTTAGAGCAATCACCACTTTTTGCCACTTTGGTCTCATTGTCAGAAATGAACATTCGGCAATTCCAAATCATGTTCAATAGTGCGTCATAAATTGCATAAGATTTGTGAGCAATGGGGAAGGATATCCGCAACGACCTACTTTTGGTGCCTACACCCTACTTTTGGTGTCACTTTGCTCAATTGCTGGTGCACTTTCTCACGACCAATGAATCGGTTTCGAAAGAGGTGTCTGAATCGTTTCTGACTCTCACACTCTCTCTCGTCGGTCAAACAAAACTAGAGATTAGGTGAACTGGGGAGACCAACCTCCACTTCCCCTCTTTCACTTCCACCCAGCATCCTTTTCCATTCATCCCTCCTCTTTCAATAGCCGAGTAGATACAGATTGGGTTACCTATAGCGCGAGCGAGCAAAGTGTCTCGGTTTCCGTCTGCATTTCTGGTGCGATGTGGCGGCGATCTATGCTTTTCTGATTCTCTATATTTCGCATACTCTCTAGTTCTGTCTGACCGACGAGAGATCACGGGAAATGAAGAGGGCATATCAAAGAGGAGATAGATCATTGTTTCAAAAATCAACGCGCTTTCCGAGCTTTCCCTATTTTCCCGTATTCTCGAAGCCCCCGCAATGGTTTCTTGAACCCGGTATCTGCCCTCACGACAACGTTTTGTTGAAGTCATTCGTTAGTCATTCAAGTGGTCGAGAGAAATATAGGATTTCAACCCATGATCTTTATCCATTAGTGCATTCAATCATTCAATCGTTGTTTCGTCGCTTCTTATTCGCGATTCACATACGTCTACATCATACATACATACATATTTGGAGGTGGGGGAGCATAGATATTTAGGCTCATGCTAATGGTGTCGATCACGGCACCATTCGACGCGACCTGTTTTTTTAAATTCATAGATCCTCTATTTCCTTTGTCCAATAAGATGTTTTCCCAATGACGAATCCGCTCACGAGTTTTGCTTCTGCTTCACTCTAGTCTTCTCTCTGTGTTTCATGAGCCGTGAGTATCGGATGAAAAACGGAGCGATTGCGGATGGGCTCTTCCTGCCATTCTAGTATGGTTCCTTCTCTTCAATCTTGGTTTCTAGAAAAATAATTTTACTTTTTTTTCCTTTTTTGACAATGTTTCGTAAAATCTATATTTTCAACAGCATTAACAAGCATTCAAAGATTCGTCCCTTCATATTTGCTTTCGATCAAAGATCGTAGGTAAGGTTTACCCTTTTCCAAGGATCAGCAGCCAATTCCCTACGGCTATCACGAGTTCGGCTTACTTTCGTGCATAGTCAGCATTCACACGATGTTCTTTCGCGTCTAACCGTATTTCCCAACCTTTTTTGCAGCAAAGAATCCTGGGATACTCGGTCAAAGACAAGATTGTATGACCAGGTTTACTTACCGCTTAAGAGTCGTTCCTTTTCATGCTACCTCACATGAAAATTATCCTGATCTTTCGTTTTTTTTCAATCGGAAGTCATATTACGGTCCCCTAGCAACCGGGAGAGTGAAAGAGCTTCCTTACATCGTGAATATTCAACAATACGTCTCTCCCTTCTACATGCTCTCTAGTTTCCTAGACTGGAAAAAGATCATTGATTTGCAATGGTTTCGTCTCTCTCCATTCCGCACGTTCTTTTGTCGGTCAGGAAGGATGAGAGAGTAGGGTAAATGGAGAGGGCGATATGACTCGTGAGTGCACCCGGTAGTGATCACTGATGTCTTCAGTTGTGCCACACGCGAATCTCGACGTCAGACTATTTCACTACCTTGTCCACTCCTTTTATGGCTGATGTCGTTCCAGGATTGATCCCTTCTCTTGTAGAATCTTCATATCTTCTATGTTCAGCTGTTGTAGGTAGAGCAAAAAAATATAGATGTTCCACAAGTATTTTCCCGAATGGACATTCCAAGCAAACTAGCGATTATGAATGCCACATCCGTCGTATTTCCAGACGTAAACAAACACATTAGGGTTAGTAGCCACCTGCGCCCATCACATGTGCTTGGGTAAATAAACCGGGCTCAACGCGGTCTCTCATTTGACACTAATTATTCCGCTCATCAGTGTTAGTCTGAACGATCTCTATTGATGCTGCCACTATCATGTGATAGCGTATGAAATAAAGATAATTTTTATTTCCCATGTTTCCTTGCTGTCTCCTACCTACTCCTTCACCCTGGTTTCGCATTTTTCTGTCCAATAATGGATCTCATTAATTTTCTCGCGTTATCTGTGATCCTCACGAAAGCGTAAATAATCGGCATAGCCGAGTGGATTCCGCACATCATACTGTTATTCCTTACCGTTCTCTCTCTCCGAGATGAGACGATGCAGGATCAATGGTTTCATCTCTACATTTAGCTTTATCTCTGGCCACTCAGAGAAAGCGAGAGTGTATGGGGTACGAAGAGAGTCCGACATAATGTCTCTACTTAGTAAGTCTTCTGATGCCAGAGAGACCGAGATAGCCTACGAATTCTCGAGAGAGTGAGACCATTCCTGCATTTATCTTTTCCTGATGAGCCGCAGTCTGTCGCTGGTGTGTGGTTCGCTGCTGGTTATTGTGATGCTGGTCGCAGTCGTCTCTCCATTTCACACGCTCTCTCGCTCTGTCTGACTGCTGAGATATTGTCTGACCCTCTCATTCCTCAATTCTCTCTCGCTCTGTCTGACTGGCGTGGAGAGGCTGGTAGGGAACGTCCGACTGTAAAAAGCGTAGCGTCATTCCTGCGACTTCCGTGGAATAATTGGAATTCTTCCAAGCTCTCTCATTTCACAATGGTCTCTCGTTACCTATACTAGTATGTATAATGGAGAGGCGAGAGTTCTCCAATGCCTGTTCCTTGTTAGTCAGTGACACAACATTCCACCGTGCTCCCTTTAATAGGTGATGTGCTCACGTTTTCAGAATTTCTCCTGCTCTTCCTTCAGTTTTATCACTTTCCTTCTCCCATTTATTTTTATTACACTGATTTTTTTCAGTTCTTTACTGGTCAAACACTTCGGGGTGTATCAAATAACACAAATAAAACAAATATTATTAATTTGAAGTTTCCTTTCCCAACGCTCGGCACTATTCACAATATGTTCTTGATAATCTCATCAAGTTGTTATCGTCTAGAAAACTTTTCCGGCACATAAAATGATGCATTAGCGCGCTTTACTTGGAACTAGATGTACTTTCAATCACAAATTTCCGTTATAGAAATACTTATTTGTACTTCTGCCGCAGCAATTTGAAGTATCAAAATTAGCATCAGCTTAATGTTCAGGTTATAGTCCGATTTTTTTATTCTCACGAGGCGCTGAGAGTCATGGCTACCAATTCCCACTACTTCATAACCTCTCTTATAGATGAGAAAGCGTAATGAGCTCGTTGAAATTGAGCAATTCTCTCTGCATTAGCAAATAAATGAGGGATGACGAATTGTGAACGGCCCTTCTCAGATATTCATAGCCTTGCAAGAGAATCGGCGATGCCCCTTTCTCAATCGTCTCTCATTTCACAATACTCTCTCGTCGGTCAGAGAAGCGAGAGAGCATGAGAAAGTGAGAGAGTCAGACGGTGCCTTACCCCTTTTTGAAATGCCCACATTCTCGAATAATTCATAGAGCAGGAGACTGAAATAGAGCCTATCTGTTCGTTTTTTCAGTGGCTGAGTCATCTCCCTGGCTCATTTTCAAGGGTTTTATCTCGCAATTTCGAGCTCTTTTTGAGAACATACATTTTTAGGAATTGTATCATAGAGCAGAGAAAAAACACCGAAATCGGGGATACTAAGACCATTGTTCATTTCCCCTGAGAGACAACTTCGTCACTCTCCATAACCCATCTCGACGTGCGCATGAGTGTTCATTATCGGCTGGGATATGGAGAAGACGAAGAGGCGCGTTTTGACGTATTGAACGTTTGTTCTAATTTGAGCAGAATCTCGAACTATTTTAGTTCCTGAGACGAAACCTTCCGATTGCCGCTTTGAGCGTTTTTCAACATCTTGAGCATAATCTTATTTTAGATACTCTCTTTTGTAACTTCATCCAGATCCAAGGATTAGTCTCCAGAGGCCAACCCTCGCCTTTGACGTTTTGAACGTTGTCCGCAGTATCTAGGACACAATCTTGAGTTCGCGCTCGGTTATATTTAGAATTTAACTTTTTGAACGTTTGGTTCAGCAACATGCATCACAACGACAAACGTCATAATTGATTTATTCATAATCCAGTCTCGCAATCTAATCTTCAACGGCTTCATTTGTCCTTATAGTTCGCTTCAAAGGTAAAGGTGTATCCACATCAAGCGATTTTACAGTCATAAGACAACGCTAGATGAGACCCACTGGTAAGGCCAGCTGTTCGCTTCGAAAGGCACCTTTTTCTCTCGAGGTCGCTTAGACAAATCCTTTCAATATCTCTAGAATACCCTTCAATGAGTAAAGTATATTCAGACAGAAACTGCCTTTTCTCGTTTATTCTGTTTCTTACGTATAGAAGAATTACTCTTATTTCTCATGCGACTCCTATACGATCTTGCTCTGGATAATGAACATATTCTTCGGTCACTTCTCGTAGACTCCTCCTTACCCATTTGCCCTTCTAATTCAAATTCGCATCCAAAGGACGACTCATAATCGCATTCCTTTCTCGCTCATCTCTTTAATATTTGCGATTATACGACTGCCTCTGCACACAAGGATATGGCTCTTCACCCCGCATACTCTCTCAGCGGTTAGAGCTGCGAGATAGCAGGTGTAATGAGGAGAGTCATTTCTTTCCAAGCCATTCCTTCCTTCTTCACTCTTCCAATTTTCACTGTGAGCTCATCAAATTTCCGTATCCGCTTAGCTTTTCTTTCTTTCGCGTGTCTCCAATTCATGTGCTCTCTCGCCTAACAGACAGACTGAGATAGTATGGGATTTGTGAGAGACGATTTTGTCCAATGCTGCGTATTATTTCCGCACAGTCAGTGGATCACAGACTAAAAAGGCGTATTTACCGTGCACAAGCAATAATTGGCTAGTAAGCCTTACGCTAGATTCTTCATGAATGGAATTGTAGTAGAGTGGATCATGCACAGGCCCATTTATCGTACATGCCACAAATATGAGTCCGTTTGCGTAAGAGTCGGACAAGGGTTGACACAGCTCAAAAATCACGATTCTCTGAAACTATGTGATTTGGGGCTCTCGAGGGTGCTGATGGCGATGGGCATATTCATTTTTCATGTCATGTGTATTCATTTTTATCGCACAAACATGTTGACATCTCCGATTATACATCATTGCTCATTTGCCAATGTATTTGTAGGCTTCGCATCAGTTGCCTATTTGATCTTCCGTCTTGTGACTTTCGGGATGAGCTATAGTCACTCCGAATCCCCTCACCAAACATCATGAAGACCTTTCATGATGTATTCTTGGGTTGGCATGGCGATGAGTCTCCTCATTCAGTGCACTCTCTCGTTTTCTCTGATCGACGATAGAGTAATCACATGAGAGATCATTGTGTTTCTTCGTTATGCATCCTCTCTCGCTGCTCTCCCTTGAGAGATCATTGAGGCTCAATGTCAGAGAAGCCAGGTTATTCCCGTCTTCTCGTGACCATGTTTGGTTGCCCACTATATTTTGCCCTTATCTTCTATTGTCATCTTAAGTTCGAGGTACTTCTTCCCGTCTCTCATCTGAGCAAGTTATCTCTTCGGCTAGAGAATGATGAGAGTGTATGAGAAATTCAGAGACAACCAATCAACAATATTACGTCGAAGTTATTGCATTTTCACTAGCATGTCACGAAAGTAAAATTTGAACTCTCATCCAGAAGCGTATCATACAACTGTTGTCATACGGCTCAAGGACATAGATACAGCTTCCATTTTTAACCTTGTTGCCTTCAAGGACCAGCAATCTTTGCTCACCCGTTTTATTGGCTCCTTACTCCTGGTTATTAATGCAATAAACCGGCTTCTCTTGCCGTCTCTCCACTTCGCACACTCTCTCGTCGGTCAGGGTGATGAAAAATAATGCGAAACGAAGAGACGGTTCGAACGGGTAAATATAGGTGCCTTACTGGCATTAGCTAGTAGTCAGAGAGGGCGAGAGAGTATGGGAAATGAGGAGACGGCAGAATATTACTGGGATTGGCTGCTATAGTCAATTGGACGCGGCTCATAAACGTCTTCTTGTCTGGGGGGAAGGCACGGATTGCGCATGTTATACATGGGACCAGTCCTGTCTACGACCGTTGGAAAAAGGTAAAGGTGTATCCACGTTAAAGATGGCGTAAACTCCAAATTCGGGGAAGCACTTCCCTGTGCAATCAGGGGGAAGTACTGTAGGAGGGTGAGAGTGACAGACGCGAGAGTTTTTCGCTCCTCTCCTGTCTCTTCCCATCTTCTCTGCGTCTTGACCTAGCTCCCTTCCCTTTGCACCGCGCATCTTGATTTTGCCTGTGCCCTGTAGAAACTTTGCGCGCGTGTAACTCAGTACAAAGTTGAGCAAGAGAGTTCTAATTTTCAAACTCGGAGTGTGGTTTACGGAAACTATCGACCTATGACGTCAGATACCCCCCGAAAATATTGAGTTTACTCCTTCTTTAAGCGGTTTTATCAGTCGTAAGGCAACGCCATTTGGTAAAGCCAACTGTTACCGTTGGACCACGGCTGGACCGTTGTACGACCATTAGATCACGTCTGATTTATTACATTCACCTAGAATTATGATCTGTATTGCGTCCTTCATGAAGCATCTGATGTAAACCGTTCCATGATGCTGGTCAACGACGAGTCAATGTACATTTGTCAGAATTAACGGCATCTATTGAGATTAATGTATGTCTTTGAGAACAATTGCCTGTTCCAGCAGATCATTGTATTCATCTTGCTTATTTTCACTTCTTTACCGTGAGCCTTTGAGCCTCCATTCCTAGTGTATCTCCCCGGATCTCCTCTTCACGTCTTTACGTTGCATCATTACCCCTCTCCTCTTGTCTTCTTCTCATCATCCCTTTCTTCTTTCTTCCGTACTTTCTACCAGTAGGAGACGCTGGTTGGAACTGCTCTCTTCATTTCCCCATTGTCTCACGGGTCAGAGTAACTGAAGAGCGCAAAACTCAAGAGAGTCGTCTCTTCCACTCCTTCTTCCTCTTTTCTCCCGTCACATGTGGATAATGGGCTGGAATGAGCAAACGGCAAGATGAAGAATGATCTGGGCTCTCGCAATTTCGTGTGCTCTCTCGCCCTCTCTAACCGGAGATAGAGCCGGGAAATAGAAAGATCCGGGAAAAGATCGAAATCACTTGATGGACCGGGATGATGGATCGGTCGTTCCATCAATCGAGGAGATGTTTCAAAGCAAATGAATACCACCTGTTCATTTGATCTTCACTTAGGTTGTCTGTGCTTTCGGGAATAATCTCGTTTGTAGGCTGTCAGCCACTTAATTTGACCGTATCTTGTGGTTTATAGGCTCTATCTTCCACTGTCGTGGCTTTCAGTAATCCCAGAACCTTTGCACACCTTGTTCCGTTGTGAATAATCCCACGGTCGCAGTAGCCGAGGAATTGGAAATTAAATTACTAGTCGAGGTAGAATTCTCACGTTTGCAGTCTTCGGGCTCATAGATCTTTAAGAATACCTCACCGAAATTGAGATACGTTCGCTAACTTCTTTATATCTTATAGAAAGCAGCGCAAAAAATGCAGGGTTGTGCAACTATTTTGTTTAGTAATACTTTGGATGAGTCTGAGTCCTGCCGATCCCTTGCCTCATTTATTCCCCCATCGACACTGTTTACCTTCCCTGTAATTGCCGGGCTTTCGGGATGGACTAGCCAATTCATCCCTAGTCGACTGATTTATTTATCCGCTACGGGAACCATCGAAACGGTTGACAAATTATTCAAATTGCCCAAAGCGCTTCGGAGAAGAGACAGTAGTTTTCAGTAGCTTTAATCCACTTATAATTACGAATGCAATCTTTCATATTGAATCCGCTGTTTGGTTGAAATAACAATTTATCTACGCCCGAGGCGCAACGACACCGAAACGTTACATAATATGGTGGGAGAGCAGGAAAGAAGGGGGAGTCAAGGGATAATTAGAAGCAAATGATCGGCAATACCGAAAAAAATCATGAATGCACTAAATAATAGACACAATTCAATGCCCTTTTCGCAGCTGTTCATTTTTGATTCTTGCTTTATTCCCCTGTTCGACTAGTTTATCGCGTTTCATAACCAGAAAAATCATGGAATGCACTTGATTCCAGTCACGCAATAAAGTCACACTCCGTTACTAACACATGTTATTCGGCTTCAAGGCTCTGTTCTTTCATTATTGTATCCCGTCGTCTAGTTTGAAGATTCCAGCTTCGGAATAAAATTGTCTTTCTTAAATTAGATTTTTTGAGGCGTTTAGTGATTATAAAAGTATAAGCTTCAATTAAGTACACTTTTGTAGGATATTCGATGTTGAACGTCTAGTCACGTCTCTATTTCATTCCACAGTGCAGATTCGCAGACTCCGTTCCAACATAGTTCGCATCTGAAGTTCGTCTACGTCTAAGGTTAATCCGTTTTCCATTCCGATGTCTTCTGACTCTCTCAAAATTTCATGCTCTCTCGCTCTGTCTGACTAGAGTCAAGGGATAATTAGAAGCCCACCAGACGACTGATCTTTCGTCTATGCGCTCCAGTCCTCCTCCTCTACGTCTCTCCGTTCCCAGTACTCTCTAATCAGTCAGCAAGTGCGAGAGAGCATGCGAAATGGAGAGAGTCCGACAATTTCTTCTTCGTCTCCCTTTTCGAATTAGCGTGCCTTCTCCTTTTCCTAATTTCCTTGGGAGTTTCCAAATGTGTGCGCGCAGTTTTCTCGTTTTTCGTTTATAAACGAGGCAATTTCAATGCACTTTCGCATCCATTCTTCATTTCACGTGAACTTTCATCAGACAGAGAACGTGACGATCTCCATCCATAAACAACACAATCTTGCCCTATTCTTTTCAATCCGTCCAACCGACGAGAGAGCACGCGAAATGAGGAGAAATGGAGTTCTCGCGGCCCACTTTCACCTAGAGAAAGAGTGCATCCGGTCATTTTCGCGTCTCGTCTCGGGCCTATTTTGTGTCTATTTAGGGCCTTGAGGCTCCTGCTAAATGCAGTTGCACGCTACTTTTCGATTCTTGTTTTATTGCACATCTCTTTTTTCACTATAACGCCATTGAACAATCATGTAATCGTATTTTTCTCACTTAAATATCATCCTTAGTCCATTGCCTTTGTACCGATGAACTTGTCCGTTTCTCAACAAAAGGGGAAGAAGTTGTTCCCTCATTTGTCCGCGAGTTAGCGCCGCACACGTCAGAAGCAGAGAGATCCGAGATGCATCCTCAATTCGCACACTCTCTCGCCTCTCTAACTGGTGAGAAAGTGTGCGAAATGAAGAGACGATGGTGCTTTAGTCAGTCGCACAGAGGGATGTGAGATTTCTTCTCGATTCGAAACTCGTGAGACAACTAGCAAGAGTTTCACCTGAACATTGCACCATTTGTTGATGAGTTTTTTTTATTCCTTTTTTTAAATTATTTTTTTATTGTTTATTATTGCACTCGTTGCAATATTTCTCGTGTAGTTGTAATTACATTTGGATGACTGACCGCACCCTGGCCATAATTCAATTTTAAAATATCACGGATATGACAATCGTTCATCTTTTTGAACAGCCTTTGTAGGGACCACCATCAAAATTGTGAATTTGTATTTCGGATGTCAAGAAGCGTCGTAATCATTAGTCCATGGGTGTAGAATGACTTTCCAAAAATAAAAATTAAAAATATTAAAAAAAGAAAAAAGATATTTGCAAAAGAAAAGAAGTCTCTCGCTTCAAAACGAGAGTCACACCACGCCAAGGCGACGTTTGTACCGGCTCCGGTTCTGGTGACGGTCCTGGCTGTGACATCCTATTTTCCGGTTCCGGCTAAAAATTTATTACTTTATTTTAGAAAAAAACTGTTTTAGCTGTTCAAATTTATTTTGCCATTCTTCCCTCGATGCTGTGTCATGCTCTCCCTCGATTCTGGCTGATCTCTCCATCGATTGAAAAGTATGGAAACAATACAGCACATTAAGTGAATTCCAACATACTTTCGCTTGCACCATCCGCGGGCACCTATCGATCGGCGTCAAAATGGAGGAGGGGGTCGCCCAGGGGTTGGTAGTCAACAATCAACAGCGATAATAAGCGGCCCTCGCCAAAGAAAAGCAGTGCACAAAAGTTAGCGTTCGAAACATGCCGAAGTAGGGGGCTTGTAACACCTATTTTCGCCAATATCTGACGTGGGCGACCATGAAATCACGGCATTTTTGGCGTGGTGGTAGTCAATGTGTCCTATTTAGCTCTTATAACAGCAAAACTCGCGGCCTTTCAAGTTAAAGTATAAATATCGATCGATAAATGACAAGTGGCGCGTGCAAAACCGAATATCGACGATAACGGGCGTGGACGACCATGAAACTAGCCTCATTTTTTGCACAGGGGTTGTCCATGGGGCCTATTCAGCTCAGATAACGACAAAATTCGCGGCCTTTCAAGTTAAAGTATAAATATCGATCGACAAATGACAAGAGTGGCGCGTGCAAAACCGAATATCGACGATAACGGGCGTGGACGACCATGAAACTAGCCTCATTTTTTGCACAGGGGTTGTCCATGGGGCCTATTCAGCTCAGATAACGACAAAATTCGCGGCCTTTCAAGTTAAAGTATAAATATCGATCGATAAATGACAAGAGTGGCGCGTGCAAAACCGAATATCGACGATAACGGGCGTGGACGACCATGAAACTAGCCTCATTTTTTGCACAGGGGTTGTCCATGGGGCCTATTCAGCACACATAACGACAAAATTCGCGGCCTTTCAAGTTAAAGTATAAATATAGATTGATAAAGTAAAAATTGACAAGGTTTGCACCGTTTAGTCTTAAACCCGGTTCCCGGAATTTCGCCGAATCCGGCTTCCGGCTCAAATCTCACACTAATTTATGGCTTTAAATTTCCGGCTCTCACGATGGTGGTCCCTACAGCCTTTGATAAATTTTGACAGCTTAGAATGAAATTTTGCGTGGGGCAATGATCCAGAGTCGTTTTACACAACTTCCTGGTCGCGCGCAATGAAATCCGCCGGATGACTCAAGACTCCCTTCTCGCTATTGCTTCAATGAAACCCCTCTGTGTATTTGATGAAGCTCCCGGGACAGATTCACGCTTTCTCCTCCTTCCCTTCTATACTTCCTAGACACACTTTAGCCTGATGAATTTGTGACGCGCATGCCGTGGCGAAAAGCGCTAAACGATCGCTGGGAAAAAAGACTGACTGGTCGCTGTCTCTCTTGAATTTCGCTAGTGCTAATTAACAGCAACTTATTCAATAGTTTCTTTTTATATTTATTTCACTGATTCTTCGGCGCTTATTTGGACAAGTAACAAGTCTCAAATATTCGCGCGTGCTATATTTCACGTGTTTTCCTGCTCCCTGCATTAATTAAGTCGGGGAAATGCACTGTTCACTCTGAGAATTTCTCGTTAAACGTCCTTTCCGCGACCTTTACGCGGCGCGTCGAATAATCTTCTCGCTGGACTCATTTGCAATAGCGATAGAGAGACTGGAAGACCTATTTCCGGTTAGAGCAAGCGATAGATCACGCAAAAAGTGGAGTCTGCGCACTTCCTTTTGCCAATTTTGTCTACGACACACAGCGGAAAGGCATACCGGTCATAGAGGCGTGAAAGAACGCGATATAAGATGAGTTAGGGCTTGCTGAGAACCGTCTCATACGACGTCGTTGAGATCACAGAAGACGCCCGTTGGAGAGACTAGGTAAGAGAGTCTAGGAAATGCGATAGTAAGCAAATTAGGAGAGCCCGGTCAGAAGAGCGAAAACCTTCGCAGAATTTAAAGAACCGACTCCTGAGTCCGCCTTGGCTCTTCACTACATGCAGTCTTTCACAGTCACGAAAAGCCGGCGCAAACGAGAAAGATCCCTTTCTAGGCGAACTGTCAGCGCTTTCGCCTTTCTCGTGGTCCATTTGGCCGTGAGGGCTCAGTTGACTGTCGCGTGGTGTGTGTGACTTTCTTAGTGAGGGCCCATTACTCTGTTATTATTATTTACGGTCGTAATATTGACGTCTTCAACTTGGTGCGCCTTTGACCGTTTCCTTAACTCGATTGCTTTTCCTATTTCGCTGATAATATGAAAGGCTTCCATCCTCATCTTAGCGTTAATTGCATCTTTAGATCTCTCGAGATTTTTTCTTTTGCCTAAACTCTCACCTCATATTTGCATTCAATTAGTTTCCCTCACCGTTTCCCTCGACCGCATCCGTCAAAAATCTCATTGTCATCGTATCCATGAATCTCCCATTTGTATTCGGGGGTAACAACTTTTTCTGCCTGACAAGTCCCTGAAAAACATCGGCTGCGTATCAGAAATTTGTGTGTCTGTCTTCTTTCGCGTTGCCGGGGGATACAAAACACTTTTGCCTCTCCGCTCTCCTTCTTTCCCTTCCTTCTTCACACCTGACTTCTCTCCCTCATGTGATAGTGTATCTGTGCAGTTGTATCCGTGCCGAGTGGATAACAATGATGATGTGGGCAAAGGGATTGTACGGGCATTGTGATCAATAATGCAGTCTATTTATTACTCATTTATCTTAACATTATATCGCTCATGAATATCTGCGCAGTTGAAACTTAGGCTCGCATTTCTCAGCTACGCTCCGATTATTCTCATACAATTATCTTCTTGTTAGATGACGTGAGGGAGGATTATACGGGGAACAGGCATCAATAATGTAATAGATATGATCATATCTCATTCCATTTATCACGAAGCCAGCTAATGTCCATGTATTCTTTTCCGTTCCTCGAATCTTCTGTAGAATCGTAGGGTTTCTTTGAAAACGTGACATGAAATGTATGAAGTTGAGCATGCCAGATTGATTTCTCATTACTAACCATATGTTTTGTGCGATTGCATGATTATCAGGATTGAGAATACACTATAACGGTGCTTGATTTCCCTTCATACTTTGCGCATCTCACTTCCTTCCGTCCGTGTAATGCTTTGAACTCATTCTAATTTCCGGATTTCTATTCCAATGTGAGGGGTTACCACTTGGTTCGATCAATATAATTTCAAGCCGCAAATGATTTTCTTTTTGTATATTTTGCTTGGATAATTCCCGACTCGGGTATTCCTGCGTCTACTCAAAGATTCCTTCTAGATTGTCTGAGTCTGTTGCTATTCCTGCGACTAGATTAACAACCTACTCTCGCATGTGCCGTTCTATTCCCGGGAAGGGAAGAGCCTTTTGCCCTCAAGGCATCCTAATTGTCTGCGCTCTCTCCATTTCCCCTGCTCTCTCGTTTTCTCTAACCTGCTAGAGAGCATGCGAAATCGAGAGAGAGCAGACCATTGCTCTTTCTAATTGGTCATTGCTTATCTACGGCGGGCAATTCACGCAAGGATGCCACACTTTCCACGTTTCGCATGCTCTCTCACTGTCTCTGACAGATGAGAGAGCAGGTGAAATGAGGAGAGTCCCGGTTGATGGAGAAAAGGTAAACGAAAGAGACGGAAAAGAAAAAGAGGAGTAATAGACTCGCATTTCATTCACTCATTTCGCTAGTCTTCCCATCTCCTCTCTTCCTTTCTTCCTCTCACTTCATCAACTCGTGATGTTTCTCATTGTTGTATGATCTTCATCAAGTTTTTCAGGGTACCTTCTAATTTCTGCGAATTTTCGTGTAATTTTTCCTAAGTTTTCTACCTCATGAAAAGAGTTCATTGTAGTATAACAATTTCCGTGAGCTCATACCGATACTCGGACTACCGTTTACAAAATTTCTCTCATAATGAAGATCTCATTTTACTTCTCTCACCATCTCCTCCCTTCCTTTCTTCTTCGCTTCATCCACTCGACTCATTGTTGTATGATCTCTCGAAGTTTCGAGGAATACGAGTAAGCAAGCCACATCATCCTTTCTTGTGCAATTCACGTAGTAGTATACCGAAAGTCGTATCGATTTGATTCCAGTCATGTTAACGATTCCGTAGTACCGTATCTTTTCGTGCTTGCCCTTTTATCTGATTACCAATTTCCAACAAACCGAGAAGTATCGCACGCGTTTTCACATGGCCTGACTACAAAATGTCTGTTTCTCCATATCACATACTCTCTCGTTCTATCTGCCCTTCTAGAGCATGTGAAATCAAGAGAATTTCGCTTACAAATCCACATCGTGTATTTCCGCCAGAAGGTGCCGCGATCTTTCTTTGGCTTCTTAGGTCAGAAACAGCGAGAGAGCGCGCGGACTGAAGAGAGTTAGACGAAATTCCTGCCAGTGTCGTGCTTTCGCGATGTTGATGGAAGGATTATGGTGGTCGATGATTCCTGACGCTTCGGAAGAGATTTCCTCTTCCGATCTTCTTTTGCGGTTTATTTAGTACAGTCTCATTATTCACAGTTCTTCGATTTCTAACCGACAGATAATCAAAAATGTTGACCTGCGCTCGGAGACACCTCAAAATACCATTTTCCGGATCCCGCGCTTCGATAACTTGTCTCCTCTTCCGATCTCTCTTAGTGCAGAGTCCAAAATCCTCACCTGGGCAAAGATCAGTTATGGTTCGGGTGTCGGTAAATATATTAATAATACCTCAGAGCGATCTCTGTGCTAGTCGATGATTATCATTCACGCTCTTACATGGAATTGATCATTGACCGTTCTGCGATGATTTCAATATTTTCTTCTTTTGCACTTTATGACCAATATTTCTATTCAAAGTTCGACTGTACTGTTCCCGATCTTAGGTACTTGTTAAATTTCACATTACCGCCCTCACAGTCGCCCGTTACTCGAGATTTATATGGCGTTACATTTCGCTCGTCATTCGTATTATGGCTCAAAGCGGCACCGAGTCGAGTCGGCTTTCACCCTCTGCATCTCTCCATTCTCTGTGATCTCTCGCCCTCTGACCGGCGAGAGCGCATGCAAAATGAGGAGACGAGAGTATCTCAATTTACAACAACTAATAAGCGGGCGCGTGCAGAAAAGTATCCATTTTCATGTCTTTCTTACTTTTTCTTGCCACTAATGAGAAAACGTGTGCATCCGAAGCTTTTTCTTATATTTCTTATATTTTTTCTTATTTTCTTTTCGATACTTCGAAGCTCTTTGTTCAAATCATACTAGATTTCTTCTAATGCGTGTGTATCCGTTACATTTCTCATAATGAGGGAGCACCATTTTTTCTCGCTACTCCATGTGAAAATCGTATTAAATTACTAGGAAACTTATTCAGTTGCCAAGTAACAGTTCCTACTAGAAATGTTCTCAATTCCCATGTTGTCAGGCCTCCCCATATTTCGTAGTGAATAATGCATCAAATACGAAGCAAACAACGGTCTGCGCGGTCTTTTGTCGCACTTTGTTGAAGAAAATCTTTTGCCGGTTAGACAAAGCGAGAGATCATGGAAAAAAAGAGGGTTAGAGTCTGCTTATCCTCTATACGGGCTCTTGTTAATAATGCAATATGATTAGACGGCGGACCTCCCTCGAGAGATCATTACGCTTCTCTCTATAGATCGCAATGCGGATAGTCTCTTCTTTCTGTGCACTGTCCTGTCACAGTCTTCTCGAATTATATTTCTCTGTTTTCCTGTACTTTGATGGCAGTTCTACAAGTTCGATTTATGCCGTCATTCATTGTTACAGATAGCACCTGTCTACTCCTTTTTCCTCATTCATTTGCTTTCCCAGTTTTAATTAATTTTTAACAGTCTAGAGTTCGAAATGGGTGGAAACATTATCAAAATTAAGGCGGCAAGGCTGAAGAATGTGCCTCAAACTATGAGCACTCGAAACAAACTCTCCAAAATTGGTGAACCCATTTTCTAAACCCTCCTAATTGTTGAAACCGCGCTCAGACATGAAATTCCTTCTAGCTGGACCTCGCTCGAAAATTTATGAATGCATGAATTGAGAGACTGGCGAAGAATTTCACAGAGACTCTCGATTGTAACGAAGAAACGCGCATTCTTCGCAAGAATTCGTGTGAATTCTGTCGCAGTCTCTCGATTTCGCACGATCTCTATCTGACCCGCGAGAGAGTGTGCGAAATGAGGAGACAGTCGGCAGAGACATTCCTTCCTCATCCTTTCTTTCTTAGGTGACGTGTCTGGTCACGATGTGAATATGAGATGCTACGTTGAACCTTGTAGTACTTCTCGGAAAAGTATGGTTTATAAGATGCGTATATATAACGATTGCTTCTTCACGCTGCAACATATAATCATGGCAAAGCAGATCTTCCTGGTATCATTTATTTTTCATGCGTCATTAAGAAAGGCTATGCGCACAGCAGCTTGCTCTAAGAATAAAGCCTTGATGTTTACCTTGATGAATGTTTAGCAAGAAATTTTTTTCCAAAGATCGTTTCGCCGTTTCGTATCCGTTTCGCTTCCTTGCAAGGACTACTCTTCATTTTTATCAATCGTGTAAGCCTGATTGGCGTTATTGGCGACCTTAGTGTTTCCAGCAAATCCATCTCATACGTACTTTGCACATCATACAAAGTCTTCCTGCGTGCGTATTCGCTCGAAGTGATATTCGCTGATTGACGTGTAAGATAGCGTAGTATGTGCGTATTCCTTGCTGAGGATAATACTTATCCGCATTCGGTGTCGGAATCTGCTCGCATGCTCGTTGAAACTGCGTATGTTCACAATCTTCACAGGAGCGTCTTCGATGAAAGTGATTATCTTCCACAATCTTCGATCCTGATTGACGTTGAGTTTTAATACAAATCCTTCCAATCTGCAGACATCTCACATTTATCCGTTAGTGTTCAGAGTAAAGTGCTCCATTCGCGTTGAATCTCCAGCGTCAAGCTGCTGATTGAAGTCTCCCTGTCTGGGCTCTAGGAGTTATCTCTTCATTCCGCACGCTCTATCGCCTCTCTGACTGACGAGAGAGCATTGCAAAATGAGAGAGTCACCCACTGATTAGGATCATCCGCCCATCTTTTTCTTCCTCTTCCTCCGTCGCTGCATCGAATTTATGACAGCAGTCTCGTGCCAGTCACAGCCTCATAAAAGTGCCCTTGATAGCCCACGTCTCTCCGTTCCCTATACTCTCTTGCCGATCAGAGAAAGATAGAGAGCATGCGAAATTGAGAGCGCACCATTCCTCGAAATATGTTCTCGTCTCTCCATTTCCCATGGTCTCAGGCAGGTCAGAGAAAGCGAGAGATCATGGGAAGTGGAGAGACGAAGTTCATTCGGGGCGAGTCCTTACACTTTCTGATGTCCGCCGGGCGAATTGTCGTCGGGTGTCTGAGAAGACGACATAGACGATGCTCCGTTCTTTGGCCTTCTTCTCTAACTAGAGATCGTCTCTCTCTTCATTTCGCCCACTCTGCCATAGGCCAGAAACAGATACTGTGTTTCATTTTGCTCATCTTTAAAAAAAAAAAGATGTTTCATACTTGCTCGCCTCTTGCAGAAATTTTGATCCGGAGCTGTGTTAGAGCACAAGAAGTACTCGACTATTGACTTATTTTCTCTAATGACACTACATCTTGGCAAGCTAGGCATTGACCATAGACACACATCACTGTGTGTTTTGCCATATGTATTCTGAGCGATGTCAGGATAAATACGTCTATTCATACATTCAAGTCTGAGTTGTCTGTGGCAAGGCCAGTGTAATACAATTTCCTAATGCGAATGTGTGGCTCAATATTTTGTAGGGCTATAGTGAACAAGCGAAACATCGACGTACTTGACGTTCCTATTCCGACTTATTTCGCGGTCAGGATGAATTTGTCTACGAGTAGTTCGCGTTAGAATCGGATAGATCCTGACCAAGATTCCTAGCCGAGTCCCAAGAAAGGCCAGTGTCCTACAATTTCCCAGTCCCGCCCTCCAACATACTAAAATGTCGCAGAATCTCGTCATTTTGTGACTCATCGGCGTGTTATTTTTAAAGCGTCATGCTAATAATAGCTGATGATGAAATTTCGAAATCACACAAATCCTTGTATTATCACATCTGTCTGATGCATTTTTGTGCGCCATTTCTCTGCTCTATTATTTCCTCCACTCAGATATCGTCATTCGTTGCTGTAAGTCCTGTGATAGCCGATGATGACGCACAATTTCGAAAATGTGGCGCGTCAAAATGTAATCGAAATCGCGGCTCGTTCGCAGTCAAAGATTGCCTAGTGGGAGTGGAATCGGGCAGTTCATTTACTCCCCTCATTTCGTGTCTTACCGTGATTTTTACTTTCTGTAGAATGCGAAATACGTATAACTGTCCCTTCATTTCACCACTCTGACCGGTGTGAGAGTACGCAAAATGATGAGTCGAGATAATTTCCTTTCTAATTCACATCATTCTTTGTGCTATTAGATGTAAATCGATGAACAATTGTAATGAATCAGTAATGGATCAGTTCAGTTTGGTTTCACAACGCACATTTAGCTTCGATTTCGATGCATTGGTTCATTTCTTCTGGTTTCTCACTCCAAATTTAAAATAAATCTATCGAATCTACCTCAGCATTTCGATATGTATCGAGTTCTCTCGTGATTCATTCCATGGACAATCTGCACTGGTCAAAGCGATGCACGTGTCTACGCTTTTCATGTCTCTTTCAATGAGGAAGGAAAGTTCTCTTGATCACTGCCCGTTTTTGCGCTCATTCTGTAGGCATCTAATCGAATACGAAAAATAGCGAATTTACGTATTTAACGTCTTTTGCGTGCATTTACATACTTCTTTCAAAGAGGAAGCAAAGGTCATTGCTGATCATTGCCCTCAAAAAGAGTGGATGTTTTCACCCTTAGCTTGAGAAATTCCACCGATCCAATTTCCTTTAGTATTGATAAGACCGCGCTGTGGGAAACACCGCCGGATCGTGTAATCTCCGGTTTTGTCTAGCCGGGAAATAGTCAGTGATATCCTTTTATCGTGCTCTTGATAAGGCCACGGCGAGTAGGCGTTGGTGTGAATTTCGTAGCTTGGCGAGCTCACCAAAACGCGGTGGAATGGTTTGATTCTATCAATTTCTCGCGATCTCAAGCACAATGTGACGTGCTAGAGAACATGCGGAATGAAGAGAGTAGGGCCTATGAGAGTCCTGACTGAACGTCGAGAGTGTAGGCGGGGTGCGTGGACTCTGACTAATTGTGCACTCGGCGCTTGTCCCCGCTCTGAACCTACGCTTCTTTCTAACAATATTCTAAGCTGTATTTAGTCAATAACAGTGGTGTTTAGAGTAGGTGGAACAGTGTATTCTCAAGCGGAACTCTGACTAATTGTTTCGTGCTTGTCCCGCGTTGAACATGCGTTGTTTCCTCAACAAGTAGTACGCTGTATTCATTCAATTATGTTAGTGTGTAAGTGGACGCTCTGAATATCTAAAAGAACTCTGACTAATTGCGCTCAATTCGTGTCTGCCGCGGCTTCTCCATTTGAACATGTTCTTTATTCATCACTCCTTCATTGGTCGCGCCGACTCTCCGCTCTATTTATTCAATCCGAGTGTTTTTCATTGGATAGGAACTCGCCGACATTCATAATTGAGACTTGCTCCGTGCCTTTCTCCAACTCGCATTAATTGGACGTATAATCAACACCGCATTCAGTTGTCAAAATGGCAAATATTATTTGAATGGAATGCCTGAAAAAAATTCTGAGTAATTGCGCTCACTCTGTGACACAATTATGTTTCACATCGCGCATATTACTCTGCGTTTGAAATCTGATTTGATTTAATCGTTGTTACTCTTTCAATAAATTCACGTACGCCCTCCTGATGTTGCTAATTCGCTGATTGTCTGACTCACCACATCTATTGGTCGCCCTTTAGGTATGGCCGATCCTTTGTTGTGTTCGCTTTATACAACGGTCTATGGTGTTCAATCACCTCAATTATGTTTCACGCTGTTCTTATTTTTCGATTACAGACCACTTCCTTGATATTGAGAACATAGGATGCAGTCATTCAACCTCTTCTCTTCTACGGTCACAAATGACATTTCTCAAATTCAATTTTCATGTGAAATGTCCTGACCTCCCCCATTTTGTTCCTTCGTAGACCACTGTCACTCCAGTTCATTCGCCATTCACGCGCCCATCTATCTTCCACGGCCCCAACCCCTGCAATCAAGCCGCAGTCCTTGCTCATTTCCCTCTGCGCTTCCAGACTCTCCCCCATTTCACACACTCTCTCGTCATGTCTCTACCTGTCTCATACCGGTCCAACTCTCTCTCGATTTCACGCGCTCTCTAACCATTCCTGACAATGAGATACAAGATATCATGCAGAGCGTGTCCCCTCCTCCTTCGGCCGCGTCCCATCTCATGCATTCTCCATGAAATCACTACTAAACCACCTCGTTTCTCATCTGATTCTCTCCATTTCGCATGATCTCTCACCTCGTCTGACCGTTTCTGGCTTGAGTCCCATGAATGAGAAAGCGGCCTGCCCTTCCTTGTGCCCACTTTTAACAAGTTTTGGATCTCTGACTGATTTAAGGTCCTGGTACGGTACCCTGATACCCTAGTACAGTATGTACAATGGTACGGCACTTTGGTACAGTACCCTGAGACAGTACCGTGGTACAGTACCAAAGCACCTCGTGTATGATACCCTGTTGCGGTACCCTAGTACAGCACTCCGGTACCGTACCCGAGGATGGTTCTCTGGAACTAAGAGCACCGAGATAGTGCTTTGATGAGAGGAACCTTTCATGAATCCCCTACCCTTCTCATCTGTTCTTTGATCGAGAAAGAACGCTGAGTAATAACTGAAATGTAAGCCCTTCGCACCCATGCGAGAGTCCTTTTCCTTTCTATTTTGTGCCTGTTTTCTCACTTTTTTGTATGCGCCCTTCCTTGTGCCCACTTGTATGTCAGGCTATAATACTTCCCAGAAAGGCGGACCGTAATTTTTGGACCGTAATTTTTGGAGTAGGAGCACTATTGCATTTCTAGTAATGAGAGCGAGCTGTCTTGTTCTTGAGTCCCGGGTACTAATCCCACTGTTATCCTCCGGGTCCAGTACATTGTAGTTGTCAGAGTGAGAGAGCGGGCGACTATACTCTCCTCATCTCACATGCTCACTCGCCGATCATACATGGCGAGAAAGCATGGCAAATTGAGAGCGTCAGCCAACGACTCGAGGGCATTGTTATTACCGCGAAAGAAGGATCAACAGGGACGTGTCTTGAAGAAGAATGGGCAAAAAGCCCCGTCTCATTATCTCCTCTTTTCGCTGTCTTTTCGCCTCACTGAACGGCGATTATCTCGACTAGGCGAGTAGACGTAATCTTCTGCGTCTCTTCGTCTTCCACACTCTCTCGCTCTCTCTCAAGTCTGACTCTCTTATTTTCACGCACTCTCTCGCTCTGTCTGGCCTGCGAAAGCGCACAATTGCGAGACTCGAAGTATAAAAAGTAGAAGTAGGCTGTCTGGGGCGAGGAGGAGGAGGATTGTTGAAATGTGTATAGGTGGCCTGAGAATGAGTTGTTCACCTGGTTCCGTGATAGATCGCTTAGCATTTTGTGCATTTTCTTCGACATAGTTTCCACCTCAAATCGCAAGTTGGCAACTCCGCGCATGTGTGAAACGCAATTCATTCAGTGCTCATTCTTGAAATTCGACCATCTGTGAATTATCCAAAATATTTCATCCTCAAAGCCTTTCGGTGCTCATCGCTTCATTACATGCATTCAGAGCAATTTCAATCCGATTCATTGAGACATTCATGGAATTTCTCAATTTCTCTTGCAATAGGATTGATTTCTCTGAACGATGAGAGTCGATTTCCGAGCTTAGACGAGGATTTATCCAGACTGCTTTTACGATAATTGGCGCCCCGTATTATTATTTTAATTGTTGGATTGAATACCGTCAGCATATCACTCATTTCAATCGACCCCGATATGAATGTCTTCAATGTTATGCCTGAAACCTTTCTGACCACCTTTAAACAAATTTGCTTGTCCATTTTCCGCGAAAATGAAGCGATCTTTCGCCATCTTTTACGTTCTCATTCAATCTGATCCCATCAGCCTCAATATCAATCTAACTCTCCTCTATTACTGTCTCTTCATTTCGCGTACTCTCTCGTCGGTCAGACATTGCGAGATAGCAGGGAAAACGGAGAGAGTCGGGTTATTCAATCTCCGGCCTTTGCCCATAATTGCATTATCAGACGGGCGCGGTCGGGCAATAACAGGCGCGTGCCATGTTCTCGATATTCTCTACTTATCTCGATCTCTTCATTCCCCATACTCTCTCGTTGTCTTTGACCTCCCTCGTCTCTTCATTCCCCATCACTCTCTCATCGTCTCTGACCAGCGAGAGATCACATATAATGAAGAGAGTGTTGTATCATCAAAGCAGGGGCTTCCCAGTCACGTTTCCATGGTGTTTTCATGTGAGAGGAGAGATCACATACGGCTTTTACGGATTCCCTATCATGAGACGGAATGTGTCTTCTTCGTTTATATGTATAGTCGATCATCGAAATCGAGCGCTCTCATAGACTTTTGAAATGTTGCCAAAGTTCACTGATTTGTTACGTTTCACCGCTTGTTTAATTCTCTGTAAATGATCCGTAATTCGTTAATTACTTGATTTCCTATATAAAAATTATATTTGCGATCAATATCCCAGCTTTTGATTCGAAAAAACTCATGAGAGATTTTGCTGTTGATTTGACTTTCTCGTTTGCCGTTGGTTTGTTCCATCTCTACGAACATTACCGTATCCTCACAATATGTTTCACCAAATCTTTGAATCTTTGTTGCGATCCTAGATTTGATTTTATCGATGATCAGTGTTGAAAATAGAAAAAAATGTGTCGTCTTCGTATGCATTTTCGCGTCTTTAAGATTATTTCGCGAACGTTAGATAAGAACTGTTTTCCACAGCCGTTGTAATATTCCCATTTGTTCATACCAATTTGACCATTTCACTGCTGTTCCGTGAACTGCTCACATCTCTATATTCGAAAATACAACTATGATATTTTCCAGATGGACAATCCACCGTCACACAAGAACTCCGTGAATTCGAGCTGCTCGCCACTGATTCAGCTACAGGTAAGGAAATATTCAAAATATGATACGACTTATCGTGTCTCGTCATTTCCCACACCTCTCGGTTCTGTGATCCTGCGAAATGATGAGACCACCGCCACATTTATCACACCCGAAACTCAAGCCTTAGCTTTGGGAATCAAATTGACAGCTGCAGGTGCAAATTCAACTACTTTTTACTCTAAACTGACGTGATTCGCATGCCGAAACACGTGTGTTCTCCTCTTTCGTGCACTATCTCACCATTGAAAGCAAAGAAAGACCGAGCAAGAACTAATCGAATAGAACGGCAGCGTCCTCTGCGCTTTGTTGTTGCGCTTTTCGAACTTAGAACCAAGCCGGGCTTTGTCATCTTTGACTCCTTTGTCCGGCCAAAGACTCGCAGAACCTTTCTGAATCGTTGAATTCTCATAAAAAGAGCAGGGATCTTTGCTACAATAATAGCAGATGCTGTCTCACAGAACAAAGAGACGAGAATGTATGTGAAACAAAGAGATGTTTGGACCTCGTAGCCCAAGAATAGCTGCCGTGGACTCGAAATATATTTTTCTCGATGATTACTTTTCGAAAGTCTCATTTCCTCACGGGAGGTGATGGAAGTAATGGAAAAAATAAGAAGAAGTGCAATTGTAATCTCCGGTCCTGTGACTATAGAAGTGAAGAATTTGAAAAATAAAATCATGACATGGCTGTGAAGGGAAACCTCGAAAAAAAAGTTTAGGAGGGAAAAAATGCATGAGGTTTCCTCGAATTAAATAATTAATTTGAGGCGCCGTCAACAACGACAATTCGCTCACGACCACCGTCGTCTGTGAGCTCATCACCATCAGGTTCAGGTCTTCTTTTAGCTTCAATTGGGGGAAAATGTCCTTCTTTTTAGTTTCAAATTGGAGGGAAATATTATTTAAATATCAGTAAGAAGTATGGGGGCAAATATAATAGTATAATAGTAGTCTCATCGCCATCACGTTCAGGTCTGATTTCGAGTTTGAAATACGTATTTTATGTGTTGAAAATACAGTTTCGTGCTCACGTAAAGTATGCATAGGGACCACAACGCAGATAGCCGATTCTGCACAATGGGGTCAAATTTGTGTTCAAACAGTCCCTCGTGGTCCCAATATCATCATACTTTTTACCGTTTGTCGATATCTTTTCTCTGAGGCGCGCTAGAGCCCGAGAAGTACGCGCGCAAAGCACTGGGGAAGAGGAGGGAAAGGCGAGACGAGAGGGAAGGGGGCGGAGCCTAATTTGCGTGTGTCTCTCTCCCTCCTCCTGCCCTCTCTCTCGCCTCCCCCGCGCGTCTTCCAACAAAAAACACAAGCCAGGGAAAAGTGCTAAAATTCAAATTTTTTCTCTAAAAAACCTAAAAAATCGAAATAATCAAAAAAATCCTGTTCGAAATCATATTTCATCCCCGAAGCCACTAAAACGACCTATTCCCTACTTTTATTCCCAATTTTGACCCGCTTAGTGACAATTTTCAAATTTTGAACAGTTCTCGATCGATAGGGGTTGGCAGTAGCTTTCCAAATCATTTTAGAACGTGTGATTTGGTTTAGAATGAGCGTTGTGTTTTTGTTTTCTCGCTTTTTGGCGAAATCGTGTCCGCACAAAGTGGGCGGAGCTTGTGGCCCCTAAGTATGCAAAATGAACCTCAACTCAAGATTTTTGTATTTTTGCAAGATTTTTGTGAGGTTGTGAAGGGTGCAAAGTAACAGCAGCAATCAATTGCAAAGCACAACAAATTTATGCAAACTGACGAAAACGACGTGCGCGTTGAAGGCAACATTCTGACTTACTCTATGATGTCATATTTTACGGAGTTTTCACACTGCAAATGAATTGAAAAATACTAACGAAATCTAATAACACTTTTTGTATCATTCGCATGCTTTCTCTCTGTGATACTTTGATGTACAAAAATGTCTTTGTAGGAGTACTACACCCGACCGGCTCACCGGCTGGAGGATTCATCGATGCTGCCACGTTGAGGAGGTAATTTTGTATTTCCTTGTTTTAAAAAATATTTCAATTTCCAGAAACTTCTTCGACAAGAGGATGAGCTTCCGTCTGCGGGGGAGCTTGGTAAGCTTTTTCATATAAAATATTTTCAGACAGCTTTTCTAAATTTGAAACGGTGAAAATATTGGAATTACAGGGCCCGACAATCGCCTCAGCTCCTTCAGTTGAACAGGAAGACTATCGCACACCCAAGCCAAGCTTCGACATTATCAAAGTGAGCTGAACTTCTTATTTTGAGGCACAGGCGCCTCTCACTATAGACAGGGGAAAAGTACCGTTGATACTTAGCGAGGATAATGCCAAACCACCTTTACCTTTTTACCTTTATACGGTCTACAAAAAGAGCTTCCGACTTCAATAGAGTCTAGACTCGGATGTAGTACTCTCGGGCAAAAATAATTTACAATTCTTATTGAGAACGGGAAGTCATTCGATTTCGGAGGGCATCAACAGCTCGGTCCGAAAGCCAGCGACTCGAATGGACTCATTCAGGTGAATCTTGGCTTGCTTCTCGTGATGTTTATAAAAATGTGAGCGCCTAAATTGTCAGGGATTATTATGACGTTTGCAAAATTTCGGGGACAAAATTCAATTGTATTCGTCGTATTTTACGAAACATTGGTAATTCGACAGACGTGATTCTTCCCGAAATCCAGCTGGAAACAAGCAATCCATCACTCGGTTAATCTCCCTCTCCAATCTAAGAATTATGGGGATCTGATAAGGCAACAAAACGATTTGACCGAGACACGAATTTGTGCGCCTAACAACGGGCTCCCAAAAGAGTTGCCACATTTCTGCGCAACTTGTCTTATATGATTTGGTTCTTGATTTGGACCTCTGATTCGTCCTTAGTTGAGCCTAGTAGAATGAATTAAGGGCATTACTTAACCTACGATAAGAATGTTCATGAGAAAAGGATACAATTGTCGTTTTTTCCAACTCTTAAGTCAAGTTGGTGCCGCTAATTCGGCAATGGGTGGTTAGGACTCCCAAGGGGGTCGAGGAGGAGAGAACAGAGTCCCGAAACTGGCCACAAGTGGAGTTGTAGGAGGGAATCTTTCGGCCGAGAAAGAAAGCGCCGCCTATTAGCCGAGTGTGTGTGCCTACATTTTTTGTTCCTAATTCTTGAAGATGTCTGATCAACTTGTCATTCTACATTTTTTCACTACGTTCCTCGTTACTGGAAAGCAAATACATTTTTGTTTCTTTTATTTCTGTGAATACTCAAGTGTCGACGGGCTCCGTTATACGGAATAGTTTAGACTTTCTATTTATCGCACATGCCGCAGTCAGGAAATCAGCTCTTTCTTCTGGGTATTTATTCCCTCCGCAACTTCCTCTCGATTCCATGAATTCTCCTGAAGGAATTCTCCCGAAATGAAGCCAATCAAGGCAAGACTTGGCAAATTGCAATGCTTCTGTCGGTTGCAACTTTGTATGCTTGATTAATTGGTAGAGTTTGAAATATGGGTAATCACTTCGTTGGGCACAGCGATGAGGAAGAATGCGAAATTAAGGGACGAAGCCTTGCATTCTCCTTGTGGTTGCTGCAACGGTGTATGCTCGTTAATTAGCTAGCTAAATCCAGGCTTTTCATTTCCGGGAAAGCTTGCACATGATGAGCCCACAACATTCTTATGTTTCCTTGTTTATAAACCCATACTATTCCTACATACAAATCTCACCAGAACTCCGGTATTCTTCCAATCATTTTTTATCTTTTTCTGTTCTCAGACTGATGAATGAGCAAGAGAAATCGAGAGACGAATACCAGGAATTTGAAACTCATTCAGCTTGAATTACCCTAGACGGGGCTGATAATTCTTTCCACCGAAAATTGCCTCATTTCACGAGTGTCTCTCTCTCTTCCGAAACAAGACATCATTTCTCCTTGACACTTCTCCCTAGAAGACTCCTCTCCCTCTCCAATGTTCACGCTATCTTGACTGTATGACCGTTGGGATTGCGTGTGAGATGAAGAGACTGTTATCCTCGTGCTATCTCTGCAGTCAGTTAGGGAAAGAGAAGAAGTGAGCAATTCCATAGTTACCTCCGTTTCTCACTCCTGAGAGCTGAACAGATCTCTTAGTTGGTATAGTGTGAGAGAAAGAGAAGGATTGTAGCTTCAGACAAAAACTAAAATTGTCGATGCGATCTGTTCAGAATTTCCGATTCTCTGATGTTCAGAGGTTAAAATGGGCGAGAGAGCCCGACAAATGGAGAGACTCAAGAGTCTCAAGACATTTCGCATTCGGTCTGAGAGCGCGCTATTTCACGATCGTGTTACAAGTATTCCCTAAAGTGTGCTAAGTGAGAGCGGAAGCTTTACCTCTTTTCCGTTTCATCTCACTTTGTAGAGAATAGATCACTTGAGAAGTGTAGAGTATTGTACTCTTATGTCGGCCGGCTTTGATCTCAATCAATTTTTTTAGGTTTCCTTGTTTGAATTGCCCAGAAGCCATCTTCCTCGTACCTTATCTGATTTAGTTCGAAGTTTTTGCAGTCGTCTCTTCATTTTTACGTGATCTCAACCAGGTAAGAGTACCAAGAGAGTGTGCGAAATGATTAGACGAACCCGCATCGACCTCCACCAGTGCATTATCTGATCTTACGTGAGAATCCTCGGAAATGAACCCGCGTTTCTTACCCGGGAGTTCAATCTCAATCCCAATTCCCTCGCTCCACTCCGTTCCTCCATTAAATTTTCCACTTTCTCGCATAAATACGCAGCAAGAGCGATGAAGGGGATATTACACTTTCAAGGCACATGAAATGTGAATTCACTACCCGATGAGAGTACAGATGAAGCTTCTTTGATCTTGTTTGAGCTAAATTATACCCGAACTTGTCAACCTAGTTTGTGTGGTCAAGAGTCAAAACTCCTTTTCTGACGCGATGCAGGACAAAAAAAAGAGGATATAGGAGGATGTTACACTTTCAACATGAATTCGAATGCGAATTCACTACCAGATGAGAGGAAGGGGGATCTCTGACACTAGGATGAGCCACTTGCAGTGCAGTTTTCAATCTTATCTAGATTATACTTCCTTTTTTCTTCTCTCATTCGCATACCGCCTATGTTTAATTATTTTGTTATTTTGTCCTGCCATGAGAAGCGTTGTGGATTCTAGTCCTTTTTCCATTATACTTCCTTGTTCGTCGATTAGACGAATTACTGGCACAACACACGTCTGCAATACTTCCTTTTTCTCAGTCCACCTCACTCTCTCAAATCAGATTAGCATTTTGTTTCTCGCGACATTTCAGCGACTATGCAAGAAGAGTACTGAAAAGCTGTTCCATTCTTTGCGCATCGAATTACGCCTTCCTAAATGCACATCCAGGAAATCGTGGAACCTTGTGTTTCATTCCTTGTGTTTCAATTCCATCTGAGAACCTTTGTCTATCTTTGTTTGTTGCTTCATCCATCAGAACATATCTTCATGATTTGAGTCCCTCAATTCCTATAATCTATCCCTCCCACCAACCGAATCTCTTCCTTTCTTTGCGCTTTCACAGAATGCGATTGCATCCTCCGCTGCAATGCACTTTCCTTTCTCTCCCAATGAACTTTCGTTCTCCCAGTTCAACCAAGAATCACAGTGAAATCATTTCCTTGTCTTCTTCTGATTTCTTCGCTCAAGTAGGCTGAAAATGATAATAACCCTCATTTTCAATAAGCATTTCTTCCTTTCAGTGCAGTCTAGCCGATGATAGAGCCCATGGAACTATTCTTTCCGTATTTTGAACCATACATGACGCTCTCACTCCAAAGTCTACCTAAGATCCCGGTGCTATCAGAGTACATTTTCTTTCTTTCCTGACAGCATCTTGCAATCTCGCACGAATCGGATTGCATCTTCTTCTGCGATTTCCTTCCATTTTCTACCCTTTCATCCTTTCACACGATGTGTGAACGTCACAACCTTCCTTGTTTGAGGCTATTTTCCGTCTACGAGTTCCGTTCGAAATACGGAAAATAAGCTTCTTTATGAGTACTTCAGTCCTTCCATTCCTGTTCCGAAAATGATTCATCTTCCATGTTTTCGTGTCCACTCGAGCTTCCGCAATCTCCACTGATCGATTACTAGCGCTCATGAACTATCTACTCATTTGGTCACTCGCAAGTCAGAGAAAACGAGAGAACATGTCAATTTAAGAGAGTCACTTCGTCATTCGCAATTCCTTTCCTACTGCACCCACGATGTTTGCCTAATCCTACATGATTCATGGGCGTAGCGAGGCTTGCTCTCTCACATTTGCGTTATTTCTCGCCGCCACAACAGTGAGATAGCACACATTACGAGGAGATCGGCACAGAATCCGTATTGCCCATATTCATATGGGCTTGTGAGGCCGGCGAAGGGTTTCTTTCTTCATTATTTGTGTTGATTGTTATACGAAACTATCACTGATTGGATTCCGAGAATCTTGGAATCCCTTCATTATTTTCATCTCTTAGAGTCCCGAGAGATCATTGAAATAGAGAACGTCTCCAGGAAAAAATATGTCCTTGCATATTATTCCTTTCACTGAATAACCTAGGAAGGAAAGAAAAAAGAATATAGAGATTCTCGAAGTGTTGCCCTCAACACAAAGAGGCATGAATGATCGTCTCTTCATCACGCATACTATCTCACCAGTCAGAATGACGAGAAAGTGTGTGAAATGAAGAATGAAAAGAAGTGTTGCCTCCCTACTCTTCCTTCCCTCTCTTCATCAGTCCTTTGTTCCCCACTTGTCAAGGCCATTCTTCCTCTCTTCGCCCTTGAGTCGTCACATCTCATGATTCAGAAAACATGTGACCTACTTCGCGGATATTGTCTTATCGAACCACATTACTCCAGATTCTCTAGCACTGACACGAAGCTAGATTCACTAAAGCTACTTCTTCGTTCACTATATATTTTCCGTTTCCTGTGACGTTGTACGGCCGTCACAACATGGTATTTCATGAGCGTAATTCCAATATTTTTTGCAGATGTGCTAGCATTTTGCTGCTGTATTTTCTCTAATTGAATCTCTAAAAATACGACTTTCATGTTTTTGCTTTCATCAGTACGGTATCATGAGTTATACGAGCTGTGAACAATGACAGTTCTATTTCTTCATCTTTTCATCTCCCATAGTTTCCCACTTTTTCTGACTGACGAGAGTGAACGCAAACTTGAGAGGCGGCACCATCGCCCTACTCATTCTACCGAGAAATCTTTGAAGAAAACAGTGCATTTCGGATGAGCTAGAGGCCCATTCCGTGACAGCACCCAGATGGGTAATATTTTACTGCTTGCGAGGCAAAAGTTAGCGTGTGCTTATGCATGCCAGTCACGGAAGGTAGGCGGTATTCTGATTACGGGTTAGAATAATCCCGATCTCTTCATCTTGACCCCTCGTCATCTTGACTCAAATGGTCAGAGAAGCGAGGAGAGTACGGGAATTTGAGAGAGTCAACAACGCAGTTCTGATGTGCGGTAGACATATATCTCGATTTACGAATCAAAGTGACGCTCCCAATACCATTAGATGTCTGTGCGGATATATAGTTTTTAAGAAGAGTAGAGTTAGAATCAGTTCGTAATCGATTTCGGAGGAGGAACGTCTGTAAATTAGCAGATAATCAATCCGGAAAACGCGTGTCGACTGTTGAATTTCATACAGCCGTTCGCTCCATTTCGACTTCCTTATTTTCCTGACCGATCATTTATAACCAGCGTTCAATGCATTACTGTACCCCAAACATCTTGTAGATTTTTTTGCCAAATTGTTTTGTCAAAAATTACTTGGCAATTTACTGTTTGCCCTATTCCCATCACGCCAAATAGATCAATCTCACAGTCGGCAAAACAGCCGAGCCGCTTGATTTCATTAGATTTTCCCCGCGTGAGATTTCTCATTCATTCTCGAGACACAATCTCGCATGGCCAATAATATTACCCGTCATGTGTGCAAATCCAGACTCATATTCACAGATTGCTTGTTTCCCGCGATCACGTTTGTGTGAAATGCCGCTGTGATTAGAGAGACCTGATCATTATTTTTCTTCATCGGTCGCCTTATTTTCAAGCCCGGTTGATAGAGGCAGAAAACAATGAGCGGTCTTACGGAAATCGCCCATTTCCTTATAGACTCTTGACAATATGAAGAACCCGTCTCTTCATTCAACTGTTCACTCTTCTCACTGACTACAGAAAAGCAACAGACGGTCTCCTCAAGCCACGCCAATTGTCTAGCACAGTCTTTCTCCGAACTCGGAACTTCTTCAACGCCCATTTCCCGTTCCTTCCTTAAAACCAGGATTTCTCTTCGTCGAATTTCATCGGGGTTTTTTTTTATTTGTCATCTTCCTGAACGTGCAATATAATCGAGATTCGCGGAATCCGATCCAATAGGAGGGAAAGGTTCCGAGAACTTTACGAACTCTGCCGATTCGCACTGCACGCGGTCATTCAATCCGGCCCCTTTCCCGGCTCTGGGAAAAAATATCCGCGAAACCCGTTGTCTCATTCTCAATGGTCTCCTAGGGAGCCTAATGATTCGAGATACGGTGTGATTCTTGCTCTAACTCTCTATTATCCATGTTCTATGACCGACTCTGACATACCAGAGAGCCTTGAGATAGGAGAGACGCGATTCCTGCCCCGTCTGCTCGATGTGATTGCCTTAGTTGGCGTGAGTGAGCCATTTCTTCTTCTTCGTCTCCTTCTTACCAGGAAAAGGCTGCCGAAATACCCCTTCCTTGCTTGATCGTTGGCTTCTGGTTCCTGGATTCTTTTAGATCCTCATGCACTTTCTTGAATTTCTTCAGTGCACTCGACCTCATGTCGATTGAATGGAATTCTCATTCAATCGACATGAGGTCTCAGCGAGAAACTATCCGATTTGGCGCACGGAATTCTCCACAAAAGCGTCTATTCATCCCTTTTTTACCCCTATTATATCCTCAGATCCGACTTACATTCACAAATACTCTTTCATCGGTCAGAGATCCGAGAAACCATGAAAATGCGGAGGCACCTCGTTTGACCCCTCTTTTTTGCGCGCACTGATTCGATTATGGCGTGCGCTGTGGCTGAACCACCCACCTTCCTCCTTCTTCTGAATACTCTTCCTCTAAGAAGTCGTCGGAGCTGATAAATCTTGAAATATAGATCAATGTGTATTGATTCTGCGCACTCACTCGTCATTAGACCTGGCGAAATTAAAAGGCGCCGATCGATATTTCGAGTGCATGGAAAGACTATTTTTACTTCCTACTCTTGTACACTAGGTAATAGTTCAAGACGGTTTCCTCATCCTACTGTCCTCCCAGTCCTCCGCCTCTGAAATCCCGCGCCTCTTCGGTTTCACTCTCTTTTCTGGATTTTCTGGGGCTTAGCCCAATATTTCCGCATATCGTCTCATCTTCTCCTTCTCTTTTCTCTCCATCGCTCAGTCGCGTTTTGCGATTTCGTGCTGTAGTACCTGACGCTACTATGTGGGAGCTCCTATTCGGCCACAGGCGCTGCAGCGTGCAGCTGGAGCTCAAGCGGGACCTGCAGCAGCTGCAGCAGCAGCACGGTCGCAAAATGCACTCGCTCTCCCTCGGATCGGCGAGCGCGCAGCCGCATCTGGCCGTGACACTGGAGGAAGAGGAGCCGCTGGCGGACTTCAGACTGAAAGCCCCGGTTAACCAGAAGCGGAGGGACTCGAGCATTCAGGAGGTTTGAAAATGGGGTATTTGAAAATGGAAATTTGGTTAAAAAAATGGGGAATGTGTTGAAAAGTGAGCGAAATTCGGGAAGTGTGGGAGTTTTAGAAGTTATATTTTTTTATGTTTTTTCCTGAGCGCTGGTGAGTTTGAATTGGGAGTTTGAACATTGTTTTTTCGTCGAGATTTAAGAGTAGATGTTAATTTACAGGTCAGCGCGGACTTTCTGCGGCTCAATGGCAGTCGACAGCAGTTTCGAAACCTCCTCTCAAATAGGTGAGCGAATATTTAACTTTTTTATTTTTTTAAAATTCTGTATTTTGGGACACAAGCGTTCAAGATGTTATTGAAACTTTCTCATTTTCTTGCTCTTAAAACACTCTTGAAACTTAACTGAATGTGTTCAAAAGATTGAAATGATCCTAGTACAAAGTCTCACTCGGACCCCTCTTGATTCAATAAGAACGCAGGTGTGGTGGAAATTATTTGTCAGTTAGTGGTAAACTCGAATCAATCGAGACAGAAAAGGAGCGAGGTGTAAATACCGTTCATTTGAGCTGAAGATTGATCGATTCTCTTCATATCGCAAGTTCTTCAGCCTATCTGAGTGACGAGATAGTGTGTGAAATGAAGAGAGTGGGGGCAGTTTTCGGCGAGCTTTCTTTAATCTCTTTGACGCGCAAACGCCGAAAGATCATCTCGCGTTCCGTAGCCTCTTTATCGATTTCGAGTTCAAAGCGGACCAAAGTCCCGCCGCGTCAGAGACGAATTTATCCGAGCTGTTTAGTCTGTGAAACCCCATCCCATCTTGCTAGATTTAGAATTTATTGTACTGGCATTGAGCTGAACTGCTCTAAACGTTCCATCCAAGCTATAAACGATCTGTCGTTATCCCTTCCCCTCCTCTTACCTTCTCCGTAGCTTCACTATGAAGATACTGATGAGTTTAACGTTATATTTTTTATCATGGTCAAACTTTTCCTATTTCTTATATTAACTTCGGGACAGTTCCAGGAAGAAGCTCGGCTCGATGCCGCCTGCCTATACGAGGATCGACTGCAGTCGGGAGTCGCTGGATTCGAATGGACACGGTTTGTCATCCTGATGTCTTATTTATTCCCTTGTCCTCGAGAAGATAAGCCTAATTGCGCGTCTTGCTTCATTATACGGAAAATATTGATATTCCTGGGAGGCGTGCAGGGCTAGCATTTCTTGAATGGCGCAAGTGGGAGCATAAAAAAGACGAGTTGAATGCGCATTGGGTTGAGTTTCACACGTTCTTCAATACGTGATGCTGTTCGATATATCTACAAGGCTTTTGAATGAATCATGAGAAAATCACAGAAGTCTCAATACGTTGTCAACATTATGTTTTGCCAACTCAATTCCGATTCATAATCACACCGTTTTCTCACACCCATGGACATCGTGTGACAGGAATTAGAGTTCGAAATACGGGTCGCCGTCTCTTCATTTCACGCGCTCTCTCACCGGTCAGAGAGGCGAGAGAGTATGTGAAATGAAGAGACGGCGACCCGTATTTCGAACTCTAACAGGAATCACTCGTGCTCTCTCCATTTCCCCCAGTCTTTCGCTCCGTCTGACTATACACTCCATTTTCCATGATCTTTCACTTTACCTGACTCTCGCACTTCCATACACTCTATATCTCTCTCTAACAGACTGGAAATTACGAGATATCAAGAGCACCTGACCATTGAGAGGTATGCCCGCGCGCTAATATCATTTTTTGCTTGGCTTCTAAAAAGGCTGGGAATCGATCTGCGCTGTAATAATGTCAGTCTCGGGCAAAGTCGGATCTAGTTTCTAACATCATCCTTTCCGAGAAATGTATCGATACCAACTAGTGGATCTGAGTGAGTTTTTTATTTAATTTATTAAATTATACATTTACTTGCGCTTCATTAAACTAGACCAGATTTCTGTCCGAACAGCCACTTCTAAACCATCAAATTTTTTATAACGTTAGTATTGAAAAAAGGCGCTAGATGAAACCCATCTCGCATTCTATCTCGCATCACCCCAATCACTCCTACTGATGCGTCATCTCATTTGCCTAATAGCGAAGGGTCTTCGCCAAAACAGAAAACGACTCATAAGAAGTGCTCACTGCCCGTTATTATCAGGAAGGATCCTTTTCCCGATTAGAGCGACGAGAGATTACATAAATACAGGACAGTCTCGCCCGTCTCACCATTTCTCTTACTCTCTAACCGGTCAGAGAGGCGAGAGAGCACGCGAAACGAGGAGAAAAATCTCCTTCCCCCGTCCCATCCTAGTGATTATCATCGAAAGATCTCTCACACTCACGCCCACGTTTTTACGCGCGCTTTCGAAGTACTTGAATCCCATCCCTCTCGTCTCACGTCTCGCTCTCGATCAATCCCCTTCCTCATCCCCTCCTCCTCCTCCCTCTTCCCCATTTGTAAACGCACACCTGTGGCTCGACTCTAGTAGTGACTATTCTTCCCCCAGTGAATCCGACGCTATCCTACTCATACCGGAAGTTTGGAGAATGATGGATTTCCCCTGGAGTCTCTCAAGTTGAGCGTACGCGGTCTCACCTGTGCACACGACCAAACGTGGTCGTCCTCTGACGACTGCAAAATCCCTTCGATTGCGGAGCCACACCCTTTTTTTACCTTTTTACCTCGACTTGAGCAAGTCTCTTGTCTCTCGTCTCGTCATGCTCTCTCGCCCGTCAGAGCAGCGAGAGTGCACGCGAAAGTGAGAGAGGCAGACCACGATGCTTCGACCCCCGAAACCACGCTTGGAAACCCTTGGACGGGTTGAGAGCACGAATCGATTGCTGTCAAGAAACGCCACCAAAGTTGTCAAAAGGAGGCAGTATCGACTGATCCAGCCAGGTAGAGTTGATATTGTTTCGGTGTTCTTTTGTTATTGTTGTTTTGACATGTCTTCATTCGTATCTTCTTATCTCCAAGATGTACGAACAGGTTTCCACTAGATTTGCCGAAAGTTTAGCTGCACTGGAAGCCCCAGTCAGATGAGATTCCCGGGGCCTATGTTTGGTGGGCCGGGAGCCGTCAATTAGGATAATTCGCGGCTGTGTGTGAATCCTCTGTACGTCTGAGCTCTCTCTTTTTTGCCTGCTCTCTCGCATTTAATACTCGTTTGAGAATATGATACGCCTCAGTTGTATACGAGATGGAGGGATGAATGATAGGATGATGTGAATGGAGGAAGGGAAGGAAGAGGGGCAATCGCAAGGGGCCTAGATTCTTGCCAATTTTGCATAGTCTGATTAGATTATTATCGCGCTTTTAATTTCGGAAAAGCCCTAGTAGAAGGGATGAAGGATCAGGGAAGCAATGTTTCGAAGAGTAAATGCGAGGCAAGCGCAAAATTGTCATCTTCTCTCGCTCAGTTTTTCCTTCTGAATGATGTCGAGAATATCTTTGGAACACGTAGTTGCAACGGCTACAAAATGATGAGCATAGGAATAGTTTTAATTTATGGTAATTGTGGTATGCGGAGTCTGTTTATAGTTTTATTGCGCATAGACCTTACACATTCCAATATATGCAAGTTGGACAACAACATGACTGCATGGACTAAGTTTAATACGCATTTATTATCTAATATGCTAAATAGTCGCTTTGGTTTTTCGACCTGTTTTTTTTACCTCAAATAGCAAGTGAATCGACTTCATTTATGCCATATGACATCTAGTGTTGCACAATCATCTCCCCGGTGTGTGTGGCTACAAGATGACGAACGTCGTTATCGGATCGGTTTTGGATATACTAATCTGAATGGGAGATAAGCTCCTGACGTCGTTTGAAAGCTGCGAGGATTCTCGTCGACGATGGAAGGAATTTTCATCTGATGACGTCGTATCGAAGTGTTCTGAGAAGAGTTCGAAGTACAGGTTACCGTCTATTCAACTCACACACTCTCTCGTCTCTCTCACCGAAGAGGGAGTACGTGAAATGAAGTGACATTCCTCTACTGTCGAGGTGTTCTGTGGGACCGAATCGGAACAAGTTCAATTTTGCCCCCTATGAAAATGTCCATGACATCGAAGACGGAAATTGTCATTTTCTTACATGCAATATCTCACCACTCAACGTATGAGAATGTGTGAAAAAAGCTCTACTCCCTTTCCGAACTCATAAGCCCGATTTGATTAGGTGAGCTCGTTGTGTCTTCCCACGCCCGCCGCCCGCACTCCTAACATAGGGCACGTTTCGCTCTCTTCATTTCGAACACTATCTCGTCCTCTCTAACCAACGAGAGAACGGGCTTGCCCGGGAGACTCAAACATCCTGACAACCTTCCGCGACATATAGGGCACACACATAGGCGCCCGTCGCTCGGCGCGTAACCCGATACCTTTTCTCCACCCTGACTTGAGTTACTACACCAACCATGTTGAGAGGGAGAAAGCATCCCCACCTTTTTCTTGATGAATTTCAAGCGGGGTTTTGTGGTTGCTTGAACGAGTAGCTCGCCTACTTCCGCCTTTTTGCAGCAAGAGTGGGAAAGTACTCAAGTTCATTGAAAATCAAATATCGATATGTTCGAACATTTTATAATTATCGATGTTATGCATCAAGCGCGGGTGAATACTATTACCCTACAGATATTGATTTCCGAAAATATAAGGAATTATTGATTTTAAATTACATTGATTATTTTGCAGCCGGAAACCGACTGAACTCTGGCGGTGGACATCACGGGCCAGTTATTACTGTGAGTTTATCCACTTTGTCATCACAAAGAAATCCATTCAAATTCGCGAGAGATGTTGCACACAAACTTGCTCACAAGTTGCTCAAAAAGAGCCGAGGCTCTTCGATTTGATTTTTTTAATAAATAAATTCTATTTAAGGTGGAGGACACGGGCTCGCAGCTGCGCATCAACCGCGTCAAGACGAGCATCACGTCTTCCCTGATCGACTCGCAGGTGGGCATTTGCTGCTAAATTTAGTAGACGCACTAACGGGGCCAATGACACGCCAACCGAGTCAAGAAAAACAATGGAGATTCGGTGAAATGCCTTTAAAAGCCAAAAAACCAATCTGCTATATGTGTCATCGGTATTCTACGGATGAAAATTGCCGGTTGCACTCTGCGAGATGGATTAGAAGTAGGAAGAAATGGAGCGTCTATCGTTGAGCGACTAATCCTTTCTCTTGGGAGGAAATATTCAATTTCAAGCAGAGCTTCCCCAAACCACCGATCAAAGTCCTTGCATCGTCTATTTGGGATTGAATTTCAGTTTTTTTCAAAGAACAAAACCAGAAGTTCATCTTCGTTCACCAAGGGCACGACTGTTTTTATTCGTAATTTGATAATTATTTTTTATGCAACGCAGTAAGCGTGTTAACGAAACGTCAACTGGGTCAATTACAAGTTCGACAGGGTGGCGACTAAACTGATAGTTTCTAGCTGTACAATGGGGGGGGGGGTGAAAACACACTAGGCGCATCAATGCACATCAACCGGGTCAAGACAATTTTCTTCCAGCATGCCTCGTTCGACAAGGGTGGCGGGGGTCAAGTGGCGATCTGCTTCTCTGAATCGAACGGTTCCGCCGGCAATCATGCATCTGCGCACAATTTCAAGAGGAACAATTCGAGGTGAGCGATGACTCTCTCGATTTCTCATACTCGTTCGTTCTATCTCTAACCAGTCAGATCTGCTCAGTCATTCTTGCTCAGACCTTACTCGGATTAGGTCCGGGAAAAAGTTCGCCTCGCTGTTCCGTCTGATAATCTCTAGAAAAACACGCGAGCGTGTAGAATCTATAAGTTTTTTTCCCGGAATGATTAGCGCACTTAAACGCAGACTGAAGTGTTTCCAGGAGTAAAAAATAGTGTCTGCTTCTGAGAGTCATGTAAAGTTCATTGTAAAACATAGATATGTGATGCTTCGATGCGGAAGGGGAATTTCAATGTTCCGGGTAGACTGATTAGGTGGAAAGGAATGTAGATATTTTGGATGGGGAATGGATGAAATGACACATTCAATGGGTGCGATTCTGTTGTTGAGTGTGTGTTTACTGAAGCCCATGTACTGATTGGTATAGAGGACACCGAAAACCCAGAGAAATACCAGAACCCAAAGAACCATGATCTCCACAGGTATGGCGTGCCCGTAGACTCCAACCAGGTCAAGCTCGTGTACCGCGTCAGGTCCGAGCGACTCAACAACCGCGTCAACATTATCGATCGGTCAGTTTATTGCGAGCTTGCTATATACCATAATCCTCTACTACTCAACAATCACAAATCCCGCCTATCTCATTAACAATTTTTCAATAAACAGGTTAACGCTCTCGTGAATGTATCTAGAGAAATTATTTAAGATAGAAGTGAAAGCAGTCCGCGATAGCGAACTCTAAAACGATACCTACCTACCGCAACCCAATCCATATTCTCAGCTACCGTAGTCAGAAAAAACTTTGAGCTACCGTAGCCCCAAATGAATAAATCATTCTCAGGGCCCTCGTGCTCGCTCTCGTCGGCATTTTCTTCATGGTGGTCGAGTCGGAGATGACCGGTCAGAAGATGTGGGAGATCGATAAGGTACGGTAGTATACGGTAGCCTATTATCGATTTATCGATTCCCTGTCGAGGCCGAGGCCGAAGGCGCAAGCCCCGTATGGACCTACCTCAATGTGAGTAGCGTGTGCGATGACTGTAGATAGGCTGTGACGAAGTCTCCTCGTTTCGCACACTCTCTCGTCGACTCTGCCAGGCGAGGGAGCGTGTTGAATTGAGAGAGATGAGCGACAATGATGCTTAGCTAGGCACACCACTATCGATTAGTTCGATTTCACCAATAGAAAAGAGTGTGAGGTAGCATCAGTTCGGCTTCTGGCTATTTTTCAAAAATAGCAACACCACTCTTAGTTGCCAGTAACGTTTCCTCGCTAACATTTCCCACAATGAGTGACATGATAGATCTCAAGATCTCACGAAAAGATCAGCAGTGAATAGAGCACGTGCAAAATGTCTCATAAAAAGCAAGTTGGCACGTATTTAACGTACCTGAGAAAACATAAATTCTTTGAGTAAACATCAAGATTCCAAACAGAGGCCTGTCTCAGCGGTCAGGATGGCCGAAAGAACATTTCGAAATGAGAGATTTAGGAAATGTTGAGCGCATCTGTTTCCAAACAACTAGGGACGAATGATCAAGGTATGTGTGACTGAGTGAGGGCGTCACGAATTGTTCATGAGATATTTGGACACTCTCCGGGGGATAACACGCTGAAAATATGTTTACAAGTAAATATGCCAGTAAGTTCAGAGTCGAGATCATTTAAAAAAATTGTTGAATCACATGTAGCAAAGTAACACAAGTGCGTGAGAATATGAGCCGAAGTCAAATTTCTCTCAAGATACTCTAGTTTCTCTAGTTCTCAATGTACACATTATTTTTGCTTCAAACAAACAAAATACGCTTTTGAATCAAGATGCGCATGCTCTAGGATCGACTGCGATAATTTATTTTGGATTATCATCTCAATTTTAGAACCATGCCGTCTCCTTGGTTCTTCGTGCATTCGTCGGTCTCACCACAATGGCCCTCCTGACGCAAATCGTCGCCTTTCATCACAATGAGATCATGGTAGGCAGTATGAAAATTTCAAATGCGGTCGAGTCGAGAGCCTTTTCAAGAAGAAACGGGTTTAGTGATATTCTACTACTGTGCCAGAAACACAACAAATATTTTGAAACGGCTCGTTTCGGGAGCTAATTATATTAAACAATCGTGTTGATTTTAGCCATGATCAGGTAATTCCATTTAGACCGAGTTATGACATTACAATAGTTAGATCAGTTATTTAGACCGTGCTACCAAGCGTGGTCGTCCTCTGGCGGCACTAAAAACACTTTGATTGTGAACGCATTTTTACCTTTATGTTTCCAGTTAGACCTGGTGGATTGTGGAGCGGACGATTGGCGGGTTGTGATGACGAGTGCGAGATGGACGAGGATAGTGATGGAAATGATATTTTGCGCCGTCTGCCCGTTACCAGGTAATACTACAACTACTACTACTACTAATAATAATAATGATAATAAAAATAATAATAATTTTGAAAATTCAAAATGTCGAAAAATGTGTTTCACTTTTTCATCAAGCCCAAGTGGCTACGGTGTCTTTGATGAAGATGTGGGATGCTTACATAATTAATAAAAATAAATAAATAAATATTTTATTTTAAAAAATACGCAGGAACCGGACACCTCCGATGGTCTTATATCGAGACGAATCGGAACGTGCACGATAGTAGGAAGAACCACGCATTCGAGACAAAGGATGTGAGCTATTCTTCTTTTAGCTCTAAACATTACATTTCATTTATCCTGATTCAAGACAATGTGCCTACAGGAGAAAACAACATAATGGGGGGAATTGGGATCTTTGTTAGAATGGGTCATCGAAAATTGAGTAAATTGAAGCATTCTATAATTATGGCCGTCTAGGTTCCCCTCGACGTGCTCCTATCCATCGTGATGCTCTGTCGAGTGTATCTTGTCGCGAGGTTCATGGTACTGCACAGCAAACAGTTTCAGGTGAGAATCGGCACTCTGCAAAAACATTATGTCTCTCATTTCGCGATGCTCTCTCGCCGGCCATCAAACACAACGTTGAAAAATAAGAGACCGAAGAATCTCTCATCCTCAGACTAATTAGACATCACATTCTCAATTAGACAGATCGGATGATAAGTGCCATAGCACCTGACCCACTCGAGAAACATCTCCTCTCACTACTTTTCCTCTCCAATTTTCAGCCATTTATTTTTCTGATCGATAAATTACCACATTTCAGGACGCCTCAACACGAACACTCGCAGCACTCAATCGAATCCAGGTAAGCAATTTTCTAATTTGACTTCTTGCCGTCATAAAAACGATAAGATCAATTTAGTATTGTACCGTAATCATACCGAACTCCTCAGATTAACTTCTCGTTTACATTTTCTAACCAAATACCCGGAAAATCCTAAAAAAAAAACACGACAAATACAGAAAAATAAAATAATCCGCCGTACTCATACATGATCCTTCAGGTGAACTTCTCGTTCGTCGTCAAGACCGTCCTCGACGAGCAACCTCTCGTCTTTCTCACCGCATTCACCGTCATCTTCTGGCTGGCGAGCAGTTGGTGCTTCGTCCTGTGTGAAAGGTACGGTACATTCGACTGTTACAGCGTTCACGGTGGATTTTAGTCGAGGAGAGTATCGTTCTTTTAACTCTGACATTGAGCTTGAATGATAATTGACTTTTGACTCTGCGAGGCTCTTCAGTTTAGACGCTGAGCTCGTTTACTCGGACATATCCATAATTTGATTGAAGCCGGCGAAAGATGTCTTTAGTCTTTCCAGCTTGAGAACACAAGAAATGAAGAGATGATGGCGCGTATTTCAAGAATTGCTCTGTAGATTTACGTTGGCTTGTTTTTTCAGGTACGGTCGTGCAGAGAAGGACGAGCCCTCGATCCTCTACTCAAACGCGCTCTGGTTCATTGGTTCGTTTTTTCGTCGTTTGAAAATACATAAACGCGCCTCAATCTCGTAAATCGCAATGGCTTTGTTGTCCATGGTCTTCAATGCCTAGATTTCGAAGCGAGCCTTCGGACAACTCGTCTCATCTTGCTATTTTACTCATGTGGTTAAATTCACCTGATTGTTTTGTAAAACTAAAACACATTAATAATTGCAGCGATCACATTCATGCTCAACGGTTACGGTGACATTGTACCGGCGACGCACGCGGGACGAATTCTCGCGATATTCGTGGGAGTTGTGGTGAGCAATACTTCAGTTTAAAAAAACAATATTTTTTATATCTTCCAAGAAGTAAGGAAAGTCCAAAATTCCAGGGTGCGATCATTTCTTCCATTCTCATCGCTGTTATATCTCGCAACATTCAACTATCGAATGGACAGAGGTAACGGAATGTCTATATATTTCCACGATCATAAAAGTGTGCAGCAAGCCAACTAGCTCTGCATGAATCTGATAATCAATTGGATTGAATTGCGATTTAAATAAAAGAAATGAATTTAAATAATTTGAAGGAACGTGAACAACTTCATGAACGATTCGAGGCTGACGAGAGAGCACAAAAACGCTGCTGCGAGGGTGAGAAAACATTATTTGTTTCTTCAAATTATTCCTTCATATTAGGTTTGGCGAATTGCGTCCACTAGTGGTCTTAGAATATCATTGTCCGAGATCCACTCGGACAGAGCTGTTTCTCAGACCACACGTACACATTTTCATAGGAACAATAGATAAAGCCTCCTTTTCAGGTGCTCCAGCACACGTGGCACATTCACAAGTGTCTGCAGTCGGGCGAACCGAGCAGCGACGCGGTGTTGCGATTGCACCAGCGACGCTTCCTCAATGCCATCCATCGATTCCGAGCGATAAAGAACGAGATTAGGATCTTTGGCGAGAATAATAGCGTTAATACACAGCAAGTGACCAGGGTGAGCATCTTTGCCTTCTATCCCGTATGAGTTGAGCACAAATTAAACTAAAATTACTGTTTTCTCAGCCTTACAAGTGTTACACACTTTGTGTTGCTAAGCAAACAGGATCTGACTGAAAATTTCTTTGCAATTTATTTTTATTTTGAAATTATTTGTGTTAATTTGAGTTGGTTGCCGAGATGCACTCGTCCATGCAACGACTCGTCGCTGCACAGGATGAGATGCGTACACAGATTGAGGTGAGTGAGAAAGATCAAAGATCAAAAATCGGAGATCATCAAATTTTATGAGATAACTCGAGGTCATCGTGCCAAAGCCCAATAAATTCTGAGGCGCTTCAAATTTCGGAAACTGATTCTGCAGTTATTTCGCATTTAATACTGATTTTAACCGTGCATTTATTTAGATTTTAATTATTAAATATGCAGGTCCTACAACGCGCAGTGCGCAATCACTTCATCCACCATCAGAACTGCTCTGTCTCGACTGCGACGAATGCCATCAACAATAACGGAGTGGGCGCAGTGCAGCAGACCGATCAGAGGAGCAGGTAGCCGCATGATAGAATCTTACTAATTCACGCAAATAATACTAATTCGCCATGTGACTGCAAGGGCACCCGGTGGTTAGTGTAAGCGCGTAGGAAGATTAGAGCCACAAGAACAAACCTGCTAATATTTTGAACCAATCATACGTAGCAGCATGATAGAATCTTACTAATTCACGCAAATAATACTAATTCGCCATGTGACTGCAAGGGCACCCGGTGGTTAGTGTAAGCGCGTAGGAAGATTAGAGCCACAAGAACAAACCTGCTAATATTTTGAACCTATCATACGTAGCAGCATGATAGAATCGTACTAATTTTTCGCTACTAGATAATAAATGTTGGTAAAGATATACGAAGAAAAGCACAGCAGCAAAGCACGCGCTAAACACAAGATGATACAAAAGGTTATTATATTTTTAAATGGGCGATCTCTTGAAAATAAAGCATGATAACATTAACCACCTCATAGGACAATCATAGATGTGCTAACTGTGCCTCACCTGAAATTACTGTCCAGCATGCTAGTTGCCTCAACCCTCCGCTTCAACTTCAAATTTATCTATTTTAAATTCTTAATTAACTAATTAATTTGCAGTCGACCGGGTTCCGGTGGCAGCCCGCAACGAACTCCGCCTACCGCTATGAGGTCAGACTCGTATCATTCCAGACGGAAGAGGGCCTTCACAATCGATCATACTCAGTGATACATTGACCTATCACAATGACCAACCGTACCCTTTCCGCCCTTTCATCCTCCGCCTTTTGCATGTCTCCTTTTCTCTCGCTTTACTGTCTTTTCTGACTGATAGTTCGAAATACACGTCGCAGTCTCTTCATCTCGCACACTATCTGACAAAGTGACGAAAAGTATGCGAAATGAAGAGACGATGGCCCCTATTCCGAACATGAATTGTATTATCTTTACAGTTCGCTTCTCTAGCGCACTTCTCATTGACTAGACGGGTACCCTGCGATTCCGATGTGATTACTGTACTCATATTATTGATTATTTTAATGATGACGCCCAAGATTGTTGTCTTGTTTTTATTTGCTTTCGGTGATTTGCAATGCCCCACTGAACTCATCTTACAACTACGGGTATTGTACAGTATTGTGTATCAAGCGTTATCCGTTCCGAAACTGATAAATATAATATATTTTCCGCTTGTGTTGGAAAATCACGTTACACAAAGACACGTTACACAAATCTGTCATTTGCATGAAATCCTTCGAAATTATATGGAAATGAGTGAATAACAACCCTCGCTCATTCATTCCCTTCCTCATTCTCTCGTCGATCACCCCTCGTTAGCGGTTCTCTTCTCTCCATGGAGGTTTGCGCCCTATCCCTTTCCACTAAAATTTCATATTTTCATAATAAAAAATCAAGAAACTTATATTTTCGGTTTTTCTCATTCCTAGCTGCAAACAACATGTAATTAATCACTAGGAAGATTAGTCGATACGCTGAACATAAAGGAGGCTGATCTTTGATCTTAGAATCATGGAAAGTCTTCGTGTATTTCAGAAATTGCCGTTGCCCGAAGGATACCATTATAACGAAGAAAGTGAGTTTTAAGGCGTTTTATGGCAAGGATATGATCTTTGATCTCAGTTATTCGTCCGCTACTAACCTCGGATCGTTCGCTCGATTACTGCAAGGTAAAGTGTTCAAGTTATCTTCAACCCTTGATCTTTGATCTTTGAGGGCGACCCGAACTCGGAGAATATCGAGTTCACCAATGAAGTAATCTACGAACCGGGAACCCTCGATGTGAGCAATTTCAGGATCTCAATTATGTTCATATTATTTTTTCTTACTCTCTTCTATTCTTTGATCTTTGATCTTTAAGCTCTTATCCATTTAGTTGCTTCGCATTCCGGGAATGTTTGTCCAGTCTGGGCCTATCAATCTCTTCCACTCGCACGTCCTCTGGAGCTACAAGCACCGCACCACCAGACAGATGGGCGAGTTTGTTCTTATCTTTGATCTTTGAACTCTGGAGCATGACAATTGATCGTTGGCCTTTGACACCTTTCAATGAATTTAACAATGAAGCTTAGTCATTGACATGATCTTTGAACCTTCCAGGCGGAACTTATAAGCTGTCTCTCGTGAGCATTGGTCCTCATCTTGAAGTAATGAACGACGAAGGTAAAGTTCAAAGATCAACTTTTCCAAAATTCAAAATTTTCCAAAATCAATATCACTCGAGAAACGATATTTTTCCCTGACAGCGAGGCGCATTATTTTAAGGTTGGTTGATCAAGGAGTTTGATCTTTGATCTTTGATCTTCCGAAATAATTCAAATTTCAGATGACTGTGATCTGCACAAGCTGCAGCCTTCTCCCGAGATCATCGCATTGACGATCACTTTCATGAGAGCCGACGACCCCGACAAGGCAACGTGTGAGAAGCAAAGATCAAGATACGAATAACCAAAGATCAAAGACATGCTTGCAAAGATCTCCTGTCTAGCATTACTGTCGTTATTCTTAACTAGCTAAGAATTACGAATTACGAGACTTGCTTATCATTACTGTACTGACTTCTCCAACTTGTTATGGAGAAAGCCAGTTAGGTACTCGCGGTGTATTTGAACCAGAGAGCAATTAATAAATAATTTTCATTCAATTACACAGTGGGACAATTAATGGTGTGAAACTAGGGTGATGAAATAAATGACGAAAGGTTTGTCGTGGGGGTGAAGTGGAATGGAAATGACGTGGAAACTAGGAATACCTCTACCGATAGAAGATGTGGCGATGGCTCTTCCCCGACGTGGAAAGAGTGTGAAGTGGATAGCGGCGAATGGCTCTTTCCGTGTAGTTGTGTGAAGTGGCGGCCAGAAGTTCAGGAAAACTGCGTCATTCCTCAAACTTGGGTAATTAAACCAAAGAATATAATGGATACTCGAAATAACGCGAAGGAACTGGAATGGAGGGGAAATACGACGGTATAACCGAAGAAAGGGGTTAAAACAGACAGAAAAGGGGTCAGGGACGCATTTGCGTGACGGAATAACGATGGAATAACGGGAATAAACGACGAGAAAGTGGAATTCAGACGACGATGACGTTGAAGTGGAAACAATACGGTAGAAATGCGCGGTAACCCTGATTAAGGGGTTTCCGTGCGAGAGAATGGAGATTCGAAACATTCGCCGAGGGTCGCGAACTACTAACTTGGAGAACTACGGTAGTCAACCAGCGACTGACTTTATAAATGGAATTATGCTGGATTTACTATTCTAATGGAATTTATTATTTTAATTATGGAATAATAATAACTGGATTGTATTTGGGTATCGAGTTCGATGGAAATCGATACACTCGGGGGGAGCGAAATGAATGGGAGAGGTGTACGGTGAATTGCGATGTGGAATGGAGAGAAGAGGAAGTAGGGATAAACCCTTTACTGGCGACGAAGGAACAACAATGAACCATCGATGGATGGGTGAAAGTCAAACAGGTAACGAACGGCGAACGAACTAATGAACGGGGAACAATTGAAACGATGTAGACTAATGAGAACAATGAAAGAGTCATACGGGGGGGAAGTTGTTGTGATGGGGATTGACGTGGTCGGAGTAGTGTTTCACCTTTCCGTGATTTTCAGAATGGAACAGTGGAGGGTCACTATTGTGACGGCAGATCAACTGGACCATCGAGTGAACGAGGGAATGGACGGATCGATGAATGGGGTTGGATGAATGAGAATACTCACTATTGGAAGAATACGACGGAGGGATGGTAGGATGATGTACTAACAATGGAATAACTGGAGTGGTCTGTGTGAAAGGATCAGAATGGGAAGAAGCGCTGGCGTAATTCGCCTTGACAGAGATAGGAATGACGTGGGTGGAAACACAATCAATAACAATCGAAGTGATGTAATCAATATCTACTACTTCCTTATTCATCTTGGATGGAGTTGTCGTCTCAGCGACAATGGAAGGAGTGGTCGCGATTGAAGAGACGTCATTCTGCTTCAGTGGGCATACTGGCCCGAGGGACGAGCCTGGAGTGAAATGAGTGAAATGAGAATTACATTGTGAGTTCACAATGGAATCCTCAGGGGGCCCAAGCAAAGAGGAATGGAAGTTTTCGATTGGATGGAGTGTGACAGTGGAGATAGCGATGGGCAACAAATCGAGGGAATGGTTGCTACTGGGAGAAGATGGATGCACATTGGAACGCGTATCGTGTTGATTGGCAGTAAGCGCGTGTACTAGTGGATCGATTCTTTTAATGCGCGTTCGGGTCTTGCCAACAACGAATGGACCAATGGACGATTGCATGAGACGGAATCCGCTAGGGAGCTTGGCCACTTTGCAGTTTTCAAGCAATTCGAGAGTGGCGCCCACACTGAGAAGTAACTCAGAGTGAGTGACAGTGTGTTTCGTGAGATGGTTCGGAACGTATCCTAACGAAGCATGGATAACGTCAAGATCATCACTATCGAGTGGCTGATTCTGGATGGAACTGAGTGGTGACTTGTCTAGAACAACGGCTTCTATTGGAAAGTGACCGCGGTCTCTAACTACTTCTAGTTTGACAATGTCGTAGGTGGAAGACTGGACGGGGTCATCGTTGAAACCAGAAATTGTCAACTCGCGTTGATCGAATGGAACTAGGGAAAGACGGTCAGCTAGATCCCTGGTGATGAGATTGGCTTGCGCGCCATGATCGAGAAGAATGGAAGCAGTGATCGAATTATCAACTGCTGGATCGGGATTCGCAATCTGAGCATCGACAGTGAATAGTCGTTCAGATTGATGGGTGTACGAGGTTTGGGTATTAACGGAAATGGAACTATTGGACGAGGGATCGGCGACTGTCATTGTCGTAGTGAACAGTCGTTCGGGTTGTTGCAGGGAAACCGTGTTCACTACTGCATTCGATTGCTTCTCACAGATCGATCTGTGATGTTCTCCCTCACATTGAGTACACTTCCTACTGCATCCGGCAGAGGAGTGCTCACTGGAGAGACAACAGAAGCATAGATTTTTCTTCCTTAGAATCTCTTTCCTATCCTTAGCTGACTTGACAATTGTGCATAATCCACTAATCGCATGGAGACCACAGAAGACACACGTAGGTCCTTTGGGCACCTTGGGGGATGGGGTGGATGAATCCTTCACCGACGATTTCGGCTTGGATACGGTACCAGAGCTATTGTATTCGACAATAGGCTTTTGGTAATGGAAGTTGTCTGATATGGCTTTGATCATCGTCACGTCCTCTAACTCTACTCGGAGAGTTTCTTCAATCGATTGAAGCGATTCGAGGAGTGTGAGATGTCTACCGCGCCATATGACAGGAATGAATCGTGGATGAATGCGGTCGGCAATTTGTTGTTGCGTAACAATTCCGTCTAGACCACAATCATCACTTATCGAATGAACGATGTTGATCATTGAGCGTACACAGTCAAGTTGGTCGGTCAGCTTATGGGATTTGGATCGGATTTGGAGAAGGGTTTGGAGAAGGGTCGCCTGGGTAAGATTCGGTCGACCATACTCAGTATCGAGTCGACTGATCATCTTCGGGAGGAAATCTTTGTTCGTGGGGATGGAAGCAATTAGCGAATGCGCGGTTCCCTTCAGACTAGAACGAATGTAGAAGGCCTTCTCCACTTCGGAGAATTGCGGTTGGTTCAATATCAACTCATCTAGTTGGTATTTGAACGCGGGCCATTTGGTAATATCGCTACCATCGAATGTTTCCAGTGTAATGGGAGGAAGAACGATATTGGGCTGGTGAGATCGCTGCGCATTGCTAGTGCTTAGTTTTGCCTCTAGTTCGACTAGTTTCGCGGCTAATGCTTGATATTCAACGGTACTAGTGGGAGGAGTTGTATTACTAATGGACTCTACCCTTAGGTTCGACGTGGAATGGAATGGATTCGTCGGTAAATCACCGGTGGATGGAATGGATGGAATGGATCGGTTGAGCGCAATAATGCGGGCTCTCGCTGTTTCAATGGATAAACTCAATTTTCGTTCAAGTTTCACAATCGTATTGAGAATACTCACGGGATCCACTTCCATCGCTGTCGATCCGTCTGTGCTGTCCTTGTACTCGTTCAGCTTCTGCTGCTCGTCTTCGCGTTTGGCATCCTCATTTGCCATCTTGCCGATCCCGTCCTCGATCGACTTGACTGTGTCCCTGTAATCATCAACGATTAAATGGGCATCCACAAGAGATTCAGCCACGGAGGCCGATCTCTTCTCTATTTCGTCAGTAGTGGACATCTTGAATATTTGACTAATTTCGTCATTCATGGATTGGACAAGTGGATGGAGGGATTGAATATAAGAATGGAGCTTAGAGTAACTGTTTTCGAACGCGGAAGTCATCTTTTTCCGATTCCTGGGAGCGCAATTTACGAAATTCGCAATTTTGGAGGGTGGAATGGGGTTGGAATGCTCAATTTGGTGCCACGCGGGACTTAGCGGGTTTCGGATTGGACTGATGCACCATGTACTGACTTCTCCAACTTGTTATGGAGAAAGCCAGTTAGGTACTCGCGGTGTATTTGAACCAGAGAGCAATTAATAAATAATTTTCATTCAATTACACAGTGGGACAATTAATGGTGTGAAACTAGGGTGATGAAATAAATGACGAAAGGTTTGTCGTGGGGGTGAAGTGGAATGGAAATGACGTGGAAACTAGGAATACCTCTACCGATAGAAGATGTGGCGATGGCTCTTCCCCGACGTGGAAAGAGTGTGAAGTGGATAGCGGCGAATGGCTCTTTCCGTGTAGTTGTGTGAAGTGGCGGCCAGAAGTTCAGGAAAACTGCGTCATTCCTCAAACTTGGGTAATTAAACCAAAGAATATAATGGATACTCGAAATAACGCGAAGGAACTGGAATGGAGGGGAAATACGACGGTATAACCGAAGAAAGGGGTTAAAACAGACAGAAAAGGGGTCAGGGACGCATTTGCGTGACGGAATAACGATGGAATAACGGGAATAAACGACGAGAAAGTGGAATTCAGACGACGATGACGTTGAAGTGGAAACAATACGGTAGAAATGCGCGGTAACCCTGATTAAGGGGTTTCCGTGCGAGAGAATGGAGATTCGAAACATTCGCCGAGGGTCGCGAACTACTAACTTGGAGAACTACGGTAGTCAACCAGCGACTGACTTTATAAATGGAATTATGCTGGATTTACTATTCTAATGGAATTTATTATTTTAATTATGGAATAATAATAACTGGATTGTATTTGGGTATCGAGTTCGATGGAAATCGATACAATTACCATTAACCCCCTTTCCAGAATTATCTTTTTTTCTGCATACTTAAAACGCGTTCTCTGTAAGACCGAGATGGGATGGCGCATTTCATGCTCAAATTTTTTTTAATTTTAAAACAATTTTTAAAAGATACAATTGCAGATCAGTACGAGCATGTTGACAACGGTGTGTGGGTGTGCACTAAGCACTTCACTCGGCAGGAATTGACTGCATTCGCCCTCTATGGTATTTTAATTTGATTTTTTTTTATTTGTTTAGTTACCTTTTTTGGCTCTGTTACAGTAAAAAGGTCCCATGAAGATAAAAAGGTCCCATGACGATTAAAAGGTCCCATGACGATAAAAAGGTCCCAAAAATAAAAAGGTCCCATCACGATAAAAAGGTCCCATGATATTCTAACAGAGCCCATGACGATAAAAAGGTCCCATGAAGATAAAAAGGTCCCATGACGATTAAAAGGTCCCATGACGATAAAAAGGTCCCAAAAATAAAAAGGTCCCATCACGATAAAAAGGTCCCATGATATTCTAACAGAGCCCATGACGATAAAAAGGTCCCATGACGATAAAAAGGTCCCATGACGATAAAAAGGTCCCATGACGATTAAAAGGTCCCATGACGATTGAAAGGTCCCATGAGTCCAGTAGTTGAATGACAATGCTCACTAATGTTGTTATGGCCGAGTGTCACTCGACGAGTGAATTCACTCCTCGAGTTTATTTTCCACCGACTCGGTCGGCGCGCTCAGCTCGGAGTGAAATTACGAAATTCACTCCAGAGTGCTAATCCACTCCGGAGTGAATACTCGCAGTGAATTTCGCCCTTTCATTCCTTGTTTGCGACGTCTTATTCTGGATCTCTTCCGACCAATCCTTTGGCCGCCAAGGCTGAGGAATTTCTCCGGAGTTGAACTCCGGAGTCAAAATTTGATCGCGAGTCAAACAAAGGAATTCACTCCGGAGTTCTCAAATCATTTTCACTCCGGTGTATCGAGTCACTCAGTCTAACAACACTAATGCTCACGTCCGAAATGAGCGAAACGCCTCCCTAAGCAACGAGTTTTTTCTAAGCGGCCTAAGCACCCTAAGCTTTTTTCGATAGACGCAAAGTGATCACCAAGCGTGCGAAAATTGTTTGATTTTAAAGCCTAAGCGGCTTGATCAATTTTTCGCCAGGACGGGCTCTGATGTATGCATTTCCGGTGTGAACATGTCTCGCTGCTCGAAGCCTCTTGGACTTGCTTAGAAAATGCATGGAGCTCGTGAGCAACGTGCGCTTGTAATTAGGCATCCAAGTATCCTTGCTCAAACCTTTGGTAAACCTTACGCGCATTTTCCAAGCTTTGTGCTTGGAAAAAAAGCTTAGGCTGTTTAGGCAGCTTAGGAAAAACTCGTTGCGAGGCGTTTCGGTCATTTCGGACGTGAGCATTGTCATTCAACTACTGGACTCATGGGACCTTTCAATCGTCATGGGACCTTTTAATCGTCATGGGACCTTTTTATCGTCATGGGACCTTTTTATCGTCATGGGACCTTTTTATCGTCATGGGCTCTGTTAGAATATCATGGGACCTTTTTATCGTGATGGGACCTATTTATCTTCATGGGACCTTTTTATCGTCATGGGACCTTTTAATCGTCATGGGACCTTTTTATCTTCATGGGACCTTTTTACTGTAACAGAGCCCCTTTTTTCATAACTATTTTGCAAATACTGTGTTTGCAGACCCTGAATACGAAATTATCCCCTTTCGTCTACGCACTATAATCGCTCGTTCGTACTTCGATCTACCCAAGCTTCTGAAGGAGTCAGTTTGCGATTGCATAGCGTACGATTGAAGACCCTGTCCATTTAAAGAAGGGGTGGCACGAATATCTGGCTAACTGAGCTAGCGATGTCAGACGGTGTGGCATGATCACCCCATAACGCTTTCGAAACTCCCATGTTTTCAATTTTCGTCTAAACCGAGATATACTCGATTGGCTGTTTGCCAAGTCACCCTGAAGCGCAGGCAACGAGCTAGAGAGCATGCAAAATGAGGAGAGCGCTCCGTCTCACTTTGCATATCGGCGCGGTTCATGCCTCTCCTTCTTTAATGCCGTATTTATATTTTATGGTTATTTTATCGTCGATTTGCTAAAGTACTTATCGATTGGATGTCGCATCTCCATCAATCGATTCCAGACCGACTTTTGTATCCGAGCAGACCGCGAGCCTTGTCGAGTGCATTTTGCGTGGAGAGAAACCGGACGGATGCGATTATGTGTTCCAGGTGATCGATACTAATGACGTTTCCAAATATACCATTTTGAAATGCAAATGGAGAATTCATGAGCTGATATTTGCTGATGAAGGATTGATGTACTAAATATTATCGTAAAGTTCATTTACTAACGCGTTTTTAATACGATCAAATACGACTACGACAAAAACAAATAGAATACGTACAAATCACGGTATATTTTATGTATATTTTATGATAAAGGTGGATCCGATCAGTGGTGACGATTCGCGTCCGCTCATATTCTTCGTGCACTCTACCGAGTTTCATCGCATGAGCAAGAGATTCATGGTATCACTTGTTTTTAATACGCGCGTATTAGATTCGAAAAAAATCGCACTTTCTTTTGCGTTTTAGTATGTTTTGACACATTGCCGCACAGATTGACAACAATTTTAATTACATATTAATTACAGAATATATAATATAAAAAAATTGAGGATACTGATCCGGAATGTAATGCCTGCTACCTCGAACTGCTCACACCGGAAGACGCCCCTGTGGTAAGTATGATTTTAATGTTTATTGTGCTTAAAAAGAATAAATCATCCCGGAAATGAAACATTTCCTACGGAAGATCACTGCTAGCCCAGTTTGTTAATATTGTTTTTAGACCACTTTAATTTGTTTTGGAAATATAAATAGGCGAAATTTAGTAATCCGTCCCTAATTGCTTATTGTTAGCAATTTTGTTTTACGCGAGGGAAACGATAGTTTAGGTTCTGTCAATATTAATCATGGTGTGGGACCAGGGTGGAAGTGACCATTAAAGATAGACTTCCTGCAAAAATGCGGCTGAATGTTTCGGTCCATTGGGTCATGATAATAAACTGTGTATGATAATTCAGGTAATCTCGCTCTTATACGGTGTGCCCGTGCCGCTGCCGACGAATATCAATCGAATGAAGAAACTACTCATGCATGCGGGAGCCATTTTCCATGTGAGCTCTAATTTTTAGATGTTAATTATAATATTTTTTTAAATATAATTCATTCAAATTGAGTTCTGCTCGCTCCTAACGGGATCCTTACGGAGCATTTATCTTTTCAATAGAATGCTATTCATAAATACTGGAAGCATTTGCTATTTGAGCCGCACCGCTATTCCGATACTTTTTTTTTCAAAAATCGGTCTTATATTTTATCAATTTCTAATGTGAAGAGGTGTCTCGATATTTTCAAGTTATTTATATTTGCAAAATTCAGGAAGACATCAGAAATCGGCTCTTCGCGGAATGGGAGCGAGCCATCTGCAGAGAGGCCGTCGCACTCGATGTAAGTGGACGGTTGCATTACGGTAGGGTCACGGTTGGGTCGCGGTAGGAATACGGTGGATTCTAGTAGCGATACGGTTGGCGTACTGTAGATGTGTTCTCGACCAGCGGTCATTCGCGGAGGTTTCATCTGGTGAAGTTGAGTAGAGTTCAAAGATCAAAGATCAAATCTCAGAAGACGGATCCTCGGTCCTTCTCGCGCCTCGCGCGCCTGTTCTCATTCTGGATGTCCGCTCTGGGACGCTGGCGTGTGCTGATGCCGTCGGCCAAGGCGGCGACGGTCGGCGTGTTGGCCGATATGGTAATTAGAGTTCATACGGGTAACCGTCTCTTCACTTCGCGCACCTTCTCACTGGTCAGAGTCGCGAGAGCGTGTGAAAAATGAAGAGACAATTTCTCGACAAGCCAACCCTAGTAATAACTCATTTTGTCACTACATTTTTATGATGAGAACAAATGAGCGAATAAATGATTCCGCGAGCCAATTACGATGACTAAGCCCATGTCTTTGGTTTTTTTTGCGAATTCCGCCCATTTACACTAGGTTTCGTTGATTTTTAGAAATATGACTTGACTGCGGTATGTTCATGCTCAAAAAAACTGAAAGTGTGCTGTTGGCGTACTGGTCGAAGTGGTAATACATTTTTTCACAATGATGCGATGACTATTCCGCGACTATACCGCTGACTATTTCAATACTAGTAAAAAACGAGTAAAAAAGCCAAAATCAAAAAATAATTGAATATTGTCAGGCGCTGCTTCACAAGACGGCCGGAGTGCGATTCGATACGGCCAGTCTCAACCACGATTCGGTGGTGAGGGATTCGAGATAATTCTGGCTCCGTGCCAAGCCCCGCCTCCTCAACTTGTCCTCCCTCGCCTAATGTTGCCGACTTCTGTACGAGTATTTTACTTTCTCGCTGATCGACGCCACGCGGCAACACAACAATTGCACAGGCTTTCCTACATTCCGGATGCCGGGATCCGCATTTCCCGTATCTCTAAGTTTAGATGTTGCCCGAAACGTATCAACCGATGATAAAAGATCAATATTCTATCTTCTCTTTCTTGTCCCTTCTCCGGCATTATTAAGAAGCCTACCCAGTATCGCTTAATCGCTTAGTATCCACTATTAAATTGCAGATTGGTCGGGCGTTCGCCGAGGACGGATTCACGCGCGATCGGACGGATACGATAGTGGCATCGATGCTTGCGGTAGGCAATCATAATATATCGATAAACACTTCTGGACAGAGTGGAATTGGTCAATAAAGAACGAAACGGTCAATTAGAATAGACTATCCTAGTCTCCTGGTCTTCTATACTATTGTCAAATAGAGTTCCAAATACGGGCAATCGCCCCTTCTTTTTACGTGCTCTCTCACGGGCCAGAGAGACGAGAGGGCGCGTGAAATGAAGATACGATTACCACGTATATCGAATTCTATTACAGCACGTGACCGCTGTTCGCTTGGTGAGCAAGGTCGGTCTAGCGACGAAGAATACGAAGGAAGATAGAAATGAGAAAGAGACCGAGGTACGTTCGAAGTGGCAATAGTCGTTTTTCATAATTTGCTTTAGAAGAGCCGAATTGGCAAAATCATTATAATTAATTTCAGGGCGCTGCCCCTCTCCTCTCCTCTCCTGCAGTCTCTCCTCCTCGTGATTTCTCCACTCCGACAGTCGTCGTTATCGATGATGCAGTTGATGCCGGTGCGCACTTTCTTCAGGGTACCATTTGAACAAGAGAGGTTGAGTATATTTACAATAATGCATAATGATTATTTATTATTATTTACTGATTATTTAGACCCCAACGAGGAATCGGCACCCAACGAGCAGACGAACAAGTGGAAGTGTGCCATTTCCTAATCTGGAATACCGTATCCATCGATCGATCCACCCATTTCTACCGTAGTAACGTATACTGTATCCAGCTGTAGAGACACTCCATCTATCGCAATCCCGTTGTGTAGCATGTTTTGTCGATAAATCGTATATACAGATGATCAGTAAGCTGTTCTTTGTTTAATAGCACATACACGACAAATTTAAAAGGTGACGAAGTAAATTTCACCAAAGTGTTTTGATTCCATTTGTGGATGACAAGGTGAGACGTCAAAATGTGATAGTAATTGAGTTTTAACAGTCAACGGCTAGAACCGGCCAAGCTGAACCATCATCTTATTTTCACGGCCTTGATTCGAACAATCAACCCCTCAAAATTGCTTACAACCTTCTCAAACCTCGTTTATCGAGTTCGAAGTGAGTTCGATTGCCAAAATTGAGGGGAATCTCTCAATTTCTCATGTTAATGGAGAGATTGATTGCCCTGCTCTTTGCCTTTAAAAATCCTCAATCGTCATTCCGTTTCAAGCTATCCCCTATGCAAATGTCCTCTCGGTCACATGTTTCAAACTTCTCTTCTTTCTCTTTCTCTCTTTCTTTCTTTCATTACACATACTGCACAAATCGCTTCATTCCTTTTACGTGAAGAGAGTCAACCTGACTGAACCCTCCCTCATAACTTTATTTTCATGATGATAAATACTGTTTTTTGTGCACTCTCCAAATCATATCGAAACTCTCAAACCGCGCACACATTTTATTGTGTACGATTTTACCAAACGATTTTGCGTATCAGAAAGGTGATTGTATAGCTTTACAAATACTACGATGAAAAAGTATTCGGTCGCTTTATGTTACGTGCAAACAATAAGACATTGATAAATCATAAAATAATCACTGCGCCGTCTTGCCTGATAATCGTGCATCCTCGAGCAATTCCGAGTCCTGCAAAGGTTCACTTGGCAAGCGGACATTTGTTAAAATATAATAATTGTAAGATGGTGCAGACATTAGTGTTTGGCAATATCATGTTTAGCTAATCCTACTAAATGACTTTCAAAATGACAACTTTGCCGATTCAACGTACGCACAAAATATCGTCGAGGACGTTGAGTAAATCTCACCGCTTCATCAACCGGCGTGAGCTTCCGGATTCCTCCAGTAAATTGTACTCTCATCGACTCGAGGTTGGAGCTGAACTCGGGCGAATGATGAGAGTCATTGTACTCGGACAACATCTGATAACAGTGTCTATTTTCTTCCATTCTTTAAATTTAGCGGTCATGTTTTTATGTTCGCATGAAGAAGAAAAAACACATGAGAGATAAAATGATGTAACCAACCTTACAGCGCTTCTCCGATCGATGATTATTCAGCGTATTCTCCAGTTTCTTCAGTTTACTGCTCCAACTGTGAATACGTTTCATAATCACACATCAATCAACAGTTTCATTTTTTTCGCTCGAGATTTCGAATAAAAAAATTCTCTGTGAAATAGATAATCAATAGCTTTTCAAATTCTTACTCGTCCGAGGCCCCCTCGACCGCTGCGCGACACGGTCGAACAAAGTCATCGTGTGGATTGTATGAACAAGGGTTTTCTGATAGCGCGATGATGACGAAGAGCTTCTCACTGAAAAATATCCCGTTTCGATACGAGAATTTCGCTCACAGCCTATTTGTTTTCCTTTTATCTGAAAAAAATAGAGAAATCATGAGAAGATGTCTCGCAGGAATAAAAAAAAAGATCAAAATAAGTAGCTCACAGTAATCGATCGTGTATTCGCTCCAGAACTTTCTCCGAATTGACAATGAGTATCCCCAATTCGCTCGAAAAAGATTGTGAGATGGAGTCGAATTCTGAAATATTTGAAAAAAAACTCAGAAATCCCAGTGAACTTTTTTTCTTTGCTTCGAGAATTATTATATTTGGGCAAGTATTTGCTCGAAAAAATTGGTGAAACGTACCAGCGATACCTCCATCAATATTCGCGTCTATGAGCTGTGAGTGGAATCTGCAAACAGTTGTTTAAATGTATTCAATAAAGATTTTTTTCGAATAAAAACGTACTCAAAAGCAGCCAGTGCCCTCTCCTTGAGATATTTCTGCGTTGTCTCGAGTTGCGAGAGGAAGATGCAATTACTTCGATCGACATCGTCGCGATATTCCATTACACTAACGATTTAATGTTCGCTTAAAAAGTGGGAGAAAATGAGTTCGAATGAAATAAATAGTCGAGAAAAAAATAATTCGAAAAATGGCAACTGTGAACGGGAATTTGCGCACATTTTTCGCAACCATCCAAAAGGCATTTCTAGTGATGTCGATGTATTGTTTGCTCGCGGGTAAATGATAAGCTTTTACGACCTCACATGGCCGTTAGCTTGCGCGAGAACAAAAGTCTGTCATCCTGATTACACATTCTCTATCACGGTTAGAGAAAGCGAGAGATCACGTAAATCGAGAGAGTCGTCAATCAGGTTCGCTTTATATTCACTTCCCCATTCCCGCACATTCCATCGATGTTGTGCTCGTTTCTGAACGAGTAAGCTTAATTTTTTTTTAAATCGGGGTACATTCGTACTGAGTGAAATCGAAGCAGCAAGCAGAATTCTTTATTATCAATATTATGAATAATTTTTGGGAGCAATACGTCTTTGTTCGTATTCAGATCAAGCGATCGGATGCTGTGCGGAGTCGGTCCGAATGCCATCGAGCGCCTGGATGAACAGATTAACGCAGTTTGTCGGCAGAGCAGTGCCATCTTGGAGCGACTGAAAGGAACGCATTTTCTTCCATATTCGAAACAGTATCATCCCAACCCTTTAAAAAACAATAACAACAGAAAAAGAGCGCACCTTTCCGAGATCGCCCATGCAATTCAGGTACGCGACCTTCATCCAGATCTTAGGTTCGTAGTAAGGGATCAAGTTGAAAAGCTGGTCGACGGATGCTTTGATCTGCAATTATTTATTACATTTCCAACATTTTATTCGCATTAAAAATAGGTTTAAAGAAGAAATACCCTTCAGAAAACCAGCCAAATATGAAAAACATAAAAGCGATTCAAATCGACGAAAATCTCACAAACCTCGACCGGAATGTTGGGGAGGCACTGTCTCAATGCTGCATCAGAATCCTGGTGGGACTGGCCGAATGCGCGCTGAGCGACGAGGCTGATGCAGTTGATAGTTGCGGGACTGGAAGGGGTATTTCAGAAAGAGCCGTGCAAAACCCTCTTGAGTCTCCTGCTCGACGTAGAACCACTTTTGCTGTGTTGAAATAAGGGGAAAAAACGAATGAAATCTCGAATATCGTCTTACCTGAGCAGCAACCCCACAGCTGGACCAGCAAGCAGTAGACAAAGAATGAAGGAGCGCATGTTTTAGGAGGGGAGGGGGAGTGGGCAATTGAGGATGAATTGGAGTTTTATATATACCGCCCATGTAAAATGCACTGATCAGTGAAATAACGCGCGCAATTGAGAGACAGATTCTTCATTTTGAAAGTACTGAATAGAATAGATGAGTATTGCTCCTGTATTGCAGTGTGATTCACCTTTAGATTGATTCGAGAAACCGGATTTCAATTTCATTCTCATCTGAACTCAAAGAAAGATTTCACTCCTATCAGTACGATCTCTTGGGGAATGAATCGTTAGTAAAGTTCTTTTCATTTGACTGAATTCAGCTGAATACAACTGTTTAGGAGACGAATACAGTTCGATGTTTTGTTTGATCTCTTCTAAGAAATGAAGTTTTTATTCTATTTATCTTGCTGAATACAATTGCATAGGAAACAAATTCATCTGTGCATAGCTTGCTGCATTGCCAGTCGAGTGTGCCGGGATACGTACGTTTCGTTCGATTCAGTACGGCAACCGTCTCCTCATTTCGCACACGCTGTCGCTGATCAGAGAGGGCGAGAGAGCGAGTGTCAGTCCGTAATTCGATGTCTCAAGAGTACCGGCACTCCAATTCCTTATCAGATTCCTCCTGGAAATTTGTCTATTCTACGCGCCGTATAAACCACATTTGGCCAAAGATCCTCAAACTCCCAACACCGGCCAGCCAAGACAAGCCTTGCACGGTTGCTCCCCGTACACGCCAGTGCTTTACACCAACGTTTGACCCAAGCGTTTTGGAGCGTTTTGGAAATCTTGTAAGACGTAACCAATTTGTGCATCATGAACCGGAATGCGTGATAAATTCGAATCAAAACATGGCATGAAGCCTTTTTGTTTATTTTCATTCTCGAGTGAAGATGAGGTTATTCACGACGCCTTTTTGCCCGAAAGTCATAAGTGAACAAGGAGGCTAACGAGATATTCACCTAATGAGTGTGTTATGTACTGGATTACGTGCTAATTTCCGTTGAAAACATTGCATGATGTGAAGTTGACATGATCACTCGACGAAACGCAGGTGATGTTATGACCTATTTTTTTTATCCACGGATCTTGAAAAATGAAGGAAGTTCTTGAGATATTTACCCAATTATGCACTGAAATACGTGATAATGTCCAATACAAGCATGAGGTGATGTGGCTCTCCCACGAAGAAAGGGAGATGATATTTTCGGCATTTTCGGTTTCGCTCACCTTTTTGGTAAGAAGGTAGTCCTTGAGATATTATGTGCATATTGTAAACACTGGGTTACGTGCAAGCAAAATTCAAGCATGGCATCATCCTAATGATATTTTTCCACGATCATTCAAAGAATGGCAGAAGATATTTTCGGCTATTTCGATCACTCTCTCGAAAGAAGGAAGCTCTTGAGTTTTGCTGCAAACACGGAAAAAGCGCCGTGTGTGCGTCAATGGCGCGAGATCGGGAATAATAGCCGAGTTGGGTACGATTACTTCTCCTCGTCTTCTCTAACGAAGGAAGATCTGGTAAGCTACTGCGTAAATGGACCGTGGCCCGATGATTCCGATGACCGATTACCGTGAATTGTTAGTCATTAATGCCACTTCCTAGGATCGATTGTGCATCATCTCACAAAAGTTTTGCCCACAATTGGCAGCGATGTCTCATTGAGAAATAATGCAAATATTCTAGACTCACTAATGACCTGGGAAGACTAATTTCGTCTGAAAATTCTTGCTCGCTTCGTCTATTTGAAATCTTCCATGGCGATCTTGAACTTGTGAAGTCGTAGACACTTTTCACTCTGAGAATCAGGAGGCCACTATCAAATCTGTTACCTACTCATGTTTATTTCTCCCTTTTTTCTAGATCAATTTCCGGGTCGTTGCACTGACCTGTTTTCGACCCTATTTTCAACTCGAATCAGCACATACGCACGAGACTTGATATCATACACTCCCTTCCCCTCCATTGTTCGGATAAAAACAACCCGAGTGCACGAGCTGAAGATGCAGACTTGACATCACTCTGACGAAGAAGAGCAGAGACAGGAATAGCACTGGAGAATCACATCAATTTGTGATTTCACTTTTAGATTTAGAGGTTTCCACACAGCAAACATGAAGGTTTGTCAAGTGTCATGATGAGAATAGAGCATTTCACATCTGAATTTCAAGCAAGCTTATTTCAATTGATACGGTTTCGTTCATCTGATTGTGTGAAAACATCAAATCGGAGAATCCATTTATCGTACCGAATGAAAATTTCGGTATGAATCGCAAAAAATTGGCAAAAATTGGCAATTTTTGGATACTTTTGAAAATATCGTTCAAAACACAATTTCCTGAGCCGTCTTAGGGCTTGTTCGACGCGCCGTAGCGTTCTCTGCAGGTTTTCATTATTAAAAATAATTAAATAACCTTAAAAAGTCATGAAAATCATTAAAAAAAGACATTGTATCATTACGGTGGTTAGCATTTGTAGTTTGTAGTTTGCAAAAATTTGGAAATTTCTGCTAACCACAGTAATGATAGCATATCATTTTTAATTATTTTCGTGCTTTTCTAAAGTTATTTATCTATTTTTAATAATAAGAAGTGATAGAGTACGCGACGGCGCATCGAACTAGCCCAAAGACGTCTCAGGAAATTGTGTTTTGAACGATTCACTGGAAAAAGTAACCAAAAATTGCCAATTTTTGCCAATTTTTCGCGATTCGTACCGAAATTTTTATTCGGTACGATACAACAAAGTACTGTGAATGTTGAATCATGCAATTTTGAGCTTTTTTGTCAATGAGTTTTTCATGCTATTACTAATGCTCTGTGAAGGCTGCACCCATGAAAGGATGCATTTGAGGATTTGGTTTCAAATTCATCAAAGCCTTAAAGGCGAAATTCATCAGGATCTATGCTTGTTCAAACATGAAATGATGATCCGTTGAAGCAAATGTCAGATTTATAATTGCCTACTCCAAACCAATTTACGCAAAGGATTATGCTTTATTCAAGCACCGGTTAGCTAATTGCGAAGGGGAGGCATCCGAATCTTGAAATTAATTACTTCAACGACCGAACTTGGTTACATAAAAATATGTTCAGTTCTCAATATTTGCACTGTCTCCGAATCAAGCAAGCTACCAAATTATCCAGATACTTAGGCTCTGTGCTAATGAGAAGCACCAACTACGGGACTTGATCGAATTTTAGATGGTTTCTCCTGTAGATTTCCTAATTAATCTCTCTGAGCTCTTTCCCGATCGAGTCAATTTCCGGATCCAAATCTGATTCATAAATGCAATTAAATTCCATCCTACTCCAATTTAGTACTCCCACCCTCGCGCTATTTACTACATTTTACTACTATCCAGGTCTTCAGTGAGCTCAGCAGCTCTGAGTTTAGCTCCGGAAGCTTTTCATCTCTTCAAACCACACGCTCTATCGCTGGTTGGACAAGATATAGCGCAAGCCCCGCCCCCTTCTCCGCCGGGGCTCCCGCCCCCTGGAAAGTGGAGATTCTCCGGACTCTCATCCATTCTTCTGACTGACTTCAAGGTCGGCCACTCCCCTCCTAATCGAAGGAAATCAATGATGGCCGCGATGAAAAGACAGTTGTACCTGCTCCTCGGTGAGTATAAATATAGTTTTTTTCTGTTATTTTCTTTCCCATGTATACTGTAGTTTACTGTCACGGTAGCTCCTTGGAAAAAAATCGATAATTGCAGTGCTGATGCTCCTGCTCGTCCTGTGCTTGCATACTGTGGAGGGACTTCGAGGAGCGCTGTTCAGGACCGGCAGGTGAGGGTGGAGTACGGTAGATTACTGTAGGCGCGATATACTATTGCTGCTGGCCCTTGTTAACTACGGTAGGGGAGCAGAAAACAAAATATTACTGTATGCTGTAGTAGATGCAAGATAACTTGAAGTTGGGATGAGATTTGAAGCGGAACGACTAGGGTAGATGGTTGAAGATTTAGGTTTGTGCATATCTAATAGGTATCGAAAACTAATGCATGTTGTAGTTTCATAGGGCAGTTACTACTCATTCCTGAGAAATACTGATCCCCTACACAGTCCGTAGACACAATACTTCTTCGCTGAACTTTACGCCTTATGAATAGGGGCCACAAGCTCCGCCCACTTTGGTGTGACACGATTTCGCCCAAAAGCGAGACAGGGAGGGCACAAGGTTCATTCTCAATCAAATCTCTCGTTCTCAACTGCTATGGATAGCTACTGTGGTACTCTATCGATTGAGCACTGCCCAAAATGTGCACAGCATCACTAATTAGATAAAATTTGCATATAAAAGAAGGGAATAGGTCGTTTTGACGGGTTGCAGTGTGAAAGTTTTGTTTGGGCAGTAATTTTCTGACTAATTACAATATTTTAGGATTTTTAGAGAAAAAATTAGAATTTTAGCATTTTTCCCTGGCTTGTGCCCTCTTGATTTGTGCGAGCGGGGGGAGGCGAGCGAGAGGGCGGGGGGAGCGAGAGAGACACACGCAAATTAGGCTCCGCCCCTTTCCCTCTCGTCTCGCCTTTCCCTCCTCTCCCCCAGTGAGTTGCGCGCGTACTTCTTAGGCTCTAGCGCGGCTCAGCGACAAGATATCGACAAACGGTAAAAAACATGATATTATTGGGTCCATGAGGGATTGTTGGAACATATTTTTTACCTCATTGTGTAAAATCGGCTATCTGCGTTGTGGCCCCTACTTATGAAGTACCTTTGTTCATGATCTCTCTTCTGAAAAGCGTGAAAACATCTTGCCATCGCACAATAATTGCTGTGAAGAATTCGTCTTTTCATTCAGCGTATTCTCTCACCGGTCCGAGTGATGAGGGAACACTCCAAATGAAGAGGCAATTTCTTCATTATGAAAGCCCATTTTTGAATCAGAGATCCTTTAGTTGTCGAGTTGATGAGGCCAAAAGAAGATAGAAACATTTCGAGAAACATGCGCACACAAAGTATCCCGAAAAATGATGCAAAAAGTTGTGGTGATTATCTGGGGGATTTCGATGTTGAGGAATTTCCGTTGAGAAACTGAGGATACGTTCACGTAAACATTCCGATGGATTTAAAATTCCAGAAAGTATATTTTTGAAATGCTCTTTCAGATCTGGAAGTGCCACATCGTACCCGAATGCACGCATCAATGTGAGAATTTCTTCTTTTTTATTTATCTTCGTCTTAATTAATTACCATAATTACGGTTGTAATAACACTCTAGCTTCCACCATTCGTCTAGTTTCTGATGTTTACAACGCTATTCCCTAATAGGCGAGCAAAGTATCCTTGGATGAAAAACAAATATGGGAAGAAAGCATTTTCGAGAGCTCCCTATGGCTTGCCAGACATCTCCGGCGAAAAGTGTATTTCGAAAGAAATCGATGTTTCTAGTATAGCGAAAGCCCTCAAAACGCCTCACGGCCACGCAGGATTACCAAGTGCAGGCTTCAACTTTAATCATTTCGTTTGTGAAATCTCAAGGGTGCGCTGAAATTCGAGTTGGGCTTCTGATTAGAGCAGAATTCGCCTCTTCATTCAGCGTACTCCCTCACCGGTCAGAGTGCTGAGAGATCACGCAAAATGAAGAGACGGGATCTCTGACCTGCTTCTGATTTCAATTCTCTCCTGACATTCAGTAGTAGTACGAGTTCAAACAACGATGGCATTAGGACGATAACATCTCTCAGCTCAACAAAAGAACTGACATCCATTCATTCATTCCGAGTATGTGAGATACATGTTAGCCGTACTCCATAACCTTGTGATCACTGATAGAGACTAGCGAAACAACCATAATGCAGCGATAATTTCTCAGTTTTCCCTCAGAATTCCCTATTTGCTCCTATAATCCTGTAATCCGACCACACTAATTGTAAAAACTACCACCGTATTCAAGTTGAGCTGAAACTCACCCTGATGCACCCACCCCCCCCCCCCCCCAAACATGCTACATGACCGTGAGATTATTGCTCATCCCAATCTGCTCCTATAATCCACGAATCCGCGCCATAGCGGAACCCACTAACAAGCGCATTCGTAACCGTATCCGGGTTGGCCTGAATCCCGGATAATGTTGTCTAATCCGTCCGAGGTGGTATGAAACCCCACACTACACTCCCGGAACCCTTTTGTAGAGGTGACTCACAATTCCCAATAATCTCAACACCCTCAAGAATATTCCAAGCGAAACCGGGTTGATCTGTAAACCCGACACATCGCGCACGGAAAAATTGCGTTGAACAAGGAAGTATTGCGATTGCGGAAGAAGGGGAAGAAAGATAAGGGCCTCTGCGTCATTAGAGAAATCGGAAAATCGAGGTCGATGATGAGTGCGTTTTTTCTTCATCGCAGACTCTGCCCTTGTTATGCCTAGTTTCTCTGCTTCATAGTTACTTGGGGTGTTTACTTAGTCCTAGGATACTTGTGAGCGTGAAGATGGCGGGAGATATCTGCGTCATTGAAGTATTTTGGAAATCTTTGTTAAAAAAGGGTGATTTTTGTGGCCTTGTTAAGCTGCTTCATGGTTACTTCGACCTATACGATACTTTCTGTGCATGGATATTCAAGCCACATCACTCCATACACCCACGTACCGAACAATTCACTGGCTCTCTTATTTCACACACTCTCTTCCGTTCTCTGACCTCATAGAGATCATGGGAACTCGAGAGCAGGGGCTGTAGATATCCCACGAATGCATCTAAGGAATCGCACAGCTGTAGTATTGCATTGTCTATCCGGGGAACAATACGGTATTCAACCCTCTCTATTGTTCCCGTGGAGCGCCCCCAAGCTAATGACGACTGCGCGATAAGTGTAGAGAAAGCGAATAAGAGTAGGGGAATAACCCCCGAAGCATACATCCACACAGAAAAGTTCCCAAATTCTGTGCAAAAAAAATGCCTGCACAAGAATCTCCGAAAAGCTGTATTTGAAACTGTTCGAAATTCAGTCGAAATTCAAGTGTCCACAGAGATTTGGTTCTCGTATCGTAAGGATAACTCCTCCCCTAATAAGATGTTATTGCAGTCCGATCCTATGTATGCGGCCTACTATCGTCTGGCACGCCGCTACAACGATGGTCCGCTCTATTAACCATCTGAGGACACCCCCTAGGGCTGTATGGATCCGTCTCTTCACTACTCGTACTCTCTTCGTTGAGAGCACTAGGAATGAAGAGGTGAATTCTTACACCCTCACAGTCCACGTCTTCCCGTTGACCTTCTCCTCCCGTCTAGTCCCACCCCGATCTCATTCTCTCCCTCTCTCTCCATGGAACACCGACACAGCCACCCCCCAATTATCTCGATTTCTCTTGATTGTACTAGAATGGAATGAACTCTTATGTTATCACATTGCGTTTTCCCTTGAAATCATGCAGAAGGAAAACGCGTCTGAAGGTGTAGTATTTCAAACAATCATATCATTTATTCAGTTATGCAATCCTTTGGCATACTTCAGTATTCAAGATCCAGAAAACTATATATTATGCGCAACGAAAAAAGTGAGGTGTTTTATGACGACAATCACCGATGGGAACAAAATCTTCTATGGCAGGGGTATACTGTATCGGGAATCTATACGGTAGTGTGTTGCACACAATTCTTGAGGTGAGCAAAACTGTTAAAGCTGTCATGCGATCAAATTGCCCAGAAATAGCTAAGAGTGAACAAAAGTACCAAAATCTATCACAACATTCCAAAATCTTAAGCTACAAAATCGAGCGATGAAACCCTAGTGATTATGCACAATCTTACCAGTTACAAAACAACGAGAGAATACGGTAAACAAGTCAGTTGTCGATCAGCAAATCTCCTCCTCTAGCACTCTACCGTATCCGATCGTGTGCATCTCCTGGTGGTTCGATCTCCAAACGTCGGCGCGCTGCACGCCGGGCGTGTGGCAGTAGCAGGCGTAGTCGGGGTCCGCGCCGCCCGCACCGGGGCGCGCCGTGGGCGTACGCGCGGCCGGACAGTGAGCCGCGTGCGACGCGGCATCCGCGGACGCGCCAGAAGCGCCGCCGTACTTGGCGCGCCGCGCCACCAGCGACTCCTCCGACGACGACAGGTCGCACGTGAAGATCTGAATCGACAGTATTATCGATTTTCCCGAGACCCCTACCGTACTCGTTACTCACTTCAGATACGGTATTACAAAACACAAAAATGCATGCGATTGTGTGTCACATCACTACTAAACTAAACGGCCAGTGGCATTGTATGTCTCTCTCATTTGTCCATGATCTCACTCATTACTGCAATCGTGTCACAGCATCACTACACAATCACTACACTAAACATCGGCTATCCGCACACACAACTCGCTTACCGAATCCCAGGCGGTGGTGGTCCCGTAGTGATGATTATCTCCGAGTATCGATCGACCGGCTACCGTACCTCAGAGGTCGGTCCGCAGAATGCCCGCGAGCTACAAACGGAAATCAAGCGTAGGGAGAAACTAAAATTAGGAATAACTACAAATTAGAAGGGTGGCGCACAGCCAGGTATAACGAATTGCAACAGAAAAGCTGGCTGGCGCTGCTGCGTGCGATTAGCTCGGGCGACCTTTCTCTCAAACCACAACACCACGACACTACACGACGAATTTTTTAGGTAGATCAAGGAAAATTGCTACTGACCCCGTTGGTGATCGGCGGGGGCGGCTGCTTTCGTGGCGCGCCAGCGTTGTTGTTAGCGCGGTCCGAGTGTGCTGGCGCACCGCCGCGTCCGCTCGTCGGCTGCAGGGGCGCGCGCGGCGTGAGGTCCTCGTCCGCGCCTGGCGCGCCAGTAGTAGGCGTGTGCGCACCGCCGCGTCGAACGGAAGGAGGAGAGGACGGACCTGCAGGAAGGTCGATTGCGTCGAAATTTTCATTTACTGAGTCACTGCCTACAATACAACGCTCACCAAACGAAAGACTTTTTTTGATTTCACTCTGAAACTCAACATCACTGGTGCCAAAAATAATACTAAAAGTGCAAAAAGTTCAGATTTAGATTCAAATCGAGCATAATGCGGAAAATTTCCCATTTCCGCCGGAAATGGATGCATCAAAACAGGCAGCTCACTACGAAATTCATGTTTGCATTTTTCTTCAGGACTCAAGACACCATCGGAAGAAGACCACATGCCGTCTCTTTGCCATATCCGTGAAATTCAACTTCGCCATCTTTCGGCACTTGCGAAAACGACAAACCAGGCGCTTCTTCCATGCCCCATTTCCCTCAAATTTCACCAATCAACGGCCATCATCTTTGCAATGCCAGATCGATGTAGGGCAGAGTAGATGGACAATTTTCTAACCCGGCGCTTCTAGCACTCAAATCTCACCAGTCAACGGCCATCCCCTCTGCGTGGTCAGATCGATCGGGCTGATGTAGTCGCGGCCCGTGTAGATTGACGAGGACAGCTTCCGCGCCTGCTCCTCCTCACGCCTCGCTCTGAAAAAAGTACTGCGATTTCTCGTCTCGTATGAAACTAGAAATTGATAGGTAACATAACAACAATAGTTATCTAACATTAAAAAAAACTGATTCTCAAACTCTTCATTCAGCGTTATTTCAAGCCAAGCTCAGTGCATTCTAAGAGTCTTCACTATTCGAAAATGCTGAGCCGTTCATGATTCTCAAGAGTAAGTACAATATAAATCACTTGCCTGGACACGGAGCGCGGCGTGGTCGCGCCGCTCCGGGCGCTGGTGGGCGCGGGCGACACGCCCTCGCGGCGCGCGCGAGACCGCTCGTGCGCTGCGCGCAGCTCCTCACTGCTCTGCCGCCGGGGCAGCCCTGAATACGAGATAAGACCGAATAAGACAGCATAAAGTGATAAGTACATCTTTCGAAGGATCGAACTACTTAAATCGGAATATGAGAATATCAATGCTTTTGTGAAGATATTTAAACACAAATGTTCAACTTTTCCATGACGCGCATCGTTTTCGAGAGAATTGATTTGGTGAGCCTAGAAGAATTCGAACTATCTCAATCGAGTGAATAAAAAGTGATATCTTGATTAATTTCCTTTCCTATCAAAATCCACAGCCGTCAAGGTATTTGTAGCAATGGAGAAACTCAAATCCGGCCGTACCTGATCTCGACTGCCTTCCTCCTTCTCCTCCTCTTCCCTCCCCTTCCTCTCCTCCCGTTCCTCCCAACGATTGCGTCGAGTCCGTCAGATGGATGGGCACCCGGTAGATGCGGTCGCCGCCGTGCGTAAACTCCGGCCCCGGCTCTCCGCCGCCAAACACCCGTCGTCGCTCCATTGACGAGTGTGAGGCGTACCGGGCGCTTTGCGAACCTGAGACAGAATTCTTTAATCACCGCTATTCCTATAAACAGTTCGATGTTTCACCATTAGCCATAAATGGGCGCGATTACAGTTACATCATTACATGCGCCTCACACAGTGATGAGCGTTACTCTCCAACCACAGGTTGTTCGAGGGCACAAGGAGATGCATTCTGGGGGTACAGAAGTGAAAAATCGATATTTTTCGGGGATGCATGGTCTAACCAGGGGTCCGATCGCGGGGGTACTCCCCAAATTTGGGGGTCGCTCATCACTGGCCTCACACATACATCTATAGCAAACCCTAATTCCGAGCGATTCAAGAAACATCGATATCAGCAAAAGCTGTGACGAAAACGGGGATCGTGCATTTCACCCATCATTCAAGCAACATCGATTCACGAAACTTTCTTTCCAGCATGAATATCAGCTCACCTCCGCTATCATGCCGCGCCCTCGCGGCGGCTGGCGCGCGCGCCGAGTACGCGCCACTCGCGGCTCCCCGCTGCTCCTCGCCTCCACACTCCATCTCCTGAAAGGATATTGGATACAGGGTACGGTAATTATATTGATTGTCTCCATTTCCTTGTTTTTATCACACCATATTCAGGAACAGTACATTAGCGGATTAATGTTAGCGTTGTGAACACAATTCATCCTTAATTTGTTCAAACAATATTAGAGCTGAAAAACTCAACTCTAATATTGTGTGTGTTTCATGTTTCACACGCGGCACAAAGCAAACGCGTTTCTAAAAAACTGATAACTTCAGGGTGTTCTGACCAATACCAATATAAAATAAATAGAATTACCGCGCTCAATGCAGTTATCAATGCAGCTACTACTGCATTCTAATCTAATAATTATTGAAACTATCGTTACCGGGATCAATACCACCACCGTATCCCTCATCTACCGTACTCACATCCTCACTGAAGCGGACGCTGCAGCTGCTGCTGCGACTGCTGCACGCACTCCTCCGCTCGCGCACCGTCTCCCGCTCCTCGACCACTCTCCTGGTCACCTGCCCGGACGGGTCGACGCAGGTCGTCTCTGGAAAAGTGCGCGTCAATCGTGGTTAGCTCCGCCCACTTTCAAGAACGCGTGAAAAAGTGATATCATTGGTCCTCGCCACTTCTCTGTTTCACGTCGCATACACAGTCATGATTCGGTAAACATGCACGATATAATATCGGTTAGGTTGCATCTAATCCAATAACTCATCAGAGCTCACTTACCTGCTACAAACTACATACGATATGCTAAGCGACATATTCATTCTCTCTTTCACCGGATTCACAAAGCCGTTAGAGAAGTATTCCGACTAATAACGATACGAATACTGCATAATATTTATTTGAAAATCATTCGCCCACAGTGGTATTGCCCGGCAAATGCACGATATTTCATCCACACGCCTACCACAATGTAATGCAACTGAAACTATTTCTTTTTCTGTTTCACTCGATTCACATAGTCTTTAGAGAAGCATTGCCATATCAAATCGAAAAGAGGGAATAATAATAAAAATATATAACTAAATAACGGACCAGTCGTCGTCACCGACGTCCTCATCACTTTCCCGTTTCACGTCACTCACAAAGGAATTACTCCGCAACGCCGATGATAAATTGCCTACCCGGTCACCCAATAACTAATTAAATGCGATATCTAGCGCTATCTACTTAACCAAAACATTTTGTGTTTCACATGATTCACAGAGCCGTTAGCGAGCTAATGTGGACAATATCAATTCGGCCGGTGTTTCCTTATATCAAAACATAATTATATTCGTAATTAATAAACACTGACCAGTCGTCGTCACCGACGTCCTCATCACTTTCCCGTTTCACGTCACTCACAAAGGCATTACTCCGCTACGCCGATGATAAATTGCCCACCCGGTTGAACGTCACCCAATAACTAATTAAATGCGATATCTTGCGCTATCTACTTAACAAATACATTTTGTGTTTCACATGATTCACAGAGCCGTTAGCGAGCTAATGTGGACAATATCAATTCGGCCGGTGTTTCCTTATATCAAAACATAATTATATTCGTAATTAATAAACACTGACCAGTCGTCGTCACCGACGTCCTCATCACTTCCTCCGGCAGCAGAGATTCTGAGGCCAACGATGACGTCATCGGGTCGAGTATCGATCGACTGCCACTGTCGACGATACCGTACTGATTGTTAATGGATGACGTCATCGAGGGAGGAAGGGAGCCGTTCTGCAACGAATACTTGGATACGATAGAGCAGGGTACGGTATTGCTATCGAAAAAAAAATCCAACTATGTCAATTCATAGCATGGGCATCAAACTGCAACAAGCCAATATGTAACTATTACTCTTCGTTTTGGGACTTTCACGCTGTTCTCTGACAGGTAATACCACTCATCTGATTTGTGTTATCCCTATCAAATCGATAATCTACTGTACCACGAGCGGGATGCCTGGGGAGACTACCGTAATCGGGCTGGCGCGTCGATCTCGCAACGGGTCATTGTCCTGCAAAGAAATCGATGAAGTACAGTAACCTGAGGTGAGAACGGAATTTGGAGTGAAGGTTGTGAAGCGATGCAAACGTCATAAAATCGGTCATCGAATTGAGGTTGAGCTTTAGTGTACCCAATGAAACACAAGCGTCATTTCTAGAAAACAGCAGAGACAAGCCACGAAAAATCAATACTCATACCCTACCTTAGCTTCGAACTACCGTACCTGCACCAGTCAGGTACAAATAATCAATAATGAGCTACCGTAATCCCTTCATTACAGTACCTGCACCACAGTCGGCCGCTGGACCGTCTGCGTGCCGCGGTCCTCGCTCGAGTCACGCTGCAGCCTGCGAATTATCGATTTATCGAATACTGATCATTTTCGCGTCTTCAATATACTGAATAACAGTCAATGACACTGAATACCACCCGCTTTTGTCTGCTTTTTCATGTTTTTACATGAAACAGCGTTTATAAAAAGGAAATTGCATTTCTAATTCGGCACCACATTTCGGTTTCACTCGCGGCATAACTGTACTTGTTGAATCAATTGAATGGTGAATCTTGGTGGACAGTTTGAAACAAATTCAATAATAGTCAACAGTTTTACAGTCCGATCATTTGTTTTGTACCGTTATTGCTGTTCCAATAATTACGCTAGATTCCCATGCTGTTTTACGTTTCACTCAGTCCCCATAAGCCCCGCCTTATTGAATTCAATGATTTCTGTCGAAGAGACGACACCTACAGTTTAAATGTTTCACATGTTCACCAAAAGCCCTGTCTGCTTGAATGCAGCGATTCCTGAAGTAGTAACGGTCGAAATAAAACTCCAACCAACCTGCCGGGCGATTGCTCGCACTTCCTCAGATCGACGTCGTATCTGGCTACCGTACTCCTCGCCTCTTCCTCCGTCTTCCGCGTGGGACCATCTCCCGCCGCTACCATACCACGTTCCTCGCTAGGAGTCCGCTGCTGTTGCGGCGGCGGCGGCCGACGCACTTTCGGGCCATCCTGCAACCGGAAATATTGAGTTTACAATAATAATGACAATAATAACTCGAAATATAAACAAACAACAGTCAGTGTGAATAGGCTATTATCGCTTATAGAAGCAAGAGGTCCACATAGAATTATGGTAGCCCACCCTATTCAACTTTTGTACAATTCGTGAAACTCAAAATTCCCGTGCGCGATTAACAATAAAACAACAAATTTATCATAGCCCCACCTCGAAGCCGTCGTCTTCCGGCTTCACAATCGTCGCATGGCGCGCGTTGCCGAGGGGGCCGCGGGCGGTCGGACGGGCTGCTGCAGGTGCTGCAGCGCCGCTCGCTGGGGATACTGTGGCTGCAAATCAGCCATTTGTTCTCGAATGGCTTATTCACGATGTCATCAAACATTAGTAAGCTGTAGTAAATTTGGCCTATTTATGAAGCTCAGAAGCACAGGGAAAACAGAAAATACCAAATCATTCCTGGGCATACTGACGCTGATAATTAATATTTAGATTTTTTTCAAATAGGGGTATCCATCTCACAGCAAACTAGTGTGAGGCGTCACCCCTCTGGCCCATTCATACAGCTCAAAAGAATCGGGGAAATAGGTTTGACGAGAGTATTTACAGGAGATGCTATCGACACAAATTTGTGAATGATTGATTGGTGAATTAGAACTCGCATTCCAGTAAAATCGTTTCGAGCACAAAACACAGATTTTCGAGGGCCGGGAAATCCGAAACTGCCAGAGCCGGCAATCTTACCGTTGTGCGCCGGCGTCGTCGTCGTGTGGTCCCCACTGGTGCGCGCCGGCGCCCTACCGTTTCCCTGCAATGCACACCATAATTAAAATGTTATTTTCAAATTTTGAAAAAAAAACCAATATTGCACTACATTCAAATACATTTGTCTACGCCTATTTCTGCCTATCGCCTATCACAATGATGCTAGAGCACTAACTAAATGGAGATTCCTATCTAATCGTACCTTCCGCATGCATTTCAGCACTTTTGATCGGATCCTTCTCAGAAGCACTCGGAATCCGTTCTAGTAATTCTATATTCATTTAATAGCTCTAAGTGTGGTAAATGATCGTTTCTTTCATTAGCCTGCTGCCCTCTTATCGCTTCTCCTCATAACACGGCCCATCACACTCGTTTCAAACCCGACGCTCCTACCACCCATCCCCCCTCAACCTACCTGACTGCCTCCTCCTGGTCTCTGCGTGGGCGGTGCGGGCGAGGGCGACTTGCTGCCCTTGGCCGGCTTGTTGATCGCCGCGTACAGCTGCTGCTGCGCAGGTTGAGATGATCCTGAGAGGAATATCGATCAATGGGCTACCGTAGTCCACTATACTGTACCGCCAACGATACGATTGCTCAACCACCACTCAACTAACTGAAAAATCACCTCGCCTCTGCCTTTTCAGTTGTACACTTATTTTACAGCGATTAAACAAAAATTAATTAAACAAACATACTTCACCAACTAGCAAATGTTGTGATTCACCATTCCCACTAAATACGTTGTCCTTGGTTTGCGCCAATAAATTGCACAAATCACACAAGTTAAAAAAAATTACCAATGCGTGTTCAAATGTTTCCAAGTTCGTGAACCTTTTGTGTTTCACCATCTCCACTAAAGGCCCACTCTCTACTAGCATCAATAAGTTTGAGGCGTGAGTGCTACCACCAAAACGATACCTACATCAGAGAAAGCTACCCACCTGTCGACCTGCCTGGCGACAGGCCTGCGGCGGCAGCTGCTGCTGCCTGCAGCGCGTTCCGGTCGGGGATGGGCGAGGTGGGCGGGAGGGGCGGCGGGCCTGTCGCCCCCGACCCGGGCGTGCCCGTGTCGACGGCGAGTTGCTGACGCGCCGCCGGTGCGTCATCCACGCTCTCGTACAAGCGATCGCTGCCGCCGATCGTCGAGTAGTAGTGCTCGCGGCGCGCGCCTCCAAGCGTTGGTGCGCCAGGCGCGCCGCCAGCGGGCGGCGGCAGCCGCTGTTCGCGCTCCAGACGCGCACGAATCTGCAAGTTCGAGCGCTATCATTATCATTGCCGATATCGGGAACACAACTCTTGATTTCGACACCGCAACATTAAAACATTTTGCGATGCACGCACCTTCTATGTTACACTAATATTATAAGGACGCAAGAACAGGTCAACTGGCAATGGGTCGTAGGTGTTCATGTCAAACAATAAAATAATATATTTTATGCCTGCCACCTTGCCAATAAAGACAGTAGAGATTTAGGGATTATCATGATCAAGGAAATCCCTAAACGCCCAGATGAACCAATTTTTTCTAAATACAAAAATACAAATCGTCTCCCCTACAATAATGTTTCGGTCAAAAGTCTCCTCTCATTAACTGATTACCCACTACCTAGTTAATGGCCTCGAAAAATTAATCATTCGTGAAAAATCGATACCCACCGCCTCCGCTATCTCCCTCACATTAATGAATCTGCCAGCTGTTTCATCTTAATATCCCCGATAAATCAATAATCGATATTTACCGTCTCCGCGGTCTCCCTCACCGTAATGTACCGGTAGGAGGGGTCCCTCGAGGCGATCGATTGCTCGTCGTCCCCATTGTTGCCGTTGGCGTCGCGATTGTTGTTGCCGTGAGGGGGGCCACCACCGGCGGCGGCATGACCGAAGACTGAGGGGGCTGGAATGTCATACATTTGTATTATCCATTGGGTGATGGGGTGGTAAAAAATAATATGGGGCTGTAAGGTATTAATTCGAACATACATTTTTAAAAAAACTGCGTCAGCTATGTTTCATTCACTTTTTAAGGTAAAAATTATGACACTTCCCCCAAAAAGAGGTAAATTTATTGTAATTTCTGGTCAAAAATCGGTGAAATGCTTCCCTGATTCATTCATGTTTCATCGGAATTATAGGTGATCGAGAAATAACATAGCCTTATTGGAATAGCTCTGGGCCCGAAAAAAACATATATATGATTCATCACAACTTAGCAGTCAGAAAATATACTTTCCAGTTTTTTGTAGACAACGACGTACTCTCACCCGCTACACTCACGTTTCACAACCATCTCAAATAATATAATAATCTTCCTTTGCGATTCGATTCGTGCAGCTTGCGCAAAAAAAAAGAACTAGCTTTGTCATTAACCTGCTCCTCTCATCTACCCCACCTCCACTCGTCTATGCCCCCCCCCCACCCAGGACTACTCCATATCAATTCTGCCGCAACAACCCAAACAATAATCAATATCTACCGCAACCAACCTGCACCGTACTCGTCCCTCCGCTGTTCCCGCTCTCCTCCTCCAATCGTCGATCCGACTCGCGAACCGGGCAGGCCCGCGAGAGAGGCAGCCGGGTGATTGACTGAACGACAAAGTAATTAAACAGGCAAGAGCATTATGCAACCTGTATCAGCTATATCAGTTACTAAAAATAATTATACGAAAGTATGGCAATATCAAATTAGGAAATTTCCATCACAATCCCTCATGCTTGGATGGACAGCGAAACGCAAATCGGCATGATTTAATTCGTACACGTTTTCACCACTCACAATATTTATTTCAACTCAAATGTCGTTTAGGAAACCGATCTGAATTGTAAATTTAAGCTGCAATCGATTTTTACCAAGACCATGAAACACAAATGATCTTCGCTGTTCCGTTCGACCTAAGATTCCCTTCATTGTAGAAAGTTTTTTTTTCAAACACCTAACTCAGCATGACCAAACCCTTTCCGTACCATAGACTCTTACAAGGGCCGTGAAACTTAAATCTCCTCTAGATTCCCTCACCATCGCTTTTCTCCTCTCCGCCCTCCCGCTCCTCCCAGGTGCGCTCGCCAGAGGCGCTCCGGCGAATCTGCAATGCAGCAGGGTATTTTAGCGATTGGAGAACGAGTTGTCAGGGATCAGGAAATCAGGAGATAGAGCGGCATAGCCTATCATCAAATATTTCCTCGAAAAAAACATGAAAAGCAGCCAATGGAACAGAAGGAGATAGATATGAATTCATACGAATGGAAAATGAACAAACATTCTAGACATCTCCCACTCCGAAATACATCGTAAGCGTGAAACTCAGACATCGCAACCACGGAACACTGTTGTTGAAATCCGCTTTAGAAGAGCGATTTCACTCAAGCACTTTCCCGAATGACCCGAAAGATAGAAGGTGAAACACACAAATTGAAGACTGAATCAATCAATAGCTCCTGGGCCCAAGTGTCGACTACCGTAACCCAAGGTGCACACCACCACTGCACCCTTCACCACACCACCACCTCCTGCTCGTGTACTGTCCACTGCCAGCGGTCGATGTACCAGTCCGATGAGGCCTATTGCATCATCGATAGGCAATTTTTTGATGGCGAGGCACATACTTATTATACTTTTAGTAGACATACAATCAGCTGGAAATCGATGACATTTTAACCATTATCGAAACTTATTTCAGGCAAATGTTTTCTGTAGTTATTGACGACACCGATGACATCATCCCCCCCTATCGACACCTACGGTACCTTCGAGTACAGGTGGTCCAGCTCGCCGTCGACGTCGTCCGATCCGCGTCCGGCGCGGCCGTCTGGCTTCACGCGCGCGTAGCCTGAGGAACAAGATAATTATTGAATGTAGGAGCTGTCATATTACATTGCTTGTTCAAGTAGGCCTATGCAGACTGCTAGAACAATGATAAGCACCGTTCCTCAAATTACAGACACAATGCTGGTCGAGCTTTAAGGTCATACAACACTTATCGGGGCCAATATTATCGATCGCATACGCAGCCGTGGAGGGAATTATCTATTTTCATCAAACTCAACGCTCGACCAGCATTGGTTGCACTACTGATGCGTTGTCAAATTTGTGAAACACAATAATTGTAGGCCATTTTTTCAAGTTTTAGTTTTTTTAGCTTACGGTAACCACTCGACTACGGTACCTGGATCATAGGCGCTGCTCGAGTCGCCTCCACTGTTGCCTCCTGAGGGACGGACTGCGGCGCGAGGTCCGGACGCGATCGAACTGCAAATAATATTTGCAATGTTGTGCAAAACAGTTTTTTGATTAACTTCTGCCTAAAATTCATTATAAACTTGCCAACCCTTTTCTCGCCGCTCTTACCTGTACGGATCCTCGCTGGCCGTCGGGCCATACAGCTGGCTGGCGCTCTGGTACGTAGGGTCGGCCGATGGCTGTAATTAAAATTTATAATAATATAATAAATCATAAATATAATTCACATTGTTCTTCGAAAGGGAGCAATACGATCAGTTTACTAGTTTTGAGGAAACAACTTCCAAGAAGAATCAAATCATTAGCCGAATTCAGACTGTTCAAGTAACGATGAAACATGAATGAATGCGCAGACCGACAAATCGAAGGATGGTTGTGTACCCTCAACCTACCTGTCGCTATCCAATTGTCAACCGTACCCTCGGCTACTACAACATTATCCATCTGCTATCACCCACCAACCAACAGCCAGTCCCGAATTAAAAACATCTACCGTACCCATACTCCCTCATTCCTGCTCCAATCACTACCATAACCAAATCAATAGCTCTACCGTACCCTCTGTTCCTGCTTCCGTATCTCTCCTCCTCCCGCTCCTGCTGCTCCATTCGCCGTGGGCGGCGTCGTCCGCTTGAACTGTGGGTAGTCGTAGCGGCGCGCTTGCGGACCCACCTGTGAATGGGGGAAAATGGATAGGGGAGGTCCGTCCATAGACGACACAAGCTTTACAACCCGGGTATGTGTAGAGGCAGTTCATGAAGAACATGTTTCAACTAGGGAAGGGGAAAATTGGTTAGGAGCGGTCAACCCCAATACCCGTTTCCCATCCTATGTCGGGAAGGACATTCAGATTTCAGATGCAACAAACAGACCAGCGACAGTTACGTTTCAAAGGTATGTCATATAGGTCGGTTGGGGAATCCCTTCGTTTGTCCGAGGGTAATGGTTTGAAAAAATAACGTGTGAGCCGCGCTAGTTCCCATTCCGTACTCAAATATTAATAGATCCACTACCGTACCCCTCCCTACCGTACTCACCCTCGAGTACAGCTGATCGATATCGTCCTCGTAATCAATCGTATCGTACGTTCCGGTAGGTCCCTCCTCGCCACCGTCCGCGTACTCAATGTCGTCTCGGGCCACCGATTTGGCTGGAACAAAATCGATAATTTGCGAATGACAGGGTTACTGTAATCATGCCCGGTAAGTTACTGAAACGTAGTACAGAATACGGAAGTCCAATTTAATAGCAAAATGAATATTAATTGGAATTCATCCACAATCAATTATTAACGAAACCATCAATGACATATCATAGTGCACATACATCGCACTTACTCCACGCAAGACTACCATCTCCTAGTCAGTTGCTTTGAAAACTAAAAAAACCCACTAATCGTTCATTAACCTCTACACCGTATCCTACCGTAGGGCCTATTTCATATTACCATACCTCTCTTATCGATCTGCGCGTACAAGGCGCTAACTCCGTCGCCCTCGTCGGCCGGGATGGGAGGCAGGGCACGCGGCGGATGGTGGTGGATGGGCGCCGAGGTGCGCGGACCGAACGCGGAGGAGGAGGTCGACTGGAAAGGGTAAAATTAGTGTAGAGCTCGGTATATGGGGAGGCCCAAATGTAAAAAAAAACATGAATTTCCATTATCAGCTTACAAGGTCTCCGAACTTTCACATTACTGGTCTTCTCTTCACTCTAAGAATCAGGAGACTATGAGTACGTGAAAAAATAGGGTGATCAATGAAGCCAGATCAAAATGCAGAAGCAAAGATGATTTTGTGGAATATTCCTACATTCGGTCATGTTTGTAATCACTATTGTTTCGAAAAACAACTAGTCATTTGCAAGTGAACAATGAATGGATAATATCGAGTGATGATCAATAATCATTCAAACGCGGCGATAGGTTATAAAAAAAGTGATGAAACATCATTCCGCAGTTGAAGCTATGTTTCACTGAGCAACTATTGAATCGTACAATGACAGTGCGAATTGGGTAATGCACACCATAAAAAAAGTAAATAATAATAATAAAATAATATTATGATTACCTTGCTGGCTGGCTGTGAGTGCCTCTCGCCCGTGTGACCATTTCCGAAGCGGAAGTTGACTCTGGATAAAAACTCCTTACGTTTTTACTTACGCTCCTTACTCCTTACTCCTTAAAACTCCTTACGTTCCTTACTCGCTAGAATTGCATCCCATAATAACCTCCTAAAAATCCAAATTTTAGGTCATTCAAGAACTCCATCAGCCTATAACACACCGACGTTCAAAGGATATGAACCTCGGCAGATTTCGGTTTCAAGCTCCAAAAATAAAGCCAATTTAGGGGACGACCACCGTTGCAACGCAATTTGCAATTATATCTAGGAAAATAGAGTTTTCAGCTCCATTACTAGATATTCTCATAATGCGACTCAACAGAAGGAAACCAAAAGCAATCAAAGTAAGGTGTTCCGGGACAATTCCTGTTTCAAGCTTGGTAATAATAACTAAATGGGCGAAAACTAACCGTGGCGAGGTCGGATCGTCCGCGGGGATCACTCCATAAGCCTCCTCGAGGTCTTCCTCTCTCAAAATTTAATTTTATTAAATATTATTATATGATTCTGTCGCTTTACAATCATCAAATGCTATACACCGCATTACTATTCACTACTGATGATTGGGATGTGAAATATGCACTTCTAGGCTGCTTGAAACAGCGAACAACCGGCAGGGTTACACTGTTCCAGGATAAATAGGCGTTTAGTCTAGGCTCGGAATTGAAACCAGATGGCTTGAGCATTTGTTCATCGGCTAACTATTCATGCCTGATTTCGTACACTGTAACAGTTGAAACACAAAAAAAGCAAAATCATCGGCATTTTACAACTCATTCACCATCAGCACTACCCTTATTGTTAGCTATTTTACCAATTCACAATATCCTAACCTACAGAAGCGTGACATATACGAAAATTCATGCTTTCAAGTCAAGGCATGAGGTTTTAGGTTTCAAAGCAGTCAAATATACCTGTGTTTCATGGGCTTCTTGCAGCACACGCACACCGTCAGCACGCTAACCATCGTGATCAGCGAGCACAGCGACAGGATCAGTTGGAGGCCCGGCTTCAATTAAATAGTTGTACGTTCGACCGGGAATATAAATTTATATATCTAATTCATAATTAAGTAGCTACTTTATACCTTATATCAATGGGCCAAATTGAATCAATTGTAACGAGTTTTACTCGTAACGGACTGGAGGTAGTTACTAATTAGTTCTAATTGCAGTCTAAACAGGTCAGAGCAAGGCTACAATGGCTTACCTCTCGCTACAAACCAGCTTGTTCAGGGTTGTACTTCCTATTTTAAATAATGAATAATAATATTATTATTGTCTAAGACCGCCTAAGATGTTTGGTCCCTCAGAACTCAGGCTCGTATCTCTCGCTCTAAGATGGATTTTCGAGTTTGGAGGACTCGAGCACACAGAAGACTCCAGCACCCGCCAGGCTCCGTTTTCGACCTACAGTGGGACTCAATCTGCGTGCAACACCGTCAACAGTCCTATCGGGAACCAAAGGAGCGGGACTCTTTCTCCAGCCATGAGACTGTGACAAGGAAAGAAGACCAATCCACTGGCCCGAGACCCCTCGAAATAACTATCTTGAAAGAAGAACGGCCCTCTGATACCCCATCTTGACCAGCGCAACTTTGCGACTACTAATAAATTCTGTATTCTGTATTCTGTATTGTCTAACCTCAATCGCGGCCACACCCGCCACTGTCTCGAGTACCATTGCGGACTAGTCGAAAGGGAGGGAAGAACGCCGTTTAAAGGCCGCGAAACACGGGCATTCGCCTGCAAAATCACTCTTTTACATACAAAATAGGTCTAAACTGGACTAAAAAGGCGAAAATAGGTCCAAAAAAGGAAACAGGCAAGATTCGCTAGTATATAGCTAAGCGAATTAGGAAATGTCGTTCAAGGGAAACAAATATGGTCATTCGCCTAGTCAAAGTGTACACACGGCCCAGGAACACATAAAACACGAGCGGCTCGCGGGGAAACATTCATACAGTGGAACTATCGCGCTCACAGGGCGTAAAACACGGGAATTTGCCTTGAAAGGGCAGCGAATTTGAAGGGAAAGTGGACGCGGGAACATTGTGAAAGCGCACACGCGAGGGCTTTAGGGAAATGGCGAAATGAGTGTGGACTGAGTGAGGCTCGGGAATGCTATAGAGAGGCGAAATAGTAGCGGCGAGGGATGAGTCGGCGGACAAAAACAGCGCCGCTGACCACAGCAAAAAACAAGTTACCGGTTTGCCGCGACGGCCTACAGTAAGCAAGCGAGCCAAGGACAATGCCTATCGAGGACTGGGTGCATCTCGGAACTTGAGATTCCTCAATTAAAAATTGAATTCAAATGGATTTCGCAAGTACACGCGCCGTTTCCACCTCGAATGTGAAACGTGAAATTGACTCTCCCGGCCGCACTGTGTTGGTCTATTTGCACAGCCCCCTAATGCATAGCAAGTAGAGAGATGCGAGGCGGATCGAATGGGGTCCACCTTTCCTTCTCCCTTACATGAGGGGGGGGGGGGAATCGATAGGCTGATCCGTCTAACACACACAATATGATTACTAACAAAGGATGCCGAACCAATTACAACTGAATTTTCCGCTCATTCTCTAAGAATCTCGGGAACAATAATAAAGGCATTGACAATCTTAGCATAAAAAACGAAAAAAATGCTTTCCTCTGGATATGGGGTATCGAATCGACATCGCTAATAATGGTTACTCTCTCAAGGGCCGGAAAGGGGATCCCCCGGGGGGTCAGAATAGCCTGGCCTAGCTCGTTAGCGAGAACGACGCATTAATTATTGAGCGCGTTTTGATCGATCGAAAGCTTGGGGGGATGGGGGGGGGAGCGAGCTAGAGCCAATAACATTAGAGGATCAATCACTTAGATGAGATCAGAGAGGGGGGGGGGATGAGAGGCGATGGGGGCAAAATCGCGAACGATGGAAGGGTGAGGGATCGCGACTGATAGGGAGAGCGCAGAGAAGCAGAGAAGAGGTGATAGAGAAGGGGAAATGAAGAGAGCCGAGCCACCCTCACACCAGCCGTCCCTGAGAGACAGATGGACAAATGGACGATGGGAGAGAGGAGAGGGAGTAGGAGAGGCCGGCGGTACGGCGGAAGAAGACAAGAGGGTGTTCGAAAAGCCATTTGCCCGAGCAATTGCCCGTCTGAATGGGTGAGGTCAACGCTGATTCCTAGCTGTCAAACGATGCAGTAAAGGGTAAAGCACATCGGATGCGGGAGGGAAATTGGTTATAGCCGGGCGCTAAACTTGCTTCCATCCTTGCGAGGGAGCTATAGGGTGAACCAATCGCCTAACCACCGGATGTGTACTGACAATGAACGAGAGCGAGCTGCAATTTCCCTTTCACAAACGGCGCCTTCTTTCTATCGTGAGCTCAACTGCTTAGAGAGTCAAAGTAGGTGAATGGGGTAGAGGGGAGAATGGAAATGAGCAGAGATTACGGAGAACGCACGCGACATTCACAATTAAACAAAACCAAAAACAGCAGTGAGTAAGCAACACTTGCCGAAAGTTGAAAAAGTCGATGAAAAATATGAAAAGTCGATGAAATATTAAATACGATTTCGGAAATTCCGTATAGGACCAACCACCAACACAGTAATTTTCAAATTTTTTCGATTTATCGAATTTCGTTTTACTGCGTTTTTTTATGTTTTTTGCCCGTATTTAATCGATTTTATCAATAATTTACATTTACCATTTGTCTATTTTAGGTAAGGCCTCACCACTCGACGTCGCACCATCGAGTTTACGCACGATGTCTCCCAAAGGAGGCGCGTCTACGTGCGTTTCGTTGTGATCACCTTTTCTTCTCGTTTTTGTCTCAATTTCGACGTCTTTCAGGCGTTCTCGAACCCGTTTCTCCGTTGGGTGTCAGACGCCGTCTGAGGCGGAGCTTGCCTCACTCAATTCACACTCGAAGAATCCCAAGAAAATGCAAGTGCATCGTTTTTTCACAGTTTCAATTTTAGTCATACATTTTTTCTTGTTTTTCTACTTTTTTCGATATTAATATCATGTTTTCAGGTGTCCTCACGAGCAAGATCGTGCTATCGTGCAAAAACTGTCCGAACAGATGCTGATGCCACTCCAATCGCTCGCCAAAGAGTCTGGAACAATGCAAGTACCTCATGTTGCCGTAATTAATATCGATTAATCCTATTATTTATGATTTTTCAGCTCCTTCGAAGTTACCAAGGCTGGAGCAGAGAAGATGGCGGAACACTTGGACCGTTCGTTTATTTATCCGAGTTCTCAAAATGCAACCTGATTATTTGCAGTTCCGAGCGACCCCGCTGCTCGAATGGCGGTCATTCAGGAGTTTACTAAACAGGTAAACTATATATTTATAAGATAAAATTAATGAATTGTAAGCATTGTAGGTGATCCTCAACCACCTGCCGAGCATGATGAACGCTATCAACGATGAAACCACTGCCATGGTCAGGAAGTCCATCAAGGATCGATGGGTGAGCGGCCCTACTGCAGAAGCCCAGAATGGGTTTAAAATAGGCTGAAAACGATTAGTTGTAGCGCAATGTGCTCACCAATCTAGTTCATTTTTGTCTTTTATGAGGCTTAGGCTTCCCCTTTGCAAATCAGAGCCCTACGGTAATTTGGTCTGCTTTTTCACATCTACGGGCCTGCGCGAGTGAACGACTTACAAATTAGCAATTAGTGGTAAAGTAAATTAGCTTCTTCTACGTCTATACGCAAGTCGAGAAGGCTATGACAAAGGTAATTCGTAATAATGTCTGCCCCTCTCCTAATGCAGTGTGGTCGTTAATGTGGGCCTCGTCAAGCCTAGCTCAGCAATGGGAATAGACAAGAAGCTGCCAGTGATGGGCACAGCCCTCTCGCTGCTGTCTAATATCGACGATTTTTTTCTAGTTTAGCAATCTTACAACTATGTTCCCGCTGCTCATGGGAATCCTTTAACATGCTAATGACATGTAACCTTAACTCTCCGCCAAAACTATGAACCAAAATCACCCCCATATCTGGTGAATTTTGGGGTGTTCATGTTTCCCTTTGCAACTGTGCTCATAGTAGAGCTCGAAATACGGGTCTCCGTCACTTCCTTTTACACACTCTCTCGCCTCTCGGACCGACGAGAGAGCGCGTGAAATGAAGAGAGTGCGACCCGTATTCGAACTCTGGCTCATAGGCATCCATTGACAGGCCGATTACATGCGTTCACCGTACGCACAGGCGGACGCAATGCATGATTCGATCTCGGCGCTAGTGGCTACGATGGACCTTATGTTTTCCGAGGTATCCCGCACGTTTGAGTTGTAAGATCTACTCACCCGACGTTGATATCTAATTTGGTTGATTGCATGGTTAATTATTATATGCGTGAAAGCTAATTGCAGGACTAATGATTATATGCGTGCGAAACCTAAATGTACTAGGCCTGAGGGTTCCTTCCCTTCACCTTCCTTGAATAGATTTGAGTCTACGGAACTGAGCCCACGGAGCGTGTTCGGGGAGTGCCCATACACATGTGCACTTCCCTACCCATGTGTTTGCGAAAATTTCGCACACAGTATTCTGTGCCTAATTTCCACTGACCTTGCTGTCCAATATCCAATGCACTAATTTATGGCTTAAAATTTCCTGCTCTCACGATAGTGGTCCCTAATGCCCATGCCTAATTTATTGTCAACCTTTTTTTCTTTGCAGAGTCCCATTCCCGCGCGCGAGCAGCCGGAGAACGAGGACCCGCGGGCCTACCTATGGGAGCAGCGACCCTCCACCTCGGACGGCCGCGGCATGGAGCGAGTGGATGTGGGTGGTCCTCCTGAGGAGGGGGGGGGATTGCGGCGTGGGTGGTCTGTTCATCGAGGAGTAGGGCAGACCATTCCACATGCGGGCACTCTCTTCATTTCATGCGCTCGTTTGCCACCTAGACCGGTGATAGAGCATGTGAAATCAAGAGACGATCACTCATATTTCATATTTGTATTTCCATTTCAGTCGTTCGAGGTCGAATTCGAGGCCTACAGACAGAGGGATACGGTGCAACCGGATGAGGTGAGATCAGATACAACTAAAATTCGAAGATTGGAAGATCCAATGTTTTCGATTGGGAATTAAATAATGTGAATTACAAACCATGATGAAACGTATGATGAGAATCAGTGTGGTGTGATGTGGTCGCTCATTTCTGCGCTCTTCTAATTGTCGCTCATCACAGGACATTCCGATCGCGAACCACACGCGCATCCTCAAGGACATCGGCACGCAGACGGAGTGTGGCGGTGAGTGCAGCGGTGCGGGCCGCCGTTTCCCCGTCTCGAACACCCTTCGTAACACTACGCTGGCTAGTGTGCGGAGTAGAGAGAGAGATGGCGGCCAGGATTTCAAAGAATACTGAATATACCATATAGTTCGAAATACGGGTAGTCGTATCTTCATTTCACGTGCTCAATGAGACTAACCGATCAGACAGACTTCCGGCCAGATTTCGAACTACTAATTAAACCATCAATATTCTGCATTCAGTGCACACCGAGGTCCGCACCACCATCACAATGAAGAAAGTGGTGAGTTTTCTGATATTGAGGTTACGGTAGTTCAGTAATTAGATTACGGTAGTTTAAAAAAATGTTTTCCAGTCGGGACCCGCGCCGACGACGACGCTTGAGAAGCAGATTAAGAAGATGGGCGTGGCGGGCAAGGAGTGAGTTGCCGAGGAAGGCGCCAGTGGTGTTTAGGTTTCAATCCTCGGACGAACAACCAAAATGGGGCGTTCGGTGTAAATTATGGCTGAATATCGCTGGTTTTGCTTCCACAATTGGTGGTTCTAAGTATCTAATGTAAGGCAGGAAAATCGGGAGTATAGTCAAGATGCGCCCATCACTGGTTTCAAACGGCGCTTGTTTTGTTCTTAGTATTGCTTACTTTGCTAACAAGTGAATTCATATTTCGAATGTTCAATTATAATTATCGTACTTGCCAGGAAGCCCACACGCAAGAAGTCCAACAAGGAGTAAGGGCGAGCGAGATAGATACGGTAGGTATTGATTTCAGTGTAAAGCGACCCTGGTTTATTAGGTCAAATACTGCTCCCGAAACGACCTAAGCATGCCACATTTTTAGGCCAATTTGAACAAACATTGGAGATAAGAATGCCACCGATCGACAAAATCGGAATATTTTTCACGAAACCTTGCCACAGCAAGTGCAACAGCCATCAACATTAGTAATAGCATACCACATTTTGGGTTTCAGGACCTGAGCATTTGACCCCTGCTCAATATCATTACTTTAGGAGTAGGACTTACATTCGGTTGCCAGTAATGTGGGATATATTATTTGAGGTGCTGAAAATGAGTTACTTTTTACAGATTACGAAGTGGATGGCTGGTGGATGAAGGTTTCGAGGATTTTTTTTGTGTTTTCTACTGTTCTTTTTTTCATGATTTAGCTCTGTTATTGAAGTTCCTATTCGTTCATAGTTCTTTTTCCTAATTACTTACAGTTCTAATTCATTTGGTCGCCTTTTTTTCCAAATCTTCTTTCGATAGTTACTGTAATAATCCTTGATTTGAATGCATGAAATAAAAGTGCATTGAATTCGTCACTTGATCGTTTTTGTTGTTTTCCGAGTTCTTTCGAATAAAGTTTTTTTTTAAAGAAATGGTGTATTGATTCGATAAAAGCTGTTAAAGACGGATTGTATTACTTTGGCTGGGCGTGCCTGTCTATGCCCATGGATTTATCACTGCTTGACTTTAAAGTGTCCTGAAATTACAATGTAAAATTCGTTCAACCTTCACAGATGCCGAACCTCGTCTACTTTAAAGACTACAAAGGAGTTGTGAGGTGAGAATGGGTGATGGTTGAGCTCCTCTATTGATACTTTGAACGGGCTTTTCTATCGATGTATGCTGACGCGTAGACAACTTGACACTACAATTAGTGCTTATTGTTAGGTTGCTCACTCTGTATTCTTGGCCTGTACTATAAAAGCGCAGTTGCAATCATAAGCTGCTGTGAATGCATAGTTGAAATGGGTCCCTGAAAAGTGGTGTGACGTTATTTTGGTGCACATTTTCGCCTCAGTGCTTGGAGGAATGAATGAATTGCTCAATATTGCGCAAAACTCGCTTCGCCTAGCGGGTTTATCTAGCCTCTTATTGCCTTGTTTAATTTTTTTCGTCAATTTACTGCTGTTCAAAGGCCCTCAATCAGTCTAGCCCCCCCCAGAACGTGTTGCCTCTATTGTATTTAGAAATACAGCCATTCATTCAATTACTGTTTTAAAAAATCCAGAATTTTCAGATCGAATTTTATGGATCATACGTTATTTGTGTTGGTAAGAAACGAAAAAAAGTAATTGGTGTTCAGAGGTCCTCAGTCGGTGGAAGACGCGACGAATCTGTACAGAAGTGGCATCTTTCCGCCCGGAATTGTATTCCGAGTCGTCGATGACACCTACTCGGAGGAGTTCAGGAGTATCGGTGAGCCCGAATTGTTGTTGTTTTTGTTGTTGTTATTGTTAGTATATGTGTAGGCCCTACACTGTAGGGCAATAGCCTCTCGTTTTCCAGTAATCTCTAGCCAATTTCGAGGCAGGAAACATTTTTTGTTGATGGTTTCTCAGTTATGAATATGAAAAAAGCGTCAACACGGGATAATTTTTATTATTATTATTGTTGTTATAAAAATAATATTATTGCAGTCTATCTGCAATCTCTGAACGGCTTCGAGACTCCATTCGGGCCGGTGGATGGCCAAGCGAGCGAAGACGCAGAGCTGGAGCGAGTGAAGGGGGTACGATTAGGACACATTTTTTTTATATATTTATTTTTAAAATTTACATTTTTTAAGATAGATTCTGGGGGTGATTTTTGACGCTTGAAATAGGATTGAAATCATCTGTGTTTTTCATGGATTTATTGAGAGGGAAAGAATCAAACCAGGGACAAATGTGTCTCTCCAGGAGCTCGAGAAATGATACAACCGTCTCTTCATTGCACACACTCTCTCGACTCTCTATCCGGCGAGAGAGTGTGCGAAATGAAGAGACGATTACCCAAATTTCGAACTCAAATGTGTTTCTCCAGGAGCTCGAGTTTGTGCACACGGAGCGAGTTGAACTCACCAGCCAATTGGAGGCGTCTCGAGCGAGAGAAGAGGAGATGAGACAGAAATTGGTCGCCATTTTCTACGAGACTATTAAGGTATACTGCACGCATTTTTATTTGAAACTGATATCGCCCGGGTTAAAATAATAAATTAAATTGGTCAGATAGTCGGACAGTTGGTACGAAAATGTATGAGGTATGGTGAGAAAGTGAGGCAGAGGTTGGTAGTCATTTTCAACAAGACTGTTAAGGTATATTACACACATTTTTATCTGACAATGGTGAAGTCGATATCATACGAGCTGAAAAAAAAATGGATTGGTCTGATTACCGTCCGGTTGGTGCGAAAATGTGCTTGCGAATCGCGGTAATTCCGATTTGAAAAATTAAATAAATATAATAATTTTGAGGACACGAGCGTGTTCTCCTTCCGTCATGTGATCCGCGAGGGACGCATCCACACCGCCTTCACGAACAACTCGGCCATCGCCGTACGATGTGTGGTGCGTTCCCGTTTCGAACACTTTCATTTCAATATTGTATCCACCAGGATGAGTAGAGGGAGAGTAGAGTAGAATATTCAATATATTTCGCTGGTGGGTGGGGCTTCGGGGGGACAGCAGCAGAATCGGAAGCAAATGACATAGAGGGAAGAAATATAAGGTGGAGTTTGAGTTCGAAATACGGGACATCGTCTCTTCGTTTTGCTCACTATCTCGCCACTCTGACCAGTGAGAGAGTGTGAAAAAGGAAGAGACGATTACACGTATTGCGAACTCTAGTGAGTAGCCTAATGAGGCTGACTTTTGTGCTGCTGCGTGCAATTTTGTTTAGTGCTCATTTCTCGGGCTGCTTCCTATCCCGTTGACTAAATAACAACAACAATAATATCAACAACAACAACACCCTCATTCAGATGGGCGCCCTCTGGGATCCGTTCAGTGCCCAGGTGGTCGGAGCCAAGGAGACGGCGCTGTTTGAGTCGGGCAGCCCTATGATCCATGTGGCGCCCCACCTCTCGGATGAGCCCCTCGACGGAGATGAGTACGTACACGCCATTCCCAACCCGAATACCGTCTCAGCCTTTGAGTATTGAAAATTCACACCTTCGTGAGCTATTGGTGCTTTTTATCGTATCTTTGTCACTATTTCTAAATACTGTTTCGCCCTTCGAGTATTGAGCACATCTTTATGATCTATTGTTGCTTTTATCAGTGAATCGCAGCTATTTCCTTTTAAACCTATCTTTGTTGCTATTTCTAAACACCGTCTCATCCTTCGTGTTATGAGCTATTGTTGCTTTTATCAGTGAATCGTATCGATCTCTAAAATTATCTTTGTTTCTATTTCTAAACACCACAAACGAAATATAATTTGCCTAGTACCCCATAATATGCACATATTTGTATGTATTAACAGTCGTTTTAAATGACATACACACTTTTTTTATCATCGTTTAGCTATTGTTATTACTACTATCAGTGATCTGCTTTTAAACGTATTGTTGGTTCTGTCAGCGAGTAATTCTGTGTGAGTTGCCTCGATAAAATTGATAACTGCCTGTGCTTGGATATCGTTGTGCCAATCGTTGTATGCGATCGAATATTTCACGATTTGGGCGCATGTCTGTTTAGAGGGTCGATAGAAGTAACTGATCACGGTTTCTGATACTTCATCGCTTCCAAGACAATAGCTGATTTTTTCACAATTTTTTCTAACCTTTAAAACCTAAAAAATCGGGATCGGCAGAAATCACCCCGCTTCTCTCAACCGCCCTCATCTCCCTCCTGACCTCTTGACCTCGGGCAAGATAGGGCAGCGTCTTCCCTTCTTCATTCGTCATTCGTTTCTCAACTTTTCGAGTGGATCGAGTGGAATCGAGTGGATCGAGTGGATCGAGTGGACCGAGGCGGGTGGGCGGGTGGGCTTCAGAAGAATCGACGGAATCGAGTGGACCGGTTAGTTTCTCTATTAGCGAAAATATTTGTTGTTGCGTATTCAGTCTCATTTCGACCGTTTGATTAGCTTTAGTTTAGGCAATTGTCTTTCCAAAATAGTAGTAGGTAGTTCATGTAGTTCTTTTTAGTGAGTCTATCTTAAATTCGTTTGAATTATTTGCGAAGAAAATATGCTAGGATATATTTTCTGATGAGTAACCTAAGTATTACAAACAAATATCCAAGATCAATAATAAAAAAAAATCATTTTTCATGTGGAATCGTGTGGATCGAGTGGACCGAGGCGGGTGGGCGGGTGGGCCTCAGAAGATTCGACGGAATCGAGTGGACCGGTTAGTTTCTCTATTAGCGAAAATATTTGTTGTTGCGTATTCAGTCTCATTTCGACCGTTTGATTAACTTTAGTTTAGGCAATTGTCTTTCCAAAACAGTAGTAGGTAGTTCATGTAGTTCTTTTTAGTGAGTCTATCTTAAATTCGTTTGAATTATTTGCGAAGAAAATAAGCTAGGCTATATTTTCTGATGAGTAACCTAAATATTACAAACAAAAATCAAAGATCAATAATCAAAAAACATTTTTCATGTGGAATCGAGTGGATCGAGTGGAATCGAGTGGATCGAGTGGAATCGAGTGGAATCGAGTGGATCGAGTGGATCGAGTGGATCGAGTGGAATCGAGTGGAATCGAGTGGATCGAGTGGAATCGAGTGGAATCGAGTGGATCGAGTGGAATCGAGTGGATCGAGTGGAATCGAGTGGATCGAGTGGAATCGAGTGGATCGAGTGGAATCGAGTGGATCGAGTGGACCGAGGCGGGTGGGCGGGTGGGCCTCAGAAGATTCGACGGAATCGAGTGGACCGGTTAGTTTCTCTATTAGCGAAAATATTTGTTGTTGCGTATTCAGTCTCATTTCGACCGTTTGATTAACTTTAGTTTAGGCAATTGTCTTTCCAAAACAGTAGTAGGTAGTTCATGTAGTTCTTTTTAGTGAGTCTATCTTAAATTCGTTTGAATTATTTGCGAAGAAAATAAGCTAGGCTATATTTTCTGATGAGTAACCTAAATATTACAAACAAAAATCAAAGATCAATAATCAAAAATCATTTTTCATGTGGAATCGAGTGGATCGAGTGGAATCGAGTGGATCGAGTGGAATCGAGTGGAATCGAGTGGATCGAGTGGAATCGAGTGGATCGAGTGGAATCGAGTGGAATCGAGTGGAATCGAGTGGAATCGAGTGGATCGAGTGGATCGAGTGGAATCGAGTGGATCGAGTGGACCGAGGCGGGTGGGCGGGTGGGCCTCAGAAGAATCGACGGAATCGAGTGGACCGGTTAGTTTCTCTATTAGCGAAAATATTTGTTGTTGCGTATTCAGTCTCATTTCGACCGTTTGATTAACTTTAGTTTAGGCAATTGTCTTTCCAAAATAGTAGTAGGTAGTTCATGTAGTTCTTTTTAGTGAGTCTATCTTAAATTCGTTTGAATTATTTGCGAAGAAAATATGCTAGGATATATTTTCTGATGAGTAACCTAAGTATTACAAACAAATATCCAAGATCAATAATAAAAAAAATCATTTTTCATGTGGAATCGTGTGGATCGAGTGGACCGAGGCGGGTGGGCGGGTGGGCCTCAGAAGATTCGACGGAATCGAGTGGACCGGTTAGTTTCTCTATTAGCGAAAATATTTGTTGTTGCGTATTCAGTCTCATTTCGACCGTTTGATTAACTTTAGTTTAGGCAATTGTCTTTCCAAAATAGTAGTAGGTAGTTCATGTAGTTCTTTTTAGTGAGTCTATCTTAAATTCGTTTGAATTATTTGCGAAGAAAATAAGCTAGGCTATATTTTCTGATGAGTAACCTAAATATTACAAACAAAAATCAAAGATCAATAATCAAAAATCATTTTTCATGTGGAATCGAGTGGATCGAGTGGAATCGAGTGGAATCGAGTGGAATCGAGTGGGATCGAGTGGAATCGAGTGGATCGAGTGGAATCGAGTGGAATCGAGTGGATCGAGTGGATCGAGTGGAATCGAGTGGATCGAGTGGAATCGAGTGGATCGAGTGGAATCGAGTGGATCGAGTGGAATCGAGTGGAATCGAGTGGAATCGAGTGGAATCGAGTGGATCGAGTGGACCGAGGCGGGTGGGCGGGTGGGCCTCAGAAGAATCGACGGAATCGAGTGGACCGGTTAGTTTCTCTATTAGCGAAAATATTTGTTGTTGCGTATTCAGTCTCATTTCGACCGTTTGATTAACTTTAGTTTAGGCAATTGTCTTTCCAAAATAGTAGTAGGTAGTTCATGTAGTTCTTTTTAGTGAGTCTATCTTAAATTCGTTTGAATTATTTGCGAAGAAAATATGCTAGGATATATTTTCTGATGAGTAACCTAAGTATTACAAACAAATATCCAAGATCAATAATAAAAAAAATCATTTTTCATGTGGAATCGTGCGGATCGAGTGGACCGAGGCGGGTGGGCGGGTGGGCCTCAGAAGATTCGACGGAATCGAGTGGACCGGTTAGTTTCTCTATTAGCGAAAATATTTGTTGTTGCGTATTCAGTCTCATTTCGACCGTTTGATTAACTTTAGTTTAGGCAATTGTCTTTCCAAAACAGTAGTAGGTAGTTCATGTAGTTCTTTTTAGTGAGTCTATCTTAAATTCGTTTGAATTATTTGCGAAGAAAATAAGCTAGGCTATATTTTCTGATGAGTAACCTAAATATTACAAACAAAAATCAAAGATCAATAATCAAAAATTATTTTTCATGTGGAATCGAGTGGATCGAGTGGAATCGAGTGGATCGAGTGGAATCGAGTGGAATCGAGTGGAATCGAGTGGAATCGAGTGGATCGAGTGGAATCGAGTGGATCGAGTGGAATCGAGTGGAATCGAGTGGATCGAGTGGAATCGAGTGGATCGAGTGGAATCGAGTGGATCGAGTGGAATCGAGTGGATCGAGTGGAATCGAGTGGAATCGAGTGGATCGAGTGGAATCGAGTGGATCGAGTGGACCGAGGCGGGTGGGCGGGTGGGCCTCAGAAGAATCGACGGAATCGAGTGGACCGGTTAGTTTCTCTATTAGCGAAAATATTTGTTGTTGCGTATTCAGTCTCATTTCGACCGTTTGATTAACTTTAGTTTAGGCAATTGTCTTTCCAAAATAGTAGTAGGTAGTTCATGTAGTTCTTTTTAGTGAGTCTATCTTAAATTCGTTTGAATTATTTGCGAAGAAAATATGCTAGGATATATTTTCTGATGAGTAACCTAAATATTACAAACAAAAATCAAAGATCAATAATTAAAAATCATTTTTCATGTGGAATCGAGTGGATCGAGTGGAATCGAGTGGATCGAGTGGATCGAGTGGAATCGAGTGGAATCGAGTGGATCGAGTGGAATCGAGTGGATCGAGTGGAATCGAGTGGAATCGAGTGGATCGAGTGGATCGAGTGGAATCGAGTGGATCGAGTGGAATCGAGTGGAATCGAGTGGATCGAGTGGATCGAGTGGACCGAGGCGGGTGGGCGGGTGGGCCTCAGAAGAATCGACGGAATCGAGTGGACCGGTTAGTTTCTCTATTAGCGAAAATATTTGTTGTTGCGTATTCAGTCTCATTTCGACCGTTTGATTAACTTTAGTTTAGGCAATTGTCTTTCCAAAACAGTAGTAGGTAGTTCATGTAGTTCTTTTTAGTGAGTCTATCTTAAATTCGTTTGAATTATTTGCGAAGAAAATAAGCTAGGCTATATTTTCTGATGAGTAACCTAAATATTACAAACAAAAATCAAAGATCAATAATCAAAAATCATTTTTCATGTGGAATCGAGTGGATCGAGTGGAATCGAGTGGAATCGAGTGGAATCGAGTGGGATCGAGTGGAATCGAGTGGATCGAGTGGAATCGAGTGGAATCGAGTGGATCGAGTGGATCGAGTGGAATCGAGTGGATCGAGTGGAATCGAGTGGATCGAGTGGAATCGAGTGGATCGAGTGGAATCGAGTGGAATCGAGTGGAATCGAGTGGAATCGAGTGGATCGAGTGGACCGAGGCGGGTGGGCGGGTGGGCCTCAGAAGAATCGACGGAATCGAGTGGACCGGTTAGTTTCTCTATTAGCGAAAATATTTGTTGTTGCGTATTCAGTCTCATTTCGACCGTTTGATTAACTTTAGTTTAGGCAATTGTCTTTCCAAAATAGTAGTAGGTAGTTCATGTAGTTCTTTTTAGTGAGTCTATCTTAAATTCGTTTGAATTATTTGCGAAGAAAATATGCTAGGATATATTTTCTGATGAGTAACCTAAGTATTACAAACAAATATCCAAGATCAATAATAAAAAAAATCATTTTTCATGTGGAATCGTGCGGATCGAGTGGACCGAGGCGGGTGGGCGGGTGGGCCTCAGAAGATTCGACGGAATCGAGTGGACCGGTTAGTTTCTCTATTAGCGAAAATATTTGTTGTTGCGTATTCAGTCTCATTTCGACCGTTTGATTAACTTTAGTTTAGGCAATTGTCTTTCCAAAACAGTAGTAGGTAGTTCATGTAGTTCTTTTTAGTGAGTCTATCTTAAATTCGTTTGAATTATTTGCGAAGAAAATAAGCTAGGCTATATTTTCTGATGAGTAACCTAAATATTACAAACAAAAATCAAAGATCAATAATCAAAAATTATTTTTCATGTGGAATCGAGTGGATCGAGTGGAATCGAGTGGATCGAGTGGAATCGAGTGGAATCGAGTGGAATCGAGTGGAATCGAGTGGATCGAGTGGAATCGAGTGGATCGAGTGGAATCGAGTGGAATCGAGTGGATCGAGTGGAATCGAGTGGATCGAGTGGAATCGAGTGGATCGAGTGGAATCGAGTGGATCGAGTGGAATCGAGTGGATCGAGTGGAATCGAGTGGATCGAGTGGACCGAGGCGGGTGGGCGGGTGGGCCTCAGAAGAATCGACGGAATCGAGTGGACCGGTTAGTTTCTCTATTAGCGAAAATATTTGTTGTTGCGTATTCAGTCTCATTTCGACCGTTTGATTAACTTTAGTTTAGGCAATTGTCTTTCCAAAATAGTAGTAGGTAGTTCATGTAGTTCTTTTTAGTGAGTCTATCTTAAATTCGTTTGAATTATTTGCGAAGAAAATATGCTAGGATATATTTTCTGATGAGTAACCTAAGTATTACAAACAAATATCCAAGATCAATAATAAAAAAATCATTTTTCATGTGGAAGCGTGTGGATCGAGTGGACCGAGGCGGGTGGGCGGGTGGGCCTCAGAAGATTCGACGGAATCGAGTGGACCGGTTAGTTTCTCTATTAGCGAAAATATTTGTTGTTGCGTATTCAGTCTCATTTCGACCGTTTGATTAACTTTAGTTTAGGCAATTGTCTTTCCAAAACAGTAGTAGGTAGTTCATGTAGTTCTTTTTAGTGAGTCTATCTTAAATTCGTTTGAATTATTTGCGAAGAAAATAAGCTAGGCTATATTTTCTGATGAGTAACCTAAATATTACAAACAAAAATCAAAGATCAATAATCAAAAATCATTTTTCATGTGGAATCGAGTGGATCGAGAGGAATCGAGTGGATCGAGTGGAATCGAGTGGAATCGAGTGGATCGAGTGGAATCGAGTGGATCGAGTGGAATCGAGTGGATCGAGTGGAATCGAGTGGAATCGAGTGGATCGAGTGGATCGAGTGGAATCGAGTGGATCGAGTGGATCGAGTGGAATCGAGTGGAATCGAGTGGATCGAGTGGACCGAGGCGGGTGGGCGGGTGGGCCTCAGAAGAATCGACGGAATCGAGTGGACCGGTTAGTTTCTCTATTAGCGAAAATATTTGTTGTTGCGTATTCAGTCTCATTTCGACCGTTTGATTAACTTTAGTTTAGGCAATTGTCTTTCCAAAATAGTAGTAGGTAGTTCATGTAGTTCTTTTTAGTGAGTCTATCTTAAATTCGTTTGAATTATTTGCGAAGAAAATATGCTAGGATATATTTTCTGATGAGTAACCTAAGTATTACAAACAAATATCCAAGATCAATAATAAAAAAATCATTTTTCATGTGGAAGCGTGTGGATCGAGTGGACCGAGGCGGGTGGGCGGGTGGGCCTCAGAAGATTCGACGGAATCGAGTGGACCGGTTAGTTTCTCTATTAGCGAAAATATTTGTTGTTGCGTATTCAGTCTCATTTCGACCGTTTGATTAACTTTAGTTTAGGCAATTGTCTTTCCAAAACAGTAGTAGGTAGTTCATGTAGTTCTTTTTAGAGAGTCTATCTTAAATTCGTTTGAATTATTTGCGAAGAAAATAAGCTAGGCTATATTTTCTGATGAGTAACCTAAATATTACAAACAAAAATCAAAGATCAATAATCAAAATCATTTTTCATGTGGAATCGAGTGGATCGAGAGGAATCGAGTGGATCGAGTGGAATCGAGTGGATCGAGTGGAATCGAGTGGATCGAGTGGAATCGAGTGGATCGAGTGGAATCGAGTGGAATCGAGTGGATCGAGTGGATCGAGTGGAATCGAGTGGATCGAGTGGAATCGAGTGGAATCGAGTGGATCGAGTGGACCGAGGCGGGTGGGCGGGTGGGCCTCAGAAGAATCGACGGAATCGAGTGGACCGGTTAGTTTCTCTATTAGCGAAAATATTTGTTGTTGCGTATTCAGTCTCATTTCGACCGTTTGATTAACTTTAGTTTAGGCAATTGTCTTTCCAAAATAGTAGTAGGTAGTTCATGTAGTTCTTTTTAGTGAGTCTATCTTAAATTCGTTTGAATTATTTGCGAAGAAAATATGCTAGGATATATTTTCTGATGAGTAACCTAAGTATTACAAACAAATATCCAAGATCAATAATAAAAAAATCATTTTTCATGTGGAATCGTGTGGATCGAGTGGACCGAGGCGGGTGGGCGGGTGGGCCTCAGAAGATTCGACGGAATCGAGTGGACCGGTTAGTTTCTCTATTAGCGAAAATATTTGTTGTTGCGTATTCAGTCTCATTTCGACCGTTTGATTAACTTTAGTTTAGGCAATTGTCTTTCCAAAACAGTAGTAGGTAGTTCATGTAGTTCTTTTTAGTGAGTCTATCTTAAATTCGTTTGAATTATTTGCGAAGAAAATAAGCTAGGCTATATTTTCTGATGAGTAACCTAAATATTACAAACAAAAATCAAAGATCAATAATCAAAAATCATTTTTCATGTGGAATCGAGTGGATCGAGTGGAATCGAGTGGAATCGAGTGGAATCGAGTGGAATCGAGTGGATCGAGTGGAATCGAGTGGATCGAGTGGATCGAGTGGAATCGAGTGGATCGAGTGGACCGAGGCGGGTGGGCGGGTGGGCCTCAGAAGATTCGACGGAATCGAGTGGACCGGTTAGTTTCTCTATTAGCGAAAATATTTGTTGTTGCGTATTCAGTCTCATTTCGACCGTTTGATTAACTTTAGTTTAGGCAATTGTCTTTCCAAAACAGTAGTAGGTAGTTCATGTAGTTCTTTTTAGTGAGTCTATCTTAAATTCGTTTGAATTATTTGCGAAGAAAATAAGCTAGGCTATATTTTCTGATGAGTAACCTAAATATTACAAACAAAAATCAAAGATCAATAATCAAAAATCATTTTTCATGTGGAATCGAGTGGATCGAGTGGAATCGAGTGGATCGAGTGGATCGAGTGGAATCGAGTGGAATCGAGTGGATCGAGTGGAATCGAGTGGATCGAGTGGAATCGAGTGGAATCGAGTGGATCGAGTGGAATCGAGTGGATCGAGTGGAATCGAGTGGATCGAGTGGACCGAGGCGGGTGGGCGGGTGGGCCTCAGAAGAATCGACGGAATCGAGTGGACCGGTTAGTTTCTCTATTAGCGAAAATATTTGTTGTTGCGTATTCAGTCTCATTTCGACCGTTTGATTAACTTTAGTTTAGGCAATTGTCTTTCCAAAATAGTAGTAGGTAGTTCATGTAGTTCTTTTTAGTGAGTCTATCTTAAATTCGTTTGAATTATTTGCGAAGAAAATATGCTAGGATATATTTTCTGATGAGTAACCTAAGTATTACAAACAAATATCCAAGATCAATAATAAAAAAATCATTTTTCATGTGGAAGCGTGTGGATCGAGTGGACCGAGGCGGGTGGGCGGGTGGGCCTCAGAAGATTCGACGGAATCGAGTGGACCGGTTAGTTTCTCTATTAGCGAAAATATTTGTTGTTGCGTATTCAGTCTCATTTCGACCGTTTGATTAACTTTAGTTTAGGCAATTGTCTTTCCAAAACAGTAGTAGGTAGTTCATGTAGTTCTTTTTAGTGAGTCTATCTTAAATTCGTTTGAATTATTTGCGAAGAAAATAAGCTAGGCTATATTTTCTGATGAGTAACCTAAATATTACAAACAAAAATCAAAGATCAATAATCAAAAATCATTTTTCATGTGGAATCGAGTGGATCGAGAGGAATCGAGTGGATCGAGTGGAATCGAGTGGAATCGAGTGGATCGAGTGGAATCGAGTGGATCGAGTGGAATCGAGTGGATCGAGTGGAATCGAGTGGAATCGAGTGGATCGAGTGGATCGAGTGGAATCGAGTGGATCGAGTGGAATCGAGTGGATCGAGTGGACCGAGGCGGGTGGGCGGGTGGGCCTCAGAAGAATCGACGGAATCGAGTGGACCGGTTAGTTTCTCTATTAGCGAAAATATTTGTTGTTGCGTATTCAGTCTCATTTCGACCGTTTGATTAACTTTAGTTTAGGCAATTGTCTTTCCAAAATAGTAGTAGGTAGTTCATGTAGTTCTTTTTAGTGAGTCTATCTTAAATTCGTTTGAATTATTTGCGAAGAAAATATGCTAGGATATATTTTCTGATGAGTAACCTAAGTATTACAAACAAATATCCAAGATCAATAATAAAAAATCATTTTTCATGTGGAATCGTGTGGATCGAGTGGACCGAGGCGGGTGGGCGGGTGGGCCTCAGAAGATTCGACGGAATCGAGTGGACCGGTTAGTTTCTCTATTAGCGAAAATATTTGTTGTTGCGTATTCAGTCTCATTTCGACCGTTTGATTAACTTTAGTTTAGGCAATTGTCTTTCCAAAACAGTAGTAGGTAGTTCATGTAGTTCTTTTTAGTGAGTCTATCTTAAATTCGTTTGAATTATTTGCGAAGAAAATAAGCTAGGCTATATTTTCTGATGAGTAACCTAAATATTACAAACAAAAATCAAAGATCAATAATCAAAAATCATTTTTCATGTGGAATCGAGTGGATCGAGTGGAATCGAGTGGATCGAGTGGAATCGAGTGGAATCGAGTGGATCGAGTGGATCGAGTGGATCGAGTGGAATCGAGTGGATCGAGTGGAATCGAGTGGATCGAGTGGAATCGAGTGGATCGAGTGGATCGAGTGGAATCGAGTGGATCGAGTGGAATCGAGTGGAATCGAGTAGATCGAGTGGAATCGAGTGGAATCGAGTGGATCGAGTGGAATCGAGGCGGGTGGGCGGGTGGGCCTCAGAAGAATCGACGGAATCGAGTGGACCGGTTAGTTTCTCTATTAGCGAAAATATTTGTTGTTGCGTATTCAGTCTCATTTCGACCGTTTGATTAACTTTAGTTTAGGCAATTGTCTTTCCAAAACAGTAGTAGGTAGTTCATGTAGTTCTTTTTAGTGAGTCTATCTTAAATTCGTTTGAATTATTTGCGAAGAAAATAAGCTAGGCTATATTTTCTGATGAGTAACCTAAATATTACAAACAAAAATCAAAGATCAATAATCAAAAATCATTTTTCATGTGGAATCGAGTGGATCGAGTGGAATCGAGTGGATCGAGTGGATCGAGTGGAATCGAGTGGAATCGAGTGGATCGAGTGGAATCGAGTGGATCGAGTGGGATCGAGTGGAATCGAGTGGATCGAGTGGATCGAGTGGATCGAGTGGAATCGAGTGGATCGAGTGGAATCGAGTGGATCGAGTGGAATCGAGTGGATCGAGTGGAATCGAGTGGATCGAGTGGACCGAGGCGGGTGGGCGGGTGGGCCTCAGAAGAATCGACGGAATCGAGTGGACCGGTTAGTTTCTCTATTAGCGAAAATATTTGTTGTTGCGTATTCAGTCTCATTTCGACCGTTTGATTAACTTTAGTTTAGGCAATTGTCTTTCCAAAATAGTAGTAGGTAGTTCATGTAGTTCTTTTTAGTGAGTCTATCTTAAATTCGTTTGAATTATTTGCGAAGAAAATAAGCTAGGCTATATTTTCTGATGAGTAACCTAAATATTACAAACAAAAATCAAAGATCAATAATTAAAAATCATTTTTCATGTGGAATCGAGTGGATCGAGTGGAATCGAGTGGATCGAGTGGATCGAGTGGAATCGAGTGGAATCGAGTGGATCGAGTGGAATCGAGTGGATCGAGTGGAATCGAGTGGAATCGAGTGGATCGAGTGGATCGAGTGGAATCGAGTGGATCGAGTGGAATCGAGTGGAATCGAGTGGATCGAGTGGATCGAGTGGACCGAGGCGGGTGGGCGGGTGGGCCTCAGAAGAATCGACGGAATCGAGTGGACCGGTTAGTTTCTCTATTAGCGAAAATATTTGTTGTTGCGTATTCAGTCTCATTTCGACCGTTTGATTAACTTTAGTTTAGGCAATTGTCTTTCCAAAACAGTAGTAGGTAGTTCATGTAGTTCTTTTTAGTGAGTCTATCTTAAATTCGTTTGAATTTTTTGCGAAGAAAATAAGCTAGGCTATATTTTCTGATGAGTAACCTAAATATTACAAACAAAAATCAAAGATCAATAATCAAAAATCATTTTTCATGTGGAATCGAGTGAATCGAGTGGAATCGAGTGGATCGAGTGGAATCGAGTGGATCGAGTGGAATCGAGTGGAATCGAGTGGAATCGAGTGGAATCGAGTGGATCGAGTGGAATCGAGTGGAATCGAGTGGATCGAGTGGAATCGAGTGGAATCGAGTGGATCGAGTGGATCGAGTGGAATCGAGTGGATCGAGTGGAGCGAGGCGGGTGGGCGGGTGGGCCTCAGAAGAATCGACGGAATCGAGTGGACCGGTTAGTTTCTCTATTAGCGAAAATATTTGTTGTTGCGTATTCAGTCTCATTTCGACCGTTTGATTAACTTTAGTTTAGGCAATTGTCTTTCCAAAATAGTAGTAGGTAGTTCATGTAGTTCTTTTTAGTGAGTCTATCTTAAATTCGTTTGAATTATTTGCGAAGAAAATATGCTAGGATATATTTTCTGATGAGTAACCTAAGTATTACAAACAAATATCCAAGATCAATAATAAAAAAATCATTTTTCATGTGGAATCGTGTGGATCGAGTGGACCGAGGCGGGTGGGCGGGTGGGCCTCAGAAGATTCGACGGAATCGAGTGGACCGGTTAGTTTCTCTATTAGCGAAAATATTTGTTGTTGCGTATTCAGTCTCATTTCGACCGTTTGATTAACTTTAGTTTAGGCAATTGTCTTTCCAAAACAGTAGTAGGTAGTTCATGTAGTTCTTTTTAGTGAGTCTATCTTAAATCCGTTTGAATTATTTGCGAAGAAAATAAGCTAGGCTATATTTTCTGATGAGTAACCTAAATATTACAAACAAAAATCAAAGATCAATAATCAAAAATCATTTTTCATGTGGAATCGAGTGGATCGAGTGGAATCGAGTGGATCGAGTGGAATCGAGTGGAATCGAGTGGAATCGAGTGGAATCGAGTGGAATCGAGTGGATCGAGTGGATCGAGTGGATCGAGTGGAATCGAGTGGATCGAGTGGAATCGAGTGGTAGTTCATGTAGTTCTTTTTAGTGAGTCTATCTTAAATTCGTTTGAATTATTTGCGAAGAAAATAAGCTAGGCTATATTTTCTGATGAGTAACCTAAATATTACAAACAAAAATCAAAGATCAATAATCAAAAATCATTTTTCATGTGGAATCGAGTGGATCGAGTGGAATCGAGTGGAATCGAGTGGAATCGAGTGGATCGAGTGGAATCGAGTGGAATCGAGTGGATCGAGTGGATCGAGTGGAATCGTGTGGATCGAGTGGACCGAGGCGGGTGGGCGGGTGGGCCTCAGAAGATTCGACGGAATCGAGTGGACCGGTTAGTTTCTCTATTAGCGAAAATATTTGTTGTTGCGTATTCAGTCTCATTTCGACCGTTTGATTAACTTTAGTTTAGGCAATTGTCTTTCCAAAACAGTAGTAGGTAGTTCATGTAGTTCTTTTTAGTGAGTCTATCTTAAATCCGTTTGAATTATTTGCGAAGAAAATAAGCTAGGCTATATTTTCTGATGAGTAACCTAAATATTACAAACAAAAATCAAAGATCAATAATCAAAAATCATTTTTCATGTGGAATCGAGTGGAATCGAGTGGAATCGAGTGGAATCGAGTGGATCGAGTGGAATCGAGTGGAATCGAGTGGATCGAGTGGAATCGAGTGGATCGAGTGGATCGAGTGGAATCGAGTGGATCGAGTGGAATCGAGTGGATCGAGTGGACCGAGGCGGGTGGGCGGGTGGGCCTCAGAAGAATCGACGGAATCGAGTGGACCGGTTAGTTTCTCTATTAGCGAAAATATTTGTTGTTGCGTATTCAGTCTCATTTCGACCGTTTGATTAACTTTAGTTTAGGCAATTGTCTTTCCAAAACAGTAGTAGGTAGTTCATGTAGTTCTTTTTAGTGAGTCTATCTTAAATTCGTTTGAATTATTTGCGAAGAAAATAAGCTAGGCTATATTTTCTGATGAGTAACCTAAATATTACAAACAAAAATCAAAGATCAATAATCAAAATCATTTTTCATGTGGAATCGAGTGGATCGAGTGGAATCGAGTGGAATCGAGTGGAATCGAGTGGATCGAGTGGATCGAGTGGAATCGAGTGGAATCGAGTGGATCGAGTGGAATCGAGTGGATCGAGTGGAATCGAGTGGAATCGAGTGGAATCGAGTGGAATCGAGTGGAATCGAATGGATCGAGTGGAATCGAGTGGATCGAGTGGATCGAGTGGATCGAGTGATCTCGATGTCGTACCGTACTGTAATCAGTCTCTTCATTTCAAGTTGATATCCATTTTCACAATTCCAGTCAGCTCACTTCATGCTGCGAGGGAGACGGGGAAATGTACACGACACTAATGGAGAAAACGACTGCGGCATGTAGTGGAGTGCAGGTGAGATATCGTAGATTACGGTAGTGAGGAATTCTTCAAAATGACAGTTCCAAAGCCAGGGAATGAGGTAGTCAATGAAACGGGCTAATTTGATGACGAGAAAATATTTATTTATTTATTGCATAATTATTCAAAAGTTCAAGTTCATTATGCCTGCTTCGTGTGTAAAGATTCGTAAGGAACACCAATAAAATCTGGAATGTCCAAGAAGGTTTATTTTCCCTTATAGATAACCAAAAATCTTGTTCATCCTAGCAGAATGGGTGTTTCGCGGTCTTTACGCTTCTTATTGTTGCGCAGATTTCTTTGCACGCTATTTGCTTGAGTTTGAAAGTTACAAAAAATTAAATTTTATCTTCAATTCCCTTGTTCCTTGACAGAATTGGCGTCGCGAGCCCGTTCCCTCCCTTCGAGTTATCGATTCTTCTCTTGCTCTAGCGAAACTTCAATTGGAATGTGGAGAGAAGACCGTCACGGGAAGTACACAGTTCCATCGGTGAGTTAATGTGTGCTCTTTCATGTGTCAGACTCACGAATGAGCAGCACCCAATTAAAAACGGCACTCGAAAAACTATTTTTGATTTCGCGCACCTCATTATGCATGGGAATGAGCTGTTTGATCCACCGCGAGACTAAGCATTTCTCTTTTGCAGATGGTTGACTACAAGAACCATCTCGGGACGGTCGATGGGATGCACAACGGCTGGAAGTTGCTCCTCGCGTTGTAGAAGTATCACCACTAGCTTCGAGTTGGATTTGTTTAATTGATTATGTACTGATGCAATTATCGATAGCTAGCCTGTATAATAGTCCTTAATTCGCTGCTAGTAGTTTCTTTGGCCGTAGTCGTTTTTGATTATTTCTATTTGAGCATAAATTTAATTTTGCGAAAGTCTCCAGATTTGAGTCGATTCGAAATCGTTCGTATCGAGTGCATATATTTCGCCGACAGGGGCTGTATTTGTATAATAATTGACCTGCGAAAAAGTAAATGGGCTAATTAAAATCAGTTCCGTATCTTTCTCATATACGGCGTTGATCAAGATATTCGCTGTAAGTAAATCAGGGTGATGGTGTATTTGTTGTGCTAGAGTGCTCCTTGATACGACCTATTTATCGCATAATAGCGGAGAGGGGGGCAGAAGGTCGTGAACGAGTAAGACGCCGCATGCTCACAGGGAACATGGTAGGGGGAATGCGTCTTGCAGCGAGAAAGGGGGCGGAGTCGGGCGGGGTAAAGGGGGCGGAGTCTCGTTCATCCGTGGTGCGACTCGATCGACTTGGCCGTGCTAGCAGCGACAGAGGACGAGGCAGTGGAGCGCGCGGCTGGAAAGACAGAGTTACAGTACCCTTGGCTGGATAACGGTACCTCTGGACGACGCGTACGATGCTCCAGAATCCGATCCGCTTGCAGAGTCACGCTTCGGCGACTTGGGAGGACGAGATCTGGAAGCGATACCGTAAACCGAGCAATCGTGACGGGAATCGGTGAAGGTCTATCTAATTGCTTAGTTACTCTTCAATCAAGATGAATATAGACGATTGTGTAGGTCTTCCTACTGTAACCCGCATACCGTACCTCTTGAAGCTCATTCGCTCCCCCGACTCGGAGTCTTCCTTCGGCGACTGAGGACGAGGAGCACGGGATCTAGAAGCGACACCGTAACGGAAGGGAACCGGTGACGGGATACTGCAGTCTGTAGCATGCCATTCAATGTACTCAATGTACTGACGGGCAATTGTATGAAGTAGGCTGTAGACTAGTTGTAAGGTGAAGATTCGATTGTTCATATTTGAAGCCATTGCTATCAATAATGATGGACGATTGCATGGGACAAAGCAACCATACCTCATCGCTACTCGCACGCCAGTCTGCGGACGCGGAGAAGGCGTGTTCTCGGCCGACGGCTGCAATGACCAATGCCGTAATCCGGACACCGTATCCCGGATCGATACCCGGCCCAAGCATCCCAAGCAGCATCAAGTATCTCCCGAAGTACTCCCGAAGCACAATCCCATCCTACAGTACTCCGTGGACTACTTTAACGGCATGCCGAATCAATACTCCGTTAAACAGTTCCCTGACCAAGCTACAGTATGCTACACTACTCCCCGAATACCGTACTCCGATGGAGGGGACACCGAATCGATACCCTGACCAAGCTACCGTAAAGGTAAAGCTACCGTATACTGCGCTAATTCCCGAATACCGTACTCCGTTGGACGGAATCTGCGCCTTGATGCGGCCCATGAACTCGGTCATCGTGCGACAGATCTTGTCGATTTCCGCCTGAAATCGATTGCTGTTAGGTTTACAGTAATCCACTTGGTATCGTAACGTCAGTCGATACCGTAACCCCAATCGATACCGTACCTTGGTGATCGGGTCGTCGTTCGTGATGGCGGGCAGACACGAGACATCGCTGAGGCTGCGAATTGCCTTCGCCAGATGCGCCACGGACTGCAAAGTAGGGTTACTGCAGCGAAAAATCAATAGCGAAAGTAAGCTACAGTAACCGCAGATAATGGGGATACTGTAGCATTTAACGCACGAAAGACTATTATCTAATTCTACGTTACACATCGGACTTGCGCGCTATTGCAGCCGCAAGTTCCAGTGCCCAGACTACCGTATCCTCCTCACATTCTTGTAGTTCTTTACTTCAGTGCCCAAATACCGAGCTCTAACTTGTATGTAGCGAGCGATCGAATAAGCGAGGAAGAAAATAGTTTTCTTCCTTTGGGCGCTAAAGTAAAGAAGTGCGCTAACATTCTTGTAGTTCTCCACGAGGCCTCAGTGCCCAACCTACCGTACCCCCAAACGAGCCTTTTATCTCTGATCTTTGATCTCTCACATTCTTGTAGTTCTCCACTAGTTCGACCGTGCCGTACACGGAGCTGCCCGGTTTGACGTCGCCCACGCTCTGCAGTCGGCCCAGCTTGTTGCACACCACACGCTCCAGCTCGTTCAGCGAGTCCAGCTGCAACTTTGATCTTTGATCTTTGATCTCTGGTCTTTGATATTTAGATCCTGATCCGGATTTGTTTGCACTACAGTATCGTGTGAAGCACAGTTTAGCTTTGATCTTTGATCTCGGATCTCTCACATTTCTGCTCATGGCATCGATCTGTCGGGCGTCCTTCTTCACTTCGGCCGCGCCGCCCGCAAACTGACGCTCCTTCCGGTCGAGATGAGCGATCTAAGAGAAGGGATGGGTGATCTTTGATCTTTGGTTTTTTGATCTCTGATCTCCCTTACCTTCTTGCTGAAGCTCGACGAGCCGACGCTTGACGCCGACTGGCTCTTGCTGTAAAATCAATCAATAACTGATTGGGGCTACAGTATCCCAGACTACCGTATTTGTTGGACTCGTGATCAAGCAGTTCTAGTACTTTATCCAACTGTACGGCAACTGGTAGAATACAGTGAGACGCCAGGAGTTGGGCGTATGCTACCGTATTTAGTCGTATTTCCCGTCCTACAGTATCCTACCGTACCCCCCACTCTACCGTATACTACTGTACCTTGCGGTTGTCGATCGCGAGCTGGAGCGACGCGAAGAGCGGCCCTTCGAGCTGCGACGCTTCTTGCGCCACGACAGCGCCTGCGAATTGGTGATTTATCTTTGATCTTTGGTCTTTGATCCCAGCCCTTTCCATTACCTGTGAGAGCTCCTCCTCCTTCAGGTCCTTGAGCAGCGCGAGCACCCTGGAAGGTGATCGGGTTACGGTAGATTTAGGGGTGGTGTAGTGTAATGGGGAGCGGTAGGTCAACAGCAAGGATAGTATATTCGCGAAGGCACTGTAGCATGTCTACTTTGCTTTTTTCCTTGGAGTACAGTAACCGGGAACTGAAAGGAACGTCTCCAGGTGCACGGTAAGTTTTTCCCGGGTATGGTAGCCCGGGGTGTACGCGGTATGTATTCCCTGGAGTATAGTAACCGTGAAATGCAGATCAAGAAGGGGGGGGGGGGAGTTTCCTCCGGGGTACGGTAACTCACTCGTTGGCAATGGCCTTCTGCTCGTGGATGATCTGGTCGTCCCACGCCTGCTCGATAACGTCCATCTTCTCGTTGAGCTACAAGGGGGAGATCGATAATTGGTTACGGTAATCATGATCCACAGTAAGGTACAATACTCCCCGAACTACCCGATAGGACCGTAGCTGAACACCGTAACCGATGCTACAGTAACCCCATTTTCACCGTACACAAAGCCTATCGTATCCCGTCCCACAACTACTGCCGTACTCGGCCCTCAACCCATTGTCCCCAAACCCCACCGTACCCTGCCCCACAGCTACTCCTACCATACCCCAACCCCACCCCGTACCGTGGCGATGGTGATTGCGGCGCTTCTTCGCGCAACGTCAATGCGCTCCCGCAGCGCGCGCACGTGCTCCTCCACGTCCTCGTTCGCCCTGAACGGAGAGAGGGTTACGGTATACTGTAGTCGGGTTACGGTAACCGGGATACGGTATACGGGAAATGGGTTGGGTTATGGCAGATAAGGTATAGCCGGGTAACAGGAGCGGGTTATGGTGGGGGGAGGGGGTACGGTAGAACCGGGTTGCGGTAACCGGGATATCGAGTGGGCCATGGTCAGGATATGGTAGAGCCGGGTAATAGGAATAGCGTATGGTCGGGGATACGATAGTGCCGAGTTGCTGTAACCGGGATATGGGAATGGGGGTACATCAATAGAAGACCATAGAACGGTCCAGGTCCAGGGCTGGTCCAGGTTGGGTGAAGTGGTACGGTAGTGTCAGATGCTTTATTGGGGAAGGTCTGGGTGGGGTACGGTAGAGTGCCAGAGATAGTATCCTTCCCATGGGTACGGTATCTCACCGAATCTCAGCGTCCAACTTCTCGATGCGCTTCACAATGTGCGCCATTTCGCGATCCTCCATGTCCTGAGCGGGATTGATTACGGTATTCAATTTATCGATCGGGTTACGGTATCCGATCGATATCGGGTTACGGTATCCGATCGATATCGGGTTACGGTACACGATCGATACCGGGTTACGGTATCCGATTGGCTTCGGTATACTCACCAGATAAGAGCTGCGCATCGACGAAGAAGAATCGTCGGTCGAATCGTACGAGGAGCTGCTCTGCTTGGTCCTGCAACGGCAGGGGTACAGTAGAGGTACGGTATCGATCGAAACGGGTACGGTATCTCACGGTCCGGGGGTGGGCGAGGGGTTACGGTATCAATCAATATCGATTGAAAGGATTACGGTATCTCACGATATCGATCGAAAGGAGTACGGTAACTTCCGGGGGATTACGGTACTACCTTGCGCTCGAGCATCTGCTTCTCGTCGCGTCTCCCAGCGTGATTAGTTCGAATTGCGAATCGTTCATTTTCGGGTCCTGCAATGGGGATACTGTATTGAGGGTACCGATCCCCAGGGTTGCGGATCCTAGGGTGTGGGCGGTACCCCCGGGGATCCCCCAGCGGGGTATCGGAGGAGCTCAGGGCGTACCTTTGGCATCGTACCTAAGAGAAGGCGGCCTCTCCCGATGAAGTAGAAAGTGTGAAATGAGGAGTGGAGGAGGAGAGGGAAGAGGGGAGAATAGAGTGGATTTGATGTAAATGGAAGATTTGGATTTGATCAATGTGGGAAAAGCGAAGAATGAAGAGGATTAGATGCAAGTGATGAATTTGCCTTTAATAAATTTTAGTAAAAGGAAAATAATACAAATAAGGATTAAACCTGAATTTGGCGAAAATAGTATTAGATACGGTACTCGAGCGTTTTGAATTCCCGCACTTGTACTGTAGTAGAAGAAAAGTCGATATTTTCATCACGATCTTTGCACAACGTGTATCTTTTCTCTTGCGATCTTCTTGCTTCAATTTTAGTTTTCTGATTTTAAAATTTCTGATTTTGGGCACCTAACTTGTTCACGTATGACTGAATAATCTATACTGTACCAGCCTCAGATGGCACGAAAAAGCAATGGAGATATGAAATCGACACTTTCTGATCAGGTTGGTATCAGCCATTGTAGTTTGTCCAACCATTTGTCCTACCATTGAAATCTTTTCTAAAAATCATTAGTGGTGGACTCGGAAAGAAAACGGAAGAACCGATCAATACATGCATGAACAGACAAAACAAAATATATGTTTCAGAATCCGATACTTCCTAATCCTCCAATCGTGAAGAACGAACCTCTGGACGACACTAACGAAGACTTTCAGGTTTGTATATTCTCATTCTTTTTAATATTTTCTTGCAAATTGCAAAGTATGTCTGACAAGTAAAATGTTTCGAGGGTTTTCTATTATAATTTTGCCAACATTCGTGCTTCTCCTTCGTTAAATCTTAGTTTCAACTTGATAAAAATGCGTGAAAGTGATTGAAAATAAGGATAATTTTCATTGATATTGTAGATGAAGGAAGAGATGATCGATTCCTCTCGAGATACTCCAGGCAATAAGGTGGGCCCCAAACGTTGAATGAGTTAATCCGCATGTTTGCAAAAACTGATTGGCCATTGGTTATTAGTTATTGTTGCTAGTTTACTAGTAGTAAACTTTACTACGCAAAATGTAATCCCGAATTTTAACGGCTAATTTTAATTTTATTTTAGAATTCTGAAGGATGCGACGATTCACTTGATATTCTGTCCACCGTGAGTTATAATCATTTCGTCTTTCTTGGGCGTTTGGAGGTGTCGTTGAAAATAATTGACAATATTTCGAGATCCCTGCGATCTCCACACAATATGCATTGAAGGAGGAACCAGTAGATATTAAAGCAGAGGAGCATTGTAATGAGGAGGTGACTTTTTCTCTGCTTATGCTATGATATGCATTCAAGACAGTGATACGTTGCGTCGCAAATACTGTCAACAATCGGTGGTTTGTTACCAACAACTAGAGGATTGGAAAAAATTACTCTTCTATTTTTTTACTCCCATCACAATGTTTGACGCTTTTCAGATGCCCGTGTGCGGTCCGGCTGGCGATGGATGGAATGATGAGGCGGATGAAAATAAGAATCATCTTCGGAGTGACGTCAACGACGAGACTGACAAGGTTAGAAATTATCTCTCCATTTCGCTCACTCTCTCAGCGGTCAGAGATGCGAGAGAGACATCCCTACAGTGGAGAATGCGTGAAGAGAATATGTTGCAATTATAATTCAAAAACCCGGAAAATCGTGTGAATCTTGGACAACTTTCATTATAATTTTATAAGTCAAAAGATCATGTTCAACCTGCCGGAGGCTCTAAGAATTTGAAGCGGCTCCTCGATGAATTAGTCCAAGGAAGCGGAAAGGTACTAATTTGATAAAATGTTTTCATTTTAAAAAAAAAAGTTTTCAATTATTGATATTATTATTACGCTTGTAAGATCAAGTACTCAGCGGATTTGTTAGTATCGTGTACGACCGTTAATTACTCTGTAGTCAATGCTGTGCAGGATTCTTCCAATCTCTTCACACGACGATCCTCGAGAGTCGTCAAGGAGGTCAAGTACAATGAGGAATCGGATTGTGAGACGGATCCATCGTTGAAGAAGACGGTTAGTTGGGAATAATTGCTTCTTCATTTCACATTAAAGCTCGAGAAATGATACCGCCGTCTCTTCATTGAGCACACTCTCTCGCCCGTTCGGTCGACGATAGAGAGTGTGAAAAGAAGGAACGGTCGTATCATTTTTCCAGCTCTATTTCACACACTCACAGATGTGCTAACTTCCGCCGGGGGCTCCGCGAAAAAAAATCACAGTCACGCGGTAACGCAATCTTTGAAAATTTCTTCCTTGTGGCCCGCACCCAAATATGGTCAAGCGGATATATTGCCCAGCAGTGCATGCACTCTCTCGACTGTGAACGCTGAGGACACTCGTGAAATATAGAGCTATCCCGATTTTAGAACGCTTGATTAGATCAAGTTTCATTGAAAAGCGCGTTCAACTGATATTTTCAAAATGTTGAAAACAATCAATTTACAGAAGGCAGCCGTGGACAAGCAGGAGCAGGCAAGCAAGGTGAGATCTAGAGTGCGAAGTACGGGTAATGGTCTCTTTACTTTGCGCACTCTCTGACCGGTAAAAAAAGAGTGTGAAATGAAGAGGCGTTTTCCCGTATTTCGAGATCTGATTATTTATTTGCAACATGTCTGGTTATCAGATAAGCCACAATTTGCAAACTTTTCGCATGTTATGGATCGTATTCTCGAATAGTGTAGTAAAAAAGGGGAAGTAGGTTATGGATAATGAAAGATTCCGAACTTCTTCGATTCTGAACATGGACTTTTTTTCTTACTGGTCATTTTCTAAAAAGTTAGGGATGAGCGGGAAATATTGAAACATAAGCGCAAGAGTGGACATGAAAATGCAATCGAGAGATTTGCCGTGCTTCAGAAGGCGTTCCTCCATGGCTTCCAATGTGACGGCTGCGACTCGTGGCTGACCCCGGCTACGGGAAGGTTCTCATGCATGGTGTGCCCCGACTTCGATGTGTGTACCGAGTGCATGCTCAAGGTACGACTTTTACTACTAGTAAGCTAAGTGCAAGAGGATCTTAGTGAGTGGTAAACCTCGCCTCAGGGAGTGCACTCGGCGCACGCGCTCGTCCGTCTTATTGACAAGAACACGCTAGTGCCCACGGCCAATGGCGCGGTGAAGCTGGGCACTATGTTGGGTGAGTATTATAGCGCATTTCGATTGAAAAAGAGGTTATATATTTTCGGGGACGAATTTTTGAGCAGCAAAATTTGTTTATCCAAGAGGCAAATAAATCATGAGCTAAGTGGTTTTTTGACATCGCATTTATTTTTCAGGTACTGGTGTGAAATACATGGCATCCAAGAAGAAGTAAGAATCGCCGTCTACTCTCAAGAAACAGCGACCAGTTTTCGATTCCTTAGTATTCATATTTATCCTAGTTATCGGTGTTTGCTCTTTCGTTGATTCATACCATTTTGATCCTAATAAGTTCGATGAAAGTGAGCACGTTTGTACCTTCCGAAATTCAAGAAATCAATCGATTATCCAAATCGATTAATATTGGATCTTGTACTGTTAGAAGATTGTTCTAATGTGTTTTTTTGAACCGGCTATATTCATATCACTTACTGTTGTAGATTTCATTGTTTCTTGCAGAAGTTGTCTCACTTGCTAACTCTATAACAAGTTCCATGGATTTGTCTTCGCTCGTTGTTGTTTTCGCTGACAATCCATGATAAACGTGTTGCTGAATTTTGAAATATCGCTTGGGGTCTATTGAAATTCGTTTAATACGAGAGAATACTTGCATCGATGTTCCTTCCAATGAAATCGAAACAAGTGGTTCAGATGCCGAACCTCGTTTACTACAGGGATAATAGCGGAGTTGTGAGGTGAGCGATGAAAAAGGGTGCAAGGCTAAAAAATTTCCGTATACGTGTCGTTTCGAAATTAAAAAAATGGGCACTTTTTGATGTCGAAATTTGTTTATTCAGTGTTACTGTGGGTTGTTAAGTGGCTCACTGGACGAGGGAGAGGCGCTAACCTGTAGGCTAATGTAAGAGGGACAAGGGAGCGAAATCATACAGTTAATTCAAAGGGATTTGATTTGAAATATAAAAAGTTATATAGTAGTTACCAAGAACATGCCTTGTTGCTCGCTAAAACACATGTGTTTGCTTCAGGTTTTTCGAAAAATTTCAGGGGTCCTATTCATGAAGAGGAGGCGACTGCACTCTACAACGCCAAATTCTTCCGTCAAGATCACGTCTTCAGAATCGTCGATGCAGGCAACTCTGAGGAGTTTACCAGTATCGGTGAGCCAAATTTGATTAGTTAAATAAAATAAAAAAAATCTCATTTTTTGGCCAAGAGAACAACCGCTCTGAATGGTGAGGAGTAGGACATAAGAATGATAGGGAGGCACAACATGATCCCATAACACAAAATGGTGAATGCTAGTTAGGATGTTCGGGAAAAATGCTGCAAGAAATAAGCTACAGCAACATCCGCTAAACAGCGAAAGTCCCGAAGGCTTTTACGCTTTTTCCTCTCTCATTGGCTGGTACGCTTTTGAATATTTGCTCTTCCTACCTTTGCAGCCCTACAATTATGCGAGTAATCGTTTAACACAAAAATTGTAAATTTAACAAGCGTATTCAAATACTAAATCCCTACTTGTTAATAAATGAGTACGCTGGGGCGCTATACAGCGAGATAGCGTTACATTTTGAGAGAGTTTTTTTCTCTGACGACCGCAACGCATAGGATTTTCGAATTTCGCGGCCCCAGTCTTGCGTTTTTCGTGCCGCGCGTTTGAATCTTGAATTCTCCTAGGATCTTACTGTGGAGGGAATACTTGCGAGAAATCCTGCGAAAAACAACAGAGAAGCACAAAAAATACGGTTGAACAATTATTAATTTGAGTTTTTTCTCGGTCTTCTATATTGCGGAATTGGTTAGCAATCCTGCATAAAGCAAACACTGATTGTGAGATATGACAACGTCGTATGATTGCAGATGATCTCAAAATTCTGAACGGCGATGCGTCTCCCTTCAGGAAGCCGAGTACCAAGGCTGAAAAGGGAAAGGTGAGTTTTATATAGTTTTCCGTTTTTTTTAGAAAAAGAAAGTAAAGTAATTAATTAAATTGCCATTATTACAGAAATCGACCCAGGAGTCCGGAGAGGCGGGAGAGACGAAGGAGCTCGTTAGAGTGTACAAGGTTTAAATATTTTTTGTCTTCCTCTGATAATCTTTAGCCGAGCAGTGATCTCCCGCAGAACGTAAATCCCTCGATTCGTGAAATTACTGTACCTTTAGCTTTATCTTTCTTAAATCGAACCTCATTTGTACGAACGTTTTATGAAAGATTAATAGGGGTTAATCAAGAACAAAGAAACGAAAAAAAATCAGTGATCTGCTTCAATTTGAAAACGGTATGATTTGAGTGATGAATTATCGAATATCAAATTTGAAATCGGATGTTGAGGAACTCGAGTCTGTTCTGAAGGAGCGCAACGAGCTCAAAGCTGAATTGGATGAAAGCAACAAGAAGTTGGAGGCGATTAACAGACAGAAGATCATTGATCAGACGAAAGCTCTCGTAGAGGTATGATTCGAATAGAGAAGCAATTATCAGGCTATTCTAGACGAAAGGTATCTTCCGTGTCCGACGACACCGACAATATCCAGACTATCCTTATTTCAATATGTATTTGCAAAACGGTTCAGATTTGGATGTTTACGCTTCCGTATGTTTCGCTTTTACCATTTTACTGAATATAACGAACATAAATAACAAAAATAAAATTCAGTATGGTTTTTCTGTCGACCCTAAAGAGAAGATGTTCCATATTAAAGGTCATACTGACAATGAGCAATATTTTTCGAATACGGAAGAGGGAGGAAGATATCTTTTCATTGCTCCTAACATCCCGGATTATATAGATCACATCTTTAAAATTCCTATTCTGTCAAAGAGAGAAGAAGAATTTGAAGTGTTTGTTCCATAGATACTACTGCTTTATTGCTTAACGTTTTCAATATTCCTTGTATAGTCCGGTTATCGTTCAAGTTCTTCATTTGTTGTCAAGAACCGTTTCACTTGTTATTGATCCGTTCAGAAATTTTTTCATTGCTTACTGTTTCTTGTTAAAGTACTCAGTTGATGTATTTGCATATGAAGATAAAAAAAGTGGCTGAATTATCATGCGCTGTGGCGATTATGCTCGTTCGAGTCGAGTGAATATTTTATCAGGAAGGGGAGAAGGGAGAATAGGGTAGATTTGATGTAAATGGATGATTTTGACTCGATGTGTGGGAAATGTGGGAAATGCGGAGAATGAAGAGGATTATATGCAGATTGTGAATTTGACTTAAATAAATCTAGGAAAATTTTCGAAAAAGGATAATAATAAAAATAAGGATTAAACCTGAAACATTTGGCGATAATAGTATTACGGTAAAGCGTTTTGAATTGCATGTGCATGTGCAGGGTATACTGTAGTAGTATAAAAGTCGATATTTTCAGCACGAGTTTTACACAAACGTGTCTCTTCTCATGCTATTTTCTTGCTTCAATTTTAGTTTATTTCAAAGGTCCTAACAATAAGCTAGGTAGCGCTTTGCCAACTTGATACGCCTTCCGACTCTTTTGGTGTAGCCATTTTTGTGCATTGCGCCGTAACTTTTACTTCAAGTTGATTGCATCGTCTCTGTAAATGAATTAACGTGCACAAATTCATCCATTTCCTGTTCTCCACTGCGCCTGTAACGTTGCTGTTGCTTTTTTGATGTAATATTTTCGAAAGTTTGTCAATAGAAGAATTATATATATTTTCAGGGCCGATACTTTGCTTATTTATCAACAATTTGCTTATTTTCAGAAATGACGGAGCCAGAAGCGCCGCTGGCGATTGTCGATAAGTGGTGGGCCAAGGTAAGGCATTGCATAGTAGAGAAGAGTAACAAAAATCGCTTAGTCTAGAATCGCGAAGCTGTGACCTAAATTTGCGAAAGATGTTATTTAAGCTGATTTTTCTATGCATTATTATGACCTATTTGCATGTTTGGTCTCTGCATAGCTCTATTAAATCTACTGAAGTGGATGTTTGCAAAAATAAACATCGACTTTTCCAGAGTGTAATTTTTTCGAGTGACTCGGACGACGCACTTCTCTCTCTAATGACGAAGACTTTCGAGACGATCGCTGTCGCCCTTTCTCCTGCTTCAAATATCCAAGTGAGCATTGACATCAGTGATGATCGACTCCTCCTATCGGGCCACTGGTCTGACCCCGTACTCCCGAAAATTCTAATTAAACAAGCGTAAATGAACTAGATAGATTTTTTAGAGGCACTGCTTTACAAGTGGGGGCCAGCAAAAAGCGCGCATTTTCCACACATGCGGTGCGCGACTTTGATGCCGCGCAATTGTCTAGGCCACGCCCCTTTTCGTTTTCAATTTTGTGTCAGTTTCTTCCAGTTTTCTTAGGTTTGTAGTCTTATTGGAGGATATCATAGGGGTGGAGGTGAACTCGAGCGAAGAAAGAGTCGAAAGTTACCTATTTTTGTGCTCTACACCCTTCTCTGGTAACCTAATTTGCTTTTCTACTTCGGTACCAGCTTCATTGGCTTCCCGTAATCAAGGCAGGTTCTCTCAAATTGGATAAGCGACACTTCTGCAGAAGCCCGGAAAGCCCCAAATGCCCAGAGCAGACTAAGCTCTAAGCCTAAGCCTTAGCACTAAGCCTAAGCAATATATAAGTCCTCCCTAGTCATATTTAGCTACCATTGTTATTTATTCGTCTTATCGATTTTAGACCCATTCTGGGCATCTGCAGTAGAGCCGGATGAGCATACAGTGCATACAGTCCAGAAGTTTATCCAGGTTCTTACAATTAGGGCCCAATCAGAATGGAATCCTTTCGACGGCAGTTCACTCCCTTGAACTTTGCGAGAGCAGAGGGGAATCAGGAAGCAAGATTCTAATAGATTCGATACGAATAGGTCAGCCTCAACACTGATTGACATTGTTAACAGAAGAATATTTTACCTCCCAAAATCTTTGAATGTTCCCCATTACCGAGTAAATATGGAATTTTTTCTGTAATTTATTACTTTCAGAACATTACTCGATGCGTTTCCATTCTCGATCGCGAACGATCGTGCGCATTGCTTTCGGAGAACAACGAGTTAGCTCATTTATTTTATTTTTTAATATTTTATTTTTATTTAATATTTAACAAGCACGTTGACTGGGTTTTTTCCGGCCCATCGTTGACTCGAATGTGGATTCGCACCACGAATAACACGAATAATGCCTCCAAAAATGAACTCGGAAATGCTAAAATGGCTTGTAGATTCAACGTTCATCGTCTTCTGACGTTCGGTCTCATCGAATCGCTTCAAATTACTCTGCTTGAATTGAGTGGAAAGGGCAGTGGAGAAAAGGAACCGATCCTGTTTGACGAGGTTTGTATCTGGGCTGCAGGTTCAGTGTCTGCAATACCGCTATTTTTGAGTCTCTTCTTCTACGTTGCATTTTACTTTCGAGCACTATTTCTTCTCTAAACGTGTTTCCCGAGATATGGGCGGTGATAGATATTGAGGTTCTTGCATAGTTCGTTGCTATCTTTTCCAAACGTTAAATATTTTCCAGGTTTCGAATCGGTCTACCCACTCTTTCACTGAGAATATCAACCCTCTGGATAACCATATTGATGACCTTCAGGTTTGCTTATCTTCTAATAAATATATTTCTCAATTGAATAATATGTGCTGTTCCAGCCACATATGACACGAACAAGCAGTGGAGATAAGGAATCGACACTGTCTGATCAGGTTGGCATTACTTTATTTTTCTCAAGTGAATCGCTAGATACAGAATAGGTTGCCGAAATTACCTTATTAATGATTTTGTGCATCTAACTTGTTCACGTATTACTGAATAATCTATACTTTTCCAGCCTCAGATGTCACGAAAAAGCAGGGGAGATATGGAATCGACACTTTCTGATCAGGTTGGTATTAATTTAGCTAGTCTTGTGAAGGAGCCGCTCAATAAGAAACCTTTTCCAAAAAGATTCATTATTGGAGATTCAACAAAAACGGTTGTTGAAAAATACCTAATTTCTGAAAGCATATCCAGTTTTCGAGGTTTCTTTCGGCGACTCGAAAAAAATTCGTAGAAACTCTCGCATTGTTCATAGATGTTTGTGCACCTAACTTGTTCACGTATGAAATAATCTATGCTGTTCCAGCCACAGATGACACGAACAAGCTGTGGAGATAAAGAATCGATTCAGTCTGATCAGGTTGGCATTACTTTAGCGAGTTTAGTGCAAACTCTTTTAATAAGTTAGAATGACGTCATCCGAAACTTTGCTAAACAGATCCATTAATGGCAAACTCGGAAAGAAAATTGGAAGAACCGATCAATACATGAACAGATAAAGCTAAAGATCGCTAAAGACTCCGAAAATTTGTCCAGTTAAAATGTAATTTATAGAACCCGATTCTTCCTGATCCTCCAATCATGAAGAACGAACCTCTGGACGACAGTAATGAAGACTTTCAGGTTTGAATATTCTATTCATTACTGGATGATATTTCCGCTGTGCCTTGCGAAGCCAGCGGTCCTGTATATTGCTTATTGATTTTGCACATCTATAAATGTGTAAATAAACCCGTTTTAGGTATCGTCTGACGAGGATGCGATGGAGGATGAATCGACTAGTGAGAACGAGAAGGAAGTTGAGCAGGGTGATGATGAGGTGGGCTTTTCGTGGTCTATGAGTGCCCGTGTTGAGCGACCTCACACAATTTATCGCGCTCTTTTGCAAATGTTATTGCGCTGTTGAAAAATTCCCGAATCCCTGCAAATCCGGATGGGTGCAGCTCAACACTGATATTTCGCCCCGATTTATTAACCAAGGTACTAGGCACTATGTTTTCGACAATAATAAAGTATATTATGTGTAATTTCATCAGGCTCCTCGCAATGAAGATCACGAATCGTTGATGGAGAATCCACCGAAAAAGAAAAGGAATAGGAAGAGAAAAGGGAGCAAGTTTGCGTACAGTTGGATCGATACAGATCACGATTACTGCATGGTTGGTCTATTAGCTATGATTTAATTTCATGTTTCTAATATAATATTTGTTATACAATTGATGTCTCACTCATAATGGCAAATCTTGCAGAGAATGTCGCTCGTAAGAAGTAAGCCGAAATCGAATGCAATAGCCAAACCTATGAAGCTAAATCCGACGGAATTGAAGTGCACCGAGTGTGATGTTAGATAAATTTTTGTAATTATATGGTATTTTTTCTCCTATTTCGTCGAGCTAAGTTTCAACGAGTATTTTTGTACGTCTACGTCAAATGCCATTTGGCTCACTATTTGCATTTTTAGTGTGCCGAATGCTAATTGTGCTTGATGTAGATGTACACATAAAACTATTAGATGAAACTGATATGATTTTTGGGTTTACCTAATGAGGGCGTATTGTTTATTTCCTGGTTTCAGTATGCTACGCAGTTGGTCAGTGGATGGATTCGTCATCTCAGAGTTGAGCACTTTACCACTCCTGTTCTGGTGAGTTATAGATGGTTTACCGTTCCTAATCAGTATTGATTGTGTTTGGAGTGAGTGGTTGCCACTCTGAGAAAAACTACTAATGCTAGGCCCCATTTATGAGACTTTAAAAAAAAATTTAATACTCTTTTAAATATACATTTACCATACTTTAGGCGGGACTGGCGCTGCGTTGTGAATGTGGCAATGAAGCGCAATCGGATGCCCATTTTCGCAAGGTTCGGAACTTTATAATTTTATATAATTTTCTTAATTGATTTTAATTAATCAATTATAATATTAACAACCTTTAATTACAGTGCGAAGTCGGCAATATCACCGTGGTAAAACGAGGAGGCGGCCCGCTGAAGAGACTAAGTGATCTAAAGGTTGGCATTTATAAATCGTAAAAAAAGATTGCCGAGATATACCTATTATCAGAAAACATTTCACAATTCTTAATTTTGTTAAACTTATCATTATGATTTTCGTAGGATCTCTAATAAATGTACTCGGTTTTCAACGATGCTTTCACTTCACTTAGCCATGTGTGATCATTATAACTATTCCCCATTGCAGGAAACGCCGCAGTGCTGCCTGTGCTCGGTGAGTTGATGATCGCTGTTTTTTTTTCTTGTTTTCTGGCCACCACTCGACCACTGCAAAGTAGGGTTGGCATTTGCAACAAGCGATGGGAAGACCCTCTCATTTTCGCGCGCTCTCTCGCCTATCTCTGACCTTCCCTCTTCGAGAGGTAGCAACGTTGCAATGCCGCAATCATTTGGCCGACCTTTCTGTAAAGGATATGCCAGACGGACTGATAGAGCGCAGTCAGCGTCGAAGAGTGGCCTGAAACCTAAGACGATCTTCGCATGCAGGAGTCAATAATGTCACTAATGTAACCTTAAATGTAGGCCTTCCCGGTATCGGTCGGCGGCTACTACTGGCACCTGCAGAACTACCACAAGTCCACGCTGAAATTGGTGCGTTTGTCGGATTAGGAAAGTTGAATCAATACTCATTATTGGGTTGAGCACCCAAGTAACCAGGCAAGTTAAAGGGCTGTTGGAAAAGCTGCAAAAGGAACATGATCAATTTATTTATTTTTTTCCGGTATCTTACACCTTGAAATAATGTGGATTCGACGACTGTTACTGGGTTTTGACACCTGTCAATTCGTATTTTTTCAAGAATGGATTCTAATTGTAACAGCTGGCCTTATCAGCGGGTCTCACCTAGTGTTTTCTTACGGCTTAAATTCGCTTGACGTGGATACACCTTTACAGAATGGAGTCTACGTGAAATGCGCTTGTGGCTTCCGCATTTACAGCTACACGCGAGCCGTCCTCGGCCACAATAAGAAGGTCAGTGTTTTAAATTATTAAAAGTGTATTTAAAATTTAAAAAAATATATAATTATTTAAATTATTATAAGAAGGTCAGAATTTTAAAATTGTTATCATATAATTAGTTCCTCTGGTTTCTCACGCTCAAAGTTTTGTATACGTGTCAGCCACTGGGGATAGTCGCTGGGAGACGGCCCTTACAATGCGCTTACTAACCAGTGTGCGGGAGAAACCCAATTTTGCTATATTTTATTATTACACGTGTTCACTGAAATAGACTGAAAAGGTTCAACTTAAGATGCAACCAAAGAACGCGACTTTAGCACACCCTAAAGCAAAAAGTAAAAGCTCGATCATGGTGAAAAAATATGATGATCTCTATTTACTTGCAGTGCAATGGTCGTCAGTATTCCCTGCACAGTCTCAACGAGGAGTGAACGAAAACGAAGATTCCATTGAGCTCATAGCTAACATTATTCGCCTTTTTGTTTGAAGTTATTTGTGATCTGATCATTTTGTTATGTTAGTACAGGAATAAAGTCTTTCCTTTATCTTACTGGTTTCATTTCACTCCCTTGGTCCTACTCGGTAGCCGGCAAAAAAAATCGTCCAACCAAATCATCGCACACTTGGAAGGCCACATTGTTTACGACGATCTTCTAAAGACAATATTTCCCATTCTTTCATTAACTCATTCATTGTCCTCCCTTGTCTTCTCTCCAACTTCACCTAAAGCCTCATTGTTTTCATAGAATTTCATATAAATTCCTTTTATTATTTATTGACTTTCAATTTCGATTTTTTCGAAGTTTCATTCATTTCCCTCCCTTGCCCTCTCTCCAATCGGTCGCTGGCAATGCGCGCTTTCGTCTTTCTCATGCTTCTCCTCATTTCACTAGAGGCGGTGAGACGATTTTTGATTCTTCCGCTGTTTTGGATTCGCAATGATTACGGTACCAAGCACTGGCAGTGCATCATGTGAAGTCTCTGCTATGGTTTTATCGATTGTATTCCAATACCGTACCCTCAACACAATATAAATTTCCCATTACCGTACTCTCGATTTCCTACCGTATCCTCAACGCTCTCAAGTTCACTCAACAACTAAGAGATCAAAGACGTCCAATAATCGATATCCTCGCAGTCTGATCCGGTGCCGTGTCACTGGTACGGTGCGTCGCCCATCTGCATCGGCGAGTGTCCCACCGGCACGAAGGAGGTGCTGCGGGCGGACCATGGACGGACTAAGGTGAGGGCAAAGATCAAATGAGATCAAAGATCAATTGGTTGGCACATTCTCGTATCTATTATACATGCACATTCGGTTAATTAAAAATAGCTGTAGGACTGATGCAGTCACGGAAATTCCAAGCCATCTTAGACGATAACCGTTAACATCGTTATTACTTCCGGTGTTCGGCAAGTCGTGCCTGATAGGGTCGAAGGTGTTCTGCTGCGAGGACGGATATCTGCCCAAGTACAATGGACGAGCGAACAATATCGTTGACGGATGAACGAATTTCATTCCCTCACTGGCCTCCTCTTTTCCACCATTTAAATAAATAAATATAGTATCCCTACCAATTCTGGCGTTTGGACAGCAAAGATCGGAAAAACAAGTATGAAAGTCAGGCTGAAGAATTCGTCTCTTCAATGACCAACGAACGGACATACATATTTCCCGTGGTATCTTTGTATTGTTTGTTATCACATAGGCTAATCACAGCTCTTTTATCATCCCTTATCCCCGTTACCATAATATCACCATCCTATTATCACTTATCAAGCAGCCACATACATCAATCACATCACAGCTCATTTATCATCCTTTGTCAGTATCATTAGGCCGAGATGCAATAATCTCATCTTTCCTCGACGATTGAGTGGCGAACAAAGAAAGATCGACGAATGACACCGTTTCGATATTGTTGTGTTTATCATCACATTCCACATCACAGCTCTTTTATCATCCTTTATCAGTATCAGACCGAGATACTCTCTCAATCCTCCATTCTTCATCTACGCCGACGGCAGATTCAGCTGCTGTCTCGGTCCACCCTGCAGGAGATCAGCCACGGACGAGGGAGGAGTGCCCAGCTGCAACGAGAGATCAAAGATCAAAGATCAAGGCCAAGAGATCAAAGATCAATTATAAGAGACTAGAGACCAAAGATTAGAGGCTAGGGAACAAATGCCAGGTGCTAACTAGCTTAGATATCAATATTTAGCAGTCGATTTCAATGAGATCAGATGCAAGAGATCAAAGATCAAAGATCATAGCTTGTAAGCCAATTTTTGTGGCAAAATATGAGATGCAAGCGATCAAGAGAGTAAAGATCAACGACCACCATCGCACCTCTCTCAGCTCCGTGTAGTACCACTGTGACACGACGATACCGTCCTCGATGTGGCTGAATTAGCATAATTGTTTTAATTATTTAATTAATCAATTAGCGTTTCTTAAATTTAGTGCCTAATTTTATGGGTAATGAGAAATGAGAAAGCAAGCGATCGAATGAGCGAAGAAGAAAATGGCTTTTTATCGTTGGTCACCAAAGTAAATAAGCACCAATTAATTAAATTTTAAAAAATTACCTCGACACAGTGAGCTTCTGCATGGGCAGCTTGGAGCGCGAGACGCGACGCGCGCGCGGCTGAAATAAATCTTTGATCTTTAGTGTCTAGACTTTGATCTTTGATCTCTGATATTTCTCACCGCACGAGCGGCCGCCGAGCTGCTGGTCTGCGAGGCCTTCGACTGCGACTTGGACGACTTGGTCGACTTGTCTGCCTGTAGAGATCAAAGATCAAAGTTCAAAGACCAAAGACCAACCAGCTTCTCCTTGGACTTCTTTTTGGGGTCACGGGGCGGAGGCGGCGATGGCGCCTGCACAGGGATCTTAGGGTAGACCTTGGGCGCGCCGGCCGCCTTCTCCTTCGATGCCTGAGATCAAAGATCAGAGATCAAAGATCAAAGATCAACCAAGAACCTTCTTCGGGTCGTAGGGCGGCGAGCGGGCGGTGGTCACGTCCGAGCTGGGCGCGTCATTGCGCTGCAAAGAGATCAAAGATCAGTTATAGTACACCCTACAGTACCCCCTCTACCGTAGCCCACAATTGTCAGTCTGTCCGTCTCCCTACGGAGAAGAGGGTGGGTTGCACTGTCCCCGCAGACTGGCCGCCCCTCTTGCGGACGAAAATGAATTTCTGGGCGAGCAGGTGAATTATAGAAGTGCCCGTATCCCTACCGTACCCCCTTGGCGGCGTTCTTGGTGAGCGACTTGGCGTGGTTCTCTCTCTTCTTGGCCTGGCGAGCGTCCGCCGCGTTGGGGCTTCTGAAATCCGAAGAAGGTTCTCACTTGATTCTGCATACTCTCTCGTCGGTCAGAGAGGCGCGGAAGAGTGTGCAAAGCGAAAAATAGTGGTAGAACGGTCTCTTAATTCGTCTCTCGTCTGTTGATGCGGTAATCAATGGCAATGCATGAATTACTGTAGACTAGTGACACCTAAGTGCACAATCAATAGGCATCAGTCGACTAAGTGGTACTGCAGTGACTTCATAAGTAGCAACGAGCGAGATAATGCGTAGAATTAAGAGACAGCAGCAATTGATCGCTGATCTTTGGAATTTGATCTTTGGCTACCTGGCACTCGAGGTTGCGCCCTTCTTTCCGGATGCGGACGACGGACCCGAAGACTTGCCACTCTTCGACGAACTGGCTGGAATGGGAATACGGTAGGGTACAGTATCATGGGGTCCCTACCAAAATGTCCCCCCTCTCTCTCGACCACTACCAAAATGTCCCCCTCGCGCGATACCAAAATGTCCCCCTACCAAAATGTCCCCCCCCCCCCACTACCAAAATGTCCCCTCTACCAAAATGTCCCCCTACCAAAATGTCCCCCCCCCCACTACCAAAATGTCCCCTCTACCAAAATGCCCCCTACCAAAATGTCCCCTCGCTCCTCCCTGGCCACCCCCTGGCCCTGGTCCCCCCTGGCCAGAGCACATTAGATAAATCATGACTTTTGGCACGGACTCATGTAGATATGAGATGTTTACATTTCTGTTTTGATCGCTGGGTGGGGTGATACTGTTATTTTAATAGATGACTGGGGACGTACTCTTTAGTTCAGATTCAAGTGGGGGATACTCCGAGTTCAAAAGCACTTAAAATTCGAGTGTCTCGGAATATCATATAGTCTGTCGTTCGCATGAGATCAGGAGGGAAGAAGTGACTTATGAACTCGTGATTCCAATTATTAGGTGCGTATTGTTATTTTAACAGCCTATGCTGATCTCGGGCGAAAACCTAATGATGAAATGAAATATGAAAGGCTTTGACTTGGCACGTCGGTGATAAATATTGAACTCAATAAACTATTCTAAACGAAAAGACGGCCGCGAGAACGATATCGAGATGAAAAATCTTGAAGAGCCGTCGTTGTGAATCAATCTAATGATGAATAGAAAGTCTGATCGCTGTTCAGCGAATCCGCTGCCCAAGCCCCGCCCCCTCCCTCTTCCCTAGCGAATCCGCGGGGCGAGAGGGAGGGAGAGGAAGGAAGCGCCGTAATCCGCATATCGAAAGTGAACTTCACTGATTTCCAACCGTTTCCAACCGACTACCGTACCCCTCCAGTAGCGTACCAGTGGCGGGAGTCTTCACGGGTCTCTTGTCGGGCGTTGCGCGCTGGAGGGCGCCGCCTTTGGGTGCAGCCTTCGGAGCCGGGGTCTTGCCTGGAAGAGGCGAGGGATACGGTAGACGAGTTAGAGGAAGCCCAATCGACAGATGGGTTACTGTAGCCTAGCCGATCGATATGAATACAGTAGCCGAACTGATCGATAGGGCTACGCTAGTCCCATCGATAGTTAGGGATACGGTAGAAAGAGTTAATCGATTAGGTTACGGTACCCCAACCGACCGATCAATCGATACCGTACCATTGGGAGTGCGCTTGGCGCTTGTGCTGGTCGATTTCGCCCCTCCCGGAGCGCCCTTCTTAGCACCGGGCTTCGCTCCCTGAATTGGCGGGTTACGGTAGGATAATCGATTTATTGATTTTCCCGACTACCGTACTCCATCGAGTTACGGTAGGTCTTCCTTACCAGCAGCGGCTTTCCGCCGGCGACCTTCTTGCTCTTGCTGCTTGAGTTGGCGCCGCCCGGCCTCTTCGCACCTCCTTTGAGCTGCGAAAAATCGATTACCGTTATCCCTGGATACCGTATCGCTCGGCGATCGCCAACTGACCGTTTTCTTGTTCTTAGCAGATTTTTTCTGCGAACAGCACCCCATATCGCGCTTGTTGTTAACTGCAAGTGGGTACGGTATACCCGGGTATGCCGTCGATCCTCACCGGTTGAATACGGAAACGAGTCGCTGCGAGTTCTGCAATGAATTTGATAAGCTACAGTATCCCGGGGGTGAGGTATCCGTGGCACCCTGGGGTACCATGGGTTTCCCTGGGGGTACCCAAACCTTACCTCGGCGCTCCTCAGGGAGAACCGCCCGGCGCGAGGGTGAAGAGTGGAAATGGAGGAGGGAGTGGAGAGAGTGAAGGGATCGATGATTGAGAGAATAGTGAAGAAATATGTAAAGAGGGTTAATCTGATGTTATTGGACATTGTGCGAATAGCAAGTAGAATTTTGCACGTAACCCAGGCGATAAAAGGCAGATTGTGCTTTGAGGTGATTCATTTGTCAACTTTCATGAAGAATCATTTGCTATCGCTCTACTCTTCTATTACTCGTTATGTTGCGTTTTTTTTCTGGCAAATATAGACATTGAGCTGTAATCACATTTTTGTAAATACACTTTTTCGATTCTCCTAGATGGTAAATTTTCCTCAAAGTTGGCTTGTGAGTAGACCTGTTAGAATGAAGAAGATAGTTATTGTTAGAAAGCCTCTTCCTTCTCTGGCTACTTCACTCTTAAATTAACTCAGATACAATGTACAGAGTTTTAAAATCTGCGAAATTTCCAAATAAAACATATTCTTTATCGAGGTGATCTTCAGGCGTGGTGAATACAGCAAATCGGGGTGTGTGAGCATCAAAAACCCGTAAGGCGGAATGGCAAGAGCAATTTGCGGGGTTATTGCTTCTCAGCTGCACTGAGAATTGCACGATTACAGTGAATATTTGGATTAATCACTGAGCAGAGAGTACCGGAATGAGCGTAGGCTGAATCTAAGGGTAAATAATGTTGAATATCTCTAGAATTAGGTGAGTTAAATTCAATAAACAATACGAAATTGGCATAAAATCGATAAAGTTCTAGTGTGATTATTTCCATGCTGGTAGCTGCACAAACAGTGAAGCTAGCTGATCTCCGACAGGCAATAAATTGGAAAGGGTCGCATCGATCATCAAATTTGGCTTGGTTAATCGTGCGGCGGCGGCAAAGTGGGCGGAGCATCGCTGGGCGAACTGAGAGGATCCCGCGCACCAATCGCGCGCCATGTCCAGCCAGAAGAACGTGGAGTCTGAAGAGGTGTTTTTGATTTGCTGATTTCACTAAACGTGAAACTAGGACGATTTTGCAAAAAGTGTATTTTTGTATGGTAGAATAAAAAATGGAAATCAATCGTTCTAGATAAACAGATCAGGTATGACACATGTGAAAGTCATTTTTTAATGGATATTTTCTGCGGAGGAGCATTAAAAATAAAGAATAGGTGATCCAAATTTCGAGCTTTAACTTCTCGAAACATTCGAATTCATCAAGATGCATCTCTAATTAACTCTTTCCCAGTAGTTTCTCTGGTATTCTTCATTTCATCCACACCGAATATGTTATTTTTGTTCAGCTCACCCAATTCCTTGGCCGGACTGCTTCTGTCCAGATACGAACTCTCCACATCACAGCTCGCATCAAAGATGTCCAAGAGTGGATGGAGGAAGGGCAGAGAGCAGGACACGGAATCCAGGGGATGCTCGCCTAGGAGAATCATTATTTCATCAGGCTTTTCATATGATGTGAGCATTTACCAGGGGTGTGAAAAAATGTTTTTAATTTAAAGATGAACCGGAATTGTGAATTTTGAATACTCAAAAAACGTATTTGTTTCGTCGTTTTAATGATTGATATTGAATAGGTGACTGTACCTCTTGTGGTGATCATCTTGAACGACTTGGCAAGCAATTTGAAATCTTGTCTCGCGAGAACGTCTACACGCTCCCACAGGGAAGTGATATTCAACTGGAAATGGGAGTCTTATGTGATAAATTGCTGTACACTAAAGAGAAGCCATGCTAATGAATAAGAAAGAAAAAAAGGATTGAAATGATACAATAAAATAAAACATAATCTTAAACATTTGTTGAAGTACCTTTTCCGAAGTGAGTGCTCGCATGATGTTCACGAACGTGAACTGGTTCCCGTTTCTCTGTAAGTATTTTAATTGTGTCAGACAACCCTTATGAAATAGGCAATTACTTTGGTTATTCCATCTCTTTCTCTAAACAGCGAGAAGTTTTAACTTTAAAAAGACTGAATTACCTTGATGGCGTGCCCTCCCACTCTAATCCACAGTGCGAGCACCCTCGCCGCTTCCAGTTGCGATTCGGACGAAAGAATGGAGAAAACCACGGCGAGTTGCGTGTTGCGACATCTAAGCATGTTGAATCAGAATAATCACAAGGTCGCAATAGTATGAGACATTTCGAAATTGATGAAAGTGCATTTATAAATAAGAGGATTCCTCACCTAGCCTTCATTCTCGCTCTCCTCTCGTGGCCTGATGGCAATAGAAGAGCACCCGCACCAGCCAGTCGCGGATCATCCGGGCCTGGAAATATACATTTGAGGTCAGGGGGAAAATGCAAACGAACTTCGTTCGGGATTGTTTCGATGGTTGATTGAATGAACATGTTTTCCGTCGAGAACTTTCAAAGTCTATTTGCGAAGAGATGTAAAGATGCAGTAAAACGCAATAAAATTTTCACTTGGGTTATGGATATTTTCAGAGATTTTTTTACCTATCAGCCCCAAAAGAGTGCAATCCTCCTTTCCAATAATTTCGGCCATTTCCCTCTCCGAATTCTCGAGAACGAAATGGCGCAGGCGGTGTAGGGCCGGCTGCAAAATATATTTATTCATTTAAGTTTTTGTTTTTGTTTTTTAGCCATTAAACAATATGTTTTTATGACTAAAAAGACGTACCGGAATCGGTTGTGCATCAAAGTTCGACGGCTTGGGCGTGATTGCAGGTTTGCCGGAGATGGGAGGCTTCGCCATCAAGATCGGCTGAAATATCTCCTTACACCTCTTCATTCCTTGTTGTCTCTCACCGGTCAAATGACGAGAGACCACGCAAAACGAAGAGTCGAAATCTTCATTCTCACAACCCCGATTTCGTACCTTGAGCGGGATCGCGGGTTTCTCCCTCTGAATCGAATTCATGCCGTTTGTGCGGTCCTTTGGCTCGTCGTAGTCGGATTCTTCTCTGGAAATAATTAAATTTAATTAATTAAATAAATAATAATAATTATCAAACAGCATTATCGTTCGCTGCGAGCCTTTCTGTCATCTATTTATACCGCGAATAATAGGGTTGAGTCAAACACACAGTCATTTGTTTGTTACTGCGAGTCTTGCGCATCATTTGAAGAACATCAAGAGATACCAGGTATTCATCTTGAATCATTGTTTTTTACCATGCGTATCTACAAATAAAGCTTTAAAAAAATACCTCGAGGTAGAAGCTCCCGATCCGTGTCCTTCAGAAGACGTGTTGGTCGTTGGCGAGGAGAATTTGGAGAGGCGCGAATCGGCTCGGGCAAACATCTGAAAGGATTTGTTGAGTTTCAGTTCCGTTTCAGAGTGCTTTCATATTCAATATCCGATGCAAATTTACAACGTAGTCCTCGGCGGTAAGCTCACACATCCAATCCCTAGCTAGAGCTCGAAATATGTGCTCCACTGTTTCATTTCGCTTACTCTCTCGACAGCTCGAGTGGAGAAATAACGTGAGAAATGAAGAGAGCGCACCATATTTTTCGAGCTCTAATCCGAAATATTCGCATTTATCATAATAAAATACCTGGTCGCCCTTGGGCAAATCGTAGTCGTCCTCTTCCACTGAGATCCCATCGACAGTCGAGGATGGGCGAGAGGAGGAATCGGCGCTGCGCTGACCCGAGTCTGCAAAATGCGATCATTATGATTTTATGGGAAACTCTCAGAATACTTTGGTCTACATACAACCTCAAGCATTTTTTGATAATTATTTATGTGAGCATTATAAACGAGAATACAAAAATATTAAAAAACATTTTATTTACCAGCCGAGATGTCGCTCTTCCTGTTGCCAGCCTCCCTGTCGGCGGTCGGCGAGAGCAGGGAAGGTAGCATGATCTCTGACTGCACGGAAGAAGGCGCGCGAGGAGCGTAGCCTGGAGGAGGGTTTTTCGAAATTTTTTCAAGAACTTGAAATTACACTACATTTTAGTTAGGGGCTATTTGCCTCTGAATGGGCGTCGAAAGAACAAAGATCAATCACCTCTCGCAGGCATCGTGTCAAAGTGCCGCTGATCATAATTGAGCTTCTCCAGCGATTGCGTGGGACGGAGCATGTTTTCTGGAAGATTGTGGATATTATTTTGATTCGATCACGGGGCGCGATTGAACAACTTTCAATCCAAATTGGTTTCAAGTACTTGTGAAACTCAACCGAGTTCAGTTCAATGGTTCTGTTGAATTAAATGTAGATTCCAATTTTCACACCTTATATGTAGGGGCCACAAGCTCCGCCCACTTTGTGCGGACACGATTTCGCCGAAAAGCGAGAAAACAAAAACACAAGCTTCATTCTAAACCAAATCACTCGCTCTAAAGTGCTATGGATAGCTGTTAGCATTACCTATCCATCGAGCACTGTCCGAGATACACATCACATCGCTAAGACGATCAAATTTGCATATAAAAGGAGGGAATGGGTCGTTTTGACATGTTTCAGTTTGAAAGTTCTGCTCGGACAGCAATTTTCTGACTAATTGGATTTTTTTAGGATTTTTAGAGAAAAAATTAGATTTTTAGCATTGCTCCCGGGCTTGTATTTTTTGGGCGGGGAGAGGCATGCGAGAGGGCGGGGGGAGGGAGAGAGACACACGCTAATTAGGCTCCGCCCATTTCCCTCTCGTCTCGCCTTTCCCTCCTCTCCCCCAGAGGGTTGCGCGCGCACTTCTCGGGCTCTAGCGCGGCTCCCAGACAAGATATTGACAAACGGCAAAAAGTATGATGTTATCATGCCCTTGGGGGATAGTTTGAGCTAACTTTTGACTCATTTGTGTAAAAACGGCTATCTGTGTTGTGGCCCCTACTTATGAGCCCGTTCGCGTAAGAATCGAACAAAGGTCGGCACAGTCAAAAAATGTCGATTCTCTCAAACTTTGGTTTCTTTGGTTTTCGAGGGTGCTGAAGACGATGGGCATATTGATTTTTGTCGTCGAGCCTCCGTTGGCTCAGACGACGTCACGTCGATATCGGTCTTTTCACTTTTTCTCAGCTCCAAAAAATGCCAATTTTACGAAAGTACGGTGTCCGAACCAGAATTTTATGGCGATCACGCCTATCTAGTTCATTTTTCATAATTTTGTAAAATAATTTTTAAATATCGATTTTTTGACTCTTTGAAATGCAGGCTTAACTTTTTACATGGTTCGAACCGCCCTGACGAGAGGATTTGAAATCTATATTTTGAGCCAAATCGGCCCAGCCAGTTTTGGGGGTGCACGCGATTTGTGCAGATAAAATGGTCTGAAAACGATGCTGCGTCCCTTGATCTACCCTCTTCCTCCGTGACCCCGTCCGTCCCTAGGCGAGAGAGTGTTGGGGAGGGAGAGAGCGCAGATGGAGAGGGGAAGGGGCACGGAGGAAAAGGGTAGATCAAGAGACGGTGCGCCGTTCTCGTGCCATTTTTGCTGTAGAAATCGCGTGCACCCCTAAAACTGGCTGGGCCGATTTGGCTCAAAATATAGATTTCAAACCCTCTCGTCAGGGCGGTTCGAACCATGTAAAAAGTTAAGCCTGCATTTCAAAGAGTCAAAAAATCGATATTTCAAAATTATTTTACACAATTATGAAAAATGAACTAGATAGGCGTGATCGCCATAAAATTCTGGTTCGGACACCGTACTTTCGTAAAATTGGCATTTTTTTTTGGAGCTGAGAAAAAGTGAAAAGACCGATATCGACGTGACGTCGTCTGAGCCAACGGAGGCTCGACGAAAAAAATCAATATGCCCATCGTCTTCAGCACCCTCGAGAACCCCAGAAACCAAAGTTTGAGAGAATCGACATTTTTTGACTGTGCCGAACTTCTCTCTATTTGTCCGTTTCTTACGCGAACGGGCTCTTATATGGCTCGGTATTGTCATATTGAACACTTTTCGCGTTCCATCGGTCAGAGGAAACTAAGGGAATTTCGATGCATACCCTGATTTCCGATGTCAAATATCCCGGGATTGGAGACCATTATGTTGATAGCGTACCCCTCATATGACTCGGTACTGTCATGTTGAACACGCTCCTCGTTCCTCCGATCAGGGGCGAGTGAAGGACCTCGGGCTCCATTGCATCGTAGTCCATTTCACAATACTGTAAAGATCAAAGATCAGTATTAGAGATCAAATACTAAAGATCTAAAATTAGAAGAAGTCGAAGAAAAGAGATGAGCAGAGCAGATAAACAAAGATCACTTACATCCTCTTCTTCTTGACTCTTTCTCGTAGTGGGTGGGGATCGTTTCGGCAGAGGAATTCCGGCTCTGGAAAAATGATTGATTTTCTTCAATTTTGTCATTTTCATTACGTGGTATCTGGTATATATCAGCTTCTAGATTGCTGAACCATTTCACACTACAGTTTTCGCGTTTCTGTTGAGTTCCAAATTCTCTTTTAGAGGTGAAGGCACCTCGGTTTCATGATTATCCGTGCAATATTTTTCAGACAGCTAATCTCAAAAGAAGCTTACCTTAGCAAACTCGCGGGCACTGGGGGCGGTAGGGCTGCCGGTCGACTGAGGTTGTTAACCGAAGAAGAGGAGGCAAGGGAGGAGCGAGAGGCCCAATTGACCATGGCCGTCTTGGAGAGGCCGGGAGATGGACCTGGAGGAGTATGGTTATTGGTTATCGAACAGCTGATCAGCATGCTACGGTACATTGGAAGTGAGTGATAGCTCAATATTATCCCCGGTTGTGGCATGAATAGAAGTATTGTTTAAGAAGGAAGGATATTTTTCAGGGATTATCACTGACCGTAGCTCGGCTTGCCTCCAATCGCGGTCGGTCGGAAAATCTTTGCATACTGCGCCTCGAGCTCTGCTCCGGCGCCTTTTGCGTTGAGGATCTGAATAAATATGGCGATATTTATGCAAATTAAATATTTCACCGGTTACGTCAGATAAGCCAACACTTAGTGCGTTTCAGTTATGTTTCAATGGCATTTCAATACTCAACCGAAAGGCGACGGATCAGTGTGTCTCTACTTCCTAGTCTTTTAAGATTTAAAAAAATAAAATCAACAATCAAATTATATGCTCGCCAACCTCCTCCGCGCCTCCCTTCTCCACGCCTCTCGATATGAGACAGCCAGTTGACAGCGTGATCGGTCGTCGATGAGTACGGTAGAAGTGCACGAGTGAGGATACGGTAGAGAACTCCTCCTCTTCGAACTGCAAAGTGGTTTTATTTTCAATTTTGTTATTTTTAAATTATTTTTTTCTCCTGTCAATACTAAGAACACCGTTGATCAAACATTCTGAATCATCCCTCCGCATCCTTGTTAGTCAGTATCATTTTTTTAGGTGGAATCATCGATGTTTTTGTCAGCGTCTTATTGGTTTAATCATGATGATTCAACTGCGTTTCGGTACCAAAAATAATGTTTCAGAAAAATAATTGGTGTAGTTCTGATTACAGTTCAGTTCGTCATAACCGTGGAATGGAAGTACTCAGAAGCGATCGAAAAGCCCCTTCGCAACCCTTCGCCCGAACAACAATATTGACCGAATCGTTTAGTCAGAATCGGAGCGCATCGTTCCCGCGCGCAATTCGCAAACACATTGGCCCCGAATGATAACAATGTTCACACGGGGGGGGGTTGCCAAAGTTGTAGCCATAGTATAGTTTGGACAAACAGATTCGGTGTGGGTAGTACCGTAACAAGAAAAAAAGCGACAATGCTTGCGTCACCATTTCAATGACCTCCTCCCAAAATAATACCCTATCTAACAAATTGTAAAATAAACTAACCATGTACACCCTGTTGCCCATCCTGTCCCTCTCTGCATTGATCTGGAAGTGGAGCGGCTTCTTCCAGAAGGCTGTTAGGACGAATTGACCGACGCTGCTGATGGAGTCGCGCACCTGGAAGGAGTGATCGTTGATCGTTGATCTTTCGTCTCTGACCCCTTATCATTGAGGTAGGCTCAAGCTCCGAATAATAGTGAAATGCTTATGCCAGAAAAATCGCGTATATCATGTCAGCTCATTCTAGTCACGATTTGAGTGAACTGTGAAACGTAACCAGTTTTTTAATCGTTCTCAATCTTTATTATTCCACATATCTCATATCTCAATGTAGATAGAGTCATGAGCCATACCCTCCCCCCACTTATTCCGGTCATGTTTGGTCTCATTATAGCGATTGCGTCATGCCAGGTGTGAATTATTGCTCATTGAGAGGGGGAATGTTTGGGGATGGGAAGGGATTGTGCAAGTCCGTTCGATGACAGCTGTGAAGGAATTCGTCTACTTTCCCCATTCTTTGAGAGCGTAGACGACTACCCGATTTTTGAGCTTCACGGCTGATAATCAAATTGGAAGTTATGAATCAAGAGGACAACGTCATGCATATACTCTTAGGCTTTGCACACACTGTGAAACATAACATGGTTCTTCCGATTGCCAAAGCTTTTTAGTATTGCAAAAGACGAGCACCAGTGCCCGCTCCATATTTCACAAACACCCATTGCGAATTAATTTCTTCCCACCCCTTCCCCGTTTTCCCCCAACCATCTGTGCCGATTTCCACTGTCAGGTACAGCCGCTCTAGAAGCACTGACACTCTCTCATTAATCTTACTCTCGCCGGTCAGAGCAAGCGAGATAGCATGGGAAATGGAGAGACCGTTCTCAAAATCGCTCGAGGGCGTATAACGAACACTAAGATTTCATACCCTTCTCTGCCACTCTCTCAAAGCCACACGCTCCCTCGCCTTCCCTGCCCAACTTGAGCCCCTCCCCTCCTGGGTCAAGAGCCCCTCTATGCCAACGGAGACGATTGGAGGGAAGATTGAGAAATATTCCCCTTCAATCAAGCCCACCACTCGACATCCATCTCTCAACACTCCAATGAAGCTGTCAATATCTCAGCTCATATTTCTCTTCTCGCACTCTCTCGATTCCGCCTGCTCTCTCGCCGGTCAGACAGTGCGAGGCAGCACATGAACTCGAGAGAGAGAGAGAGAGAGAGTCCGACACTCATGTTTCCCGGCCCCTAAGACGGGAGGGTGTGTATGCAAATGGACAAGGCTCGCGCGAGCGCTGGTTGAAAGCCCGCATGATGAATCGACGACACGGGTTCCGCTTTTCCGGCCACACAGCCGGATGATAGATTACGGAAACCGAGGAGAATCGGGTTCCGTGCCGGACGCGGCAAAGCCCGGTTCCGGCCCTGCACATTTGTCATCTGTCCGGAGGAGCTTACACATGTTTTGCGAGCAGTGTAGTTTTGGGAGGGGGGGGGGGTTCGGGGATTACGCCTGGTCATTTGTCAGAGGGTGTGCTGTCAGTTCGGAACTGGCGTAAGGATCCCTTACACTGTAAGAGCATCTACTGGAATGATGGAGAATTATGGGAAAGTTTGACCACAATCCCTTGTCATGTGTAGTTATTCTTCGGAAGAGCGCACCGAATGGAATAGACAATTTCAATGATCTGACTAGCCGTAAGATATGCGAAATGGCGAAACTCCCTACTTCTGGCCCATTAGCCATAACGCAGTTGTGGTGGGCAGTATGACAGTAAACGACCCTCGCCGAATCATGCGCGAACTCGCCGGTCATACAGATCGAGAGAGTGTGCGAAATGGAGAGAGTCAATTTCGGACAGCAAAATTCAGCGCAAAACACGGGTGAAATGAGGCGAACGGGCGCGCGTTTTTGGGCGGTAGATTTCAAGGCGATTTCGCAGGAGTTCAAAAATGATCGGCCGATAAAGGTCATGAATTCTTAATCGAGTAAGAAATTTAGAAAAAGTAAGAAAAAATTTGTACAAGCAGTAAACGGAGAATCAAGGAATTACAGATTTCCATTATTTGAATAGCCTGTGAAACCGAACCGATTCTCTATTTCAGATATCCCTTGTCGGTCGGTCACCAATAAAGGCAATCAAGGGAGAATCAGAGGTTTACTACTGTCTAACCAGCTCATTTCCGCTCCGTTTGTACAGTCCTTTGATCCACTCTACAGTATCTCTGATTCTCTCCTTGTCGCACGCTCTCTCGCCGTTTCTAACCGACGAGAGACCACGCGGAATGGAGAGAGACAAGTCGACAGAGGGTCATGAATAGGCAAGAAGAAGAAGGCCTATTAGGCCATTAGGGGCCAGCGCGAAATGGGATGGTTCCTTCTACCGTCTGTCATTGTTTTCGAGAGAAGACTGACAAATTAGGGAGGAGATCTGATTGGTGGGAAGAGGATAGGGCACAGAACCACTTCGTATTAGATGCAGACTTCCTATGTTTCACGCATCTCTCAAAGCGCTCAATCTGCCTGCTAGAATGATTGACGAAGCAACCATTCATCTGATACATTTATAATTGTAAGGAACGTCGAAGTCTAGTTTTCAAGCGTTCTTGGTCGAGCAAAGTATGGGAAAGGCTGTAAAACAATTTCCGTCACGTTTGTCTCAGACCTCACTCGGAAGATCGTTCCTAGTTTTTTTTGTTTTTGTTTCACGAATTACACAAATCAAGAACTTTTTCGATTGCGATGATGCCATCCCACCTACCGATCTATTGAATACCATAAATTCTCACCAGAAAGTCGCCATTCTCCTTGACGATAGCTTCCGACCGGACTCGAGTGATCTTTCCATGGTAAAAGGATTCTTCCCGTATCTCTTCCTCCTCGAGGCTTGCAGCGCCCATTTCTGATAATCAATTATTAATACATTTATTAAATATTGTTTTACAAAATGCTCGGCAAAATCACGCGGAACGGAGATAATCAATTGAATCACAAATTAGATAGTAACGAATAAGTGACGTCTGAGCGAGTTTGAGGTGCTTCAATAGAGTCGGGACAGGGTTAAAATCAATGCCCATGGACGCAACGGCTATAGTGATAAGAGTGGTGTCTGAGTAATCGTCGGCGCTCACTCTATACCGCACTCTATCTCGGGCTGTTTGACCGGCGAGAGAGCGTGGAAACCGAGGAGAGAAATCGAGTAGAGAAAAGGACCGGAAGTGAGAAAAGAGGATTATTTAGAGGAGGCATTAGAGCAATTTAGAAATTAAAAACATAATCACATTAATAGGGAACGGAAATCGATGACGAACAAGTATGTTCGTTGGTAAGCTCAAGCAAGCCCATTGCAATCAAGGAGGTAGTATGGTAAGTCTAAACATTGTTCAGTTATCCCGACCCATTCGGCAATAAGAAAGGGTGGGAAAACTGTTCCGCACGTGTGCCTGTGCCACCATCCTTTTCGTTTCTTTGTTCATTTTTGCCCGTTGGTTCTGATTCAGCTGGATAGAGAGTGTGTGATTTGAGGAGAGCAAGGGGGAAATTGAGAGATGAAAAGGGGCAAGAAAGTAGGAGGGACAAAGAAGGGGCCATCTGAGATCGGGCTGCTGATGAAATTGGCCTGTTTTCAAGGAATTATTGATTTTCTATTTCACGTGAAAAATCCATTGCACTTTACTAAAACTGTCACATTACGAAGAGAGTTTGAAACATATTCCAAATGAATGCTTGAAGATTGAGAGATGCATGCAAAAAATCTCGCGCCAGATGCATGGCAATAAACCGGAGAATGATCTCTCTCTCTCATTTTATCATGCTCTCTCGCCCTGTCTAATATTCGAGATCGCATACTGAATGGAGATCGTCGGACCTCCGTCTCTTCATTTCACATACTCCCTCGCCCTATCTGATCTTCGAGAACAAACAGCCAATGGAGAGACTCGGATCGAAAATCGCACTCGAGGATCCGATCCCTCTTCTGGCTTCCAGAGTCGTAATATGTAACGAGCAACGCGTCCGGTGGCATTTGGGGGGAGAAGGGTAGAGGTTTTCTTCGTTTTAGTGCTCGTAGGATCAGAGATGGCGACAGAGCACGCTAGATGAAGAGAGTCAGAGCATTGCCCAGGAAGAAAGAGAAATTGCAGAGGATGGCGTCCGCTGTACAGTAAAATGGGATGAAGATTTGTGTCCCCAGTTGCCGGAAATAACTCTGCGCGGTTTATTTTTCCAGAACCAAAAACAAGGCTAGAAAATTAGGAGTAGAGAATTCGGAACGTCCTTTGAATTGTAATCAAGGAAAATTGAGGAGAAAATGCCAGAATTGCATGCTTACGTGTTAGATAGTGTGTCTACAAACTTTTCTATGAGATCCTAGGACATACTCAAAGAGAGCGCAGAATGATCACATGATGCGCGTGGAAACTAACAAGGGGCACTGACATGTAAGCTCCTCTTCCGTCTCCAAGGGTCATTCAATGACATCGCGGGCTGATGTAAGAACATCCCGTATTGTATGCGCAGTGTAAGGACGGTCCACGAGAGAGTCAGAAGGACATAAAAGTCGTCCTGTCAGCCAATCAAAATGGCGCAGGGCAAATGGTGTTAGTGCGAGGCTTCAGAAGTGATCAAGAAACGGGAAAATGATCCTAAATGAGAGCATGTGAAAGATAGAGAGACTGCACTGATACCGATTAGGATACTAAAGCTCTACCGTAGACGATGTGAAAACAGATCCTACCGAATAGGGCATTGGGCCCAAGAATGGCACAGATGTAAGAACATCCCCCCTCCCGGTGCTGCCTATTGTATGCGCAGTGTAAGAAGATGGACACAACGGACGACGGACAAGGGTAGTAAGGGACGGGGGGGGGGAGAGATGGGGGAGGAAGGGATGGAGAGGAGGGGAGGAGATGGGGGGAGGGGGTATGCAGAATAGGAGGGGGCTTACTGTTCCATCGGGGTGGTAGAAGGGTATGAGGCGAGGTGAATGGAACCTCTATAATTAACGTATTACAGGTAGTTATTTAACAATTAGCAGTATTTCGCCGATGGTTTCACAGTAGAACACAAACGATCGACTAGTCGAATGCCGAGTTTTATCACATTTTTGTTCATCGGGAGCATTATTATATTCAGTATAGCGAAATAGTTAGCAGTGCGGGAACATTCGCGAATATAATCATTCTGCTGAAAAAGTGCCCGAAAAAGAAGGAATCTATGAAAACCCCACCAGACGGAAAGGATAAAAACGCGGGATCATTACCCGGATTTCTTCTCTTCTCTTTCGAAGAAAAAGGGCCCGTCCGTCTGTCTCTTGCGCAATCGACAGTGGGATCCAAAGGAGGATGGATGGCAAAGATGGGGACCGATGGGTGTCTCTCTCACTTTTCCGTACTCTCTCGCCTTCTCTAACCTCTATCTGCGTCTCTGTATCACTCACTTTCGCATACTCTCTCGCCGCCTCCGACCGCCCCCTTGCAGGCCAGAGATGGAGATTGGGGAAGATCGGGCCGCAGATAAGCAGACAACAGTTGTCTCCCCTACTTGAAAGGACACTCGGCAGCGGTTATTATACGAGGGTCTCGGTTCCTTCAAACCACTTGAGCTCTTGCCGTAATGGTGTATCTCAAGCAATTTTACAGTCATAAGACAATGCGAGGTGGGACTCACTGTTAAAGCCAGCTATTTAGATATTAGACGCTTTCTCTCGCGTTCTCTGTCAGGCGAGAGTTGAATGATGATCATTGCCGGACAGATAAAATACGATACGGTAACAGGTGCGGGATGTCATGTCACGAAAGAGACAATGCCGTATGTGTAGTATAAATGGCACGAAATGGTCATTAATGTAGGAGAGAAGCGAAGTCAAAAAGATAATCCTTGCGAGTGATTCGAAAGCACCATTGCCCCTCTTTGATCAGAATAAGAATTTATCAAGGGGCGCTTTCGTACTACTAAACAATGGAAGCACAAAAGATGTCGGAATCCACTTAGCTCCTATTTCCTGGGCTTTTCAGCGGATCCGTTGCAAGTGAATCTCCCTAGAATGGAGGAATGCGAGCTCAGATGAGCCGCCTCTTCATTTCACATGCTCTCTCGCTTTCTCTAACTGACGAGAGAGTGGGTTAAATGGAGAGATCTGGCGAAGAAACGGCGATGGGCGGATCAGAAAACAGATCCGTGAAGGAAGAGAGAGAGAGAGAGCACACAGATGAATTCCTTACAATCACGGAAAAATGCGCATGATTCCGATTGTACTGACGGAAAATTGTGGCCGTTATACCAGGAAAAATCAAATATCGCTAGCGAGCTCGTTCTAGTTCGCGCAGTGAAATAGATAATATTTCATAAATATCAACATTTGCAGAGAGACCGAAGATGGGTGCAGAAAGAAAAGTTGAAAATTCTGATCAAACTGACTGACGTCGTAAAAAAATTCGGTTTCCAAATAATCCACTAAATTTTGAGAAATAAATTGCTAAACAGTACGAAATTTAGGAAGGGAAATAAATGGCAAGAAGAAGCGCCATACTTCCAATTTCGGGAGCGTCTGAACAGTGATGAGTCAGCAAGTGATAGGGGAATTTCCGAGAGAAGGAGAGGGGAGGGTAATCACTCTCTCCATTTCGCGTGCTCTCTCGCTCACTCTAACCAGCGAGATAGCATCCAAAATGAAGAGAGTCTATCGCAAGAAGATGCGTGAGGAGCTGCTCTCTCCATTTGATATGCTCTCTGGCCGGTCAGAGAAAGCGAGAGAGCACGCCGAATGGATAGAGCACGCATGATAACAGTCTCTTCAATTCTCATGCTCTCTAGGAGGTCAGAGAAAGCGCGAGAACACGCGAAATGGAGAGACCAAAATAGCAAAGATGCAGAGAATGCGTGATCTAAGAAGAGAAGGTGAAAGGAAAGTTTGCATGGTGATTCATCAGAGGATTCACCCCCACACCCTTGTATGGAATGAAGTGGAATCGGTGAGATAGAGAGGGACTCTCCCCATTTGCCATGCTCCCTAGCTTTGTCTGATCTCCGAGAGATCACTGCCGGAGGCTCTTTTGATAGTCAGATGAGCAGAGAGGGCGAGAGAGTACGGGGAACTGAGAGAGGAAAATGATAATTCATGCATGGAGGAGATTAGTCAGATTGGGAACGCGGATATGGACGGGTACGGATACGAAGGTGTACAGTCATGATCTCTTTCCCTACAATGACAGGTTTGACTTAAAAACAAGGTGCTTTGTCAATTGTTAATATTACGAGGAGGGATATCTTTAAGTGGAATTCAAAGTAGGCAATCGACATACCTCATGTATGACTACCACAAAAAAGAGTGGAGGAATCATGGATGTAAAAATTGGTCCGATTGGACTGATCAGCGCTAAGAGCTTCTTTGATAAATTGTGATTCTGATCAAAGAGGGGCATTGGTGCTTTCGAATGTGTTACACATAATATTAGATGATCGAAAAGCTTACTATATCGGCAACATAAACGATGCGGAACAGAAGAGGCGACGGTAAAGCATATCGGCGAGACGTGAAATATGCCAATGAGTTCATACCTATATTTAAAAATAAGAAGAAAAAAGTGCGCCGGCCGGCATCAAGTATCGGGGAAATAAATACACGATATTGTTACGATCGTGTACAAAAAAATTAGTGAGCTGCTGAGAAATCTGCTCGGAGATGACTAGTCTCCATTCGTACAACTGGCCAGTACTGCACGTTTCGTGTCATCCCACAATCAGATAGTGCTCCGCACTCTTCTGGATTGACGGCTGTTGCATATCCGATTAGATGCCAAGACTACCAGCATTTCGGACTACCCGAATTTCGAATTCGGACAATACTACATCTTCTCACGAGCGATTCGACAAGAATCTCACATTCGTGCAAGGTTGAAAATATGCATTTTCACCAATCTAATTTCAAGAACCGAAGCAATGCAATCTATGGAATGAAATATGGCATATTTCGTGTCACTTCCAAATCAGATATTGCTGCCTCGCCCACTGCTTATCCCATCCAGAATGGCCCCACATGCTGCTGTTGCATATCCGATTAGGGCTTGTAAGCGTCTTGGGTGGCCCGACTCTCTCGATTTGGCATGCTCTCTCGGCGGTCAAAGAAAGCGAGAGAATGTGGCAAACGGATAGAGCAGAAGAGCATGTAGTGCAACAACAAGAGACAATTGTGCGTGGTAATGAGTTGAGGGAGAGGCGCTTAGTCGACACGCCAGCTGGTAGAAGAAGACAAGAGATGAGAGGGATTGTTAATATCGAACTTGAATGAGGAAATTTGAATGAATGAATTGGAAAGAATGACAATGTGAAGACTGAAGGGATGAAGATTGGTAACGCAATCGAACAAAAAATGAAACAATGTATCAGTTGGAGAAACCACACAGGTAGAAATCTAAAATAAAATCGACGTCAGGGTTGAAGTAGACCCTATGAAACTCATTGAAATAACATATGCCAACACATTGGATGAAATTAAGAATATGCGCAAAGTATCCTAGTATCTTAGTACTTCCACGCAACAGTGTGCGCGAGAGCGAGAAGGGAGGAGATAATTACGAGGCGTTTCGGGAGGGCGAACTATCTCGCTTTCCCATACTCTCTCGCCTTCTCTGACCTTTGAGAGAGCGATAACCGGAAGAGAGACATCGATACCCTCGGGATTGGGATAGGGATCTAAGGAGAGACTAATGGATGGCAACTAGTAATGTTCTCTCCCTGTCTCTCTCGATTTAGGGTGCTCTCTCGCTTTCTCTGACCTCGGTCTCTCGATTTCGCCTGGTTTCTCGCCTTCTCTGACATTCTTGCACTCTCTCGATTTCTCATGCTCTCACGTTTCCTCTAACCGGGAAATCCTTGCCATTGCACATGTGGTTGAGTAGACTTCGAGGCGAATGGGAGAAATTAGGAGCGCGCGGAATTCAACAGCAATTCGAGACAGATTGCGGAGTAGACACTAAATCTGACAGAAATTGTGGCCTGAACCCACAAGATTGCGCATGAATGAAAAACGAGTGACTCGCATTTTGAAGTTTATTCGTTTTAGGTAAAGGTAAAGGTGTATCCACGTCAAGCGATTTTACAGTCGTAAGACAACCCTTGGTGGGTAAGGCCCACTGGTAAGGCCAGCTGTTGTTCGATATAGACTTCTGCTAAACTTGACAGGAGATCTAATTTCATAGAATATTTCTCGTGATTCAAACAAGACTGAATTTTTGGAATTTCTAAACAGCGAATATGTCGACATGCAATCAAGAATCGTAATGCGCACAGTGATGGAAATGGTATTACGGAGTAATTGATATTTCGATGGGAAAGGAGAGGGTGAAATTGAAATTGTTGAATTAATTGGAAGTATTTTAAGGCAATACGGTACATCGAAGGACGCACTCTAGATTGAGATCTGAATGGGAACTTCTGCCTCGAAATCTGTCAGAAATAGCGAGAAGGAGGAGATTGAGATTGCATCGTAATGAGGCAAGTGACGGGAATTGTATGGGCTTCCGTATGGGAGGCTATTCTACAGTAAAATGTCAACGGATAGCAATGGGTTAATGTCCAGACAACTGGGATCTGTCACTGTGCAAAACCCTTTCCTCAGAACAAAGAACGGTGGAATTTAACGAGATATTCGTTGAATATCAGCTGGTTGATGTTTCCTCGTCTGACAATCAGTGGATGAGCCAGGCACACTAACAGTAAGACAACGGGAGCAATGAAACCATGGGTCACGTGACCCATGGGGGCAAAATGTACTGTCAAGAGTGATGAGGGCAAATTTGAGGGGGGCGAGGAGAAAACAGGTGGTGAGGTCATCGAGAATTACAGGGATGCAGTGATGAATTACAGGCGACAGGCGGGTTTACATGGATGTAGAGTTCGAAATACGGGTAATCGTCTCTTCATTTCACGTGCTCTCTCGCCGGTCAGAGAGACGAGAGAATGTGTGAAATGGAGAGAGGCTTACCCGTATTTCGAAGTCTGCATGGATGGAACAAGGCAAAAGCAAGCGATCGCTGGTGGGATATGTTTCAGTGCTGGTTCATAATCGAGCAGGCAGTGCTTAAAACTGATTTTTTTCACGGTTGCTTTGGAAAAATATGAGGAATAATTTGCATCATACGTTTGCTGGAGAGCACTTGCAATGAAGAGACGCTGACTCGCATTTCTAATTTTTAATAACAAGGCAATGACATGTGAGGTAAGAAAGCAGCAATACGAATTGGAGATGAGCGATCTCTCTCGAACAATCTTCGTTTTTGCCAAGAACACCTCCCCTTTGCCTCTCCTAACAAGGTCAGATGATCTCGCTCTCTCCATTTCACACACTCTCTCGCCTACTCTGACTTCTGTGATCATCTCTCGCTCTCTTATCTTCCCATTGACTTTCGTAGTGTCTGACCGAATAGGGAGTAGCGATATTCGGACCATTTCTCAGAGCTGGACTACCTACTATTATGGTTCGGCTGACATTGGATCATCGAAATACGTGCTAACAAAAGAAATTGTGAGCGTGAAATTGAGGCAAGAGAGGCAATTTCCGAGCAAAAGTGAGGAATTTAACAGGAAAATTCTGGGAACGTTAAAAAAATTAGCCGTCGAATGATCGAAAAATGATTCTTTTGTTTATCGAAGGCCTGCAAGGACGATCGAATTATTAAATTAATTGATGCATTTGAGAGGACTTTGAAACTGAACGAAAGAACGAACGAAAATTAGCAAGAAACACAAAATCAGTGCAATGAATCAGTTCGTTTGAATCAGTTCGATCGTCCGTTCTATTATCGAAATGGTAAATACGAGAAAGCCCTATGCAGAGGCCAAGATATTCAAGCTACTCGATCTGATCATCTCGTAATTGATTAGCGTCGATAGCGAAATTATGACTAGCAATTCTCAATTAACGTTGTCTGTTGAGACATAACGGGATAGTGTATAAATTGAGGAGAGTCTCAAGCCAGAACATGAAATGCGAGAGAACGTGCGATTGGAGAGAGTTAAGAAAAGATAAATGATAGACCAGTTCCAGATTGATCATAATTATCAAGTGACAGATAATGTGAGACAAGGTCAATTATGCGGGATGATCTTGATTTCGTCTCTCTCGATTCGGCATTATCTCTCGGCGGTTAGAACAAGCGAGAGAGTGCGGGAAATGGGGAGAGTGAGGGAGAAATCGTGATAAGTTTGCTGATCCGTCGCGGATTATTTACTGCTGTTGCGAGTGATGGAATGCCGGTTTCGTACGTGGTCGCCGTCTCTTCATTTTATACACTCTCTCGCCTCTCTGACCGGTGAGGAAGCGCGTAAAATGAAGAGACGGCGATCCGTATTTCGAACTCTAGGTCACAATCTGACCCATTACTCCATAGCTATAATTCCAACATGAAGAATAGGTCACTCGTCCACTTTTTTGGTTGATCACTGCTAGCAAAAAGAGGGTCTGGGAGAATGCTGCAATTCGTTGTTGTCTCAAGCAAGAGCATGTACAGTGAAGAAATGATTTCACGAATTTCACTTACCACTTTCTCTGAATAGTGAGATAGCGTGCAAAATCGGGAGAGTATTTTGTTGCTGTTGTGGTCTATGTACTAGTAAGAGGCTGAATCAAGTGATCCGCACTGCACTCGAGTTCATATTTATTCACGGAAATACTGTATTTTTCGTGACATTCATTCGCATTAATGTGTGTGTGCGTGTGAAATTAAGACGAAGCCACACTCAACTCTGAGATATCAGTGCTAATGAGCCCTGAAATAGATATCAAAGTCGAGTGCCACCTTGAGCTTCGTTAATTCACATTTCAAGATAGGCGCATTCCACTTTTCCAGTGATATTTGACGTCTGAAATTGCCCTGTCTGTCTTCGAATTCTGATCCCTCTACTCAGACACGTGTCGGTTTACGGTGCACCAAACTCCTCAATTTACAAGCTCTCTCGCTCCCTTTCAGCCGGGTGAAATGAAGAGAGGGCAGGAGACTGAACGAGGCCCTTAACACATTGAGCGAGGAGAGGGAGACGATAAAGAGGAGCAACAAGGGAAACGATGCTCGGACTCTATTCAATCCACACACACTATCACTACTCAAGCTGGCGAGTGAGTATGGGAAACGAAGATACGCATTATCGACCCAATGTTCTCTCGTCTCTTAATTCTTCCATGTCTCTCGCCAGTCAGAGATTCGGGAGAGTATTTCTAAAAGAGATAGAGATCCATCGTGTGCGGAGATTGTCAGGATATTCGAAGGGATTCTCTTCTCGAGCATAAACGATACAACTTTCGGATGTGAACACCGCATTGTTTCGAAGTCTCACAATTCGGCTTATTTATATTTGTTGAAAAAAACGCTCTGAGCAAATATCGAGTCAGCAGGTTACATCGCAAAATCAGGATTGGTTGAAACATATTCAAAATTCGAAAAAAATCAGCAAGTTGCAACATATCGTTGCCCAGCTAATCAAGACAACATATTTTCTCGCATTTTTATTCCCAGGGCTCTGTAATCACAATTATAATTCACAAAAAATCGCTATTCCTTCGTTTTTTCTGAGATTGGGTTAATATCACCGATGAACCTGATGAAGTGCGATTTTTTTCAATATACCATATTCAATGAGTAATAATAAAAGAAGATTTCAAATAATCGTCAAGTTTACTCATCAGATTCCCCCAATTCCTGCCAGACACACAGGTGGCAGTACAGGAGATGCATTAAAGGATTATCTCGGCTACCGAACCCCTCCTCTCAATTTCCCATGCTCTCTCGCTCTGTCTGACCGGTTAGAGATTATGGGGAGAAAGGAGAGTTAGGGCGATAATCGATACGGGTTGCTCTCTCCGAATCTGAATTCATGATTAGCTTTTCGCGTATCATGTTCACTACTTGAACATACAATCTCAAATGCCAAGTCTTTTCTGATTCATGACTCATTCTTTTCATTCGAGTGTTGTGTATTTATCGATGACTTGTAAATGTGTGCGACATCTAGCTCATTCTAATTATGTATCTCCGATTACGCCTGGAAACCCAAAAGGATCGATCGTAATGAAGAATCATCCGTCGCTTCACTTGAGTAACAGTAAAGAAAGCAGTTACAACTTTCAGAAATAGCGCGCGCTCTCGCCAACACTCGACACTTCCCCGCTAGCTCCTCCTCCCTTTCCGTCAAGTGGCTAGAGGAGGAAGGGAAAGAGGGAGCAGGGTACGGTAGTTTCTTCTCTTCCCTCGTCGTCTCTCCCTTTCGCCTTGTCTCTCGTCGGTCAGAAATAAAGGAGGCTCCTCCTCCTTTCGTTGCCGGATCCGAGACATCCTCTCTAGATTCCGCCCTTCCATCCTTCGCCTCAGGGGAGAAAAGGACACCGCACTCCGATACTTGTGAGCACTCGAGAGCCCGATTATTAGTGCGACTTTCGTTATCCGTTAGTCGTTATCGACTTGCAATGATTATTAGTCCTGTTGCTCATCCAAATTCACTTTTCATTTTTCCAGTTTGCTTGATTCTGAAACGATAAGTATGAGTTTTTCCAATAACAATGTAGGTGAATATCTGCAATGCGCGGCATTGATAGTGTTGAGAAAGCATTCTTGTTTTGAGAAGAACTTAAAAAAGTGAACCCAGAAATTTACCTTAATTAGCACGCCTTTGCAAATTTTCATAGTGATCATTAGTGCAGCTCGTTGGAACTTGCACACCCCCTCGTTAAAATTGACTCGGGTTTCTCCTCATTAAATTGACCCACTTTCATATTCGTTTTATAAATTCTACAGCGCCAAAACGAAATTCAACTTTTGCGAGTAATCATTTTGTCAAGACGCAGATCGCGATATTATTTTCACAAGCCCGTAGCTGCTGAACTGGTTCATCAATTGAAAGTCATGGGGAAAATCAACTCATAGGCAGAAGCATGGTTCTTTTAAATTCCTCAGGGATTTTCGTATTCAGAGTTGTGTTTCTCAGCAACTTCCCTCTTTTGCTATCGACAGTTTCGAACAATATTATCGACTCTTCATTCCACATTATCTCTTGTCAGTAAGTAAGAAAGCCCCGCCATCTACAGTTTTCCTATTTCTGTTATTCCATCTTTGTTATTCCCTTATCATTTTCGCTTCCGCTATTCGATACTGTCACGAGTCGCTGAGTTTGAATTCTCTTTCCTTCGAGGAAGTGAGTCAATAGCCTTCTTTTCCACTTTCACATTTATCGAAACGATGAACCAACTTGAAATCCATCCACTCGTTGTTCGAAAAATTGTGTTCTTTCAAAAATACGTTCGGCGTTACTCGCATAGATGGACTATTCACCACATCAAGGAAGGAAAAATCTGGAAATTGTGGTAGGTTTATCACAATTTATCTTTCCCAATGATCAGCGCTCAAAAATTTTCCCGGAAATGTGTTGCCACAAACAGTGAGCGGGAGGATTTCCATTGTTTTGGCGTTTCGAGCGCGCGGAAAAGTGGCTGATTCCCCGGATTTTAGTGGGTATCAACCCTGAAATCCGGCGGATTTTCTCGAAATCTACCGCTTTCGACTTTCCATTTCAACGCAAGACAACAAGCAACATTTTGATCTGGAAAACTATTCCATGATAACGGTTTCCGATTATCGACTCCTAATGACATCTTGATCTTTCGATTTATCCCGTGGAATCAACAAGCTACTCATCCTTTCCCTCTTAGAAATTGCATCTGAAGCACCTCACATCTCCTAACGATCCTAATTTCTTGGCCGCGACTTCCTATTGATTGCAAGCCAGCCTAGATTCCGTAACATTTTCCTCGCAAATCGATTTATCACAGTCTACAAATTATGTTTCGCCGTTTCAAACCAGCCTGAAATCTCTCCCCACTTCTCCACTACTAATTGCGAGCCAGGTGTCAGGAGCGCTTCAGAGGATGAGCTATTATCGCCTATTATTGCGCAACCCCTTCAGCAGCTCTCTCATAAAGTCATGATCTCTCGCCGGTCAGACAGGGCGAGAGAACAGGCAAATACGAGAGAGCCGAGTCTGTCTATATGAATAAGACAATACTATCACTGCGGGCGGTCTTGCTATTGAATTGTCAGGAGGGGACAATGAGGTTTCGTTTCCGGTCATCTTGATTATCTTGATTTTTTGTGGACCCAATCTATCCGAATCGAAAGAAGCATAAGCGCGATTGAATGAGTGGCGATTTGGTCGTGGAAAACGTGAAACATAGAATGATTGAGCGTTAACTGATGTCGCAGTTAGCCTCCAGACTCTGTTTTCACCCACTCTTCTGCTCTTGAGATGATATCTCCCATTATTTTGATGTAACCGAGAGACTGTATGTTCCCTGCGCATCGGAGCGGAGCTAACAATAACGCGCTCATGAAGAAATACTGACAGACCCTCTCCATTCCCCACACTCTCTCGTCGCTCTGACCCCCTAGAGAGCATGGTAGATGGAGAGACGATGGGATGAATGAAGCTGAATACAGGTAAAGGCTGACGTCATACCAACTGTCTTTCTATAAGGAGACGCCTTTATGGCTCACCTCTTGCCTTTTGTCGCCCATTGACGGTATTGTTCGATATTGCTGGGGGAAGTGACAGGGGGTGGCACTTCTCGGAACTGGAGGTACTGTAGCTATACCAATACAATACCGTAGTCTTTATTCAACCGAGTATTTTCACTTCAATTTAGATGCAATATCAACAGAATACGATTGAATTATCATGAGTAAGTGAAACTCAAGTCAACCCTTGTCCTTTTTTTTTAAAAATTGATCTTGTTGTCCAATATCTTCCTTTCACAATATTTTTTCTTGTTCCTCTACGATTTTTCAACAGTGATCGTATTTCTTTAATTTTTACAGTGATGTTTTTTTTCTCATTTTTATCGAGGTGAACACTTGCGAAATACTTTCCCGTTTCTTAGCATTAGCCCGCAATAGCTAGAACCAATTTATATATTTATTTGTATTGTTCGCAACCTTTCATCGATTCCTACTAGGGAACACCATTGAAATTCCGACTGGAGAGGTGCAATCTAGATCCGATCGAGAGCCGAAATATACACCAATAATCCCCCCGTAGATCGGCTCTGGTGTTCTCTAACTCTCTCCAATTTCCACACTCTCTCGCTTTATCTGACCACTCACAGACCGTGTTAAATGAAGAGAGTCAGATCTCCCGGTCGCTCTGAAAATCCGAGCGCGCGCTCGAAAATTTCGCGCCTCTCCAGCGCTATTTTACTCGGATTTTCGCACCCTGACTCTACTGTAATCGCACACTATCTCTTGCGCACAGTTTGAAATACGGGTAATATTCTCTACCCTATCCACCCTGTCTCGCTGCTCTGGCCGATGATTGAGTGTGTGAAATGTAGAGACGGCGATCAGTAGTAAGATGATCGGAGTTCGGAATAGTCAAAGAAGGCGATAGAGCACGTGAATAGAGGAGATCGCGCTCAACACAAAGCGGAGAATCAGTGAATTCCGTTCGATCGTCTGCCAAAATCGAAGAACCGGGAGGGGCAATAGAACTGGTGTCGAGAATAATGTCTGGGTCACCCTTTACCATTTCCGTACCCCCTGAACCCCGCGGGTGCTTTGAATGCTACGTAGTTTTGAATAATTTCAAGATCTATTGTTATTTGATGTGTCGGATAGCGCGCTTACTTTCGATGGTTCGTGTTTGTTTTCTCGCCCCTGAGAGACTTTGTAACTGAACTGCAGTAATGTCTATGGTTTTACCATCAGTTGTTTCACTTCTGCTTGACTCCCCCATTTCTATAAAGAAATTGCGCGCCCTCTTTTTGAGTCACAATATTTCCTTTTGTTTCTTTTCATGCCGGTTCGTGCGCACGCCCTTTTGAAGATTTCCCTACTCGATTTCTGTCACTAATTAATCACTTCACTAAATGAATTGACTAATTTATTATATTAACTAATTAAAGATGACAGCATCGCCGATAGGACTGTTCCTGCACGATGACGATGCGTGCGGCATGCAGGGTGTATTCGGTGAGGATTTTGTTATTGTTGTTGTTGTGTTGAAAACAATGCTGTACTTTTTAGTCGCATCGCATCGGTGCCCGCTCTTGCCTTCTGAATTTGATGAATTGTTCATGACTTTTATGTTATTGTCACTAGAGAATCGATACCCAGGGAATACTCTCCTGCCTACTCGGGCGAAAGCACAGCTCAGATTTCGCGTTGCATATTCATAAGCAATACTATCCGCTCTTCTCGTCTTTACATGCGGAAATGGATACTTGTTTAGTAGCCGTTACTGATTTTTTACGTTTTTATGTCCATGAAAAAGTTCAACAGAAAGAATGTGTAAAAACAGCAGATCAAACTAAACCGAGAACACGAAATAGACCAAACCCGGTGAAAAATGAACAGACAGCAGCACTTTTCCCGAACACAAACTAATCTGGCATCTCTGGGGGAATAACTCGTGATAGCTTCCCCACTGAATGCTTACTTCCCATAAAATCAGCCTAATAACTGTATGATGACTCTTCGCTTATTCGGCGCTACATTCACTAGTTTTCAAACTTTTCTTTATCTTTTTTTCTCAAGCTCTTTTGAATAAAATTTTTAAATATGTTTCACTATCGATAGGTAAGCTCGATGTTTTATTCCAATTCAATACTTGGCAGCCATCTCATGAAAATTGTTTTTCAAAAACCAGATTCTCAAAAACAAATTCGAATCTTCAGAATCGACCTCATTCATCTCCCTTCCCCTCACGGCTCCACACGACGGCTCCACCGGTTCCCTCCATTCCTCCACATCTTACGGTATCCTCCTATTTGCCGGTTTCGGCTCTGGAAATTCTAGCGGAGGCCTCTTTCTACAAAAATTCATAATTATCACCCTCCGGTTCTAATTTCGCAGGTTTGGACTCGTACTGCTCGCCGTCGTCCGATGGCGGAGGACCGCCGACGTCACCGCGCACGTTAGCCCCGTTGAATGGTATGTCGTAGAGTAGTGATGTCAATTCAATACTCAATACTAGGTGACAATACCAATAGATTAGATAATTGGTATTGATTTGCTCTCTCGCTAGCCAGAGGGGAGGGAAGAGTTTGTGAAATTACGCAAGGCTCCGTCTAATGGCGAATTCCATTTCCACATATTTCAACCATTGTGCGTTATCTTACTTCTCGTGTCGGTTACCTGAGAAAAGATAGCTCAATGACGTTAAAATTTTTTTTACTAAATCACATTTTCATGATAGTGAATATTATGGCTTAATAATGAATCGAATATGTTTCGTCGACACTAGAACAATGCTGACATTTATGAATTTTCAATTCGGCTCTAGTTCTTTTATCATAGAAACCATTCAAACAATTGAGGTAAAAATTGTCTCTATTGATCGCTGTTCGCTTCTCTGTGGGTATATCTCCACACCCTAGGAGGTTTACGGTAAACAAATCGCTCCTTCTCCTTCTTTTCCTCCCTTCCTCCCCTACCGTAGTCTCAAATTGCCTCTCGCCTCTCCTCCTCATTAGCGAGGGAAGAGCATCTCACATGACTACTTAATCTCCCTCTGACTCTGCCTTCAGTCTCTCCATTTCGCACGCTCTCTCGCCGTTCTCTGCTTCTCTGTGCTCTCTCAAAACCCAACGGTATCTCACGCACCTGTAGCCACAGCGAAATCGCCCGAGATAACGAGCCACTTGAGTTTCTAAAATTCGCGTGATCTCTGGCCGGTCAGAGAGGCCGATAGAGTGTGTGAAACGGAGAGAGTTAGAGAAGATAAGCGGTCAGAGAGGGCGAGAGAGTGTGGGAAATGGAGAGAGTTGAGACAGGCACCGAAGGTAAGTGGCTCAATCGCACGGATTCGCACTCGCGGGGGAAGACCGGGCGATATTAGTAGACGGATGGAGTCAAGTGGAGTTATGAGATGGAATATGAGGGGAAGAGGAAGAGATCGTTAATGAGCGGGACTCTGTATCATTACTAAAGAACGCAAATTAAAAAAAAGATGCAAACGAATAAAGTAAAGATAAATCAAAAATTAAGATCACGTGGTATTTATGTTCAGTACTCTATGAATTGCAAGCAATTTATCCTAAACGCTTCAGAAATTATTTTTAGTTGTTTTAACTTCAGTCTGCGAAATCGTAGCTGCGACCAATTATCATGGGAATGCATACGATAGTGATAAATATCTGGTGGCTTCGATTTTACCTCACTGTTCTCCGATTTCTCGCTAGTCGAACAAGAACATGGATAAACAAACATCTCTAATCATCTGTCCCACTGTTCTCTGATCCACTAATTATCAGCTCTTTTTTACCTTGTCTGGGGAGCTGGAAACGTTATCAATTTACAAAAACAAAAAAATTTTTTTTTAGAAAATAAATATATTTATTTCCAGATGTCCGGCCCTCAATGTTGCACCACTCCGCGATCATTCCATCCTACAACACGGATACATCAGGGCTGTGCGACGCATGTTTTCTGCCTATAAGTGAGATTTGTTGAAATTTGCAAATGTTTCAAATATAAATCGTACAGTTAAGCATGCATAAACCAGATGTATAACATTCGAAGAAAGCCTGATTTATTCTGAAAAAATAATGGAAAAAATCAACCTCAGGAGACCGCTTCGTGGTCCGCTTCGACAACAAGCATTTCCACGGCGCCTGTCTGCGGTGTACGGTAAGCAGAGAATTTTTATTGATTTATTTCAAATCGATCGCTGCCTCTCCCTCAAGCTCTTCTGTTGCGAATTTTTTTGCGAATTTTTCATCGAAAACCGGCTCAACAAGTCCAGTCGACCTATACAACCAAAATAATGACTTTATTATTTTTAAACCCCCTTTAAGATGTGCCGCGTGGAGCTATCTGAGGAGCAGACGGCCTTCCTCAGGGATGGCATGCTCTTGTGCAAGAACGATTTTGAGGGATACAATAATTAGTGAGTGATAGTCTTTGATTTTTAATCTCATATTTTGAACTTCAATATTTACGTTCTTTTTTTATTCACGCAGTTGAGCACCCACTATTGAACAGCAAGCGAAAATTCTTGCTTTAGCGAATGTGTGAAACCTATCAATTTTTATTGCTAGAAAGAAAATTGTGTTATTGCGCGCTACAATGATTTTCAACTCAATCGATAATTGCCTTTTTTTCACAGCGTGCTGCAGACCTACTGTGCCACGTGCAAAAAACAGTTCTCCGTAGCGGACATGGTCGCACGAGCAGGTATCGATTTCATTATCGATCGACACCTTATTACAGCCTCTTACCGTACTCACTTAGGGTAAATCCTTCCGAAATCTGATCACTAAGACAAGCTTTGAGTCTCATTTATTGATCATAACCTACCGTAATCTAATCGATACCGTATCCCCTATCAGGCAATCGCTAACAATAAGCCTTTACGGTCATTTAGGCAAAAATGGTTTACTAAGCTCATTTATTGATTATAAACTACCGTAACCATAATTGAGGCAATCACTACGCGCACACGGACTGTCTGCACTGCACACTGTGCAAGCAGAAGATCGGAGCTGGTCAGGAAGTAGTTCTCGATCCAGCACACAATATCGTCTGTAGAAGTTTGTTTTTTAAACAAGTTAACTAATGCAAATTGTTAATTCAATTTAATCATTCCACAAGAAAATCTCTGAGAAATTTAACAATATTAACATTGAACTTGATAACAATGTGATGTGCCAGCGACAATACACATACCCGACAGGATACGTTCATTGTATTTATGTTTTTTTGGAAAGAGCACGGGAAAATAACTGTTCCCGACCAGAATCTAAGAAAATATAAATCTTTTGAAACGTATTCTTCAGCACACCTCGACCCGATCTCCCTTCCGCCACTGAATGGTCTGCCCGGTCAACTCACACACTTTCCACCCGGAATGCACCCGCCACCGCTTCTGCCACCGCCTCAAGGTTTCTATTTTTGATTGATGTTTAGAGTTCTCAATACATGATATTCGTGTCACCGTGCCACATTTTTCGCAACTCTTGCCAGGAAAAATCTCGTGAAATGAAGAAAATATAATAAATCTTGGGTTCGGAGAGTGGGATAGCAGAGAGAGAGAGTGAAAAAAACAGATAGATTTCCCCTATTGCCACCTCTAAATCTCGAGAAAAACATCCGTAAAACAATTAATTTCGAATATTTCCAGGTATACTACCTCCCATCACCCATCTCCCTCCGCCTCCGCTTCCACACGATTCGTCAAGGGATAGCCATGGTATGTTTCATATAGCAATAATTAGTCTAATCCAAAGGATATTTCGATGGAATAGCCTTTTCTATTTAAAAACAATACTACTTTTTCTTTACAATCTATCCCATTTTTCTGTATTGAACAAAGAATTGAATAAAAACATTTCCAGTGACATTTCCCTCTGATTACTTGTCGAATAGTCTTAACAAAATTAGCGTATCGTACATCGCTCCCAATACCGAACAAACGGCCTTTTTTTACCTTTTCGGCCTTTTTTTCCTTTTCGCGAATACGCACTTAATATTCTTGCTTTATGTTTCATATTTTTTGTCCACCCCGATAACTGGACGAATACGAAAATTGGCCGGTGAAATATTATTTTAAATGGGTGAAAAATTACAGCCGTTCCTCCTATTTTTTGCTTAAAATGCGGCTCTGCCAAAATGATGGCAATTGATTACGGTAGAGCCGTATTTTAAGTAAAAGTAGGGGTAACGGCTCTCATTTTTCACTCATTTAAAATAATATTTCACCGGCCAATTTTTGTATTCGTCCAGTTATCGGGGTGGACAAAAAATATGAAACAGAAAACAAGAATATTAAGTGCATATTCGCGAAAAGGAAAAAAAGGCCGTTTGTTCGGTATTGGGAGCGATGTACGATAGTTGGGAAAAAAGTAGGTTCTAATTTGCAGTGACCCTCCCATCGCTGTCGCCCACCCAACTCATCGCTCACCCTATCGCACAACTTCCTCATCTCCCACAACATCCCATCGATGGATGTCATCCTACACAGCCAGTGAAGGAACCGATCCGGAAAGCAAAGCAAGAAGAGGATCAGAGCGATGAGGGTGAGCATTTTGGTTTTGTATTTTGGACATGAATGCTTCGTGTATCCTGATTAGAGTGGACAGATGAAGAGCTAAAGGCAGAGTCTGCCGCTCGGTTCAACGAGGAATGAGAATGAGAGGAAGAGGAGAGTGAAAGGGATTAACTCTTGCGCAAGAGTTCGAACTCTTGCGCAAGAGTAAAATTCAGAATGAACTCTTGCGCAAGAGTAGATGTGGGATTCGGGTGTTTTCGTTCGTTTGACGTCGGGATTTATCGTCAAATCGGCATGTCATTTGCATAAGCACTACTAATTAATCTTTCAGACCTGTTTAGCATAGGATAGACTTACCTGACAGACTTTTGAGAAGATTGAACATTCATAACAGTTTTGAATGCATTACTCAAGGTCAAAGTGATGACACTGGACTAAGATGTCACCACAAACTTTGAAAACATCGAGAATGTTCACAGACGCATGTTTTAGTGAAAATATAACAGCGAAATATCACCAACTGAGATCAATTTTGGGACAAAACTATGCAAAACTAGTATACCACTCTATTTTGTGGTTATTATGCAAATATCATATCGATAGACCTAGTATCTCGGCGTCAATCGATCAAAACTTCCAGTTTGAATTCTACTCTTGCGCAAGAGTTCATTCTGAATTCTTCTCTTGCGCAAGAGTTCGAACTCTTGCGCAAGAGTTAATCCCTCTCACTCTCCTCTTCCTCTCATTCCGCTCCACACCGCGCACTCTGCCCTCTTCATTTGTCCACTCTAATCCTGATGTTTGACTCGCGATTCGCATTCATGCTTCAAACCAGATACAAATTGTTATTTGTGATGCAAGTTAGTGATGCCAAAAAGTGTGAGACTATATCGAAATGTTCTCCGATGTTCTTTCTCCAGAATTGTGTTTACTCGCAGCATATTGAACTCACTTGAGAATGCGACAACGACGGCTCACAGTCGTACTCAACACCCAATGGATTCAACAATAATGGACGATCGAAGCGGATGAGAACGTCGTTCAAGGTGATTTTCGATTTTAGAGTTCGATTTCAATTTCAATTATTTCCACCTACCAATTATTACATTGATTTTAGACATGTTGATCAGATTTTAGGGATTGTATCAACAAAGACAGAATTAAAAAAAATACCAGGAATATGAACATAATTGAATGTTGTAGCACCACCAACTGAAGACGATGAAGAACTACTTCAACCTCAATCATAACCCAGACGCGAAAGATCTGAAGCAACTCGCGACCAAGACGGGACTGAGTAAGAGGGTGTTGCAGGTTGGTGCAACAATCTTTTTTAAAATTCCGATTTGATTTCGAATTTCTTTGTCAACAATATAAAAATATCAACAATATATAATATCTAACGACTCATAAACAAAATGATGGTCTCTTCTTTGATGATGGAAAAAAATCATTGATTGCACAAAAATTTCTCCAGCAGTAAAGTTCGAAATAAGGATAATCGTCTCTTCATTTACCATACTCTCTCACCGATCAGAGAGGCGAGAAAGTGCGTGAAATGAAGAGACGACGGTATCATTTCTCGAGCTCTACTTTTCATATTCCTTGCAGGTGTGGTTCCAGAACGCTCGTGCCAAATTCCGTCGCTCGAACAGTGGAAGAGACCCCTCGTCCACCTCCCCATCAATGCAGGGTTCCATCCTGCCGTATCCGGTGAAACCAGCGGTGGTAAGCACTAGAAATACGGGTAATCGTCTCTTCATTTCGCACACTCTCTCGTCCCGCTGACCGGAGAGAGTGTGAAGAATGAAGGGACGTTTACCCGTAATTCGATCTCTAGTAAGCATAACACATCTAGAGATGAACTAAGCAACAAAAATTGTCGAGTGTTGTCGCAGAATGGAGTAGTGGCGCGCGAACGGATACAGTGGAATGTATCGAATCGGTAATAGAGGGAAATAGTGAGCTTATTTTGCCGTACTTTATCTGAAATAAAGTGTTAAGCAAAAATTTTCAGAAAACGGAATGCTGCCACACACAACAATTTCCTCAGCTGCAGTTTGGTGAGTGAAAAATGTTTACTTGCGTTGTCCCTTTCCAACACCAGAGAAGTGAAATACACATCATGAACGACATTATACCAAAGACCAAAACCATTAATTTGACAGGTGGAGGTGCCCTCTCTTCCTTACCGCCCACCTCATTCCACGATAGTCTTCATGGCACGTCTATCGATGGTCTCATCGGTCTAGATGCTTAACTAAACCTGCATAATAATCGCCCAAAATGCGGGCGGCGGACATAAAAATGGCTCGTATTTTGGTGTATCATCTACACTGTATTTTTTTTTAATATTCTTTTCATATACTTTATTTACAATGCACCCACCCACCGGTTTTCTAATCCCAGACCGTCTAGTCACCTTTTTTTGGTTATTTAATTCTATAGTTTTTATAAGTTTTAAAAATAATATTATTGTCAAATACTTGCGCCATTCCTTTTTTCAACGAGAGCTTACGCACAAAGTATCAACCGTCATGAGTAGTGCTGTCAAAATGAAGAAAAAACAAGCTGCTCTTGATTCTTTGGCCGAGAAAACGATCGACGAGTTCTTCATTTGATTGTCCTTACCATTTCAATCGTTTTAAAATTATTCGAGTGTGTTCTTTTTGTCCAACAAGGGAGTGCATGAAATGGAGACTCGTCTTTTTTAATTCGTTCTATCATTTCTATTCTTGCTCTAGTCAGTATTCTAGCAATCCCCAACATGATCTCATCAGTATTTCGGCTAGTCAGACTCCATTTCTTTGTCCAATATCTTGATAAATAATGTATCGACGAAATACTTGAAAGAAATAGCCCATTTTTTGACGACGAAGTGACACCATAAATTGGTTTCGTGCGTACCATTTCGCTCTGTGGTTTGTGTTTTGTGCATTGTGATCACAAAAAACGAAAACACTGTTCAATTAGAAGAGTTTCGAAAAAGGAAAAAAACAATTGGAGCAGTACAGTGGCCATATGATCTCGAATTTGAATTTCAGCTCGAGAGAAGGCGTATAACCATCGCCTCGATGTGACACTTTCGCCATCCTTGTTCACATCTCCACATTCTTTTCATCATGTAAATTATTTACGCCATCTTCGGATTCTTCCTCTGATTCTTCTTCCTCGGACCAATCAGTCTCTTCTTGATCTTCTGGTGTCTCTTCACGGGTATTCTTTCTCTTCTTCAACTTTATTGCTTAGAGATCACAATGGAATGAGAAAAAAAATAAAAAAATACAATGAGTTGGGAATGAACGGCTATGAAGCTCGGGGGGTGGTGAAGTTGGTCGTAGTGAGATGAACAATGGACAAAATATAATACTAGTGTAACCTAAAACTGATAAGGAAGAATGACATGGATTAAGGGCTAGGATCAACGACAGACCTTGCATAATCTTGCCTTGACCTGGCATGTCGTCCCCCTGGCAATAGTCGGTGTGATACAGAACGAGAGAGTATGGAGAGAGTCAGATAATGATCATCCTTTTCTCCCTCCAAACAGCATGAGTGACCCGCTCTTCCATTGTCTGCGTCCACCAGAGGATGAGGCTGTGGAGGTGGAGAGACGGGGACGAGAGGCTCTGAATATTCATGAATTGGTTCAAAATAAGGATAATCATACGCTCTGTTTGATTCAGATATTCGCACATTACAAAAGTTATCTCTAAATCAAATTACTGAACAAACTGTTATAATGGGAAAATATAAGTGGGGACAAATTTTATAAAAACCAGCTGATATTGCCAAATTTCACCTCCTCTTGCTTACGCCCACTTCATCGAACGAGCTCAACCTTCGGAACTGTCGATGTGCCCTCGCATAGTGAGGATGGACATTCTGCACAGAAAGGAAGGAGGAGACTTGTTGTTCGTCGTCTGCAAATAGTCATAATTATAGAAAAGAGACTGAGCTCGTTTTGAAATATTAGCCTGTCTCCCCAAAGAAAAGGAATAGTCTGGAAATATTAAAATAGGGACCACCTCGTTTTTTTTTGATTTTAGCCCTAATTAGTTGACATTAGCTTGCAGTCAATGACCGATACAAAATATTTTCTTTCGTTGTAATTTTCACAGTACTTCAGCGACTGACTAAATATCAGATATTTCATTTCAGAAATTCAAAATGGGACTGAGACTTATTTGATTCTTTCTCAGTCAACTATTCGAAAATTTCTCAAAAAAGCTATCCTTGACAATATTCAAAAATGAATGGAAGCAATTCCTCACATTCATCCTCATCCTCTATCTGTAGTGCTTCGTGTTCAGGCACTTCTTGCAAAGGGACAGGCAAGCGAAGGCCGCCCGGCTCGCCACCCAATTCGAGGTCGGCCTAAAAATGGGATGAATATGATGAAGCGAAAATCGGAACTTCATCGGGTTTTGGCTCTTCGGTTTTTGGCAGGGAGTGATAATGATAGGGAGGGTATGCTCTGCGAGAAAAGGCTGGGCCAAAAATCGAAGAAGTGCCCGAAAATCATCCAGCTCAGACTACAATAATGCTGTTTGAAAGATCAATTTTTGAAAGAAAAATGAGCGTGTCCATCTTTAAGAATTTCATCCAGTGGAATTCAATTTCCAAATTCATTGTGTGAGTATGTTTCAGAGTGTCAATTTAATAAGTAACATCTGTAGAAGTTTCACTTGCTTTGAACAATTATTATAAATGCATTTCTACCAATGAAGGCGTTTCGCTGCCTGGTTCAATGTTGATCTGCGGCTGTGAGGTTGAGGTAGTTACTGCAAACAGGTCATATTTGACAGTCCCGATTATCGATATCGAAAATGGATCATTGAAAATTTTCTGTTTTCTCAATGTGAAGTTACCAGGACTATTGCAAACTGAGCAATCAGATTTAATTTAGTTCATTTTTTTTCATAATCTCACGTCTCTCCCTGTCCTCTGTCCGAGTCTTCTTGCGAAAGCGATCGGACGGCAGATGGGCTGTGTCGATGGAGAGTCTGCAAGATACTGATCCCCTCACGTTTTCAGTTGTGTTCCCAAGGGTACTTTTTTGGTGCACTTTCAACTCCAGCTTAGAAAGTAAAAGGCAGATATTGTTTTACTTATCAATTTCGTTCATTGTCAATGCCGTAGAAAAACTTCTAAAAGTTCACTTACTTTGCCACATCGAGTAGCATCCCCACGCCTCTGCCAACGGCATCCCTCGGAGGACTCATCTGGATGTGGCGTGTGAGGGCGAGTCTCGAATAATGTACAATTTATTTTTCGAAATTGGAGTCCCGTTGATGATTTAAGACGATTTATCTTCTGTAAACAGCAGAGTGCTAAAAATTCCACAGACTGTATCATCATTTTCCAAATTAAATAAGAAATTTCTAATATTGCTAATTAACATACTTTCGCTCTCTTTCGTATTCGAGATTCTGCTCGGCAATGATCTCGAGGGTTCTTCTGCAAATGATATTTTATAGTATTTGATAGAAAATGGCAATTTAGTTTTACACTGGAAAATCACCGTTGAAAATGGAATGGATTATCTGCATGGGTTGTTATCTGTGTTATTTTGATACTTATTTCATTAATTGCATTTTGTCACACGAAAGACAAAATATAGCGATGGACTTGCCTGTACGCGTAGTTCTTTCCGCCCGACGCCCCTGACACCATGAAGGACTCGGTGGACATGTTGGGTCTGTAAATATTTTGTATATTTGAAATAAATTATGTTTTTTTCGGAACAGGATTATCAAGAATACAATCAAATAAGTTTCACGGCTGCTGTATCAACGAATACACGAAAACTACATCAGTGCGTGAGAGAAATATGGTATAAAATATCAAAAAATAAATACACCTGCAAAGATTTTTTTAAAATTACGCGCACCTTAATGTGCTTGTCCAATACGCGAGGAACACCATCAGTGGTAGTGAGAACACTATGATAGGGATTATGGCGATGTTCATGAACTCTGTGGTCGGCGAGAAACGGGGGTATCTGAACAGTCTTTGATTATATCTGCGAATCTCGTCTACTGCATCCTCAACACGCAATCATAACACAAATCGATAAGATGTCGCTTTATTTTTCTAAATTGTAGAAAACATTGCTCATATCCCATACTTGGTGGAACCAATTTCAATATTACCAAGAATGCAATCAAACTATAGTGAAATCGGCATTCATTCACTTCTCGATTGAGATGAGATGCCAGTTGAGTTCATTGCGGAAACGGGGCTTGAATTTGAACAGCGTCGCTGCAATGATTGACAATACCTTTTACGGTACGGAAAACAGTTCAATTCTCATTTATCATTTATAGTCTATTTTGGAATTTAAAATAGGAAAGAGTACACATCACTTGACAATCATTTAACGCTTTAGCGAACGCGTGAAACATACCAATCGCAGAGTTTCTTGAATGTATTTTTTTAATGTACAATAGTAGTTTTCGAAAAAATTGTCATAATGCAATCTTCACGCGCTCACTCGCCGGTAAGTGAGACAAGAACGTGTGTGATATGAAGATGGAATGGAGAAACCAGTGTAACTGTTGGAGTTGGTTTGTCGAGATATGGTCTCTTCTTTTCGCTTATTTTCTCGTCGATCTGAGAGAGTGTGCAGAATGATAAGAGCCATTTCTCGACAAGCAAACCCTAGTAACTGTACTAACCAGCCAGCACCGATCGAGGTAGCAATGGTCGGATTTGCTTCTCGTATGTTCGAGCGTCGTGAGGGAGGATGACCATGAACTGAAAAGATATAAATTAGAATAAATTCATTTTAGAATATTTTCTATCGAACAGCTGAGTTTCGCAGGAAGGATAAGCAAGCATATAATTTCGTCTAACTTTCAATAGTACTCGGAATACGATGTGAAATACAAAAATTTCTTTTTCTTCTTACTGCTCACTTCAACGGTTCGTCAAAACGCATCAAAAGGGTCACTGACCCTCTGGTTCAATGAGTGACTTCTTTTAAAATAAGGCACCCCGTAATCAATTCGCAGCAAAATTAAATTGCGTCTACTGTGTCATCAATTTGTTTTTTTCTATGAATTTCCTGTAACGTGTCTCTAACCCTCAGATTCAACGAGTCGAATTCCCTTCGCGGAAATCCCTCCATGAAGATGACGTGTTGCGGACCGAAGACGACACTGGAATAATTTTACTCGTTTGAAGAATTCTTGAATCAATAAAAATGATAAGTTGAAAAAAATTCAAAAATGTATACTAACTTCTCCCTCAAATTGCAGTGCGTTCGATTTCCGGCGCAGTAAGCGGTGATATAAGCGCCGACGGCTCTGCAATGATTTTTTTCTAATTTTGATCGATTTTTCTGTCATCGAAGTACGTCTGAGATGCAGGCTCTACATAAGCATTACTGTGTGAGTATTTTGTTTTCTCAAGAGCATGCTGGATGAATAAAGGACTCCATCATACTCGTAAACAATGAAAATGCTGACTTCTTGAACGTAGCCGCCACCTCTTGTAATGGTGCATCAATGCAGAAGGGCAATCGAGCTCCGCCCGTCCACTCGAACAGCTCGATTTCTGAAGAAAAAAACTTAAATGAAGCGAAGACATCGTCATTAAAATAACTGCAATTGGCATACCATTGGAGAAAAGTATGAGATACAATTAAGACAATGTTCAATTATGTTTCACAATGCTTTTGAAACAAATATATTAAACACATAATTGATATCATTCATGCTTCATTCCGCAAAAACATCAGCAATAGTTTCTTCTTACCCTGTCTGCTCGGGTCTCCCTGATAGGTCGCCGATGCTACACTGGCAATGCCGACGACGAGTAGTATTCGGAACATACTTTGGCCTCACTGAATGGAATTTATGACTCATCATCACATCTAGCGATTATTGCATGAAATAATAAATTGTTTAATAGATGGACAATGAATGAAAATATCGATTACATTATGCGTTCATGCGCGCATACACTATCAGACATCCTTAGATAAGATGTTGGGTCAACCCGGCTGGTCCGATGTAAAGTAATAAACGCGAGGGTGTGAATGGCGAACAGGTGTTGTGAAAACTTCACACAAGCCCCTACGAAGAATTTTCATGAAGTTAGGACTCCGTAGATGATTTGACATTCCAACATCGAAGAAGTACCTGAATTTGATCACGTTGTGTTCAGAAAATTACTAGGAGTAACATAGAGGAAGAGGGGAAGACGGGTGGGAGATTGAATGATGATCTGCCTAGTGGCTGGAGGGAGGAGAAGAAGGGACAATCGGTCAGGATGACTGAGAGAATGAGGGCTGTCTGATTCTCTCGAAATCACCCGCTCTCTCGCTCTGTCTGATCGACGAGAGAACTATGCGAAATTTCTAGCGGCAAAAGCATCGATTTTATGAGAGCGATCAGCCAGATTCATGCACATTTCTCGGTGGGTTAATTAATGATGATTCCGCAAAAGTCAGGGAGGAGGAGGGATAATTAGTGAGACTGAGTGGGAAGCATTGAAAAAGAAAGTGCTGATCGAATGACAAATGACAGATTGAATTTCAACTGAGTTTCACGAAGGGTATTACTGGAAAATGAGCCTGCACATTCAATATTTGATTGTTTTTCTTTTCGAAAAAAATTTACGATAAAATCGAGAAAGCAGGCGCAATTTCTGATATTGCTGGATAAAAATGAAGGCGTCAGATATTATTACGGCTGGCTCGCATAACGAGACGCGAGGAGGGATGAGTAGGTGTGAGTAAGGGAGGAAAACACTACCGGACAATTGACAGAGCGTCTGATTCTCTCCTTTTCGCGTGATCTCTCGCCTTGTCTAACCGGAGTGAAATCACTAGGATTTGAGAGGGAGGTTGAAAAAGTCCGATCACTCGGAGCCTCAAGGGAGAAGAAATGATGGATAGCCCGGAGTGAGAAGACTGAGAAATGAGTGCAATGGAGGGAAGAGAGAAGGTGATAGATTGGGGAGAGAGAGAGAGGCTAATGATCCTATTGGACATTGATCTCGATTGCAAGAGGCACTTCTTGATCTCTGTCTCGGAAAATTTATTTCCACATGTTGTGTTTGAGAAATAAATTAGAGTCAGATCCAGTTCAATTTAAAATATAAATAACGAAGGGTCCTCGAATTTTCTTCAAAGGTGTCAAGCGAATAAGCTTTAGTACAAGCAAAGTAATTTAAAATTTAAATTGGAACTGTATGAGTCGAAACTAATTTCACTCAGATTGAAGCACTATTGAGACAAGGAGAGAGACGTCACTCTGAACGCTTTATTTTCTTTCTATCCATTATCACATTTTTGTGAAAATATATGAGAAAAAAGTGGTTTATAATTGATTTACAACCTTTTTCGAAGCAGTCTGAAGTACGAAGAATCAAAGTGAGACTAGGAGTGAAACGCGAGTCTTGTCGACTTCCCTCTTTTTCCTCCTCCCCTCTCTCAGCAGCTCAGGCAGTAAGACGATACTCAAAGGGAGAGATCACTAGGGTTGATGATCTAGAGGATCCATTAACTCCGTTTCTTTTGTTCATTCATGAAGGTGAAAAGAACAACAATAATTCCACGATGATCAATTTCTATCGAGCGTTCCTCAACCTTCTCGAGCCCAAAAAGGGGTGAAATGGAAATGTTTTACCAACGATACTACGTTATAAACGATTAATGAAATAGAAACGTACACGAGCAATGAGGAGACGGCTTAATCGATAAGTCTGAAAAGAAAATTGTGTTGCAACCTAGAAAAAAAAGGCACACCTAGAGGCAATACGCGTCACTCATTCACCTAGTCGTGTGTAATATGCGCGCCAGCCTCAAAAACTCTCGAGATCAGAGCGACTGAACCTTATTTTCCGTAGTAATGCACGAACAGATTTCACTAAATGTGCAATCTCCAGCCAGAAATCAGAGAGCAGAATCAGTTCAGAGCCATTGAAGTCTATGAGATGAGCGCAATTGACTGGCATGGACCTTCTCAAGTAAGTTGATCAGTACAATACAAGAGGGAGTTCGCAATTTCAGGAGAGTCAGTCATTGCAATAGCCTGCTTCGCCTGACAAACGAGCAGTCGGCTTGAGCAATGGCGCCGGCGGCTATTTATTGTCTGCTGCCTGTTTGACTCTCCCCTAATCGCACACTCTCTCGTCGGTCAGAGAAGGTGAGAGATGGGGCGGAATGGAGAGAGCGGAGGCGATTGGGAAGACACAGAACGGCTTTGTTTTGATAGTGGGAGTGGGCAGGCCGGTGATCAACAAAGATTGGACGATTTTCCAGAGCGATAAGGCTATAATTGTGATTCCCTTGAATTTTACTCGCTTCAACTATTAAAATCGACTCGGATAGCTTGACAAACGAGCAGCCAGTTTGAGCAATGGCTACTTGGGCTTTTCTTCAAAGCCTCGTATACAGCTAAAGGCAGTGAACCATGCAGATAATACAAATTTGTCTGGTGTCTCTTTTTACACCAGTATCATTTATGACACGTGAATCCAAATACTGACAACGGGATTAGCTAAGATCGCGCTTCCGGCGTATTATGAAAACATCTAACCAAACTCGAATAGTTTTCCGGGAACTGTCTTTTAGCAATTGTATGGTCTATTTTCGGTATCATTATTACTCAAAATTTGCGTATTCATAATACATGTATTAAAAATGACACATCAGTAATACTGCTCATTGTCAGGTAGTCATGGCATCTTCGATTTCTAATAAAATTCAGGAAACTCTTTCGTGATTGTCTTCTTAGACGGACTGGCGACTTCTTGGGTGAACTGGTGCTGGATCGCTTCTGGCAGTGGCTCCTTGAGTATCTGATACGATGCAAAGTGCACGTATAGACCTCTTAAGCAGATAAGAAGGAAGACGATCGAGGTGACTAGAGAGGTGGCGGCGTACGTGCGAACTTCTGGAATATTTAGATAGAATTTTCTCAGATGTGGAAAAAAATAGATTAGAACAGTCAGACAAGCATCTTCTATAAAGTTTTCGTGAAGGAAAAGGTGTTTTTAGAGATTCATGAAAATGTTACTCACTCGAATCCCGATCCTCATTGCTCATTTGCTGATTTGTGTAGTGATCTCTGAATAGAACATTTTTAAATGATAAGAGTATGCTGAGGGAATCACCCATGGCTCTCCCTGAATGCGAGCATGCGAGAGAGAAAGAGTTACCTAATGAACTGCCCATAGAACGAATGTTGATCAGCCAGTGCTATAATGGCGAAAATAATCAGCACGAAATTGATGAGTGAAAACATGATCTAAAAAAGTGAATTTCATTATAAGGATGAAATCATTGCGAAATGAAACTATTGCGTGAGTCTACTTGGCAGGAGCATACCGTTATTCCTAACAACGGGAATATCAGCTGTGGAAGCTTTTTGTAAACTGCAGCGAATCCAGCGACAGTGGCGGCTATTTGCAAGACGAGGAGGATGGACTGAAATTGGCCATAGATCAAGCCATAGATGATCAGTGGCTCCACAAAAAGATCACTGAATATTTAAGATGTTCAAACGCTCCAAATGTCCCGGTAGTTATGGAAAATACGACGATTCATTGAAAATTGGGCTAAATACTCACCCTGCAAACGATTACCCATGCCGGCAAGGCATGAATACACACCACAATTAGATTGTAGATGGCGGAAAGGACGATGAGAACGGCAAATAGGCGAGATTGATTCTGAAATGATATTTTTTCTGTTCATAGGAATTCCATGGGAAGCTGTTGCGATCATGAATGCCTAATCAAATCTCAGCAAGATATTTCGAATGATAAGCGTTTCACTGGGATGAAAATCGCGGCAATGAGGATATTCACATGAAAATGCTATGATGAAGATAGAAAGTGAGAAAACATACCAGTTTATCTACATTGCGCAATAGTGTTGCGAATATCACAGTGCACATTGCGAGCTGTAAGAAATTATATTGTTCTAGGGCGTTACGGGGAAAATGACATTATGAAAATATATTCGTTGGAGGAAGATTTGAGAGGCGTCAATAGCTAAATAATTGGCGCAGGATAATTGGGAAATTTAGGCGGGGTTCGATAGTAGGAGCGATCACAATTATTGAATCACGATCATGATAACGATCAAGAATGATCATGGTCATTATGGGAAACTGATCAATTCCAGCTCGGACGCTTATTGATCAACTAAATGATATGATATTAGAATACAGTGGATTGCGTGAGGTCAGACTGAAAATGACAACACGTCAAAGTGAAATGAATTGAGAAAGATTGACTTCACTCAGACTCTTGCTGAGTTTGCTTGACTTTAGCTATGCGATAGGTGTGATCTATCACAATGAATGAATCACATCTACGATAACGATTGTGTGAAATTAAGGAAATTGAGAAAGTTTGATCTAATTCGGACTTTTCCTGTTCTCCAATCAATTTTGTATGGGTAGATTGAGTTAAAACTTCGCGATCATAATGAGTGAAAATAAGAAACGATTGAGCCAATTCAAATTGTATGCGATTGGCTTGACCCGGACTCTTACTGAACTTGACTCTGCCTTGCGCAAAGAGGAAAGGCGGTGTGATCTATCACAATGAGTGAATCACCCGCTAAGATACCGATCGAGAGAAGCCAAACAAAAATTATTCTCACCCACGGGAGAGAGGGAAGGATAGAAAAGCAAACAATGGCTTATTTATCGGATAGGCATTGCAACTTATCTTTCAACGTACCGGTTCTTTCAACTGGTAAATTACTGCAAGGTTATTTCAATTCGAAATATTCTTATCAATCAAGATTTACTATTTCCTGATCCGTTGGAGTGACAAGTAGGTGAGTCACTTAGGTCACCTTAGAATGTGTGTATTGAGCCACAATTGATCACAAGTGGGCCGAGTGTAAGCAATGTGGCATTTTCGCGCACGCTGGGGAATACAGTCGGTGCTTCTTTGATACTTTTCATTTTTGGAATTGAAAAATGCGATTGAAGTATGGCCACCGGTGTGGTTTTAGTGAGTTTATCGATGATGGAAATCCTTCACAGTCTGTTCTATGCTCTCCGGTTCAAAAGGGAATCCCCTGGAAGCTCGTTCTCTGATCGCTCGATACGATCTAATATTAACGAAGATGCCCCAGATGCAGATCCCAACCATAACAGCTGACGTGATCAACGACGTGATGGCGTAGCCGTAGGCTTCTGAAACAAAATTATTAGCAAAAAAAATTTGGTTTGAGTTTTGGCAGCGATTCTTCTATCTATTTAGAAAGCAATGACTAATTTCACTTATCTCACACGTCTCTAACCAGAGTGTGCAAATAGGCGAAACTAATTCTTGCGAAACCATCCTCAATCTAGATCATGCATACTACTCAAATAAAGGTTCCGTTCTAGTATTGTTGTTTGAATAGATAACGAGATCTATGGATATTTCTGTATTGGCAACCATGCACCCGGTGTTCCCCTAACATCGAAAATATTAATTACAAATTCACCATCAGATCTGGAAACGTCACTCGCTCCCCTGACCGTGTGGTTGTCTCTGAAATGTTAATTATTATCGTTTATTTTCGTTATTTTTTTTTCGATCTTCTGTTCACATAATGAAATGAGAGAAATGAGACTCACATTATGTATTGTCCGTAGAATGAATCGGGTGATATCATAGCGATTATCGCAAGCACGAGCAGTCCCGAGTAGAGGACAAGAGTGAGGAGCTGAAATACACATATCGATAATCATGCTCTTCAACAGTGAAAAGCGGACCATTGTCAAGTTTCAAAAATAAAGTAAGTCATACCATCAATCATCAATGCGGATAAATATTATTAGTTAAAGATTAAAGATTAATGAAAGGTTCATTTACAAGGTAGAAAACTTTCAACAAATGGAACTAACCATTGAACAGAAAATCGGGAAGAATAGAAAAGGCTTATTCCGGGAAATCGCTACCCATGCAGAGATACCAGCGAGAATAACGAAAACGTAGAATAGGGACTGAAATTGGATTATTACGATAACAAGAAATAAAATAGTTTCTTCTTATTATTAATGTATACCAAAAAATAGCATTTACTGGGCGTCTTACGTGCTTCATTTCGCAAATAAAAAAAAGGTTAAAGGTTAAAAATAAGACTAATTTTGAGATGGCTCTATAAATGAATAACTAACCCATAGTACGATAACTACAGTCGGTTGCCGATATCGAATCGCATCATAAACATTGTACGTAGTCATCACTACGGCTGCGATTGCGAGAGCTCGCGTTTGAATCTTTAAATTCTCAGGATAAAAACGGAATAGGGAATCCTTATAAATTTTGTGCTTCGCTAGACGCAGGATAACGACAATTCAGCAGAGTTTAAAAATGTCAAACGAATAAAAAAATCGAAAAAGAAGCGGAAACCTCACCAATTTGTCCATGAAGCACACCATGATGCCCATTGTTGCCACGCGTATTGAGGAAGAAGCTAAGAGTGAATGAAGCAAATGTCGCTACTATCTCCAAACACCAACGATTTCTGCCATATAAACCTCGAAATACGCGCACTCATCGCAGTGATCTGCGCACCAAATGACGCTTCTTTGTCTATAGTCTCTCCATATTTCTTGCTCTTTCGCCTTCTCTATCAGGTAAGATCTTGAATCGCTGTGGTCTGAGAGGATTGCCCAGAGATGACTAAGAGCAAGAGATCGTGATCAAATGCAAGTGCGAGCGCGAGCGCCTCTCGTTATCACTATGAAGATTAAAATCTTCTGTTTCTTTCAGAAACTTCTTTAAAAAAATGTAGAAATCTCTCTGAAATTTTGCTCGTTCAAGGGATAATTGAACACCAGTGTGCTCCGGATGTGCTAACTACATTACTTTCTCTGCTCTACGGTTACCATGGCACAGTTTGCCCGTGTTACTTTGTCTAGTCTAGCGACGTTACTTCTTCTAGCTCCCTTTTTAGCCGATGTTTCGGTGCACGGGGAGTTGATACGCATCTCTGGATACGGGAAACTTATTGCGTTTCTATGTTGTCTCAGCTGACAAACGGATGGCATTCAAAATTCTCCTCACGTGGATATCATGGAGAAAAATCCGAGGAAACCAATGAGAAATCACGGCTGATTGAATTATTTCAATGAATATTTTTACTTGGTTATGTAAGTTGGCTTGTATATCATTTCCTTACTTTCAATATCCGCTTATCTCGTGAGAAAATAGGGAAATGGGAACGACCCGGTCTTTTGCTCCAAAAGGGGAAACAACTTGAAATAGAGAGGCATTCTGACATAACAGAGATGGTGTAAGAGGAAGAGAGATCCGGTGTTTCGCTGGTGTCGCTCGAGATCTCTCTTCCTCTACCTCGATGGAGCAATCTCCTGACTCTTGCGTTGGTCACAGAAGCAAGAAATCAAAGGAAAGTGAGAGAGTCAGAGTTAGCCTCCCTCGTATGAGTCAGACAATCCGAACTACTGAAAGAGAAGCCACAACTGCGGTTTCCTTGGCGAATTGTTAGTTTTTATAAGGGGAAGAATTCCGAATTAGGCTCAGTTTAGTCGAACGAAGCGATGGGGAGATGCCGTGAGGATAAGTTGGTGAGTATTTCTGTTTTTTTTATATTTAAAAATCATTACTCGCACCTTTCATTGACATTCCAATTCTTACTTCGATTCAAACTTGACCATATTTCACCATGTGCGAATAAATATTTGGTGCAATTCATGGTGTATTCATGGTGTGTATTCTTGCGGGCATCCTCTAAATGGAATTGTCCCCACATTCACAATATTTTTAATAATAAAAAATCTATTTTTGCAATATTAAATAAATAATATTCTAGGTGCACTCCCGAGTGCTCGCCATTCTCACTTGCATTGTATCCGGTTACAACATGATCGTTGTGATCAGCAGTGGACAGGCGAGCTGGGAAATTGCGCTGCGGGTAAGATTTTTGTTTATTTTATCTTATTCTTTTTTTAGCAAAATTTAATCTTGCCGATATTCCGATTGACTTTAAAATTATCAAGTGCTATAAGGAAGTCGTCAAATTCGGAGTTGGCTGTTTGAAGTTCTTTGTAAATAATATTTTAACTTTATTTTATTTCTCCAGTCCGTCCTCTTCGGCCTGCATGTCATTGCAGCCATCTCCACCTTCTCAGCCATAGGATTCAATATCCCGCTGCTTATGGTACCGATTATTATGGTTTCGGTGAGTAATCAATCTCAGGAATAACCAGGAAATTCAGAAATAAAATATAATTCCTCTCTATCAAAAATACTTGCCATTTGGACAATTGCTTCATACCGATTGAAGCCCCTAAAAAATTGCCCTGTGATTCAAAGATTCCCGCTGATTTCAAGCTCTTGGAATCCGGATAAATGTCACGTTGCCCTTTCCAGATCCTGACCCTGCTCGTTAACGCCGTTTTCTGCGTCCTTTCAATCACCGCCCTTGCAGATGGAGATTCGTTCTATGGCAGTTACATCAGGTAAGCGATCTCATTCGTTATATCACATAAGCGCACAAATGAGAATAACATTGTTGAGAATAACACTGCTTTGCTGCTTTTTATATATATTTTTTTAGCCTTTTGATCAGATAGCAATTGAATATCTAGAAAATTAAATGCCAATAATATTCGATGATTTCTCTGAAAGGTAGTTGACAATATTCATTCAGAAACCACCACGCATCCAAGGGAGAAAACGAGTCTGACTCCAAGTCTGGTGAGTTCTGCCGTTTTCCCTGGCATGTTGGCCCCGAATTTTCTGTGATATATCGCTGAAACCGTTTAAACATGGTTGTTAATGACTAAAAAAAGCAAAGAAACCTTGAAAAATTTAAATCAGAAAAAAACGGTATTACTTATGTCGATTTTGCAGCGGTCCGCTCGTACGCCATAAACACGGTCATCACCTCCGCCATTATGGTCCTACTCAATATAAGAAGTTGCTTCGTACATGTGACTGCATACAGATTGATAAAGGAGCGACGATATCCGAGATTGATTACTGTATCGACGACTTCAGTGAGGTCGTATCCGTAGACAACAATAATCACAATACGTCTCAATAAGTTTCTTGCCTGTCCGGTACCTTTTCATTCAATAACACCACAAGAATCTCTACCACACCAGTTGTCTTTTTGTCTTTTGATTGTCTTTTGTTGGCAAATAGTTTCTATATTACTTATCGGTTTTCATGGAATTGTGTGTACTGTTTGTTTCTTTCGTGCTTCCGCGTTGTGTTCTTGCCATTCAACATCACGATCACTTTATCAGGTTTGATGAGAAATATACAGCCGTTGCAAACTACAACTACTTATTAGCATTACAGTTTAAAAACCTTCAAAAAAATGTATTACAATGGAAAATCTGCCTTAGTACGTGAGAGCTGGTTTATTGGTGATGAAGAGGGGTGATTCCGATCTTTCTTGCGATCTGTTCCTTGAGAGCGTTGATCTCTCCGAGAACCTAAAATTGTAATTATATACTAAAATAAAGCATAATAACATTATTTATCAAATGAAATAAAAAAAATAAAAATAAACCTCCGAGGGGATGGATTCCTTGATGAGTCTGATCTCAGCGTGTTTCTCACGGGGAGTCTTGTCCGAGATGAAGATCTTCACCTGCAAAATACTACCTTCCCTCCACTCCTGTTTTATCGATCTTATGTGTCATGTAGAAGAATTATACCTATTTTTTTCGATGATGTGGGCTTCACTAGGATTCTCTTGTAGAATTGATTATAAGAAAACAACAACAATAACAAGTACCATGTCTCCGAACGGTTTCTGGGCAGGCTGCGAGAGGGTGGCGACCTTGGCGCGAGACTCGTCGGGGTGGTTCTAAAATATACTCTTTTTTTAAAGAAATATTTTTGCATGTGTCTTATTTGAAAGGATGAGTAAAGTGCGTTGAATTTTTTTGTTGATCTCGTCATGATATCAAACTACACGATATAGAGTCGAATATTGCCTGCCAAGTACAGTGATATTTCGATACTATTTTTAGTTATATATATACATTTATATATATATAGAAGAATAAGATGACATACTCTGATCCAATCGGCTAGGGCCTCAAGTCTCTGCAGGATCTCTGCCAGCGTGAGGATTCCGTTCTGAAATAAAAATGGCTTAGAAAAATTTTATTGCGTAAATCAAAGCGTAAACGCTGGATATCGCCGCTACTATCCTCAATTCGCTTGATCGGTCGAAAGTTTCATACTGAACATAAAACTTTGAAAGTCATCAATTTTTAAATACGCGTCACCATCTCTCCATTTATCAAACTCTATCGCCCACAAGAGAGTGTGAAGAATGACGAGATGATGACCCGTATTTGAGCTCTAATAACATACATTATGAGCGAGATTGCCGAGATGGGCGTCGATCTCGGCTCTTACGGGTGCGGTCAGACCGGCCTTGACGTTCTGGATATCCGCGTACTTGGATCTGAAAATTAAAAAAAAACTTTACATTTTTAGAAAACACAAAGAACTATGCACAATTTAGTCATTCTAAAGCAGAGGACTTTTTCAGGATATTTTCTCACCTAACGTCCTTTTTAGACACGAAGATCTTGATGATGTCTCCGGCTGGTCGCTGAGCGGCGGTAGACAACTTGGAGATACCGAGACGTGCCTCCTCGGGGTGGGTCTGCAATGGGGTACGGTGACTATCGATTGACTAGGGACGGGACTGCAATTGGTGCGTTAAGTTTTCGAGTGATACCGTTGTTATTGATTCCCACACTGGTCACAATCATAATTGATCTTATGAGAGATTCCATGACTTCCAAAGGTATTGTAAATACCGATTACTACCGTACCCTGATGTGCTCAGCCAGACGATGGAGCTTGTCGGTATATTCGTTGTGAGATGCAGTGTTGAGATGAGGGGCACTGAAACCATTCACATTATTTTCTTTAAAATTATCTGTTTTAAGAAGACAACCTCAAAAATGTGACATGGTTTCGTGTTGTTTCAAATTTTTCAGGTATCGACTGTTCTCGATTAATTCTGCATTTTACACACTTGTATTTATCACGTTCCACTCATGTCAATTGATTGTAAACGCTTCAGCTAGACCTTCGATCTATTCACTAAAGACAATGGGCTGTAAATGAATGCCTGGCACGCGCAAATATCTGACTTTTCTTCAACGCCCTCCATTTCTTTTCTGTCTCTCTTCATTCCTCACGCACTCTCCCTTTTTCTGACAGCTCATATAGTCAGTGAAGCGTAGAGATCAGAATAATATTCCTTAACGTCGATAACAATGCTTTGAGAAGGAGGTAATAAAACGCTGCGCACCACCTCGTGATAAGAGTTGCGGGTGATGTTTCTTCGACATACGGACTACGAGAATTGAATGACATTTGCGGTCGAGAGCGAAGGTTATGGCAATCGGTGGAATGATTAACACGCACTTTTGATTCGTTCTTTGATCGGTGAGTTTCAAATCCTAACGATGAATCGTATTTGACGATTCACGCATATGATGGTGATGAGACAAGATCAAAATTTACAGAACAGTGAAATGGTATGCTTGGTTTTGTGATGTTTCTACCCAATCTGTCAAACTCTTTAAATTAATCATAATCAGTGCAATCGGGATGAAGATCCCCTCTTTTCATTCCGCGAACTATCTCACAGGTCTAAGGAAGCGAACATTATGCGGGATGAAGTGATTCGACAGTCATAATCACATTACGAACTTGTACATTTATTTTTAACGCTTGGTTGACCGATATGTTTATGTTTTTTTCATCCATGTTCACGGTATTTTTCGCAGTGATAATCGGTAGTCTTTAGCTCATCACAACGAGTATTCAAGGGTTGCGGGAAAAAAACTAACGGAGGGACGGTGTCGTCCGAGCCTCTCACTTGACCAATCCACGCGCAGTTGAAGGTGTTCTCGTCCATAGCTGAAATTAATGAAACGATGACTACTTAACAAGATGATGGATAAAGAGCAATTTGGCTCGATTAACACTAAAACGGTGAGATCCATACGCGGAAAGCTCCAAAAAACCAGAATACGCTACTCGTGAATTGCAAGACTTGAAGAAACAGCTACTCTATTTCGGAAATATACTAATGAATCCTATTAAAATATCATACTAAAGCAATAGTGGGTGTTAGCCAACGCCGAAGACTACTGAAAATTATGCACAGCTTGCAAATGGGAGCAAAGCGCCGAAAGCCGCATATTGCATTCCTATGCACGCGCGTGATAAGACGTTGTCACTAATAAGGATGGAGCTCTCTTGAGATGATATCTCCAATACGCCTGATCTTTTGTTTCTCTGACGGACGATAGTGTGTGTCCAGGAAAAAGAGACATGCCGATCCCAAGTCGCTAATGAGACGCAATGTGCAGTTTGAAGTCTGATTCCTCGCAAGGCCAATGATGCTCGGCTTTTACTGCCTTCCATCATCCCGCCTTATCGGAGTAGTCCTACGGCTCTCTGCTCTCTCCGAATCGAATGGTCTCTAGCAGGGATTCCCTGTCTCTGCAATCTCTTCCCACTCGTTCATTAGGCTGACGACATCACACAATTAGTAACAAACAAGTCGGAGTATAAAAGGAGCAAGAAGTATCAGTGTTCACATCAACTCTTTCTGTTCTGCTTTTGTCTTGCTCCCCTCACATTAGGGATCTCTCGATGAAGAATCAGTCTATATACTCGCATACGCTCTCACAGCTCAGAGCCATGAGATAGCATATGAGAAGAAGAGGCCGATTCCTCATTCTGACAGCCTTAACCCACTTCTTCATCCGATCACGAATTTCAGAGAAGCCATGTCCCACCCCAACTTCGAGGCTTACAAGGAGAGACTCGGCAAACTCGCCGAGCACATCAAGGTACGGTATCCGCCTGTAGTATACGGTACTCCATCATATCTTGGATCATGGAATTTTAATGCGTGACATCACAAGATCGTTCAACAATATAAATTTAAGGCTCACCCCGACGAGGCTCGCGCCGGAGTTGCCAAGCTCTCGGCTGCCGCTCAGCAGCCCGCCGGAGACATCATCAAGATCTTCGTCTCGGACAAGGACAACAAGACCAAGTACGAGGAAATCCAGAAGATCAAGGTGAGATATTCAGAAGATTGGCCTATCAGTGAACTCTCACAGGGCGCGCAAGTGATTTGATCAAGGAAATACTCTAAATAATAGTCATATCCATCAGTTCTTTCAAGTAGAGATAGAGTATACACTTCACTAGAAAATATCAATGACGAGTAGGGGAATAATAGTCTTTCGTAGTCGACTTAATAGTGATAATATTTATTCAGGCCGGTCTCTCCGCACCCGTCCGTGCCGAGATCGATCAGCACAAGCAGGATCTCGCCCACAAGATCGGCCTTCTTACTCGTGACGAGATCCTCGAGAGACTTGCGAAGCTCTCCGACCACATCAAGGTAAGGCTTATGTAAAGTCGTATAACGAAAAACGTATTTATCAATGTTTCATCAACTTCATCTGGAATCCCATCATAACTCAAACCTATGGAGATCTGTGTCATACATGTGTACCTTGTAGCACTTCACAGGCGATACCTTTCGCAGTTAAAGACTGCGAAAGGCAGTTTAGAAAAAAGATTAAATATTTGTGATGGGAAAATAAGTGAGTCCATCTTCAGGCCCACCCCGATGAGGCCCGCGCTGGAGTTGCCAAGCTCTCGGCTGCCGCTCAGCAGCCCGCCGGAGATATCATCAAGATCTTCGTCTCCGACAAGGACAACAAGACCAAGTATGAGGAAATCCAGAAGATCAAGGCCGGACTTCCCTCGGCGGTAAGTACTTATATGGTTTTTCGTCCTGGGATCATTTTCGCAGTTTGAATACATTTTCAAAGTTTTTTTTCAAAGATTCATCAACCTATGGAGTTTGTGGGATAATGAATCTGAATCTACTAATCTTCAGGTCGTCGGAGAGATCAACGCGCACAAGGAGGAGATCGCTAACAAGATTGGCATCGTGCCCCTTCACCATCATTAGATAGTACAACTACAGACGTGTAGACATTAATTGTAAATAGACACGGCCTCTGAGGGCTTGATGCTCGCGAAATAAAGATGCATTCATCATCTCCCGTGTTGTATTTGTACACATCTACTATGAATAACTGCAGGGGAATGAGAGAAACACATTCATCTTCTTATGGAGCAATGAGTGTGGGAGTTATGCATCTGGGCGCATTTGCATCCAGATAATTATTTTCTAAAAATGTAAATAATCTGTTTGTAAAGCCGATGATCCACAACCCTATATCGTCCTTTTCATGTCGGGAAAAAAGACGAGCTATATAAACTGGCTATCCGAACAGACGAAGAAGACAGATATTGAGCACAACAAGACATCACCGAAGCGAACATTCGCCTTATCGTCCTAATGATACGGATACACGTTTCACCCAATACAACAAAGAATTGGATATCAGTTTGGGTAAGTAACCAAGAAAGAACACTGTAACCGTTTGTAGTGATTCGCCGAATTCCCTTTCCAGTATCAGGCTGGTGCAAAAGTTTCTTCCCAAATTTAGCAAGATAGTTTCTGACCTGCCCCTTCCTTATTCTTTGACCATTCAAGGCATGTTTTTTCACAATAAATGACCACTTGAATACTCTATAATCCCATCCAGATAGAATCCCTGTATGATGACTGAGGTCGATACGACATCAAATCAAAGTCAAAGCAGTGCTAATTTTTTCTCACTTTTTATAGAGCTAGTGTTCCATGGAGAATTGAGATATCCTCAAATCTTAACCATTGGCACACAGTGCATCTATAATATGTCCCAATACATGTGTAGCAGCAACTCTATCACAACTGGCCTTCGAATAATACCCACACTTTCAAAAGGGAGGGCAGCACAATAACCCACGATTTTTGAAAATCTTGTACTAAATTTGTCTCGATAGACCATGAGATTCAAAGTGTGGTGCAAATCAAAGTAGTAACTCTGTAATGTTTACATTATTGTTTTGGGGACTATTGAAAAACTCAATCTCAAGATAATTTTTTCGAAAGTTGTTTGCCGAAATCCGACGATCGAAATAGCCACTTTTAGCGATCCAGTATTTCGAATGATTTTCATAAGCCTGATCTTTCACTGTCATGTCAACCAGTAACCCTTCCCCAATATCTCTAAAATTGGAGAGAACTCAAGGATCACTTGTTTCGAAAATACAGCGATGTGAATGAACGTACCCAAAATGTCACATTTTCGATGATTTTTGTTTCCGATTTTTTTCCTCAAGCACTGAGCAGCTGTGAGCGAATTCAAATGTATGATTATAGTACTCGTACCCATACCTTGTTCCAGTCTTAAGGGAATTTGGGAGCGATTAAGTACAAGAGCAATACATTCGAAAAAGCCTTGGGAAGAAACTTATGCACCAACCTAATACATCGCAAGTAATGGCCTCGTCCTTCGAAAGTGCGCGAAAAGGCGAAAGCCATATCTTGGTATTCTGGTTGTATTTTAATCGAAAATGACGTGGAACAAGGGGTACCTAAAATTTGCCGAACCAATGCGGCATTCGCTTGAAACTCGGCGCTGAGTTCCGTTGAATTCATTGAACGAGCGGCGGGGTTTTCTCCTCCAGGCCCTTTGTCTGGCATCAGGCCACCACTGCCCAAATTCATTCTATTGCGCAACCTTGATGATATGAGGCCGTACTACTATGTTTGTCGCAGTCTGCAAAACCAAAAGTCTAATGGCAGCGCGCGAAAAAAAATTGACAAGATGTTAAATCACCTGTCCCGTAGACGCACCACATTTTCAGTTCAGTTTCACATCTTTCCTATGCATTCCGTTGTTAGCCTTGCCTTAAAATCGATGTAAGAGAAATACGTAAGCATTCAAAATTTTGAACAGGGGATCAATTTGCACATGCGCCTGCTGAAATCGAAACTATATTTCGCAGTTCCATACCAGATCTATTCCGTGCTGTGGCACAGGTGTGGGCGGAGTGAAATGGGAATGAGATGCAATCTGTGAGGCTAATTGCAAGCAGACTAAGACTGACCCCGAAGAGTTGACTAACTTGTAAGCAGCACAAGTAGCAGAAGCCGTTCTTAAGGGAGATGCTGCGAAACTGAAAAGTGCTTCTGATCGCCTTGCTAGCAGTTCTTTTTGTGTGACCCCACCATCCCATGCTGCCCAAACTCCAGTCATTTGATGGATCCATCTTTATTTCGCGGTCGCAAATGGAATTATTAGGCCCTCCGGAGAGCTTTCGGGGTATTTACAAATTGAAAATGACAATTAAGAGTGGAAAAAGTTAGTAAAGTAGACAGCTTAATGGTGGTGGAGGGGGGCGACTCCGATCTTGGTGGCGATCTCTCCCTTGAGGACGTTGATCTCGGCGAGGACCTCAGCGGGGAGGGTCTCCTTGATCTTCTGGATCTGCTCGAACTTGTTTCTGTTCGTCTCGTCGGAGACGAAGATCTTGACCATGTCTCCGAAGGGCTTCTGGGCGGCGGCCGAGAGGGTGCCGATCTTGGCACGAGCCTCATCGGGGTGAGCCTGCAATTTCGATTGTTAGATATGTTTCAGTAACCTTAAGTATGTTCCAAGATGCTAAAGTTGTCCGTAAAGTTATGCGTAAGTTAGTCGTAAGTGAAAACCATACCTTGATGTGCTCGGCGAGCTTCTCGAGTCTCTCGAGGATCTCGGGGAGGGTGAGGAGGCCGATCTTGTGGGCGAGGTCGGTCTTGTGCTGGTCGATCTCGGCGCGGACGGCCTCGGAGACGGACTCCTTGATCTTGGAGATCTCGATGATCTTGGTGAAGGTGTCCTTGTCGGAGCAGAAGATCTTGATGATCTCGCCGGCGGGCTTCTGGGCGGCGGTGGACATCTTGGCGACTCCGGCGCGGGCCTCCTCGGGGTGGGCCTGAAGTATATGTATTAGTGTTATACTCACTAGGAGTTATGCAAACTAGTGTTGCTAGATGAGTCCAAAGTGTACCTTGATGTGCTCGGCGAGTCTGTGGAGCTTGTCCTTGTAGTCGTCAAGGGCGGGGGAGGATCCGAGGTGGTGGAGGGGAGCGATTCTCAGACGGAGAGCGAGCTGCTCCTTGTGGGCGAGGATCTCGCCGCGGACTTCGGGGGAGAGGGTCTCCTCGAGGGCTCTGATCTCGTTGAGCTTCTCACGGGGGAGCTTGTCGGAGCAGAAGATCTTGAGGATATCTCCGGCGGGCTTCTGGGCGGCGGGCGAGAGCTTAAGCACGCGGGCCTTGGCCTCCTCGGGGTGGGCCTGAAAGTTAATGATCCATTAGATACCGTATCTACCGAACAGCCAAGTCCGCAGCAACGTACCTTGATGACCTCAGAGAACACCTCGAGTCTGGAGATGATCTCGGGGAGGGTGAGGATGCCGATCTTGTGGGCGAGCTCGGTCTTGTGGGCCTCGATCTCAGCCTTGACGGCGGCGGGGAGGGCCTCCTTCAGCTTGTGGATCTCGACGACCTTAGCGAACGCATCCTTGTCGGAGCAGAAGATCTTGATGATCTCGCCGGCGGGTCCCTGAGCGGCGGCCGAGAGCTTGGCAACTCCGGCGCGGGCCTCCTCGGGGTGAGCCTGGAATTCATGCGCATTAGTTGTATGCTTGGCTTGATGCAGGTATTAGTGTCGGTAGATGAGTCCAACATATATCAATGAAAAGTAAAGAAAGGATGTTGGGAAAGATGCATCCAGTATATGTAATAAGGATTGGAAAGATGCCGTACCTTGATGTGCTCGGCCAGACGGTGGAGCTTGTCGAGGTAGTCGTTGTGGGCGTGGGTGTGGTCGAGGTGGTGGAGGGGCACGATTCTCAGTCTCTTGGCGAGCTTCTCCTTGTGGGCGAGGATCTCTCCAAGCACCTGAAGAATGGTTCATGGTCACCTATTCAACTTACCAAGAGTATCTTCAGATGGAGAAGTGTCAGCTAATCAACAGAAACTGTAAGGAATCTGAAATGATGCTTACCTCAGGGGCGAGTCCCTCCTGGATCTTCTGGACAGCCTGGTGCTTCTCGAGGGGAGTCTTGTCGGAGACGAAGATGTGGACGATCTCGCCGGCGGGTCCCTGGGCGGCGGTCGAGAGCTTGGCAACTCCGGCGCGGGCCTCCTCGGGATGGGCCTACAAGTGAGGGGATCGTTAGGTGGATCTCAAGATGTCGGTGCCAAAGTAGGCTCTGTGATTCTCAGGATAGGGTATAGGGCATGGTACCGTACCTTGATGTAGTCGGCGAGCTTCTCGAGTCTCTGGACGATCTCGGTGACGGTCAGAAGGCCGATCTTGTGGGCGAGCTGGGTCTTGTGGTTGTCGATCTCAGCAACCACGGAGGCGGGGAGGTTGGCCTTGATGGCCTGGCACTCCTCGTACTTGGTCTTGGGGTCCTTGTCCGAGACGAAGATCTTGATGATCTCTCCGGCGGGCTTCTGGGCCGCGGCCGAGAGCTTGGCGACGCCGGCGCGAGCCTCCTCGGGGTGAGCCTGCAACGGTTATTGTTGACAAAGGAGAAGGACGGCAAAAGGCATTTGCATGGCGCGGGAGTCGAACCAGAGGCATAGATGGAATACCGTACCTTGATGTGCTCAGCGAGCTTGTGAAGTCTCTCGGCGTACTCCTGGCGGGCGTGGGTCTGGGCCATTTTCGTCTGCAATGAGAGGCGAGGTTAGCGATGAGGAAGGAGGGAGGGGTGCACAAGGAAAAAGCGGGAGGGGCCTTCTACCTCAAGAGGAGGATACTAGAAGACACTACCATACTATGGGGGAGGGGAGATTCTAGAGGTGGGGCAATAAGAAATCGAAGGGGCTTTTCCATCTAGAGGAGGCTCCTCAAGAGAAGGCACCTCTAGAGGAGGAGAAGGCGAAGATGTGATGGTGGACTGGAGGATCCGCGGGGGTTATATACCCACAGATCGGCTCATTGTCATTGGGATGTCGTCAGCATTTAATGAGACACTGAGAAGAAGGGAGGCGAGAGGGGCGGCCGAGAGAGTATGGCATTCAGAGATAGCGTTAGGTGGTCATACAATCGGCAGAGCTCTCGATGAGCGAGGGTAATAAAATATCGCATCATAAAATTGCCAGCGAAGGATTCAGACTCCAAATTGGGCAATTGTTGTTAGGATTTGATCTTCGACTTTTCATCATGCGGAGTATTGCTCTGCACTCGTTCATTAACCTTCCACGTCATATTCCAATTTTAGACTTTAATTTTGGAGGTATTGGAGGAGTATTTCGATGGGAAGCAGCGTTGAGCGGAATTATCTGAATATGAGCGCTGTGTTGGAGAGGTTTTCATCTTTCACAATCTTGTTTCGAGAGATTTGCGTTGAATTTGTAGGATATTTGTGCACGATTTCGGATATCCGTTCTCAGCGTAGTAAATGATGCTGATCATTTCGTTCGGTACTGTTTGATAAGACAGATGTTGTGTTTTGTAAAATTGAAAAAAAAACTAATTCTTCTAATTTTCTACAAAACTATTTTGTAAATAATGCGGATTTCATTCACGGCGATTTTTCACTGAAATTGGCCGATACATGTTTGAATTTACACTCATTTCCACCACGGTTTTTGAAAGTAAATGTAAAAATGCGATGCAAAAATAACTCCTGTCTGTATAAAACAATTAATGTTAGTCCAAGTAAAAGATTGTATCGTTTACCACGCGTTGTGTACGGCTCAACTAAGAAGAATAATTAACTTTGATTGAGAACCACATTTACTTTCCTTTCTTTCGGTTTGGCGTAAACTGTGAAGGGGTCACCATCGAATGAGAACCAACGAAACATTTTCATTCTGAGAAAATATCAAACACGAAGTATATAATTTGGTTCTCTGCAGGTCAATTCTTATCCGATTACTGACTAAATCGCTGAACATGTAAACTAATTTCGTTCGCATCCAATAGTACCCTAATGTTCCTATCCCAACTAGTCTCGTGCACGATCTGCGCAAAGATGATGATGATGCTGATTCGGTTTAAGGATACATCGCACATGCTAGAAAACAACCTTCTCTAATTATATTTTTATTAATTATTAGCGTTTTTTTGCCATTTACGCCATTCTCACAAGCAGAAACAATGTGTGCAATGTTCTGCCTTCGTTCCTCACATTTCTCCGCTTCACTGATTAGCGGCAGGGAATTCCGACCATCCTCGGTATCAGCTCATATCTCTCGAGTGAAAGTCACAAACAAGTCGCCACTCGACCGGTGCAGGCAATGACCGCGATAAGCCAGGCTACGAACCACGTTGAAATGACTAAATCTATCTATTGTCCGTGCTCTCTCGGTCTGTCTGACGAGTAAAAGAGACGAGAATATTGCTCGAACCACGTATTTTGAGTCGACCCAGGTACTCGATTCGAGAACCAGGTCGAAGACCTCGCTATCTGCCTATATTTTAGCAGCGATCTGCGATGCCATTATCACTACACAACAAACGTTTAGGAGTAAAGCCTTTGATATTTTTGCATTGATAATTATCGATGAAGCCGTTTGTCACATTATCTGAGAATAATTCAAAATATCATACAAACCATCATTTCTTCAAAATAATTTCAACACATTTGTGGCAATGCGAGAGAATGTGAGATGATCTTTTCAAAGTCACTACAATTAATTAAAAAAAATAGATTTTGAATTCGTTTCTTTTCCACCCTGTTCAACTTTCTTTTTTTTAATTCCATTTGTGATTATCTTCAAAGTCAGCACATCTGTGGCAATTCCTATAATTTTCTCCTTCTTTTCAATTCGATATTTTCGTTCGCGTCCGAGAAAAAGCTAATTTGAAAAAAAATTAGTTTATTGATATTTTCCGTTCATAGAATCAATCAAAATTATTCCACGCGAACAATTGATGCAACAAAACTGCATATTTAATCTTCCTCTGTAATTCATTCTTCTGCTGCACTTCAATTCGAATTTTCACGAACAAGATGAATAGCCTCCGGTTTTTTGTTCTATTTAAGGTCAAGAACAACGAAACGATTGCATAATATCCAGTCACAATGCGCGCGTGCCATCTCAAGTCATGTGTTTCAGGTCGTTTTGCCTCACTCCGATTCCCACCGCTCATTATTACATTCTCGAGACAAACAATGCCAAGCGAAAGTTACGAGCGCCCATAAAAGTTGCTATCAGACAGGCGGAAGAACCGAGGACTACGCCCTGTGGCGCAGTTTCAACGAATTAGACACATCGACGGAAGGGGGCCAAGTTCGAGCATAATGATCATGATTCGTAGTGACTTCATGATGACTTCATTCCATACGCTTGCTCATCAATAGAGCGGTCAAGGAGGGTGCGAAATGAAGTTACTGCGCATTATTTATTCCAATTAGTATCCACACAGGGAAGATGATGATATAAAAATATTAATGAAAATGCTGAGAATATATCCAACATGTAGCTTTTCTGAAACATCTCATACGGTAGTGAATATTTTTTGCAAACTACGATTTTGCAATAATAGCTCAAATTTGTGGCATTCTTTATCTCGGACCATCGCCATTCTCCATCACTGACACATCATCGCTGAAGTTTGTATCAACCGCCGCTCGCTGATAGTGTCGAGGAAGGGCCTATGATCTTTCCGCGCTCTCCCCATTTACAACCGTTTCGGTACAAAACATATCAACTCTATCCTCATGCTCACTTTACTGAAGAAAACGCCTATTCAGTCCAATGAGTTCAGATGTTATGTATTGAAGCTCAAACCACGAGAGTTAAGTTGAAGAAGCATTTATTAGAGTGTATATGTACAAAATGGTTTCGCATGAGTCGTTGTTTCAAACTATGGATCTAATGGTGATGAAGAGGAACGACGCCGATCTTCTTCGCGATTTCCTCCTTGAGAGCGTTGACCTCACCGAGAACCTACAGTGTTGATCATCAAGTATTTCTTATTCCACTGTCACTTTTGAATCGCATCTTCGCATTAACCTACTAGAAATTGAGCGCTAATAATGTCTAAATATATCTAATATAAATGTAATCACGATCGTCTTATCTAAAACTGCATCCAAGAAGTTCAGAGGAACTCACGTCTGAGGGAAGCGAATCCTTGATCTTTCTGCATTCCTCGAACTTCTGCGCGGGTGTCTTGTCGGAGACGAAGATCTTCACCATCTCGCCGAACGGCTTCTGGGCAGCGGGCGAGAGAGTGGCGACCTTGGCGCGCGCCTCATCGGGATGGGCCTGAGAATAGTACAACTTCATCACATTCAAACAATTGATTGCTTACTACTCCCTTCATTTCTGACACTTACTTGACAGATAAGAGAGATAAGAGAGCTATCATGAATGAATTTGTGGCCTTACCCTGATGTGGTCAGCGAGCTTCTCCAATCTCTCAAGGATCTCGGACAGGGTAAGGATGCCGATCTTGTGGGCGATGTCGGCCTGGTGGTTCTCAATCTCGGCTCTCACGGCATTAGAAAGACCGGCCTGAAAATAATCATCATCATTATAGATAATCTAGGCTCAATCAGGAAGGATCGTTACCGAGCTACAACCAATACTACTTGCTTCCATCAACGTTTCTTCCAAATGTCATTCTTACTAGGAATACTAAGAAATGATGATGATAATACATTCCGAATATCTTACCTTGATCTTCGTAATCTCCTCGAACTTGGTCTTGGCGTCCTTATCCGAGACGAAAATTTTGATAATATCTCCGGCCGGCTTCTGGGCGGCCGTTGAAAGCTTGGTAACGCCGGCGCGCGCCTCCTCGGGGTGAAGCTGAAACATTCATTTTTGGAAATAAAATGTGAAATGTGAAAGTGTGAATGAGTGCAAGGATGCAAAATGCTTGAGTGTCGACAACACATAAGTAATTGTTCGGATGACTTTGATGGGAATTGAACCACAGTTAGGTTTATCAAAGAAGATACCTTGATGTGCTCGGCCAGCTTGTGCACTCTGTCCACATAGGCGTCGTGGGAGGGAGTGTGGCCGAGGTGGTGGATGGGAGCGATGCCGATCTTCTGAGAGATCTCCTCCTTCAGGGCGTTGATCTCTCCGAGCACCTGAATGACATCAATGAACTTCAGGGAATTATGTCTCACAGCGTTCTGACCCCCATTGTTCTCTCCAGATAAGGTTGAACAATGGATGCAAATTTCGCGCCAAAATCCCGACACGAAAGAACTGCAATTTCCCGCTCGATTCAAACAACAGAGCGGGGAGAGCGGTCTCTCCTCCCGGCTAGGCCTTGTAGTTCGATTCATGCAAAGTGAGCGAGTAGATATGCAAAGGTCTCCCCCTTATCTGTCGGAGGAGAATGCTGTGGTCTTAACTCTTCCTGGTCTAACCCTGGTTGATAAATATCTGAATTGGGTGTGATTGAATTGAACTAAAAGTTGTACCTCAGTGGGCAGAGATTCCCTGATCTTCTTGCACTCTTCGAACTTCTCCTTGGGAGTCTTGTCCGAGACGAAGATCTTGACCATGTCTCCGAATGGCTTCTGGGCAGCGGGAGAAAGAGTGGCGACCTTAGCGCGAGCCTCGTCGGGATGGGCCTTCAAGATGCCATTCAGAATGTGTAGGAAGTAATTTGCAGAATGTTATCAGAATTGGGAACCGCACCTTGATGTGGTCAGCCAACTTCTCGAGCCTCTCCAGGATCTCGGGCAGGGTGAGGATTCCAACACGGTGGGCGAGCTCTGTCTTGTGGTTCTCAATCTCGGCGCGGACGGCGGCGGGGAGCTTGGACTGGAAAATGATAATTATAGAAATTTTAATATTTACGTACATCACATATTCTATTTCAATAGATTGAGCATGATAAACCATAACAATATCTTGCCTTGATCTTGTCGGTCTCGTTCAGCTTCGTTGCAGCGTCCTTATCGGAGAGGAAGATCTCGACGATCTCGCGTGCCGGCCCCTGGGCGGCAGCGGACAGCTTGTTGATACCGGCGCGCACCTCATGCGGGTTGGCCTGCAAATAGTATCAGCTCAGGACGTCCTAATAGAGCGTCCTCAGTCTTCAGCAACCTTTTGCGCGCACTTTTATCTCCATTGGCAATTTGCAAAGCCATCGCGTGTGCTTCTTTGAATCAATCGAAAATTTCCAAATGAGTGTTAAGGTATGGTGAGATTTTACACCCATTATATCACCAGAATTGTGATATGATGAGATCGATTGAGATCCGTACCTTCATGTGCGCGATCAGTCTGTGGATCTTGTCCACATAGTCATCGTGGGAGGGCGTGTGGCCGAGATGGTGAAGGGGTGCGATGCCGATCTTTCTCGCGATTCTCTCCTTGTGCGCGTCGATCTCTCCAAGGACCTGCATGAGTAGGGTTATATCTCATTCTTGTAAAGTACTACTGAGAATGAATAGTATAACGTACATCCGAGGGAAGGGCTTCTCTAATGGCGCGGATCAGTGACAGCTTCTCGAGGGGCGTCTTGTCAGTGCAGAAGATCTTGATGATCTCGCCGGCGGGTCCCTGAGCGGCGGCCGAGAGCTTGGCAACACCGGCGCGAGCCTCTTCGGGGTGGAGCTGAAACGTATTGCATTTGCACAGTAACTCGCTGATCTAGTAAAAGTCGAGCGCGAAGCTCGCATGTAAATTCTTTCACGCTGTAAAGTATCGAATTCTCACTCTGATGTGCTCGGCGAGCTTCTCCAATCGTGCGACGATCTCATGCAGAGTAAGAAGTCCGATCTTATGGGCCAACTCGGCCTGGTGGTTGTCGATCTCGGCACGGACGGAAGCCGACAGACCGTCCTTGATAATGATTGTAATCAAAATATTGCTCCGCACCTAATACTTCTTCATGTCCTTATTGAAACATATTTCAACTGCCCTCGCTAAGATTAATGTGTATACCATTCAAGGCACAACGCCGCTGCTAAGCCAACGTTTTGGTTCATGATAGTATTTATAATAATACCTTGATGTGCTTGATCTCGTTGACCTTGACAAGCGGATCCTTGTCCGAGCAGAAGATCTTGACGATCTCTCCGGCCGGCTGCTGAGCTGCAGTCGAGAGCTTGGCGATGCCGGCGCGTGCCTCGTCGGGGTGAGCCTGGACAGGACACCATTTGATATTGTTGTCTCCTTGTCAGAACATATATTCAAAAGATTCTGAGAACGAAATAGCTTGTTGTTGTGTTTGCTGAAAATTTCAAATCTTTCATGGAAGCAAATCATGTTACATGCACACATTTTCGCGGCGGGCAAATATTAATCATGGAATCGGAAACCATACCTTGATGTGTTCGGCCAGACGCTTCAGCTTGTCAGCGTATTCGTCTCTGATCGGGTTGTGTCCAATATGGTGGATGGGAGTGAGTCTCAGCTTCTTGGCGAGCTCTTCCTTGTGGGCGAGAATCTCTCCGAGCACCTGTAGATGGGTCATCGTAGCTTCATCATGTCATCCTACTTCATCTCCCAAATGGATTCATGCTTGGAATCTACCACAATATTAGATGTTTCTAGTATAAATGACACAGAGCATGTAACTATCTACATCTGCATATTTAAGAGGTGTATCAACTCAACTAGATATTGCAAGTATTTACCTCAGGCGCGAGTCCATCCTGGATCTTTCTGATCTCCATGTGCTTCTCGCTGGCGGTCTTATCGGAGCAGAAAACCTTGAGGATGTCTCCGGCGGGCTTCTGGGCGGCGGGCGAGAGCTTGAGCACGCGGGCGCGAGCCTCCTCGGGGTGGGCCTGAAGATACAGATTATGTTTCATGAAGTGAGAAGTCCAAAGTCAGAACTTTATGGAATCAATGATTGCAATTACATTGACCAGTTTGGCATTGTTCGACAACAAAATACTAAACGAGCCATACCTTGATGTGGGCAGCGAACAGATCAAGTCTAGCAACGATCTCCTCCAGAGTGAGAAGGCCAATCTTGTGAGCGAGCTGCGTCTTGTGGTTCTCGATCTCGGCTCTGATTGGGGCGGAGACACCGGCCTTAAAAAATCTCATGATATCTGTCATTTTGCGTCACATATCGGCCGTTGATCACGTACCATACACAACATTTAGTGAGAGAATAAAGTGAAAATGATGTATAATAATCTTGCCTTGATCTTCTCGATCTCGATGATCTTAGTGAAGGCGTCCTTGTCGGAGACGAAGATCTTGACGATCTCGCTGGCCGGTTGCTGCGCTTCCTTGGACAGCTTAGCGATTCCTGCGCGCGCCTCGTCGGGGTGGGCCTGTGATAAGTATTGCATCATCTTTTCTCCGCACAATGAAAATAAACAGGCAAAGGTGTTTTTGGTATGTTTTGGCCATGAAGACAAAACAGGAAGCTTCTCGAATGTTAACTAGATGATCACTAGTGATTAGATGTTAAAAAATGCAAATACCTTGATGTAGTCGATCAGCTTGTGGATTTTGTCCACATATTCTTCGCGGACGGCTCCACCGTGACTGAGGTGATGAAGGGGCACGATTCTCAGCTTTCTCGCGATATCCTCCTTGTGGGCGAGGATCTCTCCGAGGACCTGCAAAAACACTATCATGATCGAACTACAACACTTGGCGCACAGAATCTATTGCACGATATGCTGATGAGAGATGAGTGTGTAAGTCTATCTCGGTAGGTCACTCACATCAGGGGGAAGGGTGGCGTGGATCTTCTGGGCCTCCTCGAACTTCTCGCGGGGCGACAGGTACGTGGAGGTGAAGATCTTGAGGATCTCAGTGGCGGGCTTCTGGGCGGCAGCAGAGAGCTTGGCAACGCCGGCCTTCGCGTCCTCGGGGTGGTTCTGCATTGATTACATAGTTTCAATTACTGATTTTTTTATCATAAAATCTTTCGTTGTGATCCTGCAACAGTTTTCTACGTCAAGAATCGATAAATCCAGGCTTTTGTAGGATGACAAAATACATTTGCAGCAATCGGGATTCGAACCCGCAGCTTTCATATACCAAACTATAGAGTCGTACTCACTCTGAGGTACTCAGCCAACTTCTCGAGTCTCTCAACGATCTCCTGGAGGGTGAGAATTCCGATCTTGTGAGCGAGATCGGTCTTGTGGTTGTCGATCTCGGCGCGAACGTTGGCCGACAGACCGGCCTTGATCTTCTGAATCTCCTCATACTTGGTCTTGGGGTCCTTGTCCGAGACGAAGATCTTCAGGATCTCGCCAGCGGGCTCCTGCGCTGCGAGCGAGAGCTTGAGAATGCCGGCGCGCGCCTCGTCGGGGTGCGTCTGGAATTTGCGTATTAGCGGTACACCGCCAGGTGTGATTCATCTTGGTGTTTTCAGTTTCCTTTGGTCTGATTCAGTTTCTTATCAGTTGTGAAGTTTTGTGCCTACACAACAACACTTTGGGCTGAATGTGAGAAATACCATAAGTGGAGATATCGTAATACGGATAGCCATGAGATCCGGAGATACGTCACGTTAGATATCGTACCTTGATGTGCTCTGCGAGACGGCGGATCTTGTCGACGTACTCATCGTGAGAGGGAGTGTGAGCCAAATGGTGGATGGGCACGATGCCGATCTTCTTAGCGAGTTCTTCCTTGTGGGCCATGATCTCGCCGAGGACCTGAAGAGCAAGTATAACTCACATCTCTCTTTCAGGGACATAGTCTTTTTTTCCAGGGGAATCATTCTGGAAACTGAATTGAAGAAAACAGAAACGAACTTCGGGAGAAAGAGTATCGTGGATCTTCTGGATCTCCTCGCGCTTCTGCTTGGGCGTCTTGTCCGAGATGAAGATCTTGACGATCTCTCCGGCCGGACCCTGAGCGGCGGCCGAGAGTCTGGCGATACCGGCGCGAGCCTCCTCGGGGTGGGTCTGAATATAATATTAAATTAATTTCTTAAGCAATAGGAACCGTACCTTGATATGGGTCGCGAGCTTCTCGAGTCTCTCGAGGATCTCGTCCAGGGTGAGGATGCCGATCTTGTGGGCGAGGTCGGTCTTGTGGTTGTCGATCTCGGCACGGATGTTGGCGGGCAGACTCTCCTTGAATAGAATGATGATAACAATATTTCTGTTTGGCAAGATCATTGATGCGTTTCAAAATTAATGATAAGCTATTCCCCAAATATCTTGCCTTGATCTTCTTGCACTCCTCGAACTTGGTCACAGGGTCCTTATCGGAGATAAAGATCTTGATGATCTCGCCGGCGGGCTTCTGGGCGGCAGTTGACAGCTTGGCGATGCCGGCGCGAGCCTCTTCCGGGTGGGCCTGTAATAGCAAAATGTCTAGATATGTAGGTAATAGATTCGTGTTGCTTTTTCGGAGTACCCAAATTCACCACACTCCTAATTCATTCCTGCTGCGCACGAACAGTGCCTGGATGCTTGCAATGATGACTCATCGGGCTCATACAAAGGATTCGCCGACAACATCGAATTCCTTAGTGTATACATTATCCCTGATAGGCTGTACCTTGATATGCTCGGCCAGACGGTGGAGCTTGTCGAGGTAATCAGTGCGTGCGTGGATGTAGTGGTGGCCGAGATGGTGGAGCGGTACGATTCCGATCTTCTTGGCGAGTTCCTCCTTGAGGGCGTTGATCTCTCCGAGGACCTGAAGACATATCATGCTAATCAAGTAGTATCATCTCTCGTTTACGAAGCATGCGTTAAGCGAAAACAATCGAAATTTACAGAAATTAATCTAAAAGCTTGAGAAGGTTCATTTTATGGTAGCCTACATCAGAAGGAAGCGTGTCCTTGATCTTCTTGCACTCCTCGAACTTCTCACGGGGAGTCTTGTCAGAGACGAAGATCTTGACGATCTCACCGAAGGGCTTCTGGGCAGCGGGCGAGAGCTTGGCGATGCGAGCTCGAGCCTCATCCGGGTGGGCCTACAACAATAATAACTGATATTTATGTTTCAAGACACTTTTTCGTGAAAGCAATGGGATTTTCTATAGTCGCATATGAGTTGTGCATCAATATGAGGAATATCCATAAGAGCTAAATGAGACGCCGAGCATCGATAATCGCTATTTGCATCAACCGTAATCTCCCCGCTTACTCTAATATGCGCGGCGAGCTTCTCGAGTCTCTCCACGATCTCATGCAGAGTGAGAATACCGATCTTGTGGGCGAGGTCTGTGATGTGATTGTCGATCTCAGCACGAACGGCGGTCGGCAGAGACGTCTTGATTGCGTGGACCTGTATGGTATCATTTGATCACTCAACATGCTTCCTATATTACGATGTACTATTTTAAAAGCTGGTGATAGTGTGTTTTCATTTGATACTGTCCGACCGAAGGAAGAGCACACCCTAGGCACGTTCCAGAGGTGATTTTTTTTGCCATTGCTAGACCAAAAGAGAAAAGGTCGTTTGCATACCTCCTCGAACTTGACTCTCGGCTCCTTGTCGGAGACGAAAATCTTGAGGATGTCGCCTGCTGGTTTCTGCGCCCCAGACGAGAGCTTGGCCACACCAGCGCGCGCCTCGTCGGGATGAGCCTGTAGATGAGTACTTTTTGTATTGTGAATCCATGTTTTGACTTGCTCGGCAACTGAGATAATGTAGCATCATTCGATCGATCCTGGATCGCTAGCGTACCTTGATGTGCTCGGCCAGACGGTGGAGCTTGTCCTTGTAGTCGTCGTGGGTTGCGGTGTGGGCCATTGTCTCTGTAATTACGGAGTAATCATTAGGAAGGAGGGCTACGGCACTTGAATCAACAGGGTGCATGAACACGTATAGCAAAGTTGTGAAAGTGGGAAGTTGGCCGCGACTCTCCAAGAGCCGGCGAGCGCACTGATTGCTGGGGCCTTGAGGGCGGCTTTTTAGCCTCCAGCGCCCCGCAGGTGTCGTCAGCATTGCAAGGTACGAAGAGAATCAGGGACGGCAGTGATGTTGACGAGAGACTAAGCGAAGTGAGGAGAGTTATAGGTAAGTCCTACGGGAAAGCGGCGTTGCTTAGATGCTGGAGGGGTAATAAAGTTGTTCACATCATATCATCTCGTGGTAAACGACAGCGATTCATACTCCAAAACAACCCGGGCTACAAGGCCGTTGATCTTCGACTTTTGCATCATTTGCGGGCGGGTTTCATTGGTGTTCTGATCTGTAACATCAATTGGCGGGTCCTTTTGATTGGCGCAGGTAATTGTTTCATTCTTTGATTTGCCAGAACATTTCTTGCAGAAGTCGTTGATCTTAGATCTGGCAGCTACCAGCAATTCCGATTTACCACATAGTCGACGTTTCGCACAGAGTAGCTCATTATCCGGAATAAATACTGACAGCTCTCTGACATCCGGAAGAGAACCGAGTGGTCTGGTGGCATTATCAGATTGTAGCCCACAAGCAACACGTGTGTTTCATAATTAATGAGAGTGATAAGGGAGCACCGAGAAACAATCAATTGGAGAATGCCGTTTTTTCACAACAAATGGCCTTGCAATTTTGATTCCATTTGCGTTTACTTTTTCAACAAATACAGGAACTAAATATTGTAAATAGAACCGTGTTATTTTTCTTCTTGAGAATCTCTTTGATTAACATTTTTTCACGCCCATGACGATTACATTTTCCACTCTTCTAACAATCAGCATGAATTGTCGAATGAAGAAGTCAGGATGATAGAAGACGTGCATGATCGCCTAGTACGCCTCAACCATACAATTGTGAATGATAAGGGCGCCTTGTAACAAGGAAAATATGTGCAAGCTCAGCGCCATTTCCTTGTTTCATCCGTGTCTGATCTTGCGCCTTTCGGCAAGTCCTTTATCAACTCACAAACATGGTAATTCGAAGTGCCGGGAATAGGCGAAATTTATGGGCGTCATCAAACTTTTTATCAGGTGCTGACGCGCCCGTGGGTTCTTGTGAGACATCTCTCACAATCAGGATACACAATCGACAGTCAGAGAACAAAGAGATTACTGGGAAAAGAGAGACATAGACCATCCATCTTTTTTTTCATAAGCCCTCGCTACTCGCACAGATAGAGTATTCTAAAAGAGATCCTGAGAGTTTCAGTGAAGAACTTGGCGATGAAGGTCAGAGAAGTGAACAAGGACACATAATTGTACAGAAGATCAGTGAACAACATGTGTATGTCTGTATTTGTCATATCAATCAGAGAAATCGCCTTGAAAGGTCAAGAAAACAGCTCATAACAAGGATGATCTCATCAACCGAGAAAATTAAATCATTCATCATATCATTATCATCTTTGTGTGTTTTTACTACCTGGAATGAGCCAAAGTTTACTTTTCACAATATGTGAGTAGTTTCGAAACTGTCTATTTTCGTATTTTCGAATTTCTTCAGTCATCAATATTTACAACTCGAATCGTTCATTCAGTATGTATATTTCTGAATGAAGCAGACTTTGTAGATATGTTTGGAATGTTCATTAGATGAAAACTCTCGGATGATGTGTCTTCGATGTTTTATGTCGTAGACAAGAGAATAAAAACTCCAATAAAACATAAGTAATCAAATCGTTGGCAAGGAAGTTTTCGGGGAAAATTAAAGAAGCACTCTAGTGGTGATTTCCTGGTATTTCCTGGTTGATATCTTTATCACGGTGATTGCGGATTCGCAGAGATGCCTTGACTGCTTCTGTCGTTGATAACGCATCGCAAATTTCCACTTTTACTCACTTGATCATCAAATTCGATGTCGAAGAAATGCAAATGAGCCTCACTCCAAATGGATAAAGATGGTTCTCCGAACAAGCATTGCGTTACAAAGTTCATTGAAATTAGTGACTCAAAAGACTAGAAGATCGACTCAAGTCTGATGCAACGCGTTGCCCGAGAAACATCAGAGAGCTGTCAAGAGCTCCTCGTAAAGCCTCGCAGATCATATATTCGGGGATTCGGCTGCTTTGAAGTACTCCTAGCGCGCTACATCCATCATGCATTCATGATGTGATATTTTATTGCACATCAGTCGTAACTGCCATCTCGCGAATCTGATTCTCCTCAACTCACCTTATCTCTCCTCGAAAGTCCACGAGTTATCCGTTTCTTGTTTTCTCTCTTGTGAGGTCACCTCTCTACCCCGGTAAGGGCTGGTATATAACTGACTGCGTCGGCGCATTTACTCAACAGTTCTTGTTCACTCATTCCTCTTGTGATCCTCCCATTCCCCCCTTGACGCTAACCTCGTCTGATTTCAGAAGCAATGGCCCACACTCCTTCCCACGACGACTACGTCGACAAGATCCGCCGTCTGGCCGAGCACATCAAGGTACGGTATCCGGCGATCGATAATTACAGTATCCCGGGACCCCTTAGCAATACGTAAAAAGGTATTCGTTCGCAAGAGCCTTCAGTTTGCCTAATAATGGATTCAGAAACATATGAATCTTCTACTTGCAGACCCACCCCGATGAGGCGCGCGCCGGAGTAGCCAAGTTGTCCGCCGCTGCTCAGCAGCCCGCCGGAGACATCCTCAAGATCTTCGTGTCGGACAAGGACCCCCAGACCAAGTTCGCCGAAATCCAGAAGATCAAGGCCGGTCTCTCCGCGCCAGTCCGTGCAGAGATCGACCAGCACAAGCAAGATCTCGCCCACAAGGTCGGAATTCTCACCCTCGATGAAATCCTCGAGAGACTGGAGAAGCTCGCCGACCACATCAGAGTGAGTGCCTTGTCTTTTATAATAGCCTAGTGGTAGAGCTCCTGTTTTGCAAACGATAGCCGCTGGTTTGAATCCCACATCATACAAGTGCCTTTTGCCGCCCTTCTACTCAGTCGACAGTGACCGTTGTAGGCTCACCCCGACGAGGCTCGCGCCAAGGTCGCCACCCTCTCGCCCGCTGCCCAGAAGCCGTTCGGCGATATCGTCAAGATCTTCGTCTCTGACAAGACTCCCAAGGAGAAGTTCGAGGAGACCAGGAAGATCAGAGAAACGCTTCCTTCTGATGTGAGTTTCAATTCTCTTCTGCGATATTCTCTTATGATTTCCATTGAATCTGTATAGAATCCATAAGTGTGTACTCCTGAAAGATGGATATACTTGATGATCATGATACATCTTCAGGTCCTCGGAGAGATCAACGCCCTCAAGGAGGAGCTCGCCAAGAAGATCGGAATCGTGCCGCTCCACCACCATTAGAGCGTGTCACTTGAGACTCCATCGTGAGGCTCCCTCAAGAGACTCATATAGAACTATATCATCTCTGTTGTAAATACGCTATAATAACGCTGTGCGCCATCGCGGTCGCTAATGAAGATGGATTCATCCAATTTGCACCTTGTGAATGCAGAACACTAGAAGAATCTAACACATCATCCAGTTTGAAACATGAGATGTTCTCAGCCAGTTCATCACACCACTTCATTGAAGTCATTCAACGCTGAATATGCAGACATTGTGATTGTTTGCGATAGAATACGTGCTAGTTGTCAACCTTACACAATAATCGCTGTCCTGAATCATCATTGCAATACTCCGTGCCATAAGGCTTACGCTCCCGATCACCACTTCGAGAAGGGAAATCTATTTAGTCCGTGAGTCAGAGATGTCGAGAGACCATAGAAGTTTGAGAGAGTCAGACAGTATCCATCTTCTTGGAGAGGCAGCCTAATTCTCTTTATATTCCATGCTCTATCGTCTCTCTAACCGCGCAGATAGTGCTCTTGAGACAATGCCATCTCTTGAATCATCCGTGTAAATAGGTGGTCATAAAACGATGCAACTCGTCTCTCCTTACGGTGATAACGGCTTGTTGTTGCTTATGCGCAGCGGTTCCCCCTCTATCTTATTCCTGGAAGAAAGTCATAAACGAGAACGAAGACCATCGCATCATCTCACGGAAATAATTTTGGTGTCGGGTAGTATTCCAGGGACTTTTCGTAGAAGTATATCGACACCACTGCGCAGAATAATGTCGTTTGATTGGATATGCATCCCATGGTGTAAAAAAGGGCAAAAATCAGAATTCACTGTATTTTCCATCGATGTATCACCATAGGCGAATGTTTCGATGTTCAACTGTTCGTGATCGAGAACGAATACTAGCGCATTAGAGAATACGAGTGATAGTCTCTTCATTCCTCATGCTTTCTCACCGGTATCAGTGTGTGAAATGAAGAGACGGCGAACAATACAACGCATCCTCTGACCATATATAATTCTAGATACCATCGATATCGTAATGTGTACGATCGCACCCTACAATTTCATGACAAAATTTCAAGTCTCTTTTTTTTCTAAAATCGATGATAAGAAAAGCCATTTTTTATTATCTGCGAAACGGGAGACAATTCATTTATAGATGAAAGTGTGTTCAATACAGTTTTCCTCGATTGTATGAACAACATGCGAATAATTTCCATTAATCTTTTCTCTTCATTATTCGCTGATTCGAACGGCAACCACGACCGTCGCCTCATAATACGGCAGGTAATTCTCGTTGATGGCACTATCTCAGGAACTTGAAAACTTTCCATATCATTCAGAGTTGGGCGAAACTGTTCCCTCAGAATCAGTGTTGATAACGTTAAAATTTATCGGATATATAGGATGATTTAACAATCAGGGTTGGCACTATCGAATGGATAGCAGGGGAAGCAATTTCCTTCCATCTCTTCTCTCATTTTGCACTCGTCACATTCGGTGGTGAGTACTGCTGAGAAGCACTCAGTCGCGCAATTGGGACAGTACGCACTTTCCGACAGAACTGTAAAATTTGAAGTTTCAGGGAAAAAAAACAGAATAATTACCAGCTAGAAGCGCGAAGATAGCCAAGATGATGAAGATGAACTTCATTTCAAGTCAAACGATAAGAAAGTTCCATTCGGTACTCATATTTATAGTGGCTCTTGATTCAGTTAGGGGTGAATTGGTTCTCAATTCTATTCGGATAAACCTCTTTTGAATGTTTATACGGAAACACTGTTCCAAGAACAAGTTTGACCATACGACTACGCATGATTTCGCAATATTTATTCTCCTATGTGTCGTTGAATGCAGCTCCGCTCGCCCGCGCTCGGACAGGAATGAGTCCGAAATAAGAGAGGAAGGGTAATTCTCGAACCATGTATGGTCTGAAATAGGGATGGCGAATGAAGAAGTGAAATGAAGACTTCATTCCCACTCTCCCCACGCGCGCTCATCGGTGTCATTCTTCAATGAAGAAGGGGCGACCCGGTGAGCTCTTCAATGAAGAGGGGGAGAATGAGCTAACTATTCCACCATTAGAAAAACGGCGTGAAAGTTGAATTTTTGAGCTGAGTTTACCCACATTGAACTAGGGGCTTCATGCCAGTATTTCGTTGTCAAAAAAATCAAATTCGCATACATGAATACCAGGAAACAGGCTGATAAAACGTTTCATTCCCCCTCTTCATTGAAGAGCTCGCACGACCGCACCGTCTTCAACGAAGAGGGAGAATGAGGAGAGGGAAAAGATCTCTTCATTCGTCCTCATTCTCTTCATTTTGACAACCCTACTCATCGGTGTCATTCTTCAATGAAGAAGGGGCGACGCGGTGAGCTCTTCAATGAAGAGGGGGCGAATAGGCTCACTATTCTACCATGAGAAAAACCTGGATTTTTTTAACTGATCTTTTTTCATATTGATCATATTGTGTCGAAAGCGGATAACCTCGATCCGATCTATGTTATGCGTTTTCTTCCGATAGAACGTCTCAGAGTGTGATCCAATTCATTTATCGATGAAATTGTGTTCAGCAATCCGGATTGCTTCGATCAATAGGATAACAGGGCGAACAATTGACAAATCGGTGCGACGCTCTCCTCATTATGCGTGCTCTCTCATCTTTAGTTTCGTCTGTCGCCTAACGCCAGACAGATCGGAAAGTTTGCAAAATGAGGAGAGGCCGCATTGACATTCGTATTGCCTACGTCAGTTTCTCGCCCACAGCAGGCGATCCAACAAAATATATGTCACTTCCTGCTAGTCACTCAAATCGGTCCCAACCTCACACGAGCTTCTGTCTGCACTGGGGATCATTCACGCACTTATTCGTTCGATGATCAAAACTCGATAAATTTCGTGTAAATCAATGATGAATTGGGATATGTTGTACATGAGCCTTCATTCTTCAGTTTTGCTGTGAATCGATACAATCTTTATCTATAATGATTTTCATTTACAGGGTGGTGAATCCAGCACAGAAATGATCTTGCTCATACGATTTGGCCACTCTCAGATAGCACACGTACTTCTGTCTGCACACGGGATCATTCACGCAATCGGCCTCGTGATCGGAGCGGAAGTAGTAGCTGGAAAGTGCGAAACATTAGTAGTCTACAGATACAGATGCTCAACAATATTGTTGAGGATGGAGTTGAGGAAGAATTGTAATGCAATAGTCATCAGTCAGAAACACAACCGAAATTATGAACTAACTCTGAGATGATTCATCTTTATGAAATTAAATTTCTCTAAAATTAGTTATTTCTTCTTATTTTTGCCGGTGATAAAGTAAGTTACCGATGGAACTTCGTGAACAGATCATCATCCACAGCCAGTCTATCAATCAGCGCATTCCACGAGGCAGGCGAGAGGTCGGGCATGCCGTAGGTGTCCTGAATTGATGTGGTTTCACTAAATCGGTAATGTACTAATCAGAAGAAGCATATTTTTCCATCCCTTAGAGCGAAATGATGATGGAATGAATAACGCATGTAAGAGATGAAATCGTACCTTGGTAGAGTACTCCAGGAACCATTGCGGTTCTTGGTTTTTCGTATTCGCCTCATCAAGATCAGTTGTGTAAGTCTCTGCATCGAGAACGGTCTGAAAAATATTATATAAAGGACCTTTTCTTTCTCGAATTAAAAATTATAAACATCTGAGCATAAACAGATTGTGGAATACTTTATAAAATCTGCATTTGCTCTTCTCTAACTTGACTGACTCATGCCCACCAAGAACACTGATACGTGTAAAACTCCATACCATCAAAAAGAATATACCCGACCTCGATCATGATGGGGGTATATGCCCTATTCATTAAGGTGTTATGAAAGTAGTATTGAAGTCTAGTATTGAAAAACTTCTAATTTTATTCTAGCTGGTAAATACTTTATGGGAACTTACATAGGTCGCTCCCTCATATCCTCCATCAATCGTGTAAATGCGATAGGCCGGGTTGGTGAAGGAATAAGTGGTTATTGAGGGGGAAATGAAGTTGAAGTGAGTGGCGCGTCCGTTCGGATCGGAGTCCTCGTAGTAGACCTTGAATTTGTCGACTCAGACATTACGAGCATCATGCTCCGGAGTTATTCGGCTTCGAGTACATCACAATTCAGAAAAAGTGAAATGATCGTGTTAAAAAAATACCTGGAAATGGTCATTGTGCGTGTGTCCGTAGAATTGCGCAGCGATCGTGTTTTCGAATCTGAAATTCGTGATTCAGAGTTTCAACTCCATTTTGCCATTGATGCTGACACCATCACTTTAATTGTATTGGAACTGGAACATGAAAAAAGCTGAGCACTCCAAAAAGAATTGAACAAATGCTTACCGATTGACGATATCATAGAAGTTATGTGCCCATCCCATCAGACAGTAGTTGTCTCCAGCAGGAATATGAGAGATGATGTGGACCTGAAACGCAACGTATCGTTCATCTTGTCATCCCATCAGACAATTCGTTCTCTTCTTTGAAATAGTATCCCAGTATGTTAAAGCTTCTGACCTTTTCTCCCTTCGCCTCCGAATCGAGCAGTTCAGAGATGAGCCAAGTCAACGTGCCGTCAGGGTCCGTCTGATTGATGTAGATGTAGCTAAAAGTATGAGAGTATAATTTTCTTCAATGACTGAACACTCTATCGAGTAACAGCGGCAGTGATCTGGTATGAACGTCTAGTGAAGCATACTCGAAGCAAAAAAAGATTGTGAAAAAATATACTCACAAGTTGAACGCGGAACAGTAGACAGTGTTAACGGAGATGATCTTGAGACCGGGGTAGGGACGTTCGATGTACGAGGCGCGGCTGAAAATTACAATTAAATAAATAAATAATAATTAAATCAAATTTTGAAATTTAACCACTATCGCTCGGCAATATCAATTCTTGTTCTGTCTTACCTTCTTGATTGATCCGTGAAACGAAATTGAGATGTTTTCTTTGAAATATTTATAAAGAAGTGTAACTGAGAAAAATAGACAATCACGTACTATTGTACTCCCTTCACGGATTCCGGCGAGATCCATTTACTCCAAGCATCAGCCAGAGTGTTGTAGAGCCAAGTAGGACCGCGAGTGTCATACTCGTCCATGTTATGCGGGGCCATGCTAAAATTGCATTTTTTCACAATCTACAACTTCGCCGATTGAAATATGCAAAAATTGCTATAACAAATAACTCACGCATCCATGGGCACTCCTTCGTGATTCCCAATCGACTCGTAAATGGGAATATCCGGGAAGTTGTCGATAAACACTTGTGTGATGTTCATGATGTTTGCCTGAAAAGAACAAGATTTGTCAGGGAAAATAAATAGTTTCTTCATTTCTTAGAAATATTATCCTTTTCAATTGACGGATTTCAATGAAGCAATACGAGTTACTACGAATCACTGTCAATACAATCATAAACTGATGTTTCTTTTCCAACCTGCGTCTTCTCCTTGGTGTAATCCCACATGTCGTGCGCCTCGAAATCGCCTGTGATCACGATGTAGTCGATATCCTGAAAAAATCAAAGATCAATTTGACGGCTTTGTCGCTAATGAACAAAGATCAGTAATCAAAGACCAAAAATGATACCTTGTGCGTTGCCGCAATGTGCTTCATCGCCGCCTCGAATGTTCTATATGGGATATCGCAACTGAAGACGGATCCCCACTTGCCGGCGGGAGTTCGAATAGCATCTGATCGCATTTATGACACAATTCGGAAAGTATTCACTAATCCTCGAACTCGAAGTCTATCTATCTACATCAACAACAATGACAAATGCAACAAAAACAACAATCTCACCAGCTTTCCCTTGCATGAACACCTCATCCGGGTAGTTTCTGCAGCAGAGTTCCATCGACTCGCGATCGATGCCGGCCTGGGATAGAATTTTATTTTGTTAAATTGTTTTATTATTTTTTTAAATTTGGTTTTTTTTAAATATACTCGAAGAGCTGCTCACAAATGCCTATCATTAGAAAGCAAGAGTGGTTAGCACATGGGCAAAACCAGCTAGTGGTGATAGATCAAAGATCAAAGTTTCTCCTCTAAGGCTTATACTCGACGGAAGGACCCTGCGAGACATCAAGTGCCCGCTCCTTGCCTGTTTGGAGGCCCATGACAAGGTCGAAGTCGGTTGGGCGTATTGAGAATCAATCCCCTCCTCCCTCCTCTCCCTCTCTTTATGCTACTATACCACCTCATTAAGCGTATTTTCGATCTCGTAGAAACCCGTGCGAGAAATAGTATTTCGTTCCCACACATTGTTCATAGTATATTTTTTCAATAACAGCCACATTTCTGAAGCTGAGTATTCTCGATATACTAGCCACCTTGCAATCCGATTCACTGCCAATTTCACAGTTCCATTTACTCGGCAAAATAGATCTTCTCTCTTAGAATTGTCAAATTCACAAGTATCGTGAGCTCCTTGAGGTACTATGTCGGATGAAAACACTATAAATTTTTAAACGACGTAGTTTTTTGCCAGGACGTTCTAAACATCACAACCGGAGAAACATTTTTTTGTCGGTTTTCATCCAGTCGGCTCTCATCCGATATAGTATCCTCGTGGATTTCGATATATACCTTGCAATCCGCTTCACTGCCGATCGCGTAGTCTCTATCGACGTGGATATCGGAGAGGTGGAGTACACGCTGGGTCTTCTTGGGCGACTGAATAATTGATATTATCATAAATAAAATTGAATCGTGATGACCAGTCAGATCTTGCAAACACACTTCAAGTAATGATTTTTAGGTTAGTGTGTTGTGAAATTGCTGTCGTTTCACCTTTACTTGGTTCATAACTCCTACAAATATGTCATACATGAAACATACCTTGACAGAGGGCCAGGGCTTCACCGGCGGTTTTCCTCCTGGGATCGTGAGGTTCCACAGAACCTACAATAGGTGAAGAAGTGACACAACATTCAAAATAAAACTGTGAAAAAAAATTTGATTGCCTAGAATTGCTTTGATCACAATCATTTTACTTTTTTAAAACTTTAAAGTTTAGTTTTCTTACAACCAGGTTTGCAGCCGTTCCGAGAATATTTTATATGTTTTCTTGTTGTTTTCATATTTTACACTTTACCTTGAGCGGGTTAACTGGAGTTCCGCAGTCGTCCACGAAGATTCCACAGAGCTCTTCAGGCGTGAAAATGACACGTTCCAGGACGAAGTAGAGCTCATTCTGAAATAATTTTATTAACTTTTAAAAAATACCATCAGCCATGGAGCCTTTTTCTGCGCATCGTATTCCTTTGTGTGCAACTCGAATACAGTCTAGTCGGAACCCTTTGATTCTCGCAATCTTTGATGACTTCGATCTTTGACACACGGAAATCACTCGATGCGCTATTTTATGACGGCATATGGCTACATTTTTCACACCTTCGTAGTTTTAGTGCCCAATTTTTAAATAAAACTTCATTTCAGGTCATCAAAAATATACGGCAAGAATAACAACAGACTTACCGCAAACTGATCCACGATCGCATTGCAGATGTGCGCAACATCGAGATCGAGAGTGATACAGGCCTTCCTGAATTAAATCATTAATTAAATTATATTTTCTTAGGACGTCCGTTGACCGTCAATCTAACTAAAATCTAACTGCACTGAAAATAACTAGTTGTGAAACATATTTGAAAATAAATCATTTCCCCCTTCGCAGTGTTTTTTCAAAGAACAAGATTACTTCAAGAAATCGTCGATCTTCTCCTCCTCTTCGTCTTCTGAGATGAGCTGGTTTATTCCTGAAAAAACAATATTTGCATTTAGATAGGTTAGCTGAAGCCACTGGATTCTGTACCGCATAGTTCTTCATAAATACAAAAAAAAATACTACTGAACTCTTATGTCCTATTCTGAATAATATTCACAACTCTACGGTAGACGAAAAACTATCGTGATCCAATCGGCGTACCCTGAACAATGGTCGAACACACGAGACAGTTAACCTTGTCGTTCTTCACCGCGAGCCTCATCGTGTTCATTGCCTGGATTTCAATTTATATTTTAAAAATATTTCTGCAATTTTCATTATTTTCAGATGTGTTTCACCCCGACTTGTTCACAAGAAGAAATTGTCTCTCAACAATAGGACCGTCGCCTGAAATGCAATAAACGAGCAAAACAGCTTACGGCTTCTCTCGAGATCAAGTGAGTCTTGACACTTCCTGATGATGGCGGAAGTGCATGGGACAAGACTGTTGGAACGAGGCACAGCGCGACAAGTAGAAGGAGCCTCGCCATCGCTCCTGAAAAAATTAGTATTAAAAAAGGGTAACCGTCTCTTCATTCGTCGTACTCTCTCGCCGGTCAGAGTAAAGAAAGAGAACACGTAATGAAAAGACGATTTCCCATATTTCGAACTTTAGTGAATCAGCCAAATATAAATTCTTGTTAAAACTGGGGTAATAACGGTTGACGCCAAGGAAAGGCCGTGTATTCAAGATCTTCGAATATTGTAAAATATTATTTTAAAAATATCGAAAATAGAATCAAACTAGTGCGAGTGAAGATGAGTCACGCAAACTTGAATGATTAAATGCAAACGATTGAACTGGGTAAACAAATACGACGGGAATAGAGTTTAAAATACTCCCTCTCCTCTCAGACCGGTGCAAGTGTAAAACTAATGATTTCTCGTACCTAGAAGAGAAACTATAGAAGGGAAACGTGGAAGGATGGTAAGAACAAATGGAAAGTTGTGATTACCGAAATAGCCGTAAAGATTACTCCGACGTCACGGGGAAACGCGTGGAAAACGTCGAGATCAAAGGCGGTATTTTTATGTTCAGGATCAACGCTCAATATTCTCACTAGCACACAGAATTCTTGAAAACACACTCCCTCCAGCGACAATAAAGAGATAGCACATGAAAACGAGAGATCGAGTAAAAATACACGATGTAGCATGACCTTGTTCAAACTTCGCTTTGAATGATGGCCTGACGTGTTTCTTGGGTATCAAGAATCAGTAACGCGATTGCACGCGGTATAGGGAGAGCCTGACTACACTATGCACCTGATTTTGACATGCTTGACTTGACACTTTTCAGGACGACTTGATTTGATTCTTGAAAAATGAGGAGATCAATGTACTGTGGGCTGCATTAATCATGTACAATTGCATAAGCAGATCATTCATCTTGCACGCACTTGATATATAGTCTTTATGCATTCATCATGTGAAACTTCGTGAACGGGGCAATACTTCAGTGTTAAAGCTCAATCAAAGAGTGGTCATTCCCGCGCAGAAATGATCTTGCTCAAAGGACTTGGCTACTCGGAGATAACACACGTACTTCTGTCGACATTCCGGCTCATTCACGCAGTCGTCTTCATACGAAGAGCGGAAGTAGTACCTCAAAGACGATTCATACAATTTAAGCTTTAAAAATAGTTCGACGATTTTTGAGCATCGTCCTTATTATTGAATATAACAATGAATATGAAATGTCAATGTCTAGATAATATAAAACAGACCGATGGAATTTCCTGAACAGATCATCGTCCACTGCCAATTTGTCAATCAGTGCAGACCACGAAGCGGGCGAGAGATCCGGCATATTGTACGCGTCCTACAATATCTTTATTTTACATTTTATTTGAATCATTTTTCTTTAGTTCTTCAATACAATATTATTGTATTGACTCGGTGGGAAAGTGAAATATTCAGGTTCACATCATCTCTTACTTCCCTATTGGAGATGATTATCGCATCTAACTTATTTTTTAAAAATTATTATTCTATCCATGAAATTTACCTTGGTGGAGTATTCCAGGAACCACTGGGGTTCATGATTCTTCGCATTTGCCTCGTCGAGATCGGTTGTGTACGTCTCAGCATCGAGTACCGTCTGAATAAAAATCATATTTTCTTCAAAAAAAAAATGTTGTGAAATATAGATCTGCATTGGTTGTGAAACAATCTAAGAGGTTTATTTTCTGCGAAAAACTCACATAACTAGCTCCCTCATAACCTCCATCGATCGTGTAAATGCGATACGATGGATTGGCAAAGGAGTAAGTGGTGATTGATGGCGAGATGAAATTGAAATGAGTCGCTCGGCCATTCGGGTCAGAATCCTCGTAGTAAACCTGAGGAAAACATTTGTCTGTTTGTCTGTTTGTCTGTTTGTCTGTGTGTAACGTCTGTCACGCTTTCGTTTTTTGCTCATAACTCGGCTCAAACTCATCGTACACGTCCATCTCCGGTACCATTGGACTCCTCATGGACAGGCAAACTTTTTGCAAAAAAATTTCGTCATCATTACGTAATATGACGAAATTCACCTCTGCACCGTTTTTTGCGCTTTTTTCGCTGGGTACTCAACCAATGCGGGCGTGCAATACACCAAACGACTTGTCATGAAGTGCACTTTCACTTTTCACATGAATTTCGTCATCATTACGTAATATGACGCAATCCTTAGGCAATAACTCGTTTTTCGCGTGTAACTCAGCGCAAAAGCGTCCAATCGAGGCGAACTTAGGCTCAAACGAACCAGCAAGTGTAGCGCCACTAAATTTAGAATGATTTTCATCATCATTACGTAATATGACGCAATCCTTAGGCAATAACTCGTTTTTCGCGTGTAACTCAGCGCAAAAGCGTCCAATCGAGGCGAACTTAGGCTCAAACGAACCAGCAAGTGTATCGCCACTAAATTTAGAATGAATTTCATCATCATTACGTTATATGACGCAATCCTTAAGCAATAACTCGTTTTTCGCGTGTAACTCAGCGCAAAAGCGTCCAATCGAGGCGAACTTAGGCTCAAACGAACCAGCAAGTGTATCGCCACTAAATTTAGAATGAATTTCATCATCATTACGTAATATGACGTTATCCTTAGGCAATAACTCGTTTTTCGGAATGATGTTTTCCTTAATGATTTTTTTTTTCAGAATATTCTATACTATTCTATATCAATATTTTAAATACATAACCCGGCGACGCGAAGCACTCGCAGACGACTATCACAACCCGGCGACACACGCTCCTACGAGCGAAGCGAGTCTGCGAGTCGCTGTCGGAAGGCTCGTGGGGCCGAGGGCAAGCCGAAAAAAGATGGGATGGGGCCACGAAGTGGCCCCATCCCATCTTTTTTCGGATTGCCCTCGGCCTCATGAGCCTTCCGACAGCGACGATGCCAACTGGGTCGGACCCGGCGACACCTAGCCAGCGTAGCTGGCTAGTTGTTTTTTATAATAATTTATTATTATTATAAATATAAATATAACCTGGAAGTGATCGTTGTGCGTGTGACCGTAGAACTGCGCAGCAATTGTGTTTTCGAATCTAAAATGTGTTTTAAAAATTAATAATAATAGAAGAAGGACCTGTTCACGATGTCATAGAAGTTGTGCGCCCATCCCTTGAGACAGTAATCATCTCCTGCGGGGATGTGAGAGATGATGTGAACCTATTATATTATTTTGTTTTTACCATCAGCATGAGCATTGAGAATTCTGACTCAAGGAAGTTTATCTTTTATTTATGTACTTAAATTTTTTTGCTTACTTTCTCGCCTTTCGCCTCCGAATCAAGCAGTTCAGAGATAAGCCAAGTCAAGGTGCCATCTGGATCAGTTTGATCGATGTAGAGGTAGCTGCAAGCAATTATTTAAATGTTCATTTTTTTGCAACGTGACGCGAATGCTATCGCCAATAATCAGAGTTTAGGTGATATTCATTATATGTGAAACGTATTCGAATATTCTACAGATTACTCACTGCTATAGGCGCCCAAAAACAAATCGTGAAATTTTAAATTACTAGACGACTCACAAATTGAACGCAGAGCAGTACACCGTGTTGATGGAGATGATTTTAAGACCAGGATAGGGGCGCTCGACGAAGGAGGCGCGGCTGAAAATGCAAGCGTCTTCGTAAGGTTTCAAAATTATTTTTATTCCTGACGGCCTTCCAAAAAAGTGGAAAAATTCGCGCGCATTTTCTCAACTGTCGTGAAGAATATCAAAACGTCATTAGTATTTGGTCGAACCGTTTCGTCAGCTACAAAACCTGTTCGAATAACTCACTATTGCACGCCCTTCACCGACTCGGGCGTGATCCAACGGCTCCAGCTATCTGCGAGAATATTGTACAGCCAAGTGGGACCGCGGATGTCGTACTCGTCCATGTTGTGTGGGGCCATGCTGCCAATATTTTTTTATAAAATGTGCCTGAGTTATTGGAACGATTCGTGGGGTACATTTTGGAATGCGTACATTAGCGAACAGATTCAATAAATGAACAGATTCAATGATTTGCTTGACTTGCAGCTCATTCAATACAATTTCATCCATTGGTACTAGATACTTCATAGTTTCCGTCAGACATGGGAATAAGGGAGTTTATTTTTACCTAATTAATTTGCTCGTGGACTGAATAGGTCCAACATATAATTCTTTGACCTTCCACAAACTCTAAAATCACTTACGCATCCATGGGCACTGCTTCGTGGTTGCCAACCGATTCGTAAATAGGAATGCCTGGGAAGTTGTCGATGAGCACTTGGGTGACGTTGGCGATGTTGGCCTACAAATATTTTTTTTTTTTTTGAGAAATCATTACTATTATTCGGAGAAGAAAAAGAAAGTAAAACGGTTACTTGAGTTTTCTCCTTGGTGTAATCCCACATGTCGTGTGCCTCGAAATCACCGGTAATAATGATATAGTCGATGTCCTGGAAGGATCAATGTTCAAATATCAAAGATCAATTCTCCATAACAAAAGATCAAAGATCAAACCTTGTGCGCCTGAGCAATGTGCTTCATTGCCGCCTCGTACGTCCGATAGGGTAGATCGCAGTTGGACACGGCGCCCCACGGTCCCGCGGGAGATTTCACGATGGAACCTGACACAATGGAGTTGCGCTAGAGTTCGAAATGTCGTCTCTTTATCGCACGTGCTCGCTCGACTTGTGTGGAATGAACAGATTGCGTCCCTTATTTCGAACTCGGTTCATGGTGATGCTTCGCCGTTATAAAATTATATAACTGAAAAACTTAAGATGCACAATGAACCTCCGTATGATCACATTGTCAGAAAGTAATAGCAAAAGGTTGAACAATAACCCCAACTCACTCGCTCGTTTCGCCTCGAACATCTCGTCCGGGTAGTTCCTGCAGCACAGCGCGTACGTGCCCTTGCCGTTGGTAGAGTCATTCTAGAACTCGCTATTATCAATGGATGATACATCCCGGGTAAATGAGCGCTAATTTGTGCGTAACTAATTCGAAGCAAAAAAAACAAGAGTCAATTTTGCGATATTTTTTTTAATTTTGTTATTCGATGACAAACGGCTACTAATGGCAAAATTTCGACGAAAGATATATGGAAAAAATGAATCAAAATGTAATTTTGGAATTACAAAAGCATACCTTGCAATCGGCTTCGCTGCCAATCGCGTAATCCCTGTCGATATGAATGTCGGAGAGGTGCAAAACACGCTGAGTTTTCTTCGGCGACTATAAATAATTTTTTTAATAGATACCCCCTTAAAATGCAAAAACAGTTTGAAATTCGTTTTATACGGCTAGAGCAAGAACAACCGATGTTGATCAGTCCGAACGATTTAGTGAGCGTATCTGAACACACCTTGACAGTAGGCCACGGCTTCACGGGCGGCTTTCCTCCCGGAACCGTGAGGTTCCACATGACCTGCAAATTTGATTGTTTAAATATGTGGAGTTATTTTTGCATTTTAGATCTTGGAATTCAATCGAAGGAAGTTTATCGACATGGACTTTCAGAACATGAATTGTGCACACCTTGAGCGGGTTAACTGGCGTTCCGCAGTCATCAACGAAGATTCCGCAGAGCTCTTCGGGGGTGAAGATTACTCGCTCGATGACGAAGTAGAGTTCATTCTGATTTGTTTATTTCGCTGAAGTCATGTTGATTTTCGACCTCATAACAATCATGTTTGCATTCTTTTATCGGACCTAATAACAAATCTTTTAGTCTTATCTATCATACCCTCATCATACCCATGTTTGCTGTTTTGGGTTAAAGATCAACACTTTTCCGCACAACTCTGTAGTCGTGTCAGCATGACGATAAGATGCAATACAGTCTAGTCGGAAACCGCTTCATCCTGGTAATCATCTCTGAACATGACATCTCGACCGGCCAAATTACGCCAAGCGCTTTTTTACGACCAGAAAACTGCACGATCATGTGCGATAACGTCGCGGACTTTGCATCTTTGACATTCGAATTCTTGTCTTGTCCTTTATCTCACCAGGAGAATAATGAACCCTTGTAAAACCTGAATGAATCTAAGGAAGACACTGATTCCAACAACAACAATAATAAACTCACAGCAAACGCGTCGATGATTGCGTTGCACACGTGCGGTTGCTCGATGTCGAGGGTCACGCAGGCTTTTCTAGATTTAATAATCAATTAATTCCTATCAAAATAATCACTTACTTCAAGAAATCATCGATCTTCTCCTCTTCTTCTTCCTCAGAGATGAGCTGGTTAATACCTGAATGTAAATTTCCTCATCGGTTACGTTTACATGCAGTAATGCTTCCATTTCTGAAATCTGCTTGTCTTACGACGTACAATAGCTACCGTAACCTTTCGGAATAGTATGACTTTATGTCCTGTGACCTACCTTGAACGATAGTCGAGCAAACGAGGCAGTTGACTTTGTCGTTGCGCACCGCATTCTTCATTGTGTTCATTGCCTGAATTTACTCCTGTTTAGTTTATGCTTCACAACAACTTCTTTAAAAGAATAGTCCCAAAATATTCGATTTTTCATCAGTTTCATTTCAAGATGCTCGCTTCTGTGACACGCTTGTGTAATATGTTTTAGATCTACTCGCGAAATGGCTTTCTAAAGAAATGGTCTTTTTGCACAGCACTCGAAAGATGGATATTTTTTGTCACGCTATTCATAGTAGTTGTTCAGAACAGACGGGTATTCACTCACCTCCACTCTAGTAATCAACTGTGGCTTGGTATTTCGCATCGCGGGAATTGCATGACACAGTGCAGTCGGAAAGAGGCAAAGAGCGACAAGGAGGAGTAACCGGCCCATGACTGCTGAACATCATCATTAGGAAGTAGTTGTGATTGGAGTCCACGGAGGACTCGGAATGGTACACATGTAACAACAAAGCAAAATTCTAAACTATGAAAATCTATTAGCATCGAAGGATCGCTGGTAAGAGCTCACATCCTCAAATACCGCGAACAGAAAGTTATCGCGGATTTCCACGCAACTAGCAAAGCCAACGTCGTCAGCAGGCTCACGCCCTTATTAGATCTGATTCTGCAGAAATCTGTCTCTTCGCTTTACTTGATCTCTCGCAATTCCTGATCTGTCAGACAGCAACCACTATCTAGAGACTCAGATTCTCGCCTAGCCATCCCTCCATGCATTTCTTATCTTTACGATCACTTTTCATCATTCTCTGTTCTAGGGATCTCGCAATTTCGCATAGTCTCTTGTCAGTCAGAGAGGCGAGAGAGCACGGGAGTTGAGGAGAGTCGGTTCTCCCCAATCCTTGCCCAATTATGGATGATCCTTCGTTTTTGCTGGATTGCGAGTGGTGGAGACAATAGAGTGTAGCTGATTCTCAGCCATGCTGACCCTGTATAGTGACGTGAGACATCAACAGAGCTGACCCTGTATAGTTTTTTTTGAATTCCTCTCTTGTTTATCTTTTTTCTCAGCGATGCCAGAAAAATAATCGTGTTTTAAACCACAATGACCCGGACGATGACGCATGGCGACAGATCTTGAACAGATCTTCATGTAAACCTCGTGAACATACTTTCAGCTTCGATATATTTGGATACCTATCATGGATTCAAAATTTGCTCTGCGAAGCTATAGAATAGTAGAAGCTGATATCTTCGAACTGCAACGTTCTGAAAGGATTGTCAGCCACGCTGACCCGATAAAATTCGTGATTGCGGGAGATCCGCGAAGGACCAAAAAATAGTACAGAATTAATAGAACCAGCTGCCTGCTACATCTTTTCATTCATATTTCTAACGATAATTTTTGAAAATCGAGTCTCGATTGGCTCAAATGGATTTATTGGTCGCTCACAAATAATAATTTACGACGGAAATGCGATGAAGAGGTTCTTTGTTTTTGCCGATGTTGTTCCCATTAAGCTGTAGAAGCGCATTTGGCAGATGAAAAAGGCATTCGCGTTGAAGCGCACGCGAGTATCAATGGCAACTTTGACATTGGGGCAAACGGTACTCAGCAAGAATCCAGCATCAGTGGCACTGCGGCTGACGGTCGCGTTTTTGTACTCACTGAATGAACGTTGTGTCTATTGAGTTCAGTAGCCGCGCATTGCTACCGAAAATCGTTGGCACTCGCTGGCTTGATCCGATTTCGCTCCTGGAATTCGCTCATGTCCTGCGCACTCATGGAACTCGCTTTGCTGCTTCTATACACTGCGATTTGACGACTCGGATCGATGTACAACTGCTCCTGTGACATATACGATCTGATTGAATATATATATTTATATTATGTAATAAAAAAACACACCTTTATACCATCAACCATTATTCGTTGACTGCAGAGCGTCCTCACATCGAAGCCAAAGCTGTTTGTGAACGGCTTCAATGACCAAAAGCCGTATTCCTTATACGCGACCACCACGAAACGAGAGCTGGAGTCAAGATGAGGTATGCGAACAAAGCGAAGTTATACTTTGAAGGCGTCGCCTGTAGAACAGACAGAAGCCTGTCGGCGGTTGCTTGCAAATCCGATGAATCAGTATCTCTTAAAGCGTTGGCGATCACATCGGGCAAATCTTCCGTGAATTTGTCCTGCAACAGCTCAATCTATTCAATTCCCACAACAATTCACGAACCCCATTCACGTAATTCTGAACATCAATGTTCACTTGGTCAATTATTCCTTCGACACGATTTAGAATCTTGGTCGCGCCATATTGGAGAGTCTGCAATATGAGATCATTATTGTCCCTTTCGATGGTTCAATCCTCGGACTCCTTTTGTATGATAAAATCCAATAAATTATTATAAAGTCCTAAGTCATACGACCTGTTAATGTGTAATGTAATCAAAATATGAGAAATAAAATGAATAACCTGTTCATCTTGGAAGAGAGCAAGCTCGAAAATGCGTACAAAGGCCTGAAGAATGCATATTTGCTCAGTCTTTTCAGTTTAATCACCAAAGTATGGAGAACCTTGACGATTCTTATTCGCGCATCCTCAAGAGTTGAATTCGTTTTGTACTCATCGTTCTCCATCATACTATACACAAGATATCTATTGGGTGAGAAAATAAGCTGTTCAACATCCTGCGCAGTGAATTAGATATTGAAGTTAGCGAACATGCTAAGCTCACATTTACGAGAATTTCCGGGTCCCGCAAACGGCTGATCTCCCAGAAACTCGACATTGAACGCCACCAATCAATCTTGGCATCCCTCTCAGACAGCGCAGTAAGGGCATCCATTAGATAATGCAACAACGTCCCTGCTTGGACTCGAATCTGGAATATAAAGACTAATTCAATTCAATTCAATGTTCAATGTAATTGATTGATTGTGATTGTAAATTCACCTCCTCAAAAGGCCCTTCACTGACAGCATTGTGAATCTTGTTCAGCTTACTGAGGATGTCCAGTCGGGCCTATAATATGGGATAATTAGCTGATCTTAGAGATTGATTTGCTCGCCTCCTCTATTGATTTGTCAAGATGTTTAATGTAGTCGGTCATGTCATCTTCTCCATTGTTGATGAGAAAGTCGATCGAGGAAACGGCCATTTTTATGTATTGGCCCGCCGTCGGAATCGCCTCACCGTACTTGCTGGTCGTTTTCAGGAGTTCTTTCAGGTCTTTCAACTTGTTTTCCTTCTGCGAAGTATTCTTCTTGTTCTCCATCGAAAGCACAGTCGAATTTTCCTCGAGTGGGCGATTCATCGCGGTTTGAACGTCATTGACAGACGGCAAAATGACGTACAGTCGGCTAGTCTCCCCGTGAGGGCCTTGAACTTCTCGATATCCGCCATGACCTTTTCGATGAGAAGATTACCAAAATTGGGATCTGAAAAAAAATATTAAAGCATTGTTAACGAAGACTTGACCTACTTTTAGCACCGATTGATCGTGCAATAAGAATGAGAAGCGGCAGTAGTTGGTGGAATATCATCTTTCGATGGTAGAATACTCGGATTCGATCCTTTTGTAGGATAAAATCCAATAAATCTATCTATTACATTCTGAAACTAACAATGGAACTTCACCGAACAAAAAGACTAGTTCAGGTGCCGTCGTTACTTTTAACATTGGAAGAGGGCAGTAAGCTGCGTTTTGAAATCGATCGGCAGTTTTTTCTTTACTTTTCTCGACAAATCGCGAATAGGTTTTTCAATTTCTCCACATGGTCGCTAAACTCGAACCTTGTTAATACATATGCATTTCACTCTAGTGGCCAGAAACTCATCCCGTTCTATTTATGGCATAAAAAATGAATATAAACGATATTATTTCCTCTCAATTTTCTGATTTATTATGTCTGTTTTTTTCCACACCGAGTAGAAGCCCATTTGCACATAAACGTTTATCGTGAATTTGGCAGAGCAGTCGCTCAAATATGATGAGTCAAATCATATTTATCAGCAACTTCTGTGATTCCAATCCGCCATTTGCTGTATTCTTTGGCACGTTGACTCGTCCAAGTGATTATCACACACGCCAACATACATTCCTGAATTAATTACATTGAGAAGTGGCATATGTCTGTCTGTCTGAAAGTATGTCAGTATGTTTGTCAATGCATAACAATTGATATTTTTGTCGTCAAAATTCTATACATTCACCGGTGAAGAATACGTTGGAAATGAAATTGGGGTCTTTATATCTGTGGATAAACGCGTCTCCTTCTCCATCCACACGAGCCAGCCGAATCGTTGCGATTTCTCTGGAAAATATTGTTTTGAGGAGCAGCTCCCTCATCGGAGAAGCGATTAATCGTTTGAAATCTGAGAAGAATGGGGGCCACTGCTATAATGTAGTGTAGATGTTGTTGACAGTTACCTTTCAGTGCTTCCTTTGCTTGAAATAACCGATTCTCTTCTCGCTACGGGCAAATATCCGTGTCTCTCCAGAATGTTGTTGATGTGATCTGCAATCGAAAATGAAGATTATGCGCCAAAAAGGTGGTATTACGACCGAAATCGTCAGAGTGTATGCGCCGCTTACCTGTTAAATGCGTGCTTATGTAAGCATAAGTCACCCAGTAGTCTCCCCGCAAATCAATCTGCTTTACCGGAAGCATGAACGGTCGGAATGGGCACATTTCGCTGGTAAACTCGAGCGACATGTAGAAAATCCTGGAATGATTCGAGTTGCTCTGTTTCGTGTCTTCTTCTTAGGGTTTCAGACTCGGTGTTGGTACTACCAAAAGGCGTATAAACTCTTCCTAATCAGCCTATCTCACTTATCTCATGACTCTGTGGAGCTAGATATAACAACCATACCGCCAAACCAGCTAAACACACAAAATCAGTACACTTATTACTTCTGTTCGGATTCTTGTAGATAGTAGAATGCATTGGACGTGAACGTCAGCTCATCTTTAGGTGTGATAATGCTCTCGTTACTTCTTGCTAGAATAAGAATATTATTAATGAAATCAATGATCGCTGATCTTAAGAGCCCTTATTTTAGCAAATACAATCTCACTTGTCAGATTTCCATAATCCTTGAGCAGGTCTTCATGGTATCGCTTGAACTGAGGTATTAGTAATTATTATTTTGTCAGTGCCCAAAATAACATAGAAACATACAGCGTCGCCCGAATGCTCAAAGGCAATGTCGAAGGAGAAATATGCGATTGGTGCTGGTGAAGATAGATTATAGCTGTCAGCGAGCAGAATGAAAGACGAAATGAGTATTACGGTAAGGCGAATCATCGACGAATGACTGCAGTGGCCGATTGGTGACTGCTTTATACCAGAGTTATCTTGAACAACCTCTTCATTTCGTTACTCCTCTCCAGTCTGACTGACAAGATAGCACTCAAACTGGTGAGAGTCATTATTCGACAATCCGGAGTTTATACTTCGAAAGTCATGTATAAACACTGCAGCGACTCTGTCGAATGAAAGAATAGTTTATCATCGCGTACTTTCATCGAAGTAATTGTCCTCTACGGTTACTCAAATTGCAAGCATTTCCCGTCGACTTTCATTGCAGAAATATTCAAGAAAGATGATTTCAATCCACTATCGGTTGGAAAAAATCTTTATCCACTGTATAATAAGTACTATTCAAAGTGTTGTGAATCCGGCACAAAAATGATCTTCCTCGAATGACTTGGCTACTCTCAAATAGCACACGTATTTCTGTCTGCACGCGGGTTCGTTGACGCAGTTATCCTCGTACGAAGAGCGGAAAAAGTACCTGGAAATGTGAGATAATTGATCCGTCCGGAACCATCACTGCATCCAAAATTCAACTCTTTCTAGGCGACATAGCCTTCTTTAAACATAACCGTACATCAGCATGTCATAAGCTTTCTAAACTTGTGACGAGCGTGGAGTACTCCAGTTTTTTTCAGAGATCAAAGATCAAACTAACCGATGGTACGTCGTGAACAGATCATCATCAACTGCCAGCCGATCGATCAGCGCCGACCACGAGGCGGGCGATAGATCCGACATGCTGTATGCGTCCTCAATTGTTGTTGTTATTACTATTGTTATTGTTGTTATTTTTATGTTGTTGTTAATGTTTCTGCAAGTCCTTACCTTCACAGAGTACTCCAGGAACCATTGCGGTTCTTGATCCTTCGCATTTGCCTCATCGAGATCCGTAGTGTACGTTTCCGCGTCAAGAACTGTCTGGAAAAAACAAAGTTATTTTTCATTTAAGAATACATCTGAACAGTATTACAATTATGGGCAATTTCATAATGTTGAAACTTCCGTGAAACTCAACTATTTGAGATCTAAATTCGGGACTCAATTCACAGAATGAGAGAGTTTGTGCAAGGAAGAGATGAATATTTTTGAACTCAATTAGCAACACTTGAACTGAACTAAAACTTTTTGAACTGACAATCTCACTCACATAACTGGCTCCCTCATATCCTCCATCTATAGTGTAGATGCGATAGGCCGGGTTGTTGTACGAGTATGTTGTGATGGACGGAGTGATGAAGTTGAAGTGCGTCGGCCTACCGATCGGATTCGAGTCCTCATAGTAAACCTGAAGGAAAATATCTGAAAATTATACGTAAAATCTCCTCCTGAGTAAAGGCGAGATAAAGTGTCCGCGAATCGATTGGACGATTGGTTAAGCCCGATCAAAAAAGGGATCATGAGAGATCTACAAATGATGGAGAAGATTTGTTCGAAATACCTGGAAATGATCGTTGTGCGTGTGTCCGTAGAACTGTGCTGCGATGGTATTCTCGAATCTGTAAATATTCTTGTTTTGAACTTTACGTGAGTTATTTACTCGCCTATTAACGATCTCGTAGAAATTATGTGCCCATCCTTTCAGACAATAGTCATCACCTGCAGGGATGTGAGAGATTATGTGCACCTGAAGAAAGAATACTTCAAAGATGGAAATGAATGTCTATCCTGTTTCCAATCCATGTAGTTTCGGTAAACGCTGCAAATTAATCAAATATAAATAACAAATTCCAAAAATTTTTAGAGAATCAATCAGCAAACGCAGCAAAAATGAATCCAACCTTTTCTCCCTTCGCCTCAGAATCCATTAATTCCGAGATCAACCACGTCAGCGTACTATCCGGGTCCGTCTGGTTAATGTAGATATAGCTGCAAAAAAAATATTTTTGCGGCCTTCTCCAAGCACAACGGTCTAATCAGAAGTAAAATCATGATAGTTCGCCTGTGAAAGACAACCGAGCGAACTGGTAAACACTTTAATCTTTGGAAACTATGTCACAAATTTAAAATAAAAATTCATGCAAGACTCACAAATTGCAGAATGAACAGTAGACGCTGTTGATGGAGATGAGTTTCAATCCGGTGGTCGGGCGCTCAACATAGGATGCGCGACTGAATTACCGTTGATTTTTTTAAAGCCGAGTCTCAAATATCCTGCGTGAATGGTCACAAAATGATCAACTAGACATTGTAAAACAAAGAAAAAACCCCTAGCATTTTTTGGTTGGTAGCAGAATCTGAAGTGCATAAAAACAAAGAAAGAGTTGGAGCTCACTATTGCACTCCCTTCACGGATTCAGCCGAGATCCATCGGCTCCAAGTCTGTGCAAGGGTGTTGTACAGCCAGGAAGGACCTCGTGTATCGTACTCTTCCATGTTGTGTGGGGCCATCATGAAAGGGGTAAATATTAGTCCAATCGTTTACCACAGATCTTCCACCGGAGAACTGTTGAGAATGTCCGCTCATGAGACAAGGTTTATCACTCACGCATCAGATGGTACCCCTTCATGGTTTCCGATCGACTCATAGATGGGTGTGTTGGGGAAATACTTAATGAGGGCTTGCGTGAAATTGGCGATGTTGGCCTGAAAATCGAAAGCCGCAAATGTCTTTTTGAATCTAAAATCTATATATCAAAATATACTCCTGAGGCGCTAGGGGAATCAATGAAAATCAGGGGAGATAATAATTCCAACCTGTGTCTTCTCCCGGGTGTAATCCCACATGTCGTGCGCCTCCAGATCGCCCGTGATAATGATGTAGTCGAGATCCTGCAGAGATCAAAGATCAAGTCGCTAATCCCTTCTTATTCACATGTTTGGTTGGGGATGAATTGCAAACATATCAAAAAATTATTTTCAGTAGTTGACCTTGTGTGCTTCCGAGATGTGTCTCATTACCGCGTCGAATGTACGATAGGGAATGTCACAGTTGTAGACGGAGCCCCATTTTCCAGCAGGCACCTTGACTGCGGCTTCTGAAAGAGATCTTGAATGTTTCAAAACAATAACAATAACAACAATAATATTAACAACAACAACAACAATGATTCACTGGCTCTCGGCACTCCCTCGACATTCGGGTAAATCCTGCAGCAGAGTCCGACCGAGTCCGATCCTTTGTCCTAAACATTTGTTTTTACCAATGTATTGACTGCTAGTCTCTGTAAATGAAGAGTCGAATTCCCTTTTTACGAACTCCACTACTAACCTCACAATCCGCTTCGCTTCCTTCTGCATAGTCCCGGTCAATATGGATGTCGGATAGATGGAGCACTCGTTGAGTCTTTTTAGGTGCCTGAATTTTGAATATACATTTTTTTTTGGACTTTTCTCTGCTGTGAAAATTGAGCAAGAATCAACGACCGACTAAATGAGTGCAACGTGAAACATACATTGACGGCTGGCCACGGCTTCACTACGGGCTTGCCGCCAGGAATGGACAGGTCCCATAGCACCTTCAATGACATTGACATATATAGAATCATGCTCCATACTGCTCTCACAAGAGTTGTCAATTGTGAAATGAACCTTGAGCGGGTTAACGGGAGTTCCGCAGTCGTCCACGAAAATTCCACAGAGCTCTTCAGGGGTGAAAATGACACGCTCCACGACGAAGTAGATTTCGTTCTAAAACATTTGATCAATTGATTTTTTAGATGTTTTTGGTTTTTGGTTTTTCACCACCTATTCAATATCATTAAATTGTTTTTGGTATGATAGCATATGAGCACGCATTTTAAAAAGATAACGAAAAGTGTACCGAATCTGTTTGAAACATTGCGCAGTCCGCCCCAGTCTAGCTATACAGTCTAGTAGGCATCCTCTCTTATCCATTGATGATAGTGATCTTTGGCGACGAGCATACATAATTTTCATGCAAAACAAGCCTAGCAAAAAGAAGCAAAATGATCATCAAACTTACAGCGAACTGGTCGATGATTGCATCGCAAACGTATGGCTCTTCGATGTCCAGTGTAATGCAGGCTTTTCTTGAAAATATCGATTTATATGCCGATTTGTGAAATGACAGCCGTACTTGAGAAATTCATCGATCTTCTCCTCCTCTTCCTGCTCGGAGATCAATTGGTTGATGCCTGAATGATATGCATTGATCCTTGATCTTTGATGGTACATCACAATTTGAAATAAGTCAATTCTTCCTTAATCTTACCTTGCACAATCGTCGAGCAAATGACGCAGTTAATATTCCCTTTCCGGGTCGCTGTTTTTATTGAGTTCATCGCCTGAAACCAGTTGTTTAGGGTATTAAAATTGAAACATTTCAGAAGCAGAATCGTGATATTTTTCACAAACGCTTCATCTGCACGACAGAACGAATAACGCTAGTATTCATCGCATATGTCTGATGAAAAAAAAACAATAACTTATGCTCACTGAAGATCTGGTGATCCTCGCACTTCCCTGACTTCTAATGACGTGCGAGATTACGGTAGGTAAAATACATAGTAATATGGCAAGTAGACGCAGCCTCATAATTACTGCTGAACTCTGGAAGTAATTTTAGTGATCGGAATCACAAGCCTGTATTCAAACAAATGAACGACGATGACATATCGAACTTCAATCAAGTGATAACAAATAATAACTGCAAAATAAATGAATACCCTGCAGCGATGGAACACCTTTCCTTTAACAGAACAAATCCGATTATAGCTCAACGAGATTGCCCGGAATAAACATTGTTTGCAAAATGCAGAAAAATGGAGATGATAAACTCTTTTTTTAATGTGATTGTGCAAAATAGCCTCTGCCATTAAACCTTTTTGGTTAGTATAAAACAGGTAAAGCGCTGAAAACTGTAGACGGCTCATGATTTCTGGTCATTAGTGCGCTTTGGAAAGCATTATAAACAGTGATCAGTCAGCACCATAAACTCAGACGGCATGGAGGATCAAAGGCGCATCGTTAACGACCGTCCGACTTGACTAGAGTCGACCCAAATTGACGATGATGCTGAGAATACGCTATAGTAGAGCAAGCTCTGTCCTCATTCACTACACATTCGTAGCTACGAGCTATTCTTATCAGAAATATTCGGTTATCATACATTATTCTAAAATGTACTGTATTTACTCATTCTGATTTTTCAAACAATCATAATTTGAACACAATGTAAGTACTGGGATAATCTGTGATGCAATATTTATGAGCTCAGTTGTGGAATAAAAAGATATGAGGGATTAATCAGAAAATCACTGCTTGCACACAATCGATGAGGAAAAACGAATCTTTTTGAGGAATTGTGCTGATTTCAGAGTATCACGGGAGGTCTAAATTCAAAGAGGGTTGGGTCTCGCGCGGAAGTTCCTGCGCGATGGTGGGATTACGGTAGTCGAGTTAGTCGACGGACGAGTTCTTGAAGCTCTTGCAGCAGACGTCCGCCTCGAAGACGTTAAAGAGCTCGGCCAGTTCGAAGTTCTCTCGCATCATCACGACAGAACGCTGCAGGTCATGATGATTATTGATTGATGACCAGGCCAGTTAGCTACATTTCCCAGACCGCTACAAAAAAGAACTGGAAGACTACCGCTCAATGCCCACCGTCAGCTACTGTTACTCAATACATTTACTAAGAACGAACCGTCAATTTGGGCATCAACATCATCAACAGTCCGGTCTTTGTCGTGATCTGTGATCCTTCCAGACCAAGAGAGCGATAGTAGATGTGCAAGTCGGCGAAGAGGGCCGCCTAAATGATAAAAACCTATAGGTTTTAGGATTTTTGAAAAAGTAAAAAAAAGTTAGTAAAAATATAAAAATAAACCCAATTACTCTATAGAAATTTTTAGTGAAAGCGAGTAAATAGTTTGCTTGAGTTTCACGAGGAATACTTTGCTTTTTGAAAGTAATTAATTCCGATTTATCTCTAGCATCTCTTCAACTAGATAACAAAAAAACTGCCAACATTGGCCGCCCTCGTTTCGCAAAACCTAGAGGAACAAAAAAAGCCCCATACTCAAGCCACAAAAAGTCCTGCGGGAGCCCACTACTAGGTCAGTGACTACGTATGGAAGGGATACATTACAGTCGTTCCGTGACCACTACCGAAACCACCGTAATATATTCCTCCCATACAGTATTCCCCCTACCGTACCTGCGTGTCGTGGATCATCGTAAGCGTCTCGGGCGTGATCCCCACCACGCCCTCGCTCCACAGGAACAGCCCGAGGATGCAGATGTACTCAGTGTCCGATAACCTGCAAATCGACTACCGTAATCGACTACCGTAATCGACTACCGTAATCGCCGTCTATCTAGGACTGATGTGAATTTTCATAATTTGACATCATATCCAGCTGCACATTCCCGATATCATAATATCCTCCTTTTACGTACTCTTCTATCACTTTATTTTCAAATTTAAAAAGAAAGAAGGGGTACCGTACAACCTACACCAATCAATACCTTCACATCACAACATATTGCATAATGCAATTAGTGCATTGCTCCTCAATCGTATTCCATCAAGGATATTGTTGATACAATTCCATTGAAGATAATGACCGATTAGCGAAATATACATCGTATTCTTCTTCCACAATTATCTGCACCTATCGAGAATCGCATGTATTCATTTACTTACCGTATTCTACGCATGTGTCCGATAATCACATCAAGAATATACTGCATCGCGGGCCGGAAAATGCTGAATTACGGGTGGTTAATGTTGAAATTGGACGAACTGCGCATACTTGGCCGCGTCAGTGGGAGACGCCTTGACGGACTCTGCGTTAGCGTAGAAACTCTCCAGATCGCTCAACTTGATGTACCCGCCGTCGGGCATGATCAAACGGTCGTCATCTGTAATGAAACTTATTTTATCGTTCCGATCATTCCACGCGAATCCGCTCAGTATAGCTCGAAATATGCGCCGTCGTTTCTTCATTTCACATTCGAGCGGGCGAAAGAACGAGCGACACGAAGATACCGTAGCTCATATTTCGAGCTCTACCGCTGAGTTGAGCGGGGTTACAGAGGTAGTCTGTGCCGAAACGGACATTCGTGATCTATCTAAGGTGCCAAATTCTGGACTACGCTAGCAGTGAACGATGTACGCATTCTATGCAACTCTGATCGTGTTTCGAACAAATCAACAGGGTAAGGAATGGAAAAACAAAAGCGGAGGAGTAAGCGTATCCCGTACTAGGATTGCTACCGAAGTTCTTGTACGATTGGAAGGCACGGTCCGTTTGGGAGAGGTAGCAGAAGAAGTTCTTGAACATGAGCACCTGCAAATTGGTAATTTATTAATTTAGAAAAAATAAGTAATAATAATTTTGCTAAAAAATGAAATAAATTGAGATGTAAGACATTTAGTCAAGCCAGATATTGAGTTATGTTTCAACGTTTCTCCATTACGGTTCCTTCGCTCGAAATATTTGATTCTGGAACAGACTTTCGAAGTCAACTAGTCGACAACTAAACAACTAGTTGCTTTCGTGGTAAACAAGTAGTTGTTTACGAAGAACTAGTTGTTTAACCCTCTACTTTGCAACTAGTTGCGAATTCGGCTCGGCTGTGCCGGCTCAATCCGTTCGAAATAGCGAGAAGAGTGGATGAGATGCAAAACAACTAGTTAAGTACGTGATAAACAACTAGTTGTTTAGATTTTTAAACAACTTGTTGTTTATCTTTGAAGTCTATTCAGGAAGCATTTGCTAGAAAAAAAAATATCTTTTCGAAATTCATCAATATTCCGAGCCAAATAATCTCTATCTCCACAATAAGTCACTTTTCTCACACGCATTATCAACCCTAACTTTCATATGAGCAAAACTCGCCTTATCCGTAAACGGCAGCTCGCAGAAGGGGTAGAAGTAGCTATTGACAATGTCCGTCACGAGATGTGCTTCCATCTGACACACCTTCTTGGACGACTCGAAGTGTGACGGGCGGAGGGACTGGAAAGAAATGGTAATACGAATATAGGTTTATGCTTGAACCTTTGGCATACACTAAAAAATGCACCAGGGATTCGCTACTCATTAGTGTGTTGCAAATGTTTGTAAAAAATACATTTTCGGTTGAGACGACTGCAATTTTGCAGGAGCCCGGGCACATTGAAGATTGCCAGTGGCAATGCCCCTCGAGTACCAACACTACTTCACTTTGAAACACATCTCACCAACTCGTTCTTCTGGAACATCTGCGTGAGGGAGTCGTTCTCGACAAGCGAGTGCGTCGCCTTGCGAATGGAGAGGAAGTGATTGTAGCCTGCGATGTAAAAAATAATTAGTTACTGAAATCTTCGAAACGTTATCAAACTTTAGCATGTTCTATTGTCCAGCGCAAACTGAGTTTTTAGCGCATATTTGCATTATCACGAAAAGTGTGTATGCCTGATTTTCACCGCATATTTATTAGGTTCCTATGCGATGAAAAGTCGCTAATGCATGTTTGGCCATTCATAAAAAACATTTTGATTGATCTTTGATTCTAAAAATCAAAATCAATGCTTACCCTCCTGCATCTTCGGTAGGATTCGCATCTGCTCTTGTCGCATGGGAAGGAACGCGTGCTGGAGGGTCTGGAAAGGCAATCAATTTTTTTTTCATTTCGAATAGTCCTCAGCGCCTCCAAGATGCTCTTCCCGGTGAAAATTACTTCGCGGAACTATAACTTTCACTTACAACTATTACCAGCTACCATATGCTAATATTTAACCTGAATGTCAATTTTTTGAAACACACAATTCCGGCAACTCCTGAGACAGGAGAGTACTCCTTGTAGAATCCCTCACTGGACGATGGTCGAGTGGGGTCGATCGCCTTTCTCACGATGACCGAGGTTGCGTTCCCGTTGCCCGGCGATTGCTGCGAATTAATGGATTACTTTGAAATATTCAATTAAATTAATCCTTTTTTAGCGAAACTGCGTCAATTTCTAATAGGACGAGGTATGTTTCACACTAGCTACATAGAAGATAAAATTATGATGATTCAGGTGGTATAACATTTAAATTAACCTTATTGCCGTCCCGTCGCTTGCCGATTCCATCACGTGACATTTGTACGGCTGAACGTGATTAATTAAATAATAATTATGAATTGATAATCATCCAATCGTTATTTTCTTGAATAGTTAAATGTGTTTCCTTCAACCCCTCAAGCTTCAATCATTCTGGTCGCGAAAACTGGACTTCGGACCGCAGAGAGTCATCAGATAGCACTCATAACCTCTATCTAGCATTGTCACTATGTTTCATTCCTATTCAACCACATCAGTCCTTCTCTGAAGCAGCACAAACTCTAGCGAACGGCACCCACGGAAACGCTGACAAAATGAGTCCGCCTGGACTTGGAGCTAAACTCATCATTAGGGGTATAAGATGAAAAAACGGTATCTTCATTCGGCGTTCTCTCTCTCGTCACTCTGACCGGTGAGAGAGGAATGAAAAAAACGTATTCTTCATTCTGACAACCCTACTCATGATGTTACAATATTATTTTTTAAATATTTAAATAAATAAAAAATTAATATAAATACCTCCGGCCTGCATGCCCACATTCATGCACTTGGCAAAGCGGCACGAGCGGCACATGTTGCGGGCGGCTGGAAAAGGTATTATTTTAAATAAATTGGTAATCTCGAATAATTTAGATTTTCAAGAAGTGTGACCTGTAATATTTTGGAATCCAATGTAGCCATTCAGCATTTCACTTACTCTGGTCACTTACAATTAGCGTTTCGCGCACATTCCATTGAAACTTTATAATCCGGCTTCTACTCGGATGACAGGGGTTGAAAACACTTTTTTTTGAATTGCATTCACACTTCTCGATCGGGCTTCTCCTAACCAACATTAGTGAAGCGATCAAAATTCCCACAAGCGATCAAAATTAGGTCACCGTTTTTGAACTGTGGACCATAAGATCAAAGATCAAGAATCAAAAATCAACGATCTAATAAGACCAACTTACACTTTTCGATCGGACATCGTCCGTCGCTTCTGCACGTGTACTCGAGCTTGAGCGAGACCGTCCGACGGAAGAATGCAGCACAGGCTCTGGAATTATTTAATAATTTCCTAAATTTTTACATTTACAAATTCCTACATTTTACAACACAAATTAGAAAGATGTGTGCACTAAATGATTACGAGGAACATCATAAGAACATCAGTATTTTCATACGAAGTATTCATCTCGTACTTATGTGATCAGTTTACCTTATTTTGATATTCGGCCGTATTTACCGTCATTCATACAATTAATGATCTGTGAAGTACACCGGCCCATGATGAATGTAGCCCTATCCGCTCCCATATGTTCCGTTGGTCCATCTCTCCCCTCTCACGATCTCTGGTCAGCCTTTCCTACTATATAGAAATGAGCGAGTGAGAGACATTGGTGCGAGGGAGAGACCGTGGGAAAGCAGGAGGGTGTCAGAGTGGCGAGACGCTTACTAGGGACCAAAATTAAAGCGAGCAACGGTGTGTCTAATCAGGATAAGTTACGACTTGCTCGACGGAAAACTAGAGCGGCAGCCTATTTTCGCAATGACTCTGTTGACAAGACGAGTTTCTGATGCAATTTCCATGCGCATTCGATCAACCAGAAACCAGTCAAATGAAATAGATTAAACATGAATAATTTAAATACCTGCAAGTGTACACTGAGAAGTGCAGGCCGTCGCTCAGGTCCTTAAGTTAAATATTTATTTAATTTCAAGTAAACTATTAAAAATTCACAACAGCTGCATCAAATTCACTGATTGTAGCCCAAGAACTCCGTAAAAACGCCAATTCCGCCTAATTATTCAATTAATTATCATTGAAATTACCTGGCAGACTTCGCAGATAGCCGTTTGACCGTCGGGCGGCGATGTCGTCGACGATTCCACGATCAGATGGTCCATTGGGACTGGAATTTGGTAATTTTCAAGCAAAAATCAGGGAAAGCTTCGTAAAAAATCACTGATTTTGACTCGAAAATCATCAAAAACGCGCTATTCTAGCCAAAAATGACCCTGAACAGTCGCTATCGGCAATCAGCTCGCGTTGCGCGGCCGTATCTAATCAATACGGGTCGTATTCGCGACAAAAAGGGAACGATTTGGGACGAAAATAGGTAAGAATTTGCAGAATTTGAACGGGGGCATAAATTCCTACTGTAAAACGACATACATTGCGCAACAAAGTGGTGAGCGACGGTTGAGTAGTATTGAGGCAAGCTCGCGAGCGTAAGGGTGGTAGGGTGAATTGTGTGACTGACTACAAACTAGAGCGAGGAGAAAGGGGAGAGAAGGCGAGTGGGATTGGGGCGAGAGAGTGTGCGTGGGGCGGAGGGTGCAGGGAGGAGGGGGAGCGCGAGAGGATGACTATAGAGTAGAGACTACAACCAGCCACGTAAACACAAAGTGCGCGGGTACGGGGAAGTGACCTACCCGCTGGATGTTCTCGGATACTAAGACGGAGCTTTTCTTGGATCATGGCAATATTGGTGTTGATTAGAGCTCGAGAAATGATACCGCCGTCTCTTCATTTTGCACGCTCTCTCGCCCGCTCGGTCGAAGAGAGAGTATGTGAAATGAAGAGACGGCGGTATCATTTCTTGAGCTCCAGTATTGATTGGATGCGGTAGCAGAAAATAAGAATAAAACGAAAAAAACATATCTTGTCGATTACAGTAGAGTCTCGAAAATCGAGTTTCTTATTAATACCGCGAACTGTTCCAAAATATACAAAAAGTTTTACTTTCACTAAATACGTTATTTACTGGAAAAGGAGGCAATATTGCTACTTCAAATAGGGAGAAATTAATACAAAATGCAACAGAGTGCCTGAATTGTGTAAACTATTATAGGAAACATGGAACTACTGCAAAATTCCCTAAAATCTTGACTTCATTGCAAACAACTTCCCCGTTCAAGGATCCTTTGAATTATCTGCCACAAATCGCCTCCAAATAATTCCGCGCGGAAACATTAACACGTAGCAAAACAACAACAGTAAGAATACACAAATCTACAGTATAGGCCGTTTTAGGAGAACAATAAAGCGGCTCACTATCGGAATGAATAGCTGCAGTGTCCCATGAACGTCCTCTACCTTCTAGCTTCTGGTTCCAAAATGTGCTCATTCGCACGAAAACAAGATAGGCACGCGCGTCTACCGTACTTTCCCAGACAGTTTTCTGTGAAGCGGCACGCAGACTATTTCCGCGTTGCGATCAAACCTACAGTTGTAGTTCAAGAAAATAGTGATATTGCGGAGTGAATACTGCAAAGTACGCGTACACGTAAGGAAAACAGCTTTCTCTAAGGAAGTATTGACGCGTACGGAATTTTACGGTTGACACGATGGGCTGGCTAGCCCGCCTTGCGAGGATAATCATTCATCACTCCGACGGCTGGCATGTATCGTAGTAGTATCATTTGATGAGGATCCGCGGGCGGGCTCGGACTATAAATGAGTATAAACGTGGCCCTTGGTGATTACAAATGCGCAGAAAATGTTGGAAAAGTCACGTAGGTAGGGCGAACGGCTCCGATTTGGTACTGATCTTCATGTTAGAGTTGCGATAAGTCACGTAGCTCCGTAGAGGGAAGTGAGTGATTACTTGAGCGGCAGCAGAGAACAGTCAGCGAACGATGAACGATGGTCGAAATGGCTGAGAAACTAAGATGAAAAGTGAGTTACACTCTCTTCATTTTGCACACTCTCTCGGCACTGGTGTCCCAGCTGAAAGAAGGGGCGCTGAAGCAACAACAAATGTGCATCGGTATCTGGCTACATACTTGAACAACGCTTGACTCCTCCCATTTTGTGCTCAACAGTAACCTTTGCACAATAAGCTACACTTCTGACAGCAGATCGTCATCGATAGGGAAAATATGCGTTCTATTAGCAGTCATCGTCCGATTCAATCTGAAATTCATAGGTAATCAATGTATATTTCCTAAAATATAGTTAATCGAAGGCGAATAGTTTACAGATACCTCAGAAAGGTGTGCGAAATGTGCTACCTGACTCTTTGTTCTCTAATCTCGCATGGTTATGCAATCTGCGCTATAACTTGAAATTTCACAAGATATTCTTTTTGATTTCCTCGGTCTCCCATAAAGTATGAGAAGTGTGCTATCTAGTAACCTTCTGTTCCTCTCCTATGATGATGCAATGTTTGTGTGTTGTTACGAGAGTGCGTGCTCTTGTTGGTATCATCATGGTGGTCGGCATATGCTCCCTTTACTCTGTTAAATATAATAAATACGTTTTACAAATAAATTTAAATTTGTCATTCAAAAATTATAACAAATTCTAGAGAACAAGCCCATCGATTTTCACACTCATTCCTCCTTTCATTTTGATGTTCATTTAAAGATCGTTTACCGGGATCATCCTTCACTTCTTCTCTTCATTTCAGACGCTCTCTCGCCGACTAGATAAAATGAGAGAATGTCATTCAATTGCCCCCTTATTTGCCTTATTTGCCTATAAAACTGCCTCGAGCGGCGGCGAAAGGACCATTCTGTAATCAAATTTTTTCGCTTTTCTCTACTTTTCCGCTTCTTGATTCTTGTCCATGAATAATCGATAGCAATGTCATGAAAATTGCAGATTTGCAGCACCTCTGCAAATTTTTCTCAGTGAAATTTCTCTTTTTTCCGATTCTGGAGAACTAAAAAGATCATTCACAATTGAAGTAAAATGAACACCAGTGAGCGGAAACTCATAAATTTTATTTTATTTCTGTTGCAATTCAGACTTAGCTTTTAGCGAAATGAGAGAGTGTGCAAAATAGAGAGACGATGAGAAGGTAGAGTTATTTTTTTCAGTGATCCGCGTCCTACTCATCGCAATGACCGTCGCAATTTCCATGTGCTTTTTTGACCCGGCAAAGGGATACAACAAAGTTCGTCCCTCTTCCCTAGTTCAATACTATTGGTTGATCCAAATCAGAAGTAATCATTAAAAAAAGGTGCGGGGTCGAAGGCAGCCAAACTACTGGGAAACCCATACCGAAACATTCCATCCTATTTTTTTAGATTTCATAATAATAACCGTTACTCGTCAGGATAAATATTATTGCAAATAAAACGATTGATTTCAGAAGTGCCAATGGGAAGGATATGCGCCGTTCTGCGGTGAGTGTTGAGTAGAATTCGGAATATGAATAATCGTCTCTTCATTTCTCACACTCTCTCGCCCGCTCGGTCGGCAAGAGAGAGTGTGAAATGAAGAGAAGGGCGACCCGTATTGTGAATGTCAATATCGAATTGTAGGTAATTGGGAATGTGGTAAGGATGAGTTCGAAGTCGTACGAGCTGACACTCACGTCAAGAATGATCTGGCCGAATTTGGAAAGTCCGTTCTTTATTTTTAGTTTTAAACGATTAATTGATTAATCTTTCTTTTTCCCATGTTCTGTTTTTGAAGACATTTTAAAATGTTAATCGGAAAAAAACAATTGCGCCGTTGGACCTCACATGAATTCATCTCTTTTTGCCGCACGCTGATTACAAATCTGCAATAAAATTCAGCGAAATATTTTTAATGCGAGTTATCAAATTAAAAGTTAAAAATGTCAGTGGTTGCATCTCCGGCTACAAGACGCTCTGCTGCCACTACGTACCTTATGTGCAACCGCCTAAAAGGCGCGGACGCGGACGGCGTCACGCGGCCACGCGGAAAGCGGTAGGGAGGGTGGTTGATCTTTGATCTTTATTTATGAGCAATTGGCATCCTATTTCCCTTATTTGAAAAATTCAGAAATTGTTTCTCTTTCTAGTGTACCTGATTCAGAAGTAATGCAAAAATAGAAAAAATAAAGATATTTTAAATAATCCACTCGAATCTCGGTGCTATAAGCAGTTTATTGAAATTGTTTCAGAAATGTGAATGGATCGGTGACGCTCCAACTTGCGAGTCTCCCGCGTGTCCCAATGGAGAGGAGAAAGTAAAGAGCAATGCGAACAGTACTGATCCTGAGTTTGGAAGGTTAGTGAACTATTATAATTTTTTTTAATTTCTCGAAGATCTATTTTTCACTGCTCATTTTACGTGTGTTATTTAGTGCCTGCCTCTCGGGAACGAAGACTCTGTGTTGCATTGCATGAATGATTATCGAGGATACGATAACAAACACCGAGAGGATACTTCTCATAATTGTGCGATTCGATAAAAAATGAAACATCTCTTGAATAATACTCTTACATTTTCATTCCAGTTTTTTCGTTGTTTCTCCATTTTATCACTTCTCAAATCTTTTCCAATGGCTAATAATCATCTGGAATCATTTGATCATTTGCTGTTTTGTAGCACTTTGAGAGCCATGGGAAAATTCCCCTTTCTTTTATCTTGAACGATTCAGAGCATTCAAATCGATCGCTTTTGAAGAATCGTCTATATGGGCACATGTGAGTGTTTTTGTTACTTTTGTTATTTTTTTATTATTCATTATCGCTATTATTTTCATTTGAAAACGTTTAAATAATTTTCGTAATTATGACATTGGTTCAATGGTTCATTTTGAGCTCTTCACTGCCATATTCCATAATTTTCATAATTATTTTCCTATTTGTTTTTTTATTTTAATTAATTCGTTTAATTACATCACAGTTCTACATTTCCTTCTACTCGCCGTCGTTGTATTGTCGGCTTTTGATAAGGATAATCCTGATTGGGTGAGTCAAAATCATAATCACTATAATTGTGTAGGTAAGAAGAAAAAGAATGACCGGTCTCCATAAACCTTGCCAGTGATTTGTCATAATTTGCCATCAAAATACAATTCGAACAAACCCGTATTTCGACACCGTAATTGCCAGGCATGCGAGTGGGAGGGCAAGGCGCCGTGGTGCAGGGGCGGCGATTGTACGAACGAGAATGCGACGGAACGGAAGCGATCGGACGTCCCGGTGGATGATCATCTTGCGGATTTTGGAGGGTGAGTAGAGTTAGAAATTGAAAAAAAAATACAAAAAAAAAAAAAAGAAAAAAATAGAGTTAGAAAAAAGAAAAAAATAGAAAATTAGAAATTCGAACTCTACACTAGGTTTTTTCGGCACTATATGTCGGATGATAACTACTAACAACTGTTATGCCAGAGAATATCTATGTGAAATAGTTCTCATCTGAACGAGTGCCGTTAAAAATACTCCACTTCAGATCATGCATTATTGGTTCGAAAACGCTCTGCTGTGTCCAGATTCCGTACATTCCACGCGCGCGCCGTCACGCCACGCGCAATTCGGTGCCGATGAATTTTTATTTTCGAAAATTAAAACCCGCATAAAAATGGGAACTTCTCGGTTTTTGTCCCAGCAATTCCTCGCAGACCGACTCCCTATCCATTCATAAAAGGTCAAAGCCAGGGTCAAGAGACAGGGAGGTCACCCAAAAAAAAACAAATAGATAATATAGGGATGCACCAAAAAAACGATTCGATTGTTCAACTTTTCACAACTTATATGTACATATTATTATTTTATTTTCCACACATATCATCATAACTATTAAATATTAATAATTCATATCGAATCGTCGAGATGTTATGTGTCTTTTCGAAGAAATCTCCTAATTTTTATACGAAGAAACAAACGCTTTGTTACATTGTTCCGGGAAGAAATAAAATATTCCGAAGGGCTTTTGTTGACTTCAAATGATTCGATAAATGTGAAGCATCTCTTGAACGTTCTTCGTTTACTCTTCATTTTATCACTTCTCAAATTTTTTCAATGACTAATCTTTCTCTGGAAAGATTGCAGATTTGTAGCAAATGCCGTGGGAACATTCGATTCCTTAAATCTAGAACGACTTTTATCATTCATCATCAATAACTGTTGAAGAGTCGTCGACATGGGCGCATGTGAGCGGAATTCCATTCCCCTTTTTTTGTTGTCTTCTTTTTTTTATTTTAATTGTAATTGTTTTTTATTTTAATTGTTATTAATATATAGCTTTTAAATATATTTAATTCTTTAAATTGCAGTTTCACATTGCCTTCTTCTCGCCGTGGTCTTCTTCACTGTTTCGGCTTTCGACAAGGATCATCCCGATTCGGTCAGTCCAGCCATTTATTAGGCAACACAGGCACAAACTTTGCTCATACACAACGTGAAAAAGCGAGAAAACAAAAACACAAAGCTAATTGTGAACTAAATCACTCGCTTTAAACTGCTATGGATAGCTCTTACGATGCCTAATTGATCGATCATTGTCTGAGAAATGAACAACATCACGAAGTACATCAAAATGGCTCATATTCGCAATCAATAATCTATTACTCTCACGTCCTCACCAAGCCAATTGATTGGCAAAGAGCATGTCTGATTCCACAATAAGTCGCGCCTGCAAAGGTTCCGGCCCCTCCACAAGGGTAGGAACCGATGGACGGAGCATGTCTTCAGTAAATACAGAAGAGCCCCTCCCACCTCCACTTCCCATTTCATTAAATGAAAAAAGGTTACCTTTAACTCGTCGCGCGTCGGGCATAGATAAAATAACATTATTATTATTCTCTGGTGTGCGAATCCAACTTGGATCCAAGTAAAAAGGGGTTTCCAACTTGGATCCAAGTACAGTATCCCGGCCTCGGGAACCCAACTTGGATCCAAGCAGGAATCCAACTTGGATCCAAGCAGTTCTTGCCCCGTCGCGTCTAACACACACCAAGCCTATAAGGTCCTTTTTCGCAGCCCTGTTTTGACTGCCTTCGGGCACGAGTGCGATTGACTGTCTACGGTCCCCAGTAGGACCGTATTTTGGATGTGGCCGGCCCGACATGGTCTAACCGTGCAGAGCCTTTGGTTACTGTATGAGATTACTGTATCTCATATTATCAATCAATAAAAAAGAAGGCTACCGTAACCCCTTTCCAAGTTGGATCCAAGCAGATTTCCAAGTTGGATCCAAGCAAAAATCCAAGTTGCCCCCAGGGCTGGTCGCAACTTGGATTTTTGCTTGGACCCAAGTTGGATTCGCACACCAGAGTTGGATCCAACTTGAAAACCCCTTTTTACTTGGATCCAAGTTGGATTCGCACACCAGAGTTATGTCTCACAACTGGAAAAATGTTTGCAGGAATGTCACTGGGAGGGAAGTGCGCCGTGGTGCAAGGGCGGCGATTGTTCGAACAAGAGCGACAAGGAGGTCACGAGGGCCGATGAGGACCCGAAAAGTCCTTTGGCACCCTTCGGAAAGTGAGCTCACAAAATAATTCTCATTATGCTTTGAATGGTAATGAAACAACTAGTCGTTTAAGTAATAGGGAAAAATGAACCACCTTCTTCACGAGAGACAGCGCAGAGTGAGGAAAGCGATGAGTGATTTCCCTATTAAACGATTACATAGTTGTTCCGTTATCATTGAAATGCCTTTTACTCTTCCGAAAAATGTACTCTTTAACAATCTTGAATTCTTGAGTGAGACGTCGAATGGTCCCACATACACACATATTTGTACTATGCCCACACTTTATCCTTACAGAGATTGCTGGGTCGGGTCCCCGCTCTTCATTTTCCACACTCTCTCACCAGTCAGAGTTGCGAGAGAGTGTGCGGAATGAAGAGACGACGACCCGTATTGCGCACTCTATTTACAGAGGCTGCTGGTTCGGGTCGAAGACGCTGTGCTGTCATAATGTCGCGTACACGCATCCGCCCGAGCGCGTATAGACGAGTGAAAGGGAAGGATGAAATCAGAAAAAAAAATCATGAAAAGTGTTGTTCAACCAATAAAGTTTTTTTTATAATTGATTGTTTTTTAACGATGCATTCTGGACAGTTTTCTCCCAACCATAAACAAATGGCCTGGAAAGTCGGAAGTAACTCATTTCGAATTCCCTCTATGGGGGGAGACACACGCAAATTAGGCTCCGCCCCTTCCCTCTCGTCTCGCCTTTCACTCCTCTTCCCCAGTGAATCTCGCGTGTACTTCTTGGGCTCTAGCGCGGCTCAGAGGCAAGATATCAACAAACGGTAAACAGCATTATGTTATTGGGTCCATGACGGATGATTGGAACATAATTTTGAAAAGGGATGGCGAATGAAGAAGTGAAATGAAGACTTGATTCACCCTCTCCCCACGCGCGTGTCATTCTTCAATGAAGAAGGCGCGAATAGGCTTACTATTCTACCATGAGAAAAACGGCGTGAAAACTGGATTTTTAAACTGATCTTTTTCCATATTGAACTAGGGGCATCCTTCCTTTATTTTGTTGATACAAATAGCTAATTAACCTGCATGATTACCAGGAAACAGGGTGATAATCCAATACATTCGCCTCTTCATCGAAGATCTCGCACGACAGCGCCGTCTTCAATGAAGAGGGAGAATGAGGGAAGAGAAAAGGCCTCTTCATTCGTCCTCATTTTCTTCAGTTAGACAACCCTACTTTTGGCCCCGTTGTGGAAAATCGGCTATCTGCGTTGTGGCTGATTCAGCTGAATCAGATAAGCGATATTTTTGCAACATGACAAACCACAGCTTTCTCAATCAAATTTATCATGTGACGACCAAAAACGGAGAAATTATAAAATCGAATTGGTAAATGACACACATTAAATTCCAGGGCAAGTACATTGTATTCAATCGAAATCTATCGAATACCCATTTTGAAGATACCTAGCATGATGAATTAAATAATTCTAATTTGTAAATAATTAAATGGGTTTAAGGCAATCGATATAACGGGCAGGGCGAGTTCCAACGTTGGCAACGTGAATTCCAAGGCGCTCATTCCAATCGATGAGAAAGGCAAGAGCATTCGGCTTTCCATTCAGATAGAAATATTTCTTCATTCCGAATCTGCCGATGTTCGGTCGGTTCACCACCTGAAATAGTTACTTTATAATTTTTCCTTTTTATGAAAATTATATTTTTTTGAATTGGAATAGTACGGAATAGTTTTTTTGGAAATATACCGTGCGGAATGTTTGATAACTGATCTATGATAACATACTCGGTGGTAGTCCTTGGCGTTCTTCTTTAGAAACTTTTGAATTTCCATCTCATCATCGCTTAGTGAAATATCCCATCGCTCAATCGTGCCTTCACGTATTCTCGCCTGTAACAAAAACAAGCATTTATACATTGAAAAAGTGTTTCGCGTCATTCTGAAGTGCTAGCCAACACAGATTCAGTAATCGAAAAATTTATAATAGGAAAATGAAAAATTTTTTAAAAAATTTAACTAACCTCAAAAGCGTTGACTAACTCGGCGAGCGTAGTAACAGATCTCAACGAATAGAACAACCCAATGCGGGCAAAGTGGCGAAGAGAAATGAATGTGAACTGAAAATATGCAGATATTTAAATGAATCAATCTGTTGAGCCGTAGATGAACAAAAATCCATAAAAAATGCGAAATCGTAGAACGCGAAACAACCGAGAAAATGAAAAAAACTGTGACCTTTTTTCGACCTTTTTTCACATAAATTGATCCGGTATTGCCGGATGCTTCCAAGCTTAAGTTCTGACAGATTTGTCCTTCGGTCCATTTATCGATGAATTCGGATGTAACGAAGCGGTTTGGAATTCCCGATACGCATTTGAAGTTACGGGAAAACCTGAATTTTTTAAATTGTACTTTTTAGGAATAGGAATGTTGAATATTTAAAATATTTATCTGAGTTCAAAAATTATGTCCATGAACTATTTATTCGCATTACTGCATTACTATTTCCAACCAATCACAAAAATGACAAAAAAAATTTAAGTTTACTAAATAAACACTTACTCTCCGATGAGAATATCATCAACATCCCGACTGAACTTCGTGAGGCCACATTTCTCACTGTAGCAAATGTTGAAATTGAGAGTCGCGATGCGGGAGCGATTTCCCAAAGCAAGGATGAGTGAAGATAGGAAAGCGCGGGTCAGAAGAATCTGCAATCACATATTATTATCACAAATTAGAATTATTTTTCAAAACTTTATCGTTGTTTATTAGCATTTTCGATGCATGCAAAACAATAAACAACTTAAGGTCAAAATGAATTATCTCGAAAAAGGTTTTGTATTTTTTCAAATTGTGAATACCGGAATAAATATAAAATGAGATTAGCCTACATTTGAAAATTGCAGGATATCCGTCTCAAATTTGGTCACTGTTTCGGCAAATTCCTCGAAGAATTTATCACTTGACGCGGTCAAGTTTTCCTTCGTCGTCACGGCAAGGCTCATCTGCAAATATTCGAATATTATTTCGAAAATTGTATAAAAAAATTTTATTAAGTTTGTAAGGTCACTCACCCATTTATCATGGATCGATTCTTCTGCTTGCCATGGCCGCTTGAGCGTAGGAACTTCGGGAGTGGCATGAATGAGTTCGTTTCCATATGCGACCACGCGAAAGGCGTGAGATGATCCGATCTGTAAGAATATGTGCATTAGAAATTAACCAGCTCTGACTTTGCAAAATTAAATTTTGACCTTACTTGGATCCGAATCTCGCGAAAAAAAAAGAAAAAAGACACTCCGACTAGTTTTTTTCATGCGCCCTAGTTTGATCCGCATCTTGTGACACATTCCTCTCATTTAGGTCAAATGGTAAAAAAGCTAACGGAGTGGAGATAACATTTACGCTACTTCGAAATGCAAAATGAAAATCGAACCTGTGCAATCGTAATCTCATTTACTCTCGTTCGAATCGATTCGAGTTGCTTCTGATTGAAAGGATTGGTAATGATCTGATTGAATCGATGACAGACGAGACGAAGTTTGGTCTTCACTGGGTCCCTGAAATCATTGAAATTGTTTTCTCAAAAAAATTTTATTTTATTTACGTGGTAAAGTTTAGGAGAAATTTCTTGGAATGTAAAAAAGAATAACAATCCTTACAAAGTGTTCTCCTCTCGGTCGATCTGCCCGAATACATTCAACAGGACTTCAGCGGGGAGTTCAATGAGATTCTTCGAAGAAGACATTGTTAGAGAGGTGTGAAACTGGTGACTGTGACTGAATGGGCCGACTATTTATACTCTTGGTTTATGGGCGGGTTTCCGACCTATTCGATATGGAGGGTAAATCGTAGACACCCTCTGGCCGGTCAGTGAGGGTGAGAGAGAATGCGAAATGGAGAGACGAACAGATCGGACGGCGATATTTCCCCGCTGGGGTTGCTGAGGTGGTCAAGAATGATCTTTAAATACCTTTACAAGATCAAATTTTGAAATACATGTGGAAGATCAGATTGGTCTAGATCGGAAGGCTCCTCCGCCTCCACTGGAACTTCTTCCCCCTCCCCTTAATTTGTTCATTAGTCAGTTCAGTCTCAGCCTTTTACTCGTCTCTTTCATTCGAATCTTCTTTTTTTGCGCTTTACTGCCTTAAAGTAAAGTATATCCTTTTTGTCTTTTCAGCCATGATCTCTTCAAAAAATCTCTGTGATCTCCCTGAAGACGTACTGCTGAATGTGTTCGGAAAGATCGACCGGGAGGAGCGCAAGATGTATGTTTTTTTTCAATTTGGTGGTTCAATTAATTTTTAATTAAATTAATAGTAAAACTGCCATGAAATTAAATTCGAACATGTTAAATTTGACTGTTGTCAGGGACCCAGTCAGGCTCAATCTGAGCTTGGTCTGTCGTCGTTTCAACGAGATTATCACAAATCCAAGCAACCGATTGCACAGGTTTCATTTTTATTCAGATGATTTAAAATTTGAATAATCGTGCCTTAATCGGCTCAGGGGTTGCCCTGGTTTCGATCACACTTGATTCTACGTGACTGCCCTTAGGACGTTGGTTGCTGTCCTTTACTCTATCCCGTGTAAGACACAACGAATGGAGAGGGAAAGCGATCAGACTTTATTAACTCACAACAAACGACGACTGCTGCACAGCAAAGAAGTCCTCAACGAGACAAGAAGAAACGACATCACTCAACTAGCGACGAGAGAAGAACTACCCTTCTCACGTTCGAACAACACAACGATCCTATTGCGTTCGTTATCGCTTGCATTCTGCACGTCATCAATCATTTCTGTCTTCCCACTTCCCACTCCTCACTTCCCCTCCTATCCCTCGCTCCGATCGGTCTCCTCATGTACGCAGGTATTATTTTCCACTGTTTCGATTGCACAACCGCGTATTTTCTGTTGCAAACGTAATTCATCTTACTGACCAATGATGGCATAATTGTGAACAGTAATCCGTAGGCGATTGTCCTACACATTCATCAAATGTTTCCTATGAATTTTCCATGTTCATGTGATATCGACAAGTGACTATTTTACAGTCACCTCCTTTCTCATCCTCTTCGCCCTTCTCTCCGTCTCCTTCGCAACCTACCCCCGCGACAAGGTGAGCGATTGATCTTTGATCTTTGATCTCTTCCAGCACTGCGAATGGTGGGGAACCGCGCCGTGGTGCGGCAATCTCGACTGCCCGTCGGGCTGGAAGGAATACGGTAGGAGCACGGACGGATTCAACAGCGCCTTCCCCTTTGGAGAGTGAGTGGAGGAAGATCAGACAACAAAGAACAAAGATCAAAGATCAAATACGTACAAATCGGGGAACTGTCGTGAATGTCGGTAATTGCATCCTCATTTCACAAAATCTGTCGCTTATCTGTTGTTTGGCAATGAAGAAAAATGTATTGATCTCGATCTTTAGTCTTTGATCTCTGATCTCTGATCTCTGATCTTTGATCTCTTTTAGTTACTGCTGGTTCGGCTATACCAAGACGCTGTGCTGCAAGCCGGCTGGCAAGCGAGACGCCGCTCCTCCGCCCTCCTTCCACCCCCTCAGGGCCAATAGAACCAGCGTGTGGTCTTTGATCTTCGGTCTTTGATCTTTAGTCTTTGATCACAAGAGATTTCAAACGATAAATGCCTGTGATAATTTTTTCCACACGATATTGAAATCAATGAACTTGAGAACACAAACTTTATTCCACAAACTACCAGTTATTAATAATCAGAATCGATGAACAAAACAATTTCACAGCACACACATCACATTCACACCTAATCTTTGAGATATCTGTCTAATAATGTAACGAAAAATCTACATGATATGCAAATAAAGTCAGTTCACGGTTGGCTAAAGGAACTACGGTAGACTGCGGTACACTTCATCGATCAACTTTTTCCACGGCTCGACCATGTCGGCGTCGGCGACCTAAAAATGCGGCAAAAGTATTCGTTCAGGATGAGATTCGAACTCACGCGGGGAAACCCCATTGGATTAGCAGTCCAACGCCTTAACCACTCGGCCACCTGAACCGATGAGAGAAAGCCGACAAAACGCGCTCTATGTTTAGAGTAGTGGTGCGTTTTCAGGCGCGTGCACTTTCTGACTGGTAGTTTCTACTTTGCTGTTTTTTCTGAAACATCTGCCTCTGTCCTGTGAAATGAATGGATCTACTCTGTATTTATAGAATGTCAGATGTTCGCGATGTTCAGTAAAAGTGAACCATGGAAAATGAGCTGTATTGCCACAACTCCGTTGGAAAAGTTGTCCAATTACCTTCATTCCATTGCACAAATACGCTATGGCCAGTCCCTCCTCCACATCGATTCGGACGTTCTGCCCTCCTAGGCCGGAGTGCCCGAAGATCCACGAACCCTAAAAAATATCTGGTATATTTGATTATCTCTAACCACAAGTCTATTATTAGGCATGAACTACTCTGCTCTATGGATGATTTCCTGAACCATTTCGAATTATTCATGATGCTAACATGGCATCCTTTTAAAAAACAGGTTTAAAGGTAAGGGAAACAATAATGAACCTTGGGCGACATGGTATACTGAAATCCGTATCCCTTACTCTCCTCGTATCCGTTGATAATGTCCATTTCGTCCTCGAGTACGGGCTTAGAGAGCTGCAAGGAGGAGAGATCAATAACCAAAGATCAGTCGCCATTCTATAGCAAACAACTACAGTGCTTTATCCTCCCTGGAAGGAAATCGATGAGAAAATCATCGAAGCGTATTCAATGAATGAAATACTGCCCACTATCGTGCGTTTCAAATGCTCAGCAAACTCAATGTGCTGGTTAGCGTATTGATTGTCTGGGAGAGAGAGGAAGGGAAGAGGTAGGGGGAGGAGAGCAGGTAGATCACTAGCCTCCTCCCGGCCTCTTCCTCCCTCCACTCAGTTCGTCAAAGGTCAGCTACGCGTGGAATTGAAAATAATCGCACGATAACTAATGCTAGGGTCTTCTCGTTCAAGAAGTTGTCCGAAGCAACGATGGACAGAGCGTGCGTGAATATTATTCAACAAATGAAGGTTCTATTTTATAATGCGCTGAAATCCAAAATATGCTTACCAGCCCGAGCGTCTTTTCATTCAAAAAGTTGCCCGAAGCAACGATAGATAGAGCGTGAGCGAGTTCCTCCGCATTGGCAATTCCGAGATTGGACGGCATCGAGAGGAGCCGGTTGGAGAGACGATTGTACTGTAAAACATATGCGATTGAAAAATAGTGAAAGGTTTGTTATCAATTTCACACTCACTCAGACTCTGTGTGAGAAAGAGATTAGATAACAACGGTCGAAAGGAATGGCCCGGGTCACAGCGTTCTGACCCCCCCCCCCATTGTTCTCTCCAGATAAGGGTGAACAATGGGTGCAAATTTCGCGACAAAATCAAACCAAAAATTAAAAAAAACATACAGGAAAGAACTGCAATTCCCCGCTCGATTCAAACAGCAGAGCGGGGAGAGCGGTCGCTCCTCCCGCCTAGGCCTAGCAGTTCGATTCATGCATGAAGCAAGCGAGTAGATATGCAAAGGTCTCCCCTTCTCTGTCGGAGAAGAATGCTGTGGGGTGGGGTGGTTGGGAAACGGAAGAAACGACATCCTTGTCAAATTTTCATTGTGTGTACGATTGGTAACCCTCGCACTCACATCCTCCGCCGTCGGAGTAATCCACGAGAAGACCTCGTTCAACCGATCATTGTACGTATTGTTGCCGAGATTGTAGAGCCGTAGGGACTCGGGATTGCGCAGTTTCTGCAAATTCGGGGTGTCACGAGGAAAACTACCGTATTCAAAGAAAAAAATCGATAACTACCATATACCTCTCGCTCGATATCGTATCGGTCCGGCCCGATAAGCGTGGCGACGCGCGCATTGTCCGCCTCCTCCCGCAGTCCCATCGACACGTCCACGATTCCTGACGTGGTGTTCGCGTTAGGAAACGTCGCCTCGTCAAATTTTGCTTTGCGTGTGCTGATTTAGTAATCGCCGCCCTACTCACGGTGTGGCCGCAGCAGGTCGTCGTCGAGAACAGCCCACACTCCCCGCCCCTTCGCGTCGATTCGTCGCACGATCTGATCGATGAGAAGGCCGATGGTAAGGGCGTGATAGCCAGTGGCACTTCCCGGTTCCCAGATCGGCTTTGCGTCCTGAAAAAGTGATCTTTGATCTCTGTACATGACGCCGTGATCATTGATCTTTGGGTTTTAGTGTTTGACGCATAGATACATCAAGGCCTACGTAATCATGGTTATCTCAAGATGATGTCACAGTCGTGATCTTTGATCTCTGACCTCAAAGTATTTGGCCATCACTTCCGGTCGCTGCACGTCGTCGGACGTCAGTGGTCGTGTGCCGTAAGGCAAGCCGGCCTGCAGGTGGTGTGTTTAGGAAATGGCAGAAACGCTATTCTAGTCAAATTAGGCACTGCGTGCATGATTAGCAATCATAGACCTCATGAGGCACTGGTTCAAGCAGAATATCCTGTACGTGGATTAGAAGTAAGCGTCTCCAGAAAGTTTCTATTAACTTCTCCACTGCGTGTACCACTAGTAAACGTCGCTCACGCTGTGCAGGGCGACGTCTCCGATCGTGGTGCGCTCCTTGCCGTGCTGCCCGTACGCCGGCCAGACCTCCGTCACGAGGGAGGAGTAGGAGAGCGAGGGTGAGGACTGGAGGACGTGCGCGAGGGCCAGCGCGGAGAGGCACTGAAAGGATTGTGGTGTGCTCATTAGGAAACGTTGCTAGTCGAAATTTGAATGGAGTGTGCGATCATAGCATTTGTCAGAGTAAAAATATAAATTTGGGTTGAGTTTCATGAATAGCTCGAAGCGCAATGAATCCGGAAAAGGGTGATTTGATCGAATTGAATAGGGAAACAAAACAATATTATTACAAGGCGAGCTCCACCTTAGTCGTACTGGACATCACAGTCATTTTCATTTGCTTGTTTCTTTTTTTAAGAATGCTTTTTCTTTCAATTTTTACACTGTGTGTACGACTGGTAAACCTCGCTACACAACGATTTTTTTCTTACCTTTGTCGTGCTGAACATCACGGTCATCGTGTGCTGCTCCCACAGCGTGCCGGCGAGCACCTAAATTTTCTATACAAATAATTAATTTAATTATTTACGCATTCTTGAAATACAGTCTACTTCATCCCGCACACTGTTTCGCCCCCTATTTGAAGATAGGCTGCGTTCACCGAATGCGATGAGAGAAGGCATGGCATTTCCAAATATGTTTCAGCGTAACCTCTAAGCCCAATGATCTCAAACGAGTTCAGCCCGTCTCTTTCGTGTCTACAAAGAAATATCAAATAAACCTTGACTGGCAGCTCCGCCCTCTCGGGCACTCGCTGATCCTTCACTTCCTTGTAACCGCCCCACACATGAACGGCCGGCTTACCCTGACACATTTTGAGCATCATAAGGGGAATTTTAATGTATCAATACTAATACTTTGTCAATAAGAAAACATCAGGATTAGTAGCAGAGTATCATTTCTTGATGGAGAAGGAATCATCATGCCTAGATACCTTGTAGTAAACAGCAAAGGCAGCACCAGCTCGCTCCAGACCCGCGTCGAGATTTGACCTAAAAAGATCAAAGATCAATATTTTGTATGTTATCACCATATTTTCCCAGTAAACTCAGTATCCTGCTCACAAATAATTACACTCTAGTATGAGAAACTACACAAGATTGCTCAAAATCTTATCATTGTTGACCATTTTCGTGCTTCTTCGTAAGCCCTGATCTGCATCAAATGACTAATTTAAATTCGAATTAGTTATTCGTGAAAATCAGGCTGATTCGCATGAGGGTGGAGGCTTTTCTTGGATAAATCGGAGATGAAATTAACGAATTCCGTGAACTGATGCGCGTTTGATTTCTCGATTTTCCAAAATACTTTTGCAACCAACGTCATTCTATTATTCACTATAAAGCGGTCCGACGTATCACTTGTTAAAACAATTTCCACACGAAATTGGTTGTGCTTCATCTTTCACATAATTGTAGAATGCGTTGGTCATCAATGATTAGAGTGCAGTCCCCCGTAAATAAAAAATAATAATACGGAACAAAATATGCGTATTTTTCACTAATGGAAAACAACACGTCAACCACTTTCTCAAAACGATGGTCACCTTTACTAGACGACGTTTACAAGTCGTACACGCAATGCAACTTTTGATTGAACATGAAGAGGTCGACGTTTACAAATCGCACACCAACCTGAACACCACCACTACATTCTCGAATCGCTTATCGTGCACGACGCAGCCCATGGGCGACGTTTACTAATCCAGCACACGCAATGCAATTTTTGATAGAACCATTGCATGAATAGGTCGACGTTTACTACTTGCACACCAACCTGAACACGTCCACGACCCGCTCGAATCGCTTATCATGGACGACGCCGCCCATCGGCGTCGACACGTCGGACGATTCGTCGTTGGACGAGTCCAGGTCAGATGATGTCATCTGGAATATTGATCATTGGACTTTTTTATGAAAAAATACGAAAATTTGATATCGAAGATGTGTCGCACAGCAATGGTATGCAAGCGACTGATTCGGATAAGCTTCAAAAAGTTAAAAATGAAACTCGGAAATAAGAAGATAGTTATTGGCAGAATCGCTCGGACAAAAAATACAACAAAACAGTCTTCCTCACACTTATCTCGACGTTGCCGTTCAATAGTCTCAAAGAATTAGTGGTTGACCGCTGCGCACTAATCACAACGCTGCCGCGCAATAATCTCTCAAAAAAATACCATGATTGCGATGAGGGCCGCTAGGACGAGGGCGGTCAGTAGGAAAGAGACAATGAGGACAGTCAGGCAGATTCGGCCCCGCGAGATCATCGGGTCCCGGAGGGAAGAAGAACTACCGTATTCCTCAGGACCTCAGGAAGAATATCGTATCCACGAAGGTTCTGGTTTTGAAGGGAATGCGCTCGAGGATCCCAGACTGAAGACTACCGTATCCTCGCAGGTTCCTCAAACTCGGCGGGGTCGTTGGTTCTCCTCGGTAGGACAGACTGAGCCTCTTCTACCCCATATCCGGAAGGGGAGATGATTTTCTCCCTGGAGTAAGGAGCTCAGCACTTCCGGTAGTGGGAAGGGTGTAAGAAGGAGGAGGGAGGAGGAGTGAAGAAAGTGTGGAAAGGAAGGGGAAGGAGGGAGCGGTGGCAATGACATACCGAGACACCACAGAGAGGCTTCTTCGAAATGTAAAAAGCGCCCGCCGAAACGGTCTTGCGCTCTTCATTCGGTACACTATTTCAGAAGTCAGGCTAGATCAGAGATAGCGTAGAACGAGTAGAGGGACCATTGAGCGTAGTCGAATCGAGCCATTGCCTGCGTCTCTTCGTTCTGAACGCTCTCACGATCTGTCTGACGGGCGAGGGAGCGGGCAGAATCGGGAGACCGGGGAGTCGATTCAGTCATGAATAGGAAATGAGCGAAGAGGAAGACGTATTGAGAAAGGTGGACGATTTATGATACGCGCACGTGCCAGATGACATGAGTAAGAAGGAGAAAGACGAAGTATCGAAGAATTCGGGGCTAGCCTTTTCTTGTCCAAGCAATCTTACCGCTATAAGTTCACTGCTCCCTAATCACTTCAAAGATTTCACAGACATTCTACGTTTTATGTCGGATATACCGACAATACTTCATTTTGACAACTTGCCGATCAAACATCATGATAATAAAGGTGGTGAGGTGATTTTGGCATTATCCTCGCTAAGGGCGGGCTAGCCACCCCAACGCCGATTAGCAACTTGAATGCACGCAAAATTTCAAGAGTAAGAGGAAGTAAATGGAGTTCGTCGAAGAATTCCAGGGCTTCTAGAACCAGTGTCTCATTTAATCGCTGCCTATTTTCCTCCCACTACTCATAAGTGAGGGGAGGGGCAGTGAGAAGTGGGGATTCTCAAGATGAATGGTTCTAGTCCTCAAGATTTTATAATCAGAGAAACTAGAGAGCATGAGACATAAGGATAATCTATTCTTCCATTCTCAGGTCCTGGTATGAACACTTCTGTCAATTCAATTCATTGTTTATTCCGTTACGGTGATGGAATGATCAGACAATCGACATAACCGTCATCACAACCATCATGTCCACCCTCTTTTAGTCCGTGATTGGCCTCTGAAGGCTAGAGAAAGCGAGAGATAATGCCCTTGCGAGAGTATCAGACGAAAAATGGGGCTTCCATGTCGATTCTTGACCAGAACTCTACAGCGCTAATTTATGCGCATTAGTCGAGGAGCTTTGCTATGCAACGACTGCTAGAGGGTAGCGAGAGATCATGCAAAAGCGAGAGATTCAGACGAGGAAATGCTCTTCGCTGTGGAGAAAAGCTGACATTTCCTTGGCTGATGACGTCATCGATGATCGTGCCACAATGTCTCAAATTTGGCCTTCCTGACGTCATGTGAGCCCTTGCGAGCGCGGTGAGGTGTAAACGCTCCGGAAGGTGGCTATTTTCCCACATAAACACGCAAAAATTTCGTCTAACTCTCTCCGTTTCGCGTGCTCTCTCGCCCGCTCTAACCACAAAAGCAAGAACATTTACGCGAGAAAATATTGCCACGAAAGCAGGGGCCGTTTTAGGCCGTTTTAGGCCCCTCTTGTCTCAGAAAGCGAAGCAGAAAGGGAGGAAAGAAGGGGGGCTCGCAAATAAATATCGCCAGAATGACGGGGCTTCTAAACGCGACGGGGGCCCGAGGAGGCCCCTCATAACTCTTGCCCGGACTAGTTGATGACGGATTCAGAGATCCCAATGGCGCTGAGGGCAAAGTAGAGAAAAAGGGAGAATCGTCTCCTTATTTCGCATGCTATCTCGCCTCTCTCACCAGATTTCGGGTGCGAACGGGGTGAATGGAACCAAGAATCCTGAGGGCGAGCGATTTTTGGGTGCATAAAGGGCGTTCAAATTGAGAAAAATATGGCAAAAGTTGGAAAATAGTAGAGAAACCTCAACCGGAAAGCGGAAAGAGATTACCTTTCAACTCGTGTAGCAGAGTTATGAGACGGAAAGAGGGATTATGGAAAGGAATTGGTTGGACGAGATTTGCGAAGCGTCTCTTCATTTAGCGTGTTATCTCGCCAGTCAGTGTAAGAGAGAGTGTGCGAAATGATAAGATGTTTGCCCGTGTTTGGAATTCTTGTAGGAATGTATCGTTATGAGCATAAATCATACATATTGAATGTGTTGTTGAATGTGGCGAAATGTTTGCTTGTATTATTTTTTACAAGGGCAGGCGTCAAGGGCAGGCGATCAACATAATGAACCGCAACTGTCGAATAAAGATCAAATTGTGAAACATAACTGAATCGCTCGTGAAATAACAGGGAAGAAATGAAAGCCGTTTGTACAAGAGAGAAACCAACAATGGTCAAAATCGCTGATAACGAGTTTCTCGTCTCGCCAATAGTCTCGTATTTGATCGCCAAGTGACTTTTCATGATTCAAATACATGAACAAGAAGAGGGCGAGACAAGAGGGCGAATAGGGAAAGCTGAGATAATTTTCGCAAAATGCTTCGAAACATTCCCAAATCAGCCGCGCGAAGAGGGCTAAAAGAAGTGCGCGAGAAAAAAGTTTTTGGGCTGTTTGACGAGGCAAAGGGAAAGCGCGAAGAAAGGGAAGCCAGATATGGGGCAGAGAAAGAGGCGGTGCTCTCTCCTGTCTTCATGATCACACGTCGGCTAGAGTAAGCGAGAGAGCAGGGAGAATGGAGAGAGACAGAGAAAAGTTCCCGGAGACTTCTTATTTATCTCCTTCCCGTCTCGCGTTTGACGACTGTTTTCGCGACCACGCACAGAGAGCAAACATGAAAAATTGCAATACGACGCTAGGAATTTATTGCTTCTAGTTTTAAATAACAAATAATTAACATCTTACGAAGGCAAGGAGATCACCCATTTTCTTAATGAAAAAATACGAAGACTTCATTTATCACTGCAGAAGTGCGAGCAAATGCACGAGAAAATGCCCATAAATTAGTGGATCCCTCTCAAATCCCCACGCACTGACTGGCTCCTTTCAGAATATGAAATAAAGGAAAGAGTCTCTTCATTTCGCAAACTCCCTCGTCACTGGTGATAGAGCAAGTGAAGTGAAAATACCTATGATTTTCCGTATTCTGAAAATATTAGGGAACTTACCGATAAAGAATAGTTGGACATGGTGCATGAACAGCGGCTTAAAGCTAAACTCGAAGCCCTATTCGCCTCGATTCTCGAGAAAAAGGCATAACTGAGGTTTAAGTGCCTCTCAAAAACCCATCACGCTCTGCTCAACTAAAATCACACGAATCCAATAGAAATTCATTTATCATACGAATGAACCAATATACTCAAAATTATGCAATTCGCACACTCAAAACGTGTCCAGCAAGTGTATGGGCGTGGAACTTGGACACCGCTTTGCGAGCCGCTTTTTCATTTTTGAACTGACAATAAGCGAATCCCAGTGGTCGGCCATCGGACAGGGGCGCGTGTATGGAGACTACTTTGCCTGCCTTGCTGAATAGTTTGAGCACGTCAGACGGCGTTGCTTGAGGGGCGAGGTTGCTGATGTGGACTCTACTGGAGGAGACAATAAGATGAGGTGTTTGACTGGAGTTATGGCAGGAGTTATCTACGGTAGAATGACATGGTATGGCGGGACGGGGTTGAGTATTCGGGCTAGATGACGTTGGTGAAGCACAGCATGTGCGTGATGAGGGATAGATGATTGTTGAACGGGCAGCAGGGGGCTGGGATGAGGGAGCAACGGGAGGAGGCAGTGATTCCGAAGACTCAACATGGACCTGCAATCATGTATTTTATGGCCAAAATAATGTGACTGTTTTTTTTAAAATATATATATATATATAAAATACTGACCTCGTCATCTCCCTTCTCCTCATGCAGTTTCACGAACCCGGTGCTCTTCCTGCAGAAGGGACAGAGCAGACGGCCTTTGTTCTAATAAATAAGTAAATATAATTATTTAATTATTCAAGTTTTAATTAGTTAATTGTGATAATTAAATAATGCACCTCCAATTCCAGCACGCATGACAGGCAGAGGACGTGACCGCACTCAATCAGAGTGGCTCGTGAAACGGGCGAGTCGGTAGCACAGACGGCGCACTTGCGCGAGTAGGTGCAGGGTAAACTGGAAAGGGTGAAGTTGGAATTACGGTTGTCATATCGGTGCGTTAAAATTTCGGTGTTCCTTATAATTGGCAACGATCAAGAGGCAACCCCAGAGTTCGCTGGCGTGATGAAATACGATCGATTATCGGAGAAGACTGGTGGTCTATCCCACCAGAAAAATATCGCGCTAGAAGAGATCAGCATGCTTTCTAACATCCCACCTGCATGATACTGATAAACATTCTATTCTATTCTATTCTATTCTATTCTGTGTTAAAATAATAAGGTAAATTGCGATTGATATCATCGCCTCAAAATATCGAAGTGATTAGGCATGTGCTCTCACCTCTCTTCATCCCTCCTTCTCAACTCCTCGATCTCCTTCTGCTTTTCTTCAGCACTCATTAGATCAGGTGCTGACTGAGCTCTGATAAACTCACGGACGACCTTATCGACAGCCTGCTTCAATCCTTGAAGGTCGACGTTTCCGTAGCCTGAACACATAAATATCAAAAGATTAATTGAAAAAAGACAACGCGAATTTTGTGATATATTTGTTACTATTTGCACATATTTTGACATAAATAATGATAAATACAAACCAATTACTAGCTGCGCGATAAAGTGCTCTCCTTGCTCTTGTACACCATCGATGAAGGTGTGGTAGCTAATGTCGATGGAGCGATAGAAGTCCTTGTCTTTGGTATTGAGAGGAAAGGGAGCAACGGTGATTGAGGGCATCTAAAAATATTTCATTCCTTGCATTTTTTTGATAATTTAATAAGGGAAAAATGGGAAAACTACAATAAGCGTCGGTGAAGAATGTTTTTTTACGAGAGATGCAATGCAATAATCAGAAGCAAACAATTATCTTTTCGTCTGTCAGACAGCGCAAGAGATCATGCAACCCGGATGCCACCCAGACCATACAGTTATCTGTGGTATCCGACCTCTGCTCTCTCTGGCACACCCTCTTCGTTTCCCACACTCTCTTGCGCTGTCTGACCGGCGAGATATATCGCGATCGGAAGGTCAATCATGAATTGGAATCTCCGGACTGTCAGTATATCATCACCCTTAGCTTCATCCCGGATCAGTTTCTCGAATAATTCCACCTTCCGCTCTTCCGCGCTTACTCGCTAATTGTACATAACACTACATAACAGTAGTATTTATTATTAGAGTATTATATCAATTCTTTTACAACAAGATCCTATCTGTGTCTGTGCGAACAGAGCTTCTCAGACCGGGATCGTCATTTTATAGGGGGAAATGGCAGAAGAAAACATGATGTAAACAATGAAAACAACAATAATCTATGAATAATACACATCAATTCGCCATCTTCACTCTCAGCCAGCTCTCCTCGAACACGGAGCCGTTAAACATGGCGACCGCCTTTTCCGCCGAGCCGGCATCCACGAATTGGCAGAACGCAAAGCCCCAGGGCAGTCCGAATCGATTCTGCGGTAGGTCCATGTAGATTACCTGGAAGCAATATTTTCGTGTCTTCATTTCACCTAATGGCTCATAAAATCATTCTAATGTAACGCTAATTCAAAAGTTAGTATTGTAAATTCGTGTTGTAAATGTAGATGTCTTTGTGCGCATTTGCAACATTAATTCTATTGTCAATGAGAGAGAGAGAGGTATCTTACCTTTCCGACCTGCGAGAAGTGACGTCCTAGTCGATGCGCGGACATGTTGGCAGCGAAGCCGGTGATGTGAACGCGATAGCTAGGAGAGGGTTCGGTTGAATACGGGACAGTAATAGAAGAATCGGAGGGAGGGTCTACGGTAGGATGGGATACAGAGGATTCGGATTCTGCCGAATCAGTTACAGTTACGTTTGGAGACAATGCGGTAGTTGGGGATGTTGAATGAGTTGGTGAATGTGAGCTATCAAGAACTAGTGAGCAGGGAAAAGATAAATGAGAGGCAGGTTGGATTAGGAAAAAAGGGGAGACGGGCGGAGTTAGGGAACTGGGGAAGGAGGATGGAGCGAGAGGGGCAGGGGATACGGTAGGACTAAGCACAGTAGGCTGGATTACGGTAGGACTGAGTACGGAAGTACTCAGTACGGAAGGCTCCAGTACGGGAGTGAGTGAGATGGATGGTGGATCGTAGGTGGAAGAAAATAGAAGAACATCGACAAGGTCCATCGGTTCAACTATCTGAAATTTGTTTGGTTAAAATTTTGATGGTTTTTAAAAAGCGATTGCTGAGGACAGAAAATTGAACTGATACTTACCTTTTCGTCCTCGGTTCCCTTTCCTTCCTCTTTCTTCTTCTCTTCACCCTCCTTCTCCTCAAGAATCTTGACGAATCGAGTGCGAATACCACAGAGTGGGCAGAGTAGACGGCCCCATTTCTGTAATGTGTTTCATTGAGTAAAAGGGTTAGCGTGGCATTCAGTGAATAAGTTAGCCTGGTCAAATGTGTAAATACATAGTGGGATCGATCACAAAGTCGCTTTAGACAATTTATTAAATTTTTTTAAATATATTTATTTCATTTTTTTAAATATATTTATTTCATTTTTTTAAATATATTCATATTAAAATAATTTAATACCTCCATTCGCATCACACAGGCCAGACACGCCACATGGCCACATGCTGTCAGCACAGCTCGAGATTCCGGTGATGGCGTGTCGCAGATTGAGCAATGACGAGAGTAGCGAGAGGCGAGACTGAAATGAGATGATTGTTGATCTTTGATCTCTCTCGGTTCGTTGGATATATTGTCTATTTTACCGCAGTCTTGCGAAATCGCGATTATCTCGAACACTAGCAGCTCACTGTCACTTTCAGTCAGACACCTGAATTTTGAAAGATAATCTCACTTCGCCTTATTCTTCTCCTCCAGTTCCTTGATGATCTCTTGCCTTTCCTCATCACTGATCTTCGTGGTCTTCCTGAGACCATCAGCGTCTAATCCTGCAGTGAAATCGTTGACGGCCCGTCGGATCGCGTAGAAGAGACCATCGCGATCGTCGATACCGCAACCTGTGAAGTAAACATTAGTTTGCAGATTCATTCGGTACCAATAAAATCAGTACCAATAACATCAGTACCAAAGGAGAAAGTGAAGCTGTTTTTTTTTAATTTTGAATCTGAGCTTCTACCGGCAAAATTATGCATTGCGAGTCATAAAACATTGTAAATAATTTAAATAAAAAACGAACCAATGACTACGTGAGAAGTGACATCACTCTGACGCTCCTTGTCAACGAACGTCAGTCCAGTTCGATCCAGCACCTCGACGTACCCAGGCTTCAGCGAGACTGTGATAGGCCTGATGGTCACAGTAGACATATCTGAAATATCTAAACTGCATAATCGGTTTCTAGGAAAGAGACGAAATGGGAAAAGATTTCCTAAATCGGCGTAATTGGAAATGGTCTGCGTGTCAGATCAAAAAATAATGCTGTCGGATGCAGGTTTATGAAAAAGAAAGTACAATTTTGAAAATTCGTGAACATAGTGTTTTCGTTGAACTTGAAGGACTATTTATAGTGGCGAGATTGGAAGGACCGAGTCGTAATCGGTGATCTTGTGTGCACTCCAGTAGACAGCGAGAGAGAGCATGGCAAATGGAGAGAGCTCAGCTTAGCCGTGAGATCGGAATACAGAATTTATTGCTATCGAAAGGCGATCGAGGGCTGCCAGAGGGGATAGGGTTAAGAAATATCGAATGAAAGTTCGAGAGTAAAGATTTCGTAAAACTTTTTGTCGCATGAGCCGAACATGGTTTTAGGGGAAACCAAAATGAAACTTCGGCAAGCGAAATCAAAGGATACAAGTCCTCGTTCAAGAGTTCAGCATGTTTGCAATGTTTCGACGCCCTTGAAGATCAGTTATCGATTTTCGAATATTATTTCTCATTATTCTTCTGTGGTCCTCGGCTTGCTCACTTCCTGGTTCGTTTGAATTCTCTGCTCCCTCGATTTTCCGACCCATTGACTTCGGTGGAGGAGAACGATTGTAGAGTGGGGAAATGGGAGATGGGATATGCTAGGCCGTCTGGCTTGCTGAATTGAGGATCCGAGATACGCCGTCTAGACACTATCTGAATTCCCAGTCGAGCTAGATACGCGTCCATTCATATTTCCGTGGAATGTAGACGGGATTATGACTACTTACATGCTCTTAATTTAGGACGGTTTTTATACGATAATGATGAAGAGCAATTTCTTTGCCCGCATGAAGATTTATTACTTTTTTCAACAAATGATTCAATTTATTAATGTAATACTTCAATCTCCATACCAATGTTTTGTGTGTCTTATTGGCCAAGATAGAAAAGCAGATGGTTTCACTCTTGTCGAGTCAGTGAGGGAGTAGTGACTACTTGACATTGCCCGCGGGCAAACGCACACATTGACTTCTCCCTTTGATGGAGAGGGAGGATCCCTGCCCATCTTCTCTCTCAATTTCGCATGCTCTCTCGCTGGTCAGACGACCTCTCATTTTCGAATGCTCCCTTCTTCTTTCTCACTCATCCATGGTCTCTCGGTGCTCATCCTCTTTGCTTCTACCCTTTTGTAGGAATGGCTCTCGTGCCTCTCTGACCGCTGAGATAGTACACAAAACGAGGAGACGGGCTCTTTCCGGGACAGAATCCCCCTTCCCTCTCCCCTTCAGTGGACAACGAGATGCGGTCACAATATCGATATTCCATGTCGAGTAAGCGCGTAGTAGGAAATCTACTAGGGATGAGCGAGTAAGAGTCATTCAATGGATGAGGGATGAGGCTGCTTTTGCAGGCTTACCTATTCGTCGCGTTTTTATAGAATCGCCACATGATGATGGATGAATCCTACTCCTTTTGAGCGTGTTAGATGTTTGGAAGTTTTCATAGATGTTTCCGTATTAAATACATGTGTAACAAGTGTAGTAGGGATGAGCGAGTAAGAGTGTTCGTTTGTGCGGGCTTTTGACGCGAAATAGAGTTTTCTAAAATAGACATTTATTTTGTCTTCAAAGTTTGTTTGTCTAGTGATGTATGTCAGACTATGTCCTAAGAGGCCGTTCGTCTAAGAATCAGACAATTCTGGAGAAGTTTGGCACAGCTCAAAAATCTCAATTCTCTGAAACTATGTGATTTGGGGTTCTTGAGGGTGCTGATGACGATGGGCAAATTCATTTTTCATGTCGACGTCCCATTGGCTCCAGATGGCGTGACATCGAAAACAGTTTTTCGAGATTTCCTCAGTTAGAAAAAAAGCTAAAATTAAGAGAGTTTGGCTCCTAGGGTAGAATTCGACGCTGATTACAGCTGTCAACTTCATTTTTTGTGAATTTCAAAAATAATTGTGTAGAATGGAAGTTCTCGCGGAGCTAATAGTGCGCAGGGAGAGTATCATAGATCGGACCGGAATGATACAAGGATTCCAAATATGTTTTTACATTGCCATGAAAACGTGCAGATAAGGTTTTATGCAAAAGATAGTCCACAGTGTTGTAAGTAAATTTGACCATCTTTCCACGTGTTGACTTCCGAACTTTCATCGATCCGTCTCTCCTTCCCGAGGGAGGCGAGAGAGCATGGGGAATAGAGAGAGCACAGAGAGAGGGAAGAGGTCATGCTAGAGAGACTCGCGTAGATCTAGAGTTCGGAAGTCAACAAGTGGAAGGATCGCTGAATTTACTTACAAACTGTTAAACTATCTTTTGCATAAAACCTTATCTGCACGTTTTCATGGCAATGTAAAAACATATTTGGAATCCTTGTATCATTCCGGTCCGATCTATGATACTCTCCCTGCGCACTATTAGCTCCGCGAGAACTTCCATTCTGCACAATTATTTTTGAAATTCACAAAAAATGAAGTTGACAGCTGTAATCAGCGTCGAATTCTACCACGGAAGCCAAACTCTCTTAATTTTAGCTTTTTTCTAACTGAGGAAATCTCGAAAAACTGTTTTCGACGTCACGCCATCTGGAGCCAATGGGACGTCGACATGAAAAATGAATTTGCCCATCGTCATCAGCACCCTCAAGAACCCCAAATCACATAGTTTCAGAGAATCGAGATTTTTGAGCTGTGCCAACCCTTGTCCGACTCTCTCGCAAACGGTCTCCTAACATAACTCTTGAGTTCTCCCACCCATTTCGTTCCAAGCATCTACAAAAAGCCCGAATCATGTCTGATTCAGTCTCCACAACAGACTAGAAAACACTCCCAAATTCTGTTGTCCCCATACAAATCTATTCATTCTTTATCCATTCATTCCCCCCCCCCTTTCTCACTCTATCGAGTAGTATGTAGCTTGCTGGAGCCATGGCTATTGTTTGATGCCCTTTAAAAATTCAATGTAATAATAGATTTTCTTCTTTCTCATTTAAAATATTCTGAATCCTATCTTTATTTCTGACTCCACCCCCCCCCCCTCTCCAAAGTTAGCAGTTGTCCCAACACTACATACTCCATTTTGTCATTATCCCCCATTCTCTTCTCGCCCCTATCTCATTCATTCGACTATGTAGTTTGCATCAAGCATGGATACTCAACTCACATCAGTTCTTCTCTCCAGTTGTTGAATCTACGCTCACATTGCAACAAAATTACTGCAACAAAATTTATTCAAATCACAATAATATATTACACCCAACAACCGGCTTTCCCTCACCGAAAATAAAATAGCTGTTGTCCCAACACTACTCCATTCCCTTCTTCTCACTCCAATCTCACTCCAATATCTCTCTCAAGCCCTCATTTGGCCGGACTCAGAGTGGCATTGGAATGGGGGCAGTTGTAGTGAAGAATCTGCTAGTCTTGGCGCGTACTGAATTTGGGATTTTCAAATGATGCGTAGGTTGTTTCTTCAGTGAAAGAACCGTTTTGAAGAGCTTTTTTCGATTTGAGTATATTGTTCATTTAAAGGGACCCGGCACACTTCAGACATTGAATTTCAGATGAAAGTACTCCTCTTTCCGATGAAAATGATGAAAAAATAAAAATTTAAAAATTTTTTTTTAAGAAGTTATGAATTTTCAAAGTTCAAAATCCGGAGCCGGCTTTTAGGCTGGGGTCCGGCTCTTGGCGAAACCCGGCTGGGCTGTTTCCGAAATCTCGCCATTTTGAGTGCACGCACCTGTCGCACCACCATTTTTATTTTTGCTTGATACTGTATTTTTATCGATTTTTTCATAGTTTATTAGTTTAGTTTTATATACGGAACAAATATATACCGGAAAAAAACATTCCCGGATACAGTGAAGCGTAAAAGGTGTAAAATGTGAAGCGTAAAAGATGAAAATAACCATAGAAACTCCGATGAGCAAGTCGAAAACTTACCAATCGATTTCACCTACCCAAATAGGTTATATTCATGTAATACTATTTAAATCCATAAACAACAATTTTATTTTATCAAACGATCAGTCTCCTTTCCGATCCGTTTCACAGCTTCAAACAACTGCGTCACAACCAACCTTGAGTCTTTGTTCAACAAGATTTATATTACGAATGGTTAAAACAAGTGTGAAAGCAAAAAAAATATACAACACAATAATGGTGCCTTAGGCAATCAAGATGCAAGCTCCTCCGGTAGCTTTAATCTTCTGTTCGGCGGAGAGGGAGAAGAACTTGGCCATCACAATAACGAGCAGTCGAGGATCTAAAAATAGATATCAGTAAATGTAACCAATGGAACCAGTAAATACTATTCAACAATTTTAGTTTAATTTTACCTAACAACGGTCAATGAAATTTAGCAGATTAGTCAGTCGAATGGAATCAACTTCTCGCAATGAAAAGGCAAATATAAAATAAATTCCCACCTGTATCCGTTAACGACACAGTCGTTAACGGAGGTGTCGGCGACCTTGTCGATTTTGATCGTGGAGCAGTGCTCACGGTTCTTGCGGAGATGGCAGCTCCTCATACTGAATAAAATAACTATATAACAAAGCCAGCATTAAGCAGCCTCCTTAATGTGTGAAAAACACCAGAAAAAAGTCTCGGAACAGCAGTGGTTGCAACAAACCGACGTGATTTAGGCTTTTACCTGTGCAATTTTTGAAGTTGGAACCTATCATTGATTTAAAATAAGAAAAAAGTTATTTCAAATAACCGCTCACCATTCTACGCCCTTGAGGCTCAGCCGTCCCCCGTAATGGCGACCTGAATTCAATGGTTTAGATCAGTCAAATAACTGGAAATTCTTTCATTTTTCCTTTCTAAACAAACTTACATCATCGTCCTGGAGGACGAGTGCGGCGTAGACGGAAGCCTGCTCCTCGATGGTCGGCATCTTGTTCTGAATATTACTCAAATTTAATAGTAAATAAATAGGCACGGATGCTTTAAGTACAACGCGATAACGATTAACAGAACTAGAGGGCCAAGTTGCAAGTATTCTTATCCAGTTCTAATCAAAATTCAACCGAAAAAATATTGTTCGTGTAAACAACTCGCGAAATATCCCAATTCGGCTAACTTTTACATGAAAATTGTATATAACTGGACAACGTTAAGGAGGGGTTGCGGTGAAACACGAAATAAACACGCGAACGTCCAAAAATAAGGTAAAAATCGATAAAACCGCGATGAAGTGCAGCGGAAAGAGAAAAAAACCCGCCGTTGTAGTTTGTAGTCTCCCTCCCCCTACCGAACCCCAGCTATACTCCATTTAGCGCAAGTTGTAAAAACCCCAGTACGCGTGGAACGATTTATTTATTACTGTATTTTGCAAAGTTTATATTTATTTTAAATTAAATTTTAAATTATTTTTATTTTTACTAATCATTTTCAGCAGGCATTTAGTATCATTTGAAGGTTTATTGTCTAACATGACCAGGTCCCTTTAAGAAATAGATTTATTCCCATCTAAAATCTACAACTCTCTTCCGATCTAATTTCCTTTAACAGCTAGAAAGTTTTGAACGTATCTTAAGAAAATTGAAGCAATCTGTGCCACTTCCCGGATTTCGAGAAGTCCACTTCATCCTAGATTGGCTATCTGTCATCACTTTGTTGTTGTTCGTTAGGACAATTTTCTGTCCATCGCATATAGTTCCTTTCCCCTATCGACTCTCCTTCCTATCATTGGCCACAATCCTTGGCTCGACGTGAACGTGCAACTGTGCAAACTAGCGATATCTATGTCCGACTCTCTCCATTTTCCATGCTCTCTCGCATTGTCTGACTGACGAGAGAGCACGGAAAAATGAGAGAGACAGACCATTCTTCTTCATTTTTCTGGAGTGATCCCACTCGTCCACTCGTGTGTTATGAAACTCTCCTTGAGCTACTGTGAAGATTACTGTATACATTTAGTCTCGAGACCTCAGAAAATAAATTCCATTTCATTCTTCGTGCGAGTTTAGGCACAAAATCCGTATTGAGATTGATGATGCTAATTTCTAGGGTCTATCTATTTTCAAAATAACCTCTCTGTTTCATTTGATTTCAAATAATCCCTGACGCCTATTCTTCGAATCAAATAAATCCGACGTGGCTTGCAAGGAGTGATCGTTTATCATGCCCATTTCGCTCCCCGTAGGCTCCGTATCGCCCAGTTTCACCGCACTCTCTCACTTTTGCGTGATCTCTCGCTACTGTCTGCATTAGCTGTGTTCTCTCATCTCTCGCACAGTGGGATAAAGAAGGAATGCCCGAGGCTCTCTGGACTTCTTTTGATTCGCGGAAGAGAGAGAGGGGAAATTCGCGGGCCCGCAACTAATGCAGTTCCGATGTGCGGCCGGGGCTTGCAGCGCATTACTGCATTGATTCTTCTCTTATGCGCATTAATTCTGCCCTATTTCGTCATTCATGTTCTGAAACACAATAAAAATATCAAAATAATTATTTGGTTATTGTTCTACTATTTTTTTGTACGGTACTTCGAACGACCAAAGTTACGGTCGTTAGAGGCGTTTGCTATTTCCGGGATCACCTTCCGGCTCTTGCGCTAATTTTGTTGTCGCCTAGTCGAAACGGATTCTGACGTGTTCTCCCCGTTTAGTCATCGTACATTTTTGCGCAACTACTGCCACTGGTATAGGCTGATACGCTATCCACTCAATTGCGCCCCTCCGCTTAACGTTTCGCCTCTGTTTTAGTGCAATTCAACTGTCGTTCCTCCCTCTTCCCCTCCCGCTCCCTTTCGTGCCTTTCCCCCACTCTTGTCAGTTTCGCTCTTTCAGTGCTCCCTTTCTACTACTATTTCACAATCGATAGCTCATTCAACGAACTGACGCCCCTCACATCATTCATATGTTGTTTCCCCTCTCGTCCGCTTCCCTTTTGAATTCCAAATTTGTCGTATCGATTTTGTCCACTTCACTGGCGCTTACTACGTCAAGTGCTTGTTTACACCGCCGTTTTCCGTTTTAATTGACTATTTATATTGTCTTTTCACAGGTTCCGGAATCTTCCCAGCCTTCAATCTCTGAAATCATGGCCACTCCCGGAGTTGAGGGTGAGCTATTTCTCAATAATTATCAACAATCAATTATTGCGAAAGCGGTAATTTCCTTTTTTTTACACGGGGTTTAGTCATTCCTAAATAATAAAAACCATGCGTTTTCTCGATGATCACATTCCTCGATAATTCACATTCTCGGCATAGTTCTATAATTGCGTGGGACTTGATTGATGTATTTCCACACAGTTAGCAGATATTTTGGCCTCCTTGCAATGTTTATGTCCACACTGCCCTCTCGAAACTTTGCCCGGCGCTAAGATCAGCATGGGGCGCTAGAGCGGGCATAGAGGCTAGAGCAGCTCTCCCGTGTGTGTGTGTGAACAGTTCCGTTGTGCCGGGCAGAGACGCAGAGGAATAGGCGAAGGCCATCGCTATCGCACCTCTATCTCGACCCATAATCGGCTATTTTTCGCCCCTACTATTCGTCCTGCCCCTGGCCGTCTGGCACTCTCGCCGCCCGTCGAGCGTGTTGGTTGATGTGCGGATGCCGTTGACGTTGTTGAATATATTCATCGATCGATAGCTCGCCTCCCTCGATTCGATTTGTTTTGCCCCAATCGAATATATGCCTCCCCCTTGTCTTTCGTCACTCTAAACAGTTTTCGTACACACGGGTAGATGTTTCGGAGTATTGTTTGAAGCGATTAGTCACTCCATTTTTTCGACAATTTCCCATTCTTTTCTCGAATCGTCCTCAAATAAGCCAGAGTGACTAGTCCACGTATGTATGACTTATCGCGCGCATTGCGAAACCGGGCTTTGCACTGTTTCGCCTTGTCTCAAACTCTAGAACTAGCATTTCCTTTATTATTTTTTTTAATAAATTCGATTACATAGCAGACAACGTGATTGCTTTTGCTCATTCCGCATTCATTCCCGCCCGTTTTTCCCGTTGTGATCGGTCGTTTGCTCGTCGTTTCGTCGTTTTGTGCGCAATGTTTTCGCCTGGCGAATCGCTCGTCGATGTTGACCCCTTCGATGCTCTGCTTGAAGACGTACTCTCTGAGGAGATGCCACCCAAGAAGGCCGCCCAGACCACGCCCAAGAAGTTCCCGTCCAAGGCCGAAGAGGCCGCCGGCATGGACGCCTTTGCCAAGGAGCTCGAGGGGGATTCCGACGAGGATCTGCAGCACGTGCAGCACCCGTCGGCTGCAGGAGCTGCAGCCCCGGTGATGAGGGAGCAGCCGGAGAGGAGCGAGCCGGCGGTCTATGGGGAGACGGCGAGCCAGCCGCAGGAGCAGCGCGGATGGTTGCAGAAGCTGTGGAAGGGCGGCGAGGGAGCGGCAGGTGGAGTAAATATTGTTGTTGGATTGAGAATCCGAGTGTGATTGTGGCGTCCAGTGACACTAAATTGCATGAAACTAGGAATAGGCTGAGTTCCGATTATAATGGTGGTGAAAAAATATGTGGGGTTGACAAACTGGGCGAGGGAGCGACAGGTGCAGTGTTGGGTCGTGAATAATAGTGGCTTGTGGAACATGGATATTGCGAGTAAACAACCGGCTATGCATGCTTTTTTATCCATTGTGGCCAGGCATGCAATCGGCATTGTGTACTGACTCGGGCACTGATCTAGTATGATAAATGCAGTGCAACAATTTCTTTTAAAAAAACGACTAGTTGAGTGTAGTGTTTGAAATGCATTGGTTTAAAACAAATATGTATATTTTTAAATTTATTTATTTAATATTATTTAATTTAGTCGCTGACGACGCGTTCGAGACGAACGGCATGCAGCTGAGCGACGCCGAGCGGGAACTCATCAAGGAGGAGCTCAAGAAGGTACGGTAGAGTCGGGGGTACGGTAGCTAGAGATATCGGGAACTGGTTTTTCAGTCTTTTTGTTGTTGTAGATTATTGCTTGGAAGAAACTATAAGCTGGCAAGGATAAGATGAGGGAGTTGATCAAGGGTTATTCATAAATTTCCCCTTTAAAAAATTGTCAGTTTGTGCCCTTAATAGAGGAGTAGGCTACTCCGAGTAGCACTAGTGACAATGGAATATCGAGGTGGAGTGAACTGAAGTGGTTAGAGGAAATGACTATGTTTAGCGCAATTTTATTTTCTACCTGACGAATTGAAGTACGTTTATAATGATGAATGAGAAGAGGAGGTGATTTGGGTTTCACCATATCCTCATTAGTTAAACACCTCACGCTTGTTTAATGGGCGTCCATTGCTACTTCACAATTTTATGAAAATTCACGAACTTTTACTGATATTTTCCGACGGATTGAATAATGAATCAGTGACTATTATTTTTCAGACCGAGGACGAGATTCTGACGCTTCGTCAGGTGCTGAACGCACGCCAGAAGCACGCGTCCGAGCTGAAGAGGTACGGTAGAAAGTTATTGATCGCGAATTGATGGGGAGCTAACGAGGCGAGGAAAGAGGATTCGGTAGGACTGGTGATCGAGAAATAATTATTTATTTCCTTGTGGTATGGTGATAGAAGCTGAAGAGGTACGGTGGAAAGAATTATTGATTGTGAAATGATGCTCGAATCGAACTGACTGAAACTCGCATGAGACGGGTTTCGAATTCTGCGCTATTTATTTGTATACATATCGAACAACAAGGAGCTGTGCAAATTATTAGAGAAGATTGAAACTCTAACTTGCCTTGATCTCAATAAAAACATTTCTTAATTTCAAAATTAAATATTCGTTCAATTTGCAGGAAGCTCGGTCTCTCGCCGCTCTCGGAGCTCACGCAGGACGTGACCAAGAGCCTCAAGGGAGTCACTGAGTCGGACGCGTGAGCATTTATTTATTTTAATTGTAAATAAATTTGAAAATAGTGTTCCAAGTCCAAGATACAGTGAGATTGTTGTGACCATTAGTGAATCCGCTAGATAGACCTTAAATTTTGCGAAATTTCTTTGTCGCTCTATCGGAGGTAGTATCCAGCAATGATAGCTGCAAGTGCTTGATATTGCAACAATGACCAATCATCCTTGTTTCAACGAGATTATCAGATTGGTGCTTTCGCTTTTCCCGATTATTAAATAAGTGGGTCGTGTATTTGATGCACAATCACAACTGATCTCGGTTTCAATAATAATAACAATAATAACAACAACTATAATATTAATAGCAACAAAAACATCAAGAATAATAATAACATTTGCAGGTACAAGCAGACGTCCGAGGTGGCTGCAGCCACGGCCGAGACGGTCAAGTCCAAGTTCAACGACATGCGCAACTCGTCCCTGTTCAAGAGCTTCGAGAGCAAGCTGGGCACCGCTTACACCTCGGTGAGTGTGCGTGTAGTGTGCAAGAGGACGACGATTACTGAATCGGCAGTCATAGTGGAAATTGTGACAGTCGATGAATGTGGGGTGCACACCACGAATTTTTGGTTATAATTTCGAGGTGGTTGGTTAATGTTTCGAACGGGTGATTAGACTGCGAGATGATTTGTGAAATGATGCGTGGTCGGATCGAGAACAAATAAAATCAATTTATAACAAAAGGGATACTGTAGCTTAATGTAAGATTACGGTATCACTTTGTTTATCGATTTTCCCTCTTTCAGGCTAAGATGACTGCGTCGACGTCGATCGATAAGCTGTCGGGAGCCGCCCGCGGTCCCTCCGCCGCCTCCACTCCCGCCAACGAGCAGGCCCCGCCCATGCCCTGAATCAGGGACACTGGCCCCGCCCCCTTTTGAGCTACCGTACCCCGCACCCCCTTCTTCCGTTTCCCATTCCAGAAGTACTTTAGCCCCATCTTACTGTAATCTACCATTTATCTGGCATAAATTCCCACCCGCACCACTTTTACAGACACAGATTCATAAACTATTTGAGATAAGAAAGTGTTGTGTATGAAAGCATGCTGTATTGTCCTGTGTATTGTAGTCACCTGCTTTTTCGTAGTTTCCGGGAATTGATTGAAATAGTTCTAATCAGTCTGTGTCGCACCCCTCGTGAGTTGTAAGAAGTTGCCCTGCTCCCACAATATTTATTGATTTCCACCCCTTTCCTTCCGTAGACATTGGCGATGGTTTGAGAACCAATCGATAACCTGACTCGACTGTCTCCCTTTTCCGTAAATATGAGCATATTGGTACGCGTAAATGCCCAATCTATCCAACCTTCCTATTATCTGTCCCCACCCTTCCATACTCTCACCTCTTCTATTGGATGTCCACTGTATGCTGCACAAAACTGAACTGTACCACTTTCGCATTGGGATAAATGTATGCATGTTTATTGATGGCTAGCAGGAATGGACATTGGGACTTCTCCTTCTCTCTTTTTTGGCGAATAATTCTGCGGAAATTGGGCTGATCTTTGGCATAGGCATCTCAACTCACAAATGATCTTCATGATACATTTTTTTTTCCGATCATCATGACTCATGATGATCATGAGTTCTGATTTTGACTCCGTTTTCAAACTGTACGCGGCCTTCTGGAAAATTTTTAATCTAAAAACTATTCAGCCCTGATTTTCGTATTTTTCCAACTACTTCAACATTGCCCTAATCCCTCTGTCTCTCAATTCAATCAATATCTAATCCTCCAATTTCCATCCCCTCCTTCGCTCTCTCATTCCTCATCTTCCTTCACCCCTCATTCGTCCTCCCATCTCGCTCGGAATGGTCGGAGCCAAGGGATGTCCCGTGGGCGCGCCAGGCGGAGGAGCCGTAGCCTCGTTCAAAGGTACCGAACCCCAGGATCCCCGACTCCCGATCCCCAGTACCCCCAGGTCCTACCGTATCCCCATCCCTCAGGCGCACTCTGCACGGGACCGTACGCCAAGTACTTCAAGGGCGCGATCGCCGTTGCTGTCGGTAAGGACTTACCGTACTTCTCTGAATTACGGTATCCCCCGATCGATAACTACCGTATCCTCAGCCGGCGCGCTCGCCTACGGTATCTACGCGTACGTCGCCAGCACTGGATGCCCAGCGGGAGTCTGCGAGGTCAAGGTGTGTAATCTGACCCAGCGAACTACCGTAATCAGCCGAAATATCGATCGATCTACCGTAACCTACCGTACCCCCTCGTTCAGGCCGCCAGTTCCAAGCCGACGAAGAAGGGCGGAAAGACGAAGCGCAAGAAGCGTCGTTCGGCCTCGTCTGCTCGTCTAGGTACTACCGTACTCCCAGCAATCGATACCGTACCCCAATCGCTCGATACCGTAGTCCATCGATTGGTACCGTACCCATCAATCTATACCGTACCCAAATTACCTCAGTCACTACCGTACGACCGTAAATCGATACCGTAACCCATCGATTGGTACCGTACCCCAGAAATCGATACCGTAACCCATCGATTGATACAATAACACTTCAATGACTACCGTATCCCCACCCTTGATTACCGTGCCCCATCCCCCCCCTGGAATGTCGCCCCATTCCAGGCAGGACCAACAGTTCCACTTCGTCCACCTCAACACCTGGCAAGCCGGACGAGACCACCACGCCCGAGTCGGCGCCGACCACGCCCAAGGCTGAGTGAGTACCGTACCCCCTCATTGATCGATCTCGTACCTGCCAAGTACCGTACCCCGCTGATATACTGTACCCGCGCTTCCCATTACCGTATCCTAGGGTTAGACGTTATTGTTAACGCCTAGGGCAGAGTTAGTACCTTATCTGTCTAGTGAGGCTACCGTACTCTAGGCTGTCTACCGTAACCACTACAGAATTCGAAATTAGCCTCCCGTATATTTTATGGCAAGTAACTGTGTTGGGGTTTTCAGGGACGCGGCCCCTGCAGCAGGCGCAGCCGACGCGACGCCTGCAGCAACTGCCGACTCTACGACCACCCCGGCGGTGCATAATGTCGAGCCCACCCAGTAGACAGAAGCCCCCTTCCCTCCCCCCTTCAATTGTGCCCATGCCTCCCTCCAATCGACAGTAATCCATTCGCACATCTGCCTATGGCAACCCGCGACAAACTCTACAGACAAAACATTTACGAAAAAGATACCCCCAACCCTCCCCATCCCTTCCCCATTGTACACTCCCTTCCCCCTCCCCCCCGCTTGATTACTGGTACCGTCTCTCGAAGTTTTAAGAGACTCAATAAACGCTGAAAGCGGAATAAATCACACTGTAACGTGCGAGGGAATGAGAACAGAAACAGAAAGAATAAATAATAATATCATGCTTGTCACCACGAACTCAGACCATCATTTCCTCAGTGGGACTAAAATGTGCAAGAACTGGTCTGCTCCAAAAGAACTGTTCCACTTACGCATTGCAAACACAAGATTGTTTATCGTTAGCAAGACATCACCGGGGCATTCACAAGTGGTACAACAATTTCGCCAGTAAATAATATTCCAAACACGTAATAGAGCGAATTCGCACGTTAGACTACACGTACACGTTACACTAGACAGAATATGTACACTTTCGCAGAATAACAACTAAAAAAAGTAGAGCTGAATATAAAATACAGGAATTTTACAGGTATTCTATGGCACAAGACTATGCTATATATGTACAAGTTACTAGAACAACTACTAAACATCTACAAACATAAATTAGCAATCATTTGTAGTACCTCCACTGAGCTCGGTCGAGAGAGAGCATCGGGCGACCATAGAATGGGCAGCAACTCGCGAAATGGATCGAAAGGAGGTCCTGGAGAAGAAAATATTACTAGATACATACCGTGTAACCACAATGTTCCTCGATAGAATCAGTAGAGTGAAAGCATTCATGTTTGCGCAAGAATTTAGAATTAGTGTCAGCGAACGTTGGGGCACTAGGAATCTGACAGTAGGCCATTTATAACGTAACCGATATTTAATAAAATATTAAATTGAATAAACTGCTCACCGATTAGATCGATATTCGGTCGAGTGCCGTTCTTGACTACGGTATACACGACGAAGTGACGATCCAGTCGGAAGAACGGAGTTATGCCTGGAACAATATAATAATTTAAAGCTGTATCACTGATTAATTATGTGTGATTGTTCACAGAGCAGAATGCATCACGAAATTGGTCACGAAATGGTACGTATAAATAAAAATAAATTAGAACTCATAAATTATAGAAAATATAATTGTGACTAGCCTGTCAGTATGTGCCAGGCACAGATTCCCAGCGAGTAGACGTCCGAGCGGCAGCAGACTCCCGATTTCTGAAGATATATCATTAATGGGGTTGTAAAAGTGCCATCACACACACTCTCTCTCTCTCGCTCTTTGCTTGCTGTTTCCCTGGAAAACCTACACCCCGTAAAGGGTCTTTTTTGTTATGCCTAGCAGAGAATCTCATTAACTACTTCTCCACTAGCTGTTGTTGGTGCATGGACCAACAACTGGAAACGTCCCCATGCCTGGAGAGGATGAGGAAAATAAATATACCGTACTTTGAATATCTCCGGTGCCTGATACGGTATCGTCCCTCCGACAAGTCGCTCGTGATCCGGGCAGCACAGCAACTAAACATTACATTTTTATTGATTATTCTCAGGTACAGTATTCCCAGGCTATCATTCGACACTACCTATACCTCTCAACATTCAACGCTGTTGTTGCATGGATCAAAAAGTAGTTCCTACTTCTTTTTAATGCGCGGAACATGTATAGTTTCCAATGTAAACCATAAATTTTAATAATAAATAATTTTATAAAAATATTAATAATAAAAAGGTACCTCAATAATCCCCTCGCCTCTAGCCACTTGCTCCCTCCTTCCGATCATGGAGCAGCCAAAGTCGGCCAATTTGAAGCTCCGAGTCGCCTTGACGAAGAGAACATTCGAGGGTTTCACGTCAAGATGCAGAATGGAGAAGGAATGACAGTGCGCGAGAGCACTTGCGATCTGGAATTGTAATTATTCAAATGTTTTTGACACTTCTCTGGTTTATGGCTCAACGTTGGTTGGCCAACCTTTTCGCGCAGAGTATCCCCTCCCTATCATTCTCATTCTCTACCCCCTCCACATTTTGCCCGGGCCAAAAAACAGAGAAGTTCCTCTTTTTTTGTAAATATTTGAGAAGCACTGTTTAGTGAGAAAACACCAATAAATAGTAAGCTATTATTTTATTTTAAAAAAAAAAGGGCACGCTATCGACAGATCCATACATCCAATGATAGAAAAAAAGTATCTTACATGGAAAAAATGGGATTTGATTGGAATAAACAAACAAACTTGATGAATTGCATCCATCTTCAGCTCATTCTCCACTAGACAGTCGTCGCTGTCCAATAGCGACTGCAGATTACCCCCGTCCACTAGCTCGCTCATCACGTGGAAGCAGCTCTCGGTCACGGTGAATCTGAAAGTGAACAGATTAAAATATTTTAAAATAGTATCTTTTAAAAATTAAAAAAGCAAATGCAGGAGAAGCCACTTTCACAATCAGGTAAGGTGAATCTGAAAGATGGATTAAAATATTTGAAATTATCCTTCTAATTTAGAAACTCTGATATCATCTGGAGAAAGAACTATCAGGTTCGGTAGATCTGCACTGTAAGTATCCCAGTAACAGACTGATTACTGATGGCACTTTGGAGACGAAATATTATGAACAAAAAAAGGGTAAAATTCGAACGGAAACATTGAAAATGATGACCAACCCCAGTGCGGAGACAACGAAGGGCGATGCGGGTACGAGAAAGGCGAGTAGCTCACGACCGAGCAGCCGTTGCTGCGTGCTTCCCGTGCCGCGCACTTGCTGCAACGACGGAGAATTTGGTTGTTGAAAAGCACATTAAAAGAATTCTACTCGGCTTTGTGTTGCATGTGATGAGAAGAAATGCCACATATGATTTTTTTATTGTCTCACCTAACATTTTGATGTTAGAGGCAAACAATGACTAAAATTCCATTATAACTCATAGTATCAAGAAAAAAACTATCGAATCACCTTGAGAGCTACGGATTTCTTGTTGTACGAGGACAGGGTTACCCGGCCGAAACCACCCGCTCCCAGCACCCGCGGTGGTTCAATCGAGGGAGGTTCGCATTGACGAGAGAACAACGAGATGGATCTTAAAGAAAATGTGTTTGATACTATTTTTGCTTAGGCTTAGGCTTCGCTTTTCATGAAGCTAGACCGCCTCAACATCACTTCGTTTTGGTCTGGCCCGGAAAGTAAAGTAGTGCCGGGTGATTGAGGTGAAATCAGCGAGTACGGCATGAACAGGACGGAAAATGGCTTACGTTGAAGGGCTGGACGATCTGAGTACGTACTCCGCGCATCGCAGAGGGCTGATGTAGAACGAGGTGAAGTCCTCGTGAGGCGATGTGCCGAGGACACTCTAAAAATAATAAAACTATTGCAATTGTTGCAACAGTTTGTTTGCAACAGACAGCTCTTGGGCCCAACAGACAGCTCTTGGGCCCGCAAGAGATGGCCACTAATCGCTATGCCTTAGCACCTGAACAATGAAAAATTCTGTGAAACTGTGAAACGGACTTTGAGAAGAATTTACCTCGTCAGAGTACGCATCGGATGAGCTCGATGCGCTCTGGGGCGAGGGACGAGACGAGGTTGGTGTACAATAGTAGAAAACACGGGTGGAGCTGTCTAAAACCACAGCCCGTTGCCCTTCAGTCAACAGTTCGGTCCTGTTGCCGCGACGCGACCACTTTTTGACGCGTCGCGAGTGCGCGAATGGTGGCGACGTTTCACGCATTTTTACGCGATTTCGTTAATGTGCCCTAATATTTTAATTTTGGCAACCAAAAGTTGTAGCGCTGGACATCAGAAATCGTTTGAGACCAAGAACGAAGAATTTGGTTCAGTATTCGGAGAGATCTTTCAGTTGCAGTTTACAACGTAAAAGACGTTCTTTTGGTACTTATAGAGTTAAAGTACAATTAATTAAGAATTTGGCAACCAAAAGTTGTAGAGGACATTCCACTTGACCACATGAATCATGAAAGCAAGTAAATAGTTCAGTAATCACTGATATCTTTCATGTTTTTTGTGCCAACATGGTGACTTTTCGCCGGCTCCTGCCTTTGAAAAATAATATAAAATCAGCCATTAAATATTTATTAATTTGCTAAGTCTCATCATGTAAGTTGACCGCTTGCGCATCTCCTGAGAAGTTTACAAAGCCAAAAAAAGAGTAATAAGTCAGATAAAGGTGCTTTCTTAGTTTGAGCCGCGACGCGTGAAAGACGCGTCCGCGCGGTTCCGGCTCCCCGAACCCAGCAACGGGCTGTGAAAACACAAATTTGAGATAAAAATTGCACACTTGGCAAAGTGCCAAAAACCTGCACAAGGGGATTTCCACGATTCAGACTGGGAGTGGCGTATTAAATCACACATGTCGATGTAAAGTGCTGTAAGGCATTAATTTAACATCAAAACAAAACACAAATCAAAATATAAAACTCGAAAACAACTTATTTTGAAAAATACAAACAAGAATAAAATTAAAGTTTAAAATCCCGCTTTCGTGGTGGGACCTCTGATACGCAGCAGCCAAATTTTCGCCCCCAGATGGAAAAGTGACTTTTTCTTTTACGTTCAGGCTTTCTTCCGGCTAAAACCGTCAGAATGGTGAGTTTTTCATGTTTTTTCTATGTAAATTGTTAGTAAAATTGGTATATTACATAGCTATGCAGAAATGCTGTCGATTTTACATTCCGTTATGTCTAATTTTGGAATTTTCAGCCTTCCAAGAAGGTCATCAAGAAGAAGGTGGCCGCCCCTCCGGCGAACCTTCGTGCCGCCGCTGAGAAGAAGAAGGCCGAGAACCCTCTCTTCGAGAGACGTCCTCGTGACTTCACCATCGGTAATCGTTATTATATTTTATCAGTGAAATTACCTTTATTGACGTGCGCGTTAACTGTAGCCTGATTGTTTCGACAAGATGGTGGCGGTTTTCGCTTTGTGGAACATCTGGTGCATTTTTATAGTGCTTGAACTAGGTCCGCCACGTCGTAGATCGTTTTGTTGTGTGGCGCCTTCGGGATGCCCGGCATGGCTCGCTTATTCCTTATCGTTGCCTAGCTCCTTTGTGGCCTTGATGGTGGGGACAGTCCAAGCGAAGAACATTTAAATTCCATTCAAGAAATTTATTTTGTGTATCTCTTTGAAGTAACTGGTTCAACTTGCAGGCCAGGATGTGCTCCCCAAGCGCGACCTCACCCGTTTCGTGAGATGGCCCAAGTACATCCGCATCCAGAGACAGAAGGCCGTTCTTCTCAAGCGTCTGAAGATCCCTCCCCCGGTCAACCAGTTCCGTACTGCTCTTGACAAGCAGACTGGTAAGTTATTTTAATTTGAGTACTACCCCTCTCGTGTATTTACGATTCATGTTTGATTTTTCAGCCAGCCAGGCTTTCAAGCTGATCAACAAGTACAGACCCGAGTCCTCCGAGGCCAAGAAGGCTCGCCTCCAGGCCCGTGCCGAGGCTCGCGCCGCCGGAAAGAAGGAGGAGGTCACCAAGAGACCCCCCATGGTCCGTTTCGGAATCCAGAACGTGACCAGAGCCATCGAGACCCGCAAGGTAATCATTTTTGTTGTTAAATTATAGCAATAATATTTGATTCTGACAGTTTCGTCATTTTTCGCAATGCATTTTCTAATTCGTATTTGCTTCAGGCTCAGCTGGTCCTCATCGCCCACGATGTCGACCCCCTTGAGGTTGTCATCTTCCTCCCCGCGCTGTGCCGTAAGTTCAAGATCCCTTACGCCATCGTCAAGGGAAAGGCTGCTCTCGGAACCGTTGTCCGCAGAAAGGTCGCTGCGGCCGTTGCCCTCACCGATGTCAACCCGTGAGTGATTTTAATTATTGACTTTACGACTTTTTTTTTATTCATTTTCCACGTATATTTATGTATTTCGTTCAGCGAGGACAAGCAGAACCTCTCCAAGCTCGTCGAGTCCGTCAACAACAACTTCCTCGAGCGCGCCGATGAAATCCGCAAGCACTGGGGTGGCGGAATCATGTCCGACAGATCCAACTCCAAGCAGGCCAAGCTCGAGAAGGCCAGACTCAGGGATCTCACCGGAAAATAAATTGTTGTTTTTCCATTGTTATAAATGGTTGTTCGTTATTACAGTCGTTCAGCACATCGAAGCCTTAAAGTTACACGCTCCTTTGCACTATACCTGAATTGGAAGTATCAAAGACAACATTGGGGAATCGAATATCATTGTAGTTGGGAAGGACAAATGGAAATAGCGGGGTGTGGGTGGAGTGCTCTCGTTTCTTTGGAATCTCTCAATTTCCACATGCTTTGTATTGATCCCTAGTTCCCGTCAGGCTATTGCCGTAGGGTTTGTTTGAGGATTCCTCACTTTTCTATCCATGTATCTCTTGAGCATCCACTTTTCTATAAGTCCTGTAAGGTTCTCGTGATGTTGATCAGCTGAATTGCTGGAGTTTGTGTGTGCCTCTTGGGAGGGAAGGGAAGAGGCACAGAAGCTGTTCTCGGATTGTCTTTGCCCTCTCGTTTCTGCCTCATCACCCTCCATGCTCTTTCTAGTCCCCTTTTCTGTGTTCCTTCTCTCTCGATTGCTCTCACTCACTTGAATATGATCGTGGTGCGCCTCCCCTTTTTCCATGATTCCCCTCTCCTTTCCCTCCTTTCGCAATATTCCCTCCCCCCTCCCTCCTATTCCAACAAGCGATGAATCAACGTAGTTTTGCATGCTGTTCTCGATAGTTTATGCGATAGTTCTCCTCGAATGACTTTACTTGATGATATTTCACGAGTGTTAAGCCTATTTTGAAAGGAGGTTAGGACTACAAAATTGTGGGAAAATGGCATGATGTACTTCTCGTTCTTTCATAGCTTTACTATGCTGTGTTGCTGTGCGCGCAGCCGAGCACGAAACAAGCCAAAACCATCGTTTCCGTCGTTCTCAATCAGTAAATTGTCCCCGTTTCGATCCACCCCCCCCCATAACCTCTTTCGGTCTCAACGCTAACCGCTTCCAGGCGACAGTAGCAGCCGCAAGTCAACCGAGGGGGCGATGAGTCTCAAGCAGATTGTCGGACAGAGTGAGTCAGATTACGGTAGCCAATCGATAATTTCGTCGGTCGTTTTTTTATCAAGGGATTCGTTGAAGGTCTTCCTTGTTTGATGAGGTGGCAGTTGTAGGGATGCATGCGAAAGCTTTTACGTTGATTTGTGCTAGTTTCAGCATGGATGGAAATCATGGAATACTGTGGGACTTTTTTTTTGAGGCCCACATTGGGGCAAGTTTCGTTGTGAGTTCGGGGACAATTTAGACGTGCTTTCTCTGACTGCGCCAAATCGCCATTCTTTCACCCCGAATCCCCCCTTTGAATGGCTAAATAGCTGGCGGAGATATCAATTACTCTTTCATTTTGAATGTGTAGCTTTGAGAAAGAGTTAGTTTTTTCACGCAAACAAATTGAATATGAGGGCGGGGGTGGGGAAATTGGAAACCGACGGGCTCATCAAAGATTCCGAGAATTGTCAACTGTTGCTTACTGCATTATTGATCCGGCTCTCATACATGTTTGTTTTATAACTTGGCTATCAATGCTTATGACTCGACATGAAATTGGAAAACGAGATGAAATTGAGGGAAAGAATGAGAGCCGTATGCCTACAAATGAGGGAGAGCTCCATACGTCGAAATTGAGGTGGATAGGCACACATTTACGTTATTCTTGATTCCTGCAAATTCTCCCGGCTAGCCTTTCTACGACGCATTTTTCTCTAATTTTTGTCATAAACCCACCCGATTTGAGTATCAGAGATTCAATGCCTACCCTGGGTTTGGGAAAGGGAAATTGATGAATCTTGATTTATGTAAAAGGATGAAGGAACAACGGAGGCGGAAAGATGAAAAGGAAGCGAGAAGGCCATGTAGTTTGTAGCCTGTTGTCTGATCTTTGATCTCTTCCAGAACTGCTCAAGGATGTGATTCAGCCGCTGAAGAAGCCGGGCAAGGCCGGCAGTTGGAACGTGCTCATCGTCGACCGGCTGTCCATGAGAATGCTCAGTGAGTTGGGAGTTTGATCTTTGATCTCTGTAGTTTGATCTTTGTAGTTTATAGTTTGATCTTTATGGTCGGGTAAAAGGAAAGGGCGATTGTTTGAAGTGTTGTTGGACATTCCGCGACGAAACTAATAGCTTTGGAGGTTGTCATGAACAAATTATATTGTGTTGAAACGGTGAAGGTATGGGTAGAAAGTGATTATTTATAGATAAAATTGGCTTGATCTTTGGACGGGCAGAACTCGAAACTAGACTCTAGTCCCGATAATTGTTGTTTCCTCAGGCGCGTGCTGCAAGATGCATGACATCCTTGAGGAGGGCATCACGATCGTCGAGGACCTCGCCAAAAGCAGGTGTGCACTTGTTGTAGTCTTATATCGAGCCTAGAGTCTACTTTCGACTTGTAGGAGATCAAGCTACACAAGTTTAGCATATTTTTAAGACATAATGCAATGTTGGTTTGAAGTTGCTGTTCATTATATTTACGCTAAAGTTGATGAAAGTTGATCAAAGCTCTTGCTTCCTGTGGGAGACCAGTGCTGCACCGGTGATTATTCAATCGGAGTGATTATGGTTATCAATGCATTCCAGGGAGCCCCTTCCGTCGCTCGAGGGCATCTATCTGCTCGCGCCGACCCAAGAATCGGTGAGTATCTGGGGAACGGTAGATAGACGACGACTACCGTAGTCTTGGAATACAGTAGAAAGGAAGGAGCGCGATAGATTGTGTGATATGTTCTGGTAGTGATATGACGGAAATAGCGTAGAATACGGTAGATAAGGATCAAGACTTGAGTGAACGAATGGTTGGGGAAACGGAAATTAAATTGTTGATGACAAATGGAGTGGATGCGTCACGGTGACTTCGTGTTTCGTAATAGTGATATGATTACTCTGTAAATATGTTTGCTAGTGGATTGGAAACATGTTCTCTCAAATATTAGAACATTTCTCCATTTCACTAGCATCCACATATTGGACACCATTATTATGTGATTTGGAAGCACCGAGCCACCGTGATGCGGTTTTATTTATAAATTTTAAAAATGATTGAGAATCATGAATTTACACAAACTTATTGTTCGACTGCTTTCAGTATAATGCGATTTTATGATGGGAATCAAGCGATCACTCGATTAGTCACCTTTGTGCTGTATGTGGACTGATAACGCCACTCTACTATTCCATTAGTCACTAATCGTAACTGTTGCAGTTTTCGAACTGTGACATTCATTCCCGTAATTTTATCGCTAATAATAATTAATCAATGCTGACTCACTTGCAGATCCAACGACTCATCGATGACTTCTCGATTCGTCATCAGTACAAGGTACCGTTTGTTTGTTGTTTACTGTTGTTTATTATTGTTTATTTGTTATTTGTTATGATTAATATGACGTTGAGATCGCGAATTTCTGTTTTCTGACTAGAACTGGTGGCTCTGACATGTGCCAGAACTTTGAATCGCATTGAACCGACTTCATGATATTTTATTGAAATGAAGAATGACAATGAGGCAACATTATATTTGAGCGAATTCTGGTTGTTCTATGTTTCACTGAGAAGTTATTTGTTGAGGGCGAGCAAATTATGTGATTCACTTCTGAAACTGTCGATAAAAAATTAGAAATGGAGCTATTGTGCTGAGGAAGATTATGGCTGGTGAATTTACGATTCACAGTGATAATATAATCAGTCGCGAATTGAGAAATTGATAGGATGTACACTCGCCATTGCATAATCTAAAAAAACTAGTAATCAGAAAAGATAAATTTAAATCAAATATATAATTAATTAATATCATTTCAGTGCGCCCATGTCTTCTTCACGGAGGCCTGCCCCGAGGGACTGTTCAACATGCTGTGCAAGTCTTCCGCTTCCAAGTTGGTGCTTAAGGATGATTAGGGATGCTTAAGGCCTCTAAAGTTATGATTAATATCTTCTTAACCGCCTAACGCATGGAACCCGGCGCGTAAGGTCCCAAGTTATAGTGTTCGAACAATCGGTCGAATTTGAGCCTTTAGTGGAACATGAATAATACAGGATAAAATGAAATTTAATAGAGTTGAAAAATCAATAATTAAAGTTGTAATCATAGCACTAGCTAAAGGTTACCATATTCCAGGTTCATCAAGACGTGTAAGGAGATCAACATCGCTTTCACGCCGTACGAGAGTCAGGTAGCATCGGGGACTACAGTCTAGTTTCTTTTTTTTGATATTGGTGTTTTTACTTTTACTGGCTCTGAAATTGATCATGGGTGTATACGAGAAGGATGAAACGCGCAATGGGTGGTTTTAAAATTAAATTAAATTTTACAAACTAATTATGCATATTTCAGGTGTACACACTCGACTCGCCGGACACGTTCTTCCTCTACTTCAACGCGATGAAGCAGGGAGGTACGGTAGCATTTGGTTCAGTTTGCGATTTGGATCGAATATCAAAGTACGGTAGATTATCTGTTATTATTAAAAAGTATATTTTTATTGGGGGAGGCGAGTGTAATCGTAAGGGATTCAATGAGGGTCATATGAAGAATGCATGAAACACAAATGTCCTGGGATCGAATGTTCTAATTTACCAGATTAGCTCGTTTTCGCGAGCAGTGCACGAATTTGAAACAACATGAGTAACTGGTGAAGCGTGCACATACGGGTCGGACAGATTTTAGAGTTTTATCGCTAGCATGAGATACAATAGCTTTGAAAAAACTAGTTCTCGATACAAAGTGAGCTACGGTAGGAGTACGGTAGTCTGGGAGATAATCGATTGGTTGATTGCCAGGTCTGACGACGAATCTGGAGCGCATCGCGGAGCAGATCGCGACGGTGTGCGCGACACTCGGAGAGTATCCGGTCCTGCGGTGAGTTGAGGGAGGGGGGGGGGTACGGAAGGTATCAATTTACTGCGAATGAATAGAGATGCACACCTGCTCAAACAGAGATCATTAGATTTACGTGTGTTGAGAGCATGAGAGGTAAGCATCATGTGAAACGTGAATGATCGTGGGGGGGGGCGGTAGTGCACATTCCTATGGGCAAAGTAGATGATCCGTATTCTGCCAGTCAATACCTCCTACCTTTTGCAGCTACCGTAGCGACTTCGAGCGCAACCAGGAGCTGCTGCAGCTCGTGAGCCAGAAACTCGACGCGTACAAGGTACGGTGTGAGGGATACGGTAGTCGGTTCGATAGGGGAGGATATCGTATCAGAGGTACGGTAGCGAGTACGGTAGGTGATACGGTAGTAAAAAATGTCCATTCCGGTGGACCGGGTATTGATACTTCTATGGGCGTGGTAGCGAATACGGTATAAGTGTGATAGAAGTACGGTATGAAGGGGTACGGTAGGCGTGGGTGGAGTAGGTGTATGCATTCAAGATTGCTAATGCGCCGAGTGATATTTGTATGATGCCTACTACCGAAAAATTGTTATTGAAGGCAGCCGAAGAAAAGAAAAACGCAACTGAAACGCAACAGAAGGAGCATGCAAATGAAAATGCTCAAGCTCGTGGTGATGCGGGAAAGGTAGCGTGAAATATGACAATCGATTTCTTATTTGCTCCTGCAAAAGCGAGTTTCGAACACATGGTGATGTTATGCTGCACCGCCAACTCAAACGAAACGGCGATAGTGGAAGTGCAATTTCGTTATCGTTTCTGTGGAAATCAAATATACCAATATCTTCCGGCTTTTTGCATGGATTCCTTCAGTCGATCTGCCATTTAATGAGAAACAGGACTAGTTTTCAAACACAATAGTGCTTGAAAGTGGCGGCAAGCAATTTTTCATTTTTCCCTGTGAAAGAGAGTTTCGAACACTTGGTGATGTTGTGCTTCACTACCATGTCAAATTAGGATGCGGGCTTGGGACAGCAATTATTCTGCTTAATACCTTCGAAAACAAATTGATACAATTCTCTATTCTACACGGTCGCTCGCCGATCAAACAGGGCGAGAGAGCAAGCGAAATGGAGAGAGTCAGACAGTCAGGCGCCCGTTTTCAGTCCCTTTTTTGCAGGCGGACGACCCGTCGATGGGCGAGGGCGCGGAGAAGGCGCGCTCGCAGCTGATCATCATCGGTGAGCCGGGGTGGTCTTTGATCTTTGGTCGAAGTGTAGTTTGTAGTTTGATCTTTGGCTGAAGTGTAGTTTGATCTTTGATCAGAGTCAGTAAATGATGGGCGATATTTGGTCTTTGATCGTTGATCTTTAATCTGTAATGTGTGATCTCTGCAGATCGTGGTTTCGACGCGGTGACGCCGCTGCTGCACGAGCTGACCCTGCAGGTATGGATGTATTGATTAGGTGGATACGCATCTCCGCTAGGTGATGCAGCTGCAGAGCCCCTATTTAAAAAAATTGCAAAGGATTTCGGTGCCCCCGAAGTTGTGGGAAATATTTTCTACGGAACTCCTTAAATGTAAGATAACTGGTTCGACAATTGCGTCAATTAGCTGGAAATAGCCCATCCGTCTGGATACGGTAGATGGGTGCTGTTGGTTGATTAGGTTATTGAAGTGGATTTTTTTAGTTAGAATGCGTTGAAGGGAAGAATTGGAAAAGAAGTGAATAGACGATTTTGAGGATAGTGTGAAACCTAAAACGCTCAAGTTGACAGACTTCTGGTAGAGATTTTTTTCTCTAGATATTAGTTGATCCAATGCTGACTACGTGATCTGGCAACTCAATTGAAACTGCTATTCTTCCCGGATTAGATAAGTGAGTGTTGAAACACAAACACGAGTCATTTTCGATTTTTTTGAGCAGTCAAGTGGCAAATTTGCTACAGTAGCCTTAAAAATCGGTCGGGTGACCGGTTACAGTTTCCCTCTACTTATCGGTCTCTGGCTACAGTATCGCTGACTTATCGATCGAGTTATGACCTACAGTATCCCTTATTTATCGATCTTGCAGGCGATGTGCTACGACCTGCTCGGCATCGAGAACGACGTGTACCGCTACGAGACAGGCGGAGGAGAGAGCGTCGATAAGGAGGTACGGGGGTGGGGGATTACGATATCATTGAATTCAAAAAACTTGTCACACACCACAAAATATAACGTTCCATGTCGTCTATACGAGATATGTGAGATCTCACACAACAAGCACACGCGACGCACCAGCTCGTATACCACACCGATTTTCGATTATTTTATTTTTATCTTCGTGATCTCATCGATCGATTTTCTTATAAACGGTAAAAAAAATTGAAAGAGGAAGCCCAGAAAATCGATGAAAAAAGTGCGCGGCAAGCCGGAATCCGTCAATTAGTGCTCCCCTTTTCGTGCGCGTTTGTCAAACGGTATAGACGGGAGTCCGGAACGTTTTATTTCTATGCGGGTGATTCGAATTGTGAGAAAAAACCATATCAACATCAGAGTCAGCGAGTCGAGGGGCGTAAAAGTTATCAGAACACTGCCCGGAGCATTTTGCGAGTGTTGTTTCCCAGATTTGACGTGTTTGAGATAATAAATGGCACGCCTTTAGCAGTAATCGATAATTATGATTTCCCTATACGGCTGAATGGTCGGTCGTCTTCCATTTCATCAGATTATTTCGCTAGTGATAGTAGCGAGAGATCATGGGAAGGGGGGATTCATTTCATCCATTTACAGGTACTTCTCGACGAGAACGACGATCTGTGGGTGGAGAATCGGCACAAGCACATCGCCGTCGTCTCCCAGGATGTCAGATAATTAATTTTTTTTTTAATTTGTGTATGTTTGCCGTAGAATGATGAGTTACTCTCGAAACATGAAACAGGGGAGAAATATGTTTTTATCGGATTGGATCAACTATCTAAATTGCACATTGAATTGTTCACCACGTCGATTGCATGCACGCATATCCGGGACGATATGAGCGGGTAATGTAACAGAAAACTAACAGGAAGGAGTTATTTTTCGCACTTCACCGGCCCATGGTTGATATAGTTACGCAAAATATGCGGTAAAATACCTCCTAAATGGAGATGATAGTCTTTCAGATAGTTGTGAAACGCAAAGCTCGATGTCGATGTCGAAAATTCTAATAGTTTTTTTTTTTGAAAATTATATTTTCCAGGTGACGAAAGGCCTGAAAAAGTTCTCGGACACGAAGATGGGCATGAAGGCGGACAGCAAGAGCATCAAGGTACGGTAGCTGGGTACGGTAGAGATATCGATTGATCGGGGTACGGTAGATGGGTAAGGTTGGGTTATCGATAGATGGAGAGGGACGGGAAGTATTGTCATATTCAATCATTGTCCGCAGGACACATCAAGAAACGATATCACCCGTGCTTTAGGATTAGTCTGAAGCGTGAAGTTGTCGGGTGTTGATTCGTCTCTTTTGATAGATATTTTGTGCCTTCAGTTAGAGATAAAGAAAATTCACTTTACCTTCTGCTTTACCTGTTAGAGATGCAGTCCTGGGATACGATTCATAAAAATGATGAAACAACAATGTTCATGTTGCGCAATAACTGTGATTCGTTGATTAGTTTTTTTAATGCAGGTATGCTACTACTGCGAATATGCTTGCTAGTTCTCTATAGTGGCGGTGAAACATGCATGAAGCGGCGCTGAAAATTGAAATTTTTTGTTGTTGCAGTTATCGATTTGTCCAAATATACGGTTACCGTAACCCATTCTTTCGCTTCAGGACCTCTCCCTGATGATCAAGAAGATGCCGCAGTTCCAGAAGGAACTCAACAAGTTCAGGTACGGTAGGAGGGGATTACTGTAGATCTAGTATATCGATACTACTTGGTGGATTACGGTATGCCGATGGGCAACGGTAGATATCGATTACTGTAATTACAGTACGCACTTCCATCTGGCGGAGGAGTGCATGAAGCAGTACCAGCAGGGCGTCGACAAGCTGTGCAAGGTCGAGCAGGTACGGTAGATTGGTTATGATTACGGTAGATTATCGATTTTCCGCAACACTAGGTCGATAAGGTGGAGCAGGTACGGTAGATTATCGAATTTTCGGTACTTCTGCGCTTCTGGCCCAGCCCCCACTAGACCGCTAGTAGTGAAGATACAATGTGTATGATGAATGACTCCTGTGAGGCCAAAAAAGCGCAGAAGTTCCGATTTGTCTGTGAAAATGATGAAATTTGAATCAATTTGAATTTGTGTTTCACATATAGATTAGGTCGTTCCTGATCTCGATCAAATCTGATAACTAGAGATTGTTTAAGAAAGCTAGCATTTAAATTGTTGTCACTGAGCAAACGTTGAAACGAGTGACACATAAATATCTGAACTTGTGGGATCTAAGTTTTAGAGAGACTACAAATCTCTTGCGATTTGAGTATAAAAATGATTTGCCAGACACTTCCGGTTGCAAAAGTATTAATTATATTATCGATCAATGCCTGCCGTAATCCCTGTTTCATGTCAGGACCTGGCGATGCAAGTGGACGCGGAGGGCGAACGTGTCAAGGTAAGTATTAATTAATTAATTTTAATTAACCTTAATTAATATCAATTAACTTAATTACCTTCAAGGACGCAATGAAGCTGATGGTGCCGTTGCTGATCGATCCGGCCGTGCGGCAGGAGGACCGACTTCGGCTGATACTACTGTACATCCTCAGCAAGAATGGTACGATAGGGGTACGGTAGGGTGCGATTGGGAACTGACTATATTAATTATTAGTAGTGTAATGATAAGTGCATTATTCGATTTTCCGGTAATCTGAAAGTGTTCGAAATAAAGTAGTTTTATAAATGATAGATTTTCTTTGATTTTTTTTCTTGATATAAAAATTTTTTTCTTGATATCGTAATCCCGTTGTGATCTGTGTAGATTACGCTGTCGTAATTTCGTCGTATTTTTTCCAGACAACAACGGGCAGCAATGTGGTGAGCAGTGTTGAGCATGAACCACCATCGCCAGGTTTTGCGGGGGTACAAAACGGGCTTTTCTGGGGGTTCAAATATGAAAAATCGATATTTTCGCCTAATTTTCGGATTTACGGGGTTCCAAGCGCGGGGGTACACACCAAAATCGGTGGGGTCGCTCACCACTGGTGGTGAGTGTCGTGTCTAGTTTTCTATGCGTGTGAGGGGCTATGATTGGATGCAATCAATCGATATTCTTTGTTTTCAAAATATTACTGTATTCATTTCAAGCTTGCGGTTGTGTGTGTTCGTGGTGTGTGACGTTCCTTTTCCTCTTTCCTTCCTTTCTTTCTCTTTCTTTTTTCCTCTTCTCACTGCGGTGCATATTGGGTAATAGCTGGTTATCGTAAGCACGCACGGAGATTCTCGAGCTTCCGGAAGTCTACCAGTTTCCTTTTTCCGGGTTCTTCTTGGGGTCACCGTACGCATCCGCTTTCGATATTGTCTATGATGTTCTTCCATCCATTTCTTTCCGGGTTCTCCTGGGTGGCTACCATACTCCTCAATCAATAAGACTACCGTAATCCCTGATCGTCGTCGTTGCAGGAATCACGGACGAGAACCTGAACAAGCTGCTACAGCACGCGAACATTCCCGCGGCCGAGAAGCAGACGATCACGAACGCCGCCTTTCTCGGGCTGAATATTACGACGGATGTGAGTGGCACCGGGGGGGGGTACGTTAGGGGTACTGTAGGAATAGGTTACTAGTTACGGTAGTCGCATTCTCGGGCTGAATATCACCACGGATGTGAGTAGTACGGTGGGAGTGCTGTAGGGTACGGTAAGATTCATAGGTGTCCACGACACTGTCGTTGCGGATGGGCATCCGCACCCCCATGACCCCGGGTTCATGGTTCAAAATGGGTTGGTAGGTCATGATGAAACTTGTACCTGAAACATATCCCAATGTGTTTTACAGTATACCATTATCGATTTTTGGTTTGTTTATTAGTAAAGAGCGCATCCTAGTATCACCGGGTTAAATAAAACTTCGATTACGATGGTTATTTATTAGTAAAGAGGGCATCCTAGAATCACCGGGTTGGATAAAATGTCGATTTCGCTTGCTTTTTTCAAACCAGGTGATTGTAGGATGCGCTCTTTACTAGTAAACAACATGCGTAACCGAAGCTTTCTCCAACCCGGTGATACTAGGATGCGCTCTTTACTAATAAACAAACCAAAAATCGATAATGGTATACTGTAAAACACATTGGGATATGTTTCAGGTACAAGTTTCATCATGACCAACCCATTTTGGACCATGAACCCGGGGTCATGGGGGTGCGGATGCCCATCCGCATCGACAGTGTCCTTGGACACCTATGGTAAGATTAGAGTATGTGCCACTGTAGTGAGCAACGGCACTATTTCCTCTTTCCTGGGGCTGAATATAACCATGCACTTGAGTAGTACAGTAGGGGTGCGGCCTCCGATTTGGAGTGGTTACGGTAGGATTAGAGTGGTGCGGGATACGGTAGTGTGTATTGATTTTTTTCAATAAAAATTGCAGTCCGGCCGCAAGAAGGTGTGGGTGCCGACGCGCAAGGAGCGAGCGAACGAGCAGGTACGGTAATCTGGGGGATACGGTAGGGGAGTTATTGATTTATCAAATTCCATTTTTGGAAATGGAGTTAAAATGGAGATATTTCGACGAAAAACCAGCTACTTTGCTGATTGAGATAACTGGTATTTTTGCTGCTTCACTGAAGCAGCTTCAGTGATCGATCAAAGGAAGCACACACGACGGTGTTGCAATTGGTCTTCGTTTAGGATTCTAACAAATATTTAAAAATTGTCAAGTATGACTGCATAGTAGAGGCGATCTTTGCTCGTTGGTGATCTTTGGTCTTTGATGTCTAATCTGATCTTTGATCTTTGATCTCGCAGGTGTACCAGTCCTCCCGCTGGGTGCCGGTGATCAAGGACATTGTGGAGGACGCGTGCGACGACAAGCTCGACCCGAAGCACTTCCCGTTCCTTAGCGGAAAGCCCGCCAGTCAGGCGTACAGGTACGGTATCGATTACTCGGGTACGGTAGCGCATTAAGTGCCTTAGTCTCTCCTTGGAGATGCTACTTGTGCACCTAATTGTAGAAACATGTCCCTGAATGCCGGTGTTGCATGCAGTCAACTGTGTTGGTGTGTGAGAGGAGTGCAGTGTCGGCGATACCGTATCGAATAGAGTTACAGTAACCTCTGATTTCAGAGCGCCCACGTCCGCGCGCTACGGTCAGTGGCACAAGGAGAGGGGACAGCAGGCGTCGTACAGGTTGGTACGGAGCCAGTAATGAGCACGGAGTCGGATATAATTTCCTAATTCCCGGATCCGGTTCCCGGATAATTTTCTTTTTTTTGCAGATGCGGCCCCCGTCTGATCCTGTTCATCGTGGGCGGCGTGACGTACTCGGAGATGCGCGTCGCCTACGAGGTCTCCAAGGACAAGAAACCATGGGAGGTCGTCATTGGTGAGTGGACGGTTGTGAGAATAGGTTACAGTGCAGGGGTACGGTAGGGATTTGTGGAAGGGTTTGGTTGGATTAAAGGTCGTTGGAGGTTGTCATTGGTGAGTGGACGGTTGTGAGGAGAGGGTACGGTAGGTCAGTGGTACGGTAGGTGAGACTACTTGAGTTACGGTAGGGTTTGGTTAAATTCAAGGACTATGGTAAATTAGTTAAGGGGAGATCTGCTCAATTTTTTCAGCAGTATCTAGAAGATTCAGATGTACAACCACTTACCGTATTCCCCATTGCAGGCTCCGATCAGATCATCACACCCGATCAGTTCCTGTGCAATCTTCGCGAGTTGAACAAGCCGCGCGATTGACTGGCGGCGGCCGGCGGCGGCTGCAGCGTGTCTGTGGTCGACGAGACGGCCCGCTTCGTGCGCGCCTGATACCATAATCCGGCCCGCCACATTCCCCGGCCCCGGCCCTCATAGATATCGATTAATTGTACTCCCTTCTGTGAATAAGATTATAATTTATTGCGCGCTTGATGCTGTACAACCAAAGTAGTCGTTTTATGCCACGTCATCATTATTTATTTACCCGTGATTTTCTCTGGGATGTAGCGTTATTCTTGCTTATGCTTTGCTTTCTTCATCACGGAATTATCAGTTGTATCTAGCGAAATTAGTTGCCGATAGAGTTCCTTCGGTAATGCCGTTTTAGATTGATTGCCTGATCAGTATTGAAGTTGTTTCACTTCTTTTCTTTTTGCGATGTCGCTTGTAATTTGTTCATTGCCATTCCAAACATTATTTTATGCATGTGTGATAATGAAGTTGTGTTCATAAAGATTTTCGGTGAAAGATTGCACTTGAACGAAATCCGGCATAAAACGGAGTTACTTAAGGCGCTCATGTCATTTTAATTGCGATAAATTGTGAAGGACGACGTGAAATTTAGTAATGTAGAACAAACGAAAAGTTCGCAAATCGCGACCGGGTAAACATTCCGTGAATAAGGTCGAGTTCGGCGTGTCGAACTCTTGAATCACAAATAAAATTAAAATATAAATTTCGCGTTTGTTTCCAGTTGTATTATTTTTTCGATGTGTTTTCATTGAAAATTGTTATTTAAATTACTCAAGTAACTAAATAAATATTCTCAAAAATAATGACGAAAAAATTCAAACTCAAAGGCTCTCACCACGAAATGCCCTGATACCGTACTTTCCCACTTGCGCGCTCGAAAGAGAGGACTTTTTCTTTTTCCTTTTTTTCGCGTGGAAATGTTGGTTCTAACACGTATCTTTGTTGTTTTGAATCGTAATTTTTCTATTCAAGTTAACTATGTTCGTTTCGTACTTGTTTCGTACTGGTTTTTGATGTTTCTATGCACAAATTTATCATTTTAAGGTAAGATGGCTCGCGTCAAGACTAGAGAGCTTCGCGGAAAGCCCAAGGAGGCCCTTAACAAGACCCTCGAGGAGCAGAAGACCGAGCTCGCCTCTCTTCAGGTCGGTTATTTTCATTTTCATTCGTTTAAAGTAGATTAGACGTGCGCGCTAACTGTAGCCTGATTGTTTCGGCATGATGGTGGCGGTTTTCGTTTTGTGGAGCAACCGGTGCACTTTTATAGTGTTTGAACTGGGTCCACCACGTCGTAGATAGTTTTGTTGCGTGGCGCCTTCGGGATGCCCGGCATGGTTCGCTTATTCCTTATCGTTGCCTAGCTCTTTCCGGGCCGTGATGGTGGGGACAGTCCAAGTGGAGAACATTAAATTCTTTTTCTTTAAAAACGTTTGATTTGCTTGGAATTTTATTTAAATATTTGATTTCAGGTCTCCAAGGTCACCGGTGGAGCTGCATCCAAGCTCTCCAAGATCAGAGTCGTCCGCAAGAACATCGCCCGAGTTCTGACCGTGATCAACCAGACCCAGAAGCAGGAGCTGAGAAAGTTCTACAAGGTTAGTATGCCAATATTTATCCCTTTCTCTTGGGTTATTTTGAAAATATTTGTGATGCGAACATTTTCTGTAGCTTCGGTGCTTCGGCGCTTTAGTGGCGGATTATGTTGTGGAGCATCGGGTACTTCTTGTGAAGTTTGCACCTGGTCCACCGTGTCATAGATAAATAGGCTGTGAGGCGCCTTCGGGATGCCCGGCTTGATTTGCTTATTCCTTATCGTTTCCTAGTTCCTATGAAACCATGATGGTTGGGAAAGACCAAGCAAAGAACACAATACAAATTTTCAGGGAAAGAAGTACCTGCCCACGGACATCAGATACAAGAAGACCCGTGCTATGCGTCGCGCTCTCACCAAGCACGAGGCTTCCATCAAGTCGGCCAAGCAGCTCGCCAAGACGAGAAAGTTCGTCAGCAGAAAGTTCGCCGTCAAGGCCTAAGCTGTTATTGTTACTTGTTATCGTCTCGTTGAGTAAACGTGATGATACTTATTGATTCGTGCTACTTGCATTACACACTCCAAAAGAGTCACAAATTTATAGATACGAAAACGGGCACATTGTGAATCGGTACAGGACAGTTCTGGATATGATCGGGAAAGATTCGAGATGGTTTTATCACTAGGCAATAGTGAATCAATTGATCGGGCGGTACTATAATTTGGTTGTTGGACGACGTGGATTGATTGGCTTGTCATGGAGTATGTCTACTCTTCTTCCTCCTGAAAAATATTGATTATTCTCTCGATTCCATGTCTTTCACATTACCTCTTCTTCTTCCTCCTCTTCTTCCTCTTCCTCTTCCTCCTCCTCCTCTTCCTCTTCTTCCTCCTCTGCCTCTTCTGCTGCTTCCTCAGCAGCGGGTTCCTCTACCTTTTGCTCCTCCTCGGCTTCGGCCTCAGCCTCCTCCTCGGGCTCCTCAACGACCTTGTTGGCCTTGATGGCCTCATCCAGCTGAATTATAGGTGTTCGTTATGCTTTATTTACTGTCCGGGTTACCTTCTCATCCATCTTCTTTCTAGTGAAGGGGTCAGCAGAGCTGGCTGATCCGGGCGGGCGGTTCTCTTCCCAATCACGAAGAGCGGCCTCGTATTCCTCGACCCTGGAGTGTCGAGGTACTGATCAGTTTTTGCCAAGCTACAGTAGATGACGTCAGTCAATTCCTAGTGTAGATCCCCCAGTTTCGCTTGTTTCGCTTGTGATTATTTCGCCCGGTAGTTTGTGTATCGATACGCTCGCGCCCCGTCGGTTACAACTTTCCCATCTACTGAATTGCTCTCGAGTGCTTTAGCTCTGTTTGCACTTCGCTTTGGTTGCCATTGATTCGCGTGGGATATACTCGAGTTATCTCCCTGATTATCGATTGTATTCCGGAGCAAGAATGCATGAAACAGAGGAGGTATGGTCTTTTTGCGCGAATACTGGCATTTACCTGTTGGATCTACTCGCAAAACAGTGGGGGATTCCCTCTTGTTTGACAGTTTTATGCTACTCCTCACTTATCCATCCCCTTCTCCTTCGCCTCTCGAACTCCTCTCTCATCCCCTCTCGCATCCACAAACAATGATGGGAAGAAGAAGATGAAGATGTGACAAGTCGAGAGAGGATGCAAAAAAAAGAAGAACGCGCGCGCATGCAACTTGGGCTTATCGATTCATTGATCGATCGGGGTAGGGTACCGTAATCTTCCTTCCAAGGCAAGAGGTTACCGTACCATTCCTTCTTCCATCCGGCGCGCATGCTCGTGTTCCTGGGTGTCCCGAAGCCGGTCATGCCGCGTTGAGTGGCCAGCTTGTTGGTGCCGGACTGCAGGGGCACGATACCTGAAGAGCGGAAGGGTACGGTAGTTCGGTGGGTCAGATTACGGTAGATACTCACCCTCGGAGCGCTGCTTGATGTCGGCGTCGATGTCCTTGCCGCCCTGGAATGTACGGTAGTGTTGCGGTAGTCTGGTACCAGGTTACGGTGGTCCGGTATCCGGTTCCAGGTTACGGTAGGAGGGTTACGGTACTCACCGTGACATGGGGCAGGACATCGCGGACTTTGAGGAAGCCTCCAGTTCCTCGCTGCGTGGCGAACTTGTTCTGGCCCGAGTACCAGGGCGTGATCTCGGTTCCCTTGCGCGCGAGGTCCTCGCTGGAAATGAGCGGGGTTACGGTAGCCGAGTGCGGTAGGTCAAGACGCACCTGAATCCGGCATACTCGATCTCGGTCGTTGCCTGGCGCACGGCGCCAACGCCGGGCGGCGCGCACATGCCCTGCTGCGACGCGAAAAGGTTCGTGCCTGACCTGCAGGAGGGTACGGTAGGTACTCGATTGTCTATCACGAACTGATTTCGTTTAAAAAATTGTTTTTTCTATAGCACCAGCGAGGTGATGGGATTACGGTAGATTGGGAAACGGCGGACACTCACTGGTAGCAGAGGATGCCGTGCGTGCGGCGGTCGTGCGGCATGCGGCCGCGGATCATCGGCACCTGGTTACGGTGGCCGCCCATCGAGACCTGCGAAGAGGAGAGGGTTACGGTAGGTCGGAGGGTCAGAATTAGGAGTTCGCCGAGTCAGACTTTAGTTCGGTGAATCAGATTCATGAGTTCTGTAGGTCAGACTCTCTAGTGCGCTGGGTCAGCTTCACGAGTTCGCCGGGTCAGCTCGCTTACCTCTCCGGCCTGGGACGCGTATCCGAAATCTCCGCACTGCTTGGGCAGGATCTTCTCGCCCTCCTTGTCCAGCACCGTCTCCCACTCCTTCTTGTACGCGATCTTGGGCACCTGAAAGCGCGGCGTGCGTGGTGTGGTGCGGGGCGCAGTTTAGTAAACGTCGTCTCCGATAGCACACCACTTACCTGCATGCGGTTGGCGCCCATGGGCGTCTCGCCCTTCTGCGACGCGTACTGGTTCGTGCCGCACTGTGTGCGCAGCACGTTCTCCGACTGACGATCGTGCTCGATAAAGCTGCAAAAATCGATAATTGAGAAGTTACCCATGACTACCGTATCGAAGCAGATAAAATTATCAATAGCAAATAATCGATAAACGACCCGGACTCAAAGCTACCGTAATCATAGCGAGGTACCGTACCCGAGCTTCTTGTCCTTGGTGACGTTCAGACGGGGCATGCCCAGGCCGGTCATGCCGCGTTGCGTCTCGAACTTGTTCGTTCCTGCCTGGAAAATCGATAATTACGTTATCGATCAAAAGGGTACGGTTGGGTACATTCAATCGGTAACTGGAGGTTACGGTAATCGATAATCAATCGATAACTGGTGTTTTACGGTATGTACGGTATACCTGCATGGACAGGAAGGTGTGGCCGCCCTTGAGCTGCTCGAGGTTCCACTTCTTGCGCGGAGCAGGAGTATCATCGTAGCCGTACTGTAGGAGAGGGGTTCGGTAGGTTGATTATTGAGTATTGATTTATTGATTTTCCTAATGATCTATCGGACTACTTCGGGTTTGATGGGTTTATCAGTTTAGCAAAGTAGTGATAATCGATTTCGCCGGCTGTCTACAATGCTGTGGCTTTACCGGAAAGAAGAATACGTTATATTTTTTTGAATTATCAATAATAGTTGCATTGATTTGACTTTCTATTGAGCGTTGCCAGTACGGAAAGTATAAGCGAGAAAAAATGTGACCGGGTAAATCCGAATCTCATGTCGAAACATCAATCAAGTGGAATAATCACACTTACATCGTCCGACATGCTTGCTCAGTTGACGGGGGAACAGAAGACAACTGGAGTAATGAGAGGGGCGCTCTTCCCCGGCTGAGTAGAAAGGGGGCGGAGCCTGCGGATTCCATGAATCCGGTTAGCGTCTCTTCAACGCCTCTTCTATCTCCCTAACCCCGCTTTCTCTGCGATCTCCCGGGATCTCAGAGGATCTAGGCAACGTGTTGTAACCCCTCGCGTAGAAGTGGCTGCGCAAATACAGGGGCCGTGAGGAGGTGTAGTCTCTCTTTATCCAGTGAGCTCTAGCCCACTCTGGCCGGCGAAAGAGTAGATGGTTGAGGAGATGAGATGAATAAGTGAGGGGGTGCGAGGAGGAGGTTAGCTGACTAGGAGCGAGGATAAGAAAAAGAGATGGATGGGTTAGAGCTATTTGTGAAGAGTTGAGACGATCCAAATGTTTTTCGAAAAGGATGTTTGAACTGCAAAGATACTTTTGAGGTCTTGTGATCTGGAGTTCGAAATGCGGTGAATCGTCTCTTCATTTCGCGTGCTCTCTCGTAGAGATTCTTCATGCCGTCAGCCCTACGTGTGTATGTGTGATCTATGGCTCATCTTGTTATCTTTTCGTGAAAAAGTATTGATCTACCGAAGCGATCATAAAGATCAAAGAACAAAAACAAGAGAACAGTGGTGATGCCATTTATGTTCAGTATTGAACGCATTTCAAGAGTAATCTACAAGCACTTTATCCATTAGTAGTTGCAGGGGGTAGGGTAAGACATCGATCGATAATTCGATGATCGGACAGTTATCGATCTCTTCTCTGCTCTGCTTGGGCAACTGTAATGAGCTACCGTAATCCTCGTATCGATTGGGGGCTACCGTAACCTTTAACTGGACTCTGGCTGGGAGGTGCTCAGTGGCTGCATGACGCCGCCTCCGCTGATTCCCTGCAAGAACCAGGTACCGTATTTCGGGTACCGTATCCTGGTACCGTATCTTGGTATCATAGTCGGGTATCGTATCCTGGTACCGTATCCCGGTACCGTACCTTGCACAGTCTCCAGACGAGGAAGAGGAGAAGAATGCGGAGGGCCATGAATAACACGTAGAGGACCATCCAATACCATGCTCCAATATCTGGAGTGTTTGAACGTTGATCTCTGATCTCTGGTCTCCCCAGCTCTGGTGAAACTTACAAAAGTATCCATATAGGCCGTATGTAAAATTGAAGCCGACTGCAAAATAGGCGATTTACACCGACACACACTATTCACCGGACCCCGGCCCGGCTCTGCAACTCACGAAAGTACAAGAAGGAGAGAACGAACAGAGAGCCGTAGTAGAACACCAGAAGGAACTGCAATTTAGTGGGCACTAATCGCCGGCTCTGGGAGCATTTCCCGGCTCTGAATAATTCCCGGCTCCCACCTCGCAGACGGCGGCCACGACGATGTGGCAGGTGCGGCCCTTGACGCAGCCCGACGCGAGGAAGCAGCACGCCATCACCTCCAGCACCATGAGGACCGCGTAGTAGATCTGCAATTTCCGGCTCCGGACGTCGACAATTCCCGGCTCCGGCGACTTTCCGGTTCTATTTGACACGGTACAGTCGAGAAGTGAGAATTTTCCCCAGCCCTGCGACTTCCCGGATACAAAGTGGCAGAGAGCCGGGAAATGGACGGCCCCTTACCCGGACTTCGAACCAGGACCACGTGTAGACTATGTGCAGAAAGTCGCAGATGCCCCAGACGGCGAAGAAGATGGAGAGAACGCGAGCGAGCAACTGAAATGGGTACGGTAGAGTTAGGGTAAGGTAGGGTAAGATAGGGTAAGGTAGGGTAAGGTAAGGCTTGACTAGGGTTACGCTAGGTTGATCCAGACTAGGGATACAATAGGTATACAGTAACGCTACGATATGCCCCAGACGGCGAAGAAGATGGAGAGAACGCGAGCGAGCAACTGAAATGGGTACGGTAGAGTTAGGGTAAGGTAGGGTAAGATAGGGTAAGGTAGGGTAAGGTAAGGCTTGACTAGGGTTACGCTAGGTTGATCCAGACTAGGGATACAATAGGTATACAGTAACGCTACGATATGCCCCAGACGGCGAAGAAGATGGAGAGAACGCGAGTGAGCAACTGGAATGGAGTGGAGGGAGGAGTACGGTAGGATTACGGTAGTACGGTGGGACTACGGTAAAGGTACGGTAGGGATACTGCAGAAGATTCGGTAAGGGTAGACTAAGGATACCGTAGGTCGATATAGGTTAGGAAAACGGTAGGTTGATGTAGACTAACAAGGATACAGTAGGGATGCGGTATCCCATTGATCTAGAAGAGGTATACGGTAAGACTGGGGGTACGGTAGTTCATCCGATCGGTCCCTTACATCATCGCGCAGCTTCGGGATGAGCGAGGTGTTGGCGGGCGCCTCGGACAGCGTGCCCTCGAACTTGAACACGTACATCCTGAGCGGAAGATTACGGTAGGAATACGGTAGGTATTCCGGGGTCCCGCACGGATCCTCGCGAGTACTGTAGTCGACATGCGGTAGCTACAGTACCCTCGCTGATCCGTGCGGGACCAAGCACCTCCTAAATATCGATTACCTGTTTTGAAGCGAGCGAGCGCGAGTGCGAACCAACCAGGCGGCGCGAGGCGTGAGCTGCGAAATGAAGCGAGCAATCGATCAATAAAGCGAATGTAAAGTGTAATAAGCCGATTATTAGGTTAGATAGTTCATTGAATAAGGAGACGAGCAATTTGCGAGTCATTATCTGTCTATAAAAGGTCTCGCTGTCCATTGTTCTCATCAGTCTTCAGTATGAGGGACCAGCTACTCGTCACGGGCCTTGTTGCCGCCGTGGCCTCGGGAGCAGTCTACGAGAAGGTACGACGGGGATTCCGGGGACCCAGGACCCTGGGTACCCAGTACCGTATATACCGTGCCCACTTGCAGGCGTGGCGGGAGAAGCGCGAGGCTCGCCGTTTCTTCGAGGACTTCCTCAAGGTGATTATCGCATCCGGATACCTACCATACCTTGGCTACCGTAACCATGATATATACCGTACCCTACCGTATCCCGTTGCAGGTTAAGCGGGATGGCATCCAAAAGCGCGCTGCGAGCTACGACTACACTACGGTAGGTCAAGGGGTGCTACAGTAACCCAAGGGCTACCGTATGCCAGTTACCGTTACCCTCTTTCCTACAGCCCGGCTACGACTACTACGGCTCCACTGGGCGCCCCTACTACACTCACGGATACGGCTACAATACGGTTCGAAAACCCGGCTACCGTATCCGGCTTATGGTAACCGTACTGATTCAGTACCCGCCCCCGGCGCCCAGTGCCTACGAGGGATCTGGATACGATTTCGAGGGATCCGGATACGACTACCCTACGGTACGGTAGGGTACGGTAGCCCTACAATATCGATTGCTGCAGCGCGACTATCCCCGGCCGACCGGACGCCCCCACTACGATGAAATTACGGTAGCCTGGATACCGTATCCGATGGTGCTAATATCGATTGTTGCAGCCCACGCCTCGCCCCTACAACACGTACGCGCCTGCGGCTCCGTCGGGCCGCCCGTACTACGGATCCGAGTATACGGTAGGGGTTACGATAGCTACCGTACCCTGAAATATCGATTGGTTCAGACGCCTCGCCCGTACCGTACCTACGCGCCTTCGGGACATGGTCCGACGCCCACTGGACGCCCCTACTACCACTCGGTTGGTTGGTTGGTTCCGTACCCGGGTACCGTACCAGGTAGTCTGGTACCATTCCTGGTAGTGTGGTACCGTTCCCAGGTACCGTTCCTGGTAGTGTGGTACCGTACCCTGGTACCGGACCTGGTAGTGTGGTGCCGTACCCTGGTACCGTTCCTGGCAGTTTAGTACCATACATGTGGTACCTTAAATGTACCTTACCCTGGTATCTTATGGTAATCTCTAACGATATCTATTTCTACAGGGCTCCACTCCTGACTACTACTACAGAAAGAAGCGTGACGCGAGCTACGACTTCGATTACAATACGGACATGGTAGGACTTGAAATCGGTATCGTGCACCTACCGTATTCATTGCAGACTCCGGGCTACGATAGCTACGAAGGTCCCAGTACGGTGCCTCCCTCATACGAGCGCGAATATAACCATGAGGGATCTGGATACGATTTCGAGGGATCCGGATACAACTATCCTACGGTACGATAGGATCTACCGTATCATTCGATACCGTAGGCTTACCATATCCATTACAGACTCCGGGCTACGATAGCTACGAGAACGATGCCTCTGAAGGTCCCAGTACGGTGCCTCCCTCGTACGAGCGTGACTATGACCACCGGACGGTAGGCTACCGTACCGTATCTACCGTATCCACCGTATCCATTGCAGTCGAGCTACGATGATGATTACACAGTTGGCCCCACCACCAGCTACCCTGAGGAAGTAGAGGAATCTGCAACGTCGGTGAGCTACCGTACCCACGATCGATGTCAGTTACCGTAATCATTGCAGACTCCGGACTACGACAGATACGAGTACGGTACCACTCCTCCTCCCTATCCCTACTACAACCCTTCGGAGGCTACCAGGGACTATCCCTCGTACGAGCGTGACTACTCGCAGGTGACGGTAAGCTACCGTAGTACCGACTACCGTATCTACCGTAATCCATGCAGTCGGGCTACGATGACTACAATTACAATACGCATATGAGCACTGTGGAACCCGAGCCGATGACTTATGAGACTCCTGTGACTCCCGATTACTACAGGGATTACGAGGTACCGTATGCCTACCGTACCATGCTCTCATATCGGCACCTACCGTATTCCTTTCCAGAAAGCCACTGAGGCGCCAGCGCCCGCTTTCGACACGTGGGCACCCATTGGCCCCACCGAGACCCCATCGTACCGCAATGATGACGAGGTGAGTGTTCTGTATGTACTAGAGTGCGCAATTCGGGTCGCCGTCTCTTCATTTTAAACACTCTCTTACCTCTCTGACCGGCGAGAGAGCATGTGAAATGAAGAGACGATTACTTTCGAACTCTACACTGTAATAGATCCCTATCCCCTTCGGTACCGTACGCTGTACCGTGTTCTGTGTTACTACCTCTGAGCACTACCGTATCTATATCGATGTCTACCGATCCTGATCGATATACCTACCCTAGTCGACACCTACCGTACTCCTACCGTACCCCAACCGTAACCCTTTCAGGAACCCGAGGCGCCCGGCCCCGCTCCCGTCGTCGGCGAATTCTTCAGCCTGGAGTCTGAGGAGGCTGCTGCCCCGGCGCCCCACCACCGCAAGGTACGGTAGGGTCCGACATGATCTTGGTACTGATTAGGATACTGTAGTGGTGATGAACACCGATTTGGGTCTTGATTTACGGTAATCGAATATTCATTTGCAGATTTCTGTGGGCATCACACTGGACATTGAGAAACGCTCGGCGGAGGGAGCGAAGGGTGCGGAAAGCGAGGAAAATAAAAGCGAGGAGACCCGCGCATGAGCGCACGATTCGTTGATAAAGTCTCTTCAAGATTCTGCTGATGTTTGGTCTTTTTATCGTGACGATGGGATTATGGATGGCCATTTCGATTATCGGATTTCGGATCGGACTGGTATTTTGGAGGGAAAAAAGAGGCATGATGTCGCCTCAAAATTCGTCTGCTCCTGTTCATCTTCCATATTCCATATTTCCTTATCCATATTCTATAGGCGGATCAGAATGAAGTTTGAGAAGGAGACTGATACGAGGTTGGTCAACTGAGAGAACAACTGTCGTGACCTCTCTCTGTCTTTCACTCTTCCCATATCATTCATCACGCTATCTTTGCAAGAACTTGTCTCTTCAATTCGCGTGCTCTCTCTCCTACTTATCTGAGCAAGATACCCGGAGGAGGAGGAAGAGAAGGGATGTGTGATGGCGATAGCGAGAACATGAGGACACTCAGAGATGCTCTGTTCCCGACTCACTTGCTCTCTGTTTCTGTACCTCTCGTGTTTTGTCATTGTAAGTAAACTAGCGTTTTGGTTGTAGCTGTGGGAGCGATGACAGACAACCAAGGACTCGTGGAGCAAGGCGGAATTAAGGGTAAAGGAGAAAAGGTGAGATAACTGTTTTTTGATCGAAAGCTGTATGAGATTAGTGGTCAAGCCATACGTGCCTGTAGCAAATCTCTCATCTCATCATTTAGCCTGCGAAATGAGAGAATCAGGGCAGCCACCAGACCGAACTAGCACAAGATTAGTGCTATTTATCAACACTTTGTTCCAGGGAAATTGCAAGATTCTTTTGATGGTTTCATTCTTTTGATGGTTTCTGTTGCGCTCGCAATAACAGGAGCAAAGATCTACTACACATGTCTGGTATGTATTTAGGATTTTCCATTCTGTTAGTTTTACGTTTTACTCGTCCTCTGCCCATCGATAAAACGGTGCATTTGAAAGAACACACCGATGGAACCTACGGAATCTTCCTAATCAACGGAATTGTTGATAAGGTAAGTTAATCTTTGATCATTCTGGAATTCAACTGGAAAAGCAAAATTGTCAACCATTTGCAGATGTGTTGAGGATCAGAATAATTTTTTTTTGCGATAAAAGCATTTGAATTAGGTTGCTAGAGGAAAGAGCATCGACAGAGTTGAAACAAATGCGATATCTTACAATTATTGAAAATGGGAGAGGCATCGATACTGATTTACTGATTTCGATACCGTCAATTCAATAATCAAGTATCGTTTCAGGTCTCCTACATGAAACCGGCGGATAACAGCGGAAAGATCAGGAAGGGCGAAGAGATTTTCACTGTAAATGGAGAAAAAATGGCCGGCTTGTCAGCTAAGAAGATCGAGAATATCTTCAGAAACGGTTATGGAGAAGTTGTGCTGGGAATCAGAACTAGAATGATTGAGGTCTGAATTACCTCTCTTTTTAATATCAACTATCTCATATCTCATAATTTGTTTGTTGTTGATAAATGTTGTTGATATTTTGTTCATAAAGTATTTTATTTGCAATTGAAACTTGAAGCGAGAGGAGTTTCAAAACTGCACATCGAGAACTTCTTTACATGACATGGATTACGAAATGGAATGGGCAACGACCTCTAGTGCCCTCTGACTGTGAGTATTTCACACGTACTCGTACTTAGCCTGCACCTCTTCCAACAATACATCAAATTCTCACTTTCATGAGTGGCCTCACTCGATGAATCTTCTGACTCTCTCACTTTCCCGCCGTCTCTCGCTTCTCTGACTATCGATGCAAGGAAATTATTCCCACCTCAATAAGGACCTGCCTGAATATAAGAAGGGGGTCGGACTAGTTACCTCACTCGTGATAAAGTTACAGCAACTATGGTTACAGCAACTATGGACCTCCTCGTTACAGCAACTATGGACAGCACAGATGCGGTGAGTAATCTCTATCAAATTTCTAATTTAGGGTTAGGACTTTTAGGATGAAGAATCCTCGAACAAACGTTATGATGATGCAAATTTATCAAGAATATCGACTAGTGATAGGACGAAGCCATATCAGAGCGCATTTATTAAATTTCAACCCCTTCAAATTCTAATTGAACCCTTTCTTTTTCAGTCCACCTTTCCCTTCTGGGAGTACATTCTCATATTTCTCGGAGTAGTGCTGATGATCTGCTTCTCACTGTACATTCTCTCAGTCTGTGTCACGATCCTCTGGGTTAGTTATTCTTCCAAATATATTTTGTTCTGAGTGACATCTCTAGTTGCCGAGCAATCTCGAGCTACAATTAATCAATGAACCTTCTCCGTTCATACGCCGATGCACTTTATTTCAGAGGAAATGGATGAAGTCCAGAAAGGATGATGCCTACAATAAAAGTGTTGCTGAATGGGAATTGAAGAAGCAGAGTCTTCGTCAAATCAACAGACACGGTCCACCACCTCGCACGAGACTAGGGACGGGCTTCCCTTCGTTCATGGTGGTGGATGAGACGGTGTTTGATTACTCGGTGAGAAATCTGGAAATCAAGTGGAACAGAATCACAGTTCATTTGTTTAGGACAAGAAGTTGAGTTAGATAATCGCCTTTTCATTTTACGTGCAAACTGATCACCGCGGCTGGGGATCACGTAAAAAAAATGAGACGATCATCTATATTTCGAACTTACGCATTCACAGATCGACGAGAGCGAGTCTTCCGTTGACGATGAGGGCAGTGAGGAGGCTAGATTGGGCTCGAACGATGAGGAAGAAGTCACGGACAATTCTGAGGAGAGAGAGAGCGAAGGCGATCACGACGAGGAGGAGGAGGAGGAGGAGGAGGAGGAGGAGGAGGAGGAGGAGGAGGTGGAGGAGGTGGCGCAAGTAATGGAGGATGAGAACGAGGATGAAGGTGGGTTCTCTGATTACATCAACTAGAAAATAGGTGAGAAGGACAAAATCGTGTCACTTCCAGACGAGGACGAAGATGAGATGGAAGGTCGACGTCAACCGGTGGAGATCGGTCAAGGATGGACCGATCTCATGTGGGGCGTGCTCTTCGGCATTTGATTCGAAGCGTAGAATTGGATAATTGAATGGTTCTTTCGATTACTCTGTGATATCATGTAGCCCACCTGAAGCAGTACTGAACCTTGCTATTGTTTTTCCTAAATCGTATGCCGAGTAAAGTGCAGGTAGTGTAGCATAGTGCAGTGCACAAATTTGTTATTGTCCATGCATCGTCCAACATGATGAGAGTTCCACGAACAAGTAGTGGCCGCTTCATTCGTTCTCACGACAAATTGGAGATGCGTGTAATAAAGTCAGAAAAAACGAGGAAATACATATTATTTTAAATTTTGTTTCTCGGGAATATATAGACAACTTTCCTTCTCACGCCATAATTATCGAAAAAGTTTAAATAAGCTATCATTCATGTAAACGCTAATTAGATACTTTGATAGAATATTTTGATTAGTCGGTCTCTAATTCACTGTAGCTGCACTAATGCTCTGATGCACTGTAGCTACGGATCTCCGGAATTGACTGTACTCTTTTCAAAATAGTTTAATAATGCCAGAGGCGCAACAAAATGGTTCATTTGTGGGGTAGATGCGTTTCTTCTTGCTTTCAAAACCTCGGCCCCGAATGTAGTGCGTCAGTGCTCATTTTCAATGGGGATATTTGGGAATTGGCTGAGAGGAGAGACTTGACGTATCTGCAACAGTCTTCATTGTTAATTTTCAGAGCAAATTTTCAGCTAAGGATGTAAAAAAGAAAAAAAAATTGAAAAAACAGACCTTCTGTAGGGCGGTATGTAGTACATGTTGATCATCGGGGAAGCAAGAGCGAAGAGACTGCTTAACTGGAAAGAATAAATCAACAAGTCTCCAAACGTGTTTCCGTTTCGTCTGTGCCCAATATAAATGCGAAAATTCACAATAAATATGGACTGATGTAGTGCCCTAGAGTGCACTATTCCAACGACGTCCAACAACCAGAAGGACGTGCCGATGTTGGAGGCGAGGGGAAGGAGCATCTGAGACATAATGGTATTCAGCGGAATTTCGTGAAGCCGCATCGCGTCCGTCAAATGCCGTTCACCAAATTCTATAGATCTGTTTACAACCGAATAAATGATCACAGTTGAATATTGAAAGAAATTGTTTGTGAAGGTACCTGAACTGTTAAAGATCGATAGATTTGCTGGTGCTTGTGGCGATCCTTGGCACTCTGCAATGAACATAATGGTGTTCATAAATCGGACTGAGATGATGGTACAATCTCAAATCAAACAATGATCAAGATAATGTCAACAAACCCGATTCCGAATACCGGCGAACAGCCTTGCCCGTATGATCAGAATAGAGTTGAATCCAATAACATAAGCAGCGAGGATGAAAAACACAGATCCTTTGCTTAGTAGGTTATCAGTGATTCCTGGAATTACGACTTATGATTCGCATATCGGTATGCCCATCCATTATATGATACCTCCAGTGAGATCAAATGCACTGAGTGGATGGTCACTGTGGAAGCCGGGCACTTTGTAGGACCCCGCCCGAAACAGGACGATCTGTAAAAACCAATATGATACGAACAGTGATGTCCACGATTCATGATATTCTGGAATAATTTCCCTTTTAACAGCAGCTCTGAATGCAGAGATGATAAGAAATGAGAATGAAAAGGAGTGAATACTCTGCGAGAAAAAGGTAGGCCAAAAATCGAAGAAGCACCGCTATTCTTACCCCATTCAGCACACCAAACAAAGCGATCGCTAGTCGCGAATAGAGCCAGATTGCGCTTGATTGCTGTTGTTGTTGAAAAGTGTTCTGAATTCAAAAATAGTATCATTGAGGGATATTTTTCACCACCTTCCATTTCAAACTCGCCCTTCGCAAAACCCATAACCGATAGGAAAATGATGCAACCAAGAGCAGAATTGATTGACCGAGAAACTCGGCGTGACATGCTGTATTTTTTTAAATTAATTAAATTTAAAAAAGTGAATTTACTGAAAATAAAATGACAGACGCGTTTGCTGATTAGTGTGCACGGACCGAGAAACAAAATAATCATTCGTCCTTTGAAATTTTGAATGCTAAAAATAAGTTATGACGAATCGTTCGAGAAGTTAGCAAAGTTACCTTCCAGAACACATAAAATTGCATAATGCCGACAGTAAATCAACAATTGCAATATTGAGTAAGAATAGAGAATAGGAATACAGCGTTTTCGGGGTTCTACAAAATTATATTCCTGATTGAGATATTCACAAAATCTTCTTACTTCCGCCTAATAATGTAAATGTAGAATACGTTAATAATTAATGCAGAGATGTCCAAAATCGACAATAAAATGACTTGAAAGTAGTCGTTAGCATCGTACATGCTCACTAACTGGATGCATAGATGACAACCATTGAGGAATAAAGCCGGTCCAACAAACGAGAGAGTACGCAAAATGAAGAGAAGCTCATTTGTCATCACTACTGACTTATCTATGAGTATTCCCTCAAGAGTTGTTCGGAACACTCATTAGAATTTTATCTCACAGTAACCTTTTGCGATTTCAATGATTCTCGATGTAATCAAAAATCGAAGACAATGCTTTGTAAAGTGCAGTGTACTTCGATAAGAAAATGGAAAAATTGAATTTTTTGCACTTCTATTGATGAAGAAATATAAACATTTTATCTCGCTTGCCTTTTTCTTCCCATTTGAGCGCACAATAGCAGAAATTAGTCATCGATGGGAAAATCATGCTCACATTTGAGATTTTCGCGCTATAAAAGGGAAGGAAGAACGGGGAGATTCATCCGTTTCTTCTTCTCCGATGCTCTTACGCTTCTCTATCGTCGTTCTTTTTTCCGCGTCTGCGGTGGTGTTGGTGAGGAATATTTTATCTGATTTCAAATGTACAAGTCTGCGTGCATTAGGGTTGATCATTTGGAATTCAGATTTTCCGAAATATTGATTCAATTATCTTCACTTTTTTCCGGAAAAAGATTCGAACAATGGATCTTTCTTTGTTCGAGTTCGACTATTTTCCCGGATAAGTGGGGATAATTGAATTATTTTTTTTTCTCGGAATTTTCGAAATCCGCTCCGTTTCATTTACCCTAGTATTCACCACCTCTTCTCTCGGGACTACCCCTGAAGGGCAAGATACATTTTTCCATGAAGAAGTACTGCTCGAAATGTACAATAATTTCTTCAATCCTCTCCTTAGAGTGGATTTAATAAAAAAAATTATGAAGGTCAACATTCGCCTGTTTCAGCTCGCACGCGCGATGGAAACGACCACTGAAACCCCGATGGTGCAATGCTTCGACTCTATCTACGAGTGCTACCCAGGTAAGGGGGCTGTACGAAGGTTGAAATTGCCAGAGAAATCCTGCCGTCATGGGACACGTTTTACTCCGGGACTTGATTTGTAACGCTTGTACACGCAAATACACACACATACAGCCAAAAAACATGAAACAGCAAATGATGTCCCAATACCCCTAAACTGCTGGACATAGCATATACTCTACATTCTTCAAACGACTAGGCAACCCTAACCTCTAGGTAAGGAATGGACCACCTTGTGATTGAGGTTAAGGTTACGTAGTGGATGGCCCAAGTTTAATGTGGTCAACGTGAATAATCATCAATTTCTCACAGGCCAGCAGTGCTGTCCAAACAATGAGGGAACCTACACTTGCTGGCATTACAACGGCACCTGCTGCGGCTTGCACTACAACTGCCGCCCGGAATTCGAGTGAGTTTAACGGGGTGCGTATCGCCGCGTATGCGTTGCGGTCGCGTCGCGGCTCAACACAAAATTCTCAATTTGTTTCCTCTTTCGCAAATCGCTGATAAAGAGAGAAAGAGAGTATGCGAAATAAAGATTACCAGTATTTCGCATTTTTGATACACTAATTCATTCAGCTGTAAAGAGAGCGAGGACGATGGAGAGTTGTACTGCTATTGGCGTGTGAGTAATATTACATTTTTTTACAAAGCATCAAAATTTATCGTTCCGCGCGTAACAAATAAAAAAGATTAGCTCCGTGCCCGAATTTATTAGTACCTGTTACACCCTTTTTAATTTGTGATAAGCTCGGATGAGAAGAGCGTGTGCAAAATTGGAAGCTGTGGAAGCCCCTCAACCTTTCCCAGTATCGACATATGATTTTTGCATTCTACGCGTAACTGTCCGTTGACGAATGTTTGCACTAGGGGGGCAGGAAGAGGTCGGAAGGAGGCTTACCTCCTACCCCTTCCATCCTCCCGGGGGGAATCGATAGCTCGCTTACCAGCACATTTTGTTTGCTGACAATGAGCTTTTCAAACGCACGGTACCTCCAGTTTGAAAATCAATGAACGATTGCCCGTTTTTCTTAATCCACTGATCATTTTTCCAGGATCCATATATGAGATCAAGCCGAAGTCTAAATGAACAAAAGGGAAACAGCGTGAACTGCCAATGGACACGGAAAAGGATAGCCACCCGGCCATAAAGAGACGTTGATCTTTGATCTTTCATTGTTGAAGCAATTGCATAAATGATTTACTCATCTATGCTATCGACCACTGATTTAACAATTTAAAAACATTAGCGAAATTACTACAACAAGGAAAAATATCGTACCTCAGGATCAGAAACTAGAAATAATTTCAATAATCCTATTCTGTTATTCATTCATCTCACTAATTGTCTCATTTCCATTTCATCTTCCCTCTTTCTTCTCCTCTCCTCCATCCTCTCCCTCACTTCACACTCTACGATGCTCTCATCTCTTCTTTTTCCATTTAATCTTCCATCTTCGCTCGGTTCTTCGCTCCCTCCTCCTCATCTCGCTCGCCCTCACTGCGGTAAGTCACCCCAGCCCGTTACCGTATCCCACCTTCAGTACCGTTGCGGTTTTTCCATTTCCATTTCCAACCGTATCCAACCTTGACCACCGTACCTACTTTGCTGTCGTACCGTATCCCTCTTAAATACCGTACCCTCTCGTCACGATGTGTCAATAGATTGTTTTCGTGTTTACCGTATCATACCATCAATATCGTACCCACAGGTCAATCGATTCCATCCGTCCATTACAGTATCCGTTGAATACCGTACCCACTCATCGTTATGGAATTAATCGATATTCTCCGTATTCAAGCGGATAGCATTCATTCAATACCGTACCCACAGGACAATAGTTTTCATCCTTCCATTACCGTATCCCACACTCAATATCTACCGTACCCACTTGCGGACAATCGATTGCTCAAGCGTTCCCGTTCGAACATGCATTGTCCTTTTCCCGAGCGGCATTTTGCTTTTTTTGTTAGCAATCTTGAATCACCGCCTCGTTCTTTCGAAAACAATGGTGATTTATCAAGCGCCTGCACACTCTGACGCTCTGATTGAGGGGAGATAAGACTCCTACCTTTTTCTCTCTTTCTTTGCCTGGCCCACAAGAGGCTATGTGGAGTAGTGATGCCAGCGACATTTCTGTTACTTAATGAGGTCTTTTGGAGAGAGAGAAACACATTGGACACTTTAAAATGGCTGAGGAGCCGCGATTTTTCAGTCTCCACGTTCCTGGTCTATTGCCACCTGTTAAAATGAAGAATTCGACTCTTCATTCCGCGTCTCACAGGGTGTATATGGGGGGGGGGGGGAAGCGAATATGGTGAGTGAATAGCCGGAGTCATCCGGCAGCCCAACTAGCCTAGTTTTTTTGCATTCCCAGAGTAAACCCCCATGGGGTATAATAGCCCGTTCGCGTAAGAATCGGACAAATTGGGAGAAGTTCGGCACAGTCAAAAAATGTCGATTCTCTCAAACTTTAGCTATAGGGGTTTTTCAGGGTGCTGAAAACGATGGGCATATTTGTTTTTGTCGTCGAGCCTCCGTTGGCTCCAGACGATATTCTGGGTAGGGTTCATGATCAAGAGGCAAAATAATCACGAAAAATTGATAACTTAGGAATTATGTATAGGAATTATGTATGATATACCCTATTTGTTACGTCCGCATTTCTTTCTCGTGGGCACTCACATACACACGTATATTTTCCTACAGGCCAGCAGTGCTGTCCCAATGAAATCGGCGAATACACTTGCTGGCGCTATAACGCGGACTCAAACTTAACTGCCGTACCGGTCAAGAGTGCGTTCATTCAAAGGAGTGTGCAACTCATGCGTCGCGGTCACGTCGCGGCTCAAACTATCTTTTGTTGCTTCTTCTTGATTACGAACTGGTGGCTTGCAGCTGAATGGCCGATCTAACGAATAGCGCGTTTGTCGATGTTTAGGGCTTACTTTTTTGACTATTTTAAAATCAAATCAAGAAGTGCCGAGATCTCTAATGGGAAAAGAGAAAGACTAAAAAATCGTAGGATCGAGCTTTGGAAGTCATCATTTAAAAATGCCAACAGATAGATACAAATATAGATTTTTGAAATTGCCTCTTCAATCAATCGAAGGCATGACAAAACGGCAACGGCAAAACGGCAACCGACAAAAAGGCAATAGGTCCTAAGTTTGTCCAAATGCATCCTTCCGTATTCAGATATTTCCCATTATACTCCTTGTGAGCTCCTCTACGCATTGTGCCACTGATATTTGATCTTTCCTCACCGTCAAAACGGCAACGATCCATACTTTGTTGCTGACGTTTTGTCGTTGCCTTTTTGCCGTTTTGTCATACCCCCCTATTTTCTCATGATTGAGATATTTTTCAATTTGACCAATGACCCTGATGGACGGGCGAGAGAGCACGCGAAATGAGGAGAGTTCTATTGCATTTAGATAATTTTTTCAGGTGTCTCGAGGACGATAAAGGATTGAGAATTCATCGTGAGTAAATGATTGGTCTAAGTTCTCAAAAAGTCTTTCCGTAAGGATATCGCTTTGGGGGGGGGGGGGCGGCGATCCCGGCAACTTCGATATAAATAATGAGCTCATTTTCAGCTCGAGGAGATTCGGGAGTCTCAGGTCAAATACGTGCCAATTAGTCAACACAGCATACCGGAAAGATACGAGAAAGTTGCCTTCCCATCGAGAATGGCCTATCAAAAGCGAGAAATCGATGAACAAAAGAGTTTCCCAGCGATAATCAGAGACAGTCATATTAATTGATGGACATGATAAATGATTGCATGACTATTGGTGATGTCCCAAAATATCAACCAATTATGAACGTGAAAATGAGTTTGTGTGAATCAACAATCAATATTTTGAATTTTACACGAGTTCAATGACCAATTTCTGTTAAGGCTCATACAATGACTAACTCATTTTTTGGCCAGCAAAGCAAAACACTCTCGTGTTTCGCACTGATATTGACAACACTATCACAAAATAGTGATTTGAAATTCTCTAAAATTATACACTCGTGTTAACAAATTTAAGTTGACGGGCACGATGAATGATTGCACTATTTTGAAAAATGGTGTGACACTGAATCGTATGCATGGGATAAGCCTCTTGACAACTTGTAAAGTGGTGAAATGAACACTCATGGGAGGGAAGAGTACGGGAAAGAAGAAAAATATCTTGACGCTGAAGTCAAGAAGAGTCCAAGTCTTTGAATACCTTTTGTGTTATCTTACGTGGTAAGGAAGTATCGTACCGAATGAAAATTTCGGTACGAATCGCGAAAAATTGGCAAAAATTGGCAATTTTTGGTTACTTTTTCCAGTGAATCGTTCAAAACACAATTTCCTGAGACGTCTTTGGGCTTGTTCGATGCGCCGTCGCGTACTCTATCACTTCTTATTATTAAAAATAGATAAATAACTTTAGAAAAGCACGAAAATAATTAAAAATGATATGCTATCATTACTGTGGTTAGCAGAAATTTCCAAATTTTTGCAAACTACAAACTACAAATGCTAACCACCGTAATGATACAATGTCTTTTTTAATGATTTTCATGACTTTTTAAGGTTATTTAGTTATTTTTAATAATGAAAAACTGTAGAGAACGCTACGGCGCGTCGAACAAGCCCTAAGACGGCTCAGGAAATTGTGTTTTGAACGATATTTTCAAAAGTAACCAAAAATTGCCAATTTTTGCTAATTTTTTGCGATTCGTACCACAATTTTCATTCGGTACGATATATTGTTTTTCAATGTTGATGATGCAAGGTTGATGATGTTTGATACTGTTTGCAATTATTTTTCCAATGAATCATCGATGGGAAAGACATGCACAAACTGGAGTTTTCGTGCTATAAAAAAAGAAGGAAGATTACTAAATTCATTCGTTTATTTTATTTTATTATAATCTGTATTTCTTTATTTCAGATGTTCTTACGCATTTCTATGTTCGTTCTTCTATCTACTTCTGTGGTACTGGTGAGAATGATTAGCACTTACCCCTTGCATAACAAGTGAATGCGACAAAAATAATGGAGAGCTCAACCCAATGGAAATCTTTGATGGCAATGCAAATAATTTTTTTTTCAAAAAAATAATTCAATGAAACACAAATAGTCGTCGCTTTCAGTTCGTTCAAGCTCGCTCTGGATATCTCCAGTGCGGCCCAAGTGATTCCCTTTTCTACTGTTATGCAGGTACATGGGAGAAATGATGAATAGGTTCGAAGAAGAGATTAGGGCCTCCTTAGTCCGGACTGAATTCCATTTTTCCCAATTCATTTGAAACCATTTATCAAGAGTAAGAACAGACTTCTTGCTTGTTTCTGAAAAGTGAATCCAACCGTTCGCATGACTGAATTAGATTTTATTAATATTGACTTTACAGGCCAGCAGTGCTGTCCCAACGAAATCGGTGAATACACTTGCTGGAGGTATAAAGGAACTTGCTGCGGTCTCGAAAAAAATTGCCGTCCTGATCAAGAGTGAGTTTGTCGACCATGACTGGGCAATGTATAGAAAGCGGTACGAAATACGGGAAATTGTCTCTCCATTTTACACATTCAAAAAAGCATGCGAAATGGAGAAACGATTATCCGCATTTCGAGATCTAGAAAGCGGTGAACCATATCTCAATTTGAATAGGTGTGAATAGGATTAATTTCGAAAAAAAAAACCTATTTTAGCTCGATAATTTTGATTTGATATGTCCAATGAAGTCAGCATTCAAAATTCGCTTTGAGAATACAATTTATTTGTTAGCTGGAACAGTTTCATATATTGCGAGACTCTTTATGCGCTCTTGCAGATGTCTCGAGGATGATAAGGGTAAATATTGCCTGAAGAGCGAATTCGTCGTGAGTCATTAATTATTAACTTTTGACTATTTATTTATTTATATCGTTTTAGAAAGTTAATAACTTTGTGTTTCATATAAATATTACCATAACCTGACACTTGCTCACGAAGCTTTTAACTCTTACTCTAACGAGCTCATTTCAAGCCACGTTCGGCGTTAAAGAAGGGGAGACACGAATCGCGCCGATATGCAAAGTGAGGCGGAGCGCTCTCCTCATTTTGCATGCTCTCTAGCTCGTTGCCTGCGCTTCAGGATGACTTAGCAATCAGCCAATCGAGTATATCTCGGTTTAGACGAAAATTGAAAACATGGGAGTTTCGAAAGCGTTATGGGGTGCTCATGCCACACCGTCTGACATCGAGAACTCAGTTAGCCAGACATTCGTGCCCCTCCCCCTTTAATGTTAGATACCCGAACCTAGCGTTATCGTACGATTGCAGCTAATATCGCTTGACGTCGATACACATTTACCTTTTGATATACATTTTAAACGAGCTCATTCCAGACCGATGAGCATCGGAATTTCAAGCCCAGATATCCAATCGCACAGGAAGAAGAAGAAGGATATAAAGCAGGAGTAAACTTCCCGGCACGGCTCATGTCGTAAATTCAATACAGAGAATTTCCCTGCAACAAACAAAGACTTCGTTGTTAAACAATAGATTCACAGGGCACGATAAATGATTGCATGATCGCGCCTCTGATGTGTAGACAGGCCAGACAACTACTTAAAGTATTAATTTTGTTACGAATGTGAGCGAGAGTATTATAAATAAAGGGTGAGTGAGGGGGTTCGCTCAGAACTTCTCTGTCGCACTCAACTCACACCTGGCCGTCTTCTCCTGAGTGACGGCGATAGTCCTCTAGAGTGCGTAGGTCGTCGTCTCTACACCTTTTCTCACCGGTCTGAGAGGCGAGAGTGTGTGCGAAATAAAAAGACGGTGACCAGTATTGCGCAGTCTAGTGTCTTCTCGATGAGCGGCAGGACGAGCGTTCCATTGTGGTTGCGAGTAGAGTTCGAAATACGGGAAATTGTCTCTTCATTTCACGCGCTCTCTCACCGGTCAGAGAGGCGAGAGAGTGTCATTGCAATGCACTTTGCTCTTGTTACTTTTCATAGAGGATCACCCTGACTAGTTTTACAATGGAGGTGAAAATTGGAAAAAAAACATACTTTTTTCATAACAACTCCATCACTCCTTCATCCAGCCAATTCCTCGCTGAAATTGCGGGCGGGATCAGTTGAGAAGAAGATCGAGGATAATCTCATTTGAAACGGATCAGATTTTTGATGTGTACCCTAATAAATTATTTTCTGGTTATTTGTTCGGTGAAACGCTCACAATTGGCAACTGTTACTAAAATTACGAAGAAAACACTAATAAAAATACAAAAAAGTGGATAGTTCAATCACTCTGACTAATTGATTTTAGTACTCAGCGATTTCTAGTTATTACTAACTGTTTGCGCAAATTAAGAAACTCGTTTACGGAAATTTTTCGGAACAAATTGTTTTCCAATCAATGTCCAAGAAAAATAGATACAATTGTTATCGCTCCGTCACATTCATCATCTAACCATTAACAGAAGAGCTATGGATGGTCTCTTATTCTTTTTGGCGATCCGTTTTTAAACGCTAAAAATCGTTTTTATGTGTCATGCAAGCTCCGTTTCTTGGACGAATCGCATTCCTCCTCGAGAAAGATAGAAAATGATGAACACAAAATAGAATTTCTCCGAAAAAATGTCAATGATGAAGTTGGCATTCCTTCACCCCCGTAAACTTTCTTCAAATAGGGAAATGATGCGAAAAATGCGATAAAATGCTCGTGATCAGCGAATGTCACGTAAGTTTGGGCAATATTAAAGGAATTGAAAAAAATAGAATAAATCACATTCACCAAAATGTTCGCCCACTTCTCACTTCTCTTCATTGCTGTTACCATGGTTCGTCCCCTGGATAGCATTAGAGTGGGAAATATGTGCGCGCTCTTACCATTCCATACACTCTTTCGTAATTCGAGCGAGCGACACAGCTGGTGGAACTGAAAAATGAATCATACCTGCGAAAAGAAGCGCTCGTGTACTGATTAACCTCACATGTCGTTTTCACCCACTAGCTTCTACAAATGACCTACAATGATTTTTTACAGCTCGCAGTTTCCGCCGACTTCTGCCCCGATCACGAATCGTACTGCCCGGAACGTAAATATTTTAATAACTAATTTTTTTAAATTTTAATAACTAATTTAATTATATTTAAACTAATTTCCTGCAGCCACTACTTGTTGTGCCACTTCTGCGACGGAATTCGGTTGCTGTCCGGGATCACAAGCGGTCTGCTGTACGGATTACTCCGGTTGCTGTCCTCACGGATACTCGTAAGTACAGTTACCGGTTCGAGATCGGTTTCATGATTACGGCGCAAGAAAGGCGATATGTAAAGAGGGTACATAGCGCCCCTCTCTCGCAGTATTGCCGATTCCGACCCTGCAACCCTACTCGAAAGGGGACATTTTTGTGTAAACAAGTCTTTCCGTGGCACGTCGGATCAGCTCTATTTCGAACAATGTTATCCGACATTTTGCTCTGATTTCTCTTTATTTATGATGTTCCAGGTGCGGCGAGGGCGATCAATGCTTAATAAATGACGTGAGTAGAATACATAATTTTATTATCCTTTACTATTCGATAGCATCACAACCGCTCTCTTTTCGGATCTTTATACTTGCTTCAATAGAATGTTTTCCGCGTGAGCAATTTGCCACATTTAGAAGGCCAACTCGACGACGGTTCGCAAGATGACTCCCACGCCGAGAGGATAATCATCTGCCCATCACATTTCATTGTACACACTATCCAAATATCCAAATAAAACATTTCCATACCATACTTTCCAGCTTACATTTTCGGACATAAAAGACCAAAGTATAAAAAGGAATAAAAACAAATTCAAACAGATCAAATGATGAAGGGAACTCACACAATGAGAGGATAATCCGCGAAATCGGATCGCATTTACCACTATTGAAGTATCCAAACAAACTATTCTCCGAACATTCGATATCGTTTGCTCGCACGCACTGAGCCATTGTTCTTGGCGATTCATTCATTTATCTTACTTTGTCACCACTGTTTGCAAAATATTCAGAACCTTACTCGACACCCTATCAATGAGTCAAGTGATGACTAGATCTTTCAAACTGGAGAACATGCCTCTTCAGTATGCACAATCACTCACACTCATACTTTCGAGATATTTCTACTTGTCATGTGTAGTCATACTGATGTACTAGTGACGGTCTCGCAAAGTTGATATACCAAGTTGATACGCAAAGTTGATACCAGTAGAAAAGGGAATAAAGTTCAGTTCTCTTCACCAGATGTGTGGTGGGGGAAATCGGACTTAATTTCAACCGGTACTTTCCAGTCAAGTATGCACACTGCAATTCAACTTCTGATCTTCAGCATTTATCTCATTGCGGTAGGTGCATAATCTTCACTTGTCGTAGTTGGATGATTTCCCAAATTTAGGCCTCCTACGCGACTCCACAAGAGAACTCGGCCTGTCCTGATCCTTCGTATTCGTGTCCCGGGAGTAAGTTGCATGATCTCGCCAATACCCGAATCATATCGGAATATGAATGAATCTGAAACCTCATCGTATAAGATGTATATAATACCGCTTCTAACCGTAATCCAGTCGACACCTGCTGCAAGAACACAGCTGACCAGTGGGCGTGCTGCGGGATTGCATCGGCAGTCTGCTGCGAGGATCGGCTGCACTGCTGTCCGGCCGGAACCCAGTATGTTTATCTACCGTTATTTTATAATTTGAATGCCGTGAAAGTTCTTGCGGTCTTTTGGATCGACTGCAAGAATGTGATTGATTTGTTTTTGTAGATCACAGATAATGAAAAAAATACAAATTCGCTGCAAATTGTAACATATTCCAGGTGCGGCGTCGGCGGTTGCATTCACGGCTGGGTAATTTTTTAATTTTTTTCTCGAAAATCGGGGATTCTCGATTCTATAACTTCCATAACGCATCTCAGGCCAACGCAACCATGGTCAAGATGCCCGCCGCCAAAGCTACCGTTCCCAATCCTAACGGATTGTCCGGTTCGGCATCTATTGTACCAGCCATACATCGTCCCTCCGCCAACTCGGTCTGCCCCGATCTCGCATATTCGTGTCCCGGAAGTAGGTGTGAACCTCTCAACCTAGGCTACCTATCGATTATTTTGTTTCGCTCATAGCAAGTCTAGAATTTCCGAATACGGATGTGCCTCTCTGCATGTCACATATGACTGATAAGAAAACGCATGAAGCGAAGAAACAATTCTAGCCCACACGTGTTGCATGGGCGAGGATAGTCGCTGGAAGTGCTGCGATCTCGACACTCCAGGAGTGTGCTGTGCTGATAGACAGCATTGCTGTCCGGCTGGCACAATGTCAGGTTTTGCTTATGGACATATACATCGTCGCAAATATAGGTCGCAAAATATGTGCTTTTTCAGAAAAATACAACATAAGACTTACAAAATTGCAGGTGCGGAGCTAGCGGCTGCAGTCGTAAAACTGCTTATGTAAGTGATTTAGTATTATTGTTATTATTTTGTATCAATTGTTTTAATTTAATTGTTTTATTCAGGGCGAATTCATGACCATCGCTCCATTCCATGTACGAATTGCCGCGACGAAATCGGAGAAGGCTACACCGTGAGATAAATCAACGATGAATTGTCCCTCATGTGCATATTATCGATCGCTCGACATTCCTACGAATAAATGGATTTCATGGTGTACGAAGTCGTTCTCTAATTGGTAGATCGGAGGGAACTTCATGTTTTTTGAACAGGCAACAACCGCTCTAAATGAGTTAGTGGTGGAAAATTTTGATACGTATGGATCACACACGTATGGACGTATGGATCACGAGTTCAGAAAGGGAGACCAACAACGACTAAAGCGAAGTTCTTCGTTGCATCATAATGGTTATTCCATTGTGATCTACGCATTGTAACTGATCACTATCGTTTATCTCAATGTTAGTTATTGTTTTTTTGGGAGAGTTCCCTAGTATCTTCACGAGTAGTCTTCTTCGTTCCAAACGTACCACTGACCGGGTTGTGCGACCCTGAAATGCCAATTCGATAGGGGAACGAGGTCAAGCTTTCTCATTAAGCACCCGACAGATCAAGTTTTAGTTCTAATACAAATTTAAAACGTGGGAGTTTCGAGTGGTATGGGGAAACCTGACATGGATGACTATTCGCTCGCCTTTTTTTTGCTGATATCTCATCCCTCTGTCGCGGTAGAGTGTGCAAACGCAACTGTTGTAGAGTACGCAATACGGATTGCCGACTCTTCATTTCGCACACTCTCTCGCCATCTCACTGGTCGAGAGAGTGTGTGAAAGGAAGAGACGGCGACCAGTGTTGCGCAATCGAATTTGCAGCATGTGCTCACCTCTCCGGAATCTCCCTTCCGATGCGAGCAGTCTCACTATAAATGCAGCCGTTCTCAGTCCACTTCTTGAAGGATTGACGCCAACGAGGCTCTTTGGCAAGGACGCTTAAATATTAAACCATATATATAATTATAAATATTTTACAATTAAAAAACACCGATGAATGTGCATTGGTCCACGTTCGCGAGATTCGTCGGGGAGAATTATTGCTATATTTAAAACTGGAAAAATAGGAAAACAAACCGTCTGAAGATATGAGCTATCTCAGCATCGGCCTCGTACGTGTCCTTGCAAAAGAACTTACACACAGTCAAGAACTCTGAAAAAAAACATTGATAATCACAAAAAATTATATATAAATAATAAATATTTTGAAATTTTCATTGATATGTGCATCCTAGGGATCTCATTCCGGATCGGAAGAATCGAATCGGATCGGAGGAGATCGGAGAAGTTGAATGGAGGGATCGGAATTCCGTTATCTTTCTGAAGAATTACGGAATTCCTTAATAAAACGGAATGGTTGAAACTCATCCATTTTTCCCTTTCTCTGAGGCGGATCGGTCACCTCATATCGAATGCGGAAGAATGAGCAATCATTCGGTAATCCGAGCAAAGAGTGAGGCGATCCGACCGCATTACGGAATGATTGTAAAGAGGAATGAGAGAGGCGTTTTTTTCCGTTTTCCATTTAGACAACCGTTGTGCATCCCTATAGTTCAGGACATTGATCCATAAATGGTCTTGTGATTAGGAATTGTAGAATGTAAAAATGAAGAATCCGTCTCTTCATTCCTCTTTGTATCTCATTGGTTAGAGTGGTGAGAGCGCATGTGGAATGACGAGACGAACTCGGTAATTCTCTGTTTTTTGGCCCAGTCATTGCTCGCAGAGTATTCCTTCCTTAACATTTTCATTCCCCACCCCTCCACATTCGGAGCTGTTGTTGTCTGGGCCAAAAAACAGAGAAGTTCCACGAACTCTTTGTTGTGACAACCCTAATTGTGCTCATACCATAGTCCAGCATTTTCCGCAGCGCACTTTCGCATTCGATACCGTAGCTCAGAAGATCCAATGCTATCGATGGCACTAAATTTAAAAATAAATATAATAATGAGTTTTTAACAACTCGTTCGATGATTGCAACAAAGATTCGTCGTAAATTCAATCATGAACTCTTTTAGCACTTCTTAGATCACTCTTAAATCGCATAGTCTAAAAGTCGTAACCTAGTGTGACTAAGATAGTTTTCCACTAAAGTACTGACTTGTGCTGTCGCAGATTCCAGTCCTTTCTGTCGTCTTCCAGTGCTCTCGCAATCTCTCAGCGACATTCCGCAGTAATTCATGATTCTAAAGTCAACATAGTTATATTAAATGTATTTATTATTACAAATTATATTACTCAAGAACATTATTTCTTTTTTTTGTCATACGGATTATGTAAAACAATCTTGGAGTCTACTTTATTGTTAGGTAAACAATAAAGAAAAAAATCTCACCCAGCTGATAACACTTGCATACTCGTGAAAATTCGTCACCCACGCCAGCGCCGAGAAATCCATGCTTGCCTGCGCAAGGAATAGTGAAATAAAAATGCCCAATTTCAGCAGCCAATTAACTATTTTAGGTTTCTGGTGCTTTGGATGCTGATGAACGAACGACGAGGCTCTAACCAAGCATCAATATCCCTATTACTTTTTTTTCTGTGTACCACCTTGGACCTGAGGGGGTCGAATTTGAAAATCAAAAATAACAACAATAACAAGCCAAGGATGCTCACAAACGCTTTCTGCAGGCGTGGGTAGTGGAGGATGCACAGACGGGCTCGCTGGATCGCATGCGCACTCGAGAGAATGCCAGCGAGAGTCATCGCACAGCTACTGAAAATCAAAGATTAGCGATGAAAGATCAGTAACGAACTCATGCGCATTTCCTTTTGTCCCATCGCAGATGAAATCGAGGAGATATGGTATCCAGCATGCGCTTGCGAGCGCGATTTCGATCACGCAAGAAGGCTGAAAAAAATCAAAAAGTAGGATTCATTGATAATTTAGGTACAATTTCTGGGACAACACTCGCAACTTCTCTTTTTTTTGGCTCGGACTACAACAACTCTGATTGTGAATGGGGTAGGGAATGAGAGTGATAGGGAAGGAATAATCTGCGAGAAAAAACTGGGTCAAAACAGAGAAGTGCCCAATACTCAATCAGGCTTTCCTGCTAGAATTCTAACACCAGTTGTTCGCAAGAAACGTTGACAAGACGATGGAGCTCCGCCGAAATTTATAGACGACTCCATAAAGATATCCACTAGGGTTGGCCAAACGAGGCTTGCGGGCTCGTAATAGGGAGAGGTCGCATTGCGGGCTCGCAACGATGGAGAGAGCGTAGGGGGAGGATTGCGAGCCCGCAATGCCTCGCACCGCCTCGCAACGAGATCAGAAGGCACTCTCTCCCTTTCACAAGCTCTCTCGCTGTGCTCTGCCCTTTCCATCTTATAACGATTCGGTGCGAGGCATTGCGGGCCCGCAATCCTCCCTCTCCTATTACGAGCCCGCAATATCGTTATCGTTTAGACAACCCTAATATCCACCCCTAGCGGTCAAAACAACTGTGATTTTTTCGTTGTTCTAAAGGCTAACCGTCCAATTCACAAATGCGATCAGCTCGATCGTCTTGAGAAGCAGAATCAGCGATTGATCTTAATAGATTCAAATTGATCTTTGATCTTCGATCTCCGTGACGCTGACCAGGGAGTGGCTTCACGGTCGTATGGAGGTCGAGAAACATGAGGCACGTGTTGACTATCCCCGCACACAGCTGGAAAATATTTTGCTCTGATAACAATAACACGAAGGAGTCCGAAGTTTGAAAGTGTGAACAAGGTGAGAGCGACCCTTCTCATTCTGAGACTCAATTACGATTAGCAAGTTTCGATTGGTATCTTTGATCTCTGACGAGCGTATCGCTAGCAAAGTGCGGTGAAGAAAGAAGTCTAATTCAATCAATTACACTCGATTGATAAAAGGGTGTCAAATATTGAAATGCGTCTTATTATAGGCGAAGAAGATCCCCACCGCTTTATTGTTTTCTTAAAAAGCTCACATCGGGATAATAGTCATGCTCGCCCCAGTCGTACATGATTTCGTGCAGCAAATGCAGCGCCGGATGGAGAAGCATGTGACTCTGAATGTCGATCTTTGATCTTTGATCTTAAAGGAGATCTCAAATACCTGATTCAGCAGTCCAAGGATCACAGCCATCTTTTCGGGTTCGTCCTTCAGCAGGTACCACCGACTTTCAGTGATCGCCTTCAGGAGCTCGCATCGTATCCTGAATGAGAATCATCATTGTGTGAATTTTGAATTATATTTTGAATTCGCACTCAAAATTTTCTCGAAATATTTAGTGCCGAAAGCCCCGATCATGTCACAACAGTACACGTGTCACAGGATTGAGTGATAACGAAAAAAAAAGATAATGTGATTTCGATTCAGGGGGTGCAATTGCAATTGTGCAACTGTTTGGCAGGCCACTGGGCCGGATGAGAACCTGGTGGATGAGGTGCAACTTACTGAGCTACATTTGAGGATATCTTGATAGAAAAAAACAGAAAGAATCACTTTTCATTTGTTTCTCGCACGAGTCTCTTTCGAATATTCTTGACTATGAAATGAGCGACCTGAAAATATTTACATCAACTTTTTAGATCTGTTTTGTCCTTCCTCTGCTCCATCCATTCATCGTTCCAAAACAGCCGTTTGCCCATTAAATCGGAACCGTTTGCGCATTAAATGTGATAAAAAATAATAATAAAATGGTCCTAATAAAAAATAGTAACTAGATTTATAGACTCATTCACCATTACTTGCCTTTTGCTCCATTGTATACTGTTTTTCGCGCCGAAATCGCGTCAGAATTCGAGTGGCGAATCGTTCTCTGAAACGAAAAAATATAATTCTTGAACCTACAAAATTATGAGACCTCCGAAAGTAAAGGAATGATCTTAATTTGAAAATTAGTACTCACTTTCTGGCACTCTTTTCGATACTCAATAAAGATAATAAATGACAAATAATCAATAGGAATTTTCAAATATCAATGCCACTCTATCGTTGCATTTTAATTAGTGATGTCCGTCATTCTGTGCGAGTTCTTACTAGTGAGCGCAATACGGATCTCTTTCACACACCTCTCAAACGGTAAAGCGTGGAGAGAGTATTGGTGAATAATGAAAAGACTGCGACCCGTTTTGCGCATTCCTCAGAGGGAAATAAGTCTACAATTTTTGTAAGTCTAAGGTCACGTTGAAAGACTTCAAAGTCTAATAGGCGAGGGGGTGGCATGCAATTAGACTTACTCATTGTCAGTCTTCCCTGGTGTCCCGACAGACTTATTTCCCAGTGAGCCATTAGTCGTGTCCGTCGTTCTGTGAGAGTACTCACCTATGGATAGGGGCCACAACGCAGATAGCCGTTTTTACACAAATGAGTCAAAAGTTAGCTCAAACTATCCCCCAAGGGCATGATAACATCATACTTTTTGCCGTTTGTCAATATCTTCTCTGGGAGCCGCGCTAGAGCCCGAGAAGTGCGCGCGCAATGCACTGGGAGAGAGAAGGGAAAGGCGAGACGAGAGGGAAAGGGGCGGAGCCTAATTAGCGTGTGTCTCTCTCCCTCCCCCCGCCCTCTCGCATGCCTCTCCCCGCCCAAAAAACACAAGCCCGGGAGCAATGCTAAAAATCTAATTTTTTCTCTAAAAATCCTAAAAAAATCCAATTAGTCAGAAAATTGCTGTCCGAGCAGAACTTTCAAACTGAAACATGTCAAAACAACCCATTCCCTTCGTTTATAAGCAAATTTGATCGTCTTAGCGATGTAATGTATTTCTCGGACAGTGCTCGATGGATAGGTAATGCTAACAGCTATCCATAGCACTTTAGAGCGAGTGATTTCGTTTAGAATGAAGCTTGTGTTTTTGTTTTCTCGCTTTTCGGCGAAATCGTGTCCGCACAAAGTGGGCGGAGCTTGTGGCCCCTACCTATGGACATCGGGAATTCGTCGGTCGAAGAGGATGGTATGTCGGTGGAGGCTCTGAATTAGAGTACGCAATACGGGTCGCCGTCTCTTCATTTCGCATACTCTCTCGCCCCTCTGACCGGTAAGAGAGTGTGCAAAATGAAGAGGCCATTTATTGCAAAGGCATTCCTACTCTGAATGATTTATATATCGTTTTTATAGTGAAATATAGGTTAGAACTACCAACTAACTCTTCTTAGGCGAATTGATGGGTAACAATAAAATGAAAAAAATACATTACGAGTATTTTTTCGGATCCTTCTTTTAGGGAACTATGAATTTGTACGATCTCTCTCCCGTTGTTGAGTTTCTTGCGATGTTTCTTCTCCCGTTTCGTCGATTCGGTCATTCTTCGATGAACTGTCAAGGGAAGTTTATCGGAGCGACCAGAGACCGGGCATGGCCTGAATGCCAATATTATTTTCCACGCGTAGCCGAGGAGGCTAGTGATCAATAGAGAAAAAATGCCGCCGTCCCTCCATTTCACGCACTCTCTCGCCACTCTGACCGGTGAGAGAGCACGTGAAATGAAGAGACGATAACCCGTATTTATAACTCTCGAGGCTAGTGATCGACCTGCCTTCCTTGCACCATCCTTTCCGGGGAGCATTTCAAGCGCACAAAATGCCGTTATCAATCAGTGATTTGGCAGCGGAAAAGAGTGGAACCAGGTCGCTAATCAACGAAAACATACCGCATTTTCGAATCGACCAGCTGAGAGGAGCGCGAGAGTCGAGAATGAAGGGAGGAAGGGAGAGAATACGTGAATGATTGATCTTGAGATGGTGATTGAGTTAATTGACTTAAAAAGGTAATTTATTGTAAATTTACAAATAGCTTCATTTTCTGGTTTCATTCCAGGCATACAGTCCTGGTTGTTTCCCCCGGGAACACGGATCGTCCCGGACGGTCCCGGACGGTCCCTCGCGGTCCCTGGATAATTATGACTCGAGTAGTGCGAATTTTGATATATACTCTTCTGCGCTGTGAAGCTCTTATTCTGTGCTATTGATGTGTACATTCAAAATTTTTAAATAAATAATTAATTAAAGAGCAAATTGAACAAGAAGCGTTGCCATTTTTGCGAAAAAGCGAAAAATTTGAAAGTAAAAATTACGGTAAGTGCTATCTTTCAACCGACTTTTCAATTTCATCGCTTTTTCGCAAAAATGGCAACACTTCTTGTTCGATTTGCTCATAAATTAACTAATTATTTAAATTTTTGAATGCACATATCGATAGCACAGAATAAGAGCTTCACAGAGCAGAAGAGTATATATCAAAATTCGCACTACTCGAGTCATAATTATCCAGGGATCGCGAGGGACCGTCCGGGACCGTCCGGGACGGTCCGTGTTCCCAGGGGAAACAACCAGGACTGTAGTATCCCCGTTATAAGTGGATGAACTGGAAAATGCTAAAAAAGATTCATCCTTCGCTCCAAACCTTCCAAATTCTCGCAAAACAGATTTTTTTATCGGCGAGTTCGCAATAAGACAAGAGAAAAAGGAAGAGACGTACTTATAAGGGTTCTAATAAGTGTATAATGAAACAGTTTATTTTCGTTCCGATGAGCTATGTATTTCCATTTCACGTCAGATAAATGCAATTTAGCCTGTCCAACACTTGCTTCCTGACTTCTCACTTCCTTCATAGTTGTCGATGCCTTTGTTCCATTACTATTTCGTTTCTCCCCAATATTTACACTAAACATCACATAAACAGCGATTGCCGATAAACTTTCAATTATTTCAACGAAACGGCAAAATGATTCATTATCTGATTTCTCTCCGTTTCTCCGAGGAGAAATTTCTCGATCTCTTCTTACAAATGCCATCTCTTCAATTGATATCATCGCTCTTTCCTTGAGATATTTTCTTGTCTCTTCAGTATTCTTTGTTTCTCAACTGGCACCAAGGGCGAGAGAGCGTTGCGAAGTGAGAGAGACGGACGTAAGAGTTTTTCTAGTCTTTATCATCAGCCAAGTGTCAGCAACACGAGAAGATAACGATTCGCTATTGATTTCGACCAAGAATGCTCCCGAAGTCTATCGTCGTTCTAATTGCAGGTGCTTTGGTGCGTTTTATTTTATTTATATTTTCTCTATCCCTAAAGTTTTCGAATATTCTGTGGAGATGACTAGGTTATTTTTTAAATTGTATTTTCAGAAAATACAAAATTTCAGCTCATCCATCCCTCCTCGAGCTCGTCATGTGATTTCTGGTACGAATGCCCTGGATGTGAGGATATTTTCTTTTGTCATAGTGCATTGACAGCCCTTCTTGCTGCCTGACCGCGTTAAACACGTGAAAAACTGTTATACCCTTCCATTCTGTCATTCCTTGCGACCATTATTCACTATTCACTATTTATCAAGTTATTCTCTATTCAGCCCAGTCTTGCTGCATATCAATATTAACTTTGCGACCTTCACAGCCGAGACCTGCTGCCTGAACATCTTCGACATGTGGAAGTGTTGCCCTCTGGACAATGGAGTTTGCTGTAGTGATAGAAAGCATTGTTGCCCGCAGGGAACCACGTCAGTTTCTGCAGTTTTCAATTGTTTGTGTTCACGGCAACTTCCTGCATCCCTTTTGCATGGTCTGTAAATGATTCATCCGTCAGTTGTAATTCTTTCACTTCTGTGTATTTTTTCCGGCTCGACCTCTTCTCGCAGAGTATTCACCCCTATCATTGTCACAATTCACTGTTGAAGCCTGGGCCAGACAACAGAGAAATTCCGAAATTCAAGGGATCAAATTTGCAGCTGTTCCGACCACCGTACATGCGAGCAGTCGCTCGGACGCCGCGGCTTTCCCTTCTTTCCCGATGCGAAGTTGGAGTTTCCAGCGTATGAACAGACGGATGCAGTAAGAAAAGATGGTGTCGGACAACAGTAACCGTATCTAATAGTATGCTGATAAATATCCGATAAAGTATGTACTCATTGTGAATAAAATGAATGTAACTGATTCCATGTTGGTGTTTCCGGCCTATGAGCAAACGGATGCCGTGAAGAAGGATGGAGTTACTAAGCAACACTAAATTGTAGCCATATACGTTGCAATGAAACACGTATTTTATGATAAAGCTTTGGCATCTTTGTTTCGAATGTACAATCTTAACCATACAATTAGCTAGGTATTCAATTCCTTCTTCCCCGATGTGAAGTTCGAGTATGAAGAGGCTGATGCGATTAGAAAGGATGGGCCTGGTCAGCAGTGATTCTGAACTTCGACTTTGTTGTAGCCTTACATTGTAATGAAGTATGTAACGATAAAGCATGCGTTTGCGCAGTTTATAGCTTCAATTTGAATTATATAAGTCGATAAGGTTTTAGCGAAATTCATATTATTGCTTCGCATTATCGCTTCCTTATTTCTTGTCTACGATTTACACTGCACATCAAATATACATGGAATGCCGCCAAACTGATTCATAATGTAGAGAAAGATGGAAATGATTCATTATCTAAAATTCTCTATCTCTCGCATATTTCTCCCTTCTTACAATTGTCATCTCTCCAAATGATATCCTACCTCTTTTCTCCATAAATAGTCTTGTAGCTTCAGTGTTTCATCGTCTCTCAACCGACAGCGCTGTGATTCTGCTTTAATATTATAATTTTTAGAGCTATTTATCTACTATTGTATGATGCGCACAATCGTATCTCTGCTAGTTGCATTTATGGTGAGTAATTATCACTACGCTCAAAATCATCATTCAAAGCTCCTTTTCAGCTTCTCCATCCCTCTTCGTGCACATCGTGTGATTCCATCTGGGAATGCCTGCCCCCCATTCTCTCTTATAGAAAAGGTAACGGTCATCCCGTACTCTAGGCACACGAAATCCTGCGGGAGCCCACTGCTAGGCCAGTGACTCTTTTAAAAGGTCAATTCAGTCCGGAAGCTCCAATCTAATCTTCGGACTTACTTTACCTCGTGATCTAGTCACTCCCAATTCCCCTTTCGGGCGCCTTGGTGGTGCGATGAGCGTTGTGACTTCCGGGAATCGAACCCGAGTAGAATGGAATAGTATCTCTATCTATAGGTACAGGTAAAGGTGTATCCACGTCAAGCGATTTTACGTCGTAAGACAACGCTAGGTGGGACCCGCTGATAAGGACAGCTGTTATATCTCTAATAATATCTACATCTTATGGTGGCGTTCGGAAACAAGCTGCCTTTCCTACCGCTGACGACTCTCACATTCTAGTGTAATTTTAATTGTGCGACTCTTGCAGCCCTGAAAAAATTGAAAACTTGATCTTAATTTAAACTTCGACCTTGCAGTCGTATCCAGCTGTTTCAATGTGACTGGCAAGGGGAAGTGCTGTCCTCACGAAAAGGGAGTCCTCTGCAAGGATGGAGAGTACTGCTGCCCGAAGGGATCGTAGTAGGTTTAATATTATTTTGGAATTATCCAGATGCTAAAACATCGTTTCTCTTGTTGTCAAGCAATTATTACCCACAAAAAATCCATATATTTTTAAAATTTCTTGCGGTCTTTGTATGCAACCTTGACGGATCTTCTTGTGTATATTTCTTTGTATCCAGCTATGCTCTCGAATTGTAATTTCCAGTTGCACCGAATCAAGTCGCTGCTGGAGACGACTGTCTGCAAGCGAGTGCTCTGTCTGCACAGTCGGTGCAGAGTTGGAGTATTCGTCTACTAAGCTGACGGATGATGCCGTGAGAAAGGATGAGCCTCTGCTCTCAAGGCTCGTCAGGCTTGTAAAAAGAATGCGCTTTCTTATTCCCCGCTGATGAGTAGACGGGTGCGATGAGAATGGGTGTAACTGGTCTGCAGTAATCATGCTAACTGCACACAATACATTCTCAATTGATAAATATTTAAATATAACAATGTGTTTCGTCGCTAATTTCCCAACAAATAAACACATATTCATATGAAAATTTTTTTGTACCCGTAATCGTGAATACTAGGGTTGACGAAACGGAACGAATTTCGGAAAATCCGAACTTTTGATTCAATTATCATCTCATTCCGGAACGGATTAAAAACTAACAATTCCGGAACGAGAGTCGACCAGAACAAAGATAATTTCTGTGTTCGACTCTCGTTCCGGAAAAGTGGAGATAATTGAATTTATTTTTCGGCCTTTCGGAAAGCCGAACGATCAACCCTAGTGAATACCGTTTCACCAGTTAGCTACTTTCTCTCCACTTCGCCTTTTCGATTTGAATATCAATAAAGTATGTACGTTGCATACAAATCCCATTTCAATAATCCCATTGTGCAATTCAATCGCCTCAATAATTGCCTCATTTCCATTTCACTCTCTCTCTCTCTCTCTCTCTCTCTCTCTCTCTCTCTCTCTCTCTCTCTCTCTCTCTCTCTCTCTCTCTCTCTCTCTCTCTCTCTCTCTCTCTCTCTCTCTCTTTTCGTCCCCCTCACTCCACCCCTCACTTCACATCAATGTGCTCGTCGCGAGCGGTTCTTCGCTCCCTCCTCCTCATCTCGCTCGCCCTCACTGCGGTAGGTCAATCGACACATCACCCTTGCACGGTTACCCCTTCTGACTTGGCACTATTCTATCCCTGTATACCATGCTCACTTACAATTAGGACCATGTCAGGGAAATCGATATGAGTTGTCTGATACCGAACAGAATAAAAATGCAATCATTATGTGATCGAATAACCGGCATACCGTAAGCAACCGTCCTTTTCTTGCAGGGTACGGTAGCCGAGACGCAGATTGACTCGGAGTACTCTGCGAATGCAGCGTCCACATCATCGGGTACGGTATTGGGTTACGTTGATTGATTACTAGGGTTACGGTATTGCATTACGATATTGGGGGACGGTAATAGGTTACGGTAATTGATTACGGTATTAGCTATTGCATAGGGTTACGATATTCAGTTACGGTATAGGATTACAGTAAATATCAGGATACGGTATCGAGTTACATCATTAGATTGCGTTTTCGGAATACTGCACAGCGTTACCGTATTGGATTATGATGGTTACGGTAGAGTGGGATGCAAATAGCGAACTGACTATATTCAGGCGCCCTGCCCACCTCCGCTCCCTCCGTCGATACTCTCCCGCAGGTAATCGTCTCTTCACTCCTCGTACTCTCTCACCGGTCAGACGGACGAGGGAGTGTGTGAAATGGAGAGACGGCGACCCGTATTTCGAATTCTAGTCGATGACGTCATCGTCGATGAAGGGCAGTGCACAGTGCACCGACCTCTTCGCTGCAGTCTGCAAGCAAGGAGCCAAAGAGTGCGGTATTTTGATATACTGGAAGGGTACTGTGATTCAATCGTTCTAGTATCTACGAATTTCAACAATATGGGAACGGTAGGTCACTGGTATTGCGAGCGGACAAGCACGGTATTCAAATATATATTAGGATGCGGAGGGCATACGATAATATCGTGAAGCCAGGAAGTGCGGTGCATTAATACGTTTCGCAAAGGGTGGGGATGATAGCTCGGCAAGTCGTAAAACGTGCGAAATGAGATAATTGAACACATTGTTTATTGATTCATCTTGATCCTTGATCTTGACGAGTCTGAGAAGTTGATCTTTGATCTTTCTAACCAAACTTTTCCAGTGAGCGTGAGGACTGGCTGACGGGCATTCTCGACGCCAATCGGGACAAGGATGACAAGATCAAGGTGATGGGGTTCTATGATCGATACTGGGGGGGGGGGCGGTCCGTCTCTTCATTCCTCGAATTCTCTCACTCGAAAATGTGCTTCGAATTCTTAAACCTGCCAGTGGATTCAGTAACGCAGAATCAATTTTAATCTCTCGAGTTCGATAGCGCCGTAAATTGAGAAAAAAACTGACCAAAAATACCTTTGCAGAAAGATTTCTCGCTCGCCACTCTCGCCCTTTCCATCCGTAACGGAAAACATCCGGAGGAACAGACGGTGAGCTAATTTGCATTGATTTCATCTTTGATCTTTGATCTCTGCTGTCACACTAGCCAGCTACGCTGGCTAGGTGTCGCCGGGTCCGACCCAGTTGGCATCGTCGCTGTCGGAAGGCTCGTGAGGCCGAGAGCAATCCGAAAAAAGATGGGATGGGGCCACTTCGTGGCCCCATCCCATCTTTTTGTCGGATCGCCCTCGGCCCCACGAGCCTTCCGCCAGGGACTCGCAGGCTCGCTTCGCTCGCAGGAAAGTGCGTCGCCGGGTTGTGATAGTCGTCTGCGAGTGCTTCGCTTCGCCGGGTTATGTATTTAAAACATTGATATAGAATAGTATAGAATATTCTGAAAAACAAAAAAAAATATCAAGGAAAACATCATTCTGAAAAACACGCGAAAAACGGGTTATTGCCTAAGGATTACGTCATATTTCGTAAGGATGATGAAATTCATTCTAAATTTAGTGGCGCTACACTTGCTGGTTCGTTTGAGCCTAAGTTCGCCTCGATTGGACGCTTTTGCGCTGAGTTACACGCGAAAACGAGTTATTGCCTAAGGATTACGTCATATTTCGTAAGGATGATGAAATTCATTCCAAATTTAGTGGCGCTACACTTGCTGGTTCGTTTGAGCCTAAGTTCGCCTCGATTGGACGCTTTTGCGCTGAGTTACACGCGAAAACGAGTTATTGCCTAAGGATTACGTCATATTTCGTAAGGATGATGAAATTCATTCCAAATTTAGTGGCGCTACACTTGCTGGTTCGTTTGAGCCTAAGTTCGCCTCGATTGGACGCTTTTGCGCTGAGTTACACGCGAAAACGAGTTATTGCCTAAGGATTACGTCATATTTCGTAAGGATGATGAAATTCATTCTAAATTTAGTGGCGCTACACTTGCTGGTTCGTTTGAGCCTAAGTTCGCCTCGATTGGACGCTTTTGCGCTGAGTTACACGCGAAAACGAGTTATTGCCTAAGGATTACGTCATATTTCGTAAGGATGATGAAATTCATTCCAAATTTAGTGGCGCTACACTTACCGGTTCGTATGAGCCTATGCACTTCTCGATTGGTCGATTTTGGGCTGAGTAATCGCGAAAAATGAGTTATTGCCTAGGGATTACGTAATATTTCGTAAGGATGATGAAATTCATTCAAAATTTAGTGGCGCTACACTTACCGGTTCGTATGAGCCTATGCACTTCTCGATTGGTCGATTTTGGGCTGAGTTAAGCGCGAAAAATGAGTTATTGCCTAGGGATTACGTCATATTTCGTAAGGATGAAGAAATTCATTCAAAATTTAGTGGCGCTACACTTACCGGTTCGATTGAGCCTAAGCACGTCTCGATTGGTCGAGTTTGCGCTGAGTTACGCGCGAAATAGCGAGTTATTGCCTAAGGATTGCGTCATATTACGTAATGATGACGAAATTCGTGTGAAAAGTGAAAGTGCACTTCATGACGAGTCGTTTGGTATGTTGCATGCCTGATTCGGTTGAGTACCCAGCGAAAAAAGCGCAAAAAACGGTGCAGAAGTGAATTTCGTCATATTACGTAATGATGATGAATTTTTTTTTGCAAAAAGTTTGCCTGTCCATGAGGAGTCCAATGGTACCGGAGATGGACGTGTACGATGAGTTTGAGCCGAGTTATGAGCAAAAAACGAAAGCGTGACAGACGTTACAGACAAACAGACAGACAAACAGACAGACAGACAGACATTAAGATATGTTACTTATCAATCAATCAATCAAGTAATCTCTGATCTGTGAAAGTCATCTGTTTCCCTCGTTTCTCCATTTTCGAATTTTATAGAAATTCATGTTTGATCTTTGATCTTTCGCCCTATCCAATTACTTTAGGAAATGAAACTGACCAACGGAGAAAAGAGCAAGGGAGATATCGAGAAAATCATCAAGAAGGAGTGAGTATTGGCTTTTGATCTTTGATCGTTCTCTCTGACCCTTCGCTTCACTTTATAATCACAAGCCTTTAGCAGAAATCTTGTTTTTGATTAGTGAATTTTTTTGCTCATGCGTTTCATTCTAAGCTTGATCTTTGATCTATGGTCCTGGATCGTTGATCTTTCAGATGCTACGACTTTGCCTGCCTCGAGAAGTATTACGAACCGCTGCTCACATTCTTCACCGTTTACGCGAGGGTCTATGAGGGTACGGTATCTTGCGTAACATCAAGAAGGAGTGGTCTTTGATCTTTGATCGTTAGTCTTTGTAGTATGTAGGAGTTCTGGTATGGGGATGCGGCGCTTTATTGGAACACGCATACGATAGGATACAACGGTACTCGGGATGCATGAATACGGTTGAATTACGGTCGTTGTGATGTAATGCTTGGTGCGGCCCGTTTTCGGGAACGCTAGGAGTAGGTGCATTCTTCAAAGGCAGAGATCAAAGATCATCGACGTTTCTTCAGGGCGCGACGACAAAGGTACTCGCGCGCTCGCCGCTTTGGAGTACATGGACCGATTCAAGGTTGGTAAATTGATTAATAATAAATTATACTAATTAATTAACTTGTTTGTCAATTTCTCTATTGAAATTCTAATACTATTATAGTTAATTAGTCAATTATCATATTTAATAAAGAACGAGGAGGACGCGGAGGGGTTCGCTGCCCGCATCCACATGGTCGCTACGTCGGCCAATCGAGTGAGAAGATACGGAGTGCTGGTAAACATTTCCCTTACCATGCGTTTATAAACGACGAATATGGCCATAATTTTGAGAATGAATTGCATTAGTTTATGCATTAGTTCACTTCACGAATTTCATTCCAGAAGCCCTCAATGTTCTACAACATCCTGCTGGAGCGCTCGTACGTGCACAAGTACCGACTGGTGGGTGATCTTTGGTCTTTGTTCTATAGTCTTTAATCTTTGATCTCTAATCGTTGGTGCTTGGTTTACAATCTGTGCTCTTTGATCGTTGATAATTTTCTTTAAATTTTGATCTTTAATCTCTGATCTTTGATCTCTCCCAGAACGAAGAGAAGTCCACCGGCATCACATTCGCCGCCATCAAGAAGATCATCGAGGCGGTCCCGAAGAGCATTGAGGATGAACTGGCGGTGAGGGAGGAGGGGCGGGGCCTAGATAAAAAGGGCGGAGCTTGAGGGGCAGTGCTTCATTTCGAAATTGAATCAATGTTTGCTCAAGTGCTCGGTCAATGCTCAACCTGGTGTAATTCTGATGACGACCATAGGCAATTAATGACATCCAAAGATCAAAGATCATGTCCCTCAATTTGCAGAAAACGTCAGCCGGCACACCGCAAGTAGACCTGCTCGGCCTCTCGTACATTGACATTTTGAAGGAGGAATGGAGCAATATGAAGGTTTGAATAGCAGCAACAAAATATCTTAAAAAAACTAACCAATGAAAAAAAAACTACAATAACAAAATTTTTTATTGAAGCATTTGACTGTTGGTTCTGCCTTCTCGTGGAGTGCTAGGGTCTTTGATCTTTAATCCTTGATCTTTGATCTCTTCTAAATCCACTCTAGGCGCCAGAAGACGATAACGTCGAGGAGGCGCTCGTCTTCTACCGGAAGGCATACGGCGAGGGACTACAACTGTGGTGAGTCCGGAAAAATTTGGGAATGAGCAATGGACTCATGTTTCAAAAAAATTGTTGACTATTTTATATTTAGTGAATATCTGGAATTTCATCTTGATATCTAATTCAAAATTTACAAAGTAGTTTATTTGCATCATTCGTTGAAAATACTCAACAGGCGAAAAGCGATAGATAATACGCGCAAGATTCACTGGGAGTGTGAAGGAGGGCATCATTGATCTTTGATCTTCAGGAGGAAGTTCGGCTCGCAAACCGGCACGATTCTCGCTCACGTCTCCGCCCTGCACGCGGTTAACAAGAAATACCCGGAGTGAGCGATTGATCTTTGATCTCTGAGATTTGATACTTGATTTTTAGTCTCTGGCCTCTGATCTTTGATCTCCAATATTTCCAGTGACATCCTCGACCTCGTCTCGTCCGACACGGAATTCGACAACAAGCGCTTCCTGCGGCCGATCCAGAAGGCGGTGAGATTGATCTTTGAACTTTGATCTTTGGTATTTGATCTTTGATCTTTTATCTTTGATCTCTCAGGACCGTCTCGTCCTGCCCGAGTCGTTCCTCGTCGAGTCCGTGTACCGGACAAAGGATAACAATGTGAGTTGAGCTGAGTTTTGATCTTTGATCTCGGTAGGCAAAAATGCAAGAAAAAAAAAAAAAAAAGTCCATTGAAAGCTCCTCTTCCAGTCAACGTTGCGAAAACTTAGCCAGCTATAACTATAATTTGAGATGGGTCTGCTCGCGTTCCGCCTCGCCAAGATCATGCTGCGTCGCGCGTTTGCCGAGTCGGGAACGGTGAGCTGGTTAATCTTTGATATATTTAGAGATATATATTTAGAGTATCTTTGCTATCATGACGTTGTGTGAAATCATTTCGTAATCACAATGAGATGCGAATGAGGTGGAATGAGACTTCATGGATGATCCTAGATAGAAGAAGCGCAAGTCTGAAAACATTGATGTTTTTTGATCTTTGATCTCTGATCTCTTTTCAGGATCTCGTCAAGCACATGCAGGACGACGCTAAGAACTGCACGACGAATCAGTTCCGCGAAACCTACCTCAAGATGGTACGTTAGGGGTACTGTAGGGGTATTGTAGTGGCATGGTAGGGAAACGTAGGACTACTAGAACGTAGTACGAGATGCTTCCGATAAGTGCAAGTTCGGCAAGAATTACGAAATTTTTTTCCAAATTTCCACAGATGGGACTTCATTATGACAAAAATTATCGAGTACTTTTTATTTTATTATTTCGAATTTATTTTTTAGTACAACAAGATCCACAATACGCGCGGCGAAGGCGACGACATATACTTTATGGAGGTTAATTAATAATTAATTAATTCAAATACAAATTAAATAGATAAATTCAGGCCGTCCAAGCCGCGCTGCGGACCATCAACAAGGTTGGATTAATCATCAAATTGATGAGAAAAACGACGAGAAAGCCTGAAATTGAGCTAATAGTGGCCCGAAATTGGCCTCAAATGTTCATGAAATTGACCTGAGATTAATTGCAGGACGGCTACGATAAGGCGGTTGTGATCGATTTCTACAAGAGACTCGCCCAGGAGCACTGCCATGATGAGGCGAACGGCGCGTATTTGGTGAGAACTGTCTACCGTTACCTAAATTAATGTGAATGTAACTGTATCAGTGGATCGTACCGTACCGTATCTGAAAATTCCGTAATATCGTATCCACTAACTACTGTACCCACTAACTACCGTACTAACGCAATCTCTAGCTACCGTATTCCTACCCTACCCTCTAACTCACCGTAATCTTTAGGTGAACGGGGCCGCACGCTTCTTCAAGCCCTTCTCCGATGCGTTTGACTGCAAGGACGGAGATAATTTGCACTACGCCGAGAGTGTAAGCTCTGAATCTAATTAACGGCTCTCGATCAATAGAATTTGCGGTTCTAGCACACGTATAAAATGAGTTTCTGGTTCTGGTATTTATGATGACTCGAGATCCATTTATGTATCTAGATTCTGATTAATGATCATTGATCTTCGATCTTTCTAAATTCTCCATATTCCAGTCCTGCCTCCCTCTCGGTTCCTCCAACATTCATCGTCGCGCGTCGGCCGAACTCTAACGGAGATTTCCTCTCGAAGAGAAGAATAAAGCATAATTGAGCAGAAACGTTTTGCCCTGCTGATGATAAACCGTTTCTCGTATTATTTCAATCAGTGTGCCTATACTTTTTTCCGCATTATCTAATTAATATTCAATTTTTCAGTATTCAATAAATTGATGTAACTAGACATAAACGAAAGAAATCATGTGATGATAATAATATTTGCGCGCACAACAAACGATTAGTCAGTAACGTAAAAACAAGTGTTCTGAGAGTCTTATTCAATATTAGTAGTGTCAATATTAGTGTGTTAGTAATATTAGTAGTACGTAATGTACCATGTATACAAACATATTTTCCCTGTTGTGCCACAACAACCAATTCTCAATATGATTTTTTTTAAATCTTTGACTTATTACAAGAATTTATGTCGTAATCTAATCATAATTGAAAAGATACGATTTTGGTAGTCGATGAGAACCAAAACTCAAAATTATTAAATTGACATTTATTGAAGATTTTGTTGATGACAAAATTGTTTATCGTTATAACAATCGTAAAATGTATTTGGGAAGTTACGAAAAGTTGTTTTACAAGACGCTAATAATGTAAAAATTCAACATTTTTCAATTGTTCATGGTTTGAGAGTGATCATCTTTGCTTCCGCAGTCTTCTCTGCGAATGTTTTCTCTCCACTGATAGTCGAGTTGTTCTGAAATTATTTTCTTACAATCCTAGGTATTTTTTCTCGGAAAAAGCATAAGTTTTATGGTCACAGATGGGTGATTCAAATTTCTTATTAGTAATAAGTCTGCTTACCATCCTGATGCAGTAGGGTCCTGAGCATCTGTAATCAATGCATTGTGATTTATTCTTCTATCCCAAGAACGATATCAACATAACCATGGCGTTTCAAAATCATGTGCACTAGGGTTGCAATTTCGAATTTCAATTTCAATTTGCAATTTCGATGGCGATGTCATCGCATCCTATTTCCTTCGTTCGATGTCGTCGCATTTTTGCGATGCCATCGCAGGAAGGGAAGAGGGTAATTCAGTGAGAGAGTGTATCAAATAGAGAGAGCGCCGACCTCTTCCCTCGATGAGATGTCATCGCCATCGAATCGTCATCCCTAATGTGCACCGTATTGCGCAGCGTATTAAAATGTCCTCAACAGCAACTATGCAGACGTCCACACGACGTTCCAGGAGATTGTTATTGTGTTACCTTCATTTTTCTCAGGAATTTCTACTCATTGTTTTCTTCTTAAATACCATAAGATTACCGTAATATGATTCATCTTTGTTTACTTGCACAATTCGTGCTAGGTACCCTGACCGGCTCATCTACCGCAACCTCAACTATACTTACGTAGTGCCGTAGGGGCAGCACGAAGTACCACCCAGGCAGCAAGTTCCCATTGTATACGGGCAACACGCGGGAATGCCCGACGGGTTCGAGCAGCAGGTTTGGGCTGTAAATTTGCATATTAGTGTTCGCATGTTGTTATTATATTTGCATAGTAGCATATTCGAAATACCCCTTTATCTGGTTTCGAGAAATAAAGACTTCCGTTATTGACAGTGTTTTGCGGACAAAAATTGAGATTGACGTAGAAAAATTAGAATGATTAGCTCACTGCCAGGGCAGGAGCGCCCACCGCCGCACGGCGTGTTTTCCTTGTCGGACGGAGCCGCGAGCTGGAGAGAATTGAATTTCTTTCATTTTCGTTACTCAATCATTTTTATGATAAAATACGTACGTTGTAACAAAATTTTTTTTTTGCTGAAACCCGTTGCGATCGCAATGAGTTGGTTGGATTTTTGATATACTCACCGCTGAGGCAACGCAGAGGAGAAGTAGAGGAAGGAACATCTCTATTGAGTGGAAGTGGCGACCATCCGGGATTCATTTCCTTTTTGTACTCATCTGATTGATTGTCGAGTGCCGCGTTGTGTCTCTCCAATTTTCATCCTATTTCGGATTGGATTCATATTGTTTGACTCCCGTAATAAGTATCTATAAGAGTCCTGGAAGTAAAGATACAGCTAGAGATCGATGGAAATTGAGAGAATCAGACGTGTTTTTACTACCAGTATCTATTGCTATGATTGTGGGTAGCACAGACAACAAATACGTTTCGAAATGGTTGTTGGCGTCTAGAAGGAACGGCCGATTTTGAAATTAGTGGTTAAACGGCAAAACAATACTGAAAATAACGTACTCATTTCGAAATTGAGCAAAATTGGTATTCGATACTATGGAATCATTTATTTATCACAAAGTGTGGAGGAACTTCAATTATAAGGTATACTTTTTATTTCGACTGAAACGCGTTTCCATTCAGTCCCCAAAAGATGGAAATTGCCAATGCCACGACGGCCACGCCACTCGCAATTCCGACAACGAGATAGGATGTCGACTGCTCGAGGTTAAAGAGCCTTCTCTCGCCTGGAAAAATGCGATAACTAAAATCATTATAGATTAAACAGTTAAAAAATATAATTGTAACTATTGGTTAGGCTAATTTCTTTTCAAGTTGTTTATCGCAAAAAGGCGTAATTAGATCATTAGATTGCCAGATTCAAATTTCAGAAACTCCATCTGTCGCTCACTAAAATGCAATTGCCATAATCAAGCGTCACGCAGTCGATAATGTACTCAGTGTTCTATGATTTACCCAAATAGATCGAATTTTTCCCGTATTTTCATCTGAATCGCCTGTGATGCTCACCCGTGAAATACTCCATCTGCAGTTCACTCAGTGGCAACTCAATCGGATGTGAGTGCCCATCATCCAACATCACGCAATCGTTGAGAGTTGTCAAGGAAGATAGATGGTCGACCATCTAAAAAAAATGAACAGTGAAGTTGATTGCTGTTTTCACACTTATTCACCGATAAACCAAAGTTTCCGACGCCAGCGACAAGATTTGAAAATTGTTTCACCTGAGCAGGAGTGGAAATGTGCAGTGGTTGTGAGTATGATCCGAGTTGCACGAAGGTCATCACCCTGAGGATGGTAATTGATACGTTCGTCTTCATCCGGTTCGACTCCCCGGTCAATGCATTTGCTGTTGCTATTTTGTGATTAGCTTTGAAATTGAGGCATATTGCTCACATGCAATCCAACTCATCAAGTGAAGGCAGTCGCTTGAACAGCACCGTGGCCATTTCGTGGTCCTTTATCGGACGGCGGATGAAAACTGGAAATGTGTAATTAATTGAACAACGCTGCTTTTTTCGACACAACAAATTGAAATTTGGGAAAGCTTGAAATTTGGACAGGCTCATATTCTTCGTCAACTCATTTTAAAATATTTTTAAAAAAATATAATTATTTGAAATTAATAATTAACTAACTCGTTCTGATATTCATCTTCAACCTCACAATTCGCGCAATGCTCCTCCATTGCGGGATCTGGCAGTAGTCGTGTGCGGAATAGAGCAGGTATCTGGCAGTATTTTTCATTGAACATAAATTATAGATAAATCAAATATTAGAAACATTCTGCAATAGAAAAAATCCATTCAATTATGTGTGTTCAGACAAGCAATTAGATATCAAACATTTTTTTCTTTCTATTCTTTCTTGATTAAGCTCTTTATTATGTTGATAAATCACCAATATTCAACAATTGTAAATCTTATGCTTCATTGACCTCTTTTGATTCAGAATTCTGGCAAAAAATAATACAGCCTTTTCATTCTCGATCATTTAAAAATGCATTAAAATCTCACTTATCCGTGCAATTATGTGTGCTCAAATAGTGATCCAACTCCTCGTGACTCTTCGGAATAACAACGTCATCCTGATCAAGCTCCTCAAGCCAGTTGAGCAGCGAGGTCTGAAAATGAGATAGCTTAGGGAAATACTCTCATCTTCTCACGCGATAACTATTCCGAAGATTTATTACAAAGACAGTTTCCGACGATTTTTTTTATCACGAACACGAAACGAAAGTAAAATCCTGATAGAAAAATTGGAGGATGCCCGAAAAAATGGGAAAACCTGATCCGATATCTCTCCCGGATAGAAATATATTTCCTTCCCGATAAGAAAAGCGACGGTCGGCTCGGTGATCGGGTCCGTTCCTATAAAAAAATCGAGCTGAATTTCTTAATTTTCATAAATTTTGCAGCTACCGAATGCTTGTTTTCATTTTGTTTCCTATTTTGAACTTTACTCATGAACGAGAGGGAATCAAATATTTATAGTCAATGAATACTCAATATGAGCAAAATGCCCTACTCCAATGCAATGCCTTATCTCTCTTATGCGCTCACCATTCAGGAATGGCAGTGGATACTGCTGCTTGAGTAGATGGTAGTGGTACGCTATCCTCTCAGGTACCGTGTACCCGGAATTGTCGTTGAAGTTGCGTACCCATTCGGGAACCTGCAAGATACTACTGAATAACGTTTAGTGTTCATAATCATTTCCACTCAGAATCCGTTGCTGATTAATGCTCTGTTCAGTTTAACTCACATCGAACCGTCACAATATATTGTGATTACAGAGCGATAAAAGATTAATAAAGTAAATTTTAAAAAGTTAAATCGCACCATTCGTTTCTCCTTTGGGCAGTGCTGCGTGCAGAGTAGGAGAGCGAGTCGACCTGAAAGATCAAATATCAACGAGCCACGGGATTTCCAGACCCTACATATCCCCTATACTGAATCATCTATGGCATGATGGATATGAAAATGGACAAAATCAAAGCGAATGCTCACCTCTTTCAGTTTTCTTCGCAATAATGTTGAGGGTGCGAGCGAGAAACATGTCTCCGACTGTTTGGTTGAGCACTGGAAATACAATAATTTTTTTCGAATACTTTTTATGGGGTTTTCGACGCTGGAAGAATAAATAAATAAACTTGAGTGAGAATAATACTTGAAACCGATATTTTTTGAAAAATATTGTGCAGTCACAGAAAGATAAAAGATCTCAGCATGGACTAACCATTTCTCTCCGATCGCAGAATAAGAACAGCCTCGGCATCCTCTTCCGATAGTGAGAAGCATTGACAGACGCTAATTAGAAGTATCGACTGAAATATTATTTATCTGAATCGACAACCGAATTTTGTCATTCGATGATAACTAGTGAATTATGTTGCATTTTTGGAGCAAACGACAGGAACTTTTAAACGAACCAGAAAGATCCATGGAACGCGAATACCGATCATTCACATCGATTGAACGTGGAAGGATACCGGTGAATATTCTGAAATGGAACATTAAGCCTTCAACAATATAACCATGTCATATTCTTTGAAAGTAATCATTAAAAACGTGAAAAAGCGCAAAAAAAAGAGGAAAAAGAGAGTCCGTGATTTTCACTGATCATTACACTACATCCTCCCTCTCGCATCTCGCTCCTCTCCTCTCCCCTCAGTCTTTCCCTCTCCACTCCCCCTCCAACAGATGTTAGCGAGAATGAAGATATGCAATTTCGAGCTGATCGAAAAGTTAGGCTGAAATATCATTTAATTACAAGAAATTTCTTTATTGCCACAGATTATCGCGTTCCAAATTTGGCAAATCACTTACAGACTTAAAAAAATTCGAGCAATGAATAATTTAAAGAGCGTTATTTTCTATTTTTTTTATTTCGGATTAGCACTAGTAGATCGAATCAACGTGCATCGTTTTGTGTGGGCGTAGAAACTTCCTTGAAGGTGGAGGAGGAGGAACATTAAATCATGCGCCTCCATCCTCTTCCCTGAGTCATACGGGTATTCTCGGCCTGATGACAGAGGAATTGCATTAAAGTCAGGCGGAGGACTGCAAGATATGTCCTCTCCACTCCCCACATCCACACAGTCAGAGAAGCAATAGAGCATGCGGGTGGACGAGATTTCAGGAACTCCAGTGGATGAGCTTCGTCGTATGATCCTACACTCTTCTTCACTTATCATGCTCTTTTGGTGGACATAAGAAGCGATAAAGTGAGCGGAACGAATAGATTCAGAACTCCAGTGTATGGAATGCTTGGTGTAATGAGTTATGAATGCCTTATGATCACGCTCTCTTCATTCGCCATGCTCTCTAGATCAGCCTAACCGATGATCGCATGAAAAATTAGCATGGACATTCCTCGAATTCTAGTCGTGGGAGGAGCTAGGATGTTCTGACTCTCCTCTTTTCCCATGCTCTCTCGTTTCTCTAACTACTAGACACCATGTGAAATGGAGAGACAATAACATTCATCTGGTCGTAAAGAGGAAAGTGTACGAAGCACATTCAAACCTCCATTCTTCAAATCTTCTCTTCATTCTCCTTTTCTTCTCCCATCCAGATCACCATGAAATCCTCCATCGTCATCCTCTCCCTCTTCTTCCTCCTCCTGATCGCTCCCTGCGTTCGCCTCCAGGAGACCGACGCCGTTAGTTGCTTTCTGTCATTTCCTAAAAATAGTTTCCAGTCATTTTTTCCATTGCGTGAGCGCGTTCTGTCATTTTCCAATGTCTTACAGAACTCGAGGAGCAAAAGAGAAGCCTGGGACATCCTGCAGGCAGAGAGCTGCTTCGAGACACAGGGCAGAGACGAGTTGTCCTGTCGGGTGAGTACGTTGAGGTTACTTGAGGGGTACCCTTCTGGTTAACGTACTCTACTATACCATTGCGGATACCGTATCAGCTTCACGTCAGGTTCCGTAGTTTCCTTTAACACATACTGATTAGGGATGACAAATAAAGAAAAAGCAGTGGGAGAATGCGAAATTGAGAGATTTTCTTCATGTGCGATCCCTAACACTGATGTTCACTGCGACAAATTATAGATTTTATGAATAATGAATTCAATTTCAGGGGCGGGCCATGCGGGAGGGCAACGCCCTCCGAGCCCTCCGACTCCAGTCCTAGGAGTCGGACAACCACACACATCACGCACTTCCTTTTCCTACTTCCTTGCTCTACAGCATTGAAATCGATACCTCCTACAGCTTCTTGTCTACTACCATTTCTCATAGAGAACCTCACCGACTGTAATCTATATTTTCATTTGTTTTGACGGATTTGAATAAATGAATAATAATCGAGCCCTCTTCAATATCATTATCTTAATAGATTCAACTTTCTTCATCGAACATACTGACATAGACCATGCAGTGAGCAGTGCAAAGAAACTCCTCATTTCTTCGTGCAATGAGCTTGCCAGAAAATATTTCAAAGAGTAATGTCAATTTATTCCATGAACGAAGCAACAATAAAGTGATTATGATATCAAAAATTATCAATATATTATGAAAATACTGCAGAATTAACTCGTAGGGTTACTGTATAAAGTAAGTGAGGTCTAAAGCGAAACGAATACTCGAATTAGACAACCGTAATCAAGGATAAGGGGATCAATAATCGATAAATAGTGTAAATAAACTACCGTAGTCGTGAGGGATGCTGTACAAATCGGAAATTAAAAAAATAGAATCAGACCATTAACATACGTAGAATACGCAAACAAATACTCGGTAAACAAATACTCACAAATACTACGGCTCTGGTGAGAAAAAAGCGACTTTGTTGAAATGTTGTTGGAATGCGAGACAGTAATCTATTGTTGATTCTGGTATTGCTGATTATGATATTGCTGATTCTGGTTCAGATAATGCTGATTCTGCTGAAGGCACGCGGGTTGATTGTAAACAGAATACTGCTGCTGGAATTGTCCAGTTTGCGGGTCCAGACCGAATGACGAGTGGAATCCGTAATCACACGCGTCGTGAGGCGGCGAGGGCCGAAAGGCTGCTGGCTGCTGCCAATTCTGAAAAGACAGAAAGCCCTCACGCAATGGAAAAAATGTCGCGAATTTTTATAATTGGGAAAAGGCAGAAGGCGAGCACACCAACCTGCTGAGTGAGGTAGAGCGGGCTGCTGATCTCCGAAGAGTGACGGCTATCGGACTGGGGCGAGTCGAGGAAGGATGTGCCGGAGGAGGACGAGGCCTGCAAATAGGGTGGCGTGGTGGGAAAATACAGAAAGAGGTGCTGCTGTCGAAAATTGAATAGAATTGTGATCAGTAAAAGACAGAAAGGAGCACACCGCACCTTGAGCCCGGGCGGCGAGGGTGTCGTGTCGTTTGATGAGCTTGACGTCATGGTCCTTCTTGCCGGCTGGAATTATTATTTAATTAATTGAATTATATTAATTAACAAATTACCTTAATTGGTCTGGCAGCGGAGAGAGTGGTCGTCTGTACATTGGAGAACGGCGCGCCGAGTCGGCGTGAGGATACTGCGGCTTGGCGCAATCTGTAATTGTTTTGGTAAATGACAGAAAGCCCTCACGCAATAGAAGGAAAAACTAGACGTAATCTTAGGAAAAGTCGACCACACCACGCACCTCTCGGCGACGTCCAGGTACCATCTCTGCACAGCCAGCTCGCGTGGCGTGCGGCCACTCTGGTCAGGGGATTCCTGCAATCGATAATACCGTAAGCTCCCTGGTACAACATTAATCAAAACTCGATAGCTCCAGTAATCCTTAAATGATGACGAAATCCTTACCAAACTTGCTCCGGCCTTGATCAGTGCCGTAACGACCATGAGGTTCTTGCCGTTGGTGGCGAGAAAAAGGGGCGTGGCCTCCTTCGTGTCTTGCGCGTCCTGCAATTGATATTGAGTATAATTATTAATTGTATTTTATTTATTGTTTTTTATGAGTTTGATTTTCCCAGAATAATCAAGAAAGATCACAGTGAAGAAACCCCAATCGAATTATTGCCTACTCGATAATTGTCTCTTAATCTATGGGAAACTAGGCTATCTAAGTAAAGAGAAATTCTACAAACACCTCAAAATCCTCACCTTATTCGCATTCCTGCACAATAGAAACTCGGCCAGTTCCGAGTTGTCGTGATTCGACAGCGCCAGATGGTGCAGCGCAGTACGGCCGCGGTAGCTGTGCATCTTATTCTGGAAAAAAGAGATCAAAGATCAGAAGAAACTGTGGATCATCGGTCACAGGGCCATTTCATTTTCCACTAATAGTTTGGACTAAGAAATGAAGAAAGGTCAGAGATCAAAGATCAAAGACCCCTGTCGCACCTTATCACCCGCATAGTTCACATTTGCGCCCGCTTTCAGCAGCAACTCCGCTCCTCGAATGGACTTGGTCGAATGGGCAGAGTAGATCATGAGTGCCGTGCGGTCGTTCACATCCACCAGGTCGAGATTGGCCTGTAATTAATCTTCAATATAATCTTAAATACTCTCATTTCAGTTGGAATACATTCAGTTATAAAGTGTCCTATGCCTTTATACAATCAGTGAAACTCAAACCATCTCTACCAAGTTTTTTTTTCAATGTCAGATTTTAGCAGCTAGTTAATTATTAACAACAAATTAATCAACAAAACAATACCCTATCCTTGTAGAATGGGTGCTCGAGCAGTGTCTCAATGCAGATATCGTCACAGTTCCGCGCGGCCACGTGTAGCGGTGTCATGTCGACCTGAGAGAGATCAAAGATCAGATTGGAAGATCAAAGATCAAAATAATTTTGCAGCTACACTGCTGATTCTTCAGTACCTACTCCTTCTCGGGAAACGAAATTGCTAAACTATCAAAACAAATGTTTCACGTTGAATACAAAGTTGAGAAAGCCCTTTATCGTGAGATTATTTCCCATTCCACGCGTAGCTGACCTTTGACGAACGTTCGAGGGGCGGAGTTAGGAAGAGGCCGGGAGGAGGCTAGTGATCTACCTGCTCTCCTCCGCCCTACCTCTTCCCTTCCTCTCTTTCCCAGACAATCGATGCGCTAACCAGCACATTGAATTTGCTGAGCATTTGAAACGCACGATAATGTTTACGAAAAAAATTTAATTGTCTGAGCACCCAGTAACCAGAGATCAAAGATCAATCCACGAACCTCGTTATCAATGCTCGGATCAGCTCCAGCCTCCAGCAGTCTTCTGACCATCGCCGGCCGGGCGTTCCTACACGCGTAGTGGAGGGCCGTGTTTCCATCTGAACAAAATGAATTATTCGCTAGGCAGCTTTGAAAAGCGCATTGTACTGCATGCATAAAGATATATCCATTTATACAACGTAGACATAATAAATACGCACTTATCTTTGCTAAAATTAGTTTTTGATAAATTGCTTACCTTCATCCTGCTGATTGACGTCCACTTCGAAAGAGTTCAAGACCAGATTGACATCGGCCATGATCTCATCTGATCTCTTCACACAGTTCAAGGCAAGTAGATGGAGGGGCGTTGCGGAGTAGCGAGTCGGAAGGCGGCCCATCTGTAATTTATCTCAAGGTAACCTTAGCCTTAGGGCAGTCTTAGGGTGTGTCCACGAATTTTTGAAGAAGGTTGCGCATAGTCGGAGTGGTTCGCTCATTTTCAATCGCTGCAATTCCAGGTCTGTGCGATCGTAACCTAACCATATGATTCCCTACCATCCTGTACCAATGTTGCAGTATCCTGACGTGGAGATTTGGTTTCCTCTAAATGTTTACTTTCTCTTACCATCGGCGTGATTCGCTCCTTGCCCATGGCCGCTAGCTCCAGATCGCTTGCATTCTCATGTTGTTCGGGCGCAGGCTCGGCTCTGAACACGGGCGAGGGCATCTTGGCTGACGGCTCGCCGAACGGCTGCAAGGATTAAAATCAGTTATCGATAGAAATTAAGTCAGTTATCGTTCATGACTAGGTTACGGTACTTAAGTTAGTAATACAGTCATAAAATAATAATTTGTCGTATTATGAGACCCCGCCCCTTTGTATCGCTTCATTTCCTGAGTTGTGTGGTGATCAGGAATAAAGGGATGTGACCTTAAATCGCGCTCTCGTTTCCCTTTTCACTTTCACTAACTCCTAGTTGGAGCAAACCTCTTCCTACTAGTACTTCCGTCGTAGTGATTCAGTCGCCTAAAGACTCTCTTCTGGTTGCATTTATGCGGAGCGACTCCTAAGCTTTGGTTGGGAAGCTTAGAGAATAATACCGTAGCTCGGATACAGTACAAATTTAATGAGAAAAATAAAATAATAATTTCATGAGTTATCGATCAAACTCCTGGGATTGAAGATAATTTGAGCGTATAGTAGATACTGGTATTGATTAATTGATAGTCATACCTGATACATATTGTATCCATTCATGCTGCGAGCAGCGTCCTTGGCTGAAGAAGAATAGTTTTTTTTAGAACATCAGGTGTCGAAACTGCATTCATCACTTCGTAATTCTCCTCATTTCATTTCATAGAGAAACCTATTCTAACCTAATTCCCTCAACCTCAATCAGAGCAATAAAACCAGTTCTCGTCCACCCGATTTCGGATGCTTGCAGTACTCATTTCACGCTCCTTCTTTTCTTACGATTTCTAACACAACGGTGTATTCTAGAAAAAACAGCAGTAGTCGATCACCCCTCGTGCCGCTACAGTACTCACTGGGTGGCATCCACTCCGGAGCCGTTATTATGTTTCGTCTCTTCGTTCCTTTTCCCTTCGTCCCTACAGCTACTAGAGTGCCAGCGATGACGACACCGATGAGCAGGAAACACGCCAGAAGAACGGGCAACAGCGATGAGCCTGGAGGTGGTGTTTGATCTTTGATCTTTGATGTTCAGAAGAAAAGACGGTTATATTGGGCCTATTAGTGACACTTTAGCACCCAAGTCGATACCGTATGCTGGACACTGAAATCCTACAGTAACCTAATCGATACCGCATCCTGGATACGGAGCAATTCCAGTCAGGACCACAACTCACCACTCTTCTCATCCTTGCGTGCGATCACCGCCGAGTGGATGGGCATCGTCGGGTCGAGGGGCTGGAAGATAATCAATTATCGATAATTAGTTCTACCGTAATCCCACCGTTACACCTACCTCCAGCGAGAATTATCGATAATTTTTTGTATTTATCATTTCTACCGTAATCTCCTTGATTTCGTTTAAAAATCGATAGTTTAGACCCGACTTCCGTAATCTACCGTACTCATTCCCTACCGTACCTCCTTTGCTTCCATCATTTCGATGAACTGCGCCACGGCGTAGGCGTCGCTGAAGCAGCCACGATCGCATTCGTCCAGTTCAACCTGCAATTATCGATTGATTGGCCACCGTAATCTCATCAGTTATCAATCGATACCGTAATGCACAGATACCGTACCTGAACCACGACGATGATTCCGCTGAGGACTTCTTCCTGCGGCACGAATCGCTTCATCCTCTTCGACACTTCCACTCTCGCATCAGTTCGCAGTCCGAAATCGACTCGAGCGCCCTCTGAATCGATATACCGTAACCCTGTTCTACCGTAATCCGATCAATGAAACAATTTGAAAATGAACTCTCTTCACATCTGTCAATACGGTGATACAGCTTAGCTTCAATCAATACACCTTCAGTAGTCCCGCCCTACCGTAATCAGTGGTCTACCGTACCTCCGTCGCGCGAGTTCCACTCGAACACCTCCATTGCGCCTTCGCTCTTCTTCACGATTACGGTAGTCCGCAGACGTTCGGCAAATAACTTTAAATAGTTATCCACCTCCTTCACGAACGTAGCCGGTTTCACGAGGATAGTAAGTGTGATGTCCGTCTGCAATTTACCAATTTCTACATTTTCACCACTTTTTTTCATTGCATGTACGATCAGTAAAACGCACCATCGTGCCCTTCTTGCGAATCGCCGGTTCCGGTCCGGCGCAATCGAAGCCGTCAAATAGGCAGTTCTCGTTGTTGCACTGCTCGTCACACTTCCCGTCCTTGAATCGGAGAGCGCAGAACGCGGCATCCAGGCATCTGAATAAAAAAATCAGTTGGCGATAGCCGATAAAAATCTAATAAAAAAAATGTGAATAAAGTCAGTTATCGATACCAGTAGAGTTCGCAATACGGGGCGGGTAATTCGGTCTCGTCACGGGTCGAGAGTAGAGATGGGAAAGGAAGAGGGAAGAGTCACGAATGTATGCAAAGTGAGCCGCGCTCTTCCACAAGAGTGAGAGGGAATGGCCTCTCTTCCACAAGAGTGAGATCTCTTCCATAAGACTGAGAGCGAAAAAGCTTTGAAAATGGAACAATTTTGTTGGGTTTTTTCTCAAACTAACCTACCTTAATGATTTTCAACATATTTATCACTTGGGTGCAAAAATCCGCCTAAATTCCTTTATTTTTAAAGCTTTTTCGCTCTCAGTCTTATGGAAGAGATCTCACTCTTGTGGAAGAGAGGCCATTCCCTCTCGCTCTTGTGGAAGAGCGCGGCTCACTTTGCATACATTCGTGACTCTTCCCTCTTCCTTTCCCATCTCTAGTCGAGAGCGCGGCGAATGAAGAATGAGGCGACCCGATACCGGCCCCTCGAGTCGCGCAATTACCCGATACCGGAGAACATTAGATAGCTGTAACTCAGACCAAACTGAACCGAATCGAAAGATATTTTGGCGTGTGACATTGCTAAGTGCATTCTATCGATAAATGTAAAAATCATGGAAAGAAAATGATTTTGAAATTTGGGCTCGTTGGAGGTTCGGAACAGGAAAAATTGATCTGCATCAAGCGTTATTGAGTTGGCATCGTTCGGAGCTACTCCGAAAACCATTTTGAGCTCATTTCAACGACTTTAAACGAAATCAAACCTCTAGGAAGAAAGGAGAGAGATGGACGAACTCGGCAGATCCACTAGCAACCACTCGCTAGACCGGCGCACAGGCGAAATGATGAGAATAATTTGGCTCACTATGTGAAGCGCGCATTTACAGATAGCGAAACCCGCGATAGCAAGACTTTTTGTCGCTCCGGTATCGGGTAATAGACGAAACTTCACGGGCCGGTCCGTCATTTCTCTCCCTCTCATTCTTCAATCGCGGGACCCCGTGGTATCGGGTCGTATCGTTTATCGCACTCTAGATACCAGATCATAAATAAAATCAGTCCCCGATAACCAACCGCCGTGCGTCTACCGTAGTACCTCGAGAAGGGCACCGAGCCGGCCGAGCAATCGCCTCCGTCGAAACCACATGCGAAATTGTTGCACTCCGGATGGCAGATGCCGTCGCCGGAGAGAAGCGAGCAGAAGCTGAGGGAGCATTGCGAGTTCCTGCGAAGATGATAAGGGGTAGCAGATATAGATTACCTTAGGAATTCGGTAGTCTATAATCGAGGTTGACTCACTTGCTATGGTAACTACCGATCGGCAGATCGCAGAATCGTCCTCTCATTCCAGGAGGGCACACGCAGGAGAAGCCACTGGAAAATATACACAATATTTTATCGTTCCGCGAATTCATTCGATTACGGGGCGGCTACAGTATCCTATCGTCCCCCCACTTGCTGAACCATGGACTTTTTTCCGTAGTGACTACCGTATCCTACCGTACTCCAACTTACCGTAGCTCCGACTGGTTCCTCAGGCAGACTCTCTCGCTGCTGCAGGGCGCGCTGCTGCACGGGTCGTGCGACGGCCGCTCGCAGTTCGGTCCCTAAAAATAATCAAAATTAAGAAAATCTGGATTTTTTCTGTATTGGAATTGAGTTACTCGCGGAACGATAAATAGCTATCGAAATAAAATCCTTACCTCGAAATTAGGCTGGCAGATGCACTCGGAGTCTACGCAGTGACCGCCGTTGAGACACTCCCGATCGCCTGGATTGGGTTACGGTATTCGACTATTGATTGGATACGGTAATGAATTATCGATTGGTTACGGTATTGGATTATCGATTGATTAGGCCATTGGATTGTCAACAGAAAGTAATTTTAGTTTGTTCGTAGAAGCATCGAATACATCAATTTTCATTTGGCCATTCACTTACTTTTACGAGCGCGTGAAACTCAACCCTTTCTCACATGTCAATTTTTCTAAAAGAAACGTTAGAATGAAGGCGTATATGAGGCCGGTTGCGAGAGAATCAGACAAAGCTTGGCACAGCTCAAAAATATCAATCCTCTGAAACTTTGCGAACTGGGGTTCTCGAGGGTGCTGATGACGATGGGCTTACTCATTTTGGCCACCGATGCATCGTTGACTCCAGACGACGTCACGTCGAAATCGATTTTTGGCCTTCAGTTCGGTTTCTGATCTAGCTAAATTTAGGTGAGTATGGCCCAAGGGTTAGAATTTGATGGCGATTACGAGGGAACATTTATTTTTTCATTATTTTTATTATTTATTATGTAAAATGGAACTTTGCGCAAACTACAGTGCTATAGTGGAGAGTAGGATAGATCGGACCGGAATGTCACGAGGATTCCAAATCTCTTTTACACGTCAAAATCCATCATTCGGGTAAGGAAATATCCAATTTATAATGTACCTGGCTTGTAAGTAAATAGGACCATCTATCTCTTGCTGGCTTCCGATCTTTTGATCTACCCGAGTCTCTCCTCCATGACCTCTTCCCTCTCTCTGCGATCTCTCGATTCCCCTTGCTCTCTCGCCTCCCTCGCGAGAGAGTTCCGATCGATATGAGCTAGGAAGTAAACAAGCGAATGTCGGTAAGATTTACTTACAAGCCAGGCACGCTATAAGTTGAATATTTCCTTACCCGAATGATGGATTTAACGTGTAAAAGAGATTTGGAATCCCCGTGACATTCCGGTCCGATCTATCCTACTCTCCACTATAGCACTGCAGTTTGCGCAAAGTTCCATTTTACATAATAAATAATAAAAATAATAAAAAAATAAATGTTCCGTCGTGATCGCCATCAAATTCTGACCCTTGGGCCATATTCACCTAAATTTAGCTTGATTAGAAACCAAACTACAGGCCAAAAATCGATTTCGACGTGACGTCGTCTGGAGTCAACGATGCATCGGTGGCCAAAATGAGTAAGCCCATCGTCATCAGCCCCCTCGAGAACCCCAGTTCGCAAAGTTTCAGAGGATTGATATTTTTGAGCTGTGCCAGACTCATTCGGATTTGTCTGATTCTATCGCGAACGGCCTCATATACGTAGAAATGGAATTATTTAGACAGAATAATATATTATCTATAACATAAACTCACTCTTGCACGTGCCCGCCTCGCATCTCAATCCGTATCTTCCCTCAGGACACAGACATTCGAACGAGCCTCTCTTGTTCAGACACGTTGAGTCACCGGCACACGGAGCATCGACACACTCGTCAATGTCGATTGAGCAGTTTGAACCCTGAATGAGGAGATTAGAGATCAAAGATCAACTTCTGAAAGAAGGTAAATTGAAAGACAAGTTTTGTGTGTAGATTCAATGATCAAAGTAGGATCTATTGAAGCCTTCTAATTTCGAGAACGTTAAAGTGTTGGTGAAACTCAACATTGATTTCACATTCAATTACGAGAAAAGGAGGTTATTTTGTATTCAATGATTTGCTTCATAATTCAGAGATCAAAGATCAACTCTCACCATCCATCCCTCGTCGCAGATGCAACTCTGTCCGAGACAGTAGCCGTTGCTGCAAGAATTAGTGCTGCAGAAAGTCGAGCTGTCATCGATTTTGCAGCGCTCGCCGCTAAATCCCGGAAGACAGGAACAGTTGAAGCCGGAGGGCTGGAAAGATTCTTATTTAGTTTTCTGGACCTCCTACCGCTTCCTTTTGTTAATGGCTATTTTCCATGCCTACACCTCAGGAAACGACACTGAAAAAAATGCGGTTGATCAAAAGAAGTTAGACACCACAAAGAAAGAGTGCAAAAAAAAGACACGATAAAAACTCGCTTTGCGACTACTCCCTGAATTTATGGTGAGATAGTTCCTTACTGTTCCACCTCTCCCACTCAACTAGTTCCAAAGACAGATTACGGTACATTTAGAGTCAGACATTGGGTAATTAAAGGAAAGAATGCGCCCTGGCTGATTGAATACATGGGAAAGTGGCGCGAAACAGGGAAATAGATGTACTGTAGCTCAGTTTGCGGTTGACTTACCGTAACCGTGCAGGTTCCATTATTGAGACAGGGCCGATCTCTGGAGCAGATATCATAGGGGCAGTTTGGTCCTGAAAGGAATTTGTTGATTACGGTATCGATTGATTACTCACAGCATATTTCATTTTCGTGAAGTGTAACGACTATCTTATGAGGCAGGGGAGGTTAGAGCTCCCTTTGATCGGTCGAATGAGAAATCTAGTGTTGTCTTCAAATCAAAGGAACCGGACAGCCGGAGCCAGCCGGGACTACCGAAATTCCCTGGATATATTAACTACCCTGATCCCACACCCGCTGTATCCCTGATCTCTAAACCTCAATTGTAAATATGCTGAGCCCATTATATCGTTAGCACTATATCCACCCACACAGATTATGTAATTAATCCCCCAGAGGTGTTGAATGGCCCTCACTATCTCGAGCTTCCAAACAGATCCTAAGGTCGTTAGTATGTTAATCTCCTAGTCACAGTCACTTTTTCTCCACTCAATCAAGAACGAAGGCTCTTTTACGATACATCCCCAGCCGAGAGACAATAAAAAGCCTCTCGCATTACCCTATAAATAGAAGAAACTTGACATTGAGATGAGCGAGAGAGAGAGAGTGCTCGGATTTGTGAGAGGTCAGAGAAAAGGAGGAATCGTGCAAAAAAATGTCTGAATGTAATCGACTCTTTACCCGTCTACCGACCAGTTTAATCGAGCATAACGTTTGAATGATGCCCAACATGGGTTCTGGGAAGGTCCGAGTACCGTATGCCATAGGTGTTCGGCACGTCGGATTTAGTTTCATGGGGCAGTTTTTTCTCTTTGCTGATTTCACCAATGATTAGAGTAACACGCGTACTTTCGTTAGATTATGGAATGCAGAGAGGCGAGATCAAGAATGAGATTTCATCCTCCTGGCTGAAAATAATCCGGTCTTCTCACTAGATAAAGGAATCCTCTGAAGAGATGACAAAGAGAATGCGCTAATCTAAGGATGTTCCCATAGGCTGAGTCAATCTAAACAGCTCTCTGTTCTCTCAAGTGGTCCCTTTGAAGTAATAAACACTCCTGAAGTGTGAAGTAATTTGTCTCAGAAATTCGCGCGTTTCCCATCCCAATCCATCATTTTTGACACTTTTCGAAATGACTCTTTGACTCCCAGAAAATTCCTTCCGCCAGCTGCATTCCCACATAGAAAATCCACATTTGTACACTCTTTTGAGATCGCGCGAGACGAGAGACTACAGAAAAATGAGAGAGCGCGAGACGGTTAGGGGAGTGCTAGAGAGTATGGATAATTGAGAGACAACGAGTCGGGAGGATGGGCAAAGTTATAGGAAGGAGCGATCTGGAGAAGAAACAAACTCACCATCACACTTGTCTGCCGTTTCGCATGACTCTTCCGATGTTCCTGAAAAAAGTAAAAATAATTTCGGAAAATTTAGCGACACCAATTGAATTCGGCCTTCAATGGACTCTGATTTACCGCAGCCCCATTCCGCACGAGTGTTTTCACCCTTGAAATTGATGGAAACGGACAAGTCGGCGCTATTTTTGCGCCTTGGAGCCACGCAGTTTAGCCCATTTACTGTGAATTGTTCACAACGATCACAAAAAAGCTAAGAGAATAGTTGAGTGCTTTCTAATGGGAACTGCGGATCGAATTCACTAAAAAAAGTGGGAAGTTCAAGGAAATCGAATTGAGCCCTTACCGTTTTGGCACTTCCTGTGCTCGCATCGAAGTCCATAATGAAGGGAATCGTTGCATCTGAACAAATTTTTATATATATTATTTTTATCAAACTCGATTGCAACCTTTCAATGGATTTTATCCGTCTCCCTTCCCCTTTCGCTCTATTCTGAAACATATGCGGTGACGAATCATTTCCATTTTTGACCCTTTTTTCCAGCCATTTTTTTGCAACTCTCCTTCATTTCTCGCGCCGATTTGACATAAAAAAACCACTGTACTGCTATTCTAGGAACACAGGATCGAAGGATAAAAAGCATATCAAATAAATATAATATGAAGAACATTGGACTGATTGCGCAATTTGCGACGAATAGTAACGGACACCATACTCTAGGAGTTAGTTGGGAGGTGCCTATGGATAGTCAGTTTGTGCCAATTGGATTTCAATGGCGTCTTTATAACACCTTGAAAGTTGTGGGAAAGTCAAACATGGCCTATTTCTGACAGAACTCATCAAGATCTAGTGCATTCTATCGTCTTATTGTCCTACCCTGAACCTCAGTTGGTCTCCGAAGCACTGTTATCATTGAAAAGGGGCAAGAATAAGAGGGGCAAAGGAAAATCTGTGCGGTTCCCAGGTTGAGTCATGCCCTTAGGAGGAGCAATGCGCTCGTCTCTTCATTCTACCTTATCTCTCGCCAGTCAGGGAAACGAGAGATCATAAAAAAGAGAGAGACAGACCATCCATCCCTAGGAGACGAAACATAGTGCTGGAAACAAAGGAGAAGCGATGAATGATAGAGCGTTCAAGTTAGAGATTCCTAGAGAGCATGCGAATAAGAGAGAGAGAGTCAGACAAAAAAGCCGGACTTACTCGCAAGAATAGTAGGACTGATTTACTTGGCGGCAGCTACCGTAGTCTCCGCACGCCTGAGGGGGGCATTGACCTGCAATTATCGTTTGGTTAGGCCTAATCTCGCGTTTTGAAATTTTAATAAAAATTGCCATCAATAACTGTAGGAAAATGGCATGAATAATAGTATTATCGGGATAGGTAAGCTTTCTAAAATTGCCTACCTTGTATCAAACCAAATGTAGGCGTGAAGAATGCAGTGAGAAGCGAGAGAAAGAAGAGGGACTTCATTCTCGAGAAGAGCCAACTCTTCTCTGTCCTCGACCCCGTCTCTTGATAGACTGCAAGAAATTGGTTTCGATGAACTATTAATTATCACGAGAAGAAAGGTAAGAAAAAAGGATAAATTCAATATCAATGTATAGAAATAATAGATTGTGATCGGTAGAAGAGCCTTCTGTGGGATGAGTGATAGAAAGTGGAGAGGAGGAGGGAAGTGGGAGGAGGAGAAAGGGAGGAAGAGGAGGTGGGGGAGGAGCTCCGTCTCTCTCCTCAGAGAAGGGCAACAAGGGGCGGGGGTACGGGAAAGAGATGCGAGATGAGAAAAGGAACGGGATGAGAGTACAATAGAAGAACAAGGAAGAGTTAAAGATGGTATGGTTGTGAAGAGTCCGGTGGGTGAATAGAGGTGAAGTAGATGATTAGAGGAGTTGATTATGCACGAATAAACGAATGAGTGAGGTGGAGAATATCGAGAGGGGAAAGCGGATGGAGGAGGCGGTGGGGAACCCTCCCCTCCCACGGGTAGTGTCATCTCGAGAACGGTTGTCATTCGATCTCTGGCCTGAGGGGAGAGTAGTATCGTAGGTATCAAATGGTCAAAATGCAAAAAAAAAGTTGACGGACCACTCCCCTCCCATCACACATCGGTTTGCATCCCCTCAGGGAGAGTTCAGGTGCCCGAAATAGTGGAGGCAGAGCGCAAAGTAGAGATCGGTCGCCTCCGTTCTCAAGACCCTGAGGCGAGCGAGGGAAATGATATACTGAACTTTTAGGCCCTGTGGCGGTTTTTCGTAAACCGTAAACTTTATTTACATCGAATATAAAACGACGATGATGATTTACCGCCGGCTATGTTTCAAAGTGCGTTGATGAAGGCGGTGATTTGTCGAAATTGATTTGTCTCTCAGATTCTGGATGTTATAAAGCCAACAAACTCCGTAGTGCCACTTGGAAACTAATCGTGACTCCGTAATTGATGACTGATCGGAACTGTCACGGGTCAGACAACAATTGCGCAATCACAGCTGTGTGGCTGTCAAATGAAGACGAACGAGTGCTGAGGCGTCAAGCGATAGTGAAGATAGATCGAATAAAATCGATTCAGAATAATAATGGATTATTCGCGTATCGCCTTTGTTATTCGCGAATCAAATTTATTTAATTTATCAAGCGAAATAAATTGTGAGTGCCCCCAAATATTGATGCCATTAAAGAAGGTGTCCCACGAATATCTGGCTAATTGAGTTCTCGATGTGAGATGGCGGGTCGTGGCTACATGATAACACTTTCGAAACTCCCATGTTTTCAATTTTCGTTTGAGCTGAGATATGAGCATTTGGCTGCGTGCCAAATGACCCTGAAAAGCAGGCAACGAGCGAGAGAGTATGCAAAATGAGGAGAGCTCGCTCTGTCTGACCTCACTTTGCATAATCTCTCGCGCGGTTCGTGGGACGCCTTCTTTAAATAAGAATAAAGCTAAATAAGGTCGTAGGAATTTTTTGAGGAATAGTAGGGGCGAGATCGTATGAAGAAGAAGATCAACCGAAAATCGGTGGCGATTGTGCACCAAATGGCTCGCCCGCGGGTCATTTCCTTCCCGATGTGGCTTCCGGCCTCATCATACATTTATCCTGATTCACGCTCTCTCAATGTCTTGCACTCACTCGTCGATCAGACAGAGCGAGAGAGCATGTCAATCGAAGAGAGTCGGCCAGCGGGCAACATCCGTCACAGGAAAGGAAGCGGCAATGTGAGAGACCGGAAATGACAGTCATAATCTAGTGATTGACATACAAGAGAGCCTTCTGTTATGCTCAGCCCGCCATACTCGCTGGGGAATGAATGGGCCTATCTTCCCACTCACATTATCTAACCCCGCCTCTACACCCCCATGCTCACGCCTCTCGCTAATTTATCGCAATATTCCGCTTTTGACAGTCGGAATGCCTCATTCCCTACCTACATTCATTCCCACAATTGAAGGAAGCCTGAAACCGGAATAACAAATTATTTGCCCTTTTGGTTCTTCCATAATACAGTAACCAAAATTCGAGTGTAAAGTATGTGATTCGCGATCTGCACGAGATATCAAAGAAGCCCCGAGAAATACAACGCAGTTTTCCCAAATTAGCACGACCCTTTCGCTGCCCGGCCTTCGTACTTCGATTCGTTCCCTCAGGCTAATCCTTTCCTATAGACACAAAGGCGTGACCGGAAGTGTTATTCAGGGAAAGGAAGGTACCGTAACCCACATTAATGGGTAAAAAAAATACAAAATAGCAGTACAGTACATATTGCAGTGAGGTTGTGAAGGGAGATGCATACACAATATCCCTGAATCAAAGCACCCCTATTATCAGATCATCAATCGGACCTGAGGGTTCCCTTCCCTCGCCATATCTCAATTCGCCCCGGGGTACGGTGGGAAAATGTCGGATCGGTCAGTCTCTAACTGGATCACTCTTACACTCGAAATCACTATTTTAGATATAGATCAAAGATCACTGAAAATATGAAGCTTGAATGTTCAGGAATGTAGCTTTTGTGTCCAAGCTCTGACCTCTCAAAGAGAAATGATGAGCAAAATGATTGAATGCCTGAGAAATTGAGCAACTAAACGTTGGCCCTGAGTTAATGAAGTGAACGATTTTTTAGAGAGGAGACATAATCAAACTGGAAATTAATCAGAAAGAAGAGACCGCATAATTACTCAAAAACACATCAAAGGACGAAGTAACTCGGGAGGTTTCCTAATCGGGACACTTTTATGTTTTGGGTGGGTGAACTTTACAAATATTCCAAATTTCTTGCACTGTATCTCCCAGAATTTCTTCTGGATATATCAATTATTGATTTTGCACATAATTACTGGCATCTTTCTTTCCTCGTGGCTGCATTTTGATTGACATTTCCGGTAATGATAATTGATTTACGGAGCAACAGTATTCACCACAAGGCAGAAGTTTCATTTGAACAACAGGGGTCAAATCAATTGATGACCGTCTCATAAATAATATGGGATAATTACTTGACTTCTCATGAACTTTCGCTATTGTTCTGAAAGCAGTCGAACTAGTAACTACTATAGTAGGAGAGAGGTCACTTTGTCTTGCTAGGGATTAGATGAGACTCAGTAGTGAATAGACTACTGACCCGGAGGATTAGGGTTCTGAAACAACGGCAAGTTACTTACTTTACAACAAAGAAATCTCTCATGATATTTTTACAAAAGGGATCGGCTAACCTCATGTTTCAAGTGGTTTCATGATATGGATGAGAAAATGAAACAAGATGCATTCTTCACGCTCTCAGGGTGTCTGTCATGATATCCCCGTGAATGTTCTTTGTTCTGATCCTCTCAATTTGTCAAGCTCTCTCGCTTCTCTGATCCTGCCCTCCACTACACCTTCTAATGAGTCAACTTCACACTTCAGGGAAGTGAGTGCAAGCTACTTGAATCGATAACACAGGGAAGCTACCGTATTCAACCATTGCGGAATCGGATGAGTAAAGCGGAACAGTATATCTACTGTGATACACAAAGAGCCTAATCGTAGCAACTAACGTGAGAAAAAGATTAGCACTGGGGATTAACGGTCTTTGATGTATCGCCTCTGTATAGTGAAGACCGGAAGTGTGTAGTGCATAAAAAGGCGGGAAAGGACAAGGATAAAGCTGGGAACGAAACAATGAAGATGGTGTGAGGATAACTTGGGAATGTACTAGGATACTTACAATTAGATTGGATCAGGCATTATTCGGTAATGAAACAATAAGTGGTATCAAAGGACACTGATATTCGACCGTGGGATCAGAGCCATAAACCTGTTGGTCCTATATAACAAGGGAGCTAGTCCGTTGCGTCACACATGGCATCAAATGGAAGAAAGGATGGATGATCAGTCACTCGCTTCGCAATACTCTCTTGGATCTCTGACTAATGAGGGATCGGGCAAAATGAAGAGACGTTGATCGAAGAAAGAGGGAAGAACGTGAGATTGCGCCTTTTCGGCTGGCGAGACAGTGGTATCGGATTACTGTTGGAGAGCTTCTAATTATCATCATGACTAATTTTCTTTGTTTCTTCGCTTAAGGGTACAGTAGAAGTCTAGCTCATGGTCAGACTGCCCCTTTTCCCACATAACAACATATTATAATAGCTTGGGAAAACATCTGTTGACAGATTGCCAGAAGAAGATGCCACCTCTCTCTGAGTCTGTGAAATCCAAGGGTCGGCAGACTTTGAAGGGTCTTATCGCGAGAAGTGATCAGTAGCAGTAATTTGCGGTTATGAGGGAATGACTGCATTATGAATAGTGTGAGAACGGGAAGCCAAAAATTTACACTCACCTTTTTTTGGAATCATTGTTTCTCGTAATCCAGAGTGACGGAACATTAAAGTTTTGAGGTACAGAATGAATATCAAATATTGGTGAAATACATCTGAATATCGCAATGCCCCCTCCCCCTTGACGGAAAAAAGTGTACTATGAATACTGTGGGAGCGGGAAGGTATCGGGCTTCATCTTAGAGATCTTGAAATTTTTTTTTTGCATTCCAAGGCGATGCAGCCCTAATAATTCAGTTTCCCAACAGATTTTGTGAAGCACATGAAACATATCTGAATATGAGTTCAAGTTAACAAGACGCCTACTCATTACGAAGACTACTCATGGTGAATAAATAATTGTAATTGTTATTTCTATTTACCGCAAAATGATCTGAGAAGGTATAGGCCCCAATCAAACAAGTGTCTTGATTGGCCAAGCAAACAAGAATGGTTGACTGATCCGGATAGAGAGAGGATTACTGAGGACAATACACTATCACGATAACACGCTGTGTAGCACTGAGGGAGAGTTATTGTTATCTGGCAATAACATTCTTGAACAAATTGAGAAATCAGAATTTTTCTGGGGCACCATTATGAGTTGATCAGGGAATTCTCATTTCTGACCTCTGGAATAAATCGATTGTATGTTTTTTTTCCAGGAACATTAAGAATAAAATGCGAAGATAACGGAGCCTTACAATTTTGACTTTATCGATCAAAAATATTCACAAGATTCACTGGTTATCAGTTCTATATCTCGATTATGTCAGAGGGAAGCATGCTAGGCGTTGATTGAGAAAAAGTCAGTTTGCGATTTGGTATTTACATTGTTTTGACGGGATACAATTCACGATAAACAAAAGCACACAAACTAAATCGGGGGCAAGACTATATAGAGAATGCTGCGGGAAAATTGGATAAGAGATTCATGGAGGTCTCTCGAATGCGAGCGCTCTCTAGGATGTTAGACAGGGCGAGAGAGCACGGGAAAACGAGAGAGTGTAGGTCACAGGTAGGTCACTTAGTTGGATGCCTCTCCCTGGAGAATCTTCACATCCCACAGGAACAGGAAGAACTCGGCGATGATCAGGACCTGGAAATTTTAATTTTAATATATTCGAAAAAAATTTTTCTTGTCTCTTCAGCTCATCAGTTGACACCGTTAACAATTGCGCAGGATGAATGCATTCTTTGAAGAACGAAAAGACAGAAGAAGTGTATTTTCGCTAAACGCTAGTAGACAGAACCCATCAACTCATCACTTTTTCCACTGCCAATTTCCCCCCGCTCAGTTACTCCCTTTCATCTTTTCCTTTGCCATTCGCTTTCACTTCAAGCGCACAATTACTCCGACCCCAAAAACACCCAAAAAAAGTCGTCGTTTCACGTGGAGACTTTTATTTTCGTCGGAAATTCAGGCGGGAATTCAAAATTTAAATTTTTAACCTACCGTAGTGGCGATGAGCCAGCCGCGCGAGCTGTTTACTTCGATCAGGAACCAGATGATGAGGGCGGAAGCGATCAGGAACAGCACACAGGCAATTGCTGAGTACGTGCGCTCCTGAACGGAAAATCATGATTACGGTAGGTCGAAAAATCGATAGCCGGGTTACGGTAGCCGGAAAATCGATGGCCGGGATACGAAATGCGGAAAATCGATAATACAGGTTACAGTAATCCGACAATAAGCAATTCCGGGTTACGGTAGCCGGAAAATCGATAGCCGGGTTACGGTAGGCCCCTATGAATCGACAACTGACAAGCTTGAGCGAGGCAATGTTGAGGAAGTTGATGACGAACAGCACAATGTTGATGATTACGACGACAAAGTTGAGGCCTGCAAGAAAATCAGTTGGTGATTGCGGGGAGATGTGCTACTGCACCCGAGCAGAAGCCGAGTCGTCCCTCGCCGAAGCACGAGCGGCCGCCGTACCTGAGCAGATTACGGTAGGTCAGTGAGGTCAGACTCATGATCTCTCAGTCTGTCTGACTTGTATCTACATTACACACACACTGTCATCGTTCAGACTTTCAATATTTTGGCACTCTTGATTTGGCATGTTCCGTACTACAAACCGTTCCGGGCTACAGATGAGGGCACGCGCGTTGTCTAGATTACGGTATAGGTCAGGGCGGTCAGGTGCCGGGGCGCATGATATATCTCATGAGCGACAATGCGACCATGCGGTCAACAAATATGTCTCTCGCTGATCGTTGTGCGTCACCATTTCTTACATTGCGGTAAACATATCCATCTCCTGCTCCGGTAAGTAACTCTATACGCTATTTTGCCGAGGAGCTATAGGTATCTGGCTCGAAGTACTAAACAGTATTGTCAAAAAAGTGGTCGTTTCACGTGGAGAATTTATTTTTTGCTACAAAAAGGCGGGAACTCGAATTTCAAATATAAGATTACTGTAGTCTTACCAGTTGCCGCACAGCAGTGAGCAGATGATGAAGCCGAAGACGATCTGGAGGATCTTGATGATGCCTCTGAAATCAATCGATATTACTGTAACTCAGGCCGATCGCGAACTGAATCCTGCCCAACCGCTAAGATTACGGAACCTGTTCGATTGAAGGTAGCGGGTGTTGAGCGAGATGTCTCCCATGGTTAGTTGACGGTTTCTGAAGTTGGTAATGGATCTAATATTGGCCTCAGGGGGCGAAGTGCAAAACAATAACACGGGAGGTACAAAACAAAATCAGCAGCGATCGGCGCGCATACGACAACAGCGCTGATAATGGCGGTTGATAGGAGGGGAGAGGTAAACATGCATAGTAATGACGATACTTTCACTTTGTCACTATTACAAGAGGGTGGTCTCCATACAATCAGATATTGCTATAGCGCATGGAGAGAGGCATTCGGAGAGCCATTCGACTTCCGTAATTCGCCAAGACCAGTGGGTCGCACGCCATGTCAGATATCTTACTGGCATAACAGCAGTGTACAATGATAGTTCAGAAAGAGTACCAAGAAAAGTGAGACCGTCAAAGTATCTACTCGCTCTATGCGTTCTTTCCCCACACTACACTGGTCGCGTGTGTTGAGAGTTTGAAATATGGCCCAGCTCCGCCCCATCTCTAACCCCACTGCCAAACTGGTTAGACAGTCAGAGTAAGAAGAACTTGGTCTCATGACTCTCTCGCTTTCGCGTGCTCTCTCGCCGGTCAGAGAGAGCGAGAGATCAGGGCGAAACGAGAGAGTCAGACTACTAGACTACTGGTCAGATGGGCATCGACTCACGAGGTTTCATGTATAGAAGAATGTGGGGTGTGCCCCACTATCCCATCTCTGATATGAGTGATACTCTCTTGAATCTGCATACTCTCTGGTTTTGTCTAAGGTATGAATGAGCTCGTGCACTGGAGAGAATACTGCATGGGTAGGTTAGAGCAGATGAGAAAGTGGGAGAGCCGGGGATAAACTTCCCAATTAGTCATGCGACCGATCGGCAAGTTTTTCAGCCGACGACAAACAAGCTGTAAATCAGATAGAGAGTGCGATCACTTGATAGACATGATATAAAGCGAACTATTTGGCCCCTGGGTAATTTCGATAGATACTTTCCGGAATATTTCTTTACGCAAAATACAATAGATTCATATCGAAAAGAATTCGATACTGTAGAGAATGAATGTTTTGCGCCATCTCAGTGAGGTGGGTACGGCGATTACGCTTTTTTTGTGCAAGAGTAAGATAAGGGTAGAGCTGGAGATACACTTCGAGTAATGGTTTTGTCTCATCATTTCGCATTTTCCCGCAGCGGAGAGACGGAGAGACCAAATCTATATTCGGATCGATATATACTCTAGTAAAGTAGCAAATGGATCACGAGAGGGGAGGAGAAGGGAGAAAATAAGATGAGAGTGAAGGGAAAGGAGGGGGCGACTTTCACCCGAAAACACCACGTGCCGCACTCCTCGATCCGCACATTCTCTCGTCGCTCTGCCCTGTCTGCGTTCTCTCCAGATCCCCCACTCTATGGGCCTCTCTAGCCTTCTCTGTCTGTCTGGACTCTCCCCGGATCCCACACTGTCTAGATTTCTCTGCCTGTCTGGACCCTCATCAGATTCCACACTGTCTACTTAATGTCCCGAGGTAGTTTGGAGGCTAAGAGTCGGCTGTAAGGAGAAAGTTGTGATCTCGTCTCTTCATTTCGCGCACTCTCTCGCGCTGTCTGATCGGCGAGAGAGCAGGCGCAATGGAGAGACGTCGAGAAGTTCCTGGGCATCTGGCAGACGGATCAAGCGTCAGAAGAAAAAGAGCGGCAAGAGAGTGTGCGAAATTGAGAGAGCTGCCGCAGATTCGGTCGTTTCATGTAGAGAGTAGCGGGCAAATCTTGGGAGCGATCGGACTGAGTCACTCAGACTGTGAGACCGATCAACACTGAGACTAACGGGAGGTTAGAGAGAACTAGAGAGTGGTGTGATTTGAAAGAACCAGAGAGTGGATCGACATAAGAGTTCTTTAGATTGCGAAAATGAGAAAAACACCATCGAGAGAGAATTGAGATGATAAAAGTGGACTATTGGAGTGTTTTCGAGATTGGACCATCGTGAGTCAACCTCATTGACACATTGTGTCATGTTGACAGCAATGTAAAGAAGTACTCTTCATCGCATTGTTTTTCGGAGGTCAGAATAGGAACTTCCTCAATGTACATGAAATGGTCAGAGAAATGGGAGAGAAGGTGAAATGCAGAGACCAATTATTCATCAGTACAGGCCCAAGTACAATGAGTGTTTTCTACTTTTATGCACGATTTTTCTTTTGTCAAATAAACGAAAAATAAGGAGGACCGCACCCTGTACTTGATGAGATGGATATGTGAGATGATAAGAGCAAAGAATGACGGAAGGTGCAGGGTAGAATACGGTAAATAAGGATGAAAATTGGGAACTCTTAGGGAACACTTATGATTTAACGTAAATATTAAAGCCAGGTAACTTGTGCCTCTGAATAAATAGGATACAATTTGAGTAAGGAGTTTTTTTGAAAAGTGTTTTAATGACACTGAAACGCAATGTGAGAGAACATCTAAGGTCTTTTCCCCTAAACGTAACAATGCATCAGAAGATGTCGAATCTGACATTATTGTGTATGAAATTCAGACTCTGAATCACGCTTGTGACATAGTGATGAAATGAAAAAATCGGCAGGAATGTCTTGGGAAATTCAGCGAGTAACAGATGTTGATTCTAAAATTCAGTACTGATCGCATTGGACCTTGTCTAGTGATGGGCTTACTGAGAAGGCGAAAGTATCCCCAACACCTCTCAAAGTAGGCAAGAAAGTGACCGGAATAACCCTCCCATTGTGTATTACTCGACTATTTCTACTAGAAAGAGTCAATGATTCAGTCTCTACACTTTGAAATCTCACTCGTACTGTCTCACAGGGAATACAGCACGGAAAGTGAGAATGCATTCTTGAAAGAGTGCTAAGAAGATTTTCCCTACGCCACGATCAACACCTATCACCTTCACCGTGAAAATAAGTGAAATACGGACAATCGTTACCTCATCGTATTCCGAACTCAAGCGAACTCTATTACTTTAGAGCAGAGTTCTCACCTTTCACGCGTCTAACCAGCTACTTTAGAAAGTAAGCAGCGCCGAAAAGCAAACAACATGTGACAGTAACAGCGAGTAGCAACAAGCAAAGTAGCTTGTTGTGGCGCTCTTGTATTTCGAAATATCCCTATCCCCTGATTTGCCAGCAATGTTTTTATGCGTCTGAGACCTAACAAGCTGTCAGAAAGTCAGAAATAAAGCCGCAAAGTGAGACAAAACAAGTTGACAGCCGGTCCAAACTGAGTATCGGGAGCGACAATGATTCGGGGGTTGGGGGAACGGAGGAGACGCGGGGTTTGTTGACTCGACGCCTACTGTTGGCCCAGCCTATCTCTAGCCGGTCAGAGCTGACGAGAGAGTAGGTCGAATCGAGAGAGTGCAGACTTGCGATCTCTCATCGCATTTCACGCCCCGAGAGGCCCTGAGTGGTGTCACGACTTCGTAAGTGGTAGGTCAGTTGAGAAAAATGGTTAAACTCTCTCCGTTTTGCGTGATCTCTCATTTTCTCTGACTGATGAGAGAGCAGGCGAAATGAGGAGGGTCAATTCAAGAAAATGGACAAAGTGGGAGGTGACTGCATTGAAAAGTTCGGAGCAACGCGCTCAAGCATGAACACTTATACACATCCAGAAATGGCTACAGCATGTCGTTATTCAGTTAATAAAAAGGCGTTGTTTTATCGAAAAACAGAGTCATTTATAATACAGTACTACCAATTCGTTTATATCTGATTTCACAATTGAATGAGTCAGCAATTCGTTGCAGTATCAAATTCTATGAGAGTAGTGAGTAGGCGAAATTGGAAGAGAGAGACCATTATTCAGTTAGTCCGTCTTTTTGCGCCGCGCCTATTTTGCAGATTCAGATTAGGCGGTGAATCACACAATAACATGCACGAAAAATGCTGGGAATGTTCAGTTGCGTTTGGAATGGTGGTAATCGCATGAACAGTAGACCCTTATTACAAAAAAACAAAGTTCAGATTCGACAAGAGGAATCATTTTGAAACACGATAATCTAACATGAAAAAAACGAACACTTCGAAGATTTAAAAATAATACACGGTTCGATTCGGTTCAAGAGCGAAGTGGTGTAGTGGTCTATGGCGCCCTCCCATTCCATTCTACTCGGGTTCGATTCCCGGCCGTGACACCGCTCTCCGCCCCACCAAGGCGCCCGAAAGGGAAATTGGGAGTGACAAAATCACGCGGTAAAGTAGGTCCGAAGAATAGATTGGGCCCTACGGACTGAATTGGCCTTATAAAATAGTCACTGGCCTAGCAGTGGACTCCCGCAGGACTTCGTGTACCTAGAGTACGGGGTGACCTTTACCTTTTACCTTTACACGGTTCTAGGAAGTTCAGTGTGCAAGTGTTTTCTCGAGAAAACAGCAGGAAATCGTTCTAAACCAGACAATCGGTACCAAAAATAGAGAGCGAGAAGATTGCATGTTTACTGCTGCCAACCAGAGAGGAAACCAACCCCGCAAATCGGAACCATGGTTCCTTCGGAGAGAATTGATACACCACCCCCAAATTCTATACAAAATCGAACCGAAAAATGCTACAGTATGAATGGAAAAATATGTGGAAGATACTATGAATAATGGGAAATTGAGCATTACTGCTCTCTAATGAATCCAAAGGATTTCTCAGCCTCAAACGACTAGGCGAGTCTACGCTTCCTTCGAAATAGGAAATCCAGGATCAAGTCAGAGACCCAGTTAGCGAGGCAATGCCGAAAATGGAGAAAAAATATGATGCTGCTATTTACGTCTCAGTTTTTCCATCCCAGGGGATACACAGCCGCTTGACAGCGTCAATGCGACACTAAAAAGAGTGGAATAGGCAATAGGCGCAATCCATTCATCTGTAAGGTTAGATGGTGGGCGAGAGATCACGCTAAATGGAGAGACCGGCACTCTCCACCGTCTGCCCCGACTCTCGCCGGTCAGAGAAAGACGAGAGACAGTGCGAAAGAGAGAGAGCTTGTTTATCGGCTGTCAACCCCCTGACGAAAACAAGCGCAGCAGTTAGGAGAGAAAGAGAAGAAGGGGGAGAAGTGACCTCAGAACTCGGCTAAAAATAGAAGAAAATTGGCCGAATGTTGGGAAATCGTGCTGCGACAAAGCGAAGCAATGAGAAAAACATGCGGGAGCGACTATTTTCGAGAAAAACAAGAAAAACACAAAACAAGCTAGATCGGCTGAAAAGGATAAAATGTGTGGCCGTTTACATCAATAAGTAAAATGATGAATGAACATAGTAGATGGACGGTTCAAACCCACTCCGCTTGTGCCCTCAAGGGCCAGTATTCATCACGCATTCATCTCTATTCGAGTTTCATTCTCTTTCTCTGCACACTCCCCGATCCCCACAGTCTCTCGCTCAATGGTCCGGCATTCTCTCCATTTCACATACTATCTCGTCCCGGGGGTCTAGAACCCCCATAATCCCCGGGCCCAGTGGAGCCAAGGGCCGGCGTCATGGCAACAACGGATTGAGTTCTAGGGCCCAAATGAGGAGGCCCGGAAAGGTAAAGCAGTAGAATGTATCATGTGTACTGAACGTCATTGGAGAGCGAGGCTCTCCAATGACCTTCGCAAATGTCTCCAAAATGTTGCGGTGGCGGCGCATCAAAACATGTTGTTGACGAAATGCCCCCTACTGCGTAGCGAGCGCGTTTACGTGACGCTGTCAACGCTCCTTTTCGGCTGAGCACTTTCGGGTGGAGGGCCAACAACGCTTAATCGCCTCTTCATTTGAAATTTTCTTTTGCAAAGCTGACCGGAGACAGTGACGTGAAATGGAGAGAAGGTGACTCGTTTTCGAACTCTACTGATCACTTTTGAAAGTGTTGGCAGATGAAAAAAGAGCGAGTGATGTGTGCTTTGATGATAATTGCACAGAAGAATAAGTAAATCAACAACATAATCCGCAGGTTTCGAAAATCTGAAATTTCAAATACCACAACAATAATGAATACAACCATTGATGGAGCGAATGTGGCGGAGCAACAAACAGAAAAAAGAAAATATCCGAGTGCCTATCCTGAATAAAATATCCTGAATAATAAAAATGCTCTGTAAAAATTTGCAATGAATCAAATTCGAAAAATGGAACACATTTTATCCGAAACTGTGACCCTAAATCCTCGTTAATCTTCCAGCCCTACGACTTTCGCCCCTGAGTGCACACCTCACTTTTCACACTTCCAACCCCACAGCGTGGTGTAATAATCTCCAGATAGCTGCGGATTCTCCATTCTTATTGATCTCTAGCCGGTCAGAAAAGACGAGAGAGCAGGGCGAATGAAGAGAAGTATACCGACGATAACTCCCGGGAGGATAAGAGAAGAAAGGGTGATTAGTAACAATCAGTCACGGATACCACAGAGAATGCGGGGTTTGGTTCTCTCGATTTCACACGCTATCTCGCTGCTCTGATCGGTTAGAGAGTGTGTGAGTTGAAGAGACGAGGACAAATGCGGTGACATCCTGGAAAACGAAAGGTTACACCCATTGAGCCAGTCACTTTTCAGTTCCGAGGCTCATTCTGCAGAAGCTGTGTGTCTTTTGTCTTTTGGCACTGTCTCTTTTTCGTTTTCACCCTTTACTTTTCGATTTTATGTGCGAAAAAGTACTTACCAATCCCGAATGGTCTCATAGTGACGCCGAAGCATTTCTTTCCATCTCGAAAATGGTAACGATGATTCGCTAATTCCTGTTCCAAAAGATCATTTTTTGCACGTGGCACCACATGCATTTTCTATTCCTTTTTTATGAATCCCGTGCGTGGAGCCACATGTTTCGCGTCTTTCTCATTTTGACCTGACTGGGTTACACGACCCTTTTTGATTGACATCCTCCAGAATCGTTCCAGATCAGTCCATGAATCTTCATCTTCTTCTGCCTTTCTTCATTTACTCAGATCCGCTTCACAGAAAGGATCACGAGAGAATATTCAAGGTAGTGCAAGGTGACTGCTATTTTCATTTTTTTTCAAGAGAAAATGTCCCTAACCCGCCCCTTTCAGAATGCATTCCCTCCTTGCGGCCCCTCCTTTCCCTCCCTCACAACACTACGATCCAAGAGATTGATGAGGCCGCCAGGATCTTCACTTCTTTCATTCATGAGAAAATCAGCTATCATCAGGTTAAGATGTATTTATGAGTTACAATTCTTCCCATCTCCACACATTTCGCTCCGGACGAAGTAGTCGTTTTTACAGTTTAAATCTAAACTAATGGAATCTGCGCCTACCATCGGCAAGACTCTTCAGCCGGCCACAGAACTCATTATGAAGAGGATAACGGCGTTGAGGGGCGATTACGCACTCACATTTCTGAACACACAAGTGAGAATTGAGATAATTTTGATAAAAAAATAACAAATAATAAACGCAACAATCCTGTAAAACATAAATATTAGGTGTTCGCTTTTCCGGTATTTCCCTCGATTCGACTCATTTTGAAGAAACGCAACGGCAAAGTGGCAGTGACCGACGAAGAGCGGAAGGAGCGGTTTAAGTGGGAACGAAATGTGGTCAGTTCTTTGAATTACATTGCCCTCTTCCGTCCGCCTTAGACACCTCCTTTTGAATGACCTTCTAATTTTTGGAAACAAAGAAACGCAGTGGCAAATCAGCCTCTTGCGCAGGGGTTTGGTTACATTTGTATGGTTTAAAAATAGAAAAATAAAGTTAAAAATAAAGCTCTTTTTTCACAAATAAAGCTATGTTTTGTGATAGTATTAATGTTTCTTGTGATAACCGATCGCATCACCATTTGAGCTATAATTTGGCTAACAATATTTGTCCATTTCAGATCGGTCGAATGGCCTTCAACTTTCTCGAGCTTCCACTTTCTTCACAGCATCGACTTCAAGACGAATTTTCTGATGTATTTACCATTTTTTACAAGCTAAATGTTGATTTGGAAAAGGTCTCGGAGCAATATAGTTTGATTTGCAACCACTTTGATTGTCTTGTTGAAGAGGAAATTTGATAACTCTCTAAACAGAGCCAGCCGGCCAGGTTTTGGTACTATTCCAAGTTGGGCCTCACAGTTTCCCGGTGGTCCAGATGTTCCCTGAGGTTGCCAGATGGAACAAGTATTGGACAGAGCTGAAGACTTCGCATGTTGTTAATATATGTATCCTTGTAATCTGATTACTCTAGAAGAAAATGTACATAATAAAATGATGATGCGAGATTATGAATATGAAATTTATTTACTCATTGCAATGACAAATATAATCGCGGTATTTATAGCATTAATATCGTACAATTTAAATATTCACTTTATTCCGTATCGAGAATGAACGTGCGGATCTCCATTGGATGTAGCGAGATCAGGAAGTCATCGGCTGGAATATAATCAGTCATCGATTCGACTACCGTAACCGTCAATAATCATGAAAAATGACGTTTTTTTCACAGTGCAACAGCTCGAATAAGTAAAATCAGTTATCGATTCGGCTTCGGTAATTGTCTCAAAAAAAGTTGTTTTTTTTAATTTTTGCACAGTAACTTCAACGAGTGCAAAAATCGATACCGTAATCGACCTACCGTAATCCTTCCTCTCCGTCGCGGGTTCCCTGATTCCCGCCAGGAGCACCTCGCGCTTCGCCGTCACGTTGATCGTCGAGAAGAGTGTCTGCAACGTAAATAACTAATATGTTTCTTTTTAAATGACAACTGCTTCGAGCACCAGACAATATAGAAAAGTTGCTGCTACACTCAAAACGTTGGGTGGGGTGCGCCGATAACGGATAATACACACATTGTGGTTAGGGTACGATAACGAAATAATCTTTGATTTCCCCTCACCCTCAGGTCCACCGAGACGGGCGTCGTTACCGTGTCATCTTCTGAGATCTGAAAAAAAATTGTAAATTCGGAATTTTGATCACATCCAACGCCCTCTAATCGTGGTTGTAAAACAGTGGTCCAAGCAATTTTTCTCTTGTTGCGATCTTTATCATTTTTCTATACTTACACGGGAGTGACCGGAACTCACATATCTCAATCCCCGTCAATTTTTCAGGGTAGGTAGGTACCCCTAAGGGACTCTCAAAACTGTTTTCAAAAGTTGCTCAATGCATCTAGTATTTAAGTTATTTAACTTTATAAAATTCACTGTTGATCTCGCGTGCGATCGCACACGCGCCTATCACCGCACCCGAACTCTCCCCTCTCAACTGGTTCGGTGGTGTAGTGGTATGAGAGTAGCGGTAACAAGCAAAGGGTGTGGGTTCGGTCCCGCTCCCGTGCAAACTTTTGCAATTTTTTTGCGAAAATTGGTCTTTGATCTCTAACTTGCCCCCAGCCCCCGGCAGGGGCCTCCGGAGTCTATTACAACTAGGGCAATTTCGATAATTTCGGCAGATTCGAGCAGTTAAATTGGATTAGCGAGAGAGTGAGAGGAGAGAGGAGACTAATCCAATTGGGGAGAGTCGAGTCCACTCATTCTTCGCCTCGCTCGCATAAGTAAGCGGTTCGCGAGCGTCCGCAGGTCGTCCTTGTCCACCAAGTCCAGTGGTCGTCACACAGCATTCTTCTCCGACAGAGAAGGGGGAGATCTTTACATATGTACTTGCGCACTTTGCATGACAATGGGGGTCAGAATGCTGTGGTCAACGAACGAAAAAAAAATCAAAGACAAAAATTTCATGAAGTGTTCATAAATCATATTGGTTGCACATACTGCACTATCAAAACATCAAAGTGCACCAAATTTCCAAGTTAGAGATCAAAGACCATTTCGCAAAAAAATTGCAAAAGTTTGCACGGGAGCGGGACCGAACCCACACCCTCTGCATGATACCGCTACTCTCACACCACTACACCACCGAACCAGTTGAGAGGGGAGAGTTCGGGTGCGGTGATAGGCGCGTGTGCGATCGCACGCGAGATCAACAGTGAATTTTATAAAGTTAAATAACTTAAATACTAGATGCATTGAGCAACTTTTGAAAACGGTTTTGAGAGTCCCTTAGGGGTACCTACCTACCCTGAAAAATTGACGGGGATTGAGATATGTGAGTTCCGGTCACTCCCGTGTTAGTGTTGCTTCCTGACCTGGAATAAGTGTTCCAATCTGAGAATGATCTTGTTGCCCGTCCACTTGGCAAGTGTGAGAAGGTGCGCGTGCGGGGGCAGGTCCGATTTCAGACCGGCGAACTTAATTAATTAATTAATTTGTTTTTTTATTTAAAAACAATCTTTGAAACTGATTCACAGTAGCACTTTAAAGTACCACTGGTTCATTGCTAATCGTCAGAGAAGACGACGTAAACAATACTCGCTAGGACTACTTTTTGATCGTCTGAAAATGAGAAAAATAAACCTCCGTCTCGAAGTTCTTGACATACTCGTCCACATTTCCGTCAAAGGCGGCCACAGTCACTTCCGGACGATGGAAGACTGATTGTTGACCGAGACGAGCACGCTCTGAGGCACCCTGAGGGGGAGATCTTTGCTATCTTCCCATTAATCTTTGATCTTTGATCTCTGACCCTCACCTTGACGGGTCCGATCTGGACGACGTGCGTGCCGGTGACGATGAGCCCGCGACCGTCCACTCCTGCAGGCACACACAACATTAGGAAACGTCGCCTGTCGAAAAATCGACAGCGTGCTCTCCGGCGCCCATTCCCACTCACCAGGTTCGTTCAGCGGCTCCTCGACGCCCCAGTGATCGTCGTAGAAGCTGCGGCGGTGCACCTATAAAGTGAAACGTCTACTTTGCACACGCAATGTAAATTTTGACAGGCGACGTTTCCCATTATTCACCATGACATCAATCACGCCGTCGGCGGGCGAGCTGGCGCCCTGCGAGCGGTCCGTGAGCATGGTGGCTTGCGTGGTGTCGTCGCGGATGAGGACGGCTGGAAAACGTCAACTTTGCACCCCATGTCGAAATTTCGACAGGACAACGTTTACTAGTGTGGTGGTGTACCGGTGGTGATAGGGTAGTAATTGGCGGCGATCGGCTCGGTGTTTTCGTATGCGAATGAGGGATGTGCGTTGCGGCTGAGAATGATCTTTGATCTTTGATCTTTGGTCATTGATCTTACGTTCGCTCCATCATTTGTCTGCCATTGGAGTCCGTGTAGAATGTTGAGGCAGACTTGACACCGAATGAGTACCGAGTAATGAAGTCTTTCGTGATGTTACTGAACATGTTTGCTGCTTTTTTTGTGTTTTAACCTCTTACTGTTCTCTTGATAATTATCGTTGTTCCCTTCCCATTTTTTCATATTTTCCCAATTTTCTTCGGATCATAGGATTCAAAATAAGTGCTTGAAATGACGAATTACGTTTCAATTGGCAGCGGTCCGACGGTCCACGTAAACTCGACGTCCTTGCTGTTCTCCGCGAGACTGACCACCTGCAAGCGTCTGACTCTCTTCATTGTCCATGCTCTCTCGCTTTATCTGACCATTGTTTCGTATCGTTTTGAAATTAGGAAACAAGGCGAAGTTACTGATTTTGTGACTTGATTACTGAAAAAAGACTAATTTAGCCCCAATTACCTGAGAGATCCAAGGGCTGAATATCTGTCGGGCCTGCTGCGTCAGTGGTCCCTGAAATCTCTCTGCCCATTCAATGTCAGTTGTTTCACAATTTCAATTCTGTATCAGTGCGCAAAATTATGTGGAACGTCACAAGGAACTAGTTGGGCGAGAAGAGTGGTGATAAAGTGATGTAGATGATTGATCATATGATGAGAAGATGGTGTGCTAAACCGCAAAGACATTCACTTCTCGACTCTTTGAATTGCGCAATACACAACATACAAATATCCCCCTCTCTCTTTGTCATCTCTTTCCCAACAACCGAGAGTAGAGAGAGAGAAAGAGAAATGGAGAGAGAGCGCAAGACATCGAGAGACGCGCGTTCCCTCTCCCTGCTTTGCTATAAACATCCATTCGGACGCTTTCTCCGTGCGCTCGGGTGGCCGAGTGGTCTAAGGCGGTGGACTTAAGTTCCACTGTCCCGTGAGGGACGCGTGGGTTCGAACCCCACCCCGTGCAGTAACTTTTGCTATTTTAAGGCATGGAATGACATACCTTGGACAGCTCAATTTTGGCTGCAGTCGCGGGATGCTTCTCGGTGTTGTCTTTGGGACGGAAGACGTACGCTCCGGACGTCTGTTCATCCTTGATGTCGTAGCCTATAAGTGTATCATTATTTCAATCAAGTTTTCGATTATATTTTACTAACTAACATGGGCCATTGCCAAAGATCAGTTTCAATAATGGATGTGATCCGTATCAAATGATAAATTGTGGAAAATTCGAACAAAAGTGGGCCAGCATCCAATAGTGTACCTTCATAATAGAGGAACTCTTGCTTGAGGGGATACGACACGTTGGAGGTCTTGTCGAGAACGGATGCAACCAGTCCGGACTTGTCAAAGTCCACGCGAATCAGCTGAATTATTCGATTAATCAGGTTGGTTCTCACAGGACGCAGATGCCTTGAGTACGGGGCGTTTATCTTTACCTTTATCTAGGGGCCACAATGTAGATAGCCGATTTTATGCAATGGGATCAAATTAGTGTTCAAGCAATCCCTCATGGACCCAATAACATCATACTTTTTGCCGTTTGTCGATATCGTGTCTCTGAGCTGCGCTAGAGCCCAAGAAGTACGCGCGCATCGCACTGGGGAAGAGGAGGGAAAGGCGAGACGAGAGGGAAAGGGGGCGGAGTCTCATTTGCGTGTGTCTCTCTCCCTCCCCCCGCCCTCTCGCTCGCCTCTCCCCGCCCAAAAGGCACAAGCCGGGGAAGCATGCTAAAAATCTGATTTTTTCACTAAAAATCCTAAAATATTCCAATTAGTCAATAAATTTCTACAGGTTTGAGGTACATATTCCAGAAACGCTCAAATTGAGACTTTTCCGTCTTTTTATCGATTTTTGACTCGCATAGAGAAAACTTTTTCAAAGCCTGTAAGAATTTATTGAAAGGGGATGGTTGTAGCTATCCAACGCGCCCTAGAACGCTTGATTTGGTTAAGAATGAACTTTGTGCTTCCCCGTCTCGTTTTCATTGGAGGGGCATGTCACACCAAAGTGGGCGGGGCTTGTGGCCCCTACCTTTATCACGCTGATTTACTAGCTATTATTGCGTGTCATCAAGCAATGATGGTCGTAATTTGACGATGAAACCCAGTTACATCCCTCTCCTCACTTTATTCTCGATGAACATATCCTCGTCATTAATGAAAGTTGTCTTAATCGGATGCGTAACTCGGGTCGCTCGGCTGAATTTATTTAATTATTTAATTATTAATTAAGTAAATTTAATTACTTGGACGTGACATTGCTGACAAAGTACGTGGCGAAGCCGAGCGGAGACACCTGCAAATGGCCAATTACGAAAAGGCGCTATCCTCACGCTGTCGGTATTTCGACAGGCGACGTTTCCCAATCTTGCGTGTACCTTGGCGGGGAAGGACAGTTCGAAGGGTGCGCGCGGCTGCACCGATTGCACCTGGTTTTGGAACGTTTTTGTGATCTGAAAACAGTTTTTCATCATTCTTGAAATAAATAAATTGAAAATTGTTCACCTCCGATTCCACGGGTTGCTTCTTGCCATCCAGCACAACGGCGTTGCGGGAGAAGTAGGGAATGCGGATCGTCTGAGAAATGCAATACATCGGAGTGTGAGCATAATCCGCAACTCTTCGAAGCTAGCTATTGGGGATGCAAAAATGGATCTTCCACTTTGCACTACCTTTCTACAGTCACTGCACAAAATTAGGTCAAATGACATTTTCGAATATCTTACGGTTTGAATTAGTTTGGTTTAAATTATTTTCACAAACCTCCTTCATTGTGTGCCCACGAGCATTGAAGACGGTCACTGTGAACGCCGCGAGGTTTCTGCAAGAACTCACTAATCTTTTACGGTATGGGTTGGAAACGAACATCTACAATATCAACATTAGTAAGCTTCTCAAGATTGCAGCTGATAAGAGCTGCATTACCGTACCAGTCTGTTTCAGCTAGACTACTGAGCCTGAGGGAACAACAGTATTCTTGATACCGTACCCTTCAATTACCGTACCTTATCGGCTCGCAGACAGTCTCGTTTCTCAGCTCGCATCGAATCTGCTGCGGTAGGGATACATTCACACCGGATTTAGTGGAGAGATGGGCGAGAGCGTCGTGTAGGATGGACTGTGGATTGTTAGAGTTCGAAATACGGGCCGCCGTCACTTCATTTCACACACTCTCTCGCCTCTCTGACAGGGGAGAGAGTGTGGGAAATGAAGAGACGGCGACCCGTATTTCGAACTCTATAGGTTGGATAATATTCATTATAATTATCGATAAATCATTTTGAAGAGTTGCCCACCCCGCCCCTTCGCCAAAGCACTAATCGGGAAGTGTTCAAATCGGGAAGTGTCCAATTGTCAAAAACAGTATAAAAACCTGTCCGTCCTTCATTCCGGCGGCCAATCGTCGTTCGTAATCGCGCGTCACGTTTTCCTTCGCTGTTCCGCTAAAATTTATAATTTCGATATGATCTCTCAAAATATCTTTCAATTTTTGCTATGTTTTTGGAATTTGTAACAGAAAATCACTGATTTTTGTGAAACTGATCTTGCATTTCTGATGTTGTGAAGCATATCGGAAATAGCGTTGCGAAAGAACATTTAAGATTCTTGAAAAAAAAAATTACGTGACGGCATCGTGGTGCTGTGCAAGAGCAGACGCTCTCTGCATGCGCTCGACCTGATAAATTAACTAATTAACTAATTTTAAATTAAATAACCAACTAAAAATTAATTAATCACCTCATGATCGTTATCGATGCCCTCTGCAGCGAAGACGTTCAATTGGCGGACGAGCTGGAAAGATCAAAGATTAATTCACGAAATTCCAAAACTAGACTTCGATCTGCAAAACTAGACTTCGATCTGCCTGCTATTCTACATAAATCTCCTGGGATCACGACAGTCAATATTCAGGAAGAACAGGAATATGTCACTGATCAAAGAACAAAGATCACTTGCCTGCAACAAGGAGCTGGCCTCTCTGATCATTCCCTTCAAGGCGGGACGAGAAGTGAAGTAACCAGTCCAGAAGGAGTGGTTGGATGAAGCGTAGCTGGAGAGGGATTACAGATGGTAATCATAAAACACACTGTTATGGTTCAACTATCGAAGCTTCGTTGATCAAACCATCTCAATTATTTTTGGTCTAGGATAGCTCGCTATCAAGTGACCCCTTAATTTTCTCAACTTTGTGGGGTTTCCAGAAACTGAAATAGCTGTAAAAAAAGACTGACGGGAAGAAATCATCGTCCTTCGTTGTCAGCTGGGGCGACGCCTCGTTCAGTCCCTTCACGTAGCAGGTGGGTGTGGAGTAGAACAGGCGGAGGCCGAGGGAGGACTGAGAAATAATTAATGATAATAAAATATAGATTTGCTTCTTCGAAAGTCATGTTCAGCTTAAAGAAAGTCAACGCTTTCAAGCCACTTCTGGCAATTAAGTTTTACATTCAATCTATTTCGCATGCACTCTGTCAGAGATGTGAGGCAATGTGCTAAATTTGTTTACTACCAGAGGTGAAAGCTCACATTCGCATTCACATGCTGAATGAGCTTGTCCAGGTTCGTGTACCACGTGTTCGCGTTCGTGTACTGAATTGAATTATTTAATTAGTATTTAATTAATTTTTAAAAACCCGGAAAAACAATGAAACACCATTGTGTACTGAATTTAATTATTAAAAATAATTTAATAAATAATTAATTAAATTTAAAAATAATTAAACACCTGAAAATCGCTGCCCATCAGCAGCATGACGTGCTTTGTGCGCAGAAAAGAGGCCTGGAATTAAATTTCTATCCTCGCCATCCTTGACTTGAGCAAATAGATCGGGAGACCAATAAAGATGTTTACTAACCTGCTTCTTGACATGCGCCTCGAATAGTTGAAGCTTCTCGGGAAGGTTGTAGCTAAATGTGAGATTTCACAACAAACTTTTCAAACTTTTTGAGATTTTATCTGATTGACTTGAAACAGAATTTATTCGCCGTATATTTCTCCATAATGAGAAAGAAACAATGAATGTATCTCACCCTTCCATGTCCTCATTCTCGATAATCGGATCGTCTCCACACAGAGCATCGAAACAGAAACCCTCAGGAGGACCGTAGTTGTCCTACCATTTATTAATTATTTGAGAGAACCAACACTCTAAATACGGGTGATTTCACGTACATTTTAAATGGATGGACATTTATTTAGTTAATTTAATTAAAAATTAATATTTAAAATGAAATAAATATAAAATACTCACCTGATAGAAGGCGCCCGTGAGAATCTTCGTTTCTGAAATTTTGTATGATGATCATAAATAATCGCCAGATATAAATATTAGTGCAGAATTCGGGTAATAATCATCGGTCAGAGAGGCGAGAGAGTGTGTGAAATGAAGAGACGGTAAGCCGTTTTTCGATCAAATCACTCACTGAGATCATCACTAGCATTCCACACGAATTCGAGACTCTTGTTCCTCAGTCGGGCCGCCTTCTCCAGGTAGTGTACGCGAGCGAAGAACAGCGACGAGTAGCCCATCTATTATTAAATTATTTTCCGTTCATTATTTAAAAAATGGCAGACGACTAGGAAGGGCCCAGAATAAGAGAAAATATGCAATTTTTCACAAATGAGTTTCACGCTATTGCGTCAATTATCTACAGGAAGTGAGCCCTACAAATAAGACAGATACACGTCGAAATATGATGCACTCACCAACGCGAACAAATTAGCCGTCTCTCTGCTGTGGCCGAAGGGGTCTATCTGCCAGGCGGTTTGCGCGTGACCGCACTCGCCGAACAAACGATCGAGATGACTGGAACGAAGAAAGATCAAAGATCATATTATCTCTAGAATAAAATGTTAGTCGAAATAAATAGGAAAATATTAGTCGAAGTGACATAGTACAAATTAATTGACAATTTGGACAACAATCAACTTAAGTTGGATGAAAGATCAAAGATCAAAGACCACACACTCACTGCAGTCCCAACTCCATCTGGTCAATGATGTCCACGTAGTGGGCCGCGGCCTCATCGTGCTGCACCCACCCGCCCCCGATCATCTCGATCTGTCCTGGAACGGTGAACTTTGATCTTTGATCGGAACTTCTTCGATTTTTAGCCCAGGCAACAACCCCGGGTGGGGAATGAAAATGGTAGGGAGGGAATACTTTGCGAGAAAAGCCTGGGCCAAAAATCGAAGAAGTGCCCTTTGATCTTCGATCTTTGCAGCTCGTAATTTAATATTTCGCCAAAAAAAGAGATCGTGAAAAATGAGTAAAATCACCAGTTTTATCCAGCTGCTACAGTTCACCAAATACCATGAAAATAACAAGCTATTGATAATCAAATGATTCATAATTGCAAATCAAATTAATAAATTTCAAATAAATAACAGGATCACCTGTCTTGACGAGCTTCTGGAGCTTGTGCCTCTCCGCATCGGTGTGCGTGCTCGTCCATCGCGTGAGGAAGCCCGTCTCGGCGAATGAGAATCTGCGAGGTGATCTTTGATCTCTGGTCTTTGCCCTGTGATCTTCTCCGAGCACCGGAACTATGACATGGCTCATGGTCTAGAATGCAAGAAAACTGCTGGAAAATGTTTAACTACCTAAGACCTGCTTTCATATAAAAAAACGACTATCGCTCCTTCTCTAACGAAAATGAAAAACGCGATGCCAAAAAGTTGAATTCAGGCGGAACTCGGCGGAGTCAGGAAGGGGCGGGGATTGACATACCTCCTCGCCGGGTCCTTGGCCACCTCGTCGATGACCGTGTTGTAGATGTACTGCACGCCGACGGGAACGAGCTCGGGCTTGGCTGAGAATGGTCTTTGATCTTTGATCTTAAGTCTTTGTTCTTTGACTTTAGACAGGCGTCACATGACGCCACGAAATCACCATGGATAACAGAAAGACTGCAACCCATTTCGTTTCTTGGAAATGAGGACGCAATCAGTGCGATTAGGAACGGAACAATCCGAAAAGTCTTTAGCCTTTGACGTTTTGTATCTGATCTTTGATCTCCAAAGTAATAGTAATCTCACATCCGAAGAAGTACTGGTCCACCGTCTTGATCCATCCGAGGTCATCGTGCGTGTGAGGAACGATGTGAACGTTGATCGTGTTGGGGTCGGACGACCACTCATTGCACGTCTGAGAAGGTCAAAGATTTAAGATTAAAGGTCAAAGTTCAATACTTGGGGAATTCTGATCATTTTGATGAACTTCCAGTTGAAAAGATCGAGGTTAATCTATCCTTCATCCTTCATCATCCTAAGATTTGGATGCATGAAAATCTATTGATAAATGAAAACTAGAAGGAAAAGTGTCGAAATGTAACATATTTTTAAAGATGGGAAATCAAAGATGAAGACTCGCTTACATTCCAGGAGCAGCTTGGTGGCGGCGGTGCCGCGCTCGCCCAAACGACGAGCGAGAGAAGGAAGAGGAGCATCGGGAAAGATCAAAGATCAGAATTTGAAGATATGGGTGAAATGATGCGCCTCTCCGATATCGAATGATGCAAGAAAGTAAAAAAAGAACATCAACACAAAGTAGTGCGAGGATGATTATGTTCTACAATTGCAATTGAATTTCTAAAATACAATTCAAGGAAAGTAAACGAGCATTGTTACTATCTTGTTGCAGGAGGAAACACGTTGCACGCTATCAAAGGGACACATTGATAGTAGAGTTGATATAGTGCCGAGGAAGACAACACACCCTATTCATTAAACGTAAAATTCTACTAAAAATAAAATAAGTCATGTACTATTCTCGAAACTCGACGATGTCTTCAAAAAGTTAAACTATCTTGTGCAAGTATAGGTCAAGCTGTAGGACTGGAAACTCGGGGCTGACAATGACAGATGTTGTTCGATTGATCACTTGGGCGCAATCGGGCACGAGACCCATTCGACGAGAGAGACTGCAGCATTTCGAGAGTGCCAAGACTGCAGAGGCGAGAGATCACGCGAAGTGGAGAGAGCGCAGACAGGCAGAGTTGATAAGAGAACACTCTGGTGTCTCTCCAATTCAATCAGTCTCTTGTGAGTCAGAGAAAGCGAGAGAGCATGGCGAATGGAGAGAGTCAGGTCTACTTCTCGACAAAAACCAGGCCAGTTGGTGCCCGCGTGTTGACTGGGAGGAGATTACTGCAGGGAATGGAATGGGGGCAGGGGGAGGATGGAAAGGTCAGAGATTAAGGAAGTTCTTATAGTTGAAAAATAGAAGAGGATCGGTTAACAATTAAATTCGTATTTCCAATTGAGCTCTGGAAGAATGGGATAACAAGAGAATGCGTCAAAAGAGAACAGCAACAGAGCTATCATAAATGGACTGCTTAGATTCGATCATTAAATTGTTTGCCCTTCCGGGCTTTCAAAAATTGCGCACGACACCCGTATTTCAGGGGCCGTGGCGGGCAATTGGGAAAAGTTTTCAACCAGCAATAAACGCACCTCGGCTAAGCCTCATTGGTCACGTTATCGCCTCTGCGCAAAGCTGGCGTGAACTCCCAGGGGAAGATCTCATGGGGACGGTGCGTGCTAGTCACGACGGGTTAGAAAATGTGTGCAAGAAAGAAATTGGGAAGGCAAAAAATTACGACCACGGTAGGGATCGAACCTACAATCTTCTGCTCCGTAGGCAGACGCGTTATCCATTGCGCCACGCGGCCATGTTCTACAGCGCTCTAATTCGCACACATGCCATTAAGAATTCGGTAGGCTCGCCCACGCTCATTCGGCTAGAGTTCTTATCAGCTCTAGACAAAATTTTCCGTGAACGTGAGAGGCTCATACGCACTGATCTTGACCGTACTTCGAATGGATCCTTCTCAGGTGTTCAGTTGTTTGTTTTTATTCTCTTCTGCAGCTTTTTGATAATCGATCTTGAGAACTGTTTTGGCTTCTGACTCGATCAAGATCATGACAAATTCGACCTTTTGTGATAGAGGTTAGCAGAGTGGTTCCTAAAATATGACGAGTGTACCTGTGTGATGTGTGAATTGCGGTCAATGTTCTTTGTGTCACCAATCGAGTCGGTTCTTTATCTGACCGGATATAGACATGAGTAGGGTTGTCTAAATGAAGAGAATGAGGACGAATGAAGAGGCCTTTTCTCTCTCCTCATTCTCCCTCTTCATTGAAGACGGCACGGTCGTGCGAGCTCTTCAATGAAGAGGCGAATGCAGTAGATTATCACCCTGTTTCCTGGTATTCATGCAGGTTAATTAGCCATTTTTAACAACGAAATGTTGGAATGATGTCCCTAGTTCAATATGAAAAAAGATCAGTTCAAAAAATCCAAGTTTCACGCCGTTTTTCTCATGGTAGAATAGTGAGCCTATTCGCCCCCTCTTCATTGAAGAGCTCTCCGCGTCGCCCCTTCTTCATTGAAGAATGACACCGATGAGCGCGCGTGGGGAGAGTGGGAATGAAGTCTTCATTTCATTTCTTCATTCGCCATCCCTAGACATGAGACGAGATCAGAGAGAACTCACATACAATCGTACATGGTAAAATAGAATATTCTAATAAAAAATTGCCCACTCCATCAATCTCTGGTCAGAATATCGATTCGTCTTTGCCATTCAAACATCACAGCCCATGAATCGGGTACAGAACACAATCGCTTAGGATTAGGATTAGGCTTCCTGGTACAAGCTTCCATCCACGGCTTCCATCCTTATCAATGACGGCTCGATGATCTCTCATCGGTGTATAAAAAGGCGTGAAAAAGTGTTGAAATCGAAAATCAGGAGACTCGCCACTTTCTTCCAGTACCCTTCGCATATAATCGCAATATGTTACCAGTTTTCGTGCCCAAATTTTTACGTATGCAAAAGATAATATCAATTGTATCAGAATAGCTACTCATATTTAGTCATCACCATCCTTCACTTGGGCAGTAATGCTTCGATTCGTCCTCTTCATGTGGCTCCCCTCAGTAATTGTCTCTACTGCTATTCGCCACTCGCCGACAGTCAATGCGAAAAAAGTGGAGGGTCCGCTGACGCCGCACTTCCAAGCCTGGCTGAGCGCGTATGTTCCAGTTATTTTTTATTATTTTTGCGCTCGTTTTGATGAAGCTGCCCCAAACTATACGCAGTAACGAGTAGGGATGTCAATTCTCTTTCCAATTCTACATCATCCGATGTCGAAAAATTCTGACTGAAATATCTGCGTAAGTTAGCAAAAATGACTTGAGCAATGGATACGATGCTGACCAATTCGCTCGAACCGACTACGGAACACAGGGCAGCTACGGCGGCCGTCAGGATGACAGCGGCAAGGTATGCTTTTTTTGTTGTTGTTGTTTTGACACTGTTTTTGCAGGTCGTGAACACTCCCGTCGTTTTCATTCACGGCAACACAGACTCCGCTCTGGCCGCGGGGATCTATTCTGGATTCACCAACAACATCGCGTACTTTCTCGAGAGGGGATACTCCACGGTAGGATTTTAAAGTCGAAGAATCTTCGAGTGGTTATTCATTGCGCTGGTGTGAGGGCACCAGTAAGGATGGATTAGGATTTTTGATTCTGACGGTACTAGTTGATTACCGACACTCATACTTTCTTTCGCGCTTTGGCGCGAAATATGGTCAGGAATCCCGATACCGAACTCTGCTCAACAGTCGGCGCTTTGCATTTTATAATCGAAAAGTTTAAAAAAATTTTAATTACTTTAAATTGCAGTCCGAACTATACGCAACGTCCTGGGGAGATGTGAGCATGCTCAATTCGAGTTTACGGTTAGTTTTGACTAAAAGTAAATAATTAAATTGATTGGAGTAACATAATTTATTAAATGTCAGAACACACGACTGTGCCACGACTTCGAGACTGAGACGATTCTTACTGGTAGGACACATTTTTACAAATAGGAGAAAAAAATTTATCTTGAAAATGTTGGAGAAAATGCACAACAAAATTTTGGCAAAAAAATCATCCAAAAAACTGTTATCTAAGCATAATTCGAACTCTAAATCTCAGGCAGTTCACGATTACACGGGCGCTGATAAGCTTCACATCATCGGCCATTCTATGGGTGTGACGCTCGGAAGGAAGATTGTACTGGGCGGAAATATCAATGCGAATGATGGTGAGATCATTCCAAAAAAGGTTATGCTTGTCGAAATCATTCTTGATTCTTGTTTTACATAGCTCAAGTTTTGCTTTGTCTTTTTCATTTGATGATTCGTGTTCATCATTCAGGAAATTGCTCTATCGGCGTGCCACTGAGATTCATCGACGTGTTCGTAGGAGTGTCTGGTGAGTGACACTGTACCGTTGTTAACGGGAAGTTCATTAGTGCACAACAATTAATAGAAATTAAAACCCAACAATCCGGTCAGGAGCTAACTATGGCTTGTGCAACTGCGCGGCGCCATTCGACGCGTTTGCACCGACCTGCAACCATAATGTATGTCCGTTCAAATGCGTTCGTTCTTTTCACTTTGCGATAAAAAAAATGTAACTTGTTCCTCAACGTAGTTATTATTATGCAGGACGGATTCTGGCCGGGTGATAGCTGCGGGGACAACAAAGTGTGCGGAGAGCACACGATGAAGTATCCCTGCGACGGAGTCACGTATTCCAAGTGAGGAGGATATTTGATCTTTGTTCTCTATCCAGAAGCTAATCTCTGATCTTTGAACTCTTGATCTTTGAACAAGAAGATTTGCAGATTCCTCACGGACATCAACCAGGATTTCACTCAGCTCGCAAAGCGAGTCGTTTCGACTTGGAGCAGTGGTGAGCGATCATTTCATTGTGGAGTTATTTATCTCGGAGGAGCTAGTCTGGAGATATTCCCTGTTGCAGTGGACGATATGATCATGTACGGTGATCAGACCTGGGGCAAGCCGACGTCTCTCATTCCGCGCAGCACAGACCAGAAGGTATTTATGAAACGAAAAAGGAATCAATGCAAACGGTATGCAGCACGCGTAATGAATTCTCAAAAAAATGGCATTAGTTTTAGTCATGTGAAAAGTAGTGTTAGAGTTGGAAAAAATCGGGAGAACGTTTCTTCGTTCCGCGTGCTCTCTTGTCACTCTGACCGAACAGAGAATACGGGGAATGGAAAGACGAATACCTGTATTTTGAGCTCTAGTGAGAGAGTACAAACAGGAGAAAAAGATGATGATGTATCTTTTTATCATCATTGAGATGATGATTTCGTTGCAGATCTACCCCAATCTAACACACATGCAGACGAAGGAATCGGATGAGGCAGTGGCCGATCAGTATAACTACGTCAATAGACTTGATTAGAGTCGGATAAATGTCTTCTAATTGCCATCAAATCATTTCGTTTTTGCTCTGATCTGCTTTCATTTTTTTCGCACTGAATGGGAAATCTTCATTCAACCGTCTGTAGAAAGGGATGAAATTGCAAAATGAAAATTAGAATAAGAAATTGAACAATTTGAACAAACAATTCGAGCGAGAAGTATTGGTAAAAAAAGATTTATCTACAAAAATCAGAAGTTCAAAACTCTGAGAAAAAAACATCAGAAGGACGAAAATCGACTTCGACACATCTGAAGAGTCAATTTTTTCTCGTACAAGAAACACGCGAAAATTAGAAGAAATCAGCTGTTATACATCTCACAGTTAAAGGGGGATAGGCATCAATATTTTCGTACATAAACTGGCAACGTGGAATGATAGAGAATGGCTACCCAATCGGAGATCAGGTTATCCGAAGTTCTAGAAATGCCTCTGAAGCTCACTACAGAATTTTAAAGTTCATTGACGTTTCAGGCAAGATTTGGGGTACTGTATTCTCGTATTGATTTTATTAGATTGGCAGTCGAAAAGAGCGGCAATAGTGAGGATTGCGCTCGGCGGGAGTCGAACCAACGGGTGTTGGATAGCTAGGCAAAAGCACAACCACTAGGCTACGAGCCATGGTAATCTCTTTGCCCAGAGTCACAATGATACGTGCGCATAGCTTGGGCAGTTTACAGTAGGATTGCAACGTTTCAGGCTCTTCGTGGTGGGACCCACCAAGTTTGATTGATGCCTATCCCCCTTTAACGGACACTATCTAAATAGATAGTGTAGGCCACGCGGGCTGCGAATCCTTTCGCCGGTTCAGGATTGTTGTCAGTGATCTAAAAAAAAAGAAATCATACCAGAAAAATAACGTTGCTTTCACTGCTTTCACGCATTTCAAAGCCATGCTGGTATCTACTATATGTAGCACAACCATTATTGTTGTTTGTATTAATGTTTTGCTGTTTACCGTAACGGGCGCGGTGATTTCGTTCGAATTGTCTAGAATGTATCCCGTATTCGGCTTTGGAAGTGAGAGAGCAGCAACGCTGAAAAATAACCACTTTCCAATCTTCCATCTGCTGATTAGAAGCGAGATGAAACGCACGTGAACTGGCTGTTATCAGCTCCCCTGATCACCACATTTCTCTTCTGACTTCTGAGGGCGCCGAGCGAGCGTACGCTGCATACACTCGACACTTGCCTCCAGGAGTCAGGAACAGTTTCTGGAATTATATCTATCGTCGCGGTATGAAAAAAACTTGTTCATTATTACACACGTGAGAATTTTCTATCAAAATAGTAATTAAATGTAGCTCAGAAAATAAATAAACCGTGAACAAACACATGCATCCATTCCATCCCTGACATCCTGGCCCGTAATCACTGCACTATTTGAACCGAAGCTGGCTGATTATTTTTTTTATTATTTATTTAATTTGTTGTTTATGACATTTACTTGCGACCAACCAAGTCAGTAAGCATCCGAGAAAGATCACTGATTAGAAATTATCGCCATTCGAAAACAGAAATAAACCAAATGCTTACATTTGGATAATAACCCTTCATGAGAAGAATGGAGAAGAATGGTGTCAACGGTTATCAGAGGCGATAAGTTGTTATCATCTATATTGAGGGAGTGCTATGCAATTGTTAGCTGAGTCATCGATCGCAAGATTCACTGATCAGAGAGAAAAGTATGCTCGAATGGGCATGCTAGGTCAGCTGCTCATTGCACTTATAACGGGCTGATGAATGATATTTGTGCTGTGGTATTTCTCAACTGTATAGTCCCATTATCTTCAAGTTGACTCGGACAGGCTCTCTTATCTTCCGATGAATGATTTTGTTCACGACGTAAAGATCATATGGAATAATTTATCGTCGAAGCATTGGCAAAAATTCTACATAAATAGTTCGTTTTCTCGTCATGCAGCGAGGGGCGAAGAGGAGCAATCATCGTTCTCTAGCTCAATCGAGGCAGGAGACTCCCGAAATCTTTTCTAACCAATCACAGAAGGCCTTGACACGAGTGAAGACGGCTGAAGAAAAGAAAATTCCGTTTGTAATCTAACCTATCTCACACTTGTTTCATTCAAAATGTTCACAACATAATTGCGGAAAGAGGCAATGGTTAGTCAATTATTTGGTTTTCATATGAATATTAAATACACATCAAACTCACAGGCAGACTTGCAGTTACTGCCAACGTAGTTGTTCGTGGAGGACAGCCCGAAGAGATACCAAGTGTCGCCTCTCTTCTGCATCAACGGACCGCCCATATCGAACTGGAATGAACACATAATGCAAAGGGATTGTCCATAGTAATGACAACGTTCACTCCTTATGAAAGAAATTAGATGGTAAAAAATGAATAAAATAATCAACCTTGCAAGTGGCGAGACCTCCCTTGCCAACGAATCCACCAGCGCACAGCTGCGTTTCATTCTGCAATTTTGCATTTTATTTTTTTCCCATTTTCACAACCGTTCTCACCACATTCCGGACGTTTCCTGTAAACGGAACTGCGCCCGATTTTAGAAAGCACACATGTATTACAGGGAGCTGGTCAAATGTGTGTAGGGCTTGCAGCTAAAGGATTTAGCCTAAAGCTAAAGCCTAAAGCGCCTAAATCCTAAAGTCTTGACCAAAGTGCTACCTTAGTGTGGGTGGTGAAATCGTCGCACACAGAGTTCGAGGAGATCCATAGCTCTCCCTGCTGCAGATACGTCTCCACCGTTGCGAACGTCGCTGAAACAGAAGGGCGTTGTCAAGCACAGCTGTCCATGCCTCCGGCGACCCTTTTTTAAACCAAGAACCACGAATTGCCGCCTAGCCGCCGCTAGTCACAGTTATGTTGCCGAGGCATTATTTTTGAATTCTTGCCCCCTTCCCCTTTGCCCCAGAGTTAATGTAAACAAACTGTTTTATTAATTTTAAAAAACTGACGTGACGTATACCCCCAAGAAGTGAACCAGGCGGGGACTCCTGCCTGCACCTGAATAGTATCGATTAGAGGGCAGTCAGAATGAAGAAGTCGTCTCTCCATTCCGAGCGCAGTCCTGTCACTCTCAGTAATGAGAGCGCACGCATTATAGTTCGAAATACGGGTATTCGTCTCTTCATTTTGCGTTCTATCTCGTCACTCTGGCCAGTGAGTGAGTGCGAGGAATGAAGAGACCCGTATTTCGAACTCTAGCGGGCACGCTTTCAGAGACTAACGAGACAGGTGAGGGGAGGATGAAGGAAGGCCGACGATTGCTAAGGATATCTGTACCACATCGCCTAATGACGACTAGAAACGACTAAGGACATCGACTAAGGATAAGTAAGGATAAATACGTACCACATCCTCGTCGTAGGTGGGCAGACAGATCGGCTGCGTGAAAGGACCGAAGATGAGAGGAGCATCGAGCTGAGAAAGAAATGGGTGATGATGAGTGTCGAAAACAAACGACTAGTCGAATTTTATCAGTCAATTCGATTTTCGACTAGTCGAAAATAAGTGATTTCAACTAGCCGATAAATTTCGACTAGCCGTATTTAGAATGCGCCGAACAAGAGCGAAGTGTCTGAGTGTCAAATGAGATATCGTACACGGATCAGCGCGATGTCACTTCCATCAGTTGGTCGGTGCACCTCGCGCACCTTCACGAATTGTCCGTTCATGCTGAAAAAAAGGATTTAGAATTCTTCTTTCTTCATTTCTGAAAAATATTTCATAACACAAAATTTCTTGAAAACATTGAAAACAAACAAGAGAACATTTCTTGAGAGATCCAACCACTAGAGTATAATCATTCAAGAAGCATTCGGATTTTACAATTCGTATCTTCTGCGAGGCGAAAAACTGCGAGAAATGAAGAGACGATAACCCGTATTTCTGAATCTATCCGGGAAAAACTATTTCAATTTTTCAATAATCTCACCCATGATTGATCGTTCCCGCTCGCACTCGGAGAGTCGTCGGTACAATGTCCAAACTGATAGCGGAGTCTGCAAAAAGGACCGATTACCTTTCCTAAGAGGCCGTTCGCGGAAGAATCGAACAAGTGTTGGCACAGTCAAAAAAGTTCGATTCTCTGTAACTCTGGGGATTAAGGTTTTCGAGGGTGCTGATGACGATGGGCATATTCATTTTTCATGTTGAGCCGTCGTTGGCTCCAGATGACGTGTCGTCGAAATCAGTTTTTCTCGATTTTCTTCTTTCCAAAAATTGCTAATTTTAAGCGAGTATGGTAGCCTATGTGAAATCACATGCCAAACACTCCTGTCTATTTAATTTTTCATAATTTTAATTAATAATTTTATAATGAGGAAGTCCTCGTAGAGTGGAAAGAATCGAGGGAGAGTAGGATAGATCGAACCGGAATTCTTCCGGAGATCTCTTCCCCTCCCCCTACTGGCCGCCGTCTGCCCTCTCCTCCTTCCCCCCTTATCTCTCGCCTTTGAGGGGAAGGGATCGATGGGACGGAGAGACTCGATCTGTTTACAGCCTCCGAACGGGGTAGATCACGGGCTAAACAGGAGGAAGGATGGCACAATTTACTTACAAGCCGCTTCACTATAATTTTCATAAAACCTTAGGTGAACGCAAGAAAAATATGAAAAAAATATTTTTGGAATCCTTACAGAATTCCGGTCCGATCTATCCTACTCTCCCTCGATTCTTTCCACTCTACGAGGACTTCCTCATTATAAAATTATTAATTAAAATTATGAAAAATTAAATAGACAGGAGTGTTTGGCATGTGATTTCACATAGGCTACCATACTCGCTTAAAATTAGCAATTTTTGGAAAGAAGAAAATCGAGAAAAACTGATTTCGACGACACGTCATCTGGAGCCAACGACGGCTCAACATGAAAAATGAATATGCCCATCGTCATCAGCACCCTCGAAAACCTTAATCCCCAGAGTTACAGAGAATCGAACTTTTTTGACTGTGCCAAATATCTTCTGATCTGTCCGATTCTTTCGCGAACGGCCTCCTAAGCCGAACTCCTCCGTCACAATAATACAATAGTCTTGATTATAGCGATTTCATAATCAAGGAAATATTTGGTCCCCTGCGATGTTATTGAGATAAATCATTATCGCAAGAAAGCTCACGTGTAGTGACGACCCAATTGTTGTCGATGATCGCTCCTGCGGCTTGGTAGACGCAAGTACCGAACCAGTCTGAAACTTCATCCTAATGCATACTGCAATTCCAAATTGAAGGAGGATGCGCTGGTATTGTTTGTTCATGTGCGAAGTTTCAGGTACGATGTTACGATGATCATCGCACCTTGGATGCAGATAGAAACAGTCCACGGCCACGTGCCGTAATCCGCTTGCGTTCCTCCGACCAGGAATTTTCCACTTTGAACCGGCGCCTTAAAATTAGTTTGGCTATGTATCCATTGAAGATAGAATCACATTAAATTTTCCCAGAAGTCGGGATCACCAATTATTTCCAGGAGACAAAAATGATCCTTTTCCCTGCATTCTTACAGAAGACAACTACTGATTAGTGCGCTGACCGATAATCGCGAGGCCCTACGAGCTTCTTCCTCGAAGTTCACTTGTACTTGTCCGCAACTGGGAAGAACTGGGACGGCACGAGTTGAGATGGGGAGAATGACTGGGACATCAGGGGTGGGGAGAGATACTGGAGCGTCCGGGGTCGAGCTGAATACAATCAATTCGCGTGAATTGGTGAGCACACATTTTAGCTCAGGACCTGGGCAGTTTTACGGTCTCTCATTTCACAATGCTCTCTCGTCGGTCAGAAATAGTGAGAGATCGTAATATTTTCGCCCTGCCCAGTTCAGGATAGAGCTGTCATTGAATCTGCTTACTTTTCTTGCGCAGCAGCTACTGCAAGAATTGCGAGAAGAATATGGACGACAGAACGCATCTGAAAGAAGAAAATGAAGGTAATGAAAGTAACGAATGCAGAGAGGGACTAAGTGCCTTGAACAAGGATGAAGTTGTTAGGATCTAGACATCATCTAGACAAGTGTTATCAGCAGGGCAGCCCTCTGTATTTATAGGGCTGATCTGATCGAGTGTTGATAGCACTTCGGTACATTTAGTGATCTCAGATCACCAAATCAGTGATCTGTCGTTAGAGGTCACTGATGTGGAATCAGAGAAGTTTCAATGTTTCGATTGAATCACTCTGACTCTCTTTCGGAAAGACTAAAGCATGAAAGAGTCGCTAATATCTGTCTTCCTTCTCTCACAATTGTGTCATTTTCAACAAGTAGTTCTTAAATAGTATAAAAAGACAGTTCCATAGAAAACAACAAATTGTCGCGTTAATCACAACAATTTTGAAGAATTAAAAACTCGCGACGAGCTATATCTAAAAGTGGCAAGAAGTTGAGAACTTTTTGTCCTTGATTTTACTCTCATTCAACAAATTGATCAAAGGATAACTGCTACTTATCTAATTCTCCATGACGTCAAGACTTTTTTAAACATAGTACTGAGCAATTCCAATTTAAGAATTTAAAAATTTAAGAATAAGAATTTACGTATTGTCGCAGACTCGGTTGGTTCAGTGGGATTACTAAGATTTATCGGTGGAAGCAGGCAGGGTTTATATACGAGACAATCTGTAGGGGCGATACGAGAGAGAAGAGTGAACAGAGATAGATAAAAGAAGAGATGATTATCAATCTAGGAATAGAATGAGAAGTGAGAAATGATCTTCGATCAACGATCGGAGACAAGTATCTCAAACTCTAGAATTGGCTGTCACGCAGTTCATCACGATCCATCACGGCGTCCGTCACGAATCATCCCGATCCGTCCGAAACGTGACGAAAAGTATCACGAAAAGCAACGATCGGGACGATTCGTGACATCAGGGAATACGCATGGTCACGTCGTGACATGTCGTGACACATCAGCGGGCATAGCGTAGTGGGTAAGACATCAGCATTTGAATCTTTTGGGTTCCTCTGGGTAGCTTCTGGGTTCGGCTCCACCCGGCGCAGATCTATTTTTGAAAAATTTCCCTCATCCGACACCTACGGATCGTCATTGTGACGCCTTTTGTCACACAGTCCGTCACGAAACGTCACATGTAACGAACAGTTCTTGAACGGTGATGTTTCGTGACGGACGCCTGGACGGATCGTGATGAACTGCGTGACAGCGAATTCTAGAGAATGATTATATTCGTGTTCCCCCATGTTCCTCCATTCTGTTTATCTTGGTCTCTTAGGTTCCTAGGTGTGCACCTTACGTTCCTATTTATGTCAGAGGTCAAACAAAAACACACAACCGATTGCGATCACAATCCTTTATTCGTGACAATCGCGTCTTTCTAACAAAGTAAATGACATCGAATGGGCGGGGCCTGTCGGCCATGAGACAATGAAAGTGAAGTACAGAGGAAATACAACAATTCAAGTGAAAGTAATTAATCTGCCTAAGACAGCACCAGAAATCAAAAAATGTAGTACAACGAATCAATATGAGATGCACGTGTAATGAAGAATAAAGCAAGTACATTTTTCTAAAGAAAAAAATGGTTTTACTTTTCTTTGTTTACGGGGTTGTCAAAACGAATCACTCTTACGCCTAACGTCATTAAATAAATGGGAAAAAGACAAAAAGAAATGCCTAATTGGGGGAAATTATGATTACTGTAACGTGGGAGGAGGTAGTTATTGATTAGAATCTATGACAGGCACATCCGGATAGGACCTAGATAGGAAGAGAGTGCAATGGGCCGGTTTAACACCTAGACAAAATGCGTAACGAAGAGTAAGACAAGTATTATTCGGTTAATATCACATTTTTAGGGCTTTTCTAGTTTTTAACTTTTTTTTGTTATTTTTTTCTATTTTTTCTAGCGATCATTCACTATTTCTACATAACTACAACGTATTTTTCTCGTAAACTATGTGAGGTAGTAATCGGGAAGTCCCTCAGAGCTAAGTGCTCAGAGCTAAGTGAGGAAGGGATACACTTCCAAATCGGAACCTGTGTATGAGTATGTATACGGTAGGAAGGTGGGCGGGGTACTGTAGGTCGGGAAGGTGGGCAGGGCACGGTATGTCGGGTAGTGTGCTGCTGGGAGTACGGTAGGCCGATCGATAAAATGCCAGTCGTCGATTGGCGGCTCCTCTTCTGGCAGCTGCCTGTGATGGCGCGCCTGCAATCGATATCTTTCGCTTACATTAGAGACCGGCTACCGTATCCCCAACGTTCATTAGGACTTGATCAGTTTCTACGTCACCAACGTGCATTTTCGCCTCTTTTCTACCTGCACATCACACACAGCTGTGTATGATCCGCTATTGTATTTAAATCCGCCAATTATTGCAAAAATTTCGATAATTTAGAAGGCTATTGTTAAAACTTGGGCAACCGGGCGAGTATCGCCCTCTTGGATTATCAAGAGGTGGACCCAGGACGGATTCTTATCGACTTTAGTGATCTACGGTCAAGAAAGGCCCCACTCAAGAAGACTGTTTCGTGAGTTTACTCTTAACCACGCAAGTCAGAACTTCGGCGGCTGGATGATCTACTTCGTGGTTCAAGATCTATCGACCAATTGCGACCGACAATCGACAACAAAAAGCTAAGAAGAAACCATCCCTTGACCCATTATCACTAAATACGAAGATCCCAATAGTCTCCCTAACGATGTTTCCCCCCTGCAGGCAATATGCCTTGAATCAGGATAAATGTAAATTGTTAAATAAGTCAGTTCGCGGTACTTTGTGTACCTGTTCTACCGTACCTGGAATCTGGCGAAGGCGGCCGCTTGCTGGGCGGAGGGCGCGGGCGCGGGGCGCCGCGAGTGGCGCGGAGCGCGGAAGACGCGCGCGTCGTGGCTCGTTGGCTCGGTGCCCGCCGAGGGCGTAGTGGTGGAGGGAGGCGGAGGCGGCGCCCACTCGTTCGGGCCCGGCACGAGCTTGAACCGGGGAAGAATGCCCATCGCCTGCAACAGGAAACATTCAAAGCAAAAGCCGTGAATCACACAGTAACCCCCTGTCATGCGCATAATTGAAAACGATAACTGCTACAAGTAGTGACAAGAAATGGTGGCTATTTGTCGCATGCTAGACCGTGTAGATTACATAAGACTTGTTTAACGCTGGCGTAAAACAAAGCAGTATAAAAGCCACATGGTCCCTCAATCCATCGATAATCCCCCGCTACCGTAATCAACCCCTACCGTACCCGGTAGTACGGTCGCTCGTCCGTCGGGCAGTCATCCTCGTCGTAGAATTCGTCATCCATCAACGCCTCCAGCTCACTCTCCTGGCAACATTATCGATTTATTTGCTACCACAATCGTTTAGCGATTGAACGGTTAAAAAATTGATTCAATGTATCTATTTTACTTTTTCACAAAGGTCACAATATATCATTGAATATTTGGAACTTCTTCGATCAATGGTCCTGACAACAACTGCTACAATGTGCAGTTGAGTAGGGAATGATAGTGATACAGATAGAGAATACTCGGTGTGAAATGGCAGGGCGAAAAATTGAAGAAGTGCCGAATATTTTATTTATTATTAATCGATCGATTGCCGTACCATATCGCTCGCGTATTCGTCGTCGTTGTTGTTCCGATAGTTGACGTACGCAGTCCGGGCGGGTTTGACCTGAACAGAATCGATAGTTCAGAATCCATGAACCAAATCGATAATCGTCCACTCTCAATCGAAGTCACTGTAGCTTTCGATCGACAATCAAGCGTAACTTTCAATCGATATCAAAGCAATAATAATTCAATCGATAATTTCCGCGCCTTTCAAGGGATATTCCAATAACTTTCAATCGATAATCATACAATCGATAACCGACCTTAACTCCCAATCGATAATTTACCGTACTCCTCCTACCGTACCTCATACTCCTCCTCAGGCACTTCGTCGTCGTCGTCGTCAATCAGATCGAGTACACACTCGACTCTCGCATGCATCGACGCTTCGAGCAGCTCCTCCGCCGAGGGCTGCAAGAAAAATCAGTTGTCGATTCGGGGAACTATTTGACGGCTCCCCGTAGTCTTACCATATGCCTAGCGCTAGCGTCACCTAGCGCTGTCTTACGACGTAAAATCCCTTGACGTGGATACACCTTTACCTTTTTTTTACCTAGTACGGTACGTTAATGTAAACAGTCAATAAATCAGGAACTGAATGTTCAAAACTAACAACGGACCATGTCTCGTATCACGGTCTGCATTTTCAATCAATCAATCATTTATCAGAATCATGGGAAGGGTGTTATGTCACATGCTGATCTCTTCTTGCTATGTATTCATCATATGTCTGCATTTATCGCATAATAATTCTTTGAAGAGAAACTGTAGATGTACCGTACCTTCTTACTTATGTACCGTATTCCCCCTTTTTTACTCTAATATAACAATCACAAACTATCGATATACCGTACCTGGCTGGCCTCGACTAGCTTCGGGCGGGCATCGCACTCGGGCTCGAGCGAGGGCAGCGCGAAGACGAGCGAGGAAAGAGTGGACAGAGCTGCGAATTACTTTTTTTAAATGTTAGTTCTCCACGTTAAACGTAACTGGGAATGCTATCTTATTTTAGGTAGTAGAATACCAAAAAAAAAGATTTAACACATTAAATTAACCGCATACACATCAGGATTTTATTTAGCATAACCTCAAAACCCGAGAATGCTTTCATACTACAGTTTTCAAGCACCTGTTTTTGATAATTTGGTCGATAATTCTCACCACAGCCGCGATCATCGCCTCTCTCCTCCTCCACCTCGTCCGTCTTATCGTTCCAGGCAAACGCCGGCTCCGGTTCGTCGCGCCAGATGGACGCCACAATCGGCCAGCCGACAGCGTTGAGCGGCGGCGCAGACGACTGGGCGAGTGCCACCTCCGGCCCCTTCGTGAGCCCGTCGTTGAGGCCGAATCGGCACGGCCAGTAGATGGAGAGATCATCTGTAATTAGCGATTAGATAGCTCAAATTCTTGCTTCGTTAAGCACAAATTTGGGAAATAAAAAATTTGGGCACGTTTCACTACCTCAAACCCGTAAGGCGAACAATCGATACCAAATCCCTGCTACCGTAATCAGTGCTTACCGCTGGTCGGTTGCAGGGGCTTCTGCACGGGGATAGAATCGGGCTGCGACCAGGGATCAGCGTACATTCTGGAAACGATAATCTGTGATAAATAAGCTCTTTTTTCAGCTTCAAACTCGGCTATTTGTGAGCACGAGCAAGGATTTTACCGGACCAAAATCACTGGTGCCTTCTTTTACTCCAATCTTCACTGATAAATAAACGAAATCTTTCAAAAATTTAATACCTGTGCTCAGCACGACTCACCTTGCTTTGCTGATGCGAATCGAGTAGAATGGAGTGAGTGGGGATGGATGGTGGGGGACTGATGGCTTCCGATCCAGATTGGTGCTCCGCCCCTTTCCTAGCGTCGATAGGGCTCGTTCGCTGACTGTTTGTGCCCTCTGGGCATGCTCCCGCCTCCCTGAACGGAGGCTATGATTAATCATCGATTAACTGCCATTATTATAATCCTTCTATCCTCATCAAACTTAATATAGAGTCATGTCGAAAATAGGAGTGAACCCGCGATTAGGTAACAGAGAACGCGTTGTAAAGGTCAATAAACACTCAACTACTAACTACTTATATGACGAATTCTATTGTAACTTCTGAATCGGTGTGAAATACCTACCCAGAGAAGGTGGGGCCCGATAGAGGTACGATGAAAGGGGGGGTCAATCGATCATACCCCCTTTCTAGTCTAAAATATACAAGGTGTTCGTACACAGACATAGATTGGAATAAACTACGCCGGAAAACATGCATCAGAAGTGACACTATACTTAATATCAGGTATAAAGCAAGTGGCAGAAATCAACGAGCAATTCAAGGTATTACAAATGAAGGTTGCCTTCTATAAGCATCGAATTAAATGGAGAAGGAAGAGAAAACAACACAAGAAACGGATGAAAACAACTAATCAATAATTTAGATAGAGCCGGGAAATCTTTTTTAAAAACCGGGAAATAGCATAGCTACCGTACCGTGTAAAGGTAAGTTCGTTCGTGTTATTTATAACTAATTTTATTGTTCCGGTGTACGGTAAGCAGATTCTTCTAACGTTTTCTTTTACCCGGCTCCCGTTGAATACTTTCCGGCTCAAAACATTTCGCTCCCAAACTTGCTTTGACATTTAGAATTGTTCTACATTTCTCCGTTTCATTTAATTTCGTTCAATTTTCGATCATCATTTGATAATGTTCTCCTTTCAAGTAACTTCAAACCTGTTCTACATTCATTTCATTTTTTCTTAAATCAGTGCTTATAAAAACCACGTATGCTAGCGGCAGTATCATTCATCAATATTCATATTATAAATCGATCATCGGATTTTGATTAATTAGTTAATATTTATAGTGCCCCGAATCGCGGCTCGCCCCGGACGATCAAATGTTGCCCATCTACGCAAGAATGGGCAAGATGGCTTCAAGGAGTGACCCGAATTAGCAGGAACGGAGGAAAACGATGAAAATGAAGAGGTGAATCTCTACCGAATTATAACTTGCGATCACGGTCCCTTTATCGGAAATTGTTGCAACTAAATGTGGTTACTTTTTTGTGCCTTTTTGTGCACCTTGAGCGAACAAAATATAGATCTTTTTAAATATTTGCTTTTACTAATAAATAACACTAATTGTAATTTAGTCGTTATTTGCAGTTGCACGTGGGCATGCTGTCGAGCTCTTCGAACAAAGGCTTTCCGTTGCTGATCAAGGAATTCAAAAGCTAAGTTCCCCCGCGCCCCCAACCCGAACACTAGGCCACTGCCTAGGTTCGGGTTCCCCGCGCCCCCAACCCGAACACTAGGCCACTGCCTAGGTTCGGGTTCCCCGCGCCCCCAACCCGAGCACTAGGCCACTGCCTAGGTTCGGGTTCCCCGCGCCCCCAACCCGAGCACTAGGCCACTGCCTAGGTTCGGGTTCCCCGCGCCCCCAACCCGAACACTAGGCCACTGCCTAGGTTCGGGTTCCCCGCGCCCCCAACCCGAACACTAGGCCACTGCCTAGGTTCGGGTTCCCCGCGCCCCAACCCGAACACTAGGCCACTGCCTAGGTTCGGGTTCCCCGCGCCCCCAACCCGAACACTAGGCCACTGCCTAGGTTCGGGTTCCCCGCGCCCCTAACCCGAACACTAGGCCACTGCCTAGGTTCGGGTTCCCCGCGCCCCCAACCCGAACACTAGGCCACTGCCTAGGTTCGGGTTCCCCGCGGCCCCAACCCGAACACTAGGCCACTGCCTAGGTTCGGGTTCCCCGCGCCCCCAACCCGAACACTAGGCCACTGCCTAGGTTCGGGTTCCCCGCGCCCCCAACCTGAACACTAGGCCACTGCCTAGGTTTGGGTTCCCCGCGCCCCCAACCCGAGCACTAGGCCACTGCCTAGGTTCGGGTTCCCCGCGCCCCCAACCCGAGCACTAGGCCACTGCCTAGGTTCGGGTTCCCCGCGCCCCCAACCCGAACACTAGGCCACTGCCTAGGTTCGGGTTCCCCGCGCCCCCAACCCGAACACTAGGCCACTGCCTAGGTTCGGGTTCCCCGCGCCCCCAACCCGATCACTAGGCCACTGCCTAGGTTCGGGTTCCCCGCGCCCCCAACCCGAACACTAGGCCACTGCCTAGGTTCGGGTTGCCCGCGCCCCCAACCCGAACACTAGGCCACTGCCTAGGTTCTCTTTAGTGCCTCTCGTACGAGAGGTATTGACTGTTTTTCAGAACCAGTTCAACTTCGGCGGCTGGATGACACAAGTAGGACGAGGTTCAATTGCGGACGGCAGAAGATGATTTCGTCGGTGAGTCAATGTTTTTGTTTTTAATGCTTTTAAGTTCCTATGTGTATCAATACATTCCATTTCGCAGTCGGATGACTCCCCGCACTCGGACGCGTGTACTATCGGAACGACTTCGCCCTGCTTCAAGAGGTACGGTAGATTACGGTAGAGAGGCTGCAAGTCGGACATAGCGGGACACTAATTTAAAAAGGGTTGGGCCTAACGCGAATGTGATAGTGTTCCTTCTTCGCCGAAGAAGACGGTTGGAGTTTGACAATGAACTAATGATAAAAACGGAGTCTGGTGTGCATTTAGGAAATATTTAGTTCTTCCAATGTGTTTTGCCTTTGTTTTGCCAATTTTTTTTAGTTCAATTATTTGATAGTGAAACCATGGGAGAATTGCTCGTCAATTTTGAATAAACTATTAGAGCGTATTCGATCTTATTGATAAATATATTGAGTTGCTCGAAAATTTCTATATATTTTGCGATACTGAAAAAGTAACCAGTATCTCTCAGACAAAGGCAATTGTTTACTTTTCTGAATCAGTTCAACTTCGGCAGCTGGATGGCTCAAGGCGAGGAAGAAGGGCAAGATTCTACTACACGTGGAACAAAACGATTTCATCCGTGAGTGTTCACTTCTCTATGACAGACTGAGCATGTCTTTTTGCAGTTGATTACAAGTACCATCTCAGGACGGTCGATGTGATTCTCAAGGACTGGCAGTTGCTTATGCCATTGTAGAATTATCACCACTAGTTTATTTGGTTCATTGATTATGTACCGATGTAATTGATCGATTTCTAGCCTGTAGAATAGTAGTTACTTCGCTCTTACAATACTCGATTAGTAATGTTTCATTGGTTTTAATTTTTCTCGCATAATTATTTCTGTTTCAGTAAGAATAAATGTTTTCAAAAGAGCCTCCTGTTTTTGTTTGCTTCAAAATCGTTTGCAACGATTGCCTATATTTTGACGACATGAGTTGTATTTTATAATTAGTAGAATTTTATAATATTTAACCTGAAAAGTTAGTTTGCAAAATAAAATCAATTGCGTAGTATACGGTGTTGATCTAGTCAATTGAGGCCTCGCTATAAATATGTTAGTGATTCAAGCTTGCTTCCTTTTTCTGATTTGTTTTGATGGCGTTCCCTCACTATTTCTCACAAATTTTATTATTCTGGCCGTGTTTGTTCACATCGTTCTTGATTCATGCACACTCATCTCTTGCGAGATTCCAAATTCACAACAAGCAATCCTTAATTAGAACATTTTTGTTAATGCGTGTAGCAGCATTTTCCAATCTTCTTTTTCTATTGGGGACCTGCATATTTATTTTTAATTCATCGCATATTCTCCTCGGAGAACGTCCGATTGTGGTCCTGAAATAGTGTAGTCATCGCAATTAAGGTATTAAGGATTCCTCATGGCTTTTTATTTCCGTTTGCCACTTGCTGCACTGCCACAGGAACCATGCTTTGGCGATCATATGTATATCATCCCATCGCAAATTATTGCGGCAAATACATGATTTCTTACTTGCCTTTCATCTTTATTTACCCATTATCCATCACTACTTCCCATTTTTAATTCTCGTCAACCCCATGAATATTGTTATTATGTCGTTGCCGCGACATCACTGATTTATTAATCAATATTTACAGTACTCCCCGTTGGCCACTCACTCCCGGACGATAAACGGTTGACCTTCTACGGCCAAAATTCGCCAGGCAACTTCGACTAGTGGGATGAATGAAATGCAGGAGGAAAAGGACGAGAATATAAAGGTGAATTACTAATGATAGATAGCTTGTGATTGCGGAAATGTGAACACTTCATTTTTTTCATCTTCAATTCATTTTTTCCTTATTAGCTCCACCCTCTAATTTCTTGCAACCCAATCGTTTGAGCGCGTTCTCTCGAAATACGAATAACTTCCCTCCTGAAATACGGTGTTTTAAAGATTGTTATTACTAGCATGAATTGAATATGCGAGGTTTTAAAAATAAATAAACGGGTTCATAGTGTTGCATTCCTCAAGTTTGATTGTGATTTGTGTGATAACGATTATGAATTTTGGATATTTACTATCCGTATACCCACTGAATTTTAGTTTCAGGAGTAGAGTTTCGAAAACAAAAGAGTACTCGTCGAGTTTTGAAAACGAGTAAAGCGTTTTCCGAGCCATTCGAATAGTCGTTCTCTCGGTGAATACTCGCAAGCATTTCACACGAAATGGGCGAGAGTGGGCAGTCGATTTGATGTGAGAATGAAGCGAATGATGATTATGTTTCAAGGATGAAATGAATAGCGAATCGGACTTTCTTTTTTTTTGGAACACTAGAATCCTTTTAAAAAGAATTTCTTTTTAATTTCCTGATGAAGCATATCTAGTTGTGAATGTTGAATTTCATTCGGCGCCGATCATTCCTCGATCCACCGACCGCACGAGTACTCGAATGAGATGAGCAAATACTCGTCGCGAACGAGTGCTCGTTTCTTTTCTCTATACTAGGGATGGCGAATGAAGAAGTGAAATGAAGACTTCATTCCCACTCTCCCCACGCGCGCTCATCGGTGTCATTCTTCAATGAAGAAGGGGCGACCCGGTGAGCTCTTTAATGAAGAGGGGGAGAATGAGCTAACTATTCCACCATTAGAAAAACGGCGTGAAAGTTGGATTTTTGAGCTGAGTTTACCCACATTGAACTAGGGGCTTCATGCCAGTATTTCGTTGTCAAAAAAAAATCAAATTCGCATACATGAATACCAGGAAACAGGCTGATAAAACGTTTCATTCCCCCTCTTCATTGAAGAGCTCGCACGACCGCACCGTCTTCAAGGAAGAGGGAGAATGAGGAGAGGGAAAAGATCTCTTCATTCGTCCTCATTCTCTTCATTTTGACAACCCTACTCTATACGAGTACTCGTTTTCGCGCGATCACTCGTTATCGAAACTCTATTCATGAGTAACGTTAGTAATGATGTTTTTCGATCAATACATTATTTAATAAAAGTTTATTTGCAGATGCACATGGACACGATGTCGGCCACTCTCAACAAGGAAGGAACTTCTCATGCCGACCATGGAATTCAAAAGCTAAGTTGCGCTCCCTTAGGATGGTATGGGCCAGGGCTCCCCACCGGGCACCGGAGTAGCCGCCACACACCGCAGTGTGGTTGTGCACCGGGCGCTTGTCGCCCCATCAAGAGGAGCAATCGAAGGATGGCCCGGAGTAGCCGCCACACACCGCAGTGTGGTTGTGCACCGGGCGCTTGTCGCCCCATCAAGAGGAGCAATCGAAGGATGGACCGGAGTAGCCGCCACACACCGCAGTGTGGTTGTGCACCGGGCGCTTGTCGCCCCATCAAGAGGAGCAACCGAAGGATGGACCGGAGTAGCCGCCACACACCGCAGTGTGGTTGTGCACCGGGCGCTTGTCGCCCCATCAAGAGGAGCAACCGAAGAATGGACCGGAGTAGCCGCCACACACCGCAGTGTGGTTGTGCACCGGGCGGTTGTCGCCCCATCAAGAGGAGCAATCGATGGATGGACCGGAGTAGCCGCCACACACCGCAGTGTGGCTGTGCACCGGGCGCTTGTCGCCCCATCAAGAGGAGCAACCGAAGGATGGACCGGAGTAGCCGCCACACACCGCAGTGTGGTTGTGCACCGGGCGCTTGTCGCCCCATCAAGAGGAGCAACCGAAGGATGGACCGGAGTAGCCGCCACACACCGCAGTGTGGTTGTGCACCGGGCGCTTGTCGCCCCATCAAGAGGAGCAACCGAAGGATGGACCGGAGTAGCCGCCACACACCGCAGTGTGGTTGTGCACCGGGCGCTTGTCGCCCCATCAAGAGGAGCCACTCATCGAGGAAGAAGAAGACGTCGTCCAAGATTTGGCCGCCATGCACCGCCGTATGCTTTGGCCGGGCATCGAGCCCATGAGGAAGAAGAAGACATCGAGGAGGTGGTGATGGGAGTGGCTGGTGGGTGGGCCTATCACTGCAAGTACAAGAATCGAAGATGTGACTTCTACTATACCGCCATGCGGTTGGGTCATGGTGCATTGGGTGCCGAAGACAAGAGGAGGTGGTGATGGGAGTGGCTGGTGGGTGGGCCTATCACTGCAAGCACAAGAATCGAAGATGTGACCTCTACTATACCGCCATGCGGTTGGGTCATGGTGCATTGGGTGCCGAAGACAAGAGGAGGTGGTGATGGGAGTGGCTGGTGGGTGGGCCTATCACTGCAAGCACAAGAATCGAAGATGTGACTTCTACTATAACGCCATGCGGTTGGGTCATGGTGCATTGGGTGCCGAAGACAAGAGGAGGTGGTGATGGGAGTGGCTGGTGGGTGGGCCTATCACTGCAAGCACAAGAATCGAAGATGTGACTTCTACTATACCGCCATGCGGTTGGGTCATGGTGCATTGGGTGCCGAAGACAAGAGGAGGTGGTGATGGGAGTGGCTGGTGGGTGGGCCTATCACTGCAAGCACAAGAATCGAAGATGTGGCCTCTACTATACCGCCATGCGGTTGGGTCATGGTGCATTGGGTGCCGAAGACAAGAGGAGGTGGTGATGGGAGTGGCTGGTGGTGGGACTATCACTGCAAGCACAAGAATCGAAGATGTGGCCTCTACTATACCGCCATGCGGTTGGGTCATGGTGCATTGGGTGCAGAAGACAAGAGGAGGTGGTGATGGGAGTGGCTGGTGGGTGGGACTATCACTGCAAGCACAAGAATCGAAGATGTGGCCTCTACTATACCGCCATGCGGTTGGGTCATGGTGCATTGGGTGCCGAAGACAAGAGGAGGTGGTGATGGGAGTGGCTGGTGGTGGGACTATCACTGCAAGCACAAGAATCGAAGATGTGACCTCTACTATACCGCCATGCGGTTGGGTCATGGTGCATTGGGTGCCGAAGACAAGAGGAGGTGGTGATGGGAGTGGCTGGTGGTGGGACTATCACTGCAAGCACAAGAATCGAAGATGTGGCCTCTACTATACCGCCATGCGGTTGGGTCATGGTGCATTGGGTGCAGAAGACAAGAGGAGGTGGTGATGGGAGTGGCTGGTGGGTGGGACTATCACTGCAAGCACAAGAATCGAAGATGTGGCCTCTACTATACCGCCATGCGGTTGGGTCATGGTGCATTGGGTGCCGAAGACAAGAGGAGGTGGTGATGGGAGTGGCTGGTGGTGGGACTATCACTGCAAGCACAAGAATCGAAGATGTGACCTTTACTATACCGCCATGCGGTTGGGAGGTCGGCTACTCGTTGAAAAAAATCCTAATTGGTTGCGGCTACCCGTTCTTATAGGGAGGAAATATTCCAAGTATTTACTGACAAGCTCAGGTATGACCCCAGGCTCTTATCACTCCCCCCCCCCAGCTTCACGGCTTCCAAGAGTAGTTGTGCACTTCTCTGTTTTTTTGGCCCAGCGTTTCTCGTAGAGTTTGCCTTCTAATCCATTTTGACTCTTTACCGCCTCCACGTTGACAACGGTTGCATACTGGGCAAAAAGTGACGGGATCGAAATTTAGCATTTCGACGCTTCTGCCGTCGGGGTTGTCCCACCCTTCCCCACTTTTTCCTCCATCTCATTTTGCCCTCCTCCACTGAGGAATGTTTTGCTCGCTGATAATCGATTATTCGGCAGGTACCACGCTGTCTCCGAGGGAAAATGGGTTCGAAAGTGGAAGAAAATGAACGATATTTTTATCACACACAGCCGAATGACTGTAAGACATAGCTGTACATAATGACATAATAAAATCATTTATTATACATAATATTATTATTTTGATAAAATTTGATTATTTTCTATCTTCGTCCATCTGTTCATTCATTCTCGTTACTCAATCCATATGACTCCATACAACATTTTGAGCCGTGTTGTACTCTAACAGAATTAAATTTCATTCAGTATCTTTCATTCACAATTAATTTATTCGTGTTTAAAATTACGTAATGTTATTATCATTAGCAACAAACAAAATTAATTGCGGAACAGATTGGAGACAAAAACAAATCAGTTGCGAAATCAGTCTGAGCAACGAGATCAAAAATCACAAGGTTTCAATAAAAAGAAGGTACGATAAAAGAACCTTATCCGACTCTAATACAAACGTGTGTACGATGTTACAAACAATCTGAACGGCAATGCAACTTTGATATAGCAACGGGGATGACATGAAACGTGTCTGCGTTTCAACATAAAACGATACCGAACTCGAGACATAACTAACAAATCGATTTCCATGGCATACTATAGACACATAATGATGAGGTATTCGGTAGGTGCACCCCTTTAGACAATCGCAAACTGCTTGTAGATGAGGTCGCGGATCTGGAAGTACTTCTCGCTCGCACAACCCTCAACGTGGAATCGTCCCGCGTCGTTGCGCTTGATCGAGGCGACACCCGAAATGTGCAGCACTCCTGTGAGGGGAACATTTTATTCTTATTCTTTATTCACCACATAGACAATGTGCGTTAAGGGCGGAATGGAGGCAACAGGTGGTATTAGGGCTCTGGCGAGCTTTTGAGGGTGGGGTTTTGTGGGGTTTGAACATTTGAGAATTGACGCAGGGTTACGGTAATCGATTTTCTAATTTTATTCCTGATGCTTTCCGCCTTGCAAAGAGAAAAAACGAAAAATCCTTGAAAGCCCTCGCTACCGTACTCGCCTACAGTATCCCTACTCCACCATCCTGGATATCGTAACCCCACGCTGCCTACCGTATTCCCTCGCTACCGTACCTGCGGAGAACTCTGCCGGGTGGCCGGCCGCCTGCAGCATCTGCCGCATGTCGGAGAGCTTCGGCTCGTTCACGAACACCGCCTGCGAATGTTATTTAATTACAAATATTTTGACCAGGGGTGTGCGGCAAGGCGCTTGCCGAAATTGCCGGTTTTCCATTGCCGAATTGCCTTGCCGGCAACGGCAAGCGAACTTTTTTATGCCAAAACATGCTATGCTAAAAATGCTAAAAATTCAGTAAAAATTGGCTTGCCGAAGTTGCCGAAATTGCCGTCAATTGCCGATTTTTCGATTTGAAAGTTGCCGGCAATTGCCGATTGCCGAAAAAAACCCTTGCACACATCTGATTTTGACTACTATATTTTGAATCATCTTAATTTGGTGAATTTTTCCTACTAGTTTCGTGGAATATTCCATCCATACTCTACCGGATCTGTACTGTAATATGGCCTATTGTATCTACAATCTACTACCGTACTACTCACCTGATGCGGCGGGATGGCTCCCATTTCCAGGGCGTCGAGCAGGAATCGATCGGCCGCCCGCTTGGATCGCATTCGCTTGTGCGCAGGAGGCGCCATCTCGTCCACCGGACCGCCGAGGGGCTCTTCCGTCTGGAGAATCATAGCATTATCGACATCAATTGGCCCGCTGGGATGCTACACACATAAACACCCCCAGTTCCACCCAGTTCTTGATCCAAATGTCCAATTATTGCTACCGTACTCCTACCGTATCTCAATCCCCTCTTTTTCTTTACCAAAAAAAACCAGTTCTCGATGCAATTCCCCTACCGTACCTCCATCTCCTCCGGTTCCTCTTCCGGCTCGTCCTCTTCCTCATCGCGCGTGCCATCCTCGGCCACCCGCTTGAGCAGCTTGGCGTCCAGCCACACGAGTTCCGCGTCTTTCACCTTAATAAAAAATAATAGAAATAATAATAATAATAATATTTATGCTACTTATTTCGAAATAACGGTGAAAACATTTTTAAAATAGTGTTAAAATTGTTTATATAATTCAATTGCTATACTACAATTCAGCTTAATTTTTGTTGTAATGCCGTCTTTTCTCAGGAATACATACCACATGTGAGAAACCACAAATCACAGGGACGATTTTTCCAATTTATGAAATTTTTTAAAATAAAAACCTTCTGGAAGCTGAGCGACGAGAGCAGCGCGTCGCTGAGCGCCACCTGAATAGTTTTTTATATTAAATAAGTTAATTAATTAAAATAATTAAGTCAATTATTTTCGAAAATCTAACCTGGAAGATTCTGGACTCCACCGTCGCGTCCACAATCTCGCCCAGCTTCGGCGTGAAGATCGAACCCTGCAGAATAATCAATCGATGACTACTGTAGCACTACCGTATTCCCCTCAATTCCGCAACCACCTCCTATCGTGACCTTATCGTCACTCCTACAACATCGCAGATATCCTATAGAAACCCCTCCTCCTCTTACAATCTATTTTAATATCCATCCTAGCTCCTAGTTCGTTTCCACCGTACTACTTTAATCACACGATAATAGATTAATATACCGTCTACCGTAACACCCCCTCCTTCTACCCTAATCCTACCTACCGTATTCCCCCCTCAACCGTAGTACCTGGACGACGGTCTTCGCGTAGTCGGCCAGGTGCTGCGTGGCCGCCTTGTCGCCGTGCACGATGATCAGCTGCTTGGGCCTGGAAATTAAATCAGTTCATGATCACAAAATAAGATCAGTTATCGATCACGAGCTACCGTAATCCGAAACAATATTTCTCCTTTTTAAACTTGAACGGGTTCAATGAAGATTTGGAAGACAAAAATGCAATCATATCAGTCCCCATTCATTGTCACGAGCTACCGTAATTCATACAATCGTATAATGTATTATCCTATTATTGAAAGAAAAAAGATCATTCCTCAATAACCCGCTACCGTACTCCCCCTTCTGCCGTACCTGATCTGCGACAGGATCTTCTTGATTGATTCGCCGTCGGAGCGGCCCTCGAAATCGATGAACTCCACCCGGCACATCACCTGCAAATAGGTGAATTAGAGTTTCATCCATTTCATAATACCTGTCTCCTTCCACTGTACTCTTTCTTGCCCCAAACTAGCAAATAAATTGAGAATCTACCGTACCTCCAGCTTGGTAATGTACTTGAGGCACTTGGTCGGCCATTCTTCCTCGGCGAGCAGTGAGTCGACCGAGTCTGCGGCTCCTGCAGCAGCTGCAGCCGCTTCTGCAGCCAAGTCGGGATCCGCCTGCAATCGATTGGATACTTCCGCTGTCTTCTCTAACCTGGCGCGTCTAGCACTGAAACTCGCTTCTAACCTTAATTTTCGCTTCTGCCAACATCGCCGAAACGCCGTTGAAGCCGCTGTTCGCGCCGCCGCCTTGACCTTCAACTTATTGTTAGCGTATTCACAATATTATTATGATTGTGACAAAAGCACAAGGCACAACCAGAGCTTGTTTGCCATATTAATTTAAAATCATGAAAAAGGGTTCCACAAAATGGATAATCAGAACTAAATATAAGTCGGATTAAGCCCCAAAACTAGAAATCGATATCTACTGTACCATTGGCGCTAAAAAGTCAATACTCGAAAACACGGCTACCGTAATCGAACCTTGATCACTCTACCGTACCATTGGCGATAAAAAAAAAGTCAATACTCGAAAGCATGACTACCGTAACCAAGCTAGAAATCGATAAACGATCTGCCGTACCATTGGCAGAGACGCCGCCCTGCTAAGAAGCCAATAGTCGATGGCTCGGCTACCGTATCTAGCAATGCTACCGTACCAATGGCGGTGATGCACAGCGATAAAAAATCAATACTCGATAGCTCGGCTACCGTAACTTACCTAAGTAAAAATCGATTATCACCAAAATATACCGTACCAGGATATATCGATTATCACCAAAATATACCGTACCAGGATGATACCTCCTGCTAAAAAAAGTCAATACTCGATCAGCTACCGAATCCTACTGACTACCGTAACCCTACCCGCCAGAAATCGATAATCGATATCTACCGTACCATTGGCGGTGACGACCGGGGGCGCGACGGCGTCCATCATGTAGTCCTCCGGCCGGATGACCTCGCCGTAGTCGTCCCACTGCGAAGAACGGACAATGATCAACCTCTTGACCAAAGATCAAATATCAAAGATCAATGACCAAAGAATATTTAAATTCTACACAACTTGCCCATAGAAAATCTTTTTGTACAGTTAAAAAAAATTTGTTTTCACATTCCGACACTAAAAAATAAATAAAAAGCCTTCCCTACCTTGACCTTCTCCTCAACGTAGCCGAACATCGGGAACGACTTCTTATTCTGCTTGAAGAACGACGCCTGAAATGGCCGATGAATAGCTGACCCTCCAGGTAGAATTCATGTTGCCAATACAACAACAACAACAAACAACACACCTTCTGTGTGTGCTCCCACTTCTGGATGATGTCATAGGCGGAGACTGCGGTGGACGAGTGCGATTCGTGCTGCAATCATCTTATTCGCACTAGGTCGGATGCGAACTAACTAGATGAGAACCTATAACTTTTCTATGATCGTTAATACGCCCTCGTTCTCTTCCAGTAGGGAATTTGTTATGGATTGTTCTCAACGGCCATATTCTTCAAAGATCAAAGATCATCTGCTCACCGCAGGGAATGGCTTCGCCTCCAGAGGCGTCGTCGGGATCGGCACGCCGCCTCCTCCCGTCGACGAACCGCGCGGCGTCGAGGCTGAAATGTCTCAATTTATCTCCATTTTTAAACACACCTAGTCATCAAAAAAGTTGAAAAAAAGAAGGAAATGTATATTCTTCCTCATAACACCTCCATTTTTTTAACTAGAAGAAGGTAGGGAAAACGTAGTGGCGAGACCAGATCATGTCCCAAAATTTGAGTTTCAAAATTTTTCCGGCATGCCATTTCTCGGTCTCACCTTTCCTTCATCTGCTCTATGTATTCGCCTAATCTCAATGGGTCTTTGGAATCTCATCGAACTCAACATAAAAAATATAATTTCTCTGTTTCTAGCCCGGGCAACTACCGCTCTGAATGGGGGGGGGGGGGGCAGGAAATGAGAAGCTGATGGAAAACAGAAAAGAGTCAAATAAGCCACTCACCGATGGGCGCTGCAGCTCCTGCAGCAGCTGCGGCCGCAGCGACTGCATCTGTGGCCTTCTGAACGGCGGCGACCGCAGACGCGATGACGTCATCGTCGTCGGATTCCGAGTCCGAGGCGTCCGCTTTCGCGCCCGCCAGCCCGCCCCGCCGACGATTCGCCTCCATCCTGCAGCAATTAAACATTTTCAAAAGTTTAGTGACAAAAGGTCGGAAAAGACAGCATTTTCGAACATTAGGAAGAACCGGGACACTTTCGTTTTTACTCTAGCAATAATATTCTAAAATGCCTTCAGATATGAGATGTTATAAATCGTCTAGATATTCAACGTACTCCTACAGCAAGATCCTCTCACTACCGTACCCCTCCCCCCCCCTTCCACAGTAACCCCCGTACTTCTTTCTGGCCTCCTCCTGATGCTCGTGTAGTCTTCTGGCTCGATGCTCCTCGAGCTCCGCCCCCTCCAGCCGAATCCGCCGCTTGATCTCCAGCACCAGCGACGACTTGCCGCGTTGCTAAAAAAATGTTCATTTAAGGCACTTAATTAATTATGCTTATTTATAAGTCAGGACGCTGCCATATTCATTCTACATAAGTCGTATCGGGTTGTCATCACTAATAGTGTTCATCAAGTGCCATTGAAACACCAACCTGTCCTTGCGACATGCGAATCAGCTTCGATCCGAGCGTGCGCTCACCAGAACGACCTGGAAAACGATCGTAATTGCTTGCAAACACCTGCATCGAAAAAGCGAAAAACGTGCAAAAGGTAATGCTGTCCGCAGGATTCGAACCTGCGCCCACAGAAGTGGACTGCGACCTGAACGCAGCGCCTTAGACCACTCGGCCAGAACAGCTCATGCTCTCTGTCCACTGAGCGCGCCCTAACTCTCCCTCACTCGAACTCTATAACACAAGCCACAAGTACACTCCCTCTCGCTCACTCTCGCAAGTGTAACGTAAACATGTAGGCGCGCGTTTTTCACCACCTAAATTTCAAAACCTTTGTTGCTCTGCCCTGTATTTTGGACCAACCTTTTCTCGCAGATTTTTACCTCACCCATCATTATTATTCTACTGATCCAAAAACGGGGAATATAAAATAGATAACTAATATAATTAAAATAAAATAAATACCAGTGAGTATGATGGTATTCTTCGTGTCGCTGCACCACTCGAGGAAGAGCTCGCGCGAGAAGCCGCACTCCATCGAGATGTCCGAGCACAACACAACCTGAATACATCCCACTTAAAAAAAATGGAACTAACAAGAAGAAAGAAAAAAACTGGCCCATTCATCAAGGAACATCGTCCTGATTGTGAGTAAGTTCACTACAACAACAGTATTTGCAGCATCGGGGCAAAAAAAGGATGTGTTCAACTTCTTCTTCTTTAAACTGTATATGCACCGATCAATCATCAAGATGGTTTAAAAGTGAAACTATCACAGCTAGCACAGGTGCCCCTCCAACCACTCCACCATTCCCTGGATACCGTACTCCCCTACCGTACCTTGGGCGATCGTATCCGGTCCACTTCGGCGTGCGAGTGACACAGCTGCACATGGTCGAACTGGAACGGATTGAAGCGGCCCTGCTCGAAGGATCTGCAATTTGCCATGATGAGCCAGCGAAGCAATCCACCCGATTCGATCAATATCAACCAACACCCTTTTTTCTTTAGATTGTTTCTGGAACAATCTCGCAACATTCCTTGTGCATTACGCAAAGCAACTTAATGAAATGAATGAACCAAGCATACAATACAGCGCCGAAACCCCACTCTCACATGAACCTAATATCGCTGACCATGGCAAATCAAGCACATAACAACAACAATAACATCAAAACAAAACAAAAACAAACGCACCTCATCACTTTGTCGCTCATCCATTCGATCTGCGACTTGGCGAAGCGCACGACCTTTAAAGGAATTAAATTACATTGATTAAATTGATCTCTCATCTCTATGATATGATCTTTGATCTTTAAAACAAAACATACCGAGGACGCGACGTGCGACAGCATGACCAGATTGTAGGCGCCCAGACCGGCGTCTTTGCTGCACGGATGAAACATTAATCCTCATGTCGCAAAAACTAATTTTCTGCTCACTTTTCACAAATATTCCTCTAATTGCCTTTCACTATCGCCCAAACAGTTATCGAATAACTTTTAATCTTTGATCTAATAAACTTGATCTTTGATCTCTACTCACTTGCTCCAGAGTTGGTCCAGCAGATGGGCGATTTCGAGCACACGGCCAGCAGTATCGATTACCACCTGCAATCAAATTGTGTGATGTATTTGCTAAATAGTTGTGCTGAAAGCACAAATTTTCGCTGTGCCATGTTTTCGAGAGAAAAAAACTCACCAGACAATCGCCGCCTTTCTGCAGCGTACGCAGCATTTTCGTGACCTGAAATTAATTTATATGTTTTCTGTCAATTCAAAAAAAATGTTAATTAAAACAGCTTTACTCTAGTTACAATCACGATTAGAACGCAACTGTCGTCAGATCAGATAGAACTTCTTCAACTTTCACCACCCAGTGATTCGACATTCCACCAGCAGTTTAGCTGGCCGAGGTCGTACGGAAATCAATGCACAGAGATCAAATATGAAACTCCAATCTCCAAACTTCATTGAAAACAGGAAAACCAAAGACCAGAGATCAAAGATCAAAACTACAAACTGACCAGTTGCTCGTCGCGCTGCTTCCTGCCCGGCTGCTTGTACTGCGCATTGAAGGCGTCCGTGATGAGCAGGTGCGGCCGCTGGATCGCTGCAAGGACCAATTTCGAAATCGTCTTAAATTCGCGGATATAGGTCCAAAACATGGTAGTTAAGGGTTTCAAAAAATGGGTGTCATGAATCCAGAACCTAATTTCCCATTTGCTCTTAGAAATGTCCAATTTTTCAAATATTACGGGAAAACGGCGGGAATTGCAAAAATTCGAATTCACCATCAAACAGACAGCCGTTCAGGTGCCGCTCCTTCTTGTGGTTGTAGTCGACCGCGTACACGATCTCGTCGTCGCCCGCCTTTAATTAATAAAAATTTAAATTAACTAAATCACTTCGCTGAAACCGAGAATCACCACTCAGTGTCACCCAGTGATTCACCGTTTCAGCTTCACTATAGCAGGTAGACGCCATTGGAAACTATGAAAGTTGGTACAATTTGTGGATGTTTGTTTCCATCATCATAAATATTAAGTACGTTCTTGAATGACTTTTCTTCCCTTGAAAAATCAAAGAGAGCACTCACTCAAAAGATCCAAACATTCCTGATTTATCGAATTACTACATCCTCATGGAAATAGCTGATTTTTTAAACATTCCTAATTGTAGGCGCGAATTTGAAAAATTCAAATACTACCATATACCTTAGATATGCGCCAGATTGCGCCTCCGATGATGTGGCCCGCAGGGAGCGGGACGATCTGCAGTCCCGAGTCGCCCTTGAGCGAGACCTGAAATGGATCGATCGATACTACTACCCTCGTAACCTTGGCTACCGTACCCATTACATTACATTTATCCTGATTCAAGGCAAAGTGCTTACAGGGGGAAACATCATAAGGCTACCGTACCCATGACTACCGTAACCTCATCAGCTCCAATCACCAATATAATATAACAGTTTGAAAGTTTTGATAATAAATTACCATGGATGCACCTATGGATCCTTCTCACATTCAGCCGTAATTAGAATAATCTCAAGACGGTATGCCATTTTCCCCGCATCACTTATATTACCGTACCGTCTGATTGTACTTCAGCTGCTGCACCCGCTCGAAAGACGCATCGACGTCGTCGAAAGTGAACAGCGAGAAGTCCTCGACGGCCTGGAAAACAACAACATCATAACAACCAAAACAATAACATCAACACCGCCAAAACACGCTGCGTCAAACTACTTCCAGCAACCTCACAGTTTCCGGTTTCATCACCATCTCAAACTCGCACCAACTCGTATGACCAGTAATGAAACTGTTCCATGCTAGATCGAATAAATCAATGCCAAACCAATAACAACAACAATAACAACACCAAAACAACAACAAACCTTGTGCGACTGCAGCCAATCGTACGCGTACATCACGCCCATCTTGCACGTTGGACCCTGCAAATTTAAAAAATCAGTGCACAACACGAGATTTTCCGGTTTCCTTACTCCCCTTTATCTCACTTGGATTCTCATTCAGCACTACAATTGACATTTTAAGACTCAATAATGTGAAAATCGGCATTCCCCTTGCGATTTTTGCGAGTAGACCATTCAGCTTCAGGTTTCACAGATTCTCCGAATCTATCTCGTTTCATGAATCACCAATCACATCATGAAAGACAATGAAAGCAAACACAATCCGATTCATCAGAAATGTCACCTTAAAAATAAATAGCTCCAACTACCGTAGCCGCACATACCGTAGCGTAGATGGGGCAGGTGAGTCCGCACTTGGTCACGAGGTACGGTAGGGCGCCCGCGTGTGACGTGTCCGCGTACGACAGCAGCACCGCCGAGATGTACGGTACGCGTCTGCAATCGCCGATCGATAACTGACTAAATTTTCGCGAAATACGTCATCAAGGTCACTGTAGCTAGTGAAACATCAATAAATAAGTAGAGCCATGAGTTTTTCAGAGACCGTAGATGAACTGTCGATCGATAATTGACTATATTTTCGAGATACGTCAACAAGGGTTACTGTAGTCAGATGGTGGTTTGGCATTATCCTCGCTAAGGGCGGGCTAGCCACCCCATCGCCGATTAGCAACTTGAGCCTATCCCGGGACGACCAGTCGCTGGTTGCGAGGCTTTACCGCCCGTGTTGTGTGCACGTGGTAGGGGATTTCTTTAGCAAATCAATAAAAATACAATTCAATGCGTTTTCGAGGAACGGGCATGAATTGGCGATCGATAACCGGCAATATTTTCGAAAATCAATAAACTATAGTTACCGTAATCCACCAAAAATCGATAATCGCTCACTTTTTGACGGCCTCTATGTAGAACAGGTCAAAGTTCTCGTCCCAGCCGCAGTCCAGCAGTAGGTACACATCATCCACCTGGAACACATACCGTAATCCTGAGATACCGTAATCCTAGGATACCGTAATTTTCGATTCCGTAATCCTATGATACTGTAACCTTTAGATACCGTAATGTAAAGATACCGTAATCTCATGCAGTTCCCAGAAATCCAATAACCCATCCCTGACATTTCTCCATTTTTGGAATCTCTAGATGTCGAAAGAAGAAATTCAATATCTCATGAGGTTTAAAATCCTTTTATCTCCTTTTCTGTTCATTGTTGTTGCTTGGCCAAACACGTTCGTTCCAAAAGCTTTATCGAGGCATAAAGCAAGGACAGCTCGTTCAAAGAACAGGATCGCAATTTTCATCCCTCAGCAGAGTTCTTCCAAACATCGTTCTTATCCAAATATTCGATGGTTCATGATAAGGAATGAAAATTACCAACCTGTCCTTAGAACGAGCAGTCAAAATCAACAACCTGATATGGAAAAATCCATTTCCCAGCTAGAGTCTTCTACTTTCACTTTATTAACCGATCATGTCAAATCAGAAATAGGACCGTCAGGGTGAAGAATCCGTCTCTTCATTCATCGTAGCCTCTCACATGTTATGAAGAGACGACATTTTCGCCCTGACAGCCCTAACTGTTCCTACCCATCATACCGGCTCGCTTTATGCGACGAAACTCATAGTTCGAAATCCGGGTAATTGTCTCTTCCTTTCACACACCCTCTCGTCTCTCTGACCGGTGAGAAAGCGAGTGAAATGAAGAGGCAATTACCCGGATTTCGACCTCTAGAAACGACCCCATTCACAAACTGGCTGCAGCTGCAGCCCCGCCCCCTTCAACCGTGCAGCACCTGCAGCAGGTAGCACAGCGGGCCGTCGTCCTTGGCGCCCGACAGCGCTTCCAGCTTCACGATCGACGTCATCGTCGAGAGATGCGAGACTCCTCTCACTCAACGCTGACGACGTCTGCCCTTCTACCGCTCACCCGATGTACACCTGTAATAGCCATATTTGTAATTGTATTCGCAACGGAGCAAAACAACAACAACAACAGTGCGCGACGAATACAAGCAAACACGGTTCAAGATACTTTTCGGAGAGCCGTTTCAACTCCTCAACGCGTCAACATCAACAACAACGCCCTTCGTGCACCTTCTTTATTCAGATTCAACAAATTAGTTGGAGTGGAACAGAGTAAATAAAATTAAGGAATAGCATTAGGGTGGATCGTTGTCGATTAGGTGGGCTGAGGTTACTGGCATACTGTAGGTTGTGTGGTGTGTGGTGCGGTGGGGGTGGTGCAAAAGCCTTTCTTCGAGATCACAAAACACACAAGGGCTGGTTGAACAAGGGGGGAATGAATGGATGCTAGATCGATGCAAAACGAGCAAATGTGGAAAATAGCCAAGTTACAGAACATTAGAAAAATATTAGAAACATGAAATTGCAGGGGTAATAAGTGTTTGCAAATTGGCTGATTCACAGCGGTAATACAGATTCTCTCACTTCACAGTGCTCTATCGTCGGTCAGACAACACTAGAGAACGTGCGGAATGATTAGAGTTGGACAGGCATTCTCTCGCCGGTCGCAACAATTCGGAGAGAGCACGGGAAATGAGGATAAAGCGAGGCATAATAGGGAAGCGGAGATACTGAGATTGGGCGGTTAACTGGGAACAAATATACGGATTGTTTTGCAAAGCACCGATGCGAAAACGATTTAATTAAGACAACAAAAGCGAGTATTGAGTGAACAAGAATATGAATGTGAGGTAAGATCATAGGGTGGGAGCCGGATGGGGCGGGGCCAGAAGGAGGCGGAGCTTCTCTAATCCAGGCCCATGTTGTCGTGCTCCTCCTCTTCTTCGTCATCAAAGTAGCCAATCTCCTCCTCCTCAATCTGCAACAAAAGCCATGTTTTAGAAATAGTGTAAATGTCACCTGGAATTAAGCTTTTTTTCTCATTATGAGAAGAGAATGAAGAATTAGAGTAGTAATTAGAGAATTATTAGACTCTCCATGCTTGTCAATCCTAATCAACGTCAATTTACGAAATAACAATAATATAAATTTGATCAAACAGATCAAATTAAAGTAAAATCTCCTCCTACATGAATAAAATTTGTCTAAGGATTTACAAAATAATAATATTTTTATTTATTTAAATAATTAATTAAACAAACAAATATAAAAATAAACGAAATCCCACCTCCTCCATGATCTCATCGTACATCTCCTCGTCGTCATCGAAATCGTTCATCTGCGGAAAAGCGAACAACGATTAGATTACTGTTTTATTGACCATAAGAACATTTTATTTTGCACCAACAGGGCACAGCGTGCCATTGAGGATCGCCCCCTTTGTTCACCGCGGCGGATGTATTCTAATGAGGAGAGTGAGAGGGCGAGTCATTTTGAGCCGCGAGAGAGGGAAAAGCGGCGTGAAATGAAGGAAAATAGCCTGATTTTCGGAACGTTTGCTCATGCTGCGCGCGAATGGGAGCGAAATTGAAAAATCGTCGACCTTGGCACTATGGACAAAGGGTTTGGAATGCTTTCTGCACAGGTGCCATGTCAATAACTTCAACCTCCTCCGAGGAGTAGGACTTCGAGTAGGCAAAACGACCGTTTTTGAAGCTTTTGGCTTGATTTTCGGAACGTTTGCTCATGCTGCGCGCGAATGGGAGCGAAATTGAAAAATCGTCGACCTTGGCACTATGGACAAAGGGTTTGGAAAGCTTTCTGCACAGGTGCCATGTCAATAACTTCAACCTCCTCCGAGGAGTAGGACTTCGAGTAGGCAAAACGACCGTTTTCACGGTTTTCGAAAGATTTTGAGACCGTTTCAAAATGCACATGCATTGATCTAAGTGTAGGGTAAATTTCACACTAAACTGTAGTAGTAGATCTCAGAAAAAATACAAATCAGACAAATAATGAAATATGTTTCAATCGCACTATAACATTTTTTTTCTCATTTCTCTCCACCGACCGAGCCATTGAAAGAATAAGGGACAGGATGAGAGGGATGAAAAGGATTATTGAGCGAGAGAGGAGAAATGGCCATCCGCCACGCAAATGAGGTTTTCGATCCACTCTGGCACGCTGTGCAGGGTTCAAGTTTCACGCGAACTTTATCTCTTCACTATTCAGAAGTCCGATAATTATATAGGGATCAATTATTACTTTCCAAAACAAAGAACAAAAAATTTAGGGTGATTGCACCCATAACATCTTCGTTTCACTTGCATTCCTAGTTGATCCCATCTCACTCAAAATGCATTCTCACCCATTGCTGTCGATTGATCATCATGGCGGCCGCGGCTCCGCCCCTTGCTGCAGCCTGCTGCTGCTCGATCAGTCGCGGCACCGCACGGCTGCCAGCTGCTGCAGCAGGAGCTGCCGTTGCAGCCGCAGGCTTGACCACTGCAAAGCGGACAATAGTAAATTAACTTTCCATTTTCAATATTTAATTTTTCGCACCATCATATTTCCCGTTTCACCCGAACATCACCTCATCGCATTGCAGACGTCTACTAATTATATCGGCTCATCTCATTACCGAAAACAAATAAAAAAAGGGAAACAACAAAAAAAATCATTTGTGTGTTGACTAGGTGATTTCGCGTTGCACACTTTATTCATACTCTCAATGCTATTGAGTTCCACAGTAAACTCACTTTGCACGTTATTAAAATACACTAAATATCTTTGTAGTACTAAACTACAACAGCTTCCCTCCACCTCCTTCTTCCTAAACCCGGCGCACCTATCACCCACACACTCACCATTCGCTCCGCCCGCTGCCTCTCCTCCCTCCTCCTGCTCATCCTCCTCCTTCGGCTTCTCCTCGGCCGAATCCTCCGTCTTCTGAAATATACCAATTGATTACCGTACTCCTACCGTATTCACCCGTGCACACAACCAATGCATCGGTAAGTGACTTTAAAATCAAAACAAAAAAACTGAAGCTAGAATATTCTAAAAGTTAAAATCCGTACCTCCTGCTTGGGCAGCGTCATGGCTGCTGCTCCTGCAGCAGATGCAGCAGATGCAGCCGGTCTGGGTGCAGCCACCGGCACCATGATGCGGGCCGGTGGAGCTGCAGCTGTCGTGCCGACGCGCTCCGCGTTCACCTCCAGCAGCTGCAACGAGGATCGGGATCAGACTACAAACTCCAGAGTGCCATCAGATCAAACTACAGACTACAAACTGCAAAACTACCGTACCGCGCCGTGGTAGGCCTTGGTCGTCACGGCCAGCTGTCGCTGCAGCGACGCCACGTTGTTCTCGAGCGCGCGGATCCTGCAGAAGGTTCAGAGATCAGGCTACGAACTACAACGATCAATCTGCACAGAGATTAAAGATCAAACTACGGTAATCCGTACTTGCGATGGAGTCCGTCTACGTACTCCTGATCGTCGTTCTGTGCCGCGATCAGACGTTTGTTCTCCACCTGCGAAACAGCCAACTCGAGGGTGGTAACACAAATTGAACTAATTTGCCTATCTCATTCTGGCAAGCATTTTTTCCTTTGTTTTCGATTAAATACTCTCCTTGAACCATCGAAATCCCAGCAATCGCCATCCCACAACTCGAGACTACACTCTAGTCTAGTCTCGATACTCACCGTCAGTAGGTCGATGACGCGATTGAACTCGGCGGCACTGCTGCCCGCGACGACGTGCTTCGCGAACGCGTTTCGCGCCTGAATGGATAACGATTCTTAGGTTTATATCATGTTTCAAGCAAATCACTAATGCATCAATATCAAAAACCAGAAACCGCATTTGTCGCATAAGTGAAACTCGAAAGTGCATCTTTGCCTTTATATTCTCTGTCGTTCTAGCTAACACACAAACAGCCTGTCTTACCGGTGGATCCCACCAAGCGTTGTCTTACGACTGTAAAATCGCTTGATGTGGATACATCTTTAGTAAAGAATCTTTACCTAACAAAAAAGCAAATACTCCAAATTACACTCTCGACCCCCCCCCTCCGTACCTCTCTGTACTGGCTGTCCACCGTGTTCTCGGCGCGCAGCAGCTCCTGCGGACCGGGCAGTCGCGCCGACGATGAAGCCGCTCCACCGGCTGCAAAATAATAATAACAACAAAAACAATAATAATAATAACAAAAACAATGATGATACTATTAACCATTCATCCGATTTTCAAATAATATTATTGAGATTGTTATCATTCATACAGAAGTCGAGAATATTGCCCGCATCCAAAATTACGGCGTTAGTCAGTCTACGAAAACGCCAAATCAAAATGTGTATACACCAATTTTGAAAATAAGTCGCACATTTCCGTGCCTATCAGACCATTGTACATTCCTACTTCCCGGATATAAAACATCCTCACCGATTGTCGCGACCGGGTATCTCGGCACGCCTGCAGCTCCTACAGCACCGCTGCCTCCGACACGCGGACGAGCCACCATTGCTGCAATGTCGATCAGCGTTTTCAAATGCGCAGATTAGTAGGTGATTTGTCGGTTTAGCGGCAAGACAAAGGTTTGTGATTGCAAAACGCTTCACTATTTCCATAAGTAGGGGGGCTTGGGGAAAAACAACAAAAACCAGTTTGTAAAATTAATTTCATTAAAAAACTATTTTGATATTAAAAAACGTACGCATGGCCGTGGGGGCGGGACGGGACAGCGTCTGGATCTTGCCGCTAGCACTGGAAAATCGATAATTGCGATCGCCATTCCTTCGATATCTACCATTACCGTAGCCCAATCACTAACTCCCAGCCTACCGTACTTGCCATTTCCTTCAGTGCCAATCCCCCTTACGGTAAGGGGCCTTATCCCCTGCTACCGTACCTCACAGTGACCACCCGGGGCGGCATTCCTCCCGCTCCCGCTCCTCCTCCCGTTCCCATCTGTGGCGCGGGGCGAGGCGGCATCGTCGATACCGCACGGCCCACGGAGACGGCCTGCATCGATCGAGCACCCTGCCAGATCGAATATAATCAATACATTGATAATTAACATATTGATATAATGGTATTCAATTGATATATCATAATGGTATTCAACAATTTTTATATATAATGGTATTCAATTGATATAATAGTAATATAATAGTAATCAATATATTGATTACGCTATTATGCAACTCAAACAAATTATTTCAATTCAAGACAGTAATGAGACTGGTTTTACATGCAATTTCCCAAGTTAGTCTTGCGAAATAACCCAAATTCACCAGCATCAATTATTCAAAAAAACTCACGGGAGCGCTCGAGGCAAAGTATCCTCCTCCTCCGCCCGTCATCGCCTTCGACTGTAAATTGCAATTATTAGCCATTTTTATATTTTAATTTTCAAAGTAAATGGCTCGGCGGAAAAATGCCCCTAGACAACTACAGTTTTTAAAGTGTAATTTTTTTCCAATTCCAACGAAATCGTCAAGACAAAATCAAGATCAGACATGTACCAATCTCGAAACATGAGCCAGCGGGTTTCCGAAAAAAATACTCGAAAAACTATTCACCCACAAAATCACTCTTCTACTCCGCCGCTTCTCATATTTTACCCGGCGCATCTAGCTCACACCGCTCCCCCTACCTCATTCTTCTTGTACGGTCCGCGGACCTTCTTCTCTCCGGACGGCGTCTCAGACGCTCCCTTGGACGCGCGCGGCTTCCGTTTCGCGCTGCCCGACCGCGCGTTGTACGGAGGATCGTACTGATCTGAAAGGCAATAGATAAATCGATAAATTGGGGTATGGTAAGACGTAAACAATCGATAAATCGATTAATGAGGCTACTGTAGATGTGTTACGGTCGATTACAGAGGAAAAGGAGGTTAGTACCGATTTGCTTCAATAAATTAATCGGTAAAGTAGCATGCGATCTCCAACTGTACCCCATCCTTTTCCTACCGTACCACTTCTGAAGCACCGTTGTTGTCTTCGCCGATACAAAATGCTCTCCTACCGTAACCCTATCGGCTACCGTACTCCCCCCTCTTAATCAATATCCTACCGTACCACTAGGGAAATCTACCGTAACCTCATTAGTTCTCGATCAATAATCTCTCCTACCTTTTTCCACTTCTGACTCCCGAATATACCAATTGATCTTCCTACCGTAGCCTACCAATTCATCAGTAATCGATCCCCCAATCAATAATCCTACCGTACCACTTCTCACTCCGGTGGTTGTCTGTCTCGACACTCGTTTGCCGTCCTCCGTCAGGCAGCATCGCTTCGTGCACGTGGGTGAGCACGCCCGCTTGACGAACGACGGCGTCCGAGCGGCTGCTAATTGGACTAATTAGTTAAGCTAATTAGTAACGCTTATTACGCTTTAAGTACTGATTAATGAAATGATTTAACCCAGGAATACTGAAAATAGTCGGCATCGTGTGCCGTTGTATCAACCATGAAACAGGAAATAGCGCAGTATTTTTTGCAATTTTATTCTCATTTGAAACAAATCTTTATTGAAAAAGCGAGGCATCAATTGCCGAAGTACCAACTATGAAACAGCAAATCACACCGCGCTTTTCAATATTCTTTCTCGTTGCCAGAATGATCACGATCCCCCCCCTCCGAACTAGCGCTTCATTCACCTCACTACATCTTCAAACATCGCCCCACAACTCATCAGTTTTGTTCCTGAATATCTCCAGACTCCCATAAATTTTACAATACTAGTAGTCAATATGGAGACGTGGCCTACAAGGGAGGTGGAGCTCACTCTGTATATTCAGCATGGGCGGTGCTCCGTATCCCTCGTCGTCCTCTTCTTCATCGTCCATCTCGTAGTCCTCCGCGTCCTCCAGCTTCACCTGTGAGAGAAAAAAGTTTTTAAATTAAAATTTTTTTTTAAAGAAATTCTTTTAAAGATACAAGCATCTGGTTTTTGAGAACGTGTGCTGCTCTTTAAACCGCTGTCATTGCGGTTTCAGTGTATTCTCATAAAAAATTAGCAAACAATGAGCTTCAAAGAACCAGGCACTCCACTTATCGTATCAAAGTCCTCACTCCTCCTACCATACCCCGTGTAGTGTACTCCTACAGTAACCCTCACATCACCCTTCTACCGTACCTTCTTGCCTCCGGGCGTGCTGCACACCATGCTGCCTCCTCTCGATCCTCCGTCGTCACTGCCGCCCATCGACGAGCCGCCGCCGTTCTTGGGAGGACGTCCCTTGCGCTTCGCTGAGAAAAATCAATAATGTAGAATACCCTTCGTATCTTATCGTGCTTCTTGCGAGAGGTTCAATTTGGAACCTCTCGATCAACGTAGAATAATTGCTTCATATAAATTTATCCATTCCCTTTTCTCTCCTAAGGCTACTGTTAGCCCTTCCCTTCTATTTGATTTTCGGCTCTCTCGTACCAGAGGAGCTTCTCGTAAATTATTTCCCATATTTCGTGCTTGTGATAATCATTCTAAAAACTTTATTTCTCATCGCGCCCACTTCTCAACTCCCTGCCAAATATTGTATTATTCCAATCCTCTAATTTATTCATCAAAACAATATCTTCTAATTTGCCTACTTCCTATCTTCTCTGATCCTCTCTCTCTCTTCTCTCTTATCCTTCCTCACTTCGGGTCGTCGGATGCGACGACAAAACTACATTCTACATCGAACTATCCACCATTATAATTGTCTGTATACCAGTTCCAAGCTACTGGTGTTTTGTTCGCTCATTCATTAAATGTTGCGATAAAGATATATATAGTAATCAGGGAGCAAATCGATAGTCAGGAAAAATCGATATTCAGAAACGGTAGAAACCACTGTGGATCATGCAAAAACATTTCCTTATGTTTTTTCACAAATCCCTTTCCGTTGAACGTTGAGATATTGGCCCGATTGAAAATGAAGCTAATCGATTTTTCGTATCAGCTATGTTCTGGTTTCAACGTCTATATCAGGATGAGCTAACAGATGCACACTCACAATAATCGTTCTTTCAACTGATATTATTATTGTTATTAATGATATTAAAATGAACTCACGGGGTCTCTTCGCATCAGGCGGCGGCTTGGGAAAGAGCTCCGCACTCGCCTCTTCCAGTTCCTCCTGTAGATAAAAATAATTATGAATACTACTATTACTCATTTACATTAGAGCAGAAAAAATTATCAATCTCATATTTATTTCATTATATCATCATTTTACAATTTTAAAAATAAAAATAAGCGTACCTCATCCGACATTCCACGGGACGACACCGACGACATGGCCGGAGCTGCAGCGGCTGCAGCTGCTGCAGGTGCTGCACCACGGGCGATGACTGCGACCGGCTTGCGCTGCAAGAGATCATTATTAATCGTACCGAATTCAACAAAAATCATTGAAAATCTGGAATAATTTCTTTAGTAATGGCGTTGAAACACGAAAGAAAAGTGCGGATAATTTCAATGGGCAACATTGAATATGATCAAAGTGAATTCAAATTCACATGCGCGTTTATCGCATACGAAATCGTCTCAATCTATATTGAATCTATCCACATCGCAAAATGCCAGAACAACTTTAGCACTGAAATTGAAACATGAGAAATGTTGGAACTCCAATACAGTATTCAAATTGCTGTACTATCAAAATATCTAACTGCTAGCGAGTGATAACTATCAGAGGCTTGCCTGATTCAAACGGAAGCGCATGTATTGTAAACTGTTGCACTAGCGGAGTGATGCCACTGGGTGCACTTCGGTTTCACCACTGGTAGTTCTCACCGGCCGGTGAAGAGCTATCGCTAACCGAAGATTATATTAGACAAAGATAAACGAATATTTAAAAAAAGCTGATGATCAACTCACTCCTGCAGCTGCAGCAATGGGCGTGGCCGCTGCGGCAGCCTTGGCTGCAGCCCGTGCGGCTGCGGCCGCAGCTCCTCTAGCAGGAGGGGGCGGAGGGGCCTCCTCCTCCTCCTCTTCCTCTTCGTCCAGATGATCGGCTGCTGCAGCCGCCGTCTGCTTGTGGTGCGGCATCAGCGCCTGCAAATTTGTTTTTAAAATAATATTTCATATATAAATATTCTATAAATTACATGATATCTCAAGCATTGACTAGGTTTTATGGAAAAATCACAAACTCGGCAGTTGCGGGCTTCATAGTTTCAACGTATACGGTACATCCATAATAGTACAATTTCTGAATCCGATTCGGCTGGTTCTAATACAAACAATTCACAATCGATTCGTGGTTTTTTTCAGTTCATCTCAAGTGAAACACTTGCTCAATTGATCAAATCGATCGATAACTACCGTACCCACCAGATCAATCGATAACCTCCAATTACCGTACCTGCCAGGCCTTGTTGCCGGCTGCGGATCTGCGCGGAGCGCGCGTCGACACGGCATCGCTGCAATATAATGTCGATAAATACCGTACGACTATCGTAACTCTATACGACAAACAGAATGATTTTTTCTATAACTGAAGACCTTTACCATAGAAAAGCATAACACGCTAGATGAAAACTTAAAACTTCCTTCTAAAAACAAGTGCGAGTTAGTATCACTTCTTAATGAAGAAACCGGAAACCAAGTCAAAGTCAACCTCAATCTTACAACAACATGCCCTCCGCGAAACGAACAAAATGTTATTCAAAACGTATTATTTCGGGGGAAAATACAACAAATAATAGCTTACCCGTTCTTGCTCTGGTTCTCAACGTCTGCCATCGATTTGAGGCTGATTAAAGGCCAATTATTTCAAAATTCGACAGAGATCAAAGATCACTCAGGTATTTCATAGCGTTTCGAACGCGTTGAACACAAAAACACGCTTTTTTGTTATTCATAAAATCACTTTATTCAATCTATATCTTTCAAGCACTCGCTCTGGAGAATTTCACTGGATTTGACAATCAAAGAAGACAAGCGAAGTTTTCATAGGCACATGGAACCCAATATCAGCTAGGCAACGTGGTCACGATATGCTCGCGAAATGAGAACGGATACTACGATAAAATCTAACAATAATCTATTAAAAAATAAGCGAAAAGCAAGCTGTTTTAAGGCGAAATTCCTGAAGTGAATTCGGGCGCTAAGCGCTAGATTCTAGGCGGCTGCTACTAGAGCAATGGAATCGTCACGGCTACAGGGGGTCAGAAAGGAAACGGTGCTTCAAAATGGCAAGAGGGGGAGGGAAAGGATAGGATGAGACAGCAAATCTTCTACGCTGTGAGCAAATACTATGCAGTAGCTACCACTATTCCTGAAATTGGGACAAGTTTGTAGAGGTATAGTAGGACGAGGTAATAGAACAAGAAAGCATCAATAAATTCATGAACAGATACGGTGGATGAACGGTGGGGGATACGGTAGACGGTGTCATGACATCGGGATACGGTAGGGCAGGGGATATGGTTGCAATGGCAATCTTGATAGCTACGACGTGTGGAGGGGAGAGGATCCGCTGCTGACTTTCTTGAGGTGTCCGGGCGCACAAGCTGTGCGCACTTTGGCGCACATCCGGTGCTCCATGCAGGTGCAGTCTCCAGTAGTCGCGATCGGGTTCATGCAGGAGGGAGGGGTCAAAACTTACGGTATTTTTAGGGGGGCGGGAAGGGCGAGGGATACGGTAGTCATCGGGAAGATACGGTAGACGTCATCGTTGTCGTTGGTCTGCAAGAGCTGCCGTCTCTCCCTAAACGGCGGCGCCTACAGTAGCAAAGACCACCCACTTAGCTGCTGCTGCCCTGTCTCGGACCACACCCACAAACCTACTACTACGCTAGAGCGCCTCTGCGTGTGGGCGCGCCACACACACAGTTTTGCAGCTCTAAAAATACGCTGCTCCTCTTCTCTACTCAATCCAGGCGAAGGTCGACGTGTCGGGAGCTGCTGCGGGAGGCGCAGCGGCAGCTGCGGCTGTGGCTGCAACTGCAGCCGGTCGCGCCGGCGACCGGGCCGCCGACGACGACCACGACCGCTGCTGCGAGCCCGCTGCAACTGCAGCTGTGAGCAGCGCGCGACCCTTGGGCAGTCGAGCCGACCTGAAAGCACGTGTCTCGCACACTGCACACTCGACAACAACAACAATGGCAACAATACCTACTCGGTGTAAAAGTACTCCAAACCTAACAATAAAAGTGGAACAAATCTATGCTGAAGGTAATGATTCTACCGTAATTATTTTGAAGGCACTATGATTCTACCGAATTCCTAGTATGTACAACACTGTTAGGCATCCGCGTGTCCGCTTCGGTCGCGTGAGTCACCTGGGTCCGCCGACGGCGCGTTCCGCGTGCACTCCAATCGCGCTCACAACGTCCGACCGGTACTGGTGGCGGAAGGTGCACTGCAACAAGGGTACTGTACATTGATTCACGTAATACAACTTGATGCTTTTGAGCTATTCACGTACTAAACCTAACTCTAGAGAAAAGGGGGCGTGGCTTTTTGTTAGGGGGCAAAAAGGTGTACAGCTCAGAGAGAAGATTAGTCCGCGCTCACGCGGGCGCGACGCGTGCGACCGACTCGCGCGTGCCGTTGCCGCCCATCGCGCTCGTGACTGCTGTCGTCATAGCTATTCATCTTTTGCCAGTTTACCGAGATTGGACTCGAGCCGGGTCCCCAGCGGGTACGACCTTGAGGAAGCGCCTTTGCCCGCTGCGCTATGCGTCTTGATGTAAGGAACGCTGATCTGGACCGTTTCAGCGCAGACTTTCGGAAAAAGGAAAGGCCAGGGGGTATTTTCGAATATATTTAAATAAATACATAATTAATTAAATAACTCACATCATCCTCCTTCTTGCACTTGCCCTGGTTGAAGAAGGCGCACACCGGCACTTTCTCGTTGTGCTGAAAAGGAACATTGTGGATTCAGTAACCAAGTGATTTCGCGTTTCCCAATTGCAATAAAGATAGTGCGCTGGCAAGTAAGAGCAACTATCCGGACTTCAGAAACACGGTGTATTGGAGTTTTGTGACTACTACAACGCGATTCATACACCTTACATCCTAACGAAACCTTACTACATCAACCTACAGTAATCACGGACTACCGTATCCCCCACCTCACCTTGATATGCACCAGGCCGCAATCATCCGGACCGTGATTGCACTTCATTCTCAGGTAGTGCTCGCAGATGGGCATCTGAATGAGACGGTAAGGGTCAAAACAACAAAAAAAACAACAATCAAAATAATAACAACAACGCCCTCACCTGATGCGGGAGCAGACCGTGGGGCAGTGGACAATCGGGCTCGCCGCGGCACAGACCACGCAGCATCCTGGAATTATAATAATAATATTTAAAAATCGCTCTAATTTGAAACTAATACGTGCTAGGTGTATACAATCTCCGTTCAAATTCAAAAACAAGCGTCTCTTTTGTCTACTAGGGAACAAGTGAATATCTGCCACTGGGCACTCTTCTGTTTCACCACCCCAACTACATTCCTTGGAGCCACACATGGGCAGTATAATACACAGTCGAAATAATTAAACAAATTTTTGCTAATTAATATAATTAAATTATAACAATTAATGCTCACCTGCCGCACACCTTCTTCTCGACGTGGGCCGCGCCCTCGCCGTGCTCAAAGTGACAGAAGACGCCCGCAGAACAGCCGCCAGACTGCGAGTGTGGAAGGAAACGGGATTACGGTAGGGACAGATAGGAAAGTCACTTTGCGATTGGATGGAACAGTCAACAGACCGCGGTAGGCTAAATGCTGATGAACAGTCACTACGAAGGGGTAAAGTCATGCAACAATAATGCTCGACTACTAACATCATACATTCAACTCTCGATTGAATCACATCAGCTAAACTAATTGCATGCAAAAAAACTGAACAATTCTGAAAGGAAAGCATCAAGGAAGCAACTGAAACATCCTTCCACCTACTCCCATCACTGCTCCCCTCCTTCCCCTCTACCTCAGCCCACTCGAAGCACAGTTTGCTGCCCGGTCGGACGACGTGATCGCCAATCTTGCGGAAGCTGAGCGCCGAGCGCGGCGGAAGCGCCGGCTTCGGTGCGCCATTCGACGTCGCCAACTTGGCCGGCGGCTGCGCACTTGGCGACGCGTTGGCGGAGCGCTCCGCACGCGGCGAATGCGCCGCAGCCGCATACGCGACCAGCGACGCGGACGGTTGCGGTGCCTGCAAGCAAGGGTATTTGAGTTTCACACACATCATAACAATTGTCATCTCTTTAGTGATTGATTCGGCGTCATCCTCCTTTTCATTAGATTACCCACCTCCTCGCTCCTTGCTGCATTCGCGACTGCCGGCTCCGAGGCGACCTTTCGCAGCGACGACGTCACCAAGGGCGCCGCCGCTCCATCATCCCTTTCCGACGGTGGAGAGGGCGTCTGACCAATCGACGTCATCGAAAGGCTCGCCAACAACTGGAAAGCATTTCCATTTCAATCGAGATTACTGGCATGTTAGAGTGAGCGAGAGGGCGAGATAGTGCGCGCCCAGTGGCCAGAGAGCATGAGCTGTTCTGGCCGAGTGGTCTAACAGTGGTGTAAGGCGCTGCGTTCAGGTCGCAGTCCACTTCTGTGGGCGCAGGTTCGAATTCTGCGGACAGCATTACCTTTTGCCACTCAATGCACCCGATGACTCGTTGAATAGGCTTTTTTAGCAATTGTATTTTCAAAGGTAACCGGAATACGCCCAGAATGTCAGCCTTCGTCTTCTTTGGAGCCCTAAGACAAATTCCTGATCGTATGTGTCACTGTTTCAGTGCATTTGAACACTGAGGGTTCCTAAATGCGAGTTCCTATACGTGCCATCACCGTTTCAGTGGCAATTTGAATCCTTAATCAGCCTAAAAACATGAATCTCACCACGTCCACCTTCGACAGCTTCTGCAGCTTGGGCGGCGGAGGGCCGTCGTCGGCTGCTGTAGGTGCTGCAGCAGCTGCAGCTGCATTCGTCGTGGACGACGTCGACGACTGCGTCGAGGAGGTCGACAGCGAAGCCGTCGTCGTTGATGAGGCTGCAACTCGGGTTTCACCATGTTTACAAAGCCAGGGAAGGTTGCGGTTTCACCGTCTGACTATTAGGCACCAACGATAGAGTTATCCGATATCATTGACAACAGACTTCGAGTAGAACAATTATACAATATTCTTAATAATCATGATAATCTCACCCGTCGGTGCGTTCTGGATCGTGCGCTTGAGCGTGCCGGGAGCAGGGCGAGGCGAGATGGGAGCGGGCGCCGAGGGAACCTGAAAACACAATAACAATAATAACAACAGTAACATCAAAACAACAATAAAAAAACAACAACAATGACCTTGGCGCGCACGAGTTTCGTCTGCGAGACGTACGTGAAGGGACCGTGCGAGGACTTGGATGCACCTGCAATTTGTATTTATCATAAAGTGACGATGGGAAAATGCTCATTCAGCCCTGTGAAAAGCGGTGCCACCATTACATGACTAGAGGGATTCACTCGAATGAAATTATATGCTACGCATTAACGGGTTAACAACAATTTTGTAAAATATATAAATGTACAATTCATATGCCATTTTTTCCTAATAGTTTCCTAGAACACCGTATTGCCAAAGCTGAGCAGTTGAATGTTACGAAGAGTAAATAATTAACAAATTACCGGCAGTTGTTCTCTCGTTGCCACCGAACGAATCGGGTCCGTGGTACTGCACGTTCGACTCCTTCGACGGAAACCTACAATATTAATTACGTTTTAAATTTAAATTAAAGTTGAAAAACTATAATATCGGGTGGAGGTAAGTTTGTGCTTCACTGGCGCTACAATACAGATTGTATGCATAGTTTTCCGATATCATACAATCGAAATGATGTTTTAAACCCATATTATCACATCGTCCGGCTCAAGGTACGTTCGCGTTTCACTGTTGCTACGACAATGCTACTATCAACGGCTTTCTCATGTTTCATTCACAATTTTCACGATAAATTTATATCACTCACTACTAGTGAAGCAAAGAGCTCAGACTTTACATTTTAATAATTAAATTTATATAATTAAATAACTGCTCACGTCTGCACGTGCTTGCTCTTCGGGCGCGGGTCGTTGATCGTGAGCTTGGGCGCGTCAGGACCACTGAAACATTATCCATCTGACACCGGCGAACTACCGTAATCACTGATCTAATTCAGTCCAACTACCGTAATATCATCCATCTGACCCAGTCCAACTACAAAATCGATTCTCCATCCGGATTTATGCTGTCCCGGTTCACAGGTGTTGGCGACCAGTATCTTGATTTTAGATTCTACCACACTCAACCGCTACCGTACCACGAGCTCTGGAGTCCTCGGAAAATGCAGCGAGAGCGGAGGTGCTTGGATATGAGGTCGTACCGCTCCCGGTAGTCCTCCGAGAGGGTCGTCGAGGCGATCGCGCGAGCACGTTTGTACTTCTGGCAAGGGATATTCATTCATATGCAGGACAACTCCTGACAAATTCTAACTGTACACCCGCATGGTCCGTGTTTTACTCTTATAATATACTCCCTGGTCTCCTCCCCTACATAACACTTTATTTCACATAACATTTTTCTTCTTTCTTGACCATTTTCACGGTACTGGTTTTCGATGTTTCCCCATCCTCCTGCAAGATTCCCGTTTGACTGCCCCCTCCATACTCACCTCTCTGTACAGTGCACTGTTCACGCGTCGGCTCGGCCCGCTCGCGAAGAACACGTCCGGCGTCAGACGGTGCTCCGCCTGAATTTCAATGTTTTTAAGCACATGACTGTCATTGTTTACACCCCGCAAGGTCCATGCTTCACCATTGCAATGTAATAAATGGGGGATATTTTCCCCGTAACAATAGGTAGGTCGTGTTTTAGGTTCAAGGTTCAATGAACCACCACGGACATTTCCGTTTCACCGTTTTCTCTAATTTACAGCCACACCCACTCACCTCATCCTCGGGCGCGCAGCCACTGCCCCACTCGCCCGACAGGTTGGCTGTTGGGTTCTGCTGCTGCGACAACCGGCTGCTGTCCTGCTGCAGCTGCTGCAGGAAGGAAGACGAGCGGGAGGCTCCGGCGGAATGTTCGACCTCGTCAGCCTTAAATATTTATTTAGAGATTATAAAGATTTAAAAAAAACAGTCAAGAAGCTGGTACAGTGTTGTTTCACGGTTGAGCCATGGACACGATTATTTTTTTAGATCTCGATTCTGTGCAACCCCTTCCTTCAGATAAGCTATCACACTCACCTCCGTCTCTATATCCATGTCAGATTCCCTGGCCTCCTCCACCTCCTCCTCTTCTTCTTCGTCTTCTTTCTCATCCTCATCTTCGTATTCATCCTCCTCGTCGTCAGAATGGAGGTACACCTGAGCAGAGATCAAAGGTCAAACTGAGAAGAGATCAGAGATCAAACTACACTCTAGCCAAGTTTTAACTCCGGGCCACTGATGGACTAAGTCCCGCTAGTTGGTCGGGGGCTCCGCAATTTTCGAAATTTTTCTGTTAGGTGGCACCGCGAAAAACTTTTAACACAACGAGGGGGCTCCGCAAAGTTTCGAAGATTTCTTATTGGGAGCTCCGCATTCAGATATTCAATCGGGAAGATAACCCAGCAGTGCTCCGGTAGATAGTTTTGCATGATCATGGAAAGAAAAGTGATTGAAAAGCAACGGTGATTCCCTATCCCTACGCGAAACATCAAATCACAGTCTTTGGAAATTGCAAACTGTGTCCATTTTATTTCGTGGAGAAACTCCAGTATGCAAGGTGAAAAAAAACATCTTTCTTCATTTTTTCTACACCCTTCCAAAATGGAAACTAGACTCTAGTCCCGACCCTCCTACCTGCACACCACCCTCCGCCGCCGCTCCCTCGCGCACGTTCAGCTGGATATCCGAGGGCCGGAGAGGAGGCGCCTGGTCTACCGTAGTCTTGTCTACCGTAGTAGTAGTAGTCTTCGTTGAGGGCTGTGAGAAAAGCAATCGATAAGTACCGTGGGCTACCGTAACCTTTCGCTCTGTTTCGCTCTGTCTTGGCTACCGTAACACTCAACAATGCACAAGATCAACCAATCAATATTATTCCGTGGCTAAAGTAACAATCAATAGTATTGATTCAATACGATACCTTCCTCGAGCAATCATTAAATCATCGCTACCGTACCTTTCAGTTTTCAATCGATAATTTACAGTACCCCTTCTCACCTCCTTCTCCACCCATTCCTCCTCCTTTCCTCTTCGCTCCTCTTCTCTCTTTCTTCCATCTCCATTCCTTCTCTCCCCTCTTCTCTCTCCATTCCTTCCTCCTCCCCGCTCGTCCCTCATCTCTCCTCCTCTATCGCCCTCCTCCCGACGGCGACGCGAGCTGGAATACGGCGAGCGGCTTCTGCATAAATTGTTCATTTTTATTAAAAAATCAAATTATTTAAAAACAATGCAAAACAGCAACAAAAGTCAACGAAACTCAAATTTGTCCGGTATTTATCAAAAATTGACAAGCATGCACAGGGCGGTTTTCGCTCTTAGAATAGTGGATAAACATGATTGGGAACTTCTGAATGACTAGAAATACCAACCTCTGTCTGCTCCTCGCTCTCTCCCTGTCCCTCTCTCCCTCCCTCCTCCGCTCGTCCCTCCGCCGCGCATCTCTCGACGACTCGCGCCGATTCTCCTTCCGACTGTCCGATCTCAACGTTTTTATTTTTACATTTTTTTGCGAACCGGCGTCCCTTCTCGAATGATCAATTCCCAACTTTCGAGCAGTTATCAACTGGCTGCAGCACCAATGTGCAAGGCGCGGTACAACTTATATTTTCCCGTCATTCTCATCATTTCGATTATCTACCGTACCTCTCTTCCCCCCTCCTTCCTCCTCGTCCCCCTCTCCTTCCCTCCTCTCTACTCCGGCTGGAGCCCTCGCGAGACGTCGCCTTGCTCGTGCGGTTGCTCAGAATCGACGCAGCGTGCTCTGAAATACGGTAATTAATAATTAAAAATAAATTTTAATAAAACCAACAAAAAAGGAACCATTTTGTAATAAGAAATCACCATTTCACAATATTCAAACATTTCTTTCAAATAAAATCAATAACTGCTACCGTACCAATGCTCCGCAGGTCCTGTGCTCCTCCCTTTTCGCGCTCCTCTCGAGCCGCCAAATCCGCCCGCAGGCCCTCGAGCAGCGACGGAATCGACGTGGTCGGGCCTTAATTGGGTGGGATAATTAATTAATTAATTAATTAGGTAAATGTGGAAGGTAAAGTTTCTTCCACAATGATAGCGATTTCACAGTTGTCATGAGACAACCACGCCTAGTGGTGTACACAGGCAAGGCCAATGTTGGAGGATAATTAATCATTTATTTAGGCTAATTAATTAATTAATGAAGTAATTAATTAAAATAATTTTAATTACCGCTTCCGGTCGAGTGTTGCGAGGATGAGGCGGCAGCAGCGGCGCTGCAGTGCGCGCCCAGAGCCAGAGCGGGCTGGGACTGGTTCTGAAATTGAAAAAAACAACTTTTGCAAAATTAGTAAATTCATGAAATCAAAGGAATAAATCTTATTACAATTGAACCAAACCGCATCAGAAGTGTTATGTCACAGGACAGAAACGATTAATCCCCGTGTCAATTTCTCTTTAATTTTTCACAATTCCCACTTTTTTTCCAATTTGTCTCTTCAACACAAGGTTACGAGAATATCATATGAAAAAAATGAACGTGATAATTTTCGCAATGAATCGTTCTCGTCGAGCTCCTAGACTAAGTTTGATCTCCTTTACTCTTACTCTCTCGTCCTTTCCTTGCCCGTTTTTTGCCACCAAACTTAACCCTGAATGTCCATAAGTCTCGACACTAGAGTTGGCATTTTGTGTCCCAAACGACAGCCCTCCTTTTGAGTTTTCGAACAGGAATGATCCGAACAAAAAATGCTCTCTCACATTTGGGACACAATTGTGTCCCAAACTTATCTCTCCCTCTCATTCAGTGCAAATCTACCGCGCCGAATGAGAGAGGAGAGATGGAATGGGACACAATTGTGTCTGAGACAGTCCCGTTGGACACAAAATGCAACACTTACCGTGGCCGACGACGACGCCGAGGAGGCGGAGGACATCTTCGACGACGACATGGGAGACGTCGTGGTCGAGGAGGAGGACAGCGTGATCGTCGAGGCAGAGCCATCGGCCCCTCCTCCGCCTCTCTTGCTGGGCGAGGGCTGTGCCGACGAGGGCACAGAGGACGACGACGGGATGGCTGCAATGGTGACGGATAAAGGGTGGTTAAGGGTCAAGATATAATAAGAATCTTGAAAGCTAGCGATCATTCTATGGGCACTCGCTGCTGAAGGAGAATATAGGATAGTTATTGAATAATGAGCCGAACCAACATTGAGCCAAGCCGCCCTGGCAGGCTTATGCCCACACAGTGGAACAGCAAGTTGACGGGAGGTTGTAGATTACATTTTTTTAGGAAAAGAAGTAGGAGTTTAAAAAAAACCAAGCCGAAATGCAGCACAAAATCAGCCAGGCGCAATTTTGTCATAATTTCTCCGTACTTGTTTTGTATTTCACACCGTTACCTCTTCTCCACACCGGAGTCCATCTTGCTGCCGCCCTGGCCTCACACTGTGGGCATCCGTTGCCCCGGCACACCATGCCACTTGCCGGACCGGATTCGCACTATGGGGGTGGTCGCCAGGGAAACAAGCCGAGTCAGACGGAATGGAGCTTGATTTGGTTAAACAGACTAACAACACGCAATAGCTATAGCTCAAGGCAGTCGAAAATGAGGAAAACGGGAGATATTTCAAACATCAGCGCACACTAAATCATGACGCGCCGAGACATGAGACCTGAGATTATAGCTTTTAGGCAGACGTGAATGGAGTAAGGCACAAACGTATATGAAGTCTTTTCCCATCTTCAAATCCAAAGTTCAAAGATCAAACCACCCACCATTCTTCCGCATATCCGTGTCCCTCTTCCTGTCTCTGCCAGGCGGCTTCGCCTTCAAAGTATTTTAATAAATATTTTTAAAAATCTACAAGGTAGTTCTTTTCTAAAATCATTGCTACAACTCCTTTGCAGATGTCTTCATAAAGAGACCAAAATATTCGTCAATTATAGTCATTTGACTATTTTAATTAACAAATTTCTATTAAACGATATGAATGTCTTTTACGTGATAAATGAAGCAAGATACTCGACATATATTTTATTTATCAAAATTTTTAAATTAAAATATAATAATGTGAATTACCTCCTCGATGACGTCATCATCTCGAGGGTTGCCCAGGATCTCGGACAGATTGGGCGGAGGCGGGGGCGGATGCGAGGTCTGCGGACCCTGAGCAGAGATCAAAGATCATCCAATAACACAGCTTGTCAAGAAGTTAATGCGATGAGTGATAGGCAACACATGATTGATTGAGATGGTCGACACAAGTGCGTTTCCAATATCATGCGAAACGCAAAACTGCCTGGTTGAAAGTTTCACTTTGCAGGATTCAAACCAAATGAAAAACTACGACATAATCCGCATGCTTTGAAACAGGAATAAAGATTCCGTAGCCGGTCCTACCGTAATCTACATAGTACAGTAACCCAGAAGCTACGGGTAGCCAGTGTGATACAGTAGTCGATCCTACCGTAATCTGCTCGCTACAGTAACATACCAGTAGCATCGAAGCGGGCGGGGGCGGTGGTGGAGGGGGTATGTAGTGCGGCACGGGCATGCATTGTCCCTGCATGCCATTTCCGTTAGATAACTGCCAAATATGCAACGAGATTTACAGCTTCCAAACGACAGGCGGCATTCCTTATTAGACTGTGAAAAGTAACATAACTACTGTAACAAAAAAAACCCCACTACTAGATATTACTTTTCAAAGCCTATTCCATATAAAGTTAGTTCCCGATCGGGCAACCGCGTGCATCTACCGTACTCCCTCCTCCTTCACCTGCTGCTGCATGTGCTGCAGCTGCTGCTGCTCCGCGTGGTATGCCTGCATCTGCGCGCTCCACGCCGCGTTCTGCTGCTGCCACTGGTACTGCTGCTGCACCGGACTGCAATTACATATTTTAAATTAAGTAAAATAATAATTATAAATTTTAAAAGGCACTTCTTTGCCCGAAGAACTGTTGTGTAGTGAGAAATGAAATTTAAAAAAAAAAGCCTCCCGGTGACTCGCAGCTTTTGTCCAATACAAAAGCCAACTTACTCATTGGGAAAGTACCCTGTCGGCGGCTGCTGTTGATCTGCAATGAGGTCAAAATAACGCCAGTTCTCGATCGGGCAACCGCGTGCGGCTACCGTACTCACAGAGCTGCTGGGTCGGCTGCGTCGGTGGCGGGCCGTGAAAGTAAAAGGCGGCCGGAGGGGCGACCGTGGAGGACTGTGCCTGCAACGAGGGTGCTCAGAATACGGTTAAATCGACCAACAACCCCGAGCTCTTACCCGGCCTTCAGGTTGCTCTAATTCCCGCAGTTCTAACACTAAATGTAGGGATGGGCACTGCTGCTGCAGACTAAACCCACGGCGGTTCAAAATCTCAACGGTCGAGCAGCAATCGGCCTTACATGCATCTAACAGCGGCGTACCATTTCCATCTGGTCCTGGTCTGGGACCGAAAGTGGTACCCATGAACCCTGACTATACCTGGTCGATCCTGGGCGCAAAGTATCCATACGCGCGCGGCGCGTCCTCGATAAACGTAAGCGACACGAGCGGCCGCTGCTGCTGCGGGTGACCGCTCATGGTCGAGCGAATACGGGGAAATGAGGGAAGAATGAAGGAGAGGGCGAAGAGTGATTGGGATTATGCAAATGTGCTTTGAGCTAGTCGCACAATGAGACAAGCGTGAGAAGAAAGGCGCGATATTCTATGCAAAATCGTAAACATTGAAATGCTATGCTACGTCATTGCGAGATATTCGTAACCTAGCAATCTAGCTATCTAGACTTCCCCAGCAGTGGCACATCAAGCTCAGCTTGCAAGGAAAGCGCTGTTCCATCATAAGGCCCACCCGGTGATCCCTGGTTCCATCAATTGGCATACCCTTTATACCCCTGCCCTGACCATGCAGATTACCTACCTCGTTGCGGTAGGACGGTGGCTGGTGGCTGCTGCTTGGGTAATACCCTCCTCCACCTCCTATTCGGTCCATCGTGGGTGGTCTCTTGGATGGTCTAGTGCGACGATTTCGGCGCATTACAGCATACTGTAATCGATTCCAAGAATCAAAACAACAACTAAACATCACTTACCTGCATCTACGGAATAATCATATTAGAGGAGCAAAAGAAGAAAAAAAGATATCCACGCCGGACTGAAACCGGTGGCTCAAAATCATCCATTGAAGCACAAAAGTTGCCTGCGCAAGAAGATTCATACCGAGGAGCGAGAAACGTCAACAACAATACCCGAATGTGTGGCGTAACAAGAATAACAACAAATAATGAACAACAATCTCCGTAATCCTTATACATCTCGGTTTATGATCTGGTACCATGGGGGTATCCAATCCAATGAGCTGGTACCATACGGTACCCTACCCAATGAGCTGGTTCATCTTGGGCACTCGGGCCACCTTCCGTGGTTCCTTCACGCCGGTCTTGACGCCCTGCATGTTCACCCAGTCCACGGGCAGCATTCGCTCGCCGCTCTCTGCCACGGCTGAGACTACGCCGAGTTCGTCCTGAGAAGAGAGCTATTTATTTTAATTAATATACCAAAATTATTGTTATTTTTTAACATTTTATGTAGTATTTCGTCAGAATTTGCAAGTGTACCGGCCATCCAATGCCCAACTCCCATAACAATGAGGTATCCAATTACAGCAAAAAATGGAAGTGAATGCGCAAAGTCGCGCAAGTACAATCGCTGTTTCACCCATGGTTCATACGCAGTGCCACATTAGTCCATGAATACAATTGAAGCAAATATGGTTTAAAAAAATCAAGCCACTTTCCAGTTTCACATACTTCTCAAAGCCGAATGTCAGCTGTATCTTTGATTGTTCTCCGTAACACACTAGCAACAAAGTGATCTAGAGCTTGAATATCACTTTTTTTAAATCAAAATAAATGACAAAGAACAAGAAAAAGAATAACCTCGGCGGTGGAGAGGAGGAAGCTGGTCTGGTTGTCGCCGAAGGAAATCACTCGCGCGAGAATCACGTCGCCCGGCGAGAAGCAACGAGCGAGATCAACCTGCAACCAGTCGACTACCGTAATCGCAAGAGTTTGACGGGTCAGAGTTATGACTGTCACATTGAAAAAATGTTAAAGGCGCCAATTCAATGGCAAAAGTTGTCAACCGTAGCTTCATGAGTTAGTTCTGTCAAACTTGTGAAGATTGGAAACGATATTTTCTTAATGTACTAGCCCGCCTTGCGAGGACAATGCCTAATACCTTTACCTTTTTTTGTTTTTTCAATAATCAATACACGTTCTTCAAATACGAATAAAATTTATAAAAGTAGAACACGTACCTTATCTTTGTCCGTTGCCTGAATGTCCTCTCTTCGCAACAACGCACCGAACTCGGCGCCACCTTTAAAATATAATATATAAAAAAGTAAAAATAATGACCTCATTAGATATCATAAGAGGTAGCTCCTACCTAATTGTAAAAATAACACGAAAAATATGTTTTTAAATCAGCAACTAACCTGGCAGTGGCGTCTCCTCAACGCAAATCAGAGCGCACTTGGCGAATCGCTGTCCGATCGACGTCACTCGAGCCGTCACCACACCGCCAATGTACGGCACGACGTGGTCATGGCCGACCTACAGTTATTTTATTTTAAAAAACATAATTAAAATATATAAACTTTAAAGAATACGCGATACCTAGCACTAAAACTATGATGAAATCACTAACTATGGAGAGTTTCGTTACTTTCTTGTTAAATATAAACAAAATATTGGGAAAAATGCGAATTTAGCGATAGTAAAAGCAGAAGCTAATCAAAGTGATTGAATGGTCTATAAATAATTTTTGAAAAAATAAAGACTCACCTCCGACCGGCGCACTTCAATGACCTCTATCGTTCGTTCCCTCTGAAAATTATATCTTTATTATTATTTTACAACATACACACACTTTACTGGGTAAAACAATAGGAAAAACGTAAAGCAAACGAGCAAATTGCTTCACAGTGGGGCATTTTCGAAAATGCGCGCAATTCACGCTCTACTCGAACTGGTTTGCCAAGATCACGTGGACGTACTTGTTTTTCCTCCTTGACGAACACGAAGCCTGCCAAAGATGAGTAGATCGAGCCGTGCAGCTCATACGTGCCTTTGCCCGGCCGCCTCAGCTCGCTCGACGGGTACAAAACATCGCCCGGGATGACTATCTTGACGGAGTGGCTATCGCTCGTCATCTGGGAATTATGTAAAATAATTTTAAACAAGTTTAATTACCAGAAACAACCACGAAATTGAAACAAAGGCAAGAAAATGCGCGCGCAACCGTTAAGCAACTTCAGCAAAAAATTCAGACCCTTTTCCCGGCTCTGGCCGCGCGCCAATTCAAACACGTGAAAGAGAGATATTTTCTTACCCGTCGAGACTAGCACGCGCACTGCGTATAGTTTCTCTTTTCTATTTCTTCCTTCAACTCTGGATCCTCTGCATTTGCTCGAGAAAATCTTTCGCCTTTTACTAAAGATTTCCGTGCAGAGGATCAAACTATGAGTGATACTCATTTTTTGGAATCCCTTCGAAAGAGCGGGATAATAATTGCCTCTTTTTGCTAACGATAAGTGCATTTTTATCAAATTATTTTTTTCATATCACGCGTGTCACCTAAGAATCAAATAAACTCGGTCACATCGGAAAAAATCGAAAATGTCCTGAATGCAGTTTTAGATAGCCCTTAGGTTCCTTAAGAAGATAGCTTCGAGCTTTGTTCGAAAGTTTTGATTTTGAAGGCATGAGACGTCCTCAAACTTTTTAAAAGCAAAAAAGTTCCATCTTTGACGCCTTGTATCTCAGTCCAGAGTGGTCCTCGTCCTTTGCAGTGAAGAGATGAAATGCTCAAAATTTTGTGGAGTATTCGCCTGCACTCACGGCCCATTGATATCTTTGATTACATTTGCATAAATCGTTTTCATTGTTTCCTGCTCGTCAAAATTTCGGGCCGTGAGTTTTGAAAATTCTAATCGATAGAGCTCGCGAAGACGAATCGAATGATATGCTGAACATGCAGAAAATAAATATGCAATAATCGTAAAATAGCAGATTCCAATCTAATTTCTGTGATTTTCCTTTCCAAGATTCAATTTAATCCAATTTTTCTTTGTCTCTCTTCTCATTGAGCGGCGTCGACAAGGAATGAGCGGGTGAAGTGGAGAAGGGAACAAAGGGAAAAGGTGTTGAAACGGTGACAACGGTGTGACAACGACAACGGAAACGGAAACGGTGTTGACACTCTGGACTGAGATACAAGGCCTCAAAGATGGAACTTTTTGTTTTTAAAAAGTTTGAGGACGTCTCATGCCTTCAAAATCAAAAATTTCGAACAAAGCTCGAAGCTAACCTCTTAGGGACCCTAAGGGCTATCGAAAACTGTAAAGAAAGTAGGGGGTCAAAATATGTGACCAGCACCCTCGCTTTTTATCTGATTCTTAGGTGACACGCGTGATATTCTTTTTTTTCTTATCCTAATTTTTTACACTTTTGACTTATATTTCAATGCGAACTATCTTTCGCTTCTTAAAAAACTCAATTTATCAACAAAAATAGATACAAGTGTAAATCGCATTCTACCCGTAACATACGAGGCAAATCTCTGAACAGTAGTGCACTTTGGGGGTTGGTTGGGGATAATCTCTTTGACAGGGGTGGGGGGGGGTAACTTTGGTGGATAAACGATCAGGGACTAAAGATCAAAGATCAAAGATCAGTGGTCTTTTATGTGCTCCATGGGCTTGTGTGCCTTAGCGTTGCTGGCGAACGTTCGAATGACGATCGGGAGAATGAACAGGCCGTGGAAGAGACCTGAACAAATTATTTGCAAAGATCAAAGATTAAACAACAAAGTTCAAAGATCAAAGATCAACTGACCAGTGGCCACAACGAGCACGGATGTCCGCGCGAACATGCGCACCGCGTTCGACGGGACGACGATCATGACGGCGATCGCTGCAAGAAATCAAAGATCAGAGAGCAAACTACAAACTGGAAAGATCAAAGATCAAACTGCAAACCGAGCAGGGACGACAGTCCTCCCTGCATCACGGGCCAGCCCATGGCGCCGAGCGCGTCCTTGATACGGTCGTCGGGATTGGAGAACTCGGACCTGAGAGGATTACGGTATCGATCGATAACCTACCGTAACCCAAGCTACCTAATCCACAACCTACCGTATCCGGCGTGAAACCATGCCTAGTGAACATACAATCCACGCAGACCACCTACCATTCAGAAAAAGAACCCTTCAATATCGCTACTGATAAAATTCCAACAACCAATGAAAAATAATAAAAAATATTCGGCATGGTACGGTAGTTTTTACCGGTAGATACGGTAGCCGACGTGCGTGGCGAAATCAATGCACTGTCCGATCGACATCTGGAATATGGTATTTGCCTTACATTTTCTATAAATTTCCGATAAAAACAATAATTTAATCAATCGCAGGTCCCGACCAGAATGTTGACTACTGTAGTCGGATCGAGGTCGGCGCCCCACAGCGAGAGGAAGCCGGCCGTACCGATGTCCATCGAGATCAGCGTGAATACCACCTGAACAATTTGAATTTTATAAGTTCCCGCTCCTTGTCAAAAATAATTAAAAATTTGGTCATTTCCTACAGGGGTTTTCAAATTCAGAATTATTTTTGGCGGGAAGCAAAAAATCCAAATTCTACCGTACCCAGAAGACTATTTGCGATTCGGCGACGAAGAGGATGCACACGGTGATCAGGGTGAGGATGGCAGTGCCGAGCGACTGAAGAGTTGTCGTCTTCAACTCGAGCATCTGGAGAGATCAGAGATCAATGATCAAACTACAAACTACAAAGATCATCGATCGAACCTGATCACTGTAGAAGTTGTTCTCATCGAAGACGAGCGCCTCGAAGTCGCGGTACCTGCGAGAGAATTGATCTGTGATCTTCAGTTACCATTTTAGCCTATTTTCCAAGCAGCCATTTTGATCTTAAAGAAGGCGTCCCACGAACCGCGCGAGAGATTATGCAAAGTGATGTCAGACAGAGCGAGCTCTCCTCATTTTGCATACTCTCTCGCTCGTTGCCTGCTTTTCAGGGTCATTTGGCACGCAGCCAAATGCTCATATCTCAGCTCAAACGAAAATTGAAAACATGGGAGTTTCGAAAGTGTTATCGTGTAGCCACGACCCGCCATCTCACATCGAGAACTCAATTAGCCAGATATTCGTGGGACACCTTCTTTAAATATTTGTGTTCGCTTTCGTACCATTCAGCGGCTCTTGACATATTCTGTTCAGAAGTCTGATCTCTGATCTCCCCCTTCTCACTTGCTCGTGATGTTCCTCCACTGTAGCAGCAGACTGGTGCGCACGTCCCAGTTTTTGATCTTGAAGGCCGTCGTGAAGAAGAACTTCTTCACGTATTTGCCCGGCTGAATGGTGATCTTGGTCTTTGATCTTTGATCCAATTAAAAACGAGAAGAAAGAAAGCAACGAATTGTGTCGATTCTTTCGTGATTCTATGACCATATCGGAATAAACATTGAATATAATTAAATTAAAAACGAGGGCGGGAAAGTTCCAGACTATTGATCTTTGATCTTTCTCACATTTCCGTGTCTATCCGCCACTCCCTCCTGCGGTGCCCACTGCATCGTTGTGTTCCAGTGGTTGTTGAAGGAGACCTGGAAGATCAAAGATCAGCATTCATACTCTCTTCATTTTGCATGGTCTCTCGTTAGTCAAAGATCAAAGGTCAAAGATCAACGAAACTCACAGCCAGGAAGGAATCCAGCGTTCGGTAGAAGGTGGAATCGTCACCAGCGAAGAATTGCCTGAAATAGGCGTATTGTCAGCAATCATTTTCGTTGAAAATAACGGTAGCTGGAATCGAATATTTTTTTCAGCTTCATTTACAATTTGAAACACATCCGAAAACCGTCCTTGCACAGACTGTCAATATAGAGTACTGACCTGTACTCATCATACTCATTCAGCCAGAACGACGTCGAATTCGGTCCCATCGAGTACGGTGTCGACTCGAGTTCACTCACAAACTGCTTCATCCGAGCAATCTGCAAAGAATATTTCGGATAGATTCGGATGGAGAGGGGGGGGGGTGCAGAGAACTCTCGATATGTTTCATCAAGGAATGAAACATGAACAAAACACCGGCAAATACTATACATTCCCCAAGCATCTCGCCATCTCTGACCTCATAGAGACCATGCAAAAGTTAGACAGACTAGATAGCATCGATAAAGACGATGTCAAAGATAGGCAAAAGTGTTCTGGAGGTATGGGGAATTGAACCCCAGCCCTCTCGCATGCTAAGCGAGCGCTCTACCACTGAGCTATACCCCCACATGTTCTAACCGGCTTGCAAGGCGCACACAATGCAATGCGCTCTTTTTTGTCACTCGCTCTCTTGCCGGTTAGAGAGGGCGAGAGAGTGGGAGTAGTGGAGAGAGTTAGACAGCTGCATTCACCTGCTCGGGGTGTTTCGTGAAGTCGGGCGCGTTGTTTACGTACACACGACCGATGAGCCCTGGATAAGATTCTTATTTTAGTTTGGACGTACCACTCCTTGTACTTCACCTATTCATAACATCAGGTCGAAATTAATATAATTTGAATTTATTTCGGGAACAGTTCAAATAAGTTTCACACTGTCTAGTTACACTGATGCAGCAAGACATCAATAATGTAATGGTGGTGGAAAATATTATATTAAAATTTTGTCAGATCCCTTCTTTATCTTGTCTTACCCACTACCGAATCATCGCTGACCATATCAAGCAATGTTATTCCCTTCTCTCAAATACTACGAAAAGATAGGAGAAACGCAGAGAGAATGATCTTATCAAACGTCATCAGCTCATAATATCTATCATTTGCCTCTAACATGCGCTTCCTATTGCATATCTCATTGACTGAAGCTTTACAAAACCATTTCCCATAGTATTCCGTAGTGAATGAACCACCTACCGGAAGCCCCACTTCCGATCACCGAAATCACTTTCGGCCGAGAGACTCCTTCCTAGTACTGTACTCCTACCGTAACCTAATCTAACGGTTTCTTACCCTCGGCCCAGATCTTGTCTTGCGCCAGATGAAGGTAGTGGATGAGTGGTGAATCATCGACGACTAGACGCGAGGGAGTAAGGTTGGGCTGTAAGAGATCAAAGATCAAACTTCAAGCTTCTTCTACTGACAATCAATTGAATGAGATAGAGCCCAGATCGAAAGACTTGGATAGTTTGGAAAAATAAAGATAAATTGTTTTGGATACAGATCGAAGATCAAAGATCAAAGATCAACCTCCAGCAGGGAACATCCGTAGAACGCTGTGAAGATGTAAGCTCCATACACGAAAATCATCACGATTCTGCAATATATTTTGATTATCATTCAGCAAATGATCCAAATCATTTCCAAAAAAAATCTGAGTTCCCATTGCAGTACCTAATTTTTTATACGCATATGAGAAATTACCTGCGACTCGGGGATAATTTCTCAGCTTCCCCCATTTTTCGAATGCGCATTTTTTTTTAATTTCAAGCCTTCCAGCAACACCAAGATACAGCATGTAGATACCGTGCTGCAATGTGCAACGAATGACTCATCGATTTTTCTAAAAATAACTACAGATTATCTTCAGATGCTCTAGTCGATTTTCCCCATGACGTCATCTCATTTCACTGATTGAAAATTGATGAGATTTCTCACTTCATTTCGTCACGAAATCGTCTCGGATTGTACCAGATGTGTACCTCGTTCAAAGCACTATGGATTATAGACACTAAACTTGCTTGAAATCGTAAATAAAAACAAATTTGTTGCTGATGTCTTTGCAGTTCAAAGTAGAGATACAAAATATAGTGTGGTAAGAAATGCCGCTCCTCATGTATATGAGGCCGTCCGCCTAAGGTTCAACAAGCCTCCACAGGGGTCGGGAACAGGTAAAAAATCGAAAGGTCTGAAAAGTTGTCCCTAGGGGTTATTTTTGACCCTCTACACGATGGTGCACTCGATTTCGCAATATGTCCCCTCCCCGCTCCAGGAGGGGGCACCCCCCATTTTACCCCAAATCGCATTTTTCGCTTATTATTCCTCGGGAAGTGGTCAAAAATGGCTGAAATCTCACCTATACGACCAGAATTTCGAGCTCTATCTCGTGGTTATGCTGAATAGTCATGATCTGTTTTCGTTTTCGAGAAAAAGTCAATTTTTGAACCGAGACTTAGGGTGAGAAAACCCGTCTACAGTAGAAAGAGGACATTCTCCCGATCATTTTGATGTATTGGACTTGGGGTTTGACCTTACATACGGGGGTCTTATGGGGGGTGGAGCGAAAAGGGGACACAAAAAATTTCGCGACTACTCCCCGTGTTTGTGCTCATTTTGAAGAGCTCGTTAAACTGAGCATTTTTGTGTTGGACTTTTTCGTGGAAATGTTTCCTTAGGAAGTTACAGCAATCGAAAAAGTGATTATCGGACCTCTCGCGAAAAAGGAGAATTTGAGCGGTTGTAATTTCCTAAGGAAACATTTCCACGAAAAAGTCCAACACAAAAAATGCTCAGTTTAACGAGCTCTTCAAAATGAGCACAAACACGGGGAGTAGTCGCGAAATTTTTTGTGTCCCCGTTTCGCTCCACCCCCATAAGACCCCCGTATGTAAGGTCAAACCCCAAGTCCAATACATCAAAATGATCGGGAGAATGTCCTCTTTCTACTGTAGACGGGTTTTCTCACCCTAAGTCTCGGTTCAAAAATTGACTTTTTATCGAAAACGAAAACAGATCATGACTATTCAGCATAACCACGAGATAGAGCTCGAAATTCTGGTCGTATAGGTGCGATTTCAGCCATTTTTGACCACTTCCCGAGGAATAATAAGCGAAAAACGCGATTTGGGGTAAAATGGGGGGTGCCCCCTCCTGGAGCGGGGAGGGGACATATTGCGAAATCGAGTGCACCATCGTGTAGAGGGTCAAAAATAACCCCTAGGGCCAACTTTTTGAAGTTTTCGATTTTTTACCTGTTCCCGACCTTTGTTGAACCTATGGCAAACAGCCTCATATAGTACATTCTCTCGTGAGACATCTCGTGAAATGATGAGAATTTCACGTATTTCGAACACGTATTACGTATTACGCATTTTGAGCGTACTCTTTAAACACGTGTTTCGAACTCTAGTATCTTTACAAGTCCATTACACATCCTGAAAAAATTCCGACGAATCTCGCTATTTTCGTGAAAAAAAAGAAAACCAATCAATAGATTATCCCAAGAAAAGATGCCATCATAGCACTGTAGCGATTTCTGGAATGATCAATTGAACTCATTTTGAGAAAATACTTTCGCCCTATACATTTACTTCATATTTTTGTACAATATTCAAGATTTCCTTCTCTTTCAATTTCCAATTACGAAATTAAAAGATCATCATTAAAAAATGAATCCACATCAGTGCTCTATTTCCGTTGCGACGCTCGCAAACCGCTGAAATTCAATTATCATGTTCGCATCACACCGTCTGGATTCCCATGCTATTCGCTATTCCCATACCGCTCCTATTCCTATTGATGTAAAACACCCACAAACTCACACGAACTGTCTTAGTACTAAACTGAGCGAGTTTCGAGAAAGATAGAAAGGTCGTGAGAATAAAGGCGTTCGGTGCTTGAAATAATCTTTCAGATTGTCTACGGGGAAGTGGGAAATCTGTACAGACTTCCTTGACACAATGAAATGATGTAAAAAGTGGATTGGTATGATTTGGGAAAGATGCACAAATCCTTTATTTTCTGACAGAGAAAATGTCCCACGGGTCAGATGTCTGGTACAATACTTTTCGCACGTATCTATCACTAGATCTCTCACCGTTCGTAGAAGAAATCATGATTAGTGAGAAGAATACTGTAGCAATAGATCGGGTATTTTTCGCATGTTACGCAATGTATTGGTTCAGTCATATCCAGTTGAGCATGGTCTCCCTTAGATACTGGTGATGTCGCACATACGAAAATGTAGCTATTTCCAAGCAGTGATTGCTTCGCAGTGGTGACCTCCCTAATCCGTTTTTTCAACCCCCCCCCCATTGTTCTCTAGCACATTTGGAGGACCGAGCCCCTGTAAATACGTGCCCCCTCCTATTCCTGAACTATTTCAAGTCCGAAATATCTGACCGCGGAGAATTCAAGCTACAGTAACCATAGGGTTATTGATGCCCTTCCCATCCCCACTGAGGACGAGATACAATCAAGTGTACAGAAGATTAGTGCTGTGCGAAAAGGCTAAGAACGGCAATCAAAGATCTTGTTAGTCTCTCCTACTCAACTCAAGCAACTCTGTCGTGAGGGCACATGAAGAAGTGCGAGATTGCTCCGAAAACTGATTTGCCGTCATTTCCAGCTCTTGCAACTTGCACGAAATAAAGCCAAATTATTTGCGTCACAATGATCTTTTGGATTCGAACGACTCTAGCAGCACAGTGGAAAACGTTGAAATTTTTATAAATTTTTATAATGAAATGCAATTTTTGCGAGTGACGCTCCTCGTTTCCGTCATAATTATTCTTGCAATAACTTTTATTCGGGACGCCAATCTGTACACAGAATCGCCATTCTCCGGCGCCCCCACATTAGCTAACGACTGTGAAAGTTCTCCCGCTCATTGTACCGTTGCCTATTCTGGATGGAGAGCTTTTTTCACTTAGCGCGCAATCTTGTCACTCTGAGTAGCGAGTACGTTGGAGGGATGAAGAGACCTATTATTCACACCCAAAGTCATATTCTCATGCTCTGCAGGAAGTAGACCGTATCTACCCAAGACCGCGCCAATTCTGATGATGCCAAGTACACGGCCAAAGATCATGAATTGATCTATTCTTGACTACTGACAGCGTGGGCGACGTGACATTTCCGAGAGATTTCCCTTCCTAATCTCCCCCCATCAAAGAGATTATAATCGTATCGCGCAAACTCCGCCCACTTTCTCCATCAGATAGGAAAGATACCAGCACGATCCCCACCTCCTTCTTACGTTAATTGCGTCTCTTATCTACGCGCCGAATGGATAAAACGTAGTTTTTAAATTATATTATATTATATTTTTTTTAATTATTGAAATTATAGAAAAATGGTCGGCGCTCAGTACGAGTTCATGCCTACAATGCTGCAGGGACCGGCTTATAACTGCAGGTTCGTTTTTTTTGGGTGTATATTATTCTTTTAAATGCCATTTTCACAAAAACACAAGTCTCTTCTATCGTCGTAATTTCCTATGTATTCCTTAAAGTCGAATGGTTGCAACTCATTCCATCCCCAATTTCACTATTTTCGTTGAACGATTGCTGAGTAAAAATGAATCTCAGGAAGTCCATCCAAGCAAAATTGAAATTTACGAATGCTTTTCTTGTCTTTTCGATACAAAATTAATATCAGAATGATGTACTTTGCATGGACGTTTACGTCAGTATCTATTCCCAATACTGCTACAAAAAACGATAACTTTCAGTGCCGTAATGCCGGTGGGGCAGCGGTGGGCCGACCTGCACGGCGTCAAGCAACCCGTCTTCGGCTGGTACTCTCTGATCTTCGGAATAATCACAGAGGTACCGTAACCCGGGCGCACGTTGTGGGACCCCGATTCCGTAAACCAATCAACCGTGGTGAGACCCAACTTCGTTCAGATTCTCTACATTCCCTGCATGATCGGTTTGGGCAAGGACCTGCGCTCATCGTGCATTAAGGTAATTTATTTAGCTAATTAGCGTAATTAATAAATCAAATTAAGATAATGTTCTGGCTGGCCCTTCTCGACATGGTCGCTATCATGGCCAACTGTGTGCTGTTTGGGGTTCTGTTGATTCAGGTATTTAAATAAAATGTCTGCCTTTCTCCATTTTTCGCGCTGTCTGAACATTACAAAGAAGTGTAATTGCCTCTTCTTTTTGCACGTCATTTCGCCAATCTAGGCTGTGAGAGAGTAGTAACTCTTCTTGAGATTATCAAGACCACCTACTGACCACCGAGATAACAGTCCCCTGGTTCGGTGTCTGGCCGGTGCAATATCATTTGCCATTCCAGGGCGCCGTCTTTTGCTCCGATCCGGTGATGACGGCGGGCGTTGGCATTGCTGGATACGGTGAGTGCATAGGTTACGGTGGTCTTTCTAGCCCCTCTAATCGGTTGCCATACTGTTATCAGAGAGTACGGTAGGTCACTGTAACACCATTTGCAGGCATGTGGTGCATGGCTTCGGCCTGCTGCCTGGTACTAGCGCTGAATCGCCTCTTCGAAATGATGAATCTGTCCAAGTTCTTTTCGGTTCGTTGTTATTGTTGTTGTTGTTGTTGTTGTTGTTGTTCTTTCCAATCCCTAACATTTCAGGGCGCACGAACAAACATCTACATAGGCCTGTGTACTTCGTACGGCATTTTCATGATTTTCTTCACTCGGCCGGTTAGCAGCTTCGCTATCAATTGTCCTCTTTATTTTGTGTGCTCACCCAACTTTCCGATGGGAAAAGTAAGCAAAACGAGGTGACCAGTGGTCAGCACCTCCAAATCTGCCTGCAATCCAAGCGCGTGGTGGCTGTTTTACGGTTGTCGTTTAGCAGCCAGGTACAATATTGGATTGTGGGAGAGTGTTCTATAATTATAGTTAGAGCAAGAAAATTAACAGCGTCATCCATAGTTCCCACTCCCACTGCTGCCTACAATGAAAATACTCCCTGTGACACAATCAGAGATTACCCAGGAAGAAAAATGACGCCTAGTAAAAGACCACCCATGATGAAAAATTGTCGGCTAATGAAAGACCAGTTCAGGTAATCTTCAACTCCTCACTGCAGTCCATGTTCTTCTCGCCCTTCATTCCCGGACATGATACGGACGAGGTAAACGTCGACCATACACACACAATGAGAAGTTGTCGTGATTGTGGAAGTGTCGACCACGCACATGCAGTGCAAAATGGCGCTGATGTAGTAATCATCGCTTGATTTTCTAAAGGATTGTTAAAAACATGTTTTCGCATCGTGCAGATGCGCCGCCGCTTTTCATTCGAGACACTAGCGATCATTATTTTCCATCGTGTTTTTAATGTGTAAATGAGCGCAATTCAAAAACTGCGTAGGCAAAAACATTGATCATTAATCCACTTCTCACTGGTCTTCCGATTACGGAAGATCGGGCGACATTATTATCCCATCTAATGAATGTCAAGGAAACAGATTAGGGCAGGCAGTGCGAAATTGTGCCTATCTTCTGAAGATGATAAACGTCGACCATGCTCACGCAGTGCAAAAATGTTACGATTTTGTAAAAATTGATAATCGTCGCCTTCAGTACGTGAACGTTCCGCACGCCGTGCACAACATGGTCGTCGCCTCCTGTTCCTGTCTTCTCTACATGGCTCTCTGCATCGTGCTCGTGATCAAGAGTGTACCGTAGTCGCACCGCCAAACCCGATTGATAACTGATTCTTTTCAGAAATCAATGTCTTCCGATGCCACTAAATCGAGGGTCATCAGCAATACGCCGGTAAGATTTATTATAGTGATCAAAGACCGAAAATTACTTCCAGGTCTTCGTGCAAGCAATGCTCATCTGCTGCGTGAACCTCGTCGCGGCGCTGGTGTGAGTTGTAACCGTCGACCACGCACACGCAGTGCAAAATTGTCCCAATTTCGTGAAATTAGTAAACGTCGCCCTTCAGCTACGTGTACATGAACTTCCTCCCGGCACCTCCACCAGTGATCATCGCTGGCCAAGTCGCCTGGCAGCTTAGCCATGGTATTTTCGAAAATGATAAAATATTTTTTAAAATAATTAAATTTAGGTTCGCCGCCGTTCATTTACTTGGCTCTGAACAAGTCGATTCGACACTTTGCATTGCGGTCGATTGGACTGAGTGAGATTCACGTGATCATTTTTATAGTTGACGCTGTATTGTTGAGGACGTATCATTTCCGTCCAGTGTTTAGGATTTACAATTAGATTAAATAATTTAATAATATTTAAAAATTAATCTGATTCGAAATTCAGGCCGACTTCTGCTCAAGAAACGCATACGCAACATCTCTACTACCCAAGGATCGCCCGTGACATTCACTAGTTCGAATCTGTGAAATCATTTTATTTTCTCCATTTTTCTCTTTCGTTTCTTTATTTTATTGCAACCCACTTATTTATAATTATTTATTGTATTTTATTGAATTATTAAAAATGAAAATAAATAAATCAAACCTGGTTGCGGGATGACAGATGAAGGGCGCGAATTTGTCCTCGAAGAATCGGCGAGTGGGTGAGATCGCATCAGGGCATTTAGACTGCAAATCGAGTATCAAATATGAATTTTTATTATAAATTACTTGCACAATTTGATGAAGTGCGACAGCAGAGCAATTATTTATTTACGAGATTAAAAAAAGCATAAAGCATTTCAAATAGGAAAACTTCTTGTGGACTAGGTTTATACAATTGCTTATCGCATTTTTAAAAAAAAAATCAACGAAAGATTGATGGTCTACGGATGTTCATTTACAGAATTGATACGCAACGTTCGGTTGATCTTTGATCTCTCCCACCTGATCAATATCCTTCTGTGGCATCTTCTTCCACACCATCACACAATGATAGCCGGCCGCTTCCCTTCTGGCGCCGAGAGCCATCACAGCCGCGAAGAATGTCAGCTCAATGAATCTTTCTTTTTTTTAAAAATGGTTTTGCATTGCCAAAATTTATCTTGGGCGTTTTTTCGGCATGACATAGGGATCAACACAGGTGGAAAACCATTCAAAAAGGTTCATTTTTTGACCGATAGAATCGTGTAACGGGTTGTACGAGGTATTGAACGTAAAAAAAATGCCCTAGACAGTTTTTTGAGGTTATAACGCTGTATCAAATGACAACAGCTGGCCTTACCAGTGGGTCTGATGTAGCGCTGTCTTATGAGTGAAAAATCGCTTGACGTGGACCTTGCCTTTACCTTTTGTAGGAAATGAACCCTACCTGATAAGTCCAGTCAAACACGACGGCGATGGCGATGAACTTGCAGAAGATGGCAATTGCGGGGGTGGAGGACATCGTGCCTGGAGAAAGATCAGAGATCAAAGATCAAAGGTAAAAGTGGTCCCGTTAATCGAGGCACTTTCGTCCTGCGGGAGATTACTTCTAGGCCGGTGATCAGGTTCTGAGACAAAGAAAAGGTTCTTAGATGGCTGATAATTCTGAAAAAATAACCCTTCAGAGGAAGTACATTGAATTCTTCTCAATTTCATGCAAAAAATTCTCCCTGGCCGGGAATTGAACCCGGGTCTCGCACGTGACAGGCGCGGATACTAACCACTATACTACCAGAGATGTGGAGGCGGATATCTACGAAGGTGTCTATCAAGTTGAACCGGAATTTCGCATTTGACGATTGGAAAAATTAGAATTATAGATCCGGAGATCCGAGATCAAAGATCAAAGATCAGCTCACCGATGCCAAATGATAGGATGGAAGTGATGGAAGTGACGGAGATAGCACTGAAATTGGAGATCAATCAGAATAAGGCAGAATAAAACGAGGCATACTTGGTTGGATGTTGTACAGAAAAAAATCAGTAATTCGAAAGTCGAAGTTGAAAGATGAAAGATCAACACTCACGTTCCCGCCTCCTCTAGGGCAAGTGCCATTCTTCTCTCGGGTGACAGAGTGCGCTTGGTGTCCTGCCACGCACCGAGCATAACATAGCTGCAAATATTTGTGTCTACAGTATAGTTTAGAGAGTGTAAGATCAAACTAAAATAGCACCAGAGATCGGAGATCAACTCACGTGTCGTCCACGCCAATGGCCAGTGCGATGAAGGGCATGACTGTTACCTGAAAGGAGATCAAAGATCAGAGTTCAAACTAGAATACGTGTCTTCCAAACTTCATAGCGAACGTTATCAATAACGCTTGCAAACTACAGGATTCTTTTTTGGGGATCCAGGTTGAGATTTGACTTGAGCAACGATACTCACCTGGTGCACAAACGGAATCCCCAGACCAAAGAGCAATCCTCCCGCAGAGATAATAGCCAGCGTCGACGTGAAGATGCCCATCATCGCCTCGATCGGTTTTGAGGTTATCCAGTCACCCGTCATGCTGAAAGATCAAAGATCAGACTACAGACCACAATTTTATCTTCTTGGCTGCGACTGTGCCCGCCCGTCGTCGATCAGACTATAAACTACGAAGACGAAAGATCATCGATCAAACTACAATCTCCCACTGACCATGATCCGACGGTGAAGCTCATCAGCAACAGTATTGTGAGCGAAATGAACGGAATGGTGTACGTTGCGTTCTTCTGCATTTCGTCCTTGAGAATGGACAAACTGAAAAGATCAGTGATCAAACTACAGTCAAAATGACATAATGTGAACCGTTTATGATAACTTATGATAACTTATCATAAGATGTCATAAAACCATGATTGCTCAGCGGAGACTGAACGGATCAGGCTGAAATTTTGCATGGTAACTCAGTTCGTGTGCCCCGTCAAACTGACACTCTCGAAAAATCGATATTTCGCACGCGTCGCGGTCGCGCGTTGCGTGTGCGATGACCCAAAGTGGGCGGAGCCTCGACGATAATTCGTGTTGAGTCAAAAATCGCATTCTCAAGAATTCAGAATGCCGGAATATTCATAAAAATAAAAATTTTGGCGAGTTCGACTAATTAATGAGCAAATTCGACTAAGCTCCGCCCACTTTGGGTCATCGCACACGCAACGCGCGACCGCGACGCGTGCGAAATATCGATTTTTCGAGAGTGTCAGTTTGACGGGGCACACGAACTGAGTTACCATGCAAAATTTCAGCCTGATCCGTTCAGTCTCCGCTGAGCAATCATGGTTTTATGACATCTTATGATAAGTTATCATAAGTTATCATAAACGGTTCACATTATGTCATTTTGACTGTACAGACAGCAAAGATAAAACTACAGAGTTTAAAGATCAAACTGCAGGATAGTGGTTCTATGCAATGTGAAAAAATAATTTTCAAGGAGGATTAAAATAACCAAACCTGAACATGGTCGTTTGGAGTTCGCTCTTGCCCTCGAGGACCTCCTTCAGCCGCGTTTCGAACGCCTTGCACACTTCTTCGGAGGTGAACTGGAACGGAATGATTGGTCTTTGATCTTTGGTTTTTGATCTTTGGTCTTTGGTCCTCTCTTTTCCACGGCCCTGAATGCCCCTACAACTGCGAGTAGAACCGACAAGGAGAAAAACCGTTCCACAGAAGTGATTATGAAGCGGATTCGAGAATGCGCTTTGCTTTTTTAAAAATCATAAATTTAATTTAAACAAAACAATGATTCCACAGCATCAATTACTACTGCTTCAATTTGTAGAAAATATGTTTTGTGACCGGCCGCAAATTATCTGACCCAGTTGAAATTCTCATGGCATACTGTAAGTATTCTCAAAAAATTTCTCAATGTTGCGTAATTTTACATTTCTTACTATGTAACGGCGATAATGCGTACAGGTTCTATTCAAATATCATGCCTCACAACTCTTGAAATATTATTCCACACCATTTAATTATTTTTATTATGCGAGTGTCGAGAAAACCTCGGTGTCAACCTTTCAGATGCCCTTTCCATGGCTGGAAACTAGAGGCAGACCCAATCAGACATTGGAGGGCGCTGCGCAGGCGGCACTTGCCGCAGTCGCACGTGCGCAGATGCTGCAGCGACGACAGGCTGCAGCCGCCGATGAAGCTGCTGTACTGGAGCAGATGCGGACTGGAGCAGCGGAACGAACAGTCGCGGAAAGGGGCATAGAACTGGTAGGACTCGCTTCACTCTGTTATTCCCAGGAATTGAGTTGGCGGTCGCGTTATAATCTCGTAAGCAATCAATTCGTTGCCAGGGACTGCGGTTGCTCGCAGAACGGGCGGCTTTCGATGAAGAAGTGACTGGAATTGTCGCTGCAACAGAGCGGGTACGAGCCTAACCTTTTCCATCAGTTTCATCCTCGCACGTAGTAAAACGAGCAGTCGCCAATATTAGACGATACGGAAATCGACAATCCTGGCCCAATGGTATATAGAATGTTATCATATATGATAACGACCAATATTTTCGTTATCAGGCGCAACAACGGGCAGCAGAACGCGCTGCGCAATCAGCGGCAGCAGCTGAAGCGGCACGAGCTGCAGCAAGTCATGCGCTGATATTGCAGCGGGCCGCAGCCCGACAGGCGGAAAATGAGCGTGCGGCTGTCGAAGTGGAGCAGATTGGAGCTGAAGTGCGCGATCACCTTGCTGCAAGGGCTGCAGCGCGCTATGCTGCAGTTGATCATGCTGCTGCCAGGGCACGCGGTGCAGCACTGCATGCAGCAACGGCTGCAGTCGATGATGAACGAGCGGCTGCAAGAATGTTACTGCGACAAGCTCAGGACCGCGAGATGCGTGCCCGTTTGGCTGCAGCTCACGAGGCCCGGGCTGAGGCAATGGCTGCCGAAGTGGATCGGAGACGAAATGAAGCTCGCGAGAGGCGGGATCTACAGGCAGCAACATATGAGGGACTAGAGGCTGTGAGGGATGAGCTAGTGGCACGGTTGGCTGCACAAAATGCGGAACAAGCTGCTGCAAGGGCTGCCAGAAGGGAGCGGCGACGTGCGGAGGCACAGCATGCAGACTTGCAGCTGGAGGTAATTTGTATTCTGGTAATATAGATTACGCGTATCTATATTCACGGACTTCTGGGTGTACGTACAATAGGGTTGCACCGTTTCCGTCGAAAAGATCAGTGCGCTGAATTGCAATGGCATTGCAATATTGCACTCAAAACGTTGAGGAATAATGGGTGGAATACTATTGATGTCGGTATCGAATCGGCATCCTTACATTTAGTGGACGGAGCGAGATATATCATTCTGTAAACTAGATTTTCCACTCTGTTCCCAGTCGCAGTGCAGAGGTAGTCGCGCGTTACGCTTTATAGTAACCGAATCACTACTTTACTTTCAGGCGCCGCCTGGGCAAGCAGAACGTGTTGCGGCTGCTGCGCATGCTGCAGCACTGGAACACCCGCGAGTTCGACTGCGTATCTTTCGCGAGCGAGTGGAGGCAATCGTGCGGCCTGCTGCTGCAGCTGCAGTAGCTGCAGCTCCGGACGCTGCACAGATTTCTGAGTGGCAGGCGCAGCGAGATGCGAATGAGCGACCGTAAGCGTTTTCCCCGCTCATTATACTCGTAAACTTTAAAAAATGCATTAAAAACATAAAAAATGCATTACAATGCATTACAGCCGACTGATGGGTGACCACACCTAGGATAGTGATCGGAAGAGACCAACCATTTCAGTGAGGTGCTCGCGCTGCGGTACGCGCGTCGCTGTGGCGCGTGTCATGCGGACAATCCGCGTGTACGCGCCGTCCTCGTCGCTTGCGGACACGCGTGTCTCTGCCTGCCGTGCGCCGAGCAGATCACTGGCGGTAAGTAGCCTCCCCCTCGATTTGGTCACTCGTTCCCTCGGAAAAAGAGTAATGAAAGCCAAGGTATTTGGTCAAGCCCACGCCAAATACCCAATTTATTGATTTTTCCTACTTTCTTTGAAATACGCAAAGACTGCCAAACTTGATCAACCACAAATGTTATTCCATTTTTCAGGCAATGCATCCGCCCGATTCGACTGTCCGATTTGTCGTACCAGAACGGGGTATGTGCGACTGTGGGAGGACCTAGAGAGCGAGATGGAACCGCAAGCGGGTCAAGAGGCACCAGAACCGGGCCATGAAGCACCCGAAGCGCGTCAGTTGAATGATGAAACTGAGCGCAAACGTCGCAACAACGACGAGGATGACGAAGGAGGATCAAGCGCTTCGAAAAGAGCTATTGTACAGTGACTGACCATTTCTTGCTATCTAGTTCAGTGATTGAATTGTCTTAAATTGTTGTAAGGTTGCTCAAGTCATATCTATTATGTAAAAATGATTGATAATAAAGTAATCCGAATTACTTTTTTCAATCACCAAAGATTGAACACCACTCTTATGAAGAAAATGAAATGGTTGATATGAATCGGCTCTGATGCTACTTTGTGATATTCAGGACAATATTTTATTTAAAATAGCAATTCCTGAAGATGAAAGATCAAAGATCACTCACCTCTTTGTACGATGGGATCATGTAGATAAGATGTACCATGTCGATGTGTTGTAGACCGAGCGGCCCGCCGGGGGTGACCTGTAGAGGTGAAAGGTAAAAGATCAGTTCAACGAAATAACAGATTCATCAAAAATGTTTATATTCTACAGATTTGAACCTTTAATGAATTAATGAGTGCTTTTCATTATTAGAACTACTGTAAGAAATCAAGTGCAGATTGTGGAGATCAAATATCAAAGATCACAAACCCCATAAAGATCAAAGATCAAACCCCGTAAAGATGCGTGAGCAGGAAGAATTTGTTATCGAAGAAGTTCATCGTCGGGTACTCGATCTTTATGCGCGGGTCCTCACGGAGCTACAATAATAATTTTGAAAAAAAATCGCTAAATATAAATATTTCATGTAAACGGAAGGCGTGGGCTTACAAAAATGTAACGCCGAACGATTATTGTCCCATTACTGCCATATCCACACACTTTTCATATTGGTGATTGAAGTATAAGTCTAAACATTATTGAATTTGATACCGCACCTTCTTGCTCCAGAACGTATCGAAGAATATCTCGACGATTGTATTACTCAGTGGGCAATTGGGCAGTCCCGGGCACACCTTGTCCCCGAAGTTTACCTGAGAAATATAACCAAAAAAATTTTCTTCCATTTCCCGCTCAAGTCATATTAAAATTATTTATATAATGGCTTATTGATGATTACTGACTACTGGGGTAGCAGTATTTTCCAAATGGATTTACGAAAAGCTACGTTTGATTTCTGATTGTTTTTTTTCTGACCCTCACCGTTTCCTCCCCAATATCGATCGTCATGTTCCTTAGCACGTATCGGTTCAAGTCAGTGATCATTTTAGCCCTCTCGGGAACGAGCAGATTCGGTGACGAACGGTCCCGCCATTCGACCGTGACGGAGAGGTAGGAACTGTAGATATGGGGCTATCGCCAAGATCACGATATTTTCGTAATGAATAATACAGAAATGACAAGGAACGGAAGAAGCCGTTGCTGGGCCGTTGCTGAACAAGGGCAGTCGCCCTTTTTTCAGGTCGTCTTTCTCACTGGCGTGATAGTGCTCGCGATGGTAGTGCGCGTATCTCAAGTTTTTAAAGATAGGATAAAAGCTCACGCATTAGTGGAGTCACCCGAGAACTCCTGGTGGATCTTGTACTCGAATCGACTGAGCGAGTGAGTGGGCGAATACAGGAAGCGCAGATCGTCCTTTAATGCAAATATTTTTGATAAATAACAGATAAAAATGAAATAAATTGTGCTGCACAAATGCAATAACTATAGTGTACCTTTTGATTTAAATTCCAAAGCAAACATCAGAGACAAGCACGTGCACACATACAAAAAAAGGGAATTCTCTAAAAAAAACTCACCTCCACTCGAATATTGAAAACTCCAAGGCCGAGGATGCATGTAAGAATGAGTGGAACGATTGAGAAGACCTGAAATTATTTCATCTGACATTTGCAAATACAATTTATTGATCAAACTGAGTCCTTCATTCTTTTTCGCCCCCTTAGCAAAGTAGATTTTATATTTCTAGCACTTTCTATTTTTAGAGATAAGTGCAAAGTATCTGGTAATCGACTGGTGGTCGAAAAGGAGTGAATCAACAGTCAGAGATCAAAAATCAAAACACGCACCTTGGGATGCCTGCTGAGGAAGAGGCCGTATCTGTAGAAGCATACGGCGAGGAAATCCTGAAATATATATTCAATATATGTTTAGAATCTAGATACTAAAAAAAATTATAATTCTAATGTTGGAATGGCTGTGAAAATCAGAGAATATTCTCAAATTGTGCACTAGGAAGTTAAAAAGTCGACCGTTTGTGGCCTTGAACTATTTCACACTTCTCAGTTCTTCTCAACTATTGCCGAAAAGAGCACAAAATTCAGCCCTGGATTTTCACTTTCATCGCTAAAATACATAGATCATGAAACACTACGATAAAAGTATTCATTCCACTGAATTGCATAAAAACTACCTGAACTACCCCGAAGGGATTCTTGAGTTTGATCATCGGGTTTCGTTACCCTGAAAAAATATAATCGAGAAAGCTGAAAAAAGTGAAGGAAAAAAGTAATTTGCAACACGGGAGTAGATATTCTTGCAGTAAGCATTTCGAAAATCAAGATGATTGCTCATATCAGCGAAATCAGCGCGCGCGAAACGCCACTCATGCGAACAAGTTTCGACAAATTTTTCTGCGTGCGAACTCGATTTAGAACCAGCCGGGTATTCATCTCCCACACTAAAACCCTCTGACTCTTTCGGCACACGAGTCAGCAACAAAACAGGAGTTAACGACCTCCCTTCATACTCTTTACTAGCAAGCAGATTTCGAAGAGGTCATCAGCAAAAGAGAGAGTAGGCCAAACGAGGAGTCTGCAGACACGAAAAAATGCGATAGACAACTCGAAATTAAGAGACGTTACTTTAAGCGCTAACTTGATAAATCCGTCGATAAAATTGATGCGCGCGCGCTCACAATTTGGATCAGAGAATAGAAGAGGGGATGAGGAGGAGGAGGGAAGGGATAGGATAGGTCACTCTCCCTTTTATTCGGGATCTCGCGCAATTTCTGCTACTTTCTCCAGCTCTCTCTCTCACTTCCTTTTCGTCGCTGGACCCTCCGCCTTTGACCTACTCTCTCGCCTCCCTCCGGGTGACCTCTTTATTCCTTCCCTTCCACACATTCTACGGGTCTCGCGAGCATTGCGAATGTTTTAGGCACTTCGAACCACCACTCCCACTGTTCTATTGTGTGTGCTGGGTCTCGGAGTGTGAGCATTAGATCGGCCTACTTTGCGCGCCCGGGGGTTCAGCACGATGGTCTTTCTAGATACTAGAATTGGAAATGTCTTACATTACGTTTTCTTTTCGACGGGGGTAGAAAATTTTTATTGTCGCCTTGTAATGTAGGTATACCCTGAAACCTATCCGAGTCTCGTTATTGTTCAGACGCCATTTTGCCCTACTTTGCTAGTGTAGCAATAAATTTTCGGATCATCTTGCAAAATGGTCCATAAAGTGACCGGGATTGTTCTGTCTCTCTCGAATTCGGATGATCTCTCGCTTTGTATGGGGACTAGCTCGGATGAGAACATTCGTACGATATCCTACTGGATGAGATAAAAAATTATCGTTTTCTTTCGGTTTTATGATTGTGAACCTACTGAAAAAAAGACTTCAACCCTCCAAAAAATGTACACAGTAGGCTCTCATCCGAAACGTAGTACCTTTGTCTGACGTCTTCAAATGTGATCGACACACCGTCTTGCTCTAATCCTTTATTCGTTGCTTCATACTTATTATACAAATAATATTTGCAATTATTATTACATGCGATCATCATCGGTATTTCGTCGCTGTGGTGTGCGTGCGTGTGCTTAGGTAGATCGTGTTGTGTGGTTTGGTGTGGGGGTGGTGCGGCGAGTGCATCTAAGCGTGGGCGCAAAGTCCCACCATAAAAAAGGATATGACGAATCGAAGGTTGTGAAAGACGATCGGGAGGGACGCGCGGGGGGTTTGAAAGACTTTGCTGGGGCGGTTACCATGAATGCTCAGAAAGTGTTTGATGAGACGAGGGGAGGGGGCTACAACGGTAATACTGCTGTTGATTGGGGGGGGGGAGTAAGTGGGCATTAGAGCTGCAAATAGAGGCGTCATCTCTTAACTAATTTAGAAACATGAACTCTTCACATTAATTAGGTGAAGACAACGTGAAAGTGCAGTTGCCATAAATGAGGAGACGACAACGCTATTTCGCAGATTCTAAAACTCGATACAAGTATGACTATTTCGCGGGAGTATTTGCAACACACCAGGAACACCGGAATATCTGTGGCTAAAATGCGGAAATTATTACGAAAAATAAAATGAGGCGACACGAGCTATGCGGAATAGTATTATGAGGGAATAAAGTGGAGAAAGAAAGACGAGACAAAGGGGAAGTTCAGGGAGAAAGACCCCAGTACTGAGTGGCAACTTCCAGGCTCCTTCCACACATTTTGGCCGAAATTTACACTCGGTCCATGTCTGAAGGAGTCTGGAACATTAGGACAAATAAGAACAGTAAACTGACAAGCAAAATAAAAATCGATAAAGCTTTGCGAATCGCTACTCCTGACGGGGACTATGGGTGGGGGTACGGTAGGGTAACGGAACCGGACTATCGGGAATTGACGATCATCGGGGGGAGGTATGCGGTAATAAAGTTAGTTGTCGATAGGAAAGGGCGGTGTGGATTACGGTAGTCGATGAATTACTGTACAGTGGCGGTGGCTTGATTCGCCTGAATCTTGAGCAGCGCCTCGGTGAGCTGCATGTTAAACGGCACCACATCATGATGAGAAGTGTGCGGCGGCGGCGGAGGGGGCGGAGCCACGACCTGCTGCTGCTGTTGCTGCTGCATCTGCTGCAGGACCGCCAGCTGCAAGAATATAGTCAGTTATCGATAAGCAAGTAATACGGTAGTCGGGGATTACGGTAGTCGATAGGTACCTTGAGCAGGAGTTCCACGTGGTGCGAGGGAGTGGGCATGGAGAAGGCCGAGTTGGACGAGGGCACGAACTCGTTCTGCTTCGACTGTAGAAAAATCGATATTGAGATATACGGTAGCCGGTGATTGGTTGCAGATCGATGATTGGTTTTAATTATCATAGGCCACTATTTGATGCGGAAAATACAGTAAACTTCAGATACTAAATTACTGCACTTATCGATCAATCGAATACCGTACCTCGAGCTTTATCAGGGGAGCAGGCTCGTACTGTAGGCAGGGCCGCTTAATTGCCTCCCCGAGTGTCGTAGGATAAGAGGAGGCCTCGATACGGCGTTTCCGCTCCATTTCTGCAAAGAATTTTAAAAAAATCTTGATCGAACCTGATGGTACTATTTACTCTATCACCACCAGAAACTAAGCAACCAGCAGCGACTATGAAACATAACTAAATTCCACGTTAAAATCTTTTCAACCAAACTCTAGTGTAAAGTTGACAAGATATTTTAAGTTTTGAAAAAGGTGGGGATAAATTGAAATGTTCTTTATACTCACCGTGTACGACAGCTTGATGGAAGTGTCTGGTTCGAACTCTCGCTGCGATCTGCTCACCCAACTGAAGAGAGAGGGCAACCCGGCACAGACTGTCAGCGGCTGAATTTTATTAATTAATTAATTTTATCTATTTAAATTAATCTAAAATCATCAAAGATCGCACCTTTACCGGGCGGACTGGCCGGGCCGGCATGCTTGGCCGTCGCGCGCATTACGTCGACCTGAAAATATAAATTAATTCAAATTTCGCGCGTCACCCAGATCACATCAGCTCCCGTAATGCAAATTCGACCTTTTTTCATAAATTTTACATTTTGGCGGGAAGATTCTGAATATGAATTCGCTACCGTACCTCCTGCTGCACGAGGTCGATGACGTCATCGAGGAGGGCTGTGTGCGCGAGCTGCGACCAGAACAGCGACGGCTCTGCAAAACCACCCATTAATTGCCGGTTCTCGTCGGCGTAGTGCAAAATCGACCAGATTTCATAATTTTGCTAAAGATTGGCGCGAAATTCAAATTTCAAATAACTCACGACTGCGCATCATGCCGGTAATCTGGTCGGCGGTCGGCAGCTGCACCTCGGGAGGAGAGGTAACGTCGATGATCTGTAAAGCAGAGAGATCAGAGATCAGAGATCAAAGATCAACCGACCTCCTCCTTGACGGGGTTGTTATTGTTGTTGTTGAGAGCTTGTTGAAGGTGCACGAACTGTGAGATGGAATCGCAGTGGTCTTGTGGTTGATAGCCTGCAATGATTGGACTGTGAAGTTTACGTGATTTTTTAAAGTAGTCCTTTTCCAGATATGTTTCAGTCACGACACGATAGGATGAATGAACTGCTTCTTTGATAGTCTTCCATCACTTTCATCAGAAATCAAACAAAAGACTCACCGTATCCGTACTGCGTCTTCACGCCGGCTGCAGCCGCTGCAGTACTTGCTGCAGCAGCTGCTGCAGCCTGCGGCTGCTGCGCCCCTGCAGCCAGATGCATCGCAAGTAGCTGCTCGATGGACGACTTGCTGCTGCGACGGCTGTAAAAAAATGAAATTCCATGACCGGAACCTAATTACCGGTTTTCGTCGGTCTAGTGCAAAAATGACTAGATTTCGAATCGTGTCGGAATAATTGTTCAAATATTTGAATTACCTGTCCTTGTCGCTCTCCGAGGTTGTCGAGCTGGACGAGGAGGCGGAGCCCTTCTCGCTGCTGCTGTGCAGGAGCGCGCTGTAATTGCTGATCTTTGGGTTTTGGGCTTTGGTCTTTGATCTCTTATATGTTGCGAAAGGAGCTTATTCCATGTTTATTTGCTCATTTACCAGAGAACTACGTATGTAATACTTGAAACAGAGGTGTTACCGATATTTGTACAGTACCTTGATCATCATTTTTCCCGATCTACCGTATCCTCATTCTACAGTGTGCTAGCGTACCTCTTGGGCGTAATGTAGTTTCGGCTCTGACACTTGGCAGAGCAGAACAGCGAGTGGTTGTAGAAATCGAACGAACGCATCTCCATTAACGATCTGAACTTTGATCTTTGATCTTTGATCTCTGCCTCCACTCTAGTTTAATCTTTGATCTCCCACCTCAGATTGCTCTTGCCAATTCTGATGCTGCCCTTCCAGTCCTTTTGCTTGTCCTTGTTTGCACGGACGGTAAACTCTTTTGGCGAGATCATTTCACCTGAAATTGATCTTTGATCTCTAGGTACCGGATGAAAAATAATTGTGCAGTGCGGGAGTTGGAGCAAGCCTAACATGAATTGTATAGTTTTTTGACAAACAACGTATGAAACTCATTCAATTCTCGATTTTTCTTTTGAATGCGCTGCTAATTGAACCTAGTCCCATTTCGATTTTTTGGGTTGTGCTTGTTTGATCTTTGATCTCTGCTTACCATCCAACTCAATACATGGTTGATGGATGCCCGGACAGAGGAAGTGTTCGACGTGCATTTTGGCATGGAGCGGACCGCATTTGACCTGCAATTAATTTTAGGTTGATCAAATTCAAGCTTAGCGAAATATCTGAAGAACAATTAAAAGATATCTCGTAAATACAGCCTTTTACGCACACGCCATCAAGGATGCGCTAAATGTACGCGCATCTCTTCTTAGATTTGCTGGCTATCTGGAGACGTATCTTTGACAACCCCCAGTGCCCCATCTTCTGATGACCCCTCACACATAGTCCAGTCCCTACTATTCCCGAACCCCTCCCTACACAGTTGGTTTTTCGTCCAACGCCATTGTCCATCCTTTTCCTTCAGGGGTCACTTGTCTCTGCCTCTCTCCATTTCCCTCGCTCTCTCTCCTCTCTGACCGACGAGAGAGCGTTTCGAACGGAGAGAGTCGGTCACTCCCCCCTCCTGAATCGACTATTTGCTCTGCTTGACTCGGCCCTTTCGGCACACACACAACTCTGCCTATTTTTAGCGCGCGCGTCTCCCTTTTTTCTCTACCGTCTCTCCGATTTTCGTTATCTCTCGCCCGTTTTCTGCGAAAAAGGCCAACTCATCTAACCACACTTCTTCTGAAGCCGAGAGGCCAGAGGCGGAGAGAGATCATGGGAAGGGAGGAGAGTCAGAGCATGGTCCAGAGCCTTCTGACAGGGAGGCATTGCGGCCACGCAACTACGCAAATACAGAGCCACTGACCCCCCGCCCAAGGGGGGGGGGGGTGGGGAGTGAACCAGAGGTTACGGTCTGCGATCGACAACTGGTTTTCCTCAAGAGTTCACCAGGCCGTTCGAATCGCTGTCGAGTGCAATTTTTTTGCATGTGAGATGCGTTTCATATCATCTACGAATACCACGACGTACGCAATTGTGAATATTGTCGATCCCCCATGATTCAAAATATTTTATTCAGTACCTCGTAGAATTTTGTTGTTCGAAGAGACCATTGCCCTATACGCATTGCGAACTCTACTTCCAAATGTTACGGTAGTGCATGAGGCCGGGCTATGGTAGCCCTTCATGTGGTTACCGTAGGCCCGAGGATATCGACAGTTGCCGCAGTCGGGCCGGGTGAAAGCATGCAAAGAGAGAGAGAGAGAGACTAGTCAGAGTCCTAGTTGTTGTTGTGGTGGCCGGGTTCGTGGTCATGCTTAGGTCTGGGAAGAAGAAGGAGGAGGAGGGAAGAAATGCTTGCGACGGCCCCCGTCCGGCCGCAGAGGAGAGCAAATTCTGTGGGGCAGAAGCCAAAAACACGCGGCACTCTCTCACTTTCGCGTGCTCTTTCTCTCTTTTTCCTTTCTCTGACATGTCTGCGCTCTCTCGCTCTCTCGCGCGCCGGTCACTCTGCAGCTGTTTACCGCCCCGCCCGCAGCACATTGCTACGACCCGCGGCGAGAGACTGGGGGAAAGTGAGAGAGCGCAGAACGGCTAGAGACAACGAGAGAGCGCGCGAAAAGAAGAGAGCGCGGAGGCGAACGCCTCCCTGCTGTTTGAGCGTGTGCCCCCGCTGCATATACGGCTACCGTACCCCCGTCGGCAACTTTCCGTGCGGGACCCAACTTGCAGTGCGCTTGTCGAAAAAGCTACTAGACTTTTGCGAGAAGGAAAATCGATATTGATATGACTACCGTACCTCAATGATCTTGGGTCCGTTCGGGACCCCGATGATCGGGCCCAAGGATGCTTGCTGAGCCGCACGAGCATCGATCGATGCCTCGTCTACCGTAGTCAGTAGGAGGAGCGGAGAGTCGTCCTGCAGCGAAGGTTACGGTAGATGGCTATCGAGAACTGACTTAATAAAAAAAAGATCGATACCTGTGAGGAGCTTGGCGAGGCCGAGCGGGATACGGTAATGGTCGTGGCGGGACCACCGCCGCCCAGGCAGGCTACGGTAGTCAGGGATCCGGTACTCGAGGGCGATGCTGAGGAGGGGTCGGGGGTCACCACGAGGGGCAGACCCGAGTCGACCATGATGGGGTTACTGTAATCGGCACGGTAAGTTGCGATCGACAAGTGACTATATTTCGAGAAAACGAGCAAACGCAATGGAGCACGCTAGAGAGGTCACAAAGAGTACGGTAAGAGGGCGCAAACAATCGCAATCTGGTAAAAAACGGGTAAATCCGGGCAAAAGTAGTGGAAGGAAGGAAGGAGCGGTCGCGGGAGGAGGGGGGGGGGCAAAAAAGACTTGTGGATCGAGGGACGGACGGCGACGGAGCCTTGTTGTGCCCGAGTGACCACCCCCCGAGCACACCCCGGAGGGAGAGAGGGAGGGAGGAAAGAAGGGAGGAACGGGAGTTGGGGGGGGGGGAGAAGAGGGGATGAAGCCATGTGGCTGGCCAGGATACAAGGGGGACTTACGTGTATCTAGCGACTATGCCATCATATGTGCTCATTCCAATAGTACTGCGAAAACGAAGACTGTAGACGAAAACCCTGTTACAAAAAGCCAATGTGCCCTTGGGTCTAGATATTTACTCCATACACCATGAGTGTCCAAGTGCAGCGACAGCTGTGCTGTGATGGTCAAGGGGAATCACGGAGCATCATCTCCCCTCTCGCTTCCAACTTCTCGTCTCAATGTCTCAACGTGAGACACGTGTCGCTTCGGCATGTCTCTCTCGGGCAGGCGACGCTGCTGTAATAGAGGGAGAAGAGGGCTAATCTGTGAGAGAGACAGCGAGGAGGGCAGAAAGGGGATGAATTAGCAAGGGAGGCGGATCAAGCACGTTGACTCGAGACGCTTTCTAGTCAAGAAGAACTTTGGGATTGAAATCAGAAAGCGGCGAAGGAAATGATGCTGCCGAAAGGATTGTGTTTCTTGGAGGATAGGGAGGAGGGGAGCTTGTCAAAAGGCAACAACGTCGTACAAGAAGTTGATGAGTATCTTGTAAAATGTGTTCTCTCGTCACTCTGACTTGCGTTTGAGCATGCGGAATGAACAGACGGTTTCCCGTATTTCGCAAGCGTCGACTCCGCACACAAGAAAGCAACTCCCCCTCTGTCCCCCCGCTCTTCTGTTATTTACGTCCCACGCCTGCTGCTGCTACTGCGCCTGCAGGGAATCGACATGGAACGGTCACTCGCTCTCTCCATTCCCCGTACTCTCTCGCTCGCTCTGACCGCCGAGAGAGCACGGAGGGCGGGAGAGACGGCGCCCGATGCTCATGGCGCGGCCGCAAAACACGCCCGCTGCTGACCAGCGTCCAAACAACCCTCGCATACTATACGAAATTTGAAATTCGCGCGCAAAATATAACAAGTTGCTTAAAAAATGGACATTTTGTGCGGAGACTTGAAAATAGTAAAAAGTAAGGGCGCGAAGCTCAAAAATTCAAATTCCGAGTGAGAGAGAGAGAGTGCGAGATCAAGCATGTGCGGCGGCGGGCCCCGCTTTACACTGTGGGCTGGCTGACCGATCGGCCTGGCGATGCAGAGAGACTCTCTCGATTTCGTCCTGCTCTCTCGCCGTCTCTAACCGGCGAGAGAGCGTGCTGATTGAAGAGAGACACAAGAGAGGGATGATTTCGAGTCGGATGGCCGGTGGCAAAAAGTCCGATATAGCGAGATATTGACCACCCCCGAGAGAGGTGGATCGGAAATGAGAGAGAGGATGAGGCGATGTGCGAAATATCAGCAAAAAAAGAAGAAGAAGCGAGAGGTGAATGAGGTAGCGTGATATTACGAAATTTGCTAGGGCAATTTGAATACGTTTCAGCATGAATTCAAAATGGAATTGGGTATTTGTTTCAAAATATCATGCAGATAGCCTAATCACAATGAATATTTTGCTGCAGAAGAATTGAATCCGAACTAAACAGCGAAAAAAATGAACTGAACAACGATGGCGTAGCTCAATAACGGTAATGTGTGTTTCTACCTCTTACGCAACGGCTTGAATCGGTTGGGATCGTATACATTTTTCGCGTCGTCGCGTCCTCAAACACACAGTGAAATCGTCTCCTCGTTTCATGCCCATTCTCCTCCCGCCCCTCGCCTCAGCCTCTTTTCAGGTTGGAGAAGGTGGTCAACGAGTGCTCTTTCTCCTACACAACCTCTCCCACACCCTGACGGTCTAGGGACTGTGCGAAATCGAGAGATCTTCATGTGAATGCAAACAGTATGATAGGGCGCACTGGAGAAAGAGAGGGGCTATCTGTCCACCTCGCAAGAAATACTCTCAGGGACCACAGTAAACATTGTGATAGCAGCAGAAGGGAGACATATCAATGAATGCGAAGACGAGAGGCGCGAAAAAGTAACGTTATCGAGGAGGAGACCAGAAGGGTACGGTAGGGCCTCGATGAGTGGACCGTGTCCTCATATGGAAACGGGCTCCAGAACCCACATTGTACGGTAGCTCGGACTGTAGTAGCAAGTAGCTGCATACCGTACACATGTCACCATTGTTAACTGAGTAAATTTGTCTCTTCCATGAGCGTGAGAAAAAGGAGGATGGCCCGAGGCAATAATAGTCTTTTTGGCGCATAAAGTGCGTGGAAAAATGATGAATCTGTGCCACCTTTGAGGGAGCCGGTACCTCATTCTCTACTTTCCGGCTCCAGATACTTCCTGGATCCCCCTATTTGCCGGCTCTATGGAAAATGCCTCTGGATATCCGAGGAACTACACCAGCGAAACAGCTTCTCGCTGCTAGCGGGAGAAATGATGGTGAGGAGATCAAATTGGGCACTCGCTAAGGTGATTCGATTATGAAGCTACACGTGTATAGGCGAAGTAAATCGAATTTGGAGAAACATCAACCCAAGAAAGTGCTCGAGATAGATAGGCGAACCTATCTACGTTGACTCTCCACGCTTGATCCAAAATGTTCCGTGAAATGGAATAACTGGGCATATACCGAACAGAAAGAGAAATGAGCGTAGTGAGTGAGCGTATCGCTCGTCAGTAAATCTAACACGGGAAATTATAACAGTTTGCTACGCTAATCGTCCAGGGACCAGGCATGATGGTAATTCTTTATAATAACTGCAGATGATAAGAATTTTTTTGTTGAACGTACAACGCAGATTGAAGAATCCGCCTTGAAGCACACTTGCTTACAGACTGGAGTTTGCTATGCAGAATTGAAAAGGTGATAATTCGTATTTCGTGTGCTATGATTAACTGCAGATGCCAGAAATAGTATTTAACTAGAGTTCACTAAGTTTGCCGATGAAATTATGATACACAAAATTCTACGAATAACTGCTAGATGAACGACGAAAAGAGAACAGAACGCAACGCATCAAGCGCAAACGAAGCAGCGCCACAAGTGACCCTTGGCTCCCCTCCCTCCTTTCTCCCTAGAGCAGAATTCCCCCCCCCCCCGAGGGCTGGAACCACGCGCATACAACACAACGACGAAGGGGGAGAGGGAGACGAGGACGAGCGGGGGTCTGTTTGACCCCATCCCCCCTTCTCGTCGATAGACGTCTCTCTATTTCCCCTGCTCTCTCGCCTTCTCTGACCGCCAGATCGGGTTGAAAGCGGAGAGATTCTGGCCATCAACGGCGTTGATCAGCGAAAAAAGTGAGCGGACAGAAATAGCCCCTCGCCTCACTTTTTTTCGAGCGCCGAGCGAGCTCTCTCCTATTGGAATGGCTAGCGCAATGGCGAGGTAGAAGGGTGAATCCCGGGGGTGCGCATAAGGACAATGAGTAAGACACTGAAGGGACACGGTGGAAAATGCACTATATCGAATACGGTAGGGAAAGCAAAAACATGTTCAAAGATAGGTACGACATAGGTTTCAGCCGCACTACATGTGCCGAAGTTATGATGAGTTGATAGTAACTGAGCATCTGTCGTTTGAATGACTACTCGTAAATGTTTTGGGACCCAAAAATACGCCGGTCACTCCGGGGCTACAGTAGGTGGCTAAATTCGGCCTTCAACGTCAAATTATGCTTGCTTGCGTGTTTGTGTGTGTTGCGAGGGGGGATAGCGTTCTAAGAAGGCGGGAGACGATGGGGGAGAAGAGGCGACTGTCTAACTCTCTCCGTATCGCGTGCTCTCTCGGCTGCTCTGACTGATGAGATGGAGCTTGTGTTGAGAAAAAGTGAGAAAAAGCAGCGTAAAGATTCCAGAAAAGGCTTGCACGCGAAAATGTGACGGAAAGCTGTGTTCTATAATACATGGGAGAGTGGACGGAGAATCATACGAAATTGAGGGAAAAGCAGAAAAAGTGGGAATGGGAATCTTGGGAATCTTTCACCCTCGATTAATTTTGTCACGTGACTTCGGTGCTAGTGACCCCAAGGAATTGGAATTTCTAAATTACGACTGTCACAAAATTCGAACAACCGTTCGAAAAAAGTTATCCTACGTATGATAAAGGTGCGTACGTCTCTCATAGACGCTGCGTACTTATAAATCTAAAAAAACGAAAGAACACTCAAAACTGAACAACTTAACCACGTGTCCGCACGAGTGATCATACGTTTTTTTCCCAAGCCATCCCCACTTCTCATCTTGCTAATTTCATCACGCGCGTACGAGTAACCCCGCAAGGGATCCTTTCGAAACGCGATCAATCGATGGACTGGCGCTAGCTAGAGAGTGTGCAGTATGCAGAGGGGAGTGACCCTGAGATCAAATACGTGATGAAACTGGAACGCAAGAAGGGGAGGCATTCCACGTTGCACTGACTTCGTGTCGTCAAACACGTAGCGTTGCGTTGCACAATCGCTCGAAACACAGAGGGAGTGAGTTCACAGAAATCGACCGTCACCCAAAATAGAACAAACGTCTCTGGTCGATTCAGTTGTTTGCAAGCTTGGTGTCAACTTGGAACAACTCATCATAATCTATCGAATTACCACACGAATAAAAAGACCGAGAAGTCATGAGAATAAGAAGGGTTATGATGTTGGGCTATTCGTAATTTCTCCGCACTCGGAGACCTTTTCTCGAGAAAAAATCGCTAGGCAACTGGACAACGCACTATGCTGCGTCAACAGTGAGCTGATTCAGCGATTGGCGTTGATGTTGGGAGTCGGGCCCATCATCCATCGGAGTGTCAGGTGCGGTATCTCGGTATTACCGAATTCTCTTGCGCGAACGTGAAAGCGACAGCGGAAGGTAGAGACTGCTCAGAGAACATGCGGAAAAAGAGTTCCGGGAATATTGCTACAAGGAAAAGTGAGGGCGAGTGGACCTCACGTCGCTAATATTGAGATGAAGTCAGATAGCGATGCAATATTGCACGATACACGCGTACTCTTCTACTACTCAATCACTCAATAAGTTGCATTTAAAATCAAAGAAACGACTCTCGGCAGAAAACAAAGGAAGATGCCCCCAACTACCTCCCATACACGTCTCCTCGTTGCCTACACCTAACGCCGGAATATGCCAATTTTATCTAGATGAAAAGAGAGAAATAAGGGGAAAGAGAGGAGGATAAGGCCATTCCATCTTATTTCACTCTCGCGGTCGACCCAGTGCTTTTTTCTCTCCATTTCTCCATCGAGATCTCTCGCCACCAATATCCCACCCATTCTCTCTCTGCTATAGTATACGAGTAAAAATTGGAGCCGAGTTCAGAGTTCGGTCAGTGCATGCTGTACCCTTAGTAACCCAAAAAAGTGAAATGAGTAATGGAAAATTAGTAACGCAGGCGTACCAAGCAAAATGAAGAAAAACGGCTAGCGAAGTGAACTTTAGGAAAAGCGCAAATCGCTGAATCATTGCGTGCGATTGGCGATCAATTTTGCACTTGCGTGGTGGAGATAAGAAGAGGAGGGATCATGGAGACCCTTCGTCTCAATACGTGACATATAATAAGACTCTCAAACATTAGTTTGTAATTGCAACGCAAAATGAGATAAAAAACGCAACCAGCCAATGATCACAAGCTTTGAGGAGAAAGTGAAACACTACGATTTCTAAAGGAAAACTCAGAGGTGATTTCTACCAAGATGCAATGAAGATTGCAGTGTGCAAATGACGAATTGAATACATGCATCAGTAGTCGAATTCATTCGAAAATCCCGAGCTATCAAAGAGAACTTGCAAAGGGGTAGAGAGAGACAGGGTGAACCACATTCATTTCGTCAGCTGGTACGAACGTGCAAGAGTCGCGCACGCGAATTGTGCAATGACCAAGAAAGGAGGGATAACTCACCTTACGCTCGAGTAGGATCAGTGTGACGTGCAATGGTAACAAGTTACGGGAATCCTCCTCCTCATTTACGAAAATTAAATGAGTTTCAGAGGTATCATTAAAATCTAAGAATATGAAGAACGACCAATGAATGATGCGCCGTCACTTAATCCATTCATGATGTTAATAAGAAGTAATCGAGAGACGACTCATGCAATGTAGACTAGCGCACACAGAAGTCAGCCACCCTGCTACGTGATGACTAAATGCCCGATTTCATCACGTTCTCGTCTGCAATGGAACGGGAGTGTCAACTCGTCTTTCTCTCGAAATGGACGAGAGGGGGGTCACTTCTGCTCAAATTCTCTGCCCATATCGCCTCTACTCGCTCTGACTCTCTCAATTCCCCATGCTCTCTCGCTGCTCTGATCGACAAGAGAGCGTTATGAACTGAGAGACCCAGACGGCGGCCCATTCTCTCCATTCCGCACACTCTCTCGCCCAGCACCCACCCTCAGGGTTCACATTGCTACACGGCAGGACTAACCAAACAAGGAGCCGGGCTCTCTCTAAATCACGTGCTCTCTCTTCCTGTCTCTCGTCGTCTGCGCTCTCCGCTCCGCCCGCCCTCTCGCCTCGCGGAGTTCGCACTATGTTTACACGCGATGTGCGCGAAGTGACCGGGAGGCCGGCGGGGGAGGGAGGGAAGAGAGAGCGTGGGAAATGGAGAGAGTGTTGCGGTGTTTGACCCAGTGTTCTGGCGCTATATTTAGAGGGGTCCCGCCCGACCCTGAAGGGGCAAGTGAGCGTTGAACTTTCTGAGGGGGGGGGGGGCAAAGGGGAAGACGAGATGGAAAAGTTGTGGAACTCCAGCAGATGTTTTAGACGTGCGAGCACTCTTATACATTAATAATATATTATCGAACTGATCAAACTTATCAAAGGGTGAGTGTTGAACTTCAACTGGGAGGAGGAGCTGAAAGAGGAGACTGAGAGGTAGTGGAACTGTCCAAGAGATGTTTGAGACGTTCGAGCAATAAAAAAATGCAAAAATGCTTGTAAATGATCCCATTGACCCCAATTGCTTATTATAAATTACCATGGGGTGGTGATTTTTTGATCTTTACCGAGAGGGGGTCGAAATAGGAGATGCGTTGTGAAGCTGACCAAGAGAGCAAGATGTTTGAGACACGCGAGCACAATTGAGAGAGCATGTTTGCAAGAGATCATCGGACAGTAAAAAATTACATGTAAAGTCCCAGCTTTTGTTTCAAAAGAGCGTCCGAGAATAATAGGGATTCCATTCCTAATTGTAAGGTAATCCTTATTTTGGATTTTTTTTGCGTTAGCCGAAAATGTTTCATTCTTCACTCCAAGATTGCCAACCTCGCATGAGGTCAAATCAACAAAGATTTTTCAGATTTAACCAAATTATTTCCATCGGACTTTCCTTCAATTTACTGTACAGTCATCACAGTATATTTTAAAAATAGTATCTCTCCTATGATGTCGTCACTGCATAGGTATCTAGCAAGAGAGCATACGCAATTGAGAGCGCACGTACCCTCTGGACTCGCTCTCTAACTTTTTCCGACCATCCGAAAGTCAGACACAGCGAGAGAGTGCGCGCAATCGAGAGAGTCTTTTCCATATCTCCAATCTATCGCGTGCTCTCTCACACAGCCATGCTCTCTCGCTCGTCCCATTCCGTCTCACCACCTCTCTCGCTCTCCTCTCCCCGCGTGCTCTCTCGTCGGGCAACGCGTCGCGGCTCACGCGTTGCGTTGCAACCTCTCTCGCTTTCTCCTCTCTCCCATAGTAGTACGCGAGTAAGGCTATACAAACACTTTCGTTGACCTATCTTCGCGTATCTCTCTTTCTTAGTCCTGTTGATGTGCACTTCGTTTTCACTGTTGCGGATCTTATTTTGAATGTATTAGTGAAATATGCATTATTATTTATAATTTAGTGATGACAGCGCCTCCAAAATACGCCTTTATCATGCTCGACCAGGGAATGTCGAAGCGAGACGCATTCGTTGCGCTGGTGAGTTCGTTATTTTTCAATTTTTCAATGTAGTCAAATTTCGACCAGTGAAACGACAGATGTTATAGTCATAGTGCAACATAGGCGTATACGTAACTAATCGTATTGTCTTTGATCTCTAATTGTTACCATTTCAGTCACAGTACGGCGACGTCCGTCTCGTGTCAAAGATCTCGGAGGTAACTTTTATATAAAAACGGTTTTTGAACTTGACCCTCCACCACTGCCCTGATAAAACTTAGCCTCTGCTCCAACAGCAACCTTAGGTATTGAGCTATAGCAGATTCATAAACCATCAACAAACGGAAAAATGCGAAACTGGGATTATGCGAAACGGGGACCCGGATTTTCAAAAATCTCGTTTGAGGTTTCCTCCATCGTGAACGATCTCGTGCGCAATCTGGAGGACGAGATGGGAGAGGCGAAGAAGGTTTATGTGTGAGTTGATGTCTTCTGATTTTTGACGCGTCTTTCTTGAACTTCCGTACATCATAAAAATCAACAAATGGAAACGCGTATCTTTCTAGGGACCTTAACCTGGACTGATAAACACAATTTGGCACAGTGATATTCTAAATGCCCATTCAGTTCGACGGCACCAGTGGTCGTCGAGCCTCGGAAGGTGCGTATCACGCGGAGGTGTCTGCCGGCCATGGGAGAGTGAGTTATTATGATAGTCGGTATTATTTTCTTAACGATTTGCGGCTGTGTTGACGTCGAATTGTCTGCTCTAGTGAGGAATGTTTATAGACGGTTGACAAACGTTATGAATTGCAGCTCTCCACCAGTCTCAAATGGCTCACTACTGGGCAAGCGCCCGCACGGTGACATGATGCCAGAGTTCAGGTAAGGCTTATCTATTCCTGTCGATTTCTCTTTCCTCGTAGAGTTTAGATATGAGAGCGCTAACTATGGAGTTGAAGATGGAGCCTCCCCCTAAATTAACAACATTTCAGATCCGCTCCAGCCCGTCCGCAGCCCGCCTTCTCCCTGTCATCCTTTGGCACTTCGCTCGGTCACGAGGGCCTCTCCCCGATGCAGCAACTGCAGCAGACGCTGTTCCGAAATGAGGGAGAGATGATCGCCGGTGAGCTAAAGAAGATTATTTTGGGGATGTCTCAAGTTCAACACTTGGTTAAATCACGTCAAATATAATATCGAACCCACAAACCAAGATATCAAATCGTATAATCAGAATGGAAAATAGGCCTGCGACAAATGTGCAACCAAAGCCACAATACACTTTACCTCTGCATGAGTTACCCATTTGCGTCACACCCCGTATTAGATTAGTAAATATGCGTTTTGCAGACATCAAAACGGAGGATATCGACGATGGCTACATCCACGACGTCAATCAGCCCTTCGATTCGCTCGAGGAGGCTGAGGCGGCCATGGGAATGACGTACGATGATGATGATGAGGTATGATTATTTCTTATCTTATCTGCACTTTATCATCAGACGGCCCGGATTTCTTTCCATTGCCCATTGAAAAAGTGATTAGTTCAGCCCAGCACCTCCGGCCATTTCGACGTCGAGCCAGCCGATCTGGATAATTTCATCGACGATGACGGCAATATCGAAGTGCCCGTGCGTTTATTTAATTACTTAAATGTTTTTCTTATTATTCTTCTTTTAATTCTTTTTTGGCAGAATCATAATACAATTTACGCGCCCAACTTACCCGAATGTGACCTGAAATGAATTGTAGTACGCGCCGAACTTCAAGGAGTGCAAGACGGTCCGTCGCGTCAACCATCAGTCCAAACCGGCGGAGAAAGCGGAGCAGGCGCGCTGTGAGGTGTGCAGACGATGGGTCAAGTGCACGGAGACGTACGTTTTCCCATTGTTATTTCGCTCTTCATGAAGGGGGAACGATACGGCCTCACTTATTGAAAAGGATAGAGATAGAGGGGAGTGAAATCTAATCGTTTTGTCGCAACTCCCGTCAGTTGCCATCCGTAGTCAGCATGAATCTGTTGACGTCCTCTATGAGAAATAAATAACTACCACAAATACGCCAATCAATATTTGCAGTCTATCCCGGCTGATCTCACACGTGTTCATCCATGCGAAGAAGCAGCGCTTCGTGTGCCCGGTCGACGGATGCGAATACTCGAACCGGATGGAGAAAGTTGTAAGTACACCACGAGTACGGTAGCGCGTGGATTACGGTACTAGTCCGGTATAAAGGCCTTGGTTGAAATAGGAATACTCGAACCGGACGGAGCGCGTGGTGAGTAGTACACTACCACACGGTTGAGTACGGTAGTGCACGACCGATTTACCCATTGTGAGCATGAGATTGGGCACGATAGGCATTACGTTATGACATGGATGCAAAGCACGGTAGGAAGTTGCAATATGAGATCTAACAACAGAAACAAATACTAAAAGGAGAAACAAAATTCAGACCCGTGGCCACATCGAGAAGAATCACGGTGGAGTGGCGACGCCGATTGACAGCGAGAAGGATAAGAAGTGAGAGATTTCAAAATCTGGTGTCAAAATCACTCAATAGTAGAAAGAAAAGTGGAAAGTGCTAAAAAATGTTTTCAGTGCAAAAAAATGTTTCAAAAAGGCATTTTTCGATACTCGCAATATCTTTATTTTTTAAGGAACGGTACTATCGATTTCATTCGACGAGTAATTTCAGGAATTTGCGCCAATATTACGGAGTGCTCTCAACTTTTTTTCAATTCCAGATCGCAATCCGAAGTGTGGAAAGCGGGACGGACGGTGTGGGCGCCCCGCTGCTTCCCCGAACACTTTGAGAAGGCACCCGGCGGCAATCTATTCATGAGGGTCAGCTTATCTTTGATCTTTGGTCTTTGATCTTTGCTCTTTTCATGAATCATTTCTTTCAGATCAATGAGAAGAGCGTGCTCATGGAGTAAAACTGGAACATGAACATCTTCATTCATCTTTCACTTTGACATTCCCAAAATCAATGTTTCATGTTCGTTTGAGCCTGAAGATAAACTGGATTTTTCTATTCAATGTTGTTATTTTCATCAACGAATTTATCGCTATCACAACATTATTACATAATTATTATTAGTGAGGAACAACATCATTATTCCTAAATAATTATTATTTATTAAAACTGGCGAAAGACCTTGTATTTTCAAGTGATTTTCAGTGAGCTGCTTCCTGCGTTTACAGATAACGAGTAATTGGTGGAAATGGAATGCGTAGAAGTATGCAATACGGCGGTGTATCAATCGATACCGTGATAAATAGCCAGGTTACGATAGCCGAATCGGGGCGGGACTCTCATTCATTCTTGTAGCAAATACCGTCGCTAGCATAGTAGCCCGTGCAGCACTGTGGGCTGAAAAAAAATTGCTTTAGAAATTAATGTGGGATTGTTGTGTTCAGCTTGAAACCGAATCAAATTGCTAATTGTTTGTTTGAATTCAGGTTATGAAAATATTCACCTGTCATTATGCACTGGGTAGGAATCATTTGCTCGCAGCCAGTCAACGTGGATCGTCAGCAATCGCGATGGGCAATAGTAGGAGAAGCGTCTGAAACGAATTTCCCGGTTTTCTATTCTTTTCCCATTTCCCGGCCCGGCCCAAAACCCGGTTCTCACTTTTCGCAGAGTTGCGAGTTTGCGGCTTGCACGGTGCGCGCGCCCGTGTGCGTCGTTTGGGTGGGCAGGGACGACTGGAGGGCTGCAACAAGTCATTTCACGATGCCGCGCACTTTCCATTTCAAGCCTCCACACAATCCTATCGAGTTTTTAAAAGACAAGTGCGCGGCGGCGCGCGCGTACCTGGCGTGAGGTCGACGCCTCGCTTTGCTCGATAGTAGGCGTATGCGGGAGGAGCGGCGGGGCGCTGAGCGGGGGGCGGGCCTGAATATTATTAATTTTATTTTTTTCAGAGCAGTGGCTGCATCAATCACATCACAACCACGCAGCGCAACGTTCTTTTACGAATAACGTGAAACCGATTTGAAAATGAAGAAATCGATTCAATTATTCGAATTGGTTAGATGAACTCTGCAATCGAACGACTCTGGTTATTAGTCTGGTAAGGCTGGCGTTACATCTACGAAATTGTTGGAAATGCCGAGTGGGAGCCGGTCAGCTTACCTGTCTGATAGGCGGCCGATTCAACTGTTCTTGCAAGTCAGAAGGGTACCAGCGCTATCTAATAGGCTAGTGCCAAGTATCATCTGTCTATCGTAATATAATGAAGGTGAATGAAATCCAACCAGTCTGATAGGCAGCGGGGGCAGCGGCGGGCGCGGGTGGTTGCGCCTCGGGAGCGAGCCGAGGAATGGGTAGGAGGGAGGAGACCGGAGGACCGCTGCCATTTATTACTTTATTATTTCATATCCGGCAATTAACTACCGGAAATGCTGGTTTCTTCTAATTCTGAAGAGGTTTCAAAATGAATAAAGGGCCTACCGCAGCACAGGCGGCTGCGTGGGCAGAGGCTCAGCGTTGGGAGAATCCTGCACGATAATTTAGTTATTAATTAAACTTACATTTAAATTAAATATCACTACAAACCTGCTGCTGGGACGATCCAAAGTGCAGTTGTCTTGCGAGTTCACATGGCATCAGCACGCGCCCACTACAGATGTGACCTGAATTTAAAGTTGATATTGTTAAAATTGTGAAATTAATGTCGCATGATAACCTCTCTTGCCGCCAATGCATACGTGCGAGTTGCACGGCTGAGTTTGCGAGGAGAATCCGCTGAAATTTTAAATAAACATTTATATTGGATACTGAGCCTGGTTCCCAACATTTTTCTCAATTTCGAGCAAGATTTGATGTGAGTCTGAAGCATAACTGAAACTGCGAATGGTCGAAACACTTTTACTATATTCATTGCAATTATCACACATTTTTTTGCTTGCATACCCTATACCACACCCTATGCCGTACTCTACCGTTCCCAATACCGTAGCTACCGTATCCACTCACCCACATCCATCCTCGCCGCCCACGCACACGCGCACTCTTCTCCTCCTTCCGCACCCACCGCATGGTTCCGAGCACCTTTATTAATAATAATATTTATTTTATTCATTTTTTTTATTATTAAATACCTGCTCCACTCGGACCAGGACGACCAGAGACCGACGGGTTGCGGTGCGCGCGTCTGAAAATGGATTACGGTTAGGGATGAAATGCCTCTCCTCATTTCGCGTGCTTTACTCTTCTCAACAGAATGAGACAGTGAACGGAATGAAGAAACCATTTCTTGCGAAGCGTTTCCTAATTACGATGATATCCTGTTTGCTGTTTGAAGTTGTTACTTGACATTTAGCTGCTTGTACTTTTTAGAAGCTATTCTAGTGATGTTTTGTGCATAGCGTCTTTTGCCGGAAGCGTTCAACGATTTCGAATTTCAGGTGATCGACCATCCGTATCGCAAATTCAGTACAAGCAAGCTCACCGCTACCTCCTTCTCCACCTCTTCCTCTTTTTCCTCAATCAGCTCTATTTCTCCCTCCATATCATCAATTCCGGGAATTTGAGGACCGTAAGGTTCCAGCACCCGGGTTCCCGGCGTCACTCGGTAGCCGTCAGGCCCCGTGGTGGTGCTGGGCAGGACCACCCGCGGAGGTGCCACGATTTCTGGCTCTGGCCCGGATACCAACTCTGGTTCCTCAGGTTCAGGGCCCGCTTCATTGCCCAGAAACGCTGAGATGGGCGCGGGTTCAGCGGTGGTTGCAACAGTCTACAAGCAGCATGAAAGCGTTGGTTATTCAAGCAAGCGAAGCAAGCAGCTTACCTCCTCTTTCTTCTCCTCCTTGTTATCTTCCCCCGTTTCCTCACTACTCCCCTCCTCCTCCGAATTATACTCATTCGAGTGATAGTGTCTCCTCCTATAGCATCTTCGCATTCTCCTCCTCTCCTCTTCCTCATCCACTTCATCAGAGTAGTAATACCGCCGTCGATGACATCTTATCCTTCTTGTTTTGCAGTGTTTTCCATGTCTCTTTCCACTCTTAGTCTTCTTCGTTGTTCGTTTCGTAGTCACTTCAACCTTCTCTTCAGCAGTGGCCAGTTTGAAGACATAGGCGGGTGCCTTGGTGGTTAGGGCGAGGTAGGGTCTCCGCGTAGGCGTGACCACTCTGCTCTTGGCTGCCTGTGAATAGCGTATTGGTTAGGAACTGCGAGGATCTGAGGGCACGCTCAATGTTGTTAGAATTGCGAAGCGTCGAAGACAAGCTGGTTAGTGCAGTAGATAAGGAATGCTCGAATTACATTGAACCGAGAAATAAAATGAAAATAAAGATACACACGAAACCATCACGAAAGAAAAAAATCAGTCTACGATTCAAAAAAGCGCGATACCGTAGTCGTATACAGGTATCGTGTAGTCGGCCGTTGCGTGGTGGTAGTAGTCGTCGATGAGGTTGTGGTAGCGGGTGGTGCGGTGCCGGAACCGTCTGAACCGTTCGATAATCCCAGGATACGGTATCTCTCTTTCATCGACATTGACAACTAGGAATTGCGTGGACTCAGCCTATCTACTATAGTGCGCAATTCGGGTCGCCATCTCTTCATTTCACATACTTTCTCGCCACTCGACCGGTCGAAAGAGTATGTGAAATGAAGAGACTTCGTCCCGTATTTCGAACTCTATTATCTACCAACGTCCGCATCGCTGACGACAAACAAGAGAGAGAGAGAAAGAGTATTGAATGATATACAGTCAGTATTAGACTCCCCCACAGCTTGGTATCCGGATACGGTAGTCATTTATCGTCTGAGCTCACTTACAGTATCGGTACTTGAGCTCGAAACCGAGGTAGCCCGACTGTAAGCCCTCTTCGCCCTGAAACGTACTGTATGTAGCAACCAAAAGGTGGTCCTGTGAAAAAAGTTCGATTTTTTAAATAGAAATTTGTTAAACACTGTAAGTCCGTTGCTAACCGCAGTAAGCTCACCTTGAAGATGAGGACGACCTCGTCGTTCTCCGAGAGAATAACCGTCTTCTGCTGCTCGCAACAGAGACGAGCGCCTGGAATGATAAACACGCTTATCCGGGTGAAGAATCTGCCCCTTCATTTTACACACTTTCTAGTAATTGTTAACAAATTTCATTATTCTAACACCCTAAACGTAATTGTCAATATTTGGTGTTGTTCCGATTCTGTTTCACAAAGTCCCTGCTGAGAATATTCTGTAGCGGACAGCGATCACAAACCAAAGAAAATGGAACGGACTCTTTCGGCAATCCCCCTAACTACGCTAAATTCGCATAATGTATCAGTCGCTAAACATTTTTAATTCGTAAACCACACCAGTCGCCGCCGCCTCAATTTGTAAACCACACCACTCACCGGCAGTCTCCTTATTCCGTCCGTACTTGATCTCGACATAGCTCGAACACGTTTCTCGGCACACAAAGTTCACCCTCTGGACGTCCAATTCGATCTTCTGACCGGCTGGGGACTGAAAAAATAATGGCTAAAAATAACGAAAAAAAAGAAATTTGAAATGTTTGCCACGTCCATCGAATTTAAAATAAAACTTTTATGTTTTTCAAAAAAAAGCTGGACGACTTCAAATGTGTTTCACTACTTCTATGAGCTTTTGGACGATTTCGTGTAGCTTTCGATCCCCAAAAAAGGTTCCAATTATAAAATCAATAAATCAATGCCCACCCTGATCCTCCACACGCAGTGGCTGCCAGCGTAGACATTGCCCGAGGCCAGAGTGGTTTGAGAAGAGGAGGCGACAAGTTCCCCGCCGCAGGAGGCTGAGAATTGGTAATTAATATTATTTTAATTAATTAAAATATAATAAACCCACTCCACAGCACTTGATCGCAGTATGTGCCGCCGTAACCCGACGGGCACTTGCACTGAAATTAAATTCAAGCTAGGCGAGGAATTAGAATTAGAAATTCGGGTAATCGTCTCATCTAATTAAAATTTCACACACTTTCTCGCCTCTTTGACCAATGAAAGGGTGTGATAAATGAAGAGACGATTAACCGTATTTTTAATAACAATCGATTTCGCGCAGTGCATCTTTGCTTCCTGAGAGTGTACTGCCAACATGATCGAATAGAATAGCTCACCTTACTGCAGTTGTTCGGATCGGTGTAACCACCGTTGGCACAGTTCAGTTTACGCGAGCAGACTCCTGAAATTATTGCCTGATCATTTTCAATCAATCAATATTCGCTAGGTCATTCGCGATTGATAAATCGAAAAATCAATAACCTCTACATTTCTACTGTATAGCTCAGATTACGGTACTCACGGTCGCAGTATCGCAGATTGATCATTTTCGCATCCTTGAACGACACTGCATCTCTCTGGCCGATGGTGTGCTGATAGCGAGGGTCACGGGTGGAAATTGTGGCCCTGCAAGTACGGTATTTATCAGGATACGGTATTAATTAAGGCGCTACCACAGCAAAGATTCCGCTGAAATATAGCGGTCGATAAGTTGATAAACGTACGTATTATAATCATTCGAGAATGACTTGGGCGAGTAGTGCATGACCGATCCCAGATCGTACGGTTGGTTCATGTTATCCGACGTCTGCGGAGTACGCTTCTGGAAGTTGCCCTCCGTGCCCTGGAAATCAACATTGCGATCTATTTTCCGGTTCGGAATAACCCGGATGAATTTCGATGTTATCGCACTGTCACCTTTACCAGGTGAAAGTGAGAAACTGTGAAAAAAAAGACCCTGCAACCCGATACCGTACCCTAATTATCGGCGATTGATGGATGAACCTTGGTTGTGTGGTTTCAGTGTCTATCACTGTCTATCGTATCCCAGATACCGTACCCTGATAATAGCAGATGGATTGATAAAGATGTGGTTGTCTCGATCAGTTCGTGATTGCTCGTGCCACAGTCCGAGTGCGTGCAGCGTTTCGTGGGCGACGATTCCCAACTGGAATTTAAGCAATACTATCCGATTCTTACATTATTTTCTTGCGCGGATGCCGACTACGCAGTTCGCTTTCATCTCAGTTTGCAGTCTAGATAAGTGTTTCTTTTGAATTTTTGGAAGTGAAGATGCGCCTGTGCTAAGTAGACAGTGTATTTTTTCGAGATCGCTGTGAACTGAATGAACGTTGTTTGTTCAACAATTGAAGACGCTTAGAAACATGCCACATTGGTCGGAGTGATGGGAATAAAGAAATTACACACAACTAACCGCATCGCATCCGTATCCAATAGAGACCTGCTGCGTACCACCGATGCGGCCCACGTTCGACCAGCACCCGGAACCACTGGGAAAAGTAGATTTTTAGTTAGTTTCTGATTTTTGTGAACATTTTTCATGACGAGACGAATACTTAGCAACCTGATCTTCTGATAATGGACAGAGCAGAAACCGGAACCTTCGTATTCGATAGTAAAGGTAAAGGTGTATCCACGACAAGCGATTTTACAGTCGCAAGACAGCGTAACTGTTAGGAAAATAGACTTTTTCCAATTTTTAACCATTATTTCCCTATGCTCATGGAGAAAGAAAAAAATAATTCGAACAGATTATGTTTCACCGAACCTACATACTCCATAGGGCATCTAGATTTAGTTGCTCCTGCTGCTCCAACTACAAACAAACTCCCCAACATACCGAATGTACATCAGCTTATCTTCCCCGGCTCCATTCTCGCTAAATCGTATGCACGTTTCCGATTCAACGTGTCGAAGGGCCGATCGGATCAGATTCTGCCAGGTTGCTGCAATTTATTATTATATTTATGATTAAATTTTTACAATATGCATTTTGAAAGTGACCTCGCAAGTTCTCTGAATGACCAAAGTACATTTTCTCATGCCGTAATCCGTTCGCAAACCCCCTCAGAGCAGGGATTACAAGTCGCGAATTTAGGTCGACCTTTTTATCGGGAGTTTTGGAGAGGCAGTCACCAATTTCGAACCGTGTTCTTGGTTTAGAAGTTCTTGAAGGGGCCGTGTCGGCTTTACAAGCCCCGGCTCAGAGTCAATGGTGTAAAATGACACGAAAATGAACGAGCATTTGCTTTCTCAAGGAGCAAAAAGGATGATTCGCAAACGTGAGAACCCCTGCAATTGTAAAAGTCTCTTGAAGAATTAGTCGATGTTCACATTGTCACAGTTATCTCCTTCTACATTGTAATGCAAGATTTGCACTAATGCAGGGTTTGAGCTTCGCTTGTTCAATTAGCTAGCCCTTTGAAACGTTAATCCCTCTGGTTTTCGATCCCCAAGAACCGGCGTGTTCCCTGACCCAGTAATTTCTGAGACGAGACACGTCGTCTCACTTCCCTTTTTTTGTAACGTGTCCTTCTAATTCGATTAGTGCAGTGTCCGAGAGACTCTCTCATTTCGCCCTACTCTCTCGCCTCTCTGACTGACGAGAGAACAGGCAAAGTGAGGAGACGCTCTCTCACTTTCGCATTGTCTCTCGCGATTTCTGCTAGGAGAGAGACTATGTGAAATGGAGAGAGCAGCAACGGAGAAAAGGTACAGAGCACTAAATTATCGCGCTTTGATCTATTCAGGGACAGAGCGCGCGATGTTCGAATTTGAACAGAAGAGAAAGGTCGTAATCGATGAAGCGCATATCCTTTCACAATCCTCACGTAGACGAAATTAATCAATTTTCGTGACCGCTATCCCTACGAGATAAATAATCACTTGGCGAAAAACAATCGATGATCTTACAATCCTGGAATCCGAAGATGAAGGGTACAGTGAGCGTGCGCCAGAAGGAGTCGGTCGTCGGTTGGGCCTGTCGCTTACCTCGGCGGCCTGAATCATAATACATTACTTCGGCACTAACGATACATCCCCATGAAGTCACTTTTCCCGATGTTGTGAAACTCATTCACAACCACATTATTATTCTATCTAAGTTCAATATGTGAGTTTGGAAATCTGAGAAAAGTGTATTTTCAAAAGTTTAAAAATATATTTAAATCACCGCTATTCTCCTCCAGTAGATTCTCAGCCTGCGGTAGTGTCAATACGATATCGTTCTCGAACAGGTCGCCCCAGTACCGTCTGAAAATAAATTTAGGATGTTTTAAATTTTTTTCATTCTAGGTGGGACGCCTGAAATAATATTCAGAATATCGGAAGCATCAGAAAATCATTTTGTTAATTTTATTTCATGAGTTTGGTTTCTCTGCAGATCGCTTTTCATCGTCGGCGAATGATCACTCCCGGAACTCCTCCATCAAAAGTCCATAAACCCTCGGTGCAACGTTTCTCATCCCCTCCTTTGCACGCGATCTATCATCAGCCAGATCAAGTTATAGAGTATGGGAAATGAAGAAGCATGATCGAAAGAGGGTGACAGGATCAGGGAATATAATCCCATTTGGTGGAAAGGGCTACTTTCGATTTCATCCTGAGCGAAAAGGGCTGGGAACTGGGATAGGAAGAGAGAAAAGCGTGCTGGACGGTTTTTGGATTTACTTTGGTGCATGCGCCTATGAAGAAATCAATCAAAACATGGCCAAAGCAAATTTTGCAATTGTAAACCGCACGCCAGAACCTTTTTCTATGGAAATACATTAGTTAAGGAACGCTTTCTGCTTGAAATTACTGTATTATTATTTCAAAGAGCGGATCATCTTCAAACATTGCGATCGAAAGCGATCATAAATAGAAAGTGAAACTCATCTGCTCGCGCACACTTTCAATTATCGAATTCTACCGAGTAAATGAAACAAATAATGAGCAAAATAATTCGCGCAGTTCCTATTGTGAATCGAAGTACCTTGTAAATAACATTAATAATAAATATAAAAAAAGGCTGACTTATTGGCGCAGACTTCATTGTTCTCATCACATCTCTGTTTGGTGACGTCTGTCTGCACTGCATCTGGGTCCTGAGATTAATTTATTACTTTATTATTTAATTACATAATTTGTTATTTAATTTGAAACAATAAAAAATCACATGAACAATTTGCATTGAGTCATCTCTAGGCATGTTTTACGAATGACTAATCCCGGAGATACTGGAAATACATTAGAGTGGATGCTCACATAATCGTGCCCATAGGCCTTTGCTGCAGATGAATAGTATTCCCTCAATATCTCCCTCACTCGCGCGTAATCGGACGCCGTAGAAACGGAGTTGTCCTGGAATTAATTTCAGGTTTTCGGAAATTCAATTTTGAGCCGACCTGACATTGGACCAGCGGCACTATGAGCAGTAGCGATGCTATCCGAAACATAGCGGAGTGTGGTTACCCGTTCTGAAAAAAATGCATCAGTACAAAATAGATAGACTCGAGATCCAAGAAACAACAAACAGATTGATAAATTATCAAGAAACGAATGAACGGCCTGTCAGAAAAGAATGGTGATGTTGAGATGAAATGGGGGAAGAGTCAAGGGTCAGCACTGATCCCACAAATTCGCGCAGGTAAGTGTCGAAAAATGTGACATCCGCCTTTTTTCCCGGGGCCCACTCGGTCACGCCCCCTTGGGCACCAAATGTCCCGTGGAGTTGAAAGGGGCGAAAAACGCGCACTCCGCATTTCACGCGTTCTCTCAGCCGGTCGGACAGGACGAGAGAGTATGGGAAATGAAGAGAGTCAGAGTCATTGATGATCGCCTGGTTTTCTAGATGTTTCTTCGAGTGACCAACCGCATGGATGAATTGGTTGGACATTTAGAACTATCAATTAGGGTTGTCGGGATGAAGAATACGTTTCAGCATGTCTCGTACTCTCGAACCGGTCATAGTGACGAGGGAGCACGTGGATTGAAGATACGATACGAATTCTTCATCTTGACAACTCTACCATCAATCTCGTTCCTACTCCAGTAGAAGTTTCTGAAATCAGTGTTCTTCGCATGCGTTTCACATACGGTTAATGAACGCATACATAAGAGAAGTGCAACTAATGTAAGGGTGTGACATGGTTATTCGGCGGATAGTTCAAGCAAAGGTGGACGCATTCTCGCTGGTTAGAGAAAGCAAGAGAACATGAGGAATAGAGATAATCAGAGAACAACTCTCGCGTAGACAGGTCAAGCAAAGGGTGGAGATAGGGTAGAGGTCATTGAGATATTCATCGAAGTGAACGGGAACGAAGAGGTACGGAATATGTAGTTCGAAATGGATGGGAAGGTGGAGGCATTACATTTCTATCGGACGCTAGCTAAAGCGTTTCTGTACCCGCAATCAAAGGATGTTATGAAATGGTTATCGTAAGGATTCACAGATCCTACTGTAGCCTTCCTGCACATTTCTTCTCGTGGCCATAAATTCATTCCCGTGAACTTTCTTAAAATTATAGTCGATAAAAGTACTGCCCAGGAAAAGATTGCTGTAGAGATTATGAAAAGGGTAAATTAATCGCTGAATGGGATCACTTTACTCTAACTTCGCAGAACATTCTCCTTTCAGATCCAGGGATTGTGCATTCGGACACTGAAAGGCCATATTGCGAGATTGATACAACAGATTACAATGCAAGTGTGAACTATTCGCTTGAAGGAATCGTCTCACTCTAAGTTCACTGTACTTGTCAGTATTTGTTGAACTTCTCCCCATGTGATTTATAGGTCACGGTCAGGGATAGGGGTGTTCTTGTCGGTGAATTAGAGTGAAGGCTTACCTTATTTCAGGGTTGGAGCTAGATTAATGGTCTCGTGTTCGTCATTCCGTTTGGGCTATGATTGAACAGTATGGCTAATTCGACATCGAAATTATGAGGCGGCTTTCTTTCAGAGAGTTGGGGGTATATTTCATTGTTAGCAGAAAATTAGGGAAGCTAGAGGTCATTGAGCTTTTTGAAAGCTTTTCGGCTTCATTTTAAGAATCTTTCACAGCTTTCGCGCTTCCTCTATCCTGTCAGATGAAAGTGATATTCCAGCGAAAGTGTAAATTGTTTGAGAACAGTTAGCCATTGAGCTTTGTTACTCTAACAGTGCACCTTAAGATGAAGCAATAAGCAAATAAAAGATCAAAGATCACGTTCCCCAATTCGCCGAGTCGCAGCTCATTTTACTTCGACCATTGGATCAGCCACACCCTAAGGTGAGAAATTAGTGCATGCTCTCGTATTTTGCACTGCTCTTTTTTCCACGAATGCTATCTTCATCTAGCGTTCTCTTATCTAGCGTGATTTATTGATATGTCGAGGACGACGAAGAATGTTGACGCCTTAAGGATGCGAATAATCGAAGAGAAAGATCTGACAAAAGATCTGACCCGGGAAGTGCAGAGCGATTAGTGGTGCAGAGGTGTTGTTTACCTGCAGGAAAAGAGAGTGGGTCACACTGACGTGAAATACAGCACTATGAAGCAAGAATGGTCGCAGGTTAATATTTTTTGATGAATCTGTGAGAGCACCCAAAAATTTCTGCATTTTGCAGTATCCTACAGTAAAACACCTAATCAATAATTGCAATAATCACAAAGCTTGCGCATGCCCTAAAAATACGAGCACTTCATGAGAAACGTACATTATGCAGCGGAAAACGAAATAATCTGCAATTTCGAAAATAAATGAGGAGAATAAGTTCGAGGGAAGCGCGAGCGAAAGGGAAAGTAAAAGACAGTTCAAGCTGGATTTCTCCCCTTTTCTCCATTCTTTTCTTCCTCTAAAATCGGCTTTCTCCCTGCCGTTTCCCGATCACATTTAATCACGTGGGTTAAGATCGAACAATGAAAGAGTGAAACCGAGTGAAAATCAAATTTATATACTCAAGCCTACATTTTCCAGTATGAAAGTCGGATACTGTATGCTTCGATGGGCAGTCGATTATTGATGCGAACAATTGAGGATCTTAGTTTTTGAATTCAAAGTATGTCCTGTCCTACAGATTCATTTGCAAATTCACAATTATTGTTCACTCTATTCTTTATTCAATTATCCTAGCAATTATTTGAATTTAGAGCTTTCATTATTCCATTTCTCCCAATCGCCGATCGGTTTCTTCTTTCATTCACACCTTCTTCCCTCTTCCAATCGCGTCGTTTGCTCGAAGCTCTGAAATTACGTAGGTATACCTATCCGTAGTATCATACTGTAGTCTTCCATACTGTATCCAGTATCCCTACCGTATCTTATCGCACCACACCGTCTTCAATGGATGTCATTTGTTTGCTATGATAAAATATTGTTCCAAGCATTCTGCAATAATCCATCATTTTGATGTGCCCCACCTAAGCAAGCTCGTATTACAGTAGGTACCGTGCTCATAAGTTCTACCGTAACCTACCGTAATCCTTTCAGTCCCGTCGCGGCATGCAGTCTCTCCTCCTTCTCCTCGTCATCTCTACGACGATCTTCCATCTCGCCGATTGTGAGTTTGACCTATCCACAGCATTCTCCTCCAACAGAGAAGGGGGGAGACTAGGGATGTGGATAGCGAAGCGAATTGGGTATTACGGCGCTTTTCCCCGCCCTCTCCCTCTCGCCCCGCGGATTCGCTAGGGAAGAGAGAGGGGGCGGGGCAAGGGCAGCGGATTCGCTCTTTTGATGCGAATCCGCGAATCGAGGGAGAGATGGGAAGAGAGGGGGAGAGAGCTGCTCTCCCCCTCTTTCCATCTCTCTCCTCTCGCCTAGCGAGGGAGAGATCCGCCCGAAAGAGCGGATTGCGCGATTCCCCTCTCTTCCTAGCGGATCCGCTGCCCTAGCCCCGCCCCCTCTCTCTTCCCTAGCGAATCCGCGGGGTGAGAGGGAGGGGGCGGGGCAAAGCGCCGTAATCCGCATACCGAAGTCGCATCCCTAGGGGAGACCTTTGCATATCTACTCGCTCACTTTGCATGAATCGAACTGCAAGGTCTGAGCGGGAGGAGCGACCGCTCTCCCCGCTCTGTTGTTTGAATCGAGCGGGAAATTGCAGTACATTCGTGTCGGGATTTTGGCGCGAAATTTGCATCCATTGTTCATCCTTATCTGGAGAGAACAATGGGGGTCAGAACGTTGTGTATCGTACCCTTCCTCTGACCCGCCGAATTCTCTTTCTGAACCACTGTACCGTTCCTCTGACCTATCGAACTACTACACCCTTCTTCTGACCCACAGTACCCTCGATTTGACCTACCGCACTCTTCTTCTGACCTACCGCACTCTTCTTCTGACCTACCGCACTCTTCTTCTGACCTACAGTAAGCACTATCTACCATACCGTATCCCCAATCTTTTACTAAAATGGTTCAAACGCAATGGCAATCCTGAGAATTAATTACAATTTTATCGAATATTAGTATCATTTCAGGCAGACGCCGCATAAATATCACGGGAAATGGCACAATAAAAATCACCAATTCGGCGCAGGCTTCGGATGGATCTAGAGTAAGTGAGTGGGTTGTCGATGCGCTGTCGTTTTGACATCGCAATTAGTTAGGGAAGAGTGAGAATGAGGCAGCGAATAGCTCAAATCAAGCTGTTCGCTCACTTTTACATAATTCCGCGCAATTTCGAATGTTACGTACATTCGCCCGAACTCGAACAATTCATTTCTCTCTTCGTCTCCCCTGTGCTGGGGATGAGAATGCGATAGAATGAAAGATTATGATTACGCGAGATATTTGCAATGTCAATTCTCTCATTCGAATGATCACTTGTAGACAATAGAGCATGTAAATAGAGACTAGACGCGTGTCAATTTGGCAATAAGTCACATTTTGAGAAAAAGGGGCAAAATATCCTAATAGTTACTACGGACAGGTGGATATGGACCCATCTGGGGAATGCGACACTTTCGTCTTCTCTGACGGATTGGATCACTGCTTTGACAAAGGTGACTTCAAGTCAAGCGATTTTATTACGCTAGCGTTACACCTATCAGACATATGTTTGGCATTTTATAGCGATAGTTTCGTGCGAGTCCGCATTTCTTATTTCCTCAATCAGTTTGGAAATCTTCTATTCAGATTGTGATGAGATTGATTGTGTAAGCCGCTTGAAGAAATTTAAAAAGAACAACAATGAAAATGGCAAGAATATCCCACAAAATGGACAGAATAGCGAGGAAAAAGAAAATGATAATTCTGAAAATGTGAAATACCACGATGAAAATGGTAAGAACATTTCATGGCAATCTTCGTGACAATCTTTTTTTAGGTCGGCCCGGCATCTATGTCTCCGGAAATGGGACAAAAACGAAAATTAATACTGTGAAAGCAACGAATGGAAGTCAGGCAAGTTATAGTCGTCCTTCTGCAACAAAAGTATTAAACGAGCGCCGAAAAATCGAGAAATTCGGAGAAATATTTTTTTATATTTTCCTCTTCTATCGAAGGGAAATCGAGGGAAAGGGTCCGATTAAAATCTAGAAACGAACTTCGAATTGCAATTCGCAAAAATACACATCAAACTCTTTGTAGACACGCATGACAGGCAACAGGAAATGCAATACTTCCGTGGGATTCGACTTCAGTGACGGCTTGGAACACTGCTTTCACGGTGAGCAGTTTATTTTTAAAGCACGAAGAATTCGTCTCTTCATTTCGCGAGCTGTATCACCGATCCGCGTGGTAACTTATGAACGCGCAGAATGATGAGGCACATTTTACCTGCGGTCAACCGTATTTGTAGTTCTTTTTTCTGAAAAAAAAAATTAATTATGATTTCCTCAACGATCGCTTTCTATAAAAAGTTTCTATGTATAACTCGGAATCGTATTGAATTACGAGATAGATCTGACTTTAAAAAAAAGATTTATTGGAAAAAAATTTAAAAAATATTTTCTCAGATTGTGAGCCGGTCGACTGTGCAACCAATGAGAAAATAGAAATTATCGACAATTCTGAAAATGTGAAGGATAACGATGAAAATGACAAGAACACTCCTCAAAATGGACAAAATAGCGAGGAAAAAGAAAATGATAATTCTGAAAATGTGAAATACCACGATGAAAATGGTAAGAACATTTCATGGCAATCTTCGTGACAATCTTTTTTTAGGTCGGCCCGGCATCTATGTCTCCGGAAATGGGACAAAAACGAAAATTAATACTGTGAAAGCAACGAATGGAAGTCAGGCAAGTTATAGTCGTCCTTCTGCAACAAAAGTATTAAACGAGCGCCGAAAAATCGAGAAATTCGGAGAAATATTTTTTTATATTTTCCTCTTCTATCGAAGGGAAATCGAGGGAAAGGGTCCGATTAAAAGCTAGAAACGAACTTCGAATTGCAATTCGCAAAAATACACATCAAACTCTTTGTAGACACGCATGACAGGCAACAGGAAATGCAATACTTCCGTGGGATTCGACTTCAGTGACGGCTTGGAACACTGCTTTCACGGTGAGCAGTTTATTTTTAAAGCACGAAGAATTCGTCTCTTCATTTCGCGAGCTGTATCACCGATCCGCGTGGTAACTTATGAACGCGCAGAATGATGAGGCACATTTTACCTGCGGTCAACCGTATTTGTAGTTCTTTTTTCTGAAAAAAAAATTAATTATGATTTCCTCAACGATCGCTTTCTATAAAAAGTGTCTATGTAACTCGGAATCGTATTGAATTACGAGATAGATCTGACTTAAAAAAAAGATTTATTGGAAAAAAATTTAAAAAATGTTTTCTCAGATTGTGAGCCGGTCGACTGTGCAACCAATGAGAAAATAGAAATTATCGACAATTCTGAAAATGTGAAGGATAACGATGAAAATGACAAGAACACTCCTCAAAATGGACAAAATAGCGAGGAAAAAGAAAATGATAATTCTGAAAATGTGAAGGATTACGATGAAAATGGCATGAATATTCCTCAAAATGGTCAAAATAGCGAGGAAAAAGAATATGATAATTCTGAAAATGTGAAGGATAACGATGAAAATGGCAAGAATATCCATCAAAATGGACAGAATAGCGAGGAAACTGAAAATATCAACAGAAAAGTGAAGCCAACCAATGTAAAGAATGAGGATAGAGTATGCAAAGTGTCAGAATCAATCAATAATATCGTTAATTTAGGCCACCCGAGATGAGAGATCAAAGAACACAATGAGATATCATTACACTGTTCTCTTCGTTGCTCTCATTATCGTGGCTGTTCTCGCTTGCTGCAGTCGCCGTCGTCAGCCTCCTCCTCCATCAGTGAAGGACGCCGCCGTTTCTTACTGAGCGCACCACACCACACCACGTCTCGGCCCTTTGCCGGCTCCGGCATTCGTGTGTGATAAAAATATTTTGAATGAAATGCTCGAATCGTATAATATTTTATTATGTGCAATTCGATGAGGATGAATTCCTTCAGTGTAATATTTCATTATTTTCAATCAAATCCGATGAGGTACATGAATAAATTATCTGTTGATAATTATGCGTTCCAGATCGATATTACGGCTTCACATTCTGGTCTTTTCATTCCCAGAAGTGAAGCATGTTTCCTCCAGCTAATTCTTAGACAGTACTTCTCTTAGTTTAATATTGCATGCGATACATCTGAAAGTTAATGATAGTCCTTATATCGTACATCGCCCACATTACCGAACAAACAAACATTTTTTACTTTTTTTACTTTTTTTAAAGTCTGCGAATTCGCATCGAATATTCCTAATTTTTGTTTTATATTTTTTGTCCACCCACAATTCCGCGTGATTTTAAAAATTGAACGGTGAAATATTTATTTAAATGGGTGAAAAAATGGAGTCGAAAGTGGCGAAAAGTGGGGCAGCTGGCTCCAAGTAAAGCCTAAACGCCGGCTCTACCGTAATCACCCTTCCGTCATCACTTTTCGCTCTTGCGGCTCCAATTTTTCACCCATTTAAATAAATATTTCACCGTACAATTTTAAAAATCACGCGGAATTGTGGGTGGACAAAAAATATGAAACAAAAATTAGGAATATTCGATGCGAATTCGCAGACTTTAAAAAAGTTAAAAAAGTAAAAAAATTTCGTTTGTTCGGTAATGTGGGCGATGTACGATAGATACGCTTAAATTTCAATTAAATTAGCAATTTAGCCATATGAGGCCGTCCGCCTAAGGTTCAACAAGCCTCCACTGGGGTCGTGAACAGGTAAAAAATCAAAAGGTCTGAAAAGTTGCCCCTAGGGGTTATTTTTGACCCTCTACACGATGGTGCACTCGATTTCGCAATATGTCCCCTCCCCGCTCCAGGAGGGGGCACCCCCCATTTTGCCCAAAATCGCGTTTTTCGATGTTATTTCTTTAAAAATTGGCCAAAATGGCTCGAAATCTCACATACCCGACCAGAATTTCGAGCTCTATCTCGTGGTCGTATTGGCAGAGCATGATTTTATTTCGTTCTCGAGAAAAAGCCGATTTTTGACCCAAAGGATAGCGCAAGAAAACCCTTCGCCAGTTGATAGAGCTGGTTCTGCTGATCATTTTGGTATCTTGGACTATGGGTTTGAGTTTACATTTTGATGTTTTGGGGGGTGGAGCGAAAATGGGACACAAAAAAAAGTTTACGAATACCCCCGTGTTTGTGCTCATTTTGAAGAGCTCATTAAACTGATCATTTTTTGTGTTGGACTTTTTCATGAAAACGTTTTCGTAGGAAGCTACAATCGCTCAAAATTGCCTTTTTCACGAGATTGCAGATAACCATTTTTTCGAAAGATGTAACTTCCTAAGAAAACGTTTTCATGAAAAAGTCCAACACAAAAAATGATCAGTTTAATGAGCTCTTCAAAATGAGCACAAACACGGGGGTATTCGTGAACTTTTTTTTGTGTCCCATTTTCGCTCCACCCCCCAAAACATCAAAATGTAAACTCAAACCCATAGTCCAATATACCAAAATGATCAGCAGAACCAGCTCTATCAACTGGCGAAGGGTTTTCTTGCGCTATCCTTTGGGTCAAAAATCGGCTTTTTCTCGAGAACGAAATAAAATCATGCTCTACCAATACGACCACGAGATAGAGCTCGAAATTCTGGTCGGGTATGTGAGATTTCGAGCCATTTTGGCCAATTTTTAAAGAAATAACATCGAAAAACGCGTTTTAGGACAAAATGGGGGGTGCCCCTCCTGGAGCGGGGAGGGGACATATTGCGAAATCGAGTGCACCATCGTGTAGAGGGTCAAAAATAACCCCTAGGGGCGACTTTTCAGACCTTTTGATTTTTTACCTGTTCACGACCCTTGTTGATCCTAACCCGGACGGCCTCATATGAATAGTAACTCCATCTACGAAGCAATCCTTTGACAGCAGCTGTTTCATTCACTCACTATTCACTTTTATTTATTCTTTGCCCCACGGCCTCAATGACATGCCGTATCCATAGTTTTCCCCTAGCCTTCTCGCGTTTTGGTGCCAGGAAGGCATCAATTCGCCCTCAATTGAACCTCTTATTTGAAAACGCAAATTCTACCGGTTAGGTCAAGTCACCTATTCACCTGATGTAATTGAAATATTTGTTTATACGATTTGTATTTGGCCTGTCTCAATGACATGACGTATCCATAGTTTTCCCCTTGCCTCCTTCCGTTATGGTCTCTGACTCCTCACTCCCCTCCTTCTCTTTCCTTCCTTTGCTTCAATAGGGCTTCCCTCTTTCCTGCGCGTACGAGTGATCAATGTCCGAAAGTCTTTATTTCTTTAAAGTCTTTATCTTTATTTCGCAAACCCCTCCTTTGATTGTGATCGCCAGAGCGCAAGCGAAATGAAGAGACCAGCGATCTATGTTTTTTGCCATTCTCAGTATCGAAATGAGCCATTTGCGAGTCAATTTCCGCTAATTTCATCGGTTTCTCGAACAATTTTCCGGAAAGTTATTCGCGTTTGCGTGTCGGAAAGTTTTCTCGCCTCTAGTCTCACTCGCTAATTACGCTCATTTGTTCGGTCGCTGCCTCTTGCCAACGAAGGAATCACCGCATTCCTCTCGCTCTCTCGCCGGTCAGACAGGGCGAGAGAGCAGGCGAAATGGAGAGAGTTCAGACAGGGCGAGAGAGCAGGCGAAATGGAGAGAGTTCAGACAGGGCGAGAGAGCAGGCGAAATGGAGAGAGTCGACGAGAATCCGCGCAATTATCGCTAGATTCTTCGGTTATTCTTGACTTTGCCTAGAGAAAATGCGCGGCAAATGTATGTGTACTCTCATTTTTCTAAAAAAAAAGTCGCATTCCCAATTGTGCGTGACAAACGGCCAAATTTTCAATCATTCCCATGCCTTTATCTTTTTTTTGCATTCTCGGCGCTCCGCACCATTATTTCATCTGCGATTCAAGCTAGGTTCTTCTCATTTCTCACTCGCTCCTTTACAGAGAATCATTCCTAATTGCGTCTTGCTGCCTTTCTTTCACTCTTCGGCGCCACATTTTTCGCCGCTGTCAGAAATTACTCGCTTTCAGCATTTTTTTCGTGAAATTTATCACCCTTGATTTTTGATGTTGAGTTAATCTTGATTGTTTTCGCTGCAAAACTTCCCGAACCTATTTTTACTTTACGGATTCTCACATTTATTCAAGTACCCATCACACATTCAACGAGCTCGATGTTCACTTTCCTGTCATTCTTTAACCGGTCTGATTTTTTTCATTTTTTCCTCTGATAGAGACGGAAACTTACTCGCAACTATACTTAAGAGACCGGCTAGGTAAGATTCGAGGGTGTGGCCCTTAGGGCCGGACATTGACATCTCAGAACCGGACCAAAACTGTTGTGGGGGTACCCCTATGGACCCTAATCATTGTTTGGGCCGCAATATGGTCATATCTCAAAAACCCGAAAAGGGGCGGGGCTTCAAACTTTAAAAAAGAAAAATTAACCATAAAAAAGTGGAGCCACTTAGGTCAGATGTTAGTGTGGTTATATTATATACTGACCTAGGCCTTCAAAACCCACTTTTAATTGATCCGAAATTTCGATCGCAAACTGGTTTTTCATGTTCAAAAATACAGTTTTTAATTTTTATAAAATCTACGAAGCAAAAGTGGGTCCCAGTTTTTTTATATGTTGAAGAGATCGAAATTCCACATTGATATAGCACAAAACATCGAAAATCGCAGGGACCCATCCGCGTCATTCTTGGCCAAGAGAGCGGTCGGAAAAAATAAAAAAAATCAAACCTATCCATAATTGTGCTCATTTTGAAGAGCTCATCGAGCACATAATTTTCCATTATTTGGTTATGCGAAAAAAAAATTTTTGAAGTAAGTTACGACCGCTCAGATGCTCAAAATGAATACTGAATGAAAACATATTGCAAAAGTGGGTCGAATTCAATAGCCTATCTTGTAGAGCGTACATTTCCCTATAGAAAATGTTCATGCACCAAAAAAATCGGAGGGACCCATCAGCGTCATATCTGGCCTACGATGCGGTCGTAAAAAATAAATGTTTTCAAAACACCTCGATTTTTAGCTCATGTTGTAGAGTTCGTCGAGATGATCACTTTTGCTGAACATCATTTTTCACGATTTTGTCTCTATGACGAGTTGTAGACGTCAGAACAGAGCGTTTCCTTCGAGCTCACCCTCTTCCCTTCTCCTTGACCTCGACCTCGACCGTTGGGAAGGGGGTCGATGGGAAGGGAAGAGGGGTCATTCGAGGAGCGCCTCCTCTTTGAACGCATATAATTCGTCACACAGACAAAATCGTGAAAAATGATGTTCAGCAAAAGTGATCAGCTCGACGAACTCTACAACATGAACTAAAAATCGAGGTGTTTTGAAAACATTTATTTTTTACGACCGCATTGTAGGCCAGAAATGACGCTGATGGGTCCCTCCGATTTTTTTGGTGCATGAACATTTGCTATAGGAAAAAGTACGCTCTACAAGATAGGCTATTTAATTCGACCCACGTTTGCAATATGTTTTCATTCAGTATTCATTTCGAGCATCTGAGCGGTCGTAACTTACTTCAAAAATTTTTTTTTCGCATAACCAAATAATGGAAAATTATGTGCTCGATGAGCTCTTCAAAATGAGCACAATTATGGATAGGTTTGATTTTTTTTATTTTTTCCGACCGCTCTCTTGGCCAAGAATGACGCGGATGGGTCCCTGCGATTTTCGATGTTTTGTGCTATATCAATGTGGAATTTCGATCTCTTCAACATATAAAAAAACTGGGACCCACTTTTGCTTCGTAGATTTTATAAAAATTAAAAACTGTATTTTTGAACATGAAAAACCAGTTTGCGATCGAAATTTCGGATCAACTAAAAGTGGGTTTTGAAGGCCTAGGTCAGTATATAATATAACCACACTAACATTGGACCTAGGTTGCACTACTTTTTTATGGTGAATTTTTCTTTTTTAAAGTTTGAAGCTCCGCCCCTTTTCGGGTTTTTGAGATATGACCACATTATGGCCCAAATAGTGATCAGGGCCCATGGGGGTATCCCCAAAATAGTTTTGGTCCGAATCTGAGATGTCGATGTCCGGCCTGTCCTGGAATCTTACCTAGCCGGTCTCTTAACTCCGTCCTCTCTCGGTCTCAATTTTCTCATTATCCTTGCGCGCTCGTCGAGACAAAATGTTGCCTGCTACTACTGCCTTTTCCCCCTTCCTTCCTCCCTTTCCGGGTATCGCCAACTTGCGTCTCTTCATTCACTCTGCTCTCTCGCCAGTCAGAGACGGCGAGAGATCAGGCGATATCGAGAGAGTCCAGGCGCGCGTGGGACTAGCCCTCAGGCTATCATACGCCTTATTTAGTCCCGCCGCATGCATCTCTCGGCTCATTAGCCTAATTTATCCGGGCTTTGCGCTTATTTTCGCGGCGCGGCGCGCACAGGCATAAATAAGGATGCATATATACCGTAACTCGCCGTGCCGGACACAAAGAAAAGTAACGTGCGAAAGCAGACAGCGCATTAGGAATTCGACCAAAACATGAACCATGTGCAGACAGTGTCTTTGTTGAGGAAGAATGAGCAGTTGCATCCCTCTTCTCTGTCTCTCCCCATTCCGCACGCTCTCTCGCCGGTGAGAGCAAGCGAGAGATCATGCGAAAACTAGAGAGCGCCGACTTATTTCGCAAACGAGCGCACACACGTCGTCGTCTGCTTGCTTTCACAATACGCCTCCTATTTTGAGACTGTGACGAGGGGTCGGTCAACTAGATAGTGATCATGGGAAATGAAGAGAGTATGTCGGGTGGCCCATTCAGTAGCAATTTCGCTAATTATCGCGCTTTTTTTCGGGGCTTTCCCAGCGTTTTTGCGCGTCTAGACACGATTCGTGTATGTGCTTCTCATTCTACTTTGAACTACCAATTTAGCGTATTAGAAAATTCCGGAATCAAATTAGTTCCCCACCTAAACTAAAATTAGATAGAACCATACCTGTATTGGTTTGACGCTGTGGCGACTTTGGCTTTTTACGGCCGCATTAAAACCTATTGAATTCAGACACAGATACTCGCACGAATTACCGCCGGACTCACTGAATTTTCGCGCCTACTTAGCGCGGGGTTTCCCAGATTCTGACTTTGCTAAATTACCATCGCTGTTTCTTTCAATTTATTGAACAATTGTAGTCAAAGCCATGAAATTTGCATTAGTTCGAAGCATCTTCATTTCAAACAATCGCATATTTCGATTATTTCAACGGTATTTCGCCCACTAACAACTACTGAACTCACTGTCGGGCTTCGCGCCGGCTTTGGCTTTGCAGGCTAAAAAAGGAGAGGGGAGGCCTTCTAACGTCAAGGCGAAACCGGTCATGCGCGCGTAAAACAAGCTCTGTCTGTCCTGATTCTTCCCCTGGGGCTATTATGGGAGATACACTAGAGGAGGAGACTGGCGAACACTCTCTGGAAGACGTGTTTGCACTTGCCTTTCTTGCTCTATGCCATATGCGATCGCTATTTGATCCAATAGCCTCGTTCTTTCAATCCTTGACAAATGTAAATGTATTCCATGCCGCCTTTCCCCTATGCACCATCATCGTAAGCTATGCCGCCTACATGGCTCCGCTGAATCCATTTTCTGATTGGCTTTGCATGCAGAAACGTGACGAAACTTAGGATAACCCAATTAACCATTTCTGCCCTATTTATTACCTATTTCTCTTTATCGATGCCGTGACAAATGCATCCCAATCTATTTAACCCGTTGTGACCTTTTTGAATGAGGATGCCGCTCAACTCGTATTATCTTTTTGCTCATTTTGACGCGGAGTTATGCACCTTTTCCAATTTCTCTTCGCATTTTTGATCACAATCTTCTCACTTTATTTCTCGTACCGGTGGATTGGTCTTCTTTCTCGAGCCTTGCCTAATCCGCTTCAATCCCATGCGTTGTTTTGCCTCATTCCGTTCTCTGAATAATTCACCCTCCCTATTCTCTGATCAGCTATGGAGTGCAAATTGGGATTCTTCTTCATTCGACGACCTTGTATCATAAATGAAATCTGATCAGTCTGCGAGTTTAATACAGAGTCAGCGCAAATTTGATATTCGCTTACTCCATTTGTCTTGTGCTCTTTGCACACCGGAACTGTTCGATCCCGTTGAATCCGAGGTTGATAAATTCCTGATTGAATTTCGAAAATCCTGTTCTTCGATCGTCAACTAAGTGCAATTGCTACACACTTTTCCTCGAAAGCGCAAATTCGAGAGGGATGTACCGAAATCGGATACTTACTGCCATTCATGCAGAGAAAACGAGAGAGTAGGGCATACGGAGAGAGTGGGTACATAATTCGGGGGCCTCGCCTAGTATTGCCACTCGATCCCGCTAGCACGTGTGGCAACGGCGCATATTTTTGAGCCTTCTTATTTGTATTCCCTAAAATCGATGTCAAATCTGAATACGATTCTTTGAGCTAGCTAGGGGAACTCACATTGACTTTTTATTCCCACGCTACTTTTTTTTTCAGTTTGCAAAGATTGTCTAGTTTACATTTTTTCTCCGAAGCATTCATTCGTGGACGTTTTTTTCAACAAGATATCGATCGAGTCCCGAACTCAAGTGTACTCACAATTTGGTTAAATTGAATTGGATCTTTATTGCTCAACAAGAGAACAAGCGGCAATGGTTAGATAATTCATTCGTCACCATCTAGCTTCGTTGGGTCGATTCCTCCTTTCCTCTTCATCATTTCTATAAAATCAAATATGGAATTGTTAGATCCAAAAACATAGTTTTAAGAAATAAAATAAATAAATATCACTTACGAACGTTGCCGAGACCTGCGTTACCATGTTTGACGATTTTTTCAACATTTTTGTCCATTTTGGCTTTCTCGACTTTTTTGAGGTCGATGTCAGAGGGCTTCTCAGTTCGGTTTCTCAGAGCAGAGATCCTTTAATTATTTTCTTAATTTTAAAATAACGGAAAAAAATATTTTCGAAGAAAAAACACTTACATTACCAGGCAGAGCGCCAGAATGAAGAGGAGCTTCATGGTGTGGTGTTCTCATAGTTGTGGACGCCACTTTTATAGCCAATTGTTGATGACTAACGTTGGTTATTTGAACTTTACTGCAAATAGGATACATTAGCAGAAAATATTCGCTGTTAAATAGTCCAATTTCGATGCGCGCATGAATCAATTCGATAATTGACGTCAACAGCTGCGAGACGAAAACGGGCCAGCTCTTTTTCATGATTTCGTAAGGGAGATAGGCATCAATACAGTCCAGCTTGATTCCTCACTGAAAACAATCCGGGTCGGGCCGGGACGGTCCCTGACGGTCCATGGCCAATTTGTGGCTCAATTAGAGAAAAATTTGGGCCTTTTTCGGCAGTTTGTAAAGCTCGTGTAATATGCAATCAATTACCGTTGAGAGAATCTCAAATATTTTATTCGCTAATTTGTACGTTAGAAGAGAAGTGTCGGCAGTATTTAAGGCTTTGCGAAAAAGTTGAAAAACAGTTTGACGATTTTACTTACCGTATACTTAGCGCTTCGGTTTTTCTCAAAACTGCCGAAACTTCTCTTTCAATTTACAAATTAACGAATAAATTATTTGAGATTATCTCAACGTTAATCGATTGCATATTACACGAGCTTTACAAAGCTGCCGAGAAAGGCCCAAATTGTTCTCTAATTGAGCCGCAAATTGGCCATGGACCGTCAGGGACCGTCCCGGCCCGGCCGGGATGGATTGTTTTCAGTGAGGAATCAAGCTGGACTGTATAGATGACCCCACCATGACACTTTCGAAACATAATTTTCGGGGATTAGAGGAGACGCACCAGGAATAATTAGATCATGTTGCTGCGATCATGATTCGATTTTCGGAGACGAGATATCGACGCGCCCAAAATATCAGGAAAGATCAGGGAAAACCCTCATAAAAATCCTCAAATCTTCGTAGAACTTCGTCGGGAAAATTTCCATCGACTTTTTATTCACAAGTCATTGATGATTCTATTGTTTCATAATTCTCCATAGTTTTCATTGTTTTCATGTCCTTCCGAAGCATGGCGCCACTTCAGAGACCCCTCCCTTTACTTTTGAAATCGATTGCTTGATGTGAGCTTGATGGTGCTTGATGTTGATGTTGATGTGAACTACTAGCACATAAATCTTTTCGAAATGAAAACTAGAATGTTCTGATACAACGTATTCTATAAACTTCTTATTTGCATGCGCCTTCTCTTCATTACATTTCTCTTCCTCTCAATACCTGCGCGATCAGGGTTACGTGGAAAACAGCCAAACGATCATATCTCAGCTCAATCGAATGTACAAAACATGTGAGTGTCGAAAGTGTGATCGGGTAGATAATAGCGACCCATCATCTCACATCGAGCTCTCACCTAGCCAGATATTGAAGTTTATGCCTCTTTAGCTTGTTTCAAGGAAACTGGCGCTTTATTGCATAAAAAGAAAATGAGTTCCAATGGCTATATAGGTTATCATTTCTCCATCTCTTTTGATAATTCTTGTCATCGTTCTTCATCGTTCTCTTCTCTCGGGTCGAAACCACCAGGGCCCATCAAATTATTCATCTTCATGTCTTCTATAAAATCAAAAAAATAATTGTTGGAACCAAAAAATAGTAGTCTATAACATAAATATCGCTTACTGATTTTTAGGAACCCGTCGTCACCAATTTTTCCGGACTTTTGAAGATGTTTGTACCAGTCCACATTTTTGATGTCGACGTCATAAGGTTTCGATGTTTTGTTTCTCAGCGCAGAAATTCTTAATTTCCTTTTAGTTTAACTTTTAAAAATAGGAAAGTAAAGAATATTCGAAGAAAAAAACATTACATAGCAAGGCAAAGCGCCAGAATGAAGAAGAGCCTCATGGTTGAGTGATTTCGACAGTTTCCGATGCGCCTTTTGTATGCGAAATTCGATGACTAACATGGTTGATTGAGCGCCGCTGCAAAAAGGCAAACGTTGCAGAAATATCTTAGTTTTCAAATGAACACCAATTCATTGACACGGATACACTTATAAAATGACATTCTATTTCAATCAACAGGATGGCCCTCCGGTGGCCCTCCAAATATTGAACAGACCCTTGAAAGCCGAGGCAGAACCAAGCCTTGTTATCCCCGAGGTGTCGGCAAATTGTAAGTTACCTCTGAAAAAACATCTATCATAAAAACAAATTTTACTATCCGAAACAGAGTCGCAAGTCATTCATGTTTAACTAAATGGCCGTTTTGTGTCTCTTCCCATTTTTAAATTGTTATTTTGCCGGGCTCCCTAAAATTATGAAACTCGAAAATATAGGTCACGCTCACTGATCTCTGATTCATACGGTTGTTTGATTCCTAATCCAGAAGTGATTGATTCACCAGCAGTAGGAGCAACGGATATTTAACGAAAACAAAAACGCGTCGATTTCTCTTTTGATCTCTGATTAGGAAAACTTTGGTTTCCACTCAACCAACAACGTATGTATAGCTCAGCTCAAACAAGAAAATGAATACGGGGTTCAGAAAGTGTACTTGGGTGCCCGTACCCATGATCGAGAACTAGTTTAGCCATTGTATGAATACTTGAATTGGTAAAACTAAATAGAAGATGGCTAAGTGAAAAGATAACAAGCGGAACCAAGCTATTTTCGTAAAACATCTGTCTCATTCCGTATTCATTTACGCAGAATAATCCCCATTTATCATCGAACGCTCTGAGTAATTTATTATTTGCGCCGACCTACCCGTTTTTGTATGAATGAGCGGTGATTGAGCTATTCAGCGTGTCTCACACTTATTCATTTATTCTTACACATTCATATCCAACGCTCTCTCTTTCCTTTCCTTACTGTATGTACTGTACGAGCACACGTGTGATGTAATAACTAGAACGTGAAGCAATGATTTATCAACTGTCCTTATTGGAATTGAAAACGAATACGCTATCGATTTCCTGATCAATCGTCAAAGTCGCCGGGACCTGAAATTGAATGTTTAAAGTTGTTTCGAATAAGTCGCAAGCTCAGAACATTCATTATTTCAAACTGTGCACCTTAAACAGTCTTTACAATTGAATGTGTGATATGCGTGGTCGATCACCCGTATATCCTACTCAATCATTCACATACCGCCTCTTCCGTATTCCCCATCGCCCTGTCCCACTGCATCGCCCTTCTTGGCCTTGTCCAATTTGGCATTGATCCACGCAAGTTCCGCATCGTCATCGTCGTTTGTCGTGGGCTTAGTAGTCGTACCTTTTATGAAATGTGAACTATGGAATCAAATAGTGAACTGGATGGGATTCCTGTCTCCTGCCCGATATCGAGGGATACATTTATAGTCTAAAGGGAAAGGAGGGGCAGACAAAAGGATGGAATTACACTGGAAAATCAGGAGCTGCTCGGTGTTTATTGTCAGAATATGTACCAACCGTTTCGCTTTCCTCCTTTTCCGCCCTTTGTCTTGCTCAATTCGGCAATCGGAACGGATTTAGTTGTGGTTTTGGCAGCGGAAGAAATGAGGGCGCTGGATTTCCCATTATAAATATTGATTTCTCGAAGCGTTGTTTTCACAGCGTATTAAAAAAAGAACACATTTCAAAGTAGTACCATGTCAGCATAAGAAACAGCAGAAAGTAGATCTTCATCTTCGAATTATTTCTGATCTAGTCGATTGCCTTTTGAGCATTTCTTGCAAGGAAAACGTGGGAAATTTCGACAAATTGAACGATATTTCTTCGGATAGTCCAGAAAATCAAATTTCATCGTTCAAGGAAGTTCAGGGAAATGCAGAAGAAAACAATTCATCACAATCCATGTCGGTCTCATCTTTGATCGAAACAGTCATGCTAATGTCCAAATAGATTTTTTTTGGAATTCAATTAGCTTCCTTTCATTTGGCCTCTACCTTGCGTTAACTCATCACAATAAATATCGATTGCGTTCTTCATTTCGAGGACACGTCTCAGTTGTAATAAAAACATAGTGAATCGACGACCACGAAGTAAAGAGTGCGACCACGAAGTTTCTGTTATAATCGAGTTGTTCTCTTGCTCTTCTTAGTTGTTTGATCGCTAAGCATGAAGTGTGAAAATGTCAGTCTCTGAGCAAATATTTTATCAATTTGATATCCAGAATTACTTCACTTTGAATAATCGTTCTAGTAGCTGCCTCGGTACGCGTATTCATACTAAATAATTATGGATTATATTGACTATCCTTTGGGCCATTAAGTATGCGTAAACATTAGACTTTAAAAAAATTACGAAATCGGTTCCCGACATTGCGTCATATGACTGGATGAACGCTTTTTTGGCTCCTGTAATATCAAATTATAAGTATTTCGAACGAACATAACTTTAGATATAATAAAAATCAAATAAATTTAAAAAGTTACGCATTGCACGCTAAACAGCGTTTTTGCCAAACCTGAGCAGTTGGGTTTCACGATAGGTTCAATCAAACCTGTTTTTCTGTCCGCATCCTCATTTTCATCCAATATTATCGTAGTTATCTCCCTCACTCCGCTCGCGTCCTGTGATTTTATTTGTTATATTGTATACGCACGAGGCGTGACGGGGCAGCTAGAAATTTGATGGGTCTCATGTTATAGGGCAGTTGAGACAGATCGGCGATAGTTGGATGTGGGGCAAGAATGTACCAAAAAGAATGACAAATGATGGCACGTCTTTCTCACAAAAGAGTGAGTTGACGCCATGTATTTTGCGGTTTTGGCGTTGATCATACAAAGGCCACTGCGCAATGCGGATCACCGTCTCTTCATTTCACAACGGACTGAGGTAGGCCGACCAGTATCGCGTATTCATCCGGAGTGTCCAAACTCGTCATACCTTGACCACGACATCGTATATTTTGCCGGGCGGTCTTGCTTTTCGTGCGACCTTTGTTGCTTGATCAGATGAAGTGTCTAAGATATAAAATCAACACTTATTTACATTAAATAAGCTCGATATTCATTGTTGATTATATTACCTCTCTTTCTTCTGTTGTAATCCTCTTTCTCAGCTACAATCGCTTTCTGCAAAAGATATATTATTACTTCAGAGTTCGCAGGATTATCGCCATTTCACTTCGATCACGCTATCCCTGAGAAACTCGGATACCTTGGTGCCGTCCTTCTTTGCATTTTTTTCCGTCACTATTTCGTACTTTCGCCCATCGATTTCCACGGTTATCGTCTCTTTGACACCCTCTTTCTTCACGACCACTTCCGGGTCTTCGCCGTAGTTGATAGTCACTAAAATGAATTCAAGTTATCCTCGATCCTTCGCTGCTTACACAGTTTTCGCACCCCCTATTTCCTGCACTGTTTCCACCAAATTCGGAACCGTTCCCAGATTGCCGATCACACAAAATGAGAGATCACGGGTAGTCAAGAGGGTCTTACCAGGGGATATCTCGCGCTGAACGACAACGGTGGTGGTCGTCAGTTCAGTCTCATTGTCCACATTACCTGTTTCCGTCTCTTTCTCGGGCTCGGATTCCTCTTCTGAATCCTCTTCAGGTTCTATCACTCAAATATCAACGATATTTTTTGCATCCTATAGTTAATTAGGCTTACCACTAGCAACTGTGGTTGTCGGAGGGGTTTCCGTCTTATCTGTCACATCAGGAATACTTCTGGTCGTAACATTAACTTTGGTTTTTGCCTCTGTTGTTCGCGTCACTCAAATATCAACAGTAAGTCATTTATGTGCTTCATTTTAGATAAACCACTAGTAGCCGTGGTTGACGGTGGTTTTTCCGTCAGCTCAGTCTCATCCGGCAACCCAATGCTCGTATCGTTGATTTTGTCCGTCTCCGTAGTTTGCGTCACTAAAATAGCCTCAGTCATCTGGATATGTGCTCCAATTTTACCACTAGAAGCCGTGGTAGACCGAGTGGGTTCCGTCTCACTTGTCACATCAGACATACTTCTGGTCGTAGCGTTAACTTTTGAATCCGCCTCCGTATTTTGCGGTGCTTCTGTTACTCAAATATCAACAGTAATCTAGGTTTGTGTTCCTTGTTTAAGACTGACCAAAAGCAATCGTGTTTGACTGCGTATTTTCCGTCTGATCAGTTTCATCTTCCGTTTCATAAGAGCTCGTCGTGTTGGGGATTGTCACGTTATTTGTAGATTCCTCCGTGAATTCTTTAGGTTCTATCTCTCAAATATTGGCATTATGTGTTGTGCTATATGTATAAGACTAACTATTGGCAATTGTGGTTGCCTGAGGATTAGCCGTCTTTTCAGTCCCATTATTGATGCTGGTCTTGTTATTTTCATCCAATTTTATCTGAGCCAATCTTGCATTTTCCACCAAATGTTGGCAATATTCAATTCCTGAAAAGCAACAATTTAGTTTTTGATCTAAAATCTAAATTTTGTATAAGTTTCAATTGCATAAAACTTACCGAAAAGGCTTTCAAATGCTGTGCAAGAGTTTTCGTCCTCGATTGTTTCAGTCGTATTCAAAATAGGAATTGTTTCACTGTTATCAGGTAACTTGATCGAATACGCAGTCGTATTTTCTGTTGATCCAGATCCTAAATTATAAAAAAATCGCAAGTATTTATTGCATTTGACTGGCCATCAATAGTTCCTTTTGATTCAGACATCTCTTCCGTGATTGTTTCATTATTTTTCGAAATAGAAATCGTTACATGCTTTTCGACTGAACGGATGGTCTGTTCAGTCGAATTTTCGACCGATTCTGATCCTAAAAAATGCAAAAAAAAACGCGATTTTATTTTGTATCAGTCTGACCATTAATATGTCCATTTGATTCAAAGTCCTCATCCGTATTCTCAGCCCAGGGAATCGTTACTTTCTTATGGACAATTGTTTTGGATTGCGTAGTCGTATTTTGGACTAATTCAGATCCTAAATTTTATTTTAGAAAATGAATTATTTATTGTATTAGACTGACCATTATTATTTCCGTTTGCTTCAGAAATTTCATTCGTGGTTGTTTCAGTATTTTTCAAAATTGGAATTGTTACATGCTTTTCGACTGAATAGGTGGACTGATCAGTCGTTTTCTGGTCTGATTCTAAAATATACAACAACGCAATTATTTATTGAATTAATAGACTGACCATTATTGTTTCCGTCTGATTCAGAATTCTTTTCCGTGACTGTTTCATTATTAATCAAAATAGTTCCATTCCTCTCGACTAAAGTTATGAATGGCACAGTCGTATTTTGGACTGATTCAAATCCTAAATTTAAAAAAATACAAATATTCATTGAATCTGACTCACCATTTACAGTGCCGTTTGAACGAGCCTTGTTATCCGTGACAGTTTCATTCGTATTCGAATTTTGAACCGTAACATTCTTATCGTTTTCATTTACTGACTGCACAGTTGCACTTTCGACTGAATCAGTTTCTAAAATATAAATTCGCAATTATTCATTGAATGTGTCTGACCATTGAGACTGCTGGTTGAGTATTTCTCAGTGTTATTCGAACTAGGAATACGAGTACTATTCTTCTTTTTTAATTCTTCCTTCCTTTTCTTTTCCTCTTTCAAATGTTCAATCATTTCTTCTCCTGAAACATCAGTAAATGGCAAATTTTAATTGCGTGAAACTAACCAAACATGCTTTCTGGCTCCTCCTCCTGTTTCTCCTCCTCTTTCGACTCATTAGCTTTCGCGGGAGGTTCTTCAACAAGAATATTTGCATTTTTTTCTATTACAAATATTTTTTTTTCTTTTTTCTATTACAAATATTACACAATGTTCACCTTTCGGTTCAAGTATATCGGCTTCAACGGAGACTTTCTCAGCCTCTTCTGCATAGACCGTAGCCAAACTGTAAACATTGCAAGTCGAGGATAAATAAGTGCACTCACCACGCCAAAATCGCTATCCTCACAAGCACTACAGTAGTCCTCATATCGAGGATTATATTTCGAGCACTGTTTGATATCGTTTATAGCTCCACTCCTCGATGAATACCATGCGAATTTCATGCACATATTCGCTAATTCATTTCTGCAACACCTCGTTAAATCTAAACTGCATATCCCCCAATCTTTGATTCATTTAACGCAAATTTTGTTATCATTCTCTAACTGTATCATGAATTTCTCCTGAAAACGCAAATCAGATGGCTGTTCAAATATTAGTTCCGCCCAGCTCTCGACGTAGTTTAGCCGTCGCAGAATTAATTCTGCCTGTGGTCGTATGGGATATACTACGACCATTGCTTATGCTCTTTTCATTTGATAGTCGCTCGTCTCTCCTGTTCACATGATCTCTCACCAGTTAGACAAGGCGAGAGAGCATGCGAAATGAAGAGAGTCAGACGAATTCTCATTCGCTATCCACCCCTTTCATTTCCTGTCGCTCTTCCTTTCCTTTCGATCTCTTGGCTTTAGTTCGGGGGGGGGGGGATTACTCCGCCCTTTTTAATGATGATTACATTCTTATTCGGTTCTTGCTCGCCTGTTATTCTGAACAATCATTCTTCATTAGTCCTCGTCTTGAGTTCAAGGCCTCATATTTCGTATAATTTTTTTTTAAAGTAAAACTGTTAGGGATTTATCCTCGCTAGGACGCACCAAGCCAATTATCCTATGTCTGGCGATGGTAATTTGAGCGTATCAATCCCATTTTCTGAACTTGAAACTGAAGTTCGAACTCAGCCCTCCGTCCTCATTTCTGATCTCCGTGTTTTGCGTGTGAATTTCGCGGCGCGCGCTCGACAACGCAACGCAACGCGGGGGAGGGCCACTGCACTCTCTTTATTTCGCATACTCTCTCTTCTCGCTGAACTCCTAGAGATCACTGAATTGAGGAGAGCCTTCTCCCCCTCGCAGCTAGAGTTTGAAATACGGGTCGCCGTCTCGTCATTTCCCACGCTCTCTCGCCGGTCAGAGAGGCGAGAGAGTGTGCGAAATGAAGAGACTTTTGCCGTATTTCGAACTCTCCCTCGCCGTCCGATACCTCCCGGGGGAATACGCCGCGTTGTTATGATGAAGAGCTGGCGCGTGTGGAGGAGTTCATTTGATTTCGCAGTCATTGCGGACGATACGCAGTTAGTAAACGCTAGAGATCAGGCAAAATTGAGAGAGTTGGTGGGCTATTTTTCACTCGCTCGAATATTTCCCCATATGGATACGCGTTTTCTGCAGTATTCCGCCACTTCCAATCGTCAGTTATGGCTATTTTCGTTGTGAAATTTCGACATGTGAATTTCCATTCCGAGCATTTGTCCGTTTCCCATGACAGTAAAATGACGAGAGTTGGAAATTGAGAGCGGCAATTTCGACATTCATATTTTGCACAATGGTCCATTTCCCAAGTTTTATCGAGAGTTGGAAAAGGGTCGCACGATTGAAATTTCTACCAGTATTGGCGCTATTTTTGATCGCGCAGAATTTAACCAGGCAACATATTTCATGACTTCCTGGCATGAATGAGGAGGAATTGCGCAGGCGAAAAAGCATATTTAATTGTACCCAGAGTTGCATATACTTAGTCACATCTCTCTCTTTCTGGCGTTGTTTGGTGTCGAAATTGCAATTGAGTGCAACTGTGTCCGGAACTTTTCACGTTGCTATCCCGCTTCACTTGCAAATGCGTTCAATTGGAAGTCAGTTGACTAATTAATTGCACTCTAGGTCTTTCCTTTTCACACTGTCTTCGCTGTTTCCCCAATGATTAGCCCATTTCATTATTTATCCGTCACTGGACGTCCTTTTCATCCTTTCTGTCCTATCGTTCGCCGGATTTTTTAGAAAATTAAATTATTTAATTTTTTTTAAAAATAAATCTAAATTGCAGAACCATTCCCTCCTCATCGTGCCTCCGCCTGGTCAGCAGCTGCTCGCTGATCAAGGATCCCCATGTAATTAATTAAATAATTATTAAATTAATTAATTATTTATTTAATTTGCAAATTCACTATATTAACACCCATACTTCAGTAAAAAGCCCGAAAGATTGGTTGTAGAGTTCTCTTATTGGAAAATGATTTTCCAATGGAAAATGAGTGTCTCCTCATTCTTCACACTCTCTCGTCGCGAGAGCAGCACGGCACGTTACGTAATAGAAAAATGAATCTGAAAAGCACGCGTCGCGCGAGCGGTTTCCAGCCCTTTTCGCATTCAAATTTTCGTACCAAGGTTGCTTAACAAGAAATCGACGGATTCGCCTTTCGTTTCAACTTCGCGGGAGAACAGGGCGAATTTTAGTATTTTTATTTAGCACACATTGTGGAATGACCTTTTGGGGAATTCACCGGTGAGTCATTTACGTTGATTTGAACTGAGCTGTGAAAGTTTTACAAGGTTGTACACGATATATCAAGTTTCAAGTTTTGACTTTGACTTTATTTTTCCAATTCGCTGGGGATTTATTTCACATTTCCGCTAGCAGGTGTTGTAGTCCTCGCGATAGTGCTTCTTTTAAGCCACAGTGACGGGAATTCGTCAACTTATTCAATAAGTTATACAACTTTTCGTGTGTTTTCGGCCCTAGCTGCTCTGGATTTGTATCATTTTCGACCTAATTTTGGGGATGCATTCATTTCCCATCGTGGAATCAATCACCATACGTTTTGGACGAATAGTGAATTGCTAGGCAATGAACGAGGTGCTGTTTACAAATCGGTGAAAGTGAAAAGGGGCGGAGTCAGAGAGAGGAGCGTCGCGTTTGACATGCGTCGCGGTCGTGCGTTGCGTGCATTTCAGATTCACCCTTAACGTGCCGTGGCAGTGGATTTGACTGCTCTCGCGACGAGAGAGTGTGAAGAATGAGGAGACAAATCATTTTCCATTGGAAAATCATTTTCCAATAAGAGAACTCTAATTGGTTGTGTTTCACAGTTATCTACTTCAAGATCTCATTGGAGTTGATTGAATCGATGTATCCTCCGCTGCAGTAAAAACAAAAAAAAATACAATAATAAAATTGAACTACCCGGTGGGTCCCATCTAGCGCTGTCGTTCGATTGTGAAATAGCATGAAGTGGATACACCTTTAACTGTTATCTTTCACAGCAAGCCCGTCGTCACTCCGAGCAGCCACCCTTATTATCACCCCGAAGTCCCGGTCTCGAGATTCGACCGAGATCCGCGCAGAATGACGCATACTTCCCGCTGCCAACCATCGAGGTGACTAATCGGAATGCATTTTGATGCATAAAGATCGAAAGGCTCTTCTTCGCTGGTCAAGAAGTTCAACGGCGGCACGAATTTTTAACGACAAAAATATACTCATTTGAATCATTGTCCTCCAACATGTTCGATTGTGTTTCAGCGCTTGTTTAGGTACCCAGAACGATACGATTTTATCAATGGATCAAATGGTAAAGATCAAAGACCAACGATCAACCTCTGCAGGTCTCGATGGACACCCCGACCACCTCCACTCCCCCATCACCCATCTCGCCGCCACTTCCTCGACTCTCCGTCGGTCAGTACCTCCATTATTATTAGTCGAAAAACAAAACAAGAAAGCAAACATCTCTATCAGAAATCGAGCATAAAATATTAGCAGGTATGATCACGGGACTGATCGACCACACGGATCTCATGCGGCGAATTTCGATCGGGTGAGTTGACACTGCTGTAGGTAAAGGTGCATCTACGCCATGCGATTGTACAGTCGAGCGAAAAAATACTAGGTGGTACTGTTAGACGGACTACAATATCCGTTCTGTGTACGCGCTGTGGGCACTTTGTAACTGTGAAAGGAGCTTGTAATGATGAAATCTTATACGATTAGTGCTCTCTCTGACATGGGTTTGCTTGAGTTTGTAGATAGCTCGTAAAGATAGATAGTTTACATAAGCCACCAAAGACCTCCATGAATAAATCCTGCGCAAAAAGATTCTACGGTAGACGCCAGTGGCGAAATGCGAAACCACCCTTATCAATGGTTGCAAGAATGGACAAAACGTCTCTTCACTTCGTACACTCTCTCGAATCATTGACCGGCCACAGAGCACGAGAAATTAAGAGACGGATTCTGAATTCTTTCAGCTCTGCGTCTTGGTTTCCCGCTGTTACTAGAATGCAATCTGATCGAGTGTTGGAATAATTCATCAGAATGTGGGGAGGCAGTAGCAAAGAAAAACTTCTGACTGCTGGGGGATTGTTGAGGCCTTACTCATTGCAACTTCCTCTCAGTCTACCTCTTAAATTCCTTGCTGTTTTGCCTAACATTAAGCCAATAAAATATTTCAATTCAATTCCGCGTGTTGAGATAAAGCCATCTTGCCACGTGCCTGAAGGCACGAGATGCCATCATTACCCCCACTTTCTCGCCCCTGCATAATTAATAACAACCCCATCTCCGTCTTTCGCCTTGCCTCTCGCAACTTTCTAACCCGGTCCAGCAAAACCACATATAATTCGTCCAAAATATACTCGAGTAATTTTGCAATTCTTTGCTAAAAAAGTAATTTTGCAATTCTTTGCTATTGCTAAAAAGCGTGCTCCAAAATAGTATTCATTGACGCAGAAAGTCGCCTGCTTTTGGCAGTTTCCTCGTTAATTTTGGCTCGCGACGCCTGAAAAAAAAGCCCCCAGAACATTCTGGTGTGGCATTTTCAGCCTATTTCAGCGCGCGTTGCCTCTATTTTTACTCTCGTCATTTTTGGCACCAGTCAATTTTGCTATCGCCAGTGTAACAAAAATATGTCCACAATTTTTCCAATAAAAAATTGCTAGTCTAAATTACGGTCGTTTCCTCTTCTTGACATTTATGACAGAACCTATCGAGATGGCGACAATTATCCCCTGTTTTGTGGGGTTTGTGGGGTAGATACTTTTCTCTTGATTCCGCAGTCCATGTCTGAAAACTCAATTATTCCTCATTCTTTGTATATGATGTGTCCATATATTCAATTACCGCCTATGAGTGTATTACATTATTACTCAGTCAGTTCCCATCAGATTTACACATCGGACATTCCGAATAAGAACATTCTTTTCCGAATCAAAGAACTACTGCACCAATTAGTTACAATATGTTGTGGCATGCGAGATAACCGTTAGTCAAGCCACGGCTAAACGTAAGACGTAGACGCAAAATACCGAATCAGAATCCTCCTATCTCTAAGTGCCCCCGACGACGTCTTCACACTTTAGAACGTGCGCGCGCACAGCGTAAATTCAAATGAGAAACGTCGTGTCTCAAATCGACGCTAAAGAGGGAGCAAAAACGCATTAGAAGTTGTGCAGGCGTGACGTAGAAAGACGTGGGGAGGTGGGGTGGACCCGCCTCCGGTGTCCAACGCCTTTTAAGGGCAGGGATGCGTGCACTCCGCTTGGGTCATTATTCCATTGACAGTTAGGCCCGTGTTCTATTAAAATTGTTGCTTTCTGTAGCTCAACTGTCCGGAGTTTTTCCTCTAGAGATTCAAAAACAGTGTGATATGTAGTCTATAGATACACATCTTCCTATTCAGTGTTTTCTTGCATGAATAATGAGTGACTGTTTTCGAAGCTATCTATTCTTCGAAAATTTCGGCGCTCTGAAACAATCGCTTCATGCCCATTTGCACACTCTCTGTTTGATCTCTTGGGCGTCCGGTGTCTAATCTCCGGCCAACCGGAAAGTGCCACTCCCGGCACTCCCACCTGGCGCGTCTAAGAATTTGTTATTTTTTCTTGAGTTTATCTATGCTTGAAGCTTGAACAGCTATTCCTACCATATACCTTTCATTTTCTCGGTTTTCAATGCATAATCAGTAAAAATGAGCAGATACGAGCGTAAAATAGGTGTAGTCTAGCATATATTTTGCTTTCCCCGTTCTGAAACCTCATATATCGCCTATACATTTCCTTCTCGTCTTACAAACGGGATTACAAGTCGAGCCTCTCGATAATTGTTTGTCGCTTACAAGCTGTGATGCGGATGTAGCTAGCGTATCTAGTGAGGGTGGTTCTCCTGAATTTCCACGATATTTCGTTTCTCTGACCTTCGAGAGAGTAGGCGGATTGTGGAGGCAAAGTGCACGCTAATCGGTTCCAATATCGAGAAGCCCCGTTGGATGGGCACTATCGCCCGAGCATTGGGCCTAGATCCGAGATGATTCATGTTTTGTGGAGGTCTGAATGTCTTGCGTTCTCTGGTTTTGACACATTTCGCTCATTTTTGCCTGTAGAATATCGAGGTCGGATGAGAGCAACGATTTTGTCTTGTTGTAGTCTGATTTTATCAGATAATTTTGACCCAAAAGCGAAAGAAAACTTCGGAAATTCGGACCTCATCCAGTAGGCTAGTCTAGGGGAAAAAAATCAAATATTCACCGTAATCTATCCGCACTAGCTCCGCCCTTTCGCTACGACTCTGTTATCTGTAATTTCTCCGGAGCCTTGTTATTTGTCCTTTCTCCTTCAAGCACCTGTGCCGCCTTATATCGCCTCAGGCACTCAGAAGCTAACTCAGTTCCACGATTTGCGACGAGACCGGACTCAGACGAGAGAGCGTGCGCAAGGAAGAGAGTCAAGACAGTCAGAGAACGGCGAGAGAGCACGCCAAACTGAGAGAGCGCGCTCGGATAATCATATTAGAATATTCATAAATGCGGGACGTCTCTGTGCTCTCTCGCTTTCCCGCGCTCTCTAGTCGTCTCTAGCCCCTCAAAAGAGGCATTTCTCAAACGACGGTGAAAGATTCCTCTTTCTCCTCTTCCCGAGATCATCCCAGTAGTACCTTCTTCTCTCTTTCCTTTGCTGAAATTTCTGGCCGCTTTGAGACAGCAAAGTCGAGATTGAAGACTGCGCGAGGCTTTACTTTGGAATAGGAATTTTTCGGTATTACCGCACATATTTCACTCACAAGTTGATATTATGAGTGCGTAATAATCGTTTCATAATGTCACATGCTTTCTTGCCAGTCATGGTGATAGAGTGTGTGAAAGACGATTACTGATTGTTATCCCCAGAGAGCCTTTCAAGGATAGTGCGATATGCCTCAATTCTCAAGGATACAATTCTTAGTCATTTGCGCTATTTCGTTTAGTCGTTGATTTTTCGAAAGCTGATTAGAATTCGATTCCAATTTATCGCAAGCAATGCTCACAGCGAAGCTCATAGTATTCCACTTATTTATTCACATTTTTATTCCGTTATTTAGAGGCTGATTGTAAGGCTAACAATCCGGAAAGGTCCGAAATAGCTCACTTCCAGATTTCTCTCAGCCACTTAGGCCTGGGCGTCTAGAAACCCGGAGCTCTCTGTGCTCTACTCATTTTCCATGCTCTCTCGCTCACTCTGCCCTCGCAAAGATCACACAAACTCAAGAGACACCGGCCACAAAACAGTCATCGTTTATTTATTGCGGGGCGCTCGTCGCTGTTTGGCATCCATTCTCCCTCCGTTTCCACCACATTTTCCTCATTTGGTCTGACTCTCTCACTTTTGAGTGATCTCTAACACTGTCTGACTGGCGAGAGAGTGGATGAAATGGAGAGAGCACATTGCTGTTCATTTGCGCCCCCCCCCCTTCTTGACTGTGGAATTCCATGCAATTTCGCACCGGGCTTAGTGGCTTAGTTTTGTTCCGTTCGTATTGCGCGTTTTCGTATGCGTAGAATCACTGGAAATGCACAGCACATTGTATTCATTAAATTTTATGACCATTCGAATTCGTTCGTATAGAGCAATTATCGAGAAAAAGTGACGATTATTCAGAGATCAAAGATTACTGATGTCCTTTCTTCGACTGTTCTCCGCACTACATTCCTAAGAATCCCGTGCCCGCTCTCTCAGCTCAAAAACAGGCAATCCCATCGCGTATTGTCTTACCTCTCCTCTCTCCCCATCTGACCATTCTGTCACAACATCGCTTTCTTCTACGGTGAACGGCGAGAGAATCGGCGTTACTCTCTCGATTTTGCACACTCTATCGTCATACCTGACCACTAGAGATAACTCTCATCATTTCGCATGCTTTCTGACCTCTCTGACCAATGAGAAAGTGTGCAAAATGAAGAGTGCGTTACTTGCATCCTGCGGCAACTGTCTGACCATCTAGATACTGTAGCCAAATGCGAGAGTGAGCATCCATTTCCTTTTTTTCTGCAATGAGCGCTGCGCTGTTTTCTGGTTCTGGTCTTATCGTATTCTTGCATTGCAGCTGACTGTAATCGCACAATAGTTATTATCTCTTGTTGATTGACTTTTTTGTCTATGTAGTTGTCTCCTAACGATATGTCGGGCCTGATTTTCTTTAAAGTCGTTTTTCATACCGCGAACAAGCATCATTCTTATTCTTCAGCGATAATTGTTGAAGGGAGGTTGAAACTTACCTGAATTTAGACATTTTCTCCCTTGGGACGCTGTCTACACTACGATATTGTACGGTTCCGGCTCTCGAGATCCGGGAAATAGATATAGTTCCTGTTTATTTCCCGGTTTCACCAGCTAATCCTTGAATCCTCTTTCTTTTTTTTTCGTTCCGCACTTGCCGGTTTACGGTCACAATAAACGAGGAGAGGTGTCAATTTTCTCCTCCTTTCTCCTCTCTTCATTTCGCGTGATCTCTCGCAGTCTCTGACCGGCGAGAGAGTGCGCGAAGCGAGAAGAGCAGTGATAATTACAATTGCCAATTGCTTTCTTCTTCCAGTCTCGCGCTCTCTCGAGCCAATTACAGCAGCAACTTTTCAAGCGCTTCCTTGTTTTTCATCACATTTCTTTCTCCAGCAACTGTTTGTGTATTGTGTATCTTCACAATTGTTCAGCATTTCCATTGTTTTTTTAGAATATAAGAATTGTTCATAATTTTGGATTGAATCAGCCCGTTCACGAAACTGTGAACTGATGAGACATATTACTTTGGATGGCTGTTGATTTGGTGATTCTAAGAATAGGTACAGAACAATGTACACTCTTGCATCTCATGCCTCCCAGCCTCTGACGTAGTTCCGTATTTTTGTATTGTTTTCCTCTGTTTTCCTCTAATTTTACGCAGTCTCAGTCTCACTGCTCGTACAATGTAGAAATGATTATTTTGGTCAGAATTCACTCTCAACTGTTGTTCGAGAAAAATCTTCTCTTCATTTTCCATATTTTCTCGCATCTCTGACTGGTGACCCAATTTTCGAACAAAATACCATGCCCGGCATGACATGTCGACTGTAAAATTACATTACCCGTCTATGTTCTCACTTATAAATTTTGTTCAAAATCCGCGGCTTCCTCTCACTTCTTGACGCACATTTCTCTTGGGTTTTCACGCGTTTCCGGAATTCCGCTTGCCGGTTTTCCCGGACAATTCCTATTTTGCGGTCCTGCCAAAACCTGATCCTTCGCGCCCTTTCATTGTCCTTTTGGTTGAATACGTGCCAAGACACACACAAAACAATATGCGTAAAAGTCCTTGTTAATTCTACTCCAGTCTATAGCGCATACTAGAGTTCGAAATACGGGAAATCGTCTCTTCATTTTCCATATTCTCTCGCCTCTTTGACCGGTGAGAGAGCACGTGAAGTGAAGAGACGATTTCTCGTATTTCGAACTCTAACAAATACCATGCCTTTTGGTGGGGCGCGAGAATCCCCTTGACTTTGTTTTTGTGAGATGGCCTAGCGGGCCGCGATGCCTGGAATCTCATTGCGAATTTTCGGGGCCGTATGTGGAATAATAGAAAAAGAAGAGACAAAGGAAGGAGGGAGGGGGAGGCTAAGCGTGCCAGGGCTGCTAAAGATCGCATTACCACGTAGGATCCGTGTGTGGATTCTGGAAGATCCTCTGATTATCCTCTTTTGCCATTCTCTCTCGCTTTCTCTAACCAACCATTCTTCTACTGAAACAGAAAAATCACCACAGATTCTCAGAATCCGCATCATCTACAAACAGTTAGACCAATGAGACAGCTCGAATATTCGAAAAACCGAGGAAACCGTGAAAGTGCTACCACGTCAAGCGATTTTACAGTCACGAGACCACACGGTTGGTCCTACCGTCCGGGCCGGCTGTCAATACTAGGCAAGACGAGAGAGGAAATATTGTTGTCATCGAATACTTTAGATGGCGTGTGATGTTTGCTTCTGGAGCCGGATCCGTAATGATAACCACAAAGTGAGAGCAATCCAAGAGAAGTAGAAGGATTCTTGTCAGTGCATGGTTTATTGACATTTCTGAGCATAGAGCCCAGCGATTTGTGAAACTTAGCACGTTAGTAATAGATTCATGATTGGAATCAGCAAGTGCTTGCTTAAATGGGGCAGTTTTCGTAATATTCTCGCGAAGAGATTTGGACTTCGAACCGGAGTCTCTTGAACAAATGTCAGCTCATTCCGTGATATTTGTAGACGTAGAAGCGAAGAAAGAGATTAGGGTATGAAGAATCCATCTCTTCATTCCACTCGGCCCTCTTGCTACTCTAACCTATGAGAGAGCAGAATGAGCGAACCGACAGTCCTACCAAATTTCAATGGCTTTTGAGAGACTCGGGAGCTTTGCACTTTAGTTGTGGCTGCGTTTAGGATGGATTTCTACGCGAGCGATGCGTCCGGGAGCAAATGCTCGTTGACATGTTTTATTTATTCACATTAGATTCATCCTTAGACTGGCTTACGAGGTTTTGAAAAGCACGAAAAATGAATGGGGATAATGAAAGGCGATAAGATTGATTGTGACTCTTGGCAGATCATGTAATGTTTTAGAACGAATCAGTTCAGTCTGTGCATACAAAACTTATAGTTTTTCATCTGGCAACGATACGCAATGTCCGGAGGAAAAAGTTCGAAATCCGTCCAATGTCACGTATTGTTAGCATGTGCCACTTTCCGGAAATGACCTGGAAAACAGTCAGCCTCGGGCACACAAATGTCCACATCATTTGTACATGCTCGGAAGTTGTGAAGGGAGCTTGTAACCGTTCCACAATCCATTCCATCAACGACGACCTCTTATCGACCACCGGAAACTGTCTACGTCTCTCACTTTCCCACGCTCTCTCGCCCATTCTGACCGACGAGAGAGCACGCAATCTCGAGACGCACCGAGGACCATTTCGCGGAAACGGCATTCGGAAGGGCCCTCTGCGCTCTCTCGAATCCGCGCACTCTCTCGCGCGCTCTAACCGGCAAGAGACAAGGCGAATGGAGAGAGCGTCAATCGCGTGTCTCTCTCTCCCAAAGAAGCCAGCAAACCTCGACGACGACGACAGATATCAAGGCAGAAGAGGAGGGAAAGGGGCGGAGCCTCAGGGCGCGTTGCCGCGCAGTTGCCGCTCGAGATTCCGTCCAAATCGCACAGTGGCGGCATGTACAACGTGCGCGGCAGGGACGGCTCGCCAAAAGCGCGCGCGGCTTTCACGCCGTCGCCGCGCGTCCTCCACCATCGCATCACGCAGCTGCGGCTGATCCCGCAGGAGATGCTCAACGTCGGCCCCGGCTCCGGCTTTGGCGATTCCGGCTCCGCGATCGATCTCCGGCCTCGGACGAACAGGTACCGTAGTCTCGGGGTGGTTCGGGGGAGCACAGGAAGGGGCGCGGAAGTAATCTTCCCCGACTACCTAGAACTGTCAGATTGAAGAATCCGTCTCTTCATGCCCCTGCTACCTCATCGCTTTGACCGTAAGCGAGTAGGTGGAATGAAGAGACGGAATATTTATTCTGGCGCCACTACTTTCCACCTGTCCTTGTATTTCCGTCTTGATGTTCCAGTGATCTTTGATCTTTACTCGTCTGATGGCCGCGGTTGTGGGTGATAATTTGCATTAGTGAATTAGATATAATGAGCGGTGTGGGCGTCTCATCTACTTACTTCCTCTTCATTATCGTTATATTCCTTCTGAGAATGATTATTGTGCGAACTTCACGCTCTAGTGCACAAACTAACACGAGGAATAGTGATATTAATAGGGAAGCTGGATGTCAGGGTGATGACTCTCCGTCTCTTCATTCCCTTTCTATCTCTCTCTCTCTCTCTGTCAGAGCACTGAGAGAGAATTCGAAATACCTCTGGTTTCTCGTGACCAGTTGCTAACCAGTTGGTGACCAGTTGCTGGCGGATACGCGAGCAACTGGTCAGAGTACTGGTCAGCAACTGGTCAGCAACTGGTTGGGAGGATAGGCCACGCCCACTTTCAAATCAGAGGGATACTGTATTATTGATTGATTGATACCGTATGAGTGAGCCTCATACTATAACTGACCCATACATGGTACGACCATGTACGGTAGTCACATTCAAAAGGCTTTCCCTTGTGGGATAGCAGTAGACAGCATCCACTTTCGGGAGCCGTCTGATCATCAGACTCTGATCCGAAGAGCGGCTAAAAATAGGCCCTTATAGGCAAGACACCTGCTAGTCACGACGGATAAGTAAAAAACCTCCCAACCAGTTGCTGATTAGTTGCTAGCAACTGGTCAGCAGCCAACTGGTCAGCAACTGGTCAGACCACTTGTTAGCAACTGGTTGGCGCAGACTCCGCCCACCCCAACTGGTCAGCAACTGGTCACGAGAAACCAGAGACGGGTAATCTTCTCTTCATGTCACACACACTCTCTCTTGCCTCTCTGATCGGTGAGAGAGCACGGAAAATGAAGAGAAGGAATCGTCATCCTGTGAAATCTGTTGATGCCCTCATAACTTCATAGACGGGATCATCGGCACTCGAGGCAATTTCCTGATGGAGGGATTCTATTATTGAATGTGGAATGACTCTCACGCCTCACGTGTTGCTTGTCTATAGATTCAAGCTCTGTCATAGAGCAGAGATGTGAGATTCAATGATTGAAGAAATCGTTGAAGTAAAATAATAGAGTGTCATCCCAGGGGCCGTCACAGAAAACAATAAGGTGAATAGAGCGAAGACCAGACACATATTTATTGCAACTGATGTCTCGTCTCTCCATTCTGCTTGCTCTCTCTCTTGTCAGAGCAGCGAGAGAGCATGTGAAAGTGAGAGAGTCTCTTGTCGTTATTGCAGCCGGTGTGTTATTACGTATGCGCGTGATTCTCTAGGCATGTGGATTAATCCAAATGTTGAGAAGCCGTATTTAGCTGCTTCTCCTTTTCCCGATGAGCTTTGAAGCGATACACTCCATTTCTGGTAAGACAGACGTAGAGAGCATGGGAAATCGAGAGGGTCAGACATCCTCAGGTCAGAGAAGCGAGAGAGCAAGCGAAAACGAGAGACGCGTCATGTCTGGTTGGGGTTGATTTCTACTGACGTTATCACAAGAGTCATAGGGACTGAAATATCACCCTTTTGTAGCCGGCAAACCACGCGCTTTTCTTTCGTTTGGGCCCAAAAAGCCTCGTCAATCCGATATCTGATCCGTAGCCGCCTCCACAGAAAACCGGAACCGCCACAGGACCGGAAAATAGCGGCCGACCCTCAAATCCCGGAAATAACAAGCCCGCGTGGTTTTTTCTGTACATAGTAGCAATGTCGTTGAGCGGCGCCGAGAACCTTGGGGGACGATTTACTTGTCCGATTCTCTTCTTTTCGCTTTCTCTCTCACTGTTGTAATCGGCGAGAGAGCAGTGAGAAATGAGAGAGTGTTGCCTTTAGGATTATCGGTAGTTCAGGAATCACTGCGGAAAGATTGAAAGAAAAGCAAGTTGGAAAAGGCGCAGGCGACCGCGGAAAACAATACATACGCAAGCTGGGAGACGGGAACTCTCTCAAATTCTCGTGCTCTCTCGACGGTTAGAGAAGGCCAGCAAATGTCTGACTCTCTCGATTGCGCGGGCTCTCTCGCTTTCTCTTGCAAGAGAAATGAAAAAATAGCCACGCTTGTATGCGGAATACAGATCTGCGAGTGATGGGAAAGACGGAAATCTGATGGAAAGTTGGAATAGCAAAGCAAGCTTATAAATTGGAATTTGGAATGGGTATTGCAAATATATTTATTTTTATCCAGCAGTGAGGTTGGGGATGTGATTCATCTTGGTCGAAATATAACTGTTTTTGATAAAAAGGTATAAGTTTCAAACAGCTTTGATAGAAAATTAGAGAAGCAATAGCTTAATCATCGTAGCTTTCGGTCTCTAACCAATAAATGTATCATCTCGATCATAATATTGTGGGCAAATACGGAGAATCATGGCGTACCAAGTTGTCAAAATAGTTTTTGTGCAATAACTGTTCAAATGCTCGAATCTGTCCAATAGTGCATTCTCTGCATTTCCTGTAGTTCCTCAACCACATAGGGAACTCCGATAATGAGAGAGCCGGAGAGAAGAATGCACATTACTGGAATAGTTCAGAATCAGAATCCGTATCAGTATCATGTAGGTATGGTGTTAGAACGCGTCCTGATCTCTTCTAGATGTAAACAATTATATTGATTCAATTGAACTAGCACCTCACAATCAGCCATTTTGTCTAACTATTGCGCTATTTCTTCTCTCTCTAACCGCCTGACGCGAGAGGGGTCTATATTCCCGAAAAATAAGCGTAATCCTACTTACCGGACAAAATGCAGACCGCCGGACAGCCACCGAATGACGCACCGGCCGTGCCTGATAGGGCTCCCAAGCGGAATATCTGTAATTCATTTCCTGAATCTCTCAGCCCATGAATAAATAGGTACTCTCACCAGAACAACAACGCAGAAGTAGAGTTCAAACCGCACCAAAGGTAGCAGACATGAGTATCTCAATTTTGAAAATCTTCATAACACCGATTTTTGATGTCCACATCTCCCTCAGACTGAACACCACCTAATTTATGGCTAGATAATGCTAATTATTTCAAATGCGCACCTTCGCGCGTCAATACTGTATTTATTGCTGACAAATACTACAAAGACCGTAACACTATGAAACGAAGATCCGGGAACGATAGCCCGAAGTTATGTAGAGTGCACAGTAGAGTACGGGACGCCGTCTCTTCATTTCACACCCTCTCTCGAGCGGTCGAGTGGCGAGAGAGTGTGTGAAATGAAGAGACGGCGATCCGTATTGCGCACACTAGTAGATAGGAAGGGATAAAAGCGTACCTTCGTACCAGCAATACAGTAATCAGTAGGGGAGCAAGGATGAACAGAGTGTTGATCGATTGCAATTTGTCTAGAAGAGCGAAAGTGTCTGTGCGGTGACAGGTCTGAAATATTATTTGGATTTTTCGATGCTGAACCCGCCACATATTAGAGAAGCAATCCACAATTCCACAATTATCAATATTTGATGAAACGTAGCAGCCAAAATTCAAATTCTCCGAAATGAGCCTGTACGATATGAAGATGTCAATTTCTAACTGCTCACCTCATGTTCTAAATTGAATACTCCGAAGAGTGTAAAGGCTGCAAACATAGCGAGAATTGCTGAGCCGGCCAAGCAGCAACGTTGCTCGAGCATTTCTTAATTAGATACATCATTAAAACAAATAGCGTACAATTTGGGTGTGTTTCGCGCAATCTTTGGAATTTCCTTGTAAAACAACAACAAAAAGGAAGCGCGGGAAAGCGATCGCAAGAATTCTCAGCGCAACCCCCAACAACCCGAGCAAAGCGAGCTATTGATTCATTTTGCTGAAAACACTGTCTGACTCTCTCCATTTCGCGTGATATCTCGCTCTGTCTGACCACCGAAATAGCGCGAGAATGAATAGAACATTTGCTCATTTCGACGGTTCTCCGAGGCGTTGACTCAGCCAATTTGGCATTCAATATCGGCCGCTCTGATTCTGCTGGAATTCAGAAACCTCTTGTATGATGAAATTCAGTGTCGTGTTCGATTGGCAATGCTTTGTGTGGATCTTCTATCAGACTAAATTACAAGAAATGAGTAGTCATCAAGGCATCATCATATTTCCTGGAATGGGAAGCAACGACCTTTCTATGTGCGGGGCTTCAATTATCAGGCGATATGCCCGATTATCGGGTCTATTTTCGTGTCGAAGCCTTCACATTAGCGTAAGAAGGAAGATTCTGTAAAAGGTCGAACGCGGAAAAGGGGAAAGCGAAGCATGTTTGTATTTGAGCAATCTCCAATCCGCACGACCTCTTTCTTATTTTGTTTCACAACAACAAAAAGGTCAAACAAACAGGGCACGTAGAATGCAAAGTCTCGTCGCATTTGAGATTCTTATTTCCTCCTCGGTCCTTGGAGAAGGTTGGAAAGTGCAGCGTAGCACTTTGAAGCGAAAAGTGCGAAGTTACATTAACATTATGTCAGAATCTTCATTCCTGTTAATCTCTCACCGGTCAGAGAGTGACGAGAGAGAGAGAGAGAGTGCAGGGAATGAAGAGGCGAATTCCTTATTCTGAGTCAATGAGGAATGCCAATAACGACTAAAATGTTTCTTTATGAAAGAGAATAATATTGGGAAAGAGTGTCCATCTGTGTGTGAAGTACAACTCATTATGTGTTTCGAGTGATGAACCGAGAGGAATGAACAAACGGATTCTTCACTCTGAAATCCCTAGTTTGGAAGTGCAAAACGGTCCTTTAAAGAGTTAATAGCGTGCTATGACTTCTGAAAGAATCCTCAACGATGACGTCGTCTAATTTCCGAAAACATTGCGATGATGAATGGGCGCCTACTTCCATATTCATAGCGAAATAGGGAGCCGATGAGCTCTCTCAATTTTCCCTCATCTCTCGCCGATTAGAGCAAGTGAGAGACCAGGGAAGCTGAAGAGAAGTCGATTCTTGCTCGGAAAGCAATCGAGGCCCACAACGTGTTGGTTACGTCCCTCTTCGGTAGTGAATTCCATAATTCATGAGATGGGGAGGGGATTGGGACCTACCCCTGACTCGCGTCACTTCTGCGACGTAGTAGCTCGCAAGTTGGGCCAGTAACTGCTTTGAGCAGGGTATAGTTCAAAATACGGGCAATGGTCTCTTCATTTTGCACACTCTCTCGTCGCTCTGACCTGAGAGAGAGAGCACGTGAAATGAAGGGACGATTATTCTTATTTCGAACTCTACAGCAGGGCAGAGTATTCTTGATGCTTCCTCTCGGAAATAGTTCGGATAGGGAATCATATTTTCTCGATCGTTGACGCATTAGACATCATTTACATACAGACATCCAAATACGAGGTAAATTGGACGAAAACATACAAGAAACCACAATCTTTGGTTGAAAAGCCGGCGCATAATTCATGAAGGCGAATGAATAGAGTGGACCTACCACAGCGCTCATTTCGTAGAAGAGGTTCGGACGCAGTCTGTTAGTTAAGTCTAATGGTCCCTCCTCGTTATTAAAACTCTTGTTAACTTGGCTATTCGATCTGCTCCGTGTTTTTTGTATGATTTCTGATTTTTAGAGATAATTTCGTAATTATTTTATTAATTAATTAATTATACTAATTGCAGTTCTCCATCGGAGATGAAATCGCGGCGGTTACGCAACTCCGTTCGGAGGTAAACTTATTTTTATGGTTTTCATCTGAGTGATTACTCCAGTCATTACCGAGTAGTTACAAACATTATTAGAGATAGCAAAGGTTAATGTACAGACCTGGTTCGATTTCCGGTCTGTTTGTTAACCTTTGCTATCTCTAATAATAGCTATTATTATTTGCTTACAAACTATCACTTTTACTTTTATGTACTTATTTACCCTACATTAATGCCAGCGAAACAAAAAGCAAACAGTTTGCATTAATAAATAACTTCCAGGGAGCAGTACTACGGTAGCGTGGAGCTGGTGGTGTCCGTTGATCCGCGCGGGCGCATCCGGAACATTGGCCGGTTCCGGCTCGAACCGAGCAGCGACTGCACCATGGTGAGGTGTTTATTGGTGTTAAAAACAACAATAACAATAACAAACAACAAACAACAACAAAAACAATTGTAGGACGGCCCTCCCGTATCCACTCTGAATTCGATTGTCCTCGAAAATCCGCAAGAGGAGATGCGCTGGTACTGGAAGTTCTTCCTCGGCAATGGTTAGATTTTTTTTCTTTTTTTTCTCAACATTTTATTTGTATTGCCGTTTATTGGGGCATTCTTGAAACATTCTTTAAAACCACAATTAGTTAATGTGAAAATCTCAGAGATCAAAGATCACACTTCCAGAGCACCAAAACTTTTGCGGGTGCGACCCGCTCTCGAAGGACCCGATCTTCCTGTCAATCGTTGTGGAGGAGGAGATCGACGACAATAAGCTGTGTCGGGCGATACTGTGGACGTCCAAGGTATCTATTGGTGTTGAAAATACGGATAACCATCTCTTTATTTCACACAATCTCTCGCACCTCAGACCGTATATCATGATCCTCCTGTTCGAATGAAGGAAGGATCTTGAAACGATTTGATTTGCAAATGTTTTGTGTGTGAGAATGACTATAACGTGTATTTGTTGAGAAGGGAAGGTTGAGGAAAATTGTACTTTTTACATTCAAAATTTGCTTCAGGGCCCACGACGAATGTGCATTCCCATCCAGCCAGCTAGGGGCAAGGACCTATCAGTGAAGACAGTAATACAGTGAGTTATCAACTTTTTCCTCGTTTTTGTAAAATGTCTTAGAAGTGTGTTTCACACTCTGCATTTACTCACATTAGCTTGAAGAAAATGAATAGACCGCGGTTGAGATTTCAACAACTACTTTAGACGCTTCCCGGGCTTTGGCGATTTCAACCGTACGCTGACGCCGATCACGAACCCGAAGATTCAGAAGGTGAGCTTGCGCTGGTCTGGTGAATAAGCGCGTTTGAAGTGCCCATTGAAAATGTCCGCATTTTCAGGAGCTGACCATCCTCGAGGACCAGGAGGGCTCGGTGAACTGCAAGTTCGGCGTGATCTACGCCAAAGCCGACCAGAACACGGACGCGCAGATGCTGTCGAATGGTGAAAAATTTATATTGACCCACATGGTGTGAATTGGCACGCTTGTGGCGTCTATTAAATTTGGTCAAAAATTGCAGAACACGGTGACGAATCGTTCGAGCGCTTTCTGAAGATTCTCGGGCAGCGGATCGAGTTGCAAGGATGGGGCAGCTACAGGGGCGGACTGGACACGACGAGTGAGTTTTGTTTACGCGGATGTGGCGTCATGGCCCGATTGCTGCGTCTATTGGAAAAATCCAATTTTCAGCCAACTCGACCGGTCGCGAGTCGGTGTACACAGTGTACGGAGGACACGAGATTATGTTCCACGTCAGCACGATGTTGCCATACTCGAAAGAGAACGATCAACAGGTTATTACTTCATTATTAATTTCGAAATGAAACTTCTTGACGTGAGATATCCAGGTATGCTTCACATTTTCTATGAGAGCCAATATTTCGGGAATATTTGATCGTCGAGTGCAAATAATAAACTTTACTATCGTAACACGCGTCAATAAATGTTTTCCAATGTTTGAACAAACTGATAAGGTATTTCAAATTTGACATTTCCGCTATCAAATCAAGGATCACTGAATTATTTATTCGAAAATACCGTAATCCATCTCAGATTTATCGTAGTTGTAAAGTACCGTAAACATCAGCATAATTATCGATTTTCCTACTCATTTCGCGCGTTATGGCTACCGTAATTATCGAATATCATAATCCAAAATATCGATGTTTCTCAGATCGAGCGGAAGCGACACGTCGGCAACGACATCGTCAACGTCATCTTTGAGGCCACGGACGATCCGTTGAGGCTCAACTTCAGCCCCACCATGATGAAGTCGCACTTTACGCGTACGTATATTTGCGCACGTGTGGTGTATTGACGTGCACAAAGTGCTCATTGAAAATGGCACGATTTCAGACGTCTTCGCGGTCGTGACGTACTGCGAGCGAACGGGCGTTTGGCGGCTATGGGTACGGTACCAAATATCTTTATTTCATAAATCGATGGCATACGTAATTCAGAATAGTTATCTATCGATTAAGCAACTCTACAATAATTCTTTCAGGTTTTCTCCGAAGACTCTGTGCCCGCGTTCGGTCCCTCGATCCCACACCCAAACACGTTCACGGACCCGGCCCGGTTCAGAGAGTTCCTGATGACGAAATGTGAGCTGAAATAAATTCGATTTTCTTCATACGAGTGTTTATTTGACATAGAATGCAAATCATATCCACCCCGAAAGGATGCTTCGAAGATGAAGACTGAATGAAGCACATCACAATTTGCGCCATTCTCTAGTAAAAAAATAAAATTTGCTGAAAATAATAATTAACATTTCAGTAATCAACGCGGAAAAGGCGGCGCACAACGCTTCAGCTTTCGTTGAGAAAAGACATCGAACGAACGACACGCTTCTGAAGGATATGTACATTGAGTATCTCAAGGACTGTCCGAAGGTGAGAAATTTGCAATATTATTTTTTAATGGCAAAATCCTTAACAATCAAGCCCATATACAATTTTGGATTGAAGTAATACGCGTGAAACATATGAAAAAACTTGTATTCGAATAAAAATGAAAAAAAGATGGAAGATCAAAGATCACTTTCAGGGATTCAACCGGGTCACGGACGCCGTCATTCGTCACATTCGATCGCCCGTGCGGAAAGACGCGCCACGGGAATCGATCGACTTCTGCAAGTTTGGAGAATTGATCAAACTCGAGAAAGTGAGCGATTTTCAATGGACACTGCAAGCGCGTTCACTTTTTTCTAAACAAGCTCGAATTCACAAATTTGTGAAAATATTTTAATTACAGATGCTGAGCGGAGAGGTGGTGGATGCGGTGAAGATGAATGTGTGCAGGCGACAGGTATTTTTTATTTAATTATTTTAATTTATTATTAAAATTTGATTTCGAGGCTTGAAAATCAGTCAGTCACCCATTACAGCTGTTTAAAATATTTTTTTCAAAATTCTTTCCAGCCCTGGGACAAGGACATCGTGCTGCGCAACATGCCCTCCTACGATGTGATCGGGTCGGACATGTGGGGCCAGGAGGCGCTGCTCGTTGCTACTGAGGTAATTTCAATAGACTCTTCTAGCGCGCAAGCACACCATAAACACGTCAACAACAAATTTCAGGAGCACGGCGTAATGTACGTCGCGGACGACAAGAACGTGATGATCTTCGACTCGGCGTGCAAGGTATTTTCGAAAAATAAACAATATAAATATAAATAACAATAATAATGATAGTAAAGATATAACGAAAAATATATTCGAAATTCACCCGTTTTTCCCGTAAATTCACCCCGAAATTCACTTAATTTCAGGTGCAAGATCTGATCATTCTCGAGGCATTCGGGCTGTGCCTCGTGCGCGCCGACAAAGGTAGCAATTTCAGCCATTTTCAATAGACGCCCTGATCGCGTCAGCACGCCACAAACGCGTCAGTACAATTAACAGGCAAGGACGGCTACGCCGCAGTGTTCTCGCTGAACGAGCTGCGCAATGCACTGTTGACGCAGGTGCCCATTCAGAAGAAAATCGCCCACGCGCACAAGATACACGGCACGAAAGGTGAGCACGTTTGTAATGGACGCTTCAAGCGCGTCAACTCACAACATTTGCGCAAGTACTATCAATATTTCAGGTTGCCATCTCTTCGCGCGCATTGAGGACGGGCTACGGCTCAAGGTGAGGAGTTGATCTTTGATCTCTATCCTGAGACTAGAGTTTCGATCTTTGATCTCTGGCCCGAAACTCGAAGGAGTTTGAGCTTTGATCCCGATCCAAAAATAAGAAGTTGATCTTTGATCTTTACAGCTCGTTGTCGCGATGGGTCGCAAGATCTGCCTGTTCCGGTGGTCGCTCTCTGCGCTTCGACGGGACAAGCCAGGCGACAACCTGGCCGAGCACTTTACGCTACTCACTGTGAGCAATTGATCTTCGATCTTTAGTCTTCGATATTTGATCTGTCACCTCTATATTTCTCTCGAATTCATTGCCGCTGTAAGTTCTGTGCAACCAAAGCTGCCATGTTTTCCATCGCAATGCCATGATCTTTGACCTTTTGACATCTTTGTAGCCCGGCTTTGGGTCCTCGTGATAGGAAGCTGAGAGAAGCCACAAGAGCAACCGAATATCCGTCGCTTGATCTTTGATCTCTAACCTCTCCTCTCTCAGACGCATTCCGTGAGCGAGGAGCCGGTTGCGATGTGTGTCTACGAGAAGCGCGTCATTTCATCCGTCGTCAAGGTATGCAGTTTGATCTTTGAACTCTGATCTCTGTAGTTTAATTATTGATCTCGGTTGTTTGATCTCTGATCCCTCCAGGCGGTCGTGCTGGGACGCTCGCACCTGTTCGTGTACGACTTGAACGACGGCACCGAGGAGATTCTCGCGTGGTTTGTAGTTTGAAATTGTAGTTTGTAGTTTCTAACTTGATCTTTGATCTTCCAGGGACGTCCCTCGCAACACCTCGACGATTATAATGAAGGCTGCGTCGGACGGCGAGAGTGACGAGTTCGCGATGCTCTATCAAAGTTGGTCTTTGATCTTTGATCTTTGTATACGAGAACGTGCTGCTATTTCTCAGCATTTTCTCTCAAAAAAAGTTCATGATAAGTCGGCTCTTTAAAACTGATTCAATACGAACTTGGAATGACTCGTGATCTATCATCTTTATCGGCACCTACGTTTGACCATATTTTGAAGCTATTCAATCGACTCTGATGAAGGAATTGGTAGGAGTAATCATGATCTTTCACATCTGCAGACTCCACGCTTCTCTTCGATCGCAACGATGGTCGGTGGAACTGGGAGCAGACGTTCTGGTCCACGAATTTGAGAGATTTCGGTAATTATAAAATTACAAAAAAATTCTTCGTGATTTTTTCATACATTTTCATTCTCATTTTCATACAGGTTTCACAAATTCTTCAAATTTCCTGGAAATTTGTTTTGCCAATGTTCGGTAGATGTCCGTGGAAACCAAAGTCATAAAAGAAGATAAAGACGCAGTTGAAGTGCACTGACGCGTTTGGAGTGTCTATTGAAAACGAACCCATTTCAGCCTTCCGCTTCCCGTTCATTCTCGGCTTCGGAGAGGACCTCATCGAGATTCGGCTCGTCGTCAACGGCAATCTGCTCGCGTCTATGTACATGCCCAGCGTCCGACTGCTGTCCCTGAAGGTATGGCACGGTTGCGGTGAGCTGACGTACTTGAAGCGTCTACTGAAAATGGCACGATATTGAAGAGCAGTGAGCCTGACGCGTGTTATTCGGATGTGCTTCATCTGCCTCATTTTCATTTGAGTTTCTACAGTGGAGCAATTTCTCTAGAAGAATAAAATATGATGAAAAGAGAGCGCCTAAGTGGTTTACTGACGCGCTAGCAGCGTCCACGCGAAACGACAAGATATTGCAGCGCGACATCTACTTCTCCGTCGAGCGCGCCTTCTCGTCCACTTGCGCGCCTCCGGTGTCCACGGGCAGCAATCGATCTTCCCTGATCCGCAGGGACCGCCATCAGACGGACACGAAGAGGTACGGTAGGGGTACTGTAGGATACGATAGTCAAGTAGATATCGATTGTCAAGGACAGATCGGACTGTATGATGTGGGAGTGACAATTGATGGAAGCGTACGGTAGAATTTACGGTAGCATTTCCAGATGGGACATCTACCGGTTCAAGGGAGCGCGGCTGGAGATGGCGGGAGGCACCGAGGAGTGCAGTGGTGAGATTTTTTTTAAATTAGAACTCTGAACCTATGAAGCTTTCCTGCAGAATATCGATAAAAGAAAGATGAGGACGAAATTAATGATTGAAAATAATCTTCATTAGTTGTTTTCACTAATTTTTTTCTGCACGAAATTTAAAAACCGTGCTAATAATGCCAATTCAGGTGCTTCGAACGGAGGCGTAGCTGCTTCGCTGACTAATGGAGGCTCGTTCACTCCTCAGGTTTGGCTATTTCTTGCCATTTCATCGTCTACCTGTCGAATATCGAAATTACAAACTGTTTCACAGTTTTGATGCTGTCGTGAAACCCAATTCGCAATGTTTCATTGAAAGTTTACTTTCAGATCATCAGACGCATCGATGACGCTCATGTGCGTACGATGACACCGACAACCGAGTGCGTATATTTTATTATTATCAGAAATAGTAACTAAAAAAACGTTAAAGATATTCTAGTGGACGCAGGTAACGTAATAATCTTAGAAGATCTTTTTACAGCTCTTTCTTGTCCTTTTGAAACATATTTCGCAATCGGTTAAAAAAATTCCTTTAAGAACCAACAACAATCACGATGCTACCTTGCTTCTCGCAAAGGCTGTCAATTGATGCTACCGTAATATCCTTGTTTAGTAATTCTACCGTACCCACATTGCTCAATGGTTCAGAGAACATCATCCTTCTCGCATTTTAGATAGAGCTTGAAATATGATCCGCGCTCTCTTCCATTGCCGCACATTATCACCCGATTGATCGAGTGATGAAAAAGTGTATGAAATGAAGGGACGCTGGCTCAATTCCGAGCTCTAATCTTAGGCATTCGATGCCGCTTTTTCCTTTCTCTTGTATAATTTGCCCACTCCACACTCATTCCATATTTCCATGATTCATATCAGGTATCGCACTCCTTTTCCCGACCACACATGAATAATTTTTTTTGTTGGATTGATATCGATAAAAGTTTAAATATCGGAAGCTACTTGATTGTATTGGGAGTTTCAATGGTATAAAAAAATATAATGGTTTATTACAGACATGTTATAAGAGCCAGAACATGAATAATAACATAGTAAATCAGAAGTAAGTTCGAGAGCATCTCAATTATTCTTCTTAGCGACGAGGAACAACGGACGGTGCCTGCAATGAGGCCGATATGCAAGGCTGATAGCAGCCGTCTCTCACTAGGGCGCTTGGTTTCAGAACATTCTGACCTACGTAATGGGAATATAAAAAAAAACAACGTTGGCTTTGGGATTGAGAACCTCTGACAAAATACTACATAATTTAGTTCTCATCCAGTAGGATATCAGCCGAATATTCTCATCCAACGTAGTGCCATCAGTAGTTGTATGTATGCGGGTAGAAACAGTTGCTTACCGCATGATCGCTAGATATCCACCTCCATATCCTCCCCAGTCTTCACGGGATCATCGACTTTCTTCTTCTCAACATTGACTTTCGTTTTATCCTTTCTGTTTTCATCTTTCTTCTCGTCCTTTTCGCCATTCTTCATCGATTCTTCAACCATTCTCTTCCTCTCCTTTGCCGCAGCTTTAGCCTTTCTTTTTCTGATGGTTCGTGGATCTTGCGATAGCGGAACTCCGATCTTTTGTACTTCCTGCAAAAAAATATCATTATAAAGAACCCTCTCCTCTTTTCTGATTCCACATTCGATTACTTTGTTACTATGCTCTGCTGTCCAATAAAATAGATGAGTGTCAGCGAAAGGTAATTTACTTGTTCAATCATATCCTCTCCCCATGCTTCTTCAAGTTCATGAGACTTTTCGATGGTGAGATCAATGACACGACGAATCGTTTCGAAGTTTCCGGCATTGTGGTGTTTTTCGAGAAGCTGCAAGTGTGCATTTGTCAACAAGAAGGGATCACTCTAGTTCATTATGCTACTACTAATTATGATATTTAATAAAAGGTAAACCATTAATTAAACGCTTAATTAACTGACCTCGATTGTCTTGACAGAGATGACAGAGAGTCGGGCGTACTTGTCTTCACGAAGCCTATCGACAATTGCTGATCTGACCTCGGACGAGGCCTGTGCGAGTCGAAAAGGCCCTTCCCTGCAAACGATAATTAATTATGTCGATAGTTATCAAACATCGATAACAACTCACCAACTTTCCGTCCAGCTCACCAAGTCCATTTGGACCCATTGTCTTTGTCTCGATTCCTCAATGATCCTCTCGAAACTCATCTTTTTCATTCCCGTCGCCTTTAGTAGCAACTCATACATTAGGCACGCACGGTCCGTCTGAAAATAGAAAATAATCTGTTGATGAAGGTGAAAAGAAGAATACTTGCTTATCGTCATCAATTACTGTTCTAACTTCAACGGGGACAATAAATAATCATAGTCCATTGTTCAAGAACTTACTCTGTCAAAGAAAGAGTGCATCGAATATTTGCATCCACTTTTACGATTCTCATTGTCCAAATGCATAGCAATCTGCAATGACATCGATTGGACATGAGCAACGTCGAATTCGAAGGTATAATTCCAGTTTCATTTATAGTGATGGATTTGATTGAAAAACTGCTGAGAAATGGCTATTCATATCAAATGATACCCGAAATCTGGCGCTGTTGAATCCCGGTGAGAACGGAGTTCCATCATTCCAACCAGTAGCAATCCCAGTTCTCGGTGGTGCTCGATTAACTGCAGGGGATGCAGGGGGCGCTGACTGTGTCGGCATCTGCGAATACGTATCGTCAATACCGATCTTCTTTTTCTCTAGATAGAATCTCGCGCGCGCTTAACAAGAAAAGTTTCTCACCGATTTCCTTTCCTTAATATTTGCAGATTCTCTTCGCTCTTCCTTTGACACAACTTTTCCTCCAACTGCTGCATCCCCGTGAAACTTTGTTTCATCTTCTCCAAAATCGGATACTTCGAAAAGATCTTCTTCTTCTTCTTTCGGTTCCTGCAGGTGAGATTCATTTTATGTTACTCATGCATTTTAAAAGTCAATTGCTCATTGATGCTCATGCTCATAGAACATTCAGGCCGGACCATCTTGGCTAAAAAAAAGAGCCATGCCATGACATATTGGCTGATTTCATTGTTCAACGCTAAATCGAATACCAATAATATTTGATATTCCATTAGAATCTATCGATGGCACCCAGTAACCAAAAAATGTTTATTTTTCGGTAATTAAAGAGAAACGGTAGGCCTGAAAAAAATAAAAGTATTCTCACCACTTTTACATCTGTCGGATTATTCACTTCATCCATTGCTTCATCCCCTTCAATATCGGATACTTCGAATAGATCTTCCGCTCCCTGTGGTTCCTGATGAAAACGATCAACTTCTATGAACGAATAAGGATAAAAGTGGGCCTAAAAGGTATCTCACCAATTTCACTTCCTTCTTCACTGTTGATGTTCTCTTGCTCAGACAAATCACTGTCTCTTTCATTGCATTTAGAAGATTCAAAGTAACATTTTGAAGTGAATCATCCTTGAGAGAAGTCGGCGTTCTCTGAATTAATAATTTATAAAAAAAAACAAAAATTGTTAATCGAAGGAATTGAAAATTCGAAATCGAAATCAACCTCAGCATTATTCTTGATAAACTCCAATAAAAGACTGGCCGACTGCTGAATGACAGAAACATTTCCATCGTCGGAAACAGAAAGTTTCGACGCCTGAACAAAGGCTTCATTTGTTGATCCTTGCTCACACTATGTTCATAATAAAACTAACACGAAAATTAATATTTGAGCTTAGATACCTTGTTTTGTAATTCCGTGATTTGATCAATAAACGCTTGAGGATCTCCCATTATTCTGATGATAATAAATTAGGGCAAAGATGTTACAGAAAATAATCTTTAAATGAGGCGTATCATGAACTTTTGAAATTAAAACATAACGACTCTTACAGCGATGTGCCGAGTTTTGCAAGATTCTGGAAAATTGCCAAGAAACTTTTGGAAAATTGCAGGAGTAGATCAGATTTTGTCGATGGGAAGAACCTACGGAAACAAACATAAATCTTTTCCTAGTCAATCGATAGTGGGCGAGACAACGATGACCTTTCCATCTATCTTCTAGATCTACTTTCCCTTCCTCCCCATTAGCGCTCCATAAAATATCTATTTGAATTCTTCGCGGGCTTTCCCTGTTTTATCCTGATACTTTGAATGCGGATATGTCATGGATTCCAATCGGATCATAATGATCTTGATCTCAACAACATGAACTAATTTTTCATGATAGCCTCCTTTAATTATTCTTCCGGTCGGTATCAATAAGAACGAACGAAAAATAAGCGATACGAATATCCTATTTGTAACAGAGAATGGGACATTCGAGAGATAATAGCTGACTATAGAACACGACCAGGGAAGAGTTCATGCTTGCTTATCCCTTAGAACCAGCCTGTGATACTCAGATTCCCTATTAGATGGGCCCAGATAGGTTTTCCCATCATTAAAACATGTATATTTATTTTATATTACAACTGCCTCAAAAATAAGATTTAGCGAGCAATTTCATTCAATTAAAGTAGATCCGACCGAGCGTTTTCTCAATTGGTGAGATGTTTGCAGCTTTAAAAGGAACGGGCGGCGAAAGGGATGGAGTGGAGGAAGCGTGGGGGTAGGAGAGCGACTGTTGATTCTCACCCCATTCAGGGGTGACTCAGAAAGGGAAGGTAACTTGGACACGGGCATATCGTTTGAAAGACTCAGACTCTCTCGACTTCGCTTGATCTCTCGCATGTCACGGAATGGCGTTGAAACCGATCTTATCATCATTCAGAGAGTCACGGGGCCGGTAAAAAGCAATAATTACACAGAGAGTCTCACAGAGATCCACAATCGAGATTATCTTACTGATACGCGCTCAGAATAGCCCCTTGCGAGATGAAACACCACCGTATCCAGGGAAGAAGAAGAAAGAAGTATCTTATTTGAAGGGGATTTTGTGCTCGCCGTCCTAATAGGAATGACACACCAAAAAGGAGGATGAAAAAGAAAAGGGGAAAGAAAGAAAAGGGCTCCTCCTCTTTCTCCTCCTTCTTCCTTTGAAAATAGTCCCATTCAAAAACGGTGAGTAAACAGGTGCTCAATTGCTTCCTACCGATGACCTAGCGTATTGATTGCGCAAGGGGTAATGGGAGAATGGAAATAGGAGAGACGACCGGCCGATCTCGTGACTCGCTCAGATTACGAAGATTACGTAAGAAGGATCTCGCCTCCCTCTCCAATAGCTCCGCCTTCCTGTATCATCAGATTAGAGGATGAATGAATCCAATGGGAATAGAACCAGAGAGTGACTGCGCTCTCTGACAAATTAGAGAGTACGCTCAATTGTGTGAGTCGAGGGTTTTGAATTTAGCGATAATGATGAGGTAATTGAAACGCTATGTATTTTATCGCAAGGCAACTAGAAAGAAAGAAGACAAATGGCGATATTGCAGTGATAAACACATTAATCAGCGATGAGAGGGATAAAGAGGAAGCAGTTGCTTGTCACTATGAGGCACACTGTGGCCGGCAGATGTATATGGTGAGAAAACATGGGAAATTGAGAGAGCAAGTCTCTCCATTCCGCACGCTCTCTCGCCGGCTAGAGACATAGAATGAGAGAGTGTGCTGATTAGAGAGAGACAGAGCAGATTCGGCCTGACCATCACTCATTCCTTAGCCGGACCAGATGCCAAACGAAGGAACAGCGGGGGAGATTACGGTGCAGTATCACGGATGGAATTAGCTAGTCATTGCGCAATGAATAAGCAGTCGTTGAAAGTAGAAAATGCATTTCTTTCCTGTTATTTGGCCCACTCCAACAATAAACCTCCCGATTCGTTCTATATTCCAATCGGATAATGTTCACAAGAACATCAACTAATTTTCATGTCACACCTCCTTTAACGTAGGGATGGCAATATGAGCAATACACCGGTACCGCTAAAAACGTTGAAACCGCGAAACATTGTTTTGAATTTCTCTGATTTAGTTCGTCTATCACTTTGCATTCAATCAGCAAAAATACAGCGTCCGCTAACATTCTACGAGAATGTTAGATTTAGTAAAAGGGATAATTGATGAATTATATTCGGCGCGTGCTGATCCAATTCTGCCAGGACACATGATTGTTCTCGGCAGTTGTCAGCCAGAAAAACTTTAAAATGCTGCAAAAATGTCATTGCAGCAGTAAAAAATGGAAAATTCCATATTTCTTGATTCATATCAGTTATTGCACTCCTTTTTCTGACCTCACATGCAATTTTTTGTTCGATAAAAAAATATTGAATGCGGAAGCATTTTCATCGGGACTGCATATCGGCAAAATTCAGAAATCTGATTCAAATAAATCACTATTGGGTAATGTTTTTACGATGGTTTTTTATATAATCGATTGCTCAAATATATTCAATAAATAAATTGTTCATAAAATTTGATTGGGCGTAGATATTTATTCCCCTCCTCTTCTCAATTCCACTGCATCTCTCGCACAACGACTCCACTAGAGAGTAAGTTTGAACCCTTGATCATACCCTACTTCAGACCATGATGCAACAGTAATGGTAGCCAGTCGATATTTATACTAACATATCTCGCACTCATTGAATAGGTAAGCTTTGCTACAGTGTCACAGTTATAGTGTTCAGAACATCGACATCGCAATCGCAATGAAGCTTCTCTGTTTTTTCGTGCTGGCAGTGTTGGTTAATGCATATTATCGTGCATCTTGCCATACCTTACCGTACCCCTCCACCTACCGTACATCCGGTTCTACTTTTCCCATTTCGCAGGTTGTTCGCTCACACAACCGCTCGTCCACCCGTGTCTCTCACCGAGTGCGAGAAGTATCCGAACCCTGCCGATTGCCATAAATGTGAATATCGTATACCCCCACCGTTGGTCTACAAATTGTGACTGTGAAATCATTGCCACAAATTATGAAATTTACAGCATAGCAACCATTAGAAATCACTCATAATTACCGCAAGATTTCCGTATCGCAGGGATTCGATCGCTCAGAGGCACACAGGATAATATCGAGGCGACTACTGCAGATGAAGGTCTCGATGCCGTAGTAGATGACCTGGAGCAAATGACAACGACGAAATCACACAAGGGTACGATAATTTAATGGAGTTTGAGCTTGAAATAAGAGCCGTAAACTCTCTATTTCGAACAACGTTCTCTCGTCACTCTACTGAAATTCAGCGTTGAAATCGGAATTCGCCAAGATTCTTTCTGATGCCCTCAAGATTGAACTACTGCAACAGCCCGCTCAAATTTACCATACAACAGAGGAAGATATCATCGACATTTACGGGGAAGGTTGGTACATGGGAATACTTCAATTAGGACGTTACTGTACTCTGAAAGACAGTTCGCATTTATCCTTGGAATTAGATACGCATCGTCAATTTCAGAAGCGAGAGAGGCGAGAGGCGCTCAGCCATATCCAATCATCGAAGCCGATGAAAAGGACCTTCCTGAAAAAAACGGTCCAGCTGTATTTTTCTAAATAAAGGCCGAATAATTTAGTAGTATTCGAAGAAGTATGGACAATGTTAGCAATTGAATAATTACATGATAATCGAACATTAATTGTAATAGGAATCCAATCGTAGCGATATCCATCCTACATATTGGAGTTGCTGCATTCCCAATTTAATTCGTCGCACTGTTAGTAATCAGTGGGGCCATGTATTCTCTTTTTTGCGCCGAGATGATCGACGTTATCATCATTCCTTATCACTTCTCCTCACTCAGAATAAGCGCTATCACAGTCAGTGAATTTTCTAGGCAATTTTATTCTACCGTCGCGTTACTCCCTTTCCTCGATCACCTAATTGACAATTATTTGTGAATTGTGATTCGCCTCAAATTTGATGGACCGGTATTTGATTATAGTTTCTTCGACCTATATTCGAAGGCACAACTCGAATACGAGGAACAGTGAAGGAATGTAAACTCAATAAGGTGACTAACATATCAATTTCCACTTCCCTGTTGTATTTCGCATTAATTACTTCTTTCATTTTATAGTCAACCGGAAGTATTCCGTTAATAGGCCGGTACTTTCAGCTTGCCAAGTTTGAAGATTTCGACATCCATACATTTTCCTAGGAGCGATACATATTTGAAGGTGGTCTAAGAAAACGTCTTTGCAGAGCGAACATTGTCGGACTCATCTTTGTATGTCATGATTAGGGTTGGAAAGTGAAGAATCGAAATGCACCCTTCATTTCATCTCAGAAAGGAGCGCGAATCGGTCTCATTCTTCATGAAGAGAATAGCGCACCGGTCACCCCTTCATGAAGGCTTTGAGGGGAGAAATGAGAGAAATGAAATGAAATGAGACTCCATTGTCATTTCGCCCTTCATGGGCCGCGCCGCTCTTATTGAAGAGAATAGAGGGAAATCATTCCTTCATTTGTCGCAACTCCCTTCACTTGCCAACCCTAGTCATGAGGGGACATTCCATTTGTGCCGATGTAATGTGAGTAAATGTCGTCAGTGATCGTATAATCTGTTCGGATCGGATATGAAGATGGAATAGAAATGATCCACCGAACAGAGGAGTGCATATTGGATAAAAATGTTGTATGTTTTGCAATCACCGCTCAGACAACAACATAAAGAAATAATTTATTATATATCTATATCCGAAAAACTCTCATTCAATCAGTTGCCAGTTGTTGCTTGGAGGTCTCTCTTTAGTCTTGCGCACTTTACCTCGATGACAAGACGGCTGTCGCTGTAAATATGAATACTTTTTAGAAGATGCCGGGGTGAAGGCTCGAAAATTAGATGTAAACTTAAAGAACGAGTAAACTCAATATTTTCGGGGGGTATCTGATGTCATAGGTCGATAGTTTCCGTAAACCACACTCCGAATTTGAAAATTAGAACTCTCTAGCTCAACTTTGAACTGAGTTACACGCGCGCAAAGTTTCTACAGGGCACAGGCAAAATCAAGATGCGCGGTGCAAAGGGAAGGGGTCTAGGTCAAGACGCAGAGAGATGGGAAGAGACGGGAGAGGAGCGAAAAACTCTCGCGTCTGTCACTCTCACCCTCTTACAGTACTTCCCCCTGATTGCACAGGGAAGTGCTTCTCCGAATTTGGAGTTTACGCCTTCTTTAAGCCAAGTTTTCTCAAGAGAAGACTGGATTGTTTTATTCGATTTCGACTCCTTGAAAAAGAAACAACAAAAAAACGAACCTCCTTGTGTTGAGTAACCTCGCAATTATTAATTCGATCCACCCTGCTCGTAGTCGATTGCACTCATTGTTCCTCGCACGAAGAATGCTCGATTCGTGCAGCAACGTCATCTGAAAATGAACACTTCATCAAAAACGTCTGCGTCATTTCTTGAACCATGAAAATTTTGGTTGGAACAAGAAATATTCGTCTCTTCATTTCAAGCGTGTGAAACACCGAATTTCACGCTTTGGTCAGCGTCTCTTCATTTCACACACTCTCTCGTCACTCTGACCGGTGAGAGAGCACGTGCAATGAAGAGACGATTGCCCGTTTTTCGAACTCTAGTCAGCAATGAAAAATCAATGAAAGAAGTCGATCTCACCGCCGCCAGTGCCCGCATAATCTGTCTCTTCGATGACGTCGATAGGTACTTCAGAATCCCGTTGATCTCCCGCTTTCTTGCGTTCAACTCGGCGCGACGTCTGCACTTATTAGATTTATTCGATTCATTTAAATTCATATACGATGATACTTCAAATTGGAAAGATTGTATTGAAAGAAGCTAAGATGAGTCGAAGAATGAAAGGAGAAAACAATACGGAGAATCGAACCTCGCTGCCTCTCGCAAATTCTTCATGTGGAAAGTCGCGTATTCGGAGCGTTGAAAGACGTCCATTAGGATGATCGTCTTATTTTATTTTAATTTAAATTTAATATTTTAGTAATAATATAACCTCATATCGCTGCCTCCTACACGTGTTGCTATTATGCGGTCCGTCGCGCTCCCGGCCGCAATTGTAGCAAAACTGCACACCGCACAGGCACGTCATCGAGGGGCATCTAAGGAAATGATATTTGATCTTTGATCTTTGATTTTTAATACTTTGGATAAATCACAAGTGTTAATGTGCTCGTTCACTTCCAAAAGGCACGTATCAGATCATGAAACTGCAAACTAGTGCACAGCTTGCACTGCAAACATGTCGCGCACTCATTTGCCATTTCGAAATGAAGTGAGAGAGAACTGTGCATGGAGAGTAGGGTTGGCAAGTGAAGAATCGAAATGCACCCTTCATTTCATCTCAGAAAGGGGCGCGAATCGGTCTCATTCTTCATGAAGAGAATAGCGCACCGGTCATCCCTTCATGAAGGCTTTGAGGGGAGCAGTGAGAGGGTTCTCCACTGTCATTTCATGAAGGGGCAGCGCGGCCGCGCCGCTCTTATTGAAGAGAATAGAGGGAAATCATTCCTTCATTTGTCGCAACTCCCTTCACTTGACAACCCTAATGGAGAGGCTATTTAGACGATCGGCCGAATCGCCTAATTTTATTACAGTCCGGGTTGGTTCCCCAGTGAAAACAATCCGTCCCGGCCGGCCCCGGCCGGCCCCAAGCGGCCCCATGCCTTTTTGTGGCTCGTACAGAGAGAAATTTGATATAAACTCAACGGCGTTGTAAAGCTCGTGTAATAAGCTATCGATTTGTGTCAGCAGAATTTTAAATAGTTCTTTCAATAAATAGTAAATTGATGTGGAAGCGTCGTCAGTTTTGCGAAAAAGTGAAAAAGTTGAAAAGAATCAGGTTGACGATTTTACTTACCGTAATCTTGCGACCACTTTTTCGCAATACTGATGACAGTTCCTCATCAATCTACTATGTATTGAGAGAAATGTTTAAAATTCTGCTAACACAAATCAATAGCATATTACACGAGCTTTACAACGCCGTTGAGTTTATATCAAATTTCTCTCTGTACGAGCCACAAAAAGGCATGGGACCGCTTGGGGCCGGCCGGGGCCGGCCGGGCCGGATTGTTTTCACTGGGGAACCAACCTCGACTGTAGAATAATTACCCTCGCTCCCTCTGCATCGGTACCTCGCACCCGGGACACCGAACGAGGTCTGTAATACGAGTGACGGAAGGCGTGATTTCGTAGAGCGATTCGATTCCTGTGATAATAAACCAATACAAAAAGGATGCTTTTGTTTGAAGCTCTGTATACCGCAGAAGATTCGCTTTGAAGCCCTTAATTTGATGAACATACCATTCTTGGTCAGATACTGTTGATACAGCGCCGCATCATTGCAAGTAAGTGGAGAGTGGAACAGCGATGGACAGTTACCACACAGTCGTGCACCGCATTCGCAGATGTCCAGGCGGTTACTGAGAAGGAAGAGAGGAATCAAAAATGTTTTAACTGAGAACAAGCTCATTCATTAATCGCTCTAGATTGCTTTGCTTATTTTGCCCAACTCTATTCAGAAAGTAGAGAATGACAACTTACTTCGCATACACCATTCCTCTATGGCACTGCGGGCAGAATCTCGCCCGACCCTTAGCCACGAGAGCGTCATTGAGGGCTCGTTGAACGAGCACGAAGGATTCAGTGGAGAGAAGCGATTTTATCTCGATTGGAGTCATGGTGTGTGTGCAATTTTGGGTCTGCAAGCATGTTAATATTTGAGTATCCTCACAAATCGAGGTGATCTCCGTTTTAATCTGATTCAATATTTGAAAAACGAACTCACGATGCAATCAATCTCGCTATCGCCCTCTCCAACTGCAAACTCTATATGTCTCACCCAGCACGAGGAGCAGCTACTGTGACCGCATTCGATGGTGAAGATCTGAACATTCAAGATTCCTCTTCCTGCATTTCTTTACTCGTTCAGTCCCGCGTCAACTTAGAGGTTGAATATTTGATTACTCTTCACTTTTTTCTTGAAGTAGGAAGAATCTCTCCTCTACGAATTCATTACCTGTCTCAATTCGCAGCAAACCGAGCACATCCTCGCTTCGACAGATGCAGCAATGATCTTCTCATTGAGTGTCAGCTTGATGGGGTCAGCGACAACTTCAAAGTCGTTATCCGAGAATTCACTGGTCGTCGATGAGACTGCCGGTCGGGACTGTATCTGTTCGTCACAATAGGGCTTCCTTGCCGTTTTGTGGGGTCGCCTTGCTCGTTTACCTCAAATATTCATTATTTATTCGTGTGTCGCTCCGATAGTGCCCACTTGGTCAACGTAAACCATTCACCCTTATTTACAGTGAGGGATCGTCGTCAAGTTTTTTTTCTTTTTTGTTGCTAGAATACTAACCTTTCACAGCAATGAAATCTCCCAGAGTCCTCGTCGATGGTCCTTCAGATTCGTCCTCGTCGTTGAACCCGAAGAACGCGGGTTCCTCATCGACTGTGAGGTCAAGATTGGTGAGGTTCTCAGGAAACGCCTTTGGCCGACGTTGGATGAGGGAGGGGCGGAAGGTTCTGAATAAGAAATTTAAATATCGTTACTTCTGAGGATAATCATTGGCCTAGCAGTGATCTCCCGCAGGACGCAAGTGCCTTGACTAACGGGATGATTTATCTTGTTTATCTTTTTACAGTTGGGCGCCTTGTACACCCGAATGAAAATCATCACAAGAATTGTTCATTGAGAGGGTAATTCTATGCTGCGGCTCCCGGCAATCAATTCGCTTACCGATTATATTTGCTCACGCGTCCCACTTTCTCCGACATCGCCATGATCGTGTAGCGCACGTGGACTTTCTCAAATAATTCCTAATTTTTATTTTTGTTTTTATCTTTTTTCAATGAACTTTGATGTGCTCAAGAAAGGCAACCTGGAACAATATGTTTTCTTCTTTTGGCAGGAACTTCTCAGGAATGGCTCGATTAGAATTGAAACGATTGCTTGCTGGTCGTTGCTCACTAAAATCGAATTGAATCCATCGTAATTCTAAAAATCCCAATTCTAAACGTAAAATTATTGCAAAAAACGGGAATTCTCACAATTCCAGCGTGCTCAACTCCGCTCGGCGACTTCTCTTGTGCTGCACTTGCCCGGTGCGGGTGACGTTGTGGTAGGAGATTCTGAAAACAGCGTAATCATCGCTAATGTCCTGTGAAAGAGGCTCGGCAGGTAAATTCGCCACAGAACGGCAAACATACGTTGGATGATGCTCGGGTCCTCTCGCTTTGAGTACACTCGGTGGGAATGAGTCTCCTCTGCTGCAGGTGTGAATGGAAGCAGAGACACGCAGATTGACGGATGGATCCTAAATATATCAGTCATATTGAAGAATTCTGGTTCCTATTAATCTGTTTTCTCGAAACAGTATACACTTTATGTTATGTAATTGAGTTTTCTCGGCCATTTTGATCATTGACCGATTGCAAACCTGTAGATCCACAATCCCCTTCTCAATCATCTCCGGCAGTACCCATCGTCTCTTCTTGTCGAGTGAGTAGGGAACATCGTAGTCATCGATGGAGAGCGGATCAGGACGATAGATGGCGTCGGTTCGGTGCTTGCTCGCTTTCTGAAACCTATATGCTCTTTCTCAGACATTGTCGCTCTATGAGCCTTAGGTAGACGTAAGGGCAACAAAAGTCGGAACTTCTTCGATTTTTGACCCATGCAACAACAGTTGTGAGCGTGGAGGAGGTAGGAAGAGAGATGATAAGGGAGGAATGTTGTGCGAGAAAAATGTGGGCAAATAATCGAAGAAGTACCCAAAGGTCTACGTAGGGTCTACGTCAATGCAGCTATGATCCATTAAATAAAAGTAGACATTAAAATGACAAATCTCACCTTAGCCCTCTGCTCATACCCATTGTACCCGCAGAAATGCGCAAACGTGTCCTCATCTTGTATTCGCTTAACGATAATCGAAGGCCCGACGTCCGATTTGAGCGCGCGTTTGTGTTTGCGTAGCGGCATGACTAGCGCTGTCTAAAAACTATGACATAAATAGGAATGAATCGAAAATATAGGGCAGGAATAATTGCGAGCGACGTGGAGGGATGTTGCCAAGGGAAACGCGAGTTTGAGGAGGGGGGATCCAAATTATTGGGAGAGTATCTACGACGGAGTAAACGGGAAATACATTTCGAGCACGCCGCCTCAACAATACTGATGCACTACACAATTACTCGTTCAAACTCAGGAAGGTTTTTGGGAGCTTTAGACAGGTGCACAGAGCGAATATGAACATACCCGCTCTCAGTGACACCACATTGCACAACCGACTGAGTCACCGCCGAAGTGTGTAGGGGCTGTGCGGTTAGTGACAAATTTTGTGCGTTTGTTGTCGTATAGCAGCACATTTTTCTCTCCGCTTCTCTTGATCTCTCGCTCTGCCTAGCTTTCGAGATAAGCTGTTGCCCCATTTTCCACCCTCTGATCTTTCGGTCATAGCAACATTCATCCAAGGTGATGTGATGTGTGTATCGAATGGACAGTGTGATGGGGAATGTTATACAAATCGCGAAACAAAGAAACCAATATTTTTCAAGATACGTTTATTCCGTTACAGACAACGAGCGAAAGCTCGAAAGGGACCAATGGTCAGATAACGACCCAGAGATATATATCAGGGGAACAATAGGGAAGGGATGCATTAGGGGATAAGACAGGGAGGAGGGGTAAGGGGATATGTATATGATTCATAAACAGAATGACGATTATTTGATTATCATTGAGCACGGTATGAGTCCGTCTTGGATACGGTAGCTCATGAAATGGCGCATTTGCACTTTGGATCGGCCGGATTGAATGAACCATGGGTATCCTCATCGTGCCATTCCTCTTCATCCTGAGAAGGGGAGATGATCTTTGATCTTTATGGAAGCCTTACCTCTTTCCCATTCACCGGATCATCTCTGGTCTTAGTCACTTCAGGATAATCATCGGCAGCGGAAGAAGAAAGATGGAGTTCCTTCGGGAGTAGAGAATCAACCTGTTAAAGTGATCTTTGATCTCTAATTACTGTAGATCTCACCGTAGAAGTGGAATTGGCCACATTGGGACAGTCTCCTGTCTCGAAGGACGGAGTGCAGTCATTTAGAACGAGTGAATCGGCATCCTTGGAGTCTGGAGCCTGTATTGTATTCTATTTCTAATTAAATCAAAATATAATGAAACCTTCTTTGATTCCTTAGGAAGAAGGAATCCTCTTCTCACTCCCTTGTTGATTGCATTGCGCAATTCAGCCTCGCCCTCTCTCATCGACTGAATCCATTTATTATTACCTTTTACAGTAATCTAACTACCGTACTTTTTATATCTGATTTTTGATCTCACCTCCTCTCCCTTCACCGATCCATCAGTGTTCTTGACAACATCAGGAGAGTCTTCAGACTCGAATGAAATATGAAATTCACCCTTGAGAGAATCGACCTGATCGATATTGTTGACGTTCTCAACCTGAAAAGAATTTCGAATTGATCTTTGATCTTTGATTTATTCTCGCCTTGGCCACTTCAGGACAATCACCAGCTGCGAACGATGAAAGATCCTTCGATATTGGAGGATCGACCTGACATGTTGGAGATTGATCTTTGATCTTTAGTGGAGGTTTCACCTCGGAGGAAGCAACCATGGCCTTCTTGGAATCATTGGAGATGCAGGGGTTGGTCTGAATTGATCTTGGATCTTTGTTCGATGCAACCGTACCCTCTTCTACGTACAGTATCCTACCGTACCTCCTGCTCGTCTGCTACCGTAGTCTTCTCTTCGTCCTTCGTCGACGACGTCTTCTGATCGTAGGATGCGAACTCCTCCTTCGTCAGGTCGTAACTCATCTTATTGAATTTCCTATCGAAGTACGATATACCATTCGCTCGGTAGTGCGCCTCCACACGCTGAAACCGGATTGTTTTCGAAAACAAGAGCAACAATAACAACAACAACTACAGCAACAACAACAACAAACATCGCAATACGCCTCCGCCGCCGCCATTCCCTCCTCTTGGGTGGCAAACTGATACATCTTCAAGGTATTCCCGGCCTTCATGCAAGGACTGATGCCGTTGCTAGGAAGCTGTCTGGCTTGTTGATCTGCAAAGATCAAAGATCAAGTTGAGTATACGATAGGTCAAAGACCAAAGAGCGGCCTACCTGACATCGGCATTTCGACGTTGATTACGCTCAGACACGAGTTACGGCGAACTTGGTTGAAACTGTCGATGTTTTCAACCTGAAATGATCTTTGATCTCTGGTTACTGTAAGCAGATACTATAGATCTCACCAGAGGAGCTCTTTTCTTCGTAGGAATATGCGTATAGCGCTTCTTGACCATGATTGAGTGAGAACAGCCCGGGAGAAGGAATGACGGAGCGAATGAGTGAAGAATGGAGGAATAGTCACGCGAGAATGGAGCGATTTGCATACAATAATGGTGCATTGTTCGATCTTGCATTCATTTTTAATCTCATCTTATTTATTGAATAATAGAGTTTGAAAAATTAAAAAAATTGAAAGTACGCCCTGGCTCAGGAAGAGAGAGAGAGAGTCCTCCCTGGCTCAGGGAGAGAGAGTGAATGTGTGTCCAACCCTGGCTTGTTCATATTTCTCGATGCATTGCGACAGAGTCCAACAGCTCACATCTTTATGCGATGGTCTTTAGCTTCTGCAGGGATCAGAGGGATTCTAATGGACCAGAGAAATGTTTGTTGAGGAATTGAGAGTACGGTGGAAAGGTGGGGGGGGGGGGAGTCTGATGTATTGTGTGGCGGAACTCGGGATGAGATGAATCAGGGATATAACCGCAGGGATACGGTAGGATAGGGATGGGACATAGGGTGATTTAGCGCTATTTGAGAAGACTAAATACAATTAACAGTTAGCCTAACACGCCTGATGCTGATGCATAACGGTAAGACAAATGATAGGGATAGGGAACGTGGGGTGACATAAGGAGGATAGGGGTGAATGGGGTTAATTTGTTTTTGAAACTAGATTTCGTGGGAGTGCGAAATGGTTGCTGTTTTCAGTTTACAGTACGAGTACAACAGAGCACGGGGATCACTCGATTTGACTCGAGTCAGGGACACCGCAGAGATACGGTAGGCAAGGGGATGGGGTATTGGGAGATTTGGCGATGTTTGAGAAGACTTGCACATACAATTGACAGTTAGCCTGACAGGGAGAGAAATTGTGGTTTGTGTGTAACCATGGGGAGAAAACTCGACTTAGAATCAGAAAGGTACCGATAGGAATGGAGGGGCACGGGGTGACATATTCTGTGGAACTCCTGAGAGGGGGGGGGGAAGGGGGATAGTAACAGAAGAACGATTATGGTTGGAAAATGGATACGGTAGGAGGGTGGAGGGAGTACGGTAGTCTACTTCCACTCCACTTCTCTCGCCGCGAGACCCGTCTTGCGCACGGCAGAGATCATGTGCAAGTGCTGGAATGGATGGATTGATCTTTGATCTTTCAATTCATTGACGCCTCCACCCCATCTACTATTCCTTCGTAGCATGCATACTTACAGGAAACCCGTGATTAATTAACAAGTAATTAAGCTAATTAATAAATTAATAAAGATAATTAATAAACTTACATTCATCACCGATCCCGTAATCGACGCAGTGTGCGCTGTCTGACCGAGGTCGCCCAGATAGGGAAGCACCTCAAAATATCCAATGATCCACCGTACCAAGACTACCGTACCCCACATAATCTCACAATGGCAATACAATCTCGAACCTTCATATACAGTAATCTACCGAGCCCTAAAGAAAACTTATAGAAAACGGCACAACAGCTTTCATCACGGAGAAGCTTCTTCTATAAATACCCTATCGTATACTTCAGCAATCAATTATATCAAAAGTCTACAATATCAGGTAAAGTAGGTCCGAAGAAGAGATTAGGCCCTCCGGACTGAATTGGCCTCATAATCACTGGCCTAGCAGCGATCTCCCGCAGGACGCAAGTGCCTTGATTAACGGGATGACCTTTACCTTTACCTTTTTACAGTATCCTATCGTACCCTCTTCCTTACCGTCTCTACGAGCAACTTGGTGCGTTGCGCGCCCGCAGTCGAGTCCGCGTTGAGGTGAAGCTGCAAGGGTATTGATTGTTTTATCGATTACCGTATCCTATCGTATCCCACTCTTCTACTGTAATCCCACAGTACTCCATCGATCGTACCCCTTCAGTACCCCAACCGTACCTTTAATGAATACACGCCTAGTTACCGTACCCCTACCGTATCCCATCGATCCACCATACCCCCATCCGTACCATATCGGCCATGACTCCGACGGCGACTCGCTTCGCAACTGGCATCGAACCGTACGGGCAACTCCTGCAACTTGGCTCCGTCTCTCCATTTCACTCTCTCTCTCTCTCTCTCTCTCTCTCTCTCTCTCTCTCTCTCTGACTGACGAGAGTGCACTCACCAGATAAGAGTGAGTAGACGGAAGATCGTCTGGAAGGAGGCCACGTCCTTCTTCTGAAACATATTATCCATTATGGTACGGTAATCAACCTACCGTATTCCTCTCTTGCTGTACTTCATCAGCCCACGATGTATGAATTCTACAGTAGTCTACAGTACCGTACTCAACCTACAGTAATCCTACCGTAACCCTACCGTAATACACTCACATCGATCGCGAGGGCCTGCTGACAGATGATGCGCTCCCAGTGCGGAAAGACAACGCCCTTGATCAGGTCCGGCTGCAAAGATCAAACTGGGGTTTAAAGATCAAGGACCAAACTAGAGATCAAAGATCAAAGATCAAACCTTGAACAGTCGACAGAGGTTGCGGCCCAGGACGGAAATGCGTTGCCATCGCTCGGGAAGCGGCGCGAACAGACCGTAGACGAGAGGAATCACCTGGAAAGATCAAAGATCAAAAATCTCTTGTGACAGTACCGAAATCCTTCCCCCACCCCCTCCCAGTTATACTAGAGCGCGCAATACGGTTTGCCGTCTCTTCATTTCACACACACTCGACAGATCGAGTGGTAAGATAGTATGTGAAATGAAGAGACGGCAAACCGTATTGCGAACTCTCTAAATGTACGTTATTCCGTATGCTCTCACCACTTTCATGTCCTCGGCCGTAAGCGAGGTCACGATGCAGCGTGACTCGCCCGTCACCATCAGAATCTGAAACGACGAGAGATCAAAGATCAAAGATCAGAGATCAATCCTCACCTGGTCCTCGTACGAGTGCTCCGTCTGGAAGGCGACCTGGAATCAATTTCCAGGTTAGTGATGACAAAACAATAACAACAACAACAACAGTACCCTGAACACGTCGCTCATGCTGCCAAACGCCGCCTTGTGCACGTAGAACAGCGAGGGCCCGGGCACGTCGGACTGTAAGAGGAGGCCAAAGATCAAAGTTCAAAGATCAGTTACCGTACCTCGCCCACAGTAATGGCCCAGTCGTAGCCGGGCGGGCGCTCGCCACGAATGATCAGGTCCAGAATGCCCTCGGCCGCGCCCGTTACGGTAGCTGTCGGTCTGCAATTTATCAATTTGTGTGGTCATTAGGATACGTCGCCCTGTCGAAAATCGACAGGAAATTCGAAAATCGATTAATCAATCGAAAATCTCGTGTACTGTAGATTACGGTAAAATGCATAGTGATGATGAAAATGATGATTTTTGTGGTATTCTCGGAAGACTATGGAAGGCTACATCAACATAGAGATCTTCGGAAAGTGGTGTGACCTACCGTACCCCCGGATACGGTAGGTCGCACCGCACACTCACGCCTTCAGGTCGATCAGCTTCCGCAGGTCAAAGTAGGAGCGGCCGACGATGATTCGCAGGCGCATCCGGAGCACGCCACCGCCTGCAAATGGTGCGCGCGTGGTGTGTGGTCATTAGGATACGTCGCCTTGTCGAAAATCGACAGAAATTTTAAAGTGGTGTAGTGGTAAACGTCGCTCGCACTCACTGGCGAGTTCGAGCAGCTCCGCCGTCGAGAACTGCGTGGCCGCCGACAGCGCTCCCCCACGATCCGGCGAAAGGTCCACTGCAATTGTAAAGTCAGTTCGCGATCAGTAATCCGCTACAGTAGTCCGATACTGCTTAGCAAGATACAAACTGCAAAAGAGCAGAACACAAACTATAAACATCAGATTACAAACTACAAAGACCAGACTACAAACTACAACGATCATCCACTCACTCTTCACTCCCTCCTCCTTCTCCGTGCCCCGCAGCACTGTGATGCTTGCGCCGAGCACGCGCGGCATGTTCAGGCCGGCCGGCTCGTTACGACCGAGTGAACCTGTGAAGAGAGATCAAAGATCAGAAAGTACAGACTACGAAGATCAGAGATCAGTTTTACAGCTCATTCAAGCCTAGTCATGCGATCGACCGACAGATTTATTAGTATCTAGGCGAAATCGTATCCTGTGACATTCGCTCTTCGACCGTATGGCTTGGCAAGATGAAAGAAATCTCATCAGCTCGAGGTGGGAGAAGAATAATCCGTGCATACATTTCATCATTCCTCACTCAATGCCGAACTCCCACTCATAACTAACGACTAGAGCTCGAAATAAGTATCAGCTCGAATGAAGCACTGTGACTCGAATTTGAAGCTCCCTCGCCTACCGTAACCCCTTCTGACTACCGTACTCCCCCCCCCTACCGTACCCTTCTTCGCCGTATTGTCCATGCCGAGGTGCGGGCCGATGCTCAGTAGCGAGAGCGCACACTTCTGATCTGTAGAGAGAAAGGGAGATCAAAGATCAAACTACAGACTACAAAGATCAAATATCTGACTACAGACTACAATTATCAAGCTACAGGCTACAGCAAAAATGAAAATCAGGCTACAGACTACAGACTACAACTTTCTGACATTGAGATCAAGCCACCTTTGACTCGCGAGATGCGCAGGATGTACGACCAGAGAACGTGTGCGTGGTAGAGGGGAATGGGCAGCGTCTGCAGCGAGTCGCCCGACGATTGCAGCTTCTGTACAGATCAAAGATCAAAGGTCAAACTACAGAGATCAAAGATCAGACTACAGACTACACCACAGGATAGTGGCGGAAAGAGTTTGAAGTGCGAGTAATCAATTTTCATGCTCGTTCAGCGGTCACTCCCGAGGGACTGTGTACAAGAGCCGACAGGGGTGCATGTTGGCACCAGGAGACCAAAGATCAAAGATCAAATATCATTCCCATCCTTCCCTCACCTCGATGTGCTCCACGTACATGGCCGTGTCGTGGACGAACTCGATCGAGGCCGCCTGGAAGAGATCAAAGATCAAACTACAGACTACAAAGATCAAACTACGAAGATCAATGATCAAACTACACTACCTTGACATCGCCCTCGCAGCTCTCGAGCGAGAGTCCGGCCGGGAACACGGGCACGTACACTGCAATGGATCAGACATCAGACTACAGACTACAACGACCAAACTACAAAGATCGCAGACTACAAACTACAAAATCGTCACTCACTCTTCTCCTCTCCTTGCTCGGCCGTGAGCAGCGTGGCGGGGCGCGAGTCGGGAAATGAGCGGACGACGAGGCCGGGCGGAGCCACCTGCAGAGATTAAAGATCAAAGATCAAACTACAAAGATCACACCTGTTCGAAAGCTTCGTCCTCGTTCGGCGGGGTGGCGCCAGTAGCTTCCGTAGTAGTCGGAGGCGGTGCCGCAGCCTCGGCCACCGGTGAGGGAGAGGGCGGAGCCTGAGGGATGAGGATTGGATTCGCGGCAATCGGTGCCAGGGTCAAGTAGTTCTGGTACTGTCAGATAAGAATAGGTAATCAAGCCCGTACAACTAGGGAGAGCTAAGCGATAATCGAACGAGAAGATACAGAGATATCAACCAGTGGATATCTTTAAACCTATAAGCACCAAAGATCACGCAGCAAGATAGACAGACCAATGAGCACTCCTCTGCAAACGACAAAGACCAGAGACCACCCACGTACCTCATCGCTCTTCTCCTGCGGCGGTGGCTGCTCTTCAGTCGCAGTCTCCATCGTCTCTCAGACCAAGAGGGAAGAGAAGGAACCGCTCGACGAGAGGGCGAGACGAGCGAGTGAGGTGAGGAGTGAGGGAAGAGGGAGAGAAGAACGAGCCTTGTCTTAATGCAAATTGCACTCAATTGAGAGAGAACAAGGGATGGGGCGATTTGCATGATTAGAACACGTCGAATTGTCATTTGAGAAGATTGATCATCATATCAATCAAAGATCAAATATGATGACATCAGTTAATGAATTATCGTATAGCTTGGTCCTGCACTGTCTGGGGCCTTCTGAGATCGAAGGTCAATATGATGACGTCATCTTATGCACTGTAGTTTATCTTATTTTTCACTGCATTGGCTATTTAGAGATCAAAGATCAAGTTTTTTATGTCATATTATGTATTGTCGTTTTAGGCACGTAATTCTTGATTGAATATTTATCAGTGATTGCGGAAGTTGGGGACAATTCAAGCGATAGGGGGAATATACAAATGTGTACTGGATTTCCAATTGGGGACAAAGAACTGTGATGGGAAAATGTGTGTGTGTGGGGAGTAAGAGAAACGGTGTATGAATCCCGCGAGGACAATTTGACAGATATGGATACCGTACTCCCGCAGGAGGGTAGTACGGTACTTCAAAGTTGGTAGGGGAGGGGAAGGGAAGGGAGGGGCAGGGGGACAGAGACCAACCCGAATCTAACGCTAAGCAGATATTGTGGGAGGGTGGGGAGAGGGTACGGCTCTGGCCATGCTGGAAGTGGGAGAAGATCTCAGAGCCGGTAAATACGCGACAATAGGGGGGGGAAATGCGCAAGGGGGCCGGAAAACGGGGCAGAACCGGGGTTTAGGTGTGTGCGGTGTGGAAATGTTCGGGACAATGTGTGGACAATATGGTTGAAAGAGACAGGGCGACAGAAAGGGGGAGGGGCCTGAGGAGCGGACTTGCTACGTTTAGCGACGCGCTGCTGCGAGGTTTGGCACCATCTGAGACTTCGCAGCGCAGCATCGCTAAACGCAGTAAGTGCTCCCGGAAAGCTTCTAGACAGCGTATAGAAGGGGGAATGGCGTTGAACGCGGCGGAATGGGCAGGGGACTCTCTCGTTTCCGTACACTCTCTCGCCTGTTAGACAGAGCGAGAGAACGTGTTGTATCGAGAGAGCACAGAGAAATAGAGGGGATTACGGTAGACACTGGGTTACGGTGGAACGATCGCACCTACAGTAGGACAAGACTATGATTTATCTCTCAGGGTATACGGTATGTATGTCTAATCTTTGATCTCGGGATGGACGACATTAACGAATGAGAGTATGAGCCTACGGTCTATGGAGTGAACCAACAATAATATCGACAACTATGTTTGGAGTGAGGGGGAATACTATGATGCTCAGGCGCTATAATATGCTCCAATAATATGTTATAATAAATTATCTCTGCGAAATGATTCTGGACAAATAACTGTGTGCAAATAAATATGTGTATGGGGGGCATTTCATACGTACAAGAAGGTCAATGGGTTAGTATGCAAATACATTGGCGAAATACGGCAATAACTCTCTCTTTCTCTCACGCTACAAAACGCTCTATGCCAGAGCTACGGATTAGTACGACGACGGGGAATAAAGATACTGTAGAAGGTAAGTCCGACCAGCGGATACGGTACCCTAGGAGTACGGTAGTCTCTACAGTTCAAGTCTCGCGCCAAGTACAGCAGCAGGAGCAGGGGGCGGGGCTTCCGGAATTGCCATTGTCGAGTTCGACGATGTCTCTGAAGGTGACGTCACCATCCAGAAGAGCGTCCACAGCACAGTAATCATAACGATCGTCTGTAAGTAACGTGTATGACCGACCGAACTGCATCTGACACGGCGAACCAACCCTACTCTTTCACGTACCCAAACTCTTCTCACAGAGCGTGCCCTTCCTAATATTTTATTGCCAAATGAATCTAAATTGAGAATGTTCGTCCCTAAGAACCAATCTTCAATTTCTCATTAATCTCTTTTTTTTCTTCAAATTAACATCGTTATCACCCTATCAGTGTCACTGCCACTCTAACACTGCGGGGGTACTGTGGACGACGTACCATAATCAGGCGAGCGGTTCCGCTCGAATCGCGAAGGCGCTCGAAGAGGGTGGGCGCCACGAGCTCAGCGATCACTCTGGAACAGTATTTTGTTTAATTAAGGTAATTAACATAATTAGTTAGCTTAATTAATTTGTTTAATTAATAATTTGAAACTCACTCCTCCTCTTCCTTCGTCTCGCCGATGCTGGACACGTTCAGGGGCGGCGAGGGTTGTGAGATGATTCCTGGAAGGAATCAGGAGTTTGACCTGCCGGACTATCGTACCCTTCCCTATCTTTCTCTATCTGACCCCGCGGACTACCGTACCCTTCCAATATCTAGACCTCCGCACTACCGTACCCGTCACTATCTGACCCCGCGAAATACCGTACCCTTTCCAACGCGACCTAAAGCGCTACCATATCATTCAACATCTGACCCATCGCACTACTACCGTACCTGTACCTCCATCTGGTCTCACAACGAACACTCGAGTAAGAAGGGACGACTCTGCGGGCACTTTTAGCGTGAACGAGTTGACGCCACCCTCGTAGACCTGAATTGAATGGATAGACTACCGTAATCCCGGTCGGGAGTCTGACACAATGAACTATCGCACTCAGGAACTGTCTAAACTTATGCACCGTTGACGGAGTCATATGCACACCGAACTATCATCCCATCCATCAATCCGACCTTCCGTTCTACCGTTCTACCGTACTCACCGTCCTCCATTGGTCTTTCTTGTCGCTTGCTGCGTGGGTCTGTGCCCGGTAGAACAACCCTCGAGGATTGCCCTTCGGAATCACTGAGGGCCACTCGATCGTGTGCGAACCTGGAACAGCGGAGTTTAGGTTCCGGGTGAACTGGTCTGGTAGTCTGGTACCATGTACCTTGTCTGTTAGCTAGGTGCCAGGTAGTCTGGCAGCTTTGCACCTGGCTCTTCGGTACTGCACCACGGTATCTTTTCCTAACAGCCCTATGACTACAGAATAGCAGTGTGGAAATACAGAAGTCGCGAAGAAGGAGCATGAGTAATAATTTTCCTGACCTACCGAACAACCAACCGTACTCCATCCTACCGTCCCCCCCCCCTTTCCTACCGTACCCTCTCTTACCGTTTCCGATGGACGTCGCTGTCGGCACCACTTTGATCGTGGGGGGCGGTGCGAAGGGAGTGCGAAACGTGAATACCTTCGACCACGGACCGTGACCGGTCGTCCTGCGAAGAGAGATTGATCTTTCATCTTTGTAGCTTTTTCTCTAGGAATTTGAGGGTTGTCATGAAGCTTGGAGATTGCTCGATCTTTTAGTTTTCTAGGGACTATTCTGAACTTTGAACTCCGAGGTCCTTATCCGGACTGTAGACTGTCTGATCTTTGATCTCTGAACTCACTTTTCGTAGCTTCTGATCTGGAAGCGGTACGCCGTGTTCTCCACGAGGTTCTTGATCTTTGCCGAGCAGTACGCACCTGCGAATCAATCGATAATTGAGCTCCTTCATACCGTATCCTTAACGTATCCCAGCTACGGTAACATTTTTTTTCGTAAGCCACCTTGCACCACAGTATTCCTACCAAACAAACATAACGCCTTATATAATACTATTTGATACCGTATCCCCACTACCGTACCCTCGTAGCAGGGAATATAGGCGTCCGTGACATCTGCGAGTCGATAGATGCGGTATCGAATCTCCGAGGAGGGCCCGTCGGTGGCAACGGCGCGCCACCTGAAAAGGATTATTATTTACAATAAGTCAGTTCACGATTGGTATTTATTGTTAGCACACATTTATCCTCCTCAAAAATCGTTTTGCGCATTAGCGCTATATTTGCAATTGCTGGTGTATCTATTAGTGGTTTCAAGTGTGAGGCTAGTATTGTTCGATAATCAAGAAATGCTCACTTAAGCCGGATCTGCGTCGGTTCTCCCTCGCCATCAAGTGAGGGCGCGGGCGGCGGCGGACGAAGCGTGCGACCCTCGGACTGAAATAATCTCCGGTTACAGTAGTTCGCTCGGTCAGATTCCTGACTACCGTAATCCTATCGTACCTTGGCCTGCGGTCCGGAGCCGACATCGTTCGAGGCGGCCACCGACACGCGATAGACGGTGTCCGGCTGAAAGTTCAAAGATCAAAGATCAGAGCCGTCTGTCTGGGTACTGTAGTTCGGTGGGTCAGATCGCGTACCTCAAGATCCTCCACTCGGTACTCCAGCTCGTCGGAGGTGGACGAGGAGGCGACGGCCATGGTTTCCCGGATGATCTGAAGATATCTTACGATTACGGTAGTTCGGTGGGGCAGATTTTATATTGTGCATCCTCTTGCAAATCGCCAACTTTGCATGATGCTCCAGATTACGGTAGTTCCATGGGTCATACGTATTACTATTCCTGTAATATCATACCTGTCTGTCCTGCTCGACCCTGATGTGATAGGCGCGGAGGGCGGAACCTCTCGCCTCAGGAGCCGTCCATCGCACGGTGAGCTCCCGCTGCACGCGCGCCTCCACAGTGACCGGCTCGGGCGCCAGGGGGACCTGGTGTAATGATTGGTTAGGGTACGGTAGCGGTTCGGTGGGTCAGATTAAACACCGGAAGATCTTGTTTTTTGAATGCTTCAATATGCTACAGTTCGTTGGGTCAGATCTCATTCCGAACACCGGTTCGCTGGGTCAGATCTAATAGCTCCTTCGGTCCGCTGGGTCAGATTCGTTGCTCACCTCGGCGGCAGTGGACATGTGGAAGGTCTCCGACGCCGACGATTCGCCCCACGGACAGTGCGCGACCACCTTAGAAATGTCATGATTTAAATATTTTTAGATTACGGTAGTTCGATGGGTCAATATCATTATTAGGTCCCCTCGCTAACATTTTACAGATTATGGTAGTTCCGTGACTAACAGCATGAAAGTTCTCTTGATAAATCGCGAACTTTTCAATATATTACGGTAGTTCCCTCGGTCGCTCATTGCTACCATATACCTGGAATGCGTAGGTGACGCCGGGCGCGAGGTCCGTCAGGGCCAGCTTGGGCGCGGCGGTCTCGAATTGGGCCTGAGAATGTGATCTTTGATCTTTCTACTACCGTACCCCATCGTTCGCTACCGTACCTCGTTGCCTTGCTCGTCATTGCCCATGGTGATGCGGGTGACGGTGAACTGCGCCTCACCTAGCACATCCTCGGATACGGTCCAGTGCAGTTCCTTCCTGGAAAACGAATACCGTAATTCTACCATACCTTCTCAGCATCGTATAAGCATTCCAAGAGATCAAAGATCAAGCCCAACCTGTCCTGGCTCAGTGCCAGAGAGTGCGGCGGATGGGGCGCATCGCGCATGGTGCAGGCGGTTCCGGTCAGCGACCAATCGCCCTCCCTCCGCTTGCCGGAGCCGTCGACAGCGACGATACGGACTTGCACCTGAAGTGGCGTGGTGTGGTGTGTGGTGTGGTCAGTGGGAAAGGTCGCCTGTCGAAATTTCGACAGCGCCGCGCGCCGTATAGTAAAAGTTGATCTCACCGAGATGTGCTGCTTCGGGCGCAGGCTCTCGACGACGAATGATGGGTCGGGGCCGGAGTACAGCAGCTGCGACACGCAGTCGATGCGGCGCAGCTCGTAGAGGACGGTCGTGCCGGCCACCGGCTGCAAGAAGTACGGTAGGAGTTCGGTGAGTCGGATTTATGAGTAATTTAGTTCGTTAGGTCAGATTCATGACCGGGATAGGTATGGTTAAAAATACTGTAAGTACTCTAGTGTTCGGTACGTTAGATTTAGTAGGTCGGTAGGTCAGATTTAGTATTTCGTTAGGTCAGATTAAGCAGTTCGCTAGGTCAGATTCACAATTTCGGCGGGTCATCTCGATTACCGCGCTGTACTCTGCGGCCGCCCAGGTGATTCTCATCGAGTGCTTGGTGACCTCGGAGAACGAGGGCATCAGCAGGGGCGGGATACGGTATATGGTCTGCTTCACGGGCACGGCCAGCTTCAGCGGCTCCGACCAATCGGACTGCAACACGAGGGTACGGTAGATCGGTTGGTCAGATTTGTGATTTTCGAAAAAAATCGAAAATTGTACCGTAGCCGACGTGCGCTTGGACTGCAGCATCAGCCGGAAGAACATCATGCCGGCGTGCTCGTCGGTCAGCGTGAGCGTGCTACCGTGGCCCCTGAAAGACGTCGACGTTTGCCACCACACCACGCCTTTTGCGCGCCTGTCGAATTTTCGACAGGACAGCAACGAGTAGTAATCGTCGCTCTCCCGCACACCACACGCTCACTTGTAGATCTGCTTCCAATGGTTGATCATGACGGCACCCTCGATGATGTAGATGACGTCCTTCGACGTCCGCCAGTTCAGTTCCATCCGCTTCGACTGAAAATAGATAATTACCGTATCCTTAGAATACCGTACTCCCCAGTTATCGATCGCTACAATACCCCACCGTACATCTTTGTTGAGGTAGGGCTTGCCGGGCGTGGGCAGCACGAGCGGCACGGTGTCGCGTCCATCTGAAAGGACGACGTTTCCTGATTGGGCACACCACTTGGGGTTCTAGTCGATTTTTCGACAGGCGACGATTAGTAATCGTCGTCACGTACTGTTGCGCGGGGCATGATGTCGGTAATGCATCCATTCGGACGAGATGAAACCGTCGTCGGGCGCGTGTGCGATCACACGGAACAAGTACGTTTCGTTGCTGGAAAATCGTTATTCGGTGAGGGTACGGTAGCTGCGGTTCGGTAGGTCAGAAAAAGAAAGAAGAGGGAGATTCGTCATTAGTTTGGATGATGGCATTCTCATAATTTCTCCGTGCGTCCTCATCAACAGGTACTGTAGTCCGCTAGGTCAGATCAAAGGTTCGCCCGGTCAGATTCGCAACAACTCACGGATTCAGGTCATTGGCGTACTGCAGCGAGCCGGTGCCGCGACTCTTGAGGATGAAGCTGCGTTGGAACATGTCCATCTGCTCCACCTGCAAAAAATCGCGCGCATTTCGTGCGACAAGCCCCGCCCCCTCTAGGCTCCGCACCTCGAAAAGCCAGTCGTCAATCGGCGCGTGCTTACCGTATACGTCCAATCCTGCACCGATGTCCAGCAGATTTTCGCGGACCGCGCGCCAACGCCGATTACGGTAGGATTGAACGCCAGAAGGGCAGTGTCACTGCGAGTGAAGATGGAGCAAACGTTCGAAGGCACGGACTGAAATGTACGGTATGTATATTGATTTTTCTGATATCGATTCTCTCCTCCCTAGCATCATCTATTCAGCCATCCATATCAAATAAATCAGTTCTCGATAGTTAGTTATCGTTAGCTACCGTACCTCTCCCACTCGATTGGTCGCCGTGACCTTGAACTTATAGCTGGATCCCGGCCGCAGTCCCTCGACCTTGGCCAGAAACTCCCTCGTCTCCAGGAACGCCTCGACCTCCTCGTCGCCGTTCACATTGGCCTGCAACACGACTACCGTTATCCGTGGTGCGGTGCTAGGCGCCATTTACTAACCGTCGCCCCGTCGAAATTTGACTTACGCTGACGCGATAGAGGGAATAGTGGGAGAGCGGGGCGCCGCCGTCGCTCGGCACGCACCACCGCAGCACGCAGCTCGTCTGGTCGACCAGCTCCGCCTTGAGGCCGGACGGCGCGTCCGGGAGCGCAGCCGGCGTCTGGAATAGGGATACGGTAGGCACACCACGGCCCCTATTTCACGGCTCGCATTTGCCGGCCCTACCGTACCTTGAAGTGGTGCGGCGCCGAGTAGTCGCCGAGGATGCCACGCTCGTCGAGGCGAGCCTGCAAAATCATGAATCTGGTCTGACGAACAACCGTGGTGTGGTACGTGGTGTGGTGAGGACGCCATTTACCAAACATCGTCAGTCGCTATTTACCGTACCTGGACCTGGACGGTGTAGTCGCGGTTGGGCTGCAGCTTGGTGATCCGTGCGTGCGATCGATCCGTCATCACGCGCGCCCCGTTACTGCTTGGGACCCTGAGGATACGGTAGGTTCGATAATCTGTTATCGAGGACTGATTTTATTCGGAAAAGTCCCTGAATCTGCTCAATATTTGGCGGAACTGACAAATAATTGGCTGGACTGAGCAAACAGTTTATGTGTTCCCTTCTGCCAAAGGATGGATTTCTCCATTTTTTGGCGTTTTGGAGGTCAGACAGATCGAGAGATCATGCGATACGAAGAGAGTCAGACAGTTTTCTTCTCTATCTCAATCCGGTCTCCCACTCTCTCTGACCCATGTGATTGAATCGTCCTACTTTCCCGATTGCGCATTTGATCGAGGGAAGCGAACCGTTTAAATTCTCTTGAATTCACGTTTTCCCTCATTCGCCCTGGCCTGTAGAGACTCCATTCCACACACTCTCTCGCCAGCTTGGAGTGTGTGAAATGAAGAACCTATGGCTCATATTTCGAGCTCTAAACGAGCGATCGCTTAAAGTGAAATGAAATTCTCTCACACTTTCCTGTTTTGTGTATCTCACCAACAAAAAGCAGTGCTGATCTATTCTGTGACTTGCTGTGCACAGTCAGGCAAACAATGCGAATCACTCATGAATATCACTTATCCCTAGTCGAATATCGACAGGGCGACTTTTAGCAAACATCGTTCCCACTACACAACAAATGCAGCCCGCCTGTCAAAATTTCGACAGGCCGCCATTTCCTAAACCTCGCCCGCACCACTCACTTCACCACGATTTCCCGCTCCCTCCGGCCGCCCCGGCCGGCCGCGCACTCCTGCACGAGCAGCTGGTAGGAGAACTCGCTGCCGTCGATCTGGGGGAAGGGCGCGAGCGAGTTGGCCTCGGACGTATCCACTTCCTGGAAAAGGGAAATCAAGGATCTGACCTGGCGAAATATTCTTCTGACCCGCCGAACTATATCGAATACTGTAGTCTACGAAATGATGATCTTACCCGCCCAACTAGGTCGATAACGGTACTCAATTGATCTTTGTTCTGAGTCTTCGAAATAATAATAACGATACTCATAATCTCAACTTCTGTCCAAATTTCGACAAGGCGCCCTTTCGTAAATGTCGTCGCACCACGGCACACACCACTCACCATCCAAGTGACGTCGGCCTCGGTCGGCTTGGTGCACCGCACCGACAGCATCGTCATTCGGGACAGCATCTGCTTGATGCGCTCCACGTCCTCCTGATCGATTTCGATCTGCTCCTGAACGGAAAATTGCGGGGTACGATAGCTTGAATTATCGATTGGTTTCACCTAATTAATCTCGAGTTACTTCTCCACATTATAAAAATATTTATTATTTGATTGACTTTGCGATATGCGGAAGTCTGCGGTCCCTTCCTAGCATCATGCATTTCTTTTCTCAAAGAAAAAACCCTAGAAAGCATGCATGAATGTGCAGAGAATCGAGCTCACTCCTGCATAAATAACTCAATATCGCACGCGTTCCGAGAAGTGATGGTGTTTCAGAGTATACGACTAAGAATCAAGCACTTGTTTAGAATATCCTCACAACCGCAGAGAATGGTCTTAGTAATCTACTTTGCAGAAATATTTAGAAGTTTCGTGGAAACTAGAAACCGGGAAGTCGTCATTCTTCAAATCACCACGCAGTGCCTTGCCCTTTGCTATGAACAGATTCTCTCTCCATTACGCCTGCTCTCTCGCCTGTCAGACAGAGCGAGAGAGTAGGCGAAGTGAGGAGAGTCAGAGAAATTATGAAACTTGATCTCTTCATTCGCTGCCCACGCCATTTCCTTCACTATCTCGCGCATTCCCAAGTATTTTCAGCGCCCTTACTCCGTCATTCTCTTTTGTTCTCGGGATGAATAGTCCTGACTCTCTTCACTTCGCACGCTCTCTCGCTCCATCTAGCCGACGAGAGAGCGTGCGGAATGAAGAGAGCAGAGAAATGAAGAGGTCTTGGCGGGAAAATGAGGACCTTTTCGTACCGTAATCGAAAGGGCTTTCTCGGGCGAATAGGATGTGGAAAATAGGGGCTGAGACGCACGAAAATAGAGGGGCAAAATGAGGGCTTCGATGAGTGAAAACGCGTACGTACTCATTTTCACGTCAAACCATCACATACAAAACAAAGACCAAAGATTGAAGGTCAAAGATCAAAGATCAAACCTGCGGTACGTGATTGGCCTGTGCGAGCAGGGGCTCGGGCTGCGGCTGCTGGCCGCCTCCGCCTCTTCTTCCGCCATTAGGGCGGAGCTGCTGGAACTGCCTGCAAAAGCCATTTTTAGGTGAAAATTATGTCAGTCCTTCGATAAAAACAAGACTCGTAGCTCCCCCATTAGCTCTAGAGTGCGCAATGCTGGTTAGGCCCTAACCGTTAGGGTGCGTGAAATGAAGAGATGGCAAATCGAATTGCGCACTGATGATGTAGTGATCCTTATGATACTATTTTAAGTGAAGAGTACGGTACGACTATACTGAATGACTCACCTGCTGACAGTGTAGAAGCCGGGCGGCTGATGATTGCTGAGACTGGTGCAGGCTGCCGTAGGGACGGCGGACAGTGGAAGGGGCGGAATGGAAGAGGACGTCGGACGGGGATTGAAGGAGGAGGGAGGAAGGGGAGAGGGAGCAGAGGACATGGAGGCCATCTGAGGATGAGAGCAGTGATTAGATTTCGAAATACGGGTCTTTTTATTACTCTTCAATCCACCCACTCTCTCACCGATCAGATAGGCGAGAGAGAGTGTGTGAAATGAAGAGACTGGAATTTCGAACTTTTTGATTAGAGACATCATGTCCTGCATACCAGGCCGAAGAAGAAAGCTTTGGGTCTTTTCGTACACTGTCTGGTAATTTTGAAGGTAAAACATTGTAAAGGATGCATACAGTTGATCTTTGATCTCTTACCGCAGCCGGGGAGAGATTGCAAGGCGGAATGTCGCGGGACGACTCGGGCGACAGGATGATGTGCCGGAGGATGCCCTGTAGTTTACATTTATTAAAAATATCTACTAATCGATACTACCGTAATCGGACGAAAACTGTATTTTTTAAAAGAAACATGATTCTGGAAATGAAAATTAATAGAGACATGTATGTTGGGTTTATGGCCAATGTCTATTCCATAACATACCGTACTCGGACAACTACGGTACATTTGAATTACGGTATCTAATCGATACTACCGTACACCATACCTGATCATCGCATATTTGGTGCACAACGTGGCCTTTCGGGACGTGGATGGGCAGGGGAATGGTGGGCGCTTGCAGGTTCGCCTCGCCCACCATTCGAACGGTTGCGGGTCCTGAGAGGACGATCACGGTATTCGGAAATTCAATTTTTTTTTTGAAAAAATCGAAAATCACAAAAAATGAACTTTTCATGTGGGAACCGCAAGAGTTATTACAGTATTTTCACTCAAATAAATCGATAACTCCAGGAGCTACCGTACCGGTGATGTGCTGCGTCTCGCCGCCGCCGACGTGGATGGACAGCGTCTCGCCGACCTGTATACGGTAGCAATCAATCGATAATCGGATACGGTATCCGAAAAATCGATAATTGCCCAGAGAAAAATTTCCTACATGAAATGATGATCTGAGCGAGCTACCGTAATCCTACCGTAATCAATAACTACCGTATATCGTGCGTTTCAACTGCTCAGCAAACTCAATGTGCTGGTTAACGTATTGATTGTCTGGGAGAGAGAGGAAGGGAAGAGGTAGGGCGGAGGAGAGCAGGTAGATCACTAGCCTCCTCCCGGCCTCTTCCTAACTCCGCCCAACGAACGGTAGTCAAAGGTCAACTACGAGTGGAACGAAAAATATTTTCACGATACCTGTATGTGCACGAACAAGTCATTGCCCACGGCCTGAGGCAGTGGAGGCAGGGGAGGCGCCATCATTGGAATGCCAGTGTACTGCGACGACGGAGGTATCACGGGCGGCGGGATGGAGTATCGCGAGCTGCAAGGAAGTCAAAGATCAAAGATCAAAGGTCAGACTACAAACTGCAATTGCTAGAGATCAAAGGCTTACAGGGGCAGGGAGGCCGGTCGCTTGTCATAATTCGCCGAGGCAGAAGACGAAGAGGGTACGGCTCCATTGGCCTCTGAGCCATTAAGCGTCTGAAATAGTAAATATATATAAAAATGCGAAAAAAAACGTGAATTTGTGTACTAGAGGCGTTGAAGTTTCTGAGAGCTATAGCGTCTGAGAAGCGCGGAGGATATTGAAATGCGAGAAAATGCGGAATTAGGCGGCGGCTTTGTTGGGAAGAGAGTTCAAATAATCGCTCACGCCGACCTTTGATGCTCTATGCCACGTTTGAATTTATATTATTATTTGAATCTATCAATACCAAAAAAGTTAGAAAACGATGGTCACGCAATCTGTGCACATTTGCACAGCTGTTGGCGCATAGATACTTTGGCAGAAACTAGCTCCATGAAACACATACAGTAACGCTCGGAGCTACCGTAGTTTATGAACTGCCCCCTCCCACCTTCTCAGACTACCGTATTCCTTAGTCCCTCGACTCTACCGTAGCCCTTCCTTCGTCCCGCTGACGTCTCATTTCCCTACTACGTAAGCGCATCGCGTGTGTTTTACATGTCTGCATCCTATAGATAATCACATTTGCTGTTCTGGCACTCTCTCGATTGTCTCTACTCTCTCGATTGTCTCTACTCTCTCGATTGTCTCTACTCTCTCGCTTTCTCCAGCCCGCAATGCTTCCCATAGGGTATCATACGCTCGAAATAGCGTGTCTACGACGATGTCTGAGCAGACTCACGCTTGCTTTCGTTTCTCACTTTTTGATACAAATTGTAAGCACAAATACTCATTGAGTTTCAGAAGGTACCCAAAGCAATTGTATCTGTCAAAATTCTATTGCATTGAGGGATTTCATATTTTGAAAAGTATCAAAACAGCAACAACAACAACAACAACAACAACAACCCACCGCAGTATTGACGGCCGGAGTCTGCTCGGAGCTGCTGCTGGCCTCGTCAGACGCAGCCGATGCGTCCTTCATGCCGCCCACGCCCGAACTGCACAAAGATCAAAGATCAGAAACTAGAGTCTAGTAATCAAACTACAGACTACAGACTTCAGCCCGGTCTTGCCCTTGTCACTTCCACCCTCACGCTGTCAGACACACGACTGGGAGCTCGTAAATAAATCACATCCCGGATTTATGCACTCGCCAAAAAATATATAAAATTTTGGTCTAATCATGTGAGAATTTTAATTCCGTGGATTTATTGGCGCCAAATTCAAATTTGAATTATTCTCAACCTGGATCCGCAGTCGCTGGTGTCGTGGAGGTGGGCGGGCGGCGGAGAAGCGATGGACGATGTGACGCCCGAGTCCATCTGGAAGGAAGCAGGCAATTAGGACGGGAGATCAAAGTTCAAAGATCAGAGATCACATCAATCGATACAATTGACTCAAGAACGATGGACTTGATGGAATTAACAATAAGTTGCTAGGAGGTACTACGAAAATTTCTGATTAGCTTAGGTGATTACCAAGTTCTAGAATACCAAGTTCGGATGCATTCAAAGAGTTCAAAAGAGACGGTAATCGATGGTCTAGCAAGCGAGTCAAAGCGATTCAATACCAAGTCCCAGATGGTCGAAAGAAGGACTGGTCATCCAATAGCAAAAAGCCGTCACCTCCCTTCCCTCCTCTGTCGCTCGACTCTTTGCCACGTTAGAAAACGTGTCGTTCCCCATCTGTGTGCCATTTTTGTGCACATTTCTTGCCAATCGAAGCCATTGAACCATGGTTCCTCCCTTTTCTCCTTTTTTTCAATCATACATATTTTTCGAGGCATTTCTCAGAACCAAAATAGAAAACAAGATAAGCCAAAAAAAGTTTGCGTGTTTTACGCCCACAATCGTCCCTACAAACGTTCGCGACATTTTCTCGCTTTTTGTTGCACGTGAAGTCTAGACGCCAGTAAGAATTGTAAAGTCAGACAAATCACGTAGGATAAATTTGAACATTTTTCGCAAACCTGCTGTTCGACGAGAATGGAGGGCGGCGGAGGATGCTGAGCGATCATCGTTGCACCATTCGCCTTAATTAATTTATTTGATTTAATTAATTTAAATGAGCTAAAAACAATTAAATAGCGTAATGGACGCGAAACACGCAACATTTTCTCTAGAGAATAGGAGGAAGAAGACGAGGGGGGGAATTGATTCTTGGACGAAACGACAACGTCAGAAATGTCACACAGCGACAGCGTTCTCCGATCTCTCCGCACTCTCTCACTTTTCCGTGCTCTCTAACCGCTGTCTCGCACGCTCGCACAAGTCCCAGTGAGACAGATGGACGGATGGACGGTAGTGATGAAGCAGAGTAAAAGGAGGAACGTATGTCCTTCTGGAAGCTATTAATTCATGATTATTCAAGGAGAAATTGAGAGGGATAGGCAAGGAGACCGTTGCCCGGAGCACTCATGTTGATTCAATAGAGACTAAGGATTCCAATCCAAAACACAATATGTATTAAAAAAATCTAATAATTGATCATTGGAATTGATCATACATCTCAAATAACGATGCAGTAATGGATAAGCGTTTCGGGGTTCCACACACATTATGGAATAAGCTCAAACACCATGAGCGGTCACGGCTAAGGAGCGAGAGGTTTATCCGGCTTGAAAGACAACAACAAGTATCGATGCCCTGAGGCGTTCTCTTGCTCTCTCTCTCTCTCTCCTTCCCCCTCCCCCTAAGAGCTCCAGAAGGCAGATGAGGCGGGGGATCGATAGAAGGCCAACAACGGCAGACAGGCAAAGAGACACTGAACAGAGACTCTCTTCATCTCACACACTCTCTTGCCTCTCTTGGCCGCTGAGAGGTAAGGTGAAAAGAAGAGACGATTGCCAATACTCCTTCTGTCTAATAGGTATTTTGCAATGACGAGAGGCATAAAACACACTCGACTTGCCTATGCATGGCGTCATTTACTACTCTAGAGGGCCCGAGAGTGGGGCCAAAGGGTTCCAGCGAAGGAATTGGCATTTACATTGTTCTACGCTGCTACACCAGCTTTAATCAGAGGAGTCACGTGATAGAAAACGCGGCGGAATTTCCCACGGGAGGAAATGGGGGGAGGGGCGACTAGAACACTTGAAGCTCTAGTAGCTAGCGATGACGTCGCTTCCTACCCCCTCTTTCGCGTTTTCTTGTTTTCGAGAACCCAGCGCGAAAAAACGAGCGGAAACGGGAAGGCACAAGCATCGGGAAGAGAGAAAGAGAGTTGGGGCTCCTCTTCTAATTGGTATGGATGGACTACTGACTTTCGGCCTTTGGCCTGGTCCGAGGGGGGGCAAATATGTTTTCAAGCGATTTCAAGATTAATCGCATGATTCGAAGCGGTGAATAAGCTCAGAAACCGCCTTGAGCCGTGTTCCTAGTATAATCCTGGAGTAGATGAAGCTGCGCTGCAAGAAAGTGGCTTTCTTAGGGGGCGGCAGGCGATATAGCGGGGGAAAATGAGAGTGACGAGAAAGGGGAAGGGAAGTCAAGACTAGTATGGCAAATATGCCCCGAGGCGAGAGAGAGATAGAGAATAGCCACGTGCGGTTTCTAGGAATGGGTGAGAAAAGCGGGTCAGTGGTGACTCTACGAGTGAGGTAATCCTCGCCTCAACGCTCGGTTCTGAGACTCTCTGACAGTGAGAGAGGTAGTTTGGCCTTAGATAACCTCTCGATGAAGATATCGTGTGGCCAAAGCAACAAGGCTATACGATAGAACCAGAATATAAGTGTTGGAAAAATAAAATCGATCGATAACGGGAAACAGTAGAGTATTCGAGAAGTGAGTGTCTGGTTTTCCCTATCCGAATCGAAAACACGAGGCAAATCCGTGTGCTGATTTATATACGCGAACTTCAATAGGGCGACGAGAGAGCAGACGGAATGGAGAGGGCGGGCAGAGAAGCAGAGAGAAGAACGGGAGCGACAGATTTTGGCACTTTTTCGCTCTCGAAAATAATAAATATTTAAAAATGAGGGAAACGTAGGGCTCAGAGTAGAGTGAATGCAGACTAGAGACGGAGATGGAAGAGGAAATGAAGTGGTGGGTGCAAATGGCATTAGTATGGTCAGGGTGGTAATAGGGTGGCCGGTTCGAAGATCTCTTTTTTGTACCGTTAGCGACTATAATGAAAAGGAGGCTTTGAATCACGGCTTGTGCAGCCGAATCCGGGGGGCTACTATTGAAGAGCAACTGTGAAAAATAAAGAAATTAGAAACGAAGAAGGAAGATTCAGCTGATTCATTGGTCTTTTCTGGCTGAAAAAAAAGATCTTTCAAGAACGAAATAGGCCATAAATGCGCGAATAATCGTGCAAGAACTATTGGAAAATATTTATGTTTGGAGTCCGTCATTCATCGTCAAACAACGCAATGGAAAAGCGGCAACGAAGGAAGGAAGAGGAACAGTTTAACGCTCTCCATTCTACCTTTTCACTCGACAGTCAGAGTAAGCTAGAGATCATGGAAATATGAGAGAGTCAGAGAAGAGGAGGAAACTACATCTTTCCATCTCTTCCCCATCCTCCAAACCCGTTTCACCTCCTCCTCCTCGCTTGTAAGCGTACCCAATAATAACAACAAAGAGAGGAGAGGAGGGAAGATAGATCAGAATCGATTGATGGGTGTAAGGAACAGTAAATCGATCGAGTAAGTCAATATTAACCATCAAATGACGATTTATCAATCCAAGAAGTACTTCATGCAAGGCTTAAGAGGTCAAGAAGGAGATAGATTCCAGAAAATCGTGTTTTGTGGAAAATATATAAAAATACTGCAAGGAAATAGTAAAGAGAGCAGAATTTGCTAAAGGTATAGAGTACATCAGGAAAGAGAAGAGGTCAAGAAGAGGACAAAATATGATCCTGGGCTGTTTAGACATTAGCAATCGCCTGACAGCCCATCACTTAACTCGGTCTAATCTAAACTGTGCGCTCTCGTATCCGGTCACTCTCCACTCTACCTCATTGTTTATTGGAATGATCAGAGGGGAGAGGGAGGGGAGGGAGTAGATGGAACGAGAGAGATAGATAGACTCCTAGATAGAATCAGAGATAGATAGAATCACTCCCTCACGCCGCATTGATTGATTCTGATGAGGCAGAGGGGAGGAGGGAGGTGAAGGGGGGGGGAGGAGGGAGGTGAAGGGGGGAGGGGGAGGTGGTGCGTGGAGCAAAGGGAGAGAGAGGGTGAGGGCAAATAGCCCCTCAAGGGGGACCCTTCCATACCGTTCCCCTTACCTTTCTTGTGCGCTCGCTTCTCTCTCTTCCATCTCTCTCTCTCTCTCTCTCTAGTTTAACTCCCCCTCTTTTCTCTGAGCGAGCCAGTGAGGGGGTACTATTCAACTGGACTGTGTCCTAAGGAGGATGGAGTGGAGGAGGGTAGATTGGATGGGAGGAGGAAGGTAGGGGAGAGGATGAGTCAGCGAGAGTGCAGAACACATAACGGATTGATCTATGGAGGTCAGACAGGGGTCAGTGAGAGGGGACAAACTTTACAACGAGTTGTCAGCTAGACTCTATGCAACATTTCGTGTGCTTTGCACTAGCATAAGATTTTTCGAAAATCGGTGAGAAGCCATGCAAAAGCATTGAGAGCGCGTCGCAAAACATTCGCTTCGCTAATCCCGAATTCAAAGGGCGTATCGCATGAAATATTCGCGGGGCATTCATTGGAAAAGCATCGAATGAGCAGAGAGAAGGGGGGGGAAGAGGGGGAAGGGCTCCAAAATATATACTAGTATAGTGTCAATGCCGCTCGCTCTCCCCTTCTCTCCTCTCTCTTTTAGTGGATGGGATGGGGCAGCAGAGAGAAAGAGAATTGCGGTGGGAAATCGGAAGAGAGGGAATGCAACAGGCACCCTTTCGAAATTATGAAGCGTGCGAAATAACCGGCGACGAGAGAGCACGGGAAATCGATAGAGAGCACCCGAGAAAGTGGTGACCATTTCTGTACAGAGAATGAGCCAGCGCGCGTCTGAATAGGAGGGGGACAGGGGGGTATTGTATTGTGGTATAGTCGGGAGGGAAGGGGAGCGAGACGGGGGATCAATAGCCGTAGGGGAGGAGGGGGAGGGAGGGAGGAGGAGGCGAAAAAAAACGAAGAGAAGGAGGAAGAGGAAGAGGAACGGAAGGAGAAGGAAGCCCCTCGGTAGTGTGGTGTTGTTGTGGTCAATGCTGTGGCGAATAAAGATCGGAATGGCTTGATTCTTTGTCTAATTCTTCTGACCACCGCCCAGAGAATTGGCTCTTGATCTTTGATCTCTAACAGGAACGAAATGTGGAATGGCTCGTCAGCAAAAGCGAGAGAGTTGTGCGAAGCGCGTTCTAGTGGTCAGTCGGGGGGAGGGGGGGGGGTGAAAGGGAGGAGTTTAAAGTGTGGCCAGTAGCCCTTCCTTATTGCAGAGAGAAGAGAGAGGAAGTTCAAAGTGATTTCCAGTTCTCCAAAGTGAGGGCTCATAACTGGAGCTCATTTGGTGAAATTCATTCCGGATTTTCAACAAGAATAACAAGGAGAAATCGATAAGGAAAATTTGGTCTCTAAGCCAATGAAATTCCATGAATTGAATTCAGTTCAAACGGTTGGATGAAACCAGGAGAGAAGTTTAGACCTACGTGTTGTAACTCGCTTATGCTGACGAGGCATTTGATTCGGGGTTCCCTCCATCAAATCTCAAACTATCAAAATAGAGTCTAGGCCAGAGATCAGAGATCAAACTACAGGCTCCAATCAACAGAAAGGGAGCTGCAACCCACGTGCTCTTCTCCGATCGCTCACTCATTCATTCGCTTATCTTATCTAATCAATCAGAACGGAGAAAGGAACGAGGAATGCTATCTATCGGGTGTAGGAAGGGAAGGGAAGGAACAACCTGCATGGAAGGATCGGAAATAGATGAGATTGTTTTTTGTTGTTCTGAGTCATTGACTGAAGTTCCTTCGCTATCACTAATGTAATTGATTGGATAACAAATGTTATTCCTCAAGACAAATCGGATCCAATTTAACAAATAATTTTACAAATTCAAAGTGGTTGTATGAGAGTGTACGGCCATCAAGCATCTCAAGTTCACTGTAGTCTCAATCTCGAAGTTATTTCAAGCCTCGGACCATTAAAATACGGGCCTTAATGACCTTTCACCCATGAATCACAGAAGACGAGACCTATTAGAGATACTTCATCTCAAATTTACAAGCAATGTACCGGGAAAGTTCAGCTTTTCGAGACTATTCGCATACCTTATTTGCACCATTTCTCCACATACTAATTGGGAAAACTGGAGAAGTTGCAAACTTCGCCGGGCCATTGCCAATTAGAGACTTCTCGTCTCTCAAATTCACACACTCTCTCGCCTGCCAGAGAAATGACGTTTCATTGGCGAGAGAGCACGGGAAACGGAGAGAGCGGTCAGAGGTTTTGCCGACCGTCGAGAGATCAGGGGAAAGGGGGAGGGTGTCGAGAGAGAGAGAGAAAGAGAGTGCGTCACTCACCCGCGCAAATTTCCTTATCAACGGGGCGGAATATTCGTAAAACGTGCAGTTTGGCATGCAAAAAAACGTATTTTTTGGGGTCAAAACTCACCTATTTTCACGGTTATACAGCCCAGAATAAATCTAAACAAATAAAAGGCAAGGAACGAAAGGGTTGATCGAGCGGCACTCGTGCAATGATCCCAGCGATAGATAGGGAGAGGTGGGAGGGGGGGACGGAGGGGGGAGGAGAGGTCAGCGAGAGAAAAACAGAGAGAGAGAGAGAGAGAGAGAAAAGAGGCTGTGATCCCGATACATGTATAACTAAGCGAACAACTCTAACTCTGTCTACTCTCTCTGGATTTAGTGGGGGAAGCATGACCCAGTTAGGCGGTGGAATGGTCAGGGGAGGGGGCGAAGGAGAGAGACGAGCGAAATAGCGCTAGAGTAAAGAGGGAGGGACAACCAACCAACCCAAACATGGGGCCCCTCGAGGAGCCGAAAAGCGAGTGAAAGAGTATAACTAGAATCTAGCCACCCCCTGAGGGGCGGAGAAGAAGGGGGGAACCCTTGAGCAAACACAATCGATAATCGATCGCGCGCTACCGTACCCCTACTGTATGTCGTAATTCATCGGCAAAATAGCCCCAGGGCAGCCCGTATCTGACGTCAGTCTCTCTAGAAGGGGGCTGGAGGCAGGAGGAGGGGGGGGGGGAGGCGAGAGGGCAAGAGAGAGCTCCGCCCACAATCTCCCTTCCCGATGGCTATTTTCTGAGTCTGTCGTCACTTCTCTAGAGAGAGAGAGGGGCTCTAGAAACTGCGTGGTAAACAGAACCCGAGTCTTCTCCCGCGCGGCGAATGGTAATAGCGGATATTACCGCACTTGCAGATACCAAGAATATGCATGCGCAGGGATACATAGCAAGGCTGCTGCCGCAATGGCGAAAATGTGGATGGGTCGATGCGAAATTACGCTAGATAAAGAAAGTAATGGAATGTTGCAATCGTTGATTATGCTAAATTAAAGGAAAAAATATACGTCGTTGCATACCAGAAACAGGTGCAAAATGAACATTAAAGCCGGTTATTATCGCAGCTAGATATTATTAATATATATGGAATGCGTAAATGGCAATACGGCTTGTGGTATTTCTCCGGAGGCTGGAACGGGATGAAAAGTTCGCATAATCACACCATTTTCATGACTACTACCAATAAGACAAGTAAAGTGAAGTAGTAACGATTGGGCGATAACTCCAACTGAACGGGGTTTCCTCTCCTCCCCTTCTAAAGCCACGGGCAGACAAAACAAGAGCGAGAGCCGAGTCGAACAAAGCCATTCGAGCGGAGGGGGGGGAGGAAGGAAAAGCGGAGGAGGAGGGTGGAGGAAAGGGGGCGGGGCTTATGCACGACATTCAGGCAAGTCGACATTACTGGTATTGCACGGGGCTGAGTCAGAAGCCGACTGCAGCAGATTGTTGCTAATTCCAGAAAGAGCGGAATGAGGAGGAGGGGGCGGAACGGATAAATAAGTGATGAGGGCGGGTGGATAGGCAGCACAACAATGGGGGACAGTACGACGAATACCCAAGGCAAGGACAACGAAATACAAAAGGATTGCACTTTATCTTAAGTATTATTTATTATTTATGCAATACATTAATCACGCACAATGTTTTTTGTATCATCATTGAGATCGCATTAAAACCGGGAAAGTCATGGAAGAGCAGTGCTGGCTACAGTTGGTCTTGGGTCATCACACGCCAAACTAGAGTCTAGGCGAGAGAGATCAGAGATCAAAGATCAAACTAAACAATCTCAATGTACTCAATCGGGATGCGCCCTCGCACGCCGGCTCGTTCGGCCATCACAAAGTCCTCGTCCATTCCGGGCAGGCGATACACGATTATCACCTAGACAAAGATCAAAGATCAAGTTCCAATCGATAATCGTAGCTTCCGTAATCCAATGACCGATCTACCGTAGTCCCCAGTTATCGATTGCCTACCATACCTCATTGAGTCGGACGCTCAGCTCATCGCGTAGCACTGCATCGTAGTCCATGATCACGCGCGCCTCAAAAATCAAAGATCAAAAAAATAAAGATCAAAGATCAAACCTGCTTCGTGCCTCCATCCGATAGCGCTGAGTAAATGCCGGTGAGTGATTTCTTCTGCAAAGATCAAAGATCAAAGATCCTCAAAAATTCTTCTATTCTTGCTTGTCGCATAAATGTTTTATTCATTCTCCGGCAATGTTTTACGCTGCTTTCTTTCTATTCTCTCCCGCTACTTTTACTGCTATCATTTGTTGCTTTCCTTTCCTCTCCTCTGTGGCCTACCTTCCCTTCAATGCATGCACAAAGATCAAAGATCAAGTTCTAATCGATACAATTAGCTACCGTTATCCAATCGATAGATTACCGACTGGTCTGGTCAGTGAATGCAAAAGAATAGTTATACCTTCTCTCCATTCTGTTCCTTCATCACATCTACTACCGTAGTCGTTACCGTAGCCCCTCGGAACGATAGCGTTCTGTAATTACCGTACTCTGCTGTGCGATCGCATACTAACTTCTCATAATTTATTCACATTAATTATGCTACTGTACACCACAATCTCTCAAAATGCATAGATAACAGCAGATGATCAATAATTTAGTGGGGGGGGGATACCGTATACAAATTGCAATCTTCTACAATAATATTTTTCTGGCACAACATCGATAGGGAGGGGAGAAAATCGATGTACAGTGTCCTCTAGCAGCGGGGCGGGAGATTACGGTAAGAGTTGATGGCAGGGGTCGGGCAGAGGCTGGCGCAGCGTCTCACCACGAAAACTACCGTAATCGGACTGGGAATCAAACCGAAAAAATATCAAAATATCTAGCAATCGATATATAACGAGCAAGAACATACGCAAGTGACAAAGACGATCAATCAATATATTGGGTTAGGCAGGGCAGGCTACATACTACACACAATTATCGTGGTAGGACTCGGGAGTTGCGAGGGGGTACGGTGTCGAGTAGTCGTCGATCGATACTCGTCCCATTTGTCGCTCACAAGGGCGCGGCGCTGCAAAGAAACACGGCTACCGTAATCCACGAGACTACCGTAACCCGGAGAAGGAGGGGACCATCACTACTACTGCACGTTATCGCCCTCGCAATCAATCTCGCGTGCACTACTACAGAACGAAAAATCGGTGGTGGTGTGGTGTGGGGCGATTTGTCAAACGTCGCCTCCGATAGCGCACGCACACTCACCCGGACAGGTCGCGCTGCAGGTCGGCCAGAGACTGGTGCGCCTGCGCGTAGAACGAGAGCTGCGCCTCGACAAAGTCACGGATGCACTTGAGCTGGTTGTTCTGCAACGAAAGTTCATTTTGGTATTTGTCGGCTACCGTACTCCTCAGGACACCTCTATCATGAGAACATTTATTTTTTCTGGCTACTTTGTGATCTAATCATGAATCTGACCCGTCGGACTACTCAGCTCCACCTCTAACGGTTTACGATAGTCGACTTAGCGGCCGTCGTCACTTACATGGGCTGTCTGGATGCCCTCCAGCAGCAGCTTCGTGATCTCGGTCTGCTTGTCGAATTCGGCTTGCGCCACGCGCACCTCTGCCTCGGCCTGCAACAAAGATCAAATATCAACTTTTTCATAACTCCTTTCCCATACATTACACACCACGCCATCGATCTGTCATTTCCGAAAGCTCGCCCGTCCCAATTTCTCATTAGAGTGGGCGCGAGCGAAGAAGGAAAGGGATGATGTCAGTCTGAAGTCTTCCCCCTCTTCTTCTCTCTTTCACTCTCTCTCTCCCTGTCCCTCACGTCACTGTTCCCTTTTCTGCTACTAGCGTTCACTCTATCCCCTCCTTTCTCCCTCTAGCACACCAACACGATATAACTCGAGGAATGGGGGGCCCGAGGAGCAGTCACAACATATACTATCACAATATCTAACACCAAGCACTTCTAAACATCGAAATTCCTCCTCCTATGGTATCCTTGAAGCTACAGTAGCCTCACTATCGTAATATTTCAGAATCGTTCGCATCGGATGACGCTAGATTATCGAATCTTGAGAGCGGAGAGGGGGGATGCAGCAACTTCCTGGTCCGTCTTCCTTTCTCCTCATCGTTTCTCTCGTCATTCATTCGGATAGTTGTGCATGTCTTTCTCTCTTCTTCTTTCGCCCGCAGCAATCTACAAGATTGTTCGGAGTGGACATGATCCCCTTTCAATCTCTAGGCCCATGCTCCATCGGCATCCAGAGAGGGCAAGGGATTGCTGTTTCCGAGAGGGCAACTCGTGTAGGAGGGGGCACTTTGAAGCCCCCGGCCGATTCGTGCCCGATCGCATTATGGAAGCGAATGAGTGCCACGTTCAGATATGGAAAGTTTGATGGCTTTCTACGGCGAAATGGCAGAAAGAAGAGACGTTTTCCCCAGAGGGGAACGAACAACTATACAATTGATGAAGAAAATGCCGGCCACATGGTAATCGGTGCTATTTCTGTCATCAATTAGACATTTACAGCTGCGTTGTGCGATTATTACACTGTAAGGAGATCAGCGATTGCGTTGATAGCCATGCTCTTCTGGTTTTGTGATCCACCAAAGTTCAGAAGCATCTAATAGAGCAAACACTCTTACGTCGATGACCTCAAAAAAGCTGCCTCAAAAAAGGGAAGCAGACTTGACGTGGCTCTCCTCTTATTCATTCCCTCCTCTGTCCCATCTCACATGCCTTGACAGGAGATATCTATAGGCAATTGTGACGTCGTCGTCGGCAACGAACGTATGAAACTGAATAGGATAAGTGAAGAGAGAGAGACGAGAAGGGAGTCGAGGGGTCGTCGAAGGGCACCATCAACACAACAGCCGAATCACAAACGCGCACCACCGAACCACGAGGCTACCGTACACCAACGACACAACGGTCATACTGTACCTGCTCTATGGTTAGACCGCCGACCGGCTTTGCGCCGCCCTTTAATGAAATTGGTTACTCTACTCATGGTTCTCCTATTTTCCGGTATTTTACTCTCCGGTTCTCCGTTTATTCTCGTAACCCATTTCATATTGTATGCGCTATTTTTGGTATATTGTAATTTCCGCCGGCTAAATTATTGTTTACGGCACAGCGCGCGAGCCGACTGGCCGATTGTGGTCGGCCAATTTTGTATCGTGGCGCGCAATCGGCCGAATTAATCACATTCTCTCCCTCGCTTGTTAGATTCCGCATCAATTCTGGGGGGCTGAATCCGGAAGTCGGGGAAAGGATGAGTGGGGGAGGATGAGATGGTTTGTGTATCTTCTTCCCTTCGATACAGCCATTTACTATAGCGGCACTTGTCTAGACTCGACTGGGCTGTGTCTGACGAATGAGCGCGCCCACTAATTGTATGCGCCATTCTCGGCAGCAGATATACGAGTGTCGATAAAGATGAGTCATTCAGAGGCCTCGAATGTCACAGACATCCAACTTCTCATCACGACGATGGATCTCCACGTCCTTTGCTCATTAGACAAAATTTTCTGCCCATTTTCCTCCTCCTTTTTTTTATGCGAGTGAGCCTCAGGCTCGATTATACTCGGCTAATATTCATGAGGTGGTGGGAGAGAATGAACGGATAATGGAAGCGGGGAGGAGGGAAAAATTGATGAAGAAGAAGGGGAGAAAAAATAGATGACCAATGGTCTGTATAGTCGAGGGATCTTTTTCTCTCCCTATAGATCTCGCAGGCTATGGTGGTTGGGGGGAAATGAAATGAGCAAGAAGGGTAAATATTCTGGGCATTGTACAATTTTGGACGTGAACAGTGAGCATTCGACGTAAACTTACACGTTTTCAAGCGCTTAAGAGCCGCAATTTAGGCACGTCACTTCCCGGAATTTGAGCGTGACTTCTAGGTCAAAATCACACTTACACTATCTTCGTAATCATCCTTGAAATACACATCTCAAAGGCAATATTCGTGAAATTTTAAAGGTTGGAAATGCTTTTTAACCTATGTCCTGTTCGTCTTTTAACTTAAAAAAAAAGAAAAATGTGGTTAGCAAAAATTGTTATATCATTAGAGAACGACGGCGAAAAAACGTGGGAGGTGTTGGTTGACGTCTATTTTCGCTGCATGCCGAACAATACAATCTGTTAAACAGTCAACGTCGATGACGTCGTCTGGGGGCTGTGCTACTCTCCAGATTTAATTAATGTCAGCTTGAAGCCGAGAGGTCGTAAATTACACCCACTATGCCGAATTGAGCGATGGATATTAGTGCGGACGTATCAAACAACATTTTGTAAACAATAAATCAACATTTTTTCAAAGATATTTTGTATTCAAAACCCTCTGCAGTCAATAATCGTCGATGATGTCGCATAGGGGCTCAATTACCCCCCACTCTCTCGCCACGTCACTTCTTACAATGTCAGCATGACTGAAATCGGTGAAGACGTTGCACTAGAAAGAATGCGAAATGACAGCATGTGGGCGAGAGAATGACCACAGTTTGGCCGTGGGAAAAAATATTATTTTCATTATTTCAAAAATAAAAATTGGAAATCAAACCCCATGAAAACCTTGCGCGTTTGTCGTATTTTTTCGGAAAACGTAATTTTTTTAGAAACTAAGAGCCTGAATGCCACTCATGATTTTGCCCCATATTATAATATTTCTTACTTATTTATTATATTTTACTTAAAAAAAATACTAAACGTACCGCCTGAATGCCATCGGCCTGCTTGGCCTTTCTCAGCCTGCTCTTACACGCGTCCAGATCGAGTCTCTTCGCGTGCAGCACCTTACGCTCCTTCTGCAATGTATAAAATTAATTTTAAAAAAAAATTATTTTAAATAAATACTTCTCAATCTACCACTACGAAACGGAAAAGAAAGATCACAAACATTTTAATCAATATTTCGAAATGTGTTAGCAACTACGACTTATTTAAATCTTGAAATTATATTGCTGTGAATATTCCAAAATGAGTGAGTAACTATGACTGATTCTATTCAATCTTGAAGGTGAATTAAAATCGATAAAATGAATAGTATATACCTGGATGGTCTTCATGTCTCCGTCGAGAAAGCGCTTGATCGGCAGCAACGTCTGCTGTGCTGCCTGACCTGACAAATCCATCGATAATTAAATGACTACCTTAATCGTCGCGATGGAACCCCAAACATCCAGTATGGATGATTCAGGTCAAATGATCGATAATTCACTACCGTAATCAATCGATAATTCACTACCGTAATCGATCGATAACTGACTACCGTAATCGATCGATAATTCACTACCGTAATCGATCGATAATTAACAACCGTAATCTTCGTCATAGGACCCCAAACATCCAGGACAATTGATCGATAAACACCGTAGACAACCGCAATTGCCGTAATCGTGGACACGGGACCAATATATATCGATCAATAACTTAATGACCGTAATGACCAAGCCTAACCAACACCACCGATAGATAATGTTGATCGATACAGCTACCGTACCCCAAAATTCATACCACCGTACCGACAAGTTCGCGTTCGTGCTGGCCGAGCTTCTGCTGCGTTGCGGCTACTTTGAGCAGAGCACTGCCTGCAAACAAATCAATAATCCTGTTTATCTATTTTAACCCCAGGCATTCCATTCCGCGCGATTCCACTTCATCTCCCTCAACAGGTAGTATACATCTCCCACGGGGGAATAGATGCCTTTGTTCCTCCCTTCCTTCTCCCCTTATTTTTTGGCCGACTCTCGTTCCTGCTCCTCCTCTTAACCATTCTTCTTTTTTTCTCCCGAGCACTCTCTCGATTTCACCTGCTCTCTCGCTCGCTCAGCTTCTATACGAAAATGGGCATTTTCGTGTGAGCGAGACGAACGAGTCGGGAAGAGGAATGAGTCGAGCGAGGGAAGAATGAGAGGGATCGAAAAATCGCGCACATGGTCGCTTATGAATCATAAATTGCACAGCTCCTCGCTCACATGATTGAAGATTACAACAAAGGCTCTTATGAAATCGGCCAATCGTCAGAATTTCATAATTGACAGTTATTAATACGATTTTGATCGAAGATAATTATTAAATATAATAATTAATTAAGTAATTAACGAACCATAGGGAGTGGCTGAGCCGAATTCCTCTCCCGCCTCACTCATAGCCGTAGCAAGTGTCTCCAAGTTGTTCATTCGGCTGCCTGAACGAGTTAATTGCATCTAGTTATAGTTAATTAACCAAGAAGGCAATAAGAGCAATGGTAAATACAGCAATATTGTAATTAAATAATGATAGAATATAAAATCTGACCCTCCTTTCGCAGCTCGAGTTTCTCGTAGAAGACATCCTCCATGCGAACAGCTGAATAAATTATTAAAAATATGAAAATGAAATGTATAAACACGATCAAATCAATGGGAAAGCAGTGTAATGCAAAATAGCCCAACTTTTCGTCCCAATGTCTAATATTTTAAGTTTACAATTTTTTCCCTGAAATTTAGCGAAACGAACTGGGATTCGGCTGCAGGTAGCTCTCAATGCAGGACAGCAACTGGCGCGTGTGGTTCTCCGTCTTGTCCGCACGCTGAATTGCAATTTAAAAAAATTTAAATAATGAAAAAGTGGGAAAATGTTCTAAAAATGGCTAAAACTGCCTTAAAAAAAACTTATTGTTAGAATAATTCAAATAGATATAAACTAACCTGCAAGAGGGCTTCAAAGTGCGGGTCGAGCTCCGTCTTCTCTCCCTTGAGGAACGTTTCCTCCGTGTACTGCAATAACCGCACATTTTAAAAAACCACAAATATTCCCTTTTACATTAAAGGCACTTTTTACTTTAGTGCCCAAATGCCACGCTCTAACTAGTTGGTAGCGAGAAATGATACTTCGAGCGATCGAATGAGCGAGAAATAAATTAGTCATCTACATTTAGGCATTAAAATAAATAAGTGCCAAAGTAAGAATATAACTCGACGAACCTGTTTGGCTCTGTTGAACAGGCCGGTGGCATCACTGGCCAGCTTTTTGAAGTTGAAATCCATAATGGAGAAGAGGAGCGAGCTATCGACTTCTTGGACTGCTGCCTGCCTGCTCGACTCACGCTCTTTCACCAAATCCCTAGCGAATACGGGGCGACTGACGAGAGGCCGCCTGCAAACACGATTATCAAGGCGCAAGATTGGCGATGGGGGAGAATGCAGTAGTGTGACGAAATAACAAGAAAAGAGACTCGAGGCGAGGCGCGAGCACAACTAATAAAGGAGAGCGGAAACACACAACGACGTCGAAGAGGCTTGAAGCGAGCGAGGGGGGAGAAAGTAAATATCTGGAATCGATAGAGAAGCAGCAAGGAGGGTGTGCGCGCCCCAGGCAGGAGAGTCGGCTAGGGAGGCAAGGAGGGCCCTTTATAATGGACGATGAAACGTGAAAACACGGATTCTATGTAGGTCAAGAAAGACGAATGCGCACGACGAGCGTGTGATAGGATGGGCGAGATTTCGGGAGAGGCGTCCCGATCACACCACCGAACCATTTACTGACTATAAATATTTTTCAAATTTATTTTTTATACATTTTTTAATCCGTGTTATGCACCGAAAAATTCATTCAGAGCAAATACAATCAATTTTATCATAAGTACCTAGAAAAATAAGAACTTATTTCAATTTGTTGCCTTTGTAACTGTTTGTCATTGATACTAGTCCGAAAAAGTATTGTGAGCCCAAATAAGGCAAAACGATAGGTCTCGGCCGGGATCGTCACCTTTTCTCGGCTACTCACCCTTCCTGCAAAAAGACAGACCGCATCGAGATGAATTTTAGGACGCGACACTCTCGAAATCCTCATACTCATCAGAATTTGTCGAAATGAATATGCAAATGAAAATATTTGATTCGTAGAACTGCTTGACAGAAGGGATGAAGGTAAAATCTGAGCTAACACGATCTATTCAAGATCAGAAATTGTCATCTCCTTTTTGCTTTGCGAAGAGGACCAACCAACAAGAGCATTGAAATCAATGGCTCAAAACCTATCTGGCAAGAACGGAAGTAAAGAAGCGAGCATTTTCCCTACAGTTCGATTCTCTCAGTTTCTTTTCAGATCGAACGACAATTCATTTGATCTCTGGCTCTCTCTATTTCCCACTGTCTCTTGGCAACTCTGACTGGTTTGTGGTTAGATTGAAGAAGCAATTGTGCAATTGTCATTCTCTCGCGCCAGTCAATTAGTAAGCGTCTGGTACTTGTGCATGCAAATTGCGCTTTGCTATCGGCCCATGTAGTATAGTGGTTAGTACTCCACGTTGTGGCCGTGGCGACGCTGGTTCGATTCCAGCCATGGGCAACTCTTTTGATCTTTTTGCTTAAGCTTATGGGTAACGATTTATGAGAGATTATTCGATACGTATATTCCTTTTTGGGGGGTTCAGCGATAGCCTAAAGTGTATGGGTAGAAAGGGGGAATTGATCCAGGGATAGATCAGGGGGGAAGTGGGATACGGGGTATGTTTATCTGATATACTGCACGTTATAAGACGTTCTTGGGTAGGGTAGTCCGGGCACTCTCCGCAGCACGCTGGATCAGTCGGGTTGTCCTGAGAGTGGAAGTTGATCTTTGATCTTTGGTGTTGTCTTACCTTGACGGAAGGGACCACGGCCTTCTTCGTCTGCTTGAGAAAGCTGCGGTCGGGGTTGGACTAGAATAGTTGATCTTTGATCTTTCCTCTGAACTACCGTATACCTTCTTGCCTCTCGATTGCATCGGAAAGCCTGGAGGAGCTTCTCTAAGGCTCGACATGAAGGCAGCATAGACCAAGTGAGTGAGATCATCTTCTTCCTCGTCGTCCTTCGTCGATGACGTCTCCTGATCGGTAGCTGCAGCCTCTTCCTCCTTCTTCAGTTGCTCGCCACTCTTCTTGAAGCGCAGGTTTCCGTAGAGACAATGGCCCACAAATTCGAAGCGCTGCTCCAGACCCTGAAATCGGAATTGTTTATGAAAAAATAAAAACAACAACAATAATAACAACAACAACAACAAACATAGCAATAAGCGACAGTTTCTTCCTTAGTGACCGCGTCCGACATGCAGTAAACTTTGAATCCTTCCTTATGATGCTCCAAGGCCTCATAATCTGCAAAGATCAAAGATCAAGTGACGACCAAAGTTCAACTGCCGACCTGCACAGATTTGAAGAAGATCACACAGCGTCCGGAGGGAGAAATTTGTTTGGGACTGTCGATGTACTCAACCTGAAATGATTTTTAATCTCTGATTATGATTTTTGACCGGATGCTCTACTGGTTTTACCGGAGCAATGTTCCTGGCAGGTTCCCCAGTGGGCGATTGAGCCTAGAAATATGATCTTTGATCTGTGGGTACAGTAGAAACCGATATGTATTGACTCTGTTCGATAGATGATTACTGGAGGTTCGTAGGGCACTCGGTACTTCTTGGCTTTCTTGGGTGGTCGAGTGAACACGGGCATAATTGAGAGTGAACAGCCCGGGAGAAGGAATGATGGAGCGAATGAGGGAACGAATGGAGGAATACTCACGCAAACAGGGAGTGATTTGCATGCAATATTTATTTATTGTTCACTTCAAGACGTCTTTGTCATCGTATCGACCTATCTCATTGAATTAAATAAATAATATTTATATTTCTATTATGATAATTATGATGTTATTGGATGAATATAATGAAGTGGTGTTTATTTCGTTACAATACACCGAATGAAAGCACGACACGGACAGGACAGATATCGATGCAGGCCTAGATCATGGATACGGTAGGGAAGGTTTCGGTAGGGGATGGAGGAAGGGGGAATGTATATGACTCTACGATACGACGATCATGTTTTTCAATATTGAATACGGTAGGAGTCCGGTGGATACGGTAGCTCATGAGATGGCGCATTTGCACTTTGGATCGGCCGGATTGAATGAACCATGGGTATCCTCATCGTGCCATTCCTCCTCATCCTGAAAATGGGAAATTGATCTTTGATCTTTATCTAGACAGTAACCTCGACGGAAGGTACAACGGCCTTCTTCGACTCCTTGGGGAAGCGGCGGTTGGACTAAAATAATTGATCTTTGATCTTTGACCTCTATGAGGAGGAAACCTTTTTGTATGCAGCAGCAGCAGCAGTAATCATCAGATCGAGTTCGCCTCCATCTTCATACTCCATTCCCTGTTCGGCATAAGCAATCTTCCATACAGCCCGCACTTCCCATGCAGTCATGACTCCAAACGGAATGAGTCCCACCATCAAGACCTGTGGTGTATATTTTGAAAAATAACATAATAAATTTTAAAAAAGAAATCGTTGTTTGCGCGTCGCATTCGACGATATCTTAACATTCCAACCAGCTAAATTCATTCAACCTCACGCGATAGATGCACTCTTTCAGTGACCAGAGTAAAGAGAAGAAGGAAGATCCTACCTGCCGCCAGTGAATATCCATGTGATCCATGCCAATCCTGTACATCTCACTAAGAACTTCCTGAGCCTCGACCTGACATCAATATCTTCTGATTACGGTATCATACCAAAAATACAGTAACCTTCACAGCGGAAGTCCCATCCACAACAGTCATCGATTGCAGTGTCTCTTCAATCGCCGCGAGGACCTCCGTCTGACAAAAGTTGATCTTTGATCTCCTGGATGACGTGATCACAATGCGTGAGATCGGGGCTACCTTAATTTCTTGATGCGGGTCGGCATTCCCCGTATTTATCTTGGCACGAGGCTTGTTGGCCTTCTTGGGTGGACGAGTAAACACGGGCATAATGGAAAGGGAACAGCCCGTGAGAAGGATTGATGGAGCGAATGAGGGAATGAATTGAGGAATGGAGGAATACTCACGCAAGATGGGAAGGATTTACATGTAAAATGTATTCGAAAGTTTAATTCAAGTTGATGAAATCTTCGTTGTTCAGGTTTCAATATTGAATATGTGTTGAATATCTTCGGAGCAATTTTTTTACAAAAAAATTTTTAAAAAGGTAAAAAGGTAAAGGTGTATCCACGTCAAGCGATTTTACGTCGTAAGACAACGCTAGGTGAGACCCTCTGGTAAGGCCAGCTGTTAGACGGACTAATGCTTTCTCGGGAATCCTTCAAAAAAAAAATCGCTCAACATGTGTTGCGAAGCCACCCTACTGCAGTGAGAGAGGTAAGTGAGAGTGCCCTGAAACGACTGATTAATCCACTCTATTGAATAGATACGATGGGAATGAAATGAATCTAAAAACAGGTTGAACAAAGACCTTTCTTTTTTATCTTGAATTGCGTAGTAAATAAATATTGCATGCAAATCACTCCCTTCTTGCGTGACTATTCCTCCATTTCTCCATTCGTTCCCCCATTCGATCCATCATTCTTTCTCCCGGGCGGTTCACTCTCAATTATGCCCGTGCTCTCTAAGCCGCTCAAAACGTCAGTCAAGCAGAATACGTCATCGACGAAGGATACTGAAGATGATAACGTGGTAAGCCTTGGTCTTTAATAGTTGGTCGAGGTTTCACCTCGGAGGAAGCAACCACGGCCTTCTTGAACTCTTTGGAAATATCCTTCCAAAAAGATCAAAGATCTCGTTTCAGTGGGAGTACGCCTCCAGCGTCGCAGACATCAAGCACAATGGACAAATCTTTCTCATTACGGACGGATCGAAACCGACTGGTTGGAACTTGATCTTTGATCTTTGATCTCTCATCCTCTTACAGCTCAAGAGATCGCCCGGGCTAAGCGTGTCGGGGGCAAGATCTTCTCGATACGCGGCGGCGTCACTAATGAGACAGTAGCTAGATTTGCCAAGGTTGTTGTTGTTGTTGTTATTGTCTTCGTCAAAACAACAACAAATTCATTGCAGGAGCAGGAGGAGAGCTTGTCCAAGGGAGATCCGACGTTCGCTGAGGCCATGCGAGAGCAGAGGGTGAAGGAGAGGGCAGCATCTACATCCGACTGGAAGGAAGCTCCGAAGATGTCGCCGTCTGCCGAGTTGATCTACGACGCCATCGAGAGGATTCACACTATGTACATGGCCAAGTATAAGGATGATCCTGCCAGTGAGAAGACGTCGTCGACGAAGGATTCTAAAGACGACAAAGTGGTCTGTCTCCGGCTACCATAATCCAGAGATCAAAGATCAAGTCCTTACAGAGTGGTGGCGTTGAGCAGAAGGCGTCATCGACGAAGGACGAAGAGAAGACTACGGTAGCTGACGAGCAGGAGGTACGGTAGGATACTGTACGGAGGAGAGAATACGGTAGACTGGTACAGTAATCCTAAACAAAGATCAAAGATCACCTGTTTCAGGTCAACCCCGGCATCTCTAAAGAGTCCAAGAAGGCCATGGGGGCTTCCTCCGAGGTGAAACCTCGACCAAAGATCAAAGATCAATCTCCATCATGCCAGATCGATCCTCCAATATCGACGGATCTTTCTTCATTCGCAGCTGGTGATTGTCCTGAAGTGGCCAAGGCGAGAATAAATCAAAGATCAAAGATCAATTCGAAATTCTTTTCAGGTTGAGAACGTCAACAATATCGATCAGGTCGATTCTCTCAAGGGTGAATTTCATATTTCATTCGAGTCTGAAGACTCTCCTGATGTTGTCAAGAACACTGATGGATCGGTGAAGGGAGAGGAGGTGAGATCAAAAATCAGATATGAAAAGTACGGTAGATAGATTACGGTAAAAGGTAATAATAAATGGATTGAGTCGATGAGAGAGGGCGAGGCTGAATTGCGCAATGCAATCAACAAGGGAATGAGAAGAGGATTCCTGCTTCCTAAGGAATCAAAGAATGTTAGATTATATTTTAATTGAACTGCAAATATAATATAATACAGGCTCCTGACCCCAAGGAGGTCAATTCCCTCATTTCAAAGTCATTCGAGGCTGGAGACTGTCCCAATGTGACCAATTCCACTTCTACGGTTAGATCTACAGTAATTCCAAACAACGTAACTCCTACCGTAATTAGAGATCAAAGATCACTTTACAGGTCGATCCTCTCCTCTCGAAGGAACTCCATCTTTCTCCTTCCGTTGCCTATGATTATCCTGAATTGACTAAGACCAGAGATGATCCGGTGAATGGGAAAGAGGTAAGGCTTCCATAAAGATCAAAGATCATCTCCCCTTCTCAGGATGAAGAGGAATGGCACGATGAGGATACCCAAGGTTCATTCAATCCGGCCGATCCAAAGTGCAAATGCGCCATCTCATGAGCTACCGTAGCCAAGAAGGACTCATACCGTGCTCAATGATAATCAAATAATCGTCATATACATTTCCCCTTCCCCATTCCCTATCGCACCCATGATTTATACATGGATCGAAATCTCACCATTGGTCTCTTTCGAGCTTTCGCTTGAATTTTGTAATGAATAAACACAGTTATTACGAAGCTTTTCTCACGGTGAAATTATCAATGTCATTCTTTTAATGCCAGTCATGCTAGGTAGTCATGTCGTAAACAGCCAGAAAAAACGATCTTTCACTCTCTCACCTCTTTCACTTCTTCGAGCCAGTCACTACGCAGTTCATTGCCTTTTATTGACTATCTTTTTTTGTTTTAACAAAAAAGGTAACGTGAAAAAAGATCAAAAGAGTTGCCCATGGCTGGAATCGAACCAGCGTCGCCACGGCCACAACGTGGAGTACTAACCACTATACTACATGGGCCGATAGCAGAACGCGATTTGCATGCACAAGTACCAGACGCTCTCTATTTAATTTACTTGCGCGAGTGTTTTCTACTCGCGCTATTGTACATTCACATTCCACGCAACCGCTCACCTCTCTCTCACTTTGTTCGGTTTTGGCATTCTTATTCGTCCCTCAACAATAATTTCAATGGCAGAGAGATAGCGAATTACATAATTGAAGGCTTTTTTTTTACACCAAATGGACTCTGAATTACCCCGTAAAGGCCGATGCTGTTCAAGTCCGCGTTATCTATGCTTTTACAATGTAAAATAAAAGATATTTATAAACAGAAAAGAATCGAAAACAATAACAGATTGAAGCAATTTTCAACAGATATCGAGATCCCATTCATCGAGCACCCGTGTAAAAAGGAAATATCACTTGAATGAGACCAGTATAACGAAAGGGGAATTATAACCGGGAAATAGCACGATGAACAAAGCCGTCAAAAGGTCCACTACAACATGACGTCGTCACCACTGCCCAGATGCGCGTCAATAACGACAATGTCTGGCGCGATTGTGGTGACCGTGCCCGTGCCAGCAGTCGGCGGGCTGCTCCGCTGCTCCGGCGTACGCAGCAACGGCGTCAGCGAGGGCCGCGGATTGTTGATCTGGAAGGAGCCGGTGATTAGGAGAACCGAAAAGTCCGGAGCCAGAACCGGGAATCAGAACTTACGTCCAGGTCCTTCTTGTCGGAGCTCTTCTTGTCAGTGGAACTGGACGACGTGAGGCAGACACGCTTACGAATCGGATACACTTTGCTGCAAACGAAGCCATTTTCAATGGAGCCGTCAAATCTGTACAACCGGAAAATGCTCGAGCCAGGCCACTCACTCAAGTGCGCGCCGGATCTCGCGGTGCTTGTAGTTGTAGCAGAAGGAGGAGGTGATGCCGTGCAGGTGATAGCCAATAGTGATCACCGGCCCAAGATCCATGAAAACGACCTGAAAAACGGTCACATATTAGGGATGTTCGGGGATTTCCTTTCTCTAATATCATCATATCTATTTTCTCCATTCGGAATATGCCGCAGCTCAATATTCCGATACGGATAGGCGGATACACTGCTTGCAAGAAAATCACACGACATATTCCAAATTGTAATGCATCCACTTTCTTTCCATTGTAATGCACTCCGAAATTCGTGGTCCATTTCAAAGATCTAGTGTTGAAAACACCCCACAGCTGCACCTTCCGTGCAATATTCACTATCTATTTCAGCCCCACTCATCCGTGACTTTTCGTATCTTTGGCCCTTCTCCTCCAAATTTCCCATTCATCCAAACGCTCGTAGGCGGGAGATCTATGCACACGAAACTTCATAGCATGAATATTTCATTGCTCCCTCTGACTTTCACACACTTCCTAGCAATGATCACTTGAGAGCATGGGTTTGAATGGAAATTGAGAAGAGCATGACTTCCTAGTATGTACTATATTCTAATTCCAGCTACAGAAAGAACAAAATGAATATATTAGCACATTCTCACCGTAGATCCCCATTTTCAAGAATTTACAATGTTCGTTGAAGAAGAGTCGTGAGTTGGGCCAGTCAACTCTTTCATTCGTGCGTTTTCGTAGGCGTTAGCATACTGATTAGTCTAGTAATCAAGTTTACACCTGTTCGAGCAACGGCCAAATTCATACTTCTGCCCAAGCGAACGTCGAGCATACTACGCAATTCAGTAACTGCATTCTCACCCGACACCTAACTTCAACTTTTAGGTGCAAACATGCACCAAAGACTACTGAATACTGAATTTTGGAAAACACCAGTACACACCATCAGCTGCAACACAGATTACGTAGAAAATGACAGATCTCTCATGCAAAAAAAATGAAATCGCAAATGTGCTCAGCGGAACCACCGTTACCGTACCCGATGCATGAGCATGTCGTAGCCGTACAACATACTGGGTAGCACAGAGAACACCAACACGCAGAAGATTACGGTAATTGTGAGGGAGTTGGCCTGAAATTGAGGGGGTACGGTAGGTTCGGTGGGTCAGATAATCATTTTTTGCCTATCAAGGCTGAAAAAGGGGCGAGCCATCGTCGATAATATCCGAAAGGAACAGTATGTGAAACTATTTTTAGGAATACTGTAGGTTCCTCGGGTCATCTAGTTTACCTGTGCCACGAGATCTTTCATGCCGCGACGCTTGACCGATAGCGGTTGCTTGGCATCGACCTGCAAGTTTCAGAGTAATGATGGTGCCCCGCCGAATTACCGTACCTGTGCGGCGGATGGGACCTCGGGCATCGACTTGCGGATCGACAAGAACTTGATCAGAAAGATGACGTACACGAAGAAGAGTCCGAACCCGTCCATCAGCTGCAATTTCCGTATTCTATTTTATTACGTACCGACAATATTTCAATTCCGATCTTTAAATTAAAGGGAGCATCTAATACCGATAGGATGAGAAAGTAGGCGTGAAACAGGGGGCCGGAAGATGACGTCGATACACAGTGTGTTCGAATCTGAGAAAGACATTTTTAAAAATTTTCATTTTGTTCCCTCTCGTATCCTCTCCCGTAGCTTGTTCCTTTTCGATATTTCTTAATTTTCTTTTTTTTCAAGAAAGTTTGATTTTTTTACAGTGGTTTCTGCACTTCAGTTTCATGTCTGATCCAAATGATGGCGATTTCAGAAAGTGTAAATCTTAAAATGTCCTCCCAACTAAATTATTGAGCTTGCGTGCAGACCAGACGTGAGCTTTCCGGGGTTTCCGCCTTTTCCGTGACTTTTCAAGTCCATACGATCGCCATTTGATGAATGGCTTGTTTTTAGTATATTATACTACCAATTACCAATTTGGTACAGTAATAGCGCACGAAAACCGTGCACAAGCTCAAGCTAGTTATTTTCTATTTATTTTATTATATTTTATTATTTTATTTTAGTTATTTTAAAGCTAGTTATTTTCGCCCTCAAGTCCCTCAAAATCGGAAGTTTATTTCTAGTTGAAATAATGAAGACTATTCGCTTTTCTGAGCGGCGAAAGTCTACGCGGAATGAAGAGACACCAAGGCAGGTATTATTACAATTAGAAATACGAGTCACAATCTCTTCATCTTGCACACTTTTTCCCCTTTTGCCACTCGAAAAGGCACGAAATGAAAAATCACATTTATTATTGCCCTTGAAATGAAACTATAATACCCCTCCAATCCCAGCGTGCATCCCTAATCTTATTCAGTATTCGGCTTGGAAGTGACGAGGTATCATTGAAAGTCAGTTCCTCTTACTGGATTAATTCGCCTTTAGCACGGGGCATCGAGTAAAAGGAAGGATTACTCGGAATACCTCCACTTTAGCACGTATCGTGTTGTGGTGAACGGATCGCTCATTCCTACTCTTCACATATGAGGCTGTTTGCCATAGGTTCAACAAAGGTCGGGAACAGGTAAAAAATCGAAAACTTCAAAAAGTTGGCCCTAGGGGTTATTTTTGACCCTCTACACGATGGTGCACTCGATTTCGCAATATGTCCCCTCCCCGCTCCAGGAGGGGGCACCCCCCATTTTACCCCAAATCGCGTTTTTCGCTTATTATTCCTCGGGAAGTGGTCAAAAATGGCTGAAATCGCACCTATACGACCAGAATTTCGAGCTCTATCTCGTGGTTATGCTGAATAGTCATGATCTGTTTTCGTTTTCGATAAAAAGTCAATTTTTGAACCGAGACTTAGGGTGAGAAAACCCGTCTACAGTAGAAAGAGGACATTCTCCCGATCATTTTGATGTATTGGACTTGGGGTTTGACCTTACATACGGGGGTCTTATGGGGGGTGGAGCGAAACGGGGACACAAAAAATTTCGCGACTACTCCCCGTGTTTGTGCTCATTTTGAAGAGCTCGTTAAACTGAGCATTTTTTGTGTTGGACTTTTTCGTGGAAATGTTTCCTTAGGAAATTACAACCGCTCAAATTCTCCTTTTTCGCGAGAGGTCCGATAATCACTTTTTCGATTGCTGTAACTTCCTAAGGAAACATTTCCACGAAAAAGTCCAACACAAAAAATGCTCAGTTTAACGAGCTCTTCAAAATGAGCACAAACACGGGGAGTAGTCGCGAAATTTTTTGTGTCCCCTTTTCGCTCCACCCCCCATAAGACCCCCGTATGTAAGGTCAAACCCCAAGTCCAATACATCAAAATGATCGGGAGAATGTCCTCTTTCTACTGTAGACGGGTTTTCTCACCCTAAGTCTCGGTTCAAAAATTGACTTTTTCTCGAAAACGAAAACAGATCATGACTATTCAGCATAACCACGAGATAGAGCTCGAAATTCTGGTCGTATAGGTGAGATTTCAGCCATTTTTGACCACTTCCCGAGGAATAATAAGCGAAAAATGCGATTTGGGGTAAAATGGGGGGTGCCCCCTCCTGGAGCGGGGAGGGGACATATTGCGAAATCGAGTGCACCATCGTGTAGAGGGTCAAAAATAACCCCTAGGGACAACTTTTCAGACCTTTCGATTTTTTACCTGTTCCCGACCCCTGTGGAGGCTTGTTGAACCTTAGGCGGACGGCCTCATATATCGTACATCGCGCACATTACCGAACAAACGAACATTTTTTACTTTTTTTACTTTTTTTAAAGTCAGCGAATTCGCATCGAATATTCCTAATTATTGTTTCATATTTTTTGTCCACCCACAATTCCGCGTGATTTTTAAAATTGAACGGTGAAATATTAATTTAAATGGGTGAAAAATTGGAGCCGCATGAGCGAAAAGTGATGCTGGAAGGGTGATTACTGTAGAGCCGGTGTTTAGGCTTTACTTGGAGCCAGCTGCCCCACTTTTCGCCACTTTCGACTCCAATTTTTCACCCATTTAAATAAATATTTCACCGTTCAATTTTAAAAATCACGCGGAATTGTGGGTGAACAAAAAATATGAAACAAAAATTAGGAATATTCGATGCGAATTCGCAGACTTTAATAAAAGTAAAAAATGTAAAAAATGTTCGTTTGTTCGGTAATGTGGGCGATGTACGATATAATTGAGTTTATTGCAGAGAACATTCAATCGACATTTTCACGCATTGTCAAACACTTGAGTTTTGAACATTTGAGTAACTTATTTGGCTCCTAGATACGTTGTAGATCCTAATGGATAAGGCGATGATTAAAAAATGTTAATTTAATATTTTAATAAAGATTTAAATATCGGTACCTGTGATAATCCGTCCTCGAAGATCATGAAGAGTGCATCGGCGATGCTCCAGACTGCACCGAAGGCGCATACTTTCAATGCGTTCTGCAATTAACTTAATCATTAATTAATTTAATTATTTATATAATTAAATCATGTTATTTCTCCTCTTTAGCCATTGTCCAGGTCCTCTTTCGCTTGAATTTGTCAACGTCAACGGACTTTACGACTAATAATTGGAGCTGTAGAGATCCTATAAGGTGTCGCACGCAAGACATAAATGAGGGGAAAGTGATACCTTTTTATGATCACTGAGGAAGAATGTTCTCGGGCGGAATATGGCCAACAGTCTCTCACATGCGATCGATAGTGCGAGAATGGCACGCATTCGATCCAGAGCCATCTCGAAGGCTGAAATAAGTAAATGTAAAGGTAAGTAAAGTTGCTTCCACAATCAAGGCGATTTTGTGGCATGAGACAACCACGATTGGTGGTCTACACACGTAAGGCCAGGGTGAAATAAATGATCGTTGTTGATTTCTTTCACTATCCGACTGCAAATAAACGATGAATTCACTTCAATAATTCAATAAATTCACGATACTTTTTTTTTATTTTCTTCAGTGACAAATGGCTTTTATTGATTCATACAGCCTCTGATATGTCAGAGAAAGGCGAGTGAGCACGTAAAGTGGAGAGAGTTAGACGAGATTCTCACCCGATCCTACGATTATCGTCCATTTCGGGCAGTTGATGTTGTCGTGCACGAAGAGGTTGATGAACGTAGGTATCGAGAAGAATCCTGAAATGATAAATTCAGGATTTGCTTCGTTTTTGGGTATCGCGGTATGATTTTGCATTACGCGAATATTCATGTTATGCTCGATTCACTCTTGATTATTTAATATGGATGTGAAAACATTTTCAACCCTATACACGGATAGATCCGAGGAGAATACGAGAGAACGAGAGAGCGCAGAGAAAAAAAGATATCAGAGAAGAACTCTCTCGAAGTGTAACGCTGTCTCGCGCGAGAACGCACTAAACGTAGGAAAAACTAAAGGCGAACTATAGTATGCGAATACGCTTATTTAACTAAAAAGAGTATTTGCAGACCATAGATCTCATAATTATCGAATTTAATAGTTGGTTGGAGCACATATTCGAAAGCATAACACAGATTTATAATCGAAAAAGCGCGCGCTACTGTGTTTAGTACCTAAAAATTGTGACAGTTAGCGCTTGCGCTGCATAACTTTTTTGCTGCGTAATTCTCCTGCGCATCCTATTCGAATTCACCATTTTGTGTTGTCGGATCCGTTCGTGTATAGTTAACGAATTCGCATCTACCTATTTCTGTCCATTTATGCTAAGCCTGTGTTATTCGCTACCCACCCCCACGATGCACGCAATTTTCGAAAAGCGTGCATTGTTTGTGCGAACCGAGGAGAGTGTTACTATTACTCAAAAAAATTCACCTCTTTTTAGTATTTTTCTTGTTTATGGAAGCGTGAAAGGTGATGTCTCGGAAACAAAAGACACTGAGAATGGATGGGGAGACAACCGGGTATGCAAGGAACTATGACGAAGGCGTACAGCGATTTATTCGCGAGATAAAAATACCGACTGCTGCCTTTGCAGGCAATTGGCTAGGCACAGAATCTTCAATCAAACACAATACGTCTGGTCCCGTTTTTTATGTTGTATTTAGTTCATTGACTCTGCAAGCACAGTCCACTTTCTAGCCACCCAAAAACAATCACTCAACCGCTGGCTTGGAGTGCACACTTTATAGTACAAATTGCGATAACCATGCTTCAATCGACGGAAATGCTTTGACAGTTAAAATTTTATTTCCGCCAGTCTCGTCTGGGCTTAGCCACAGTGCAAGCACGCTTCTTCTCCAGCAAAACATGAATATTCGCGAATTGGCCACTTCCTGCTTGTAAATACCACCATTATTGCTCTCGTGACGGTACAATTCACTCTTGGCACTTCGCATCCACTCCCTCGCGCTTTGTTGACTGAACTGTGGTTTTTGGTGAACTAGAAAATGGACTATTAGCAGGGCATTATACCCGACTTTCCGCGGTCACGAAAGCGTTGTTTGTTATGAAAAAGCGTGCAGAATGGCGAATTTCGTACTCATTAAGGGTTCATTTCAAGGTACACGTCGAGCAAACACATCGATCATTCCATGTCATGCCTGTAAAATATTGGCATTTGCCGATTCCACACCCACTAGATACCGGGGGAAGTTTATCGCTTTTGGGTCGTGTCAATATAGTGTTACTCGTGCTTCCAGGTAAGGTTGTCACGTTACTGTTGAAATATTGTCGCACCACAAAACCGACCTTGCCATGAGAGCGACACACGCTATCGTTAAAGTAACTATAATGGCGAGTGCTGCGAATAATGCCAATTTCACGCATGCGCACTTACAATTAGTGCGTGTGTAAATTAGCGCAAGTTCCTCGTCCTGTGCCCTTGCTATTCCAGTAAGTGGCTCAATGATACTGTGAATGGAATGGGATGTGGGAACTTTGCTCATTCGAGCAATATTTCTGCACTATCAATTCTCGGTAGTCATTGAGACACTCGAGCATAAAGTCGTCTATTAATTTCAGAGCGAGAGACCATGAGAAATGAAGAGACGGCGACAGGAATTCAGAACCAGAACATACCAGTGAGGCAATTGGTCACAGCCATAGCGTAGAATAGATAAAGGTGAGACTTGTTGATGATCTTCGAACAAGCGTGGAAGGCGTACCTGCAATTGGTTCTCGGTTATTCCCAATTTCCGGATTTTCGTATTTCCCTCTTGCTCACAATCTTCGCGGTGTTATCGTGTCATCTTCTAATGCGCAAACACGTAATACGCAAAAACTTTTACAATGGAGGTGCTCCGCTAAATATTCAATATGACAGATACACCTAGACACGAGAGGGCACAAAATCGTGCATCACTCACAACAAATATAAGGGATTATCAGAGATCTTTCAGCGATCCTCTCTCAATTTCGCATGCTGCTTCGCAGGGTGAGAGAAAACGAGAGAGCATAGGAAATGAGGAGAGTCAGAGTATCTCCCGAATTGGATTCGTGTAGTAGCGGGAACCAGATTTCGTACTGCTTACGTATTGCATGTCAAGCAGTTTCTCAATCAGTAGAGCCCAAAAAAGCAGCCGCATCTGCAGTTCACACACACACACTCCTTCCCGAGTTGCGAAAGGGGCTCGCATTTTGAGAAAGTGCAAGGAACATACACTAAGTTCGAGATCTATGGTTCCTACAATCTGATTTTGAGTGATGCTCTTAGATTTGCATTTCGCATTATCATTTATCAGTCAGACAAGCAACGAAATGAGAGAGTTTGAGGATTGGTCTAAATATAGATTCGCTGTCAGTTTTTCGTTCACTGAGACTGAAACTTCTCAGACTGAAATGGAGAAAGGAAGGAAGTCTAATTACAACTTCCTCTGAAAATTGGAGGATTCAGAAGACCAAGTAGAATTTTGCACAAATGTTCTTGATCTCAATACGTTGGAAGCTGGGGTGTGCAAAAATTGTTCCATCTCTCATTTCGCAATGCTCTCTCGACGGTCAAAGAAGCCGAGAGAGCATTGCGAAATGAGAGGTCGAAAAATATTTTGCACATCCCAGGTTGGACGCCTTGCTATTTCGCAATTTCAGCCCGGGCCACTTTCCGAAGCCTTTGAAACGACAACAGCGGTAAAACAACCACAACACCTGTCAAATTGCTCCTAAGCTGTTTACGAAATTGGTCCCGGACCACACCAAGATTGTTAATCAACAGCGTTCGTAGTTGATTTCACTGGACCCTGCCAGCTCATAGTGGCGTTTTAACGCTCGAAAATACCAGGAGAAGAATGCTAACGGGTCCTCAAAGAGTAAACAAATTACCATATTAATCCATTCAGCATAAAGTTTACAATAGCCAGGCCAAAAGCAACCAAATGGACTGCTCGGACGCCCGCATGCCCGTATTTCACCGTGTGCTCCCGCCACGAGTCGTCGAGGACCATGATTTGTGCGCTGAAAAAAATCAGTTTGCGATTCGAGTTGTCGGGTCAAAACTAAGGCTGTCAGGATGAAGATTCTGTCTCTTCAGTCCCCATTCTCTATCACGGTTCGAATGATGAGACAAGGTTTATGCATAATGAGCGGGGCCATATTTATACATAGATGCTACATCTCTGCGATCAGACAGAGCGAAAGATAAGGCGAAATGAGGAGAGCAGGAAGATTGAAAAGGGAAACGATTATCACTTCCTCCCGCAGGAATACGCTCATATGACAGGTATGCAACGGTATCGAAAATATCAAGACGATGTTCAAAATAAACATAACCAAAGACTTATAAAAAGGTACTGGAAATTGGGTTAGTTGACATGAAACATTGTGGGGCTTCCAAGAGGTATTATTTTTAGGGAACGGTCAACGTATTTCATAGAGTTGGCGTAATTTAATTCTTCCTAAGGCGATAAAACTGCTAGATACATGCAGAACGAGTATTACTGTCAATGATTGAGGGTATAGATAACATAAATGCAGGCTTTCCTAGTTATTATTAGCCTAAAATCAGAAATTCGCAAGTTCAGATACGGCTTCTGTGGTAGCTGCGGGAACGTGCGATTCTGCATATAATTTTCAGCTGTCCAAAAATGAGACAGAACAGGAAATTGTTGATGCTTAGACAATTAGCCATCCTAACTCTACTTCGTGCGTCTACATACATATAAATTAGGGATTTAGGATTATTTTACAGCAACCACATTGCATGCGGAATGCAGATAATACGAATGATTGTGTGGGAATAGAAAACGGGGTCATCATTCAAAGAAGAGCCCTAAAACCGTCAAAAATGCGCTGGCGATCATTAGGTGTGAGGGAGTAGTAGGCGGGGCTTGTCGGGAGTACATGCGAGGCCCCGCCCACTTTCATAATCTGGGGACGCGCAACGCGTCTGCTGTAGCAGATGGAAGTATAAGGGAGCAGATGCTTGCACCTTCCCCCGTAAGCTGACTTTGCCCCTCCTAAACCTGGTAAAAAACCACCTGGTAAAAAGCCAGGACGGTAAGGATAATGGAAATGGGGGAGGGCTCCCATCTAAACCCTTCTTGTGAGCCAGACTGCTCACACCTAATGCACTTGCGTTAGTCAGACGAAATGAAGGGAAAACTGACAAATTAACAACTGACCATTGCAAAGATCCAAACATACGGCGGATTAAGCGCTAGGAATGCCGCTCCGAAAACAAGTCATTCAAACTAGGCAAAGGCGCTGGATACGACGACGAAAGAGGGGATACGGGAATGGTCATTGGACATCAAAACCCCGTTTACTCCATCCGTCTGTTCTTGGGAAAGGTCTATGATGCAGGTAAACGTGTGCCACAATAACTCGCTGCAACGGCGTCTGGTACATTATTGTGAGGCCACGCACGGCGTCAATGATGATAAACGAGTAATAATATCTAGTGTGTCGGAGAAGAAAAATCGCCCTGCGAATCTACTAGTATGTCCAGAACAGGGCTGTCAAGGCGAAGAATCCGTCTCCTCATTCCTCATGCTCTCTCGCCGGTCAGACTGTCGAGGTAGCCGACGAGAGGTATTCGTCATTTGGGTGAAGCCACGCAAAGAGACCATAATGGGAAACCGGTAAAAATAGGAATATGGACACCAAAGATTTCGAAAAGTCGAATTTACTAGTTAGCTCGCAAGCTCTTCTCACATTTCTTGCTCAATGAGCTTGAGACATCGACTCGTGTGTTTCGCACTCAATTCCGATGCGTGACTTCAATTCACGACCTGTCACTCCTCTCTTCAATGAATTTCTGACTCACTCTAATTTAACTTCCACTGACACAGAAATTCACGTAATCGTAACACGAGGATGAATGAAGACCAAACGAATCAGAGACCGGACGCCGGAAAAGATACAGCAAAAATAAGGAACTGTGATCCGATGTTCGGACTGTAGAGCTGGAACTAGGAGCAATCATCTCTTTATTTTACGCATTCTCTCACCGGCCAGAATGCCGAGATAGATTGTGAAGTGAAGCACCCGTTTCTTATAATATTTCACAGCTAATGGAGTGCTAAGAACGACTTGTTCAAACACCTAACGAGTTCGTTTGAAAATAATATTCACGGTAAATACCATCACTGAGCACGCATCCTTCAGACTGATTGAGAGCAACGGTACGACTCTCGTCATTTTCCATGCTGTCTAGACTTCAATGACCAAAATAAAGCGTGCAGAACAAAGGCGCGAGACCATTGCACATGATTGTGAGGGAAATGCTCATATTCAGGCGCTACGTGCCATTTCCTGCTTCTGTAGTAGGGTAAGTGCGAGTTTGGCGAGCAATTGGTTTTTGCATTATTCATTTCTTATGAATGCGAGGTGCTATTTGTAGCAAAGCCGCAATACACATGCACACAGTAAACGAACAAAACAATAATGATTTCAGACAGGGTGTAGTGCAGAATGGTACAATTTCTAGCCAGTAACTCCCAGCTATTTTGGCCACTCCACCTGGGTGTACAGCGCCCAGAATAGATCATAATCGCTGTTTCTTAGAGGGACAGTAGAAGGGCTGAGGTCTCGACAATTCAGATGAATTCAAAATGTGGGGAAAGTCATTGCATGGACGTGATTTCAATATGAGTAAGTAGAAAATGAAGACGACAAAGGAGATGAGATATCAAGGAGCAGGTGATTACGGAAAATGAGAAGAGTTCTTCACTCTGACACCGCTAGTTGTAAGCTCTAAGTCGCCACTTCATTTTCACTACTTGCCTATGCATACATTACTGCGCACGTGCAGAATTTCACTAAGAAAATTAGAAGCCATCCTTTAAAAGCGCCCAGAACTTGAGTATTCCCAGAGCAGGAAGCGTTGGGAGGAATAATTCCAGGAGTAAAATTGTAGCAAGAATAATGACGCATGTCTTGCTAGAGGAGACCATCTTTGGTGTCCCGAATCAAGTTGGAATCAAGCACTTTTTGGCTCCCACAAGTTGCCATCAAGCTTGATTCCAACTTGTGGAGCAAATCTCTTAATTTTCAAAAATCTCTCGCTTTCTCTCTTACTCTAACTCTCTCGCCTACGGTGCATCCCACAAGTTGGAATCAAGTTTATTCCAACTCGTGGGGCAGGAGAACCAGAGAAAGAGAGTAAACGAGATAGCATGGGCAATAGAGAGAGTTCGGGTTCCCACAAGTTGGAATCAAGCTTGGATACAACTTGTGGGCCCAAAACGTGCTTGATTCCAACTTGATTCGGGGCACCAGAGATAGGACGGACTTGGTATTTTACTGGAGTTTAGGAAGGAAGCTTTTAGAGAGTGATCCTTGGAACCACAAGGAATGCAGGGGACTGTAAGAGGAAAAGGAAACGGCAGAAAAATACAGAGAGTGGAATGAATCGGAGAACAGCCATGAATAAGGACCGTTGCGCACGGAAGAAAGGAATACAATGATCAATCTTGTGCCTATCATATCCTGTCTTCAACAGATTCACTCCCCCCCCAATAAACTAATTTCATATGCCAGAGAGCCTATTGCTAGGAAGAACATTTTTCTAATGCTTACCTTCTGATTTTTTCGTCTATCGAGAAGCATCCAGATCCCAATTTCGAACCCTGTGAGCCCTACCATGATGTGTCTCCTACGCACAGTTATAATGCTCTGAATTCGCAATGAATGACATCAAACAACTTCAGTAATGTTTCCAGTGAGAAAGTTCGCGAAATAGGGAGGTCTTTCAACAGAAAACAGCATTGATCTGACACACAACTGAAAATATTGTGGGGGCAGTGGCAGAAAGAAGAGTGGGGAAGCCCTTTTCCCTTCTTCCCCTTTTCGCGCCTTCAAAGTTCGCTCACGCTTGTTTTTCATTGTAGAAAAGTCAGTGAACGAGCGTTTTTCGGAATTTCTGGAACAAAATCGATGAAAACACCAAAGAAACGTCATAAGAAAAAAGTATGAAAAGAACCGGGAATTGATCAGGCCCGAGGAAAATAGTTAGTCAGCGACAACTGACGTCAAGCGTACAGTGTCCTGATATTTTTACCACACGCCAATCAGAAAATTGCCCGCCGTCTTTTTACTTCCGGTTCTTATTAGGACAAAAAAAAGCCAAATGGCCTTTTTGAAAATCATGAACCCAGCAATTTCCGAAATTTCTGCACACTTTCAATGTTCAAGTTCATCCAAACCATTCTGATCATGGCTTTATATTTCTGCTATTTCGCCGTGATACCCACTGTGATTACTCACTTTTTCGCCCACTATCGTACATCGCTCCCATTACCGAACAAACGGCCTTTTTTTACCTTTTCGGCCTTTTTTCCCTTTCCGCGAATATGCACTTAATATTCTTGCTTTATGTTTCATATTTTTTGTCCACCCCGATAACTGGACGAATACAAAAATTGGCCGGTGAAATATTATTTTAAATGAGTGAAAAATGAGAGCCGTTACCCCTACTTTTACTTAAAATACGGCTCTACCGTAATCAATTGCCATCATTTTGGCAGAGCCGCATTTTAAGCAAAAAATAGGAGGAACGGCTGTAATTTTTCACCTATTTAAAATAATATTTCACCGGCCAATTTTTGTATTCGTCCAGTTATCGGGGTGGACAAAAAATATGAAACATAAAGCAAGAATATTAAGTGCATATTCGAGAAAAGGAAAAAAAGGCCGAAAAGGTAAAAACGGCCGTTTGTTCGGTAATGGGAGCGATGTACGATACTTGTTAAATGTTGCGGTAGTCACAAGACCTGCTCGCAAATTGACTACACATACCAGGTGTCAGGTGCGATCATTAATCGTTTGTCTTTGATCAATGGTCTCCGCCTAACGCTTGAAAAGAACAAAAATTGATCCCTAGAGCTGACTTGTGGCTCAAACTGCGACTTGTGGTCATCGTTATCATAACATATGATCGGAACTAAAAATGACATCGTTACCGACCTTCTTAGTCAGCGAAATCATGCTTCTCAGACATGTAAGGGCCAGTCTGAGCAAAAAATACCAAGACAATGCGTAATTCATAGACCTCATAGACGAAGAATGGAGGTTTCCTGGTCCGTGGAAATGCGCCTTCATTTCGCTTGCAGATTTGGCGCAATTAAGAGGAGCGTCTCGGCCCCTTTTGCGCTTCCGCCGTACCACGAACGGGGCGGATTTCACCGAAACGTTTTGCATCAGAAAGTGAGCAAAGCGCTGCACGGCATTCTAACGGGAATGGGAGAGAGAAACAAAAAGAGATGCCGTTTTCACATCCCTGGCCAAATTCCAAGAAGCCAGAACTCTATTTATAGCACACCGTATTATCTTGAAGTGTATGATTCAAATCGTTTCAAGCGCCGAAACGCAGTGCGCAGAACTTACAGGGAGAAGTGTTGTGCGTAATTCAGTGCTGCGCGGATACTGCAAAGCTGTTCATTTAATCAGCCAGCTAATTGAGCAATATCCATATACTTCAGCTGATCATTCCGTGCAATCGTCTATCAATCGTGCTGGGAGACAGCTGAATTCGGCACGGCAAATCGGCTTGCAATTAGCCTTGCATTCGCGTTCAGTTTTGTGCGCAATAGGGCGAGAGATCTCTGAGCAGGAAAACATGATCAAAATAGGAAAATGGGATTATCGTAATCCCCTTTAGTGGGCGAGGTGTTTTGCGCAACATACATTCATCAGTGCACACTCAGGAATGATTCCTACTAACAACACGTTTATTATTACGTTTATCCTCGACCATTCCCTGACAAATTCCACGCTCACTCAAGCATTCAAACGGGGACAATACAGCACATCCAGAATAGATGTAGATACCTGTCGGTCTAGAAGGACTAGATAATGCACCAAGTTAGGATCTCTCATCCGGAATAATAAAAAATCCCTGACAAAAATATGGAAAGAACCTTCTGTTTGGCACGCAGGCAAGTTGATGTTCAAATAGAGGGAAGGGAAGTGCGGATCTAATCGGGTTTGGATAGGAAAAGGGAGGGCCGAAAAGGGTGGACGAAATTAAGGTCGTGCCATTCTGGCCTGATACGTGAAAAACACTGTGGGTTGAAGCGGGGTTGAAAGGGCAACGGACCCGGAAAAAGGTGCGATAAACAATACGAAATAGCGTAAATTCGGGAGGGAAATGCGTTGGGACACGCAGCGCTGCTGTAAATAAAGAGTGAATTTTTCACTAGATAGGCGACACTTTGTGCAAAAACAGCTTCCTACTGCATTTTCGGTTCATAAATCAGAGAAGCGGAGCATATATAAAAACAAGTAGATCCATTCTCGGAACAAGACGTGCTTCTCACGAGGGGCTGCAAGCGGGGATTGTTGGTTGACAACCAACAAAAACACGAAAACAAAAACACGAAAACAACCCTGGTTTACGAGATTCTAAGGATCTGTGGGTCTCAAATTTTCACACACGAGACAGGCGACATTGTTGTTCAAGGAACTTCCTTTTTGCACACGCTGGCCCATTAATCAGTGGAACCGGGGGGGGGGGGATATCTGTAGTAAACAAGGAGCCATTTTTGGACAAATTTTGTAAGGCAAAAATGAGTTGCAAGCAGATAAGGTAGACATCATTCGAAAATAGGAAATCCTGGTTCTCGATTCTCGAACCTAACTTTTTCATGAAAGAAGAATTGCGGCAATTGTGAGGGTCAAGCTAGATACACTAGGGGGGCATCCTGCGAATGCTAATGCGGGGAAATGCGGTGAGGCGTGAAGCCGAGATGGAACGGAATCAAGGGAATAAGCTGCAAACAGCCGAGCTACGTCGAAGTATCAATACTTCCTTGAAAGCGGAATGGCTTCGTGTTTCAAATACGTTGTGAAACGTAATGATATGCGCAATGCGTAGTCGGCGTTCATGCAAAAAATAGAAATAGTTCGAAATCAGGCTGGCTATCCTTAGCCCTACAATAATACATCATGGACAACAGGTTGGTAGTAGCAGTCCAAAATAGGAAATTTGAGGGATGATGTGAGGAATATAAGTACAGCTAATCGCGCCCCCACCCAGTGTGGATGGGGGCGAGGAGCGAAGGGTGCACATGACACTGCTATTCCCCTCCTCCTCTAGAACGCAGAATGATGGCGCTAAGATATCTAGATCTGAATGATCTCGGCCGAAATCTATTCAAATGCTAGATGACTTTCGCTATTCAGTTGAAAAAAGCACGTCAAAAAAGCTTTCGATTGTTTGAAGCAACGATTTTGAAGCAAAGAACTGGCGGCGCATGCAAAGTAGGGGAAAATAGAGCGGCCCTTTTCCTCAAACCCTCCCATCTGGCTTCCCCCCTAAACTTTTGTTCCACGAGAGAAGCGACTAAGGGAACCTGGCCTTTCCGGCCTTTCCTGAACTGAGTCAACAAAAAATAGCAAACTGAAGTACAATTCATTTGACGCCTGGTACTTAGAATATCCGATATTTTCCGAGAATTCCTGTGCAAAAAATATTTAGAGTTGAGATTGTTTCAGAATTCATTTCAGAAATGGAACAACATTTCAGACACTCAGTTATGTAAAAGACATGTAAAATATAAAAATAATCTACAAATTTTATAAATTGAAAGAAATCCATAGGAAGTCAGAAGATACACATTTGCGAGGCTCTTTTATACTGACCATTTGAATCGACGAAAATTAAAAGTCCAAAGGATTAGAAGCTCTCAAAATAACCAGGACAATGACAATTGTTATTTCTTGCAATTAATTTGAAACATAATTGCAAATATGACATTCTTGACATGCTCACAAGATTTGTCGGGAAATTCACAAGAAAAAGTAAATTGGCCGCGCGAGTCTGTTGTCAATTTGGATGGATACGTGCCGGACACAATTTTCCGCACAATTTGGACGTCATCCCGGAAATAAAGTAGCAATTTCGAGACTGTTCAGAGCTCACAGTTCGATGTAGAAACTGGAGTCAGATAAAGAGCACAGCTTCATTCCAGAGAGTGGTCTTCATACGTAGTGTTGATTTGACCGTAACTCTAATAGATAAATAATCAACAATCAGCAAGCAAATAAATCGTGAAGTATTGTGCACAATGTGCGCTAAACACAATGGCTTAAATGCAATCGTGCTTTATGCTTGTTTGCTTGCTTTATGCTAAATGTTTTAAATGCAATCGTGAGCATTAGATTCTCACGATTGCATTTTAAAAAAAATAATGAGCTTGCGCGTACTCTGGAGCCAATAGCGGAAAGCTATACGAATTTGAGGAAATAAACAAAAAATTTGAGGAAATTTGCTACCAACTCTAAAGGTATCAATTCCGTAATTGCTTGCTATTGTCCATGACTATTTGGAATTACTCTGTGCAGTATAATGCGTATAATGGGCACGCGAGGAAAATATAAATATCGAAGGAAAGTGCAAAGCACAAATTTCTCAGATTTCAAATATCAGATCCCGAAAAGGAATAAAAGTCGCTCTTTCTAATGACCTTTGGTGACCTTTAGTTCTTTCTGTGCGCAGTGTGAAGCGAGAATAACTTGCGTCAATTTGTGAGGATCTGCTGTGCCAGGATCCGTAATGTGAGAGGAACTCAGCCAATTAGCGAGAGCATATGAGGCCGTTTGCGAGAGAATCAGACAAGAGTTGGCACAGGTCAAAAATGTCAACTCTCTGAAACTTTGCGTTTTGGGGTTCTCGAGGGTGCTGATGACGATGGGCACACTCATTTTGCCCATGGTTGCCTCATTGACTCCAGACGACGTCACGTCGAAATCCGTTTTCGGCCTCTATCTCGGTTACTCAAAGAAAAAACGCCGTCCCTCGAGTGATGACTATACTCAGTCTACCCCCTGATCCGACCTAGGATGTGGTGACTCCTCTCTCTCTCTTGTCTGCTATGTAGATAAACCTTGCTATACCTTGAGATCCTCTGTGTTATGGGACAAGGCAGGCACTACATAACAGTAATATAAAACATAAATACTTTGAAATATCCGAGGTAGGAGAAATGGTTCAGTTCTCAGGTCAAGAAACCAAGAATTGGAGTGCGGTTAAATGTACTTGAAATGTATAACGGCTACGTTACTGGAGTGAGATCCTTCAATTTAGTGTCTCACTCTGCCCACAGAGCAAATATGCACATCACGAATTATATCTAAATATAATAAAAAAATATTTGAAAAATTGGCATTTCCTCAAATTTTGAGACTTTCGGCATGAAGTATTCCCTCTGGAAATAACGAACTGTTTTTGTTCTCTGCTCGTGCTCTCACTAATTACTAGAAACCTTCGACGCAACTGTTTCTACAGTGGGATCTGGTACGTTCTAGGCAGGAATGGAACAAAAAATGTCAGCTCATTTCCAGGGACAAGAGCATTTTCCCCTACATCTTATTACTTAAAGTGGCGTGAAAGCCTGTGACAAAAAAAAGAGAAAATGTTTGAATTTCATTCCAAAGTTCAAGTTTACTACATATATTTTTTTACTCAGATACATAGTACAGATAGTAGATAGTTCGGCGTCAAACGACATATTCATTCGTAATTTACTCAAATAATAACGTAATCGTAAGTAACATAGCAGTTCAGATTGACAAGAAGGAATGAGAAGGATGCGAAGGAAAAACGGCGCCATCTCTATTCAAAAAGTGACGACAAAGGCACACGTGCAACAGAACTTTTGGGGGCTAAGTAAATCGGATTGACAAATCGCGTTAGCTTGCGCGGATCAGAAGAGCGGAGAAGAAAAGCAGGGTTGTCAGAATGAAGTCTCTTCATTTCCTGTGCTCTCTCGTCTCTCTGAATGGTGAAAATGAACGACGAATGAAGAGACGAATTTTTCATTCTGACAACCCTCCTAAAGATAAAGTCTCTCCATTTCGCCCACTCTATCTCAGGTAAGAGACACGAGAGATTGTGAAAAGTGAAGAGACGGCCACGCAAGTTTCGAACTTGCATCTACTATGAAAGAAGAGGGAAAATGCAGACGACAACTCTGACGCGTAGCTGAGTCTTTTATGTTGTCTGAGCATCTGTAGATAGTACAATTCAAGAATTCTCTCCGTCTCGAGTGGATCTTGAAGTAATTGAGTACTGTTCGTTGTCTAGTGCGGAAATGCACGTACGCAAAATCTCAAATAAAAACAATGAAGAGTAATTTGAGACACACTGCGGAAATAATACCGCACAAAAACACACATGTAGGGCAAAAAAAAGCACAAAAAATCCAATTAGATATCGTGAGAGGTGCATGAGATACACAAAAATGCAATCAAGTAAATTAAAACGGAATGAGCAAAGCTAGAGACTTGGTGCAATTTGGAAGAACGGTCCCACAACAATTCGTTTACAATGCGAACCTCGCCCATGCATGGTTACGGCCATCGAAATGGTTGTTGTCACACAGGGCGGAGCAGCTAAATACTTAGGCAAGAATCCTCGAGAATTTCACGAAAAAAAAAACGAAAACTAGAGATCTGCTCTTATTTTCTCGAGAAGCGTGCCATGAGAAACCGGCAAGTTTTCATTAGATGTCTCAGTATGCCTTGAATTGTGGGGATTCCAGAAAGAATGACAAACGTAAAGTAGCAAATCGCACAATGCAGAATGAACGTAATGTGAGACATTTTTAGAATTTCATGCGAATTCCGAGCGTGCATGGCTTTTTCTTATTTACTGAACGATACTATACACTTGCCGAGCTAACGAGCTAAGAAAATGTGCAAACACCGTGTCTATGATGATGTTCGTGTTGGGCTGAACTTCAGAGATCAGGAAAGGCGGAAATTCGTCTCAAATTGATGATTCATGAATGCTCAAGAAGAGTGTGGTTACTGGAGGTTGAATATGTGCATGTTGCTGAACTGACGAGTGCATTTGGGTGATTCTCGAATAAACAATGTAGGGAAAAGCATCCAAAATTGAAGCTGAAAGAAAGACATCACTCACGTCAACTCTCTCACGTCGAGAAAAGGTCGGCGATGTGAATACAGTAGATCTCATACATCTCACAAGACAAACAAGTTATTGAACTGCTATCTACGCTTAATTGTGCAGGTAAATGACTTACATTTCCAACGGGAACCATATTGGAATTGTGATATTCGTCTGTTCTTACCTAAATACTCCTGTCTTCACTTTGAATTATTCACAGAGGCAATTTTTTGTCACTTTTGACAGTCATTATTGCATTTAATTTTTGCATGTAATAATATAAAAATTTAAAATGTATTGTTAGTGACACGGTGTGACATAGCGTCCGGTGTCATGCTGTGCCTATTCCCCTCCCCTGCCTCTTTCGCAGTGTGCGCGCACAATTGCGAGATACTGTAGTTTCGTAGTTTGTAGCCATTTTTTACAGTAGTTATGCATATTAAAGGTGAATCCGTGCAAGACCCAATAAGTTACAAATATTTGAATTTTCAATTTTTGAATGTGTACCTCGTGGTTTTGTAAAAACCATTCAAAAACGCACTTTAGTATCAGATTTGACGACCTAACACAATAGAATAATTCAACAAACAATAGATTGATACTAGATTACTGTACGCTTCAAATTACCGCGGAAAAAGTGCGCATACACGCGAGTGAGATCTCCTAAACTGTTTGCCGGTCGGCTATTCCGGTCGACCGGAAATTCCATTGGAGGGTGTCACAGCGTGGTGAAAAGGAAAAAAGAAAAAAATCGCAAGGTAATGAAAGTGACATGCGCGCGCTCTGACTCTAAAATACCGTAATTAAGATGGCTTCCCGTTTACGCGCGAATCAACACGTCTTTTGAATTTATCGATTTTTATCGTGGTTTTTTACGGTTTATGGATTTTGCAGGCCTGGTCAGCCGAACCATGAGCTCACGGAGCAACGCTCTGCAAGTGAAGAAAGTCGTCAAAAGCATAGGTTTCTACTTGTTGCTTTTAATAAATACATAGCTAGTAAACAAACCCGTTGCTGTCTGATCAGTATCAGGATCAGATTACATCTTGTCTGCTCAATAAAGCGATCGTTAGGCTGTATCCGGCAAGTCGTGTGCACACTCAAACGAGTAAACTTCGTGTTGATAGAAATCGTTTTTTGTAGTTGATCAAGTCGTGGTCGAGTCAGAAGGGGATGGAGAGCCGCAAGCCGAGCTAAATGGACCCACGGAAGCCGATGAGAGCGAGGTTTGGGAAGATTTGACACTCAAATCGGCTGGATTTCTATGAAAATCAGTCAAATTGTGCTTAGATTGGCTTGTTTTTGTGGGTATTTCCACAATAAATGCGTCGAATCACAGTTGCGTCGGTCCGTGCGTTCGCGCAAGGAACCCGATCGTCTCGATACGAATAAGATGCTCGCAGCCAAGCAGAAAGAGACCAGAAAGAGAGCTGCACCCATCAAATATGTGAGTATTAACAATAGTTTTTTCTCCTGCTTTTGGTTGGTCAATGTTCGGGGAAATTTCTTAGCGGCAAAATCTGCTCCTCCTAATCCCAATAGCGAAAATCGGATGTTGTCCTTGTCCCTTCCCAGTTAACTTTATTTAAACCTGTTTTTGTATGCTAATCCAATAAGAGTGAGACTAATCCGTCCAAATTGCTTCATTTTTTCTGAGTTTAAAAGGGATGAGGGGGTTCTCTTTTCTCATTCCCTTCGATGCGCCCGTTGCGAAAGGGTGTCGACTGCGGGAGGACCCCGGTGAGTTTGTCGGGGTTCCCAAGCGACCTACCTGTTAGCCTCACTGTTGTCCTAATTGTAATATTATTATCATTTAAATATTTTGTATGTTTCAGGAGGTCGAAATGACACCGCCTCCGGCTGACCTTCGAGGCATCCTCAAGGTACCATTTGTATATTTTCGAATTTTGTTTTTTTTTTCTTTTACCATATGAATAAGTAGAGTGAAAAGTGCCACATTTTTGATGTTTGTTATTTGGTTATTCAATTACAGAAGGTGCTCAAGCCCTTTCCGCCCCCTCGTAAATCGTCGCTGTCAGCCGTCGCTGGCAAGAGTATCGTGAAGAAGTACCGGAAGGTCAGTTGTCGATAGCCAAACCCTATCCCACCGTAATCTCTACGGATACCGTAATTGGCAGGTCCGGGTCTCGCGCATCCTCAAAGTGAAGGTGATTCCGCCGCTTCCCGGCTGGGTGAGTTGGTATACTGTAGTCGGGTTTCGGTAGTTTATTGATTTTTCTTGTAGCGCGAGGGCATCGTGAGAATGGGCGAAGCGGAAGAGGAAGAAGGGCAGAGAGAGGTACGGTAGTTCAGTTGGCGATCGATAGTAGTACGGTAATAATGATTCCAGCAGGAGAAGGAGGCACCGAAGAAGAGGAAGCGCAAGAGCATCGGTAAGTGGACTACGGTAGTTTGTCGATTATCTATCGCTTATCGGACTATCGGATTACGGTATTGATCGTATAAGGAGAGTAAACAAATGGCGATCAGGAGAAGAGGAGACTATCTTGATAGCAAAATCGATATCGCAGGTGTGCCTACCGTATCCTCGGTCAGCGAGTGCGACGAGACGATTGGAACGGAGGAGGTACGGTAGCATACGATGGTTTATTGATTCATCTTGTTATCTCTTGCAGGAGAAGGACCCGGCCGTGCCCGGATCTCCCGACGTCTTCTATGACGAATATATGAAAGGTGAGGAGGAAATGTCTACTTCGATGTTCGGCATTAATCTCTCGATAAGAAGGAAAGGAGTGCTCTTCCATGCCAAGATTATAGTTCTTAAAATATGGTTTTAAATTGAGAATTGGAGAGAATATTCCGATTCCCTAGCTGACCAAGACAAATAAGCAAATGATTCGCGGGAATTTTAAATATATAATTATATTTTCAGTTTGCTCGCCCGACTCTGTGCTCGTCACAGACAGCGAAACCGAGGAGGTGGGGCGAATTTGATTTTTGATCTTTGGTCTTTGATCTTTTGATCTACGAATGTCCTATGCACGAAAAAATGAATTAATTTTGTCCTGTTTCGAATCTTAAATCTATCAAATCGTTCGTGAAACCACGAATCCCCTAGACAATTTGTACATTCTTAAAACGATTTTTTAGACTCGCCGTCCGGCGTCCAAATCGCTGTTCGCTCCGGTCGATGAGAGTGGAGAGGATACGGTAGCGAAGGATACGGTAGCTGAACCACAGAAGAAGGAAAGGAGGCGGAGCGTCCGCATACAGGTATACGGTAGTTGGGGGGCTACGGTGGTATTATTGATTCTCTAGAGAACCCTTGTCCAAACATGAGTCTTGGGAATGCTACCCTTGCGATACTATTGATGAAACCCGAATTTGTGAGGAGAACGAGGCAAGGCGTAGGTCGATGTGTACAAGTGCGGAAAACGAGAAGGTGAAAATTACGAAAATGTACTCTCTCCATTCCGCGTGCTCTCTCGATTTGTCGAGCTAGCGAGAGAGCGTGTGCAGCGGAGAGAGTGAATAGGAGATTTTAAGATTAATTATAAATAATGTATTCTAGCCACCCGAGGAGGAGGAGACGATGCCCAAGGCTCCGGAGAAGAAGGAGAGACGAAAGTCGTCGGTGAGGATGGGGCATTGTTGTTGTTGTGGTTGTTGTTGTTGTTGTTTTTCCTCAGGAAGCATATCTTTAATCGTCTTAGCAAATGGTTGCTAATGCTGACATCTTACGGCTTGCGTGCATGTTAGCCCATTAAATATGAGTATATGGGCGAATTAAATAAATAATAAAAAAAATATGATTTAATTGCAGATGTACCCAGTGACGCCAGTGAAGGCGGTGGATTCGCCTGAGAAGAAACCGGAGAAGATCACGAGAAGGAAGAGTGGAATGGTAAGTTATACATCTCGAGAAATTATACCGTCGTCTCTTCATTTTACACTCTCTCTCGTCCACCGAGCGGGAGAGAAAGTGTGCAAAACGAAGAGACGGCGATATCATTTCTCGAGCTCTGGTTAGTACGTTGTAATTGCTTAATTATCTTTAAAATAAATAAATATAGAAAATAATTTAGTCTAACGTTTTTACATTTTAGGGCAGAAAGCGTGATTAGAAAACCCTCGTGGCATCGATTACTTTAGTCCAGTGAAGATTGTGCGTCGTGCGTAATTCTGATACTTCGCCTACTTGCCCGAGAACGTTTTTGAATTTCAACTTTTTCCCTGCTCTAGCTCAATATGTCCACTATCGTTAATGGCTATTCGAGTCAAATTTTACAAATTTTTATTATATGATTGCTGATTATCCACAGGTGCCCACGATGACGACGACCGCTGACGACGAGCCGATGACGTCTACGTCGTCCTCCACGAAAAGGAAGGTGAGGAGAGATTCCGTCCACTTTGGCTGTGAAAAAGTCCTTGGAAACAGACTAATTCTATTAAAGCCGCGTGTGTTAGCGTGTATGCCCCTTGTGTTGTGGCTCCACTCCCTTTTCGCCATAACTCTGTCTCCGGTCACTTCTACTACAGGGCACGGGGAACATCAAATTCTTTATTCATCTTGATCGAATATCATTATCTACGAATTTATTCGACGTATTGAAAAAGCCCTAAACAGATGTGGTGTTTTTGAAAGCAATAGTAAATTATTCCTCGAAGTAAGTAGACGGCTCAATTTCCAACTTTCAGGCGGACTACCCGCTGAACCCGTTCAATGACGACGCGTGCCGGTCGGAGGAGGATCGCGTGGTTGCCGCAGTGCACAACCAGCGGAACAAGTCGAATAAGTGAGGAATTGGGGGGGGGGGGTCAGTAAAAGATCAAAGATCAATTGATAGTAAAGTCTAAAATCAGAAGCACGAGATCAAATGTTCCATTCGAAAGGTTTCACGCATAGGAGCAGGAGGGCAAAGTTACAATTTTTTCACTTTGTTGAACAATTAGCATTGTGAAGTGAAAAATTATACAAGTATGTGCGCATCTCTTTACTGGCCATCCTTTGCAGGGTCACGGCCTGGCTCAAGGCTCAATCAGCCAATTCTTCAACCGAGGAGATCGAGGTATGCTCCTTATTATCAGCTGTAAAAATGTTTTTTTTTTAATTGCCATTGCTCTTTCGAAGAAAGTCCATCAATATGAGAGAGCAGAAAGAAATTCTTTTGCACGTTTCATGCATGTTTCGGCTTTCACAGTTGGCGTATGTAGTGTGGAATTCACCTTACGCAATTTATTGATCTTAAATGTTGGAAATATCGCAATGAATGGTGTTTTAAAACTTGAATAGAAATTGAGAATTTTGTGAGCATTTTCTTAATTCAGTCGGCTCGTGGCTCGGAATCGAGGGAGTCGCAGCTGAGCCTTCCCTCCAACAGCAACAGCACGAAGCCACTCGTTGACGTTAGTAAATTGTTTAATTTTTAATGTTTGAATAATATAATCTTAAATTATTGATCGAAAATTGTCTCTATCTCGAAACCTGCTGATTTTGAGTCGCAGAGTTCGGCGTTACGATTCTCGATGATGTAGCTAATATTGGCATGCCAGTTGTTGGGGCACAAATTTCCAAATAAAAATAATTATTTAAAAATAAATAAATAATTACTAATTATAACTTATCAGGCGAAATCGGAGCAGGCGAAGCGGAAGGGCCGACGGAGTAGGAGATTCGAAGCGGAGGTGGGCGATGGGAGCGGAGAGAAGGAAAATGAGATCGACCCATTACGAGTGAGTGTAATTGGGATACGTCGCCCGCACCCTACACCACACCACGAACTATAAATGACTTATTTAATAATTAGGGGTGTTTACCTACATGATGAGTGGGGTGATATTCCACACTGAAACCTAGTTGTGGCTGGACTGGATCATCCGCTAATATTACTTGTAATTTGGGATGAACATGTAGAAATCGGAGGCCATTTCTGATTTTGGCACTATAAATTGTTGACTTGAAACCTGAAACCATCAGTTTCTGACACCAAATCATTTCCGGAAAAAAACAATAATCGAGTTGCATGTCAATTTGTCTACAATCTTTCGAGTAGTCTTCAACTACGGTAATCTCTTCAGGATCTTCCATCGAAGAGCAGCAGTAAGAGTAGTGGCGAAGAGATGAAGAAGGAGAAGGAGAAGCCCCAGGCGCATCCGTTCTTTGCCAAGGTAATGATTTTAATTTGCTTAATTAAGTTAACAATGTTTTGTAATGTTTTACAAAAAAAAACCCAGTTAACGATTCTCGTTTTTAAGTTCGCGCCCAAACCGTCCGCTGCTACTACGGTAGTGCCTACCGTACCCGCTGCGATCGAACAGAAGCAGCAAAAGGCGCGACGCCGCAGCACCTTCGTGCCCAAGGTACGGTAGATGGGGGGGGGGGGGGTGGGGGTTACGGTAGCCCCTCGGATGAGGACGTCATCGATTTTCATGTGTGTGCACGTGAATCTGGAAAAAAATTCAATCTTGCCCGCTTCACAGGGGTTTCAATCACAATTACTATGTATTGGAAATTATTTCCTTTCGTTCCCAAAACTCTGTTATGATATTCACATTAGAAAAGGTGGGCAGGCATTTGCGCTATTGTTTCCATGTCTGGGAGTTGTGCAATTCAATTGTCAACACTAACGACCATGTGTTGCTACAGAAGCCCGTCGCTGACAAGAACAAGGAGGGAAAGGAAGAAAGGGAGAGGGTAAGGAAGGAAGAGGAGAGTGAGGGAGAGGAGGCGGCCATCGAGATTGTGGCAGAGGTCAAGAGGCAAGAGAAGAATGGTGCGATTTCAACGTGTTTTGCCACCATACATTTTCGAAACAACGGCCGGTTATCAGACCACCAGATATCCACAGGTCAAATTACCCCTTTTCAAGTGTGTTTACTAGTCTGATACCACTATATATAATTGGTCCCCGGTTGGTTATGAAAATGTATGTTTGCCACTCTTTTGTTGTCGTTGTTTTCCTTTGAATGATGTATTTTTGCAGTAGTTTTTTTCTATGTGAATGATAGGTTGACTATTGGTTGTTATAATGATGACGCAATCCGCCCTCCTCTCTCCAGTCGCAGCCCCTTCGCAGTCGACCGGCCACACAACGCAGACGACGTCCACCTGGCGCTCCACGGAGATTGATGCGGCCCCCTACGCAGGTATACGGTAGGGAGAGGAGTACGGTAGGCAGGGGGTGGTACAGTAATGGGCCGTGTACTTATTTCAATTCCTCATTTTGCAATGTTCTTTTCGATGAGAATAGCTGAGAAAGCAGTTCACAAAGATCTTGAAAAAATTTAGCTCTGATACCGTATTTCAATCTTGTCAATATTATAAATCATAAAAAAAAGAGTGCATTATATTTGTATAGGCCTGGTGCACGTGGGCCGGGAGGAGGAAGAGATGGAGAATGAAGAGGAGTTAGTGAAGAAGATACGCAGAATGAGCGTCCAGCAACCCGCAATCAGGTAAGGATACGGTAGGAGAAGGTACGGTAGGAAAAGATAAGGTAGATACGGTAAAGAATACAACTCTCCTTTTTAAAAAGGCTTTCGATATTTGTGGTTTGCGTGTTAGATGTTGGCTCAAAAAATCAAAATTTTCCATTGCTTCCAAGTACAGAGGGCAGGCGAAACCTGACTGGGGGTAATAATTAAATTATAATTTATCCTGTTAATTTTGCCTTTCTCTTCTCTAGCGGATGCACTTCACTTTCCTAATACAAGGTATGAAACGGGAGTCGGGCGGGTTAGTGATAAAAACGTCTCCTATTGCAGTTCCTTCGCTGTTCCGTCGTCGGTGCGACCGGAGGAATCGGACCGAGTCGAGATGATCGCCGTCTTTGACGAGGACGGCAACAAAGGGTTGGTTGTTTTTTACGAAATGATGAAACTTGAAGCCGCCTGTTCATTCCCCCCGGACACTAAAACGCATCCCATTTCTCGCCCCGAGTATCCGACAATGAGCAGTTGCATTCACAATACAGCACTAGAGTGCGCAATACGGGTCGACGTCTCAGAGAGTGCGTGAAATGAAGAGACGGCAATCCGTATTGCGCACTCGATTCAGCACTCACCTATCTCGTTTTGTTTAGTTCCTCTTAGTTTCGAATGTCACTCTCACCAGTAATCATGCGTAAAAATAAAAGGAGGTTCGCGGTGCATTTGTCAAAGCAGAAGTGCTAAACGAGGCTCATCTTGACTATTATTGTATGATGAAAATACGTATTATATGATGAAAATACGTCCGATTCAGCGGTGCATGATGTTCCTCACGCATCAATCGAAGACTTGCTACTAGAACCGAAGGGTCGAATCAATTTCCCCTTGCCCGTAATACTCGGATAAAAGCCATATCATTGTATCTGGATTGCTAACTTGCACAATATGAAAACAGTAGTAAAACGCAAAAGGCCCATGCGCCTTCGTTATTTGCAAAGTGCGGAACTGATTACAACATTTGTTAGGGAAGAAAGGCTAAGCGAAATAACAAAGAAGAAGATCTTGGACGAACATATCGTATCGATGAAACGCGGAATTTCGAGGGAATCACTCAGAGGGATGTATCGCGATTTAAAAAATTCAAACTGTGCCGCTTGCAGTAGTCAATCGACGCGTGCTGCGGCGCTTGCCGCGCGCGCCTGCGCCCTCTCGGACGGGCCCGCGGCTGCGGTCGCGTGGCCGGAAGCGATGCGGCCGCGACGCGTCAGCGAGTGCATCGGCGACCCCGAGGTACGATAGAGTGAAGGGATTACGGTAGCCAGGGTAGAGTACGATAGAGAAGTGTGTAGTCAGGTTACGGTATTCGATTACGGAAGTCAGGTACGGTATTGATTACAGGTGCTGGCGACGGGCAAGCGATGGCTGCACAAGTGGAAGAAGCGGTTGGACGCAGCGTGCGCTGAGGGTCAGTGACATACGGTAGCATCGATTGATCTACCGTATTCGGATTATTGATTTTATTTAAAAGTTACTGTAGTATCGATTGATCTACCGTATGCGGATTATTGATCAATCTACCGTACTCATATTATCGATTTATCATCCGAATTATTGATTTTTGTAGACGAGAAGGCAACGAAGGCGCCGAAAGCGAAGCGAAAGAAGCGAAAAGGCGGCGCGTACTCGGACGAATCGGAGCAAGAGGTGAGAAGGGCAGAGATTATTGATTGACTACGGTAGATTATTGATTGATGGAGCAAAGGGGTGCGGAGATATTATTGGTAGTACTTTAGTTTCCAAGGAGATACAAAAGTTATGAATCGGAGAACTAGCGGGTTAGAATACGTAGGCTCTCAAAACTGTCGAATGTTGGTTCCTTTTTGTACTTTGTACACGGACCCTTCAAATGTGGATCTCATTCGAATCAGAGCAAGAGGTGGGCTCAGAAAGATTATCGATTGATTACGAAAGATTATCGATTGATTACTGTAGATTATCGATTGAATCGGAGAGATTATCGAGATTAGCGATGATACTTCATTTTCCAAAAAGATTTGGTATGAATCTGAGATCTAGCTGGTTACTAACAGAGTTTTCTTTTGACATTGGTTATTTTTTGACATTAGTTGTTTGACATTTCGAATAAGGCTTCCTAAACATATTTAGAATGTAGCTCGCATACTCGGACGAGTCGGAGCAAGAGGTGAAAGGGAAGATATTGTTGATTGATTACGGTAGATTATCGATTGATTGAAAAGAAATAATCGATTGAATTGAGTAGGGCAATATCGTTGCCACGTGTCATGTTTGGGTTTCGATACGACGGTATTCTGTTCCTTATACTTGATGGTATATTCATTGGCGTGTCCTCATGATAATTCAGGACTCGGATTGTGACTATGAGCTGCACGAGGATGAGTGCCGATTGCCGAATCCGCTCGTGTTATGCGGACCCATTGGATGCGGGAAGAGCGCATATGTGAGTGTTTGTTTTGTGTGTTTTGATATGAGAAAAAAAGAAGGAAGATGTCTCCACAATTAAAATATGCTAATTGCAGCTGCGCGCGCTCTCCTCCGAGATGGGCTTCTCGCTGCTCGAAAGTGCGCCCGATGAGCGGAGAGCCGGCCCGCAACTGAGGGCCAAGCTGGCCGGAGCAGTCGCCAATTACAGGGTGGGTTACGGTAGGAAAATGGTAGGGATACGGTAGCATTATAGATTATATGAAAAGTGCCCTGACAGCAAAAATTGCCGATTACGGTGTAGGTTACGGTAGGCTGTTGAGATGGATTAATTGGATCCCCGCAAATTTCCCAGGTCTTAAGGGGGGGGGGGGGGGAGATCATAAATGTTAGAAACTGTGCTCACGATGGATAGTTCTCATGCGGGGAGTAATTGTCGGTATATCTTCATGCGGAGATATGCACAAATTTGGTAACAGGGAATGACCTGGTCATTTTGGAAACTGTTGTTTCGCGGCTTGATCAATTTCGAATTGTTTAAATATTAGGGAATATCTTACAATTAAAAATGATATTTTTAAAATTGAATAAATATTTAGATGTCGTCCAAGTCGACTGGTGGGATCGCCTCCTTTTTCTCCCCGAAGAATGGAGAAGCGGAGAAGAAAGTGGAGCAGAAAGAGGAAGAGAAGGGCAAGGGAAGACAGCACACACTGGTGGTGATTGAACATGTGGGTTTGATTAGATTATTTTATAAAACTATTAGTTTGTTTTATTGATTAGCTAATGCGATTAGTTGATTAGTGATCCTTAATTGATTGATTAATGTGTCATTAGAAAAAAATTGCAACAATAGGTAGGTTTCGGTTTCAAAATCTTAAGTAAAGAAATTTTCTGGCTACCCTGTAGTAATTCTTTTGTGTTCTGTGTGAAAAAATGTGCAACCAAATAGGTTCCGGTTTCACGAACTTTAGATAGGAATTTGCCAGACCTTTCTTTAGTGTTGTTGCTTTCTATAGGTAAAACAATCTGTGGTTTCATCACATTCATCAATTGGTAGACTATTACTAGTCTACCGTAATTTCTCCGTTTATCGACCGATAGCCTGCCTGACTACCGTAATCCGCCCCTCTGCTGTAGGTCGACGTGGTCTTCGCCGAGGAGGACAAGGCGTTCTGGCCGGCGCTCGCCGAGATTCTCGCCACGACCAAGGTACGGTATAATGAGGGGGGGGGGTACGGTATCGATCGATAATTCCCTACTACCGTAATCGTCGTTCAGATCAGGGTTCGATTACTTAGATTTACAAAGCCATCAAATGTTGGTTGCTTTTCGAAGTTTGTGCTGAAATCCTTCGAATGTGACTTGCTATATTCACAGTCGCACCCAGAACAGTTAAAATGTGGGTTGCGTGTGCAATTTGGCACATAGTAATCGGCCCCTGGGTACGGTAGGATGAGGAAGGGGTGCGGTATCGATCGATAATTCACTACCGTACTCTCGACGTTCAGATTCCTATAGCGCTGACGTGCAACGTGGTGCCCGACGAGCTGGTGCGCGTGCTTGCGCAGGCCGAAGAGAACGGAGGGACGGAGCATCTGGAGATGACAATGGAGAGAGGAGGGGCCGGAGTCGAGGAATATGTTGAGGTACGGTATATGAGTGACCTCCCTGACCCCCTTGAAAAGTGCGTGAATCACGAAATTCAGTTGAGTGCTAGGTGGACAAGTTTCTTCTCACAATAATCACAGAAATGTGAAAGTTATGGATGTTGTAACAACTCTGAAACTCAATTCCTGCCGGTTTCTCTTTGTTTGGGCATTTCTCGAGTCCTTGGAACCGTGTATGAAACATAAATCCTACAGGCTTCGCTGGCCGGCACACTCGGGCGCGCCCTGTCGGCTACCGTAATCCCGGCGATCATGGCGAGAGCCCGGACGGATCTTCGCGCCGCGCTACACGACGCGCACTGGGCGGCGGCCGCGGACGCCATCCGCAAGGTACGCGTCGCTGTTCTTAGGAAATGTAACACAGCCTGGTGCCTCCATGTTTCGCGCACTTTCAAAAATCATGGAAGAAACATGGAAGATCTGGGTCTCAAAAGATCGACTAATACAGGGCACCTAGGCTACCGCAGTCGTCCATGTATCGATTGCAGGCGGAGCTGGCGGATTCGCGCGCACGGCGCGTCGACGCGCCCGCCATGTGCGATCACGCGGCCGCGCAGTCGTTCGCGTGGCGCGACGCGTGTGCGCGCAAGGCCGACGCCATCGGGTGAGCGGATGATTGCAAATTTCCTACCTACCTGTTTATTCCCGTGTTTTATTTATTATTCCTTCGATTACACGTTTTCGGCTGATCCAGGAGGTAGTTGTGAAACTCCGGGCGGATAGCGATGTTCCCGTTTCACGAAATCTAGATAAACCGTGAATCAGCTGCTCTGGTAGTCCATGCCATGAACGTAGTCAAAAAATACATGCCACTGTAGCAGAGATGTTGTTGACACCTTCCTTTGTTGGCAAATGTTGCTTTGTTGCGTTACTGTTAAACTCTGGTAGAGTTACAATTAGGGTTGTTAGGACGTAGAATCGGTTTCTCCATCCCACCGGTCAGAGTGACGAGAGCGCACGCAAAATAAAGAGACCGATTTTCATTCTGGTAACCCTAGTTACAATATCTATCCTTTTCCCCCACTGCAGATCGAGCGAACTGACGCGGGCGGCGCAGTGGCCGGCGCGTTGCGGCATGCCCGCCGATGTATACACGAGGCTGAGCAAGGAGATCGATCAGGTACGGTAGGAGGGAGGGATACGGGAGTTCGGAGGGTCATCGATATGATACAGTTGACTCTTCTCTGTTTGTTTCCTCTTCTGGGATTTTCCCACCCCTATCATTCTCATTGCCTACTCCTCCGTACAGAGTTTGTTGATTTTGCCAAAATCGGTTTAGGGATACGGTAATGGGGGAAGTTCGGCGGGTCAGATTGGTGATTGCAGATTGATGTGGACGCGAGTCGAGAGGCAGAGGAGCGGGCGACGCGAATGATGGAGATGGCGAGGAGTGGACTGAGCGCCGGTGAGAAAGCTGACCCAGCGAACTAAGGGTTACGGTAGCCTAGACTGCCCCGAGTACTGGTCCCGTTGTGAGAACTTGATGAGCAAGCGATGATAAGGATAATAAAGGTGCATTTGCAGGAAACAAGGGCCGAACGGGTATGTTGACTCGTCGAGAGGTGGCTGAGGATTGGATGCCCGTTCTGGAGCAGATGGATAGGAGGGAACAGGCAAAGAGGAAGGAGTACGGTAGACGGTGAGTGTTGGTACGGTACGGTTGTAGGTTCGAACTTGGCACTTATGCAAAGGAAGAACATGCTCGAGTATCGGAACCAAGGCTGTTCAAAAATTTAACGCATTCCACATTTCAGAGACCAGGTGAAACGAGGAGTGCGTTAATTTTTCGAACAATCCTGATCTGAACTTGAATAGGTTACGGTAGTTATTGTACGATAGTATCTTGCAATCGATAATTTCAGACATCAGCACTACTTCAACGTGATCAAGGACCTGGAGACGGGATTATCAATAGATCCGCTGGATAGAATCCAGGGAGCCTGCGCCTTCTTCAGGATACCACAGTAACCTACTAACTACAGTAACCCAATTCGTCCGTTTTATTATTTGTAACCAGTTGATCTCGTGATTTATGTATGCTTTTTCGGGTATTATTTATAATATCGTCTTCATGTGAAATTTATTTTCCCGGCATTTGTGTAATACATCGTGATATTCGTGATATATAATTATTCCCAATGAAGAGGAATGGACATTACTCACTTTAACTAATTTACATGCTAAGCCGATAAATAATTCAATATGAAATAATACATTCGTATGAACAAATACGTCAGCCCTTTAGGCTCGGTGGTAAGAGTATAATAGAGCACATGAGAGAGATGATAGATTTGATTTTTCAAAGAAAAAATATCAAACAGTTAGTTTGTGATCGCAATGCGTGTCTACCGTAATCTATGTTGAGTGTAATTTCGCAACGCAAATTTTCTGTCCAATTCTCGTCCGTGAATTCCGCACGCGCTCTACACTACGGCAGTCGATTGATTGTTGTGCGGGTGCTCCAGAGTGCAGTTGAAACGACAATGGGACGGTTGCGGGCGCTGCAGCTGCTGCAGATTCTGCTCCTTGCTGCAGGCACAACCAGCAAGATCCACCACCTCGCCTTGCTTGTGAGTTCTCGCTTTTTTGAGGCTCTTAATTCGTTTCTTTGCCGTGTTTGCCTGCTTTCTATTTTTTCCGGTTAATTAATGAAAATATGATTGTAGGGCGACGCGAGGCGTAATGTAATTATCACCAGCTTTGGCTACAATGCCCTGGGCACGTTCGATCTCAACCTAACACAGGTTTGTTTCCCTTATTGTCATTTTCTCGCTTTGTTGACCCAAGATTCATTGTTTTCTTTTTAAATTCTCGATTGTCAATAACAATATGACTTTTTGCCATTCAGTTCGCCGTGCCTGATGCGATAAGCAAGTTGACAGACTCCGGAGAAACGGCAGAGAAACAGGTGAGCTTTCAAGCTAATTCTTCTGCTTTTTCTGGATCGCTCACGCCTAAGCAAGAGCTCACATTTCCTGCTTCTGTACGTTTTCCGTTTTAGTACGGCATTATTTGAATGCATGCTCAGTAATTCATACTGCTGCTTAGTATTGCTTACTCACTTTCACACTTTCGTAATACTGATCTGGTACGCTAGAGTGTAGCTTGATTGATAGGCACATAAAACAGAGTGGTGGGGAGGGGTTTATTTCCGTTTCGCTCCTCAGTTCGTTGGTCAGCGTCAAAGTGTAATCTGGGCTCTCGCACTTGAGTTGACCTTTGCTGTACGAACAAGCGTACATGAGGGTGTAAGTGGATCATCTGACTCTCCAGCCTGGTGAATCGTCACTGATTATTTTGTCTAAATTTAAATTTAAATTTAATTAAATTGATTTGCAGGGTGTGATCGGGTTCTCGCTCTCCCGTGGCTCGGCCATATCAGCGGGCGTCAATTCGAACCCGCACCTGTGCCAGCTTCAGCAGACTGATCAGGTTACTTTTTTTAAACAGAGTTGCAGATTTATCCTGACATCAGGCAAGGGGCATGTTGGAGGAAACATCATTAGGGAAGTAATTGGGATCTTCGTACTCAGGATCAATGTGCCAAGGGGTGGCTTCTTCTTAGTATTTGTTGTCGGTGACCCGTCGCTCTCTTTTTTAAAGTTATTAATTAAACTATTTTCATTTTCTCTGGTTTTATGACAAAAACCATCTCGGCATCAGAGTTCCCGTTCTGAGCCCCTTCTATTTGCGCTAAATATCAAACAAAAGCTCGTGTCTTTGTCGCGTTTCTTCGCCCTTGTTTGCGCAATTCGCGATGTGCCCAACGTTCGAGAGACGAGCATCTGACCTCGCTTATTGTCATTTTTTACCAAGTTTATGGTTTCTATCGTGTTGAACAACCTAATATTCTTTTTTCGGCTCCAGTGTTATCTTCAAATGTTCTGTCCTCTGATATCCAGTTTTGTACTAATTCTTCTGAAGTGTGTGGAAAACTATATTAGTTCTTCTAAAGAACTCGTTTTTTCGACTTGTATACTTCTATGTAATGGACACTCAATTTCACCTCCGAAGGAGAACCTTTTATTCGATGATTTCAGGGCTTCGATGCGGTCTTCTTCATCGCAGATCTGCCCAAGAAGCGGCTCAATCTGTACAGATCCGGACTGGGCAAGCAACTGAGGGTGTGCAGTGGGCACGTGAAGTGGGTTGTTATTGTTTTCGTCTGGGATGAACATTGTAGAAAAAAAGAACTTTTGTTTTTCCAAATGGTTGGGTAATGTTTCACTAGCATCGTAATACGAATGATGCAGCATTCATGATAGATATTGATGAATCATGCGTTAAATTTTAGTTGTATTTTAATAATAAATATAAATGAAAGATGTGAGGAGGAGGACGCGGAGTACGAGAAGACACTCGCTGAGCGGGCCGAGAAAGAGGCCAAAGCGGAGGAGGAGGTATGCAGTTGACTGACATTGGTTTTCTTGAAATATTCATGAACGATAGATACTATTAGCAACAGTAATCCGCTTTTTGTGACATTATGAGCTGGAACCAACTTGTGGTTCAGAGAGTGTTGCGGAACATTTTTGTGCAGAAAGTAGATAATCCGAGTTATGTTACCAATTCAACCAGGTATATCGCCGTTCCACTAGGTTCTCACATCCTGCTCTCCATCAATGAGTTAGCGAGATGGAGCTATCGATTCATAAATATAGTAATTAGGCTAATTAATTCGCAGCATACTCGGCGACGTCGCGAGGGCAATATGCTGGATACGATCAAGAAATGGCTGCCGTTCGGAGGAGCGGACGGAAAGGTGAGTCAGATCTCAATCGGATTCCAACCTGGTTGGTATGTGTTTCACTGGTTTCTCACTCATTTAGTAGGGACTGCTTTAAAGTCTGTGATTGTTTTAATTCTGACTGCGGAGCGCCGATTCAATTGCCTATTGAAAGGAGCAGAGACTTATGACAATGCGATGAAACACTGATTTGCTCAGTCAAGATACCCCTAGGAAACTGAAATGTCCCGTATGAATTGGTTTTTAATTTGATACCGTAATCTTGCAGGAGTACATCGATTTCGTCCCGCTGCAGCAGGTCGACAATCAGTTCTCGACGACGGTAAGTACGGTAGATTATCGATTGGTTACGGTAGAGTATTGGTTATCGAGGAATGACTCCCTTGTTAGATATTGAAGGGTGTGTTTTCTTATCGTACTACTTTTCTCCCATTGCGGGCGTCTACCATGAGAAAGTAATGAGCGCGAGATGAAACGGAGATTAATATATGATTAATATGGGCTTAATATGGTTGGACTCTGTATTCCTGCATTGGTTCGGCGGTGGATCGATAATTATCTTTCAATTCGGTAGATGGCCTTACTGTACCTTCTCATGCATTGTAGTTGTCAATCCGTTCACGATCATTAGCTATCGATTAGATTGGCGCTACCGAATCCTTACCGTAACTCCCTCCCGCATTTCAGTTGTCGATTCGGTTCGGCGAGAACCAGACGGGCAAGTACCACTTCATCTACCACAACTGCTACAACTACCACGCCCACGGATACAGGTACGGTGTGCGGTTGTGGGGCCACTGGTTAGGTTGGGTGTACTTTTGGCTACCGTAATATAGGTTCGAGAGCTATAGTGAAAATTCTAGCAGCTGAAATTGTTGATCATTCCTGGTGGGAAATAATTAGGAGACAATTGAAACGCGAAGTCAAGAGCGTGATTTTGTAGCAGTTTTCTAATTTGATCGGCGTTCTCCAACAGTATTGCATCCTGCCGTGCAGTGGTATAGATGAGTCGATGCTGAAACTTGAATAGTCCGAGTTTACAAATCTCACATTTTTAAAGAATAAACTTGCAGTGACCGCGTGGCCGTCGATCTCACCGTGGACGTCGTCGAGAAGAACGTCGACTCGTACCTCGCAGCCGGTAATTAGTTAATTTATTAAGCTAGTTAGGCTAATATGCGTAATTATTTCATCTTGCCCTAGCTGTATTACGTCTATTCGCTCTTCATTATTTCGTTTTCAAGTTCCATTTGTGCTTGAACGTTGCGCCCGAGTTCACATATTGAGAAACGGAATTGAGCTAATTAAGTTAATTAATAATAATAATAATCAGGCGACGTTCCGAAGCCGCAGCTGTACCTCTACATGTCCATTATGTTCGCGTTCGTCGGCTGCATTTGGATCTCGAAAGTGTGCCGGACCGAGTAATTTGCCTTATTTATTGTTATTTTCATTCATTATTAATTAATCAACACATCCTAATTAGCGCCAACATTCCAGTCGGCAGAACGTCTTCCGCGTGCACTGGCTCATGACGGTCCTCGTGTTCCTCAAGGTGGGTGAGATGAATGTGCCCTGTAGTGCAGTGGTAGTGCGCTCGCGCTATCCCTCGCACCCCTCTGGCTCGACCCCCGCCCTCCGCAGCCGGCAAAAGACGCAGTATATCTAGAGCATCGGGCGCGTACACTGCCCCAATGTTTAGCTTACGTGCAAGATAGATCAGTGGCTCCCATACAGGCGCCCGCCACTTTGGGGGAATCTGAAGTTACGCTGCTAACATTTTTTTAATAACTTTTTCCAATTTTGGCATGGAAGTTTTGGTCTTCCTTGGTCAAATGACAAGGGGAAGCGTTTGCTTTAACCTAGATTAATTAAGAATAGAAAACTAATAATCTGTCGGAGCACGGTAGCAGCATCGATAAACGAATCGCCAACTGACTGGATATATTCAGGCGCTCTCGTTGTTCTTCCACGGCGTCAACTTCTACTTCGTCTCGAAGTACGGCCATCAGAGGGAGATTTGGGCGGTCGTCTTCTATGTGACCCATCTGTGAGTTCTTAATTTCGCACACTATCTCGCCTCTCTGACTGGCGAAAGAGCATGTGAATCAAGAGGTTAGTACCCGTATTTCGAACTCTAGTTCGTTGCATTTTAATGGCAGAAAAGTCGAGTCAAATGGTCAAGTGTAGTTTTCGAAATAGTTTTAATTGTTTTTTCTCTCAATTTTTACTATGATATCAGTCCACTTGTAAAGTGGGTGAAACTTGTGTCTCACTGGGAATAAACATTGTCTTATTTTTGTTCCCAGGTATTTTTAGGTAATTAACTTAATTATGTAATTAATAAACTCACTTGCAGATTGAAGGGCGCGATTCTGTTCGGTACGATAATTCTCATCGGTACGGGGTACACGTTCTTCAAGAATTTCCTGACGGAACGGGACCGCAAGGTCTTCATGATCGTGCTCCCACTACAGGTTATTTTGTATTAATTTGAAACCCAAATGTCTCGGGAAGCTGTGTGTTCGTATATAAAATCGTTCGGTACTTGTGATATCAATGAATGCGTTTCAGAAAATTGTTTCAGCCGGGCAACCTTTGTGTTTCATTGTATTCTGTAACCAAATGTTGCCAATATTGTTTTTTATCTATTTTAAACAAAATTAAAATTGGCAGATAATCGACAACATTGCGATGATCATCATTGAGGAGAGCGAGTTCGGCGAGGCGACCTTCCAGTTGTGGTGAGCGAGTTGATCTTTGATCTCTCGATACGTTGAGGGAATTGATCTTTGATTCCTTGAATTGATTGAATTGACTGAACGTGGCTTCATTGGGAAGAGTGGCTCATTTATTTCTTTGTTTTTTTGGAGCCGATCGAACACTGATTAATCAAATTCTTGTGAGATGGATACTAGTGATATCGCTGAAACGCAGGTTTCACTGGTAGATTGAATGATATCTTTATTTCTAAAATTAATAAAAATAATAATAACAACAATAACAATAACAGGTACGAGATGTTCGTGTTCCTCGACATGATCTGCTGCTTCGCCATCTTCTTCCCCATTATCTGGTGAGTGTGACCTGAAATTGTCCTGAAATCAATTTTAAATTTGAGAATTATGACCTGACATTGATTTTTATTTTTACTGATTGCTCTGTTAGTTCAAGCAATTGTTGGCTTTGTGATGGTTTACGATTGTTTTTTTTGAGATTTCGATGAAGAGAACATTGTCTCAAATTGAGATCCAAACTGCTCATAGAGTTGGTGAAAGACAGAAACACTTGGCCAAATTGAGTGAATGTTTCTACGATGAATATTTTGATTTCAAATTACTGTTGTTCAGGTCAATGCAGCTGCTGAGCGAGGGTGCGCGTACCGACGGCAAGGCTGCGTTCAATCTGGAGAAGCTGAGACTGCTCAGGTACGGTAGTTACAGTAATTCCATTGGGTACGGTAACGTGGTAGGCTCATTGAACATTATGTTATGCCAAATTCTGCGTAGGAATACTATCCCAATATTGAGCTTTTTTACCTGTTGAAACATAGTCCTGTCAGGCCGGTAGCGATGTTGGTTGTTATAACTCTATGAGCTCACTGGAATTGAATCAACGAAGCACCTCTTGTTCTTGAGAAGATGCTGAAACGCGAATTCTCTAGGCTGAAATTGTGAACCCCGTTTTCTTGATTCCTTTGTTCGTTGATGACTGTCAGTAGTATGAATGTCCACAGACGTCCGATAAATCGATAATTGTCGATTACGGCAATTACCGTAACAAAATTTGCATTCAGACAGTTCTACCTGCTCGTGATCGCCTACATCTACAGTACCCGCATCATCAAGTACATGCTCCAGGTACGGTAATATTGATTTTACGGACAGGTACGGTAGTATTGATTACGGTCAAGTACGGTATCATTCATTTTCGTCGTGATAAATGGAAGGTTCTGGCTCTTGTTTGAAAAAATGCCCGTAAAATTCGTGTTTCATCAACTTGTCAAGAAGGATTCGGACTCGAGCTTTTGATAATTCGGAATTTCATTTTGAAAACAAAAACAAATTCAGTTCGCGATGCCATTCAATCTCGAGTGGATGACCGCAGCGATGGTTGAGGTACCGTATTTACCGATTTGTTCGCTGTATTTTTTATTTAGTATCCCCGAGAAACCGTAGACTCCACTATACTGTAGTTTGTCGATTTTACCCATTAAAATATGGATGCATTTATCGATCGATCGATTGGTTATGGCTACCGTATCCCTCCTGCATGCAGGTCTCGACACTCGTCTTCTTCATCATTGTGGGCGCCAAGTTCGCGCCCGTCCCGCGCAATCCGTACCTGCGCCTGTCCCTCGACGGCGACGACGACGATATTTCCATTGCGTAAGTGAGGAATGGGGGGGGGGCTATCGGAGACGCGTCGCAGTCCGAGGACTGATTTTCATTTGTGCGTATCAAAACCTTGTGCAATGTCTGGTACTTGTGACTTCGTTGAAAAATTCACTTCAGTGAAATTATTGTTTGCAAATTGGGAACGAGAATCAATGCATCATGGGTTTTTGATACTTAATACATCGCAGAAACGCCAATTTGCCTTGGAATTTCAAATGTATTTTGTGACAATTGTGCTTCAGCAGCTTTCTATGAATGAGACAAATTACTAATTATGTAAGTGATAATTCTAATATTTGTAATTATCAATGTTGCAGCGTGACGCAGCCGGGCATCTTCGACGGCATCACGAATCGAACACTGAAGGAGGAGCGAATTGTGATGGAGGACATTCCGGGTATGGTAGTCCCCGGGGGTTACGGTAGGATATCGATTACTGCAGAGTTGCGAAAGTGGCTATGGGAAGGGTCGAGATCTTGATAGGGGCGCCCTGTAGCTATCTAAATTTGGCCTAGTGTATTGTTTGACCATGAACCATGTCATATTCATTGTGATTTTCAAATTATGGATGACTCAGGTTTATAAGTAAAACACCTGGCGGTTTTTTGCGCGCGTCACACAATCTATTATTGTCTTCCCGCACCTAATCGAAGCGATCGAGCCAATTCGGCGGTGTGAGTCACCGCATTGTGACACAGCCTTTTTTCACTTTCTTTCGATCTCTAAAAATGAGCAAGCGATGGGGAGCATTGGGTTGACATGTTGTTGATCAGACATGGCGAGAGTGCAGGCGAAATGGAGAGGCTCAGAGTGGCTCGCAGGTCAAAGAAAGCGAGAGAGCATGGAAAAACGGGAGAGTCTGAATCGCTCTTAGTCTAGAGCGAGCGAGAGAGCGTTCGAAGTGGAGAGAACCAGATGAGAAAGTGCCTTTGTCAGGTGTGATCGCTGGCCTGGATGACTCAGACGATGAATCGGATAACGATGATGGAAGTGGAACTGGGAAGTTGATCCGACCGGAGAAGACACTACTCTAGGGGATACGGTAGCCCCTGATTATCGATTTATTACTGATTGTTTTTTGTTCAAGAGACTACGGTAGCTCTTCCCACGATTATCGATTGATTATTGATTGTATTGGTCTTCAGGAGACTACGGTAGCCCCCGATTATCGACTGATTGTACCGCACTTTAGGGAGAATACACTAGTATTGAACCCAGAGTATACGTTCTAGCATACTGTAGGCTTACAGTAATCCCGCCCTCCGAGAATGTATATATTCATGCTGTAGGTTTTATCCCCCATACATGTTACAGTAGTTACGATACAAGCAAAAACGCTCGCCTTATGTCTTACACATACCAAGAGAAGATATATAGTAGTTATAATTATTATTTACTCTACGGGATCCCGTGCCATATAGCGCCTTTCCACCTAACCCCTTGTTTATTCATCCAGTTTTCCCTTTAATGTGATATCAACAACCACTGACATAGCCACCTACCGTAACCCCCTTTTATCTGCTCATTATTGATTGTATTCACTTTCTTTCCAAACGTATCTGTTACACTACTGATCTATACACGGTGATTTATCGATCGATTCATTTATTGATCGGATTTCGGTCCTGACAGCTAATCCAAGCTAATAGTATTGCAATTGTTCCAGAATTTCACAGAGGCAATATAGCGTGTTTCCGCAAGAGTTGTGCAGCTTTGTTTTGTTGTATAAAGCAATTACTGAAAATGGTGTTCCATTCAGGTGATTCAAATGAAGAGTTTGCATCTCTGAAGATACCTCTCTTTCAAACTCGGTTATAGTCCTCCATTTCAAAAGTACAAATATTTGCGTATAACTAGCAGTAGCGGGCGTAAGTTTGCTCTCACAACCCTCTCAGTAGCTTAGTAAAGAATCCGCACGTGTTCTATCTTAAGTTGCATGCCATCTGAGATACTGTGTTACAGTATCCTCACCGGCTCGTAATTATTGATTAATTGTTCACCCCATGAGTGCATTTCCGATTGCGAAAGACGCCTAGTTTGCTATGAATGGGCGGCGCGATTCTTGCGCTTATTTCTCGCTCCGTCTCTCCCTCAGGCTATTCTTTAGTGTTTTCATCCATTCAACCGCCAGGAACCGACGTTATCTTTGGTGTTTTGCACCCCTCTACCTCTCTGGGCCCTCCACCACCTCCCTTATCTCTCGCCCACACATCTCTGCTGTTTCTTTCCCCATAGTAGAGCGCGCACCGAACTCTGGACTATGACTAGCGCGTCTCTCTTCACTTCACGTGATCTCTGCGAGGCTAGAGCGACGAGAGAACGCGCTAAATGAGGAGAGCACAGGGCCATGTTTGGCGCACCATCGCTCTAGTGCCCTCCCCTGACTAGTTTCCGGTTCACTGGCCGGTTGCCAAATCTGCCCCTTGCAATCTATCCCAACAGCTACCTTTCAGCGATGTAATACTTTTACTTTTTTTGGCCACTACTTCTCGTTTCGTGCGATCTCTCACGCTCTCTGACCGACGAGAGAGTGTGTAGATCGAGGAGAGGCAGGAAAGTATGCCCCTTCACCCCTACTAACTGGAAGGCGCGCGTTTGCGCTACACATTACTGCGCAAAGAACAGATGGCACTCTCTCGATTGTACTGGCTCTTTAGCGGATTATAGCCGGTGATAGAGTGCGCTAATTAGAGAAAGCACCGAGAAAGATGCGCCTGGAGTGTTGTTGCCTGTGATGTTCGAAAGAGCAGGCGGAAGCGATGGCACTCGAGTGTGTAGCTACCCCAGACGGCTGCGTGGGTGCCCCTTTCCGTTCCCTTTTAATGAGGATTTCACTCCAATTTGCGTCATTTAAGTTTTAGTTAATCATCGAATGGAATGGGTGATCCATTTAGGAAAATCGTTTCTCCAAGAACGAGTTCTACTTTTTTTCTAACAAGTCTAGCAACGATTTCATGTCAGGTCATTCGCCAGGTTGCTTGACGTTTCATGTGCTTTGGGTTGGTATGTGGCTGGAGGTCCGTGTTGATTGATATCAACTGAAGAGAGCATAGTTATCCATTCAGTATGTAGGCGTTCCATTACATTGCAATGATGTGACAGTAGAAAAATCGCCTCACCTTTCGCTCGCTGACGGTTTCAATAGCCATTCCATCACTGATTCACGAATTGGGGTTAGAATGCGCTCTCTCGATTTCACACACTCTCTCGCTCGCTCTCTACCCCCGATTAAATCATTTTCACCAGTGAAAACCCGTGATCATCGTCGTCGTTATCAGAGATCGTTCAGAAGTCGAGAGAACGATGGGGTGTTTGAGATCGACGAGAGAGTGTTCGAAAATGAGAGAGTGGCGAGAGTGATAGGCAGGGAAGAACAACAGACACACTTGTTCAACCATCGTCGTTCTCCATTTCTCGCTGCCTCCCGCTCGATTCTCGTTTCACTCTTGCCCCTTGATCCTTCCCTCTGTTGTGGCGCTCCAGGTTCTAGAAAGAATGAATGAGAGATTGGGGAATGGCTTTCTCTCCTGCAATTTCTCTTGTTTGTGTAGCTTTCAGAAGTTTTTCGACTTGTTGTATTGTGGTTTTATAGCCTGATTCTTTCTCTTCGCTTTCTCCTAGACGCTAGTTCCAACCCTGTTTCGTCTCCTATCTGCGCCGATCTATGTACAGCAATGTGTCTGTCTCCTCCTCATCTAATGTATGCGCGACGAAAACAGTCGACCGTCCTCCGTTTATGTCTAATTCTCTCCCTTTCCCACGATCTCTCGCTCGCTCTGACCACCAAGAGAGCACAGTGAAACGAGAGAGTCGACCGTTTCTTTTTTTCATTTTTCTTTCTAACTGTAACAGTAAAACGCAGTTCTTTGGTCATCGATGTTTCTCGGCAATAGTTTATGGAGAGATGTGAAGTACCGTTCCTAATCGTATCATTCTATCATTCGCCATTTGCAATAACACTTCAATATCTTCACTCTGTCCGGAAAGAAAAAAGTTGTAGATCATGATTCTTACGATTAGCTAGAGTATAACCGGAATAGATGGTGATAGGTTTGCTCGAAAGGCAGTCGGGTTTTCGCAGATTTTGCGAAACGTTGAATATTCCACCAAAGACTAGAGAAGTGATGTCTTCTTCTCGTCTCGTCTCCTCTTCCACTTTGATGAATGGCTGAAGCGGCAAACTCGCAGTTCGTTTTCTGTCTTTTCTCGCGTTTTTTCTTCAGAATGATGGGCTGAGACGGAAGTATTGGCAGAACTGGCGAATCTCCTAGGTTAGAACGCTCCCTCGCTGGTCAGACAGAGCGAGTTTATTCATTCCGCATTGTCTCTCGCAATTCAGAGAGACGACGAGAGAGCAGGGGGAATGGAGAGAGTCAGACGAGGCAAGGGAACTTGATGAATGACGACATAGATTGCTTCCCAGAAGGCCTTCCTCCTTCCAGCTGGGCTTATTACTCTTCTTTTATTCGCATCTCTAACTCCAATTCTATGTCTCATATGATATGTCTATCCACGGTTCTGCGACTAATATTTTACTTCCTTCAATGTGAATCATGTGGGATCCTTGTTGCACTTTTATGTTGTAATAGAGGTCCGGGTGCGGCGCCCCCCCCCCCTCACTTCACTGGCTGTTCCTATCTGGATCCCACATCTATCCTCGGGAGGATCGTCCTCTATATAGAACGAGAGTCGAGCTCGCTAGACGATAGTGTGCTCCCCATATTCCCGAGGGTCCACTTACGTCAGCTCCGGAATAGTTCACGAGCTGGATGTCGGAATAGAGAGGAATTCTGAATATTTTCGAGAAGGACGTTTTCAATGTGGTAGGAAATTGAGCCCATGCTGCGGAAATAGTAAAGGTTCAGTAGCGCCTTTGATCAAGACATTTGTTTCGTGAGGAATTTTACTACTGAGCCAGTGACTGGGCTAGTTCAGTGGCACTTGTAAGTGTTTCTCCCATGATTCATTGGATGGCTTCCCCCGGGTGCTTTCGAGTTTCACAAGAGCGGTTATTGCTGGTTGCTAGCGCTGTTTCGCCGGCGTTGCACAAAGCTCGCCGGATTTCGCAAGTATGCCGTTGTTTAGTCAGGCTGGCTTCTTTTTTTCAACAACGGACTCTCTTCAGTTACTCGCCCTGTCTGCCCAGGGAAAGAGTGGATAGAGTATCTTCCTCCCTCCCTTTTTTTTTTTTTTTGAGTGGCCATCCCTGCCTTCTCTCGATTCTATCGGATGGAGCTGGCCAATTGTTCCTCTCCCTTCCCTTCTCGCTCTCCCGCTTACTCGATGTGACTTTTTTGAGAGTATTTCGAAGCCCATTCTGACTTGTTTTCGGGACAGAAAACTGGCTGGTTCGGCTTACAATTGAAGGCTATTCTGGTGTTTTTTCCAAGAAACGTTGGCTATTGTGAATGCGGGTATCGGATGCAGTATCCGTATGGGGGATGCAGAAATAATAGTAGGACGATGAAGTATGTTAATCACTTGTCGATCGGCGTTTACCAAAGTCTGCTAAGGATAGCGATGGAATAAAAAGTGCGTATTTGAACAGTTCATCGAAGTGAGAGCAAAGTTCACTCGTTGATGTGTTTATTGTTCGGATAAGTATGCCCTGTGGGCCTTCTTGCGAGAGGTAATTTATGATTAATGTAGGCACAAAAGAGATACTTTTGTGTACAATGCTCGACTATTGATCGAAATGTGTCCAGAATATAATGGAAATGTTGTTATGAGTGACTCATACGGAGTTGATTCGCGTTTCGCAAGACTATTTACTGTTCTCGATTGAACTCCCGTTCTAATCAGTCGGTGCGATCTATCGTGCGGGAAGGGCAAAGAATGGAGTATTCCTCACAGTAGTAATAGTAGTTGGACTCTCTCCGTTCGCCACGCTATCTCGCCTGTCAGACAGAGCGAGAGAGCAGGGGAAGTGAAGAGAGGCAGAGATCATTGTCCCGTAATATGGAGTCGTGCGAAATGGGACAAAGTTCGCATCAATTTGGAGGTTGAGAAAAATATATTGTCCCGGCGTAACGCAATTCCTCCTTGTTTGACTGTCGAGTTCAAAATACTCGCGAAAGTCTCTTCATTTTGTATGTTGTCTCGCTTGATTGGTGAAGGAGGGTGTGAAATTAGGAGAAATTCTCTTCATTTTGCAATTTTTTGAGCTCGGTAGGACGCCCCAATTCAGTTGTGATTGTCGGTTGTAAATATCTGCCGGCATTGTGCTAAAGAGTTCCCCCGAATAATTCCCAATTCCCGCGTCACTGTGACTTACCGAGGGGTAACATAATTTCCTCCTGTTTGGTCGTTAGCCCCTCCCTTTCTTCTCAAGTGCCCTAGAGCGATGACGAATACTCTCCCATTTCCCCGTACTCTCTCGCTTCTCTGATCGACGAGATACAGTGCAAAATGAAGAGACGTCATGTTTTCGTGTTATCATTAGTTCTTACAGTGTGTAGTCCTTCCCCCCATTCCCACTCTTCTCTTTCTTGTGTCCGTCCCTTCTTCCAAAAGGGAATCTTTTCCTCCTCCCCGAAAGGGACGATGGAAAAGAGAGAAGAGGGGGAGATTGTTTTGACAGCCTCGAATCTGCCGCGTCGATCTTCAATGTGAATTGTTGCCAATTCAAAATTTTGACGCCTTTCCGCTTGAAAAGCGGCGATGATGGCCATAATAATGGTCTGACTGGCTCTTCAGTTCTCGAAGTTGATCGAACTCCGTGAATGTGGCATTCAATATCGCCGTACGTCTGACTGTTTAGACCATTGCTCATCGTATGCTCTCAATTCTCAACCCTTTTCGATAGGCAAAAGTCGTGATTTCGTGATCGCGCAAAGTTGTCATTTTTCGGCGTGGTGATTCGGCTCGCATATTTTTCTTTCTCCCTCCTATTCCTTCTTTGATCGAATCGCCACGGCAATTTTATCAGCCAAATTCTTGGTGCGATCGTTCGATTTTGTATGATTGTATCACAGCTCAAGCAAAATGTTCTCGTCTCTCCATTTTGCCTTATCTCTCGTCGGTTAGAGAAATGGCGACCTTTGGTTGTCCCGCACTTCTTCCTAATTAGTGAACTTTTTGAGCGAGATATTTCAAAGATGGCCCCGGCGAGAGACCATTGGGAATCGAGAGAGCGCAGACAGTGGCTCGAGGCTAGAGAAAAAGCGAGAGAGCAGGGCAAAGTGAGAGAGTGCAGCAGCAGCAGTACTTTGTACCGGGGAACAAGAGCATGAGATTGACAGAGGTGAGCATGAAATCCCCCGGCCCCCACCACCCTCTCCCATTCACGTGCTCTCTCTGCTCTGCTCTCTTTCTCTGCCCACGCTCTCTCACTTTTGCCCGCTCTCTCACCGTTATTCTCTCTTTCTCTACCCGAGATAGTCCGCTCTCTCGATTCCGCGTGCTCTCTCGCCCTTGCCCTCTGCCGGTTATGGCCACGGTCAATGGGAGATTGACCGACGGTGTCCGCGCTGATTTTGATTTCCTTTCTTCTGACCTTTTACGATTGTCGTGGAAAACCGCAAGATGAAGTCGCGTTTCAGCGAGAGGTTTAGGGCTGGAACTTATGTTATGTTGGATTTCTGCTTGATCATTATTATAACTTTCGGGCAATGATCTTGCTCGGTAATGTTGTGTTGTATTTTGATTTCCCCTCATTTTGTAGTATGGTTGTCGTGGATATTCACAAGGTGAAGACGAGAGAAGAGTACTCTTGATTACACGATGAATTTATTGAATCTCGACCTCAATATCAGACTAGTCCAATACCTCAATATCAGACTAGTCCAATACCTCAATATCAGACTAGTCCAATAGTCGGTTCAGGGTTTCAATGTCTCGTTTATGATGTGGGTGTGGGCAATGATTGATTCATCCTCAGGAGATTGCTCAATGTTAAATTATGATCGGGATGCGCATTACTGAATAATTTGTACATTGTTTTAAACCTTATGATTGCGCGTTTTACAACCTCGGTATGTTACGAAAATTCTGTCCAACTGCAATAGATCTGACCTCTTTGAGACAAAACATTTCCTATTCTCTGACGTAGAAGCCACCCAGTTGCTCGGCTTTCTCTCTTTCTTTCTTTTTTTCTCCTTACAAGGGTAGGTCAAAGGCCTCTCTTGGTGAGAGAGTGTGGGGAACAGAGAGAGCGGAAGGCAGTCAGAGACACCAGCTAGACACGCTATTTGGGAGCTCCCGAATTTGTGCTATGCTCTCTGCTGCTCTGCGTCTCTCTCACTCTCTCTCACTCTCTCTCCCTCCCTCCCTCCCTCTGAGCATGGGGAGCTGGTAGGCCCTCCCATTGTCCGTCCCGGCTGTCTTTTAGGTCTTATTATTCACTCCCTCTCTTCGATGACTCTCCTCATTCCACACACTCTCTCGCTATCCCTCTGACCACCTTGAGATAACGCGGAATGGAGAGACGATACTCTCTCATTTTCACGTGCTGTCTCGCGACTAGGTTCATTGTTATGGAGAGGGAGCTTCGCTTGCAGGCTTCCATTGGTAACAAGTTGTCTCTCGATCTCGCGTCTCTTTATTTCCCGCACTCTCTAGTCGGTCAGACAGAGCGAGAGAGTATGCGAATTGGAGAGGGACAGATCCATCTCTTGGTAACTGACCCTATTCTTGGACTAGTGTGACGGGGTCCTTTGTGAGAAGAGGAGGCCATAGAGGGCTTATTGGTCGATAATTGGTACTCAATAGAAGAGAAGAGTGAGAGGGACTGTAGGCCTCACTGCGTGTAATGGAGATGGAGCTGGTTTCCCAATCGATTTTGTGTATTTTCAGACATATTTTGTACATTTACTGGCCCTGGATTACTGTAATTAGCGTCATTCATTAGTACCTCGTGGTACATACTATCAAGTTTACTCTGACTCTCCTCATTCTACATGCTCTCTCGCTCTCTCCCTAACCGCCGAGAGAGTGCAGGAAATGGAGAGACGCTCTTTGTGGGACAGCGGCGCCCCGGAGCATGTGTTTGCCCACTGTATACTCACTCGATGTCCGACTATTCGTATACCCTAGACTCTCTCCATTTGGCACGCTCTCTCGCTCACTCTGACGGACGAGAGATCACGGGAAACGGAGAGAGCGTCCTGACCATCCATCCTACCCAATCGCACCATTCGCCTCCCTTCCCTTTCCTTCCACCCACTCTGATAGCTAGTGCCCTCAGGGTGTTTACATGAGTCAGTCAGAGAGTGGTGGTGGTAGGAGGGATGAATATGTGAAGGGCTTCCGATTGAGAAGAGTTAATGGTGCTATCTGGTCAGAGAACCGGGGAATTGAGCAGCGTTTTGATAGGTTTACGGTGTATTGATGTGGTAGTTTGTGCTAATCACCGGCCTCTAGCAGTCTGTTTTGTGTTGACCTGACAGATTTGCTATCGGAAAAGCCAGAGTGCGCGAGATTTCGGCCCCTTGCTGATGCTTGTGAATCCCGATTATGATATCTTGATCTATAGGGGGCGGCTTGCGACACGAATCTACCCAGGGGGGGGGGGGGCAGAGAGATAATAGACAATTAGAGGAGATAACTGGCGATTTGGCGCGAGCCGGCAAATCAGCGATTATCGAGGAAAAGTGTCATGTTGAATCGAAGAAAATGTGATATGATCTCTAGTAGTCTGGGGTTATCTTGATCAATCTCTGAGGGTTGAGGCTCTCTCATCAAGTTCACGTGATTATTCTATCGTCTCATGTTGTGTCGTCGGGAAGTCTCCCTCTCTTGTATTTTTTCTACAAGCTTTTCCACCTTTTTCCATCAGAAAAAAATTATTGACGCCTGCAGGTTAGAGTTGCTTTCTTGTTGTTTCTACTCGAAGAGTTAGAGATTGTCCTCATATCGTCCCGTTGTGTGCCCCTCCGTAGTCGATTATGATGTGTTCTGTGCGCGCAACCTTTGCACCCTAGCCTTCGCTTGCATTTTTATCGTCTAATCGTCGAGTGACGGATTCCTCTCGGAATTTTCCGCGCTTTCGACCCTCTCTGAAACGTTTTCATCGCCCGTTGATTTGCGGCTTTGACTTATGCTCTAGAAGGCGTGGGAGAGGAACTTTTAATTCTTCTATCACTCATGTCGAAAATATATTACCGTTCCTAATTGTACGAAGTTTCTACTGGCGCTTCCCTCGTGTTTTATGTTTCACAATCATTATAATTTCCTAATCATATCTACTTCTCAGCGATTTCTCCTCACTCGCAGTCGTCCGCATCGCGCGCGCCCGCAGCTTCGACCGCGCTCGCGTCCCTCCGTGAATGGATGAGCGCGCCACGGGCCGGCCAAGACATGGCCAACGGCGCCTCCCCGCGAAGGAACACGGCCGGCCACGAGGACAATGAGAGGTACGGTAGCACGCTGGTTGTTGATTGATGAATGAGTTAATAGAAGGAATGGGGGATACGGTAGGCTGTATTGATTGGGACCCAATTTGGGAATAATGATTGTAGTAGAATCCCGCAGAATAAACTCGGTGAAGTGAGTTATTAGAAGTAATTTGGTGAGGCGGATTGGTTATTAATTGATCTAGGAATTGAAAACGGAAACTGGTGAATCCGCGTTTCAGAGGTGGTAGATGTTTGAGGCGCATCGGAAAGAATTGATGGTGTTCTGTTACAACATCTAGATATCATATCGTGTTCGTATTGATTAGGAAGGATCAGGATACTATAGCCGTCCCTAATTGGCCGCGATAGTCAGGCGCGTGCTCTCAGTGGATAGGAGCCTATTTGGCCGAGAGATTCCGTGTCTGAGTCTCTCCATTTCGCGTGCTCTCTCGCGCGCTCTGACCCAAGAAATACTGTGTGAAATGTGGAGAGTCCTTCTTGATATGCGAAGACCATGCACAGAGAAGTACGAGATAGCATGCAAAATGAAGAGAATCGGGCCCGATTCTAGAATTGCCATCATTCGTCAAGCTCGCGTAGAGAATGATAGCCACTCTGATCAGCACGCATGCGACGAGAATCATGTGGTTTCATTGTTTTCTATCCCTACTGCCTCTACTCCGCCTCCATCCTCGACAATGTTCCCCTACTCGTCCATTGGAATTCTGCGGTGCGAGTTCGCATAAATTTACTGATCTTAGCCATTGATAGTTGGGTAGTGAAACGCTGATCGTGCGGGTTGGCAAGGTGTCAATTAGGCGCCGGAGCCGGCATGTTTGATGATGAAGACGTTCGCCGGCTCCGGTTCCCGGTTCTCCCCTCGTCTTGAATAGAAACAAGAGACGCTGATTCATCTATGTTCAGCGTTGACCTATGCAGTGGAGAGAGGGGGGATGCTCTCTCCTTCTCACCATTTTCTATCCTTTGCTTCCCTTGTGACGACTACTGCTACTACTAGAATTGGCAGTAGCGGGATCAGTCACCACAAACTGACTTTTTTCTCTCCCTTCCCTGCTCTTTTCATCCCTCCTCCCTACTTTCTTCCAATTACGGAACTACTGTCGTTTGAGTGGACACGGCTGCTGAGTCAGAGGTGTTTTTTTTTTGAGAAATCTCATGTTTTTTGTCGCTTCTGCCCGTTCTAAGTGGTTCTAGAGACGACTTTGTAGTTGTTTTACAGCGTTATAGAAGAAATTGCGCGACTATTGAGTCACCCGCGGGTTCGCGGTTTCGGGGTGTGGGTTTGAGTGGTGGGTTAAGATGTATTGCAGTGACGTAGTACTTGTATTCAATCAATAGAAAGTGACCTGCAAAATTATTGCTGCACTCGCACGCGAGTTTCGCGTTCCAGCGAGTGACTTATTGTTAGAGAAGTTGGTTTTGGGTCTTATAATAACTTGTCCTTGGAAAAACTGAGACTGATAAAAAACTGAAAATAATATCTTCCCCTGAATGCATCACTGGGTTGTGGATAATGTGCCGTAATCACTATAGCTACTATACCCTGTCCACTCTACCGTACCCTATCGTATCGATTGCGCAGGTCCGAGGACGGGCTGAGCACCACCACCACCAACAGCGGCAGCGCCAATCGACCACGCGGCGCATCATCTGGCGCCCTGGGAGCAGCACACAACGGTAAGTAAGGAGACGGTTGGCTAGACGCGCCGGGTTAGATGGGGTCGGCCAAGGAGAGTGAGGAAGGGACGAAGTTAGGGAGAGAGGGTAAGGTGGTACGGTAGTTAGCACGCCTCAAACGATGATAAGAAAATGACCCCCGTTATTCGCCCCTCATTTCCTCGAGTAGGCCTGTCAGTAGAACGGCTTCAATGAGGTTTGCCAGTGAGTGGATTACGGTAGACGAAGTACGGTAGGAAATCGATAATCAATCGATAAGTTACAGTAATCTCGACGACGCCGAAGAAGGCGGGCGGTCTGTCACTGCTCGGCGGCCTGCGCAACCCGATGGTCGCCCTCAAGGCCAGCGTGAGTACCGTATACCTTCCTGAGAAGCGAATACAGTATGCCAGGGCGATCGAGAACTGACTTATTTATCGAAACAACTCCATAAAATGTCAATTCTGTTCATGTTGAATTCGTGCTTCGCCTAGGATATGTCTCATTGGAACTCTGGGTATCCTCGATTACAATGAAATAACCCTTTTAAACAATAATTCTTTGGAACTTCTCTGTTTTTGGCCCAGTCAACAACCGCTCTAAATGCGTTGGTGGTAGAGAATTAGAATGATAGGCAGAGGATACTATGCGAGAAATGGATGGACAAAAAAACTGAGAAGTATCAACTCTTTAGCCTCGAAATGTTTTTTTATTAATATTCGTAATGTCAGTCGGACGGCGACGGTTCGTCCAATCGCACAGGCTCCTCAGAGGGCGGAGCATCGGAGGGAGGCGCGTCGCCCTCAGATGAGAATGAAGCGAGAATGCGACTACTCGCGAAGTGTGAGGGAGCGAAACAGAGGCTGTTGCAGATCAATATGGAGAGGGAACGTGAGTGATCTGACTGTTTAGTGTTTTAAAAACGACTTGGGAGTTTTTTTGTTTAAAAAATGAGAACACTGAGAGAATCAATTTGAAGAAGGGGCAAGAAGAAGTTTTATAAATAGACTGTATGAGTTTTTGTAATATCTCAACCAGATGAATTTGGATTTCGTTAACTAAACTAATTAGATTATCTAATTAGTTTTTTTTGGATTATCTAATTAGTTTTTTTCTATTTAGTTATCATTTATTTAATTAACTAACTAGTTTTATACAGGCCAGTTTTATACAATTATACAGGCGATCTCGAGGAGTTCATAGCGATGGCTGACAAGGTGGAAGCAGCAGGAGGAAGGGACACGCCCCATCTCGCACGGATACGACAACACTATGATAGGAAGAACAAGAAAAGCACCGGATTGATCGATGCAGTGCAGGTACGGTAGCGAGAGGAGGGGTGCTAGACGCGCCGGGTTTGAGAGATGGCGGATGCGAGGGGTGGGTCAGAAGTGGATACCGCAGAAAAAAAAGAATAGTGGAAATACCATCAGTGCGGATAAATTATTATTATTAGAACGTATGATGAGAGTATGCAAGTTCCGAACATTGGAAAACACGGATCTCCGGCCATAAGTTATGCAAATGAAGCGCGAGTTTGGCGGGTTCGGAGGTTGCTCCTGCCGCGGTCAGAGAACAAGCAGGGATTGATTGGGAGAGCGGATTATGACTTCTGACTCTCTTCATTTGCCATGTACTCTCGCTTTCTCTGACCGACGAGAGAGCGTGAAGAATGGAGATACGGAATGTCGATTATGTGAATGAAGGTGACGGGAGTATGGGACCACGTGTGTCTCGGGCGATGCGAAAAGTCGGCCTAGGGGACGATGCAAGAATTTTTAGAATCGTCGAAGTGGATTTGGTGCTTCAGCCAGGGTTTGATTGCGAACAATGATCAAAGAAATAATGAGAACACTGCGTATTCAGTGGCGATTTTTAACCGGCCTGTTTGGTGTACCATGCGCACTTGCTAAAGGGTTAGGTGCACATGTACGCAATTGAGGATCCACATTGAGTATAATAAGAAAAATGCTTATTTTAGTTTATTAATTAGCTAATTAATTAATTTTAGAAGAAGCTGGCGGGCTACGAGGCGCGACTGGCCGACCTGGACGGAGGAGGGAGTGGAGCGGCGCCCGATCCACTCAGAGGACATACCGTACTGCAGGGAATACGGTAAGGGGTACTGCAGATCAGGGTGGGGGGGTACGGTAGGATATGGTAGGAGTATGGTACTCGGCTCACTCCTTGGATACACCGTCCTCTAGGGAATACGGTAGTTGGTGGATTTTATATCAGTGATATGGAGGTTAATACGTGTTCGACTGACTAGCTATAAGCGAAGCCCAGTGTGATTGGGTTTCGATTATTGATCTTTGATCTCTGATCTCTCTCAATTGCAGTCGAACGGGCGCGAACCTCAAGCAGATGACGTCGTCGGTGGTGTCCGCGCCCCTGGAACTGGCCCAGAAGCTGAAGCGCGGCACGATGGGCAGCAGTTCCGACCCCATTGAGAGTACGGTATCTTGAGATTGATTGGGTACGGTAATAGGTAATCGATAATTGAAAGTACGGTATCTGTCTTGTGGTTGATGATTGGTTACTGTATCCAGAACAATCGATAGTTGAGCGGTGGCGGTAGGGAATTGTTGGAAACCGGTGCATCGCTGTTTCGATCATTTTGTATAGCCGAAGGCTGATTGAGAAGCGCGTTTACTTGCCTTCCTTGTTGTCACAATAACCTTTTGAACATCCTTTTCTGAGCGGATTTGCACCGGGTGCATTGAGGTTACGCGCTCAATTAAATATCGCAACGGGGGGAAATAATGAAATAATTGCAGACGATCTGCTCGGGCATTCGCAGTTCTACCCGTCGGCCGTGCAGCTGCAGCAGCAGCAGCAGGCGCAGTCGTCCCGGTCCGCCAGGTACGGTAGCACTACGGGAGTACGGTAGAACGATGGGGTACGGTAGGAAGGGGTAAGGTGGGATACCGTACGAGATACTGAAAGGGGTAGTACTTTGGAATAGTATGTGGCAGCGGTTCGTAGGCGCTTTGACTTTATTTGTAAGATCGAACCAGGCATAGTGGCGTTGCAACAGATACTCGAGACATGCTCATTTGGCACTGGAGCAATGCAATCGAATCTCGCAGTACTAAAAATCGAACTGTAGTTCACCCGATACTAAACCATTCTTACGAGACTAGCTGTGCTCGTAGCATTGATCATTTCCTATTCAGCGGTCTCTCCTCGGGTCTCCTCCTTGGCGGCCTCACAACGGCCGCGTCATCTGGAGCCCCCTCGACGTCAACGTCGTCGAACAACAAACCGAAGGCCGCCACGCTGCCCGCCAACATGCGCATGAGCCCCGTGGACCTGGAGGCGGCGGCAAATGCTGCCATTGCGAATAGTGAGTGACTGTTTGACGGTTATGGGGAATCTTACGGCTTTAGAGATAAAAATGATGAAACCTGGTACGTTGCGGTTGCAGCGTGTGGCTTAATGCTCAGCGATTGCAGGTAGTTCGATTGTATCTGTTTGTTGTATTCTAGCACAGGTGAAAGCTGTCATCTGATTTCAATCAGTTGAATATTTGGCATGATCAACATAGATCATACCTGTGTTCTTTTGTACTTAAGTACGCGGCCACCAGTAGAAAAAAATCAAAATTAGAAAAATGTCGGCTACCATTAGGAAAATTTTGAATTTTCTGAGGATTTTGTGCAAAATATGACGGTTTTTGAGATGAATGGGTCGGCTACCCGTAGAAAAAAATCCTGTTTACTTGCGGCTACCCGTTCTTATGAGTAGAAAAATTTCCAAGTATATGCTTGACACAGGTATGACATAGATTACTTACGACAATTGCAGCTATGGTGCCCTCCTCGTCGAGCAGCGTGACGACGTCGTCGGTGGAGTGGCCGAAGCGGGGAGGAGGAGGAGGAGAGCTGCGGGGGAGGAAAGGTACGGTAGTGTGAGGGGTACGGTGGATTACGGTAGTGAGGGGTACGGTTGGTAGTGGTTACGGTAATGAAAGGTATGTTAGGAAGTACGGCAGATTGTTAGCGAAGCACTTTGAATCAGAGGTCAAATACTCATGTCATGAATAGGGTTGTCTAAATGAAGAGAATGAGGACGAATGAAGAGGCCTTTTCTCTCTCCTCATTCTCCCTCTTCATTGAAGACGGCGCGGTCGTGCGAGCTCTTCAATGAAGAGGCGAATGCAGTAGATTATCACCCTGTTTCCTGGTATTCATGCAGGTTAATTAGCCATTTTTTACGACAAAATGTTGGAATGATGTCCCTAGTTCAATATGAAAAAAGATCAGTTCAAAAAATCCAGGTTTCACGTCGTTTTTCTCATGGTAGAATAGTGAGCCTATTCGCGCCCTCTTCATTGAAGAGCTCACCGCGTCGCCCCCTTCTTCATTGAAGAATGACACCGATGAGCGCGCGTGGGGAGAGGGGGAATGAAGTCTTCATTTCATTTCTTCATTCGCCATCCCTAGTCATGAACCTTAAATTGTGGCGTGCTTTTACATATTTTGAAGGATATTGGGAATGTGGTGGTTAGGTTTCGTATTATTTTCTCTGTTTTTGTGTAATGGTGGTATGCTTTTCTCTAATTTTTGTTCAAATTAGGCCCAAAATGTGGTATGCATAGGTCCTTTTGAGGGTAGTATTTGACCTCTGCTTTGAATCGTCTGAACTGTCGCGGCGACACCTACCATATATATATCGGTTGCACCGATAGTTCAAATGCAACTGTGCTGTTGCGATGCCAGTGTTTGCCGAGTTCGTCGTTTTAAAACCAAATCAATAAATTCACTTTACCTTTCCCAATAACTTTGTCTTCTCACAGGCCCGAATGAGGAGAAGGACAAGGAGAAGGAGCCGGGCGAGGACTCGCTCGCGCGATTGCCACCACTCGGTATGGATTGGGAGGGGGGATTGGGGGATGCGAGTCTCGTGTTTCACTGTGGTTACGGTTATGGGTACCTCATTACGGCCATTCAGGTTTATTGCTCCGTGTTTCGTTTTCCACTGTGGCAGACTAAGCCATCGGGTCGTTGAGCTAGCAATGAATCTCGTGTACCGTGTATGGAAAATTATGTGCTCTTCCTGTAACAATCGGCACAGCACGAAGTGTTAGGAGCGAAAAACGATTATAAAATCAAATAGAATAATAATTACTCCGTTCAGGCACGGTGCTGGCGGAGAAGAGGGCGTTCGCCCGTGGGGATGGAGGAGAGGGACGAGGAGGAGGCGGATCCGATTACGGTGCCCCCTACGTCATGGCTCCACGGGTACGGTAGATTTATCGATTATTGGTTTTTGGGGGTTTTAGGATGCAGCTAGTGATTGAAGTGTGTGTGTGTGGGGGGGGGGGGGTAGACTCGAGCCGAGAGACGTGATCCGAGAGACGTTATTGACATCACAGGGCGACAGTAAAGATTGACGTGTGTTTGTGACCAAACGCAGGGTTCAGTGAGACGTTTTGTAGTTGAATACCGCGTATTCAGTGCGATTCAACTACAAAACGATAGTAAGAGAGAAAGCTTCAGACTTTCTTCATTCCCCGTTCTATCTCGACGATGTGACTGATTTAAGAGCATAGAGATATTGGAGGGTTTTTGGCTAGAGACATAGAGTCTATCGCCAGGGAGAATGGAGCTTTGCTCTAACGCGCGAGAAAGCGGCCGATACGAAGAGGGAGAAAATGCTTGATTCACCCTTTTCGAGTGGATGACTCACCCTAAAAAGGCGATAAAGAGGGGGTGAGTAAGGCAAGAGAAACAGCGCGAATTCATTCACACGTCTCTTGGCTGGCCGTAATCTGCCCTTGAATACCTTAGTCGACCTTAGGCTTCCTTAGTCTCCTCCGATGCTGCAGCAGCCCAGCACCTGCCGTGGTGCGACCATGGCAGGCAACAGTACCTTCTACGGAGTGTATGCGCCGAGGGAGGGCGAAAGGAGGGTATGTGAAGAACTGCATTAGTAGGAACGGGTGAATGATGGCAAAGCGCACATTGTCAAGTTGTGTGCAGACCATGTGAAGAGCGGGTGCGAGAGTGGTAGAAGATCGTGTTGTGTTTGGGGTGGTAAATGTGGAATAAGTATTGTGAATGCGATTAAAAATATAATTGCAGACGTCGCTCACTGGCGGTAGCTCGGTAACGACGGCCGATGAGGTTTGTAGTATATTTATTTATTATTATATTTTATTCTTTATTCTATTACTAAGTAATATAAAAAGTTAATGTCTGTCTGTCCGTCTGTCTGTCTGTCTGTCTGTATGTATGTTTGTCTGTCACGCTCGACATTTTTGCTCATATCTCGGCTCAAAACGATCGTACACCCCTCGGACCTTTACCAAACAACTTCTCATGAAAAAAATTTTCGAAAAAAATCGATAATTGATTTCGTCATCATTTCGTCATAATCCGTTTTTTCCACCGTTTTCACCGGAAACTCAACCAAATTGATCGTACTTGGCACCAAACTACTTGTAATCAAAATTTTCAAAAACTCACTAATCAATTTCGTCATCACTATGCAATATTGCGTAATGATGATGCAATAACCTATTTTTCGAGCCATTTTCAGCTGAAACTCAACCGAATCGATCGTGAATTTTATTCTAATGTTCAGAATCGATGTTAACTGGTATTTCGATATTTCGCAATAGGGAAACGTGTTTTGATGCGTTTTTAAGTGCGTACTCGCGTTTTTGAGTACAGTAAGCTCAGAGTCGATGCCAATCGATGTTTACTGATAATGTTTCAATATTTCGCAATAGGGAAACGTGTTTAACGCGTTTTTAACCCGGCGTCATCCGGCGAGCGAGCGTAGCGAGCGAAGCTTGCGAGTCCCTGGCGGAAGGCTCGTGGGGCCGAGGGCGAGCCGAAAAAAGATGGGATGGGGCCACGCAGTGGCCCCATCCCATCTTTTTTTCGGATCGCCCGAGGCCCCACGAGCCTTTCGCGAGGGACGATGCCAACTCGGTCCGCGACTGTGAATGTTTTATCTTACAATGTAGTCCACTAGCCCAAACGTAGTTCAGTCCTCACGAGCCTTTTGCAAGCGTTGGTACATGACTGGGATAAAACTAAACACATAACCCGGCGTTGCGAAGCGCTCGCAGAATACTATCACAACCCGGCGTTGCGCACACGCTGGCGAGCGTAGCGAGCCTCATTGCAGCCGCAGGCTGCTTGCCACCCGCAGGGTCTAGCCGGGCGTAGCCCGGCTAGTTTTTCTGTTAAAAAATCGAAAACGAGGCGTTTATATAGACATTTTGGCGACTTTAGCAGTAGGTGATGTTGTGCTGCAGTAGGAGGCGATTATGCGTTGAGCTTTGGCAGTTTGCTATGTTGTCCGAGCCGTAGAGATAAAATGATCTCGTTGATTGCTAGGCGGAACGGTGGTTTTTTTTTAAAATATAGTTTCTTGAAGTTGGGTACACCAGGTGAGTTGATGCTGCATGAGTGGTAGAATATGCGTGAGAAGGAGGGACATTCAGTAGTTGGCAAAAAAATATTTTAATGTGGTTTCCACACTTATATTATCGAAACGAATTGAATGAATTTTGTGAACAAAATATTTAATCTAATTAACTTACAGATCTCCGCAATGTTCGGCGAGATGAAGCAGCTGCGGCAGCATAACGTCGTCATCGTCGAGCACATGGACAAGCTGCAGGTACGGTAGCCGCTAATTTGGAAGTATGATCGGATAAGGTTGAAGGGCTGCCATTGAAGAGGGCGCCATTTCGATTTTCTGATTGCTGGTTTTGTGAATTTTCATTACCCATACCGACCATATTGAATCAATTGCTATCCTTTTGAATGCGGTATGCAGCAGCAAACCACCTTGGCGATGCTTTCTTGATATTTGTAACGACTCTAATTTCGAAGAAAATCAATGGCCAAAATTGTCTGTCCTTTCCAGGACAAGGTGCAGCACGAACTCGCCAGGCAGGAGGCTCGACTGCTCGAGGAGCGCTTCAAGTACCAGCGGTGAGTGCTGATCTTTGATCTTTGGTATCTGATCTTTGATCTTTGCAGCCTAGAGGACACGCTGAACGAGTTCATAGAGCTGCACCAGGCCGAGACGGGCACCCTCAAGCACGAACTGCAGGTGCGGTAGGGCTACGGTAGGGATGGTGATCGAGAGCTGACTGTTATGCTATCTTCTTCTGATATGAGGGAGTTTGTGGTAGCAAGCTGCTGCGAGATTGGATCGTTGTAATAGGATGCAGGATTAATAGGAAAGCGGTTTGGTACAGTAGCGCCAAAAAGTGAGTAGTCACTTTTTCATTCTACCATAACTTTTGAACGCCAAAAGGTATTGAAATGAAACTTGGGCAGTACCTTGAACATGCATAGAATATTATTTTGCTTATAGTAGGGTATAGGAAATAATCGATATTATTGCGTAGTGATGACGCAATCGCAATGCACTATTTCGAAAAGCCATTATTCCTGGGAGGATTTTTTCTAACTCCCAATACTTCTTATGCATAGACATGTGAATGAGGGCTACCCAGAAAAAAAGTTTCAAGTTGCTGCCGCTTGCTGCAGAGGCTGCAGGACTATTGCAAAATCAAGGCCGGATTTTCGCATCTCCGCTCCCAGACGTGCTAGAGACTCGCTCTAAGGATCATTCTGCTTCTTATGACGAGTAACTAAGATCCTGAGAGTATGGTAGAGATTGACCGGCATTTACAGTTTTGAAACTCAAAAGTTACTTTTCATGATGATCCATGTTTGACCACGTGCCATTCCAAGGGTGCATTTTGTAGACACATGTTTTTGGTGCAGGAACATTGCAAAACCATCCAAGATTAACACCTCAAATTTTTAGAGCAATTGCTCTTCTCTCCAGTCTGCTATGATTGATTTAGGGAGGTGCATTCAGTTTGAAGAGTCTTCAAAAAATTGAAGAGGATTCTCTTCAATTTTTTTCTAACGGTTGAATTAAGCACATACTTTGCCAAAAAATTAACCACCCTCACATTATTATCGCCGCAAGTTTTCAGGTCTGAAGCTCGGATAGAACGCAAAATAATAAAGCGCAAACTTCTAGAAGCTAAATTTGTCGAACTGAATATGCCTCCGTAAATCGATCACAGCAGACTGGAGAGTAAAGCAATTGCTCTAAAAATTTGAGGTGTTAATCTTGGATGGTTTTGCAATGTTCCTGCACCAAAAACATGTGTCTACAAAATGCACCCTTGGAATGGCACGTGGTCAAACATGGATCATCATGAAAAGTAACTTTTGAGTTTCAAAACTGTAAATGCCGGTCAATCTCTACCATACTCTCAGGATCTTAGTTACTCGTCATAAGAAGCAGAATGATCCTTAGAGCGAGTATCTAGCACGTCTGGGAACGGAGATGTGAAAATCCGACCTTGATTTTGCAAAAGTCCTGCAGCCTCTGCAGCAAGCGGCAGCAACTTGAAACTTTTTTTCTGGGTAGCCCTCATTCACATGTCTATGCATAAGAAGTATTGGGAGTTAGAAAAAATCCTCCCAGGAATAATGGCTTTTCGAAATAGTGCATTGCGATTGCGTCATCACTACGCAATAATATCGATTATTTCCTATACCCTACTATAAGCAAAATAATATTCTATGCATGTTCAAGGTACTGCCCAAGTTTCATTTCAATACCTTTTGGCGTTCAAAAGTTATGGAAGAATGAAAAAGTGACTACTCACTTTTTGGCGCTACTGTACTTGCACGATTTGTGTTTCACCGTTACTTTAACAATGCGGAAAGTTCATGAAGATTGATTTGTACTCACTCATTAAATCTCAATATATTTGATCGTAAAAATATAAATTTGCAGTTAATTGCGTCTCGCATCGACTATCAGTACAACGACCGGTTCAAGAAGGTCGAGGAGAACCTCGAGAGCACACAGAATCATGTCAGTTCATTTATTCAGTGCAAGAGTTAGAAATACGGGTAAACATCTATTCATTCTTCATACTCTCTCACCGGTGAGAGAGAGAGTGTGCGAAATAGGGAGACGATTACCCGTATTTCGAACTCTGTTCGGTACTATTTCGGATGAGAACCGACGATAAATTGTTCTCTCCTGAATCCTGTGAAGATGAATAGTTTTACTTTTTTTTATAGACCGTGTCTCTGTATTCAATTGATAAATGAAAGCAGCCAAGGTAGGTATAGGATCAGTGAAACTAGGATCGTAACGGGTTTTTTCTCGCATCAAATCCAATTCAACTGGATTTTGCTCACCCCATAGCAGATATAATGGAAGTGAAACGTGAATGGAAATTGTTTTCATTTTTTATTATTTAATTAATAATTAAATAAATAAATAATATAATATTGCTCTTCTAGATGTTCCGAGTGGAGAACTCGCTGCGGTCGTCGCTGGAAGTGAAGGCGGGCGGGCCGTGGTTCAACGTCGTCTTCCTATCGGGTACGGTAGGGACAGAAGGGATACGGTAGTGTCAGGAGAGGTTACGGTAGGGGTACGGGAGTACCATGAAAGGGATACGGTTGGCTTACGGTTGTGTCAAGTGAGGTTACAGTAGGATGTACGGTAGTACGAGGAGCATTTTCGGTTGGGATACGGTAGCAGCACTAGGATTGGTACCGTAGCGGCTACATGAAGATGAAGATTTGATGGTGAGAATGTTGTGAATCATGTCCGCATCACGTATTATTAAATGCGATTGAGGCTACTTTTACGCGTACGCCGAAACACGAACGAACCTGGTTGATAATTGACCAGATTGTATGTTGAAGCCCTTACCTCCAAGTTTCGTGTTATTGAGCAAGTCTGGAGCTCGTTTTAGATGTTCGCTGGAACACAAACGAGCCTGACCAATCAGTCTATCGATAAATCCCTGATTCAGGCGCAACGATACTGCTCGAGCTGCTCAAGATCGGACTGTATCTGACGTCGGTCGTGCTCGACTTCTTCCGGCCGTTTACGGGAACGAGGTACGGTAGATCGATTAATTATTGATTGATGGTTTCGATATTGGTTTCGATAGAGAAACGGGGTACGTGGTTTCACAGTTTCCGTTCTAGTCCATTAGAAATGGTGCCATCATGGTGATCGATAGATTTGACACCATGATTGGTTTGTCGGCATTCACTTTTTTTATTTTAGTGTAGCCATAATGTACTCACAGGAACTAGGAGGGCAATTGTCGATTGATACCGTAACTCTTTCTTCCCCTCAGGACCAAGACGGGCTGCTTCCTGTTCGTGCTCTTTCTCGGGTTCATGCTGCTGCAGAACATTGGCTCCATCGTCGGACTCTTCTACTCGGTAGATGGCGGGAGCGCGCAAGTGAATGCGACGAGTGAGTGAGCGGTGATCTTTGATCTTTGATCGTTGATCTTTGAAATGGGGAACATGGGAATTCGTCCAGTGAGTGATCTTTGATCTCTGATCTCTAAAATGGGGAATCTGGGAAAGTAGTGGGTTAAAGCTTGCACGATTTGGGTTTCGCCGTTACTCTATGAACACGGGGAATTCGAGAACAGCAATAGCTTGCCAATTGATATTTTCCTAAAAAGATGCAATAGTGAGCGAGGGCATTCATTGCAGCCGCTTCCTCGAATCTGTCGTCCATTCTAAACGCGACCCATTCAGCGGTCGCAGCTGCTGCTGCAGGCTCCGGCCAGACTCCGCCCCCTCCACCGGTCGCCCCTCCGTCCTAGAAGACTACGGCAGCCGATGAGTACGGTAGCCCACTCACCCCCACCACCCTTTGCCCTTGCCTACTGTAAGGTAGATAATAAGCTATGCTATTCGATCGATTCCTTGTCGTTGTATACTGTAAGAGAGAAGGATACTGTATTGTATTGATTGTGATGTGATTCTCAGTGAAGCTAGTGAGAAGGTTGACCAACTCTATCGATTAGGAACGTCCAGCGACTCTCTCGATTCCGCACGCACTCTCGCCGGTTAGAGACGACGAGAGAGCGGGCGATCAAGAGAGAGCGCAGACATACGTAGCATATCCCCAAGAATTGGCCAAGATTTTATCGATTTTATCCACATTTTATCCGCTCTTATTCATCCCCCTTCGTCACAAGGTAATTCGCCGTGTAATTTTATTGTATTTTGAAAGATTTTGTCCCCTTCCCCGACGTGTGCTCTCTCATTTTTGCCCGCTCTCTCGCTCCCTCTGACGGACGAGAGAGCACGCGACGAGCGGAGGGCGGATACGGTAGTCTAATTCAATGCCAGAAGCTTCTATTACACGTCGTTCTTTTCTTCCTTTTCTGATATTGTACGAGTACACACGTTTTCCATGTTTGGTATTTGTCGATCGCGCGAAATTACTCTTTTTTATCGATTTTTCTAGAATATATTGTTAGTTTCGTCTAACATCATATACGCAGTTTCAATCATCTACACCACCCTTTCGTAATCGGCCGTTACGGTACAAAACATTCTGTGAAATTCCTGATTCTCCCATGATTCGCACGAAGATGCTTTGTCAATAAAGTACTTTACGATTAAGAAAGATGGTTGAAGTAATGAAACAGTGAAGAGAAACGTATTCGGTCGTGAAGAGAAGAGAAGTATCTTTGATGTGGAACGGAAATGGTAATCCCACAGTGTCCATGCACGAATTAAAATAAAACTAACCCTAGCCGATTTTTTGTTTGTTGTACAGCGATTATCTAAATAGTGAAGATGGAGTACAGTAATATCGATTGATGATTACGGTACTATCGATTAACAGATGTTCGCTCGACTATCGCTAAATCGATCGATCGGAGGACTGCAGATCGCAGCCAGAGGAGCAGCGACGAGTGAGGGTACGAGATAGAGATGGGGGGGGATGTGTGCTAGTCATGCCGGGTTTGAAATACCATGGAGTGAGCCCTATCGCTCCTTTTCTTGTGTGAAGTATGAAATTTCCTATCAAATGATGGCTTGTTCTTTCGGCAGTCACAAAGTGAAACATAGTTACAGTACCTATCAATCGATATCATGGTATTACGGTAGTCATCAATCGATAATTCTCAGCTGCCGGTTACAACTCGCTGATCGGCCGCGAGATCTACGCAGGCAACACCATCGTCCGATTGATCTTGAAGGTACGGTAGCTGATGATTATCGATTATTGATTTAAAAAACAGAATACGGTTGCTTGTGATGCTCGTCTATCGATTTACGAATCGGAACTAACACAGTTTGATTAATGGAATCGATGAATGATAAACAACTGTCAAATATCAATGTGCGAGAGACTTGGTGAAGTTCGGTTGCACGGTTATGATGTATTCTGTGAGGATGCGAGTAATTCAATCACAGAGGCTTTGGTGTTACACTATGAAATAAACGTTTGATGCATTCAGTTATCAATCGTTTAGATTACGGTGACTAGGGTTATGAGCTCATAATTTAATTGATAATCAGGACACGAAACGACGCAATGCGCTCTCGATCGCGATGGTCGACCAATTGCACAATGAGTTGAAGGAGATCGATAAGATACAGAAGGTCAGAAGAGTCTATCTCCATTTTTCTTTTTTTTGTCACTTTTCAATCCTTTGCATGTTTATCCGTATCGGGCACAGTATTGTTAAAAAATGACCATGAAAGGTGAGCGAAGAAAGCCAATGTAGTTGAATAGGTTGAACAGGGGGAGGGGAGTAGAGATCAAAGATTAACCTTGCTCCATCTGCAGGTCCGTGCGATCATCCTCGCAGCGGAGGGCCCCGCCTTCTCGGCCGGTCACGATCTCAAGGAGCTGGTGAGTGCATGAATTCATTATTCTTTGTTCACAAGTTCTTTCATTCTCGGCGTGTAAAAGTCGAGAATCGTCTAGAAACTACATTTTCTCTCTAATATTCTCTCAAAATGGAGAGAGATTATGAAAAGGAGACATCGCACGTTGTAATTGGAAACCCTTATTTCGATTTCGTAATAAGATCCCCTTGAGCGCTACTGCACACCGAACGACGAGCTCATCGACGAGACCCGTCACATGTCCGTGTTCGACAAGACCGCTGCTCTGTTGCAGTACATGCAGAGTATGCAGCTGCCCGTGATTGCCGAGGTACGGTACAACTGAGGAGTACAGTTATCTATAGTTCGACAATATTTGTCTGAAAGAGCGGTGATCTTCAATTTGAAATTAAAGAGAAGTGCTGCATCTGTCAGGTGTTCGCCTCACTGGATCTCAGTTTCCAAACGAACATTGATCCTTGATCTTTGATCTCTTCTGCAGGTCTCCGGGGTGGCGGCGGCGGCCGGCTGCCAGCTGGTGGCCAGCTGCGATGTCGTCGTGGCCAGTGATGCAGCCAAGTTCATGGTCCCTGGGTACGGTATCTGGGTTATGGGGATACGGTAGGGATACGGTACAATGTCCTTCTGGTCTTGAGTGTTATAGGAAGTTGATAGAGCGTGGGGGTAATGAGAGTGTTGAAGGCAAAGATTACTGTATCCGGATCATCGGTTGATCCATCCCTTCCAGTCAGAGGGTCGGCCTGTTCTGCTCGACGCCCGCCATTCCGCTGTCGAGAACCGTCCCGGCCAAGGTGATTATCCATTTTTGTAGGCTCGAATACGGTATCCAAACGCTATCGTATACTGACTGTAAAAACGTTGTCCTTACAGTATCCCAAAGATACAGTATCCCTGGTAATCAATCAAAAATCAATCGATTGCAGGTAGCAATGGACATGCTGCTAACGGCGGAGCCAATCGACGCCCAGGGTACGGTAGTTTTGAAAAAATCGATAATGTACTCCTGTTCATCAAGGTTTTCGACTTGAGTATCGTAGATGCACGAAAAGTTGTCACACACCACGGAATATAACGTTCCGTTCCAATCTATGGTGTACTTTTTTCGCCACTTTCGCATCGTTTTTCACGCAGGATATTTTGTTTTTTTCTTATTTCTAAAGCAATAACCGATTATGATAGCATGATGAGAAGTGATTTCAAAAGGGCGCTTGATTAAATTCTCATTTTCACGCGTTGCCGCGCACAATAATTCTGAAACTCCGCTCCCTTACAATTAGCGTAATAGTCGTGTCGGAACGTTTTATTTCTGTGATACGGTATTTTTCGATCGATAAGTGTCTGGTTACTGTAGCATGATTATCGACGAAGAGCTGACAGAAGAGAAGAGCTTTCGAGCGAATTCAAGCAAAGAGTAGCAACGGTTCCTTGTATTCATATCCCTTTCTTGCATTGTGAGAGCACACCAAACACACATCAAAACACAATCTTTATCGCACTCGGCGAAACTACTGAGACTAGAGGGGAAGGGAGCCGGGAAGAGCCGGGGGCCGGGCACACGCAGCCGGCAACGGCCGTGGTATGGTGTGTGCGTGGTGCGTCGAGTGGGAAACGGCGGTGATGACGCGTCCTTCACTGACGAGAGAAGAGAGCGACCAGCATCACGACCGCGAGCGAGAGCAGCGAAGAGATGGCCTGAAGAGGAAGGGTTGATCTTTGATCTTTAGAGGGAAATAGTGAAGCTGATCTCCTAGGAGTGGGCACTACTCACCGCGGCCGGGCATCCGGGTCCGACCTTGCCCGCGGGTGTGTCAACGCATGAATTCTTGACGTCATCTATAGCCTTTCCGGCCTCCTTGTTTACAGTGTCCGCGGCCTTTCCGGTTCCATCGACGACCGCGTCCTTGCCGGTGTTGAGCCCCTTGCCGGCATCAGCGGCAGCCGCACTGCCCTTGTTGCCGAGATCAGTGGCAGCTGCACTGCCCTTGTTGCCGAGATCAGTGGCAGCTGCACCGCCCTTGTTGCCGAGATCAGTGGCAGCGGCACCGCCCTTGTTGCCGAGATCAGTGGTGGCTCCTGGGACCTTCGCGGCGGTGTCAGCCACCGCCTTCGTCGGGTCAACGCTGGCTGCAAGCAGGAGTTTGGTGAAGTACGTGAAGGGGAGGAGGGTACGGTAGGTAGCGGAGTACAGTAGATGATCGAGGCGAAAGATAGTTTGGTACGGTAGGTTAGAACAGAGCGCCAATAGGGCAGATCAGAGGGGTGCAGCTGCACTAGGAGAGCAGGGTAGGCCGGATCATCAGAGTACTGTAGGTCCAAAGGGAGTCTGGGCTAGGCGGGATGGGTGTAAGAGGGCACAGAGTACGGTAGGTCAGGGAGGAGGGAACGGCGGGTCAAACTCACAAGCGAGATGGAAGAGCGTCGTGGAGATGACGAGGAGAAGAAGGAGAGCGCGAAGTGGTTGCATCTCGTGACGAAACTGGAATACGGTAGGTCAGTGAGGATACTGGGGATCCAGGGTAGGGGGATACTGGAGGCCATGAGGGGTATCCAAGGGATCCAGGGTCGGGAGGGAAGGGGTATCCGTACCTTGATAGTCAAGCAAGTGTAGTAGAATTGTCAACAGCGTCGAGAGAAGACGCGAAAAAGTATGAAAGCGGGAAGGGACCGGGAGGGTTTATATAGGCAGACCTAAATGAGAACGCTCTCTATGCAATGAAGTCTCTAGCCAAGCCAATCCAATCACCGGGTGATTGAATATGAAAATTGATTTTATTAACTAAATCGAGAAACCGAATTGCATTTGCCTTCAGTATTGTATGAATGTCGATCTATAACTAACTTTTTAAAATTGTGATATGCCGTATTTAACGGCCGCACGCTTGATATCTAATCGATATTTATTTCTATCGTAATCCATTATACTCAGCGGCCCTCCGCGCCGGTCTCGTGTCTCGCGTGGTGCCGGCGGGCGAGGAGCGACATGAGGCGATCAGAGTGGCCGAGGCTATTGGTAAGCACTCGAGGTGAGCAAGCAACTATTGTACTACTGTATCAAGTCATGGAAATACTCTTTTCTCTTCCACTACTATAAAGTGAATTGCAATTTTACTTTCCATTTAAACTATTATTTATGTTTCATGTTCTTTAAAAAAACATACACTGCAGATCCGTGACGGCGATGGGCAAGTCGTTCTTCTACGCACAGCTCGGTCTACCCCTCGCACACGCTTACAAGTGAGTGATATTTGATAAATGATCTATGATCATTGGTCTTTTATTTTTCTGAGATTTCAAAGATAACGACCTTTGGGAGAAACCGTAACAAGCGCTTTCAAGTTAGGAGGAGTAATCTTTGGACATGGGCCTTGATATCAGAGTTTGTCTTCCTTTTAGTGATAACGCTGCTTTCTCTTATCCCTAAGGAGGACTGATCTTTGGACTTTGGTCTTTGGTCCTGAATGTAATCTGAGTTTGATAACTTCTTTGGTAATGCTTACTAGTCGGTGTTTGTTGATCTTTGGTCTATACTTGCTGTTAGATGATTGCCCGTCATTTCTGTATAATTCTCAATGGATGCACTCATCATTGGCTACCGTATCTTCACCCATCATCCCCTCTCCCTCAAGTACATCGTTTTAACCTCTCCTTTCCCTCCTCTCCCTCCTTCATTCCTTCCTCACTCGCAGCCATTACGACAGTCGTGAGGAAGACGGGGAGACGGACCTTTTATGGCCTCAGGGGATCGCTGCCTGCCTGTCCCCGGGTTTTATGTCCCAGCTCTCTCCCGCTTTTCCCCGGTCGTGTTTTATGTCCCGGTCGAGTTGGTCGTAAAGAAGGCGAGCGTGTGCGCAGCCATGGAGAAGATGTTAGCAAGCGAGTGTCCCGCATACAGGGATACTTCGAATATTCCAAGAAGCGATATTCCGACAGTAGTGTTTTGACTCAATTTACTGTTATGGATTCCTGGGAGGAATTATGGTAGAGTAGAATATTATACCAAGCGTAAAAGTTTAGTGTAACTGTAATTCCCAGATTCGAATTTTCCTGGTATTTTTAGGCGCATGGTTTGAGTTTCACACGATCGCGAAGGTAGGTTTAGGAATGCAGAAATGATAGCAATAAGACGTATAATTTATTATGAAAAATATTATTAGGAGATCCCGAGTGTAACACAAATCTGTAATGGGGATTGTAGGAATATACTGTAGCTGGTATACTGTAGACCTCCCGCGACTTCTCTGTACAGGGCAAGGGTCTTTGACGATGACCACTTGTGGATGATGGGGCCATAACTTATCCCCGGATAGGGTCCCCCCAGTTAACGGGATAATGACCTACCGTATGTTCTCACTGCGAGTTGTGCCATAAGGAGAGGCGAGCAATGTTCTCGTCTCCTCACTTTCGCTTATCTCTCATCAGTCAGAGAAACGAGAGAGTATTGCAAAGTGAGAGAGACAGACTATTCAAAAGGAGAGGCTGTAAGCCCATAACCGAGGAGAAGTAAGAGTTATGGTCCATGAAGTCTTGCTTCTCTTCTATTCTCCCTTTCCTACTTGCCTGCCTTCTCGAAATGAGACATCAGCGGCTGTAAACGGAAGAGGTAGCCAGATGGGTGATTATTTTTAGTTGTGCATTGCATCCAAGGCTCGAAATTTTGATTGCATTCTTCAAGATGCTTCTTCAATGAGAAAGGATGAAGTAATGTGCTGGAACTTTTATGTTTCACGGCCATCTTTTCTATATTTCAACAAGTTTTTAAACGATTTTGTTATTTGCAAATGAATCACAAATCCTTGAGCATCCATAATGACAGACACTAACAGTGAGTCCATAATCGAGAATTAGCCGTTCCTACAACGATCCAATATGATGAGTCTTGATGATGACTCATAGCGTGCTATAGTCCGACATGCGAAAGCCCCCGTTGTTCCGCACATTGTCTCATATATATCTGCCGCTAAGAAGCGAATACCGAATGGATATCTCCATTGAGCCTGATCTATTCTAGGTCAGACCAACGAGAGAGCATGCGAAAGCGAGAGAGCCAGAGTGACAGAGCAGGCATAAGTCGTGAATAAGTCAGCAGCATCAGAGAGAATATGCGCTTCTTAGACGCAGCGACTGTCTGACTCTCTACATTTCGCGTGCTCTCTCGCTCTGTCTGACCGGTAAGGAACCTATGGAATGGGGAAAGAGCCGCCCCTTCCTAGGAGCATGACAGCCGCCCTCGAGTGTGAATGCCGAGGGACAGATTACGGTAGTGGTGAGGATGAGCGGGCGACGTTTCCCAATCGTCGCTTGCTAAATTGCGGTAGGGTTTAAAATATCTGGCCTGAAAATTAAGAATATTGGAATGGTCAGGGATTGATTTGCAGTGCTTTCTGTTTCTGAATCACGAAATCAAGATCCTTGTTAGCTTCCCTCTCCACTCCCCGCTAATGTCTCAATGATAGTGCGGGAGCATGTGTATCCCTCTAATGGATCCAATGGATACGTTGCCCTGTAATTAGTAACACCATCAAAAGTGTATGAATGACGTTTGGCGGTCAGACAGCGCGAGAGAGCATGACAAAAGAAGAGACCGTTACTCTCGCTGAAGGAAATGATTGGGTCCATGTCGCCCCCAAATGGAGGCAGGTGGGCTCTTCCCGAGATGACCCCAGAGCCGTAAAATGGGCTGGGAATGACCGCACTCTCCTCGCACCTCACACTATCTCGCATTGCACTGCCAGCCGGGCCATTGTACTGTGTGACAAGCTCTCGCGGGTAATGTGTCATAATTTTGGGAGCAGACCATATTGCCAGCCTCCCTCCTCCCCTCATGCCTCGGGCTATTATCTTAGGAACAATGTTCCCGGGTGATGCCTTGGGGGAAGGCTTATTACGATAGGCAGGGACATGTGTGAGAGACAATGGGAAGAGTGCGCGAGCGAGAGTGATGGGATAATGGGCGTGATTACGGTAGTTAAAAGTATTAAGAGCATTGGGATACGGTAACCACTAAAAGTAGGATGATGTCAGCACAAACATGGCTCGAAATAGCAGTGAGAAACCCCTCGCTTTTCGGCTTCGAAATCATGTGAAATTCAACGGAGGACCTCGAGGAGGAGGGGAGATTAAATGAAGCCCCCTCGGGTTCGGCAATGGAAGAGCCAAGCCAATCTCGCTGATGGGAACTACTGCGGTCGAGAGTGGGAGTGATGTCCACTCTCTCGATTTCGCGTGCTCTTTCGCTTACTCTGATCAGCGAGAGATCGGGAGAAGCTCGCACTGAGTGGGTGAAAATCGTGTAGAAGTGATTCAGTTGGAGTCAGAGTGGCAAGTGAATTGGGGTTTCAAGAACTATGTAAGAATCGTAGCATAATGATGAATGTGAAATCTATTTCTTTAAACATAAGATTACTAAAGTAAAACAAGCAATGTTAGTGAGACAGTATTCAAGGCTGTGAGGAGGGGGTACGGTAGCTAGGATTACGGTAATCACTGAATCGATCGATAGGTGTTCACTACAACCAATCGAGTTACGGTTTACGGTAATCATTACGGTAATCAATCAATAGATAAATCAATAACTTGCAGGGTGGGCGGACGTGTAATGACGGTGAATCTGAAGCTGACCGACGCGCAGGAGGGCATCGCCGCGTTCGTCGGCAAACGGGAGCCGGAGTTTAGCCACACGAGCGATATGGTGAGGGATACGGTAGGGTTACGGTAGCCACACCGATTCCCCAAAAAAGCTGGTAATAGTGCACAGTGGAGTTGTCAGTCACGGTATAATGATAGGTTCTTAGCGTTTGATCTTTGGAAAACTTTTAAAGAGGTTACGGTAGTTCGGTTACAGTAATCAATAACTACCGTACCCTCAGGTGGTGGACGAGCAGAAGATGTACAATCTGAAGGAGGCCCTCGCGAATAAGGAGAAGCAGTAGAGACTCTCCTCGATTCGCACACTCTCTCGTCGGTTAGAGAAGGAGAGATAGCGTGTGAAAGAGAGAGAGACAAGTTATTGCGATTGTTTGTTGATTTTAATTGCGCCCATGTTTGTTATTTGAGATTACGGTAGTGATAAAGCATGATTAAACTGATTGCTGATAGAGATTGCAAGATAATACAGTAAGAATTTGGAGAAATTTGGTAGAAGAACCTGATCGGGTTACCTATTCATAAATGAACGTTGAGAATGTGATGGGAAGCTCTAAAACTGTGATTTTCGGTCATAAGCGACAGCGTAATCAGACCTGTCTTGCATTGATTTGAGTAAGCAAATGGACGATAAAGGCAGTGATATTCGAATTCGGAGTAGATTCAGCAGTCGGACAATTCCCCTTCCCTATTCCTTCTCCTCGATCGCTTCCGCAGCCGTCGCCCATTGGCCGGCTCCGCCCATTCCCGTATCCGGAGAGTATCCCGCGGCCCCGCCCCCCTCCCCTTCCCCGGAATCCTCCCCTTATCTCGCGAGCGCCTCTCTTGTCTTCTCGATTCTTCACACCTACCACTTCCTGTCCCGATATCTGGCCCGCCTAATTGGCTTTCGAATCGACTCGATTTCTCCCTATTCCGCCTGATGCGAGCCCGAATCCAGAAAACGTCCGGCGGTCAAAATTCGGAGCAAGAAAATGAGGAGAACGGTGGTGAGTGCTACGGTAGGATTACGGTAGTTCAGTTAACGATAGGGGAAAAGAATCTGGAATGAAGGGAGATGTGATTACAGGCTAGCGAAAGGATGGTCCATTAGGTTGATGAGGAGAAGATTGAAGGGTAGGAGAAGGAGGAGGAGGGTAGGGATTTCGCGCGCTCGCAGCCGAGAGTTTGGGCTTGAAACATGATGGAATTGAGGGGTTTTCGAGAATTGATGGACGAGTGATAATATCCTTGCAAGAAAAATTAGAAGAGGCTTTACTGTTGTTCGTACATCGATGTTGGCTCATTTTTGCATGAAGAAATCTTTTTTGTTCATTCCCTAAAACGTATTAGAAATTATTTCTATACAAATTGTAATATTTCCCTGATGTAAAAGTTTCCCTGGTTTTGCAATGACGCCTGAAACGCGGGCGAAAGGTCAATCCAACGGGAGTGGCCTCTCCTACCTGCACTCTCTCGTTTACGTCTGATCTCTCCTCTACTCTAACCGGCGATATAGTACATGAAAAGGAGAGACCGAGGCGACTACCGGTCGAATAAATTCGAAGGGTGAATAAACGTGTGTATCTGCTGCATAGATGAGCGGCATGCACTAGGGAAGGAAGGGGGAAATTGGGCGAATTATGGGACCCAAAGGTGACCGAAAGGATGAAGAGTAGCATGAAGATTTGGACACAGAATTCATAGACTTCGTGATCTGAAAATCTGGTTTGTCAAACGCCTCAAATCTGGATCAATATTATATTAGAAAAGTAGGATGCGTTTCGACATATTTTCTTTCCTCCTTGGGGCCGGAATTAGAATCCTTACACGCAGAAAAGCTTGAAATCAGCGTAAAAGGGTGAAATCTCAGAGGGAAAAACCGGTCGCTGTTGTGAAATGAAAAGAGTCGGAAGATCCATTGATTTGTTGTTGTTCTTAAAGCATTGTTGAAGTTTTAGAACTTCTCTGTTGTTTGGCCCAGGTAACAACAGTACTAACTGCGAAGGAGGTAGGGAATAAGAATGATAGGGAGGGACTACTCTGTGAGGAAAGACTGGGTCAAAAAAAGAGAAGTGCCATATTTTTTGCTACACAACTGAATCTGATACATTCCAGACTGCAAACCCGAGGCGCTCCAACTTGCAGTTTGCACGAAATGCGAGACCCCGATCAAGGAGCTGTACGTTATGAAGGTTATTGATAGGTGAGTATTTTTAGTTTCCCGTTTCCAACGCTTTCCAACCACGTGAAGGCTAGACGTGATCCAGTTCGGTTTGTAGTTGAGAAGGATCTTTTTCCATACAAACATAAACAAGTTAGTTTGAACTTTTCTCTACGCAAAAGCTATCTGGGATTGTCTAATGGGAGACTTTTAGTATCTCTTTTGTGCCAGTGATTCCCACCTTTCCGATTCCCCTCGAACATTCTCCATTTCCCTGTCAAGCTGTCACTAGCTGTCAGCAGCTAATTCATTAGGCGATATGACTCCCCTCCCTTCCTACATCTCCCATATTCTACGAGTGAGAGGGAACAATAGGAAGTATCTAGTACATGAAGGGAAGGAAGAAGAGGCCTTTTTGTGATACTTTTCACTTCTTCGTCAAGAAACTCTTCAAAAATATCACTCTAATGAGCAGAATAATCGCGGAAAACTCTTCAACTCTTATCCCCACTAATTGGTAAAGAGGAGTCTTGTTGACACAGAGATGTTTTGAATGATTTCGTCGTCAAGCACAACGTGTCAAAAGAAGCTTTCGTAGGATTTGAATGGATCATGGACCCTGCCATATTCTTGTGCAAGGAGTTTGGATATCGAAACATAAAATGAGCCTTTGTTACCTCAAAGACTGTTTCAGTCCCTACCACGCCGAATGCTTGCGATGCGAGGACTGCGGGGAAACACTATCTGCAACTTGCTTCTTGAAAAATAGCGCCACCTTCTGCCGGAGTCACTTCATCAAGTAAGTTTCATCGATCTATTTGAAGTTGGGGAACTGCTTTGCTGAGGAAAACAGGTAGAGATGTTGCAGAATGGGATGTTTCGCTAATATTCACGGTTCTGACCTTTTTTGAGGCCATTTTTTCAAAACATCATTGCATTTTTGACATGTACGCAAACACCTCCACCATTGTCCCCATAATGTTTTGCTTGTCCAATCAAAAGCTAATCCATCGTGCCTCTCAATCCTGTAAGACCCAGCCTCCCTCCCCCGCCCCAAGTCCCCTCTGAACCCCGGCCTAACCCATTATCTCACTCCCGCCCAGGTGTGTGTTGGGGCCAGTAGAGGATGGGATAAGCTGGTGCCAGCAATGGACGAACCCATACTTAGGGAATGGTCCGGGGAAGGATCTGGAAGACCCTGAGAAGCTGGTACCAAGGTCTGTGCATTAGAGATGGTGAAGAACATGAGGGATCAAAAGGAAATATCTCTAAATATTTATCCTGAGACGATCCCATTCATATCTTTTTCCCTGAGACAATATCCTCAAGTTTACCGTAATCCTTTTCCAGGCGCTTCGGGACCAAATGCTCGTCATGTAAAGAAGCCATCTCTCCGGAATCACAGGTAACTGATTCACACTGTTTCGCGCATTTTTGACCTCTTCCTAATGGCTTAGATTTTCTAACAGCCCTAAACGGCCCAACTCTGTTATCGGACATTTTTATTGTATTCAATTTTATAAAATTATTGATTATTTTGAGGTGCGAAGGGCGCACGGCGGCCGGGTGTACCATGTGGACTGTTTCAAGTGCGCCGTCTGCTCAAAGTGAGTTGATCTTAGATCTTTGAGATCTGAAAGATCAAAGATCATGAGCCCCAGGGGTTCCCCAGTTGAGAAAGATTCTTCAGTGGTTGTCTTGTGTTTCAACCGGTCGATCTAATTTTATATCTTATTATAATATGATATAAATTGTATCTTCCTAGATAGCTCGGACATGGTTTTCGGTCCAATGTTCAGTCTCGAACAATTCATGGCCTACCGTAATCTGTATAATTCTTTCCAGACAGCTCACGACGGGTCAGCAGTTCTACATCGTGCCCGAGGACGGCAAGATCGTGTGTATGGCTGATTACGTGCAGTACGCAGCCAAAGGTGAGGTTCATCTTTCATCTTTCTATCCTTAGTACCCTATTTTTTTCATTTTTTGTTAAAGATGAGAAATTGCGCGCAAAAGTGAGAAAGACGGAGGAGGAAATTTCAAAAGGAGGCGCTTCAGTTTTTTTTACGACCTGCTCTTTTCTTACTCGCCCCATTTGATTCTTGATCTCATACATGAAAGTGATGTGATGTGATGCGTCGCGGACATCCACGGCTCCGCTATCTACCTCATCTCCACAATATTGCAATCTCCGGTCCCGTGCCCCCTACTGTTTCCCGTTTCCTGCGTGAGTGTCTCTCCATTCCGCTTGCTCTCTCGCCGGTTAGACAGTCTGAGAGACTAGAAAAAACTGAGAAACGGACAGCCCTAATCCCGCTCTCTCCAATTCACATTCTCTCTATCTAATCGGTCAGAGAAGGCGAGGGGGCAGGGGAAATGGAGAGAGTGTGCTACTGCCTGGGTAGGATGAGGAGACAATTTCCGTTCGTGTTTCCTTTAGGAGGCGTGCCGCTTGCTCTCCCATGATATGGACGTGTATACCTCTCGTGATTTATTGCGTAACACTATAGTTCAAAACTCTCCAAAGAATCGATCAACTTATTTTCGATTTTTCGTTTGCACCATCGTATATTCGATTCTTAGGTGGAACACGTATCATATTATAGTAGTGTCTCTCCCTGTTGCAAGAGAGCGAAGAGACAATTACCCGTTTTCCAACTTCCAATTCGAGGTTTTAGTTTTTTTTCTTCTGCTTATTTCACCTAGATATGCATTTTTTAAATCCAGCTGTATCATTCTTCTCCCCGAAAATCGAAGGAGTATTGTTTCCTTGCTATCCTTGATATTAGCTTCCCGATCTCTGATCCCTTGAACATGGTTCTACTGGCAGGTGTTTCAATGGGGGGAGAATGGGAGACGGCACGTTTGCCTCTCTTGAGCGTACCGCTCTAGCTAATTCGTTTGTTCGATATTCAACTTCAGTATTGTTACAAGTCAGTACATTATGTAGCAATGATGATTTGGTCTCTTAATTATCTTTGCTCTCTGACAGAGATGAAGAGGTGCTGTTTCACTCAGTATTTCGTCTCATTATCATTCTTCATAGGGCCGAATAATGAAACCGAATGCGGTTTCTCAATATAGTTGATAAACTCGTCTCTTCATTTTACAAATCCTCTCGCAGTTCTTACCGTTGAAAGATCATCTAGAACGACGAGTCTCCTCTTCTTCGATTTCTCTCGTTGAAAAGAGACACCTAAACAAGAAGAGGCGTCCTCGATTGATGGTCCTCTTTTTGCATCTTTTCAATCATAGCGGTGTTCCCTTTTACGAGAGAGCGGGTATCGAAATTGGTTGGATGCAAGAAACTGCTCTCATTCCTTGTCAGACATTTCCAGTCGGAATAGGCTCTTCATTAGTACTGAAGAATCCGTCTCTTCATTTTGTGTACTCTCTCGTCACTCGGACGATTGAGAAAGTACATTAAAAAAATGTAGAGGCAAATTCTTCATTCTGACAGTTCTACTTTTCATTCTGACTCACTTCTCTAGTAAACCCACAGTTTGCGTAAATAGGTCTCCCTAAGGGCTCTAGTGCGCAGACTGCGAAACGGCTATGAATGGCGTCTATCAAATGTGATAACGTCAAGTTGTTAATTGCGCACTAATTAGGCATTTTGTCAACTAATTAGTTAATTAAACTTTGCCACCGTGCCACTTCTTTTTGCCGCTTCTTTCTCGCTCTTTTCCACACGAATCGGTCGATTCATCGGAGCTTGTCGTTCTCAAATGTTTTCAGTTCCATCCATTCCCCGACTACCTAGAGACAAGGAGTAGGGGGAGACCGGGGAAGAAGTAGATGCGACGCACTACATCGTCTCTTCATTTGGCACGTTCTATCATCGATCAGAGAGGCGAGAGAGCACGCGAACTGCGGAGAGTCACTGCTCGCAAAGCCATTCCTAGTGTGAATCACACAGTTAAATTGTTCCCTTTCCTCTCTCTCTCTCGCCCATGCTTCTTCTCTCAGAAACCAATCTATTCCCGACGCGGCGCGTCCTCACTTTTAATTACTGCACGGCAAGAGTAGTGATTGCGCTCCAAATTTGGCCTATCTTTGTGGGTGAGAGCCGCGAGAGAGCACGCGAGATGGAGAGACCGCCCTGCCCGTCGACTAGTTTTAATTACGCCGTGCACCTGGGAGGCTTCCTCGCGGACAGGGCAACCCATCTTAGATTGAACCATCCTGATCCTGAAATTGGATCCAAGCCCTTTGGCTAGTGTTGCCATTCCTTGATTGTGGAAGAGCTCATTTTAATCTACCTTAAGCCTCGTGTTTTAAATGCGCTATAGTTAATTGAGTCCTACCGCTGAAGTTTTAAAACGAGGGTTGTTAGGAGGAAGAATCCGTCTCTTCATTGCTCGTTATTTCTCATCCGACAGAGTAACAAAAATTCATCCTGAAAGCCCTAGTTTCAACACTTTTGCAGCAATTCGCAATATTTTAGAATTTCCTGTTTCCAAGTCTCCTAAATATTTCATTGTTCAAGAAGCCGATATGGAGAATCCGAACAAGCGACCGCGAACGACGATATCAGCCAAGAGTTTAGAGACACTCAAACAGGCATATCAGGTGGGAAATTATCTGTTTTAGGCCCACGTAGAAACTCTCTGAATAAGAAAAAGTAGCTACTAGCAGCAAGTAACAGGTACTAGTAGGAAATAAGAATAATAAGGAAGGAATAGTCCACGAAGACGCACAAGTCGTACCACGTGGGAACTTCCTCATTCTCTCCTCTGAATACTCTCCCTTTACCATGTTCTCAAATTTTATTCTGAGCACCTGAAATTATCTATTAGAGGAAACCAATACCAGAAAAATCCCTTTCCTTTTCTCACTTTGGAATCATTGATCAGTAAAATGTGAAAAAAAAGAATCTCTCTCGTCCGATGCCGATGAATGTGGTTCCAAATGCTGATATCGCAAAAAAATATTCAGCGATTCCGAGGGTGAGAGTGGGGCTCCTTTGCATGCGGAAGAATGAAGAGACAAACTCTTTACTCGTCATTCTTCTTCCAGGCCTCCTCCAAGCCGGCCCGCCACGTGCGCGAACAGCTCGCGACCGAGACCGGACTGGACATGCGAGTCGTGCAGGTAGGTTGCAGTTTGATCTTTGATCTGTGATCTCTGCTCTTTATAGTTTGACCTCTGAACATGAACTGATCTTTGATCTTTTGCAGGTGTGGTTCCAGAACCGACGCGCCAAGGAGAAGCGGCTAAAGAAGGATGCGGGTCGACGGTACAGATATTTGATCTTTGTAGTTTGATCTCTGAACTTTGTAGTCTGTGATTTGATCTTTGATTTTTGATCTTTGATCTCTACAGATGGAACACGGCCGATTCGCTGGATTCCTCGACGCCCTTCAAGGACTCGGACAGCAACTCGCCTGGGGATAGCTGCAATGGAGCGAGTCCCTCGTATGGTCAGTTGATCTTTGATCTTTCGAGTTTGAAGCCTGTGGTTTTTTCGTTGTCAAATAATAAGAGTAACGCGAGTTGTAGTAGATTAGGAGGCAGTCCATCAGCGTTTGACCTGACATACAATATCCCTGGCATTCGGTTGATCTCCCCATTCTCGCAGTCTACATGGACTCCTCGCTGGAAATGGTCGAGCCGATGTCCGTCGCCTCTCAAGCCGGCATGCAGCAGCCGGAAGCCGGCGGGCAGCCACTACCGCAGCCGGGATATGGTGAGCGAGTGCCGGATTCGGTCACGGAAACGTTGTCTGTGTGCGATTACTGCGGAATCTTGGGTACTCTCTTGGGTTCTGAGATACAGGAGGATATTGCAATAATATTGTAGCCATCCCGGGATTACGGTATTGATTTTCCAGAGTCCGAGCAGCAGTTTCACATGATGGAGGGCTACCTGCCACCGCCGCCGCCGCCTCCTCCCTCAATAATGGGAGGTACGGTAGCACCATCGATCGAAGATTGATTTTCTCTTGATCTTACAATTAGTCTGAAAACCATCACAAATGGAGTAGTAATCGTCTGATCTCAAATATACTCAGTACTCGATCGCAATCGCAGTCCTACCGTACCATTCATCTCAGGTCCGCTCGGCCACCTCTCGATGGACCCGTCTCTGCTGGCCCAATTGCCGCCCGCCCTGCCCTCGCTCACCTCCCTGCCCGATCACCCGCAACAGCAGCACATGATGATGCTGCACTCGCAGGTACGGTAACACCATCATTGGCAGTAGAGAACTGATTTTATTAGGCTTGGGGTACGGTAGATTAGGGACGAAGAACTTGCGTAGGCGTAGAGAAACCGCAGATGGTGACGCACTCGCAGGCACTATTGTCGAACCTTTGCCGATCGACAACTGACTGTGTTACAAAGGGCTACTGTGGATTAGAAGCAATGACTATCGAGTTGGGTGGTCTTGAGAAGTACGGTATTGGGCAAGATGGAGAAAGATACGGTACATAGCGATATTCGATTATCGATTTTTCAGATCCCAATGACGTCCGGTATGCTGCTGGATGCGATGCCCCAGTCGGATAACGTCTACCTCCCGCTAGCGTCCGCAAGCATCCTCTCCGGGCTACAGTACATGACCTGAGACTACCGTACCCCTCAGCCTATCGATGGCTGACTTATTTCCTAATTTGTTTCGCCTCATCAGTTGTATACTCTGTGTTCGTGCCATTCACATAATACAAATTATATTCACTCATACAAAAGCATTCCCGATCCCTGCTGAGCTCTTTTAAGATTAAAATTTCAATACAAAATACTCGATTCATCCCGTATGATATTTGATTCGCGCCCTACTATCAGGTTGTTTGTGAAGCACCAAATCATCTAGTCAGCCTCTCGCCCCGATTATTGATTGTGAGATACAAAATGAGCATAAATATACTGTATTTGATCGTTGTCCCACCTTCTTACAAGCAAACACAATTGAGTAAATAACTTTACTTGCTCACATCCTCCGATCCGCAACACAATACAATACAAATATTTGCAATTATTTGATCTTGAAGCAAATCGCCATTTGATACTCTACTCTTTCTGTCATGAGGAACTACGAGTCTCATTGATTTTACGTACAATAGATATTATTATTACAATACAATCTGTTGCTCTCGAGTAAATATATTTGGGCACAATGAGGAATGATACACGATTAATGGGGGGAGTGGGGGCATAGAACACACGCATGAACACTAATCGATCGGCACGGGAATACGGTATATGATTGGACAACGGGGAGAGCACTGTAAGACATCAGCAGCTACGATAGCATGACGACACTCGCAAGGTTATCAGAGGTTGCTTTTGGCGGAAGGCTGTGGGATAGAACAGAGGGCATGACTACTAAATCAGTGAGAACGAGAGCTGCTCTCGAAGGAGCTGCATAGTAAAAGTACATCACAATAAAACGAGGAAAGAGAAACACAAAGGGTAGCTATGAGAATCACTTCTGGTATCACAAAGTTCTTAGAAACGAAAAAAGGGGGCGAAGGTTTCTTCTAATCAAGGCAAGGGAATCAGTCGCTAACTAGTCGTCCAGGTCGCTGATTTCCTTCGAATCTGCAGCCGCTTCCTCTTGCTGCAGCTGCTGCAGTCGCTGTCGCTCTGCAGCAATGGCCAGATCGGCCAATCGCACGACTTCCGCTGCCTTCTCCTCGGTCGGCTGGTCGCCGTCGATGGCGAATACCTGGAAGAAACGCACATTTTATAAAAAAATAAATTAGCGAAAATTCCGGCAAAAATGGGCAAAACTGCTTCAGTAAGCCATTGGATTCTCACTCACATACAGTCAGTGATATGCTCAGGTTATTCCTCACCAGCAGTGCAAGAATGCGCAGGGCGGGATTCGAACCCACAACCTCACGCATCCCAGCCAAAGTCCCTACCGACTGCGCCATAGAGCTTGTTCCCTACCTACTCGCTAGCGCGCTACACCACCCCTCCTCCTCTCGCCTATTTACACCAGAATCAAGGCATTTTCCTCTATTTCTTCTGTTATAAATGAAACGCATTTTCGACTAAAGTTCCTCCACTTTTCCACTTTCCGGGTCCACAGCCCCTATTCCGGCTTTGCTCACCTCCGGTCCTCCTCCGTAGATGGATTGGAAGTAGAGGTAGAACTCGCGGTGCACTGGGATGCAGTGGGGGTGCGGTCGCAGTCGCGCCTTACCCTCCGGAGACTTGATCAGCAGCGACGAGTTGTCGATCGCACCCGGCGGCTCTGAGATACAAACAATTGATGTATGATACTTCCACTTGTCGTCATAATTGTTGAAAAACTCCGAAACAACAAACGTTGATAACAACCACAATTCCTTGAAAATAGCCCCTTGCAAAAGTACCCCCTCCACATTTCACTTCCGAGCGGTGCATTCATCAGTTTGTACTCACCAACAGCCGGGTCGTTGGTGAACTTCAGCCAGTCGCCGTACCACGTCTTCGACAGGCACGACGGCTCCTTGATGTAGTGCGAGTAGAGGAGCGCGGGGCTTCTCAAGTCAAAGGAATTAGAATATCCTATGGTCACGAAAATATTCCAGGCGCACGTTGCCATTGATACTGGTGCATAGCGATTAGAGAAATTTGGTTTTTGTACTACAAATCTACTAAGAATCAACGATATGCGAGTCTGGGAGTAAATGTAGCCAACGTGAAACTCTACTCTTATAGGTGCAGTGATTCATTATTTTTTTCCATCTTCCGATCTTGGTAATTAAATTTTGCCTTATTATAAATTAAATAATCCCTCACCTCGCCTCCATAGTGTACATGCTGCGCTCGAGCGCGCGGAAGTTGTCGGACTGAGAAATTTCAGGATCGATACCGTAATCGATACTCCCAGAGCACACATTTTTGTGACAACCAGGTCGGTTATCTGACCACTATAATTTTAACCGAGGCAGGTTGGTACAGAAAACGTCCCCATCTCCGTGGAAATAAATGATATCGTAATTCTGCTACCGTTCTCTCCCCGAGGCAATCAATACTACCGTAATCACCCTACCGTACCTCTCGCTTTCGCTTCTCGGCGAGACCCTTCGCGCGGCCGTCGCACACGGCACAGTAGTGCAGCTGCGACACGCTCGGACCGCCGCCGAATCTGAATCGTCGACCGGATGAAAACACACACAACAACTTCCCCGATAACTAATCCATTCTCACACTGAATACTTATTGATTAATCCACAACTCCCCAATAACTGATCCAATTTTCAATTTATCTCTATAATCATAATGGAATACTACAAACCTGGAATTCATTGCACTTTAGTGCTATCGCGAAACTTTAATACAATTTAGAAATAGTAAATCCACGGGCGATCTCAGACCTCATAAAGCCCTGCTTCTTGGCTTTCCAATTGTTCATTGTTTTCGCTCATGCGAGGCTAGACGTACTATATGGAACTCAACTAGAGTAGTAAAGACAAGAGGGGAAAGGCAGTCGACTGTCTTCGACTCGGGCTAACGAAATGAGGCGCATCCCCTTGTTTCCCTTCATTGTTTATACCCCCTCTCCTCCTCAGCTCTATTTCGATAGATGCTTTGCCTCTCTCATTTTGCAATGCTCTCGAGTTTCTACGACTGACAAGAGATAAGGCAAAACGGCGAGACGAGAACATTGCTCTCTATTTCGGTCCCCCGAGGGGCGTGTCCTGTCTAGTCCATCTAGTGCACTCATTGTCAGCGACAACTTTTGCAAAAATTCATGTTCTCCAAAGTCACACATACATTCACTGATGAGCTAAGTCCCGCTAGTTGGTCGGGGGCTCCGCAATTTTCGAAAATTTTCTGTTAGGGGGCTCCGCGAAAAACGTTTCGGACAACGATTAGGCTCCGCTAATTTTCGAAAATTTCTTCTTGGGAGCTCCGCACTCAGATGATCAAGCGGGGATATAGCCCAGCAGTGCATACATTACTTCATGAAATAGGTAGCAAAAAATTTCATTTCAGTCATCTCACTATTTTGGCAGGCGCACTCGCGATGTGAGAAAAGGGCGCTCGAGATTTTCATTTCATATATATTTTCGAGATTCTCTGAAACAGCGCTTCCCCTGGGGGTGGTCTTGACGCAGACTTATCACTCAAAAGTCCCTGAAGGGGGGGGGGGGGCGAGTCCGAGTGCCCTGCACAGTGATGAATGACTGACATGCACGCAGCGCAGTGAAAAAGTGAGGGAATCATGTGACAGAGATCTCTCTTCTGCAGATGACGTCGTCGTTTGCGGAGAAGAATTGCACGTCTACGAGATAGAACGACAGCAACTACGGTACCGGTATTACCGATCGCCACAGTCTACAGTAACTCACCAAAACCAGCGTACATAATTGCAACAGTCTCAGCTATTAAAGTGTAGCAACTAAAGATCAACGAACAGCGCATGTCTGAATATTGAATGAGGTGAAATCGCCAGTTCACAGGTTTTCAACAACTAAAGATCAACTGTCAAAGATCAAAAACTAAAGATCAAAGATCATCAACTGACGTCTGGTTGAGGTAACGCCAGAGCGGCGTCGGCACCGGCGTGCAGATGATCGTCACGTGCTCGGACCGTCTGCAATACAGGACGATATTAAATATTTGTTTAAATAATTTAAATTCCATATTGGTAAATTAGCGATAGCTGAAAGTATGATACAATTGTGAAGTGAGGCGATCTTAGTGAGGTGAAAGCCGCTTGAAACCCGAATCTGTCAGTTTCAAGAAAACATATCGTGCGTGGGAGGAGAATGTTACTTATTTTTACCTCGGAAACCACATTTCCCGACTAAATCCACAGCTATTTGGGCCCCTCGGTTTTGCGATTCGATTTCTGTATTTTACCTCGGCAGCAGATTGGCGTGCGGGCAGAGGAAGTCGTAGTTGGTGATAGGGCCAGGCTCGGCGAAGGTGGACAGTCGCTCCAGCCACTCCGTCGAGATGTAGTGACGATCGGAGAGCGGCGACTGACAATTAGAGACTGTCAAATTGAATTTTTATATTTTTTCCCTTTCCGACAATATCATTGAAAATGCGTGATCATTTCTGGTTATGTGAACCGCTTGAAACACAAATTCTCCGCCCACCGATAACATAAATATTCAACACTACTACCCCCTTTATTGCCTCAATCGTCTTCAACTAGCTTTCACATTATTTTCAGTTTGTATTGCCGTTGTTTATATGAAATATAATAAATATTCATAATAACCCACGCTAGCAATCGCCTTCGGGCTCATCATCTGCCGGACGGTGTCGCGTACGCGCTCCTGGCGAAGGTCCTGACAATATTTCAATAAATTATTATTAGTAATATTCAAATTGAATGTTATCAACATCAATTTGGATACATCATTGCACTAATGCATTTTTAGATCAGAGCAGCTTGAAACCCAAATAAAGCGATTCTACAGAAAGGTGTTCGTTCAAAATCAACCCTCCCTCTCTAACCCGGCGCGGCTAGCATTCACCCCTCCCCATTCCTTTCTCACCTGCTTCTTCTGGTAGAACAGGAGGTAGGCCTCCTTTGTGAGCACGTACGCCGCATCCAGTTTCGTCACCGTACTGTCGTCGAACTCGTACCTTAACTAGTTAATTGGTAATTAGTTTTAAATAAAATATTTTTAAAAAATTGTTAAAAATCCGATTCATTCATGTTTCACCGCCCAGATGTAACACAGATGCAACACAATAAATCGTTGAGGTTAGCTGAAATCGTAGTTACAAGGAATAGTTTTATTGGTATGAAACATATTACCCCCGAATATGATTTCATGGACAGCATGTCTCACAAGTTCACTGGCACAAACGCGAAAGACGCACGTTTCGCAACTAACAAAATGAGAACATTTTATCTCCCGAATTGTTTTCCGCGATATATCCAATTAACATTTCATGAACAAAACTATCAACATGATCGCTGGAAGGAACACGAAAGATCCAAGTTCCGCTACTGAGAAAATGAGAATTCAGGGACTCCTCCATCTCTATATGTGATACTATCTACCGTATCCCGTAATCTGTTGTCTACCGCCAAGTAGGGAGTGGTATTCACTAACTTCGGGTCCAGCGGGGGTAGCAGGAGGGAAATTCCTCATTTTTCTACTCATTTAAGCTGTCCGATAAATAATTTACGGGGTACGCACTAATATTAGTGGTTCGCTCTACACTGCTACCGTACTCCCTAATATGGACGAACTGACCAATTCCCATCGATCTCATTCCTCGCGATGGCCACATAGTGTCCGCTGTCCATGGTGGCGCCCTCGTGACAGACGAGCGCGCACAACTCGTACTCCGACTCGCCTGATTGAGTTTTAAAAAAATAAATGCGTAATTAAATAAATATGCTGCCAAACCAGTCCCTTTGTACCCCCTCATCATTAACATTTCACCGACTACAAACTATGCGAACTTTCGATAGATAGTGAACTTTCGATTCAACAAAGTAGGGATCAATGTGACATCCATGTTTCACTGTCCATATGTAACAATAGTGTAGCACCATAAATTAGTGCAGCTGAGATGTTAAGTGCGAATAAAATACTTTCTTTGTTGGTCAGATATTCAACAGAAGAAAACAAGAATAACAACAGCACCACCTCACCTGCAGTCTCCGTGGCCCACTTGGACAGGTCGAGTCCAGCCAGCGGGAACGTAACACGCGTGTTCATCTTAATATATTTTCTTAATATACTTAATATAATATGAGGCCGTTTGCGAGAGAATCGAACAAATCCGGATGGGTCTGGCACAGCCCAAAAATACCAATCCTCTGAAACTTTGCGATTCGGGGTTCTCGAGGGTGCTGATGACGATGGGCAGTCTCAATTTGGCCACCGATGCATCGTTGACACCAGACGACGTCACGTCGAAATCGATTTTTCGCCTTTATTGCGGTTCCTGATCAAGCTAAATTTACGTTAATATGGCCCAAGGGTCAGAATTTGATGGCGATCACTACGAAATATTTCATTTTTCATTATTTTTATTAATTATTTTGTAAAATGGAACTTTCTGCAAACTACAGTGTAATAGTGGAGAGTAGCATAGATCGGACCGGAATGCCACGAGGATTCCAAATCTGTTTTACACTTGAAAATCCATCATGCACCTAAGGATTTATTCAACTTTTAGTGTACCTGGCTTGTAAGTAAATTAGACCATCCTTCCCCTTGTTTACTTCCTTCCTCTGATCGATCGGAGTTTCCATCCCGAGGGAGGCGAGAGAGCAGGGGGGAATCGAGAGAGCGCAGAGATAGGGAAGAGGTCATGGAGGAGAGACTCGGGTAGATCAAAAGATCGGAAGCCAGCAAGAGGGAGGATGGTCTAATTTACTTACAAGCCAGGTACACTAAAAGTTGAATAAATCCTTAGGTGCATGATGGATTTTCAAGTGTAAAACAGATTTGGAATCCTCGTGGCATTCCGGTCCGATCTATGCTACTCTCCACTATTACACTGTAGTTTGCAGAAAGTTCCATTTTACAAAATAATTAATAAAAATAATGAAAAATGAAATATTCCGTAGTGATCGCCATCAAATTCTGACCCTTGGGCCATACTAACGTAAATTTAGCTTGATCAGGAACCGCAATAAAGGCGAAAAATCGATTTCGACGTAACGTCGTCTGGAATCAACGATGCATCGGTGGCCAAATTGAGACTGCCCATCGTCATCAGCACCTTCGAGAACCCAAAAACGCGACGTTTCAGAGGATTGATATTTTTGGGCTGTGCCAACTCTTGTTCGATTCTATCGCGAACGGCCTCATATATTTTCCAAACTTCATCCCAAATCACTCTAAATCATCTATCTTCAACCCTCAGCACTACAATCAAATCTTGTGACACAAATTTTCCTAGTTATCACTAAATTTCGTTCATTTTCTGAGAAACTGAATCAATTTTACACATTGCTCCTCTGGCCTTCGGCTCTAATGTAAGCACAACATCTTACGTCTTTTGGCATCCTAATTAGGCTCCCCCCTTTTCCAGAGTACCCCGATTCTCACCTTGGCTCCTCCGGTCATCTGATCGTGGCTGAACCGCTTCAGGTGCACGCACAGCACCTCTGGCAGCTTCGTCACGCGGCACGTCTTCACGCCGTTACGAAGCCTGCGACATTTCAGCTTTACCTAGTCATTTTTTTAAATTTTTTGATGAACATATTTTCATTTTTTGCGAAGCCTGCGATGAGAAACAGGGGATGATTATGGTTTCACTATCACAACCCTTCAGTAACCCGATCACACCGCCCCCCTCATCTCCTTCGGCCCTCAATTCGGGGGCGTTTGATTCCGCAGCGATTCCGTCGCTTTCAGTGAACCATCATCGCTACCGTAATCATCGCAGTCTACCGTACTCACTTGTTGCACTTCTCGCAGTTCATTAGAAATAGAGACTGCGCGGCAGCCCCTCCCACCCGGGGCTGCTATATAGAGTACTCACTTATTGCACTTCTCGCAGCTGTACATATCATCTCCAATCAGTCGATCGGGCGTGAAGAACGCAGCGAGGCAGTCCTCGAGGGAGACGGCGGGCGGAACGAACCATGACGAGAGGGAAGTGAGCCAGCGAGCCCACGACCACATCCACTGCAATCACGGCAGTTTCACCAACGTTTTTTTAAAGTTTCTTTTTGGATTTTTTTGGGTTTCTGTTTTTTGGTTTCGTCTGGCCAAGGGTTTCGCCACCATTCAGTCATACGCGTGAGGTCGAAAATAAGAGGGTATCCTTTTGATCGGCTCTCCCAGATGCACTTTGCTTGAGTTGCATAATTTTGATTGGCCCCTCTCCATTTATGTTTCCTCCATATCTTAAACAACTCATACCGTATCGGCCTCTCCCACTGCCACTTCGTCATCATCGATCGTCGACGTGTGATGGGGAGGCGAGGCGATTTGAAGGGAGAGATTCTGAGCGGGATAATTTACAAATATATCATTTGATTTAATTCCACTAGTCCACCTATATTCATTGAAGTTGGTCGCCATACCAAGAAGATAAGCAAATCGCAAATGTGGCGGTTTGTGAACCGGTAAATTGTACATGGTTATGAAAGCAAGTTCTCATGGGGAAATTCATAGGCATTTATCATAATTACAAGGAATTTTTTTAGGATAGTATCCGCAACTAATTGTGTTTGATCGTCAAGTCATGAACAAAGTACAAAACTTGACTGTCACTGATTTGGAAACGATAAACTTGCGTAGAATCCTTTTTTTGTAACTTTAAAAGCGAAAAATTCGGAGCATTCAGAATCCGCCACTGACCTCAAAGGTCTCCGTTGTCGTGGACACATTGTTGCAGGTGAGACAACGAACCGCCGACTCCATCGACCCATCGAACACGTCCGATACCTGCAAACGATCAACTTCTTCAAAAATATAAAAAAATTAAAAACAGTCTGATTTTAAGTTCACAGATGTTCGATAAACTGGTTATCCTCTATAATGGAACTCACATTCAGACACCTGCAAAAGATTCTTTTTAAAAAACCAAATCCCGCGGCGGGATTTGATTGGGATTCCCGCCAAATTTCAGTTTCACATAAATTGCATAAACCGCTCAGTCTCCATATTGACAGTAGTTAGAGCCGTGCAGTAGCAAAAAAATATATAACACTTATCTCCATATCCTACCTATTCAAGACTTATAGATGCGCATAAGTTCACCGGCACTGGCCAATTTGTTTTTAAAATAAAAAAAACTGACCACACTCCTCAACCGCACAGGTTTCCAATTAATCTCCTCCTCTCCGATCATCATTGTGTCTCCATCACTACTCCATCCACTATCACCCGCATTCTCGCCCGTCGACCCACCGCTTCCGGACCCGGACGACCGACGACGCCATCTCGAAAATATATATTTAATTAATTTTTTAAACGCTTAAAAATAAGTAATCCTGTTAAAAATTCGACGACGCCATCTGACAACATACGAAATATTATGTTTAATTATTTTTAAAACAGATAAAAAAAAGTATTCCCATTAATCAAGACACTTGAGTGCAACAGGAAACAACCCGAAATGCCAGTGAATATGTGGAAATTCTTATATTATTGAATAATAATTATTTTCTCCCATCAATGATGCTATTATCAATTATGATTCAAGTGCCAAGTCTATTAGATATTCTCGCCACTTGAAATCGCCAAGTAACTTTTGCAATTGTCATTCTGCAACTTGTTTTACGGTCCATCACACGACAGTATATTCTTGATAATGAATCAGTTGGTGATTGACTCCTCCACCCCTCCTACCGTACCTCGTCTCCTTCTCCCTCTCATTAGTCGGCCGATTGTTGTTCTGCCTCTTGCGCTTCCATACTGACGCCGCAGCGTCCTGCGATAATCGTATTTTAACGGGGTCATAGGGGCGAAGCTGGCGAAGTTTGAGCGTTTTTTTTCTTTTTGACGGATTTGCACCTCATTCACCCGTTTCCCCCATGCATTCCTACAGAGACTGTGTTTTAATATTGTCACCCTATCGCCAAAGAAAATCGAAATCTCAAAGGAATGGACGGTTTTTCTTTTTTTTTTCATGAAACTCACATATCGCTAGATCAATATATTCTGAATCAATACTATGGTTGCATTTTTTTCTTCAAAAATGATCCACTTAACTGTTAGCGCAACTTACAGTACTCAAAATTGATATCCTACCGTACCCCTTCTCTACCGTACCCCTTCCCCATACCGTACCTCATGCGCGTAGACGGGCCGCGCGAGTTCCCGATGCACCAGCTCGAGCAGACAGAGAATGAACTCCTCAAGTTATTTGAATTAATTAAAATATTTATTTAATTAATAATCAATATTTATTTAAATACATGCGAATCCTGCTGCGCGAAGCCGGAGAACTGCGGGCACTTGTTGCGGATGTGCTGCAAATGGGGATATAAATTTGAGCCTCATGAACAATTGAGTGATCTCAAAATTGTAGTACATATATTTTTCATGAAACTCGAACATCGCTAGATCTGTTTTTATCAGCACTAAGGCATTGTTTCCTGCTATTGACGCAATCCAACTACAGATGTAATCTAATTAGAAACACACATGTATGGCAAGAGCTATTGTATCTGCCTCTTATTCTCAGAGCTAAAAAAGACATCAATGATCTCACGTATAGGAGGAGGTTGTTCGGGTATGTATTTCTCACTCATTCATTTTTCCACATTGTTCCCGTATTACTACTTTTAAATCGCAGTGTGAAACCCACATATAGAAGGTTGTCCGGGTAGATGGCGGGGATTCGCTGTGGACTCCACATCTTCTGGATGAGCTGCATGAATGCGTGCGAGATGAAGGGAGACGACGATTGGCCGCTGCCGCCCGCGTACGCAGAGAGACCGCATTTGCGTCTGGGAACAAGGTATTTTATTTTCTTCATTATTAAAAAATAGCATCATCGATTTAATTATGCGAAGAGACCCGACTTACGTCTGAAAACCGGGCATTTTATTTAGTTTATTAATTTTTCAAAGCATCATTAATTGAAAATTGTAGAAAAAATAATTAAGAGAAAGAACAGATCGAATATTTGGCAACACAAAATTACCAATTTTCTGTAATATAGGATTTGTGAAACTCAAACTATGCAACTTTTAAACTATTATTCTCGGTTTAACTAATTCAACCGTTTAAGTTGATCTTTGATCTCTCTCTCCTCTCACCTGAAGTAGTCCGAGAAGGGCGGACAGTTGACGAGTGCCTGCAGGGAAGCGTTCGCGTAGCACGTGTTGCCCATGTTGTACAGACCGGACAGACCTGAGGGAGATCAAAGATCAAAAATCAGAGATGAGGGATCAAAGATCACGACTATGAACTAGCTAATAACGTAGGAACTTCCGATTGTGAGAGAACACATTTAAATTTTGCAATTTTTTTTAGCTTTTCTCAATTTTTCATTCTAAAAAAGCAGAATAAACTTTGCTCTGGTTTATTACTCTAATCATTGTCGAGTAGGATCACAATCATGATACAAAAATCAACTCATTGAACAAGGACCCGGTGAGATCGGGGTTCACTTGTTCTTTACTACATAGAGAAATGTGACCTGCAACGGACAATATCGTAGAAAACTAAAATTCAAAAAAAATCAATAATCAATGGTCACCCTTCGGTCTGATGTCGTCATCTTCGTCCTCGATATTGCTCATGATCGGTCGGGATTGAAGCGCGTACGGCTCCACTGCGTTACCTCTGAACATCGTACATATTATTCACTAATAAGAAGTCATTGAAACACAAAAAGGAAAGAGGGTAGGAAAAGAGGAAGATACACGAGCTGGTGAACATTGTTCTCGAAAGAAAAGCTCAAGATCTGCAGAAAGGCCAAAACCTCTGTCATTTATATTCCACCCACGAAACTCTAAAGCATCGAGTTAAAACTCGCTGAATTTTGCACAACCAGATAAACATCAGCAATCAGCACGGTTTCATCTATTTTCACAGTGAAACTCAGAAAAAAGACCCGGTTCGAAATTAAAAATAATAATGATAACAACAATAACAAACAACAAACCTAGTATCGACACTGCTCAACTTCTTGAGCGGCTTCGATGCTTTGGCCATTGTCGTCGAGACAGAGGGAATCGAGGACTGAAATGAAAAAAATATCTCCTGGAAGAGTTCGATGAAACACAGATTCAGCTTGTACATCGAATCGAGAGAGAAAATTGAATTGATCAATAAAAAGTATATGGGGACTATTTTGTTGGAAATATGTCAGCTAGACTTACAATTAGGGGAATGGGAAGGCCCGTAAGAGAAATCTATGGAATCCACCCCATGTCATCATGACGATGACCCATCTAGCGGATAATGTCCCATCAATGGGGATATAGGGGGCACGAGACCTTCGAGAGGCTTATTCCACAAAGAGCCAAAACTGGACTGAAAAGCGCTGCGAAGGGGGTCTAAGTGTAAATAACGGCTGTGTACTGAAATATTGGCACTACTTCATGGCACCGTGCAATTATGGAATATCGAAAGGGATGCCAGAAGAAATCTTTTTATTAGGCACTCGAAAAAAGCGAAATCACCTCATCATCCACTTCCATCGTCTCCTCCTCCTTTACCTTCGGCGGTGATATTTGATCTCTCGATTGATCTTTGATCTCCAGTTCCACATCGCACGCCAGACACATCACGCGGCCCTTCGACAGGTGCATGTACACACGGTGGTCCGAGTCCTGTTGAATCGTGTTTTTTAGCTATCATATAACCCTTACAACAATGTTCGACATTCATAGAAGTCATGTTGTTTCATTGCAATTTGCATCAACCGGCTCGAATTTTGCAGCATTTTGTTAAAAACAAAATTAATCAAATAATGCCTACAACGCCACAAATCGATAAAATATTCCTACCATACCCGCATATCTACCGTACCTTGAGATGGCTCGTCAGATGGTCGGCCGCCCGATTCTTCGTGCACAGTGTTTTCCTACACGCGAGACACAGCCAACGGGCACGCGCCTGGCACTCCGAGCAGCGGGACTAACAAATATATTCAAGTATATTTAATTAATACACGGTCTAGTGAAACTCAGGTTCTGCTCGTGCATAAAATCGAAACAAAACATGCTCACTCGTTTTCAACAAATAATCATTGTTTTAATGATACAAAAAAAACCATGTCCTCACCTTTTCCAGTCCCCTAATGGCCTCCATGGCTCCTCTCGTGTCGTGCGCGTCGCACGTCTTGCCCCGCTTCGCGCACAACTCCTGCGTCGGATCCCTCAATTTACACGATTATCTATTACAACTAGGGGAATCTCGATATTTTTTGGAAGACATTTTTTGGCGGAATTAATTGAATTAGCCCATTCATTCTTCGCCTAGCGCGCCTAGCGGAGCGGTCGGCGAGCGCCCGCAGGGCGCGAGACGACCGCGAAGCGACTGGGGCGAGCGTAGCGAGCCCCCCAGCCCCCGGCAGGGGCCTCCGGAGGACTAGCCCCCGGAGGGGGCTAGTTGTGACACGTATATCTCGGAAAAAATGGGCTTTCATCGTTTTTACCAAAGTTATTACGGTTTTACGGGTCCTTTTCATGTTTCAACCGTCGGGAGCAGGGGAATGGCTTTCTATCTAACGCCGTGCTTATCGGTTCCCACCCAGATAAAAGCCAACACACCGCGAGACTAACTGAGGTGATCACGCATTGAGCGGTGACGAGAGAAGTTATAAATTCAAGCTTTACGGGCCCATTCCATGTTTCAACTATGGTTTCACCGGGTTCTGGCATTCCTAAGAAAACTTTTTTTTTTAAATCTAGAGTTCTCTTATTGGAATCACACCTGCGTACTTCATGTACTTAAGTACTCGGCTTCCCGTAAAAAAAGTTCGGATAATTGAAAAAGGTCGGCTCCCAGTAAGGAAATTTTGACTTTTTTGAGCGTTTAGTGCAAAATATGACGGTTTTTGAGAGGAATAGGTCGGCTGCCCGTAGAAAAAAATTCTAATTATTTGCGGCTACCCGTTCTTATAGGCAGCAAAAATTCCAAGTACATACTTGGCACAGGTATGATTGGAATTAAAAAGATATTGGAATTGACCCCCTCCCCCTCTCATTTCCAATAACGAGCGAGATCAACGCGGTCTGCTATTGGAAAATGATCTCTTATTGGAATTAGAATTCTTATTTGAATTCCAATAAGAGAGAACAAAGGACCGCTCTCGCCAATCCTCCTTGTTCGAATGATCAATTCGCTTATTGGAATTCCAATAACTATTGGAATTGGTCGACCGAACAACGAGTCTTATTGGAATTGAAATGAAAAGAGAGAATCCTTTGTTCGCACTATTGGAATTCCGGAATTGGTTCCAATAAGAGAACTCTAAAAAAATCACATACCTCGTCGAGTCGTTTCCCTCCTCAACTGCAGCCACGCAGCTGCTGTTGCTGCTCTCGTGCGGGTGCATCGAGTCGTCCTACGCAGATTATGGATAAGGATCACGGTAGCTCAGGATTATGGTAGCTCACGATCACGGTACAGCTATCGACAGTACAGTATGGTCCCGCAATAAACAAGTTTCAGAGGTAGAGGTAATTTTGAAACATCGCTATTCGCAGAACAAAGAGATCGTTTTCGCTCGAAAATCAGTTTCAGGGACTACAAGTGAGCCTTGAAATATGCATTCACGGGTTTTAAACGAAAGTTGGTTTTCGATAAATCATTTTATTGAAAAAAGACTATTAGAAACGGGAATTCACCTTGTCCGAGGACAGGGCCTCGCACTGGTTCTGGTCGCACTCGCGGGATCTCTTCCCGCGAACCTTCCGCGCCATTTCTGAAACGGTCCCATTTCACGGGTACGGCTCCCGGATATGCCGGCTCTAAAGCCGTAACTTCACTTCAGATATCACAGCACCGTCAGGAACGGGTATCGACTCACAATACTCCAAATTCTCGTCGAAACTCTTTATCAACTTTTAGAGTCGTGCGAATGCATCGGAGTTCTGAACAAAATGAGTTCACATTGTGAGTGAGTGGTGTTATCACAACTGGGATATTTTAGCCAATAAAACACCGCAATCAACAAGATATAGGAAAGGGGGATAGGTCGGTGAGCTCAAGATATATAATAATCACAATCGATGCAAATAATACAATCTAAGAAGACCAATTAACAACGGTGACAAAAAAAATAACGAGAGCTCGAAATACGGAACCTAGCTGGTGAGAGAGGAGGCGAAACGAAGAGATTGTTAACCGTATTTCGAACTCTATAAGGCATTGGAAGATGGGAACGGTGATTATGTACAATGATGGTGTTTGAGCAAATAGAGCATAATCAACGTTAGTGTGAGGATGTAGCAATGTTTCTCGAAAATTTCGAAAGTTAACCGAGTATAGGTGGGAGGTGATTAAAACTGACCCTGAATTTTCATCTTACAAGCGAAACAACAGTGGGAAAAAAGGCGCGGAAAGAAGTGGCAGTGGGGGGGGGGGGGTATGAAAGGCGAGTGAATACGGGGATATGAATACTAGGATAACAGGGATAGCACCATCTGGGAAGTGTATCGACTGTTCGGATTCACCATTAGACACCGTCGTAGCACCTGTAAATCATAGGCATGAAACACGAATATCGTTGGACTTTTCGATTATTTTAACGTGCAATGGATATAATTTTCACCAGATCTCTGGCACTTTTTAAAAATGTGAATTACAGATTAGTTTTAAATATTTGTAAATCAATAAATATTGTGCTCGCTACCGTACCTCTAGCGCGTGTCGCTCCGTGTTCTGCAGTCCGTTCAAGCTGTCCTCCTGGGAGGTGGCACAGATACAGTATGCTGACTGGAAATGGATCAATATATATACCGTAATCTATCTGCACATTTTCAGCCAAGAGAAGACTACAATGTAAAATCGCAAAAAATAATAATAATTTAATTGAAGCTCAGGAGAAAAAAATAAAAATGCATACCTTTGCATTATCGTAGATGAATCTGGAGCAGTTGGCGCACAATTTGTTGAACTGTGAGAGCGCCTGCAGACCCGGACGGAGACTTTTCATCTGAAATATGACGTATTGACAGAAAATAAATCCTCGAAAATAAGTTTTCGTCGTGATCTCTCGCAAACGACGCTTAGATAAGATACCATATCTACCAACGAAACAACTCAAATCTATTTTTTTAAATCAAAAACATTTCCATATTTTCTTTACATACGATAACCCATTTTAAACAATTGTTAGTAATCACATATTATGTGAAACCGCAATAGCGCTAGCAGCTCATTAATGGAAACAGAGAGAGGGGAGTCAGAGGGAACAGTTGAGGGTAAGAAGAGACGGAGGTAATGCATAGTCAACTAGTTCTGCCTATCGCCCCTCGCCCCTTTCACTCACAACTCTCTCCATTTCGCGTGCTCTTTCGCGTCTCTAACCGGTCAGAGAGCATGAGCAATTGAGATAGACAGATCACTTCTCTCTGAACAGCGCACACTCATTCCCTCACTGTCAAACAACACAAACAAGCTTGGCTATGCACCGTCCATATCCTTATCTGTGAGGAACATCGACCCCTTTCTGCAAAGCACCTATGCCAATTTGTGCATTGCGCCCAGTAAAAATGCTGACAAATACAATAAATGCAGGGTTAACCGCAAGGTACACAAAGGGCGGTGACTGTCTTTACTGACCTTTTTCATATTGCCTTATAGCTAAAACGATAAACTGACTCACCAGCTTCACCAGATCAATTCCTGGGCAGGCCGGCTTGATATCGAGATGGAATCCCTCATCTGTCGCCAACTCCTCCAAAGTTTTCGAGCTGGAAATATTCCCTTGACATGATTCGAAAGTTGCAAAAACATCGTAAACAGAGGAAATGTTCACAAAATTCCACATGACTGGCATGTGCAGTTTTTGATCACTCATAAACCTTAAGAATTTAGAAATCGAGTTTTCAGCATAGCGATCAGAAGTTTCACTCTAATTATTAAATCCGATTTTTTTTTTAAATTTAAAAAAGGGTACCCGAGCACTTGTGCAATTTGTTTCAGTGCCTCGCAGTCGTCAACGGGCCGAAACAGAGGATGCTTCCTGAAATTAATTATTATTTTTCTAAATTAACTCTCCTGATTTTTTAACTGAATTTTGTTATTTTCTATCCAGTCCATTCAAGACGAATTGCGCACAGAGTATGATACGCGCGCTACCAGGCAGGCTCTCAATAATCCAAAGAATGCTGGACTATCGGAGCCAACAGAACATCTCCCACTAACCAGGGAGAATGGAGTTTCAAAAAGGGAGCAACGGACCTGCAGAGTAGACTGAGCATGGTGATGCCGGCTGACCATACGTCGAGAACGGGCGTCTGTCGATCAAGACGCATCAGAATCTCCGGCGCACGGAAACCCGGAGTTCCGGCCTGCGAAATCAGAGTAAAAAAACAGTCGCCGTGAACTCCACACATTAGGAAAATAGACCAGGTTTCAGAGATTTCGATCAACAAAGAAACTATTTAGTTGGTTTCGAAGTTAGGTTCGTGCTCATTTGAAAAGCGTCAAATGTCAGAATAACAGAAAAGCACTCGGTCAAAATAGTGAATATCTCAATAACTGTTAGTACGACGTACCTTGTTGACATTTTTGTTCGGCTTTGCCTGGCAAGCATCGCAAATCGATGGCTTCCCGTAGCACTGACACCGGCCGCGCCATCTAGATTTATCTAATTAAATACATATTTTAAACTGGGTTAGAACAAAATATTACCTGTTTCGGGACACACACAATCGTAATATAATGAAGAATGAGCAAGTACACAAAAAAAAGAATTGTTAGCAACTGACCGTTTCACATCGCCTGCGCTATAGTCATCATTTTTCTGCGGAAGTCGCTTCAGAGCTGCTCGCCGCTGCAAAATAATGAATATGATAAGATTCAAGTTACTTATGGCATTTTGAAGTTAACATAATTAATAAAGCTTACACTACTGGGAGAGAGGAAAGCCGAGTTCTCCTTACAATGGCTCAACTCTTTGTATTCTTGTGACAGCCCGAAGTCAATGAGCGCAAATCTGTATTTGGAAGATAATAAAGATAATGTGTTAAACTTTAGAGAAATAGCAACGAACCGTTTGGATTTTCGATGATACAAGAAATTGGCTGGTTTGATATCCCGATGGATGATACCGTTCTTATGAAGGTATTGCAATGCGATGAAGAGATTTTTCATGTAGTCCAAGATCTCATCGGTCGATATGCCGTCGATAATATCCTGGAAAGGAATTATTCAAGAAAAACAATCAAGAAAAACGCAGACAACCAATTCAAAAAAGATGTAAGTGGAACCTTTAGAGAATCGTGAGGAAAGTGGTCCATGATGACAAAGATCCTGTCTTTCTCGCGTTCTGCTGCGTGCATCTGATTAAATATTCAAAAGTAAAATCAAAATATGCCTGATATACCTGCATAATGTTACACGCTCCTCCCAAATTTTGAAGAATTCGCAGCTCCATTTCGATGTACTTCGGATGCGATGACCTCACTAGCTCTTTCATTGCATAGAGTTGGCCGGGTTTCCTACGGCATTCGACGGTGTACACTCGGCCGAAGGTTCCTGTAGGCAGCCATGTTATCTCTTGTTTCACAATCCGTAGTTGAAATCATCACCATGTCCGATGACTTCTCCAACCACGAAGTTCTCCTGAACCCAAGTGCTGGTGGATGGCTCCTCATCGGCATACAGCCGGCTTTCTAACGCTTGTACTAACATGACGAACGAGGAATCATCGAAGAGCGAACTACGAGCTCAACACGACGACTTTCCGGAAATTAGAGCTCGTATTAAGGAAGTTTGGTAGAATTTCTTGGCAAATTGCCAGGAAATGTACCGTAATATTTTATGTCTCCTCGGTCTCGTACGGAATAATTCAGGGGTTTTTGTCTGGCCCAAAATTTTAACCGACTTTTTCTTTTTTTCGATATTGTTTTTGCGTGTTTGCGGCTTTATTTTGTAGTTAATGATGCAATATAGCTTTAGCTATCGTTATATAACGACTCTATGTTGAAAATTGTCTATAAATGTTTTGCTGAGCATTTTTTCGTTTTCACGTATTGATCGATCTTGTCCGACTAATGATTGTTTGTCTTTTCCCTTGGAATATGTGATGTAGTTCAAAATGATAACCGTTTGTTTTCGCAGGTAAAATGTCCAACGACGTCGCCTGGCAAGTAATCCGTAACAACTCGGCTTTCATCCGCCGTCAGCGTGGAATCCAGAAGGCTTTCTCCAGAGAGCCCCTCAACCTGAAGGGTATCAACAGCCCCAACTACAACGGACTCACCAACGCCAAGGCTGTCGGAGTCACCCTCGCCGAGGACAACAAGTCCGTTGTTGTCACGGTTAAGAAGTCCGGTAAGTAATTGATATTTTGAACCATTATATTATTGGCCTAGAAGAGCTTTTAATTGACTGAAAGTACGGTTCTTGTTTAGATCTTATCGAACTAAGAAAAATTTTTTAGAACGGGTTTCCAGTAAAATCAGTTGTATTTCATTTGAATATTTTTTTATATGATTAGTTTATTTTTTCTACGTCGCGTGAACCTACATTCAATAATTTTCATTTAAATTATTTTTGTAAAGGTATAATGGCAGATTAATCTCATACTCTCTGAGGATCTTAGTTAATATGCGAATAAGAAAGGATACTATGTTTTCTTACTGTTTTTTTTGTAAAGATAAGATATGGCGAGAAAGGTAGAAAACAAGCGTTCGTAGCGGTTATACTCGGTTTTCTCCGAAACTTTGCGTTTCGTTGTACTATTGTCATTTGGTTTGTTTAAACGCATTGTAGAACATGGTCGTCGCAAAGGGTAGAATAATCTTATTTATTTTTCTAATAGTGAAACATAATTATAAGACAATATTCAGGAAAGAAGAACCTTCCCGCCAAGTCTCTCATCAAGACCACCATCAAGAGAGGAGGCGCCCGCGGAATCATCAAGTCCGTCCAGGGACTCGTCAAGGGAAGAAACGCCCGCTTCGCCAAGGTTTGATAAAATTGTTCTCTCAGAATATTTTGCACTCCTTTATTCGGAATATTTATGAAGGGATTAATTGCCTTAATTCTGGAAATGTAGTATGTGCTCAATAAATTTTTAATTAATTTTACTAAATCGCTGTCCAATTATTTGCAGAAAAAAATTAGGACGAAGTCGTTAGGTGAGATGCGACTTGAGATGCGAAAAGTTGCAAGGTTAGGTATCTGCTAGGGACGGAATATTTTTGAAGCGCTGCGTGTCGCGTTGCGGCCTCAGCTTCTCTCTTTCTCTACCTCCCCCTTATACATTCGATTCAGCTCGCCGCACGTCGTGCCTCGCAGCTTCTCCGCTCCGTCCAGCGCTCTGCCAAGACCGCAAAGAAGTCGTCGGCCTAAATTCTTCGCCTCTTTGTTATTGCTGATATATAAATTGTTGGCTCTTCAACCGTGTGATGTACATATGCGAGCTTGCCTCCTGGCGACACTTGCCTTCACAGTTTCTTCGGTTTGGACATGTGAAACAATTGGCAGCTCCGCCGTTTGCACATCATTCACAAATGCGCCAGATGTCGCGAATCTGACAGTTACGGATGATTGTAAACTCCCCTCTTCTTCTCTCAACATATCCACCCTTACCTTACGATGCCCTATCAGCGCTATACCATACTTCTCTCTTCGGGTCTTACCGCGGCTCGACCGTCTCATCCTCACCGAATGCAATATCACCTCGTTTCCCTGGCAATCCCTTGCGTTGGCAAATAAGAGGATGTTTGTCGACTTGACCAATTGCCCGTTGTCATGCTCCTGTGATAACGCGTGGCTTCCTCGAAAGTTGCCCGACTTCTTCCCTCTTCCTTCCCCCAAAGCTTCGCTCAACTGCGATTTCTCCCAATGTCCCATTACCCGTCTCGCCATAACTACTCGTACGGCGAATGGATCCCTCGGTTCTCCGTTTTCCATCAAGACATCCGTCACTCCCCCTACCGACCCATCCAGTTTGCCTGTACCCATTCCATACTATGGATGGTTCGCTGACTGGCCTGGTATCGACCCTCGCGGGGAGGAGAGTGTCAACTCGTCCTCCATTAGTCTCCACATCGACCGCCTTGAGAACGACCATCTCGGTCGGATCGTCGTTCGCTGCTGGCACTGTCCGGATCCGGCCTTTGTCACCTCGGAGGTTGGTTGGCCGGTCGTCGTTGTGATGTCTCTCCGTTGTCATGGTTCACTGGTGATCTCGTCGTTGGTATTGATATGGGGTTGCACTTTGCTCTCTTCTCCTTCACACTTTTGTCAATCCACTTTTCTCGGAAAGCCCCTCAAATCGCTCCCACGAGAGCTGCCTTTTTTCTCATCTCTATCTATCTCTGGGCAAAGTTTCTCTGCATCAATCACAAGATTGAAGTGAATCGTCGTTGTCGTGCAGTCGTCGTGAGGCACCACTACTCACTTCTACCTGCTCCCTCTGGCTATGGACGAGCAGGTGGAATGGTGGTAGAGCCGTGAATTAGATGAGATTGAGAGCCGGTGATTAGGCTTCCATGTCTGCAGATCCGATTCCCCGCCCGGGCTCGGGCCGCCCTCGCCGTCGATCCGGCCCATCGTGACACGCACATTCTCAAGCTGTTCGGGCATCCGATGGACGATGTCACGCTGCGGGTGACCCATCTCGAATCGGACGCGGGTGGGTCTCGAAGGGAAATCAGGGATTACGGTAGCAGGGGGTCGTAACTGATTGTGAAAAGCAGTCGTTCCGCAGTGTCGTTTATTGGCTTGTTTTCGAGAGAGTGGGATCAACGGGAGCGTGAGTGTGGAAATATGGAGAGAGGTACGAGGGAAGAAGGAAGGATTTTGGGTATCGCAGCTACATCAGATAGTCTCTTCATGTCTCCTCATTTCGTCCACTTTCTCGCTATTCTGACCGGCGAGAGTGCAAGCGATATGAAGATACGGTATCTCTATTTGAAGTGCGCACTTGTTCGCGGGAGGAGTCCGAAGAAGGTTACGGTAGGACCGAGGTACCGTATCCGGGAAGTGTCGATCAGCCGGAAGAGAGCGCCAAGATTTGAAAATAATCGCCGGTTTCGAGGGATCAACACGGCAAATTGGTGTGAAGTTTGCGCAGAAGAAGACACAAATCCGGCTTTTAGGCAATTACTCGTCCGAAGAGAAGCCGCTGAATCCGCGGAACCAGACGGCCTTCCTGGGCGGAGCACTCATCGTCAATCCCATGCACAGGTACCGTAATTTGTGTGCTAAACGCCGGCTCTGCTAAAAAACCCGGTCCGGGAAGTGGACCCGGCTCCACGGGTTGCCTAGTGATGAGGCAAGAGTCGAGGGAAAAGCGAGAAAGAGACGGGTACTAGTTTTCGTCATCAGCCTTTTGCCATTTTCACGCGGCTCTTTGCCGGTTGCTAGGCACGGCCTTTTCTCTGACCGCTCTCTTCAAATCGTACGATCTCACATCTTCTCTGGACTGAGAGAGAGAAGCCGAAAGAGAGAGAGTCTGTCGGTGTCTTTGTCATGGACTGGTGAGAATATGCGGATGATTTGTCTCTGACTGGCGAGAGAGTGTGCTGGAAGGAGAGAGCAGAGAGAAGAAAGGAAGGGCTTCCTCTGCCCACTTCCTGTAGACGCAACAACGCAACGTCGTCCATCCCTCGTGCTTATTTAGATGCACCCCGCAAGGTGAAGGGCGAGAGCGGCCAGAGATGCCAGACACTGCTCTCTCGTATTCACACAATCGATAAATAGGCTACCGTAATCTGCTCTTTTCCATGCGGGACCTGGCTACTTTCGAATTCTGGAGGACTTGCGGATGATCTATTTGGGACACTTTACATGGTCGTCGTTTTTGGCCCGGAGGGAGAGAGAGGAGAGTGGGGGGAAGGCAGAGGAGGAGGAAGGTAGGGCATGAAATAGAGAGAGAGAGACTCTCCTCTTCTCGCTCCGATAGAAACACGGCGTATGAAAGCCTAATGAGCATAGAGGAAGGAGATGGAAGAAGAAGAGGGGGAGAAGGAGGGGAGAAAGGAAAGATACTTGCTTCATACTCTCGAGTGTGTGGTACATGTTAATCATATCTGCGTGAGGAAGAATGGTAATTGAGTGCACTTCGCAAGTTCAAAATACAGAGATCATTGAGGACCGCTAATTATTTCATTATGAGCCGGGATAAGTAGAGTCTAACATGAGGGATTAGTTTAGAATTTACAAGTTCCAAACACATGACTACTCCTGGCTCGAATGAAGGATCAAAGTTCTCAGGATAGAGCTCATTGACCATCAAATAGTCGCATTAGAATACCGAATCTTTCATGAGAATCTGACGCACCAATTTCCTACATATCTACATACACGAAGAAGATGATGATGAGGGTTGTGCGTTAGTCGAAAATGAAATTGCAGAGACCAAACCAGAGTAGATCTAGGACAGTAGCTGGCACTCTTCATTTTACATGTTCTCTCGATCGGGATTATTATTTGCGAGAGAGTATGATTCGCTTCAATATTGGGCACTGATTTTCGTGTTTTGATCGTGGGTAAAATAAATTTAATATTGGCGAGCAAAGCGCGGCGATGAGAAAAGAAAGTAAGACTACAGACTTCAAACCACAAATATCTACACTCGCTCTTAAAATTCGCCTGCTCAAATGAAAGAGTTCGAACTACAGACTACAAAGATCAAAGATCACTTTAGGCACTGGAAGTTTCCGATGCGCTGGTACGAGGTCTTCTCTTCATCGTGCGCCTTCTGCGACTTTGACCATCCGACCGGGAAATTCTCCTTCAAAGTGAGGACCGGGATGGAGGAGGGCCGGAGCCGGGAAATAGCAGTTCCACCACTCTTCTGATTCATTTAATTATTCATAATGCCCCATCAGTTTGAAAAAATTCTCTAAACTGTCACCTTCAAATCTTTCTGTCTTATTTTCACCACTTCCTCAACACCGAATCCGACATGCCTGCCTAAGATTACTATTGAGAAAAACTTAGCAGAGTTCAAAGATCAAAGTGCAGGTGTGTGAGCGGCGAGGGAATTCGACCGAGAACGAATCGACGGATTGCGAGGAACTCGTACACGACATTAACCACTGGCCGAATTCCACGGTGAGAGAATATCGAGAGTAGAGTGGAGTTTCGAGTTGATCTTTGATCTCTGTAGTTTGATCTGTATGGATATCGAGACTAGAGTGTAGTTTTGTGTTGGAATCGAAGAGAATTCATGAGCTGATTGCCACTAAATGTAAGATGATTGGTTTCTCATGTCGCACTGAATACATCGCATCGAATCTGAATACTTGAAAGACGGCCTCTTCTTACAGTAGTCAAATCTAGCATAATCGTATCAACAGTAAAGTTGGTGTTTTGCATGAAGCCTTATTCTATAATCTAGAGATCCTCACAGTACAAAGTATCTACCGTAACCCAAGCTACCGTAATCTTATCAGGCGCCCCCTCCCCTCACGCCTCCCTCCTCTCATCGGTGGTGGCCCGCCATCTTCGCTCCGCTCTTCGCCGTTATCTGTCTGGCCTTCGGCAGCTACGTGTGGAGGCAGAGAAAGGTAAGGGGAATGTAGTTTGTAATCTTCAAAAGGAGTGCCAAAATGATGAATCCCCTCTTCAATTCCTCGAGTTCTTTTGCACACAGACGAGTAAGAGCATGCGGTGCATACAGATAATGATTCTTCACGCTGACAAGTACATAGAGTTTAAAATACGGGTAATCGTCTAGTCATTTCACGTACGTACTAATCGGGTGAGAGTGACGAGAGAGTGTGGGAAATCAAGAGACGATCACTCGTATTTCCAACTTTACTCACAACCCTGCCTGACGTTTGATTTAAAAAAATGAAGAAAAAATGCCCATCACTTGTTGTTTCGCCTCCAATCTCCTTACAAGTCTCCTTGTTCGCGTTCAGAAAAATGGATGCTTGACCTTTTTAACCTTTTTTTAATTGAAATCTACTTCCTTCAGAAGAAGTTCGCTGGCTGGAAGGCACGGAACGGACGAAGAGAGTCGGGTGGCACTGAGGAGACGCGGCTTGGTTTGTAGTTTGATCTCTGATCTTTTCAGTTTGATCTTTGATCTTTCCAGAGGAGCGCAACTCGTTCTCCTCCTCCAACTACGCGCACGTCCTCCTTCCCTCGCTCGAGCTAGGCGCCATCCAAATGCACGAGAAGATCGGACAGGTGAGGATATCGGGACTAGAGCGTAGTTTCGAGTTGATCTTTGATCTCTGGATGGGCGTCGGGACTAGAGTGTAGTTTCGAGTTGGATTGTTTTTTATCGTTAGTCTGTGATAGGGCAGATGCGCCATACCTAGTGGAGTCTAATCTTTGATGCGTGGTGCAGGTGTAATTTTAAAAATTATATAGGCAAAGAACGCACAGCTTTGATGACTACTCCTATGAGAGTGGATGAGTTGAGCCAGCTCTTGATCTTTAATCTTCGGTCTTTTATCTTTGATCTCTCAGGGCGCGTTCGGCGAGGTCTTCCGGGCGACACTCACCACCGCGGGCGACATGCCAGTCGCAGTCAAAGTGGTCCGAGAGGTGGACGAGAGCGAGGTCAGAGAATTGATCTTTGATCTTTTAGTTTGATCTTTGATCTCTGATTACTGACTTTCCGATTACAGGCAAAAGAGGCTGCGCTACTCTCTCGACTCAACCACGAAAACATCGTCAGGTATTTACGGTAGCGGATATCGATTTTTAAGATGAAAAAAATTGCATACTGACGCTTCGTTATGGTACGGTAACTAATCAATATTCAAATTACTGTAGCTTCACCAGGGTATCTATGGGATATCGATTTCTTGATTTCAGGTTATTCGGCACGAGTCGTGACGCGGATCGACTGCTACTCGTCTTCGAGATGATGACGCTGGGTGAGAGGGGGGGGGGGTGTCAGCTAAAATTACGGATGGGTACTGAAATCAAACATGGTATCTATATGAGACGAAAAGATTAGAGAAACTGCAAGGAGGAGACTAGATAACTGAAGTGCTAGACATTTACTGTAGGTAAAACTTCTGAATAAGACTGCGCATGTTTCCGAGACGAAGAAGAAGAACAGTGACAAGATAAAAGGATCAGACGACCTGGGATAGAAGATTAAAGACCAAAGATCAAAGATCAAAGTTCAGGTGATCTCCGTACATACGTGGCGGATCGTCGACCGCGACCCGGGCAGTACACGCAGTTCCCACCCGCATTAGGGGAGGAGGAAGTGGTGACGATCATTAGACAGGTAAAGCTCTCTTCTTCCTCACAATCAGATAAAGCTCTCATTAACTCCGCATTCATGACAATACTAATACCTATTGAGATGTAATCGACATTGGCTAGAGTAGAGCAAAAGTGGGGACTTCTCTGTTTTTGGACCGGGCTCATCCGCTCTGAATGTGAAGGGGCAAGGAATGCGAATGATAGGGAGAGCATATTCTGCTGGAAAATATGGGCCAAAAACAGAGAAGCGCCCAAAAGTAAATGGTCTGACAACGAAGTATCGTACCGTGTTCAGATCGTGGTTGGTATGGCGTATCTGTGTGAGATGGGCATCGTTCACAGGGATCTTGCAGCGAGAAACTGTCTCGTCACTGGTGGGTATTCTTTTATAAAATCCCATCAGGGAAAGAGTACGAGAAAAAAATCCATCAAAGAACATTTTTTTTGGGCCAGAACAGAAAAAGGGGACTCGGTCTCGTACGGATTAATTCAAAAACAAAGCATGTGTTACAGGAGAGACCGATCGACATCTGTGCATCCCCTCCCATCGACCGCCCACTACAGTCAAGGTATGCGCACTTTGAAGAATAGGGCTGTCAGGGTCAAAATCAGTCTCTTCATTTCTCGCGTAGTACTCGCTGGCAGCACTGAACATGCTGAATGAAGCGACGAGTTCTTCATTCTGACAGTTCCATTGCGCAGTTCGAATCCTTCTTTACCTAACAATCGCTTGGTGAAAGGAATGGAGAAGGTGGAAATGGTAATGAGTAGATAAAACTCTTAAAGATCTCCGACTTCGGCATGTCTCGTCGGCTGTACTCCCACTCGGAGTACTACCGAATCGCATCAACTTCATCAGGTACTTATCTGTCTTTTGTTTGCATTCCCATTCTCCCATTGGACTATCAAAATGAAGAATCCATGTCATCATTACTCGTACTGTGTTTGTAGAGACGAGAGGACATACTATTTGAGGTGAAGCATATCTCTGGTTTCTCGTGACCAGTTGCTGACTAGTTCGTGATCAGTTGCTGGCGGATACGCGAGCAACTGGTCAGGGTACTGGTTAGCAACTGATCAACCACTGGTCAGCAACTGGTCACGAGAAACCAGAGATTGTTCATTCTGACATTTCAGTCGCCCTACCCGTGCGATGGCTGCCTCCGGAAGCACTGGCTACGGGAGTCTTCAACGTGCACACGGACATATGGTGAGATTAAAATTAATCCATGGTCTCGTTGCCGAATCCATATCAGCGCAGATAGGAGTTATTCGACAGTGAAAAAAGTAAAAATGTGCGGAGCCTAAAGCTTGTCCTCCTATTCAGGGCCCTCGGTGTGACGATGTGGGAGGTGTACTCGTTCGGAGAGCTGCCATTCGCTGATCTCACCACACAGGTAGACACAGTCTATTAATTTCACGTGATCTCTCATCTGTCTCTGACTCTCTCCATTCATAATGAACTCTATACGAGTTCGAGGGGCCATCGACATGAGCGAGCCCAAAGAAGTGAGAGAGTGTGCTCCACAATCCCTCATTTACTACAGGAACTGCTGGCCGTGTGTATGGCGGGCGTGCGGCCTCCTCGGCCTACCGCAGCACCCGAAGTCATGTACAATCTCATGATGAGGTGAGTTGATCTTTGATTTTTTTCAATGTTAGGCATGTCCATCACTCTTTGATCTTTGCAGATGCTGGGAGAAGATTCCGGAGGATCGGATAACGCCCTTCCAGGCACTGCAACACGACGCGCTTCGGCGACCGTCGGGTACGAGTTTGAGTTTTACTTATTGCAATTCTTTATAGCCATACTTTCTTGCTCGATGTCACATACCGACGTAACCTGATGAACCGTAGTGTGAATCTATTACGCACAAGACAGTGTGTGCCAAATGCATCACTACACAGCATTCTTCTCCGACAGAGAAGGGGGAGATCTTTACATATGTACTTTCGCACTTTGCATGAATCGAACTACAAGGCCTGGGCGGAGGGAGCGGCCGCTCTCCCCGCTCATTTTGAATTTTTGCAGTCCGATTACGGTGTGGCGGGAAAATTCAAAAGTTAATCCCCTTGTTCACCCTTTTCTGGAGAGAACAATGGGGATCAGAATGCTGTGACTAGAGCAAAACATATTATTGTTCCAATTTTAAATTCCGATTCAAGTGACAAGAATACCGCATTGTGCCATATTTTTTATAGCTTTGTTTTTTCAAAATCAGTCAAACACACACGTACCTAAATGATGAAGATGACGATCCACTAATAGACTCAATTGAAGACGACCTCCCTCCATCGATGTCCGTAACGGAATCGATTGGATCCGCGTGGACGCAAGCATCGGACGCGCCACTTCTAGGCTGATGCTCTCTCCATTCCGCCTGCTCTCTCGCTGATCAGAGAAAGCGAGAGAGCATGCTGAATGAAGAGAGTCGATGGTCTCTTCATTCCAAATACTCTCTCGCTCATCGAGGAACTTCGTTATCCGGTTACTGTACTGTACCTGTCTGTTATTGTATTGATTATCCTCCTAATTAGTCGATTGTTCTAGGCGTGTGTTTTTGCTTTTTATCCTTTGTTTTCCCCTCATTCCTCGGTGATTACTATTTTCAGAGCTTTTGGGCCTGTCAGTGTCTTTCCTCCTATCTAAACCTCTGTAGATTCTCCCTAGCTATTTTCTTGATATCGGCTACCGTCTCTCCATTCCGCCTACTCTCTCGCCTACTCTGACCGCCGAGAGAGAGCGTGCGAAATGGAGAGACACCGACCTTTCTCTCATTCAGATATCGAACCGTATAGCAAATTTGATTCGCATCACACTCCCCCGTGATTCTCTGTAAATGAACCGACCGGGTTTTACGCTATCCTATTTGATTCTTGATCTCTCATCCCCTTTCCGAGTGTTTTTGTCTCCTTTTTCATCTCAGTTGCACCATTTCCCCCCACACACATCAATCACCTTCGAGATTCTCGTTTATTCAATAAATCAGTAATCAATAAAATCAATACATCGATAATCAATAATTAATCAATAAGTGAAGATGGCGAACGCGGTAGCCTGACACCAGATATTGTTCTGAATGAGTACGGTAGTTTTCGAAAAGTGCTTGGTCCCGACGGGAATTCCTACCATACCAGATTGTAATTGATCGTCGCCATTCCGTCCACGTCCGCGTCCCACACACACTGAGACATGGCGCTGCAATATCTGGATTGGCAAAGTGCCAATTTTCGAAATTCCCGCACTGTAAGTTTTCTGAAGAAGCATGCAGGGTTGAGTCAGGAGCATGACGGTTTGATTTGATATATTATTCATAATGCCCGATCATGAGCTTTTCTTCTCGAAAACGCAGATAATAAAGAGATCTCTCTAAGAAAATGTTCAATATACGATAGTTGGGATTACGGGAGTTGTGATAATTACAGTATTTCCACTCACTGTACTCCCTGTCCTCTGCTCTCGCCGATCATAACCTGCACGATGAACTTGTACCGGGGCAGATTGAGACCTGCAATTAATTTCGGGTCCCATTTTCATGCTCCCTATCTCATTCCCTGCAGGATCAGGGTCACTTGGAAAACATCCAATCGATCATATCTCAGTTCAAATGCAAATTGAACACTTGAGAGTTTGGTGTTGGTGCCCTTTAATTTCAGGGGTAACATTAAAATACCTTTCAATCGCTGATTAATCGCGTCCGATATCTTCCTGCCCAGATCCTCTACAGTGAGCATCGAGAAGATCTGGAATTGAGTTTCAATTTTAAAAATGATGAGGAATGAAGAAATGTTCTAGATAGAAGCATTTTTTCCGGAAGAAATATAGCAATAGGAATTATTGAAAGACATTGTCAAATTGAAAATGGTCTGTTAAAACTAATCTCAATAAACTCTTCCTCGCCTCGAGAGTTCGAACTACGGGTAATCGTCTCTTCATTTTTCGTACTCTCTCATCGGCCAGACTGATGAGAGAGCACGCAGAATGAAGAGACGATTGCCCGTATTTTGAACTCTTCCCTACCTCCCCCGCCAACTGCTCAGCCACCACCTCGGTCATGATCTTCTCGGCGGTTGCTGCACGGAACCTGGAAATTCGTCCTAGCTTCCGGCCCGCTACCCGGCTCTCAAATAAATGAATCCACCCACTTTTCACCCTGCGCCGCTCGAATGACAAAGTCCCGGTCGGCCATGCCTAGTGGAAAGTGAAGGAAGAATGAGGGGCGAGAGTGATCAAAGATCAAAGACCAGAGTTTCTTCAAGAGAAGGGGGAGGGGGTTGGGGCACGCATCAGTGCGCGCGATGCGTTGCCATGACGATAGAGAGTAAAGTGAGGGGAAGAAAGAGCGGGAGAGAGCGGGAATATTTCTGTTGCTTGGTCCATACAACAATAGCTGTCATGTGAAGGTCGTATAATGAGAATGATGAAGAAAGAATACTCCTTGAGAAAAGCTTGGGACAAAAAAATCTGAGAAGACCCGACAAACGAATTTCCCCACAGTCTTGTGAAACAACAGTGAGAGCGGAAAGGCAAAATCAGCTCAAAGTCGGAAACTGAAACGAACAAATGTATTTAGAAAGCAGTTTCAGTCATCTCAACAGCGAAGAAGTTTCGCGTGGGCACTGTATCTAGATGGTAGGGTATCTTCGAAAAGATAATTTCCTCCTTATTATCAAAGGCATTGTTGCCTTCCTTGATTTTTTTCATGATTTCAAGCTTTCTTGTTAAACATGGGTGCATTAAAATATTGTTTTTTTACATTTTGAAAGAATATTTAATTTATAGTTAAAAGTTAGTTCCCGATGACATGGAAAATATTTTCTACCGTAATTTTGTTACGGTATTATTTTCCCTATTTTGATAAATTCGACATTTTTACATTCTCTCTTTTTCTCATTTCTTTAACCGATTTATCGATTTTGTGATTGCCTAAATTTCGGGTGTGCAGATGGAAGTGTCGCACCATCCGTACGTGCACCTCGGCGGAAGCCGCGTCGACGTTGTCGGACCGCCCGTGTGGAATTGGCACGGCGTACTGGACAGTTAGTACTTATTTCATATTTGATGCTCACGCCTGTCTCCGATTACCAAGTGCATGAACCCAATTCGACTTGGATCTTCCTTTTCTAGCTAAGTATATTCCTGACCAGAAAACCGCAGTTCGACATATCTGATTTTGAAAACGCTGCGTTCTGTGCGTTTTTAAGTTCTTTTCAACGAAAAATAGGGAAGTGAGGTACAATGAGTCGATGATATTCGACTGCCAGGCGTTTCGAGCCATAATTCACTATTATATACAAAGGAACTCTCCAGTGACGGCGCGCAAGGCGATTCTAGAGAGGCCTGGCAAGTTGAATTTGCCCCAGTTCGCTGGCATCGGTGCCTTCAAAGATGCTCCACTGAGACGACATCTCCTCCCAGTGGTTAGGGGTATGATGGTCAGTCATAATATTTTTTAAATTCGAATTCACTAGTCAAACATGGAAAAGTAAAGTGACAAAATCCTTCGAAAGCCGGGTATGTTTATGAAATAGTCCTTGGAAACCGAATAATTCTAGCCTTTTCTTTTTTTTATATTAGCTTTTTCGTGTATGTTACTACTAGTAACTTACTAGTTCAAAAATCACAACGCTCAGTCATTAGACACGTTCATACATGGTCGTTTGTACTAGCTTGCGAGCAAGATGTTGTGCGATTAACTAATATCAACTGTTTTTTTTCAGATGGAGGTGGAATTGCGATTGGACGATAGGATGCGCAAGGAAATCGGCAGTTTTGTCAAACCCGTGTGGGTGGCCGAATGCCTCCATGTGAGTAACAATATATATCGCGTTTGTGAGTATAACGATAAGTGTGTAAAGCAAAACGATATTACAGTGTTCGCTAAGCGACAAAGTTAGGTGCCAATTTGGGGAATGTTCAATTATTAAAATAATCAGTAATTATCGTTCCTGAGTTATTCATTACTGATCTAACAAAGAAAATATAAACGAGGGAAAGTGCAAAATGAGGAGACGTCTTATTGAAATTATAGGCTGATTATCAAGGTCCTCAAGCAAAACAAAAGGTAGATACTTCCCGTTGCTGAAAGAACTAAAAAAAAAGAAAGTCCAGAGAGAGCACACTGCTAGGCCAGGAATATTTATTGTAGTTTACCTGTAAACATATAATTAACTCGAATTCGTTCAGATGATTGGATACTACATAATGGCGAGATGGTTGGGAACTGAGGAGAACGACGTTTTCTGGATTCATGCAGCTAATGCACATCTCCACCCCATCGGATTTGCGTTCGTTTTTGATTATTATATTCTAATTATGGATTTTAATTACTTGATTGGTTATTGCGATCTATTTTGTACGAATCGAAGCCGACAAGACGTTAAGACGTTAGCCTTAATCTATCGCAGAAATCGCAACGAGGGCTTGAGCTATCATCTGGCGCCGCCCGAGCATGTCTTCTCGAGGCACTATGGCGTGGAGTGGATGGAGGATCTGATGAAGAGGTGAAATATCCCCATCTGAATGGACCTTATCAATCAATCAATCAATCAATCAATTTATCATTTCAGGCAATAGTTGCTAGTTGGCAATGAGGCGAAAATCTACACAGGACCTATGCCTTTATGCCAATTTGAACATTCTCTACTTCTCTCTTCTCACAACGATTCTCTCTGATTTATAAATCAGAGAGAATCAGAAAAGCGCACTAATCGGCAAAAACGCAAATGACCAAAAACCTTATTATCGCGAATGCAATAGCCTTCAAAAATTGTAATAGCATAGCACATCTTGGGCTTCACATCTTGGACCAGAGTATTTGGCCCTTGATGTTATGGAACCTTTAGAGGCACAATTACTTTATTCGAATTTATTAATTACTTGCTAATTACAGTACGATCATGCGATTCACGCTCAGCGATCGATTCGACCGGAGAGCAAGCGAGATATGTGTGATGAACAAGTTCAAGGTGAGCTTGGATACGCACTTTCATTGAGACATACGCAGGATGTATACAGATATACAGAGGCCAGATCTAAGCATAATCATAATGTTCGAAGGCAACCGAGCATATCTTTGGTCCCGAGTTCTATGAAAAAAAGGTTATCGGCATAAGAGCCTCATATTTTGATTGATTTTTATGGCTACCTATAGGAATGCAGAACCAGAAGAGATCAGCTGCTCATCATCAGCATGTGACTTATATAACACCTACCACACATTATTCTGATAAACATTGAATTGAATTGATTGACTGACTAACCATCGAATGTCAAGGATAAGATCATCATCATTCATAATTGCCCCCCTCGCAGGTGTCCGATCGTGTGGAAATTCCGCACGACGACGAGACGTCCGTGCTGATGCCAGCTATCGTCACGAAGGTCATTAATTAGTTTAATTAATTAATTAATTCATTAAATTATTTAATTTAGAAATTTAAAATAAATTACAGGTGGTGGGCCGGCGCGTGCTCCTCGAGTACAGCAAGGCCGACATCGACAAGGAAGAAATGGTGGGTTAAAAAATAAAAGATTTAATTGTTATAATTGCCTGATCACGGAATCGCACTGGGACCTTCGGTTTCCGTCTCTTTTCATTGCGACAGATTGAGCATGCGAATGAGCATACATGAAAAAGATAGGGGACAAAATCATTCGAAAGCCGGGTGTGTTTGCGAATCGTAGGTTACATGCCTTGTTAACGGAAACCTCGAATGCGGGGTATGTTTTCAGATTCCAGGTATTTTTCGACAAGCTTTTTCATGTATCCGAATGAGAGGGAAATGACGCTCTTGAATGCTGGCCATTATCGTAAATGTGCTGAACATGTGCTCCACTAATTGTAAGCAGTGTGAATGAAAAAAAAAACACAAAATGTTGAGAATCTCACGGTTTTGCCCTAGCCACAGAAAATTTTGGATCGCGTATATTCGTTTCAATTGTTAAATCCACTTCCGAGCTACCAATATCAGCTTTTTGGGTTGCGGATCTGCGGAGTGGTTTTCGTCAAAAAAAGCGTAGGGTTAGTTTTTTTTCCTCTGCGAGTCCCCGGACTCGGTCTTTTGCGGATTCCCGGGAAATTACGACATCGAAGCTAACCAATGTCCACTTCAGATCGAGATGGACAACATCTGGAAGGACATGAACGACGACCTGATCTATCCGGTCAGCTTTATTTTGAGTATAAAAAAATAAAAACAACATTGTTGCAGTGACTTCCGTTATTCCTTTCCGTAAAAATACCCTTATGAGGGCCAACATAGCACAGAAGTTTATAGTTCGAAAAGAATGTGGAAAAACGCGATGTGCCAGAGATCGTTCTAGAATGACCATTTTTAAAATGATACGTCTTTCTCCTTCTATGAATAAATGGCCATTGTTCAGGTCGGTTTCGCGGAGACGCTGGGTCTGCCGATGTGTGCGAACAAGAAGTACCGAGCGCACGTCGGCCCGATCGGGAAGGCACTCAGAGAGAGGGTGAGGATTACGGTAGTTTGGGGGGCATCTTGGTCTTTATGACACATGCATCCACGGCTCTGAATAGGGATCTTTATGGGAATGCGTAAGATTGGGAGGGAATGCAGGCGAGGAAGGTGAGAACCTGAGCCAAGCACATTTTCATCATATTTTTTCTAACTTTAAAGACTATTTTGTATACAAGGAGGGGCGATAGAGCACGCCATACCGTTGACCGGGAAAGGGGAGGAGTCTAGAAAGACTTGTGAGGAAAAGAATCGAGGAGAAGCAGCAAACGAATGAAGAGACGATAAATGATACTGGGTTACTCTCGGCATGGTGAAGAATACTGTAGAGTCGTCTTAGTGGAGGATGTGTGAGCGCGACAGGAAGGCGAATGTTGATGACGTTGACTTTATAATGAAGAGACGACGAAATGTATTGAGATTCGTCACGTGCCGTACGGACCGTACGATGTGACACGAGAGACAATCGACCAGGGCAAAGAGGGCATCAAGGTATGGGTCATATGCACTGTCTTGTATTTTTGAAATTTTATCTGATTAGAGTTTAGCAACCTTATCAGTTTACAAGTGTAGAATATATTTCGAACTTGTTTTCTTGGTTGTCTCATGACGACTGTAACATCGCCTTGATTGTGGAAGCACCTTTACCTTTAGTTTTGTTAGCATTAAAAAAAATTTCTTCTCTTTTTATATTTTGTTCGCAGCACCTCAATTCGTTCGGTTGGAAGGAGGGAATGGTGTGCGAGATGATGGACGTAATGGACAAGTGCCAGTCCGCCCTCAAGGCAGCCAGGGTCATCAAGGTGCTGCCGGTAAGTGGGAGGTGGGGGGGGGGGGCGGAGCTTGGCTGGAAAAAGGGGAGGAGTTTGGATGGGAAGATGGGGCAGAGCTTGAATAGGAATAGTGGGAAGAGCGTTCGAAGGAATGAGGGGGGGGGGGTGCGGAGCCCCGATGGAAAGAGGGACTGGAGCTTCCAAGAAAAGAACGGTTATAGATTGAGAGATTAAATGAAGAAGGAGTGGGGCAGATAATCCATGCAGTAATTAATCGAGAAGCTTGTTCATGAATGTAATATAAGCAAATAAGTGAGCAAGAAAACGTGGATAATTCTCGGGTGAAATGGATTAGTCTGTAATGTCGATTATTCCAGCGCGGCTTCCTGCAGATCGGCCCCGAGGGCGAGGACATCACAACCGATTCACTCTACCTGCACCAGGTTGGTTCGAGCAGTTCGGTTCATAGTCAGCGTTGAGCGAAACTTTGGTGTGATTTTACTGTCTTAATGTATTAGCGCATTATCATACCTAGTGGCTGACATCGTCTGTTGCTCATTTAGGTGTGATCTATTCCGTATGAAACAAGCAGGAAAAAAGTAGAAAAACTGAATTGCAGACGTCGACGCTTCTCTTTCCGTGCGGTTTCGCCGAGGAGCATGACATCAAGCTGATGGGACCGACGGACGGGAAGAAGGAATCGGGGGACGAGAGGGAGTGTGAGGAAGAGGAGGAAGAGGAGGGCAAGGGTAAGCGAGGCCAGTCGACGCTAACGAGCGGAAGTGCAGTCCGCAGCGGAATTCAAATTCAGTTTTATTTAAAAAAAGTTTTAATTCAAATTTTATTGAGTTCAAATTCCCCTCCCGAAAGGGCCTATGCATACTCCTTTTTTAGGCCAATTTGGACATAAACTTGAAAAAAAAACATATCACCGATCTACAAAAACGGAGTAAATGGTCCGAAACCTAACCCCCGCAAATACAATAGCCTTATCAATCGGTCTAATTGTTTTCCTACATTCATTTGACAAAACGGGAAGGTAATCGATTGCTGTCGGGCACCTAGGTGTCCGAAATATGGTGCATTTGACATGAATTTTTGAACACTGGCGATCCAGTCCACTCCTTAATACCTAATACCTTAATACCACAACAATATATTGTATTTGTCAGGGAAGGATAAGTTCGACTGGGATGATTATCTGGACGATCATCCAGTGTACGAGATGGCACCCGATCACTTCTTCTGTCAGACCATCGAGAGCGATGTCCCATTCAAGGTATACGGTAGTGTGATACGGTAGCGGTGAGGGATAGGGAGTCGAATAGTTCCTGGATCAGAGTAGAACGGATAGATGGTACAACAAGTACACTTCAGCCGAAATGTTTATTGATTTATTATTGTTGTTGTTGTCAATATTCGCATATCAGGTGGACGATCGACTGGAAGTGATAGATCAAGTAGAGAAGCTGCTCTGCCCGGGCACTGTCAAGGTAAGGGGGGAATTTTCTTTATTATTCTTTATTCACCAACTCGAGAATTGTGCGGTAATGACGAGTATGGGCCAACATGTAGTGACGTTTCCTATTTTGATGATTGATCATAGTAGGAAACGTTCGCCTAAAACTGCTTAAATTTCGAAAAAAAGTTCCCTATTACAATCAAAATTGCAAACAGAGACGAATAAGAGCTGAAATACAGCGTTGACAACTACCAAATAATATGTTGAACGAGGGAAACATTTTCGAACGATTTCTCATAAGTTAGCCGGCATTCGATTCTGTTTTAAATGTACTATTTTTATATGTTCTTGTAAATGTGCTATATTTTTTAATGTAAAATTAAAAATTCTTTAAATTTTAAATTTAAAAATTTAATTGTAATGAATGGCATTCGCAGGCGATCAAGGGCCGTCTCATCTTGGTGGCCTTTGATGGATGGAGCAAGAAAGACGAGAACAACGATAATGAGAGAGAAGACTACGATCATCTATACGATTTCCGGTCAGTGATGAGCATTCATTTTCGTAACCACCTTGCCAGTAATCAGACCACTATTTTTGACCGATTCAGTTTTGCGTATCCACGTTCGGGGGTTCAAAATAGCCCTTTAAATTGTGGTTATCAATCTCAGACCACTGTATGAGGTTGGTAATGAAGATGTATAGTGATGAGCACCCTCCTCGGAGAGAAGGGGAATTGGTGTAAATACTGCTCATCATCGCGGGGTTTGCTCAAAATGGAGAGTATAGTCCAAGATCCGACCAAGAGAAGGCCAATGCCTTAATTCGTAGCTCGAACAACCTCTTCCCGTGTGGATGGGCCGAGATGACGGGACATCCGCTGCAAAAGCCGAAGAAGAATGAGGAGATGGAGACCGAACTGTTCGCCACCGAAGTGTCCGATGAGGATGAGGATGAGGTACAGATCAGTGTTGAGAGTGAATCACCAACGCCAAGTTTTCTGTGGGGGGGGGTACAAGAAGGTGTTTCCGGGGTTCAAATGTGAAAATTCGATAGTTTTCGGCTAATTTTCGGGATTACGCGGGTCCGATCGCGGGGGTACACCAGTGATGAGCACCATACTCGGATGACCGATCAATTTCGGGGGTTCAGAGTAAAACCGCTCAAATACCGCGGGTTTAACGCTCAAAATCGGGGGTTATGAGCTTGTAACCAGAGGCAAAATCGGGGTATAGTCCAATATCCGACCCCGTGCTCATCACTGGGGTACACACAAAAGTTGGCGGAGTCGCCTCAACACTGGGTAGGATACGGTTGAATTGATTGGTTGGGCATGGAATGTTCCATGAAGTTCGATAGAATCGATTGATGGAAGATGAAATGTCAGGTAAGGTACGGTAGGATGGCCGGTTACTATGACGGGTACGGTAGATCTGCGCTAAACGGTAACATCGATTGAATTGCTGGGGGGGGGGGAGAATGAACATTGTGGATACGGTAACCAACATCGATTTGCAGTCGTCCTCCGATGTCGACGTTGTAACGGGCATGGAAAACATGGAGCTGCAGGAGGATGAGTCGGAAGAGGTACGGTAGCGATTATCGATTACTGACATAGAGGTGGGGGGGGGGATACGGTAGGTACTATCGATTGATGACATTATGAGGTATAGAAAGGTACGATAGGCGGTAGATATTGTCATGTAATAGTACGATAGTCGGTAGCTATAATCGAAAAATAGGTTACGATAATTCAACCTGATTTTCGCAGGAGTCTGAGGCCTCATCTGAGGACGAATCACCGCAGTCGCCCGATCGAGTGGAGACATCGGATGACGATGACATCGTATTTCTCAACTGAACGACTATGATCTTTCGTTCCTCTCTATTTCATCGTTGTAATTCATCTTTGTTGTGACCACCCACTAAGTTCTTACTGTGCTAATTGCCCCCATTCCCAGTGTTGTAATTAGATTGTTTTCTGTTTCATAGTTGAGTAATTCCTGTATTTGCTCGTTGTTGTCTGTTATAAAATAGTAGTTGATAAAGTTGTTGTGGTTGCCCATGGGCGAACGAAGCGGAGAACTAGCAAAAGAGATAATTTCGGCAGAGCAATTGTATTCAAAATTCAATGAGAAGCATGCACGGTAACACGACTGGGATCTCTAAGCCTTGATGAGCTGTTCGCACTTCATATCGTGAAGAGTCTATCTAGAGAAGATCACGAGAACACTGGAGATGAGAAAAGACGAGGAAAGGTAGAGTTTTGAACGCCGAAACTATTCGTGAAGTAAAATAAAATAAAACGAAAATGTTAAAGAAAAATGCGTGCTCAAAACGAACGACGATATTAGATCCTTAATCACACGTGTGCTCCAGCGCTCCAACCTAACTCTACCTTACCGTAGTTAGTAGACTCTGCTTCTCTGTCACTCTCGCCACTTTTTGAAATTCTTTTGAAAAATTCTCATTCTCGTTGTTTTTTGGATTTCAGGGGGCTCAAATATTAATTTTTGCTTGTCTTAAAGATGCTGCGAGGAGGCGATCGTGGTTTCCCCGTGGATCGGCAGCGTTCCGTCTTCGGTGAGTCGTCTAAATCATGTCTGACACAACGATGATTGTTCTTCTAACCTTTTCCTATTTTCTTGAAGCTTATGCACACTTTTTTTTAAAACGTTTTTTGACCTGAAATAATCGCCATCTCAGTCGGAAACATTTCCTACGACGTATCGGAGGAGCAGCTTCGCGATGTCTTCTCCAAGGTTGGCATGTTCGCAATGCGGATGTTCACTCCACTTTTCTTTTGATTAATTCGCAAACTATGTAATAAAATAAAACTGCAGGCGGGTACGGTTGTCCACCTTCGATTGGTGCACGACAGAGAGACGGGCAAGCCAAAGGGCTACGGATTCGCCGAGTTTTCCGACGTGAAAAGCGCCGAATTGGCCATAAGAAACCTCAACGGGTACGTCGTATACGTCACGATTATGCACTACAATCATGTGTTATCTGCGACTGAGAAACAGCACATTAGGGGCTGAAAAATATCACGACCCTCCAAACCCCTACGCTCCTCCGCATTCACTCTCCCAAAAACGACGTCCAACGCGCCAATTTGGCCAACGCGGCTCGCACTTGGAGAACCATTCCAAACTGCGGTCATCTTTCCGTTCAATAGCCAAATTCAAATTTCGGCATTTTTTTCCGAGATATATTTACTGTAGGTTTGGGCTTTCTACCGTATTTTCTGGGGGCAGTTGTGTTTGGCTTTCTTCCAGCACTTTAATTTCGCGCATTTCTTGCCTGACGGGCCTGATTTTGCAATAGCTGGTGAGTCTCGCCGCGAGTCTTACCGCGCCGCCAATTTGGCATTGGCACCGTGCCATGACGGTTTTGAATGCGGAGGAGTAGAGGGTCGTGAAATATTGGTATTTTTTGCAGACATGAGTTGAATGGGCGTGCACTCCGCGTGGATTCGGCCGCCGGAGACCAGAACAGAATGGGGGTACGTTCTCGTGGACTATTACAAATCCAGTGATGAGCACGGGGTCGGATATAGGACTACACGCCCTATTTTTAGAGAAAAACCCACGATATTTCACTAAGTAGACCCCCATATATTAGTCGTTCGACCGAGTCTGGTGCTCATCACTGTACAAAGTCTCATCTAAGTCTAGAAATCCTTCTGTGAAGGAGAGATGATGTTTGTGACTCAACGACGATATATTTGGTGAAAAGCTCACCCTATGAATATTATTCTGTAGCCCGACGCCGAGCACGGCAACATTGTCGTGATGCAACCGGAGGAGAGTCCGTACGGCAAGGAGTGCGATCAGAAGGACGCGCCTGAGGTGAGCAAGCGCGCTTCAAGTGTGATATCGAATCTGTGATATTGTATTACGTGATCAAAATTACGGAGGAATGTAGGCCAGAACAAGAACGACAAAATTGCAGATAATCTCTCGTAATGTCGCCTCGATTCCTCCCGAGAAGATGTTCCATCTGATGAAGCAGATGAAGGCACGTATTTAATTTAAATATTTAAAATATATAATATAAGTAAAACGTTAAGGTTCATCTCGTATTCAAGGTACTTTTGTCTTGCGAGAGCCCACTGTTCGGCTAGTGACTGTTTCAATAGCCAATTCAGTCCGGAATGCTCAATCTCTTCTTCGGACCTACTAATGCATAATTATAAATGAATAACAGGAGATCGTGAGCAGTAATCCGTCCGAGGCGAAGAATATGCTGCTACAGAACCCGCAGTTGGCCTATGCCCTTCTGCAGGTAAACTTATTATGCCAGTCACAATCAACAAACCATGCCCTCGAAAATGCGTACGATATGAGATTGATCTCATGAAAAGCCTCCATTTCTTCACATTTGTTGAACATGAACATCATTTTGAAAAAATTCTTTTGCACGTTTGCCACATGGGCACTTTTTTTTACGTTAGTGCCCAAAGGTAGAAGACTATTATATTCCTCGCTCATTCGATCTCTCGCAGTCTCATTTCTCACTACCCACTAGTTAGAGAGCCGTCTTTGGGTGCTAAGGTAAAGAAGTGCCGAAACATGGAGTAACAAGGTTAAATTCTCTATTCCAGGCGCAAGTTGTGATGCGTATCGTCGACCCGCAAGTGGCCATGACTATGCTGCACAGAGAGGCGAGTTCACTTAAAAAAAAAAATTTTGTTTAAATATTTTAAATTGGATTTGTTGGATAGCCTATGAGTCGTGCAATTTATGTCTGGGCCGAAAAAACAGAAGTTTCGTGAATATTAATAATAGCGACGACCTTGCAGCAGCCGATGGCAAGCGGCTCGACGCCGTTCCACGCGCCCGCTGCGCCCCCGCAACAACTGCAGCAGCAGCAGCAGATGCCTCCCCCGATGCAGCAGCAGACCCACTTTGGAGGTACGACTTATGCAATGTTTTTTTTCCTATTTTTTGGCCCAAGGTACGACCGCTCTGAGCGTGGAGGGGTTAGAGAATAGGAATGATAGGGATGAAATACAATTTTTAGTAATTTGATCAGGAATATTTCGCGCGCTATCATATATTATCTCATCCCTTGCATTTATGGACAATATACGCCTTTTACACGACTGATCTGTTTGATCTGTCTATTGTTGTGCTATTTACGTGCAATCGGCACTTATCCCGGGCGTATAACTGCTCACTTATTTTTGCTGCAGTCTATTTACTTCCGTTTTCTTTAATGAGACATAACGCGGCATCATTTTTGCGTCAGTGCTATGGAAATAGCGAAGCATTTGATGCTTAACTGAAACCTCGCTGTTTCACCCACTCCCTCGCCTCACAGACTGCGTAAGAATTGCAATTGTCGTTCATTTATTGCTATAAACAGATCCGACAGCATTGCCGCTGATTTCTCTCGAGCTTTATCTTGCGAAAAAAGTTGTAAATATAAACAATAGGATTTTTTGCAGAATAGTAATTGTAGGTGTTCCTAACATAATGTTGTTGTATGATCGGTTAGGAAAGAGATCTGACATATGAACAATAAAGTTCAGACTGAACGCAGTCGCCTATTACTCATAATGTGATCTTACCCTTCCTTGTCTACTCATTAGACGTATTACGTAATACGTGGCTACTGGATTCCTATTTATGGCCACCGTCCAACCTTTTCTGGGTATAGTCATCTCCCCTTTTCCTCCTTCGCAAATATAAAAGCAGAGCGATAATTGGCATCATTGACAATGATGGGAAACGGCGAAAACACGTGGATAAATCGCCTAATTCGCTTCCCAGAAAGCGCTGATTGCAAGGTTTTTGGTCGATCATAGAACACGTCATTTACAGCGCAAATAAGGGGACGAGTGATCTGCATATAGTGATGTAGGCACGCTGTAACATGAAAACGCATAGTCTGGAGATGATTGTGCTTTGCTAAAAAAACAGCTATAATCTATTCAACAATCAAATTTCTCAGCATTGAGTTTGGGCGCATGCGTGTCCAACATGGAATGGATATAGAAGCTTGACGGCTTTTGTTGCAGGTCGTCCTATGCCGCCCCTTCCCTCGGTCGCCCCTCCCGGAGGAGGCGGCCCGTCGTCGTACCACGGTGGCATGCCCCCGCCCCCGCAGGCCATGGGCGGAGGAGGATTCGCCCCTCCCCCGCAATTCGGCGCCCCACCTCCCGGTTATGGCGCCCCACCGCCTGGGTAAGGACACATACACACTTATCGTAAAACGGAAGGGTCTTCGATCCTAACTTTTCTTCCTGATTTACTAGAGGTCATAGTAGCGCTTACTGCGAAAGTGAGAATTTTGGAAATAATCAATTATGAGCTAGCGAATAAAACGTTCCGTATTATGCGTATTGATAAAGCTGATGTAAGCAGTTGAATGTTACGATATTAATGCTCGGTAACATTAGCTATAGTTGGCTACAAATGCGGGAATAGTACATGATCAATTAGGCTATTACTAGTAATTGATTGCTACAGTACAACTGCTACAAAAGGGCATTGATTAGCTTCGCTAATTGAGCGAGTGCAAATGATATATTTTGATTATTACTGCAAATATTAAACTAATTCGCAGATACGGTCGGCCGCAGCAGATGCAGCCCCCGCCGATGCAGCCACCGCAGCAGCAGCAGCCACCCGGAGGATATTCGGATGCGGAGAGGGACAATGCGTCGTTGCTCCTGCAGGTGTGCAGGGGGGGGGGGGGGGATTCGACGACGGTTTTTTTTTGCGCAATGAAGAGATAATTACCCGTATGATGTATTTTGAGAAAAAAACTAATGATGTTTGTGTTTCACTAGCGTTAGCTAAAATAACAATTATAATTAATATTAAAATGGTTGAGGTGATGAATCTAACGGAGGAGGAGTTGATGCAGCTGCCAGCCGAAGACAGAGAGAAGATTCTCACCTTGAGGACCAAACTGAGAAATGCATAAGGGATATGGTATGATACGGTATCCTATCGATTACTATTCGCATTGTTGAGAATCGATCCATTGTTGCTGTATGACGGTAGAAGGGAGGGTATGCTAATATTGAACCATTTCTTTACTGTTTGCTTGTCCTTGACTGCTTGTAATCCTTTCTCGAAATAGTAATGATTGGAGTACGATAGCACTCTGACATTGAGTACTGTATTCGCGATAGGATCCGATAGCGATCCTCTACATTGTTGAGATCTCATTAACTTATCCTGTGTTGCTGTAGATATTCTAATTACGAATCGATAATTCTTTTAATCTCGATGTTTTCCGATGCCTCGAATTGGTCGTTTGATGTTTCCAAAAGTTGTATTCTGCTCTCACGATGATAAATACGCATTGAAATTTCCATCTGTTGTCCGTGTCTAAACGTTGTCTGATAACACTAGTCCGACGTTCAAATCTTGATTTTGTTATGTGTCTAGCAGATTCTATTTCACAATATGTTTTTGTTATCACGTGAATCTTGTTTTGACTAGTGTTATCAGTCTGGCTATACTGTACTAGGCCCTCCTGGGAAGCCATTTGCTGAAAGAATCTTGATGTTTACCAGGGTTGTACATCACTGCATAACGATTTATCGATTTATCGACAGTGACATGGGTACGGGAGATACAGTATCTGGGCAAAGTTGGCGGGGGAGTATACGGTATGAGATCGATCTTTGATTCCCGATGAGTGGTGGTGGAAAGGGGGGAGAGGACTAGGTGTAGTGTACAGTGACGGCGATAGATTGCTACCGTAGTGGTGGGTGTAGTCGGTGGTGTGGTGGGAGTGGTACGGTATATCTTTATCTCCGGCCGACGTCTCCCAATCGGTTGAGCTGCGAGAAATTCTTGAGGAGGTGGTTGACGACTTCAGCGTTGTTGCGCTTCCGCAGCTGCCGGTAGACGGGCTGCAATTATCGATTTATTGTTTGAGCTACGGTAGAAATATCGATTGATTTATGTTTTTTTTGTTTTTCTTATGCGGTTTCATCTTTGTTTCCAGGAAGGTGTACGTGCAACGAGGGACATCTTATCCTATAAAAGTGGACCGGCCTGCTGCCTAGTAATTGATGTTTCAGCCCCTCGCATTAGATGACACGCGTCTCAATTTCTCATCCTGTTTATCCTCATTCCAAGATAATTGCAAGAGGGAGAATTCGAAAATGCGTTCTTGAAACGGACGATGATGCATTATGATGTGTGCACTTCCGCGATGACGTAACCGCTTTGTTTTGACAAACAACGAAACAAAACAATAACAAGGAATCAAAAGAAAGCAAAAACATGCTCACATATGGGAATGCGCTGTAGTAGTCGCTGTCGGTGGCGAGAGAGATTCGAGAAGAGTCGATGGGTAGGCCCTAGAAATGAATTTTGAGCTTTGATATTTATTGTTCTACCGTAGGCTGCTGGATTACGGTTGCCTACTCACCTGACTCAAGACGCAGAGAAACGCCACGACGCACAGAAGCAGCTTGGCGAGCGTTACCGAGATTGAGGGCATGGTTCTGAAGGGAAGATTACGGTGGGGAGGATACGGTAGTTTGATGGAATCGCGGGTACATTACGAAGAAGAAAGAAGAAGGGAAACATCAAGAAATGTGAATAAGCTGGAAAACGAGACGCTAATTGGCCGGTGGAATATCCCGAAATTTGCGCCCCTCTTGAGTCAACGGCTGACTCTCTTCACACGCTGTTTTGCCTGTCAGAGCAAGGAATAACATTACTTTTCACGCCCTATTTTGGGTGCGTTTTCGTACTAGTACGCTATTCTCGAGGGGGATTGAAGGATCCTGATCCGGATTAAAGTGGGAATTATCAGAGATGAAGCTTGAGCCTAGCGCAAAGAGCCAAAGTTCTTGCTGACAAGATCTGAAGATCTACAGATAACTAGATGCAATGGTATTAAATCCCCGCTGATTCTGTGGCGTTCAAAGGAAGTAATCAGAAATGTCGCCATTGAGTCGTTGTGGGTGGTGGTGACTATAGCTATCTGTCTAGCTCCCCGCTACGGAAAGTAATAAATCATCAGGGGAAGTAACTGCGAAGGTGTTGCTTCCGGGTGGTCAATAGTGGTGTTCCTTGCCAAATTTTACTGTCGACTAGTTGTTAGATTGGACGCTTTCTGAGCGGGCAAATTAAAAATGCGGACACCTATTAGGCAAAAGGCTTAGGCCGACAAGATGTGGAGGCTTAGTTCGATGTCCTTTCCGGGGATCGGAGGGGGGTGAGCCGAATGGTCACATCATCTGACTGGGGCGAAGGAGGGAACGAATGTTCGAAAGGACTACGATGACTTTTCGAGAAATCGAAAAATGGGAAAGGTAAACATGAGCTTAGCGTCTCGAGGGACGGACCTGATTGGCGAAAGGGAAATAATAGGGTCTCCAGTCCACAACAATAAGGCAAGGAAGCATAGGGATACATAGAAATAGGCCGACTGATTTCACATGATTGAGTCATGTAGTCGATGAGTTATGCGTCAGAAGCGCACGGATAATATATGTGATACATCCAGTCGACTTCCCGGGTACATGCTAGTATGTCTGATACAGTGAGTCAGGGCGGAAATGTGAGCCGAAATGTAGTCGGAGACTCTCAGACCAGACAGAACAATGTAGTGCCTCACATCGAGATGTAGGGAAATAACACGGATGAAAGGTCGCGTGATATTAGCTCAATGTTCTCGCTGTCGTAGTTCACCACGATCTCTCACCATATCTGACTGGCAAGAGGTGCAGCGCTGCGAGGCAGCTGAGAAGAAAAATGTCATCCATATATACTGCGAAAGAGAGGGCGGAGCCGAGGCAATTTGGGAGATGTTTCCGGACACGACTTGGAGCGTTTTCAACAGACTAATGCGGATCAGACTCTGCGTGGTGTCCGAAGTTTCAGCTAACAGGAAACTCCTAAGCCGAGACATAGTTTTGATAAGTCTCGATTGCACATCAGTTTCAGTGGTGTCTGATGCCGATTCATCGGGGACTTCCAATGTCGAAAGCCGGAAGTCAATTTTGATGTTTCCCTGAGGAAACAATCTCTGAGATATGTGCTTATCATTTCATATTCCTGTTTGGATTATAGGCGCTTATTTCCGAACATGTCCTAATCTGGTCGTCAGCAACTGCGGATTTTTTTGGCTAATTTTAGACATGTTCCGGAAGTGGTTGAAGTGTCTAAAAGGGAGGGGAAGATGTTTCGCAACCAATCAAAATCTGATGTGAATCGTTTTTCGGAGATGGGGAAAACAAATCGTCTTTAAAAGATGGCTAAGAAAGAATCTCAAAAACGGTGACCGTGAATCGATATTGGTGATCACCAAGTAGAAGGCTACTGAGGGATGTAGGCGACAAGAGGAAGTGGACAAGTGGTGGACTAGACTGGCGAAAGCGCCCCTAATTATGCGTAATGAGAAGTTGCGAGTAAACACTTGAAAATTGTTTTTGGACGGATAAATGGATCCGGGTGCTTGAGGCATCTAAATTTGTGGTGTAGAGTGTTGCTCACGGGTTTGGATATGAAACACCTCTTGCTAGAAGGAAAGTGGAAGAGTTTGATACGATCTCTCACTAGTCAGAGAAGGAATAGAACATGCGGGATGAGGAGGCCGTGGCCTTTAAACGATGCATGGAAGATGAGCAAGAGGTAGGGGGAGTAAACATAGATGGAACGAGAAACAGCTGCAAGAGGCGCTGCCAAATGTTACATGAACATGGAAAGGTTCTGGACACGCTGAATGGGAAAGCGTCTGGTGGTTCCCAAATGTAAAAAAGAGAGCTTTTCCCGAAATCAGAATGGAAAACTGTTGCAGCTGCAATGGGAAATGTCACATGAACATGAAAGGGAAGGGCTCTCAATTCCGAATAGTCTCTCGTGCGAAGGATTATTACGAAAGGAACGAGCAACAACATGCAGCTGCAATGAACTCGTGATGAAAATGTCAAAAGGCTATGAGTAAATGCCACATGAACCTAAAGCCAACTGATCCCCACTGGATATCAATCAGAAATGATCGAGTACAACGATGCATGTGCAGTGAACTCGTTTAACACGATGAACTTTGCTTCTTAGTAGACCCACACCTTCGATTATCGAAAGAGCGGGTGGAAAATCATAGCGGTTGCTCAAAAAATACTGATGAAACACAGTATTCAAGTAACGGGAATGTTTAGACGGTCATTGACTCGTTTATAATATTTTTCCATTCAAACACCATTGAGAAGCAATCGAGAGTGAAACTTTGGTAGGTGGAAGACAAGGAGGCAGAATCAGCTGTTATCCCCCATCTCACTGAAGAAATACACAGGTCCCCGAAGGGGGAAGCTGATGAAAGGGGGGGGGGCGGGGCTTGGAGGAGGAGACTCCGAGGAGTATTCTCCTCTTCTTATTGTCAGGCAAGAGAAGGGACGTAGGTCAGCATGACGAAGTTAAGCCCCAGCACCCTCTTTGTTCTGCGCACTACCTCGCTCGAGGAGAACGCTAAGGGGAATGAGAGAGGCATGTTTATCCGATGAAACAGGCCTGTCTGATGGGGTGTCTCATAACTACTTTCCCGAGAAAGGAAAAGGCGCTTGAAACGCGAGGCGAGTATATAACTGCGAAATCGACTACGTAATGGGAAAATGTCGCGAATTTGAGATGATGGCTCATACCGGTGATAGACAGAGTGGATTGAAGAGATTCATGAGTATGAGTGTAGTTGCCCTCTAATGAGGTGTCGATTACAGTTGATGAACGGGCGCGTGGGTGAAGAAACTCTCCACGTTTTCTCTGATGTTTCGCTGTTTCTAACCGGCGACAGTGTATGGAATTCGAGAGAAAAGGACGAAAAGCTCTTGACGACGGCTGTGAAATATGACAGACCCGATCGCGTGGGACCGCGAGGCCATTTAGCAGCGAAATTCCGGGGATAAGAGACATTTTTGAGGAGGAAATGAGGTCAGGTGAGTTGAGAACTGACTACTGCAGAAGAAGTCGTTTGTCAGAACGAAGGGAATTATGGGCGTTTGGGAGTATCAGAATCATCTGATGACTGCTCTGAGGCGAAGGCTCTTCTATCCTGAATGCCAGGTGGATACGGTAACTCAAGATAATGTGACGCTCTTGCAGTGGTGATGAGTAATGTGCACCCACCTAAATTGGCCGGGCTTCCAGGAATGGAATGGCGTGGGGTATCTTACGACACATGCTTGCGTCGAGGAGATTTCATTATTGGCTTAGTTTGCAACTATGAGGGTCGTAAACGAAAGGCCATGAGGGAATTCGAAGAGGCCGAGATTAAAGGTTCGGTGAGAATCAACAAACGCTCAAAGAAGGAGCAATAGTCTGGCCATTTCCACGTAGAGGTTGTTGTGGACTGGTTGATCAATGTGATTGAATGAAAGTCGAGAAATCCGGACAGAAATTAAAATATAAATGCGTTTAACGCTCGGGTGGTTCATGAAGGAAGTGTGGCAGACTTCTATATGTAGCGATGCAACGAAAAGGTTAACGCACTATACTCATTGACATTTGCTTGTATAGAGTCGGAGGATATGTCTAGCGTTGAGAGTGTGTGATATGAAAGAGGAGATGGGTTTAACTGGGAGGAAGGTGGGAGATTACCGCCCTTTTCACGTTGACATTTTGAATGTAAGGCTACCTATATTGGACTGCTTTCATTGCAAGGACATGATCTATAGGTCGATATGAGTCTATAATAGGTTATAGGACTGAACATAAGGTAAGAAAAAGTTCGTGACTTGTGCCATCCGAGTTCAATAGTACTTGAGACGGGACAGCTCTCTCAGACAGACGAGGGCACTTTTGAGGAAGGAATTGATAGATAGACAAGAACGAGACCGTGTTCTTTCGAGTGACAGGCGCTGCGAATAGTACAATGGAGCTTATCGATGCATGCGCAGTGACGAGCATGGCAGTAACAAGCATAGTTAAAAGGAGTGAGCAGCGTGCTGAACACATCTCAGAAATCACCCATACCAGCTGATTCAAATTTACCAAGAAAAGCAACGATTTTGAAAGATAACCGAAGGCAAATAAACAATCGTGAGGAATTTCCCAGAGAAGTTATCAGTTTTGTTCTATATTGGCATGGTTTCGCGTCTTTATTTGGCACATTTCCACAAATAGCTAGATCTTTTTGATCCTTTTTTGTGCTGTCTAGATGTGATTATTGCTGTTAAGTGGTGAATGTCCCAGTCAGTGACCACGCGGTACTTCCGGAATGTGGAACCATGTTTTGTGACGAATGATCAACTATCTGAATACTTCGAATGTAGTTGGAGTAGTAAATGTAGTGCAATCTATGAAAAAGTTGTCGATTGTAGTTTCTAGGAATCCCTTGAGATCGAAAAGGGGGTAAATACGGAGATCACGGAGTAAATGCGAAGAAAGCGCAACAATGAGATTCGGACTTCAATCGGGGACCCAGCTTCTGAGTGCAAGATGCTGGTATATTACTTGGAAGACGTGACCCACCACACAAGGATTCGTTAGGCATGCAAGAGATGCTGCACTATCACACGAGTGGAGCATACATGAAGAATGAGGATGGAAAGGACGTGGGGGAGGGGAGTGGGTGATATAAATGGGTTCCCCACTTGGTAATTGAGTCTGACGTCGATTGGAAACTAATGGAAGATAATTAGGTTCCAGACTGTGAGAAGAGGGTGGCACCTACGGGAGGGGGGGGGATTCCCGCGGACTCGAACTGTCTGTGATTGTTGAGTAAATATGTGTACGCACGTAAGGAACAGAAATTTAATGGTCAGGTAACCGATACGGTCCAATTACGAAAAGGGAAAGGATTGTCGACGCACTGACTGATCTCCCGATAGTCGTGAGGAATGGGAGAAATGGTGAGACGAAAGGAAAGGGGAGAAGAAGGGTGTTGTGATTGGATATAGTATTCTCACACCAAGAGAGAATGGTAGTGTAAGAATAGCGTGGGACGAATCCCCACAGGGTTCTGTAAGTCTAATTGTAAAATCGCGCACGAGAGTGTGGGTGTGTGCGTTCAAAGTATAATTAATGCAAGGAAGCACATGGTACGAAAGCACTGCGTACTTGGGATTAGTGATGTCGGGATGAAGGTCTCTTCATTCCACCTAGTCTCTCAGCGATCAGAGTGACGAAAGAGAATGGTGAATGAAGAGACAACATCTACATCTTGCGATCCGATCCTCAGATATGAACATGGGTAAATCTTAGGGTTACTAAGAACAAAATAGTCTATTCATTAAAGAGCCTTGTCTTCATTCTGTCTCTTCCGCATTTGCAGAATGGAAAGTCGCCCCCTCCGGGAGCGTCAGCGATTACGTAGGGATGAGGGAAGCATGGGAGAAACTGTGATGGTAATCTGGTGGAGTCCGACGAAAAATACAGCCAAAACGTCACTTGAAGGAGCAAGTCTAACATAGAGCATGCGAGCATAGGGAACTATATATCTTCACTCCTCAGACGTTCTATATTTGGGAATGCAATCTGATTAGTGTTGCGACACGAGTCTTCCCTCATCTGGGAAATCTATATAGATGGAAAAGTAAAGCAAACAGCGAGGTTGGTTGTTGCAGCTGAAACTTTCCATGTGTGATTGGGCTTGGAATCACCTGCACTCTCTCAATTCTACCTGCTCTCTAGCCGATTGACATTTCGAATGTTCGACCGAATGGAGATCTGGGCCAGTTCCGGGTAGCTTGGGGAGAAGGAAGGAAGGGAAGGGGTTTTAGTGAGAACACAGGAAATAAGGGACGATGAATGGGGGAAAAATGGGCGAAAACAGTGCCAACATATGGACGGAATCTCCTTAGGGTCTAAAGATGGCTAAGGAGTGTTCTGAAAATGAGTGATCATTGATGGTGAAGTGCTTCTGATCGCAATATTGAGGGTTGCATGATGCAATCTAGATAGATCCTGGATGTGTTAGAGTCTACGTATACGGCCGTCAGGAAGCACCGTTGCGAGTAGAGCTGCAAATATGGGGAATATGGATTGATGAGAGAACATGTGATATGAGCAGATGGAATTCTGACGGCTATAGTTGCGATCTGGTTGCCTTGCTGGAGCGAGAGATAATTGTTTATTGGCTGTCACGTAGGGATTCAGCCGTGCTTGTGGAGGGGCGTGTGAGGGAGGAGTCGATCAGAGATGATGAATTATAATTAGTCATTAGTGATGATCCGGATTCATGGTTTGATTGCATCTGCAATGTTTTTTGCAATGTTTTGTGGGCAGTTCTTCGACTTTTGGCCCAGCCATTTCTCACAGAGTATGTGCAGATGTTACCTGGGCCTAACACCGAAAAAGTTCCGATTTGTGTGCACCTAGATGATTACAGCAGACGTGGGAGAATGTATTAATAATGACCGAGACATCATATGAGACAGTCAGAAAACTGTGGCACCGCATCCAGCGTTTTAGAGCAGAGATAGTTACAATTCTGGAAAAAATAACTTTAATCTTATGATTGAAGAGTACTTTGTTGTATAGTAATCAATAACGTGCAGTTATCCTAAATAACTCGCACCCTATTATTTAAAGTCAGTAGTCAATTACACACACACAACTTCTACCGTAGTTAGTCGACATTTCACTATTGTCATTTCTCGACATTATTGTGTGTGCCTTTTGCACGAGCCTCGTTTTCCCCCCTCTTAGTTCGCTCTCTCTTGTTAGTATTTAGTTCAAATTTTAGTTGGTAGATAAATTTGTGGTTTATCCTACCACGTCTCGACGCCTACCACAGCCAAGGGACACATCATACTTATTTCCTACAGCTGATATCTGATCGCCTTATAATATTCTCCTGGTTTTGGGGTGTTTACATGTCTGCTCATGATGTCTCTGTACCGTGTATATTGTGGAAGATAATTGGCACTGGACTGCTGAAATAATGATGGAATTTGCTCAGGATAATGCTGCGTATGAGGCCCGAAAATCCGGACGTCGAATTTTTGAATGCGATTAAACGGATAACCAGATCGAGAAGAGAGGAATTCATGGTGGAAGCAACGCGGTAAGTTACTCTCAATGGGCTACGGCGCGCTTCGAAACCCTTGAAAAGTAGCATTTTGGAACGTCGAAGACATTTTCCGACTTGATTTGGACATTTTTTCCAGATCATTCCTTTAGAATAGTCATTATTCGAAGTTACGAAGGTTCTGAATGAGATCACTTGACAGGAATGCGACACTTCAAGATAGTTTTGTGTGAATTGTGCCGGGAGATGTAAGATTGGCCGTGAAAAGTATAGATGCCCAGTTGTTGTATCTATGCCGGATCTCTGAAATTGAATATCAATAATCTATTGAAATGATTTAGATGTTTCGTTTTCAGTTTGCTCAAGGTCGACAGTATCGAGAGAGGAATGATCAATTATAGACAGGAGATTAAGAGAATGATTGACATAAGAGACGGAAAAGTTGTGGAAACGAAGCCGTAAGTAGTGTTTGCAGATCGAGATATCCGACCTTTTTTTAATCAATACCAAAATTCAAAAATGTAAATCAGTTACGCGGTTCCAGCAAATAATCGCCGGCTCCGCTATGATCGCAGACGGTATTTAGTGCGCGCGTTCTATGTTTAGCAACAGCAAAATTTTTGACTTTCGAAATTTTTAACAGCGCTTATATCGACATTTTCACTTTACTGTTTTTTTTTATTTAATCGTACACTTCCCTGGTGTTCTCGGACATTGATTCCTACCTGCTCTCTTTACTGATGCGCGCTAAACTATTCTCATTTTAGAGGTAAAAACGAAGCTGAAAAGTTCTATTTTGCCAGCGTGCCGATTCCTTTTCTAAATTCAGTTCCATTGGTAACCTTGGAAATGATATAAACTCACATCAAGCCTCACAGTCCCCCCCCCCTTCTAACCTTATCGGTGCATCTGACCCCGTGAATCCGATTTGATTGCGTTTATAGTAACCACCGCGCTCATTTGTTGGATTGTTAAAACCTAAACTTGCTTGACCTTCCTTTCTACAGAATCACTTTCGGAAATACTCTACTAATCTCTACAGAATTATCATTCACTACCATTCAGAAGCACACCCGTTTTTTCCTAATATTTGATCGGTGTTTGATGGATTTCTCATACAAATACGCATTTAGAAAAGATTGTTTTGCCAAACTTGTTCATGTATGATTTGCAGTATGGTGACGGACGCGCAGCGCCTGGACAAGGTGGCGATGCAACTGTCGCAACTGTTCCATCTCGAGAGATCGTCCAAGGACACGACGCCCGAGTGTGTCACCATGTACAATGAGTTCGTCACGGTGAGTTTTGACAGCTAATTGCACCAAATATCCGCACTTTTCATTAATCTCGACAATCGAATTGTGGAAATTAAAGATTCACTATAAATTGTCAGCTCTTTTAAAGAAGTGTTAGTATCGAAATTTTAATTGACAATAGACTTTGAAAAACAACAAAATAGCTTGTTAAATAATAGGGAAATCGTCACACTCACATCTCTAGTGAAGAGCGTGATTGATTTCTCTAACTAGTTATTATTTTAAAAACTAGTAATTGAACATAATTGTAAAATAATTGAGAATTGTAATATTTGTCAGGAGATGGGTCACGGCGAGCTGGGCGCGGGCAGCGGTCCGGACATTGACTTCCTGCGGGAGGAGATGGAGGTGGCGGAGGCCGATGATAAGGGGCACCCGGTAAGTATCGAATTGTTATTATTGTTTTTGTTATTTTAAGCTTTATTCATGTTGATAGCAAACAAATGAGTGAGTAATTGCGAATGTTTCGATTGTGCAGTTTAGAATAGTGAGCTTTCAATTCAATTATTTATCCATCAGGGTACGTTAAAGGAAAGTAAGATAGAGTCGTCAATATAGTTTAATGGGGGTACATGGTGGCATTGCAATCGTACATTGAAAGATGATGTAGTGGATTGTAATTTTGTAATTGATTGTGATTGCTTGCGCCGTTGAGGTGACGGACGAGACGGACCCGAAGGCGTTCCAGCTGCCGACGGAGGCCTTCTTCTACGGTATCGGATGGCTGGCGTGCGCCGCGCCGGACAAGCTCGCCGACTATGACGCACTCGAGGTGCCGCTCACCGATCTCGTCAGCGGAAAGGTAAGTAATTGTGTACGAACAAATATTCTATAGAAATAGGAAAAAAAATAGCAGTTGTAGTAATTTACCATCGATTATGATCCAAGCACACCCGATTCGCGTAGATTTCTAACACAACCAGTCTGTTAGTTTGACTATACTTGATTGCAAATCCACCTGTCAAATGCCCATTGAGGATGGTAAAAGGTAAAGGTCACTACGTACTCTAGGCACACGAAGTCCTGCGGTAGCTCACTGCTAGGCCAGTGACTAAATGAGATATGCGTAAATCCTTCGCAGGCATTCCGCGCTCGTTGCTGCCCGGCCTTCTTCTCGTTTTGCATTCTGCTGCTGGAGAAGCTGGCAATGCACAAGAGTGAGCTAATTTATACAAATGAATAATTATCATAAAAATAAAATAGTGAACCCTATGTGATTCTTGTCATATCATGCGATACAGGGTAGGCTTCTTGTTGTTAGCAATGCCAGAGTAGTGACAAGAGAGAAGAGAACAACGCCAGATCTTTCATCATCGAATGATTTTGCAGACCCGGGTACGGAGACGGAGGACTTCGTCGATTGCGCGGAAACACTGCTCACCAGCATCTTCTTCTTCCTCTACGAGCGCACGGATGTCAGCGATTTTTAAATTTTTATTTAAAAAAAAATCGAATTTACCGGATTTGTCAATCACTAAAATGTCCAAATTGTTCTCTGTTAACCTGGACGGAACATGACTTTGAAACACATCAATTTGCTTGATTTACCAGTGAACTAACTGTTGCTCATGACAGTTTTTCACGCAATACTCGAGATCTCTAGTGGCTGAGTACCGGGAGAATGATTCGTTTTGCTGTGCCCTTTACAAATCTTCACTTTCTCGTCATTCGTCGCGAGACCAAGCTACATTTCCGAAAATAATCATATCATGATGATTATATCATTAGTTCAAAAATGATTACAGGTTGCTCCGCAGCGGCCGCTGATGGACTCGTGCCTGCGCATCATGAACACCGTCTCCAACAAGCACAGAAACTCGAGAAAGTAAGGATAGAATTATCATGCGTCTAAAAAGTGGTAGAACCCATAAAGTCGATAAAAATGTCGCAAATGTGTCCAACCATACATAGAGCTTTATCAGACTTTCTTGGTGTGGCAGGCGTTCCTGTATTCTCCAAGCATATCCGTGATACTGTCTTATTGACACTTTCCACGATTCGATTTAATTTATTGTCAAAATATTGTAATCGTTCACGATGGAATGAGAAACGGAAACAATAATGAGGTGTGGTTTAGTTATGGATGCACCTGTAGTGATCGAAAAGTATGTCAGCATCAACATGACACTCAATTCTTTTGTCTAGATTCCCGAACAAGTGTTGTAGCCACCACCTGATTGCAGGCCGCCCAAGTACTGGCCGACATACCTTCGCATCTTCGTCACTCGCTGTCTGCGCACGCGCGAAATGCCCTTCGAGATACAGGAGGTAAGTGCGTTTTTGAAAATCATCCTAACTTCATCATATGTGATCTATGAAACTCGTATCGAGCGGGTTTGTAAGCAAACAAATACTGAAACGCGTCGTTTTTGATTTCTTATCTTGTCACATTGGACACATCTAGCATAGTCGTTGCGCTACGACTGTAAACACTTGATGTAGCATTGTTTTTTTTAAACTTTTAAACTTTTGCAGATTTGCTACCGTATGACGACGCAGGCGGCGTGGATGGTCGGCAAGCGATTCTGGTCGGGCGACGAGCAGTTTGTGCGCGTCCTCGCAGCGATGCTCGCCGTCCACTGGAGATTGATGCTCGAGGGTACGGTAATTGGTCTTTGATCGAAAATTGACTAAATATTTCGATATGGTTTTATCTACTGTTTCCCGAAACTAGGTGTATTTGACAGAACTTTTCGATCACTTTGCGGAGGTTGTGTTGGATAATAGTGGTCTATCTACATCTTTCTATGTATTTTATAAAGGAAAAATTAAAGATCTTTTTATTTTGTAGGTCTGGCGAATCGCGAGCCGTTCGTCACTACGTACACGTTGTTTGTGAGTGTTTATATTCATGCGTTTATGAAACGACAATTTATTTTTAGCCATTATTTAATATGTTATTGAATCAAGCGCCAAATTACAGGTGGAGATCTTCCTCGTGTGCGAGGAGCGGAATCGTATCTCGGACCAGACGGCCATCTGTGTGGCCAACAACTGCAAGGAGGTGCTCGAGGCCGTCGCCGGCTACGTCAGAGGAGAGGACCAGAACCCGGGTACGGCGAATTGGAACTTTCGTAGTTTTGAATCAAGTCTCGCCCTCTTCTACTCCGCCCCTACAGTAGGAGCGGAGCTTAGGAAATTGTTCCACCCTCAGATGATTCTAAATGTAAGCAGAAAGCATAATATTTAATGCGTATTCGTTCGTATTTCTTTCCCAGTGCCACTAACATTTTATCGTCCTTGCTGCAGATAAAAACATCGAATACAAAGTTTTTGTCAAAATCATTTTGTATTTTCGAAAATTTGGACACCTAGCAAGTTTATGTATACATTTTTCAGAGAAGCTGCGCAGCTCGGAGCGGCACATCGTGACGTCACTGCTGTACATGATCGGCGAGACGGGCGGGCTGCAGATGATTAGCGACGACGACGAGCGCACGGTCATCGACTGGTGGCTGGTGCGTTTCCTCATTTGGGATACGGTAGTACGCCGGGGGGGGGGATCGAGGACTGACTTTAAAAAATATTACTCGGAACCCCCTGAATCCTGGTTGTTTTTTCGTGGACAGTGCTGAACACTGGCTACGGTAGCAGCACGCTGAGATGCGATCGATGACTAATTGTATTATTCGATCCTCTTGCAGCAGCACTCCCTCGAACAGTCGGACGTGTTCCGCCAGCTCATGCAGTGCGTGCGCCACATCAAGAAGGTACTTCTAAATATCCATTTTTCGGCATCTCATTGCGCATTTTGTTGTTGCGTGGATGTTCCTCGGCTCCGTCAGGGCTGACATTTGAGCCATGTTCAGTTAGTCGCTGGCCCCCAAGCAGTGATCTCTCGCAGGAGGACGCTGATACCTTGTTACAAGGGAAAACTACCCTCTTCTTTGAGCGTCTTGTACGGTTTAAACCGCTCTTACATGGGGTTAAACTTTTGATGTTCCTCGATTTTTCGGCTCGAATAATCCGTTAAATTCGTTTAATATCGATGACGTCGTTTTCAGCTGGATAAGCGTGTGATGCCGGCGCTGGCCGGGTTCATGGAGAGGGGCATCGTGAGAGGAACGAGCGATGACGAGCGAATCGTTGTGATGAACTCCATTCTCAGATTGATCCGAACGAACAGGTACGGTAGGCATGACCTATCGAGAACTGATCGAATTAAAATTGTCCCAATTCCGAATCTTTTGTGTCATGTCAAATGCCAACCAACTGGTTATCAAACGGTGGTCAAATGCATAGGTCATGAAAATCCGAAAATGCGCATACGCGATTTTTGAGGTGGCGCATTTAATTTCTGTTGTTCTCATTGCAGGAAGGACTTCTACGATCGTGCCTCTCTGTCCGATTGCGTGGCTCGTCTCGAGCGAGTGCGCACGCCCAAGGCGTTCCTGGATGCCCTCAAGACGCTCAAGTGATAGGGTTTATGGTAGCCCCCCCCCATTCCGTATCTAGTTATCGATTACTTTGTTATGGTAGTCCCCCCTCCTTCATGATACCGTATTCACTTATCGATTGGTTTTGTTACGGTAGTCCCGTCCTCTTGATACAGAATTCATCTGCCCTTTTCACATTTATCGATTGCTTACGGTAGCTTTTCTTCTTATATATCCCTCCTCCCTGTTTCTCATTCTTTGTTTCTTGTCCTGTCCCCTTGCTAGTATTATTTACGGAGTACATTGAAATATCCACCCATCCCTGTTCAACCATCGATTTTTCAATATGTATCATTTTCATCGAAATTATTGTTTTGCAATGAAATTGTTATCCCCACTTCCCTCTTGTTAATTGACCCCCCCCCCTTTCATCTTTGCTCATTTCTCTATTATGTCTTCCCTTCTCTTTCTTGTCTGCCTGTCCTTCCTTTTTTGTTTCATTCGTTCAACTTTTTGCTAATAATGTCGCGCATATTCTCGCATTATCGCGGTCGTGTTGTTGTTAGTCTGTTGAAGAGTTAATGAATAAAACACATTTTAGGAAAAGACCAATAGCAGTGATGCTCGTGCTCGGTGAGGTGTCCATTCCGACCCAGGGTGTCAGACTCGTCCAGGACCAGGTACGATAGTGGTAGTGTAGCCCCGGGATATGGTACGGTAGGATTGGGCTACTGTAGTTGGGGTTACGGTACGGTGGGGTTGGAGTACTGGTTACGATACGCTAGTGCCGACAATGAGGTACTGTTGCCGCAGGTTACGGTATCTGATGGGTCAGTAATTGCGATATACTTGCCAGGTGGTCGCCTACCTGAACGACGCGCCCATCGCAGGCGAGGGCACGCTCGCGGTGGCCGAGAGGTGACTTTAATTTATAAAAAAATAAACAACTCAATTTTTTCGAAAGTGGTCAACTGTTTCATTTTAAGAAAAACTGATAGCAGTTGTTCGAAAGCGTTGAATTTTACCCACCTATCGTAGTCGTGACTGAAAAATCGTTTTTAACTTCTTTTTTTTAAAGCTTTTAACATCAGGTATTGCTTCTGAAAATGCTGTATATTTCGCCCACCTAGTCTTCTCTTTTTTCCTTTTCAAGAACCTTTTAAAAAATCAGGTATTAGAATCCTTTAAAAAATCAGGTATTATGTACTTTTGAAAATCTATTTATTCTGCAGTGCGGTGACGTGGATCTCTCGTCGCGAGGGCCGCGGCTTCTCGCTGTCCTATCCGTCTATCATCATGCACGCCATCTCGACAGACGTCTCGTCGTTCCCACACGAGCACGTACTCGTTGTGGCTGATGCGGGCAGAGCGGGTACGGTAGGGGAGGGGGGAGTACGGTAGGAATGGACAGTGATCGAGGGTCTAGTGCTCTTGACAAACTTTGAAAAAAACTTGTATAAAATTGAAAAAAATAACCTCATTTTTTTGAAAAATTTTCATTGTATCTAGTATTCGACCTGTGATGAAAGTAATTTCGGTTAGGTATATATCGGGCAACTTTCCGGTATATCTCGATTCACAAGAGGGATTACTATACTACCATACTATGATCTTGATTTTTTGATAGATATCTAGCCCCGATAAGAATATGGTAGTTGTTAAGGCAGCCGCGCGCCCCGTCGTCCCATTCCCCTATTCACGGAGGAAGAGGCCGCGGCTGCTGCAGGTGTGTCATATTCACTCGACACTTTTCAACCTGTTCATTCCGGTTTCAACGAAACTTGACATCTAATAGCGAACGTAACGACAAATATCTGGATACAATTATGAAATACTGCACTTTTTTGGCGTTTTTGCAATGTCAACAGGACTGTTGTAGCCTATAGGACGCTCCCTTATACGGTATCTATTGATTATTGAGAGGGATTCCGTGACCCTGTAAAACTCAAATCGGAACTTGTTCACTTTAGTGCCCAACAGTAGTGTTCATTCGATCACGTTCGTTCTCATTTCTCGTTACTCACAAGTTAGAGTGCTGTCTTTAGGCGCTAAAGTAAATAAGTGCTCCCAAATGTACTGACTCAAGCCATTTGCGCATATCATTCGCATTACTCATCTTGTTCTAATTCCCCTATCACTCTCACCCCCTCCCCTCCCCCACAATCATTACATCGTGCGGATAAATATAAATTATTATTAATTTGTTGCAGACGTGCGTCTGGCGGCTCAGGAGCTGGCGGCGGGAGAGGGAGAGGGAGATGAGGAGGAGAGCGAGGACGGCAATCTCATTCTCAGATTCGTCCCCTCCGATCTGACCGCGCGTGAGTTAGCTTGTTATTGCTTTTTGTTATTGTTGTTTTATCGCCATTTTCCTTCCCCATAAAAAAGCACACTATTCATTTACCATCATCAACCACTTAAAATTCTAATATGGAACTTGCAAAATAATATGCATTTTGTGTGATATGGACGTGATAATGTCGCTGAAAAACAACAACAAAGAATAACAATAACAAGCATACAAAAACACCCTCTCAGTGGACACGATCTACAAGGAGATGGCGGAGTGCCAGGAGCTGAACCCGGAGGAGGAGGACATGGAGGAGGATGAGGATGAGGAGGAGGGAGAGGGAGAGGAGGGTGAGTATACGGTAGGGGATTTGATTTTGAGTACGGTAGATGGGGTATTGATCTCTTAGAGAGATGATGGTGAGTACGGTACATGGTATAGGGGTATTGATTGAGTGGGTACGGTAAATGGAGTGGATATCGATTGGGAGTACGGTAGATATTGATTGATTTGCAGGCGCCATGCACGCATTCAACGCTACGGGCGATCTCGGACCTGGATGGTGAGCTTGTTTTGTCGTTTTGTAGTTTGTAGTCGATTAACTACAGTTAGTCAATGAACAAATGGCATCGAAATGTGGTTGAAGCGAGGTATTGTGATCTCTGATTTTTGATCTTTGATCTCTGATCTTTGGCAGGTACACGGCGGACAATCTGGACGCGGTGGAGCTGTCGGAGGAGGGCAGGGCGAATCTGGAGCGAATGATGAGAAACGCGACGAGACACAATGGAGCAGGCGGTGAGTAGGAGAGAGAGAGAGAATTGAAAACAACTTGAACCGAGATGTCGGAAATTGGTAGACACACCTGCGTACCTCGTGTACTTAAGAGACGTTTCACGAGAGAACGTAGCTTCTGAGGCGGGGCAACGGATGACTTTTCTGCAACCTATCCCAATATTTTTTTGGTGAAGTTGCCATACCAAATGCTGATTGCGGGCCCAATATGAGGGGTTTCTATGCACTCTCCGAAAAGTTACGGACTCGGCCAAAAAATAGTCGAAATTTTCATCGTTGAAAAATATGTGTTTTAAAAACTTTAATATATGTTTTTGTGCGTGTAGATTCCAAAAAACATACTTTTGAGAGCATGCGAAGTCGATAAAAGGTCGAAAACGGAAAATTTCTTCGATTTTTATTCGTCCTGAAAATTTTTTCTCCGTCTAGGAATTTCTAACATCGATTTTTGAAATCTACGTGAAAAACTACTACGACTTTGAAAATTTCAAAAAAATTTATCGATGCGCTCGGGAGTTATTCATCTGTGAAGAAAGCCAACCACACCTTTTTTCACAAAATGGCACATACCGAGAGGGCTCAGAATGTTCGGCCAACAGTTGTCTGAGCCTCAAATGATCTTTTTTAATCATTTTCAACCTTTTGACGATTTTTAGTCAACTTTTTGACCTTATTTCTGGTCATGACTCACTTCGATTTTTTTCACATAAGGGTCCCCCCTTATGTCAAAAATCAGGTTGGGGGTCATGTTGGAATTGCCCACAATAACATGTATTATTGAACTAAAAGTAACATAAAAACATTTTTTAAGCACCCTAACGTACTTTTTGTTGGGTCGGAGGTTCTATTTCAACATGACCCCCAACCTGATTTTTGACATAAGGGGGGACCCTTATGTGAAAAAAATCGAAGTGAGTCATGACCAGAAATAAGGTCAAAAAGTTGACTAAAAATCGTGAAAAGGTTGAAAATTATGAAAAAAACATCATTTGAGGCTTAGACAACTGTTGGCCGAACATTCTGAGCCCTCTCGGTATGTGCCATTTTGTGAAAAAAGGTGTGGTTGGCTTTCTTCACAGATGAATAACTCCCGAGCGCATCGATATTTTTTTTTGAAATTTTCACAGTCGTAGTAGTTTTTCACGTAGATTTCAAAAATCGATGTTAGAAATTCCTAGACGGAGAAAAATTTTTCAGGACGAATAAAAATCGAAGAAATTTTCCGTTTTCGACCTTTTATCGACTTCGCATGCTCTCAAAAGTATGTTTTTTGGAATCTACGCGCACAAAAACATATACTAAAGTTTTTAAAACACATATTTTTCAACGATTAAATTTTCGACTATTTTTTGGCCGAGTCCGTAACTTTTCGGAGAGTGCATAGAAACCCCTCATATTGGGCCCGCAATCAGCATTTGGTATGGCAACTTCACCAAAAAAATATTGGGATAGGTTGCAGAAAAGTCATCCGTCGGGATGGTACGCTTTCTCATGAAAGGTCTCTTAAGTACGCGACTACCCTTTAAAAAATGTCTGATATTAGAAAAAAGTCGGCTCCCAGTAACAAAATTTTGAATTTTCTGATTATTTCGTGCAAAATATGACGGCATTTGAGAGGAATAGGTCTGCTACCCGTTGAAAAAATCCTTATTGTTTACGGCAACCAGTTATTATAGACAGGCAAAAAATTGCAAGTTCATACTTGACACAGGTGTGTTGGTAGATATCCTCGATTTTGACACGGAGTAACCTGTGTAAAAATTCATGAATTCATTTCTTCTGATTCCAAAGAAAGTGGAAGACGGTGGGATGGAGTTTTTGTTTTATCTCGGACTAGAACGGCTTGATTTGATTTTCCCAAAAGTCCCAAGGGCCTCAAATTGATCTTTGATCTCTGCAGACACGAACGGCCATCATGACCACGACGATGAGGAGGAGCATGGAATGGAGGAGTGAAGACTACCGTACCCCCTCCTCCATCAACCGATACACCTCGTCTACCGTACTCCATCCCCCCTGATCGTACTCCATCCACCATGTTTGTCTGCCGTTGTTACCCCGTTGCCACCGGTTGTTGCACGTTTCCCGATTTTATTTGCTATTTTGCTTATTCCTGTTATTGAAATACATAAATGATGATCTCTGATTTCGTTATCAACATTACGGGGTACTGGATACTTGAGTGTAAAATACACAGATCTTTAATTTCAATGGTACGTTCTACATGAGTGAGAGGAGATTGCAACTTTGATTTGAAGCGCATTTTCTATTTTTCAATTCCATCATCCATCCACCCTCACCTCATTTCCCTATTGTGTATCTCCCCCTCGTCCCTCTCACTCCCTTCCCTCCTCCTCTTCCCATGCGGTCGTCTCTGCTCTTTCTCTTTCTCCCCCTCAACCTACTCGCACTCGACCTCAATGACGTTAACGATAAGGTACGGTAGGGGTGGGAGTACGGTAGATGATATGCCTAGAAAAACATCCGTGAAAGGATCCCAGCAGTCATCGTACATAGAGTAGGAGATATCGTTGTTTTCACAATTTTACGTAGGCTTACCGTAATCAGGACATAGTTGTCGAATCTGAAGGACCGATTTCGTTCTATTGATTCGAGAACGTTGTTACCGTACCGTACCGTAATCTCCCTGATGGTTCAGGCACTCGAAAACGAGACGAAAGCGCACCAGGAGGAGCACAAACTCGACTGCATAAAGGTACGATCTCTGGCCTCTGATCTTTGATCTTTGACCTCTGGTCGTTGATCTCTGAGATCTGCAGGACATTGGAGTCACGCCTCTTGACGAACTGCGTCACGTCAAGCCATACTACCAGATCTTCATCCTCGACCTGACGGCCCCGATGGAGACGGTACGATTGATCTTTGATTTTTGATCTTTTGGTTTTTAATCTCGAGCCTTTCATATTTATTCATGGATGACGCTATTTCAACTCCGCTGGTCGAGATAAGAGATAAGAGATCAAAGATCAACTTCTACAGTTTGCTCGAATCCGTCTACTCTTCGTGCAAGCGGTCTGTCTCTACGCCGCGCACTCCAATCACATTCGGATCGGCTACATTGCCCTTGTGAATAAGCATGTGAGCGGGCAGTGATCAAAGATAATAATAAGGGCGAGGAAAGACTGAGCTGTGCTTGAGTCGATAGATATAAGGCGGTCTACAGTCAAGTTTTCCAGAACTGAAACTTGTTCAATTTTAAGACGGCCGCATCGCTCGGCCGCATCGCCCCCTCCCCTTCGCCAAGCCGGCGATGCGGCCGAGCGATGCGGCCGTCTTAAAATTGAACAAGTTTCAGATTCTGGAAAACTTGACTGTAGACCTCCTTATATCAATAGCGTGATTGTGCTCAGGGAAGGTCAAAGATCAATTATGGTTTTGAGAGATCAAAGATCAAAGATCAGAAATTATTCTTCTGCAGAAAGTGAGCAGCGAGCCGAGCATACCGGACATTCGCGAGTTCATTGGCATGTGGACGGAACCGGATGAGAAGCTGCTCAATGGAGTTGCGAGTGAGTTCAGAGATCAGAGATGAAAGGTCAAAGATCAACGACCCCTCTCATTCAGAAGCCCGCCAAGACACGCCCCTGACCCACTGCGAGAAGGCCGAGCTGCTCGGGCACATCATCAATCGCTTCAAGCGAATGACCGCGAAGCCCTTTCGATTTCTCATCATTGACGACCAGAAATCGGGTACGGTATCGATGAAATTTTCCGTATTCTAGTAGTATATACGGAAAATTTCATCTAAGTAGGTTATCGACAATCAGAAATGTAGTGCAATACGGTATCACTAGGATGCGGTATTTGCTGATGATCATAGATACTAGATACTGTAAACCGGTAGCACTATCGTAATTATCTAGATAATTGTGTCAAAAGGGATGCACTTTCGCAACGGTAAAGGATACGGTAGTATATCATTGCAGATGATCAGACGAATATCAACTGCGATCAAGCGTACGAGTTTGGCAAGGTAAGTCAGGATCTCGACGCGATTTCTACCGTACTCCTACCGTACCTCATATCGATCGCAGGCCCTGCACCGACGAAACATCTCACTGGACAACTTCATCCTTGACGAAGTCGTCTCCCGAGAGTACGGTAGCTCCGATCGATCGATCGATTAGCTTCAGTGACCTACCGTACTCCTCCCATTCCAGTCAGGACCACTCGAGCGGCCGTCGCATGACCAAGACGCCGATATTCACGATGAGCTCGCTGGACGACACGGAGGGTACGGTAACTGGGCAGAGATCAAAGATCAAAGATCAATCTATTACGGTAAATTCGGACAGAGATCAAAGATCACATTCAGCATTTATGGGCGGAATGAAGACGTACGTTGAGACGCTGCAGAAACCCGAGGCGTGGAGCAGCGAGGCGCTCAAGAGTGTGAGTTTGATCTTTGATTCCTCGAGGTTGATCTTTGATCTTTGATCTCTCCAGATGATCCTCCAAAACGAGATGCTGCTGGATGACGAGGAGGACTATGACGATGCAAACGCCACGGAACACGTCATCATCGGTCCGTGATCTTTGATCTTTGCATATATCTAATTAGCACAACCCAATTACCCGCAACAATGGCCTTTGATCCGGTCTCTGAAATTCATTCGGGTCTCGGCGTGGCCTCACGGACGGTCCTCTTCCTGTTCGGTATGGGATACTTTTGGTGCTTGTCTTTCAGAATTGCCCGTTTTTGATGCCTACAGTACTCCGGGATACCGTATCCTTATCATTTCAATTTTGTCGTTTTAGAGTTTGCGCACGACAATTTCACGCTCGGATCGGAGGAGAATATGACGAATCCGCACTTTCATGAGGAGGAGGAGGAGGTCGGAAGGAAAGTGGCCGTTCGTCAGAGTATGTGATCTTTGATCTCTAGATTTCGTGACTGATCTTTGATCTCTTGCAGCCGTCAGCAACACCACCACATCACCCTCCCCGCCCTCGTCTACCACTACATCCTTGATCGCTGTCAGGCCACATGCGATCGTAGGCGAAACAGCGACGACTGAGGTACGGTAGAGATCAAAGATCAAAGACCAGAGAGTAATCGTCTGACTCTCTTCATTGCCCACGCTCTCTCGCGCTTTCTGATCGGTGAGGGAGCGTGTGCAGAATGGAGAGACGAGTCGTGATCGAAGAATCTTGCTTCAACCACTGAATCTCCGTGTGGCTACAAGTCTATAGCTCCTTGCAGAGTTACAGTACCCAGTTGATACCGTATCCCCCTTACAACTAATTACAGTACCCAACAGCTAGCAGCTGGCCTTGCCAGTGGGTCCCACCTAGCGTTGTCTCACGACTACAAAATCGTATAACGTGGATACCTTTACCTTTTTTTAAACTTTGCAGTACCCAACATCGACGACGAACACAACGGACGCGACAACGGCGGCCGCTGCAGGAGGAGGAGGGTAAGGAGATTTGTGAAACGACCGTATCATATCGTATCACTACCGTATCCCCACAAACTGTCCTATGTTCGTCTTGTTCAAATTACGGAGAGTTTCCGATTAGGGAACCTTATGAGAAGCGTATCTATGAGTAATGGACTATATCAATAATCAATACAATATTCAATATTATCACTAATCAATTGATTCACTATCAGAATGGAATGGTGGATCTGGCTGCTCATAATAATCGTTGTACTCATCATTCTCTTCATTCTCTTCATCATTTTCTGTTGCTGGTACGATAAGCGGAAACTGGTCAGTTTGTGTAGGTTGTAGTGTGATCTTTGATCTCTGCTCATTCAATCATTCGTGTCTCACTCTGTAGGTTGATCTTTGATTTTCTATCTGACCGTTACTTACGCCTTAGGAATTGTAGCCTGTAGTATAATCTTTGATCTACACCCTGTGCCTGACAATCAGCGAGCCGTTATAGTCTGTAGTTTGATCTTTGATCTATCAGAAGACGAAACTGGACAAGGGCTCGAACAATTCGAGCGTGACGCCCTCTCTCAGCAACAATCAAACGACGCCACTGGTGAGCAGTGAATAGTCCACTTTGGCGGTGGATCGTGAACATCACAGTTTGCCTGAAAGACAGAAGGGGTGCTAATTTCTTGCAAAAGTCTCCTCGCATTTTTTTAGTTTTTCATACTATCTCATCATTTTCTGACGATTTTGTTGCATATTTCAAACATAAATAATTTATATGTCCTAGATACGGTTGGATACGGTGGTTTCGCAATTTCGAAGTTGATCTTTGATCTTTGTACGTTGAGATCGGTGCCTGTTCGCGGAAGGGCGAGCCCTCCTCGGGCAGCTCATCGAAACGACCGCTCCGACTTACGAAGAGCAACCACGTGGTAAGGTTGATCTTTGATCTCTGGTCTTTGAACTCGGATATTTGATCTTTAGTCTTTGATGTCTATGCATGACTAGCCATGCTTCAAGAGTCTGCGATTTCTATTTGATCTTTGATCTCTGGCCCACGGCAGGCCGAGAGCACTCCCGAAGCCGGCACTGTTCTAGTGGAGAAGAATCTGCCCGACCCGTACTCGCCAGTCAAGTTAGTTACCGATTGGCTATCGTATCCCGCAAGGGAAATGCCTTAGCTTATTGAAGAATTGCAACTTGGGTTGTCATTCGAGTATGTCTCTTATTTCGCGTGCTTACTCGACCTGTGAAAGCACTAAAATGAAGAGCATTCTTCCTCATGAAAATTCTCAATTATGGTGTTATCCAGCCCACTTTTTGAACGATGTCGCGACTCCGCCCCCTTAAAGAAGGCGTCCCACGAATCGCGAGGGCGGTTATGCAAAGTGAGGTGTGAGAGAGCGCGCTCTCCTCATTTCGCACGCTCTCTCACTCGTTGCCTGCGCGCGCAAGGTCACTTGGAACGCAGCCAACTGCTCATATCTCCGTTTAGACGAAAATTGAAAACTTGGGAGTTTCGAAAGTGTTATCGTGTAGCCACGACCCACCATCTCACATCGAGAACTGAGTTAGTCAGATATTCGTGGGACACCTCCTTTAAGCCATTTTCCGCTCCTCCATTCCAGATACATAAACACGCCGGTGCCAATGCCCAGCGAGATTGAGATGACGCACACGGAGCACGTCGCCCCGCCCACAATGGACGAGGCACTCAATAAGGTAGGGGAGTACGGTAGATGGGGGATACGGTAGGAATAAGATTGTCAAGGGATACGGAAGGAATACGGTAGTCGAAGGGTTGGGCAGGGATACGGTTGCTGGGAATACGGTAGGGTTACGGTATGATACGGTGTTGAGTGATACGGTAGGGCATATAAGGAGTATAGTAGGGATACGGTTGGCTGGTATTTGATACTTGGTCCTAGGTTTAACGGACTGTTGAGTGTCCGGAGGTTCGGCAGGGCAGATATCTGATCCATTTCAGCACGTCGTAACGCCAATGGAGAAAGTGCCGGAGCTGCACATTGACGACTACAATATCTGAGCGCGAAGCTCCGCCCCCTTCCCGCCCATCTCAGCCGTTGCGCGCGCGACTTTCACACACCACATTTCCGCGCACGAAAACGAGCACTTACATTTATCCGCCTACTGATCGACTGTAAAGCAGCAAAGTTGAATAAATGGACACGCTGAATCTCCTCGATTTCCTACACTTTTGATCGAACGATTCCGGACTATTTCGAACACTAGGTAACTGGTGAAATGTCGGCGTTGCAATTACTGGCACTTATCGTTGTTTTTTTGACATCAGACATCGTACTGAATTCACGTGTTCAAGACAAAGAGAATAATTATAATAATTACATTTTCAATATTTACATTTTTTCCTTTGTTAACAAAGACCTACACTTTGCATTTCGCTCTTTCCCCCTATTCTTCCTCTTCCTCCTTTCATTCTCTCGCCTCCGCTCTCTCCGCAGTGGTCCACCATGGTTCGTGCTCTCGTTGTTTACTCCTTTTCTTCAATCGATTGATACAATAACCTACCGTTATACTTGGAGACCTACCGCAGACCTCTACCGCACTCTTTAGGGTGACCAATACGAGCAATTGGACAACTTCGTCGACAAGGCTCCGCCCCCTCCGCCACCACTCGGCGGCACCACAGTCACGGGTACTGTATGCCTACCGTACCCGGGGTTACTGTAACATACCGTAACCCACACACTTACAACTCGTGCAATAAATGCCCGTGGTTACCGTAATCTAGCCAGTTCGCGATACCGTATCCCGCCTACCGTATCCAAATCGATATTTCGTCAGGGGGCTCCAAGGACGGAACGACGGCGCCCACAAGCAGTGCCGAGGGAGGTGCGGGAGGAGGACCACCGCCTGGTTGGTTACCCGATCGATAGATACCGTACCCCGGTGGATATTGTAATCCCCTCAAAATCGATAATATCGATTTTTGCAGCCTCGAAGCAGGCCAGCAACAACACATACGAGGCGATCGGAGGCGCCGGACCGGGTACTGTAGATATGGTGGGGGATACGGTACTTGATCAACAAAATCAACGCCACAACAAAACGTATAACAGACGAAAATATCTAGTCGCAGGATACTGTAGTATGTTTGCTTCGAAGTGTGCTGTAGAATGTAAATGTCGTGTTCTAGTCACTTATCGATTTCTATTGCTGCTGGGGGCTATTGTAGCTATCTTATCCATTTCAATTGTCGATCTCCTATGCGGGGATACTGTAGCTGCCGTTCTCGACTCAATTATCGATTGGAGGTGCGCCCCCTGCAGCTGCCCCTGCTGCCAAGGGCGGTGATAATACGTACGAGGCGATGGGCCCTCCTCCGTCTAAGACACCCGGTGGACCGCCTCAGTCACTGAAGAATGGTGAGGCAAAGTGAATACGGTAGATGGATACGGTAGGGATATGAATCATGAGTGAATGCTCACCCTGCAGAAGAAATGCCCGCAATAGAGTTCGGTACTGCTACATCACACACGGTACCACAGACATGCCCAATAGAGTATCGCGCTCCTTACCGTAACCATTAGGGTTACTGTACCGCTACACCCAGCCGTGCTACCCTCATACCCTACTCCTCAGTGCCCCCTCCGCCGGCTCCTCCTCCTCCGCCGAAGAAACTGTCAGCGTCGGAGCGTAAACGCGCCGTGCCCATTCGCGACGATGACGGCGTCGATCTGGAATCGGAGGTATACGGTAGAGATGATTACGGTAGATTGATGTTCGGTACGGTAGAATACGGTTCTCTGATTGCAGAAGGGCAAGCGCAAGGGGGGCAAATCGCACAAAAAGTCGAAGGAGAAGGAGACAGACGACGAGGAAGAGGAGAGCGATGTCAAGGTAGATGAGTTACGAAAAGCACGAGGCCGTCTCTCCATTTGGCACACTCTCTCGTCACTCTGACCGACAAGAGAACGCGTAAACTGAAGGAACGAGAAGGAGCATCCACAATTCCCTCCAATCGATTCTAGTTGATTAAGGGCCCGGACAAGAAGAAGGACAAGAAGAAGGACAAGAAGAAGGTGAGGCTGATCTTTGATCTTTGATCTCTGATCTTTGATCTTTGAAGGGCAAAAGCAAATGCTGCATCATCGTCATCATCATCATTGTGCTGCTCGTCATTCTCGGTAATTTTGATAACTAATTAATTAATTAACTAATTAGTGAATTTCGTTAATTAATCACCTACTCAATCTCAGGCGCTGCTGGTGGCGGGGCCTTCGCCGCGGGCGCATTGTAAGTTTCGGGGTGCGGCAGACGGATCGGACAGAGCCCTACAGATTACTGTAATCGTGGCTGAGTGGACAGGGATATGGTAGATGGCTGTAGCCGGGATAGAGCGAATAATCGACGATAGTTTATGATAGGTTGCTGTAGTCGAGCCTGTAACCGGGATTAAGCAAACGGTAGACTACAGTACCCCCACACCTATCGTACTTGATTGCAGCGGCGATGAAAAGGACAAGAAGACGGGCGCGCAGAGCGGCGGCGGACCCGCCCCGACGACCACGACCGCTGCAGCACTGCAGCAGACCACCCAGACGACCCAAGCCCCGCCCCCTACGACCACCCTGCAGCCGCCGCAGCCCACCGAGCCACCTACGACCGTGCAGCCGCCTCCTCAGCCCACCGTGCAGCCGGCCACCACGCCGGCTCCGACCGCTGCAGCAATCACGCCGGCCCCGACGACCACAGACCCTGCTGCAGCAGCCACGACCAAGGATCCTGCTGCAGCTACGACCAAGGAGCCTGCAGCAGCCACGACCAAGGATCCTGCAGCCACGACCAGGGACCCCCTGGCGATAGAGGTTCCGACAGCTGCCTCGCCGTAAGATGACCCCAGGCCGGCAGACAATCGGCCCCCTCCCTTTGCCCTACTCGGGCCCGTCCACATTGTCTCATAAAGCACTATGAACGAGGCCAATAAATTGTGTACTGCACTTGTTTTTGTTTTGATCACCAAAATACAGTACATCGGTTACATCGGGCAAGCAGGCAACAGTAATCCTCACAGAATTCGCCGGTTACGGTTCACAATCGATAATTACTTGATTTTATTAGTCCACATCTAATGAGCACATTTGACTATGCGCCATTCACAATAGATATCTGATTTATCTATCTATTTTTGCAAATATCTCATTGTCAGTGCGAAAATTCACGCAAAAGCACCATTTGCATGCATTGTGAGACAAACATCGTTCGTTCATGGCCCATTCCCTTCATTATCTCGTCTGTCTCTCTCCCTGAGCGGTTCGCGCCCTCCGATGCTTGCGACTCCCACTATCACAGTTGAGAATGGTCCATGGGTCAGTTGCCTCCTCACCCTCCCTGATACCGTATCAACAAATACGTCGATTATACTCATATAGTTGCCACTTATCATTACAGTATCCGATGATTACTCCTTCAGGGTCCACACAACAAGGTGATCATTCCCAGAGGCAATATGAACTATTACAACAATCCTCGTGAGTGAACAATGAATTAGAGAGATATGCACCGCAGTATTTGACAATACTGAACTTTTCCACCGAATTCGGGTTTATTTGCATCTGCCATAACTGTATTGCACTTCAGCCGGCTTCTTCACGACGTTCAAGGCAAACAGTGACGTCATGGTGCGGCCGCTCGATGATCTTCGATCTTTAATCTATGATCGCTATCCATACACTTCAGCTCACGGGCATCTATCCGCAGGAAGCAACTGACGGCCGGGGAGTGATCAGCTCAGATCGTGAGCATTTGATCTTTGAACTTTGATCTTTGATCTTTGATCTTTGAGAGTACAAGGCGCTCCATCATCGATCGACGTCTCTTCAGTGCACTGAGAGTGACTCGAAGTACATCTCATTCTTTAGCGTGCTGAGTGTACAACTCAATTTGGATAAGGTGATCGTTTGCCCCCGCCAAATGGATTATTTTGCTAGTTATGACCAATCAATTAATTAAATTCACGATTATTCTAATAATTCGACATCCAATGAAATGTAGCTTGGCGCATACCACGATCTCGTGATGATCCCGCTCTACCAATCGCACGTGCTCTGGTGCTACATGCCTAGAATCACGGTTGTCGAAGGCTCGTTGATCTTTGATCTCTGAGCTCTGATCTTTGATCTCTTAAGACGGCAAGTATTCGATGTCCCTGCGCAGTGTCGGACCGCACCTTAGCGAGGTTATCGACGGCATTGACGAGAGCAGCGATGAGGATTCTGAGTATTCGGACGACAGTGAAGGTTCGTATCCAACCCATATCCCGGCTCCGCCCCCCAATCCCGGTCCTGGCTCAGATTCCGGTCCCAAGAACGTTCCTCCTGGTCAGACCGCACCTCCCATTGCCAACGCGTTCCTCTGGATTGCCGATGGCGATTGTGTCACCTACAGAACCTCTTGTAAGTCACCATGATCTATGATCTTTGATCTCTAATGTTCAGTCGATTTCGTCCCGTCGGCCGATGGCTCGCTCGTGGTGGAAAAGTCGTTCACTCGCGAGGAGCTGCTCGCATTGACCTGTAAATTGAAATACGGGTGATCGTCTCTTCATTTCACACACTCTCTCGCCTCTCTGATCGGAGAGATAGTGGATGAAATGAAGAGACGATTACCCGTATTTCGAACTCTGCTGTAAATACGAATGCGCAATACGCCACGCAGCACCCCTAATTTTAATGAAATGAACAGACGGCGGACCGTATGGCGCACGGCGTTTCAAAAGGGGACATTTGCATGCTATAGCGCGCAGAGCAATGAGTATCTGGGAGGAGATATGGCCAGCCCTCGCTATCTCGAGCGTAGCTCAGTCGGTCTGGTTCGACCCCCGCCACGCCTAATGTATTTTGCTAGATCAATTGATTTTCAAAATTCCCGCCGCCTTGCACATCAGTAAAAATTCAAATCCCAATGTCAGCGGGAAACATTCTGAAACGCTGTGTCGCGCAAGCTGAAATCGCCTGGCACGGTGCCAACATTTCAAATTGGCGCGCCCCATTTTGCAGACGATGGCAGACATGTGATCATGTGCTGGAACATCATTGTGCCCCGCTTCTACTTCGATCTCTCTTCAGTTATCGATCTGACCATGTCAGTACCGTATGCTACCGTAACGATTTATTCATTGGGTTCTACAATTATTATGCAAATATAAACGGAAACGATTTACGCGACGCGTAAGATAAGTCGGAGATCCTTCCAGCTAATTAATGCAAAATTCGAGAATGGTGTATAATTTTGGATACCGTATTCCTCAATTATCGATCGATATCAGGACGCCTACCGTACCCGCCAGCGCCACGGCCACTGTGGAGAAGATTCTGCGCGGCGAGAAGCCGCATGGATGGGATTTTAAGATTATGGTAGGATAGTATAATCGATATATACCGTAATCCACCGAAATCGATAAATATATCTACTCGATATACCGTACTCCACCGTACTCCTTTCAGGGTGGATTTCTCGGCTCGGGTGATACATCCGTCGTCTACTACATGCACTCGGCTGCGTTGGAGAGCAAGAGCCCTACAGCCAAGGTGTTACTATTGTTATTGTTTGATGTTATTTGTTATTGTTTTTGTTGTTTTGAATGTTATTGGCTCAGAAGGCTGCGGCAACATTTCCGGCCAGCGAGAACAAAGGCGGACGAGTGTCGCTCGATGCTTATGGGCTTGCTGCGGTGGGTAATCTCTTTGGAGCTCGAATCCCATTCTCAAGTATCGATGGATTTTGATTTGGTCTGACCTATTCTTCAAAAAAAGAATGATCCACGCATGACTAACCCCACTTCGATTCAGGCAGTCCAAATCGCATACGGGGTCGAGGTTCCTCTTCCCAAAACCTTCGAGCGAAACATGGCCATCACGCTTGAGGGCATGTTCGAGGTAAGATCAAAGATCAATCCTAAGATCAAAGATCAAAGTTCAGGACCACTTCACCTCTGTCGTCGTTCCTCAGTGGGAGCGTGAGATCTGTCGTCGGGCGCTCGCCCTCGACGTAAGTTCACAGATCCATCCAGCAAAAGAGGTGCACCAGCCGGGATAGAACCTGGTGCCTCCTATAGGCTTCCCTATGAAACCGTAGAAATAGGTCACGACGCTTCTAATTGTAATACCAAAGATCAAAGATCAATTCAGGTTCGCAATCCATCCTCATCTTCGATGGTTGAACTTCTTCGTCTTCTCAATGCCATTTGGGAGATGCCGTACGGCTACTTTCCCGTCGCCAAGAGAGTCGCCGTAGGAGTGCCGCCGTACGGTAGGAGTACGGTAGATTGGTGGATCGATCGATTGAATTACCGTGCACAAAGTATTGAACTCTTGCTAGTCAAGTACAAGAGAGCTTGCAAATTGAAGAGGGACAGACAGGCAGAATAATTTGCAGATGCATGTCGGCCCTCATGCCAATGTGCTCGATTTCGTGCAGAATACGGTAAGTGCACCGAGAATACTGTAGCTGTAGGCGTTCCTGGACCGATTGATAGCTGATTCTATTCAACACCACAATCACTGTAGGCTACGGTAGCCTACAGTACTCCTCAATCTATAAATGAATCTATTCCAGGTCCTTCCCTCCTTCCACGAGAGCGGCATGAACCCCACGAATCTGCTGACGATTCAGGCTTCGCTGGCGATTGTAAGCATATTTAATATTTTCTGGAGCCGGTAATTAGCCTGATAGCATTCCTACGACCGGTTCAGTAGGAAATCGATTAAATTTTGCTCACCAATTGGATAATAAACGAGAAGCATTGCAGCACCTCAACACCATTCCTCACGTGAGCAAGTCGCGTTGTACTACTACGGAGAATCCAATCAGAATAAGCAACAAATCTGGAGCCGGTAATTACCCTATCAGCTCTCCCTCTACTTAATTGGATATCGATCAAATTGAATATGAAAATAATTGCTGAACGGGAATTACATCAATTAATCTGAATTCTTTGTTTTTTAATTTTTTTTTACAGCGAGCACCAAGACGGTCGAGAAGGAGACTGAGCAGACTCTGACCACTCCTCCTTCCGAGTCGACCCACGTCGTTGGTCCGGATTGTGCGATCGGAACCGGAGCCGGTAATTATCCTGTCTGTTTTTCCCTCTACCGGCGCATATATACTATTATTATCACAGTGAGCACCATTGACAAGACGGTCGAGAAGGAGACTGAGCAGACCCTTTCCTCTCCTCCTTCCGAGCCCACCCACGTCGAGCTCGAAATGCCCCCGATTGAGCTACCGTATCCCGAGCCATCGACCGATATCGATTCGGCCTCCGTTCCCGCCACGCGATCCTGCTCCATCCTCTGAGCTACCGTACCCAGACCCCGTAGCCTACCATAACCCGCTCTGTTGTATACCGTAATGCGGTCTCGTTTTCGACCGGGGAGTACCTTATCGTAGCCTATCCCTTTTCTCCTGTAATCCCCTCATATCTCTGTCCGTAGGCGCATTATAGCGCAGATAAAGTATTATTTGCACGACATCGATCGGAAACTCAGTTTATTTGGAAAAGAAATTGATTGTTAAAGAAAATATATCATCCCCTGTGAAGCGTCCACATGTTGTGATTCGAACCTGCAAAGAATCGAATCATTTCGAATCATCCGCTGATCGTTCTTCCAACCGTAATTGTCTACCGTAACTCATCGATTGATCAACATTACCTAGAGCTCAATCAATCGTTAATCTTCGACTATCGTATTTAATCGATTTCTCCTTTTGCCCTAACCAATCGATAATCTACCCTACCGTGTGCGCACACTGCGATGATTCTGTATCCATCATCAGCGAGGGCGTTGAGCACTGTGGCGGGCGTTGCCTCGGTCCAGGGAGGCTGACCGCCCGGGTGATTGAGACCTACGATTGGGATTTGAGGAAAATCAAGCGCTACTAATATTTTTCTATTTAGAATCATTCGGTTTCCCGGGTTATGCGTCACGCGCATCATCATTCAGAAACTCGTTGTACCCGTACATCTCGTTCCTCACCTCTAATAGCGATGGGGTTTAGATAGTAATGATTAGATAAATATCACGAAAGGTTCTAGAATCTAACCAAGAACATGGGTTCTTGTGGCTCGATCTTAGGATCTCCTGAGGACTCCTGACTGACCCTTGCAATCGAGTGCCGCTCTAACATGGGGCGACACGGGTCCATCAATCTCCGTCCTTCTGGAGGAGGGCATGTTCGAGGTCACGATTATGTAGTGTGTCATGCTCACTCAAAGGGAATTTCATCTATCAAGATAAAAAATATTATAAATACGACATTTTATGTTAGGTGAAATATTATATCTAATGATGATGCAGTGCGTCATTTGGTCTCAAAGGCATCTTATTTACACGGAAAATCTTTCGAACATCCGATTAGATTTCAATATGGTGACATAGAAACGAGGGTATGTTCGAAATATAGAGACACTCGATACAAAATTATTGCTGAAATATCGATAAAAGGTACGAAGAAAGAAGAAGACAAGGCGGAAACGAAACGAAGAAAGGCGTGGATCTTATCATCCCTGGAGTGGAATGAGTCAGAGCAGCGTACTGAAGATCAAAATCTCTTCATTCCATGCACTCCCTCGCCTCGGTCAGCACACATCAATCGCATCGTTGCATCAGATCACAAATGTCGTTTATCACTGTGATGTGTCTAACAACTAGGCTAACATTCTGAAAGCATCCTTTCTAGGGTTGGCTAAACGGTTACGGGATTACGGGGCCCGTTATCAAACGGGAAAGATAACGGGTCCCGTTATGTTTCCCAGGTCGCGGGCGAGAGAGCATGTGAAATGGAGAGAGCGTTTCCGATCTAGCGGCCTCGAAGGGAGGGGGAGGATTACGGGACCCGTTTAGTGATTACGGGTCCCGTAGTCCTCCCCCTCCCCTAGCGATATGATAACGGGACCCGATATCCCGTATTGCCAACACTAATCCTTTCGTTGGACCACCAAGGTTTTATCAGAGCTCATCCAATCAACGGTTTTTTAAACACAAGCAATATCATAACTTTGTGTTCATTCAACATCAACAAGTGTAGGAGAATGTCATCCTTTTCTCAGGCACTGCGATCAGAGGCTGCCGTTATTTCAAACTGACAGTATCCTTAGTTCACTGGGGAGGTGGAAAGAGAGGGGACGAAAGAGCAGAAAATATCTCTTGCCAGTTAAATATATCAGAAATATGTGTTGTCAGGCATTGCGACCCAAGGTTTTCTCAAGAACTTTCGTGCTCTGATCATGGGACAGCCTCACAATTAGTTCGATTGGAATGAGAGAAGGAGGGCGGAGGAGGCGAGAACACTTTGCCCATCCCCTGCCCATTGCTGCTACCTATTGTGCTTTCTCTTACTCATTCCCCCCTCCATTCAACTGTCCAGTCCACCGTCTCTCCATTCCGCATACTCTCTCGCTCTGTCTGACCGGCTAGTGATCCTTTTTTCCGAAGAGACCAATTCAATGCTTTCCCAATTGAAAAGCGGACAATGCTGACCTTTGCGAAGGTTTTACAATCTGTCTCAAAAACGGCGAATGTTTTCACTGTTCCGCGAAGGGGAAACCGTGTTCGAATTGGTCCGTTGCCTTGCTCATTTCTTCGTTATTCTTCGCTGCATTCATTTGAGCGCTCGATGGTTCACAATTTCGTGCAGTGTGTTCCTCGAATGATTCGTCATACTAGCGGTACGCATTGTAATAAATTGCCATGAACCTCTCCGCGGTGCCTTGGAGTGTAGCTCGTTGTATAGCCGTTACATTGATTTCTTCCCAAATTAAATTCGGATTTCGTCAATTATTCGTAATTTTACTCCGATACAGTATCGTTTTCGTGAGCTTTGAATTGAAAGTTTCTTTGCCGTTACTTCTTAAGGTCATTCCCATTTTTGTTAGTCGTCGCGAGCGGTTCCCTCTCCATTCTCTCTCATGGAGAGCGGTTTCTCCTAATTTCCCTTGTCTCTGCCAACAACTCAACAAGATCGGAATCCCCATCCAAGCCGGACTGGTCGCCGTGTGATGGGTATGACCGCCTAAGATGTTTGGTCCCTCAGAATCCAGGCTCGTATCTCTCGCTCAAAGATGGATTTTCGAGTTTCGAGGACTCGAGCACACAGAAGACTCCAGCACACGCCAGGCTTCGTATTCGACCTACAGTGGGACTTAATCTACGTGCAACTCCGTCAACAGTCCTATCGGGAACCAAGGGAGCAGGATTCTTTCTCCATTCATTGCGACTGTGACAAGGAAAGAAGACAAATCCACTGGCCCGAGACCCCTCGAAATGACTATTTTGAAAGAAGAACGGCCTTCTGATACCCCATCTTGATCAGCGCCCAGAAAGCGACACTGATAAATATTGTATTGTATTGTACTTCTTAAGGGTAGGACAAATAATGGTCAATTCACAGAGCAAAGATGCGGCTGCGGGCGGTCGCAGCTGTGTTGCTGCAGCTGCAGTTGCTGCGTGCAGCACGATTGGACAGTGGCGACTTCAACAAGGTTCTCGGTCAGATAACGAAAGGAAATCGATTGGAGCAGGTAGATTTTCCATTTCAATTATATTTTTTTTTCAAAACGAGGAAAGAAACTGCATTTTATCCGGTCATTGCGTTCCCTTTTTGTTGTTTTACTCTACTTTTGTCCACTCGGTAATGCCATTGTCTCATCATTCGATCGCTCGTCTCGATAATTTCGACCTTGGGAAGAGTCAGTGCGGCATGTTGCTGTGAGGAAAAATTTACTCGCTCATTTAGCATCTCACACAGGTATGAAAACGTGCGAAACGACGATTTTTTGCACGAAGTCTTTCAGATCAAACGTCCCGTTCAATCGCGAATTAAAGGTCACCGGTTGCGCATTTGCAGCTTTTCACTTCCGAGGTCGTTCTGCTGTTTCGTGTGCGACTTATGCTCACTTATCCGTCTAGCCAGCGAGATAGTGTGCGCAAATGAGAGAGTGTGATCTCTAGCTGGTCAGAGAACGCGAGAGATCAGGACGAACAAAGAGAGTACAGATAAGATGAAATCACCCCGCTCATAAAGGGTGCGCGACTTTTCCGCTTGGCGAGTTAGCGCAAGTCGTGAATTGATGAGTTTCCCCGCTTAACCAGTTCAGTGGGGGGAGGGGATCGGAGAATCAACGGCGAAACATTCAAAAGTTGTAGAGCATTCGCTCCACATTCCACACAAATGTGTTCTGAATAAAAAAGCTGATTGTACATATGCCGACAAATCAGCTGATACTTTGTGTGAATGTTCATTTTTTGTGTGAATGTTCATTTTTCAGTAAAATTGATCGGAGTGAAAACATTAAATTTTAAAAATACAAACTTAAAATATTCAAATTTGAGTGCCCCTGCGTTCGACCGCCGGAGGGAGGCGCATGCATCAGTTACGACTCGCGATTTCAGGTAAACTCAAGCAGTTTTATGTTTTTCCGGTCTTCAAGAGGCCACTCGAGCTATCTGGTTACCTAATGAATGAGTACTAGAAGTTCAAACCTGCCTGTGGACTAGGAAAGGCTCGAGAAAGCGAGAGATCACGCGAAATCGAGAGAGTCAGACGAAATTTCGGCATTTTCAGGCATCTCACGTGGAGGAGGCGATGATCTCGTTCGTCGATCTTACGCTGCCGGATCGCGAGAGGCCTACCGTAATTCATTATTGATTTTATTGCCGTTGTAGGAAACCCGGAATCGAACTATTTTGAGAAAAAAATACTAAAATGGGAGTTAGAGAATTCAAGATGAACCACTGTCAATAGAAAGAACTCTCTTGCAACACTTGTGCAAGCCAAGTGCAGCAAATAGGCTCACATTGTGGCCAGGGAGACTAATTTGTTTCCCTGATCTTGCGATTTCTCATCTAAGAATAGCCAAGAATGTTTACACTTGCAACAACTCATTGCTTTCTTGAGCAATCGGGTGACACTTTCGGCGATCAGACAAACTTAGAGAGTAGAGAGAGAGAGAGAGTCGTATCATTAGCTCACTTCTATAGTGAAACTGCTTAGAAAACCGCATGATGAGAAACTTTTGCGCAGCGTGACTTTGATCAGATTAGCTTGCTCATTGATACACTATGAAGGTGGAATGAATCACTCTAAATTGCCAAAAATTGAGAAACTATGGAAAAATTACCATGGGAAGAGATAACTTGAGGTTTCCTCGACATTAACAATACACTCCACAAAAAAAACTATAATTCAGGATGCAGACTCTCTTGCATGCGTTTCGGCCGAGTGCCGAGCCTGCTTCTCCATGCTCTTCTATCGACTTATGGAGGTGAACATCAATTTCCATTCATATTCCATGAAATTCATGCAGCGGGCTCCTACAGACCAACGAATGAGTGAAAAAAGTAAAAGAGCAACAAAAGTTTTTGAAGATCGGACTGATCCCTCAAGGCTACCGTCCGTCCATTCCGGTTGTTTCGCAGGCCTCGTTGAAGTAAGCATTGTCATAATTTGCAGCCGTAAAACCCTTTGCAAAATGGTATCAGTCTCTATCTCGTAACCCACACGGTTCTGAATAATTAATTTTAGAAATTGAGAAAATAATGATTCAGCCCATCTCTCTGTCCGCGTCTTCGCTTCCCGTCTGCAACCGATTTTTCTGGATCGGCGTCTTCAGCACTAGCGGTTAGAATTTCTTCTTCCAATTTTGCTCAGAAATTTGATACCCGAAGTGGTCACACGACAGCTGTTAGACCGCTTGTTCCTTTCCGAATCAAAAAAGAACTAGCCGGGCTACGCCCGGCTAGACCCTGCGGGTGGCAAGCAGCCTACGGCTGCAATGTCGCCGGGTTGTGATAGTCTTCTGCGAGCGCTTCGCAACGCCGGGTTATGTGTGTAGTTTCATCCCAGTCGTGTGCCTACGCTTGCAAAAGGCTCGTGGGGACTGAACTACGTTTGGGCTAGTGGACTACATTGGAAGATAAAACATTCACAGTCGCGGACCGAGTTGGCATCGTCCCTGGCGAAAGGCTCGTGGGGCCTCGGGCGATCCGAAAAAAAGATGGGATGGGCCCACTGCGTGGCCCCATCCCATCTTTTTTCGGCTCGCCCTCGGCCCCACGAGCCTTCCGCCAGGGACTCGCAGGCTCGCTGCGCTCGCTAGCTAATGTCGCCGGGTCTGACCCGTCGAACCTTTTGGAATACTGTAACCGGGTTACGGTATCGATTTATGACGAAAGTCATAAATCTGACCCAGCGAACTAAATCTGACCCGCCGAACCTTTGGGGATACTGTAATCAGGTTACGGTATCGATTTATGACGAAAGTCATAAATCTGACCCGGCGAACTAAATCTGACCCGCCGAACCTTTTGGGATACTGTAATCGGGTTACGGTATCGATTTATGACGAAAGTCATAAATCTGACCCAGCGAACTAAATCTGACCCACCGAACCTTTTGGGATACTGTAATCGGGTTACGGTATCGATTGATGACGTAATAATAAAATGAAAAAATAATAATACATTTGATTTGGTTAAGTTTCAGGCGAAAACAGTGCAAAAAACGAGTTATTGCATCATAATTACGCAATATTTCATAGTGATGATGAAATTGATTATCGATTTTTCAATTACGAGTAGTTTGATGCCGAGCACGATCGATTTGGTTAAGTTTCCGGCGAGAACGGCGCGAAAAACGGGTTTGTAAGCTATTTCGTCATATTGCATAGTGATGATGAAAATGATTTTTGATTTTTTTCGGATCATCACTACAATACCTTTTCTGAAGGAGTTAGGCTTGGAAACGGGCGAAAAGGGCGATTTTGGGCGATTTCCGGAGCGTGACATACATACATACCCACATACCCACCCACGGACGGACAGACAGACACAAAAAAATTATAGTCTCTTAGTAATAATATTGATTGCCTAACCTTCGCAGGCCGTTCCTCCCTCCGCAGCGATCGCTGGTCTGATCGAGCGAGGCAATCGATTCGCCCGGGCAGCTGAGGCAGCGGCGGCAGCAAGTGTAAGTGCAGTATTCTTATTTTTCATGGTACTTGTACTATCACGACCAGCAAGGGATCACGTAGGCATCACTGCACGTGGCCTCACCAGTGCACACTTCCAGGTGTGCTCGTCTCATCACAACTGTAAAATCGCCTTGATTGTTCATGGAATCTTACCTTTTTTTCTACGGCTTCTCATACTATTCAGCAGGCATACAGAAACCGCTGATATTTTCGTACACTGCTTTCGGAAAATTGATGGTGTATTTTTTTCAGGAAGCGATCAGCAAATTGAAGGACCAGGAGGCGAAGAACAGTAACCATCACGAACAGCGAGGACGAAAGAAACAGAACAGGGTGAACTTTAGTTCGTGATATTGCCTTTCTCATTTCGAATGCTCTCTTCAAATGAAGAGACACATTATTACCACTGACCTTTCGTACTTTTCTGGGCTGATAAATGTGTAGTCTCTACAATGCACACAGTTGTGTACAGCTCGTGCATGTTCTCGATTTATCTGGGTTCCAAATTAAACGCCCGTTCATTGAGCGAGCAATGAAACACTCAGAACAAGATGGAGTATCTAATTTTAATATCTTCCATTTTGACCTTCAGAACCAGAACAACAACAACAGGAACAACAATAATAACAACAACAACCAGGTTGAAGTAACGCCAGCACAGAACATGGGACAGGTCAGTAAATTCATTCCGATAGTAAATCCTGATTCCATGCAAATTAGAAAGGTAAATTCAGAATAGTTCTTTGTCTAATCGAGAAACGGCGCCAGAACAATGATTTTTTTCTAAGTATCCAGCCCAGCTCAGCGTTTAGTCTGTCCTGAGATATTCAGCCACATATGCGAGAGCGAGTAATTTTAACAATTTAAAAATTGTACGATTAAGGGTCGCTCGGGCTCCTCCACACCTCAGCCGTCTCGTCAGTTCACAGTGCAGCAGCAGCTGCGCGTGCAGCAACCCTCCTGGCAGCAGCAGCAGCAGATGGCGCAGCAGGCGCAGCAGGTAAATAGATAGATGCTCCTAAATACCGATCTGGCCCTTTTGCTAAAAGTCGGTCACTCAGTACAGGGTAATGTAGATTTTTCTTTTCAGTCTTTTGCCTTTTCAAGGAGCTTTTCAGCCATTTGATCAGCCTTTTCGAGTGCCTGAATACTCGAAAAGACTGCTCAACGGTGCGTATAGTGACAGCAGATGGTGTAGCCCAATACCTGAAAAAAAACAAGCATGATTTCAGGCCCGTTGGCAGCAACAGCAGCTGCAACAACAGTTCCAAACCCAACAACAGCAGCAGTTTCCCCAACAGCAGCAATGGAATCCGCAGCAGCAACAATTCCCGCAACAGCAATGGAACCCGCAACAGTTCAACCCACAGCAAGTTCTGCAGACTGCAAGGGTGAAATTTTATCATAAAAAAATGTCTATTTCGAAACTCAGAACAAATGCATTTTAAAAGGCAGACAGGTATTATTTATGTTGAGGCAGATAGGTATGACGGACAGGCAGACCGGATTTATACAAGGAAATATCATTTCAGCAACTCAACACAATTGCTGACACGATAACGGGCATTCACGAAGGGATCCATGTAAGTTGTTTTTATTTCAATATGATTTGTTGAATTTATGATTTCATCTGGGTATCTGGGTGTTGTGCTATCTCAGTTAGGTAGTGCCATGAATTTACTATTATTTTGACACATGACGCTAATTTCTTCCTGGCCATATCTTCCCCATCCAATAAGTTGTAACAACCATAAAAAACAAAAATGCGAACAAACTACAAATTCTAATATTAATTGCCTATTGATGACGCAACACACTGCGCACACTGCTTCAGGCAGCACGATTGCTCCACAGATGGCCGGGCGGCCGCCCGCCTCATCCCGGTCCCGGTCCTGGCCCGAATCCCGGGTGGCCTGGACCCGGCTCCGGCCCAAATCCCGGTCCCGGCCCGAGCCCCGGGCACGGAGGCGGATCGTCGGAGTCGCACGAGGATGATGGCTACAACGATCATCATCATCATCATCATCACCATCACCATCAGCAATTTAATCGCCCGCAGGATATGATTCCGCAGCCGCCCCGCCCTTCTTCGGAAATAACGTGACTGCTTGCCGCTTATAATAAGTTCAACCTATATTTTTCTAAATATTGCGCAATACGAGTGTCGCCTCACGTGTTTAAAGTGAATCTTGATAAGCCGCGGTCTCTTTAGATATTTCACACAGTCAGGAATGAAAAGACAACATCTCATATTTCGAGGTTTATTGGAAAGAATAGTGTCGCAGATTCAACGACTCGTATTGCGCACACTATCATTTTGTGCTTTCACTTTGTGTTTGGAAAGACTGACAATCCCAATGAGAACAAACCCATTACAGGTCTGGATCAATTCATTGTTGCAGGCCGGTGTCCAAGCCGGAACCGGACCGACGGCCGGGATCCCGCCACCATTCCTCGGAGGCGGAATTCCCGGCGGAGGATTCCCGGGAGGAGGAGGCTCTGCTGGAGGAGGAGTGGGAGGAGGATGGGGAGGAGGCGGCGGAGGTATGCTATTGGGCAAAAAATAAAACGTATTCGACTATGAGCCTGGTGAACGATATCTTTTTTTTCCAAGAGAAGGGGCAGGATAGGCTTACATAAATCTCATCAATTTATTGAGAAACCTCGAATGAGCTGGAAGTCAACTCGTAAAATTGAGGAGGTTGCCAATATTAAATATTATTCTGATTTTTGCAGGTCGCTGGCCGTTCAGAAGCATCAGATCTTCACCACTCGGTAACTTCAATTCTTCCTTTGTCTTGGGTTAAAATATTCATTTTTTTTTACATTTTAAGCTCAAACTTACACTTAAATCATCAATTGAGAGCGCCGTCGCCGGGCGATTCTGGCCTCTCAGACGGGCGCGAAGCACCCGGTGGAGATGGAGGTCGTGTCGCCCCTTATCTCTCCACTGATTCCGAAGGAGTTGCGGCCGGAGGTACTGGAAATGGCCTAGTTCACAGGAGTTTGAAGAGTCTGATCGAGAGAAGTGGAGAGTTAACAAGTAAAAAAGAGTGACAGTGATAGGGTAGAGGGAGGGTGTTTCAACTCATATCTCCACTGATACCGTATGAGTTGCTGCCGGAGGTAGGCTATAAGGAACTTCTTTGTTTTTTTTACCTTGGTTACGAACGCTTTGAATGTAAAGGAGGTAGGAAATGAAAATGGTAGGAAGAAAATACTGTGTGCGAATAGAATGGGAAGAGAAAACAAAGAAGTGTCAGCTATACAACCAGTAAACTATCTCTTTCAAAAGCGACCTTTATTGGTTTGATATGAGTTCAGTCTCTTAATTTTCCACATGAAACTTATGATGAGAAGTAAACGTAGGACTAAATATAATTAGGAATTGGAAGTAGGGACCACCATCGTGATAGCCGGGAAATTAAAATCAGAAATTAGTGTGAGATTGAGATCCGGAAAATGACACGAAATTCCTGGAGCCGGGTTAAAGACTAGTTACTGAAAGATAATAAAAATTCAATTTGCAGCCCGTCGAGGTCTCCTTCAATCACGATGCTGAACATATCTTCTCAGAGGTTAGACTAAATATCGTACATCGCCCACATTACCGAACAAACGAACATTTTTTACATTTTTTACTTTTTTTAAAGTCTGCGAATTCGCATCGAATATTCCTAATTTTTGTTTCATATTATTTGTCCATCCACAATTCTGCGTGATTTAAAAAATTGAACGGTGAAATATTTAATTAAATGGGTGAAAAAATGGAGTCGAGAGTGGCGAAAAGTGGGGCAGCTGGCTCCAAGTAAAGCCTATACGCTGGCTCTACCGTAATCACCCTTCCGTCATCACTTTTCGCTCTTGCAGCTCCAATTTTTCACCCATTTAAATAAATATTTCACCGTGCAATTTTAAAAATCACGCGGAATTGTGGGTGGACAAAAAATATGAAACAAAAATTAGGAATATTCGATGCGAATTCGCAGACTTTAAAAAAAGTAAAAAAAGTAAAAAATGTTCGTTTGTTCGGTAATGTGGACGATGTACGATAGTGGAATTATCTCATTTTCTCCCTGTAATTGATTAGCGTTACCCCTTGTCCTCTCTATTTCGATAGTCGCCATTTTTGAGACTGACTAAAATTTCAAATCGCTCAGGAACGATCGGCCTTCGCCGAACTCGTGAGGGACAAGCGGCAGAATGTTCAAGAAAAAGACGATGGAGTGCTGGGATCGAGGTACATTGAAGATAAGACTAATCGATTCTACAAGTGCATCAATAGCAAAGAATCTGATTCTTCGATTTCTTGGTTAAATTGTCACAAATTTAGAATTACGGGAACTGAATGAAAGAACAAGGTACGGTAATCAACAACAATATTCCAGATTCACTATCGCCTGTTTCGACCGAGGAGAGACGGAGAACGGTGCGGACGATAAGGTTTGTGGTCTTTGATCTTTGATCTTTAACTTTTGATCGTTGATCTTTGATCTCTATATATCTCCCCTTCCAGATGCTCTCGCTGTGCGGCGGCTGCTGGGTGTGGCGACGGCTGCCTGAGGGTATTTTGATTGTTTTGAACAACAACAATAACTACAACAACAATTACAACAATAACAGCAAATTTCCAGGTTTCTTCCCGCCTATCGTAAACGAGCTCGTCTGTAAGAAGGAAGATCGCTGCCTGTCGGGTTCGATTTTTTCTTTGATTTTATTATCCTAAAATTGTCTAATAGAAAACTAGCTTTCATGAAGTATTATTTGTAGATGGTGATTAGAAGCATTAGAATTGGACATATTTTGATAAAAATTTTTGTTGTATCTAGTTGCATGGGGTGGAAAAAATAATTGTGAATCCAATTCCAGGCTGGGGCCGATGCGTCGACAAGACGCGATCGGTGAATGTTTTGCGGAAAGTAAGGCTGAAATTAATTTTAGGTCAACCACAATTATAAATTGAGGTCAAAGGCCAATGGACGGCTGCCGCACTCTCCACAGGGACGTGCTGCGATTGCAAAGTCAGTATTATTTTTTTTAGTTATTGATTTAAAAATTTGAATAGTATAAATGTTTCAGATCGTGGCCGGGTCCGAAATCCACGCACTTATCGTCGGATAGAGAAATATTTGCGAAATTCGTATTTTCGAAATCTCGAAAAACAAAAACATTCAAATACATGATTGTTGCCATGATCTCACGCTGCATTGTCAGAATACATTGGATAAACACGTTTATTTTTTGTTGCTGATGACATCTTCGTCTGATAAGCCAGATATTGCACATGATTCAATTTCAACAAACTAACGTTTCATCCCTCAACTTGCATTCTTTTCCTGCCTCGTTCACTTATCGACCCGATCATCTGCCATTGTTGCCCGTCTATCTGTCTCGATTAGTAAGATGAGCAACATCGCCTAATGCTCTAATTTCTCTGACTGACGAGAGAGCAGGCAAAACGAGGAGACGGGAGAGTTCCTTCAACAGGCGGATTGCGTCACACCTTCATTATCGACTTAACATTCACGGTTGTCGCTATCGTCTCGACCCCGGAGATAACAATCTAATTGCCGATCCCTCATTACAATCGATTCAGTGAGTTTTGAACAGAAGTTAATTAATTGAGCTATAAAACGAGTAGATGGGCCTTCCAGAATCGTTCGCCTATAACACCAGAAACTAAAATCAAACGCAAGATTTCTTCAATTGCCTCCGTTTTTTTGTGTTTCCCATTCCTGAGGCTTCATAAATCATCCTCCTCATTCCATTGCGAATTGCCCTCTACCGTATCGGAGGAGTGCTTTTATTGTGTGGAAGGATCATCAGAGACTCAATTAGACGAGGCTATTATGAACTGTATTCACGAGTTTCGACCGACATTGTGGAGCCAGTTAGTGGATAGTTTATGCGCCCGCCGCATCTTTAGCATTTCATAATTTTCTCAAATAACGTTCAACGATATTTATATTTCAATTCATTTGCCCTTTTTTGCATGTTTGTGATTAGGATCCTATATTTTTCGAATCTTGCATAACAATGTCTGGGCGGGTCCATTAGGCTAGGTAATAACACTAGGATTTGAAAAAAAATCAATTTGTGCCTTTATGTCTTGCCGGATTTGGATTTTCGAAATTCCCTATTTTCTGGCATATTTCCGTCCCTCGAATCTCGACCTGTCGCTTCTCGTGTCCCTCTCTTATGTCGGCTCTCTCGACACTAGATGAGAGACTAGACAATGGACATCTCTCAAGTGGGCTTATCCCATGAATAGGTGCAGCTGCAACTCTCTTCTCCTCCCATTTGCATACCATATTAAGCGCCCGGAAAGGCCGTACCGCCGACACTGATTGAGTGCCACTCTTTTCTTCTGTTTTTTTTGGCAATAGTCGGCAACCGTAGTCCCCAGGCTAGATTAGGGACAACGTAATCCTTCCCTGGTAGATCAGCACGAGGGTAAAACTTTGGCCCATTCCGCCTATCTCGCGGCCCACAAACGATCCCATTTGTGTGGGCAGTAGAAAATGCTCATCAACCGCGTGTTCGGTGATTTGTTTTATGGCCATGGGATTGGATCGGAGCAGTAATCGATCCCACCTCCTGATCGTTTCGGCCAATCGTGTCTGAATCTCTCGTTTCGCCATGCTCTCTCGCGGCTCTGACTGTCTAAAGATAATGTACCTGATAGGACTTGAAAGATGCCTTGGGATTATCCACTCCCCGACAACAAAACAACACGCTAATGTATCGCTAATCTCGCCCACAAAGCAGCACTAACAGGCCATTTGTCACCCTCGGCTCAGCCCCGATCCTTCGTCTCATCTTTCATCTATTAGTAGCTGATAGATCAAACGGGCTGATACCGCCACGGGAGGCAGCTAAATACCCCTATACGGGGCCTATAATTTCGGCAGCCCCAGGACACCTATTGTTCCTCGACACGACTCGACCCGAGTGCACTAAACGATGTCTGGGAAGGTCTCACCACAGCTAGGTGGTAACTACCCACAATGTCTTTACTACTTACCGACTACGGGGTTACTGTAGCCGAGGGTATGGTAATCCCTGATCTCGGAGTGATGCATGTAAATTCACCTCGGCGCTTCTCGCAATCAGCGCGCCATTGAATCCGTATGGTTGTCGGAAGGAGAGCTGCCGTCTGACTCTCTCCATTGCCCATGATCTCTCGCTTCGTCTGATCGACGAGAGAGCATGCGCAATGGAGAGACGCGAAGCGAAAGAGACACCGCGCGGCGGGAAGTGAGATGACATACCCCATAACGAGCCTTCCCCCACTAACGAGTGTGTGTTGATTAGCGCATCAAAGCGATTCGTGGCGTCATCGCCGGTACCTACACCGGTAGTCTGGTTCCGGTGTCACGGGTCCCTACAGCAGGCTGGTAGCCTGGTCCCGACCAAGAGGCGCGAAATATGGTGTGATAATGGGCGCGTGCTTGAGAATCTGAAGAGGGTAGCTCCTCCCTCTCGCCATCGGGATTCATCTGGTACCCTCCCCTCTCTCCCTCCAGTCCCCTACTTGAAGCATCCCAGAGTGCTGCTATCAAGTGCGAGCAAGTGGTTTAACAGTGGATTAACAGCCGGAAATCCATGACCATTTACTCCTCGTTGATTCGTCTACGATTTTAGGGCTTTCTATCATTGGGCGTGCACTGGTTTCAATGGTAATTTAGTAGACTGACAAAGTATAGGTGCTCCCATACCATCAATGAAAACAAACCCCAACTATTCACTATTCCTGCAAATTACTCAGCGGCTACAGTCTTAGGCGCCGCGCGTAAATGACAGTCGACCTTGACGGGGTTAATCTGACAGGCACTCGGCAATTGGGTCATAAGCATTCCTCCAATTGAAGCGAGCCGCCAATAATTGATCTTATTTTAGGAGGAGTTTGAATCGGATATTTTCCCAATTCCCCCTCCCCCTTTGTGGAAGCAACCTTACCTTACCCCCCACCCCCAGTAAAATCCAAAGTGATCGATGGATCCCCAAATCAACCCGATTCGCACACCGAGATTTCTCGTTCCCGAGACCTACCTACACATTCAATTTATGCGCTGCGGCCTCTACTTATTCCGCACAGTGGGAGAGCAATAGCGGAATTCGCCCGATAAATCGTCTCTCAATTTATCATGATCTCTCACTCTATATGTCTGAACAGTCGGGATATCGCTGTTTATGATAATTTGGGTGACCTGATATATGTATTGAAAATTTTAAACTGGCAATGATTTTAACGTTCCTATGGTAGCCCCCTGATTCCGGTCCCTCCAGCTCCCACCGTACCCCCTTCGGTAGATCAATCGGGGTCAGGGCGCGCTGCGGGAGACGCAATCTCGAGCAGACCAATTTCAATTGTCTGCGTCTCTCGAATCCGCCTGCTCTCTCGCTGTCCCTAACCTGTGATTGATCGGAAAATAAGAGTAATCGAACTCTGATGAATGGAATGTGACAGTAGTGGAGAGGGGCTGCTAACGCACCCCTATCCCCACTTCTCCTCCCACTTTGCCGGATTTAAATGCAGGCTTCCTAATGTCTGGGTATGTACATGAGGTTCTCCGCTAAATCCAGAAAGTCATTGGGCTTTCCTTCTCCAATCTCGCCAGCCCTCACTTTTAGCTATCATCAATTCTCTTTTCATTCATTAGCGATCCCAGGTTGATTCATCGTTCCATTGATAAGGAATCGAGACGAGCAAGGGAGAAATAATGGAAGGGATGAGTAAAGGCGGCATTTTGGGGAAGGGGAAGAGGGGACATGGCAGGTCACTTGCATGTGATGTGTTTCTTTTTGAATTAGACACTTATATGAACATCACGAAGAACTTTCATTGTTAATTTAGAATTTTATTACTCGGTTTACTTGTTTCTATTTATTTTACTCGAAGGTCACTCGATCTGAGCCAAAACAGTATCCCAGTGCTCTACTATGCTAAAACTACTGTAAGAACATACTGTAGATATCCTGTATGCAATTGTGGATGATTTCTTCCCTCGAATCCCTCCTCTCATCCGATTAATCTCCCGATGTGCTCTTTCCGCTCACCCGAGCACGCTATCATTGTCTCCGCTCAAAGATCGATAATTAGTGGAGACTGTCAATGAGCGTGTGACCCCGTATGCACACACGCTTGTTGCACAACACTACGGTAGGATTAACCTGACTAATTTACGGCTCCTCCCGGATTAGGGATACGGTAGTTTGGAGCTGTTGCGCGGTCGATCGAGCGAGCAGATAACTGGAACCTCTGGAAAAAGTCACATCCCACTCGTATTTTCGAGATCACAAATTGTAAGACCTTTAGCTATGATAATTTATGAGTCCGTTGTTCGGGTATCTAAGAGTCGGACAATGTATGAGACGGCTCAAAAATCTTGAATCTTGATTCGCGGAAATTATGTTCTTTAGAAATCATCTCAGAATTAGACAGCTCTATGTTCTGGAACTGTTCCCCGGAATGGTCGACCGGCCAAATCCGTTAGAGTGACAGTGTTCCCTCCATAATGAAGTACAAATAGGCGGGTGGTGTCAACACCATGAATAGTCGAGGCCTGTCAACATGTCTCTCCCCCCTCCTTCTTGCATAATGACATCACACACACACAAGGTTATCTAACCGGAGGTGAACCAGTGGAACCACAGACTAATATGTGGTACCGATGATGATGGTGACACGCGATTATAGGTCAGCAACGGGCAGCCTAATTAGAGATAACCATCGGTGGGAGTAACCGGAGAGCTACAGTATCCGGGGCTCTACCGTAAAGTATACAAACAGTTTGACTAGATTCCAACTCAAACCTGAAGCCGTAGACTGATTCTCCTCGGATATTGAATCAAGCTACCGTAACCTGAGAACCGGACCAAGTGTCCGGGCGCAGGTATTGCGCTACCGGCCTTATAGCATAGTTATTATCACTTCGAGTGGACCAGACCGTCATTTTGATTCACAATTGGGCACAGGTGTCCATGCTGAATGGACAAGGCCCCTTACGGGAGTGCTCATGTCCTCACTCGTCGGTCAGAGAGACGAGAGAGCACGTGAATGGGAGAGAGTCAGACATCCGTGGATCCTGAATAGGAGTGAGTGACGCAAGATGTGTGAAGAAATTGCGTCGAATTGCGCCCTTTGGCGCGTGGGGGCAGCCAACTTCCGGATACTGTATGGGAGCATCCGGGATGCGAAGACTTTGATCTATTCCTTTGTTTATCTTGGATCTCAGAGGGAAATAAGAATGATTTCATAAGTCTAATGTCACGTGGGAAGATTTCAAAGTCTTCAAAAGTCAAGTCAGCAAGACTTATTAAGTCTTCCCAGATGTAAGTATACGATATTAGACTAATTTCCCTGTGAAACATGTAGTTTGGTCTATAAATCATACGGAAGTGAAGTTCGAATTGCAACGGATGACCTCCGAATGAGATGACAGTACATACGAGCAAGTTGACAAGTAGTAGTGTCCTCTCCATATCAACTTCTTTCCTTTGATGCGCACAGCAGGTTGTCTTTGTCTGTCCGACTCTCATCATTTCACAAACTATTTTCCCTGCTCTAACCGGCGAGATAGTGCGTGAAGTGAAGAGACCGAGGCAGATCAGGGGCGAGATAGTGTGCAAAAGGTGGAGAGCGCTTCACAAAGGAAGTTTGTGTTTATCCAATGGGCCGAATAGATCTGTTTGTGAACTTGTCATCGAGAGGGTGTGACACGATCCGCCCGATTCGGCGTGTCTCTTCATTTACCATGCTCTCTCATCGATCAGACGGATCGAGAGAACATTCCAAACGAAGAGAGCTCGACTCCAACGTGTACGAAGTTCGCAAGAGGTCACATCTCCTGAGGGGATATCGTATGCTTATAATACTCTGGAAATGGATACTGTATTCTGTTGTATATTCAGCCCTCTTGTGATGACTCAAAGCATGCCAAATCAGATGTAATTTGTACAATATCTTCCTTCCCTCGTCCCTCTTGCCCCTTTCCTTCTTTGACTTCACTCGGATGGCTCGCTAATAATTCACGTCGTTGACGACAACTGCCTCGGTCGATGAATAGGGGCCACTGATGAGGAGCAGGGGGCTGTCTAACTCTCTCCATTTCCAACGCTCTCTCGCCTTGTCTAACCAGGATAGGAATAGAAGAAGAGAAGGAGCTAGGAGATGGATGAGCGGGGCAGTGCGGTAGTACAAGTACATGAAAGCCGGCCATCTGCCCTCTAATTACCGGCTTCACTCAATATGGATACAGAGAGGTAGCAATCACAACGACTTAGTGGATAAATGGAGACAGAAGCGGCACTTAGCGAAAGATCATACAAAATGTTCTGGGAACTACCTTCCCACTTATATATTTATCATCCTTATCTAATAGTGCTGCTCAACCTTTCCTTCTCGCTAGAGTGCTCGGAAAACGCGTGTAGGTAAATTTTCCCGATCCCCTGCTGCTATTCCATCGCAGATATTCTCATCGCACAGGTGCATTCCCATTGCTCCGCGAGAGGAGGAAGAGGAGGAGGAGGACGAAAGTTATGGGGTCTCGAGCACAAAAGAATCGTCTTCCCTTAACGATTTAGATGAGCACGCACGGGAGCTGCGGGGCTATTTCCCTGATTGCGCAATCTGTTGTGCTGATATATTTATATGGGGCCGGGCCGGGGATAAGCGATTTACGACCAGGTGTGACCATGGGCAAATTTAGATAGATAGCTGTAGAGAAACTACGGGCGACGTCAACTGATAGAGTGCATGCTACCGTATCCCCCTTTTGTTTTCCCCACACTGACCCCATTCCCCGCCGCGCTCTTCTTTTGCGTGGGAAAGATAAGCGAGACGAGAGACGAGGGAAGGATGGGGGATTACGGTAGCCTTCCGGCTCTCCCTTACCCTCTCTTCCTCTCGTCTCGATACGACCTACTTATCTCCCCCCCCATTTTATGATAGGATCATCGGGTGTCTTATACCGTAATCCGCTTAGGAATCTCCCCACAGAACTTTCACCACACTACCTGGACAGTTCACACTTCGATGCAGCAAAAAAATTCAGAAAAAAGGAAAATAGTCGTGACCTACGCTCGCGATCATTGAGAAACAGCGGTTATTACCTCAAATCGAGCGCATGAGCCGATTTAATTGTCTCCTTAACGCCTGAGTGCATATTCTAATGCAAAAACTGCACGCAAAAACTCGAGAATATCCCCGAACCCGATAGACTCGCGGTCCCTCACCCCCTCCTCCCTCCCTTTCTCTAATACCGTGTAAATCAAAGGACAAATCGGCGTGAAAGGGGGGCGAAAGTCGAGATTCTAAGCCGATTTGAGCGCCGAGGTGAAAGTCGTCATAAGCGAGTTTACGCGTCGTGTGACTACCGTATTCCCCGCGTGCATCGAGGGAGGGGGACTAATCCCATTCGTCGACTGTCCATAACACTGCACCACCACCGCGACCTTGCCCGGTAAATCATAATAATACGGTGTAATTGGGAAAGTGATCGCGAGCGAGGGAGGGGGCGATTATTTAGAGAGGAGGAGGAGGAAGGATGACCGCTTACTGCTGACAGTCGAAGAGATCCAAGAGGGAAGCGAACACAAGGGGTCATCAGTCATACGGAATGGACGAGGAAGAGAGTAGTAACAGAGAAAGGGAGCTTGATCTGAAGGGAGGAGACAGAGAGGAGTGATCGGGAGTGAATGAGACAGGGGGCTGAAGGGTGGACTGACTGACTCCCTCCTTCCCTTCCCTCCTTCCATAGACGTCGTAGTCATACAAAAGAAGAAGAAGGGGGAGCGGGGAGCCGAGTGAATGAATGGAAATGAATAGAATGAAAAGGGAGGAGGAGAGGGGGGGGGGCGCCCAAGAATGGGTCGGTTGATTGAAAAGAAACAATGCCCAAGTAATGATCACCAGGACACAAGAAGGAGGAAGGCTCCGCCCAGTCGTCAGTTGTAGTGGAGGATTCCGGAGGCTGACGATGACGGTCGTGGACTCTCTCCGATTGCCACGAACTCTCTTCTCGTTTGACCAACGGCAAGAGAGCAGAGGTGAGGTTCCTTAAAGCTTCTCTGATCCACCTTGGTCTTTACCCTGGACTTGGACTTTTCACTCCCGGCTAATTCACCAGAGATCTTCGATACCTCGCCCGGGATCCCATTGCCCATTGAGATTCCACCTCCCTTCGAGCACTTTCCTCGCGCGGCGACGCGATCATTACCAGCCACTTGACCTTATATATACAGTCGTAGAATTAGGAGGACAGGTAGGGGAAGGGGAGAGATTATTACACCTCCTTGGTGCTCCTCCTATTCCCGCGCAACGACTGGTACCAGCTGAGAGGAGCTTCCGGGTTCGAGAGGCTGTCAAATGGGCGCACTTGGGCACCCACAGATGGTGCCAAGAGCCAGTTAACAGTGGCTTATCTACTGCTGTAGATTGGAGTGGATGTGAGCCTTAGAGGGCATGCGTATTTAATGCCCAAGTATTCTGATCTGCAAGTTTCGCGCACTGTGCTGACTGGTCTTCATCCCTTCCTTCCTCTCGCCTTACTCTTACTCTCAAAACAGCGCCCAATTGACCTTGATAGTGTGAATGCGAATGAGAGAGATGCCTAAACTGACTGAGAAGACCCGAGAGGCGGGGGAGGGAAGGGGATGGGATGGGGCTAGAGGAGATTGTGGCCTCGAGCCCCGCAGGCTGTCATCATCGGCGCGTAACCTTCAGAGATCCTCCGAGGATCCTCAGGGGTGCTCATCCAAGTGTTGGGTCCTGACCCTAATCCAACCCAGAAACAAGCTTCACTGATCTGTATCATTGTTTCATGCGGAGGGCTGAGAGCGAGCCTGCGCGCGCTCCGACTTATACATGCCCCGGTACACCTCGCTGGGTTCGAACAAGACATTGGGGGCCGGAACTTGGGATATAGAGGAGGAGAAGGAGAAGGAGGCAGCCGGGTATACTACCTCTTCTCTCTTGGATGAGGGAAATTGATAGGTTACTGATCGTCGGGGTTTGGCGAATATGCGGTTAACCGTCGGTCGCAATGACACAATTAGTGAGTAGATAGCTTCCGATCGCTTTTCCCCCATTCACTCCCAGTAACTTCTCCTTTTTGGCGGCGCCATGTCTCCCTCCATTCACAGAGAGAGAGGGAGGGAACCGCGCCTCCCCCTTTTCGCATGCCCCTCTGCGCTCTCCCATACTTCCCTTTCTATCGTCACTCAGTTTTCGGCCACGGAAATACTTCTTCGATCTAGCATCAACAATTTTTCGAAAATATCATTTCTCCATTTTCGAAAATAAAATCCGAGGTTTGCAAAGTTTGTTGTATCTCTGTGTGAGAGTACACTCACATCCGGGAGTGTTGCTCATCACATTAATGTCTCTCATTACTAGTACTGTTATTGCTCACACATATTACGCAAGGGGGATCCTCTCGCTCCTCTCTCCTTCTCATAATCTAGTTAATTAGATTGCAGTATAGTCAGTGCGTATGCATGTCGAGATTATTCGCGCACTCTACGCTGATTTCCCTCTCTTTCCTCGAGGTCTCTCAAGACTCGCTCTGTTATTCTGGACACCCTCTTATCTCTCCATTTATCACGAGAGCCCATGTTTCCTGTCCCCCCATTGTACTCTCAAGTCTAGATCGGGCAGCTCGGAAGCTACAACTTGCCATGTCCCTCTCCTTCCGGACTCAATGTCCCCTCGCAAGCTTTGTAGTCGCTCTTTGTCCTATTCATTAGGAGGGGCGAGGGTGGAAGGAGAAGGAGCTAAGCCATTCACACCGCCACTTTTCGTGAATCAAAGAGCCCACATTTTGTTACAGGAGAACCTTGCGAAATTGCACGGCGTCTGTGAGGTGGGCCACTGTGGCCATTCTTCAACATTTCCTCGTATCACTCTGTTGCCGGGTAGCCAGAGAGCCGGAGAAGCTGCGGCGGACCGGCAATTAGCGCGTAATGACGCCATCGCTCAGTGATTATTGCATGTACGATTCCTGATCGCGCTACCTCCTGTTCATTCCCCTCCTCTCCGTCCGTCTTTTTGCCGGACAGGCAACCTCAGGGTACTGATCTGGTCTTTTGCGCGGCTCCGGCTCTAACTTACCCCCTGTCTCTATTGCCCGCTTCAACTCTGCTTCCCTTGTTCATTGACCAGTAACCCGAGAGGGGCTCCACTTCTTTCGCTCTACCCGATTGACCAATCGACAAAGTGCGTGATCGGCCCTCTCCTTCTTCACTCGCTAGCCCTTGTCTTTGCACTTCTACCCAGAGAGCATCGACGCGAGGCAACTGTATTAACACGCGCCGGTGTGCCCCCGGGGCTGCCCATATTTGTACAGTCTCTCGTTGCCAAGAGAGTACTCACATCTCTTTCTCGCCCCGGGTGTCAGAGCTACTGGTGTCAGTTCTTGGCTTGAACTCCGATTTTGGGGTGCAATTTTAGAACTCTCGTTTGTGTTCTTTCTTGTGCCTACGTTAAATTTCCTACGACGGCGTGCCTCATTATACCGTGCAATCGGCGCGAATAGTGCACGTGGAAACTACTAGCGACAGGCTGACTAAGATCATTCGTCCTTTCCGCACGAGTAGCCTACTAGATCTGTGAGCGATCGAGGCGCCGATCTGTCTCTTCTTATCCTTCCCCTTTCCCTGTCCCGGTTCTTACGCTTGATATGGTTTACAAGGCGCTTTTTGTGTTTTGGTCCTCAATCCTATTTCTCACCTTATCTCGTAGACTAGTGAACTTGAGTCGTCTAGACATCACGCGATGAAGAAACTCTCTCTTATGGACTTATAACTCATCCTCAATGCCCTTTACGCCTATTATGTTATGTATGTGTAGCAAGAATAGACGTGAGAAACAGAGGGAGGAGGAGGAGGCGAGGTAGTGTCTGAGAGTCTATCAAACCTAACTCCCCTCTCAGTCTTATCAGTACTGAATCTCGAGGATAGTAGTGATGCAGCAGCAGAAGCCATTCGACTTCTCAATAATGGGCCTGTCGAGTCAATCGACCAATCAGTCCCACTCCATCTTCCCCTCAACCGGTATCTTCGCCAAACCGACCATCAACCATCGGGCGATCCTGCAAGGCTGGCTGGCGGGCCGCCGCAAGCTGGTGTGTCTCGTAGGACGACTTTTCCGAATCGTCGCCCCCTCGATACTTGCACTACTGTCCCGTAGGACAAGCACAAGCGATTCCATCGCGGGGAAAGGGCCCTTCCATTCTTAGATTTCGACCCTAAAGTCATAATATTTCGGGGAAAGGACTGTTTGCGCTTGCGAGGAGGTACCCGACTTTGATGGCCCTCCGCTGACATCGTATACAGGTTGTAGGCGCGAGTTTACGGTGCTGTCAATAAGATCCTTATCATCTATCACTACAGTATACCCATACTTCACCGCTATTGCTCATATATCAAATACTACCACTAGCCCCGCTGATTTGAATCCAACTCCTGGTACCTAGCCCCCGGCGGGTGCGTCTTTGAAGTGGGGACTCATCATGACACGGTCTCTCTCACTCTAACCTTTCAACTCCCGATGTCCCTTCCGACACAGTCTCTCCATCCCTCTCCCCCTCTTCCCCATTCAAACGGGGTCCTCTCCTCTCCTCCTTCCGCAGCCTATTCATAAGGCTCATCTTCTCGGCCCTCTTTTCTTGTGGAATTCCCGCCAACCGGCCAACGAACATGTCAAAAGTAATGGGAAACACACGGCACCGAGTTTGAATACTGACAGGTGGCAGTAGAAAGTTAGTCGAAGCTTCATTCCTTCGCCTTAGACCATGAGTAATTGGCCTTGTTGGAGTACCTTCTCAGCATTTCGTGCACAGGTGACTTGATCTTTGATCTTTATCCTCAGCTTTTAAGGGACGTTAGGATTGATCTTTGATCTCCCATTCATCTAATTTTCCATCTCCTCAATCCCCCGCGCTCGCGATCCATCATCTCATATTATGCCTGTCTATTTGCCTGTTTTTACCATCGAGCGAATCCTCAAACAACTGCGAAACGAACATTTCTTCATATCACGTTCCCTCTTCTCCCTTTCTCTATCTCACTCTCCGTTCTACGATCGATTTCACTGCGGGTTTCGGCCGATTGTGAGGAAAACTTGATGCAGCCAGTGACTCATCTTCATCATGACTTTGCGAAGGAATCTCTGTAGCTACATCAGACATTCCTAGCTTCATCTCGCCCAATATTCTCACTTATTCAAGTAAATGACACGCTAGAAAGCTCATAGACATGAACGTACGAGTGATCACTGTGGACTCCTCCCATCGCTGCTGTAGCCACTACTCTAGTATCTGTGCTTCCTTTCTCTCATTCTATTCTCGCCTCTCACCTTCCCAATCTCCTCTAATATGCTTCCCCTCCGCCCAGCCGCCCCGCTGTGCGAAATCTCAACGCCCCGGGAGCCATAAGCGACACACACATTATTTTCGTCGAAAGACCCCCTCGGATTACGGTAGTCCCCTTCCCTTCCCAGAGATCCCTCGCCTACCGTAACCTCCTACAATCGATAACTGCGACGACTTAGTCGAGGTCGTTAGTAGTACACGTTCTCGCATACACGAGAGCAAGAGCATCCTGCCTATCGAAGTGGGCGGAGCTTCGGGGGGACGGGGGTGGGTTGCTCGCGTCGATTGGCTGACTCCGCCCCGGGCCGAGCGGGGAGAGCGGGCGGAGGACCCCGCCTCCTCCCCCCTTCCTCTTCTTTTGAATAGCCAGCTCGCTCCAGCCTCTTGTCTGGTGATAGTAGTGAATAGAGAAGAGTTCGCGCCCCGCCATCCATTCAATGTATTGAGTAGAGTATCCCATTCTCTTTGCCGCTCCCCCTCGCTATGGTTCACAAAAGAATGCTTCCTCCTCCCCTATATGATGCCCTTGCCTATTCTATTCTTTTCTTTTCCGACAACGGCCTCTTTTCACATGCGATTCTATTCACAACTCCCTCCTCCTCCCCTTCCCCCCTATCTTCTTCCCCTTATTCATTGGCTGTCCCACCGTTGAGCATTGTCCGACCGGCAAGGCTCCTCTTCTTCGGTCGTAGTCTCCCTTCCATCCCAGTACTCCTCCGCGAGAATCCAAAGCGCAGCGATGACTGGTACTGTGTGTTGGTTACCCTTGCGATTATATCCCTCTCTCTTGGTAGTGGACACTTCTTCCAACTTTGATATACAAGCTCGACAGCCGTTCGTTGTAGACTGAACATGAAAAACCTACAAAATCCCGAAAAAACAATAACCAAGTATTTTGTTGCAGGACCCCAGCATGATGACAATGATGGATCAATCAGACATCAAACCGGAGACGTACAATGTGTGAGTATTTTTGTATTATTGTTATTATTATTATTATTTCTAATATTGTTATTAAAGTATATATTCCAATTTGATTCCACTCTTGCATCCAAATCTCATGGTAGTCTTCATGTGCAAAAGCGCCTTACTCGCTTCTCCCTAGGATCTAACATAAGACACAGCGGATTACGGTAGAAAAGCACTAGAGCAAGCAAACTTCTCCCTCGTATATCGCCTCTCTTCGTCTCTCTCTTGCTTGATCTACGCATCGCACAGCTAAAACACTCTGAGATCCACAGTATTTGAGAATCCTCAGAAGTTTGGAAAAGGAATTCACATTTCTCTTACACGGCACGTCTCTTGCCTAGCAACACACGGGTAAAGCGGGTAATGAGGGAAGATCAAAGACCGGAAGCGAGAAGATACATGCCCTCGGGCTGTGCCCAATCAACCCATTCCCCCAACCCACTTCCATGCATCCACTTCTATACATCCATCCTAAAGGGTTCCCTGGTCTAGCACCTATTGTACCAGTGAACATTGGAAGTGTCTTTGGTACCCCACCTTTGATAGTTTACCGCGTTCCCTCTAGCAGTATAATGCAACACGAGTAATGTGTGACAAGGCCAGAGGGCGAGGGATTGGAGCCAGCTTGTCTACAAGAACACCCGATTAGACAGCCTTGTAGGAATCATTGATGCACGCGCGCAACGCCTTCTCGTCGTCTTTGCCGCTCTATCAATGATTAATATTCGCTTGTTAAAATTACGACTGGAAATGAATTGTGCGATCATAGCAAAATGAATGAAATAATGTTGCAGGTACTCAGCCTTCAATTCGCTCGCGGGCTCCCATTTGATGGGCGCCGGACAAGTCAACGCTGCCGGCCACATGGCGGCCTACCAGCAGCACGTCGCTGCACAGCATCAGCAGCAGCAGCAGCACGGCGCGCACATGGCCGGACAGTCGCCGCTGGGTGGCGGCTGCGGCGACGACATGCCCGACTCGCCCGACTCAGGCATGGACGGCTGCAGCGGCGGCAAGGGCAAGGGCAAGGGCGATGACCGGTGAGCATGCATTTCATCACTTTTTTGCGTTACAATAATTTTTGGCACGGCGCCAGTGGCGCAATTTCAAATATGGGGTTTTGAGAGAATATTGCGTGTGAATGCGATGAGGGGCTAATTTCATTGCGCCAAACCTACGCCAGCTGAGGTCTGCCTATGTGAGAATTGCCAGATTTTTGCGCTGATTTTCTCTAGCAGCGAGATACCCTGCGGAACTAGGAGAGCTGTAGAAAACGAAAAAAAAATGTATGTGTGATCTTTCGATCTTTGGAAAGGGGATCAATTCCAGCTCCTGGGGGTTTCCTTTTCCAGTTCTTTCCCCTTACCCTATCCTTGTTTCGATCGCCTCGCTGGACCCTCATTAAGAGATTGACCCGGGCGTCGAAAGTACAATGGGCCAAGGGTGACTCGCAACTTTTAATCGCTCCTTGATACTAAGTCAAACGGATTGGAGGGGGGGGGGGTGGGCTGAAATCGGAGAGCACAAGGTCTCGCGACAGTTAGCTACCGGGCACATACCGCTGCCTAATTAGCCAAGCCTCATTAATTAGGGCGATACCGTATCCAAGGCAGTTGAGTAATCGACAAGGGGGAGCATATATACCACCTGCTGAGTCGATTCGGCTTCTGGCTAAAGGAGGTAAACGGGTGGGAAGTAGAAAGGCGACGAAGTCAGGAGACTCCCAGCCTCGAACCTATTGTGTCCCGGGCTTCTCTGAGCCAATTACCCACCCCATGTTCCATACCACCTTTGCCGCCCTCGGTCTTTAGTCAGACCGACGATTGAGACAGATATCCCGCGGAGTGATCGCAATTAGGGTTTCGACACTTTAATACTCTGATTCAGTACCACCTTATCTCAGAACCAAAAGATGAAATCCTAATCTGATACATGATATGGCTCGGAGAGGGACAATAGTCAGTCGCTTGTTGTATCGCCTTGTTAGACACCCTCGGGGTCCCATCCCTTCCTTCCGTGGTGGTGCAAGTTTGCGGAATAGTGGAATCGATCGATCTCTCTAGCGATGTTTGTCCTTTTCCCGAGCAAGAGTAGTCGCGGCGGGTGTCTTGTGTCTTACACGGGCGAAGGAAGGGAGGAGGGGAGGGGAGGAGCGAATCGAATCGATAGTGTGTCAAATCGAGAGTTTGAGGGGTTTTCAAGAGGGGAGAAGATCCTCCCTTCCCGCGCCCTGTGAAGGTCAAGAAGTGCATACATACACACACGTAGAACCACATCGAGTCGGGGATTACCGTAATCCGGGAGCCGGGGTTTAGAACCGGCGCGGTTAGGACTCCACGTTTCGCGCACACTTTTGCCACAGCTGGAACAGTGATGAGGGGGCTATCCGGAAGGCGGGAGTACGGTAGCTTCTTCTCTATCCCTTCCTTCTCCTCTCTCCTCCTTCTCTTCCCCCTCCTCTCCTCCCAAACTACTTCTATTCAAGCCGTTTTCCCCTTCTCCTTCTCTCTCTCTCTCATCGTGAGATGTCATCGAGAGGAAAGAGAAGGAGGCAGCGATCGTCGAACTCTCTTCGTTTCCCATGCTCTCTCGCTCGCTCTAACCGACGAGAATGCCCAGAAAAAGGGAAAAGATGAAAAGTGGAAGCCTATCACATGGGTGCACATTCGAGGAATGAATTACATCAGAATAATTAGTGGATCTTCAGGTTAGGAGTAATAACGGATGAATTAAAGGAATTAAAATGTGATTTAAATATTAAAAATATAAATTTGTACGTTTTTCGCAGTGTGAAACGACCGATGAACGCGTTTATGGTGTGGAGTCGCGGACAGCGAAGAAAGATGGCACAAGAGAATCCGAAGATGCACAATTCAGAGATTTCGAAACGGTAAAGAACTATTAGATTATCATGATGGTTTTTATACATTATTTTCTGTTTTTTTCTTTGTTTTCATAAATAATAAATTGAATATTTAAGGTTGGGTACAGAGTGGAAGCAACTTCAAGAAACGGATAAGAGGCCGTTCATCGATGAAGCAAAGCGATTGAGACAAATTCACATGAAGGTGAGATTTTTATTTTTTTTTTTCAGATTTTTTAAAAAAAATTTTCAGAGATTTTTTAGTCATTTTTTCAGTCCTTTTTTGGGTATAGATTTGAGTGTTTATTGTATCTTCATTGAGAATATCTTACAGGAGATAGAAGGCAGACATCCTTTTCTCTCTCATTTTTTTGCCAGAGTAGGTAATCGATAGCGATAAGTTGTGTGTGCTCGTGCGCCGGTGTTAGTCATTTTCGCATTGAATAGGAATGGAATTGGCGAGTCAGAGAGGAGGGAGAGAGATGATACCGTATCTCTAATCTTTTCTCTCTGCTCCCTCCTACCTCTCACTGCGCCTATGATGTCGAAAGTTGTGCTATCAGAGAATGATTGAAAAGGGATGTAGAGGTCACACTTTCTTATAAAATTTTCGGAAAAGATGCCTTTACACCCTTTCTGACATAAGAATACTGATTGTTTTGTTTTTTTTATAAGAAATGAAGCTTTTCTGTCAACTCATGTGTAGGGCTAGAACACTTGTTATTATATTCCCCGCACACACTGTCCCCTCCTCCTCCATTCAACACGCGAAAAAAGAGCGATAACACATAGACAAACCACTTCCGGAGAAGAAGAGTGAGGGAGAAACGAGCTTTTCCCATTCCATGCATCCGTACAGTGAGGGGGATCGAAAGAAGTTGATCAATCGATAAATCGATCGATCGATAGTACCTACCGTAACCGGGGCAATTTCCGTTCAGGAGCATCCCGACTACAAGTACCGGCCGCGTCGCAAGACCAAGCAAATGCAGAAGAAGGGCAATCTGCAGTTAGGACTGGGCGGATTCGCCGGAGTCGCCGATCCGCTCAAGCAACAGGTCCGCATTTTTTTTTACTATACCACGGCTCCGAACAGCCGGCAGTTACGGGTCTACATTTTCCGGCTTTCATTAGCTGTCAAAGCGATTTGGCGCGCGCGTTTTGATGAGCGAAGATCTTCTCCATTGAAGTCGCATGTGCCCTCCAGACATGTGCATTGTGTGTAGGCGCCGTTCCACCGTATGTGCTTGCGTGTGTGGTGAGGCGGCCGTGGATACTGTAGCTGGATACGGTAGCCGACATTTGGGCAATTATCGATTTTCCAGGCGTACCCGCAGATGTCGGCGGCTGCCGCGTGGCAGAACACAAACGCCAACGGCTACTCGTTCGACAACTACTCCAAGTACGGTTACAGTACCCAGATCCCTGGATACAGTAGTTTTGAGCTATCGATAACTGATTATTTCAGCATCGATATTGCCAATCTCTACCGTAATCAGTACGAGATGATGGGCAGCTTCAGCAGCTACCTGCAGCCGACCTCACAGAACGGTTAGTGTCCAGCCCGGCAAAAGATCAAGCAGACAAGCGGAGTTGAACCAGTAGTCGTAATCGTTGAACATTTAAGGCGGCGCCTCGCCCTCAACACTCACAGCGGCCGGCAACTACCTGGGCTATGGAGCGGTAAGTCACATTCTCAATATCACAATGTAACCCGATAGTATAGTCTCGGGTAATAGTAGTTGGCAAAGTGCCCAGTTCTCTCCATTACTTCACATGCATCGATTCTCGTCCGACGGGCGTAGCTTATTATCTAATTATGAGTCGGGCAGCCACCGCCGCAGTGACTTCGTCTCTCTTCGAGGCGAAATTGACGAATTATTGATGAGTCCCCCTGCCTTCCTCTGACTTGACGAGTACCTACCGTAGCCGAGTTAGAGGGAATAATTACCCTGTACCGTAGTCTATTGTGGGCGGTGATTATCAGTACCGTATTCTTAGTGTGTATGCTCTATCGAAGTTTGTGAGTGTGTGCTCTTCTCTTTCTCTGACTCTCTCCAACTCGCCTGATCTCTAGCTGTATCTAACCGGCGAGAGAGTGAGTGAAATGGGGAGAGTCGCGATTGCTTTCTCCCTTCTCTCTCTGCATCTTACTTGCGTAGCTGTACCGCGAGCTCGCCCCTGTGTTTGAGTTTCGAGGGAGGGAAGGGGGAAGCGATGGGGTGAAGTGGAGGGTTATCGGGTGTGGGAGGAACAACGAGTTGGAGGGGGATCGTTCATTCAAAATACGATGCAAAAACATACATAGTTCAAAGTCAGCTGCAGCTGTTGCTCGATTTCTTGAAATTGACCGAGTTGGTAATTGAAAAAAAAAGAAATAAAAAATAGGATTACGATTTGGTCACATTGATTAAGAGGTTAGGTTAAGCGAGCTTGTATGTACATTACAAGGAAAATAAATGATGATTATTTGCAGCCCTCCTCCTACATCTCCGCGCTCTCATCGGGCATCAAGAGCGAGGGTTCGGATCTCTCGGGCGACTCCGGGGTCTCCGAGTCCCCAGATGGCGCGCCCTTGGGAGGTCACGCCTCCCCCTCGTCCGCTTCGGTCGCGGGCGGCGTGACGTCCGCATCCGCGTCCCTAGCGCCATCATTCTCCGCCTTCTACGGACAGCACACCAAGGTAGGTGACGGTCGCGGTGATTTGAAGGCTCCGAGACAGAATCGGGAATTTTTACATAGAACCGGAAAATGCAAACCTATTTGACGGCTCCCATCCAGGCGACGGAACTGATCGATATGATCAATCTGCAGCCGGTCGTGAGCGAGAGCAGTGTGAGTTCGAAAAATATATGCTGCCTGATTTGTGTCCTTGCCCCGCTTTATTCGTGGTGGTTTTTGTGCAGGAATCGAAGTGATTTGAGTGCTGATGATCTTGTTGCTTCCTTTCATATCTCGCTGTTTTGTTGATCGGGCTGTCAGGATGATGAGATAGATTCTTCAGCTTGACAGTCCTAGTAATAAATGAGATATGAGTTGAGAAGCATCGAGATGAAGGGTCCCACTCGCACTTCTCTCCAATCTCTTGCTTCTGTTCTGGTCCCTCTGGCGCCTCCTATCCATATTTCTCGCTGCTCTGTTTTCGTGCTGGGTGGTGGCGCTGATGCTGATTTTCGATAATATTTAAATATATTTATTTATATTATATAATTTCAGGATCCGATGATGATGTACAATCCGGGCGGCTACGCGCTACAGGACATGTCGGCGCTGGCCGTAGCCGGCATGCCGCATCTGCCGTCGGTTTAATCACCGGCCCTCCCGGCCCTCCGGTTCTGGCTCCCGGCTCTGGCGCAGCAAGCAAGTCCACCATTGTTGTTCCATCACCAACTGACCTCCTCTCCCATCCCAGCCATATCAAGCCCCGTCCCTAAAGTATTCAGCCTAAACCCCTCCTACAACCCCTTACTAAAATTTACTAGAATCTCTCCACACTTGTTGCTACTACTACACAAACCATGTTGACCGACCATTTCCTTTTGAAGGCGGGTCACCAGTATAATAGCGATTATTGATTGACATAAGTTGTGTGACCTACCGTACTATACCGTACTACAGCATGCTTACTCCGCCCTTCCTACTTCAGATGATAAACCATAACCATGAGTAATAAGATAGGATAATCTCCGTTTAGATCATTTTTGTGTGTGTTTTAATATCGAGGCGTTGAAAGCTTTAAAGTTGGTTGCTCTCTTGACGCACTATTGTGGAGCTCAGTTATATGCCAAGTGTTCGTATTTACAGTATTTACCCGTCATTAAACTGTGCAGTATTACCACCACTTCTCTAGTTGTTTCTCCTTTTTCGCCTTTCATCCATTTGTTTCTTGTAAACTTCTCCTTCCAAAACAGCTCTCGGTGTGCCGTAAACTTATGATCAAGCATTTCCCGGGACTTCCCTAGTTCCGTGCCAAGCCCCGCCCCCTTTGACTTCGCCCCATGAAGTGGACACTTTTTTTATTTCCCCTTTGATACATCTGCAATGTGACTCGAACTTGTATGGTTGTTGAAATACTGAGAAAAAGATAAACCTTTTTTAGATATTTCGACTCAGAGTGATAACATTGAAGAAGCAAGATAATGCTTCAGGAACAAACAGATATAACGGACGTGAACAAATCTCAGATTATGCGCACCTTCAGATATTCCAGAATACAAGCTAAATTACCCAGTATCTTTGAACGTGTTTTCGATTTGTTATGTGGTTTCAAACCAAAGAGTCACTTGCAAAACTCTTGTTTATCGCCGTGAATACAGTTCGCTGTCTCGAATCGACACTGTTCCGGGCCATTTGTTCACGCAATTGCCGTCTTTTTATTCACTTCCACCTCAGTCGGCGCCTTCGATAGCGCTTCGGACTTTGGCTTATCCGAGTGCAGAGACTTCTTCGAGTCGATTCCTAGAATTAATTTCAGGTTTTATCATTTTATCTAAACGTTGGATAGGCACAAAAGATTATCAAAGCCGAAAGCTCGTAGAATTGTTAAAGGCGCGATATATCGCACTAGAACAATAATAAATCAGTAGTCGATCACAATTCACGGATACAGTATCCTACCCTTCTTTCCTCCTCCTCCTCCTCCTCCGGCCATCGGGTCACTGAAGGGCTCGCCCGGCTTGGGCTGTGGCACCGCCGGCCCATAGTCCGTCGGGCACTCCTACAGGAGGGAGTACGGTAGATTACGGTAGGTACGGTAGGACAATTCTATTGACAAGAGTTCTTGGAGGTACGGTAGGTTATGCGATTAAGATACTTTCAAGGACGGTAGGAGGGGAACGGTACACTAAGGTGGTTACGGTACGCTTAGGTTACGGTAACTCACATCGACGGATTCATCATCCTTCTGCGGTCGCTCCAGCCCCGCCTCAATCGCGTCATTCCACGCCTTCTCCTTCTCGAATTTTGACTCGACCGCGCTCAGCCTGAAGAATACGTCATCTAATAAAAATCACGACATTGAATACTGTGGTTACTCAGTATTATTTGATATTGAATTTCTCTCAAGCAGAATGCATGTAATAGGCTCCATAATGCTTGTTCAGCTACAGCACTCTCAAGAAAATAATGGAGCAATAATGTATGTAAATAGTAGGCTCAGCTCAGCTGTTCTCAAAGTACCATTCACCCACTTTCTGACTGGATTGACAGGTGGAAGGGCGGCGGTGCCGGGAGGGGGCGACACGACATCGGGCGCCTTCGTGGACGATGAGGCCGTCGGAGTGGGCGGAGACGGAGTGGCGAGAGGGAGGGCCGCCTGAGATGGGGAGGGTACGGTAGGATTACGGTAGGGTACGGTAGGGTTACGGTAGGGTGGCAGGTTCAGCGGCCCAACCTCACTGTTTTTCACGCACCATTTATGCAGGATATGACGGTCAACCCCCCAATCCGAGCATGTTCTTGACTACGGTAGTAAAGTAGGATGAGGAGTACGGTGGGGGGTACGGTATCTGTAATGATTGTTTAGCTCACCGCGGTCGGAATCGGCTTCTTCTTCTTGCACAGCAGCAGGGCAAGCGATGAGGCGGCTGCAACGACGGGATACCGTATCCGAGAAGTACGATATTGGATCGATAATGGTCTCCGGTATACGGTAGCACTACGGTAATTGATCGTCTGGTTACGGTAACTAACCGATCGCGGCCAGCAGCTGCAGCAGGGCAGCGATCATTCTAGTGGGGGCGAGCTCGGACCGACTGAGTGGCGCGATGGAAGAGGGGAGAAATGAGGAGTGACAATGGAGTGAAATCGTGTTGTTTTCCTATTGTGATATTACAAAACAAAATGTAAATTGCTTTATTGGCAATGAACGTAAAAGAATTGTTGCTGAGTATTCCTGAATTGGAATGTGGACGTAAAGACTAAAAATCAGTCGAAAAGGGCGACAACGACGAATTTCTTCTCATCATGAGCGTATCCTGAAGAGAGGCCGGTGACCGAGAGAGAATCGTCTCTGGTCGGGTCGAAGCGAGGGGAGGAAGTCTGTAATTTGTGATGATTCAGACGCCACGAGAGTCCTCGTAGGCATCAACTTGCCCTTAGACATAGTTATGGGAAATTCCTTTTAGATAAACAAATATTTGAAGGTTTTCGGTGAATATAGGACCGGGAAATCTTCCAGGAAATGGCCAGAAATCTATAGAGCCGAAAATACTATAGAGCCGGGAAAATGCCGGTAATTTATAGAGCCGGGAAATAGCTCACAGTCGGCGGGCCGTAGTGCGTCCACAGATCGGCGATGGCCGAGTGAAGTCGGTCGCCTTTCCACAGGGAGAGACGACGGGAAGGATGGGCCGACCTGCAAGAGAATTTATTGAATACTTGGTCTCCATTTCGCACACACTAGAAATGTGTTGACTATCTATAGTAGATACAGTTCGGCCGATAGGTGAGGATGCTGAAAGTGTACAACTCGTACTTCGAATTCTACTATCGAAATAACGCTCAGAAATGATTCTTTGGCCGTTTTGCAGATCGTTGAAGCGATCAATACCCATACCGTAGTTCCCCATCTCGACAAATCTCCCGAATGAGTAGGTCGGCCTCACGCATCAGAGCACAGTCGACGACAAGTGGGCTGAAAGAGGTCAAATTGAAAGAACAGTTTTATGCTGCAAAAAGATGGCTATCATTTTTGAAATAGGCAATGATTGAAACAAAACGTACCGCAGTCCCTTCATAGTTCGCAGATCGTTCAGTCGATTGAGCACAAGGATTAGCTCGGTTGAGAGACCCTCGGACTGTCTGAAACGAGTTGTTGAGGAGAAACAACTACGATTAGGATACTCTTCTCGGAATTTAATTGGATTAGAATTCCGATAGAGTTCCATTATCTCATCATTCTTCAGACGCTCTCACAACCAAAGCAGCCAAAACTCTTTGTTCTTCTTATTGGAATTCCGGAACCAATTCCATGAAGAGAATATTTGCATTTATTCAATTACCTGACAAGATGGCTCTGCTTGCAAACACTTCCCCTCGCGGACCAGTCATCACCGTAGATTGTAGAATTACTGTAGAGTTGGGCCGGATCTGTGATTGTTTGTTCGTTATTTATTTATCTAATGCCTTCAGATAAGAGTTCTTGGCAACGCTATCTGAGATAAAGAAAACGTAGTAGGACCGTTGTGTTCGATCTGGAAATGACTATTCCCCCAGAAAACGTACCAATGTAGATGGCCTCTTCCTCCCTCGGAGGTGGTGCGGCACGTGACTCTGTCCGTTCATTTCTCCTCCACTCGTTCCTGAAGGAACCTGGTTTATGAATGTTTCTTTTGGTATTAGGTTCGACCGTTTAGAAAAAAACCGCAAGAGAATCTACTAGATATGTAATTTCAAGACCTATTATCAATATCCTCTCGGAATGTTGCCCTTGTCTCCGATCGACGAACATCGTCCGTGTTGTAGTTGCGATTTATGGGCACGTTGCGGACCTGAGACAATTCGAGAATTCTTCGATATCCTCAGATTAAAATCAAATCAGGGAACTGTAGGATTCTATACTAGGCAGGAATGTGATTGTAAAGTTTTAAAAAAAAACTAGGTTGTTTTCAGGGCGAAATAGAATCATTTAGTCATTCCATACCATAGTTCGAAATACGAGTAATCGTCTCTTCATTTCACGCGCTTTCTTACCGGTCAGAGAGGCAATAGAGTGTGCGAAATGAAGAGACGGTGACCCGTATTCCGCATTCTACCAGATACCTCGGGTGACCTCCGTCTCCTCTCCGGCGAGAACTCCTCCGTCCGACTGAACATCTCCTCTCTGATGATGGTCTCGCTGCGAGGACGACGATAGGGAGACCGATGACGGTCTGGAATTGAGAATGACTAGGGTTCTCTTCTTGGAATTTAATCGGATTACAAGATTACGGGTATAAAACTCATTGTTCTTCACATTGGAATTCCGGCATCAATTCCATCAAGAGAGGACTGACGACTAAACCATTCTGCCTAGATACTGAATTTTACCCGCACGTAATTGGTAAATTTATTGGCTGCTTGCAATAGAGTGCATTAGATTCATGATCAGCCTAGATATTTACTTTTTCGTGAAAAAAATTATATTGTTTCTAAATCTCACCCATAACCGGGGTCTCCTGTCTCCTCCTCTGTCCGGGCGACACGGCCACGACATCATGTTGCATTCCGTAGTGGTCGTCGCCGTAGAAGATATTTCGCTGCAACCTCCTTTTTATTAAGTTTTCAAGCGTGTATTTGATCGTATTCTCCTTATCAATTTTCATCTTTTTTTGGGTTTGTGTCAAATTATGTGCTTATAAATAGGGCTAACAGGGTGACGAATTCGTCTCTCCATTCCGCGTGCTCTCTCGCATCTCTGACCGGTGAGAGAGCAGGCGGAATGAAGAGGAGTAGTACATAATCAATCTAACCGAATGGCTGGTGGACAGGAGTAGTCCATCGGGGGTTCTCCTCTCTGTCGTCGTTTCCACTACTGTGTGCTTCCCTCGAGGGCGACGATTGGGATGGCCGAAGAAGCCGGCTGAAACATCAATATTGTTATATCAGGTTTTTTTTCCAGTTGCACCCTCTCATAGCATAGCATTCCACACCAACAGAAAAGGATTGTAGTCGAACTACAAACGTGCACTAAGAAATGTTTCTGAAATTTATTGCGAATCATAAACCAAGTGGCTCTTCGAAACTCTAAATTGCATTGACATGGTTGCGATTGGATAATGAGACTGAAGGAAGATAAGTAGAAATATAACTGACCGAAGCTCATCGATTCCGAAGATAAAGCGAAAGAAGGAAGTGCCTGGCGGCTATGTGTGATGATTGTGAAGGAAGAAGGAGGAATAGACGAGCACCATTTTGATTCCACTTTTGCCAGTCAGACAATCGATAGAGCACGGGAAACCAGGAGAGACTGATCGCTTTCTAACAGCAATGTTTGAGTTGTGGGAGGAGGGAAGATTCAATGCGAGTGTGGCTTTGTGTAGTTGAGTCATGGTTGTGATTGCACTATCACAGACGATTGGAAAGACGGAAGAAAGTTAGTCGATCAAGCTTCTTGAGAACTCATTCACGTTCGAATTGCAAAGGTTCTCTGAATATTGTGATACGTTCTCAGGCCACATATGAAACATTTTTTTGCTCCTCATGACATCATTTTAACTTCAAACGAAAAGACTAATATTTTCCTACAGCCCATTCCAATTCTTCCTTTTCTTTCCTCAGCTGCAAGCTTCGCTCCATCTTCCACTACACAATCAGACGAACAATCACATGGTCTTTCGTCATGTCTTTCGTTTCTCTCACCGACGAGAGACAATGCGAACTGAAGAGAGTATTTCTCTATCCTGACGAGAGATCGCGTGTGAAGAAGAGAATGCAGACGGTCAGAGGGCGGTCATTCGCAACAACAACAACAACACGCGCACTCTGCTTACTCCCTAAGGCCCTCGAGGGGATTGAAGGACCGCCTGGTTTCCGCCACTTGCCACCATTGATTCCCGATTTCCTTCGTTTGGGAAGGCTTAGTTAGAATCCTCAGCAGTTTCGTTTGGCATCTGTTTGACAATCTGCTATGTAATTATGGGCGCATTTCTGCTGCAACAAGTCGGCTATACCGATGGAGTATTTGATTCCATTACGACTGTAGAATTGCACATTTCTACCGCTTGCTTGATCTACTGTTGAACCTTCATCATCATCCTATTTTGACAAATTTCGGGGATCCCCGTGCAAATCTCGTTTCTGTGCTAGCCTCGTGACTGCATGCAACTCCTCTCGCGAGGCATCGCATAATTATGGACCCATACAACCGGAAGGAATCGGGGACATTTCTCGGACTCTCCTCACTTCCCGTGCTCTCTCGCTCAGCATGACCGGCGAGAGAGCACGCTGAATGGACAGGCATACTCGCCACAGTGAGTAGATGTGTGCTCTTTTAGGGGCAATACTCTCACCATTTCGCCACATCTCTAGTGTTATAGGTCTAATGAGACACCAAGGGCACTCGGCCAGTTCACATCTCCCGGTTAGGGACACCCCCCCCCCTTCCTCCCTTCACTCGTCCACACTCACTCATTCTTACTACACAGCATCTGTTTGGGTTCCGCTCTAGTCGTCTGTGCTCTCTCACTTTCCCATAGTCTCTCGCCCTGTCGTCGTCTGCGTCTCTTGTTTAGATGTGATCTCTCACTCTGCAAAGGAGCACTTCTGGTTACGCGAATTGTTGTTCTCAAAATTGACAGTAGCTTAGCTTGGAAGACCAGCCGGGTTTCGCTTACTTTGTTTGCCTATTTTCTGGTGCGTTTTGTTCTCAGCACCCCCCCCCCTTTCGGCCCTTTCGGCCCTTTCCATCTCATTCTCTTAACACTTCTATCTATTGTCTCAAGTGCGCACCCTCTTACCTGATTTGCTTCTTTCCCCGTAATTTTTGATTCAACAAGAGTTTCGAAATTCGATTTCAAAACCGCCATTTCAGGCAATGTGTCTGCTCCTGCACCTGGCTGTGGCCGTGCCTCTTCTGGTCTCAGCCCTCCCGATCCCCCGACTGACATGTGACTGCGTATACAAGATGCAGGTAATAGGTTGATCTTTTCTTCATTTCACATACTCAATGCCGAGAGTAGGCACAGAGTGAAGAGATGAGTGCATGTATCTACGTATATTTCGAATTTGCCCGAAATGGAATTGTAAAGTAGAGTTGGCAATTCGGGTTAAACTGTCTGCAACAACGAAAAGGCCACGAGAGGGTCGCGGTCCGCTATTATCCCTTATTATCATTCAATGAAAGTGTGTCAATTGCAGATATTCGCTCATGGATTACTCGGACTGATCCTAACCGTGTGGCCATCGTGTCTGCTAGCCTGGACGGTTCGTTTTAGCTTTTGAAATCTCTTCTCGTTTCTTTGTTTTACGCGCGCTCTTATGCACAGTTTTATTATTTGTATAGTCCTTGATCAATTATTTCGCAAACTGAATACGCCATTTAGCAAGTCAGCACTAGGGAGTTGTAAACAAATGCTGAGAAATTCCAGAGTTGACTGACATGTGGGGTCAGATTTCGTTCACTAACGAGTTTTCTTTCGCTGACGTACGGGGGCTAGCACTGAAGAAATAAACAAAATCTTTTTAAAAATAATAATTTGATTTAAAAAAAAATTTCAGGTCGAAGGTGACTTCCACGAGCTGCATTCGTTCATGCAAAGCTATGTCGGCGTATTTCATGTACGGTTTAGACTTGAGTTGATCTTTGATCTTTTAAAATAATAATAAAATATTTCCAGCTCGCCATCGCCGCCTCGATCTTCCACCATGGACCCGGCAAGCAAGGTCAATATTCGAGAATCACTCATATCAAATTACCAAACACTGCCATTTGTAGACATTCTTTGAATACTATTTCGAGCAAAATAGGTAGTCGACAAAAGATCCAAAAATGGATCACAGAAAAATAAATTGCACAAAAAAAAACAGATGAATTCAGGTCGTTCCTTCATCTTCGCTCGTCTTCTCTCTGCCTTTTTCTGTCTCTTCACTCGTCTCTTCGCCGCCTATCATCTATCGGAGAAGAGCACGAGGGGACTGCTCATTTCGGCGGAGGTCATCTTTGATCTTTGATCTTTCCCCAAATGATGGGTGTTTACAGTCATTTGCTTTATCAGCTGCCAAACATGAATAGCGTATTGCAGTGGACGTGATCTTTGACCTTTATCTTTTCTTCAATTAATTTTAATAATGCATTGTTTTTAAATTAGTGTTCGCCTTTCGGGAAACAGAGAATCCCGCTCACAATGACCTCGTTCCGAAATTGGCCAATAAATGTTGAATGGGGAATAGATAATTGGAAGCGAAATGTCGTTCATTCAGAATGGGACTTCTGTTCAGATACATCTTACAAAAATAAAAATAAAAATTGATAATTTCAGTTCGTTACCTCCTCGCTGATCTTGGACGGAGCTTGGCTTGCTGCGGAGATTGCTCGATTCATCCGTGAAGTGGGGCGTTGATCTTTGATCTTTCAGCTCGAAATCTCATGATTTTTCAAGTTTCAAAAAATTTCAAGTTGCTGTCTACTTATGCTGAGATAAAAATGCGGGAATTTACGTCTCTTCTCCTTGAATTTTTTCACAACATTGAATTCAGGAGGAAACATCGGACGAACGCCTTACTGCTCTATGCGCAGAGACTACGAGATACGCTGAGGTAGCAATGATCTCTCGAAAGATCAAAGATCAAAGACCAGAGATCAAAGATCACTCTCTCAGGGCAAGACCTCACCCTACCTCACGAACGCTCTCTATGCCGATGCAGCTATGGCGTTCTGCTACGCCCTCTTCCACTTTGCCTTCCCGCAGAACATTCTCAAGCTGGTGGTGAGTGATCTTTGATCTTTGGACCTTGATCTTTGATCCCTGTTCCAGATCAAGCCCAGCCTCGACCTCGACTCGCACCACTACATGTGGTGTCGCGTGTTCGGTGCGCTATGGTGAGTGGGCGAAAATCGTTGACCGAACACCTTGGAAAAAATACGTCGGGAATACATTGTCGATACTGCGGAATTCAAAGAGTAAAGATCAAAGATCGCTCTCGCAGGCTCACACCAGCCGTCGGATCCCTCATTGCCGTTCACGCTCCGCCCGCCTTCCAGCTCACCCATCTGCTCCAGAGACTTGTCGTCAGTTCAAAGATCATTATGGTTGAGCGGGATTCGGTAAATCTATCGATAGCAATATAAATTGGAAAATCGACGCGTTACAGTATAGATAATTCTTATTTATACGGTATCTCAATAGATAGTCTTTATACGCCATAGAAAATCGGTTGATCAGTGATAGTCCAATGCTAGATTATTGATATATTACTGTAATCACGTTCGAATACAGTAAATCGACAACTTGCAGGTGCAAGTGGGTATTTTCGTCCTTCACATCTACGGCCACTGGATAATCAACGTTTTCTCGCCCAATCACATCACTGGTACGGTAATTGATCTTTGACATTTGATCTTTGATCTCTGATCTTTGCTCTTCAGCATTCATGATCGCTGGATTCTTCATGTCATTCCACATCTCGACCTTCTACAGATACAAGAGGGTGTTCGCAGCTGAGGTCAGTTATACAAACAAATATAACAATAACGTAAAAAGTGCACAAATAGTTAGTCTTTCATAATAATAGTTTGGAGTGAAATTTTTAAATAATCAATTTACTTGCAGCCGAAGTCCAACATCTCAGCCCGAGTGGAAATCAAGAAAATGAGATAAATGCTGAATAATCAATAACTCTTCAAGATAATCACTACAAGAGTGTACACTGCCAACCCAGACTATTGCATTAATCCTACGCTGTCTTTGACCTACCTCATGAATAAAGCCATTCCATACCATAGGTAGCATGGTACACAATTCTCATCATCCATTTTATCGATGAATTCGACAAATTACAAAAAAAATTATTCTGCTCAAGACATCAAGTGTACAAGAAAGTCGAACCCTTCCGCTGGCTTTTAAAATCAAATGTTAACAACCACTTTCCAGCCACCGGGTAAATAGCTTCTACACCGTAGGAATCATCAGATGAAAAGTCTGGATGCCTCAATCGCTCACTGTAAATAGCCATCCGACTTAGATGGCTATATATAACTGATTCATATGCCCAGTTAAATACGAAGTCACTGACATATTTCTCAATCAACAATTTAAAAAAAAATTAGTTTTAAAAGGTCAGTTCGTGATAGATTCGTTAGAAATATTTCGTTTCGGTCATTGCTGTTAACAACTACCCGCTAAATGGAGTGTCAGGCAACTTTTCAGTTGGCGATTGGTTGATCTCTGTGCGAGTTATCGATCGTTTTCGCACTTTTAATATTAAATTATTTTTAAATTTAATTGCATTTTATCGTTTCATTTTACAGAATGAGCGACGCGCAAGCTCAATCCGAAGAGCTGGAGGTAATCGAGGCAATTTACCCAAACTACTTCAACCTCATGGAAGTCAACAAGGTATCCCTTCCACAATTTTGCTAGTTCGTTATCACTTTTAGCTAGATCAGTTTTATACTGGGCACTTATTATTTCACGTATCAGACTACCCTCTCCCATTAAATATTGAATAATATAGGTCTCTCTCCGGTTTGACGACAAGATTCGACTGGATGTCGTACTTCCTCCTGACTACCCCTCACAGTGAGCTATTTCATCGATTAATACGGGGGACCTATGATGCTTAACTTGATTTCGAGCATTGCTTCTTGTTGTTAACCTCGTTTTAACCGTTAAAACTGTTCAGAAGTCCGCCAAAGTACACGCTAAGCTGCCCGCAACTCCTCATCGGACAGAGGAACCGCCTGAGCGCGCAGCTTGATGGTCAGTCTTAAATTTACTAGCCCGATGACGTTTTGTTTCTCACCTGGTGGTCCGTAATTGTGATCCTAGCATCCCGCCCTGATGCCAATGTCCTTGACACACTTCTCAGGTTGATTGGTGATCACATGGGCATTTGTTGTTGGATATCGAAAGTGAAAAACAACAAAATCAGGCCGAGAAGTCTAGTTTTAAATTACAATGTAACCACACATGAATAATTTGATTTTAAAATATTCAAATAACATTCAGAATCGTACCTCGAGAACATCGGCTCGCCCATTCTCTACGCGTGGATCATGGTAATCACGGAGTTCCTGCAGGAATTGGAGCAAGACCCGGCCGCTGAGTCCTCGTTTGACGTCAGTTCAAATTTTCAATTCATGCCATTTGTTGGGAATTTTTCTATAGAAGCGTAGGTTCATCGATAGGGATTCTTTATACTTGCTTCTGTTGTGAATGTTCCTTCCGATAGGTGTTTTAATTAATGTAATAATTAAATTTATAGTTATCACTTAATTATACTCAACGCCACCAAGCTTGATTTTCTCCTGTTCACTGTAAAATTCCTTTGATTGCGGACGTAACTTTTCCTTCTTTTATTCAATAATTGCAGACGTCACCGGATTCACTCGAAGACACGTCGTTCTCGTCGATTCCCGATGAGATCGCCGTCGAGCGACCGTCGACAACTGACTGCCCGCGCATCCTCACGGGTATGGTAGTTAGAAATACCTCCAAATATCGGCACTTCTTTACTTTAGTGCCCAAAGGCCACACTCTGACTAGTGGTTTGTGAGAAATGAGACTTGATTTGTGAGAAATGCGACATAAAATAATCTTCTACCTTTGGGAACTAAAGTAAAAAAGTTCCCAAATATCCGAGACACACGATACCATTTCCGTGGATGTTTCCATTGAACGCTCTTACAATTTAACGAAAATGTTCCTCTTTTAACAAAGGAAGCAATAGTTATATTCAACGCTTGAATTCAGGTGAGATCTTCTCGGACCGCAAGAGCACCTTCCAAGCACACATCGCGCGTGTCAACTCGAGGGAGGAGGTGTGAATTTACTTTAATGGTTATTTTTTTCCTAAAAATTTATTGAAATTTTTTCCATCTTAGTATTGATTGGATTGAATTTATGGCTCATCACTAATTAGAGCTTCAGCTTAAGTGAATGTTAGTGAATGTTTTAAATTCATTATGTTAATGTAAATTTTATATCTATATTCTCGTACAGGTGCAACGCGTGCTTGCCGACCTGAAGAGCAACAACAAAATCGCACGCGCCACACACAACATCTATGCGTATCGAGTGCGGGCGGAGAAGGATGGACAGAACTTCCAGTGAGTTACGGTAGCGGGTTACGGTAGATTACTCTTATCGATTCTTGGTACAATTACTGGGTAATGGTTAAAGGAAAGCTTATAGATTTTGTTTATATACTGTAGCTAGATGAAATTGGAAGGTTGAACTTTGTAGATTGTAAAATATTTTCTTCAGCACGTAACCTGATGTTCACGGTATGGTGGTTAATATTCTGCATATTGTTCACTCGCAGCTTGATGCTGAGCTTTTTTGCTATACTAACACATACATCGGTACTATGTCGAATGAGAACCAAATTGTCAGGGTGTTCTAAACATCACCAACGGAAGAAAACATTTGTCAGTTCTCATCCAACGCCCATGGATCTAGTGAACCGAAATTGAAAATAATGTGTATTCAATCTCGTTTCACTATGACCTACCAGTGCTTTAGTGTAGTTGCTACGAGTACTGTAGAAAAATCGATATCGATCGATCGACTACAGTAACCTCAAGTTTTCCGCTCAGGATGGACGACAGTTTCGACGACGGAGAGCACGGCGCGTCGCCCAAGATGATGCAGATACTGCAGACGATGAAGGCGAACGGGCTGATTGTCGTCGTGTCGAGGTACGGTAATCCCACACTACGATCCGCAATCGACGACTAGTTTTATCTAATCGATACAGTGTTCATGCGATTCTCACTACCAATCGGATACCAAAAATATATTGTTTGTTGAATCTGATAATAGTGGTAGTTCTAAATGTAAAATAGATAGTGAACTGCTGAAAATTAGAAAATGCTGAATGTGAGTTCTGACCTGCCGAGTTGTTACAGTTACCCGGTCTGTTGCAGGTGGTACGGTGGGATCCACTTGGGACCGGATCGATTCCGCATTATCAACAACCTTACACGGGAAATCGTCACGCAAAACCCGGATTGTTGGTTCGCGGATTAATGATGTTTCACGTTTTCCTTTTTATGTAGTTTTGAATACATTAATAATGTTCTAACTAGATTTTCAGTAGGCTTCCAGTCCAATTTTTGTCATATGTCTTTCCCCGATATCTGCATTGCCCCTCGCTAGTTTGAATTGTTCAGGAACTATCCTTGATTCGTTAGTACAAATTGTATCCTCATCCCAGAGCACTTTGTGGCCTATTTCCAGAACAAATTAGTCGGTAATAATACCACCCCGGGTTATCTCCTCGTTTCAGTGATTTGTTTTTTTTCTCTGCTAAATTAAGTCCATAAAATGTGTTTTCGTTTGAAATTATGTTTCACAACAGTTTGAAGTCAACACAAACATCACAGATTTCTGCTTATCACTCTTTTTCACTGTCGCTCTCCCCATTTCAATCACTGTCTCGGATCCCTAGATCTAAATCCCCGAGAAATTTCAGTGTCTCTTCATTTCGCCTTATCTCTCGTCAGTCAGAGACACGAGAGGGTAGGGCGAAATGAGAGAGTCTGATCGAAATCTCTTGCATGTCCTTCGCCCCCTCTCGTGATAGAGAGACGTAAAAGTGAGAGTGAATGATCAGCAGAGACGGTCAGAGAGGGGCGAGAGAGCGTGTGAAACGAGGAGAGTACGACATGTTAGTGGAATTGATTAGTATGCAAGTGACCATTGCAAACTGACGAGCACTCCTTACTCGCTCCACTATTTCCCTCGACTCTGATCCTTTGTGACACGCTTAACTCGAGTAGAGTTGAGTCACAATGCAACGTTTGCTCAGTTCCGCGCGGAATTTCGTTTTGTTATGTGCGGAGTTCGAAATACTTCATCGTCTCTTCATTTGACGCAGTCTCTCATTTCTATGGCCCATGAAAGACAAGTTGTGTGCCTTATTGTCTCTTCATTTTGCCTAATTTCTCGCTAGTCAGAGACGCGAGAGAGTATGGCGAAATGACAGAGTCATAAGATTGATTCGTAATCCGATCGCATAGATTCATCATTCATCCCGGAATTCTGACATTCATCCTTCTTTTCATTCTGCGCACCTTACTCAACTCGCACAATTTTCTATTTAGAAAGCACCATCTCAACTGATCTTACAAATTTCATCTATTCGTGTATACTATTTTCTCTTCTTCAACTATGTAATTTCTTGCAACTTCGAAACAATAATACATCCAGTCGTCTACTTTAATTTCAACAGCCATCCAACTAATCTTTGGAATTTTCTCTCTGCATTTTCTGCAAAATTTCCCGAAAAATAGCAGAAGGATTTACAGCAGTAATCAATGGCTCTCCCAGTCAGCATGGAAGACTTGGAACTGTTTCCGAAAGTGGCGAAATCGCTCGATCTGACCCCCGGCACGACCTACGATCCCGCAGCGATCAAAGAGGTACGGTAGCTTGTCAGGTTACTGTCATCGATTATGTTGATGCACTTGAACTGCTGCCAAATTTATTCACTACAGCAAATTGCTAGAAAATTATTCTTTTCATTCTTAGTTGTTGCCTGATAACAGAAAAGGGAAATTTGAAACTTCTCAGTTGTGAAATGGCTCAGAAAATTCGTCGAGTGTGCCTAATAGATAATCGATTCGTAGTATACACACGTGTTCTTAGAAAGGGGAGACGCAAACAAGATTATATCAAGACACGCGGGAAGCGGGAAAGAAAAGAGCAGCGCAAAACGGGAATGATAGGGCACAAGTGGTTTGAACAATGCGTCACCAATCTGACGCTCTGAGAATGCATGATTGTGTCATTGCTTTGTCAACAATTTGCAAAAGTAACGTTATTCCATGAATATCGTTTACATCTATCGCCGGTCAGACATATAGCAAGTGAGCAAATTGCGAATTGCGATAGTCAGACATCGATTTCAGATGCTAACTTCGCTCACGCCCCTCTGGTGGTCACGACTCCTCATCTCCACCAGAGGATTCACCATCAATCTGCTACCCGGTGGGTGGAGTGATCTTTGAATACACCCCTCAAATCACACACCAGCTTTCCACAAATATCGGAAACCAAAGTCAATCTGGTCAACCTTCCAAAGATCAAAGATCAGTTTTCCTTCAGCCAACGACGACATGACACTATTCACGGTTGACGACGCGTTCACTGTCATGCACGCCCGTCTGGTAGCCCAACCGACGGCCCCGGATAGCGACGAGCGACGGGCTGAGAGGGAGAAGGTACGAAGTTGATCTTTCATTTCTGAGAAATCATGTTGTTGGCAAAAAAACACACAGCTCTGTCTGTCATGTTTTCAGACTCAATGTAGACGAAATAGCCTCTAGGTTACTGTTAGTCGCCATGGAATGAAGACGATCTTTTATAGTTTGATCTTTAATCTCTGTAATTCGCAGTTCATCTCGCACATCTACACGATCGTCGGCTTCCCCTCCGTGGCCACGGTGCTGGCCGAGTTGGCGCGAGGAGGAGGCGCCAACTCTGGTATGATTATTCTGTTAGTATGCATACTTTCTGTACTTACAGTTGTTAAATACCATTCAGTAAAAAAAACTTAAAAAGCGGTAGATGGATCAGTGCTAAACTATGGGAGCGCGCAAAACGTCGAAGAAAACGAATTTTCAAACCTTTTCATCCACACCATGCCGCTGAAAGGGAATTTACATCAGCAATGAGATGCCCACACTATGGCAAGGCTGGAGAGCATCGAAAACAATTCGATGATCCCTCTCTCAGAAAACGTCTCGCCCTTCGTGCATTCGACTGCGGGCGAAGCGTTCAGCACCGTGTTCGGAGCGCCCAACGAGGCCACCTACCGCATCGCTGATGGACAGGTTTGATCTTTGATCTTTGCAGTTTGTACTCTGATCTTTGATCTTTGCAGTTTGTACTCTGATCTTTGATCTCTTCATTTCCAGAAGCACGCTTATCTCGTCTTCTCGCGCATTCTCTCGCTGCTGCAAGCGCGCTGGGCGAGCGAGAAGGTTCCTTACTTTGATCTTTGTATTTTGTATCTAGTTTGTAGTTTGATATTTAATCTTTCCAATTTGATCTTTGATCTCTGGCAGGGCAAGAAGAAGATTCGCTTCGAGACGGATCCGGAATGGCAGCCGGACAATCGGGTGGTGCTGTTCGAGGAGTTCGGTCGGGGTAATCGAGTGGTGATCTTTGATCTTTGGCAGATTCTTTTGGCGAAAAATATGTAGAAATGCTGACTGGACTCTTTCGGCCCTTTTGAGTAAAATGTCTCTATGTAGAGAGGAGCGAGTGAGAGCAGCATTTCACAGTCTAATATCCGGCCCTGGAAATATCCCGGCTCTAATTCCCGGCTGTGCAGGCAATCGCACGTGGGTGCTGCTCGACTTCGACCGCCACATTCTGCGCTTCTGGCGGCCACGCGGCGCCGCAATCATCTTCGGTAAGAGCCGGAATCTGGCATTTCCCTATTTCCCGGCTTTCATTCCCGGCTCCGGTTGGGACTGAAAGCCGGAAAGTAGGAAGCTGTTCGAGCGATGACGGCTTCGGCGCTATAGCCGGGAATGAAAGCCGCGAAATAGAAAAAAACAATTAGGAAATGAACCGTTTCCTACAGGCGATCGCTTCGTGGAGAAGAAGCAGCGGGAAGGTCTGAGGCTGTGCGACGTATGCGGAATGCTCGAGCAGGTTTGGACTTGATCTTTGATCTTTGGATATTGATATTTGATTTTTATTTTTGATCTTTCCAGGGCCGAGATCAGTTCAAGGCGCTTGCGGGCTTCGTGCTGTGCTCGCCGGAATGCGCGCAGGAGGCGGCAGCGACCGTGAAATAAAGGAAGAGAACCGGGAAATCAGAGAACCGTCGAATGGTCACTGGATCGTGATGATTGTACATAACTGGCATAAATGTGTATTTATTACTACTATCTATGTGATTATTTGCAAGAAAAAGAATGCGTATAATTAGAAAATGAAGTTGAAATCCCACATTAGATCGAACATCAATTGCACCCCGCTCCTTCTCATACATCAGATACAGTAGGCAGAGCGTGTACTCTCTCATTTTGCCACACTCTCTCGTCTAGAATATTGCACTTGAACGTTTTGTTGGCACACCAGACTAGAGCGAGTATGAAGGCAATCTCTCCTCATCCTACGTACTCTCACGTTTTCTAAGCGATCAGAGAGCTTTTCTCTACAGATGCTGCTAGCCTATCAGAAGAAGCTACAGTCCAGCTTGATTCCCCCGTGAAAACAATCCGTCCCGGCCGGGCCGGGACGGTCCCTGACGGTCCATGGCCAATTTGTGGCTCAATTAGAGAAAAATTTGGGCCTTTCTCGGCAGCGTTGTAAAGCTCGTGTAATATGCAATCGATTACCGTTGTCAGAATCTAAAATAATTCATTCGTTAATTTGTAAATTGAAAGAGAAGTGTCAGCAGTTTTGAGAAAAAAAGAAGTGCTAAGTATACGGTAACGAAAATCGTCAAACTGTTTTTCAACTTTTTTGCAAAATCTTAAATACTGCCGACACTTCTCTTTTAACGTACAAATTAACGAATAGATTATTTGAGATTCTGTCAACGGTAATAGATTGCATATTACACGAGCTTTTCAAAGCTGCCGAGAAAGGCCCAAATTTTTCTCTAATTGATCCTCAAATTGGCCATGGACCGTCAGGGACCGTCCCGGCCCGGCCGGGACGGATTGTTTTCACGGGGGAATCAAGCTGGACTGTATAAAGCATGGCAAATTGAGAGAGTATTGAGTAATTCTCCGGGCAGACTAGAATTGCGTAGTCTTTCGCTCTCGTCTTAGGCAAACGTTGTCCCGTTACTGTTCTATCTTCGGCATGTGAGACTCATTGTCGTCTTGCTTGCAATAACTCTCGCATTTCTCTGAGACATTTTTAGACATCGCTCCGATTATTCGTATCCTTGAATCATCTTGTGGTATCTTATGGTTTTTAGGGTTACTTTTCAGCCGTGTTGAAAGTTTTCAGAAGCCAACATAAGATCCTAGCATAACCTTGCAGCATGTTGCTTCTCCTTATTTTGCTGCAGCTGCTGCAGTTCTCTCAGCAGCAGCAACCCCAGCAGCAATCCCCATCCTTCACCACTCGCGTCACCACCTCGCGCGGCGTGGTGCGAGGCTTTCGCGTCGATTACGGTATGATTCTGATATTGAATGGACTGATTGTTTTACGTTTTATACTGATAGAATTATCTTTGTTCACTTCGAAAACGATCACTTGATACAATCCAGGTTCGAATCGTTCGCAACTGTACTACGGCGCTGCCGATGTCTTCCTGGGCATTCCGTTCGCACAGCCGCCTGTGGGAGATGAGAGATTCAAGGTGGGCCATCGCGCTACTAGATAGATAGATATGCCGAAATTAGCGTCTTTATTTTCCTGACGCTTTCTTCTGACGACTATAAAATTTCTTTGATTGCGGAAGCAGCTTCACATTTATTTGTTGTATACCTACAAGTGGGAATGTCTGACAAGGAACATGGAGACATTCTTATTTCAGCTACCCCGTCAGATCTGTCGCTATACTGCTGAAGTGGGAGAGCTTTCCTACAAGTTAGCATTACATTTTGGTTGCTCTTCGATTTGCTTCTTTATTCTTTTTTATCCAGAGGGCTGTACTTGGCACGGAGCTATAAAATCACTGCAGACCTCGCTGCATCCAGCAATCGCCTCCATCCCCACAACCAGTAAGGACGGATGAGGACTGCCTCTATCTCAACGTCTTCACTCCTGATGTAAGACCCACTTCCTCTTTGCGGTTCATGTCTGTAATCTCTCTTTTCGCGGCTACTGCAAAATGCATTATCGATTGGGTTTTTTTTAATTTTTCTCTCTGATACATGCAATACTTTTTTCACATGTTAGTTATCGATTAACGTACCGTACTCCTCTCGATCCTTCAGACAACCGTCGCTCGTCGCTTCCCCGTGATGGTGTGGGTGCATGGCGGAGCTTTCGCGTCCGGAGGAGCGGATCAGTTCCATTACAAGGTCATACCATTAGGGATTCAAAATTATGAAATTAATCTAACTCCAAGAATATCGTAGGGAGCCGGGGCACCGATGAGCCCCTCTACAAGTTGAAAGCGCATTTTTAACGTTCAGGGTGCTATTCGCAATCTGGTCTCGAACGGTGTCGTCGTGGTCACACTCCAATATCGACTCGGCATGCTCGGTGATTACTGTATTTTAACACGCTTTGAAACCGACCTGTAAACCTCTTGAAAAATGTTCAGCGAAAAGAGGGCAGCACTACGGACTCAGTGGCCTGAATAAGAAGAAGCAGACTTTGAACAAGAATACAACCCCATCCCCTAAAGCTCGCCGGTTTTTGAAATATTATGACCTGTCGCCCCATTCCGCCCTAACTGCACACCTTTAAAGTGGTGAATAAAGGATAAGCATAAGATCCCGTATTTCCCAGGTTTCTTCACCACGTACACCCCGGAATTTCCGGCCAATCGTGGTCTGTTCGATCAGCTGCTCGCTTTCCGATGGATCAAGGAGGAAATCGGCGCTTTCGGGGGAGATCCCGAGAGGTCGGATGAATTTGGAGTTAGATAAAAATAATAATAACATCTTTATAGGATCACAGCGTTTGGCGAGAGTGCGGGTGCCGTTTCCATCTCGGGACTGAGTCTGTCGCCCCTGGCCAGAGGTTAGTTTCATATTTTCTCTTTATAAGCTCATCTCTTTTAATTTCTAGCACCGGCTGTCCTCTCCGCGATTAATAATGCATAAATTGTACATCTGTTCTAAGGTCTATTCAACCGCATGGCGATCACCTCCGGATCCGTCTATCTCTCCTTTCAAGTGCCCAATGATGTCAGAGGATCGATAGAGAGGGACCGAGCGGCGCAGGTCAGTCTACTAACACGATGGTAAAAGGTGAAGGTGTATCCACGTCAAGCGATTTTACAGTCGGAAGACAGCGCTAGGTGGGATCCACTGGTAAGCCAGCTGTTACATGATGGAGGAGGGATATAGACTAGAAAATGCATTCGAAATACGGGACATTGTCTCTTTATTCCTCCTGCTCTCTCATCTGTCAGGGTAACGAGAGAGAACTCGGAATGAAGAGACGATTATTCATGTTTCGAACTCGGAGCTGCAACAGGTCAAATACGCTTGAATGTTCAACATTTCCGTGGATACTCTACGATAAATAAAGTATAATTTTCTTTAACAGTTGTGCAATATCACGGGCGATCCGATGGTGCAGTCGGCTCTTCGTACTCATTTGTCGAATTGTCTGCAGACAATGCCCGCTGCTGGGCTGATCTCGAAGGAAGCAGTGAGGAAACTGAAATAACCAAAGTGAAATGACACAAATAGTGAAAATAGTGACCCAAGTGAAATGAGAGAAAAAGCTCAATAATTCGGTTCTTCTTTGATTTTCCTTTTCTAATAGAGTATTCGCTCCATATCATTCTCATTTCATCCCCACTCTTCATTCAGACCGGTTGGTGCTTGGGCCAAAAAAGTTCCAACATTTCAGCCGTCGTTCACTCCCCTTCTCGCCTCTTCTGTAAAGCCCACGAACATTGGCTGGAGTCCGAGCAAGGATGGCGTCATGTTCCCGAGTGATCCGGAGGTTGGACAAAATATCGTAAATGTCAGAGAAATCGGAACGATTACCGTAAATTTTTCGTGTTTATGCACTTCTTCAAGACAAGTTTACCGATTTTCGTAATGATTTGCCGGAATCAGTAATGCCAACCCTGTTCAGCAAGGCTAAATGTATAGCAGCTTCTAGATATCTAGATGCTTCGTATAGAGCAGTCCGGATGAAAAATTCAAAAATTCATCTTCATTGAATTCTCGTCTATCCGACCAGTGAGAGTGCACGAGCTATCAAGAGACGGATTCATCCTGAGAACGCTATAGATTTCCGAGGCATAATTGTTCCACTGTCGTCGTTTGAGGTGCTCGCCCGTTCTCGTCCACCGATGGACGCCCTCATCGGTGATATGAACGACGAGTACGCATTCTTCAGTGAGTTTTACTTATTCGATTGACACCGTTTTATAGCCAAACCCCTAGATATAGAGCACAGGGGCCCTAAATGGTACAAAATTGCACACGCAAGAAACGCAAATATTTACTGTATACTTTTCAGTGTCCGAGTACATGAACGGGAACATCTCCTACATCGGTGCATCCTCGCTTCGTGAGGCGCTTCTGAACAGGGGCAAGGGGTATCTCACTAAGGTATGGCTTGTGAAATATAAAGATTGTTAGGGTTGATCGTTCGGCTCTCGGAACTGCCGAAAAATTGAAAAACGGTCGTTGTTCAACCATGTTCGAAACGGCCGTTGTTAGTTTTTATTCTGTTCAGAAAAGAGCTGATCGATCTTAGTTTGCCTTATAGCGAATGAATCCCAATGATACGCTTTCCAAATTGATTGCCCAAATCCATAATTCTCTGAACATGTTACGACCCTTTCAGGAACAACTGACTCTCATTAGCGATCGAATGATCCGAGCGTACCAGACACAACAGCTCTCTGCCAATGACAATCTGGGATGGTTTAAAGTTATTGTTGATGTAAGTCTGAGCTGGATTACAAATATCAGTTTCTCTCAATTTCCCATGTTCCCTCACCTCTCTAACGGATGAGAGAACATTGCGACATTGCGAAGAGAGCCTTCTGATTCGATCTATCACATTTCAAAGATATTCCCAATCGCAGGCAATGACTGGCGAGATGATCTCGAGTATTATGAGAAGGGACGTGGAATGGTGAGATAGTCATACTCTCAATTATACTCTTGAACAGGGCTGTCAAGGTGAAGAACTCGTCTCTTCATTTCTCATGCTCTCTCACCGGTCTGATTAGCGAGAGAGCACGCGTAATGAAAAGACAGAGCTTCATCCTAACAGACTTACTCTTGACTCCACTCCGCGTCAATTTGAGTATGAGGCTAAAAAATATGCCCAGAGTTCGGGAAATCTGGTCTTCCAAAATAAGTTTGCAGGTTGAAATCATCGCGTTCTCGCGTCTTCCTGTTCACCTTCGATCATCCTAGCACCGCGTGCAATATCATACCCAGTCGACTGCATAGATTCAATGGTGAGTTGATCAACTCTACGGACTGCATAAGCAGATACACAGATACAAAAATATACTCTAGCCACAACGCATTCCAAATCAGACCACTAAATTTTGTATGAGGCACCGTTCACGGCGCTGACATCTGCTTCCTGTGGTTCACCGATTGGGATCGGGCTGCTGCTCAAGGACGGATTAGCCAGAGCGACCTCGCTGTGGCCAACAACGCGGGAAGAGTGTGGACAAACTTTGCCAAGTTTGGGTGAGCCTCTTCTACTTAGTCCCTTACAATTAATTCGCAATCCAAGAAGAGGTCGAGTCTACTCAAACGGTCAGTAAAGGGTAAATGTTCAAATATCGGAAACGGGGGAGGAATTGAGTTATCTGAAACTGATGTAAAACAGTGCGTGGTGTTTCAGGAATGCTGGATGGATCGAGAGCGGGAGTGTCTACTCATTCATGCGATTCGACGATAAACTGAGCTCTATGAGCAATGATTGGCGAGGGACTGCGGATCGATTGTATAATAAGGTACACGAACCCTGGCAGTAGGTTCCAAGTTTCTCCAACCGTCAAGGTTGTCGGCCTTACCGTGCATATTTTCTGTAGTTATTTTATCTTGCCAACACGCTATGGGCCTGCAAGCTGACATCTTCAGGGATTCACAGTATCTGTGGATCAATGATGTAATTTCATAGGGAAAGCTTGCACTACAGGAAAGAACATAGTTCTCTGCAGAAATTCCCTCGGCTGATCAGTGACTATCCGCCTACGAAGGTATCGCATATCGTGGAAGAAATGTTGAAAACACAGGGAGCAAAGTAAGCAAACGCAAATGGTCCATGCCAAGCATAGATATTTCCTTTTTATAGAGTACTGGAACAATGGAATCGGAACCTCGCAATGTGTCGTCGGTAAGGCAACAAAGGCCGTATTACGTCATTTTGTTTATCAGGACGAACAATAAAATATTGAAAATAAATTGAAACTAATAGATATTAAAAAATGGAATATCAAGATCAGTGTGGACGATTGATAGAATTCTCTCGTCATGTATCCGTCATGTATGATTTTTATAGATCAAAATGTGGACAGGGAATCCAAAGGGAACCATTCGAGGGGAAAGGACAATCAATGCATAATATGCATAAACAGAGCTGGGAAATTGTCGGCAAAGATGAAAGGGAAAGACCCTCAGATTAGCGTCCCTTTCCCTCACGGCATGTGCACGACAACGACCTTCTCGGGTGTGATGCCCTGCTCATCGGACTGAAATTGAGAGTGGAATGTGTATTGAGCGTCCATTACGGAATAACGGAATTTCGAGACTGTGTGTGATTCGTTGACACTTTGATCAACATTTTTTTTCCGAAATGAGACACGCTAGATAATTGAGTTATTATATTTTGATCATTCTCATTCGCCCGCACCGAAAGCGAAACGATCAAAATCAGTTCATAGTAAGTACTCGTTAGATACGATACACTTTTAATTTCCTTCATACTCTACGGGTTTTACAAAATAGAATGACCGGGGATCGACACGCGGTGCAAATTCTTGCAGATCAGGAGCTTTGCCACTGCGCTTGAAAACGAAAAGAGAAGCAACCTGTTCCTCGGGCGCCTTCATTCCGAGCATCTCCGTGCCCACGATGAGCATCTCGCGCTGCATGCGACGCGCGTGCTGCAATGAATTCCGCGCGTCAATCGCGTCTTTAGCTCCGCCCTTTTTTTTGACTCCGCCCCTTTCAGTCATTCAGTCTGAGCGGTTCTTATGAAGATGCTAGAGTTTGAAATATGGGACGGGTAATTCGGACCCGGCCGGGTAATGGAGGTGGAAAGTGAAGAATGATAGTTACCCGGGATAGTTGGAATGAAATGGCTCCTTTTAGTGCAGTCGATTCTGAACAGTTTGAACGCAGAAACCGAACAAAAATACTGGCAATTTGCGCAAAATAGAAGCACAACCTGAAGACCGACCACTCCTGAGCGTTTTGAAGGACAGAAATGCTTCAAACTCACAAGCGCGCTTTTTTCATTTCACTATCCCGGGTAATCCTTCTCTATCATTCTTCATTCTCGGGTACCCGATGTCCCGGGTAGCGTTACATTTCAAACTCTAGAGGATGCCCATATATTCGGTCTTGGATAGAATTGAAAGGCCTTTACCGGTCGGTGAAAGGAAAAGAAAAAGATTAACCTTTTCACGAAGTTCCTGCTTCCGTGCTTCTCGGGCGACGAAGAAGCAACCTCAAAAAATATTGATCGCCATTATTTTCACTTGAAAAGTTAGCAAGAGTTCTGCAATAATTGAAAGACCACTGTTCTCGTTTCTAAAGTTTACATTGTCTCTCATCATTCCGAGGAGCGAGACTGTATAGCAAAAATAGAGTCGGATGAATATTCATTTGAAGTAGAATAATAACTCACCAATAACGAGGAATACCAGCAAAATAATTAAGCAGAAAATTGACGCAACCAGACAGAAGGGCATAGATTTTTGCATTACGAATCTGTTGAGTAGAATTTGAAATGAAGGGGTTAAAATGAAACGATTTCATTCTTTATGAAATGTGGGAATCGACATACATATAAAACAGCTTACAACTATCATTATCAATTTTACGGGACGAAATAACTGATGAAAAGGCGGAAAGCTCGATTGGAAATGAGTGTGAAAAGCCCATTGCCTTTCTCGCCACGGCATTTGATTACCCTCTTGGCTCTCCTATCGATCGGCCCGCTGATAACAGTCAGATGGCGACACATTATCAGTGCATTTCGAACAATCATTTTTCTCTCATTTCTCCATGATCTCTCCTTTCTCTAACTGGTGAGAAAATGTATCGCCTCTCAAACGCCCTTATCAGGTCCAACAGTACAGCCAGGCAAAGTAAAAGAACAACTAGCTAAGTACAGCAAAAAAAAGATTCAGGCTAATGCGGATTTCAGATGTAGCAGTTTTTTTCCTAATATGTTTTCCCGCAAACTCCACTCTATCCAGCTCGAGTTCATTCTCCGATCATGTTATTGCACCGCTAAACGATGTGCCGCTCCATTGGCTACGGTAATTGGGGGGGGGGTGGGTAATCGGTCGACTCTCTCTCGAACCCGCACACACTCTGGAGCTGTCTAGCCAACAGACGACCATTGTCAGGAGAGAAAAAGAGAAATAATATTTGGAACAGGCACTTACAATATAGAGCGGTGTTCCGCTCACTCAACCCATTCTCACTGAGATCCTAGCGTCCTTCGTTTTCTTTGTACAGTATCTATCTATGCGGTTCTTTCTCATCATCGCTTCATCGGCAGTTTCTGCAGTGCTGGCGCAGAGTGTGGTCAGTAAAAGACATTTGTATAACTTTGACAATACAATTTATCCAGGGTAATTTATCTCTAAAAATTGGCGACCACAGGGTATTTTTGATGCATGAATTTTCTTAGAAAAGTGGCGCACCTTTGGGAAACGCACTGACGATTGCATAGAATCATATATTTCACAGGCTGAAGTGAAGCTGCGCAAGGTGCTCGACTACATTCGCTCCAGTGGACAGGAGAAGATGGATAAGATTATTGCCAAGTTGGCACATTTTTATTCATACCCCTTCCATTTCTTGCCTTACAAGAGTAGAGTTCGAAAATATGGGGTAATCGTCTCTTCATTTTACGTGCTCTATCACCGGTCAGAGTTGCGAGAGAGTGTGTGAAGTGTAGAGACGCTTTCGAACTCTACCGTTGAGAGAGTAGGGTGAACTTTGCAACTCTAAACTTTGATCTTTGAATAATTGAACTCTTGATCCATTTCAGTACTTCGAACGATACTCAGACCGTGGCGAAGAAGATCATCTCAACTATTGGGAATTCTTCGATGAAGGGAGATGATATCAAGAATCAGGTAATACGTTTACTACTTAGTCCGGGCGTAACGAAATTCCGCACACTCAAATAGATAGTTTATTATAGATTTTTATACATTTAATCATTATCTTTTTCATTTTTTTCATTAATCGATTCATCACTTTATGTTAGACAATGAGTCAATTAAATACTGAACTTCTTGTTTCTATTTTTCACTGTACTCTACGTTTTCCGATTGACGTTCTTCATTTCATTTTTTTCTTGATGAAACCCTTCCATGGGAACTTTTTCGTATATTCTAAGTCTTCTGATTGACATTCTTTATCAATATTGAAGAAACTCAGCTATTTTCAAGTATCATTGCAATCAATTATCGATTCCTTCCCAGGTGGTCTCCCTCTACTCCTCAGCCTCCGATTCAGTACAGAAAGAACTGGACGGCGTGTATGACCGACTGAAGACTGTTCTGACCAGCTGGGTCCAGGTATCTTCTAATATTCTCAGTTTAGTAGATGTTTGATCTTTGATCTCTGTAGGAGGTATTTTCGATAATCAAAAGTTTAGTAGTGGTTGATCTTTGATCTTTGCAGGGCAAGAAGGGCGCGGGTATGATGTGGGAGACGACCACATCCGTGCCAACGACGACAGATTTCTGATTTCACGAATTACGATGCAGTTGAGGACACTCTCCATTTACCGTGCTCTCTCGCCTTCTGTATCTTCGTCAGCATTTGACCCGGATTCCAATCACATTATTTTCATGATATTGCCGTTTCAAGAAGCTTCGTTTGTATTTCATTCAATTGTAACCCACTAATTGTGGGCAAAAATTGAGAGACGCTGATGACTTTGCGAGCTCAACCATGGCTGTTAAATGGTGCTTTATTATACTCTGTACGTTGTAAATCACAATGAATCGATGCATAAATGATGTATGAATCTAAACCTATGAGGGAAAAGAAACTACAAGATATGAGGAATATTCACAATTTAGTGCGGATTGAAGTCACTCGGGAAGAGAAATCAACGAATCAATTGTGGGAATTGAGATCAAAGATCAACCAGTAGCAGGGGGGGACGAGATCAGAAGATTGGGATGACTTGGGGTATTCGAGAAATCAGAGATCAAAGATCAAACCATCGTTTGCTTCCGGGTCCGGAACTGTTCCTGCTGGCGGAAGAACGAGGTGACCAGCCCCTCGGCCACAAAGAGTGCGCACGAAAGGAGAGTGAAGATCTGGAAGGAGTACCACGTGAGTATGCAGTGAACACAGTTGATAAAGCCTGACTAATGAAGAATTTGATACTTAGTCATCATCATTCGAAACCTTCGAATCAATTTGAATCGTTTAAATTGGGTAAACAGGGATTCGTAATCGGGTGGCAAGGACCTGAACATAGATACACTACTGGATGTTTTTCAAATTAACTATTTTGTATTTTACTTAAATAATTAATAATAATGAATTACCCCTGCCAGTGCCCATCCATTCACTCCACACTGCTCCTTCATGCGAGTCTGTTTGCCGATACCGCCGCGTACTGTAATTAATAAGTATAGATAAAGAAGCAGCAACGTCATGCGATCTTAAAAATTTTACTGTCACGTCATACTGCAAAGAGGTTATACTGTAATCCAGCCCCTGTACCCAATAAAACTCTCAAAGTATCCTTGAGTACCGTACCCCAATCGAACCCAGACTACCCCCACCTATTGTTCCACAGTTTAGTATTATTACATAACCGTCGTCTACCGTACCCAACCATTTCTAAGTTACCGTACCCCTATTGTTCCTCAGATAGTAGTCATCGATCCACGGACAGGACGAGTAGTGCATCTGTAGACCGAACACGAGCAGACAGCACGGCACGCACGAGATCGTCAGCATCACACTCTGAGGGAAGGTCAGAGATCAAAGATCAAGATTTTTTTCAGAAAGATCATCGCACTACGAAGTAAATAGAGATCGTTTTAAGAGATCTGTGCAAGGTGATGTGATGTTTGCAGGAGATTGGGATACTTCGAATGGAAGCCATGTATGTAACTGACTCTGTGAAAATAACTCCTCGTCATTTTCTTGGAATATCTTTGCACAAATGCGAGATTATCTCAATTCGTCGGGATTCAATTTCCTAAGCATATTTGTGCACATCTCAGCAGGATAATATTTGTGGAATCGTCATAATGCAGTCATTATTCAAGAAATCATATAAAGAGGTTTTTGCAAAGAATAGAGGCTTACCATGCACTTCAAATTGCCGATCCGACACATGGTCAGCAGTTGCACGAGGGATGAAGTGAATAGGAGCGTGACTGTCAGGGTTCCAGCGATGAACTGCAATCGACTACCGTAATGTTGTCCGTTTGTCGGTTGGGTCAGATCGATGATTTTGTTTTACTGAAGTAATAATCAATAAGAATCCGACAGGAAAGGTTGCCTCATAGCCGACTACCGTAATCAGCCATTGGTTCGCTGGGTCAGACCGCATACCTGGAACTTGAGCTCCATTTCGGTGAAAGTGTTGGGTAGGTCGACGACCGACGAGTACACCCACTTGTCCGGAGTGAGCAGGAGGGGCTGCAATAGATCGACTACCATAATCCAAGGAGGATCGATGGGTCAGATTTGTTATTCATCACTGAGCAGTTTATTCTTTCAAGAGGTGTCCATGGTCAGATTCATGACTGAGTCTACGCTGTGAGGCTTCTACCTCGCTGGGATTCGGGATGGGTCAGATTCGCAATCTACCGTAATCCTCACTTACCGTATGACTGTTGCCGTCGGTATACTGGCCGAAGCCAGTAAACACGAGAAAATTGATCAGACACAGCACCACCTGAAACGATCGATATCATTTTGAGGCATACTATACTCCTACAGTATCCAGAACGTCCTATGCGACGAGTACAGTTTCATGGTCTCGTCGTACACCTACTGTATCATACCACAGCCGTAACCGTAGTGTAGGTACAAACTCACAATATTGGCCATTCTAACAGCGACGACGATCTTTCCTCCGTGAATCTCCGTCTTTCGACGCGTATCCACCTCGGATTCCAGGGCCTGAAAATCAATAGATCAAACAACAGACAGTCGAAGATAATCACGCTTCATGTGACATCAGCTCTCGATTGACCCCTAGCGATATAGTCAGTTCTCAATCGGCCTATGTCGGTATACCGTATCTACCTGGGCGACGAGTATCAATCTGTTGAGTGTGCCGGACGAGGCCTTTCGCATCGGATCTCCCGCCGGTCCCACAGCCGTGAAGTCACGCTTCATGCGCTGAAAATATAATATTCGAATTCTTGAGGTTGAAAGGCTTCGAGGAGCTATTTCGATCGCTTCACGACTGTACGTCACTCGTTTTGCGAATTGAAGCGTCTTGCTTCACTTATCCAACTAAAAATACCGAGATCGCTTGTCTGTGCAAACCTTTAAAAATCAATGCAATGAAAAGCAGTGAATTTATGAACTTAAAAAACTCACCCCGTCAATAAACGAAGCCTTCTCGGCAGCTTTCGCCGCTTTGTCTCCCATTTTGCCGGTGTTTTTCTGTCGCCTGCAATTTGCGAATTTCCCTTGACTTTCTAAAGTCGTGAGAAACGAATGATCTGCGAATCTAGAAAAGACGCGAATCAACTTGATCAAGGAACATGATAAAGGGTAGTTTGCTGTTTTCTCTATTGGTGGGCTATTGATCTTATTGCCAAGTAACAACGTGACTAAAAAAATTAAAGGACGAAGAAGAAGTTGAAAAAAGCTTGTGAATAAACGAGAAATGAGATTCATCCGGAAAATCGATGGGCTGAAGCAAACAAGTCTGATTCATCATTTCCAGGCATTCGACTGAGGGAATTAATTTGCTATCGAGACTCCAAATCCACTCGTTATTGGACGAAGAAGCCTTATGCAAAACATCTCGAGATGGAGTGGAGCTGATCGATAATTTGGAAGAATCCAGCAATTCTCGAAATTCGAGAGGGCTTCATTGCGGAAACCTAAGGATGCGGTGCCGGATATAGCCTACAGTAGGGTGGAGCGTGGAATTCCGTCCATAATGAGGTTGTCAAGACTGAGAAACATGCGCAAAAGTGGCCCAACTACGGCGCACTCTCACGAATTGAGCTCATTCTGTGGGGATAATTCGGAAACAGCGACTCCCTCTTGACCTAATAGAGGACTGCAATTAGGCAATGTTTTCGTGATTAATTTCTGAGCAGCCGTGAAAAATGTTTTAGTAAATTGTATGAAGAATCAAGGTAAAGAAGTCCCGTAGCGCGAAGACTTGTTTGTCGATGAGAGTTGAAGGAAGTCTGCGATTCAGCAAAGAGTCATTAGAAGAAAGCATCCTAATTTGCATCGAAAATGACCCCTGCGATTTTCGCATTCGAGCAATTTCGAGAGGAATCTCAAATACGCATTTCTAGACCGATAAATCTGCAGGATTTTCCGAATCCGTGTAGGATTTTAGCGAGCGTAAACAAGTTCACGGTGAAGATGGAAATAAGTGGAACCAAAATATCGTTGAAATCTATTCAAATATAATCTAAGTTTTCAGGATAACCAATTATTCGCGAACAAAATTTTTAAAAAAGGAGGCAATTTGTTTTTGAATAGTGCAAATATAGAGCTAATTTGGCCTGGCTCTCACTTCGATTGAAATCTGTTTGGAAAGTTGTTATCAGTGGAATGAAGCCTTGATTGAATCTGCTCGCCGCTTTCTCGATATAAGAGGGAAGGAGGGGTTTCGGCTTCTCCTATCCTCTTCCCTCCCCCTCCCTCCCCCTATAGAGGAATCTCGAGCCTCTCTCTCTCGCTCTCGCTCAAATCAGAGTCGCGCACACACCTTGTGAGTACGGGAAGGGGAAGGAACTAATAATATGCGAGGGAGATAGGGAGAGGGGAAGCATCTCTCAACTCTATCGCTGACTCTCGTGAGATGAAATCAGGTAGGAAGGCTGAAATGTATGACATGGAGAAGTCATTGAGCATGCACATAGTTTTGCCCTCATTACATTGTATTATAATCATCCAAATGACGCGATGGATATGGTCTCATGGGATCAATGATGCAAGCGAACAAAGACAAAATTGAAAAGATCCAACGGAAAAAGAATTGGAAACAATTGGAGCATACAAGGTAAGTTTGACCCCGAGTGAACCCCGAGCTGGGCTCATTAGCCCACTGACCAGCTGTCAGCCAGGCGGTCAAAATCTGACAGGGCGACGATTCGGAAAACGCACTAAACGCGCACCACCGATCTCATTAGGCTCACCTATCGCGCGCGCGCCCCGCTACCCATATGGTATTGGGTCATCATCAGCAGGGTATTGTTTCACTTGGATAGAGCCAGATGAACCCTCAGAAGAAATATCTTTCGAATGGTAGCAAATGCTTACAAAAGATTTAAAAAAAGGCTGGAAACCCCGTGTAATTGCCAGTGAATCAGTAACATGCTACTCATGAGATACCCTTTTCAATGCAATGGAAAGTACTCATGCAAGCGGGAACAATACGGGAGAAGGAGGAGACGACGGAAGGTACTCATTATGAGACAATAAGCTAATGACGGTGCACTTTATCCCCTCAACAATTGTAGCGAGAAGGAGAGACTGAGACTGAGTATCCTACTGTGAGGAAGCAGTAGGTCAATCGAGCGGAGACAATTATTGAATTATTTCTGAGGAAAAGCGAGAAATGTTCTTCTCTCTACATTTTACGAGATCTTTCGCCGAAGAAGCGAGATAGTACGATAAAGTAAGCATAGGGCAGCCAGGACAAATAATCTTCTCTTCTTTTAGCGTGCCCTCTGATTAATCTGAACGGTTAGAGCATTCTAGTAATGAAGAGGAGACGTATTTTTCATCCTGGCAGCCCCTGTCAAGAAGGAGAATCTCATGAAATCCGTTGATTCTTCCACGAATAAACAGCGGGAGATACGGGGAAGGATTATCCTCTCGATGGATTACGATGATTGATTGAGAAGGGGGGGGGGGTGGAAAGGTGAATCTTTGGTATTAGTGAATCTTGCTAATCGTTGGTCAACTAGAGAAGCGTATCGGCCAGAGACCTACACAGCCTACAAGAGATTCTTGTTAACGGAAATATAGAGATCATCTCACAAAACAGCACTGTGGGGTTTCTACAGAACGACACTTCCGATATTCACTGGAAGAACGGTTGGGTTTCGCGTTTCCTGCACAAGGCATGTTTCAAGGCGTATCTGTTTGCGGGAAGTGAACAAGTATTGGGCATTTATGGTTCTCCGTCTCACATTCAATAACATGATATGTATGCGAAAATGAAAAGTGTATCTGTAATTCTACTAGTTCAGATGCAGTAATGGATAGAGAAGCCGGATACAATTGCGCAAGCGAAACACACACTAGGAATCTCGTGAATAGCGCACATGAGATGAATGAAACCCCTTCGCTCTCTCGTTTTCACGCACTATCTCGCATTCTCTAGCCCATCTCAAGAGTGCACAGAGGCTAATCCGGCTGATAATGTTACAAATATGGAGGAAATCCCGAAGATTTGAGGAATGATTGGCGTTGGAGCCACGCGAGCGCGCGAAAACCACGAGAGATTTGTAGCCCGTAAACCGGATATCGAATATCGAACACAAAAATATAGATCGATGACGTCATAAATTGAAATTCAAGTCGAAAAGTCACATTCACACTCATCACAAATTACATACCTTAGAACCTACCTACGAGAGAACACGGACAGAGAAACAACTCGACCTATGCCTCTCTCAAAATGTGGAGATGGGCAAGGGAGTCAGAGTCGAGTCGCCTCTTACTTACTCATTCCGCTAAATGGCCTCATTGGGCGCGCATGTGATTCGTCCTCTCGTCGGTAAGAGCAGGCGAGAGATAATGGGGAATGGAGAGAGTCCAGACAGTGAGTCTCTAATGTGAATGGACATTGAGAGGAACAGGAAGGATGTGAAGGCATCGGGATCGGGAGGGGGGCGCAAAACATGCCTACTACTGCAAACACGAGGACTTCGTTCCCGATTTAGCCCCCTTCCCCCACTGCAGCTATCTTTCCTTGTGCTGTTGCAGCACATGAACCGATCTCTGATGAGCAGTAGAGATCGACCGCTGTCTCTTCACTTTCCACACTCTCTCGATTGGTGAAGTGACGGTCTCAAGATGATCTCTAGTTGTACACTTGGAATGATCAACAAGTCCAATTTTACTTTTCGTAACTAACACAAGTTGACATAACTCTCGCAAACTGCTTGGGAGGATACTTGATTTCATCTTTAATCTCATGATAACGACCATTTTCAAACAGCTTTTGACTACTTCGCTGCATTCCATCGCGTCAGACTATCGACGAAATTCCCTCCAAGGTCACTGACGAATATTCCATGTCTGCTTTTGACACCTATGACGATTTCCCTATCCCACAGACAAGGAACAAGACAAAAAGGGAAAAAACACAACAACTTCATCTTTCAAACTCAACCGGGAGGCAAACAAAACATTGTGAACACTGGAATGGCATTGAGATTCGCATTATGATACTCTGACAACAATCTCATGAAAACAACCTATTACAAAAACGGCTGAATAACAGTGTTAATCTACTCGGGAACTATCTAAATTGCATCATCACTAGGCAATTTCGTCACTTGTCGATTGCTCGTACCGCGTGCTTCACTTTTTCGTACGTTACAAAGACGATTACGGTAGCCGGCAGTGTTCTGATGTTCGCCATCAGGAGACCCTGCAATAATTCTGTCAAATTCCTTCAAAGACGACGTTTCCCAACAGTCGCACTGCACACCACACGCTACCGTATACCTTGTAGAGTCCGCGCACGCCCTCTCCCTGCACCGTGCGCGTCAGCGTATTCCACACCCCACGGTACGCCGCGTTGTGATCCTGAAGCAGGAAAAAGTCATTTCACGATCCAAATAATAACAACATTGATCGGGTCACTCGAATGTAATTGTCTTGTCATTTCAATGCAAAAACATCTTTATTGGTAATGTGAAAATCATTTCACATTCTAAATACAATACACCAGCTACCGTATCCGATCAATAAAAAGGATAAATAAAAATCAATTCACGATCGACTACAGTACTTTAATTACTGTATCCTATCAATCGATAATCAAACTACCGTATACCTGCATTCTCGTGCGGACCACCTGGTAGGGGTAGGTCACCGTCACGGCGAGCACCTTCGACAGCGTCGAGAAGAAGAAGTAGTCCGTTAGGGGCTGGGAAACAAAATTGGAGTATTGCAATAATTGACAAGTGTAATTTGGACCCTCAAAAATTCCATAGTATGCGACGTTTTTGAGTTCAAAATTACCATGGTTTGGGGTGATTTTGGGTCGAATCTGTAAACTAAAGATAACAATATCCCGTTCTTTCCTTTCCGTTCTTCGTATCTTTGCGTTATGAAAACTAGAAAATATTAAGACGAAATAAGTTGTTTTAATGTAAGCACCAACTCCTCACCAACTGCGCCGTCGGCTCCCTTCCCAACTGCCTCGCTCGTCGCTCACTCAGATGCGTGTACAGCATCATTTGCACCGCGCCGTGAGACGCGCCGAACAGTCCCGCCACGAAACCCTGAACGGAGAGTACGGTATATCGATTTGATTACGGTAGACGAAATATAAATTCGCATGGAACATCCCCTCGGAACCTTATTGCAGCGTGAATTCAGATGCAGCTACCATTGCAAAACAGTTATTTGTGTCAAGGGCGACGTTTCCTAATCCTCACCTCCCATCACACACCACACCACACCAACCTTGTACAATCCCCTCGGTCCTTCCTCCCTCACGATCTTCTTCATGCAATCGACCATTCCGTCGTACTTCTTTACGCCAGATTCGTACTGTAGACACAATCTGAGATAGTACATGATAAGGTAACTGATGTGGATCGTATGATACACATTACTGCGCCTATTGTAGAAACAAGTTATAACGTTATTGAACAACGTAAACTATCAAAATAGGGAATAAATGTATATTTGCTCACCTCGTTTTCACCATCCAGATGGGGTTAGTGAAGCACATCACTGAAGCACCCGAGACGTACGCGCATCTATGAAAATGAATTTGCTTAATTAGCAAATAGAAACTTCAATATTAAATGTAACAAAGAATTTTAGGTAAACAAAACGTAAGAGCCTATAATTGTTGTGGAATTAGGTTACTTCGAAAAAAAAAACTCACGCAAAGTTTGTGAGGTGCGGGGAGGCTGCAGCTGAGGGAAAGGAGGAACGGGCTCGTTGCCGCATCCAATTGTACCTGAATTGACATCTTCGTCGATCAGAACAAATCGAGAGCTCTATATCATATTTCAAATGGGATTGAGCGTACTGTTTCGACTTGGAATTTCAAGGAGGTAGAAATATAATAAGAGTCACTCACACATGGAGATAGGCCCCCAGGAAATGGCGCATCCGAGAAGGTTGGGAGTGAGACCTGGTAGAGACCGCGCACGCCCTCGGCCTTGGTTATCTGAACTAGTCTTGTATTCGAAACTACTTTAGTTTTAGTACAATATTTACAGGATTAGTAAAGATTTAGTAGTTTCAGAAGTAAACTAAAGTGTGAATCAGGATATAACTGAAACGAACCTGCCTGGCGGCATCTACATAGCTGCTGTACTGCGGACGGAAGGAGCTGACATCGTTTGCTGAGAATTTAAACGTCATATTTAAGAATATTGTGGAAAATAATAACGAAACCGAGTAAAAATAGTAGAAAATCAAAAATCGTACCCAAATAGCATTTCGGCAGTTACGTAGGCCACCCAAAATATGCACGTTTTTGCGACATTTCGTTCCCAAAGCTAGGTACCGCAATAGGTATTCTTCAAATAACTAATAAAATTGCTAGCTCGAGTGGATACTATGTTTTCGACGATGGGGAATCTATTAGTTTAAACAAAAATTCAAAAAATCGTAAGACAACAAAAATTTAGCGCTTTTAAAAATATTCCAAATTTCCATGGACCTACCGTACTTTGTGTAGAGTTTGAGCACATCTTGGGTCAGACATTTTACAACATTTTTAATTAATTTATATTTACTTATTAAAAAAGATTTTTCTGTATTTTTTTGCTTCATCACATCCTATGCACTCCTTAAATTCATTGTTAAACGAGATTTCGATAGGAGGTATAATATTTATTCAGCTAACGTCGGATTTCAAAGATGCATAGTTGACTATTTTCAAGGCCTGTAGCGGAGGTTCGACTAAAAATCGGACATCATGCGTAGTGTGGGGGTGGTCAGGAGAGGTTTTAGGTTACTACTAAAACAAAAATAGTCACTGTACACGAGGAATCCAGGAGAAACATGCATATTTTTGAAGAAAAGTGCAAAAAAGCGTGAATCAGCCATGTTTCAAGGCCTGTAGCGGAGGTTCGACTAAAAATCGGGCATTACGAAGCGCTAGGTGGTGATCTGGAAGGGTTCGAGGCTGCAACAAAAGTAAAAATAGTCACTGTACACGCGGAATCCGGGAGAAAAATGAAAAATACGACATTCCGAAAGTGGTCGAAAACTTTCAATCACAATTTTGAGCGCCTAAGAGGATTGATAGGGCAATATAGCTCGAATCATGCGATGAAGAAGGTCAAGACCTTTCCAAAAAACATAAGAATGAGAAAATACATTAACTTAGAGCAATTTTAGAGCGCAAAAATCGATAATGAAAATGGGTGTCTCAACACGACAAAATCCGTGGTGTATGCCACACCACGGTTTTGATATTTCTCAGAAACGACCATGGTCTGCGGTAGCTACCCAAAGCACCCCCCCCCCCCCAGCACAGTGATTCAGCCATTCGAAAGAAGAAAAGGTAAAGGGAATCAGTCAACTACCTCACCGGAGTAGCGGATCTTGAGCAAGTCCATCGGATGGCAGATCATCGTGGACACGACGCCTCCCGATAGCCCGCCCAGCAGATTCTCGTAGTCTTTCAATCGAGACATCCAAGTGAAACTGGAAAGAAAACAGATCAGACTTGAGTGAACGAAAAATTCAAAGGTAATAGCGTACAAGGGTAAAAGGTATGAGTGATCATGAAATCGTAGGGCACAAAACAAAGGCGATGGGAGAGTATAAAGACGTTACAGAGCAAGTAAAGGGTTCAATTCGAAGTCGAAGAACCTTCGAAGCCGGAAGGCACACGCAGGATAGGATTTGCCGGCTCTGTGTGTCCTTTATCACGGGTTCCGGTTTTTGTATAGTCTCTTTTGTTTACTCTGTCCCATTTTGCCTGTCGCTATGACGTTCGGTTCATATTTTTCACCAATCCCTGCAAGAATGTTCGCGCTATCCGGGCGATTACTGTCCTTTTCTATAGCTGCTCTCTGCGCGTGGAAAATCCCGGAAACGTGAGACAAACACCGGTTTCACGCTATCGATTGATCGTGAGACAGCTTCTTTCCCACGCATAGATCGCACTCTCACCATGCTCCTTTGTTATAATATTGTGGTCACTATCGGCGCTTATCGACCGTTGTGGCCGCTCGGCCATTTCCACTCCAAATTGCCACGTAAATCCGCTTTTGACATAGTAATTGCCTTTGTGCAACTCCGTTGCGGCCATAATGCGATCGATTTGCCTGTGGGCATTTCGCTCTTTTCTTCCTCGCTCGCTCATTCTCGGGTGGCGCGTCGATTGTGGCCGGTTCGACCCGCTCTTCTGCCTCCCTGACATGGTCCATCTTCAGGGTACATTACGCCGAGAGGACACAGCTGTGATCGCACGCGCTCTGTCCACCACCACGGGGTAAGAGTATCTCCTTCCTTTTCCCTCCTGCTATCTACTCCTCGTTCCCACCCATATTGGACACTCATGTCTATGCTAAAAGTGACGTAATAGGCGGAGTAAAGGCATGTTAATGTGCATTCCGGCCGCATAAATCGACTAACAGGGCAATGCTCAAGCTCGAAGTCTACCCCTGAAACACTTATTTGTTACTTTGCCCCCCCCCCCCCCGTCCAGAATCTATTCTTTCTGGCCTCTTTAGTGAGATTAATGGACAAGGAAGGAGTATGACCTTGAACTGATCCCCGTACGACCTCGTCCCTTCTTCCGTCAGAAAAAACAATTGACTTGCAGTCTCGACAATGTCCTCGGATTCGGAGTATCTCGTGGCCAAGATTGAGAAGTACATCGAGAACCTCAAGAAAGGATACAAGGTACAGCTGGATCTCAACGCGAAATCTTTAACCCGCTCGGGTTACGGTAACACTGTCCCTGAATCAGGCTATCGATTACCGTACCCTTCCCTGCAGATCGGCCATGCACTCCACCGACTCGAACAGATCGATATGACGGTGGACCTGCTCACGAAAACTGGAGTTGGCAAGGTACGGTAGCTGCGGGTTACGGTAGGCGAATCACATCGATTAACTGTGTGAAAATTGTCATTATGCAATGCTTCTGCACTTCTTCCTTCCATAATTCACCATCATAATCGAGCATAGGTCACATGATTGAATCAGAAGACGTGTTTCGTATAAGTGAAATGCTAAAGAGTCGGAAGAGGCATAGTCGATGTGCATGGATTACGGTATTGTGTGTGCAGGTGGTGAATCGCGTGCATCGTGAGTACCCGGAGCACGCGGATCTCGCTCTGAGCATCGTCGGCCAGTGGAAGAAGACGGCGCAGGACCACCAGGAGAGAAGGGAGAGGTACGGTAGCTATCGATTGATCGGAATAGACCTAAGCTTGTTATCCTTACCCACATTAGTGCTTAGGGGTTTGCTCAGGCTTAGGGTTACGAACATCATTCCATTTTGGGTTGGTCCGGTGATGTAAAGCAGTCCCTAGGTACGGTAGTTACCGATTGATCGGCAATTATCGATTGATTCCCTTCTCAGATCATCGTCGCCCGTCGAGCGACGAATCAAGAAGGAAGTGAAGGAGGAGGAGGATGATTATCCCGGAGAGAGGTACGGTAATTCCTCCTACCGTAACCATCAAACAAGAAGGATGTCACCCATGGTACTGAGGAATACAGAGAGAATACACTCGTTCTCTTCTCATCCACTATATTTCCTACCCCTCCTCCCACGCTAATTGCATTTGTATGAGGCTGTGTGCGCGCAAAAAGTGTAGGGTGCAATTCAGACTAGTTCATTGTAGCTAGCTGGGGAACCGAAACGATTGCAAAAAAAAATGTATGATAGAAGTTTCACAGAGTCTCTTCTCAAATGTAGGGTTCACACGGTTCACAAAAAGGCTACAAATTTGGCGACATTTTGTGGAGCGTCTAATTGGATGGGAAGTCTGGGACTTGATTTAGAGTAGATTCTAGCCTCTGAGGGATCCATTTGGACGTCAATTCCTTAATAATAATAAGAAATTTAAAATTAAAATACCTGAAGTATCTATAATGATGCCAATTTCTAAATATTTTGAATAAATATATAATTAAAATACCTGAAGAATCCATTAAGAGACCAATTTTTAAATATTGTGAATAAATATAATTTTTTCACTAATGAAAAATTGGCAGCAAGCCGACGAACAACAACGATCGGAAGCGGCGCGTGAAGGAGGAGGAAGGCGGCAGCGGATATCCCGACGAGGAGAAGCGAGAGAAGAAGAAGGTCTGCTTGTTTTTGTTATTGTTATTGTTTTGACACAATAACAAATCGATAATTGCAGTCGAAGCCGGCCCCCGCAGCCAACGCCTTCCTCGCCGCGCTCGCCTCGGGAGACAGTGTAAGTTATGAAAAAGAATATTATTAATCTGATTTTGGTAAATTGTTTCTCTGCCTGGTAAAGATGGATCATCAAAGGGCATCAAAGCTCCTCCAATGCTAATCTGAATGGAATGGTTGCCAGTGGGGATATCGCTATGGTATTACGCTTCTGTAAAAGGGCTCAGTTTCCCGGGTATATCTACGGAATAGATTCCCTCTTTGTGCTTATGCTACTCATTTATCGTGATGTCTGGCAATCATTAGCAACAGCAAACTTTTATTTTATTTACACATTTAAATAATTAAAATGTGTAAATTATGTAGGTGAAGAAAGAGAAGCCGAAGAAGCTCAAGCCCGTGACCGCCTTCGACCTTAATCTCGATGTAAGCTTATTTTATTTATCGTTGTACTAATTTCATCATTTTTTCAGCATTGATTCCCTAATTAGGGACCTGACAGCCATACATTTTCATTGCCAACCGGGGAAGACAAATATATAGTGATCTGACACTAATAACAGGGGTGTAATGGCTTAATAACCTCTTTTATTGTGAATATATTGTGGTCTGTCATCAAATTCCATCAAATATTTAGTGGTCTGATTACCGGCCCGACAGTTACGAAAATGTATGATGATATCTTATCCCTTATAAATACTGAATATCTCACACCAGATCGCGAGCTACCGTCCCATGCCCTCGCTCAGTCTCGCATCGAAGCAGGCGGGTTAGTGCTTTGTTGCTATTGTTTCCTGTTTGGCTACAAACTACAAAATCGACCCTTGCTACAACTACAACTTGAGACAATCGAAACAGCGAATTTGCTTCCTGAATATTCGTACTCTAGAATCGCGAGAAAATGCCTACAAATGTAAGAACTTGAAGACGAGGAAGGAATCCAGTATTTCCGTGATGTTCATTGCTAATGGGGGATGAACATGGACTTTTCACTTGGAAGCTCGTCTCTGGATGTACAAGACAACGACTCAATTAAAACTATTCATGAAAATTTTGCCCCACCCTTATCTTGCATTTTCTGACAATGAAATTATCAACTGATTAATTGATTGATTGATTGATTCCAGCCAAGGCGGACGACGTTCCCTTCGACCAATCACAGATGTTCAAGCCGCGCGTCGGTCTCACCAAGATCTTCGCCGGACGAAAGAAGGTATACGGTAGTTATTGATTCATCGACTTTTTAATGAATTTATGGTATATATGTGCTGCAAGTGTTACATTCGTTTATTGTAAAAAAAATTATATTAAACAAGTGTATCCGAGTCAAGCGATTTTACATACAGTCGTAAGACCGCTAGGTGGGAAGAAAAGGCCGGCTATTCAATTTGTATTTTAGTAAAATTTAAATATTAATATTCAGGCGTCAACGCTGACGGAGGTGCCCCGCCTGTTCGATTGCTGCATTCGCGTGCTGCAGAATCATATCAATGGTGGGTTGATGAATCATATCAATGGTGGGTTGATGAATCATATCAATGGTGGGTTGATGAATCATAAACACTTTATCGCCAAAAACAATGCCTTGCTGTTGTTGTTTTGCACAGCTCGCGGTTACTAACTGTGATTATCGAAAACTCTCGCTGACATCATGTGCCTCTTATCAATCGCAATTCATTTTGTGGCGCCGGTGAAAACTTTAAAGAAAACTTACTGTAGTTGAGACAAGAGTTGCACGGCTAAACTATCAAAGAGCTTTGTGTCTTCAGAGATCGATAGCTTCGGCGACATACCGTACCACATCGTGAAACCGATCCTGGAGAAGTGCACGTGGCAGCAACTGTACGAGATCGAACGAAATAGGCACCGCAGAGTAAAATTTCAAACTCATCCTATAATTCCTGTATTGCTACTGTGGGGTAATCGACGATGCCGAATCATGATAGCACTTCAGAATTTCAAAATATTTCAATATAAGCAAATACCAGGCCATCACCCCAAACTCCGCCCCCGTGGTGTTGCGACCGACGCCCGCGTCGAAATCACGCGTTGCGGTCGTAGTTCGGCGGGGCGCGCATGATTTTCCGGTCACATTTTTTACTTTTCGTGGCGGGACCTTTGAGAAAAATCAGTTTGTGATTACATTTTTTTTCGAAATTTTCGCGAGCGCGCTTCCACGTATTCTCGGCGCTTCCACGTGCCCTCCGTCGAGTTAGCAGTTTTCATGATGAGAACTTTTCATCCTCCCCTTTATTGGGTCGACAGTTATATCGCGACGGTCGGAGGAATCGAATATATTATCACAGGGTAGCCCCCTCGGACGGAACCCTCCGCCATTTCAGTTGGCGAGTGATAAACGGTGCGTTGTTTTTATAGACTTTGTTATTCCATAACCGGCGGTACCCGCTTTCACCAGTGTACCCTACCAATCGCGGGTCGTCCCTTGACTATCCCGAATTCGCTTCGATTGTGGAATCCACTATACCTTTCCCCATTAGAACTTAGCAGTACGGAGTTCTTGTGATTGGCCACAGGTTGCACGAGGTTCCTTGTTAGTTTTCGTTTGATTGTGTACGAAAATTATCACTGAGCTCAGGGTAACCGTGGCAAACTTGCTTGAATTTTCGTATTGGCTGCTATTTTTCATTTCTGCTGTGACTCCCTTACCCTCCCTGGTCCCTGAACTTTTTTTGTACTTTATTAGGCACTTTTTATTCTCATAGTGTACTTAAACTGATAGAGTGGACATGGCAAAACGTGGATATATGAATGGGTACTTTGCCGCTGTATCGTGTTCAATAGTAATATAGAGGCGAATCAACTTCTTTATTTATCTATTATAATTTACAATATAATACAATTCATGGGGCGGACTTCTAGTTATTGTAATAGGGGAAAATGGATAACTTCTGGGTTACAACTTCTGGGGCTTATTTCTAGTGTGAACTTCTATATTCCGGGAATTATTTACAAGTTACATACATGTATATTTGTCTCTTGCTCCTCCTCACACTCTTCACTTATGGCAAAGTGTTCATTTGCATCTCTCATCTCTCCCTTGTTCATATTTGTTTCCATGTTCTCCTCACTACGCGGCGCAATGGTTTCATCCTCTTTTTTAGTAAGGATTTGCTAAACCACTGGTTAAAAATGGCCTCAGTTAGAACCCACTTTCTTCCCCGCCCTCCTGAGAATTGAAATATTGCATACGCTGGGGTTCCTTTTGTCTTTGATGCTTTCATGCATCCAATTATTCTACAAGGAAGCCAGCTATTATTAGTAAGAATTGACCATTTTCCGATGATATCATTAGCATAGTCATGATCAGAGTGAGTATTTTGTGAAATTACTCACTCTGATCATCGGGTCTTTTTCTAATTGCTGCTTTTACTTTATCAACTAGTTCATTCAATGAAAGTTGCCCCTGGCCATCACTAACGGTAAAAGCATTGCTTGCTGAATTTGCTCTGCCGTACGACACACTGTCTGCACTTGAGCTGACCAGACATAACAGTGCATAATGTCTCATCGTCTAAGCCACGAGCCATGTACTCATCCACCTGAATAGTCGTAAAGTATCCATATTCCATACTAGTTTGATGTACTTCTCAGCGCGATCTCTAATATGGCCTTGCTTAATTTTTACTTTCGATGACGTGATTCCCATTCTATCGTATTTGGCCTCTATTAAAAGCTTCGCTCTCTCTCTTCCCTCTCTTTCCAAAATTGGTGCGAGCTTAGTACACTCATTGAGAATTCGATCCTGCTGTTCCAGGGCAATCCGTTAAGCCACTCAATTGTTTTGTTTTTTCTCAAAAGGGTCTCTGATTCTACTCGATCGATTCTAATATTAGGCGCTCTCGTCATAATATGTTACCAGTTGCAAAAAACGGCCTCACTGGTACATTATTGCACGGAGTAGTATCGAATGATCGGCGTACGATTTTTCCGATTTCCCCGTTTGCCGTACACAACTTGTTATATCTCCCACCGGGCAAAAAAGGAGCGTAAACTCGCCTCAGGAAAGCTGCTGCTGCTTTCATTGCTAACCTAGCCGTATCAATAGAGAGTGGGGACGGTTTTGTTTCTAAAACAAATTTTGCGGCTTCTCGATCAAGATGGTAGGGGCTTTCTGTCGCTTGTACCACGGTCAAGTTTGGAGGTTCTCCTTCGAAAAGTAGCTCAGATTAGTCACTCTAGCATCGATCATTCTAGTAGCTCAGTTACAAAGTACACGTGTCAAGTACGTGCAAAGTACCTTTCGAAATTCTCCAAATGGGGCCAGTCAAGAAGATGTCCACTAAAGCTAACACGTGCATCTGTCCGAAAATTAGGTCACTGCGCAGTGCATCTCTTAGTTCACTAAGCTTGTCCATTCTGTGGTGTTCAATAAATTGCGAGTAATGGTTGCGAATGCGACTAGTCTAGTGGTGCTGCAGGGATCACATTGAATCTAGCTCCTTGAGAGATGGTAAACTGACACTTTGAACGTATTGACTGCACACCATGATTTGTATTCTGCGTAGGTTCCATATTTGCAGCAGCTCGTCTACCAAAGTGATTGTTCATACTGTGAATTGTCGAAAGGGTGCAGACTTCCCCTCTCTCGATTCCTTGCTTTTTGTCAATGCATATTCCTCCTGCTTACCATCTCACTAATGATGGCTCAGCTAAACTTGCTGTAATATGCACGAAGCAAGGAACCGAAAGGAAGAGCGATGCACCATTTGTTCTCGCTGATTCATGTATCCCATCCCTCAATCACAGTTGGTGCAACCTCGTTACTGTAAGCCTCTACTAATTCAGCAAATTTGTTTGCGTGGATGCTCGATCTCCCATTGCTGAATTGGTATAGGCCATGACAAGTTCTTTGAATTTATAGGAAATGTTCGCATGGACAGAAACAGAGGTAGACCCAGCTCGATCGATTTCATCGAGTAGGTTGAGTACTGTATCCATTGATGTTTGAGCGTCTTTGGATACGACTTCCTTAATTCCCAAAAGTTGGTTCACTGGATGTCCATCTTTCCCACGCAAAGTAAGACTGTAGCATTGCAATTTGTGCGTATTTTTCGTTGTTTCGTCACTAAGCAAAGCGTTACCATGATATTCCTTCTTCTGCCCCTCAATCATCTCATCTAGAATGATTCTATTTTGTACACGTTCAATGCGAGTCGATGTACGAATTAGAAGCAACGCACCTAGCTGATGGGACATCACTCAGAGTAACCCCCAGTAGGTTTTTGGATACACTTCTAATTGCGGGACCCACATATTCGTCACTAATCCCGTGCGCCTTCAAGTCAATCATAGCTTTCTTCATTTCGAGAGTGTACTTTCCACTGACTTTGTAATCACTCGAGTAGGAAGAGATTGTAGCGCCGTGACGTGATCCTCTTCCTTCTCTCGTAATCTCTTTCTCGTTTTTTTTATTTTTGTTTCGCGCTTGCCAAATCAGTCTTTAATTTTTGCACCTCTTTTTTCGTGGAATCTATCGTCTTGTCTTTTGAACGAACTTGTAATTCCAGTTCGTTGACTTCCTGTCTTTTGACCTGTTCAAATTCCTCTCATTTTCTAACTCTTTCTTGTAATAATCACATGATTCTGATTTCCTTTTCAATTTCTCATTCACTCTTTTCATCGATTGATTATTTGAGGAATATGAGAAATGGGGAAGGAACTGAAAGAGCTAGAAAGTGATTGTGACTTAATTGGCTTCTTTTCCCTTGTACAAAAATATTAGTGAGTGGATTAGGATGCAACTGTGAACCGAGTGAGAGAGCAGCAGGGATATGAGGAACGGAATGCGTGTGTATAGAAGTAGGTGAAGGATGGGACGCACTAATCGTTGATTGCAAATCAGAATTGGGGTGAAAATGATCGATACTACTAGAATGTTTACAGGGGTGCATTGCAATAGTAGAGATGGTCGGGATCGGGATGGATTGGTTTACAATTGAACTAATCGAAATGGGAGATTCGTAAAATTTAGTCAATTGACCAAAATTAAACCTAGCTTTGAATTCTCCTTCTCTTCCTTGTTTCAATACATTAGACAGCTTCCTCCGATCGACCTTTCCTTCTGAGATATCAGATAGTTCTCTGTAATGAATTCCTCATTGACTAGCAAGAGTCTATATCAATATTTGTTGAAGTCTCACTCATTAATAATTGATATCACACTCTTGTTATTCCTTTTAGCCATCGATTCGACGTACAAAATCTAAATCGATAATCATTTTCCCGTTGTTCAGAAAGTTTGTTCAGAAAAAAAACAACTAACCCAGCCGAATGTTAATCGACTAAAATTGCTCAATCGTTTCATCCGCTGATCAGTCTTCTGATCGATTAGAGTGGGTCGCCTTCCAATAACACTATGAGATGCCTGTAATAATTAGAGATCCAAAGAGTGTTCTGACCACTGATATAAATGTAAGATCTACCTTGGGATAATTCTCTTCTTGTTCTTTCATATTAGAGTTTGAAGAGATAGAAGAAGAAGGAGAAGAAGAGGAAGAAGAAGAAGAAGAAGAAGAAGAAGAAGAAGAAGAAGGAGAAGAGAAGGGGAGAAGAAGAAGAAGAAGAAGAAGAAGAAGTGATCTGAATATATGCGTATGGGTCAATTCCTTTTTATTTATTTCTACCTCACAGTGCTCTCCCTTTTCCTTTGTGGAAAGTGAGGAAGGAAGAGAGAGAAGGAGGCTGAATAGATGAATGGAAACTCATTCTATCCCTGGAACTCATTCTATCTATAGTACCTTGGCCTGATTAGTCGTATTTCCCTTCTTGATCCGCAAAGAGGAATGCTTAATCCTATCCAGAATCGGGACATTAGCAGATGACCAAAGGTAGAGGACTATAATATATAATGTTGCCAAGACTATTGCAAAGGTTATTTAGATATACCTGAACTTTCTCGATTGCCTGCTCTCTCTTAACAGGAAACTGGGCGAATTGACAGGGAGGAGATACGAATGTTTGGGTGGGACCCTGAGAATTTCCAGTTGTGTAACGCAGGCTATTTCTGTACTAAAGTGTATACCGTGGCCACTCTGTTAATCGCAACTAAGGTCCTGGGAAGGGCAGATGCCGAGAGTGAACCCTAAATACTTTGCCGTCTTTACAATGTCAATTAATTATGTATTACTAATTATGCCGAACCTTGAAATCCATCAATTTTATTCGCGGATCAGACGTAAGAGACCGAGATAGAGGAGGAAAGTGCTATTAAATAAGTTTTTTTTTTGAGAAAACGGTAACTTTCCGAATACCTCTTGGTCGAATGATGACGTGTTCGATTGACAACTGATAGTGGGGATGGAATGTAGAGAAGGAGGAAGAGAAGGAAGAGAAGGAGGAAGAGAAGGAAGAGAAGGAGGAAGGGAAGAGGTAGAATGTTTCTTGAAAAAGTGACGATATCCCAAACTCAAAGGGAGCACCATAATTTAAAAAAGAACCTCTCTATTATACATCGTACATCCATCAATAATGTTTCCAAGTCTATTCTCTCCTCTCCACTTCGTTGTATCTCGAGCGAGCGGATCGGTTGCTTCGAGACCTATGAAGCAGATAAGGTGATGGACTATTCTGCAAATCTCACCGATCCCCAGCGTTTGATCAAAGGGCGACGCTTCCACAAGGTGGCATTTCCCGTCTGCAATAATGCATCTCGTAAGTGAACGTTCTGGCCGAACTTGAGCAAGAGACCGTCCTTCATCGCATCAAATGACGCATCATTCCACCTTAATATAGTAATTTCCAATATACTTTCAAACGGTAAGCGCACTTGGCCTGCTGAAAACCAGCAACTCTCCTTCCTATCGACTTCTGCTCCTTCGGAGAAGAGGCGGCCATATCAGCTCACATGACCGGAAATCTCCAAAGAACAGAGCTTGCGCCTCCTTAGATTAATACGAATTAATATTTCAGAACATTTAGCATCTATCTCACATATAATACTGCTCCGAGCAGTTAAATCGCAGTCCAATTCCATGTCTTGAATGTGCATGGATGGAAGTTCGAAATTTACTTCTGAATGAGAAAAACAGCACCAGTGGTCGGCCATTTTGGTCTACTGTATAATGGACATCCTGAATGGACAAGAAATATCGGATGCAACACAGAAATACTGCTAACACAATAAATTAAATATGTAAATATAAAAATATTGTAAAATACGCAGGTATGAAATCAGATTGTTCGACATGAATCGATATCTAGGTAGATCAAGGATGAACTTAACAGTATCCACAATTCGCATGTGTTATCTTTGATAATCATTTTCCAAGTTTCTCTATGATAACTTTTTTTCATTTTTTCTCTCATAACAGGTTCATGACCCGTAGAAGACATCGTGAAGAAATTGGAGGGCTGCATGTCCTGAAACGCTTACTGGATAATTAAATCGTAAAAAAAGACAAAATGTTATTATTTAGGAATCAATTTCTCTTTTTCTCTATGATAAAAAAATTTCATCTTTTTTTCTGTAATTAGATGATGATGTCTTTTACATATGTATCATGAAAACAGAAGGCTGCACCTCCCAGTAATCGAATTATCTCGGAAAACTTAATTTTGTGCGACGATTTGAATTCCCGCGCGTTCGAGGTTTACTAACCGGTCGCAAGCCATCTCTGGCTCTCGATTTCGAATTTCCCGGACTGCGCCCCCTACGAACGAAAGAATCCGGTAAACGTCAATCGATGGGTTCAATGTTGGTATCATCATATATTTCAGATACTATAATATATGTTTCCTATTTGGGAAGTAAACTGCTGACCTGCTAGGAACTCGCTTCAATTGTGATCCTACTAGGAACTTTTATCAGTGTAGCGTTATACAATCGATAGAGCAGTTGTCAGTAGATACCTGAGGGGCTACGGTAGCTCCAAATCGATCGATAATCGTCATTACAGTACCTCGAGGAGGACTCGGACGAGCTGTGGAGAAGCTGGTGGGCAGCACCACCCAACCAAGCGCACGCTGGAGGAGGAATCGTGGAAGTATACGGTAGCCGCACGGCGGTCGGCATCGATGACTGATTTTATTATTTTTCAGGAATGTTCGTGCGGTGCGAGAACGAGGCGGCAAACAAGCTGAAGATGCTGTCCTCCCGATATCCAAGGACGGCAAGGCAGCCACGGATAAAGTCAGAAAGGTACGGTATCTGGCGAAGTTAAAGTTTTAGATCGAGTACTAACTTTTTTCGGCTTCACTTTGTTCTATTGTGTAGAAATGAATCATAACTGAATTTGGGGTTTTTATCAATGCCTAGATGGAACGAATACTGACTATACTATGCTCATGCTCATTTTCATTTGTATCCGGTCCCTGGACGTGAATATTCCGTTCCGCTCCTAACCCTGAGAATATTCCGTTCCGCAGGTGGTGACGATAACGGAAGTGAAGGGTTTGCGCGGGTCGCGCAAGGGCGCCGTGCTGGACATGCCGTCCGCCCTCACCGTGAGCAAGGCGCGCAAGGAGATCTTCGAGTCGGGTCAGTTAGCGATGGGTCGATTGGGGGGGGGGGGTACGGTAGAAATCGAGACGGGGTTTCTGTAGCAATAGACAATCCAGCTGTAACGGCCAAAAGTAAAGCATTAACAATTTCAACGAGAGCACGATTGAAATTCATAAAGCAGTAGTTATCAATCGATACGGCGTTGTGGTAGCAATCGATAATAAATCCGTAACAGTAAATAAATACGGGGTTACGGTAATTATTAATAATCAATCGATAATTGTCTAATTTGCAGGTTCGAAGGCGCAGCTCTCGCAGATTCCGGCGACGGTGGTCGCCCGTTCCTCCACAGTCGGATCGTCTAGTGGGTTTTTTCTTCGATTTTCGAAAATGAGAGGTACGGTAGCAAGTTATGGCGATCGAGCACTGACTTTAAAGGGCTTGGAACTGTTTTTCTGTGTGATTTCAATCGAGATTAGACGGCTATCGGATCAGATCGGGCTTTTTTTACTGGCACTGGTGGTGCGCTGGTGAACTGGAAATGATTGTAATCTCTCCTCACACATCAGGAGAGTGCATAATTGGGTTTCAAGGGGGGGGGGGCTATTTTTAGGGATGAAATAAATTATTTAATTTCAGGTCACCGCAAGAAGGAGCTGTGTCCGTGTGAAGGCCGGGCCAAGGTTGGATCGCTCATGGCCAAGACTCGCAGATGCTGGGCATAAAGGAAAGTGATCGATGATCTTGATCTCCCACCCCACCCTATCGCATGCTAGTGTATTGTACGATACATATGATCTATTCGTTTATATAGCATTCACACACATATTATGTCATCAGTGCATGCAATGGATTACGGTAGCTGTCATTTGATATTCCTCGCCTCTCAGAGTCGTTGTTGCTAGTCTCCCAGTCGAGTGGTGCTCTGACTCTCTCCATTTCGCATGCTCTCTCGCCCTGTCTAACAGACGAGATGTGTGTGGAATGAGGAGACGCAGGACCATTGCTCCATACCGTGGCATTCAGTCGTAGTTTCGGTTCTCAGAGCTTTTTTCGGTTGCTTAGCCCCCAAATATCCATATTTTATACTTGAGTCTCCGCTTAGACCGCCCGTGTAGAGTATGCACTGTGATACACTTTATTTAATCGTGGTTCTTCCCAGTTAATGATTCTAATAAGAGATTCCCCGCCCAGAAACCAACACCATCTCGGTAATTATCTAGTAACATAATTAATCTTTGCCCCAGTCACCTTATATTCTCATACAATGGATTCTTTTTGATCAAATCTCTCTCACACACATAGTTGACTCTCTGAATGTCGGATATTATCGGTTGTTGTTAATGGGTTTTATTGTTCTTTGTAGTAGTCAGCTTTGTACAACTTCTCATGTTTTCTCAATTGCCCCCAGGATAAAGAGACTTTCACTCGAATTCGGATTGTAAATTGAACGAATTTATGGTGCACGAAGCGAATAGAAAGAAGCTATTCTGGGTATGTTCCGAGAATCGGAACACACTGTGATTTGTTGTAAATGCTTCAATATTTTCATCAAAATCGTGCTCTTGTTCAAGAAAAAAGACAAATAAAAGAGGATCAGGTTGCCCTCACACGGCGGAGTGCGAGGAATGAAGTGTTCTTGGTATTTTTTCAAACAAAATATGAGTTACCTTTTTAGGCCCCTGAAATAAATGTCTCATCGAAAGGAAAATTTCACAGTGAAAGGGAAAGCATCCGGATGCAGGAAAAGTGTTACTTTGGAGTCAAGACCCGTAGGGCCCTGAGGAGATCCCGGGCACCCTGCTGTGATGTAATCACTTGCCTGCATCCCGAAAAGGACTAGACCTCTCTGTTACGCATACTCTCTAGTGGCCGAAACTCTCACTCACTCGCCCTGTAACAATGCAGCGCGTTTGAAATGCAAATATTTGGGTACTTGGCGGCTGAATAGGCGAGCGGAGGGAGGACACTGTAGGACTCTTGGAACCTCTCTGACCATTGCGGTGCGGGGCCTTTCTCATGGATCATGCGCTTTCGTGCCTAGACTTTGCCATGCTACGGGCCACGGTCTCTTCAATACGCACGCTCCCTCGCGGGTCAGAGAGCGTAGAGAGTGTGCGAAATGAAGAGACGATTGCGGCGCGCCATACTCCTGCCATGCTCTCGCAAGAACAGGTAGTTGTTCTGTAATCCCAGCGAGTAGGGAGAGATATGAGTAGTTAGGAGGAGATGAGATTGTTTGCGTTTGATGGCTAAGCAAGGCTGAAGAGAGAGGAGGAACGGGTCTGCGGCAGAGAATGATCTACCTGGGATCTGTCTCGCAAGGTCTTACATTGCAAGCATTTGATATATCTTTTGTTCTTTGTATTTTGCACAACTTGAATCTAGAATCCAATCGTTGAAGAAATCTCCAACAATTCACCTGTAATTTTGCGATTGGATCTGGTCTTCCTGAGATCTATTCCATTGCCTCATCTCTTTGTTTCTGCCTCGAATTCGCAATATGAAAAAATATCAGAAATCATCTTCCTGTGTTCATGATTTCTTTCCGTACATTTCTTCACTATTCGCCGACGTCTTATTGTGTTCTTGATTATTCTGAATCTTTCAAGGCGCCCAACCAGATAATCAACGGCAGTATGCGCCTGCTGTTGATATCGGTGCTGTTAGGCACACTTCGACTCGCGGGTAGGTCAAGTGATAAAGAATTATCTAATTTTCTTTACTTGTCCATTCTATCCCCAATTTTCAAAGAAGATAATTGATGTCGTCTCGCAATTCAGTTACTTCGGTTTCAGTAGCACTAAAAATGACTAATCTGTTCGTTTTTCTCTAGAATTGTTAGAATAAAACTAATTGTTTCTAAAAAAATGTTCCTGATTTCGGGGGAGGAATACGAGGAGTGAAGTGGTGTAGTCTTAATCCTGACAACCCTAGATACTCACTATAGAGTCAAGTGCGCGCCCGATTCGGACACTCGAGAACTCCGTAAAATATTCCACTTTAGAACTGATGCCCTCTTCACGTGCACAATACGTTGCGTGGTTCAGTTGTTGAGTGACTGATGTTGACAAACCGCGTAGATCATAGCGAAAATTCCCGATATACATTGCAAAAGATTCCTACACCTTAGCGAGCTCGGGAGTGAGCCATCACTCGGAACAAAATTAGAAGACTCCTTGTTCCATGTAAAATTTATGAACAGAAAACCATCGTCGAAATATGCATACGCCTTACTTAGTTTTCGATCATGTAGAAAAATATCTTCGTAATTGGTTCCCCTTGCATCAATGGCATTTGATTGAATACTACTTCGCAGATTCGTGCACCTCCTTCGACGGATCGTCCCTCACGCATCTCCTCACCTCTCCTCCCCGCAACCGACGTTCACCTCGGAGTCACTGACGCCAGGGGCATTCAGGTACGGTAGTCAGAGAGTATATCATCAGCTATTGAGCTCATCAGCTGTAAAGAAATCCCTACCACGTGCGCACAACACGGGCGGTTAAAGTCTCGCAACAGCCACTGGTCGTCCCAGGTTAGGCAAACGTTGCTACTCGACGATGGGGTGGCTAGCCCGCCTTGCGAGGATATGCCTAACACCTTTACCTTTTTACCTTTTTATTGTGATTTACAATTAGAGGTATACGGTAATCGGTCCATACTATAGTCTGCTGCTTACGGTAGTCAGGGTATTGTATCGACTGATACCAGGAGCATTCAGAGTATGATTAATCAGGGTAGATTATCGATCCGAGAAGCTGAGAGATCAATGATCACTCCTTTCAGCGATGCTGAGTCGCGCGCTTGGGCAGCAAACGCACGTGGGCAAGACTGGCCAGCCGATCCAATTGGGTAATTTGCCCTTTCGAGATTCCTATTTTCTTCAGAAACTAGCTTTGTTCTCATTGAGCCAAAGAGTAAAGCAACAATATCCAATTAAGATATATCTTCACTTTTAGAGCAGGCAACCCCTTCTTTGTGCATTAGAGTTCGAAATACGGTATTCGTCTCTTCACTTTGCGCACTCTCTCACCGCAGAGTGACACGAGAGACTGTGTGAAACGAAGAGACGATTACGCTGATTTCGAAGTCTATTTTTCACCAATTTCAGGAGCCACTGTCCCGACGCATCACACGGACTGGGTATTTGACGCGACCGAATTGGCCTGTGCGGACTTCGATGAGAATTGTCGATGGAAGAACGTGGAGGGCATATTCGTGGACCAATGGATTGGTATCAGGTATGGAATGAAAAATGTTTAGCTCAATTCTTCTCTGGAAAAACCGTACGCTTGAAGATCCACTTGTCTATACAAATTCAGGATGCAATGTTATTTTATCAAATAATAAAATAAGTTTCAGGGCTCGGGCTTTCTCGACCAGGGCAGACTACAGGTAGCAACTGCACACACATCAGTCCTGGTTCGGAACAATTTATTCATTGGCTATTCCTAGTTTCCCGACCCATGACCAATAACTAGACATGCTACTACTGCACATTATTGTATTTCCTTAACATTTCCCATTTGTACAACGCCCTTATTGTGTCTTTTTTATGTGATGAGTGAGCGGAAGTGTTTTCACCATTTGAAAAAATAGTGATTTCAGAAGGGTACTACGCGATCGTGGCATCTGACCATGCCCAACTGCCTACGGACAAGGCCATCCTCGTGTCGGACACTGTCGGATGTCAGATCGGACCCGGCGAGCTGAGACTGATGTGAGAGATCAAGATCTCTGACTAAAGATCAAAGATCAAAGACCAAGGATTAGAGATCAAAGATCATTGCAGGTACTGGTCATCGCCCGAGGTGCACATTCGCGTGTGCACGCGCAAATCGTCCGCCCTCCTGCCCACAGGTTTTATTTTTATTTTTGAATGATATTCGAGATATAGATCAAAACCAGGACAAAGATGGCGTACAGAGAGACAACTGAAGGAGGACACTGAAAAATAGGAAACAAATATTCCCTATCACAGGCTACGACTACTGTTCGCCGCCCCCTTGACGATCCCAAGCCGGGCCCGGTCCGAGTGGCACTGCCCGATGGGGGCAGGGAACCGTTCCAGGTATATACGACAGTAGTCATGACAATTCGGCTTACACTTTACGCTTTTTGCACACGATACCTACACAAAACGCAATCGATCGATCAACTTGGTATATAATTCGAATTGTAAGCGCGAGGCGCAGACTAAAAAAACAGGTGATGACCAAAAGAAGGCGGCCATCGACATGATTCGAAATTAAAAGTACGGTAGGATTACAATATTTATCGATTCCTTCCCAGATCTTCATCATCGCAGACAACTTTGTGTACCAGGCGACCTCGCTGCAGGTGAGCGTGAGCTCTGATCTGTGATCTTTGATCTTTCCAGGGCGGTTTCGCAATCATCGACGAGATTGAGTACACGGCGGACATGTGTGGAGATGAGGAGGACAACGGACCGGGGGTGACAAATTGATGATTATAATTAGCGTTAAAATGTTGAGCAAAATGATGACTGGCTCTAGATATCAAAATGTGTTTACGATTGTGTGATTGAATATAGGGCGTGCAACGAACAAATAAAGCATCATGAGGAGACGGCAAAGAGATAATTTCTTCCTGATGAAACGAATATAGAGAGTTCGATTATTGTTCAACCTTATACAGGCGTCCTCAAACTCGCTCGAGGGCACGCCCTTTCCCAAACTGGTCGATCTGGCTGAGAAGGAGCAGCAGAAGGGCGTCGTCATGAAGTCGTCGGTGCGTTGTTTTGATCGTCAAAACAATAACAACAACAAAAATAACAATAACATTTAGATAACTCGTCGCGGCCCACTGCCCGTGTCGCCAGAAACGCGAGAGTTCATCAAGACAGTGGAGGTAACGGATTGATAGCGATCGATGAAATATCCCATTGGACCCCCTCTTTTCACGCTCTTTTCTCGTCGATCAGAAAGACGAGAGAGCATGGGAAAATGAGAGAGTCAGATCACTCCTCATCGATGTGATTTCAGGGAGGTCGCGAGGATGAAGATGAAGAGGAGGATGAAGATGAAGCCCATGACCGTCCTCCCCTCAGACCATCGAAGAAGTTCATCCCGGCAAGGGAAAACATGTCCAGGGAGGAGATGAGAGCGTCGAGGTACATTTCTTGCACACACTTTCTCATTCTTTTTCATATACCAGCCAAAACCACGCTGAACTTTAATCAACTTAACTTCGTTGAGCTCACCAAGAGATTTTCCGCATGATGATTTTGCTCACTACATAATGGAATTCATGCAGAGAGCGCGTCGGACCGCCCGGTTCACAACCCGCCTCACGACGTCCTCCTGGAAGATCGAATGGCGTCGACGATGAGGAAGCGGACAAGGATGAAGTGATCTTTGATCTTTGATCTCTGATTGTTGATCGTTGATCTCGGATCGTGCATCTTTATCCTATGATTTCTGATGCTTGATTTTGGCTCAATGATCTCCGATCCTGGATCCTTTGATCTCTGACCATTATCAGTTGATCTTTGATCCCCAATCTCTGATCATCCAGGAACTGAGCCTTGCTGACTTCACCGCAATGTCCGTGGACGGGAGCATCGATCGCTTCCTGAGCATGATGAAGGAGGTATATGGTAGTCCGGTCGATTCTGTGGTCTGTACCGGGTGGTCCGATACTTTACTGTTACGATAGTCCTATCGGCACTGTTGGCTACGGTATCTCAATCGTTACTTTAGTTTTACGGTAGTCCTATCGATACTGTAGGTTACGGTATCATGAATATCGATTTTCAACCACTGTGAACATTCCAAATTGCAGCAGGCGCAGAAGAGCCAGCAGCACAGCAAGCAGCTCAAGTCGGCCTGTGACGTGCTCAACTGCCGCTTCAGTCAGGGCGATTGTGACGGGTGAATATTGCGAATTGGATCGCTGATGAATCGATAATAGATCATCATTTTTTCTACGAATGCCTATCAGAAAATTACAAACAATCTCAACAAAAAGAAAACAATAAAATTGATTATCAATTACAATTATAGCTTACACTCAGTAAATAAATGTGCCGTTCCTAATCGGATCTGCCGTAGTCTAACCTCTGACTACTCTGATGACTATAAAATGTTTTTGATTGAGAAAGGAACATTGCCTTGATCTGCTAATCAATAAAGATACCGTATCAGAATGCTCGCTGGGACGGAGTGGCACACGTCGGATCGACCGGTGGGCAATCCACTGACGGGGATACGAGGAGATGCCAGTCTGCTGCCGTACAATAAAGGTCCGTTTTTGATTATCGAAAAGAAGTATTGAATTGAAAGGTTGGATAGGGGGGGGGTTAGCTTCATTCGCATGTGACCGAACGGGACTAATCAGCAAATATATTCTGGGATGACATAGATAATTTGAATAGACCTCTTCATCGTTGGAGGCAAATGGTGGTTCAGACAGTATTAAGATAATGACTAAAAAACAAAAAGTGCCAACAACTCAATTTCAGAGGGTTCCTTCGCGTACATTCGCGGACCGCGTCCGCACTCTCGTCTGCAAACACAGCCATTTCACCTATCGCAAGACGCCTTTTTCATCTTCGCCTACCATAAGGTATCGTCGATTGCGTAGCTACCTTTTCCGATTGTGCAGCTACCCTTTCCGATTGTGCAGCACCTCACTTCGATGGTATAGCTACCCGATTGTCTACCCTTTCCGACTGCGTAGCTGCCCCATCCGACTGCATAGCTACCCTTTCCGACTGCGTAGCTACCCTTTCCGACTGCGTAGCTACCCCTTCCAGATCGACCCGCAGTCGGCGTTCCGCGTGTACGCCAAACAGGCGGGGAAGGACAAGGAGACACTGTTGTTCGACGCGCCCGTGCTGGCGAAGAACAGTAGCAGGAGGTAGGCAATAAAGAAAAATAAATGATTGAGGTATTTCGAAACCAGGTATCTTTCATTAGGCTCAATTTTGCTATGTTTATCAATGTTTTTTTTGTCTTCAAAATATCTTTTCGAGTTCCGCAAGTTTGCAGGCAACCCTGATCAAGTAAATAAATTTGTTTGAGGTGGTTCCGCGAGGGTCGCGTACTGCCTGCCGGAGACTACGATTACGTGAGTACAATAATCTTATCATTATCGATAATTACCGTAGCTGATACTTACCGTAATCCGCCCCCGATACGATTCCGAATGATTTAGATCGTATTCGAAGTGCACTCACTCTCCTCCAACAACTACATTGGCCTGGACGAGATACTCGTCCTGAACGTCGATCGACAACTGATGTGCACATAAGCTACCGTAACCTATCGTTCGTGGCAAGACCACATCCGCCTTTTCCATGCTTCTTTCACCCTAACGCCTTGATACCTCAGAGATATCCCCAGAAATATTGATTCGACGTGAGACTAACACGTGAGCTGTCGAAGAATTCGGCTCTTCATTATTCTTTCGGAACTCTAACGGTGAGAAATAATGAGGTATCCAGCTCTCAAACGTCAACTATCATTTATCGATTCATAAATATTGTATGATGCTCCCGAATAATTCCTCACAGTGTGCTTTGTTGTGGTGCAATATCTGAAATATGGTAATAGCCCGGTCATAATATTGTCTATTTAATTAAATTATTATTCGATCTCTTGCCGATAAATATTTTTCAATGAAATTTTCAAATGGTTTTTAATTTCAACTTAAATGAAGTAACAAACGTTGGTTGAATATGAAGCAAGATCAAGTCTCTCTAGTAGATACTTGTAACTTTCCACACAGAGATTCAGTGGCTATTTAATTTCGCTTCGAAGAACATAATGATTGACTTCAACAGGAAACGTTGTCGCATATGTAGGGGCCACAAGCTCCGCCCACTTTGGTGTGACACGATTTCGCCCAAAAGCGAGACAGGGAGGGCACAAGGTTCATTCTCAACCAAATCTCTCGTTCTCAACTGCTATGGATAGCTACTGTGGTACTCTATCGATTGAGCACTGCCCAAAATGTGCACAGCATCACTAATTAGATAAAATTGGCATATAAAAGAAGGGAATAGGTAGTTTTGACGGGTTGCAGTGTGAAAGTTTTGTTTGGGCAGTAATTTTCTGACTAATTACAATATTTTAGGATTTTTAGAGAAAAAATTAGAATTTTAGCATTTTTCCCTGGCTTGTGCCCTCTTGATCTGTGCGAGCGGGGGGAGGCGAGCGAGAGGGCGGGGAGCGAGAGAGACACACGCAAATTAGGGTCCGCCCCTTTCCCTCTCGTCTCGCCTTTCCCTCCTCTCCCCCAGTGAGTTGCGCGCGTACTTCTTGTGCTCTAGCGCGGCTCAGCGACAAGATATCGACAAACGGTAAAAAGCATGATATTATTGGGTCCATGAGGGATTGTTGGAACATACTTTTGACCCCATTGTGTAAAATCGGCTATCTGCGTTGTGGCCCCTACGCATATGTTGATTCAATCCGTCAGTCTCCCTCACTCTTTTCTGCCTCTCGTTTTCCTCCTTGCAACTGCCCAATGCCATCAATCAGTGTTGACGACTATAACGAACTTCTTGCTTCGTCTTCTCGAGTCTCTTAACTCTCCCGCTCGTCTTCAGGACTTTGCTCTAGAGTGGCATTCTATGATCTCGTCCGCTGGTTTTCTATCACGATTCGCTCGTTTTGGGAGCTCATATTTCATATAAATTGATTAATATTGTAACGAACGTCTTTCTTCGTCTAATCACTTCTCCTGCTCTCAGAACGAAGAGGCATTCTATGATCTCATTCATTTGATTTCTATGATTACTGAATCTCGTTGTGATCTTATGGACACCTTTAGGATAGTGTAATTCTATGTTTCTTCATATCTGATTTTTAGATATGAATGACTTCGTGTGGTTTTCGGAAATTGTTTTGCTGCCCCTTATTTTCCAACTTTTTCTGCCAGTGACATTCACATTAGAACTGTCATTGTAAGGAACAAAAAGTCGATTGGAGAGCGGATTTTTCTCCTATTCACTTTTCTTCATGGAAATTCTGACTGTCTATTTTATTCCGATCTTGTCATTTCTTGCATTCGAGGTGTTAATAATTCTCGAAACTTCCACGTCCTTAGAATTGAGGATCCATGTAGGATAATTAAGACACTGGTCCATTCCTCGTAAGCTTCTAGGGCAGTAATAAAATCTTAATTTTTCTCACGAATCCTTTGCCTCCAACACCACGTTATCTTGCCCACTGATCAAAGTCTCATTGGTTTGTTTATTTGCCCTGCAAACCTATTGCACGACCACAAATCTGCTCGCACAAACTGTATCCATAAATCAGCCACCCAATCAAATAACAATCGAATCGCACCTCTCGGCGTGTCTCACTTTTCCCCCGCTTCCTCCTCCCTTCTCCAATCAAAAGCCGCAACATGTGGCGGGTCAGGCAGAGAAAGCTCAGCTGCTTTCTCAGCCTCTCTCGATTTACCCCGAACTCTCGCCTGCTCTAACTGGCGAGAGAGCAGGGGAAATTGAGAGAGCAAAGTCACAACTTTCGCTCCGACTCATTTATCACCGTGTGCTTCTACGTGAGCTCCAGATCTTTTCGAAAGCAGTCCTCAAGATCAGGACTGAGTCATTAGACGTCGATCACTCCTCTTTGTTTCACCACCTGTCTTTGACAATCAGCACTATACTAAAGATAGTTGAAATAGGGAAAAAATTGAGTAATTTCCCGATTTTCTAACTTGCTATTTTTTTATATTTTCAATGTCTGGTTATTGTAGCCCATAGTTTATGAGTTTCGTGCCCGATTCATTGATTCTCTCAAAGTCATCTCACCCACGCTTAGATTTTCCCAGATCGATCCTATAAAATTTAATAGGTCATTGGACTCGATCGCCCACTCACAAGAAGAAACGGAAGAGTTTGCGGATTCAGACGAGTCTTCTGGAAGGCGAGAGGATATGACTGAGCGTAAGCTTATCCTTTTCCTTATCCCTTTCTTTCTCGTCCAAAATCAGTCCAGGAATAACGAGGTTGAAGGGAAAAAAGAGTAGTTTCCATTCCAAACGTTTGCTGAAAGTTGTATTAGGCTCTGAGTCACATTGTATTTTTTTTGAAATATTTTTTCCAGAAAAGATGCGAATCGCCTGGGTGGTATCGGGGGCCTATTTCGTCATCATTCTCGAGTGCGGTGAGCCAATTATTGATTTTTTATAAAAATTATTTTGAAGATTAAGTACGGCAGACACGTCAAAATCACGCGAGATAAAGGCGCAAAACAGCTCGGGTTACGGCAAAGGTTTTGAAGTTTTGAAAACACGTCTGGGGGCAGGGCGGATTAGTTCCCGTGCCCTCTGTGAAATGTCAGCATCCGGTCGGGTTTACACTGCAAGTTTTGTTCGCCCGAGATGTTAGCCGGGTAGAATGACAATTCTTTGCACATGATTCAGTACGGTTCAGTTGGCCTTTGTCCTTGAAAAGATTTCGTTATCCAGTGTGTTAGATATCGTAACCGTACCGTATCCCATTCAGCAACAATGGGCGTAATCGCATACTCTGTGATGGAGCAGATCTACGCTTTTCTCGAGATTAAAGTGATGGCGAGGTGAGAAATTTGATCATTGATTTTTCTCCTTAGTGTTCTTGAAATAAAGGGTAGCATTAACGAAGGAAGCAAACAAACAACGTTTGCCGGAAACCGAATGACGTGGGTATAAATAGTCGCCCCCTCGCTCTCTCGCACTTTGGAACTTTGGAATGTTACCCCTCACGTATCAGCTGATTGCCATTGAGCATGCCGGAATCTCTCGAATCCACATGCTCCCTCGCTTCTCTGAGTGATAGATACGGATTGTGAAGGCGAAAAAGTTGCTCGGTGTGAAATGAAGAGCTGTTGTGAATCAGCGAAGAAAGCATCGAATAGAACCACATAGATTCCATTCTCTTCTATTGAAAGTTGTGTAGTGAATATCGATAGATATTCGATCGCTTGAAAGCATTTACGTGAGGAGACACGATCATTGATCTCTCATAGTAGAATTTGATCTTTGATCTCAAGGACGAGTATGATCTTTGATCTCTCAGAGACGCTCCCTCCGTCATCGTCGTTACATTCGTAGCAGTGTGCGTGCTGGGATGGTTGCTGTCGATGCCCGGACTGTGTCACGGAATACAGGTACGGTAGGAATAGGCTACATCCCTTGAGACACATGTTCAATTTTTTTAAATCTCGTGTAGGGCTGCATTTGCGATCCATTGGAGGCGATCACCAAGTTTCGTAACGTGATAAATGAAGTTGAAAGTGTTAGAGCTGAATTAGTCTCTTCATTCCGAGCGCATTGAAGAAGTTTGAGTTGGAACAGTGAGAGACTATGTAGAAGGAAAAGACGGATTTCTTCATCCTCACTGTTCTGCTTCTATGATCTCTCCTTCAGTCGCACTCGGATACATCACTCGTACCGTATCTCGTATGGCGTATGTTGTTCAATGTGATTATCGTCGGAGCAATGCCGTATCTGGTAGGCGAACATTGATTATTATATTTTTATCGCATAAAAAGTCGCGTCTAATAACGAACTTATCTTTACGATACAATCCCGTATCTGTTATGGCAAACACTATCCGCTCAGAAAATAACACATATTACATACTTCACAATAAATGTTCACATTAGGCGGACGTGAATACCAGATGAACCGTCAGCCGGCAATGTTAGACGACGCTTTTCGAAAAATTGCCAATCGCAAATTGACCTCCTCCATTTGCAGATGTACTGTGAAAAAGTGAGCAAGCTGATTCCCTCCCTGGGTCGGGTGTTCTCCAAGACCTTCCACAACTGTGAGATGGAAGTGGCCATTGGGGAGGTTAGTGGTTTGTCCTGCCGAACTCTGAGTTCGCCTTTTCGCAATTCTCTGTTAGAAAAATGCCAGCATTGTGAAATGGAGGATCGAAAAAATTTGCACACTGTTGGTTTTAACGAATTAAACGCGAATTCCTTTTGAAGGATGCACCGATAAGCTCGATAAGCTATACTTATATAGTATCCTCGAACATTGTCCATACACCTACTGCCCCCTTTCCATTCCAGATTCTCGTCGGGATCCTCTTCTTCTGCATCGTTCAACGGGCGTATCGCGAATTTTCCGTCCATCGATTGCAATCGACGAATTCGTTCCGACGAGATTAAGCAGACTACTGTAGTTATCGATTGATTATCGATTGATCAACCTGATTTTTAAACTGTAGTTATCGATTGGTTACCGTTATGGATTGACCTTCCTACTCCAATGGTATTATAGTAGCAGCGATTGTTGTAGTTATCCTACCACCTTTCATTCTTTTTGATACACAATCTCGAAGATTCGATGACCCCCGTATTTCGAACTCCAAATAGCTACCAGTTTGCCCTCTATCACATTCCCCCCTGCTTCATTCCTTCCTACTATCAAATTATGACGCCGTTCCCGCAGTGCCCTTCCACCTCATTGACCCACACATGAGAACGCAGCAATTTCGTCCAATTTTTGCCCTCCCATTTCTCGCCACAGCACCTCTCTCTCTTCATTCCGCACGTTCTTTCGTCACCCCCGCTGTGACCCGAGTGAATCATGGTTTGCAACGGTGCAGTTCACAGCTTCCGCTCCCACTCCTAAATCAAGGTCGCCCCTCCATTCCGAGTGCGGTTCCCTTTGATCGTCACTATACCAAGAGGGAGTTCTCGCATTAAACGGCCCAATTTATCGCCTCCGCTGATCTACCCTTACAGTTTAGCGCCTTTTGATGCCATTTTAGCATTTTTTTGCTGACAAAGAGGGAACAATGAAAAGATGGCACGCGGCATCTTCCGTTTTCGTCCCAACTATCTATTATTGTCGTAAACAAGATTCGCCTAGATACTTTGTTGTCCCGACGTGTGCTCACAAAAGTGTTGTCTCCATGTTTCGGCGGAGACAATTTGACTCTTTGATTCCCTTCCTCTCTTTCCCACGTAGAGTTGGAAATATGGGTAATCTCTTCAATTCGCGTGCGATCTCTCGACTCTGACCGATGAAAGAGTAGGCGAAGTGAAGAGATGGTCCGTGCTTCCACCTCCCCTTTCCCGGAAACATTTCTGCATATACGATCTCTCTCGCTATTTCTGTATATTTTTGTCCGGCTTCTCTCTTCGAATAAATTGCGGATTCACCGGTACGAGAAGTAAGTTGTGTAGTCAGTTTGGGCTGACCTTCCAAAATAGCCAGAGACCCTCTCAATTTTACTTTCGCTCTAGATTTCTCTGACCGTTCTGGGCTCTCTCGCCCTCGTGATTGTTAAATATCCTGTAAATAACTCTTGTTGTGATGAGATGTGTGATAACTCTCCCTGTATCAGTGAATTGTGTCCGTGCGACAACCTGTGGATTCAAGTCTGTGTGACCGTTAGAGCTCGAAATACGAAGCGCCGCTTCTTCATTTCGCACACGTTCTCATCGGCCAGAGAGACGAGGGAGAGTATGCGAAATGAATAGACTGCGGTATTTCGAGCAGCTCTATGGACCTTGCGAACCCATTCCAGTCCAGGATAGAGTAATGTATACAAACCCCTCATCGCAAATTGGCGGACCTGAACTCGATTTGGGAAAGAGAAAACTGAGGGAGACTCCACGTAAATTCGCAGAGCGGTCACTAAATTGGATTGGCGCACGCCAATGTTTGCTGTGGTGTGTTGCGAGAAGACTTCCTTCCTACGGACTACAAATCTTAGCATAATGAAGAATTCGTTACTTCATTCGGGATTCTCTATCGTCTCTCTCTGGCATGAGAAAGAGTAAGAGCGGTGAAGAGATGGTTTCACCATCCTTACAGCGTAGCTAGTGGTCTTCCTCTCTTCGGGCTACAAATATGCGCTGGAATCAGCAGAGGAATCACTGTTTTATCGGATTTCTCGTTTGTCAGAAATCAGGAAAGATAGATGTGCATGCCGGAAATTCACTTCACCCTCACTCTTTGTCCGTTCGTTGAACTTCTGGTGCAAACTGTCCAAATTGTCATGCCCTCTCTGGACACTCTCATACAATTGTGCCACTCTCATTCGTTCCGTTTCTCTGGTGTCCTTCCCATGAACTCTCCTGCTTGCACACAAATTCCACTTAGACCCTTTGCGAGCTGCCCTTAGGCCGCTCCTCCCTCCTTATCCCTCCTTCACTCGAGAAGGCGCCCTTTTTGGCCTGATTAGTGGGCCGAAAGTACTTCATTTTTCGCAGAACTGGACCATGCTCGTTAGGTTCAATGCTTCGGATTCATTGGTTCCTTGGGGTTTCAGGCACCGGATCCAAACCCATTCCCTCCCGCTCCTCTCACATTACCACCCCCTTCCATGTTTCCCTCCGCGAAACAAAAATCGAATTCGCTTGACCAATTTCGAAGAGAAAGGAAGGGGGGGAGGAGAGAATGAAACAAATCTGCGAGAAAAAATGGCCCTCGCGAGAGAAAGGGACACATTCCCAGTGAGAGTTGTCGAGTTGTCTATGGTTCTTGAGTTGTTGGGTTGAGTCCTGGGAGCAAGGGGCCCATAGCGGCACTAATGAGTTCACCCGGGGGCTTTGGATGGACTAGGGCTGCCTGGTGAAGAATCGGGCTCTTCATTATTCTCTAATCGTTCAGAGTGACGGGAGATCCGAGGGGTCTGAAGAGACCTTCATAGAGAGATAAATTCCTGAAACTTGTGCAAGATTCGAAAGTCAGCGATGCGAGAATGTGTAGATATGTGCGCTTTGCATGAGGGGCCTCATTCCGCCGCAGAGCGTCGACTCATTTGTCATATGTCCTCATCTCTCCTCTTCTTTTTCTTCCCTTCTCTCGCCTTTGAACAATGCAGCCAATTACGATGAGTACCTCATTAGAGATCCGTCGTCTCGCGCTCATTTTCTTGTTGAGGGCGATGGAAGGACTGCTCCAGGCTCCGGTGCAATAACCCATTGGTTCCATGAACCCATAAACCAATGGTTCCATCATCTTCTCGGTACCATAATCCAACGGTCACATCAACTGTCATAATCCCATCAGTACCAATGGCACCGGGCAAGGGGTTTGGTTCCACTACTTTCCCCCATATTCGTCAATTGTCTCCTAATAACATCATCACTGTCCAGTATATAGTCATATTTCCTCCGCTATCCCTCACCCCTCTCCACACACTTCTCCCTTCCTTCCTTCCTTACTTCCCCTGCAGCTAAATCCCCTCCACTGTAATGGTGCCATTTACGCGCATTCGACAAGCATTCGAGTAGCGGTTTTTCGTTGAAAAAAGTTTCGAAAAAAATGTAAAGTTCGAAATACGGCACTCCTCACTTCAAGAATTCAAGAAGATTCAAGTTTTTCGTTAAAATGCACGGTTTCCTTGGTCTTTCGCGTGAAAAACGACGGGAAAATGACCAAAAGCGTCGAGAAATGTCCGAGAAATAGATGCAAATCCAATGGCTTTTCGGCGCCGCTGCCTCTCTCCGCTCTAGCGCTCTTTGTGCAACTTTCCCACACAGCGGCACTCTATCTATCTCTCCCTTGGAACTTTCGCCCTTGTTCTATGCTGCCCCCGACTGACAACTTCTCGTGTTTCGGTAGAAGAAGTTCGAGAATTTCGCCAAGGGTCAAGAGGCCCAGTTTTCTGGCTCCTCACAATAATTTAGAGTTCGAAATTCGTGAATTATTTTTTTTTTTTTTTTTTTTTTTTTTATTTTTTTTTTTTTTTATTGTCGATCAGCGTAACGTGAGGTTGTGCGAAAGAACTGTATAATAGCCCATCTTTGACTAAAAGGATTCGGTTTCGATTTCTTCTTCCTTGTTCAAATTGCAATGCCTATTCCCCTGTCCAAAAATTGACAAATGTGGTCCTTGATTCTTCCAGACGTTTCCTTCTCCAGTCCGGCAATCAGAGCTGCGGGTCTTCTTATAATGGAAGCAGGCATCGGATTTCCCCTGCCCATCCCTCGTTTCTAGTCCCCACAAAGTGACCCACAATGTCGTTCCTTTTTTTCAGTTCCTCCGGGCTTTGAGGACATCCCTAGGTTTTTGTTCTTCAAACTTCTGCTGAAGTGAGCGCATAGGCTCCAACTACTGGCGCTTCCAAGTTGAAGAATTCGTTTCTTTATGCGCTCTCTTGTCACTCTGGCTGATACTTCATCCTCACATCTCTATTCAAAAGTTCAGAACTAGGGCTTCAAGGTAAAGAATTCGTATTTTCATTCCGCATGTTCTCGCATCTCAAAACGAGTTCTTTATTTCGACATCGCTATTCAAGAGTTCAGAACCCTTGCTTGCACGCTCGCCCTTCCCCCTGACCACACCTCACTCTCTTCTTCTCTCCTTGTCTTTCCCCTCCCTCCCCTTCTTTCCCTGTCCCTCAGATTCCTTCTCTCAACGACACAAGAAGAGAGACATCTCAATCTCTCAAGGCAGGAAGGGAAGGGGGAGGGAGGGGATGCGAGAGTGCCAATATCGCCTCCCCGTGCGCAATCTATTCCCCGGTCGCCTGGTATCTGCTGTATGGCTCTTCTTTCGGCGAACGGAAGCTCAGGATGGTGGCTCATCTATCTTCTGTTTTATCCATGATGGGTCTAGTCTCACCATTTCGAAAATCCTCTGAATCTATGTGGTTCACCCGAGAGAAACGAAAGGGAGATACCTCTACATAGGATAGCCCTAGCTATGAACATGAGCCAACTTTTAATGAAGTGCATGTAAGCCCATCTCACATCTTCGCAACTTTCCTCCCCCCTTCCTCCCCACCCATTTCTTTTCTCGAACATTACTTCACTGCCCGCTCGCCGCAGGGCAATTCATCTCTCTGTCGCGGGTGTCCCTCCCTTTTTTGCTCTGTTCCCCCCGCTCTCTCGCCGTCTCTGACCGACCAGGTCCATCGCTCCTTTCCCCTCCTCATCCTCCTTCCTTCTCTCATCGCATCTAATACCCACACAGTGGTCACTCCTTCTGTGTTGGGTGTCGCAGGCTATTGATACTATCGTATTCGCGGCGTAATAATTTACTGCCTGCCTTCCGGCCTGCACGAAGGGGTGTTCCCCCGTGTATTTATCCAAGTCGGCGTAGCTCTTGAAGCTACAATCTGGCAAAAGTTACTGCCCCGACCGGGAGTCGAACCAGCAACCCTTCGACTCCGGCAGGACAACAACTCGCGAGAGGCTCTCTCGATTATGCAAAGTGAATCCCCCCCCCTGCCCCTTCTCCACTTCATCTAAGTGCCTCTTCGTATCCCGTGATCTCTAACTGAGAGCTCTCTAATTCACTCGTCCCTATCCCCTCATATTATGAATATGCGCACGAGACGACGTCTACATGGACGTATTTGCTCGCGCTCGTGACAACTTTTTGCGTGCCGCTAAAGGGCCGTTATGATAACCGCCCTCACAGGGAGGTACGATTTTGATGGGTCATCCATATCTACAAGCGTTACGATCGTTAGGTGTCCGGTAACTAAGCTCTACCAACATGGCGTGCAAAATCGCATGGCGTGGATACACCTTTACCTTTTCCTTGCTTTATTCGTACGAAAAAGTATTTCAAGCTCTCGTTCTCTGGCCACCAATAGATAGTTCAGATTAAAGAGAACCATTCATCGAACCCAGTTTGCAAGTACCTCCCATAATTTCACGCTTGTCATGTCATCACAGTCTCACACCCCATTAGCTTACTGGGTGCGAGAAGTGAAGACAAATCGGGGGGAAGTGGCAAGGAGCAAAAAGAGAAGAGAGAAGGGGCCGGCAAGCCTCCGCTCCGAAAAAGTTGCCATAGTACTCTTGAGAAGGTGTGAGAAGTGGAGGATTGTGGGGCAAAGAAGAAGGGAGGAGGGGAGGGGAGGAGGGAGAGGGAGGCGAGAGGCGAGATGACAGTTCTTCTGCGCGGTACCTCACTCGTCTAATTTGATTCTGTGCAGTAACGCATTACCGTCCACTCCTTATTGCCTAACTCGTGTTAACTTCCGTTTTCGTGCATTTATTCGTGACTTCCTTGTAAAACGGTTCATCGGATCAATCAATAATTAATATTGCATTGTCTTGTGTTAATTTGCGTCCTTTCGTGATTTTCTTGCTCATTGTTCCACTTAGCTCCAGAAAATATCTTGGGAGCAATCAATAGTCTTTCTGTATGCAATTCCCCCTCCAGGTCTACTAGCTACTTTTCGTGATTTCCTTGTGTTTCACACTGCTTCAGAATAGCTTGTCGGACGAATAAACATTCCATCTCCAGGTAGATTAAACCGTATGAGAATTTAATCCATTGCATTACTCGTATAAACTAGTGTCTCTTCGTGATTTTTGTGCTCATGGCAGATCCATAATAGACCCCTCCAGGTAGATCAAACCATAGGAGTGGAATGGAGGAGGCGCGGAGATGGCCGTTGCTGTCGCTGCTCGACAACAGCTTCATCGAGCGGGTGGCGGTAAGTTGTTATTGTGTTCAAAAAAATTTCGAAACTAGCCCTAGCTAGGATGTTCTCGACAATGTCTCCATTGCAGTCGTGTATCGTGTTCGGTTCGGCCGGCTGCGCGGCCCTTCTCCTCACGAAGGGCGATGAGTTGTACGCACTGGGCACAACAACGTGTTGCGGAGGTCTGTCAAACATTTATGTAGTTTTGGAACCCTATTTTTTCGAGATTGCTTGAAAGTGAGTAGGGAGCGTGTGTCGAGAACGAATGAGTTCTACGCAACATTTGCTTTTTTGATCTTGAGCCTATCACGAAATATTGTTAGCGTTGCATCCAATTATCGTACCTTGTATTCTTAGAGACAGTTCCACAATCGATCAACCTCCTTTTTAGTAGCGATGATAACCTCCGCTCTCCAGTGTTGGTAAATTACCCCGTCACTTCCTTTTGCTGCAGCACGCTGTAGAGATAATCGAGTAGTCGGGAGTTTATAATGCAGAGTAGAATGATACTTGTGAGGTCGAGTGTCTGTGTGATGATAGGATCATTACCACTTTTTCGTCTAGACCTAAACCCTGGGGAGACCGTTGGCTCTGATTCTCCTCTAATTCCTTCAGGAAGTTGCACCGTTTGATCTGTACTTTCTTCTGTGTGTTTGATCTCTTCATTTCCCTTGTCTCTAGGATCTCCGATAGGATAGAGAACAGGCAGAATGGAAGAGATCGTTACTCGTGTGTGTGCTCAGTGGAAGAAGTGGGAGCATCTCTCATTTCATTGCTGAAGTAGAAAGAAAGAGAGAGAGGGCACAGATTCGAGGTGTTTTCCAGCAAATAGAAGAAGAGACAGTAGCGAGAGAGTTGCGAGTTGTGGAGTTGTGGGCACAAGGGAGATAGCTGCAGAGGGGTTGAATGTAGCAATATCCTAGGCGTTTTGTGGTTCAAAAGGTAGAAATAAGAAATCAATAATAAGAGGATAACTGCCAGAAGATTTTGCGTGGTTGCACCTAATTATTCAATATTCTTGAGAATAATAAAATCTTTCAGCTGGAATGAGCGGCAACACATCGTTTGAGCCTGTGCTAATCGAGGCCATGTCGGGCAGGTAATCAATTGGATATTTGAAAGCAAACCATGGCTTCGGTTTAAAAAAAAATTATTCCTGAAACACAATTCATCCTGATCTTATCAATTTGCCAGGCATCTCGTCGATAGAATCAGTGAAGACAAAAAGTCTGAAGGAGTATATTTGTAACTGTGCTTGCTGAATTTGACGATCGATAGAACCGATAACAAGTCTTTCAGGGGTCTTCGTCAGCTGTCATGCGGCACAGGCCCTCACGTACTTGCACTGGCCGAGAGCGGAGAGGTGTACGCGTGGGGACACAACAGCCATGGACAATTGGGTGAGCGACTTTGAATGTTGCAAATAATTTAACCATAGAAGGCATCAAATGAAGTAGATTTTTGAGAGAATCCTGTGCTATGTTTTGAGTTATTCATGTATACGCGTTGGATGATTCTATGTAATTAACCTAGCGTGAACATTGATGTATCTGATGAATCCTGGTAACTGCTAGAAGCTTTGCCTGCAAATGAGTAGGCCTTTAATGCTTGAAATAGACTGCAAGGACTCCATTGTTTTATTGCTTGCTTGCTTGACATCGAAAGAGAGAAAGAAAGAGCGATGTATCTCCCGAACAAGAGTTCGTGTCGATCCGTCAATCTGTCACACTTCTTAGAGGAGAGACATGCGTGTCCGATGGAGGAACGAGATTAGTCGCATGTTCCTGAGGGATATTTAGGCAGGGAGGGAAGGTGGGAGGTGGTCAATAATAATAACAACAACAATCAAAATAAACAAAATTGCAGGTCTCGGACACACGTGCTGTTCGCAGCCGCCCACACTTGTGATGGGAGCCCTAGCTGGACAGAGGTATCGGTCGTTGATCTTTCATCTTTCTACAGTCACTCATCTCACTAACATAGAGATGCTGCGATATCATTTCTTTTTAACTACGGAACTGGTGTTACTTGTGGTGTGAGCGCACAAGTTGGATAAAAAAAAATTTTCACGTTTCGGCCAGGAATTCTGCTTGAATCAAATTTGAGAGCGGGTTTTTTTCGTGTTTCTAGAAAGAAGTCGCCCCTTCTGATCCTTGATCTTTGCAGGGTCACATCGGTTGCCTGTGGGGCGTATCACTCGGCGGCACTGACCGAGAGCGGAGAGTTGTTCACGTGGGGATTGAACTCAAGCGGGCAATTGGGTGAGTGAATCTGGACGAGTGTGTGAAATGAAGCGACGGCGACTTGTATTGCGCAGTCTAGTGCTCGAGTCGAGTCCCCTCCCTACTCAGCATGGAAGTTAAATGTATCGGTTGTAATAAAAAAAACACGAAAACAAGTTTGTGAAAACAAAGCCTTTGCATAGATTACAGCTGAGGAATTCTGGATGATGGATATTTATTGAAATGTTTGTATGCTTTGAATATATAAATTTTCAGGCCTCGGCAGCAACGTGAATGAGAAGTCGCCGCGGCAAGTGCCGTTCCGTGAGTGTTATTGATCTTTGATTTCTTGTTTTGAGCTTTGTACTCTATTCTGATCTTTGATCTTTCCAGAGAACCGCTTCCTCAAGGCCGTTGCGTGCGGGCACAAATCGACGATGGTGCTCACGGAATCGGGCGAAGTGTACGCGTGGGGAAGTAATGAGTACGGACAGATCGGAAGTGGCAATGAGGTGAAGATGATATCCGATGGTCGAAGATCGAGTAGGGTATTTGATTCTCAATGGTCGAAGATCGATCTGGTAAATGCACTCGCAAAGCACGCCTATTGGATTCCTAATGTTACCCAAGTGTACAATGGTATAGGTTCGTGTCCTGGTACATTCCGCTTGACATGGTTCTGACGACGCCACTTTGAAATAACAAAAGGCTCAAAATTTAAAAAAAAATCAAATATGTTTTGTTCAGGTAAATCAACACTCGCCGTACCTTGTGGATGCACTCGCTAAGCACGCCGTTATCACGCAGGTGAGTTGATCTGATTAACATCCATAGATGCACACATATCATTCTCATCTTTTGTTATCAATCGATAACACGTTAGATAAATGAGAATAATTGCAATTTCGAGAGGGTTGGAACCTGAGTAGAGCATTCAATATTTGTCTTCTCGTTCAGATCGCTTGTGGTTACGCGCACTCGATGGCCGTCTCCGACACCGGGGAGTTGTTCGTGTGGGGAAGTAATCATTGTGGACAGGTGAACTCATATGGAATTAAAACAGATACAAATAAATCACTTAGAGGTAGAAGCACAGAGCATGTTTTGATGAAGAGACGTCACAACGGGCCTGCTATTTGCCTGCTATTTTTCCTGCTATTTGAGGGTGAAATTTAAATCAAACTGTTCAGATCGGCTGCAATCCTCTGCGAAAGAAGGTCCTGGAGCCGGTGGAGAGCGCCAAGGGTATTGGCGGGTATGTTATTGAAACTGGCTTGTTTAGGAAAAAACGGAAAATTTGCCTTCAAAGTTATCAGAGTAGCGAGAGAGCATGTGAATTGAAGAGATCGATTCTTTGCTCTGAAAGAAGTACTGTCCCTATTTCAGTATCTCCGACGTTGCCGCTTCGAACGCATGTAACATCACGGTGGTGTCGAACAAGCAGGGAAAGGTACGGTTGTCTTCTAATTTACCCTTATTAAATTTATCACGTAAGCTAGAGTTAAAGTACATGTAATCATCTCATACTTGTCTAGCCAACTCTGGCAAGTAATAAATACCACTTTTGAGATAAATATACTATTGTTTTTTTTCTGTGCAATTAAACGAATGAAACGAAAGATAGTTTCAAATGTTATTATGATGGCATCCTCTCAGATCTTCATGTGGGGTAACATCCGAGGGCAAACCGTATCGACGCCAGTGGAAACGCGATTTGGCCGGGTAAGTTAACGGGTTTGGAACTCTGATTGTTTAAGTTTGTGGACCCAATATTTGATGAAATCCTCAACGATATCCTCTTCAGGTCGACGACGTCTTCGCATCATTCGCCTCTCCGCCTGTATCACCACGCATGATCAGCTTCGGTGAGGATTTATGATTTTGAGAATTCGAATAACCGAATGTTTTTTTGAATTCTTCTAAATACTTGTTTGGCCTAGAATTTCGTGTAGAAAAATAAAATAGATCAGTATTGTTTGACTTGATTGTAAAGATCAAAGTTCACTCCAGAAGGCAAGCCGGAGCGTCCGCTAGTAGAGGCTCTTCGCGCTGCCTTTGATGATCCGTCAACTGCCGATATGCGAGTGGTGGTGGATGGAAGGACGATCCACGTTCATAAGGTGAGCATGACTTGCATCGAAAAGTGCAACTTCAATTTATAAAATTTCGCAGACGTCAGCCAAATCTGTTTTCAAAAATAGGTAAATCGCAATTTTTAAAATTTTTTTAAATGATAATTTAATATTGCAGGCCCTGCTAACAATGCGGTGCGCGTACTTTCGTTCGCGATTGAGTAAGCAATGGAGTGAAGGCAACGGAAAGTCAGTCTGATTTAATCATTTCCAAATTCTGAGTCCCCAATTTCGCTAGAATTGACCAAAATTTTAAAAGCCTGTTGGATAAAAAAGCTCGTTTTCCAGCCAAATCGAAGTGGTTGACTTCTCGTATCCAATCTATCGGGCGTTCCTGCAATGGTGCTACACGGACGAGCTACACGTTGAGCCGGAACAGGCACTCGGTGAGTCCCACCTAAAGTTCAAAATACGCGGGAATCGTCTCTTCATTTCACGTGCTCTCTCACCGGTCAGAGAGGCGAGAGAGCATGCGAAATAAAGATACGATTAACTTTAGTCCCAACACGATCTTACGGTATTGAGAGGATACTGTAGCCTTATTCATTATTTGGACGAATTCATAGATACGATAAATAGTGCGCATCACTAAATTTGGGATGCGATATATGTCTCTTGTCGTTTCGATCACTTAGTTTATGGTTAGATACGGTATTTTGGATGGGTCTTGTATTTACAGTCTGGATTACGGTAGTCGATATTCCAGGTCTGCTCGAGCTCGCCAACTGTTACTGTGAGATGGAGCTGAAGGCGAGATGCGCGGCGCTGGTTCGTTTGTTTTCCACCAATTATATCGATAAGTGACCTCCTGTGACCTCGGTACCTATTAACTTCATGCAAATGAGTATGAATGAAATAATTGTTTTCAATTCAGATTGCTCATTGTAGGCCTATTCGGGTGCATTAGAAAAATACTGTGGTCTGTAAGTAAAACGATGATTGAGGTGGAGCGTACGACGTCCGTGGACAATGCAGCTGCGCTCTTCGCTGCGGCACTCCGTCACGACTGCCCCACCCTCGAAGAGCACGCATTCCACTTGTGCGAGACAAGTATACATTGTTATGATCTATCGTAGTCATTTGTCAGGGCACATTGATCATTGCCTACAATCTCAAACAGTGAAAAACAAACAAAAATCTATTGGTGATGGATACTAGCGAGTCGAAAATGGTAGCTAATCGATAATCACTTTTCAGTTGTCTGATGCACATGACTTCCGTCACACTGTCAGAAGCATTCGCCCGAATGGATTCAGAAGCAATGCGATCTCTCATGCAGAGATCTGCAAAAGCCGGCGTGTTCAAGCGATGATCTTTGATCTTTAGTCTTTAACTCTTCATGTCCTCTTGTCTGTGGCCATTAACCTTTTCTTTCTAGTCCCCGATGTTTCCCCGTAGGACTTCATAGGCTACAGTACACCTAGGAACTACAGTATGCCCATCGCCCCACGATACGAGTACCCGCCATCCATATCCCCTGCGCCTGTCTGGGTAGAGCACAGTCTATCTCACAATTATTGATTTTCCTTACTGCCCTCGAACGATTCCTGCCCCTATGCAAGCTATCTATGAACACATACACATTTTTACGACGACTTTATTGTGATTATTTCCGTTACCCTTTCACTCAGCCATGTATCGAACGATAAAGAGCTTTCCTCTTACGTGGATGATTTGATGAATGCTTTACATAAAAACAATTGGAATTCTAACTCAATTATGCCGGACAATGGGGTTATTGTTCGATCAGCTTTCTTATTTCCCCTCTCCTCCTCAGTTTCTTCACCAGCACGCGTCTCCATCGGTCGATCGAGTGAGTTTGGCCTCCATTTTCCATTTGCTTTCGTTTTTTCCGAAGATCAAAGATCATTTTCCATCCAACGCCACATCTCTTGGCCTGCACTACTGCTTGCCAAAACCACGGATTCAAAATGTAACACAAATAGACAACTTTTTGCCTCTGAAAGCGCACAAGGTGTGCGCCTTTTCAACTCTGACTGTTTCCCCAATCTCGCTGCATGAATTGAGGTTGTTGATCGGAAATCATTGATGGAGATGATCATCGTGGAGTCTAATCGACTCAATTTTGTGTCTTGTGCGGTTACTCTAATTCCACGGCGCTGTATAAACATCACAAGTTGCTCCATTTTTCTTTTTTTTCATGACAAAGTGGACTCCGTTGACCCGTGCGCTTTTGTCCTGCCGTTGCCAGAGGCAATACGGAAGGCTAATTGGTCCGGAGGCTCTCATCCCTTCTTTAGACCTTCGAAGGACCTTTGAAGTCCATTTAGTGCTTGAAAAAAAGTGCACAGTTGCCTGATTTGTAGTCAACTAAGGCTGATTTCCGTCTACGTTCCGGGTGGTCCCCTCGAAACGAACTCACGAGAGCACAAATCGTTCTCTGTTTACTCGTACGCTTGCACGTATATCCCTCCTGAACGAACCTCACGAGCATAATGCATAATCCCTCAAACCGAAATTGTTAGTAATCGCATCGTCTCTTCTCTTCGCCTTATCTCTAATCGGTCAGAGAAAGAAACATGTGAAATGAGATGGACCGATCGTGCATCGAAAGTGTTATTCAAGAAAAATACGACGGTAGCCGCGCCGAAATGACAGGCGGTGTCAAATCGACAAAAAAATCGAGACGCAGAAATGATTGCCTAGCTCGCCTCTGATAAGATAATACTCTGATGAAAGAGCGCGCCGATCAAATATCTAATCAGTCTAGGGTTATTACCAGTAGGAAGAATCCGTTTACCCATTATCTCTCTTCACCCATCAATCTCATTCTGACAGTCACAGTCACATGTTTTACAAAACGAAACCATTGCCTAAACCTCACGTTCGGTGTGCCCTGAACCCGTGCACCACAATTTCCTGCAAATATTATTGTGTTCTGTCCAGAGAGTCCGCTTTATCCGCTCAATCACTCATGGCCTGTAGACGGTAGATTGAAAAACGGCACCCTCTCCTTCCTTTGCTTGATCCCTCGTGCTCTCTACCCCGTGAGTGAGTGCACAAGTGAGGATACCATTACCGTATTTCGACTTCCTCATCCTGTTACCAGCTAATCCCGTTGCCCTTTGTGCGTTGCAATGACAAGCCCATCACCTGTCCGGAGTGATCTGCATTAGGGGAAAGACGCGTAAACAACCGGAGCTCACTTGCGTATAAAGGAAGCGAGTGCTGGAGTTCACGGGGTTCTTTGTTTCGGATTTAATGTCATCTGATTGGGTCTTCATTATTCGTTTCACAACTTTGCACTTGTGCACCACTTAGGTCATGTAAAGATCCAAGCCGCGGGTCTAGCAGAAGGGTCAAATGAATCGGTCCATATGAGCTCATATCAATCGGCAATATGCAATTTCGCAAAAAAAAATTAAATTCGACTCGTCACACGCCTCAGACACGGAATAGATTTGTACAACTCACTGTCAGAAAGAAGTCATTACGCGCGATATTTTGTTCTGCGTTAGCCATATACGATAACATGGGTTACTGTATAGATTGGGTACGGTACCTAACATCGATGAGATTGAAAAAATAATTCTGGTCCTTGGTTTCCTTGCGCACGAAATAAAACCCAGGTCATGGTCCAAAAATGGTAGCCAAAAATGGTTGTGCTGGAGAAGCTATGACTCTGCCTGTCTGTCTTATGTGGGGTAATAAACGCTGTCCGGTGATGCTAATAGGTTCACCTGATAACTTGATCACTTACTGTCTACTGCCATTTATATTGGCGATTCTGACTACAAAACTTCTTCCAACTGTGGTTAAAAAAACCATAGCAAATGCCTCTCCATTCTGTGTGTTTCACACTGTTGAATTAATGGCTAATTTCCTCGATTGGTGAACTCTAATCCCCGTTCTACGCCCCTCTATTTGATCACTTTTTTTGCTCAAATTTTTCGCCACGGCACCGCAAAACAAACACAATTTCGCACTGTTGTTCCTGTAAACTTGCCTACTTAGTCTGCCCCGCTCTCTCGCAGTACGCCAAACACTAACAATTGTTCGAAGTAGTCGAGTTGGCGGTTAGACGTGGGTCTCTTTTTGCGCAATCTTCCATTCACTAGGAAACGACTATGGTACAATTGCTCTAACAGTATACTTCGAACTTTTCTCCGCACAAAATGAGGGTTAGCGATAGTTGAGACTCTACTGATTCCACTGCGAACTCTCTGTGATTTCACTCCTTCTCCCCTCCACTGTAGCTCATATCGGAATACGGACTTAGATAGAAACGCGGGAAAATGTTTTCGTCTCGCAGTAAATGAAACAAGGGAAAGAGAGTGGCAAAACGGAGGAAATATTTTCTCATTTCCAATTAAAACTTGTAACATCACTCTTTGGTTGTTGTTTGGTCGAGTGATTCATTTGCTGAACTTCATCAGTCCACGCAGTCGAAATTGAAATTTCTAAAGATTTTTGCACGGCGCCCAATAGATAAATGGCCAATCCATTGTGGACTCCTGTCCATAGATCCCGTATAGAATAGTCCACAGCTCACTATATCTACCCTTACCTCCTAAAGTGAACGAATGATCCATCAAAGATTCCTCCGTTCGCTCTTTCTTTCAACCGCCCATTCAGCTGCAATTAACCCAATTTTTGGGTGATGTGTGATTTTTTCCCAAAATAGTCAGCGAGAAAACGGATAAAGGCGAGATCAATTGATCATTTACGAGTCGTTTCGAACGTTCATTCCGTTCTCGTTTATTCGATTCCTTTCGCATCCACGGCTTCTGCAAGAAATAACCTTTTCCATTCATTCATCTCTATTGAAATATCATTTCCTATTTGAAAAGCTTCATTTTCGTCACTTATTATCGACGGCAAGAGGGATTCCACCCGCCTCACCGTAAAAAATTACCTCTTGGAACTAGAATGAACTAGAGGTCGTCTTCTCTTCAATTCACACACTCCTTCGAGTGACTAGAGAGTGTGAAGAATGTATCGACGGCGATCTGTATTGCGCACTCTGTACGATACCAGATGCAGGATCAAATTCCCAAGACTGTTCTTTTTAGGAGCTGAATATTCAATCCCAATTTTGCTATATAACTTTTGTCTCGCAGCAAAAATTATATCCTGGACCGATGCGAATTTCAGGATGCTGATAACCCTCATCTTCTGCGCAATCCTTCTCTACTACGGCCTTCGACTCGCCGTCTTCCTCAAGGGCGTCTATCGACAGCACATCTTCCTCACTAAGGTAGCTTCACTTGCTAAAGGTCATAGCTAAGGCTACTAAGGCCACTAAGCTTAGGGCCTTAGAAAGTTACCGTAGGCAAATTCGTGGTTCCAGATTCCCGGTCCTCCCGCAGTTTTCCTACTCGGCAACGTGCTCGAATTGGGCGACACTTCGTTCGGTGGGTTTCCCGGATCCGTGAAATAGTCTTTCACTTTCCATAAAGCCCTGCATCCCTCGCAATGAAAAGAACACAATCATATCAATCTCTTTCCTCTCCATTGTGGAGTATCTGATCTTCCGTCACTTTGACCATGTTCTTCTGCACATTCAGAAACCACGGCGGCTCTTCTCCGATGGGCGGACGAATTCCGGGCGAAGGGTCACAATCTGATGCGTATCTGGATCGGTCTGAGACCGATGGTTCTGCCCCTCGACGGAGACGCACTCAAGGTTCGTAATAAACTGCGCAATAAAAGTAGTCGTAACTTTATTTCGCACTCTCTCTCTCTCTCTCGCCTCTCCAACCGGTGAGATATAGTGTGACGAATGAAGAAACGACTACCCGTATTGCGCACTCTAGTACCCACCCACTTCTAAGCGGAGTCAATGGTGCGGGGCTTGGATGAAAAACCAGTTATCGATTCGCGCACCCGGTGTACCTACCGTAATCTTACAGCCGATCCTCGACTCGACGGAGGAGCTGACGAAGGGCGACGATTACGACTTCTTCATTCCCTGGCTCGGACTGGGATTGCTCATTAGGTGAGCGTTGGAACTCCCGGCTTCAGAGAATTGCCGTAATTTAAATGTAATTATCGAATCAGTCCATCCTTGCGTTTTTAAAAAAGGGGGCGGAGTCTCGAGGGGGCGGGGCGTAGTCACTAAAAAAATGCGCTCCTGCAGCACGAATGCCAAGTGGAAGTCGCGTCGGCGCATGCTCACTCCCACCTTCCACTTTGCCATGCTGGACGGATACGTAGAGAAGATGGACAAACACGCACAGGTGAAGATGATCTTTGATCTTTGGACTTTGATCTTTGATCTATGATTAATTCATAAACCCCTCATTCCGACGCAAACCGATGCATAATAGGAACAACTGATCTTTGATCTCTCAGGTACTCGTGAAGATCCTCGCGGACAAAGTGAACAATGAGCTGGACATCTACCCGTACGTCAAGCGGTGTGCCCTCGACATTATCTGCGGTGAGCGATTGAAAGGATAACAGTGATCTTTGATCACTGAATCAATAAAAAAACTGCACAAGAGACTCCCACGTCTTTCCCTTATACAAAAAAGTGCTTTTTAATCCATACTCAAACTAGAGCAGAGATTAAAGATCAGACTGGGTTGTAATTTCCCCTCATTCAGACACAGCGATGGGCACCGACCTCAACTCGCAGCACGACCCCAATAATCCGTAGGTGTTTCCATCTTCGAGTTATATACGATCAGAGATCAAAGGTTAAGGATCAAAATATCAGAGATCTGAGATCAGAGAGTGCGTTTGTTGCAGATACGTCCTCGCCGTTGGTGAGTTCAATACGGTGGCGCGTGATTACTCCCTCACTTGGTACTACTGGATCAAGCCCGTATGGTGAGCAATATCTTTTTTTTGGCAACTAAGGATTAAAAGTGGGCGATGTTTCGACCATAGAACACTGGTTTACTTGCACTGTGGGATTTGTACCGAGAAAGAAGACAGACTTTTTTGCGAGAGCACCACTGTCATCTCACGTTTAAAGATCAAAGTTCAAAGATCAGAGATCATATAAAATATTCCGTTGTAGGTACATGACAAAGCGGGCGCAGGAGGTGCAGCTACTGGACACGCTCACCGGATTCACAAAGAAGGTTCGAATAAATTCATCGAATCACAACGAAATTGGGGGCAATCGTCTCTGACTATGACCGTAATTAACGAAAAGTATGTGAAATAGAGGAAGAATTAAACGAATTTTGACATCTAATGGTCAATTTTCTTCGTGTCAGGTGATCGCGGACCGCATCGCAAAGCACCACTCGGGAGAGCTTAAGTTTGAGGACAAGAAGGGAAAGAGAAAGGTGAGGAATAGATCTCCGATCAGTCAAGCAATTATAATATGACGTGCTTCTGAAGCATCGTCGACTTCTAGAGGGAGAAGAGTTTCTCACAATTTCTTCAGTATAGACAGCGTAGATAGGGGATTATGGGTGCAGTCTAGACTGCGCTACTCAAGCGTTGTGTCGAGGGATAGATATAGGAAAAAAAACATAATGCATAAGCCACATAAGCCGATGAATTGCTCATGGCAGACTTCTTCCACCTTTCGCCATTATCCTACTAAATATTTGATTTTGAAATACGAGTAATCATCTCTTCATTTCCCGTACTCTCTCATCGGTCAGAGTCACGAGAGAGTACACGGAATGAAGAGATGATTTCCCGTATTTCGAACTCTACTAAATATGAATTGAGGCGTTCCTGGACATGCTTATCGAGATGAAGGAGGCCAACGCGCTGACTGAGGAGGATATTCGAGAAGAAGTGGATACGTTCATGTTCGAGGGTACGGTAAATTGTCGTATCCCATCAGCCCTTCAGATCGTGATCATACATGATCATTTCATCCCATCCTTCAATCATAAATATCAAACCTGTACAGTTGCCAACAGTTTCTCAACCGCACTCCTACCGTACCACCCACTCAGGTCACGACACGACGTCCTCAGGCATGGGATGGGCGTTGTGGTGTCTGGCGACGAATCCGGAAGTGCAGGAGCAAGCGTACGCTGAGGTATCAATTTTGTCAATTTCATTTATTTGTATTTTTCGATCACTAGCCATCTATCTTGAATTACTGCTATGAAGCCTCTCATTGATTTATTTAGTCAAAAACTTCATTCCAGGTGTTATCGGTCTTCGGCGGTTCGGATCGCTCGATTACCGTCGAGGACCTCAAGGGAATGCCGTACCTCGAGAAGTCCGTTTATCGTACCCCTCATATTAACTCTTTATCTCGCGGAAGTAGATCAATATGATGGCTCTGAACACGATAACAGGTCCCATGTTGTGCATAGTATCCCCAGTGGAAATTGTACCTACCGTACCCAATAATTGTACCGTAATCTTCAGGGTGATCAAGGAGGCACTGCGCATCTTCCCCGCCGTACCACAGGTACAGCGCAAGGTCATGAACGATTTCAAGATTGGTGAGGAACGCTTTGATTCCTGATCTCTGATCTTTCGGTGGTACTAAATACCATTCACCGATCAACCTCTGCCGAAAGTTGTTCTTTGATCTTTCCATAATCTAGTCCTAGTTACTGAAGCTCGCAGACTAGGCTCAGACGAACGATGCTTTCGTTGATAGTTAATCTCTAGTTTTTGATCTCCTCCATCCAGGCAAGTACACCGTGCCCCTCGGCACTGACATCATGATCGCTCCGCTGCTCGTCCACCACAACGCCAAGGTAAGGGAGGAGGACGAAGAGTTGATCTTTGATCTTTCGTCGAACTTGTCGATGCAATTTTACCTTTAGTTGTTTTGCTCTCCCATCAGTACGTTGTCGTGAATCAGTAGTAACAATAAAGTAGCTCCCGAGAAAAGATTAGACCTTTCAGGGGCAGAATTTGCCCAGAATACTTGCAGTGCTTAGATAGCAGTAGCAGTCTCTCACGAGTCGGCAGCGCTCTGAATAACAGGATAACTTCACCTCAATCTGTTACAGCATAAGCATGCTAGAAGAGATCAGCATGCTTTCAAACACCCTACCCGCATGATGCTGAAAAAGATTTTTGATTCTGAATCTTCTTACAGGTGTGGGGTGCGGACCACTGGAAGTTCGACCCGTCCCGCTTCGACGTGGACCGCGCGGCCGGAAGGCACGCGTACGACTACGTGCCATTCTCCGCTGGATTGAGGAACTGCATCGGTAAGGAGACGGGAGAAGGGAAGGGCTTGGCGCGGAGTAGAGAACAGGACAAAAAAAATATGTTGTAGTTATAAAGCACAAAAATTTTGCGGTGATTCAGCTGAGCCATACCAAAATAACAATGTAAAATATGAGAGATCTTCAGTGGTCACACTGCTTTTATAGTATCGAAATTATTGGATAAAACTCGTTTGATTACAGGTCAGCGTTTCGCTTCGTACGAAGAGAAACTTGTCATTGCGTGGATCCTCCGTCGTTTCTCCATTCACACTGGTCAGTTTGATCTTTGGTCTCTCTACTTGATCTCGATTCTCTCCATTTCGTGCACTATCTCGCCACTCCCGTGCGAAAGACTTTCAGACTCTAATATTTCTAAAACTGTTCAATCCAGTCACAAGCAAGAATTACATTTTATGCCAAGCATTAGAGACAAATCAATGAAAATGTGACTCTATTCAGACCGCGAGATGATGTCGAATACGTGTGGCGCGGAGACGGTACTTCGTCCGATCCTCGGGGTGCCGGTCACGCTCCGCACGCGCCCCGCCCTCGCGGACGCCTAACGCGCCCCCTCTTCACCCACCCAGATATTGTAATCGACCCCTATCTCACCCTCCCCCTTCTCTCTCACTCATACTTGTACACCCTAACAACCGATGGAGGATCCACATCAGCTAATTTGCGGAATTATCGAACGCGTCGAATAAATTATGTGTTCGTCGAGATAACTGCCTTGAAATGAATCGGTCTCCGAGAATTGATTTGTAGTGAAGAGTTTTTAGCCTTTCCAAATATGATTTTCAGCAATGCGTAACTGCGAATGCTACCAATCAATATTTTATCTGTTTTGATCTATATGGCGATCGGCCAGAACTGATTATTACAGTGCATCATATTGACATATATTCTGCTTGAAATTTTGGCGCTAACAACACAGTTCCCGTTGCGGGGCGAAAACGAAAGGGAAGACAGGAAAACACGACGAAAGGGAAATATTATTGATTGTGCGATGAGCTACAGTATCCCTTTCAACACACTCGCTAGCTACGGAGAACCCGATACGGTAGGTATATTCACAAAGTGTGGGGCGGAAATCGATAATGCGACTGCAAAACGATGCAGCTAAAGGCAAATCGAATCACAAAGATGGTTAAAGGGTGCTAAATTCATACAGAACCGATGATCACAACGGGGCTTACAGAAATGAGATAATAATCATTATTGCCAGAATAACGCTGATATCACCAACGGGCGAAAGTGAAGGGTTAACGCAGAGAAAATACGATAGAAAGTACCCAATTATGTAGAAGGAGGGCTGAAAGCCATAAAAAGTGAAGAACAATCCAAGGCGAAAGAAAGCGAATCGAGCCCTAGGCAAATATAATAGGAGTACGAAAAATAAACTTCCAGGGACTACAAACTACAACGATCAAAGATCAGAGATGGCCAGAAGTGTCGGCCGAGATGTGCACTCGCTCAAGATGGCGTGAATGAATTCCGGAAGGAGGAGCAATGATCGCTTCTCCGTCCTTGCCAACGTAGAGCGCGAGACCTGCAGAGATTTTAGTTTTTAATGAAATAATAAAGTTTCCTTTCGAATTCTCTTTCAGGCACCTTCACAAAGCGGGATAATATTCTCACACTTGGCAGGGCCTCTTTTCGCCGTTGCACTCTATCTAGCAGTACACCTTCACGTTATTTCTAGCCATGCCTATCCCTTCTTCAGTAAGACACTCTACTCACAAAAACTTTGATGATGGGGTGGCACGTCTACTAGTCATCGACGCCTCTCTCCATCTCATCAATTGTCAATGGCAGTGAATGAAGTGGTAATAGTCGCTCACCCTCACCGCACTCGGCCTCGTTCACCACGTCCTCAGACAGTCGCGAGCCAGCCAGCACCGAGGCGATCACGTTCTCCGCGTCGATTCTGCGATGGATAATTAAAATCAAACATGGTTTATGAGACGAAAAGATTAGAGAAACTGCTAGGAAGAGACTAGATAATAAAATACTTCCTAAAGAGATGCGGTTGTTCATTACACCATGATTAAGGTAATTATGGTGTAATGTGTTACGATAGAATAGGGCGACTTTTAGGATAGCTCGTCTTTCTTCAAGAATTCTCAATCACGCATTTTCATCTAAGATGATGTGAATGCATATTGCCTAGTGTCAAGATAAAGCGAACGGCCGAAACCACACGACCGATACTAGCGTATCAACCGTACCTCGTGCTCTGTACACGAGGTGCGCTGCTCCGGTCCTGTGACATCCGCCGCAGCGTCGACGTCGTGGTAGTCGTTGTTTTTCTGCAATTAAATTATTAAAATTAATTAATATTTAACTAAAAACCTATTTAATTAGCTAAATTAATAAATTATTTACCGGCTCTCGGATGCCAGCGAGGATGCATCCTCACACAAAGAAGAGGATCCTCCCGAGCCTTCACCTGGAAAAAATATGTTTGTATCTAATTGTGTTTCTAATGATGCCATAGTAGATTGCTCTTTTTAGTATTTTTTCAAATAGCACGAAAACTCCTGCACCCCTCATGCTTGAGCCTCTCCAAATCCTTCCCGCGCCCCTCCCGAAACACATCACTTCAACTCCCATTCTTATGCCTGCCCCTCTGCCTCTTCTTCAATATTCAGGCATTCTTTGCATTTCTCCCCCATTGCCGAACATCATTCTAGAAGAGGAGGCAAAGAGGAAGAGGAGCGAGAATATGAAAGAGGTGGCAAGGGGCGAAACGTCAAAAGAGAACGAGAAAGAATGAGAAAATGACGTGTAGCTACATTTTTCTGCGCCGAAATGAGATTTTCCTTTCAAGCAAAGTGCATGAATGTGCATTCCACGCCTACGATTTCATTGAGCTCCGAAAAGTTATTTTCAGAGCTCGTCGACTCATACTGTGTCATCATTAACGCATCAAAGCCCCCGAAGTCGTGTTTCAGTGGTGCGACAGCGATAAAAGAGACCAAACAAAAGGCATGATCGAGAAATTCTCATAACAGTCTGGAGGCTATCTAAGCACCTAATAACCACAAGATTATCGGTAAATGAATCATTCATAAAGTTTTTTCTTTGCATTTTTCCCTACTGCGAACATCATTCTAGAAGAAGAGGCACAGTGGAAACCTATGAGCCATGACCAGATGAGAGCTAGACAAGAGCTTAAAAAACCTGAAGATGAACAAAGAAAATATCTCACCTTGGACGTCGCAGCCGTGGTTTCGGAAAGCGACGCCCTCGTACGCCATAGAGTCCGCATCGTCGTCTCTGCAATTGAAAACACTTATTGTTTCTTTCTTTTTTCTATCTCATTTTTCGCCTTACTATATACAAGTGTCAGTTCTTTACAATCTGTTACAAAAAAATAACAATCTAGCCCTGTCTAGGCTAACAGCTGGCCTTACGAATGGGTTCCACCTAGCGTTGTCGTTCGACTGTAAACTCGCTAGACATGATACAAATTTACTCCATTTTACCTTTCTTGTAATGAGATTAATTAAATGAATGCGTACTTGCTGGCTCCGGCCTCCATCGCTTCCTCCTCCTCTCCCATGGGCGCCCGTCGTCCCTCCGGATTCAGTGACGAGTCGTCGGGTAGGAGGGCGAGGTGCGGACTGAAGCAATTCATTACACAAACAATCAGAGTAACTTCTACTAGATGTCCAGCTGCTCAATATTTTATTCAAGTCCGAGAGCTACACCTCTCGGTTCGATTCCATCTTTGTGCAATCTTTGACATCTCGATGATTCATTCATATCAGAAGATGATCATCAAGCTTTTTCTTATCTCCCATTGCCTAATGTCGGGATAACTCACACTTTGAAAAACGGATCAGCGCTCTGGTGGCTCATCGTAACTTTCACCGTCACTTTCGAGTTGTCCTGTCGTGCGTTGAGTCCGTAACCTGCAAATAGAGGAAGCAAGCTCCAGTGAAATTCGATCATATTTTCCCTTATTGTACTGTGTTTCTAAAAATATGACTGTCCTATCCTTCCAATATGCCCAAACACCACCGTACCATCAAGCAAGTAGCTCCTCGAGATACCCTCGACACCGCTAGCTGCGAACTCGCACAGGTTTATGTCAACGTAGCCCATCTTCTGGTATGACTTGCCGCCCTTCTGCTCCTGCAACAAAAACCTTTGGATTAACTCTTTTTTTTAGACGATTCTATCCCTCTTAAATGATATTTTCTGCTGAATACCCTGAACTCTGTCATCGACCTCTTGCCTGTGAAAATATTAGCCCTTTTCTTGCTTTCATCCAAAGATGATTCAAACTATAAGCCACAGTCTGCCTTTCGAAAGCTCCTCCGTTGTTATCATTTGATTCTTCCACTACAGATGGGATCAATCCGAGCACATTGCGCGCTTCTTACACGTTGATTCTCGTTAAAACCGCACCACAAACTGCCCAAATAGATAAGCGGATCATCGCGTCTCTTTCACCCCGTCCGCCTCGTTAATCTCGTCATCGAAAGGACGATGACTATTGCACAATCGGTGACCCAAACAACGACAAACTTCAAATATAATAAACCACTTTTGGGTGATAGATGCAATTTTCATGCCTTACTCATCCGACTCTTCAAGGCAAAAAGCGTTTTCAAGGCAAAAAAGCCCATCTTTCCAACGCACAAATTATAATAATCGTACCTTCCGTATGGATATCCTGCAAGGGCATCTCTCCAGTATGCCCGTATTCGGATCAGAAGCAATACGACATGTGAAGTTGAAGCGGCGATCCCAGCGAGCGGCGTGGCTTCGCACCTGCAGATTGTATCCATTATACTATTGTTTTACGGATTATGGAAGGCATCAAGCGCTTCATGGTTTTCTTGTATGTTTTAACATATGGTTATAACTCCCCATATCATTTCAAATGAATGTCAGCAGTGTACAATCGTCGTCTAGATTTCCACTTGCCGCCTTTCTTCTATCAGCCGACCCGATATTCGGCGGCGGCGTAATCAAGTTTTATTATCGCCCCGCAACACCATGATTTACACCTTCCCACGGAGCTGTGAAAGTTAGTACTCCGAGAGAGCATGGGATTGTGAGAGCGCGTTCTGGATTCAGGACGACTAGAGGGAAGGGAAAGATCAGGCGGATATGAGAGAGCACTCGGGAAAACTCGTGAACAACTGTTCACATCAAGGAAGCAGCCTGCCTTCTCTCTCGCTTGACTGACAACTGTGGCTAGGAATAGAAAGAATAGAGAAGCTACGCCATCTTTGAAAAGAAGCGACCGAGTATGAAGAAGAATACGTTTGCCACGTCGATATACTAGCTCGAATTTCGATGAGCAATCTGCTGATCCCGAATTGAAAGCGGGAAAATTAATCATTAAAAAAAAACTCTACCTCAACCCTTTCTGTGGGCGCCTCGAAGGCTCCGCCGTCAAGCAACCTGACTTTGGCGAAGAGCACAGCGTTGACAAGAGGCACGTCCGAGAGGTGGCACACCTCAAATATTATATGTGCTTATATTTGTAAAACCTAATTATTAAATAAATATGTCGGCTTGATTATTAAAGATAAACACGAGGACATTTATTAAATTCATTGATTATTATTACTTGCAAGTCCACAGCAAACTTGACTCGTTTGCGCTTGAGGAAGGACATCTTAAACCAGATCCATTCAATGACCGAATACACTCCTGCAATTATAAATATAGTTTTTAAATTAAAATGTTATTAAAATAATATAAAATCAATAGCGGCCCGCTGGTGGGCGTTTCAAAGTTTCGTCAACGAACAAGTGAACGGATTGCGCCACAAAGCCGATTAGTGCGCGCTTCGCTCTAGCTCTGGCTTCTCAAATCGATGTAATGTCACTATTCTAGTCATGAATGCGCCTGCCGCCGACCCTATTACCTATGCAGTGACACTTAGAAGGGGATTGAGCGGGAAACCACCGGAGGCGGCTAGGTAATTCCTAGCGGGCCGCCTAAAATCGATGGGTTGTTGGACAGAGAGGCAGGAACAAGAACATATAACGAACAAAAGACAGAGGGAGATGGGGAAGAGACACGCGCCGGTTGAGTGGAGAGAGGAGTGGGCACAATGTGTGTACGAGCAGAGCAATCCAGAACCCGATCGACGAGTTATCGATTGTCACACATTTCGCCCTTATTAATACCATTCCCAGTTCGAAAAGCGTTAGGGACAAGTAAGTGAGATATCGAAAAAAAGGCGAGGAGTTGCAAAGGGGGAGCTCCTCTCCCGCGGGACAACGAAACGAGCGGCGCGAGGAGGGAGAATTGAAATAACGGAGAAGCGTGACGCGAAACGGGGAAGGGAGAGTAGGGGAGAGAGAGCACGCGCAATCGAGAGACCGCAGTGGCCGATCGTCAACTGACTTGTTCGGGAGGGCCTACCGTACCCGTATTTGGAACGCGCCGGTCAGATTGTTTACCGCCGGTCAGACTTGCAACTTGCGTTTTCGTATTTTTGTGCTAATTAATTTATATTTTGCGTGATTTTGTGTGGAAAATACTCACTTTGCACGGTCTTGACTTTGAGGGAGACTTGTCGTTGGCGCTTATTCGGTGAAGCGCTCGACGTTGACGTCGACGGAGAATGTAAAGACATCTGCAAGAACCGTAACTTATCGACGATCAATCGATAACTACCGTAATCACGGAAACTCGCGACGAGAAGTATCAGAACATCACGCGCCGCGTAGTATTGTTATCAAAGTTGTGCAGGGTGGAGAATCGAGGAGGAGAGCTTACGGGTCGAGAGACGGAGGGAAGAGATAGATACTAGAGGGATGGCGACGGGGCGGTATCAGTGACAGTGTGTTGACTATCTCTCTATTGTGCCCGTGGACTCTCGTCGCTCTAACTCGCAATAAACAATGTGCAACGAAGAGAGGAATACTTATTCACACCTGCTTGTGACCCGGCTGATAGAGAGGCTGATAAGGGGTCGATGGATGGAGTATGGTAAAATGGGAGAGACGAACCATCACATCACTTTTATAGCGCTATCTTTCCGAATTTCCTGGATGTTTCTGAACGCCATTCTGAATCAGCGCGCAAAATGAGGAAGATTTTGCACGATAATCTTTCGAGAAAGGATGACAGGGGTCGTTTGAAAAGTTCACGGGAAGTGTACGGGAAGAAAGCGTTTCTGCAGGAAATTTTTTTTTTGTAAAATTCAGACTCAGGAAAAAGTTGAGGTTTACTTAAAAGCAAGTGCACAAGTAAAGAAAGAATGCGGAACGCGTGAAAAGATGTGAATAATAGCAGAACTCTGAAAACGCACATAAGAACGGAAAGAGGGAATGCGAAAAGGAACTGTGAAGAATAAGAGAGGAGCAAAACTGCAGGTAGATCAAAACAGCTCTGGTCACTCAGCAATAACACGAAGTAGTGGGAGGGTGTAGTATTTCTGATGAGTGGCAGGGGCGAGGATAGTGTTGGCTTCACACGAAATGGTCTCTTTATTTCAATACTATTTGGTCGCACAGCGATATGGACAAGCCATTCCTAATATAGGTAACGGGGTACAGCCCCTCCGGCACCGCCCCACAGATAATCCGAGCGAATCAGAACACTCCGAGGTATTGGCTAGTCCAGAAATAGAAAGGCTTCTTCCGATTTGGAAAACGAGGTTCTTGCTTATCGTTAGCGACTAAGTAGCGCTCCGCTTATATAGAAACGCCAGTTACTAACCGCGTATCAGCTAACCCGGTAGTGAGTAATCTCTATCGGTTCTCGCTGGTTTGCTGATTAGTTGTCAGTTAGGTGGGTTAGGTGGTGACTACGAACAATACTTCACCTCAAAACCGAACGGAGAATACGCAAAGAACAAAAATGGAAGCTGCGAAAGAAACGAAACTAAGGCTTGGCGAAGAAAATGATACCTTCCAGAAGGCTGCAAATATACTGAAGGTGAGGGTGAGGCATATATTCGCTTGAATTACGTTCCCCTTTTTCCTAGCCTTATGCACTTATTCGGCGCTGCTGCATTCGTTCGATGGGGGAAAAGTACAGAGAGGGGCTTTGAGAGGCCCACTCGAGAGGGCGGGACGTGAAATATAGGAGGGGTGGACGACTTTCGTACTTTTTCTAAATAAAGGAACACGGGCTAATTCAATACTAACTGCAACGCTCCCTTTCCGGGAGAGCATTAAAAACTAACAAGTAAAGGAACAGCTCACTGTATCTCACAATACAGCCGTCATAGATCGGACATCAAGAGAATATACGTAGTCTATAAGAGTAATAACAAAGAGATTAGAGAAAATGAGCGAGCGCAAACGACTTTCGTACTTGTAAGTAGCGACGGGCCACGGCGTGGAAATGTAGGGATTACTGGACGACGGAAGGACTGAGTTTGAATAATTTTGGGGCCTGACTTCACTCTACTTTTCTTGGCGATAATCACCAGACAGCGGTTGCAAGCTAAACGATGAGACCGTCGACAAGCGAATCCAAAAAGATAAGATCATAATTTATTATGAGAGCATGCAAGTCAGCACCATTCCTTTGCTAGGAAGTAAACCAACCGACCCGTTGGAAGCGAGCGATATAAAGGCGATAAAAAGCGCTACTCGCTCAAGGTTGTCGTTGTCACAACACTGCTCATCTTCCAAAAAGAAGGATGGGAAGAGGGACACGCGCGCCGTTACGTCACATACCCCTGTCGCCTAATGTAGCCCTCCGTCGAATGGAATCAGATTTCAGGAAGAATGGAAATAGCCCACCCCCTCGCATCCTCCCAGATTTAGACGAAAAGAACAATGGACCAGGCATCGATCTTAGGGCTTTCACCAGAGCCTATCAACCTATCGCGGTCCACGGTGTCGAAAACATCTACTAGCCACGAGGAAACTCGATTTGGGGGCGGAAGGGAACCTCGGAATCCCTTCCTTTCCTCTACTTCACGAGACTCATCCTCTGCTAATTTCACATTCTCTCTCGCTTCTCTAACCGTCTTGGGAGCAGGCAAAAGGAAGAGATTGACTGGTCTACTTCCGTATTCCTCAAGTAGCCTGCGCCCCTTCAGACCCATTAGGGGATAACCTATTTCGGCGCCCTCTCAAGAAACTTCCGGCCTCGGGAAACAAAGATAGGGATTTGCCAGGGCCGTCAAGATGCAGAAACGGTCTCTGCATTCCTCATACTCGCTCAGAGTGCAGAGTGACGAGACCACGTTGCAAAAAATAGGGTTGAAGGGTCAAAAATTGGGTTGGGGGGATACAAGTAACAACTTTCAAAAGTCGGCCTCTCCGACTCGTGCCCGACTATTGATGCCTAGTCTGCACTCTATGCGGCCAGACAGCGCAGCCCGCGGTCGAGAACCAACTAGGGAGCAATCAATGAATCTGTAATAATATGTTTACCCGAAATGGTGCACAGTGAGATCTAAAGAGTTGACAGGGAGCGGGGGGACATGAATTACTTTAAAGAAAGCGAGTGCAGCTTGATTGAAGATACCCCCTAGAATAACGGACGAGGGAAGCACCGATTCGCTCTCTCAAATATCCATAGTTTATATTCATTTTATTAGTCCTATTCAGGATAACAATACAGAACCAGTAACCATACAATTGTAAGGCGGTGTTTTGATCGCGTGCTCAAATCTCTGCAAACGTTCGTTTACAGAGCAACAAGTTTTCGCAATTCGAGAACATCATCACCTAGATTTCAATGGACAAACATCGTTCGCACGGTAAGTCGGTGCTAAACACAGTAAGTCCGGAGGAAGGAAGGAGTTGCACAACCAGAGGAACCCCTAGCAAGCCTGACTGGCTTCGTAATAGGCCCTCGGGGGGTTCGGCCTACCTGCCGGGCGATCTCTCCATTTGCCACGCTCTCTCGCTCAGTCTGTCTTACGAGGGACCATGAAGAATGGTGAGTCCAGAAATTGCTTGCGCCTACCTCATTGCCAAATCTTAGCTAATTTCGCGGAGACTAGGTGGTGGTCTCTCGACTCATTAGAGAGAAGTGGCAACCGGGGGTGGACACCTATTTATTGCTGTAGACCAAGGATCTAAGGAAGAAAAGTAAATTGCTTTAGTAATAGATCTCTGGTATTTCTACAGTTACTATCCACCCCCGAACATTTATCTTTGAGCGAAACTAAACCGTTTTGGAATTCAACAAGCACCGACAATTGAAGCAAAACAAATGACAACATCTTCCTAATCTAGTAATGATTATAAATGGGAAATGAAAACATCAAAGCTTGGCTAATCCAATAAGCAGCCGCATGGGCAGACCACAGGTGTGACGTGATGGGCCAGCAAATTGCTTCCTTCCCTATTTTCCCCCAGTGATTGATGGGGTGCTATCATGAGGGAGGGGATATCAGTGGATATCAATTGTCCGTGGGAGTGAATTGCATCACAATGTGGAATCTGAGGACAGAGGGCTGCGTATCTATCGAAATATGATGAAGATAAAAGAGATTTGAGGAAACTATGTTACTTCATCCCTTTGTCATACTTTGGACCTATACTTTGGAAGCGGGCTACTTCAGGTGGTAGGGGGGAGATGGATGGGGGAGAAGGTGAAATTGCATGGTAAATGCATGCTAATGAGAGGCCGCGTGATGCTTTTCATTGATGGGGCGAGGGAGGAAGGGAGGTAGTGCAAATGAGGAATGGTGAATGAGGGAATTATAACACGAATCGCACGAGGAAATCTCCAAAGTGTAGGAAATATCGAAAAGGAGAGTGTAGCCTTCTTTCAGATTCCGAACTGGGGAAGAGAAAGGGAGAAGAAAAGTTCCAATAAATTAGATCTAAGACGCTGGGGAGACAGGGGAGTGCTGCAGTCCTTGAAAGAATTATTCAATTCGGAGCCGGAAAAAAAGGGGAAACCGTTAGAAAGTTCTGGAAGTCAGGTTCTGGAGCAAAAAAAACTGTACGGTTCTGAATGATCGAATGGTCTAGTCTACGGTCAGTCATTGAGAGCATGGGGAGACAATTTTCCACAAGAATTGCCGAACTTTCCGGACGAGAGCCTCTGAAGGGGCCTGGAAGACAAGGCACTAGAGATTGTCTGGAGTACTCCCTACTCCCTAACTCTTTCTTTCCGTGGATTCGTCAACCAAATTTGTAGTTTCTGGATCTCCGACTGAAAGAGAATTCGATGATCAATTCCAAAGTGCAACAAGAGTAAAGATCATGCGAGTTTGCTAACGGTGATATATCCGCATTTAGAAATGGACTTTTGCTAAATCAGTAAAAATTGCACTTTCTGAACGATCTCTGGCGCTGCGCATTAGCGAGGGAATGGGTTTTCGAAATGGGGATGAGCAAAAAGTTACGGGAATGTGAACATCAAAACTTTTGAAGGAAAGCGCCCATTCCAGCGTTGAATGGAATGAGACACATGTAGAGTTGACTTTCTCGACTCTTTGACAGATGTGAAAGCGCGCGAAAAAGAGAGACGATACGTATTTCAAACTTTAAAGCACAGTAATCTCCAACAAGTGAAAAGGAAGGAAACGTGAAAGCCAATGAATAGCTTGAATGGGCCACGAAGCGTCTCTACGATCGCGAGAGGTTCACAGAACTTCCAACGAACGTCTAACTCTCTCAATTTCGCGTGCTCTCTCGCTAACTGTGACTAGGCGGAGTAGGAAAGAAAGAGATGACAAAACTTGATAGTTTGCTCAGCACGAACAGATTCTACTACGAAATACGCACGCACAAGCTCGAAACTCCTCTCACTTCACGAGTTTCTCGGTGCAATATCCACTATCTATACTGACCACCCCGTAGTTTGCTGTGTAGGAAGCACTGTGGAACAAAGTGATCAGCTAAGGTACTTGCAGCTCCAAGTTGGTGTGGGAAGATTCCCGCGAAATACCATCTGAACTAACGCGTAATACTCCCCATCTCGCAGCAACCTTGTGTAGAGCAGTGTCTGTATGGAGATACGGATAACCGTGCCATTCTGTTGTGAAGCGAGCTCTAGGTTCATAGAACTCTTTCACGCTGCGTTTGCTCGGACACAGAATCTGCCAACTTCGCACGAGGAAAGAAATACAACCGTCTGACTCTCATTGTTCGGCACACTCTCTCGCCTCGTGAATAATGCACTCTCCCAGATCAGAGAAGATGAGAGAGCATGGACAATTGAGAGAGTCAGACGATCTGTACAGGCGAAATGGCGAGAAGCGCATGGTGGGAGCACCACCTGACCTCACTTTTGGAGGTGGGAAACGAAGCGGAGTCAAGCAAATATTTATCACGTGCGCTATCCTATGATAGATGATGCCGAGGTAGGGCTAGGGCGAAGAATCCTCTCTTCATTCCTCGTACTCTCTCGTCGGTCAGAGTGATGAGAGAGTGTGTAAAATGAAGAGAACGAGCGGTAGGTCAACATAGATGTGTTGTGTGTGGCGCGCCAAAAATGGTATTGACGGGGGCGGGCGTTCAAACCGCAAATAGACCGAAATAGGTACTAGGTAAATCCCGAAGTCAGAAGACGAGCGGTTTTGCCTTTCGAAGAAGAACCGTTCATAACAGCAAACAACGACTAAAAAGGCAAATTCGAAAATACATTCATCGAAATGGTGATAAAATGACTCTCCTCATTTCGCGTGGACCCTCATCCCTCTGACCGATGAAAGAGTGTGTGAAATGAAGGGAACAATTTGTGCTATCACTGCTATGCCATTCTAAGTGCCGCAGTTAGGACTCGCGGGACGGAAATGCTCGACTAATTTGCGCCCTTAGTTCCTACTCTGAATCGGAGATCTAGCCGGGGGAAAACATCTGTGAATCCGAAACTCTCTTCATTCCACACGCTCTCTCGCTCTGTCAGATCGACCAGAGAACATGGAGAATTGAGAGAGTGCCTAATCAAAGTCGCACCGAACAACTCGCTCCCACATATTTTTCTCGTTTACGAGCCCCAATGGTTCAATGGGGGGATGGCACAAGGGCAGATTGGACGAGATTCAATGTCAGTCAGTTCAAATGGTAGGAATTGGAAGAAAAAAATGTAAAGGCATTGTGAGAATCTGAATGTGACTTCTGCAGAAGGTTGGTGCAACGAGGAAAATATAAATGTGAGAAAGATCGAAATGGTAAGTGTATCCGGGAACTCTTCATACAATCAGACTAGGTAAGTAGTGTTGTGAAGTGAAAGGCAAGTGAAAGTCAGGGCAAAGGAAGTGAGTGAGAACAGTACAATCGTCGATGCACACCATTCACATTCAGTAGTGGTGAGAAGGATCGGGAAGCGAGCACGGCGATAAACCCTTGTACAAATCACACACGTCGGCACCAGAGGCGAGAATAAGTAGAAGGTGAGAGCGTGTGCCTACCGGAGGAAGATTATCTCACTTGTCCATGATCACTCGCTACTCTAACCTATGATAGAGCTTGTCAACGTGATAGAAAAAGACGATCGATTGCTTACTGAGAACTAGAAAGCGCGCAGAATCATGTACAAAGCGCCTCCCATTCAGCAGTTTTACCGGCTGTTGATCATTGGTGGAAGAAGCAAAGGTTATAGAATCATGTCAATACAACACTAGAAGAGATCACTGTGCAATCTAATGATTCTCAATGATTGATTGATGAAAGGTTACGAATAATTTAAGAAATTTCTGCAATCATCGCAATTTGTTGTCCAAGAGCCGGAAATAATTTCAATTATCTGATTTCGCCCGACATTTTCCACAAACGTGACGAGACAAAGAGCGAACAGTCGCCATCTCCATTAGGAATGGTCTCTCATCGATCAGAGAAAGCGAGAGAGTGTGCGGAATGAAGAGAGCAACGGTTGCAACAGCAATGAACAGATGATGGTATTCGGAAGAGAAGATGAGAGGTTCGAAATGATTCATCCTCCTGGGTTGTAGGTAGCAAAGGTGAAGATGCCATTTCGTCACTACAACATTTGCTTGTAACTGCATCTCAGTGAGGGCCCATCTGACCGACCCTACCTACATCATCCCACAAATATCACGTGCTACTGCTTCGGAAAGTGCAACAAATGTCACGAGTAAGGTGAAATCGTCTACATCCTCCAACAGAAATTTAGCAAGATTATGATAGGCGTTCAACCTGACCAACATACCACTGATTGTTGCCAACTAGTCAGTATCGACTTTCCGGCGGCAATCAAAACACACTAATTTGACTGCCTTTTCAGGGGCAAAACGAGGACAAACTAACAGTGGAATCCACTTGAAAGGTCGCTCTGAGTGAATAGGCCAATCTCTCCCATTTACTCGCTATCTTACTAGTCGGAGAGAGGAGAAACCGAGCAGAATGAAGAAAGAACGCGAAGAAGAGTATTCAAACTCTATCAAGAGGGCCGATCAAGCGACTTTTGCACCACCAAACTGGCAAGAAACTGTTTGATGTTGAGTGAGAGAAAGGAACCCTCTCCATTCTGCGTGATCTCTCCCATTCTCTGTATCGTGAGATATCAGGGAAAAGACAGGAGACACAGAAAACTCCGGAGATCTTATCGCCGGGCGCTACAACTCTTGGCAACAAGTCAGAGAGGGCGAGAGAGCGTGGGAATGGGTGAGAGACAGAGATAAGACAACTCGCGCAACGAGAAGCACCAACTATTCTCACGCTTGTGTTTTCACAAGGTCGGAAGGAGAAGGGGAGAAGCAAGAAACAGAGCAAGGGAGCGCAGAGTTTACTCCGGCAAAGTTTAATCACCACGAGTTAGTTCAGTTCTGTGAATAAATATCACGGATGGTGTAAAATAATTGAATTGTGGGCAACATCCATCTGGAATAGAACGAGTGCGAAGTATAGGTAGAAATTATGAAATAACGCGCAAATCCGGCAAAATCCATCCATGAATTCGTGAAAAACCCACAAGGATTAAAATGACGCACAAAATGTTTTCTTTTTTTTTCTCTTTTTTTGTTTTCAAGTCCGGTGTCTATTTCAAGGAAAATGTGACCGGAAAGCCGCTTAGCGCACCCATTCAGAGATCAATTTTTGAAAAATCGAAGAGATGTTCTCATCTCCATTTTTTTTTTGCAATCTCTCGACTGCCTTACAATCAAGAAAGCGGGGCCATGTTATAGGTTCAGAATATTCGAGAGAAAAGACTCATTTTCGAGAACCCCGGCTCTTCAAGAGAAACGCGAGAGCAAACTCAGAGATAGCACCCATTCACTCTAGTGGGGCTCTAAAGAACTAAGAGGGTTTCCGAACGGCTTGGAAATCGGAGTAGGGAAGAGCGGCGACGTGAGAATCAATCAATTTTAAACCAAGAAATCCACCGTAATCGAGAATGTGCGCGATATTAGACCCGAAGGCGCGCGCTTATTTGCCATCGAGTATAATGCACACGCACGGGCAGCAGTGAAAACAATCACTCGAATACAATTTGAGGCTCTCCTCATTCCGCACGCTCTCTCGCCTTCTCTGATCGACGAGAGATTACGGGAAAGAAAGAGAGTCACCAATGTATTGCCAAGTACCTATCTACTACAATCGCATGGTATCACTACTGGAATTTGAATGGGAGCGAGGTATTTCCTCACGTCATTCTTTTCTCTCTTGCTCAATATTGCAGGTAATGTGAGGACAATCTCGAACACTGGAGAAGACGTCATCAATAGGAATCAATTGATGACGCCGTGACCCTCGATCGGCCGTATTATGCATAATATAGAGCAACTTAAAATAGAGATATGAATGATCAAAAAATACTGTGGTGTGCTATGCTTATCTAGATTGAGGAGATGATAAAACCGTGATCGTAGAGATCAAAGATCTGGTAAATTGAACAGTGCAACGAGAACGGGGTCGAAGTGTGGATGAGGGAGAGAAGGGGGCGCTGTTTGAGTAACCGATCTCCTCAAAGACGATGAAAAGTAGGACGGAACGTCTCTTCTTCTAATGATCTCTTGAGGACGAGAGACAACGAGAGTTCCTAAGAATTGGAGAGAGTCAGACAATGAGATGTCTCTCTGATCCATATGTACTCTCCCTGGTTAGAGAAAATGAGAGAGCGTGTGAAATGGAGAGAGCACAGGGCGTGATGAGTCACTGTGTGTTCACTATCCTGAGGAGGAGGAGGACAATGGGATAAAGGGGCGCGAGGGATAACGAAAAGTTCGCAGTACTCTCTTCATTTCGCACACTCTCTCGTCGTAGCTGACAGAAGAAAGATTGTATAATGGGAACAAGACACATTTCGAACTCTACTTCCCTAATCGGTAGTGCAAAAATGAAAAGGGTGATTGAATCATTGAATTCGAAATAACGTAATCGTTTCTTGATTGTATGAGTTCTCTCACCGATCACGATAGAATGTGCGATATGAGGAGACGATTACTCGTATTTTGAAGTCTAAAAATGGTAGTTGACAAGAAAATTACATGAATTCAGAGTGCTTCGTCCTACACTCAATTTGCGGAGAATCGTCCTCTCTAATCGAAGAGTGCAATGAGTGGAAGAATCAGGCGGCGAAGAAGAATACATCATCATTATCAATTAGGGTTGTAAATTCGGAATCTCGATTGCGGACAAGAACTCAGACGGTTATAGTAGACGGTCAAAATAGCGTAGAAAGCGAGAGTAACAGTGGGAGAAGAGGGGGTCCCGATTTATCCCGAACGTGCAACAACCGCTAGAAATCAGTCAGAGATATCGGAACCCCAAAGCTGCTTCTTGGACATTCCCGGAGTGGTGCCGACTCTCAAGGCAACACGGACTTATAAGCGAGGAGAGGTGAGCGAAACAGATTCCAAAACGGGGCCTGCCTCCCCTCTCTGTTCTCTCATCCCTCAGAAGCCGAGAGATATCGGGCAAAGGGGCGGATAGGCAAAGGGAAGGCAGAAGAAACACGGAGCCACTCCTCATTGAGAATACTCCATAGTCAGTTAGAGAAAGGAAAGAACGTGCTGAATCGAGAGGGTGGGGGCAGGGAAACAAGACGTGTCGTATCCGGGCAACGCCAGGAAATTTGTGTGTTGAGATGGTGTGGGAGAGGGGTGAGTCAGAGGAGGAGGAAGGCAGAGGATCGGCACGAAAATCAGAGATGGCAGTGGTGTCGAATAGGTGCATACAGTAGGTCTATATTGAAGGATGTCGTGTACTGAGGAGTCTTCTAGGTAAGGTTCAAAGGCTAGTAACAGAAATAATGTTGGAGAGAATTGGTTCATATTTAGAGAGGTGGTTTATAGTCAACATCTTGAAGGGTAATAACTAAGATGGTAGGATACTGTGGTCGGCTCAGGAAATCAAAAATTTACAGTATCTCGTGGTGATGAATATGTGGAATGCGGAGCAGAAAGTATTAATTGGTAGATGGAATGCAGATTTTTTCACGCGAATTTTGCTCAGGTTGAGAGGGTTGCAAGGTAATAATTAAGATGCCGTACTCTTTCAGGCATGATAGAGAATTGAGAAGCTAGAGGGACCTTTTTTTCTGGAATTCCTTTTTGATATCGAGAGATGAAGAGATGCTACGATCTTCTACACGGCACCGTATGATAACTACTCGACCGATTACCGTTTCCTTCAAATAAAAACGAATACGATATCCGTCGAATAGGTCCTATTTGGAGGCCGATGAGTCAACGGTCGTCTCCTTTAGGGAAAGCACATCATCTGCACAGGCCAACGAGTGACTCACCCCCTTCCTCTTTTCCTCAACTGGTCCTTGGTTTTCCGGTCTCAAGCCCCGTTTCGGATAACATTTCTGGGAAAGAAAGTGAGAGAACTAGCGGGACTCTGCGAGATACATTGAGTTGTCGCGATTCAGTAGGCTCACTGTCAGGGATTTCGAGAGGGATTATTAGAATAATGAATTTGTCTCTCCACTCCTTCGTGTTGCTCAACAGTCAGAGTTGTGATACATTCTGAGAAATGAAGAGACGGATTGTTCATTCCGAATTCTCTACGCTAGAAGGTGCAGATCCACATGATGGCTGGCTATTGACTGCATTTTCTATACTCTTCAAGATCCCTACCCCTCCTTTTTTAATTTAGAACAGCTCCGATTTTCAATTGGGACTGCAGGGAAATAGTCTGAACGGGCCCAATTAAAATTTATCGAAACACATTCAATCTCGATCCTATTCAAGAATAGTTGCATATTATCTCTCTTGCATCGATCAGCGAAACAAATCACATTTCTTCTGTTGCAATTCTCATATAAAATTCGTTCGTAATAATCTCATAATTCACCACTACCTATCCTTCCTCAATAGGTATCCGCTAACTAATGGGGAGTGCGTTATTTGATCTTTATCGTCTCGTTTTCTTTTCTGTTCTCATTGTTTTTCCAGGTGTCTGCCTCGCATATTAACCCCTTGTATCTGATACAGGTTTTATAACGACTGTAGTAGGGATGCCTACTAGGGATGTCAGTGTGAGGAAAAATAGCGGCAAATGAAAAAAAGGATAATATGTGTATTCGATGTTTTTTCATCCTCCACGATGAATGGCAGGGAACGGTGAAGCCTTCAATTATTGTTTTTTTTCCAAATAGGTATACTTGCATGGGAGTAAGGAACGGCTTGAGAAAAGTGTGTCATTGCTGAGAGAGTAAGCAGAATGAGGAGAGAATGACTGACAACGAGACACTGAAGATCACATCTAATACTGAAAGATTAATTTGATCTAGCGAAAGGAGACCCGATCGATCCCTAATCCCCTTGGCGGTTCCTCACGTCACACCCTTCTCCCTCCTCCTTCATTCTCCTCATCACCCGTTTGAGACAAGTTCCGCACCGAACGATTGAATATCCCTTGGCAATACCCTTGCGATCTTTGAGGATCTTCCTTTTCATAGCATATATCGTACATCGCTCCCATTACCGAACAAACGGCCTTTTTTTACCTTTTCGGCCTTTTTTTCCTTTTCGCGAATATGCACTTAATATTCTTGTTTTATGTTTCATATTTTTTGTCCACCCCGATAACTGGACGAATACAAAACACAGCATTCTGACCCCCATTGTTCTCTCCAGAAAAGGGTGAACAAGGGGATTAACTTTTGAATTTTCCCGCCACACCGTAATCGGACTGCAAAAATTCAAAATGAGCGGGGAGAGCGGCCGCTCCCTCCGCCCAGGCCTTGTAGTTCGATTCATGCAAAGTGCGTAAGTACATATGTAAAGATCTCCCCCTTCTCTGTCGGAGAAGAATGCTGTGAAAAATTGGCCGGTGAAATATTATTTTAAATGAGTGAAAAATGAGAGCCGTTCCCCCTACTTTTACTTAAAATACGGCTCTACCGTAATCAATTGTCATCATTTTGGCAGAGCCGCATTTTAAGCAAAAAATAGGAGGAACGGCTGTAATTTTTCACCCATTTAAAATAATATTTTACCGGCCAATTTTTGTATTCGTCCAGTTATCGGGGTGGACAAAAAATATGAAACATAAAGCAAGAATATTAAGTGCGTATTCGCGAAAAGGAAAAAAAGGCCGAAAAGGTAAAAAAAAGGCCGTTTGTTCGGTAATGGGAGCGATGTACGATAGAGATCAAATACTCAGGAATCATACTCCAATTTCAAATGACGAGCTATCAAAAGGGAGTCATTTGCCATTCGAAAGGGAGTCATTTGCCATTTGCCTGTAATAGCGCACTCCTGGTCTGAATGGTCGAATAATGGTACTGCAGAATCGATCTCTCAAATTCTCGTAATCTCTAGTCTGCTGGAAAGTACTTGAAGCCATTCGCAATACGAAATGGCTTGCGATAGTGCACTCAACTGTTTTATGGTGCACTGTTGCTGCAGATAAGGAAATAGACTTTGATTGCGGGAAATTTTAGATCGTCTCGTTTTGGAAAGATCGGCAGGATCGAATACCCTACGATCGCCAAAATAAAGAACACTGGAATCGGATTAACACTAAAATTTCCACCTAAAAGTCCCTTCTAACCCTGAATCGAAGCGTGCAGTAAAGCTACAGTATCCTAGGCAGTGTGTGATGATAAAAAATATTAATCCTTGATATGCATAGGAAAAAAATGGCGGAGGCCGATCGCAACAGTTCGAGGTGTAAAGGTCGCCGTTTCTTTTTTCTAAGTCAAACCGCGTAATTCCAATAGCTACCTAACATTGAAATTTTTTTCGCCTCTGTGCAAGTCTATAGCCTCAGAAAAAGGGTATGGGTTTGTGAGCTCGGCATTTGGGGAATCGTCTCTTCATTGAGCTTGCTAAATCACTGGTCAAAAGCGCGCATTTGCGATTATTCTCTGGATTTTGAAGATTAGTGCAAATCCCTATCTAATTGACCTTTTGCTTCATCCCATTGCGTATACTACGCTAGCGAGTGATTAATTACGCGCGTAGACCAAATCATTGTACTTTCACACATGAAATTCCCCCACTTGGCACGAACAAAGTGGCAGCAGGAACAACGGAGATGGGGCTATCCTTTTCCCTTTCGTTCTCATCCCTCTATTCGAGGGGGTTCATCACCCCGGAGAACGATCGGACTCTCCTCAAATGCCATGCTCTCTCGCCTTCTCTGACCGGAGAGACATTGCCGAAAGCTATCATTTCCTGCGTGGGTTAATCCTAGATGGAACATGCCATATCGTTTTTTCCGCCCTCCGTTATTAACACTGGAACGGCGTAGAACAATGACCTCTCCTTTCACTAGCGCAAGGAACGGACAGATGATTGAAAAAAGAAGATTAGCTAATGAAGAACGATATCTATCCTTCTTCAATTAACAGTTCATGCCTGCAGCAAAGAACAATGATTGCAATAATGGTTGCCTTTTCCGGGTCAACCCTATACGGAGTTCAAACGGCCTTGCCGGCTTACCTTTTGATTGTGCTTTGGTTTTGGAAGAAGTCTACCCGGAAAGGCGTTTAGCACGCAATTTCTCCCAGATCAGGTTGCTTATGCTCAGGAAAATCGCTCGTTTTGGGCTTATGATTTTGTTTAATTTTTCATTATCTCAGTAAGCGCTATTGGGGCCAAAGTATTGGAAATATTAGCTAGGAACTCTTCTTCAAAATTTACAAAAGGACAGGTAGGAAAAATATTCGGAATCGTTTAATCCTTTACGGTAGGGTGAAATAATTAGAAACTAATCGGCAGTCTGTTACCGTACCCTCACACGTCACTAATCCTCACCTAACACCTCACTCTAATCCAGCTAATTTAGCAAGAATGTCACCAATCCTCCACGGATATCAGAGGATCAAAAAAGGGGAAGATTAATGACTAAGGAGCGCTGATAGGCGTTGAGCGCAGTTCCGAATGCCGAAAAAATAGGGCTGAACTTAGAAAAAGGTGGGAGGAAGAGACGCGCAACTGTCAATGGACCCTCTCCATTCCGCATGCGCTCTCGCCGGTTAGGGTAAACGATGGTCAACGCGGTTTGAGGAACGACTGGTGGCATGACTCTCTGCATTAGCCATAATCTCTTGTCGGTCAGAGAAACTGGAGAGCTGAAGATTGAGTTTGAAATACGGATAAGAATCGTCATTTCTCGTGTTTTATCACCAGCGCTTTCTCGCCAGAGAGAGCCTGTGAAAACACGAGACGATGTTTCGAAAACTCGCTTGTGGCTGTGGGGAGCAGGGGGCGATCGCTTTTTCCTCAGGCCCCTCCTACTTTCGCTACTTTCGACAAGGTTTTCTGATCAGTGCTGCTAGAATAAAGGGAATGGACAAAAGATCGAATAGATTGGGGGATCATGATGTGATCTCTTCATTCCTCATAATCTTTCGCATCAATTTATCCGCGAGAGAGATCAAACAGGGACGAAAAAGGGTGATAAATAACTGGCTAATCATTTCCTGATCATTTGCCACAGTGCTTTGTGCTCTTTGTGAACGTGGCACATCGGATCGAAAAGAGGCCCTGGGCCTCTTTTTCAGAAAGCGAAAGTTGGAAATCAAGCATCTAGAACTTATCCTTGAATACTATCCTTCTTCCAAAGATTAACTAACAAAATCTTCATCATAAATACTATCGCCATGTCAAGAAACAAAAAAAATATTTTTGCTGATAAACTCAATCCAGAATCCCGGAGTGCAAACTATTGATGATCACGAAGTTCTGTCGGATTAACTGCTTTGTCACTTCAAGACTAATCAAACATTTAGGAAGTCTTCCCTTTCAAGTCTCTTCCCAGCAGTGTCTCTATTCCTTTTTTCATTTCCAGAACCATGTATATTCTAATTTCCGAGTACAAGCTGTTGATCAAGCAACTGAAAGAAACTATGGACTGATTCATTCTTCAATCCACCATTCCGGGAGTGCAATTATGTTCACCGCGGACAAGTCGCTATTCCCGAGCCAGCCGTAAACTCAGTTCCGGAGAATAGCAGTCTCAACCTGATCCCCTTACTAGCAGCAATAAAGATGAATTGCAAAGCACCAAATGGCCTAATCTCGTCCAATTTCGACTCGCGCAGGACAAATGGTTATGATACATCACTCTGTCCCTTGGTCTAGACCGATGGTTATGATACATCACTCTGTCCCTTGGTCTAGACCGATCCCTCATGTGATCTGTCATCCCTTCGAACAGCTATTTTCTCTCCGGATCATGAGTTTTATTGAATTGCGAATGATTATGGAAATTGACTCGGCTATTCGGATAGAATTCCGAATAGACAACCCCTGCTGAGTGCAGCTCACTGAAGGATCATTGGCATTGAAATAGGAGTCCCACGAATCGCGGAAATGAAAATTAAGAACAAGAGACTCAAGCGAAAATTTCGAGAATGCTTCGAGAATGCCCATTTTCAAGAATCGAAAATTCACGTCATGGTACCTAAGATTTGTTCAAGGATCGATCTCACACATGTAGACGCAGGTCAATTTATCATACATTACCTATCTACTCCCAGCCGCTGAGTACGAAGCACCAAATCATTCCTAAATAATGTTACCTCCTGCATGGCCAGTCAGAAAGATATGCCTAAAATGTAAGCGGCTAGAAAGGTGCTAAATATGAAACCGCAATCTGCCACAACCACCTCTTCACTCTCTAATCTTGCCCGCACTTTTGCCTTTCACTTTTGTCCACGGAAAAAAGGCTCCATTTTTTCATGCACCTTTCGTGCTATAAATGCGCTCGTTTGACGGGACGGAGGGATCAGTTTGGACATATCCCTGTGATCCTCTTGGGCTCCGCCTACCATTCACGGGGCTGCCATTTCGAGGATTTCGCTCCCCCACGGCTCCGCCCACCAGTTCGCAGCTGGGGCGGTCATTTCGCACAGCTTTCCATAACAATAGCTGGTGGTGTGTAGGTGAATATAATTCAAAATACGGGTTGTTGTCTCTTCATTTTGCATCTCAGTCAGAGTGTCTAAATGGTAAATGTATTGCGCGATCCCTTTCCGTAAATTGATAAATGTTTATCATAGCGTTTCTAAAGAGCTATTCATGTAACCTCGGTATCACTATCCTATCAATAGTGTAATACCGACAGTATCACGGTAGCCTCAGCTGTCGTAGCTCCGAGTGCCGATATCACTAGTTTAGTCATCATTCGTCATTGTAAACTATCGCACGCACTCTCGCCTGACAGCCCGGGTGAGATAGTGTCTGGTCCGAGGAGAGAATCCCATCCTGAACTGGGTAAGGTGCACACTATCCCTTTCTATTCACCTCTCCTCCACTTCAACTCTGTGGCTTATCCTTACCCTTTCTACTCTCGCTTTCAACTAGTGCTATTCGACCCTTCCTCTTCCGCTTGCAGTTTGATCTTTCGGTGGTCAGTTCGTGTGAAATGAAGAGAGTGAGGTTGATATTTGATCTTTGCAGAATGCTCCGATTACTCACCTCATCACTACTAGTCGCCCTCTCGTCAGCCTCGTTTTGCGGCGATTCCGCCATTCCCTTCAGTTTAGAGGTATGCCGTAGCTACCGTGACCGGAACTGATGTCAGCTGGCTAGACAGGAAATGCCTCTCCTCATTTAGCATCTTGCCTCTCTGACCACAAACCGACAGTTTTTACCCAACCAACCGAAGCTCTATCAACTAGAGTTAGAAATACGGGTAATCGTCTCTCCATTTCACGCGCTCTCTTACCGGTCAGAGTGACGAAAGAGCACGCAGAATGAAGAGACTAGTATCATTATTTCGATCCCTTGCTTTCACCATTCACATGTAGTCATCCTCACAAGCCCAAACCTACCGTAATCAATCGCAGATCCTCGGAAACGGTCAACCAATCCTCGGTTGCGCGCGACCCACGTGCTTTGGCTGGGCACCCACAGGAAAGCCCGCGTCCAACACCGGATCATTCTACAGAATTAATAAGTAAGCTTTTCCTTTCTCGAAAATATGCGTCTAATGCACCAATCGTTCTCGAAAATTGCACGTCTAGCTAATATCTAGAAGGTCGTCTTGTTTTACAGTAACGCCGACGGTTTCATTCGCAACGGCATCGAACAAATACCGGCTTTTGGACCAGCTGACCCGCGATACTACCGACCACAGACCGCCGTGAGTTGATATAGTAATTCCGACACCAGAGATCAAAGATCAAAGTTCATTTCAGATTTGCGAGCAAGCCTTCGCGTCCCAAAACTGTCCCGGTCTCAATCAGTGGGTGGGCGGCATCGCTCCTCTGGTCAATGTAACGGCTTTCCCGTGAGTCTGTCGTATCCTTACAGTATCCTACCGTATTCAATCTATTTATATCAAGTCGCTAAACGTTAAATGCTCAGTTGAAGAGCATGCATATCTGGCCTGATTCAAATTGATTGATTGACATTATCGTACCCTTACCGTGTCTGCAATACCTTTCCCTACCGTAACTTGCCCCTACCGTAACCTTCCCCTTGCAGTACCGTAGTCCAGTGTTGCTCGTTCGATGGCTTGCTGCAGTCTGAGGATCGCGGACTGGCCACAGTAAAGGGCGGCCAAATCGTCCAAGGCGGAGAGGTATACCGTAGCCAGATACATTGATACATTGATTCTGTTAGTAAGGCAACTGGCCTGCAGGAGGATTCTCAGTACTCACTTACAAACACCAGATATCAATCGATAAATCAGTACTAATTATGAAGAAATAACTGGCACGTGCCTCCGCTCTATCTGGAAGCATGTGGAAGCAGTAGATATGTTGCATCGATCGATAACTACCGTATCCCCTGCAGGTTGTCTCGTCGGGAGTCCAGGTCGGCTTCGATTACATCTCCGACCTAGTCAAGATCGTCCGTGCTGACGGATCGTAAGTGTCTGACCTACCGTAGTCCGATCTGACCAATCGAACTACCGTAATCGATCGTTTGCAGCGTACAGTACGACGTGTCGATTCGTCGTATGCCCTGCACTGATAACACGCAGCCTGCCGGTGAGAAATACGGTAGACACACGCAAGATTAGATACTTTAAATTCATTCTTTCCATTCGCTCACTGACCACTCCAACTTTCCATTTTAAAAACGCCATATTAATGGTTCACTTCCTGCCCCTTTGTCGTTCCATAACTGGCCCCAACCACCACCTCCCATCACCACATCCCCTCTTCCCCAGCCATTGCGGTAGCCCACTACGAGTGGATGTGCTAATTGGCCGCCAAGCTGGATGGCCTGTCGTTCTCATTTCTCATTACTCTCTTTAGTCTCTCTACCTGATGCCTTCATTGCGCCTTCCGATTGAACACTTGCATCACATAACTAGCGATGGGATGGGAATGGGCGAGCCGCATCTCTCGGCGCTATCCCGGAGAAAAAAGAAAGGATGACTTAAAGCTGTGGTCTGTCTACATGATGTCTCTCTTATCTATCGAGAGAAAGGGCACAATGAAGAGACGAGAACCGGTCTCCTCATTTAGCCTACTCTCTCGCACTTTCTCTGACAATGACCGCGCAATTCTCATCTCATAACTAAAAAACGACATTCGATGAACGGCCCGATATCAAGTTATTGCGCGCGGCGCTGAGGACAATGGGATAAGGATAGCCAGAAAAAAGATTAATCAGCTAAAGGGAGCGGCAACGAAAGTGGAATGATTAGCGGGGATCAGCACAATATAGGGAAACAACAAATGGGCCGATCCTACCGTATTCTTGGCTACCGTAGTCTAAGACGTAAACCAATCAATAAATCCAACGGCTACCGTAATCCCTCCATTCCAGTGACGAACAAGATCTACAAGGGCACTGAGGGCGGCGCTCAGGCCTTCCAGGTAGGTCTACAGTAATCTGAAAACTACAGTAACCTACCGTATCTCTCCTCTTCCAGGATCCCAACGTGGAAGTGGAACAGCCGCTGCCCCTGCCCTCTCAGGGTGGTCCTCAGGGTCCCCAGGGCCCCACCGCCGGCACCCAGAACGCAATCCTCGAAGAGGTACTGTAGCTCTACCGTAATCTCACGCCATCGAGTATTACCGTATCCCTAACATTGAATATCATAGTTCAATGATCCCCTCAATACCGTAACCTATCGTATACTTTTAGGTCGTGCAAGAAGAGGCATTCCAGCTACCGCCCGGCACCCAGGTACGATATTTTGCTGAGCAACCGCAAAATGATTTTATTTGTGAATCCTCGATAAAACAAAGGAGAAATTGGGAAGTGATGACGTCACATTCCAGTTCCAACCGGCCCTCCAGCCTCCTCCCGTTCAGCAGCCTCCCCTCCAGCCAGCGCCTATCATGTTCCAAGTGAGATCTGCCGTCTGACTCTCTTCTTATCCCACACTCTCTCGCCCTGTCTGACGGGCGAGAGATATTGACACGAAAGGAAAGATCATCTGTCTGACTCTCTCTCTTAGTTCCCACGCTCTCGAACCATATCTGATCGATGAAAGAATATAAAGTAATTCAATTCATTGCAGTCTCCCCAATTCGTGCCGCAGGTTCCTCAGTACTATGTGAGTGAGTGAGGGTTATGCATGATAATACAAAGAGATCGCATCTGAGGCACTGAAGAGTACCAATGGATTAGAGTTTTCAGAATAAAGAATCCCTCTCTTTTCACTTGAGTCGGAAACCTCTCTTTCAGTGACCAAAGATCAAAGATCAATTCCCTTCTTCAGTCCGCTCCCGTCTCTTACTACAGCGGTGGAGGCGGTCAGTGGTGCTTCTCGGCTGATATGACGGTGTTGATGCTCGACGGAACGAGAAAGCGAATGGACGAGCTGAAGAGAAATGTGAGTTGCGAGTCTGACCCGGCGAACTCAGCTACCGTACTCCCCTGACCATTACTGTCAGAGCCCCTCGCTTCATTCCTAGCGGTAAGAGCTGCGAAAGAGCGCGTAAAGAGTTTTCAATTCTTCACCCCACATAGTAACCACAGAATCCCTCCAAACCCGTAGTCCCCTTCACAAATCACAAATCTGCTCTCCCGACCTACCGTAATCCCTCTCTCCCGCTCAGGACTGGGTGCTCGCAGTGAACGAGGAGCAGCTCGAGTTCGTGCCCGTCGAATTCTGGCTGCACCGTGTGCCCGACCAGGTATACGGTAGTCGACGATAATGGATAACTGATTACGATAGTCGAGGTTATCGATATCTGGATACAGTAGTTACATGCCAATATCTGAATGCAGTAATAGATGATTTATATTGAGATCCGGTAGCCGACGATCGATCTTACCGTAGTCTCATCGGCGATCCACCGTAATCCGCGGATCCTTTCAGGTTGCCGAGTTCAACGAATTTGAGGTGGACGACGGCCGTATTATCAAGCTCACCGACAAGCACTATATCTTCAAGGTATCGTATCCCCAGACTACCGTAACCTTCAGAAAATTTCCACTCAGGACTCACCTATTGAAAAAAGCGTATTCTATGGTCCCAGAGCGAGATTATTTCCCAGATGTTTCTGACTTTCGGTCACCTCTATCACGACCCACCAATTATTGTTGGCATGAGAAGAATCGAAATAAACCCCTTCATTTCATCTCGCAAAGGAACGCGAATTGGTCTCATTCTTCATGAAGAGAATAGCGCATCGGTCACCCCTTCATGAAGGCTTTGAGGGGAGCAATGAGAGGGTTCTCCACTGTCATTTCGCAGGGGCAGCGTGGCCGCGCAGCTCTTATTGAAGAGAATAGAGGGAAATCATTCCTTCATTTGCCGCAACTCCCTTCACTTGCCAACCGTACCACCAATACTACCGTACCATAATCAGGGCGATTGCACGCGTGTCGGTACGGGACCCGTCCCCATGTCAGCAATCTCCGACGAGGCCATCACCGCCGACCAGGTTTCGCTCTCTCCGTTACCCCTTATCTCTCACCCTGTCTGACCGGCGAGAGAGCGGGCGGAATCGAGAGATCAGCTACAAATTGTCAGGTCCACGTGGGCGACTGTCTATACTCGCACGGCCGCGACCGAAACATGCACGAGGTAAGGAATCTGACCGGTCGAACTACCGTACCGTACTACAGGTTCGGGTCGTTCGCAAGGCGCGCGTCACGCAGACTGGAATCTACGCCCCAATGACGGCTAGCGGACGAATCGTCGTAAGTACAGTATACCCTCATTTCACATACCGTGTCCTCCCCCTCCCAAAAGGTAGGCCCGAAAACAGATTAGACTCGTGCGGACTGAAGAGGCTGGTCAAGCAATGCTCGGTGCAACTGCCTAGATAAATGAGAAAACTTATTCTTGATCTTGCTTAATGGGGCTATCATTGGGCTTGAATACGGTAGGCAGTCGCCTATCAATATTCGGATAAAGTAGCCGTGAATTCATCTGGACATACGATCGACTCGGCATACTGTAGATGAGAAATATAAACATCACACGTAAAATAAAATCTCTTGTCGGATCTCATCCCCTATGTTCAAGTATTTCATTGAAAAGATATCCGGTGCAATAAGAATCGGAGATAAAATAGAATCCATACTCATCTACACCCCCACACATTAATCGATTCTCTACTACCGTAGTTCCTTCCCATCACTCGATACTCATCTACCGTAATCCCCTCTCATCCATTTCTGATCGCAGGTAAACGGTATCCACGCCTCTTGCCACAACATCATGCAGGCCCATTCGATGGGTCACACTGTATTTGGGGTATGTAATTCCCTTGTGTCAACACTAATAAGTTATTTCAGTATTTCGACATTTTGAATGATGTCTACGATTCCCTTTTCGGCTACAATCCCAATGAGATCGTAGAGGTAAGGCAAACGAAAGGATATCAAACTTTCAAGCTACCATTTCAGACTCCCACTGGCCTCAACACCATTCTCCAAATGGCCGATTTGTTCATGCCTAAGAATCTTGTTACTTTGTGAAGCTCCTCCAAGTGCAACCGAACAACTAACTCTTCCCAGCAAGTGTCATTGCTACTAACCATATTGTTGTTTTCTGCTGCAATAAATCTCCGAACTTTTGCCCTCTTCCGTTTTATCAGCAAAAAGCTATAAGAAAATTCACTCGGGGAACAAGAGTAAATTACATAGGGAGGGGGGGGTAAACAATCTGGGATCGATATCACAATCTTTATGGGACAAACATACCTATGAAAGAATGGGGCACAAATATACATGGTGATAAAAGAGGAAGGATAAAAAAGGAAGTATTAACTTCATTTAGCCTATCATGTAGCAATTATTAAATAGTTCCTATAAGAAAGGCATCATGAACATTAAATTGATTTAACACAAACAAATTAGATGAACTAGAGTTCTTATAAAAAAATATGGAAGAGTTGACGAGTAAATATACAATCCAAGTTTATGCTAGTGGAGGGAATAGGGTCAATAGGGGGGAGTATAAAATGATGAGCGGTTGGCCATTTAGGCGTTGATTCTTGATCCCAGGCCGGAGGGCGAGAGCGTACGGTTGATCTCGTCGAGGTTGTAGTCCTCGGCGATACCCCTGCAAAGGGACAATTTATAACACATTCGCAACACGATTCTAGTTTAGAATATATTTTCGACTTTTGACAATGTACAAACACTTTTTTCAAAAATACATGTTGATTTTCTGACGAAGACTTTCTAAATCTCCATTTCATTGGAGTTACTTACTTGACGTGGTGGTAAATGTTGACGGCACGCTTGGCGGATTCCTCTGCGACGTAGAGAGGAGTAGGGATGGCAGTAGTCGAGTTGACCACCTGTGGAAAAAAATTAATTTCAGAATTCAGATGCACCGTACCTCGTGGAGATGGCACAGGGCGTTTGTCATGTGCTGGATCTGGTCGTTCGAAAGGCGGCCAGAGGACTCGTGGAGAAGAGTGTACTTGGTAGCTTTGGCAGTTCCCTGCAAAAAATCGGTGAACCAATGTCAAACGGAATACATATAGAAGAAGTAAATTCCATACCTGGAGAGCCTTGTGAGCCTGGAGGTAGAATTCGTTGAGCTCCGGGTTCACGGCCACTCTGTCCACGATGAGACCAGGAGCCAGGTTTGTGTCGACTCGAGCGCCGGGCGCCGCCGTAGGGAAGACCTGTAAATACCTCCATGGAAGCGCATCGATTGTGTTATTGCCCACCTTGTGGTAGAAGCGCTCGTTGTGCTCCTTGGAGCAAGCGATGATCACGAGGGCCGGCTTGTAGTTCGGATTCAGCTCCGTGAAGGCGGCCTGGAGCGCGTCACGCTCCACAGAAGCGATGTAGGGCAGCATGCCCTCCGAGACTCCACCACGGTAGACAATCACCTGAGCAAACACAAATAAACACACGAACGATACAATTAATGACTACCTTGTTGGGTATTCTACCGCGGTTCTCCTTGAACTGCTTGAGAGCGTCGATGACCATCTTCTTCAATGTCTGGCGCTGCGTCTCACCAGTCTGAAACGGCCCCACTGGTTAGTTCAAAGGATACACATGTGACAACTCACCATCCACTCTCTAGGATTAGCGAACTTGTAAGCCGTCGTGAAGTACTGTTGCGCGGCAAATTCGCGCTGCTGTGGCGGTGCCGCCTGCAGGTTTCCGTTGTTGGCCGAGAGACCAATCACAGCGGGCATAGAGGGCATAGCGCCTATAAATTATCTGTGAATAAAAAAAGGAGATGAGGAACGAACCGCCTTCAATTTCCTTGGCGGACATGCCGCGAGGCTGCTGCACGAAGATTCCCATGATCATAGTGTCGTTGGAGTGATGAAGACCACTGCAAATGATAACGAGAGTGAGAGCGAAAATTACTTATCGCTTACTTATCACCAGCAAGAATGTGGTTCATTCCACGCAGCTTGACATTCGTCTTCATTATGATGTTCTCCATCGTCTGCATCTTGCCCTCGAATGCGACCTGAAAATGAAAATATTTAATCAGTGACTAGTTGCTGAATAATCAAACCTGAGCAGCCTTCGCAAGAGTGACCTCTTGAGTCGTGACCTTGTAGACGAGCTCCTCGTACTTGAGCTGGTCTGAAACGGCGTGCATCATTGCGAGTGGCGGACACGCAAAAGCTAACCGTGCGACTTGATTCTGTCGTCGCTCACAAGGAGCACATACGTGCATCCGGCTGCGGCCGCCTTCTTCACCGCCTCCGAGACGAGCCCATCAACCTGAAACGGGTGGAAATTACATTTCTTGCAAAATACGAATCGCTCACGTGTCCCTTCACGTCGAAAGTATCCTTGATCGCGGGCGGGGGGATGGACATTCCCTTGCGGTTGCCCGCCTCCATCAGTTTCGAGACGAAGCCCCTGCAAACAGTTACGATCGTATTATTCAAATGAAAAATGAATACAACTCACTGGAACACCTCGAGGGGAGGGAAGCGAGCCCTGGCGCCACCGTTGAAGAAGAGGAAGGCCGCCCACTTTTCCACCTTAGCACCGACGACGAATCTATTCGAACCTCTCCAGGACGGCTGCAAACGAATATTTAAAAATAAATTTGACAAGAAAACACTAACCCCGGACATCGATCCTTGTCCTCCGAGCAGACCGACGGGGCCCAGCTGTCTTGCCGGAACCTACAATAAGAGCATATTATTACTTGTCCAAGACAAAAAAAACCAACCGCGAGCGGCGGCTGATTCGCAGGCACGGTGACTCCAGTCGCCTCTGCAACCTTCGAGTTGAGCATAAGAAGTTGAGCGAGGCGTTGAGTTTGCTTGAAACGAATCTCCGGCTTGATGGCGGACACCTGAAGTAAATAAATAATGTAAACGATTTCTTTAGACACATGCCTTGATGAGGGTCTCGACGGTCTCCTTTGTCTGCTGAGAGGCCTTCACTCTTTGATTAGGAGCCACCTTCAGAATATCAGTGGGATAGATGTTCCTTTGGTGCTTGTCGATGACACCCGGAAGATCGGGACGGCTGAAATGGAAACACTTTTCATCATATTAAATAACACAAAGATAAAGGCAAATTATCGAGTAAGAGGAAACTTACGAGATCTTCAAGTTGTACTTGGTCTCGTAGTAGTGTACGATACTCGTTTGCTTGCCGTCCTTGTCCGTGAAACTGCAAAATATAAAAAGTATGATAAAGTCAGTAAGCAAACAAACGTGGCCTTGCCCACGGGTCCATTGGTGAACGATCCAATGACGATTGATGCCTTCTTGTGAGTAGTCAAACAGCGAATGTCTGAAGCAACATTAAAGCATTTATATTTCAGAATAAGGACACACCCTTCAGGTCCCTGTTGAGAACGGCCAGGTTCGGGAACTGATTGCCATACAGAGCATCGATCTTGCTTGTAAGGAGGTGGTTGTCGAAGTGGAAGGCAGTCTTCTTGACTAAAAAGCAAATAGCATATTGAAATCCAGCTTCGTATACGCTTACCGTCGAGCACCAGAGCGGGCATATAGTCCTTTCCTCCGGGCTTATTGTTTCCCTCCAAGATCTTGACTCCCTTAGAGAGGCCGATTCCCGTGTATTTGTCCTTGCCGATACTCGGAGCTTCATTGTCCTGGAACCCGAAACGGGACGGGTCGAGCAGATAGATATTTCCATTTCCGTAGACGATGTAATCCTTCGGCCTGCAAGAAAACAACGTTGCTAAAACAATTGTTCAAATCGCAAACTCACGAAAAGAATGGAATCTGGGACGTGGCCAGATTGAGCACCTCCATGAGTCCCTTCGATTCGTTCTTGAAGTCAGCGTTTACGCACGAGTTAAGGTCGTTGGAGGTGACCTGAACAACAGCACAATTAGCAACTAAAGGTTTGTCAGCAATAATAACCTGGAACGAGTCGGCGGCCTGTTTGATCGTGACTTCGACTCTGATCGCGTCGGGGCAGACGCTCTGCGCCGCAGGAGAAAGCGTGAACTTCTGCTGAATTGAACAAAAAATTACAATAGTATACACGAGTAACTCACGTCTGTGCCAGTGACTCCATTCAATTTCTGGGTACTGAAGAGGATCGCTGCACGATCATAGATCAAATCTCCTTTGAAGATCGGCTGATTCTTCGACAGATTGAGGAAGATTTCCGTGCACGCCTTCTTGCGCTCCTGCTCGTTGTAACTGAAACGAGGAATGGAATGAAAGTCGATTAAAAATGAAAACTCACTCGTCCTTGGTCTGCTTCGAGAACTCCTTCGTTCCTTCAGAACCGTCCTTCTTGGAGAAGATCGCATACATGCGGAGGTCGTACTGAAGTGAATTGTATTTTCAACCGCCCTACACGTTGATTATCACCTTGAAATAGGCCACATTCTTCTTCAGGGTGATCGGCGTGATGTTCGATAGGATGTCGACAGGTCTGCCAGCCTTTCCCGGCTCGCGCTTGGCGACGAGCGACGGAGTGCTAGACTAAACACAAAATGTTGATGAGAGCAGTCAAAGAAGAATTCGTACCAGGGTCATCTTCGACATCATAGTAGAGGCGGTGTCCGCCATGGCTGGGCCTAAGGTGAGATGATAAATAAACAACGAGAGAAAAACGAGAGCGAGTGCTCGAGGCGAACTGGCGACGCAGTAATAACGAGCAAATGAAAAGCGACGTCGTCATAGACGACAAAGGGCATTGTAGGCACACTAATTATGATAAACTACTCTAATATGCAAATGTAACGACAAGAAAAGGGCAATCCCGCCAAAAAACATGTTCTAACGTGTAGTTGGGTAGCTTCGCAGCATACCGTAATTGAACTCCAAATCAGATTTTAAAAAATCTGGGTCTTGCACGGAATACCGAAATGAGTTTTGTAGTTTGATTATTTTTTCTCTTTTCTTGATTTATCGATTTTTTGCTTCTGGGTGTATTATTACTTGATCTAAAAATAAGTAAAATTACATTGATCTACCGAATCATTCGTGTTTGTTTTTGGAAACACTTATGGCCTGGTTTGATGGTATTTTTATCTCGATAACAATTTAATCAGTGACTTTCATGCATGATCCTTCAAAACATGGTCGAAGCACCAATATTGAAGTGGAATTGGAAATGAATAATATAAAAAATAAATTTAAATTATATTTAGTCAATGTCCGATAGGCAGCGCGTGCGAGCTACAGTAAAGAAAGGTCTGAACGCACACTTCCTTTCGAATTGGGTGCTCGCGTATTTACACGTTTCACTAGCTTCCTTTCTGCCGTCGCTCACTTTTCTCTTTTATATTTCGTGCACGCTTCCCTTCAGTACTGCTGCCTTCACTTTTCTCATATTCCTCTTATGTTTTGACCTCAATTAATATTTCTTGCACTGATATTCGGTACATATCTCTTGATTGCAGCTCGTTAACTTCTACAATGGCTCCCGCAGTCCCAGCACAGGTAATTCACCGTAATTTATGTCTCAAGTCAACTGTTTTATTCACAGGAGGTCTCTACCGGAATCGCAAAGAAACTGCGTGGTACAAGCGGTCAGCCTATGAATTTCAAGACCAACGTCTACCCGCTCACCATCCAGAAGAAGATCCCCTATTTTAAGGTGAGTACCCAAGAGAGTTTGAAATACGGACCTCTTCATTGCATACACTCTCGCCGTTGAACGGTGATACAGTGTGAAAAATGAAGAGACGATTGCCTCTATCGAAGTCTAGTAACCAATTCTGTCGCCAATCAATTTCTTCTTTTCAGCACGACTTCAGAGTCAAGGTTACTATTAAGACGCCCGCTGAGAATGGAAAGGAAGGCAAGGAGTTCACAAGGGAATTGACCAATTCGTCCCGATAGTGAGTTCCGCTTGATCCATCGCTTATCCACAATTCATGAGGAGTCTTCTTAGTTGTGTGGGCACGAGAAGGGGGCATGCCATCAACCCGTGCCCCCTTCTCGTGCTCTCACTAATAAGAAGACTCCACAGTGCGCTTCATTATGCCGAGAATTACCGATACAATTTATTGATATCCGCAATTGAGTTACGACGATGAGACCAGGAAGACTGCCAACGTCAACGTTCTCCACGCCCTCGCCAAGAAAGCCCCATTCCTCAAGGCTCGTTTCTCACTGCTCTCTTGAATTTCGCAACTCTTGTATTTTCAGAAATCACTGATCTACGATCGAGCAGCGATTCTCTTCACACTCGAGGAGCTCATTAAGAAGACGGAGGGAGAAGAGGTGCTTATTTTGGCTTACACTTTGGTTGTTTATATTTCCCAATGCAGATTACGTTCACTCTACCCCGCGAGGCACTCGGTTCGAATGACATCTTCAACACGGTCAAGGAGGTCGCCGTGGCTGTGAAGAAAGCGACCGATCGCTATCAGGTATTTATTTTAGTGCACTTGTATAGATTCTTGGGTCAGGGCCTGTCTAAACATAAGCATTTAGCCTAAGCAGAAGTACTAACATTAAGCATTAAGTAGTATTAGACTGACCGAACTCTACACCGAGTTCAGGACTTGCCCGCGGATCTATAGTAGCGCCTTTATTTGATCCTGAACTGGAATGAATCGTCCATTGCAGATCACGTCCGATGACTACACGGCGGCCGCGGGTGCGGATTTTGTTGAGGGTGGCGACAAGAGCATCTTTGAGCTGCTCAACATCGCCACCTCCCAGTGCGTCGTCGACCAGTGAGTTGTTTTTATTGAAACTTATTCGAGGCCCAGGCAACAACCGCTCGGAATGTGGAAGGTAGGGATAGGGAAGGAATGCGAAAAAAATTGGGCAAATATCGATGAAGATCCGTTTTACTGACTTTACGCAATAAAAGTGTCTGTTCAGCACGGACGAGTGCGCCGCCGACTCCAAGTCGAGAATTTACATCCTCAATCCAGGAGTGAGTTGATGACATCGGGTTCAAGTGGCTAATTAACCCATACTCAGGACTACAATGGCCTCCAAGAGGAGAGGGAGATTGGCGACGGACAAATCCTGCGCACCTCCATCAAGAAGACCGTCAAGGTAATGCTAGTAGTTGATTTGCTTCAACACAATATTGCAATTTTAGACTATCGAGAACACCCTCAAGGAGGGAAAGGTCGTCAATCCCATACCCGCCATCGTCATCGACGGTTCGTTTGTAGAGTTTGAAATACGGGTAACAGTCTCCATATCACATACTCTCTCGCTACTCTGACCGGTGAGAGTGCACGTAAAATGAGGAGACGATTACCCGTTTTTCAAACTGTATTCGTTAGTATTCTGTGGTATTTAAATCACTTTTTCCCCAACTGCAGTGTCGCTGACGGCCATCCACAAGGCGGAACTGCTCTCGTCCAAGATGAAGAATCTTCGAGCCCATCAAACGGCGCTGCACGGTCGGGACCCGACGGGACACTACTTTATTTTACCGGACCAGCCCAGAAAGGGATGAGATTAATCAGCATTCTTAGCCACTTTAATTATGCCCTGACTTAAAAAGGGATAATGTTCGTGGCCACATGAACGCTGTTTTTGCAACTCTGTTTTTCATTTTGGGCTTGTCCGGTAAACTAAAGTTGGGCCCCCAGACGGATTGGGAGCATGTTGCTAATCGAGTATTCTCAGGACTGAAAGTGAAGAAGACGTACGGCAACAAGGAGATCATCACGGTCGCCGGATTCACGCACGAGCCGGTGGCGAATATTTCGTGAGTGTGGATCAGTTATGATTTTGGAGCAAAACCCGCGAGATTTGACCGATTTTCCGATATTGGTCATTTGTCCGAGTCTGGTGCTCATCACTGACAATGAAGTGAATATCATCCGATTGGCCTAGTTATAACTTAAAATTTGTACAGGGTTGAGATTGGCGAGAAGAGCATGAAGATGGTCGAATACTTGAAGAAGCAGTACGGAGTCGTCTGCAGGCGAGTGCACTCACAGTCTCCAGGGGGCCGTAATAATTGTCTATTTTGCAGGGAAACGAGTATGGTCGGAGTGAGAGACACGAAGGGCAACTTGTTCGCCCCCGAGACACTTATGATCATTGAGCAGGGCGTGAAGCCCGATCAGAATACGGCCAACACTTCGCGTCAAGTGATCCTGGTGAGTGAACTGGATCTCTTGCTGTCTTTTGAACATTTTAAAAATTCGTTTACAATAATTTCAAAATGTATTTGTTTATAACTCAGCGGCTCAGCATTTGAATGGATCATAAAAGAGGGTGGTGGAGCCATGTTGTGCACGCAAACACTTTTGATCTCAAGGTGTCAAAGGATTCACGTTTGCAAACCTGGAATGTTTTGATACCGATACGATAGAGGCAGTGTAAGCAGAATTTTGTGCGCTTTTTAACCCAGATTATCTGATTGATGGGAAGAGATAAAAAAACAGAACTAACGGAAGAGACCTTAGTCACCCCTCGCTCTTATCATGTATCGATCGGGATACATTTGAAGAACGAGTGATGGTGTTTGATTATAGGGATTTTCACAAACGAGTGTAAAAAATAACAGTAATTTGAAAATGTCTTAACTTTCATGAAAATACTCGAGTAATACAGCTAAAACGTTGAGTTGCATTATATAAATGTGTATTGGGTGCATTGATTATCTAATAAATATGGATATATTGACATCATGCATTTTCATTTTCATCCATGGACCAATATATATATATATATATATTTATTTATTGATCGGAAACTGAAAACCACCGTTGAATGGGGGTATTTTGAACATTGTAGGATTAATTGTTCGGCAAAAAATATAGTGGTCTGATAGCCGGCCCGGTCGTTACTAAAATGTACGATTGATAGGCTAACGCGACTCCGGGCGACGAGCGTATGGCGAAGATCGAGTCGCTGACGGAGGCCCTTCATCTGGATGGAGACAGAGCCAAGAAGATGGGCATCGTACTCGGAAAGGATACGCACGCATTCAAGGTGCGGCATAGGGTTGACGAGACGGAATGGAGCTCGGAATTCCCCGAAAAACTAATTCAATTGTGTCCACTTTCCGAAAATATAGTCGTACTCGAACAAAGGAAGATCCATTGTTCTTTTTTCGGAAAAGTGAAGATAATCGAATCAATATTTCGGAAATTCCAAATTCCTAACTATCAACTCTAATACGGTAGTTGGAGGGCGCTTACTATAAGCGTGGCACATTGACAGGTGGCCGGCCGCATGCTGCCCTCTAAGAAGCTGCTCTACGGCGACAAGAAGACTACTCTCGGTGAGTAATGGAGGCAGAGATCTCTCAGTTGCAACGTGCTCGGACTCGCAATCGAAAGGAGATATGCAGTAATGACACCACTGCTAGGCGACAACCCCGCTTGATCATCTGGTTGCGGGGCACCCAAGAAGAAATTCTCGAAAATTGCGGTACTTGGTCCATTAGTGGTAATGACACGTGTGCTTGCAGGCTTTGTGAGAAGCGCACCGGGCGCGCCTCCTCTCAAGGTGTTCTCCCCTGCTGCGGTCAAGGATTGGGCCTTCCTCGCCGTCTCCGGCAGAGACAACTACGAGTGAGTGACGAGAGGGAATCCCGGAGTTTTCCCATTTCATGAGCATTCTAAACGTTCTTTCTTGAGATGGGTCATTCCCACGCTACAGCAGAAGGCGCGTGCCCACGGCTTCTCCCTCGACGCTCCTCGCTTCAAGATGGACCAGCTCACGGTACGTCGTGCCCCGAATCGCACCCAACGACAGGCCTAATGGGACTCGCAATCACACTACTCACTAACCTGTCGATCGATTCGATCTATATTGGGTTTTGCTCAATTTGAGTTGATGGTAGTGGGGGTTCCGAAATCGCGTCATGTGAGGTGTTTTCCGTAGCTTCAAATTGCAATTGACGTACTTGGTTTGATACTGGTGATAATGTATTTGTAACCATGTGATTGATTGATTGTTGTATTGCAGGTGCAGACGGTTGCGGGGGCGCTTAAGAGGGCGGCCGACGCGGGCTGCACGTACGCATTCATCATCTCCGACATGGACGGCGACCACGAGATTGTCAAGGCCGCCGAGCGCGAGTACGGAATTATGACCCAGCAGGTGCGTGTGGCGTGCCGGCGTGAACATTGCAAATTGCACCATTCTTCTTTTATCGATGCGTTCTTGCAGCTCAGAGGCAAGAACACGGAGAAGATTGGGGCGGACACGGGCTCGAACGTGTGCCTCAAGATGAACGTGAAGAACGGCGGCGTCAATCACGTGGTGGCCGACGAGTGAGTGGTGCACAATGCACTTTCCCAATTGCTATCCTACCGTATCCATTGACAGACCGCTGCTTCTCCGCGAGGACCTGCTCATCATGTCGCTTGTCTTTGACCACCCGTCGTCCATCTCGAAGAAGGATATGGAGAATGGTGAGTATGGCCGAGAATGAACATTGCAAATTGAAACCAATGTGTGAATCGCACAGGCGTTCGCCCCACCTGCCCCGCAGTCGTCGGCATCAGCAGCAACGCCGTCGTGATCAAGGCGGGAGGAAAGGTACTGTAAGGATCGATTACTGGATCGATTAGTTATCGATTACTGCAGATCCTTCCCGAGTCGTGCCAGAACTTTGTCGAGAAGTTTGCCTACGCCAACCCGAGAGAGTGGAAGAAGGAGGTTTGCGTGTCCTACCGATGGATGATCTGCGTCTCTCGTTTCGCAATAATCTCTCGTTCTCTGACTGACGAGAGATAAGGCAAAATGAAGAGACGAGAACATTCCTCGAACAACGTTATGCAGTTATTGATTGGTTGTGTATCTACAGGGAGAGCCGGTCTTCAAGGACACCGTCTCCGACCTCATAAAGAATGAAGTTCTTGCGTTCAAGAATGCTCGCGGGAAACCGCCCCGCCAGATCATTGTCTATGTGTCGGGAGTGCCCGAGGCGGAGAGAGGCTATGTGAGCGATTGGAATAGTTATAATATCGAGCTTCACTTTCCAATTAGAAGCGACATTGTGCTGTATCCTAATCTGGTTTAGTAGTTGTTGATTCCAATCCGTGTTCCAGTGGATAGCTGTAATTGATTCCAATTTTGTCTGTATTCAGTGGAGCAAGGACGGCAAGTCGCTCGTCGCTGACGTCTGTCACACGTTCAGTGCGGCGTACAATCCGGCCACGACGATCATCACCCTGTCGACGGAGGGCTGCGAGCGATTCGTGCCCGACCAGAAGCTCGCCAACATGAGGGTACGCTGGCCGATTACGGTAGATGGATGTTATTGATTGATTCAGGGCCCGGACCCCCGCATCGGTCTCGTGATCGACTCGGTGGTAGTCAACCCGAAAGTGAACGAGTTCTTCCTCCAGTCGGCCAAGGCGCTCAAGGTACGCGTGTTGTGTGGTGGTGTGGTTGGGTGACGTTTACTCAATATCTCGCTCGTTGCAGGGCACGCCTCGCACCATCAAGTACACGCTGGTGGCCGAGCCGACGAACGTGGCCAATCAGCTGACCATGGATCAGATTCAGAATGTGACCTGGGCCCTCACGCATCTCCATCAGGTGAGTTTGAGGGGGTTCACTTTTTGACGTTTTTGAAGTTTGTGCACTTCTTTAGTTTAGTGCCCAAAGACCGAGCTCGCTCTATTTAGTCGGTAGTAAGAAATCAGAATGCGTGCGATCGAATAAACGTGGAAGAAAGCCATTGGGCGCTTCAGTAAAGAAGTGTTGAAGTTTGACGTCATGCTAGGGTCCGTGGATTTCAATATTGTTGTTTCAGTACTGCTTCGGTACGATCGGCTTCCCGTCGCCGTCGAGAATCGCGGCGGATGCGGCGAAGCGCGCCCGTGACCTCTTCAGGGCTCGCCAGTGAGTTTATTCCCTCTTTTTTTAGCATTAAAAATATTTTGACATGTGACATTAGACACGATTCTGCGTTGTTTTAGTCAGTTTTTTCCCGATTTATGATACAAATCTTATGTTGGAGACTATTCGGTTTTTGCTGAAATGTACGCGACCATATGAAAGCCCTTATTACGAGGGCTTCTTAAAATCGTACTATCGCCCCGATTTGCTCTCATGCTTTCCCCCTTGACGCGTGTCATGTGGATGAATCCTCGTGAATGGATACATTTGTCATAGCAACATCAGGGGAAGGGGGGGGGGGGGTGACAGGGAGACTGCTCGAAACGTATTAGTGGGGGGGGGGGGGGAAATAGGAGGGATTCAACAGGATATTTTTCTAAAATTTGGAAATGCAATTTGAAATGCAAAAAATAGTTCAAAATATTGAAACGTAATAGCACAGATGGGGAATCGAAGGGATTCACTTTGGCATTTTTTCGAAACGTGAAATGAGCGATTTCCATTGGAGGTTCTCTACTCGTAACAAGGGTCCGTACAATCTGGAGGAGCTGAACGAGACACTCGGCTACAAGTGCGAGAAGGGTTCGTCGACGACGAGATCGGTCTAAGATGACGACCGTCAACCGTATCCCCCCTCCCCCTCCCTGTGCGATCCACACTGTAATTTACAATGTAACCACCACATTTTCCTAGCAGCAGTATTGGTTTGTAGAAGTTCTTAGCTCACTAAGCACCCTCACACACGTTTCTAGAAGTTCGCCTTTCTAGAATTTAGAAGATTACACTTTCAATCTCACAATCAATTCACTCGTCTAGTGGTCGCTGAACACTAAAAACACCCATTCTGTCTTTTGTACATTAGTCTCTATTAATTAATTCTGTAGCCGTATTTAACGATTTTCAATGTTAGAAGAGAGCCAACCAACGAATAATTTGCTCGTGCATTATATTAATCGTGCCACCCCGTGTTTATCGTATTCCTTCCCCTATCTGGTCTCCACTGTTTTCCGATGATCTAATCAAAACTGTAAGTATCAAACGTGGTCCAATTGTGAATAAAATAAGTTGTTGGCAAGAATTTCACAGTTCTGTCACAATCAGTGATGTTTTCTACCTCAAGCACATTCTTTGGATTTCATCCGGTTTATACAGTAGACACGCGGAAAGAAAGCGGGTCGATCAGCGAGATAAGTGAGACTGCGCGAAATTTTTGGTGTGCGAAGAAGAGGAGCGTGCTGCTGCGGCAGAGTGGGCGGAGCCTCGGCCAGCAATCTGAAGGCAAAGAAGGAAGGGATGAGTAGAGATCAAAGATCAACGACCAACCTATCTGTGGATGGTGAGGTTCTCGTAGTTACCATCCGTCTGGTCGATCGGCGGGGACTCGGCTTGCTCTGGAATGGGGTCAGACTGCTAACTACAGAGATTACAGAGCAGAGTACAGACTACAAACTACAGTGATAAGGGCTCAAACTACAGAGATCAGGGATCAAACTACAGACTACATAGAACAGAGATCAAACTACAGACTACAAACTGCGTACTGCCGCTCTTCTTGGTCTTCGTGGAGTTCAGGTCCGCCCGTCCCGTCTTCGTCCCGGCTCCCGTCCCATCCTTCTTCTTCTTGCAGCAGCAGGCGCCCATCAGACTACAGACTACAAAGATCAAAGATCAGAGATCAAACTGTACATGGGTGCAAGATCAGGCTAGAGAGCCACGAGAGAGTTAATAGATCGATGAGATCAACCTACCGTACTCCTTGACGTCCCACTCTCGACACGACACTACACGATCGACTGTGCGCCGCCAGCGAAAGGTACGAAAATGAGAGAAGGAAGGGGTAAGGATCTTCTTTGTCTGGTTGTACAAGGGCCATTGTGCTCATTTGCAGGTTTTCTCATTACTGTGAGAGACAAGGATTCCGTCTGCGATTCGAGAACAATTGCGTATCGGATGGTCGTTTCAATTCAAAACTGCAACAGAAAGTGTGTCAGATCGTGAAATATTGTACTTGAACAGATATAGCTATTGAAACGAAAAGAGATGCCCTGGAAAGTGTGAAGTGAATGCACTTTCTGATGCGTGCGATGCGACCGTGTACACGAAAAGTAATGATCAGTACGATAATGAAGATGGGAAGGAGAGAAAGAAGGACAGAAAGAGGAAGACGAATCATTTATTCAGTTATCCAAGTGTCTGATCACTACAATTCCTTCTACTCCAGCCATTTCGCCCTCTGAGCCTTGATATCGGCCTTCAGATTCTGTGCCATCATGATTGCAACTGCCTGAAGAGGAATTATGAAGAGGATTGTGTTGGTGAAGAATCTGTCTCTTCATTACGCATCCCATCAATTAGTTCGAGAAATTATAGCCGATGTTTCTCCATTTCGCACACTTTCTTGACACAAGAGCGTGAGGAATGAAGAGACTCATACTTCGAGCTCTAGTCAGAAAGCAAGAATCGAAGAAATGGATAGCCGAGTACCTAGAACTCGAAACTAGGCGAGAGGATGTGTGAAATGAAGAGACAGAGATACCGTATACCTGAATGATCAAGATGGCTCCCAGCACGATAATTAGCGTCTGTCCATTCTTCTTGATATAATCATCGATTGCATTCAAGCATCCCGTTTCATGGATTTCATTACTAAATCCATTCTGAATACGATCGATTTACGCTTTTTCATGCAAAATTAGTGTTGACAGGATGAAGAATTCGCCTCTTCACGGGACCTCATTTGTCCTATTGTGCACGTGGTCATTGTACTCACTTGCAGGTTTTCTCATTACTACTATCTAGACAATGATTGCATCTTTCCGTGGTCATTGAGACCACAAGGAATGCAGAGACGACTTCTCCATCTCGACAGCTCTACCAGGTATACCTTTCTCGCTTGCTTGCCACACGCCGTGTTCGCATCCGTCTCCGTCACTTCATTACCATTTTCATCCGATTTCGTCCGCACCAACGTTGGCGTAACACAGCACGAATACGGTACACCGTCAGAGAACGGACTTAAATAACCATCTCCACCTTCCGGGGCCGCCGCATAAAACATATTTGCATCCCAGTCATCCGGGCCCTTGATGCCACAGCATTGCATGCTCATCTGCGTTTGATCACTCATTTTTTTGTTTTTGGAGTCGTAAAAAACCTGAATTTGGTCCATTAGATCTTGCAGGTCTTCGTTATTGTTGTAGGCAGGAATCATTCCGGATAATTCCTCAAAATATTTTGTTCAGGATAATAATCGGGTCCGGTATCGGTATTCCCGACCCTCACTAGTGTCAGATAGTTTGAGGGTCGGTACACCGAACCTATCAACTCTATCTAGTTCACCGCACATTTGAAATGGCGTTCATGGCCGTATCCTTGTAGAAGTACATGACACCGACAGCGATGAATTCAACCACGAGAATGAATATGAGCACGTAGGCGTAGATGGTGAGCAGAATCGTGTTCTCACGCAGGGACCCGAGACAACCGCAGAAGCCTGGAATAGATGGAATGGATCAATCGTCTGGCTCTCTCTTTTCGCAATGCTCTCTCTTCGGTCAGAGGCGCGTGAGGGCAAGGGAAAGTGAGAGTGTTAGACCATTCCTCATGGAATGAGTGAAGATTGGGGCGCTCTTCTTAGATTCTAGATATGTGGAATTTCACTCAAAATCTCTTCAACTGCATCAAGAGAATCAAGAGTGAAGACTTGATGCGAATTGCCTCTTCACGATCTCTTTCATTAGTAAGAGAGATGTGTGAAATCAAAGAATTAGATCTGGAGGGGGGGGGGTGTCAGCAGCACACCAATGATGAAGATGACGATTCCGACGAGAATGGCAATGATGGTGGGGTCCATGGCGAATGCGCCCGTGTTCTGCTGCATCTTCTTGTAGATGCCGCCGTTATCCACCTGCAAAATCCGTAAAATAATAAACCATTCCGCTTATTGATATTCCTATCTGTCATTACCAAAATAGACTGACTGATCCCCAAGCAATCTCCAAACTACCGTACTCCTTTCGCTATCTACCGTACTTACCTGGGCGTAAGTGCCCAGAGCGACCATCGAAAATCCGAACAAGAAGAAGAGGACGTTGAATACGAAGATAGAGTATTTGGTGCAGCAGCCAACCTCAGACTCGCCCGACTGTAACGTAATTGATGATAGGGAGATCAAAGACCAAAGATCAGAGATCAGAGATCAAATCTTCGTTGTTCGACCCACATCTTCATCTTCGTCACTTCGTGGAGCCATGACGAGGCGAGGGAAGGAACCAGTCAGAAGGAAAGGAAGGAGGAAGAATGGGGAAGAAAGACGAACGAGTCCATTTTATAGAGGAGACATTTGCATTCTGAACGACAAACACTGATGCAAATTCGGTAATTGAGTAAAATGAGTGCAGTATTTTAACTATTATAGCAATTTATTTATTAAAAAATGAATAAAAATATCAATAAAAAGTATTTTTCTTCATTTAGAAATGAAAATGAAAGTGCACTACGCCGATAACGCGTGACCCGAGATTCGCAAAAAATATCTTACTGTAGGTGAAAAGGCGGTCTGCGCTGCGTTTTCGTGTTCTCATTTTTTTGCATTCGAAAGCTGCTTCCTTATCGTATTGATTACTTGCGTGCTCTAATTATGTTTAATATTGTGCTAGTCGACGTGTTCGTACTAGGGGAACACTGTGAATCCTTCGCTATGTTACTGAACGCGACTATTGAGTAATTTTTAATCGGTTGACGTGTTTTATGCTCTTATTTTCACAGATGTCAGACGACGAGGGTTCTCCCGTTGGCTCTCCGCAGGATTACCAGCCGCACTCGCCTCAGGCAGAGGCGGATTACATGCCCGAATCGCCCACACAGTCGCCCGGCGCGCAAGGTTTGCATTTTGGTGGTACTCTGTTAAACTTAATACCACCAATCGTATTAAAACGAGTCTTCCAGTGTTTTTAGAAGCCCGTTTGTTTTTATTTTAGATATTAATTAAATGAACATGTTTATTTTAGCCGTATACGATGAGAACGCCCCGGTGAGCCCATCGCAGGAAGAGGAAGATGAAGCTGTTGAGGTTTGTTTCTTTCCATTTCATTACTGTTCTTTCTTAATTCGCTTCATCATCAGTTTTTCTGACGTTTCTGTGGTATAAATGCAAGTGGATGAGATTGGATGCGCTCTTGCATCGGTTCCATTTCTAAAATTGATGATTACATTTCAGTCGCCTCCTCGCTCCCCGTACAACGAAGATAACGGCGAGGAATCACATGAGCAGCTCGACCACCAACCGGTAATTAAAATATTATTAATTAAATTTAGGTTGAAACATTTTTAAAATCCATTTTGTCAATCACGAAGTCAAAAATCAACCATTGATTATGTATAGATCTCTCCCGAAGCCGAGCCTCAAGAGGACGAGGAGGCTATTGAGGAACAGGAGTACACTGGATACGAGGCAGAAGAGAGAGGAGATGAGGAGGAGGATGCACCTCAGGAGGTAGCCAATACTACTGAATCATCGAAATACTTATGTCTTTATTTTATTGAAAGATGTATCAAGTAGAAGAAGAAATTCATGTCATCCATGTTGTTTTAAATATTTTCAACCATTTCTTCGGTGAGAGGATTACGCGGTTGTAATCCCACGCAACTATTGATGCGGGATGCCTTGATGTTATTTGGGATACAATATCATGTTTTTTGAGAAACTTTTACGAAACTTTTTCTAACAAGAACTTTGAATTAATCGCAAAATTGTTTTGAAATATTGACTCGAATTCACAACCAAACAAAATTAAATATTTATTTATTTTTCAGGAAACGATGCCCGACTCGCCGGTGGCTGCAGACAACGACGACGAGGGAGAAAATGATGAGGTTAATTTATATTTATATATGTTTATTAATTAAGTATTAATTATACAAATTAGCGTCAACTTGATGACGGGCCACAGCTAAAATATGTCGAAGACTCCAAGCTATTGTTAAAGTATATACCCTGGCGGATAATATAATTAATTTTGTTAAATAATTAAATTAATAAAACGGGTTCAGGAGCCGCTTTCCTCTCCCTCGAAGCGTGCCGTCAAGAGGGCGAGAATCGATTCGGATGATGAGGATGAGGAGAAGGGCGATGAGGATAGGACCCGATCCGGAGGGGAGGATGATGAGGAGGAGAGGGATGTCAAACCAGCCATCAAGGTACGGTAGCAGTATTTACGGAATTGGGATTCATTCGAAGCCCAGATTCACCTTTTTCGTTGCTAAAACATGAATTTGAAGCTATCAAGGTACTGCAACACTCGTTTACTTGGCTACTGTTTAAAATGTGGACTAGAATCCTGATTTCTAGTGTTTTTTTGATTCTATAACCGCCTTTCGTTAGCCTTTTGTCCGATGCTTATCAGTGATATCACTGCTCATGAATGAAGCCTCCGTGGTAAGGTGATCCCCGGTTTCACAAGTTACTCGATATATGTTGTAAATAACTACCATTCAGAAGCGCGTGGTCGATTCGGATGACTCGGATGACGATGGGGAGAAGAAGGAGGAAGGCGAGGAGGGAGAGGGAGATGAGCAAGAGGTGAAGAGACTTCAAGTTACTGATTTACACACTCATGAGGGAGGCACACTCATGGCACACTCATGAGGGATTGTAAAAAGCTTATTAAAATTGGATACAGAAAAAAAGGAGTGGAGGTTATTGTTTGGGCCTTCGAGCATTCGATATCGATTGGAATCTATGGTGCATCTCAACGTGCCTCAAACTGATGGAGACCTTCTGAATACCATAAATGTCCGTTGAGGTGGGCAATCTCATGGCGAACATCTTCGGTGACGAATCGGATGAGGAGGGCGGAGAGAGGAAGAAGAGGGATGATGACTCGGATGATGAACTGGGAGGAGGAGGAGGAGGAGGAGGAGGAGGGGGAAGGAGGAGTGATGATGAGTAAGGGATTAATTATTGATTAGATTACTGACCTTAAGCTTATTAGATTAATTTCAAGTAAATATTTTATACTTTCGAGACTTTAATTCACCCACCTGGATCTCACCTGGAATTTTTTCATAAATCTAGTAAGGTAATCTAGTAATCCGTGAAATTATTAGGTTGATTGACCCCTATCGATTGAAATTACCTATTATCAGTGCGAACGTGGAGTGGGATTTCGACGTCATGCTGCGCAATAAGAAAGCGGAGAAGAAATCGAGAAAGAAGAGAAAGAGGGATGGAGGTGAGAAAGGGGAGAGTCTTCTGATCATATCGTTTTTGCAAATAAAGTATATTTTTGATGTGGTAAAAGTTGCACAAAAATCGATGAAAATTGAGTAATATCGATAGACGGAGGATTTGTGGGTTACGGTAAAAAAGTAAAGTACTGACAATGAGTCGGTTACTAATGCGTAACGCGTCGTCGACTACCCCACGTCTGCTCTGCAACTGCTCTGCTACCGGTAATACCGTAATCTGTAAAATTCCCTCTCAGGAATCGACATCATCAACGACGACGACGGCACGATCGAGCACGTCGTAACGGCGATGAAGAAGGCTGCTAGTGTGAGGGGATTTATGATTTATTTATTTTAATCATTTAAATAATTAATTTGCATAAATGTGAAACATTGCGAGTCGTATATGACAAATGTAAAAAAAATGTACGGAGCGCTATCCCATATAGAGCATACTGGACTGTCAATGGCTCTAATTTCTTGTTCTGAATGAGTGAATGTCAGGAGGATCGTCACTCGAACAAGGAGCGGCAGCCGGCCACGAGAAAGCGAGCCATGCTGCAGACGGTCAAGAACATCCTCCTCAGAGTACGGTTGCAGCAATTACCGGATCTGGATCTACCGGATTTATCTGTATTACTCTAACCCACAGTACGAAAGGAAACAGCATCTGACGATGACTTTTTTCATTGCCGTTTTTTCATGGAATTATATGGAACAGTATCAGAGACAGGCGAGAGGTCATTGTAATCATCATGAGATTAACTAAATTCGTAATTCGTTGCAGTCGGACCTCGTGGAGACGATGATCGACGGCGGCATGATGTCAGCCATCTCGGAGTGGCTCGCGCCCCTGCCCGATAAGTGAGTGTGCGATTCCGCCGTTCCCAGTTCCCATTCCCCGGCTCTCGCTAGCAGATTTCCAGGCTCTCGCGATATAAACAGTAAGACATGAAAATTTAAAAAAAAAATAATTAAATATTTACAATGAAGGTCGCTGCCGGCACTGGAGATCCGTTCCGAGCTGCTCAAGATTCTGCAGGGATTCGCGAGACTGGATCAGGTGCGTTGCAGTTTCCTATTTAAAAAATGTTTTATTATGATTATTCATAGCAGAACCCTCACCAATATTGAAGTAAACGGATAAGGCAATACTAAACTACATTTTTGAATCTCAAAACAGACTTGAAGTTGAATAGCGATCATCTCCTTCTTTGCTATCTGAAAATGTTTTTTAAAATTATAAATCGGTTATTATTATTCGATTAAGCGACTAGATTAAGCGGTAAAGTATGTCCGTTGAAGTTATCCGGACTGAATTGGCCTTAAAATATCGTAAACGAATCGCAGGGCGTGCTCAAGCAGTCCGGTCTCGGCAAGGCGGTTATGATGCTGTTCAAGCACCCGCGCGAGACGAAGGACAACAAGAAGCTGGCGCACAAGCTCATCTCGGACTGGGCCCGGCCCATCTTCCAGGTTGGTTCGGGGGATTTGACAGCATCCCGGTGGGATTGCCGGTTCGGGATCGGGAAGGGTGTTGAGTGCACAAAACGCACAAAATGAGCAAGCCAAATAGATTGTTACGCATATACTTGAGTTTCGATCTTGAAAAAGGTGTATCCACGTCAAGCGATTTTGCACTCGTAAGACAACGCTAGTTGGGACCCGGTGGTAAGGCCAGCTGTTTTGTCTGATGCTGTGGAAAAAGTCAAAGAGAAGAGGAAAAATTTGAATTCCCGCAATTTCATATCTAAGCTTCCTGTTTAGGTAGCGACTTGAAATTTGGATTCTGGGGTGGAAATTGAAAAACCGCCCCAGAATCCAAATTTCAAGTGCCTAGCACCACTGGGAGTCGATATATAAAATTGCGGGAATTCAAATCTGTCCTCTTCTCTTTGACTTTTTCCACAGCATGACTTAATCCGATTTTTCAGGTCCTTATGTAAAAAAATTACCCTTCTATTCAGATCGACACGGACTTCCGCTCGATGACGCGCGAGGATCGCATGGAGCGCGACTTCGCCCAGGGCATGAAGCGGAGAAAGAGGTGCGAATTTCGACATTTTTAAATCTATAAATTGGGTGTAGAGTAGGGGGGAAATTGAATCATCTGGATCTTCTGATTGTGAATGTAGTATTGAATTTGGGTTTATTACGGATTCAGTTCTCTGATGAGAGACTCTGAAACGTGACAGCGACAGCTACTTTCCGCAATAACCCAGCCATACACAACATCTCTCGTTGCAAAAGGAGGGGGGATCGTTAGGCCACGTCATAGCGTTTCCTGCAAGCTCCAACCTCCGGACATGCGTATGGTCATTATTCCGCGTAATTCCCTCAGTTCTCCGCTTTTTCTGTGCCTCGTTTAGAAGACGGGTAGACACAATCCATCACTCGGGTTTACTTAAGGGTCCGACGGCTGTAATTACGCTGTCATAGTCCTCGGAGAAATGGTCCCTCATTCACCGTTCTCTGAGTTTTTTTTTTGGAAAAATGAGTGGCTACTAAATGACGGGTTGCTGACACAAGTGAGCTAGACAAAGCAAGACTCCTGATCATATTTTCCGGCGTAAACATGTTGTTTACTGTTGCAATTCTACCCTTGCTGATAAATAGCGATCGCAAGCAGTCAAAGCTGCTATGAGATGACGGAACGAGGTTCCCCGCAGAGTATTGAGAAATGCCGTAGTTTGTAGTCTGTCGCATATCTTTCGTGCACTTTTGGAGGAAAGAAGCTGACTGGGAGCAATGGTCTGCGTCTCTTCATAGCCCTTGGTCGCTCGCTCTGTCTGATCGGCGAGAGAGCACACGAAATGGAGAGGCGATACCACAGATGCTGAATGTTCTGGCGATATTTTGTGTCGAATGGAGGAGAATAGTCCATTTTGACCGCGGAAGTGCAAAGATTTGGGCGGACTGATGAAATGCGGGGCCGCTCGCTTGTCTTCCCGTTCAATCTCTTACACTTTCCTGACAAAGAACAATCGTCTGACCCTCTCATTCCTCAATGTTCCTTAGTTTATCAGAGAAGCGATACATCATGTAGGATTGATAGGATCAGACCATTCCGCATGACGGAATTGTGTCGCAATTACGACAATTACCGCTTCCAGATGTCTCTTTTCTTTATGGCTGTCGTTTTGCTTGACAAATCTTGCAAATGTCGGAATAGGGAGCGTATTTGACCAGGAGTCGACTGTAGTTTCACACGTCACTTCTCGCTTCAATTTGCGCTCCTTTGAAAGCTCTCGATTCTAAAAAAAATAGGCGCGAAAACTGAAATTTCATCTGCGACGGATGCATTTTTTCTTGCTCTTTCTCGCACATTCAGACAGGGGCTTCGCCTGGGGGAATCTCGCCTCTCACGCCCCTCAGTTTCCTCCCCTCCTCTTCCCCTTCCTCCTTTCTATTGGTTTCTGTGAATAATTGCGTGGTGGCGGACATGTGATACTGGTTCCCCCCTGGGCAGTTTTCCTGCCGGTTCACTGCTTTTTCGAAGTAGTAGTAGTAGTTGCCACTTTTCCCCAGGCAATTTCATGTTTCGTTGACGCATTATCTGTTCTATGGCAAGGAAAAGCCCCACTGCGGGGAGGATCTCTGATTCTGGCGGAGAGGCAATGGATGTATTCCGCCCCAGTGCGCCCACGAGAGCGATTCAACATCGACGTGGGCTCTCCGATTACACACTGGCTTTCAGAATTCCTGAACGCGCCCCACAACGCCTACTGTTTCCGATTTGTGCCCCGTCATTCTCCATGGAAACATTTCCTCTGTGAAAAGAATCGTTCCTGAGGCCGGAGAGCCCAGATATAGCCAAGAAATGTGAAGCAGGGAAGGATGAGAGTCGAGAGGGATTCCCCCAGTTCGTCTCTCATACTCCTCGCCCCTCCGCGCTTTGCCCACTCTATCCCATCTTGTCTTTTTCTCTGCCCCTCGAATCCTCCCTTACCGCAGTTTCTCACAGAGCAGCAGACTTCAGCTATACGGAGAACTGGCCGGACTCAGTGGTTCCGCGACCAGGACTAATGTGTGGAGACGCGCCTAGACAGCCTCGGTAACCACCTGAATTGATGTTTGATGATGCTGCCGATGTATGCGTCCTCTCTAGTCATATGTCTATCTACCTCCAGTCTATCTTTATTTTATTCCGGCGAGTCGGAAATCGTCTCCTTTCCTCGTTGACAGAATCGATGATATCATTTCTGTGTCTGACTTGTGAAGCAACCATTTTGACTATTGTTTCCGCCAAGGAGATTCAGTGCTCCACACGGTCGATCATAAATGGCGGATTCCAGCTCGCTCGTTTTTATCCCACCTCTCCGCTTTCTGTCTTTACTTGTTTGTTCCGTAGCGGCTCACGAGATTTCCTCTTATTTTCTATTTTTCCATACGCTGTAATCTCAATCAAAAGATGAGATCTTCCATGAGGATGATTGCCGAAGTGATCAATGGCTTTAGTTTTTCTCTATCTGATCTTTCTTCTCATCTCGCACTCTGTCGAAGCGAACTCTTGAAAAGCTCGTTTATGCTCTGCTCGGCTTGGTTTTGTCAGCTCATTCTCTGAATCTGAAGTTCCCGGCGGCTTTCACATTCCCTGAATTCGCTGTCGGTGACAGGCCACCACACGTCCCGTGCAGTGGTTGCGAAAATACGCAAATATTGTCACTGGCGTACTCTATAAATGTGCACACAGCTGGGAACACTGATGACACAGGGGGAGGGGGGGGGATGGTAGCACCGGGTCCCTCTATCAAGTTGATTCAGTGTATTTTAGTGGACGTTGTACGGGCATCTAGTGTTGTGGAAGTGGTGGTGGGTGGTGTAGAAGTGGAAAGGGTGAATGGATAGTCTGTTGAAGTCGAGGGATAGGTACTATAGGACTGTAGGTTTTAAAATAGAGTTTACTGTAGGCATATAGGACTGTAGGTACTACTATAGAGGTTGAGGGTTACTATAATCCAATAAAGTCAGTCCACGGTAGTCTCACACGGTACGTTGCAGTACGGACGAATCTTCCTCCCGTGGCGGCTTCCGCGACGCGCAGGAGGACCTGCGTCCGGGCATGAAGGGCTACATTGGGCGCGCCCGTGTGCCCAAGATCTCCTCCAAGGATTACGTCGTCCGACCGGCCTCACTCGTGGAGGGCTCCTTCAAGGTAGAGCGGGGATACGGTAGTCAGACGGGGCATAACAGTGACGTGACACTAGGAAATTGGACAATAAAGAGTTAAAATTGGCAGGCTAGCTAGGAGTCTTCGATAGATTTCGGTAGTTGAGTAGGAGGCAAGGGAATTTAGAAATGGGTAATTTGTGCACTGTAGTTTCTGTGACGGAGTGTTCGGTGAATTGACACTAGTTGAAAAAAGTCGGCTTTCTCCACCCCTCCGCCCCTCTCCACTCCACCACTCCTCTTGTCTTCTGCAGGGTGAGAAGAAGGGCAAGGGTAACGAGCGTCTCGATCGAGCCACGAGGGACTTCCAAGCGAGAACCAAAGCGATGAAGGTCAAGAGAGCCATCGGAGTATCCATCGAGGGAAGACGAATGGAGATCTAGGCTCCGCCCACTCCAAGCCCCACCCCCTTTGTTCGTGCTCCCTTCAATCTCAAAGAGATTTTGATACTGAGAACCGTCCCCCACTTACTAGTTATTGAAAATATTCGGTTCTGCGCGTGAAGTAAATCTCGAGATGGTTCTAAATTTGGTTGTATCTCTCCTTCCCTTCCCTTGATCCGTCCTATAAATATATTTACTTCCATTTGAAGGTGTTTTACGAGTAGAAAGTCTCTGTTGTACTGTTGTCTGTCTGTCCTTGGGAGATATTAATGGTTATGTGCTGGCTTTCCTCCGTTCTTCCTCTTTTTTCCTGTCCCTAAGTTTAAGTAGATTGACATTTTCAACTCGTGTCTGTAGAAGATCAAAACGTTCGCCCGCCTCCTTCCTATTCAAATTTGATCCTTTTTTCTCCTCACACTTGTATTGTTCATTTTAAGGTTGAAGCGAGAATAAACGTAAATCCCCCCGAGAGTTGGTGGCCATTGTGCGAAATTGTGTGGTTTAAGTGATCCGCTACGAGCCCGCGAGCTTGGATACCAAAGAGCAAACCCGCGCCCGAGCACATTGTTGCATGCTCTCTCGATTCCGCATGCTATCTCGTATTCTCTGACCCGCGAGAGATTAAGTGATAAGAAGAGGATGTCACCTTCCTCTTATCAGTTCCTAATCATGCAATGATCACGTTATGTCCCAACGATTAGAATTATAGTGTGCAGAGGTCGCTGGAGAAAGATTCCGTCGTCATTGTCTTTCGCGTGTAACATTTGTGTAGTTATTTTTCATGGACCAGTATGTCCGGTTTTCTGCGAAAGTTTTATCATTTCGAGTGCCCAATCGGTACCCGGAATCGAGGTTCCGCCTTTGAAGTGATTTGAGCGAGAACTACCAGTATGTTTGCACTAGGTTCAGACGATTCCCTCCTGACGGTAGAGGTAAGTTCAGCGAGAGACGATCCCAGGAGTAAAGGATCGCGAAAACCGACTTCCTCTGTTTGTTTGTTTATTCACGCCCGCGGAGGTATTTGATCAAGAACGGGAGAGATTGCATCTTGATTGCCCATCTGATTGGCGATCTAACTGATAAGTCTTTATACTGTCTGCGCGCTATTCTATCAATTTCACACGGTTTTGCGTCCTTGAGAAACTCTTTTTGCCATTGCAAGAAAACTGAAATTTGCTCCATAGTGGAACGATTCTTAGATGATCATCTGAGATGTAATTTCACCCGGCTGATTGGTGATTCATTCGTGGAAGTTGCGCGTGATCTCTTATTCTGTTTCGCGAAATTTCGCCTCTGGTGCGATCAACTTACCCGTCGCGACTTCCCTTGTCAACCACATCAAACAAAGCGAGAGTTTGCTCCCTAGAAATTAGTAGAGAAAAGGGAAGTAGAAAGCACCAAACATCCTTGTTATTCTCATCAAAACGCTAAACAGATTAATTTCGGCATGCATTTTGAACAGTTTTTGCAATGCGATGTGTCACATTTGCATAGAATGCTATCAGTTTTGCATGCAATCTAGTAAACTCTCTTTGTTCATGCCGCAATTCATCTTTTTATATCATCATTTCGCGAAATATCATCGTGCATGCGGCGAAGCTCCGCCCACTTTTTCGCATGTCAAAGGAAAATTCGCAGGCAAGAGCTCAAAGATAACGCTGGCAGGCCAACCGGCAACCACGGTGGTCGAACATCGAAAGAGGGCGAGGAGGATAAGGGAGGATTACGGTAGGGTATTGATTATTTATTGAAAATTCTTGTATAATTGTATGCTGGAAACAGAGAAATTGGACTTCTGTTGGTAGTGACTTTTGTTTGCTATTTCTTCGTGTGGCGACCGGCTTTTGATTTCATTGATTACTGTATCTACAGTACCCCTATTCCAGCTGAGAGTACGGTAGCTGCCGGACTACGGTAGACGACGACGATGACGTCCCGTGATGCGATCCATCCATTGAGGAATAGGAGAAGGGAGGGAGGAGGAAGGGAGGAGAAGCTCACATTCATGCAGGATTTCGGTCTGTATCAGGTGAGGAGGAGAGATGGGACGATGGTTTTAGGGAATTTCTGTTTTTGACAGTTTTGGAATAGCCTCACGCCCTCTGGAAAAGCATTGTATTTTCCTTTATCTTCTCACTTTTTTGACATTCTCATGGGAGTGTTTTGTCCATTTGTTCGCATTATCATGCCGAGAGTTAAGTTAGAGTGCATGCTGATGACTATTTTTTCCTCGGAAAGAAATAGATTAGCCACTGGTTGGTAGATGTCCCGTGAGAAATGAAATGCGTTTTTTAAATCTAACCAAAAAATATAAAATATAAAAATGCAAAAAATCAACTTTCAAGATCTAGCAGCTGGCCTTACCACTTATTGTTAGCGTTGTCTCACGACTGTAAAATGGCTTGACGTGGATTCACCCGTACCTTTTACCTTTACCTTTCAAGATCTGCCTGCTGGCCGCAACGCAGATCTCCTACATGCCCATCGCCGCGAGCATTCTGTCGTCGTCATTCATGAAGAGGAGCGAGGTGAGCGTTTTTTAGTTGTGAGATACTAATTTGGCTAGGAATGAAAATATATGTTGTTGGTTCAATGGTTCTTTTGGTAAGACGTTTGGTAGAGGAGATTTATGCTTGTACGACTCACACACATTCATAATTACATACGGACTGACAGACAGACGACATAAAAGTATAGTCACTGTTAGCAATGATAGGAAGAGCAGTGAAAACTTTAATTGTTGCTTTTCGATCTTTCAAGAGCGTTGGTTTTTGTCTGATCTCGAACTCGGTGTTTGCAAAGCGCGTCATTTTTCGTGGAGAACTCTGCTGTTTACCCGACTTAAACTAGAAAGAGAATTGCTGCTGGGAAATTGTGGTTGTAGCTTGAAGGGAAATTGGAGTTGTGCCGTCGCGGCGAAATGACAAATAGGAAGGGTATTTCTAGTTGGCACGCGCGCTGTCGAAATGATTCCGAGAAAAATGATATGAAATGGATCAAATTTGTAGCGAGGTCGGTCCAAAGGGATCATAGAAAAAACCGAAAAAAACAGAGATATTAAAATACGTTTTTTTTTCGAAACTGAAATCGCGCAGGGCTCGTGCGCACTCCTACTGGAGGCGAGGAACAACTCGGTCTCCGGTGCCAACGGAACCATTGGAGCCAATCGATACCGGACGGGTGAGTGTGGTACAGGAATCCAAACTCTTGTCTGTCTCTCTTATGTCACACAATTCTGTTTCTTGGACCGTCGAGAGAAAAAGTGGAGCGACGAGAGCATTTCTCACAATCGATAATCAGGTGCAGATACCGTATCCTCGGGCGACTTCTACTCGCTGCTGTCACTGTGGGACCTCGACTGCACGGAGGACGCCGTGGACATCCAGACGACCATCAGCATCTCGGTACGGTAGGATGGGCGGGGTACGGTAGCTGGACAATCGCGAAATGGCTTTTTAAATTTTATAATTGTATTATTTTAGGTAATGGCCGGCGGACTGGTCGGCGCGGGCATCTCGGGCTTCGTCGCCGATCGATACGGCCGCAAACCAGTGATGACTGGTGAGATTTTGTAATATGTTAGAAACCTAGAATCAGCGGGATAGCTCGGATTTTTTTTTATATTACTCTGTTACGTGTTAGTATAAACGTGCAAAAGATGTATTTGGGAGGTGGTGGAAGGGCACCAGGGTTTCCGGTGAGATTTAAGTATTTTTTGAAACATAGAATTAGCTGGTCAAGCTTTGCAACTGAATCTTACATTTTGTGGAAAACATGGTGAATAGTGTAGAAAGTGTGAAGGAGCTCGTGCGCGTCTTATCAGTTATACAATTACTCATCGTTGGTAGTTGAGAGATCGCGGGAGGATGACAATGGTGACGCGAGTGAAGGGGGATAGAAGGAGATAGATGGGAGGTGATGCAAATATGGAAATCATCTGCAAACGGGCAGTGATAAATGAAAGGGATACAATGAGACGGAGGTGATTCAAAATGGTGCTCTTAATGGTCATGAAGTCTAGAGAGGGGGAAGCGTGAAGCTAGAATGTATATAACGCGAAGCACGAATGACTGGCCTGGGGTCCAAATAGTCAATATTTAGAAGGTAACATTCAATGAAAATCAATAATCGAATCCTAATGTCAGCCTCCCTCGCCCTCTGCTCACTCTCGAACGCATCCCTCCTTCTTTCGTCCTTCCTCACATGGAAGCTCGCCCTGCCCATCTTCACCGTGCTGGGCGCTGCCTGTGGCGGATACATGGTCAGTTGGTGTTATTTGTTGTTTTTGTCATATGTAGTCATCTCGGCGAAACATTTCTAATCGAGCTACATTAACCCAAAAAAATTCAGATTTTTGCACGTTAAAAGTAGCAAAACTATATCAGCAAATATACTAGCAAAACCTTATTCAACCCGGATATAATGTAATGACGATGATCACTTCAGACGACGAATCTGGTCCTCCTCGTCGAATCACTCTGTCTGCCCTCCTCCCGTCTGCTCGTCGTTGCCCTCAATGGATGGTCGTTGTCGATGGCCGGCACGGCCCTCCTCGCGTTTATGTGCCCGAATTGGTACGGTAGAGATTGATATTGATTAGTTCTTAGGGTACGCTATACGCTCATGTTGGTGTGCCTGAATTAGTTAGTCGTAGTGTGTAAAATGGGCGACTAGGGAGGTTGATTATGAAAAAGTCTGAAACTATGAAAGTATGATGTAAACGCGAAAAAAATGTGAATGAAGCCTATTGCAGGTTTCAGTACCATCTGTCGGTCGCGATCATCTCGTTGATTTGCGCCGTCGGCCTCTTCTTCATCGCTGACGAGAGTCTGCGATGGCTGAAGAGCAGCCACAAAGTGACCAGGTATGCTATAGTTGGGTGGGGTTACGGTAGCCGTGAAGTTAGTGGGTTCGGTAGGGCTACTTCAATATACGAAAACTGTTCGTAGATTCGACCGTGCCTCGTCCCGCTTGATTCGGTTCAATCGAGGAGAGACCTTCAAGGGTGAGATGGATTATTTTTCAAACAAATTATTTTTTTTGTGAAACTCGATGTTTGATTTGTGGTACTTTCTGGACAGAAGGATTTCCAATTTACTTTCTTATTACAGACGTCCCTCTGTTGTGTCAACTGGAGAAGGATGGCGCTGCAGCTGCAGCAGTGCAACCGCTGGCTGCGAGGGAGAGTGACGAGTCGGGTAGCTTTTTTACTGCATCTTTTTTAACTTGCAACGTTTCTCTACTGATGTTTGATTGATGAACCAAATCGTAAGATATTCGTTACTTGAGCATCTATTTGTAGGCCAGCCAGCCCTATCACAAGCACCCTCCCTCTCATACTTCGATCTGTTCAAGGAGCGATCACTCAGGTATTTTTTTTTGTTTTTTTTTTTCAATGTGAGAGCTGTCATTATGTAAAAGTCGTCATCACTCACAATTGCGGTGTTAAGAGTGAACTCAATAACGTCAATTTATCAGGCTAAAATATCGTTTTTTGCTGTATATTCTATGATCATGTGTGAAAATTGTGCATTCATTAATGCACTATCAAAAATCATCGTAGAATAAACTGAGTACTTAAAGAGCAGCAAAAAAGGCATCGACTTACCTCACCCCTTATCAGACCCCGCCTGCTCTCCCTTGCCTACTGCTTCTTCTCATCGTCCGTCGTCTCTTTCGGCTTCTACTTCGCCATCGACTCGCTCAGCGGCAACCGATGCGCCAATACCGCCGCTGCAGGCATAGGAAAGGTATACGGTAGCTGCGGATTATTGATTTTTCGATTGCATGCCCCGACGTTCGCTGATAGTGATTTAGGTAAACGGTAGACGAGGGTTGTTGATTTCCTTCCCTAGGATGCAGTTGATAAGGTATACGGTGAAAGAGCATTATCGATTTTCTGAGGATCTAGAAGCTCTAGGCTCTCATTAGATGTAAGTAGACGAATTGGATGCTTACTTGTTAGGGGTCTATTGGAGTGGGATAAGAACAAGATGGGACCATTTTCGTATTAGTAAACAAACTTTTCAGTTCGTACTCGGTCTGCTGCCCTTCGTCTTCTCTTCGTGCGTGAGCAGGAAACAGGTTTGTAATTTATTAATTATTTAAATGATTTAATAATTTAAATATTAAATTTAAATGATTAATTTGAGGTGGCGCTCGTCTCGGTTGCAGCATCGGCGACGGCCGCATGGGTCGTGCTCGCGTGGTGAGCAAACCTTTGAATATAATTTATTTGAATATTTGAGAGATTCAAAAAGTTGTGATCAAAGTCTGTCGTTTTTGTTAAATTAAAATGTGATAATTCTGGACTTTTCCCCATGAATAGAAGCATTAATTATAGAATGAATATATTCAGTCTCCTCGCGGGTCTTCCGCTCCAATCGCTCGCGATCATGGTACTCAGCATTCTGGCGACTGCCGCCCTCGATCCCAACTGGAAGGTGAGGAGGGGGGGGGAGGATACTGTAGGAGCAGTGGATACCGTAGATTGATAAAAAAACTCGTGAATCGAATTTGAGTAATATTTGAGTAAACTGATAAAATCGAGATTGATTTCCGACTTGAAAAATGATTTGCAAGTGAAATCGGTGTGTACGTTGCTGTAGAAGAGGTATCTTGAACGAGGGAGCCAATTGTATGGGATCCTGTCTGATCAACCTTTAAACTTTTTTTAACCGTTCATTCTCCCTCAGATCTCGCACCTCTACTCGACGGAGATGTTCCCGACGAATATGCGCAACATGGCGCGCGGACTCTGCAATTCGGCCGGCCGATTTGGCAGTGTGATCGCTCCCTTGGTGAGTACTCAGTGATGACCCCTCCAACTTTGGAGTGTACCCCCGGTTTGGGCCCCTGGTCTAGTTTTATCAAAATGATAGGGATAGGTGAATGAATAAATGAAGAACTAGCCCCCCCCCTTCCCTACCGTAACTCATCCCCATCCCCCTTGCAGCTCTCGCACTTTCGCCACGCCGCGCCGTACGTGTACATCGGTATCTTCGCGGTGCTGTTGACGGCACAGTTCGCGATCACTGCCATCTTCCTCCCGAATCAGGTATACGGTAGGGCGGTGATAAGACAGTTTGACAAATTCAATTTTTAATAAAAGAAGCTCCAAAATTCAAATTTCGGAACATTCAACAATTTTGAAAGTTTTCGAAGCAAGAATCGAAATAATGCCTAATTTTGAAGATTCAACAAAGTTAAATTTGGAGGTGATTTTTTTTCTAAAATTTATCAATGGGTCGCAGCTGCCGTCGACCCTGCAAGATGCCGTGCCCACTGTGCCATCCGAGCGCCCAGAGGAGGAGAGGAGGAGGAAAGCGAAGAGGAGCGAATACGATGAGGAGGACGATGCGAGGTCATCAATTTAATATTCAATTTGATAAATTAGAATCTCGGAGGGCAGGAGGCAGTCGTAATGCTAGATTGTAAGAAAAAAGTCCTTTGTTGTCCGTCCGGTCCTTCATATTAGAACGTCAATAGTTTAAACTGTACTTTTCAAGTCGCCGTTTCGGAAGCCGGAGAATGTCAGTCCGCTCCTTTTTTGCCCCTCTCGCAGCCTTACGTCTGGCACATCATACTAAAAACAGATGCATGCATAGGCTGGATAGGCGACTTTAGCTATTTTGGGTTGGCGCGATTGTAAGCCGGGGCGCTTCACTTCTTGTCTTCGTTTGGTGTCTTGAATGATTTTGCAATTTGCGACGATTTCATAATTCAAAAACTATCAATGACATCCTAAATTCTTCTACTATTGAATGTTTGTGTTTCAGATCGCGCGAGGACTCATCGCAGTTGAGTGAGACGGCCCCGCTCACTCCGTGAATCGATCGATAATCGATGACCTACCGTATCCCCCTGTAGCATACCGTAGTACCGCCCCAGCTAGTTTTCACTCTTTCAGTTAGCCACAGAGTATGACTCCCTCGCATTTCGTGTACCAAATATTCTAGCATGATCAAAATGCAATACGACTACCACCAGATTGTCGATATGAGCTAGTATTTATTATTATTATTATTGACTTGTTATTGTTGTTTACATCCCCACATATTGATCTAAATGAGCCTCACCCGTCACAATGCTACAACTTTCGATCGAGCGATGCTCTGACTCTCTCACTTTCCCGTGCTATCTCGTTCTGTCTGACCAGCAATAGAACATGTGAAATGGAGAGAATCGGACCATTGTTGAACCGCATTCCCCTCTCGCAGCCATTATCACATTCCGCTCTTTACACCTACCGTAGTCTGACCGATTTCCTTCCAACCGCAATGCTATCTACTCAATCAATATCCCACTCTAATAGGGTCCTGAACCGATCTCATTTCCAACCGTATCCCCATGCATGTTGATAGCTAACTGATTTTTCTCATCTGGTTAATTTACAAAAAGTGCATTTAAAGTAAGGAGCTTTTACGCCATCTCGTCTAGTCGCTGACCCCTGTGCTATTCCGATTGATGTTGTGCTTTTAACAAGTGAACGTGCCCATAGACAATTAACTTATCTTTGCAATCTGTGTGATGTTTATTGATAACTGTTTATTGATTGATAACGACGATAAACGTATAAGCAAGAAAAGTGAATGTCTGTGAGATCTAACGGGTTACAACGGTCCATCGGAATATATATCATCGATTATCGCTCGAGTAAGGATTGATATAGTTTGTGTGGAGGAGGAGGTGGAAGGTGGGAAAGTGGTCGAGGGCATACGGTAGATCATGTGGATCTGCCTGGTCGAAGAGTAGTCAATGACGGGGTGCGGGCTTGATGTAGGTGGTGCTGGTCGTATCGGTGTGTGTGTGGGTACCCGTGGGTGGAAAGTGGTAAGGGAGAGATTAGGTGATGGGGGTGCAATATTGGCGATAGATCATGGGCAACGAAGGGCTACTGTCATTGCGACGAGGTAGACGTGGAGGCACCTGAAATTACCGGTTGTGATAAGATTTCTTTGATTTTTTTGATCATGTAATGACTTTATTAAGTTAGAGGTCATTCTTCGGTAAACGGTTAGAGGTATATGACGTGTGATTTTAGTTACTATACGACACACTCTAATTGCAAATAGCCCTTAAACCCTTAATTAGTAACAGTAATATTTGGTATTGCTTACCCTGCGATGTGGAGGGTCCGTCCTCCTGCGAACTAGTGGACTGATCCGTGCCGTTGCCGAGCTGAAATATAATATTTAATTGTACAATTTAATATTCGTGGTACTTTTCTTCTGTTTTTTTTGTGGCATCCTGCTGCATTCGTTCTTGAGCTTTTAATCCTTAAGTTCTCTCACTCTTTGTTCTTTTTCGGCCCCATTTCCCCTCTTTTCTCTTCTCCAATTCTCGGAGGAATTACGTGGCGCGCGCGTGCTCTTGCGGGTCCAAAGAGCAACAACATTGGGAGGAGAAATTTCGTCGCCGCTTTCGTATGTGTCAAGAGTTTTCGTCGGTCCCAAGAGGTCGAATCTTCGGTTCCAAATGGAATGTGACATGACAGCCACCCCCTCCTCTTCCTGCTCGCGAACGACGACGCATGACAGATGCTATTTACATCTATTCGGAACAGAAATGAATTATGTCAAGGACGATTCATCAATCGGAAGTGTACAATGCAAAAAGCTTTTCCACCATCGTCTGATCGTTGAATTTGGCATTAGCGAATGGCTTGAGGGCAACCGCTAAAAGCCTTTTCTACAGATCTTTGAGCGGACGAATACTGTGGATTGCATTAGCAATGCATTAAAATCGTATAATTGTTGCTGTGTGAAACATTTTATTCTGTTCCTTCCTTCATTTTTCCCTTCCGCGTTCAAGCCAACAACAGTCGCAAGCTAATGAATGTTTGGTCGCTGCATACCGGGAATGCCGTCGGTTTCGCTCTACCCTGGCTTCTCCCTAGTGACAGGAACGTACAGTTTTGCGGAATCAAGAATAAAGGCCCAGTGAGCCTCAGACAGACGTCAGACTATGTATGTGAGCATCTAACCCGGAAGGGAGAACTCTGATCTCTAGCGCTGATTGCCCAGCCGCCCATGCTTCCAAGCTGCGGGCGGAAAAGCTCGACCACAATGCCTTGTTTTTCGGCCCGCCTAGACCTCTGACGCCAATGCAGTTTACACTACACATTTTGGAAAGGGAGGGAGCTGAATCGGAAAGTTCATATCCCCTCTTTCCTTCCGCTGCCCTTGGCACAATACGGCTAGTCTGTCTTATGCACGTATCACTTCTTCAGCGGAAGGGTGGGATTCTGTACTTGACCAATCCAGCATCCCAGAATGTCTAATGTGTCTCTGATTCTCGGGGGCCTTTTCATGCACATGCTTGCAAGGTTTTCGCGTTGCCAGAGCGCACTTCCGCTGCAAGCTGAACATGGGGCCCAATATTTAAAGTGCCGGAAGGGAATTCCGAGAGCGTTTGTCTCTCTCAGTCTCCTTCTCTGCCTTTTTTCGGCAAGAGAATTTCGAAGCAAGCGAGGCACACGACAGGAAATTGTAGTTCTCCCCTTGGGAAACTGCGAATTATCCGAGCATGTGACTGCGGAACCCGAATTGATTGAAAGGGAGGATACTCAGACAAGAAAACGAAATTTGATTGCAAATGAAAAAAAATCTGATTCAAATTCAGATTCAGTCGCAACGTCAAAAACAAGCCACTTGCAGTGTTCCTACAGTGCGCTAGCTTCGTTACCCATACGCTAGTGCATTTTTGTCCATGAGTCGATGAGAATAAATAAAAAGTGCACATACCTGGGCGAATCGGGCGGCGAGCTTCTCTCCGGCGGGGTCGATCGACTCGACGTCGATCTCAGCGAGGGCATTGCGCCGACCAGAGCGAGACGAGGTGGCGAACTGAAATTAATTTCAGTATTTAAAGTCATGTAAGAAAGCCTGACGTTGTTCTCTGGATGGGCACTTAGCTGCGTCTTAACCCACGTGAACTTGAGTATCGTATTACTAACTTCTGCAAGAGATATGGCTCTCGGAACCCGGAACGGAACCCGGAATCCCTCTGGAATTCGTACTGCCGTTGCAAACTCGCAGTTGTGTAAGGCGTTGCAGTAAACAAAGATGGCACAGCTTGCTAGCAATTGAGGCAAAGTTCTGTTGAAGACAACCTCACCGTTAGGAATCTCCTAGCGTGACTTTGGAAACCAAGTGGGTTGGCCTATTGTGAAGGAGAAGGAGGGGAAGACTCTTCAGATGAAAGAAGGAGTACCTGGGGGACAGTGTCCAAGGTCTCTGCTTGCGTCATAGCTAGAAGAAAGGAGGAGAAGATGGAGAGAGACGAGAGAGGCAACGGGGGAGCACAGAGCAAGAAATGCTGAGTGAGATTCGAGGCCTCTAAGGGAGGCGGGACCAACGCAAGTGGGCGGAGCTTGAGAGTCTATGAGGAGAAGTGACAGCCATGTTTTGCCACTCAATCACATGTGTTCCGGATGTAAGTTTCTCTCAATTCGGCAAACTATCTCGCCGATCAGAGGCAAATTATTAGACATTGGGAATGTGCGAGTTACGGAATGTAAATGGCGTGACGCAAGTAGGTAGCTCTACTAATGAAGGTACGCGTGACCGATAATCTCTCACGGGAGATTAATGAGATATGTTAATTAGATCTGTGTAAGAAGTGTGTGAACACTAGTGTTCGATCGACAGCCTGCGACTAAGTGGCTCGAACTGTCCCGAGAAGCATAGACATAATATTGAAGCAATGAATGAAGTTGATGCGAAGCCCTCATTTCAATTCATCACACACTCGCATTACCGCGAAATGGCATGCAACGAGGTGTGAATTAGAGATGTCAGGTGGAATCCCGCGTCCTTTCGACGACTTCCCCGTCTGTGATCTCAGGTTTCAGTACTCTCGCCGTTTGATAAACTCTCTCGTCTCTCTAATCGTAGTAAGAACACAACTGTCTGAGATTGAAAGGTTTCAGCTGTCGGCCGATGTATGACGCCACACGGAAAGGCGCTTGTCTTTTATCGCCGACCAATCGGCCACTGAGCTCGGCAATTGCGTGAAGTGTTACACCTTGCAGAATCACAGATTTTAATCGACTCCATGGTGATTATGCTCCTGGATGATACTTGATGACGGTGAGGATTGGTCGAGTGACGATGGTAGATCAAAGGCGTGGGAAGTGGGAGTGTGTTATGGTTACCTACACTCCCGGCATTATTATCCCGCTCGAATGGCGCGGCATTCACGCTAAGCCGTCCACTACTGTTCATGCGGTTCTCTGCATTCTGCTCACTCTCTCAGTCTGTCGGAGCGGGCAAGGGAATAGGTAGAATGACGATGCTACGCCGGTCGACATATTACCATCGGCTGCGTTCGCAGTAAGCGAGCGAGCGAATCATGTGTGTGCCGTGCGTATACCGCCCCATGAAATGGGGGAATGCGGTTATCTGAGTGGGCGGAAGGAGAGCGAGTAACACAATTTTGCTGCTCCCATCGTGTTAAGAGAAGCGAGTATTTGTGTCGCTTCTGCTGGAGCGGAGATGCCCGAAAAAATATTCCACAAACAATCCTCGAGGGCATTCCGAAATCGGAGATCAGAATGGCGACTAACGATGTCTATGTCTATCTTTGGCCCGGTCCCATATCAGAAAAAACTTTGAAGATCACTCGAGATCATCAGCCTCATTTCGAACTTGGGTTGACGTCATGTTTTTCGCAAATGCATTGTGGACGCAACGAAGCCAATGTGTGAACAGGAAGTGGATGGCTGTTTTGACACGCCGAATTCCTAATCGACCACTAACGACTGACTATTCGGAAGTTTGGCGCGCACAAGGCCGCACTCTCTCCGTTTCGCATGCTCTTCGGCACTGGATGATCAGCGAGATTGTAACGAAGAGACTGACTAATCATCACAGCGGTTGTGGTCAAGAACATGGACGCGGAAAGAATAGAGAGTCTCGGCGTCATGAATATTCGAAATGTTGTGAGCTAGTGGCTTGAGCAATGGTGTATATGTGTTAAACGGGACATGTGAAGTACATTTCGCCTGCTTCGTCGCTTCAGAGGCCATACCCTAGTTATCTCAATGGTTGAGACAAGAAAGCTCGATCCATGTGATCACTAGAAAAAAATTAGCTCCCACTGCTCATGAATGCATAGCGTCGAAGGATTATGAGCGTGACTCAGACGTCGGCTTATCGTCGCAGAACGATGGCGTTCCATCAAATGGGATTGAGCTGTGGACCCTCGAGGAAGGACCACTAATGGAGTGTGTGTAGAGTTTCAAGCAAGCAGTGGCAATGTTTGAGTCAGGCGGAATGCAAGATTTGTACCACAACAGAGACTTCGTAAATAAAGGCTAAATCTTGCCTACTTGTAATATGCTATAAACCTACGAATATGCCAATGCCTAAAAAATGTGCAGTAATACAAGTTCGATATATTCATCGCGCTTGCTTCCACCCCCCCCCCCCACGATTTTGAAAACCAATCCAATCGGCAAATATGGACCAACCTGAGAAAGGACGGCGGTGGACTCGAGCTCGCCCATTTCGCAGGCGGATGATGTGGAGGGAATGGCCGACGTATTGAAGGGAAGTGAGAACAGAACTGGAAAGAATGATTCTGTATTCTCTACATTCTGAAGTTTGAAGGCCCGATAACGCGAGAAAGCACGATATAATAATTCAAGATGGCGGATAGCAGTGAACATTCCTGGGGGCCTGGGACTTATTTTCGAGAAGGAAGAGAAAAATTTTCGAAAGGGGACCTCGTCGTAACGACAAAGTGAGCAAGCATAAGAAATGAAGAGAGGAAGAGATTGGAGCAGAGACAATGGATTCACAATGAACCACTTGCGAAATAATAGTTGGTGCAGCGTGAAAAGAGAGCAATGCAGTAGCGGGAATGCTTTCGAAGAGCTTATGGCGTAAGAGGTCGAGACATGAAAGGGAATGTTGACAATATGCGGTGATGATATGAATGAACTTGTGAAGAGAGAAGGCAACATCACGGCTTTGAATATTTCTCACGAAGAAAGGGCAATAATCATGAGAACAGATGGGGTCATATCCGGTTGAGCATATTGAGGTGTAATAGTGAGAGCCCTCAATACGTAACCTTTATCAAAATTACAGACAGGGCAAAAGAACGTTTGATTTGGAGAGAGCAGAGCAGTGGTAGAAGATGAGAAGATCTCTCTCGCATCCCAATTCGATTGTGGGAATCAAGAAGCAGGCAATAGTTAGTCATGCGAGGGATATGTGCTGCACTGGCCAATTTAGTATGCATTTCTCGGGAATTAGAACTGATATCACGCGTTTCACGTTAGATTTCGATTATTCTTTGCACATCGCAAAATGCGCCACCCGAGTTCTCCACAGTTTTTGATGCCCACATATCAGGAGAACATCCTGTGAAAATTTCAGACCTTGAAAATCCTTCGTCTTTCCAGAAGGCCACGTCAAAGTTTGTCTTTGAGCACCTGTTATTCGATTTTATCTCAACGATGCGAACAGATAGAATATTGATCCCGGGACTAAAATGTAGCATTTTTCATGCTCTTTCAGATAGTACAGGTTGATTTTCGATTTTTGAAAAAATACGGCAGCACTGGTCGAAGTAAAATACGAGAGATGGAACCTCTGCAGTTTTGGTTCAGATCGATCGGGCTCGCCGAGAGCTTTCGATTGGTATGCTGGATGCATATCAAAAAGCTACAACAAAATGGTAAAAAGTACCAAAAACATACTTCTCGGTACCAACTTTGTCTTTCCGATTGGACAGACCTTCTCCCCTGATGACCCCCTTCCCTTTCCTGTCTGCGCCCTCTCCATTCTACATACTCTCTCGCCTAGGGAAGGGCGGGGTCACGTGAGTAAAGGGTAGATCAAAAGAGGGAATCGTCTCACTCAACCTTCTGCCTCTTCGACGGGAGAAAGTTAGGACCGAGAAATATGTTTTTGGTACTTTTTACTAATTTGTTGTAGTTTTTTGATATGCATCCAGCATACCAATCGAATGCTCTCGGCGAGCCCGATCGATCTGAACCAAAACTGCAGAGGTTCCATCTCTCGTATTTTACTTCGATCAGTGCTGCCGTATTTTTTCAAAAATCAAATTGCGACCTGTTCTATCTGAAAGAGCATGAAAAATGCTACATTTTAGTCCCGGGATCAATATTCTATCTGTTCGCATCGTTGAGATAAAATCGAATAACATGTGCTCAAAGACAAACTTTGACGTGGCCTTCTGGAAAGACGAAGGATTTTCAAGGTCTGAAATTTTCACAGGATGTTCTCCTGATATGTGGGCATCAAAAACTGTGGAGAACTCGGGTGGCGCATTTTGCGATGTGCACTGGAATAACTCTTTTGAGCGAATACTTATATGAAACGCGTGATATATGAGAAGAAGAGTAGAGAATCGCTGAGCATGCGCCCAATTCCAATTGGAAAGTATAGGGAAATTGAAGAGTTTGAAGAACTGGAATACGGGGGTGGATGCGAACTATTAGGACGTCTCTCGTGGATGAACTCCGAAGAGGGTGGCAATTTAGTGCGATGAGGAAATAATTATTGAGCCAATAAGGTAGGAATGTTTGAAAAAGTTCACGGAAAGTGCTTTGGAACTAAGGAATAGTGCGGCAGGAAAGGATAACAAAGGGTGATTCCACTTCACTATGCCTTGTGGGGGAGCTTCAGGTCCGGTTCGCTACATTACTAACCGCATTACTAAGCAGTAGTGCTTCTTGGGGGAGCGCATTTATCGAACGGAAGACGGGGGATTAAGGGCGGATTCCCACTGATTGGATTATGAAAACGTGAAGGCCGCGAGGAAACTATATAGTGCAGATGCACTTTATCCGAAACCCTTTTTGTTGCAACATAAGCACCAGAAAGGTGGAGATTACACGTCATAGCGTGTCGCGTCTCTGGAGGCTCACAATCGGTTGGCAGAATCTCTTAGAATTTTGAGATGGAGTCGATAGATAAGCGCTGTCGAACGCGCAGAGTGCGTGGAGAGAGAGAGAAAGGCGTAGAAAACAAAAGCTTACATTAGCTGGAAAGCCCGATTCGTATGAAATGAGAAGGTAATGCTTACCGAGTCTCACTAATTATCAAAACTACCCAACATGACTATCCGATCTTCATTCACTTCCAATGTATGGTTGGGACAGAATTTAGCAGTATTCTCTATACCACTATCGTATTTCTGCACACGTTTTAAGTAGGGAGTCGCTGCATAAATCAATCTGGAAGAGGGAGCACCCTGCACAATAAAGGTCCGAACTGAAATTTTCCTCCTTGGATGATGCACTGTTATCATCCCTGAAACTAACAGATCGAAAGTCTGGAGAATGCAAGAGATAAGGAGAGCTTTTGTCCACCGATTGCAGAGTGCAACACCCGTGTGACCGTAAAAGTGCGTACGAAATAATGAGGTCGAGTGAGATTAGATAGTGATTAGATATCTTTGTTACTTGGCTCATGAATCTGATCTACGTGAGTTGTGCTCTATTTCTACCTGATTGGTCGGAATGGAGTGGGAAAGGAACAGCTGACGGCAGGTGCTAACGAATTTCGAACTAATACGTGAGCAGTTACTTGCTCGAATAACCAAGTGAAGGGAAGGAAGAAGCAGTAGCAAATGAGGGATGGAAGGGCGTATGAAGAATGCGAGGTCCGGTTGACATCGTATCTTTTCAATGCGAAATGGAACATACATGGAGATTGACGCATCCTTTCCTAATGAGAACGAGATAGTCATGGCAACACTAGATACCGTAAATCACGAAGCGGGAAGAGAGGCAAGGCTATTGGTTGGTAAGATGAGTGTTTCGATGTTGGTGGCATACACAATGCGCGCTTCTTATTTAGTATCCGTCGTCTGGAGTTGGGTTTCACGTGAGGATTCAGAGGCATAGTGCAGTGCATGTAAAGTGGTTTAGAGTAAGTAAGAATGAAAGACGAGGAAGTTGCATTGCGAGGTGCGCATCGATATCAGTCTGGCACCAAGCATCTCGATAATACTGTCACTGAATCTGCAACCCCAACTTGGACGACAGCCGGCTGCAGTGGATGAATGAAGAGTAGGTCGTGCGGAAGGGGGATAGGCGGAAATTGACGAAGACGAAGAAGTATCGAAAAACATAATTGGCAATCGAGCCTTCTCCTACTGCGCAGATGAGATGAAAATGACCTCGGGCTGTCAGAATAGGAAAAGGAAGGAGAGGGATCGAGGAGAATAACCTTCAAACCAACTAAATGAGGTATTTTCTGGGAAATTTTATGGGACATGGAGCAATGCTTGAAAAAAGAGAGGAATGAATGCAAAAGTTGAGTGAAAAGAGGCGATGGAGCGTCGCGAGGAGCACAATAGCACACACAACCGGAAAGGGTAGGTCAAGCTTGTTTTTCGACTGCGGGCGCAGCAAGAAAACGACGTTAAAGCGAGGAAAGTTGGCTGTTACAATGCCCGGGAAAACTGGAAAAGGCGGAAGGGTACGATGCGCCTTACTCACTGTACTATGCATGTGGAAGGAGCAGTAATGGGGTATCTGGAGTAGGTTATGGAGCGAAATAATGAGGAGAGCGTTGTCGTTTACTATGACCTACCTTTGGCCAGAAAGCAAGCGAAAGTGGTTCTAAGGGATTAAAGAGAGACGGGCTGAGAAAGAGAGGGTGGAGAAGAGAGAGAGAGAGAGAGGACAGCCACTGCACGCTCAATAAATGGAAAGAAAGAGGAGGGGAGAGGAGTAGAGGGGAGAGGAAAGGGAGGAAAGGAGAGAGAGATTGAGTTACGAGGGGAGGTGGTGAGACGAGGAGGAGGATGGGAAAGAATGTTCGAGGGGACTTCTTGGACCCCGTGAGCTGTGACGTCACCACCTAATGACGACATCGATGAGGAAAGTTGTGATGTTCTCAATTGCTACCGGTCTTCCGGGAAACTGAATAACAGAAACTTGATCATGGGTATGATGGAATTGATGTGAGAACACATGTTGTGAGAACATGTTGTGAGTTACGCAATTTCTTTGAAGGGAATTGGTTCAGAAACGTATGCATTTGGTTTTGGTCATTATGGTTAACGCGGAAGATAAATTTAGACGATTGATTCAGAAGGCTGTCGGAATGAAGAATTCGTTTCTTCATTTACTAGTGGGGGGGGGGGGAGCGGACAAGAAATGAAGAAATGGATTCTTCATCCTGATATTGGCTATATCTTTGAGAAAGGAAGAGATAATCTGGTCGTTGGTCCATGAGGGATGATAAATGATAGGCAGTGATAGATGACTGGAGAAGGAAGAAGGGGAGGGCCACACCGGAGAGATGGATGGAGTTGAGAGGCAGCAGGGCGCGCGGGCAATAACACAGAGTGGTTGTGAGAATATTCCTGACAGCTTCAAGGAGTGAACTCTCTCACTTCCCTGAGTGAAGAATGAGAGTTGGACGAATGTCAGACGCGATTTCTGATTGCAAGAATTGTTTCTCTCGGTGAAACTCTCGTTGTTTTCGCGCATTCTGACTCTCGGCCGTGAGAGCGGCGGAAATGAAGGCGCATGGGAAGGAAGGAATCGTGGGAACAGAGGAATATGAAATATTGGGCCATGGTGAAATTGGAGACAAGTCCCAAGCAAAGTGCAAGTGTAGTAAATAGGGACTTGTTGTGAAAGAGTAGTCGCTGAAGACTTAGCAGTTACACCTGTATTGTGATGCCGTTTGCTGGTTCTTTAGTTTGCGTTTCGAAATCAAAGCATTCGTTCCGGAGCACCTGCAGAAGTATGTCATGAAGTTGTTGCAAAGCACTGAATGGCGTGTTCCAGTGTATGCACCTGTGCGGGGGTACGCAAGGGTTTGCAAAGTCGGCATTGGAGCAGAAATCTGGGTGGGAGTGAACATTCAAATACTGCAAACGGTCAAAATAGTGAAGTAATTTCTGGTCACTAAAGAGTTCCCGATTTCGCAGAGCAGAGTTGTGAAGTGATTTGCAAGCAATTGATTGGAGCAGACTATTGCTGCCAATTTGTGAGCACGTGGACAATTCCTTCTGATTGTGAGCCATTCCGCTAAATAGAGGAACGCATGGCCGGAAATAGGGGGAGAAATTAAGAGGAGATTCAGACAATTACCGGGCGATTTACTAGTTGACAACTGCCGGAAACGGTTGTATATCGTGAACGGAAATGAAGAGAGAAGAGTAGTAACGACAGGCGAAATCACGCGTGTATCGATGGATTATGGGAGAATGGAAAGAAGGAGAAGGAGGGGAATCGGATCTGGTTTAGGGAGAGAAGGAGAAAGGATAAGCCATCCCAATTGTAGTAGCTACTGCATGACTTTCCACTGCCAGTCTAAAGAGGCCAATTCGGAGGGCGAGAGGGAGCAGAGTGATCAAGGGGATTGGAGAGAAGCAGACAGTGAAGACGGGAAACGGAAGGGGGCACTGGCAACGGGAGCAGAAAGAATGAAAGAATGAGAAGAAAGAGGAGGAAGGAAGGAGGGGATAAGGCTATTTTGAGTACGCAAGAGAGGCCGACCGACGAAAAAATAGAACTCGATAGGCGATATTTTCGGCATGCAAAGGCGGCTGTTGATAGGACGAATTTAGACACTAGACTTGATCGTCTATTCATTTTACGCTCTCTATCGTGACTGTGATCGATGAGAAAAAATAAGCAATGAAGAGATGATTACCCGTTTTTAAAACTCCATGGGATACTGACTAACCCTCTTCCGAGAATCCATTTATAGTGGACCGGTGATCGAGAGCCAATTCTGGGGATGCATTGGGTTAGGTGATTAACGTGTTAGGGCCGGACATACAAATTAATGTATTTTAAGATAATTTTAGATGAAAGGTGATAGAGGTGTACTCGGTTGAGTTAGAGAGAAAATGATGCAATGCGCATGACTAATTTCGGGAACCACTTGCTCTTATCTGAAGAAACCGTCAGACTGATCACTGAGAATGGAATAGAAAAGCGACTAATAAGGGAGCGAGAACTGTAATCAGCACGCGTGAAGGGATAGTTGAGTGGGGTTAAATTGCAAGTGTAAAATGCCCCCTCCTTCTCTCTAACAGTTCCCCCCGTTGACCATGTGTTCGCTCTTACTCGAACCTTGCGCGCCCCTAGTCTTTGGTTTTCGAAATGTGCTCGCGGATTTGCAGGTCAGGTTCTTTGTCCGGGGTCGCTTTTCGCGCCATTTTTTCCTGCTTGAGTATCACGAATTACTAACTCTCCTCGCTCATTGTATTCTCTGGCATATTGTATTCTCTATCCCTAGGATGGCATCGTTCCAAACACGATCTGATAGGTGAGATATAGGCGAGAGAGCACGTGGAATGGAGAGAGTCGGGGGGAACATTTGCTCAGCTTTGCCTACTCGCCTGCCCCCTGCTGCTGTAAGTTGCGAATCGTGACGTCACCAATCACTCTCTACTCTCTCTACTCCCGCCGCTCAACACTCAACGTGTGTTTCCGCGTATTTCTTCCCTCCGGGCGGGAGTTGGAATCTCTCGTCTAACTCTCTCATTACGCAATGCTCTCTTCGTTGCTCTGACTGACGAAAGACCAGTGAAGAGACGGGAACATTCCGCAAGGGTTGAGAGATCAGAGACGACGCAGCTACAACTCAATGTCTGACAGCGTTTGATGGACTGATGAGAGATGGGAGGGGGGGGGGGGTTATGAGGTGGTGGAGAACAGGGGACGTGTATATTGGAAAATATGGAACTTTACCGAGAAATTGCATGAATAAGTTGCTCTATTGCTTCGTCTATCGCACATTCTAACACACTCGATTCTTCGCATGTTCCTACAAATTTTGGGAGTCGTAGAAAGGGAATAATAATGAAGATGATCTCATATCAGGGTGAGTGGTAATGCGCGGCGACGACGCGGTGCGGGAGGTGGCGTTCGACCCGACCTTCGACCCAAAGAGGCCGGCAGAGGGGAACGGAGGAGGTGAGGGAAGGGAAATATTGTAATCGATAGGCGATCCTAATGAGCGAAGGATCACAGAAGAAAGTTCGCATTACTAACTGATTGTAAAATTATTTTGAGTGCGTAAGAGAGGCTGTCTGGAGCAAAAAAGCCCACTAATCGCCATTTTCGAAAACCTAGAGATGTCAATTTGCAGACTACGCTTCGTACTGCTCAGTGCGTCTACGAGTGTTCTGCGAGGAGCAAGAAATATCCATCGATGAGGAGGTCGATGGACAAGATGGAAAGAGGAAGCACTATGCGTTGTTTAGGGGTTGGTCAGCCTTTTTTTGAGATTGAAACTTTAACAAGCAAATTATCGCAAGATGGTGAAGAATGGTTGTGGTTAGAAAGATGAAGAGGCATCACTTTACGCTGTTCCGGGGATAACGAAACTTTCAATTCTGTCTAATCATAGAAAAATATGGGAAGACAATAGAGAACACGCAGTAAAAAAATGAGAACATGTGAAGAGGTGAATGGAAAGATGAAGCAGTAAGCGCTGTTCAGGAAAGAGATAGGATAGAAATCATAAGCAGAGCGAACAGTGCGAACAGGAAAGGATTAATAAGGAAGGGTGCTAGAGAGAGTGGGGATGAGAAAGAGAACGGTTGTTGAAATTGGAGTGCGAAATACCGTGAGTCACACGTCGAAAAAAACATGATTCAATGAAATTATGGCAAATACTAATCGTAGCCAATCGAAATCTTTGATCTATGGTGGGGGGTTGGCAAAAATTAAACGCATGGCAAAAATTAAACGCATTTGAACAGCAATTACCTACAGGCAATGAAGCGCTCGCGGTGTGTCGGCTATCGATCGAGCCGCCCTACGTCAAACTGGAACGGGTGGCCTGTCTCAAGGTGAGGGGGGATAGAGAGATTCTGAAAGATCAAAGATCAACGGTCCGAGAGGGTCATGTGGGTTACGCCTTGTTTAAAAATGAGATTTAAATATAAAAAAATGCAGGAAGAGCGCGGCCGCGGCTACGCGCGCAGGCTCATTCTGGAGGTGCTCAGGTATGCGGATGGTTTTTGATCTTTGATCTTTTCACCCTTCCTCGAAATTCCATTGCACCGTGGACAGGTGCAAAGTCCAAAGATCAACTCCCCTTGAAATCATTGATCTTTGATCTTTCCACACAGAATCGTCGATCGCGATCACCCGAAGGAGATCGTGGTGGCGCACTCGCAGAGCACTGTGCTCAAGTTCTACGAGAGGTCAGTTGTAAGATAGAGGAGTGGGCAAAAACCAATGAAGGATAAAGCAATCAAATCAACGACTTTCCGACACACACAGGGATCTCACAGCTTCCTTACACAGTCGAGGGATCAAGACTAGGGCAGCCAGGCTGAAGAATGTATCCTAGCCATCGCTTGCACTCTCTCACTTACCGATCGTAGTAATGAAAAAATAACCAAAATGAAGAGACAGATTCTTCAACCTGACAGCTCTAGTCTAGACATTCATGAAGAATTTAGTTATTTTGGAAAATCTATTTGACACGAATACCTCGGGAGAAAGGCCAAGTAGGATAAACAGTGAAGAATTGGGCGGAGTTATATAATAATATCCTAATTGGGTGGGTTGATGAGTTTTATGGTATTCGGCGAGAGGAAATGAATGAGTTTCGCTTGGTTTGACGTTGGTTAGCCGCAGTACCGGATGTTATTTTTCACTATAGATTGGAAGTGATGAGAATCGAATCGAGGACTATGCATTTAGATTGTAATTATTCAATTTCTGGATCCCCCCTTGTAGTTCTCTATGATCTATCACACGTCGTAGAATCGAGAGAGTACGCAATATAATGAGAGAGAGAGAGTATCGAGATTACGATATTTTCAATGGATTATGGTACTCTCAAAAGATTACGGTACTTTCAATGGATTACGGTATACTTTCAGAATGGGCTTCGTCACGGTATCTCGTGAGTTCCTCGACGAGGTGGACATTCTGCATCGATCGATCGCATTCCCACCACGAAGAGAGAGGATACGGTAAGTGGGGGGGGGTACGGTAGGTAGTGATTGGTAAGTGATTTCTGCATTAGGTACGGTAAGGAGGAGTACGGTAGAAAGTAATTGAGAAGTGAGGGAGATACTTGTCGGTAACGAAGTAAAAAGTGAATGCAAGGATGTACGAATCGGGATGGGAAAAAAAGAAGTAAACCGAAGATCAGTGAAGTGAATCGGTGTGCTATTATCAGTGCGATGGCGTTTATAATACGGGAGAGACCGGGCGCTCATGAATATTCAGGAGGGGAATTGCAGAGGGGAGCAGCTCGTCTTCTCATTTTGCATAGTATTTCGCTGTTTTGGAGATGAAAAGAGCACGGGAAAAGAAGAGCCAACTTGTCTTTCCAGTTAACTGTCGTTCAGGCGACTAGTCACACCGAATGTGGGCGCACACTTTGACGCAAATATGAGGAGTCATCGAAGGGGAGAAATTAGCATTCAAAACGGTTGATCTGATGATCGGTTGACGATTGTAGGCTTACGCGATGATCTTTGCAAAATTATCTATGGTAAAACACGAGGGTGCACCGTGCGACCCCTAGTTTAGTGCGGAATTTAGGAAAACAAGCATCTTCTTCAAATTAATATAATAAAATCCTTTCTGGCAAACTTTGCTAGGTATTGGACGAGTCTGAATAATTAATGTCGATGTGATCGTGAGTGATGACGACGTTTGTAGTTCCCTCACCCTTCTCTCATCTGCCCCCTCGAAGCACTCCGAGTTCACCGGCGATCTCTACGATGCGACTGTTGTGGCGACGATCACGAGAATGGCTGAAGAGATTGAGGTTGTTACGATATATCTACGATATATACGATATACGATAGTATTGTATTTCCATTTTTCCTTTCGCTTCCTGTTACTTCGATAACTAATGGGCATCAATACACAACAATTTAAGTACAACCAAAAATTCCTTCCGCTCCTTAATTTAAAAAAAAACTAAATGTAAGGTCTACGAAAATATTAGAGGGATATTTTTAATTGTTTTCTCTTTGTTCAGTCCCTCTCCTTCGTCCCTCTTCCCTCGCTCGTCGTCTCATCCGTCTCCTCCTCTTTCATCACTCATTCCCTCCACGAGACACTCTGCAATCTCGCACTGAGGACACAACGAGTCAATGGATACGCGGAGGATTGTGAGTGGCTGATCTTTGATCTTTGTGTTCACAGAAGGTGCAGAAAATTCTCGCATTCTTAAAATCAATGGCATCTTTCAAAAAGAAAACTAATAGAATGAGTTTTCATGCATTGCAGACACTCCCTTCTGCCCTGCTCCCGCAACGATCGACGGAGCGACGGATGTACAGTTTCTGAAGGCAGTCGCATTCAAGATGCTCAACACCGGTGAGCACGATCTTTGATCTCTCGTAGTTGCATCTTCGAGATTGTACTGGGATATAGTGCATATGAGGCCGTTTGCGTAAGAATCAAGCAGAATCGGAAGGGTCCGGCACAGGGCAAAAATCTCAAATCCTTGATTCTTTGGGATTTGGGGTTCTTGAGTATGCTGATGACGATGGGCATACTCATTTTGCTCAATGTCGTCGTGTTGGCTCCAGACGACGTCACGTAGAAATCAGATTTTCGTTGATTTCTCGCTTCACAAATTAGCTAATTCTATGAAATCGCGGATACCTGGATGGAAATCAATGCTGATCACGCCTGTTTTATTAGTTTTTCATTATTTGCATAAATAATTGCGTAAATGGAAACTTCTCACTGAGTAAAGATAGAGATGTCCCACCTGTACAGATCGGATCGGAATGCCGAGAAGATCCTAACTTTGAAATTTCATCAAATTCTGTCATGGATAATTTGAGAAAAGCAACTTATAGTATAACGAGCTTGTAAGTAAATCAGACCATCCTTCACCTTGTTTACTCCCATCCGTTGATCGATCGGACTTTCCTCCTCGAGGGAGGCGAGAGAGCATAGGGAATCGAGAGAAGGGAAGAGGTCACGATCGAGAGACTCGGGTAGATCAAAGGATCGGAAGTCAACATGGGGACGATGGTCAAACTTACTTACAAGCCGGTTCCACTATAAGTCGATTTTCTCAAATTATCCATGGCATAATTTGATGAAATTTTAAAGTTATGATCTTCTCGGCATTCCGATCCGATCTGTCCAGGTGGGACATCTCTATCTTCACTCTGAGAGAAGTTTTCATTTACGCAATTATTTATGCAAATTATGAAAAATGAATAAAATAGGCGTGATCTGCATCGAATTCCACTCAGGGAACCGCGATTTCATAAAATTATCTAATTTGTGAAGCGAGAAATAAACGAAAAACTGATTTCGACGTGACGTCGTCTGGAGCCAACACGACGACATTGAGCAAAATGAGTATGCTCATCGTCATCAGCATACTCAAGAACCCCAAATCCCAAAGAATCAAGGATTTGAGATTTTTTGACTGTGCCGGCCTTTGCTCGATTCTAAGGCAAACGGCCACATATTATGTGCTGAATATTGATCTTTGATCTAAGTTGACCTTTGGTAAATGCTGATATTTTATATTTGATCTTTGGTAAATGCAGATATTTGATCTTTGATCTCCGCAGGCCACTACTCGGAAGTGGACGAGAACTGGCGACACTTCTACGCGTTGCTCTATCTGTCACTGGCGATGGAGAGGAGGGCGGAGGAGGAGGGAAAGGTGGGGGGGGGGATGTAGGCACTTTTTATCGCAGTGTACCCCCTCCAAAAATTATCATTCCCTAGCCCCTGCATATTTGGAGCAGTTCTTGCCTGGTCCAAAAACAGAGAAGTTCTAAATGGTGAGAACGGATGAATTACTTCTAGTATATTGGCAACTGATGAAATACATTCTATGAAGACGGTCAATTATCATCTAGCAATGATTGCATTGATGCATTACTTGTTAACGTAGCTCATACCATTTTGATTCGTGTTGCTAATTAGACATTTCTCAATTGTTTTACAGCACTCTTCTTGAAAAATATCATGAGTATTTCTCAGAAATCGCTGCGCCTACTCGACAAGGCGCTGTTGATGGGACGGGATGTGAGCGGGGGGACGATTGCGGATGTGGCAGAGAAACTGGCTGTAGGAATGGCCAGCAAGGCGATGAGCTTTGAGAGATTGGTGAGGAGGGTCTCGAATGAATCAAATCGGCTGATTGCTTTATTTTTAAAAAAGGCACTGATCTTGCCACTCTTTTCACTTCTTTTGTACTGTTTCCAATCGTTTGTATGATATAATGGAAACTACGGTTCTCAACTGATCACGTCGCTCTAGAATCACCAAATATCATCAAGTTTCAGAATATTTTCACTAGAGTCATTATGATTTTGGTATGTTTTAAAGAACGGAGGAAGAAAGGTTTCGTTGCAGCCGCTGTCGTCACTGGACCGCGCACGTCTCTCGCCCTCCCGACCCGTGCCCGTGATGCAACATCCCGTCAATGACGTCCTCTTCCTGGCAAGTAAGATGATAACTTGATCTTTGATCTCTAGGATCTGAGATTTGATCTTTGATCTCCTTGATTCAAGCGATATTGTTCGAATTGGCTGATCTGGTAGCCTGGTCGGTCTTCGTTAAAAAAAAGCTTGCGTACTTTTCTGCTATGGGCTGATCTAGTAGCCTGATTGATCTTTGATCTTTGATCTTGGCAGACTACCTCATTCCGGATCGTCCCGTGCTCATCAAGGGCGGAGTGAGGGATTGGAAGGCGTGCGACAAGTGGAGTCTCGAGTGGTTCGTGATGAATCACGGACAGAGAACGGCGCCCGTGGAGGTGAATGCACTGGCGTGACATCCTCAGAATTCGCTGTAGGACGATGAGGACGTCTAGAAACGATGATAGTTTAGCAGTAATCGGAATGTAGCCTTAAGTCATGAAATCGCGTTATTCATATCTGGAGGTCCCTAGATTCAATGAAATATGAATTTATCGCCGACTAAAATTGTAACGGCTATTTCGGCGGTGCTTCATTTTAGAACGCTTGAGAAGACTGAGTTCAAAAATCATGCACGCGTCAATATCTAGACAATTCATTCGTTCATCAGATCGGTTCTAAGTACACGGACGACGATTGGAGCCAGCGGCTAATGACGATCGAGCAATTCTTCGAGCAGGCCCTGCAGGCCACGGTATGCCCCGTCACAACGAAGCTCCGCCCACTTTAGTCACGCCCCCTTTTGGTTCCACCCCCTTTGGCCCTGCCCACTTCCCGACTGGTTCAATGCTATGAACGTGCAGCAGTAGCCGTGTGGGAACGATGAATACAGAACTGATAGAGTTGATCTTTGATCTCTGCCCTTTGTCCAGCCCGGTCGTCCTCTCTACCTCGCGCAGCATCGACTGCTCGACCAGATACCATCGCTCAAGTAAGATTGATTTTTGTTTTTGATCTTTGATCTCTGAGTTTGAAGTCTCCCGAATTGGTATCATTGCAGGAAAGATCTCGAGATTCCTCCACTGTGTCTCGCCGGCAGCTCGTCTCCGGAGGTTCGATCACTTTTTTCAATTCAGATACTTATATTTTGCTTATCCCAGACCAGCATGGGGATTATGACCGAACCTTACTAGATCCCACTTGTCTTGCGATGTAATTCGATGCGATTGACACGTTGTTTATTCGTGTTAGTTTGTTCCGAAACTAGGGAGCGGGAGGGCCGATTAGTTGAAGCCATCCGGGGGCAGGTCTCGAGTCAGCGGATAGCACTGCAGGGACAGCTGAGGAAGATTATCTGCAATTTGAAAATTGATCTTTGATCTCTGAATTTCGTCATCAATCGATAGTTGTCGCCCTCACGAGGAATGGCCTCCGATCCGTCCAGATTCGTTGTCATGGGCAGTCTGGAATACGGTAGCTGAGGATTAGCGATTTAGGATTAGCGATACGGTAGTGCAGTTCGAGTTAGGGCGATCGATACTGCGAGGAGATACTCGAGAAAGCTCTCAGAATGAAGCATTTGTCTCTTCATTCACTATGCCGATGAGAGAGTGTGAAACGAAACGAGACGGCCACCCGTATTTCGATCTCCCTACAGTATCTTACCGACTGGCGAGTCGTTCTCCGAAGATGGAAATGCGACGAATCCATTCGGAGCAGATGCTTGTCTTCACTTTCTTCTTCTCCAGAACCACACTGAACAGCACCAATGTATTCCAACCCCCTTCTCTTTTCGCGTTTTTATTGAAAGGTAGGAGAACATCAATTTTGACGCAAATAGTCGATAACTACCGTATCCTCTCTCTTCATCTTTCTATCCTCTCACCGAAGTGAATCCTCGTATTTCTGTCTCTTCCTGAGTTCGTCTAGGATCGCATCGCTGAACTCCGTGTCCTGTCGCTCGTTGATTGCCGTGTTGCACTGCAAATTGAGTTTTCCCCGCTCAGTTTCCGATAGTAAGGCTTCTACCGTATACCTGATAGTCGGTGATTCCCGCCATTACGGTAGTCTGCCCGGGATCGATAAGGCGGTCACTGCAAGTGGAGATTGCGTTAGGATGGATGATGGAGTGCACGTTCGGTTTCTGGATTCCCGACCATCTCGATCTTGGGGAAAGCAACGTGAGATATCGATTCCGAACGTGCGATGCTAGTTTAGGTTCTATTCGTAAACTGACATGAGCACATTTCGCTTCTTCCTCGCTCTGTTCTGTCGTCGCTCCAACTCCTCATGATAGTACGCCTTGGCCTTCTCCTTCTTCTTCTGCTTGCTTCCCTCCTTCGATTTGGACGTGCGGAATATCGCTGCCATGCTAACCGGCCGGAATGAGGAAGAGGGGAGAGAATGAGGGGCGAGCAGTGACACCCGCGCCTTTTGAAGAGAAATTTGAGCGATTTGCATATCGCGCTGATTGAATAACAATTCAATCAATCTTCAATAGGATGGAATAAGCAAATTAGTAGTTGAATTTTTCATCATACTTCACAACTTTGCGTTAGAAGTGTTATTTGGATTATAGTTTTAAAAATGCATTTACAAAAAGATTTCAAAATCAAAAATAATATGTCTTCCTATTCGCAGGACGTTGATCTCAACTTCTGGATGGGACTGGCGGACACGATCTCGCCTCTGCACACTGACCCGAGGGAGAACATGTTCTGTCAGGTGAGATAATTAACTATATCTGATTCTGATTCCTGCGGAACGTGACGGGGCATGAAGTGTAATAGAGGCTCTTCTTTTTTATAAATGTTCCACCTTCTTCATAGATCATATTCCTAGCACAGTAAAATACTCAAACGATCACTTTGAAGTGGGACAGATGTAGTAGCAATACAACTAACATGTCAGGTTATCGGGTCGAAGTTCGTTCGTCTCATCGCCCCGGAGCACTCGGATTCCGTTGGCGCCTTTGAGGTTCGCTCTCGTTTATTATTCCCTAGATGTGATCAAGATGATCAAAAACAATTGTAAAATGCTCAAAAGCGATGTTTTTTTTTCCGACTTAATTTTTTGGTAAAACGTGCGAATGTAAACTAGAGGCCATTCCTGTCTGATTCTCGCACAATCACTAATGAAAAACCTTTGCTATCTCTAATAATGATCGTGCCTTGAGCCTACTCGGCAATGTAATCACTCAGAAGTATAGAAGTCTTCGTCAGATTTTGACGGGCCTCCACCAAAATCTAACGAAGACTTCTAGACATTATGAATACGCTTACCCCTGTTGGATAAATAATTGTAATTGTAAGAACAACAATTATAATGACATAATTGGATCAGGAGGGCATTATGACGAACACGAGTCAGCTGGACGCGGAGACACTACACGGCGTCGAGTGTTGGGATACCGAGGTGAGCAAAGAGTTGATCTTTGATCTCTCCCGGGCCGGGTAAACTCCGAGGTCTAAGATCAGCGGTACGGTAACTGATCTTCACAGATATTGATACAATTCGTATGGGAGATACCAATGAATGCGTGATGATTACGGGATGTGCATAGGAATTGAAAGATTAAAATACTTCTGAAAGATCATAGATCAACTTGCCCATCTGCAGGTCCACGCTGGCGATACGCTCTTCATTCCGGCCAAGTGGTGGCACTACGTCCGCTCCCTCACCCCGTCCATCTCCGTTTCATGCTGGTTCGACCAGTAATGATCGTTGATATTTGATCTTCCCCCTGATAGGTTAAGATGTATCTTTGATCTTTGAGTCTAGGTATTACTGTATTATCGAATTCTCGCTCACCGTAGTGTTGTGTTATCCGAGTGCCCGAGTAGCTTCACGATTATGAATTATGATTATCGTAGATTCAATGTGATATTTCTTGTTTGACTTTTTATAGAAGAAATGTTATCTCCATTTTGCTATCATGATTGTTATAAGAACTGTGAATGTTCTCTTATTTTGCTAATTTGTAGCTTACGAGTTGTACGCTAATCAATAGTAGACATTCCATACCTTTGTTCGATGATAAATCACTTGAGCTGAATGATCTTGTGAGTGACTCTTTTCGAAGGAAGTGGCATCGTGGCAGAATTGCATCGATTCGGTACTGATTATTTTTCCCATTTTGTTGTCCCCATCTCTTCCTGTTATCGTCTTAACTACTTTTCTTATTTTTAAATTGCCTATTTTAAATGTTTTAGTGAAATTTGCGTCGCTCTTACAGTAGGGTGGGTGTGAACGGCGAATGGGAAGGAGGAAAAGGGCAGTACAGTAGGGGGTTAGATGGATGAGTGCAGGTTGTTTCGTGTGTCTGATACGGGGTGGAAGGGACGAGAGAGGGAAGACGAGTGAAGAGACCGGGACTGATAAGAATTGTCTCGACGCACTTTTATACATGGTTTACCGCACGATGAGCAGAATCGATTGTTAACCATTTTTCAAAGATTCAGCGCTGTGTTTTAGAGTGACAAATTGATCGCAGACAGTTCTACAGCGTATCTTTGTATTTCTAGGCTTGGATTCGAGTTTATTCAAAAATTATTGAGCTTTTCTGTTGCCGGAAGGCTTTCTGGCCTTCTGATGCAAACTATAAAAGAAGTAGTGATGATTACAAAATTCCTGCATTGCTTTTAACCCTCCTCGCCTTGTTTTCAATGAGCAAATCTCGCCTTTCTTGTCCAGTGTCAAATCGGTTCCCGATCTCTTTCGAGTTCTCGAAACAGTCATTGCTTCTTTCACTTATCTGCCAGTCCAATCGCCTCCTTTTTCCCTCATCTCCGTCCCCTGTCCCCCAGTCGCGTGCCCCTCTCGCATTGCCACACTCTCTAACGAGTCTCTGTCACTGGCCTCCCCCCCCCATTCCCTGCAGTCCCTTGCTAGTGCTAAAAGAGGTGCTTTCTTTGTTCGATATGCCGATTCGCTTGATGGTTCCTGTCTTCTTTCATCAGTTTTCAATCTTGACAGCTCAACTCACTAGTCGATTTCCTTGTATGAGATAGCTGCTTTTCTGACTAATAGCCTTCTGAATTTCGGAAACTGACGGTTGTTTTTGCACACTACCAACTCAGCAAGAAAGATGTTCCCTCACGGCAGATGTCTTACCCACAAAACCCCGTCCTTTGTGTCAGTAACCCTCGGTCTAACTCCTGTCCCTCAGTTCTCTCATCCCCTCCTCCTCCCCTTCTCCATCTAAAAGAGCCAGGGTCACGAACAAGAGAGGAATAAAGTCTCTCATTCTTCCCTGATCTCTCGCACTGTCTGACCGGAGAGAAAGGACCAGAAATGATAGAGCAAGTGATCATTACTCAGGGAGGGAGAGGCACACAGCCAAACCACCCCATCTGTGGCATTTGCGTCCTCCCCCGGAGTGAGGGTGCGCATTCTTTCTTTATTGTTAGTAGGAGAGTTCTGACATTTCTCTTGATGATTTATTGTTTTTTTTTCTTATTATATTCGAAATCGTAGCAATATTATCACAGATTCTTGAATATGTAATTTGGCGTTATTCTTTATAGTTCTAGGCTTTGAGGTAAATACTAATACATCAAATTTAATTGGTTTTTGACTGTTTAGTAAAAGGCGGGAAATTGCGGGGTTAATCATTACGCATTCCATTGTGGCGCCTTACATCTGTTTTGAAAGACCGTCTGCCGGTCCGCCGTCTCTTCTACACTCTTCCCTATCTCATATTCCCCCTCTGTTCGTACTACCGTATCAGCGTTGTGTAGACTATACCTATTTCCGTTCGGTTGCGCGGTACACCTTTGATTACTGGGGTTCACTCATTGCTCCAGAAGCGAGTTCAACGCGACCTCATAATGTTCACAGTACTGCAATCGCTCAAGGAGCTAAGGTTTCCGATTCAGTTTTTCACTTTCTGTGAATCTTTGTATCTTTTCTATACGCACTTTGAGCAGGTTGCACACGTAAATCGCCGCACATTTTCACTGTAAGACATGCTCACGAGGCATAATTGGAGTTTGATCAGTTTGATCTTTGATCTTTGGTCAGAATGGCGGGTGAGATCGTCGAACCGTGGGACGACAACATCCACCAGACGTACAAGCAGGAGAACGTCATCGGAAAGGTTAGTGAATAATCATTTTTGAATATATCAGAAAAAGGATTTCGAAAAGCTCAAATTTCAATGCCAAGTGAAATGTGCAAGATATGTCCGAACTGCTACAGACATTCATTCTCAATGTTTCTTTCACATTGTTTAAGCGCTTAGGTTATTTTAAACCTTATTAATGTGCTAATTATCTAATTAGCCAACTATACTCCAATCTCAGGGCGCGTACGGCGTAGTGTACACGGTGACGCATCTGCCCACCGGCCGCAAGTTCGCCATGAAGAAGATGGAGATGCGAGTGAGCGAGGTACGATTTCCCTCAACCTTCTCTGTCTTTTTTGGCCCAGGCAACCACAGTTAGGAATGTTCTGCGAGAAAATGTTGAGCCAATAAACAACAGAGAAGTGCCAGATTTCCCATTCATTTTCAGCCTCAGTAATTTCGAGTTTGAAAACACTTACTCGTTTAGTCGTGGATCCGAAAGTTGAAGCTCAGCTAGCACATAAATTTTGGTCTATATTTAAACCCTTATCCATTGCAGGAAGGCGTGCCCCAATCTGTCATCCGTGAGATATCCTCACTCGCCGTCTTGGGCAAGAAGAACCACGAGAACATCAACACGTCAGATGCACTTTTAATTTCAAAAATTGGGGATTCAAGATGTGCTTTAAAATTTGCGGTGCAAATTAATGGGAAATAATCTATAATTGCCCTTAAATAAAAAAGTACTGAACATTGTAGAAAATCCTTTTCCGAATGAGTGTAATGTGCGAGAGGGGGGGGGATGATTTAATATTATAAAGAATAAATAAATTCCAGACTGCACGAATCGCTGTGTTCCGTGTCCAACAACGGGACGACTCTCGCCATCTACATGGTCATGGACAAATGCGACTGGGATCTCTACACTTTCCTCAGGTATTTCAATTTTTGTAGCTCTGAATCAGAGCTACAAAAAATTTTGATGTTAAGAGCAACATTCGAGGAAATCGAGAAAAAATAGGTAATGAACCTGTCCCAATGCACTACACTACATAATGTTAAAACTGCACGGTGAATGTGAGAAAAAATCTGCACGCTTTCCTCACATTCAGGTTAGAACACTTCCCAGCAAATTCGGATACAAAAATTCAGATTTTTTGTAAATAGATTTTTTATGTGCATAGTTAAATTCCTACGGATATCGAGAAAGTTTGAAGTGGTTGCTTAAAAAAAAGAGTTTGCAGAGACATCCCTCGCGACATGCCCGACATGCAGTGCCGAGTGATCGCCATGCAGGTTAGCTTCTTTTTTCTCTATAGCCTCTAAAGTTTGCTCTATTCTGATCACCAGGATTCCTGATGATTGTTCAAAGTTTTGATGTTAAGAGCAACATTCGAGGAAATCGAGAAAAAATAGGTAATGAACCAGTCCCAATGCACTGCTTCCCTTTATTGATAAGATATTATCTCTCAGATCTTCCGGGGCGTGGACTTCCTGCACGCGAATAACATTGTGCATCGCGACCTCAAACCGCAGAATGTACTCATCAACAAGTGAGAGTTCTATATTTTTCTGTTTTGAAAAAATCCAATCGATTGTCGCTACAATATGCCTCGGGTTATCGTATTATGTGTAAGAGTGACCAGAAATGACTACCTAGTTGTTCTCGGGAACGCTGTGTCCAGTTCAGAGACTACCATTGATGCGAATGTGTAACTATGAAATACTTGCGAAGCGTGAATTTCTCAGGGATCAGACGGTGAAGATCGCGGACTTTGGCCTGTCCCGCACCTACTCCAGTCAGGCATCCTTCACCACCACGGTCAGTCGGATTCTACATCACTCAAAGCTTCTTTTTTTCTCGTCTAGTGCGCTAAAATGATTTTATGCGGCTATTGCTGAATGCTCATCGTACTTGATTTTTACAAGATGTGACCTTGTTCCAAATCAATGCACACGCACAGAATCGTGCTAGAAATCTCAACAATTAAAGTTCGAAAGACAAAAGTAAAGATCGAACATCTATACATGTCAGGTGGTGACACTGTGGTACCGCAGTCCGGAGCTGCTCCTACAGACGTCGTACAATTCGGCCGTGGACATCTGGGCCATCGGATGCATGCTCAGCGAGGTCACAATTAAGGATTTGGGGATAATCAAGAATACATCTAACAGTCCATTTTTCCAGCAGGTCCCACCTAGCGTTGTCGTACGACTGTAGAATCGCATGACGTGGATTTATGTTTACCTTTACCAAAAAAAACGTGAAATTGGTGGAAGAGCTGTCTGTTTCAACATATTGGGGAAGTACCAGTTTTGTAATACACGAATAATCATGCTTAGCCATGCGTGAATCCCCATGGTTGCGATTCTAGGCAGACCTCTCCCTCTTAATTTTGCTCTCGTTTTTTTACGATAAGCTTCGTTCATGTATATTATTTCACTGCAGAGCTGCAGGCAAATCTATTGTACACAAAAAATGCCTAGAATCTAGTGATCTCCAGCCGAACTAAAATGCCTTGAATAACAGTGTAGCACTACGCTCTACATTACAATTACTGTAGATCTACAATCGTCGTCCGCTGTTCAGCGGTCAGACAGAAGCGCAGCAGCTGGTCGCCACTTTCACGTTCGCTTTTTATTTTATTTTATTATTAATTAATTTAATTATGAAATTATGCAAAAAAAATCATAAATTTGACAGTACTCAATTTTTTCGTATGTAAAGGCTTGAGAAACATCTCGACAGATGAATAAGCAAATGCTTTCAGTAAGCTCGGCCTGCCGTCGCCGCAGGAGTGGCCGCGCGGCGCGGTCATCGAACGCGCCACGTACCCCGAACACCCGCGACTGCCCGACAATCGTGAGTTGGACAAGGGAAGAGACAATGAGGGGATTCAGAGGGGCAATATTTTGATGAAACTTTTGATGTGACGGTAAATAACAGGGAAAGTGTATCCCATCGATGGTTCTGAGGGGCTGGGGGCATGACCAGATATTCCAGCAAAATTTCCATTGTTATAAAAAATGTGTAAACGAGGAGGGTTATCTTCAAGGTGTGGGGCCACGTGGGAATAGTAAACCATTCGGGTCAAATATCCTGTGCTTTATATGAATACTGCACGGGCTCGAGGCGGCTCAGAAATGTATCGGTTGCACTCTCGGTGGATAGGACTCGAGCATGGGGGAGATTGAGTGGACTTAGAAGTCGTTGGGATGAACTTGCGGCTTCGATCGACGAGGCTTCAAGACGCCATCTGAAAGAGATCAAAGATCAGGCCAGATGATGATAGCGTGTGTCTACTCATTGACTATTCTTTTGGGTTCTCTTCTTTTAAATAAATTGGCTCCAGTTTAATTCCAACAGAGTTCCATTATCTCATCATTTCTCACACTCTCTATCAACTAGAGGAGTCAATCTCTTTGTTTTTCTTCTTCGAATCTCGGAATCAATGCCATCAAGAGACCCCTGCTCATCTTGTCATAATCTCATTGACAAGGGAGTTTTTCGTTCCCACGTGATATCTTTGATTTTGAATGTAATGCGAAAACGAACTCTCAGTGTACTCGAGGTTTGCGCGATTGTTGGAGCGGTCCATCGCGCGCGGCCATGCGTATCTGGATTATGGTGGATTAGGGACGAAGTAGATTACGGTAGATTGGGGAGGGTGTACTATAGATTACGGTAAATTGGAAGGAGGTATTCGAGGTTACGATGTATTTGGAAGTATATCGTTGATCGAATTGTAACGAGTTGAAAATCAGCGGAATAGGGGCAATAAAGTACAGTTTGAAATTAAAATACGGATTCTTTTCGAAATAAATAGAATGCTCACCGTTCCTTCAACTGATCCGGAGTGAGCTTGGGCTTGCTTGACGGAGGGACGGCATCTTTGGGAGGATGACCGCGACGGTACAGATCTGACATGTGAGAAGGGTCAGAGATCAAAGATCACGCAAAGTATCGCAAATGAGATATGAGTAGAGATTAGAGAAGGGTCAGAGATCAAGGATGAGTGTGTCACGATCGAGGGTAGTAGACGTACTGTAGTAGTTGGGTCGCGGTTTGATATGCATCTGTGAGCCATCGACGGAGTGGGACATCTTCCTGCCAATTATTTATTGTGTATTGCAAACTTGATTAATCCTAGGCTCGATATATCGAGTAATAAGCGTGATCGTTGTAACTGTGGTTTAGTTGGCATTGCTCAAATTTGAGTGAAGATGTTTAGTCTTAAAATTTCGCAAGGAAGTAGGAGTGCTAAACGATAGCGACATGCAATAGGAGAGGAATGGTTGCGACCTCATTGGAAAGATCTGATGTTTGGCCAACTCTACTCATCTGTGATGAGCGTGACCTTCCAACACCAGGTTTTTCCAAGATACAAATGTGAAAAAATCGTTTTTTCTCGGGGGATCTAACTGGGAGTCCGATCGCGGGGGGTACACCCCAAAGTTGGAGTGATCGCTCATCGCTGCTACTCGTACTCATGCACGACGTCACTCACTCGTAGGGCGTCTGGACCCGCTTCGGGTAGAGTCCGTCCGGCTCCGCGAAGTCGTCGTCGTAGTACAGCGGGACCTGTTTTTGTTGTTGTTGTTGTTCTATTTTTTAATATGAAAGTAGAAACCAGGTGCTCCTCGATCGGGTGATTGGGCCGATTGATCATCTCCGGGCTCTGGAATGGGGACCATTTTATTTTTCTCTGAATTTTTCCTGCTTCTCTCATCGACGAGAGTGCATTGCAAAAAGGCGAGGATCAGACGATTGATTCTTTAGCCATCGTCCCTGCCTTTTCCAAAGATTTTTTTAACAAGGAGGGGGCATACCATCATGACGCCGGGGTCCTGGGCGCGCCATTTCTCGAGCACACCGTAGCGGCGGTTCTTGGAGAGGTCCTGGTCGAAGTCGCGCGGCACCCATGCGAGAGACGCGCACGAAACCTATAGAAGAAGAGGGCGGAGTTTGGGAAAGCGATGGTAAATTCATGCAGATTTTCATAAGAAAAGCAATTATGTGATGGCCAGAGCTACGGTTAGTGCACTTGTCAGTAATAAACGAATGTTGTCAGGGTAATTGTATAAGTAATTAATTAGTGAATAATAATTAGAAGAGGAAACGAACGGTCAGGAGAAGAATGAGATGGGAGAGGCCCATAGTGCGACCGTTCCCTGAGAGGGGAGAGTGTGCAAATGGAGGGGAATATCGGGTTTTCGATTATATAAATGAAAAGAGTCTTGTTTATCGTCTTCGATCTTTCGAAATCGATAATAAATGTGATTACAGTACTCTTCGGTCGCATGCCGCAGGAGGGCGCGGATCTCGCTAAGTGGTGCCTGGACTACATCCCGGAGCGAAGGTAAGGATTACTGTAATGGGCACTTCTCTGTTTTTGGCCCAGTCTTTTCTCGCAGAGTATTCTCTTCCTATCATTCTCATTCCCTACCCCTACAACATTCAGAGTGGTCGTACCCTGGGCCAAAAAGAAACAGAGAAGTTCCCTGTAATGAGCAACCCATCTGTTTTGGAAATCCGGGAGTGCGTAGTAAAAGCACCTGAAAATCGGCGGTTACATGATTTTTACTAGCGCATTCCCTACGCCTTCCTTACAATGAAATCGGGTGTGATTGTTCAATCCAATTCTATGTATTTCGGTTCTAGACATAATATCATCATGATGATCACGAGAAAAATTGATATTATTATGGGTGGGTGTAGAAAGAGGAGATCGTTGTTTAGAGATTGCGGGTGGTAAAAACATGTGAGAGATAACGTATTTTCATTTAATCATTGCTCTCCAGATGCTCAGCAGCACACGCCCTTCTCACACGATTCTTCCACGGTGTCGCCCATCGACCGGCTCCCACTCCCTTGAGGGAGGTCAACTGAGAGATACCCGTTGATACCATTCCCCCCTAGCTATAGATTCATGTCCAATCTACTCTTATCCATCCCCTTTTCCGTACTATTCCTATCACCATTAATAGGTAATGTTCCCTTTTCCTCTAGACTCCGATTTCTTTGCTTGCCTTTTCAATTGTTAATGAGGTCCATATCCTTTCTGCCCGCTTTAGAGCATTTTAGACATTCCTGTGAAAATTCTTCCTCGATTCGACTGTATCATCACTAGGCAACACCTTTTACCTCTGTCCCCCCCCCCCCGTTGTTTTCGATCTCTTCATTATAGCTGTGGAACTATGTCCCCGGTTTGTACAGTGTAGGCGTAACCCCTTTGTAGGCACACATTCATTCCCCTTTGATTTCTAGGTATTGCCATTATTCCTCTGTTATCATCGTTTCCGCTCCGCTTACACTGTGAGGGTTCCTTGTTCGCATATTTTCTCTCGATTATCATACGAGATTTCTTGTTGTGAGAGACCCCGTGTTTCTGACGTATTCCCCCCTACCTGATTACGGTATTTGATTCTCTGATATTACTGCCTCTCCTTCCACTTCTTACATGTTGACTACACATCGTTTCCCCGCACAAGATGGGTAATTATTCGTTTCTGGAATTTTAGTAGTTACGAAATTTCAAATTTGTTTGTGTTGTTGCGCTCAGATGATAAATCTCAGTTTTTGATGCGGATCTTTCTCTAGTTTTTTTTCTGAAATTGGTGCGCACCCGGAGTGGACTCTACTTGCTCATTTCTGGGAACGTGAGAAAATTATCTGTGGAGGAGGAAGTGGTTCTTCGTAGCTCATAGAAGAATAATCTACCCGTATCTTCATTTTATCTTATCTCTCGTCGGATATAGAAACGAGAGAGTATGTCGAAATGAGAGAGCGAGGCCTTTCATTTCATTTCTGGTTCAGCGAGCGTCAAACGGAATTGCGTTTGCGGGCATATTTCATGACGGATCTGAGCCCCTCTCTCGATGACTAAAGAATCTCTGAATTTTGCTCGCTCAAGTTTATCGTATAGTTGCGCAATTAAAATCCGTCTCCTTAATTTGTCTTTTATCACCGTTCTCAACGACAAAAATAATAATTATTCTTCATTATGACACATGACTCATGGATATTATATCAGCCAGTTAATGATGGCTATTTGTGTTGATGCCTAGTTTTCCCCTGACAGAAGTTCCGCTCCCGTCTATTTTGCAGCTGTGTATGATCATCCCACTCTATTGACACTGACGACGACGCTCGACGCTCGAGTGTTGTCTGCTCGCTTCCCGCATATTCTCGAATATCCAATGCTTTTTTCCTTGGCTATTTCTTGCCGGAAATGGCGTGAGTATTGTAATTCCCCACTGAGTCATCATTTCGATCAAATAAGGTTTTTCGAAAAATTGGCAGATATTCTATGAAACTACTGAATGTTGTCTGCTCGCTTGACGCATATTCTCGAATATCTATCTACTGTGACGTTTTCTCTATCTGTTTGTTTTAATTAAATTGCTGTAATTATTGTAGCTTTCCTCTTGCGCACATTTCCTGGCTCATGGTTGCTGGTCAAACATTTTCTGATGATGTATTCTCTAAGTAATTGTAATGCTCTCGCCTCTTCATTTTGCCTTATCTCTCTACAGTCAGAGAAACGAGAGAGTATTGCGAAATGAGAGAGACAGACCATCCATCCCAATTAATTGTAAGGCCGAGTCTAAATGGAGGAAGCGGGCGAATGCGCGGACGATGTCTGTCCGAAGTGCGCGAGAATCGCAGTGGACTTCCCGCCGAGGAGTGAGTTGCAACTTTCACGATAATGAAATTTTCAGAAATATGATTTTAGAATAATTGAACTGTCTCTGTGCAAGTAATAAAAAAAATAGTAAGAAAATTGTTGCGGATCTGCTCTTGAGTGGTTATGGTCTTCTGTGGTATTTTTTCAAAGCTTATGAGCGAAGACGAGCAGATATAAAGTAAATCGAGTGGGATCTTTTCTCGTATTCTCAGACTAGAGCTCAAAATACGGGCCGTCGGCTCTTCATGTACCCACTTTCCTGTTGAAAGAGTGTACGAAATGAATTATGTCGTCCCTATGCCCTATTCTCAGATCCATCCTTCCACTTCCGCTTCATTGCCGCCATCTACTTCTGCGCCCTTCTCCCGCTTGAGTATTGCGCAGCCATGGGATACTACGGTAGGCAATTTATGATCGGAAACTGTTTTTTACTCTTTCTACTCACTTCTTGAACGAAGTAGAGGTTTGCTCATCCCACGAAGGTTCTTGTCGAAGAATTTACCTTTTTTGACATACCATATTTCCCAGCAGTTCAATTCTTGTTATGTACCGTATTCTGAATATCAATCCGGACAGGTATCGTGCTATTCACCATCTACGGTAGAGGGCGGATATCGATTGGCGCCTACTGCAAATGTCTCGGCGATGGCAAATGTGAGTCATAATCGATTATCGCCGAGTTCAAAACGCTTGTGGTGAACTCTTACTGGTGCAATATGATCACTTGGCTCATTATGCAAATGAATTACTCCACTCATACCGTATTTCAAAACTCTCGGACAGCGAAAAATAACATAGGATCACACTGACATTCTATTGTTGTTCGACAGAAAACTTATCGGAAATGAACTCGGAAGCTCTTCATTGGGTATCTCTGATAGTAGGACTTCCTAGAGGATTTCATTGCTACTCTTGTCCTAATTCGAACGTACTTTGTTGCCCTGTTACTCACACTAAAGAATGTGTCACGCACCAATTTTCCGAAAATATGTTGCCTTTCCTGAATAGGGAATCGTGACTCAGCTCAATCAGTGATCTCTTTACTGCCTTGTTTTGATCTCACTTTCACCTCTCTTCCGAGTCTCGAAAACACTAGAGCAGGAGGAGCAAAAACTGGTTTGACTCGAAAAGCACTGATGGTACAGGGCAAGTCAATGAGCGATCTCTCATTTCGCAATGATCTCGTCTCTTCATTTCGTCTTAACTCTCGTCGGTCAGAGAAACGAGGAAGTATTGGGTAGTGAGAGATCCCGATTAAGCCCCGCCCCCTTTTCCAGCCATCCTTCTGTCACTTCTCGATTGCTGCGTGGCCTTCGTTACCGTACTCTACGCTACCGTATCGAGGAAGTTTATCGGACTGGCAATAGGTGAGAAGCGTCTCTCAATTTCGCTTGATCTCTAGCTAGTGAGACAGTTCGAGAGAGCAGGGGAAATGGAGATAACGGAATCAATGCATGGGCCTCCTTGCCATATTCTCCGAATATTTGGAATTCTTTTCTGTTTTTTTATCTCTTTTTTTCCTTCGAACGTGTGTAGTTAGAAGTTCGAGAGAGCATGGGAAAGGAAGAGAGCGAAGTCAATGTATCTCTCTCAAATCCTAACATTTATCCTTTTTAGAACGTTCTTGTTCCATTTTCGAATGATCTCTAGCGAGTTAGACAGTTCGAAACAGCTCTGATCTCTTCAGATGAGCTCACCAAGCTGGTGTACGCCTCACTGGACTCGCCGATGACCGCCAACTCGACTACCGTACTCTGAGCGGAAGGTGGATTACGGTAAGTTACGAGACCCTCCTAATCCGACATCCTCTATGTCCTTGATTCGTTGTGTGCCAATATCACGGGTATTCTCCTATTTCGGATCACGAGTTGATAACTGATTACGGTATATGTCCCAGGGGGGAATGGATTAGTCACAACAACAGTACTTCGCCCAATTCCCAGAGCGAGTGACCGTGCGTAGGCGACGAGTGCTTTCGCAGAATCCACACTACGCTCTAGTGGTGCACCCTTGCCCCCTTGCCCTCAGGGCGCACCGGAAGCAGTCTCTCATCTCGCACTGCTCCCTCTTTTCGTCTGACCGACGAGAGAGCGTGGGGAACTGAGAGACCGTCGACGTCTCGCAAAGTTCACGCGAGCACGTAGTCCGAGTTGTTGCTTGTTGTTTTGATAACCCGTGAGATCAGTGATGTCCTCACGTTTCCTGCCCCTTTGCACGTGCGTCCGATCGATAAACTGACGCAAACAGGGCGGCGAGGAGGGTAGATCAGTGTCCCCTCTTCCCTTCCCTCGCTCCCTTCCCTTCCCTCCCTCACTCATTCACTCATCACTCCATCCCCACTACTCACCCCTCCTCTCTCTCTACTCCTACTACAACCCAATCGCAGCCATGTGGTCGACCTCGCTGCCCGCTGCAGCAACTGCAGCAATCGTGCTGCTCGCACTCCCACTCACAGGTATGCGGGAATAGGGACGGTAGCTGGGAATCGCGGATTGAAAGGAGCTTGTTTGTGAGGTTGTTGTCTTGTTTACTAGTTCTTGTTTTGCACTCGCAGGGAATAGCATGATAACTGGAAAACTTCCAAAAGGGAGGATACTAAAGGGGCGTTGTTCGCGTTGTTTTCGTTGTGGTTTAAGGGTTGGGAAGCGCTTTCTTCGCGCTTCCATCTGACAATATTGGGGATAAAACGAGCGTGTTTTACGATTCTTTCATCTTGTTTACTCGTTAGGAAGCGCTTCCTTTCTCCAATAGCTTTTTTTTTGCTTACTACATGTTTACGTCTTTGGAAGCGCTTCCCTCTGGGTTTTTTCGCCCTTTAACTCTCTATTTTCAGCGACGTCGTCTCCCTCCCCTCTCTCCTCCTCCTCCTCGGTCGATTGCTCCTCTCGCGCGGACGGTTTCTACGCGACTGGTTGCGCCGCCTCCTTTGTCGCGTGCACCGCCGGCCGCTCCATCTCCATGGCGTGCCCCGCCGAACTCGTGTACGACGAGGATGGGCAGGTACGGTAGCCTGAGGGGTATACGGTAGCTATTGATTCGAACTGGGCTTCGGCTGGTACGGTAGTTATTGGTTACCCCTTCCTAGTTACGGTAATTGAACCATATCGATTGCAGAAGTGCGAGTACCCGGGCAACGTGGTCGCGTGCGGCGGCGAGGCGCCCGTGGAAGGTACGGAATCGAGAAGATTATCGATTGGACCGCTAATTGCCTAATCGCAGGCTCTGGCTTCGAGGAGGGATCCGGTTCTGGTGACGGCTCTGGCGAAGAGGGATCCGGCGTTGAGGGATCGGGCATCGAAGGATCGGGCGAAGGCTCGGGCGAGATTGGTGCGTTACGGTAGCGAGTATCGATTAGCTACCGTACTCCTTCCTTCAGACATCTCTGGTGCGTGCGAATCGCGCGCTGACGGCTTCTACGCACTGGACACGTGCAGCGAGCAGTTTGTCGGGTACGGTGTGCTTGCGGGGGGATACGGTAGTCAGGCTTGTATTGATTGACAAGCCTTGCTACCTTACCTCTGGAGACACGGTAGTTGATAATCAATCGATAATTGTTACAGGTGCTCTGGTGGCGTGGCCTGGCGGATGGGCTGTCCCGCCTCGCTCAAGTACGACGAAATGGCACAGGTAATACGGCAGCCGTGAGAGTACTGTACCTTACCGTACCGCACTCCAGATCTGCGACTACCCCGGTAACGTGGCTGGCTGCGCCGACGCCGAGGATGGATCGGGCGAGGAAGGTACGGTAGTTGGATCGATTGATTAGTCAGTTATCGATTACCTCCTCAGGCTCTGGCACGGAAGAGGGCGAAGGCTCGGGCATCGAGGAAGGATCGGGAGAGGGATCCGGAACCGGTGAAGAGGGCTCTGGCACAATCGACGGTTCCGGCTCGTACCCCGAGTCTGATGTGATCGTTGAGGACAAGCAGGAGATTGACACGGAAGGTACGGCAGCCGAGTACGGTAGCTCGATTATCGATTGATTTTTTTTTTAGAAACGATCGTGACGCCCACCGGCCGTGTGGTCGAGCGCGAGCAGGATGTGAAGGAGATCGAGGCTGAGGGTACGGTAGTCCGGTCGTTCAGATTATTGATTGCCCCTTTTCCAGATGACATCATTGATGACAACAACGGCGTCGTGGTCGAGCAGGCCAAGGAAGAGGACACGGTGGAAGAGTATGAGGTGAGTGATCTTTGATCTCTGAGAAGTGATCATTGATCTTTGATCTTTGCAGGTGGACGACAACACTGAGGCAACGGCCGGTCCGTCCAGCAACGAGAACAACAACGTAGTCGCTGCGCCCGCTCCGACCGATGCAGCACCTGCGACCACCGCAGCAGCAGCCCCCCTCTACGATGACGTCGATGGTGAGTACGGTAGCGGATTCTGTATTTCTTCTATGCCTACAGTAGCCAAGCTTCGCATTTTGCGCTAAATTCTACCCAATGATGCGACTACATCATACATTTTCATTTCCAACCGGGAACGAAAAAATATATAGTGGTCTGACACAAAAATCAGGGGTCTAATGGCCTAAAAAACGATTTTATAGTGGATATATTGAGGTCTGATAACATATTTCATCAAATATATAGTGGTCTGATTACCGGCCCGGTAGGAATGAAAATGTATGGACTACATTACTCCTAGAAACACTTGAGCTCCTTCGCAATAGAGCTGATTGATCCACTTTCATTTTACCCCAAGGACTAGATCCGGGAATCCTTAGAGAGCCGTCGATTAGCCACATCCGTATATTCTGCAGACACTCCGTCGTGCGCCGGTCGCGGGGACGGCTTCTATGCGCGCGGATGCTCGTCGGAGCTGCTCGCGTGCTCGAATGGCATCGCCCACATCATGCCCTGTCCCGCCGGACTCGTGTTCGACGAAGGCAATCAGGTATACGGTCGGGAATCGGGTTACGGATAGGTATACGGTGGGACAGACACAAAAGCTATTACATGCCACGGTGGATGTTGATGAATGAAAGTAATTTGAAAACAAGCAGTTCTCGATTCGCCCTCTTCGTCACATTACTGTACTCTCCCTTCTTCGCAGATCTGCGACTATCCTCCGCACGTGGCCGCGTGCTCGCAGCGCGACCAGCTGCTGACGGACGACAGCCTGCTCACGACCGGAGACGAGCCGAAGCCGCATCCGGAGATTCCGCGCGCCAGAGATGTGCGTGCGCTATTCCCCGGTTCTGGCTATTGTCCGGTTCTGGCCCTCTAATTGACAGCTCTTTGCAGTCTGAGGCGGCTCCCGACGCAACTGTCGCTGCGCCCACGACGACTGTGACTGCTGCAGCTGCTGCTGCGTATGCTGCAACTGCTGCAAGCACCGCGGCTGCTGATGGACCGAGAAAGAGCAGAAGTGAGTTTTAATTTTTTTTTAAACGATTTTTAGTCACTTATCATTTGATTATCTCTCGATTAATCAATGAACTTCTTACCCCTCATGTAGTCAATTCTTAGTTCACTTTCGTTTCTTTTTGCGACTTTCTTATTCAGCTCCAAAATTCTGTAACCTCAGGAGACGCTCGTTGCAAGTCGTCGGACGGTCTGTTCTCGCTCGATTGCTCCGTCGAGTTTGTCATGTGCAGAGGAGGAGTGGCGACGAAGTTGGAGTGCGGTGAGGCTGAGGCCTTCGATGAGAGCTCCCAGAGGTACGGTAAGGGATTCGGGGGGGGGGGGGGGGTACGATAGTCTGGGACCTCGGAAGCAATCCTGGTAGGTTCCTGTAGATGGATGATAGTACGTAGTCTTGCTTTAGATGAGCTACGATATTTATTGCCTTCTGTATGATTTCTCATTGAAAGACGTAGTTTCGCTGAAGGTTACTATAGATTCATTGTTCGGTGGGTCATCGCCATGAGATGCGATTAAGAGTGAGAGCTTCCAGAGGTACGGATGGAGAGGTCCATTGTATCCGAATTACGGCATAAACATCTCCATGTCATATTTTCCGGAAGCTTCTTGAGTGGCTTTTAGGATAGACTGTTTGTTCGGTGGATCAGTATCATAATTTCCTTTCAGTTGCCTGCCGCTCGCCCGTCATCCGCTGTGCTTCACACACGCGATTCAGAAGGATGACGTCATTGACGATGACGTGCAGATGGTGAAGGAGAAGGACGACCAGACCGATCTGCAGATGCCGGTGAGGAGTACGGTAGAAAGAGAGAGGGTGCGGTAGATGAGTTCGGCGGATTGGATCAATCGTTGGATTTCTCCTAGAATTTACTTGCTTGGTTACTTTGAGAACTCCCTTTTAGCACATCTTTTAAACATTTTTTAGCATTTAATTTTAAGACATATTGATTCTTAGTGGGTCTTACATTAAGGCTTACGGATGATTGTTGTAGCTGTGTGATTACGATAACAAGTTCCAGATCGATCACTCATTCCCCTGCTCGTTCGATGGCGCTCGTGCCGAGTCGACGTGTGCCGATTGGTTCCGTCTGTGCGAGGGAGGACGAGGCATCGAAATGTACTGCCTACAGGGACATTTATTCGATGGAGAGACGGCAAAGTGAGTTGTGGGGCAGAAGGGTACGGTAGGGCGATGTACTATAGGCCAAGTGTTTTGAGGGGTACGGTAGCGTAATGTAGAATACTGATGTAGGTCGAGTGAGTACGGTAGAATACGGAAGTCCAGTAAGGCAACGGTATCCGATCATTCGATATGCGTTGTTCTTTGCAGATGCGTTCCGGCCGGTCAACTCGCTCACTGCCAGGCACAGTAACCAGTGCCATTCCCACATCGAGACAACAACTTCTCCATGACTCCCACATGATATATTCCCCCATGTGACATTGATTGTTTTATACTTGCCATAACTTGCTAGGCTAATTTACAGATTGATAACTAATTGATTGATAAACGCTAATTTGTATGACTATTGTTTGATCGGTGACACTCTGAAGATGCGATCCATGGGTGTGAGGGAAGCTGTAGAAAACATTCCTACAGATTCGCACTGATAAGAGAATTTTTTTGTTGTATAAGTGAATGATATCAGAAATCGAATATTTTGTCTTCACCCCAGTCGGCACTTACTTAGTTGGCAACCAACCCCCTCCCCCCTCGGTCCTTCCCCTGAAGGAAGGGATGATCATTTGTTATGAAAATGCTAAGGTTGCTTAGGATTAGGCTGCTGCAATCACCTGCTTAGAATTAACTAGCTCGCTGGCAACGCTGCCCGTGACAACAAGAAGACCAGAATTAATTGGGATTATCGATTGGCTCCGATTACTGTGATTACGCTAATATTGATTGATCCTTCTTTTCAGTGCGCCTGCAGATACTCGCGGCCATTCGATGACTGCCGCGTCAGCCAAGCCGATGGTAAAAGTGCATGGCCGACGAACGACCTCATTGGAGTACGGTATCGACACGATCCATCTACCGTATCCCTAACAATAAGTACTGTATCCCTAAGCTAATCTCTAACAGTATACTACGTGTGACCGTAAAACGGTCGTCTTGATTTCTGTAACATTCTTCCGCTGATTACTTATTGCATTGCTGTCTTACTACTTCTCTTGTACAATACTTTGCCTACCTCTTTGATTTCGTGGTCTCCTCGAGGAAAATTGCGATAAAGCCCAACAGTAAAACGTAACCCGGGATATTCACTACAGTAGCACATAATGGGAAAGTGGTACGTTAACTAAAAATCAATACCGTAACCCCTGGAGAAGTAAAGCAGGCCGTATCCCGTCGAAGAGGGCAAGGGTACCATAGCCCCTAGAGTGGGAGGAATACCCGATGAAAATCAATACGGTAACTCATGGCGGGGAAGTGTCCAATGGCCTATGAAAAATCAATACAGTAACTCTTGGGGGGATAGAGTACGGTAGCCTAGGTGAATTCAATAGTGGCCCAGGAATAGCGAAACGATACCGTGGCAACTGTAGACGTAAGGAAAAATAACCCAAAGAAAGAGAAGACTACCGTATTCCGGGAAAATCAATGTCGTAACCCATGGTGAAGGTAACCCGGGGAATTTGATACACTAGCCGATCACGTCATCGGCTTTCCTTTCCCCCACCATTCCTCGTACACTGTCAACACACACACACCACCAGTTCCGAGCAACCACTGGATATAGCCATATCTATGGCCAGTGGCGCCGGTTCAAGTTTAAATGGCAAGTTGAAACGAGGTGAAAATGAAAAAAATACAATAACTGTGCCCACCACCACCGCATTTTGCTGAACTCTCCAGAAAACTCCAGAAGTGACGAGGGGAGAGAGGCTCACTTATTCCGTGGGGTGGAGCTAGAACAAACGGCTAGGGAGCCTCGGAAAAATCAATAATACAGAAATACAGTAACCGACAATCAATAGAGTAAATAACGGAGGAAGGATGACCTAGCAATAGAGGAACGGGGGGAGTCAATGGGGGAAGGGGGTCGGGGATGAGGAGAGTTGGAGAAGGCGAACAACGTGAACAGAAGACGATCGGGCTGAAGATAATGATTGAAAAAGTGAAAAAGCAGGTCTTAGTTCCCTCTTATTGTTATCACGCATTTCAAAAATTGGCGATAGCCTCGGGCCAATTGAAAAATTGTCACAATACTTCGACGCTTCTAAGCAATGATTTTGCTCAATCTAACAAAATCAAATTGTTTCCTATATGACGCCGTTTGCCTAAGAAACGGACAAGTTCCTGCACAGTAAATATGGGTCGATTCCTTGAAACTCTAGGATTGATGGTTTTCGAGGGTGCTGAAGACCGTAGTATTATTCATTTTTTAATGTGGAATCATTGTTGGTCCCAGACGACGTCGCGTCGAAAATGATAATCTTGATAATCAAAAAGTCGGGCTTAGCTTTTTACATAGATCGATGCGCCTTTTCGAGAGGAATTCAAAACTATATACGATATTCGATTTTTATTGGCTACCTTGCGAATGAGAAAGCAAAAACTGACGTCAAAATTCCTCTAAACGGCGCTCCTGACCCTTAACCTCTTCCTATCCTCTCTGCGCTCTCTCGATCGGACACACTCTCTCGCGATAGGAAGACGGCGCGTGCAGCCAAAGGGCAAGGGAAGGGGACAAGGACAATAAAATCAGACAAGGTATTGTTTGGTACCCACAGAAAGTCAATATCAATCGATGTATGCGTGTTTATAGCCCTCGCTTCACTTCACACTCAATTTTTATTACCATTTACTTTCTCTTTTCTTTTCTCTTTCAATTTTTCTCGTCTCTTTTTACCTGTCTGCTACTGGACGGAAGTTCTTCTCATCGACAGTAGGAAGGGAGAAACGGTAGCGAATGAAGAGAGGAGACCATTCCTGAACACATGATACATGCTCTATATGATAATAGTAACCTTTTCAGCTAAATTGGAGCCCGTGAGGGGGAATGTAACGATTGAAATGGACAAACTGTTGTTTGGCAGATATGATATCCACAGAAAGTCAATAGCAAAATCTTCTCGGGTAAAATACAATCAGTGTACCATCACAGAGATGATCAATATAAATATCGCTACACAAATCAGACGAATACGAATGGATTTTTAAAAGAAGGTGTCAACTGAACTGCCAATGTAAAGAAGCTCGGGAAACGTAAGTTCAGTGTGCACCAATAGAGACGTTCAAAAATAACAACTTCTTACACAAGAACCGAAACGAACTTCGAACAATACATTTACCATGGAATGTTTAGGATAATAAACTACTTGAATCGGGAAAGGCTTATGTTTACAGACGCACATTGAATTTATGATCAAGTTGTATCCACAAAAAAAAGCTTCTTTATTCTTTATCACCACTCTTACCTGCTTGGTCCTTTCTCCTCTCCTCTTCAGTCTTCTCCTCATTGGAGGAATGGGAGGGAAGGATGGACAGGGAAGGGAGAAGGATGACCATCTCTGGAAACATTCGACGTTACGATAGTGAAAATAATCAAAAACATATCGTACTTCAATTGGACAGTAATCGGTAATCAATGAGCAGAATTCAACAGTTACAATAACAATGTGATCTGATTTTTAGATGATAGGAACTGAATTTCAATAAAAAAGTTGCTTACGATACAAAAATTCAGTTGGAACTATAATAGAGAAGGTCAAAATAAACATCACTACACTAATCAAACAAATACGAATGGATCTTATGATGGTACCCACTGAATGGCAAATGTAAAGAAGCTCCGGATATATAAAATCAGTGGGTACCAACAAGATATGCTCAAATGTCACAACTTCCGACACAATAAATGAAACGAACGTTGAATAATACAATTTCTAGGCAATCCTTAGGACAATAAAGAAACTACTTGAATCGGGAAAGGCTTATGTTTACAGAAACACATTGAATTTATGATCAAGTTGTATCCACAAAAAAAAGCTTCTTTATTCTTTATCACCACTCTTACCTGCTTGGTCCTTTCTCCTCTCCTCTTCAGTCTTCTCCTCATTGGAGGAATGGGAGGGAAGGATGGGCAGGGAAGGGAGAAGGATGACCATCTCTGAAAACATTCGACGTTACGATAGTGAAAATAATCAAAAACATATCGTACTTCAATTGGACAGTAATCGGTAATCAATGAGCAGAATTCAACAGTTACAATAACAATGTGATCTGGTTTTTAGATGATAGGAACTGAATTTCAATAAAAAAGTTGCTTACGATACAAAAATTCAGTTGGAACCATAATAGAGAAGGTCAAAATAAACATCACTACACTAATCAAACAAATACGAATGGATCTTATGATGGTACCCACTGAATGGCAAATGTAAAGAAGCTCCGGATATATAAAATCAGTGGGTACCAACAAGATATGCTCAAATGTCACAACTTCCGACACAATAAATGAAACGAACGTTGAATAATACAATTTCTAGGCAATCCTTAGGACAATAAAGAAACTACTTGAATCGGGAAAGGCTTATGTTTACAGAAACACATTGAATTTATGATCAAGTTGTATCCACAAAAAAAAGCTTCTTTATTCTTTATCACCACTCTTACCTGCTTGGTCCTTTCTCCTCTCCTCTTCAGTCTTCTCCTCATTGGAGGAATGGGAGGGAAGGATGGGCAGGGAAGGGAGAAGGATGACCATCTCTGAAAACATTCGACGTTACGATAGTGAAAATAATCAAAAACATATCGTACTTCAATTGGACAGTAATCGGTAATCAATGAGCAGAATTCAACAGTTACAATAACAATGTGATCTGGTTTTTAGATGATAGGAACTGAATTTCAATAAAAAAGTTGCTTACGATACAAAAATTCAGTTGGAACCATAATAGAGAAGGTCAAAATAAACATCACTACACTAATCAAACAAATACGAATGGATCTTATGATGGTACCCACTGAATGGCAAATGTAAAGAAGCTCCGGAAATATAAAATCAGTGGGTACCAACAAGAGATGCTCAAATGTCACAACTTCCGACACAATAAATGAAACGAACGTTGAATAATACAATTTCTAGGCAATCCTTAGGACAATAAAGAAACTACTTGAATCGGGAAAGGCTTATGTTTACAGACGCACATTGAATTTATGATCAAGTTGTATCCACAAAAAAAAGCTTCTTTATTCTTTATCACCACTCTTACCTGCTTGGTCCTTTCTCCTCTCCTCTTCAGTCTTCTCCTCATTGGAGGAATGGGAGGGAAGGATGGACAGGGAAGGGAGAAGGATGACCATCTCTGGAAACATTCGACGTTACGATAGTGAAAATAATCAAAAACATATCGTACTTCAATTGGACAGTAATCGGTAATCAATGAGCAGAATTCAACAGTTACAATAACAATGTGATCTGATTTTTAGATGATAGGAACTGAATTTCAATAAAAAAGTTGCTTACGATACAAAAATTCAGTTGGAACCATAATAGAGAAGGTCAAAATAAACATCACTACACTAATCAAACAAATACGAATGGATCTTATGATGGTACCCACTGAATGGCAAATGTAAAGAAGCTCCGGATATATAAAATCAGTGGGTACCAACAAGATATGCTCAAATGTCACAACTTCCGACACAATAAATGAAACGAACGTTGAATAATACAATTTCTAGGCAATCCTTAGGACAATAAAGAAACTACTTGAATCGGGAAAGGCTTATGTTTACAGAAACACATTGAATTTATGATCAAGTTGTATCCACAAAAAAAAGCTTCTTTATTCTTTATCACCACTCTTACCTGCTTGGTCCTTTCTCCTCTCCTCTTCAGTCTTCTCCTCATTGGAGGAATGGGAGGGAAGGATGGGCAGGGAAGGGAGAAGGATGACCATCTCTGAAAACATTCGACGTTACGATAGTGAAAATAATCAAAAACATATCGTACTTCAATTGGACAGTAATCGGTAATCAATGAGCAGAATTCAACAGTTACAATAACAATGTGATCTGGTTTTTAGATGATAGGAACTGAATTTCAATAAAAAAGTTGCTTACGATACAAAAATTCAGTTGGAACCATAATAGAGAAGGTCAAAATAAACATCACTACACTAATCAAACAAATACGAATGGATCTTATGATGGTACCCACTGAATGGCAAATGTAAAGAAGCTCCGGAAATATAAAATCAGTGGGTACCAACAAGAGATGCTCAAATGTCACAACTTCCGACACAATAAATGAAACGAACGTTGAATAATACAATTTCTAGGCAATCCTTAGGACAATAAAGAAACTACTTGAATCGGGAAAGGCTTATGTTTACAGACGCACATTGAATTTATGATCAAGTTGTATCCACAAAAAAAAAGCTTCTTTATTCTTTATCACCACTCTTACCTGCTTGGTCCTTTCTCCTCTCCTCTTCAGTCTTCTCCTCATTGGAGGAATGGGAGGGAAGGATGGACAGGGAAGGGAGAAGGATGACCATCTCTGGAAACATTCGACGTTACGATAGTGAAAATAATCAAAAACATATCGTACTTCAATTGGACAGTAATCGGTAATCAATGAGCAGAATTCAACAGTTACAATAACAATGTGATCTGATTTTTAGATGATAGGAACTGAATTTCAATAAAAAAGTTGCTTACGATACAAAAATTCAGTTGGAACTATAATAGAGAAGGTCAAAATAAACATCACTACACTAATCAAACAAATACGAATGGATCTTATGATGGTACCCACTGAATGGCAAATGTAAAGAAGCTCCGGATATATAAAATCAGTGGGTACCAACAAGATATGCTCAAATGTCACAACTTCCGACACAATAAATGAAACGAACGTTGAATAATACAATTTCTAGGCAATCCTTAGGACAATAAAGAAACTACTTGAATCGGGAAAGGCTTATGTTTACAGAAACACATTGAATTTATGATCAAGTTGTATCCACAAAAAAAAAGCTTCTTTATTCTTTATCACCACTCTTACCTGCTTGGTCCTTTCTCCTCTCCTCTTCAGTCTTCTCCTCATTGGAGGAATGGGAGGGAAGGAAGAGCAGGGAAGGGAGAAGGAAGACCATCTCTGAAAACATTCGACGTTACGATAGTGAAAATAATATAAAAAAAAACATATCGAACTTCAATTGGATAGTAATCGGTAATCAATGAGTAGAATCTAACAGTTACAATTACAATGTGACCTGAATTTTAGATGATAGCAGCTGAATTTCAATACAAAAGTTGTTTACGGAACAAAAATTCAGCTGGAACTATAAAACAGAAGGTCAAAATAAACATCACTATCGTGAAATTATTTTCCGTTCCACTCGTAGTTGACTTTTGACTACCGTTCGATGGGCGGAGTTAGAAAGATGCCGGGAGGAGGTTAGTGATCTACCTGCTCTCCTCCGCCCTACCTCTTCCCTTCCTCTCTTTCCCAGACAATCAATACGCTAACCAGCACATTGAGTTTGCTGAGCATTTGAAACGCACGACACACTAATCAGAATACGAATGGATCTTATGATGGTACCCACTGAATGGCAAATGTAAAGAAGCTCCGGAAATATAAAATCAGTGGGTACCAACAAGAGATGCTCAAATGTCACAACTTCCGACACAATAAATGAAACGAACGTTGAATAATACAATTTCTAGGCAATCCTTAGGACAATAAAGAAACTACTTGAATCGGGAAAGGCTTATGTTTACAGACGCACATTGAATTTATGATCAAGTTGTATCCACAAAAAAAAGCTTCTTTATTCTTTATCACCACTCTTACCTGCTTGGTCCTTTCTCCTCTCCTCTTCAGTCTTCTCCTCATTGGAGGAATGGGAGGGAAGGATGGACAGGGAAGGGAGAAGGATGACCATCTCTGGAAACATTCGACGTTACGATAGTGAAAATAATCAAAAACATATCGTACTTCAATTGGACAGTAATCGGTAATCAATTGAGCAGAATTCAACAGTTACAATAACAATGTGATCTGATTTTTAGATGATAGGAACTGAATTTCAATAAAAAAGTTGCTTACGATACAAAAATTCAGTTGGAACCATAATAGAGAAGGTCAAAATAAACATCACTACACTAATCAAACAAATACGAATGGATCTTATGATGGTACCCACTGAATGGCAAATGTAAAGAAGCTCCGGATATATAAAATCAGTGGGTACCAACAAGATATGCTCAAATGTCACAACTTCCGACACAATAAATGAAACGAACGTTGAATAATACAATTTCTAGGCAATCCTTAGGACAATAAAGAAACTACTTGAATCGGGAAAGGCTTATGTTTACAGAAACACATTGAATTTATGATCAAGTTGTATCCACAAAAAAAAGCTTCTTTATTCTTTATCACCACTCTTACCTGCTTGGTCCTTTCTCCTCTCCTCTTCAGTCTTCTCCTCATTGGAGGAATGGGAGGGAAGGATGGGCAGGGAAGGGAGAAGGATGACCATCTCTGAAAACATTCGACGTTACGATAGTGAAAATAATCAAAAACATATCGTACTTCAATTGGACAGTAATCGGTAATCAATGAGCAGAATTCAACAGTTACAATAACAATGTGATCTGGTTTTTAGATGATAGGAACTGAATTTCAATAAAAAAGTTGCTTACGATACAAAAATTCAGTTGGAACCATAATAGAGAAGGTCAAAATAAACATCACTACACTAATCAAACAAATACGAATGGATCTTATGATGGTACCCACTGAATGGCAAATGTAAAGAAGCTCCGGAAATATAAAATCAGTGGGTACCAACAAGAGATGCTCAAATGTCACAACTTCCGACACAATAAATGAAACGAACGTTGAATAATACAATTTCTAGGCAATCCTTAGGACAATAAAGAAACTACTTGAATCGGGAAAGGCTTATGTTTACAGACGCACATTGAATTTATGATCAAGTTGTATCCACAAAAAAAAAGCTTCTTTATTCTTTATCACCACTCTTACCTGCTTGGTCCTTTCTCCTCTCCTCTTCAGTCTTCTCCTCATTGGAGGAATGGGAGGGAAGGATGGACAGGGAAGGGAGAAGGATGACCATCTCTGGAAACATTCGACGTTACGATAGTGAAAATAATCAAAAACATATCGTACTTCAATTGGACAGTAATCGGTAATCAATGAGCAGAATTCAACAGTTACAATAACAATGTGATCTGATTTTTAGATGATAGGAACTGAATTTCAATAAAAAAGTTGCTTACGATACAAAAATTCAGTTGGAACCATAATAGAGAAGGTCAAAATAAACATCACTACACTAATCAAACAAATACGAATGGATCTTATGATGGTACCCACTGAATGGCAAATGTAAAGAAGCTCCGGATATATAAAATCAGTGGGTACCAACAAGATATGCTCAAATGTCACAACTTCCGACACAATAAATGAAACGAACGTTGAATAATACAATTTCTAGGCAATCCTTAGGACAATAAAGAAACTACTTGAATCGGGAAAGGCTTATGTTTACAGAAACACATTGAATTTATGATCAAGTTGTATCCACAAAAAAAAAGCTTCTTTATTCTTTATCACCACTCTTACCTGCTTGGTCCTTTCTCCTCTCCTCTTCAGTCTTCTCCTCATTGGAGGAATGGGAGGGAAGGAAGAGCAGGGAAGGGAGAAGGAAGACCATCTCTGAAAACATTCGACGTTACGATAGTGAAAATAATATAAAAAAAAACATATCGAACTTCAATTGGATAGTAATCGGTAATCAATGAGTAGAATCTAACAGTTACAATTACAATGTGACCTGAATTTTAGATGATAGCAGCTGAATTTCAATACAAAAGTTGTTTACGGAACAAAAATTCAGCTGGAACTATAAAACAGAAGGTCAAAATAAACATCACTATCGTGAAATTATTTTCCGTTCCACTCGTAGTTGACTTTTGACTACCGTTCGATGGGCGGAGTTAGAAAGATGCCGGGAGGAGGTTAGTGATCTACCTGCTCTCCTCCGCCCTACCTCTTCCCTTCCTCTCTTTCCCAGACAATCAATACGCTAACCAGCACATTGAGTTTGCTGAGCATTTGAAACGCACGACACACTAATCAGAATACGAATGGATCTTATGATGGTACCCGCTGAATGGCAAATGTAACGGAGCTCCGGAAATATAAAATCAGTGGGTACCAACAAGAGATGCTCAAATGTCACAACTTCCGACACAATAAATGAAACGAACGTTGAATAATACAATTTCTAGGCAATCCTTAGGACAATAAAGAAACTACTTGAATCGGGAAAGGCTTATGTTTACAGAAACACATTGAATTTATGATCAAGTTGTATCCACAAAAAAAAGCTTCTTTATTCTTTATCACCACTCTTACCTGCTTGGTCCTTTCTCCTCTCCTCTTCAGTCTTCTCCTCATTGGAGGAATGGGAGGGAAGGAAGAGCAGGGAAGGGAGAAGGAAGACCATCTCTGAAAACATTCGACGTTACGATAGTGAAAATAATATAAAAAAAACATATCGAACTTCAATTGGATAGTAATCGGTAATCAATGAGTAGAATCTAACAGTTACAATTACAATGTGACCTGAATTTTAGATGATAGCAGCTGAATTTCAATACAAAAGTTGTTTACGGAACAAAAATTCAGCTGGAACCATAAAACAGAAGGCGTTATGGGCTAGTATCGATTGGCCCATGTTCTAGGGGGATCCCATGACTCATTGTTCATTCATACTACTCGAGAGCCTAGAGATTGCACACCATCTGTTCCATTGCCACACCCGCCTTCCAAGCGGCTGTCGGGTATTCTCTAAGCCAGTCTCGCTCCTACCACCATGAGATAAAGACGCTTCTCCCCTAGTCTCCTATCGCTAACACACAACAGTTCCCATACACAAATCATGTGTATAAAGAAGGTCAAAATAAACATCACTATCGTGAAATTATTTTCCGTTCCACTCGTAGTTGACTTTTGACTACCGTTCGATGGGCGGAGTTAGAAAGATGCCGGGAGGAGGTTAGTGATCTACCTGCTCTCCTCCGCCCTACCTCTTCCCTTCCTCTCTTTCCCAGACAATCAATACGCTAACCAGCACATTGAGTTTGCTGAGCATTTGAAACGCACGACACACTAATCAGAATACGAATGGATCTTATGATGGTACCCGCTGAATGGCAAATGTAACGGAACTTCGGAAACGACTAAAGACACCAACTAAAGATGCTCAAAAATCACCGACACAAGACACATCGAACGTTGAATAATACAATTACCATGGAATGTTTAGGATATAGAAATGCTCAAAAATACTAGGAGGGAATCTCCTACCTCGATGATCTTGGCTCCAACAAGAAGCTGCATGATGAGGCCGGAGGTGGCGATGAGCGAGATACCGAGCTCCATTAGGATCCCTCTGATGAAGGCATGGCCATGCGATGCCAGTAGAACGGATCGGCCGAGTCAGTCGACATGATTCCTGCAATTAGCACAGTAAAGTTATATTCTTCACGTCTTAATACCAAAAAAAAACACTCAATTTCGAAATAAAATAAGCAACTTTGAATGTAATCTGACCGAAGCGGGGCGGTCCTAAATATTAGGGGAGTCTCCTACCTCGATGATCTTGGCTCCAACAAGAAGCTGCATGATGAGGCCGGAGGTGGCGATGAGCGAGATACCGAGCTCCATTAGGATCCCTCTGATGAAGGCATGGCCACGCGATGCCAGTAGAACGGATCGGCCGAATCAGTCGACATGATTCCTGCAATTAGCACAGTAAAGTTATATTCTTCACGTCTTAATACCAAGAAAACACTCAATTTCGAAATAAAATAAGCAACTTTGAATGTAATCTGACCGAAGCGGGGCGGTCCTAAATATTAGGGGAGTCTTCGACCTTGATAATCTTGGCTCCAACAAGAAGCTGCATGATTAGGCCAGAGGTGGCGATGGGCGAGATACCGAGCTCCATTAGGATCCCTCTGATGAAGGCATGGCCATGCGATGCCAGTAGAACGGATCGGCCGAGTCAGTCGACATGATTCCTGCAATTAGCACAGTAAAGTTATATTCTTCACGTCTTAATACCAAAAAAAAACACTCAATTTCGAAATAAAATAAGCAACTTTGAATGTAATCTGACCGAAGCGGGGCGGTCCTAAATATTAGGGGAGTCTTCGACCTTGATAATCTTGGCTCCAACAAGAAGCTGCATGATTAGGCCAGAGGTGGCGATGAGCGAGATACCGAGCTCCATTAGGATCCCTCTGATGAAGGCATGGCCATGCGATGCCAGTAGAACGGATCGGCCGAGTCAGTCGACATGATTCCTGCAATTAGCACAGTAAAGTTATATTCTTCACGTCTTAATACCAAAAAAAAACACTCAATTTCGAAATAAAATAAGCAACTTTGAATGTAATCTGACCGAAGCGGGGCGGTCCTAAATATTAGGGGAGTCTCCTACCTCGATGATCTTGGCTCCAACAAGAAGCTGCATGATGAGGCCGGAGGTGGCGATGAGCGAGATACCGAGCTCCATTAGGATCCCTCTGATGAAGGCATGGCCACGCGATGCCAGTAGAACGGATCGGCCGAATCAGTCGACATGATTCCTGCAATTAGCACAGTAAAGTTATATTCTTCACGTCTTAATACCAAGAAAACACTCAATTTCGAAATAAAATAAGCAACTTTGAATGTAATCTGACCGAAGCGGGGCGGTCCTAAATATTAGGGGAGTCTTCGACCTTGATAATCTTGGCTCCAACAAGAAGCTGCATGATTAGGCCAGAGGTGGCGATGGGCGAAATACCGAGCTCCATTAGGATCCCTCTGATGAAGGCATGGCCATGCGATGCCAGTAGAACGGATCGGCCGAGTCAGTCGACATGATTCCTGCAATTAGCACAGTAAAGTTATATTCTTCACGTCTTAATACCAAAAAAACACTCAATTTCGAAATAAAATAAGCAACTTTGAATGTAATCTGACCGAAGCAGGCCGGTCCTAAATATTAGGGGAGTCTTCGACCTTGATATTCTTGGCTCCAACAAGAAGCTGCATGATTAGGCCAGAGGTGGCGATGGGCGAGATACCGAGCTCCATTAGGATCCCTCTGATGAAGGCATGGCCATGCGATGCCAGTAGAACGGATCGGCCGAGTCAGTCGACATGATTCCTGCAATTAGCACAGTAAAGTTATATTCTTCACGTCTTAATACCAAAAAAACACTCAATTTCGAAATAAAATAAGCAACTTTGAATGTAATCTGACCGAAGCGGGGCGGTCGTAAATATTAGGGGAGTCTTCGACCTTGATAATCTTGGCTCCAACAAGAAGCTGCATGATTAGGCCAGAGGTGGCGATGGGCGAGATACCGAGATCCATTAGGATCCCTCTGATGAAGGCATGGCCATGCGATGCCAGTCGAACGGATCGGCCGAGTCAGTCGACATGATTCCTGCAATTAGCACAGTAAAGTTATATTCTTCACGTCTTAATACCAAAAAAACACTCAATTTCGAAATAAAATAAGCAACTTTGAATGTAATCTGACCGAAGCGGGGCGGTCTTAAATATTAGGGGAGTCTTCGACCTTGATAATCTTGGCTCCAACAAGAAGCTGCATGATTAGGCCAGAGGTGGCGATGGGCGAGATACCGAGATCCATTAGGATCCCTCTGATGAAGGCATGGCCATGCGATGCCAGTCGAACGGATCGGCCGAGTCAGTCGACATGATTCCTGCAATTAGCACAGTAAAGTTATATTCTTCACGTCTTAATACCAAAAAAACACTCAATTTCGAAATAAAATAAGCAACTTTGAATGTAATCTGACCGAAGCGGGGCGGTCGTAAATATTAGGGGAGTCTTCGACCTTGATAATCTTGGCTCCAACAAGAAGCTGCATGATTAGGCCAGAGGTGGCGATGAGCGAGATACCGAGCTCCATTAGGATCCCTCTGATGAAGGCATGGCCATGCGATGCCAGTAGAACGGATCGGCCGAGTCAGTCGACATGATTCCTGCAATTAGCACAGTAAAGTTATATTCTTCACGTCTTAATACCAAAAAACACTCAATTTCGAAATAAAATAAGCAACTTTGAATGTAATCTGACCGAAGCGGGGCGGTCCTAAATATTAGGGGAGTCTTCGACCTTGATATTATTGGCTCCAACAAGAAGCTGCATGATGGGGCCAGAGGTGGCGATGGGCGAGATACCGAGCTCCATTAGGATCCCTCTGATGAAGGCATGGCCACGCGATGCCAGTAGAACGGATCGGCCGAATCAGTCGACATGATTCCTGCAATTAGCACAGTAAAGTTATATTCTTCACGTCTTAATACCAAGAAAACACTCAATTTCGAAATAAAATAAGCAACTTTGAATGTAATCTGACCGAAGCGGGGCGGTCCTAAATATAAGGGGAGTCTTCGACCTTGATAATCTTGGCTCCAACAAGAAGCTGCATGATTAGGCCAGAGGTGGCGATGAGCGAGATACCGAGCTCCATTAGGATCCCTCTGATGAAGGCATGGCCATGCGATGCCAGTAGAACGGATCGGCCGAGTCAGTCGACATGATTCCTGCAATTAGCACAGTAAAGTTATATTCTTCACGTCTTAATACCAAGAAAACACTCAATTTCGAAATAAAATAAGCAACTTTGAATGTAATCTGACCGAAGCGGGGCGGTCCTAAATATTAGGGGAGTCTTCGACCTTGATAATCTTGGCTCCAACAAGAAGCTGCATGATGGGGCCAGAGGTGGCGATGGGCGAGATACCGAGCTCCATTAGGATCCCTCTGATGAAGGCATGGCCACGCGATGCCAGTAGAACGGATCGGCCGAATCAGTCGACATGATTCCTGCAATTAGCACAGTAAAGTTATATTCTTCACGTCTTAATACCAAGAAAACACTCAATTTCGAAATAAAATAAGCAACTTTGAATGTAATCTGACCGAAGCGGGGCGGTCGTAAATATTAGGGGAGTCTTCGACCTTGATATTCTTGGCTCCAACAAGAAGCTGCATGATGGGGCCAGAGGTGACGATGGGCGAGATACCGTGCTCCATTAGGATCCCTCTGATGAAGGCATGGCCACGCGATGCCAGTAGAACGGATCGGCCGAATTAGTCGACATGATTCCTGCAATTAGCACAGTAAAGTTATATTCTTCACGTCTTAATACCAAGAAAACACTCAATTTCGAAATAAAATAAGCAACTTTGAATGTAATCTAACCGAAGCGGGGCGGTCCTAAATATTAGGGGAGTCTTCGACCTTGATAATCTTGGCTCCAACAAGAAGCTGCATGATTAGGCCAGAGGTGGCGATGGGCGAGATACCGAGCTCCATTAGGATCCCTCTGATGAAGGCATGGCCATGCGATGCCAGTAGAACGGATCGGCCGAGTCAGTCGACATGATTCCTGCAATTAGCACAGTAAAGTTATATTCTTCACGTCTTAATACCAAAAAAACACTCAATTTCGAAATAAAATAAGCAACTTTGAATGTAATCTGACCGAAGCGGGGCGGTCCTAAATATTAGGGGAGTCTTCGACCTTGATAATCTTGGCTCCAACAAGAAGCTGCATGATGGGGCCAGAGGTGGCGATGGGCGAGATACCGAGCTCCATTAGGATCCCTCTGATGAAGGCATGGCCACGCGATGCCAGTAGAACGGATCGGCCGAATCAGTCGACATGATTCCTGCAATTAGCACAGTAAAGTTATATTCTTCACGTCTTAATACCAAGAAAACACTCAATTTCGAAATAAAATAAGCAACTTTGAATGTAATCTGACCGAAGCGGGGCGGTCGTAAATATTAGGGGAGTCTTCGACCTTGATAATCTTGGCTCCAACAAGAAGCTGCATGATGGGGCCAGAGGTGACGATGGGCGAGATACCGTGCTCCATTAGGATCCCTCTGATGAAGGCATGGCCACGCGATGCCAGTAGAACGGATCGGCCGAATCAGTCGACATGATTCCTGCAATTAGCACAGTAAAGTTATATTCTTCACGTCTTAATACCAAGAAAACACTCAATTTCGAAATAAAATAAGCAACTTTGAATGTAATCTGACCGAAGCGGGGCGGTCCTAAATATTAGGGGAGTCTTCGACCTTGATAATCTTGGCTCCAACAAGAAGCTGCATGATGGGGCCAGAGGTGACGATGGGCGAGATACCGTGCTCCATTAGGATCCCTCTGATGAAGGCATGGCCACGCGATGCCAGGTAGAACGGATCGGCCGAATCAGTCGACATGATTCCTGCAATTAGCACAGTAAAGTCTTAATAGTCTTAATACCAAGAAAACACTCAATTTCGAAATAAAATAAAATAAGCAACTTTGAATGTAATCTGACCGAAGCGGGGCGGTCCTTAGGGGAGTCTTCGACCTTGATGATCTTGGCTCCAGCGAGAAGCGGCGTGATGAGACCAGAGGTGACGATGGGCGAGGTACCGAGCTCCATCCTTCCGGCTTCACTGATAAAACACATACCAAGATTTGTTACATTTGTCTATTTTATAAAATGAATAAATAATATAAAAAATTAATATAAAATGTGTATAAATAGAAAAATATTATTAATATTTGTCCTCGCGGTGAGGCAGGCTGAATCCCCTTCACCGCTACCCCTCGGCTGGATTCCCCCACTTTGGAACCACGACGGCAGAATCATCCGCATAGGCCGGCTGCACCAGGGTCTTGGTGGTGAACGGGAAACGGCCCACACTTCACCGCGCCCTCTGCTGTTCCTCGAATCCCTAACCCCCACTACCCTTCGGCTGGGTTCCCCCACTTTGGAACCACGATGGCAGAATCATCCGCATAGGCCATCTGCACCGGGGTCTTCGTGGGGATCGGGGAAGCGAGCAACAACAAAGGGAGGATCAACCCCGTCTGGCACTCACCTCCGAAGAGGCTAGGAGAGGCTTCCCGGCCAGCACTTTGGGGAGCGCGCAACCACGACTGGCACTCACCCTCGAAGGGGCTAGATGAGGCTATCCGGCCAATCGTGGTGCAAATTTAAATTTAAAAAATAGGGCTTATCTTTTATTTTGAAGAGCCGCTAGACGAGTGGACGTCCGCCCTCACAAGTGCTCGTTGTCGACGGTCGTCGCTGCCAGCCAGTGCACCCTGAGAATGCAAATATAGTTAGCAAAGGAAGGAACTGGCGCGACTGTGAGCGAAACATGAGAGCGGCAAGTCAGAAAAAAAACAAAGTGTAGGGAATTCAGTCATAATAGTTAGCACTTGTTCGCATGTGGATGAAAACCTGTTTTCAACGACTGACGAAACAGGAAATTATTAGGGAAATAAACTATTGTACTGAATAAACTATTGTACTGAAGTAAACAATGTGCGGTAAAATCGAAATCGCACTGTGAAACGTTGTAACGCGTTAGTTAACGTGGAAAAGCAATAGCAAGCGGCACATCACGCTAGAAAACAGACTAGTTTGTGTTCGTGACACAACAGCTGCGTTCAATGAATAATACGCGGCAAAGTCAGTGCTGATTGAAGTCAGGAAACATCAATTGTAGCGGCAAACAAAGGGAAATGATGACAAATCGAGCGTTTGCAAGGAGGGGCATCACCACCTTCTAGAAGCGTCCGATCGAGTAACTGGGAAGGGGTTGATGGGAGCGACGGGAGTAGATCAAGCGATCGATACGGAAAGGTCACGAGAAATGCACGTACGCGCCTCGCTTCAACTCCCTAGTACTGAACGTGCTCTATTTCATGCTCAAACGCACACTAACTACGGATTACTGTAAGAGTTTTCGTATCAAATTTTCTAACGATTTTCGAAATTGAAAAAGGCCGTTTTTTGTTCGTAGCGCGAGCGGGGACGCGCGTATGAGCTGGTAAAACTGGACGGGGGCGAAATAGGAAGCAACAGAACCTAAGACAAGGACGCGCGATGGTAGACGTCTTCTAAATTGACGTGCAATGACTTTTCAATCGAAAATTTACGCGCGAAAAGGGCGCAAAACAGAAAAGCAAAGGGGAGCACGCGCAAGGAGGAAGGAAGGAAGCAAGACTGACTCGATTGGGAAGTAGGAAGGGAAGGGAGGATCGATCGGCGTGGTAGATCAGTGCGACGGGCGTGTCCGGGCGGAGGCGAGAGAGCACGCGAAAGCGAGAGAGCGCGAGGGGAGGGGCCGAGAAAGAGTCTTCCCAAGGGTCACGTACACAGATCAAAGAGTCAAAGAGCGTCGCCCCCTTCTACCAGGTCCCATTGGGGACGGGATACTGGTCCAATATCAACCACAATGAGGAGAACAAAAGAGAAGTATCGGGTTCTGGATACAGGTACGGTACCAGGTAGATCCAGAAACACCAAAGAGCTGGTTCGGGACCGAGATTCAAGAACGGTATTAGGCACAACCAGATGAACCATAGAGAAGAATCGGGTCCAGATTCCCGCTTCTCCTCTGGAAAAGTCAGAACGGAGTACGGTAGGACAGAATTCGATCGATGAAGTACGGTAGGATTGATACCTCAATGTGTCGGTAATTCAAGAGATGCATTTCAACTTATGACACGTTCAGAACTCAGTATTTCACCGTACTACCGCCTACTACACCTGTCATGTGCTGCTCAAAAATCTCCAGAATTTCATGCTCGCAAGATTGATTCTTCACACCTAAACGGATGAAAAATCGATTTATCTACCGTAATCTCTGGGTACACCATTACTACTCTTGAGGTAAAATCATTCACGTATTGAAAAATCTCAAAAATTTCGTGAATGTACGATTATTCTCTCTCATCTAACCGGATGTATGAGGCAAATTTTTCACCTGCCTGAGTCTCACACGATCCGTAATTATATCCCCAGCCGAGGGAGAAAGCTATTTTTCCGAGCTAACGTTTGTTTCTCTGCATTACCCACACTCTCTAGTTCTCTCTTACTATCGAGAAAGCGTTGTGAAATGAGAGTGTTTGATCATTGATACTGAATGGCTCCTTCCCTGCGTTTTGGTGATCATTTTCGATGCTTTTTTTCATCATTTCATTATTTTTCAGAGGCGTCTATGTATGGCACGGAAAGGACTCTGGAAATTTACGATTACTAGACCAATAAACAAAGTGGAAATTTTAGCTGCTCTAAACGACGAACTAAAGGTTTCCATTTTTGTTCCCTATTTTACCTGCTTTAGCCTGCACTGCATGAGATATAGTGCGTAGCGTCCCTGAATTATCGTGCCCCAGATTATGTTAGCTGAGGATTGGAATAATTTGATTTCAGTATGCCTCTTCAACCTTCGTAAATTTACACGAGATTACAATCGCCAATACGAATCACAAAGTGAAACTAACGAACAATATGATAACATTCCCTCCACGTTCTGATGTGCATTATCTGAATGCGGTCTTCCAATAGGAAACGTGAGATGTGGGTGATTGCTGTCGATCGTATTCAAATTGTAATTGCTACCTATCTCTCCATTACGATTGTATATGTCCTGTTGCTCGTGAAGTTAATAAAGCCCTGAAAATAATATGCTGCACACTTACGAATAAGCACCTCATCTTTGTATCTGCGTAATTTTTTAAATTATTTTTTCTACCTCATTGACAGCAGTCAATTTAGTAGTTTGAGCACAGACTGGCCACGACATAAGGGCTCACAAGGGGTTGAACGGAGGGAGTGATGGTAATTCAAAGTTGTTCAGTTAGATTATGCTACCTCGAACGAGAGTGAGGACAAGGACATTTGTACGCTTTTCAACGCGCTTTTCAATTCGATCATATGCGTCATCTCGTTTTCCACTGTACAGTCCAGCTTGATTCCTTCCTGAAAACAATCCGTCCCGGCCGGGTAGGGGCGGTCCATGACGGTCCATGACCAATTTATGGCTCAATTAGTGCAAAATTTGGGCCTTTCTTGGCATCTATGTAAAGTTCGTGTAATATGCAATCGATTACCGTTGGCAGAATTTTAAATAATATATTCGTTGGCTTGTACATTAAAAGAGAAGCGTCGGCAGTTTTGAGAAAATCGAAGCGCTAAGTATACGGTAAGGAAAATCGTCAAACTGTTTTTCAATTTTTTCGCCAAACCTTAAATACTGCCGACACTTCTTTTTTAATGTACAAGCTAACGAATATATTATTTAAAATTCTGCCAACGGTAATCGATTGCATTTTACACGAACTTTACATGGCTGCCGAGAAAGGCCCAAATTTTGCACTAATTGAGCCATAAATTGGCCATGGACCGTCATGGACCGTCCCGGCCCGGCCGGGACGGATTGTTTTCAGAGGGGAATCAAGCTGGACTGTATGTAAATTTCTTGTCCTCAATCCCCATTGTCTCTGCTTCATTATCCTATTCGCCTCTTTTTCGCCTCCTTTTTTCCATCCATTCCCTTCTCCTTCCCTCATCGCGAGTGGTCCTTTGGCCCTCCCATCGCTTCCTTTCCCCCCTCTGCATGAGCATTGGCCGAACCATCGAGATAATCGATCAAGGTATTACTCCCTGAGGATCCTACCGTATTCCATGATACCACACTTGAGGATTCTACCGTAACCCCAAAACCACCCTTCATTATCCCCACGAGTTCTCTTCTACCGTAATCTGCTCATTGCAGTTCACGAATCAGAAGAGGCTACTGTAGCATACTCGGAAGAAATGTCTGAAGCAACGGACATTGCCATACTCATTCTAATCATCGGAATGCTCGTCGTGGCACTCTATCACATGTACAACAAAACTGTGGTGAGGATTACGGTAGGGGTCCCATCTACCTACCTTTCGACCGGTCTACCTTTTGCGGCAGTGATAATGTAGGGAGGGTCACGGTAGTCTGGCAATAGGGTAATAGTACGGTAGGGGTCCTACTCAGTCATACTTGGTGGTTACGGTAGTCAAACTGTAGGAAGGATTACGGTAGAATGATGAGCGAGACCAATTATTGATTGGCCCTTGCAGAAAACGGAGACAGCTCTCGATGTGGCACTTAAGCTACAGGATGACCTCGATAGGGACGCAGCTGCAAAGGAGGCCAATGACAGAGATCGAGTGAAGGTACGGTAGGAGGGTACGGTAGAACGAGGAGTGATCGATAACTGAAATGGGGGCGATACCGTATCGGAAACCTTATATCGTAAACTGAATGACAGACGTAGAAAAGTACGGTACCAAATAAACTATCAATAACTTTGTATTTGAGGAAGCAAAGAATGTGCTTCGACTATTGGAGAAGTATGATAGAAAGAAGAGGAGAAAGTCAATGGAAGACACTTCGACTGAAATCAGCACTGAAGATAAGAAGGGAAAGAAGAAGAAGAAGAGAAACCCATTTGGAAGGGTGAGGGCAACAAAGATCAAAGATCAATCTGATGGTACTATTCAGGTTGTTCTATCGGTCACTGAGGGCGGCTACAAGATTCCGTGGGTCGAGGGAAACGGCAAATTGATCGAACTCGGACCCGGACTTGTCAAGAATATGCTCGCGTGAGGATTACGGTAGATTTGGGATACTGTAGGGCCTACTAATTTGTGAAAACTACTGTTTTGAATACGGTAGCGATACTGTAATGCAGAAATGAGTGAAGTAGGTTACGGTACATCTATAATGATGGATACGCGAAGGTTACTGTACTGTATAAGAGATACTGTATCGGTATCGTAAACAATCGATTTCAGGCCCTCTCAGGCGACGCCTCACCGCTGCGCGCCTCCGGAGCAGAGAAGAAGGGAGAAAGTGGTGAGGACACACTCTCTCAATTCTCCATGCTCTCTCACCCTGTCTAACTAGCTAGAGACCATGTGCAATTGGGAGAGTCATACAGATCAAACATCTAAATGGGTATTTGCAGGCCTAGTCGAGGAGGTCGACGTAGTAACAAGTCCACATCCACGTTTCGATAAAAGTTGAAACAAAGGAGCAAATTGCATGACCAAACACACTGAACATTGTTCTTTGCACACGATATTTCATTTTCAACTGAACATCGTGTAGAGAGAGAATTTATCGCTGTAAAAATCCTTCCTTGCACATTTTTTCGATCTTACTTTTAGAACCATTTTGAAATGGGAATTTACATCACGCAAACGTTACCTAACAAGCAGCACAACCTTACTGTGAGATCAAAAGGCTTCATAAATCAGAGGTCAATTTTAAGGGTCAATTTTTCTCCTCGAAAACATGTCTCGAGTAAACACACAAGGGTCAACTTCGAAAAATCTCTCGATTATCTCGATTCACAATGCTCTCTCTGTTTCTCTGACCGATGAAGGATAAGGCAAAATGAAGAGATCAGAACACTGTTGTCAGCTTCCACCGTCCGATTAGACGTGAGTGCCATCGATTTGTTTGACTGCTCCTTCCTAACCTTCGTCTCTTCATTTCCCACACACTCTCGCTGCTCTCTGACCGGCGAGAGAGCATGCGAAACGGAGAGACCGCCATGTTTGCCCAACGCACACCTTCCGACTCTCTCTCGTAGCCATGATCTCTCGCCGGTCAGTGGGGACGGAAGAGCAGGGGAAATAGAGAGAGTGCTCACGTTACTCTCCCTTCAGTAAAGGGAATGGCCGGGCAGCGAGGGTCATCTCTCTTGACTCATTCCTCTCCCCCTTGAAGGTTTCCCCTTTCCCAGCCTCGTTCTGTGCGTTGGTCCGATCGATCAACTGTACTATTACTCAGTTGAGTTTGAAATACGTCCTTTCTTCTTGTAGTTCACCGATTCATTCACATTTCTTTCACAGGTGAAATGAATTAAGAGTGAGACTTGTTCATTAACTTGTTAGAGAACCCTCGTGTTATAGCATGTGCAATTTTGACACAGCAGATCCATTGCTCCATTGTATCAGTTGTTATGAGTACACTGTTCTCTAATCGGCGGAATAGGATTTTTCACCTGTTTTGTTACATCACGTGCACTTTTCTGACGGACAGGACACGATTGGAACCGTTGTCATCATTCTTAGATATCAATCTGTCCTTTTCTCCCCTCAACACTTGTCACTTTCCATTGACTAAAAATTGCGTGTTCTGATCCCTTCGTGTGTTTTTCATTTCGACCTTCGAATCAATGATTTCTCTGCGCATTTTAAACCACTTTTCGCATACTTTCGGAACTTTTCAATTTTGTTTCTCGGAAAGGTCGCTCTCTCGCTTCTCTCTCTCGATATTGTAAAATGAAGAAACGGTATACTTATATTCTTTCAAGAGCACTGCTTTCTGCCCCATGTTCTGGGCTCAAATCCGATTCGGATCAAGAGTTTGCCCAATTAAAACTGCATTCCGCATACTTTTTACACTACACGATTGCCACGCGCGAGTGCACCCTTGCCTTCAATGGAACTATTTCACACTGGCACCCGTCCTGTCTTTCTCAACAATCCAACTTCTAGTAGTTTCATCAGATGAACCCTTTCGTCATATCCCATTTTATCGGTGTGCTCTCTCAATGTTACACGCTATCTCACTGTCTCTGGCCAGCGAGAGATGAGGATGAATGGAGAGAGTCATCCCTAGCTGATAATTTGATCGCTAGCGTTTCGCAAACACACTGATAAGGGGCTATCGGGATAAAAAGCCGGCTCGCTAATGTTTTCGAAAAATGCTAGCAACAAAGTTAACGCGTGAATTTTACGTGCTCGCTCACCTGTGTGATAGGTGATCTAATTGTATTTGAAATACGTTTGTCTATCAAATGAACACAGCCCCTCTGTTAGCTATTGCTCACCATTTCGTCCTCTCAAATTCGAAGAGGGTAAATGGTCTGTTCTTACTGCACAGTTCCACTTCTCAATTTGCGCTGTGTCTCTAACTTTTGCTAAAATTTTAAACGTGAATGTGCCTTTCGCTTATCGATCTCGTCTGTTTAAATCTTATTCTGATGACCACTGTTTGACCAATTCTGACGATTTGGTAGAAATTACGAGAACTCACCCACCTCTATTTTCCTGTGCTATTCTAATAATATTTTTGAATTGTTTTTACCGTTATTTAATCGAAATAGCAAAATTATTATTATTGTTATTTCCAGCCATGCGGTTGTTACTCGTTGCCCTTGTTCTGCCCTCCCTCGTGCTATGCTCCACAGTGGATACGCTGTTTGGAGAGATCGAGGGATTCGAGCACATCACCGAACAAGGTTCGCGCTAGTATTGCAAAGTCGTACACATCTTTATTCGAATGCTCTCTTACCGGCGATTGAGCATTCGAAATAATACACGAGCGCTCGAAATTTTTCTACAGAGAAATAGTAGAGATAATAGATTCAGATAATCATTCCAGGTATTCCCACGCATGTTTTCCTGGGCGTTCGTTACGGGCAAGCGCCCGACGTGCACGGACGATTCAAGGTCCGCTTTTTCGTCTCAAATTTTCTGATAATTTCTCTAATCAGAACTTCGTCTAAAATCGATGTTTTTTTAAATTAGAAAGCAGCATTTTTAGCCCAATTTTTCATATCGAAAATATGTAGGTTGATTCAGAAACCGGAAATGGTCGAAAAGTGGTTGCCCTTCACCCACTCGGCCAAGCACTTTGGCGCCGCATGCATCCCTTTCACCGAGACGTTCCTCATTCCGGTGAGTTGATCTTTGATCTGTGATCTCTTGTCAAGTGAACTGATCTTTGATCTCTGTCCACATCCTTGATAACGTCGTGAACTTCAGGACGAAAACTACTCGGAGGACTGTCTCTTCATGAACATTATCACTCCGACACTGTCGGTGAGGATTAGGGCTATCAGAATGAAGAATCTGTGTAATTCATCTGTCCGTTATCTATCCGAGCACTGAAAAAAAAATCTTCATACGCCTCAATGAAGATTCTTCCTATTACAAAAGCTCTCTAGCAGATCAATCGATTATGGTTTATGATCATCAAAACGATTAATTTACCCAGGGCAAGGACCTGCCCGTGTTCGTTTTCATCCACGGAGGAGGATACGAGATCGGAGCAAGCAACCATTATGGGTGCGGTAAATTAGACTCTGATGATAAGTGATAAACCGCCGTGATAAATCAAGCGATGATTTCTTATAGAAAAATGAAGAAATTTTGGGCATTCCTATTACTAGATAGATAGGTATAACATTCTTGAAATTATTCAGTTACAAGCGTCTCGCCGAACGCGTCGCTGCTGAAGGAATCGTCGTAGTTACGATAAATTATCGATTGGGACCATTCGGTTTGGTCTTTGATCTTCTATCTTTTGCATCTTTACCCAGACTTCACTAATTTTCTTGCCCAGCAAGCTGCTTAATTGTATGGGCGAACGAAACTAAGCAAAAAATATAGGGAAGCGATGATATGGTAAAGGCATCATCCTCTTGCAGGTTTCTTCTCCCTCGGCGACTCCATCTCTCCGGGCAATATGGGACTGTGGGATCAGACACTCGCTCTGAGGTTCCTGCATGAGGTATTCATTCATGACTTTTTACGTTTTGGGACATGATATCTCGAGAATTTTTTGCAATTCATTACAAATCCTCATTCGACGGTTCCTAATCGTCGCCTTTCCCAGGTCCTCCCATCCTTCGGCGGTGACTCGTCCCGCATAACTGTTGGTGGTCACTCGGCAGGATCCTGCTCAGCTTCAGCCCTTCAGTTCTCGCCCCATTCAAACAGTGAGTGGTATAGTTCGAAATAGGGGGTTCTTCTCTTCATCTCTTACAATCTCGCATCGGTGAGAAAATGAGAGTGAAGGAGATGGAGAAATGAAGAAAACACAGTAGCAATTGTACAAGATCAGATGATGCTGAGAAATACAAAAAAGTGTATTTTTTTCCTTTCAGCCCTCTTCTCGCAAGCTATCCTCATGTCGGGCAGCACTCTCTCCGAGTTCGCCCTCTCGCAATCGGTAGTGGAGGAGAGCAAGTGCGGTTTCTCATTTTTCAGGCCTATCCATTTCAAAACAAAAAAAACAATAACAAAAACATCAAAACAACCTCAGGAAGCTCGCGGAGGAGCTCAACTGCCTGGGCAAATCGACGACGAAGACGCTCGATTGTCTGCAGGAGCGATCGGCGCACGAGATCATCCAAGCCGTCGACAAGATTGTAGGTTGTTTTGATGTTTTTGTTGATGTTTTGTTTTGACAACATGACAAAACATTGCTGCAGGGCACGACGCGCCGCCACACCAACATTCTCAAGTTCCATCCGCGGTTCGATGGTAAGTGGGATTATTTCCCATTCCACACATAGTTGATCTTTGACGAACGTTCGAGGGGTCGGAGAAAGGAAGAGACCGAGAGGAGGCGGTAGATCAAGTGTCCTCCCCCCTTCCTTCCCCTGCCTCTTTCCCAGACAATCTCTTGATTGCTTAGGGGGGATGGAGAATGATAGGAAAAAAATTGAAAAAAAAACAGTTCGATTGCAGGCGAGTTCTTCCCTCACGCGATCGAAAGACTGGCGAAGGAATCTCCCAGGAAGAGGACGCTGTCGGGAGCGACGGATCAAGAAAGCGCTATCTTTGGTATGTTTTTCGATTGAATATCCCTTTTGCACAATTCTTCAAATTGGCTCTGAAGGAACCCTTGTTAGCGTATCATCCAAAGATAAATTAAAGCTAAGTTCAGACACAGTTAGGCAAGGTGACAATAAGCCAATGACTTCCCTAATCCTCCTCTTTTCAGTGCTCTTCGAAGAGCTGTCCTTCCTCACCGGCCTTGCTCTGTCCAAACCCGACAGGGCCACCTACTCGAGAGAGAATCTCATCGACTTCATCGAGACTGTCGTTGTCACGGATAAGGTACGCATAATATGATCCTTTGTCCTGATCGAATACGTTTCTGGGCAATCTCGTTGGATCATACTAAATATTATTGATGGCTTTTGCGAACATGCAATTGACTTTTGACCGAAACTTTTTAAAATTTGATGAGTTCCACGTTTTTTGGAGCGTTTTTTGCATTTAAAATGATCAGGAGCATCACGATTCGGCCTCGGCTTTCCGTCGTCATCTCATCGATTTCTACGTCGAGAAGGACGAGAAGAAAGGAGATGCGCAGTTCTATCTGCAAAGATTTTCCGATGTTAGTTGAGCTCATTGAATTAAAATAATTCTCTCCTCTCTCATTCTCTCACTAGACGGAGACACGATTCTATCCTTTGCTGTTATAGATCATGCGCTGAAACGCGTATCCGGCTGCATGACAATGTTTTCGCATTGTTACACCAAGAATCCAGAAATTGCTGAAATATTTCAGTTGGCCTCCGACCTACAGTTCCTCATTCCGCTCTACCACGAGATCCATATCAAACTGGCCAATAATTGGCCTACGTTCCTCTACATTCTACAGCACTCAGCCAAGGACTCGCCCAGGGATGAATTGCCTGTGAATGGTAGGTAGACCTAGCTAAAACTTGTATTCTAATGTACATTCTAAAGCGATATGTATCTGAAAGCCATTCTTCAAATTTGTTCATGAAAAGAAAGATCGCACGATCAAAAAATTTCGAAACAAGGAAACGACGCAACGTTAATTTCACTTACAGGAGCATTCCACGGCGACGAGATGGCTCACTTTACTGACAGCAACGGATTCTACCCCGTGAAGGTCAGAATCTCTTTTCACTTTTGATTTTTTTTAAAATTTGAAGACAAATGGATCGTCTACGGCTAATGTAACAATGAAAAACGAAAAAAAATATTTCAGGAAGGAGATGACGAATTCGAGTCGTTCGGTGTCAACTTTGCTACGGCGCTCGTAAACTTCATCAAGAATGGGTACGTCATTCAGATTCTTTTTTTCGGTGAATTGAGTTTTAAAATGGGTTTTACTATCAGGAATCTCTTTTTTACAGTGACCCGTCGTCTGCTGCTTTTTCGTGGCCGCCCGTCACCAAGGAGCGTCCCTTCCAACACGCATCGATCACTGCGAACATGACTTTGAAGTGAGTATGAATCTGAATGAGCACAAGCTAAACTTGGAAATAACTAGAGGTATCGTCATTCCCGAAAATATGATATCATCGCTAGTGTTGTACTCTTCAAAATAGATAGGTGAATTGTGCAAAGATTCGATCTAGAAACTTTCAACATAATTTTTTTTCAGGAAAGAAGCGTATCGCTCTGACGCCGCTCGTCTCTGGCTTGAGTCCGTCCCTCAATCAGTGTCGGGAGAACTGCTGAGGAAGACGAGATTGCCCGGAGCCGAGGCACTCATTGTTCACACTGAATTGTAGATCACACACGATAGTTTACGGCGCCCCGCATCGCACACTCTACTGTGCTGCCTTGTAGATATCATTCATCCATATTTATTCATAAACCGATCGATCTTATGTACCGAGTACGCTCCTTCAAATTATTAAAATTATTACTTATCAATACGGTGCCCCTTGTAAATCTCAGCGATAAAGTGTGCTCACAACTGACAGAACATACATTTCGATAATCACAGTTACATCGAATCGTTCGCGCATTTCGATTGAATGTAACATGTTCAGTAAACTATTTGAGATAATCACGAAAAGTATGCAAAGTTTATGTTCCAAAGCTTATAAGAAATTCGATGCAAGGTCAGTCGATTCACACCGTCTATCGTGCGTTTCAAATGCTCAGCAAACTCAATGTGCTCGTTAGCGTATTGATTGTCTGGGAGAGAGAGGAAGGGAAGAGGTAGGGGGGAGGAGAGCAGGTAGATCACTAGCCTCCTCCCGGCCTCTTCCTCCCTCATCCCTCCACTCAGTTCGTCAAAGGTCAGCTACGCGTGGAATGGGAAATTATCTCACGATAGAGAGAGAGAAGAGAGAGAGAGGAGAGAAATGTAGCGCTTATCAGTTGCATCGACTGGCAAAGATAAGAGTAACGATCACCATTCGACTGAATGATATTGGATATGAATGTCATTTAGTGTCTTTATCACTGGCGCGAATGTGTGAATTAGTTTAAAGAAGGCTTCCCACGAATCGAGGGAGAAATCTCCCACGCGGAAGAACCCGCTTTGCAGCGGTATTACGGTAGTTTTCTCTGGCATTTTGCCAAAAATTTTCCACTTTTCGCTTTTTGTTAATTTTTCACGTTTATTCATTGTGTTAACATCGGTGCTGTAGTTTTCATGTATTATTATGCGTTTTCAGTCGCTACAGTTAGGCCGTACCCTTAGGATATGTTTTGATGACGGCTGAACCTCTATATTGGCGAAAAATCACTGTCGAACAAAAGTGCACTGATTTTCCAACTTATTGCTCTCTTTTTATTGTTCCCAGCTGTTTCCAGTGCATTATCCTGTTTGTAATTAGTACAGCTTCTTGAAACATAATGCGTATTTTGTGAAATTTAGTGTTATAGCCCAATAATAGGATATTTCTCGTTCGTGTTCACTATTTCGAGTTGCCCACACTTTACGCCGACGTTACTCTCGTGATACTGTGAATATTTATCGACTTTTGGTTCCAATTGTCCTGCTTGCAGCTATGGCGACCGGTGACCGATTCACCGACCGTTCCTGCGCGATGTTGACCAGTGGATGGAGCAGTTGTATGAGTGCAAGCAGCTCTCCGAGCAGCAAGTCAAGATTTGAAAAGGTTCGCTTACTATTCAAGCCGCCCCGAATTATTAACCTGTGCTTGTTTTCATCGTTTCCGCATTCATAGTTTGTTTTTCTGTGTAATTTTTGTTTCCAGATCACTAGAGATATCGGCACAGTGCTAGGAATATGCTTTTATCACGATTGAGCTTATTGCTAAAAAAACCAGCAAAGTTTCCAGACCTCGTCCGCTTCACGACGATTCCAATCTTCTTGGGTGAATCTAGTCAGGTGAATATAACTTCCTTCTTTTTTTCTTGAGGGTGGGTTTCTCTTATTTGTTTACGGAGTGCGTCTCGTGGTCAAGCACGATAAATATCCAACTGCTCATCTGACACGACTGAATATCAGGGCCGACGCGGACTCGAATCGAATCTTCGTCAAGCAAGATCGATGTCGAGAAGCAATTCACCGATGAACAAGTGCAGAAACTGCTTTCGCAGCTAACGGGAATGGAATTGCAGGACAAAGTGTTCAGGTTTGATATTTAACATTGGTTTACAAGGTGAGAATCAAATGAATCTCATTTCTCGTAAATCGTGAGTTAGGTTATCGGTTTGGCGCTCTCTATTGGGTTTTACTCTCTATTGGGAATAAAAAAAAGTATTTCGGAGGTGGCGTCTCTGTTGATGTTGCAATACTTATTGATCCCTCTTGCAGCCGTGCTCAATTTAAGTGAAACACTACAGTAATACTTTATTGTCGATTGCGCGTTGGTTAAATAATTATAATTTGCAGCCGTGCTAATTACCGTGTACGAGGGCGAGAACGCCGTGTCGTCGGAGGTTCGCAACGCGGTCGAGAAGCTCGCCGAGTGCCAAGACCAGCTGATACTAGGAAACGGTAGGCACTTATCGATTGATTGCCTTGATGAGCGACCCCTCCAACTTTGGAGTGTACCCCCGCGATCGGAACCACAGTCAGACCCTGTACCTCCCCCCCCCTCCCCCGAAAAACCTGGCATTGGAGGGTCACTCATCACCGATTTAACGACAACTGATATGTGGTACGGTAGACGCAATATTGCTTGGTTGCCATTGCAGGAGCGCCAGCTTCGTTCACAATCGACGTCCTCTCGACACCATTCGCTGCCCCTTTCCGCCCGTCTTCTCCCTCCTGCCTCAAATCATCCCGCCCGATTCTCTCCTCCGTTTGAATAGGTTTTAACCTTTATCTTTATTTTTAAATTTAAAAATAGAGTAGTCTGTATCCACATTGTCTCCCCTTTTCTCTCCGCACACTTTATGATAGGAAAGTTACAGTTTGTAATAGAGTACCCCCTTCCTTTCTGCCCCCTCTTTCGCATTCTAAATTCCACGGTTTTCGCCCATTCCAACGTTCGTCGTATCGTCGTGTCCTCTTGTAATCTTCCTTCTTTAAATTATGTCTTCTGTGTTAATGGTTTGAGGAGGGCGCGAGGTTGCTGGCTGTACGGTAGCATCAACCGAGCCCGTGCGTCCACCTCTCGACCCGACACCCACACATTCCTCATTTGATACGCGCTCTTGTCCGAAAATTAACTATGTTGCAATGGTTTCTCGCTGATAAATTAAGTGATAAATTGCTTCTTTTTATGATTTGCATAAGTTGGGATACATTGAATGATTGTGTATGGCAAGATGAGAATGCCATTGTTAGATAGGAAATGGTGATGATTCTGAAAGTTGGCGGACAATCAAAGAAGATGACTCGAGGAATAAGTTAGGGTTTGCAACATCAATGAAACCCGTCGCGGTCGAAACACACGCACTCTCTTGCCTTGTGTAGACTCTAGATGAACAGACCCGCAACTGTCATGTTAGCCTAGTGGTGAACGCAGTTGAATTGAGAACGTAAGGTTGGTGGTTCGACTCCCCACCAGTGCATTTTATCTCTTGCCAACTTCTCTTTTCGCCCATCGCTCTCCATTAATCAATATCATCTCCACTAATACAGTATACCCTGATGCTGCCTGCTTTTTCCGATAAACTTCAAAAATTCGTAGCGGGCTTCAATGGCCTCTGTGACACTTCGCATAAACTGATTTCTGGTCGTGTGACCATCCCCTATCATTCCGCGTTGCCAGTTTATGTGACCAAATATTCGTGGGAAGCCTTCTTTAAATCTCAATTCAACGCTGATTTCTCTCTTTATTTGAATTTCATCTTCGTCCTAGCACAATTTTCTTGATTTTAGCATGTTATTGTTATTGCCTTTATTTCTTCCCTCGCTCGCGCTTTCCTCGATTGTTTCCACACCCTTTGGAGAGATCGTCGGATTCGAGCACTTCACGGAGAAAGGTGAACCATTTTCCAATTAATTTCCATAATGTTAGAAAGCGTTTCGCGCAAACATGGATGTGATTCCACCCAAACAATGAATTATTTAGGTATTCCAACCCAAATCTTCCTTGGCATTCGCTATGGACAAGCGACGAATGGCAGCAGGAGATTTGAGGTTTTATATTTGCTTCATAAATGCAGATTCAGGTTGAAAAGGTATATGGGATCACACTTAGCGTGTTCAGAAATAAATTACGAATTGTTTCAGAAGCCCGAAATGGTGGACAGCTGGGCCCCGGGACGCATTTCTGCTAAGAGGTTTGGAGATTCGTGCAACTCGTTCACTGCGTCCCATGTTCCTGTGAGTTGTTCTCGGATTTGAATTCGGGATGGTTTTCACAATGGTCTCTCTATTTCTCTCTGTTTTTAACCTAAAAGAGAGGCGAGAAGTAAGACGAGTGAATGAAAACCTTCGCTTGCCAAGTCGAAATGTCTGATCATCGACAATATGCCATCGTTGTCGACAATGCAATTCAGGGCACGACTTACTCGGAAGACTGCCTCTTCATCAACATTATCACGCCGAAAATAGGGGTAGGCAAAATCATTTTTCGTTTTCAAGAGTTCAATTTCAGAAACCGAATCTTCCTGTATTTTTCTATATTCACGGAGGCTTCTTCGAGGCTGGATCGAGCACGTATTTCGGGTCAGTAAAGGGATAATTCTCCGTCCATCCTCACCAATAAACATCGCTATTTTCATCAGCACCGCAGTGCAACGTAATCGTTCTTTCAGATACAAAACGCTAGCTGAGAAAGTTGCATCTGAAGGCATCGTCGTGGTCACGATCAACTATCGCTTGGGGCCATTCGGTCAGACTTTTGCGTCACTTAAAATGTCTCAGCCATACATCTCCTATAGGTTTCCTCTCGCTCGGCGATTCATCAGCACCGGGCAATTTGGGACTGTGGGACCAGACGATGGCTCTGCGGTTCGCTCGCGTGGTTCGAATAGAGTTTTGTAGAGTTCGAAATACGGGTAATCATCTCTTCATTTCACCCACTCTCTCACCGGCCATACAGGCGAGAGAGTATGCACAATAGAGAGACGATTACCGAACATTTCGAGCTTTGGTTGTTGTGAATGAACATATGCACTTGAAATATCTGGGCTCACTCACAATCAGTAGAAGACTGATATTTGAGAATTCCATCTTTTCAGCTCCTGCCCTCCTTCGGCGGTGACATTAACCGAATCACTGTGGGAGGACACTCGGCTGGATCGGCTTCTGCATCGGCGCTACAGTTCTCGCCCCACTCGAATAGTCAGTTGCAATTTTGGCATTTCTTCGATTTCCGGCCCAGCCTTCTCTCGTATTTCCCACCCTACCATTTTCACCTGTGCCAGAAATCGAAAGTGTCATAATTTCTCAACTTGTTTGCTCTTTAGTGCAACAGTATATGGCCGATTCTGTTCATTATTTTTTCTAGATAGGACCGGATTCATTTCAGCCCTCTTCTCTCAATCGATTCTTCTCTCGGGCAGTTCTCTGGCCGAGTTTGCACAGTCCGAAATGGTCGTGGAGGAAAGCAAGTGAGACTTTAAAGAAGGAGTGGCACGAATATCTGGCTAGCTGAGTTCTCAATGTCAGATGATGTGGCATGAGCACCCCATAACGCTTTCGAAAGTCCCATGTTTTCAATTTTCGTTTAAACCGAGATATACTCGATTGGCTGATTGCCAAGTCACCCTGAAGCGCAGGCAACGAGCTAGAGAGCATGCAAAATGAGGAGAGCGCTCCGCCTCACTTTGCATATCGGCGCGATTCGTGCCTCTCCTTCTTTAAAGAAGGCGTCCCACAAACCGCGCTGGCAACTATGCAAAGTGGGGCATGAGAGGGCGCGCTCTCCTCATTTTGTATAGTCTCTCGCTCGTTGCCTACTTTTCAGGGTCATTTGGCACGCAGCCAAATGCTCATATCTCAGTTCAAACGAAATTGAAAACATGAGAGTTTCGAAAGTGCTATCGGGTAGCCACCACCCAACATCTCGCATCGAGAACTCAGTTAGCCAGATATTCGTGGGACACCACCTCTAATCCTATCTACGTCTTTTCCCTTCTTATAAATATAATACGTAAAAGTAGCGTTGTCACAACTATGAATCAGAATCAGAAAACGAATGAATCACTCACTTCATCTTTCATCTTTGTTGAGAGAGCTCCTGCGCGAGTTCGGTTGTCCCGTAACCTCACCTCAGCTCGGTCTCGACTGCCTCCGACAGAGAACCCCCGAAGAGATCATCGAAGCCGTGGAGATGATTGTAAGCAAAACAATAAGACTGATCAAAACAATAACAACATATTCCCAGGGCACCTCTCGCCGTCATCCTAACGTCGTCAAGTACAACCCACGAATTGATGGTGATTATCATTTCAATATTATTGACCAATCACATGATTCTGGGGCTGCGATAGACTAAGAGAAGACAATATCCCATTAATTAGTTCGTTTCCTCGTATATTTCTCGTTTCCTAATGTTATCACGTATCTGTGCTTACTCAGGCGTCTTCTTCCCTGTCCCCATCACTGAAATGTCCAAGAGTGCACCGAAGAAGCGAGTACTGGCGGGCGCAACGGATCAGGAGAGCGCGTTGTTCGGTAAGTGTAATTGTTTATTCAAGATCAGCAAATAAGGTCATACAATGCTGATTTTTTTATCTTTACTTTGTTTTATATGAAACCGACCAGAATCTTTGTAAATAATCAGAAGCTAAGCGTGATTAGACCATAAAGATGATAACGTTTAAAAAATTGGCTTTCGATAGAATGTAATCGTCCGAGTGCAAATAATCAAGATTCTTTTGCAGTAATGAACGATCAAATGGCGTGGATTGCAGCCATTGCTCTGAGTAAGGAGGAACAAGAATCCTTCTCGAGGGAGGACCTGATGGACTTTATCGAGAGGGTTGTGGTGACGAATGAGGTGAGCGATAGGGCTGTTCGAAGAATACGCCTCACTCATGCATCTGATCTCTTGCCTTTCAGACCGATACCAGAATAGGTGGAATATTTCAAAAAGGAGTGAATCCATCCCCTGGATGAAACCTATCCGGTGTTTGTATTCGTCCCCCTCTCGATTTTTATATTTCGGCCGGTGTTGTGCGGCAGAAAACTAAATTTGAAATCACATGTCTTTTCTAGGAGCACGGATCGTCAGCTCGCGCTTTCCGTCAACTGCTCGTTGATTTTTACGCGGGCTTCGATGAGGGACAAGACTCGACGTTTTACCTTCAGAGATACAGTGATGTGGGTGATGTATGGTTGAATGATACATACGGAAGCTTCTACTTGCAATACAATAGCTCACCGGTCACCGGTTTTTACCCGTTTCGATCTCTTTCACCAAAACCTTAGACGCAAGGTCCACTCTTGATGCCTGGAGGAAGCTTATCCAGGGTTGCCCCCCCCTCCTCCTCGATGAAATGACATAATCAAATTGATCATTCAGTTGAACTCCGATCTGCAATTCCTTATCCCACTCTATCAAGAAGTCCGACTAAATGTGCGCAACAATTGGCCAACTTTCCTCTACGTTCTACAGCACAATACGAGGAGCTTCCCGAGAGAGGCTTTCGCGGTCCAAGGTAAAGACTTTACCGAAGTAAATAACAACAACGACAACGACAACAACAAAAACAACAACAAGTGAATATCAAAACAATAACAACAACAAATCTAGGGACCACCATCGATTATGCAAATCATAGAATCATGACCCATTTACTATTTCAGTTTACTAAACAGACGTATAGAATCATTTTTTGTGAAGGGAATACCTACTTTAAGTCAACGGGTTTCAAGATAATTACAATTTAAGAAAAATCTGTTTTTCAAAAACGAGAGACAACAAACTTCAAAGCGCTCTAGATTGCGATCAAGGAGAGGGCCGCGACTTTTGACACTTTCCAGTGATAGACTAAGGTTATAGGCATGACATATCCAAAAATTAGCCAATTCTGTAGGCGTCCACGTGTTTTATAAGAGATCAAAGATCACTTCCATACTCAAACTTTGACACTATGCAAATTTCGTGGACGTCTACAGAATTGTCTAATTTTCGGATATGATATGCCCATAACCTTAGTCTATCACTGTAAACTGTCAAAAGTCGCGGCCCTCTCCATTAAACGAAGTTAGAGAGCTTCAAACAGTGTATTTTCATTTCGTGACGTCATTTTTCAGATATTTTTGTTTATAAAAAGCGTGGACGCCTACAGAATTTGCTAATTTTCTCAGCAAAGTTAGGTCACATGGTGTACTAAACGCCTGTGAAATCAGAACCCGCGGCCTTTTCCTCCCCTTTGCATAAATTGACATCGCGTGCGTGCACAATAAAAAAAAAGAGATGGTGGTCCCTACAACAAATCATAGGAATGTATCACGGCGACGAGTTGGAGCACTTCACAGACTCGTACGTGCTGCATCCACTCAAGGTCAATTTTCACGCTCCTCGAATTCGGGTCGCTATTCCTGTATTTCGCACACATTTTCAAGGGAGGTGTCTACAGCACGATGAAAAAAAAAGAAAATAAAGAATTCGAAAGATCGCTCAGAAATAATAGCAAATTTCAGCCATCCGAACGAGATGACCACACATTCGGCAAACATTTCGTAACGTCCATGGTCAACTTCATCAAGAATGGGTACGTTTCAAACTCCGAGATCATTCGAAGTCCTTCTTCGCTATTTTACAGTGATCCTTCCTCCCCTTCCTTTTCGTGGCTTCCAATCAGCAAGGCACGGCCCTTTCAGCACGCTTCACTTGCAGTCGACATGATCTTCAAGTTAGCTAAGAAACTTTTTCTTTTGCCTTTTTCCAATTTTGAATTTTGATGTCATTTGAATCTTGAAATTGAGGAGCAACGCGTATCGCTCTGATGCTCTCCGTCTCTGGTTGGATACCATTCCTCAATCGATCTCGAGAGATCTTCTGAGAACAACAAGATTACCAGGAACTGAAGGTCTGATCGTTCACACTGAATTGTAGATAACATTTGTTTGTGCTTGTTTTGATAGCAATTTATTCGTTTAAGAATTTCAATAAATTGTAATACTTACATACCCCGAAAAGTCATGGGATACAAAAATAAAAATAAAACCAGTACATACAAATCAATAAATGAGATCGGTCAGCCTACTCGCTATAAACATATCTGGATATTATTCACAAAATTAGGATACGATGGCAAATCGGTAACAGTCGTTGACCATCTCGTCGGCTCTTCTGATCAGAGAATCTCGCGCCTTTGCTCCACTGCCACTCAAAAGTTCACATTATTGTTCAACAAATTCCATCACATCTTTCACAAATTGTGCATTCTTTTCGAAGAATAATTCGGCAAACTTCGATAAATATATCGTCGCTCTTTATTTTTTATGGTTTTGCAGACATTTTATTAATTTCTCAATCTACCGTACCCTGCAACCTACAGTACCTGGATGAATTGAGAAATCGAAAGAGCGCGAGTTCGATGCGGCCGACTGCAAGTTTGAAGCGGACATCGTCAGCGCGTAGAATAGTCGACTCAAGAAGAACCGAGATCTGCAAAGGAGCGACCGTACTGATTGTATGTTCAATTTGCCGGATACGGCACCCTACAGTATCCTGCAGCTCCCATACCTACAGAAAGTGCAATGTTCTTCTACAATTTCACTAGAATATTTCCAAAGTGATGAATGCGAGTTGTGATTATATAGAAAAATTTCAAAGTGGTAAAAATACTCGTTTTCGTACTCACAGCAATGATCTTCCTCATGTACATTCTTGCGACTGAAAGTGGAAGAACGCTGAGATCGCCGACGATTTCGCGCTTTCTGAAAGATCGAATAATTATACTTATCCAATGAGAATTTACTTTCACCTCTCAATTACCGTTATCCGATGACAATGTTACCTCATCGCCAGTTCAATCCTTCTCCTCACTGCTTCTGCCAATAACTTCTTCGAGAAGGCACTTGCGCCAGTGCGAGTGAAGACGTCGAGTAGGACCACGGACTGGAATGTTTATAAGAATGTTGGAAACTTTCTGATATTTATATCGTGGTCATCACACTGTCCAACTTTATCCTCCCCATCGTTCGAAACCGTTAAAAGCTTTTCCAGACCTATTTTTCGGTTACCTTGCCACACAATAACGTTGTATCCTACCGTATTTAACCCCTTTAGCAATATGTTTATAACAATCATTGACAAAAAGGATTTCTAAATGCCCAAGATATGATGACATATGTACCTCCTGCTCCTTCGGTCTGCATCCTCCTCCGTTGTCATGGTGCGCGTCTCTCTCCTTTCCACAGCGGAAACAGAATGACGCACCGCACACGCACGTCATGTGGTCGCAGCTGAAAGCAATTAATATTAATCATGAGAATAATTATAATAATGATAATAATAATAATAATAATAATGAGAATAATATTAATAATAGTTTATGACGTGATCAAAGTAAATCACATTTGAGAAGTACGGCTGTGTACATGAAAAAATGGAAAATCATCAATGAACAAAATGCAACCTTCACGAATATTGCGAAACCAAGACTTATGACCGTATACTGTACAATCAGTTGATCATGAACTCACCCCGCGGATCTCTGCAAAGGCGTTTCACAAGCGGGACAGCGAACCAACTCGTTCACCACATTCGAAGAGGCCATATCGCCCAGGATTGTGTCCATGCCTGCATGGAATCGAATACTGATGCCATGAAGGATGATCTTTATTTCTCGTGTTTGTGATTGATGATAGAAAAGGAAAAAAAAGAATAAGACAATTGCTTGGAGACAGTGATAGGCTAGTTTTAACTCTTGTATCCCTCACCATTCTTCTTGAGATACGCATTGTACTGCTCGGCCTTGTCACAGGGGAGCGAACCGTGAAAGAGTGAGGAGCAGAGACCGCACAGTAGAGCGCCACAGGAGCACGAGTCGGATTTCCCCCTGCAATTCGATTTATTATTTATCAGAATTATGAGCACTTTAATCTCGTCAAGATATTCCAATTATTTCATGATTTTTCATGGCACATCGACGTTGAAGAAGACATGTGGAATATCGGTATCTAGAGTGCACGGTAGTTCAGTGTTTGTGTACATATTTCAGAAAAGAAAACAAGTATTTGTCACCCGCTGTAATCGACGGTCCATCGGCATTGAGGACAACGACGAGCCTTTCCCTTGCGAATGCGGGCGTCCTAAAATATTTAATCAATAAAAATACAAAATCAAGAATTGTTTACAAAAAAATAAATAAAAGGAACCTGAATGGAGGCGATAAAGAAGGTAAAGGATTCCTCGGAGAAGAACCGTCTGGCAGAAGTCTTCGAGAGAACGGCAGAGCATTGGGGATCCTGCAATAATTATGATAATTTGTTTCATATATTTTTACAGCATTGAATTATCGTTGAAACGACTGAACAAACATTCCTTACCATACATCCCACTTCATCTCCTCCCATGTCGATGCAGACTTGCGATTGTCGCACCCAACAGTCGGCACAGAAGTGATGACCACAGTCGAGGGCGAAGGGACGGGACTGGAATGATTGAATGATTGACTCATCATTTTGTACACTCTCTACATATTCTTGCAGGCGAGATTGTACAAAATTAATGAAATCCATGATTGATAATTTGAAAATCTTTTCATTGTAGTCATAATAATAAAAAAAGAGATATGTTGGTCTATCACCAGATGAGCGCGATAGGGTGTAATGAAGAAAAGGTGACAAACGTGCTCCGAGAAGTGCTCGCAACAGATGGGACACAATCCGTCGACCTCTTGGACTGACAAGTGCTCATTGACGGAAAGTCGGCGATCGGGCTGAGGAATGATGACGAAGTCGTCCTGGAATTTAATCATTTTAAAATCAGTTTAAGGTTTCAAGATTCCCTAGAACGACCGAGAAAGTATGATAAGGTTACCTCCTCCTCATCCTCGACAGTTTCCATCTCGGGGAAGGCAATCTTCACTTTGGTGGGCTCGTCGACGAATCTCTCCTTGTAAGAGCGCTTCCTGCCACGCTTCTGAGGCTTCTGCTAATTGTTTGTTTATTTAATTATATCTTTTTCCAAATTAATTGGTAGGGAAACAAGAATGAATGGCGCACCTTCTCCACAACACAGTCCATCAGCGTCATCTCTCCTGGTGACTCTCCCTGTTCCTCCCACTCGACAGTCTCCTCCTGTTCTTCCTCCTGTCCGTAGTACTCCCGGAGTTCCTTCCTTACAATAGTTCGCTTCTCCATCGCGCGTTCCCGATGGGTCGGATCGTACGCCCACCAGTGATTGTACTTGGGACTGCAAATAGGAGTGATGAGGAGAAGCGGTAGATCGGCCTTTGTTTTCATCCCGGGCAGCATCACCTGCATTGGCGGCCCTTCATAAACTTCCACCATCTCATGTAACGCGGCCTGGAATTGGTCATACCGTTTTTCCCCGGATATGCCTCAATCAGCCGCATACAATGCTCAATTTTTCGCGCCAATTAATTCTGAAAAACCCGTGGCTAAGAATCATAATGCACATCTAGCACAATTCGATTGCTATGTTGCTCGACGGGTCGAAGAAAGTGCAGACACACTGCGATAAGTTATAGTTCTCAACCAACTCACATATTATGAAGATGAACGGGCTTCTTGTCGTGGACCATCTTGATCACATTGTAGCGGACATGCGCTTTCTGATGAACATTCTATTTATTGTTCTTTCGCACTGCTTTCCCGGAACACAACCATGTGTGATCAGAACGTGTACGGAAGAGTGAGGAGAAAGTGTACGGAATGAAGAGGTACTCCTAATCACAAACTGAAATATTGTACCTGGAATCGAGTATCCTTGTCGAACGGTAGATTGGTGGTGGGCACGGGGTTGAGGGCCAGGATGTCAATGTTCTTCCTCTTCTTCTCATCACTGAAAAATAATATTCTAGACACGTCAAAAACAAAGAAGTCCCGGATCCTGCATATATAGATTGTGCAGTAGACTCATTACTGTTTTTGTAACTGTGCAGCCCCGTTCTCAGAGACAAAGAAGGCAACTCACTGATCTAGAGTGATGAGAGTAGCGTGCTTGCGTACTCGATGCTTCACTTTGCCATTTCGAAGGACGTCGTGGTATTGCTCACTGAATCAACTCTTTTTACATTTTTTGTCATTTTTGAATGACATAGATCCCTCACACTCATCGAATTACAATATTTTCATCACAACAGATACCTTGCTTCTCTGGAAAATCAAGCAGGGAGGAAATTGCAGATGATCTAATAAAATTCGAACGTACGTCGGCAGTTCCTCCACTTGGCTCACACCGTATCTCCATCCCCACGGTGGTCTCTGTAGGATGGGAAGTTGTCCATTGGTACTCATAATATGGACGGAAGCAGAGACTCGAAGGGAGCGGGAGGGGTCCTAAACGATTGAATCATCACAATTCAGATATCCTCATTTTCCTAGAGTTACAAGTGCTGAACGGGCTTCCTTGAAACAGACGTAAGAGATGAGGAATATTAACGAGTCAAACCAAAGGGTCAGTCCGACTCAATTTCGACTAGTCCTGAGACTGCTCTTGCAATAATACATTTCTCCCATTCTCCTTTGTGCATCTTGATCATACTTGAAAATGAGTAGTTCTTCTCACCTGCACCCTCTCAATCTCGTTCTCAAACATATCCGGGACCATCCATCTCTTTCTCTTGCTCATCGAATACGGAATATTGTACTCGTGCGCACCGAAGGGATCTTCGCGGAAGAGCGCGTCCGTGCGGAACTCCCGAAGACGCTTCAAATACATTGATATTTGTCAAGCACGATTCAGATGGCGAGACCAGTCATACAAACTGACAAGAGCCTTTTACATAAAAATAACAAAAAAAAACATTAACAAATTTTAAAAGGCGTACAGAAGCATTGCTTACTTTCTCCCACTGCCAATTACCGTCGTGATAACCGGCGAAGCGAATGAACGAATCCTCCTCCTTCACCACCTGAACGCTCGCTTATCACTGCCATTTTGAATGTTAGGAAGTCGAAACTTTAGTATGTGCAAGTCGGGTGTCAGATTTAGTAAAAATAAAAAAGGTTAAAAACGAGCTGAAGAATTAACATTGCATACCTTCATTAGCAGAGACGGACCGACCAGGCGGAAGTGCGCCCGGCGATCGCCCTTCTTGCACTTCATTCTGAATAACATTTTTACTAGCAAGATATATTATATACGGAAAATGGTCGTTGGAAATAACAGAAAAAGCACGATAAATTCAGAGAGGAACGCGAAGAATTTCTATTTATAAAGTTAAACGGAAAAGGGAAAGAGGCCCAGTCCAGAAGTGTTGCTAGTGGCTACCGACTTGAGAGTGGATAGAAGGAAGGTAAATACTTAGGTTTCGCGAAATCGATTGAACTCTATTCTATCAATGAAAGAGTAAAATGAGTAATGCGTCGGTCTCTCCATTGACAATGCTCTCTTGTCGATCAAACAGGGCGATAGAGCATTGTGAAATGAGAGAAGGAGATTCAGTCAATGCTAGTGTGGATTAGAGTGCGCAATACGGGCCGCCGTCTCCTCATTTCACGTGCTCTCTCACCGGCCAGAGAGGCGAGAGAGTGTGTGAAATGAAGAGACGGTGACCCGTATTGCACACTCTAGTGTGGAAGAGTCGGGTAAAGTAGGAAAACACGAGGCAACACTACATGAAATCACACACAACGTTTTCGTCAAAGTAACGGAGCCTCTCAACTTGAAGGCGAGGGAGTGAATGGATGGAGAGCGAGAGAGAGAGGGTTGAAAAGGGGCAAAGGGAGAGGGCGTGCAATCTTGCACAACAGATGAGTCATCCATGAGGAATAGTTGCCTGACTCTCTCGTTTCAACATGCTCTCTCGTTTCTCTGACCGACGAGAGATAAAGTGCTCTCCTTGCGCTATAAACCCTAGTGAAAACAACAAGGATAACACATGAGTAAAGACGCGATCAAACTCGCACCATCTTTTTTGTGAGTCTCCTTGCTATGAAAGATCAGCGCTAAGAAAAGAATTTTAGTGCTTCATATTACGGCAGAAATAATTGTGTTTCACAGCTGCGAGAGAAGAGGGAAGAGAAAGAGAGGAACGCTCTAGGAGGGGAGGGGTATTTATAAATATAGGTGAAAGAGAAAAAAAGAGGAGGAGAGATTCTCATATTATTGTTCATAGCAACTGCGAAATCACTGCATAGTCAAACCTGAAGCGTGTCAGGTTGCTAACAAGTAAGTAGTTGAATATGCAAAAGTCCCTGCCACGGGTCAATTCTTTAATTACCGAGATGACTGAGATGTCCGTGCCAGGGTAAAGAAACGGAGAGACCTCTTTGGCTACAAAACGGGACGAAGGGTGTGTCAGGGTCAGGAAAACGGATCGCATTTTATGAGCGATGATGTATTCGTGACGTTTCCGATCTTGCTTCTTATCTTGGTGACGCATCGACACCATTTCGAGAACTGGTTTTCTAAAATTTAGATAGATTTTTTTTTAAATTTCCCTCTCCGCCTTGTTATGAAACGCAGTGTTGAAAAGTGTTGTGCAATAAGTAGTCAACTTGTTTATCGCAATTATTGTCGTCTCGGTCTCTTCATTCTGCATGCTCTCTGGTCTGCGAAATCCATTCGCTTCTCAAATTGGACGAGACAGCGTGTGAAATGAGGAAACGGCTATTTCGAGCGGTATAATAATGCACCCATTTCCCATATAATAGTGTCGAAACTTTTTTTGTGTTATTGTGAAAGTATTGGTTGATAAAGTCTAAGTCGTTTCAGATAGATCTCAGAAATGAAATGCAAGAAGGGCACTCTTCGACAGCACCTAACGATCGTTGGCCCGGACGTCATACTCAAGGTTTTGTTTTTTTCTGCACTCACATGATCGCATGAATCAGCTTGTCTTGTTATTCCTTGCATACAATTCAGGTAGTGAAGGAAGACGATTCCTTCATTCAGTTCTCTCAACGCTTTGAATACGACAAGAACTGGCAGTGGAAAGAGGTGTGTTTCTTCTTTTTACACTCATTTTTCCCATAACGTTTTGCCTTTCATAAACTTTTGTCTGATTGTCCAACGAACTCATTTGAGAAACTCCGCGGATTCCGTACCGACGCGCTTTTTCGTGATGATCCTTTCGGAGTGAAAGAATTTCTCGTTCCCCACTCACTCAACAAGAAAAGGCGATGGATAATTCCGGAGATAGTCGGTGAAACGATCGTCGAAGTTCAGGTGAGTTCTAACTAGGGCTGTCAGGATGAAGAATCCGTCTCTTCATTCCGCATACTCTTTCGTCACTCTGACCGGTGAGAGAGTACACGGAATGAAGAGACGGATTCTTCATCCCGACAGCCCTAGTTCTAACTTCATCGCCCGAATTTGTTAACAACAGCAAACGGATTGATTGGCAAATATGCTAGTGGGGGTTCATGCTCCAGTTATTCTAATTATCAAGACTAGCAAGTACTTCTGAACAGCTCAGATTGATCTTTGATCTTTGCAGGACCCATATCTCAAACTTCGCGTCTCCGCATCGGTTCACTGTTGCAGGCGCAGCAATCGCGTGCCGCAGGTTCGAATCCCTGAAATAATCATGGTTTTATTTATCCTGAAAACAAGAGATGTCAAAACGATAGATCGTATTGGAGGATTGAAATTAGCTATGCGACATTATCGTTTTGGACAAACCACTCTCATTTCACATCTCACTCTCATTATCGGTTCGCGCTAGTTCATTTTCCACTCATTCTTCTCCTCCTCCCCTCCCTCATTCTCATTCCGAGGGTACACCGCAATATGATACTATCGTTTTGACATCCCTACTGAAAACATAGAAAATTAGAAGTAGGAGTCTAGACAAACCGCTAAGCCCACGCCTCTTTGCAGCTGCTGCACCGACCGTGGGGCTGGGAGCCACAGGCGAGCCACATTGAAGATGCGCCCGTGTGAGTGGGCCTATTTCCCGGATGTCGGTCCTCCCTAAAATCCGGTCCCCAATCATGGATGATCTTTGATCTTTCAGACAGGGATACTACGACGTTCTCCGTGATGGAACTGTAGTACGCAACGAAGCGAATCACGCGCATTTGAACACTTTCGATCAGTGAGTTTTATTATATTTTTAACAAGAAATACAGATATTAATTTAGCGACACATCACACGCGAAACGACCCCGAACTGATATCGAGTTTCGAGCCCGATTCAGTCTGCCATTCGATGAAAGGGATCAATTTCAGGTGAGATTTGAAGCGTTTATAGTGTTTGGCATTGCCCACTTTCATACAGGGTCCCTTTGGGCCGCCCTGCATGAAGTGAATGCTTTTTCTTAATGCAAATGTTTTCTGCAACCACCGGCTCAGCAAAAGGCATAATATTCCAGAAAGTGCACATCCGCTACAATATCCTACGACTCGTGAAGGACGAGAGGCCCGTGCGAACTTATACATTGTGAGTTTGACCTTTATGTGTCCATTCATCACTACAGATCACTGCAGACCACTAAATTACTGGAGGAGGAGAAGACGGAGGACCGATGATAAATTATGCTTGCTCCGAGAGCAACTGCACCATTTCGACAATCTCATCGACGATGACGTCGATTCTAATGATTCTGATTCGGATGATGTCGTAATTAAGCCTCCGGGCAGGACACTTGCCGACTTTCTCCCAGTCAACTATCGAACAAGACAGCTGAAAACAATTGATGGTTTTCTGATCATCGATTCTGTAGATTGTACATGAACTTTGAAATAAATTCATCTGATCTCTGATCGAGTTTATCGACAAAACCAAGTCATTTTACGACGTTTTGCACAAGTTAAACAATAAATGTGAAAAAGAGGACACACTGTGCACAAATAATTGCCTAGAGACAACGAGAGGAAATGTGATTGTGATATGATTAGTTATCATATTTTGGGATATGAAGGGGATATGATAGGTGATGTACTCATTGTGATTACGATGTTGTTCGGTGGGTCAGATTCGAAATACAGTATAGTTCGGTGGGTCAGATTTTAATTTGTGATGTAGTTCACTGGGTCAGACTTGAATTTGAGATAGTTCGGTGGGTCATATCGATCACTCGTCGCTGCTCATTGATATCTTTCGCAGATAAGCCACTGCCTCGACCAGTTGTTCAGCCTCGGAGCTCGAAGTGTTTGATCTGAGAATTACTCGATATTATGAGTTCGAAATGCTGGTATAATCATCTCTTCGCGATTTTTATTGGGCAATTACGACGATATGAAATGATAACCCACTTGTGAATGCTCAATTGGTGCACATCTTCTCGTTGCGAGCTCTTCAGCGAGGTCATCCGTCTGAAAATTAATACATATATTTTCGAAAATGAAATCGCAAACAGACCGAATGGCGTCTTTCTCCCTTCGGACGAATGCTTCATCCGCTTCCATTGTAGCCGTCTTTCCGACCACCTGAGCAATTGATTTTTTTTCATTTTGCAAAGATCAGAGGAGCAAGAGAGCAGATGAAATTGGGATAGATTCATAACAATACGATAGACAGCTCTCGGGATCACGGTATCTAGTTCGGTGGGGCAGGTCTTTGATTACCTCAAGCGTTGGCATCAACGAATCCGAGACCTTTTCGGGAACACTGGAGCGGACGGATGCTTTCCTGAAGTGGGAAAATTTACACAAATGGACAGATGAGGACAATCGGCCTAAAAAATAGTAATATAAAATGAAGTAAGTTTCCACTATTTTGTTCCCACCTGGTCATCGGCAGTATGCTCCTGTCAAACTTCTCGGGATCATCGGAAAGAGAGTGTTCCAGCGCGTCTCGCACCTCAATTACTCTCCCAATATTTTCGTAATAATTATTTTCCAAGTTGGACCAAAAGCTTTTGTTGAAAATACGATTGAATGGTCATTTTCAGCCGTCTCGATCATTTTTGCGCGTTTGGGACGACAGATTGAAGAAGGCGAAAAGAGAATCTCACATCGGCGAGTGCCACTACTCCGACCAATCGTCCACAGTCAACAACGTATGCTCGATTGATTTGAAGCATGGAGAAGATGGAGTGAATCTGAAATTATTGCATCCCATAATTATTCGATATTTCTGCACGCTCCGAGATTTAATTGTTTTCCATTGATTTTTTATTTATGGTTCTTATTTTAGCTATCCTTTGCAAAAATGCTGGCAAAGACAGAATTAAATTATTTACAACTCGCCTTGTACAACGGCGTTTTCCGCACTAACTGCGAGGGTGCTGCGTCTATTTCTTGATCACTAAAAATTATATTTTTATATTTAGTAAGTAATTAAATTCGGAAATCTTCTCACGGAATACGGAAATCCTGCTGCAAACATTCCTTCTCCCACTCTTCTCGCTGAAAATAGTGTTTTCGAAAAAAAAATTTTTAAATAAAAAATGAAGAGTTGTACCTCATTAGGTGTGAGATCGTATGCGTTTTCCTCCTCCTCAGTATCCAACCAACTTCCAGTGACCTTGTTGACCACTTTCTTGAGCAGCCTCGCATGCTTTTTGTATGCTGCAAACTCTTATTTTCTATGATCTGACTCTCATAAGTTTGTCTCTTCCTTTCATATAAGCTTTTTTGTGAAAACAGACTTCTCAGAGTGATATTTCGAACTCTACTAACCATTGACAACTTTATTGTAGTCGCCTCCTCCTCCCTGCGAGTCGAGCGACTGCCCCTCACTGCCTGTAGACAGTGGCGAGGAGTCTTCCGTTGGAGAGGCAGGAGGGCGGGTTAGCGAGCCTCAAATGCTGTTATTGTTATCGTTGTTGTTGCTTTGCTGAAATCACCTTCCTCCTCCTCCTCATCTTCCGTGATCGTTTCGCGCACATTGAAGAGGGCGTTGCGGCGCTGCGGTAGGTTCGCCGAACCTAAAGCGGTAGGTTCGCCGAACCGAACCGAACCGAACCGTTTCACTCAAGTCTTCCGTGTGTCTGGTTGTTGTTCTTTTGTTTGTAGCACCTGCTTGTTGACATTGCCCAAGTGGACCTTTCGAAATCATATCAGATCTACTGCTTACTAGAGTTCGAAATACGGGCAATCGTCTCTTCATTTCATACACTCTCTCGGCTCTCTAACCGGCGAAAGAGCACGTGAAATCAAGAGCCGAATTCCCGTTTTTCGAGCTCTACTGCTCACCTCTCCTCGGCGCGACCACTTCCGGGTCGACGGCGGCCCGCTGCAGATACTCGGGCATGCGCACCGGCGTCACTTGGAACACGTGTCTACAATACTCTGTTCGTTAAATTACAATAGCATCCGAAAAGGACCGAAAAGGAAAAGGAGGCAAGCGATTTTACAGTCGCAAAACAACGTAAACCCACTGGTAAGGCCAGATGTTTAGTCTGAAATGCTCTCTTCGTGAATTACTGTATCGTACATCGCTCCCATTACCGAACAAACGGCCTTTTCTACCTTTTTGGCCTTTTTTCCCTTTAAGCGAATTCGAGCTTAATATTCTTGTTTTTTGTTTCATATTTTTTGTCCACCCCTATAAGTGGACGAATACAAAAATTGGCCGGTGAAATATTATTTTAAATGGGTGAAAAATTACAGCCGTAATACAGAAAAAGTACAGAAAATTTATGATGACGTGGAGATTACGGTAGAGCCGTATTTTAATTGAAAATAGAGGCAACGGCTCTCATTTTTCACCCATTTAAAATAATATTTCACCGGCCAATTTTTGAATTCGTCCACTTATAGGGGTGGACAAAAAATATGAAACAAAAAACAAGAATATTAAGCTCGAATTCGCTTAATAAAGTAATACAGAAAAAGTACAGAAAATTTATGATGACGTGGAGATTACGGTAGAGCCGTATTTTAATTGAAAATAGAGGCAACGGCTCTCATTTTTCACCCATTTAAAATAATATTTCACCGGCCAATTTTTGAATTCGTCCACTTATAGGGGTGGACAAAAAATATGAAACAAAAAACAAGAATATTAAGCTCGAATTCGCTTAAAGGGAAAAAAGGCCAAAAAGGTTAGGGGGCGCAGTCCGGGAAATTCGAAATCGAGAGCCAGAGATGGCTTGCGACCGGTTAGTAAACCTCGAACGCGCGGGAATTCAAATCGTCGCACAAAATTAAGTTTTCCGAGATAATTCGATTACTGGGAGGTGCAGCCTTCTGTTTTCATGATACATATGTAAAAGACATCATCATCTAATTACAGAAAAAAGATGAAATTTTTTTATCATAGAGAAAAAGAGAAATTGATTCCTAAATAATAACATTTTGTCTTTTTTTACGATTTAATTATCCAGTAAGCGTTTCAGGACATGCAGCCCTCCAATTTTCTTCACGATGTCTTCTACGGGTCATGAACCTGTTATGAGAGAAAAATGAAAAAAAGTTATCATAGAGAAACTTGGAAAATGATTATCAAAGATAACACATGCGAATTGTGGATACTGTAGTTAAGTTCATCCTTGATCTACCTAGATATCGATTCATGTCGAACAATATCTGATTTCATACCTGCGTATTTTACAATATTTTTTATATTTACATATTTAATTTTATTGTGTTAGCAGTATTTCTGTGTTTGCATCCGATATTTCTTGTCCATTCAGGATGTCCATTTATACAGTAGACCAAAATGGCCGACCACTGGTGCTGTTTTTCTCATTCAGAAGTAAATTTTCGAACTTCCATCCATGCACATTCCAAGACATGGAATCTGGACTGCGATTTAACTGCTCGGAGCAGTATTATATGTGAGATAGATGCTAAATGTTCTGAAATATTAATTCGTATTAATCTAAGGAGGCGCAAAGCTCTGTTCTTTGGAGATTTCCGGTCATGTGAGCTGATTATGGCCGCCTCTTCTCCGAAGGAGCAGAAGTCGATAGGAAGGAGAGTTGCTGGTTTTCAGCAGGCCAAGTGCGCTTACCGTTTGAAAGTATATTGGAAATTACTATATTAAGGTGGAATGATGCGTCATTTGATGCGATGAAGGACGGTCTCTTGCTCAAGTTCGGCCAGAACGTTCACTTACGAGATGCATTATTGCAGACGGGAAATGCCACCCTTGTGGAAGCGTCGCCCTTTGATCAACGCTGGGGGATCGGTGAGATTTGCAGAATAGTCCATCACCTTTATCTGCTTCATAGGTCTCGAAGCAACCGATCCGCTCGCTCGAGATACAACGAAGTGGAGAGGAGAGAATAGACTTGGAACATTATTGATGGATGTACGATGTATAATAAGAGAGGTTCTTTTTTAAATTATGGTGCTCCCTTTGAGTTTGGGATATCGTCACTTTTTCAAGAAACATTCTACCTCTTCCCTTCCTCCTTCTCTTCCTTCTCTTCCTCCTTCTCTTCCTTCTCTTCCTCCTTCTCTACATTCCATCCCCACTATCAGTTGTCAATCGAACACGTCATCATTCGACCAAGAGGTATTCGGAAAGTTACCGTTTTCTCAAAAAAAAAAACTTATTTAATAGCACTTTCCTCCTCTATCTCGGTCTCTTACGTCTGATCCGCGAATAAAATTGATGGATTTCAAGGTTCGGCATAATTAGTAATACATAATTAATTGACATTGTAAAGACGGCAAAGTATTTAGGGTTCACTCTCGGCATCTGCCCTTCCCAGGACCTTAGTTGCGATTAACAGAGTGGCCACGGTATACACTTTTAGTACAGAAATAGCCTGCGTTACACAACTGGAAATTCTCAGGGTCCCACCCAAACATTCGTATCTCCTCCCTGTCAATTCGCCCAGTTTCCTGTTAAGAGAGAGCAGGCAATCGAGAAAGTTCAGGTATAATCTAAATAACCTTTGCAATAGTCTTGGCAACATTATAATATTATAGTCCTCTACCCTTTGGTCATCTGCTAATGTCCCGATTCTGGATAGGATTAAGCATTCCTCTTTGCGGATCAAGAAGGGAAATACGACTAATCAGGCCAAGGTACTATAGATAGAATGAGTTCCAGGGATAGAATGAGTTTCCATTCATCTATTCAGCCTCCTTCTCTCTCTTCCCTTCCTCACTTTCCACAAAGGAAAAGGGAGAGCACTGTGAAGGTAGAAATAAATAAAAAGGAATTGACACATACGCATATATTCAGATCACTTCTTCTTCTTCTTCTTCTTCTTCTTCTCCCTCTTCTTCTTCTCCTTCTTCTTCTTCTTCTTCTTCTTCTTCTTCTTCTTCTTCCTCTTCTTCTCCTTCTTCTTCTATCTCTTCAAACTCTAATATGAAAGAACAAGAAGAGAATTATCCCAAGGTAGATCTTACATTTATATCAGTGGTCAGAAACACTCTTTGGATCTCTAATTATTACAGGCATCTCATAGTGTTATTGGAAGGCGACCCACTCTAATCGATCAGAAGACTGATCAGCGGATGAAACGATTGAGCAATTTTAGTCGATTAACATTCGGCTGGGTTAGTTGTTTTTTTTCTGAACAAACTTTCTGAACAACGGGAAAATGATTATCGATTTAGATTTTGTACGTCGAATCGATGGCTAAAAGGAATAACAAGAGTGTGATATCAATTATTAATGAGTGAGACTTCAACAAATATTGATATAGACTCTTGCTAGTCAATGAGGAATTTCATTACAGAGAACTATCTGATATCTCAGAAGGAAAGGTCGATCGGAGGAAGCTGTCTAATGTATTGAAACAAGGAAGAGAAGGAGAATTCAAAGCTAGGTTTAATTTTGGTCAATTGACTAAATTTTACGAATCTCCCATTTCGATTAGTTCAATTGTAAACCAATCCATCCCGATCCCGACCATCTCTACTATTGCAATGCACCCCTGTAAACATTCTAGTAGTATCGATCATTTTCACCCCAATTCTGATTTGCAATCAACGATTAGTGCGTCCCATCCTTCACCTACTTCTATACACACGCATTCCGTTCCTCATATCCCTGCTGCTCTCTCACTCGGTTCACAGTTGCATCCTAATCCACTCACTAATATTTTTGTACAAGGGGAAAAGAAGCCAATTAAGTCACAATCACTTTCTAGCTCTTTCAGTTTCCTTCCCCATTTCTCATATTCCTCAAATAATCAATCGATGAAAAGAGTGAATGAGAAATTGAAAAGGAAATCAGAATCATGTGATTATTACAAGAAAGAGTTAGAAAATGAGAGGAATTTGAACAGGTCAAAAGACAGGGAAGTCAACGAACTGGAATTACAAGTTCGTTCAAAAGACAAGACGATAGATTCCACGAAAAAAGAGGTGCAAAAATTAAAGACTGATTTGGCAAGCGCGAAACAAAAAATAAAAAAAACGAGATTAGAGAAAACGATACGAGATTGCTTCTAATTCGTACATCGGACTCGCATTGACACGTGTACAAAATAGAATCATTCTAGATGAGATGATTGAGGGGCAGAAGAAGGAATATCATGGTAACGCTTTGCTTAGTGACGAAACAACGAAAAATACGCACAAATTGCAATGCTACAGTCTTACTTTGCGTGGGAAAGATGGACAGCCAGTGAACCAACTTTTGGGAATTAAGGAAGTCGTATCCAAAGACGCTCAAACATCAATGGATACAGTACTCAACCTACTCGATGAAATCGATCGAGCTGGGTCTACCTCTGTTTCTGTCCATGCGAACATTTCCTATAAATTCAAAGAACTTGTCATGGCCTATACCAATTCAGCAATGGGAGATCGAGCATCCACGCAAACCAAATTTGCTGAATTAGTAGAGGCTTACAGTAACGAGGTTGCACCAACTGTGATTGAGGGATGGGATACAATGAATCAGCGAGAACAAATGGTGCATCGCCTCTTCCTTTCGGTTCCTTGCTTCGTGCATATTACAGCAAGTTTAGCTGAGCCCATCATTAGTGAGATGGTAAAGCAGGAATATGCATTGACAAAAAGCAAGGAATCGAGAGAGGGGAAGTCTGCAACCCTTTCGACAATTCACAGTATGAACAATCACTTTGGTAGACGAGCTGCTGCAAAATATGGAACCTACGCAGAATACAAATCATGGTGTGCAGTCAATAACGTTCAAAGTGTCAGTTTACCATCTCTCAAAGGAGCTAGATTCAATGTGATCCCTGCAGCAGCCACTAGACTAGTCGCATTCGCTAACCATTACTCGCAATTTATTGAACACCACAGAATGGACAAGCTTAGTGAACTAAGAGATGCACTGCGCAGTGACCTAATTTTCGGACAGATGCACGTGTTAGCTTTAGTGGACATCTTCTTGACTGGCCCCATTTGGAGAATTTCGAAAGGTACTTTGCACGTACTTGACACGTGTACTTTTGTAACTGAGCTACTAGAATGGATCGATGCTAGAGTGACTAATCCTGAGCTACTTTTCGAAGGAGAACCTCCAAACTTGACCGTGGTACAAGCGACAGAAAGCCCCTACCATCTTGATCGAGAAGCCGCAAAATTTGTTTTAGAAACAAAACCGTCCCCACTCTCTATTGATACGGCTAGGTTAGCAATGAAAGCAGCAGCAGCTTTCCTGAGGCGAGTTTACGCTCCTTTTTTGCCCGGTGGGAGATATAACAAGTTGTGTACGGCAAACGGGGAAATCGGAAAAATCGTACGCCGATCATTCGATACTACTCCGTGCAATAATGTACCGAGTGAGGCCGTTTTTGCACTGGTAGACTATATTATGACGAGAGCGCCTAATATTAGAATCGATCGAGTAGAATCAGAGACCCTTTTGAGAAAAAACAAAACAATTGAGTGGCTTAACGGATTGCCCCTGGAACAGCAGGATCGAATTCTCAATGAGTGTACTAAGCTCGCACCAATTTTGGAAAGAGAGGGAAGAGAGAGAGCGAAGCTTTTAATAGAGGCCAAATACGATAGAATGGGAATCACGTCATCGAAAGTAAAAATTAAGCAAGGCCATATTAGAGATCGCGCTGAGAAGTACATCAAACTAGTTATGGAATATGGATACTTTACGACTATTCAGGATGTGGATGAGTACATGGCTCGTGGCTTAGACGATGAGACATTATGCACTGTTATGTCTGGTCAGCTCAAGTGCAGACAGTGTGTCGTACGGCAGAGCAAATTCAGCAAGCAATGCTTTACCGTTAGTGATGGCCAGGGGCAACTTTCATTGAATGAACTAGTTGATAAAGTAAAAGCAGCAATTAGAAAAGACCCGATGATCAGAGTGAGTAATTTCACAAATACTCACTCTGATCATGACTATGCTAATGATATCATCGGAAAATGGTCAATTCTTACTAATAATAGCTGGCTTCCTTGTAGAATAATTGGATGCATGAAAGCATCAAAGACAAAAGGAACCCCAGCGTATGCAATATTTCAATTCTCAGGAGGGCGGGGAAGAAAGTGGGTTCTAACTGAGGCCATTTTTAACCAGTGGTTTAGCAAATCCTTACTAAAAAAGAGGAATGAAACCATTGCGCCGCGTAGTGAGGAGAACATGGAAACAAATATGAACAAGGGAGAGATGAGAGATGCAAATGAACACTTTGCCATAAGTGAAGAGTGTGAGGAGGAGCAAGAGACAAAATATACATGTATGTAACTTGTAAATAATTCCCGGAATATAGAAGTTCACACTAGAAATAAGCCCCAGAAGTTGTAACCCAGAAGTTATCCCATTTTCCCCTATTACAATAACTAGAAGTCCGCCCCATGAATTGTATTATATTGTAAATTATAATAGATAAATAAAGAAGTTGATTCGCCTCTATATTACTATTGAACACGATACAGCGGCAAAGTACCCATTCATATATCCACGTTTTGCCATGTCCACTCTATCAGTTTAAGTACACTATGAGAATAAAAAGAGTGCCTAATAAAGTACAAAAAAAGTTCAGGGACCAGGGAGGGTAAGGGAGTCACAGGCAGAAATGGAAAAATAGCAGCCAATACGAAAATTCAAGCAAGTTCTGCCACGGTTACCCTGAGCTCAGTGATAATTTTCGTACACAATCAAACGAAAACTAACAAGGAACCTCGTGCAACCTGTGGCCACTCACAAGAACTCCGTACTGCTAAGTTCTAATGGGGAAAGGTATAGTGGATTCCACAATCGAAGCGAATTCGGGATAGTCAAGGGACGACCGCGATTGGTAGGGTACACTGGTGAAAGCGGGTACCGCCGGTTATGGAATAACAAAGTCTATAAAAACAACGCACCGTTTATCACTCCGCCAACTGAAATGGCGGAGGGTTCCGTCCGAGGGGGCTACCCTGTGATAATATATTCGATTCCTCCGACCGTCGCGATATAACTGTCGACCCAATAAAGGGGAGGATGAAAAGTTCTCATCATGAAAACTGCTAACTCGACGAGAGGGCACGTGGAAGCGCGCGAGAATACGTGGAAGCGCGCTCGCGAAAATTTCGAAAAAAAATGTAATCACAAACTGATTTTTCTCAAAGGTCCCGCCACGAAAAGTAAAAAATGTGACCGGAAAATCATGCGCGCCCCGCCGAACTACGACCGCAACGCGTGATTTCGACGCGGGCGTCGGTCGCAACACCACGGGGGCGGAGTTTGGGGTGATGGCCTGGTATTTGCTTATATTGAAATATTTTGAAATTCTGGAAGTGCTATCATGATTCGGCATCGTCGATTACCCCACAGTAGCAATACAGGAATTATAGGATGAGTTTGAAATTTTACTCTGCGGTGCCTAAAGGCCGTTTGTTCGGTAATGGGAGCGATGTACGATAGTAAAAAATACTCATCCCTTTTTTGCTATATCTCTAAAAATCCGGCTAGATAGTGTGTGAAATGAAGAGACGACCACAGATATTTCTCACTACTGTATACACTCACTGTACAGCTACTCTCCTTGGTTCGGGCACTTTCGGTATTCGTCTGATTGAGTGTTGATTGTTCGTGGAGGCAAGGAGAGAAACACGCAGTCGAGGATCGGAGAAGATCCGACGGACCTGCAACTGGAAACATGTGAAGATGTGAAGGTGCAGATTTCTTTTCATCTTCACTCATTTATTCATGCGAGAACTTCAGCACTGAGTACGAAAATTACAGTCCCTCCCAAACGATGTTTCCACTTGCAGTCAATCACGCTAATTGATGTAACACATCTGCTGGTATACCTGCTGCTCAGTAGGTCCATTCGTGAAGTGTTGGTCAATTGTCTCGATGGCTCGTCTCACTCGCTTCTCAGCTTCTAATTTACGAGCTGCTGCGCCGACCTTGAATTCATTTGAATTTTTTATTTGAAGTTCTTTCTTAAATTATTTTTTTAACCATCATCAAGATAATTCACTGAATGTGTGAAACCGCAACAAAAGGTTTCGAATGATGTTGATAGGACTACCTGTTCCTCTAACACATGCAATAAGTATCCTCGTGTCACAGTTCCTATCAGCATTTCGTTCTCTGAATAGGCAAAGATTTTCCAATAACTTGAAATCTGTGATACCTTTGTTTTCGACAATAGGAAAAACGTTCAGATCCATTCGCTCGAGGAGGATCCTCCTGAATGTTCATGTGTTCCTTTTATTAGGAGTATCATCATCCACGAGTTAAACATAAATTAAATAATGGTTTCGTGTTATATATTAAAAAGAATACATCGGATACAGCAATCACCGCAATTTTCCGAGCGGACTAGGCTTCAATCGAAACTCAAAAAATAGAGACACCTGATGGACTGGTAATTCGTATGCCTCGACAGGGAAATTGCAGGTGAGACCATGATCTCTTCAGCGACTGTTGTGTGCACGCTGAAATGATTATTCAATCACTTCTTTAGTAATCAATTATCGTCAAGATTTACAGAGCACAAGATATTGCAGTGAATAATGAGTTATTCGTACCGATCATTATTCGGCGGGATATCGGGCAGGAAGGGAAGATGTTTGAGCTTGATGATGTTGTCGATCCAAGAGATGGTGAAGTTGGCAGACACAGCGCGAGCGACGATTGTACCGATCTAGGAACGGATTGGGGGATTGACGAGGAGGTTAAAGTAAGGCACTTTCACGTCCAGCGATTTGACAGTCGTCGTGTAAATATACTACGCTAGTTAGGGCACATCGGTTGGTCTACGATAGATAAATAGGTAAACATATTTCCAATTCATCGATAGCCGTACCATGGTGGGAATGATCAGCCACAGCTGTCCCGTCATCTCGAATATCATCACTGACACGGACACGGAATGTGTGACAGCAGCTGAGAAGGCTGCGGATCCTGCGAATTTTGATCTTTGATCTTTAGTATTCAAATTCGAATTAACTGTCAATTTTATTTCAAAAGTCATTTCCCTATCGTTGGAAGAGGAATGTTTCTGTATTCTTTTACCTAGATAGTGAATCGAAGATTGCCCAATAAGGAGATAATTGCCCTCATAAAATATACGATCAGCATCAAGGATCGCGACAAACAAGCAATTATAGACTCCGTGATTCAAATTACTATTCGTTGAGTATACATAAGAATAGCCATAGGAATATTCAAAATTGGGCACAATTGCTTTCAAGAAAAATTTGAATATCGATTGGAGTGATCACAAGACCTCTTCATTTCATGCGCAACATTTCTGGTCAGGCAAATTCGAATGGGCGCGAGGGAGTGTGTGAAATAAAGAGACGACAATTATATGCTCACCAACGACTGCGTACACTCCCGGATGCACGTGCAGTCCCTCACTGTCGTCGTCCCGAAATAGGAGCAGCATCAACTCGCCCTGAGAAATAATGTGAGGATTTTGCTTGTTGATTTTGATGATCTGTTTGTTTTTGTTTGTATGCGTGTTAGCATTGTTGTTTGGCTGTCAACGCTTTGAAGTTTAGGTGTATCTTTGTCTGCATGTTCACATGTAATTTCTTCATGCAAGCATACGCAGAAGATAGTACACTTCATCCGAGCGCTACGACGCGATAGGAATCATACCTGTAATCGTCCTACCGCCGCGCCAATCACGAACGTCGGTCCGAATACTCCGGAAGGCACGGGCAGCGTCTGACAGATGATCGTCGAGAAGAACTACAATAGTATTTCACTTACTCATCCGAGTATCTCGCATTCCAGAAATTTCAATGACTTGTTTCGTGCTACTCTTCTAGACAAGAATGAAAACGCGATGCGCGAAATGAGAGAGCAGATAAAAGTCTAATTGCAACCGACGAATGCTCCAATAAGTTACTGATTGCAATCACCATGGCGAAAACGAAGAAGAATATGCGGAGCAGGACGTCGGACGGCTCACGAAGCCATCGATCGAGAACGTCATCTCTGCAAATAGATTTATTAGTGTTGACGAATCGGAAAGCGTCTCTCCTCAATTCTCAGGCCGTCTGACCAGAGACGGACCAAACAATTAGCAATGCACTGGTTTCTGATACTTTCGTTTGCCTTCCTTCAATGATTCCCATTCTCACTGGTTAATAAATTGTTGGGAGCAACTGCTTGCAAAAGCGCGCAAGATCACTACGTCGGAGCATCGGCTTAGCGACGAGCCTATACCGTTCGGGTGGAATTTTAAATGAGACCGCTGTCCGTCCCACTCCGTCAAGCAGAACATATGAGAGAGAGAGAGGATCTCTATGAGAATAGATGACACCTTTAAAAAGAGAAGGCACATTTTATTCGGTCCCATAGCCGAATATAATGGAGTCTAGTACATGACCAAACGATGTGGGATTTCCAGGATTCAAGAATATGAAAGTGAATTACAGACCGACAAGCATCTGTGGGAAACTTGAAGGAGCAGTCGGAGAAGAAGTCGTTGAGATTCCATGTGAGACGAACCTACAAGTGATCTCCGTAAGAATTGGAATCACACTCTTATCACAAATGAGATTCTTTGTGGAAAAACAGATATTCACATTCACAACAGCTTTTACCTCGGAAACATTTCTCCCATTTGTCTCTATAGCTGATTCATAGCAACAGTAGTCTCTCACACTCATGAACAATGTTTCTTACTGATACAAGGAAGCAAGATAAATAATCTTACCCTTCCAGCGAAGAATCGACCGATTCCGTGAGGGAATGAGAGCAGGGAGTAGAGTGAGGCAACGAGGAGAGGGTAGATGTACCAGCTGAACACTTCTTCGATAATTGTCTCGGATTAGATTCCTTCCCTTTCCCTATGATTATCCCCACCTAGGTGAAAATTATTGACGGTGTCAAAAGGTTTAGGGCTGAAGAAAATGGTATGTCTTACTGCTTCTGGAATATCTTAGCGTAATGATTCGTTCGGAGGAATAACACGAGCTTCTTGTACGTGTGAATGTAGAAGACGCCGAGGAGACCGCAGACTACGCTGCGAAGGATAAATGAAGGGGCGGTTCCGAAAGATCGCGACGTGTCTAGGGTATCGCGTCGCGGCTAACCATTTGACTTTGACACTGAACACTGAATATTGATTTGGATGTTTTTCATCAACGATTCTTTAGAATTATTTAAATCGCGCTCTGGCGAAAACTGACCCCAGAAAGATGAAGAATGGCAGCTCATCAACGACGAAGGCATTCTTGTTGAACTTCGTCTGGTAGTAGGCCTTCACGGTTACTTAAATATTACTTGCTTTAACTTAATAATAATAATAATAATAACAAGAATGACATCAACAACAATAACCTTCAGTCTTGGTCGCCCACTGCCGCATCATCCTCACTGCAATCGCTCCACAGCACGAGGCGAAGAATCCTCTCCAGTAGTTGCGCACAGTGAAGTACATTGTAGTGACTTCGATCGAGTAGAGCACACCTGGAACAGCGGATTGATCTGAGATAGTACAATTTTATGAATCGATTTCATAGCAGCAAAGATTAATACATAGATGTACACGAGCAAACAACGCAACAAACAAACCGCCCACCGGCGCAGCAAAAGTGCTCGCGACGCCCACCGCACCTGCAGCAGCGAGGGATTCCAGTCTGCAACAGTTATTGACAGATTAACTAGTAAATTGCCGTTTCACTCTGTTTTCTAATAACTACTGGGTGATTTTATTCTTCCATGACAATGTTCACATGGACGAGCAGTAACTAGAAGTCAGAGAAGTTTCTTCTGTTACTCTTATCTTTCGTAAGCCAGAGAAACGAGAGAGTATTGTAAAATGAGAGAGACATCCGTGCAACGAACCTCCTCGATTCGGACAGGAAAGAGGGTTCGAATCGCGCGAAGAGTCGACTATATTGATCGGCGAGGATGGACGAGATGTGCACCATTGGGCCCTCAATATTTTTTTGGATGATTTTCTCTCTCAAAAATACCAAATTTATCAAACGAATGCCAGAGTTGAAAACGAGCAACAGTTGTGTAAGTTAAAAGACTCACAGCCTTTCCCATTGGCAATCCGCTGCTCAGACACAGTGTCAGACCGCCGATCTTGGCTATCAGTGTCCGTATCGTAAGGTAGTCCTTGAGGATCACTCCCCGGATCATCGTCTTCATCTCGGCAGTGCCGGAGCCTTCAAAGATCGATTTTGAAAGAAGACCTCTGCGATGAAGCAAAAAGTGACATTGTGAATTCTGGCATTAAAGAAGGCGTAAACTCAATATTTTCCGGGGTTATCTGACGTCATAGGTCGATAGTTTCCGTAAACCACATTCCGAATTCGAAAATTAGAACTCGTTAGCTCAACTTTGAACCGAGTTACACGCGCGCAAAGTTTCTACAGGGCACAGGCAAAATCAAGATGCGCGGTGCAAAGGGAAGGGAGCTAGGTCAAGACGCAGAGGAGATGGGAAGAGACGGGAGAGGAGCGAAAAACTCTCGCGTCTGTCACTCTCACCCTCTTACAGTACTTCCCCCTGATTGCACAGGGAAGTGCTTCCCCGATTTTGGAGTTTACGCCTTCTTTAAAGCGGGATAGGCTCACGTTGCTAATTGGCGATGGGGTGGCTAGCCCGCCCTTGCGAGGATAATGCTAAACCACCTTTACCGTTCAAGATTTTTCTCTCAAAACAACGAACCAATCGCGGGCATTGAAAGCAATCTAACGAAGAGAGCTGCCGCTAGAATCAACGTAGTGGTGAAGATGATCCATGGGGCGGAGAAGTAGGACGGACCTTGTTGGTGCTGACGAGCGATGAGATATTGAAGGACTGAATGAGATTTGAGTTTCAAAAGTAGCTATTTTTGTTTCCTTCAACCAATCTTCCTCTTTCTTGCTATGGATCAATGGATTCTCTTCATCTCAAGTACTCATTCACCGGCCGGAATTGTGAAAATGAATGTAAAATGAAGGAATTACGAATCGTATTCCAGTAAAATCTCTAGAGTTATTTATCTATCATACAATTTGTATGACATTGCAACTTGTTGCCCCCCAACTCACGATACGATGCCCTCTTGGTGATCTGGTCGATCAATATGGACACGGTCGCACCAGAGATTCCTGAGCGGGGATAATTACCGTACTCAAAGGAAGAGTCCGAGAAATACGGGTAATCGTCTCTTCATTCCGCTCGGTTCTCTCAGGGTTCTGACTAATGAGAGCGTTCGAGGAATGAAGAGACAAAATCTTCTCCGAGAGCGATTAGAAGGAAGGGAGGATTGCACGCACCAAGGATGGCGAGAAACAGCCAATCGAAGATCACGTGCTTCGAGTGCGCGAGTTTCGTCGCTGCAAAGAAGAATTTTGGTTCGGTATCAGAGTTACTGAACGTGAGGCGAAAGCGGGTAAGATAATCGGAAATGCCGATCTGAGTTAGTACAGATTCCGAACTTTCAATCATACTGGAACGGTTTTACTACTGTTCAGGAGATGATATCGGTTTGATGGAGATGGAGATCGTTCTATTTAGAATATCGAAGGATAAATAAAACCAGTAAATAGCTTACCAAGATAATGCAAAAACCGATTCCTCCTCCGCTCCCTCACGAACAAATCCGAGTCGTTGATGGAGAAGCGGACACTCTTCCCGTCGGCGAAACCGACCCGCTTGCGATATGGCTGAAATGTTAGGAATACATGCTATCAGAGAGGTGGAGAACCATTTTCTTAGGGAATATTTCTAGAGCAGAATCCGAGCTAATTGTTGAAGAAGTGCCAGCATTCGCTCTCTGGGTAGAATTTCTCAATTTGAGAAGGCCTGCCCAGATTGATCTTGATCAAAATACAAATTAAAAAATGCTAACAGTCGCGAGAATATGTTTCTCCACTCGCATCGTTTGCTAGTAGAGATGGAAGCGTAGTGAGTAGTCGATTATGATTGGTAGTTCGTTGAGCCAACTTGACTACTGATTCACTACCAATAATCCGATTCTAGAGTGCTGCTATGCCAGCGGCGCAAAACATGTGCTCGATGGGAATAATAATTTTTGCATTTCAAAATCGCAGATCAAGTCTACTTCTCATTTTGGAAATAAAATGGATGATACAATCATGAGCCCGTCACTTTTTACACTTTCTCGGAACGAGATAAGGTAAAATGTGTTTTTTTTTGTAGTAGTTCCAGAATCAGTTCCATAATGAGAATCATATTGCATAAGTATAGAAATTAACAAAAACTTACTGTCTGCCCATAATCGGAGAAGGAGCGGAGCTGCCTCCTCAACGGGTTGTCCATGCTAACACGTCGAGAATCTTGAAAAGTTCCGAACATGTTTATCATCAATCGTTCTTATCGTTTTCCGATGAGGAAACCCAAACGGCGATGATTCAACGCGAAAAGTTGTCGATAAATATAAAAAAGACGATCATAAATTCGCTAACAATCGTCTCATTTCGCATTACTTTCTCGCGATCAGAGAAGCGAGATAGCATCAGAAATTGTAAGAGCCTACGCTTTCTAGGAAATCGCAGAAATCAGTGAAGGACCGTACGTGCGGTGATCAGCAGAGTTGAGTGTCACATACATACACTTTATTCAGGATGGGAGAATAAACTGCCCGTGAATCGGCGAAAGGACGGCGGGGACGAAATTGGTGGTGACTCGCGTCCGTAATCCGACTAAAAACAGTGGTGTGGCAAGAGGCAGTCGGGAAGAGTTAGAGGATGATCGGTACGAGCGTATTTATAGGACACGACTAAGAATAGGGAGGACGGAGGACGATTTGGAATGGATTGTTGGGGAAGAGATCGTACGCGTAAAGCGAAGAAGTCAGAAGTGAGGGGTGACTATGCTATGACGCTACAGTATACAATTTATGGTACAGACAGAGGTGGAAGGTTGAATGGTACGGTATTCTACAGTGTGCTAAAGCATAGAATATATGATACAGTCTGGATGAAGCTTGTATGGTACGGTATTCTATAGTGTGCTAGAACATAGAATCTACGGTACACTATGCCACAGCATAATTACTCGGCCTTGACCTCCTCAGCGGGCAGGGTGCTTCTATTGAGAAACTTCTGGACGCAGGGAATTCTTAGGATGCAGCACTTCTTCTCTTCCTTCTGCTCCCTTCTCTTCGTGCAGCAATTCTCGCGAAGGTGAAGGGTGCATCTGAAGATTTTGGTATTTATTTATCCGGAAAATTTGGAAAAAAATCATTTTTATTACCGCTTGAACAAGTCTGATGCTCGCTGGGACCGGTCTTTCCTATACAGCAGTGAAAAGTTTTGAACTGCACTACTGATCTATTTACAGTTTTCTTGTCACGTAAAAAACCTGATCCGCATCTTAGCAAAAGTGTAAAGCCACTGTCTCGCTGATTGCCAAAGTGGAACAGTGCGCCAAGGGCACAAGAAACGAGGCCGCTCTCAGCCGGTTTTCTCTGTTTTTGCTTCGAATTGAAGCAACTAGTCCCTTTGAACGCTATTGTTGGCGCATCAGGCTAGGATCAAGTAATACAGTAGCCCAAGTGGAAAAAGTACTGAGTTGAAAGCTCACCTCTTCACAGTCTTCTCCTCATTCTTCTCGTTATCCTCCAGGTAGGACGCCTCCTTGAGGGATTTGGTGCGCTCGAGCGATCTCTCGAGGTCCTAAACAATGTTCATACGGGCAGTGCCATCGAAAGTATACGATCTCAACCTTGGGCATACGACTCTACGAAATTACGCTACCAAGTAGTCAAAGGACAGTGATATCATGCTAGTGTACCGGACAGAAAAGAGACAAACAACTGGAGAAAATCAGCCAAACTTGCTCACCTTCTCACTGACTCCATCGAGCGTATCGTCATCGAGGGCGAATTTCTTCACGTCTTCCTTGATGGAAAGCTCGGGGTAGATGATCTGCATGATTTGTCTGGAACGAAACACTTTTAGTTCGGAATACTCGGGGCATCAATGGAAAATAGCGAACAAATCAGTTGCGAATTAACGTGGACAGTTGGTTCGCTAGATCTGATCATGAGCCTCCGGGGGAGTGGGATGAAACAGTGACCATGAGCGCAGGCGTATCGGCTAGATATAGGCGCTCGACAGGTGTAAGAGGGGGGGGGGGGAGACTAAGAGATGAGGGAGGAGCAAGCGCGTATCGTAATTTAGAATGATCTCTCGCTTTGCCTGGCTGACTAGAGATCACGGAAAGTGGTGAGCGCGCTCAAATTGCCGAACAATCAACCAGTTCTCTCCTATATCAATGCTCTTTCGTCGATCAGAGAAGCGAGAGAGCAGGGGAAGCGACAGACCATCGCCCAAATTGCCCCCACCGAAGGGAGAAAGAAGAAGGGACAGCGTGCCCTTAGGGCACGAACTCGTTTGTGACTCAGCCACTAAATGGTTAGTCACCGCCCCCCCCCCCCTCATCCCTCAAAGTGTCCCTTTCTATCGAGATCCGACAGGTGATACAGGTGGATCCCGTAACAATGGGCATAGTAAATGGCAAATTAGAGTGACTCACGATCGGAAATGCAGTGTCTTTGTAAATAAGGACTTCAACGAGACTCTTCCATCCGAAACCAACCATATCATGCTGTCCCGAGAACCTATTGTTATTGTTGCAAGTAATTATGAAAAATAATTTACCTACGCCCGAGGTGCGAAATGTATGCAACTTAGTTACGAAGGATTTGGTTTTAGGGCAGCGAATGAGCCGAGCAAAGAGGACAGGTTAGATTGTCTCGAGATTACCCTCAAGGAGCAATGTTGTTTACACGTAGGGAATTTAGTGAAAGTGAGTGACGTAAATGCGCATTTGGAATTCCTCGCATTCTTGCAATGCTATTCGAGACTTTCGCCTTATTGTCAATGGGATCGTTGAAACGAGAAAACATTTAAATTTAACATCGCAGGATCCGTTATTCTCTAGCAAAATCTCGATCTCAAACCTGAACTGATACTCTATCCTTGAGAGGTGAGGACCTTGAGGGCTCTCGAAAACAGCTTTAAATGAGCCTCTCTATGAGAGCTCAAGGATAATCGTTACTGAGCGATGATTTATTGGATCGAATTGTAAGTGAATGAATAAAGAAACTGTTCTTTCTTTCTCAAAAGGGTTGCATTGTGAGTATTTTTGCGAACTTCGTACATGATTAGTCAACAGCGAGCACAACTTACAGGCGTCAACAACAAATGACAAATTCCTACAAAACTAAGTCGGAACGTGTGGTGTAACGAGAACTAAGCTTTAACTTAATTAAACCTTTATTCCTTCGGACCTGTGAAAATAAGGCGCACGTTCAAACTCTTCGTATTGACGAGTGAGTTTCACCTGTTCTCGCTTAGAAAGTAGTTTTAAGATGTACATATCATTTCTGATACAACGCGTTGCGACATTTTTAACCATATTTTCATTGTAAAATACGTATTGCAGTGACGCTATAGTGAGATTGGATTGGTAGATGTTGTATGACCAAACAAATGTATTGTAGCTAATTACGATGAAAATGTGTAGAGCAGGCGTATTTACAAAATTGCGAAATAAGTTTCAGCTTCAACTAATGACTCGCCATTTTCTCGTAAAACTCAATTCAACTCGGACTGCGCTCGCTCCTACAGCATTCACTGCAATTATCGCAACTGAGGTTCACTTAGATATAATATTATTATTATTTGATGAGAGACAATTTTCAGATTTTCCTATCCATTGTCGCGTGTTTGTGTATGCCATTCGTTTCGGAAGCTATTTTTAGAGCACGTAAGACTTATTCGCAAATAACTATTTGAAATTTCGATAATATCGCAGGCGTAATTCATCGCAATTTCCGCATTCAAGTCCGGCTGATTTCGCTTGTTTTCGTAATTTGTATTTCGACGAGATTCGTGCTGCTATACTATCAACTATTCGATTTACGATTTGAAGGTTTGTTTCTGGATTTTTGAGGAAAGACATGACGGTTGGCTTTCACTGCGCTCTTCTCTGAAGAGAGATCGTTGTTCGGAACAGTACATTTTACTGTTCACTGTGCATAATCTGTCGATATAGAATAAAAAGTAATGATTTCTAGACAACGATCTTCTTCTCATTCTAACATCCATTCTTCGAGACGCGACTTTCGGTTATCTGTGTGGGATGTAAGTGAAAAGAGGTGCCGCTGACAAAACATCTGTCGTTTAATGCTGATGATGCGTGAGCTTTCACAGTTCTGCGCAGTTTCACGATACACTATGTTATGTTGAGACATTCAGAAGAGAACTTTAACAAATGAGTATAATTGAGAAATTCGTTTTGAGGCTACCTTCATTTGCCTTGGAACGCACGCTCGCAACCGTAATGTGGAGATGGTATGTGTGTAAATGTTCGAAATAGCTATTCATTTATTCATTCATTTCCGTAGCTTTTAAAATATATAAGGATTTTTGCGATAATGTCCCAGAAATGTATGAAACGGAAGCGGAACAATATTTTTTTATTTTAAATCCAGGTACGAACGCCAAACTCCGGATACAATTGCCGCTCTGTTTCTGATAGAAATGATCAATATCATGCCGGCAACAATTAACTCTAGTGGCTGGATTCTCGGTAGCAATTCTATTGAGGTTTACAAAATATTAACTTTATAGGTTATTGGAATTTCACATACAACGTCTCTTTTTTTATATTTACTGTAATTTTAGGATTCATCGTGAGTTTAAATTTTTAAATTCAGCTTATAAGAGTTCAAAAATGATTCAAAGATTCAAAAATGTTCATGCAATTCAAAAATGAAAAAAATAGCATAAAACACACATTATCACAGCTTTTCTTGTCCATTTACTTCTACAATCGTTGGATTCTTCGCAAGATGTCTATTTCAATCGTTGAATACTCCTTAGCGAAGACATTTCAAATCCGTGAGAATTGTAGCATAATGGAGGTGAGATTCAAAAATAATGAAAATGAATAAAAACATTAAAAATATAATTGCAGTGCTTGATGTTCGCTTGTCTTCCCGCAGGTTCGATCACTGCCATTGGCTTCGCCTTCTTTTGCTATTACGAATGGGCGCCAGAGGATTGGTTACTGTCTCGATATCTCGCAATCGCTCTCTTTGACCTCTTCACTGTATTGTGAGTAGTAGAGTTCGAAATACCTCTTTTCTCTTTCGGCCCTTTTCATTTCACACACTCTCTCGCCACTCTGACCGGTGAGAGAACACGTGAAATGAAGACCCGTATTTCGAACTCTAGTGAGTTGTTATTGAATGATAATCGCGACTAGGGCTGTCGGTCGTATGAATTTACAGATGAGACACTTTTATATCAATGGTACAATTGTTTCCCCAGATTCTGCCTCTTCTTCATGTCACTTGCAGTAAACATGGATTCCGAATTCCAGAAGCAGTTTAATAATTTGCCTTTGATTTTTCGAATCCGGATATTTTTACGATTGAAGGTAAGGTGTGACTGCATTTATTTCGAATATTTTTCCATTTACAGCCACCGATCTACAAGAAATCCGCATTGAAATGTGTCCACTACACACAACCTGACATTGTAGCGACAACTCACTCGTACTTCAATCAACTTGACTCATCCTGGCTTCGATAAAGACATGTCCCCAATGAAAATTCACTATTTGACGCTTCGTTTTACTTCATAATTGAAACTTAGAATGACTCCAAAATGGCTGAAACTTGTGCACCTTGGCGTCACAGAGCGATTGCTCAGAGTGTGGTCGGGCTGTGGTGGCGGTTAGTAACGGAAACACTCATGCATGCAAAGGATTTTGATGTGGCGACGAGATGAGAGATCGCTCTCAACAAGAATTCGCTGACTTGCACGTAGCGCAATTTGATCACAACTGCAAATTCCTTCGCATTACGATTTTTCTAGTGAATTATACATTTACGATTGGTTCGCATTTTTACATTCGTCCCTTTTTCAATTACGCTAGAAAAATGATGCCTTTCACGCTCTCTCGCCTACTTGCCCAAACAACTGTTCCATCGCAATAACCGCTCAATCCGCGTCTCTCATGTTGCAAAATTTCGCTTCCGCATCCCTTTTTTACTACTTTCTGCAGAATTTATTGCATTGCAGTAGCCGGAAAGCGAGATAGTACAGGAAACAGAGAGAGAGAGTGCGGCTCAGGCTCCTTCCTAGAAAGAGGACAGCCGACTAGGCCGGGCGAGAAAGGACTCTCCTCAAATCGCCCGCTCTCTCGTCCTGTCTGAATGGCCAGAGTGCACTTCGAAATGAAGAGACTAGGGTTGGCCGTTCGGAATGACGGAATTGATTCGGAAATCACGTAGTTTCACTCTTATTCCGGAATGAGACTCACACAATAGGTCATTCCGTATCGATTCCGTATCGATGCAAATTGGTCTCACTTTTCCATTGTCGAGAGAAAGAGCGGCGAGGAGAGGGAATGATTTGCATCGATACGGAATCGATACGGAATTGCCATTGTGCGAGTCTCATTCCGGAATGAGGGGATAATTGAATCAACGATACGGAATTTCCGAATTCCGTTTCCGAATGGTTAACCCTAGAAGAGACCAAGGCCCAAACAAGAGTCTCGGCAGGACTACACATCATGTGCGGCCCGGGGTTAGCACAGCAGCGGTGGTACTGGGATCATAAAGACATGGGCCTTATCCGTGCACAGAAATCGGGTCGATCTTCCGAATTTCGAGAGAGGGAACGGCTGGGCAAATAAACGAATAGAGTGAAGGGAAAGTGCACCCGAATTCGGATGAGGAGCACCACAGTCATTTTATTCTTTGAATTTCTAGTGAATATCAATTGTTCCAGTTATCAATTGTTCTCTTGAACTCGTCGAGCTTTGAGCGCTCTAGTTGAACCGTAGCAATTGCTGCTGAGCCCGAGTGTTTCGTCTTTCTTTCTCGCCATTCTTTCCAGACTGCAGAGGGGAAGAGTGAAAGAAGAGGAGAATTGAGGAACTGAAGGGTGAAAAAGTGACGACCTGGCAATCGAGACTAGAGTGGAGTGGAGGCTGTTCAACTCAAATTTCGGCTTCGGCTTCGTAATCGTAATTTTGAGTTTCATGATTGAGTTTTGACTTTTTTTTATTTATTTTTTATTGGTTTTTTGTCTCGGCATTTCGTAGACTCTCAAAAGACACTAAATGATGCAGCAGGGTGCGGGGGTTCTCCAATTGCTTACCTCTCCCAGGCTCCGACAATAGACTCTTTCTTTGGGAACACTCGAGACGGCCCTTCTCGGCTCTTTCCTATTTCGTTCTGGGAAGGATATACTAGACTCGAGTATACGTGAGAATAGGTGATCTCAGACTATGATTTTCGATTTCTCGCTTGATGCATAACAAGAAGCAAGGATGTCACATGAATAGACACAGTGATATGTGCATTCGTGTATATATGAACATTATCTTCAAATAGCGCGATCTTTGCATCTTTTTCCCAGAATCGCTATTAGTCAACACGCTTATTCAGTTTCCCTAACAGCCATCATCCCTCTAAATAATTCTCAACCGCGTTGGCGTAGTGGCGGCATGATCTCATATCTGCAGAGAATTGCGGTCCGTTTGCACGAATTTTCCCGAAATCGCAGGTGTAAATCTCTCGTGGAGCCAAACACGAAAGTGCTCGCTCCCTTGCAACCGCGGGGCTCGGAATAATTCAGCAGCCGCAACGGTGTTTAGCAGATATATCCAATCCCGCACGCGCTCGCACAAATCAGAAATGTAGGATTATCTACGGAGATGAATAAGATCGTCGACGATATGATCATGTACTATTATTGTATCCCCAGTGCAGTGTTTAGTCTGCTACAACTTCTATCCGAGTTTCGGATATTGGGCGACTATATCAGTACGTTTGATTATGTACTTTCGTGGTAGTTGTTCACTGTCTCACAATTGTCCTTTTAAAGAAGGCGTCCCACGAATCGCCCGGGCAAGTATGCAAAGTGAGGAGTGACAGGGCGTGCTCTCCTCACTTCGCACGCTCTCTCACTCGTTGCCTGCGCGCGCAAGGCCACTTGGAACGCAGCCAAGTGCTCATATCTCAGTTCAAAAGAAAATTGAAAACATGGGAGTTTCGAAAGTGCTATCGGGTAGCCGCGACCCATCATCTCACATCGAGAACTCAGTTTGACAGATATTCGTGGTACACCTCCTTTAAAGAAGGAGAGGCACGAATCGCGCCAATATGCAAAGTGAGGCGGAGCGCTCTCCTCATTTTGCATGCTCTCTCGCTCGTTGCCTGCGCTTCAGGGTGCCTTGGCAATCAGCCAATCGAGTATATCTCGGTTTAGACCAAAATTGAAAACATGGGAGTTTCGAAAGCGTTATGGGGTGCTCATGCCACACCGTCTGACATCGAGAACTCAGTTAGCTAGATATTCCTGCCACCCCTTCTTTAAGGAAAAAGACCATAAGAGAGCCGCTCTAACGAAAATACAAAACATGTGAGTTTCGAAAGTGTCGTCGGGTGTCCATCACCCTCACATTGAGAGCTCATCTTGCGAGATATTGTTGTCACACACCCAATCCAAAAATATTACTTTTTCCTTTCCAACGTTAGCAGATATTTTTGCATCATGCTCCATCGCACGTATCAAAGATTATAGGATTAGGTGGCTCATCAGATGAATGCAGCGTGATCTTCTATCCTGCAATTTTGCTCAGTTTTCTTCCGCATTCACTCATTGTCCGACTTTCTGATATCTGGACCCTGTAGAGCCAGAACTTCTGGCGACATTGCTTCCTGCATCTAGCAGATATTTTCGACTCCTGCAAGCTCGCACGTATCAAAGATCTCGGATTAGTCGCCTCGGAATGGGGGGATAATCAACGACATACACAAGATGGTTTCTGGTGTGCGCTGTGGTCTCTCCTTCCCGTGTGTGCAAGCTGCAAGGAATGGCTATAGATACGACATTTATGCTTTCGCACGTTTCAACGCTTGTCCAAAGGCCTTATGCGTCATGTATAAGTAGATTTGATTTTCGCGGGTGCACCGGAATGACATTATTGGATAGACCAAACTTGCAAAAGCCCAGCCACTTAATGGGTTCATCATCGTCATCATCATCACAATACTCGGTGCTCTCTCTCTTAATGATTATGTGCGACGTGCGCCCTTTGAGACGCGCACAAAATTCATTCTCAAAATAGCGCCTAAAACGCGCATAATGGCCCCTGATGAGCTGTGTTCTGCTCTATTATAATGTGAAGTGGCGCCTTTAGTTTGGTCAAGTCTCCCTCATTTTGGTGTTTATTCTGTTGCGAAACCCTTAGGAAAACATAACCTTAGTCCCGGGAAGGGGCTTTTCCCACGTAATGTACGATGTTTTGATTCCTAATGGTCGGTGAAAACCAGAGACGATCGAAGATCTGTCGATTCTGTCGAATTGGTCGGGATCTCAAAAAAAGGCGTAGACTGAAGCACCACTAAGCTCTGGTTCCAAAAATGCGCCATTCGTCACACAAGCTTCTGTTGCGCTGCAGTGTGAAATCGGATCCGTCCGAGAGGCAAGGCTCTAGTCTAAGGGGGGGGGGTAGAAAGAGATCAAGATCCCTTTCGATGGACCCTGAACTCAACTTAGGAAGAATGCGATTGATGTATTATCCTTGTTTACCAGTCAAGGTTATGGGAAGATTAGGATGTATCGAGTGGATGCAAGTCCTCGGTTCCGCTTCTGCGGTGCATTTGACGTGACTCGTGGTTGTTCTCTTTGTTCGATGCCGATATTCGTGAAAACGAAGTCATTTCCCGTGCAATCCCTCAACAACATGCGGAACTGACGCCTCTTGTTAATTCTTCCCTTTAATTTGTGTCTCTTGTTCCATTCATTATTCATCCCCTTCACAGTGATCTTTCATCCGAACCCGGAACTATTCCGAGGCCAAATTGCACCCTCAGGGACCCCGAAACCGCCACTTTCGCCCTCTCATCTGTTTCCAGTGGAGCTTTGCAGCGATATGTCTATGCCTAGAAGACCAACGTTTTCATTACAGGGTTTTTATATACTATCTAAGGAAGTCGATAGAAACTGTGACAGTGGAATGAATTGTTCCCTGTCTTTGACTGGCTGAAACCTGACAGTTCATTGTAAAGCAAAATTGTAACGGGTTCAGAGATGGAAATTTCCTGGCAGACTTGCTCTATTGTGCCAGTGTCTTTTCTGGTTATCGCTCAGCATCAGCCATCTTTGATCATTCTTGCAGCCGAGATGCAAAGACCAATCAAGTGCGCGTTCTTCTCTCCTGCGTCCTTATTCTTCTTCCAATCAAAGTCCTTCTTGCTGTTCTTTGCAGAAGAGGCTCCCCTTATGTCCCCCGAGATATCCCATCTCTCTCCCTTCAAAGATGCAGCAGCCAACGAGAAAATGGCCAAAGATAGAGAGTGTCTCTCACTTTTCCCTGCTCTCTCGCCTGTTCTGTCCTACTTAAGAGCTCCTCTAAAGGGAGTCTTCTGCACCCTCGTTGCCTCTTCTTTTGCACGTACCCTGACGTGGTCTGCTTCTAGGAATTCCCCTCTCCCCTCTTGCATGCTGCGGGCTCTCTAATCTATGGACGAGAGACTGCTCTTGGCAAGGTCAGAGAAGCGATGGAGTGCGCTCGAGCACGAGAGCCTATCGCTCAAGAGAGCAGCGATACCGACCGACCAAGGGGGGAAACCCCGCGGGGAGAGATCTGAGAGGACAGCGAACTGCCCGTCCGCTACCCTCAGTTGCTTCCGTGTTCGTGTATTCACGTAAATAGCCAATTATCGGGCGATTCTGCACGTACCGCAAACACTTAACGATAGGGAATGCGTGTCTCTCTCCATTTCACGTGCTCACTCACCTCTCTGACCGGCAAAAGAGTGGTGAGTTTCGGGTCCCGGTGATTCGAACTCTACCACATCTCAAGCACTTCACGTGCTTGAGCGCAAATAATTGATCAATTTCTATTTACTGATTCACCTGACATCAACTCGCATCATATCACATTCCCATTGTGCAATTGGCTTGCAATTCTAGTACTGTGGATACATTGATGCCTTGGAAAGGCGAGTGCTGAATCAGTTTCGCTCCAAAAGTTTCAAGTATGCCTTCCTTTGATTGTATCAAAAGGCTAACTAGACTCTGCCCCACCTTTGCACGTCTTTGTTGTTGGGAGAAGTTCGTAGTTTCCGAAAAGAGAGAAGAGTTTCGGCCTGGTTGGCTCCGCCCCCTTTTTCGCAGCCCACTGGCTCCTGTTTCACTTTTCCCTCTCGTTCCGGGCGCTCAAGTATGCGTTTAGGGCTCAACGGTCTGGGCAAATGGGGGAGGGGGGTACTGTAGTCGGAAACTGTAGTTCGTCAGCCCCCGACGGTAGAGTGGAGTTTGCGGAGGAGGAGGGAGATTCGATAGATCGGCGCCGCATCATTTTCGATTCCATCCCTATCTTCGGATTGTGAGCTTCGATTGTTCAGCGATTCCATTGTGCGCTTGTCGTTCGAACCGTCGAGTTCATTGCTCCTTTTCGATTTGAACTAGATCTACTCTGTTTGGCTCATATCGGACGGGGTTCCACCATGTCCCTACCGTAATCTTGTTGTCAGACTCCTATGATCATAAGAGGATTGATCGTTGAGCTTCGTTGATTCCGCTTTAGCAAATAGTTTAGCCCCTCCGTAGTCTCCCATATCTAAAGTCCGAGATCTCTATTAGCCGCTTTTGAATACGTTTCCGCCTTCCTTACCGTACCCTACTATCCGAACTGTGCCTGCAATGTAAAAGTAGCCTACGCTTGTGCACAAATCGGAATGGGCACACTCCCATCAATCTCATATTATGAAAGACACCGCGTGTCGTTTATTCACACCTTCCATCCAATCGTTGATTGCGTCTCTCGATTGGTCTTTGTGATGTCATTCATTATTGAATTCTGTTTCCACTAATTGGAACACTTCTAGATCTTTGGTTGGGATCACCAAAGGTTAGAGTGCGCAATAGGGACCCTGTCTATTCTTTTCATGGGCTGTTGGAGTGGTATTTCAAACTGTAAATAGTAAAGAACGCCGATGTGTGACGCACTCTCCACTCGCTCACTCGAGTGCCGACAGATCAGAGACGGCGCAGTTGAAAGTTCAGTGAGTGAATAATCAACCGTTTTGGGGTATGAATCCCGTCATTTAACCGTTTGGAATTGACCAAACAAACGCGTATTAAAACGCATTCGAACATACAGCAGCTAACCTAGAACGGATCTACGATCTTTCAACCGTTGATCGCGCTCATTCCCGAGAGATGTTATCGATCGACCTCTTTGTGGCGACGAGATATCCAACCGATATTGAACCATCGAAACTCCTAAATATTTTCAAAAAGAGCGTATCCATTGTTCTATCCCGAGCCCCCTCTCTGCACTTTTCAAAGAGATATTGAGGATAAGTGGAACTCCATTTTCCATCCTGAGAAGGATAAAGCATAACGGGAATGATACCATCCTTGATCAATGATCGATCGACTCAGGTTGAGCCCGCACCTTACTGACCCTTTCTTCCTCATACTTAGAACACTGTTCCTATCACAAATTAGAGATCTTCGGGTTATCGTGAGAGCTACCATAAGATCACGACCTTCAATTTGCTCAATATTAACAACTGCACGTATTACTCTCTCGAGCTTCTCTATCCGAGTCCATCAAATCTTCTGAATCATTCTAAAGTCATCTCCCAATCTACAGTGCGCCCCTCCAACCCCTTCCATATTTAGCGTATCACGCATCTTTCAAGATGCTCCCCTCTACCTCGCCTCCCCTCCCCACTCTCTCCCCCGCCCTCCTTCCGTCTCACCCTCTCCCCTATCCACCCGCTCTCTTACCGTACCCGTCCGCAGAACGCGCGGTCATGACGTCACAACCCGCAAGAATGATCGGTGAACGAGCCAAAGTTCGGACCGTCTCGTCGTCTCGTCTCTCCGGGTTAGAAACAGTCTCTCGTCTCTCGAGCCGGAGTTGTCGCACCTCCCCTCTCACTATCATTCGATATCTCACTTCGCCTGTCGCCCAGCCTCCCTCTTCGCTCTGCTCATGCAGTGACATGGTAACCAGACAGCGGTCGTAGCATCTCTGCGCCTTTCTCATCCCAGATTAGGAATCCGAAGATATCCCTAGGTCCATTCACAGTCCCCGATAGAAGCTGCTTAGCTACCATCCTACTTAGTTTTAGTTTCTAGATTAAGCTCTTTTGATTATACCTACATCACATCTCATTGATCTCAATTGTGACCTATCTGCGATCACTCACAGAAACCTATCTGTTTCATTTCTCATCACCATGATACCTGCATTGACTACCCTAAACAAGTCTTTCGTAAATAGCAATTGTGGTCATGTTGTGTTCGTTTTCTTGTCCGGTTCCGCTGATTCCTTCCCACCTGCACATGTATAGCAATAGAAGGAACTGACGGCATCGGTCGACTTCTGGGAAGGTATTTCACCTGTTCACTGCTTGTCACGGGGGATTGTCTCTTTGCAACACACGCATGCATGTGGATGCCAATCTATCAACTATTTCACAAGGCCTGCTCTAATCTTCGCAACTATCCTCATTTCGTGCACTTTATCGTCTTTCTGGTATGAAGAGACGCATTTTCACCACAGCAGCCCTATTCGCAACGCACACGCATGCATGTCCATGGAAAGCGACGTGATCTTTCCAAAGGGGCAGTGGAGGAGCGGACGTGCCTCGATAAGGGTCTTATCGCCTCTCCCCTCATCTCCCCTTCACATCACGCAATCGACACTGTCAGGAATCTTAGTGATAGGCACATACTCACCTTCCCGTGGCTTCGTGAGAGAGGCGCTCTCATATTTCCCCACATATGCATTTTTTGACCCCATTTTCAAAACAATTCATTGCCTGCCTATCCCTCATACACAATTCACGAGTTAGCTACGTACATAGTGGTTTATATTTTTGTAGTTCATTGATATAAGGGAAGTGTCTAGAAACTAAATCGATCATTAATTGAGTCTAATGAATAATATTTGATCGACTGTTGCTGTTTGGTCTCGCTTACCTTGCGTCACTTTTATTCGTCGAGCGTTCCTTTGTTCACTGTAACACATCGTTCCCACAACCAGCCAACAACCTTTGCAGTCACAATGGAAACGTTGTGCATGATGCCTCCTTCACTGACCGAAGAACACTTCGCATCCCTGCCCTCCACCTACTCAGCCACTACGGTAAGTATCGTAGTCTGTCAGTTGTCGATAGTTTATGATGGCGGGATACTGTAGCCTGTCAGTCTCATATTTCATCACGTAGCCTTTGGACTTGAGACGACGCGCGTGCTGACATTATTTATGCGCACAATTTATAGGCTTAAGCAATGAGTGAGTGTACGGTATGCGCCTGAGTCACTAAGAGGTTTTCGGTACGGGGTTTCTCTGATAATAGATGATGATTAAGATTGTTATAAAAAAACAGAGAAGTTCCGGGGATCGCGCCCCGAACGCGTCATAATAATCTCCCGCTTCACAGGCGTCATCTCACGCGTCGGGCGCGGACGCGTGTGTCGTCTGCGGCGACAAGGCCATCGGCCGCCACTACGGCGCCACCGCCTGCAACGGCTGCAAGGGCTTCTTCCGGCGCAGGTTGGTGTTTGGTTCGACGCCCGCCCCGGCCATAATGTTTTGCTGATCTCTGAGTTCACAATGTGTTATGACCGCTGATTGTAGTGAGTAGGAAGTCTAGACTCGGTGCTTGGGCTCGCAACAAAAAGCAGCTACGAAAAGTATTCTTGGACTTGGGGGTCTTAGACCTCAGAGGCGGAAGCAATCTATTCCTTGCAAGGAGAAGAAGAAGGGGTTCCGTCGATCTCTAGACTCTCTCTCGCATGTTCACTGCACGTATCCCCTTCCTGCAAGAGAGGCCGAGAGAGACACCATAATTGAATCCCCTCGGGATCGAGAGAGAGAGAAAGGCTCTCTGAGAGAGAGGCATGTAAGAAACATCCGTCTAGAGAGAGGAAAGACATTTTTCGACGCTTCTTCCGAGAAAAGGACCGCCTTGCAAGAGACATGTAGGATGCATATGCTGCACACAAGTGCACATGAAAGGACAGAGGGGAGAAATGAGAAACGTCGGTTACCGTAACCACACCATTTCAGTGTGTGGCAGAACCTGCAGTACACATGCCGGTTCAGCAAGACCTGTCAGGTGGACAAGGACCATCGCAACGCGTGTCGATACTGCCGCTTCCAGAAGTGTCTGGCGGACGGTATGCGACCGGAAGGTACGGTAGTCACACCACCGGTGTCCGATCGGCAACTGACTTATTTGCAGCCATCCAGAACGAGCGCGATCGCATTGGCAGTACGAAGAGGCGGAAGCGCAGCTCGTCGCAGGTACGTCGTCGATAACGGGCATAAGTCTGGTGCTAACGAGCGTAAGTATTGCAGATGGCCTCGGATTCGGATTCGGCCCCGTCGCCGAGGGGCTCCGAAAACTCGGTCGTTTCGAAGAAAATGATCGAGATCATCGTGGACATTGAGGAGCGAATGATGGGCAACCAGAACATGGCAGCACTCATGAGGTAAATTTCACAACTCTTAGTCAAATGTGCTGTTCGATCGATATTCTTTGTTGTGTGTACAGGAAACATTCAATGTCATTATCTAAGTAAATTTGTCGATTTATAGTAGTTGTTGTGTGAATAGTGAGCGCTTCCTCGTCCTCTTTGTTCTCTCGTCTCTCCATCCTGATTAGAATCCGTATATGATCTATTCAATGACAAAAAGCGATCTCACAAATAGGGCTTCCCTTCGAGCGGAAATGATTGGTCTGAGTATTCTTTATCGTTTCTGGCCAGGAATTACTCAGAAACGCTCATACTCGCGGGATCGAAGATTGCGTGAAGAGTGCGGGCCGCCGTGACTTTGCCCAACTTAGCGCGCGGTGATTTAGTTAGTAGTCCCTGAGCGCGTTCCCCTCCTTCCGGAGATTTCCCACTCCTCGTCTCTTCCCGAGAAATCACACGCAAAGACGTGCAAGTCGGCTAATTGGGTGGAGAGAGTAACCACATCACTTCATTCATACTGCACACAAGCCTTCCGCCCTTTCAAGATCGCACTGTTGCACGTATGCTGAATTCGGCGAATCTCATTAGCAATGCGGGCTTGCAAATTGCACGCAAACCTAACTGGCAAAGTTCAAACGTGACTTAGAGAATAAGACTTCAAGGCATTCAATCAAGGCGCCTTTCAAGGAATTTATCGCGCATAAATCAGCCGGATTGACGGACTCTCCTCTTCGATAGTTCAGAGAGCGGTGTTGATAGGGGGAAGAGGAGGAGAGAGATAAGGGCTGGACGTGCGCTCCTCTCGCGCCTGAGATTCACGTAGCAGCGAAACCGTGACTTATCAGCAAGGCAGAGGCAAACATCCGCGACAGCGAGAAAAGTCATGGAGCCTTTCCGTAGGCACACCAGGCACAGTGACATGTCATCTTGGCGAATTTGAACCTGATGTGCGATGGGTCAGCCGGGAAGAATAACCTGATATTGAGCAATGATCGTCAATCAAAGAAACGAGAAAGTATTGCGAAATGAGAGAAATAGTCTATTCATTCAGAAACAAACATGAATTCCAGGGACTCGCCCGACTCGCGGTCAGCATCGCAGCGCGCAGTGGCCAATCTGATCGGATGGACGAGCGCCCTTCATCCCATTCCCGAGCTGCCCTTTGACGATCGAGTCCGTGTGATGAAACACGCAACCGCCGCCTTCACCCTCCTATCCATCGCTCAGGTTGGCCCATCATCTATCGAATCAAATTATTTCGTTCGTTTTCATTCCGGAGACGTTTGAGCTTGCGTTCGCGTTAGTTAGTGCGTGTCTCTGAAGCTTACCATCAAGGGTGAAAAGATGCCTCTGAGTCACCCTATCCCCACTAGCATTGCGCCATGTGAACTCAGCCTGAGGAAAACAGCGCCGTCATAGACTAGAGAAGGCATTACGCCATGGCTCATCATCTGCGCTCATATTTGATGCACTGATACCGCCGATGAGAGACCGATCAAAGATAAGCGTGCACGGGACAGAGACAATGATGCATGTGATGAAAGGGATGAGACATGAAAGCAAGGGCCTGTTTCAAGCAAGAGCCCGTAAGATCCCGAACTTTTTTATTGCATCACCAATCGTCACGTAAGCGAAAACAGTAAGGGATATGCATAACAGCAAATAAACAAATATAATTGCAGCGTTCCCTCAACCTGCCCCATCTCATCCTTCCTAACGACAACGTGCTCTCCCTCTCCACGCTGCACGCCTCTCTCATGCGACCGCTGCAACGAGTGTCCGAGGAGCTGCAGCAGCCCCTACGCCGTCTTCGAGTGGAGCACACGGAGCTGTGCGCATTGAAGGCAATCGTCCTCCTGTCGCCCGATATCCCCGAGATATCCCACATCGGAAGGTACGCATGTCTTACTAATTCCAACACCAAATTAATTTGCACTCAATAGTAAGCAAAATGCAATATTTCGTACTCGTAAGTGATTATTGAATGAATTTCAGAGAGCGCCTGAGAGAAGCGCGGGACTCCCTCCTTCGAGCACTCTTCTCCTTCCTATCGACCGCTCACGGAGCCATGGACGCGTCACTGAGGTGAGCTTCTGTCCTTCTCGCGCTCCTCAAATATAGATGATGAAGATATTTATACAGTACAATGACTGAAGAGATCTGAGATGCTTACTTAAACATTGCACACCACAAAATATCAATATATTTCAGAGTCTCATCCCTAATGCTGGTCCTGCCTCCCCTCTTCTCGCTCGCAGCCACCCTCTCCGATCATCCCGTACTCGCGACGATTCTAGGCTTGAACGAAGACGAACGAGCCTCTCCGAGGTGAGTATTTAACTTAATGAGTTAACTTAATTATTTATTTTATTAGCGTAAATGATTAATTAATATTTTCCAGTGCCCCGATAATGCAGTCCTCCTTCCACGCCGTAGCCTCACCTCCCGCGCCCCTGACGCCACAGAACAACAACAACAACAACTCCTCGTTTTCCTCGTCGTTGACGCCCTCGATAGACGGCTCGGTCAGCCCGCCCTTCACCATGCAGAACAGCGCATCGCTGCTGGCTGGTAAGTGGACTTACGACGTTTAGCAACCAGACTTACGCTATTTAGGAAAAAATCAAATATCAGTGCCTTTTCCTGCAGGCCTCCTCGCCCAGCAGCCCGCCTTGCTGTCCTCGCTGGTGCAACAACACCAGCAGATGGGAACACTGCCAACAGCCCTCAGTCCGCCCGTCTCCCTGCCACAGCTGTTAGGCCTGAGCGAGGTTTGTTGCTTGTTCTTAGTTAACATTAGTTAATTAATTACTTAAGAGGTCTCTTAAATATAGTATTTTTAAATGTGTAATGTTTCAGTACATCGCCGCGGACAACCGAGTGCCCGTGAAGATTCTGTACTCGTAAAGATCAAAGATCACTCAGTCATTCCGTCATTCAGCCAGTCATTCCCCCTCTCCATCTCCGACGATCTTATTCGCAATTCGTGCATTAATACACCGCATAGTTAGCCCGTAGCCAGCCCGATATTATATTCCTAGCACCCTTGGTCATTCGTTCTAGAAAGAATCAAACAGTATTTACGCTTTGTTTCATTGATCCGCCACCCCAGTTCTACCATGAATTCCGTTCTTGTCATCGATGTGTAATACCGTAATACCCGTGAGCGCCATTCTGTATTGTTCCTATCATTTTGTCGTTGATCGAAGATGAATTTTTTACTGTAAATTTGGGATTGAAAGAGGCGCAGTGCACATAATGAATTAATCATCGCCCAATTGGATAAGGGTGTAATTGAGCGATAAAGGAGATTGACATTCACAATTGAAATGGCAAAGAACCAATTGAGCGGGCGCTATAAAAGAATGAAGTTCTACTTTTCTCAATACAGTTGCTCTTTATTCTGAATAACGTCTTTTTACTGCCATCGTTTTGCTTGGTTTTAATTAGGGCTATTCGAATGAAGAATATCGCGGTCTCTGCATCTCGCGTGCTCTCTCGTCACTCAGACTGATGAGATAGTACGCGAAATGAAGAGAAGAAGTATTCATTCTCACAGCTCTGTTTCCAAATTTCTCCCCACATTTTAGATGAAGTTCCTGCTTCTTCTCGCTGCGATCTGCGCAGTTGCCACTGCGTTCCACTACTCCACTGCGGCGAGGTACATATAAGAACGGTTTTTTTGTTGCAAATCTAATTTTTTATAACGATTTTTCCAACTTAAACTATATGATCAGATACAAATAAAGTAAATTTATAAAAATAAACAAATTAGAATCATTGCAGACCAGTGGATTTCTATGAAGCGAAGGATCTCGCAGAGGAGTTCGACGCGGGCAATGAAGTGAAAGAAAGAATCGATAAATGCAACAACGTTGTGCATGGACGTGAGTCTAAGAGTGCATAATATTTTGAAATAAAAGTAGTCACTCTTACGAAACCCTAAAACATTGCTAAGAGCAACATATTTTTTTTACAGACTGCAAGCACTTTCTCAAACGAGCGATTGTCAAAGGAAACACCAATGAAGAGAGGTAACTGTGATATAAAAAAATTTTGAACTGTAGAAAAGCGAGCCTAAACAAATGCGTATGAAAGGAAAAGAAGAATAAATCTTTACATCGATTCGTATTGCAGATACAGAGACTTGCTCGAGGCCATCAACTCCGTTGAAGTGAAGGATTTCATCAAGTGAGATTCTTTACACGAAATTTATCACAATGAGGATATTTACAAATACACGTGAATAAACTATCTAGCGAGGAATAAATTAATCGATAATGAATAAATTTAGGGAGATTGAATCTGTGACGAACCCGCCCGAGGCCGTCACCGACGAGCCCGAAGGCGACAATTAAATAGCATACACATGATAATATGTATCGGTCATCAGTTACAAGTGCGATAAACACGTTTTCACAAAAATGAGATCTTGCTCCATTTCAAGTGATAAAAGTTGTGGATCAAATGCGAAAAATAACTAGAAGGGATTAAATTGAAATAGTAGATTCAGTTGTTTCAGTCGTCAGTTGCGTCGATGTGATAGAAGTAGTTGTTGATGATGGTAGAGCGGTGCTGCCTTCCGTGGTCATCGATGTCGAGGCGGATTCAGTAGTCGTCGAATATTCAGCTGACGATGGTAGAGCGGTGCTGCCTTCCGTGGTCATCGATGTCGAGGCGGATTCAGTAGTCGTCGAATATTCAGCTGACGATGGTAGAGCGGTGCTGCCTTCCGTGGTCATCGATGTCGAGGCGGATTCGGTAGTCGTCGAATATTCAGCTGACGATGGTAGAGCGGTGCTGCCCTCCGTGGTCATCGATGTCGAGGCGGATTCGGTAGTCGTCGAATATTCAGCTGACGATGGTAGAGCGGTGCTGCCCTCCGTGGTCATCGATGTCGAGGCGGATTCGGTAGTCGTCGAATATTCAGCTGACGATGGTAGAGCGGTGCTGCCCTCCGTGGTCATCGATGTCGAGGCGGATTCGGTAGTCGTCGAATATTCAGCTGACGATGGTAGAGCGGTGCTGCCCTCCGTGGTCATCGATGTCGAGGCGGATTCGGTAGTCGTCGAATATTCAGCTGACGATGGTAGAGCGGTGCTGCCCTCCGTGGTCATCGATGTCGAGGCGGATTCTGTGGTCGTCGAATATTCAGCTGACGATGGTAGAGCGGTGCTGCCCTCCGTGGTCATCGATGTCGAGGCGGATTCGGTAGTCGTAGAATATTCAGCTGACGATGGTAGAGCGGTGCTGCCCTCCGTGGTCATCGATGTCGAGGCGGATTCGGTAGTCGTCGAATATTCAGCTGACGATGGTAGAGCGGTGCTGCCTTCCGTGGTCATCGATGTCGAGGCGGATTCAGTAGTCGTCGAATATTCAGCTGACGATGGTAGAGCGGTGCTGCCCTCCGTGGTCATCGATGTCGAGGCGGATTCTGTGGTCGTCGAATATTCAGCTGACGATGGTAGAGCGGTGCTGCCTTCCGTGGTCATCGATGTCGAGGCGGATTCGGTAGTCGTCGAATATTCAGCTGACGATGGTAGAGCGGTGCTGCCCTCCGTGGTCATCGATATCGAGGCGGATTCGGTAGTCGTCGAATATTCAGCTGACGATGGTAGAGCGGTGCTGCCCTCCGTGGTCATCGATATCGAGGCGGATTCGGTAGTCGTCGAATATTCAGCTGACGATGGTAGAGCGGTGCTGCCCTCCGTGGTCATCGATGTCGAGGCGGATTCGGTAGTCGTCGAATATTCAGCTGACGATGGTAGAGCGGTGCTGCCTTCCGTGGTCATCGATGTCGAGGCGGATTCAGTAGTCGTCGAATATTCAGCTGACGATGGTAGAGCGGTGCTGCCCTCCGTGGTCATCGATGTCGAGGCGGATTCGGTAGTCGTCGAATATTCAGCTGACGATGGTAGAGCGGTGCTGCCTTCCGTGGTCATCGATGTCGAGGCGGATTCGGTAGTCGTCGAATATTCAGCTGACGATGGTAGAGCGGTGCTGCCTTCCGTGGTCATCGATGTCGAGGCGGATTCGGTAGTCGTCGAATATTCAGCTGACGATGGTAGAGCGGTGCTGCCCTCCGTGGTCATCGATGTCGAGGCGGATTCAGTAGTCGTCGAATATTCAGCTGACGATGGTAGAGCGGTGCTGCCCTCCGTGGTCATCGATGTCGAGGCGGATTCTGTGGTCGTCGAATATTCAGCTGACGATGGTAGAGCGGTGCTGCCCTCCGTGGTCATCGATGTCGAGGCGGATTCTGTGGTCGTCGAATATTCAGCTGACGATGGTAGAGCGGTGCTGCCCTCCGTGGTCATCGATGTCGAGGCGGATTCAGTAGTCGTCGAATATTCAGCTGACGATGGTAGAGCGGTGCTGCCCTCCGTGGTCATCGATGTCGAGGCGGATTCGGTAGTCGTCGAATATTCAGCTGACGATGGTAGAGCGGTGCTGCCCACCGTGGTCATCGATGTCGAGGCGGATTCGGTAGTCGTCGAATATTCAGCTGACGATGGTAGAGCGGTGCTGCCCTCCGTGGTCATCGATGTCGAGGCGGATTCGGTAGTCGTCGAATATTCAGCTGACGATGGTAGAGCGGTGCTGCCCTCCGTGGTCATCGATGTCGAGGCGGATTCAGTAGTCGTCGAATATTCAGCTGACGATGGTAGAGCGGTGCTGCCCTCCGTGGTCATCGATGTCGAGGCGGATTCGGTAGTCGTCGAATATTCAGCTGACGATGGTAGAGCGGTGCTGCCCTCCGTGGTCATCGATGTCGAGGCGGATTCTGTGGTCGTCGAATATTCAGCTGACGATGGTAGAGCGGTGCTGCCCTCCGTGGTCATCGATGTCGAGGCGGATTCTGTGGTCGTCGAATATTCAGCTGACGATGGTAGAGCGGTGCTGCCCTCCGTGGTCATCGATGTCGAGGCGGATTCGGTAGTCGTCGAATATTCAGCTGACGATGGTAGAGCGGTGCTGCCCTCCGTGGTCATCGATGTCGAGGCGGATTCGGTAGTCGTCGAATATTCAGCTGACGATGGTAGAGCGGTGCTGCCCTCCGTGGTCATCGATGTCGAGGCGGATTCGGTAGTCGTCGAATATTCAGCTGACGATGGTAGAGCGGTGCTGCCCTCCGTGGTCATCGATGTCGAGGCGGATTCTGTGGTCGTCGAATATTCAGCTGACGATGGTAGAGCGGTGCTGCCCTCCGTGGTCATCGATGTCGAGGCGGATTCTGTGGTCGTCGAATATTCAGCTGACGATGGTAGAGCGGTGCTGCCCTCCGTGGTCATCGATGTCGAGGCGGATTCGGTAGTCGTCGAATATTCAGCTGACGATGGTAGAGCGGTGCTGCCCTCCGTGGTCATCGATATCGAGGCGGATTCGGTAGTCGTCGAATATTCAGCTGACGATGGTAGAGCGGTGCTGCCCTCCGTGGTCATCGATGTCGAGGCGGATTCAGTAGTCGTCGAATATTCAGCTGACGATGGTAGAGCGGTGCTGCCCTCCGTGGTCATCGATGTCGAGGCGGATTCGGTAGTCGTCGAATATTCAGCTGACGATGGTAGAGCGGTGCTGCCCTCCGTGGTCATCGATATCGAGGCGGATTCGGTAGTCGTCGAATATTCAGCTGACGATGGTAGAGCGGTGCTGCCCTCCGTGGTCATCGATGTCGAGGCGGATTCGGTAGTCGTCGAATATTCAGCTGACGATGGTAGAGCGTTGCTGCCCTCCGTGGTCATCGATGTCGAGGCGGATTCGGTAGTCGTCGAATATTCAGCTGACGATGGTAGAGCGGTGCTGCCCTCCGTGGTCATCGATGTCGAGGCGGATTCGGTAGTCGTCGAATATTCAGCTGACGATGGTAGAGCGGTGCTGCCCTCCGTGGTCATCGATATCGAGGCGGATTCGGTAGTCGTCGAATATTCAGCTGACGATGGTAGAGCGGTGCTGCCCTCCGTGGTCATCGATGTCGAGGCGGATTCGGTAGTCGTCGAATATTCAGCTGACGATGGTAGAGCGGTGCTGCCCTCCGTGGTCATCGATGTCGAGGCGGATTCGGTAGTCGTCGAATATTCAGCTGACGATGGTAGAGCGGTGCTGCCCTCCGTGGTCATCGATGTCGAGGCGGATTCGGTAGTCGTCGAATATTCAGCTGACGATGGTAGAGCGTTGCTGCCCTCCGTGGTCATCGATGTCGAGGCGGATTCGGTAGTCGTCGAATATTCAGCTGACGGTTCGATGGTCGAAGAGAATTCATGCGTCGAAGGAGCCGTACTGCCCTCGGTGCTCATCGTAGAGGTGGGTTCGATGGTCGAAGAGAATTCATGCGTCGAAGGAGCCGTACTGCCCTCGGTGCTCATCGTAGAGGTGGGTTCGATGGTCGAAGAGAATTCATGCGTCAAAGGAGCCGTACTGCCCTCGGTGCTCATCGTAGAGGTTGGTTCGATGGTCGAAGAGAATTCATGCGTCGAAGGAGCCGTACTGCCCTCGGTGCTCATCGTAGAGGTGGGTTCGATGGTCGAAGAGAATTCATGCGTCGAAGGAGCCGTACTGCCCTCGGTGCTCATCGTAGAGGTTGGTTCGATGGTCGAAGAGAATTCATGCGTCGAAGGAGCCGTACTGCCCTCGGTGCTCATCGTAGAGGTGGGTTCGATGGTCGAAGAGAATTCATGCGTCAAAGGAGCCGTACTGCCCTCGGTGCTCATCGTAGAGGTGGGTTCGATGGTCGAAGAGAATTCATGCGTCGAAGGAGCCGTACTGCCCTCGGTGCTCATCGTAGAGGTTGGTTCGATGGTCGAAGAGAATTCATGCGTCAAAGGAGCCGTACTGCCCTCGGTGCTCATCGTAGAGGTGGGTTCGATGGTCGAAGAGAATTCATGCGTCAAAGGAGCCGTACTGCCCTCGGTGCTCATCGTAGAGGTGGGTTCGATGGTCGAAGAGAATTCATGCGTCGAAGGAGCCGTACTGCCCTCGGTGCTCATCGTAGAGGTGGGTTCGATGGTCGAAGAGAATTCATGCGTCGAAGGAGCCGTACTGCCCTCGGTGCTCATCGTAGAGGTTGGTTCGATGGTCGAAGAGAATTCATGCGTCGAAGGAGCCGTACTGCCCTCGGTGCTCATCGTAGAGGTGGTTCGATGGTCGAAGAGAATTCATGCGTCAAGGAGCCGTACTGCCCTCGGTGCTCATCGTAGAGGTGGGTTCGATGGTCGAAGAGAATTCATGCGTCGAAGGAGCCGTACTGCCCTCGGTGCTCATCGTAGAGGTGGGTTCGATGGTCGAAGAGAATTCATGCGTCGAAGGAGCCGTACTGCCCTCGGTGCTCATAGTAGAGGTGGGTTCGATGGTCGAAGAGAATTCGTGCGTTGACGGAGCCGTACTGCCCTCGGTGCTCATCGTAGAGGTGGGTTCGATGGTCGAAGAGAATTCATGCGTCGAAGGAGCCGTACTGCCCTCGGTGCTCATCGTAGAGGTGGGTTCGATGGTCGAAGAGAATTCATGCGTCGAAGGAGCCGTACTGCCCTCGGTGCTCATAGTAGAGGTGGGTTCGATGGTCGAAGAGAATTCGTGCGTCGAAGGAGCCGTACTGCCCTCGGTGCTCATAGTAGAGGTGGGTTCGATGGTCGAAGAGAATTCGTGCGTCGAAGGAGCCGTACTGCCCTCGGTGCTCATCGTAGACGTGGGTTCGATGGTCGAAGAGAATTCGTGCGTCGAAGGAGCCGTACTGCCCTCGGTGCTCATAGTAGAGGTGGGTTCGATGGTCGAAGAGAATTCATGCGTCGAAGGAGCCGTACTGCCCTCGGTGCTCATCGTAGAGGTGGGTTCGATGGTCGAAGAGAATTCATGCGTCAAAGGAGCCGTACTGCCCTCGGTGCTCATCGTAGAGGTGGTTCGATGGTCGAAGAGAATTCATGCGTCGAAGGAGCCGTACTGCCCTCGGTGCTCATCGTAGAGGTGGGTTCGATGGTCGAAGAGAATTCATGCGTCGAAGGAGCCGTACTGCCCTCGGTGCTCATAGTAGAGGTGGGTTCGATGGTCGAAGAGAATTCGTGCGTTGACGGAGCCGTACTGCCCTCGGTGCTCATCGTAGAGGTGGGTTCGATGGTCGAAGAGAATTCGTGCGTCGAAGGAGCCGTACTGCCCTCGGTGCTCATCGTAGAGGTGGGTTCGATGGTCGAAGAGAATTCATGCGTCGAAGGAGCCGTACTGCCCTCGGTGCTCATAGTAGAGGTGGGTTCGATGGTCGAAGAGAATTCGTGCGTCGAAGGAGCCGTACTGCCCTCGGTGCTCATAGTAGAGGTGGGTTCGATGGTCGAAGAGAATTCGTGCGTCGAAGGAGCCGTACTGCCCTCGGTGCTCATCGTAGACGTGGGTTCGATGGTCGAAGAGAATTCGTGCGTCGAAGGAGCCGTACTGCCCTCGGTGCTCATAGTAGAGGTGGGTTCGATGGTCGAAGAGAATTCGTGCGTCGAAGGAGCCGTACTGCCCTCGGTGCTCATCGTAGAGGTGGGTTCGATGGTCGAAGAGAATTCGTGCGTCGAAGGAGCCGTACTGCCCTCGGTGCTCATAGTAGAGGTGGGTTCGATGGTCGAAGAGAATTCGTGCGTCGAAGGAGCCGTACTGCCCTCGGTGCTCATCGTAGAGGTGGGTTCGATGGTCGAAGAGAATTCGTGCGTCGAAGGAGCCGTACTGCCCTCGGTGCTCATCGTAGAGGTGGGTTCGATGGTCGAAGAGAATTCGTGCGTCGAAGGAGCCGTACTGCCCTCGGTGCTCATCGTAGAGGTGGGTTCGATGGTCGAAGAGAATTCGTGCGTCGAAGGAGCCGTACTGCCCTCGGTGCTCATCGTAGAGGTGGGTTCGATGGTCGAAGAGAATTCGTGCGTCGAAGGAGCCGTACTGCCCTCGGTGCTCATCGTAGAGGTGGGTTCGATGGTCGAAGAGAATTCGTGCGTCGAAGGAGCCGTACTGCCCTCGGTGCTCATCGTAGAGGTGGGTTCGATGGTCGAAGAGAATTCGTGCGTCGAAGGAGCCGTACTGCCCTCGGTGCTCATCGTAGAGGTGGGTTCGATGGTCGAAGAGAATTCATGCGTCGAAGGAGCCGTACTGCCCTCGGTGCTCATAGTAGAGGTGGGTTCGATGGTCGAAGAGAATTCATGCGTCGAAGGAGCCGTACTGCCCTCGGTGCTCATAGTAGAGGTGGGTTCGATGGTCGAAGAGAATTCGTGCGTCGAAGGAGCCGTACTGCCCTCGGTGCTCATCGTAGAGGTGGGTTCGATGGTCGAAGAGAATTCGTGCGTCGAAGGAGCCGTACTGCCCTCGGTGCTCATAGTAGAGGTGGGTTCGATGGTCGAAGAGAATTCGTGCGTCGAAGGAGCCGTACTGCCCTCGGTGCTCATCGTAGAGGTGGGTTCGATGGTCGAAGAGAATTCGTGCGTCGAAGGAGCCGTACTGCCCTCGGTGCTCATAGTAGAGGTGGGTTCGATGGTCGAAGAGAATTCGTGCGTCGAAGGAGCCGTACTGCCCTCGGTGCTCATAGTAGAGGTGGGTTCGATGGTCGAAGAGAATTCGTGCGTCGAAGGAGCCGTACTGCCCTCGGTGCTCATCGTAGAGGTGGGTTCGATGGTCGAAGAGAATTCATTCGTCGAAGGAGCCGTACTGCCCTCGGTGCTCATCGTAGAGGTGGGTTCGATGGTCGAAGAGAATTCATTCGTCGAAGGAGCCGTACTGCCCTCGGTGCTCATCGTAGAGGTGGTTCGATGGTTGAAGAGAATTCATTCGTGATATCTTCTGTCGTCTCCATCGTCGAAGGGAGAGAGCAGTTGTGTGTTCAGCATCGGGATCTGCAATGCTCTATTTGTTCATCAACATCAAATATTTATCGATGATTATTTTTACTCGTACCAATTGAATCTGGAAGTTGTGCAGGGTCAGTGATGACATTGACATTGCTTGTCAAGTTGTACACTGCCTCTATTTCGCTTTTCGGCATTATCGGCGAGAAGAACGTGACCTGGAAAAGCAAACACTGTCTTGAAGTTAGTATTCTTCACCTAATTCTCAATTGATTTATATATTTATTTCACCTTCTCTTGGACTAAGCCGCTCATCATGTTTCCAGTGTCAAGTGCATCTTGAAGGGCGACTGCTTCATTTCTCAAAAAAAAAATTTTAATCGGTCATTGTTCGTATGAAATCCTCCTCCAACGAAATGTGCTGGTAAGCGACCACCCTATTCCCCGTAAGTAAAAAGAGGGAGGAGGCAGTGCCAGGTAAACACTATTCCCCCTCCCCCCTCGAACGTTAATCTAAGGTCAGCCGTGTCATGAAAAAACATCTCACGTTATCCCGAATTAAATTTTAAAAAAAACTCACGAATACGCTTCTGGTTGAGGTACAACGAACATCAGCGATGCCGAGTCTTGCAATGCCGCCAGTTTTTTCGGCGGCACTTGAAAAATAAATGATACTTTCAAGGGGTCTCAAGATAAATGAATCGGGATCGGTGAACGTTGACCGAACTTTCGGCAAAAATATGGCACGTAAAATATTCGGTTCAAATAAAATTCGCATAATGCCTACCGTATCTGCCTTGTATTATCAACTGGTATGGGAACGTAGTTGGTCAGCAGATCCGCCTTCGCATCTGTCCAACTATCGAACACTTGCGATTCAATTGCGTCAGTCGCATAGTAAACAAATCTTAAAATATAACGCATTTCATTTCAACTTATGAGGGAATAAAAAAAAATCTAACCTTACGCCAACATCTCCACTTATCGTCCATTGCTTAACAGAGTCCATTAGTGCGTTGAGAATCTGGAAATTTTGTAATTTCATTAAAATAGTGCCAACAAATTGGTTTATGCACCTGTTGATTCAGTTGCCCGGTTTCCCTCTTTCGTCGCAGCTGAGTTCCGGCAAGACCGACGTTGACTGCTACAGTAACGTTTTGAACGTAGAAATGCTTGAGTTCTGGAGTGCTTCCCTCGGTGCTCATCGTAGAGGTGGGCTCGATGGTCGAAGAGAATTCAGTCGATGGTGGAGCTGTGCTTCCCTCGGTGCTCATCGTAGAGGTGGGCTCGATGGTCGAAGAGAATTCAGTCGATGATGGAGCTGTGCTTCCCTCGGTGCTCATCGTAGAGGTGGGCTCGATGCTCGAAGAGAATTCAGTCGATGATGGAGCTGTGCTTCCCTCGGTGCTCATCGTAGAGGTGGGCTCGATGCTCGAAGAGAATTCCGTCGATGGTGGAGCTGTGCTTCCCTCGTGCTCATCGTAGAGGTGGGCTCGATGGTCGAAGAGAATTCAGTCGATGGTGGAGCTGTGCTTCCCCCGGTGCTCATCGTAGAGGTGGGCTCGATGCTCGAAGAGAATTCAGTCGATGGTGGAGCTGTGCTTCCCCCGGTGCTCATCGTAGAGGTGGGCTCGATGGTCGAAGAGAATTCAGTCGATGGTGGAGCTGTGCTTCCCCCGGTGCTCATCGTAGAGGTGGGCTCGATGCTCGAAGAGAATTCAGTCGATGGTGGAGCTGTGCTTCCCCGGTGCTCATCGTAGAGGTGGGCTCGATGGTCGAAGAGAATTCAGTCGATGATGGAGCTGTGCTTCCCTCGGTGCTCATCGTAGAGGTGGGCTCGATGGTCGAAGAGAATTCAGTCGATGGTGGAGCTGTGCTTCCCTCGGTGCTCATCGTAGAGGTGGGCTCGATGGTCGAAGAGAATTCAGTCGATGGTGGAGCTGTGCTTCCCTCGGTGCTCATCGTAGAGGTGGGCTCGATGGTCGAAGAGAATTCAGTCGATGATGGAGCTGTGCTTCCCCGGTGCTCATCGTAGAGGTGGGCTCGATGGTCGAAGAGAATTCAGTCGATGTGGAGCTGTGCTTCCCCGGTGCTCATCGTAGAGGTGGGCTCGATGGTCGAAGAGAATTCAGTCGATGGATGGAGCTGTGCTTCCCTCGGTGCTCATCGTAGAGGTGGGCTCGATGGTCGAAGAGAATTCAGTCGATGATGGAGCTGTGCTTCCCTCGGTGCTCATCGTAGAGGTGGGCTCGATGGTCGAAGAGAATTCAGTCGATGATGGAGCTGTGCTTCCCTCGGTGCTCATCGTAGAGGTGGGCTCGATGGCTCGAAGATAATTCAGTCGATGATGGAGCTGTGCTTCCCTCGGTGCTCATCGTAGAGGTGGGCTCGATGGTCGAAGAGAATTCAGTCGATGATGGAGCTGTGCTTCCCTCGGTGCTCATCGTAGAGGTGGGCTCGATGGTCGAAGAGAATTCAGTCGATGATGGAGCTGTGCTTCCTCGGTGCTCATCGTAGAGGTGGGCTCGATGGTCGAAGAGAATTCAGTCGATGATGGAGCTGTGCTTCCCTCGGTGCTCATCGTAGAGGTGGGCTCGATGGTCGAAGAGAATTCAGTCGATGATGGAGCTGTGCTTCCCTCGGTGCTCATCGTAGAGGTGGGCTCGATGGTCGAAGAGAATTCAGTCGATGATGGAGCTGTGCTTCCCTCGGTGCTCATCGTAGAGGTGGGCTCGATGGTCGAAGAGAATTCAGTCGATGATGGAGCTGTGCTTCCCTCGGTGCTCATCGTAGAGGTGGGCTCGATGGTCGAAGAGAATTCAGTCGATGATGGAGCTGTGCTTCCCTCGGTGCTCATCGTAGAGGTGGGCTCGATGGTCGAAGAGAATTCCGTCGATGGTGGAGCTGTGCTTCCCTCGGTGCTCATCGTAGAGGTGGGCTCGATGGTCGAAGAGAATTCCAGTCGATGATGGAGCTGTGCTTCCCTCGGTGCTCATCGTAGAGGTGGGCTCGATGGTCGAAGAGAATCAGTCGATGATGGAGCTGTGCTTCCCTCGGTGCTCATCGTAGAGGTGGGCTCGATGGTCGAAGAGAATTCAGTCGATGATGGAGCTGTGCTTCCCTCGGTGCTCATCGTAGAGGTGGGCTCGATGGTCGAAGAGAATTCAGTCGATGGTGGAGCTGTGCTTCCCTCGGTGCTCATCGTAGAGGTGGGCTCGATGGTCGAAGAGAATTCAGTCGATGGTGGAGCTGTGCTTCCCTCGGTGCTCATCGTAGAGGTGGGCTCGATGGTCGAAGAGAATTCAGTCGATGGTGGAGCTGTGCTTCCCTCGGTGCTCATCGTAGAGGTGGGCTCGATGGTCGAAGAGAATTCAGTCGATGGGAGCTGTGCTTCCCTCGGTGCTCATCGTAGAGGTGGGCTCGATGGTCGAAGAGAATTCAGTCGATGATGGAGCTGTGCTTCCCTCGGTGCTCATCGTAGAGGTGGGCTCGATGGTCGAAGAGAATTCAGTCGATGATGGAGCTGTGCTTCCCTCGGTGCTCATCGTAGAGGTGGGCTCGATGGTCGAAGAGAATTCAGTCGATGGTGGAGCTGTGCTTCCCCCGGTGCTCATCGTAGAGGTGGGCTCGATGGTCGAAGAGAATTCAGTCGATGATGGAGCTGTGCTTCCCTCGGTGCTCATCGTAGAGGTGGGCTCGATGGTCGAAGAGAATTCAGTCGATGCTGGAGCTGTGCTTCCCTCGGTGCTCATCGTAGAGGTGGGCTCGATGGTCGAAGAGAATTCAGTCGATGGTGGAGCTGTGCTTCCCTCGGTGCTCATCGTAGAGGTGGGCTCGATGGTCGAAGAGAATTCAGTCGATGGTGGAGCTGTGCTTCCCTCGGTGCTCATCGTAGAGGTGGGCTCGATGGTCGAAGAGAATTCAGTCGATGGTGGAGCTGTGCTTCCCTCGGTGCTCATCGTAGAGGTGGGCTCGATGGTCGAAGAGAATTCAGTCGATGATGGAGCTGTGCTTCCCTCGGTGCTCATCGTAGAGGTGGGCTCGATGGTCGAAGAGAATTCAGTCGATGATGGAGCTGTGCTTCCCTCGGTGCTCATCGTAGAGTGGGCTCGATGGTCGAAGAGAATTCAGTCGATGATGGAGCTGTGCTTCCCTCGGTGCTCATCGTAGAGTGGGCTCGATGGTCGAAGAGAATTCAGTCGATGATGGAGCTGTTCTTCCCTCGGTGCTCATCGTAGAGGTGGGCTCGATGGTCGAAGAGAATTCAGTCGATGATGGAGCTGTGCTTCCCTCGGTGCTCATCGTAGAGGTGGGCTCGATGGTCGAAGAGAATTCAGTCGATGATGGAGCTGTGCTTCCCTCGGTGCTCATCGTAGAGGTGGGCTCGATGGTCGAAGAGAATTCAGTCGATGATGGAGCTGTGCTTCCCCCGGTGCTCATCGTAGAGGTGGGCTCGATGGTCGAAGAGAATTCAGTCGATGATGGAGCTGTGCTTCCTCGGTGCTCATCGTAGAGGTGGGCTCGATGGTCGAAGAGAATTCAGTCGATGATGGAGCTGTGCTTCCCTCGGTGCTCATCGTAGAGGTGGGCTCGATGGTCGAAGAGAATTCAGTCGATGATGGAGCTGTGCTTCCCTCGGTGCTCATCGTTGAGGTGGGCTCGATGGTCGAAGAGAATTCAGTCGATGATGGAGCTGTGCTTCCTCGGTGCTCATCGTTGAGGTGGGCTCGATGGTCGAAGAGAATTCAGTCGATGATGGAGCTGTTCTTCCCTCGGTGCTCATCGTAGAGGTGGGCTCGATGGTCGAAGAGAATTCAGTCGATGATGGAGCTGTGCTTCCCTCGGTGCTCATCGTGAGGTGGGCTCGATGGTCGAAGAGAATTCAGTCGATGATGGAGCTGTGCTTCCCTCGGTGCTCATCGTAGAGGTGGGCTCGATGGTCGAAGAGAATTCAGTCGATGATGGAGCTGTTCTTCCCTCGGTGCTCATCGTAGAGGTGGGCTCGATGGTCGAAGAGAATTCAGTCGATGATGGAGCTGTGCTTCCCTCGGTGCTCATCGTAGAGGTGGGCTCGATGGTCGAAGAGAATTCAGTCGATGATGGAGCTGTGCTTCCCTCGGTGCTCATCGTTGAGGTGGGCTCGATGGTCGAAGAGAATTCAGTCGATGATGGAGCTGTGCTTCCCTCGGTGCTCATCGTAGAGGTGGGCTCGATGGTCGAAGAGAATTCAGTCGATGATGGAGCTGTGCTTCCCTCGGTGCTCATCGTAGAGGTGGCTCGATGGTCGAAGAGAATTCAGTCGATGATGGAGCTGTGCTTCCCTCGGTGCTCATCGTAGAGGTGGGCTCGATGGTCGAAGAGAATTCAGTCGATGATGGAGCTGTGCTTCCCTCGGTGCTCATCGTTGAGGTGGGCTCGATGGTCGAAGAGAATTCAGTCGATGATGGAGCTGTGCTTCCCTCGGTGCTCATCGTTGAGGTGGGCTCGATGGTCGAAGAGAATTCAGTCGATGATGGAGCTGTGCTTCCCTCGGTGCTCATCGTAGAGGTGGGCTCGATGGTCGAAGAGAATTCAGTCGATGATGGAGCTGTTCTTCCCTCGGTGCTCATCGTAGAGGTGGGCTCGATGGTCGAAGAGAATTCAGTCGATGATGGAGCTGTGCTTCCCTCGGTGCTCATCGTAGAGGTGGGCTCGATGGTCGAAGAGAATTCAGTCGATGATGGAGCTGTGCTTCCCTCGGTGCTCATCGTAGAGGTGGGCTCGATGCTCGAAGAGAATTCAGTCGATGATGGAGCTGTGCTTCCCTCGGTGCTCATCGTAGAGGTGGGCTCGATGGTCGAAGAGAATTCAGTCGATGATGGAGCTGTGCTTCCCTCGGTGCTCATCGTAGAGGTGGGCTCGATGGTCGAAGAGAATTCAGTCGATGATGGAGCTGTGCTTCCCTCGGTGCTCATCGTTGAGGTGGGCTCGATGGTCGAAGAGAATTCAGTCGATGATGGAGCTGTGCTTCCCTCGGTGCTCATCGTAGAGGTGGGCTCGATGGTCGAAGAGAATTCAGTCGATGATGGAGCTGTGCTTCCCTCGGTGCTCATCGTAGAGGTGGGCTCGATGGTCGAAGAGAATTCAGTCGATGGTGGAGCTGTGCTTCCCTCGGTGCTCATCGTAGAGGTGGGCTCGATGGTCGAAGAGAATTCAGTCGATGATGGAGCTGTGCTTCCCTCGGTGCTCATCGTAGAGGTGGGCTCGATGGTCGAAGAGAATTCAGTCGATGATGGAGCTGTGCTTCCCTCGGTGCTCATCGTAGAGGTGGGCTCGATGGTCGAAGAGAATTCAGTCGATGATGGAGCTGTGCTTCCCTCGGTGCTCATCGTAGAGGTGGGCTCGATGGTCGAAGAGAATTCAGTCGATGATGGAGCTGTGCTTCCTCGGTGCTCATCGTAGAGGTGGGCTCGATGCTCGAAGAGAATTCAGTCGATGATGGAGCTGTGCTTCCCTCGGTGCTCATCGTAGAGGTGGGCTCGATGGTCGAAGAGAATTCAGTCGATGATGGAGCTGTGCTTCCCCGGTGCTCATCGTAGAGGTGGGCTCGATGGTCGAAGAGAATTCAGTCGATGGTGGAGCTGTGCTTCCCCGGTGCTCATCGTAGAGGTGGGCTCGATGGTCGAAGAGAATTCAGTCGATGATGGAGCTGTGCTTCCCCGGTGCTCATCGTAGAGGTGGGCTCGATGGTCGAAGAGAATTCAGTCGATGATGGAGCTGTGCTTCCCTCGGTGCTCATCGTAGAGGTGGGCTCGATGCTCGAAGAGAATTCAGTCGATGATGGAGCTGTGCTTCCTCGGTGCTCATCGTAGAGGTGGGCTCGATGGTCGAAGAGAATTCAGTCGATGATGGAGCTGTGCTTCCCCGGTGCTCATCGTAGAGGTGGGCTCGATGGTCGAAGAGAATTCAGTCGATGGTGGAGCTGTGCTTCCCCCGGTGCTCATCGTAGAGGTGGGCTCGATGGTCGAAGAGAATTCAGTCGATGGTGGAGCTGTGCTTCCCCGGTGCTCATCGTAGAGGTGGGCTCGATGGTCGAAGAGAATTCAGTCGATGGTGGAGCTGTGCTTCCCCGGTGCTCATCGTAGAGGTGGGCTCGATGCTCGAAGAGAATTCAGTCGATGATGGAACTGTGCTTCCCTCGGTGCTCATCGTAGAGGTGGGCTCGATGGTCGAAGAGAATTCAGTCGATGATGGAGCTGTGCTTCCCTCGGTGCTCATCGTAGAGGTGGGCTCGATGGTCGAAGAGAATTCAGTCGATGATGGAGCTGTGCTTCCCCGGTGCTCATCGTAGAGGTGGGCTCGATGGTCGAAGAGAATTCAGTCGATGGTGGAGCTGTGCTTCCCCGGTGCTCATCGTAGAGGTGGGCTCGATGGTCGAAGAGAATTCAGTCGATGGTGGAGCTGTGCTTCCCCGGTGCTCATCGTAGAGGTGGGCTCGATGGTCGAAGAGAATTCAGTCGATGGTGGAGCTGTGCTTCCCCGGTGCTCATCGTAGAGGTGGGCTCGATGGTCGAAGAGAATTCAGTCGATGGTGGAGCTGTGCTTCCCCGGTGCTCATCGTAGAGGTGGGCTCGATGCTCGAAGAGAATTCAGTCGATGATGGAGCTGTGCTTCCCTCGGTGCTCATCGTAGAGGTGGGCTCGATGCTCGAAGAGAATTCAGTCGATGATGGAGCTGTGCTTCCCTCGGTGCTCATCGTAGAGGTGGGCTCGATGGTCGAAGAGAATTCAGTCGATGATGGAGCTGTGCTTCCCCCGGTGCTCATCGTAGAGGTGGGCTCGATGGTCGAAGAGAATTCAGTCGATGGTGGAGCTGTGCTTCCCCCGGTGCTCATCGTAGAGGTGGGCTCGATGGTCGAAGAGAATTCAGTCGATGGTGGAGCTGTGCTTCCCCCGGTGCTCATCGTAGAGGTGGGCTCGATGCTCGAAGAGAATTCAGTCGATGATGGAGCTGTGCTTCCCTCGGTGCTCATCGTAGAGGTGGGCTCGATGGTCGAAGAGAATTCAGTCGATGATGGAGCTGTGCTTCCCCGGTGCTCATCGTAGAGGTGGGCTCGATGGTCGAAGAGAATTCAGTCGATGATGGAGCTGTGCTTCCCCCGGTGCTCATCGTAGAGGTGGGCTCGATGGTCGAAGAGAATTCAGTCGATGGTGGAGCTGTGCTTCCCCGGTGCTCATCGTAGAGGTGGGCTCGATGGTCGAAGAGAATTCAGTCGATGATGGAACTGTGCTTCCCCCGGTGCTCATCGTAGAGGTGGGCTCGATGCTCGAAGAGAATTCAGTCGATGATGGAGCTGTGCTTCCCTCGGTGCTCATCGTAGAGGTGGGCTCGATGGTCGAAGAGAATTCAGTCGATGATGGAGCTGTGCTTCCCTCGGTGCTCATCGTAGAGGTGGGCTCGATGGTCGAAGAGAATTCAGTCGATGATGGAGCTGTGCTTCCCCCGGTGCTCATCGTAGAGGTGGGCTCGATGGTCGAAGAGAATTCAGTCGATGGTGGAGCTGTGCTTCCCCGGTGCTCATCGTAGAGGTGGGCTCGATGGTCGAAGAGAATTCAGTCGATGGTGGAGCTGTGCTTCCCCGGTGCTCATCGTAGAGGTGGGCTCGATGCTCGAAGAGAATTCAGTCGATGATGGAGCTGTGCTTCCCTCGGTGCTCATCGTAGAGGTGGCTCGATGGTCGAAGAGACTTCAGTCGATGGTGGAGCTGTGCTTCCCCGGTGCTCATCGTAGAGGTGGGCTCGATGCTCGAAGAGAATTCAGTCGATGATGGAGCTGTGCTTCCCTCGGTGCTCATCGTAGAGGTGGGCTCGATGGTCGAAGAGAATTCAGTCGATGGTGGAGCTGTGCTTCCCTCGGTGCTCATCGTAGAGGTGGGCTCGATGGTCGAAGAGAATTCAGTCGATGATGGAGCTGTGCTTCCCTCGGTGCTCATCGTAGAGGTGGGCTCGATGGTCGAAGAGAATTCAGTCGATGGTGGAGCTGTGCTTCCCTCGGTGCTCATCGTAGAGGTGGGCTCGATGGTCGAAGAGAATTCAGTCGATGATGGAGCTGTGCTTCCCCCGGTGCTCATCGTAGAGGTGGGCTCGATGCTCGAAGAGAATTCAGTCGATGATGGAGCTGTGCTTCCCTCGGTGCTCATCGTAGAGGTGGGCTCGATGGTCGAAGAGAATTCAGTCGATGATGGAGCTGTGCTTCCCCCGGTGCTCATCGTAGAGGTGGGCTCGATGGTCGAAGAGAATTCAGTCGATGATGGAGCTGTGCTTCCCTCGGTGCTCATCGTAGAGGTGGGCTCGATGGTCGAAGAGAATTCAGTCGATGATGGAGCTGTGCTTCCCTCGGTGCTCATCGTAGAGGTGGGCTCGATGGTCGAAGAGAATTCAGTCGATGATGGAGCTGTGCTTCCCCCGGTGCTCATCGTAGAGGTGGGCTCGATGGTCGAAGAGAATTCAGTCGATGATGGAGCTGTGCTTCCCTCGGTGCTCATCGTAGAGGTGGGCTCGATGGTCGAAGAGAATTCAGTCGATGATGGAGCTGTGCTTCCCCCGGTGCTCATCGTAGAGGTGGGCTCGATGCTCGAAGAGAATTCAGTCGATGATGGAGCTGTGCTTCCCTCGGTGCTCATCGTAGAGGTGGGCTCGATGGTCGAAGAGAATTCAGTCGATGATGGAGCTGTGCTTCCCCGGTGCTCATCGTAGAGGTGGGCTCGATGGTCGAAGAGAATTCAGTCGATGATGGAGCTGTGCTTCCCCCGGTGCTCATCGTAGAGGTGGGCTCGATGGTCGAAGAGAATTCAGTCGATGGTGGAGCTGTGCTTCCCCGGTGCTCATCGTAGAGGTGGGCTCGATGGTCGAAGAGAATTCAGTCGATGATGGAGCTGTGCTTCCCCGGTGCTCATCGTAGAGGTGGGCTCGATGGTCGAAGAGAATTCAGTCGATGATGGAGCTGTGCTTCCCCGGTGCTCATCGTAGAGGTGGGCTCGATGGTCGAAGAGAATTCAGTCGATGATGGAGCTGTGCTTCCCCGGTGCTCATCGTAGAGGTGGGCTCGATGGTCGAAGAGAATTCAGTCGATGGTGGCTGTGCTTCCCCCGGTGCTCATCGTAGAGGTGGGCTCGATGGTCGAAGAGAATTCAGTCGATGATGGAACTGTGCTTCCCTCGGTGCTCATCGTAGAGGTGGGCTCGATGCTCGAAGAGAATTCAGTCGATGATGGAGCTGTGCTTCCCTCGGTGCTCATCGTAGAGGTGGGCTCGATGGTCGAAGAGAATTCAGTCGATGATGGAGCTGTGCTTCCCTCGGTGCTCATCGTAGAGGTGGGCTCGATGGTCGAAGAGAATTCAGTCGATGATGGAGCTGTGCTTCCCCCGGTGCTCATCGTAGAGGTGGGCTCGATGGTCGAAGAGAATTCAGTCGATGGTGGAGCTGTGCTTCCCCCGGTGCTCATCGTAGAGGTGGGCTCGATGGTCGAAGAGAATTCAGTCGATGGTGGAGCTGTGCTTCCCCGGTGCTCATCGTAGAGGTGGGCTCGATGCTCGAAGAGAATTCAGTCGATGATGGAGCTGTGCTTCCCTCGGTGCTCATCGTAGAGGTGGGCTCGATGGTCGAAGAGAATTCAGTCGATGGTGGAGCTGTGCTTCCCCGGTGCTCATCGTAGAGGTGGGCTCGATGCTCGAAGAGAATTCAGTCGATGATGGAGCTGTGCTTCCCTCGGTGCTCATCGTAGAGGTGGGCTCGATGCTCGAAGAGAATTCAGTCGATGGTGGAGCTGTGCTTCCCCGGTGCTCATCGTAGAGGTGGGCTCGATGCTCGAAGAGAATTCAGTCGATGATGGAGCTGTGCTTCCCTCGGTGCTCATCGTAGAGGTGGGCTCGATGCTCGAAGAGAATTCAGTCGATGATGGAGCTGTGCTTCCCTCGGTGCTCATCGTAGAGGTGGGCTCGATGGTCGAAGAGAATTCAGTCGATGATGGAGCTGTGCTTCCCCGGTGCTCATCGTAGAGGTGGGCTCGATGCTCGAAGAGAATTCAGTCGATGATGGAGCTGTGCTTCCCCGGTGCTCATCGTAGAGGTGGGCTCGATGCTCGAAGAGAATTCAGTCGATGGTGGAGCTGTGCTTCCCGGTGCTCATCGTAGAGGTGGGCTCGATGGTCGAAGAGAATTCAGTCGATGATGGAGCTGTGCTTCCCTCGGTGCTCATCGTAGAGGTGGGCTCGATGGTCGAAGAGAATTCAGTCGATGATGGAGCTGTGCTTCCCCGGTGCTCATCGTAGAGGTGGGCTCGATGGTCGAAGAGAATTCAGTCGATGATGGAGCTGTGCTTCCCCGGTGCTCATCGTAGAGGTGGGCTCGATGCTCGAAGAGAATTCAGTCGATGATGGAGCTGTGCTTCCCTCGGTGCTCATCGTAGAGGTGGGCTCGATGGTCGAAGAGAATTCAGTCGATGATGGAGCTGTGCTTCCCTCGGTGCTCATCGTAGAGGTGGGCTCGATGGTCGAAGAGACTTCAGTCGATGATGGAGCTGTGCTTCCCCGGTGCTCATCGTAGAGGTGGGCTCGATGCTCGAAGAGAATTCAGTCGATGATGGAGCTGTGCTTCCCCGGTGCTCATCGTAGAGGTGGGCTCGATGCTCGAAGAGAATTCAGTCGATGATGGAGCTGTGCTTCCCCGGTGCTCATCGTAGAGGTGGGCTCGATGGTCGAAGAGACTTCAGTCGATGGTGGAGCTGTGCTTCCCCGGTGCTCATCGTAGAGGTGGGCTCGATGCTCGAAGAGAATTCAGTCGATGATGGAGCTGTGCTTCCCTCGGTGCTCATCGTAGAGGTGGGCTCGATGGTCGAAGAGACTTCAGTCGATGGTGGAGCTGTGCTTCCCCCGGTGCTCATCGTAGAGGTGGGCTCGATGCTCGAAGAGAATTCAGTCGATGGGAGCTGTGCTTCCCTCGGTGCTCATCGTAGAGGTGGGTCGATGGTCGAAGAGAATTCAGTCGATGATGGAGCTGTGCTTCCCTCGGTGCTCATCGTAGAGGTGGGTTCGATGGTCGAAGAGAATTCAGTCGATGATGGAGCTGTGCTTCCCTCGGTGCTCATCGTAGAGGTGGGTTCGATGGTCGAAGAGAATTCAGTCGATGATGGAGCTGTGCTTCCCTCGGTGCTCATCGTAGAGGTGGGCTCGATGGTCGAAGAGAATTCAGTCGATGATGGAGCTGTGCTTCCCCGGTGCTCATCGTAGAGGTGGGTTCGATGGTCGAAGAGAATTCAGTCGATGATGGAGCTGTGCTTCCCTCGGTGCTCATCGTAGAGGTGGGTTCGATGGTCGAAGAGAATTCAGTCGATGATGGAGCTGTGCTTCCCGGTGCTCATCGTAGAGGTGGGTTCGATGGTCGAAGAGAATTCAGTCGATGATGGAGCTGTGCTTCCCTCGGTGCTCATCGTAGAGGTGGGCTCGATGGTCGAAGAGAATTCAGTCGATGATGGAGCTGTGCTTCCCTCGGTGCTCATCGTAGAGGTGGGCTCGATGGTCGAAGAGAATTCAGTCGATGATGGAGCTGTGCTTCCCTCGGTGCTCATCGTAGAGGTGGGCTCGATGGTCGAAGAGAATTCCGTCGATGATGGAGCTGTGCTTCCCCCGGTGCTCATCGTAGAGGTGGGCTCGATGGTCGAAGAGAATTCAGTCGATGATGGAGCTGTGCTTCCCTCGGTGCTCATCGTAGAGGTGGGCTCGATGGTCGAAGAGAATTCCGTCGATGATGGAGCTGTGCTTCCCCGGTGCTCATCGTAGAGGTGGGCTCGATGATCGAAGAGAATTCAGTCGATGATGGAGCTGTGCTTCGGTGCTCATCGTAGAGGTGGGCTCGATGGTCGAAGAGAATTCAGTCGATGATGGAGCTGTGCTTCCCTCGGTGCTCATCGTTGACTTGATCGGCGGATCTAAATGCTTATTCAGAACTGTTTATATATTTTAACTTACCGATCGAATCTGGCAGCTGATTAGCATCCGTAATCACTCGGACATTCGATGTTAGATTGTACGCTCTATCGACATCCTTTTCTTGCATCATCGGAGCAAAGAAGAGAATCTAATGAAAAGAAAATCGTTGATATGATCGTCGGATTTTTTATCGTAAATATTCCTCACCCTCTCTTTTGTAAGGCTGCTCATCAGATTTCCTGTGTCGAGAGAGTCTTGCTCTGCGATCGGTATATCTCTGAATGAAGTGATATTAAGATTTTTCATTTTTTTTTGTCTGTTTTTGCTTAGTTCTTAAACGTTGTGTTGACAAAGAACAAAGCAAACTTTAAAAAATAAAAATAGTTTGCTCACGAATACGCATCACTCTGCGGAACAACAAAGATCAACGATGCTGAATCTTCCATGTTGGAGAGAACGGTTGCCGCACTGATGAAAATTTATATTTAAAAAAAATATTATGCTACAATAAATTGTACGTCTTGAATTGATTTAAATTTTGAATTTCTTTATGTACAAACCTCATTTGGTTTGTATTCTTCACAATTACTGGTACATAGTTAGCCATCACATCCGATCTAGCGTCAATCCAATCACTGAACAATTCCGATGCCTTCGCCTCTTCGGCATAGTAGACGAATCTGAAGGTATTTGTAATAGATTTTAATATTCATTGAACTATAATAAGCAATGAAATTTGATAATATCGATTAATTGCTAACCTGACTCCCACATCTCCACTGAGTGTCCACTGGCTAACTGTGTTCATCAGTGCGTTGAGAATCTGGAAAAAATAAGACAATTTGAATTATGCTATGACCTGGCATCACCTGTTCACTCAGCTCTCCAGTATCTCTCTTTCTTCGACTCTGAGGTCCAGCGAGACCAACATTGACAGCAACAGTAACATTTTGAGTATAGAAATGTTTGAGTTCAGTCGTAGCCTCGGTCGATTGCGAAGTGAACTCGCTGGATGATGGCGATGTCGAGCTTTCACTGGTCAGCGTAGAGGTAGCCTCGGTCGATTGCGAAGTGAACTCGCTGGATGATGGTGATGTCGAGCTCTCACTGGTCAGCGTAGAGGTAGCCTCGGTCGATTGCGAAGTGAACTCGCTGGATGATGGTGATGTCGAGCTCTCACTGGTCAGCGTAGAGGTAGCCTCGGTCGATTGCGAAGTGAACTCGCTGGATGATGGCGATGTCGAGCTTTCACTGGTCAGCGTAGAGGTAGCCTCGGTCGATTGCGAAGTGAACTCGCTGGATGATGGCGATGTCGAGCTTTCACTGGTCAGCGTAGAGGTAGCCTCGGTCGATTGCGAAGTGAACTCGCTGGATGATGGTGATGTCGAGCTCTCACTGGTCAGCGTAGAGGTAGCCTCGGTCGATTGCGAAGTGAACTCGCTGGATGATGGCGATGTCGAGCTTTCACTGGTCAGCGTAGAGGTAGCCTCGGTCGATTGCGATGTGAACTCGCTGGATGATGGTGATGTCGAGCTTTCACTGGTCAGCGTAGAGGTAGCCTCGGTCGATTGCGAAGTGAACTCGCTGGATGATGGCGATGTCGAGCTTTCACTGGTCAGCGTAGAGGTAGCCTCGGTCGATTGCGATGTGAACTCGCTGGATGATGGTGATGTCGAGCTTTCACTGGTCAGCGTAGAGGTAGCCTCGGTCGATTGCGATGTGAACTCGCTGGATAATGGTGATGTCGAGCTTTCACTGGTCAGCGTAGAGGTAGCCTCGGTCGATTGCGAAGTGAACTCGCTGGATGATGGCGATGTCGAGCTTTCACTGGTCAGCGTAGAGGTAGCCTCGGTCGATTGCGAAGTGAACTCGCTGGATGATGGGGATGTCGAGCTTTCACTGGTCAGCGTAGAGGTAGCCTCGGTCGATTGCGAAGTGAACTCGCTGGATGATGGCGATGTCGAGCTTTCACTGGTCAGCGTAGAGGTAGCCTCGGTCGATTGCGATGTGAACTCGCTGGATGATGGTGATGTCGAGCTTTCACTGGTCAGCGTAGAGGTAGCCTCGGTCGATTGCGAAGTGAACTCGCTGGATGATGGCGATGTCGAGCTTTCACTGGTCAGCGTAGAGGTAGCCTCGGTCGATTGCGATGTGAACTCGCTGGATGATGGCGATGTCGAGCTTTCACTGGTCAGCGTAGAGGTAGCCTCGGTCGATTGCGATGTGAACTCGCTGGATGATGGTGATGTCGAGCTTTCACTGGTCAGCGTAGAGGTAGCCTCGGTCGATTGCGAAGTGAACTCGCTGGATGATGGCGATGTCGAGCTTTCACTGGTCAGCGTAGAGGTAGCCTCGGTCGATTGCGAAGTGAACTCGCTGGATGATGGCGATGTCGAGCTTTCACTGGTCAGCGTAGAGGTAGCCTCGGTCGATTGCGAAGTGAACTCGCTGGATGATGGGGATGTCGAGCTTTCACTGGTCAGCGTAGAGGTAGCCTCGGTCGATTGCGAAGTGAACTCGCTGGATGATGGCGATGTCGAGCTTTCACTGGTCAGCGTAGAGGTAGCCTCGGTCGATTGCGAAGTGAACTCGCTGGATGATGGTGATGTCGAGCTCTCACTGGTCAGCGTAGAGGTAGCCTCGGTCGATTGCGATGTGAACTCGCTGGATGATGGTGATGTCGAGCTTTCACTGGTCAGCGTAGAGGTAGCCTCGGTCGATTGCGAAGTGAACTCGCTGGATGATGGGGATGTCGAGCTTTCACTGGTCAGCGTAGAGGTAGCCTCGGTCGATTGCGAAGTGAACTCGCTGGATGATGGGGATGTCGAGCTTTCACTGGTCAGCGTAGAGGTAGCCTCGGTCGATTGCGAAGTGAACTCGCTGGATGATGGCGATGTCGAGCTTTCACTGGTCAGCGTAGAGGTAGCCTCGGTCGATTGCGAAGTGAACTCGCTGGATGATGGCGATGTCGAGCTTTCACTGGTCAGCGTAGAGGTAGCCTCGGTCGATTGCGATGTGAACTCGCTGGATGATGGTGATGTCGAGCTCTCACTGGTCAGCGTAGAGGTAGCCTCGGTCGATTGCGAAGTGAACTCGCTGGATGATGGCGATGTCGAGCTTTCACTGGTCAGCGTAGAGGTAGCCTCAGTCGATTGCGAAGTGAACTCGCTGGATGATGGCGATGTCGAGCTTTCACTGGTCAGCGTAGAGGTAGCCTCGGTCGATTGCGAAGTGAACTCGCTGGATGATGGCGATGTCGAGCTTTCACTGGTCAGCGTAGAGGTAGCCTCGGTCGATTGCGAAGTGAACTCGCTGGATGATGGCGATGTCGAGCTTTCACTGGTCAGCGTAGAGGTAGCCTCGGTCGATTGCGAAGTGAACTCGCTGGATGATGGTGATGTCGAGCTCTCACTGGTCAGCGTAGAGGTAGCCTCGGTCGATTGCGAAGTGAACTCGCTGGATGATGGCGATGTCGAGCTTTCACTGGTCAGCGTAGAGGTAGCCTCGGTCGATTGCGAAGTGAACTCGCTGGATGATGGTGATGTCGAGCTTTCACTGGTCAGCGTAGAGGTAGCCTCGGTCGATTGCGAAGTGAACTCGCTGGATGATGGTGATGTCGAGCTCTCACTGGTCAGCGTAGAGGTAGCCTCAGTCGATTGCGAAGTGAACTCGCTGGATGATGGCGATGTCGAGCTTTCACTGGTCAGCGTAGAGGTAGCCTCGGTCGATTGCGAAGTGAACTCGCTGGATGATGGTGATGTCGAGCTCTCACTGGTCAGCGTAGAGGTAGCCTCGGTCGATTGCGAAGTGAACTCGTTGGATGATGGCGATGTCGAGCTTTCACTGGTCAGCGTAGAGGTAGCCTCGGTCGATTGCGAAGTGAACTCGCTGGATGATGGTGATGTCGAGCTCTCACTGGTCAGCGTAGAGGTAGCCTCGGTCGATTGCGATGTGAACTCGCTGGATAATGGTGATGTCGAGCTCTCACTGGTCAGCGTAGAGGTAGCCTCGGTCGATTGCGATGTGAACTCGCTGGATAATGGTGATGTCGAGCTCTCACTGGTCAGCGTAGAGGTAGCCTCGGTCGATTGCGATGTGAACTCGCTGGATAATGGTGATGTCGAGCTCTCACTGGTCAGCGTAGAGGTAGCCTCGGTCGATTGCGAAGTGAACTCGCTGGATGATGGTGATGTCGAGCTCTCACTGGTCAGCGTAGAGGTAGCCTCGGTCGATTGCGAAGTGAACTCGCTGGATGATGGTGATGTCGAGCTTTCACTGGTCAGCGTAGAGGTAGCCTCGGTCGATTGCGAAGTGAACTCGCTGGATGATGGTGATGTCGAGCTCTCACTGGTCAGCGTAGAGGTAGCCTCGGTCGATTGCGAAGTGAACTCGCTGGATGATGGTGATGTCGAGCTCTCACTGGTCAGCGTAGAGGTAGCCTCGGTCGATTGCGATGTGAACTCGCTGGATGATGGTGATGTCGAGCTCTCACTGGTCAGCGTAGAGGTAGCCTCGGTCGATTGCGAAGTGAACTCGCTGGATGATGGTGATGTCGAGCTCTCACTGGTCAGCGTAGAGGTAGCCTCGGTCGATTGCGAAGTGAACTCGCTCGATGATGGTGATGTCGAGCTCTCACTGGTCAGCGTAGAGGTAGCCTCGGTCGATTGCGATGTGAACTCGCTGGATGATGGTGATGTCGAGCTCTCACTGGTCAGCGTAGAGGTAGCCTCGGTCGATTGCGAAGTGAACTCGCTGGATGATGGCGATGTCGAGCTTTCACTGGTCAGCGTAGAGGTAGCCTCAGTCGATTGCGAAGTGAACTCGCTGGATGATGGTGATGTCGAGCTTTCACTGGTCAGCGTAGAGGTAGCCTCAGTCGATTGCGAAGTGAACTCGCTGGATGATGGCGATGTCGAGCTTTCACTGGTCAGCGTAGAGGTAGCCTCGGTCGATTGCGAAGTGAACTCGCTGGATGATGGCGATGTCGAGCTTTCACTGGTCAGCGTAGAGGTAGCCTCGGTCGATTGCGAAGTGAACTCGCTGGATGATGGTGATGTCGAGCTCTCACTGGTCAGCGTAGAGGTAGCCTCGGTCGATTGCGATGTGAACTCGCTGGATGATGGTGATGTCGAGCTTTCACTGGTCAGCGTAGAGGTAGCCTCGGTCGATTGCGAAGTGAACTCGCTGGATGATGGTGATGTCGAGCTCTCACTGGTCAGCGTAGAGGTAGCCTCGGTCGATTGCGAAGTGAACTCGCTGGATGATGGCGATGTCGAGCTTTCACTGGTCAGCGTAGAGGTAGCCTCAGTCGATTGCGAAGTGAACTCGCTGGATGATGGCGATGTCGAGCTTTCACTGGTCAGCGTAGAGGTAGCCTCGGTCGATTGCGAAGTGAACTCGCTGGATGATGGCGATGTCGAGCTTTCACTGGTCAGCGTAGAGGTAGCCTCGGTCGATTGCGAAGTGAACTCGCTGGATGATGGTGATGTCGAGCTCTCACTGGTCAGCGTAGAGGTAGCCTCGGTCGATTGCGAAGTGAACTCGCTGGATGATGGCAATGTCGAGCTTTCACTGGTCAGCGTAGAGGTAGCCTCAGTCGATTGCGAAGTGAACTCGCTGGATGATGGCGATGTCGAGCTTTCACTGGTCAGCGTAGAGGTAGCCTCGGTCGATTGCGAAGTGAACTCGCTGGATGATGGCGATGTCGAGCTTTCACTGGTCAGCGTAGAGGTAGCCTCAGTCGATTGCGAAGTGAACTCGCTGGATGATGGCGATGTCGAGCTTTCACTGGTCAGCGTAGAGGTAGCCTCAGTCGATTGCGAAGTGAACTCGCTGGATGATGGCGATGTCGAGCTTTCACTGGTCAGCGTAGAGGTAGCCTCAGTCGATTGCGAAGTGAACTCGCTGGATGATGGCGATGTCGAGCTTTCACTGGTCAGCGTAGAGGTAGCCTCGGTCGATTGCGAAGTGAACTCGCTGGATGATGGTGATGTCGAGCTTTCACTGGTCAGCGTAGAGGTAGCCTCGGTCGATTGCGAAGTGAACTCGCTGGATGATGGCGATGTCGAGCTTTCACTGGTCAGCGTAGAGGTAGCCTCGGTCGATTGCGAAGTGAACTCGCTGGATGATGGCGATGTCGAGCTTTCACTGGTCAGCGTAGAGGTAGCCTCGGTCGAATGCGAAGTGAACTCGCTGGATGATGGCGATGTCGAGCTTTCACTGGTCAGCGTAGAGGTAGCCTCAGTCGATTGCGAAGTGAACTCGCTGGATGATGGCGATGTCGAGCTTTCACTGGTCAGCGTAGAGGTAGCCTCGGTCGATTGCGAAGTGAACTCGCTGGATGATGGCGATGTCGAGCTTTCACTGGTCAGCGTAGAGGTAGCCTCGGTCGATTGCGAAGTGAACTCGCTGGATGATGGCGATGTCGAGCTTTCACTGGTCAGCGTAGAGGTAGCCTCGGTCGATTGCGAAGTGAACTCGCTGGATGATGGCGATGTCGAGCTTTCACTGGTCAGCGTAGAGGCAGCCTCAGTCGATTGCGAAGTGAACTCGCTGGATGATGGCGATGTCGAGCTTTCACTGGTCAGCGTAGAGGCAGCCTCAGTCGATTGCGAAGTGAACTCGCTGGATGATGGTGATGTCGAGCTCTCACTGGTCAGCGTAGAGGTAGCCTCGGTCGATTGCGAAGTGAACTCGCTGGATGATGGCGATGTCAAGCTTTCACTGGTCAGCGTAGAGGTAGCCTCGGTCGATTGCGAAGTGAACTCGCTGGATGATGGTGATGTCGAGCTCTCACTGGTCAGCGTAGAGGTACCCTCGGTCGATTGCGAAGTGAACTCGCTGGATGATGGTGATGTCGAGCTCTCACTGGTCAGCGTAGAGGTAGCCTCGGTCGATTGCGAAGTGAACTCGCTGGATGATGGTGATGTCGAGCTCTCACTGGTCAGCGTAGAGGTAGCCTCGGTCGATTGCGATGTGAACTCGCTGGATGATGGTGATCTCGAGCTCTCACTGGTCAGCGTAGAGGTAGCCTCGGTCGATTGCGAAGTGAACTCGCTGGATGATGGTGATGTCGAGCTCTCACTGGTCAGCGTAGAGGTACCCTCGGTCGATTGCGAAGTGAACTCGCTGGATGATGGTGATGTCGAGCTCTCACTGGTCAGCGTAGAGGTAGCCTCGGTCGATTGCGAAGTGAACTCGCTGGATGATGGTGATGTCGAGCTCTCACTGGTCAGCGTAGAGGTAGCCTCGGTCGATTGCGATGTGAACTCGCTGGATGATGGTGATGTCGAGCTCTCACTGGTCAGCGTAGAGGTAGCCTCGGTCGATTGCGAAGTGAACTCGCTGGATGATGGTGATGTCGAGCTCTCACTGGTCAGCGTAGAGGTAGCCTCGGTCGATTGCGAAGTGAACTCGCTGGATGATGGTGATGTCGAGCTCTCACTGGTCAGCGTAGAGGTAGCCTCGGTCGATTGCGAAGTGAACTCGCTGGATGATGGTGATGTCGAGCTCTCACTGGTCAGCGTAGAGGTAGCCTCGGTCGATTGCGAAGTGAACTCGCTGGATGATGGCGATGTCGAGCTTTCACTGGTCAGCGTAGAGGTAGCCTCAGTCGATTGCGAAGTGAACTCGCTGGATGATGGTGATGTCGAGCTCTCACTGGTCAGCGTAGAGGTAGCCTCGGTCGATTGCGAAGTGAACTCGCTGGATGATGGTGATGTCGAGCTCTCACTGGTCAGCGTAGAGGCAGCCTCAGTCGATTGCGAAGTGAACTCGCTGGATGATGGTGATGTCGAGCTCTCACTGGTCAGCGTAGAGGTAGCCTCGGTCGATTGCGAAGTGAACTCGCTGGATGATGGTGATGTCGAGCTCTCACTGGTCAGCGTAGAGGTAGCCTCGGTCGATTGCGAAGTGAACTCGCTGGATGATGGTGATGTCGAGCTCTCACTGGTCAGCGTAGAGGTAGCCTCGGTCGATTGCGAAGTGAACTCGCTGGATGATGGTGATGTCGAGCTCTCACTGGTCAGCGTAGAGGTAGCCTCAGTCGATTGCGAAGTGAACTCGCTGGATGATGGTGATGTCGAGCTCTCACTGGTCAGCGTAGAGGTAGCCTCGGTCGATTGCGAAGTGAACTCGCTGGATGATGGTGATGTCGAGCTCTCACTGGTCAGCGTAGAGGTAGCCTCAGTCGATTGCGAAGTGAACTCGCTGGATGATGGTGATGTCGAGCTCTCACTGGTCAGCGTAGAGGTAGCCTCGGTCGATTGCGAAGTGAACTCGCTGGATGATGGTGATGTCGAGCTCTCACTGGTCAGCGTAGAGGTAGCCTCGGTCGATTGCGAAGTGAACTCGCTGGATGATGGTGATGTCGAGCTCTCACTGGTCAGCGTAGAGGTAGCCTCGGTCGATTGCGAAGTGAACTCGCTGGATGATGGTGATGTCGAGCTCTCACTGGTCAGCGTAGAGGCAGCCTCAGTCGATTGCGAAGTGAACTCGCTGGATGATGGTGATGTCGAGCTCTCACTGGTCAGCGTAGAGGTAGCCTCGGTCGATTGCGAAGTGAACTCGCTGGATGATGGTGATGTCGAGCTTTCACTGGTCAGCGTAGAGGTAGCCTCGGTCGATTGCGAAGTGAACTCGCTGGATGATGGCGATGTCGAGCTTTCACTGGTCAGCGTAGAGGTAGCCTCGGTCGATTGCGAAGTGAACTCGCTGGATGATGGCGATGTCGAGCTTTCACTGGTCAGCGTAGAGGTAGCCTCGGTCGATTGCGAAGTGAACTCGCTGGATGATGGTGATGTCGAGCTCTCACTGGTCAGCGTAGAGGTAGCCTCGGTCGATTGCGAAGTGAACTCGCTGGATGATGGTGATGTCGAGCTCTTACTGGTCAGCGTAGAGGTAGCCTCAGTCGATTGCGAAGTGAACTCGCTGGATGATGGCGATGTCGAGCTTTCACTGGTCAGCGTAGAGGTAGCCTCGGTCGATTGCGAAGTGAACTCGCTGGATGATGGCGATGTCGAGCTTTCACTGGTCAGCGTAGAGGTAGCCTCGGTCGATTGCGAAGTGAACTCGCTGGATGATGGCGATGTCGAGCTTTCACTGGTCAGCGTAGAGGTAGCCTCGGTCGATTGCGAAGTGAACTCGCTGGATGATGGCGATGTCGAGCTTTCACTGGTCAGCGTAGAGGTAGCCTCGGTCGATTGCGAAGTGAACTCGCTGGATGATGGCGATGTCGAGCTTTCACTGGTCAGCGTAGAGGTAGCCTCGGTCGATTGCGAAGTGAACTCGCTGGATGATGGCGATGTCGAGCTTTCACTGGTCAGCGTAGAGGTAGCCTCGGTCGATTGCGAAGTGAACTCGCTGGATGATGGCGATGTCGAGCTTTCACTGGTCAGCGTAGAGGTAGCCTCGGTCGATTGCGAAGTGAACTCGCTGGATGATGGCGATGTCGAGCTTTCACTGGTCAGCGTAGAGGTAGCCTCGGTCGATTGCGAAGTGAACTCGCTGGATGATGGCGATGTCGATCTTTCACTGGTCAGCGTAGAGGTAGCCTCGGTCGATTGCGAAGTGAACTCGCTGGATGATGGTGATGTCGAGCTCTCACTGGTCAGCGTAGAGGTAGCCTCGGTCGATTGCGAAGTGAACTCGCTGGATGATGGTGATGTCGAGCTCTCACTGGTCAGCGTAGAGGTAGCCTCAGTCGATTGCGAAGTGAACTCGCTGGATGATGGCGATGTCGAGCTTTCACTGGTCAGCGTAGAGGTAGCCTCGGTCGATTGCGAAGTGAACTCGCTGGATGATGGCGATGTCGAGCTTTCACTGGTCAGCGTAGAGGTAGCCTCGGTCGATTGCGAAGTGAACTCGCTGGATGATGGCGATGTCGAGCTTTCACTGGTCAGCGTAGAGGTAGCCTCGGTCGATTGCGAAGTGAACTCGCTGGATGATGGCGATGTCGAGCTTTCACTGGTCAGCGTAGAGGTAGCCTCGGTCGATTGCGAAGTGAACTCGCTGGATGATGGCGATGTCGAGCTTTCACTGGTCAGCGTAGAGGTAGCCTCGGTCGATTGCGAAGTGAACTCGCTGGATGATGGCGATGTCGAGCTTTCACTGGTCAGCGTAGAGGTAGCCTCGGTCGATTGCGAAGTGAACTCGCTGGATGATGGTGATGTCGAGCTCTCACTGGTCAGCGTAGAGGTAGCCTCGGTCGATTGCGAAGTGAACTCGCTGGATGATGGTGATGTCGAGCTCTCACTGGTCAGCGTAGAGGTAGCCTCGGTCGATTGCGAAGTGAACTCGCTGGATGATGGCGATGTCGAGCTTTCACTGGTCAGCGTAGAGGTAGCCTCGGTCGATTGCGAAGTGAACTCGCTGGATGATGGCGATGTCGAGCTTTCACTGGTCAGCGTAGAGGTAGCCTCGGTCGATTGCGAAGTGAACTCGCTGGATGATGGCGATGTCGAGCTTTCACTGGTCAGCGTAGAGGTAGCCTCGGTCGATTGCGAAGTGAACTCGCTGGATGATGGCGATGTCGAGCTTTCACTGGTCAGCGTAGAGGTAGCCTCGGTCGATTGCGAAGTGAACTCGCTGGATGATGGCGATGTCGAGCTTTCACTGGTCAGCGTAGAGGTAGCCTCGGTCGATTGCGAAGTGAACTCGCTGGATGATGGCGATGTCGAGCTTTCACTGGTCAGCGTAGAGGTAGCCTCGGTCGATTGCGAAGTGAACTCGCTGGATGATGGCGATGTCGAGCTTTCACTGGTCAGCGTAGAGGTAGCCTCGGTCGATTGCGAAGTGAACTCGCTGGATGATGGTGATGTCGAGCTCTCACTGGTCAGCGTAGAGGTAGCCTCGGTCGATTGCGAAGTGAACTCGCTGGATGATGGTGATTTCGAGCTCTCACTGGTCAGCGTAGAGGTAGCCTCAGTCGATTGCGAAGTGAACTCGCTGGATGATGGTGATGTCGAGCTCTCACTGGTCAGCGTAGAGGTAGCCTCGGTCGATTGCGATGTGAACTCGCTGGATAATGGTGATGTCGAGCTCTCACTGGTCAGCGTAGAGGTAGCCTCGGTCGATTGCGAAGTGAACTCGCTGGATGATGGCGATGTCGAGCTTTCACTGGTCAGCGTAGAGGTAGCCTCAGTCGATTGCGAAGTGAACTCGCTGGATGATGGTGATGTCGAGCTCTCACTGGTCAGCGTAGAGGTAGCCTCGGTCGATTGCGAAGTGAACTCGCTGGATGATGGTGATGTCGAGCTCTCACTGGTCAGCGTAGAGGTAGCCTCGGTCGATTGCGAAGTGAACTCGCTGGATGATGGTGATGTCGAGCTCTCACTGGTCAGCGTAGAGGTAGCCTCGGTCGATTGCGATGTGAACTCGCTGGATAATGGTGATGTCGAGCTCTCACTGGTCAGCGTAGAGGTAGCCTCAGTCGATTGCGAAGTGAACTCGCCGGATGATGGCGATGTCGAGCTCTCATTGTCGAGCGTCGTTGATTCAGCAGTCGAACCACTCGTGGTCGGTCCTTCAGATGATGCGGTGTTCTCGGTAGTCCGTTCCGGGGTGGTAGATTCAGAAGTAGACCCAATCGTCGCCGGTGTTTCAGATGTAACGGTGTGCTGAGTGGTCGATTCTATGGTAGTGGATTCAGCAGTCGAACCACTCGTGGTCGGTCCTTCAGATGTAACGGTGTTCTCGGTAGTCCGTTCCTCGGTGGTAGATTCAGAAGTAGACCCAATCGTCGCCGGTGTTTCAGATGTAACGGTGTGCTGAGTGGTCGATTCTATGGTAGTGGATTCAGCAGTCGAACCACTCGTGGTTGGGTCTTCCGATGTGATGGATTGAGTGGTCAATTCTTCAGTAGAACCTCCCGTATTCGGCTCCTCAGACGCTTCAGGCCGTTCTGTCGCCGGCTCGTGCGAAGTCACCGGCTCAAACGACGGTGGTGGTGTGCTCTCCTCTTGAATGGTTGTTGGTCGAGGAGCCTTTGTCGTCGTCTTTGGTGTCGATGCCGTACTTGATTTGGGCGTCCTAGCTGTCGTCGTTGAGACTGTTGAGGTTGTTAACGTGACGATTTCTGAAATGCGAATTTATTTGATATTCATAAATGTACGCAACAAAGTTCTGCTACAATTTTCTGCCAAATCTTGTGGTATCATATTATTCTCTTCAAGGTGTCCGTGCATAATTCGAGCTACCTACTTATTGTCAGATCGAAAGTGTCAATACTTATCTCAAACATACCTATCGAGTCGGTGAGGTCGTTGGGATTGGTGATGATTAGTGGCATGGAAGTGAGATTGTACGCCAGCTGTACGGACAATCGATCCATGTTCGGAGCAAACACGATCACCTGCGAGGCTGTCAATTTTTCTCAGTTTCATTTTTATGTAGCCTAATTTCTGCGATAACATTTTCAGTGACTGACGTCTTGGGCTGGCACATTTGCCCCCCCCCCTGCTAAATTCTTACCCTATCGCGCTCGATGTCGTTCAGAATGTTGCCGGCATCGAGCGAGTCCTGCTTCATCACTGATTGCAGCCTGTTTGAAAAAAATTGATTGTATGAATAGTTTCGAAATCAGAGACTAATTCTTAAATAATTTCAATAAAAAAAACTTACGAGTACGCGTTAGTATCTGGGACTACGAGCATGAGTGAGGCTGAGTCTTGATTCGATTTCAGTACACTTGCAGCTCTGAATCCGAATGTTTAGGAATAAACTGTGTCTAATGTTTGTAATCTTTTTAATTCTTCGAACTCGGACTCACTGGCTCTGATTCGTGTTGGTCACTTGGTGTGGGATGTAGCTCTCTTGCATGCTCTCCATCGCATCAAACCATGTCTCATAGAGCATCGATTGCTGCGGTGTATCGGCATACCAGACGAACCTCAACATTATTTTTTTCGGGCGATGTGGTACCACGGCGGGTACAGTGGGAAGAAATGGGGTGAATGAAGAATGATCCCCGGATACGTTTCACCCATGGATCAATAATGAAGAATACTGGTGAGAAGGAAAACATTCAACGGTTTTATCTCTGGCGATGGTGCAAAGATTCAGATGTAACGAAACAATTGCCCACCTCACTCCAACATCGCCGCTGAGTGTCCACTCTTGCACGGAGTTCATCAAATCGTCCAATAGCTGAAAATTCAATTTTCAACGTTCTCGCACCAAATAAAATAAGTGATCCGTTGCTACGTCTACACCAACATCCAATCACCTCTCAATAAAAGATAAAGATATATAAAAAGTGTATCCACGTCAAGCGTTTTTACAGTCGTAAGACAACGCTAGTTGGGACCCACTGGCGTGGCATCAGTGCTGCCGATAGTCGGTATTACCTGTGAATTCAGCTCTCCTATCGCCCTCTTCGATCGTCTCATCTCACTTATCGCCACGCCCACATTCACGGCCACAGTCACATTCTGCTTGGTAAACTGGCGAACGGGCGGCGGTTGATCTGAATGATGTAGGGTTGCAGGTTCGGTACCTCCGGAAGTGGGTATTACCGGCCCTTCTAGTATCTATATTTCCATATTGTGCACTACGCATGATCTCCAATCTTTTAGCTACGGTAATTGATCCTTCAACCATCAAATGGTGTATATTTCAAATATTTACTCGACGGTTCGTTCAGGATGTGGTAGTGTCCTATTTGTTCGATATGGCACGTAACCGCGCAATCAACAGAGGATGTTCAATGATCATGAATCATCTTTTCAATACATGCCCTCGTCACGTGGACACTTCCATTCACAAGCGAACCCACTCACGCCCTTGAAGCCACACCGCCGGGCAGAATCACACAACACACGAAGTTTTGCGATCCGCCCTCGCCGTTGAATCATTCTTCCTCTCTCTGTGAGAAGCACATCTCAAAATATGAGCCATCTTTTTTTTCATTTCGTGCGCTCTCTCACAACTCTAACCGGCGAGAGAGCATGTGAAATGAAGAGACGCCGTCTCTTATTTTGAGCTCCAAAGAGGAGAGGCGAGAGAGACTGTTGGAGAAAGAAACAAAGACGATGGTTTGAGGACTTTTTCAGAGAGCAGTTACGCACAGTCAAAAGGTGCAAGGTGTTCGTGTGGCGTCACGAGTGACTACGAAATTGACTGAAGATGAATCAGGTATGGAAAAAATGAGAACCCCCGAAAAAAATAACAAGGAAAGATAATTGGGATTGCGCGACGTAATATATCAACGGCTGAATGTCGGAATATATCGTATTGCAAATTTCATTTTCGATAATGCGCAGAGCATCCCGATGCAATGCGCGATTTGTAAGTTATAGATGTGAAACAGTATTCGACAGATGGAACAATGTTTGGCTACGGTGAGTGAGCTTTTCAAAATGTCGTTATGATAAGTAAATAAAGGCTTGCAAGGAGTTTACAGGACGTCATCGATGACTACAGCGCAGGATCGATAAAGGGGAAACAGGAAGCGCAGCTGATCAGAAGATAAGAATGAAAAATCAGCAGAAATCATGAACAGACCCTATTCAGAAATTATGAAGAAAGAGATTAATCAGTTGTTAGGTACAGAAGGAAATGCGCATTACAATGGAGGTCAATAAATTTCAAGACAAAAATAAACAACAAAACAACGTACGTGGTAAGTAGATGATTAGCACGACTGCAACGGCGATTGATATGAGAACGAGGAGAATAATGAGAAGGAGGGCGCATATCCGCCATATTGTTCGAGTAGTTTTTGGCTGGAATGGAAGTGGTGTAAATTCTAGTGAAGCAAATCCGAGCTCTTGTGGCGTGAAATGCTTTTATATTTGCATCTTCTATGTGAATAAAAAAGAAGTTCAAGTTAGTCATTTCATAAACCATAAAATATCGCCAACATTATTGTTGTGATCTGCGTCAGTCGGTGGATGCCCTCCCCGCTGTGTTCCCTCCTCGCGCCTTGTGCCCGGCGATAACTGAAATTTTAATTAAATATTTATTTTTGTTTTAATTTTCATGCAATTTTGCTAGCTAAACAAGGAAGGCGGACGGAAATTTAACAACGAACGCAAAACATTACAAAAATAAGTGTGATCATTTCTTCATTTTTTTCCACTGTGAGTGAGACTGTGAAACGCAGTCATGGTCACCCACATTTTTTTAATTTTTAACGGAGAAGGACTCGGGTTGCGAGTTCGGCATCAGTATTGTGAGTGATTTCAGTGATACCGATGCTGAACCCGCGCCCCAAACACGAACAAACAAGCGAACCTGTCTCGGAATGTATTCGAATGAGCGCACCCTTCTCGCGCCTCGATCGTCGTTTCGATTGGCGATTGAATCGTAGACGGGAGTGGAGACGGACGTTAACGAGTAGGCGGGAGAGATGGAAGTGGAGGGAGATTCGTGTATGCGAGGGTATCTGAGCTTATCTTTGACTTTCATTGACCTACGATAGGACGCACTTGCTTCAGATGACAATTTCAAATTCTTTTTTCTTTTACCCGAACCGACACTGCGCAAGAAGAGTTATGGATAGTGGAAAAAATGAGAATAAGTGAATGGTGAAATCGTTCACCTGTATACATCGTAGGGAGTAAACGTGGAAATGGGACGCTCTTGTCGCTCAGGTGATTCCATTGCTATCGCATTAATGAGTGGACCATGAGCTGGAAACAATTATTTTTAAATTGTTTTCGAAAAATAGACTATTTTAAAAATGTCTTGAATGAAAAATTCGATAAATCTCCGTGGGCGACGGAAAGTGAGCGGCACTATCAAAATCCAAAATTTGAAATGACTATGACACACCGAGTCATGCTCTGCGGGTTTTATATCAAACCGCGGGTTCTAATAAAAAATCAAAGGATGGAACGCTCAACAAACACTGAAAGGTTACTGTACTCGCAAACAGCTGTTGCAAAACGTGAAGTAATGCAAGGCGTATGCAAGTGTGAAATGGTGAACAAATTTTCGAAGAAACAAAATAATATCTAACGAAGATTATTCAGCTACTGTAAGTTGGATGAATGACAGTAAGAGAAGTAAGAAGCAGCAAACAGTAAGAGGATGACATTTCAAAACAGCAAAGCATTATGAAAGTGCAGATGCAATAGCCATCGCCGATCAATCCATCTGAGGGATGGCGCAATTCCGCTCTCCCCTCTTCACTCTTTGTGTTTCTTTTCTCTCTCTCAACGTTTGCAGACTATAAAAATTTCTGGCGCTTTAAATCGGAGCTTGGGGAGAACGGAAACGTAGATGGAACGTCAATGGCACAGGTAAGAACATCCATATTTTTTTTCGGATACGAATTGTTTTTGTTACCGTGAAACGTATCGCTACTGAGAACTTTTTTGCTATCGAGAAAACTTTGGGGAAATTTAATTCAAAAATACTTCAAATGACTGGATAACACAATAAGTTAAAACAATCTATAAAAATTGAGCAACGGAGAATGAACAGCGCAAAGTTGGTGCGCAAGTATGATTCATCCTTGAAACTTCAGAACAGCCCGAAAAACACTTACAAGTTTCCGTCCGGTGACCAATCGGCCGGCGCTGTCAAAGAAGAGCTGTCATAGCTGAATCCCGGGTCATCGGTATCATTCTCCTCGACTGTATTCCACACCCAACATTCTTACCCTCTTCATTCTTCGTGCTCTCTCGTCCGTCAGTCAGTGCGAGATGCAAATTTGCAGAAGAATCAGACACCGCCGGCCCCTCCCATGCGATAAACGTTGTTGTGACGTAGTATGGAAGTGTTGCGAACCGCTCGCCATAATCGTAAAATCGAGCGGAGGATCATCAAAGCGACGTTAAAGAAGGCGTAAACTCCAAATTCGGGGAAGCACTTCCCTGTGCAATCAGGGGGAAGTACTGTAGGAGGGTGAGAGTGACAGACGCGAGAGTTTTTCGCTCCTCTCCCGTCTCTTCCCATCTCCTCTGCGTCTTGACCTAGACCCCTTCCCTTTGCACCGCGCATCTTGATTTTGCCTGTGCCCTGTAGAAACTTTGCGCGCGTGTAACTCGGTTCAAAGTAGAGCTAACGAGTTTTAATTTTCGAATTCGGAATGTGGTTTACGGAAACTATCGACCTATGACGTCAGATACCCCCCGAAAATATTGAGTTTACGCCTTCTTTAAGTTGACCACAGAACCGATCAGAGTACGATTCACATCTGATAAACGCCCATTTTGTCCCTGAAAGTATTTACGTTCACAGTAATGGACACTTTTTAAAGTTAAAAGTTTAAAGCTTTTTAAAGTTTTTTAAAGTTTTAATTTAAAAATAATGACATTTTTTTTCCATTTCGCTCAAGATCTTGAGACAAAACTACCTGCATAATTCATCATTCCACGAAATCGGAAGTGTGCGGCGGATGTTTCAAGTCCAGAATCGGTTACGTTGTGCAAACAACGGGTGTGAGCAATCACAAGACTCTCTTTTCTTAGCTTCCTCGAGGAGAGATTGTCCTCCTCCTTCCTCCTGCCTACGGGTCTCTCTCTTTCTTACATTTGTTGAATGAGAAGCGCGTATCACAGGCCGTCTTCCGTGATAAACTGAACATATCCACCAAATATTTCTTTATCGTGAGGGTAATCTATAAGGGTAATCGTATCTTCATTTTTGCGCATTCTCACCGATCTGAGAAGCGTGAAAGTGTCTGTGATGAGGAGATGATTACTTTATTAACATCTTGACAGTATCTTCCCCGCCAGATGAGTATCGTCGCTATCGGTAGTAACATGTACAAACACTACCATCGACTCACGGATGACTGCCAGTTGATGAGCTGCAACAGGGCGGGTCTGTCCCTACTCTTCGTTTCTAGGAAGTATTATTTCGTTTCTTTTTCGCAGTGCTTCAGTTATAGAAAATCGATTACGAGTCTCTTTTGTAATTTTACTGTATGTAGCTCCGATCAGCAAAGCTCACAATCATCAACCTCAATAATTCATACTTTCATAGGCGTCAACGTTGACTATTTCACCCTCGTAGTGCGAGCTGCCCGACTCGTGGCCATTCCCTATACACGACAGATCAATGATGATGTCGAGTACTTGGATTTCCTTGGCAATGGTGTGTTCAATTTCTCGATTTTTCCTTTTCTGGACATTATCGAAAACTGTCTAAATTTCGATTCTTGAAGTGTGAAAAGTACCTAGCTACAGCTCTGGAATTTGAATGAAGTTCAGCTATTTGCTTTATTTTCATTATTCAGGGACGGCAGATATTGGATGGGCTCTGCGACGCCAGGATCCTCTACTGCAGGGAAAGGTTTGAAGTAATTTAATATTTTAATGCTGAAAAATATTTAGGTTTTTTTCACGCTACCAGTGACCGGCGTTACTTACGGCTATGTAGCTAACGAAGATCGGACAAAGATCAGAGATGTCAACATTTATTTGTACCTATTTCATAGTTTTTGCTTTCCGTTCATTAGCACTTCGCCACGATATTGATTATTTTTCAGAAAGATAATACTGATTATTTCAGAGCTTCACAACATTATTCTTCAACCTCAGCACGATTATTTTCTCTATTTGCGTGCTCATAGTAAATTCTATTAACATTATCCTCAATTATCTAAATTTTGCAAAGGTTTGGTGTTATTGTCATTCAGCAACTTATCTCTCAATTTAGAAGAATGATCCTCCAGACTTGCGGAAGATTCGAGAAAAACTATCGATGAAAAATATATTGAATGGAACGTACACTATTATTCATAGTGCGAATCCAATACTGAAACTGAAAAGGTAGAAGCTAGTATTCAATTTACAATAAAATATCTAACCAGTCAGAGTGGCGAGATAGCCAAGAGAATCATTTTTAGCTATGCATTCCCTAGGAACTGAAACATGAAACTTGACACTTTACTTGACAAACGTTTTTTTTCTCTTTCCAGTCGAACACTCCCATCCCGATGTCTTCTCTCCGTTTATCTTATCGCCGTGCTTTTCTTCTCCCTATTCTTCCAGTCGCTGATCACATCGATTTTAGCATCGGATAAGATCAGAGGCTACGATGTCACTTCTTTTTCTGCTGTCAGTACAGAGTTCTGTTTCATCCACCTTGAATTAGTGTTTGAAACGAAAAAAAGAAGAAGTCTCTTCCCCGTGACCTTTCACCAAGAGACTGTGTGAAATAAAGAAACAACTACTTTTTTCGAATTAAACAAGTGAAATTTAAAAAAAAAAGTTTTTACAGCTGCTCGACAAGCTCGAGTGGCAGGGATTCAAGGCGGTAATCTGGCCAAAGTTTCGTCTCCAATTGTACTGCAGAGGGGACGAGTGCGCACGGTGGAATGAACTGAAAGCAACCAGGTTTTTTATTTAACAAATCTTTAATTTTGATAATGGATAAATACAATTTGAGGACGATAATGGCTCCAGATACTAGTGAACTGTACTTTGATTCCCTCGCGAAGCAGTCAAACGCAGTTGGGTTCGCGTCTGTCGGAGATGAACTATTGCGGTTCGTATTTCAGTGCTTACCGATTACTGCAAAAAATATTAACGTGTTATAGAGTTGAATAGTTTTTATATTTATATTTCAGGAGTGACGTCATTATTTACAATCGTCGTGTGAAGCAGCTGTTCATCACCGACCACGGACTAACTCGGCAGCCCTTCTCATTCACTATTTCGAAGTGAGCAAATGAGGCTAAAAAGAAAGAGTTTTTGCAATTCACATATTTTGCGCTTCGAACGAAAAATAATTACCTGAAAACAGCTAATAATGAAGCCAAAGAAACTCATTTTCAGAAGACGTCGCGATCTCATTGAGCCATTCAACAGAGCCATCGCTCTCACGTCGTCCATCTATCCGAGTTCGTAAACTATTTTATCCGCAAATTTTATCAGGCACATTCTTTACGTACCTGTCACACAAAAATAAAAAGTGGTTTTTGTTCCGAGCGTTTATGATAGTCAATGAAAGTTAAGAAAAGAATTCATTAGATATTGAAGATTGCTAATGAACTATTTCGCCTCCTCATTTCAGGAATAATGGCTCGGTACGTGCCTCCGTATGGTGTCTATTCTCGCCAGGTTTTTATATATAATCAATTATTTAAATATTAATTACCATTTCCAGGTGGCTGACATGGTCGTTACTCCTCTCTCCATCTCCTCATTCGATGCCATTTGGCAATTTCTCGCCATTTGTATGATCATTGTGTTCAGCACATTCTTCCTTGAGCTAATTGTCGGGTTTATTATGAAGAAATTGGGAAGGAGATAAAGAATGCTACCTGATTTCCCCTCTAAGAATAAAATTGCTTGACTATGGGTCAATTTCGTCCCAGCCATGACTGTTCCATCATTGTTTCACAAATTTTCCTGGTTGAGTAAGTGTGTCACTCCTCCGCCCCTCTGACTCTCTCCCCAATTCATGCCGATGATAGGCCGTTCTCTTATCAGCAGCTTACTCATCCAGACGCTGCCTTTTCATTCCACACGCTCTCCAATCCGTCAGCCTGGGTGAGAGAGCGTGTATATTGAGGAGAGTTATGAAGGATCACATACCGTGCTGGTTGCAAGACACGAAGAGGCCACTCATCTTTTCGGCATTTTCAGTCACTATTTTCCACATATAAGCCGCCTATTTTGAGCTGAGACCATCAGTCACTAGATTCTACACTGAACATGTTGCGAGGTAAGCACTGCGAAAATTCATTGACTTTTTAAATTTTAATTTTTTTAGTCTCTATACTGCTGATCTCGATTGGCTTGTGTTCAGCAGTAGACTTGCCATATTCTACGATTATCACTTCAGCGGATATTCAAGTTGGCGTTCCTCAGGTATAGTTATCACTTGCTTTTGAAACTTTATCGATGCGTAATAGATTTTTATAAAGCAAACAACTTGTGTGAGAAGAACAAAGGACCAACGAGTAATTTCAAAACGTTTATAGACCTTAAACAACCTGGCAAAAGACTCCGTCTACCGAATATACGCCACTTTTGCCTCGGGCAACACTGATGCATACGCACAGAATGTGAAAATATACGATTCAACAGGAGCAACATTCACGTAAGTTTTGGGAGTGAAGAAATGAGAGACTGTCATATGTGTCATCCTCGTTGGGTTTCTTATGACGGTATAGGGGAAGGAGATAACGAATGGTACCAGATTGCTTGAGCATAACCCAAAACAGCTGTGGGACATCTTGCAAATCCTTAGTTACTTAGAGATTCTGTGTAGAGTTCGATAGAATGAGGGATTGATGAAAGTTTTCTTTTGCAGCGTGGCAGGACTCGCACAGGCCAAACCCAACAGCGGCTATTTCCTTGACAACATCCGCTACCTACGAGCGCCTATCACGGTATGTTTCACTTTTGGATATGAAGTCAGGTAAAATCCTTTTTTTTACCAAGACGCAAATCTGTAATATCTTGCACATTTAACACATATCCATATTAATAGATAGTTTATCATTTATTATTATATGTCAGGTACACGACACAAACAACGCCGCGGGCGCTTTCGTTCCCTACACGATCTACATCGTCGACCAATCAGGTTGGAGTCTCTTTTTATCGATTCATGGCATTTAAAAATTGAACGAAGTTACGAGCAAACTAATTAATATTTTTGACCAATACCTTGAGTGTTCGCAGAATTAATATATTCGCATTGCAGTCACACCCTTCCCCGTCGTGAACGCAGCGCTTGTGCCCGCTAACGGGGAGGTCGATTCGAACAATGGGGTGAGGGATTGTCGCCTATAATAAATAATTATAATAATAATAACAACAACAACTAATAAATAATAACAATATGCATACCTTCAGTTCATCGGCGCTGGTATCACGGTGCTCTCGGCCGAGCAGTACTTCACCATGTACAGCATCGACATTGGCAATGTCAGTTGCACACCATAATTTAATGTCTGATAATTGCCTAGTCAATCTCGAGTGGGCGAGTTCGTGTTTGAGATTATGAACGGCGTGCCTTATTGAAATCTCTAGTTTCCTATCATTAAATTCCTTTCAGTTGGCCTCAATGTCCATTTCATCTGTCGGCTACGACGAATTCAGCAACGCCTACACTGTCATGTGGCTGAAGTGAGTGGCTTGTGGGATTTTTCAATGTCAGCCCCTCTTAGTATTTCAAACCAACCCCCCACATTTCAGTTCCCCTAACGAGGCTCGCCTGTCCTTCCTCACGGTCTACGGTCCCGTCGCCACACTGTTCAACACTAACTGGGGAATCAACGCGCGCTTCAAGTTTCAGTTCAGCAGGAATGCCAGTGAGCACTTCCACATTCTATTATATTTTGGGATCAAATCGCTAAGTAACTAAACTGTATCCGACTCTTGGGCTATACCATCGCTTATTCACCATTTATTGGCCTAGTTTATTGATTATGCGCGTCGACGAATTTCCTTGTTAGGAAGTGCACGTGCTACATATATACGGCCCCGCAATATGGATCCCCATCTCTTGGACGTGTTTCAAAGCAAAAGCTTTCGTGATGTTTGCGCACAATCTCTTCGCAATATAGTCTTATCTGTGTCGCTAATCTTTGTTAGGCATTGTACCAGAAAAAGCGCACAATACGATAGCAACGACTGAAACAAATAAACGAAAATTCAGAATTCGACACCACTTTGGCGCCTGGAGCCGCCTTTGCGTTGACATCACCGGGATACCTTAGCGCCACTCAGTCTTACAAGTGAGGGTTTTAAAAGTAATAAAACAAACAAAAAAAACAACATTTTTCAGCATTCCCTACACGATTAACGACGCACTGGACAGAAGCTACTCGTTTGGAGCCAATGTCAGCTAATAATAATTTAATTGTATTCATTTATTTGATTTTCAGACCATCGTGCAAGCGAACTACAACGTGAATGACTTCCAAAGTGAAGAAAAGATCAATCTCCAGTTTTCCACCGCGGAAAACGCGATTTCTGATGTGAAGTGAGTGTTGTGCCACGTTCCATTAGTTGCTGCGTCCGTGCAAATGAATACATTTGCTCAAATAACTTGTTTATTTGTTGCAGACTCTCTTCGAGTGCGGCGTCCGGTCAAGTAGTGTGGGCAAACCGAATCTCACTGAATGTTGAGCATCCCAATGGCAATCACGTGCCCCGATTCCTCATCCAAGTCACTTCGGGTGAGCGATAATTCCGTTCTGTGTATTTTCTCTATTTCATTGTTATCAACGCCAATGAACAGAGTAGTATGGTTCCATTCAGCTTTGTTGCACAGCTGATCCAACCCATTTTCAGGTTCTTCATTCACCTTTTCTCTGTTCGGCATGCTTCTTGTGTCATTGTTCTCCAAATTTTACTGAACGGGTTTAGTTATTAAATTTTACTTTAATGTTGTACATAAATTGATAAACGCTTCAACTGTAACTGTGTCCAACTGTAAATGAGAAGACTTGGAATTGAATATAAACGTAAAAAGGCTCCAAAATCCGATTGTCAATGAAACGTTGTTCGATGATATCAATTCTTACCCATGAAAAATATCATATTTATGATTGATGGCTCGATTGATTTCACTCATTGGCATTGCGAGAAAATTAATCCAAAGATCAGGGCCGCCCTGAAATCGAGAAGATAGATAGATAATAGCTATGCGTCATCGGTGTTGATGTTTGATGTTTGATGATGAATGCATTCCGAATACAGATACTGAATGTTCAGAAAGCTGTTGGTCTAAAGAGAAGAATTTTGAATTGTAGAAATTTGTTTTATTAGTGCCTCGAACTTTTGAAGATTTTTGAAGAAAGGAGAAAGAAACAAACTTCATTAGATCATGTGAGTTTTGAAAAAAATAACAAATTTCACTAGATCGTATGTGAAATAGCATTTTCAAAAGCGTAAATGTCTGTGCAATCAGTCGAAACCATTCAAATAGAACGAAAATTGTAACGTGTCCGTTATTTTCTGTGATCGACGAAGCAATCCCCCTCTTCGCATGTAGTTGCAAGGGTGTAGCGACCTCTGACTCATGCGAGTCATGAAATACACACGTCGTAGCCTACTCTTCTTATCGGTTAGTCACAAAGGCTGTGCTAGCCTGAACTCTCTCATTTACCCACTGTATTTCTCGCATTCTCACAGAAGGATTTCCACAATAGGCCATAATCTTTGACAGTCATCGATAGAGGCCATACATAAAGCCTTTTGTTTACGACCAGAACCACTCATACATCTCCATCAAGATGTTTCGAGGTAAGATTCCGTTATTATTAATTTTAGTTAAAATTTAACATGTATTTTTCAGTCTGCTTTCTGTTCACCCTTTTCGCTCTGTCCCAAGCAGTTAGTCTGCGAAGCTCCGTAGTTGTAACTTCCGCAGATATTCCGCAAGGCCAAACGCAGGTTTGTCGTACTTTTGCTGCTTTGTGACTGCGGAAAATGTTTACCTATATCACTGAATGAATCCATCTCTTCCAGGTACCCGGTCTCGTTTATGGAACCCTTTATCGAGTCTATGCAACATTCGCTTCGGGTGACAACTACAACTATGCCACGAATGTGTGGATCAGCGATGGATATGGAGCAAGATACTCGTCAGTTATAATTTAATTATCAACTATATTAATAGCATATCAAGATCAAATTTCTGAATGTACAAAAAGATCGAAGTTCGAAATGAACCATTCAGGCTTGCCCAGCTCGCTCAGGCCAAGGCTGGCTCTAACTACATCTTGTCTGAACTGAATCTCTTGAGGGCTCCTATCACAGTAGGTTTTTTTTTCAAATTTAATTTTTTTATAAATAGAATTAAATGCTCCAGATCTCCGACAATAATGCGGGTACGCGTGTTCCCTTCACGGTGTACATGGTCGATTCGTTTGGTAAACGTTCAAATTTGACTGTTTCTTGTTGTATTATTTCATGAATTGCTTTCAGCTAAACACTTCCTTTTCTTGAATTGTAATGTAACTCCCAATAATTTGCAGTTGGTTACTACCCTGTGGCCAGTGCTCAACTCGCAGTTGGAGCGATTGACTCACAATATGGCGTGGGTTATACCTTTGTAGACTTACAAAAGGACCTTTGAACTTCGAGTTAATCTTTGATCTTTGAACTTTAATTTTTTCAGTTCTGGGCAGCCGGAATCACAGTGTTATCCGCTGAGAAATACTTCACCATGTACAATTTCGATATCGGCAGTGTAAGACAGATCTTTATCAGCATTCTAAACGATCGCACTTTTATTGATTGGAATTATTCAAATCGACATGCATATTTCAGTTTCCCAACATGTATATCTCTTCTGCCGGCTTTGACGATCCCAGTCTTGATTACAATGTTATGTACATAGGGTAAGCTGAAAATTTGGATCAATTTTAATCGAGTCGCAAAATTTTTAAAAAAATCAAGGTAAACATTAAAAAATTTCAGAAGTCAGTCAGAAGCCCGTATCTCTTTCCTCACAGTCTACGGCCCGATTGCTACTCTCTACAATACAAACTTTGGAAGCAACCGATTCCAATTCCAATTCTCCAAGAATATCCGTAAGTTCTTCGGCGCTTTCTTAAGATTTTATAATCCAATTTGTAAAATATTCATAATCGAATTTATAGCGTACAACGTCCAACTGGCGCCCGGAGCCTCATTCGCGTTCCTTTCGCCAGGATACCTCAGTCAATACTTATCTTACAAGTAAGTAAGCATATGAAGCAATACTGAACAATCTTCTGCTCTTCATTGTATTCACTTACTTCTTCTCGGTTATAAAGAAATGACGAACCAATTCACTTCAGTAGTATTACTATAGTTCAACTGCGCATTTTCTGCGTACTTGAACCCCATTTTCCAGAAAATCTCATAATTTGCGATTTTTCAAAGCCAATCTGTTTGCCATTCGGGCAGAATTTCATCCATTCATTTCAAAAATCGGGAAAAAATATTTTCACCCGCAATTGAAGTAAATATTCCAAAAAAATACATATTTTGAAGAATTTTTTTGCCAGCCAAGCAATCGGCCAATCCCATCGCCATTTCAAAAAAATGGCTAAATTTTACGTTAAATTTCAACGGCAAGTCTTTAGGATAGAACCAATTTATCAAGGTTTTATTTTCTCAACATAATAAACAATCGAATCATCAAAAATATTGGTACACAGCCGTCTATCATCCCTTGTCGTTGGATGGAGATCGACCATCAAATATCCCCATGGTTGAGATTTGACCGCATCTTCGTAAGCCTCCAAGAAATAGTTTGATTTACCGGGAAAAATCTGCCTGGCAAAGTTTTGGATCTGAAGATTGTCTCCAGTTGACTTAGTAAGGCAAATGTAGGTGCTATTAGCCCTAGCCGTCCTCTCTTGAGCGAATAGGGATTGAACAATATTGATTATAGAGCAATTACAATGATGACCCACACGAGTAAACAAATTGTTTAGTTCACTCTTATGCTTGGCATAGTATGACATGAGATCATCTAAAATCAAGAGCTTATGCCCATTTCCTTCCAACATTTGCATGTCTGGCGGTCCAGAATGAAGTTCAATCTTTTCATGCTTTGGAAAGTCTCCTGTATCGATTCCATAACACCAGATTATTCGATCAATCGGCTTATCAAACATCTTAGCCTCATTTTCTAATATCTTTCGCAATAACGTCGTCTTTCCAGTTTGAGTGGCGCCCGAGCAATATAGCAGGCATGGAGTCTTTATAATAAACTTATCGTCTGACATGGCGATCAAATGATTCAATTAACTCGAACCAAGCAATCTTCCCTATTTATTATTTTCCAACTGGTTGTTGTTTCAGTTTGTATAACAACAGCGTTAATCAATATCACGCTACTTTCAAACAGCGATAATCGTCCTTTCTGGCTTGGTCTACTTTCTAGTTGTCTAGCCTTAATTATCCCATTTCCAATTGGTCATGGCCGAATTTTTCATAACTCTGCCGTCGAACGTTCCGGATCACCCCGAGAACTCCAGCTCGTCATTTCTAGTTCGCCTCCCGGAACCAATCAAGCTGAAAACTGAAAAATGGAAATGTGGCCTCGCAGAAATTATTTACACAAATAGTTTTGAAAATGTCCCTGAATCGCTCAAGTTTACAACAATTAACAAAAATGGAACTAGAACTGATTATTTTCTTCCACCAGGAAATTATCGAGACGCGTTAGCGCTTGTTGATTCGCTGTCTTCTGTCACTTCAAATAGGCGTAAACGTGAGGCAGAGAAAGATGACAAACCAAAGACAGAGGAAGAGGAAAAGAAAGAAATGCAAGAAAAGGTTAATACCGGAAATGTTCGTCCAGCCACTGCCGAGGAAATTGAACAATTGCTGGCACGAAAAAAGGCCAGAATTGATAGGGAAGCAGCGGGACTAGTAGTAGCTTCAGCTTTAGCCACGGATCTTTCCAACCCCATTTCTCCTCCTTCTCAACCTTCTCAACCACCTATGCCATCAGAACAACCTCCTGCTATAACACCACAACCGCCTACGACAATTCCAACAAGCCAGCCCACCACTAATGTCACACCCAAGCCCGATAAAATCGAGCCAACATTCGGAGATATGTTTGATGGATGGTTCGACAAGTTTGTCAAGCATTCAGATTCTTCTAATGCAAAAGTAATCAAGAGCGCTAAACAGATGACTGATAGTTTGATTGAGGAGAACAAAAAACTTCAAGCACTTATGCAAAATTCCATTCATGCAGCTAAAGAAAATACCTCAACCGCTGTCAAAGAGGAGAAGAATAATTCAGTGAAAATTGTAGACGGATTGAAGAAGAATACGGATGCTCTTGTAGAAGAAAACCAGAAAATTCAAGCGCTAATCAAAGAGAGCATTGCTATTCAAAAGGCGAATGCTGCCGATTCCAAAAGAATAGCCAATTCAGAAAACGTTCGCGGATTTTCGCTGGGTAGTGCCCAAGAGCAATATTCAAAGTTTGGATTTTCTTTTGATTTTGATCCTCTTTTGCATAGGATAATTATCTATGTAAACAAGAACGTGCTCCAGGGCGTGGAACTCTCTCAAGAACTAGCCTATCTTTGTGGATTTTCTTCACAGCCCGATCAAGAAGTGCTTATGCTTGACGCATACAAGAACATTGCCACTTATTCAATCGATTTCAACAACAACTTGTCGACAATCTTTGTATATGCAGATTGCATTCAACCTTCAATAGTAGGGAATTGCAAATCTCAACTTCTTCGCATTATTCCCACGTCGGACCAGTTGTCAACAATTTCAACAGTTTTCAATCCTATTCAACATTTACCCATCAATAAGGAAATTATTGATACGATTAGAATTAACATTCTGGATGGATTTGGAAAACCTATAAAGTTCAATTTCGGTACGACCATCTGTACTTTACATTTTGTCAAAATCAAGTCGTAATGTCAGCCCAAAATTGTTCAGAAGTCTTTGACTATGATAAAGTTGATTTTATTAATCTATTAAAAAATAGCAAACAAATTGGAGGTAGGTTCGTTGGCTTTCGAAACCAAAGAGGTCGAGGGATTGCAGGAGTTGTTAAACGAATTCGAATTGCAATTCCCTCGTTCCTGGAATCGCCAGTCGGCAAACAAGTCACGCAAGCAGCGACAAGCATTGCTAGCGATATGATTCATGGTGCGGCAGTCTCAGATGCATTTAAGCGGGCTGGTAGACGGACCATTCGCAATCTAACTGGTCTTGGCAGTCGTAAAAACCCATTACTTCCTCAATCCCTACTGAGAAACGGTCGTACTTCATTCCTGCTCCATAATGCAAAAAATATTCAATTCTAAATCTAAAAAATCAACCGTTCCCGAGCTTGACCTCTTTAGCATTCCCGACACGTCAGTTGGTGTAGTAAATAGTCGATACGTTGAGTGCCCTTTATCGAATTCAATTTCTACGGGTACCACACAAGGCCCTATTGAGTGGAGATACAATCTTCAAAAGAATTTCCTCAATCTTCAACGTAGTTATGTTCAGTTCACCATTGGTATTAGAGATAAGGATGGCAAAAAGATCAAAGTAGACGCAGGCCAGACTCTTCCACTTGCATTTTGTCAAATGATCGGCAAGGCACTCTTCAAAGAATTCCAAATCTATCTGAATGGGATTTTGGTGGAAAGCTCTTCACCGCTGTACGCATGGAGAAGTATCATCGAGACTGAGCTCAACTTTGACAAGGATACAAAGAATAGCACTCTTTCCCTTGCTGGATATGCATCAGATGATAAGATTAACGATCCAACTTCGTCTGGTTATAAACGAAGATCACAATGGGTTCAAAAGGATGGAGAAGCACAATTCGCTGCGACTCTTAATCTTAATCTTTTCAATCAACCTCGCCTTCTCCTGAATTATGTTGACTTTAAGCTCATTGCTTATTTGAATGAGCCTAAATTTGTCATCGATTCTCTCGAGCTGGACACAGACAAGAAAAAGCCTAACGATCAACTCTATACCTATGAAATTCTGGATATGAAGTTACTTCTTCACGAGTACGAATTGCACGACTCGGCTTCCCTGGCAATTGAGCAACTACTCAAACAAGAAAAGATGATTACCTATCCTCTTACAAACATTGCCATGCGCAGTTTCTATGTGGCTCCAGGACGATTCGACACTCCAGAATGCCGTCTGCTCACCTCGTCACTTCCTAAAAGGATCGTAATGTGTATGGTCGATGCACAGTCATATCTCGGCTCCCATGCCAAGACGCCATTCAACTTTAGACACTTTGATGTCAAGGAAGCATTCATCGAATGTGGTGGAAGAACCATTCCTGCTCGTCCTCTCAATCTCGATTTTGAAAAGGATCGATACATGCCCGCATATCTCAACATGTTGGAAGGAACGGGAATGGCTAGATCTGTCGATAACAACGGAATAACCAGGGAAATGTACAAGAACGGTAGTGCCTTCTTCGTTTTTGAATTGTCTTCGAGTCTGGACTCGGAAACTTTTGACCTAATCAACCTGGGAACCACTAGTTTCAATATCAAATTTAATAAGGCAGTTCCCGATCAAGGCTTGTATTGTATCCTCCATTGTGAATATGACTCTCTGCTCACTATTGATGATAATCGTGTACCCCATGTAGATGCACTCATGTAAATAAAGATTTTTTATTGAACAGTTCTAGTTATTACAATATAAATTCAAATATTATGCAGCTTTGACGAGCTCTTGTTGATACACAATTCCCGATATTTCCTCTCCAAATTTGTCAACTAGTCGATAGGTTGGCGGAGAACCAGCCAAAGCTTGAATGATTTGGAAGACTTCATCTGTCCAACCCGATTCGTAACCACGACGGAATGCCTTATTCTGATGACTCATTCGAACCAGTTCTCCTACTCTATACTTTGGTTCCTTCGAAGGTGGTGGGGTAATTTCGGCAGGTTCCTTTTCTCCGGAAAATACTTGTTGTGGAGTACACTTGATCATTCTATGATATGAATTATTTATGGCCTTGGTCAATTTGCTAGCAACATCTATCCATTTCTTTGTTTTATTTGCCGTTAGATATTTGAATAAGCGTGTCTCCCACGTTCGATTGAAGCGTTCAACCATTGCACATTTGATATCTGAATTTGGATGAATGAGGGCAATGTGCCGAGATTTTAAATAATCTTTCACTGACGAGTTGACGAATTCTCTGCCGCGATCTGTCAGTAGGAAAGTTGGATACATTTTTAACCGTTCAAATGTATCTTTCAATGCGCTTGCCACTTGCTCCCCCGTTTTGCGATGAAGAGGAATAGTGAACGCAAATCTTGAATGACAATCAATCATGCTAAGACAGAAACGGCATCCTTTGTTCTGTCGAGAGAAGGAACTAAGATCGAAGTCTGCTCGAACATGAGAAAATACAAAATCGCCTCTTGTCTGTCGACGAGGAAACTTGTAACGTGCTTGTTTATGTCGAGAATATGCTGGCTGACTTTCTAGAAAGCGCTCAACTTTGCTGATGGGCTTTTTACTAGCCTTTTGCAAAGGTCCAATAGACGAGAATGCTGTTGGTTCTTTGAGATTGTAATACAATCTGTTTAACATACTAGATTTTACTGAAATTATTTTTATCAGGCATAAAACTACAACTTAAATCCAAGCCCGAATGTAAAGCCTTGATCCTGATCCCTTTTGTCTTCTCGTCGGTTGTCTAGGCAGCATGTAGCTAGGTATTTGCAAATTCTTCAGTTCCCTAGTTTCTTTCGCGTTTGGTTTGTCTACTTTCTTGACAGATTTTTTATTCGCACTCCTTATTACGGGATTATTGGTTGGCGAAAATCCCAACGTCTCGTCGTCCCAAACTAGAGATGGAGTGAGTGTTGGTCTTGGAGCTCGAGTAGGAGTGGTTCCCTCGACAGGCTTAGCGGGAAGAACTTGTGAAAGTTGTTCGTATGACGGTTGATAATTATAATTTTGAATGACTTTAAAATCATCAATGTATGGCTGGCGCGCCGGGGAGTAAAAGTCAATCAATGGAGGAATTTCGTCAGCTGTAGAATCGGATCGTTCATCCTTTAATTCATTCTCCCTTCTAAAGTTGATAAGACGAGCCAGACGATCTTGATACAATCTCATTTTTAGATGAGGGTCAAGGTCTTTGCGTTGAATAATGTCATCAACTCTTCTTTCCATCTCAATGGCATTGGCTTCTTTTTGTGTGACAGCAACAAACGGTTGAACTCGGGAAGTATACTTCATTTCGACGACAATACAGCTTGTACAATGATGCGAATGAAATGATGGGCAAACGTCAGCAATAAATCTCGGGCCTTATCAACGTCTCTACACTTTCCAATGTAACGAATGATTGGCAAAAATTTGACAATATCGTTTCGTTCGGAACGGTTAAATCCAATTTTATGAATGTTAAAAAGTAGTTCTACAAGACAGCCGATTTCTGAATTGTTTGCTAATTTAATGGATTGTCGAGTATGACGAAGTACTTTTAGTAGGAAGTCCGCATGACGGGCAACGCGATTGTTCATGGCGATTTGACTTGGACTGAAATCGCTCCGCTGATTGGGCTTTTGTAGACGCTGAGATTGCAGACAAGAAGGTCTTCGGTCTGTTCCTTTGGATCGACTGGGGGTAGGACGTCGGAAGGAAGATGGACCTTTTGATGACGTTTGCAGGAGAATGTCGACGAGAATATACGATTACAAGCAGTACAGTAGAGTCTTGGATGTTTTTCGCAATAATGACTTGCAAGATCGCCGACTTGAATTTGACAGATTTTACAGAGCGATGGCATAACTCAACAGCTCACGACCACTGCAGAGAGGGTAAATGAAATGAGAAATTCTGTACTAGGTACTTTCGTACGTAGATATCGTCTCTTTTTATACGATGAAATGTTGAGACTACGGAGCGGAAAGATTTTCCCTTGAATAGCATTTCATTAATAATAAAAATGCAGTATGCGCCACAAGTAATTTCCTCTATCTGCTGATGTTTTTCCCGATTGAAATGACAACTTTTGAACTGCTCGCAGAATGCCCGAATAGATTTCACTTGTGGAAGGCCACCAAACGAGTCAAAATAATAACAAATTCCGTTTTGCACGACAATAGCAAGCCAATGAGTACCATTATTATCTGAGGAATCAGTGTTCACAACTAGGCCAAAGTTTTTAGATTTATCAATTATCAAGGGCAGACAGTCTGCTGGAAATACTCCCAAGAAATTGGGAACATGAGATAGTAAAGAACTAATGTCAAGAGAATCCATAATAATATCAAGTTATTTATCGGTTATTATACTTGCATTTAACGATTCCGTCGATAACAATAAATGAAATACTACGGCAATTCTTTTGAATAAATGTCGTAATATCCTTATGCTGGATAGTCTCGTTGATATCGCTTAGAAGCTCAGTCAGACAGCCGATTGACATTGGTCCTTGACGAAGGAAAATGATAAGTTCGATAAGTCTTGCCAAGCCAGAAGATTCATCGGGATGAAATGTCTTGTAAACGGCAGTGTACGCAGGGGAAGAGATCGAAGGAGAAGTCCAACCACTCATTGCCAAGTTTGATTCGCTGACTGAACTCACTAGTAAACCGTGGAACTTATAGTCCCTTCCAGCTGTCGACTTATGCTAACCGATTCAAGATTTCTATGAAGAATGAAGCAATACGCCAACAAAGCGAGATTTGCGAGAGTATTGACAAAAGTGAAAACTTGGAAGAAAATGTTTGATTGAAATCTCACAGGTAAGTTGTCATACGAAGAGTAGACTTTGCCATCATGTTTGAAAAATATTACTTTGGTGACATTATCGAAAAGATATCCTTGAATATTCTCGAGAAGTCTAATTTGATTCTCTTTATTGATATGGAATAGAGTGTCATGCTCAAATACAAACGATTCTTCATCGTTTATCCATTCTTCGCTTGCTTTCGCAAGGCAACAGCCTGCTAGTAGAAGAACAATGATCATTACTGATTGTTGAAAGGCTGAATTGAAAATTTATAGTATTAAATTATAGCGGCGATAAATTGCTTGTCAAAGTAATCAAATTGATGCCCTGTACAGGCATGAGAAAAAAATAAATTATGGAATATTTAATCAGATTTCAATCGACTCGTGACCACTAGTCATTGCTGGCCGTACTCACATTGATGAGAGGAGAAGATTGATACCCATATCGTGATATTTCATCGAACTTTTCATCGTTGAGAAGATTCTATGATTCAGAATCCATTTTTTCACATTACACCTAGATGGCCGTCATCCCCTTCGCTAAAGAAGAGGAACGATATCCATATCGGACTAATTCATAATAACTCACATCGTTGTGGCGAATTAAGGATTCAGAATCCATTGTCGTCGTACATCTGGTGGATGGCTGTCTTCCTCTTGGTGAGAGCAGTCGAATGACATCTATATCGGGGTAGTTAATCGATGTTTGAATTGTTGAAACGATTCATGGATTCAGAATCCGACATCATCGTTCATCAGTCAGATAGATGATCCTCCCTTACCGTGCGGAGTAGAATGATATCCATATCGACGTTGTCTGAACAGTTCGAGGAAAATCGATCCGATGTGATTCGTGAAGAGCGTTGAAGTAGAGAGGAATGGGGGAGATGGATGAAGGTTGTTCTGATTTCTCCTCCAGACCAGTGCCTATTTGTACTCCTCTGAAAACTGATAATGGAGGGAACATTCCAGGAAAAACTGCTTAGGCGAGGTAAAACTGAAAATAAAACTTGGTAAGAGAGCCAAATATAGCAAATCTGCAAGGAAAACTGTTTAAGAGAAGTAAACTGAAAATAAAACTGCGTTCGCGAGCTAAAATGGGAACATTCCAATCATTCCAATCATTCCATCAAAACTTACCTGCCGGTATAAGTAAGGAAGGGTGGAAAGCGAGGATGGGTATTAGCCAAGGCAAATTCTCTGAGAGGAGGGAAGGTGAACGGCGTGAAGGAAAGGGCTGCGGGCGAAAGGGAAAGTGCGAGGGAAGAATGAGTGAAAGGAGTTAAGGAAGTTGATGAAAAGATCGCGGAATATCCTTCTGGAAGATTGTGACTGTTTAGTATGCTGACCAAGAGCCCATCATTCGATTGCAGTATTATTTTATGAAATGGCCATTGGCCTGGCCGATTGCTTGGCTGGCAAAGAAATTCTTCAAAATATGTATTTTTTTGGAATATTTACTTCAATTGCGGGTGAAAATATTTTTTCCCGATTTTTGAAATGAATGGATGAAATTCTGCCCGAATGGCAAACAGATTGGCTTTGAAAAATCGCAAATTATGAGATTTTCTGGAAAATGGGGTTCAAGTACGCAGAAAATGCGCAGTTGAACTATAGTAATACTACTCACTTCTGCTTCTTTTACTCAATATTCTATCGGAAGAAATCCTTAACGAAAAAAATGCATACATTTTTAGCATTCCCTACGCAGTGACAGAGGCATTCAATCAAGCATACACCTTTGGCGACAGTGTACGTTGTAATTTGATTTTTGAATCACTAAAACAAACTTTAATTCAGAAAATTTTTTTTTAGAACTGGATGCACGCTGATTTCCAAGCGCACGGAGTGAACCCATCCTCAATTCAACTCCGATTTACATCCAGTGGAGGGGATAACAGAGACGTCACGTGAGCATTTTGATTCTTCTCTGTTGCTTGGTCCCGCTCTCGTGTAGCGTGAGTTCAGAGCCGAAAAAAAAATGAATACAGGATCATGAAAAACAAAGTATTCACTAAGAAGTATGGCCAGAAACAGAAAAAAAATGATTTTCGTATTTTCAGGTCCACAAATGACGTGAACCAAAACTACGGCGAAGCGTTCGGCAATAGAATTTCGTTCACTGTGAACACTAATGGAGGCCCGTCCCCTCGATTCCTCTACAAGATCACCTCTGGTGAGCATTTGTCGATTATGAAATCATTTCAAAGAAACACAAAAAAACCCATTTGCAGGCTCGGCCATCTCCTTCTCTCTCCTTAGCATGCTTCTGGTGGCACTATTCTCCATGTTTTAATAAACGAGTTTAGGATTGGAATTTACATCTCTTGATATTGTACATAAATTTAGATAAATTGAGTAACGTTTCTGTTTCAATATTGTAGCAAACGTCACTGAAAAAAATCCTCCATCTGGCCATCCATCGCTTTTATTTATTCAGAAAATTAATTGATCAGCGACACACTAAAGTCGAAATTAAGATTGCACGCCATCGACATAGATGTTTGATGTTTGTTGAAGAACGCGTTTAGAATCTATCTGCATTCTGAATTTACTGAAGGTGGTTGGTCTAATAATTCATAAGTGTAAAACGTACGTTCGAGACACTGTTTTGAACTTTCAAAGATGTAACTACTCAATGATACTCAAGTGATATGTCTGTACTCCGTAGATCATGGCACGAATGAGCGAGTGCGAAAATATTGATGACATCTGTCGAAATTTTCGACTCAAAGCAAGAGAAATTGGTTTTTTAATCTTTTGTGCCCATTAATCTTGGTGATCGACGAAGCAATACCCTTCTTCGCATGCAGTTGCAAGCCTCTGAATCATGCGAGCTATGAAATACACACGCCGTTGCCTTCTTATCGGTTAGTCACAAAGGCTGTGCTAGCACACACACAGCCAGAACTCTCTCATTTCGCCCCTGTATCTCGCGCATTTTTACAGAAGGTTTCCCAATATCGACTATAATCTTTGACAGTCATCGAGAGGCCATACATAAAGCTCTTTGTGTACGAACCAATTACACATCTTCGATAAGATGTGGCGAGGTACGATTAAATTCTTGTTTTCAAATTTTAAAACATGGTTTTCAGTTTGCTTTCTGTTCTCCTTTTTCGCACTTTCCAATGCAGTTATCCTGCATAACTCCGTAATTCTAACTTCTGCTGACGTTCCGCAAACAACTCAAGCGCAGGTTCGCAATGTTACTGATACATATCATTCAAGCTTTTCTAGGTTTTTGTTTGCTCGAGTGCGAAAAAAAGGGATATTTTTCCAGATATATTCTACTCAAACCGGACTTTACAATGGAGCCATGTATCGCGTCTATGGAACGTTTGCATCTGGAAACACCGCTGAATATGCTTCAAGAGTTATCTTATCCGATAATTATTACAGTTTTACGTAAGTTATTTTTATGAATTTCGGCAATAACCGTGACGATAAAATGCTTTTAAGCGGGAATATTCAGGGAAACGCAGTTCACGTAATCATTGTGGGGAGATGGAACTCATTTTCAGACTAGCGCAGCTTGCCCAGGCGAAGCCTGGCTCTGACTACTTCTTGGCAGACATCAACCTCTTGAGGGCACCCATCCAAGTACGTATATTTGAATTTAAAGAAGGCGTAAACTCAAAATTTTCGGGTGATATCTAACGTCATAGGTCGATAGTTTCCGTAAACTACATTCCGAATTCAAAAATTATAACTCGTTAACCCAACTTTGAACTGAGTTGCGTCTGTCACTCTCACCCTCCTAGAGTACTTCCCCCTGATTGCACAGGGAAGTGCTTCCCCGCATTTGAAGTTTACGCTTTCTTTAACTTTAATTTATCATCATATTTCAGATTTGGGATCAGAATACGGGCACAGGTGTTCCCTTCACGCTTTACATGGTTGACGCGTCTAGTAAGCGCTAGAGTTCAAATTACGGGTAATCGTCTCTTGATTTCCCACACTCTCTCCCCGGTCGGAGTGATGAGAAATCACACGGAATGAAGAGACGATTACCCGTATTTCGAAGTCTAGTAAGAACATTTGCGAGGCTCGTGAAGGCCGATTTCCATCACTAGGGCACTTCTCTGGATACTACCATAAAATTTAATTTTGATTTCCATTCAGCTTCAATTGCATCGCGTTATAAGAGAAGTGCCAATGATTTACTTACAGTTGTGAACTTCCCTGTGGCCAGTGCGCAACTCGCGGCTGCAGCGATTGACTCACTGTATGGCGTACGTTTCATTTTTGCAGACTCTGAACTCTAAAATGATCTTTGATCTTTGAACTTCAACTTTTTTTCAGTTTTGGGCAGCCGGAATCACCGTGCTGTCAGCTGAGAAATACTTCACTATGTTCAATTTTGATATCGGCAGTGTAAGAAATATAATTGTTATAATAGCTTTCTTTCAATCAGAATTATTCTATTTCAGTTTCCATCGCTATACGTTTCCTCAGTGGGCTTTGACGAGCTCAGTTCCGATTACAGGATTATGTACATGAGGTGAGCGTGTTGTTGAGCCATATCAGTGAGGCTTGGTGCTTCGAAATTCGCTGCAATTTTGTTAACTAAAAACTGAAACGCGAGTGTTCAGAAGTCAGGCAGAAGCCAGAATCTCGTTTGTCACCGTCTACGGTCCCATTGCTACTCTCTACAACACGAACATTGGCAGCAGTCGATTCCAATTCCAATTCTCCAAAAATACCCGTCAGTTTCAGCAGACTCTTAATGTCTTTGTTGTAAATAAATATATGCCAATTTATAGCGTACTACAACCAATTGTCTCCGGGAGCTTCGTTCGCTTTCCTCTCGCCCGGTTATCTCAGTCGATCGGCTTCGTACAAGTAAGCAAGGAGAGGCACTTGCCACATTTAAGCAAATTAGTTCTAACGTTAAAACTTTTTTCAGCATTCCCTACACGATTACTGAAGCATACGACCGAACCTACACGTTTAGCGACAGTGTGAGGCAGATTTTTTTAGAACCAATAAAACTAATTTGTATTAGGAAATCCTTTATAGAACTGGATGTATGCTGATTACCAAGCATTTCTAGACAACCCGAGCACACTTCAACTCCGATTTACCTCCAGTGGAGGAGATAACAGAGACGTCGTGTCAGTTTTTACTGCGTTACTTTAGGAAGAAATTAGCAGTTTCTAATCTTCTACGATGCTAAGAATCTTGCTTATTATACATATTGTTCGCCCGCTCTACTCTTCGAAGATACAGTATTTCGTGCATCAAAACAATACCTCAAAAAAGCTACCGGTACATGGAAAATGAATGATTAACATTGAAATTAAACAAATAAGTTGTTTTTCAGGACCACATATGACGAGCAAAATCACGGCGAAGCGTTCGGTAATCGAATCTCGCTCACTGTGAACACTAATGGAGGGCCGTCTCCGCGATTCCTTTACAAAATCACCTCTGGTGAGCATTTGTCGATTATGAAATCATTTCAAAGAAACACAAAAAAACCCATTTGCAGGCTCGGCCATCTCCTTCTCTCTCCTTAGCATGCTTCTGGTGGCACTATTCTCCATGTTTTAATAAACGAGTTTAGGATTGGAATTTACATCTCTTGATATTGTACATAAATTTAGATAAATTGAGTAACGTTTCTGTTTCAATATTGTAGCAAACGTCACTGAAAAAAATCCTCCATCTGGCCATCCATCGCTTTTATTTATTCAGAAAATTAATTGATCAGCGACACACTAAAGTCGAAATTAAGATTGCACGCCATCGACATAGATGTTTGATGTTTGTTGAAGAACGCGTTTAGAATCTATCTGCATTCTGAATATGACGAGCAAAATCACGGCGAAGCGTTCGGTAATCGAATCTCGCTCACTGTGAACACTAATGGAGGGCCGTCTCCGCGATTCCTTTACAAAATCACCTCTAGTGAGTTTTTTTTTATTTCGATATCGCTACGAACTGCGATAAAATTAGTACAAATAACAAATTTGAGGCTCTGCCTTCTCCTTCTCTCTGCTCGGCATGCTTCTGGTGTCGCTGATCTCTACATTTTAATAATTAATTTTGTTACATTTGCGATAAAATTATCATCGATATTGGTCACTTTACATTTACTTCTTCATTTCGTGGAGTAATGAAATGTGAAAATTCTCATTTCACCCCTCATTTTCTCACTCCTCGCCCCTCGCGAGGGGTCGCTCTCTCTTCCTCCGCCTCACCCATGATTGATTTACTGTTGTCGCTCGTCTCTCCACTACTTCTCTCAATGATCGCAGGTACGGTACGGTATCTATATACTGTAACACTCGACATTTGAAGCTTGCTTCCTCGCATATAGTTGCTGTGAGAATCGGAGCCTCTCTAGGCGCGATTCAAGTCAGGTACACGCCGTCAACTTGTTCTCTCATGATGTGTGAGAGCTGAGGAACAATTTAGGTCGAAACTCATCGATTATGCCGGTCAGAGATGACAGATATTGTTCGAAAGAAAGAAAGGAGGCGATCCCGTCAATTTCACATTTCAGAGCTCGGTGCAAAGCGACCGATATCGAAGCTCGAGGACGCTCACAGTGGTCGATCGAGAGAATATCAACCACGATGTGATGGTCGGTCGTTGATCTTTGGTCTTTGATCTTTCACTCGAAGCTATTCCTCATAGCACTCTTCGATGAAGCATGCAAAGATCAAAGATCACAAATAAATTCAGGAAGCCCGCGAGCGCAAGCAGAGGGCGGAAGCGCTGAAGAAGGTCGGATGGATGACGACAGGAAGTGTGAGTTCGAAATACTCGTGAAGCGATCATTTTCCACCTCTTAGATCTTTGACCTTGAACCGGGATTGAAATTTCAGAAGGTCGCGTCACCCGATGGAAATGATGATGCAGACTCGACGAGCGAGAAGAGATCAGTGAAGGAAACGGCATCTGTGAGGTCGTCACGCAAGGTTTGATCTTTGATCCTTAGAGGTTGATCTTAGATCTTTGACCTTTTCAGAGCTCCGCGAGCAGCGTTGCGAAGTCGTTCACGGACAAGAGCAGCAGCAAGGGGACGAGCAAGGGAAGCAGTGAAGGATTGGAGAAGAGGAGCAGTAGGGAAATAGTTGAGAGAAGGAGCAGTCGAGAGAGGGAGGACGAAGAAGTCAAGAAGGTGGTCGAGAGCAAAAGGAGCAAGATTAGGGTGAATTATGGCGGAGAAAAGAGCTACCACAACAAAAATAGAAGTCACCGACTTGATTTTGGATGACATCTTCTTTCCATTTGGCAGGCACTGGCATCGATGCAGCCCTTGCAACACTTGCAGCACATATCCTTGCAGCAACTACTCGATAAGACGGTGGAGGATAAGATCGAGGAGAGAACGGCCAAATCCGGCTACTTTAGCCCCATCGTGGGCTCGCCGTCCGGATCCAATGAGAAGATGAATGAACCGGTAAGCGGTTTGATCTTTAATCTCTGGTCCTTGATCTTTGTTCTTCGACCCTTCCAGAAAAATGAGAAGATTGATAAAGTGGTCAAGTCAAGCAAGGAGTTCAGCCCAATCGAAGCATCGGCCTCCGGAAGCAATGAGAAAATGAATGAACCGGTAAGCGGTTTGATCTTTAATCCTTGATCTTTAGTTTCTGTTACTCGATCTTTGATCTCTGATCACTGATCCTAGGTCTCTGAACTCTGATCTTTGATCTTCGCTCCTTTCCAGAAACCAGTCAAGCCCAAGCAAGATTTTCTAGCGAAGCCGATGACTGCCAAGGACAGCCCTCAAGTGCAAGCAAAACGATCGAACCAGAGGGTACGGTAATATTTGAGAGCAGAAGTGCGGTAGCTCTGGTTACGATAGAATTGGATACGAGACATATCGATAACATATCGATTTCAGAAGAATAAGTTGCCAGTATCCAAGACGGGAACAACCTCGAACAAATCTCAACGACGAAAGACGAAGGAAGAGAGAAGGAAGGAGAGGGAGAAGAATGAGGAGGTTTGTCCAGGACTTCTATACTTTCTCATCCTACCAACACATGCTATTATCAATAATCACATACATCCACTTAGGTTCGAAAGTAAATTGCAATATTAGTTGATCACAAAGGCAAATCACAATATTAATTCAAGGTGAGACGATGGAACGCAGCAATCGCCAAAGGCAATGTGTTCAGACCTCGCAAGGATGACGAAACAATTGACGTAAATTATTTAAATAATTATTTTATTGATTTAATTAATTTTACAAAATAAATACTAAATTTACAGGAAGTTCAGGTCGATTGGAACGAATGAGGCGTCAGTTCTCTGCGAGAAACTACGATGATTACCAAATAATTACACATCAATAAAATCATGATTATTGTAAATGTTTGAGCAAATCACAGGAAATATAACAAAAACATCGCAAATCAATCAGTTACTGCTAATTCCATCGTTTCCTTTAATGTTTGAAATTTTTTAAAGAATAATATTATTTTTTGATGTTTCAATCCAATAACTGTGCAAAATGCACAATTTCCATAAATGAAATAATCTTACAATGTCCTTTGTTCACATCCACTATTCGATCCTTCATCTCTCTCTCTTCCTCATTCTCCTGATCTCCAGTTTTGATGATCGGTTCCTTCTTCCTTTCCTCCTCAAAATGAGTCATCAAATCGTCTTCTTCGATAAGAATAACAAGCGGCAGTGAGCTTATTTGTTGTAATGGTTTTTTATAATGTGAAGAGTCGAACTATCTCTTGGCTGTATCAGATAAAGAGACATCGACTCGCATTTGAAGATCTATTTCCAGGGGACCATTCACTGAAGGACAAGTGCAGGAATGGTACAGAACGGGCTGGTTCGATCGTGGATTCAAATTCAGTGTATGTATCTAATTTGTTGCTTGCCAAATCCATTACAAAACACTGGAAATTATTTCTTCATTTCACGTGATCTATCATCCGTGAGAGTGATGTGAGACACGAATGACTAAAAAATCGGTAATTATCTTGAATCTGTTGCAGTTTTTGTCGCAACTCGAGCAGCTCGATGACCACATTCCGGCCTATTCTCTCGGTAATTACATTTTTGATCATCGACGATTCAAATGTATTAGTTGACCTGTGTCCGAATTGGCCTCACGCCAGGCCAGTTCGGTGATACTCTAAAAACTATACGATTAACATTCAGACGAGCTAATCCGTCATAATGGTCATGGCTGCCCGTTCCTCGGTCCTCCCATTCCTTCCGTCGATCAGAGAGAGGAGAAAATGGACAGATTGGAGAAGGTAATGGATTGAATAGTGTGATCACTCTCGATCAAAGTGAGAGGGAATCTGTCTTCCCGTTTTCGTCGAGATGGTTTTTATCTAGAGAATAATCAATGATGAAAATTATTATTATTCAGGAAATCGCAGAGGTTCGAGGCGTCTGCGATTCCATTCTGGCACTGAGTGTTCGAGTGGATATGATTGAGAAGAGAATCAAGGTGGATGTTATTATTGTTTTGATATTACATTGAAGTGTATGTTAACGATCATTGAATTCAGGAATTCACCGAGACTCCGGCTCCGGTCGAATCCACTACGAATGATTCGCCCAACGCCAAGGTTGAGAAAAAGGTCAGGGTAGGAGAAGCTATTTACATAGTAATTTGTGGTCGCATTATCCATCCGTAATGGTGCTTTAACTCAGGATCTCGTTGACGCTCCTCATCCGGCTTCCCCAGTCGAATCCACTACGAAGGAGGCTCTCATACATGAGATGATTGAGAAGAGAATTCAGGTCAGGAGAAGCAACAATTTATCTATTGTCGCATAATCCATAGGTGCTAGATTGCAGGAGCTCACCGAGACTCCGCCCCCTTCCCCAGTCCAACCCACTACGAAGAAGGAAGCCTCGGGCGTGCCCAAGCGCATTCGCGAGGAGTGCGAGCAGGTAGGCCTGTGTAGCAGCCCCAACAATACTGAAGCTTAGGGCTGCTACACAAAGACGATCTCGATTCCAGCTGGCTGGTCGTGTCGCAGCTTCAACGATGCGTGCGATTGATCTGCTGCAGTCGGGAGATTTCGGAGGATGGGACGACAAGAGGGCACTCAAGCTGGGTTAGTTGTTGCTTATTTTTCGAAAAAAGGTTCCCTCCTCTATCCACTCGTTTTTGCTTGGTACATTTTTTGTAAATCCATGTGATTGTGAGAGATGATGATTGACCGTGATCATAACATTAGAAACTTCAGCTTCTCAAGTGGATGCCTTCTTCGACAAGCACTCGGGAGACAAGAAGGTCCTACTGCTAATTAGCAAGCTTATCGTGGAGGAATTGCTGAAGCGACTCAAGGAAAGAGATGTGAGCATGCTCCTAAGACTGTTTAAAAAACAGTTCAAGTCTTTAGACTACTACATAGGTTTTTTAGTCAGGGGAGGGCGGCTCTGAAGGTCATCAAAATATTTTGTCTCAGTACGTCCATTGCTCACTGTGCTTCACATTCGCGTACAACCCTCGACAGGCGCTCGTACACTGTATCACGCCCGATCATATCGAGAGGGTAGGTCAGCACTTTCCTAGCTTTTCGTTAAAAATTCCCACCGTTGAACTCTATCATGCAGAATGTGCTTGCATTCGGCAATATGTCTCGTTGGTAAACTGTAATATTATGATATCTATTGAGTGCCACGGCTCGCACAAGATTATAAGAAGAATGATATCTGCAGAGATGATCAAAGAACATCATTTAGGTAACCAGAACGGACTCCGGACTGATGCTTCCTCCAATGCTCTTTCGAAGCTCGCCACTCACATATTCCTGTGAGTTTGCATATTTTTTTTGGATTCCATAATTTGTCTCCGAGACTCATTTCTATCTTTTCCAGAAAATAACACTCCTGCAAGAACTAGTGAGAGAGTGGTGCACAGCGTGTCAGACGGGAAAAAAAGGTTCATTTGCGTGGCGGACACATTTTCGACTCTTTCTCGCCCTCTCACTTTAGCGACTCTCGAGACACCGTGTCGGTCGGTGGAGAATCACTCGAATTGCCGATTATTCTTCTCCAATTCTTTCATTCAAATGGTGAAACATATTGCGAAACCTATTTCTACCGACAGACAAATGGCGCAGACCAAGGAATGACTTTAATATTGAATGAAACATATTTGAATTCTGTTGATTTTTTTAGCCAAAAGACTGTTATCAGTAGTCTAGGGGAAATAATACATTTGAGGGGTTAATTATTGAAGCTAATATTTTAGAGGTAGTGCTAGAGATTGAAAAAACGACCCGAAAAACAGACGAAAACTAGAAAAATCGTTTGTTTTACCCACAAACCCTTGAATTTTTCGTCGGGGGAGAAAGGTATCGATTTGCGGTTTGTGCAGAACGTCGGGGAAAGTCCTTCCCCAACTTCTGATGGGAGCCGATTTTTCAATTTCGATCTCATTCATTCGCAGCAACTTGAAACGTCCCAAAAACACGCGAAAACGCGAAAAATCGATTGTTTCGACCACAAATCGTCAATGTTTGTCACCTTAGGAGAATGATATCGATGTGCGGTTTGTGCAGATCGTCGAAGAAAGTCTTTCTCCAGATTCTGATGGGAGCCGAATTTTCAATTTCGATCTCATTCAGTAGCAACTAAGCAATAAAGATTGCGACCCTGGCCAAAACCCTCATTTCACCCCGCTCTTCTCTCTCGCGCGGCGCAGAATGACTCGGCCGAACTCCGCCACGCAAATGAGATTTTTTCCCCCGCCTGACACGCTGTGTGGTGGGGAAGTAGAAGATTAATTTTAGAGCTAGCTATACATAGGCTCAATGTACTGCAATAAGAAAACTAGACGTCGAATGCGTTATTGCAGATGGGGTGACGAGGACAACTCCAAGTTCCTCTCTCAGCAAGGAGATATCTCAGCGGTCGTCCCCACTCATGAGTTCCTTGACAATCTCCAATTCAAGCACGGCATTTCCATCTCGCATGAGGTTGTCGTCGGTGAGTATCGAGTAGAGTGCGCAATACGGCTTGCCGTATTTTCATTTCAAATACTTATCGAGGATTTTATAATTTTATTCCTAAGTAATAGTTTGGCAAAAAAATATTTGTCACAATTGCTATTAGAACTTGAAAATATCATCAGATAGACATAATAATTAGCATTTAGTGTGAGTTGTTCAGAGGTCCATCGTGCCGGAGAATCTGCTAGACCGAATCTTCCAATGCTATTTCAAAAGCAATTGCCCGCCTATCTTCGAGCACTCAAGGCCAGTCTTCCTTATAAATAAATCACTAAATTTATCAAAATTATTATTTTAAAATTATTTATTAATGCAATTTCAGGGCCCTCAAGGTGCAGCAGTCATCGCAGAGTTGGACGCGCACATTGGAAGCGGAATCGTCAGATTTGTTTCATTCCTTTCCCCCATTCAAAATAGCGTTGACATCTCGCAAAAAAATGCACAGCTGAGTAGGATTGGAATGGTTTCCGTCCTATTAGCAATTTAGTATTTCAAGCCCCATCTATTGGCTAATTCTCCATTGGGGACTGATGAGGACACGTAACTAATTGTAAGATGCTGCAAATGCAAATCATATTCAGACTGGCTGTGTCGGTTGCGGAGTCGTCACTCGTACTCGCGAGGCGTACTACGAGCACATCCTCACTTGGGTGCACATGACCAACGTCGTCAAAGTAATCAATCTTCTATTCCTTACAATAAGACTCTCATTGTTTATCCTTTTTCCCCTAGCGAATGTTCCGATTTTTTGTTGCTTCTGCTCTAGGAGCGCATTCTCACTTTTGCAGAGTTTCTCCCTGAACGTTCATTCGATGGCCATCAATTTCCATATGAGACACCTGCTCAAGACTGATATCTGAAAAGGATCGGAAACCGAAGAGAATCTCAGCCACAATGTGTCCATTTCACCTAATTTACAATAATTATGATAACGAAGTTTGACATAATCGTTCAATTTTCGCGTTGAGATGAAAGACAAACCCATGAACCTCATTAACTGCCAATAACTGTTCAAAAACCAATCAATAACTGCCAATATCTTTAATTTCCAGAAAAAAGACATAATTTCCATAAATACAATAATCTTTCAATATCCATTATTCTCATCTACTATTCGATCCTTCATCTCTCTCCTCTTCATCATTCTCCTCGTCTCCAGTGTTGATGATCGGTTCCTTCTTCCTTTCCTCCTCAAAATGAGTCATCAAATCGTCTTCTTCGATAAGAATAACAAGCGACAGTGAGCTTATGTGTTGTTGATGTCCTTCTTCTTCTATTCTGAAGAACTTTTTGGTTCCCTACCGTTTCTTCATTGCACATTGTCCAGCACTCGACAGCGCGATAAAGTGTATGAGATGAAGAAACGGTGACTCGCATGTCAAATTCCATTTCCAGGGGTCCATTCACTGAGGGACAAGTGCAGGAATGGTACAGAACGGGCTGGTTCGATCGTGGATTCAAATTTAGTGTATGTAATTTACGTGTCTGTCTTGCATTTTTTGCGAATTCATTTCAAGTGATCTCTCATTATCCAGAGTGACGAGAGAGCACGTGTTTTGAAGAGAAAAATCCAGATACAATATTTCGAACCTGTTGCAGTTTTTGTCGCAACTCGAGCAGCTCGATGACCACACTCCGGCCTATTCTCTCGGTAATTTTGAAACATTTCCTTTTTTAATCATCGATTTATTTCGAAGATATTGAAATTATCGATTAATTTAAATATACTTTTTAGCTTGCGCTACTTGTGATACTTAGCTAGATTACTTAGATTTTTAGCTTGTGATACTCTAAAAACTATACGATTAACATTCAGACGAGCTAATCCGTCATAATGGTCATGGCTGCCCGTTCCTCGGTCCTCCCATTCCTTCCGTCGATCAGAGAGAGGAGAAAATGGACAGATTGGAGAAGGTAATGGATTGAATAGTGTGATCACTCTCGATCAAAGTGAGAGGGAATCTGTCTTCCCGTTTTCGTCGAGATGGTTTTTATCTAGAGAATAATCAATGATGAAAATTATTATTATTCAGGAAATCGCAGAGGTTCGAGGCGTCTGCGATTCCATTCTGGCACTGAGTGTTCGAGTGGATATGATTGAGAAGAGAATCAAGGTGGATGTTATTATTGTTTTGATATTACATTGAAGTGTATGTTAACGATCATTGAATTCAGGAATTCACCGAGACTCCGGCTCCGGTCGAATCCACTACGAATGATTCGCCCAACGCCAAGGTTGAGAAAAAGGTCAGGGTCAGGAGAAGCTATTTACATAGTAATTTGTGGTCGCATTATCCATCCGTAATGGTGCTTTAACTCAGGATCTCGTTGACGCTCCTCATCCGGCTTCCCCAGTCGAATCCACTATGAAGGAGACTCTCATACAGGAGATGATTGAGAAGAGAATTCAGGTCAGGAGAAGCAACAATTTATCTATTGTCGCATAATCCATAGGTGCTAGATTGCAGGAGCTCACCGAGACTCCGCCCCCTTCCCCAGTCCAACCCACTACGAAGAAGGAAGCCTCGGGCGTGCCCAAGCGCATTCGCGAGGAGTGCGAGCAGGTAGGCCTGTGTAGCAGCCCCAACAATACTGAAGCTTAGGGCTGCTACACAAAGACGATCTCGATTCCAGCTGGCGGGTCGTGTCGCAGCTTCAACGATGCGTGCGATTGATCTGCTGCAGTCGGGAGATTTCGGAGGATGGGACGACAAGAGGGCACTCAAGCTGGGTTAGTTGTTGCTTATTTTCCGGAAAACGACTATGTGGCAGCAAGGAAAATGTATTTGATTGTGAGAGATGACGCCTAATAGAAGATCATGATGACACAACTCCTTCAGCTGCTCGAGTGGATGCCTTCTTCAACAAGTACGCTGGAAACGAGAAGGCCCTCCAGCTGACGAGCAAGCTCATCGTAGAGGAGTTGCTGAAGCAACTTGAGGGAAGAGATGTAAGCTTAAATTCATTGCACCATGGTCATTTTTCTCCTATGTTCGGGAGCTTTCGATATGGCTCATGATTTGTTCGACAACTTCGTAACCTTTTTGCACAATAAATTGTGTGCCCGATAATCTCCTATTGGCCGTGATTGCAGTGTGTTCAATGCTCACTGTGCCACACATTCGCGTACAACCCTCGACAGGCCCTCGTGCACTGTATCACGCCCGATCATATCGTTGCGGTATACCATTTATCTATTTTCGAGTGAAACTCTAACTACCGGGGTTTGCTTGAAATTCAGCGTTCTTCTTAGCTGATAGAGTACATTTTTGATGTTGAACTGGCTTTTTTCTCTTCTATGCTGACTCGTTGAGATCATCATTTAGGTCGGCTCTGGATGTAAGCTCCCCGCTATGCCCGGCCTCTTGAAGCTCGCCAAGCACATCTTCAAGTGAGTTTGTGCAGCAATTTTATAAAATATCTAATCTAGGAAATATTGATCAGTTTTGTACGAGATCATTGAATTCAAAATGATTCCGTGAAGTCTCTGTTTTAAGATAGATAAATTCAGAATCAATGCGATTGTATCTCACTATTCCAGTTGGGGTGACGAGGACAACTCTAAGTACCTCTCGCAGAAGGGAGATGTCTCCAGGGTGGTGCCCACCCGCGAGTTCCTCCTGAATATCCAGATCAAGCACGGCGTGCCCATCGCGTATGAAGTTGTTCGCGGTTAGTATCGAGGCTTGCGAAAATGTTAGGCTCTTCTTTGTTTTTTTTTTGGCCCAACCTATTCTCGCAGAGTATTTCCTCCCTCTCATTCTTATTCCCTACCCTTCCACATTCAGAGCAGTTGACGTTTGGACCAAAGAACAGAACAAAGAACAAAGAACAACGAACAAATCTTGAGCAATAACATTTTGTACAGAGGCCCAACGATCCGGAGGAGATCTGGGACTGAATCATCCTTCGATCATCAAACTGCAGTTGCCCACCCTTATTCGAGCGTTCAAGGTCAGCATTTAGATACATTGTTTTACATAATTCGTTTTGAATAAATTACCGAATTTACAAATAAATTAGATACTTCAAAATAGGTACGTAATAAGCCAATTCCAGGGTCCTCAAGGTGCAGCAGTGATCGCCGAGTTAGACGCGCACATTGCAGGCGGAATCGTGAGATTTTTCTTTTTCTTATCAAAGTTTGTTGATCCGATTAGTGAAAATGCGCAAAATAACCGACCCTATGATAAGTATCCGTTTTTTTCTTACAATTAATATTCAATCTTCATTCTTCAATCTGATAGCCCTAATTGGTTCAGACTGGCTGCATGGATTGCGGAGTGGTGACGGGCACTCGTGAAGCGTACTACGAACATGTCCTCACATGGGTACACATGGCCAACGCAGTCAAGGTCAATAATCATCGCATTTTTATGAAAAAATATGAAATAATAGGGATTTTCAATACACCCATTTCTTCTTTTATTCAGACTTTCGCCCTGAACGTGCACTCGATGGCCATCAATTTCCATATGAGACACCTGCTCAAGACTGATATCTGAAAAGGATCGGAAACCGAAGAGAATCTCAGCCACAATGTGTCCATTTCACCTAATTTACTATAATTATGATAAAGAAGTTTGACAACTTGGTTAATGTTGGAATTTGGGAAAGTCGTTTATTCATTGCACAAATGTGATTCTACCGGAACAGATATGAAAGGAAGAGTTGTGAGTTGGTGGAATTGGATACTGTATAGAGAATAGATACTAGAGATACTCGATTGAATTCTGGGGCTGCAGATTCGGAAAGGTACAATCGTCAATCCCAGTGGATTGGTGATAACACCCATTCCGAATCGGTAACCCTAGATACTGCTATGAACGGGAGAGCTAGTTATTGCACGGAGTGTAGTCACTAAAGCTGGCTAGAAAAGAAGAGTCGTGACTGACAGGGTTGAAAGACAAAGAGGGAAATTGGAAAAGAAGAACTAGCTGATACTTCTTTGGTCAGAAGGAATTGGGGGTTAGTCGCTAACACCGGACAGGACCTACTGTAATCACGGGAAAGGGAGTGGGAAAAGGAACAAATTTCTTTACTCTTTTTGCAGGAGAAAAGAGGGAAGGGAGATCAAAGATCAGGCAATCGTTGAGGCGTTTTGCAAATTAGGAAGGGCACGTAGAACATTTTTGAGTGGAGAAGGACCGAGGCTGCGGAGTGAAGGAGAGGTAACCTGAAATTAAAAATTAATTATCACAATATTATTTGGAAGTCAGCAATAATAATAGATATTAATAATTGTAAGTAATCACTTCAATCTTTTTAGTTGACAAATACAGAGTTCTCATGACTTACCAGGTGAGTATATCGGACAATCTCGCTCCTCCGTCCTTCTCTCCAATCAGCTGAATCTGAAGGGCTTTGACGAATTGATCCTGGATCAATTGCACCTTGCGAATGTGCGAATCGCGCATGAGAGAGACGCCCGATGCTGAAAATATCGATTGATTGAATATCGAGATACGGTTTTCAAAATCATAAGTTAGAATGATTGAATTTTGCTAGGACATTACATCTTCTAACAAATTCATACCAAAATCAAGCCCAAGTTCATTGCCTATCAGCAAGAGTAAATAGTGCTTACCAGGAGGGGCAAAGTTGAGCAGAGTGATCGCTTTCAGACAGACGTAAGCGTCGATGTTCAGATTCAGACGGGAGAACGTATAGAGGAGGGCGGTGAACTTGTCCACGAGCGACCCAGCCTCGCTGCATAGATCAAAGATCAATTTCGACAACTTTAGCGACAGATCAAAGAACAATATCGGTTTCAACAGCAACATATCAAAGGTCTCATTCAATTTCTATGCTCAGCAAGAGCGCAAAGATCCATTTAAATATCACTATCAAAAGATCAAAGATCATGTTTGATAGCTCATAGATCAAGGATCATTCTCGACAGATTAAACTAGAGATCAAAGATCAATTTCAAAAAACTCACCGCTCAACATGGTCCAGCGGGATCTCCTTTCCCATAACGATGGACAGTCGTCGTTGAAGAATGCGAAGGTTCACGGAGGGATCGATAAGCGAGATCTCAATACGGTAATGATGAGCTGTGAAAAAGTCAGTTATCGATTCGCTCGGTGATGTGCCATCGTAAATCATAGAATTCGGTAAGGATCAATAAATAATAGTCAGTTCGCGCTTCGATAGGTGGTGCCCACCGTAATACGAAAAAGATCAATAATTAAAATCAGTTGTCCATTTGGGCGGTGGTGTGCCTACCGTAGATAATCGTTAAGGTTAATTAATTAAAGTTAGTTGTCGATTCGCCTAGTGGTTGCCACAGTACCTCATCGTCATCCGTCGTCGTCGTGACTGCATCCTCGGCGGTGGGCGGGAGTGGATGGGGAGAGGTGTGCGAGAGCGCGTAGAAGCAGGCGGAGAGAAGCACCTGTGAAAGAGATTATCTTTAGCTTTTAACTTTCACAATTCCGCTTTTAGCGAACATCTTTGCAATAATACGTGGAACTATAGGTACGTTGAAGAAGCTTTCACATTGTGACAGTAGGTCCTCCTTCTAGTCAAAAACGCCCGAATACGCCAGTCAGAGTGGCGAGAGAGTGTGCGAAATGGAGAGACGACAACCCTATTTTCAAGTCCGTGTCCTCACCAATTCCGCCCATCTCTGTGTGAGCAGATGAGTGTGCACGTCGATGGGTAGCTCGGTGAAGAATGGCAACTGCTTCGTCCACTCCACCAGTTGCTCAACGATCTCGTCACCTGAAATTGAATTCAGGATACTTCACATTTTCAAGCCTAACATCGCAATATGCAGAAACTTTATACGAATCTGAAGGAAAGAGCCAAGCTATCGTCAACTCTAGTTTTGTCTACCAATCTCGCAACATGATAGGAAGTCAAATATATTCTAGGCCTGCATAGTTTGAGGAGACGTACCAATTCGACTGAGTCGATGGCAGGGTCCATTGTCATCCGAGCCTTTCGTCGTGATCACTCGCAGTCCCTTGAGGTTAATGAGACGATCGATGCAGTCGATTTCGATCATATCCTACAATCGCATTTTGAGCACACAAGAAATTATTGTCAACTTAGTGTTTTTTGGATCAATTGTGGTTTGCCTATTTTTTCTAGCATTGCTGAGCGTAGTGCTCTTCAGCAAATCAGTGAGAAATTGCTCAACAGCAGAGGGAGGCTTCGCTCTCACTGATAAGTTAACGGTCGAAAAATGAACAATACCAACCTCAATCAGACTCTTGCCCAGTGGCTGATGTCTCCTCTCATCAGGCACGGGCAACTCCTCACTGGAATGGCAAGGGACAACGACGACTGAAGGAGGAGAGGAGGAGGGAGAGGTGGAGGAACCGGACCGGACACAGCCTGCTACCTTGCGACGACGATTCTGCTGGAGAGATCAAAGGTTGGATTGAAGTTCAATGGGAGTATCAGTATTTTATTGATTTGTCCATTTTATTCAAGAGACTTTAATTTCAATGTGATATTTCTGATTCTCGATAAAGGCAACTCACATGGTACGCATTGTAGATGGCAGCTCCATTTCGACCACCGGGTGTGCGGTCCTCACGAACGGCTGAAACAAATTTACTCTAAATTGAAGAATCCGTTTCTTCATTGCGCATTTTCTTCCTCATTAGTTTTGATATAGCCAAAACTTCAAATAGAGTCTATAAAATGGGGGTTTCAATGCATTTTAGGATATCCAAGCGCTCACCTTCGAGCACCATTCCCTCGCTGAGACAGCGGCAGAAGCGGCAGTACTGGCAGCGATTGCGACGCTCACGACGAATGGAGCAGTGACCGGAGTCTGGAACGGAGGAGAACTTTCCCATTAGTACCGTGCTGCAGCGTCTATGAAACCAGTAACAAGTGTATTGGACTGTCGGAAGAAAATAGCCTCTCTTCAATGTGTGTGTGAGAAGCGGAAGAATGAGAGGTCTCTCTATCACACATTTCAATAATCGGGGGAATTCTACTGGATGATCTTTGATCTCTCACCTGCTTGAGCGCACGAATAAATCCGCTTGTTCTGGACGGTGCGCTTGAAGAAGCCTTTGCACCTGCAATTCATTTCTTCAATTTAATTAATTAATTAATTTTAAATAAAATACAATTTCGATAGTCAATCATTAATACAGGCGCTTGGAATCGGAGAAGGAAAGTTCTTGAGAAACGCGAGAGCAAAGCACGAATAAGTGAGACGGTAGAAGTCTATCGATTGGAAGTTCTCTCCCTACAGGTACCTCTTTTCTCCTTCTTCCCCTTCTCTCACTCCATACAATCCACGGGCTTCTAGAAGGCCTCCTATGGTTCAAAACATGTTTTTAGTTCGCACAAAGGGCGGAAACGTGGGTAGAATACGGTTGGGGAAGGGAGACTCTCTCGATTGCGCATGCTCTCTCGTCGGTGAGAGAGTGCGATAGAGTGCACAGAAGGACGAGAGTCTGACGATTACCTTCGGAGAATACGGTTGGATGAGGGAAGAGAAGGAGAGGGAATGGGAGAGGGAAAGCCGTATAATGAGACTGCTACGGTAGCTAGAACTTTCAGAGATCGTGGTCTCTTAGGGAGGGAACGGAGGGTGCACTACGGTAAAGTTCATATTCTCATTGCGTTCTGAGGACACAGTGGCAAACTGCTCTAATTAGAATGTAGGACATACTATCTATGCGCAAATAGTCGTAGGGTAGAATTGCTTGATACTGAGAAGCACGTAATGATCTAAAAAATAAAGAATAAGTTAAGGTGAAACATGAGATAGATTTTTCGAAGGGCTTACAGATCCATAGCAGTTTACAAAGGAGATGCAGATGCAAATTTGAACCATCTTCCATCGAGATAGATAGATACATTGACAGTAAGTCACAGTGGCGAGAACCTCTGGTGGCCGGGCATGACCTCTGTGCCACTCGCGGATACGAGAGTAGCCAGCTGCCGATCTATGGAAGGGGGGGGGGTAGGGGAGGGGGGAGAATGGATCAGAAAGGGGGTAGATCATGACTAGGGCTGTCATGCTGAAGAATCCCTCTCTTCATTCCGCGTGCTCTCTCGTCCATCTGACCGGTGAGAGAGCACGAAGAATGAAGAGACGGATTCTTCACCCTGACAGCCATAATCATGACCTCCCCCTGGACAGATGGCATCTCGTGAAAGAGTGAAGGCCACAGGTGGTCGAGGAGGGGCGATCAAAGGAGACGGTATTGGAAATGATTGGTGCTGCTGTTGGTGGTGATGGGGGAATGCGGGATTGAGGAGGATTTGAATTGGTTGATGCCTTGCAAGACATGAGAAAGAAGCACAACCTGGTTGAGTAGTGCTCAACAGTTCGTTTTCAGAGGACTGTTCCGATATGTTCTCCAGCCCACAAGAAACGAAACCTAGCGGCGACTTTCAAAATGGGACTCCAGGAAGTGTGGTGGGGCAACATCATTAGGTAGTCCGCTGCAAGGGGCGGGAGTTCTCTCCTCCCTTCGCTCCCCGATTAGATATGCCAGTGCCTGTCAACAATCATCTATGGAAAAGCTATTGCACAAGCGGGGACGCGGAAAGTAATATCGTGGGGATGCAAGCAACTTGTTATTCTCTTGTGAAATATTGGTAGGATCTTGAGAAAAATAAGGTAGGCTAAGCTGAGAAATAATGAGCAAGAAAAAAAGACACACAAGAAGTGGGTCTCTTGTCTGTCGACAGTTTGAAACCCGTTGGATACTAGACAAAAGACCGTGGACAGATGTGGTGATGGGACCATTTAATGGATCCGAGAATAGTACCATGAATCAAGCGAATGAAATGGGTCGAATTTCTGACTGTGACGAGCGAAACGGAACAGATTCGAGCAGATTTCACGCGAAATGTGGTAAAAATAACGACCTACAAATGCAACTCAGACCAAGCACAGAGTCCTCCCAGCGTGACCCCAGACTGTGTGCAAATGGATCGGGAGGAGGAGGGAGGATAGGGATCAGAGGTTGACCGGACACATGAGGTCATCGAGGGGTCAGGGAGGGGGGAGGGGGAGGGGGAGGGGGGGGGCTCCCTGCCCTAAAAATGGAGGAGAGACAGGTGGCGCGCGACGGAGTGCACTGTAATCTGCCGTGTGAGGTCATAGAGGGAGGGATATTGGGAAATCCCGGAACTTCGGTTCTTTTTCTTTTTTTTATCCTGGCCTCTTTGAAGGCAACGATGAAAATGCAGTGAACATGCGGTATGAGTAGACAGGGGCTGGTGTTCGAACAATATTTGTAATGAACAAGCTTCTGCACGGTATATGGCTGTTCAAAAACAGCTACGAGATCCCTACGATAATCATTTCGAGCTAACAATCTCTGCAACACATGCTGGATTGAAAAGGAAAGAGATCGAGGATGGGATGCGCAGGGGGTTTTACCATTGGAGGGGAGGCGGAGGGGGAGAGCTAGGAGTGACCTAGTGAACTCGCGGCGCGATTTTGTGGTCCAAGGCCACGGCGGCGCATCGAGAGGGGCTAAAGCGAGGACTCGGTGAAGCTTACGGTTAGTTTGCGATCTAGGTGATCTACCGTAACCCTATAGGGTCTTCGAGAGTAGCCCGTGAGTGGATTCCGTATAGCTCGTTTCGTCTTCTTTTTTCTGCTTCTTCGACTGTAACGACAGTCTCGCAATAGCCCCCTGCTCTCTCCACTCCACACACTCTCTCGCCGGATCTCGTCGTCTGCTCTCTCTCCAGAAGCCGTGCTCTCTCGCGCTATGGCAGACGCGAAAAACAGGCTGCTGGGGGGATAGCAGACGACGTCCCTCTCACAGAGCCCCTCCCCTCCCTCCCCTCCCCGTCCCCCCATTCCAACTAGGGCTTGAGTGGATTTCGCCCCGGCTCGCGGGACGCTCGGTGCTAGGAAGGGACACTACTACTAATACTACCTCGCCTCGAGTTTATTATCTCATCCTGAGAGAGATCCAGACGAAAATAGACTGCCAGTCGCTTCATTAATCGCGTGATGTTATCACAACTAGTGCCATCCAAGAGAGCGAGTTTGCCTGACTTTGCTAGAGTTTGAAAGAAGGACATTCGTCTCTTCACTCAGAAAAGCTAGATATTAAGAGAAATGGAGAGCCCATTTCTGACTTTATCTGTCGTGATAAAAGGGCGGTGACGTCAGATTGCCTAGTGATGACGACACGGGGAAAGTGTAAAGGCCACACTAGAGAGCGCGATAGTATCAAGAGGCCTTGAGCACTGTAGAGGCAAGACAAAGAGTGGTGAGGTTACTGACTACTGACAAAGAGTAGAAGAGTTTAGGGCAAGCGAACACAAGAGAGTTTTATTGAGGGTAATGCAGAAATTAGGTGAGAAACTACGCGTAGATAGCAAAATTGCATCAGAAAAACCGAGAAATTTGATGCAAAAACGGGGAAAATAACGAAAGGTAGGAAAGAAGTATGCGGGAGACAAACTTGGGGATGCTTCCACCCATTTTTGAGAGAGGAAGAATTCGAGGCTTTGTCATGGCTACTAATGGAGACAGCGACTATGCAAGTAGTGAATCTCTCACTCTTTGCTTTGAATTATCTCTTGTTGGTTAGAGGAAAAAGGGAGGGGAAGTAAATTCCACTTCGAACTGAGTGCAGAAAGATAAATAGTAGGTTGTGAGATATCAGTCAAGAAATGAGATTACTTATTGAATGTATCACATCTGCAAGAGAATACACAACACGTTGCACTAGTGCAACGTTCGAAAGACTTTAGGAATTGTAAAATGAGTAGATTGAGGACAAAACTGTGCAACAAGTGACGTTACGGGAACTGTAGAAGGACGAGGAAAGGTGGAGGAGGGAAAGGGAGGAGGAACAAGAAGAAGAGACAGTGACCGACCGACACAAAGGTCATTTCGATCGGAGAGAGAGAGGAAAGAGATGGAGTAGCGTGTGTGTTCCGATTGCATGACCCTATAGACTGAGAGAGGGAAAGGATTGGAAGGTACTGAACAGCACTTCGAGAGATGCCCTGGATAGAGATGTGTGCTAATAGGTTAGACGGACGATCGTTCTGGAAAATATTAGGAGTGCAGCGGATTTCATATTTATCAGGTCATACGCGGTTGATCATTTGTAGTTAGGGCTGAAAGAATGAGGAGTCTTCGCGAAGGAGAGAGATGGATTGGAAGGTATCGAACAGCACTATGAGAGATGTCCTAGATACGGGAGGAGGATGAGCGCGAAGTGTGATAATAGGTTAGTCAGGAGATAGACGAGTTCCCTCAAAATGTACGATCGAACTTTTCAATAAATGGATCAACGGTTGAACAAGGTAGCCGTTAGCAGAATGACGAATTCGTCTCTTCATTTTTTAAAGAGAGCATGAGCAATATTCTAGCCATTTCTGCCAGCTATACTAGATAGAAAAGCGAAGATTGGATTCGGCGTGTCTACAGTAGATGGATGAGTCAGAGAGTTAAGACGAGACATTTGACTGTTTATCTATCACTCAACGGAAGCGTACTTGAAGTGACTGGGAAAGACGGTGAGCGAAGGGGCTAAGATGATAACAAGAGATCAAAGATCAAAGATCAAGTCACATGCTACTGTCTTCTCTCGGGGCAAGGAACGCTCTCGGTATGAGCAGGATTGGGACCGGTTTCGGATCAGGATCTCGAGCTATTTTCCCCCTTTGCTCCTCCCGCGGCGCTCTAACTTACCAGCTTTCAGCCCACCCCCCCCCCCTCTCACGCAAGAGGTATCGATTGCAGTTATGCAGTTCATGCTGCGGAATGGAACATGCAAACTGTATAAGGTGGTGGGACAAAGCTCATTTGGTTTGAATGCAATGAGAAGATGGCAAGTTCAATCAAGAAGCGCAAAGGAACGATAAATAAGTCAGTAGTCGATAGAATAAGATCGTGCTACCGTACCCCTCGCAGGTGGTGATGCCGTAGTGCAGGCCGCTGGCGCGATCCTCGCAGATGGCGCACGCATCCTTCTCCGGCGGATGCACCGTGGTGGTGTACGTCGTCTGAGATTTGGGAAACGTCGTCGTGCGATAAAAATATCCTACTTACACGATGCTTGTAGTGGGCGATCCACGCGTATCGCTCTGCAGTTTCCGCGCTGATTTCCTCTTCCTCGACCTCGAGTTTGACCACTACAGGCGATGCACTGACAATACAGCATTGATAAGCGGACTCAATGAATGATCTTTGATCTCTATAAATGATTCTCGATCTCTATAATTGATCTTCTCTCTAGAAAAACGGAAATTGTACTAACCTCATTGAGAACAAGGAGGAAGCATCACTGCACTTTCGCTGCGCAGCATTCAGAGCGATGCGAGTCAGAAACTCAGTGAAGGAAGACAGATGGTTCGAGTCAGTCTGAAAAAAACGGTAGCCGAAATCATTATTTGGATACGGTATGGCAAGAATTTAGTGCACGCGCGACACATTGCAACACAATCGATAAAGTTACAGTTGCTAAACTCAATATGGATACTGTGAAACTCTGTAAAGTAACACTGTAAAGTTACGGTATCCGAAATCGATAATAAGATTCCGAAAGGTCAGAATTTAGTGCACGGGCGGTAGATAAGAAACTAATTTAGCCCGAATTAGCAGATATGAATCTGACCTTGTTAACGGGGGCGAAAGGTGAAGATGGTGTGCTGCGGAACGGAGTAGCACTAGGAGTGCTGTAGAAGGGAGTGAGGGGAGGAGGAGTACGGTAGCCGAGAGGGTCGGAGACGTAAACGGGTCGAGGGCAGAAGACTTGGAAGGCTGCATGAAAAATATTGAGCAATTATAGTTAATGTCAATCGAAAGATGTCAGTAAATTGTCTTCCCTCTTCGTGTACTGTATTGACATCGCAAGTCTACATTATTCTTCTTTCTTGAGCTAAATCTATTTTCTCTTCCCATTTAAAATTACCATTGTGCATTATTTGATCGAAATCAAGTGAAATTGATCTTCTTCTAAATTGTGAACGTTCTTACCACTGGGCTTTAATGGCTCGGGTCGAAGTAGTTGTGCTGATAGATCGGTGGAGATCTTCTCTTCGTCTTCAGCATAAATCAGTGATTGGGTCTCACGATGAGGGGGCTCCGCAAGTTGAGCAAGGAGACATTCCGGGAACATCCGAGCCCGAACTGGAATACGGTAGTGGGGATGAATTCGGGGTTGATACAATGCTGAACGCACGGAATGAGATGCAGAGTTCTTATAATTTCTGAGTACTTGGCTGGTTAGATTTTTTTTTAAATTGGCGTGATAATCATTTCAAGAAGATATGAAAGAGGGCCGCGATAAAAAATTGAAGAAGACAAACAAAATTGGGACATATTAGCATTTGAATGTGGTCATCCGTTTTCGTACAAGAATACAGCATGTCTCAAACGTAAAATAATCAGGGCTGTGAGGATGAAGAATTCGTCCTATCATTCTGTAAACTGTAAAAGCGGTATGAAGAGGCAAATTCTTCATCTATATCACCCCTAATCATTAGCTTAGAGCTCGAAATACGAGTATATATTCGTCTCTTCATTCCCCGAAGTCTCTCATCGGTGAGAGAAAATGCGGAATGAAAATACGAATTCTTCATCATAATCTGGAAAGTGCGAAGAAAAGCCTCCAGGATGAAGGTCACTTCTGCAGAGGGGGTCATACTATGGGAAGGGCGCTGCTGAGCAACTTACACGCACGGACCTTGAAATCTTCCCCCTTCTCTCGGGATGAGAGAAAGGATTGAACTAGGACAGAAGGAGAGGTGACCCCTGAGGGAGAGAGGGGGGATCATTCTCCTCTTTTTGTGTCTAGCAGACACTTTCACTCGATCCATGAATTACGCAAACCATCCTCGTGGACATTGTGCTCATTTTCCGCATAATGCTTCTCACTGGGTCAACCAATAATTGACAGATGACAGCCAGGAGTCAGTTTCAATGAATCTCTTTTCAGAAGCACATTACGAGAAGGCAGATGGGAGTACTGTAAGAGAAAAAGAATTTATTTGAAAAGTTAGTTCGCGATAGTGAGGTGGCCGCAACGCGGGGACAAGCGTTGCGGTCGCCGAAGCTCTCTTCGTTGCCCACACTCTCTCGCCATTGTTTCGTGGCCCCAGGCAGGATCGGTCGGGTTGCTCTGGTTGGCTTTGCCGCAGCCGGTTACTCGTTAATGTTATCGATTGCGACAGCCCAAACCGAACTTCATTAGGGCTAGTCCGAGCTGCAAACCTTCCGTCCGTTAGCATTCGTGACTGTTCCGCCTCCTATTTTTCTCGCGATTTTGCATCCGTAATGGGTTTTTTCGTCTCGCAATGACGTCGTTTCACGGAATTCCATTCGTTTGTCCAATGTTGTTGGCGTGAACTCCTTAAAACCTTTCTCAATCGATCCTATTCCAGGTCGATTCAAGTGTTCCTTGCAAGGCCTGTTCAGCTTTAGCAAAGTTCGCGTGACTAATTTGACAATTTGTATATGAAGTCGTTGTGAAGAGGAGAAGAAGCTTCCAAGAAGCTGTTAATTATCAGGTAAGTGTAAGTGTAATTCGACTGAAAACTTTCATAAGTTGTGAGTGCATTTTACTTGCACAAGTTGCTACTTCTACTTCCATTTCCGTTTGTTTACTCAACGACCCAGTTTCAGTATCCAAAATGAAGACGTTGTTACGGGTTTGTCTCGTCCTTCTCGGGGCGATCGCACTGTCCACAGGAGAAATCGACAAGAAAGCACTCAAGTACGCATCTTGTTTTATGAACTTCTCATGGGTCGACGTGTCAAAAAAGGGCACTTAGTGCAAGGCAAACGCCCTTCTAGGTGCCGTCTTAGTGGGTAGGATCAGTTGGCAACCATTTTGGGAGCTAGCTCTAGTTCGTCGAACACGTCAAAGAGCAAGAACTAGTTCCGCTATACTCTCGTAATCGATACCACGCTTGGGGAATGGGGGGAATCCAACCGTTCGATCGATGCTATCTCAACTGCGCAGTTGCTGGGCAAACATAGATCAACGTCAAAACGAATTTGCTCCCATTTCCGTCCGCTCTGGAAAATCGATTGGTACTTTGGCTCTTGTTTTCTCCTTTCCACTCGGAGCTTTCATTGTTCCATAAATCGGGAAATTACCATGGCAATCGGTCACGGGACTTGCGAAACGATGCACAAACAACAGTGACTCTTCCTGGAAAAGAGAGAATTTCATGGACGAATCTGTTCCTATGGACTAGAGAGAGAGGGAGTATCGAGAGAAAAGCGGATGAGTCCAAGCCTTGGACTTCAAGGAAACAGGCTTTGGAAAAGTACTCGATGGGGCGTATGAAAGCCTGGTCTGCTCACACTATGAATGGGACAGATTATCACAGTGGAAAGTGGTGAAATAGAACTGAATATATATTAAATCTGTAGAACCGCAATGTGTTTAGTTATGAAGTTTATCAAAGCAAGTCCTTCCGAAGCACGAACCCATCCTACAGTTATTTTATCATTATGTAATATTATTCAGGGAGCAAGTGCTGGAGATGTTCATGCACGGATACGACTCGTACATGAAGTACGCGTGGCCGGCCGATGAGCTGATGCCGTTGTCGTGCGCCGGAAGGGTGAGAGGAGTCACACCGTCCAGGGGCGATGTCGATGACAGTCTGGGCAAGTGAGCAATTACTTTCTTTATTTGTGTCCATGAGTGCAAGACCGCGGGTATTTTTAATCAAAAACTATTTTTATCTTATCGTGCATTTTTGTCATTTTCACAAAAATGCTGATTTTTTAAAGAAATTTTGTTCTTTTTAACATGTTTTAAAAGGGGAAAATAAGAGTGTCTAAATGATTGTTCAGTTTCTCACTAACACTCATCGACACATTGGACACGTTGATCGTCGTCGGGGCGTACGATCAATTCGAAGACGCCGTCAAGAAAGTCGTCGATAATGTCCGTTTTGAGATTTTGCATCTCTTTTTCTTACAAAAATGCGTAATAAAATATATAGAATGTTTGAAACTTGATCATTCATTTCTCTAAACTGTAGATTTTGGAATGAAATTGATGAGAAATTAAGGAAGTTTAAATGTGAAATTGTAGGTCCGATTCAACTCCGACCTCACCGTTTCCGTGTTCGAGACGAACATTCGCGTGCTCGGCGGACTCATTTCTGGTTAGATATTTTTTCATATTCACTTATTATGCAAAATATAGAGAAAAAACAGATATTACGCATCTTTTTGAGTTGAAATATACTGAATGAAATTGTAATGTACAGGTCATCTGATGGCGGAGCTGCTGCGCGGCCAGCAACCGCAGCGATTGAAGTGGTGCGTATTTTTTTTCCTAATTTAACCCATTAACTAGCAGTTAAAAGCGGAAAAAATGTTTAACTATTTCGTCCCATCTCGTATTTCATATTATAAATCTTGTGAATAGAAATAAATCTCAATCATTTCAAATATGGCAAACGAATTGTCAACTATCAGGTACACTGACCGGCAGTTGCTCAAGATGGCCATCGATCTTGGCGATCGGCTGCTGCCCGCGTTCAACACGAGCAGTGGACTGCCATTCTCCAGGGTGAGAGGGTTTTGCTGATCGCCAATTGACTATATATTTGATAATCGGGGCAAATTCAAGAGTTTTTCATTGGTTCTATGGTAGATTGTTCATAATTCGTACGGAAAATGTTAAACAAAAAATCATAGTGATTTTACAGTGTTTTAACGATATTACACTACCACTCTTGGTCGGGTTCGAAGGCAAAGAGTACCCGATGTATATTGCAGATAAATCTCATGATAATGGCTAGCATCCATGTAAACTGCATGTTGTGATGGACAAGTGTTGTAGTTTTCAATTTGCAGATCAATCTGCGTCACGGAATGATGGACCATCTGAAGCGACAGAAGGACACGTGCACAGCGTGCGGAGGGACAATGCTGCTGGAGATGGCCGCGTTGTCGAGGTTGACGGGCAATCCAGTCTATGAGGAGAAGGTGAGGAAATTGCGTTGATCGGGAAAGGGGGCCAGCCTTCTTTTTATAACTAGAAAGTTCGCAGACTACTAATCGTAGAGTTGGAAATGTCCCATTAATTATTTTTTTACTGATAACTGCATTTGCAGAAAGTTGCATTTGACAAATTTTCAATAACCTTTGCATCGCTGAATGCGGCGTGAACAAGTGTTTTTAGATTCTTATTAGTACTCGTACTAGATACACATCGTGAGGTAGGGCAATTTCGAAATTTTAGTATCTGCACTTTTCACTTATCTGCTGTGAATCTAGATTTCAGCGATTAGATAGAGAAAATAAGTGTAATGTTAATCATATTTTCATCTAATGAGCAGAAAATGTGCATCATGAATCAAAAAGGAGAAGGCTTGTCGATTGAATAAATTAAAAGTGATTTTCTCAGGCGCGTAAGGCGATGGATTTCCTCTGGTCTCAACGGCATCGTTCGAGTGATCTGATGGGCACTGTACTCGACGTGCACAATGGAGCATGGGTCAGGAGAGGTGAGAGGATTACCGTACTTTGACTCTGCCCCTTTTTGGATTTTCCTAAAAAAATAAAAATGAAAGAAAATTGAGAGAAACGATTGGATATTTTTTAAAGGAAAATTTGTGTTACTAACTCCTTTCTATGACTTCAAATCGTCAAGTTATTTTTCAAGAGAGGAATAAATATCGAGGAATCCAGATGGGCAAAAATAAAATTATGTTTCCAGATTCGGGCATCGGTGCGGGCATCGATTCGTACTATGAGTACTGTCTGAAGGCGTACATTCTGCTCGGCGACAATGCCTATCTGGAGAGGTTCAATCGGGTCAGATACTTTTTTTTCAGGAATAATATTCGAGAATGTGAGAAAATTTCTAAGAAAGGAAGACAGTGAAAGTTTGCCAAAAAACAATCGTAGAAGAATTTCCGGGTTTCCAACATTTTATCGGCTCAGTTTAAAGTTCGACTAAACCCGAGTAGTGTATTTATTGTGTGGCTACAGTACCCCTCAGAACCGGTGCTGAGCGCGAACCACCAGCGACATGTTTTCCGGGGTACAAGTGTGGAAAATCAATGTTTTCGTCTAATGTTCGGGTGCGCTGCGGTCCAATTGTGTTGGTTCACACCAACGTTTTAGGGGTCGCTCAACACTGTCCAGCCCCCGAAATGGTTAACAAACCCGTTATCTACAGCACTACGACGCGGTGATGCGGTACGTGAACAAGGGACCGCTATTCTTCGATGTGCAGATGCACCGGCCGACGATTGCTACGAGGAGCTTCATGGACTCGCTCCTGGCCTTCTGGCCCGGACTACAGGTACGGTAGCGAGTTTTTTTTATATCGTGAACTAGGCTTTTTTTGAGAAAGAACGGTTTTTTTGTTTTTTGTTCCGTGAATAGATGTAAATGTGGCGATTTACAATTAATTATTTTCCACCAATTGTGTCGTTGTCAGGTGCTGAAGGGCGACATTTCCGAGGCGGTGCAAATGCACGAGATGCTCTTCCAGGTGGTGCAGGTGTGTATTTCTCGAATTGACGTTTTATTTTTATCTCCTTAAAAAATCGCTATTCAGAAGCATAAGTTCCTGCCGGAGGCGTTTACGCACGACCTTCAGGTGCACTGGGCAGAGCATCCGCTCAGGTTGGATTTTGTTTTTGAATTTGTTTTTGTTATTGTTTTCAAGTTATAAAATGTTGTTGATGCAGGCCCGAGTTCATCGAGAGCACGTACTTCCTGTACCGAGCGACGCGCGACCCGCACTACCTGGAGGTGGCCAAAACGGTAAGTGAAGGGGAAGGGGTGAATTGGCGTTTCGAGACTATTCGTGAGACGGTAAACCCGATGAATTTATGATTTGAGGATGCTTGGAAATGTTTAGAAGCATGGTAGATTTGATTCGATGCACTAACGATGGAACACGATTCTAAGTTGCTGTTCTTGTCTCGGAAATAGTGATACGGGATGACAGATAGCAGGTCTTGGTTCCACCAAGTGATACTGAACCTGAACATAAATGAAGCTGCTATTTGTTTTGGTCTAATGGGTTTAAAATATAGAATTTCATTGCAGGTAATGGACTCGCTTAACGAGCACGTGCGCGTCAAGTGCGGCTGGGCCGGCGTCAAGGATATCCGGGTGATGTCGCACGAGGATCGGTTAGTGTGAAATGACATTTCCTAAACCCTGGATGTAGTTGCCGGCTCTCGAGATTGTTTATGAGTTTCTGCTGATGGAGCTGGGCTTTTTTATTATAAATTTGGAAGTATACCTCGATTTAGAAGTGACTGTTGACGAGGAAATTATCAATGATGCGAAAACTTTTTTTTTTAAACAGCCCATCAAGTGAACTTTGTGTTTCGCAGGATGGACTCGTTCGTTCTCTCGGAGACGTTCAAGTACCTGTTCATGATCTTCGCCGAGCCGGATGACCTCATCTTCGACCCGGACAGCTACGTTCTCACTACGGAGGCACACTTCTTGCCCCTCAATCTGGGCGATAGTAAGGAGAATCCCGTGAGTGCAAACTAGCCAATCGTTACGGAATGTGCTCTAAATACAGTAATAGGAAAACCAATCATTCCGATTTTCCAATACACGAAACGCCTGTACCTTTAAGTCACTCTGTCTAAAAATGTGTGAGATATTTTTACTTGTTGTAATACTGTTGTGAACCGACCTGAAATTTTGTAAGTCGTTATAATCCCCCTCAAATAGCCTCTCCTGCAGCTGCCCCGTCGCCTGATCCTCGACCCGGACGAGCGGCTGTCTGATGCAGCGATGAGAAGTGTGCGCACGGTGCTGCCGTTGTATGGAGTGCCCAAGTGAGTGCTAATTGCACGTCAAATAATACAATGAGAGTTTTGAAGAAAAGGGGCAATTATGGCTTGGTATTTTTGTTCCATTAAGTTGCTAGAATTATTCGTGGCTAGAAAATAAACTGAAAAATGAACAAAAGGGAAAAATGTATCCTGTGACGGCTGCGAATATCGTGTGTTTTTATAATATATAATATTTATTATTGTTATGCGTGTGCAGATCGAAGGAACGTCTCGGGGAGGAGGCGCGGGCGGTGCGTGAGCGTACGCAATCCGTGCTCGAGGAGCTGAACGCGCTCCAGCGGCACGCGGACAGCCACAGGAACCCGCAGCAAGTGTGCGCACAGAAGTGAGCGATTTCCTCGTTTTTTACGATTTTTATACCCCCCCCCCCCTAGTGGCGACGCTTTTCACTGGATAGTCTCATGAATAAGTTTTATGTGGTTCACAGTAACCCGCAGCAGAAGTGAGAAGTTTATCCATTCGAATTTGTACCTTTTTTTATCTGTTTTTTTTTCTGTAGGAAACAATGATAAATATCTGTTCTTGTATTGTACTCACATGAACAGTTTCAAGGATACTAAACATTGCGTTTTATGCTGCATTTTTTTCGTTGATTATAATCTCTGATTTCTTTCTCAGCGCGGAGCGACTGCGCGCGATTGATTTCAATCCGTCCAATCCGGCGCAGCTTCGGCAACTCGAGGATATGGGCATCACGGTGACGTACGGAGAGGACAGCCGACTTCTACTAACACACCAGCAAACGGCGGTGAGTAAGGTAGATACACGACGGATGGGGAATTGCCGGTTACGGCTCTGGATGGACCGTAATTTTACGGTATTCTCAGCCTTTACTATAATATTTTAAACTATGTGTGTGTGAAAATAATGCACGTTGTTTCTGAGTGTGTGTGCACACGTTCCGTGTCGTACCCTCCTCCTCATCTTCCCTTTCCTGCTTTGGTGGTGTCCCGAGTTGACTGTTTTCTGTTGAACCCGTACCCCTATCACGTCGTTTCTCTTATCCCCCCCCCACAAGTTTCTGTACAAGCAATATCGAGTCTCTCTCTTTCACACATTTACAAAATCCCACAGTCATGTGTTCGCCCTCCCCAGACTACCGTATTCCTCTCTCTTTCCCTTTCCTCTTGCCACCACCAAAGTGTCCTCCTTTCCGCTTAGACCGCTACACCTGCCACACAGCTACACGATCGCTGATTATGATTGATTTTTTTAACGATGAAAAAAGATGTGAGCTTGCGGAAGCTGTGGCGGGTGTGGCGTGTGGAGTGAGATGGGAAACGGTGGAGGTATGAGGAGGAGGAGAGGGCGGAGTCTAAGGGGGTACTGTAGCCACACTACAGTGGCTACGAGGTAGTATATGAACAATCGGATGAGAACCTATTTTTTTCTCGTTTTCTTTCGCTCTTGGGTGTGAGATCGTAGTGACAAAATCGCATCTCAGTTGGTTATCATCCGAATGCTCTCATCCGACGTAGCGTCCTACAGTATGAGTACAATAGGGTGCGAACACAACTAGTGAGAGAGACTCGATCTTGCAGGACGGTGACCCTCCGCTGTCGTGCGTGCTCGAGGCGGGCACACTGCAGCCGGTGCCTGGCGGCGCCTACCACGGCCCAGCGCCCCTTAGCGCCCTCTGGGGAGCGCCGTGGCGAGGGACCAGCGTCGTCTCGCAAGCCGCCCTCAACCAGATGACGTCACTGTTGTTGATGGTCATCGTGGCATGGGTGATGCTCATGATGGCAGTGGGCGGAGTCCTGCTCGTCATGGCTGCAGCACAGAGGGTCGGAGAGAAGAGGGAGCATCATCAAGAGGAGGAGGAGAGGCCACAGACGAATGTGGGAGTAGTGAGAAAGAGGGCGAGGAGGGAATAGGATGTTTGTGTTTCTGTACCCCTGAAAGGATAGAGGTTGTGAAATGAATATCTGATCCCTATCGGCCAATATTCATATTGATTTGTATATGCATCGAGTAGCGTGTACGGTAGAGTACTACGGCTGTTGTATTGTATCCCCCCTTACCTCTCCCCGTAAACCCATTGAGATGTATTCCCTGTCTCGGTGAATATTAGGCAACGCGATTCCACACACCAGCTCACCCCCGGTTGTATCACAGATTCTTTCACTTACTCCCCCCTCCGAACTTGCTGGATATATTGTCTGAAACCGGGTACACCCCCCGTAGTCATGAGGGATTTGTTCAAAATCTAGTTGTGACTGCCGACCACATTCACTTATGCGCCCATTGTAACTTGTATTTCTCGAATTATAGGTTTTCAGAAGTTTGTAGCTCACTCAGTGACTAGGACTTACTCGTGATAACCCCGTTCGCTGCATAATCACTCTCGTCTCTTGTAATCTCGCAGCACTAGTCGACCTCAAACTCTCACTTGGATATATATCGATGAAACGTATTCATGTGTATCAATTGTTGTTGTAAATATATGTAGTCACTAGGACAGCGTAGCTGGTTTTTCCCCTATATTGTTTGTTCACTACTGCACTTGTATTTAGCACACCCTCAACTCGCAAAGCGGAAATAAACTCGACTATTCGATGTTCGATGTTGCTTGGGTATTTGTGGCATGGGATGTGTTTTCAGGCTACAGGTGTGAAGAGAATGTTTAAAAAAATTCGTAAATTTGCAGGCTTGTTACTGAAGAGAATGTGACGAGATTGAATTTCGAAAATAGTTTCAATCTCGAAAATTTTCAGGCTAAATCGCCGGAACTCGCGCAGTGGGGCTACATGTTCATGACGGAGATCCAGGAATTGGCCAAGGCAGGAGCTGCGGGTAAGTGGAGAGGATGGGGAGAGTTAGACATTGGTGACGAGAGAATCTCCATGTCACGTTTGCATGAAAAAAAGAAGTTAAAGAGCATTAAAGACGGCTGTGAAGAGAACCTTCTCATATTAGCTGTGTGGAAAAAAACGATTTTCCCTATGTCACTGCTAGTTTTTAGGAAGCTTTAGAATAGGGCTGTCGGGATAACGAGTCCGGATGAAGAGAGTGAAGAGTGCAGTCTGACTAGACACCACACCTCCACCGAACTATATCGAAGATTCTACTCATTACATACCAATGAATTTGAAATCGCAGCGCCGACTCCGGCCGAACCAATCTACGTGCAGCTACTGACGACGCCCCATCTCGGTCTGCCCGTCCTCACAGGGTCATTGGCCCTGTACGGATCCAAGTTGAGAACACAGGTATTGTGAAGACGAAGAATTGTTTGCCTCTCTGTTGCGATCTCTCGTCGATTAGGGAAGCGATAGATGCTGAAAGTGAGAGATTGGTGAAGAATGTAGAAAAATATGGAGTGAAAGTAGTGTTTTCATGATGAAGAATCGGTCTCTTCATTTTCTTTCATCACTCTGCCGGAAGGGGCAAGGAATGAAAGAATGGAGTCTTCAGTTTGACATTCCTAGTTGATATCACACTTTAAGAATTGAAATATTTTGTTTCATCTCAGGTGAGCGGCCGCATCACAATCGCCAATCCGCTGCGAGCTTGCGACATTCTCACCAACCCGAAAGATGTGAGACCGTCAACTTTCTTTAGATCGCTCGCAAGAAACAGATTTTATTTATTTCGTATGATCTGATACTACCAGATATAGTGAAGAGAAATGTAACAACAAAAATTTATTCGAATTCTTATTTGTTTTTGTTTATTGTTCATCTTTTGCAGGTGAAAGACGCGATCGTGATCGTCGAGCGTAGCGACTGCATGTTCATCGAGAAGACGAGGGCGGTCCAGGCGGCAGGAGGCATCGGAGTCATCGTCATTGGTGAGGAGTTTGGGAAAGTGTCGAAACACGACTGTCGGGATGAAGAACACTATGGAGGCCTAAAAAGCGAAATTTTCATGAAACTCTATGTTCAATTTTGGCCAAGCCGTTTGTTTTTTTTAAGAATTCCATTTCTTTTTTTCTTTTTTCAAGTACTTTATTCGCAGACCACAATCCCGACACGACATGGGCAGCCTCACAGTCGTTCTCAATGTCCGGAGACGCGAAGACAGACGACGATGTCGTCATTCCCACCCTCTTCCTCTTCCGGAAGGAGGGCGAGTATCTCATGAGGGTGAGGAAGAGTCCAGTTGATCATGAAAAAAATATGATTTACAAATGAAAAGAACTTTATTTATTCTGTGGGAAAAATAAGTGATTGAGCAAGCTTTTCATATGCCATCGTAAGCACGTTTGTGTCAAATCCAATCACACCAATCAGAGGAAGGGGTTGAGTAAAACATGCGTGAAGAATACAATCGCAAATCGGGGTAGGAGGTCAAATAATTTGAGTACTGTTGCCTGCAGGCAGTGGAGACGAAGCAGGCGAAAAAGGAGGACGTCCGGGTGGGCATGGGCAAGGTCATTCTCGATGCGGGTCAGTCATTATTTAATTTTTTAGTTGAAATAGATATTTTACAAAATGGATGACAATTTCTGCATTGAAAAAAATATTGCTCATCAGGTATTTATTTTCTTTAATAGATTATAAAATGCACGTTTTTTTATACATTTTAATGTTGTTAAAACACGTCATTTTAAAATGTGAAGTTTTAACGGAATGGGTTGCAGACCACTGGTTCACCTCGTGGCTGACACACCTCCAACGGAAGGGGCGGAAGCCGATGATGGAGGCACCCGTGAGTTTGTGTTTCGTAAATTGTAGACATTTTTGAATTTCGAAATTGGCAGACATTTTTGTCTCCTATATGCTTCCTCAGGGAGTGTATACAAAAACTGAACTGATTTTTTCCGAGGATATTCTGATTTGAGAGGGAGTACTTGATTCAAGAGCTACGAAAATCTGATAAAGAATAATTATCCGGTCGATTGTGTATTTGTATGGTCCATTGTCAGATGTGCCTGCACCGCGATGGTCTGGTTGCGCGAGTGGTCAAGGAGGGCGTCGGGCCACTCTACGTCCAATTCTCCTTCCGATTCGGTCCCGTGACCATGGACAGTGAGCCGATCGAGCACCAGGGAGTCAGTTGATTTGAGATTTAAAAAAGGGCTTCTGTAAATCTCTGGGGAACTAGAGATTCATTCTTCCAACTAAAGAAATTGTATTTACTTTCTTTCTCTGAAGTACAGATAAAAGATTGGTGTTATCAGAGTGAAGAATTCATCTCTTCATCCAACAAAATGAAGAGGCGGATTCTTCGCCCTATTCTTGAGGGATTGGAAATTGCAAATGTTCATAGTTCCTCTTTTTCCAGATTGTTGAGCGGCACGTGAACCACATTGGCTCCATCGCCGAGTTCGAGTCGAATGAGGAACGGTGAGTGATCAAATTTTGTAATATCCTTATTATCAATACCGTTATCTCGGCACTAGGTCGGATGTGAACATTCGGATGACAGCCTACTGGATGAGGATCCAAAATTTTCGTTTTCTTTTTCTTTTAGGACGTTCTGTCAAGGTCGTAGATACAACTAGTTTTAAAAAATATCATCCGATTATTCTTATCCGAACAGGTCATAATCTCAGGCACGCCTTCATGAATCTGCTGCGGGCTGCGGGCTACCATGCACTCGGTCTGTCGGTGAAGGACGAGCCTCTCACGCCGCGATTGGTCAATGCACTGAGGACAGCCAAGATTGAGGAGACCATGCCAGGTGAGACACGATTACGGTAGCTTATCTATTAGGACATCGAAATATTTTTTTGGTGTGTGTGTTTATGGCTTCGTTCCAGATTCGATCTCTGGTCTGACGGGATCGCTCGTGCGTGTGCGATGTTTCGCCACGAAGGGAATGATCCCGTGCGAAGTTGTGCCCGGTGGATGAAGATACTGTACTCCTTCTCATCATTGACTCTGTTCACCTCACACCTCTGTATCATGCGATTGTATGGGTATCACATCCCTTGTGTTTCGGGTTACTGTAAGCGCCTAATTTATGCATGCAATATGAACGCACGGTTCGACACCTACCATATATGCCTCAAATTGTGATTATCATAGCCTTATCGATTTTTGGAAGGTTCGATTACTCGTAGTGTACTGTAGTTATACAGTACTCGCCGTACGTGATGTATGAGGCAATTGGACCCTGTACACAGACGTGTACTAGCCACTGATAAGACCCTCGTAATCACTCCTATCAGTTCAAATTCGATCGACCATTCTCTGGTCTATTAGAAAATGAGTAGATCCCGTCCCTTTTCCACTACTAATGCGTCCATTTTAGAAACTTGTAGATTAATTTGAGTTGCTCACCGATCGGCCGTTGATTGTTTGGAATCGTATCCCTGAAGTTCTAGCATCATGATTTGTTGAGAATATCCGAGTGATGTCATTCTTTCAGCTAGATTGCACTATTTTGTGATAAATGTTGTTGGATTTTTCGTGATGGCAAATATTGACGATTCGATCCGATAATGATATTTGTTACAATTGGAAGACTTTGAAGTATTTTATTTTCATTTACATAAATTCATTTAAAAACTGGAAAACAATAGGAAATCGAACTATAAAAATGGTGGGAAATTTGGAAATTAATTTCCACACAAATAAATCTGACCGGCCATGCGCTGCAACTCTAATTTCATGCCTTACCGTATACTTTTTTCTCTATTAGAGAAATTTTATGAAATTCACTTGTCTTGGCACTGCGCAACTCTATTTTTCCTTTGTTCGTTTACTAATGTTTTGTAATGTTTCACTTGATTGCTTCTACCTCACCTCTATCATCATTCTCATGCAGGAATGGCCGACTCTGAGGGGTCGTCGTCCCAACAACGACAAGAGCAGCCTGCTGCAGCTGCTGCAGAACAGGCAGTGAGACGGCGGGTTCGCATCCAAGAAGAGGTTGAGCAAGAGGTGTGACCTTTTCCATTTTTCCGCGCTCCTTTAAAATGACAAAGCGTAACCTTTTCAACGTTCCTTGCGCAGCATTTATCGCTTTTCTGATAGTTTTTTCTGACTATTTTAGTGATTTTCGACTCGTTTGATTTAGTAGTTGGCTATTTTCTAGGAAATTCCGCCGACTGACCAGCCGCACGACCGATGGGCCAATGCCGGAGAGGCTGCGGATGACGGAGAGTGAGTTTTTGTTCTCTTATAGGTAGTGATCGACAGTGTTAAGCCTGTTAAGTTAAGTTTCATGGTTAAATAACATAGAATATATATATAAAAAAATCTTTTGACAGTGTCTCGCACCGGGCTCGTCGTCGCAAGAAGAGGCGCGAGCTGGAACAAGTCCACTTCAAGATGGTGAGTCAGTGGTGAAAAAACAACAGCGAGGTAGTAAATTTTGAGTCACGCACTCCTCCGTACTTGTGTTTGAGGGTGAAATTTGATGGAGAAATTTTTCCTAGCTTGATACAAGTAGAATACAGAAATATATCATAACTGGGCGATTAAGGATGTGGTCTAGATGTCCTGCGAAAAAAGTACAAAATGTCCGATTGAAGGTGAACGACCGTGTGGTGGACGATATCACCATGGACTTCTTCTACAAACCGCACACGATCATCATCTTGCTCGCAGTCTGCGCTTTCTCGCTCTACAAAGCTGTTTGGGAGTGAGTGTATTTGCTAATGACGCTTGATGAGCTTTGTTTTACAATTTGTGCTAACTTGGATGAGAACATCCATAACCTAAAGGATAAGTACTAACAAAAGCTCACTTCCGTTTTTTTTGCTATGAGAACTTACCTAGTGTTAAGTGTAAGAAATCGTGTGCAAATAATTATGAAAAATGAACAAGAAGTGTTGTGAAGATACGTGTAAGTTAAATTCTTTGTCAAATGATCGATATTTCAGTTCGAACAACGCCTCGACTGACTGGAATGTGTACTTCGGTGCCAAGTGGACACTCGGACTCTTCCTGGTTGTATCCGCACTCGCCTTCCCCACTGGTCAGTCATTTTTACCGAAAAACGGTTATTATGCACTGTCGTGAGATGCTATCGATGAGACTCCATTCTCTTCAATGATAGCTACAATGATTTGTCCAATGGTCGGGGTCCGGGCTATTCAGTATTCACTTAAATAAATATCGATGTTCCCCGTTAGAGATACGGTATCAGAGAATTGTAACTCAACAATTTGATAACTTTTGATGAAGCCGTGAAATGGTTCCATCCATCCAATTACAGGTCCGTTCATTCGTCCCCATCCGGTGGTGTGGCGGATATCCTTCGGTCTCTCGGTCGCCTATGCGCTCGTCCTCCAATTCACCGTCTTCCAGTCGTTCGATGACGTCAAGAAGGTTAGAAACAGGGACGAGCAGGGTGCCGGAAATATGAGCACCCCCGACTTTACCACTACCTCATAACCCCCGATTTTGGGAACCGAACCAGCGATATTTAGCCAATTTTAAATAGAACCACCGATTTTCGTCATTCGTCCGAGGTTGATGCTCATCAATGGTTAGAAAATGCCAGAATATCGAAGTTAATTTTTATTTCCAGGTCCTCTCATGGCTCGACCCTGACGGCCTCAGCAACGACCAACTCGTCGAGAAGGTCCGTTCGTCTTTCATTTATTGACTGTTGTATTTTTAAAGTAACTGTTAGCAATGAAATATCATGTGATTCAAACAGATGTTTGATAAATTGTCTATTATCAGGAGTACGCAGTAAACTGCTCCGACCTCACATTGGAGCGTATGTGGAGCCACATGGATATCTTCGCTTTCGCACATTTCTCCGGATGGGTCATGAAGGTATCGAGAGAACGCATCTTACTCTCTCATTTGAGCATTCATATCATATCATTTTTATCATTTCATCCCGGGTACATTTCAAACTCTTTCAAACTCTTCATTTCTCAATACTCTCTCGTTTCTCTAACTGAAGAGATATATTGCAAAAAGTAGAGACAAGAGTATTGCACCGAGATGCTGAGCGTATTCCGATGATCATGGTATCTCTTGTAGGCACTGCTGATTCGACACGGCGTACTGTGCTGGTACATCTCGATCATATGGGAGCTCACGGAGGTACGGTAGAACTGATTGAGTATTGATTATATACAGTTAAATTATTATTACCCACAATGCTTCGGCGATCTTTTCTGGTGGATTTTAAATGCCCTCGCAGTAGAAAGAATACGTCGAGAATTGCTTGAAATTCCACAATTCATTTAACTCTCTAAAATTTTGTGGATGGCAAGCTATTGTTTCATAACTTTTTCCATGTATGAGTGTCCTTACTCAGGTAGTCTTCACTCATCTTCTACCGAACTTTGCCGAGTGTTGGTGGGATTCGATGATCTTGGACGTACTGCTGTGCAACGGACTCGGCATCTGGTGATCATTCAGAGATTCTTTTTTTTTGGGTTTTCTATGAATTTTTTCTCCCTTTCATCATCAAGAGAAAGCGAGTATGTTTTGTCTGGGTTTGGATTCCAACTGCAAATCTTTCAATATTTGTAGCGCTTACTTATTGTGTTCTATATTCCGATATTTACCAGGGTCGGCCTCAAGATATGCGACTACTTCCAAATGCGAACTTTCTACTGGGAGAGCATCAAGTTGGTCGTTTTTTTAAAGTATTTTATTATTACTACATATGTTTATTACTATTACTGTTTACGATCCCTTTGATAGACATTTGTTATGTATTCACAGTGGGAATCAGAGTTCTCTCATAACCCGACATCTTGGTAGTTAGATTATAATCGTATTAAAGTGAATTCGCAGAGACATCGAGACGACGCGCGGCAAGGTTAAGCGAGCGGTGCTTCAGTTTACGCCCGAGAACTTCACTCGCTTCGATTGGTGTGTCCAGAGTTGAAAGGGGTTCCAGATCGGACGATGAAAGTGGTTGCAATTACCAATTTTTTTTCATTTTCATATCTATGGGGCTGATTATGTTCAAATCATAAAAAAATATTGATCATTTCAGATTGTTTATGACCCATGAGACTTTCTTCTTATTTTGAATATTTTTCTTCTTTTTTTACTGTCTTGTGGGAAATACTCACACTTGCAGGTTCAACGAGTCGGCGCTGCGTCGAACGGGCGCCCTCACCGTCTTCTGTCTCATCTTCCTGGTGGGAATTTACACGCACATTAAAAAAAAAGAAATTGGAAAATAACGAGCTATTAAGAGCGAGCATGATTTGACATGGCTCTTTTGTGTTTCAAATAGTGTTCATGCGTTGTCTTTTATCCAGTTGGTTGTGATAACAAGACATGTCTCATTATGTCTATCGAAAACGGCGTTAAGAACTTTCCCAATCTGAACATAATCAGTGTATTGAAATACGGTTTGTACAACCGGATGTTGTTTTCAGTTGGTTGAGCTAAACACGTTCTTCGTGAAACACATCTTCGCCGTTGACACGTCACATCCCGTCGTATTCTGGAGGCTGATCATGATCGGAGCCATATCCGCCCCGTCGATTAGGTTGGTGAACACAACATCAACAATAATAATTGAATAAGAATTTCTAATTTCCATTGATAATTTTACAATGGGGGTGACATACTACGTCAGATAATTCCCGTAATATTGATCCCTATAGTACTTTCCAAATAGAATTCTTGATAAAAGTTTTTGCACTAGTTAGTAAAGAATCGAAAATTTCGCTAAACTGCAGGCAATTCTACGTGTACGCGACGGATCCGCTGTGCAAGCGACTCGGTATGCAGTCATGGGTTTTCTGTGCAGGTCAGTTATGCTTTCACACTTTCATTGTCTGAAATCGAGTTTTCGTACAAACAATTACTCTGGTTTTTGTTGTAAACGAATCATTGGAAATCTTCTGAATTTTGTAATTTCGCCTCGAGTTTCGACTCGTTTTTGCTATTTTTGTCGGTTGGCCGCTTTTGCTTTAAAAACACACATGGTTGACATATTGTGCGGTATTTGATGTAGCGTATTCAAGTGTGATTGCAGTGACTGCTCTCGAGTCCGCGGTGTGCATCAAGTTCGGCCGTCACATGTTCCCACCCATGCAGCTGGGCATCATCCTCGGATGGATGGTCATCGTGGTACGAGATTAGTTGATCTTTGATCTTTCTGTCCTTATACCGCATGAGACTTGAACAAATAATGCCTAATGTCGAATATTGAATGGCATATTGTGTATGAGCGACTTGACTTGACCTTAATTTTATATTTTTTTTAAAAATAGAATAAAAATAATTTTTTTCAGGTGATCGGAACGTTCGCGACTATCTGGGTGTCCATCTGGTGGCGAGTCGGAGTGACGTCGGTGAGTGAGAGTATTGATCTTTGATCTTTAGTCGTTGATCTTTGATTTTTCTATCCTGCCAATATTGCAGGGCACGTCGCAGGAGAAGGTCGGCGGGCAGATGCGACATCTTTACGGTACGTTTTTTAAAATGACTTGCGATTGCGCATTTGATCAATGTATAAAAACGTCGCAAACTACGTATGATTCAATAGAGAAAAATGCATTCTTGGGTTTTCTCCTAAACCTTTTTTCCATGAATAATTTTGAGTGGATTCATCGTACGAGAATCTCGGTCTGATCCACGAAGACGTGAGGGAGAGGAGGAAGCAGCTGCGAGTGGCCTCCGAGTCGGAGTACACCTCGGACAATTGAGAGATACCGTACCCCCACCGTACCCCCACCCCTCGCCAATCAATAACTACCGTATCCCCCCCTCTGTTTCTTTACCCTACGAAACTCAGTTTTGTTTCTCGCAAGTTGTGACTCTCGATGTATGTTACGTTTTCCAAGAGGCGCTTATATTTGGCTGTGCTGATCTTGTTTACTGTGAGATTATTTCCTGAGTTTTCACCCCACTGTATTTTCCGTTCTTTCGTGTAGGCATTTTCTCGAGTAGTAATAGTAGGCAGAGGCTGATTCCTTATGCGATCATAGATCTTGCTAATCATTGATAATTCCACAATAGATCTAATTGCTATCACCCCTTTCTCGATTTATCTGACATGCGTAGTATTGTGTCCAATGCTCCGTGCTCTAATTTCATTTCATCTTTATATTTTACGTGCTTTCTTGCTCATTGTTCCTGTACCGCCGTTGTTGCTTAGTTTAGGTCGATTCATTGCGATAAAATATCGTTTTTTTTAAAATTTGGTCGCTATTTTCTTGGCATCTGTTAAAGTATAGCAGAGATAAATACCTCAAAGGCGATCGGGAAGGGTGAATAGAGGCTAAGGTTCCTACAGTTTTGGACTGATGGTTTCATTTGAATTATCGGTGTTTTGAGAGAGTTGTGTGAGATCAAAATTATCCAAATGTTGCTTGTTTGTATGCTATTTTTCGGTGCAATTTCACCAACTTTTCGAACCTCACTTGGGGACTAACCTGTTCCGCAGACACGTGTTGAGAATGGATGGAGTTACGAGGGTTGGCAATGAAAGAGTGTAGATAGCACGGAGATTAGGGAGAGGTCATGCAGAGGGAGAACCATTTGTGTGTTGCATTGAGCGCCTGTCTGTCATTTTTGTCTCTCTTTTGGCACGTATTCGATCATTTTCAGCCGTTGATAGGTTGAAAATATTCATCGTTGAACATTAATGCTCCTTGCTCGTTGTGTTTATCGAGCGGGAAAGATCGCACAAGAGTCACATGTCCTTTATCGTCGTGCCAGCAAATTTCGTCTGCCCCTAGCTTGTACACTTTTCTCTATTGGCCTCTTATCGACTTTAACCGACGATTGAACGTTTTGAGAGACACTCGTTGATTTTTTGCCCCTCCTCAGAATCCCTGATGTTTACGCCTTCCTCATTCTCGTGTTTATCCTGATCACATTACGAATAAGACAACATCAACTGACTCAATCTCTCCAATCTCTCAGACCGGTCGAATGCAGTAATGCGGGCTCAGTCGGGCGCCGTTCTTCGTCGACTGGCACGTCGTCTGGCCGACGCCAGAACCGGGAATCAGGTCAGAACCGGGCATCAGGTCAAAACCGGGAATCTTGCAATAACCGGGAATCTGTCATAGCCGGGAATCTGCGTCGTCGGACGGCTCTCCGAAAGGGTTTGTGCAAGCGGTAAACAGAAAACATCGAGAGCCGCAGTGGGGAGTAGGGAATGGTAACCGTACGCGTTTTAATGTGCGTTTTCGCTATTTTTTCTTCACGAGATTGAAAAACTTGCAGCCGCTGCGACAGCTCTCGTCGGCTGCAGTAGCTGCAGCAGCCACTGGAGATGAGAGGAGAGAAGGAGGGGAGGAGGAGCAGGGATGGCAGTGGAAGAGTGAGTCGTATTCTTCCACAAATTGAAAGCGTAGACAAGGAGAAACGATTTGTCCGAGTTGGAATCATTGTGCAATACCATCCAAGCTTTCGTTTTGGGGAAATACCACAGTTGTTTCATTGTAGAAGGCCCACAACACTGTAGATGTATTCCCTGTCCACGATTGTAAGGTAGTCATGGGAATGGAAAAAAAAGTATGTTTCAACTGAATTCCATCTCTGCGCCCATCACCCCTCCCTCCCTCCCCAAACCTCCAGATATATCCACCTCATATGTCACCATTAATATAGTCGTTCCTCGGGTGTAGATACATTATTATTATTACTATTGAGGAGCAGCAGTGGGCGCGGGTCTCGGACTGTCACTGCTCGTTGGATACGCAGCCACGAGCAGACGGGCACACGCGGATGCTCATGCTCATCGTATGTGGAGAGATTAATCTTTGATCTTTGTTGTGTGGCAAGATTAGTTATTCTCATTAGATTATTTGCGAAAATAGCGCGATTAATCTTTCATATTTGTCATTCTGTCTCTCTGCTGCACGAAATTTGCGATACGAAAATAGCCGGAGCAAGGTGGTTTTTTCTCCGTGAGCGCATGAGGAAGAATTGGTCGTGCGACTCCTTCATATGAGGCCGTTCGCCTAAGAATCGGACAAATCTGAAGAAGTTTGGCACAGCTCAAAAATCTCGATTCTCTGAAACTATGTGAATTGGGGTTATCGATGGTGCTGATGACGATGGGCATAGTCATTTTTCATCTCGACGTCCCTTTGGCTCCAGATGACGTGACGTCGAAAAGAGTTTTTCGAGATTTTCTCAGTTAAAATAACAACTAAAATTAAGCGAGTTTGGCTCTTGGGGTAAAATTCGATGCTGATTACAGCTATGAACTTCATTTTTCATGAATTTCAAAAATAATTGTGTAGAATGGAAGTTCTTGCGGAGCTAATAGTGCGCGGGGAGAGTATCATAGATCGGACCGGAATGATACAAGGATTCCAAATATGTTTTTACATTGTTCATAAAACATGCAAGTAAGGTTTTATGCAAAAGATAGTATACAGGTTTGTAAGTAAATTCAACCATCCTTCCACTTGTTGACTTCCGATCTCTTGATCTACGCGAGTCTCTCTAGAATGACCTCTTCCCTCTCTCTGTGCTCTCTCTATTCCCCATGCTCTCTCGCCTCTCTCGGGAAGGAGAGGCGGATCGATAAAAGTTCGGAAGTCAACAAGTAGAAGGATGGCAGAATTTACTTACAAACCTGTAAACTATCTTTTGCATAAAACCTTACTTGCATGTTTTATGGACAATGTAAAGACATATTTGGAATCCTTGTATCATTCCGGTCCGATCTATGATACTCTCCCTGCGCCCAATTAGCTCAGCGAGAACTTTCATTTTACATAATTATTTTTGAAATTCACAAAAAAAAATAAAGTCGGCAGCTGTAATCAGCATCGAATTCTACCCCGAGAGCCAAACTCGCTTAATTTTAGTTGTTATTCTAACTGAGAAAATCGCGAAAAACTGTTTTCGACGGAAGGTCATCTGGAGCCAAAGGGACGTCGAGATGAAAAATGACTATGCCAATCGTCATCAGCACCATCGATAACCCCAATTCACATAGTTTCAGAGAATCGAGATTTTTGAGCTGTGCCAACTATTGTCCGACTCTCTCGCAAACGGCCTCATATTTTGTAGTCGGCGTATCCCCGAGCGACCCGGCCTTCCAAGTGCCCACACGCGTCGATCTACCCGTCTACAAGAGGGAGGTCAGTGAGCATTGATGCTTATTGATCTTTGATCTCAAGATAGCTCAATTAAGTAGAGTTAGATTGTATTTCATTGTCAGGAGGTGAAGAAGCATGGCAAGGGCTCGGAGCGGATGTGGGTCACATACAAAATGGTCAGTTTTTAGATGCACAATTTCTAGAATTTTCTTTAAAAAATGCCTGAGGAAAGGGCCACAGCAACCATGTATGTTTCAATGCTTTTTGAATAGATAATTACGCTCAATCATTCCCTTTAGGTAGTATAGAAGTGTCCAAAATTCGATAATGAATGGTGATTTTTGATCTTTGACTTCAATTAATGAATGATGTTGCATTGAAGGGCGTCTACGATATCACGGACTTTGTCGAGAGCCATCCCGGAGGCGATAAGGTATTCATTTTTTTCGATTATAAATATTTTTTTAAATGTTTAATCTTTTTTGTCACTCAAATGGATCTCACTGTAATTTCGTAGTATGCTCAATAAAATTTTTCTGTTGGTCGGGAGGTAGATTAAATAATAATAAATGTTTCTGTGCAGATTCTGATGGCTGCGGGAGGCGCGGTCGATCCCTTTTGGGCACTATACGCGCAGCACAAGACTGAGGACGTGAGTTAGCTTGTGACGGATTATGCCTAATATTCGCTACTCCGAACAATACGCATGCGTTCGTTAGTGTGTTTGCAACTGCTGCGTAAATTGTGAATCGAGTAACGGTTAGCTGAAAGAATGTCATATCTGGACTGACTTACATCACCTTGACCCTATTCCAATTCCAGGTGATGGAAGTACTGGAGGGCCTTCGTGTCGGCTCACTCGACCCGACGGAACCGGCGCCCGTCCAGACTGTGGTACGTCGCACTCGCTGTCTCTCCTCTTGTTCTCACACGCCATTTCATTCCCATCTCCACAAATTTCCCTTCGTACCGTACTTACAATATCTGGGGTTCTTCGGTTGTTGGTCTCGGGTTTACATCTGGAGATTGTGATGAACAACATTTGTTCAATGTGACATTTAATCATTGATGTGCCCCTCCATTTATCCCTTACCCCAGAATGCGTCGGATCCATTCTCGACGGATCCGGCCCGTCATCCGGCGCTCATCGTCAACAATCCGAAGCCGTTCAACGCCGAGACGCCGCCCTCCCTCATGATGGACAACTTTAGGTGAGCAGTTGAAGCTACACGTACTCTTTTGGGAACTTTTTTTTGTTTTTTTTTTGTTTTTTTTGGAACTGTTTTTTTGGCTCAAGCTACGACCGCTCTGAATGTGGTGGGGGTAGGGGATGAGAATGATAGGGGATGAGAATAATACACTGCGAGAAAAGGCTGCCCCAAAAACAGAGAAGTGCCCTCTTTTGGAATGGCAGTTCGCCACTTCTTTTCCCAGAGTAATGCGAGCGTGTACTGTGAGTTACACCGAAAAGTACAGTTCCGAAATTTACTCAATTGGAAAGAACTCGGCGATTTGCCTATTACGTTTTGTGCTTTATTATTCTGATGCTCTCTTTCAGGACGCCCAACGATCTCTTCTTCGTCCGCAACCATCTGCCCGTGCCGAAAGTGGGTTCAATTTCGATTTCTCATGTTCCCGAATGGTCCCCCTGATTCCCCTCGTGTTCATTCCTCCCCTGCTTTGCCTCTTCGAAATTGTGTCATTGTGTAATTCTAAAAACAAACTTTCAATAAATAATCGTATTTCAGACAGACATGGAGAAGCATCGACTGCGCGTCGAGGGGCTGGGAGTGGGCGAGGGAAAGGAGGTGAGTATTCCTAAATCGAGTTACTAATTTTACAACCGATTTTTCTCTGACGACAAATATGAGGCCGTTCGCGTAAGAATCAAGCAAATTCGGAGGGGTCTGGCACAGTCCAAAAATTCGAATTCTCTCTATGTGTGTGATTCGGGGTTCTCGAACATGCTGAAGACGATGGGCGTATTCAATTTGCTCAAAAATGTTCCGTTGTCATCCGACGACGTCGCGTTGAAAACAGATTTTGCTGATTTTCTCAGCGAACACGAGAGCTAATTTTACGAAAATTTGGCTACTTTGGTTAAATTAACTGGCGAACACTCCTGACTACTTTATTTTTCATGATTTAGTTAAATTAATATGTAAAATGAAACTTCTCACCCAATCATTTCCGCGCTCACCTAAGGATTCGCTAAAAAGAGCGATTCAAGTGCACATCTAAAAATGCGCCACCCGAGTTCTCTACAGTTTTTGATGCCTACCTATCAGGAGAACTTCCTGTGAAAATTTCAGACCTTGAAAATCATTCGTCTTTCCAGAAGGCCACGTCAAAGTTTGTCTTTGATCAATTGTTTTTCGATGTTATCTCAGCACCGCGAACAGATAGAGCATCGACCCCGGGACTAAAATGGAGCATTTTTCATGCATTTTCAGATAGAACAGGTAAAAATTTCATTTCTGAAAAACTACGACCGCTCTGATCGAAGTAAATACGAGAAATGGAAACTCCGCAGTTTTGGTCTAGATCGACAGGGCTCGTCGAGAGCTTTCGATTGGTATGCTGAATGCATATCAAAAAGCTACTACAAAGTGGAAAAAAGTGCCAAAAACATATTTCTCGGTACCAACTTTAGTCTCGGCGAGCAGATATACCTCCTTCCCCGTGACCCCATTCCCTAACTGTCTGCTCCCTCTCCCTTTTACACACTCTCTCGCTTAGGGAAGGGCGGGGTCACGTGAGAAGAGGGTAGATCAAAGGAAGGAATCGTCTCACTCTACCATAGGCCTCTTCGTTGGTACCGAGATATATGTTTTTGGCACTTTTTCCTACTTTGTAGTAGCTTTTTCATATGCATTCAGCATACCATTCGAAAGCTCTCGACGAGCCCCATCGATCTAGACCAAAACTGCGGAGTTTCCATCTCTCGTATGTTACTTCGATCAGAGCGGTCGTAGTTTTTTTTTTCAGAAATGAAATTTTTACCTGTTCTATCTGAAAATGCATGAAAAATGCTCCATTTTAGTCCCGGGGTCGATGCTCTATCTGGTCGCGGTGCTGAGATAACATCGAAAAACAAGTGATCAAAGACAAACTTTGACGTGGCCTTCTGGAAAGACGAATGATTTTCAAGGTCTGAAATTTTCACAGGAAGTTCTCATGATAGGTGGGCATCAAAAACTGTAGAGAACTCGGGTTGCGCTTTTTGCGATGTGCAAAGAATAATCGAAATATAACGTGAAACGCTCTTCGATTTCTTTGAAGAACGTAATATAAAAAATTGAGCGGTTACTAGATTTCAAAAGAAAAACTAAGATTTAATTGAGTGAATAAATTGAGGTGGATCTCTCGGTTGCCGAGCTGAAGAAGAAGTACAAGGAGCACTACGTGACCAGCGTCGTGCAGGTGGGGGATTGTTGTTGTTGTTGTTGTTGTTGTTTCGAATCAAATTCTTTCCTGATTACAGTGTGGCGGCAACAGGCGTGCCGACATGCAGAAGTTTAAGAAGGTATGTTTTTCTTATTTCAAAAATATTTAAATTCGATTAAATTTTATTTATCAGGTCGCCGGTCTCATGTGGGAGGGCTACGCGATCAGCAATGCAAAATGGACCGGAGTTCGGCTGAGGGTGAGTCAAATTAATTTGTTTCTTGTTGATGTGATGTTGTGGTCTAAAAAACAACAACAATCAATATTACCATACTTTCCCCTGTCAGGACATCCTCATTGATCTGGGCGTGGATCCAGCCGATGAGCGCATCAAACACGTCCATCTGGAGGGAGCGGACGTCGATCCGACGGGTGAGCAAGAGAACATTCATTTTATCTTTATTTGCATGTCATCAGTGGTTTTAACAAGGGAAGGACAAAAGTGGGCAGACCTCCCGAGTAAATTCGTTGTTGCCAGTTCAAAGGTACCCCATAGGGAAGTCCAAAACCGCTTTGAGCGGATTGGATATAGGTTTCCTAAGAACCAAAAATCGATGTTGAAATTTGCATGCTTTTGCATGAGAAATTTTCGTGCGCGAAATTCGCACTCCTCTACCATTCTCAAGGAAAGCATAGCATGAGCCTCGTAGTCTAGTGGATAGTTGTTCCGCACAGCATTTTGAAGGTCGCTGGTTCGAGTCCTTTTGCAACCGAATTTTTTTGCTCCATTTTTAACTTATTTTCGCGCTGTTATTACAACAATATTGTTCCTCATTTTGAATCATTTGCTCCCCCTGCAGAGAAAAGTAGAACTTTTTTCCTTCCTTTTTTTGGCGATTTTATAATGGATAGTTGCAAGTTCGACTTTGATGCTCTGGAAGAGAGCAAAAAAATCAAAATGAGCAACAATATTGTTGTAATAACAGCACGAAAATAAATTAAAAATGGAGCAAAAAAATTCTGTAGCAAAAGGACTCGAACCAGCGACCTTCAAAATGCTGTGCGGAACCACTATCCACTAGACTACGAGGCTCATGCTATGCCTTCCTTGGGAATGGTAGAGGAGTGCGAGTATCGCGCACGAAAATTTCCCATGCAAAAGCATGCAAATTTCAACATCGATTTTTGGTTCTTAGGAAACCTATATCCAATCCGCTCAAAGCGGTTTTGGACTTCCCTATGGGGTACCTTTGAACTGGCAACAACGAATTTACTCGGGAGGTCTGCCCACTTTTGTCCTTCCCTTGTAAGGGCTTTGCGAAATATGTAATATAATGGTCGTATTTCTCAGTTATTCCAGTATCTCAATTTCGCCACAGATTGTTGTAGTATTTCCGAATGATGAAATATGATACTTGCAGGCAAACCGTACGGTGCCTCGATTCCGTTCGAGAAGGCCATGTCTCCTGAGGTATTCTTATTTCTCAGTAATTCTAGTAATTCTTATCATAACGATAATGTGAATAATTTTATTTCCGCATTTTTTTGTTTCTCATTCATAATTAGATGATTTTAGGTAGGGTTGGCTAAACGTTAGAGGTATACGGGACCCGCTACGTTCTACCTCCCTCATAACGCTACGTGACCTCTCCTTCGTAGAGGGCCGTTTAGCCCGAATTACCAACCCTAATTTTGTAGGTGATTATCGCGTACCAAATGAACGACGAAGACATCCCGGCGGATCACGGCTATCCGCTGCGATGTATCGTACCCGGTGAGTGATGGTTACAAACTGGAATTAATATTACGAATTCGCGTTCATATAGCAACTGAAACACATGCAAAGAACGAATCTGTCAGTTTAGTTTTCACGGAATATTTATTTTTCTTTATCTAACACGTTTACAGTGCAACCGAAACACATGGAAGTCCAAACTCTAAATCGCCTTTTGAGAGTATTTGAAGTAAGATAATCATTGCAGGAGTGGTCGGTGCTCGTCAAGTGAAGTGGCTGACTCTCATCCGCTTGTCCGATGTCGAATCACCGTCTCACTTTCAGCAGAAGGTGATTAACTCACAATAGCTTTCGGGAACTATTCACATTAATTTTTGGACTTGTTTTTAAAAGAATTTTTTTAGAAATGGCAAACTTTCTGAAAGTAAGCCTTCAGGGCCATTTTTATCACGCTTCTTGAGAATCGATTTGAACTCTTGGTTTGCATTTTTGTCTGTTGTGACATTGACCGCTCCCCCTTGAGGACTACCGTGCCTTCTCTCCCTCTGTACAGCACGGTGACGAGCTGGACTGGAACTCGGTCCCGTCCATACAGGATTACCCGATACAATCGGCCTTCTGTCTGCCCGCTAGTGGGACGACGGTAGATAGAGGTGAGCGCAATGTTATTGATAACTGATCTATTTTGTGCCTTAGGATCTAGAGAAAATTCTGATTTACTAGGTCGGATTGTGAACTGAATTTCGGCACTTCTTTACTTTAGTGCCCAAAGGCTCTAACTAGTGAGTACTGAGAAACGAGACTGTGAGCGATCGAATGATCGAACGAATGAACGAATGAGCGATTCTTGGTTCATTTCAGAAGACGGTACGGTAGACGTGGCGGGCTACGCATGGTCCGGCGGAGGGCGAGGAATCATCAGAGTAGAGGTAAATCGAGGAAACTTTTTCATTTATTGACCCTGGTCGGACAGCAAGAAATTTGAAAAAAAAATCATGAGGGCATTATTGAAGAAATGCCATATTCGAACCATGCGAATTGTTGTTGATTTGAAATGATTATGACATGTGAAATTGTTCGAAAATTTCATCGTAACGCATTAGGTGAGCCCGGACGGCGGGAAGACGTGGTACTCGGCGGAGATGGAGCAGGATCCCGACCAGAATCAGGTATTATCGATTGATCGGGTTACGGTAGCTTCACGGATGTAATTTTGCTGAAGTTTGACTAATTCCTTGAGAAGAATATAAAAACTTTTGTGTTCATCTGTAGTGATAGCTAATGAAGAATTGAAAAGTGAAAATAGTGAAGAATTTTCATTCCCTGTACTATCTCATCACTGTCCGATGAAATAGTTCAAGGAATGAAAAGACAAATTTTTCATTATGTCACCCCAATTATTCTTCAGGATAAGATGTGGGCGTGGACGCTGTTCCGTGCGTCGATTCCGATCCCCGAGGGCGCGCAGTCGATGGATCTGGTGGTGAAGGTACGGTAGGGTACGGTAGCCAATGATCGAGAACTGATTGTATTCGGTTTCACCACTGCACGGCATTCTAATGGGCGAGAAAACGAAAGAAATTTTATAACATTGTATTTTATAACAATCACGTTTGGAGCCAAAACTCCGTGCCGCTGTTCATAGATGAAGTAGCGTGGTTACGGTAGTATTCATTTTTCCTGTTCAGGCGACGGATCGCTCGTACAACACGCAGCCGGAAACGGCGGCCGGCATCTGGAACATCCGCGGGCTGCTGCACAACGCGTGGCACCACGTGGAAGTGAAGATCAGGGGATAGCCTATCGGCGCTAACGAGCGCAAGTCTGAATAATGGTGATTAGCGTAACAAAATATTCTTGTTTTAGATTGTTCAGAGATTGTGGTAGATAGATAGATCAATTTGAGATATATTTTTAAGGAATGTCATATCTTGCCTGAAAGGTTTGCACCATGTATCATCAACATTCCATGTTTCATATCGATTTTTTGTAAAGATAAACGGTTTATCACAATACGGATTGTTTTTTTGATGCATTTAACTGGTTTTATGGACCACCTCGCGCTATTTATGGATTTATATTGATGTGTTTGCTCCGTTTGATTAGTGAGAGATCTTGTACAACTGAATGCCTTGCTAGCCATTATCTACTTGAGTGTACCCATCTGATATTTTGCCTCTCTGGTCTCTGATTATAATTCGACACATCCTTCCTCTCATAAATTTTCAATGCGCGCTTGTGATTAGGGCTGTTATAAATTCACTTGTTCATTCCACGTGCTCTCTTGTCATTTTTACCGGTGAAAGCATAATTGGAATGAAGAGATTTTCGCCCCGATAGTCCTACTTGTGATTAGACTACGGTTTGAGCACGATAACAAAAAGCGCACTCTGCTCTGCTCGCCGGGCGGATTAAGAAAAATCGTCCTAGTTTGACGTCTGCGGGGATTTACTGATAGATATGAGGAGCACGCGCAAAGATTATCGCAAACTTTCGTAGCTTCAGCGATTTTCTAGCGTTTTTTTTGTACTTGACTTTATTCACCAGGAGTCCCTGTATTCAGCAATCTGTAGGCATTGAATTCAATCGTTAGAGATGCTGTAGAAGTGTCAACATTCAGTAGCTCTCTCGATGAGTCAGACGCTATGTTGATTGTTTCTAGAGGCACGGCTCGATTTCAGAGCATTGAGCGAAGAGAGAAAAGGACGGAATGATCTTCCTCCTCCCCTCTCTTCCGATATGAATCTCCCTTCGTCTTTTCGCCCCCGATTCGATCAGAGGATAATCATTTTGGGGGTGTTATTTACTCCTCATTTCAGATCGATTAGTTCTTTCTGCTTTCGTCACGATTACTCGTTATCTACCATAGAGCACCTCTTCCCTCCCCTATTCTACACTGTGGTTATGATCCAGCTGTCAGAAAACGAGCAAGATCGGAACAGTTTTTGTGAGAATGAGTGTCAGGGCGATTAATACAGGGTTAACGACCCTCTCAATTCACACCCTCTTTATCATTCAACCGAAATGACCGACCCCCCCCCCCTCCCCTCGTCCCATTACTCGGGGAGAATTCTCGGGATGCCTCATTACTAACATTAAGACTAGGCTTGAACATGATTGAGAATTTTTTTTAGATGTTTTGAACAATTTGCTTCTGTGGCGCGTTTGCACCGATTTCCTCATGTTGTCCGTGGGAAAGAGCCGGATATTTCCATCGATTTCCTGGATGTCCAATTCCCGGCTCCCGTTGCAGATGATGATCGACAAGATCATCGACGGCGTCTATCTGACGGGCGCCAGCGCCGTCCTCACCGCCGAGGGAAGGGACAAGCTCAAGCAGCTCGAGGTGGGTGATCCTTAGCCTTTTTTTAATGTATGAAGTGATAGTCACTGGCATGTATGAAAAAGCTAGCCGAAAACAACCTGGAATTTGCAAACTTACCCCGCCTTCGGGGTTTCCGATAACAAGGCATGTAATCTTCGATTCGCAAACACACCCCAAGGTCTTTTCCATAAAAAATAACCGATTTTCGAAGAATTTATGGTCCCTGACTTAGCAGTGTTTATTCGGGATAACTGGCAATTTCTTTATGGATATGAATAGGATGCGTGAAGCACCATAAAACGAGTTCTTTTTTCACAAAATATGAACACCAGTGTAAAAAGACATTAATTGTAACAGTGATAGCGTTTTCGATTCAATATCAATTTTACAGCTCATGCATAGTTATTTTTATAATTTACATTATATTGCACTTGGGCTTGCCACTGCGGCTTGTCTGCGGCTTGCCTCTGCGGCTAGACTGACCTTCAGTTACGGTCAGAGGTCAAATACCGCTCCCGAAAGGCCCTATGTATGCCACATTTTAGGCCAATTTGAACAAAAAAAATAAAGAAATGCATGCCACCATTCCACGAAATCAGTGCAGATTACTCGAAACCTAACCACCTCACGCCCAAAAAGTTTAAAAATTCGAAAAGTACACCGCATTTTCAATATTATGACCTGAGTATTTGACCCCTGGTTACGGTCTCTCCCATGACTTCTACCACGGGGCACTCTTCCCATCTGGAGACGTCGATTTCGATATGGATTGTAATCGAATCGTTGTCGACGAATCCATTCGACATATCGAGCAGGACAAGGAATATTAGTTTTAGTGACAAATATAAATTATACCTCGAAAGCAACAAGCCGATTCAATCCCCAAGCCGTATCTTTATCGTATTTCTGCTTTTGCATTTTCCACAATTTAACTTCAGAATTCTTGCGCACCATCTTTATCCAGGCCAAAACCGAATGGGATATTCCGAATCCGGTTTTTCTGGAATGTTTCTTTCCTTATTTACGGAATGCGCAGTACAGATTAAAGAAACATACGTACGCTTTAGTGCGCGAGAGGTAACATCCCAGCCACTTTTCCCCGTCAACCATCGTCGATCCAATATTTATGCTCCTGCACAGACTTATTTATTATGTTATTTCGAGTGCATATGAGGCTGTTTGCCTTAGGTTCAGCAAAGGCCGGGAACAGGTAAAAAATCGAAAACTCCAAAAAGTTGGCCCTAAGGGTTATTTTTGACCCTCTACACGCTGGTGCACTCGATTTCGCAATATGTCCCCTCCCCGCTCCAGGAGGGGCACCCCCCATTTTGCCCCAAATCGCGTTTTTCGCTTATAATTCCTCGGAAAGTCGTCAAAAATGGGTGAAATCACACGTGTACGACCAGAATTTCGAGCTCTATCTCGTGGTTATGCTGAATTGCCATGATCTGTTTTCGTTCTCGAGAAAATTTCGATTTTTGAACCGAGACTTAGGGCGAGGAAACCCGTCTAGAGTAGAAAGAGGAGATTCTCCTGATCATTTTGGTACATTGGACTTGGGGATATATCTGACATACGGGTGTTTTTGGGGGGTGGAGCGAAAATGGGACAAAACAAAAGTTCGCGAATACCCCCGTGTTTGTGCTCATTTTGAAGAGCTCGTTAAACTGATCATTTTTTGTGTTGGACTTTTTCATGAAAATGTTTCCTTAGGAAGTTACAGCTTTCGAAAAAGTGATTATCGGACATCTCGCGAAAACGGCGGATTTGAGCGATTGTAATTTCCGAAGGAAACATTTTCATGAAAAAGTCCAACACAATAAATGATCAGTTTAACGAGCTCTTCAAAATGAGCACAAACACGGGGGTATTCGCGAACTTTTGTTTTGTCCCATTTTCGCTCCACCCCCCAAAAAACACCCGTATGTCAGATATATCCCCAAGTCCAATGTACCAAAATGATCAGGAGAATCTCCTCTTTCTACTCTAGACGGGTTTCCTCGCCCTAAGTCTCGGTTCAAAAATCGAAATTTTCTCGAGAACGAAAACAGATCATGGCAATTCAGCATAACCACGAGATAGAGCTCGAAATTCTGGTCGTACACGTGAGATTTCACCCATTTTTGACGACTTTCCGAGGAATTATAAGCGAAAAACGCGATTTGGGGCAAAATGGGGGGTGCCCCTCCTGGAGCGGGGAGGGGACATATTGCGAAATCGAGTGCACCAGCGTGTAGAGGGTCAAAAATAACCCTTAGGGCCAACTTTTTGGAGTTTTCGATTTTTTACCTGTTCCCGACCCCTGTGGAGGCTTGTTGAACCTTAGGCGAACAGCCTCATATAATGTTACCAATCGTATCCAGCAAGATGCACAGGAGGAGACCGAACCAATTTGCTTGTCAATTTTGAAATGTTGGTGAACTTCGCGCGAAGAGTTGCACACTCCACCTAAAGGCAATAATCCATAGCTTTCTTGAAATTTTCATTAAACTCGAGCACCTCATTTGAACGAAGTTGTTTAAACATTTCAATTGTTTGCGAATTTTGATCGACCTCTTCTTTCAATTCAGCTATCTTCATTTTCAGATTTTTCACAGTTTCGGTATCTTCTGAAATTGTATTATCAATAACGGATATCTAACTATGAGTATCGTTCAATTATGAAGCAATGAGCAATACAATCCAAAATTTAAAAATCGAAAGTCATTTTAATGATAAAAAAAACTGTAAATTTACCGACGACTTCGAAGGAAGCCTCATCAGAGAGAATCGAATCGTTTGAAATAGCTTCCATAAACAAGAGAAAGTAGAGAATAACTTTGAATGAGGATTAAAGTTCCTCCATTCGTTAATACACACCGGCGTCCATTGCCCAGAGGGTAAGATGAAATAGGAAGCTAAGAATACGCGGGAAATCGGTGCTCTATGATCGTGGAAAGCACGAAAACGGGAAGCAGAATATCATCTACTGTGAGATACCTAGAAATAAGATTTACTGAGAGCGGCATCATGGAAGGGGTTCTATATTTTCACAACTGAGTATTTCTTTTCAAAGGGAAATGGGTCTAGCATTTATTGAAGTAGATTTATCGATTACAAATAAGAATACAGTTCAACGTTTTGTGTTTGACAACAGTTTGAAGATATGTTCAACGAAAAAAGACACGGATTAGTTGTTTTATAGATTGCTTAATGTTGCGCTGAGATTTTTCTGCTTGTGAATCGCTGGGAGTTGCTTGATTGTGAGGCTGAGACAACTTCTTTCCAGTCACTTTCACTACAGAACACTCCTCTCTGGATGCATCGATTTCGATATTGATCGTGATCGAATCATTATCTACGAAACCATTCGACTGATTGAGAAGGTCCTGAACAGATATATAATTTACGGATAAGATAATAAACTAGCCGGGCTACGCCCGGCTAGACCCTGCGGGTGGCAAGCAGCCTGCGGCTGCAATGAGTCTCGCTACGCTCGCCAGCGTGTGCGCAACGCCGGGTTGTGATAGTCTTCTGCGAGCGCTTCGCGTCGCCGGGTTGTGTGTTAAGGTTTTATCCCAGTCATGTGCGAACGCTTGCGGACTACTCGTGAGGCCTTCCGCAAGCGTGAATGTGTTCCACCGTACTAACTTTGATCAAGCGAATCACGTTAATATTATATAAAAGTAATACGGTATTGATTTACGACAAAACTCATAAATCAGACCCAGTGAAGTACGTTTGGGCTAGTGGGCTACATTGGTAGATAAAATATTCACAGTCGCGGACCGAGTTGGCATCGTCCCTTGCGAAAGGCTCATGGGGCCTCGGGCGATCCGAAAAAGAATGGGATGGGGCCACTGCGTGGCCCCATCCCATCTTTTTTCGGCTCGCCCTCGGCCCCACGAGCCTTCCGCAAGGGACTCGCAAGCTGCGCTCGCTACGCTCGCTCGCCAGATAACGCCGGGTTGTCCCAGTTATTTGCGAGCGCATCGCGAGGTCGGGTATGTATTTAGGACATTGGTCAATGCATGAAAGGATAGAATATTCACAGTCGCGGACAGAGTTGGCATCGTCCCTCGCGAAAGGCTCGTGGGGCCTCGGGCGATCCGAAAAAAGATGGGATGGGCCCACTGCGTGGCCCCATCCCATCTTTTTTCGGCTCGCCCTCGGCCCCACGAGCCTTCCGCCAGGGACTCGCAGGCTGCGCTCGCTACGCTCGCTCGCCAAATAACGCCGGGTTGTCCCAGTTATTTGCGAGCTCTTCGCGAGGTCGGGTTTGTATTTAGGACATTGGTCAGTGCATGAAAGGATAGAATATTCACAGTCGCGGACAGAGTTGGCATCGTCCCTCGCGAAAGGCTCGTGGGGCCTCGGGCGGTCCGAAAAAGAATGGGATGGGGCCACTGCGTGGCCCCATCCCATCTTTTTTCGGCTCGCCCTCGGCCCCACGAGCCTTCCGCCAGGGACTCGCAGGTTAGGCTGTCAAACGCCGAGTATTTTTTTCGCGGCGATAAAATAAATCTGACCCGCCGAACCTTTTGGGATACTGTAACCGGGTTACGGTATCGATTTATGATGAAAGTTATAAATCTGGCCCAGCGAACTAAATCTGACCCGCCAAACCTTTTTGGATACTGTAATTGGGTTACGGTATCGATTTATGACGAAAGTCATAAATCTGACCCAGCGAACAAAATCTGACCCGCCGAACCTTTTGGGATACTGTAATCGGGTTACGGTATCTATTTATGACGAAAGTCATAAATCTGACCCAGCGAACAAAATCTGACCCGCCGAACCTTTTGGGATACTGTAATCGGGTTACGGTATCGATTTATGACGAAAGTCATAAATCTGACCCAGCGAACTAAATCTGACCCGCCGAACCTTTTTGGATACTGTAATCGGGTTACGGTATCGGTTGATGACGTAATAATAAAAATTTAAAAAAAAATATATTTGATTTGGTTAAGTTTCAGGCGAAAACAATGCAAAAAACGAGTTATTGCATCATCATTACGCAATATTGCATAGTGATGACGAAATTGGTTATCGATTTTTCGAAAATTTTGATCACGAGCAGTTTATTGTCAAGCACGATCGATTTGGTTGAGTTTCCGGTGAGAATGGAGCGAAAAACGGATGATGACGAAATGATGACGAAATCAATTATCGATTTTTTTGAAAAATATTTTTTCATGAGAAGTTGATTGGTAAAGGATCTGAGGCTGTACGATCATTTTGTAGCGAGATATAAGGAAAAAAAGTTGACCGTGACAGACAAACTTAGACACAGACAGACAGACAGACAGACAGACAGACAGACAGACAGACAGACAGACAGACAGACAGACACTCTGACATTATAGTACTGAAGTAATAGCACCTCGAAAGAAATGTACGATTCCCATCCCCAAGAAGTATTCGTCTGATCGAATTTCACGTTTTCCATTTTTGCAACGTAGGCTCCAGAGTCCGTAGAATGCTGGCGCAATAGTTTTATCCTTGCCGAAACCGAATGCGATATATCGCTGAAATGATCGTTTAGCACCTTGTGCCATAACCGTTCCCGATAGTTCACTCAAATGTCAGGGTTACGCGCTAAATAGTAGCTTACGATTTGTCTTTACTGCGTGTAAGATAGCATTCCAACAATTTTTTCCCTTCGATCGTTTGCGCGCGAATGGAGATTGTCCTGTAAGGACTGGTTTGATATTTTGTGTGGAAATAATGTTACCAATAATTTCCTGCAACCATCACAGAAGGAGATTGAAAACATTTGCTTGCCAGTTTCGAAATTCCAGTGAATTTCGCCCGCAGAGTTGCACACTCGACCTAAATGCAATGTTCCGTAATAGTTGTTCGGGATTGATTCTACTAAGTGAACTGTCCAGAGCGTGAACTGTATAGATGATGATAGTTTTATTCAGATGTTTTTTCGGGATCAGTCGTTTCATACGTCATTGTTGTTCGGGCTTACTTTCTTCGAATTGGAATATAACTTGAGTACCTCGTTTGAACAATGTCGTTTCAACAATTCTATTGTTTTTGAATTTTTATCGATCTCTTCTTTCATTTCAGTTATCTTCGTCTTCAGATATTTCACAGTCTCAGTTTCGGTATCTTCTGCAATGGCCTTTTCTAATCAATAACGTCAATCTAACTAACAGAAACGATCATTTATAGAGCAATGAGCAATTGAATTATAAGATGAAAAATCACAAATCATCAAACAACCGAACACTTACCGACGACTTCGAAAGAAGTCTCCGTGGAGAGATTTGAAGTAGCCATTACTACGTGATACAGGGAACTACTTTGAATGAGGTTTATGAGTGCACTTGTAAATACAATTCTTCTCGGTTGCTTTCCGCCTTCGTAGTGCCCTCGCTTACATTGGACGCTAACAATGTGCGGGAAATTGAAGCGCTATTACTGTACTAACCAAATGTCAATGGATAATGAACCAAAATGGCTAATGTCTGAAAGACGCATGGAAACGTCTTACCATTCACGTTCTGGCTACAGATCGACGAATCGAGATCTACGCATGTTATGATCATTGAATCTGGATTTCGATTTTAAGAAGGAAGAAGAGGCTGTCTGTTCTCGTAGATTAAATAAAACACTACGGGAAAAAGGACTAAAATTGGGGCATAAAAAATGATAAAAGAGAGATTTTTTGCCAGATCACCCATGTGCTCACCGTCTCTGCGATGCCGATCAACGAGGAATCGAGGATGAAGGACATCGAGTACGATTACGTCTACGCACTTGATTCGCCCTGTCAGGTGAGGGAGAGCGAAGGGGGTACAGAAATGGACTCTGTGTCGAATGAGAACATCCGGATAACTGAACATCAATCGCTTCTCATCTGACATTGAATGTTGTTTTCCGGCATAATCTTTTTTTGGATCCGCAAAGCTGTAGCAAAATTCTGCAATTCCTTGTAGACAAGTTGTGGACAAGAATAGCTGTTTTATTGTTGACTATTTGGGTACCAAAATACACGTTTCAATGATGCAGGCAAACAGCTAGCCTTACTAGTGGGTCCCACCTAGCGGTGTCTTACGACTGTAGAATCGCTTGATGTAGGTACACCTTTTCCTTTAATGATGCAGGATCTGCTGGAGAGTGGGGCGATAGAGAAGGCCGTCGCATTCATCGATAAAGCGGTGAAGGGAGGAGGAAGGATTATCGTGCACTGGTGAGCGATTGGGGATGAATTCGCAAAAATTCGTTTAGTTTGATTTATTTGCAAATTTTAGTAGCTTACTTGCGAAACATAATCTGGCCATGTGGTTAGGCGCTTCATTATTGCAAAAGTTTCATTGTAGACTTTCGTCAGTGCGAGTAATTTTAGAAAATAAGATTACCAAAACAATAAATCGAAAAAAACGAGATATTGCCGGGAGATATTTCTCATTGCAGTGAGGTGGGCATGTCTCGGTCGGTGACAATGGTCGCAGCGTATTTGATGAAGCGATTCCAATGGGACGAAGCGAAGGCTGTCACCCAAATACAGTTGCATCGACCCATTGCTTTGTGAGTTCTCGTGAGATACCAGGGCGGGCTGGCTTTCGAAATTGGGTATGTCATCAAAACAAAATCGGATAAATCGGATTCTTGCTCTGAAATATCCACATTTTTTTTTCGACACATTTTTGGTTGAATTAGGGAATTTCTAGACGCCACGATTTTAGTTTCACTGTTTTCGTCGCGTCCACAAATTCTGATTGCGTGGGCGAATGTTGTCTCATGACTGAGAGCTGTGATGCGTGTTTGGTGAGGAAACTGTGTTATCGCTAATCGGGTTATCAGGTAGAAAATGAGTGGTTAGATCTTCATTAACTGTTTATTCACTGCGATTATGCATTCTGAATACATAGTCTGACTGCTGATGGAGTTCTACGTATGTGAAAAGTGGCGGGAGTAAAGTAGAGAGTAATCGTTGCATAAACATCGGGAGATATGAGAAGCAGGGAGGGGTGTAATATGAATAAAAGACCATGTGCCAGGGTCTACAGCGGGAAGCTGTCGCTTGAGATGAACTGCATGAACTCTGAAGCTGGTTTGAATAGAGATGATTGGGGAGCTCTAAATTAGTAGTCTGTGAACGATTGAGAAGGGGAGTACAGTTCCTATAAACGGAATCGATCGATGGCGCCTCTGTACTCGGGATCGTCGACCTTCTTTTGCAGTTTCTTAGCCACTTCACGGAGACGGCTCAGCTCGATCGAATACAGCTGAAATACGCAAATTTAATCATTTTGTTGAGTTATGTCGCCAGTGGTGCTCTTGATGCTATTATGGACTAATTCGTGAGGAAGCCAACGAGTTTAGACGGTTTTTTTTCTCTTCGGTGTAAACTTTCAAGGAATCCCCAAGCCTGAGGCCACGGTGGTGTGAACTCACACTACCCCTGGAATCACGTCACTTTCGTACTCCATCTCGCTATAGTATACCTCGAAGAAGAAGCACATGACGTGGCTCTCGTCCTCTCCTCCCGGGCACTGCTTGTGACGATCACACAGATCGGCCAGAGCGACGCACAGGTACGAGCCATCGGCCGAGGGCGAAGGGCAGGCAGCGGCCTGTTGGCGCTCGCATTCTGAAAAATGCGAAAAAAAATTTCCTAAATCTAATACGCCGTCTGCGAGAGTCGCAATATCTCGCTCTCATTCTCATTCTCAGAGGAGGAAAGCAGTTAAGTGGAACTTTTGACGGCGTAGGCTATGGGAGAGGAAGGGACCTATTGGATAGGTTCCAGATGTCAGTCTGGAAGCGGAGAAAGTCAAAATAAGTATGAAAATTGAGTGGAGAATTGTCGGAAACCCTCCATGACCATTGGACAGAGATGAGGAAGTGCGTCGTCGCAAGCGAAAGTCACACGTTGCGCATTTCCTCAACGTAGGGCCACTCACCCCCTTTACCCTCCCCGCCGCGAGATGCTGTGAGGGGAACGGGATACCCGCCATTCATTGATATGAAAGTCCCTGGTGTTACTAGATGCCATGTGTGAAAGAAATCGAAAGAGATCGATTTGGAGTTGGTAAGATTTTGACAGAATCTTGCGAGCATCTAATGTAGCTGAAGGCAGATTGCGGAACAAGAAAGCGTCATAGATCCCTGTGCACCTTTATTCATTCTACGCAATATCCTCTCCTATCTATCTTCACATCTAGTGAGGATTGGGTCAAAAATACAAGCATCGCTTAGAGTGTGTCATCGTGTCTGAAATATCGGTACCTTGAAGTGCTTCGACGGGGATGGTCTGGTTGTACGCCATCTGCATCATGCTCGTGGGCGATCTGCACGGTTGAAAGGGCGGCGCATCCTGCTCATTGTCCGGAATGTAGACAGTGTCCTCGTCCGGCTCCACCTGATCAAGTATTAGTCCACATACCAGAAAGGGTATATATACAGTGCGCGGGGCATTGTCCCGCTTCACAGCAAGCTCATAAATTCGGTGTAGGCAAATGTGTGGGATCTGTCACATTGTACAGGCAAATGTTCAAGCATTTTTCTTTCTGAATATTGGCGATGCCAATGATAGTGCCCATGCTCTCACCACGTAAGACTCGACGACCCTTTCTGCTGCCGAGCCGAAGGTGGCGAGGACGAGGAAGAGAAGACCGACGTGAATCGAGGAACTCATAACTGCCAAATGATAGAGCTGTAGGGGAGGAGTCAAGATAAGAGCAAGGAGGCTGGACACTTGGCTCGGGCTCGATATTGAGAGAGATGTTAGAGCTATCAGAGTCAAGATCCACGCCCACACAATATTTCACAATAATGACGACACCTGAATTCAATTAGTACCATGTGTCTTGGGGACACGAGGAGATTATTCGCATAAGTGTCGGCTGAATGGAGTGTCATATCGCAAAACATGGATCATGTTTGGAATGTGCTACGGCGTTTTCACGAGTGTGGCCAAATCAGGATTTCCTCAAGTTGAATGATCTCTTACCGGTCAGGAGAAATCACTAGAATTTGCTAATAACGCCTATTCGAGGGGCAAAAACCCCGACGAGTTGAATTCTGAGAAGTCTGGGAAAACTCAGACGGCGGTTGAGTGCAAAAAACGCTAAAATCTCCTGGTTGTTCAGACTTGTTATTAGCTGTCTTGCTTTTTGCGGTGAAGGATGATTTGCACTGTTAAAAAATAGCGTTGAAGTCGGGTTCTTTCGCACTGAAAATGGGTTTTCTGGGGTGGGTATTTTCGAAATATTTTATTTTATGGTTGTATAGTACAACGGCAACTCCTAGTTCTATTTTAATTGATGTGTGGTCGAAAGTGACGACTGGGGAATGAAGCCTTCAAGGGACAGCCATGTTTCTGGGAAATGCTCCACGTAGAGAGTAATTGCGTCTATTTATGTTTTTATTGAAGAACTTTTCAGCCCGAACGAGGGTTTCCTCGCGCAGCTTCGTATCTACCGCAAGCTACGCTACCGTATCACCCACGAATCGCTCGCCTCATCGATCGACTACCGTAACTGGTGCATCGAGTCGGGCAACGTACCAGACTGTGGTAGGTGTTAGGGCACAATTTGGCTTCCTCGTAGCAGAGTGAAAAATGATGCAGAAATTGATATCATTAATCGATATTTTGCATTCACGAAAGAACGGAGATATCATTTCGCTTTGCCTACTTGTCCGGAAATTGGGTTGCAAAAATAATAAGAACATGGTCAGGTTCGGATCCGCGCGCGTCACTCTTCGTGCGGAAGTTAGAATCGGGCGACAAGAAGGAGGGAGAGGAAGAGAGGGGAAACAAGTTCAGGTAGGCTGACACTCACGAAAAATAAGGGGGAAATTGTAGCTCGTATCGCTAACATTAAGAGAGCATATTTGCTAAATTTAACAATTATTGCGTCACAAAAACAATACGCGTAATTCTCCGTGTAGGGTAAATAAATAGGAGGTGAAGTTTTTTTTGTAGATTTATCGATTTGTAGGTGCGGAAAATGCCGCGAGGCCCTCTTCTTCGCTAAGCACTTGATGAAGCACAAAAGGATCAGAGGTAGGGATTTTCTTAAATTTCTAACTTTGAATGAAAAATCCATCTCTTCACTCCTCGTACTCGCTCTGCAGACAGAGTTGCGAAATAGTACGAAGAATGAAGAGCTGGGTTTTATATTCTGACCAGAGGTCGAGTTGGAGATACGGTGCTCTCCATCGCACAAAATCTCTCCCACTTCTGACCGACGAGAGGGTATGTGAGACAGGCATACTGTAGCCGATAAAGTAATAGCAGCCACTTATTAATAATTGGTAGGAGTGGCGGAGGGCGAGGTGGCCCCCGAGTGCGCCTTCGGATATCTCGTCGAGCCGCTGTCGTGGATGGACGTCAATGCGTACGAGGGAAAGGTCAGCAGCTATTTTTTAAATTATTGAATGAGTTTAGCTTACAAACTCCAATAAATTTGGCTCGCATTTGACCATAGATGTTTACGTCACCGGCGACCCCTCTCTTAACTATGTAGCGGGGGGTCATGGCTGCGCTCACTCATACATGGTCAAAAAGTATCCATCGCTAATGCAGAACAGGTATTATTTCATCAGTTGCAGGTGTGCTGTCCGAAGTGCGGGGACAAGCTGGGCAATTACTGTTGGGGCGGGAAGATGTGCAAGGGCGAGATCGGCTTCCACTGCGGACAGCAGGGTATCAAATTTTTGTCATATTGATGGAACCCGTGATGAGCTAACGAGGGACAGGGGGTTCCGTGGGACGAGGAACTCAGTTGAACAGGGGTCAGAAATCAAAGATATTTTCAGTGCAACCATGGGTGCATCTTCACAAGAACAAAGTGGACGAGGTCCGATCCATCTCCATTGCCATTCCAGTTCAATCTCAGACCTCTTTGAATGTTACTTGATCTATTTCACACAATTCGAATTTGCATCATAATCAGCATAAATTGTTTCCCCGTTACCTCCATGCTCTACGTGATAAAGCTGTTGCTCATTGACCTTGATTTCAGTCTACTCGCGGTGGTATCAAATTACCTTGTGCGCTAATCCTCGATCGAGGAAAGGTATCCCAGTAACAAATACTGTACCCCGATACCGGAATAAATAAACCATAAATCAGCACAAGTGACGAACGTGATGTTTAGGCCTCTTGGTTGTTAGTAGGGTTGGCAATACAGGTTAAAAGACACTATCTGAGAGGATCGACATGTTTGTGCAGCGACTTGGCACAGGCCAAATTACAACCTAAGCCCAAAGTTGTACCAAATATAAGGTGTGATGAGTGTGTCTTGCCGCGGGGGTTAGCTAAGCTCTCCTGCTTCTCGGCGCCCCAGGATGCAGTAAGAAGTGCATGATGACGTCATAGGTCAAAACGTGTAAATCGTGTCCAATCGATTCGATAGTGGTCTAGTTGTGTTCCTCGTCGAATTCTAAGACATTTTTACTCTGGGGCATTTTTCGGTCAAATTTCATCGAGAGCTGATAATCGATAAATTTGAAATTTTTTCCACTTTTTATTTTTTAAAGTATATTTACAGGTCCAACTACAGACTTTTTATTTGCTCAATAAATGCGTATTTGTATAACACACACGCAGTAAATAAATCGTAATTTATCTCGTCTACCAAGGAAGTTAAATCGGCCTAAAATCGTGCAAAAGTTTGACGAAAATGCATACAGTACCCTCGAACTAAATGCCGGCTCCGGTTTTGAACTTATGGTTCCGGCTCAATTTGAAACTTCAGTTTCAAGCTCTACTCACTTTACATGTAGACTAGTGCTAGGAACCTATGATGCGTGTCCTACCGTAACCTACCGTACCCCGGTTACAGTAATCTCGATTGGGCTTCGCGAGCTGTCTTTCTTGTTCTTTGTCCCTACGTGCATAGTTCATCGAGGAAATTTCTTTGGGTACCGTATCATAATCCTACCGTACCCCTACAGTAATTCTACCGTAACCTGGTGGATACAACGTTGATTACTCATGTTGTTTACTAGTGAAGAGCGCATCCTAGAATCACCGGGTTAGACAAAACTTCGATTACGGAGGTTGTTTAGTAAAAACGACACTATACGGTACCCAAAGAAATTTCCTCGATGAACTATGCATGTAGGGACAAAGAACAAGAAAGACAGCTCGCGAAGCCCAATCTAGATTACTGTAACCGGGGTACGGTAGGTTACGGTAGGACACGCATCATAGGTTCCTAACACTAGTCTACATGTAAAGTGAGTAGAGCTTGAAACTGACTCGAATCTAAATCCAGTCCGGGTCAGCCCCTCCCTAGAGCTTACCGTAATTTTTGGTAAGTGCCGGCTCTGAATTTTCTTTATTTCCCGGCTCTGCCTTATTTTTCCGATCGCGATCTGGTGTTTGCTCGAGTAGACAATTATTTAAATATATTTTAATTAATGTATTTTTATATAATTAATTTAATAAATACAATTGAATATTATTTTGCTTATTATTAACAACCAAATGATGGCACTATGGCACTGTCCAACGCTGCATAAAGGTATCATTATGGCACTGTCCAACGTTGCATTCTGCGCACAACGCCTCCCTAAGCTGCGCATGAGCCTAAGCCTAAGCAACCTAAGCATTTTTTAAAAGAAACATCGCCTGAATGCGTTCTGCAGTATGCTTCCCCGGTGACAAAAGCTGCGGCTTCTCGCGCAATTCCCATGCTATAGTCGTCACTATGTGTCTTCCAAAAAACCCGCTTAGGCTTAGGCAAAGAGCACCTGCTTAGGGAGAACTTAAATTTAAGTGAAAATAATAAAATAACAATAACAATACATTAAATAAAATGATTTAATAAAAAATATTTATAAAAATATCAATTAAAAATAATTATCTACTCGAGCTCCAGCAAACTCCCGATCGGGATCGGGAAAATACAGGAGAGCCGGGAAATAAAGAAAAAAACTAGCCGGTACTTGCCAAAAATTACGGTAAGCTCTAGGGAGGGGCTGACCCGGACTGGATTTAGATTCGAGTTTGAAACTGAAGTTTCAAATTGAGCCGGAACCATAAGTTCAAAACCGGAGCCGGCATTTAGTTCGAGGATACTGTATGCATTTTCGTCAAACTTTAGCACGATTTTAGGCAGATTTAACTTCCTTGGTAGACGAGATAAATTACGATTTATTTACTGCGTGTGTGTTATACAAATACGCATTTATTGAGCAAATAAAAAGTCTGTAGTTGGACCTGTAAATATACTTTAAAAAATAAAAAGTGGAAAAAATTTCAAATTTATCGATTATCAGCTCTCGATGAAATTTGACCGAAAAATGCCCCAGAGTAAAAATGTCTTAGAATTCGACGAGGAACACAACTAGACCACTATCGAATCGATTGGACACGATTTACACGTTTTGACCTATGACGTCATCATGCACTTCTTACTGCATCCTGGGGCGCCGAGAAGCAGGAGAGCTTAGCTAACCCCCGCGGCAAGACACACTCATCACACCCTATATTTGGTACAACTTTGGGCTTAGGTTGTAATTTGGCCTGTGCCAAGACTTGCCCGATCGAGTCAGATAGTGTCTTTTAAACGGCCCGCTGTTGCGGACAGGTCACGTAGCGGCCCGCTACGAGGGAGAGGGTAACGGCCCGTAATTACCGCTACGTCGGTGCATGTCTCCTCTCCCTCCGCCCCTTTCTAATCCCCCTCCCTCTAGTCTCTCTAACCCGGTGCGTCTAAACTGTAAAAATCCTTACAGTTGAAAAACTTTCAATTGTAAGGGCTCTTACAGTTGAAACTTCTTCAACTGTAAGCTTGCTCCACTTCTTTTGAAACATCTTCAACTGTAAGCCAACTAGGGGGTACGCCGCTTATGGATGAAGAAGTTCAAACGTAGCTTATCGAGCTAAACATTTTGCTAATGGAAAGCGTTCCATCAAACCGTCTTATATGCAGCAAGAGAGGGTAGATCAGAGGCCGGTTGTTCCTTTTATCATGTCCTCGCTAGTCGTGAATCAGCTCCAACTTTAATTTCAGAGAATAGAGACTGTAATGTTTCCGTTTCAAACTTTGTTCACAACATGCTTCAAACACTGCACAAAATATTCAATATTTATTATGATCATCGAGTAATTGGATGGGGCAGGGTGGGTAATGGAGGGGGTATATACAGGATCGATGGGGAGGGGTGTCTAAAAAAGAAACTGGATGTGGGAGGTGGGTGGTGGAGAGTGAGGTTGCTTGTTCGAGTTGACTTCATTTCGACTTGGTCGAATACAGGCCGGGGCATTCGGCACGCTCGAAATATATATATTGCATCTGGGGGGAGAGGAGGGGGAGTGCAGCTAGGCGCAGTGTCAGGGCACACTACCGTACGCAGCAATTATCGATTGATCGAGATACGGTAGCGTACCTGGGCTACGCCCATTCTTGGATCGGGTGCGAGATAGGGGGGTGGGGGGGGGACGATACAGTTTACAATAATAATAACTTAGCCACTTCTGAGTGTGCGATGCGGTGCCTACGGGCTAGATTCACAATCGGAGCTATAAACAGACCAAATAATAAGAGGAGAAATGACAATGAATATACGGATGATTGCAGTAGTTGACTGAGTGCAGGGGGAAGGAAGGGGGGCGTGAGATCTCAACCGAATAATCCTTGATATCGACCTTGAGGGGCGGGAATTTCCTGGTGGTGGAGAGGATTACGGTAGATCAGAGGAGGGTGGGAGTGCAGATAACAATAGAGATAAATGAGTGGGAATATACATAGTGGAACAATAAAAGAGATTATAGAGAGAAATAATGCCCAGTACTGAATGTAGGATGCACACATGCTTACACATCATTATAGCCAAATTGATAGGAGCGAATTGAGTTGGGGGGGGGGTGTTTCTACCGGATTGAGAGGTCACTCGGGTACGTGGGAGGGAAGTATTACGGTAATAGGAAGGGAGCAAGGAGAGGGGGGACGGGAGAGTATATTACGATGCACAGATCGATAATCAATAATAAACACAAAGGGGTAAAACATGGAAGAGGAAGGATCGAAAACATGGCAACAAAAGAGTGTTCCACACATACAGAGTAGTATTGCGAATTGAGACGAGACCTTCTCAACGGGGGGAATGAGAAGGGAGGTGGAGGAGACAGGATAATCAATAATGGTTTCGGTCGAGTAAGAGGTCGATCAGTGTACACGAATCGAAGGATAATGAGAGAGTAATCAATATATTATTATGAACGCTTCTGGATATTGGGAATAGGATGGATGAAGGGGTCGATAGGAGGGGGGGGGGGGTATACGAGACGACCGACTGCAATATCGCAAGGATTGTACGTGTATGAGAAACACAGGGGGAGCGCTTCTGTGCCTAGGCTAGTGTGAGACAATAGTCAAGTTTTGCGTGTGTTTTCGGAAACATCTTCGGAGGCTATATAACATACAGTGAAAAACGAAGAGGGAACGAATGGGCGAATAACATCCATAAGGAGCCCCAGTTACAATGGTGTCGCGAGATCGCTGGTCGGAGATCACGAGATCAGAGATCAAAGTAGGCGTGGGTTTAGGGCACGACGGGCTTGCAGATGGCGTACTCGACGGTCGTCTGATCGCCGGCTGCAGCTGCCGCTGCTGCAGCGGCTGCAGATTCCCTTGAGGCGGAGGAGGCGAAGAGGATGCCCGACTTGGAGCGACCACGCGAGACGTCATGCGAAGCTGCTGCGGGCGCGCCGGCACCGTTCAGCTGCAAAAAACAAATCAGTTAGCGGTTGGCCTCGGATGTGTCGCTACCGTACCTGCAGGAAGGCGTAGTTGAGGGCTGCCGGGTCGCCGTGCGCCGCCGCGTCCTGATCCTTGAGCACGGGCACCGAGCTGCGCTTGGACAGACTACCAGAGGAGGAGGCAGTGGCAGTGGCAGTGGCAGCGGCGAGCAGTTGAGGACCCTCCGATTCTGAAATGATAAAAGGGTTCCGATTCTGAAATGATAAAAGTGTTCACCCAACACTGTCGAAACGAAGAGAATTTTGAGAAATATCGTACACTGAAGAATAATGGAGCGTTATAACGTTTTTTTCCCGCAATTGTTATCTAAAACGTCGCATCACCGATTGAGATTATTGGGAGGAACAAACTGACGAGTGGACATCTTCTGCCGCACGGGCTGCTGCTCCTTCTCCTTCTCCCTCTCCTTCTGCAGCACATCCCGGTTCTCTCGGTCGGATCGGTCGGACGACGAGGCGACCGACTGCAGAGTGGCTGCAGAGTCGACGCGTCGAGTGGACGAGACTGCAGGCGACGTCGAGCGACTCTGCAAAGAAAGATCCCTTACTTTACATTACCATTCTCCGCAAATTAAAAGCTTCCAAACGCGATATCAGCGTAGAAATTCTAATACAAATTGTCCTCACCCTGCTGTTGCTGTGTCTGCTGTCCGCGGGTTGCAACTGGGCTGCTGCAGCAGCTGCAGCTTCAGGAATAGCCTCGACGACAGCGTCGGTCGTCTGCTGCTTGCTGACGTCCATCTCCGCGTAGTCGTCGTCCTCCACCTCCGCTAACCGTTGCGACACCTCCGCCACCGTCGTCGAGCTCTCGTCGCTGAAATAGAAGGTTTTAAATTCCATTAAAAATAATTGACTCCGTTAGAATCACTCATTTTTCGGTGTATAAATTTCTACAACACTTTGAGCAAGAATAGTAAGCAGTTATTACACCGAGAATGATTTCATCACTCGGCGGAAGGAGATTGATGGCAACTGACATGGAGCTGGCTCTGCTGCTCCTTCCACTCGTCATCTCCTCAATCGTCTCAAAGTACTGCGAACTGCGCGCCTCGTGCGACTGACAAATACATTTATTATTATTACAAATACAAATCAGTTTGCAATCACATGAATAAAAGTCAGTTAACAACAGAGGTGTGCAAAAGTTTCTCGATCTCTCATTTCACAATGTTCTCTCGCCGGTTAGAAAGAGCGAGAGAGTATGGAGAAATGAGAGGTCGCAATGCGCTCACCTTGCCCATCACATCCTGTACTCCACCGTTCACCGAGTACTGCACGGCGGGCGGAGGGGGAGGGACCACCGTCGACGATGATGACGTCAGTTGCTCACGAGCGGCTACGACGTGGTCGGGCGAGTGGTGCGACTGCTGCTGCAATTTCGATTATACGACAACTTACATGCTGCTGATAGTGTTCATGTAATGTATTGCATACACCATCATTACTCAATTTGATAACAATGAAATTAGTTAAGATAACTCACATGATGGTGATGGTACCCATACGATGCCCGCTCGGAGGGCTGCGGCGCCTCCGTCAGCACGTACTCCGACGTGTCCACTTGCACGGGAGCAGTCTCCGATGCTGGAATATAGTCAGTTGTCGATGGAACAGGGATCGATTGATCGATATCGCTACCGTACTACTCACCGTCGATACTCAGCTGCTTGGCCTTCTGGAGCAGGATCTGCGACGGCGTCAGCCCGTTCTCGTCCTCGTGTCTCTGAAGATTTTGATTATTTCCAATTCCACCAATTTTTTTCTCAAATCGAAGCATTTTTGCATCGCGTGTGCCAATTCGACGTATCACAAAGTGTGCCACTCACATATTCGTCGGCCCTCTTCAGTTGACATCCGAAGCTGCTCGTACGACTGCGCGACGGCGAGTCCACACTGCCCATGCTGTCACTGCCGCATCTTCATTAGATATAAATATTTACAGGTCAGAGATCGAATACTTAGATCGAATACTTAAAATATTCAAAATGTTAGTTGCATTGCGAAATTAGTGCTTAAAGTTGCGTAAATTTTAGTTGCTTATTCGCCGTTTCGCACTGTATTCGACCCTCTGCACACTGTATTGCCCAAGTCAGAGATCAAATGCTACTCTTTTTCTCCTACTCACTTTATCTCACAATTCATACTCTTTCAGCACATAATCTATGGGTTATTTGATCTCTGGCCTGGGTTCTATAATGGATAAAGTCTTCTCTCTCTCTCACCTTCCGCCCAATCCGTGTCGTCCAGGCTGTGGTTCTCCACCAAAGTCCAACTCCATCAGATGGTCTGAGCTTACCTCGATAGGACCAGATCGTTTAGAGTATGGCGTCGAACGACCGGAACCGAAACTGCCCGATCTGCACGATACAATAATAACAATGATAAATAATAATAACAATAATAATAATAATAAATCTATGGTCTGTCTTTCTCACCTCACCACACACTCTCTCTCTCTCGGTTCTCTGACCGACGAATGATAAGGCAAAATGCGACGAGATAAGAGCAATGCTCACCTATTCCTGGGGTCGTCCACAAAGGAGTGCTGATTGAATCCGGCAATGTGATTGGATGAGACGGACGACGGTTGCTGTCCTCCTCCTCCTCCGCCCACTCCCGATGACACCGTCGATGAGGCCAGTGAGGCGCCTGGAGCTGCACAATGCCAGTCATAAGGGAAAATGCCATGCGACAACAAACGGCTTCGAAACCCCAGTTATGCTTTCATATTTTATGTAGAATTTGGCCAATTTAACGCTACCGTACACTGCACCACACTCTCTCGAGCATTACTGTATCCGGCAGATATCCAATCCGTGCTACTTACCGGATGCGGAGGTAGGCGCGTGGCGCGCGCGAGAGGACACCTTGCGGAAGGGACGGCTGAGATTCCTGAACAAGGCAAAGTTTTCAGTTGAAACACCAAGATGACGTCATATAATGAACTTCTGAAAAGACTCGTCAAGTTCATATACAGTGTATGAAAATAGTAAGGATCCAGATTCGGTATCGACGAAATTCGTCATAGCCCGTAGTACACGAAAACCGTACGCAAAGAAGCTCTTGCTTCCGAGGGAGAACGCGCGCTTTCGATCCGCTTCCTTGGCCGCATTCGAGCTGCTGCTGGCTGCAGCATCCGCCCCGTTGGTTGCAGCGATGCCCTCCGATGACAGCTCTGAACGAAATACCATGTATAATTTAAAAAAAAAAAACATAATTTTTTGACCGCTCTGCGCACACAATAGATATAGAATGACGTGATCACTATTTGAACAAAACGCACTCTTCGGCTCGAGTACGCCACTTCTGATCGGGTCACCGGGCCGCTGGAACGACGGATGACCGGGTCCGAACGAGTACGTCCTGCAACTCTCTTATTTAGATTAAACAATATTATTTACAATTTAAATAATAAAAATAACAAGTCAACGTAAATAATAACAATAACAAATCAACGTAAATAATAACAATAACAAGTCAATCCCCCTCACCTAAACTGCTCCTTGGGCAGTGCTTCGGGAGTGGCGACGGTCGAGTGATGACCTCCCTTCGCCTGTCGTTCCGCAATTGACGAGTAGCACGAGTCGGAGGAGGACACGAACGATCGGGGAGGAGGAGGGTGATCACGGTGGTGGGAGAAGGTTGACACTGAATATATGGCTTATTCATCATCACCATCGTCTTATCTTATCCAGGACATCCATTCATTTCAATACAGTCAATTTATTTCACGAAAATTAAGTTCAACGATACACGACCACAAAAATTACAGCATGTATCAAAAGTCATGAATAGAATTACCAATACAAAACTTGAAACCCTACTGTACTTTTTTCGAATATATCGCCCAATCAAACTCACGCGGTACACTCAGACTACTGCCCTCTCCGTTCCAGTTCACCGAATCCATGTGTGCGTAGTCCAGCTCGGCCGAGATCGACTCTCCGCCTGAAATGTCTGTGGGGCCGGTCCGGTGGCGAGGCCGGGCGGTACGGGGCCAGGAGATGGGGGGGGGGGGGTACGGTACCCCGATCGATCAACAATCCCTCCCTCCTACCGTACCTGTGCTCGTGTTGGTTCCCGCCGAGATAACGTCCGCATCCGCGTCGTCCTCCGAGGACGAGAGATGGTCCGCCTCAATATTATTATTATTGTTGTTTATTATTTCATTCTGACTAAATTCCCATAGCGAGTGTTCATGAAAAAAGTGGTTGAAAATCGTCAATTTTTGGGATGAAAATGGGTTGGAAATCAAAGTTTATAGTGTTGAAAAAGGATTGGAATTCGGCAAAATTGATTATGAGAATGGTGGGTGAGTAGGGGGAGGGAAGTCCATCTCATATTTCTACCTTGCTCTTGAGGGACAGGGGCTCGTAGGGTCGCGGCGTCTGCTGGACGAGACTCAGATTGCGGATCGTCTTCGGCGAGTGCGGGCGACTGTTCACGCCCATTCTGCAAACACGGGCACTTGTTTATAATTCATCCCCTTCAGAATACGGTGTCGTTAATAGGGCTGTCCGGGTGAAGAATCCGTCTCTTCATTCCACGTTCTCTATCGCAACTCTGACCGAAGACGAGGAATGAAGAGACCTTCACCCTGACAGCCCTACTCGTTAAGGGTTCGAGTGAAAGACTCACTTGAGCGTGCCGCCAGAGTCCTCCGTCTCTCCGTAGCACCTGTAAGCAACGAGCACTTTAGAACGATACACACTTGTGATTAATTAGGCCAAACTATACCCATTAATTGTAAGTGAACCCTTCTTGGATCGCAGAGTACAACAGAAGGATTTTTCAGCAACATTTCAGCTGTATTTTTTATTTGGTTCCGACTGATATTGAAATGGACTGAAGTATCGAACCTGAGCGTGCCCCCGCTGTCCTCCGTCTCGTCCGTCGAGCTTCTCGTCGTCGACGGCGACACCGCACGACAGCCCTGGAATGCTCTTTGTTTAGTCAAAACAATAATAACGTTGGTCAAAACAATAACATCAAAACAACAACAACAATACCTGCATCTCTCCCCGCATCATCTGCTCCCACTCCTTCTTCCTCGTTTCATTGGGGTCCATCTGCTGGTACGTGCCCGCCTCCTCCTTGATCGTCTCCGATTGACGGCGACTGAATAAATTATATATTTTAAATTTTTAGCAATATTATTTGAGAAAATTCGAATTCGTTACAAACATTCACATGACAATTCAACATGTTTTTGCTCGATGTTTATATGCAGGTGTGTTCGAATTAGCAAGGCCAGCCACAAGTCATACAATAACACATTGAATGTTTGATATTTCATAGTCGTTTTTGTTACTTCATGGACTGAAATATTATCGTTCATCCTAGTAACAAATTGTCCACATTTCTAGTATATTCAGTAACAATGCTCGCCCCACTCACATAGGGAATACACTCGTGTGTGTGACCAGTTTGTTCTTCGTGTCTCCGGGTGCAGCGAACGAATGACGCAGACCGGGCACCGGAAGGGTCGTGTTTCCAGAGGATGAGGAGGCTTGCGACGTCGATGGACCTACAAGAGCACCAATCGATAATCTACCGTAGCTCCTCGCATCGACATGTCAGATAAATCGTGTACTCTCTCAAATCCTTAAGAAGACGAAAAATACGATTTGCTTCTCTTCAAGTAGGTTATCATCGGGAGTTTTGCATCTGACCCAGTGCCAATGGCTACCGTACCTCCCAGCTTGGTTGGTGGGGTCCGATGGCTGCCCGTCGTGCACGCTACCGTACCCGTCGACGGCTTGCGCAGCAGGTTGGCCAGCGGCGAATTCGTGTTACGCCTACAATTTGAGTAATTCATTTTCATTCTAAAAATAGACAAAATTGTAATCTGAATATAATCAGTGATATTATTCAACAAATTCGCTAGTAGACGGTAGACACAAGAGCATAGACAAGGATCGAGGGAGGGGCGATACCAAGGCAACGTAGAAGACAAGCGGGTGTTGATCAATGCAGGGAGGGGAAGGAGGGATGAGCAGGGTCTAGTTAGATGCAAGCTTTACTGAGGATTGGGCTTCAAGGCATACGGTAGGGAGAGGCATTCACACAAGCTTTTTAAAAATGTTAATAGTCTTACGGTAATTTCTACGCCAATGGTGATCATAAATGTAACGAACTCCTCATTTCTTGCGGGAGTGAAAACGGGGATTTGAAAACCGCTGAGCTACAGTATACCTTCCAGTATCGAGTAGACTGCCTTGCGGCTTGGAGGGCGGCGTGTGGATGGTGATGGATCCCCGGTGCTGTTGACTCCGCTGTTCCTCCTCGAATGACTCGACGAGGGCCTTCGACTCGCGCAGCTGCGACCGTCGTTCCCTTGCCGCTTCTGATCCGCCAGGTGATGAATTCGGCCCGCCCCTGTTACACCATCATCTCACCCCCTCCATACTTAAACGGTAATGACACGATTTGGAACCCTGCGTTTACGCAACCTCCAATCAAACGGTTCAACATTCGTAAACTGCGGGTTCCAAAACGTCTTTCCGTAGTAGCCGTATCCCTATTCGGTGACCATGCAAGTAACAAGCAAACAAGGAGAAAAATAGGAGAAGGCCACAGTCATTCAACCAATCAATAGAGATACAGATCAAGTCGTCATGTTAGAAGGAGGGAAAGATGAAGATGGGTTAGGAGGAGCAAGGAATGGGCTCAAATCAGGAGGGGAAGATAGTGCGAAGAGGAGATGCGAGCGGGGAGGACTTTTGCATTCATTGCCAGGACCAGGTGGATAGGAAGGAAAGGAGGAGGAAGGAAGCGAGTAGCATCACAGGAGAGAAGGTTCACAACAAAACGGAGAAAAAGGAGAAAAGTAGTACAGAAAACATTGACGAATACATGTATTTAAGTGTAAGTACTAACGCAATGATCTCGCTCGCCAGTCGCTGTCGATGAGGCTGCGTGTGCGATCGCTCGCGATGACTGCGACCCGTGGGTACGGTAGGCAGCTGTGGCACCTGCTGCGGGCTGCAAGTAAGTGATTTTTGTATATTTAAATATTCGAAAACACGCGGCTCTCCATTTCGCACACAATCTCGTCGGTCAGAAGGAACGACGAGAGAGCAGGCGAAATGGAGAGAGCGGACTCTTACCCGTTGGTTATCTTCTTCTTCTTTTCCGATTCCCGCTCGATAATCTCGTTAAGCGTGTGGTGAATCGCCTCGGCCATCTAACAATAAGATCAGACACCATCAGGTAAATAATCAATAATCAATAGTCGTCTATCATATCTCCCAATCCATCGGCTACCGTAGTACCTGCTTGTTCTCACACTCTGCCCACATCTCGCATGCGCCCATGGGCGACCCGCGGCCCATCATCAGGATGAAGTAGTTGTCGCGGTAGCCAAAGTTGGGAATGAACTTGCGCTGAAAATCTTTTTTCTCAAAAATCCTATCGAAAACAGGCAAAAACGACTACTTTTTTAGTAACTATTGAAAATATTCACACAAAAAAAATGAAATTTTTTATTCAAATGTCATTTTCGAAACCCAAATGCCGCTCCTTACCTGAATTTCGAATGCGTGAATGGCCTTGAAGGGCGGGCTTCCGCCCGGCGGTAGGTCGTCCTCCTTCGCCGGCTCAATGTTCTTCAGACACAGATAGATAGTATGCGCGTAGAAGCAGATACGGCGCGAGCCTAAGAGAGCAGTAATCGATAAGCATCTACCGTATTCTTGAGGATAACGTACCCTGCATGCCTATAAACTATCTTAACCAGTAGGCAACTGTACTACCGTAACCTGCAGACTACTGAGCAACGCTCGTCTCTTCATTTTGTCTTATCTCTCGTCAGTCGGAGAAACGAGAGAGTAATGTGAATTGAGAGAGAAAGACTATCCATCATACTTCCACAATACCGTAACCCTCACCCGGCCTACCGTACCTTCAAGATGCGGATACTTCTCAATGATATTGGAGGGCGGGCTCTCCTCGCCCTTCTTGTGTGCCACCTTCTTCGGCGTGTCCACGATCACCACGTCGAACGCCGCTTCTGGAGAAATAAAAGATTAATTATGTAATTAATTATTGTTTATCATAATTAATTTTCGTAAACACTTCCTTGCTTTCAGAGTCAATCACTTAATTTCATCATCTATCGATTAATTATGCAAATATTTAATTAATTTTTTTTTAGATAATTTGCGTAATCACTGTCCCCTGTTCATTGCTTGACAATCATTATCGCTACGTAGCCGCTGCTACAAACCCCTCGACAACCGCAAATCCCTTGAAAAATAAGTACACGTCGATTGGGAGTAGTTTCGTCATTTTGTTTTCGTTCCAGAGGGGAGAGAGACTCTTTCAGAGCCCGTTTCCACACATATTTACTCACTCTCACACGAATCTCTCCACATCTTTCTGCTCCTTCCTCCTTCTCTTTCCTTCCTAGGCTACATTTCCGAGAGGGGTGGGGTCAGCCACAGCTAACACTACATTCGACGCGCCCTAGTCATCAATTGCGAAACGACGAGTTGTTTGCGCCGGTTTGTGAGAATATATTCTCGACAACATGTTTTCTTCTCCTTCATGGCCGGGTGGGTGCCACTTCGGTGCCAAACCAAACTATAGTCTGGAGACGACGAGGAGAACCAGCGGCAACTCTCACGCACCACACACACATAAACCCCACATACAAAACAAGTGCCCTGAATAGCTTCAGCGGCTCTCGAAAAATAGAATATTCAAGAAGCTGTTATTGTCTGTGAACGTGTTTTCGTACGGCTGTGGCTGAACGATCAAAGCATCAAGTGTGAGCTCTCGAGTACGGATCTCTTCATTCTACCATATTTCTCGATGATTGAACGATATAGCAGAATCGAAAAAGCCAGATTATTGCTTTGTTTTCGAAATGATCGCAGTTCGATGCGCCCACATCCGCTCCTCCTCACTCTCACTCCACTTCCTAACGACACTTTATTACCCTGTTTACATCCCATTTCGCCACCCCTCTTCATCCCCCTCCTCTGCCGAAGTAGTGGATGAGAGGCGAAAACGAAGCCAAGCAAAATAACAGAATACGACGAGTTTTCCCCGCACTGTTATTATGAGCGAAAAGCGTCTCATTAGAAATGGTCTGTCTGTGAGGAGTGGATATCTCGTCATAGTTCCCCCTCGGAGGGGATACAAAATTCGACGATTTGCTCGTAGGACAGAGAACACGTATGCGAATAATGATTGACAGATTAACACCGCTTGTTTGCTTGCTATCATTCCATCTCTCGTCCTTTCCACGAATCTTCGTCTCCATGTGCCTTCTCGCGTGATGATAACAGGCCGGTAGATAATAAGATGGGAAAATGATTATCCTCCCCTTTCCCCGTCTGTAGTCAACAACCATGACTTATCCCTACTTTGAGAATCCTCCTCTCATCTGTGAGCCCCTATGATAGACCAAGTCCGTGTGTGACTCATCCTCAGCGGATCAAGCAGCATAATCAAGATAAAACACACCTTTCAACAACTACAGTAATTCTACAGTCATTCATAAAACTGTAAGGAATGCGATTTTGCAAAACAACGGATAGCTTCCTGAGAAAACTTCGAAAACCGACCAAGTCGTTAAAAACAAGGTATATTTCCAAATAGCTCTTGAATTAGCCCAAATAGCTCACAAACCGGGGGGAGAATGTTTCGTACCATTTTCTGCCTACAGTAATCTACCGTAACCAACACGTACCGAAGAACTCTGTCGGACAGACGAATCGACCGAGGCGGACGGCACGCGCAGGAATGCACGTCTGCTTGATTGCCTCGTACCTGCAATCAGAGGGATACGGTATACGACTACCGCAATCAATCAATACTCCGAGGCTACCGTAATCGATCAATAATCCGACACTACAGTATTCAATCACTAATCCGTGACTACCGTAATCACTCAATAACTACCGTACCATTCCTTATTCGCCTCTTCACTTTCAAACTTGAGCAGCAGTGTCGTATCCGGCTGCATCACGCACACGCACTTTTGCAGCTTCGGATCGTGCTGTAAAGTTTAATTATTATTTAATGATTTACTTAATTATTTAATGTAACTGATGGTTTTTTTCAATATGAGACTCTATGATTTTTATTTGTTTAGTATTTTTAGAATAATGTTTCAAACACTTCATGTTTCATTCGTCCCTCGCATACCACGATTTATTTTTTCTTCATATTTTTCGATCTATATTATCGCGTTCCCATCCATATCATCAGTCGATTATCTGGGTGCATGTTTCCTTCCTTTGCTTTCCCATCATTCCTCAAATCCCCTTGTATACTGCTTGCTCTCCTCCTTCCCTCATCTGCACTCGTGATTGCTCAATCACTCTTCTTCTCACTCCGCTCTGTGTCACATACAATAACAACACAATCGACTTAATCCCTCTCGTCTCTTCACATCACATCTCTTTTCTCTGTTGTCTTCTCCGGGGAGGGGCCACACAAACAACATACGAAAAGTGACACCCACTTTGTTCTCAGATATCTGCTGCCTTGCAGCATTCCCTGCTAGGGATGTCTCTCGTCATATCCCCTGCACCCTCGCTCCCTCTGATCCGCTAGACAGGGGAGGAGGAGTGCAGAGTCGGATGTTTTCGCACTGCTGTTGCTCATTCCCTCCCATGCCAGCTGCTCCAACCATCGCAACATTAACATTTGAGTGATTGGGTACTACGTTTCAGAGGGGAAGAGCAGAAGGAGGAGGAGGGAGGGCAGAGGATCACGTATCTCTTTCCCCTCCTCTCCATTTTCTCTCCCTCTGCGAAATGACTCCCTCTATCCAAACAAATGGCTCACTTGCTGCTCACACTAGAGACACACGAAACCAGTGATCAACAATAACCCCGGAATAATACAGGGGGGGGGGGCGTGTGCTGATCAGACAACTCAAGCCGCCTCTCAGAACGGAGCTCGTGTGAGCATTCTCCACTGATCCCAATTCGGCGCCAGCCTCAACTCTTGGCGGGTATACGGTAATCCGTTCAGGGAGTGTCCCCCCGCACATGTGTTCCCTCTCATTCTCATTCATGCTCGTTCACGATGACACATCTCTCTCTCGTGTTTATGTCTCTGTTGCAGTACCTGACGGTGCCAGCCCCCCGGTCGAGGACACAAATCATCTCCTCCCCCCCCCCTTCTTTTACTGTGTCTCCGCATCTGTCCCTGACTGCCCCCTCCTCCTCCATCGTAACCTGCCGGATCAAACCAAAACAATTCTCGCGCTGTATTATTTTCCCTCTGTGATAGTGAAGTGAACTGTGTCCTTACTGGATGGGGGAGAGAGTCAATCGGAGAGAGAGATAGAGTAAACGATGAGGAGCGAGGGCAGGGAGGGTAGGTCAGACAGAGCCGAGCGATCGAGGGAAAATGCGAACATGAAAACAGCGGGAGCGGTGCCAGGCACACAGCGCACAGTGCACCTTACTCTCTCTCTCTTTCTCTCTCTCTCTTGTTATCTCATTCCGCCTCTCCGATCCTACCATATCGCCCTTGCCTCTCTCTCACCTGCTCGAGAGGGGATAAGGGGGAGAACAACCTTCCTTCCCTCTCTCTCTCTCTCTCTCTCTCTCTCGGAAATGAGAGTACCACAGGAATTCTCGCAACAACAGCTCCCTCTCCCTCTGCACAGGTGCATCCGCGCCTCTTGCAAGAGGAGCAGGAGGAGCGATCTTGCAAACTCCTGCTGACCTCAGAGGAGGCGGAGCCTACCGTAGCTCCCCGCTTGTCGTGCAACTATGGTTACAGTAGCTTGAGGATGGATCAACAAGTGGTCATCGGTCGCTACATTAGCAGCAGAGATAGAGACGAGTTGGGAAATGCCAACAACAGGCAAAGAGGCACAGCAATGTGGGTAAAAACAGACGAGCTTCGCACAGTATTTTCCCCCACTTTCTTGTATGTGTGCCTCCTTTTCCGCTTCTGCCGTAGAACTGCGGGGATCAAGCATCGGGCTTCCCTTCTCTTTCCTTCTTCCCGTTCACCATCAACAGAAAACAAACCCTCGAAAGTGCTCAAAACATGGCCAGGATCTCTCTCCGAATGAGCGCTCAGCACACGATCTGACACACAACAGCGACGTCATTGCCATTATCGGCGCAGAATCATCGCGTAGCAACCATCGCATCTTCCGTTTGATGAAGTGGTTGAAAAACAATGTGTTCTCCGCGTGACGGTCCCTGCACGACGACCACCCATTCTCAGCGACACCCGCACGATGTTATTATCACATCGACATCCCTCCTCTTCCCTTCACATCTTCTGAGAACTTCTAGTTCCTCCTCCTCTTCTCTCCCTCTAACCTCACCTCTCCCGACCTCACCTTCCAGGGAACGAAAACATCGGACTTCTTCCCCTTCGTCAAGGCTCTCTATCTCTTCGGAAGAAGAAGGGTAGAGGAGGGGGGAGAGGAGAAACATTCACCCCCCCCCCCTCTCCCTACCCTCTTTCTATTCCCGACGCTGTCGTCGTTGCTGGCTATGCGGCACAAGGGCGTAAACAAGTACGAGAGACCCGAGAGATCCTTTGCGTGTGTCTCTCTCGCGCTGTCCACGTCCCTCGTCCGCTCCTCCTACCTCTAACAAGCCCGGCCGATTGGTGCTTCTCTGAGCTCGCCCATCACCCTCGTCGTCTCGCGGCTCTCTCCGCTTCTCCGTCTCTCGACCCGCCCTCCGCTCGCTCCCTTCGCTCCTCTCTCACGAGAGTGTTTCGAATCAAAACAAAAACGTTTCACAAACAGCCGTGGGAGGACGGAGGAGAGAGAGGAAGGGGAGGGCGAGGGAATGTAGCCGTGGACGATTGGGAAAAACAGGAGGAGGAGGGTAGAGAAAGGGGTGGAGGGGAGAGAAACGGGAGCGAATCAGCATAATCATCCGCATCAATGAAGAGCACGGGGTCGGATGTCGGACTATACCCCCAATTTTGATCCGGGTTTGAAGCCTAAAACCCCGATTTCGGAAACAAAACCCGCGATTTTCAATATGTTTTAGTCGAACCCCCGATTTTGTCTAACTGTCCGAGAATGGCGCTCGTCACTGATCCGCATCAACTCTCGCTCGTTACCGTAATCCTTGGGGACTCCCAAGGGGCCTTCAACACTCTCAGCAGCCAATGAGCGAGTTCTTCCTTCTTTCTCAATCAAGGAAGTGATCTCCTCTCCTGATCAGAGGTCGACAGCAGGTGGATGAAGGAGAGAATGGAATGTGTTGTTTGCAAGGGAGGAATGAGATGGGTTGCGACCTATTAGCAGGTGGTTGTGTGGCGAGAAAGAATGGAATGAAAGGAGGAACGGGTAGTAGGGGGAGAGATGGGTGTGACCACCACATCTCCACACATCAACGAACATTCGTTAGCCCATCTCCCAATTCCTTGCACTTCATCCCCCCCCTCCCTCCTTGGCCTTGCAAGGTGCAGAGTAGAGTAGGATCATGTAAATGCTTTCTCTGTAGCTCTTCCCTGTCCCCCACATCTTCTTCTTCGATCCCTTCGTCCCCCCTGCTGTACTTCCCTTCCACTGGCCAGTGCCGGGACGCGGCACCATCCTCCGCTGTAGTAAAGTACACTTGTGAGTGAATGAGTGTTTGTGTGGTCGTATGATAGTTCGCCTCTCGTCCCTCCGTCCCATCTCTCGTCTCTCACCATCTTCTCCGTCCCTCTCCTCTTGCCCTCCTCCCAGTGTCCTTCCATCCCTCCTCCTCCTCCTCCTCCCCGTACCACTCGGTATCGCTGGCCGGGCCGACTGTCCTTTCCATAGCTGGGTGTGCTCTGTACTGGCCGGCCGCCCGCATAAACAACCTCGAAATTTTCCTGCACTCGCTTATTCGCTCCTCCTTTGCCTCCTCGCCCTGCTTCTCCAAAACTTGCCCCCATTTCGCACTAGCCAATTGCGGAGGCCAGGCTAGAGTCTAGGCTATAGAGAGGCAGAGGGGCTGTTTTGGCAACAAACCTTCGCTGCACTGCACCGTTATAGGATCCTCTGCTAGATCACAGCAATGAATTGTAATCAGAGCTCTCCGAGTGGCGGCTATCGAATCCCCACTTCTTCTCATTATCCCTCTCCAACGAATTCTATCGCATTTTATGAAGAAGGCCAGGGCAGATGGAGAAAAAAAGTAGGGGTAGGGCGGCGGAGCTCCAATAGATCTACTGCAGCACCCTCTTTCCCTGCCCCCCCCCCCTCCTCGCCGCCTCTAAACTCGTACTTAGCGCACTGAGGATTGGAGAGGAGATGGAGAGGAAGGGGCAGGCAGGGGAGGCAAGGCAAAAAAAGAGCTAGGTGGAATCAATTTAGTGCCTTCTTCCCTCCATCTCCAACCCCATCCCATCCATCCATCCATCCATCCATCTACCACCGAACTTCCCTCGTTCCCTTTCCCATGGTAGCGAACGAAAAAGAAGACGAGGAGGAGGAGGGAGGAAGGGGGGGGGAGGGGAGGATAGGAGGAGAGGTATACGGTGGCTGCTGCCATCTCGGGAGAGAGACCACACACACACACGATCAGACATCTCAACACCCAATGATCATCAGCGCTCAATGATATTTCTTTTCCCCGTCGGGGTGAAGCAAGCAAGTCGAAAATACGGAGTGTGAAGAAAAATGTCACCGCCCGGGGGAGTGGGAAGATAGGAGATAGAATGAGGGAAACAGTGCAGTATTATAATCGGTTGACGACAAGCATCAGCATGGACAGCTTTTACACGAGCAACACTTTCTCGACAAACAATGCTGAAGGAGGAGGAGGAAGATACTATCAGAATCATGATCACAGAACAGACCAAGAGCAGAGTAGAAAGAGAGCGGGGGAAGAAAAGCAAGGATCAAACGGTCGTTTAGTGGGTTTACGATCTCGCTTTTGTATGCTCTTTCAATCATCCATCATAACAGAAACGTATTTCGTTGAAACGAACATGGTTTTCTGACAAAAATACCGTAATCCTTGTAAGACCACAATCATTCATCATAACAGAAACATATTCCATCGAAGAAAACGTTTTTCTGGTCCCAAATACCGTAATCTTGGCAAGAAATGACGTACGTGATTATTGTGCACGTTGAAGGAGATGGCCAGATCAATCGTGTACTTGGACGGCTTCCGCCTGTTGTACGCCTGCAATGCTTGTTATTATTTTGATTGTTGTTGTTCTTATTGTTTTGACCCCCTTAAAAACGCCAAAACAATGTACCTTCTCATTCTCGTATATCTCGATGGCTCGCTCCGCCAGCACAACGTACATCGACTTGCCCTTGCCTTTCTGGAATAATAATTCGAATTTGTGTAATCTTTAATCGTTTGCGTAATCGCTCGTATTTTTTCCAATTCCTCACAGGGACTCACTTCCTCTTTCAAAGACCACAAATGTCATCATTTTGTTACCGTAATCCCAGGGTATAATGGGTATTTGATAGCCCTCCCTCCATCCAATTCCCGCACTGCTCATTTTCCTCTACTCTCTCGTGATCCCCTCTCACGCGCGCACTTTCGCATACACAAAAACACGTGGCTGGGGCTCTGGCAGTAGACGGCGAGATACAATAGTCTAGCCCCCACTCCCTGAGCCCCGCTACTACTACCCTTTCTTCTCCCCACACTACTTCCACACTACTTTCTTTCAGACAAAGGCAGTAGATCATAGTTAATAGGCTAAAAAACGGGAGGTGAAGATGGGTATCTACTTTAAGCCACATCACTCACTGCCCACTTCCAACAACTACGGTGGAGAGGGCAGGCCAGTGAGACCACCACCCTCCTAGGCTGGAGACTCTACTGTACCTCAGGGGTGCGTTGCCACCCTGGATCCCCTTCCATGATTCCGAAGGTTCACTTCCGGAAAGCTCCTTTGAGCATCCTTGACATACCTTGCGCCAATTTTTTTAGCGAGTCATCTCTATTGCCAATTATATGGACATGTACTTCATATCCTCTTACGTAACTTCGGAGGCGGATCACTACGGTAAAGAGGTCGCATGATCATTTCGTCATGTCTCGAAATGTTAAGATCCCTCTCAAGAATAACACAAGTTGATCTGATAACATGCGTCAACCTTTGTTCCCCTTCGACCCCCTCGGTCACGCAATCTCTGTCTATCAGTCTATATAAGGGGGACTGAGATAGGGGAAGGGAGGAAGGAGGGAGAGATACCGTATGCTCACAAACTTTGTGCGACTCTACGCCATCAGTCATCATAAACAAGTCGAAGAGGGGAAGGGAGCCGATTGAGTGAGAAGATTCTAGGTAATCATATTCGTTTCTAGAGTTTGTGATCGAAAGAAGAAGAAGAAGGCTCACAAACACGTCTAGTTAGGTGCTATCAAGCCGGCGTTTCAGAGAAGCGAAAGAAATGAAGGAAGGAAAGGAGAGGAGGGGGTGATATCACACTATGGTGCCAGAGGGTCGAGCAAAACATTTGAGAAGCCGATGCGGTGTGAGTTGTGAGCAATATGTGTGATGATCGGCTCGATTGTTCGGTCAGAGGGCGGCGAGAGAGCATGGTAAATGGTGAGAGTGTCCGATCGGCTGCAGCCCGGGGGCGATCCACTCTTATCGCTCTTTTTCATCAACAACGAAGGAGAGGAAGGGGCAGAGTGCTTTGCGAGGATACGGAGGAAGGAAGGGGCAGGGATTGTGTTATGTTATGCTATGCAGCAGCTTCCTGCATTATCCTCGCTATATTCCAATTCCCTTTGCTATCAGTATCTAGCCATCTCTGGTCTCTTGATACACCCCTCCCCCTCGAGTGATTGCCATTCTACACCCTCTGATCTATCGCTTCACAACACACTCTAAACCCATCGTAACGACTTCAAACCGCGCGCGGTGCAGGAGGAGACAAACACATTCGTCATCATTATGTGCCATCACTGCAGCAGCCCCAGATGTCTAGATTAGGCCAATCAATGCCTTCTTTCTACGCTACCGTATGCCCGTCCGCCTAGCGTTACCGTATCAAACCGCAGTCTCATGATACGGTAAGACGCGCGCATGACCGACAGTCACAAGTGAGAGCATGATCGCTTATCTGTGTCCCGGCCAGTCAACAACAGATCTCAAGAGTAGAGCAGAGGGCGAGAGAGTGCGGGATTGGGAGAGAGCGCAGAGGCACAAAGATGAGCAAAACAACAAAGGAATGGGGAAAAGTGACTCACAAAGGGAGTGAAGCCTCCCTGCATCCATCCAGATCGGATCACCCCTTTCTGCAATTGAATTAATTATTTTTTTTTACTAATTATCGCTCAAAAACACGTCATTTTCGTTGTTTTTGGGCCCAAAATCGGTCTAAATAGCGCACCTTTTCCTCCTCGAAGACGCCGGACGCCGAGTTGGTCATCGACTCGCGCGATCGTCCGAGGGACGACGACGACATCTCACGTAGAGAGGGACAACTTTGAGGTATAATAGATCTCAGCCAATCACCGAGGCGACCATTCAACGTCGTCTGCAATTGCGCACACTAATTGTAAATAAAACAATAACAACTAAAATCACATATCAAAAATAACAAGAGGAGCGAAGGATCGAAGACTGCAATTGAAGGTTGTTTTTTTAATGCAAAGGTGTAAATACGTCGTACAGAGATTGCGTCACTAACTAATGCAATAACAACTAAGATAATATCAATAAGAGCGATGGAACAAGGAGGCTACGCTCGCGCTGAAAAACAGAGGGGGTGCGAAGCCAGGCAGGAGGAGGGGCAGCGATATTAGGTGAGCCTTGAGGGTTTTCGCGCGGGGGGGGGGGACGAAGAAGAGAAATACATGGAAAACAAACGAGATGGTGAGTGAATCGATTGATGAGGTGAGGTGAGAAAACAGCCTCGACTTCTGTATATTCTACATCTGTGATAGAGTGAGAGCAGAGAGATAGCGAGGGGCGAGGGGCGAGGGAGGGGAGAGAGAGAAACGTACAGGATAACAAACAAGCTCGCATACAACCCCTTCTCCGCCCCAGACTCCTCCCATCATTTTCCTATAAAGTCTCTCCACACCCTCCCCCTATCTCTGCCTTTCTCTCTCTCCCTTCTACACACTGCACTCTTGAAACAAACAACTCTCCAGCGAGGGGAGGGCTGAGGAGGAGGAGGAGGAGGAGGAGGGGGAGGGCGGTTGAAACGTTGCAAAACACTTCTTTAATTATAATGGGGTGACGGTGGGGGAGAGCTGCTTCCTCGATCGAGAGAGGGGTAATATCTCTCTCCACTTTCGCACGTATGAATGCAACTAATCAAGCACAGCACGGGGAGTTACCGAGAGAAGAAGATGATGAAGAAGAAAAAGGTGTGTGATATGTGATTGTTAAAATGATTAGGGAAGAGAGGCAGAGAATGATCGAGGGACAGCAAGTCGCGATTGGAAAAAAGAGGAGAGAAAGAAAAAGAGAGCGAGTGGAGAGCGAGACAAACATCCTCCAATGAAGAGAAAGAGAGTGCTAGAGAGAGAGAGACAGGGAGAGACAAGGTGAATAACAACTCTCAGGTTGAATGGGTGACATCTCCTATGGAATCGTTGCCTAAATCATTGCGTTCTTTTCTAAACGTGATGATATCATCGCATGTTTACAACGGATTTGGCGGTAAGCCGAGATTAAAAGTGAGCTCCCTCTCCGTCTCTTCCCATTCCTAATTTCATATTCAACTAGATTCTTAGGATGATTCCGAGAATCGAAACATTGGTGAGAAACCGAGCAAAACAGGAATTTAATAAGAGAATGAATAACAAGGATTAAGGGGCTTCATCAAATAGGAAAGGAAGGGAACCTTAAGGAGGGGAGAAAAGTTGAAAATGAGGACGAACTGCACAGGAAATGAGAAGAGAGAGATAGGGAGGGAAAGATGGGAGAGGGGTTGCGAACGATTCGTTGACTTAAGCAGGGGAAGTCTCGCAAAAAGGACGACGACGACGTTTATAACGGTAAACGACGGCAAACAGACCAGAAAAGAGGAGTGGTGAGAAGAGCAGAGATATGATCAAGAGAGAGAATATATATATGTATGGCTGAATAATACGAGTCAATCGACAAGTCGCGTATAGTGAAGGGGGGGGGGAGAAGAAGGGGAAAGCGAGGAAGAGGAGAGATTGGGGAAGAGGGACAATGCTGAGTGGGGAGAGCGGCGAGAGAGGGTGAGAGAGAGAGAGTGAGAGAGAGAGAGAGCGGACTAAAGGACACAAACAAGTGGTAGGGGGAAGAGGAGGAGGGTACAGAGTAAAATGGGGCGGGAAGAAGGGAGCTATTAGGTGATAAGGGAAGAGGTTCCATAACAAGAGTGGATGACATTTATGGAGGCGGGCGCAGTGGGGGAAGGCGCATGAATGCAGACAAACAAGTCGGAAAAGAGAGCGAGAGAGAAGCGAAACATAGCAACAGCCGAATGACGTAGCCGCACAAACAGCTTCGATACACGAGAGAGAGCTCTTACGCATATGAGCAAACAGGATAACAATATATCTGTCGATTTATGCAAATGAAATACTGAAATAATTGCACAACATGACGAAAACAGGTGAGTGAAGTGCATCAAAGGTCAAATCGCGTAAACAACCCATTTTATCGGACCACATTCGATCAACAATAGTGAATCGATGAAAAACCGATACACCGAACGCATTAGTAGCGCATAACAAGAGAAACACGTGATAAAAACATGCGAACTAACAGAAAAAAAGTGGAGGTCCATGGGCCATGGTCGGAACTAAAATTTGAGATTACAGTAATCAAATATTTCAGTGTGTCACACAACGTATCCGTTCCCGGCTTCCATTTTATTTTTTTCCTTAAATATTTTATTTATCCATTTTTATTTATTTCTTACATCATCAATTTAAATTCAAAAAAATCAAATGATCATCGGGAAGGCGTAACCAATATATTATTGTTCAAGCTAACACTGGAAACTCTCCCGGAAGCGTTTGGCATTAACTTTGCAATTAAAATGCTGCAATATAACATATTTGATTATTACTTGAACTAGTCGAACCTTTTCATGTCTCCGGACATGACCACAAAACATATGGGGTAAATAGCGGCAATGGATAGGTTCAGCAGGTTTTCAGCGTAAGCGATGGTGGCAAATCCAGTTTCTCCCGGATTTATGAAAGAGAGGATGAACACAGAAGCCATTGAACACTGAAGATAAAAAATAATTAATATTTTTCGATCGCACAAATTATCTACAGCGTAAAGGATGAAAACAATGGCGCTTTGTCTCAGTAGCTTCATTTGAACCGTGGATTTGTTCGTAGGTCTGTCTCTGTTCGACAACTTCCGCTTTTCCCTTCTATAATGCTACTAATTTTACGCTGCTCACGTGTCGACGTGGAACATCTTGAAATTATACCTCAAGAAAACGAAGATTAGCAGATACAGAATAAATACAATGATCGCGCATGCGTAAGTGAGATAAATGAGACAACTCAGAAGAGTGTTGATCCAAAGGATTTCTACAGAGCATTTGTTGTAGTAGAGCTTGATCTGTAATTTATGTTTTTAAAGTATACCTGCTTCAACTGGTCATTACATACCGAATCATTGTATGTATAGTAGCAGTCACATAAGTAGAACAGAAGAGGGATAACACCAGATGAGATCCAAGCAGTAACACAGAATAAAGCTGTTCGAACACTGATAAACAAATGTCTTCATCTTTATTCGTTTTTGTGTATACCCAGGAGATTGAAATTCTTTTGCATCGGCCGGCCTCGCAACGGTTAAATATCGATTGACTGCGATAACCACGGAAAAGAAAAGAACTCCTGAACGTCATCAATTCTACCAATTCGAAGATCAGCAAGATACCATAGTCTGCGAGAATGGAGACATTGAAAATGGCTTGCTCGTACTTTGTTGGGAAGATCCCGAATGCCTGTTAAATTTTACTAGGTTTCGCTAATCGAGTTGATTTTAAAAAATAGAGACCCAAGCTATGCATTATTTTCAAAGAGCATAAAAAATGATAATTCGTACGTTCCCGTCGCCGAAGTTCCCAAAAAAGAAAAATATTGAAAAACCACTGCCATCATCTAATGGCAGGTGCAAGTATCGAACTTTCTCTCCACACAGACATACTATCTCGACGACCATTGAGTTCAATGACTTTTAAGTGTCCTTCCATAACAGTCAACCCCTCGAATGCTACCGAACCGGTCACTTAAGATAACATCTAAGAGACAACACTTTCGAAAACTTCCTAGTTTCATACGCTTTTCGCGTTTACTCTGAGGGACTAATTGAAGCTGTCTAACGTGAAAAAAATTCTTGATGAGAATTGTTTCAATCCAGAAAACGGTGCGATCCGTCCCTAATTCAAATTTTTCTCTTACATATTTGGACGACGGCGGTCCTTCTTCATTTCTGATCACATAATATGGAATAATGAATCCAATCTCAACTATGGCTTTGAGAGACGTGAACACTACAAGATTGGCCACAACGATGTAGAAGTGGTTCTTCAAACATATTGATCTTTGATCTTTGATATTTATTGCAATCACTTCACCTTCATTAGTCTCTTCCATCCCGCGATTAGAATGACAATCACGAGAATATTCGAAATGGCAACGATAAATCCGAATAGGGCCTCGACAATAAGCAGATACGTGTGTTTTCCAGTTTCCCTAAACATTTATTTCAGTATGCTGAACCCGTACCTACCAAATTATTTTGCATTTTCCCGAAAATCCCCGGGGAAGCACTTGATCTATGTACATACGATACCTCAAAATTTCGCCTCTCAAAGCTCCATTTTGATCACTTCCCCCAAAATGACAACTCATTTACCTTATTGGCCCGTTCAGTCCAGTGTTTACTCCTCCAGTAATGTTACCAGCTTAAAAGTAAATTTACTTGGTCCAGAAATAAGTAAAATGTCTAAAAATAAATAATGTTATACAAACAACTTACGTAATTGCGTGAAAACCATATCGAACGAGAAGGTTCCTACTGAATAGAGAAAGACGAGGTTGAACATTTTCACCTGTCTTCGAAAAGGTTTCGATGATTTGGTGAAACGTAGCAATAACACGTGATTCGTAAAGTTAGTTTATTAAAATTGTTCAAAACTTTTACGGAGCGCAATCAAGCATTTCAGTCGACGGGATGTTCAATAATTTGGTTTGGTTCAAGCAGACTGTGAGTATCTATTTTGCAACTGTGGGTCATTTTGCAGTTGTAGCCCTTAGTTGAGAAAATATCTTGCAGGTTCACCAGTGAAAATTCATATTTTTGAATATTCGACTGGTTGATAATTCGTTTCTTCTCCAATCGTCGGAAGTCATCTTCGCATTTCGATTCCTCAGAGAATTGAAGAATGAAATGATGATTCTTCAAAACCAATTCTTGAATTTTTTGAGCCGATTATGATTCTACTCAACGAGTCTAGGATAGAGATGAGAATGGAAGAGCAAAAGGAAGAGAAACAAAAAAAAACCCGATTCCCCCTCTTTCGCGAAGAATCGAATGATTCCTCAAGAAAAGAGTTGAAGAATCCAGGATTCTTCGATTTTTAGGGCCATTTTTGCATCGAAAGGAAGTCCAACTTTCAAATTTTTGATTTTTAATCAAAAGAGCCGGAAACTTCACGCCTTGGTAAATCAGAAATTACAATCCCGTAAGCCGTCGCTCACTGTCAAAATCACAGACACGGGGGAGAAGATAAGGTTAAATCGAAATATTTTGATGAAAGGGGACATGAAAACCTTTTTAGTGATTAGTTTTTGCTTGATACGTGACAAACAGATGGCTATTGAAAATGATAATGTTCCAGAAGAGTACATGATTTTCTAAAAATTGAGCTTGACATATGGTATTTTAACAGTGTTAACAGTGTTTCAAACCAACATTTTGATTTTGAAGGAAGTTATGGTTCGAAGAATCCCGGATTTTAAGAATCGCACATTCTCAAAATTTTTGGGGTGTGCCAAAATGCTCGATTTTTACCGAGCCGGTCTCTTAATATTTATGCACAATTGGACCGAACGTCTCAATCATCAATGCACAAGTCTGCATTTTCAAGTTCTGTATTTTGCAGTCGGGCCTAGCTCGAAACTATACAAATTTAATAAAATGCAGGATGCCATTTAAAAGAATGAAGAACGACTCCATAGAGAAAATGTCCGAGTGGATAAAGAAGAACGTTGGAGTTGTCGAATTGTATATTTTTTTCTAAACAAAATATCAGGCTGCATTGATCAAGATTTTTTAATTAACATATTCCTGTGAACTGTAGCAGTTTCGACGACCATATTTTGACGAATCTCGCCTCGACTGTCGTTCCAATTCTCAGCGATTGAATCGTCGTGAAAGGAAATTAGAGATCTCTCGCTTCACCGTCGAGTTTGTACCGCATTCTTGTGGTCGATAAATGCGATGCTGACTGGGAGAAAAGGCGATGATCTGGGATTAGAAAGGGAGTGACAGAAGAGATTGAGCTAAGGATAACGAGTTGGAATTGATTGTGAAATAAGTGTATTAATTCCAATATAAATATTCATTCTCTAAAAATTATTGCCGAAATGAAATTGCAGGCCAATTTGTTGCCTGAGTAGCGTAGTCTTCGAAAGTCGACTATGCTCGTAAAGCCTGCGCTTCATCTCAGAATGATTGCGTTGCGCAGTTATCGATGATAAGGAGTGATTACGATGGGGCGAGAGACGGGAGAGATTAGGGAGGGTGTCAAGGAGGGAAGGAGGAGGGAGAAGCAGGGGAATCAGAGAGTCACTTGGAATCGGTCGCCTTCCCGTGAGAGACCCGTGCCATGTCCAAGCTACTTGGATTCACCGTCGGTTAGTAACGCTATTCTATATTTAGATATTTTTTTATGTTTCGAAATATTTTTAAAGCTAAAATATATATATATATATATATATATATATATATATATATATATATATATATGTATATATATCACCCCCCCCCCCCTAATACAATCGACAACAAAAAGCTAAGAAGAAACCATCCCTTGGCCCATTTTCACTGAGTACGAAGATCCCAATCCCCTCCATTATGATGTTTCCCCCTGCAGGCAATATGCCTTGAATCAGGATAAATGTATGTATCGTACATCGCTCCCATTACCGAACAAACGGCTTTTTTTTACCTTTTCGGCCTTTTTTTCCTTTTCGCGAATATGCACTTAATATTCTTGTTTTATGTTTCATATTTTTTGTCCACCCCGATAACTGGACGGATACAAAAATTGGCCGGTGAAATATTATTTTAAATGAGTGAAAAATGAGAGCCGTTACCCCTACTTTTACTTAAAATACGGCTCTACCGTAATCAATTGCCATCATTTTGGCAGAGCCGCATTTTAAGCAAAAAATAGGAGGAACGGCTGTAATTTTTCACCCATTTAAAATAATATTTCACCGGCCAATTTTTGTATTCGTCCAGTTATCGGGGTGGATAAAAAATTTGAAACATAAAACAAGAATATTAAGTGCATATTCGCGAAAAGGAAAAAAAGGCCGAAAAGGTAAAAAAAGGCCGTTTGTTCGGTAATGGGAGCGATGTACGATATGTGTATATATATCACGTTGCAATTGCGTTCCAGTTTGCAGATTGATTTCGATATGATCTAGATTCTTCACAAAGTGTTCCGAATAAATATTTGCTTTGCGCACTTTTGAGTCGGTCTGAGCTTCCAAGATGCAAAAAATGCTGCAATTCTCTGCGAAAATAATGAAGTTTACCTTCTAACCGGCATGCGTTTGGGAAAATTGCGTTATTGATAGGGAACGCGGGCGTACTTTGATAGTCCCGTCACACGATGTAAACAGTGCCCATTCTTCTCTCGAATGACCGCTCGTTTCTATTCAAACGACGAATACGAACCATTGCTGAATAGGGGAAAACGACTGAATGATAGCTGCACGGAGAGCAAGTTTTAGTCCGATTTTAGATTGATTTCGAAAATAATATAACTAAATAAATTGCAGTCCTGGTGGTGGCCGCTCTCGGAGTCGCCATCGCATCTCTTGTCTTCAACATCCTTGTGTTCAATAAGGTTAGATATTTCATCTTTGATCTTCGCGACACCTCCACTTCTACTATTCACAATTGAAGATTGGGTTTGAGCAAATCATGCAGCAATTAGACCCTAAGAAGAGCTTAGGCCAGGTTAAGTAGCGATCCCGTCATGCTCACTATAATTTACAGGTTGGCTTTACGTTTCAATGATCCTTACTCTTTTCGTTATCATGCTTCATCATAATATCACATACTTCATCATTGCATGCCATTCAGTTTGAAAAACGCCTTCGTGAATCACGATTGATTCAGAGGTCGAACACAAACCACAGTTGCTCCTTCACCTATGCATTTGAGTCTAATTGTCGGCTAAGGGCGAGAGATCGATTTCTTATCTTTCGTCAGCGCACATTTTTGAGTGAATGGAGCGAATCGATACCTTCACTGATTAGTCATCGGCGATAAGGAAGGAGTGATCGGACTTTGTAGTTGATGCTGGGGAGAAAGATCGTGGACACAATTTGGGCATGAATGGCATTGATGTAGCAAATGTGCTGCTTTTTGATCACTCCGGCGAACCTAGTTTCTATGTCTACTAAACCTCTGCTTTTCCATTCATTCATGGAAAATAATTTAGCAGGCCGATAAATATAAATATTTGAATGTTGTTTTCCCAACGATCACTAATCATAGCGATTGCACCTCACAAATTGCTTCTCATGAAAATTATAACTAGAGATAGAAAAGGATTAAAATTGCACTAACATGGGCACACTCATCCATGAAAGTTCAGTCAGAGCAAACAAATACAAGTCGATTTTCAGATCAACGAATCGGATGACGTCGTTGTCGACCCTAACGCCACTCCCTCTCCCACAGATGGAGGATGTTCAGGGGTTAATGAGATATCCAAGGAAGACAGTTGGAAGGTTAGTTGATGTTCCAGGCTCTGTACTGTTTGCTACTTACTTATATCTCTATCACACCTTTCAAAATTTGAGTAAACATTGAACGACTACGAATTGTTCGGTTCGCATGGATCGTTGATGATTGGTTGCAATACGCTGAAATGTGTACAAGAAGCTTAGGCACCTAGGCAATAATGGCCTCAAATTCAGGAAGCCGCAAACCGTATCATCGACACTATCGATCTCTCTTCTGATCCATGCGAAGACTTCTACCAGTTCTCATGCGGCAAATATCTGCAAGACACGGACCTTCAGGGCATGAGCAGAAAAGGTCAGTGGGCGGAGTCTAAAAGGGTCAGAGCCTGAAAGGGGGCGGAGCCTAAACAAAAAAAGTAACTAACGGTATTGCAGGAACGTACGACGAGGCTCAGTACGAGATCAACCTCGCTCTCGCCGATTATTTCGACGGAAAGGCACTGAAGGATCTCAAGTCAAACACTGAGAAGTATCAGAAGAACGTCAGTTCTTTCAGCCGAATTTCTCGCTCGTGAATTACTCTAAATAATCGTAGAAACAGTTCATAGGATGTTTTTCATACAATCTCATGTGCACCTTTCAGTTCCTCCAAATGTGCTATGATGATGCTAAGGTCGAACCTTCGGAGGACATCACCAAGAAGAAGTGGGCCGACCTCACCACGGATCTCAATGCCGAGTCCGTAAATTGATTGTTGATCTTTGATCTCTGCTCTTTGATCTCCCAGGTCTATCCCGTTTTCAGTCTCGGCTTCCCTCTATTCGGCGTTGCTAGAAAGCCCCAGACGTACGATGAGTTCTTCCGCATTATGGGAGACATGGAGAGAAAGGTACCTATAGCCATTTTTGCCATGTTTTCCTGAAAAAAGCAAGGAATAATTAGTTCATTTCAGTACACCGGAGGACCCCTCATGACATCGTTCGTTACTGCCGATTTCAAGGACAACAACACGAACGCTCTCTACATCAACCAGGTTAGAATGAAAATTCAGGACAAGGGCTGCCAGGATGAAGAATTTACAACTTCACAATGTTTCTCTTGCCACTATGTTTGTCCGGGAGAGTAATTGCAAGGAATGAAGAACCCTAACGACAAATTAGGATTCTGCATTCTGACCTCGGTCTAGCTCTCCATCAACTTTCCATCAATTTCTTCAGCCGGCCCTTCACTTCACTCGTGATTACTTCGTCAAGCCTCAGTTCATCGACAAACTCCAGGCATACGCCGACCAAATCAGAGATGTGAGTGAACCATTGATAATTTTATTCTCTCGATTTGCATGCAGATAGTAAAGGATTTATGGAATAGATCGGGATCCGAATCAGGGACTCACTCACTCTAATGAAATTGTAAATAGAATAAACTAACACAATAAAATAAAATTCATCTCTTTGATTCACCGAATCAATGGCTTTCAGCTGATTCTCGCATACGGAAAGGCGACCGGAAAGGCGTTGGACTATCAGTTCTGCCCCACCATGCAAGCTGACGATAAGGACTGCGCCACCCAGGTAAACCATAATCCTCATCAACCGTAACCATGATTATCGATTGACAGATTTGTTTCGTAAATCAGTCCTAACGTAACCATGATTGTCGCCCATGGGCCATTACCGTACTCTTGGTATACCGTATCCGCATGATTATCGATTGACAGGTTGCCCAATGGGCTGTGAACATCGAACGATCGATCGCCATGTCTTCGTGGCCGGACACAGAGCTGAGAAACTACAAGCAGCAGTACACGCCCTTCGATGATGTGGGTATTCGTCTTTTAAAAAAATAAATTTATGTGATCTCCAACCGAGAATGTCTAGCGGCTGTGTCGAACATTAGAGCTGTCGGAAGCAATAATTGGTTTAGATAGTCATTCCAAAATGAGAGTTACTGGGCAACGAAGATGCAGTAGAAACCGTTAACAATGACGTACCAATCGATAATTTGACAACTTCAGCTCGACACACTCGACTATCGCTTCCAACAACTGTCTTTGGGCAAGTACGTCAGGGGTCTGATGCAGATGAAGGATGAGGACAAACTGGATGGATTCCAGGTATTCGTTATTCCACAAGTCTGCGATAAATATTGGATTTTCGTCATTGCGTGCGAAAATGTCAACGAATTCGTGCTTTATTATCAACAGTCTGTCTTGTCGGAGGCACCTATTGAGATGAAGGAATTGAAATTGAGAAGAGATGATGAGAATTGAGATGATTTGAGATTGAGATGAAGAGTTGGCAATTTAAAAAAAATCTTTCAGGTGGTTATCTCTCAAGCGACATACTTTGCCGCTCTCGATGGTCAATTCGACGCTGGTCACATCTCACTCGATGACTACACCGATTATCTCGCCATTCACTTCCTCATGGTTCGTTTCGAATTGCGAGCAATCTCCTCATTCCACGTGATCTCTCATCCGATCAGAGAGGGAAGAGAATGTGTGAAATGAAGAGACGCGAATGTCGATATCACTTACCGTACCCATCAAATCGTTGCAGGACAACGCCGCCGAGTACGGTATCGACATTCCATCGGCTGATGATGACAAGAAAAAGAACAAGATGAGATACAATGAGAAAACGTGAGCGGAGTTTTCCACAATTTCTTAGCTTGAAGTTGGACAAATAATGAAACATCAATGGAAATGACTCAATTTGTATTTTCTAAATCAATTCCTTATGTGCAGGTTCGATAAATACATAACTCGTCGTGGTTTCGGAGCGAGAAAGATCACTCGTCGTCCCCTTAACTCACGGTGAGGAGATTACTAATTATTACTAAGAAATTATTAAGTAGCTTGCATTGCATCGCCTTATATGACAAGTGTTACTGATAATGAGTATTTATTATAAAAAAATTAATTGAGATTGTCCAAGAACAAGAGATATTCAGAGGCCTAGCGAAGAGCGAGGACGACGAAATTCGCACAGGATGCGTTGACACGATGATTGATTACATGCCCTACGGACCCGGTGAGATTTATCGCGCGTTTGGCTATTTTTTTGTTGCAGAGGAAAAGTCTACGAGAGCAGACTTATCTGTAGACTTTTATTTTATGACATGAATCGCGGTAGCTTTCAGCCGCTGAGAAAAGTTAAGAATAACATTGATCTTTGATCTCCGTCAGGCTACACGTACGTCAGAAACCGCGCTGACAGAGATGATGTGAGGAAGGACGTTCAGATTATGACAGAGAACATCATCGAACAATTCAGTGTGAGTGCAACAGATGATGAAGATCCTAAGTTTGGTCTGGGAATACACCCAAAAACCAAGTATTGAAGAAGTATATTTGCGTCAGAATATTTTACAGAAAAGTATAATAAAACCAACTATGTCCGTCGACTACTACCTGGAAAAAACTGATGGCTGAAAGGTTAATAATCTATATCGCAGGAGATGCTCAACTCCCTCGAGTGGATCGACCCCGAATCGCTCGCTCGCGCCCATGCCAAGTGTACGTTGAGACTTCCCCATGCCTTTCGAGAACTTACGGGACCTTAGCGACCTTAAGATACCTTACGAGACCTTAAGCGACCTTAAGCGAACTGTTTTGTGGTTCAACCGACATCATTCCAGCTGGATCCCTCGTTCGTAACTACCTCTGGCCAGACAGCGTCTTCGGTCCTGACTTCAACAAGTTTGACACCATCGATGGCTATAATAAGGTCGGTTTTCCTTTTTTTAAGTCAGTGCATCCCCCCACCCAACCGATTCGCCTACATCGACGGACCTCCGTTTCTATGTTCACCCAGTACAGACCGTATCAGAATAGAAACAGAGCATTGAATTGATTTGATTTGAATAATGTACCCCAGATTCCGGTAGTTATTAATATTCTAGACGAAAGTGATGATTGCCCTTTAGAACTACGCTGCATTCGCTGACACGACCAAGCTGCCCACATACTGGGACGCCCTAAAGGCGATGAAATTGGCCCTGATGAAGACGGAGCAGTGGGACATCGTTGCGGCTGGTGGAGACAGGCACGATATCGGAATTGTTGTCTTATTTAGTAGAGTTCGAAATACGGGTAATCGTTTCTTCATTTCAGGTGAGAGAGCGCGTGAAATGAAGAAACGATTATCCGTAGTTCGAACTCTAGTATTTAGATCTTCGAACCGAATCCGGCTATGAAGTAATGTATTAGTTTGATTCCCAATTTCTCTTCATCGAAAAAAGGTTAAAATATATTGCAGAACGAACTTCCTGCAGTCTCCCGCAACAGTGAACGCATGGTACCAACCGGAGCGCAACTCGATCACTTTCCCCTTCGGAATCCTCAACCCGCCCTACTACAAGTAAGGAAAACGGGTAGCCATCTCTTCCTTGCCCATACTATTTCACGACTATGATCGGTGATAAAGTGGAATGAAGAGTAGATGCGTTGTCTGATGTGTTTTCTTTCAGGGAATAATTCCTTATTATTATCTCTTCAACCTATCACCAAAACAAAATTGTTCATTGTTCTTTGCAGCCTGAACTATCCTCAAGCGTACAACTACGCCGGTCAGGGAGGTACGGCCGGTCACGAGCTCACGCACGGATATGATGATGAAGGTAAAATACAGCAACGGATGGATACCTAAAATACTAAAACTGCCAGGAACATTCACGTAAAATGCAATGAAATGCCGCAGCGAATCTAAGAAAAAATAGTGTATTCATTGTTCCGAGTTTCCGATGAACATACCTTTCCTAATATCTTCCTTTTCGTCATGGTGATCATAACGACTAACTAATATACTCCAGGAACTCAATTCGACGAGTTCGGTATGCTGGCAGATTGCGAGTTCACTCATTGCTCCATTCTCGATGATGACTCGCGCTCCGGCTTCGTCGACATGGCTCAGTCAGTTAATTTACATTTTTAATCATTATTTAATTATTTTAATTAATTAAATCAATTAATTAATTAAATTATAGGTGCGTCGTGCAACAGTTCAACACGCAATGCTGCCCGGTGAAGAAGGGCAATGTGCGATGCGCCAACGGAGACACGACCCAGGGAGAGAATATCGCCGATATTGGAGGTTTGTTGTTCATTCAAGCTTCAGTATTAGAACAGCCAGGGTAATCAGTCTATTCATCCCTCATGCAATCTCACCGGGCAGAGTAGTAACAGTGAAGAGAGAAATTCTTCATTTTACCAGCTCTCTAAGCAAACATTTTAGTGTACAGACTAACAGTGGACAATGAGGACCGAAAATACGCCTAAAGAATACATCCATTGTGCAGGCCTAACAAAGTTGATTTTTTAGGTGAGCAGGCAGCCTATCGTGCGTACCAGAAGTTCATGGCCGACCAGGGAAAGACTGAGCTGAGATTGCCCGGACTCGAGCAATTCTCGCCCAAGCAGGCACGTATAATTACTTCTTTTAATAAATGAAATTATGAAATTTGTGGTTAATAAAGTTTTTCACATCGGCATCCTAGTCCACTATGAATATTTTTCTCAGATCTTCTGGCTGACGTACGGAGTGTCCTGGTGCATGAAGATCACTGAGGATCGATTGGTCAAACAGGTAAGAGAAGAGACGAGAGATCAAAGATCAAAGATCAATTCTAGCTGATGACTGACCCTCACGCTCCCTCGTCTTGCCGTGTGAACCAAGTGATGCAGGACATTCCCCAGTTTGGAATGGACTGGAAGTGCAAGTAAGCATTTTTATTAATTTAATTATTTAAATAATTAAATAAATTATTTCCAGGCGTGGTGTTGCTCCCATGTACCCGAATGACGATGACAGGTGTAAGGTCTGGGTCGGATTCTAAACGAATCAAGGAATTATTCTGATTTTTTTGCCATTTGAGATAGTATTCCCAATAGACAAAGTTAGCATTGTTATGTGAGGAAGGTGAATAAAGTATTTTGTTTATCGGTTGAATTATGCCGATACAGTGGAAGTCATATTCAGAGAAGGAATCAGTTGAAATTTTAAATAATTTTTCATTAAAAAAAATATTTTTCTTCATTCATCCATCGATAAACAAGCAATCTATTCATTAGTTTAGAATTCATCACATGAAAAAGACGAGAACAGATTGAAAGGTGAATAATCGGTTAGAGAAACGGCACGCTCAAAGCAAACAATCAATCATCCTTTCGTTTGTCATAATTTCACTTCACCGAATTGATTTTTCTTGATCGATTGCTAGCAGTTCTCGCTCAAACTTTCTTGCGAATTGCACTCAAGGGTCTAATCCTATTACATCTGAGCTCATTAATTCCATCACTCCGCGAAACTTCTTTGTTGGACTACACCAGATCTGTTCGAACAGAATTTGACAAAGACATTGAATGTCTTCGCTTTTGCCTGTTCAAATATCTACAACTCATTTACGTAAGCTTCGCATGCTTTTCGTGGCTGTTCAATCTCTTTTCCTCTCTATTTCATACAGTCTCTTCGCCCGATCATTGCATTACACGTCTATCGCATTTCGTACGGTCGAATAAATAGCGTTCGAAAGGGAGAGATCAGTCAGAATTCCTATCGTCGCATATCGTCGCTCCATTCGAGTGTATGTCCATGTCAGGAAGGGACTGAACAAGCACAAGAACATCGTTTACAAAAAGTGAGCGAATGCGAATTTCGAGCGCTTTTTTCTACGTTTTCGCTAGAGTTGTACAAAGTTTCAACACGAATTCACAGGTTTATCCGTAAACTTGGCAATGATGTCCTTACGACTTGCATTATTTGCAATCTACCTTTCACTAACTACTGCCCAGACAATTCCACGTGAGGATTGATCTTTGATCTCTCCATTATCGATCGATTTAGTGCTTTCCGCGTCGAATGATGAACTGATCAAAGTGGCTGATGAGATGAGAGCGGTCGATGATAATAAGGTTGTTTATTCATTTTAATTATCTAATTATTATTTATAATTTAGGCAGCGAATGGTCAGATTGTTACTGATTTCGGAGGGCATGTGAATTTCAATGGAAATACGGACGCTTCTCCTAACAAGTGAGCATTATTGTGGTCTGAGCACTTTCCATTCTAAATTTATTGCAGGCTCTTCACGAAAGTCGACACAGCCCTTCTCTCCAAGCCAACCTACGCCGCATTCGCTAAACTGTTCAACAATTACAACGCCGAAGCAGGCGTCAAAGAGCCGAAAGTCTCAACGGCCGAAGTGAGAAATCGATACCTACCGTATCCTCAATCTTCCGCTCAGGACAATGCCGAGACCAAAGCGTTCCTAGACGCTATTGAGACTACCAAGCCGTATAAGACGCTGCTAAATTTCCTGAAGGCTAGAAGTGAGAAAAAGGATTGAGATTATCGAATAATTTGAAATGTGCAGATCATCCTTATGGAACGTCGTCTTCTGCTCTCAAAGCCGCCATGTCGAGGTCGGTTGAAGTTAAGAAAACCGATCATTATCGAGACTCCGTACAGTTTGTGGTTCGATCGTTATTCTCGCGCGAAGGGAGTGCTGGACAGCAGTGCATTCGAACACATCTTCATCGGAGAGGTAGGGACCGATCATCTGACCCTCTCATTTACCAATGGTCTCTCGCCCATTAGAAATCGAAAGAGCATACTGTTATGAGATCCTAGAGATCAGACAATCGTTCAAATTTCAATGCTAGTGTAATTAACGATCATCCACTATCGGCACTTCCATTAAATGAGTTGAAGCTGAAATTCTTCTCGTTCAGCTCAAGAACGGAGAAGTTTCGGGTCTTCACAACTGGCAGAGAATCGCATCTCTGGAAGCTGATCCCAAGCAGAACTTTGACTACAAAGGATTCATCGTCAAGAGGGTTGGTCAAGGAAGGGTTCAATCAAAAACAATTGTATGGATATTTTATTTGTATTATTGTGTTATTGTTTTTGTCTTCCTAGGTGAGATCTTGAGCAGGAACGAAAACTTCACGAAAACGAATTCAAAATGTAGTGAAATCAGTGAAGAAAACGGTGGTCGCTGAAATATTTTACGACGATTTAGATTAATCTCGCTACCATACAATTCACATGGGGAAAGGAGTGGAAGAAGGGCGGATCGATCTTTGTCGGCACTTCGCCTGAATACGAGATGAGTGTGCTCACACTATGCTTCCTGGCACGAAGAGACACAGAGATTTGCAAGGTATCGTAAATAATTAAACCGTTTCGATTATTATTCCTACTTGTATTCGCAAGTCCAAGTAGATCTTACGGATCAAATGCGAATTTTAGAAATAAAGAACAATTAGCAAGCGAATTAAACGTTCCGTATTATCTATGTGCTGAAATGCTGTATTGTCAAAATTGAATGTTTCGATATTCGATTCAAAATGATTGATTGACCAGATCAACGTGGATGGATGTCCTGTCGAGGTGCAAAGCTATGAACAAAAGCAGAACGGAAAGGTATCAGAGATCAAAGATCATTTCCAATAATATTCTCATTTCAGAGCTTCATCGGTACCTCATACCCCAAGGTTGCAGGACCCTGTGTATAATCGATAAATGAGAATATTAATTCGATGACCCTCTCAGCAATTAAAGTATACAATTCAGATCGTTCGCAAATTAACGATGACTTCATAATTTTTTTCAAATGCCTATGGCAAAATTCTGTTTGAGAAGGAAAAACAATGTATGCACTGTGTAATTAGAAATACAAGAGATGTTTCTAGATGAGTTTATCTCGAGTTACAGCAGGTGGTTATCGACCAATCTTGACTCGATCGATTATCTTGTGCTACCGTACTCCTCACTTCTTCGCGGTGGAAGATCCCGCCGATGGAGTCACCGAGGGCTGCAAAAGACGAATACGGTAAGAATATCGATTGAAGGATACGGTAGGTGAAACCCACAGCGTGTCCGTTCGCAGAATCAACGAAGGAGACGGGAAGCCGAATGATTCCCTCCATTTTGCTATTCTTTATCCACGTCTGTAAAGATACCGTACACCAAGTGCACTATCTAATTCTCTTCTAAATACGTAACTATCTCTAAATACGTAACGATCTACAACTACCGTACGCCCACCGTATCCTCACCATCTTCCAATCGTCTTTATGTGTATTCTTCTTTACTTCGTCCGTCGTACACTTCTTGTGCAGGATGCCGACACAGTGAGCATCGGGCAATGGGCGCTCTTGCGCGTGCTGGATCACCTCAAGATCTTTAATCTTTGATCTTTCTCTGATCTTTGATATTTGGTCTATCCCTGGTCTTTGATCTTTGATTTTTGATATTTCCCTGATCTTTGATCTTTCCCTGATCTTCGATCTTTGGTCTTTCTCTGATCTTTGATCTTTCTTTGATATTCCCCTGATCTTTGATCTTCCCTTGATCTTTGATCTTTCCCTAATCTCTGATATTTGATTTTTCACTGATATTTGGACTTTCTCTGATCTTCCTGATCTTTGATCTTTCCTTGATTTTGATCTTTGATCTTTACATAATGTTGGTAGAGTACGGAAGGATTGCTGAGGGCAGATAATCTGATGTTAGCTGATACGTTCTAGGGTGAATACGGTAAGATTGCAAGATACCACTGTTCTGGGATACAAATGTACCGTACTCGGATGGTGACTGACTGCTTCGGCTCGATGGCTCCCATGGGCGGGCGCACGCGGAACGTCTGCTTGCACGTGTACTTGATCTGTATTCATCTTTGATCTTTGATCTTTCTTTGATCTTTGATCTTTACCTTGAATGTGTGCGGCACATCGAAGGGGTTCGTAATGGTCAGATCCGTATACGTGCTTCCCCGATCCTTTTCCCATGGCAGCTTCACCTCTTTCGTATCCAACTGAAATTATTGATATTAATCGATACCGTAACATCGAAATACCGTATCTTTGGATACCAAAAGACGGCGTCTACAGATACCGTTACCCGAACACCGTAGTTTCGATCTATAGATTTCGTATCTAACCCGGACTCCGTAGCTATCGTAGACCCAGTTAAACGCGAGTACTGTACATTGACTACCGTATACCTGCAATTTGAAGAGCGGTTCTCCGGGCTTGTTTCCTTTGGTGGCGATCTTGCGGGCTGCGGCCATACCGACAGATCGGCAGGAAAGCAAGGGAAGAGAATGAGAGAGAAGGAGGGGGAAGGACATACGTGCGAACAATAACAAATGACACATTTTGCATAAAAAATAATGGTATTTTGATAATTTTATTAAAGAAATTGTGAAAAATATCAATTCGAAATCAATGTATCAATTATTGCTTCTTTTTCTCTTGTGCATTCTAGTAGATCATCGAGGCTTCTACTGTAAATGAGCCCGTTTAATTTCTGATAGTTAAAATAATTAATAATTAATTAGTTTCTTCATGAGACGAAGTTAAACCCTCTCATCTGAAGAACCGTACATCATGCTTTCACAAATCAGAGTTCAAAGATCATAATGCGATCTTTCATGTTGGAAGTCTGCCAGAGGGTTATTTTGCCATTCGGAAATCCATCTCACTACAATTCGGAAATCCATCTCACTACTGTGGACGCTTCCGATTTCACACGCTTGTACATTTCATTTTTTAAATATTTTTTTCATTTTTCATTGAAAAATTATTAATTTTCACGTATCTAATTGAGTCACTAATTTGCTCCATTCTACTTGCGTCACGGTTCGCGTCGCGTCCCTGTAATTGTAGTTTGTAGTCGGTGGATAAGGGTTCAAACTCGACTCCTCTGTTTGGATCTCATCGATGTTTTCTCGTTCGATCGCTCGCTCACTCGCTACCATGGCCGAGGCAGGAAAACAGCTCGGTTCGTTCATTATTTTACTCTTTAATTAGTCTAATTAGCATAATTTGAGCGATTTCTCGGCTCATTTTCATAAATAATGACGTAATTTCAGTGAAATCTCGACTAGATGACGGCATCTTCGTCATCACCATTAACAATCCGAAGAGGAACAACTGTGTGGGACATCCGACCGCCAAGGTGAGTACGGTAGGAGTTGTGCATCGAGAAGTGACTTAATTCAGGCTCTCGTCGAGGCATTCGAACGATTCGAAGCTGATGAAGGAGCGAAAGTTGCTGTGCTACACGGAGAAGGTACGATTGATTGGAAATACAGTAGTGTTAGGTATACTGTAGTTAGGGTTGTCAGAATGAATCCGTCTCTTCATTCCGAGTACTTGGATACCGGTGAGAAACATGAAGGAATGGAGAGATCGATTCTTTATTCTGTTGTCAGGGCACGATAGGGATACTGTAGTTGCAGGTCTTTGCATTGTATGAATACTCAGAAAAAAGGTATGGATAGGAGTACAACAGTATCATGATGAAGTAGAACTGTAGTCTGGAGGGAGTACAGTCCAAGATATTCATTCTTCACTCAGGATCGAACTTCTGCTGTGGCTACGATCTCAAGGAGGTGTCGGAGGGAGAATTCGTTGCCGCCGATACAGAATTCCTCGCCAAGTATCGATACATGGTATTTCCTACCGTATTCTATCGTACTATTTGACTGATAGTTTGCTCACTTGCTACCCGTTGGGTGCTAGAATATCGATATCGCCATCCTACCGTAGTCTACGATGATCTTCAGGGTCCCACGGCGATGTCCCTGCGCAAGCCGCTCATCGCTGCAGTGGAGGGATACGCGGTCGCCGGAGGGCTCGAGATGTCCTTGCTGGGTACGGTAACTGCCGATTATCGATTATCTTTAACATGATAGTACTTTTGATGGAATTGATTCCGGAATTTCAATAAGAAGAGCAAAGAGTTTTTACTGCTTAGGTTGCGAGAGAGTGTGAAGAATGATGAGATAATGGAACTCTTTTGGAATTCCAATGGCTTTCTAATCCAATTAAATTCCAAAAGAGAACCCTACACGGTAGTCTTTGGGTCACTGTAGTCTTGCTGTATTTAGCCACCGTATCTTGCAGCGGACCTCCGAGTGGCCTCGTCATCTGCTAAATTCGGCGTATTCTGTCGTCGTGTGGGCGTCCCACTGATCGATGGAGGCACCGTACGACTGCCCAAGGTACGGTAGATTATTGATTAGCCATCCTCGATATACCGTACTTTATAGCTGCAAATCTGATCCCTACTGATCCCCTTTCCCTTGTGCAAAAATCTAACGGTCTCACAATGCTCTCTCGTGGGCTAGAAACACAGAGCATTGCGAAATGAGGGATCCGTTGAATTTTTGCATAGTCCAGTGTCCCAAGGGTCAATAATATCGTTTTTTTACCGTAGTCCACCCGTATCTTACACAGGTAATTGGTCTGGGTCGGGCGCTCGATCTGATTCTGACGGGTCGTGAAGTGAGTGCAGACGAGGCTCTCTCCATCGGATTGGTCAATCGAGTCGTTGATGAAGGCAAAGGTACGGTATTGCATCGATACTATCGATACGATAGCCTCGGGGTACGGTAGTTCCGGAATATTATCGATTGTTCAGCGCTGGAAGAAGCGATCAAACTGGCCAAACTCATCGCATCGCATCCCAATGAATGTATGATCGTCGATAGGTCGGTTTACTTTATGAATACGGTACTCATTTATCGTACGGTAGGTAGTTCTTCATATCGAATGCTGAAGTGGTGCTGATAACGGTAGTCGCATATCGATCGGTTCTTTAGTGCAGTCTACAATTTAGAACATCCGTCTACAATTCCCTCTCTGCTCCGTCCCTCAAAGACGCGCTCGATTTCGAATACAACGAGGGCGTTTCCGTCCTCAATGAATCCATTCAAGGCAAGTACCGTACTCATCATCTACCGTAATCATTTTCATTGCAGGAGCCCTCAAATTCATGAAGCGCGAGCGAGTCAAGCCCAAGATGTGATTATCGATCGGCCTACAATTGTACATTAGTCCCCCGTCCGGGTTGTGTCTCCTCTTCTCTCGATAAATTGCTTGTATTTCCCCGTCGTACTACACAAGAGGGATTCACAGGCAGGGGGATAGTTTATGTCTCTTCTCCTTGTATCCCCTTCCTTCCCCGCATTCCTCTTCTTCTCTCCCATATCCCTAACGTAAACTGCCCCCGTCCCCCTCTAATCCACAAGAGACAGATTCTATTGACAGAATTAGCCCCCCCCCTCACCATTCCTAAAAAGAGGCCGAAAAAGCATCGTAAAGGTGTGAGGACTGTCTTTCAGGCCTCGATTCCCTTTGACCGCCCCTCTCCCTCGTCCCCTAATCACCCCTCGGGTAATCATGATTCAATTACCGAGGCGTGTTTGCAAACTTGTCGGCTTCTCCTTTCACAATGATCTCTTTATTAGACACGATAATATTTAGGACGATTCTTTCAAGTGAGAAGCAAAGAGAGACAGAGAAAATGATGGGATTCAGATTGGGGACAGAGAGGCAAGTAACTGGCTCACACTCCATATATAATTATTGATTGGTCGGGGGAAGGTCTGAAGGCACGCATCAACTACTGCAAAGGGGGGATCGGGTACGGTAGAGGTACGGTAGAAGCGAAGAAAGAACTAGGCAACGGCACTAAGAGTGTGACTATATATGTACAATAATAACGCGGGGTCGAACTATCGGCAGTAGGAGCGTAGACTAGTGGGGAAGGGGAGGGAAGGGGGAGACGGAATGAGGGAGAAGGTAGATGGAGAGAAGCGACGAAAGCTAGGAAGTGATTGGTGTATCCGTAGAGGAATGAGAAGAAGTGAAGAAGTAAAGTCAGCGGAAGGAATGGAGAGGTAAAACTAGAAGAGAGAGATGAAAGCTTCACTAGTGCATGGTACAAGGGAAGAAAGTGGTGTGCGTCCAAAAGGGGGGAAATGAAGGGGAGTTGGGAACTTCTCTGTTTTTGACCCGCACTACGACAGCTCTGAATGTGAAGGGGGTAGGGAATGAGAATGGTAGGGAGAGAATACCTTAGGAGAAAGGGCTGGGCCAAAAGACAGAGAAGCGCCGGGAGTTGGAACTGGGGTGTAGACCTCGTGTGAGTGTGTGGTGGTGTGGGAGAAACTATTGATGGAGTGGCGATGAGATTATGGTTGTTGCGAATACTCTTGGCTAGAATTCAGTGTGGTCGAATATGCTGGGAAATAAGTGGAAATTAAGTGAAAGCGGCGGCAGCGAACAGTTGTAGCTTCTCGTTTATACCCGTCTGCAGTCGCTTGCACTTGGCACGGCGATTCTTGAACCTGGGAAAGAGCAAAGATCAACTATGCACAAAGATCAAAGATCAAAGATCACTCACCATATCTTCACATTGTGTGTCGAGATGTGGGGGTAGTTGTCGCGATACTCGCGCGAGTTGAGCTGGTTGGTGTACTGAAAAGAGGCGTTGCGTCATTACTAGCCAATCACCACTACATTCTACGGGAAAAGGGGATAATTTGGTGGAGAAAGATCAAAGATCAAAGATCAAACTCACGTCATCAATCTGCATCCAAGTCGGGTGCGGGTTCTCCTCGAACCATTTCTCCAGTACGGGCAGTTCGGTCAGAGGGTCGAACATGAGCCGGGATCGAGATCCATTCTGAATAGATGATCTTTGATCTTTGATCTCTCTGATGACGTCACTTACGGCTCCATTGCTGAGATCGAGTCGGGGCGAGGCGGCGATCGTTGGGCCCATGCTCATCACGAGGTCGGGCGAGGACGCCGATGACTCCTGAGAGGAAAAATACCGTAATCTATGGTTATCGATTTTTGGCACTACTTTAGATTCATTCTAAAGGATCTAAAATAGATAGTTCTTGAAGTAAGTCATCATTTTCCTCTTTAGGGGGGGCTATTTGAGACTAGGTGAGATCAATCCATTCTGGTCTTCTAAAGTAGTGCCCGATTTTTCATTGCACAGATCTGCGTAAATGAATTGTGAGCTATATCCATGATGGAAGCAGATGGCACTCGCAAGGTTAGATAGATATGAATCTCTATGGACAAATCGGCGGCTGCCCCTTCCCCCTCTCCCTCAATCCCTTTCTCGCGCAATATTTCGAATCTGCGATGTGTTCTAGAGGAATTGAGGAGCACACATTCAAGGACGGATTAGAAGGAGGGAAAGAGAAGGAAAAAAAGAGGGATAAAGAGAGACAAGGTTGGGCAGATCATCTACTGAAGAAGGGGGGAGATCAAATCTCGAGGAATGTGAAAATGAACAGACAATTGCGAGATTGCATCTCGAATGATGGAAGAAATGATGGTCAAATGATGAAATGGGGAGAAAAACAGCTCGCCTACACATTATTTCTCACGCATCGCAAGTACAGACAACTAGATAGGAGGAATAGCTTCAGACATGCTTGGAAAAAAGTGAAAAAAAAATTTCTTCAATAGTCGGCCGGTCCGAAAAATACGCAATACAATACAATACAATATTTGTCAGTGTTGCTTTGGAGCTGATTAAGATGGAATAGCAGAAGGCTGTTCTTCTTTCAAGATAGACATTTTGAGCTCGGGTCGGGTCAGTGGATTGTTTTTCTTTCCTTTTCAAGGAGCCAACTGATAAAAGACGAACCTGCTTGATCATTATGCTGTCGAATCCGTTGAATGGAGTGGAATTATCGGGCGAGTGAATGGATTGATCGTCAGCCGGCACGGGCGAATCCGAGCCACCGTCCATCCGGATTTCGGCTGCCTGAAAAAAAGATAATGTTACTAAACCAAATAAGCACAATCTAGCTGCCAAACGCCTACTCTTTACGTGCAATACAAAATCTTTTGCATACTCTCTTCACTAGAATGAATGTTTCAGTAGTCAAATTCCAATAATAGGAAGAGATCTTTAGAGAGAAAAAAATGAGAAAACTCACACTCTCGCTCATCTTCTTTGTGCAACTCTCGAAGAGGGCGGCAAAGTCGAACTTGATCGGCCTGTAGTCCGCACCCATCGACACTGGCAGTTCCGTCTATAGATTATCGATTGGGTGGGAATACGGTATGATATCGGTTGGAATAGGCAGAATATCTGCTTGATGATGTAGGATAAAATATCGTTTTAGTTACGGAAAAAATGGTTGGCTGTTGAAGGATAGATTATCGATTAGGCTACAGTACCTTGGGCACGATAGACGATACGGTGGACGATGCAGATAGTGAGATGGGTGTGGTCGTTCCTCCGTTGATCGAGGAGCCGGAAGATGCCCGGGAGGTGGACCGTTGATTAGCGAACCAATTGCACAACTGGAATGATGTCATTATATTTCACGGTCCTGGTCACGGTTTCCGGCTCCGGAAAGAGGATGGTGAATCGTTAAGAGCCTCAAAAAGATCCGAGACCAACCTGATGGTAAGAGATCTTGGGCTGATTCTGTCTGCAGGAGCCGGCGTTGAGCTGGTTCATGTACTGCAGGAGTTTCTGCCTGTTGGGCGATGGATCCGTCTTGAACCATCGCTCAAGTTTGGGCATCTCGAAGAGCTGATTGAAGCGAGCCTGGCCTGTGGGACTGCAATTGGACAGATTAATATTATACTTATACTTATATACTTATATGTAGGATAAGTAAAAGTGTACGTATAAGTAGAAACACCCATCCTTTCACAGATGAGTGCTCTGTCTTTATCAAATCTCTATTTCGCATGTCTTCATGGGCAGTTTACATGTTTTAATCGGGGACAAAGAACTCCTTTTTCATGACACATGGTTTAGCACTGTCCGACTGTCAGAAAGTGTTCTCCTTTCTCTCTCTCTCTCTCTATCCATGGATGTCCCCCATCTCATCCCTCATCTGTCACATTCCTCTTCACCGTTTAGCCACCACATGTTCGGTGTCCCTTTCTATTCACAGTCCTCATCACTCATCACTCATTTCTCCTACCGTATCCCCCTGGAGGGAGGGAGCGAGGGGGGTGGATTGGTAGGTCATTCGGGGGTCTCAATCTTCTTCTCATTCCCATCTCATCATCGTCCATCATGTTAAGTCCCCGTTTGATTTCGCACGAAGGCGACAAATTAATTAGATTAGAAGCCGAGGGAATGATGAAGAGGAAGGCAATGGGACAAGGGATGGTGTCAGCGTCTCTCAATGTCCCCTGCTCTCTCGCTACTCTTACGGACAAGAGAGCAGCGTGAAATGAGAAGATTGGACAACAAGGGTGACCAGATTTACCCTTGCCCAGTGTCAACTTTCTAATGGGAGTGGAGAAGAGAGCAAAGAAGCTTGTCCTAAGTGTGAAATCCAATGCTCGCGCTTCGGATTTCATTGCTGTGGTATTTACCGGGTGTTTACATGAGGGCACTCTCTCCTTTCCCCTGGTCTCTTGTATCTCTCATTTGCTGTCGCAGTGTCTCTTAATTTTCCCTGCTCTCTCGCCGCTCTGATCGACGAAAGACAATGGAGAAATGAGAGAGATTATTGTTCGGGACGATCCCCAGAGATGGTTTGGAAGGAGGGAAGAAGGGGAGAGAATAGAAGGGAGAGAAAGACGTCTCTAATCCTCCGTCCAATTTCCCGCGGCCTGATTGGTTGCTATCATTGGGATTTGATCCCTTGCCGCGATAGTCCCCAAGTGTCATTTCCCTCCTTCCCCCTTCCACCCCTCTCCTCCCCTCCCCCCTTCTAAGCCCCCTCGGTTAGAGATGAGATTCCTCCAGGAAATGAGTCTCTTTCCCCGCTTGGGAGACTCTCGAAAGCAACAAACGGGAAGCTTTAGAAGAAGGGAGAGAAATTGGCGACTACAGTAATCCCTTTCCCTTCGAGAGACTTCTATCGATCGATCCCCCGACATCGGATTAAATGGGGGAAGAGAGAGGAACGAAATCTGTATACAGAGAGAGAGTTGATCTAGTGGAAGAGAGCGAGAAGGGATGAAAGAATATCGAGTAGAGAAGAAGGGAGACAGTGAGATAGGAACATAGCGCAAACTTACTCTGCTAGAGCCAAGGCAGTAATCCCCCCACCCCTCTATCTCGGAGGTATCTAGCCTACGGTAGCTCTCTCGAGTGAGGGGAGGAGATATCAAATGAAGAGTAGGGTGAGAGAGCGCGAGAGATTGAGAGAGACCAGACAGCGAGAGATGAGGGGGGGGGGTGGATAAGGGGGAGCTTGAGTTCTCTCGAGGATACGGTAGTCGGGATTGGAAAGCCCGAAGAAGAGAGATCAAAGATCAAAGATCATTCTCACCTCCGCCTGTCGCTGACTCCATTGTCCATGGCGTCCAACCACTCATTAATCGTGCTAATTTGCTCGATGGTCAGAGCGGTTGGGTCATTGCCGTCTACCACTTGCTTGATAATGTCCTGAAGTGAAGTTGTCGTTACGGTAAGGTAGGATACGGTAGACCGGGATACGGTACCTTGATTGTCTTGTTATCGACGGCTGATATGAGATCGGGCTGCTTGTAGACGGCATTCTTCAACAGCCGACTCTTTAGCTCGGATAGGCACTGCGTTGATTGGCTGTCGGCTTCCCTGTAAAATTTACCCAATTTTCTATTGTTTTTCTCATAATTCTTCAAATTTAGAAATTTAGGAAGTTCCTTGGTAACTAAAACGGTCCTTTCAAACATTGCTCACGCTTCTTATTTCTCATGTTCTCTCAAAATGAGCGATGATGAATAAGAGTGCCATTACTCGTTCAATTCCTCATCCCCTTCCTCATCCCTTCCCCTTCTTCTTCTCTCTATTTGGCCTTCTTATCAATCCCCCTCCGTTCTGTTATGACTCCTCTCCATTCGAATCAATCGATCTCTCATCCCAATCATCCTTATCATCCATCCATACTCACCCCTCATTACCGTAACCTCCCCCCTCCACCTTCCGATACGGTATCCATGTAATGGTGATCCCCTCTTTCCCTTGCGTGCACCCTCATCCCTCCTCTTCCCTCACCTCCCGCACAAAAGACGGGATGGGATGGGGTGGAATCTGTTGTGTGTGTGTTTAGCGGGAAGAGGAGATGACATCAAATAGAAGCCAATCCAGGATAAGAGATTACGGTAGTAGACTGACTACGGTAGTGTAGAATGAGGAAGACGAGAGGGCAAAGTATACGGCAATGTAGATGGATGGATAAGAGGGTCGAGTATCTAGCGAGTAAGGAAGGAGGAAGACAGAGATAGGTAGATATTGAATGGCCATTCACTCAAAACAACTCTCCTTTCTCAACTCTAATCTCGTGATCTAATTGATCTTGCCTCCCTCCTACACACAACACACTCACCCCTATCTATCTGGATATCTCTACCGTAATCTCACAGGATTCTCCTTAGGATATCGATTTTCCACCCTTGCGCTCCCAAATCTCGAAGAGGTGTGCAAACAAAAGCGCGCGACGAATTCACACTTTGGGAGACTCTCAAACTGACTACCGAAGAAGAGGACGAGAGATCAAGAGGAATGGAGAGACGACAGACAGTTAGAGACAGTTAGAAACAATGCAGATCGAAGAGAGCAGGGGTATCGGATATCCCATTGTGTGTATCTACCCAGTTACCCCCATCATCATCATAATGTGAGCGGGGCGAGAGTCTTTGGCCCATCTCTTGAGGAAAGAAAGAAGAGTAATCCATCTCAGAAGGGATAGAGGCAAGCAAGCGACATAAGGATTAGAGACGAGGCGAGATTCCTTTCTGAATCCCTTCCCCCCCCTTCTCCCTTTCCCCAATCCCCCTTCCCTCTCTAAGCCCATTGATAGACTACTTACGGCTTCGTAAGAATCCTCAACGTCAAATGGCCGGAGATATCCTTGAAGAGCGTCTCTACCGTATCCTGAATCAGTTCGTGATAGATGGTGCGGGGTTCGGGACTACCGTATACCTCGAGATTGTCGGTGATGCTCTCGAAGGGAAGTGACTTCCAGTTGTTCACTTGCACGAAACCTGAAAGTGTTGCTCGTTTTTTTGTTGTTCATTTGTGTTATTCATCTCTCGCTCTCGATTGTAACAAAGAGGAAGATCGTATCAAGCTGCGCATCGCTTGAGTAGTTATGTGTCTGTGTAACATTTCCACCCCCGGAGCGACAAAGCTTGACTCTCTCTAATTAGCCTGCTCTATCGCACTGTCTAACCGTCTAGAGAGCAGGCATTTCGAGAGAGTCGGGCTCTTTAAGGCACAAAGATGACTACTGTGAATCAGAGACCTGGGAAAGACAAGAGACTGTGACTACCCATCCCATCTTCCCCTCTTTCTTCCCACGCAAATCCACACAACACGAAGAGAATATTCTACCATAGTCACTCAACTCTCTCTTGGAAAACATCCCCTAAAGAAGAGAGGAAGACGAGTAAAAAGAGAGGATGAGACATATCGAGTCAATAGGGGAGATTTGGCACACAGAGGGCAGATCAACCGAGGAATTCCGGCTGTTTTTCGGCCTAGTTTTCGCACTCGAAATGGGATGAAGAATGATGAAATTGAATATATATTGCATAATCCCAGTCAAAATCAGTGCAGATCAAGAGGACGAGTGATTCATTCTTACGAGAGAGAGAGAGAGAGAGATTTCGTCCGATCTAGTGTTCACAAAGGGTTTACCATTGAGATCGAGTGAGTCTCACTCTCTTTCTCTCTTTCCGCCTCTCGATCTACCCTTGATCTACTCCCTTTGCCAATCTCTTACAAGAAAGAGAGCTGACACAAGGTTAATCGCCCGAGGGCGCGCGAGCGAGAAAGAAGAGGGAGATGCGAACTAATCTCGTTGCAACAAGGTTGGTAGGAACGGATTGGAGAGAGATCAAAGATCAGCTAGCTACCGTACCTCGCGAGTTCACTGCTAGATGTGGGTGGCCGAGCGTGGAGAGGACCGTGTCCACCTGAGAGATGGGTACGGTAGTTCGGTGGGTCAGAATAAAAGGTTCTATGGGTCAGACTTACTAGTTGGTTCAGAAGGGTGTGCCCGGATACGATGGCGTACGTATCGAGAAGCGGTTGACCCTCGTGGGAGCATGTGAGACAATGCGCCGGACGGACTGTCTCCACCGAGACTCGCACCGGAAACATCCTAAAAATATATTGAAGATCAAAGATCAAAGATCAGCTAGACCCCTCACATCCGAAAAGAGTGGGGCTAAGTTGCACTGATGAATTAACAAATATCAGCTAGTCCCTGGCATCAAACTGCGAAATGACTGCTACGTTTGGCTATTCAAGTTTGGCCACTAATTTTGTAATGAAGTTAATGATTAACTAAAGATCAAAGATCATTCATCTCACTTGACAGAGAAGGGATTGCTGTCCCCTCTGCGAGCTAGTCTCGAATCGACCGGGGCGCGCGAATTTTCGGAAGTTGAAATCTGCGAAATGATCAAATGAAAATGTCGAAATAACAATTAAAATGTCAAAACAACCAGGAGAAAACACGAGTAGATAAAGACACAGTAGCTTGGCTCGAGATTGGAAAAGTGAAAGGGAAGTGAGAGGTCGAGGGAGAGGGAGAGGGATCGAGAGAGGGAGAGGAGGGAGGGAGGGAGGGATTCACTCCTAAGCTCCGCCCATCAATTCGCATCCCGAGTTGAAAGAGGTGGAGAGGGAAGAGTAGCTCCGCCTCCTTTGTACGAGAGATGGGGGAGGGATATCGAGAGTGAGAGATGGGGATAAATCTACCGTAATCAAGATGCAGAAACACAGACGATTTCGCAAAACTGTGAGGGATTAGTGAGTTCTAACAGTTCAGCACGTGTTTAGTGATTATTGAGAGATGGAGGATGGAGGGATGGAGAAGGGTATGAAGAGGTGATAGGGGATGATATGAGAGTAGAGAGGAGGAGAGACCTCTCCCTCCACCATCGCTAATACTCGATATCACATTATTCTGTGTGTATGCATGAAGGAGGATGATATGGATTGATATCGGGGGTCGAGATAGGGGAGGAGGGGAGGGAGGAGGGGAGGTGGGATAGGGGAGGAGGAAGGAGGAAGGGATGAGTACCAGAGGGCCTATGCTTGACAGCGTGCAGCAGCAAGAGCCTGGGGGAGGGAAGGCAAAGGGGGGCGGAGGGGAGGTGGGATGAGAGAGGGAGGGGAGGGGGAGTAAAGGTCGCGCTTTTGCCCAAAGAGGATGCGCTATCTATCGTGCTTGAGGGTACACAATCCTCGTAGATCAAAGGAGGGAGGTGACTACCGTAATCAAAAGAAGAGGAAGGGGAAAAGACGAGATCGAATTGTCAAGAATGAAATTGGATTTGAGAAAAGAGAGGGAGAAATCGCGGACGGGCGCTCTGAATCATAACACGAATGAGAAGAAAGTTTTGAATGGAGATGATGATCTTGAGCCCTCTCTCTCCCTCTACCTCTGCCCCTTGCCCTCTCTCACCTCTCACCTCCCCTCCCTCCTCCCCCTCCCCTCCTCATCCAACCGGTTGTTACTCCTCAATCTCTCGCTCGGCATGCCATATACTTTTTGCGCATCCTTCCTCTTATTCGATCTTAGCAGTAGGCCAGAGTATCGCACGGACTGAGAACTACCGTAGTACTCACCATCGATTACGGTAGGATGAGGAGGGATTGGGATACTGTAGATCTCGATCGATCCTTGAAAGGGGAAGGAAGAGGAGGGAAGACGGGGGGATGGATGGATTCATCGAATGTTGTTGATAAGACGGTCGGATTGAGTGAGATAGTGCGGGATCGAGAGAGGGTGGAGAGACGAGCAGAGACGACGAGAGAGTGTGCGGATTGAGGAGGGTGGGGATGTGAATCAGAAGGCATTTCCTTCCACAGACGAAAGACGAGATTCGTGGATTGGAAGAAGGGGGGGGGGTGTGAGGAGGGGGGGGGAGCGGGAAGGGAACAAATAAGGATCAAAGTGCCGTTGGAAGACGGGTAATGGATAGAAAGGCGTGGGGCGAGGGCTTTGCGGGCCTTTCTCTATCCAAACACAGCATAGATGCGGGAATGATAATAGGAATGAATCCATTGATAGGGCGAGAGGAAGGAAAGAGGAGAGGGATCAACGCCTATTCACCTTCCCTCTACTCTCAATTTATGCGCCGAGAGTCGATCCAGCCGATTTGTTGATATTGGAAGGGGATGGGGAGTAGGGGAATCGGCGATTGATCACTAATCACCATCGTGGATCATTGCGATACTCAGTGACGAGAGAGTGTGCGAAAGTGAGAGAGCGAGATATGATTATCGTTATCTACTACACATGTAGTCGTTGTCCCGATGTTCTCTCTCTCTCTAATCGTTCTCCAAACATTCCTCCTCCCATCGATCTCTCATATCACTGAAAGGAAGAAGGGGATGAGATGGAAGGGGGGAGAGACTACAGTAATCCTGATAAGCAGATATCCAAACACTGATATGCGCCCGTGACCAATGGAGAGAAAAGAAGAGAGGAGATGGGATAGGGAGATCAAAGGCAGATTAGAGGATTTCCTCCAGTCTCCTTCCTTCTCAGCGGGAGACCCGATTCGTGACAGACGCGAAAAGGGATTACCCGCGCATTGTCTTGGCTAGTCATGATGCAACCTCCCCATCCTAGTCTAAGCCGCCCCACTAACGCCAGATCCCCGTGGTGCGGATCTCGTGAAACGTCGCCTGTCTGTTTCTCAACAGCGCGCGAGTTATTAGGATTCGTCGCCCCCGTGCGCACACACGGGGACACACAATGAGGGATAGGGGGCTTACGCGCACTGACCCTGAAGGGATCTGGGCAGATTTAGAGGAAAGAAGCAAACTGAGGCTGGTATAGACTGGCTCTTCCGGGTGTGGTATTAGACAGGGTACGGTAGCTGATACACGATAGATCAGTAGTACTCATTGGTATGAAGGAGTAGAGGGGGGATTGGTCATCATCCCCTTTCTGATCCATCCCATCTTCTCTCTCTCTTCCTTCTTCTCCCTTCTTTGCTTAGTCAGAGCGGAGAGACGTCGCTCCTTTTATGTATCGGAATGACAACAATCCGAGCGGATCGAAGAAGGGATGGATTCACACTATGATAAGCCAGTGGAGGGAAGGGGGGAAGGGGAGGAGGAGAGATGAACGAAGAAGCGATACGGAAGTAAAGGCGTACTGCTATGCTTCAAGTGTTTCTGTGAAAGATCTCCAAAAGTCTCGAAGAGATTTGAAGAAGAAATAATTATAATTAGCTCACTCTTGATGTTTCTAGTGCAGGACAAATAAAGAAAATCTGTGGATGCTCAAAAGTATCTGCCGTTCTAAAGAAATATCATGAAGATCACTACGGTATCCCTACAGAGTCCAGAGCTCACCATCCGAAAAAGTCTCGATTTCATCAATAACTGTACGATGATTTCACGCGCATCATAGTACACTCTCTGCCTATTGATCCTCCTCCCTCTCTCGAATATGAGCTTATCTCCTCTATCAATCCCCCTCTAGATTCCCTCCCTTCACATCCAAATGGTCCGCGGCTAATAAGTAGATAAGCGGCGCCAGAGGAAGAAAAGAAGGGGATTGATTAGGGATCAACGGGAAAATACCCGCGCTGTTGCATCATTGGACGAAAATGAGGTGGAAATCTCGCGAAAATATGAGTATATTATGCGGACGCTCATCATTCATCAATTAATAATGAAAAAATGTATCAATATATATTAGAATTTGGTAATCCGTCGGTCACCTTACGTTCAATAAATAAGCGCAATGAAAATTATGAATTCGGATTTTGACGAATAATGTATAAATATGTCGGGAGAAGTTAGTCAAGTGAAGGAATGTATATATCTAGATAATGAACGATCGGAAACGTCTCCGTCTTCATAGATTGTGATGCGGCATCAGGCCAAACGGGTTATCAACTGATAGAGTGACCTGACCCCAGTTATCAGTCTACGGTCAATAGGACATACTATCAGTCCCTATCAGCCCTGACAAGGATGCGCTATCTCTGTCTCTCTCAATAACGCACACTCTCTTGTCGTACTCTGACATATGAAGAATGAGGGGCAGCAGTATCGGTTATCATCAGAGATGGAAGGAATCTCCTCTCTTCCCTCGTCCCCCCTCTCCCTTCATCTGTAATGTCAACGATATGAGAAGAGCAAGAGGAATGGATCGATCTGATTGAGAAGAGAGGGGAGAGATACAGATATGGAAACGGGAATGAAGGAACGAGGGGATCGGCATCTACATTTCAAGACATTTCGAAATGACAGTGCACAGTTCTAAATACGGGGAAAATTGTATCTTCATTTCACTCCAGCGTATCTGTATTTCATTCTACAGCATCCTTGTTTAGATACGCAACAAACCGTGCAATGTGACGATACAATTATTTTACTCTGGCAATGCAAGATGATTCAAAGATTCAAAGGATAGAATAAGAATAATACTGAGGTGTGGTTCTCATGCGAGATAAATCGAGTGAAGAAGAGTGCTCGGGAGATCAATTAGACGGGAGGGGGGTAGATCAGAGGGAAGAGAGGGTGTGGTGGTGTGGCATTGGCATAATGGAAAGTGAGAAGAAGAAGACTACTCATCCGAACAGAAAGGGAAAGCCTCCCTCGCTCTTCCCAGGGCAAGAAAAGCTCATACTTGTGATGAGGAACAAACAAACCTACCGTATCCGGGTTACGGTAGGATTTCTTAATCCCCGGCTACTTGAGGCACCTGGTAGCCTACGATAGTTGGTATCTTCCGGCTCCGGGATACGGTAGGTCGCTATCTGCCGGCTACGGTTGCCCCGGCTCTTCTCTGGACAATAGAGATGGTTTCGTCCCTTCCTCCTTTCTCACTCTCGATCATCCGGTTCCCGAAGTAAGAAAAGAGAGAAGAGTAGTACTTACTTACTACTAATAACTCGTTCCTTACTCTTCTTCCTTCCTTATTTCTCGGGAACAGAATGAGAACTGTACAGCACTTTACTATGGTAATCTCGAGCCGATTACGGTAGATTACGATAGATTAAATTAGGAGGGGAATGGGGGAGCGAGAAGTGATGAGTCAAGAGTTATGATCAAGAAGTTGATCAAATTGATTTCAAGGATCCAATAAAATTTCGAATTCAAATTTGAAACACGAAAATGGCTGGCGAATCGGGAAAAGTGAAGGTGAAAGCGGGGAGTGAAATCAATGGGAAGAAGATGCAAAGAAGGTAATGGGATTAGATAGAGAGGGGCAGATATCGGGGAGGGGAGGTGAGAGGGAGGAGGGGAGGTGGGAGGAGAGAGGGAGGGAGGTAGATCAAGGGAGGAGAGAGAGAAAGGAGTAGTCAAGGTGGCATACAACACAATGAGATGTGCGCACCAAAGTAGAGATCGGAGGAGGGGAGGGGATGGAAATCGAAAGTGAGGAAAGAAAACGGAGAAAGTTGAGATTGGAAAGCGAAAGTTAAACGAAATAATTTATCATCATAATCACAACTAGCCGGGCTACGCCCGGCTAGACCCTGCGGGTGGCAAGCAGCCTGCGGCTGCAATGAGGCTCGCTACGCTCGCCAGCGTGTGCGCAACGCCGGGTTGTGATAGTCTTCTGCGAGCGCTTCGCGTCGCCGGGTTGTGTGTTAAGGTTTTATCCCAGTCATGTGCGAACGCTTGCGGAAGGCTCGTGAGGCCTTCCGCAAGCGTGAATGTGTTCCACCGTACTAACTTTGATCAAGCGAATCACGTTAATATTATATAAAAGTAATACGGTATTGATTTACGACAAAACTCATAAATCAGACCCAGTGAACTACGTTTGGGCTAGTGGGCTACATTGGTAGATAAAATATTCACAGTCGCGGACCGAGTTGGCATCGTCCCTGGCGAAAGGCTCGTGGGGCCTCGGGCGATCCGAAAAAAGATGGGATGGGGCCACTGCGTGGCCCCATCCCATCTTTTTTCGGCTCGCCCTCAGCCCCACGAGCCTTCCGCCAGGGACTCGCAGGCTCGCTGCGCTCGCTAGCTAATGTCGCCGGGTCTGACCCGTTGAACCGATTGGGGTTCTGTATTCGTGATAGGGAATCGATTAATGACAAAAGTCATAAATATGACTCACTGAACTAATTCTGACCCGCCGAACCGATTGGGGGTACTGTACTCGTGAGACGGTATCGATTTATGACAAAAGTCATAAATCTGACTCACCGAACTAAGTCTGACCCGCCGAACCGATTGGGGTACTGTACCCGTGAGACGGTATCGATTTTTGACAAAAGTCATAAATCTGACTCACCGAACTAAGTCTGACCCGCCGAACCCATTGGCGTACTGTATTCGCGATATGGTATCGATTTATGACAAAAGTCATAAATCTGACCCAGTGAACTAAGTTTGACCTAGTCGACAACTTTGGTGCATGGTAATAGTGGTACGGTGTCGATTTATGACAAAAGTCATAAATCTGACCCAGCGAACTAAATCTGACCCGCCGAACCTTTTTGGACACTGTAATTGGGTTACGGTATCGATTGATGACGTAATAATAAAAATGAAAAAAATAATATATTTGATTTGGTTGAGTTTCCGGCGAAAACGGCGCAAAAAACAGTATATTTCATCATTATTACGTAATATTGCATAGTGATGACGAAATTGATTATCGATTTTTTGAAACTTTTGATTACGAGTAGTTTGGTGCCAAGCACGATCGATTTGGTTAAGTTTCCGGCGAGAACGGCGCGAAAAACGGGTTTGTAAGCTATTTCGTCATATTGCATAGTGATGATGAAATTGATTTTTGATTTTTTTCGGATCATCACTACAAGACTTTTGCTGAAGGAGTTAGGCTTGGAAACGGGCGAAAAGGGCGATTTTAGGCGATTTCCGGAGCGTGACATACATACCCACATACCCACATACATACCCACCCACGGACGGACAGACAGACACAAAAAAATTATAGTCTCTTAGTAACAAATCCTCAATACCCATGGCTACTAGAGGAATAACAATGAAGAAAATACAATAAGAGATACAAATGATTATTACAGTAGTACAATGGGTCGATAACTACAGTACTCGGGAGAAGTATTCGAGTCCCTGGCCGAGGTCCCAGATGGAAATTCCGCTACCGTACTCGTGTGCGATTCTCGTTCGAATTTCGAGCGACGGAAGAGTTGGGAAGAACATTTGCATCTTTCTGCAACGATTCATGTTGATCTACGATTCATCCTTTTATTCGTAACGTATGCATCATCTGATTCTGAATCATCTCCGCATATCGTGTATTTTCGCAGAGATCAAAGATCAATTTCATCAATTTTGAACATGTCTGCACAAAATCATCATCTCAATGTCTCAGAACTCTGCATCGTGAGACAGTTCTCAGAAATAGAACAGGAACACAAAAGATCAAAGATCAATATCTCACCCCAGTCTCACAAAGTGCTCCTGCACATCAGAATCCCACTCGAGCTCCGCATCTTCGTTCGCCAATATCTCCAGGAATCTGTTAATTAATTAATCACTAATCATCTCATTGATGAATCGGTTCGTCTCAGACAAACCTTGCATGTTTTCGCACTAATTTTACTACGCTGGTTCTATATTTAAACTACGCATAGCTTCGATTCCAAATCTGATTCACCCCTCTGCTGCTCCTTTCCCTTTCGTCCTTCTCACTCTCACTTTCATCTCTCTCTGCCCCTCTCATATGCTGATCCGATCGCAACCCGTTCCTTCTTCCCTCTTCCTCTCTTACGCAACTGCATCCGATCTCACGGTACGCGCACGCTTCTCCCTTTCCCTTTCACAGAGCGCGCTCGGAACAGAGAAAGGGAAAGGGAGGATGAGAGAGAAAGGCGCGAGATAGCGCTTCTTCCTTGCTTCCAATCTTCAATCCAAGGGCATCCCTCTCTCCCACTTAATCTTGTCCCATCTCAGAGAGAAGATCCGAGTAGAAATGAGTATTGAAGGACAAAAAGCGCGCGCCCGTCTTACTACACTACCATAAATCCGTGCCCTTTGGGAGAATGAGTGAAGATCCAGTTCGAGCCGTTTTCAAACGGGGGATCTATGGTGTGATGTGGTGAGATACGTCGTCTGACCCGGCTGCACCCTCTGCACTACCCGCTACACCACACACACTCACTCCTTGGCCATCACGGCACCCTGCTGCTGCCGGCTGAAGTCCGTCTTGAAGCCGTAGTGGTACAGACCGAGCAGCACCCTGCAACGACGTGGTGTGGTCGGGGTGTGGGGCGGCGAGTGCGGCTGCACCGGACGACTTTTTCCGCGTGCACACCACTCACCTGGTCGCGTGCTCACCGTGGCGGCCGATCACTGCGCGCAAGTTCTGCTCTACCTACAAATCAATCAATCAATATGCTCATCAATAACAAGCTACCGTACCCATCTGGCTGGGGCCTGCGGGAATACGGTAGTGCCACGCTCCATCGGATAGTAGTCGTGTGTCATGATCTGTGAGGGAGGATTACGGTATAAAGGGGGGAGGGGGTACGGTACCTGGACGTAATCGATCGAATCCCCGAGCAGATCCCAGTACGAATCGTCCCACACGGACTGCATGAGCTGCCTGAAAGAGGGACGAAATCTTCGTATTCAAAGATCAAAGATCAACCATATTCCATGCATTTCCAAAATATGAAACTAAAGATCAAAGATCAATCTTACATGCTCGCATCGACAGGAGGTGGAATGGGCAGGACGATCATCTTCTCCTTCTTATGCAGCGCCCTTCCCCACGAGGCGAATGTCTCGATTGCATCGCTGCAAATCGACCACTTGAGCGAAGTACGGGGGTAATCGTCTCTTCATTCCTCATGCTCTCTCACCACCGGTCAGAGTGACGAGAGAGCCGAGCGGAAGAAGAGACGATTACCCGTATTTGGAACTCTATCGACTACCGTTCTCCCCCCAAGGGTTTCGATGGGTCAGACTGCACATTTCCGCATTCAGATTACCGTAATCCGGCGTTCAGATGGTTCAGCTTACAATTGTACAGTTACGGAATCATCCTCATTTCTGGTCGACTACCGTAATTGCCGATGCTAAATAGCTACAGCTCTTCCATCAGGTACAGTGCAGCTGGTGACTACCGTAATCGCCAGGTGTTCGGTCCGGCGGGTCAGATCGCTTACCCCACATCGAAGGCGGCTTGATGGGCGGCTCTCAGCACGGGCAGCCATCCCTCCAGCACCACTCCGTCCAGACCCGCACTCTGAATGAGAGGACAATGAAATCGCTGCTGGGGATGATGATTTCGAGATTTCTTTGCAGTATCAGATACCTAGGTGATGAAAATACAGCATGTGGTAAGCTTTCACAACATCTGAGATGCACAGGGTTAGATTTGGACTCATTTTCTTTGCTTTTATTGACCAGTGGCTCGGTTTTCCTATTTTTGTTCAAATTTACCTCAAATTATGGTGTGCAAACGTCACGTATGGTTACTTGACCCATTGGTGCTTTGTCATAATCCTTCGCACAATGTCTTACTAATCTCCATCACGTACCCAATTATTTCATTCAAATTGCTCAAAGTTGAAGTGACAAGGATTGGCAGAGAGAGATAGTAATCTCTTTTTGTAAACTGACAATGAGCGTGTTCATCTCTCCCCTCATCCTTCTAGACCCCATCCCCCCTCGCTTCCTCCTCTTTTTTCCTCAAATCTTGAGCGCTAATCTCCACAAGGTCGGCTTGTGAATGAGTTGTTCGAGCAGTCGCTACAAGGGGCTCTTCATGCCTCTCCCCTCACTCTCTCGGCCTCTATGACCATCGAGGGCGTATGCCATTGCGAGAGACCGGGCTGATCTATCTCTAAACAGTTCACGACTTCGTTCAAGATTGGCGGATGATTGAGAGAGGGAGAGGGGCGAGGGGGGGGGGGCTCGAAATAGCGTTGGCGCTGAGTGGGTGAGATCTCGAGATATCAAGTGCTTGCATGTGATCGAATCGCTCCCCATAGACGGTTTGAACCGTATATCGGATCGGATTGACTCAATCTCCCCTCCCTACTCCAATCGACTATCTCGATAAATATCTCGCTGAATTTCAAGGGATGGTTGATGGAACGCTTTTGGAATCCATGGCTCACAGGGATCTTCATAGTTACAAATGTTGAAAGCTCTTTGAGTTATTCTATAGAGCATTTGGAAACGTTCATGCGAGGGTTCCACGTCTTCGGATTCCCAAGCGTTGGGATCCTATTATCATTCTCGAGGCAGGACCGTATCACCCTTAGGGTGTGCCATCTCATCTCTTTCCTGTCTTCCTTTCATCTCTCTCTCTCTCTTAGCTTCTTCCGTCCCGACCTTCCATTCTTCCCTTCTTTTCTTATTATTATACTCGGCCGAGAAGAGATGGGATGAGACTGTTGAGAGCGGGAGGTGGCGCAAAAAAGGGGAGGTGGGGAGGAAGGGGCAGAGGTAAGAGGGCAAAGGGGAGGTGGGAGGAGGGAGGAGGAGAACAGGTCTCCCTGCTCTCGAACAGCAACCAAATTACACGGTAGAGCTGCCAGCTGAGACGATGGGCGAAAGAAGTGAAGGAGGAAAGAGAGGGGAAGAGATACGATGGGGGGATCGTAACGATGGAAGGAATGGTATAGGGGAAGGGATTGAGTCATCCGCCATCTACATACTCATCCCCCATCCACTATTACGATATCGCATGCACGAGTCATCCCCGATAACACATCTACATCACATGTCGGGGATATTTTCATCCCATATCCACGTCTTCCCAAACGTCACGAGAAGAATATAAAAGGAAACTGGTGAGGCTGATGTCTCCCGGATGAAGGTTATTGCGTGCAATGGCCTACACGTTTTCCTCACTGAATCTCAAAATAATATCAACTAAAATATTGCAAATATTCTGCCGGAAGAAAGTTCCATCAGAACAACCATCTCCTTGGACAAATCTGCATCCGTATCCTCCGTCTGCAAACTCATGCACGCAAATAATTCCATAGAATGATTTTCACTGCATTTCACTGTACAATCTCGTCCTATTCATCACTTCGCTCTCTAAATTCTCCTTCTTTACTCCCTCCTAGGGGGGTCGCTCCTCTTCTTTTCTCCTTCGCTGATGCACTTCAAAACAATCTGACGATTACATGGCTATACGAGGGAGGAGGAATGGAGGACGGAAGGAGGAAGAGGAACAAGTTCGAGAATCGTCCACTGTTGTTAGCCATCCTTTCCGCAGCTTCAGGAACGAGTTGAGGACGAGAAGGTATGTGCTTCGAGGAGAGGCCAGACGACGAGGGACAGAGGGGCGAAGGATGATCGGCCAGTGCATAACTCGGGTCTTAGTCATCTCGCTCCTCTCCATTCTCTTTATTCCCTTTTTCTATCAACTGCCCCTGCCCGTAGTGAGCGTTGCCCATTGGGAGAGTGCTCATTACTGCTTCACCTCTCTCTCTTCGACTCTCGGCCGCGACCCTTTGGGGGGGGGGGGCACAACAAAGGGAGAGAACTGGCTATGAGAGGGGGAAGGGAGGGGAACACTCGGTAGATCACAGCTGATCGGTGGACGGGAGAGAATGAATGAGAATGTGGAGGAAGGGAACAACAACTCGATGCAGGCTGCAGGATTGAGAAGAAGGGTCACGCAGGGATCGAATACATTGCACAAAGTGAATGAACTAGAGAACGAACAAAACCAATCATCCTGAGTTCCCCTCGATTACGATATGCATCGTATTTATCAAGAGGACCAGCTAGTTATGAAATGTCATATGCATGGATTTTCATGAGGGAACTACCCTCGAATATTAACAAATGTGTTGCACACAATTATCTCAAACTTCATGAAATTTCATCGCCGTACGAGATGTTGCTGTATTCATTTACTTTTTTCGAATTATGAACGAAAACGCTGATGAAAGTGAGATCTTCAGAGTCACGTCGTCTGAAACATCTCATCCGGTCTTAAAAACAACAATGACCTCAACGTCAGATCTCAATGATTCCATAACGTCTATTATTCCGAGGAATGCGTTGTTTCAGTGAACTATCACGCACGAATCATATCCGAGGCGGAATCTCCTCCCCTTATCCCCTAATCCTTTTCTGGCTCCACTTTCGACCAAATCTCGGCTCGACAGCCAAACATTCGTAGGATATCCTAATCCCTCATCTGACTTCCGTACACATCGTCCTTCCTTCCTTACGGAATACGGGCTGCTCCTGTTGTTTTAGAAAAAAAAACCCCAAACTGTACCTCCGTGAACATCATTTCATTCACACACAAATCCATCCTATCGATATCGAATCTTCAGTATTCTTCTCACAATCAGTTTTCACAGGGCTCCCAATGCCTTGGTCCTCCCTCCCTCGTTCTCACATCCCTCTCATTATCCTCGCTTGGACATCAATCTTCGTTCATTTCCTCATTATTATCGTCATTCGAAAATTTCGGAAACATAATCTACTCTACCGAAATCCGTACATTACCCTAGCCCTTGCGCAGGTAAGAAGTGCAGAAGATTTCAAAATAATTGCTTCATTTGTCAACGAAACAAAGAGTTGAGTGAAGATCAAAGATCGATCTTCCCTTTCAGTCCATCTCTTCCATCATGCTCTTGCTCAATGTAGAGCTGCTTGTTCGTCCACGAGAGTTCGGGCTATTTCAGCTGTTCCGGGCGAGCACCAATTCGAAACTAGCCGCGTGAGCTTTATTTCAATCACACAACCCGTATGGTCGTATCGTATCTTTAGTGTTCTTCTCGGGCTTCAAACGACTCAAAAATCACAACTTATCATCTTCCAAATTCCGCTTGCGGTCAATCGATTCACTGCTTACACCTTCTCATCCTTCTCATATCGCAAAGTGAGTCGATCAAATATCGATCAACCGTGCATAATGGGTCGAATAACCCACACAGGCAACCTACCGATTGTCTTGGGCACATTTGTGAGGCATATTAAATAGTTGTGTACTCCAATTTCCAAAAATTATTCAAAGATTTTGGGAACAAAAAGAATTCAATGTATATTAGAACTAGGGATGGCAAATGAAGAAAAACACTCCACATTCTGCGCACTCTCTCGTCGAGTCGACCGGTGAGAGAGAACGCGAAATTGAGAGAACCATCTTTTCATTTGCAATCTCTAATTAGAACTCTGGGTCAGATCGCACGGTAATATTCAGATCTGGAAGATGCCCACTATCGCTCTGGCCATTACGCTTCCTCTAGCTCTTCCTGTTGGTGTGTTAATTCAGTATGCTTCTATCAACAACATTTTGACGAAAAATGAGGCCGTTTCTGCCCATTTCAGCCTTCGTGGTCATTCCCGTTCAGTACAATATCTCCTTCGTTGCGAACGACGACGGAATCAGCCTGCAGACGCCCAGCGAGTGCATGGATGTACGCCTACAGTAATATTCCAGCTTCTATTCTCTACCGTACTTCAGATCCTATCGATCGCCGCTCAGTCATGTTATGTACTCACTATCATCATCTGTGTGCCCCTATATGCCGTGGCCACATATCATTCTCGCAAAACATACGCTTACGCCCACAATCCGCACATTGCCGTGAGTAGCACAATATATTTTAATTAGTTGACAATACGGAGTTGATGGATACCGTATGGTGAGCTTCTCTATAACCTCTCCACGACGGACCCGTTATGCATAGGCTAGGGCAGATTAAGGAATACAGGCCCAATATCCCGACTTGTATTCAACCCCACCATTTACTACCTACATTACCGTGGTTTCGACAACTGCTTAATTGCAGAAACAGGAGCGTATTCACCTCATCTGTGCTCTTGTCTCTTTTGGAGTGATTATACTAGACTCAATTCGAGCCGCGCTGCTTATCATTTCCACGGTAAGAACATGTTATGTATGATGTTAGTCTGTGACGTAGTCGCAATCGTCTCATAATATTGCTCCGATCATGGATGCTTGATTAATCCCTGTTCAGTTTCAACACCCCATCGACTTTGCCATTTACGAAGCTGTGATGCCCTATTGGTCAGATTTTCCATTGACAGAAATCGAAATGTCAGGATTGAAATATTTTTAAATAATGGTTTTGCACACTACGTGTGGCGATTCCACTTCATCATTCAGTCTTTCCCTCATTTCGAATTAAATATGCGGAGGTTAACATAAGCATACCCAGGTACCACACTACCGAGCTGATGTGCTGTGTGCAACCGTGGGTGATGCTAGTGGGGTACGCGCACATTCGACGGAATCTTCTCTTTCTACTATCCCGTATCAACCCTTTCAATCCCGCTCCAAACTAGGACAAATCCATTTCTCTCATACTCATTACTCCCACTCCGCCTATGCGAGCTACAAATTCTGCTTATTTCTGATCTGCTTCTCTAATTTTCGTATGATATTCCGCTTCTATGATGACCGGATCAGCATGACGAAATGACAATGTCAAACAATTGTTCGTTTAACCTCACTTACACTATTCCCACTCCTGATTGACTTGGACCATTTCACAAATATATCAATATTAAATTAACAATTAACATTAAAATAATTTCTAACCTCAAGTAAGTCGATGACTTTCCTGATGCAGTTCGCAGACGCGGCTTCTGATGTGAAGAGACTGAAATGTATAATAATTCGAAAAAAATACTGTCGGCAACAGTTTCAAGTCATCAACCCATCTGTAAAATGTGCAATATTCCAAATTTCCTAGGAAATACAAATCGTGTTTTTTTTTAAATAGCGAAGAAAACGAACTCTTTCATCTGCTCGGGACTGAACTCCTCCACAATGAGTCGGGGTAGAATCTTCAGCTTTGAATTCGCCGTTCGAAGTCGCTCGATCCATCCTGTAGTATGAAATTTAATCGATATTCCTATCGCACCCAAATCAAGATCATAAAGAGGAGGGCCAGAACGGATAAAGGTATAATGAATTTTGTACCCCAATCAAATCAATCCAACTATTTTACCCTGATCGATATCGTGTGTTCCGGTGATTGTGCACTCTCTCGAGTTCATCTCCTCCGGTTTCAACTGCAGCCAGACGGGAGCGACGATGGACAGACGAGAGGCCACCCGAACTGCCCGATCGTTTCCCGCGTTGTTCCACTTAAAATAGATAATTGAGGATTACGGTAGCCATTGATGATTTAAAAAAAACGACAAGTTAGGGATGGGGTAGCCATTGCTGAGTGCTGTATCGGAAATACGAGAGAACAACTTTCAGTAAGGAAAATGTCTGCTTTTGAACCTATAACCAAAGGTAATCGCAGACGGTAGCCAATCGATATTCGAAGGTTTCAGTAGCTTAAAAATCTACATCACAAAAACTGACCGGTGTGATGTAGGCCATCGTGGGCATGTCTGCGTACCTGCAAGAGATCAAAGATCAAGGATCATCTATGACGTCACTCACTTCTTTTCTCCCTCGTACGTCTCTTCGTGGTCGTCGAGAATCGAGTCCTTCGTGAGGGCGCGAGGACGGTATTCCAGCGGCTGCAATTTACTAATTCTCGCAAAGTAGAACAACAAATACGAACATATTAGGGTTGGCCAAATGAATCTCAACATTGAATCTGAATCATTCCTCGCCGAATCGCGCGGTGGTGAGATTCAAATGAATCGATTCCAGGGAATCTTTGAAAGAAAGATTCCTGAGAATCTTTGGTTCGAAAAGTCTGGAGAACTTCATTTTTTTGCTGTGTTTTCAACGGTATTAAGGTTTTCGACCCTTGCGAGTTCGAATCTGACCACTTCGAATCAAGAAAACCTTGTAATATTCGCGATTTGAAATACACCCCACCATTTAACCCCCCACAAAAGTTAATTCTGGGAGACAAGTTGACCTCAAACTATTGCAATGAGCCGTATTATGCATGTTAGGAACGTTCTTGAAGGAAATGGATAAAAAGAAGACTGAACGCTGGAAAATAAGATAACTCATATCAAAAGAGTGGCCATCTAGGATGCACTAGAAACATTTATTCGAAGAGTGAAGATTTGAAAAATTGCTCCCCTATCTTAGATGAGTAGAATAGAAATTTTATAAAACTACTTTGTCCCTGTACAAACAGAAATAAGATCTAAGATTCTGCAGAATCTGAAGAATGTGAACAAGATTCTGAGGAATCTTTCTTCTCCTCTCATTCTCATTCACAGATTCATTCCGCTCTCTCTCACCGCCTGTCGAGCGGCATAGAAACATTCATTTTGCCAACCCTAGAACATATACCCGGTTTTCGAGATTATTTCCACCGATGCATTCTGCCTCTGATTCGACAACATCTACGGATTTCGAAAATATTATGAAACGTGCAACTTACTAGCCCTGACTTGCTATAGAGTTTTCAAAACCGATTCAAACTTTGTATTTTTTTCCAGTTTCAAATAATCGTACCTCAGACCCCGCATTCCTCATTGCCAATCCGATTGTCTTGTGTTCCTCTTCCTTCTTCTTCTTTCTTTCCTTCACTTCTTTCTTCAGCTCCTCTTGCTCCTCACTGCAGTCAATTATTGATTTAGCATTGCTTTCCTTATAACCCAATTAAATTAGGCAATACACTAGACCAAACCAATTCCTTGACTATATTCGACCTTCTTCTCAGACAATGGCATCGAATCAATAAATCCCGGACATACCGTATCTTCGCCTCTCCATCCGACTTGCTCAACCCGATTACGGTAGTCACCAAGACTACCAGACCGATCCACACGACCAGTCTCATTCTGTGATGTGATACTTGTCGCCTAATCCGAATCGATTCAAGATTTGCTGATATGTCTCTAGGATCGAACCCTCGTGTGTATGTGTGCAATTACCATATCTTTTCATACTTTATCATTCATTGAACCGCAACAGAAACAAAGCTGTACAACAAATATCGAAATCACTATAAATCGCATAACAAATAATTCTATTCATCCTACAACTTCGCTCCTTCTTCATCATTCAATCAATCTATTTTGCCTTTCTCGCGAATTTGTCGTGTCTCAGCCACCATTGATCCCAATCGTTGCCCTTGTCTCTCTTATGAGCAGGGAATGAGACAAGAGGATCGGGATGAATATCCTCCAGACGGAGACCAGCTCGTTCCACCTGCATAATCAATTGTATTCTAGAAGATGCAAAATGGCAAATCCGTTCCCACCCATGTCTGGAGAATAATCATTCCCACATGTACAAAATCTACTTATCTAGCAATAAGGAATATATTAGAACGGACTTTCACTCATCAACAATAGCCCTAAAAGGGAGAGAAAATAATCATTTTTGCATTGAAATCATACTGTTTCAAGATATAATAAATATTTTCAACAGTGTTCGATCAACAACTATTATGCCCAGGAGGGGAAAATGCAAAAGAAAGGTACAACAAACTTCAAAATAAATAATTAAGAACTGACCGGCTCAGCAGGTTCCGCCTTCCACCAAGCGTAGTACTTACGGAAATCGTAGTTACGGAAGTCAACTCCGAATGTGATCGTTCCTGTATATATATTTCGTTGAATAGTAGACGAGGGTTCGCTAAAAACGCTATCTTCTTAGGCGTAGCTTCGTGACTGCTCAAAAATAACTCTAGTTCCGAATCAAGACGTCTAATTTCTCTTGGAACAATCACAATTGAAGTTTTCAGGGGCACAGACATCTCAGTTCAGATCAAAATGTAATGAAAAAACGTGTATTTCCCATAATGTAACATGTGCAAAAGATAAAGATAAGTGTCCTACCGTGTTCCTTGGCCTTGATAAGTTGCGCCTGCAACTGTGCGTACTGCTCCCTGCACAGACCCGACTTGAGGATCTCGATGGGCTGATAGGTTCCCGTCGAGAGGAATTGCTCGATCAGGGCAGGATTACGGTAGTCGAAGAAGAGATACTCGTCTCTGCAAGGGAAAATAGGTAAAGATTGATGCAATAGAAGGGAGGAAATCACTCATTTGAGCAGTAAACAAAATCATATGAGGTAATAATAGTTTGTTTCTAATTACATTTTTTATAGCAATTTACAACGCATTTTTTAAGATGCAGTTTGGCTTGTGCTAACACCAAACGTGGTCGTCGCTTGACCAATGTTTGATACAACTTTAGCAAGAAACTCAACCATTATCTGCGTCCTAGGTGCAAGAATATATTTAAAAATATAAAAAAACGACTAACCTGCAGACTGGACACGCGTTGTTCACGTTGAATCGACCGTGCTTGTCTATGCAGAAAAGGCGAGGAGGCGGTTGAAGGATCGATTGACCCTAAATAATATAAAAATGAATATTTCAGGACGAATGGAAACAAAACAAACAAAAAAAGCTTACATGCGGTACAATTCCTTCCAATTGGTTTTTTTTTTCAGGAAAAGATGTGAAAATAGTCTACCGTGCCGTTTTAGATTAAAACAACCAGCGTTTGGATTTCGCTATGAATCATTCGTTTAATAAAACTTGTATTAGATAATAAGATCCGTCTATCCAAATATTGTCAAAAGAAAATAATACTAACCTTGAAGTTCCTCTTGTACCATCGATAGATGGGCAGGCCCTTGTACGCATCGTGGTAAGCTGAAATGTGAAGTTTCGGACGGTACATATAATATATATATAAATCAAGCTCAATTAAATGAAAATGGACCTCTGCTTGTCATGTAAGCGATTTGCTCGTCAACTGAATGATGCGGCTTGTACATCCCCATTTTCCTTTCAACCTGGTTGAATGCCCATCCCGCCTGAAGAAGTCTTCGTCATTTTTAATTCATAGATACATTAAAATATGAAATAAAAAAATATAGAACAGAACCTCTTCAGGAGTCGGAACTTCCTTCGATTTCTCTTCGCAACAGACGACTCGTGAAGTCGAGAGTAACCTTCGAGCGATAGTCCGAGACGTCGCCAGCATTCTGAGATTCGAAATACTGCAGTTTGGCAACAACAAAAGTGGTAGTTCGCGAACCAAAAGTAAGATTGTGTGCCGATGCGACTTTTAAAAATTTGTGATATTTCCCGGCTGTGACCGTGAAATGAGTTTATTCGATTTTTTTGATTTTTTAAAGAATAATTTATTGATTTCGAAAAGCAATTTAATGAATAGAAAACAATGCTGAAAATGATTTTAATATTCATTGAAAGTGAACAAGCAAGTCATTTTTCTTTCTCCGCTCATTCTTCACTCTCTTGCTCGTCTTAGGAGGTCGATCGGTCTCTAATGGTTTGTTTCTCAATTCTTTTCCAGATTAGATCGATAATTTTAGTCGGATAACTCGCAAGCTTCAGTGAAGAGAAGATCAAGAAAGAAGGGCGATTCTTCGGTAGATACCGTATCTCGTTCTACCGTATCTTCACACTACCATTTCAGCCCAGTGCTGGATTGTCAAGCAAATCGAAGAAAGTTAAAAGAGTGGACAAGTCGAGTCGAGTGAAGAACAAGAGACATGTGAGGAGTGACTACAGTAACCCTAAGGAAATCTATCATCATAGGGAAAAGCCGGGAGTACTCCTGCCAAGTCTCCCTCGAAGGAGAATACTGTTCCTGATGTGAAGATCGAGGATAAGGAGAAAACATCCAAAGGTCTCAAGGTATTACTGTAGAGTACGGTATAAATTATGATTATGGCGTGTTACAGAAGGCAGATCCGGAAGTATTGAAGGCCATTAAAGAAGGAAGAGAAAACTTCGTTCACACTTTACGAAGAGGAACGAAGGCCATCAATGTACAGTATTCAATCGATTACCGTATCACTACCGTACTCCATTCAGTTCACTTTCCCTGCGGGACGCATCTACAAGATTGGTACCGATCCGAAGACTGTGCCTGTCGTGCCCACTAGTAAGATGAAGGATGAGATGAGGGGAATGTGAGTATCGTAATCTGGATTACAGTAGTCGAATGATTATCGATTGACAGGAAAGAACGAGCCGCAAGGAAGAAAACGAGACAGCGCAAGTATTTGGCTGATAAAACGGCCACATCGACTGCATCGGTTCGTTTCAGTCTACCGTATTCTCTACCTACCGTAATCTCTTCCTTCCAGAGAGAGACTACGGGAGCGGACAAGAGCAGTGCTTCGAGAAAGAAGAGTCGTGTAGGTTACAGTAGAATGACGGATGTGATCTTTGATCTTTCTTCAGAGCAAGAGTGTTGCTAAGATGAGAGGAAGAAGAAAGGATACACCCATTCCTCCCAAGTAGATCGAATCGTCTATTGAGTATCGTCTTCAAATCAGAATAAATTGAGAATCCGCAGATAAAATGTTCTGATTATTACACATTGCTATGGATAGTATAATTTCACGCTTTTTGGTTCAAAGAACTTAGATTCTGCAATAGTTTCCACATCCATCTGAACTCTGTCCCTTCTCAAACATTCATCAAGAGTCAGTTGTCTGAATGGAAGAGTGTGAGGATAACTAATGATTCTTCTCGTAGCCTCTCCTCAATGACTCATTATCACACACTATGCGGCTATCACTCTGCACCTTTTCTTTAATATTCTGCTCACTGTTTTTCGTTTTGATTTACCGATGATGTAGAGCCATCAATTCTGATTGAAGATCGATGGTGGACCGGGTACGGTACACCTCCGTACCTCCGCGGGGTGCCTCGGATGCCAAAACTTTAGTCAATCCTACCTACTCCAGCACCAACATCAGTACTGCTTCGGAGACTGTAAGCGTTACGGTAAAAGTGTCAAAGTTGAGTTTGAAAATAATTGATGATATTTCATGGTACACATGAACCAATCGTTTATATTGAACTCGTTCCGTTTACCAAGAGAATACTATCGGAGCCGAAGCATATCAAGTATCCGCTTTCAATTAACTTCAATGTTTATCATATTACGTTACGGAAATAGAATCATGAGACAAAATCAACAATCAACAAAAGTAAAGAACAACTTTACTTTTTATAGAATGTTCATAATCTCCCTTCTCGGACTCGTAGCTGTTCTTCTCCTATTGAATGTGATATTCATCATCCTCTGGGCATCATCATCTTCTCAAACAACAGCTATCCATCAGTAGGCGTTCTTAAATAATGGCTGAACTAAAAAAACTTGAGGTCGAACAAATTTGCTAATGAAACGGCTGTCTCTACTGAGATTCCTGTCACAACTACCGCCGATCTTCCAACAGGAGCCATTCCGGTTTGTGATTTAAACACAAGAAAGATCATTTTTGCATTTTTATTTCTCAGCCTTCCACTACACCTAATTCAATTCCGAAGGTCTCCGATGCAACGATGCACTATGAGTACGCCTACTTCACTCGACGGTATCGGCCACATCAAATTTCTCAATTTTGTAGTCAATTAGATTCAATCGATCTAAAACGGATGCTGGAAGGCGAAATTATGCGGAAAATTTTGCATTCTTCACCGTAAATAAGGAAGGAATGAATGTGACAGAAACTCAGTTTGCTGATTTGTCACTCGATAGTCTGAAAAAGGTAGATAGATATTTCGGTACATAAAGTATCTATTTAAATAAGTCGTTGAAGGCTCAATTTGCAGATCCTAAATAAAAATCGTGACTCGAGCCGCTCAAATGAACGTTTCAGTTGTACACAATTCACTACGGTACGATGACAGATAAGGTTTTATTGTACCGATAATATTTCTCAATTGACGCGTTTTTTGCATTCTTTGAAGAGTGCGACTACTCACGCGAAGGATCTCCACAATAAATCTCGCATTCCTTCACGAATGGATCTGCGGAGAAACGCTAGGATGCCGAAAGTACGAAACCAAGGTATCTGGTATAGATTGAAAACGATTTTAATGGATACTCATAGGGATCACTTGCAACAGCGGCTACGCCTTTGCAGCTATCGGGCTAGTTGACTATTTTGAAACGAAATCTCTTTCGGTGCAGTATTTGCTGTGCGATAACCACAACTTTCACTGCGAAGGAGGAGAAGTTTTCAGGGCAATGCAGTAAGCTTAAGTCATAAAATAACAAAATAAATATTGACATTGAATAGGACCATCGAATCTTCGGGGATCCCCGAGGAAAGCCTGCTTCCTTATTCAGAGAATTCGAAGTGGTGCTCAATTAGTCACAACAAAACAACGGTTCGCCATTTTCTCAATAAATGTAAGGTTCTATCTACATAAGTTAGATGGACAAATTATAGAATTACGCGGCTCCCTGTTTTGCTTCTGGTTTCACATATACTTCCATTTCTCTAAAGGTATTTGGAATAGTATATGTAACTACTTATTTGTGTTTAAAAATAAATGCTTAGGACTATTCCGTGAGCACAAACGATTTCATCAGTCTCATTATTGCTACTTCTTCTCCCGCAATTATCGGTGAGTCTGATTTAGGTACAAATAAAGAAAGTACACTCTCATAATAATGTGCTTTGTAGAAGTTCCTGTAGACCGAACCTTCTTCTTCTACAAAAATGGCATCTACAAGCCAAATTGTGGTGAAATCATCGGATATCAACCCGCGATTGTTGTAGGATATGACAAGAAAGATGGAATGTATGCGTTTCTTTTATTTTAACCCTTTTAGAAATTCTTATTAATTCAACTTTGAAAAACTACGTAATGAAACAAAGAATTTCAGTGATTTCTGGATCCTTCGCAACTCGTTCGGTACTGATTGGGGAATGGACGGTGACTTTCATATGGAGAAGGGAGCGACATACGAAGACTCTAATTGCGATGCTTTCGCTTATGCCATCTACTAATTGCGTTCACGTTCTATTTTTTTTGAGATTTGCGTTCTTTATTTAGATAATATTCGTAACCTATACATAGTCAATGTATTTCCGATAAACAATCTTTATTCCTATCGCCTCATCATCATTTTTTTCTCAGCGGTCATGATCTTGGCAGGTGCTTCAGGCAGACCGCTCAGTTTAGCGACGGGAGTGCTCAGAATTACCTATGCATTCTTCACTTCCGGTAATTCTACGTTCCAAATCTTGTAAATCTCATCGAAATGCCTTCTCGTCTCTCTTTCTGCTCTGTCCGTATTCCACGTTAGAGTCCTGAACAATTCACTCTACTCAGAAATATCCGGGGTAGAAACAGAGAAAAAGACAAACCATTCAGTCGGATCGATTTTGTTCACGAAACATCGAGGAATTATCTTCCTTCGATATTGTTCGATTGAAAGCGAAAACGTAAGAGATGCGATTAGAGCCACACTGAAAAATCGGAAGGCATTATTCTCATTCCATAAATTACAAAAATAAAGTCACTCACAACGCAGCCAGCGCATTAAATGCCGCAGTCGATATCTGTATCATGGCCATATCGTACTCCATGAGATACGGTATGAGAACCAAGGCGGGAATGAAGAGGCTCATTGAAGAAACGAGCACGATCCCACCGATTCGTAGTAACTGAAAGATCAAAGATCAATCTTGTCCGCTGGGTTTCCTTACATTCATCGTTCGTATGTTCTCCTTGACTTGTGCTCGGATTGAGAGACAGTATGTTACTGTTGAGGAGGAAATGCATTTCGTAGTCTTCAATCGCTTGTTGTAGCGTAGGAGAAGGAAGAACAGCTGTGATTTTCTATCTCACTTTCTTTACAATTCTTCATTGAGAACACATTTGCTCAATGATGAACATTTACCATCCATCTATTTTGTGTCGTGAAAATAACTCTTACCACAGCGGAAATGACATTCACAAAGAGGAGAAATGCCGCGAGCAGAATTGGATTGAGTAATTCTGAAAACGATTCTCATTTCAGAAATTGAATATTAAATAGTAACCGAAGATGAGAAAGTATGCAGCAGCAAAGGAAATTAGGAAAAATATGAAAGAAATCGCGATTGAAATCGGAATACGATGCTTCTTCTCGTAATCGATAATGAGTACAGTAGCGCAGATTCTGGGAAAAGTTTGAAGATTTAAATTTTTTTTAAAAATCACCTCTCAACGAGTACTGCAGTGAAGAACAAGAGCAAGTAAAAGTACGCAGTACTTCGAATCAATGTCAACCAAGGAATTGGAAAAGTGTGGAATCCTGGGTCTCTATTTCAACAAATCCTCCATAGAAAAATCATACCTTGAAATTCGATGAACTGAATCTCATAAAACATTTGGAGAAATCGAGCGAGTAACGATAGCAGATAGAACCCGTTCACAGTCGATACAATTACCATCAAATTAGGATGAAGCAACTGTGAAGCCATTTTACAGATTGTCAACTATTTAGAAGGAACCTTATTTTTCCACCCGAGTCCGAGCGAAGTCGTTATTGAAGAGAATGAACTGGTTGAGAAGAGCACCTAAAATAAATAATTTACAAATAAAAACCCTCTGAATGCACCTCAAATCCGAGAATGACATGATAAATGGTCATTGAATCTCCCAGGAACTCAATTTTCACAATCAGTGGAATCCATAGTGTTTGGTTCCACGGTGTTGGAACATTGAACAAATCGATAAATGAATTGACAATCATGAGAAAGAGAGGGAGATAACTGAAAGGAGACTCTTTTCTTCAACAGGTGGATTCGATGGGCCTCGTTCTTACGTATTTACGCAAAATCAGGTGCCTTGAAACTTGGGGGATCTCCCAACCATGGGAACTTTTTCTTCAATAATTGTAAATTTGTAGCTACTGCGCAACTTTTACAGCCCCGATTGAATGGATGTGAGAAAGGTGTATTGGTCTTTGCACTTTATGTTCGACTTCTCCGAACAATTGATTTCTCGTCATTCAGATGGTGCAGGAAAATGCGTCAGAAAATCGTGCAATATTTCACAGGTGCGTTGTTAGTTTATGCCTGTTTCGCTGTGGAGAGACCCAGGCCTTATCTCTCATCAGTCAGAGAAACGAGAGAGCATTGGGAAATGAGAGAGACAGACATTGAACCAGGGTCCGACTCGCCTACAACCCCCCTTTCTCCCCTTTCCGAAAGCCATCCCGAATCCATAAAACGACGTCGTGTCAACACACGCTTCGACAAGATTCTTGACGAGAATCGTGAGTAAGCGCCATTAAATTGGAAGAGATCACAGTTTGCACGGTGACTAGACGCGACCAACAAGTGGCGTACCATTGAAACAAAATTTCAACAAATAAAAACATGTAGAGATGGAGCATTGCAAGATGCAACGTGGGCACAATTTCATTCGCCTCGATAATTTCAAGTTTCTCTAATCATAGGCTCTGCAATTTTTTTCTGACATCAGTCTCCCTACGGAATCCGCCAGACATCGCACATCACAGATTTTAAACCACTAGTTGTGAAGCAAACAGGTTAATGCGTTCGCTACTAGTTTCCAAAAAATTTGCTACGCAGATAGGACGCGGAATGAACAAGCAGTTACTTAACCATTGCTAGGAGCCGACAAATTCAGGGTGTGGATATCCCGGTCCCAATGAGGTGATTACAATCAAAATCACTTCCTCCCTTCAGTCCGTCTGTGTATTTCGTGTTCGAGAACCCACCAGTCGGAGCAATTGGGGGCGGAAGGGTGTGGTTAGAGGAGGTGATAAGAAAAGGGATAAAAGGAGGACCGGAGAGGGGAGTGGAAGTACCATTCAGCGATGAAAGCGATCCTTCTGCTCGTTACACTGCCTGTACTCGGTATGTTTTTAATAGACTAAACTAACCGTCGTGAAATCGAGCGTCTCAATTTCGTTGACTCTCTCACAGTAATAGCATGAAGAAAAATTCAATTTCTTAGACTCTGAGAATGGGGTAATTTTACCTGTGAAAGGCGTTGAGGAGTGACCAGAGTCTGAAATAAAGGTACAATTAGATAGAAAGATAGCGTGCTTCCAGCCCTCTCGTGTGCCGATAACTATGACACTTGGTTGGACGGGCGATGCTTCCGCATGAATTACTACTCTAGCGTTGCCTACAGCACGGCATCCAACCAGTGCGGACAAGACAATGCTAGACTGCCAGCGATCAAGAGTCAGGAGGTAATCTATCGCATCCTTACATAGCACATTCTCTATATTCACATATCTGTCTGCTATGCTTCATTCTATTGTTTTCTGCAGAAAACACTGGCCATTTCTGAATTCCTGAAATAATGAAATCGTATAATTTTCAGGAGCAAGAACAGTACTTCGCTGCACTCAAACAGTACAATAACGGCGCTGCTTATTCCTTCTGGCTTTCTCTCTCCTGTAATGGAAACAAGTTCGTGTGGGATGACGGAACCGAGGCCGAGTACACTAACTTTTCTGGTACGATTCTCTTCACTTTTGGCTATCATTGTCGTTACACTTCGATAGTTGTCTCGTGGTACAGAGTGGCGAATGAATCCCGGAACAGTTATTGATCAAGTGTCCGTTTACCGAACTTCCGTGTCCTCCCAGGCCATCAAAATATTCCTTTCAGCCGACTACAACTGCACCTCCACCTCAACGGATCGTAGATATTACATCGACAACGATCGTCTGTGGCAGGAATCCGACGGGCAGAATTTCTTCTACGGAGTGAACAACATCGTCTGCGAGGCACCACAAAGATCGTGTGAGTTGCAGTTCATTTTGGTTCCGAATCCGGGAAAACGACGTCTTCAAGCTAGATGGATTGGTTGAGAAACTGAATGGAATTCTTCACCGTTGATTTCATTCTTCCACAATTTCTTAGCCAACAGAAGTTTCGTGGAATAAGTCCTTGTAAAACTAGAAAAAGCTGATGATTTGCTGAAGCAAGCACGTCACTGACCCCGGGGAACCTCTCTTTGATCTCGCAATCAGACAATGAAGTGGATTGTCAGCATCCAATAAGCGATGATAAAAGATAAACGTGATAAAGATAAAGTAATAAAAATAAGGAGGTAAAATGATGACAAGATACGAACAAGCTACACATAGTTCAGGGAGAAATTTTTGTGATTCGTAGCTTGTTCGCACCTTTTCTTCTCTCCTTTTCTTCTCTGGCATTCGTTTCTTTTCCTCTGGAAAAGAAACGAATGCCGAAATGACTGGCGTAGATAGACTCTTCAATACAGCTTCTCTATTGTCAATAGACTATTGATGACAGAAAAATTGTTGTTGGAATAGTCGTCGCTTTCAACATTACTCTTTGCAGCCTCGCCGTGCGACAGTTACGATCTACTGCAAACGGGCAAGTCGACGGACACGTGCTACAAGCTGCAACAGCAGGAGACAACGTGGAATCAAGCGGAGACCTATTGCAAGGGACAGGGCGCACATCTCAGTGTCATTCATGACCAGACGGTGAGATTACATCGAAGCTGAATGGATTTTCAAATAAAATCAGATTATCCCCCAGGATAATAAAAACGAAAGAGAAAGGAAAGGCCAAATATAATCTGAAAATGAGTCGTTCAGCTCAACGATTTCATTCGTCGTTCCGCTGTCGCTGCGAATATGCTCGATGGAGTACACATTGGAATCCAGAAGGAGTGAGTATCGACGGATATTTGCCATACCGCTCACTTTTCTCGACCTATATAGTTCTGTGAATTTAAAAATCTGAAAAAAATAATTTATTGCACCGGAAAAGATGTTGAATCTGTGATGCTTCATGCTCAATGCAGCTTAGAAAACAATTAACCTTCAGCGATGCAAGCGACAACTACACGTGGACCGACGGCTCCGATATCGACTACAACAATTTCGTGGCAGGTACGATTCCTAATTATCGATTTAAAATTCCCACCCTGATTATCGATTGATTCTTTCCGCTCAGGATTCCCCAGCGACTCGTACGGTAACTGCGTCGCGATGGAGACCGGATTCCTGCCCGGTTGGTTAATTTGGGAGCCGGATCCGGAAAATACCAGATTCGGAATTAAGGAAAAAACGGTGGATTGTCAGGTCAATGGATGAACGTCGACTGCTACAACACGAGACTGCCCTACATGTGCACTAAGCCCGGTGAGAATGACGTTGAGCTGTACGCAATAGGAATATGAGTATTCCACCCAGAAAGCGAATTCCAGATGTAGATAGGGGTTGCCAAGCATGATGGCAATTTATGGTGACCATACGAGAAAAGGGCGGCACTTCTCTGTAGCCCATTCACATTCAAAGCTGCTGTAGCCCGGGCCAAAAACAGAGAAGTTCCAAAAGAGCGTGATAAATTACGGACATCAATCGATAATCTCTTCAGCATTCTACGCCACGAACCCGCAGCCCGCTGGATGCCCAGAGAAGACGCAGTATGCTCCCGGAGATGAAGTGAGGAATTGGACTGAATGGATGAACAACTCGTCTCTTCGAATATGGCTCTTCGAATGATGAATGAAGAGACGAGCTCATCATCTTGTGCGATAACTGATGAAGGCCAACACGCATTGTAAAATTGTTCTTTATTCAGATCTTCTCTCCTGCGTATCCTCAGGCTCCCGGGGTCACCGGCTGCGACTACCTTCTGCTCGAGCCGAATCAGAACAAGAGAGTAAGTGATTTACTGAAAGTCATTTTTAGCGCATTCAGTATCGTCTTTTTCTTACTAATTATCATCATAATCGCCCAATTATTGCCCACAGCACAATCAATGTGTTTCCGTGGCCAAAGACAGAGAAAATATGTTGAGTTTTCAGGCCGAAATCACGATCGATTTCTTCGAATCTAACACTTGTTGTGACAGTCTCACCGTGTACGATGGACTGTTCGGATCGAACATTCTCAAGACGTAAGAGATCAAAAATCAAGAAACCAAAGATCAAAGATCGTGTATAACACTATCCGTTGCAGAATGACCGGTTACTACTCGAGCCCGGTGACTATTCGAGCTAATTCAAATGCGATCAGACTTGTGTGGAACGCTACGAGTGGCGCGCATGTGAGAGGATTCCATGCCAAGTTTAGCAGTTGCTGTTAGACAACTCAATCTTTCACATCTGTCAAACTAAAATAAAGCCGGTTATTGAAATGATTGAAACGTGTAGATATCATCAGTGAATAAATAGTCGAGAAATGGGGTGACACGATACTACGTTTTTCAAAAAACTTGACAAAAAAATTGTACGCAAGTGAAGGAGTACGACTGAACATATCGCGGAAATTTCGCCGCACCCTCACTACACCACGACTTTTCATTTTCCACCAACTTTTTCGATGTTTTTATTTCATTTGTGTTTTACCTATTTTATAAATGATTTTTAATACATTTTGTGGTTCAGAAGTCGCATGCGCCTCCGCCTACACGTTTAGCGCTCCGAGCACGCGCTGGTTGTGCTGCCCCGTCGACTGGAGGACGGGTGTTGAGAGGATAGTTTGCTTCTCTCTATTTTACCTTTTATTTTTAACACGCTTATTCTAAATACCGATTTTTAGCTTTGTGGTCCCTTCGCGGACCACTGCGAGGCTCCCGTCGGCGGCACTTTCCCCAGGTTTGTCCGATTTCCTGTCATTTTTATCGCTTGTTCACTCTTGTTTCCGCCAGATACGAGTAAGCATTTGATTGCCAGTAAAGTATAGGATAAAATATGCACGAATTTGGCATGAAAACATAAGAAAAGGGCTTCTATTATTCCCTCAATCAGTGTATTCCCGTTGCGAGTGCCTGAAAATCGATAAACTTTAAAAAAATTCCAGCCCGGCCTGGCCCTCGTCTCGCCATCCACGGCTCCTTCCAGGTCGGTGTGTTTTATTCATATTTGAACATTGTTTTATCACTTGCCCGGTTGTGGTTACTAAATATGAGTACGCAAAAGTGCTTTAATGCCCGTGATTTTGGGGATAAATTATGCTTAAAATTTTATTACCTGTTCAAGCGTGCTTGCTACTAAAATCCTTTCGGAAGTGGTAAAATCGATGTGCGTAACGTTTGGTCATGAAAATGCTTGAAATTTGCGTGAAAAAATAGGTGGAAGTACTAATTTTAATAAACTTAAACGAGTAGTTTTCAGTCATGATCGTCTGTCGCATCGTGTGGGCCACGCTGCGGCCTTTCCATCGTTTCCTTCAGGTTATTATGTTTTCTGTTCTTTTTTTCTCATCTTTTGAACAAATTTTGTTGGTTTGTGTTCAGGTTCGACCAAGCTGCCGCTGGCCGCTCCTTCTCGGCGACTTCGCGGCCGCCACCGCGGCCATCATCATTGTTATTTTTTTTGCTTGGAAATAAAAATCTTATTTCCATGCAATCTGTACTTGTTTTGCAGTGCATGGGAAGATGGTGAATCAACCAGAACATTCGATGGATTGATTAGTGACATTAGGTGATAAGGTATCTCATAGTACATGTATTACATATTACGGTAGTCTAGGACGAGTATTACAATACCTATAAGCTCTAATTAGGGAGCAGTGCATGAGGAAGTAAATATTTCGATTTAAATCAGGTTATCTTGATCAGCAATGAGTACCGCTTATAACCGTTATCATTGACGCCATAAATCTTTATTGTGTATTTATTTATCTGTCAATGAGTAACATGATGAGCGGAAACTACACGAGAAAGGCAAGCTGCCGTAGTAAGGGAAATAATAATCATGAACAATAGGCTTGTGCCAGAGCTGATTTTATGAACAACTCCTTTGTTAGAATCACAAGCTCAACTTTCCCAACCAATCGTCAGGTAAAGTGCAAACTGTGATGAATGCAATAACCGTAAAGCGTACGATATTCTGTAACCTACTGCCCCAACCTAGACGTATATTGTTTCCAGTTATTGTAGTGCATGTCAAACACATATTGCATGGAAATAAGGCTTTTTATTTCCAAAAAAAAACACAAGGATGAGTGGGCTCAATGCCCCCTTCTCCATTAGGGCGAGTGGAGCAATCCTTGTGACGGCCCGAGTCCGCGGAATGGCCACGACCTGAATGTAAACAAACAAGATTTGTCCAAAAAAAGAATCCTAAGGAACAGAAAACATAATAACCTGAAGGAAACGATGGAAAGGCCGCAGCGTGGCCCACACGATGCGACAGACGATCATGACTGAAAACTACTCGTTTAAGTTTATTAAAATTAGTACTTCCACCTATTTTTTCACGCAAATTTCAAGCATTTTCATGACCAAACGTTACGCACATCGATTTTACCACTTCCGAAAGGATTTTAGTAGCAAGCACGCTTGAACAGGTAATAAAATTTTAAGCATAATTTATCCCCAAAATCACGGGCATTAAAGCACTTTTGCGTACTCATATTTAGTAACCACAACCGGGCAAGTGATAAAACAATGTTCAAATATGAATAAAACACACCGACCTGGAAGGAGCCGTGGATGGCGAGACGAGGGCCAGGCCGGGCTGGAATTTTTTTAAAGTTTATCGATTTTCAGGCACTCGCAACGGGAATACACTGATTGAGGGAATAATAGAAGCCCTTTTCTTATGTTTTCATGCCAAATTCGTGCATATTTTATCCTATACTTTACTGGCAATCAAATGCTTACTCGTATCTGGCGGAAACAAGAGTGAACAAGCGATAAAAATGACAGGAAATCGGACAAACCTGGGGAAAGTGCCGCCGACGGGAGCCTCGCAGTGGTCCGCGAAGGGACCACAAAGCTAAAAATCGGTATTTAGAATAAGCGTGTTAAAATTAAAAGGTAAAATAGGGGGCGCAGTCCGGGAAATTCGAAATCGAGAGCCAGAGATGGCTTGCGACCGGTTAGTAAACCTCGAACGCGCGGGAATTCAAATCGTCGCACAAAATTAAGTTTTCCGAGATAATTCGATTACTGGGAGGTGCAGCCTTCTGTTTTCATGATACATATGTAAAAGACATCATCATCTAATTACAGAAAAAAGATGAAATTTTTTTATCATAGAGAAAAAGAGAAATTGATTCCTAAATAATAACATTTTGTCTTTTTTTACGATTTAATTATCCAGTAAGCGTTTCAGGACATGCAGCCCTCCAATTTTCTTCACGATGTCTTCTACGGGTCATGAACCTGTTATGAGAGAAAAATGAAAAAAAGTTATCATAGAGAAACTTGGAAAATGATTATCAAAGATAACACATGCGAATTGTGGATACTGTAGTTAAGTTCATCCTTGATCTACCTAGATATCGATTCATGTCGAACAATATCTGATTTCATACCTGCGTATTTTACAATATTTTTTATATTTACATATTTAATTTTATTGTGTTAGCAGTATTTCTGTGTTTGCATCCGATATTTCTTGTCCATTCAGGATGTCCATTTATACAGTAGACCAAAATGGCCGACCACTGGTGCTGTTTTTCTCATTCAGAAGTAAATTTTCGAACTTCCATCCATGCACATTCCAAGACATGGAATCTGGACTGCGATTTAACTGCTCGGAGCAGTATTATATGTGAGATAGATGCTAAATGTTCTGAAATATTAATTCGTATTAATCTAAGGAGGCGCAAAGCTCTGTTCTTTGGAGATTTCCGGTCATGTGAGCTGATTATGGCCGCCTCTTCTCCGAAGGAGCAGAAGTCGATAGGAAGGAGAGTTGCTGGTTTTCAGCAGGCCAAGTGCGCTTACCGTTTGAAAGTATATTGGAAATTACTATATTAAGGTGGAATGATGCGTCATTTGATGCGATGAAGGACGGTCTCTTGCTCAAGTTCGGCCAGAACGTTCACTTACGAGATGCATTATTGCAGACGGGAAATGCCACCCTTGTGGAAGCGTCGCCCTTTGATCAACGCTGGGGGATCGGTGAGATTTGCAGAATAGTCCATCACCTTTATCTGCTTCATAGGTCTCGAAGCAACCGATCCGCTCGCTCGAGATACAACGAAGTGGAGAGGAGAGAATAGACTTGGAACATTATTGATGGATGTACGATGTATAATAAGAGAGGTTCTTTTTTAAATTATGGTGCTCCCTTTGAGTTTGGGATATCGTCACTTTTTCAAGAAACATTCTACCTCTTCCCTTCCTCCTTCTCTTCCTTCTCTTCCTCCTTCTCTTCCTTCTCTTCCTCCTTCTCTACATTCCATCCCCACTATCAGTTGTCAATCGAACACGTCATCATTCGACCAAGAGGTATTCGGAAAGTTACCGTTTTCTCAAAAAAAAAAACTTATTTAATAGCACTTTCCTCCTCTATCTCGGTCTCTTACGTCTGATCCGCGAATAAAATTGATGGATTTCAAGGTTCGGCATAATTAGTAATACATAATTAATTGACATTGTAAAGACGGCAAAGTATTTAGGGTTCACTCTCGGCATCTGCCCTTCCCAGGACCTTAGTTGCGATTAACAGAGTGGCCACGGTATACACTTTTAGTACAGAAATAGCCTGCGTTACACAACTGGAAATTCTCAGGGTCCCACCCAAACATTCGTATCTCCTCCCTGTCAATTCGCCCAGTTTCCTGTTAAGAGAGAGCAGGCAATCGAGAAAGTTCAGGTATAATCTAAATAACCTTTGCAATAGTCTTGGCAACATTATAATATTATAGTCCTCTACCCTTTGGTCATCTGCTAATGTCCCGATTCTGGATAGGATTAAGCATTCCTCTTTGCGGATCAAGAAGGGAAATACGACTAATCAGGCCAAGGTACTATAGATAGAATGAGTTCCAGGGATAGAATGAGTTTCCATTCATCTATTCAGCCTCCTTCTCTCTCTTCCCTTCCTCACTTTCCACAAAGGAAAAGGGAGAGCACTGTGAAGGTAGAAATAAATAAAAAGGAATTGACACATACGCATATATTCAGATCACTTCTTCTTCTTCTTCTTCTTCTTCTCCCTCTTCTTCTTCTCCTTCTTCTTCTTCTTCTTCTTCTTCTTCTTCTTCTTCTTCTTCCTCTTCTTCTCCTTCTTCTTCTATCTCTTCAAACTCTAATATGAAAGAACAAGAAGAGAATTATCCCAAGGTAGATCTTACATTTATATCAGTGGTCAGAAACACTCTTTGGATCTCTAATTATTACAGGCATCTCATAGTGTTATTGGAAGGCGACCCACTCTAATCGATCAGAAGACTGATCAGCGGATGAAACGATTGAGCAATTTTAGTCGATTAACATTCGGCTGGGTTAGTTGTTTTTTTTCTGAACAAACTTTCTGAACAACGGGAAAATGATTATCGATTTAGATTTTGTACGTCGAATCGATGGCTAAAAGGAATAACAAGAGTGTGATATCAATTATTAATGAGTGAGACTTCAACAAATATTGATATAGACTCTTGCTAGTCAATGAGGAATTTCATTACAGAGAACTATCTGATATCTCAGAAGGAAAGGTCGATCGGAGGAAGCTGTCTAATGTATTGAAACAAGGAAGAGAAGGAGAATTCAAAGCTAGGTTTAATTTTGGTCAATTGACTAAATTTTACGAATCTCCCATTTCGATTAGTTCAATTGTAAACCAATCCATCCCGATCCCGACCATCTCTACTATTGCAATGCACCCCTGTAAACATTCTAGTAGTATCGATCATTTTCACCCCAATTCTGATTTGCAATCAACGATTAGTGCGTCCCATCCTTCACCTACTTCTATACACACGCATTCCGTTCCTCATATCCCTGCTGCTCTCTCACTCGGTTCACAGTTGCATCCTAATCCACTCACTAATATTTTTGTACAAGGGGAAAAGAAGCCAATTAAGTCACAATCACTTTCTAGCTCTTTCAGTTTCCTTCCCCATTTCTCATATTCCTCAAATAATCAATCGATGAAAAGAGTGAATGAGAAATTGAAAAGGAAATCAGAATCATGTGATTATTACAAGAAAGAGTTAGAAAATGAGAGGAATTTGAACAGGTCAAAAGACAGGGAAGTCAACGAACTGGAATTACAAGTTCGTTCAAAAGACAAGACGATAGATTCCACGAAAAAAGAGGTGCAAAAATTAAAGACTGATTTGGCAAGCGCGAAACAAAAAATAAAAAAAACGAGAAAGAGATTACGAGAGAAGGAAGAGGATCACGTCACGGCGCTACAATCTCTTCCTACTCGAGTGATTACAAAAGTCAGTGGAAAGTACACTCTCGAAATGAAGAAAGCTATGATTGACTTGAAGGCGCACGGGATTAGTGACGAATATGTGGGTCCCGCAATTAGAAGTGTATCCAAAAACCTACTGGGGGTTACTCTGAGTGATGTCCCATCAGCTAGGTGCGTTGCTTCTAATTCGTACATCGGACTCGCATTGACACGTGTACAAAATAGAATCATTCTAGATGAGATGATTGAGGGGCAGAAGAAGGAATATCATGGTAACGCTTTGCTTAGTGACGAAACAACGAAAAATACGCACAAATTGCAATGCTACAGTCTTACTTTGCGTGGGAAAGATGGACAGCCAGTGAACCAACTTTTGGGAATTAAGGAAGTCGTATCCAAAGACGCTCAAACATCAATGGATACAGTACTCAACCTACTCGATGAAATCGATCGAGCTGGGTCTACCTCTGTTTCTGTCCATGCGAACATTTCCTATAAATTCAAAGAACTTGTCATGGCCTATACCAATTCAGCAATGGGAGATCGAGCATCCACGCAAACCAAATTTGCTGAATTAGTAGAGGCTTACAGTAACGAGGTTGCACCAACTGTGATTGAGGGATGGGATACAATGAATCAGCGAGAACAAATGGTGCATCGCCTCTTCCTTTCGGTTCCTTGCTTCGTGCATATTACAGCAAGTTTAGCTGAGCCCATCATTAGTGAGATGGTAAAGCAGGAATATGCATTGACAAAAAGCAAGGAATCGAGAGAGGGGAAGTCTGCAACCCTTTCGACAATTCACAGTATGAACAATCACTTTGGTAGACGAGCTGCTGCAAAATATGGAACCTACGCAGAATACAAATCATGGTGTGCAGTCAATAACGTTCAAAGTGTCAGTTTACCATCTCTCAAAGGAGCTAGATTCAATGTGATCCCTGCAGCAGCCACTAGACTAGTCGCATTCGCTAACCATTACTCGCAATTTATTGAACACCACAGAATGGACAAGCTTAGTGAACTAAGAGATGCACTGCGCAGTGACCTAATTTTCGGACAGATGCACGTGTTAGCTTTAGTGGACATCTTCTTGACTGGCCCCATTTGGAGAATTTCGAAAGGTACTTTGCACGTACTTGACACGTGTACTTTTGTAACTGAGCTACTAGAATGGATCGATGCTAGAGTGACTAATCCTGAGCTACTTTTCGAAGGAGAACCTCCAAACTTGACCGTGGTACAAGCGACAGAAAGCCCCTACCATCTTGATCGAGAAGCCGCAAAATTTGTTTTAGAAACAAAACCGTCCCCACTCTCTATTGATACGGCTAGGTTAGCAATGAAAGCAGCAGCAGCTTTCCTGAGGCGAGTTTACGCTCCTTTTTTGCCCGGTGGGAGATATAACAAGTTGTGTACGGCAAACGGGGAAATCGGAAAAATCGTACGCCGATCATTCGATACTACTCCGTGCAATAATGTACCGAGTGAGGCCGTTTTTGCACTGGTAGACTATATTATGACGAGAGCGCCTAATATTAGAATCGATCGAGTAGAATCAGAGACCCTTTTGAGAAAAAACAAAACAATTGAGTGGCTTAACGGATTGCCCCTGGAACAGCAGGATCGAATTCTCAATGAGTGTACTAAGCTCGCACCAATTTTGGAAAGAGAGGGAAGAGAGAGAGCGAAGCTTTTAATAGAGGCCAAATACGATAGAATGGGAATCACGTCATCGAAAGTAAAAATTAAGCAAGGCCATATTAGAGATCGCGCTGAGAAGTACATCAAACTAGTTATGGAATATGGATACTTTACGACTATTCAGGATGTGGATGAGTACATGGCTCGTGGCTTAGACGATGAGACATTATGCACTGTTATGTCTGGTCAGCTCAAGTGCAGACAGTGTGTCGTACGGCAGAGCAAATTCAGCAAGCAATGCTTTACCGTTAGTGATGGCCAGGGGCAACTTTCATTGAATGAACTAGTTGATAAAGTAAAAGCAGCAATTAGAAAAGACCCGATGATCAGAGTGAGTAATTTCACAAATACTCACTCTGATCATGACTATGCTAATGATATCATCGGAAAATGGTCAATTCTTACTAATAATAGCTGGCTTCCTTGTAGAATAATTGGATGCATGAAAGCATCAAAGACAAAAGGAACCCCAGCGTATGCAATATTTCAATTCTCAGGAGGGCGGGGAAGAAAGTGGGTTCTAACTGAGGCCATTTTTAACCAGTGGTTTAGCAAATCCTTACTAAAAAAGAGGAATGAAACCATTGCGCCGCGTAGTGAGGAGAACATGGAAACAAATATGAACAAGGGAGAGATGAGAGATGCAAATGAACACTTTGCCATAAGTGAAGAGTGTGAGGAGGAGCAAGAGACAAAATATACATGTATGTAACTTGTAAATAATTCCCGGAATATAGAAGTTCACACTAGAAATAAGCCCCAGAAGTTGTAACCCAGAAGTTATCCCATTTTCCCCTATTACAATAACTAGAAGTCCGCCCCATGAATTGTATTATATTGTAAATTATAATAGATAAATAAAGAAGTTGATTCGCCTCTATATTACTATTGAACACGATACAGCGGCAAAGTACCCATTCATATATCCACGTTTTGCCATGTCCACTCTATCAGTTTAAGTACACTATGAGAATAAAAAGAGTGCCTAATAAAGTACAAAAAAAGTTCAGGGACCAGGGAGGGTAAGGGAGTCACAGGCAGAAATGGAAAAATAGCAGCCAATACGAAAATTCAAGCAAGTTCTGCCACGGTTACCCTGAGCTCAGTGATAATTTTCGTACACAATCAAACGAAAACTAACAAGGAACCTCGTGCAACCTGTGGCCACTCACAAGAACTCCGTACTGCTAAGTTCTAATGGGGAAAGGTATAGTGGATTCCACAATCGAAGCGAATTCGGGATAGTCAAGGGACGACCGCGATTGGTAGGGTACACTGGTGAAAGCGGGTACCGCCGGTTATGGAATAACAAAGTCTATAAAAACAACGCACCGTTTATCACTCCGCCAACTGAAATGGCGGAGGGTTCCGTCCGAGGGGGCTACCCTGTGATAATATATTCGATTCCTCCGACCGTCGCGATATAACTGTCGACCCAATAAAGGGGAGGATGAAAAGTTCTCATCATGAAAACTGCTAACTCGACGAGAGGGCACGTGGAAGCGCGCGAGAATACGTGGAAGCGCGCTCGCGAAAATTTCGAAAAAAAATGTAATCACAAACTGATTTTTCTCAAAGGTCCCGCCACGAAAAGTAAAAAATGTGACCGGAAAATCATGCGCGCCCCGCCGAACTACGACCGCAACGCGTGATTTCGACGCGGGCGTCGGTCGCAACACCACGGGGGCGGAGTTTGGGGTGATGGCCTGGTATTTGCTTATATTGAAATATTTTGAAATTCTGGAAGTGCTATCATGATTCGGCATCGTCGATTACCCCACAGTAGCAATACAGGAATTATAGGATGAGTTTGAAATTTTACTCTGCGGTGCCTACGCAAAATAGGATAAACACAATCGAAATGAAAACAGCTCGAAAATTAGGGACATGCAAACCGGAAAATAAAAATCGAGAGCCGGGGAGAGGTATGTGCCAGGAAATGAACGTCGAACTGCCCGGGAATTCAAATCTTCCCAGTAAATTAGTTTTTCTAGTATTTCTCGAATTCTAGAGGGTGCCCCTTTCCAATTTTTCGATTATGGACTAAAAACGTTAAGATTAATTTATAGAAAACAAAATAAAAAATATTGAATTGACAATGCGCGACTTATTCAGGTTTGAAATTTTGAAATTTTGAACAATTTTTACAAATAATTATCCAGCAAGTGATTTAGAGGGTGCCCCTCTCCAATTTTTATTCTATGTATTTTGCCACATACGAAGATCGTCTGATAAAAAAATTAGAAAAATCGAATTGACAATAGCTTCTGGAAACTATGTTGAAGTTGACGATATGCACTAACCGTTTTTGGGCCCATGCATTTAAGTAATAATATTTTTATTTGTTTTCCATTGTAAGTTATATTCGTTGATGCGGGGTATGTATCTTAAGAAAAGATTGAAGCTATGATTCACTCTTTCAAGTGTATGATTAATATTAATTAATTACACTATGCTAGATACCGTATACCCATTTCACATTCAAGCTCGCCTCAAACGTAGTATGCTGAAAATCACCATTTGCGCTATCAATTATTGAATTAGAAAATATGCTCTACAATATAGAATAAAATTAAAATCTGGAAAGATTATTTGAAAATTTCAAAGGTTGACATGCCGAAAATAAATGGCCCAGCTGACGTTGCACTCTCTGGCACCACACCACGGTGGGCGGGGCTAAGAATGGGTGCCTGTATCTCGCTTAAATAAAATTGTTCTAAAATTCTGAAAGTGCTATCGTGATTCTGCACGTCCGATAGCCCCACAACCGAGAAATAAGAATTTTTAATAGAGTTTGAAATTTTACGTGAATGTCCCTACTCGAAAATGAAGCTAAGACCGGAAAATCCAGAGCCGCGGAATAGTACTCCCGCTAAATACAGTGAAGTAATACCGCAATTTTTGTTATGTCCGGACAATTTAAAAAACGTAGTAGCAAACCAGTTATCAACATATAAAAAAATTAAATGAGCAGTTGCTGTTAGACAACTCAAATATTACGAGGGCAGCCAAGTAACGAATCCGACTCTTCTTTTCCTCGTGCTCTCGCACCGAAAAGAACAGACGTATTATTCATCCTGTCTGTTCTAATTATTGTCCATCTAATTATAATAAAGACGGTTAATGCAATGAAAACGTGTATTATCTTTCTACGAATAAATTGTCTAGAAACTCTTCAGCAAAACATTACAAGTGTCTCCCTTCATTTCAAGACTTTTTATCGATTGACTGGAAGGTTCTCATTCAAACCCTTCCAAAGTTTTCATGGTGTTGTTTTATATTGCGTTTCGCATTTCTTCATCTCCTGCTCTCTTTCTTTCCACTGTCCGTCTTCTCTTTTGCATCCATCGATACTTCATCCCGATTCTCATCCTCCACTGCCTGAATAAATTCATTCATCGATCAACTACCGTACTCCACTCCCTTACGGTCTTAAAGTCCAGAGGGGCAGTCCGTCGTTCGTTCAGAATCTAGGAGAAGAAGGTGTTTGAATGACGGATGAGGGAGATCGGTACCTCCACCCTTTCGATTATGCGAGCTTGATTCGTCGCTACTTCAACATGATCGATTTTTCCTTCTGTAATGGAAACAAATATTCCCGAACATGGAGTATCGGCTTACGTCGAGTGGCGAACATTCTTTTCATAATTAGCCAAATTGCAGCGATTAAAAGGGCAAGCATGATGAGACCGAACGCCACCAAGGCAAGGATATTCCAACCGTTACTCTGAATTATATCAATAGCACCTCTGTTTTTCATTCGATTTACCGTTTCAGAGGCTTCCTGTCCCGATTTTTGACTCTTTTCATCTTCAATTCTTTGCTCCTCGGCCTCTCTCTTCTCCAATTCTACCAGTTTTACCTGAGCAGAAGTACGAGTAACATTGAAGAGTGTCTCACTTCCAAGTCCTTCTGATCAGTGAAAATGCATTCCACTCGAACTTTTTCATAATGATTTCGCTCGACCCTGAAAGAGGGGCACTGCTTCACATCACCGGACCAGATCAAAATGGAATGATGTTTACGACGACGACAAGCACTCTGAGAACTAAGTCTAAGAAGTCATCCTTACCAACATTAGATTACTGCTCAGGCTTAGGGCTTATTGCTTATTGCTGTTAGGCTTAGGTGCGCGATCATCATCTATTTTTGAGGTGGTCCGTGCATGGACTGATGCGTGATCGTACCTGCATATACTACTCAAAGTATCGACAGTTCCCATACAGTAGAGAACTGCAGATTCGTTTAGTCTCTTTTTGGAGACTCTGCAATAAGTAATTTAGATGAAGACGATAGGCCTATTTCGACCTGTACTCAGCATGTGACAGGAAGAATTGCTCGGCTTTACATCTCTTGCTGTTGATTACGTGTTTTGTACAATCTGTGCAATCTATAGATTGCTCACCCTGAAAATTTTAAATTTTCCTCCTCTAAAAGTTGCGTCAAAGCAAACTGCTCCGTGCTACATTAGTGCCTACCTTTTTAGGAAGGAGTCGGACTGCATGGACGGAGAAGAGGCAGAGGACTAGGAGAAATAGGAAGAGAAGACCATTCAACATGGGGAGCAGAATAGAGAATGAGGGGAGAGGAGTGAGTAGAGGAGAGGGGGGGGAAGGAGAGACATCGGTTCATTATCCAGGCAAATTTGATTGAAAAAAAATTGAATTTTAGCAAAAACAGGAATTTAAAATTCTAATATCCCTACCTTTCTCACCAAGAAATGGAATACCAAGAAATGGAATCAGCCGAAATATATTTTTTCTGTCCTCAATATCAGTCGAGGTTCGCTCTCTCAAGTGAGAACTCATTGAGGCATTCGGTTCGATTTCAGAGAGGTGTTTCTCCTAATCAACGCAAGACGAGAAAAAGAGAAGTCGAGAAGATAATAGAGAAATTTTTTTGAGTTGAACGTGTCTACTCTTCGCATGTGCAACAACAACGACAAAACAAGAAACGGAGCCTATTTTATCCGAGTATCTTAGACCGTATCTCTTCTAAATGGATAGGCTTCGAGTTTATTTCTTTTTGCGTCGTCCGGTCATCTGAATTATTAATTAAATATATGATTTTCGACTCGTAGACCGACCTCTTTCTCGTTTCTTCCATCTCTACTCGCATCTCTGCTTCCATCCGTCTTCTTTCCTCCTTCATCAAACACCGGACGAGGAATCTTCGTGAAAGCCTCAAAGTTTAAAGATCAAAGATCAATCGAAAGATCAGAGATCAACCTCAAATCCCCTCGAGATGTCTGCCATCGCATATCGATCGATCGGATTCTCGGCCCAGCAGCGATTCTGAATAATCGATAATGAATACTGCGAGGAACAAATACCGTACCATGATGATATTGACGAATTCCGAATCGATTCCGGGCCAATCGAGAGGCATACGGTATCCCTCTTTCACTTTGACGTGCACCTCAACAATCAAAGGTCAAAGATCAGGGATCACAGACCAGGTAGATACCTCAGCCACCATCATTCCTGGGTACGGTTCTTGGCCATTGTTCAGTATCTCCCAGCACATTATTCCTGAATCGAAAGGATTTTCGGAGATGATTGGGTGGGAATAATTACCGAACGACCAGACATCAGTCTTCTGCGAGTACATTGCGGTTCGAAGCGTTTCGGGAGCGAGCCATCTGAGAATGTACTTTGATCTACCGTACTTCCAGTTGATCTTTGATCTACCGTGCTTCCAATGTATCTGGTCCCCAATTGATCTTTGATCTACCGTGCTTCCAATGTATCTGGCCCCCAATTGATCTTTGATCTACCGTACTCCCTACAGTAGATACCTGATGGGCACGCGGCACTTGGGATTCATCTGGTAGGTCGCTCCGATTCTCGACAGCCCAAAGTCACTGATCTTTACCTGAAATTTGAGTTACTGTAGATACGGTAGGTACAAAGATCAAAGATCAATCTTCTTTGAAAACTCCACCTTTCCATCTCCATACAGGCAATTTCTCGAGGCGATATCGCGATGGAGGCAGTTCTTATCGTGCAGATATTCAATTCCCCAAGCAGACTAAAATCATGAATCTGCTCCACCGATCGCCCTCCCGAACTACCGTATACCTGCAGACACATTTCCATCTTCTTGTCCAACATGCACTCGTTCTTCTGTAGGTACGAATCGAGGGCGCCGTTCGAGGCCTGGAGTACGGTAGGAGTACGGTAGGTCACATTCTATAGTAATCCCAACCAGCTCCATCACGAGCATCAGTGGTTCTTGCGTGGCTGCCACACCGTAGAGACGGACGACGTTCGGATGATTGAAGTCTCTCATCAGACGAGCCTGAGGGTTACGGTAGGATAGATATGTTGGGATACTGTAGTCCTTCATTTCGTGATAGTGATAAGGATACAGGAGCTGTAGTCACTGTATTCATTGTGATAGTGAGAGGGATACGGTAGTCTCCTTGATACCGCGATTGATTACCTCTCGCATAATATCCTTGATCTGTTCCTTCGTCATCACGTCCAATTTGGCCAATTTGATCGCCACATCCACCTTCTTTCCTCCTTTCCTCATTTTGAGCGTCCCTTTGTGAACCTGAAATCTCATTGGAAGATTGTCTTTTCATTATCCAACCTCTCCAAACGCTCCTTCTCCCAATTTCTTTGTGGATTCGATGTCTGCGTGGTCGAGTTGCCAACTTTTTCGACTGGTCGGTCGAGACACGATTACTTTGTAGTGCTGAAGAGACAGAAGATCAGAGATTAAAGATCAAAGATCAAAGATAAGAGATCAAAGATCAATTCTTCGTACCGGCGTCAGACTCTGCTTCGTGTCGATGTAGTGCTTGATGAGATCGACGACCGAGTCGAAGGACTCCTTATCGATTGAGTATTTCCCGGCGATTGTCCGATTGATGACGAAGTGTTTGATCTGCAACTCATTTCTGCACTGTCGACACTTGGTGAATGGTCGGTTCAGTCATCGATAAGTACCCTGGACGTTGATCTTTGATCTACCGTACACCCACAGCATCTGATCCCTAGTTGATCTTTGATCTTTGATCTACCGTACTCACCACGTCGGCCTTGGCGTCGAACATGACGGATAGGACGAATTCGCGCCGTCCCGGTTCCTTCGGTTCACTCATTCGCACGAGGAAATCGCCCTCGCAACGGAGAAGCGTCTGAAGAGAGAGGGTACGGTAGGATACTGTAGGGTACGGTGAAGGATACTGTAGGGTATTGTAGTTCACGGTGAAGGATACGGTAGGACACTGGAGTACGATATGATACTGCAGTCCACGGTTGGTTTACCTTGATATCCTCTCGTGGCAGCAGTCCGTGGTACCATGGGGCCGCCGAGAGACTCGAATCAGTCATCTGGAGTACGGTAGAATAGAGATGAGACACGAGAATTATCGTACCGCTCAGGGAGACGACCACACTAGTAGAGGAGAGAAGCGACGAAGGAGACGAATGTGAGGAATAGAAGAATCGTCGACCTTTTATAGACTCGTTAGGATGGAAATTAGGGATCAGTCTCCTCTCTTTGTATCCCTTGTTCTTGGAACTATTTTTTCAAAAAATAAGAATTGAAATGTTGTTTTCAAGAACATGGCGGTAATTTAAGGATAGTAACGTAAAATTCAATCGACCATTGAGCTCACGCGAGGCTTCTAGGGAGGACCAAGCCGGAAAGTCCGTTAAAAAAGCCGGAGAATTTCCTGTGACAGACTTACTGTGTTTACCACCCGCGAATTCAAATTTCAACGTTATTTTTGTTTTCAATTTCGCTTGAGAATACCACAACATGCGGTTCTTCGTTTTTACGTTTATTATCAAGTTAAGATTCAAAGTAATGAAATGCGAGAAAATTAAAAAAAATTCACAGAAGCGAACATGTTAAATTATTGGTACGAATTATGATGATTTCAGTTTTTATCCTCTGGAAACCCCTTTGCTGCATGCGGTTTTTCAATTTACATCGCAATACTTTTTGTGATCATAAAAGCAGCATTGAGCAAAAAAAACAGAAAAATTCACAGAAGCGAACCTTTTCAAAAACTGCTTCGAAAATTTGCACCAATGTGACCCCTAACGTGATGCATATGTGGCGTTGAGTTATTATGTGTATTGTTTCCTTTTAATAGACGGTACCGCGTAATTTACAACAAAAATAATACTCTACATTGTCTATTTTAGCCTATTGGGTCAAGCTACTGAATACGGTAGACTCATTAAACTCGTATAAACAATTAGCCATGCTGATAATGACGATTAAAAATGTCAATTATTGTGCTAGCGGTACAGTGCTATTAAACTGATCAAGAAAAATCAGCCAAAAATATGTTTGAAAATTCTGATAATTGACACACTGATAAAACTTGACACAGCGAACTTCACACTTCCAATCACCACACCACGATGGGCGGGGTTTGGAGTTGTTGGTTATTTCTAGGTGAAATTATAATTTCCTTTAAATCTAACGCTGTAATTGTGATTCCGCAGCATTGATTACACCAATACAGCCAAAAACCGAATTTTAGGACGATTTTGAAATTTCCCGTGGTCCTCCCTACGAGGCTTCCAAAAAAATTGAAATTTAAAAAGTTACTTTCTGCTCGCTATTTTCCGCTCTGGTACGGTAACGGAAAAGGTCAAACTTTCATACCTTCCGGTTCCCGGTCCGTGTTGTCTTTGCGAGTTTTAACTTTTATTGTTGCGTTTCGCGTTACCTACTTGTTCTTGAGTTAATTGTTCTATCACATCAGCTCGACAATCGACCGCTTCACGGGTTTCTCCACGGTGCAGTCAAGCTATGCGGGTACCTCGCGCGACAGGCACCGTTATCCGATCACGTATGTGGCTCGATATACTTTTATGCTTTTGTATTATCTTTTTTTATAGATGAAGATGCTATCGAGGATGTGAAGAATCTATTTGGAGCTATGTAAGTTGCTTTAACTGTTTCCTGGGTGTGTTCAAAGAACTTTATGGATGGAAGGCTACGTTTTTTGTTTGAGCTCCGTATATGAAACGAATTGAACAGTTATGAATTCTGCGCATTGCCTCAATTTCTGGATAACTTATCTCCTTTCGCCATTTTCTACGGTCTGGTCAGTCCGTGATTGAAGGCGACGATACGGTATGGCCGACATCCATCGACAACCAGCAGACGCACAGCCTTTCTCCGTCTCTTCCTCTCAGGGAGACACTTACCTCCATGGACTATCAAAGGTGCCCTAAATTCGTCGGGCACTTGTTTTTATTTACGATAATTCGATTAATTTGAGCAACTCGGAGTTGATCGGCGTTACCCGCGTCCACTGCTCTTCCAGAAAGAAAATTTCCTCCAGAAGTTGGTGAAAAGCGTCATCGATCCTAAATGGGTTGTGGTACGTCCGTTATTCCATTGAAAAGAGCATTGTTTTTCTTAGTTATAATGAGCACATACGAGTATATTACATTTGAACAGTCATATTTCTTGACTCTTCTGTAAGTTAGTAGGCAAAGATTTTGAAAATTGCGAATGGGATAGGATTAAGAAACTACTAGTCTTTGGCGCAATAAAGAATTTTCTTGGCTTTTAGCATCGCAGTCATTTCATCGGAGCGAACAAATCGTTCTCAAGTAAGGAATTGATCGTACATGGAAGTAGAGATGCACTCAGAAGAATTCTCACTGCGATTAGAAAGGTTAGTTATTTAGATAATTCACTGGACAAGGCGGTGAAATTCTGACAGTTAGAACCTCACGGTGAAATAGAGGCATGCGCTATATTTCACTCAAAAGAGCTACAAACACAGTTGAAAAGAGTAATTTGAACTCCCACGAATTCCCAAGGTATGACGTGTATTGAACCACTCTGGGGAGAAGTTTCTTCCCATTCTTAAAAAAAATGCAAAGGTATGAGTTCACTACCATAAATTCAAATTCAAATCTTGGAACTTTTCAAATGTGGCTGCAAATGTTGATTTAAGTTTACCGCCTGATTCTCGTATGAATCTGCTTGAAAACTCGATTCATTCAGTTTTACTATCCGTCCTTCCAGAAGGATCTGTCATCACTGTCTCCGCTCTTGTTGGATGACGCAATTCTGTCTGATATCGCAAGCAAGAGCAATCTTTCCTCGCTTACGAATCGACAACTGAGCTGCCTCGAAGTGACCGATGAAGATTTCGTCGGAATTGATGGAATCGTCGATCGATGGAGAAGAATCGACTTGGCCCCGGGTACGGTCGGACAAAAAGATGAATCGATAAATGGGTTTATTGATTGCAGACGATCCTTCGGGTCTGCTGTCATCGATCAAAATCGGGATGAGTGCCAAGCAGGAAAAGCCCATTCTCTCCTATACTGTCGATATGATGGCTATCTACAGGAAGAACATTCTCACCTCAAAGGTATCAAAATTAGTTCATCCATTATTGTTGCATCACCACTGTAGAACTGCGGGCGGGACAGTCTTCGGTAAACTTCGAACAATCGAATTTAAAACTTAAATTATTCAAAAAAAATGGTTTATGGCTCATTTGAGGATAATGTTTTGTACAGCACGGTTTGCTAAGCATTACGTCCCATTTTTTGTAATCACTGCGCCATTCTTGCTAACGTCTTGAAAACGTCTTGCTCTGTCGGGGAATCGAACCAACGGCCAGTGGAGCGAGAGACAAACGTCTACCCAACTGCTCCACGAGCACTTTATGTTAGGATGTCTTTTAGGATGCTTAGGTTCACAGCATTCATGACCCGCGGATGTGTAGAACTGCCATCAATTATACCACCTTAACCTTTCTCCCTTTTCAGATGGGCAGTTTGCCTCCACCCACAGCAGAAAACAGACGACTTATGCCCGCGCCTAAGGCATACGGTCTACCGTACATTAGGATGATGTACGCTACGGTGGAATTCGCACATTTGGTGAGCTTTTTTTCTTATGTTTACCGTGAAAATATTCCAGGGAACCGAAAAAATTGGCACTTTCTCGGAGGAACCTTTTCTGCTCAACTTCCACGTTCATTCTTTCTAGAAATTTTCGGTAGAGATCGCATGTTGTCTCCCTAGTAATAGATTTATTTGGTTTTCGTTTACATACTCATGAATTTTCATTTCAATTTGGCACAAGAGAGTTGTTGATAAAGAGTATTATGAGAGTTGTTGATAAAGAGTGTAATACAAGCCAAGGACAGAAATGAATACAGATTCAACCTTCGGCTATTCCAAAGTCGGGAATAATATTTGCTGAAGATTTTTTCCGGGAGAGGTATTGAGTTTGCAGTGTTGGTTCATGAGTGGGATGTCAAGATACCGCATATTCATTTTCTTTTAGTTGCTGTTAATTGTAGATGATTCGTCACTACTCTTCTTATCGCTCGGCAATGTGAGAAACACCGTAGACCAATTCTGACGTATATAGTTGATAAGGGTGTCATTTACAAGAAGATCATTCTTGTCACCAATGTATTTTTTTTTTACTTTATTCATCATTCCATCATTTTTGCAACCATTTATAAGCAATGGATACAGAACAGAACAGAACAGAATTTATCAGGGGTCGCTTTAAGCGCTGATCAGGTCAGTCGGTCCCATTCTTCTTTTGTAATGCTCCACCAACGCTCGCCCATTCGTTGTTGTATCTCGTTTTTCCATCTTTCTTTCGGTCTTCCTTGTGCTCTTCTATTCGAACAATCATACGGAATCCACACGGTTAACCTTCTTGCCCATCGATTATCGTCCATATTTCTAATCTTATTCGCCCATCTCAGTTTTCTTCTCCTAGCTTCTTCCACCCAGTCTATCACTTCTGTTTCCATTCTTACTCTGTCATTGGTCCATTTGTCTTTCCAGGTAATGCCAATCATCCTTCTTTCCATTTTTCTTTGGGCCACACTTAGCGCGTGCTTGTCAGAAGCCCTCATCGTCCACGTCTCCGCACCATATAAGGCTGTTGACATGATACACGCATTGAATGCCTTTCTCCTCATCTCTCTTCCGACCAATCGATGCTTGAGTAAATGACCGATGTTTCGCCAGCTTAGCCAGGCACATTGAATTCTTTGTTGTATTACTATTGTTGAGTCTAACGTCTACTATCTAGCAATGGATAGAGATGCATCTATGCTAATCATGGTTTCTTAAAGGGGGATAGGCATCAATGTCTGGCTAGGTGAGTTCTCGATGTAAGATGATGGGTCACCCAATCACACTTTCGAAACTCCCATGTTTTCAATTTTTGTTTGAACGGAGATATGAAAGATTGGCTGTGTTCCAAGTGACCCTGATCGTGCAGGCAACGAGCGAGAGAGAGAGGAGCAATGAAGAGACGTCGCATGCAAATCGGCGGGCGCCGCTAGCTTATGATAATTGAGCAGGCATTGATGCTTATCCCCCCTTTGAATACTTTTTTTCAATCCTTCTTCTCACTGTCTTTATCACGAGCGAAATGCTCTTCAAAAACATTGTCAATCGTGTACGTCATTCTCAACTTCCACATCCATTCCAACTAGACATCGCGTATTAGCTCACCACATTTCCTTTGTTTTTCCTTCCATTTTTTTCCTGGTGACGCATCTTCTCGTGTCGAAGTGTAACAGCAAAAGATAAAGAGATATTACTGGTTAGAAGCTGTTTTTCCGGGTAGTTCGCGCATTGAGTCGCGTAGTGCGAAGAAGAAGAAAATAGATGCGTTGAAGATAAAGAAAGCAACTGGATACGGTAGCGAGAATGCTGGACAGCTTGACGATAGTCGAAGGGCTCATTAGATGATGTCGAACATTCTCACGCTTTTCTAATCGATGTTGAATCAGTTTGTATATGCCTGTATACAGGTTTGACTTCTTCCATGCATTGACTAGATATTACTCAGGACGATGATTTACCAGGCTTCACAATCTTTTCTATGGTTGTCTCCTACTGTAAGGATAAATTGATCGATTGGACCGGCACTTATCGCCTATCCTTTCCTCTTTGTCCTTCTGTCTGGAATCTAGAACATCGTCGTCTTCGATGTTCAACAACAAGAAGGACGACGAAGAAGACGTCAAATGGGAAAGTGCACACGATGCACCAACGTGGAGGCAAATTGATGTTTACACCCATTCACTAATCGTTTTGCGGGAAGAGATTGGCGATCGAATAGAGTTGCGGAGATCGAACAGGAGATCAGAAGCCAAGAAGTGATGTCAACAACAGATAGGGTTGAGGGTTCGATGACGGTATTACGGATTCTTACAAACACTATCGCGTGCTACCGTTTATCACAAGGGATCATGACAATTTCGTACCTGCAACCGTACAGCCAATTACTGAATGGTAGAAGAGAGTTAATTGTGATCAGGGTGGGGTCACCGTCGATTGTTGTTGTTGCTATTGAGGTGAGTACGGCGAGGAGAGAACGAGAACTACCGGGGTGTAGTGAATTGAAACAATGCACGTGCAACAAAAAGTAATGTGAAAGACAAAATCAAAAATTCCAAATTTTAGAACCAAAACGTGCAACCCTTGGTGAGACGCGATGAAACATGTGAGTCAGAGAGAGAGGAAGTTGCCATTTTTTGGTAGAAAAAGGGCTGTGATGGCACGTTAGGAACTCGCCAAGTTAGACTCATGAAAAAGTTTTTCGGATGTTTTTTCGGATATAATTGTTGGTTGAATTGGGTTCCTAACCGATCCATCACCAAAGTGTTGAGTAAAAAATCCTATCATTGAAAGTGATTGTATTTCCGTAGCCCCCTCTTCATCCTTTTCAGCTTCTTGCCCGATGACAGCACTCAGTTTGACGAACTTGTTTTCGGTATTTGTACTGAAATCGGCCGAGAAAAGATCGCATGGGGATGACCACAAGGGGAAAGAAGTTCTTAGTGCTTCGTCACGATAAGTGCACAGAAGAAGCGAAGAAATTGAGAGGAAAACAACAAGAGATCTGGTGGAAATCCAAGGGCAATCCTCACTGCTCCTTATGATCGGATCTACGCCAATCATTTACTTGAACTACATAAGCCGAAGGGATTTATCGAGGATGAGAATCCCTGGCAATCTATTAAAAAAACTTATGACGATGCTATCGAAAACGTTCAGCGAATGGAAAAATGTTTCAGTTCTCGATTCGGTTTGAACAACACTGGATAGGAATGCGTTCGAGACACTAATCATTCTCTTAGGGAGTTTACAAAGAGTTCGCAGTCGATTAGCGTAAAACAATGCGCAGCCACCGCCCTGAAACTGCCACTAGATACTGCAACTTCCTCAATCGGAATAGAAATTACTTCCTTGGGAACGATTGGCCCCGTATGATACCCTGATTGGTTATCGGTAGATATCGGCGATAACTCTGATTCCGAGAAATTCGGAGGGCGTGGGCTAATCACCCACATGTGAAGGAACCTGCCAATTTCCAGATCGGATGTGACAAATTTAGCGGGCAAAAACAGCTAAAGTGCAGTGCATTTTTCACGGGAAACTCTTTGCACGGTGTAATTTGGATGCACAAATCTGATAAATCTAGACTGTATCTTGATCTTACAATTAGGACAGTTCTTCGAATTTCGGCCCAGCTTTTCTCGCTGAGTATTCCCTCCCTATCATTCTCTTTTCCTACGTCCTCCATATTCAGAGACTTTGTTGTCTGGATCAAAAACAGAAGAAGTTCCGATCTTAGATTTGATGATGGACACATATTGTTGAAATATAGCGATGACCACTCTACGAAGGTCGAATTCCTCGACCCTCCACCCTCTCATTTCTCGTGCAACAACAACACGAGTGCAGAATGGCTCCCCCTCAATTGACCACATCACTTCCAATGACGAAAGAGGCTGTGATAGTGACCCCGAGGGCGGTGCCCTTACACGAGTTACTCGTCCTTTACTTGAGAAGAAGAAACACTCTGACTCATTCTCAGTTCACTCGCAACACTTTTCTCGCGCTTTTTCGGTCAATTCCTTCCCTTGTTTAGTCAGTTTCCTCACATGGTTCGCAACTTCCGATTGCATATCATCCTCACCCCTAATCCCTCACTATAAAAGGACTTCCATACCTTGCTCAATCTCATAAACATCTCCAGAGATCCCTCATCTATTCTCCTAGCATTCTTCACCTTCTCGGCGCTGACTCCGCCCCCTTTCTCTCGAAGCTCCGCCCCCTCGGCAGCAGATATTACCCCCTCGACTAGGGCATCTCAGCTTCATTCCGCATCCGATCACTCGCTCCCGCTCGAGTCTTTTATCTGACCCTACGAACTACCGTACTCCTTCATCCATTCGATATGGCCGTCTTCATCATGAACCAGTCGCAATACACTCCGGAGATGCTCGAACTCCTGATGAGAGACGATTCCTCATCTGACGTTATCGCCGTTGTCCTCGCTTCATCAACCGATCGTTCTCCCCTCACATCGGCCTCCGTCTACTCCGAGGCATCTACCGTAATCCCCTCTGAGCATCGTGTCAAAGTGCCCATCCCTGCCCGTCTTCAAGCCGACGACTCCAACTGAGACTACCGTACTCCTCGCCTGACGATCGACCCTTCCGTCGATATCTACAGTATGCCGTAGCCCACTTACCATAATCCACTCTAGTCGTCGTTGTTTACTATTCTTCTTCCGATCTCTCCCGGGTTCTTCCGGTTCTCTTATATCCGATGCTTGTCACTGCTTCTTTGCTTTCCTGTGTACTGATCTCAAGTTTGTATATAAATATCATTTATCATTACTCAACTATGCTTTCTATTGCAACACAAACAAGACAATACACGTATGAATTGGGTATCAGATCGGTATGGGGCTACTCCAGGGGAGTATGAGGGATGGGGGTTGTCGACAGATCATCTTCTTGTCTGCTTTTCTACACAGTTAGCCTCGTCTGAACCGCGAGACAGAAGAGGTCCTCGAAGGGTCGCGAGACTCGGCGGAGACGAATTTCGAATTGGTAGACGTCCTGAACGGAAATTGAGCTTTCCCGAGATACGGTAACTCGACGTGAATTGAATGTTTTCGTCTAAAAAAATTACGCGGATTTCGAGAATCTGCTTACGTAGATTCGATCTGTATTCACGAGCTACTTTTACGAAAAGGCATCTTCGAAACGGGGTGATCGGAGGGGTCCCTTTGATAAGTACAGCCTCCCTCCGTCTGGGTATGTTTCTACTGAGAACTCCCCCCCCCCCCCGTGTTTACATCGCACTTTCGAGTAGGAAACATGTACTTTCGATGTGATAATAGCACACGAGGAAGCGACTACTACGGTATCATCATTGGCGTAATCGAGAAGTGATCTTCTCGTGTTGTTATGCAGTGCATGGTTTGGATGTCGGAATAGGGCAGTGCCCTTTGCGAGTGGTGGAAAGTGCAATGGAAAGACAAGGCAGAATGAGAGAAAGGCAGTATGATTGGGTAATGTTCACGTTCTAACGAGTGATCTCTCGTTCATTAGACGAAGTGAGACAATGGGGAAGGGAAGAGAGCATGCTCGTTAGATGCCTATCGCATGCGTTGGAAAGGTTTTGCAGTAACACGATGAAACCGGGCGGTAAACAATCTACGCGCATTGCACTTTGACACAAGGGAACCGTTTTTACTTACGGTTTGTAACATTCCAAGGGATGGACAATTAGTACATCGAGATGCGAAACCTGGCGTTGTTCTTTTTTCATATTGTGTCAAGTGCAGGAAAATTAGAGAAAGAGCCAGAATAGAAACATGAGTGATGCTTGACGCAAGTATTGTTTACCAATCACATGAACCCTTCACTTGATCCCTTCCGACTTTCAGTGGATGTGAGGGAGCTTATCCCATGCCGATGGAAAGGGATTGGTGTAAGGTGAATCCGGCAAGTAAACCCGATAATATCCTGAAGACATCTCGTGCACTGTCTTTTTCACTTGAGAATTCTTCACTAGATCACTCTCTTCTTTGACTTGTTAGACTGAACTAGTGGATGCATCTCGAGCGAAAGAGATTACTCATGTTTTGCACCTCTTGGTCATGTGAATCCCTACCTTCTCCTGATGGAACAGCTTGAGAAGTCGAGTGAATACGCCCGAGGGTTGGAGAGGGATCTCGAAGATCTGTCGACCCTCGGCAAGAGGACAAGACGGGTTGTCACGACAGATCGAGTCGCTGTTCCTGAAATCGATCGGCTACCGTAATCCCTAATTCGCGGTGGGACTCACAGCAGGGCGAACGAGGGCAGGTACACCCATCCGCAGCCCAGCCAGTTCTTGGATCGCTTGAACGCCGACACCTCCACCGTGAGGTCGTCGACTCTGTGAAGGAATACGGATTATTTAACTTCAGCGATGTGGCAAAAGACCATGACGCCTGAGGGAATCGAATCTCTACATTTCGTTCATGTGGCGTGGGCGCTCTAACCACTGCGCTAACAAATGTGGCATGAATTTCCCACACGCTATCAATCGATACCCTACCGTACTCAATCGATACCCTACCGTACTCAATCGATACCCTACCGTACTCACCTCCGCGTGAGTCGACTGGTCAGGTCGACAAAGATCCTCAGCTGGCTAGTGATGTCGATCGGATAGTTCTCCTGTCCGAGGAAGTTCGTGATGGCTACGGTATGCAGATCGATCGACCCTGTAATTGATCGATGAGGAGGGGTTACGGTAATCGAAGGGTTCGAAAAAACGGTTAAATGGCGGTTGTCCGAGTGCGTCCTGTACTCCGATCTCTCCGGCTCGAACACTCTCTCATCATTCCGTACTGTCCTTTCGTTTACTTGTCCTTCTTTTCGTACTTGTCATTTATTCCCCCTTTCTTCGTCTATTCTAAATCCCCCCTCTTATGCTCACCCGCTTGTTGTTTTGTCCTTATTTCGTCACTACAACCGCGTTTCTAGGGCTCAGGACGAACAATCGCTTCGTTATTTACGCGTGTTCTCAATTGTAATCATGTTCTATTTCCTTCCAGTGCATCGTATTGATAGAGTATAGTATCCATTGCATGCAACCGACTTAGGAATGAACTGTTTGGCTGTGCTCCGGAGCATACAGTATCTCTGTGGCAACTACTAGTTGCTTCTGTGTGTATGTGGGGGAAATGGTTGTTTCCCTCTTCGCCACAGCCAGATAATGTTATTGACACGACCGTCCGCTGTCATCTATGAGATCTACCGCAGTGTATCACCCGGTATCATCGTAGTTAGCAATTAGCTATCCCTATCTCGGTCTCACAGCCGTCTGTCGCTGTGAGTAAACGCTGTGGGGGAATAATCTGACAAATGAGGGGAAGGGGAACAAGTTTTTGCACACGAGGGGAGAAGCCGATCATTGAATTGCAAGTAATGACTCCCCAAGGAGAGGGGATTACATAAGAGTAAAGAAGTAGTCATTGCGCACTGAACGCGGCGCGTTCAGCGCACTTTTGAAGTTCAGCGACCACACTAATTTGACACTGGAGAGAGAACAGAGTCGCTTTTTTCGTTCAAACACACAAATATCTTACTCGATTCTTCGCACTCAAAGACGTGCACTCGATGAACAGTTGAGTTCGGGGCAAGATCACAGTCCGACCCCTTCTCGATTGAACCCTCCTGATACCGGCCCTGCGTGGCCAGGTACTGACGGTATAGTCCTGAGCATTGATCTTTGATCTTTGGTCTCTCTTTTCTACCTACCAGCATCCAGACTATCGCCCATGACCTTGCCATAGCTTCGAAGTGTGGGATTTCGCGAGAAGGTTGAAGGAGGAACGGGTGGGGGTGGTCTGGAAAGCGATTGTCTGTGTGATTACTCTCAAGTTTCCGATGAATCAGCGCATTAATTGCTCAGATCTCTGGCCAATTAGAGTTGTGCTTAATTTACAAGAAAATTTCCTCCTTCCCCACTTAATTTTGCCAATCAGTCCTCATTATTTGGGCTCTCGAGAGACTTGTCGAGAGGGTTCCGCCGAAAAATGCAGCAATTCCCCGTATTCTACAGTAGCCTAGACGCTCATTAGACTGCCCTGCTGACATCCCCTCACTCATTACTTTATTGCTATGCTTCCCATATAACTGCGGGGGTATGGGACACATGTTACCGTATCCCCCGAGAGTCGTTTTCCCGAAGTACAGATAAAGTGGGTGAAAACAAGTTTGTGTCCGGGCATATCGAAACTCGCGTCAAAGTACCTGAGACTCGACCTGTATCCACTCTCTATTTACTACAGTTTCAGCGAACTCATACAAGGACAGGTCGGGTCCGTCGTAAATAGATAGAAATTGTGTCTGCGCGCCTGATTTTTCCATGATGGGTGTTACGGGTAGAGCAATTCGGATGAATAGCTGCATTCTATTCAATCCAGCTACAATCTTACACGACTACACTCTTTTTTAAAAAGGACCCCGTGGGTGCTCCGGGAATAGGTCGGCTGCCACAACAACAACGCGAAACCCGGAAATCACTTGCAAGGAAATGGTGGGAAATCGTCGGGGACTGAGCAAAAACAATTCAATTGCAACGACTTGTTTCTCAGTTCAAGACACGTGATGTAGTTTGACTCGTAAACAATTTCGCAACTGTGAACTGTTACTGAACACGGCTGGGAAAACATTTAACGGATCTCTCATTTCGCAACGCTCTCTCTCGGTGTTTCTAACCGGTGTGAGAGCATTGTGAAATGAGAGATTTGTTAAATGTTTCCCAGCCCTGTTATTGAGCCGCTCAAGTGCTGACCAACGACTCATTCTGATTCAGCCCCTCATGTGAGAAATCTTTCCCCGAACTCCGGTGAGCGGGAGTCAATCGAGAAAGGCAGAATAGCAAAGAGGTGACGATCGAAGATTAGCTCTTCTCCTTCTCGTCTCTTCATTTAGCATTGTCTCTCGTCGGTCAGAGACTCGCGAGAGAGTAGGGCGAATTGAGAGAGTCAGACGAAGAGTTCTCTCACCTCAACGCTGCCTGCAGATATGATTGTTGACCTTCGGTGAGGGGAAGAAGAAGAACGAGCAGAGTCAGCACACACAACATTCCTGCAAGAAACATGAGGATTTTTGTTGAACCCGGATGATTTCTGGCAACCTTGTTTAATGAAAGGATAGATGGGTCCAAATGGGCGAGATCTTCATTCTCGCGAACACTAAAGGTAAAAGGTAAAGGTGTATCCACGTCAGGCGATTTTACATCGTAAGACAACGCTAGGTGGGACCCGCTGGTAAGGCCAGCTGTTAGAACACTAGCGATCATGTGAAAGGCTATCGTTGCATACAAGGGATTCCAAATATAGCCCACAACAATAGTTTTGGTTTGACTAATGACGTCCCGAACTGAGGAACTCTATAAGGTTGTTGGTCGTTCTTCGACTCGTTTTTAGTCCGAGACACATTTATACACCCGTTTGTTTCCCGGAACAGCACGAACGTCTGGTAGACTCGACTTACATGAGGAATTATTCATAGACGCGAAATGTTTTTGTCCTTCTAAAGTTCGACAGTGCTAGACGTCATTAGACATCGCTATTGACTGTTTCGAATAGTTGGATTGGTCAGGGGTCATGGACAAGTACGTTTAGGAACTCATGATTAGAAACCCTCAAAAGTGACATATTTAGATCAAAGATTTTGAAAGCCGTGAATTTTCCGAAATGCTACGGTTCATAATCATCATCCGATCAGATGGGTGCAACAAACATTCACTACGTAAGGGCGTGTGAGTTCATCGTGTATTCGAAGAACGAAATAGAATCCATTCATTGAAATGAGGATGTCAGAAGGGACGCACGTGTAGAGTTCGAAATACGTGTGATTGTCTCTTCACTCACACACTCTCCCGTCCACTCTGACCGCTCAGAGAGTGTGCCAAATGAAGAGACGATTACACGTATTTTCAGCGCAAGCCTTATGATAGTGCATGTGCGGATTAGTAGTGCATCGCAGAAAATGTCTCAATTTCAAATTGCGAAATGCGAATTATCTAGCCTCGGGGTGCGAAGGTTTTCTTGATGGAATTCATTCCTTGATTCAATCAAGAGGAACAACACATTTGTTTTTTTCTGATTGTGGAGATTGATGACACAATGGAACTCTAATGGAATTCTAAACCAAGAAAATCCTTGTAACGGATTGATCTACTCTGACAGCCAAATGAGCACCGTCTAGAAGGATTATGAGACGATAAAGAGCTGACGCGGTTGAATAGTAAAGTGATCCGGATAAATGAAGAGAATGATGGAGGGATTCGACTGTGTTTGATTAGACTCGGGATGAGGCAAAGGTCAAAACAATGGACTAAAGCGGAGCATGGAGGGACAAGGGAGGGGCAAGAACAAACGGGAGCGAGTGATTTGGACATGGGGAGAAGTGTGTAGATAGAGAAAGAGAACGGACGGGTCAAGAAGGGAGATGTGATCGAATTGGAAGAGAGAATGATGATGAATGGAAGAACAATCAACTTCTTTTGCTCCTTCTGAGGGACACTGATCGAATGGCTAAAGCTACCACTCTTATGTGTGAATACTCAGAAGTCTTCAAAATCTTGGGTTGAAACTGTGATATTCTAGATATCAACGAAAGCGAATTGATTGGGCGATGGGCTCTCTCCTATCTACTAGATACCCTTCGTCCATTCGATTCGGTTCTAATGAGAACACACCACAGAATCGCTCTTATCTACCAATCGAAGGAGTCTATCACGCTAATCCTAATCAATCATCTGATTTCTACCAGAATTTTCCCGTTGATCAGACTCTAATCACCCGAATGCACCACTAAAAAGCGGTGTCTCATAAGTCGAAATGGTTCGTTTGCACTGTCTTCTTCTATTTGCTTCATTCCGTGAACACATTGTCTTCTTCCTTCCCCTCTGAGGGTAATTCGACCCCCTCTCTGATTAGTTCCCTTCCCCTTCCGTCTTCCCTCTTCAAACTTGCCCCTCTGTCTGGCATCGCTTCATGAAACGCCCCGGGTTCGACTCCCGGTCCGCACATTTAACTTTTGAAAGTTAATTTATCTACGGACAGTTACATACAAAAATGAAACTTGCTTATTAAAACGGAAAGTCTTCTTAATGGAACGACAACACGAAAAAGGTACAAAAATGAATTATGCAGAGTAACTTCTAACTGTAAACGAAATCGTGCCTATTATGGAGAGTGGAGAAGGGAAAGAAGGAAGGGGCGCTTGGCCTATTATTATGATTTTCCTTTGGATATGACTGCTCCTACTGGGCAGAATGATAAAGCTTCACATGATAATACTGGAAATTGCCATCGAATCAACACAAGAGAGGGTACTGTAGGTGTGTGTGTGTGTGTGTGTGTGTGAAGTGATGGGGGTACTGTAGTGCACAACGCGAATAAATCAATACTAGGGTGAAGTAATTGATTGGGAACGGGATCGGGATGGGAACCGCGTACTCGGATATTATGGTAGGTCACAGGTGGGATAGAAGGGAAGAAGGAAAAGACTCGCGCGAGATGGGATTGAATTCGAATGGAAAGAAAGTGGGATTATGTTAGAGGGTTTTCCTTGAATCAAACGAATAGTTCCTACTTATGATAGGGAAATGAGAATACTCGAGCACGGCAAACGTTGAATCTCTATACAAAGTAGGTAAGAATACATAGAATACACCAAAATGTCCTAGGGGTGGGTAGGTCAAAGTTATCGGATCCTATAAAGTGTGGCGGTAGGTCTATTGTCTCTCGGTGTGGGGTGGTTTGGGTGGGAGATTAGCCTCGAAGGCAATCTTGGCGAGTTCCTTGAGATGATACTCATTGGCCCTTCCCGTCTCTTTGACCAATTGGGCGAAGATTCCTTCGGGTTGAGAGAGAAGAAGATGGGGTGCCGCCAGTTGAATGACTTCTCCGTGATCAAGCACCTGCGAGAATTCATTACTGACTTGGTCGATTATTATGAATTTTCTTTGGATATCACTGCGACTACTGGTCAGAATGATATTGTTTTGCACGTTATCAGTGGTTAATTCGGGCCTTCCGAGGATTTCTGAAAATACCCTCCCCCCTACCAACTCTGCCAAGTTCTCTGAACGCTTTCACTTCTCCAAATCAGCGCAACTTCCATTCTATTAAATCAAGTATACGCATACTGCATTACGTGCTAACGCCACAACAACTTCCATTCCGCAGAAACGCTGCTCGAAATAGCTCATTCGCAGCTACTCCACTATTAACTTCCTCGCTCAACGAGCAAAACACCGTCGTTGACTTCAGACTGTAAGCAGGTCACAAAAACGTCCTCTCTCGACGCGCATGACGAGGCGACGGCGTCCTTTCAACGATCGCCTTCGGAATGGACTTGCGTATACCTGTCAACAGACAGTCAACGTCGTGATCTACTCAACAATCGTCTGTCTCTCTCTCACTCTCTCACTTTCCCCTGCTCTCTCGCCGCTCTGACTGAGGAGAGAGCATTGCGGTACAAGAGGGTCAGACGAGATTGTTTGGTTCTACTACCCTTCGAGAAGGCAACCGAGAGCAACCAACAGAACAGAAATCACACACGATTTGCCCATTCTGTAACTGTGTTGTTCTACTAATTGCATCGCCGTTTTCTCTATCGCAGGAATAACACCATTAAAGCGGGTGCACAGTCTCTCCATTCATTTCGACTCTCTCGTCACTCTGACCGACGAGAGACTATGAGGAAGACAGAGTCAGATCCTTCATCCTGACCAAGTCCTCAAGACAATAACAGCGTCTCTCTTCTGTGTTGAGTCGTGAAGCCAATTGTTCATAAGTGCTCTGTTCTCGAAAGGACAGTATAGAGGACAGTGCACTTGGAGTCGTACGGTTAAAACACAAACATGTTTAGTACTACGGGGAGAAGGCGAACACAAGGACGAGATATAAGTGCAGTTGTCGATAGGATTCTGTCCGACAGGGACAAGGGGATACGGTAGCTGTGCGAGATCAGCCCCCTTCATGCACTATCACCGCCCTTTTTTAGAATGCCTAACAAATTGAAAACAACTTTTCTACGTGAAGCTGCATGGGGACCCACGACTTTAATTTTTAAAAATTAAATCAGCTGTCGATCGTTGGTTTCTGACTACCGTATCCACTCACTCACCAGCACTCGGCTCGAATCCATGATTGTGTGCAGTCGATGGGCGATCGTGAGTACGGTAGCGTGCGCGAACGCCGTCCGAAGAGTCCGCTGGATCAGCGCGTCCGTTCTGATATCGATTGATTGATGGATTGATCGTCAACTGACTTTTTTATCTACCGTAATCAATCGATAATCGGCCTTACTTGTTATCGACATTTGCCGTTGCTTCGTCAATGACGAGGATGGTCGTCCTTCTGAGGAGTGCACGAGCGAGACAGATCAACTGACGCTGACCGACCGAGACATTCGCGCCTCAATACCGTACTTGACACTTATTCCTTCTACACATTTCCAGAACGATTCGTACAAGTGTGCCATTTGACAAGCTAACTTTTCTTCAAAAAATACTCTTGTCACACTGGTTTGACAAGCAAGATTTGACATTGCGCTAGAGAGCAGAGATCAAAGATCAAAGATAAATCCCTCTCCTAACCTCCCTCCTGGACGGGTGCCTCCAGGCCGAAGCCCATATCCGCGACGACGGTCTTCAACTCGACCAGCTCGAGGGCCGACCACAGGTCTTCGTCCTTGTACTCGTCGAATGGATCCAGATTCTTCCTGATCGAACCGACGAAGAGGACCGGTTCCTGGAAGGAAAAATGGTTCGATAAGTGATAAGATGAGCACTGGGTCGGAATGCTACATGAAATTTTGGAATAGAAAAGTCCCCTGAAAAAGCCATGTCCATCAAATTCAGGTGTGATTATCACTTGCGCGGGGTTTACATTCTATTTGCAGGTTGATTGAAATTGTTTTCAAGACAAGATCGGTCGAAATCGAACAATGTTAATCCACTAGAACCAAGCCATTTGATTAATCATCAAACCTGTGGGATGATTCCAATGCTCTTCCTCAGCGTCTTCAGGGGTACGGTAGCCGTATCGACGTCATCGATGATGATGTGGCCCTGAGGAGAAGAGAATGGTGGTTACGGTAATCTATCGATCGATACGCTCACCTTCGAGGGTACGGTAAGACGGAAGAGGGCGCGGAGCAGAGACGACTTGCCGGCGCCCGTACGGCCCACGATGCCAATCTGAGAATGTAGTGATCGATATTGATACCGTACCCACTACCTTACTCCTACAGTAATTTTTAATGCCATTCGCATGGAAGAATAATTTCTACCGTGTGAATTTACGATTTATTTTTTTATTTTGAAAGATCAGTTCGTGATCGCATTTTCTCGCCTTCTACCGTACCTTCTCTCCTGGCTGGATGTCCAGGCTGACTCCCTTCAGGACGAAATCCGTGCTGTCCTCTCCGTACTTCATCCACACGTCTCGCATCTGCAAAACAATCGCCCATTCGTCGTCCTTTGATCTGCACACCCCGCACAACACAACACACTACACCCCACACTTGATCTACTCGAGTCCAGCACAAATCCACTGCTTCTGATCTCATTCCCCCCTTTGCTGTTCATGATCTATCTTTATCGTTTTTTTTGTTTATGGCCTAAGTTCAACTTTGGGTGCACCCGATTATTCAGCAAAGAAACCGTGTTGATTGCATAAAATCGCCTGGTCACAAAACACAAAAAAAAACTAAAATCATAGCTCAACCATAAGAAGTATTCCTATTTTAGTAACCTGTACGCAAGTTGCTATCATACCAGATGTTAGCTCCTATTGTGACTCAGTTGTGTTATTCTCTCACTTCATCTACTTCGTCACTGCACGACTAATCACTCCCATTCCTCTGCTCGTCTCTCCTCTCCTCCTTTCCCCTTATCTCTCTTTCTCGTCCTCAAAGGTCAACCCAAACAACGTACTTCCCTTGTACTTTCCAATAGCCAAACAACAAGACGACGAGATAAAATGGAGATCACAATCACGTAGTATTCGTGTAATCTCGTCGTGAATCTTGTGAACCTATGTGTGAATAATCGTCTGACTCTCTCATTTCACTACGCTCTCTCGACGGTCAGAGAAGCGAGAGACCGTGGTCTATCCCAAGTGCACCCTCTCTCTCTCTCTCTCTCTCTCTACCCCTGCCATCAAGAGTGTGATGCACTATAATTATGAGTGATTACTCCCCATTCGAGAGGGACTTTACTCTCTCTTAAACCACGTATTAGCGGGCAGTAATTGAGTGCTTGAGCGGAGATCGAGCAAGAGAGCAATGGAAACTTCAAAGTAAATCAAAGACACAACTAACTACAATAACCGACACACTAGAACCACAAACGAACTACCATGAGGGGTTCATCATCTCATCTACCGGACAATTCTGTTTTTGACCATCGATCATCGCTCTGATTGTGGAGTAGATAGGAAATGATAAAGATAGGGAGTGGCATACTGTAAATTCCCCCATTTGCTCTTGTCGAGTACATATTTCACTGCATGTTGACAGTATTCCGTTCATGTCCTGGGGGAAGTTCTGTGCCCTATTCCGATCCCCTGTGACCATCCTCCTCCCTGCTCTGATCCCCTCTCCACCCTCCCCTCCCCCACCCTCTCTCTCTCTCTCTCTTCCCCCTTCAATGGTATGGTCACTCTAAAACGGGGCTAATAAATAGCTAGTCCATGGGTCCTCTCCGTCCTCTCTCCTTACCGTACCCTTCGACAGTCCCCGAGTACTCTTGTTTAACTCCCTTCTCCCTTTCCTGTCGTTGTTCGTTATTCTCCCTTTCCGGACACCAAATGGAGGAAAGGGAGGGGAGACTATGGTCGTTCAACCTATTTTCGAGAGAGTGAGAGCCTAGTTAAAAGCGCAATCTCAAATGGCGAGAAAAACAAGCTAAGTCTCAACGAGGAGCACTGTGCTCGGTATATCGAAGGGGCGACTACAAAAATATTTCGGGTGCACCCAAATCCGGCTTCACAATTTTCTTGATTGTACAGCCGAGGGTTCAACAGCAAAGATCACAGTACTTCACACAGTATCTTCCCAAAAGTATCGACTTCCATTCAGTAGGAAATGATTAAAATTAAATAACCTTCTACCGTGCCCCTTTCAGTCTCGACTTCTATTCAGGAACCCCTTCTACCGTACACCTTCCACTCTCAACTTCCATTCAGAAACCATAATCCCACCTGCAGATGTCCCTTGCTGGGCCAATGATCGGCTGTTCCATCACTGTTATCCTTCAACTCGCTCATCTTCCTCTTCTCCTCTCTCAATCCCTTCTTCGTCTCTTCTGCAGGGAGGGCTGCGTAGTTGACGATTCGCTCGATTGACACCATCTGCAAAAATAAGAAAAAATAATTTTAAAAAAGTAAATACGGCGTGTCTCGAAAACTTCAACCATTGTTCAAATTATAGTATACGATGAAACTCGAAAACGTCGCCCAACGATCCAACATTTCCGAAATATTTGATCTAATTCAGTGCCGTCTCTCGTCAAAATCGTCAAAATCTGACCCTCTGTCCCCAATTTTCGACTACAGCACTGTATTTCTAACAATAAGCTGTAAAATCTGCTGCAAACGTACTCCATTCTGCAGTTCGGCCGATTGTCTCATTATCCACGAGAAGAAGCCAGTGAGTTGCACAGCGTACACAAGCATGAGGGCAACCTCACCCGAGGAAATCGCGTCTGAACAATAATGTTTACATCTAATCTTTTAGATGTAGGCTAGCCCGCCCTTGCGAAGATATTGACAAACATCCTTTACATTTACAAATGACATTTTTCGACAGCTCATCGGGTATCTAACACTCGGGTATGCAACAGCAGAATATCAAATATAAAAAGTTGCCAAAAATGAAGTCGGTTGAAAGTGTGAAACTAATTCCTCACCCTTGAAGAAGATGCAGAAGAATGCGACGAATGCGAGGAAGACGTTGACCAGCCAATCGATCCAAATGGCGAACCAACGAGAGGAAGCTATACCGAGGTAGAACGAAGCAACCGAGACATTCTGAGGACGACGGTTTATTGGAATTGTCTAAATCAGCACTACTACTAAACTTCTTGTTTTTTTTCATATTAGAATTTTTGATCTTCATTTATTGAATCCCCACAAATACTCGATGCTTCAATTTTCATTAGGAAAGTTTCGGTTACAGAAGCTCTTCATCTCTCGAACCAATATTTTCACTATTACGACGAGTTCTACCACTCCCGATATCCCCTCCCTCTTCCCTCACCTGCATTTCATGGTACTTCTCCAGTACGCTCTTCTCGCATCCGAATGCGCGAATCGTCACCAGTCCATTCATGAGAGCGGAGATGTGCGAGTACAGGGGAGAACGGGCTGAAACGTATTCAATATCAGGAATTCACGATCGGAATCCATGCAACGAACCCCTAGTGTACGTCTACATGTTTTGCCTCTTTTTGAATAAATAAATTTTAGCAAAATCTTGAAGAAAGTACTCACAAGTGGCCTCCAGCCTCTTGACATCTCTTGACGTTGCCAGATAGACCTGACGGAAGAGATAGAAGACAGCGACGAGCGGGAGAGTGGGAAGGACGATCCACGGATTCAGAAGGAAGATCATACCCACGATGGTCAGGAAGTTGAGCATTCCCTGTTGAATTTATGTTTCATTGCTTTGTCGCTACATCGTTCCGGGGTTTACCTTTTTTCGTTACTATTGTATTTCTTATCAACCTTCATGAAGTGCATGGAATTCTTGATTTTTTGTGAATAATAAAAATAACAACAACAATAACAATAACAAATATATATAAACATACGACGACAAACTCGAAGAAGACCATGGAGATGGTGTCGTCCATCGTCGAGACATCCTTCGAGAAACGATTGAGAATGCGACCTGCGATATTGACGACTTATGACTTGTCACTTTCTTGTTTCACTGATTCTACAACATGACAAACTAGAAGTGATCATTAATTCCATGAGCCAATTGATGCAAACAAAATTCCGACCAATCAATTTACCATTGTCTTCCATTGTCTACATAAAGGCACAGTGCAGATCATAGTTTGATTTGACTGAGGAATATCGTTGAAAATACATTTATAAGAACGAAACTAGAGGTTATAAATCGTCTCTTTATTTCCCCCACTCTCTCGCCGGTCAGAGAGGCGAGAGAGCGTGGGAAATGAAGAGACTGCGACCTGTATTTCGAACTCTTACCGATGGGATTCTTGTCGAAGAACTCGAGTGACGTCTTCACGATGGCATCGAACATCTTCTGATGAAGATGACGAGACGCGTCCACTTCAAGAAGACGGAACCATAGACATCTGGAATCAATTTCACGTTTTGAACCTGGACAATTCATGCTTCACGCTGTTGGTCTCACCATATTGATGTTTCACTTGGACATCATAATAAATCCCCTCACAGTTTTACGTTTCAATATGATCTAATATTCATTTTGCTCTTACAATTTTGTCCAGCATTAAACTGTTTCATGAGTAGCTTTCATGAAGTGATTCACTCCCCTCACAAACAGGTTTCATGGCCTTATATATAAACAACTGCTCACCTCAGCACAGCGAATACGAGTAGGATCAGACTCATGACAGTGTACGACATCTCGTAGTTATACGCACTCATCTGCAATCAATTGATAATCTCCTTCTATCTCATCTACCGTACTCCTCACAAGGATCTACGTTTCATATCGTAGTGATATCAACTGGGAACGCGTCTATTAAACTTTGACATAGCCCCATAAAATAATCTTATTGTTAAAAGTCATAAGCGTATCTCCCTCAGATTATACGGTACCTCAAAGCCCACGCCGGCTACTGTAACCGTGTCATTCCACTCTCGGCCCGTTTCGTTGCGTAGCGCCGCCAGCTCGATTGCGTTTGTCCTGCACACAGATCGTGTTAGCTACCGTAATAAAGTCAGTTGTCGATCGATCCATCGTGTGCCTACCGTACCACTTGTTCATCCACCAGTCGACGAATACGACGATCATTTGTGTGGCCAGGACGACGAGTACGATGGGAGCGACGAGGAAGGGACGACGGGCGCCCATCGCCTTCATGTACTCCCAGTAGATCGACCAGGGGACGGATCCTGAGTAAGCAAAAGGTAAAAAAGGTATTCACGTCAATCAATTTTACAGTCGTAACACAACGCTAGGTGGGACCCACTGGTGATCAAGTATCGATTAATTATCGATTGAACGGAGGCTACCGTACTGACCCAACATTTCAGAAGTTGTTGTTTGTTTGGTTGCATCGGCCTGATGAAACAATACCACTGCACCTGGGATCCCAATATTCTATTGAAACTGTGCACCACCAACTCACCGGGTAGAAATTACTACTTTTGTATAGCTGAAAACTGACCCTCGGCGCTTTCCTCCTCCTCTCCAACCAGATCGCTCTTCTGCTCCTTCTTCTCCTTCTCTCCTTCACTATCAACCACATCCAGCAGGGCATCCGACTCCTCCTCGCCTGAGCCTTCTGCAAGAACAATAAAAATTATTATCTATTTATAAATAATAAACACAATTTTTCTTTTATAATAGTTATGTTAGATTGAACTGACTAAAAGACAAATATTAAAGCGAATCAGAACAGTTGCGAATACATGGATTGTCTGAAACTTGAATACCCCTTTCCTTCATCACCTCTAGTTCTAGCACACAAATGTACGGTTCATAATATTTTACAAAAGTGTAGATAATTTATAAATGGTTAAATTGCTCACCTCCGCCCTCGCTTCCCTCTCCCTCGCTCTTCCTCGGTGACGTCTTCTCGGAGGTCGATCGACGACGATACGACTTGCGCGTTTCCTGCAATTACCGTATCCTGACTACCGTAACCTTTACCCGGAAACATATCGGACCAGCGCGTCCCCCACCCCGCTACCGTAACCCCCTCCCCTACCGTACCTGGATAATCTCCTTCATCTCCTCGGGGTTCTCCTCGAATACTCGATCGGGCGGCCCTTGCACGACAATCTTTCCGTCCTTCATCACAATCAGTTTGTCCGCCGATTCCACGAATTGCACCTGTGTGATTCATTTCAATTCAAATATTTTATCCACCAAGGGAAATTGTGAAAGACCTTCGTACAGTTTAGGTGGAGGTCCTGGCGGATCACACATTTTCATTACAAAAAATTAATATTTTTCGATTCGCCCTCGGTTGACAAGCCAATAAGAATGAATAAATTGGTAATCGCACCTGATGAGTGACCAGGATGACCACTTTCTCACGTAGACCTTCGGAGATGCATCTGGGAATGGGAAACGGATCATTTAGGGCTGCACGGCTCATATATTTCACCCTGATAACTCCATTTTCACAACCCGGTTAAACCCGTGTTTCACTCACTTCTCATAGATGAACCTTCCCACACTCGCATCGACCGCAGACAGAGGGTCGTCCAGTAGGTAGATCTCCGCCTCGCGATAGAGGGCGCGAGCGAGAGACACACGCGCCTTCTGACCTGTAATTCACTCCAGGTAATTTCATGTTTCATCGTTAAACCATTAGAAATATGATCAAAATCGGCGAAATTCAACTGAATCATATTTTCAGCGGGGCTGTTTTGTGTTTCATTGGTCTCTAATCACTAGGTGATACCGCCAAATGCACTCAAATGAGAAAATGTATCACACTAACATTAAGGAAATGTAACTAAACACTTTCGTGCCACATCTGTCATTTAACAGTCACTCTCTACAATCAATTAGGTATAAAATATCATGCAGTAGCTAATGCTGCTCACCTCCCGACAGACTGGCTCCTCTATCGCCCACAATGGTCAGATCTCCTCTTGCCATCTGAGCCAGATCAGACTGCAGAGCGGACAACTCGATCGCACGCTTGTATCGGTCCTGAGGGGAAGAAGTTGATAGGAACGGTATCTCGAGGAGATTATCGATTACAGTACTCCACCATACCTCATTGTAGTCGCTGCCGAAGAGGATGTTCTCCTTGAGAGTGCCCGAGAAGATCCACGAGTCCTGCGCGGAATATCGATTAGCTACCGTACTCTCCGCCAAATGGATTCTCTACCCATTGCTAGAGTAATTTGCAAACACAGTGTGAAATACTTTCTGCTGAGCCCCATAAGAGAAATTTTTCGAGAAAATTGAGCAGACCCAATAGATTAACTACCGTATCTCCGTCAATCGATAACTACCGTACTCCCTCTCTCTTCTCACCTGTGAGCAGTAAGCAACTCGTCCATCCACCTTCAGTTTTCCAGCCATTCGACGCGTCTCTCGAAGAATCGAAGCGAGTAGAGACGACTGAGATATTGATTTCACGTATGTTTGGTGATAAAATCAAAACCAATGATTCACTCCTACATTAATCAAGATCCAGTTGCACAAAAGTGACTGGTAACTTATTGTTTTTAAGGTGAATATTTAAAATAAATGAAGCAGTGAATCCCTCCAGACACATACAACAAAAATAGACCAAAGTGTGCTACACAGACCGTATCAATCAATATCAATAATACCGTAACCCTCCTCTACCGTACCTTTCCGGCTCCGACGGGTCCGATGACGGCACAGACTTCTCCTTTCTCCACTTTGAATGTGAGATCTTCGACGACGATAGAGGGAGGAGTGGAAGACTTGAGATCGTCTGAGGAATCCTTCGACGGTGACGACGATTTGCCCTTCTGAAAGGAAATAGTAATCAATAAAAATCACAATAATGATAAAAAAATACGGAATCTTACACGTGTAACTAAAATGGAATAATGTTGTTTGCAGTTATAGTTAAATTTTTCAATAGCTAACATAGTCTCGCTGTTCTAGCCCCCCCCCCCTTCCTCACCTCGGTCTTCTCATCCTCCTCCTTCTTCTCTCCCTCCCAACTTGCAGTGAATCCTTCCATCTCGACTCTCGGTCTCTCCGTCGCTTCGAATCGAATCTCAGCCCATTCCTCCTTTGCCGCTGCCTTCTTCACCTCACCACAATCGCCGCCGTTCAGCAGTTTCTGAAGCATCAATTCCATTTCTAAAATGTGACTGTGTGTCCACGTCAAGCGAATTTAGAATCGCAAAAAAAAGCTAGATGGCTACAGTTTCAAAAGCAACAATTCAATTGTTTTTTTTCTATTTTAAAAGAATTTCTCCAAAAACATATCGAAAATGCATGAAACTGGAAATTCAATCGCTTTTTAAAAATTGATAAATCTGCTCACTTCCTGATCATTCATTGTTACAATCACTTCAGCTCCTCCATTCTCTCTCTTCTTTCCATTCACTCGTCCGCTCATATCGTAGTCGAGACAGAGCATCGTCGCGTCGTGACCGAATTCGTCCAGTAGAAGTACCTATAATACACTATTTTTATTAATTTAATTAATTAAAACATCTCAATCAGACATTTCGTCAAGGTCAAGGTGAATATGATATGGTGAAATTTTCATGGTGAGTTAGCGCTACGCTTCTCTATTAGAAGTTGAACGAACTGTAGAACCTCAATTATCAGCGGGTTGAATTTCAATCTAGCAAAAACAATGAAAATGATTAAATACGTACTGGATTCTGTCAATAAAGCACATAGCCAAAAAACGACATGTTTAAATCACCCCGGTGATTAAGCGCTACGCTATCCCGTTGAAAGGTGACCGAACTTTGAATAAAATCTCAATTTTTGCTCAGCCAGATTCAAAAAATAAATAAAAATAACAAAAGTACCTTCTGGATTCTGTCGATAGCGACGAGCATATCGAATAGACAATGGAAGGAGAAGGGCAGGAAGAGAGTGATGGGAAGACGACATGAATTGAATAGAGCTGCCTGCAATTGACAACTTTTTGAGCTCTAATTTCGATCCCTAGTCATCAAGTAGTTGAACTTCCGATGAAATATCGATGCACCGGGTTTTGACACAAAGAGCACAATAATGAATAACTTAGCATTCCGGTGTAACCTAAATGTGCCGTGCTATAGACACTCCCCTCCTCTTGAAACCTATTTGTACCGGGCTCGAAACAACTACTAAAGACTAAAGATCAAAGATCAACTCACGGCGACAAAGATTGTGTCGGGTGTCATGATATTGCCGAGATGGATGAATGAGAGGGCGGCAGCAAGCATGATCAACTTGCCCGTCGCCCAAAAGAGACCGAGCATCGTCGATTGAACGAGACCGTAGTTACGAACCGATAGCATCTCGTGACTGCAGAAAATGAATAGGGTAAAGTGACTTCCACAATCAAGGCGATTTTACAACTGTCACGAGACAACCACGTCTGGTGGTGTACGTAGATACGTCAAAAAATTAATAGGACGTAGAAAACACATTCTTCCGTAAATACATGACTCTTTGAAACTCGAATCTTCGGGGTGAACCATATAAGAAAAAAGATATATATTTTCGCAAACATGGAATATATTCGACTTTTCATTAGTTTTCGATAAATATTCACTATTTTCTTGGGACAATTAAAACTCACGCTCTCAGTTTGTCGATAATTGCCGAGAATGCGTCCTCCCACGCGTACATCTTGATTACCTAAAAGGGAAAATCGATATTCGACTACCGTAATCCAATCGATACTACCGTACCTTAATTCCGTTGAGGATCTCGCTCATCACACTGATTCGCTTGTCCGACCGCTGGGCAGTTGTGCGTCTGTAAATTGATCAATAATTATTCATACCGTACCCGCTACAGTATCTCCCTAATCATTCACAGTTATTTGCACCGCAGACAGGACGAACGACGTAGGTTTCGCAAAAAATTGATTGCATAATCCGCCAGAGACTAGACGTCGTTCATTTCCCGACTCAAACCAGTTCCACAATCACCAATAATAAGCTGAGCATCACTTTTTCATATTTTTTTCATGAAAAGCATTTGAAATTCATCGAAATCTTCTATTCTTCTCAACTGGGGGTTATTTAATGTATATCGTGAAGATTTCAGTGTTCGACTAACATATTCAACTGTACCCACCTGAATGTGCCCATCAGACGGCCAAAGAATGCTTGCAGGGGTAGAAGGACGATAATCACCGCGAAGCCCGCCAGACAAGAGACACCGATGAACTGAACGGAAATCGATATTATTACCGTGCCTACTGTAATCTGGGTCAACTAATCGATAATCCCACCTGCCAAATAACGAATGCATACGCGAACAAGAGGATGGGGCCGACCCACATGTAGTGAATGAAGATGAAGCCCTACAAAATCGATAATTGGCCCATTGATCTACCGTAATCGTGAGTTACCGTATCAAACTTGGCGACGTCCGTCGATAGGATGTTCACCAGATGGCCTACGGTAGTCTGATGGAGCGCGGAGCTGCTAAGTTTCACGCCCTGCAAGGAGTTGTGAGTGACTTATGGATACCATACAAGAAACGTTAAAAATCCCATTCAAAAGACTGACAAAATGGTTGAAAATAAGGGTTATTTTCCGTTTTTAAGTAGTTCTAAACGTCAATTTTTCTGCTCTGCAGAATCGTATCGTACCTTATCCATGATCAGTCCCGACACGGCTGTTTTGATGCTCATTCCAATCTTTTGTAGCTCGTAGAAGTATGGATGGTGGATGGAAATGGAGAGGAAGGATGTCAGCACAATTCCTCCAGCTGCCATGTATCTGAAAGATTAGAATTACTAAACGGTCTTGAAATCTAGGCGTTTAAAAACTGAAAAAAATGCTGTTCAGGTATTGTTTTTTTATAATATCATTAACCCAAACCCCCGAAATATGATATGGTTTCGTATATCAAGTAATTTGACGTCCTTTTTCTTATATGTGCCCTATCTATATCTTTTTACTTGTGACAAAGTATAGCCCCGTCATCGCTATACTCTGCGTAAATGTTGTGCTCTTTCGCTCAACTAATCACTACTTTAGACGAGGAAGATGATAGAGAGTGAAGAGAGTAGTAGAATAAACACAGATGAAATGGGTGGGAATTTTTGATGGTATGGGACTCATACCATGGGAATTTTTGACCCAAAATGGCGTATACCATTGGAATATTTGATTTTGTCACCTAAAAATAGCTCATACCATGGGAATTTTTGTGGGCCAAAATAACCTTTTCAACTGTGAGAATAAACATACGCCTGTGATTCGGAGAGGGTTGAGCCTCGCTTGAAGAATGAGATCATTTGAGCCATGAACAGCGGTTGACCGACCTTCAGCAATTCCTGAATATTGTTGACTTATTTCTCGGAACATGCTCTTTTTTCGAGGTCGGGTCCTTATTTAGCACAGGTGTCAAATTGACACTGTCAAATCAATGTCTTTGAAAAAAGTCACGTATGCAGATCACGAAAACGCGGTCGCGCGCGCTTTCTTTTTTTTGTGAAATGAATGAAAAGCGAAAAAAACGGGTTATCCCTTCTAGTTTGTTTAGGTATACACTCCCCACTAAAACAAAAATCCAGAGGCTCCATTTTTTAAGAGAATTTAGCAATCTAACCTCAATCAATAGCAGGATTCCTAGCTTGAAGATGGTCCATCCGTAAGTGCGGAAGATGGTCTTTCTCAGTGAGGGAGGACGCTTCTCGAATCGAGCCAACTTCAACTCGTCTGACCATGCACTGAAATTTAAATTTACAATATTTTACATTTTAAAATATAACCCTGTTCTCTGGTCATCTGTGCATCATTCGGTTGCTTGTCCATCTCTTTCCCGAGCATTGATATAGTCATCCCTTCTGCCTTTTGCGGATTATGCTTATGGTAATGCGCATCCCTTTCTATCTCTCTCTATTGTGCGCCACTTTTTCTACACTACTGAACGAGTTTCATATTCGGTGGGTGTTCTGAATGGGAGGAAAAAACGGAGAGAAGTGACAAAGGAGGCGAGACATCAACATTACACACCATTTCCGTGTGGTTTTTTTTGTCTCATTTTCTACCCGGGAGGTAGTTCCAATTACTGGCGAAATTCAATTCTCAAAATCCATCAGGTGATCTACTAATGCTTCAAGTGGCACGAGAATGGGGACCTCTTATCCATGGGAATTTGCCCTCTCAATTGAGTCTATATTGACTTTGTAACCTCGATGGAGGAGGGGGGGGTCGATCTATGCTCCTTTCCACACAGGAAAATGGGCGTCAAAGTACTGATCAGGTTCACTGGGAGAACTCCACTCTCAACAACTGTCCTCTCCTAATCATATGGTCAATTCCTCCTCACTTCTTCAGTTTATCCGTTGAGTTCTTGCTCTCAAAGTCATCGAGAGGCTCGAACATATCCTCAGTCGTCAACGTTTTCTTCCATCCCATGAACATGAATCGAGTGATGAATCTGGAAAGCAACGGAACAATCACAGAAAGAGCACACTATTTCGTGTGTGTTTGTGTGTGTGCTCAATGCACTATTTCTCGCCTCTCTACTGCTTTCCCCATCTCTTTTTCCGCGAAAGATCTTAGCCCAGCGAAAACGAATTTCACCATCGGAACGAATTGAATGATTCACGTCTAGAATCAGTGTCATTTCTATCCAATCACACAATGTCACGTAGATTATGCTAACGACAGAAGGACGCGCTCTATTTCGAGTGCAAAAACTTCATTTCGCCCTGTACAGTGCGAGGAAGGGAAGCACGAGAATAGGAGCAAGTACTGATAACCGGTGCGTGTCCTATTCCCTCGAGTGTGGTCGATAGTGATAACATCAAGCGAGTGATTGAGGGGAAATCAACCGTAAAAAGACATCCTTATCCGTTGCAGAAATGCCTATTCGATTCGAAATTACAGGGTAAAATTACAAGTACAACAAAACGTTATGCTCATCTTTTGGCCACTTTAACTACGAATTTACCCGAATTGTGTGCCCAATCAACTATTTCTTCTTGTGTATGGTAGAAAACGTACTGGAAGGAGATGTATGACAGGAAGTTAGCCCGCAGCTCCGGATTCGGCTGTAGCTTCTGTGTATAGATAGGTCGAGGCAAGGCATTGCCTCCTTTAGGAGGACTTTCTTCCTCCATATCTGAGCGAGAAATAGGTTAGTAAGAGCCACGATACGTTCGAAACAGGGCGATAAAAAGGAAGAAGAGAGGAGAGGGGCGTGCAATAGCGAGAAGTGAAACGAGGGGGAATTTCCACGAATTTCGTCGAGTTACGCAATGCTAGGGGGTAGGGGGCGGTCAAGAAGTTGTTGAGAGAGGGAGGAGGAGAGAGCGTTTAGCAAGTATAAACACGGCAATCAGTAGGGCAAACAGAGGGAAAACGACAGCGATAAGTAGGGACATGCAAACCGGAAAATAAAAATCGAGAGCCGGGGAGAGGTATGTGCCAGGAAATGAACGTCGAACTGCCCGGGAATTCAAATCTCCTCAGTAAAATTGTTTATTCGTGATTAAACGACTATATAAGGATGCGCCTCTCTAATTTTCAGTTTTCCAAGGAGCTTCAATGATAATATATCATTTAAAAAATAACGAAAAATATCTGTGGTCGCAAACATATTAAATTTTGCCTTCAGATTTTTGGAAAAAACGTTTTTATTTAATATCTGATCAAATAATAGATGCGCCTTCGCAGTTTGATTATGTTTTTGTTTTTGAGAGTATTAACGTGCACTATGCTAAAATTGAAAAAAATCTGTGGTCGCAAACTTACTTAAAATCGCAATCTAAAATTCAGCATTATGCTGGAGGATACTGTAGATATCGATTGATTGTTGTTGTTTTGCTTTGCGTCATTTTACGCATTTTCCATTTCAATAAATATTTTTTTATTGATTTAAATTAATTTCTTGTGATTTAAATATATCTGTTTAATACGTGTTCAGATGACCTCAGTAGTCAAAGCTACCAATGGAGAAGAAATAGTTTGTTTTTTTACGAGAAAGAGCACATTCTCGAATTTTTTCATCTGCAAATTCTACGATGAGTCGTTGGACATGCACTTCAACTGCAGTGAACAACGTTATATGTGAGAAAAGAATTATTACAAATATAACACCAAAGCTGATCCAATTGAGGTATCTGAAAGCGAAGCATTTTAAAGACGAACTTTCTGCTTCTGAAATTATGAAGACGAACATCCCAAGTAGACAGAAGTTCCTGGGAGCAAGAGTGAAGGGTTTCGTAGGATCAGAGTATGTCTTTGACAATGTATTTATTCACCATTGGTTTTGTGCAGATGGGATAAGATCTCGCGAGGCATTATGATGGCTGGATTGAGAATGAAATTTGAGCAAAATTTAAATCTTCGAAGAGAATTAATGGCAACTGGTAATCGAGAACTTGCAGAGTGTTCTCCATTCGATCAAAAGTGGGGTATCGGTAAGATTATTGGAATAGAACTGTTAATAATCCATTCTTTTTCTAAGGATTGGTGAGTGACGATGAACGAGTGAGGGATAAGAGTAAATGGCGAGGCCGAAATTGGATGGGAAACTTACTCATGGAGCTGCGAGAAGAATTTCGAGTTCGTAGACGATTATTACATAGACATTCAACGACTCGAATGGATTTGCGCGATCCCAATATATCGATTTATAGGGACCATCCCTTCCAACTGCATCCTCTGCCCCTCCTCCAACAAACGAAACGAAGGATGATTACAGCACTCACGTAAATATTGATCATTGTAAATAGAATAATCGATTATCATTGGTTGTTTTAGTTTCCTCCTCTACCATCTCTTGCCTCATCCCGTTCGACTGCGCACTCTCAGCCTATCTCATTCTCTCTTCCTCATTATAATGAGACGCTGAGTACAGTAAAAGCCCAATCTCAGGTAACTAAGATACAACAATGATATGAAGAATTGTGAATTCAGCCTGTTTCTTCTCTGGTTCCTCTTTTCTACACCTCGACAAGATCCGGCACTTTCCCTTCTTCTTCTTCTTCTTCTTCTTCTTCTTCTTCTTCTTCTTCTTCTTCTTCTTCTTCTTCTTCTTCCTCTTCTTCCTCTTCTTCTTCTTCTTCTCGTATAGTATCGACAATACCAATTTCCGTTAGACCTAACTTACCATGTTCCGTGAAATCATCCACACTAATGGCAACGGCTAATCCCGCCAGGAACAAGAGCAACACAAAGGGGGTGAGTGATTATTGGGAAAAAATATAACCTAGTAACCGTTCAAATCGATTTTTAGATGGTATTTTTTCCGACACCCACTTCAAGCCCTCATAAGAAGAAGATGAAAGTAAAAGAATCCCGATCAGAGGTACCCGACACCATTGCTAGAATAATCATATAGGAGACACTGATTCAGAGCAAGTCTGTTCCTTCTCATTCTTCCTCTCTCTCTTCTTCTCATCTCTTGTCTGAATCTGTATCTAAAGAAGAATCCCGATCAGAGGTACCCGACACCATTGTTAGAATAATCATATAGGAGACACTGATTCAGAGCAAGTCTGTTCCTACTCATTCTTCCTCTCTCTCTTCTAAGAAAGCGCATAGAGTCAGCATCGAGAAAAGGAGATGCAAACTGCAGAAATTCGGCGACCGGCCCATGACCAAGGGATGGGTAAGTTTTATTCTGAATTAAGGACCAAACAAAATATTCAAGAAATTCGAACAAGAATATATGTTCCTATCAATAACTTTTTTAAATTACAGATTTTGCATCTTGATATTCTGGCAAAAGAAAAGGGTATTCCCCTATTCAAACAAATAAATAAGTGAGTGGCTAAATGTCAACATTCCCTCGGAAACTCCCATTATTTCAGCGCAATTGGCAAATCGCCTGATCGAAGAAAAGTGGTTAAATTGGCTAAGAAATTGAAGGAAGAAGAAGAGAAGGTTGTTAAATTATCCACTGATTTCTCTATTTTTTGTTATACCCCTATTCTAATTACCGATATATGTCCTACTTCCGATCAATCTCCTAACACACATCATATTGTGCCTAGAAATCATTCTCGATCCCCCTCTCCAACCATTCATAATCACCAGGCTATTCCATCTCCACCACAGCGCGTCTTGTCCACCTCCCCTTTCCATTCCCTTCCTTCCTCTCGCGCGTCCACACCACCGCCTACACCATCAGATACTCTATCTTTCACTCGCAATCAAATTCCATTCCAGCGTTCTAAATCGATTTCTGACATGTCTACACCCAAGAGTAGAGATAGATCTGCATTCCATTTGAAACGAACGAGGGAGAGTAGAGACCTGATGAAAAACGAGAACGTACGCTTGAGAGAGTCGATCAGGTCTAAAGATTTAGAGATTTCGAAATTGACTACTAAACTTGACTCTGTAACAAAAGGATGGGAAAGGACTAAGGCAGATTTAGCTACAACTAAGGAAAAATTAATGAGTGAGAAGAGAGAGAGACGGAACTCTAATAAGCGTGTTCGCAAAATGGAGGCGGAAATTGTAATGAGTGAGAATTGCGAACAAAAAGCCAGAGTTATCACGAAAGAGGGCAAGCGATATTCATCAGAAACGGTAAAAACCGCAATTTCACTTAAGACAATGGGAGTAAGCGATGAGAACGTGGGTCCGGTCATGGATACTGTCATGAGAGAAATGACAGGCCAACGCATAAGCCACCTCCCATCCGCAGCCACTGTAGGCCGCGCTGGCTATGTCCAATTGGCACTCGCGCGAGCTCACAATAAGACTGTTTTGGAAGAAGGAATGGAAAATTATAGTTCCAAACAGGAGGGAATGACTGTTTGTTCTGATGAGACAACGAAGCGCACCGTTAAGTACCAGGCATTCAATGTTACCGTTACTAATAAGGATGGCGATACAAGAAACCAGCTACTGGAAATTAGGGAAGTCGCATCGAAAGATGCCACTACTGCTATGAACACCTTTCTTTCGATACTAGATGACATTGATCGCACTGGTGATCAATCAGAGCACGATCCGGAATCGCCTCAATTCAGAGACTTAGTAATGGGATCGATCAATGCCGCAATGGGTGATCGCGCGTCAACACAAATCAAATTTGCTCAATTAGTGCAAGAATATAGGAGTAAAATCATGCCATCGACAATTAGTGGGTGGGACACGATGAGCCCTCGCGAAAGAAAGGCGCGTCTGACATTCCTAACCCTTCCATGCTTTGTGCATATTGTTGCTAGTATGGCCGAACCAATTTGGAATGATTTTGCAAAGCACGAGTATGACATGTTAGGAACTCAAGAAGCAGGGGAGGGAAGGGGAAGTGCTGTTACACTTATTCGTTCAATGATGAAACATTTCGGTCCACGTTCTGCTGCGCTTACAACAACCTACCGAGATTACGAGGCATGGTCCAAGTGTACCGATACTAAAATGATTAGGCTACCTACTTTGAAGGGCAAGAGATTTAACGTTATCCCAAAAGCTGCAACTATTATCTTCACTCATAAAGTGCATTTCAAAAATTTCATGGATATTTACAAGGCCGATCGCGTGGGACCAATGAGAGAAGGAATGGAAAATGAATTATTGATGGCTCAAATGCATGTGCTTGCCCTTGTCGATTGCTATTTGGCATCACCTATTTGGACAATTGCAAACGATTCAAAAATGAACGTGCTGGATACTGCTAAGATTATTGGAGAATTTTTGCAATGGGTGGACGAACGCACGCGTGATCCTAAGCTTTTGTTCGATGGAGTTCCTCCCAAACTCAGTGTGATTTTCTCTACGGATATCTTTGAGCGCCAGGAGTACGACAATCTTTTTGTAATGAAATACCCCGCCTCTACTTTTTTATCGTTTGTGGTAGCAAAAAGAGCCATGCTTATTGTTGAACAATTTTTGAGGCGAGTATTTGCCCCTTTCCTTACTGGAGGAGAAATTCATTCCCTATGTACAGCGAAAGGTCCTCAGTCCACAAAAATTCGAAAAGCTTTTGCGAGTGCGCCATGTAACAATGTTCAAGTAGAAGGAGCTTTCGGTTTAGCAGATTACATCGGAAATCGCGCACCGCGCATGAGGACAACTAGAATTGCTGCTGAGACTATGATGAGACGAAATAAAACTATGCCGTGGCTTAACTCCTTGCCAGATAGAGAGCAAGAAAATCTGCTGAATCGGTGCATTTCCATGGGGCCTACCCTTGAGAAGGAAGGAAAGGCAGCAAAGAATGCCATTTTGGAGAAAGTATGCGAGAAAATGTTAGAGGAAGCAAAAATTGAGACGGACAAGGCAGTGCATATCCAATCGAATGCAGAAAGGCACATAGATGATCTCTTTACGTACGGTGGATTCTTTTCAACCCTCGATGACTTGGACAAGTTCCTCAAGCGGGAAAAAAATGAATCGCGCATTTTAGAATCAATGAAAACTCAATTGAGAGTTCGCAGCAAAGTTCTCAACCAGTCCATGTCAGGATCTAAGAACTTTACACTGAGTGAAGGTTCAATTCCAATTCCTTTAAATGCGCTGATCGAAAAAGTGAAACGCGCTATTGAGCAAGACCAAAGGATTTCACTCAACACATTTGGCAACCAGAATGTAATGAACCTATTTGGCGATTATGATCACGTGTGCGCTAGCAAGCTCTTCCCGATCACCATTCTTAATTTCATGAAAGCTTCAAAGAATGGAACCCCCTTTGCGTTACTACAATATCAGATGGGTACACAAAAGAAAGTGATCTGGACGGAACAGCTGTTTACAAAGGACATTGAAATTGGTGTTCTTCGCAGGCGAAACCCAATAGTTTATGCAGATCTAACTTACTTAAACGAGCATGACTATTGTGGCGGAGGTGGAAGCGATTATGTAAATTGATCCCCGTTATATAATTCGAGAAGTACACCGCATTTTACCACATAATATTATCTCGAAATCTAAAAAATCCCAGAAGAATATCGACCCTAAATAAATAACTAGAAGATACCCATTAACGTTACTCTTTTTCGTTGCGCTCTACCTATTAATGTTATCACAAATGTAAATAATTGTAAATATTATCATAATAAAGAAGTTGTTTAAACCCCCATACAATCCTATTGAGCACAATAAAGGAACTCAACTACTTCTCTATGGGAAGGGGAAGGGAGAATATGACGAAAAAGGGATAAGAAGCAGCACGAAATTCATCATGGCCACTGCCAGTCGAAGCTCAGTGAATATTTTTGCTAGCCAATGTGCGCAAAAATACACAAAGGAACCCCGTTCAGCCTGTGGCCACTCATTCAAAACTCCGTGCCGCAAAAAACCCACTATTGTTATTACTCAGGAAAAGAGAAAGGACCCCATCACAAGAGAGAAACAGGGAAGGGAATGGCCAACTATCAGTCAATTCCGGAGTCCAAAATCAGAAGATATTACCAACTAAGAGTCCAAATCCCTCACTGACCCCTCGACCTTAATTAAATAAAAATAACCTTTCGTTCGCTCCTGCTCCTCGATCAGTAGGCCGAGATAAGCGGCCTATTAGTAAGCCGCGTTAGGCAGCCTATTAGTAGGCCGCGTTAGGCGGCCTGTTTCTTCGTCCCCTCGGCGCGGGGCGCTTCTTCTTTTTCATCTCATTCGTTCCCTGAGGGACGCATCTCCGAAGGCAGAGAGGAAGCTGCAATTTTACCACAAGCAACCAGAATCTGATTTTAAAAAAAACCTACGCTATTAAAAAAAAAATATATATATACTCTAAAATTCATAAATAACCCACCAATTCTAGTCTTCTAAAGTAGTGCCCGGGCACGTGCCCCTCTATCTCTTTTAGGATACCAAAGTTGTAGTTAAAATGAGAAACGAACCTAATCAACAGCCTGTAGACATATAAAAAAAGTATCTAAAACACAATATTAGTCTAAAACACGAAACAACACCTAAAATAATAAGAGAAAATACTACAAATGCGTGTACACTCGCGCCAGATACGTGGAAACGACATTCAAGCGAATGAAAATATGCAAATTATCACGAACTAACTTTATTATAAGGTCCTACCACGAAAACTTAAAAGTCTGACACAAAATACAGAGGGTGCTCCAACTGACTGCAACCGCAACGCGCGAAACGACGCGGGCGTCTGGCACTACACCACGGTGGGCGGGGCTAAGAATGGGTGCCTGGATCTCGCTTAACTTAAAATATTTTAAAATTCTGGAAGTGTAATCGTGATTCTGCACGCCCTTGAGCCCCACAACCAAAAAATTGGACATTTTAATAGAGTTTGAATTTTCACGTGAATGTCCCTAAGCGATAAGCGAGCGAGAGCGAGAGCCGTATATTTTCCGGTCTTGGTGTGTGAAAAGTCGAAACGGCTTCCGCACGGTAGCCACACCACGAACTACTTCTCACTTTCCAAAGGCTTTTCATGAATGAATTGGGGGAATGGCCATGTGGTAGATAGGACAAGTGATTATTATTCGAGGTAGTCGGAAGTGGGTGGAGCTCATCTCTACCTCTTCTCTTTCCCACTCTCCATCCCTCTCTGAATTGCCCTCTGTCATCATGGCGCCTATCGATGGAATGTGGAGTCATTATCAGGGGAAGCGTAGTCTCGGTTATTATGCCCATTCAGGGAGACACAAATTCGATCGTCCACGCCCAAATAAAGAGAGAAAGACGAAGAGAAGGAGGAGATAACGATGCGCGCCTACTCACGTATATCAGTCGACGTACTAGGCTGGTGACCCCATATGGGTGGAGATCAGGAGATTCCCCAACCTCCACCCTTGAATGAACCTTTGCATTATTTGTTTTTCAAATTGTGCCTCATTGTTAGGAATGTTCGATCTGATTATTTGGCTTTATGTACAACATATGTTGGAACATATGTTGGATGATCGCTTACTATAGATAATGAGAACTTTTTTTAAATTGAAGTCTGTATGATTTATTCAGTTGGTTCTCAGACCTAAAAAAATTATGGAAAACAAAAAATGGCAGTCATTCTGTAGATTATCATCATTCGACCTAGCGCCCATAATTCGTATCTCGAAATGGACCATCCTCCTCAACCCTCCTTTGTTATTCCACTGACTCAAGAGTGATCTCTCTTCCTTCAATAGTCCGCTCTAATGGTCATATACTCGAGAGAGGTTGTGGTCTTCACTCCCTTTCATCCCTCACTACTCTCAAGTCTAAGCGAGAGACTCTCAGTGTACCGGTATTATTCCTTTCCTACCACTCCATAATCATTACATGTAGATACATACTCTTCTGCGTCATGCCAATCAAATGTAGTCTAGATACGTACTCATACACTTACAGGTCGATTTGTAACCATCCACCCCTTTTCTTTCTTTCCCTCTTTCCCAGTCAATTCCTCTATAATCCCACCCTTGTAATCGGCCCAAGTCAGCGCTTTCTGGGTGTTCCACCACTGTAGGAGATTGATCAATGGATTCTGATGCAGATCTGTCTACATTCCTATTTCAATGTCTGATACAGTCTGAACTACCTTCTCAGCAAAAAAACTGTACGTGAATTCCACAATTCTGCAGCACTTTCTTTCCGAGAATAGATACTTTCTCTTCAAATAGATCTCTTCCAAAGTCCGGTCCTAGTTGGAACCATTTTCAATTTTTATGAAGCTTTCTTCACATCTGCAATAATCTGTCAAGGACCACTCAAAATGGGTGCAATCACTCGATCCTTGAACCATGCACTAGATATCCTTTGAATCTTCAATCTTCGCTGTCACTCAAGTCATTCATTCACTCTCCCATTCAATCTCAGTCCTCGATCCAAACTCGTTGACCCCGTTATTATGCATTCTTACGGGCGAAGAGTAGCCCCTCCTCCCTTTCACTCAGAGAGTAGGCACTGTCTCAGGCCATTATCACTCAGATATCAGTCCATCATCTTCTTGTTTTCTCCATCATTCTGCTAATGCACCCCTGTGAGTAGGCGGTACCGCCACTCTGCTATCAGCTAATTTCTTCTTGTTTTGGTCATTCCTTCTGTCAGGCCCACTCTAGTCAGCTGTGTTTTGCATGATCAACACTCTTCGAATAGCTTTTTTCATCAGAAGTATCTAGTCATCTTGCAGAATTTATCTTGATTCATCGATTCTTTCTCGTGTGTTTTCCTCAATCAGCATCATTGATCATCAGAAGTTTTATTTATTTGTTTTTTTCGAGACTACTCTTGATGAATTTTCTCACCAACCATCTCAGCAAAATTGTTCATAAGCAATCTACATTTTCCAATTCAATTCACCAACTGATTGTCATTCATCCCACCCCATGATTCCCTTCTTCTCCTGTTGTTCTTCTTCCCTCCATTTGTCTACCGAATCAGTCTGGTCTTATCACTTGATTCCCTCGTGAGATTGGATCGAAAGGGTGAGGGGGACTCTCTCGATTTTGCTTGATCTCTCGCTTCTCTGATCGACGAGAGATCACGTGAACTGAAGAGAGCACAGTGCTTCCGATGACATCGTCTCATCACTCTGACCGACGAGAGAGTACGATTAATGAAGAGACGAATTCTTCATCCTGTCAACCCTAATCGTCAGCTCCTCCCTCCCCACATTCCATAGGGTCATTAGATGGGGCTGACGACAGATCTCAATCCAATCGCTGATTCCGCCTCTTTATTCCCCTCATTATCACCCCTCGTAAACTCATTGACGCCTCTATTCGTTGCACGCATTCCCGTAGTATCGTTTTGCACATAAACTTGAACGAAAGATCAGTGATCCGATCCTGAGACTTTGGTCAACAAAAAAATAACACAGTGGACGAGAAAATTGGGTTGTAATATTCATAGCCATAATGAAATTGATTAGAAACGGATTTCAGTTGATAGTATTTGTCCGGGTGTCTTTGTTAGCGATCTGGTATGTTCTAGTGATATCATCGAGGGACCTTGTTTTCGCACTGCTTCTGTATGCTATCACTATCCACTGCTCTGATAACTGATATCGTCCAGAAGCGTTGTTTTCTCACGGATTCATTATGCAATCAATTCTGATACGCACCCCTCCTCTCCCTACCGGTAGACTCGCTGACTAGTCCACATGGTTCGTCCCTCTCTATGCTAACACCTCGCCCTTCTTCCTATCATAAACTGAGTTGTTCACACTCCCTCCCATCACTTGCCTTCTCCTCAAATAAACAGTTCCACTCGTCGTTCTGATCACTCTTTTCTCTCCCTCGAGGGACGAGCTTGCCCGAAGGGCCATTTCTCCCAGCTGATTGCGAGGAGATCTCTAGTCTCTCTCCCACTCTTGTTCTCCTGGCGTGATTCTATGTGCCATCTATCTGGCAGGTGTTTCTAGGGGTGTGAATAATCCGTCTCTTCATTTCTCGTACGCTATTTCCGGTCGGAGAGATGAGACAACTCTACATTGGCTGAAAATTGGACGTAGCCGTGAACTTTCTTTCGTTACAGTTTCATTTTACCTCCGAAAACCTTGCACCCGGAAAATTCTCTTCAATGTTTCGTGGTTCAGGATCCCTTTCCATCCAACCTGGAACTTCCTCCTATCATCATCGATGCAACATCTCCAGTTGATTCAGCCTTCTCTTCTGTTTTCGCCATCCTTCCCTCCTCCTTCCCTTGCCTCTCCTTCCTCTGATCCCTTTGTTCTTCCTCTTATCTGCTTCCATTTCACTCCCTCCCTCTCTCACCATTTCATTCGCCTTCAAGACGAGTTAAGAATCTCCATCTATGATTGGCGAAAGAGTATTGAAAATCGAGAGAGAATGAAGAATCCGTCTCTTCATTTCCCGTACTCTTTCGTCACTCTGACCGGTGAGAGAGTACACGAAATGAAGAGACGTATTCTTCAATCTGCCGCGCTTTATCCCCTCCTTCTGCATGTTCCCTGTCAATCCACGTGACTCACTAATCTCCCCTCCTCCTTCCTTATCAGTAGTAGTCTCCCCTCCTGCCTTTCTCAGTCGCCTAATACTCCCTGCCACTACCATTGACCACAGTCTCTGAAGCAATGAACAAGATCCAACGAGTAAGAATGCATTTCTTTAGTCAATATTCAGTTTTCATTCTCTGATCTCGACTGTTATCTTGGCCCATTTCGGCCTCGCTCTTTTATGGATGTCACGGAGCACAAGAAAGAGGAGATAGATACCTCTATCTTCCTCACTCTCCTCCTCTTTCACACCCCGACGTCCAAACAGCGCCATAACCATCTTCACCCCTCTTTGACTGTGCGTCGTGTCGTCCACTCTTTGATCGCCGCATTCCTCAGGGAATACCGTATCGCCACCCGGATCAGTTATCGATTGATTCGACCTACCGTAATCTACCGTACTTAAGATGCCCTACATCTACGTGCCCCCGCCTGATTACGACAGCAGGGAGATGCCCTCAGGGTTCAAGGTCTCCAGACCCTACGAGCCGGCCCCGGACTACCCAGTGACCATCAGGTTGTCCAGAGAAGCACTACAAGTGAGATTTTCACGTTTATTTGGCTCCAAATCCTTTTACAATGCTAAGACTGTGGCCATTTAGCAACTTTTTCGATACAAATTCGAAACAGCGATCTCTGTCCAAACTAGTGTGCATGCGTTGCGCAATCCAAAATCACGTCGAAACTCGCCATTTCACAATCGGAAATCGTTCGTAAGCGCTTTTGATATGGAAAAGGCGTGTGCAAGGGCGCTTATCACTGCCGCTCTCGAAACGGACGACCGACTTTAGACTTTACAATGAGCGACTAATCGAGTTTTACCACCATCGACTTGATAGCCTGTTATCATCGACATTTCTTCGAGAGTGTTATGCACAAGGAGGGTAAATATTATGTGTATTATTTGCAGGCGTTGAGAATGGACAATCGATTCAACAAGCCGACTCCGCAAATAATCGAAGAAGACGAGGAGGAAGAGGATGAATTGCCCAGAATGCCCATTCAGAAAAGAAAAGAGAAACTACAGGTAGCATCGTTGTCAATTCATTACCTAGCATTATTATGAAAAATATCAATAAAACTGGGTATTGGTACGAAGTGGATGGGAATTAGATAGATACGCATCTCTAAAAGGTAGCATTCCATTGGTTGATGTCACTAGACCTCGGCAAAAATCATAAAACAGTGGGGCTGTCACACCCCAATTCGTGCTCTCTTTCGAATGTAGACGTCAGTGATAAGCTCGATGTGTGAGTCACGTTGACGATCATTACGACTGTTTTGACACTAAGCTCTAAGCTGGGTACTCCCAGGGGATCAGTGGGGATTATGTAGGCCACATCGGCACCATTATTCATATTTTCGAAACGATTAAAATAAATATCTATATTATTATAGGAAGAAGTGCCGCGAATGGCCAATCCTCGAGCGCTCAAGCACATACGAATGGTCGGAGTACCCGTGCTACCGCCCATTCCAGTGACGGACTTTGAGGGCAAAGGTATGAATTTCGAATTTCGAAAATGAAAAACCCAAAATCGATAATCTGCAATTCCCGAGATAGAATGATAACGAATGTCTCGAGTATCCTCAGGCTTCAATAACAGCAAAAGAAGAAGGAAGCCTCGCAATTGCGTCAGCTTGACCAGACTTCCCTTGGTCTCTGACGCACTTGAACAGAACGAAATTAAGAGGAAGAAGTTATTAGAGGACAATTAGACGCACCCATGACGCATCGGAAATGCGAAACAATAGTGGAGTAGATTTGCGCAGTGAATCAGCGCGGAAATCATGTGAAACTGAGCGTGACTCGAGCGAAAAATATGATTCTCTTTTAGAAAATAAGTTTTGCCTGGTACCTTTGAACACCTGTCCTCTGTTGCGTGAAATTGCTTCACACCCCTGCTGTAGGCAATTTATGCTTCGAACTTGAAGGAGCAGGGAATGAGATTGTCTGTGAGAAATGGGTCAAAATGAGGATAAAGTGTTGTGATAATATATTCAACAAAAATACAATTTTCGAATTGAGGTGTCTCTCTCGAGGAGAATCGAGCCTTTCTCCGTCATCTCGCTAACCACCGTAACTTCGACACGATGAAATCCCTTCGGACGTGCGACGACTGTCCGATCTGCAAGATTGTCGTCCAGGAACACTTTGATTCTATCGAGTAAGCCCCGCTTTCTTTTGATCTATCAGAATGAAGAGTTCATTTCTTCTCGATGAATTTTGAAGAAAAAATAATTCTTCACCCTGACTCCCCTAGTCGTCAGCCTTGTGATTTACTCTGACGATTAGGTCTGGCAGACTGAAGAATCTGTCTCTTCATAACTCGTACCCTAGTAGTGGTCAGAGCGACGAGAGATGCGCTCTTCATTCAGACAAACTGTCCTTCCGTATTAGTTTCATTTCAGCAGTTCCGAGCCTCCTTCGCCTCCTTCCATCTACAATCATCACCACCATTCGGATCACTCGACCCCGCCACGGGGCAAGAACCGACCCGATGTGTGAGTTTTCTGGGATGGGCTTGCAAGGAAATGCAAACTCTACGTGATTTCGCAGCGCTGAGTAGCAAAACAAGGCGCTTATGGGTAACAAATTCTTGCTAAGCCGCCTTGAAGAGTCTTGAAGAGGTTCGTAGTGAGATAGGGAGTGATCCATGACCTGTGAAGAATTGTCTCTTCGATGCTTATGACCCTAGGAGGTAGTGAAACGATACAGCGCATAGATTGAAGAGGATTCCTCTTCATTCCTTCGTAGTAGATAGGCGCTGATGCGTGACCCCGTGTCTCCTCATTTTGCCTTGTTTCTCGTCGGTCAGAGAACCGAGAGAGCATGGAGAAACGAGAGAGACAGGGGTCACGATGGATGGTCTGTTTCTTCAGTGATAAGCTCGTTTGCGGCATTCTTATCAACTATTTGCTCGTGTCTTCACGCGCGCCTTTGGCAAAAAGGTCCGCGAAGCGACAGAAGGAGGGGGGAAACCGTCCGGGATTTGGTACTGGTCTACTTTCCCGGAAGTATACAATCCCCCAATCGTGAGCAAACCGAGAATTTGATGTAACCGGGGGTGGATCATTTGGAATACCAAAAATTGAAGACATCATTAAGAATTCATTAAGAATCTTTATTGAGCGAGCACCAGTCAAAGGCAAGAAATGTATCAGGAGAAACAGATTCTTAATGTTTGATGCCCTACTCAGAGATCGCGGGCTTCTTTGCGCTTCCCAATTTACCCCAAACAAGGATACTCATATGCGAGGATTATGTGTTGCGAAAGGAAAATAAAGAGAAATGAAGCCTAATTTCAGTCGAGATCTCTTCGCGCCCCTCTGAAGACTACACTTCATCTCAATCTTACTCCAACTCTCTTCATTTCTCCCGCTCTCTCGCTAGTTAGAGAACAAAAGAGCATTGATTCATCGAGAAACAAGACTAAACTCTACCTCGTAGAAGTATTCCTGCCAGAACATTCGATCCATTTAGGCCCCTCGGTACAAAATCGATCATTCCATTTATTCCTCTTCAAACCAACGCATTGTGTGTCTACTTGTGTGTGATAAATATCCATTGGAAGAAATTGTTGTTGTCACGATGCAACCTGCAAGTGGCACTTTCGAAAGCAGACGTGTGATTTTCTTCAAGTGGTGGCATCTGAAGCTGACAGAGAACTCGGAATAGAACCTTCTGACGCAGTCGAAATTTCCAATTTTCTTGGGTAGTCTTCTTGGGCAAGAATGCTCTAGAAAAATCTCTTTCCATCGTTCATCTTTATATTCTTCATCCAACAATTTCCATGCAAAATTTGAACTCTGAAGCGTACGAATAATGACGTAAAAACGCTAAACTTTGTTGCGTGACATATTCGTTCTTCAAGAAGACATATCGGCTTTCACAGTGGACTATTACATGTATTGGACCGCTGTTTCGATTCTCTTTCCTTTTCGAAATGACATGCGCTCTCACGTAGCCACAATTGCACCCATCTTCGTTCTGAAATTCTCCAATTCTTTAGGAATACGGATGTTCGGGAACCAGAAAATCACTCTTCCTGCACCATTTAAATTCCCTAGCATCCGCATTCTCGCCATACAAGGATTGCAAGAGAATCCGTCTCTTCATTCCACACGCTATCTCGCCGGTCAGACAGTTGAGAGAGACAACGAGGAATGAAGAAACGGATTCTTCGCCGCGCAGTCCTCAAATGGGGGCGTGGCCTCTCGGAAAGTGGGCGTCTCTTCGGACCCGCTTTCCCCTCCTCCCCCACAACGACTACGACGACACCGTCTGAGAGCGATCTTGTGACCACCATTCGGGGACATCAGCAGGCCTTCTCCCATCACACACATTCTGGTATGGGTCTTGGGTGGAATATTGATTGATTACGGTAATATCAACTGATTACGGTATCTTCAGCTCAATATGACCAGCAGATTGATCTACCCTACGATATTGGCACTCCTACTCGCAGTCGCACATGGTTAGTATTTTTTTAAATATGTATTTGAATCATTCCAAATGTTTTGAAAAGCTTTCGGCATTTACTTCCTTCTAGATAGGTTGTTGCGTCCCCTCCTCCAATCGTATTTCCCATCTAATCTATCTCATTTGTTCTGGTTCGCTCTAGTCTCGAAATCCAGGGAGCTTGACATCACTTTTGTTTCCTTCTTTCTCGGGTAATTCTGTTATTGTCTGTCCACGAGACTACAGCGATCAGTCCGTGATTTATAGTTACAGTCATTTTTGTGACCGTTATGTCTAGGGGTTATGGTCCATAAATTAGGACTAGGACGGTAACACCTTTAGAAGATTGTGCTTACTGTACAGTTTCAATTTTATCCTGACATCAGGCAATAGGCCTGCAGGGTTAATTTTTGAAAAACATTAAATCGTTAGATAGGAAAATGGGATCTTCGAGCCCATTGTCAGCGAGGGATGTTCAAGGGATGGAATCTCCTTAGCTGTTTCTTCCTGAATAAGCTGACCAATCTTGTGAGCTTCCGTTCCCGATGTATGATTTTGTCTACTCCTTCGAAAAGCACCTGCCCATGGCAATTAGCAACCCGCACTTTGCACCACCACCCTCAATCTACGCACTGATTATCACAAACATCTGTTTTTTTCTTCGATTTCGCACGCTTCAACATTCTCGTGAGATTAGATTTGCTTGTTTTCTAAAGGGATCCTAGGGGCATCCACCCTCACTACTCAATCAGAGTAAAGAAGAAGGAAGGGATTGCCCTCTAAGATGGGTCATTCCCCCATTTCAAGTGGGCGGTCGTGAGCCGTGTATTTGTCGAATTGACCCGAAGTGTATCTCATAGACCATTCTTCCATTTCCCCTCCCTTGTCGCAACAATAGAAATAGATATGCCATTCCCACGTTGAATTCGCAATGAATCGCCACTCCGGAAGAAGAATATTTTATCAGAGTTAGCACTGCCTTTCCCCGGATATTTTCTTTACGAAAATCCATTTCACATCTCATGGCATTTCATTAGGACCCATTCTTCACTCCCTGGCTTCATTATTAGGTCATCACATTTCGTTGTATTATAAATGACCTTGGTTATGACCTATTCGGGCTTCTAGGACGGACATTATAGCCACAATATGACCAAATTTGTCATCGCTATAATTAAGAAAGTAGATCATCGGAACATTGACGATGTTCTGAATGAGTCGGGAAGGTCGAGTTTCAAAATTAAGAAAAATTGGTATAAGATTATGGTGGATGTAAGACGCCTCAACTCAGTTCACTAGAGCTGTAAATACGGGTCGTCGGTTCCCCATTCGGTACACTATCTCAATAGTCCCGTTGGTGAGAGAGTTTACGAAATGAGGAGACGGCGACGACCCGAATTTTGAACCACTAGAGTTCACTCTAAAATGCATCGCCCGTACTCTGCGCACCACCAATTTGTCTTCCCCTCTTGCGTCACTTGTTTATTTCCGTCTTCGATAGAATCCCCCCCCCCCATTGTCCATTGGACAGCAGATACCCTACAACTGCACAGAAGAGCTCGAAAAACGGACCGTCGTCTCTTCATTTTCCAAACTCTCTCAGTCGAGTGGACGCGAGAGTATGGAATATGAAGATACGGCGACCCGTATTTCGAACTCTATCAGCCAGAAGATAGATACCCCTCAACTATCCACAGTTCTCCTCCCATCGATGTGATTCCACATACTCATCTCATCGCAGAGAAAACAGCTAGTACAATTCAATCCCTAGAAGTCCCTGAAAAGGGATATTGGAAAATGGGTTACGGTAGATTCCGAATGGAATTGTAGTACGACTACGTCATCTTCCCTATTTCAGGTGAATCGTGTGTTGATCATTCCGACTGTTCTCCGATGTTCTCTTGTGTCGAAGGGGAATGCTTCTGTCGATTCGGACCCGCCATGCCATGTGCACCCTCCATCTTCCGATTCGTTCCTCTCAATCAGATACCGCTCAAGAAGTTCTCTGCTGTCAAGAAGTTCCATGGCTTCGAATGACACTGTGTAGCTGCCCCGATTAGTCATCCCAGAGGGGCTGCCACGCAGTCTGTCGAGAACTTTCTGTATAAAGCATGTGTCCCGTTGATCTCCCATGTATCGTATCAAGCCATCGTTATCGATTGTAAAAACCATTTATTATTGAATCTTACCGTCAACAGAAATGAGCGAATAAAAAGAAGCCAGAAGACGAGTTAGAAGGGTCTAGTTAACAGTACGAAAAGAGAGATGGGAGGGGGGATATCACAAAAAGCAGTCAACTTACAACAGAGAGCCCGATGCTGCGCGGTATTATTAGCGGATTTCGTGGGGATAGAAAGGAGAAAAGGGGAAGAAATGGAATTAAACGTTCCGGTTGTTGACTTCTAGATGACAACGAAGGGAAGTCACCATTGCATAAATAGAAAAAGTGAAGGGTGGACGGAACGGTAGATTGAGAGGGGAAAAATAGGGATGAATCGTCGTCTCTAGTACGGAAAAGAGACACATCACACTCTTTTTACATTTCCATAATATAATTTGTAGTTTGACTCTCCTAATTATGAATAAATTATAGTACATACAAAGGTAAATACAAAACGACAAAAGTGGAGGCGCGCAGATTTGCAGTTGTTTTGCATGACAACAGGTGAAGAAAGGTGATTTCGATTGATGATAGAGAGAAAAGGGAAGAATCGAAAGAGAAACAGAGACAACGTCTATAATGATAGATAATCCATGTAGTAATTGAATAATACAAGCTCGATCGATCGATAATTAATCACCTCACTTCTAGTGTACATACTGTAGCAGGATTAGCAGAGCTGACAAGGGGGGAGGAATAAGCAGTAAGAGGGAATAATAAGAGAGAGGGAAGGGCAATGGGGAGAATACACTCTAGCACCAGCACGAACCATCATCGGTATTTATCTGACGTTGCTTGATGGGATCCATGTTGATGATCTGGCCTGCAATTAGTAGTAATCACTTAGAGAATCCAAATCTTTATTCCATCCCGAGCAAATACCAAAAATGAGAAACTGGTTGCATGGCTACATAAGACTATTCATACGGCCATAGTATCCCAGTAACCTTCTCAGATTACAAAGGTCATACTTTCCTTCTTGCGAAAAGGCAGCCAATCAAGGGTAGATTTAGGGAAGGGAAGAAGGCAGAAACCCCACGTAACTCCAATCTAATATCCTCTCCCCCACTCCCGATAAAGTGATTATTGAGGGTGGTAAATGTCGTGGAAAAGCGGAGGAGCAAAGTGAGAAATTAGATAGAGAAAAGGGAAATGGAAGGGAACTGTGCATGCAGTTGTCTCACTCCGAACATTCACGAAAAAATGGTCGAATTAATTTATCTAAATTAGCGTGGGGCGACTGCTCACGAGCATTATGCAATATACACCATGCACTAGTAGCAACTTTTAACGTGCACATTACCTGGTGAGCGATGACTATTCTCGATTGGTATTGAGCACACAACATCAACACGAGCAGCCCTGCGCGTTCTTCGTCTCCGCATCCGCCGTCAACTTGATCTCATTTACTGCAATTCACACCGTGCACCACCACCTTCGTCACGATTACGGTAGAAACGACACTTTACGGTTCTACACTTTCACGGCTCGAGTGGAAATAACGGATATGAACAGGAAATGTTAAATATGTGAGTGAAAAAGTGAATAGTTAGTAGATGCAAACATAATCAGGCCGTGCGATGATAGAATTAGGGGTGAATCAGAAAAGGAAAAGGAAGTAGTGGTGTTAATAAAAACAGATTTTTGCAGTGATCATCTATATTCATTGTGAATTCAGCTCATTCATCCATCTGATCTAATTCCCTATGCAGCTATGGGTGCAATTACTCTACTCGCTTATGCCACTTATTCTCACGATTTTCGCTCATACGACGAAATGTATCAATTATGATGACAATTATTCACAACGAAGAAACATGCTCAATATACACGATATTTTGTTATTATTATTTACCTGGTTCTGCCTTCTCATCCTCTTTCACGATTCCCGGTAGAGCTCCAGCGATACGACGGAACAGCTGAAATATCAACATTTTTTAGATTTTAAAAAATCTCTGAATAAACAGCGATTGGAAACAATGGATAGATAGCAGGCTATAATTCCATTGAATTTTTTTAAATCAACACAATAGAGCGATGCAAACGGGTTCCCGGCCACTTTTTCATCGGAAAAAGGCAAATCCAAACAAAAACCACAAACAAAAATTACATAATAAGCCTATTAAAAGTTGCTGTAAACGGGTACCTGCTTGACATTATATCCAGCCTTGGCCGAAGTCTCGATGAACATCACATTCAGCTCATTCGCCTTCCTCTCGCCCTCCTCCGTTGTAACTTGTCTGCAAAGAAATCATTATAAGTTGTTTTATTAATTTACATGTTCCTTTCCATTTCTTTCACCGACAAAGTACATCCACGTTTTCTCCCCTGACAGAGCTTAGTGGGAAATAGGGCACGACTAGTTCTTATCTCGATCTTCCATCTATACTTTCCGGGTTTGCATTGCATACACTTCTCGTTGAATCGAGGTATCAACTATGGTTTAATTCGAAAAAGAATAGAGTCCCAACCTCTTATCACTGAGATCAGTCTTGTTGCCTACAAGCATGATGATGACGTCTCCTCCTCTCTCCGTACGCACATCGTCGATCCACTTCGACGTCTGATGGAACGACGATGCATCTACAATTATTATCCATTACCACTCGTTTTGTTTGTTTTTGTGGTCGTGCAGTTGCAAAGCTTTCCTTTCTTTCATTTCATCCATTCTTCCCTTCCATTCCTACTAACTTCTCTACTCGTGAGCAGTCGCTGCTCTCTTTCTTACTAACAATGGCCGAAAAAGAAGTGAATGAGAAACGAGAGAAGGCAATCAAGGCAGGACGGGATTTATTGGTGAGAAAAAAGTGGATGGATTTGAAATTTCAAGTTTGGCTATCATTTAGCAATCGTCCATCGAGATTGTGAGTGGAAAGATGGCCCATCTGCACTTATTCCATGATATCATGAAGGAAGAAGTGAGTGAAAAAAGGGATTATAAACTTTGACTGTGGAATGACGGTTAGAGTGAAGGAGGGGGGAAGGGTGGAAGGGTCAAAGTTACACGGACAAATACCCCCTCCCAACTGCAAACACCTGAGCAGTTTGAGTTGAGACCATTGGGAAACGGTAGACAAGTAGAAGAGAAGAGAAGATAATGAGATTGGAGAATAGTTAAGTGGGATGGGAAAGAAGTTTTCCAGGTAGACGAGAGGATCAATGCAACACTAGACAGTCTGGACGAACTTGAACCTCATTTGGCCAAAGATTTCCCGCAATATGAAATTAAGTGAGGATTTAATCCTGGACAAAGTAACCAATAATAAATTAAGGTTGTTCCATCCGTCCCTATTCATGAAGCGTGAAGTGTACACTCCTCTTGACCCAGTGGAGAAATTTCAATCGGCTGAGGAAGTGATTGAGACGAATGATATGGCACGAGCAATCACTAAGAATATCTCCGACTTCACAACCCAACCCGATTCGCCCCATCTATCGGCATCTCTTGACAAGCACAGCGGAAGTGGAAGTTTCAGTCCCTTCGAAGCAGTCGATGATGACAGATCAGCAAAGACCCCTCCTCATGAAGCACAAGAAATGACTAGTAGGGATAGTAGTGACAAGAAATCAAGAAAGAAGGAAGAGATTACTCAGACTACGAGTAAAACGAGCAAGACTCTCAAGAAAAAGACCAGTAAGAAAAGAAGTAAAGACTCTAATACTAAAACGGGGAAGATGAAGAAGATCAAGAGGAAAATAAAGAAAGTACTGAAAGGAAACAAGAAGAGTAAAGAAAAGACTAAAAAGAAAAGTAAAGAATCTAAAAAGACAACAACAGAAGATGATGAAGAAACCATGGAGAAAACTTGTGATAGTCCATCGAAAGAAAGGAAGGAAAAGAAAGAAAAGAAGGAGAAGAAAGAGAAAAAGGGAAAGAAGAAGAGAACGAAGAAATCATCCCCGAAAATTGAGTAGCAACTGATAAATTGTACTTACTGGTAATGTCATAGACAACTACTGCGACAGTCGAGTCTCGAATGTACGAGGGTATGAGGGAACGGAATCGCTCCTGTCCTGCAGTATCCCACAGTTGCAATCGAACCTGATGATTAACGGTTACATAATGTTGCTTAGTTCACATTTAAAAGTATTTAGAAAACTGTAAATGAGAAACGAAGGTACTTACCGTTCGATCCTCAAGGTACATTGTCTTCGAGAGGAAATCGATTCCAATGGTTGCTTGGTAAGTGTTGTCAAAACTGTCGTACATGAACCGCGTGATCAGTGAAGTCTTCCCAACTTAAAACTAGTATTTTATTACGAAATGCAATTGGAAACGGTGAATCACTCAAGACTTACCACTCTGTTCACCGAGGAATACAAGCTTGAACTTCTTGAGCGGATTTCCAAAGTCGGACGCCATGTTAAACTGCAAGTAGGAGGTGTCAAAGCGATCGATTAACGCGAAAACAAAGCAAATTTCGTGCGAAATCTTCACAGAACTTTGACTTGGTGATTTGATGTTGGCAAAATCGCCCAACCACTACCGTACTCTACCCAGCTAATTCGCGGGTAGTTCCGCGTGGGAGAAAATTATAAGAAAACAGCGGGAATTTAAATTTGGCAGACTACAGACTACAAAGTTTGCACTCTCTCCCTCCGGTAATCTCTCCTTTGAAAAGTACGCGTGGCGTCGCTTTTTTTAGATCTTCATTAAATATTTTTTAATATAAATCATCGTCAGTATGCACACCACGTTGTGCCTAGCCACTTCGTGTCTACTGAGTATTGTTATTTGTTTTCGTCTCCCAACTCACAGGCGGAGTCACCTCCTTTACATCTCTAGTTGTATCGCGAGGATCTCTCTCACCACTTGCTATCACAATCGTTTTTGGCAGAATGATCGGAAGGCGGGTGGTGGCTCAGGCGCAAAATGCACTCAAGGTCCAGGCGAGAAGCAGCTCTTCCGGCCTCAATTTCGGTTAGTTTTCTATCTCATTCCTTCCTGATCGTAGATAAACTCTTGAAGCCCTCTCCCCCGAGCAGGAGGAGCTCCGCACCACAGTGAGAAAGTTCGTCCAGGAAGAGGTATCCTTTGTTTTCTTGTATTCTGTTTCATGATTCTGTCTCGTAGGTGATCCCCGTTGCTGGTCACTATGACAAGACTATGGAGTATCCCTGGGAGGTGGTCAAGAAGCTGCACACCATGGGTCTTCTCAACACCGAGATCCCTGCCGCATATGGTAGGTCACGATAATCTCCTCCTTCGCAAGTGTTTGATTTCAGGAGGACTCGAACTCGATATGGTCTCAAACTGCATTATTGCTGAGGAGCTCGGGTAAGAGACATTTATTGTGCTTTCTCATATCTGATAGCTCGATAGTCTGATCAGATGGGCCATTCAGATACGGTTGCACTGGAATCGCAACTGCAGCAGTAGCCAATGGCCTTGCTGAAGCACCTCTCATCATTGCAGCGAATGATGATGTGAAGAAAAGATTCCTCGGAAGAATGGCTGATGCTCCCATTATGGCTGTGAGTAGGCTTCTTTATTTTAGTTCAACACTCATGTTGTTGTGTCGAATATGAATATCTCAGGCCTATGCCGTAACTGAGCCGATTGCGGGTTCGGATGTGGCTGGAATCAAGACGAAATGTGAGAAGAAGGGAGACGAATATGTTATCAATGGATCAAAGATGTGGATTACCAACGGAGGTGTCGCTGATTGGTAAGTTCATCTTGGTATTTTCCTCTGGACTTTGACCTTTGAACGGTCTTCTGCCCTTTGCTATCTCTGCTAATTCACCTTTCCCTCCACTGTTTTCTTCATGTTCATCAGCTACATCGTCTGTTCCACCATGTAGATTGGTTGCACTTATCAATCAATTAATTTGTTCTCTCTTGTCGCACTTTTGTCGTTCAATGTGCGTGTTACCCATCCACGTTGTGCTCTTTTCCCTCCAATTGATAAGGGAGATAGGAAAGGACGAAAGGAGGGGGGGGGGGTGGATCAAGAGGGGCAACGAACTTTGCTCCCACTGATACTTTGTCCCGCGCTGTTACACACGTGAGATGACGCAGGGTTTAGGACAGGCGCTTGATTAACTTCCGACACTTCCTTCCGGTTACATAGCTGAACTTTAGAAGTTGTCACGAAATCTTTCGAAATTAGTGGACTAAACATAACAAGGCGACATTTGATCTTTCCCGGACACTAAGGGCACATGATATGTAACATGTAAATGAATGAATGAAGATTGTACACAAGCAGCCCACAGTTCGAGGGATATTGAACCTTATACCGCTCCCAAAGACTCACGAAATCCTTTATTTATTTCTTTAGGTTCTTCGTTCTCGCTCGTTCCGATCCCGACCCGAAGGTCTCTGCTGGTAAGGCATTCACTGCTTTCGCCGTTGACGCCAATACTCCCGGAATCCATGTCGGAAAGAAGGTTCGTAGTGTGCGATTATCGTATATCGTACTTGCAAATTGTTGGAACTCCGTTTGATTCCTTTAACAAATCTCATTTATTCTCAGGAGATCAACATGGGTCAGCGGTGCTCGGACACTCGTGGCATCACATTCGAAGACGTGAGAGTGCCCGCTGCCAATATGGTCGGAGCGCATGGAGAGGGATTCAAGGTTTTCCGAATATTTTTCTGGGCAAAGAGACAGCCGTTGCTCACTAATCCATATTTTTACTTCATATTTCTCTTTAGCAAGGCTTCCTGATGAATAGTTTTTATTTGTTCGCAAAAATATCAAGGCTGCTCTCTACAGGTTGCGATGAAGACGTTCGACAAGACGCGGCCGTTGGTTGCAGCTCAGGCGACTGGTCTGCTGGCGAGATGTCTCGATGTCGCCACCAAGTAAGTGTACAGGCTACTGTAGATATGGGGGGGGGAGGTCAGGGACTTGCTAAATGCTGAATCAATTTAGGTACTCGCTGGAACGCAAGGCCTTTGGCACCGAAATCGCCAACCACCAGGTAAGCAGTGCTGTTGTCATTCATATTAGTTTACCTTTTCAACTCTAGAGATTGCAAATGAATCTCTTGAGCTTAATGAGTTTTGATACTGTTAGCCATCTAAGTGTAAGTGTAATACAAAATAAAAAAAAACTTTTTTAGGCAGTCCAATTCATTCTGGCCGACATGGCGATGAATCTCGAGATGTGCAAGCTCATGACCTACAAGTGAGTTTATTGTTAAGATCAGGGGTCAAATAAGCCCTTAAATATAGCGTACAAAATAGAGAATATGGCCCGAAAGCTAGCCGCCTCAAGCCCCATATCTTTCAAAATTTGTAAAATCATTCCGCGTTTCGGACTTTTATGACCTGAGTTACTCAGGAAAAAAATGCAATAATGACGAAATTCAATACTCCAGTACATATCGAAGGAACTCGAAAAGTTGAAATGCGACTTGGCGGAACTGTTCTACATATCACCGAGACACTGTAAAAATTTTTTTAGCCAAATTCATCGAGAATTCGCAGAGATACAGCTCAGTTCCTAGTATGTTCCTAGTTGCTGGATTAGGAACACGCTAGGAACGTTCGTGAAAAATATGTTTAGACGTATTTACAAATTCTCAATTTTTGGCATTTCCTAGTCGTACCGATTACCTTCCGATCCGCCAAGTCGCATTCTGAAAAAGTTCACTCACATCCTCAATAACACTAGGTGCACACAATTATAATACAGTTTGTCAATTTTGCACACCTTCGAACTAAAAGGTTTCGAACTAAGGCCGACACTATCTTACAGGGTTGGTTCACGCTCAATATTAATGTTTCAGTATAAGAGCCCGTTTGTGTAAGAATCGAACAAAACCCTATGATAGTTGGCACAGTGATTTTTCGAAAAATTGAGGATAAAGGTTCTCGAGGGTGGTGATCATCGTGGGCAACTTCATTTTGCTGGAATCAGCGCGGTCGGTTATGCTTGCTCTGAAATTTACGTAATATTCCGCCAGGGGCTTACGAGATACAGAAAAGTGGTGCCATGCAGCATTGTTACAGCACGGCTGCATGGAATGAGTTAGAGCAAAATGAAGTTGCCCACGATGATCACCACCCTCGAGAACCTTTACCTTCATTTTTTTGAAAAATCACTGTGCCGATTCTTACGCGAACGGGCTCATAAAACATTTTTATTGCGCGACAGATTACCATACTTACGAGACAAACGTGCGCGGCTCAAAAATACCTAGGTATACGGGTGCCCTAATATTATGTTCGCACACACTTGAAGAAAGCATGGGATTTTGATTTTAGACTACGCGATTGTATACCCATTGTGGGATTTTTTCACTATAGCCTGGGAGTAAGAGGAAAAGGATAACCCCCAGGTATGTAATAAAATGCGGTATGAATGCGGTTGTCGTGTATAGTTATTGAATACCTGCGCGAAGCGCCGAAAATTTTTAAATAAAAAAACCACTCCGCTGATCCGCAATCGGGTATCCCGCTAATCCGCAAAACAAAAAGCTAGGACATCATTAGCTCACCAGTGCCTGAGTATTTGATACCTGGTATAGATCGATTGTTTTCGATCCCAATCGATAGATAATCTTCCGTAGCAGAAGCATAACCGGTATTTCTCTTCAGATCAGCGCTGGAAGTCGAGCTCGGCCGTCCCGGATCGTACTTTGCTTCGGTCGCCAAGTGCTTCTCATCCGATATGGTCAACCAGGCCGCCACCAACTGTGTCCAGGTACGGTAGCCGTAGGAGTACGGTATCTGGACTGTATCGATTACAGGTGTTCGGAGGCGCCGGATTCAACACTGAGTATCCCGCCGAGAAGTTGATGAGAGACGCCAAGATCTTCCAGATCTACGAGGGAACCAGTCAGGTACGGTAGGGCGGGATTACTGTAGTCGAGGGATTACGGTAATTTGTGAGTTTATCGATTTTATCTCCAGGTGCAACGCATGGTGATCGCTCGTCAGCTCCTGGCTCGTGTCAAGCAGAACGGATGCTATTAAGCAGTTTCTTCCTACTGTACCTAGCGCCTTTTGTATTCTGTGTGTATCCTACCTCTATTGTTATGTGCACCAGCCCCCTTCATTTCTTATAATGCGAGTACCCAAATCATAGCTTCTCACTTGGTATTGTCCTGGTTGAAGCTGTACAGAGTCTAATTTATTTGCAGATCGTATAAAGTTTGTAAATTAATTTTCTCTCATTTGCGTTCATCAAGCGTTCATGACGCTGTGATACCTGTTGCCCTGTAATTCGGTGTTCTATCTACCGTATCTTTTTCTAGTTACATTATGCTAAGCCGATCGATCAATCGTCTCTCTGTCCCCGTCACTCGCGCCGTCCAAGCAAGAAATCTCTCATTCGGTACGTTGTGATCGATCGGAATAGTACCGTATCCTCTCGATCCATCGGAAACTGTATGTATTGTATTGCAGATCTCTCGGACACCCAGCGTGAGATCCAGGCATCCACACTCAAGTTCGCCAAGGAGGTACGTTAGTTGAATTCTAGAAGAGTTGGGTTGGCTCGACGCATAAACCGGGTGGGTATTACGGCTAAAAACAATGATACCCATGCATATACCTTGAAATATCGTTCAGGAGCTCGCCCCTGTCGCTGCCAAATACGATGAGTCGGGCGAGTTCCCATGGGATATCGTCAAGAAGGCCCACGCACTCGGAATCATGAACCCCCAGATTCCCGAGGCATATGGTAAGTATTGTAATCATTTGTATTTATTAAATAATCGATTGATCAACTATATTGATGGAAATCTAATGAAATCTCAACTAAGCTGACCCAACAGTAAAAAAAAGAAGATTAGTATGATCCTTGTGCATTGATTGAAATGCTCCCTCTTCAGGCGGACCCGGTCTATCGACGGTCGAGACTGCCCTTATCGTCGAGGCGCTTGCCTATGGATGCACTGGCCTCCAGATCGCCATTATGGGCCCATCCCTAGCCATCGCTCCCGTCTACATTGCAGCCAATGAGGAACAGAAGAAGAAGTATCTCGGTGAGCGGCCTGTAAATCATGATTGAAACATAGAATCGCCGGGTGAAATTTATATGATATCTCGTCAAACTTCATATTGTATCTATCTGAGTTTGCTCGTACAAGAAGAAAAGTGAGGCAGAGAATCGCCGGGTGCTATCAAACTGAAAAAGGACTTCTGAAATAACATGTTATATGTAGGCATGCTCGCTGCTGAGCCCTCAATCGCTGCGTACTGTGTGACGGAGCCGGGAGCGGGATCGGATGTGAATGGAGTGAAGACAACATGTGAGAAGAAGGGAGATGAATACATCATCAATGGATCCAAGGTGCGCAATTTGGAAATCGTACAAGTGAATGGTGATTTAACATCTGAATTATTTTATTTTCAGTGCTGGATCACTGGTGGTGGTCATGCTAAATGGTTCTTCGTACTCGCTCGTAATTCTGATGCGGATAAGAAGACTCCCGCTGGCAAGGCATTCACTGCATTTATTGTCGACGGAGACACACCAGGAATTACCAGAGGAAAGAAGGTATAATGATTACGTTTTATTTTATGACAGTAGCATTCACAGATTGCATGAATGTTGGTTCAACTAAATTTCGATTTCAGGAGAAAATGATGGGTCAGCGTTGCTCGGATACTCGTACGATTACCTTCGAAGACGTGAGAGTTCCCGCCAAAAATGTACTCGGAGCTCATGGATCTGGATTCAAGGTCAGTTGATCTTTGATCTTTAAAGACGTTGATCTTTGATTTCTCAGGTTGCAATGGGTGCCTTCGACATGACTCGTCCCGGAGTAGCTGCTGGCGCACTCGGAATCATGTGGAGAGCACTCGATGAGAGCACAAAGTGAGTACAGTAGAGGATACGGTAGGGAGCGAAGGGGTACGGTAGAGAGTCAGTTGACGATATTAATCATTTCGCTTTGCAGATACGCAATGGAGCGCAAGGCCTTCGGCACCCAGATTGCCAATCACCAGGTGAGTTGAGGGGACTAATATGGGTTTATCGATATGCCTATAATATTCAGGCAGTTCAATTCATGCTGGCCGATATGGCGATCAATCTGGAATTGAGCAGACTCGTCACTTACAGATCTGCTGCAGATGTTGATAACAAGGTAATCGATAATTGACCATTACCGTACTAAAAATGGAGATAATGATAGGATACCGTAATCGACCCTCCATTCAGGTCCGTTCCTCCTACTTCGCTTCAATCGCGAAGTGTTTTGCTGCTGATAAAGCCAACGAGGCTGCCACCAACGCTGTTCAGGTATACGGTAGTTTTAGTTATTGATCGTGGTCAATCCACTTGATTACGGTAGCAAAATATCGATTTGTAGATCTTCGGAGGCAATGGATTCAACTGCGAGTATCCCGTCGAGAAATTGATGAGAGACGCAAAGATCTACCAGATTTATGAGGGAACCAGTCAGGTACGGTAGAGTACTGTAATATCGATCAGTCAAACGACGTCACAATTCTAATTCGTTTATTGTCAGATCCAGCGAATGGTTATCGCCCGTCAATTGATCACTTCCTTCGCTCAGAATGGAACAGCCAGAGTTTAAGAGAATATATGATGATTGTTTCCTTCATAAATAAGTTATTTGATCGATCGATTGGTATCGTAACGTGTAATTATCGGAGTGATAAAGGTATACAAAATACATTCATCGTTACTGCATGAGAAACAGGGAACAGTAATGAGTTGGAAAGTGAGTACTTAGGAACAACGATATATGTCGGAAGAAAGTGTCAAATTGTGTAACACCGAAGTGCGAATGAAACACATTCTTGATCATTTCAAAGAGGTGTTTTCGCTCATTGTCAACAAGAAAAGAGTAGAAAAGGGACGTCGGTGGGCAAGAAATATGCATTTCTCTTCTGTAATGACTCGACTTACTCTAATCTTGTCTATCTTCATCGTCCTATTGTCACTGTGTCAAGCGGCAGAGAATGCTCAGATGGTAAAGGTACGGTAGTAATTCTCTAATGATGCTGACTCTCAGGCAAAGATTCGGAAAGAATTCAACGAAAAATTGTCGACACTCACTGTTGAAGGACAAAAAGCAGCAAAGAAGATGTTGGAAGTGTTCAATGCCAAGTTGCCGAGGGAAGAGACTCAATCACTGGTGGGTGGTCTACCGTAGTATCGATCTCTCAGTCTCTGATTACGGTATCTCTGATTATGGATTGCGGTATCTCTGATCTATGATTACGATATCAATTGAGGTGGAAGAGTTGCTGGAACAATTTACTCCGAAGATCAAGAAGGAATTGGAGACTCTGAGACCGATGAAAAATGGGAAAGTGATTACGATGGATGAAATATTTGAGATGATCGAGAAGATTTGAGAAGATTCCGTCGTTGTACTAGGGGAAATGTGCATTTGTCTCATTTGTTTGCTCGTCTGATAAATAGGTTTATCTGGAGACAACCAGTGAGAGATCCCTCTCGATTTGTGGTAGATACTGGAAAATTAGAGAATTTGGCGATATTGATCAACATCTGTTTTTTTTGCTTCGAAATTTGATCCCTCTTCAATTGATGGAAGATCGTTTCCTGTTCTGTTCCAACGAGGCGCTTGAAAAAATATAACAGCTAACAATGTAAAACTAACTAGATACTTAATATTGAACACAATTCGCGATATATAAAAAAGTGAAATAGATCTAGATTGGAATTCCGAATGTATATCATACACAGTAGAGTGACTCAGAATCGTACTAGGATGAGATATGAATGATTCAGCATAGACAATGAGGGTGAAAGGTGGTAGATACGATTGAGGCATGACAAAGGTCACAATAAAGCTCACCACGATTTCCAGCGCTATGGAAAACATCCCCTCCTTATTTTGGAAGAGCCGAAATTTTAGGCATTGTCTAACTCTACAATTCAATTAGCAGGCGCCTTTTGCATAAGCGTTTCCATTCTTGTCGATCGTCCTTTATTGTTCGTGTAGTGATCGTGACTGGTTGGTTCTAGATAAAGGTATGTTCGCTCAATAGGTAGATAATCATAGACCATGTGTGAAATGTCCGTACCGTATCCCGATTACAGTATGCTGAGCCGATCGATCAACCGTCTCTCTGCCCCCGTCACTCGCGCCGTCCAAGCGAGAAATCTCTCCTTCGGTAGGGAATTATCGATCGGAATAGTACGGTATCCTGTCGATCGGTCGGAAACTGAATCTACCGTATTGCAGATCTCTCGGATACACAGCGTGAGATCCAGGCATCCACGCTCAAGTTCGCTAAGGAGGTATGCATTTTGAAACTAATAAGCTACTGAATTACTACTAATTACACCCGTTTAAGCACGTTGAATTATCGCCAATATCGTTCAGGAGCTTGCTCCCGTTTCCGCCAAATACGATGAATCGGGCGAGTTCCCTTGGGATATCGTCAAGAAGGCCCACGCACTCGGAATCATGAACCCCCAGATTCCTGAGAAGTACGGTAAGTAATGAATTATCGATTAGTGAATCTCGCCGTGAGATCCGTGTTACACGGTTGTATCTCAGATGATGTTGTCGATAAACTAGAAGTAACTGAGTTTTTTTCAGGTGGACCCGGTCTGTCTTGCGTAGAAACTGCTCTGATCGCGGAGGCCCTTTCGTATGCGTGTTCTGGCCTTCAGATTGCCATCATGGGCCCCACTCTGTCCGTTGGTCCTGTGCTCATTACAGGCAATGAGGAACAGAAGAACAAGTATCTCGGTGAGGAGATTTATTTCATCGGCAATTTTTTCCTGATAAGATGAAACCTTATCTGAGTAAATTTGAGCGAGTTTTTCCCTTTTCCTAGTCTTTCTCAATTTCAGGAATGCTTGCGGCCGAGCCTTCGATCGCTGCATTTTGTGTGACTGAGCCGGGAGCGGGATCGGATGTGAATGGAGTGAAGACAACATGTGAGAAGAAGGGAGATGAATACATCATCAATGGAACAAAGGTATGAAGGGGTACATAATCTAGTCAGCATGAATTTTAAAATCTTTATAGCATAGATATTTTTAGTAATTGATATTCATAGTCTCTCTCTTTTCCATAATCATATCCTCCAACTCATTATCTAACCCCACACTGTTCTCATTCAGTGTTGGATCACTGGTGGTGGTCATGCTAAATGGTTCTTCGTACTCGCTCGTAATTCTGATGCGGATAAGAAGACTCCCGCTGGCAAGGCATTCACTGCATTTATTGTCGATGGAGACACACCTGGAATCACCAGAGGGAAGAAGGTATATTGATTACGTTTTATTTTATGACAGTAGCATTCACAGATTGCATGAATGTTGGTTCAACTAAATTTCGATTTCAGGAGAAAATGATGGGTCAGCGTTGCTCGGATACTCGTACGATTACCTTCGAAGACGTGAGAGTTCCCGCCAAAAATGTACTCGGAGCTCATGGATCTGGATTCAAGGTCAGTTGATCTTTGATCTTTAAAGACGTTGATCTTTGATTTCTCAGGTTGCAATGGGTGCCTTCGACATGACTCGTCCCGGAGTAGCTGCTGGCGCACTCGGAATCATGTGGAGAGCACTCGATGAGAGCACAAAGTGGGTACGGTAGAGGATACAGTAGTGAGAAACAGGGTACGGTAGAAAATATAGTAAGTTATCGATTGATTTGCAGATACGCAATGGAGCGCAAGGCCTTCGGCACGCAGATCGCTAATCACCAGGTGAGGTTGAGGGGGCAGTGATTACACTCATACAGCCCTAAAACAATGGAATGATGCTTGTATACACGAATAATGAGTAGCTTTTTTCACTTTTCAAAAAATAATTAAATTCAGGCAGTTCAATTCATGCTGGCCGATATGGCGATCAATCTGGAATTGAGCAGACTTGTCACTTACAGATCTGCTGCAGATGTTGATAACAAGGGAATCGATAATGGAATGATACCGTAACCTCATTCTTCCATTCAGGTCCGTTCCTCCTACTTCGCTTCAATCGCGAAGTGTTTTGCTGCTGATAAAGCCAACGAGGCTGCTACCTACGCTGTTCAGGTATACGGCAGTTTCAGTTATTGATCGTGGTCAATCCTCTTGATTACGGTAGCAAAATATCGATTTGTAGATCTTCGGAGGCAATGGATTCAACTGCGAGTATCCCGTCGAGAAATTGATGAGAGACGCAAAGATCTACCAGATTTATGAGGGATCCAGTCAGGTACGGTAGTGGATTACTTTAGTCAGATGACGATTCTAGTCCGGCCGAATTTCAGATCCAGCGAATGGTGATTGCCCGTCATTTGATCACATCTTTCGCTCAGAATGGAACAACCAGAGTCTAAATTATATGATTATTCATTGCTTTCATAAATAAATAAAATAATAAATGAATAATAATAAATGATTGAAATTATCGTACCGTGTATCTACATATCGGGGTATACAAAGTACATCCTTGATAATTGCATAAGAAACACTGAGATTGATCAGAAGTGGAAACGTGTTGAGCATGAATGAGACATTCTAAATGGAAACATTAACGATTTGAAGTAATTCTCTTGGTATTGTGATAAGTATACATCTGAGTTTTTGTTGACTCGTTGGATGAAACGGGTTCTATCTCAAGACAACTAATACTGGATGATCTCTCGTACTGAGGGGGACATCTGGCACAGGGGACAAGTGGGCGATATTACTCAACATCTGGTTTCTCCTCCTAAATCCTCTTAAATTACTGGGACCTACTTATCGATCGCTTCCTGCTTTGTTTACGAAAGATGAGTATTCCAACGGAGGTTGTGTTTATCCCGTGGAAAGAACATCTAAAACTGTAAACGAATATTTTTAATGGAACAACATGTGTCGCGATCCAAGTCGATGCTGCCTACAGTTTCCCTAAGAATCCCTGTTTAAAAAATGATAGTACTGTATTTGATTTCTATCGACTGATGTTGATTTTCGCGCGCTTTTTCGTTTTTTTTTGTTTTCAGAACTTCACATCGTTTATTGATCGTTTCACCCAATATTTATGTGTGAATTATGTTTCCAGAATGGCCGAGCCCACGCTCGTTCACTCTACCACCTTCCCTCCGTCACCCCGAGCCTATCGTGGCGTTCCTTCGAAGATTGCCGCTTCACCGAAGGTGCTCGCTTTTTGTTGTCGTTTTAGTTATGCAATTCGCCTTCTTTCAGGGTGACTTGCTCGTCTATCCGTCCGCCCACGTTGTCACACTCCTTCGTGCGGCCGATCTCTCAGTAGTGCACATCTTTCGTGATCATCGATTCGAAACGTCCGCCGTTCGCTTCTCGCCCAATGGAGAACTCGTCGCTTCCGGTGCGCTAGTTATATTTATTAATTAGCTAATTATTTAAATTGGCAGGTGATCGAGAGGGTGAAGTGTTTGTCTGGCAGACATTCGCTCCATTCGCGATGAAGTACTCCTTGAAAAACTGCACTATCGGAGAGGTTTGTGCTGCTTTTTCTTTCCTTTATTTTGTAATTATTACGTTTAAAAAATTGATCACTTCTATATAGAGGTCAGGCTGGGTAACAACGTGCGCGATACATAAGCAACTTTCGACGATTAGCACTATTGAAAGTAGATTACCCCTTCGCAGGTTGCCGACATTGCGTGGTCTCCGGATGGCGCGAAGCTGGCTGTGGTCGGCAACGGAGGAAGTGCCAGCTACCTAGAGCTCAAGACGGGTACACTTTTTTTATTCAGACCTCTTGACCATTCAGCAGTAGAGATAAAACCTCAAATTTGGAAGAGAATGCTGCGCATTTTGATGTTCATTCAGGGACGGTTTTCCAGTTATTCTCAGGTCTTCCATCTCAATTTCATCATATCATAATCAGGTTCATCGGGCGCCGATCTCACGTGTCACAATCGTCGCATCGAATCGATTGTCATTCATCCGAACGAGAAGAAGAAGCGCATTCTGATGGCGTCCCATGACTCGAGAGTACGGTAGATTAGCCCCTTTTCGAATATCGATTGGGTCCCTTTCAGGTGTCTGTCTTCGACAATTCAAAGGGCGGCTATCGACCCAAGTACTCGCATCTACTCACGCCTCATACTAAGTACGGTATCTTGTCGTTTCACTTCATAATTCTAGCTTATTGTTGGAAAATAAGCCACTTTCCTCACCAGGATAAGCTAGGCTGAAAAGGCTCATTCAGAGGACTTTGGGAATTCTTCTCATAAGATTTTTATGCTCACCCAATATGTCGATTCTCTCATGATATCACGACCGTAACGGAATAAACATTGAATTGAATCATCATTCAGGGAAGTATACTCGGTGTGCTACAATATGGACGGTGAGATATTCGCATCGGGAGGTGCCGATGGACGTCTCTTCATGTACTGCGAAGCATCCCAGAGCGGGGTAAGATTCCATTTTTTATGTTGGTGCATTTACCAATCATTATAAGCGAATGCCTCGTACTCTTCTCCTGTGCACGCTCTACTATCAACTGCGAAAATATTCAGTGTGCCTCCGAAAATGAAGGAATATTTAGAATATATTCCTGTTTTGTTGCATTTCCTGAGATGTGTATCGGAGTGTCGGTAGATAGTGTGGAGTACTGAGTGACATACTGACAATGCAACTAGCACCTGGCCTAACAATATCCTTCCGCGAGCGCCGTATCTGTCACGAGAAGTACTTTTGTTCTGACAACATTTCCGTTAAGACGGAAGCTCGCGATAACGTGCGAACGATCACCTCCATTGTGTTCACTCCCCTTCCGCCTCTCGACGAGGGAGATGTCGTCAATGTCGAGGGTGATGATCGACAGGAGGTCGTCGTCTATGCATCCACCGATGGAGGCGTAAGGGTGAGATACGGCTTCCTGCACTTTGCAAACCACTGGTGAGCTAGGAAAGGTGACAAGTGTAATTTTTTGAGTGCCCGTGTACTACGACCTTTTCTAAAGGTCGACATACCTCTATTTGTGGATGCCCCTACTCTGTCCCCTTTCGATCTTACCACTGATGCAAACGTCACCCAAACCGGCCAGAGCCTTTCGAAAAGTAGACATTTCTGTGAAAAATTGGTGCTCGAAATTGCCGTAGGAAGCTATGTTGCAGCGGTGTCACACTAATCGAGACATGTAGTCAAACCATTCAGGCGATCACCTGGGACAAGAATGCGTGTGTTGACGCTTGCGACATGGACGATCTGTGGAAGAATGAAACCATTGGTAAGTTGCAACTGCCTTATCGATTGATTATTGTGCCTATAGCTCCTCGACTAATTTATTAGTTAAAGATGCTAACCAATTTGTCAGAGTGGACTTCTTTGCACCCGCTGTTTTCCTTGAGAAATTATAATAAATATAAAAAAAATATCAATAAAGGTGTGCAACGCCTCGGACTCGCTGCCTCTCCCTCTACTGGTTGCGTTTTCGTCGTGAATTCGAATGGACGACTGGACAAGGTAGATTACGGTATCATAATGGAATCAATGCAATAATTGCAGCTCCGAGTCACGGACGGATCCATAGTCAAATCGGCGTTCGGTCACAAGTCCCACCTCAAGGCGATTGATATTGATCTCGCAACTGGCGTTACCGTAACCGGAGACAATAAGTGAGATTCAGAAGGGTTACGGTAGCAAAAACTAAATCATTCAGTGGTGGATTGTGTATCGACATCGGAGATGGAGTCGAGTTCTTTGGAGATGCAAAATTTGTGGCGGTCAGTTGGAAATTATTGATTGATGTTTAAAGGTAAAGGATCACCACGTATTCAAGGCACTTTTGTCCTGCTAGGCCAGTGTTTATTTTGAAAGCCAATTATCTAGGTTCGTGGCCTCTCCATTCTCTCAAACGATGGTGAGGGTGCCGTCATCTGTGTTCGACTCGATAATCGGATGGAGGTACGTTCAAACGAGAGGAGAAATATCAACACCAACAAACAGAGACATGTACCATTGTCAAAACAACTAGGCGTTGAAAATGCCCTAATTTTTATGCAATTTTCGAAAATTATTGTCACTTTACGTGCTGATAAAGTAGCGCATCTATCCCCCATCATCACAGGTCCTCTCCCTCCTCGATGGATCTCTGCTCTCTGAAACGTCCCTCCCATCGGAACCTCTGGCCATCTCTCGAGGCAAGGACAAAGTGGCCATTCTCTGTCACAAACACTGCCTCCTCGTGGATACGAAATCGAAACACATCCTCGAACAGGAAGAGGTGAGATTGAATTTACTGTATTACACATATAGTTTTAGTATTCTTGGTTGTGAATGATGTGGAAGTGCAGTTTCCACATCATTCAAAGATGTCGTAAAGAAAACGTGTGTTGGATGTATTTGTCTTTCAAAAAACGAATGCTCCCTGCTTAGATATCGTAGCCGCTGTTTATCGACCCCTTTGCAGTTGACAGGCTTCGATCCAGTCTCTGTGGCGATGGCCCCCAATGGACTCGAGTTGGCCATTGGAGACGCGAGTGGAGTCGTCCATATCTATGATATAACGGTGAGTTTGAGTACGGGAACTAGAGCACGAATTATAAATCATCGTCTAGTCATTTCGTACACTCTCTCATTACTAGATCGGGCGAGAGTCTTAGTAGGAACTTTCCCATTTTTGACCCAAACAGTAACGCTTTTGAATGAGGAGCGGATTGGGAATGATATTGAGGAGATATGTGAGCCGGTAGTACGGTAGTAGCGAGGCAGGAGTACGGTATCGTTCGTTGCAGGACTGGGAGTTGAAAGTGAAGCAGACGCTCAAACTGCGAGGCGCACTGTGGTCGATCAATGCGATGGAGTACAGCAGAAATGTAAGTGTGAGGAGGGGTCTTCTTGTCTTGAAGCTTGAGATATACTTCTTTCCGTGCTGTACTTGAGGTGGCATGAGCCTCAGATTTAACTAGAAAAAAGAGCCATTCGAAAACGGCCGAGAAAGCTACTGACATGTGAGCAGTTCGTTTTTCCTCTTTCAGACTCTTTTTGAAAGAGCAGACTCTTTCTAAGGGGCCGAATATCTGTACGCTTAAAGCTTTCGGCATTCAGCCATCTAGTTTTCCCGTGATGTTTTATCCTCCTTCCCCTCTCGGGGTCTGTCGGCCTTACCGGCGAGTCCCTCGTTGCGTTATCGTGCGACTGTAAAATCTCTTGACGTGGATACACTTTTACCATTCACGTTTACCTCTACAGGGTCTGTATCTGGCTGTGGCGGATGGCTCTCGCTACGTGAGTGTGTACAGTAGAGACGATTGGACGCTGCTTGTGGACGATTGGAGAATGCACAATGCATCGATCAAGACGGTCGGATGGAGTCCCGACGGGAGGACCCTCGCCACCGGTACGGTAGAATGGGATTATCGATTAGGCATAGGCATTTTGTTCCAGAGTTCAAAGAAGAACGTTTGATTGCTTCTGTTGCAAAAGTGTGAGAAGCGTCAAAGCTTGAAAAAAGTGATGATTGATTGAGTTATCTTCGGTATCATTTCAGGCGCGGTGGATCGATCGATGATAGTGTGGAGACTGCCGCAAGGAGGAAAGAAGTTCGACCCAATCGTGCAGAAGTGTGGGCACATTCCCGAGTGAGCACACGGTAGTCGACGAATACGGTAACACCACCACACCATTCCAGGGCCCTCATCTGGAAATCGTCCTCAGAGGTGGTTACGGTGGGCGAGGACGGATGCAGAATCCATTGGAAACTGAAGACGGAAGACTAGAGTACGGTAGTCGTACGTTTTATCGATTTGTCGATCTATAGGATCTGTTGCTTTGTTCATTGTTGTGTAGATAAAGTGTATTGTTACAACAAGGATGAGGAATAGAATCAATCGACGATTTATCAGTCACTAGGGTGAGAAGAGAAGGGAAGGGTCAGTCGGGTCGACTAACTCGACAATTAGTGACCATGCTCAGTCGATGGAAGGGGAAGGGGCCAATCAGTTTCTAGTTCCTCTCTTCTTGGCGGCCTCCATCATTTCGTCCTGCAAAAGGGTTAAAGTTTTCCCGTTAATCAACGCACGCATCCTGCTGCTAGGTCAGATATTATCCAAAGCAAGTTCAGTCGGGAGTCTCTTGTCAGTCAGAGAAACGATGTCGTAGAAAAAAGTATTGCGAAATAAAAGAGACATACGGGAGGACCTATTCACGTCTTCGGACCTACGTCAACGATTTGTCGCTTATTTACCTGAAGGACCTCCATGATCTCCAATCTCTTGTGGGTGTCCTGCTTCTGGAGACCGAACAGGGCGACACTCTCGAAGACAAGCGTGTGCAGACGAGTGTACTTGTCCCGGATGCGAGACCAGTCCCACGGAGCAGTGCTCTTGCCTGCAAGGGGGTACGGCAGTTCGGTGGGTCAGATGGACAATTCAGCCTAGATTTAGCCATGGGATAGTAAGACACGGTGCGGTGGGTCAGGTAGATCAATTTTGACCAGAGATACGGTAGGAAAGTACGGTAGTCCACCTAGGTCACGCCACTCACTTCTGTCCAGCCAGATCTCGGTCTTGGTGAAGGAGATGTAGCAAGCGTAGAAGAAGACGAGGAGCCACGCGCCCGTGAGGACGAATAGAGGCCACGCCTCGTACGCATGACCCAGACGACGAAGGAAGAAACTGTAATGAGGGGTACGGTAGAGACACGATTTGGCGCCAAAAAAGGGATTTGAATCAGTCGTTTCAGGACTAGGCGCTAAACGGCATGGAAATTTCCCTGGATGACGTGGTACGTCGTCCCACAAGATTTAATCAAGAACGTGACCTGTGGGACGACACGGGAATAGGGTGGCCGGATAAGGTAGATTGCATGATCGAATCCCTGATTCGATTGCATGATCGAATTTTAAGTGAAATCGGTAGCTATTAGTGGTAGATGGATAGGGGGGGGACGGTGCTTACTACATGGGCGTGTCTCCCTTCTGCGGGGCGCGACTCAGATCGAACGTCTTGTCTCTGCTCCAGTTGCGAGTATACGCGTAGAAGCCGGGCTCGGTGGGCTTGGCCACCTGTGAGGAGGAGGGTAGGCAAGGTGATACTGTACAGATTTCTCTGTGATGCTAAGGTTGAGGCAAAAAATAAGTCAGATGACAGCGAAATCATCACAAGTGCGAGACGTTTATCATGGCTCCACCATCGCATCTCTAACAAGGAACCCACTCTGGAGACCAGGGTCCCTGATTCAGGGAGGTCTCTGAGGGGGTACGGTACCTGAGCTCGGGCAGCCAGCGGGAGCGCCTTGCCGTGCGTAATCGACGAGCGGCGCATGCCCAGAGTGACCGACTAGAAAGGGTTACGGTAGGGTACGGTAGAAGGGGTACGGTGGGTCACACTTACGGATCGAGCAGCCTTCAAAAGGAGAGACATTGCAACAACGAGGCCACACGAGACGAGCGTCTGAAGTGAGAATGAGGGATGGAGAAGGGAGGGGGCACGTATACTTGCACCTGCTCACGTAGCCCTTATTCGTTCACGTAATCACGTAGACTGTGCAGACTAGAGTTCATCCATTGTCTGTAGGGGAATCTGGAGGAGAATTCAGCTTTTTCCAAGCAGTTTTCGCATAAATTTGGAATGTGATGAGTCAATCGGCTCCCAGTGAAGAGTACTGTAACACGTGACTGAAGTCGGGGCAACAGTGTGTGAGATGACTTTTATTTCTTGAAAAGCGTTCAACCAAACAAGGAAGAAGAGGTGCAAATCGGGTCTGTTTGATTTCATCAAAACGATGAGCTAATTTTCGTGATCTCACGTCATCAATGGGACGATCGACAAGTTTACAAGAGAAAAGTAAGAGGGCACCATTTGGCCTCCCCATTCTTGAGCAAATTCCACATCAAGAGATATACTAATATCCCAAAAAAATGACCTGCGATTTCCCTGTGTTCTAACTCGTAGAATAACGCATGCAACTACTTTACTATACAACATAGATAATAACGATACAATGAGTGGGAGTAATGGAAACATCATAGCTTGCTCTGGTGATGGAAAATCAATAGAATACAGATGTGAGAGATACTGTAGTCCACAGGGCAGAACTCCAGTGTCCTCAATGAATGGGCAAAGGGCGAGAAATGAAGAGTGATCAAAGTGCGGGAGAATAAATATGGGGATTGGGGTTACTGTAGCTTCGAGGGGTCTCAAAGGGACGAGATCTCTCGGCCGTACAGAGTGTGCAATCGATTAGTGTACACGGGAAACATTCAAGTATCAAGTCTCGCAACGAACTGTGAGCGATGAAAATAGAGGGCAAAATAAGAAATTGATGACGTAGAATAGATGACGTCACTCGGGAAGTAGAAAGAAGCTTTCATTCAGTCTCTGGGATTTTGCTTGGGCTTACCGTAGTCTGCAATTGACTATGTTTATTCTTCTATCTTGAAAGGGATAGTTATCTATTGATTCAATAAAAAAAAATATCAATGAGTACCAATCTACCAATCTGCATACCTCCCCTTCCTCCATTTCCATAACCTCCTCTTCCTCTTGGAGGTCCTCCATGTCCTCCCGGGTATCCTCCCCTTCCTCCTCGGAATCCTCCGCCCATTCCCATTCCTCCACCCATCTGCATCTGATCAATGCGACGCCACACCAGTTTGCGAAGATTCTGCATCTTCTTGAGAATGTCCTGCAACGGAGATCAAAGATCAAAGATCAAAGACAGGATGAGCTCTCGGAGCACGGGAGCATCTTGGTGGCCCGAGCCAGACCGGCTCTTTTTTGGAGAATGTGGAGGAAGAACCCGTTTCAACAACCTATTGAAGAGCTCGAGCTGTCCACATTTTTGAATATTTCTCTCACGAGTTCTTTCAAAAAAATGCCCAGGAAGGATGTTGCCAGATTATTTTCTTGCGATGAAAAAGGATGCATTTATCGCTCACCTCCTTCTCATTGGGACCAGTGTAGACGAGGTTGTTGGCGACGTCTCTTCTGTACTTCATCAGCCATTTTCCACCCAGATTCTCTCCATCCCAGAAGATTGGCTTGCTCGACTCCTCACGGGTCTTCCGCCAGCCAGTACCTATCATCTAGGAGCAATATTATTGTTCTAATTTCATGGAAATGGATGTGAAAAACGATATCAAATCAGCAATTTTTCGAATACAATTCATTCTTCATTCCATTCTCGGATTTGATGTAAATTCTCTTCAATTAAATTTTCGCATACCTTATCCTGATGAGCAATGGAGATGTATGACTCCTTCGATTCCTTGAGTACTAGGGCGATCCAGCGAACCTTGAAAAGCAGTTATTTTATAGCCATTTTGTCACCGAAACGAACCTGTTCCAACTTGAGCTCCTGGCCCTTGATCCAGTGCTCCATCTTTACCTGGAATCATATTATTTTGTGTATTTGAAGAGCGAATCGATAAGTGACTTTATTCCATTCGTTCTCATTGAATCCCTTCACTGTCTTCATCGCTTCCTCTGCATCATGACTAGAATTGGCGGAGAGAATCCGCTTCTTCGCCTCTTCATCTTCGAAGAATTCGGCCAATTTGTACCTAGAAATAGACAGATAACTTCATTACAACGGGCAATCATCCACGTTCATCAGTGATTCTTCATAAAGACGATCGATTTAATGATTTTACTGACTTTGTTATGACAATTACCCAGTCACTGTCTTTGGTATCTCTAGCGATATTATCTACATTCTTTAAAATTGAATGTGCTTTTTTGCACGAATTAGATAGTTATAATAGCTTCGAAAGGTAAGTGAATACTAAAAAATACTGACGAATAGGTAAAAGAAAGAAGATAATCTCTCACCAGTAGTATCTCTCCGCTGACTTGTGCTCAGTTCCCTTTTCATCGGATATCGTGCATTCGAAACGGAGTGAAAGGGGATCTTGAGCTCCTGAAATTGTTATCATTGAAAACTGAAAAAAACTAATCGCACCTGACCTCCAATGAGTATGAAGTTCTTTCCGATATCATCGTAATCTCTGTCCTCAATGTCGGTATCTTCCGAGTTCCCTCCCAATTTCTTCACTTCTGTCTGCAGCTTCTTCATCTTTTCGCGCTGTCGCTGGTTCTCCATCTAGAAATTTGGAATGGATATATCAAATCAAGTTTGAAGAATGTTTACTATTCCGGGTATTTCCTGCATGACGATTTAAACACAAGCGAGAAACAAGGCAAATGTTGATGAAATCACCTTTAGCTTTCTAACAGCTTGTCTGAGATTATCCTTCTCTTGCTCCAATAGTACAACTGCATTGCGGATGAGGACACAATCGTTCTTCACCCATTGAAGTTCCTGACAGTTCAATAAAACATTGAAGAATATTGATTAGTATGGTAAAGAAAGGAATGAAGTTTGTTCAAAAGTTTGAGAAACAATATTATTTTTCATGAAGAGTATGCATTCTTAGTTAAAAATAATCTAATTGAGATATTTTAAAGTTGTTCTCTTCCGTTACTCTTCATGATGAATATGAAGAAGCACTCTTCATGAAGGAACGGTGCGTGAAAATACGCTCTTCATTTATCACTGCTTCCAATTCCATACCTGAGCCAGGTTGCCGATTCCCATGTTGTTTTGATTTGAATTGTGGTTGTTATTATGGTATCCACCATCGCGAGGTGTTGTCATTTTGAGCTACTTAGATATGCGCTCGATACGCTCCGATAATACCTACGGAAGTACCTGCAAAGAACATCGTTTGAATGTGTTTGAAGGCATTCGTAAAATAAAATAGATGTAATAGATTCCATGAAGTAAAACCTAAGAATCGAAACAAAATGGATACTCTAAAATATCGACGCTTTCAAATACCACGCCATAGAATTAGTGACCGTACCTTGACCACAAATGTATCGTAAACTAACTTTGCGCACACTAAAAGTCGGCTGTCGGTTCTCTGCTATTGGGAATTCAGTTTCCCCATAAACATAATGTTTATATTGATTATATAATTGAAATCCAACAAGTTGTACAATTTTCCATTACCAATGCCATAGAAAAAATCAGAAAATGTATAACCGCTTCATGTTCTGAAATAAAGGAAAATACCTATGATATGAAGATAAAATAGCCGGAGATTGCACCTATTCCCATGAGGATCAAGTGATGAAGGAGATGACAAACTATTTGTTGACCTTTCCGAACACCCGGAGGCTACCGTATCGTAATCGATATTCACTGCTACAGATTCCATCTCAGAAGCATACTGTAGCCGACAAAAGGACACATGAGAAGAGTAATGATGGTTTGTAAAGTAAGATAATTGATTGGTTTTGATAATGTCTTTCATTTTCGTTAATTGTATCAAAGTTATTAATAACATTTTTTATTATGTGATTGTGAATATAAATATTTTCAATGCTGCCATCTTGTGGGGATTGTAATGATGTGTTCATTCCGCTTATTCATCTGTGAAAATAATCATGGCGGTCAGAGAATATCCTCGTTAGCGATAAAAATTCAGCGAGCAGAAATTGCCGTCAAAAGGGGTTGTGCATCGTGGAACAACATTAGTCATTAGTAGGGATGGCGAATGAACAAGTCTATGAAAATTATTGCATAGTCTATGAAAATATTCTTTCTTGCAGTGTCAATAGAAATTATTTTCGTTGTCTTTGTTGTCATTTCTGCAACTGCACTCTTGTCTACCTGACAATACATTCAAACTGACTGAGCGGCACGTGGGTCGATCGTCAACACTACAGTAACCACGCGGCGCTCTTTCAAGTGTTTTCCATGTAATTCAATGGAACTAATTTCTTGCTGACCTCTGATCATCGGGGAAAGAGTGGGTTCACTCACATTCTCTCTCTTATTGGACGAAGACAGGAAATTGAATGTGTGTGAGAGAGGAGGAAGAAGGACTCTAAGTCAGATGACGTCATCACTGATATATGCTCTTGTTTCTCCAAACCACTAGGTAACCATAACTCCAACCACTATCGAGTTCTGGTTATGGTTTTCTAGTGGATATGGTTATGGGCTACAAGTTCTTTACCGAAACCCCGCCGAAGTTTGCAATATGTCCTAGTGGATATGAGAAATCTGAGGATGTAATGCATTTTTGTAGTCCACGAAAGTTCAGCATCGAGATCAATTTCCATTCCCAGTAATTTTTGCCAATTGCTACTTTGTGTGTATGTGTTTCCCCTCAAACTTCTACAATTCCTTCTCAAGAGAAGCGAGAGAGGGAGGAGACATTTGTCTAAACATTCCATGCTTATATTCTCACCATCTTCGCTAACATTCTCACACGTCTCCAATGGATATTCTATCTCCCCCTCCTCCCCTCTCATCGATCTGTCATCCTCATCGTTGTGTCTGTCAAGACTTACGCTTGTTTTAATTGTCCAAACATTGCTATTAGCCTCCTTCTCATCGAGACCAGTGTAGATGACGCTATTGGCGACTTTTCCCCTATAGTACAACTTACATCAGCCTCTTTATCCTCAAGATTTTATATCCTCATCTTCAATGGCTAATCTATCTACTCCTCCCCCTTTCATCGATCATTCTCCTTTGTAGTTATCTACAATGTCTGTGCACACTGTCCCTCATTCAGACCATTTTTACCCGTGTTTATTGGCTACTTATCTACTGTACTTCACCAGCATCTTTCCACCCAGTTTTTTTCCATCCCCCTCTTCAATGGATATTCTATCCTCCCCTTCATCATCGATCTCCTCCTCATCAATGGCAGTTATGCCATATCCTCGTTATCTTTATGATGATGACTTCCCTTTCACACCGAGAGAAAGAAAGGAGGAGGTAACTCAATGGACATATCTAATCTCTCCCTGGCGGCATTATATCTCCCGATTCTAGAATGTGAATGTCTCTCATAGACTATTCCATGCGAGGGAGCGCACTTTCAGAGCACAGTTTTTCCTTTATTTCTTAGATATTCATCTATCCTCACTCGAGATTATTTCTCAAGTATCTATCTGAATCCACTCGTTATCTTCGCCTCTAATCATTTCAACTGTCATCTAATATGTTTCCCTTCTTCCCTTCACCCTGAGGGGGTAGATCAAGAATAAGTCTTCGTGTTGCGTACTTCTTTCCCATTAGATTAGACCGCAGAGTGAGAGGCCACAAATTACTTTTCCTTGTCTGTCCTTCCTCTCTCTCTCTCTCTCTCTTCGTACTCTTCCTCTTCTTCCCATCTTCTCAACTTTTCACCTCTCATCTCCCCCTTCTGGGAACAAAAAGGTCTCATGTCTCGAGTCTTCCGATGAGCAATAGTCGACTTTTCAGATAGATATGGTCAGAGAAGGTGAGAGAGCATGGGAAACGAAGAGAGTCAGACATTTTCTCATCTTCGATCTCCTAATTTTATCCCCGATTTCGATCATAATCTGTTGACTGTCAACTTCCATTTGCCTATTCAGGCTCGTGTTTGCCGTACCTTTCCCTAATGCAATTTCGGACAGGGCAGCACCACAATTACTCTACCCCCTCTCCTTATTATTATATAATGATGATGGAAGGAGGGAAGTTCCTTATGCCTCTTTCCTTACGAAGAAAATAATCACATCCTCACTTGAATTCTCATTCTTTTCACAGAATGAGCTGCTTTTCACTCTTCTTACGAGAATGAACGACGACTAGACGGAATTGATCTACTTCTTCTTACTATCTAGCGCTCGAGAAATGAGCCGCCGTCTCTTCATTCCTAACACTCTCTCACCACTTGAGCCGGCGAGAGAGTGTGTGAAATGAAGAGACGGCGGCCCATTTCTCGAGCACTACTTCTTACGAATCCCTACCTCGAGAAGAGACTGAAGAGACATCTCAATTAATCATGTCTCTTTCTCTCGCATGAACTTCCCCCTTCTCCCATAGATCATCTCTTCATTTCTATGCAGCAAACTCCGCTCTTCTTCTCAAAACCAGGCCGGAAATCCGTTTCAAACTCAGTTTGAACTCGATTTGACGGAACGAGGTATACTTCACAGTCTCACTGGTGTGAATGCCTCTCCCTACGATTCCCGGTCTCTCCTTCCCTCCTCCTCAACCACTCCTACTCCATCACATATGGAGCGTGAATTGTTTTGAGCTACGAGACTTACCTCTCCTTTCCTTCCCCTTTACCCTTCCATTCTTTCCCTATTACCGCCTGCCTATTCATTTCATCCTCAAGATTCGGCATACTATAAAACAGCCAATGTACCGAAAACATATTATGGAGTGAGGGGGAACTCAGATTCGTCTTCCTAGCCCCTCCCTCCCCTATCTCCCCCCCTCCCTCATCCTCCCTCCTCCCCTCTCCCCTCATCAGATCTTTCTCGATTCTCCCCCTCTTTCTCTTCTTCTAAGATCGCGACTCTCTCCCTCCTCCTCCCATTCTGAAACCTCTCACCCTCCCTTTTCTTGGTCCCCCTTCCATGTGTCTTTCTGCCTATTCAAACCACCTCCAATCAGTCAAAATGCCCTATTTTCCTCCTGATTTCGCGACCTCTATTGTCTTTGGGTAGGCCAGAAATCGGCCGTTGATGTCTTTTCCGCTTCGCCTTTCTTCGTGTTGAATTATTCGTTTCAAGGCCATGCTCTAAAATGTGGATCTGACTGTTGTGTTTTGCCTAAAAAAACACGAAATGTTTCTATTTGTCGCAGGTCGTATTTTCTCGCCCACATTCTTCAACATTCCTCATCGTTCCATTGCAGAGTGGGCTCGCCCTCTCGCTTCCTACCATTCTCCGAACGGTGATCGAATACCTGCGGGCCCCTCGTATGGGGAAGGTCTGTTCCTCCTTCCTTGACTCCGCCCCTTCTGATCTTTGATCTTTAGACTCCGCCCCTTCTGATCTTTGATCTCTAGACTCCACCCCCTCTGATCTTTGATCTCTACAGGTCGAGGAGGAGGAACTCATCCGACTATCCAATGTAGACAAGGAGAAGGGCCAACTCAGTGAGTATTTCTCCTTTTAGCCTATTTATTCCGGCTTGGGTCTAGACTACTTTCCATTCATTTCGCATACGGGTTCAGGTCTTAGTCCAATCCCCCTCTAAAACTATACTACTGCAGCCCCTTTGCCGAATGCAAGGATTCGATGCCTGGTCTAAGGTTGGGTAGTCTCAGCCACCAAAGTTCCTTCCCCCCCCCTATACTCTCTAGTATGTATCCATGGGTGATGTGATAGTGCACATGGAAATCATCCATCTTATTCTTCGAAAATCATCAAGCAAAAACAACACGACACTTGTCGTTGGCAGGTGTCTATCTTTTGATTCTCGTAGGCTAACCCCCCCCCCCTTCTCACTTCTTCTCAATTCACATCAGGGTGTAATAGCCATGCAGAACACACGTCGTTTCTCTCTTTCCAACCTGCAATCATCTTTCCTCCACACCTGAAAGGGGATCCCTCCATCCTTCTTCTAAACATCTCTTCAGAGGGGGTGCTAAGATGTCGTAGCCATTGACGCATTCCATCAATCATCCCCTCCCTCCTTCCGTTGCTCGTTGATGTGATCTCTCGGCTTAGTGTGATATACCCCAATTCGAAGCCCAAGCCGCCGAGACAATTCGGTTTCCCGGGCATTTTGGACGGGTAACAGGCTCAGACCCCTGAGATGCAAAAAAAAATAAGATGGGATTCTCAAAAAGTGAAGTTAATTCTGATGAACTATTCCCTAGTCCCTCTGAAGCTTCGAAAATGCACACTGATTCATGATCACTGTGCTCTCTTTCCTTCCTCAGTAACCTCGTGATTGAATAGACGGTGGATTGACTGCATTCGTCCCCCTACTCCCCCCTCCCCCGTCCTTTTCCCTCCTAGCGAAGAAACCCGAGAAACGAAGGTTGGCAGGCAGGAAAGAGGGCAAACGAGCATACACACGAAAACATCTGCCCCAGAATTCATTCGTGGGCTAAAAAGGGATTCGGTCGGAAGCGTATTTCGAAAACATCAAAACAACAATAACAATAACAACGTCAGACGGATGGAATCGAGTCGCACCATGCCCACGACATCGACCTCGATTACTCGCCAAACACGGAAGGACACTGCTCGGGATAGAGGGATTGCCCCATAAGTGGAGGAATGATGTCAGGTGAGGAAACTTGGTCACTTCTTGACATAAACTTACTTTTTTGCGTTAAATCTTGTTTGAGCCGTGCTAGAGATTTGAGAAAAGATTGCATCTTTCAGAGATTGCTTGCTTAGATTTCCTGCTACGGAAAGGGTCTATGCCTAATCCATGGGCTGAATGTGCGAAACGATATTTTTTCGTTCACTCTCTGCGCCTTTGACGTCGTTTCTCCACCTGGGTTTCACTTCAGCAAATAAGGAATATTGAGCGTGGTGTGTGGTGTTGGCGACGTTTCCCCGAATGGTGTGAGGATTGTAGCCGACACTGGAGGCTACACTAGATAGTAATTATTGCCGTTCCATTCTCACTTCATCATTCGCCACACATTACTTTCTTTCTGTTGCCGACAACGTCGACAGTACAAGCAAACAACAGTCGTTCCCCCTTCTATTTACTGTCCTTTCCTTTTGTTCTCGGTCTATATCTCTCATTTCGAAGAACACTCTCGTTTCTCTGATTGGCGAGAGACAAGGGGAAGTGAAGAGACGAGCGCATTCTTATTTTCTCGTATGCCTAAGATTCTTCCGCTATTCTGAAGGTCGACAGGGCGTTTAAAGGGGGGGGGGCGAGATCTGAAGATGAGAGGAGGAGGAGGTGAAGAATGATGAGAAGACTGAGGGGAATTGGCCCCGAGCAAAAAAAGCGCAGAAGGAGAACAAATTCCTTCGAGGATTGAGGGTTTCGTCGTTTTGAGAAGAACAGAGGAGTAAGTGAGAGGAAAGGAGGGGAAATCAGCGCACTCTTATGAGAATTGAGGAAGGCGCTGCAACTTGTTGAACTCTATTGCTGCCTCTGACTTGTGATAGAGCATCTGAAATTGAGAAATTCTAACAAAATATTCGAGAAAAGGAAGAAGAGAATCGCAGTCCGCAAACCGAATTTGGTCCAATCTGTGCTTATTCCACACTCTTTTGTGAGAGAACGGGAGAGGAAAAAGGGGATCTGAGAAGGGACGCAGAGGGGAAGCGAAGGGCACAAAAATGCGTGAAGATACACAATAAATATTTTACGCATTCCCTGAAGAAACATGCTAGGCGCCTTATGAAATATTGAATGACTCCAAGTCAAAATATAAAAAAAAATATCTAGCCTAATAGTGAATACATTTTCTGAATTTTTTTATTGTATCTGAAAGAGACAACTGTGGGAATTATGGACTTTGTGCTCATTACGAACTCTATCGTATTTCCCACTCCCACATATTGGACTTGGTTTTATACGAAGGAAGATCAAAGTTGGCACTTCATCGATTTTTGGCCTCACTTCTCTCTCAAAGGGGTCTATCTAGGCTAAAAACGATGAAATTTCGAAAAAATCGAGATAAAATGTTTGCAGGAATTGGTTCCATCTACTCATCGAATGTTCCTGGTCGTTCGTCCTCTTTCTCTTCTCCATTGGTTACCTCGGCACTTGGATATTCTATGCCATTCTCTACTTTATCATCGCAGAAACGAAAGGAGCCAGCACGGTACGAATATTGTTTCTGACTTTCCTCATTTTCCGATTACCTTATTTTGTATTATCATTATTTTTTCATAATTTTATCTCCATTTTGATAGACTATCTATTTCCGGTCTGCATTAAAGTGTTGAATTCGTACCCATAAGTACCCCACGCAAAATATTGACACAATAGTGAAATTCGAGCTGCCTACGTCGAATGTAGGCTCAATTTTGAGCTGTCTTTTAGGAGTAAGAAGGCGGTGGAAGGGTTTCACTTGAATAAGGAAGAATGAGTCACATCTTGTATGGTTTCAGAACGAGGCTCGATGCATCACAGAAGTGTACGATTTCGCGTCCGCCTTTCTCTTTTCAATGGAGTCCCAGCACACCATCGGATACGGTACACGGTGAGTCGACCTTTCCCATACGTCGTCCTGCCACGCCACGTCTCCCTTTCATCTCGGGTTTCGCCCCTCGTGTCTCGCACACCTTTTTTGCAAGAGCCTGCTCAGTTTCTTCCAGTAATTCTAGTTTAGAAGGTAGAGAAAGAGGTGAGAAGGGACCCGTCTGTCTTGTTAGTGAGTGATGTGAGACTGATGTTGCGGAAAGGAGAAAATAAAACAGTAGAATGACGAGACGTTTACTTCAGAATCTTTGGTTTTCGCTCCAATCCAACATTTCTTTTAATTAATATCGTTGAAACGCCGGAAAAACGCATCTCCTGCAGAAGAATTATCTCATTCGAGATCTTTTTACGTCCTTTAGCTCTGCGTTTGACATGTAAAGTAGACTTTAGTAGGGCGATGTCGGGAGTCTAATTCATCAAAGCCTTCTTCTTGAAACTCCTCTGTGGTGCTTCTAAAGTGGTCTCAGTCATGGCCTGTTTCCATAATGAGAAAGACGGGAAAAGTGGAAGGTGCACACACGTGAGTTTCCCACGAGGGAGACGGAAAGTGGTCAGAGAATGATCGAGTAGAAGGGAAGGAAAGATGCCTGAACGATTCGAAGTCCTGAACGCACACTGCTTCGGACGAGGCACTTTGGTGCGCGATTCCAAGTTGTGTCCTAGCTTGTATTTCCAAATTACCTGATTCCATCTTCGCGCATCAGAGGAGCAATAAAAATTCAATACGCTGATAGATATATTTATTTCCGTATTGCATTGAGTATTGGCATGTGAGTAGAAGGGGAGGAAGGGCCTGAGGGAGCATCTCGAGTCAGATCAATCTAATAGACGAAGGAGGATGTGTGACGAAGGAAGAATGAGAAAGGGGAGAACGAAGAGGTCAATAAGAGATGAAGGATAAGAGCGACGATAGCAATGAATCAAAACGACACAGAAAAGGCTATGAAAAACAGATTGGTTAAGACTGCTTCGAGACCAGAATAACAACAACTGATGAGTCATCAGATTGAAATAGGAAATCATTATTTTTATAATAAGCGCTGTTAAATCAGGGAAGGAAATAATAAAATATTTTTAAAAAATTCGGCATGGAACAATTCATACAATTCGAGGTAATAATTGGAAGTTTACCATTAGTCTCCTAAATAAATTTTCCTCCCTCTCGTGCGAACATTCGTCAAAGGGCATCTGGAATAGAAAATAGTCTCTCGATAACAGTTTCTCCAATGCAATCTTTGCAGACACATGACCACCGAGTGTCCGATCGCCTACTTCGTTCTCATGACACAGTGCATCATCGGCGTATTTGTGCAGACAATGCTCGGAGGAGTCATTATTGCCAAGGTGTTGAGGCCGAAGAAGAGGAAGCAGGTCAGTTGCCCATCTCTACTATGACTCTTGCGAATGAAAATTCCATTCCGTCTCTTCATGCGAAAAATGCTGAAGATTTCTACAATTTTCAACGAAAATTCGCAATTTCTATCATCTCGCTTCGCTCTACGAAACTCTGCTTCACCATTTGCATAGTGCATCATGTCAATCTCAGCGTTGAAGAATCGGAAAAGATCTCAATCGAGATAATTCCCACTGCAGGAAATGAGGTTCTCTGACGTCGCAGTGATCGGTCCAGTGGACGAACACGATAGGAGGCCCGCCCTGTTCATTCGAATTGCCGATATACAGGTACTGTAGGATCGAGAGTACGGTAGTTATTGATTACCGGCAAATAAAGACGTTATTGACGTCCCTTTTGCCGCGGAAACCGTTGATCGAGGTTCATGCAAACTCTGAATAGAATAGAAATTATATTCGGATAAACTGGAAGAAAATATGTAAAAGCAGGATTTCTAGCTGATTCTAAGCTCCTGAAGTACGGTAGTTATCGATCGAATCGTTTTATGTTCAGGAGAAGCTCTTCCTCGCCGAGTCTCACGTTCGTCTCTACATTGCACAGAACAAAATCGCGCCGGTAAGGATTATTCTCAGTCTCGAGGAGGCGAGGAGAGGAATGAGTCCCGTGGGACTCCCTCCCACTCCATTTGACGTAGCAGAAGGGGAGTGATCACTTGAAAATAGAGTTTCGGGGAATCTCTTCATTTCGTGTGATCTCTCATCGGTTAGGATGACGACAGAGCATGTGAATTGGAGTGACGATGAAGAGATTTGAAAGAAGGGCTAATTGCAGAACGGAGATAAGATCCTGGTCGGATTGAGGGATATGAATGTCGGATACGATAGTGGATGGGATCGAGTACTGTTACTATGGTAAGTTCATTCATTCAATCGCATTCAAGAGCCCGTTTGCGTAAGAGTCGAATAAATTTGCACGCATCGGGTACAGTGAAGGGTTTGAGGCGATTACAATGTTTGATAGTGACATCAACATGTGACATTATTGTTCACAAAACACTGGTTATACGAAAGTTTTATTGCAAAAGAATATGAGTGAAATATTGTCCAGATTCGTTTCGATAAACCGGTAGAAACTAGATTCAGCAACCTTAAATTGGTTGTAGTCTCTCATGAATTCTGTAGTCGCCGTCCGTATTAGATTGAAGTCCGTAAAATGTTGTCTGGAGATGAGGACGAGATCTGATAATCCTATTAGATGATTACGGGGAAAGGAGTGGAATGGGTCAGAGATCAGAGAAGGAGACGGGGAATGAATGAGTGGGGGAAGGGATGAATATAATATTCAACCATACACCACTGTAGTCTGGGGAGTGAATTTAAAGTGAAATGCGAATAATAGATAAAGAAATTGCAGGCCAGTGATGGTTCGTCACGTGATCGATGAACACTCTCCACTGTATGGACTGAATGAGGAAGAGATGAGGGAGAAGGTACGGTAGATGAGGGTACGGTAGGAGACTAACGATATCGATTAAGGACTTCGAGTTGATCATGACGGTGGAGGGAATCGTCGAAGCAACGGGAATGACATTCCAAGCGAGAACGAGCTTCCTTCCTGAGGAGATCGTGTGGAATCAGAAGTGAGATTGTTCACTTTTCAAAAAAATGTAATCAATTGTTTCCTATGCTTCAAAGAAAGCGAGGAATGGGCTAGAACACTCTGTAAGAATGGGTCAAAAATCGAATAAGTGTCAGAACATGAAATGAATAGATAAGACTAACAAAAAAAAATTTCATGTATATCTAAATTCATTCCTATTCCAGATTCGTACCCATCGTAATTCTCAACGAGAAGAAGAAGAAATACGAAATTCAATACGAACGATTCGACACCACGGAAGCGGTAATTACTCATTACTTTAAAAATATATATATATATATTATTAGGATAGATACACTTGGTGATTTTTATCGTGAGATACTGGATAGGATTGTCAGTACGTTGAGACAAGATAATAGGAAGAAATGACAGATCTATGATCATCAAAGTGCGATATTGCCGGTAATATCATCAATCGGATATAATAACAACTAAATTGAAAAATTGCAGGTAGTCGGATGGGAATGGCCACCCTCTAAAGAGACCGAGGACGAACCCCATGAATACAAGAGCGGATTTATCTGATACCAATCCCGATTTATCGATTGATACTCCTCCTCCTTCACCTGTAGACCACCTAGATATCTTCCGCTTGCTAATTAGTGGCCCACAGCGAAGTTATCTGGATGGCCTACTAGGCAATACTCGAGCTTCCCGTTTTCCTAATACGGTAGTTTCCTTCCTGAGATACAAAATCCTTCGACAAGTTCCAAATTTATTGTTTTCGCCTGCTCACATTATCGTTTCTCCCACCTGTGAATTCTATCCAATCCGAATGAAAATGCTTTCCCCCGTGACTTCATAGATTGACTTTTTCTCTCTGTGTTCATGTTCCTCCTCACCCTTTGGTCAGTCAATATTCGGGTCCCATTAATCCTGTTTTCCTACCACTTTTCCCGTTGTGTCCCTGCAGTGGATTTCACGTGTATATACGAATTTGTTGTCCCGATTAGATGATCACTAGGCAATAACCACAACATGAAGCAATAGATCTATCATATTCCCCCCCCCCTTTGTGAGTAGAGAACCGCGATAAAGAGATTCCATCACAACGCATGGGATGGGGTGGTGCTTACAGGGGGGAGGGGAGTCACCACTGTTGATCGTGTTTTCCCCGTTGATCAGTCCACAACAATGACTCATCCATCGGCCCATCGCGTCTGAAGAAATCTCATGATAGATAGAACGGTTTGTGTGTGGCAACTGTGAACTATTGTAGGATAGGCGGTTCGGTATCGGGATTCCCGAGCCAGACGGTTAGAGGTGAGAAATAGCGCTCGAATGTGAGAGGCAGCTAGGGAGTTTTGGAATTTCCGATACCGAGCCTGCAATCTTATTGTGTGGTCAGAGTACACATAGGATCATTTCCGATGAGATCATTGCCACTTTCGATTCCATCATCCAATTGATGGATGGTTCCCCTCTGCGGGTTCTTCCTTGTCTATATCCCCTCCCCATTCTCAGATCAATCCTCCAAAGTGCAACTTTCCTTTTACGGGATACGACTAGGGGCCGCAGTATCTTCATTCTCTTCCACTCTCCCCCCCCCTCTTCCCCCTCCTCTTCCAATTGTGTCTCTTTCCCTCTCTATTCCTCTTCTCTCTTCATCTTTCCTTCCATTCCCCCCCCATCCGCCATTCATTCCATTTACTATGCCCCATTCCCTACTCACACAGCCCATCTTATCTCTAGTCAGCTTAGCTTATTCAGCACTTCCCCCTTTCCTCTTATCTCCTTACCGCGAAAGATTTTTTGTCGGGTGGATTAGAGTTCATCCAATGATTTTCGAGCAGGAAAATGATTGAGATCTCCCTGTGAGATTACACAGCCCGAGATAACTATCATTTGCACAATCACTTTATCGTCAAGTACTAGTGTCCCTTATTTTTCGGCTCAACATCGATTACACGCTCTTTCTCTGATATCCCTCACACTTTCGGTCTCTGAGTCCCTAGAAGTAGTCATCTAGTCGTTTGAACTACTGATGTCGTACTTCATTTTCCTACTCGTGTACATTCCTAACGAGACGCTTCGTAGTAGTCTGACGTTGATCAAAAATACATTTCTGCTTCTTTTAGGTTTTACTTAAATAAATTATTTACTAAAAATAAGTACTTGTGTATTGTTTTGAGCACGGTAACCATTAATTAATTATTCGCGCGTTTTCAAAATTTAAAAAATAAAATGCGCGAACTCAATTGTTGGCAAACTGCCAACGGTCGTAATTTTTTGCACTTTCGAATTTGTAGCCTGTTTCGCCTAAAATCGCAGTTATCTTTGTAATTTTGCGTGATTGGCAGGTGTTTTCCCCCTTGCGGCTATCACTGATTTACTCCCCTTCACTCCTTCCAGTCTCCCTGTGCTCAGTGCACTCTTCTATTTGTTTGCATAGTCTTGCAGTGACCGTTCGCGTTTGATCGCTTCCATTTAGCGCCCATTATTCGTTATTTACAGGCGGCTACAATGCTGTCCTTATGGGACGAGCAACTATGGCTGCCGGGCAACACAACGTGGGAGGATCTAGCGTACGTCAGCCTTCTTTTGTTCTTTCCAAAACCGATTGCGTATGCAACTCTAGTTTGAAACAATACACAGACTTGTTTCAGGTCGCCAGCGTACCCTCAGAGGAATGACTTCATGTTCACATTGGCCATCGGCTTCCTCATGCTGGTACGCCGTTTGTTTATGCTTTATTATGGTAAAAGCTGATTGATGCATCATGATGTAGTGTGTGCGCGGATGCCTCCCATTTAGTGACCGGATTGCGTGGGGGATAGGGAAAAGATTAGAGGGGAGTGAGAAGTGAATTGGAAGAGGAAGAGGAGAAGGGATGTAGATGAAATGGAGAGATTGTCCACAGGAAGAACGAGTATGCACGCACAATCGAGTATACTGAGGGGGTGATATCACGGCTGACTGACTTACAATAATCTGCCTTCCAGGTAGGACGAATTCTGATTGAATCGTTCGTGTTTCTTCCCATTGGATGGCTGGGAGGCTGGGTGGAAGGACCGTTGAGTTCTCGAATCTTCTCCCATCTTTGTGGAGGATTCGCCGGTATGTAGCAGTTTCATTCATGTTGGTTGGGAGGGATTACGAGACGATTACTCTGATTCATATGTGACCATTCCAGGCAAATCCAAGTTCAAGAAAGTGGCCGAATGCGCCTACAGATTCACTTATTACTTGTGCGCATTCACCGCTGGGTCAGTTTATTCAGTTAATTGTATTACCCGTCATTCATCATGCCAAGCTTTCTTTTGATCTTGTTGATCCGTGCAATAGATAAGGACTCTGATGAGTAATACGTCGTTAGTAGTTATTAGCTGTTGAGTGAGAAACGGATGTTTGATTAGTATTTGGTGCTAGATGGTGAAAACCAAACAGGTGATTCACTGCTCCGCGAAGTTGAGTTAGCCGCGTTAGCACATTGTTTTGTTGGACGAGGTAAATATGGGCTGAAAGAAGGCTGTGATTATCACTGATAAGAGGTTGAATGACATTTATTCGAGTGAGATAAGAAGTAATTGTTGCGAATAGTATACACACACTCTAAATGGCGCAGAATTGTAATATGAGGAAGACAACGTAGACAAGTACTTGCAATTGCAGGTACTTTGTGCTCCGAACGGAACCCCAACTTGCTTCCGTTGTCGATTGCTGGAGAAATTGGCCCATGCATGAGGTATGAACAAGGTGTGGTATTCTCAGGGATGTGAAATCAGACTATAAAATGAACATATTATATAGTTTCTGGATGATTTTCAATGCTTCTAAATAATTGAACAATTTAAGGTGTCCCCCAAAGTATGGTGGTACTACCAAATCGAGACTGGATTCTACTGGGGTCTTCTATTCAGGTAAGCAAAGAAATTGTTCAGAATGTATTATCAATGATATGAAACAAGTTTGTAAATTTATATTTTTTTAGTCAGCTCTTCTTCGATATCAAGAGGAAAGATTTCCTCCAGATGACTCTTCATCACGCCATTACCATCCTCCTTCTATGGGTATGTTAAAGTGCTTTAAACTGTTCGTTATTATGAGCGAATACTGTACTTGTATTTGCTTCCATAGGCCCCAATCTACGGTAGTTAGTACTCTCATACTTCAGATTTCGTGGTCAATGAACATGGTGCGAGTGGGAACTCTCATTCTCTTCTCCCACGATGCAGCCGATATTCTACTGTGAGTGAAAGGAGGAAGGGTTGAACAATCGTCAGGAACTCTCATCTCACAATGCGCTCTTTCTGATCAGAGACACGAGAGAGCATGGGTAATCGAGAGAGTCAGGCCATCCCACGAAAGGTTGTAGGAGGATGAGAAAGAGTCTCCTTGACGGTGTTAGCTGATGAATCGAATGACTTGCAATCAGGAGATCCAATGAGTCAAAGTGCGATGCAATTATTATGTGATACCATTGTTTTATTGGCAACAAACACGTTGACTGTGCAGTGATGTAGGGGAATTTTTAGTGAAGCTATTTTCTAACTATCATTCCTATAATTTTAGCCGATTAGAAAGGGAGCAATTCATGAAAAAAGTTAGGGTCGAAGGTTGTAAAATATATCTTTCAAATAATGAATAATTATTTTGAGGGAGCTCGGTAAACTGTTCCGTTACGCCGGATGGGACACGGCACTGGCTGTGAGTTTATCACCACTCTTTTCTTACTCCTAAATGGGTCTCCGAAGAATAGGGGAAGGAACATTCGCAATGTGAAACAAGTGAATAGGAATGAGAAACTCCAATGTTGAGAGGTAGTGTTTCATTTTTAGAACTCTTAGTTTTAAGAGATCATAAGTTGATTTAAAACATGATCTTTTGATTTGAGACAAACACTCTGAATCTAGTCATAAGAATGAAATGATTTCTATTTTACTCATCCTCTTAATTATCTAAAATAGTGCACACTCCAAAATATCTAAATGAGAGGATGATTTTCTCAGATTGACTTCGTTGTCTTCTTCTTCCTATGGACGGGTACTCGTCTCATCTACTATCCCTTCTACGTCGTCAGAAGTGTCATATTCGAGGCACCATCGTATCTCATGGTTAGTTGGCTACCCTTTTTTATAGTTATTATTTTTCAAATTCAATTCTGTCCATTTTTTTGATACCTGAATGAGATTTTATAAGAGGCGCTATCTCGTTTCACCATTATATTTATTATCGCCTGAGTTACCGTACCCCCTTCTCTCCAGGATAACTTCTCATGGTGGAATCTGACGCAACGACCGATCGTCGCTCGCGCACTCCTCGTGATGTTGTGTCTACTCGTCGTCCTCCACGTCGTGTGGACCATACTCATCCTCAAGGTACGGTAGCGCCAACACTATCTTTTTTTTAAATTTTATTTCCGTTTGTGAGATTAACATAAATGTAATCCTTCGAAAAAATGTTGCTTTTTATTATGAGTTTGCGCTTGATATATTTAGCGAGTCTAGTGATTTTTTTAAAAATTGTACAGTTGAACAAATGAACAGTTTTCGTCCGAAAGAGGATCTCATGCACCTTTTCCTTCCAGATCGCCCAATCGTTCTCAATGAACGGAGGAGCGGGAGTGGATGATGTCCGAGAGGATAGTGATAGTGAAGATGATGATAAGAAGAAAAAGAAAGAGTAGGAACATATTCAATCTAGTCAAACGTAATCTCTCATTCTCTTGTAAAAGTTAGTATTAGCTTCTACGGTCATTTCTCGCATTTCGCACTGATCATTTCGTATAATGGCTTTCATTCTGCTTTTTCTGTTCGTTCTTTCGTATTCTCGTTAGTGATTTACTCTCTCTGCCCACTCTCCTTCTCGAGTGATCTATTCGGCCATTATCAATCCAATCAATGGGATCTACCCCTCCCTCTTCCCTCATCCCATTCATTCCCTCTGCCTTGTCTCGCCTCCCTTTGATCTACTCCTTGTCTCCAGTTGTTATTTGTTCGGACATAATAAATTCGTCGCTTGCTGAGTCCAAAGAAGGAAAAGATCGAAAATTACATTAAATAGTGAAAATAAGCTCGGTTTTTTGTGTGTACGATGTGCGAACGAATCATGGTCGATTTTCTTTATTCGCCTTCGGGATATTTAATTCCATCGAAAGCGATTCATTCATATAAAAAATAACTATATATCCAATTCCTATATCATCTATAGTACGAAGTACTCTCTAGAAAAGGGGAGAAATAGCAAGGGTGATACAGATATGGGAAGGGGCACAGAAAAGATGAAGAAGCACGATGAACAAAGACTAGTCGAGTGACTCGGATTACTGTACTCTGACTGGATACGGTAGGGGAAGGACCGTAATCGACAGCGGAAATATAGATAATTGGCTTAGTAGATCAAGGCAAGGGCAAAACAAGCGATCGGGTTAACGAATGAAGGTTCGTCTGATCGAGAGATTGTGGTATAGACTGATAGAATCTGTGAGTGTCAATTTAGTAAGCGAAAGATGAATGAAAATGATCTGAGTATACGATTGAGTTAGTTACAAGTGATAGAATATAACAAGAAAGAGGGAAAGTATTAGTGATGAAAGAGGGAATTCATACGCGATAGAGGAGAAGAACACACAGTGATCAAGGAAATGACGAAGAATGTAAGCAAGACGCGAATTGAGCTGAGAGGGAAAAGAGTAGATGCTATCGTCTAAAGGTTAATCTATACTTTACTTGAACTTCTTCTTAGTCTTCCCATTAGTCTTCTTGGTGGATGGTTCATGAACAGGAATGGGAATGGGCGAGACAGGTCGAGGAATGGTCGGTGGCGGACCCGATGGCGCTCCTCGTACACTATTATCGAATGAGAGAGGAGCTAGATCGGGCGGGCGAAGGTTCGATGCCGCGTAGAGATTAGTGTAGTCCACCTAAAGGTGTTTGACATTTTCCTCTCTAGAGCGTGCTCTTCCACCCAAGCCAATTCTGCATTTACTCTGAGAAATTCTCCGAACTATGCGTGAGGCTAGACCGCCCGTGTTGTGTGCACGTGTTAGTGGATTTATTTACAAGAGTTCGACGTACGGGTAATCGTCTCTTCATTCGTCGTGCTCTCTCACCGGTCAAAGTAACGAGAGAACACGCGGGCTGAAGAGACGATTACCCGTATTTCGAACTATTATTTACCTCGCGAGAGTATAGATTGAGGAGGGCAGCGGAGCCATTGGAGGGATCTCCTCCACTGGATGAGAAGGGGAGATTGAGTGAGGGATTGGCGCTCATGTACAGCATACCACGCTGGTAGTTCACGTCGTCCATCACCTGGGAATGGGGTATCACTTGAAGAACCGATTCGATAACCGTCTCCCTAACTTGCATTTTCATGTATCTACATTCACTTGACGAAATAGGTTAGTAATGAATGAATGATATCAAACATACGTTTGAAGTAGTGGGTACTTCTTGAATTGTTAGCCCGGGATCTTTTTCACACTATTACCTACTCCTAGCTGTCCAGGCCAACTATCGAAGTAAGTAAGAAAAAAGTAACTAACGGTGGTGAGATGCCTCTCTGAAGGTCTGAACAGGCCCATCTTGCATTCGAGTCTTCGAAGCATCGAATACATCTCGAATCCACTCAACCACTCGTGGTCCATTGAATCGCGGAGGTTGATACGACGGGTGTGCTCAAGAAATAGTTTTTTAGTATGATTCTAAATTTCGGAATAAAATCGTACTCGCAATTCTCGCAATTCTGAAATCGCGATAGTCTCTAGTCAATCAACAAACAATCTTTTCTTCCAAATTAGGGTTTTCAGAATCTATAGAAAATGAAGACAGTCAATCCTTAACTCACATCAACCCTCATGTGTTCCTTGCAGAAGTGATAGCTGAGCTTGCTGGGATATGGCCACAGTGATGATTCCTCCATCAGATCGAATATCTGTTCCTCTGGTAGCATTCTCTCATCGTACGGAGGAAGGGCGACGCCCGGCGTTTCAGCCACTCGCGAGGGAACAGGGTGCAATTCCTGATATAAAGATTCGTTGTTTCTGTTGCAGTGAAAGCAGCTCGTCAATAAAGTGGCCATGATGAAGAATCTTTAATTCGTGCACGGGATGAAGAGACAGATTCATCATCATGTCTTTCCCACTCTTGAATATTAAATTGTCTGAGTATCTCAAGGAATAACGCACGACAGGATCTTCCATCTTCTTGGCCTTCTTTCCCTTTCTTTTCTGTACCGGTTGAGCCTGGTTGGGAATCGGATTGCGAGGCGCCTGAGAAAGGAGACAATTGGATAGTATTCAATAAAGAAGCATCACTACAACCCTCGGGGTTAAAAATATAACTGGAAATTTTGCACTCTCAAGGAGTTTACGATCGCTACTTACAGTAAGATTGGGAATGAATCCAGTCATGATGAAGTACGATACGGCACCGAGAGCGTACAGATCCAGTTCGGGAGCGAAACCTGCAAGTCCACTCCATTATTGGCTACATCATCGATCGATTGAACTGTATCGAGGGACCTTTGTCTTACGCTTACCCATAACTTTATTTCTGTGATTTAGAAAAAATGGTACACAAATTGATTGTTGGAAAATGAATCGAATTTATATAAATAGAACAAAAATTGATTGTTTGATTTCAATCTCTGACCGTGCGCAGTTGCATGCTCGGGCGCACGATATCCTCTGTTGTTGACAACTCCCAGTCCGCCCGTCTGCTCGCAGATTTCTACAACAAATATACATTAGGTCCTGGCATTCTTCAAGTTTCGTATATCTTGATAATTTGCCTCAAGAGGGCGCAGTAGATTACACGGTAAAGAACTTTACTAAAGATGAGTCAGGCTGTCATAATGAATAGTCCTTTTCTTCAATTATCTCTACTGATCGGTGAGAAAGTACAAATGTAGGGATAGATTCTTCGATCTGCCAATTCCAATAAAGATGGATGTCATACCAATCTCGCTAATTGAATCTCCGTAGAATCGAACGTGTCCGAAGTCGCACAACTTGATTTGAGGAAGCGTCGTCGACTTGTCATTCAGAAGAATGTTCGTGGGCTGAAATACCAGTTATTCGAATTTTGATTGGTATATGTATGTAGTATATTATAGAGTTCTCGTCGTCGTTGACTCTGTTATATTCTTTTACCAGGCTGATCGTAGTCTTACTAACTCCATTCCAACTCAGCAATGGATAACCAATTGAAGAGTCGATCTCTTTCTCACCTTGAGATCACAATGAGAGATTCCTCTGCAGTGAAGGTAGTTGAGTGCAGCCTGTATCTGTCGAATGATCACTTTCGCATGTAGTTCGGAGAGACGATGAGGGTCCTGCAAACGAAAACATTTCTTTCAATTTGAAGTTGTTTCACACTGCTTCAAAAGTTGTACAATTCCTAGAGGTTGCACGTAATTCGTAAAGAAGTATCCAAAGAACATATTGAGAAAGGATCAGTATTCTTTTCAAGATTCTAGGATAATCAAATATTTTTTATCATACCTGTTTCTTGACGTATTCATGGAGATTGCATCCCATCAGTTCCATGACGATGAATGCGTGTTGCGAGGGATTCACCGTGTTGAAGGGACTGGAACAGCCAAAGTTGAAAAACGATTACTAGGACTGCCAGGGTGAACAAATCTGTCTCTTCAGCCCTGTCTAGTTATGAAAGAGCGCGATAAGTGAAAACACGTAATGTTATCATCCTGATCTCTCGCAACAAAAGTACTCAAATAATAAAGGTCACAGTCTTCTTCTGGCTAAAGTAATCAGTCACCTCTCAGTGAACCCTTCGAACTGCACGATGGCAGGAAAGCCCATGCACTGACGGAGAGTTGAGACCTGAGATGTTGAATGGTTATCTCATTTACAACATTTTCGTTGAACGACGATCACACTTTCTATGATACGTCGGTAAGGTCGAGTACGCTTGAAGTTTGAGATATACCAACCTCATAATCCAGCTGCTTCTTCAGATAAGGATACGTGGCGAACCAGGACATGTTGATTGCCTGAATCAGTTCTTATCTTCTCTCCATTTCACGCTTCTCTTTACCTTGATGGCAACCTTCTTATCATCACTCTCCATATCGACATCATTCTTATTGGCCTTCTCCATTGGGACGACGCATCCCTCGTACACTGTACCGAACGAGCCCGCCCCGAGGACGTACTCTCTGGAATTATTTGGTGTGATAAAAAAGAATTGGAAGATTTTTGTTTCAGAATATTCAGTATCCCTCAATCCGTACTCCTTGCACACCTCTTAATGGACACTGGCAGTGAGTGCAATCCTCCCGCCTCGTCGCTCTCCTCGTCGTCACTCAACTCGAGAAACTCCAATTTCTGTAATTATCACTTTTAAATTTGAAAAAGGGCCAGATTCCCACCGCAGCATTCAATAACAAGCTATCGATGATATCGATTCGAGCATTGAATGAAAACGGACCTTCTTCTTCTCAAAGTCCGTGAACATTGCATTGCTCGGTCCGTATCGGAACTGTTTCGCGTTGGGATAGATGGGAATCAATTCGGGCGGAGGAGCGATCGGACGAGTAATCTCGTCGAAGGAGAGGGGATGACCGGTCACTGAAAAGGGAGAAATGATATTCTGTTCCACTCATCATCAAGTTCTTTAGGAGCTTCGGCATGTTTCTAATACTGCAATTCTTTTGAATAACTGTTTCAAAATAGGAACGTTTAGTAGAGGTTTCGGGGGTTATGGCAAACATCATAAATGCAGATGAGAGAAGTAAACCGTACGTGGATTGAACGCGATTGAAGGCGCAATGCTTTCCACGCCGTAGTAGCTGCAATTGGAGGAATGTAATAACGAGTTTCCGGGCCCATTGATCCTCGGATGGGACTGACTCACCACTGATACAGCACGAGCTTGTTTAGCAGATCCTGCGGGGAAGTGTAGTGTGGCAGCACGATGCCTTGTGCCTCCATCGTCTCGAGAATGGTCAGCAATTCACCGCTAATCGTGAGCTCCAACGGATTGCCCGCTCCTTCCCTCTTGCCTCCTCCGGGCGGACGAAGTACCCATTCATCGTCATCGTCATCATCATCGTCCTCTTGGAATGGCGGTTTGGGCGGAAGAAGGGGTGGCAAGTAGTTGGGGTCGTATGGATACTCCGCAAACGCATGCTCCTCCGCGAGTCTTCTCATTTCCTCTATTTCATTATCACTCTCGAGAATGTCCTTGAGCGCGTCCCTCAACACTCCCCTCATCTGCTCATCCCGCTCCTTGGTGAAATGATGTGGTTGATCGGGCGGATCTCCTCGTAGGATCCTCTCCCAATTGGGCGCGTCATCATTGCTCAATTCGGTCGCTCCGTGGGACATTAGATTGAGCGTGGTGATGTCTTTCTTTTCCATCTCTTCTTGGATGAAGCAAGAGAGAACGGTGAGAAAGGAGGCCAGCGGCTCGCCGAATCGAGCCAGGAAATTGGGAAGGATTTGGGTAAATTGCGAGTAGGAGACGGAAGGTGGCATGTCTTGCTCACTTAGATGAACGCACTCCTTCTCCTGGCAACCGACCGGCCATCGAGCCTGCAATGGGAACACCTTCAAGCACGTTCGATGAAACACACTTTTGATTATTTTCGATGATGCAAAATTTTAAGGAGATGTTCTATGAACTGCCTAATTTAGTTCAATTTCTGAGATGTACCGGTAGCATAACGGTACCTGAACGTAAATGATTGCCTCCGAAATTATCCTGTTCTGCTCAGGAGTTGGAGTGACGGGATTGAATGGTCGACGAAAGGATGAAGAGGGCGATCTCGTCCCATTCATCTGTGGTTGCCCACTACTGACTGATGGGGCAGCCATTCCTCCGGGTTGGGCGTATACTGTGGAGGCAGTGGAGGGATGGGAGGCGTAACCATTCCGATACTTGCTCGCGTAGGCATGTATCACTCGTCTCTCGAGCTCCTTGAACTGCACGTATTCGAGTTCCTGCAATGGGAGAATTTGAAGAAGGTACGAACGTCAATGGGAAATTCGTTTTCTTCCACATAACACTGCTCTTCAATATACCACGTGACTCTTCAATGAAAATCAATTGATATAAGAAAAGAAGCATCAGACGGCCCAGGTGGTTCGAAAATCGGTATGTATCTACCTCTTTGAATACAGCAGGAGGTTTCGGAGGCTGGAGCGGAGGGAGCACGGGAATTGGCGGCAGTAGAATGGGAATAGACGACGGCCCTGCTCCTGAGGAGGGCGGAGGAGGATGGGGATGGGTACCGTTCGATTGGGCCGCAAGCGCACTGTGAGCTGCCTGCAATTCATTGTGATTTCAGCTTTGATTTAAGCTTTTGAATGGTTTCTTGAGGACGTTTAACGATAATACAAATTTATTAGATAATTCATCTAGATTACTATCTAAATATATTTTATGGACGCCACAATATTGTTGACTCACTTGATATTGGCTGAGCAGACTCCTCATGAACAAATTAATAGACTCATCGTCTTCGGTTTCAACTGAAATAGATTTCGTTTATTCAACTTCAAATATAATTCTTTTTTCATATGATTTTACTTTTGCGATAAAATTTGTGATTTGAGATGAATGTGACTGATTTGATAAGAGATGATGTGATGTAGAGATGACTTCTGTAACCAATTTGCTCACATGGAAATTTTCCTCCGTATTCCGCCTTGATGCTTTCCGAAGCCGCCTTGTATCTCGCTTCCTGCTCAGGAGTCAGTGCAGGCGGGTTATCCAGTGCGGCATTTATCCTAAGTAGATTGGCCCATGCTGGATCCGCGTAGAGTGGAGTGGGCGAGGTATATGTGACGGAGGAGTAAACGGGCGATGGAGACAGATAGGTGCCCGGGTAGATGGTAGAGTAGAAGGAGTATCCAACGGGAGCGTCTACAAAGAACATACATACTTTAGTATGGCTGTATGATCGTATCGTCAAATGCTTCTGTAGATCTACAATCATTCAATGAATACGATGCGAACTTATTGATGCTCTGCCTGTATTTTTTTGAAATCTTATTTAAATATATTTAGATACTGGGTGGTACGCCGGGAAGTGGTTGTTGTGGGAGCTGTTGTGGGTAGGTGGACGGTCCTCCATTGGCCGCACACGAAGTGCACGTGTGGGAATGGGGATCGTCGATGGGTGGCGGCTGATTGGGATTGTGACCGAAGGATAAGGGAGGAACTGCATCTGCAAAATGATCAGCATTATGTTTCTCATTAAGAAATAAATTAAAACGTTTATCTGTTCGATTGTCTGTGGGTTATTTAATTTTACTGTATATTTATTGTCTCTATTTAATATTCTTCACAATTCTTTGATCAATTAATGAAGAATTTTAATGAGTTGTGTAACATCTCGCATATTCCTGAAATAACTCACTGCAGTTACCGGCTTCGTTTCCCACTATTTTGTTAATGGATTCCCGATATTTCTCCATTATTTCCTCGTTTGTGAACGTGGAATCGTTGATGATCTCCCAATCAGCAGTCTGCAATGATTTCTATATTTTCTGTATATGGGATGTAAAGGAATAGAAAAAAATTGGCAAATGAAGAATCGATCCCATTCCCTCTTCACACTCTTTCATCATGAAGATTCATTCGATTTTTCTGACTCTTCAAGAAGAACCAATTATTCTTCATGAAGAGAAATGTTCTTCACGAGTAATTGCATAGCCATCGTGAAGAATTTGAGTTAGCGAGTCATTCTTCGTGAAGAATGGACGACAAAATTCTTCATGAAGAATTATTCAATGGCTCTCACTCTTCACGAAGAACACCCTATATTCTTTACAGAGATGGGATGTTCTTCACGAACAGTAACATTATTCCGTGAAGAATGAAATATATCGAGCCGTTGTTCGTGAAGAGTGTATGACAGGGAATAAAAAATTATTTCTTCATCTTTTCGTCACTATTTCTTTGATGATTTATAGGATGTATGCTTGTATCGTGCAATGATCACTGTGAGCTGATGTGCGTCAACATTTAAAAACTACGATGTATTTCTTCCTTCATTCTTTCGCTAAAAATGAATAACGAACTTCACTATTGTCGTTGGGAGCCGAATCATGGGTAGCAGCGGAGCTGCCCTGATTCATACCTGATAATTTAGAGACAGATTAGAGACAGAGAGAAAAAATTGATGAGATTATATTATTGTTTTGATGAGATAGAAGATTAGATTGGAGGAAGGTACAATTTCTTTAAAGAATTATTCATTTCACCGATCCATCGATGAATATTTATCTGTTTGTCGATATAATGCCAGGTATTTCCAAAGGTTACAAACCTTTTCTCATTCACGTTCACACACAACTTCCAAATCTCTTTAATCAAGAAATACACATTATGGTTAATACGGGTAAACATCTATGGTGGAGCAAGGGGGGAGATGGTATCAGTACTTGTATTGCGATGTTCAACAGCATAAAGCAAACGAACCATTCCAACCTAATCGTTATGAAGCGTAAAGCAAAATTACAGAAATTAGAATAACTTGCAGGATGAGTATTAGCTACCAAAGGGGGAGTTCGTGAGGAAAGAAAAGGGGCGACGCTAAGCGAATAGATCATTGGGTGGAATGGGGGATATGAATGGAGTGCATTAGCATTCGAATGGAGCAGAAGCCTCTCCTAACTCGGGGTAGGAATCGATACAGTAAGGAATGGGGAAGGGGATTCGTTCACGAGGAAGTGATCGTCGGATTACGGTAGATCGAGTAGTCTAGAATGAATACGGTATATTTCACATTTATGGCACATTTAGGAATTCTCGTTTAGAAACCTTCGAACATTTAGGAACTTTGACAAAAAATCGTAGACATTTCAGCACATTTTAGTATTTTGATCTGTGTACTAAAACGCCACTTTTCAAGGGTTCCTAGGCGTACCATCATCCTTAAACTGACCTATCCACTCAATAGCGACGGTTGGACGATGCCGTGTTGGGAGGATTGTAGTAGAAGATGACGTAGATGGCATGCAGGATGCCTCAATTATAACTATATTTTTTTGTCTACTTCCAAATCGAATGACATATCAAAACGGATCAAAACTGTCAATGCCAATAAGTTTTTTTTTTCGATATTTTTTTTTTAAATAACAATAATTTGCGTACCAGGAATGAGTCCGAGGACCCAGAGGACGATGTTGATACACAGATTGATGTCACATCCCGAATGGAGGAGCACAGCGATCGGCTGAGAGAGAGATTCAATCTCATTCGAGAGCAGGCAACAAGTCAACAGATTAAGGCACTTTCGAGAATTCAATCATAACTAGCTAAATCTTCGAAAACCAGACAATAATTCTCGAAAAGTGAGGTATTTATGGTTTGGAGTAGATAAAAACGAACCGGGCAAATAATTGCCAGAAGGAGCATGAGACACTTGCACATGGCTATCGACCGATTCGGCCCTTGGGCTGCTCAACCTGTAGATCATCGAGGGTTATTGGGGAACGGAACCACGTGGACAAACGAGTGGAAGACGGCATAAAATCGATGGAGAAACAGATAGCGGAATGGTTGTTTGTATCCTGTCGTAATGAAATGAGCAGAGGGTGGGGAGATGAGAGATATAGTATGAATCACACGGGCAAATCTGTAGAAAGGTGCAAGAAGAAGAAAAGACAGAGTGGAGAAAAAGCAGAGTGATGTCTCTTAAGATTGGGCAAAAACGAGAAAGGGGCCAGACACGACAACAGAGAGGGAGGAAAGGAAGCATCTCCTTTAGAGGAACAGCAATGAGTAAGAGAGGACAACGAGCACAGAAGCTGATGAATCATCTATACGAATCAGATATTATTCATGGTCAAGAACCACGGGATCAAGATCCGACAACACATTCATTCAAAGTAAATACTTTATCACAATTCCTGGAATGCACCCGGTATAATAAATTATGTACATTATCAAACATTACTGGACGCTACCCGTATGACAGCTATAAACATACGAAAAGTGGCTATCATATGAGAAAATGTCTTAGACTAGATACTTCCTGCCGTAAAGGGTGGCTTTCTGATCGAAAGATGTTGATTGGATGGGCGAATCGGCGGCGTAGAAGGGATTCATCGACAGCTTGATGTATGTTTCATACATTTCCTGGAAAGAAAATCAATGTAATCCGAAAAAAAAGCGATTGAATACCTGGAAGAACAGACGAATTCCTTCGTCATTCTTAGCTGTGTGCAACATGACGAAACGAATCCGCGATGCAGTAACAAACGCGGACACGAACCACTCGTTAAACTTGTCAACCACCTAGACAAGATCAATTATTAAGGAAAAACTACTAATTTGAAATCAATAGTATCATGTTGGAATAACTGATTCAACTAGTAAACATCGCAGTGATCATTTACCAGCCGTATAAAAACTCCAACAGCCTGATAATAGCTTTGATGAATCGGTATATAATCTAGCGGGTTTATCTAATAGACCACGAAAAAGTACGATAACGATAAAGCCAAGTTTGTTATGATAATAACAAACCTTGCCATTTATTTCTTATAAATAATCAGTTCTATCACGTTCAAAACTGTTTTAAAACGTTTAAGCTAGGGCTTCGTTTGTCTATATGAAACTTAAAGTAGTCTTATCTTCCTTAAAAATGGATATGAAAGCTTTTAAAGTAGAACTAACCTTGAGGTACATCTGGTTGTTTATCAACGAATGTTCATCGATCACATCCAAAGCGGCATGCGCGATGAACTGATTCAAATGACGATTATCATCTCGTTTCCGATTCTAAAAAAACATTGACAAGGCTCGGAGAAAGAGAAATTGAAGGCGAGTGACCGTTGTAAAGACGTTAGGAAACGAGACGATAAAACGAAAACTAACCTTGTCTGAGATGGGGAACTCAATCTCATAGAGAGGCTGGTCGTTTCGGCCCACAATAACGAAGTAAAACTCCTTTGACATTATCGATTTACTACGATTAACGGAAACGTTTCGATTGGCTAAACAACGATGAAAGACATTTCACAGCGCACTTTTTATCCTGCAGCACTCTGCTAAATCGCGCAAGTTTGACACACGTAGTCGAATTTTCCATTGACATCGAAGAATGATTTTTTAAATTAAATATTCTAATGAATGAATATGTTTATTGTACATTTCGTTTAGTATGTGTATTGCAGATGAAATCTTCGATAATTGTTTATTAGCTTGGGCATAAACAAATTTGATTACGGTGGTAATAAAGCAAGTGAAATGTGCAGAGCGATCGATGTGTGGGTTGGAAACGACCCGATATGGCAGCGGGAGCTAGAAGGAATTATCTATGAGGAGGGGGCAGGGTATGGATATAATAATGAAAGGGGGGCACATCAATGAAAGCACAATCATTCGTCATAGATGGTTACTACAACCGTTCGATCGCCTTTCTATCAGAACTGTCAATATGATTACTATTCTGGTAAGGGTCTCGATCGGTTCTCCCTCCTCATCTCTCTTAATATCCAGGAGCAGTTCTGGGTGGGGGACAATGGTCGCATCCTCCGGCATCTCCCCTAGATCCATCAGGTCCATTCTCTCCTGCCTTTCCGGGCTGACCAGGTCCGCCGTCCTTGCCTCCATCTCCCATCGGTCCAGGAGCTCCATCGCCTCCGGGGTTTCCGGGACCTCCGGGTGCTCCGTCGGGTCCGGGCGCTCCAGCGGGACCTGAAAAAGATCAGTGTGATGAGGATACGGTAATGGTCAGGGATGCGCGAGCACGGAAGCTTACCAGGGGGTCCGGGAGGTCCATCGGGGCCGGCGACCTCGGACATCTTTCCGGGCGTTCCCTTCTCTCCGGCGCTTCCGGGCATTCCGTCGGATCCAGCGGGTCCAGGGGGTCCTGAATGAGATCAATTACTCACTGAAGATGGGAAAGATCAAAGATCAAAGTCTCTCACCGGGAGGTCCCGGAGGTCCTCGTGCTCCTCCATCGGAGGGTCTTCCAGCCTCTCCATCCGATCCCTTGGGTCCCTTCTCTCCGGCTGGTCCGGGAGGTCCGGGAGGTCCATCGGGGCAGTCGAAGCAGAAGTCCTGCAGAATATATTGTAGACGATGACCAGTCACGAATCTGCCCTCGTTTAACTACCATATCCCTCTCCTTACCGCAGCAGCAGCCTGAGTGGGTGCAGGGGGCGCGTCGGGTCCGTCCTTTCCATTCATTCCAGGAGCTCCATCTCCTCCGTCCTCACCATCCCTTCCGGGAGGTCCGGGCGGCCCCTGTGCCGATTGTCCACATCCACAGCATCCGCCTCCCGCACCTCCTCCTCCTCCGCCTGAATCAGGGAACTTGGTCCCGACTGGAAAATTAAGAGTGCGGTACCTCCGGCGGTCATCGAATGCGATCCTCCCTCTACGGCAGCCGAGCTACCGTAACCCGCCTGACGCTTGCCGAGAGCACGTCCTCCGGTAACTTGCGCGAGCACCTGTGAGAACGGTAGGATTACGGTAGCCTTGGGGATTCTCCTTTATTGTGTTGTGTCATCATGCCAATAGAAAGTAATGGTGTGTAACTATGGAAGGAGAGCAGGCAATCGAACCGGATGGAGATAAGAATCATCTCAACTTTGACTGTTGGCCTAGTAATACTTTTATCTCTCCCCCTTTCCCTCCTCCTGCTCCTCATAATTGCTACAACTACTGCTTACACTATGAGCCAACAACGAAAACAAGGGCAGGAATGAGAAGTAAGTAAGAAGTGATCTCTTCCCCCCTCCGTTATACTGAGAGACTCCCTTGATCTAGTCCATTCCATTCAATCACTCTATTCATCACTATTCAGAACCTCTCATCCATTAGTCCCATCCAACTAGTAATCTCATCATACCCCCATTAACTAATCAATACAATCAGTTATCGATTGACTTCCTACCGTATCCCCGCAGGTAGTGATCACATTCCTCTCTCTTATTGTGATGGTATGGGGAGAGGAACACTTAAACCCTTGAAGGTCCTCCACTTGTATACTACTACGAACAGTGTGGGAAAAGAGAGGGAGGCGAAAGACAGGCAGGGTATCATCCAAAAACACCTCCACTTACCCCCTCCTCCTCTTCCTTCCTAGGGGGCGCAAAAGAATAATCTTCCACTCTCGAACTACTTCTAATACTCGATTAGTAAAGAACTCTTCTCGACAGGGACTGGTTGGGCAGAGTTCAGCCTAGAGAGAGGGAAAGATCAAAGATCACACCTGTGTTCTCGTCACTTCTTTCCAGATGTTAGCCGATCGGCTCTTGCAGAAATCGACCTGAACATTAAAAAAATCAGTTGTCGATTGTCGAGTGGAGTGAGGCTAATACCGTACCTCGTTCTGCATGGTGGACTGCATGTGCTGCAGATAGTTGTACAGCATGGGCACACTCACGACGCACACCAGCGTGGCTACGGTAGACAGCGCCACACCACAGAAGGCTACCCTGCAGAGTACGGTAGAGCCGGTCCTATCATTAGCATGCATGCCCTTTCCAACGTGTGCATTCGATACGTCCCATTTAACATGAGATCTGCCCTAGGTGAAGAAAGAGGCACTTTGTTGAAAGCTTTTATCGGAGGACGAAGGAAGAAGAGAGACTCAAGTTTCCATGGATGAAACATTGATGCAAATGGCGAATTGGGAAAGATACTGTAGAATCAAAAGGACATCTGATCAACAGCGCCGAAAGTGCAGTGCGGCATTGAACAGTATCAATAACGAATTGGAAAGACGAAGAGATCAAAGATCAAAGATCAAAAGCCATTGATTACCTCCTCAACGCGGTCGCTTCGGCCTCCATCTTCTTCACGTCTTCCATCATTGCGATTGGAATGGAGGGCGATGGGAGAATGGAATGGAGAGTAGCTTCCCCCTCCACTCTTATACTCCCTCCCCTCCGCCCTTCCTCCTCCTACCTCTAGGAAGGGGAGGGCGGGAGGAGGGAGGGGGTAAGGCGGGAGGAGGCCGACAGAATCAACCAGTTACAATCGACCTCAGTCATCCTCGAATTCCCTCCCCTTGTTTTCTACTATTGGCTGCACTTCTTTCCTCTATTTTGGAAGAATGATCGAGAAAGGGAAAGGTGATGGGAAAGCAACTTGACCCCCCCCCCCTCCATCACATTTTCATTGGCAAGAGGGAAGAAATCATTTCAGGAGCGACCCCCTACTGGTTACCGCTGTCATTATTCTTTTCACTGAAATTCAGAAGGCAATTAATTGATTCTTCATGGAAAAAAGGCAACAATCTGATCACAGTTGCGTCTAATCTGCAGCAAAAAGGGTGCCAATCAAGAACCGATCACTGAAACTACGTGGCCCTTTCTTTCTCGAACCTCACGTCAATTCAATCACCCCCACTTCGCTTTCCAAATCATTCTCACCTTCTTCAGTCCTTTTGTTCTCGTGCCTTCTTCATCCCTTCAATCACTCTTCTTCATTAGTCTAGACTAGTGTTGCCATTCGGACAGAGCCGATTTTCGAAAATGAAGAATGTCAAATTTGTCCGAGTTCGAACGGTCGAATTATCCTATTCAGTCTAGGCTTCCCCTATTCCATTCCATCATCTTCCATTTCACGGAATGCACCTTTGACTCTCCATTTACACTGCAAGCGCAAAAGCGAAAGTGCATTCAACCATCAACACTTCCTCGATAATTTTCCAGAACTTGCCATTGCGGTACTGTCCTACAGTACCCCTACCGTACCCTTTCTCTTGATTTCCTACCTCCTTTCCACTTGTCTCGGTCTCAATCCAGAATGGCATCGCTCTCCTTCTCCTCTCAATTGAGTGGATATATGGCTACTAATTGTGCTGTTCCTTCTCAATGTAAATACTCGAGTAATGCCATCCCCATCCCTCATATATCTAGTCTCCCTTCCTCTCATCATTCCATTCATCAAGAGCCAGGGACGGTATGAATGCGGTAGGCCAGTAGCAAAGTTCTCGAAAACGAACAAGGAAGTGTTGTGTACATCACTCTCACTTTCGTGTCTGGGAATGCGTAGGCAGTGAAATGGGTCTTGCCCCATGTCTCGACCAAGTCTGTCCTTCCCTCCTACTAGTCTTCTCACACCCTCAAGGTCTTTCCTTATCTTCTTTCCTTCCCCTATCATCATTCTTCTTCTTCTTCCCTTCAGGTAACAACAGAGTGCAATGGTGCGAAGAAGGGAGCAAGGCAACAGTGTTCCTCTTTTCCCCTTCCCCATTCCAGTCTCTTCCCTCTCCAATGAACACCCCTTTGATCTACCTCATTGCCCTTCTGATTACACACTACCGTAATCCATTAACCGTCATTCCTTCTTTGGTTCCAGTACAGTCCATTTATTAGATACGAATGGGCGATAGATGGGATGGGATTCTCTCTTTCCGGTATAACTTTCAGCTACTATTCTATCCCCCCTTTTCCGGTCTAATCTGATCTCAGACTTGGTAAAGGGATCTTTACGATGTTTCATAAGTGTTTTCACTGCTTGCAACTCATTTATGAGACACTTAAAGAATGAATCAGGAAGGTAAGATATAGATCATACTAAAGTAATTAAATAGTATAGAAGGGATCGCATCAATATACTGACTATAGTTCCACTATTCGTTCTCTGGACACAATAGGTTTCAGAGCAGGAGGAGTAAATACTCGAGTCTCTCTTTCAACCGAGTATTCAGTGTATACTTTCCTCTATAATACTAATTCCTTACAATGAGAAGTACGGAATGAATGGCTCCCTACTGTCTTATCTCCTTATTGCAACGGGGAAGAGAGAATCAGAAGAGAAGGAGAGACTGAATGAATGGAGGAGAGGGAAGAGAGTGAGAGTAGAAGAGAAAGTGCTTTGAATGAAGAGGTGGGAAGAAGTCGGCCCCCTTAGGGTGAAAAACAATGTTAATGCGGCAAGGGAAGAAAAGCAATGAAAACGAAGAAGGAAGGGAAATAAATAGAATGTGAAATGAGAGTACGATATGCGTCATATTGTGTACTGGACTTATCTACTCTATCTTTACTCATCTTTATTACCGTACAATTTTTACATCGTATTCGAAGTCAACAGTTTTCAACATGTAACAACAAACTAGGGTAAATCCTACAGAATACCGTAATAAGTTCAGTTGTCGATCGGTGGTGTCATAGATACGGTAGGAGTAGTTCCTTGTCCAGACAATGATCTCTCAATTTGGCTGATCGAAAGAGTGCAATGAACATTTTCACTGCCTTGTCTGTGTCCCATCTGCAATTTAGAGATATCACACTCATAATTGGTCCATTTCGCAAAAAGTTAGCCTTCATTTGAGATAATCAACACAAAACATATCCTGTTAATCCAATGCTAATGATTTTAATCCGCATTTTATCACTTATCGAACCACGTCTCACATTAGTAGATTACAGATCAATTGAGTGCTTGCTTGACGAGAACTAATTGTATGGAATGACACATATTTGGTTTTGAGAAGCAACTCATAGAATGCTACAATCCCGATGGCAATCATTCAGTAAAAAGCCATATACAAAATACTTTAATTGATGAGAACAAACCTCTCCTGATATCCCTCTCCGGGTATCATTCTCTTCACTCTCATCTCATGCCGTGCACATATTCTCTTCAGTAGTACATCGATGTCATCAACGGGTTCAGAGGGAAGACCGAGATGACGAGTGTACGAGTAATCACCCGTCCTCCATAATTACTCATATTTATAAGTGTCAACAAAATGCAACTTCCCATAATCATAATACATGAGCAAATTTAACTGATATTAGTAAATTTTTATATATCGGCAGTAAATCCATCCCTACAAGGGGTCCAATAGTCATGAGACTTCTTCGGATTTTGGCCCAGGCAACAACAGCTCAAATGTGGAGGGGGGTGAGAATGGTAGGGAGGGAAAACTCTGCGAGAAAAGGCTGGGCTAAAAATCGAAGAAGTGCCATAATCATTATTTTGAATGGAATATCACAAAAGAATCATGCATTTCAATCAATCTCAAATCTTCCACAGAAATTCCTCCTCACCTATTCATCCAATATAGTAGATAATCAGCGACAATTCTCGGTTCAGTGGCCGATTCCAATACGAGATCGCACAGGGCCAACTTCATCGCCTCGTCCACACTCTTGTGTCTAAAATATAGAGTTCGAAATACTTGGTCTCATTATTTCATACACTCTCTCGCCTCTCTGACCGGTGAGAGAGTGTAGGAAATGAAGAGACGATTCCCCGTATTTCGAACTCTACTAGAATGTTATTAATCCATTAACGTGTTCATTGTTGAGCACCACCCTCGGACTTTGCACAAAAACGGGGGTTTTGCAAGAAACCTGTTGAGAATCGCGGGTTTTGCTTCCGAAATCGGGGTTATTGGCTACAAACTCCGGATTAAAATCGGGGGTATACTCCGATATCCGACCCCGTGCTCAACACTGAACGGGTTCAAACTCAGAACCAGACTGAGTGTATTGTTTTGGCCGTCGAAGCATCACACAACGAATACAAATATAATCACAGGAAAAATGTGATTACATAGTGTGGGAGATATTTCATTAAGTTATAGTCGAACGTGAGTATTGTTAACTATGGGGCCTAGGAACTACAATTCAAGCCAATCTGACCTTGGCGGTAGTACTCCCGGCGTGTCTAACACATAGATGGGCGGTCTATCGAGTATCCTCACTCTATTCTGCACTCTGATCGTCACTCCCGGACGGGCACCTCAATCCATTATTCTCATTCTACTATTATTTAATTTTAATAGCGAATTACTTTGAACCAGCTCAATCCTTCAAAAAATATCGGTAAACCTAATATCCCAGCAAATTCACTTTTCCTTTAGATTCTTAGCATTACATTGGCATTACCTGTTCCTTTCTACTACTTTCTCATTCTAAGTTTATACGTTTCTCTCTCCCTTTCTTTCTTTCTCTCACCGTGGTGGATAAAAAATTGAAATTCTCACCCTCAGTGACGGCGCTCTTCTTGATTCCAAGATTTGTCGATCGGAGCGAATTTATGAGCGAAGACTTGCCCACGTTAGGAATACCGATCACCATTACCTAAATTATTCTTTTTTTTCTTTATATCTATGTGTAAAATTATTAGTTTGATAGATATAGCAAGCTGACATTAGAGATTAACTTAGAAGGAGTATAATGACTTCGATTTTTATTCATTCCTTCTTTCCTCACCTGATACTCAGTCTTTGTCGTTCGATTGAATCTCGGCTCGCTTCTCAATGCGTCGATCATACACTCGCGTAGATCAACGATTGCCTACAATTTATAACTAGATCAACTCATCGCATTCATTCATAAAAAAAAGCTAAGCTACGAAATGTTTCCAAGCAAGGTATGTTTTGAAAGAAAGTCTTCGAAAAGATACATATAGCAACCCCTTGCATTCGGAGTTGAGGTATCTAGTTCTCGTCTCATTTGTTCGCCAATATCCCCATATATATTTTCCAAATTTTATAATAATAACAAGACTCACTTTGCTCAATCTCCTCTTGCAGTCCGTCCACACTATCCTTGGGGCGCCATGGTCCGCATAGTACTCCTCGATCGGCCGTCTTCAATCGATATCCCTCTTCGACTACCGTAACCCTCCACCCTCAGTACCTGTACTTGCCCATATCGATTAGATCCATCTTGTTCATCACTAGAATATGCGGACGGGCCGCACTGAACTGTCGAGCGAGTAGCGGATTCCGCCCCGAGATGGGAATACGCGCATCGTGTACCTGCACATCAATTGGATGGAGATCGATAAGGTATTAGTTAAGGATAAGATATAGGGATAAGGTACTGCATACCTCCAGAATGAGATCCACCGTGCGCAGCTTGCCCTCCATCGCTTTCAACTGCACCGACATGTGCATTGGAAACCTGAAGATTATTGATTTTCGAAAATCCAAAAGATAAATTTCTTTGAGCTCTGAAACTGACCATACTCGAAAGTCGAAAGATGAGGGTAACTCGAACGAGTCTCTGAAAGAAGGCGAAGATGAAGAAGGAAGATCACTCGATGGACCTTCCATTGAGGGATGGGCAGATGAGGTGGAGAGAGGACGCATACATTTGGCCGGTCCATCGATCGATCTCTCCAATATCCTCTTTCCAACGGTTCGTACTGTATTCCACATCTAGTTTGATCGAAATTAGACCGTTGTCCCGCTTTCGCAATGTAGTTTGTGGAAATTAAACCAATTGCAAACTTCGTCAGAATTCATCAACAGTAAATGAACTTTTATCACAACAAACTCTAAAACATTCATAACAACATATAAACTCGAATTCGTTACACAGTAATCACCGAATCGATACCCCTCAACTACCGTAATCATCAGAATTCGAGAGCTGCCCCACACGATCCCACCATCTTCTTTTCTGGTTCCTCGTCTCCAAGGGCAGGAGGAAGATGGAGGATCTTGATATCAAAGGATCGACGATGGAGTTCGAATGAGAGATCGATGGAGGGAGGAGGAGTCGGAGCGAGAGAGATCAGACGAGGAAGACGAATTATCCTGACGATGGAAAGATATTTTATATTTCTCAACTCCATAGAGACTGACCTCCAGTATCCGTGTGCCTTATCATACATCTTCTTCTCCTCTTCATTCATTGCTTCCAATCGGAAGAATGCATCAGCGATCGTTTCCAATTGGCGAGTGCATTCTCAAATTAGTTATGTCCTCATAGTCTTATGAGATGACTGCTTTACATCCCCGTACCTTTATAAACTCCAGCCTCCAGTAAAGCACTGCCTTGCTTACTCTACATGCATAATCACTTCCAACGAACTATCAAGAAATAATTCGAATGTTTCAATATCCTACCCCCATCACTCACCCTCACTCATCGCCCGTGTGTTGGTGCTCGCGAATAGAACAGCGTAAGCATGTCTACAATGATACCCTCGTTATCTCCTTCCATTCTCTCTTCTCACTAACCTCATAAGATGGGGCAGTCTCACAATGAACTGTCTCACTGTCTCAGCATCTTCCCATAGAGGAGATCCCAATCCACGTATGATCACTCGGAGCAATCGAGGCTTCGGCGAATTGGGAGGACGAGAACCTTTCGACTGAAATCAACACTCATCCGAAAGTGAACTAAAATCGAGATGCAAGTACCCAGGATTCGAATACTTTGGTTCTCAAAACCATCCAATGTTGGATACTTCTTGAAATGTTTGCTTATACCCTTCGAATGTGGCTGTCTACATTCACAGTCATACACAGAACAGTCAGAATGTGGGTTCAATAGGCGCCCAAAATCATGGAAATGTAGGTTCCTTGTTCGATTTGACACATAATAATCGGCCCCTGCAAGTACCTTAGCATATTCGGGTCGACTGAGCAGTTCCTTTAGAGTATTGGTCAATCCCTGATATGAGAAGGGCGCATCGACAGTTGATGGATATCGATAGATTGTAGTGGAAGATGCGGCTCGTGTCTGAAAGAGATAATCATCCACACTATATCTAGTTTCCTTCAACTTACCTCAGGAGTTACCGTAGTTGCCAGATCGTATTTTGAAATCCCTTTCGAGACTGATGATTCTATTTGCTTCACTGGAGCATACCTCCAAGCAATCTTAATCGATAAATTGATTGTGAATTTCTAAATGAACTAGCCTGCATAGACTCATCAGGAGGAGCGGACTTCTTCGATTCCGAATTTCCTGCAACACTGCGCGAGGGCAATTTCTCCATCAAATCATCCTCGTCCAGAGGAGAACTCACATAAAGTATGTCCTGGTAATCACACCGAAATAAAAGTAGAACGGAAACTCTCTAACACACATGTTCTTCATGGAGTCCTTCTGATGATGCCAATCGGAGCAAAACATCTGCGTAAGCTCGCGACGAAATCTCATCATAGATCACTGAACGCTTCTCTCGATCAACAATGAGGAGCAAATCAACCTGTTGAGGTGTTAGGTACACCGCCACCAAGGACAGCATCGACTGCTGCACATCCGCTAGCAGTTTCAAGATGTCTAGACTTCAGATTACATCCTTTGATTGAAATAGTGTCTCCGAAATTCATCTCAAAGTTCGATACTAATTCTGTCCTTCCATTCTTTCAATTCAAAGTACTGTGTGAAGTTATTACTTGTTTCAATGGTATGTTGATGCGCATTTCATAGGTAACGATAACAAATTTATCTTGCAAAACAAGAGTAACAAGTTTAATGAGCGGCAGCGGCAGCCTCCTGCTCGGCAATGAAGTCCTTCTTGAGTTTTCCCATGAAGGCCTTCTTCTCTTCGGTGGTCTGGAAGCGTCCGTGGCCGAATTTGGACGAGGTGTCGATGAACTTGAGGGTGATCTTCTCGAAGGCAACACGCTTGGTGTGGGTCCAGAGAGACTTGCGGAGGGTGATCGGTCTCTTTCTGGGTCCGATGACGGCTCCCTTGATCATGAGGTAGTCCTGGTTGACGGTTCCATAGTGAGGGAATCCACCCTGCAAAATATTGATGAAATTAAGTTATTTAATAACGGTTCCTCATAATCTAACATTATTTACGAGCACTCAGTAGAGCGATTATCATCTAGTTATCAGATTTGCAGATACAAATTTACCATCATCGTGCAACAAAAATATTGGCCGTGAAAAGCAGAAATCTCACCATGGGGTTGATAGTCTTTTCGGTGACGTCGAACTCAGTGCATCCGTTCTTCTTGCCTTCGGCGGTCAGAGCAGACTTGCCGATGCGGTAGATCTTCTTGTTCATCTCAGTTCTGTGATGGTATCCCTTCTGACCAGCACGGGCAACCGTGAACTGGACTCTGGACGGATGCCAGGCTCCGATACAAGCGACCTGGAAGAATATATATCATAGCTGCGGTAAACTAACGAATCTACTTGAACTAGTTAAAACAGCTCAGAACCGGGTATGTTATCAGCAAAGACCAATATGTCCACTACTTTCATTTTGGCAAGCATCACAGCTATCTATAATCAAAGTCAAATATAGTACAATGCTCACCTTGCGGAGACCCTTGTGAGTCTTGCGAGGAAGCTTCTTGGTGTGCCATCTGGAAGTCACACCCTTGAATCCCTTTCCGCGGGTAACACCGATGGTGTCGACCATCTCGTCCTGGGCGAAGACCTGGTCGATGAGGACCTGCAAGCAAGGTAAATTAATATAATCATAATGATGAAATATCTATGATGCCATAATACTAAGATTCAGAAGGAAGGCAGCAGTGGACTGGATGTTATTCATCACCGAAAATCGGACAGGCGACCAGTCTATCCATCATTATCTTATTTTAAATGAGATTTGCGAAGGGGAAACAAACCTGCTTCTCGAGACGCTCCTTGGCCCACTCGACCTTGTCGGCGATGGATCCTCCGTTGAGCTGGACCTCCATGATGTGGGCCTTCTTGTTGCGGTGCTTGAGGAGCTTCTGCTGAAATTTGAAGAAAATTATTAATTGAAAGTAATAGAAAGTTGCATCATGTATTGTTTTTCTTTGGTTCAGAAGGAAGGCAGCAGTGGACTGGGTGTTGTTCGTCACCAAATTCGGACAGGCAACCAGTCTTTCAATCATCACCAAATAAGATCTACTCACTACACTACAATAACTTGCCTGGGTGTTGACGATGACACGGATGCTGGAGCAGTACTTCTTCATCTTGTTGAGGTCTCCCTCGATGGCCTTCTTGCCATCCTCATCCTGCCACTTCTTGGAGTACTTGGTGAAAGCCTTCTTCTTAGACTTGTACCTGGAGCGTCGGCGATTAGGAAAGGGCGGCAGTCAGTGGCCTTATGGCATCGGTCACCCAAATCCCACAGAAGCAGGAATGGAGCCGAGCCTGGCGTAACTAGCACAACCCATAACCTTCATGTGGCAAGCACAGAGGAAGGATCCTAAGAGCAGCAAAATACAAGAGCTCATGGATTTTACCCAGAGGAGCAAACAAGTTTCCATGCTGAAACAAGAGCATCGATAGTGGGAACATTTTTAGCAGTTCTACACTATCGATCTAACAGACTCAGAAGGAAGGCAGCAGTGGACTGGGTGTAATTCGTCACCAATGTCGGACAGGCAACCAGTCTTTCAATCATCGTCTAAGCTCTTGCCGTATCTGTCCTAAATGTAAACGTAGGAAGTACACGTACCAGTTCTTGATCATGCGTCTGCGGAAGTCCTCAGACAGATGCTCAGCGAACACGGTCTTGAAGGGGCGGGGTCCCTTGGGGGTATCGATGTATCCGACGATTCCCGAGATGACCATGGGAGGGGTCTCGAGGATGGTGACGGCCTCGACGACCTCCTTCTTGTTGACCTTCGATCCGGGCTTGTCGACCTATAAAAACAAGTAATCATCCACGTATTAGATTTTGACAATACAGAACGTTAGTTTGAATTGGTTCAGAAGGAAGGCAGCAGTGGACTGGGTGTAATTCGTCACAAATGTCGGACAGGCAACCAGTCTTTCAATCATCACCAATTTAAACCATTTTCCGAATAAAGTGCAAACCACTCACCTCACGAACGATATGGGTCATGCCAGCCTTGAAGCCCATGAAGGCGGTAAGGTGGACAGGCTTGGAAGGATCATCCTTGGGGAAAGCCTTGACTTTGCCAGTGATACGCTTTGCGCGCTTCTTGGGCGCGAAGCCCATGGAACCGTGTCTCGGAGCCGAAAATTTTCGGTGAGACATTTTACCCTGCAAATAAATAACTATAAAATAAAAAAAAACACAAGGCAACTAAGGTGACACAGAGACTAAAATAAGGGAAATATGAAAGCAAAAAGGAAAATTGCTCCTATTTCCCAAAAAATTTCACACATCTCACACATCTACCGTATTTTCCCTGATCAGGCAAAAATGTTGTGAAAGTTTTCAAATGCCCGCCAGGTTTAAGCTTCTTTTAATTACTACGGTATGTTCTAAGTTTCTTTATTATTTAAATAATCGAGCAAGTTTCGGTAATATTTTTTGTCTTGGCGTCATTTGGTTCACTATAGGTGTCAGGGAGTCTTGTGTGAAAGTATATTTAACTGTAGTACACTTTTTTCGAATAGTTCAAGCTGTGCACATCTTGTGTCACAGTTATGATTTATCATCACTATTTTTTAAAATTCTTATTTTCATGTTTTTTAATATATATTTCCCCAAATTTGGAAAATAATATTTCCACTAGAATATGCTTTTATGCTGCTTAGACTCAATGTTTCTGTTTAGTCGATTGGGAGCCGCTCGCTAGGAATGTTCGAACAGTAGTTTGAAAAAATGATAATTCCCGTTATTGCCGTTTTGGCCTTTTAAGGTAGTGCCATATAGGGGATGGGAGAGACCCTCTACTGGCTGCATCTATGTCTGAATTCATGAAACCTTGACGTGCCGTGCCAGTGACCACGTGAACAAACTCTTGCCCCAGCCCAGTTTTGTGGCCAGGCCTGGAGGTGGGGACAAATTGGAAATTCGCTGTGATCTTCGTAGGAATTCTCCTTGGATCCAGCTTGGAAATCTACTTAGACACAACTTGGACCCCCGTCCCTGTGGGGGTTACGGTAGCTCTCTCCATTTTTGATTGGTGGTCGCATGAGGTGCCTCATATCCGCTCGCTTACATACATTAGCCACAGACATTGTAACATCCTTTAGGGCTGGTCGCATCCAATATTTGGTTGTGCTAGAGATCGTAGACAGTCAATCGCAATCGTACCAGATGACACTCGGAAGATCGGGGTTCTTTGATTCCAATTTGAAACGCTTCTACTTGGACAAAAGTTGGGAGCGTATAACATTTTGCGTTGAGAAGTGTCCTTCCGGGCGGAATGGTCTCACTCACTCACTTGCCCATTACCTATCGGTTCTCTGACCGACCTGAGACCACTGAGAGTCAGACGATAGTTTCCTTCCCGATGAGGACGATAGACGATAATGGTACGGTGGCATTGGTCCTTTCGGACATACTAAACAGCTATCATCTCCCCAAGCAGGACCATCATTCGATCGCTCGTCAATGGATAGTAAGTGAAGACAGAGTTCCTTCTTCCAAACAAAATCAAGAGTTTGCAATATCATGATGGAAACGTTCAATGAAATTGTATTTTTTTGAAAGTTTGAGATATAGCATATCTCTTCGATGCAAACATTTCTGCTTGAAACATTTGACTTAAAAAGAATCGTGACCCCCAACTGTGGAATGAAGGGATTAGTTTCTTTCATCATCACAATCACATTCATTTCTTTATCAGAAGCCCGTTATTACGGCAGTGTCATTACAATAGTGAATAGATTAAGTATCGCAGTGTGTCATAATAATTAAATAATCTTGGCGCTCTTTGCCATTCCATAGAATATTCCATTCGGTTTTTGAAGGAGATTATCGGGAGAATCGTACTCAGCCACTCGTCCATCGTCCATTACCATGATCCTGCAATTTTTTTCTCAAATTTCCAAACCCAATCAAATATTCTGAGAAATCGATTCGACACTGGTGGATTAACATCAATCGATGTGAATTGCCCGAGTTTAGATAAAAGAAGTCTCGAAGCATACTTGTCATAGTCCATGATGGTGTTCAATCGATGAGCGATTGTAATCACTGTAGAGTTGACGAATACGTCGCGAATTGTTTTCTGAAAAGCGTATACAAATTTTTTTGGGAAGAAACCATGCTCAACTACTGAACAACTGACGATGTCATGAAAGGGGAACGAGCCCGAATAACTACCTGAATAAGTGCATCCGTCACTGTATCGACAGCGGCCGTGGCTTCATCGAGAATGAGCACTTGCGATCTCCTCAGAATCGCTCGAGCAAGGCAAACCAATTGACGTTGTCCCACACTGAAAGGAGATGGGATGATCAATGGAAGGGTAGAGGGAGATGGAGTCATGGGGTCTATCCGCTTTCAGTCTTTCTGCCCCCGCTCTTTCCCACGCTTCAAAGAGAGGAAGATTTACCATGAGAAGATCAGATGATGAGATGGAAACAAAAGTGTCTAATTGTAAGTACTCTCTTCACACCAACAGTTATCGCAACAACTCCCGAGAAGATGTTCATCTACATTTTGTTGTCAAAGAAGCCCTGGATACAGCTATCTATGACACTCTCAAATAAGTACTGTATTGATAGTGCAGTATGGTAGAGATCAAAGACCACCGACACCCTCGACAATTCGCTCATCTTCTTTGGTGGGTAAAAAGTGACTTTGTGCTCTCCTTATCCCTGCTTCCAGATGGATGGAAGAAAGCTGATCCTCGCTGGTTCCCACGTGAAATGCCTTCTTTTCGGCCAAAAGAGGAAGAGCTTCCTCCACCTTTTCACTCCTTCTTTCTCCTCTCATGATCCGTCCCGAATTGCCGTGTCTCGTCTGTGGAGATCGATCCAGTGGTATATCTACCGTACCCCTCCCTCTCATTCTACCGTAATCTACAGGTCGTCACTACGGTGTGCAATCGTGCGATGGTTGTAGGGGATTCTTCAAGCGATCAGTCAGGAGAAATCTACAGTACACTTGCAAGGATGGAGACAGGTGATTATCGATTGATAGTTGATCAATAATTGGATTCTCTTCAGTTGCATCGTTGATGTTATCCGTCGGAATCAATGCCAATCCTGTCGACTCAAGAAGTGTTTCCTCGTAAGACATCACAATTTCTACTTTTCTTTTTTTTTGAACCCAATTATTATTTGTTTTGCTCCAGGTAAACATGAATAAACATGCAGTTCAACACGAAAGGACTCCTCCTAAACAATCAGAAAGTAGTAAGAAGAGTTCACTAGAGAGGTAATAAACTGATTCGCAAGAAGAAGAAGAAGAGAAGAATTCAGACTGGCCCTATCCCTGTCTTCCCTCGATTCATCTGCCACCTCTCCATCTCTATCTCCCCTTCGACTGCCATTGCCCGAGTAGGAATCACTTCTTCAACATTATAAAATGTTCCCCTTTAGATCCACCTTATCTTGGTCAATGTTCCTATCATCATCCATTGGCTGGTGTTCGATGCTTCCGCCTACGTCCCAGTTGTCAACAGCAGACAAGAAAGTTTGTTGTCGATACGACTTCGAACTTTACTGACTCTGTTCTATCTAGATCCTCTTCGAAAATTCCTGGCATACTCTCTTCATCAACAGCACCTTTACTCACTTTGGATTCGCTACTCTAATGAATAATCTCGAAGGTAAGAAAGCAAAAGTAGTTTTAATCAGACAGTTCGTTCAGTAAAAGACTCCGCATCAGTTGCTCTCGAGAAGATCAAAATGGTCTGTTCGTTCATGGAGGAACTCAAATTGAACACGCTCGAGCAATGGTACAGTAACCCTTCCCATCACATTCTATACCGTACCCCTCAGGTGCATCAACATCATCCTACTGTACCGCCCGGAGGACTCGAGATTCGCTGATTCCTCGCTCATCAGGAATATTCAGGTAAGCTATCTATCTCATACTCAGTAGACCACTTTCCCCGTATCTAGATATGAAACTAGAAAAGTGCTCAAAACTACCGGTAATTGCTATCCTTGTCCACAAGATCCAAACCATTTCCAATCCATTTTCTTCAATCCATCTCGTCGTCTTCTTCAGATGCAATCAGCTCTTCTCCTGGCCGAATGTCAAGATTCCTCATCCGATCTCACGCGTGCTCGAGGTGTTTCCGTCTCCCTCATCCTTCCTTCCCTCGCTCAAATCTCCCAAGACGACGTCAGATCAGTCTTCTTCCCCGACAAAACCCTTGCCGACATGGCGAAACTGTGCCGGGATGCCCTGTGACCCACCGTACTCCCTACCGTATACCTGATATTCTCTCCTCCCTCCTCGATAGAGTGCATCAACTGCCCGGGCAGTCGCTCCACGAACTCCTCGAGATGCGCGTATCTCAATAAATAAATAACTTTTAATTATTAAAATAAGTCTCCATAAATTCAATTGTTCCGAATGTGCAATAGAATAATGCGCGATCAGAATAATGATTTATTTATAAATAACTTACTTGAGCGCAGCCCAACACTCCTCATCAGTGTACAATCCCGTAGGATCAACGTTGAATCGGAGAGTTCCCGAGAAGAGAACCGGCTCCTGCAAGGATTACCTGATGATGAACGGCGCCCATCCAGACTATTTTAATCGTGGTATTGTTGAACGGAATGCATACTTCAGATAAGATCCTCATTGTCGCCTAATTTGTCATGCCTTTTCCACTTTCTAATTTAAAGTCTTGTTTCTTCACTAACCTGTGGGATAATACTCAGTTTCTCTCTCAGATCGTGTAGTCCAATAGTTGTAATATCAACATCATCAATAGTGATCGTTCCATTCGCAGGTTCAATAATGCGGAATAGCGCCAGAGTGAGCGAACTCTTCCCTCAAATTAACGGATTCTTCAAATCTTCTTTCATCTCTTTTATTCGGTAATAGAGTTATTTTTAAAGCAAGGTAAATGATTCTTCATCCTTTCATCAATATCTAGATAGGGCTGTCCAATTTTTACTGAATTCAGCGAAAATGAAAATCGGAATTCTTCATTCCCTTCGACTCACCGGCTCCGGTTCTTCCCACGACTCCCACTTTCTCTCCCGGTTCCATCTTGCAATCGATGCCCTTGATGACCAGTTCGAGACCGGGTCGATATCTCGTTTCATAATTCTTGAAGTGAACGGCGCCATTGCCCGGCCATCCCTGCTTAGGACGACGATGAGGTTGACGCCAGTCGGCCTACAATTATTTGTTTTATTTATTGGAAATAAATATAATAAAAAGGAGAAAAGTGCCAAATTCGACTTGATACAAGTGCCTCACCTCAGCTTGATCCTCTGAATACTCCTTGACTCTCTCGACGGAGACAATAGAAGTCTCCAATTCAGACAGACGAGTCATCAAGAGGTTCATCATGAAGGAAACCTACAAAGAAGGCTGCTATTTCTCATCTGCATGTTACTGAACTTTTACACACAAGAAAATATAAAAAATCGCACATTCAAACTGTAGGATACTGATAGACCGATGACTCCTGCTGTTGATGACTCCATGGCCTTGGAGGCTACGGCCAACAAAGACGTTACCAGAATAATACCGTTTCCGAGAGTCTCGAGTCTGGAAGGAACAATAAAGCGAACCGTAGGAATATAGATAGTATCTACTCACCTCACTCCTAGCCATCTCGCAGCGATACCGTAAAACCACGAGCATCGCATGAATGTGTCTACCTGAATACATCGATTTCAATATTTAGCTTGTTCGTAATTCGAGCCATGGCGATGAAATAGATACTAAGTTCTTCATACTAGTATTTTGAAGCTATTAGGTTGGTCCATAAGTTTCTGAGGTTTTCTTTTGCTTCAGTATCGGCTAATCAGCCTCGCCTGCCCAAAAATTTTTCATGGCAATTTTTAAGAGGATAGTTGGTCATCACAATCGTCAAATTGAATTGGATCTATGTTGCTTAGTTTGCGAGAGGAAAAAAATAAAGTAGAGAGCATGCGATAAATTGCAATTATTCCGGCTTTGACGGGTTATGTGAATCAATTGATCCCATGAATACTTGTTATCCCCTAGCTTTGCCGTTCAAAACAGCAATAGTTGATGGATGCCTGACTCGGATGAACACTTGATATCCCGTTTTCAAAGTGCCTAGAAGGCAGGGGGTTACATGAACCAGCAAAAACTCCGTCCAAATTTAGCAGTATAAGTTCAAAAATTCATTTCTCCAGAAATAGACATGGGCTCTCCGTCTCAATAATATTGTTTACTAATCAACATGAGTGCTCACCTCTCCCATACTATGTGATCTCTAGCTCCATGGATAGGAAAATTAATCGATGATTTCTGATTTCCACAAGATTCTGAGAGCCATAACAAATGGAAAGTTTCGAATATTTTTTTGGCCGAACGTCACTAACCCATCGGTCGATTTTTAATTTAATCCTTTTTAATGCTGCTTTGAATCACTGAAGTTATTTTGGAATTAACTTTGTCCTTTGAAAAGTTATACATTTTTCAAAACTGTGCACTTTCATCGACTCCGCCCCCTTTGATTTTTCATAGTTCCTCTCTACGCAGTGATATTCATGTGTTCTCATGCGCGTCAGATAGCGCATCCACGTACCCATAAACTACAGAAAAGCATTTACTGATTGATCAAACAAGAAGGAAGTGAGAGGTCAAAACGTTGACCTAAGAAAAACCTCAGAAACTTATGGACCAACCTGATATAAAAATGGAAAGAGAAAAATCAAAATGCTGAGGATCGTGATCTCCTTATCTACCTTGCTTCTGCTTGAAAGAATGAACTTCTCGGACCATCCGAACGCACGGATTGTTGAGACTCCCTCAAATTTACTTGTAATTTTCCTAGCTGTTTCTCGATTTTTGTTAATCAGTCTCTCTTGAGGTCGAACCTGAATTGTCTCTCCAAAATGCGAATAGATGGGCGATCGATTGACCGATGACAATCTCTGCAGTTGACGCGCAGAGGATATGTAATATCTCTGAGAGAGGAAGAATTGATCTTTGATCTCTGGAGTTCCTCACCAGAATGAGAATGTAGATGACGATCATGGGAATACCGAAGGCGATGAAGATCGGCTCGGAGATTGAGATGATCAGGAAGGTCTGAGATTTACAAAATAAATTATATTCTTTGAAAAGTGAGCAGATATTTCTAGTGAATGAAAGATAATGGAAGTCAAAAGTAGGCAGGTGACATCAAAAATCTAAAAAGCGCCCATTGCATGATCTAAATAAATACCCCCGGCCCCGTCCCAAATGATGATTACTTCTGCATGTCTATGTAGGAAAAATAACTAAACGAGTGGAATTCACCTGCATCAAATTGAATATTCCGATACAGCAGAAGCGGACGTTCTGACCAAGGCGAAGATCGATTGTTTCCATGTCCTGAAAATTTGTTTATTTCCGCATTCATTTTCCTTCCTTTGTTTACCTTTCCGATTCTGTTCAGAATTCTTCCCAGTGGAGTAACGTCGAAGAATGCGAGAGGGCTTCTGAATGAAGATCGTGCTTTATCAACTTTTGTCGGATGCTGGAAGCGTCGAAAAAGAGTGCTAGAAACCTGGGCTGTGCAAGAAATTTTCGTACTCTTGTTTCGCAGTGCTATCTCGCCGGTCAGAGAAACCGAGAAAGAACAGTGAAACGATAGATCGAAAAAATATTTGACATAGCTCAACTATCTATGTACGTACCTGAATATATTGTGAAGGAGTGGTCGATGAAGATTGATCGATGCATTCGTCATTCCGTAGATAATCGCCGTTGATCCGAAGAAGAGGAAGACCGCTAAAGGATTGCAGTTATTTTTAATTCTAATTCATTCTCCTCATCGTATGAATGTACAACTCACTTTCGAGAATGCCCACAATGGCATAGACAATGAGTCGAATGGAGAGGGGCATTGCATCAGAAGGATCAGCGCCGATGATGTTGTCGTTCGACCTGCACAGTTCACTTACAAATATGGGAAATTGTCTCTTCGTCTGAGTATTTTTAAATATATATTATTTTACAAAATATAGATACGTCATTTTAAATATTTCTTTTCGTTGAAATGTAAGTTCTTACCAAGCAGTGACCCAGAATGCTCGTGACATCTGGAAGATGGACGACAACGTCCAGAAGGCAATGAAGGGAATGAACGTCGACCAGATTCCCATGGAACGAATATAATCGAAGTAGACCGAGGCTTTCACCTGAAATGCTTTTATGGATTTTGTTCTGACAAGGAGTCACTTCAGTGACTTTAAAACTATCTAGATAGACTCAAGAGACAATTTCATTGCACAGATATATTTATATGGTGGAATACACCCCCCATGAGGATTTCCGCCCATCCTAATCTAATAATTGCATGAAATGATAAAATGATTGATTGATTTGTCTGTTCTGCCTTTCACAATCGACCCTTCAGTGTCTTCATCCCCTCCACTCACATGTCCTGTAGCCATGGCTTCCTTGGCGATCAACTGTCCCTTGTCCTCCTTCTCCGGTTCGGGCAGTGGCATGCCCGTCACACTCTGAATAGATCTTTCATCTCTGAACTGATCTTTGATCTTTGATCTCTGTCTCCTTCCCCTTTCCTTACCAATTTCTTTCCTTGCTGGCTGATCTTTCTGGATACGACGCTCAGTTTCGACTTTCTCGATGCTCTTGATACGGCGGAGAGGGAATCATCGAATTGATCACCGTCTTCGTCATCAGCCGAATCGTGCTCGTCACTGGAGAAAGTGGCGTAATTAGGAAGATGAGCCCTTCTCTGTTTTTTTGCCTCATTCGAGTAGGTATTACCTCCCTATCATTCCCTACTCCCTTCACATTTCCAGCTAGCTGGCAGCTGGTTCCAAAAAAAGGCCTAAAACGATTAGTCTGAGTAAGAATAGTTGGCAATTCTGAAAACTATTGAATGACAATCTCACCTCCTCTCAGTGGACGGCGTCATGTCCTCCTTCCGCTGCACTTGCTGTAACAAAATTTCATTTTCACCTTTTATTTCAAACTGATTTTCAGGCGGTCAATAAACTGCTTCATGCTGAATCCCCAACGGTGCTACCTGGCTGCTTCCTCTGGTGTGCGCCCCCAACTTGGATCCAAGCAAAAAGGGGTTTCCAACTTGGATCCAAGTACAGTACACAGGCCTCGGGTTTCCAACTTGGATCCAAGCAGGAATCCAACTTGGATCCAAGTATTTCTTGCCCCGTCGCGTGTAGCACTCACCTAGCCTATAAGGTCCATTTTTGCAGCTCTGTTTTGACTGTCTTCGGGTACGAGTGCGTTTGACTGTCTACGGTCCCCAGTAGGACCGTATTTTGGATGTGACCGGCCCGACATGGTCTAACCGTGCGGGGCCTTTGGTTACAGTATGAGATTACTGTATCTCATATTATCAATCAATAAAAAAGAAGGCTACCGTAAACCCTTTCCAAGTTGGATCCAAGCAGATTTCCAAGTTGGAGCCAAGCAAAAATCCAAGTTGCCCCCAGGCCTGGTCGCAACTCGGAAATTTGCTTGGACCTAACTTGGATTCGCACACCAGAGTCACTCATCACTTCCATACCTCAACCTCCTTCAACATGTGTGACACACTCTCATCTTCCACGAGCACTTCGAATCTGTCCACGTGAGAGATCGATCCATCTGGAAATATCGATTGTCCCCTATCAAATATCGATCCATACCCTGCATGATGACGACCTTGTCAGTGTCCTTGAGGAAAGTGAGACCGTGAGTGACTAACAGTCTGCAATTTATCCATTTTTAAAATAAATTTCTTCGACTGCAAATTCGAAAGAGGTTAAACAACACAAACCTGGTCTTCTTGCGAAGGATACCATTCGGCCCGATGACTCTGCAATACATTATTGTTGTTTATCGCGATAAGAAAGATCAAAGATCAAACCCACTTGTCGAAGATGTGTCTGGCAACGTGCGCATCAACTGCAGATAGAGGATCGTCAAGAAGATAGACATCTCGGTCCTGAAGTGAAATCAAAGATCACGAAAGGAGAAAGATCAAAGATCACCTGGTAGCAAGCTCTGGCCAGTGCGACACGCGACTTCTGTCCTCCAGAGAGGTTGATTCCCTGACAAGATTAGCGTTTTATGGAGATCATAGATCATTCGGTTACGGTACCTTCTCTCCGATTTCCGTTCGGTCCCCATCAGCCAGCAGGATGAAGTCTTGTCGTAGCGCGCAGGCCTAAACCTCTTACTTCTCGCCAAACCCCCTGCCGTTGACCTACCTCCACGATTTCATTGTACTTGCCAGAATCGAAGTCCATTCCCATCAGAATATTATCTCGCACGGTCGCATTTTGTATCCACGGCTGCTGAGGCATGTAGGCTACCGTACCCCGAGTACCGATGTAGCCTCTCAACTTGCGCATCTCGCCTGGAAATCGAGGGTTACGGTAGGCAAATCAATCGATTACTGCTCTTTCCTTGCTCTCTAGCATCTCTGATTGAAATGAGAGGGTCAATCGATAATCGTTATACCGAGGAGGGCTGATAGGAGGGAACTCTTGGCCGAGCCGACTCTTCCTACGACAGCAAGCAGCTGACCGCGAGTGGCGTCCATGTTGATTCCTGTGGGGAAAAGGGGTAATCGATAATCAGGGACTACAGTATACCCTCAAGCGTCGGAGGAATCTCGTCTCCCCACGAGAAGATTCCCTCCTGGGCGTCGACCACCTTCACGTCATCTGAATGGTCGATTGATCTTTGGTCTTTTGATTTCTTCTAACCGTCATCGAGCATTTCCAATCTGTCGATGTCTTCGGGTCTCAATTCATCGGCCACCAGAAATTCCTTGAGACGCTGATTGGAGACTACTGCCTGAATAGATAAGGGCGTTTCATTGAACGTTTGATAATGGTATTTCATAGAAATGAACAACATCCGTGGACAAACTTAATGACGGAATAAATAAACAATGAATGAATGAAGAGGGTAAAGACATACCTGTACAGTCTGGTTGATCAACTCAGCAGCCATCATCAGAGGACCACGCAGTTGGTTAAATAGTGTCAGAGAGACGAAGGCAACCTAAAATGAGAAAATAAAATGGGCCAAAAGAGATAGCAGCGAGTGGTTTCGATCCACCGACCTCTGGGTTATGGGCCCAGCACGCTTCCACTGCGCCACGCTGCTGACACAACCTCTCTCCCTCACTCTCACTGACCCCCTAACACTTGTTTTCTACCTTGGTCACACATGACGAAATCAAGGAAAAGGTACCTGCGGGGCTAGAACGTTCTTGGGATCGCTCAAAGTGTACGTTGCGAAGGTTACGAGGGCAACCTAGAATTAAATTTTCCTTTTTAACCAATAACTTCTCAACTTACGGCAAAAGGTGCGGTAACATTGAGCACATCCAGTCCAGATCGCAAGATTCCCGACTTGCGAATGAGATCCATCTCGGCATTACTCAACTCCATCAATATTTTCCATTTACGAACAACAAAATTACAAACCGAATATCGTCAATGGTCTTCTCCATTGCAGGCTCCCATCCATAAAGCTTGATGACCTTTAAAAACATTGTCTTGGTGACATATCATTACAATGGTAATTTCATGGTAATTAGACATTTTCATAATACCTTGGATAAAGTGATATTTTTTAGGCTCTCGTACCTTGATTCCGGAGAGGACTTCGTTGCACATTTTGATCCTCTCGTCCTTCAACTCCATCATTCTCATCTGGAATGGGGGAGGATGAGCTGTGAGTCAGAGATCAAGAATGAGTACCTGCCATCCTTTGATCTTCTTGGACACGACGATATTGAGTGGGATGAGAGAGAGCATAACGAGCACTCCCATGAAGGCTGCCCAACCGAGCTTCTGGTACAGCATGAAGAGTGTAAGCGAAATCTGAATGCGTTTTATCCACTAGAGTAAAGGACTAAAAACTTGGCATGAATTTATGTATGATGAGTTTCCGTCGCATTTTTTTATAACCTCCAAATGTGTAATAGATAGTGACTATTGAGAGGGAAGAGTAAATACCGTACCTGAAAGGGACTGCTCCAGTACATTTGCAGTTGAGGCACGAGCATCTTGAATCTGCAAAAGGAGATCAAAGTTCAGAGATAAAAGATCATTCGTACCTCTCAACGTCGATGGCCATCAGATTCACGATTTCTCCTGCCGTCTTCTCGCGACGAGCGTGCGACGACAGTTTGAGCGTCTGCAACGATCTCTTTCTTTCATGAGATATTGATGTCGCCGTATTTTTTCATATCGTTCACTTTGTTGACGTGAAGCTTTGACAAAGTGCAAATATTGATAACATTGTGAATTGTTAATCGATAAGAGCAAATAGATAGATAACTGTGAATGATCTCACCTTCTCGTAGACAATGGCAGTCAGCAGGGTCTGCACCTTCGAACCGACTACGAGCGCTTGCATGAAAAATTCGTTCACGAGGAAGGTCTGGAATAAAAAGATTATCTTTCATCTCTGTTCTTCCCAACCTTCAACTGTGCAGCAGCGAAGAGTCCCGCCACATAGAGCAATCCGATCTGCCAGGCTACGGTAGGATCTTCCGTGTAGGAGATGAGAAGACTGATGGGTACGGTAGGTTATGGTACGGTATTGATTGACTCACTCAAGGAATATTGGATTGGCGAAGAGAAGAAGATCGGAGATGAATTTAAGCGAATTCTGAGTCATGAGCTCCCATTTGAATGTAGCCAGTAGACAGTACATCAGAGATGGAAGAGGAGGCTCGTCTGAATGAATAAGAATAACACATCAGCTAGGGCTTCATTATGATAAATCCGACTCTTTATTGTTTCCACACGATTCTATCTACGTCTTGACCCTCTGCTATTTTTCCCGGCGGGATCCTCCCAGAAAATTTCCCAGTGTTGAAGGAAATCAGTGGAAACGGCGAAATTTTGTGACCCCACAGTATACATTATCTGAACTAACCGTCCTTCTTCTTTTTAGCCTTCTTTGCATCTCCATTGTTCGTTCCTCCATAACCTCTTCCTCCTCCCGATTCGAGTAACGGCGTCGCTGCTTCTCTCGTAGACTTCTTCCTCTGGACAACGGCCTTTCTCTTGAACTCCTCCGTATCCTTCTGGTACTCTGAGTTGTTCTTCTCAATCAACTTCTCTTAGATTTTACTTACTAATAAGTTCCTTATCCCAGATTGGGTACCATCTCTTCACCACTTCTTCCGAAGTCAGATCGGGCTTGAGCTCGAAGAGATCGTCAACCTGAATCATTTTATGATCATTGGCCCTTCACACTTTCAAACCTCCAGCAACTTGCTGTTTCCCTTCGTGATCAGACTTCCGAACCAATAGAGAATCTGCTGATTCAAGAATGATGCTTTCATCTCGGGACAATTGGGATAGTCATCCTGAACGGAACAATTATCGATTGCATATCGATTGATTGATGTAGGTCGCTCACGTAAGCTTCATCAGCAAAGATGGTGAGCGGATCAGAGAAGCAATGTAGAATAAATTGAATGATCACTAGAGGATACCAGACGAGGTAAGCAATGTATCGGAAGAAATCCGTTTGGTCAACTAGCTGAAATCAATATGGTATCTAGGAATATTTTCTGGCGAGAGTCTCTATATTCGAAGTTGAGTTAGATGGCTTGGAAAATGTTTTTTTTTTAAAAAGCTCACCGAACTATCGGATCCGATACGAATCCAGGAATAGAACTCGGGCCCTCCGCATACAACCATGATCAACCAAGTATTGAAGAGAATTCCCGATGATCGAATGCCACTTCTTCGACAGCCATTAGCCGCCAGCATTATTACTGCCTGAGATTGAGTATTGATCGTATCAACTTCGGATGCGGATGCATCTTGTGGGTTCCCTCTATTTTATGGAATAAGTTCCCGGTTTTACGTCTGTCTTGGAACTGAAGTATTGAACCCTTACGAGAGTGATCATTTGCACAGCAGGCGATACGAACTCCACTTGTGGCACTGTATCTCCCTCAATGAATCTCTCCCAAAGGGCTAGAAGAACGAGGAAAGTCTTGTCACACAGTAGAACAACCGCTATCAACTGAAGGGAAGAGAGATCAAAGATCAAAGATCAATCAGGGGAAGACACACCCATTTCATGCTCATTATAGTGGTCCAGGGAAGGACGGGATTGGCGCCTCGATTGATTTTGATTTGAATGAGAAGAGGAATGTACAGCAACCAGAAGAACCCTACGGGAATTCCCACAAGCACTGTAATATTTTAAAAATATAAGTTTTCACTAAATGATGAATTGCCTGTATGCTGGAAGCATTGAGTGATTGTTGGTAGTCCAGCTGTGAGTTCGGATCCGGAAGAATTGTAGAGGGGCCGAAACTCATCCTACAATAGAGTTCGAAATACGGGTAATCGTCTGATCATTGCAAGTGCTCTGTCATCGGTCAGAGTCACAGGTGCGAGTGTGAGGAATGAAGAGATTATTGGCCATTACAATTGATTTGGACGGCTCATTTTCGCCGGAACTAATTACTCACCCATAGTGGATCTCCACAGAATGGAGGTGGTTCGTCCACGTCGTTTATATCACCCATCTGGAAGAGATCAAAGATCACGTACGGAATCGATTGGGGTTGTGTGCAAAATTGAGAAATGATGGAGAGAGAGAAGGAGGGGAGGGAAAGGACGAGTGGACGTGTGAGTGGAGGAGATAAGAAGGAGAAGAAGGCTGATCAATGAAGGAAGGGAAGAGGGACTGTGATGATGGAAGAAGGATTGTGTAGTTGAGACAAGAGAGACACAACAAACGGACTGAGTGTGAGGAAGAATGGAGGAATGATAGGGAGAAATGAACTGAGAATAGGTCATTGATAAGGAGGGATTAGAGAAGAGATTCTAGGCAGAAAATGAGACAGTGTGCTGTTCTGAGGAAGAATTCATGATAGGGTCGAGTATCAAGATTATCAAAAAATTGACTGTGAGACATAGGAACGGATACTAGAATCGAACATCCCGACAACTGCAAACAAGTGACCAAATAGGAACGATTCTGTGTATGGTTTGACACCTCGGAAGGTCAAAACAAACCCCCTATCATGCAGTTTCGTAGTCAGAGTGCCATTTCATTACAAAGGACACGGAAATAACACAATTATGAATGTAAATGAGTCTTGTGAGCGGAAATAGAGACTAGACTGCGATAAGACGAGTGGAGATAAGATACCATGGGCAGACATAGATCAAGTTCACTTTTGAGAGAGGGCAGGAGATGTTTTTACTTGACCATTCCATTTCAAGTGTTGCCGATCTCTCAATCACTCTGCAACAGTATAGATACATGGGGAGAGAGTAGAGGGATGGATGGAAGGGAAGGGAAGGGGAGAGATGGAGGGATGGTCTTATCAATGGTAGACGATAGTTGAATCCACCTTGAGACGTGCGACGATTGCTATAGTTCACACCATCAATTTGATGCGCACGTGCAAATATCAATAAATTTTAAGGACTTCAAGCTTCCATTTCACCGATGACAAATGAAGAAGATGTCTATTATGTTTCTATCTGAATGAAGATTATTGTTCATCGTTTGTCTAACTCGATTGATAACCGTTCGAAACCTTTATCCATGAATACAAAATAAAGGACATAATTTACAGGGTCGAAATAAGTATATTATGAAAAGATTATTGAGATCATGATGAGAGTGGGTGCAGTGCTGAGGAAGATTACGGTATTAGATTACGGTAGATGAAGGATGCAATCAATAATCGTGTGCTTGCTGCCAATCGATATGGGGAGATGGGGGTACTGTAGGGACAAATAGGGGAAAACGGATGCCTAATTTCGATGAGGGAAGAGAAGGGGAAGGGGAAGGGATCATGCAGTTAGTGTGTGAATAAGTACATACTTCCATGCTGGATTAGATTGTTGTGTCATTACAGACCTGCAATGGAAAGGGGTAGAAGTCGAAATACGGACAATCGTTTCTTCATCTCACGTGATCTCTCCTCGGTAAGCGAGGCGAGAGAGTGTGTGAAATGGAGAGACGATTAACCGCATTTCGGGAGAATGTAGGGAAGGGAAGATAATTAGGTAGATGACGAACTCATATCCATGGTGAGTGCCTGCACTATCCATGGATCTGCCTTGGAACCCTCCTTGAATTCTTCCCGAGTCAATTGGCCATCCAGATTCTGAAAGATCAAAGATCACGAACGGTGTTATCTACCTGTTCGTGCCAAACACGCACACAGCCAGATACTATGTCATTTCCCAGAGACGGTCTCTCATAAATACCATTCATCACGGAAATCTCTCTTAGAGTTCGAAATTCGATTCTTCATTTTTCATGTTCTATTACCGGTCCGCGTTGCGGCCAGACCAAATAGGCTCGTACCTTGGGCACTTATGGCTTATTTAGCCCATCCTTTTCTCGCAGAGTATCATCTCCCTATCATTACCCCATACCATTCAGAGCAGTGATTGTCCAGACCAAAAGAGACGTTCAGTACCTTGTCCATATTGGAGAATATCTTCTCAACTCTCTTCTGTGGAGTGTCCTCATCCTTCGGCAACTCGAGCATATTCCCGATCATCGAATAGATTGCGTCCACGATATTTGCCATTTCCTCCTGAAATAGATGTAGAATTTAGCTATTGGAGATGTCATGATAAAGACCGGAAAGAATAATTGCGCTATCAAATTATGGATTCCTAGTTGTGAAGCTCTCCTTCACTAAAACTCAATGTATACTGAAGTTTCTCGGTAACTAGGCACTAAAGTAGCCCTTATCACATACAACTCAATCAATCACTACAGTTCTGACTGTAGGGCACAGGTCCTTATCGAATGACGTCGCTCAAAGGAAGTGAACCACCCAGTGGAGATAAGCTCCGGTGCTTTCATTTGCTTCATCAATCTCGTTCAAATATGGAGGATCAGGGTATAAAATAAGTATCGGAAAGAGTAACCTTAGTGATGAATCCGTCTTTGTCAACGTCGTATAGCGAGAAGGCCCCTGCAATGGAAAGATCAAAGATCAATCGGATAATTTCAACCCACAGTCCAGTTTTTCGTCGAGATTTCCGCGGGAAGTGATCGACAGAGCAGCGATGAACTCTTTGAATGAGATGTGACCGTCCTGATATTGAGGATTGTATAATTTAATTCCATATAAAATGACATGTAGTAAGAGACTACGGATCAATTCATCATAAAAATCGAGTGAATACAGGAGATAAGCCTGTAAAGTCGCATAAATCCAAGCAATTTCACAGCTGATTATGCCCAAAACGGTCTCGGAACTGCTCAGATAAAGGAGAAAACAGGCTCTTACTTGATTATCATCGAAGACATTGAAGACGAATGAAGCAAACTTGGACGGATCTCCATTGGGGAAGAACTGAAATGAGGAATTGGGAAGGATTCACATTTAGAGGCACGAAGAGACAGATTCTTCATTTTTCCTATTCAAATTGCGAATGAACTCACCTGTTTGTAGATATTCTGGAATTCGTCCATCTTCAATTCTCCCGTTGGGCAATCTCGAACGAAGTCTTTGTACCACTTCTTCAGCTCCTTTCGAGAGACTGCAATTGGAATAATTCCATATTTTATTTCAGATCACGTGTATCAATTCATCGACAAAATCGTCGGTCCCTCCGCTTCCATTTCCTAATCATCGCTTATTTTCTTGTCTATTACAGTACCCCAAACGGAATAAATATTGTAGATAAAGAATGGTTGTGCATCCAAATTTATGAAATAGCCATCGGCGTTTCATTTTATCACTCACTACGAGAGTACCTCGAGAAAGATTCAATGACACTTATTTTTGTAAATCCAGATTCACAGATTTGAATCCAAGAAAAAAACAATATTCTTACAGTAAGTCTTCGTCTCCAGTTCATCCATTTCTTCCTTCGTTAATTTCTTGCTGGCCTTTTTCCGCTTCTCTTCAACGGATTTACCGTTACAGTTTCCCATTCCACTGAATCCTACAACGAAATTCTGATTGCGGTAGCCCCATTAAAGCGATATCGAATAGAGAATTACAGTACTCGCAGTTACGCTCCAGAACATGGTTGAAGGAGGAAGGGCTGGCAAGGGTGGACGAAGGAGTGAGATGAATGATCAAGAGGAGAAGACTCCAATAAAGAGAAGGGAGAAGGGGTGAGATAACGACCAAAACAGCTGTAGTGGTAGGAAGGAGTTTCGAAGTGATTAGAGAAGGAGGAAAGAGAAGAGGAAGGGAAGAGAGATGAGAGATGAAGATGGCACGAGAATAGGGGAATGATGACTGCATAAAGTGCGAAATGAGGCACAATGAAAGAGGGGAATGGGGGGAGAAGAAGGGGGAAGGAGGAGACGGACCAATTGAATGAGCTTCATGATACTAAAGAGAGGAGTAGTTATTGAAACTAAGAGAGAGATGAGGGAAGGGTGGCGAGGCATTAGAGAGGGAGGATGGAGGGAGAAGATTAATTGATGGATGGTGATGGGAAGAGAAGAAGCGATTGAGAGAATGAAGAGGAGGGAAGGGCAGCGATATCAATTAGAACATCACACGTTTTTCAACTATATCGTGCAAATTGGATATATTGTGAGACTTCGCATGGCAAACAACTCGAATCTCTCTAGAGATATGAGTGAGGGAGGGAGTATCATTATGAAAAGAGGGAGGGAAGGGGAGGAGGGGATGGAGATAGGGGGGGGGGGGGGACGAGCAACTTGATTGATGAGAACACACTTGATCTCGTCTAGTAACCAACTTAACGAATTTTTATCGATCTCTTATCGATAAAAGGTCTATTATAGATATTCGTTTTTTTTTAAAAAGGTAAGAGTGTATCCACGTCAAGCGATTTTACAGTCGTAAGACAACGCTCGATAGATAAAAGCGCTAGATAGATAAAAGGAGGGATGTATTCCAAGATTAGTCCATAAAATCCCACCGATAATGGAATGGGCTTGCCGTGGGAGTGAGGAGACTAAGTATGTGCGAACCCCATTCGAATCGGAAGAGGGCACGTTGATTACGAAGTGAGACGTCGAATGGGGGAGGAGGAGGAAGGGCATTAATAGAGATTTACATGCGTAATCGACACCGGTCTCTCACAAAGTTCTGTGAGAGAGAGGGAGTAGGAGGGGATGTCCCCTCCTCCTAATCTAATTGAAATAATGGAATGAAAAGGACGAGATGAAAATGACGGGGCGGAAGAAGGAGGAAGGGAGGGAGGGGAAGGAACAGGAGGGGAATGAAGATGGAACTCGATGGAAGACGAAGCACAAGTGTTTTCGTCTCCCTCTCGACAGGCAGGACTTTCTCCTCCAGTCGTAAACGGAGTGAGAAGGCATGAGAAGAGAAGGTGGGATTATTAGATACTTGTATCTAAATGGTGTGAATCGAAGCGGCAATGGGGCGTATTCCACCCCATTTTCTCCTCTTCTAAGGCTTCGTCATTCCTACGTATCCTACGTAGATTGTCTGAGAAACAGCGCCTCATTATCTGAAAGGACGACTGCGAAATCTCTAGCCTATTTTCGAGAGGGGCAAACATGGGAGCGTCTGAAGACGGTCCAAGAGTTCGAATATGAGCCCCAATCTCAATGGTATTGACGGACTGGGCGAAAATACGAAGTCTATTGAATTCGAGACTGAATCGGTCCCATCTAAGACGCGAAGATTCCACTCAGATAAATGAATTGAACGGTAAACAAGGGATTTGGCGCTTGACGATCAAAAAGTGAATCTGTGATGGCGGGAAAAGTGATGGGAAGAAGAAGGAATGAATTGGTGAGAGAGGGGGAAGCTGCATGATTTTGCTTCCGCTGTAAAGTTCGAATGGCCATTCACTTTTTGCCAGTAAGCACAATTCCAGTAATGAGAAGCGAATGTGAAGGAGAGGCAGTGGTTTGAAGATATCTGAGGAAAGGTTTCGACGAGAGGAAAAGACATCTCCATTTACATGCTCTCTCCTTCTCATTTTTGATACGTCGAGTAAAGACATCTGAAAGTGAGAGATGTATGCGACAGATGCAACAGAGAAGAGAGAGAGAAAGCTAATGAGTAATGGACTAATAATGCCCCCTTTCTCCCTTTCCCTTCCTTCTCTTACTTCTTTCGATCTAGCTACAATTTCAATGGAGATAATGCACTTTCCGATGAAAATTGGTATTGAATAATTTGTATTCGTCTACTTCCCTATGATACTTGAGTTTATCTGAAGGCTCTAGATCGGGTGAGAACCGTTCGATGAGAATTTGAGGGATGTAGGATTTTATCACAATCCAAAAATAAAATTTATCATTTTGGATCCGAGTATCATCCGAATTTGCTCGTCCAACTTGGTGCGTAACATAATACAGTTTATGAGCTGAATAAAAAAAGAAAATCTCGGGTTGAAAAAAAGAAGTAGCATCGATCAGAGCAGGTACTTAGTCAAAAAGAGACGACAACACGCACAACTATCAATCTCTTTAGGACTCGATTTGGGAGAAGGATCCCCACCCCCCCCCCCCCCCCCGAGGGATTCCCCCCTTCCCTTCCACCCCCTTCACTCACGATGGATGGAGGGATGAACGGTGACGAGTTTCTACTCCGATTCGACGATTGAAACACACGCCAATTTTATAGTAAATAATTGACAATCCGTACAGTATTTCTCTCTCTCTACGCCGTCGTAGACAAGACATTCAATAAATTCCGATAAATCGAATAATTTGCACGATGTGCCACCGCAAACGAGGGCAGTGCATTAGAAGAGTTATTCCAAGCTTAGAATCGACAAGATATGCGAAGAGAGGTGTGAGACGATGGAGATATTAATCGACTGAGAAAGAGAAAGAGAGAAGACTTATCAAGGAGTCCTTACAGGATCGAGTCAAGTCAAGGGAGGAATTCGTTCTTCCCCTCCTCTCTTTCTTCTCATTTTCAGTCGCTTTCCTCAGTGTGAATAATAGATGGAAGTCTCTTTCACTTAGAATACCCTAATTGACGCCACCTTATTCACATTCCATTGGAGACTCTCTCGCAATTAGTCACACACTCTCATCTATTCTGACCGAAGGAGGATGATGATGAGTAGGAAGGAGATAGAAGGAAAGAAGGGGACGAAAGGAGGCAGATCATACATTCGAAATGCTTCAAATGGCAATAAAGAGGGGAACACAATTGAAGCTCTTACGTTGCTTCAATGGGAGAATAGTGGAAGAAAGAGGAGGAGGAGATCAAAGATCGGACATGTGTCGAAGAAAGAACGAAATCTCATGAATCTATGATTCGATGGCTTCACCTATTCCTGAGAAAATACACTTCGAAAGATTCCTAGACTACTTAAAAAATTCAGAGTTTCTAAGAATGAACTAAACGAATCGTAACCGGTTAAATTCGTATTTCTCTTTGAGAGAAGAGCTGACATACGTTCGAGTATCAAAAGGGTATATTCTTTGCAACCAAAACACGTCTTCCAATCTCCGCCTCCCCTTTCCTCGTTCTCCTTCTCTTCTCTCCCTTTTCACTCTCGATAACTCTCCCAGATTTGACGTTGCACGGCATAGCATGCTAGCATAAGTCTCTATTTCTGGTCCAATTTTCAGATGCAAGAGTCATTTTTATGATTCCTTGAAGGAAGTGGACGCAATATAGCTACGCCGTCGTTATTCATAGTTGTTGCATCCTCCCCCCCCCCCCTCCCTCCTCTTCTCACCACTATTATTCCATCGAGTCACCAGTGAAAAACTGCAATTTTATCTAACTTTACTCTCAACAAGACAAAATACGGTGGATTGTGATACAAAAAGGAACTGTAGTCGACTGAATTGACTGAGACCGTACTGAAACACATTAACGACTGAGGAAGCAAACTCATTTGTACAACTCGTTATTAACGGAATAGAGGAGATATATAGAAGGAATAGACTCACGGGAACGAAATAACCGAGGACAGATACAATAGCTAGGGGCCACAGCGCAGATAGCCGATTCTGCACAATGGGGTCAAATTTGTGTTCAAACAGTCCCTCGTGGTCCCAATATCATCATACTTTTTACCGTTTGTCGATATCTTTTCTCTGAGGTGCGCTAGAGCCCGAGAAGTACGCGCGCAAAGCACTGGGGAAGAGGAGGGAAAGGCGAGACGAGAGGGAAGGGGGCGGAGCCTAATTTGCGTGTGTCTCTCTCCCTCCCCCCCCCTCTCGCTCGCCTCCCCCCGCGCGTCTTCCAACAAAAAACACAAGCCAGGGAAAAGTGCTAAAATTCTAATTTTTTCTCTAAAAATCCTAAAAAAATCGAATTAATCAGAAAATTCCTGTTCGAACTCAGATTTCATCCCCGATGCCACTAAAACGACCTATTCCCTACTTTTATTCCCAATTTTGACCCGCTTAGTCACAATTTTCAACTTTTGAACAGTTCTCGATCGATAGGGGTTGTCAGTAGCTTTCCAAATCAATTTAGAACGTGTGATTTGGTTTAGAATGAGCTTTGTGTTTTGTTTTCTCGCTTTTTGGCGAAATCGTGTCCGCACAATGTGGGCGGAGCTTGTGGCCCCTAACAATAGCAGTGAAAAAGAAATTATTGAAAGAGAGAAGAATCATACAGAATCAAGCAACGTAATGGTACGTGTTGGGGTCATTTGCATCTCGAGTGATAAATTCCCTTTCCATTAGAGAAGCAATTCGAGTCTTCAGATCTGTCGCATTCACTGGGAATCTGAAAAAAGCGAATCCAAGGGGAAATAATCAATCAATACAAACCTCAATTGTTTGAACAATTCCTGGATCAAATCTGAGTGAGACAGCATCTTTCTGAAATGGCGTTAGTAATTTCCATCCTATTATTAGCACGGTTCATCCCATAATCCCCCCCCCTCCCCTCTTTCTCCCTCTCTCTTCTCACCTCGTCTTCATTACTCTCACAACGGCCGCATCCACTGCATAAACTCGATCTTGATTCACTTGTTCCTCAGTCTGAGCATGCTCTTCCTCCTGAATACAAAATAAGACCTTATCACACTCTACTTCACTTTCACACTTCACAAAATACATGAACATAGCAATATTTGACAGTACTTTCACGAGAAAATAAATGATCACATTCGCGTGAAAGTTCTTACCGTTTCTTTGAGTTGTACTTGGTTGATTTTAATCCTGTACAAATTTACGCTCAATTGGTCGTTCACCTGAAAAGCTTTTGACCTCATCTAACCATTCTGTTCATTAATTATTAGTGATTCGCACTGGTGAGCTTCGATGTCATAGCTTCCCGGGGATACGCAAACGGCCGGGTCCGGGGATCCGCAGTAGGAACACTTAACCCTACGCAGACCCGCAAACGGCGCGGAGCGCCGAATTTTTTCATGAAAACCGATCCGCCGATCCGCAACCCAAAAAAACTATGTCATTGGTAGCTCAGCAGTGGTGATTCGACAATTTAGTTGAATGCCCACCTCGAATCTATCTCCTTTCTCCACATCTTTGCCTTTGGGAAACTTGGAGAGTACTCTATAGTCTCTCTTACCACAAGCCATCGACACCAGTGAACGGTTCAGCTCCTTCTTATCTGGAACAAATTGAACAATTTTAACAAATATCCCGATTGGTTGTCTACGAATCAATGGACAGAAACACCGAGCTATTTTAGGAAGCCCTTTGCAGTTTTAGCTTTGTTAAGCAGTTTATCTTAACTTTTACAAACCACGTTCCTTACTACTTGTGCGAAAAAATAAATACATTAGCTGGCTTACCAATGCGTGTCTCTGCCTCAATTTCCTCCAGAGTCCATGATTTCTTGGCTGGGTCATTGAAGAGAAGGAGAATCATCGTTTGGAAGAGAGACACTTGCAGTTCTTTAGTCACCTGAATTCGTTTTTCAATTTGTACACCGGCTCCTTGCACCAATCTATAACTGTAGAATGAGCTACCCTACCCCGCGTCCGAATGTTCCCTTGACGAGGCAGTGTCCGAGGGAATGCTGCCATTGCAGCTTGCGCCCATTGTGCTTATTCACGTAGAAATTCTGAAGATCGAATTGAAAAATATCAGGTAAAAGAAAGGAAAAAGACGAACCTGATACGCATTCAGATACAAGCAGAGGCCCTTCGGAAGCGTTGCCTGCAAAAAAAAACAATGGTAATTATAGTGATTGAGAAACAATTTCAACACACTGAACTATTCATGAAACAATATCCCGTCAAAAATAAACTAGAAAACAACTAAAATCAAGTAATTGACTTGCCTCAGCATACTCATAATTCGGCCATTGTCCCATCGTGAGAATGGAAATGTTGAATTCAGCATTCGTACAAAGTTGCTCATCCTTCTCTTTTGGCTCGGCTTCAGTGTGCTGAAACAATCATTTTTACAATAATATAAAATACGAAATAACCTTTTTGAATGCGATTCCCAATTCCTTGCTCATTTCCATATCCTTGAACATTCCTTCTAGTCGCTGAGTGAATCCGGCACCGCACTCTGGAAAAGTATATCATATTAAAGTTACCCAACCAGGACAAATTATCGTTTGAATGCGCGCGAAAACCGCAACCGGAAAGTAGCCAGTAAGTAGGAAAGTCGGAAAGTCGGAAAGTAGGAAAGTAGCCGGAAAGTAGCCAGCCAGTAGCGGAAAGTAGAAAGTAGTGAAAGTAGCCAGGAAAGTAGGAAAGTACCAAGCAATGAATGACTTTATTTTTAATTGAATTGAATAAATTATTGAATTAAGTATATTGATAATTATTATTGCATTATTGATTCTGGGAACACAAATGCGGGGTCGCTGAACCGCAGAAAGTGAAATTGGGCGGAGTCACAGCGATTTACAATTAAGTCTCCCTATATTCGATTTTGAATTGCGCGCGGTTGCCTGAATCAATGCCGACACAGACCCGATGTTCCAGGCCGCTTTTTAGGGCTATTATCGATTTTCTGACTTTTTTTAATGTGCGAGCAATACTATTTCGACCATTCTCTATTCAATGGGCAAATAAAAAAGGGGGGTCAACATCGTCCTGGTTGGGTAACTTTAACATTATTCCAACATTAGAAACGCTCGTGATTTGCATCAAATATTAATATCATATTGGAATAAGTACCTTGTTTCAGTTTGCATAGCATTGCTTTTTCTGCATCTACTGAAGCCGATTTAGAGTGAAGAAGGCGTTTAGCCAGATCCTGAATAAGAAATTAACAATGAAGCAGCACACTATCAAAACTAATATGAAGATAAAATATAAATGCACCTTCTTATAAAATGCCTCGAAAACATCCTTTCCGTGAATGAATCGGAAGAGAGTAATCAACTGAAATTAGAAATATTAACTATTTTATTTTGTCTAAGCAGTGATGAAGATGTGGAATCGTAAAAAATAGCCCTAGAACAGTAGGAATCGTCCACCCAAAATGAAACAAATTTCTCAAAAGTTGAAGATGTTTAACCTTATCCATGATTTGATCCAATTCTTCGTCCGATGCTTCCTTATTTCCAGATCTCAGCTTCATATCGATATACTTGGCTAAAAAAAGCAAAATTATTCGTTGAGATTTTTAATCGAGTTCCAATTTCATATACGCATACCAATAAGCTCAGCAGGCTTATTTTGTCTCGCATTGACACAATAATCGAAAGAGTCCTTCAGTGATTGTATCATCTTATCATTATTGCCGAAACAAATCGATACAATTCGATCCAGTCTAAACAATGTTTTGAATGCACGAAAATAGCTATAGAGAAAATAGCTATGGATACTTACTTGTTCTTGAATTTGATTAGATCCGGAACCATTTCTTTCTCTCTATTTGTATCCATCACTACTGCTTTGCCATGCTTTTTGATGTAACTGAAAAACATGGGTGATTGACCCTCTTGACCGTATGTACTTACTCAGTGAAATGAGTCTTTAGAAGAGTTAATCCATCGATTCCCACTCGATCGAGTATTTTGAATAGCAAGGTGAGATCTTCTAATCGATCTCCATCAATAAGCGAGTCAAGACCTGAATCAAATATGATGGGTGCTAATTGTTCGATCATAAATGGATACCTTTGGATACGAAAGCTTTCATATGAGAAGTGATGAGAGTCTCTTCGACAACAGAGATAAGAGGCTTCTTTGTCCCAACATCCAAATACACCTGAGAAATAATGATTTAAAAAATATTTTGATGTTAGCAACTATTGAGCAAAAAAAAAGAAATGTATTCGTACCTGAATTCTATCGAATTCCTCGTCAAGTCTCTTTTTCACATGATTAAGGTATGCCGTGATCTGAAAGTGAAAGATAAACTACGAAAATGAACTACCAACTAACCTCCAAATCTCGAGAAAGATTAATTCCTTCGGATTGATACAAGTCACGAGAACTGTCTATGAACGCTCCCTCGAACACCTGAGAATATTAAAATATTACAAATACAAATACTAATATGGAGGAATTACCTGTTCATATATGTGTAGATTAGATAGCATTCGAAGGAGGGATCGGATGAGCGGACGATCCATCTTAATTTTAAACATTTTGTCTCTCTCGCTATATTCGATGTCTATCGCACTCATTCAATCACTAGTACGAAGATTGTGCAGCATAAATTCGTTAAATTAATTTAATTGTGCCAAAAATCATAGGATGTTACCCAATTGCGCGTTAAATTTAGTGATCCGGTAAGATGAGGAGTAACTAGAAGTAAATAAGCACCTGGATTCCGTTTCGCTCATCAGCTATTTGGCTGATTAGATCCTTGACTAATCGTTCTCTCACATAAGGATTATTGACGATGACTTCACAAAAGATATTCAGAGATCCGTCCCTGAAGCATATACCAATTACATTACCGTACTGGGGATATGGGAAACGTGCTGGTAAACTTACCAGATGGACATTATTTCAGGTCGGTTAAGGATGAACGTACGATCAAGATAGAGAAAAACATTTCGGATCATCAACTTAAAGAAATGTATAAGCATGTGAAAACGTTGGGATCGTTACCGTTTGAGCACAGAAATTGTTCCATAGTTGGTTAACCATTCGGAGAAAATCGACAGGAGAGACATCTTTTACAGCAATCAATTTGTCGTTGAGATCATTCGTGAGATGTTGTTTACTCTATTAAAAAAAGATCAGAAGGCGTAGAATTGGACAGGAATTACCAGTGCGAGAAGTTTATCGTACATCTCGCTTGCTTTCTCGTTCGTACAAACATTCGTTACCATCTGAATTTAAGTTTGAACAAGAATAGTTCGGATATTGATATCAAAAATGCTTGAAAGCGGAATAGTTCTACCAGGTCACCTTGTATAACTCCTCGAGACTGTGCTGAATGGACTGATGAGTATGGACGGCGGATACAGCATCCTCCAATGATTTCCATTCAACAGCCTCGTTGTTCTCCGAGGTACCACGCTCTGAGAAGTCAAGATCATCACAAGAAAAAAAATATCAGAACATCACATGAGAAAATGCTTACTTCGGAAGTTTTTAATGGCAATTTTCTTCGTTCCTGTTGATCTCGGGATGGCACGAAGAGCGACTGGCGAATTAGCAAAGTTAGGAACGGGCGTCGATGGCGAAGGTGGCATCTCATCCAAATCCTACACATATTGTATCGCTCCATTTCATCAACATTTGAAACTCACATCGTCCAGTTCATCCATCATCATATCTTCATCAATGATTTTACACTCCATCTTGCTTCTTTTCAGCGCCTGCAAAGTATATCTGAGGAACCGAACAATCTTCGCATGAGATGCGTGTAAACAATAACAAAAAATGATAACATACGAACCTCTGGAACCGAAATATCGGAGAACAACGAGAGAGATCGCTTATTTGAACCCCTGATAATTGGGAACCGGAGCCCTGATCCGTTTCCAGCACCACCGGTCTCCTCCTGAAACGTATTCGCATTTATATTTCCAAAGAACGTTAATATGCAAAATAATATGCTTCAAAATCCTCTTTAGAAAAATGCACTTTGAACAGCACTAACCGATGGTTTCTTTTCTTCGTCAATGAAAGAATCAGACATTCACTGCCTGCGACGTTGCGCTATAAATAAAAAAAGTTAATAACGAAGAGCTAACGCAGTGAAATTCGGGAATAAACGAGCCTGAAATTTTGTTGGTTGAGGTTCACTGATCATGAATGTGACCCAGCTGACCACGAATAATTTTAACTACTATTTTCTCCTAGAACGACATAGCCTGATTATCAATATTACGGTATACATTCGCTTTCCATTTGCCCCAAAATTTTTGCTTTTTCCTTTACTTCACTTCTCTTTTTTTTCGTGCTGTTTGTTTGATTTTTTGTCGGTTATAAATTACTCAAGTCTTAGTTTCAGACTTGTGGTCACCCGTTAAACGTCATGGCACGTGGACCTAAGCATCATCTGAAGCGCCTTGCGGCCCCGCATCATTGGATGCTGGACAAGGTACTATTTAAAAATCCTCTTCTGCGAAAAACATCAAAAGAGGCCTATTTGCCTGATCCTGTCTTTTTGTGATTTGATCATTTCCTAAGGCCTGAAATAATTCGGGTTTGTAAAAGCTGTTGAAAGTATGTTTTCAACGATTCTTATTTACTCTGTACATTTCAGCTTGGAGGCGTCTTCGCTCCTCGCCCCACTTCCGGACCCCACAAGCTCCGCGAGTCCCTTCCCCTCATCCTCTTCCTTCGTAACCGTCTGAAGTACGCCCTCACCTACACCGAGGCCCGCAAGATCTGCAAGCAGCGCCTCATCAAGGTTGACGGCAAGGTCCGCACTGAAATGCGCTTCCCCGCTGGCTTCATGGGTTAGTTTATTGTTTTCGCTATTTTTTGTGCTTAGGCCACATTTACGGTGCTCAGCCTTGTGACTGAGGATTGAGATCATGGCCTTAAATAAATAGCTTTGTATTTGCAGTTGTCGGTTCTCAATGATCTTCCAACCTCATGACAATCTTACATTTCAGATGTCATCAGCATCGAGAAGACCAACGAGACTTTCCGTCTCCTCTACGATACCAAGGGACGCTTCGTGTGCCACCGTATCACCGCCCAGGAGGGTAACTACAAGCTCTGCAAGATCACCAAGGTCTCCGTCGGACCCAAGGGCGTGCCTTTCGTGACCACTCACGATGGCCGCACCATCCGTTACCCCGATCCTCATGTCAAGGTGAGTAGCATATTTTTAGGGTTCTTTTATCGAGGCCTATTTGCCTGATCCTGTCTTTTTTGTGATTTGATCATTTCCTAAGGCCTGAAATAATTCGGGTTTGTAAAAGCTGTTGAATTATTGTTATTCAACGATTCCTATTTATTCGGTACATTTCAGATCGATGACACCATCGTTCTTGATGTCAACACCAGCAAGATCACCGACTTCGTCAAGTTCGACGCTGGAAACCTTGCCATGATCACCGGCGGCCGTAACATTGGTCGTGTTGGTTCCATCGTCAACCGCGAGCGTCATCCCGGATCCTTCGACATTGTTCACGTCAAGGACACCACTGGACACACTTTCGCCACCCGGTAAGGTTATGCCAACAGCGGCACGAGAAGGTCGGGGTCCGTTAGGGACGTAAACATCCGATCCAGGTAAGTCGAGTGATTCGGAGAGAGGCACTGCTCGCAGTCCTTTATCTGCTTCATTCTTTTGCGCTGACTCACGTCTAGTTGAAGGTGTCTATATGGCCCGGATACAGCGCTTTAACTAGGGCTCTAGGTGAATACTACTAAATTATGTATTTACAGTGTCAACAACGTCTTCGTTATCGGCAAGGGAGCCAAGCCTCTGGTTTCGCTCACCGCCCAGAAGGGTATCAAGCTCTCCATCACCGAGGAGAGAGACAAGCGCATTGCCGCCAAGAAGGCTCAGTAAATGTGCCTGATCGGAGCATGGCTCGTTTTGTTGTTGTTATGCCTTCGGTTGACATAAATTTGTTGCCAATTACATGATATGTTGAACACATTTGATTAACGTTCATTGGATATCGGGATATTAAATCTAGCCACAGTGAATATTATTCTACAGAATGGGTGATAAGATCGGAAAGGCTCTGAATGGCCTCTTGTGTGTGTACAAGCCGGCTGATTTGTCTTTGAGTGCATTGAAGAAGAATATTTTAAAGCGAATTTGTACGCAAGGTAATCTTGCAACTGGATGGCCCCGTCTTCCAGAGATTGACGTTCGTGAATACTATTCGAGTTTTTCTATAGGTCTTGTTTTAGATTCCTGTTGTTGAAGAGCACCCTAGCTCTGGAGCGTTGATTGTTGTTGGGAGAAAGCGTCAGGTAGTGACAATTATGAATGTCGTATCCAACAATTTTCTTTAGATTGATTACACACATCACCCCCTTGTCGTAGGTGAAACTTTCCGAACCGAGGATTTGAGGGTCGAAGAATTGCACCAATTGGAAACTGCCAGTTCCGGCGTTTGCGGTTAGTGAGTGATTAGCGTTTTATATTTAATTTTTTATACAGTTTTCGGAGTGAATGATGGAGTGGATCAATTGGAAGAATTGAGAAGTCAGCAATGGGCTAATCAATGGAGAATCGAGTGTGTTCTCGGAAGAGAGACGCACAAGCATGAGATCAAAGGGAAAGTCACTCGAAAGGAAGGGTTCGGTACGACTATTTATACTGTTAAGACTGGAAAGATTCCGTTATCGAACAATTCTCTGTTCCTTTGACCATGGTTTGATTCAGAACACGTGAACAAGCAGAAAGTAAAAAAGTTGGTAACGAAAGTGATTGGGGATTACCGAAGGATGGCATTTGAATTGGCTGAAGTAGAAATGCAGGTTATCTAATTTCTTTATCATTTAAAAAAAAGAAATCAATATCCGTTTTCAGAGCTCTGAAGCGTTTCAAATTGCTTCGAGAGGAATTCCAAGACCTAAGTTGCCTGGGTCACAAGTATGTTGTATCATTAATGACTATAACCAATAATGACTGTAAAATTAGTTGTTTTTAGATGGTTGTCGGTCTGAAGTTGCTCCTATTCAAACTACCGTATCTCGCAGTGTCGATCGATTCGATTGGCGAGACGGATGCCTGGTTACGGTAGGATGAAGTGTATATTGACAAACGATGAATATGTGATTCTTAGATGCATGGTGAACGAGTTTGGATTGGCGCTGGATACGACAGCATCTCCAGTCAGGTGAGATGCAGTACCTATTGATTACGTTAGCACGGATCTCCTGTAAACACTTTAAAAAATTCTAACGAAGAACAGAATGTCCTAAATCGGGGATTCCATCGCCCCCAAATGCCAATTACTACTGAGAGTTTCCTAATAGACTAACATTAAGCAGTATGAGCAAAACTGGATCATTCCACGTTAAATTTCAGCAGAGTGATGTTAGACTAAGCGATTTTTTCCCATCCTTGTCTTCTAAAGTAGTGCTATTAATTTTTAGATTGATCCGTCGATCGATCGGGCCCTTCCGTGCGGAACACTCCCTTCTCGAGCGACAACTTTCACTCCAGAACATCGTTGACAATATTAGCCTGACGAGCCGACTGCTAAAGGGTAAATCGCACGTTAGTTGCTAATGAGTGAAATTTGTGAATGTGCAGAGTACCCATACGACCGTGATGTAGTGATTGAATCGGGCAAGGATACGAGTGAGGAGGGATTCGGACGGAGGAAAGAAGTATGTGTCTGTTCTCACTATTAGAGTGTCACACAAATTTTTCCATGTAGTGCACTTAGCTATTTTATCCATAAGAACGAGGATAATGAAAAATTCTGAAAATATATGGGACACCCTGATACTATTAGTCGATCTGTTCTTAACATTTTCAGATCTTGGATCGAATGGTAGCAAATGAATTGTCTCCTGAAGAATTTGATGCGATGAGACCAGCTTGGCCTCGAGATTACGTGTGAATATCGTGTAAAATGTACTTGTTTCAACATATTGTTGATTTTTATAAATAATACATTTATTACCATTTCTCGTTTTTACAATTGAACACAAATGTGATTGGAAAAATATTAGTGATACATTTTGTGCATAAATCATTATTTTCGAGTTTGTTCGCTACGCGAGCGCACAACCTTGAGCATGAGGGGATCCTTGTAAGCGAATCGGATACGGTATCGAGAGAGGGGGAATCGATTGACTGTTGAGACAAAAGAAATGGAAGATCTGTTGGCCGTAACTACCGTAATAGATGGGAGATTTTCTAGAATAAATAAGGAACGCCTAAAGAAATGAAAAGGTTGAATTTGGGATGGGTAGCATGAAAGGACGAAGGGAAGGAATAAGTTAGAACTTGTCGTTCTCAATATCAAATTGTCCTCCTGCGACTCCCTTTGCTGGGATCTTTCCAGCCAATTCCAGCTGACTGTCGATCATCTGAAAATAAAAGTATGAGCGATTTAATGGCAACAGTTGAATAGAGTTGTTGGCAATGAATAGAGTTGAATAGAGTTGAATGAAAAGATTACGCACAACAAAAAATGAATCGATTCGATTCGATATTTTCATGAATACCATGAGTGTGTTTCTCATCCGACCAATGTATTCGATGCAACGTTTTAAAATAATGCCTTAAAAGAACGATGCATTTACCTGCAGTAGTTCTCCGGGTGCGGGCACTCTTCCACTCTCCAACTTGGACCACAATTGATTCTCTCCAAGGAAGATCTCGAAGGCACCCGTAGACATGAGCGACGACTCAACCTGAATATCGAATTAAAAACAATAGTTTCCCTAATCCATTTGTCATCAAAGCTTAAAAAAGCTATTGAATTCGCAAATATCATGACAAAATGAATAAACCAAGTTGCAAGCAATGACATGTTGTTGAGTATTATAATTAAAATAAACTAACCATATTGGAGAGAAGGAAGAGCATCATGCAAGCAGACAGCTTGTTTCCATGAGCCCACGTGAGAAGACCAGGAGTGCCCATACCGAGAGCAGCGAGGGGATTCGAACCAGTTACCACTGTGATAAGGCCAGCCATCTTGAGCAGATTGATCGCCTGACAAGATGAAGTTTATTTCAAGGAGTTGAAATATAATATTTTTGTCTTTATCAAGATATTCAGTATAATGGAATAGTTGCTAATTATGCATACAACATAAAGTGTAGTTTCCGCAACTTTTACCGAACGCGGGGCCAATCAAAAACTCGGTGGAGTAAGGACAGACGAATACTCTATTATATAGACTGCTTAGGCTTAGTGATCAGTGCTTAGTCTGCCCATTCTGTTCTATAAAAGTGCCTAGTTTCCAACCTGTGCAACGTAGGTCTTCCATGCAACGGGAGGATAGTTGGCACCCTCGATCTGCATGTGCGGGTACTTCTCACGAACAAACTGAGAGAACTGATCGAAAGCCTGCTTGTATCCGCATGAGACACTGGAAAGCAATTATAAGTCACTGATTCAGTCTATGGTCTTACCAGAAGAGGAAACGAAGAGGAGGAAGATCCTTGGCAGTTGATCCGACGCCCGTGAACAGAGGCTGATCACGAACCTCGATGTGACTCTGCGAATCATTATTCAAATAAAGTACAAATATAGTTACACGCACATCTTCGCTTCCTACAGAGAATCCCTCGCTATCCTCGATTTTGTCGTCGCCAAATTCAGATGCGAAATCCTCGTCGTGCACGTCCTCATTGTGCTCCTGGGAGAAATAATTTTAATTAAATCATAAATCAGAATTATCACTAGTAGTCAATCAATGATTAACACTGATTTCGATGAAAACTATCAGCACAAAACTATATAAATTTTAGCTATGGAGAATTTTTTGATTGTTCAATTTTAACTTCAAAAGAGTGCCGGAAAAAGAAAATACCTCGTGCTTTTCAGCTTCACAAGCAGCGTAGTGTAGAGAAAGAAGGCCGATACAAACGAGAAGCCACGCAAACTTCATGATTTCTCAGTTCAATACCTGATATTGATCACAAATAAGAAGGGAGACAATGAAGAACAACATCGGGAAAACGATCAGCAGAAAAAATACACTAAACACAATTGTCTAACGATAGATAATTGCGAAACAATGATAAAAACGAGAACTGACAAAATTTAAATCGTATCAACCACTCAGGGACGCGTATGCTAAATGACGGCTACGGAATATATTTTACGGTTATATTATTTTACGGCTCTGGAAACTACAGTAACCCATTTTAAGAATTTATCATTTGGGAACAATTAAGGATTTATGAGGACTTGACGACTTTCTAATGGACTTGTGAGGACTTGTTGATCTTCTAATGGATTTGTGAGGACTTGTAGCTGAGAGCCTTCTAATGGGTCCGAACTGAAATTGCTAGAGGATCTTCAGATGGTGAGCAATAAATATACCGTAATCGTGTGTTCAAAATCGTAGATGCCATCCCGATCGAACTCAAGATTGTCATTGTTGTTATTAGTGTCGACGTAGTCCGATTTCTCGGCCGATTGAAGAGTCTTCGGGGCAGCTCAAGACCATTTATTTAAAAATGAGACAAAGAAAGCCAGTCAAATGCTCACTTTCCGCCGACTTCTCCTCACTGGCAGGGTCCGATTTTCTGAATTTTTTTCTTTTATTCTAGTTTTCTAATGGAAATTGACAGATAAAGTCCAGCGACGATGTAGCTGAGAGCTCCGACGAACAGACACGCCAAGATGATCACAGAAGCTGAAATCGTATTTAACTAGCTCACGCAGCGTTGTCAAATCAATCTCACGCCAGAGACAGATCAGACCGATGTCCTTCCAGAATTCGGCAATATGAAAATCTTCCGCTCCCCCTCCCCATCCTGAACCATGTCTTATCAAGGATAGCACAGAATAGCATACCATTGTCGTCGAAATTGAAGTCATCTTCCACTTGGCATTTCACTGTGCGAACTGAGCAACTTTTGATCATCTTTTCGGAAGAACCGCCCATGAATGACAGATTTGATGAAAGTGAGAATACAATTTGTATATTTCTCTATCGCACAAATCAATAACAAATTTCGTTTCCATAAACTCTCGTCGAAGATCAAAGGAGATTCAATTCCTTCTCGGACTCAACTAGGGTTCCGAAAGTGAGAGACATCGAACAAAGGATTGACTCGTGTCTCCAATTTTAATCGGAGAACCGAGAGGCGCCTCCACGAGAGACAGGAATGAGTGGAGACATTGATTGAATTAATGTCTCTCATTCACAAGGGAAGCACCAAAGTAGGCGGAGGCCGATCGCTAAGCGACCTATGGGGGCATGTAGGGGGTTGGGGGAGAAGCTCAAAACTGTTTTCAAAACCTGCTAAAGTTTCATACCGTTGTCAGGGGAATCGATAATTGCTCACCACATGGATTTGCGCGCGCGCGATCCCAAGATAGTCCCCAGGTTGCAACCTGTGTGTGTCAGAAGCCCTGGTAGCTCAACCGGTAGCGAGTCCGCCTTGCCCCCGGTACCCACTGGTTCTATTCCCCATGTATGCATTTTTCTTTTGCCGATTTTTCGCAGCTTCGGCAACTACTATTTGCTATTTTTATCGACTTCTCCGAGGATAACAATGATTTTCGAGAACGTATAAAGCTGCTTCAAGGGCGGGGAACATCGAACATGATCCTCGGTTACAAATCATGAGCATAACCAAATTGGAGAGCGGATCTTCGATAGTTTGCAGAATCCAGCATCCCTGTTACAATATTCTCCTATCCAGAGGTTTTTTTTTATATTTTTATTGTTTTTTTATGAAGTACAATTCAAGGAATTCAAAAATAAGAATATCGATGTTCCCCGCCCTTGAAGCAGCTTTATACGTTCTCGAAAATCATTGTTATCCTCGGAGAAGTCGATAAAAATAGCAAATAGTAGTTGCCGAAGCTGCGAAAAATCGGCAAAAGAAAAATGCATACATGGGGAATCGAACCAGTGGTTACAGGGGCAAGGCGGACTCGCTACCGGTTGAGCTACCAGGGCTTCTGACACACACAGGTTGCAACCTGGGGACTATCTTGGGATCGCGCGCGCGCAAATCCATGTGGTGAGCAATTATCGATTCCCCTGACAACGGTATGAAACTTTAGCAGGTTTTGAAAACAGTTTTGAGCTTCTCCCCCAACCCCCTACATGCCCCCATAGGTCGCTTAGCGATCGGCCTCCGCCTACTTTGGTGCTTCCCTTGTCAGAGCTGTCTCACTTTCGGAACCCTAGACTCAACGTACCGTATCTTACAATATCCTACAGTACTCCACTACTGTCTTCTGACAATAAATCGACAATTTGTAGAAAAATTGGAAATTAGGTAGTGATGCTCAGTATAGAGGACATCCCTCATTTCAATACCCTTGTCACTTATGCGATTGCCAATTGTAAGACAGCTGCTGCTCGATTTGAATATTACGATTTACCGTAAACTCGGAGAATTGATTTCATGAATAACACTTTTGATCAACAGGGACGACGAGGAAGATACTTACGATACATTTGATCTTTTAGCCTAGCAATTTGGTCGAGAGTGACAACATTTCCAGATGAAAATAACAATACACGAAAGACGATTGGAAAATACAATGGATCGATAATTGGAAAGGGATGAGTGAAACCGTCGGGGGAGTGATTTAGAGATACGGTATTATTATGAGGGGACGGAGAGGGATCCGATCGATCGATTGTATGGACAATACAAAACTATTCATTGCAGTTTGTGAAACTTGCACTATACAGTAGTACACTCTACAGTGCTCCCGGGTTGAATATCGACCCGGTATTAGATTAGGAAAAGAAAGGGGGGGGGGAAATAATAACAAGAGTAGGGGGTTGGAAGACAAAGTGAACCTGAGAGCGTATCGCATAAAAAATGGAAGTATTTCAGTGGAGTGGAGGGGGAGGGGATGATCTTTGATCTGAGATGAGGGAAAGAAAGAGGAACCGTAGTGTGGAATTATACTAGCTAGCAAAGTGATAGGATCAATTGAATAAAGGGTGGAAAAGGGGGTGAAGCCTTCGAGGCTAGTGAATCGCTCTTTTCCTCTTCATACAATCTGTGGCACTGGTCGTGGTCGACGGGCAAAGTCCCTTTCCCTCTTCATCGCTCCAATATCATCGTGTGCATGATGATGATGACCATTCGATACACCGTTCCCGTTACCGTTCAAGTACTCCCTGCAATTGGGGTACGGTATTCATACTGTAGCCAATCGATATCACTGCCGTTACCCACGAAGTAGAAAAAGGTTGTCAAACAATATTTGAAGATGAAAGTATCCCCATATTTCTTAGAATTTGCCACCAATCATTTTCACGGCGGATACCACTACCGTAATCCCCCTTACTCACTTGAACTCTCCATCTTCATTGTGTGCGAGTGCCTGCTTACTGCTGCCTCGTGATGACTCCGCGCTAGACGGATTCCTGCAACGAGCTCGATCAATATCTCGACCGTACCCCTACCATATGATGTTCCTCATTCAATCAATATACAATACCTACTGTACTCAACCTCTACGGCGCGTCATTTAATCAAAACATCGTATCTACATTTTCCACTACCGTACTCCACTCCGTTTCCAATCAATACACCCCATCTACCGTACCCCTCCCCCTATCTACCGTACCTGCAGCAGTATGAGCAGCAGAAGCACATTGCGAGGAGGACGAGAATGCCGACGACAATAATGCCAATGACGAATAAGGAGAGATAGAAGGAATTGCCCTTGAGGGTCTGGAAGAAGGGCGCTGCCTGCTGAGAAGAGAACAACCGCATATACAGATAGACACTTATTGATTGATGAAGGAAATGAGATGAAAGAGATTTAGTTATCCCTATGTGAGGGCCGAATACCATGTGAAAAATGAAAAAGGAAACGCACATTTGGCCATATATGGAAACGTATCCGACCTCTGATCCCCGAGATCGATTCACACAACAATTAGTTCACTATTTCGGGGTACTCAAATGAGTGAAGATACACAAAAATGGTGCTGCCCAACTCACTACCCCCAACACAACAGGACTAGTGACAGGGCTTGAAGGGATAATCATAATTGTCTACCGTACCTTGGGCGGCTTCAATTTGTCGCACGAGTACATCTGAATCTCATCCTGGCCGAGGTACACCTGCAATCGGCAAATGACTTTTTCATTCTACCGTAACCCTGGCGGCAAAAATTAATAATCAATCAATAGCACTTACCGTAGTCGTTGTGCAGATATTGACGCAGAGGTCATCGCACTTCACTTGCGATTGGTACGTGTGAGAGCCGCCGCCTGGAATCGATCGATAATCGTCCACCGTACTCTCCTCTTCCACTCAGGACCTATTCCTGCCCCCGCCCCCGGTCACAACTTCCTCTGCCTGGGAAGCGGAAGGAAGGAAAGAAAGAAGAAGAGAACAAAGAGAAAGAAAGCGATGACAGAGCACAATGTTCCGAGAAGTTGTGGCAATATTTGGGGCGGTGAGGAATACGTCTAAACAATCGGTTCCTTCTCTGACTCCTTCCTCATTGATGACGTCACTCTCAACTTCTAATCGTCTAAGGAGCTAGTGCAGTGTCACTCACGGTCCCTTCCCTCCCTCCCTCCGTTTCCCTCATTCGTCTTCTCATCAGGGGCAACAAGTAATAATGAGAGAGAGAGAGAGAGTGAGAGGCACGACTCCCTTAGGATACTCTCACAGAGTAACAATACCCCCTTGCTCCTTTGACTATCCATTCCATACTAAACTAATCAGGCCCTCCCGTCTGCATATTTCGTTACCTACCGTACACTCGTACAATGGGCAGCATACTGACGTACATCACGCTAATATTCTTCTATTATTCCCAGTATATTTACCGTATCCGACACACATACACTACCATGAAAAGTCGTCCGTCCTCAATGCACTCGCTGCACAATCCCCTACACTGCCCTCAACGTCACTCTAGTTGGAGGAATCGCAGCTGGGGACGAAGGGGGGGGGGGGAGGGATATTATGGATAGATCAAAGTTTCTCACGCTTTGTTTGACTGCTTTCCCTCTCGCCGCCGCCGTTTCAGATTCGCACGCTCTTCATTTACGCATAAGAAGTATGGCCAACCCCGAGACGGACGCAAGCAAATGCCCTTTCTCTGCCCCCTACTAATCGATAATCATACTTGAAACCACGGCATTTTATGCCAAATCTTGCAAAAACTATCAACATTGTTTAAAAAAAGTATGCTTTCAGATCGAAGGTAGTTATCAACGATCTTATTTTTCTACCAATCGATACTCATTCCCCTTTGTACCGTACTCACCAATGGGTCCTGCAGCGGCGTATTCCTCCGGCCTCTTCCCATCCCTCGTCCGGTCGTCGTATCTGGCCGGGTAGTCGTAGTCTCGATAGGTGGTCCGGTCATTCCAAGCAGGGGCAGCCAGGGATACGGTAGTGGTCAGCGAGAGCAGCAGAAGGGCGAACTGCGCCAATCGATACTCCATCACTGCAACGAAATAATATTCATGAGAGTGGTAATTTTCATGTAAACGTGGGCAGAAAACGGAATGAGAGCATTGGAAAAATATGAGATTGCGAGGGTACTTTTACGAGAGATTAACACGGTGTTAATAACACCATATAAGAAGGGAGAATGGACGGATACGGAAGGTGTGAAGAGGGGCCCGCGTGAGGTGCGAACAAGGGACAGTCCAATCGAGACGAGGGGAGATAAAGGAAGGGAGGAGGCCAGAGGGGAGGAAGACGAGGTGGCGAGATGGGAAGACTGATAGATACGGTAGATTGATACGGGGCTAGACGGACCAGAGGGAAATCAGAGGGGTTGGATATCTTATCAACGAGAGTTATCTCGCTTGATACTGGGGGGGGGGCTTCCTAGTAGTGCCAACGGTGATTGAGAGATCTGTGTTCTGATTAACTACTTAGACGTTTTGGACGAAAGCCTCCAGAGATGGAAACAAGAACGGAAGACCAACTATTGTCCCTTTTCGGACCTCAGCTGGTTCATTGATAGCATCGTTGCAAAGATGCGACAGTGCGAGATGGAATACAAGTGGAAGGGAGGAGAGATGAGAAGGGGGGGGGAATGAATAAGCGAGAAGGGGGAGAAGTGATTCAGATAGAAGATAGAAGAAGGGAAGGGGAGGAGGGAGTGCGACTGGCAGAAGAAGGAGGAGAAAAAGAGTGAGATGTGAAACTGTAAAGGGCAGATGTGATACATAGAGGGAGAGATCAAAGAGCGAGATGAGATAACTTCATTTTACCAAACTCCTATATCATTCTAAAGCATCGGTGTAGCTCATGAATATCACTAGGCAGTATCAACTAGTGATGCCAATTCAATACCCAAATGTGGAGAAAAGTCAATTAATTGGGTATTGGAATTGACTAGACATCACTAGTATCAACTTTTTATTGGATTTTTTACCCCAAGAATCTGTCATCGGAACTCATAGGTAGGTGATTGAATGAAGAGGCCTTCGTCTACTAAGAGGAAGGAAGTGGACAGGGTGGTCGATCAAGATGGATCACTCTCCCTCTTTCCACTTGTTTTCTACTGCGGCAGGTCTCCCCGCTCGAAACACGACCATTTGTCACCCCTCCCTCCTCTCTCGACTCTCGTCCCCTCCCTAATGAACAACGAGTCGTCTTCTACCACACTACAACCACCTAATCAAGTGTCTGTTCTTCCCCTTCCTAATACTCTAATACCCTCTGGATACCTACCACAGAGGAGGCTGAATTGAGAGGGAGATAGATCAGTGATGCATCATCCATCACTACTGGAGTGAGCGAGAAGCATACACCAGACTATCCCAATTCGATTGTCTCCAGTCAACCAGGGGGAGATAAGGGAAGGAAGAAGAAGGGGAGGGGAGATGAAATGAATCTCGATCAGAGGCTAACCAAGTGAGTCTCTCTCTCTATCACACCGATAACTACCTCCTTCGGCGGGTCTAAACAACAATTATGGTCAGGAGGCAGAGGGGAAGGCGGAAAGGAGTAACTGTTCCCATTGAGATTCAATCTGAGAATGGCCGAAGGGGCATTATGGAAGGTGTGGAGGGAGGGGGAGGGGAGCATTTCCTCCCCTCTTTAGAAGGTGCGACAATCATAATTGAGGAGATCGGAGGAAGAAGAGGGAAGGAAGGGAACGAAGGAAAAGGAAGGAATCAGAAAGGGAGACGGGCGCCCCTTTAGAGAATGAGAAGCGCCATTTCAACCCAATTCATGATCAATTTCGACGGTTCTCCAAGAATCATCGCTTTCCAGTTGCCAACATGGTTGAGATCATGAAACAAAAAGAGTACACCGACTGTATGAAATTATATTGAGACAGAGGAAGGGAGAGGCGAAAGGGGAATCAGATGATAGTGATTCACCCGCTCTGACCAGTCCATTGGAAGACGAGTCAGTGATAACGGCGTCACTTCCCTTTACTGGGGAGCCGATGGGGGGAAGAGGGGGCGGGAAGGTGGCCTGAGGGGGGGGGTTTAGTGATCACTCTGGAGGTCAGTATTCTGATGAAGTGTCGAGGGAGATGAGGGAGGGGAGGGGAGGGGAGAGGTTAGAGAAAGAGACTGATGCCGTTGTCGACGTCCCTTCTCGGGGGCTTAAGAAGTAATGAATAGGAGGGGAAGAAGGGGGGGGGGGGAGGGGTTGACCCCCTCACTTCATTCTACTACTCTACTCTATCTATCCAGATATCAACGAGGCGAGGAGAAGGAAGGGAAAGAAGGAGAGGGAAGGGAGGGGTTGAAATCCATGAATGACCTACGAGGAATGGATGGAGGCAAGTTGGCAACTATTCTCGACCCCCAGAAGGGAGGATAGAGAGTAAAGAGAGAGTAGAGACATAGAAGGTGGACCTCTGCCCATGAAAGTAGAGGAAGCTGTCTCTCCTACCTTAAATGCTCCCCTTTCGCCACTCTCGATTGTCTCTAGTTGAACGAGTCTCTGATCTACTCCCGTGACCTCCTACTTTAGTCCCCTCCTTGGCTGGTCTCTAAGTGAGCAATCACTTAATCTCAGACGCAAACTAACACCAAATGGGGAAGAGATGAGGGGGAAGGGGAAGGGGAAGGAAGAAGTTAAGGGAAGAGAAAAGAAGGCTGTAAACAGAGAGGAAGAAAGGAAGGAACGGAGAAGGAATGAGGAACGAAGACTTGGTTATCATTCCTCCCTCCCTAATCATATATGGGGGTTATAAAGTGGAGGGGAAGTCAAAGGGAGGCGCCTATCATTCCACTCTCCCATAACTGAGTGATCAAGCGAGACCACTCAAGTCACTGATCTACCGTCATCATAGATTGTCTCCCATCACTCATTCTTCACGTTCCGAATAATAAGACCACCCCCTTTTTTCTTTCTTCATTCTGCCTCCTATTGTGAATCTATCCATCACTCTTCCACATTTGATATTGGATCTAAAATTAACGGAGGCCGTCTTGAGAGAGGAAGGAGATAGGAGGGGACGGAGAATGAATAGTGAACATTCATCATTGGCTGTGAGAAGGGGCGAGGAAAGGGAGTCGAGGGGACCGTATCAGGCCTGGATATCTACTAATTTTAACGCCGATTTCATCCTCAATTTCCTGCGTGTGGAGAAAGGGAGGGGGGGGGGCGGAAGGAGGAGGGGAAGGGGGGAGGCTCCCTCTGATTTCCGGAAGAGTGCGAAATTCCAGGGGTGAATTCTCCGAATAACACAGGAGGGGCCGCAGACGGGAGGGTAACGGAAACAAAAATGGAAGAAGGAGAAACAGAGAAGGGAATGGGAGAGTAGAGAGGAGGGAGGGAGGAAGAAGGAAATGATAGGATACAATTCGAAACGGCACTTACGAATCGAAGCAACTGGGAGAGAGCAAGCAAAAAAGGAAGGGGCGGCGCCATGATTCAATGTGTGAATGAATGAGAACATGGTCAGTTTTTACTGCATGAGCAATAAAAAAAATTGACGACAGAAAAAAGAAGCTGTGAATATAGAGAAACGATGGGCCAGCAATAATCGTGAATGCATAGTTCGAGATCCCTTCCCATTCCACGACTCTCCCCCCTCCGCCTCTCCCATCTATGGTTAAGAATGCATGGACCTCCTCTTCGATGGTAGATCAGGAAGAACCGTCTCATGATCTTTCGATAGAGTAAGAGCAAGGAAAATACAAACTGTCGTATATCGAAGACGAAATGACTCGGATTCTTCAGTGCAATTCACTCAGAAAAGGACGGTTTAGTGAAAGTGAAAATACGAAATAACAAACAGAAGCTGGCATGAAAAATAGGTGAAATTTAATTTCCCCTTCTCTACACGAAATAACCAGAAAGAGTCGATTCATTCGAGTACGATAGATGCCGAAAATAGAAAAGATCTCATGAAATCTCATCAGGATAAGAGTAAAAAGTCAGAGAGAGAAGATGGAGATACAATGGGATATCTCACCTTTTTGCGCCCTATAGTCGGGGCATGTAAAAAAAGGTGAGAATGGGAGGCAATGGGGGGGGGGGGAAGTGCCACAAGGAACTAAACGCAGTCCTGTCTCACTACAACAGTGCGCGCGCAATCAGGGACCGGCAGACAAATAGGCTGCGAATAACAGGGTGGGGGGAATGACCAGTGTAGGCTTGCCCCCACCCGTTCGGCGCTGGTATCTGAGGGGGCAGAAAGGGGGGGGGGTGGGGGGGGGGGGAGAGAGAGAAGGGAGGAAGGGCCTGGGGGAGGAGGGAAAGGAGGACTGCACACACAGAGACGAAGAAGAAGAAGAGGGAGAGATTAGACAAGTCGAGCATAACAAAGAACAACAACGGAGGGAACGGGGGCCAAGTTGGAAGAGGAGAAGAGAGAGGATGGTGGAGTAAGGAGATACCAGATAAGGGTTATTGGCTACATTCAAGCTTATGTTAGACATTTGGTAAAACCGTAAAGATGGCGCAGCATCTGAAATATTTCTATGGGAACTGTTCGAGATTAAAATATATGGAATCTGGACCAAAATCAGATCGAGTTCAACGACTGAATCTCACATTCAGTTCATCCCAAGTCCACTCGCAAACAGCGCGCGAATCTCTTCGGCCGTGCGCCGTTTTAATGGCTGCATTAAAATAGTGCGGCCGAGCGAGGAGAGAGGCGAGGAGGTTGGGTGAGGACTGGGTCTCAACCCAGGCCTCTGATTGTACCCACTTATCGCACCTCGTGTTACGGGAGTAACTGATATCGGAGAGGAGTTAGTGGAGGGAAGATTACCCCTACTCCATCACAATCAGTAGATCAACGTGCCTATTGTTATTCGTGAACGCCGGGTTCTCGAGGCATGCGGAACAGAGGCGAGAGACGTGAGGATGAGGCAGGGAAAAGGAATACACTTGAGGAGGGGGGGGGGAGTGACATCAGAAGGCGAGAGAAAGGAGGGAGCAGCACTGTAATCAAGTATGCAGGGTGAGGAGGGGGGGGAGGGATAAGTCAAGTGAAGGAACTCCCCGTTCCCGGGGGTCAATCAGAGCACTCAAGCAATGAGGGAATCGCCAGTGATCCGAGATGACCGAGGGAACGACTACTTCTATGCGAACTTTAAAAAATCGTCTAATGAACAGACAGATCAACGAAAAAGATTAACCAAAATGTCTCACAAAACTGCACTACATTTCTTCGTAAGAAGCAAAAAAAAAATATGCAAAAGGTGTTTCTTTCGATATGCGAAGCGAGGATTGGTGGGTGGAGGGGGTCGCCGGATCAAGAGGGGCAAAAAGTAGGGAGTGAAAAGTCAGCTGGCGATAGCGATCAAATTACTTGTATCTCGAGGTGAGATGAGGGAGGAGGAGCAGGGGGAGTTCAGATGGAATGAGTCTGAGAGACGAGAGTGAGGGGTGACAGACAGGTCACGGAAGAAGAGGGATGATTCACACCGGAGGAGTGAAAACTGTTCGACGATAAACAGTCGCCCGGAAGGGAAACAATAATTAGTGAAATGGATTTTCGATATGATCGGGGCGAAAAAAGGCTCAAAATCAACTCCTATCGTACAGCGATCAGAAAAATCGGAGAATTCCGCGAACATGAGAAAGAATGGTTGCTGCCAATTTTCTATTTCTGTTTCTATGATGTGGTTGTCACTCTTCTGACAAGAGATACATGACATGCAGCAATGAGAGGGAATGTACAAGACAACGAGGCAAAGAAAGAGAGAAGGGGCGGAGTCACGGTCGTCTTCTTGCCACGCCCCCTTCTGATAGAGATCTGACTACTAATGGGGAGGGCGGCGAATAGAAGACACAAAAGAAATGAGGATTTACAGTTGGTTGGGAGGCGAGGCAAGATGCAAGGGAATGCCTTAGTAGTTTACAAGCTGAATCCGAGGGACAGTCGAAAGAGAGAGAGAGAGAGAAAAGGGGAAGGAAGATAGACATTAAAAGGAGCGAGACGGTCCGGGCCTCTACAGAAGAACAACGAAGAATAGAACGATGAGAGAATATAATAGAGGGAGGGGTGGAGATTTGAGTGTTCTCGAGTAGAAATAAGCAAGAGTTCAAAGGGAGGATGGAGCAGGCGGAAGGAAGAGTCTCATAATAAACACGCGCTAATTCCTGCCCTGCGACTTCCACCGGAAATACGGAGAACTTTGGAGTATTCGGATCGAATAAGAATTACATTTTCCAAGAACTCGTATCAATAATTCTTCAAAACTAGGCGGAAATGGGTCGCTGGCAGGCTGTCAGGATCGACTCTCCCGCGGGATCGAGAAGGGCACTCTATGGGAAGTAGACGAGCCAAGTACACGATATGCGCGTGCTCTCTTCTGGAATGATGTCCCTTTCTCCTCCTCCTTCTTCGTCTTCTTCTTCTCTGCTCCTTTCTAATATACTCTCACACTAATTGCATATGAGGAAGAGGAGGAGACGACGATTGGGGGTAGTCTTGCTCCCTCTTACCACACAATATTCCAAGAACGAAAGTGATGCTCCCAATTTAGATACTAGACTCTCCTGAACCAACATCGAACAGTTCAAATAGCAACACAAAGTGCAACTAGCGTTCTTTTCCCTGCCATCTCCATCCCCCTAAACTCCTATTCTCTTTGATCTCAATCGGACTAAAACGAACACATCTGGTTGTAACTTCCCTGTCGTTCTTCTCTTCTTCCATCACCTCATAAACCCCTCGACGCCATCCCTTTGATTAGTCCATGTTTCTCCCGCCCGCGAGTCTCTCTATTCCCACAATACTCTGATACCATCAATCACTCGCCTTCCAATTGACTCTCACTCTCGAGATTTCCCTCCTCTATCTCCAACTCTAATTAGCCCATTCTTCATAATAATATATCCTTGGCAGGAAAGTAATCTCGTGCGTGTGTGCTGTCGCCGAGTGCACACCTTTCACCCTTCCCCCATTCGGACCCCATTTATGCCACTCCCGAGCGAGGAGGAAGGAAGGGGAGTGAGGGGAAGTGCGGGGAGAGACGGGAGGTACAGGGAGTAGTACCATACGAATGATTTATCGCTCGGGCATCACTAGGCAACTCTTGCCTACTGTAGAGTAGGGGGCGTCCATCACAGAGGCGGAAGGAGATCGGAAGAATAGAGACGGTAGTCGTTATCCCGTTAAGGGAACATTCATATCGGATTGATGTTACCAACAATTATCGCCATAGTCAACGACATGGTCTTCTCTTGAATGGGATAAGGGAGGACGAGGTGATTGCATGGTTGCCTCTCGTCCTTCCCAGTCCTTCTTTCCCTCCTCGATTGGTCTGCCCCCAAGGGGTAATTCTCGTAGCTCACGCCAATCTGGACGCCCAAGAGAGACACTAACTCTCCCCGCCACTTCGAATGGACACCACGACTGTTTGGGAGCCCCTCGGAGCGAAAGACGGATTGGACTGGGGCGTAGGGAATCAGTGATTGTTGCGGGTAAATTGGTTGTGCATTGAAAATATGTTTTTAGATAATCAGCGACAATATCCAAAAACAATTAATCCTATAACAGTACACCCTCTAAAACTTCCAAATATATAAACACAATGGCATAACATCAAGCGAACTACCCAAGTCCTCGGGACAAGAACAATGCATCCGAAAGCAGCTTGACAATGGAAAACTAGTGACTCGTGAGGGAAGGGCAGTTACTTATTATCACTGATCTCTATCTTCCTCCCTTTGTCCTCTTCCGATCAAAGCCCTTGTTGCAGACGACAAAGAAGTCGTTAAGACTGCGCTCAGGACTGCTAATAACTCTCCGAACAAAGAAAATTAGGTGCTACTCCTCTCTTGTTACTTCACTTTCGCACCCTCGGGCAGGACTTAAAATAAATGCCCTTAGACCCTCTCCCTGTATCCAAAGTACAAAATCACATCTGGATGGTCTGCACTTTTGGATGGGTCCCCTCACTAGGTCCAGATAGCAATGAAGTGGACAGAACGATTCAGTAAGGGGAATGTACTGTTTCGATCCAGATCAACGCGTAAAGAAGTAGCACTATCACAATGCGATACCATATCACCCTCCCTCCTCCCTCAACTCTCTCCATCTGTTCCCTTCTTCGCCTCTTCATCTCATCGCTGTCAATTTCCTGTTTCTTCTCGATGAACCATTGAGTGTGTGAAGACAGGAAGATCATCACTCCGAATGAAGAAGAGAGAGGAGGGGGAGGGACGCGAGGGGGTCAAACGGAAGTTCGACCCCCTCTTTCACTCTCAAATGAAGACCTCTTGTCTCTCTCCCAACACCCTATCAGCCCATCTAATGAACCATTCCCTAATCCATTCAACCACCGTCTCCCTTCCTCTTGGATCAAAGAAGGCAAAATGGGCAAGGAAAGAGAGGGGATAGCGAATGAATGGATAGAGGTGAATGAATCACGGCTATGCCCGATATTCATCCTCCTCACGGCACAAAAAAGGGAGAGTGGTTGGTAACAAACCGGCAATTTTCGAGGCGCGCGATCGTAAGACGAATGAAATGCGCGAGTGAAATGGCTGCTACTGACGAGGAAAAGGAGGAGATGACTGAGATTGAGAGGACGAAGGTGGACCATCACATGCACATTCAAATCGGAAGGTCATTGAGGAATTCGAAATAGAGTGAAATGAGGGTAATTAGAAGGAAGGAGTACTCAATCATAACCGATGTTATCTGGACTCGAATGAATCATATATTTAGACGACAAGTAGAGGGAAGACGAAGGGAAGGAGGGAGGGGGGGGAGGGAGAGAAGGGGCACTCTAATTTGTGATTGATGATTCCACTCGCAACATGGGGACAGAAGTGAGGGAAGGTGAGAGACGAGGCAGAGGGAGAAGGAGGGAGAGTGGAGAGGGAAACAAGCTGACTGATGTTGCAGGAATAACATCAGTTGCTTGTAAGCTGATACCACTAAATGACGTCGGGAAACTGCGGAAAGAAATCAAAATGAGAAATTCCAAGAATTCGCGGATCCAATATTGGCTGTGCCCTCAGTAATAAATGTTGAAAAATATATCACAAGTCAATCATCTTTCCAAGGAAGTGACAGGATAAGGGCGCTAGATCAAAATATTTATAACCAGATCAGCGCTTCTAGCAGTGATAAGGATATCCGTAGACCAGTTCCCTTCTCCTTCCGAATGGTTCAACTTGACTGATCATCTCCTCAGAAGAGTACACACACGGAGTTCCTCCCTAAGGAGGGGCACACCGTATAAGCCTTTGTTTGGGTGGGCCACTAGGCCACAATCCCCTCTTGATCCAACAGTGACAGTCGGTTACCGTATTCTACCGTATGTTTACTCTATAAATCTCCGAGGTGTGAGTGAGCACATCGTGTTAATGGCATACACGGGGGAGGGGATAAGAACACTCATGGATACGCAAATAACATGGATCCATAACGGATATCTCAGATACGGAGTGGGTGAATGGATTGGAAGAGTGAGGTGGAGGGCAGAGAGGGTATTTACCCTAGTGTGATGGGAGAGAGGGGAGGTGGTGAGAGTGGAGGAAGGAGAGGGAGAAGGGCAGAGAGGTGCCATTCATCCCCTCGGATTCACACCATAACTGAGAGGACTGCCCAGCTGGTCATACTCATACATACAAAAGAGAAGACAGAGAGGGAGAATAGTTGTAAAAAGAGAACAAGACAACCAGAGGGATTCCATCTCCCATCCCTCCGGATGAATCCCATTCACACTTCCTCTATGAGCATCTGGTCATCTGGTCAGACACAAAGATCGTGTGTCTCACAAAGAACTTCTACCGTATCCCATGACTGGTGAATTGGAAGCGCAACTTGATCCCTGCTTCCATTCATTCATTGTCTGCTTTGCTTAACCTTCCCTCAATTCAACAACCCACAGTGGAAGTTGGAAGGTAGGAAGGAGGAGAGGGAGCTGATGGCATCCCTAAGATGGAGGAGGTGTCACCACTCCCGAGAGAGCGCGAGAGAGATTACAGCTGGGATAGGGCGAGATATTGAGTGATCACTGAGGGATAAGTGAGAGAGAGGTGAGAAGAGGGGCGAATGGGCTACCAGTTGATCCCAAACAAGCACCTCTTGCAGGGAGGCTGATATCGATATTCCACACCCACTTCAGCTATCTGACGCAATCAATATTTGCACTTCCTTGTTTTGAGAGATGAAAGAACCCCGAAAATATGCGCAATACATCAGTAATGACCTACTTGATGAGCGGATGTGAACAATAATCAACGTTAAATTGCCCTATTAACAATCTTTCCTCATAGCAAAACAAATAAGAAACGCGTTAAATTTTAGAACAGTCTTGATGAATATTCATAATTATCAAATCAGCATACGCATAAATAATATTAGATTAAATTAATAGAGAAAGAGGATATCGGGACGAAAGGGGAGAAGTAAGCATTGGATGGGATCCGCCAAAAGGAGATCTCTTGTTCCTCTGAGAGATGAGAGAGTCAAAAGGGACGGCCATCTCGTAAGAACTCAAGAGATACAGCAAACATCATGAACAATTCCACACCGATAGTTCATTTTCCCCGAAAATAATAAATGTATTTTGTAGAAAAGATACCTGATTGTGCGTAGGTTATTCGACCTTCCGAGCGATCTCTCAAAGAGCGGAAGTGGACTAAAGAAGAGTAGATTAGCGAGGGATATTTCACAGTTGAGTGGAGATATGATGAGATGGTCAAATGGAGAGAACTCCCGATGGGTCAGTCAAGAGATTAAGTGGGGAAAGAAAAGAAGGATAAATGGAGATCCAAGGACAAAATGAGGGCTCATTATAATGAGAAGAGACTGTCTCACTGCTTAGAAATGCGAGAATGGTACTTGTGCGTGAAATGGGAGAGTACACTTGCCATGAATACTAAGGGGGCAAATGCGAGACTAGGCGACACGTGTGAAATGATGAAAAGAGCTCATTACAGCTGAAGAAACAACCATAAATGGAGATCGGATTACTCAAAGACGAAGAGGGAAGCTCAGCATTCGAAGTGGAAAAAGAGAAGAAGTGAGTGAGCTAATATTGAAATCGCCTCGGGGAAGAAAAATCATGAAGGAGCAAAGACAGACGACGGAGAATGCAACAAACAAACGATAGATGAACATCAAGTCTCGAGTAATTCGATAACACCAAGAAACAAAATAAAAGACACGGCAAAAACAACAAGAAATGCAAAAAAATGGATTTGAATTCTGAAGAAATTTAATCAATTATTCATGATTACAGTAATTTTCGTGTCGAGACAAAATCAATTTAAAAAAATATTTGATTATTTTCATATAATTTTGAACATTTAATTTTTTTGCAATATTGTTCAATAAGAAATACATGATCAGTGTTTATCAAATGGAAAAAGTTTCGAGACGATTGAGCGACCATGATGTTGATCTTCTACGATTTGAGATTCGTTCACTGAAGGAGCATTCGATATTATCTATTTACAGCGAACAGCCCATTCTCACCTTCGGACTATATGCCTCGGGATTCGCAGCCTTCATGTCCGATGTAAAATTGAGAAATACCTACAATGATGCAGATACAGTAAGCTCAAGACTACCGTGTACTCACGTCCTCATTCGATAGATTGGGAAATAATTTTTCAGTGTCCACTTTGGTCCATAGTCGGAGGGCGCACTGGGCCACGTATACATACTGCATATTCGTCTGAATGGCGTGAGCTCGTTGATCTGCAATCAATCGATATCTCTACCGTACTCATCCTACCGTAATCCTCACTTCTCATTTCCTTCAGCATTTTCTTCATGTCCACCTTCTCGCCCTTCATGATAGTTTGCAGTAGCCATTCCACGGCCACGAGTGTGCCCGTGCGTCCTGCAACGAACGGGCCGGATACGGTAGCCCGATCGATCTACCGTACCCACTCCGGCCGAGCAGTGCACGATGGCGGTGAAGGTGCTGCCGCGTACGGTAGACAGCGCACGCAGGGCAGCATTCGTCGTCACGGGCACACCGTGGTCCGGCCTGCCGTGAGCCGTGTGTTACGGTAGTTTGAATATCGATCGATCTACCACTCTCGCCACTGGTAGTGGAAGATGACTCGTGAATTTGTGCCCGGTGCTTCCATTAGCAGATTGCTCATGATAAATTGGGGATGAGTCGTGTTCGAATCGAGTAGTTTCACTCGAATCTCTGCAAGAGATTACGGTAGGATACAGTAATCCTGCACTCCTACCGTACCTCCAAACGATTTCTCTTCATCAATTTTCTCCGGAATGTACTTTTCACACTTCTTTTTGCCCAATTCCATCACATCGCACAGCATGATAATGTATCCAACATTCTCTTGGGCAATCATCCTCCAGAAGTCTTCCATCGTTGAGTCCATCGGACCCTCAAAGTGACCACCGCATCAGCCTCCAATCAATACCGTATCCCGTTTTTACCGTACCTGAGTGCAGATAAAATCATTGATGAATGGTTCTCCCCTGACGTGGTTGGCATGAATGTAATTGTTGCCTTCTCCCTCGAGCACCACTCGAGTCGGATCGATACAGTTTATATCTCAAGTGAACGATTGCCAATCAATGAGCCACTTCAAGGTACCGTACCCTTGTAACGGTTCTTTGTGGGATTAGCGAGATGATTCTTGTTCAGCATCGGATCGATATTGTACCTCAATCAGGGAACATCAATCGAGTAATCAATTCGGATACCGTACTTCTTCACGCTTTCATATTCGTCCAAGAGGCCCTTGACTCCTTTCTCGATCACATCCTCAAAGAGGGTGGTCATCACAATACCGTATCCGCAATGATTGCTCACTTTCACGTATTGACGTAGGCCGTTTAGCTGGGCGGTTGATGGCTGATCGGGATTGCGAGTTGCATACAGAGGTCGACGACCATCCTCAGGAGTTCTCGACGTTTCATCTTTCTTGTCTTTCGATCTGAATCGGAATTACGGTAGAATACGGTAGGTCAGCATGCATAATACACTATGTACAGGATAGGTATATCTGTTGGATACGGTACGATCCAGTGTCCCAGATATCTCACATTCAGGAAAGATCGCTGGGATACGGTAGGATATGTCTTGTACCGTACTTCTTGTCTCTGGCTGTAGTGGGCTTCTCTTTGGCCAGCTGCGATTTGCCCGTAACCTTCGATTTCTTTGTCCTCCGTGCACTTCTCGTGCTTGCGTCCACTTGTCCCATTACTGATTCCGTCCCTTGAAATGGAATCAATCAATCGATACTCAGTCAGTTACCGTACTCTTCGCTCCTCCGGCTCCTCCTCCTCCTTTCGACATCTTCTTCTTCTTCAAACTTCGATCGGCCATTATGAGAGGGTGAGGGGAGGGGTGAACCCTCTTCACGGAAAAGGTATCGAATGAATGGAGAATGAAGGAGAAGAGAAGAAGTACGAATATTGATTGCAAATGCAAATGTGGGATTGGATGAGCGAGAGTGAAGGGAGGGAGTGGAGAGTAGTGTTGTTTGTCAGATTCGATCCCTGTAACGGTTCGCTTTGATCGACAAGGGTTGCGGTTGGTGGAATCGAAGGAGATAACGGTAGTAACGGATGAACCTAGATAGTAGATTGACAACCGATGTCTCATACATACTGTTCTTGCCTCAACGTACGATACTTCTCATGTAGGTGGAAAATTGAATGAAAATCGAGCTGCAACTAAGTTCGGATCATCTACCAGTCTTCATCCACTTCTTCATACCCCCATTAGTCAACTCTGATCAATCTTCCCTCCATTCAAGGGAAGGAACACTTAGTTGCATAACCCCTCCGTACTTTCACTGGTGCTTTCGAAAAAGTGAGAGGACTCCTCTTACTAATCCAGTCCAGACCATTCAAGGGAGGGGAGGGCACTGAACATTTCAAGTGGTTACCATTCCTCTCCTACGCAAGTCAGTCTCAGTTTCACATGAACTATCTACCGCTCCTACTACTCTCTACTCTCATCTACCAAATTGTAGCGCAAGGTACGGTAGTGGGATACGGTATATCGATTGATCTACCGTACTCGTAGGTTGTGGTTGTCGTGGATCGTCCTCGTGTGGTCAGGGAGGCTGCTCATCGGGAGGATGCAATGGTGGAGGTGAGAGATCAAACATCAAAGACCAAAGACCAAAGATCAACCTCTGCCTTCGATTCTAAGGCACTCTGGTGTGCGAATCCAACTTGGATACAAGCAAAAATCCAAGTTGCGACCAGGCCTGGGGGCAACTTGGATTTTTGCTTGGACCCAAGTTGGAAATTTGCTTGGATCCAACTTGGAAAGGGGTTACGGTAGCCTTCTTTTTTATTGATTGATAATATGAGATACATTAATCTCATACAGTAACCAAACGGTTAGACCATGTCGGGCCGGTCACATCCAAAATACGGTCCTACTGGGGACCGTAGACAGTCAATCACACTCGTGCCCGAAGGCAGTCAAAACAGGGCTGCGAAAAAGGACCTTATAGGCTTGGTGTGTGTTAGTGGCGACGGGGCAAGAACTGCTTGGATCCAAGTTGGATTCCTGCTTGGATCCAAGTTGGGTTCCCGAGGCCGGGATACTGTACTTGGATCCAAGTTGGAGACCCCTTTTTACTTGGATCCAAGTTGGATTCGCACACCAGAGCAGATCATATTATGATTCCCGAGGGGCTGGAAGATCTGGTATTGAGAATTGTGCCAGTAATGAAGGATTTGCAGATTTGCAAAGTATGATATCTACGACAAACTGTTCAGATCTCGGAAACAACTATTCCGGAGGGGGCTCGTATCAAAGGGACGAGGAGAGAGGCTTCCGAGGGTCTCTTGAGAGATTGGGAAGGTATGATTTCTGTCTTACAGTAGGATTGACACTTCGTTATGTGAGATTACGTAGTGATTAGGGCCTTCGGTATGAAATGGTATTGAATATTCAATTCCCTAGCAGTGATCACCGCTGTGCACAAGTGCATTGGATACAGAGTTCACTTTACCCTTTCTTTCCAGTAAGCGTCGACGTGGTCGACATGGGAAGAGGGAGAGAAGAGGAAGGAAATATGATGATGATGAGGAAGAGGAAGATGAGGACAGATACAAGTATGTCTACAGGGGATCACACCTGTCAGAATGAAGTATTTGTCGTGCTATTTCGCATGTTATTTTGACAGAAAGGGTATTGTAGATAATCACAAGTCAGCAGGAGAAGTGTATTACCTTTAACTCAAAACCGATATGAGAGTATCAAAGCCGATATGAGAGTATCAAAACCTATATGAGAGTACAAAGAATGAAAAGACGAATTCTGCATCTCGACAGCCCAGAAATGATTATTGATTCCCAGGATCGGATCTCTTAACTCGGTAAACTATGATAGTGACTATGATGATAGTGATAGACGAAGAAAACCAGCGAAGGAACCCAAGGATCCCAAGAAGAAGAGGTTCCGATTCAAGAGGGCGAAACGGGACACCGAGGTACGGTAATAAAAAATGATCCTGTTTATCGATCGATTTCAGCCCGAACCAGAGACAAATAATGGATTGTGCAATAGTCTACTGATCCGAAGAGGTCTTGAGACGGTTAGTAATTTCATATCATGCATAGGATAGTCAGGATGACGAATTCGTTTCTTCATTCTTCGACGAATATTCCCTATCCCAAAAATTTCAGGGAATGACATCGCTGCTTTCCTCGAATCAGACCACCCCTCTAGCCCTCTCTCCCGCCTCTTCATTACACGCTCTGATGAAGACACGATCGAAGAAGGCGCCCTCACCATGGGGTACTGTAGCCCCCACCTCACTACCGTAATCCTCTTCCCTTCAGGAATTATTTGTGGTCCAGCGGAGGCTCTCGATCAATTGGATCTGTCCATTGACACTAAGATGTACTGCTATCAGCAAGTGGGAGAAACGAGTTGTTTCGCATTCAAAGTTGTATAATTTTGCAAATAATGTAGATACGAGTTCCCATATTATGGATTTATTGTGGATGCTTCCACACAATAAATGATACACTGTGCGCAGGGATAAGATCTCTAGAATACGATCAGAAGGGACTTAGATAAACTTGCAATACAAAGGATGATCATTTTGATACAATGCAAGGGCATGTAATAAATATCACAAAACCAGTGAATGGAGCTATCAACGAGGATAAATACTCATCGGAATTTTATTGTTTATACAATGTGATATATCGGAGATTGCTCTACACGGATTAATACATTGGAAAGGAGCGAAATCATGACGAGAGGGCAGATTATATTATCGTGTTCTTGACTAAGGTGGAGAATTGAAGATGGTCTGACATCGCTTATCGAACGATTCCAAGTCAATATATGCGAATTTGTGCTTCACCATCGTCTGAATTGTATTTTGTATCGAGAACTGTGACTACGACAGCTTAGGGTTATCATGATGAAGAATCCGTCTCTTCACTTCCTGTACTCACAGACCGAGTACAGGAAGTGAAGAGACCAATTCGGCTATTCTCTCTGTTTTTTTCATAGTTCATTCTTCCCATATCATTCTCTTACATTCATAACGGTCGTTGCATGGGCCAGAAAACAGAGAAGTCTCACCAATTGCTCATCCTGACCGTGCTACTCAAAACGAACTCTTATCTACCTCCTTGAGTTCCTTCCACAGATGGAGATAGAATAGATCCGTGCAGACGGGTCGAATGGAAGTGAACACGAAATCGATAACATCTACTTCCAACTTCTTCTGACTGCCATTCTCGATGGCTTCCCGGATTGAATCGAGCAGAGATATCGCTTGCAGCGCCTAAATAATGCTATCCAATATCCAATCTTTCCTCACGAAACTTTGCATCCAAACTCTTTCACTACGAACGAAATTTTCCGAAATTATCAGAAACGTGGATTTTGGAGGCTGTCTAGATAATTGTGCATCCGCACTTACATATCGGAGGATGTACTGTGTGGCCTGCAGTCGGAGGTTCACTCGACCTGTCTTCGTTCGCAACTGGAATAGTTTACCTCACTCTCTGTACTCTCATTTCTTTCTTACTACTAAATTATAAAGAGAGGGAAAAGAAAGAAAACGAATAAATTTAAATTGAAACCTGTGCTTTGGTCGCAATGACAACCATGAACGATGACACGACGACCTCCTCTGCATTGGCCTTCCGACTTACTGTGTCCCGCGCGAGTTTAGCCGGATCTGTCAAGGCACTTCATTATTTCGTTTCATCATCGTCCTCGAATGCTGGCTAAATTCTCTTATATTGCTGATATGATTTCGAGCACGTATTTAATGCAATCTAGATACATTCAGACAACTCTAAACGGAATCTGACCCATAGCTTTCCTCCACAGACATCCGTCTTTCTCGACTGCTTCTGTAGTCGCCGTCGACGTTGTCCCCGCTGGGACGACTACAGTTTGGTTACGTCGCTGCAACATATTTTTTCTAAAAAATCAGGCGATCACCAATCGTAATATCGCTCTTTCAGGATCAAAAGAGTGAACATGTCGACACTCTCGACTGGAACAGCCTACAAAGAACGTAATAGCCAAAAATATATTTCAATATTTTTTGGCTGATTGTATTAATTTTTGTTGTATCCTCACTCACCGCCAATTCCGAATCTGCAATCACTCGCATCATTCGAATTTGACGTCGATTCAGACATTTGAAATCCGATTCGAAGGATTCTATTATCTCCATCATCTTGATGGAGATTGCTGAGATAGGAGGAAATGAATTCTGACCATCACAATTCATGCAAGAGGTATTCAAGGGTGATCCAACCCGAATTACACGGACAAACGACGGTAAACATCCAGGTTTATTAACAAAATGCACGGAGAATATCATACAAACGCTGGTTTAAGAATTTTTACAAATATTAGGGATAAAATAATCATGTTTACAGAATTACAGACAGAGTATCCATTAAGGTATCTGAGTAGAAGTATCAGAATGGAAGAGGTATCTTCACAATCTACAGTATCAAAGCCAGAATAATATTATGTTATTTGATTGGGAGAGATTTAATGAGATCTGAATGCTCCCATCAGCAAATAAGATTAGCACTGTCAGGTTGAAGAATTCATCTCTTCATTCTTCTAATATTCCCAACGATAAAAGAGACGAGAAAGTACGCTAAATAAAGAGACACAATCTACATTAAGACAACCTTAGATAAAGTTGAATGATGGAGTGTCCTACTAAAATGCTGGTGAATACTGGAACGAGATGAAAAGAAAATTGAGATGAGATTGTGGTTAGGTTTTTTTTACTAAAGTAGAGTGACGAAAGTATAGATGGTCGATGAATTGTTGCTTAATCGGAATCGATAGTCTCGACATCATCGATGACATCAGGAAGATGGATTCCATCCGAGTGATTCGATGGAGCAGTTGGATTGACACCAGATGAAGTCGATGGACCCGCATCGTCGCCGTTCTGGAATACATAATCAATATTCGATCAATATTACCTTGGAAGTGAAAGTGGGCGGAGTTAGCGCGATTCGCGCACGCGATTGGTGCATCGTATCAGTGATACCTTAGCATTTCAGGTTCGGCTTACCACCATCTCAAAACTATTAGATATGATACACAGCCTGACTGCGGGGAAAGAGGGTCAGTATTTCCGATGTAAACTAATCATTATCTGGACCATACCGATGGCGGAATGTAGATAATGTCATCGTCGAGATCGGCACTGTTCGATTCCACGGTCGCCCGTCCCACAATGATCTCGTTCGCGTCTCCATTCTGCAATTTATCTAATTGGTGCAGCGACAGACGTCCAAAATATTGTTTTTTTGTCCGAATCAGAGTGCCCTAATTCGAAAAAAATGATGAGCAACTCACGGCATCGGAATCAATATCTGCCAGCACGACCAGTCCAGACTGGAATTGAATAAGTTTGAAATACGGATAATCGTCTCTTCATCCCAGTGTCTCATTTCTTTAGAAATCACCGATTAGAAGTCAAACTACTTATGAATCTGACTATTTTCAATTGTTAACTGACCGATCCTCCACCATTTCTTGCCTCGGCCTCTCTCCTCTCTTCATTTTTCCTTTCGTCCTCTTCTTTCTTTGCTTTAGCCTCCTCTTTCTTCTTTCTTTCCTCTTCTTTATCCTCTTCTTTCTTCCTCTTATCCACTTCTTTAGCCTCTCTCTTCCTCTTTTCTTCTTCCTTCTTCTTTTCCTCCTTTATTCTCTTTTCTTCCTCCTTCTTTCTCTTCTCTTCCTCCTTCTCTTCTTTCTTTCTCTTTTCTTCAGCTTCTTTCTCTTCCTTCTTTCTCTTCTCCTCAGCCTCTTTTTCTTCTCTCTTTCTCCTTTCTTCAGCCTCCTTTTCTTCCTTGATTCTTCTCTCTTCTTCGTCCTTCTCCTTGATTTCCTTTTCTCGTTTATTGATCTCATCATCCTTCAGTCTTCTCATTGCCTGCAGAGATATTATCAATGCATATATTCAACTCATCTTTCCATTTCACACCTATTGTCAAGTAGTGTAGAACGTCGTTACTAACAAAAAGATAGAGCCAAGCCTCGCTACAAAAACAAGTTGATTATTTTCGAAGGTATCATTCTATGAATTTCTACTTCATACCCATAGTTTTGTGTTGTGTTATAAATTGTCTGACCTCAAGATGAGCTCTAGCCTCCATCAATTCCTTCTTTGCTTCTCCCAGACTCATTGTTCCATCATCCACAGTCTTCTGCCATTTGTCCACTGCCGTCTCAGCCTTCTGAAGACGACCCTCCGCTTCTACAATTTACGACATTCTTTTATAAATTATAGGGTTCACCTTTTTCGGCGGTTTCATCTGATCAGGCGGCCGTTTTTATCAGGTGAACTGATCGTGAAAAAAAGTATAAATCGAAGCGGATCAATTTTACGGAAGGTTGATTTTTTCAATAGGATACGAGTGAGACTTCTTTCTGATTGTGAGCACAAACCGTTCTTTGTATTTATAAATTTAATTAGGTGAAGTATCTGACCCTCAAAGTTCTTGCTTGCAACGGTGACGGCCGTGTCCTCTGGAAATAGTATATTTATTATCGTTTCGAGATTAGGATGATAGATACAGAATGACGATACTACGATGAAGAATGAGACTCTTCATTTATCGTCTGGTTATGCGTAGACCAATTCCTGACCCTACTGACAGATTCTCTACACAAGGGACACGATGGAAGGATCGATTGAGCTCAGATTGATATTGTGGCATAGTAAAGAAGATGTTATCGCACGCTCACGCCTCTTCACAGCTGGTTGTCGTCCTCTTTTCTTCGGAGATACATCTTCTTCCTTCTCTTCTTCCTTCTTCGCCGCTCTCTTCGATCCACGAGCTGGAGTACTGCAAGTGATAAATCATGTACCAATTCAAAGCAACAATCATCGATAAATCACCTAGGATAGTTGCCATTGAGATTGAAGGCTACCTCTTGACAGATTCCAATTTATGGGAGCACATCAAACGAATGTGTGGATACTTACGTGGACGAGGTGGGTGCCTCCTCTTCCTCCTCTTCTTTCTTTCCCACCTTCTCTTCCTCTTCTTCATCCACAACCTTCTTCTCTCCACGAGTGCTCTTTCTGCAATAAACAGTCTACAAGTATACTCATGGAAGGCTCAGGAAATTGTGTTTTGAACGATACCCAAAAAAGTAATCAAAAATTGTCAATGCTTGCCATTTTTTCGCGATTCGTACCAAAATTTGTTTCGGTACGATAGTTCGACGATAGATCACCGACGATATCGTACCGAATGAAAATTTCGGTACGAATCGCGAATAATTGGCAAAAATTGGCAATTTTTGGTTACTTTTTTGTGTATCGTTCAAAACACAATTTCCTGAGCCGTCTTTAGGCTTGTTCGACGCGCCGTCGCGTAATCTTTCGGTTTTTAATAATAAAAATAAATAAATAACCTTAGAAAAGCATGAAAATAATTTTAAAATGTTTCGTCGTCATTACGGTGGTTAGCGAAAACCCCAAATTTATGCAAACTACAAACTACAAATACTAACCACCGTAATGATGACCAAACATTTTTAATTATTTTCATGCTTTTCTAAGGTTATTTATTTATTTTTTATATTAAAAACCGAAAGAGTACGCCATGGGGCGTCGAACAAGCCTAAAGATAGCTCAGGAAATTGTGTTCTGAACGATACACAAAAAAAGTAACCAAAAATTTGCTAATTTTTGCCAATTTTTCGCGATTCGTACCGAAATTTTCATTCGGTACGATAGATATGGAGGTGCCCTCGGGTTCAACTTATTCAGTGGAGGTCAAATAAAGGCGCCCACCTCTGAGATCCACTAACGGGAGTCTTCGCCTCTTCCTTCTTCTTCTTCTCTATAGTCTTAGGCGTTTTCGCCTCCTTCTTAGGAGTCTTAGCCTCTTTCTTGGCGGTCTTAGCCTCTTTCTTCGGAGTTGCCTTCTAAATAATATTTTGTGAATATGCATTGAAAACTGGAGGAGTCTAATCGGTAAAACAAGTAAATACAGATGTCTTTTTTCATACAAAAATGATAATTACTAACCGTTTTGTCCTCGTCGGGAAGGTTTAGACTCTCGATTGTCTTAACTCCCTTAATCATGTCGTCTACGAGCTGATCAACCTCCTGCAAAGATTATCATTATTATTTTAATAATATTTATGAAAATAATAAAGCTTACGTTGTGTGTATCGATGAGGATGCACGTAGCATTGCATGTCTCTTTATCCCATTTCATCGGTAGAGTCTCACCCACTTCCATCTCCCGCAACGGCTTCTCAACACATCATCATAATCAATTTGATCTTGTCACACATACTAGGAAAAAAGTTTAAGAAATAATAACGTTTTTGCAGTCATCGAATCTCAAACGCTTCACTGATATAAATACTGTTTTTATTTTTTTATACTTACCGTAAGCTTGGAGATGGGTAATCCATAGTAGGTGTTCGATTCCTTGAACCAGAATCCATACCATTTCTCGGTCGAGACCGACGACCTTTTCGGCTTTACCATCTTGGAAAATATTAATTGAAATTTAATATAATATTTACATAAAAAATTAAAGGAAAATAAAAAAACAATAATAAGGCGACGAGGAAACATTGATTGCAAGTGCGATGGGAGACGTATTTAGGCGAGAGTGCTATGGCAACTAGTCTCGTGATGGATAGACACCACATAAAACTGAGAAATCGAATGATGGCATTTCTTGTGCTTCTAGGAAAATGCAAATAAGATAAAAGAGCCACTAGCTATTTCGCAAATATGAAATATTACAAACACGCAAAACAACGTAAACATGACAACAACTGGGGCTTTGCAGGGGAAGAAGGAAAGCAACGAGAGAGCGGGCACGAAAGAGAGTGCAGACAAGTAGAAAACAGATTGGCAGCTGGAAAGGATCGTACTCGTTTATTCGTTTCTCGCTGAGTCGCGTTCACGAATGTTTGATAATTGCATTTTCAATTATTCGTCATTGAAAAAAGCAAACCAAAAATTCATTGAAAAGGATGTTTCTTCGATAAAGTTTTAAGTGAATTGATTATCAACCCTCGCTAATGGTTTCTCTGAAGGAAAGTCAGTTTGTTTATTTGCATGTAATAATCAGATAATGAGAGAACAAAATTTTGTTAATTGGTCTTTATCGTTTATCGTTTATCATTTATCAGTTTGATCTTTGATCTTTCTGATCTCTAGTGGCCCTTGTTCACGAAGCGAATGCACTTCTGACGATTCACATACGCTCTCGTGGCCTAAATTTAATAATTAAAGAATTTGAAAAAAATGAATTAATAACCCTGAAGAACTTGGAGAGAATCGAGCCAATCATGAAGGAGAAGACCATTCCGATGGCTAAAATTATCCATTTGGTACATTTTCGAAAATACAAACTCACTGGTTCGTCCGACATCGTCGGCGCGCATCTGATAACCAGCACGGAAACGTTCGAAGAACATTCTGAAATTGATCTTTGATCTTTGAGGGCTCAGTCGCAGTACCTCTCCTGGAAAAGCATGCCAATGTAGAAGACCGAGTAGATCATTCCGCACAGAACAACGAGAGACATCAGGTCCTGAAGGGAATTGAAGGTTACGGTATCTAATCGATACTCGTACCATAGTATCGATCTCGGGTCGACTCCACTCCTTGAGGGGACGATACACCGAACCACTTTTTGCGTACGATTCCTTGCAGATTTCACACGTCGTCGGATTGTTCGCCATCGCCACCCACTTAATTAGGGTTATTAATTAATTGTTTAAGTTAATTAATTAGTTAATTAATAATAATAATATTAATTATGTACCTTGGAGAGGCACGTGTCATGGATGTCGCCCATCTGCATTGGCATTCATCAATTACCGTCATTTGATCACAAATTTTCTTTCTAATGTCAATCATTGTGACCCGGAGACTTCAGAGGCTGCACGCATAGATACATGGGTCCATACTTCGAAAGCAACTTCAGTCACTCCCTCATTCTGACCGTGCCGGCGCATCCGCATGGTCGAACCATCTCTCCCGTCTCCGATTGGCAGATACGACAGGCGCGACGTTCGAGGGACGTCGTGCCGCCAGACGTGCTCCTGCGATGAGACATGAGAGGTGGAGAGCAATTTCCTTCCTCGCTCATTCGATCGCAAAATTCCTCATTTCTCACTGCCGACTAGCTACAGCGCTTTCTTTGGGATATAAAACACAGTTGTGCCATCGGAAGATATGGCCATCTCAAGAAAGTGCATTGGTAGAGTTGTTGAGGCAGCGTCTTAGAAGAGCACGATATCCCCCCTGCAGCCTTGTGCAAAAATATAGCAAGGAGAGGTCTCTTCGTATGAATTGATCTTTGATCTCTTACTCGATTCTGGATCGGCTGCTCATGAGGTCGCATGGCTGTGCCGTCCTCAGCGAAGTGTTAGAGCACGAGGCTATAAAGTGGTTCAGAAAGTCACCTGATTCTACATTTTGGTTTAGGTTCTAGTGAAAGATCGGGACTTGCTACAGAAACATACAGTGATGCAGATTATTTGGAAATCGTTAGAGTGATCAGATTAAAAAAAGTTCAAAGATCAAGAGGGCTTACAGAGATGTTGAGAACGATTCGAGTAGGGCGCTGTGGTGGTTGAGTCGACCACACGAGCCATTGGATAGAAGGGGAAATGAGGGGAGTGAAGAATGAAAGTGGGAAGGGAAATTCATTCACGTTATTCGCGATATCTATGCAAATTTTGAGTTCCTGCTCAATACGGGAAAAAAATTGCTATCAGCGTGTTCCTATTATGCTCTTCAATAAAGAAGTGGCAATTCTTTATTTATGAGCACTCGGTTTTACCTTTTCTTCATTGAAGAATGACATCGGTGAGTACTTGTAAAGACATTCTTCATTCGCAAATTATAAGAATTTGATTATCAATGTCATCGTAATTCAGGACCAGCAACAACGTATGTTCAGCTATCTATTTGATTTTTAAGTGTCTTTCCTTGCTGCTTATTCGAACCTCCCCATTCCAATTGCTCTTCATTCAAATAAATCTCTTTATTTCTCAAAATAGTATTGGCAATGTCGTTGGCGCGTAAAATGACGGAATAAGAATTTCCAATTGAGAATCAAATGGTATACACGTAAGCAGAGCATGAAAATTAAAAAATACAATGCAAAAATAACTATTCGATCTTCACCAAAGAAGTCCAATCGAGACAAGCAAAACTGTAAGAATGACAGAAATTGATGAAGCGGCGTTGTCATTCCACACGTCGATTGAACAGTCCAATTTATCGATCGGAACCTGAAAGACTACCGTAGTCCTTGATTTCCCTGCAAGACTCACCTCGACCAGTCTCGTTCCCTTGTAAGTGGAGGGCGATGCACGATCGCAGATTAAACTGCCCTTCTCGCGGATCTGAAGATTATCGTATTGTTCAGCTTTTCAGCCTTGACATTACGATGCTTAGCCTCCAATATGGAATGTACTTAATAGGTGTTAGTTTTGTGTCCAAAAATTTAATTTTCTGTGTTAGCACCGCTGCTAGCACCCTTCTGTCAAATGCACCCTTCTGTCCCTTCAGATTGGAATAATTGGCAGAACGTTTGAATAATTTAACGATACTGTAGGAGGAGCCGATTCCACTCAGGACTCACCACTTTCGTCGACCTCAACCACCGTATCCAGTCGCCGCTTTTGCAATCGCAGTAGAACGAGTTCTTCAGTATCAAGCTGTCATCCCGAAGATTGTTGGCAAGTTGACGGAACGGAGCATCAAGAGAGTGGATTTGGTTCCTGCAAATAATTCTCGTCTATCTACAATCTTCTCAGTCTTTATCTTTCGGATAATCGAATTTTTTTCGGTTAATCTCATTTCATCCCAGTCAAGTTTGATTTTTGTCTTAATTGCTTCGTGAGAGAAGTTTGGTGGGGGAATGACAAACTGTTCACTTGCTAGTCTGACCAAATCTCGCAGAAGCACCAATTTTTCATCCGAAAGTTTAGATTAGACACCTGCTCAGATCGATCGTCCGAATATTCGCCAGACACGTCTCGTTGACGACGAAATTAGTGAGGAAGTTCTGCCTCAGATCGAGTCTCGCCAATCGCGGAAAGGGACACGGAAGATCGAAAGGAATTGAAGAAAGGAAATTGTAGGAGAGGTCCAGGACCTGAGAAAGATTACTGAATTTGATCGAATTTCGATTGATAACTGACCTCGAGCTTCTCCAATTTTGCCTTCTCGAACATTTTCATCATCATGTCAAACTGCGTCGATCGATTGCTGGTCATCGTGAACGCACGACGAAGGAATAACTGGAAGAGAGGATACTGTAGGTACCGTACCTACACCGTATTCAGTGCCCAGGGGGATACTGTGAGTATCGTAAGCCAGGGATACCGTATTCATGATGGTGGCACGTTAGTGAACCCGAAAATAGTAACTAAAGTTGCCAAATGTTTTAAAACCCCTCACAGACGAGGTATTGTAGATAACACACCTCATTCAATCGTGGAGTCTTGCTGAGAAAGCCCATGTCGCTGTCATGCAAAACGATCTCGTTGTTGGAGAGATCGAGCGTACGTAGGTTATCAAGACCCTGAAGGTACGGTAGGTTGAGGGATACAGTAACGATTAGGTCTATCAGAGTGAATTCAAATACTCTTCATGTGATCTCTAGTTACTCTGATCGGCACGAGAAATGAACAGATGAATTTCACCATGATTCCTTCATTTTCCTTCTCAAACGTTTTCATTTATGATCATAATCATGTCGAATGAGCGATGAAAAATAATGTAATGATGAAGCACGGTAGACTAAGGTAAACTGATACCTGTAGTGCATTTGAGTGAAGATTGACGATGTAGTTGGCAGAAATGTTCAGCGTGTCCAACCCGGAAAAATACGAGGCAGAAGAGCCAAAGAGCGAACCGGTTGGAAGATCCTGAAGGGAAAGATACAGATAACTGATAATCAATTTTATCAAATAAAATCATTCGTAGATAAGAAATGTACCTGGAAATTGTTTCCATGGAAGGTGATTCGGTTGAGCCCTCTGAAACGAAATTTGTTTGTTGTGAACGTTATGAATTGCTGTAAGTCACGTCCTACGACTTTTTGCCATTCAATTCTCTATTGAATAGAAAAAAGTGCAATTATTCGAACCAAGTTTGTGAAAAGTCTCGTCTTCCAATCCGGATTTTACGTACAAAATAGATCTCACTTGTAATAACTGCCAAGTGATGCGAAAATGTTCGTGTCGACGAATTGCGCATTGATGCATGATACCTGCAATTATTCGAATATTTTTTTTTAGGAATTATACCGTATTCTTCAATCGATCGTTCGTATTCTACCGTAATCTCGATCGATAAAACTCACATCTCCCTCGGCCTCATTGCACTGACACGCAGCATACTCCGCCAGTTGTCCCTCGCAGATGAATCGACTGTTCGGGTCCTACAACGAATACCGTAACCGAAGATACCGTAATCAGCTTTTTTTCGGATACGGTAATCGAATAATGGACAAACTTCGCTCGCAAACTGCTGGCGCCCACTGTTTCTCTCCCGGCCGTGAGAAAGCACAAAAAGTGAGGAGAAAATGAGAAGAGAGCACAGCATTCTCAACCTGAAGAATGTGGGTGAAATCTGCAGATTCGATTCAGGAGAACGTAATGTTGATGAAGAATTAACGCCGTTTTTTAGTATGCAGATTGTGATGGTATTTAGAGAGCTTATGCAATTCATAGACATCGAAATCACAATGAAATCAATAATCTTGAGTTACCGTATGTTGTCGGGCCGGCCATGGGCGGTCGGCCCCTCAGTAGATCGGATTCCGCTTGAGAATAATATCGCCTGACAATGGGAAAAGGAGGAGATTATTGATTGGGAAACCGAGCAGAACACGGTCCATTTCACTTCTCATTCATTGTTGTTCAGGCGAATTTATGGGATTGAGGAAAGAGAAGGAAGAAATGGGAGAACGATGGGAATGGGAGAAGAAGGAAGGATAGGGAATGGATGAACGTGCACTTATTTCGTTACTTTAGACAATCAGATTAGAGGATGTCTGAAAGCACGCGCAAAAAGTGGTTTACTCTCCAGAGGGTTCTTAGTGAGAGAAGGAAGGATAATGGATGGAGGGGCTACAAATAGGGGGAGAGAGACCCCATAGTGAGAAATTAGAAAGAAGAAGCTAGAAATAGACTCAGATATTAGGTGTGAGGTCGACAATATGAGAGGGTGGAGAAGAATGGAATAGAGAGAGAAAGAGGGAAGAGAGGGGAAGGAAGATCGATGGAGAGAGGGGAGAGAGCACAGAGATGTGAGAGAGGGGAGAGAGAGGGAAAGTGAATCCCCCTCACTCAAGAAGCTGCACCTCTTTCAACTCTTCTTCTATACTCTTGTCGTCACTCATTTATGTCACTATCTATTCATCACTTATTTCTTCTTTACGATAGAGATCAAAGTTCACTTACCATCCTCCTCCACAATCACATCTCAGCTTCAGTAGAGAATCTGAAGAGTTGCGGAATCGAGTTAGGCCCAGTCTTCCCCAATTTGCACGCAACACGAAAGATCAAAGATCAGGAAAGGATAGGGGGAAGGTAGGGGACGAGAGAAGGAAGGTAGTCCTACTACTCTCGCACAGCTATTACACCTCTTCATCCCACTCCCTCCCTTCTCCTTCCCTCTCTCATTCCCAATGACCTACCCCGGGATGAGGAAAGAAGGATCCCAAGACATCCCCTTATCCATTCATAATGGACTGACGATTGCAGAGACAGAGAACAAAGATCAAATTGAGGACAAAGGGGATCATAGATCACAAAGTGGTGGAGTGAAACTGGAGGTCTCAAGGGAGGCAAAGTGGAGAGAAGGAGACCTTTTCTCACGACGATACTACGAGAGGAGGACAAATTATACTGAATTGAATGAGTAATGAAAGTGAGAAAGGGGAGGGGGAGTGAAGAGGGGAGGTATGCAAGTGTCTTCACTCTCCACACGACTCAATGTCCACGACTCATTTCAGTGAGAGGAAGGAGGAGGGAGGAGAATTCAATTCAACTTTTCGAGACGTAAGAGTGTGTGTGATACGCTCAAGAGTATCAAGGGGAAATATGGAAAGCGAGAAAATAAGGAACTATGGCTGCAAGAAAGCCCGTCATCTGACTCCGTCAAGTCGGATCCTTCTCCTCATCTCCCCCCTCGCTTCCTCCCTTCATCTTCTGTGATTGTCCTCCTTCTTCTTCTTGGATATCTCCATAGCCTCTCCCATGATGCCCCAATCTTGACAAGTGCCCACTGAAATACCCCGAGAATGGGCCACTAACGAGGGGCAAGGGGTAGGGGATTGAAAGGGAGGGGTGTTCCACCTCTATTCACTCAGAAAGAAACGCAACTCTTGAGGAAAAGGGCTGAGATGGTGGACGTAAATGTGATGAGACATCTTAGAGGGAAGAATGGGGAAGGAGGAGGGAAATGGGAGAGAAAGGAACAAGCAAGGGAGGAAGGGGGAAGAAGGGGAAGGCCCAGATTGAATACGAGACAAATGGACTAGAGAGTTGACTAATGTTCCTTCTCCCTCCAACACTGATGTCCCTCCGGACGGCAGAAATGCATGCAAAATCAGCGAGGAAAGAAGACAAAAGTTTTAACAAAAAATGGAGTGAGGGGAAGAGAAATGAGCCTCTGGAGAGACCTAGATTGAGAGGGGGAGACGGATAGAAGAAGAATGTCCCCGTCCTCTGAAACAAAAGTATAAGAGATACCGGAAAGCTCTCTTGTCTCCAATTCCGTTTCTAGAGCACTCCTGCAGCATTCCTTGTATATTCGCAACGTAACGGAAGTAAATGAATGAATGACGGCGAATCTAACCTCTTGAGCATACGGTATGATCCGATTGCTTCCCTTCTCCATTATTCATCCCCCCCTCCCTTCGCTCTAATCTATCTAAGCCTTCCCATCCTACTCTATTTCAACAGTCAACAGCATCTCAAAACGCGCGAATCTCCATCTCAAAAATAAGCGAGAATATCTCTTCAGAGATGAGATGTGGCGACGAGAGCTCATCTAAGCTAGAGGCCGGTAAACAATTCACGAGGAATATGGGAGGGATGAGTGAGGAGGGGATAGAGGGATGACCAGTACAATTACTTCATGTCAAGGGATGGGAAGGGGAAGGGGATTCAAGGGAGAAGAGACACAAAGCCCCCGAAGGATACTTATTCTAATTTCCATACGACCTCGAATGAAGTGATTACTTTTACTTGATAGTAGTGACCTCTTCCCAATAGAAGATAGAGAGGAAGTGGTGAACGCTGCTTGTTTACAGACCGAATTTCTCCCTCGACGGAGAAAGATGAACGAATCTTCCCCTCCCTTCTCTCATCACTCATTCATGGTTCCCTTCTCTCCATACTTCCTCCCCTATAATATAAATTCTGTGAACCAAGAAGCTTTGAATAGCCTTTTCGAATGTATGCATTCGAAATTCTATTTGCGTGCTATTATGCAGTTTCCTGTTGAACTCTTGAGCTTTTGACCTTTCAATGTTGCCCTTCAGCTTTTCCTTACACTTCTTCTTTCAATAAATTACCTTTATCGATATTGAACAAAAATTAGCATTCTCTACTCACAATCTACCCGGATTTCCGACGATTAATAAATCAGGGAGCGATAATTACACGATAGCGAGGGGATAGAGACAGGGGCACATTAGGAATGGAATGGTGGAATATAATCAGGGGAGGGAGAGGAGGGAAAGATCAAAGATCAAACTGGGAGATCAAAGATCAAACCGGGAGAAGGGCGCATCCGAGGAGACCAATCTTCGGATCCGCACTCCATCTGTGGGGACGAACCTGAAAGGGGAAGGATGACGATCTGTCTCTCCCAATTTGCAACACTCCCTCGTTTCTCTGATTGCCGAGAACTAAATGTAAGGCAAAAAGAAGAGATGACAGCCGTAATCCATACCACCGACTACCGTACCTCCAGTCTCACGGGTCTCTCGTTGCGGATTACGGTAACTCGAATCGTCTTCTGCAAAAGAGATCGATCGTCATCTGACTGGAATGGGAGAGAGCGATTCGAGAGCATTGGAAGGTGAACCGAAAATAATACTTTTGGAGAGCTGCGTTGGGCCATCAGCGTTTTTGTTACTTTTTGTTGAAATATTCGGCAGTTCACTGCTTTACCCATGCCCCAATACGATATATTTCGACGATTCGAGCATCCCATTCGTTCTTCACTAACATTCTCGTTCTCACTGCAGAGATGGGCGAGCTGCTTGAGCTCCGTGAAGTTTCCCTTGTGGAGCACGTCAAATTGCAGCACCTCAATATTTCGAGAATACTTTAAATATTAAATAGATGGAAAGAGTATGCACCCAAATAGACAGCACTTTCAATTTTTTCATTTTTTTTCGAGTGTCCACGAGGATTTGAATGAATACGTGGATTTTAGAGAATAGAGTAAAAAATAATAGAAATGATCCTTACGAGATCGTCCTTCTTCATTCCTCCCAGATCAGCGGGCGACCCGGCCGTTACTCCCTGCACACGAACGAATGGATCGTTCGACGTACGATGCACCAGCTTCTGAATAGAGACAATTATCGATTGATACATACCGTATCCCTATCGTATACCATACATTTCTATTCACTTGCGCGTCGAATTACCAATTATTCAATCGATACGGAGTACCACAATCTTACTTTACACCCGATTGTAAAGTAACTAATCTATCGATCGATACCATCTCCAACCGTACTCACAATCTCCGGTTTTTCTCCCTCCATCTTCTCCTCATTCGAGTGCAATTCGTGTACTTCACTGATCATCTCTCCGATTCGATTCGTCAGTTCCTCTCGATCGTTGCGGAGACGAATGATCGTCGATCTGAAAGGAGGCGCAGATGGATAAATAGTACTTCCACCACTTCCAGTCGATCCGATAGATCATTGAATTTGACGGATAAAATTTGTTCTTTTACACATCGCAATGGTCAGCTCATTGTGATTAAACGGTACGAAATGTGGAAGGAATTTTGTCATAATCTAGTGCAGATTTCGATGAAAAACAACGGAAAGTAGGCCAGGAGGCCTGAATGACTAAAAACAAATGAGTAATGATACCTCGCATGTCTGACAGAGTACACATCGATGTCTCCCCGCGGGAATCCCTCCGCGTCGATCAGCTCGCTCTTCATGTCCACGTTGTTCTGAATGGAGAGAATTGTCATCATCTAATTGCCATCATCCAGCCATCATCTCCCTAGTTTCAGAATATACTTTTGCCCACAAGTTCTAGCCTCCAAGAATGCCTCAAAAAATGAAACAGAACAAATACAATATCACAATTATTTTAGCACAATCTAAACTTTCTTCTATTCCCAAGATCGAGCTTATTATAAAAAAAATTTAGCAACGAATCACTATTATTGTTAGGAAAAGTAAAAAAATCTTTTGAAAACCAGTGCAACGAAGAATTGAAAGGATTTCTCATTCAGTAAACTCAAAAATGAATTCAAAAAAGTGAACTAACCGCTTGGAGGACGGCCTCTTGCTCGGCGATTTCCCTGTCCAATTGATCCCTCTCTCCCATCAACTTCTTCGCGTCCTGCAGACTCATCCTGCAATGGAAAAAAAGTTAAATAAATGAAGAAAAAAATTAAACCTAACATCACGAAGTAAGTTTCAAAACGCTCCCCGCAGTGCCATTGTCATCATGGGAGCCGGAGCCGGCGTTTACCCACCAATTTGAATGGCGAAGCGGCACTTTTTCCCGGATCGAATTTGCGGTTTCGAAATTCGATATATATTTTTTGCAGAATTCAAAATACAGTAGCCAAATTACACATCAGTAAGAGTGTCAATGATCATGAACATTCAGTGGTCACACGGTTTCCATTCACGGAATAGGCATTACCCCATCCCACGATCGTTTTTTCCTACGTGAAACTGAGAATCGAAAGGGATACACGACTGCCCACATCATTAATAATTTCTAGTTATGCTACCGCTACTACCGTTTCAGATTTGTCTATTTCTGTGTACGAATCTTCAAGCTCTGACTTGTATGAGTCTCTCCCTTAATGATTATTGCCAACTTTGTGCACTCAGACTTTCGCTACTCGGCCCTTCTCACGCTATCTGACTTACCTCAAGGCAGTACAATCGTAGGATAACAATGTCATTTCGAAAACATAAACAATGCAGGACTCCGGATTCTCTGGGGAATCGTATCGTGTCTATGGCACATACTCCAGTACAGCCAAAAGCTCAGATTTCACTCGAAACATTTTCGTGCGAGGAAATACAACTGTCAGGTATAATAACCATCTATGCGCAGATGAATACATCCATGCAGTTTGTTTCAACTGGCGGAAAGCATTCCAGCTAACCCATACCTTTCGCACGTCATCATGTCTTCTCCGATACAAGTTTATGAGATAGAAATTCAATAAATTCGAGAAACTTTCAGATTGTGGATAACAACACATCGGATACGTCTCGATACCCATTCACAATCTACATAGTCACCATTGGTATGGAATGGGAATAAGAGATGCTACTAAATAAGATTCAGATAAATCGCTGCAAGTTTTGGACGCTCGAACAGCCCAGGGAGAGATTGTCTCCGAAGATACCATCGGTTATTCTCGTACTCGGATGTTTCCTCAATCCCATTTTAGCCTTCGGAGGAGTGACTATTCTAAGTGCAGAATCCATCTACAATCTTCACTCGTTCAAACTCAAAGATGTATGTTCATATTCAAAACAGATACGGAAGATACGAATTTGAGTATACTTCCCTCCAATTTTCCACATGTGGATTTGATTCCAAACTCGCTGACTATGTGATAATGAAGATCGAGTGAGTGATAATAATTTCTTGGGAACAATTAGATGACTTAGATACACCGAATACGGACCTGGTTCCTTCCTTACCGTAACCAGTCCCATTCTCACTCTCTACACTGAAACCTATCGAGTCTTCGCTAGCTTCAACTACACTATCGACAAAGAGACTAGTTAATTCCCCATTCAGGCAAATCAATTTATCGATACTCTTCAGCCACTGGAACACGTAATCTGAAAGCAATCAGCCATACAGCAGTGATGTATCCTGGATGGATCAACTCTTCCCACTCATTCCCGACCAATTCATTGGTTCCATTTCACAACATGAGCCTCAAATACAGTGAAAGCGTGTGCTATTTCACACTGACTGGCAATCATCAATGACCGTTTCAGAAGGCACTCATTATAAAATTGTCCTCGAATGGATTTCAGCCTGGAGAGCATTTGGTTATTCAAGCTGGAACTAGCGACGATCAGAGTTACACTAGTTGGAGGTATTTTGTCTCAAGACACTTTTTTTACCTACACAAATGGTTTGACACAAACCAAAAATGAATCACAACTCGGAAACTCTTTAATGTGCATGATTAAGTGTGAGCAACCTCGGACAGGGAATCTATCAGGGATATGGAAACAGCTTCAAGATTTCGCTCAATACCATTTCACCTAGTAATTCCCCGAACTTTCTGGTGCAAATTACTTCAGGTTAGAAGAGAAGGGGAATAGGTTCAGTTCGTTCTAATCAATTTATTTAAGGCATACATTCACCATCAGACTGGCACAATTTCTTTATCGTATTTCTTCTATTTCTATTTCAATAAACCGTGTGACTCGTGATAAAGCCAGATTCCAATCCTACATTGGCAAAAACATCAGATTATAGCTATCATTACTCAGTACTCACAGACACATTCCCGAGAAGGTTTCACACGCACGCTCACACGTTTTTCGCTACTAGAAAAAGTGGCAAGGTGATTTCTCGCTGTTGATCGACTGCGTTGAAAGAGGAAGCGAAGCTCAGTCTGACTCGAAATCAATGATTCGGACTCTTGTACTATTCCTTCTTCAATTGTCCATTCCTTCGAATGCGATCAGTTGTGAGTTCTTGCCGTCCTTATCAATTTCCTCTCCTTCAGATTTCAGATACTCTGTCCTGATTACGCAGGCAGATTTGGGCCCAGGAAAGACTATTGTGAGTATTCAACATCATAATGTTCTTACAATGCCGATTTGAGGACTCTGGATTCAAAGATGAATCTTATCGCGTTTATGGCACTTATGCAAGTCATGCGAGAAGCACTGATTTCGCGAGGAATATCTTCATCAAGGGCAACTCGACAGTCAGGTTCAACTGGATTCGCTCAAGCATTGCTTATCCATATTCATTCTAGTCTCTACGATATCGCTGACAGCAATACCACAACCAATCTTCTTCCCCATGTTGTGATGAAATCTCCCATTGTGGTTAGGGCAACTCCGATCGCAGTGAAAAAACAATCCGTGCAGATAACTGACAACGACACCGCGCAAACTGCTCGATATCCATTCACAATTTGGATCGTAACTATCGGTCAGGGAAAGTTATGAGCTGAACAAATTATAGTCTTCCAGACAAACTAATGCCAGTCTATGATGCCAAATCGATGAATGGTCTCATTTCGCCTGAGGACACAATTGGTGAGCGCTTTTTATGGCTGCTGTGCACAAAAATCCTGCTCAGCCTACGGAGGGATCACTGTACTGAGTGCCGAGCCATTCTTCAATATGTACGCGTTCAAGATGAGAACTGTCAGTGCTATGTCTGATTAACCAAAATGAAAGGCATTTTACAGTTGACTTACATGCAATTCGCAACGTGTGGATACGATGCCTATCTCAACGAATACCAAGTGATGAAGATTGAGTACTTTGAAAATCTCAATGTTATCAAACCTCCTTCTTTTCCAGAACAAACGACTACGGCATTTCTTCCTTCGGTTCATTCTCCACTCCCATTCTCACTCTCTTCACTGAGAGTTACAGCATCTATACTGCTTTCTCATTCATTTTCGACAAAGACAACCGTGCACATTTTCTCAGTTTTTTTCAACACATCATCCATCATTCAGGATTTGGCTTACACACACTGAACACGAGAAGTACGACAGCAGCCATCTCTCCAGGATGGCTTAATTCAACTCAGTCCTTCCCATATGAATATCCTATCGCTCCATTCAGCAACAACTCCTTCAAGTTCAATGAGAACGTAGTCTTTAATCCTTTATCACGTTAAGTAATTCCAAAAATTTAGCGTGTTCTCCTTATCCGAATCACGGCCTCTGACTTCCTATCCGGGGAGACTTTACTAGTTCAAGCCGGGACTCAGGACGATCAGACATACCAAAACTGGAGGTCATCTCCAAAGCCTCCTATTTCGATATTTTACTATTATTATCTCCTCTTTTCAGCATCAACACACCGATGGAAAAATCGTATCAGTCATATGGGAATAGTGTGAAAGTCTTTCTCTCGTCCCCTTCATTCAATCACACTCCCCGATATCGAGTGCAGATTTCATCACGTACGCTGTGGTGTTGTTACATTCTCGGAAAATACCGATTCCAGATGCCTCTGATGTGCACGATTCCCTACACTTCCTCATAATCTTCATACTCCTCTTCATTTTCACGTAGTTGAGCAGATGAACTGATGAACCTTTATCTTTTGATTTCAAATGTTTTCGATGAATGCATTAGGTGCACTGGTGAGCTAATGTGGTCATAGTTTTTCTGGTTGCGGATCAGCGGGCGCCCTTTTTGCGGATTAGCGGGTCGGTTTTCCTTTTGAAAAAATTTCGGCGCTTCGCGCCGCTTAGCAGTAACGATAAAGTTCGCTTATGTTACCATCATTGGTTTACGGATAAACTGGTTTTTATTATGGGAAATAGTAATAACGGTTTCGCGAAATTTTCTAATAACAATCCTGACTGACTCGAGCCTGACTAGTTGGTGATTGCGTAGTGTGTGCTACTAGGGTTGGTAATACGGACTGAATGTTACCGTTACGAGGAGAGGTCACGTAACGGTATCGCAACGAGGAGGGAAGTGGGTAACCGCTATACCTCCTAGCGTCGGCTCTTCTCTAACTCCACCCCCCCCCCACCCGCTTTCTCTAACCCGTCGCTTCTAGAACGCCCTCTCTAAAGATCTAGCGACCAGTCAGTAAAGCGGTTTTTAAAACGCGGTCTGTGTAAGAACGGGGGAGGGTGCGGCACAGTAGCTAAAAATGGCCTCTGGGGGTTCATAATTGGTGGTTTGACTCCCTAGGGGTGGGATACACTTCAGCCAAAAATTTGGCACCAAAAGTTGATCTTTGATCTCGGAAAATTTCATCTTCGTTTTGTCTTGCCCTCTGATGCGAGCCGCGAGTGCCGCGACGCCGAGAAAGAAGAGAGACCTTATCGAGAGAGTGTACTCTATGCGAGCCGGGTTAGAAACACCGAGAGGAGAGCGAGAAAAAGAGAGGGATTTCGCACCGCGCCGATATCGAAATAGAGCTTGCTGAATTCGAGTTTCAATACACGATATGCTGCATTATGATGGCATCATTCCCACGAGCACTTAAAAGCGCGCGCTCTAGAATACGCGGGTTAGAGGAGAGGCGAGAGTGCAGAGCCAGAGTGAAGGGGCGGGGTTTGGTTATAACCTAGGAAAGTACCCCTTTGCAGAATGCGACTAGGCGGATCGAATGGAAGACGGTACGACAAGTAAATGTCAAAAATTTAGATTTTTAAATTGCTTAAAAGTGTTTTTCAAGGCTCGTCATAGTATTGTCATAGTTGAGCAACTACGACAACACTATGACAGCACAATGAAATGTGCATTTTCTCAGTGAATTCTTAATGAATTTGGCAGAAATTTTTTTTACAGGGTCTCGTTGATATGTAGAACAAATCCGCCAATTCGCATTGACGTCAAAGCTCACCAGTGCGTATTAGGGACCGAATTTGCACATTGGTAAATTGTGCTTTGAATTTGTGTCTCAGTAACCAATGAAGTGGCAGTGAGGTGATGAAGAATTGATGATCTTACGTTGTTCTTGTTCAACAATTAATATTTGATTACTTAGTTAATTGCCTAATTAACAGATATGCCCTCCCTGCCGGACGTGCCGGAGGGACTGCCGCAGCTGCAGCAGCTGAACGGCCGTGCAGCCGAGAGAAGGAAGGGAGTCAGGTCACCAGACTTTTTTGCGGATCCCCGGAAAACTATGACGTCAAAGCTCACCAGTGATTAGGTGTACATTTGGAATCAACTGTGGTGGTTAGATACGACAGTGCTCATAGTTCCTCGTAGAGCCTCAACTTTAACTGGGCTGAGCACCAGAGATTGCACGAATCTGCAAAGATCAGCGCCTAGATCAGTGTCGGATTATCGACTCACAATTTGTATGGTCTCACGTAGCAAAGTGTAATGAAGGGAGCCGCTGCTGGCATAATCCCCCAGATCTGAGCAGAGAAAGCAACGCTCATTGAACAATCTCATCCCTCTCAATTCTGCACTATTTTGAATGCCAGACAGACCGAGGCAGTGTGTGCAGTACGAGATTGAGATAGATCATTGCCCCTCTTAATTGATCATACACTGAACGTACAGCCATCGTAAGATGCTCCTGAGCAACGGTACAGGCTAGTCCGATCTGGCAGATTACGTAGGAGAGACCTCCTCCGAGAAAAAAGATAGGAAGAAGGGATTGGAAGGATAGCACCTGATAAGATATTAGTCTTGTCGGCCTGTGGTTGATCACAAATTCGCACTTTAACCAGATTCGAGTGTTGATCGTGCGTTTTCTTACTCATCGAATCCGCGTTTTGACGGAGAATTCGAAGGACCTGTCCGTCTTCCATGTTTCAATTATTTTCCTTCTCTCACCCGGTGTCGAAGTATGAAAATGAGAATCATTGCCGGTAGAGCAGGCAAGATCATGAAGACTATAGTAAAAGCAATGCGGGGTTTGAAGATCGAAGCGTGACCTGATTAAACCATTTCATCGCTTTTATTGCATCAGTCCTTGCGCACCCGCATACATGTATCCGAGATTCCATTCAAAGTCTGACTTCACCAGCAATACTGCATCGAGCAACTCTTGCTGCGGATCCAATGCGGACAGAAAGATTATCTGAACCATTATCTCATTACGATACTTCGCTTCGCTTTTGCATCACCATGAGGCAGAGTGAGGGAAGGTACACTGATATGCAGATGAGGAAGAGACGGAACCGAGTGGGCGATGGACTGTCACCGGGACTGATTAGTCGTTGTTTCCACATTTTAAATTCTTCCGCCACAGTCGAACTCAACACAATCTCACCGTTTCAGTACATACAGTCGATACGAGAAGGAAACAATTATCAGATACAGCGAGTGTGCGAATGTATGCAGCATAACCGTATAGGCTGATATAGAGAAGGTACTCACTTCGTCACCGCAAGAAAGGCCAGCGACATACCGAAATGACAAACAAATACAGTTGTCATCGTGCATGGTCCAAGGTAGATGTAGGCTAGGACGGAATCTGCCGGGATTACTCTGAATCGGATATATGAGTGCGGAGTCGACCTTCCTTTCCTTTACCGAATAATCACAAGTAGATTGCACACGCATGCAATCAGATCTATCGTCACTGAGTTTAGAAGGATCACCGAATATGATCTGACAATGCACATTGAAATCCCGATTCTACGGCTTGCTCCTACCGTAGATTAGGCGGCGACTTGAGTACAATGGCTATGATAAGGACAAGATTACCGATGGTTCCGAGTCCATCGCTCAGCCCATGGAAGATTATGGCGAGGATGTCATGGAGAGGAAGGATGGACGGCCACATCGGGAGAGAGAAGGCAGTGAATGACTGAGGGAGAAGCGATGAAGGAAGATGAGGAGAAGAGATTAGAAGGGAAGTGGATGATCAGTTCAATGAGAGCAAAAGGCGAGGAGGGAGATGGGAGCTGCACTGAAGATCGCAGTACTATGCCGTATTGTGCGGTGGAAATGGTATTTACGTCATATACAACGTGTTCCCTTCTTGGAAAAGAATTCCGAAATTCCAATAACGGGAATAGACTTCTCTCGCGACTAGAGAGTGTGAAGAATAAGTAGTCAAGGAAGAGTTAATGGAAAGCTACCGGAAAAAACGTTCCAATAGGAGAACACTAAAATGATGTGAACATTCTCACGAAAACGAAATAAAATCTCCAATAGAGTGGGAAATCTTTATACTCGGAGTAAATTTATACGTCCGTACTCCATCTGCTTCATTGGATTATGGAGTACTCCATTTGAAGAATCAAAATAAAAATTTTTTTAACTTGAAACAAAAAAAATAAACCTTACCTTCCCGTCAGACGACGTGCGAGACTTTGACCTGCGGAAGTGGAGCTACGTGTGAGTTTATTTAAGATGTGCAGATATTACAGTGCACAAAACGCGTCTATTGACACCACAGCAAAACAATAAGTGTAATTAAGAAAACAACCTTTATCGGAAGCAGAACAAATAACGACTGATTTAGCTTCGAAACAACAAGTGAACGAACTATTTACAAATCTGCGAGAAACAATAAAATAACAAAAACAAATCTCTTCGAGAAGGCAGCCGACATTTCGCACTATTTATCATCCCTGACTGAAAAGAGATTTTGTTTATTCAAAGATACTTTGTTTCAATGCAAACCACAAATTGAAAATATATCTCACTGACCAATTCTTGACAGCAGTTACATCGCTAAGGATGTACTTCTTGTTTCCTCGCAGGAATGGCTCATGAAGGAATACCGGCAACACCAACTCAGCACGGGTGGCAATAGAGTGGAGACCGAGTAGAGAACGAGAGAAACAATCACTGAAATGATCCGGTAGCCTTTCGAAAATCGATTTTTCATCCTTGAAATTAAACCAAAATGCGATACTGACCAACTCATCGTATCTTCTCCTCCCATACAGAAAAATAGGGGAAAACCTTGTATCAGCTTGAAAAGAGAACGATGACTCACCACAGTAATTGCGCCGTTTCTGCTACAGAAGCACATTTATCTTCTCGCTCTCGTTGAGTGAATCCACGTGCCGTCGAAGCCGTATTGCTCCTAAAAATGAAAACAATACCTCTCGTATGAGAGGTACTAGCGTTGGCGAGATCACTGATCTACGCCCCCTAAGAAACGCGCTGGCGAGATCACTGATCTACGCCCCCTAAGAAACGCGCTGGCGAGATCACTGATCTACGCCCCCTAAGAAACGCGCTGGCGAGATCACTGATCTACGCCCCCTAAGAAAAGCGCTGGCGAGATCACTGATCTACGCCCCCTAAAAAACGCGCTGGCGAGATCACTGATCTACGCCCCCTAAGAAACGCGCTGGCGAGATCACTGATCTACGCCCCCTAAGAAAAGCGCTGGCGAGATCACTGATCTACGCTCCCTAAGAAACGCGCTGGCGAGATCACTGATCTACGCCCCCTAAGAAAAGCGCTGGCGAGATCACTGATCTACGCCCCCTAAGAAAAGCGCTGGCGAGATCACTGATCTACGCCCCCCTAAGAAACGCGCTGGCGAGATCACTGATCTACGCCCCCTAAGAAAAGCGCTGGCGAGATCACTGATCTACGCCCCCTAAGAAACGCGCTGGCGAGATCACTGATCTACGCCCCCTAAGAAACGCGCTGGCGAGATCACTGATCTACGCCCTACGGTAAGCGCGGAACTTAGCTTGTAAATTCCTTTGCCAGCATGAGATAGTCCTTCCTCGGCCGGCCGGAGTGTCGCTCGCTAGTTCACGTGCATCTGCAAATACAGAAATCAGTGATAAAAGTTTAAAACTTTTTGCAAAGTGACTCAAAAAGAGGTAAAGTTTCGCCTGGTCAAGGTGGCATCAAGTGTAAGGAAATTAGACTTTGAACTAGTTAACTGGCCAGTGAAGCGCAGTGTCTAATCATTCAATGGTTCTTAATAGAGAAAAGAACAACGGTACAAGCACGACATAACATGACAAAGTTACTGGACTTTACTTCTATCGTCCGTGGTAAACCTACCCTAATCAAATGATATCGATCGTAAATAATAATTCACCTCTCCGTTTTCGTCGTCTTCCTTCCTTCCCCTCACTCGTTGAGATCTTCTTGCTGATTCTTGCCGATTGTTGATTGAGGTACTGTAACAACTATATTAATCAATGAACAACAGTGAGACAATGATATTATATCTTTCAAAGGTACACTGACTCACTGAAGAGATCGTCTTATTTACCTGTAGAGGGAGAAGTTCGTTCTGCTCTCACTACGCGAGTCACTCAGTCAGCATCCGAAGTCGTAGTGCTTCTGAAATGTTTAATATCTCGTTTTTGTTTAGGGCTCCATTGGGGGGGGGGATTGGGGGGCTCCATTGGGGGGTTTGCAAGGGATGAAGAAGGATGAATCCCAATCCTCATCCGAGAGACACACGGCACTCCTCAAATGGAAAGTAATTATTTGGCACGGAAAGGCATAACTAATTTATCCGTCTAGTCAAGAAAATGCAGTTGAAAATATGAATGATTGTGTTATCAGACGATGTGTGAAACTTTGTCCTGCGGAAATGGTGCTCGTTTGAGATTAATTAAGATGTATACATATATTACAGTGCACCAAACACTTCTATCAACAACACAACAAAACAATAAGTGCAATTAAGAAAACAATCTTTATCGAAAGCAGAACAAAAAACGACTGATTTAGCTTCGAAACAACAAGTGAACTAACTATTTACAAATCTGCGAGAAACAATAAAATAACAAAAACAAATCTCTTCGAGAAGGCAGCCGACATTTCGCACTATTTATCATCCCTGACTGAAAAGAGATTTTGTTTATTCAAAGATACTTTGTTTCAATGCAAACCACAAATTGAAAAAATATCTCACTGACCAATTCTTGACAGCAGTTACATCGCTAAGGATGTACTTCTTGTTTCCTCGCAGGAATGGCTCATGAAGGAAGACCGGCAATACCAACTCAGCACGAGACGCCTGACACAATTTGTAATTTTTAAATTAGCGTAAAATTTCAGAAAAAACCGGTTAGCAATTTAACAATAACGATCCTCACATGGTCATGAGAAGAGAACATAAGTAGCGATCAACTACCAATAACAAAAAAAATTGACTTGAATGGAATATTCGTCAAGAACACTCACACTTTCCATGTGCATGAAAGTCAGTCTGTATTTGCTCGGTCCCTCAATCTTCTCTGGGTTTAGAAGACGGAAACCCGAAACTGCACCGAAAGCCCTGAAAGAAAGACAGTATAATCTCTTGAGATCTCAAGAAAGCGGAAGGAATATGAAGCTACAGATATCTGCATTTCAAACTAAATTAGAAAAAAGCGAGAAAAAACAGACTGCTGGAATTCTCTGACGATCACTCTCTGGTGATTGATATCGAGTGGAGGAGTAATCTTGATATCGATCGAAGATGGAAACTTCAAGAGTACGATAATCGGAGAAGTATAATTTATTATAAACTTACCCCGATGTAGATATCGTAAATCTTGCCTGCTCTATTTTTGAAGGGATAAACCTTAGTGAGAAACATGATTAGATGATTCGTCATAAAAGGTTGTCCTATCTGAAATTCGTAAGTTCATCACTCATAGCTAACATGTAAGCCGAATCATATAACTGTGCGAGGAGGCGCACAAAATTCTAACCTTCTGAACTGGAAATTTGATGGCGATACTTCCAGGATCATCCTCAATACTGCTAGGACGGGCAATCGGGTTTGCATATCCACCTTTTCTGCAAATGCATCTGTTCCCCTCCGTTCCTTATAAATGCACGTGAAATTCCATTTTACGCATACATTTTCATTCCTACCGGTCCGGTATTCAGACCACTATATATTTAATGGAATCTGTCGCCAGACCACAATACATCTACTATAAAATCGGGTTTTAAGCCATTAGACCTCTGATATTAGCGTCAGACCAATGTATATTTTCGGTCCCCGGTTGGCAATGAAAGTGTATGATTTTAAAGACACAGGAATAAAAACGGAAGAGTACTTTCGGAAGTATAGAAACAGATTGTCGAAAGTGTCCTCATCGTAATCCTCGAAGAAGATGGGCGCACCAATTAGAGTCACGTTGCCCTCATCATCCATCTGACATCGATAGGGCCATTACGGTATTCAGGGAAGACTACGGTAGTCATCTATCGATGAATACCTGATCCCTGATGAATTGCTGCATTGCAGGAGACTTCCAGTCGGTTTCTCCGTTTTTCGACTGAAATAACTTTTATAGTTAGAATAACAACAATATTACAGTGACACGACGGTCATTTTCGCCTTTGTTTTCATCAAATAACAAATTAAGAATACAAAAACATATTGTTACCAACCCGAAGTTCGATTTCGCGCAGTCTCGCGGCTTTCCTAAATTAATGAGCATAATTAAAGTGTTTCCGTCCATCAAACTTACATTTTCCTTCTATGGGCAGGCCATTTCTCGTCCTCTCTCAGTCTCAATTCCTTCCCTTGCTCTCTGATCTCATCAAACCCATTGATGTACACCTTTCCCTCCTGCGATTTACAAACGAATTTGCCCATTTTGAGAAGATTCGATGCCTGGAAGAGAGATCGGTCAATGAAGAAGGGCCGTGATGACGCCATATTAATATTATATTCAATACTGCTCAATATTTTCGTATCCTTACATGAGTCTCCTCGACGAAACAAATCCATCCTTCTCTCTGTTTCGGATCGTAGAAATAATCTGCGATTGCACCAATTTCCCTGCAATTTAATTGAGCGATCATTTTGTCTTCATCATTCCCTTCCATCTCACCTATCGATCTCATCTTCCAATTTCTCACTATCGATATCATGTGTAGTGATGTTGAATGTGATGAGAGCGGGTCTCTGAGAAGAAATTTGTTTATTAGTTTCCTTTTTTTCGTATATCACTCACGTGCAATTTAATTCTTCCATGTTCAAATGTGAGTCCTTTCTCACCGCGCTCCAGCATGATCGCAGCCTCAACATTATTTTCAACTGAACGAACTGCGTAAAAATGTTTTTTTTATTCTTCACACCGTTCTCCCAGGTGATAGAAGGTAATAGAATATCCAAAATGAGGAGACGATTGTCCGTACTTCTAACTCTATCAATCTTTTCTCACCTCAATCGGATCAATGAATCTCAGCATTGCAATGCCATCCTTGCCAATGGACGGACAACGACATACCGTCACTGATGAGCGCAATCTGTAATGGAGATAAACGAATCGATCATTGAGTCTAAACCAGTTACCGTACCTCTCATAACAGTTGATGATATCCTCGTAGTTTGTGTTGAATTTGAGTGCGAAACAGAGACTGAGAGGATCGGTGAGGGCTGGGAAAAAAAGTTAAAGGTACTCATTGAATATCGGCATTTCTTTATCATACTTTAGTGCCCAAAGGTAGATATATAATTTATTCTTCGCTCATTCGATATTTCGCTGTCTCATTTCTCACTAGCCACAAGTAAAAGCGCAGCGCTTTTGCACTAAAGTAAAGAAGTGCCTGAATTAGGGATGGCAATTTGTGTCCAATGGAGTGTCTGAGACAATTTTGATCTGAACTTTTGGGACACTTTATTGTCTCAGACACTTTCGTGTCCCAAATCTCGGACACCATTGTGTCTCAGACACTGGAGTGTCTCCATTTCTTCTCTCCTTCTCTGCCCAGAGCGGTCGAATGGCTTTGTTCACCACAGAATGAGAGGGAGAGGAAAATTATTGGGACACTAAAGTGTCTCAAAATTGCATTCTATTATTCTCGGACACTCTAGTGTCTGAAAAGTGAGAGAGCATTTTCATTCGGACTCATTCCTGTCTCAAATCGCGCGGGGAGTTCGGTCGGTTCAGACACAAATTGCCATCCCTAGCCTGAATATCAGAAGCGACGATGTACAAACTCACGTTTCGCTTTAGCCTCCGGTACATCCAAGCAGACAATCTCGGGCGCTTGCATGAACGAATGCTGACAAACAGGACTTGGCCGTCTGAAAAAAACACACGTTAAAATTTTGCAATCCAATCGATATTCTTACCGTACTGCAGGAGGGCCGTCACTTCTTCTTCTCATCTTATCGATTCGCTTTGGCTGAGTATCGGCGATAGCAGCGGAAGGGGAAGCGGCATTGCTCTGTCTCCATTCATCGTAGGAGGGACGAATGGGTGAACTGTAAGGCATCTATGAGGTTGGGTTGACAATACAAAATATGTTGCCTTTCTCTTCCTCACGCCAACAGAAAAAAATTGCAACATATCGGGGTGGAAGAATTTTGGATATCAGCTTTACATTTTCAACTTCATTATGTATTTTTCTTCTTCGCACCTGCGTCTCTTCAGCCTCGGATCCTTGAGTGGAAGAGTGCTCTCGACTGTCGGTATTTCAATCGATTTCACCTCTTCTTTCCTTAAGCAACTCTTTTTTTAGGTTCAACCAATACAACTACCGTACTTCTTATCTTCTCCACTACTCGAATAAGGACGGTTCATTAGATAGGATAGATCGTAGCCGACGAATTGTCCTTCCATCGGTTTCTCTTGAGAAAACAACGCACCAATACTGCAAAAATATTCAGTAATCTACCGTAATTCTCAAAACAGCGATTAGGGATGCCAGGCTGAATTTTTCGCTAATAACGAATTCGTCATCCTGTTTTCTCTCATGTTATTCGTCACGAGCTCGTCAAATGTAACAATAAAATTAGATTCTTTTACAACTCGACGACAGGTGGAGGGTGATTAGCCATCACTGCCTCCTACCTTTTATTCTCATGTGGCTTCTCTGCAGACAACGATGCACTGAGAGTACTGAAACATATCAATATACCGCAATCTACGGTAATCACTCTTTGTACCTGCTATTATCGGGCTCCGCCCCTTTGCGTATTCCACTCAGAGAAGGATCGAGTGACGAAGGAAGTGTCTCATTTATTATCTTGCTTGAATGATCAGGATGGGGAAGAGAGCTGAAAAGCGTGTTCCAAAGATCATGCGTTTCGCATACGTGGATTGGATTGGTCTTCTTTCCTTGTCACAGTCGTAATGGCTGGAGAAAGATCCTGATCCCTTGCTTCCCGATAGGACTGTTGAGGGAGTTGCACGCAGATTAAGTCCCACTGTAGGTCGAAAACGGAGCCTGGCGTGTGCTGGAGTCTTCTGTGTGCTCGAGTCCTCCAAACTCGAAAATCCATCTTAGAGCGAGAGATACGAGCCTGGGTTCTGAGGGACCAAACATCTTAGGCGGTCATACCCATCACACGGCGACCAGTCCGGCTTGGATGGGGATTCCGATCTTGTTGAGTCGTTGGCAGAGATGAGGGGAATTAGGAGAAACCACTCTCCATCAGAGAGAATTAGGGATGGCAATTTGTGTCCAATGGAGTGTCTGAGACAATTTTGATCTGAACTTTTGGGACACTTTATTGTCTCAGACACTTTCGTGTCCCAAATCTCGGACACCATTGTGTCTCAGACACTGGAGTGTCTCCATTTCTTCTCTCCTTCTCTGCCCAGAGCGGTCGAATGGCTTTGTTCACCACAGAATGAGAGGGAGAGGAAAATTATTGGGACACTAAAGTGTCTCAAAATTGCATTCTATTATTCTCGGACACTCTAGTGTCTGAAAAGTGAGAGAGCATTTTCATTCGGACTCATTCCTGTCTCAAATCGCGCGGGGAGTTCGGTCGGTTCAGACACAAATTGCCATCCCTAGAGAGAATGGAGAGGGAACCGCTCGAGACGGCTAACAGAAATGGGAATCGTCGCGAATGCGTTTGAAGAAGAAGAATGTGTTTCGCATACGTCGCAATAATAATGCGAGATTTAAGAAATATGGCTCCTACTGTTTGTCAGGCGCAATCAATAGTTACCCTCTCCCTCTCTCGTAGCGGACCGTCACCCCCGAAATGCCAACCCTACTAGAAACACAATAGATACGAACCTGACTTCATCCCTCCCATTTTCTCCCGTGGGCGATCTATCGTATGTCTTCAATCGACCAATCGATGATACCTTAGCCGACAAGCTACAGTATCTTCCACCGATAGTGATCAAACTTTTTTTCGGCGAGAGTGGCTCTTCATCGAAGGAATAGCTGAATAATTCATCGATACTCCCATTGTACGTACACCGTTTGCTCTCACAATATATCGTGCGTCTTCCTTCTCTCGTCTATCATTTCTTCTTCTTCCTTTACCACTGACGGGATGATCATTCTCACCGGATTTTGGACACTCTTCTGGAACGATTCAAAAGTGTCGTTTGCATTGACAATGCCACCCCCTCCGATTCAAGAGATCTCAATGATTACTGCTCCCCATGAAAAATTTCCTTCAACTCACCGAAGCAACTGGAGTCGCGGGCTGATTGGCTGATTTAACGGAAGACGAAGGAGGAACTGCTATTTCCTTCTTCGGGATCGATTTATGACTAAGTGGGTGAATGATTGGAAAAAGATCAAAGATCATCCCAATTACCTTTCTCCATCCATTTTCGCAACCTCTTTCTCTGCCTCTGAAGACTTGGTCGTTTTGGACGGATGCGAAACACTCCTCTGAAATGAAACAATAGCAAAATCAACAAATATGCCCGTAATCAAACAGGATTCGAACTAGCTCATAATAAGACATGACCACTCCCCGTTCAACTCACAGGAGGAGAGAACTGAGGTGAAGAATTTCTTGAAGAGGATGGTCTTCTCTTGTCCCTCGTATCTTCTTTTCTCACTGGGGATTTCTCTTTTCTTGACCGATTTGATGCACTCCTCTGCAAAGAAACAATCTCAAATTTGACTTCAGAGGGGGATATTAATATATTTCTTAATTCTTAACAATATCTTCAAAAGTAAATTAATCCCCCTCCCAATCAACTTACGGATGGTGATTCTCTTCTTTCTCTCCTTGTTTCTTCTTTTCTCACTGGGAATTTCTCTCTTCTTGACCGATTTGAGACGCTTTTCTGCAATGAAACAATCGCAAATTAAACAACTGTGTTTATTTCATTTACAATTAAACAACAACAAAAGTTCAACAACATTCACCCCCCCCCATTTACTTACGGATGGCGATTCTCTTCTGTCTCTCCTCGTATCATCATGTCTCGGCGGTGGTTTTGCCGAACCCCTCGGAATTGAGATACTCCGCTGTAACGTATTACTTGCATTTCAATTGATACGACACACAATTTCATCGATCCTTCAACTCACTGGAGTGGAGTAACAGGAAGAAGTAAACGAAGAGGATAGAAGTTGTCTCCTATTTCTCCCTTGATCTCCATCTCTCACTAATGATCTGGTCGATCTGGACGAATTGGATTCACCATAGCGAGGTCTTGGACGGTCCGAATTCCCTGACCGTCTGTCCTAAATAAGAACACAAATTGTTGAATTTGCTGTCAGAAAAGGGAAGATCAGGGGCTAAAAAATAATTCGAAAATATTTTGGCCTATGCTAATTGCTGATACATTCCTCTGCAACAATCACAAAATGATAGTAATTCAAGCAACAATTATTCGAGTTGTAGCTACAATTCAATACCACCTGCAACTCACTGGAATGGATCGTTGATTGCGAGGAGATTTGATGGAAGAGGAGGAAGAGGGTCTTATTTCCTCTTTCGGAGTGGACCGCGAACTAAATGGGTGGATTGAGCAAAGATCAAAGATCACACTGACCTTCCTTCATTCCGATTCCCATCTACCTTCACACCCTCAGGAGGTCCACTACTTGTCTTCCTTTTCTTCACTTGAAGATTCATCGTATGAAGTGGAGGCGAAACTCCTTGTTTCTTCTTATTTGGGATAGAACGAGATCTAAAAATAAAAGAAGTATAAAAATTACACATCATTTCCTCGCCTTCCCCTATCTACATCACTTGTTTCTGCAGTTTTCTTCTCTTCACTGATCGATTCTTCTGGATTGACGATACCTTCGTTGCATTCCATGGAGACACTGGAACAAGGGCGTTCGCTAGATTTCCCCTCCCCCTCAAACATTGCATGGAGACACTGGAACAAGGGCGTTCGCTAGATTTCCCCTCCCCCTCAAACATTCCATGGAGACACTGGAACAAGGGCGTTCGCTAGATTTCCCCTCCCCCTCAAACTGAAAATACTCCAATAGAAGAGTATGCTCTACATCGAATACATTGTACGAATACATTCTCGTTCTTATTTTCTTAATAATAATAAAATGGCTTACTTCATTGCGATATTATCCAGAGTCGGACTAGCTGGGTTATCGCCTACTTCTCCTTCCTCTATACTCGAATCATCCAACACAGCGTCTATCTCTGTAATGATCGCCTATCTTTACGATGGGTTCTCCTCAGTGTTTCGGGAGGATAGTTCATTTTCTGAAACACATTCTTCGACCCTTGCTGACTCACCTCCATTATCCATTTCATTGGGCGGATTCTCACTCTCATCGTCATCATCGACCCACGATCCGAACATGACAGCGTTTATCATTGGCGTAATCGGTCGTGCGTCGCACACTTCTGCAGGAACAATCGATAATCTTACCGCATTTAATGTTTCTCATTCGGGATCTCGCTATCCTCTTAACTTTGCATGATCTATCGTTTGTCTGACCGGCAAAAAGGGCATTCGAAATGCGAGAGGCACGAGTATACGATAGTTAAGCAGCTATCGATCGGCCAAATACCGTATTCCGCAGGTTGTCTCGTCTGGAGTGCGAGTTAACTTCGTCTATAGACCTACCTGTCTCCTTCTTGGATGAATTCATGGCAATCATTCCTTCGATGATACGCGTCATCCTCGAATCAGCATCACTACTCGCCACGGGTTGATCACTCATCTGACACGACGATAAATTAGTTGGACCGGATGAAGGATACGGTACTTCAATCGAATCGACGAGTGACGATACAGTATCCTTCGGCCTAACTGTGGTGCCACTCCGACTACGCAGATGCTTACTCATCTCAACACATTAATTAATTTCACATTTTGTTTCATGGCATTTCTAATTCGTTTTCGGTATTTCTAATTCGTTCATTTCTAATAAAAATGGATATTTGTTAGCAAGTATTCAACAACGAAGCCAACGCAATTTCAAAATCGCTTGAGATCAAGGAAAATACCTTTATTCTTACATATTAACAATGAACACTACATTACATAACAGATAACGTTTGGAAACTATAACAGATAACGAAAGTATATGTAGCTACTATTTAAGGGATAAAAAAGGAAACAAAAGGAAAAACGAGATCTTAATCATTAATGGGAAATATGCTTCTGAAAGGAAGGACTGAATGGACACAATAACACAATTATCGAACCTGGAAAAAATATTCGATTGTGAGGAATCATCAACACACATACCTCATTATCGCTATCCGTGCTTAGCTCAATGATAACAATTTCCTTCTTCTTCTCTTCTACAGGCGGCAGCTTTTTAAGCACCGGCCTACAAATACTCTCATTGTTCGAGATAATGGATCAGCATTAAACGTTAAGAGACAAAATCTTTTAAAAAAACGAGAAGATGATAGTTGCTAAAGATAGCGAAAAATTGTTGATTCAAAAAAAATAGTACTATTTAATTTGGGATAGAAGAACCTACTCATCAGTTTCCTCTGAGAACTCAAATGGATCATCGTCGACACATTCCTTCTCCACAGAGAACGGCACAACGGAACTGTAAATGTAAAAGGTAAATGTCACCTCGTACACAATGAATACGAAGTACAGCGGGAGTCCACTGATAGCCAGTGACTATTTTAAAAGGCATCTGGGAGGCCTGATCTCTTCTTCAGGCCAAAATTTCGTGGAAATATTATGAAATGCACATACTCGGAGATTCCCTTGGCGAGATCGATTGGAAGGATCTCTTCATTACCCACAGATAGATTCGGCCTGAAAATGCACTGTTGCTTGTTAGAAGTGACTGGCATCAGACATACATATCCACAGTATCCTCCACGAAACCACTATCGTCCATCTCCATAGCAATGGACTCGACACGGAGAGACCTGAACATCGTACTTCATCATTGACGGCTCAATTGGAATGAAATCACGAAATTTGTGAATATATTCATAGAAAACAACAAGACATACTCCGCAAGTTGGTCAGCTTGAGCGATAGTGGATCGGGCCTCCTCCTCTTTAACTTCCCTTTTCATGTCCTTCCCTCCCTTCATCCTTTCTGCTTCCATCTCCAATGTTTTCCGTTTAGCATCGAGATTGCGCTGTTCTCCCAGAGATCGAATACCTATAGGGTGCACTGATTCGGTTCAATCGGTTACCTTTATTTCAGGTGATCATCACAGAATAATGCACCTCGCTCCTTTCTCCAGTTGTAATTCTCAATAAAGCTCGCATACAGCTCCTGCAACATTCCTTTGTTATATCATATTCATACATGACAAATCGTACCTTCTCCTCTTTGCTGTATCCGAGAACGCGTGCCTCATACTTCTTCCCATCGAAATATGGGATATTGATCACGCTTCCGATATGGAATTCACCGTGTTCCTTCTGAATGTATCATATTGTAATTACATTACCACACTGGAATCCGCCTTCTTTAACTCTCCCGGAGGTACATCTTACAGTACGCATGCTCTCTCCTCCCTCAATTCAACAAGAGTTCAAGGGATGAACCAGTATCGTACCCAAAACCGAATCAGTATCGAATTGGATTGAATGTACTGACCGCGATACGAGTCCACTTTTCGGTGACGTATTGTCCATACAGGGGAAAGTAGAGTCCAACGCGGGCCTGAGAATGAATTTATCCATTTCGTAGCGCTAGAATTCGATCCCCATTTGGCTTTTTTTCTCACATATGACAAAATAAGCGGAATTAATAAATCATTTCATTCCAAGTTCTTGCTGAGTTCGAAATATGTGTAATCGTCTCTTCATTCCTCATGCTATCTCTCCAGTCAGAGTGACGAGAGAGCACACGGAACGACGAGCCGATTTCCCGTATTTCCAACCCTCCTGCCCAGTTTCTTCCTCGCTCACCACATCGTACACCTGCCATTTTTTTATTTTGAAATCTTCCAATCTCAAGTCAGGTTTATCATCGTCGGGTACGAAATCAGTCCACGGATTGATCTGAGAATACTCATTTTTAAGAGAATAATTGGATGATCGGTGAAAACCTTTGCCTTCTTTGTCGTCGTTGGCGTTGAGGAAGGACTATTACACTAAAACATCACTCTTTTTCAGAACGAACGAAACATCTGACAACAACCACCTTTCTTTTCGTCTTTGTCTTCTTTTTCTTCTTCTTAGAAGGCTGATTAGAAGGAATAGCAAAGCGAACGAATGGACTGATACCCTTCAAGGCCCCAGGAGCAGCATTCTCCAGTGCGTTCTATCAATATTCATTACGAAACAATTGTGATCAAGTCAAGAAACCTTATCAATCGTCTTGGGAATGGTTACTTTCGTCTCTGGAACAGCTTCACTCGTGGACCCGATCTATAAACATCGACTTACGAAAGTAAAGTGAAAAACTATCCGAACCTTTACTTTCTTTTTGTGGGAAACGGCTCCCTTGGGACGCGCTTTACTCATAGAATCGATCTGAAAAAATCGATTGAGAAATAGAAAAAAGGCCAAGCAAACCGAATCGTTACTATTGCTAGAAGAGGTCTCATCATAAGAAGTCAAATCAGTGGAAGAATCGACCTACAAGCATCGAATTATGAACGAATGATCGATGAAATCCAACCTTTACTTTTTTCTTGTGGGATCTCTTGGGTTGCGCGTCACTCATGGAATTGATCTGGAAAAATCGAATGATGAATGGAAAAATAGCTGAGAGAATAGCCGAATACGGAGAGCAATTCAGCTAATATCTAATGTATCTGACGTAGGGTACCGTACTTGAATCGAATTGACGAGTGACGATACAGTATCCTTCGGCGTAACTGAGCCGCCACTCTGACCACGCAGGGGCTTACTCATCTGAACGCATTCATCAATCTCAATTCACATTTTATGCGTTATTGTCTGCCTGTCGTGGTGTGATAAAAATGATCTAAAAATAAAATTCAGTAAAATCGCGATACGTATAACAGCGTTTCAACGCCACATCATTTCTAGTGCAGGTGAACCATTTATTCAACTTTATCGAACACATAAGGGGATAAAAAAACAAGAACAACAACGTCTCCTCAGCATTTACAAAATGAGCCAACAACAAGAGCGAGAACGGAAAAAAACGGGGAAATACTATGAGAAAACATCTTTAAGAATTTGATAAATTAAGCGAACTGTTACTTTATGATGCTGATTATTAACAAAAAACTCGGTTCTTCTATAGCAATTACGAATAAAGTTGGTACTGATAAAAAATCGGCTCGATACTCAAAGTATCATTACTATTAGCTCTTCCTCTTCTTTTCACTCTGGAAGAGGACCAATATTCGTGAAGGTGCTTCCTTCAGCAGTGAATCCCTCGAGACCAGCTTGTTTAGCCTGCAAAAATAATGGAATCAATCGATATATCGTTTATCCTTACCGTCTCAAGCGAGTCGAAGTAGATCTTGTATACAGGTTTGCCATGCGGAGTATTACACTTCTTCTCCACTTCAACAACGGAGCCGAATCTGAACAAAATCATCAACATGAATCGTCTTGCTCAATCACTCAATTCATATCGCAAATGAACAATTCATGGTTTCATTGAGATTAGGCAAATGATCGCTTGCCCTCTCTGACCTCTTCTTCACTTCATCATACACTCCAATCTTCAATACTGCATTCGTTGCTTCGAATAGCACAGAGAACGTTACCTGAATGAGGAATATCATTCACTCATTATGTGATAGGAGCTATCACCATAAGAAGAGTCCTTCTCTACATTCTGACAGCTAGAGTGAGCAATACGGGTCGACATCTCTTCGTTTCACACACTCTCTCGTTACTCGACCGGTCGAGAGAGTGTGTGAAATGAAGAGACAGAGTGCCTCTCCCATCTTACCCCCACTTCGAATTGTTGTCCATTCACATAAGGAGTGCCGTCCTCTTTGCACAGTAGCAGTTGAGCCTACAATCCACTCATTGCGCCTCTCCCTTTCCTCCTCTCTTCCTCTCTTTTTTCCAAGCATGCGTAATCAATTCTTTCACATGCTAGTTCCGATGCCAAATATTTTGTTACCGTACTCCCTTACCTTTTCCTTCGCTCTCACTCCCGTAAATCGCAGACTTATGATGCCACCGTAGACGAGTGACGAGCAATCCTCACTGAAATACTTCACACTAAATCCGCGTGCCTCGAAACAACCATATATTAGAACTGGAACATCGCATTTAGTGTTTTTTCTTATGAATAGGTTTACTCACTCCTTGAAGTAATCCCTGACAACATCCCAATCGGGTGGTTGCTGTCCATTGAGTGGACGAGCGAACACAAGTATTTCCTCCTGTAATTAATTCATTCTTCCCTTCTAACTTACACAGTGATTAGCCCACTTCGGAATTAGGAGAGAATTCCCTCAGAGAACCATTTCTAGTACCTTTACGATCAATCCCTGGCACTTCTCTGTTTTTTGGTCATGCCCTTTCTCGCAGAGTACTCCCTCCCTATTTTTCTCATTCCCTACCCCCTTCACATTCAGAGCGGTCATAGACGGAGCCAAAAAAGAAGTTTCGAATTCCTGGTTTCAAAAGGACTGAACGCAAATAGCATCAAAGAAGATTCTCCCCCCCCCCCCACCTCATCCGGCTTCGGCAGCAAATCCTTGACATGATTGAGGTAAGTGGCCGTGTTAAACGCCTTTCCACTCGCCTCCCTTCCGCCCTCTCTTCTCCGATCTCCCTTTCCACTTCGAGACATGACTCCTGGAGGAGGAGGAGGTTGGAAGAAAACCCGATCAACGGAGGGCAGATCGGGATAGGGAAGGACGGGTTTGATGTCGAGTGGCGGGGGTATGGGCACTGGGGCAGGCGGAGGAAGGGGTATGAGGGAGGCTGGAATGGGCATGGGACCAATCGACAACGTCCGCTCGTAGTCGTCCGGTTCTTCTCTCTGCAAAAATCGAAACTTGCTTTTTTTTTAAATAACTCAATTCTCGATCGCCATCAAACACCCTCGACTACCGTACCTTGATCATGTACTTCAGCTGGGCCGGGTCTATGAGGCCGGGCGGAGGTATAGAATATGGCGGAGGTATGGCGGCCGAGAACCGGGAAACGTGGGAGCCGGCAAGTGGCGCCGCCGTCTGAGTCACTGCCGGGTTCTGGCTCTCAATGGATACGGTAGTCGTGGATACGGTAGGAGACTGAGGCAGATCAGCATGAGTGACGAATGCACCACGGAGCACGGCCGATAGAGCTGCTAGAGTGGGCGGAGTGTCCGGTGGGGGTACGTAAGCCATGGATACGGTAGACGAGGATGCAGAATGAGGAAGAATGGGAGGAGGCACGGGACGAGGGACGCCATGATGAGCAGGCTCCTCTGTCGAGTCACTGAATGCGCTCATTTACATGGGGGAAAGGTCGAAATGTTCACCAACTTTCACGTGCACGAACTAAAAATTAAAAATGTACAAGAAGTGATTATGATTGTGATTATGTATTTTTATATGAATTCTTTAGAAATACGGGTAATCATCTCTTAATTTCACGTGCACTCTCACCGGTAAGAGTGGCGAGAGTGTGAGAGCTGAAGAGACGAACAACCGCATTTCGATCTCTACTTTTGACCTACCTGTGAATATCCATGATCAAGGGGGTCGATTGCTCTGATGGACAGGGAGCGAAGGAGAGTAGTCTGCCTCCACTGAGTGGGATGGGAGCAGCGCATGAGGCACGCGATGCCTGATTATCGGAACAACGATCTTTCTCAATGAAGCGAAAAAAGCAATGTTCCATGCACAACAGAGCCCTCACATAACCTGGTCTCTTGATAAATGTGATTAAAGCGTAAAAATAAACCCGGACAAATAGCTTTTAATGTCATCGGGGAAAGAGCATTAAATAATCACAGGATGCGGGAAGAACATAGCTTGATTAACGTGATATTTTCACCACTTTATCACAAATGAATCGAAAGTGATACTCACGTGGATAGCATAGAAGAATCGTGCCTTTCCGTGCACAGTCAGATCCTCCTGATTGACTGTGAGAAGCAACTCGATCAGATGACCCCAGTGACTGCAAGGGACACCATCAATAATCATCCATTATCATTGAATATCATCCAGTCATTTGTTTATCACCGAGTGAGTATCCACTTTTACCTGATAGATGTGTAAAAAGAGCAACTGATAAGCCAATGACGGTACTAGGATGAGAACTATTCCGCAACTATTCAGTTCTCTGACATAACAATTGATTCTCGCCTCCTAAAGTTCTCATCCGACCTAGCATTCCAATGAGGGATAATGAATGCAACTAACGTCTCGACGGTATCGGTAATCTCCATCGTAAGTTCCTCCTCGTCCACTTTATCCGTTAATCCCTCCACGCTCACCAGCACCTCGCCCGGTTTCTGCACAGACAATGAAAAACTCATTTCTCGATTGACCATCGGCAATTTTCGATTACGGTATCTTAGGATTAACTCACCCCAACCTCTACAAACGTCTGGTCTATCATAATGTTGTGCTTCTCGAGCAGCTCTTTGACCTGCAAAGTCAATCGATTCGTTCCCTGTCCTACCGTCCCTACCGTCTCTTCCGAATAGCAGATAACAGCGGCCATCGACCGTTGCGTCATAGCGTGGACATCTTTCGAGGCGGGAGCCACGATCCACTCAACATCAGCGCCCTTCCTGCAACAGATTATCCATTGATTATCGGGATTACCTGATCAACATTCAATATACGCACTCTTTCATCATCTTCTCAAACTTTGGCTTGCTCACTCTGTCCGGGAAGGGTCCCGCAACGAGAAGGGCGTGGCCTGCACACAAATATTGATTGATTTTGTCAATTTTCCGATGCTGGAAATGCTCACGTTTAGGCGCAGAAGGCGCATAGGCGGAAGGAGCCACGACCGGGAAGCGATCACTGGAAACAATCGATAATTACCGTACCATCGACCGCCATTCAATCGATACTACCGTTTTCTCATCTCGATGCAATCGATACTAACGTACCTTCTTTTCAATGGGGGTAGACATTCGTTATCGATGGGAATGAATCTGTACTGGACGAGTTTGTCGACAGGAATGCGAGTGGGAGCCTCGTCCGAAGAATGATGACGATTCAAGGAATAAGATGGTGGTGGAGAGAGCGGCTGCAAGCTATCTTCTTCTTCTTTTTCACTGATTTCACATGTGAAACTGATGCTTCTCCGTTACTGTTCAGTAGCATGGATCGTCCTTTCACGAACAGACCCCCGATACTTTTCGTTTATTGCTGATGATCACCTACTGACTTACTTACCGTATTCATTCTCCAGTACTCCCTCTCCCTCTCTTCCGCCTCCTCTTTTTCCTCCCTCTTCCTTCTTCTTTCGTCTTTCCATCTTTCGTCTTCCTTTCTTCTTTCCTCCTTTTGTCTTCTCTCTTCCGTCAATTCCTGTTCACGGAAACTCGGTCTACTGTGTGCATTCGCACGAGAGAACTCGCTCCTGATAAGTACAATTTAAATTATTTTTAAACTAGCTTCTTTTTTTTGCCCGATCTCTTATCGCCGTGTATTCCATACCACCTCCACATTCAAATCGGTTGTTTCTGGGCGAAAAATCGAAAAAAAAGTTCCAAACTATAAGCAAATATTTCAAGAAAATTGTCTATATATCTGGTTTTTTTTCCATAAAAATAGCCATATTTCGTAGATTATCTCACCCTTTGTCACTCCTATCCCGCGAACTATCGAGGAAATTGCCGAGGAAATTGAAGGACGAATTGGATGAGTAGTTACGACCAGTTGAGAAGGAGGAAGAAGAGGACGAGTGATGCACCTTAACACGCAGTCATCCCTTCCTTTATCCAATTGATTGCTGCTTCCCCAATCCCCAAACCTTCACACATAATAGCAACCACGATCATTCTGCTAACCTCGTGTCTCTCTTCTTTCACCTTCCTCTGCTCCTCATTCCAATCCCATCTCTTTCTCTCGTTGCTGGTCGTTCTTGGAGTGGGGAATTCATACTTGTAAGTGGGCGGAGTCTGCGTCTCTTCCATCGAATAGGACGGACTCGAATGGCCTCCTCTTCTCTCCCAATCTCCATTGTACTCCTGACTGTCCTCCTGACTCGGCGTCGTAGCGAAATACACGGGACTTCTGTAGGGTCGGTACTGTTCCTGGTCATCCTCCTCCTCATCGTCATTTGACCTTCTGGGAGGGGAAGTGGGCGGAATAAGGGGAATGGAGGGAGGTGCACCGATCGGAAAATCCTGCAAAACAAATTTTGTCTAAAACTATTTTACATTGTTTCGCCGTTTTTCGGTACTAGGTCGGAAGAAAAAACGCGTTGCTCAGAACCATAAACGTAAAAAAAAACAGGAAAATCGTTGGTTGTCATTGGGTACGTTATCGTCTGAATGTTCTCATTCGACATCGCACTCGTGATTCATTATTAAAATGTTAATATTAACCTCCAAATCGATGTCGTCATCATCGAGATCTCCCTGATCGTTCATTCTTTCGTCTCTTTGGAAGAGAGAAGGACGATAGAAGGCCGAAGCGATGGCAGAAGGAGACTGAAACAACACGCTTATTTATCGTCTTTTTTTCTGTTTCTCGTTAGAATAATCTTAATTAACGACCTTAAGAGTCGTGAATGAGTAATAAACATCAGTACAGATGGAACGGTACCTTATCCTCGGGTCGTCTGTGTATATCATGCTGTCGTCTCTCCACTCCCATCGGAGCCTTCAGAAGGGGAGGCTTGCCGAAGTTGCGCTGAGGAGGACGGAATGCCTGCAATAAGGATTGGATTCAGAACACATATCAATAATTTAAAAATAAATACTAGGAGGATTGATCATGTCTCAACTCACATCATTCCTTGGATTATATCCGTTGCTTCCCTCAATGTGCACTGAACTCTCTGCCAAGGGAGAGGTCAAGGGCAGGCCCAACCTCTGCGTCAGACGATCTTCTATCTGCAAATAGATATATCGATACTCTAGGTCACTACCGTAAGAATGGATATGCTTCGTAGTAATTTTATGTCATCAAACGATACTTACTGCATCTCTTGTCTCTACTTGGCATTACTAAGAAGCCTACCCAGTGTCTCCCGATAAGCAACAAGAATTACAGAGTATCTGATACGGTAAGAATGAAATGAGATTGTACCTTATCCTTCTTCTTGGGCACTCTGAATCCGTCGAAGTTATTAGTGGGAGTGCAGGGAAGATCGATGAAGATATCTTGTACACACGATGGCAACATCGAATTGTCTGCAAAGAATGCCAATTATACTCATTGTTGTGCGTAGATTTCGAAATAAAGGTAATTGCCTCTTCATTTTCCACACTCTCTCACCGGACAGAGAGGCGAGAGAATGTGCGAAATTAAGAGTTTCACATTGACGGGACGAGCCCCACTCATACTTGAGCAAGGTGCATGATATTTATTAGGTTTGGAATTATGCGAAGGATTTCTTCTGAGAGAGATATCGAGATATTATGAGATGTGGAAGATAATCGTTTTTAAATTTTGATTGTTAGATGATGAAATGAGATGGACCTGAAGGATTGACACTTGGCGAAGCAGTCCTCTTCAATATCCCTTTGCGAGTAGGATGAACCTGTTCAGATGCACATTTTATCCCTATTCCACCATTATGGAGTCTCACAATGGAAGATTGAGAAGGAGTAGATACGGTAGTCTCAGGTCGTTTCTCCTGATGTTTCGCCTTCGGAAGAGCCTAGATTGCATTTGTTCATAGTGTGAATCTGATATTGAAATTGGATTTATAAGTAGTCTGTTATTGAAATTTGATTTACAAGTTGTAAATTACAACAAGCAATGCATGTATAATCACTATTTTTAAATATTCATTGTATTCGACCAAGATGTGAGTCTATCTCACCACTTGAGTCGAATCAATCGACTTTCTTCCTTCCTTAGTCTCAAACGACTCCTTCATTCTTCTCCCATCCTTCTCCTTGCTTTCCTTCTTCTCGTCTCCATTCGAATGAGACTAAATTCAAGATGCAATTTCGATAATCTAAATTTATAGTTACACCTCCTTTCGCACCCTGGCATCCATCGAATCGTGCTTCACCTTTCCCTCTTTCCATTTATCGTTTGATGATGACTTCTGAACATTTTTTTTCTCGATTGAATGAATTGGTGAATGCTTGAATTGTTCGCATTTACCTCATATTTCTTCATACTATCAATCACTTTGGTATCCTTCTTAGTCCTATCGTCCTTTCCTCTCCCATTACTCCATCGACTCTGAACCCCAAAATATGAATATTTTAGAGGCAATCTTTCATGCCTTCTCTTCTGTCTTCTCCGCTCTGACAGGATCCTTCTTCGTCGATTTATCCTCGCTCCTCCTCTTTTTCTTCTTCTCAGGCGAGGAATCGATCTGTAACAAATTCGCACATTTATGTATCCAGCAGGAGTCGACACCACAAAAGTGCCAGCGATTTTGGATCGGAAGACCTCTCGTCAAAAGGATAGAACACATATTTAACTGATATCCCCAGTTTTGGAATGTCATCCGAGAACGAAACTCATTACTCCACTCACTGTCTCCTCTTCTTCATCACTTTCCTCACTATAATCCTCATATTTCTCTTCTCGCTTTCGTCCACGTACTTTCAGTGACGATCTATCCATTTTCTTGTCTGAATGATAATAATGAAGAAGCAAAGGCCGCTACGACAAATTAACCTCGAGATTGTAAGGAAGGACGAGTCTTCCTGTTATTGCGACCAATCGACTCCTCCTTAACATTTTAGATGTCAATAAAATGATGAAATAGACTGTGAGAAGTACCTTTCCCTCTCCTTAACTCGTTTACTTACTAACTCTACTGACCTCTGACTCTGATCCATCATCGAAACTTTCCTCTTCCTCCTCCCCTTCACTATCCGTCTCACTACTCTCCTCACTCTCTTCCTTCATCCTCATTGTTACATTTCGCCAGCGAAGCTTCATCTTCCTTTTAACTATCTTATTAGCTAAAAATAACATTGTCAACTTTCCTTGAAAAACGAATCAACCTGATTTCTTCTCAGTCTTTCCAGGCTTTGACGATTTTCCAGCAGATTTGACGTGTAAATGCTTCTTCTTCTTTTCAGGAGCTTCCGATAAGACCTAAGCAGAAATTCTAGAAATATTGCACATCCAACACGCTATGATTACCTGCGAACTATGATCATGACATTCCTGCTCTTCCGTCTCCTCATCACTGATTTCTTCATTTTTCACCTTCTTCACATCTTTCTTGGCTCGACGATTGTTAATCGATTTGCGGGCTCCATCTGGACAAAAATAATATATCCATAGATAATCGGAAATAATAGCCATGTTTACCAGCTGTCTTCTTACGATTGGCCGTTTCCTTCTGCTTCCTCTTTTGACCTCTCGAAGCCTACGAAATATAATTGATTATAAATTAAGATAAGCAATCGAGAAAAAAGGACGAACTTCGACGTCATTTGTGGAAGATGCTTGAGATAACTGCGAACTTGCTTGTGAAGACTGAGAGATAGACATCCAATCATCCACTTTCTGCAGGTATATTTTTGTTTTTGAATAACAATATATGTCAATACACACCTGTTTCTTTGCGAGTGGCTGCTCTTTGGAAGGTCTCCCACAAACGAGGTCGTACACTTCTTTAGGATATTCTATACGATCGTAGTCCTGTGTAGTTGAGTTATAGATGGAAAGTAGGACACAGAAAGCACAACATACCATGCCCAGCTCTTCCGAGCACTCGCTCGCATCGTCGTTATCCATACCCACATCAGCCATGAACCGGTTGGTTAACCTGAAAGTCGTCGCAGTAGTGAACGTAAAATTAAGTCAAATTGAACGTTTTTTAAGCTGTTTCAGACGTGGATCGCGCGACCCTGTTTGAGCGCTTAGCTCATATTAATTTCATAAGCTCACCAAGCGGAAAAATATCAAAACATGGAAAAATCGAGCAACAAAATCGAGAACAACATTTTAAAAACCTACCGTATCTGCGCATTTCAGCGAACTCTCGAACAGAAATTTTTAGTACCGTACTTGTGACGGATCGAATTTTTAAAATAATTTTCTTTTTATTTTATTTTTTTCTCTCAGATTTTTCTTGTACACAACAGATTTATCGACGGAAACCACGTTATTAGAAACAAGAGAATCGCGACAAATGAACTTCTCACGAAGTTAACAGCATTAAACGAGCAAAACAAAAAGGTGAAACAGCATACTTTTATGAATTCTACAACAAATGTATTTTTAACAAATTAGGATCTTCTTCCGAAACAACATTAGTCTTAGCTAAACATGATAGCAAAATAAAGAAAATGGGAGTGATTCGTTAGACAACTGTGAAGATACTGGGGTTAGATTGATAAAAGTGTCCTCTCAATTTCTAACCACTTCACAGAGGACGAATGGTTGTCCATCAACAAGAGCGAAGTGAATTTGTGTATTGTATGCACTTGCGGCCTTAATAATATTCATTATCAACTGCTGGATGATACTTCATCAAATACCTCCTTTCTGTGCATGAAATTCACAGCAAATATCTTGGTCATTCTTTCGTGTTCCTCATTCACACTCACAACTCGTCCAAACTGCCTGAAATTTCTCCCAACTATCGATCGATATCACACACTTTGATTGACCTCTCGAAGTACTCCTTCACAGATTGAGCAGTGCAATACAGTGACGTCCCCTTCACGATCATCGATCGAGGAACCTTAATCAATCAATCGATTAATCGATCGATAATCACTGTAACTCACTCCTTTCGCAATGTCAGCCATCACTCCTTCAGTGCAATTTTGAATTCTCCACAAGTGCAACTTTACTTCGTGTGACTGCAATCGATCGATTGATTACATCCCACCCACCGTACTCATCACGGCTGTTCAAAAATTTAAAGCAATCCTCATTTCGCAATGCTCTCTCGCTTTTTCTGACCGGCGAGAGAACATGTGAAACAAGTCCGATATCGTGAGCTCGTTAAATTGTTAAACAGCCTCGGTACTCATTATCCAATCTACCGTACTCACCGCATCTTCGGCGATGAAAAGGTGCATGAAACAACCGATCATCCTCAGTCCGATTTCGTGATGACTGAAAAGGAATCGATGATTAATTGGCAGCGGTAGGTGACTCACATCTGATAAGTTCTTCTCATTTGATCTTCGTTGTACACGGACGGCATCGGTCCGACCACGATGTGATTCGTCCAAGCTTTCTGAATATAGAAGTTCCATCATCATTTCTCAGTTGGCCCATCAATTCATCGTAAAATGTTCAAAAACACATAAGAATGTTTATTCCGTGCTCGATATAATGGCTAAAATCGATCCGATATAGTAAACATCTTTGACTCACCCCCCCCCCCTCCCTCACTCACTCACCATGCCCACTACACACTCCTTGACGTCTTCTCCATCAGCGAGAGGGAAGATGGCCATTCCTTCTCCCATCTTCTTCATTCTTTCAATTGCAGTCTCCATCGTCGATCGAACCATCACCATTCCCCGTCCCTGTCCTGAGGGCACTACTGCTCCTGCTCTGGAAGCAGCAGGCACCACATGGGCCATATGACCCTCGTATGGCTGCACTCTGCATCCTGAATGCTGGGGCTGGGCAGGGGCAATGGTGCCAGCGTTGAGGGGGACCAGAACACCCTTGGTTCTGTAGGGCACCATGCTGGTACCAGTAGAGTCGGGGCTGGCCGGGGTGTCGGTCATGGTAGCCGAGAAGGACTGGGCATCGGTACCAGCTACCAGCTGGTCGTCATCGTCATAGGTGGTGTAGTGATCGTCGGTGGGTATGTGAATGGGACGAGAACGAAGAATGGGATGGATGGGATGAGTGGGGACGATGATTGGAGGAGACGGAATGGCTGCTGCGTCCTCAGACTGATAGGGAGGACTCGCAGGCGACTCACTGCAAAATCATATTGATTCACGTCATGGAAGGGGATCTATGATTCTGAAAAAAGTGAATAACTCAAATTTGACAAGAGCTCTTGGCACTAATCAGTCATCAGTGATAATCTACCGTAATCTCGCCCAACAATACCCACATTTCAACTCGAGGAGTCGGAGTGTAGGGAGAATAGGTGAGGGTGTTCTGTCCAATGCGCTCCAGCTTCCGATTGACAACCGATATTGCCTGCGCAACGATTGATTAGTCCATCCATCGATACTACCGTATCTCGAGCAATGGTCACGTCTCTTCATTTTGCATTATGTCTCGTCAGTCAGAGAAACGAGAGTGTATGGCGAAATGAGAGAGATAGATCATTCATCGTAATATCTCACTTCGATCTCCTCCAAGTACGTTGCCTTCCACTTGAATTCTCCAATCTTCTCCACGCCAGTGACATTACCGTATCTCAAATCATCTAGTAATCAATGAATAACCGTAGGGTAAACGAACTTGGTGAGTATAGTAAATAGGTAGTAATCTCCCATTGGTCCATTTATGTCAACAGTGATCGTTCCCGGCCTCTGCAAGAAATTCAATACTTCCTAATCGTTCTCAATTCCCATCTTCCTTTTCAATTCAGTCAACTCACATTGAATGCAGCCGAGAATATTCCGAGGCGGAAGGGTCTCGATTGAACGAGGTGGTGGGCCTTCAATTTACTATCGTATCGTATTCACCCCTCTCATCTTACCTCTTGCTCAACAGTGAATCTCAGCCACATGTAGTAGTTTCCCTCGAATCGAGTGAACTTGTAATCGAACGGACGGCAGAGACTGCAATGCACATTCTTGTAAATTACCATTTCAAAATCTGTTGTGGGTTTTATTCGGATCACACTTTCCTGTCACAGTCAGAATTCGAGACACAAAACGCTAAAAAATGGAAATGGTCATGGCATTTTACACGATCCGAGAAGAGTCCAGAGAGTGTGCATACAATTAGGTATCAAAAATAAAGTATACCTGAGAACGCGCTCTCTGATCACATCCAATGACACTTCCTTCTCTGGAATCGGCCCACACACCACACGGAACTTATCGCCTGATGAGGGATATCCATTGATCCAAAAAAAAAGTATCGTAAAAAGGTATCCTCTACCCACCTTCATCGATTGGATGCGGCGCGAAATCGCTATCGATTGACTTCTGCAATGTACACACACCATTAGATAAGAGCTCGCTGATTTTTCATTATATTACAAACTGGGATCAGTAATGAGCACCGGAAAAATATTATAATCGAGATAAAACCGGTTGAATATTTTGTCCTGCGAAATAGGCGGTAACAAGCATCAAATTCAGGGAAAAAATCGGGGATTCGATCATATACACTTTCAGCACTCATCACTTTCAAACCATGTATTTTATCTCAACAACCTATTTCTAATTGTATGCTCACCCTCTGGACTCTTCTCGGATCATAGAATACCATGGCCGTTTCCATCCCATTCTCATTCGTTATCTTCATGTCCTCCTCTTCCCTTTCCCGTGCCCTTCTCGGATCCATCACCATCACTTCTCCACTCTCATTTCCATAGGGAATGTCGATAGGAGATAGGATAGGAAGAGGATAGGAGGGCGGCTTAACACTGATAATGCCTGCCTTCGGCTGTCTTATATGGGCAGCCAGGGGTTTGGGTGGACCGTCCATCTTTCTGGCCTTGCCAGTAGCCGGCTTCTTGGAGGTGGGAGGGCGCTGCCATGCGGTATACGCGTGGTCCGCTATTGGGTGGGCGGCATGGGGGGTCGAGTTGGATACGGTAGTCGAGTGGACTCCCCATTGACTAACGGTGGTCGAAGTGAGGCCTTCAGTGTACGGGCGTCCTACCCACTGATGGAAGTTGGGCACAGAGCGGGATACGGTAGTCGGATTGGATCGATCGATAGTCGAATTATCGAATGGATGATGGAATGGATGAGATGCTGAATGGACGGATCCGTTCCACGGAAGGAGAGACGACTGCGATTCACTCGAATCTGCAATTGGGAACGGTATGAAATTGACAGATCGAAGCACACGTCTTCGTCCTTTCATTTCGAACGATCTTTCAGTGGTCAGTGAGGCGATAGTGAATGAAAGAATAGACGATAATCCTATTTCGAGCACTAGATTGAGTGGATAATATCAATTACCCAAGAAGAAACTCTTACTTGCAGCTCCCGTTGCGTGGGCGGCCTTGCCGCTGCCTCCCGCCATGCGGGGTCGACATCTGACGACTGGAAAAATGGCTTTGTTTGTAGAAGCTACGTTACCGATTGGTACCCATTGACTCAGGATCTGATCGGTAAAATAGTGAAAAAAATTACTTTTACTTTTCATTTCTTAGGGGCAGAGGGTCCAATGGGGTTGCGATGGTACATATTAATTTAAGCGGGATCGCTCAGCACTGACTACTTTATTGTACTTACTTGCAGGGTCGATAATGCCATTGCCCATCGACGCGTTTCCCTCATCCATGGGCGATTGAACGAGTGGATTCGACTGGAATGAAAGGGAATCAGGAGATTCATCCCTTTCCATCCACTCACCACTTCCTTCGGATTGGTTCTCAATCCCTTGGACCTTCCTCTTTTCGCTGGCACAACCACACCCTATAAATGGATGAGTAGATTACTCTTATTCGAATTAAAAATAAATTCGATAAATTATAATTAGCTTACTATAACATTACGAGGAGTGGACTTCCTTGCCCCAGCAACCTTTAATGGAGTCAATCTGAGATACATCAATAATCAACCATTACCTTCTTGACTGTAGTACTCTTTCTCCCTCCCTTCTTCTTCTCAACTACCGTATCCACTTTTACTGCTTCTATCACCTTCTTATTCTGTCGTCGAGGCTTCTGAACATAAAACAACTCAGTTATTGATTGATCATTACCGTAACAACTAGACGACATCAATGTCCACCTACCGTCTTAATGGCATCGTATAGACTGGCTTGAGGCTGCTCTTTTTCATGCACATTCTCAGTGGGAGGCTCGCCATTGGAAGCAGACTTGGCCTGACGAGAAAATATCATGAATAATATCATACCACCCACAGCTACTTCTTGCCATTCTGATCCAAAATCGATTACCGTACATTATTCGAGGCCGTCCCAAAGAGGGCGCAATTATTCGGAACGAAATTTCCTCTAGGCAGCCGTGCATTGACCTGAACAAAATTATAAAATTTGCATTTTATCTTGAAAACATTTAAATAAATAATCCCAAAAATATAGCGAATATTACACACCTTGTACACCTGGTTGCCCGGCACGGAATGATTATCTGCGATAGGAGGAGTCGTCTGAAAATACATCTTTTTTTTAGGATAATGTCTCATATTCTCACCTCGAGTGGCTCAGTGGAATTGGTCTCTGCTTCTTTCCTTCTTCTCATCTCTTCCCCGTCATTCAATCCCATCAGATTATCGAATGGATCGTGGACCAAGTCACTGCAAAATTATCATACTATTGCAATCTATCATCAGCTATCCTGTTCGCACTCTGGCAACACTTAGAAGACTCAAGATCTACTATTGAAATGATATTTTTTCCTCGTTTTATTAATTTTCGATCCTCTGATAATCATAGATTCAGTCAATTGCCTGTCTCACCCATTCCTCCCGTATTCGTCCTCGTATTCCATCCTATTATCCTCCTCGTGATGGATATTGTATTTCTCTTCGTGTGAACGTAGAAGTGCTTCATATCCGAATGGATCATCCTCATTCTTTATCTGAACATACACAATTCATTAGAATCAGTAGCCTCCAATCTTTCCGAGTGAAAAAACTCCTGCCTTTATGTAGCGGAACAACCATCTAATATCTCCCCGCGAAATGCCAAACGATTGGAGCTTGGTTGAACAAAAGTTCAAAACACTTGACTTGATTGCCAACCGGGACTATTACCGTACCTCATAACAACCGCCCATTCCCATGAATGGATCATCGGCAAATTCCTCCGATCCTCCCGTGTGCTCGTGCACAATGGGCGAGTGACTGAACGAGAACATCATAAAACAACTCTCTCTCTCTTCGCTTCTACTCTGGTTTCGGGTGGTATAAGAATACCCTGATCACTGGCAGGAGAGTATCAAGATACTGGTTTACCAGAAACCAGAGTACCGTTAGAGCTATCGCCTCTTCATTTCACCCGCTCTCAAGTTGGCCAAAATGCGAAAGAGCGCGCGAAATGAAGAGAAGGTGAGCCCTATTTCGAGCTCAAGGGTAACAATTCCTTCCGATTCGTACCCATTCATTCCGAATCCTGCATCGCCCTCCGAATCGGGAGGTTCCACTTTCACTTGCGACGCCATCTAAACGGACCTGATCCTTCGAAATCACACCTCAATTCACAACTTTCAAATTTCTGAAAAAGCTTAGAAAGTCACGATATAAGTATTGCATCGACTTGGACGTATAGAGCAGTTCAACAAACTCGCGAACAAATCTTATTTATTTGAACAACGTAGGATAGAGTAAATATAAACAGCATGAATGAACGAGCTTCTATACATGAGAATACAAACGCAAAACCAATCGAATTGTACTAATCGAAATAACACTTACTTATACTTAACAATAACAACATTAATTACATCTTCGCAATTATTCCTGTGGCCAATTCACATGACTGGAAACGTCCATTCTAATCGATGAATTTTTCCATTTTCTGATAGGATTTCCCAGCTTGAGAATTACCTTAAATCCAAATCGTAATAATGAAACGTTGGTGGCACATATGGTGATAGAAATGTGGTCTAGAGGGTTTAGAAGAGACCCAAATTACTAACCTCCTTAGCAATGACCACTTTAACAAGAGCGATTCTTTCAATATTTTCATTCGAAGGAAGAATTCGAAGAGCGCACGCCGAGATAAATTCACTGAAGGAATCATTTCTCCAGTTCATCCGTAATTAGTCTCCATCAAGGGGCGTTAACTTCTATTGCACCTAGATACTGAGGCATAGTGTCATTGAATGGATCAATATAAAAATGCTAACTAGAAACAAATTCTTCAAAAAAGTTCAGCTCACTTCACAACGAAATCCTCCACATCCATATTCGTGAGTTGACCACCATCGAAGAAAATGGTGACCACCGTCGGATACTGAATAGTACCGATTAGGGTCATAAAAAAAGATAAACCTACCGCAACATGGACTCTATATGTCCCGGTCGTCACGACACCATGTCCAACGATCTCCCTCTCCTGAAATCACCCATTATATGAGAGGGGGAGGGGCTGATACCACATAAGGGTTATGGAAAGCCAGTGAGAGGAAGCCGGGTTTGTTACCACGAAGATGGAAGAGCGGCTGGATGTGGGCCATGCTGCAATTTAATGACTAGATCAGATCAGTGCAAACTTGTAGCAGAGATGCTTTCGCAATCGATAATCTCTTCATTTCCAGCCAACCAATACCCAGATTGTGGGCAGAGTTAATTTCCCTTCCCTCACTTGCAGAAGTATCTATTGACGGCGGCTGCACCTCGCTCACTCCCGATAGGTCCCACAACGACATTGTAGTTGGGCGGCGCGGGTTTATTCTGCAATGAATCAATCGATATGCAGGTGATGATACGGTAGATTACGTATTCCATGATGATTCTACTTTTAGAAGCGGCGACAGAGCGAGGTGCGGGTACGGGTTTCTAAATGTGCAATACAATAATAAACTAAATATTAGGCAAGCATACCTCCACGACTTTCTGTTGTTCCATCGGAAACAATTCATCAAGAGACGGTAGAGGCTGATTCACTGATATTTTTATCGTGGAAAAAAATATTGTTAATCAGTTTCTTCTCACCGATAACATTATCGTCATCATCATCGTTTCTTCTTACTGCCGGGAATCCCAATAGTTTGTCGAGAACCGGGGTACGACTCGTAGTATTCACTGAATTTTAATCGTTTATTCAACATTTTTAATCAGTTTCTTCTCACCGATAGCATTATCATCATCATCATCGTTTCTTCTCATGGTCGGGAACCGCAATAGCTTGTCGAGAACTGGGGTACGACTCTTATCGGGTATTATACCGCCTTCCTCTTCATCATACCCTCCCACCACATCCACATCTTCCTCTATCACTACCCCCACATCTTCCTTCATTTCAATCGTATCCTCTTTCTTAAATAATAATATCATAATAAACGAAATATAATATTTAAAAAATAAATACCTCAATGGACTCCTGTAGTACCATCGGAAACTTTTCATCAAGAGACGGTAGAGACCGCAATAGTTTATCGAGAACCGGAGTGCGACTCGTAGTTTGCATTATGCCTCCATCTTCTTCATCATACCCTCCCACCACATCCACATCTTCCTCTATCACTACCGTATCTGCCAGCAGACCTTCTGATCGTTTTCCATTATCAGTTATCACATAATCACTCGATTCTCTCAGTTCCACTCCATCAGTCATAACAATCATCTTCGTTCCGTCATTCCATTCAATCTCTCGAGTTTCTCCCTCGAAGGGATCATCATCTTCCATTCTTTCCATCGCATTTTCCACCTAAATTCAAATTTTTCATAAATAATGTTGTTCTAGCATATGTTGTTGTTGATAAATGTTAACAAATAAGGGTAAAAATTCACCCCAATTCAGGCCACTTGAACATTTACACTTAGCAAGAAAAGAATGCATGCCATTCACGGTCATACCTTCTCTTCCGTCTTCTCCACTCTCATAGTATCCTTCTCCGCCGATTTATCCTCGTTCTTCCTCCCAGACGAGGAATCGATCTGCAACAACCCTGATAGAGCTGACTTCCGCATTCACGGTTAGACAGAATAAAACAAGATGATGTACCTCCACTCGCGTCATCACTCCCATCACTGCATCGTCCACTTCCGTTGGAATCGATTCAATCTCCGATGCGTCCTCTGAAAAGAAAAGTCTATTTTCCAAATGAATGATTGCAGCGAAAGAAGTGTGCGATAAAGTGAGTTGGTATAGTTTATATATATTTAGGCTAGAAAATACAAGGAACTCACTAGTGATTTCTCCCTCAATCTTCTCTATTTCCTCATTCTCCCTCTGCAAATTCTCCACTTTCGGATCGTCGATAATATCTAAAAATTCACAACTGAAGAATGATCTGAGCCTCTCAATTTTCAACGCTCCTTAGCTTCTCTGCTTGCCGAGAGGACATAGTTTTAAAATTTAAAAAGATATACGAGACTAGGGGATTTGAAAGGGAATCGATTATGCCTGATAGAAGAGTAAATCAGAAGAACCTGAATTGGCAATCGGTGGAGCACGATACTTCACTTTCGCCTTTCGAGTCTGTCGAGTATCCTTCTTAGTCTTATCGTCCTTTTCTTCCCCATTAGTCGATCGACTCTGAATCACAAAATACTAATATTTCATTGGCAATCCTCCACACCTTCTCTTCCGTCTTCTCCACTCTGACAGGATCCTTCTTCACTGATTTATCCTCGTTATTCTTCTCGGGCGAGGAATCGTTCTATAACAGTATATAGAGCCATGATTTCAGAAAAGCCCGGCGTCGAAAACACAGCGACTTTGGAACCTCTCGTGAAAGACATAGAACTAGTAGATTTAGGGTGCAACACCGGTGGTAACCACAGATTGCTGTTACCACCATTTAACCCCCCGAAACATAAGACCTCTCACCGCTTCCTCCATCTTCATTGTTACATTTCGCCCTCGAAGCCTCAGCTGCCTTTCAACTGTCTTCGTAGCTAAAAATAAAGATGAAAACTAAGCTGCGAACATGAATTAACCTGATTTCTCTTCAGTCTTAGCTGACTTTGACGATTTTCCGGCAGATTTGACGTGTAAATGCTTCTTCTTCTTTTCAGGAGCTTCCGATGAGACCTAACAATAACTACCATATTCAAGGAATGTTGCAATTCAAACGCCATATTTTTTTACCTGCGAACGATCTTCATGATCCTCTTCCGTATCTCGTTCATCTCGGCTTATTTCATTGCTATCTTTCATCTTCATCACATCTTTCTTGGCTCGACGAGTGTTAACCGATTTGCGGACTATATCTGAAAAAAAATTGTATAAATAATTGGAAATAATAGCCATGTTTACCAGCTGTCTTCTCATTATTGACCGTTTGCTTCCGGTTCCTCTTTCGACCTTTTGTAGCCTACAAATTAAAATTCAAACAAAATTAAGACATGTAATCAAGAAAACAGGACGAACTTCGACTTCATAGACGGAAGATGCTTGAGATAACTGCGAACTTGCTTGTGAAGACTGAGAGATAGACAAACAATCATCCACTTTCTGCAAGCATTTTTTTGTTTTTGAGTAACAGTATTTGTCAATACACACCTGCTTCTTTGCGAGTGGCTGCTCTTTGGTAGGTCTCCCATGAACGAGGTCGTACACTTCTTTAGGATACTCTATACGATCGTAGTCCTGAGTTTTTGGATTATGGATCAGAAATAAGACACAGGATGCACAACGTACCATGCCCAGCTCTTCCGAGCACTCGCTCGCATCGTCGTTATCCATCCCCACACCAGCCATGAGCCTGAAAATCGATACAGTAGTGAAAATAAAATGCAGTCAAATTCAACGTTTTGTATGCTGTTTCAGACGTGGATCGCGAGAGCCTGTTTGAGCGCTTAGCTCATATTCAATTCATAAGCTCACTGAAGTGAAAGAGGTACCAAAACTTTTTCTTAAAACGTAAAAAAACGCGTAATAACAAAAATAGTGAAAAATTGCTATGAAATCTACCGTTATCTACCGTATCTCATTTTCGCGAACTCTCGAACAGAAATTCTTAATACCGTAGTTGTGATTGATCTTTTTGAAATATCTCATATTTCTCCAAATCAAACAATTTTTTTATCCCTGCAGTTTCTTGTACGCAACAGATCAACGGAAATAATGAAATTTTCTCACCATTTGAAATGTAATATTTCACTGTAGTCTGAATTGAAGGTGCAGAGGGGCACATTTTTTTCAGGGGCTCGATTTTGATCTGATATTGATTTCATTGACTTTAACCGACTGATTCATAGTGGAAAATCGAGCTACTCATCTCTTCCTCATCCCATGTAAGTATCTATTCTTTGATCTTCATGTTGACTTATTAGTTTACGGTTACATGGAAAGATCAAAGATCACTTCACGATATGGCCTCATTCCCTATTCTAAATAGTGATGTTCACTATTCACCGTATCCCCCTCCCCCCTCCTCTTCTTCCTCCTTTATCCCATCTGGAAGTTCTTCTTCTTTCTCTTCTCCAGGTTCGTCCATTTATCTTCCATCCCTTCACTCTGCTATCTTACCCTTCCCATTCTTTCGTCTTCCGTATCCTATACGTTTCCCGCCTGAATGTCGACTTGCGTTATTCATTGCCTGACACTTCCCCACGTTTTTTCTGGCTAGAGGTCGAAGTCAGATATTCTTCTCTATATTTCACACAACATCTCGTAAACTCTAACGGAAGAAGGAACATTTGATTATTTAGACATCTATTTCCGGCTCAGCGCTTCGAGTATTTTTCTAGAGAATGAGAGACTTTAGTTCAAGTATAGTCTAGATAGATAGATTCTCGTTTTATCCAGTGAGACTATGTGCGAAGTAGCTTTGAAGAGTGGAAATCGTTTACAGAAGGACCAATCCTTCCCTTACCCAAATATTTTTCGCAGCTCTATCTCAGATTCCTTCTTTCCACACTCTTGTCTGTAATATGCATTCCATATGCGTCTCTGTTGTGTGAACACTGCTAGTGTCCATAATGGAATAGAGGGGGATTGAAGAGGAGAGAGAGGGAGAGGGGGGGGGGGGGATTGGATTGGAGGAACGAACGAAGAGATGAATGAATGGGCAACGGATGAATATATTCGAGACGAGGACGGGGGGGATAGAATCCTCTCTTTGTCAGTAGCTACGTTTGGATCTACCGTGGGGCTGTAGGAATGAAGAATTCTTCTCTTCACTTCGCGTAGTCTCTCGCTGGCCAGTAGAGTCCGAAATACTCTTCATTTCTCTCGTTACTCTGACTCGATGAGAGAACGCTAGTGACCACTCCGTTCCTAGGCTACCACCTTTCTCCTCAGCGCGCAAGCTTCTTTTCTGCTTCCACTTCTCTTCTCTAGTCTGCCATTCGCAGGTCATTCCTCCATCCATTCCACTCTCTCACTACACAACATCAACGGGGGATCGATGGCCTACTAGGGAGAGGGAGTGACCACATCCCCTCTCCCCTTTGCCTCCCCCTGCCTTGCTCAGTCTTCTAACTCCATTACTAGTCTTTCCTCTTCCCCTTCTTCCCATTCTCTCTTGTGCACAGTCATTGATTGTCACCTCCAGTTCTTCTCTTTTTCTTCTTCCTACTCTTTCTTGATTTTCCCCCGACTTCTTCTCTTTCTCCTCGAAATTCCGGAGTTTTTCGCTTTTTCTCACACGAGATTTTGCGCTATTTGCATGCATTTTCTTGCCAAATTCAACAGACCACCGAGGTTGCCTCATCTGTAATCTTTGAGCTTTTTTTTAAACAAGGCAGCCTACTCCATCCAATTTTAAATTTGAATATTTAAATAAACAATTAAATTAAATTTGCAGATGGTGGTGATTTCAACTCGAGAACCGCTGCATCGATGACTCGTCGACATGTGTACTTGGCCAGGTGAGGGGAATTCGTCTCGTCTCTTCATTTCCCCTTATCTCTCGTCAGTCAAAGAAACGAGAGAGTATTGTGAAATGAGAGAGGCAGAACATCCATCGAGAAGACAGGGAGGAAGAGGAAGAGAAAGCGATCTGTTGAAACAGAACCTTCCCTCCCCCTCTTCTCTGATCCTATCTCTTCCCATTCCTCTAGAAATCGTTCAATAGTCTGGATCACGCATTTTTCCAGAAATCAGTGTCTGACTCTCTTATTTTCGCGTGATCTCTCGCTTTCTCTGACCGACGATAGATCAGACGGAATGAAGAGAGTGATAATGACCAGTCTGATTCATTCCTCCCGTCACGAGTATTTCAGCCTGGGGAATCGATGGGAATGAAGTAGTGGCCATTTCGTAGAGGAAGAAAGAGAGGAGGGGGAAGGAATCCTCCTTGAGAAGAGACTAGACCCTCCCCTCTCCCCTTCTCCCTCTCCTCTCTCGAAGACTCCTCCATTTTACACTCTCCCTTGTACCTCCCTCCTTCGCTCTCTCTCTCTCACACAATCCATCCTTTATTTCAACTTGTTTGTTCTCATCATCATCCCGATTGGGCTATCGCTCGCTGTTGTTCACTTTTCCCAGAACCCCCATTGTTTTGTGAAACTTGCGGTTCCTATAAAATCGATATACCGTAGCCAATCAGTATTTACCCGTAACCCTAGAAGTCTGGAAGGGTTCCGTGGAAGTAGTGTATCGACCCTTGACACCTGTAAAATCGCTTTTATTGTGTAAGTCCCTTTATTTATTCTTTTTTAAAGAATCGATATTTGCAGTTACGGTAGGGCGGATATGGGATCGATCCCTCGCGGGGTGGGAGCCCCTCCTCCGCCCGGCACACACTCTCCCAGAGGAAAGTTGATGTGCATCAAGGTTCGACTGCTGGATGACACCATTGCCGTATTCCATCTCGGGGTGAGCATTTTCTCTTGAGTTCAACACGAAATATGGATTATCGTCTCTTTGTTTCTGAACGATGAGGGACATTTCCTTAATGTTAGCAATCTATCGAAGATTCCGACATAGTCTACCATTAGTCAAAAGTGAATCGCAAAATGGAGCCTGCCATGCCAAAGAGATGGCTTGAAAGAGGCCAGGAAGAGTGATTGGATGTCCTCTCTCTCTCTCTTCAAAGGGTAATTGAGGGAGAGAGTTCAGGCCGAATGATAGATTAGCCCCGTAACGAGCGTCCATTCCTCACGGAAGGAGGAATGAGCAATGAAGGAGGGAAGAAGGACTGCAGGAGGAAGTAGTCTGTCACTAGAGGGCTCCAGTAAAAGATTCTGAGGGGGCGATTAATGTTGAATAGACTTCAGTCAGAAAATAAACCATTACTTACTGTCAGAATGAAGAATCAGGGAACTCAATGTAGGGTTGACAAGAAAAATTACAGGGTTGAGATCTTGTGAAGATGAAGAATGATCCCAAATTTTCTAGGTTTGTGTTTCAAGCATTTCAAAGCTTTGTCATGATTCGATATATCAAAATTGCATAATTTCAGCACAAAGCCCTCGGACAGACTCTGATGGACGAAGTGTGCAGACATCTGAATCTACTGGAAAGAGACTATTTCGGATTGGTATTCGTCGATTGCACAGGGTTACAGGTTAGTATCTAGATAGTATGTATGATGCAGATCCTGATGACAGTAATGCCGAATGTTCTCCTAATATCACGCCTGTCACGAGAGGATCGAGCTAACGATAGGAATAGGGCGAAATTCATAAAATGAGTAAACATCAGTTTTGATCACCTCTAGGCATGTCCCAGCAGCCCCCAAAGTCCCATTGTGCAGTGATCATTTTGGAGCTCCCCACGCCGGGTCGGTATCCTGGAGCCCCAACTTTGACCTCGATTATCTCTGTTCCGGTGCAACTTAGAGAAAAATTGTTGTAAGAGTAACCCCACCTATTTTTCCGATCTTTATCGATGGATGCCGGTTAGAATTCGAAAAAGTGCTTCTGAACAGAACTCAATGGTGAATTATTCAAAAATTTAGGTAACGGCGCGGCTAATTTTTGGATATGATATGCATCTCGCCGAGTTCTATCGAATGAGTACCTTATGCAAAAATACAATTGGTCCGGAGGTATACTTCAGCTCCTCGAAAGATTTTTAATTATTTGAAGTATTTTTTCAACAGTGAAATAGAGAATTCGTCCTTCATTCTTCATCGAACGCAGTGAAGTGAGCTGTGTCGAATGGAATTCACTGTTGAAAAAATACTTCAAATAATTAAAAATCTTTCGAGGAGCTGAAGTATACCTCCGGACCAATTGTATTTTTGCATAAGGTACTCATTCGATAGAACTCGGCGAGATGCATATCATATCCAAAAATTAGCCGCGCCGTTACCTAAATTTTTGAATAATTCACCATTGAGTTCTGTTCAGAAGCACTTTTTCGAATTCTAACCGGCATCCATCGATAAAGATCGGAAAAATAGGTGGGGTTACTCTTACAACAATTTTCCTCTAAGTTGCACCGGAACAGAGATAATCGAGGTCAAAGTTGGGGCTCCAGGATACCGACCCGGCGTGGGGAGCTCCAAAATGATCACTGCACAATGGGACTTTGGGGGCTGCTGGGACATGCCTAGAGGTGATAAAAACTGATGTTAACTCATTTTATGAATTTCGCCCCATTCCCAAAAATTGTCATTCCAGCTCGATTCTCTCGTGACAGGCGTGATATCCTGCTTTTTGTTCTTCATTATTGTTCTGTGTGAATTAAAATATAAAAAGTAGTGTTTTTGCCATTCTCAATGTGGATAGTTCATGATTGATCTTTGATCTTTTCAGTGCTGGCTGGAGATGGAGAAGCCGATTCTCCGTCAAATCGCCAACACTCGCGCAGACGCTAAGTTCTATCTCATCCTCAAGTTCTACATTCCGAATCCAGTGGATCTCGAGGAAGAATACACGAGGTTTGACATACATTTTCGATATTTACGAAAACTTCAATTATTTAAACGCATGGATCGAGTGCTGAGAGAGAGACCTAGGTGTAGGCCCGATCCGTGATGTTTTGCGCCCGTTTTGTCGAAAAGTGTCAGCATTAGCGCCCCGATCACGTCTGAATGACTCTATTTCCTGTGGTAGCGCCTCTCGGCAGGGAGAGGGGATCATAGCTTTCCTCCCGTTGTCCCCTCTTCTCTCCCTCTGGCTCTCACTTCCACTTCTCATATTCCTCGTCCGCAGTCCTTATTACATACTCCCTGGGCCCCCTCTCCATTTCTTCCCCCTCTTCCTCCTCCTTTAGTGGACGGGAGTGTACTTCTTATAGTAGGATGAGGGGAAGAATGAACTACGAGAGAGATTACTCTAATGAAGAGACGGCGGGCGAACAAATTGAATCAGAAGGGAGAGAGGGAGGGAGGGAGGGAGGGAAGGGTCTGGAGGGAGTGGACGGAAGGAGTTAGTGAGGGTGACAGATGATTGTGAGAGAGGGAGAGGGAAGAAGGAGAGGAAAAGGGAGGAAACAACACGATCACGTGAAGGATGAAACCATGACGATTGGTGACCAGGGGAGGGATCAATGACTATAGTTCCACGAACGAGACGTTATCGTTCCATTGGAGAAGATGTTGCCCAATTCCATTGGAAATGCATTGGAAAAATCGCGTGGGAAGAAGACAATCACAGAATTCTGAACGTTGTTGGCACACATAGCGAAAATCGCCAAGGAAAATGAAAAATGTGAAGAATAAAGTTAGACATTGACTCATTCCTCTCCAGATACCTCTTCACTCTCCAAATCCGTCGAGATCTCTCATCCGGTGAATTGGTGTGCTCCGAGGCGACTTCCGCACTGCTCGCAGCGTACATTGTACAGTCGGACTGTGGAGACTTCTCGGAGGTTAGTTGCTATGATGTCTTAGACATCAGGCCACATCGTATCTATCTCTAATACTAAATGAATCATTAGGAAAGAGGCTTCGAAATGAATGGTGGACATGTCAGAGATGCTCAGGTTCAATCAATTTAGCAACAAATAGTTAGTTATCAGCATGTGCAACAGCCTTCCATTGTGTTGGAAATAAGAAACCATACGAATACAGGAAAAACAGAATTGAAAATGAAATAAACGTTATTGAGGACGACTACCCTGATGCCCGTTATCTCACTCATTCCCGATTCGTTCCCTCTCAAAATTACGATTTCCAAGAACTGGTCAGGAACAACCATCGCCGATTGATGTATGTTAAATGCTTACTCAGTTAATCTCATTTTCACATTATTCTCATGCTATCCGATTGTGATTGGAAAGTAACACAATGGGAAAACTCTGCAATTTCATTTTTCACAATCGAATAAGATCGCCTTTGTCGATCGTTATCTCGAATACGCTTGTCCATTACACTCTGGGCAATCGAAAAAATCGAAAGAGCCCCGAGCTGTCACATGAATGTAATTGTATCTCATTTGAGAGGAATGTCTCCGGGAGAGAGTGATCTCGCCCTATTGGAGGTTGCGAGAAGATGCGAATTCTACGGAATCAAACTACATCCGGCTAAGGTTAGACCAAATTGATGTTCGGAGTCCGAAACTAGAAAACCCTATAGAATCTCAAGGGGAAGTGAAGAATATACTGTTTTGATCCCATTCGTGTTGATTCTTCTCATTTTGGAGGGGGTGAAGCTGAATTGCAAACATTCTCCTTTTCTGACGGAACTATCGCTGATTGGATTAGAGAAACGGAGAAAGAAAGCATGATTGAAAGGGAAACTAACAAAGATACTCGAATCACTAGAAAAAGATTGAGAACCTTTGGTCACGCACATAACGTATCTTATAAAGTATTTCATTATTTTCCCCGATTAACTCGACTGGGAGTAGCTGGATTATGATTGCGGATGGTCTTTCATTTCGAGTTTCACACTGTCCAGTAGAGTGCGCAATTAGGCTCGGGAATCGGGTAGGAGAAACGATTTTCGCGGTATGACATTACCCTTGAAAGGCCCTATTCCCGAGGTTCTGATGGTCATTCATTCCAATTCACTACAGGACGTTGAGGGAGCGGACGCATCTCTCGCTGCCTTCCACGGGGGCATCAAAGTGTACCACCAACAGCATTGCGTGTCCACATTCTCGTGGGCGAAAGTCAGTTTCATTACTGTTATCTTCGAGGAACTTCATTCAATATTGGTCAAATTTCCATATATTTTAGACGATTCAGAGCTTTTCTTGTAGATACTATTGACTGGAGATACTTTTCTTGCTATACCTTTCCTTTACAGTCGAAGCTTATTGTTTTTTTTTCAATTAAAGTTTCTTTTCAGGTGCGAAAACTGAGCTTCAAGCGTAAGAAATTGCTGGTGAAGCTGCATCCGGACGCATCGGTGAGTTGAAAGTGGCGATATTCGAGGGACTCTCTCCATTCCACGTGCTATCTCACCTATCCGACGGGCCTAGAGTCTATGGGCGATAGAGCTGGCTATTGCAAGTGAGAAGGAGGGCTATCATTCCACACGATGGGGAGAGACTCGAGGGACTCTCTCCGTTTTACGTGCTCTCTCACCTGCCAGAGGGGCATGGAGAGACTGGGCGATAGAGAAATGAGATGGAAGGATAGCTGAGAGATAATGACGGATTGCCCCTCTCTAATCTTTCCTCGATTGCAGCAATTCTACAAGGAAACGATCGAATTCTTCTTCGAGACGAGAAACGAGTGCAAAACCTTCTGGAAAAAGGTATTTTCTCCGTTATTTTCGAAGTTGAAATCCTGAAATTGTCGCCGCGTTAGCTTCGCGTCCCCTCTCTCTTCGTCCCAGATTGAATCCCCTGGGAAATATTCATATTTCTCCCACACTTTGTCCCCGAGTAAGCGAAGAGAGAGGACGAAAAAGTGCAGCAGTGGAAATATGAGTAGAAAGGAATTGTGAGGGAATACTTGATTATGATTGGAACGGGAGGAGTGAATGAAGAGGATAAGGAGTCTGGATGGGGGCAAACTTCTTTTATCCATTAAAAAAATATTAGGTGATAATTAGACAATTTATACTACATGACAAGTATTAATAATAACAATAATTATATTTTGAAATGGTAATTAAATATTTTAAGTGCGTGGAACAGCACGCATTCTTCCGTTGTGCAACATCCGATCAGCCTCGGAAGGACACAAAATTGTTCTCGTCTGGATCATCATTTCGATATCGGTAAGGGATTATGAATTGATCTTCAACAATTACTAGCAGCAATCCCCGCAGGATTCCAGTGCCTTTGAATACCTTTACGTTATCGTTACTCTGAATTCGCATGGAAAAGAATGAGTGAATCAGCGCATTTATCTTGATGAATGATTCGTTATCCACCTGACTGTGTTCAACGAAATTTATTGCATTACAGGGGTCGAACGCACAAAGAATTGATAGACTACGTGAGGGAGCACCACAAGCGACGAGAGCCATTTACGAGGTTAGATTTCTTTCTTTTTGTCTGAACTTGCGCACGTCTATCTAATAGTCATTTTCACGAAACTATAATAGCATCTACATTTTTTCAGTGAAGTAGTGCAGTCTGAATGAAGAGCCCTTTGCATCTTCAGCAATAATCCCTGCAGAACTTCGTGTTTCTTGTTCTGACTTTGCCTTTCTGCAGACCGCTCCGATCCGCGACGGTCCATCAATCGAACTACTGCTCTTCGTATGTCTCCGGCTACGTATCCGACCCCGGCACAGCTCGATCCCTGCCCGCGTTGAGAGAACCATCGGGTGAGTGGGGAATAATGAATTATCGCTTCAAATGCGGATCTTTCACTTAACTTAAATCGGTGAATGAAGAAAGATAGTTCGAAGCATAATTTTGGAGAGATCATACAGAACGAAATCCGTCAAATTGATAGGGGAACTTTAAATTTGTTACAGCTCATAAGGAGAGTGATTAGCGTGTGGTAGCATGCGAGCGGTGATACGGCAATTCACATGGCCCCGTATCTCCACTCCCATCAGAGTGTCCTTTCCCTATTAAATAAGCATCTTCCCCATTCCCGTTGCAGACACTCTCGACGCGAGAATCTCTCGGAAGAATCGATCGGCTCGTACCGTATCCGTGGCCGATCGATGCGCCACATCGGACGTCGAGGCGGGACCATCCAACTACGGTAATCACTCTCATCATCGATCGAACGGCGGCGGAGGAGGGAAGGCCATCGCAGTCGACGTCACTCTGCTTCCCACAGACGAGAACATGTCGTTGTCCCTTCCGAATGTGTTGGATGATCTAGAGGGAATGCATGATGAGACCATAGAGCAGTCCCAGCCCAAAAGCGCCTCGGGCGAATCATTCTTCCGCAATAGGGGTAGATCAATCGAGGAGGACAATGTTAGCCACGACAGTTATCGACTGAGCGACCATGAGCGGAGTCGAAGGGAGGAATCGAGAGAGGAGGAGAGGAGGTCACAGCTGACGACATTCGGAGATGGAGGCTACGCAATATTGGAGAGGCGGGACGATCGTCGTCCGAAGGAATTCCCCTATCGTACGCCCGCCCCGTTAGCCCTCGCCGAGACAGAGCCGCGATCTATCGACACGCCTACACGTGCTACTGTATTTACCACGCCATCAGGCACCTCCGTGCTGAGACCGCGCGTGATCCCCGTGGTGGAGGCCCCCGCGTACGATACCGTCGCCAGGAGTGAGGACTACCCGCCCGCCATCGCCCCCCTGACCTCCTATAAGAGCCTGACTTCTCCGGTGCCCGTAGCCATTACCGCCCGGACCACCGTCACGAGCACGCCGTCGACCACAGTGACTAGTCGCCCGTTGGCAGGCAAGGTCATCACCGTCGACAACATCATCATCACTCCGGAGGGCGTGAAGGAGAGACCCCGAGTGAAGCCCGTGCCGCCCCCGAAACCCAAGGTGGACCACCCAAGCGGATCCAGAGTGGAACCAAGCGGAACCCAGATCGTCGACGGAGACGGCGTGGTCGTGGGCAAGCAACGGCCCACGTTGATCTCTGTCCGATCCGAAGAGACGCCCGACGTGGAGAAGTGCCACCTCTTCAACTCGTCCATTCCCTACACGCTCACCCTGCGGAAGATGGACGGTGACTACGCGACGTCATCCCTTGATCGACGAGTGGGCGACTGCCCAACGAGAAGGAAGTCCGTGGACATCGTGCCCCGGAAGAGGTTGCCCTCCCCAGCATCATTTTCGTCCCAGGACCACTCGATCGCCGTGTCCTCACCCGATCAGGGCGACCTGTTCGAGTACGTCTTGCGAAGGAGGTCCATGAGTCAGGAGAGGTCGGCGCTGCGAGGCCGGCGCGGCGACCCGCGGCGGCAGACACAACCCGTTCGATTCGACCTGCCACCCTCGCCCTCAGGCACCGTGCCCATAGGCACTGCCTCGGCAAGCGCCGGTTCCGCGCCGTTCCTGATGGGCGCTGAAGACGCCGACGAGCAGTTGGTATCGGAAGCGCGCTCCCTGCACGACGGCATGGATCGATTGGAAGCCGTGTCCTCAACGGCCTCAGAAGTGGACAAGAGCGAGTGTCTCTCGCCCGACGACGAACTCCCTCCGCCCCCGCCCTCCATGCTCCCTGCAAGTAGTATGGTGATCAAGAAGACCCCGCCTCCACCCCCGCCCAAGCCCATCGGCGGCCCCAACGTAGTCTCGATACGAACGATGCTCATGGAGCGCGAAGTGACCATACAACGAGGTGAACAGAGGAAGTCGCAAGAGCTGAAAGCAGTCCCGCCGCCTACCGTGCCCACCAAGGCCATCATCGCCGCCAAGGAGGAGCACACCGTCCCTGTGAAGGTGGAGGCTCAGTCGACATCCAGTAAGGACTCGCCCCCCTTCATCGACGATTCGCCCAAGTCGTCTAAGGGCGATCCAGAAGAACCCGCTTCGACGATAACCACAAGAGATGGGCTACAATGGACGGACTTCTAGTTGTCCTTCCTCGATTGATCAACCCACCCCTATAGTTGACAGAGTATCAATATCCACACACGGGTTTAGTCACACTTTCCCCATTGTTGCTCCCTTCCGTTCTTGCCTTGCATTATTATCATTGGTGCTTCCTTCATTTCCAAGCCCGATACCAATTGCCAATTACTAGGAAACGAGTCTTTCACCTCTCTGTTCTTTCTGTACACAAAGTGTCTTCCTTTTTTCTATCTTCTCCTTGTCAGAGGGCCTTTCCTCTAGAATTGCTAATCAACAACAGAGCCATTGTCCAATCCGTGCCCTACTCGCCTATTCTTTTGCCTAGGAAGAGCAACAATAAATGGTGTTTTTTTGTTATTGGCTGAAGCTGAAGAGGCATAGAAAGAGAACACATTCGGAAGGGATCGACATACTCGATGTAATGGAGCAAAATGACGAGATTGATGATTCCTCCTTCGATCGATAGATAATTGTCCTTTTTGTCCATTGCTCGCCTTCTCTTGTATTGCTAGCACTTTCGTATCAGCGATATATGCACGATAGTAGTTAGATCTCAACGCAGGTTCGAATGTTGAAAGAATCGTCTTCTTCTAAAACTTGTGAAGAATTTTGTGAAACAACGGAGCGTTTCTTTTGAAACGATGCTTCCAGTCGCGCCGCTTTGCTTTTGTGCTTGTGCATTTCTGGTCCTCCTTACAGACATGACTCGATCGTCCATTGCTGAATCGGATTATGCGAGAATTCAGAGGAGAAAAATCGTCGTACCGGGAGTGAACTCCACGTTTGCAACGTTAGTCGACTTCTTTCGTTTCTAGCTCTACGTTAGAGAACATGTAGATTTCCATGGCGGAAGAGTCATGAGGCGGCCACATGGCCATCACAATGCTAAATATCCACAAAAGCCAAAGTACAGCATGGAAAATTGCAAGAGCTTTCCACGTGAAGTTCAGCGAATAATAAATTAATAAAAATTAGAATTGACCGTAATAAATGTGCATGCCCTCCTTCTGTTCAGTGGTTCTCTGTCCAAGTCCCTTCCCGGTGGCAACAACACCCTCATTCGATCCGTTTCCTCTGATGAGGGTGAAGAAACGTTCAATGCGAAGAGCTCTGCTCCTTCAGGTGAAACATTTTCGAATACATTCCACAGCAAATGCTTGGGCCAGACCCTCTGGTTGTCTCAGGATATGCGCACGTTGCTACTCGGGGATGGGGTAGCTGGAAAACGTCAAACAACCTTTGCATTTATTTTTACCTCTTCTGAATAATCCTTTCGGAAAATGGCCACGTTGCAAACATCATGTTGTCGAATGATATAGCCTACGTAGCGATGTAGAAACACATCACCTTTTCCAAAGCTGCAGAATCCTCGCTCCACCACACGAAGATGTCATCGGATTCCCTTGCTCGTCGTCCTCTTCCTGATATTCCTAAGAGAAGGGACGAAGTGGATGACCTTCCCCTTCCACCGCCCATCGCCCCCTCACTCGTCACCTCCGAGTCGTTTGAGTATGCTGCTACACCGGTGAGTATGAATGATGCTGATGTTCTCTCTCCCGTCCGACGAGAGTACTTGCGGAATGAAGAGTCGTTAATTGATCTTTGATCTCTGCAGGACAAGACCTCTCACGTCATCCGTGATTTCGTGATGAACGAGCGAACAGCGGAGAGAGACCTCGCCATTCTTTCAGTGAGTTAATCAACGATACCTCAAATCATCTTCCTATATCTTAGGTTTTGCGCGAATAAGAAGAATTCAGTGATCAATAGATCCCCTCGCTCTCAATTCCTTCAATTGCAGACCGCCTCCACTCTCCTTCGTGATCAGAGTGGCTGTCGACCCGTGGATGAAACACTCTCGCTATTCACTGATCTTCATTCACTAACAGTACAATCACTCAAGGAACTGGAGAATGTGGTTGATCCGTGGTGAGCATGATAGTATGATCAATAACAGTTGACTATTTGACGTGCAACATACTGGAAGATGGATTAATTATTTCTAATCATTTCATTGCAGGCGCGGTCTCACTCCACTGCCCTCCCTTCTCCTCCGTACCTCCCACAATTCCCTTCCTCTCTACGACAAACTAATCGATCAATTGCCCGTCTTTCTCTCAGCCCTCGATCAATGTACCGTATCCCAGCCCGCGTTCGCTGCACAGATACGGTAGGCTCCGGTTACTGTAGTGTCGCGCGTAGTGTATCGGCTACACCGAAATTCGGATTTACTGGCCCTATTCAGCATTCCTTAAAATGATTAGAGATTGACCTTTGATCTTTGCTCAGGAAATTCCACTCATCGGACGAATGTTATCTGACGATCAATTGGTTAATCGTTCGGGCCATCTCTCGTTTGACATACTGGCCGATCGTCGTCGCTTCGATCATCGAATCCATTCTATCAAGTGGAATGGACGACGAGGGAGTACTATCCGCTGCGAGGATTTGTCTCGATAAGGTGAGGTCGTTATTCATTCTTCGGTCTAAGAGCACAAATTTGGTGAGCGATCGAGTGAGTACAATTTTTTTCTAAATTAGAGTTTTCCTTCACTTGCCATTTCAAAGCTCCAACATGTGAGATCCATTGAAATAATATAAGAAAGGCTTTGGACGAGTATGTATTTGCCTTTTACGGAGACACAACGATCGAAGAGACATAGTTATTGAGAGAGATAATGGTCCTCGCAGGTTTCCTCCTTCGTTGATCGCTCTCTCAAGACTCGTCTCTCCTTGTATTCCTTCGTGACTCTTCTCCAGACCGAGGCAGATCTCCATCTATCCGCCACGCTCACGCATCCACACAGGGTACTATTATTCTTGCGAAAATACTTGCTAATGATACAGTTAGAAATGATGATCGTAAAATGCTTTGCTTGTTTAGTTGGTAGCACGCTTATTTCAAGAAGACTCAAAGAAATAAGAATGGTAAAAACCATCTTTTCTCAGCGTCTCCTCCGCGTGGGTCGAGTGGAGCGAGGGACTCGTCGTGGACTTGTCTCCCGTCTATTCCTCCTATTCAATGACTGCCTTCTTGTTGCAAGCAGATTCCATCCAGAGGATGATTCGACCTCATTCAGAGTCAATCTCACATTGCCGTTGAAGGGAATGCTGGTGAGATTGATGATCTTTATCTATTTTCCTCCATAATGGTGAAAATATCTACATATCGGGGATTCGTTCTATTGCATTGCCGCTGTCTCTGCTCCAAAAGTTCTTATCCGACCTAGTGCCGTCATGAGAATCATAATTATCGGCATTGACTCGTTACTGAATTTTAAAGAATTGAAAACGAATAATAATTCCCATTCAGTTCGAAGATGGTGATTCGTACTCGATTACTAAACGTACCTCTGACTCGATCACACTCTATCATCAAGAGAACTGCGTTGCTTTCGTGTCGACATCAAGGGAAGAATGGCTGGCAGGAATTGGTGAAGCTGTAAAGGTACGAGATGGGAAATGTTTCTTCATCTTTTACGATTTCTCGAATGTTAGACAATGAGATAATGTGCGAAATTATTTTGAAGTCTAATATGTTGGCATTCTAGAATAGCAAACATCTTCGATCGAGATGAAAAAAATTAGGACATGGCAATTACTAAAGAATAATGATTCAGAGCAAAATCAAATCATCATTCACATAATTTGTTTCACAGGCAGCAGTAAAAACTCGAGCTGAGTTACCACCCGTGCACATAATTGAAGAGAAACCAGAGGAAGAGAAGAATGGAGATGTGAAGACTGTTAGGGCGACGAAGAGTCCGCTGGAGCATACAGTGAGATCATGTAGACAGAATTACCAATTGAGTAGTGTTCGAAATTGTCTCTTCATTCTTCACACTCTTTCACCAGTCAGAGTGACGAGAGAGTGTGCGAAATGAAAAGACCATTACCCGTATTTCGAACTCTACAATTTACATGCCGACCTCAACGCATCTATCTAACTGAAGAATGAGTGTTCTTGCTGCATCCATTTTTAGCGGCGCCTCACTGGAAAGAAAGCGACATTTCAGTTGCAGAATTTTAATTCATGATTTTCAGTCGTCAAATCCTCGCAAAATGAGTGCCATCGAGATGTGTTGGCATCGAAATTGCGCCATTCGATACGATGATTGGATTAATGTGAGTTCGGGGGATTGTCCTGCATCTTCAGCTAACAGCTGGCCTCACCGAGGGGTCCCACCTAGCGTTGTTTTACGACTGTAAAATAACTTGACGTGGATACACTACATTTTACCTGCCTGTTCGATTCCTCAATCTGCGCGATTCCTCTTTGTTCGTAAAGGTGGAAAAAGCAGAAGAAAAAACGGTAGACGGAGCCATCTTTACCTTCATTAGTCCATTTAGGTGCCTTATCTGAACGTTCATTCAGATGGTGACAACCTTCAAGTCTGGGTACATGCTCCGCAAGTTGCGCAACTCCTCCGGATGGCAGAAACTGTGGATTGTCCTGGCCAATTTCTCGCTGTTCTTCTTCAAGACTCACACGGTTAGTGTTAAACCTACCAAACCGATAGTTGTTCAAACTAGCTAGATAAGTTCCCCTGAAGAGTCACGAATGAAAAGGTGGTAATCGATGAGTGCACATTAAAATGTTCAGGAATCAGTTCCACTCGCGAGTCTTCCCCTTCTCGAGTATTCCGTTTGCATTCCCACGCTGCAGGTGAACCTTTCCTCGGATTATCATTCAATTTTGAGTAGTTCTAAAATTCAAAAGAAGTTGTGAAAATGCGGACATTGATATGGTCACGATAGGGATTCCTTGTATCCTGAGAGTGTATTAATACGACAAGATGATTAAGGATGATATGCCCCATGAGCACGTGTTCAAACTCGTCTTCAGTACTCACACCTACTTCTTCCGAGCTGAGAACCATCACAATATGATGAGGTAAGATCAATGAGATCTTGTAGAATATCCCTATTTTTTTTACCAATCTCCCTCTCTATTCCTGGGATTTTTATCTAAAAAAGAATGTTCAATATGATTAGGTCGTTGAGATTGCAGTGGTGATTATTGCATTTCACTAGAAAACTAAAATGAAGATAAACACTAAATAATTTTAGATGGATCGAATCCATTCGTCTGTGCACTCTCAATCGTCGACCAGTTGATGCAATCACCGCACTCGCTCTTCATCTTTAATTGATGATCTTTGATTTTTATCCTTCCCCTTGCCTTTCGTTCCTCCCTGTGACTCCATTCGTATTGCTCACTTATTCTCCATTTCGGTTTCCGTTATTCTCAGGATCAAAACCCACGATTCTTATCGTAACACGATATCAAATAGGTGCTAACTTCACTGTTCTGGTTACATAGAAATAAACTTTATTACATTAGCCCTCAGATATGCACAGATTCATGGCGAATTAAAGTGAGATTGCCTTATATGTAAAGCACAGAGAACAATACCGGTAGAAAGAAATGACTAGCACCTTTCACTTCGAAAAGAAGAGCGTCCTGGAAAGAAAAATCAACGACAACACAACAACGGATGAGGTTACGGTAACTACGGTAGGCAGCATCGATCGATTGCCGGTGGGAATGGATACGGTAACTGGGGCTGAGACAGAAAGGGGATCAACTATCACCCACTTAGCGGCTAGTGATTGCACGGACTTGGAGGTGGCTGTGTGACACTTGTCCAGTGAGTGAATACCGTAATCTGCGGGGCAATCGATAAGGATACGAGGAGGGGATACGGTAGATTGACCGATCGAATCGGGAGAATGGTAACGAATGTGAATGGGCAGTGTGAGATAGTCGGAAATAATGAACTGCTTACGGGTGATCTTCGTGGAAACGATCGATACCTTGAAGAGTACCGTAATCCGGGGAGCTACCGTAATCTATCGTACCTGTACTTCCTTCGAATCTTTCTCTGGTGCTTCCACGTCAAAGTAGTGACGGGAGTGAAGGGAGTGGAGGGGAAGAGATGAGTTCACACTGAAAGCTGATAAATAAATGAAAAATTAGACGAAAAACAAAAACAACAACAATAAAAACAACAACAACAACAACAACAAATAGCTGACCTATCCGAGTCGACATACATTCCCTTGGGCACTTTGAGATTGTAGAGAATACGGCACTCAATGAATCGTTCGTTGCTCTCCAATTGAGTAGAAACGATCAGATTACGATGAAGACCCTCTCCAGTGATCTGAATGAACTTCATTCTGCGATTTATCTTTGATCTTTGGTTTGCAGGAAACGCGAAACAAATCTGTCCTATCGGGCCTCTCATGGAGTAGATTGTGTGATGGAATAACGAGAATGGTAACAAATATGAATGGACGTAGCGTAAAAGAGGAAAGGATCCAATGACTCACCACCATTTTGACGTCTCTCTTGGTCATCTTCTGAATCCACGAGCACTCTTCCGTTGATATCAAGAGAAGAAGCGAGTAGGTCACTCCAATCAATAATCCACTACTCAACGATCCCATCTGATAATCGGATTTTAGTGTATGGATACTTTTCGCAACTCGGCACGCATCTCTCCTTTTTTTCGTTCGCCGGACAGATCGATGAATAAGTAAAGACGAAAGATGAATGACCTTCACTAATTTCAATCGATAACCTCACAAGTACACAATTATGGAAGTGCAACCAATTGAGTGCAAGTCTTCACCGCATAGAACATGTACAAAATAATTTATCGATAATTGCAAAATAATCGGGAACAAATAGACAAGGATCGGGTGTCTAGTTACCACCTGTATTGAGGTACTGGAAATTAGCAGGAACGAACAAGCAAAGTATGCATAAAATATATGGTATCACAGGGGGGAGAAGGGACATACGGTATGAAGGGGTACGGTAGAGTGGGGGTACGGTAGGTCAAACGGGGTGCGGTAGGTCAGACGGGTACTGGCTGGGCGGGCTGCCCCGAGAAGTGGGCATTCATCTGTTCGGCCAGTGAGAGCACCTGAGTGCAAACATTTCAAGGCTCGTAAAAATTCTATCAGCTCTGAATGAACTCGTGTTCATACATTGAATTATTCTCTAGAACACATGAGTCTAGAACAATTGCACTATCGAAGTTGTAATGTATCGAATACTACCATTTCTACCTTCACAAATAAGACTTTTTCGAAGTCGAAACAAATCGATTATTTTGTTTTTACAGCCGTTTTTTTCTTTTCGGCTCACAATCAGCTATTTCTCGAAGAGTATTCCATCCCTATCATTATTATTCTCTACCCCCATTCAAATTCAAAGCGGTTGTAGCGCGGGCCAAAAAACAGAGAAGTTGATGCTTGCTTACCTCCTGTGTGTTTGGCCTCTTATCCGCTTCGGCGAGAATGCACTTGGCCACAAGGCCACGCAGTTGCTCCGAATAGACATCCGCAGGAAGGGGAGGGTAATCGCACGACTGAACATTGATCGATATCGTTACCTACCGTACACCGAGTCATCTACAGTACTCACATACATCTCCAGAAACCCTACAGTATCTGGACGGCTGAATATCGATCGATATCGTTACCTACCGTACCCCTACCGTATCCATATGCATCTCTATTTTAGCCCTACCGCACATTCTAACATCTATCGTACCTCTACAGTACCTAGACGACTCGATCGCTACCGTAACCTATCGTACCCCAAGCCATCTACTGTACTCACTTGTATCTACCGTAACCCAACAGTACCTGGACGACTGAATATCGGTCGAAACCGTATTCCAAGATGCTACCGTACCTGAATCTTCTTGCAGAGGGAGTAGAGGTTCCTCTTATCTCCGTAGAAGGGCGATTGGAGGGCTGCCAATTCGTAGAGGAGACAGCCGAGCGACCAGAGATCACTCTTGAAGTTATAGCCCGATTCTTGGATACGCTCGGGCGACTGAAATAACACCGATGTGCACAATAATTAAAACCTCAAATTTTCAGAGATCAAAGATTAACTTAGACCAGACTGGAAAAGTGAACATTTAAAGCAAATGGATGAAATGGAACTATCATTCTAAAAATTCAAACATAAGGCTCAACAACTGGAGATAGATCAGTGAAGTAAAGATCAAAGATCAACTCTAGTCATAAAACTCTAGTCGTGGATCTCCCAGATCAACTCTCACCATGTAATAGGGAGTGCCCACGAGTGAATGGGCGGCGGTCGTCCTAGACGAGAAGAATCTTCCCAAGCCGAGATCTCCCAATTTGACGATGCCCGTCGAGGTGATGAACACGTTCGCTGGCTTGATATCTACAATGACAAATACTATTCCTCACGATATTATTCAAATTCTTCGGTAAGTTTCGAGTACAGATTCAAAAATTAATACAGTCAAGGAAGTTAGGCTTTTCCTGGTTGCCCGATTCCTGACACTATAACGCCATGAGGATCATTCAGTAGCCCCTTAGGTGTCATATTCCATTCATTTCCGATCACTGACCCCTATGCATGATCCTTCTGCTGTGCATGTGATGGAGTGCTCGTGCCAATTGGACGAAATACTTCCAGATCGCCTTCTCAGGGATGAGACGACCCTCCTTCTTGAAGTGCTGCAACGGACAGGTAAAAGTAAAAAAGGCGTATCCACGTCAAGCGTTTTTACAGTCGTAAGACAACGCTTGGTGGGATCCACTGGCACGGTCTGTTACCGACAACGGAGATACGTCATCATTTTCATCGGCATTTATCTTTCTTTTCTACTGCTGCTCTCTTTTTTAATCAATAACCCCTCTGAATGTTTTCATCATCACAATTCAGCACACTAGAGTATACCTTATGATACATCTATTCACTTTCTTCATTCATTTCATCGTCTTCAATGTTTAGAAATATTCATCGGACACTAACAACATTACTTCCTATTTTTCAGATAATCTGGCTACTGAAAAGTAAACGTTTCCTCACCCTAATCATTCTGCTCATATCGCCTGCCTCTGCCAGGTCGAGGACGATATTCAGCTGATTCGAATCGATGAACGACGCGTAGTATCGAATGATATTCACGTGATCAAGCTGTCTGCAATAATTATGTGCTAGAACCATACAAATCGGTTTGCTCCCATTCAATTTTAGGGCTACCGAAATGAAGAATTCGTCTCATTCCTCGTAATGTCTTAATGGTCAGAGAGAATGAAGAGACCAATTCTTATATACGATGAATTACTATATTTAGAATCATCATTTTCTTTTTAAAAAAATAGTACGCCGTACGCAAAATCGTTTCCGTGATATTTAATTTCTTCATATTTCAGATATTTGCTTTAAAATTAATAACGAGATCACTAGAGATCAAAGATCATTTAATTTCAAGGAATGAATTACCTGAGTAGATCGATCTCTTTCATGCAGTCCTGTCTCGCCTTCTGGTCCATCATCTCGAAGACCTGCAGTGTTACTCACAATTCCCTCAAAAGATCACGACATCGAAGATCAAAGATCAAAGATCATATGGATCCTAAAACTCAAACGACTACACTTATTTCAGGCATTTCCCCTCTAGCTGACGTCCCAGACTACGCTCTTTCGATCTCTACCCCTCTATTCTGCTTCACCCTCTATTCTACCCCTCTATTCTGCTTCAATGCTCACGCACACCCCTCTTCTTATGTTAGAGGAAGAAACAGATGCAATTCGAGTGTGTTTCGATGGATTGCACATCAAAGATCACAACATGAAAATCGTTCAATTTAGTTATAAAGATTATGTAAATTCGAAAACGCAAATTACAGAATTTAAAAATCGAAAATGCAATAGTCACCTGAATCTTCTTGAGTGCCACTGCAGCTCCCGCTTGTACGGGGAAGTTACCCGCCTCGGTCGGCTCGAATTTAGCCCTACAAAGATCAAAGATTAGGTCTGTGTTTCAATACTTAGAGGTTATGTGAGTTGTGATAGATTTCGATGTTTCGGCACCATAATATAAGGATATATCATAAACGCGAAGGAGCTTTCAAAGATCATTCATTCACCTTCTCTTTAGCTGATTACGTCAAATCTTGTTATGATAACAACGAGACATTCAGAATGGCATAAGACTAACGAAGAGAAGCAAGTAAAAAATAGAAATTACATACCTGAAAACCTCCGAGAATTGCCCCTTTCCGATCTTTTTCTCGATGGTAAACATCTTTAGTGTTAATTGAGCATCGCTCTCCATCTAGAAAACCGATTTTTCATTCCTGTAAGCGTTCTGACTTGTTTTTGCTGTAAGTTCTATTCGAAATAATAGTGAGAACTCTTTTAAATTCCAAAAAAAAGAGAGAACTTCAAAAATAGCAAATCCCTGTCCAATCCGAGATCAATCCCCGATAAGAAACCCCCTCAACTAACCTTTAGGTCCACTTCTACTGGATACGATTGGACGAAAATTGTGAGTGTCTGTGGGGGTTGATGATTAGATGAAAGAGTAGAGAGAAGAGGGAGAACGAAACAGGTCAATGAGGGGAATTGATGATGATAGGGATGGAGAGATATCGACAGATTAGAGAGAGAGAAAGATGGAAGATGGAGGAAGGGGAAGGAGAGGGGAGAGTGCTTAGAGATGAAGGGAAGAAGAGGAGGAAAGGAATGGAAGGGAGAAGGAGGGAGTGATTGCCATGGAAACTAAAACTTGAAGCGACAAGAAAGACCCAAATAATAGCGATGACTCATATTCTCGTGTAGTAAATACTCCTTCTAGGTACCTTTCTCTTTCCGACAACTCCCTTACCCATAAATTACCCCTTCTCTTCTCATAAATCATTCCTTGCGTGTGCAATCACTGATATGTCGCACAAATTTATGACTCAACAATCACCGAATGGAATGTGAAGATACTCTCTCAATTAGCAACTACAAATGATACAGCGAGGAAAGAAAGAAATGTACACTCATTTCAAAATCCAATAGAAAACAAACAAAAAAAGGAAAGATGAACTCGACCCTTACTTTAGCACTACTAATGGCATGGCAAATAAGTTAGTTGACAAACTACGAAATGTATCATAAAATAAAATGTACATATTAATGAATACAAAACAACGGTACCTCAGGGAGAGCGGATGGGAAACTCATCTGATGAACTGAAATTATAACCTTTTTTTGATAAATATAATAAACAAATAACTTAATTATACCGAATAATCAATCAATAACTAACTCTCTCATCGCTCCAAGAGGATCTTTGATCTTCTCTTCTTCTTCCTTTTCTCGTTTCTCCTCTATTTCCACTTTCTCTTCTTCTACCTTTTCCTCATCCTTTTTCTCTTCAATTTCTTTCTCTTTTTCATCAAGTCGCTCATCTTCCTTCACTTTATCCAGCGTCTGAAACATTGAATTACCTTGACTGAACCACCAATTTTGAATTTGAGGGACAAACATGATCTCTCAATTCCAAATAACGCTTGCTTGAACACAGAATTGAATTAATTTTTGATCAAAACTTAATGTAAGTACCCGAAATTTGTTTCGACTGACCTCATCAACTTCCTTCTCCTCCTCATCATCATTCCCTCTCTCAATACTCTCCCTCATCGTCCTTCTTCTCGCTCGTCGATTCACTTCTTCTACCGTACTCTCCGCTTCCTTCACTTCCTATAAATCAATATTACCGTAATCTATCCCGTTGAATCAATAAATCGGCAATATCTTGTACCGAAATCTCCGCTTCCCTTGTCTTCCTTGCCCATATTCGTATACCGTAACCCAAATCGATAGTTCTCACCGGTAGGCCATCTTCCAGCCCTCCCTCATCATCTAGTCCCGTATCCTCCATGAATCTTCCCATTCTCCACGATCTCTCCATATCGTGCGCATCCAATTTCTCTTCAACATTCTTTCCAACTTCTTGTTTGTCTTCACCATTCATCTCTGCAATATTTGAAACTAACTAAAACTTTATAAGATCATACTACTTTCTAATGAATAAGTAATCAAATCAATTCTATCATACCTCCTATCCCTCCATCCCCATCCTCCTCTTCTTCTTCTCTCAGCTGTAGCAGCTCTCTCGCCGGGTCGTACGGTAGCTGCCAGTCCTCCTCGGTTGTCGCCCGTGTAGCAACCAGAGGAATCAGCTGAATAGAGAGAATCTAGGCTCGGCCAACATTTTACGGACTCATATCACAATCATATCTCACGAAATTTTCGCCCAGCCCAGAAGAGAATGCAGGAATTGAACCCATTCATCGAACAATGTTGGGAGCTCAGATCCGCATATTGGACGGTCGTTTTGGTACAACTAAACATTCAGCCGATGTTTGTTTTCAATTTAAAGATTATTCTCCTAATGTATAAATTGCGAAAATGAATAAACAAATTGGGAATATCATAAGATCTTACCTTTCTCGAATATTCCGGGAATGTTTCCATCTCTTCTTTATCCTCTAACGTCGTAGTCAAATTCTCCGTCTGAATGAAGAGAATAGCTCGAGAGCCGAATGTGAGAGAAAACAAGGGAAATTTAGGAAAAGGTTACGGACAAAATTTCTCGAATTTTCTCGGGAAAAAAATGCGAACAATTTTCTCTTATCGTAAATTTATCGGAAAAGGCAACCTATTCCATCTAAACATTTCCAGAAAATGCTCTTGTAATCGATCACAGTACCTCTCCATAGTAGATCATCCAAATGATGTCCTTGAGTAGCCAGAATCGGTCCTCTCCCAGACACGATTCCTCGGGAATGTCACTCCACTGGTGGTTGCGCTTCCTTCGAGACTACAATGGGCCAGAATTAATAAAACGTCGCTTAACAACGGTTTTTTTACGATTTTTGGAGAACATTTCAACTATTCAGCACAGCAAAAGAGACAGAAATGATTTTTTTTTCTCTGAAACCAGAAATGAATGATAATTAATTACCTGCACTTGCTGTCTGTACTCCTCTGCCGCTTCATTCTTTCCCTCCTCAAGCAACGAGAAATGCACCTAAATGACGCAAAACTTCGTGTTTCTAGATACCTTACCACCTAGTCTGCCGTTTCGTAATGCAAGCAATCATTGAGCACTCGGTGATCACCAACAATAAATAAATTCAGTTTGTGATTCGCTCACCTCCACGGGGTGCAGCTTACTGTACATATCGTGGATGCACTTGTGTCGGCCCGCCACTTCAGGAGGCTACAAACCTTCACTATAGTACCGAAATAATACTTTCAAAAACTCCCCAGAAAATGCAAACTCACACCTTTACCATAATACTAAAATCATTAATGCATTAAATAACACATTGTAAAAAAACATAAAAGAAGAGAAACTCACACTCATCATGCAGACAATCAGTGCTGTCATAATCTCGCACTCGACCAGTGAAGTTTCGACCAGAATTGAACTGCAATGTGTGTGGTTATGTATCAGAAAAACCCCATCTGATATTCCTACAGAGTTTATTTTACTACTAAAAAATCGAAACATAAAGGTAGGTTAGATACGAAAGACGAAACTAACTCCTGCTTCGACTTCATAAGTATCATCCACAAGTCATCTAGTAGCGACAAGCAAATGGACCATTTGTCCCGTTCGGCTTGAACAAGAATCAGATGGAAGTATGATGTCGACTGCAATTTGTATCTTTTCCACTAGAATTTATTATATTATTTATCATATCACGCCTCATCTGACAAAGAAAAGGGCTATTGTACTAATAAATAATATATTTCATCAGAGAAATGATGAATACAGAGTGTACGATTATATCACTAACCTGACTAATTCCTTCTCCCTCGAGTAATCTAATTGCCCTCTCGAGAAAAGCGATCGTCGTTTCTCCATTGTGCCTCCATTCTCTCGTCGCAGTCGCTGCCTCGAAGGCGGTCAATCCGGCCATCTTCAGGTCCTGAACGGAACCCCAATCAATCAATTACCGTATTCAGTACATTCAGAGCTACCATACTCACATTCATCTGCATCGATATATGGATGGCCTTGTTGAAGAGATCCTCGCAGGATGCGCTCGTCAGTGGGATTACTGTAGATGGGAGGGATTATTGAATGCCGAATCATTATACAATAAATACACGTATCAAACTTCGAGAACATATTTTCTTACGTTTGTCCTGTTCACTATTTTTTTAATTTTTCCTGCAATGATGTACCTTTTTTTTTGTTGTAAAAATGTACATTGTGAGCCTTGTTTTTGATTGTACAATAACTGCAATGAAGGGCACTAGGTCTGGTGAGAACTGTTTCTCAATACGTTTTTTTCTCTGGAATAACAATTATCTCTAGTCCCTTAAAGTTCTTATCGGACTTTGAACCAAATGAACTCACGATAGTTCTGGTCCCTCCTCGCATCTTCTCCTCTCGCACTCAATCGGGCCGCCATCAGGTACTCCTTCCTTGCCTCGTTTCGATCCGCAGCCGTCGGATGCTTACCGGACAGATACAACTACAAGGATTGCGGTAGGTCTATGAATCGATAAGTGATCTACCATAATCTCTAGGGTTACTGTAACTTCTTGATATCGATCAACGCTCACCTCGGCAATTTCTTCATGGATGCAGCTCGCTTGCCGCTCGTGTCCCAAATCTCTGGAATATCGATTTTCTGAGATACCGTAATCCAGCCCGAGTTACCGTACCTCATCTCCGTGCTCAATCCTCTCAGCCACACTCCCAGCTGGGGCATTTCCATCTTTGGCCGAGTGGGAAGACGAATCTTCTTCGTTTTCTCCTCTCGATATCGTACATATTCCGCCCACGGATTACGTAATTGATGAGACATCTGGGTTATCATAAATTAATCAATATATTTTACAACCCATCGGCGCAACAGGAAGGAAAGGGAATATCGATCGATAAATGTTTGAAAATAATTGCTCTACCGTATCCGATCACTGCTGCAACCAGCCGCGTCAATGAAAGGTTTGCATAGATCCATTCCCTTTCGCGCTGCTAGGTCTAATTTTTGCATTAGTTCATAGACCACTATAATTTTTACAGCCTTGCAGGATTCAACTCATCTTCAATATGGGATCTTCCAATCACCATTTAAAGTGAAATACATGCATTCTAACGTGTCCTTCACCCGACAGGCCTCCAACACAATATTCCATATATCGGCAAGACTGCAAGCCTTTTCGGAAGGATAAAACATCATTTGTAATTGCAAAAAATATTAAATTCCCCTAGCTTTCATTTCAATGCTCTTCTACAGTGTTCGAAAAGTATGTCAAAACTGACATGAGGTGCCCGACGAGGTCGGGAAAAAATTAGGTGAGGTGCCCGAAATAGTACCCGAAAAGTTGAATTTCAAGTGCTCTAGCATCTCTCCGTTGCGAAAACTACCGTAATCAAAACCTTTTAATTTTTCGTTGGCGCTAAAATTGCACATGTCAAGTGAGTCGAGGTGCCTTTCTCAGCCATTTCTTGACTATATGGTTAATTTTTTTTTCAAAAAAAGTAGAGACTGCCAGACGTTCGATTCAATCTGCCGCATGGTATAAAATTCAAAAATAAATTAACTACGTACATTCAAAGTTTCACAAAAATTGGTCATGTCAGATCACATGTCAAAATCGATACAAGCCAATATAACGAATGTGGCATATGATCCGATATGATCCGATAGGTTTTAGATGAACGTATTCATTATTACACAATGCTAGTAAAGTATGGCCAAAAAAAGGCGGCCAAAATTATTTTCAATTTTTTTAGGGTCGAGGTGCCCGAAAAAATAGGTCGAGGTGCCCGAAAAACAGGTCGAGGTGCCCGACGGCAAAATGCTTTTGACATGACTTTTCGAACACTGCTCTTCTAGGATCATCGTAATCGCAATCATCATCGGATCAATTCTAATTCTTCACGGAATCGGACTTATCCCTCGTACGTTATACATTCTAGTTCCTTGACCACAGATTTCTATTATCTTCAGAGAAGAAGGGTCACATCCTCCTCACTATCGCAAACGACACTGTCATCTGGTCATAGGGAATTCACGTATTCTACGTGGAAAAGAGAGGCCCTGTTCCTCAATTTCAATACGAACGTGACCCCGAAGACGCCTCCGAATAAAGAGCATGCATCAAACATTGTATTCCACTCTAGACATTGATGCTGAAAACTTCCCCCTCCTATTGCATTTGTGTCACACTTTTAGTACTTATGAGCCTAAATCGACATTCAAATATATCTGTTCAACAAACTTATACACGCTAGCAGAACAGATAGACAAGGGATGAATAATCACAGTATGTCTGATATTCGTGTACGGTAGATAACCGGAGTTATGTCAATCTTGCCAATCGCTTGTTTTGAATGACATCTTTATAAATTAACAACTCGTATGTACAGTAACTTAATGATCATGGTCGAAGGGAGAAATGCTCTTGTAATTCCTTGTCTACATCAAAAACAATCTTTGCGATGTCGATTCGAAGATCGTTGTGTTTCTTCAACTGATGACGAAGTTTATCATCGCATTCATTCTGCAATATATTTATGAGAGGCTTTCGAATACCTTTCTTAAGTTTTAAAGTCAAACATAATCAGATTGAAGATCTCTCTTTTTAGAGATTCTGGGTGGTTTTCAATTGAGCGAGGTATCTATTGAAAGACAAATAAGCTTACTTCAGCTTTCGATATGGCTTCAGTGAGGAAATTGAAATCGTGGAGAATGAGAAATTCCTTGAGGTCGTTTGTCAACTTGGAGAGCTCATCACAAGCTTTCACCTGCGAAAGTTAGAATTGCCATATTTTTGCACTGGACATTCTGCACTTCTTTACTTTACCTGCATATCCAAAAATTCATTTCCCCTCGCTCGATCATTTCTAGCTATCCAAAACTCATGGGGATATTGGGGATATAGTGAGAATATTCCATTGAACACTCTCAATTCGAAATCGGGAATCAAATCCTGTTAAATAACTTTTTTTAGAATCAAAACAAATGCGAGCTGGTTTGTTTGTGAAAACACGATGAAAAAGACTACGAGTATTAGGTATCTGTCACAGTTGGTCCATTCAACAGAAAAAAAAGAAAATGTAGGAAAAGAAATGTGGACGATACAAATATCGAAATAAACTAACAATAAGGGCTGCTCGCACTTTCATCTCGTATCGGGTCGTTGCGTGTTCAGCCATTCGTCCATTCGGACACTTGTGCACCTCATCCTCTTGTTTGATCTGCAAGGCGTTTGATCAAGTTACCGGAAAAATATAGAACAGGGAGTCGGGGATACAATGTGTCAGGGATAAACAGGCTAGACACTAAGGACCGCGGTTAACCAACCTCAAAAGCACAAGCAGCAAAAGCACAAGCAAGTTAAACCTAGCCCAAACCTATCTTCATCTATAGAAAGAATAGAGAAATACTCTGTTTGTCCGAATTATATCTAGTGCAAGGCTGGCACCTTGATCTACGAAAGTACGTTAATGTAACAACACTACGTGCAACACTTCCTTTAATGAAGTAGCATAAATTCAAATTGAAAGCTACGTGAGAAAGATGAAGAATGTGCTCACTTTTGCTGCTGTGATCAATTGGACGAAGTTTTCATTGAGTGAGCGGATGTTATCTCTCAGTCGTCGCTTGTATTCTTGAATGACGAGAACTTTCGAGGCGTTACCCTTCGACGACTGGTTTGACTTTCCAACTCCAGCTGGTTTGGCCGATTGCATTTCCTCAAAAACGTGAGTTTCAACATTTTATCACATGAGAGTATATACTATAGCATAAGGACCATTAAATGAACACAAAACATTAGGTATACACCTCAGCAAAAATATTTTAAAAGTGAATGAAACTTTATGAAAAAAAATCAGTTTGTGATTTTACGACTACGATAGTGATCGCCAAGTACTATTTTAAAGTATACTTCATAAGTGTGACTTTTGGCAGTGTGCCAACGCCTTAGTCTTCTTTGGTCTTTTTCGTTTTATTGATTTATGACGTGATATGGTGTAATTTTTATTGTTCATATCGTTTCAGGCTATTCGAACGCATCGTTTGAACACAATAGCTAAGTGTCAAAAATGCCCGATAAAGCCGCCTCGCAGTCTGTTGCAGGCAAAGTTTCAGAAGAGAAGAATGAAGTTCCTCCTGATTTAAAAGGTCAGTAAGTCACGTGCTCACATCTAGCTAGCGCCATATCATCTCATTAGTTGGGGACATGGTTCGAAAGTCTCGCCATTGGGCTTTCACGATGAGGCCCGCTCGTTTTATGACTATTGATTGGACTTGAGCGGCTTCATATGTTTCGCAGCACTTTCACCTCTGGTTAGCGTATTGTGGGAAATGTGTGCCTCTTCAGAGATAACAGCCCGGATACAATCATCTCCATTGTTCATCGGATCGGCCAATACGAAACTGCCCAGTCTTATTCAAGTGATTCCTTATTCATTGTCTTATTTACAGTATTGCTACCTGTCGGTTGTAATCTCTTTAATGTGCACCATTCATGCTTTCCTTCTGCTCTCATTTTCACTCTCGCAGATAAGTTGTAGCAGATACAATTGGATGATCACGTGCACTTCATGTGTTCCGCCCTTTTCCCTCCTTGTAGTCTGTAATCAACCCCCTTTTCCAGGGTTCGATTCCGGTCGAAACAGCAATCACAACGCATGCCAATCTCTACGGAACATCTCCTGAGAAAATGGAGAGGTTTGTACTTTTCCTTCTCTGCTTGACTTTCTGAAGATTGTCTGTTGTCTCAAGTATGTCATCATCGGATATATTTCATAATTGTTGTTTACTCAAGCTTGCGGGGTACCACTTAGTGGATACATGAAATATGAACTGTATATTTTAAGAATTCGTGATCTGTACAAGCGTTTGGACTACGATAACGATGGGACGATCGATATCAGGGATCTCACTGCAGCTCTCAAAGCGGAAGTTCCCCATATTCCATCCCGTCTCGCACCTGTGAGTAACCTATGAGTTTGTGTGAATCATACCCATGTTTTGAACGACTTTGTCTGTACTTTCACAAACAAGTCATACTACCAAGTCTAGTTTGCCGTAAAGTTGTTAGTCATGGTTGAGTGAACACGCAAGGGAATACATGGGCGGGTTTTGTTGTTAGGATAATTTTTCTATGAATTTACTCCAAATTTGACTGAAAAATGTGGGTGATTCTGCTGATGCTCAATAATGCGTTACTTTGCAGACGTTACTTGCTCGAATGAGCTCGAATGCGGACAAAGTGACGTTCGGAGAGTTCGCCAAGTACGTAGTAGAACACGAGAAGAGACTGGAGATGATATTTCTCGATCTGGATAAGAATAGAGATGGTTAGTCAACCATATGATATTTTATAGTAAAATAGCAATTACAAATCATGGTTAAAAGTATTTGTTCATTTCATTTCAAATGAACGTCTACGAAGATCATTATTGTAAAATGATCAATGCCAAAGAATATACTTTAGGATTCATCGACGTCAAGGAGATCAAGCACTACTGCGATGAGTTGGGTGTGCCTCTATCGGAGAAAAGAGCACAGAATCTTGTATCACAGTCAGTTTTCACTTTATTTTAATTAGACTGGGAACTCTTTTCGATCTTTTTGTTCGTGTGTTCTTTGATGTTCCTAGTAGTTTCATTGTGAACTCCAAGCAGGATTACTATATCTTCCTAGGGGGCCTCCGTCAGAAAAATTGATAGGAAAGAAATATCAGAAAAAATGTGAATTTGTAACAACAATATTCCTTTGCAGAATGGATCAAACGGGAACAGAGGAGATCGATCTGAAAGAGTTCCAGGATTTCATGCTCCTCTATCCCTCCACCGACCCCACGGATATCATCCGATTCTGGAAGCATAATCTGGTAGGCATTTGCCTGTACTTTACAAAAAAAATCTTTGAGATAATGTCTCTCTGAAACTGAAATATGCTTGATTCCAGATCATTGATATCGGAGAGGATAGTCAGATTCCGGAAGATTTCTCGAAGGAAGAAATGCAGTCGGGCGTTTGGTGAGCCATCTATTTTTCTCCCTTTTTGAACCCCGATGGCTCTTCCTCGTAGTGATTTTACTAGTAGTTCTAGTAAGCTGTCCTTCCCATTCTCCCTTTTGAAAGTACCTGTACTGGACATGCTGAATGCCAGGAATTCGGCAGAAAATAGTGGGATGTAATTACATTTATATCTTGATGACTAATTTTTAATTAATTACGTTAATTACTTAATAAATGCAGGTGGAAGCATCTGGTGGCGGGTGGTCTGGCGGGAGCAATGAGTCGAACGAGCACCGCACCATTGGATAGGATCAAAGTGTACCTACAGGTGAGGATTATCAAGTGTTATCATCACGGGTGGCCGATTATCCGCCAGATGGGAGAAGGGAGCGGATTGCGAATTACTATCAGAAAAGGAAATAGAGGCAATACGTTCAGCAAATGTGTCGGTACAATCCCTTCATCATGAACATAACTTATGAACTGCAGTTAAAGGATGAATTTTGTTTCAAAAATGCATTTTATTTTTCTGTTCCGTGGCTCTTCTTGAGTACTTGTCAATTCTCGCTCAGGTGCACGCAACGAAGACGAACAATCTCAACGTGTTCTCCGTACTGAAATTGCTGCACGCCGAGGGAGGAATCAAGTCGTTCTGGAGAGGAAACGGCATTAATGTAGTCAAGATAGCACCCGAATCCGCCATTAAGTTCATGGCCTATGAACAGGCCAGTATATTTAACCTATTTAAAAAAATTCCATTTTAATCTTTACATCAGGCATATATAGGAGGAGATATCGTTAGAGGGGGAATTGGTTGCTCTCTTTAAATATTTATTTAATTCCAGATGAAGCGGCTGATCCAGCGGGCGAAGGGCAGCAATGAGCTGGAAGTGTACGAGAGATTCGCAGCCGGATCATCGGCCGGAGCAATCTCGCAGACTATTATATATCCAATGGAGGTACGGTAGAGATATTGATTGATCCTAAACTGCGAATATTTTTTATCTACCCTCAATGCACGATAATATCAAATGATACACAGTTTAGTGAATGCAGATAATGTTGATATCACATGTAGAAATATGTATACTCCTGATGAGTTATTGCTTCAATGACCATTTTCTTTGAGGTGCTCAAGACCCGTCTCGCTCTGCGACGGACGGGCCAATTGCACAAGGGATTGATACACTTTGCCGCCAAATTGTACAGGAAAGAAGGAATCGCAACGTTTTATAAGGTACGGTAGCTTTATCATTGATTTTCTGACAAAAAGTGTGAGGACGTCTCAAATGTGCAATGGTTTGATAGTGTCATTGTGCTTGTGTTTGAGCTCTGATTGATGAACTCATAAAATGCCGTCATTCTAGGTAGATAAGAATGCAGGAATTTGGAGTTTGATGTTTCGTCCTAGGGTTTTTGCAAGTGCGCTTGATGACTGCCATGAGAAAATCAAAAGAACCTTGTTAGTGATCCTAATTATTTCAAAATATCTGTAGAAGTAAAACGACTTGGAAAACAATAGTGTCGTTGACTATACCAACAACAACGACTGACATGGATAGAATAATTTTATTATTTTTAATATTGTTAATATTATTGTTATTATTATATTATCATTGAGGGTTACGTTCCCAATCTTCTCGGTATAATTCCGTATGCGGGTATTGATCTGGCTATCTACGAGACACTGAAAGCACTCTACTGTAAGCACTCAAAGGCCACCGAACCGGGAGTGCTTGCCTTGCTTGGTCAGAATAGTTTGTTCATTTTAAATGTTGAAAATGCGAAATATTTATGGTCGCTTTTCTGTGAAATATACAAACAATGATAAACATGAGTGTGTAATGAGATGTCCATGTCCTGATGCCAGGACAAAATTGGGGATGCATTGAATGCCATCATTGCAGCGTGCGGCACATGCTCGTCGACCTTTGGCCAACTCGCCTCCTATCCACTGGCACTCATACGAACGAGGCTGCAAGCGAGATGTGAGATACACACTATTCATTCATGCCCATTCACACATTCATGTATTCAAGCTAAACCTATTTTGAAATGCGTTAAAGTATGTTTCCTATAAAGATCGTTAGTGCCTTCCTAATGGAAATTGTGCAACGGAACGAAAAACTTGAATTAGATGAAGGGATTGATGAAGTCCTATGATTAGTTTGTCCTTGCAGCAATCTCGGCTGATCCGACCCAACCAGACACGATGAGCGGCCAATTGAGGTACATAGTGAAGAATGAAGGATTGACCGGATTGTACCGAGGAATCACACCCAATTTCATGAAGGTATGTCTCTGACTTTCAGCCAAAGTTGAATTGGGAATGGAAAATGAAAACCATTTGCGTTTGCTTTCCCAAAAGGTTCTCGATTACTTTTTCAGCACTGATTTCAACGATATCAACAGATGTAAAAGTGAAATTTGTTTATAAATTATTCTTTGCAGGTAATACCAGCTGTGAGTATAAGTTACGTAGTGTACGAGAACGTTCGCAAGCATCTCGGAGCACCAATGTCCTGATTATCCATTGATCCATCGATATATGACGATTATCGATTTACCGATAATCGCCCGCAGTTCAATAGGAAACGTAGAAGTGCGCCCTCTTTCCTCAGTTATGCCCCCCCCCAATCACAATAATAAGATTACGGTATGTCTACCCGGTTTGTCTTCTTCCCTCCTCGGTTACTGTAGATTACGGTACGATGGCACTTTATATGTGTAGTGTAGATTTGTTTCGCTGTTACTGGTTCCGTCGTCGTTTTTGCTCTGTTCCAAATCAAGTAGATCGATTTATACTGAAATTGATGCATTCACTCACCTTTTGCTCTTCTCGTCTATTGTGATGTATAGGCTATAATGTATACGAGTTGTTCAGTTATGAATCTAGAGTCCGATTATGTTTACTCTTGTTTAGAATGCCGTTTCCTTCTCCTTTTCATCGATTGTCGCTTCTAGAATATTGTTAATTGTAGGTTGTGCGCGAATCGATTAATGTCTTCATATACCGTACTAACTTATTCAATTATTATTGTTTGTTGTTGTAGATTGTTTGGGTTATGCGGTATGTATTATCAACCACCATCTTGCTAGTCTTTCTGCGTCCGATTTCGAAGTACTGTGACAGCGTTCATAGTGGTCTTCTGAGTCGGCATACGGTAGCTTCCTCGATTACGGTAAATCGATCACAGAAGATATCCCCCCCCTCTCATCACCGTTCTTTGCCTGAACTAAAGCTCACAGATAAATGTATGCCATCCGAATTCGTTCCTCTCCTCTGCATAAAATGTTTACTTTCAGAGATGGTCGGACACTAGCATTCTCACAATATTCGACGATGTTTCTATCTGAAAAATAAGTTTTAGTTTAAAAAAATGAAATATCGAATTAATTTTGCTAATCAAGATAAATATTTTGATCAAGAATCGTTCTATGTTTGCACCTGAATATCACCTATACATTAACTACAGTCACACATGTGACATGCTTGGAATTTACCGTAATCTAGCGTAATCTCAAAGTACCCTCTCATATGATTTATACTATTTTCTAATATATCACCGGGCACTTTTCAATATTCTTCAAATTCATATTCTTCAATAACTCTCCAGTTCATCTTACTCAATCGAATCGGAGATGCAAAATAATTCATTTTCTACTTGTCCTTATTCTCATTGTTGTTCTCATTATTCTTCTACACTCGAGCGTGACTGTTTTTAGCAAATGGTAGATAAGAACTGATATCAATAATTGATAAAGAAAAGTTTACTTTAGAAGATGATGCGAGATGCCCTCGTCTTTCCTACTTCCCTCACTCCAGAAGAGAAGAAGTTCAAAGAAATGCAAGAGAATTTGAAGAACTTGGTCAGTCGATTTGACGGCGATTGAAGAAGCTGAATTAATATTAAAATATTGAAGAATTTATGTAATCATTGAAGAATAGCAAATGGCAAGACTATAAACAAACGATCTTTACAGAGAAAGCGATTCGAAACAACAAACACTGGTTGTCCCAATGAATTACTGGAGAGGGAGCAGAAGAGGAAAAGTGAGTTCTAATTTTTGGTTCAGACTTTATTCATCATTTTAGAAATCGAAGAGGCAGCCTCGAACACTGAAGAATTAAAGAGGAAGATAGCATCTGGAGTGTTTAGTTTGAATAAAGTGAGATGTAGTGAATATTGTTGAACACATTCAAATTTGAAGAGCATAGTCTCATAATTTTTTTTCTATGATACCTAATCTTCTCTAACTAAATTCTTCACAGGTCGGCGAGAAACGGGAGTTCAAGCGATCGAAAGGTGTCGAACGACGACTTTCCCATGATAGGAAGGACTCATTCTCCAGCGATGGGGTCAGTTTCAGTTTAGTCTCAATTTCGATAATAACTAGTCGAATTCGTACAATCTTACTCAAATCGCAATAAAAATGGTCAATAAGTCCGTTAGTAGATTATTTTCCCTTAATTTGGAATGAATATTTTTCAGTTACTCTCACCTCCGATTCGTCCCGATCCTTCCAAGAAGGAACCGAGACCGTCAACGATGTTGTACGTGCGGTGAGTGATCTTTGATCTTCGAGAAGCTCTTCAATAAAATGTGAAAATGTTACCCCGACCACAAGAGAACGCGCTGTATATTTCACCTAGAAAATATCGTGGCCTAATCATTACTGATCAATTAAAAATTCAGGGGCATCGACCTGAATGAAGAATTGCTCGAGCGACTCTTCGCTCCGTTCGGACCCGTCAAAGCAATCGAGATCGACTCGAGACAGAGGTACGGATTATTGGAGAGGCTCATATCAATTCAGCGGACTAGCTTCGAATGTACAGCATTTGTGCTTATGAATGATGAAGTGGAATACAATACGTGAATAATCGTTCTTCATCCAATCTCAAAAACGTACACTCCATTTCAGAACAGCTAACAGCTGGCCTTACCAGTGGGTCCCATCTAGCGTTGCCTTACGACTGTAAAATCGCTTGATGTAGATACATCTTTACCTTTACCATGTCAGAACAGGATTCGTATGGGTTGACTCACTCTCCGATGCTACCGATGCCATTGAAAAGGTTGGGACAACCTGGATTTCACTCGATAATTTCAATGATCAGCTCGATCTGACGGGCGTCGACCACTGGACTCTTCATGTATCTTACGCGCTCTATCCACGACCCGTCGGAAGTCATCGACGTACGGTAGATAGGGGGTACGGTAGATACGGTAGACACGGTAGAGTATTCTTGGGTACCTATTTCCGAATCTACTACAATACAGTAGCTTACCGTATTTTCAATTAATACGAAGTGGTGAACCAGTGCATATTTCGAATTGCCAGGAACCACGTCCGTGTCTTCAACAACATCGACGACCACAACAGAAAGTCTGGCGTCTCCTCCGATTCCGTCGTTGTTGGCCTGGGACGCTGCCAGTGAGTGGTGTGCACTTTCCACATTGGAAATGAGCTCCAAAATTCAATGAACTATTCATACCAAAACTAGCATGATTCCTGTGATCCTTTCTTAATGATAGTGAACTAGGTAGCAAGAAACTCGAAAAGCATTGGGAAATCTGGATATTTTTTTTTCAAAACATATTTTTTGCAGCGGCGAAATCATCGGATCGCAAGCGGGTCGCCCATTCGTCCGATTAATCGATTATTGATTTATCGATTGACTAGAGATTACTGTAGAGCGGATACTGTAATGCTGTGCGATACCAACGCTTGAGTTGTTTTTTTGTAGATACATAGCCAACCTAGATCTCCCCTCACTCATTCCCCCCCCCTCATACCTCTCCGAAATTCGATCTCAAACTTCTTCCATTGCAATAAAAGATGCATATGCGCATGTCTCGACCTTGAAATGGGTTGAATGGGCAGAGAGGGGGAAGATCCCCTCCCCCTAGGCAACACTTATCGGACGGGAACCATCAAGGGAGAGGAGATCTCTACCGGTATCCCCCCCCCTTCGACTGACCTTGCCTCTCATCCCTTCTTCTTCCCTTCGACTCTCGATCGAGAGGCAACCCTCTCGGATCTGTGAAGGCGAATGGAAGCAGATTAGTGCACGATGCAAATGATGGGAGATGGACTGTGGAGCGGTGAGAGTTTATTTCAATTCGTTAGTCGAAGAATTTCTAATCTTGCTAAAAAAATACCATATTTTATTCCTACGTATTCTTCTTTTCTGAGCATTATTATGAAGCTAATTTTCTTCATTCTTCACGTAGGCACATCGAAATCGACTATCAACAATGCTTATACAATAAAGCACCGATGGAAGTGATGGTTGCACATCAAAACAGTTTCCAAACCGCAGCTTGATCAGTATTGCATGGCGTTTCACGCATGATCTAGTTACAATCCATCCTCTCTCCAATCTCTTCCTCTCTCTCGTCTCCCTTACTACTCTACCTACTACTCCTTTCTCTCTTTGGCATTCGCAACCTGGCACGGTCAGAGTAATTCCGCCCCCAAGAGAGGGAGAGAGAGGAGATCCCAGAGCCATCACCACAATGTTCCGTAATCGAATCATGTACAGACGTTTATGTTTTGAAACATATCTTCAATAGCCTTTCCCTCCTCCCTGTTGCTTATTTTTATCTGCAACTTATCTTTTGTTTTTCATCTGATCATGGTGGGAAAAGGTTGAATCAAGACCGCGCAATATCTAAGTCGCTTGAACATCTGAGATGCGAGTATCTAGATGTGTCTAGTAGAGTGCTAGAAGCTCCAATCGGCAATTGAGATATCACTGAACCTCTTCACCCCCACCCCTCCTAACTTACTCCCTTAGCCCGTACTCTAGTTGTCCCTTCTTTCCTCCTTTCGATCTACGGGAAAGGTCAGTCAGTGCCACTCTGTACTCTTACTCGAGAAGAGACGATGCATTGTATCTTCTTCTTCCTCCTCCTTCCTCCCTACGAATAGAGTTTCCTCCCCCAAACTGCCAACGAAACTGTTTCTCTTACCGCTAATGAGCGCACAATTTGCTCATTGTCCCTCAACTTTTTTTGTTGCTCATACAGTCTAGACAACCTACCTGACTTGTGGTGATGTGGTGTAACCGTATCCTCTCGATTCCAGTATCCACGGTGGCGCATCATCCTCCCTCTTCCTCCTCCTATGATCTACCTGCCCATCTCACGGTGCCTCTTCCGCACTTTAGCGAGGCACACTTCGGCCCGTCGGCCCTCCACCTACAGCATGTGCAGACGCCAACCTTGTTCTACACAAGGTATGCATCCTATCTACATCTCTCGGATAAGAACGCTCTGAATGGGAACTGTTGCACAATTGTTTGTCAGTGCCTAATGATTAGTGCTCATTTATCAAGACCACACCCGAATAGTAGCTCAGGAATCCATGAATTTCGCCATAAATTGAACCATTTACAGTGGTGGGAGTGAAACGGCCAGCACTTCGACGGACTCGTGCAAGCCTCGATCGCTCTGTGTGATCTGTGGAGATGGAGCCAGTGGAAAGCATTATGGAGTACAGAGGTGACCAAAAGACTTCATTTCACACACTATCATCTCACATTTCTGAGTGTCCAAAGAAAATTGAAATGAGGAGAACATTGCCCATTATTTCGAACTCTTAGAGACGAGGGGCACTGTAGATATCTAAATGTCTGAGTTCGTTATGAGTGAAGATGATGAGAGATCTAGAGTAGTAAAAGACGAAAAACATCTTTACAATCCTAATGAATTGATGCTATTTTTATCGCAATGAACTTGCAATTGAAATAGATCTCCGACGACGAAATAATCAGAACATTTTATCTGTGGATTCTCAATTTATTCTGATTTGAAGACGATAGTCAATAGACGATTAGAACTACTTGGGAGGAATGGGTGTATCCTTTCTTCTTCCTCTCATCTTAGCAACATTCTTGCTCTGAAGAAAGATCAAAGATCAATCAATCAATCCACCGTAACCTACACGACTCTTCTTTCTCGAAGCACTGCTCTTGTCCGCACCCGTAGTCTCTCTCTGGAAGGAAGAGATTACGGTAGGTAGAGAATACGGTAGACTGAAACGAACCGATGCAGTCGAAGTGGCCGTTTTATCAGACGAATACTTGCGCTGCTTCGATTTCTTCTTTGTGGTTCGTTCTTTCCTGTCAATCGATAATCATTCGACTACCGTAATCCAGATTATGATACTCACATTGCCCTCATCTCATCCTTCATCTTACTAGTGGGTACAACAGGCACAGTCTTCGGATCAGTACCAATCTTGTAGATGCGTCCCGGAGGGAAAGAGAACTGAATGGAGTACGGTAGTGATATGGTAATCGATTGAATACTGTACATTGATGGCCTTCGTTCCTCTTCGTACAGAGTGAACGAAGTTTTCTCTTCCTTCTTTAATGGCCTTCAATACTTCCGGATCTACCTTCTGTAACATACCGTAATCATAATAATTAATAATAATTTATCTACGCCCGAGGCGCAACGAGACCGAAACGTTACATAATAAGGTGGGAGAGCAGGAATGAAGGGGGGGACTCTCCTGGGTTAGGTGAGTTTGGCTAAATGAGCGATGATGGGGTGGTTTTCAAGTCGACGCTTGAACATTCGGATATTCGGATATTTCATAATTGATACCGTACTCTAACAGTAATCCCTTGAATAAAGGTATTACTACAAAGGGTACTACTACAAAGGTTAACAGTAATACCTTGAGACCTTTGGACGTCTTCTCCTTATCCTCGATCTTCACATCAGGAACAGTATTCTCCTTCGAGGGAGACTTGGCAGGAGTACTCCCGGCTTTTCCCTGTGATGATCGATTTCCTTAGGGTTACTGTAGTATCTCCTCACATGTCTCTTGTTCTTCACTCGACTCGACTTGTCCACTCTTTTAACTTTCTTCGATTTGCTTGACAATCCAGCACTGGGCTGAAATGGGAGTGTGAAGATACGGTAGAACAAGATACGGTACCTACCGAAGAATCGCCTTTCTTTCTTGATCTTCTCTTCACTGAAGCTTGCGAGTTATCCGACTGGAAATATTGAACTGATCTGGAGAAGAATTGAGTAACAAACCATTGGGATCGATCGACCACCTACGATGGATGAAAAAGTGAAGAGTGAAAAGAGAATGGCAAAAAAGTCGTTTCTTAAAATTCAAGAATATGGAAATGTAGCAATATCTATTGATTGATAAAAGTAGTAAATGCAAATTTAGAATTGTACTCAAACCTGATCTTTGATCTCTTCAGTTGCGAGGGCTGTAAGGGATTCTTCAAGCGAACCGTGAGGAAGGATCTGAGCTATACGTGTAGGCATCAAGGCTGTTGTGTCATCGATAAACGGTTAGTTTGTGATCGAACCATCCTTTGTGAGAACCGGAAAACATCAGCCGGGAATGTATAAGATCAAAGAGTATTCAGGCAACGAAACCGGTGCCAGCACTGTCGGTATCAGAAGTGCGCCGAGATGGGAATGAAGAGGGACGCCGTCCAGGAGGTACCGCATTCTCACACTATCCTTTCCATTCACCAAAAAAAGAAGTACAATCTTGCAACGAAAGATACGAAATTAGCAATCGAAGCCAAAAAAATCGGAATCCGGGTGATCCTGGATAAAAAGGAGCAAAAACAATTTTCTTTCGCTTTTGATAGTGAGAGACAGCATCATACTTCGCGAGAAACTATTTTTTAGTGTCAATTAGGTTTTATCCAATAGGTTATCCATCCGACTTAGTGCCAATAAAGCACAAAAACGTGTACAGGAGCGTCAATCGGACAACAAGTGCAAGCCGGTGTCCTCTCGCTCCTCCCTCCATCGACCGGGTAATCCATCTCTTCACTTCACGCGCTCTCTTACCTGTCAGAGAGAAGCGAGAGAGTGTGGGAAACGAAGAGCTCTAGTTGTACTCTAGTTGTCGACCATCATACCTCGTCCCTGGCCGACTTCCATCTGTGCCGACTGCGATCGTGGTCACTGGGCATTCCCGCCTTCGCCGCCCTTCCCACCAAGGAGCAAGCGACAATGTTGCACTGCGGTAGGTCTCGAGGAGGGTACGGTAGATCGATAGCCTGTGTTGTCTAAAAAGGATGGATGGAAGATTACGCTAGATCGATCGATTTGCCCAACGCGGAAGTAGGGGAAGTTTCGGTAGATCGACAATTCTATATCAGAATAATGAAGAGGAGGCAACGGTAGATAGCTATGTAGGTTGGTCCCAGAGGAAAGAAGGGCAGGCCGCGTTAGATCGATCGGAAGGTCTCAGACGGAACAGTGGAGGTTACGGTGTATCGATTGCAGGATGGACTGAGCTGATTGTGCTGGAGATGGTGTATCGATCAAATGACGATCGAATCTGGCTGAAAGATGATCAGAGCATGGGAAGGAATGAGGCTGTGGTGAGAGTTCAAGGCCAATTGGAAATGATAAGTTGTGAAAACTACGTTTCATCGTTCGGCTTTCGGAACGTCCGAATGACAGTGAACACCAAAATGACCTCGAATATTTAAATAATGTGATAAATAGTATTGAATTCCGTCATTCCGTTCCGAACCCTAGTGAAAGCTATATAAGATTTGAGTGAAATATCTTCAGAAGGGAGGCTACGCCGATCTGTTCGATTCCCTTCTCCTTCTCAGCTCCAAATTCCATTCACTTCAAATCGATCCAATGGAATACGGAGCGATTCGATTGATCGTACTCTTCAATCCAGGTGGCAACAAAATTAAAACTCAACAGAAACTGAATATTCAGATTTCACATCGATCGAACGTCCTGTGGAGATGGAGCTCCATCGCGAAAGGGTGACTGCGAGTCTGATGGAACACTGCCGAAGTTCCTATCCGAATGATGTCAGTGTAGCAAATTGGAAAGATCAAAGATAAGACATCAAATTTCAGTCCTCCCGCTCGACTCGATTACTACTCCGACTACCCTCCCTCCGATACCTTTCCACACGTCTCAGAAATCAATCGATTCTCATCCCTCCGCCTCCGTCCCTGTCCGATCTGACCTACACTCTGTCACTCATGCCTCCTACCGTACTCGCTCCTCCGGCCCTACCGTACCCACCGCCTCATTCCCAATCGATCGTGTACTACTGAATACCGTACCGTTCGCCTATCACGTGTACGGTAGGTGCCATGGTGCGCCTGGTGCCCAAGTTGGAATCAAGTAACGCCCAAGCAGCGCAAATACCCCATGTGGATCGCTGAGGGGTCCCAAGACAGACTGAACGGCCCTGGTTGGTTTGGGGTGACCACCCAGCTCAGATAAGCCTATCGTTTAACTTTCCACCCCCACTTCATCTACGAGTGCCATTCATCCTCCCTCCCACAGTGCATTCCCAATTCGATCCATCAACGGTTCGTTCATTCCTAACGACACACCACAGATTCCCCCCTTGTTCATTCCAATTCCAATTTTGTGTTGCGAATTCCCGAATTTCCGGTTGTTTATCATACAGGTTTTGTACAGATAAAGTAAGAAATGAGACTTGAAAGGTCACAGATCAAAGACCAAGTTTGCAAGTGGCCTTGACTATCCAGTTGCCGCTGGGACTCACGCTGCCGCCGTTGCACCTGCAAGTTTATCTCAGATTTTTGTAGTTTGCAGTTGTTGTTCTTACTGGCACTGATATCCTCCACTGCACGCTTTATTCTGCACTTTGACGCAGCCACCCGATGCCCGTCCCTTGCACTGTCTACAGTAATCGGGACAGCTCTTCCACAGTATTCCCGTAGCTGAGGGAAAGCAGAGATCTAAGACCAAAGATCAAAGATCAGGCTCTTACCGAACGCCGTTTGCGGCGTGCAACGCAACCAGTTATCGTAGCAATTGCTGGAGACTACGGTAGCCGCAAGAAGAGAGATTAGAAGAAGAGGGAGAAGTGTTGATTCCATGGTTGGACTTATCCTCCCTTGCTTCAGGGGGCATTTTATAGATGAAGGAATGAATCATAGCAACACCGGCTGAATAGAAGAAACGTGACAGAAGTCAACAAGGAGAGGAATGGAGAAGGTTTGAACAGATGGGGTCAACAGATACAATTTATTCCGAGCTTCGGCTATTTTTGAAAGCAAAAGGTCAAATTTACCTTTTGCAAACATCAGAGAAAAAAATCTATCTGTTTTTTTTCTTTCGCAATTTCAAATCAGACAAAAACTCTTTACACAATGCACTTTGAATATAAGGTAATACTGTTTGAAATGTCGTTTGTCACAACAACAACACTTTTATCCAATTCATAACGCAATCCCAAAATTGTGTGCTACAAAGAAAACGTAACAGCGAAAAGTAACAAAAAAGTTTGAAAGCTTCATATCACTTAAGCTCACTCGGTGGGGTAAATTGAGCTTATTTATAGGTAGATGTGTTGTGCGATCAAGGGGGAAGGGGTCAGAATAAAAGATCAAAGATCAACCTAGGCAGTGGAATCTTTGGGAGTCTCCTTCTCGGCCTCCTTGTTGTTGTCTTCCGGTCTCATTGCAGGGAAGAGAAGCACCTCCTGCAATTAAATTCATAAATTATCAAAAATAAAAAAAACCTTAACTTCAAAACAACCGTCCAACGATATTTATCACAATAATGGCAATAATTCCCCATCAGTAATCCAACTGCTCACCTTGATATTGTTACTGTCCGTGAGGATCATGCTCAATCGATCGATGCCCATTCCCCATCCGGCAGTGGGCGGTAGACCGTACTCGAGTGCATTACAGAACGTCTCATCCACGCACTGCGCCTCGTCGTCTCCCGCGTCCTACAATCCGTCAATATATTTACAAGTTTAGAAAGCACGAAATATAATCACTGGTCTAGCAGTGATCTCCCGCAGGACGCAAGTGCCTTGATTAACGGGATGACGTTTACCTTTTACTTTAAAGCTCGAAAAATTGGTGAAAAATTGCAACTCTTGCTAACTTTTAATAAATTCGAGAAAATACAACAAAAAAAGAGAAAAAGAAAACGGTACCTTATCCTTGGCCTGCTGCTCGAATCGCTCCCTCTGGATGATGGGATCGTTCAACTCCGTGTACGCATTCGCAATCTCGCGAGTGACCGCGAACAGCTCGAATCGCTCCGTCAGACCCTCGATCGATCTGAATATGGGCATGATAGTGTAATATTAGAAAACACCTGTCCCGTAAGCCCCGGGTCGACTCTCAAATAAATATTTTTTAAAGGCAAGATCAAAGGCAATGTCCCAATAGCAGTCCTGTTGATACGGAAATTTGCGATTGTGAAACACCAACAACCAACCTGTGCCACTTGGCGAGGGGCGACATGATCTGGGGATGGCCAATGAGGAAGGTGGGCGAGATGAACGTCGACTCGAGAAACTCTCCCACCTGCAATGTCGCCATTCCTGCCAGGTATTCCAATACTTTTTGCCCCGAACAATAACATACACATTGTTCCCTTTTTTGCGTCGTCTCATGGAAAAGAAAATGGGTAGAAGATTTGATCACAAAAACTGTTGTTGAGTATGCGACATTTCGTATGGTATAATACCATTGGTATTCGTCGAACCCAAATTCCCCTCCACTCACCAGCTTATCGAGCAGTCGGGCGGCCGTTCTCGGCTCGGTGCAGTCCACGTTGTGCTTCTTGCACAGAGCGTCCAGCGCGTCACGCGCCTCTGAGAAAGCCATTATTCAATACCAGTAGACAATTTGAAACAAAAAAATCTTTTAAAAAAAAAGGAAATATATCTCCAAAAATCAATAAATCGGCAGCCAAATATCCGTGATCTGCGATTCGGATAAAATGAATAGAATAATGAAATGGAGGTATTTCCGTATTCCGAATAGACAATTCAAGTGATCTCCTCCATTCCTTCTAACTCACCAGGAGTGTGGAGGGTGTTGGGCGGGGGCAGTTTGCACTTGAGCACCTCCTCGAGGCCGTCGTACATGTGCACGCGCTTGAAGGGAGGCGTGAAGTCCACCTGCAATTTCACAAATTTATTTTATTTTGTAGGCAATAAATAAATTTATTTTGTTTAAACTTGCCTGGTAGCATGGCTCGGTGCCCTGTCCGTTCGGATGGTACTCGATCACGTACTTGCCGTGGATGAAGTGCACCATCTCTGCAACAATCACATAATTCTATTTTATTTTTTTTAAATATTATATATACCACGATATCATATGAAATGAAACGGACTGGAGAGGAGGTCCTCGGTGATCTTAATCACGTCTTCGTAGTCAGCGTACGCCATGTAGAACTCGCAAGTCGTAAACTCCGGATTGTGCGTCATGTCGATGCCCTCGTTACGGAAGAGACGGCCAACCTCGTACACACGATCGATGCCGCCCACAACAAGCATCTGAAGAGAATTTGCGTTTTGCACTCATAACAAGTACATTCATGAATCACACATCTGCTACGTGCACGATAAGCAATGGGAATAATAAATGTCGCTTGAAATGACCTTGTGGTAGAGCTCGGGAGCGATTCTGAGGAAGAGGTCAAGCTTGAGATCGTTGTGATGGGTGACGAAAGGCTTCGCTGTGGCTCCGCCCGCAATCTGGTTCATGATCGGAGTCTCCACCTGAACAGAGATTATTAATCATTGTAATAATAATATTTATGCGTATTTACAGGAAATATCGTGGATACAAATGCAAGTTGATACGCGTGAATTACATGAACTACATACCTCGAGGAATCCCATGTTGTCGAGGTATCGACGGAGGAAAGTGATCAGCTGAGATCGAACCACAAACTTGTTCTTCACTTGCGGGTTCATGATCAGATCGAGGTAGCGCTTGCGGTATCTGCAATCGTCTCATTCCTCGATGTCTGACTCTCTCACTTTCCCGTGCTCTCACGCTTCTCCGACCGACGAGAGAGCAGTGCGAAATGAGATAGTCAGACGATGCCTCCTCACCTCGTCTCCTGATCCTTGAGTCCGAAGTGAGTGTGGGGAAGCATGTGGAGGCAGGGCGTGAGCTGCTCCGTCTCAATAGGAAGAACGGACAGCTCGCCGGCCTTCGATCGAGTAGGATGACCTGAAGGGGAGGGGATGGATGGAATGGGAGAGTGACAAGGGAGGACTCACCTCTGAAACCGACAATGTCGCCTCTTCTTACTCGTCCGTGGACGGTAGCGAAGTCATCCTCACCCTTGTGGTACTTGGCGTTTGCAAGCACCTGCAAATATTCACTCACTATTTATAAAATCATCGATTGGAATCCGCTATCACAAAAATCCTTCGACTCGGAACGATAAAAATATATTTCAAAATGCGTTATCAGTGCTGCTCGTTACCTGGAGGTTCTTTCCCTCTCCATGGATATCGTAGAAGATCAGCTTGGCTCCGGCCTCACGCTTCGAGAACACACGGCCTGCAGGGAGCATTCAATGCTTTCACAACAGGGGTCAAATACGCAGGTCATAATACTCAAAATGTGGTGTGCTTTTCCGAATTTTTCAATTTTTTGGGCGTGAGGAGGATAGGTTTCGAGTAATCTATACTGATTTCGTGGACTGGTGGCATGCATTTCTTTAATTTTTGTTCAAAATGGCCTAAAAATATGGTATGCATAGGGCCTTTCGGGAGCGGTATTTGACCTCTGTTTCACAAACGTAATTCTGATGCAACCTTAATTCTAATCGTGGTATCACCACAATATAAATAGAAGCCGATTTTAGAGTTATTTTTGTGACGAAAAGCATCATTCAAAAAAAGGATAATTAAAATGAATAATTGTGAATAAATTACCAGCAACGCTGACGATGACATTCTCGAGGACCTCCTCATTCTTTACGTCCTTGTACTTCTCAATGAAGTCCGTCAACGAGATCGACACGTTGAACTTGTGCGGGAACGGATCTGCACTTGTACCCATCAATTTCAATTTCCAATTTGACAAACTCACTCTTGCCCTCGGCACGTCTTCCCTCGATCATGCGCACGCGCATGTTGAAGTACTCCTGGGGATCGGACGGATCCGCCTCCTTCTCAGCCTGAAACGATTCGATCACATTCCGTTACTTTTGAGCGCAGTCATGAGCACCAGGCTGGCTCGGACGAATGACCAATAACGGGGGTTTAGATAAAAATTGTTTTCTCTCAAAATCGTGGGATATGCGCTTCAGAACAGGGCTAAAATCGTGGGATATGGTCCTATATCCGACCTAAGTGATCATCACAGAATTCAGTCAAATACCTTGGTGCCAGCAGGGGCAGCAGCTGCCTTGGCGGCATCCTTCACTGCTCGATCCTTCTCCTTCTCCGCCTGCTTCTTCAGCCTCTTCTCCTCGCTGCAAAAACCAATTATTGCACCCACCATTTAAAAAGGCAGCTCGAGACTAGTGAATGCTCACTTTCTCGCTTTAGAAGCGAGTAATCGGGCTTGGAAGGAAGCGGGCCGGCCAAAAACTGCTCGAGAAACAACCCTTCCAACAGAAAGCATTCTTCTAGTGGGGGCGTAGTTACCTAAATGCGCGCAGTGTTCCCCACACAGAATAGGCAATGAGACGAACTCACTTCTTGCTCAACTTGACCGGTGCGTCAGTAGTCATTGTTCGGAAGCGAGATGCTTCAGTTACCCAGACTGCAAGCTTGTATTAGAAGTGACACGTCAATCGACGAAGATATAAAATCGGATCAAACGATCAAGGGAGATAATAAATCAAGGAATATATGAGGAATAGTTTATCATGTACAGGGTTGAAACAGCAGCATTCAGCATGAGTACATACAAAATGAGATCGCGAGTGAGGATGGAAATTATTATTCCTCGAGAGGAGACTTTTCGAGGGGAGGTCCGCAGGGCTGCACCATACGATTGAGCAGATTGAAGCGAGTGCGAGCACGCGACTCATTCTCCACAACGGAGATGTGTGAGAGCATTCCCGGATGGCCTACAAGGAAAGTTCTGATGCAATAGTAATTCTGATGCAATACTACCAAACTCGTCCAACAAAAACACCGTTTTAAACGGACTTACTCATGTTCGAAGCGTGGGTGTCTCTGTGCTGGTTGGTGATCCATTCCCAGCGATTGCAATCGGCGTGCCCAGTACCCGTGTACTTCGATTGCAAGTGCTCCAGTTGAGCGAGAACGTGGAAACGCTCAGTTACTTGAGCTGCCATGGTCTGCAATGGAATCGATTCAGAAATTTGAGCATCAAAGGGCCACGATAAATTGGAACGCGTGTGAACAACGGAGAAAGAGCCTGCACTGCCCATAAAACATTTTTCAACGTTGAACGAACTAAATTTGAAAATTAATGCAAAATGAAATATGCACCGCTACACTATACCGTACAATCGTTATCATTGACTGGTTTTTAAAATGAAATACGGAATTAATTTGGCATTCAAGACAATTTAATTTCTAAGTTAAAATGAATACTTAAAAAAGTTAGAGCAATGAAAATCATAAATTAAATAAATTATTTCGAAATTGGGTGCAAAATGCGTTGTTTACATTTAAACTTACTGTGGTTAGCGAAACCAATTTGATATTTAAACATGCGCACTCAGACTGCACTATAAAAATCATTGATTTATCGATTGATTTCTTGTATTTTTCGCATCGTATTCGTTGTTCCAACGCCTCAGTTATCATTCTAGCATCCATGGGATGGCTCTGAGGTTCTCGGTCGTCCGATTGGCTTCATATCTCGGGCGCAAGAAGGATTTGTATCAAATACTGGAAGTGGAGTCTTCCGCGACTCATGATGAGATCAAGCAAGCTTTCGTGAGGCTCACTGCTCGATTGCACCCTGATACGCGAGGTGTCGACAAGGAATCGGAACGATTGCAATGGAGCAATAGGAGTCTCACGGAGCAATTCATGGAGGTACTGTATACCATACTGTAATGATCATTTATTGATTATTTATAAGGTCAAAGAAGCGTATGACATCCTGCGAAAGCCCGAGAAGCGAAAGGAATACGATGAAGAGCGACGATTAGCTCATGGGTTGGTGAGTTCACTACGTTTTTCCTCAGCAATCGTCCTTTCTAGGATGGTCATCTAGTTGAAGCGACTAGTGCACGATTCGAGAAGAACACAGTGATCAATCTGCAGAGAGACCGGAATGAGATGTATACTGGACCAGGTAAATTCTATTCTCATAGCCAGTGAAATGGAAAGTGATCGCAGGAAAGAAGAGGGGCGATGCAGCCTCAGGGCATTTTCGAAATCCTGAAGAGGAATACGAGAAGGAACGTCAGAAGAATCGATCTCTCTACCTTATCGGTGCTCTTTTCCTCTCGATTGTTCTCACTAATATAGGGTATGTACATTATCTTAGATCGTCTGACAATAGGAAAGTACTGTAGTTGCCATAGTAGTTGTTGTTGAAGGTTATCTGTTACTTGTTGAGATGAATCTCTTTATTTGAATACATGATTCGATACAGTTCAACGTCTGACGTAGCCTGGTCCAGTTCTGGGAGGAGGGCAATGGTCGCACGATCCGGGCTGACCTAAATTGACCATCGTATTAGGATGAGAGATACCCGATACTCTCGTTTACCGCACTTTCACTCGCCCATCATCCTCAATCACCAATCAATCGATATCACTTACCAGGAGGTCCACGGGGTCCAGGAGGTCCGTGAGGTCCGGGCAATCCATCGGCTCCCTTCTCTCCAGCGTCTCCAGGTGGACCCGGAGGTCCAGCCTTTCCGGGTTGACCATCCTTGCCAGGAGGACCGGGAGGACCTTGGGGTCCGGGCTGTCCAGGAGGTCCAGGGGGGCCGGGAGGAGCTCCGTTGATAACCTTTCCAGGCTCTCCAGGCGCTCCCTTCTCTCCAATGTCTCCGGGCGGACCCTGAGGACCGGGGGGTCCGGGAGGTCCAGGCAGACCCGGGATACCATCCTTTCCGGCGATTCCAGGGTCTCCCTGGGGTCCGGGCAATCCCTTGGGTCCAGGAGGTCCGTTGGGTCCGGGAGGACCGGGCGGGCACTTCTGACAAGGTGGTTTGGGAGGAGGACCGGGCAGCAGGGTACCGTCTCTGCCGGGCGGTCCGGGATTGCCGGGTCTTCCGGGGGCACCCGGGCGTCCGTCCCTTCCTGGGGGTCCAGGGGGTCCGGGTGGACCGACCTGGCACTGACAGCAACTGCCGGGTGCCTGTCCCGTCTGGCCCGTGGTAAGGGGAGCCGCATCATAGGCATCACGAGCAACACGATGCTTCACTGCACCAGAGGAGACGTGGACGGAGGCCATCTGACGCCACATCTCACGAGAACGAGTCTGCAATAGGGGTACGGTAGGTAGATCGATTACGATCGGTAGATCACTATGGATTATTGTAGGTATATCACTACGGATTACGGTAGGTAGATCACTACGAAATATGCAACTTGAAGTCATTAAAGATTACGATTCCTGGCCTGTGCATCTAGATTATGGTTGGTAAATCACTGTTGAAAGATCACTATGAGCAAACTTTATGGTAAAACATACGAAAATGAAGTTGGTAAGGATACCGTACCTTGCAGAATTCGACCTCATTCTGCATGTATGCCTGGATGGAGTGAACATGGTTGTAGACCAGGGGAAGGGCGATAATACAGGCAAGAAGGGAGACAGTGGCGAAGGTGACTGCACAGAAAGCAGCGAATCGAAGAGAAGTCTTCTTCTTCCCCGATGGAGAGACGGGGGAAGGGAGAACTTCTCCCTTCTCGTTCATTGAGATAGACTGGAGGAATGAAAGGGAGGAGGGGCTGGATAATGATCTGAGAGGGGAGGGGAGAAATACACCGTTAGCCACTAGATCCGGAATCGAAAGGGAGGAGGGAGAATGGGAATGAAAGTGAGAGTCGCCCTTGGCTTTTCTCGAGTGTGAGCACTTCACTGCCACAAGATTACAAGAGCTCTATACTTTTTATTGACATAATCGTATTGACAATTTAACGAAAACGAAGAACTGGTCGGCTTCTACTATCTAGTACAGATTCCCTTCTTATGCTGACGCCTTGATGCTCTTCTCTTCCAGAACCTGCAAATAGGACAAAGATTAGAGATAAGATCTGAGCTGTAATGATCGAGAGTGAAACTCGGCTACCAATTGGGATCTCTCAATTAGCTTAATTTCCTCCATCTACCAACCTGCTTGTGGAACTGCTCCATTCTCGCCTCCAATTCCGGTCGGAAGTGTCGGATGAGACCCTGCAGATGCATCAGTTACCGTATCCCAATTGATAACTGCCCTTCTACCGTAACCAAATTGATATCTCCCCATCCTATCGTACCTGGACAGGCCATGCGGCGGCATCTCCGAGAGCACAGATGGTGTGTCCCTCGATCTGCTTGCTCAACTCCCAGATCATGTCGATCTCCTTCTTCTGTGCTTTTCCGTCCACGAATCTCCACATCATCTTGTTCAGCCAGTTGCATCCCTCGCGACACGGAGTACACTGATGACAACAAGTGGTAACTTCAGTTAGTAAAAAAAGGTAAAGGTCATCCCGTTAATCAAGGCACTTTCGTCCTGCGGGAGATCACTGCTAGACCAGGTAGTATGGAAGTTAAAAACTTGCCAAAATGAAATTTGGGCTCAAACTTGGAGCAAGACGTGAAAAAAACATGGGCTAGTGCACTATGCATTTATGATTAAAAATTTATTTTTTTCGAAATGCGACCAACAACTCAACAATGCGTGCAACATGAAGTACCCAGTTCGACGAATAATATTTTTTATTGCACAAATCTCACCTGTCCGCAACTCTCGTGCTTGTAGAAGAGCGAGAGACGGGCGATGCATTTCACGATGTCGGTCTGAAATAATATTTTCATCTAATGTTTCGGCAGTCATGGCATTGTAGATTACGCGAGAAAAATTAGTGGCATGGACGGCCTTTTCCATAAGTGGTTGCAGCCCCAACCCACCTGCTTGTTCATCACGATAACAGCAGCAGTTCCGAGTCCAGACTGAGCGGCCACCAGAGCATCGAAGTCCATCAGCACATCATCGCAAACGTGCCTCAAATTTAGGCAATTATTTTAATTTTAAAATAAATTCGAGAAATAAACTAACCTACTTGTAAAATGAATAAAAGCAATATATTTATTGAATGTCCCTTGGCACTTCTTTCTTTTAGTGCCCAAAGGTAGAAGGAAAGTAAGGTAGTGAGAAATAAAAATGCTAGCGATCGAATGAGCGAGGAAGAAAATTGCCTTCTACCTTTTGGGCACTAACGTAAAGACGTGTTAAAATTTGAAGAGACTCAGCATACTTGGGCATGAGGGGTACGGAGGATCCTCCGGGAATGATAGCGAGCAGATTATCCCATCCACCAATCACTCCACCACAGTGTCTCTCGATCAGCTCCTTCAGGGGCACGGACATCTCCTCCTCCACTGTGCACGGATGGTTCACTTGGCCAGAGATGCAGAACAGCTGCAAGGGGAGGGAGAGATTAGTCAGTATCGTTGACTTCATCCACATTTTAAAAGACCAAAAAAAAGTCTCTCATCCCTGTTTTTGGCTGTTCAAATTTATACTCCCTTACTTTAAGGCCAAAAGAAACGAGCTCAAACTTGTGGGAAGTGATAAATGAGGCAACAAGAAATCGAATGAGCGTGGAAAATATAGCTCTCTACCTTTGTGCACTAAAGTGAAGAAGTGGCAAATTTTTAAAGTATGAATTATGCTCACCTTGGTTCCTCTGTTTCTCTCCCTTCCGAATCCGGCGAACCACTCTCCTCCTCTTCGACAGATGGTCGGAGCGACGGCAACAGTCTCCACGTTGGTCACCGTGGTCGGGCAACCGAAGAGACCTGGACGTAAGGTTACCAATTCGCCATTATCATGAATAACACCAACAAAATAACAACAACAACAATACCGATGTCGGCGGGGAAGGGAGGCTTCAGACGGGGCTTGCCCTGCTTGCCTTCGATCGATTCGATCAGGGCCTCAAAAAGGTAAACTTGTCTATCATTTCACTACAAATTCACACCACACGTTTTTAATTACTAAGAAAAAAAAAGAAAAACGTACAGTCTCCTCTCCGCAGATGTATGCGCCCATTCCACGGTGCACGAAGATGTCGAAGTTGTAGCCAGTGCCGAGGCAATCCTTGCCGAGGAATCCAGCCTAAAATCGAGAAATAAATGATAATTTGCCAAGAAAAATAAGACAATTAACCTTGTAAGCCTCATGGATGGCCTCCTGGAGGATGACGGCCTCGTTGTAGAACTCTCCACGGATGTAGATGTAAGCGGCACGAGCACCCATCGCCACTCCTACAAAATGAATAATATTAGAAAAAAATATATGAGACGAATCGCCAGAAAATCGACCATTTGAGGACAATAGCGGCGGTAGAATTTTAGGGTCTTGAATCTGGCTGAAAAAATGAGCAAAGGTACTATGAATGATGCTCTATCGAACTGCGTCGGTCGTTTTTGCATAAGTCGACTCATTTTGGGATGGCGGCTGATCGGAGCGGTCGCACTATGTGATTTCGCGCGTACTGCGCGTCACTAAAATGATCATAACTTACTTCAAATTGAAGATATCAACAATTTTTAAAAAGTGATCGATCGGGGAGATCAAGGGTAAGATTTCTCTGACAAAAACGTCATTCCGAGGACAAGTTCTGATGCGGAGCGGTCGGTTTTATGAAAAAGTAGTGCAAACTTGCAAATCGGAAAAATTCCAAGTTTTAACTATGTACGTTTTGTAGTACCTATATGTGTCTAATAATCCCCAGAAAATCAGCCAAATCGGTAGATGGATAAAAAAAAAGCGTTGACTTTTGTGTGGCGGCCGGGGGTCAGCCATGGTGAATCGTCAATTTTGACCCATCCAATCGCGTCCCCTAGAGCTCAAATGTGATGAAAATAACTTTAAATAGTTTTTAGAAAGTGGTATTGCATAACTGACTTCCCTATTTCAAGGAATCTCGTGGTTCCAACTCGTAATGGCCCGCATCCTCTGATAGAATGCAAATGACATATGACACATGCAAAATGGATTAAATAAGTGTAAAAATGTTTCATATTACGTAAAATTATCCCCTGTTTCCGTTCGCTAAAAATGCGCTTTCATAAATATGCCACATAGACCTAGCAAGACGATGAAGCATAACTCAATGTTTGGTAAGTTGCGCACGGTTCTAACGGTCTCCATCACGCATATTGAGATTCAAGAAATCAGCAGTATGTTTCACACCTTTTCTATCTCATTGTATCTTTTATCAGCTCATCTGAATGCATAAACACGGGCGGAAAACAGTTGGAAGCGCGCGCACTGTCATGCTTGCGACCTAACCATTTGGCACACTCTCTCGCTTTTTCATGTCTCACTTTCAAATAGTGTTTCACTCTTGAGTTTTTGATTTTGCGATTAGAACGGGAATATTCTCTAGAGATTTAATCCTTTTTAGTTAATTCTTAATTCATTGCGGTATACATCAAAGAAAGGGAGAATGCCATTGTCGTTTGAACAAAGAGTGAAGCGTATTATGAGTATTCTTAAGGCGTGTCTTTATCATTATCGTATTTATCATCTCTTTCACACCGCTTCCTTATCTGATTTACCCAACTATGTTTTTTATCGAACTTCTATTCTATTGCCAATAAACCTTATGCAGTTCATTGAATCGTGTTGATTAGGGTTCACCAAATGAGCGTTCAGCGAGAGATTTCATTCGTCTCATTTTAACTCAAGTGATTCGGTCACCTCTCAACTGAGAGATCTCGAGAGCTCTCACGAGAGTTCTCTTATTCGTTCACACCTCTCTTTTGCCTTGCGATGCGTGCGGTGAGTGGGGAGAATGAGAGACTCGCCTCTCTGGAAATCCGCTGTCATTTTGCACCGACCGTCTCATCGAGAGTGAGAGTATAACTCTCGACCGAGGTTTTTTGTTTCCTTTCAAAACTTGCTCAATCTCGAGTGAGTGAGAGAAGGAAAACAGTCAGAAGAGCGCGCAGTAGGGTTTCCCTTTTCAGGTGGCGTCTAGGCGACCTGAACTCATTTTCTTCAAAATAACGTTGAATGAATAAAGTCTATTCGACCTGAATGAGAAAGAGAGAAAAGAGTATTAGGTGACCTAGGCGCCCATTCCTCTCATTTCTCGTCACTTCGACTGGTGGTCTGGGCTCGCCCATCAAAAAATGAGAGGGATAGATCGAAATGAGATATGTTTCACGCTGCGCTGAGCCATTTTTCACTGTGAAAAACCGCGCAAGGGGTGATTGTAGATTCAAAATGGCCTAGCAGGTCAGAATAGGCGGACAAAGGACTCTGACCTGGTCAGGTCGAGCAATTTTAAATACCTGATCAGGTCATTCTGCCATTTCATTTTTACCTGAACAGGTCAAATGACCTGAAAAGGGAAACCCTAGCGCGCAGTGAGACATGAAAAAGCGAGAGTGTGCCACGCCTTAAGAATACTCATAATACGCTTCACTCTTTGTTCAAACGACAATGGCATTCTCCCTTTCTTTGATGTATACCGCAATGAATTAAGAATTAACTAAAAAGGATTAAATCTCTAGAGAATATTCCCGTTCTAATCGCAAAATCAAAAACTCAAGAGTGAAACACTATTTGAAAGTGAGACATGAAAAAGCGAGAGAGTGTGCCAAATGGTTAGGTCGCAAGCATGACAGTGCGCGCGCTTCCAACTGTTTTCCGCCCGTGTTTATGCATTCAGATGAGCTGATAAAAGATACAATGAGATAGAAAAGGTGTGAAACATACTGCTGATTTCTTGAATCTCAATATGCGTGATGGAGACCGTTAGAACCGTGCGCAACTTACCAAACATTGAGTTATGCTTCATCGTCTTGCTAGGTCTATGTGGCATATTTATGAAAGCGCATTTTTAGCGAACGGAAACAGGGGATAATTTTACGTAATATGAAACATTTTTACACTTATTTAATCCATTTTGCATGTGTCATATGTCATTTGCATTCTATCAGAGGATGCGGGCCATTACGAGTTGGAACCACGAGATTCCTTGAAATAGGGAAGTCAGTTATGCAATACCACTTTCTAAAAACTATTTAAAGTTATTTTCATCACATTTGAGCTCTAGGGGACGCGATTGGATGGGTCAAAATTGACGATTCACCATGGCTGACCCCCGGCCGCCACACAAAAGTCAACGCTTTTTTTTTATCCATCTACCGATTTGGCTGATTTTCTGGGGATTATTAGACACATATAGGTACTACAAAACGTACATAGTTAAAACTTGGAATTTTTCCGATTTGCAAGTTTGCACTACTTTTTCATAAAACCGACCGCTCCGCATCAGAACTTGTCCTCGGAATGACGTTTTTGTCAGAGAAATCTTACCCTTGATCTCCCCGATCGATCACTTTTTAAAAATTGTTGATATCTTCAATTTGAAGTAAGTTATGATCATTTTAGTGACGCGCAGTACGCGCGAAATCACATAGTGCGACCGCTCCGATCAGCCGCCATCCCAAAATGAGTCGACTTATGCAAAAACGACCGACGCAGTTCGATAGAGCATCATTCATAGTACCTTTGCTCATTTTTTCAGCCAGATTCAAGACCCTAAAATTCTACCGCCGCAGCGTGGTCGATTCTCTCGCGATTCGTCTCATATATCACTGTATGTCAGTGATCAAAAAGTATGTAAGACATGCCAAGTGCTTCGAGGTTGTTTTCTCTCTGCTGTCGGGCACCTATGTGTGTGAAATATGGAGAATTTACCATGACTTTTTGAACACTGCTGTCAGAGCCAAAGTAACGTTTTGATGAATCAAAATCATCAAAATTAGACAAATAGAGTAATTTAACAAACCAGCAATGAGGCATCCCTCGATGAGCTTGTGGGGATCGTGTCTCATGATCTCACGATCTTTACACGTGCCCGGCTCTCCTTCGTCAGCATTCACCACCAAATACTTCGGACTGGAAAAATTGATGCTCAGATCATGTTTCTTCCGCCTCCAGTTTTCGTAAAAAGTAAAATAAAAACAATTTTGAAAATGGTAATTGGATGAACCAAGGAACGTACCGTCCATCGAAGGGCTTCTTCATGAATCCCCACTTCATTCCGGAAGGGAATCCGGCACCTCCACGACCACGAAGACCGGACGTAGACATCTCCTTCAGAATCCAGTCCTGGCCCTTGAGAATGATCTCCTTCGTCTTGTGCCTGTAAATGCATAATAGAGGGAAACTCAAGATCAAAACTGACCAGTCTCCTCTCTGCATGGCTCCCTTCAGACGGTAGTCGTGACGACCGTACAGGTTGGTGAAGATGCGGTCCTCATCCTTCAGATTACCGTACGATGTCTTTTCCGGCTTCTTCTCAGCAGCCGCACTCAGCGAGCGGAATGCGGTGGGAGTTCCACTCTTTTGCAGAAGTCGTGCCGCCAGCTGGCTCATACCCGACGCCATATCGACTGGCCGGCTTACTCCCAACTGCAATTGAAACGATAGAGATACGAAAAAGAACCAATTGAATGCAACATTAACGGGAACTTTACACGATGACCACCAATAAACATGGACGAGAATGTTATTATAAGGAACAAATTATCAGATCCGTACAATCCAAACGAAGGAGAGTTCCATCTAGGTGCACTTAAGATAAAAATAACAATTTATATCATATTAAAAATCGATTATCTCCACCGTAAAAAATTAGGCTCTTGTTGAAGAGTTTAACGAGATGACTTACAGTATATTAGCATGAAAAGACAATGTTTCGTCACGGGAGTTCTTCCAATGCAATATTTTAGGGTGCTAAGGTTACTTAATATAAGAATTCGCGCGCGATTTTGTGTTTGATTTGTTTGGTGTTTAGCACTGTATTATTGATGTAACTGTAGTGGTCTAGCCATAGTACACATTCGTGCACCACTTAGGCTCTAATGACGCGCCAAATTCTTGCCATCTGTTGAAATCTAGGCGTCCTTAGCTGTGTATTGATTGTTTCGAAATTTTGTGAATCACGCTAAACTAGGGTGTGGTTATTTAACCGATGGATATAACTTTAATCATACACGATGTCGCTCATCTATTTCAGCCCGTTTCCATAGCGTTATGCTCCTTTTACACACTCCGTGTCTGCGAATTGATTTCCCTCTCTCCCCCGAAACGTCACAAATTCCTCTTCTTTGAATCCTCTTACTGTCGTATTTATTCCCTTTGTTTCTCTCAAAAGTAGGTTAATGAGTCCTTGTTTGCGGCATTTCGTCTATTTTGAGCCTCGTCTCGTCTCTCAATCAATACTACGACGACTCTATCCACGGCTTCTCTCATCTCAAATCTCTCACACCTCCCTCTATAATCGTCACGTTATTGCGCGGCCGTCTCGTGTTATTTTCATTTTACTCGTTCCTAAAGCCTTAATTGTGCTTGTTTTCAGCATCAATAATGTCGATTTCTACCGAAGAGGGAGGAGGAGACGAGTCTCTCTACCCCATCGCCGGTACTTTCCTTGTTAATTATGCACACATTTCGATGATTTATTTAATTTTTGATTTTAAACTGAGTATTTTGAGTGCTGATCGACGAGCTCCGTAACGAGGACGTACAGCTTCGACTGAATTCGATCCGCAAGCTGTCCTCCATCGCTCTCGCCCTTGGAGTCGAGCGAACCAGGAATGAGCTCATCCAGTTCCTCACTGGTCAGTTATTTTTGTATTTTAATATTTAAATAATTAATTAATTGAGACACGATCTACGACGAGGATGAGGTGCTGCTCGTACTGGCCGAGCAGCTGGGAAACTTCACTCCTTTAGTAAGTTGTATATCACTCATAAAACTTCGTTGAAAGCTGCCTAAAAACAGTCGTTTGCACAGTTTTCCATAAATTCTCCGCAAAGCTTTTCATGTTTAATTTCGCTGTTTTTCCATGTCTATCGCGACTCCGGAGTATTGGTGTCAATTCAATGCCCAGTATTAAAAGAAAAAGACAGCTCCCCCCCCTTCTTTTATATGGAGAATGCGGCTAATTAATTGGGTATTTATCTAATGGTCCCTTCTCACAGGTGGGTGGACCGGACTTCGTCCACTGTCTGCTGCCTCCTCTGGAGAATCTGGCAACCGTTGAGGAGACGGTGGTGAGGGACAAGGCCGTCGAGAGCCTTCGCAAGATCGCCGACAAGCACTCGGTGCCCGCTCTCGAGGAGCACTTTGTGCCCATGCTCAAGAGACTCGCCACTGGTACGATTACGTTTAATTTACCGGAAAATTGCTTAAATCTGCTCTTTTTGTTTCCTTTTACCATTGAGCAGAGTGTTTGAGTCTTCACCCCTCCAATTGGGTATTATAATGATGATGTAACTTTAAGGCGACTGGTTCACGTCTCGTACCTCTGCCTCTGGCCTCTTCTCCGTGGCATATCCCCGCGTGAGCCCCGCCATCAAGGCCGAGCTTAGAAGGTGAGAGCTAACTGTGAAACGCGTCCTCACCGGGAAAATTACTGTAAAATCGCAAAAATAAATTATTCATTGTTGGCCGATGGGAGATGGTTGAGCGGTGGAATTGAGTGGCAAAGACTGAATGGGTCGATGTTTCAGTATGTTCCGCGTGCTCACTCGTGATGACACTCCCATGGTGAGAAGGGCCGCTGCCTCCAAGCTAGGAGAGTTCGCCAAGGTATGCTGTTGGAGTCAAAAGAGAGGAGTGAAAACATAATCAACATCGTTAATCATGGGTACTTTCGGGTTTTGGGCTGACTATTCTCATAGAGTACTACCACCCTTCAATTGTCATCATAGTGTAGCCCAAACTCGAGGAAGTTTTGAATTTTCAACTACTTTTGCTGAAACCCCATGAGTTTAACTTCCAATTGTCATCCTCAATGTCAATGCCCTACTTGCAGGTGTTCGAGAAGGACTTCCTCGTGGACGAGCTCCACCAGATGTTCATCGATCTGGCCGTCGACGAGCAGGTACGGTATCCGGATTACGGTAGTCAGTTATCGATTGACCAACCATCTTCTTCCCCGTCAGGACTCGGTTCGTCTGCTGGCGGTGGAGGCGTGCGTGTCGATCGCATCGCTCGTATCGGAGGAGCAGCGCGTGGAGCTCATCAAACCATCGATGCTCGCGTTGATCGAGGATAAGAGCTGGAGAGTGCGATACATGGTCGCCGATCGATTCACTGAGCTACAGCAGGTGGGATTCGCGTTTCAACTTAAAGTTTGGAAGAATAAGAAAACTGGCGAGTATGCGATAAACTATCGTGTAGTTGTGCACGTGATTTACACGTAGAAGTTATTTTTGTGAACTATAAGGTGTCTTGAAGTAGGCTTTACGTGACCTTCACATCTCTTATTCTGAGCTGAAGTTCCTCAACTCTGAATACTGAGAATGAGAGTGCAAAGTTTGCACGATTGAAACACGAGCCCAGCTGGACGATGATCAATTGCTCTCCCCCTTGCAGGCAGTGGGAGAGAAGATGACCCAGGAGGATCTGCTCCCTGCCTTCTCCAATCTGCTCAAGGACAATGAGGGAGAAGTGAGATCGGCCGCCGCCACCAAGATTGCCAGTGAGTTGGGCACACACACATCGTTGCAAGTAGGGTGTCTGAAACAGCAAAACAGCTGGTCTCCGCTCCCGAGAGTACGACTTGACTTGATATTTTCCTCTTTTACATGCTGATGCGAGATGTTTTCGACACCCTATTATTGCTTGTGATGGAAGTGAATAATGTGGACTAATAACGGTGTATTGACAGAGTTCTGCGAGGCTCTTCCACTGGCGACGCGTGAGCAATCGATCATCAACACCCTTCTGCCCGTGATCAAGGAGCTCGTCAACGACCCCAACCAGGTGAGCTTCTGTTTCACAGCTTGAAATAATGTAAAGATGTTCATGAATCGAGCTCTTATTTCCAATTCACTTCGTTCACTTGAGTTTCACGACATTCTTTATTGAAGAAATGCGATGTACTTTTGATTCCGTAGCGATCCGTTCAAATGAATAAAACAAACAATTTGTCTCATCTCCTCCAAATTGTCAGCACGTGAAGTCGGAGCTTGCCTCCGTGATCATGGGACTCGCTCCGATGGTGGGCAAGGACAACACGATCACCCATCTCCTTCCCATCTACATGACCCTCCTGAAGGACACCACCGCCGAAGTCAGACTCAACATCATCTCCTCCCTCGATAAGGTATCATATTTTATACCTTTTCTTTGCATTATTCACTTTTTTTTTCGGATTAAAATTTGGGGGAAATATACTTTAAAGTTTCGTGTTTCACCCTGGGTACGCAGCAACCGATGTAGTGGGGATAGTGATCCGGTTGAGGGAGTGAAGTGAAAAAAATATTAATAGAAATAATAAATAGGTTAACGATGTGATCGGGGCGGCGCAGCTGACGCAGTCTCTGCTACCGGCCATCGTCGATCTGGCTGAGGATGGCAAGTGGAGAGTCAGGTGAGCAAGGAGGGAAGAGGGTGCAAAATAAAGTTAGTTCTCGATACCTCGTTTTACCAATGTAATGAGCGCTTTATCGCATTATCGGCAGTGAAAAATGTGGGCGATATAATCGATTACCATATTCACGGATTTGTTAAAAACGTGTTGTGTTTTTTTGCTTGACGCTGATAACTTGATACGTGAATATATGTAGTATAATCACAATGGGATAAAAATGACCCGTCGTTGTTTGCAGACTGGCGATCGTGCAGTTCATGCCGCTGCTCGCCGCTCAGCTCGGACAGGAATTCTTCGACGAGAAGCTCCTCTCCCTCTGCCTCAATTGGCTCACCGACCATGGTAAGTCATGTTGGCCTTAATTAACCACGAAAATTGCTATTGAACTAGTGAGCTCTATGTTTCATCCCTTTTTTAATCTGGCCAATTAATGATTCTTCTTTTTAGTTTGTTCATGTGATTAATATTTTTAGTATTTTTACGCGATATTGTAACAGATGTACCAAGTTCATTTGTGTTTCATCTCTTGAATAACCCATCTCCTCTTTCAGTGTACGCGATTCGTGAGGCCTCGACGGGCATCCTCAAGGATCTGACCATCAAGTTTGGCGGTGAATGGGCGGCCAAGAATCTGATCCCCAAGGCGACCACCCTCGCCAAGGACACCAACTATCTCCACAGGTACCGTAATACATCTCAATCGACTCTATTGATTGGAGGTTACGGTAGCTCACAATACGGTATATCTATCGATTTGCAGGATGACGTGTCTCTTCTGTGCGGCGACCCTCAGCGAGGCGCTCTCGAAGGAGCAAGTCGTCAGAGACATCATGCCTATCATCAAGGATGTAAGTACGGTAGTCTAGAGGGGTACGGTAGACTGAAAGAGTACGGTAGCCTTATTGTTATCGATCGATCTCTTGCAGCTCTCGGAGGACCACGTGCCGAACGTGCGATTCAATGTGGCCAAGAGTCTGGCGCGCATCGCGAAGAATGTCCCCGCCCCGTGAGTTTGACGTTTCAGCCTCATGTAATGAAGCTTCACCGTTTCGGAGCAATGATGCATTTGCAATTTTTAATTGTAAAGAACGCCATAATGCAAAGGCGAAGAACTATGTCATTCTACTATGGTGTTTCATAAGTTGTTGAGATGTTGCCCCGCAATGTTAAAGAGAGGATCGATGAGAGATAAAGACTTTGATTTACAGCTTCCAACAATCGGATATCAAGCCGATGCTCGGCAAGCTGTGCGGAGATGCCGACTTCGACGTGCGCTACTTTGCAGATGAGACTAAGACAGGTGAGTGGGGCTTGAATCCACCTAGTACCCACATCAGTTAGTTTCCTAGTGAAACACGGAAGAACGTTGAAGATTGCTTTGAAAAGCTAGATACTAAAAAAGCGAGTATTTAGTAAAAAAAAGACGTTGTTTTCAGGGCTCGCCTTCTAAGTGACTCGCCCTTCATCGCAATTTGATTCATCCTTCATTCATCTTTACTTCGTTTTCTTCCGGTTGTCTACCGATCGATCCTTGATCTTTGATCTTTCTCCGCAAACAATTACTTTACTCCCACTCCCGTTTCCTATATTCTGCAAGCAAGCAAAAAAGTAATTGATTAGATCTGTAAGTGTACACGTTTTGTCTCCGTCTGAAGTATGCATATTCGAAAGACTTCCATCCCCCCTATTACTAAATACTCTGATTATATAATATTTATCTCTCGACTGATTATTATGTAGACTGGCCATTCGATAAAGACTATGAATACAATGGAGTATTGTGCTGGGAATTACAGGAATCTGGTTACATTGGCTTGAATATTGGGAATTTGGAAGAACGAGTAAATGTAAATGCAGTTCTTTCTTGTCTGTTCTTGTCTAATCCTGATGCATTGTCTTCATTCTAATCTCCTCTCTCCCCTCATCCCACTCACAGTCGCTTCTCTCCCTCGTACCGAGCGGTCACCATGGGAGCCGATGATGAGTGAGTTTACCGATTTTTCTTTTCCTGCCTCACTGTAACTACCGTATCCTATGTTATCGATTCACGGCTTGAATCTACCGTATTGCAGTGGAACCGGGACTGGTGGTACCCAGACAGGTGGAATGGCGGCGCCAGAGGATGACTTCACTGAGACCCTCTCCATTGGAATGTTCGCTGCCACTCTCAAATCGACGTACGTTTATCGATTGACTCTGGATCCTACAGTACATGGTTATCTCTAGGGCCTAAAATATTTGACCCAATCTCAATCAAACCTTGGTCCCGTCCGGATCCTACCGTACTTTGCCCAATCTCATTCATACCTTGGTCCCGTCCGGATCCTACCGTATCCTTCCTGCAGATACGCATTCGACAAGGTCCAGAAGGCGGATTCCAGCTGGACGTTTGTGGGCACGAGAAGGAGCGACAAACTGACCGTCGCGTGAGTACTGTAGGCCTACCGTACGACTACCTTATCCTGCATCACCATATACTGTACCAGTGGGATACGGTAGGCATACTGTATCATTCGGACCTATCGTAACCTACCGTATCCCCATTCGTTCAGTCTCAACATGGAGAAGACGAACGAGGACGCGGCCAAGTCGAAGCTGAGGGTGAGATAAGTGGCTCGTCTCTCTTCAATTCCCTCACTCTCTCGCTACTCTGACCGGTGAGAGAGTGAGAAGAATGAAGAGACCATTACCCGTGTTTCGAATTCTAGTGTGGATTGAAGAGAGTGATTCTGAAGAAGTTAGGTCATTCCAGCTAGAAGCCTTCGTCTCTGATCTGCTCTCTCACGATGATCGATGCCTCGCCAACTTTCTGCACACAGCCATGGACTATGTGAGCTACTGTATCTAGCTAATCGATACTCATCGGTATCTACCGTATCCAACCAATGGATACTCAGGCGTGTCACGAACCGTGGCTGTTCACTGTGAGCGCCGGGTTCGCCGAGTCGTTGCCCGCAATGATCGAATCGATGAGGGAGAAGGAGGAACTCGAGTACGGTAGTTTATGATTATTGATCGATTACGGTAGCCTTGCGAGGTTATCGTATCCATCGATTACGGTAGCCTGAAGTGATATCGATTAATTACCGTACCCTTGCAGTCGGGCGACGATTCTCAAGGCTGCTACGCACATGTATCTGGCGATTGAGGGACTGCATCGAGCCAAGATTATTCATGGAAATATTCGGGTGAGGATGAGGGAATGATGGGAAGATGGATGTGTGCAGCACGCAGTAACGCAAGCTAGAAATGAAAATGCCTATGATCTTCGTTCAATATATTAGGTCGGTGAGAAATGAAGATACGTATTCTTCATCCTTTCAGCACTAAAATCGATGTGTCTCTTAATTTTTCTCTTGATTTCGGCAATGACGAATAATGGATGTCCGTTTCAGCCGGAGAACTTCGTTGTGGGATCGCGCCACAACAACCGCAAGATTATGCTCATGGACTTTGCGTGCGCGTCGGGCGCGTCCGCCGAGTTTCCACGGTGAGTGACGAGGACGATTTTCGAAAAGTGGGCGGAGCCTGACCACCTGATTTTCAGTGCCCAGCAACTGACCGATTTCACGTACGCCTCACGTGCTCGTCAGAGGGATTTCGAACCGACGAGGAAAGACGATCTCGAGAGTTGGACGTATTGTGTGAGTACTGTATAACTACAGTACCCCCAGCTCGTTATCGATCGACTTGCTCCACCTAGCTACAGTAGTCTACAGATTTGGTCACTGCACTGCCGTAGTTGATCTTTGATCTTTCTACGTATAATGCTTGCTCAGGTGATGGAGATGTACCACAAGGAGCTCGTTCCGTGGTTGGATGAGAAGATAGTGGACAAGTCTGCTCCCGCTTACCTTACGAACATGCTCAAGCTCAAGAGGGCATTCTGCACCGGCAAGAGTAAGTGTACTGTATCGTACCGTATTCCTAGTGTATCCTGGTATAGCACAATATCCTACCGTATCTTAGGAAATAGCAGAATACTACCGTATGCTTGCAGTGTGGAAGAGCATGCAACACGTGGTACCGGACGAGTTCAAGCGGATCATCGAGGCTCAGAAGGTGCGTGTGTGTGTGCGCGCCTACCGTATCCATCGACGACGTTTGTCATATTGTAGAAAGTGAAACGGTACCACACGCCCGACTACAGTCTGCAGTGGCATCTGCTCGTCACGGCGTGCATTCGCTACGAAGTGGAGCCATTCGCCTACTTTTCCTGGAATCGCGGGAATACGGTATGGGGATACGGTATACCAATCGATAATGGCCCTCCCTCACTCAGGGCAATCCGGTGGTCCACAGCAAGTACCAGACTGCTCCAGTAGCTCTACAGCACGCGGATATCGTTTGAAAGAGTGCCCGCCCCTCTAACACCACACACATCTATTCATATAATCTTAATGTAGTGGATAAACAGTCTTGGTAGTCTCGTCATTTGTCGTACCGTGAACAAATAACGCATTTTTCAAATTGAAAATGTCCTTTATCATGTGTATCACAAATTGAACGATTATTAGCCGTGTGCAAATAAGACTAATGCTAATTACAATACCCGTATGATCAATTGGGTCGATGGGAGATCCTCAATCGATATTCCATCCGTAGTTTGGCTGTCGTCGCTGCCGCATCGATTCCTCCATTGCACGACGAATCTAGAAGCAAAAACATTGAAGATTTTTAGTTACGGTGACGTCATCATCATCGTAGGATTTCCATAGCAGTAATATCGTTGAAAATATCACAAAATAGCGTGGTTTCACGGCAATTCACTACTCGAATAATTCCACACGTTTTCATCTCACATGAACTCGTTACCTGTTCCTCCTCACTCAATCCTCCCGTGTATCTCTCATAGTTGTTTCCTCCTCTTCTCTCTTCTCTTCCATCTCCCCATGTCCGCCCTCCCTCGTACGGTGGAGCGGACGCACTGCTGTAGCCTGAAGAGACACATTCACTTCCAATTTATCTAATCCGAAAACGAATAAGAGACGATTGATGATTGATGCCTCAGGATTGATGATTGAGAGTAGTCTGTAGACACCGATTTCAATATATTCTTCAGATTAATTTCGGAAGCTTTCTTCCTACCGACAATCCGTCACATTCACTGAGCCATTTATTAATCGCAATAATAACCATCGTATCCAAACTCATCTCAAAGGCAATTATTCTGAGTTTCTCATCACCCCATGTATCACAATGTGATTGCAATACCATGTCCTTACCCCTGTCTCTCTGCTGCCTCCCCTCTCCTCCTGCTCCTGCTCCTCCAATCACTCCTTCCACCACACTGGCCCATGTCCTTACCCCTGTCTCTCTGATGCCTCCCCTCTCCTCCTGCTCCTGCTCCTCCAATCACTCCTTCCACCACACTGGCCCATGTCCTTACCCCTGTCTCTCTGCTGCCTCCCCTCTCCTCCTGCTCCTGCTCCTCCAATCACTCCTTCCACCACACTGGCCCATGTCCTTACCCCTGTCTCTCTGATGCCTCCCCTCTCCTCCTGCTCCTGCTCCTCCAATCACTCCTTCCACCACACTGGCCCATGTCCTTACCCCTGTCTCTCTGCTGCCTCCCCTCTCCTCCTGCTCCTGCACCTCCAATCACTCCTTCCACCACACTGGCCACTCCATTCACAATCCATCGAAGAGGTCCCATCGTGTAGAGGAGACCGGCCAGAATTCCCGCGAGATGACCGACGAAGGAAGCATTCGGGGAGAGAATCTGAAAGGAGAAGATACGGATTTCAACGGTTCCATCATGAAGACACTGACAATGATGCAGGGTTCAGCTATTCGACTGGAAAATCACGAATTGTGTCTTTTTTAAAGAGTTTTTTTAGTATTGAATGTAAAACGACTTTCGCAACCCCAGCATCTAATCGTATAATTTATCACTCCACTAGAACAACACGAAAGAAGAAGCGATCTCTTTTTTCCCTCTTACTCCGCATTGAAGAGAAATCACGCCGAGTGAAGAGTCGAATTCTTCATATCGACTGCCCTGTTGGTACTATGTCGGATAATAACCGTCGGATGAGAACCATTTTTTTAATGCGGCGTTCTCTCCTTTACCTGAATGAGCACCAGCTCAGCCCAGCATGCGTATCGCGAGGGCACGGGCAGCCATCCCATCAGCCACACATCCTCTGGAGTGTACGTTGACGAGAGCACCTTCAGGGCGAAGATTACTCCTGAAATATAACTGTTAAATAGGGGATAATTTTAAATCTGAAGCTGCGCTGATATGTACGCAGCCTAGACTACTACTTTATTTCTGTGTATCTAGATTTGACCAAATGAATCATCTAATTTGAAGACATACACAGAATATCTGACACTGTAGTTTTGTTACAATGCGTATAAACCATGTGCACTCTCGAGTGTCAATGAGGTGTGCATTGTATTTATTCTGAATACTGGCAAGTGTGTGAGTGAGAACAAACAGAGACAAAAGGCGTGAGGAAATGGGTGAAAAGCTCGATGGTAATTCTGAGAATCGGGTCTGAATGATCGAATAGCGGGATAGAATATTGCTAGAAAATAGTACTGTGGGATTATGAGGCAGTCTGAATCAATTGAGACTTAGAAGAAACAACACACGAACGAACACAATGAAAGACCGGGGTAAGTAATGTACACATGAGATAATGGCGCCTACTACAAATCACTCGAGTTTCTACACTTTGAGCAATGTCTTTCTGTTCTACAAATTCCGCACAGGAAGACTATTACTCTACTCTTCCTGAGGTAACACTAGTAATTCTGCAGCAGTCTGCATGGCTAGAGTCAGCCGGGCTATCGATTCTGATATCGTCTCTAATAGTGATTCTTTGTCGGAGTGTTCGGCTGTCGACCAATCGTGAGCTGTCTCCCAGATTAGAGCGAACGGCGTACGAGCAGTAGCGATCCTGCACAAAAATAACGTTTGTCGATCCCTTGCAAGATATTGATTTTCTTCGCTCACTTCGATGGAGAGAACACAAGATGCTTGTGAAGGGGCGACGAGAAAGCGCCTCCATCCAGGAACACTCTCTCCAGTCGCATCAATCGGTCATTGAGCGCATTCAGCATCGGTATACTTACTCCCTTTGATGATGATGTTATCGCCTGCGATAATCATTGGATTAGTTGGAAAGCGTAGAGTTCAAATATCACCTTGGCCCTCTCATCGAGCGCTTCGGCTGCTTCTCTGAACTTTGATGAAGCCGTGATTAGCGCTCGGAAGCGAAGCTCATAGTTGGAGAGATACTTGGGCACTTCTAGATGGTCGAGCTTCGCATGGAGCAACGTTAGCCATTGCGAGAGTGTCTGTGCATAGTCTGCGGCAGAGAATGGAATGACCTGAGCGATGTTGCATTGTGACGAATAATCACAGAACTTCTCACCACATGATTCGCTAGTCTAATCGTTGCTTCAGTCACGAATCTCGCAACTGTCGCCAGTGCGGCTCCGTCACTCGAGATAAACTTTTCCACAGTCCAGGGCACTTCGTGCATCGAGTGGTAGAGAGGATACGAGGAACGACCCTTTGCAGTCATTTTGATATCGACTGAGGGAACGCCCGCCAGAGAGATGAAGCGCTGAATACGCAGTGTTTCAGTTCAGCACCATAGTCATTGCCAACCTGATGATCGGAAGCTCCTCCAGGCAGGCCGATGTGAGGGAGATTCCTGTCCCCTTCAATCGGACTTCTTCCTCCGTGGTACTTCCAGGAATCCAACAGCGTCAGCCTACCGTTCTCTCGTTCTACCTCGTCATTCTGTTCTACCCTAAATTGTTTTTTTGATGACCTTGCTGATCATTCCCCCCTACTAACCTCTGAGCTGCTTCACTGAGTATTCGATAGAGGAGGGGAACGGCTTTTACTTGCAGTGATGCATTCCCCGCCACATGGTCCACGTTGATCATGGCCACTGCTCTCGCGTCCAGTATCTTTCCCATCTCTTCGATCCATTCCGAGGACCCGATCAGACCGAACTCCTCAGCGTCCCAGTGACAGAAGACGATAGAGCGACGGGGCGGAGACAGATTAGCACTGTCGGCGAGCACTCGGGCCACCTTAATTTGTTGCGTATCATTCGACACGACAGTTCTTGAAGTAACCTCCAGTTGTGCCGCCGTCCCAGTGGCCGGATCGATAGCTCCTTTCACCCAAGCGTCCACATGATTGCCCACCATCACCCATCGATCCGGCTCTATATCTCCTCTCATAGTTGCGATCATATTTCTTATGGGTCTGCGAGTGAGATGGGAGTGGACCGAGAGACGGAATCGTCTCGAACCACTCAATCGATAGTCTGCTGAGAGGCCGCCCTGCCAACGATGCTCCTGTAAACAACTTCATCCTTCCTCCGCACAGTTGACTACGTGATTCTTCGGACCGTGTAGAGGTATTTGCATTACCAACATACCTTGGATAGTGTTCCATCGAGAAGTCTCATTAGTCTAGCCGCTACATCCGACCCCACTGGAGTCGCTGGAATCTTAGGCAGAGCGCCCGTTCTTCGCAATTTCTTGGTGCTTTGACGGGGAACGAACGGAAGCGAGGGGAGCGAGGGCGTTTCGGGATCGCCTACTGCACGAAGCAGGCCGCCTCTTTGGACATCGTCCCCAGGCAGAGACATATCAGAGGGGAACGACTGAATAGAGTTATCACTATCTTCGAAATACTTCGGGCGGACGTACATTATTGCCCGAGGGCGGTCCTGACAGCTGCGGATCGGAGAAGAGCACTACGCCAATCGCTCCTCTGTTCTCCGCTTCGGCAATCTTGACTGATCTTGAAACACCGCCGAAACGCATGAGTATAATCTTTCCTCTCACATCGATCTTCATCTACAATTGGAACCTTGTTGGAAATCACTGTACCACTATTCTCACGTTCTTGAGCATGTCAAAGTCGGCACTTCTTCCATAATTAGCATAGACAATCGACCCTTCAACAGTTCCATTGGCTGAGTAAGCAGACCACCACACTCCGCTGCGGGCGTCCGATTCCTGTACTTTCATGCTGTTAACTCTTAACATTCTTCTCTATTCCCACCTGACTCTTCAATTCTTTGGGTAATTTCGGTCTTCCGAATCCCTCACTAACTGTCAGCCAATGGCCACTCTCGTTGTCCAACACTTCGATCGTATTCGGTCGAGTGTAATTGGGATAGGAGAGGAGCACGGAATAATCGAAGAAGCGAACGGAATATCCCCAGCTCGAGTACTGCAATGATCAACTTACACAACATTGTTAGTTAGATATTAGTCAGATATACGAGTCACAGATTATCGTATTTCAATGTATAGCAACAGCCTCACCATTTTGCCCAGTTCATCCAGTAGCTTTTCATTCTCGGCAGTTCCCGCTACATGGACATCCTTTGCTAACCACTTGATAGAATCGAGTATCCGCCCTCCCGAGATTCCTTGCTGCAGCTTGCGACCGAGTAAGTCGATCTGCAGGTGTATTTCATTCCAATCATCATTCTCAAAGACAACCAACCCTCTTGTTGTCTTCAAAAACTCGAATCCTATAGGGATCCACAGGAGGAGGCAAAGGTGCTCGTATGAGCAGCAATAGGAATACGGCGAGAAGGGCGCCGAATGAAATCAATAAGGATGACAGGGCGAGAGGCCAGGAGGTGCTGAATCATTTCCATCACATACAATCTTTAGTCCAAGAAGCCCACAGAAAAAATATGACTCACTTATTTTTATCAACAAGACTTGATTTCCGCTCAGTGAGATACACGACGGACTCCTTTCTCCACGAGGTCGGAGTTCCTTCGAGTAACTCGACGGAAGAAGTCGACATCTTCGATTGACGGAAGGGAAGACGATCAGTTATTTCGTCGTTCACCCTCCTCCATTAGAGATCTGCAAGAGAGAACATCCAGTCACATCTCGGCTTACTCGATGCCATCACGCGAATTGAATACAATGAGAGGCGGAAGCAATTCGAGCGATAGATCAACGATGATATACTTCTTAACTCTACAGCCAACGATCTCTCTCATGCGCATTTCTCAGATCCTTCTGGGATTCACGCTCTCACAAGTGGTTGGCTGATCCCTGGATGAGGAGAGATAGAGGGAGAGTTACAGAGATGGCTAACGGGTCAAATAATCTCCTCCTGAGGTGCGAGAATGGAAGGAGGGAGATCAAGCACATTGTTGTGTGCACTCTTGCAATAGAAATGACGACTGAGAGGGCGAGAAATACTCAAAAAGGAAGGGGAAGAGGGATAGAGGGGAAATTGTCCGAGAGAGGGCAGTCAAAAGAACCTTTCAGAATGGACAAAAAAGGACCAGGGAGAGGCGAAGAAAAACCTGGCATCAGAGAGTATCAGTAGGGAGAGAAAAAGTTGTGGCGAGAGAGTTGGTGAGATTACGCGAATTATAGCTGTTTTTGGAGTGAACGGTCAGAGAGATGGGTTGATTTGGTCTGTCACCTAGTAGTTGAGTGGGCAGAGTTGTAGATGGAAGAGAGATAGGTTCGGAGGAGAATTGATCAGTCAATAGAGATGGACAATACTGATAGAGGAATGAAGAGAAGGTCGTCAATTAGGTACGGCGATTAGTCCGGAAGAAGGATTACTCTGAACTGAGCGAGTGAAGGACAGTGACATCATAATTATCCCCACAAGAAAATCAGAGCCGAAAGATGAGACAGTTCGACGCCACTGAGAAATTATGAGATTGAGAACGCAAAAACGGGATATTTAATAATCTACCGTTGATTGGGGCGGCAGAGGTCACATCTTTCTATTCCCCGTTCAAATGTAATTGAAGTTGTGCCAATTCGACTGGAGATTTTACAAGTGAGGGAGAGTGGTGAGTGAGGTGGAATCTGGATGAGGGGACGAGATGAGATGACACAACGAGACCAGTCAGCCGAAGGGAGTAATAGGATCACCACCCTCACAGATATCTCTCTTCCCATGTGCTTCTCTTCCTTCTTTGTAGTACTTTCCCATTCCACTATCACAACCAATCAAGACGACACTCCAAACAAAGACCAGACCATTCCGGATTACCACTTCTCTAATCTGATTAGTATCCCCGCATGGATCTACCGAAAAGAGCTGTCACCTGTCTCAACCCTTCTCATCTTCCCCTCTCCCTCTCATTCCCTCATTTCTTCTCCCCTGCAGTGAATCCATTCCACGCTATGAGAATGGGTTTCCTCATTAGACTACCGATTCAATGAGAGAGGAAGGAAGGCCGGCGGAGGAGGAAGAGGGAATAGAGGGGCGGAAAGGTGAACGAGAATCCCCTTAGGTTGATTACTTCTTGAGAGATTGATTGGAAGGACGGGAAGAGTGCGAATTGGATCGAGTTCCTACCAGTCTAGGAGGAATAGTTGGAGGCTAGTCGGGCATCTTTCTCAGATGGGATGGCCAGACTACTCAGGTGGGAAGAAGATCAACAATGGACTATGAGAATCTTCACCCGCCTCTCCTCTCCCCGTTTCCCGATCTGCTATGCAGAGGAAGCAAAAGGGAAGAGAGGATGCATGAACACCCTAGCATGAATGAGAGGAGTGGAAGGGAGAGTCGGAAGAGGATACATGAGTATACCTTGAGGACCATACATCCAAAAGAGTATTGCGCAATGCAAGAATAAAGAAAACAGAAGGGAGCAGCACTTATCTCTCCGAAGTTCACACCGCTCATCCTCTAAGCAGAAACCAAGATAAACAAAGCTAAAAAGGGCGTCCCCTATCCTGATTCCTAGCCCATCCTGCGAAACCATGTGATTGGCAAATAAAGTATGCAGAGGAACCGTTTTGCTCAAGGGTCGGGCGAACAAAGACCAACTAAGCCCCTTGCGAGGTATTATATCGAGGCACTCAAAATGGAATGGAAGGAACTTCGCATTCGAATGATACAAAACTGCCCAGTCTTCTCAAGTTCCCCCTTCTCTCTTCTCATCAAATATTCCCAGCAACAATGAGGAGGCAAAAAGTAGATGGGGCTCTTCCTGAAGAGACTCCTCAAAGGGCAGAAAAAATAGAGAGATGAGAGGGAGGGAAGAGGGAGGAAGGGAGAGATCAGACTGATACGAATGAAAACAGCGGGGAAATGATAGATGAGGACATGCGGGAGACTGGGAGGTCTACAAATCTCGAAACTCTCCCCCAGTTATGGCTACAATTCAATTGGCTTATCTGCAGGAGCGAAAGAGAAGGAAGAAGGAAGAAAATAAGGAGACGTGAAGATGAGAGAGAGGGATTGTTTGGAAGTGCGAGTATGGGATTGAAGGAGGGAAGGAAGGCGATCATTTTGAGATGCGTGAAATGGAGTGGCAAAGGTGTGAGGAAGAGGAGGAGTGCAAGGAGAGAGGGAGAGGGTATCCAAGGGGCCGAAAGATACATTGTTATTGCCAGGTGTGTTCACACCTCAATCGGATTGACAGTCGATCGGAGGTGCGATGACCAAGTTTAGGGAGGAAGATGGGGACTGGCGATAGGTGCATGATTGATGCTTCCCTACTGTGTGACCTGTCCAAAGGGAGAGAGTGAATGAGAGGCGTCCAGTGAACACTCGAGGCCCATCCATCAAAGTAGTCGAGTAGCCGAAAGAAGGAGTCAAACGGGGGAGAAAGGAGAGAAGAACAACTCAATTGAGACACGAATTCCTGCCCTGATCAAGCGTTCAAACGAAGAAAGAAACGAGAAGTCTTCTGATAGGATTAAGTGGGAGAGGAGGGAATAGGCGAGTTGATCAAGGGGGGAAAAGAAAGACAATTTTTCTTTGAGAAGGAGGGGATGATTGGATGATGGATAGAAAGAGGACGAGCAAGGGAGGAAGCATTTGAAGAATCTCTCTAGGGGCAGAGTAGAGGACCGAGTTATCATGGCGAACTATGAACCAGTGGAAGGAGGGCAGAGAGAAACGGAGGCAATGCGGGAGAGGGGAGGGGAGAAGCTCAAGAATTCTCCCCCCCCTACCCTCCATCGGTTCTGGAGAATAGTGCAAACAAGTGGCAGAAAGTTGAACAGACGGGGAGAGGAAAAGACGTTGCCGAGGGCAGAAAAGGCGGAAGAAACTATTGAGATCCCCGCGAGATCTACTCCCCAGCTCGATATTTTCCAAATAATTCTTCTTTTGAAAATAACTTTTTGTTTGAAGTTGCTATCATTCAATTCCTTCGTTCGGTACCTAATACAATATAAAAGATGCGGAAGAAGTGAGAGAAGTGAAGCGAACCATTGAGTAGCTTACAAAAGGTGTCATTGTCTATCGTCAAAGAACAGCCCGCTAACTACCCGTTGGATAGAGCACCTGGGGGACAGGGAAGAGATGGAGGAGGAGACACTAACAACCATACCCTCTAAATGCTCCGACCTTGCTTCTCTCTACAAAGAGACTCGAATAGCTGAGCGAGACAGTCTATTCTATGCCGTTCCCCCTTTTGAATAGAATGGGGACACTCAATATGGGCCCTGTCCCTCATTTCTCTCTAACATTATTACAATTATGAAACATTCAGAGTGACTGGTCCTTTAGGCGCTGAGACTCGAACAGGAATGGTTCCGGGATCGTTCCTTGATCGACAAGGTCAGTGTTTCTCAAGGAATGAGCGACATAAGTGGGTCGGAGCTAGGAAAATATCACTTGATTTACTGAAGAAGAACCGCATATCACTCTCTTTCCATGGTCCAACTCAGCCAATAAATTCTTCGATATGAGCTAGCACCTCCAAATTAGAGACAGAAGGAGCAATTGCTTAGGCGAGAGACACGGATGAATGAAGGATAGAAACACTTGTGGGTTCTAATTGCGAGAGGAATTATGAAGAGATCGCCAGGCCTCTTAGAACATATGGAACAGTGGGTGAAATTGCATGAGTATGTCCAATTCTGAGATGAGTATGGTAGAATAATTCCACAGCTTGCATCCTTGCATCTTTTAACCGATCAGAGTCCTACTGAAAAGCTGTCACATGTTGTCACCCCCATCTTTCGCCACTAGAAAGTGTCTAATTCAGACAAAAGGAATGAAGAAAAAAGAGTTGACTTGACTTGACGAGGTGCAGACAAATGTAGTGTTTCATGGGAGTCCGAAGAATGGGACAAAGGGAGAATAATGGGATGTAAAGGTAGGTGTAAAACGAGGACGAGATAGGGCAATCAGAATGAAATGAGATGATGTAATGAAGATGCGGGAGACTGAAAGATGACCGCCTGCCATCAAGTGAGAAGAAGTGAGTGAGGCATGAGGGGATGAGGGATCAAGAAGGAGCAAACGAGAGGACTAGATATACAACACATCTCCATCTTGATTTACAATGGGAGATTGTGTCGAACCGTATCGAGTGTTGCTTCACACGTTCAAAACTGATTCAGAGGTGTTAGGAGGGGGAAGGGGTTACTCATTGCAACGATAAGAGAAGGGTGAATGCTGAATAGAAATGCATACAAAAGGATGAAAAAAATGAAGCGAAAGGAAACACGAATGCGCGTTCGGGCGCATTTTTTCATGGGATGGAGAAAAATCACGCGATTTCGTGCGAGTGCAAGTCATTATCTGTTGCCAAAGAAATGTCGGGTATTCCTCGGGTTTGCTCTGATTTCTCTCTCGCTCGTTGATTCATTTGAAATGACAAAAGAGGAATTTCAATGGATAGAAGCAATTTCACAGGGATAGAGACTCGATTTTTTCAAAAACAACAAAAAACAATAAATGCTAAGATTTCACTCACCAGAGAATCCGACGGCGCACTGTGAAGAGTAGTTGGAGCCGGGCATGGCATCGTCGAGGAAACTACTGAAATATTTTCTCTTAATTTTTGTCCCTGCGTTTCGACATTCATCATTCTTCATTTTTAAATCGCTATTGAATAGAATGCACAAATGATATCATACCAGGTTTAAGTTAACTTTAACCACTCATAAAAACCTATCATTATCATTGAATGAATTTTTGAAAGACAGCGTGGTAGATCACTGACCTCACTCCTACCGTAATCACGGCGGATGCAGTAGCGAGCGAAAGGAGGGTGAGAGCATATCGAATGGGACCGAGAAGAGGCTCCAATCGACGACCCTGCAGAATGGAATGTCATATTGGTCTATTGAACTGATTAGTATGCATAGCGATACATTGTACAAAAGTGATCAAAGATAACAAATAAGCGGATCAAAAGGCAACAATCGGAAGCGACCAAGTAATGAATTAGCTTCAAAATAATCGATTAAGGTAAAATGAACCTTCCAGATGAAGGAAACCATATTATAATAGAGGTGCATGTCATCAGCATGCATGATAAGAGGAGCGAAGAGACGAATCCACTCCTTGCGTCTGAAAAGATCGGGACCACTCTATTTTAAGCACATTTACGACGCTGTCAGTCTCAAATATGAAGAGAACTATACTGTATAGTCTTCACATTATTGAAACAGAAAGAATAAGAATAATATCAACAAACAAAATAAACTCACCTCATGATTCGACTGGGCAACAGGCAGAGACTCTGTGTGTACCGTGACGAGAGGAAGGGAACCATCTCCAGGAAAACTGCCACCTGAGAAATTAGTAGGTGAAGAATACATTGCCAGTCTACTACTAATGAGAATTCAATAGAACCGAGCCCTAAAGCAAGCAAAAAAAGCTACAAGTTGAGTAAAAAAAGCGAAAGAAGTGAATACCTGTGCAGCCACTGCGGCCAGTGTGATTGGAGGGACGGGCGCGCCTCGGAGAATCTCATTAAGAAGGAGAAGAACACCCAGAGTACGTCGATGATCTTGTTGACGCTGTCGATGCATCGTCACTGGAAGAAATGAGGGATTGAATGAGGTTTCGTAAGCGACGCGCACACTAGTCGACGTGTCTTTAAGGGTAGGAGGAGTTCCGAGACACAACACGAGAGAGTAAAGAGACGAGGAGGTAGAGTGATATAATATTGAGCGCATTGTGAGAAAAAATGAGTGGGAATTATCAATAAACAACGAATTTTGAGAAAATAATAAGTTTGAGCAACAAACTGGAAAACGGAAAGTTTGAAAATATATTCTTACAGTACTTTCAAACCTGAAATATTTCGAATTTGTTGTTGATCTATCTACACGTTTTAAAACTAATTTCTCTATTAGTTTCGAAATGATTCATTCCATGTTAACATGAGAATGCGTAGGCAACTCTTATCAGCGATCGAGATCACCGCGCCCTCAGAGAATCGTGTACAGCCACGCTGTATGGTAGTGATTTCGCTGTCAGTCTAGAACGAGAGATCAATTGCATAATGTGCTTACTATGATGCCGAAATCATTTCGTCACATTTCGAGAAAAAATGGTACGATTGACTCAAAAATCCCAGACGGCACAAAGTATGTCACAGCGGATGGGATGACGGGTACACTTTTCAGGACACGGAATACGCTTCTAACTGCCATAGAGAAGGCAATCGGAATGATACCACACAAATAAACACTGATAAAATAAAATGAAGCTCAAAATCGTTCGTTTCCAATATTTCAAAATTCGATTCGTCTAGGTTACGGTATCTTGATATCGATAATCCTGACGTGGAAGAGGTGACCTAGCTCGTTTAATTATCATTGCCCATTTCATTCTCGCGAACAAAAATTCGCAGCTTTTGGTCTCTGTTTTTGCTGTTGTTTTTATCTTTATTTCGTCTCGAATTCATGCAATGCGTTCCGCTAACAGCGAGGTATAGTCAAATCATTTATTCAATTGCTTATTCTACTTATGACATCGTTTATGGCGCGTGAGATCAATTGTTTCTCTTCGTAGTCGATGACGCTTCTCTTGGGCTTCTTATGCATTTGAGTGCAGGAACTTATTTCGCTTCCTTCTGCTTTCTCGGGTCGCACACTTTGCAGCATTCATCTCTTGAGTTTGCGTAGTCTTTCGTTCCGATTCTGCAAGAAGAAATATTGTTGAAATGCCACAAATGCATATGTTGTCGGCGAAGAGATTCTTTACTGTAACACTGATAAGAACTAGAAAGCGGAACGTACCGAGGTGACATCGATTCGGATCCTCGAATTGAGCTGCATGAGGTCGTAGCACTCATCACTTGAACATCCCATGGGAAGGCTGATCATTGCTAGAGGCGGTGAAGGGACTGTGTGTCGTTATCGGACTGTGATGGAAAGTGTCGTCCTCTCGTCTTATATACAAAAGACGGGGCGGGGCTTCCCTATCAGGTTAGCCGTGTTTGACCGTGTGCATCATCAAGCCCCTTTCAGTTTCCGGAGTGACGCCGAAGGCGACGCGACATTTCATATTTCCATTTCGCATTTATTTCGAAATGCTTACTCATGTTTTTACGTTAACTTCTCGTATTTCCTTTTGAAAAGACCACTCATGCATCTATGGTCGAGCGTTAGAATGTGTGATCAGCGGTGATAGTGAGATGATTTCACTTTGATTTCCTCGTCAGTGAGGCGAGAAGCCAAGAGGGAAGAGTGGGCCGCTGTTATCACTTGTTCAGTCGCGAATCACACCTTTCAGAGAATCTGAGTGAGCTCTGGTCGTGCAAGAGTTATGTGTGTGGTGCAGAGAAAGAGAGAAGAGTGACAAAGAGAGATTCGAGTCGGCACACGTGCTCATTTATTCTCTCTCGCTCGTCCAGTGCAACACACCACTCACAATTCTTCCTTGCTTATCGTGTTATTCTTCGTCTTTCCACTCCATTCGTCGCTCATTTTCCTGTTTCAGATGGCCACTTCCCTCCTCACGGGCGCTTCTGCTGTTGTTACCGGTGAGTACCACCGCCCTTTTTGATGACCTCTCGCCGATAAGTTTATTTGATTGTTTCCGGACTGACTAACGCCTGTTTTTATTATCGTCTTCCAGACGTATTGCACAATCATATGGCGATCGGGTGAGTGATGAGTCTAATCCGCTGATAGCTAGTGCTTTCGTCGCTTTTTTTTTATGATTATGGAGCTGCTATCGTCAAATATTTCGTTGAATGATAAAAATAGCTCCATTTTTTCAGGAGGTGGATCGGGTATCGGTCGGGCGATCTGTTCAAGGCTGGCTGAGAGTGGAGCGAGAATCTTCGTTGTGGATCGAAGTGTCTCTGCTGCTCGACAGACGATCTCTTCCCTTCCCAGTGAGTACTTCACTGATCACTCATCATTGATTGGCTCCCCTCTTCTTCCTTCTCTCTTCCCTCTTCACTCGATCCATTCAGACTCGTCTGCTCACGTTGCGATCGAATGTGATGTCTCTCAGGTTTGGTTCTTGCACTCAATTCGGTTGGTGTGCACTTGGAATCAAGGCGATCAACTTTTATCGCTAAGAGCTGCTCTATTTACCCCTTTTTCCATTTTCAAGGAGCTATTTATTAGATAAGTTCGTTCCTTTCAGAGTGCGTCAGTGGCAACTCTCAAATCAGAAGTGCTCAAGTCGAATGAAGTTCCTCCCTCGATTCTCGTCAATTGTGCCGGTATCACGAAAGATTCGACGCTCCTCAAGATGAAGGAAGATCAGTTTGACGACGTCATCGCTGTCAACCTCAAAGGAGTTCATCTCGTTAGTCTGTCCTGCGTTTCTTTTCTTTTCTTAAATTATTTTGGGGATTTTTGACCTTACTTAGATTTAAGAAGCTTCCGTCCGGCTTTATATTCCCCGCCATATGGCTTTGAATGGTAACAATAATCAAGCATTTGGATTTCTGTCACTAAATTTCCGGCAACCAATATGACCAATGTCCCTTGATTCTACTGAAGAGTTTACTCGCAAGAGTCATCAAATTAGCTATTACGCTTACAATTTTGAAAATTTAAGCTTGCAAATTATTGATTATTAATTATTAAATTATTATTAATTTGAAATTAAACACATCGGATATTGAGAAGTTTCACAGAAAGTTCGATTCGAGGGCTTCTCTATCTGGTCTTCAATTATAAATTTCCAGGTCTCACAGTCTTTCATCCGTGCTTCAGTCGAGGCACAGCGATCTCTCGCCATCGTCAACATTTCCTCCATTATCGGCAAGGTTGTTACTTTAATGGGATTATGTTGCATGTAAATGTTTCGAAGTAGTCGCTAGCTCAGAGCGTGATTAAATTCTCGGATGTCAATGCATTTCTGAAATTCGGTGTGGAATTCCGTGAGTTCAACTCAATTTATTCCAGGTGGGCAACTTTGGTCAGACGAACTATGCCGCTACGAAGGCAGGAGTGATCGGATGGACAAAGTCTGCAGCGAAGGAACTGGCCAGAAAGGTGAACAAGCCATGACCTCATCAATATTATTATGCGCTTAGGAGATTATTCTTCTTTGTAGCTGTTGTGAATAATCTGATCTGGAGGTAGCTTGTTGTGTCGCTGTCATGAGAATTATGACCTTGAAGGATTATTCTCCCGGTAAATATAGTGAAGCATCTGGTCTAAACATGAGCTGGATTAGAGCGTGATAAGACGTAGAGCACACATTTATGAATTGACTCGATTGGAATAGTTTGTGCTTATTGAGAAATAGACACTAGTCTGTGACGGCTACGAGTGCGTGCTCAACATAACTAGGCATGGATAAGCACTGCAATATGCACTGTGCAGTATCGTACTCTAATCTCTTCTCATATGACCATCTATATCAGTTTGATCGGAGCATTCGGCTTGTGAATGTGATAGACAGAAGGGCGTGTTTATTATTCGAGTTATCGAGAAAGATGAAGGCGGATGGCTTGGGCTCACAGATCGAGTACCAAAAATGTTGCCGACAAAGATGAAGTGATCAACGATTTGTACTGTCAGAACGTGCGAGTGAATGCGGTGCTGCCCGGATTCGTGAAGACTCCCATGACTGATGCGATGCCCCCTGAGGTGCTCAAGAAGATCTGCGAAGGCATTCCCATGAACAGAATGGGAGAGGTTAGTGGACTAATCAACTATTGATTCGTTTCGATGTGAGGTGTACGATGAATTTGTGAGCAATTTATGTTCAGGTAAACGAGATCGCGGATGTGGTTCTGTTCCTCTCGTCGCCACTCGCATCATACGTGACTGGGACAACAATCGAAGTGACGGGAGGACTGCACATGTGATGAGATACGGGCTAATCTTGGCATTGACGGATTACTTGTTTTGCATCCCTTTCTTATGCTCGCTCAGGTTCCGTGATGTATATGAATATGTGTAGACAGTAGTAGTAAAGAATTTGATTGTTGTTGTGTTCGATTGGATGCATCGTCACAGATATCATTACTTCCTAAGGGCGGACAGAGGGGAGAGAGCCACATGACGCAAGGAGATGTTGTTAGTAGTCTTGACGTCCTCATCAGATACCTGAAAATTGATAGAAGGGATGTATTCTGGGATGAGCAAAATAGCTTCGTCAAGCAGTAGAATTCCTCTTGAGAAAGACGATCACGAGTTTGGAGTTATGCGACACGTACTTTACGAAATTTTTCGGGTATAAATCCAGGATGTGGCGCCGTTGGAGTAGGACTAACTGGCCTTCCAGCACTCGAATTCGGGCATTTGTCGCTGAAATATAACATTTGAGGCCCGGTACTTTTGTGATACACTAACGTGTAGCTCTTGAGATATTTGGATGAAGTGGGAACATTTTTTCTCTCCCATCCAGTCATCACTTGATTGGCCATAAATCTAGTGATTGCCCTCCAGATGGCCAGCAGCTCGGAACGATTTTCCGATGATAGCGGTCCGTCCTTGCTACGGTTTGAAGTGACATCCACGATCACCTGAAAGGAGATTGGGGATCATCATCAATATGAGCATAAATGTGGATCTTCATCGAGACTGTCAGCTAAACATTGTGAGATAAGAAGAGAAAGGATGGTAATAACTCCCTTCGGACAACGTTAATGAGTATCTGCCCAAGCTGCCATTTGCGTCAGCGGCTATAATAAGCAGTTGGGAGTTAGCAGAAAAGGGGCTGGGATGCGCACCGCGAGAGATAGCCTATTTGTGGCTGTTTTGTATCGATATGAGAATGCATTTCTGATCTTGGAAAAAATTATGTCTACTGTGAAAGGTATTCTAAGATGCCAATCATCGTCTGACGTGTTCTTACAACAAAGATTCTATCGAATCTGTAGATCGGATAGTAACTGAATGTTTCGGTAATTCCACATAACGGGTCAACTGACCATATGAAAGATCGGTCAATATAAGATGCGCCGAATCTTTGGTACCTCTGGTAGAATAGCGAATAGAAGAGTGAAAGCATCCGGGTTGACTCCGTCAGCAATAGCTCGATGAAGTCCTCCCAATTCACGAAGATTATTGACAAATGAGGTGAGCGCCTCTGTATCGCCGAATCCGAGTGTATTCACAGCCTCGGTGAGGAGCTGAAACATTGAAGAGACATTGAAGTGTTGAAGACACAACACAAAGATATTCGAATTTTGTAGCTCATTCAGCTAGTCATTTGATTGCAGAATACGAGAAATTGTGGTATAGCTTCTTTGTTTTTGTCATTGGATTGTGAGATGGGGGAGCGACTTGTTGTGTCTCACGTGCAAATTGTGTTTCGCAGTATTGTTTTTGCATTGAGATGGGGGCCAGAGGAGGAAGGGAGGAGAGATGGAGTGAAGATACCTGCTGAAGTGAGAGAACCATCTTCTTGATTCGTTCATCGTTCTTCCATGATGAGGAAGGGTCGTTCTCCGCGAAACCAAAGTGTTTCTTCAGTCCGGGATTGTGAGCGAATAATTTATCCCACGCCTGAAAGGTGTACTAGTTAGTCGTTTCTTCATCGTGTTCAAATATCTCGATTGAAATGGCACCATTTTGTTCCGCGGTGCGTGGCATTCATGGTTAGGCAAGATCGGAACATTTTCAATGTCTGGCCTTGGTTCCACTTTACTGGGAATCCCCTGCTCTTATTTTCATTTCATGCTCCTTTTGTAATTTCAAGTTGTTGAATCATCAGCAAAATAGTGAGAAGAAAGATGAGAAGATAACTAACCGCGATGCCCATATCATAGAGTGTTCCGTAGTGGGAGGGCCACAGGTTGGCCATCAAATCGGTCTTGTCTTTAGTCAGTCCGATTTCCATCTGCATTGCGCAGATTGACTCTGAGTGCATGCGGAGACTGCTCGATAGAGGCACAATAGGCCTTACTCCCTCTCTCCTTCTCTCATATTCCTAGCGCATGGGAAAGGGCTGCTGTTTTCAGAGCAAAAGCGGTGGGAAATTCTCATTATCGGACATATGATCAGGAAGCGGAGTTATTGTACTGCGAAGCAGAGTTGTGTCATGTTTTTTTCGTATTTTCGAAACGGGTTCCTTTTTGGAAGTTCCTCAACGCTGTTGTGTTGCGAGTGATCGGGCATGGGTCAAAACACAAAGTAGTTCCGTTGTTGTGTGAGGGGGCGAGAGAGGATAGTGATCGAAATCAAGATTGGTCGAACAAGGTGTTCTAAGGTATCATCCAGACGTGTGATGCCTGGTTGGGTGAGCGGGTGAGGGGGCGGAAGGATACCTCGAGTTGCGGGAATGGCGATGAGGGTGATAGCATCAGACGGTGCATGGACGAGTCATCATCGAGGAAGGGAGGAGACGAGGGTGCGGGAGAGGAAGAAGGGTAGGGAGGGGGGACTTACTGCCAAGCGGCCTCTCCCCCCCCCCCTCTCATAGCAACCACAACCGTCTCCCTCTGCCTCCTTCCCTTCCCTCTCATTATCACCTGTCGAAGAAGGAAGAACTTGCGAAAGGGGGAGCTAGCAAGGATGAAAATGCTCAAGTTGCATATCTCTAGTTGACCTGAACCATGAGACTTCCATAAAAATCTATTGGTAAATTATTCTCGGTAGCATGAGATGAGCCTAGAGTAGGACCGGCAATTGAAGAAAATACTCTCTTCATTCCGTTTTCTCTCTCACAGGTCAGCTCGACGAGAGAGCTCTTAGAATGAGAGCAATTTTTCATTTCCTAGCCCTCGTCTAAAGCTCAAGTGGTTGTCTAGCAGAATGGGATACGGTAGGTCGGATGATCGAGAAATGACGGGCTGTTCTTTTCCTCCACAATCCCGTATCCATCCTCCCTTTCGCTCTCGAACAAGACTACTCTACTCGTATCCCCTCCTCCTTCTCCTCCTCCTCCTCCCCCCTCCTCCAATCCCCTCCGTCCATGACCTCCTTCTTCCATGTGGAACTCCATCCTTATTCCCCCGCTCTCGGATCGAAGGAGAGGGAGGTGTATTTTGCCCCTGGTAGGTCACTGGTTCCTTCCCTCCCTCCGTTCCCCTCCCTCAACAGATCAACTTGATCGATCGATGTTCCCGTATCTCTTCCCATCTCCCTTCCTACCCCCCCCCCCCCTTCCCCACTCTTCCTCCTTCTCTTATCTCGCCTCCATCGGTCCCTCTCCTGATTCTCGTTCTCGAGATGATTCCTCCTCCTCTCTGTTCCTGTCTCGTACCATAAAGTCGTGGACCCACACTCACCCCACTCATTCACCCCCTCCCTTCCTCGTGTCTCCGTCTGCCTTGCAAGTTTACTCGCTTCTCCCTCCTGCTCCACCACACGGAATGGGATTCCCCCCTCTACTCGCCTGATTGTCCACTACTCATCCTCTCTCTGCCATGGCATGATTCTCAGAATTATGGCTGTTTTCGTCGGTGATATCAGTTTAGTAGCCAGTATAAAGCCAGCTCCAGTCACCTTCGACCCTCACTACAGCGCCAATACTTCCGATTTGACGATGCGCATCAGTCGGGCACTTTCCAACTGTACGCTGGAAGCTGAAAATTGCTAGTGTCGTTTTCTACCTCTTCTTTCTCTAGGTCCCCTCTTTTCAATGGCCCGAAGCATCCCTAACGACGAAGCGAATTTCGCTCCTCGCGTATGCGCCTCTGACATTCTAGAATTTCTCTCCGATTCATCCCTTCCTCTTCCTCTGTTTGGCCGTGGGAATCTCGTTATAGGTTAGAGCTACTGTGTCCCTCTCTATCTTCTGTCGTCATTCCTGCCTTCCTTGCTTGATCATTCTGTTTTCTCGCCTCGCCTCTTCCATCCTGCCTTCTCCTTCTTCTTCTCTAGGGACGCTTCACTTCCCTCCCACCCCCGTCTCTCCTTCCAAGTCGCAGCTTCTTTCTCTCCTCTATCCTCCTTCTTCTCACGAGATTCCGGCATCTCGAATTCCTCTCCGTTGGCTCGCTCCTCTCATCTCCAATTGCGTCATCATTAGGCAACATCGCGATGTTTCAGAAAGTGAAATCGTCCTTTTATCTCGCACCATGATGACCTTAGATGTGCTCCCTCCCTCCACCCTCCAACCCAAAGTTGTCGCAATAATCACCATGTCATTATCATCGTTCCTCCTCTCGAAACTCGCCGATTAACACGTACACAGGTAGGAGTTTGTGCGCATGGAAAGCCCTATATAAGCCAACCTTCTCAGTCTACCAAATAAGTGCCGCCTATCGCTTTCCCCCAATAAATGCCTCCCGTCTCCATGCCCAAAGAAGAGTCATCGCAGCCAGTTACTTCCTCCCTTTCGAAGCGAGGGTGTTTTCGAACCAGAGAGAGTTAGGGAAAGAAAGGCATGAGAGAGTGGGGGAAAGGGGAGAGCGCGCGAGAGATAGGAAGGGAGCGGGACGAATCCTAGAAAAGGCGGCGGTGTGGTGAGGTTTTCGTAGTCGGTCGAACTCCTCTCTCTCTCTACCATTCCCTTCCCTTTCAATCCTCTCCTGACCCTGATCAGGAGAGACTATTGACTGCCTCTACACACGTTGTTCACGTGAAATTGCGCCGCTCTTCCCTTCGGACTCTTCCTTTTCCCTCCCCTTTTCCTTCTTTCTCCTTCTCTTCACTCGATAACACAGTCGTTCGTTTGTCTCTTTTCTGCCTCCCCTCTTTCTCTCGTTGGTCACTCTCCTATTTCACCCCGTTCTCTCAGTCAGTGCGTCAGTTCACAATCCATAGAGCCTGCAATGTCCACGTTTCACTCTCGTTCTCTTTCCCGTTCTTAGTCGATATGAACTGGCCGATCTCCCGTTCGTTTGTTTCCCGTGCAGTGGAACTGAATACAGATCACCCCACCCCACCCCTCTTGTCCCCCCCCCCCCTCTCTCTCTCTCTCTCGCCCATCTCGCATGTGTGGCCCGCCACTGCAAGAGAAGATTGACGACAGCCGTTCGTCTCTTTTCTTTTTCGTTTATCTCGAGACTCACCCCCCCCCCTTTCCCTTCTCTTCCCATCCTTCTCCCGTCTGATGCCAACAATCCACCACGTGGCCTGACGTTATTTTCCTCCCCGATTTGGACGCGTTTGTGCCCTATTCTTCCCGTGATTTTTGCCGTTTTAGACCGCGGAAATGGGCTAAAAACATGGATTTTGCAGCGAGATGTCAGCGAAGCCGGTGAGCGAGTTGAGCGGGAAGGAGCTGCTGTACCGGCATCTCGGCCACCTCCAGTACCTCGCCACTCCCAAGGCTCTTCGACTCACGGAGAGAGACGACTATGAGACACAGAGGAGGAAGTGCGATTGGCTCGCCCGAGGAGAGGTACGAATGAATGGGAATGACGGATGGGTGTTCATAAATTGATGGTTGCGAGGAGATTATGAAAATTTATCAGAAAAATCACTTTTGATTGAACTTGGAAAAATCACTTTTGATTGGATCTACTTTATGTAGCGCTCCACTAGTTACGGTAGGTGAAATAAGTGCCCCGAATCGAGGCGCGTGAAAATTGTTTGAAAGGAGACGAATTTCTCTTGATTGGCTGAGATGATTATAAGAAGCGCCGACGGATGCATTCAAAATAGTGTAATGGTGATTGGGTCCGTTCCGATCTAACTATTTGGCGTGGCGTATTGTGAAATAGCAATAGAGGGCAAACATAAGGGCATCTGAGGGAATGTAGTGTCTTGTATAGAGGCACAATTGGGCAGTTTTCTGGATGTAAAACTAGGTGCTTTCTGGGTGCACGGCAACTTTTTGTTGCGATGTTTTCGAGATATTTGGCGTTCAACGAGCAATTTTATTTAGAAAAAACATGAACAAGAATTGCAGAAGGGCGTGTTCAAGCCGGATCAGCTGATCAAGCGACGCGGCAAGCACGGACTCGTCCACTTGGGAGGGCACGAGGAGTTGAAGGCAGCATTCCAGAAGAGGAGAGGAGAAACCATTCAGGTAGAGTTGATGAGAGGAACATGACTGATGGCATCATGCGAAACATGACCAGGGATTATTCATAGAGACTGTAGACCAGTTAGAATGAATCCTCCGTCGATGACTGCGAATGATGAATAGAACCATGTGAAAATAGAGACTAGTGATTATTGAGAGAAATCACACAAAGATGACTCCTGACCAAGGGAAATTACTTAATGTGAAAAGATGAAGGACCTATCGTAGGACCTATTTTCTGTGCCGTTTTGGAACCCGCGAAACAATCGCAATGGAGTGTAGGCAACTATAATCTCGTCCCCAATGATATACATTCTCAAGTGTCGGAAAACCGCTCACTGTGGAATTTTCTGATCGTGGGAATGATGATCATAACGATTTTTGCTTGAATGATTTTAGTTATGTGTGGATATTGTTGCGCAGTTTAGTAACTTTATGATGTTCTATGCATATTTTCCGCCTAGTCTGCAGAAGTCTTATCAATGGGATATCAATGGACTCGCGGAATGAATTGACCCCTCATCTCGGACCATTCAGATTCACTTGAGAGAGATGGACCCATCATGTGAAACACACAACAATCCTTCGGGTCCTTATCACCAAGCTGATATGTTATCAGGAGGGAGGGAGTAGTAGTGGGATGAGTGTAGCTGAAGGAGGGGAAGAGGTGGGTTGTTATCGTGGATTAGACGGAGAGAATGCAGCAAGAGGGTGAAAAAAGGAGGGAAGGATGATCGAAAATCGAAGGATGGAAGGGACGTTTGCTCAGCTGTTCCCTGATCATACTTCAGTGAAGAGTAGACTTGCGAAAAAAGAAATATGAAAAAGTGGAAACTTGGCGGCTTTCAGTTTCACGAATAATTAAAATAAATGTAATTAAATCTAATTAAAATAAATCATTTTAGATCGGTAAGACGACTGGCCGCCTCTACTCGTTCATCGTGGAGCCATTCGTCGCCCATGACGACAAGTAAGGAAGAGGGGGAGGGAACAGGAGAGACACTCTCTCACTTTCCCGTGCTCTCTCGTCGCATCAAACCCAATCTTTGCTTTGATACACCCTTCATCCCTATCCCATTGCAACATGATGAATATGCATATTCGAAAGAGGAATACACAATGATTCATCGTAGAGTGCATGGGAAAAAGGGGGGGGGGTCAAAACAACCAAAACAAGCAAAACAACAACAAGTAATTCAGGGACGAGCTGTACGTGGCGATCGTGTCGGGCCGTGACGAGGACGTGATCCTCTTCTACGAGCAGGGAGGAGTCGATATCGGAGATGTCGATGCAAAGGTACGGTAAGGGGGGATGGGGTACGGTAGTCTTATCGATTGATTGATTGATACTTTGTCAAGGAACGGTAGGGGGATACCGTAGCCATTTCGAATTATTGATTGATCTATTGATGTTGCCAAGGTACGGTAAGAAGATGGATACTGTATATCGATTAGCCACTTATCGATTGATGTGCAGGCTCGTCGTCTGTCGATTCCGGTGCTACTGAATGAGGATGAGCAGAAGCCGAGTGAAGAGCAGCTGAGGGAGCTCATTGGTGATCTGAGAGAGAAGACGGGGTGAGGAAACATGAAAGGGACTGGTCGCTACCAGTTGAGGGAAATATCGGAAATTTGAGAAGAAAACGTCGATTTTTTCGTACCAAGCACCTCTTTCTTGGATCTCAATGTGCAAGGGCTGACACATTAACGCACCAGCAAACTGTTAGAAAAGAAAAAGGGAATGGAAATGTTGTGAAGCAGCAGAAACGAAGAGAACACTTATGAAAATGTTGTTGTCTGATGCAACTTTCACCAATCGTGCAGTCATCGCAGTGATTGTTGGCCCCAACAATGAGAGTCGCATGCTGAGATGGTCATCATTTTGTGCAATCTTATTCCCTTTTGCGGTAAACAAATCAACACTATTTGTACCCTTTAGGCTGTGAGAGTGGGATAGGACGAATGGGAACAAGTTTGGTACAGCCGCGACACAATGTTGAATACTAACTTGATCTTTCGATTTTCGGAGTTACCCAGCGAATTTGATGTTTCAAACAACACTTTACAGCTCGAAAATGACTGAAATATTTTCAGAATGGTGACGGAGTTCATCTCCGAGCTCTACCGCGTGTACAAGCAGCTCCACTTCACCTACCTCGAGATCAATCCCCTCGGTGAGTACCGTAACCCAACCCCTTATATGACTACGGTATACCACGGATCCCAGAGTACTGTAGCTCTTTCAATCCAATCATTTGCTTCTACAGACATACAGTATAGTGAAGGGTTACTGTATTTCTAACCGCATCTCTAATCAATCAACCCCCTCTTTGCAGTGGTTGTGAACGAGCGCGTTTATCTGCTGGATCTGGCTGCTAAACTGGACGAGACTGCACACTTCCTCTGCTCGGAACTGTGGAAGGGAAGAGGAGGAGAGGAGGTGGAGTTCCCCGCTCCATTCGGAAGAGATCTCACCGTCGAGGTAAGGGTTTCACCCTATGGATAGTAGACATTCAATCATGGTTCCCTCAATTTGATCACGTTGAATGCGCGATTCAGATACTAGAAACATATTTTGAGCTTACAGGAGCAATACATTGCCGACCTTGACGCGAAGACTGGTGCCTCTCTCAAATTGACCATCCTCAACCGGAAAGGCAGAGTGTGGACGATGGTGGCGGGCGGCGGAGCCAGTGTGGTGTTCACGTGAGTAGTCAATTGGGAATGTGCACCGTGCATCAGTGATGCACATCTAACACACACATGGTAGTATGTGCAAGATGGCAATTTGGATTGTTCACAGTGACACGGTGTGCGATCTGGGCGGTGCGACGGAGCTTGCCAACTACGGCGAGTACTCGGGAGATCCGAGCGAGACGCAAACGTACGAATACGCAAAGACCCTACTGTCGATTATGACCGAAGGCGCGCCCCATCCCAAGGGAAAGGTACGATAGACGAGGATGGAGTACGGTAGAAGGGATATTGATTGATTGATTGCAGGTGCTGATCATTGGCGGATCGATCGCCAACTTCACCAACGTCGCCAAGACCTTTTCGGTACGGTAGCGATGACTTCATTGATGATAATTAATCTTTTGAAATTGTTGTCATTGGCATTTTTTTGCAAGGATGTTGTTGTGGTTGTATCCGAGATTTGGCCGAACCTTGCTTATTTTGCAACAAATGGAGTCGGTGACGTCATAAGCGGTGACTTGCAACAACTTTTGAAACATAACGAACTGAGGGAAGGGGACTGATCATGATGGGCTGGTCTTTGATCATAGACAATCACTGATCTTCGATCCCTCTGATCTCTGATCTTTGATCTCTCTCCTGTTCAGGGTATCACGAAAGCGTTCGAGACATTTGCGGACAAGATGCGTGAGCATCGTGTGACGATCTACGTGAGAAGAGGAGGACCAAACTTCCAGGAGGGTCTAAGGAAGATCAAGGAAGTTGGTAAGTGAACGGAGAAGATGGATCGGTGGTTTCGAAAACCAGTTATTATTTGGATTTTGCTCTCGTCTTTGCATTTCTCTGACGTGAAAATTTAAATATTGCAGGGAAATGAGAAATTGATGTTTCACATGGCCGCTTTTTTGTATATGGCATTGTATCCAACTTTTTATTAAAAAAAGAAATTATGTATGGATAACAGGCGAGCGTCTGTCCCTCGACCTGCACGTGTTCGGCCCGGAGACGCACATGACGGCCATCGTGGGCGCCGCACTCGGAGTGCGACCCATGCCCGAAGCTACGGTAGAACCACACGCAACCGGACGATTCCTCCTCCAACCGGAGAGAAATGTAAGCAGGTTACGGTAGTCGGATGGAGCAGATTCTTGATTATTGTGCCTTTTCTAGGATTGCAGTAGTGGTACGGTAGGAGTTGGTAGAATAGTGATTATTATAACTGATTATTATTCAAAGAAGATGTCTAGCACTGTAGCTAGTAGTCCACCTGCTCAATACTACTAAATGCTCCGCTTCGGTTAGTAGACCGCAGTTGAGATCTTGAAGCCCCGAGACGTTATCTAAGTGTGTGTCTAATATGTCTAATGCCCGAATACTACTTATACGTTCACCTAACTCTCCCTCTATTCGTTTCACACCATCTCTTGTCTTGTCTAACAAGCAAGAGATCGCGTGGAATAAACATAGATGAACCGGCGATGGCACGTTGTGGAACCCTAAAGTTTCCAAAATGTTCCGAAACTTCACTCAAACAAGCCCAATTCTCTTTAAAATTTGCTCTCTGATAGTTTAAATGTGTGGATTCGCAACGTGGTATCACCATGCTCACTCACCCACTCTCTGGGTTAGAGATGCCTCCTTTGTCTCAATCTCTGGTGGCAGGATCTCACCTCGCCCGTTCCTCCTCCACTCACTACGAATGGATCACCAGTGAAGAAGCAAAGGGTGAGATTACGGTAGGAGGACAGACACCGGCACGATTGATCGCAAACTGAACCGCACCCTCTGCACTAGAGCAATGCTCTCGCACTTTAACAAGGCTGTCAGGATGAAACGTCTGCACTCTTGCACTTTTGATCGACGATGAAACATGAAATTGTTCGTTCTGACAGCCTCGCACTATTGCCTCCATACCCATTCACAACTAGACAGCTTATCAACAAGCCTTGGTTGGGTGGTCGGGATACTAAATACGTTTGATGATGGCACCCATGATTCATTGTACAACGATTGATTATCTACCGGTCGCCCGGAGCGAGGCTGGAGGCTCTTATCCTTCTTGATTGTTAGGATGCCTTGGCTACAGATTACTGTAGGACAAATAGGGCTATCGATTTATGGACAGATGGAAGGAGTACGGTAACCGGGTGGATTGCAGACTGGCGGCACGGTGCGAGCTGAGGGCGAGCCGGTGACTCCGCCCATTGAGGGAGAGGGAGCAGCCGTGGGCTCGGAGGGACCGGCCTTTGATGGGGCATCCATCGGATCTCTCTTCGAACGAGGAACCAAGGCCATCATTTGGGGACAGCAGCAGAAGGCCATTCAGGTACGGTAGATTGCATTCGGTTTGTTAATCGAGGACTGATTTTAAAAATGAAAATGGGTGAATTTACAGGGCATGCTCGACTTTGACTACGTGTGCCGTCGCGATTGCCCTTCGGTGGTGGCGTCCACCTATCCCTTCACTGGAGACAACAAGCAGAAGTACTACTTTGGACACAAGGAGGTACGGTAGGCGGGGGAGGGATTACGGTAGCTGGATGCATTGATTGAATATATTGAGGATTACGGTAGCTGATTTCACTTTATTGATTTGGTTACAGATCCTTCTGCCTGCATACAAGAGTATGGAACGGGCGTTCAAGTGCCACTCTGATGCCTCCATTCTAGTCACTTTTGCCTCCCTTAGAAGTGTGTACGAAACTGTCACCGAGGCACTACAGTATCCCCAGATTAAGGTGAGGGCAGGGGGTTACGGTAGGGTGTTGATGGGCGACTCTTTTGATTTGTTGTTTTTCGTCTATGAAGATCGAGCAGAATTAGCATTCTAAGTTGAATAATGGTTATGTATAGTGAGTGAAACGAGTGTTCACCGGGCTCGAATGGGTAGAGAAAATTGTTTTCAATTAAAAAATAGTATAATTACAGGTGATCGCGATCATTGCCGAGGGCGTGCCCGAGAACCAGACGAGACGACTAATCAAGTTGGCCGCCCAGAAGGTACGGTAGGAGGGGATTACGGTAGCAAGAGGAAGGGGGGGGGGTACGGTAGATGGGAATCAATGGATACATCGATTACTCGATCGACAACGACAATGAGAATTGCCACAATCTGACACGGTGGATGGTATATCGATTGATGGCCGGGGAACGAATAGTGTGGTGGGTGGATTAATCGATATCAATCAATAAGTTGCCTCCTCATTCAGGGAGTGGTGATCATCGGCCCCGCAACGGTGGGTGGTCTCAAGCCGGGCTGCTTCAAGATTGGCAACACGGGCGGCATGATGGACAACATTCTCGCCAGCAAGCTCTATCGACCCGGCAGGTGAGGAATGGAAGTTGGCCAAGGGGATTCGGGTTTTCAGTAGTCGATTAGGAAAGTTAGGTTTTCAGTTCTCTACTGATAGGAAAGTATTGTATTTGATCACGATCGTTTGGAAAGCACTGGATGAAACCCGAGTTTCCAAGTCTCGGATGAAAACTTGAAAAATAATGATAGTGTCGTGACAGCTATCTTACCAGTGGGTTCCTTCTAGCGTTGTCCTACGACTTTCAAATCGGATGCACTTTTTAACCTTTACCTTTCTTTATTCAGTGTTGCGTACGTGTCTCGATCGGGCGGTATGAGTAACGAACTGAACAATATCATATCGGCGAACACTGACGGCGTCTTCGAGGGAATTGCAATCGGAGGAGATCGATATCCCGGATCGACGTACACTGATCACGTCCTCAGATATCAGAAGGATCCCAGGTGAGGAATGGGAAAGGGCGCCTGCAGCCACTGCACCCGAGGCGCACCACCTGGCACACCACTGACACACCGATTGCAGAGTGAAGATGATCGTGCTGCTGGGCGAGGTGGGCGGCGTGGAGGAGTACCGTATCGTGGACGCGCTCAAGGTGAGGATACGGTAGAGTGTGATCGAGTACTGATTTTATTATCTCTGCAGAAGGGAGAAGTGACGAAGCCGCTGGTTGCATGGTGCATCGGCACATGTGCTGATCATATTACGTCGGAGGTGAGGGATTAAAGATCAAGTGGGAAACTAGGATTGTGATAGTCAAAGGAAATTGTTTTGATAGTTGTTAGCATCATGAAACGCGGTATGTGCGGGTTCAATTAGTTTAGTTATAATTTTTCGAATTGGGATCGGTTTGATATTTGAAAGCAAAAATATTCTCGGTACCAACCGGTTCAGAAACTTGTCGTCGAAAGAATTAAATTGGGTAAGCGCATCCATCCTGAAACATGATATCCGCAGGTTCAATTCGGTCACGCGGGCGCCTCTGCTCACGGCCAGGGAGAGACAGCGGCTGCCAAGAATGCAGCACTTGCGGAGGCTGGAGCAAAGTGAGTTGATGGGGAGTGGAGCGGAGATGAGGGATTGGAAACTGAATGTGATTCGAAATTGCATTTTACTTGACTGAAACATTGATGTGGCGGGTTAGAAATTGTTAAAGGAGATGAAACTTCAAATATCGATTTATTATTATTTGTTGTCAGTGTTCCCGCTTCATTCGACGATCTCGGCAAGACGATCTCCGCAGTGTACGGTGATCTCGTGGAGAGGGGCGTCATCGTTCCCAAACCCGAAGTGCCTCCGCCCGCCGTACCCATGGACTACTCTTGGGCCAGAGTGAGTAGATCACCGAGGGAGGAATACGGTAGATACGGTAGTGGGAAGAAGCAATCTGAAGATGTTTCTATATGCGAAATCAATGGATGATACCGTAACCCCTGCCTGATCTCTCTGTTCCGTTCAGGAACTCGGTCTGATCCGCAAGCCGGCCTCGTTCATGACATCGATCTGCGACGAGAGAGGAGACGAACTACTGTATGCAGGTATGACATCTCAGGGGGGGGGGGGTACGGTAGCTTCTGGATAGAGTGTGTATGAAGGTGTTTTTTTTCGGTGGCCAACCAAATGCAATTGAATGTGAAATCGAGTTAATGTTACGTAAAATTTGTGGCATCAATAAGTCGAATACCGTAATTACTCATCGCATTCGTTGCAGGAGTCCCCATCACTCGAGTGCTCGAGCAGGACCTGGGCATTGGCGGAGTGCTGTCGCTCCTCTGGTTCCAGGTACGGTAATCGATTATCGATCTACCGTAACCCCCTTATCCTACCGTACCTCGTCGGCCTACCATACCCTTTGCCTGCGATATCTTATTGATCTACCGTAATCCCGTCGACCTACCGTACTCTCTTTGCAGAAGCGTCTGCCTGCCTACGCGAACAAGTTCATCGAGATTTGTCTGATGCTGACGGCCGATCACGGTCCCGCCGTATCCGGCGCCCACAATACGATTGTGTGCGCGCGCGCCGGCAAGGATCTCGTCTCCTCGCTCGTGTCCGGTCTGCTAACCATTGTGAGTTGATCTTTGATCTTTAACTAGAGGTCTTTGATCTATGAATTTGGATAACTGGGGCTTGTTTCTAATGCGTGAATCATGAACCGACAAGGTGAAATTATTTTTCGATAGTTGATAATTGAGTGAATGTTTAGGGCGATCGGTTCGGAGGCGCTCTCGACGACGCCGCTCGTCAGTTCTCGGAGGCCTTTGACAAGGTACGGTAGATGGTGGTGCGATGCGTGGTGTGACGTGATGGTGCGCCGAGTGCAGCGAACCAATTCGACGTTTCTCAGGGCTGGTCGCCGATGCAGTTTGTGAACGAGAAGAGGAAGCAGGGCACGCACATTATGGGCATTGGCCATCGCGTCAAGTCGGTGAGTGTGCGGTAGTGGTGTGGTGCTGTGAGGTGGTGCGCCGAGTGCGGAAAGTTGAACGACGTTTCTCTTGCAGATCAACAATCCGGACAAGCGCGTGGAGATTCTGAAGAAGTTTGCGATGGATCGATCGGTGTTCACGCAGGAGACGCCCCTTCTCGACTATGCACTCGCTGTTGAGAAGATTACCACGGCCAAGGTGAGGATTGAAGGAGGGGGGGGGGAGGATAAGGTAGAGAAATTATTGATGTTTGTTGTCTGTTAGATCAAATGAGAGTCTGCGAATCTTGTTTGAGGAGGCAGCCGTTATGGTACGGAATGGGGATTATTGAGGGGAGATACTGTTGGTTCGATGATGTGGAAATGTTTTGCAGAAGCCGAATCTGATCCTGAACGTGGACGGCGCGATCGGCGTCATCTTTGTGGACATTCTCCGTCAGTCGGGAATGTTCACTCCGGCCGAAGCTGCGGAGACGGTAAGAAATTAACGAGTCCAGAGACTTATTCATACGTCGATCACTAACGGTAGAAAAACATTGCGTGTACCAAATCTAATGAGAATGAGAACAGTTCGCGTGCCTAATATAAATCGAATTAGACAGACGCACTGTTCTCAAACGTCGTGTACCTATACACCGTCACCGTAGTGGTCTCGATCAGACTTCTTTCTAATAATTTTAAAATAATAATTGAATGTTCAGGTGGAGATTGGGGCGTTGAACGGACTGTTCGTCCTCGGTCGATCACTCGGATTCATCGGTCATTACCTCGATCAACGTCGTCTCCGACAGGGTCTGTATAGACATCCATGGGATGACATCACTTACGTCCTTCCTGAGGGCGATTCCCTCCTCGAAAGAGAGAGCGGATAAGCATACCGTAACCCATCCCCCCTCACCTACAGTATCCTCGCCCCCATACTTTGTGTGTCTAGCCGTTTTCGTATTGTTGCTCCTCGATGGACTAGTTGTACTGTATGCCTCTAACTCACACCCTTGTGACCAATATTGTACCTAGCTGTACATTTTTGAGACCATTTTTATCGCGATTGATTAACCAACAGTCCGTTTTTCGCCTGTCTTTTTTCCCACTTTTGTCTCTCGCCTGTTAATACGTTTGATCCCCTCCCCGCTAGTGTTTTTCCCCCGTTCACTTTCCATTCTAATTAGCGGTGTAATCCATTGTCTCCCCATCCATTGCACTTTTTTTACCCAACCTCTTCTTCTCGAGTAGCTAATGTTCCCACCCATAATACGTTGTGAGATAACCAGATTTAGCAATAAATTATTTACTTTTTTTTCGCATGACAGTGTCATGACACATTTAATAAAGGAATCTTCAGAAACAGAGTGAAGACTCGCACAATAAATTAGGATGTGAAAGGCGAAAGACAGACAAGAAAGACAAAAAAGTGACAGAAAGACAAGCAACGAAAGTAAAGACTACTGCACATAAAGTAGATGATAAAGTGATGAGACCTCGTGAATAGCCCTAGTTGTTTGTGTGTTCCCGGGAAGAGGTGGTCATAGAAGGTGGAGGGAGATATGATAGGGTAAGGATACGGTAGGCAAAGAGTCAGATCTATCCAAGAGCAGCGGGACTAATTGGGCCATCAGAGGGAAATATTTGGGGAAAGATGAATTGGGAAGGAGAGAAGACCGGGAACACCTGTAAAGTTAGAGGATTAGGATGTGAATTCGAGGAATATAAAATGAGCTAGAAGATAAATTGTTTTTGTCTGAATCTTTTTTTCTGGGGCATTCCGAATCGATCTGTGCAGGTCTCTATTGTTACAGATGCCCCTGTCAAGAGATACGATTTTTTGAACTCACAATTTAATTTTTTCGAAAAATGAAGAACGTAGGCGTGACCGCCATCAAATTTTACCATGGGACTCCGATTTTCAGAAAATTATCACTGTTGAGACGCGAGAAAAATGCGAAAAACCGATATCGACGTGACGTCGTCTGGACCCAACGGAGGCTCGACGTGCAAAATGAATATGCTTATCGTCATCAGCACCCTCGAGAACCCCAGATCGCAGAGTTTCAGAGAATCGACATTTTTGAGCTGTGCCAAGCCTTGCTCGATTCTTACGCGAACGGGCTCATATTTAGGGCTATCCTTCAGATATGGAACTCACAACCGGGCGTTGATTATGTAGGTCGACGAGATTCGGAGGCTCCTGCTGCTGCTGCAGTTGTTGTTGTTGCAATTGTTGTTGTTGTTGTCGTTGATGTTGTTGATGTTTTAGCAACTCTTGCTGTTGTTGTTGTTGCAGCTGCAGCAGGTGCTGGTGGTGGTGGTGATGGAGATCGGAAGGAGGAAGAAGAGGAAGGAGATGATGGTGATGGTGAGCAAGAAGGGAATGTGAAGAAGGAGGAAGAGGTTTCGTTGCTTCGTCGGCCTCGCTCACTTCCCTCTTTCCCTTCCCCGATGATTCCTCCTCCCAATCAGCAGCAGTCTCCGAATCATCGTCTGACGGAAGGGGGAAGGACAGAGAGCCGTACGTTACCTTAATGACGGTTTGGGTACGGTAGGACGGATAAGCTATTGACAAGTGATCATTATTTGAGATAGCAAAGGTTAATGCACAGACCGGGAGTCGAACCCGGGGCTTCGAACCCGGTGCACAGGTAGTTCAGTGGTAGAACACCTGCCCGGTAAGCGGAAGCCCCGGGTTCGACTCCCGGTCTGTGCATTAACCTTTGCTATCTCAAATAATGTTTATACCTTGAGCCTACTCGGCTATGACTAGAGTAATCACTCAGATCTAAACTATTGACAAGTGAGCGCAAGCGATTTAGTCGGATTAGAACTGAGATGAGGGCATACAGAGACCAAAGATCAGAAAGTCATGCAGAGAAAGAGTACAGACTCAGAGATCACAGTTCATGCAGAAAAAGAAGATCAGACATAGAGATCAAAGATCAAATACCAAAGATCAGGAGGGTGTATTAGTACAAGCTGTGCCTCCTCGGTGCGATCTCTACTCGAGGAGGCCTAGCAGATCCATCGAGAGACGGGGAGGGAGGGGACGGGGGATGGGAGAGATCAGGGCTGACCCAGGCTCATCTTACTGTTGATCCAATCCAGATTCCCCTCACAATGACATGTGCAAGTGATTATAGTTCGAGAAATGATACCGCCGTCTCTTCATTTCACATACTCTCTAGCAACTCTAACCGGCGATAGAGCACTTCAAATGAAGAGACGATATTTCGAACTCTAATGGCAAGAGAATGAGGCCAGTGCCAATTTGTCATCGGATGCATCATTTTAGTAGAGTTTTTTTTTAAAGTTTTCAACTGATTCGTGAGCAAGATAAGCCTGTGTCAGGGGCGAAATAGGTCCCAACAGATCCCCCTCCGGTCAACCGTCGTTGCATTCTCGATTTCACCGCAAGCGACCTACTACGGACTCGGCTCCGGACGGTTTCCCGAACAGCTTCGAGAAGAACGTCACGAGCGGATTCTCGAATGGAGTCTTCGGAGAGAGACCTGAAGGAGGGAGGTACGGTAGGGGCACGGTAGGTTGTGAAAATGAAGAATTGGGCTCTTAATTGTTTTCTTATCACTGGCCGAAGAGAGCCTATCGAGCCTGTTGCAGAGTTTAGAGCAGTGGTAGTTTAGTATATCTCTATACCCTGCTGGTATATCTTAATAGACTAGTGAATTCGATATTTCACTAGGATACGGTAGGGGTTCGACAGGGCGCACTCACGATCTCTTGTCTCGAGGATGTGATCGATGGTGGGCGGGGGAGGAGGACGGGAGAGCTGAGGAGGAGCTGCGATAGGGAAGAAGCCAGGGGGAATCTGTCCTCCGGGAGGAATTGAGACGATCGTGCCGGGTGGAACGGTCTGCAATTGGAAATTATCACGCTTACACCACCAATAAAATGGAATGATAAGGCTTCACCAGCTTTCTACATCAGGCTACTGCATTAGTAACTACAATTTGTTAGTTTTCCGAACAAAACAGTTCAATTTGGAATCTGTGGCTCTTTTTTTTCATTATCCAGTCAGGCTGTACTCATGTGTATTCATTCAGAACTGTATTCATTCCGGCTACTCCCCATAACTAACCGGTGGTCCCTGGAATGGGGGCATCGGAATAGGTCGTCCGTCTCGACCAATCATCATCTGCGGCTTCACCTGATTGTGAATGGTAAAGGTGTATTCATTTGCCTGGCGATTTTACACGTTTTTACACGACTACATTAGGTGGGACCAACTTTACGATTTCATGCGTTTCTCATTATTACAGGTCCAACTCTTTTATGAGTTTACTAATTATGTGCAATCGTGTCCACTATCAGTGGACAAAAAAGTGCTCGATTTGGAAAAACCATTTGTGCACAATCTGTAGAAAGATGACAAACCTGCACCGGAGCGGGCGGTCTCTTCGGATCCTGCCCGGGCTGGGGAATGGCTCTCGCTGCGACAAAGTGTGTGCCCGTCGGATTAAGCTGCGGATGGGGAGGGAACAACGGATTGGCGAGAGTGGGGAACTGGCCCGGTCGAAGGGGTTGCGAGTGGAACAATTGAGCGGGTGAGGGGAATGGAGGACCGCCGGGGAATGGGCCGCCGAGATTCAGGTTGGGCTGTTGCAGGAACTGGGGGTTGAGGGGAGGAGGGGGAGGGGCGGCCTGTCGCTGGAACTGTTGCACTTGCTGCTGCTGGAATTGCTGCTGCTGCTGCTGGGCAGGCGGGTTTTCGGGACGGGGAGGAACGTTTTCGAAGAGGACCGAGCCTGGCGGGACGTTCTCGTAGGGGTTGGACACACGACGACCGGGGAATAAGGCCTGGTAGGCCTCGCGCTGGTCCTGAATGGAAGATTGAGGGTACGGTACATCGATAATCTATAGTAATCTTAGACCACTCACGAGCCAGTCGTCGTACTCTTCAACCTCAGCCAACAGATTGTTGTCCTCGGGAGCGCGATTAAAGGCCTTTGGCTGCAGAGATCAAAGATCAACATTCTTAGAATTTAAATGATCACAATTTGCAGTGTCTACCGTGCTAATGGTGTGAAATAATCGATAGTCAACCGTAGTAATCGATAATGTAATACCATACCTTGGGTCGATACACGAATGGGGCAGGGGTGGTGGGAGCGGGCGTGACCTGACGGGCTACGGCGCGATGGTGAGGTTGCTGTCGAACGCGTCGAATTCCTGAGACGTTTATATTATCATCAATTCATCTTCTGGAGGGTATTTTTCATTGTCGTTTCTCAACGGCAATGTTTTCGAGCTGAACTCTTGTTGGAACTAGCCAGCTACGCTCGCTTCGCTCGCTCGCTGGCTAGATGTCGCCGGGTTGTGATAGTCTTCTGCGAGTGCTTCGCGACGCCGGGTTATCCCAGTCATCGAAAACGCTTCGCAAAAAAGCTTAAATCTGACCCAACGAAAAAAATTGACCACGTGAACTACTATGGTATACTGTAATCGCAGGGCAGGTTTTCAAACGCCGGGTGCTGTATTTAGGGCATTGATCAATCTTTGAATGGATAACCAACTTTACCAACCAACTTTTCATTGATCAATCTTTGAGTGCACGATCGATTTGGTTTAGTTTCCGGGGAGAATGGAGCGAAAACCGGATTATGACGAAATGATGACGAAATCAATTATCGATTTTTTTGAACATTTTTTTCATGAAAAGTTGGTTGGTAAAAGTTTTGAGGCTGTACGATCGTTTTGAGCCGAGATATGAGCAAAAAAAGTTGAGCGTGACAGACAAACATACATGCAGACAGACAGACATTAACTTTTTATATTACTTAGTAATAACAAATAACTTGGGAGCGTCTTCATTCCGACTTTTCACTCTCAAGCAACCATTTCTGGTGTGAGAATAAAGAAAGGTATTGCTCATGATAGCATTCCTACGGTAGAATCTTACTTCTCTCTAGTGGAGTCGGGTGCAGTTGCTGGGGAGGAGAAGAGGGAGCAGTTGAGACACGACGAGAGGAGGAAATGGGATGGGACGGCTCGTCGACTGAAGAGATCAAAGATCACATATGATTACAAAAGGGAATCATGTAGTTAGGGGCCACAAGCTCCGCCCACTTTGGTGTGACACGATTTCGCCCAAAAGCGAGACAGGGAGGGCACAAGGTTCATTCTCAACCAAATCTCTCGTTCTCAACTGCTATGAATAGCTACTGTGGTACTCTATCGATTGAGCACTGCCCAAAATGTGCACAGCATCACTAATTAGATCAAATTTGCATATAAAAGAAGGGAATAGGTCGTTTAGACGGGTTGCAGTGTGAAAGTTTTGTTTGGGCAGTAATTTTCTGACTAAGTATAATATTTTAGGATTTTTAGAGAAAAAATTAGAATTTTAGCATTTTCCCCTAGCTTGTGCCCTCTTGATTTGTGCGAGCGGGGGGAGGCGAGCGAGAGGGCGGGGGGAGGGAGAGAGACACACGCAAATTAGGCTCCGCCCCTTTCCCTCTTGTCTCGCCTTTCCCTCCTCTCCCCCAGTGAGTTGCGCGCGTACTTCTTGGGCTCTAGCGCGGCTCAGCGACAAGATATCGACAAACGGTAAAAACATGATGTTATTGGGTCCATGAGGAATTGTTGGAACATATTTTTGACCCTATTGTGTAAAATCGGCTGTCTGCGTTGTGGCCCCTAAATGTAGTTGTCAAAATCATTCTCATCATTCAGTTCAGGCGACATTCAGGGCACAGTTTCGGAATTTTTTTGGAAATTCGAAACCATCCAATATTTTAACAATCAACAAATTCTTCATTCACTCACTTCTTCCAATAGGAGTGATTATGTGAGGAATCTCATCATCGTCCGAGATCTTTTTCTACAATGGAAAGTGTCTCTCTCAAACTTCTCAATCGAGGCTATGAAAATTCGCATAGTATAGCATGTTTTGCTCCTTTCAGGGATTCTTCGTTTTTGTGAAAAGTGTTGATCAATATATATTTCTCAGATAAAGTAGAGAACTCACTCTAATGTCCTTCTTCTTTCCCTTCTTCTCGAAGGCGTGGAATTCACCGTCTTCATCGTAGTATCCGCCCAATCTGAAGGATTTATTGATATCACAGATCAGAGATCAAAGATCAACATCATACTCTTCATAATCCATCTACAGTTCTATTGTGCTTGATAGTGGTCGGCTTGATAGTGATAATTATCGACGGCAATGTCAAAACCTAATCTGATCTTCATTTTGCGTCACGAAGGCAGATACCCCAAAGGAAGGAGAGCCATTCGTTATCCTGTGATCTCCATCTCGAATATAAAATTTATCAACTCGTGTTTTTTCTATCTGCTACAAGCTGTTGGGCGCACTTCTATCATTCATTTTGTGCAGATCGAACGATAATTAGCCCATCTTCTCACTTGCTCTCGTGTCTCGGAGGCAGCTCGGGAATGGGGTTCACTCCCCACACATTGGATGGAGGAGCAGCAGTCTCACTAGCCATCCTCTTCGAGTGGACGGCACGACGGGGAGGAGCGAGTGCATCCGAATCGAGAAGAGGAGTGCCTGAGAGAGGGAACTGTACGTACCGTATACTCTTTCCATACGGCACGTAAAAGGTACAGTATCTCTGTAGCAGTTTATGATCCAATGGATGCAAGGAGTGTGCATGAGAATGGGGTTCTGTAGGTACCATATACTTGAGGTTACGGTATTCAGTTGTCTACTATGACTCCTGTAGTTCACTATAGTCACTGTACCCAAGGTTTTTTCCAGCCACTCAAATCCTACCACGATACGGTTCCAATGCGTTTCTTCGTATTTTCCCAGAACCGAATGACTTTATTGTCCCATAGCCCCCCCCCCTGCAGTTTCGTAATACACATCCACTGTAATTGATTTACCCCTACAACAATCTATACTTCCTGTTCTGAGTTGATTACTTAGTTATAGTGCCCTGTGTAAATGCAGTTACTGAACCCCTACAGTGCTCCTAAGTGGGAAATCCAGTTGATCCCCTTCTTCACATAATCTCGTGTCTGTGGTATATCTAAAGTGTTTTCGCATCAATCAACCCCATCCATTCCTTCCTGTTTCATATGTCCAAGCCGATCTAAAGTAGATCAAACTGGTATCGTCTTTCTGTCTGACAAACCCCCTATCAATGAAGGGAACGAAGGAACGGCACGTCAAGCAATGACTCTCTTCATTTTACCTGCTCTCTCGCCACTCTGAGGGAGCATGGAGGTGAAGAGACCAAGGAACGGGTCGAATGGCATGCTCATGGGAAGGGTGAATTGGATACCGAGAGGGAGAGGGAGGAAAGAGAAAGGACGGACAGAAATGACACAATGACCGGTTTATTCCTCCTGAGAGACAACACATGAGCTTTCCCCTCTCTCTTACGTAATCCATCCCAACCCGTCGATCAATCAACGCAGCCTAATTGGAACGATATTAGGGGATATCGATCGAAAGATTGATCGTCACTACCGTATCTCTCTTACCGTATCGAAAGGAATGTCATGTCGTAACTATATTGTTCAGCTTGAATGAGATGGAATCCATTAGACCATAAGAGTAGTGTACCTCTTTGTACAGCGTGCTCAGGGAGAGGAGGAAGGCCGGAGAGTTTGGGAGTACCGAGCACTTCCGTTTCAACGTTGTGAACCTGCATTGAACAGCTGAAATCTCGGGAACTTTCACTTTCGACATTTGAGATGGCTTCCACTGTTTCTAGCCTGATTGCCAGCCACTTTGTGCGAGGGGAGCAAAGGAGCAAAAGTTGAAATTGGCTGAGTGGAGCTAATGGCTCCTTTCACCTTTTCCCGAGGCATAATAGTCAACAACCACTTTGTGAGAAAAGGAAGCGCTGATGACATTGTAACTTTGCCCTGCACTCAGAATTGTAAGGTCATAAAGTTCATAAAGTTCCTCTAAAGTTCACCCGAAGAAGCGTCTCAGACCTTTCTCAATGGTAAAAATGAATTGAGATTCGAAATTTTATTTCCATTCTTCACAATAATAGTCAACCGAATAAAGAGTTTTGAATGAAGAGAGGAAGAGCTATTTCGAAATTATGAAAATAAATGAAATTCGCTTACTTTTCCTCTAGCGAAAGCGTCCTGCAGCAGGCCGAGTCCGGCAACATTATTCGATTGGATTATTCGAGAGTAAGAATCGAGTTGATTGATACCGTACAGGGCCTGAGACATCACCGCAGGCAGCAACAGCAACCCGATGAGGATCGTCATCCTGCAGGGAAATTGAAGGTTACGGTAGGATTAGTGTGATGTGCGTTACGCGACGATTACGATACGTCGACGCGTATCGCACCACACTCGCATAAAGCACACACGACACAATGGAACGGCGCTCTTGCTATCTGCCCTCATGATCTATAACAAGCGCAAGAACAAAACGACCCCATGGCAAAAAAGGCGAGCCCGGAATTTGCCCTTTGTTTCCATAACCAGGGCACCTTCCGGTGTTGTGTAAGAAAGCGGGGCTATAGACTGAATGGATGGAGATGGGAGGAGGAGGAAGCAGTTACTATCTAGTACCGGGTCCTTGAACGGGGTGCAGGGGGGAGGAATCAAACGTCTCTCATTTCTCAATGATCTCTCGTCGATCAGTGCAGCGAGAGAGCATGGGAAATTGAGAGGGTCAGGAGGGAGGATAGGGGGCAATGAGACGAGAAGGGATCACAATGGCATCCTGGGGAGATGGGAGGAATAAACAGCCTCAGGGGGCAAAACGATTGACTCATTCCCACCTACGGACCATTTGATGAACCAGCGCAGTGTACTTGTGGGCAGGATATCACGCCCAAGGACGACAATTGGATACGACATGCGAATGAAGAATGAAGAAAGTGTCTCTTCATTTACATCTACTACTTTCGTAATGGTTCGACTCTTTTCGTTTCGCATGCCGTTTCAGACTATCTGACAACGAAAAAATCATGCAGTATGGAGACAGTAGTTCAGTAATTCCCTAAATCATAATTGAGAGGGATGTCAGGACGAAGAATTTGTCTCTTCATTTCTCGTCAAAAACCATACTGAATCAGGAGACGATTTTCTTCATTCTCACAGCCCTAGTCGAGATGTAATCGAGATTCGACGTAGGTTGACGACATGGTTCAGCGTGCGAATCTCATATTGCCCCGTTGCGCAATGCGGGATATGCCCAACACGCGCATGGCAACAGCGCGCACTCGCAGAAAAACGAGGTCCCCCGATCGCAATCTATTAGGTTGGTGCATAAGTTTCTTTCTTTTTCTAAACTCAAATAACTTCGAGCTTGCTTCACTTGAGCCGAATTCTTCTATAGTAGTTTTTGGGGGCAGGGTGTGGGGTCACAGTCGTATAGTGGAAATGGATCGGGTTTGCATTGAAGGAGAGATAAAAATTTCTAATGAGCAAAGAGTGAAATTTTCCATAATTTCTGCACTCTGGATGGTCCCAGTTGGTAACCTATCCTATCAATGCCGATCAACTTTGGATTATGCCCTTTCAGGTAGTGATAGAGGAAGGGTTTATTGTTCATTTATTCACAAAATAGCCGGGCCTCAATCTATACGTGAGACAGAGTATTCGAAAAATGACGGTTTTCGATCACTAGATTTCGAGGTCACTTTTTCAAAAAATACAGCTCATGAAAGAAAAGTTGAATCAAATCCTAAATAAAAGTCAATGCTTGGCATGAAAGGTACTTTAATTCTATGCACTTTGAATATCGGTAGCTGAGCCGTGACTATTACAGTCTTGCCAAAAACAATTTCCATTTTTTTCAGATATTATCAATTATGGATTTGGGGCTGGCCTAAAATAGGGAAAATATGTCAGACCATTTCAACTACTTATAAATGTCACATTAGTATGATAGTCGTCAACGCTTGTTTTTATTTGGTCATAATTCGTTCCTCCAGGAAATTCCAATGCGTTAAAATACAGGTGTATTTTTCGACAACATTATCTTTGATCGTCTACTGTATCCGTCATAATGAGCTGACTGAATTGTGCTTATGGGCGCTGTATAGAGTATCCAAGCAATCATCGATGAAAAAAATACAGGACCTGTTTGGACTATTGTGAAGAAAGTTATGGGCAAAACTTCCGTGTCCAAAAAAAAGAAAGAAACTTTTGCACCAGCCTGATATACGGCCGGCCGGCATATGCTATAGGAAGCGGAAAGGGAAAGGACCATGGGGCAAAGGCATACGAAATAGAAAGTGGAAATGAAGATCATTGGATGGGCTGCGATTATCACTGATGAGATGGTTAAAGGTGATAAAGAAGCTGTCGGACAAAGGAGAAGCATATCACTATTATCCTTTGATCCGGCCGACTGGAACTCCGCGTGGAACTGGAGTTCCTTGAGGCAGTGGGATATAAGAGGAGGGGGCAAAGGAACGATTAGCTTAGGCTTGAGAAGAGTGCGAGATTATTAGTGTGCCTTGGGGGTGAACAAGGTCAAGGAATGGAGAAAGGGAAGGGAAAGAAGGAGCGGAGTGAATGGATTGGAGGATCAAGTATGAAAAGCTAGCGGAAGAAAGAAGAAAGGAAGGAAGGAGGAGGGCAGATATTAGATGAGATTTGCTGCAGCATGCGATAGACTAGTTGAGGTACCTAGAGAGATGAAAGAAGAGGGGAGAGGAACTCGATCTGACTGGTCAATTACCACTTTATCTATACAACTTATGTACAAGGAAACATACGAGCTGCTAAATACCCGACTGGCGACATGCCATTCGACAATCCCGTTCATATACAATCGAAAGTGAGAGGCATTGCCTAATGAGGGATCTACAGGAGGATGGTGGTGCATGGGTGCACTTCTCAATTTGCCTCGCTCTGTGGTAGGTCACGTGTTGAATCTCGAGAAGCGATGATCGATTGTTTCCATCGGAATGGAGTAGTTGGCCAGTCGCCCTCGTGTTGTCGCTACTGTCACGTAGATCGCAGCTGCAATCGATACCGTACGCCTACAGTATCCTACCGTACCCAAATGGTATATAGTAATCCCGCTTACTTAACGTAAGACTACAGTATCATACCGTACTTTCATCCCAATATCGTACCTAACAATATGCATACAGTACCTTACCGTACCCTGATCTACCGTAACCCCATCCCGCTACTGTACCTGGCGTGCCGATGAGTGCCATGTGGAAAGTATCCTTGAGTACGGTCATTCTGGAAACGAGTCTCTTCTTTATCACTACAACGTTGCAAGGGAGGGGACGGGGAGGGGTCAATAAACAATAACTGCCCGTGGGTGAGGACGACAATTCGATCCACTCGCACGATGTAATATGTCTATACCAATCTCACAAGCGTTCTTGTACCCCATCATCTTATTTATTGTCTCGTTCGCTTAACTTTCAGCATTCCCCTTCGCAGGAAATTTTAAAGTGAGTAACAAACAAATTTTTTTTCTAACTATCTTCACTTTTCGCTCACAATCAGTGTCAGTATCAAGTGTGAAACAGCAGTTCAACTATAATCTTCTTCTACTCGTTCCTTCTACTCGTTCATTGTTAGCTGTCTAATGAGGGTGTGGGCCAAAAGGTTCTGAAGTATCCGTATTTCTAGTCAGTTTCTAGTACCTCAAATCCCCAATTCTTTACCTCATAAGCGGGTCGATGTCCATCTTCTTGATATTCCGTTCATTGTATGCGTAGACGAGACAGAGTCCGTTCACGTCCACCGTTATCACGACCACTTTCGACGGCAGACGAACCTGAGGAGATCGGCCATTCAAGGGCTTCCAAAAATTCACGCACTCCTCTTTTACATGCTCTCTCGCTCTGTCTGATCGGCGAGAGAGCATTACGAAAGGAGGAGTGCGTGAAATTTTTCGCACAGCCCCGATTTCGATTCTAGGGAATGAACAGTGAAATGATCAGCTTCTGTTTCTAGCAATAGATAAATGAAACACATATCGACAAGTCGGCGATCTTTTATGGGTGTAAGATGGTTTAATGAAACGTGTTGACAGATGCATGGAATATGACGTAAAATGTTTTATGAGTGCATAAAAAACAAGCTGACCGTTCCCAGTCCGATAATGTCCCCTCCGATCATTCGCAGACGGCGCTCCTTCTCATTTACTGGAATTTAAACATTCCAATTTTTATTTTCAGCATTTCCAGCATGATTATCTCACGATATCCGCTGATCATTTCTGGATCTAATGCACTATGAATTCCCAATGCAAATTTTCAAAATTCTAATATTTAGTTATTTCTTTCAAATTCAGCAAATCATTCCCCTTTGAACTAACCATGCACGACAATTCCGGTGACGAGACTTCCGAATGTCCTCACGTAATCCGCTCGATACGGCATGAATATCGTCGCGGCGTCCATACGAGAATCGCACACCTCATCAACACAATTATTGAGCCATTTCGAAATTATGCCAAAGCTTCCTACTCTACTTATCTTTACTGTGCGTAAAGTCGAAATCGCTTCCTTTGCTCACATCATGTGAGTCACATGTTCAAAACTCTTCAGTCCTCTACGTTATACAGAGGTCAGCGACTAATAAAAGATCAGATCCGACTGACCGTAACACTGTGATCTCCCGAGAATCGAATAGCGACATACTGTCGACTGCCCGCTTGAGAGAGCCACGCCTCATACTGACGAGTCGCCGATCTAAAAGTGGTTTCAACCAGGTGAAACTTCACTGATCCTCACTGATCCAACATACACTAGCGGAGATAAAATAAATGCACTATTGCTCAATCAGGATTCAATGCAAAATCGACTATTTTAGAATATACGTTTTGTTTGAGAAAAAAATAAGCGAGATCAAACGTACTCTCCGATGGAAACTCCGGCGATGTGGGAGGGAACTTCCCACTTGTTGCGAGGCAGAAATCGATTGTTCTCAGCGCACCATTGAAATGTGCGCACTGTAAGTCACGTCGTCAAGGATATTTTTTATTCCAAAAAATTGGATTAAGCGCCTCCAAAACGTTTTATGTAACATTTTAGACAGGTATTCTAGTAACTCTAAACAGACGAATGGCCGATATGACAATGAGCAAGATCTTTCAACAATGAGAATATAAAATATTTAATTGAATTGAATTGAATTGAAAATAAAAAAAGACTGACCAACTCGATCAGTCATAATCACAATCAGTTCCATCAACCCATCCCTGTCCACGTCTGCGATCACTGCCGCCGCTGAAAATCATATTTTTTTAAACATTAATCTCTTAACACTTTAAAATTCGACCTCCCAAGTTTCTGGATGGTTTGTGTTTCACGTTTAGCTCTTCTTCGGTTAATGTAATTCTTTCTCAATTACGAACCCAAAATCATTTAATTTCTTCAATTGCATTATCGAAACGGTAAGACTCCTTAAATAACTCACTGATATTGGCCTGCATCAGTTGGTGGAAGGTCGGCTGGAGGCTGAGCGTCGCTCCCTCGATCACTTTGAACAATGTCAGCTGTCCATCGGCAGAGATCGTCACCAGCTCACTCCTGAGGGGAAAGATACCGTAATCGAAGTACCGTATCCTCTTGGCGTACTATCGTTTCAAACAATGCACTGATCGTCATCAAACGAAACTAGCAACCACAAGAAACTGTAATCAATACCGTAGCGCATGGTACCATTACACAACCGTAAGATACTGAAAGCATTCTTTTCCATAGGTACCGTAACCGATACCGTATCAAATGGCGTAAGATACCGTACCCGGTCTGATTCGTCGCCCTTCCGTAGGCTATCGCTGTGATGGGCGAGGTACACGCTTCGCTCTTTCCGAATCGCTGATTGAAATCCGTCGAGAAGATTACTGTCTGGAAAAAACCAAGGTGGTTTGTCGTTTCGGGCTTCTTTCGTTAAAAAAACATCTAAATGTAATACATATCTTTCAAAAATCTTCATTCCTAATCGTGCTTCTTAATCGATCCAACAGAGCGAACTAATTGTAAAGCATTGTGACATGAACGAAGCAGACCATGGTTCTATCTCTTGCTTCAGTTCTCGATAACCAAACTACCGTACCTCTCCATTCTCCTTGCCGCACACAACAATTGGCGGGGCATCGACCATCGTGTGGGAAGGAATGAGCAGAAGGGCGGAGCATGTGTGTGTGAGAGTCGTCGAGAGACAGACGGAGGGAAGGAAGTCGAGGCCTGGCAATGACATGAATTCTCTAGTTTTATGGTTCGCAACACTGATAAGGAGATTGTTATCTTACAACATTCTAGCCGTACTATCGATATCATACCTCCCATCTGCGCTGGTGCGGGGGCCGAGGGAGCGGAGGGCGAGGGCAGCAGGAGAGACATGACTGTGAAGTGGATGGGAAATTAGCATTCAGACTAGGGACCACCATCCTCTTTCATATTTTTGCGCTCGCGCGATGTTAATTTTTGCAAAGGGGAGGAAAAGGCCGTGGGTTCTGATTTCACAGGTGTTTAGTACATAATGTAACCAAACTTTGCTGAGAAAATTAGCAGATTCTATAGTCTCCCGCGCTTGTTATAAACAAACGAATCTAAAAAATGACGTCACAGAATGTAAATAATTTGTTTTAAGCGCTCTAATTTCGTTCAAAGGAGAGGGCCGCGGCTTTTGACACTTTCCAGTGATAGACTAAGGTTACAGCCATATCATATCCAAAAATTAGCCAATTCTATAGTCTCCCGCGAAATTTGCATACATTCAAAGTTTGAGCTCGAGTTTGATCTTTGATCTAATATAAAAAACGCGGGAGACTATAGAATTGGCTAATTTTTGGATATGTTATGCCCATAACCTAAGTCTATCACTGGAAACTTTCAAAAGTCGCGGCCCTTTCCTAAAACAGAAGTTATCGTTTTTCATTTTTTTTGTCTCTCGTTTTTGAAAATCATGTTTTCATAAAGTCTCGATTTTCTCGAAAACTATTAACTTTTCGTGGGTGGTCCGCTCACAAAAAATGATTCTATACTCCTGGTCAACAACTTGAGCTACTTCATGGGGAACGAATATGTGATTTGCATATCACGTGGTGGTCCCTACATTCAGACAGACAATTTCCCACTCTTTCTTAATTCTCATGTTATGCCATTTCACAAAACTGATTATGATCTCAGATGAAATAAACTCTCAAATACTCTATGAAACACGCAACAATAACCGTAGCAACACTTAAAAAGGAAAAGATCAGAGACCTGTACAATTGTTGAAAGATCAATCCCCTTGTTCTCCCCTCTTCAGGTATCACCAAAGTCTGTCAACTTATTCATTGCGATGTCCAAATTGATCATTATAAACCACACTTTATCACTCACAACAGCTAACAAACAGTGTAATATGCGAAATAACAACAATGAACGATGATTGATCTGTCTCAACTCTCCATCTTCTCCCCTCCTCCTCCTCCTGCCTCTCCTCCCTTCTTCCTTCTTCTTCTCTTTCCATTCGCAGTTTTCGTTCCTTCGACGGGCTTCACTCCACTCTTCTTCATCGCTTTCTTCTTGCACGACAGAGGATTCACTCCCTACAATATTATCTTTTATTTTATTTTAACCAACTGTGAACCAAAGGACCTGATATCTCATGAGATAAATGGGAACTTCTGCACAATCCTACCATTTTTTTCTATGAACCCTATTTATTGTTAAGGAAAAAATGATATGAATTGCCCGTTCCCACCTTCTTCTTCCTCTTCTTCTTCTCTGGTTCCTCTCCCAGCAATTCCTTCTTCAATTCCCTAATCGTCTCCAATTCGCCCTTCTCCGTTTCCAGCTCAGTCTTTGTGGCCTGGAACAAAGCATAATTTCCATTTCAACCCTCTTCAATCAAGTTTCACTCAGCCCCCAGTGGGACTCCCCACCCGATGTCTCGAACTGATTTGAATCAGTCAATCGAGTCACAAAAAAACTACGATCTTTCAGAATCCACGGGTAACAAAAAAACTGAGTTTCAAATTCCACCCACAACAATTCAAGTTTCACTACCTCATCATTTAGCCTTACAATCGTTCAAGATGATTTTTTACTTGCTCCGAGATGAACAACTTTTAAAAATATCTCGAATATAACGACGAAATTGGATTTCAATCATACACCCTTCAATCTTACTCTACCCAAGTATTATTGATAAAGTCTGGCCAATTCATACATAAAAAAGTTATGTCACAAAATCGCCGGAAAACTGGGTATGTTTGTGAAAAATATCTTGGAAATCGACTAATTTTATGAAAGCCGAGAGTTTTTTTTTGGGGTGTGTTTTTTTTTAATTCCAGGACAAGTTTTTCCATGTATGGTCCAATTACCTCCGACACGGGGTCGAGCAGCACCGTCTTGTACGCAATGTAGAGGATGGGAATGCCGCCGATGGCACGCAGCTTGTCTTGCAGGGTCGAATCCTGCAAGATGGGAACAAGGGTCAACTGGCTCGTTAATTCCAACCTACCTTACCCTCCTTTTTTTATTTTGGGTATCAACCGTCTTAAAATATTGATATCACATAGGAAATTGAACCCTGCAAGGGGAAAGGAGATGAGTAGATACTTAACACGGGTTTCCTGTAAGAGTGTAGCAAAAAGAGCTCTCCTTTCCACTAGGAAAAACTTTTGGTCTCCGATTTCAATGAAAGTTGGTTGGTGGGTACCCTTAGGGGTTAGGACAAGGTCCATCTATTTGGTTTGGTCAATTATCGATTTTATCGATTTTTTGGTCTCTAATCTTTAAATGTCCATAACTACCTTCATTTTCATCGCACAGCGAGCGAATTTAGCGCAATGAATTCGTCTCGGAATTCTCTACAAAACAGTAGAAGCAACACAATGTGAAAAAAGTTGATCTTTGGTCTCAAAAATCGATAAAACCTATTTTAGGACCATAAAAGTTGTTTTTTCTCGAAAATATTCTCCTGACCCAAAAGATTTTATTTTTGCAATCGATTCTACGGACCCGTTTTAGGGTAACCCTGAAAATCGTTTGCCATATCTCTGGCCTCCGGACCCCGAATTAGTACAGTGGATTCCCGGACATTTGCGGAAAAAACACATTATTCGCCATAACTCGCTTGAACGTGATCCAATCAAAAAGTCATCGAAGTGAAAAATGTAGCTCTTTCGAAGACTAAAAAGAAAGGTTTAGTACAAAAACTTCGTACAACTGACGGTTTTCGAGATATCTATCTTTGTCAACTCAAATATCATTTTCGCGATTCCTCCGCATTCATTATCTATCTTTTTTGTGTTTCCTCTTTTTGAATTCATCTTTTCACATATTTCTAAGTTGGTCCCTCACAATGCCGAGGAATCGCGAAAATGATATTTGAGTTGACAAAGATGAGAATATTCGCCTTCCACAGTAGGGTTTTAAAAACATCTCGAAAACCGTCAGTTGCACGAAGTTTTTGTACTAAACCTTTCTTTTTAGTCTTCGAAAGAGCTACATTTTTCACTTCGATGACTTTTTGATTGGATCACGTTCAAGCGAGTTATGGCGAATTAATGTGTTTTTTCCGCAAAAAATCGGCAATGTCCGGGAATCCACTGTACTAATTCGGGGTCCGGAGGCCAGAGATATGGCAAACGATTTTCAGGGTTACCCTAAAACGGGTCCGTAGAATGGATTGCAAAAATAAAATCTTTTGGGTCAGGAGAATATTTTCGAGAAAAAACAACTTTTATGGTCCTAAAATAGGTTTTATCGATTTTTTAGACCAAAGATCAACTTTTTTCACATTGTGTTGCTTCGACTGTTTTGTTGAGAATTCCGAGACGAATTCATTGCGCTAAATTCGCTCGCTGTGCGATGAAAATGAAGGTAGTTATGGACATTTAAAGATTAGAGACCAAAAAATCGATAAAATCGATAATTGACCAAACCAAGTAGATGGACCTTGTCCTAACCCCTAAGGGTACCCACCAACCAACTTTCATGGAAATCGGAGACCAAAAGTTTTTTCTTAGTGGACGGCATTCCTACACTCTTACAGGAAACCCGTGTTAAGAGATCAACGAACCCCACCCCCCCCCAGGCGCTTTCACGCAACATCCACACGAAACTCGACTAAATACCAAAAACATCCCATGCAATCTTCATTTCAGTTGTTAAAGGAATCCCGGCACTTTCGCACAACACCTATCTCTAATATCCTGCAAGTGTTAGAGCAATATAGCAAGTAATGGAAGTTTGATTTGATCTGCATGAACATCAGTTATTTTGAACCCGAAAAAGAAAATCTAACAATAAGCAAATTTTGCCCTTTCACTTCTACGCTTCGCAGTTGCATTATGAGTAGCTTTCGCCTTTCCATTTCGATAGAATTGTCATTACAATTAATCGGACAACCCCCTCCCCCCCCCCCTCCTTTAAAGAGAGTCACTTCCTGACCTGTGTGGCGAAGATGTACTTCTTCTTCTTGTCCTTCTTCGCCCTTCTCGCCAGATGGGAGATACAATCGCCCGCTCCTCTGCAATATTCTCATCTCATACACTGCGCTTCTTTTCTGTGATTATCACCTTCAACGTTAGCCCATTACCAGCTTACCGACCAAATTGAGAAGTCCTCTCTTGAAAGGTCACCCCCCCCCTTCCTCACCTTGGTGGATTGTGTGGGCAGTCCGCCACAAGCTGTGCCTTCGCCACGCAGAGGGCGCCGTAGAGCGGAGAGCCCAGCTTGGCTGCAAAAGGAGGGAGTTACTTGACAAGTTATTTAGTAACAGGGCCATGCATTTTCATTGCCAATCGACAACGAAAAATACATAGTGGACACTGCTGGGCTATACCCCCGCTTGATTATCTGAGTGCGGAGCCCCAAGAAGACATTTTCGAAAATTTGCGTAGCCTCCTCGTTGTCCGAAATGTTTTTCGAGGAGCCCCCTAACAGAAAATTTTCGAAAATTGCGGAGCCTCCGACCAACTAGCGGGACTTAGACCATCAGTGATAGTGGTCTGACACTAACATTAAAAGTAGGCTCAAAAATGGCTTTAAACCGATTTTATTGTGGATATATTGTGGTCTGACGACAAATTCCATCAAATATATAGTGGTCTGATTTCCGGCTCGGTAGTTACGAAAATGTATAAACAGGGCTGTTACTGGAAGCTACAGTGCCAGGAGAAGTGAGATGACAATGAGCCTCGGTCTCTACAAATACGAATCCCGATGAAGTTATTCTAGGTTGCATACTCGAACACGATTTACAATTAAATTGAAATGAATTGGATTATGCAATTTGATTAGAAAGGCGCACAAAGGGACAACGAATAGAGTGAAATCTCTCTTTCCCTCATCTTCACTCTCTCCGCATTCACCTCGATTTCGTCCATTCCAAGTGGTCGACTCGTCTCTCGTCTCTCGCCCTACTCGACCCTACTCGTATGTCCTTCCTTGGACGATGACGTCATCACTACTCAATCTCAGATCCTCCCCCTCCCCCTCCGATGGCCTTCTGGAACTTTAACGCGCCGATGCCAATGTTCGGATGGAACGGTGAGGTTACGGTATCTGGGGACTGTATCTCGAATATATGGGTTATTGTAGGAGCCAATCACGGTGCTGCACGCGACAGCGGAGTTGCTGCAGCAGCCGGAGGTGGACACGGCCAGCCCTCGGGCATGCAGCAGCAGCTGAGAGGCGGTCGCGGACCGGTGCCTGCAGCCCCTTCCTCCGGTGGTCCCGCTGCGGCGGCCGGTGGTCCGGCGAGAAGAAGACGGACGAGACAGGGACGACTGAGGTACGGTAGCGCAGGGGGGTTGTTCGATCGACAACTGATCATATTTCCAGATCTCCCTCGTCGTCTCCCTCACTGCCCGAGACGGATCAGACGGGCGAGACCCTTCGGCTCTCACTCGCCAATGAAATGGACGATCGATTCGCTCGTCTCCGATCTAATCAGCATCTCGCCCCAACCACCAAAAGGACCGGACCCGTTCACTTTGAGGTATAAAATAGCAAATACGAAGCCGGGGAGTATCGCAAAGTGATTATTCACGACAATATATCGTTGGAACTAGATTAGTAGTGAGCATACATGGTTTGGGAACACTTTGAGGTATACGGTAGATCGGTCTACTAACGCAAAGTGATTGTTCATTCAGGAGATTCCGTCTCTGATGGACGAGCGAGTGGCGGCGGAGCGGGCGCTCGTCGATCGATATGTGCGCATCCTCGAGACTGCCGTCAAGGAGGGCATCCCCGGTACGATAGACGGAGTACGGTAGTATAAAGTATCGCATCAATTATAGATTGATACTGTACCCTACCGTATCTATAACTCCATCATCAATTGATATTACAGAGGCTGATCTGGCTGGTGGCGAACACGAGATGCTACACGAACTGCGTCTGTGGAGAGATCGAGTGAAGCAGGAGAAACTGGATGTACGGATTACGGTAGATTGAAAAGTACTGTATCGCGTGCTACTGTAGAAGATTACACAAGATTAGAATGCTTATGCGATTCGAATACTGTAAATCAGCCCTGTTCCTTCTGTCAGAACGCTGTTCTGTATCAGACTACAGTTGCTCGGTAGTTAGAGAATACTATATCGCGTAGTACTGTAGCTACCGTATAACGTATTCGTGTCAGAACGCTGATCTGCGCGCGTATCTGCTGGCCCGTCGCGAGTCGCTCTGCGGAGTGCACGCCAATCTCACGTCTGCACTGGCCGAAGTGAAGACCGCCAAGGATATGGTATTCGGTGAGTGTTGTGGAGTGGATGAATGGGCGCTTCTCTGTTTTTGTCCCAACCTATACTCACAGAGTAGTGTAGAGTCAGAGCGGTCGTAGTCTGGGCCAAAATCGAAGAAATTCTATGCAAATTAATGAGTCGTCAATGTTGCAGCTCCTCGTTGTCCTCCCGTGCATCCGCCCGCTCGAGTGATGTCCCGTGCCCTCCATGGATGAGAAGATTGCAAGAAATTGGCGATGAGCCAAGCCCCGCCCCCTCCTTCTTCATTCCCCCTCATTTCTTGATTGTCCACAGCCTTCTCACATGTTCGATAAAGGCAATACGGATGTGTATGAGATCCGAGAAGAAGTCCACACGAAATTGGGAATTGTTGGGATACCGATGCCTAATGAAGTGATAGTGATGCCTTTGTAGTCAGCAATTTTTTTAAAAAAGCGCCAACACGTTTCAAGACATTCAACGGTTCGAAAACAAAAAAAACACTTCGAACCCCCCCCCCCTTTCCTATTTCTTTCTACCCTTCTCACTCACTCAGTTCATCCAGACAGCACTTGGTCGTGTGGATCTCCACGGGCGCCCCGAGGTACTTCGGCAGCTGCTCACTGCAATTAGATAGATTTACATTTAACAATCATATCTTCAGATCTACGACTACTGACATTTATTGATTTTTTTAGCCACAAACGCGACACTCACATTGAAAAATTCATGAAAGCGCATGCGGTTATGCTCTGGGTGAAACACGAAACTCGCAAGTATACTATAAAAAAATATAAAAACAAAGTATAATAAAAAGGTACGCCAGATTGAGTTTCTCCTTGAGTGCTGCATGAGCGTACGTTCCGTCAATGATCACTTGGTACGGAGGAGTCACGCCGAAGTTGTATCTGCAACCCATTGTTGTTAAATTAAAAACAACAATAATAATAATAACAACAACAACAACAAATCAGCGAATTCACTCACCTGTAGACGGAGAGAATCCTCGCCGCTCGCTTCAATCTCGTCTGCTTCATTTCGCCTTAGCCTTCTGGAAACCAGACACGTTCATGTTTCCTACCAATGGTCAAGAGGAGATTCATGATGAACGTGTTCACGAGAAAACTCTATCACTCTACCATACAAATTAGTGACGGTTGTGACTTGGAAATAGGCGTTTCGTAAGGAGAAACCACGAAAATTTAGACCTTTGCTACCAGTTTTCAAGGGTCTTTCGATAAGTGGGATAGGCTTCAGATTTGTCACAACGGATATAAATTGATAAATAGATTCCTACCGTACTCCCCCACCCCTCCCGTACCTGTTTCTGGACACACTCGAAAAGTTTGTCGAACTCCTTTCCGCACGCGCCTTGCTTGATCGATTCCGCCTGTTGTGACACGCAGTTACCGTACACGAGAGCCTGTAATGATTCTTCCGCTTAAGATCCGGCACCATACCTGATTGTGAGTACTTTTGAACTTAAGTATGCGGACACCAGTAGAAAAAAAAATAGATAATTTTAAATTCTCTGAGGATTTTTTTTGCAAAATATGACGGTTTTTGTGATAAATAGGCTACCCGTAGAAAAAAATCCTAGTTACTTACGGCTACCCGTCAGGGATCAATTACCTAGGTAAAACAATTGTTTATGGCTGGTACGTTTTTCAGTTCAATGGCGAAAAGACAGATACGTTTTGACAAAATCTCAAATTTTCACCATTTTTACCCCTACCTTTCCGAGTCGGCTCGCCTCCGGCGGGCACGTTTTATGTGCAAAATCAGAAAAGGCGGGTACGGTAAGTTAAAATTAACGTACTTGTTGACCCCTGCTACCCGTTCTTATAGCTAGCAAAAATTCAAAGTACATACTTGACACAGGTATGTCCGGCACACTTTGGTTACATTAGAGATTCATTCGCCCTTCATGCAATTACAGATCATTTAACTACCTAATAACCGCCCTTTTTAGAGAGATAATCTGGTCATTCTTAATCGATGAATTCACCGATCGAAACAAGATTCAATTTTATATAGTCTCCACCGTGAATCACAAACCTCGGGTGCACACGCAGCTAGATACGTCGTATACTTCAGAATCCGACGCTCATTCGGCATCGAGCGAATGCGAGGACACTCAAGCCAATCGATAACTCACTTTTCCTACCGTAATCACAGATATCTTCTCAGCGTTGCAACGCCTTGTCTATTCTCAGGACCACTCCGAATATGAATAAGCTTATCTCAACATATAAACGTATCAACAATCGGCTGAGGTAGGCTCTACAATACTGTATTTGTAACAATACTTTGTGAAATATGTATCTCAATCTGTGTGGAATGTGTTTCAAATGGCTACAAATTAGTGGGGACTCGTCTAAACGTAATGAGGATGAGATACTATACAATCGATAAGTGTGGGCTACCGTAATCCAGAGGGAGGTAAGTAGTCGATAAAGGGAGTACTACCGTAATCCAGAGGGAAGTAATCGCTGCGGGACCCTAGAGGGAGGGCGCATTGAATGCATGAATGGCGAATCGATGGACATCAGAGGAACAGAGGGAATTCTCGAGAGGAGAATCGATTCCCAATCGGGAAAGGGTAGAGAAGGAGGAGGAGAGGGACGAGAGCTGATTGGCCAGAGGACCGGCCGAGATTGACTGAAAGAGCACTATCAATTTTAACAAAATTCGAAATTATGTCTGTTATGCACGCGCCCGCCTACGAGATTCATTAGCCCATCCCCTCCCCCCACTTCAATTCCCCTTCATAAACTGACCCTGGTGCTCGCTGACAGGAAGAACTGGACCAGCCTCCCATTCGTCTCTCTGCACTGATCGCCGTCGAGGAGGAGAATGAGACGACGGAGGAGCAGGGTGACCGAGTCACGAGAGGTGTCCTCCTGCAGACATAAAGGAATGGAACTCACGATCACCGGGATGCATTTCATCATCAATCCATAAGGCATCCTGATTTCAATCTCCGGGTGATGACCAAACCATATCCGAATATACATCCCTACACGAGGTATGCATGAAACTACGATTCTGGTGGGGATTGAGTAGATAGAACACATTGAGCAATTCAGTCCACAGTATCGCCCCTACCGTACCTTGTCGATGGGCGCGACGTATGCCGATAGGGAGCTCGTCTCGGCGGCCACTTTGGCCGAGAGTGAGTTGAGGAGGGCGAGGACCTCATCCGAATCACGCGTCTCGTCCAGGCGAACCTCTGAACAGAGCGATTTCATACATTTTCGTAACTACCGGGCCGGTTATCAGTCCACTATATATTCAATACGATCTGTCGTCAGACCACAACATATCCACTATAAGAATCAGTTGTTAGCCTATTTTCCTCTGCTTGTGTCAGACCACCATATTATTTTGGTTCCCGGGTAGCAATTAAAATGTATGAGTCATTTATTGATTGGGTAAGTAATGAAGGAGTGCACGGTAAACGACGAACAACACCACGGTGCACTTTCCAATTTGCCGTGATTCTCTGTCTACCTTGTAGCTCCCTCTTGACCACATCGTCCACTACTTGCGCGAGCTCGAGCACACCCGTCTGTGTGAAGAATTCGATGGAACGAAGGAACACCTGCGATTCCAATCGTTATTCAGATCGTACTTGTGCGACCACAAACACAAGAACCCTCCCATTCAAGAATGAGGGTGAAACACCAATCCACGTTCAACAATTTTCAAGCCCGGATCAGTCCGCATCATTTATTGATCTACGCATTTCAAACCGGTAGACCATCCTTTCTCTCAACCTCTCTCCCGGTCTCAACCCAATCGACCCACCTGTCTCGCCGTGTCATTCCTTCTCTTCTCGTCCGCACTCATCTCTCCCTTTCCTCCTCCGATGAGTGCACTCATGCTGGCCGGAGCCCACGACCACCTCAACACAGTCACCATTACTTTTATATTCGAGCCATCCAGTAATTACTAGCCCGCAGCATTCATGTTTCACAACCACTCCAAAATTAGTGATTCCTACCCAATTGTAATACACAACTGGTTGTGTTTTTCCTACAACTACACAATTTTATAATTTCCTTGCTTTTTCAACAAATGAATATTCATCCAGTTGCTGAATTCCAGCACAACCGATGCTTCACGCCGTCATGGTCAAAACTAAGAGATTTACAGCAGTTTACTTTATTATTAATACTAATAAATTAATCCGGGTTTAATACTAATAAATTAATCCCGTACTGACCATCCATTATTCTTGGTTGCTCCACTTGTAATCGTGACGATATCTGCAGCCAGAATGGAGATCTGTGCCTTGAGAGTGAGAGTGAGCAGGGAGAGAGCATGGGCCACCGCTACAAGACGGCCCATCACTGTTATCTGAAAAAAAAGATCATCATGGTTTTTAAAAACATGGCCAGAGCTACCTAATGCAGGTTTCCTTGTGTAAATAATAATCAAATCCTTCGAGTTACATGATAATTATTTAGACAAGGCGTGAAAAATGCTAGCTTCGGAAAATGATATCCCAAAAGGGGGTAGTTTTGAATCAATTACGTCAAACCTCAAAATTAAGGCTGGTTAATAATCACAATAGTAACTTGTGACCATACGATCCTTGATATAAACGCATGTTATTTGTTGTCCAAATCAAGCAAGGGGTAAGATAAACCAGACTCTTCACTGACTTTCAGTTCATTCCACAATTCGATCTTCCTCTCTGTGCTTAGATTTCCCTCCTGTAGCTGTCGAGTGAGCGACTCGACGTTGAAACGAGTCTGGATCATTCGGAAGATCGACGGCGCCAATTCACTGCAATTTTGAGTCCATTTTGGAACATCTTAGCTAAACCCCGCCCGTAGTCATACATAGTCTCATGGAAAACAACAACGGTGTTCGAAAAGTATGTCAAAACTGACATGAGGTGCCCGACGAGGTCGGGAAAAAATTAGGTGAGGTGCCCGAAATAGTACCCGAAAAGTTGAATTTCAAGTGCTCTAGTATCTCTCCGTTGCGAAAACTACCGTAATCAAAACCTTTTAATTTTTCGTTGGCGCTAAAATTGCACATGTCAAGTGAGTCGAGGTGCCTTTCTCAGCCATTTCTTGACTATATGGTTAATTTTTTTTCAAAAAAAAAGTAGAGACTGCCAGACGTTCGATTCAATCTGCCGCATGGTATAAAATTCAAAAATAAATTAACTACGTACATTCAAAGTTTCACAAAAATTGGTCATGTCAGATCACATGTCAAAATCGATACAAGCCAATATAACGAATGTTGCATATGATCCGATATGATCCGATAGGTTTTAGATGAACGTATTCATTATTACACAATGCTAGTAAAGTATATAGGCGGCCAAAATTATTTTCAATTTTTTTTAGGGTCGAGGTGCCCGAAAAAATAGGTCGAGGTGCCCGAAAAACAGGTCGAGGTGCCCGACGGCAAAATGCTTTTGACATGCCTTTTCGAACACTGAACAACAAGTTAGCAAGTTTTTCACCATCTTTGGCATTCTCTGGCCATTAAAAATCCTGTTTGTGGATCATTCAACACTCCAAAAGACTAGAGCAGCACTCTATGTTTGAAAATAACATGTCTAACCGTATGCTCTCATCGCAAGCCGACTGATTTGCATCGAAGACGTAGTGACGACGAGCCTACAAGGAAAATAATTGATTTTTTGATTCGCCACGTTATCTTATAAGATCGACCCAAGCTTTCTCAGTACGGACATTTGTGTTTCACTGGGACTCAAAAGCTGTTCATTCCTCGAGTATAACTAACCTGCAGACCACTTTCCTCCTGTGGACTCTCTACCCTCTTCTGATTCATGTTCATTGAGAGGGCTACTGCTCCTCCAATAATCGCCCCTCCGGCGATAATCTTTCCCTTGTGCCGTTTAGCCAGCTCCCACCACGACATTCTAGAGTGTTATTCGTCAAATTGCAAGCAAAAGATAATGACTTCAAATTAGATATTGTGTACCGTTGATAACGTGTATGTGAAAGATCGCGTCAATGTAAAACATTTAATTTATTAACAAAATAGGATTCTCGCGAACTTATCTCAATCCGAGCGACGGGATTTAGCTAACAAATTGATTACAGATGAGAATTATGTTGACAGAAGATCTAATCCAGAGAACAAAAAAATCGGGAAAGTTGTTTAGATACGTCACATTGACACCAGGGTGATTACAGAAAAGGAGGGATGGAGAGTTGTGTACTCAGCAGCACACTACAAAGTTCACTATTGCGGAACAGTTTAACATTATCGGCAATGTTTAGGGAGCGGGCGCGGGGGAAGGAGCCATATCGACGGCCGCGATGGACAGCTTAGCCTTGATGGAAGAACTGGTCTTGTGCTGGCACGAGTCATGGTCCTGAAAGTGATAAGATAAGAATAAAACAAATCTCGGCTTAACAGTTCTTTGTATCTTATCTTCGAAATTTCGAATAACGTTGAGATTACACGAGTGATTGGAATATCCCCGTTCAAGCCCCGAAAAATATGACTACTGACCTCGTATCTCAGAACGTCGAAAATGGGCTTGTTGACTTTCTCCGAGACGGGGGCAGTAACGAGCTTTTGCTTGATGATATTTCTGAAATGAACTACCATTACAGCCAAGTGGGTGCATCAACAAACCCGATTCGCATGTTGGCAGCTTCGTTCGAGTGGTCGCGAGTCCACACGGAGATCTTGCTGCCCTTGGCACGGACATTAGCGACGAGGCCGCAGATCTGATCCTGCAAACACCACTTTTAAATAAATAAGCGTGAATAAAATATTTTAAAACGTCATAAACGCAAATAAACTGACCATATCCTCTCCGAACTGCTCACCAACGATGGCGATGAGAATCTCGAGCCAGATGATGTCCATCACCTCAGCGGTGCGTCCCTTATCAATCTGAAGCAGCCAGTTCAGATAGAAAACGACTAATCGACGTACATTGATGAGCCAACGACCGCCATGGGCGTTCTCGGGCACCTCCCACATTGGGTCGATTCCCTGCTTGAACACATTGTAATCGCAAGTAACATTCAGCTGGCTGGGCGTCTTGATGTTATTGTACAGTCTGCAAATTAAATATTAGCAAATGCGATTGAAAGAACCAATGGAAGGGGCGACTTACGCCCAGAAATCCTCGACGGTGTTGAAGGTGCAGATTTTTTTGAGACGGTCCTCCCAGTTCATGCTTCTGTTGTCGTTCAGGTACCAATAGGTCCATGATTGTCTCAGCATGTGCCTCTTCTGCAATAAATAAATATAAAACCGAAAAAAATAATTCTTTTCGAAATTTAAATATACTTACAGGGATAATTGCGGGAGGAATGGACTCGGTGTGGCCATTCTCCTGTTGGGTGTTAGCGACGTCGGTGGCAGCCATCTTAGATGGAAATTACGTTAAAAATGCACAAACTATTAACAAAAATCACGAAAAACAAAGAAAATGCGGGAAATTAGAAAAAGTCATGCCAAAACCGTGACTGACGGTCTCTTGTACGGAAAATTCTGAATCGTCAAATCGTTTGACTATTTTTCTTACAGTAATATTTGAATTTCAGTCTGCGATAGCAGGAGATGAGAATTGCTACCGTATCCATATTTTGACTTGTTTTTCGTTGTGCATCGTTGTAGTCATCGTATCGCGTCGCTACTGTTTTTAATCTTTAGTTTTTATCTCTGAATTAATTACCAATCCTCAGGCGATGTTCCGAAACCAGTACGATTCGGATGTCACTGTCTGGAGTCCTCAGGTAAGCCGATCTTTCGAAGCAACTTCTTGAGATTGTCATCTTTTCGACAGATTGAACGATCTTTTGATTCAAATTTTTGATTGTTTAGGGCCGTCTTCATCAAGTGGACTATGCAGTCGAGGCGATGAAGCAGGGATCGGCCACGGTCGGAATCCGGTCCAACACCCACGCTGTTCTCGTCGCTCTCAAGGTTCGTTTCGCAAACTTCTCGAGCATTATTCACTCTTCGATTCCTTCCTACAATTTCTAGTTATTTTGTACGGCTTATTTGTTCATTTCAACACGATGAGGTTCTGAATACCTAGTATCTAGGCTTCCTAGACGTAAATCAAACTCTTTCAGCGTGCCGCTAACGAGCTGTGCTCCCATCAGAAGAAGATCTACGAGCTCGACACGCACTGCGGCGTCTCCATCGCTGGTTAGTTTCCGGGTGGGCTAATTGTCATCAGGGATGTGCGAAAATTTCCCGCACTCCTAATGTTGTAATACTCTCTCGCCGGTCAGCCGGTTTTTGCTAAGCTATTGTCATCACTCGAGTTGATGCGCAGGTCTTCTCTCGGATGGTCGCATTCTCGCTCGCAACCTGCAGACGGAGTGCGCGAGCTGGAGATGGGACTACAAACAGCCCGTGCCCGTCGCCGTCCTCAACGAGAGAATGCAGCTGAGTCAGTCAATATTTCGATAGAATTATCGACCATGAAACTAGTATCTAGTTGTTTGAAGCACTGTTTAGTGAGTATTTTATTGGTTGGTTGCAGAGCTGCAAGCGAACACACAGTACTACGGCCGTCGCCCGTTCGGAGTCGGACTCATCATCGCAGGCTACGACGTGAGTCTTTCTCTTCTTTTGATTCTATTAGGCTCATAGGTGTCCACGCCGCCGGCGACCTACTTTTGACCATGTATGGTGTTCATGTAAAGTAAAAAGTAGGTCGCCGGGACTGCTGGAGAGGTATGATTAGACTAAATGAATGGTATATGTTGCAGAAGGACGGAGCACACATCGTTCGGACGGATCCATCGGCAGAGGTGGCGGAGATGCACGCGACATCCATCGGCGCCCGTTCCCAGTCTGCAAGGACCTACCTCGAGAGAAATCTGGACAAGTTCGCGCACTGTAAGTACATCCAGCATCGTATCGCTCCATTACCCTTTAAAAACTACCTAAATTACCAAATTAAACTATTTTTTCGCTTTTTTCTAAGAAGTTCTAACTGGTTTCCGGATTTCGAAGGTTCCTTTTTTTCACCCGGAGAGTTTATGTTTCAAATGGACGATGATTGTAGCGTCGCCGGATGAGCTGATCGCCCACGCACTTCTCTCCCTGAGAGACACTCTCCCTGCTGAAGATAATCTGTCTGCCAAGGTGAGATACGGGAGGAAAAGGAACAACGGAGAGTAATTGGTTTCCTGGTAGATTCTCCTACCTGCTCTCACTCGTTGCCCATGTGAATAGAGGCTTTTCCAACTCAATGCCTCGCATTGTTTTGGGTGTCCCATCCACTTCCTACTTTCCACCTGGATAAACGCTGAACGAAAATGCTGAACGCGAATAATACAGTAAGGAGAGAAGAGTTGACTTTTGACGAGTTTCATAGGTATTTTCGTAAATTTAACCGGGATTTTTAAAAAAATTATCCTATTTCTTGTGAATGATAATGAGAGATAAATGTGGATTGCAGAACACGACGATTGCCGTCGTCGGCAAGGGAACGCCATTCAAGATTATGGAGAATGATGAAGTGAGCGGAATCGGAATAGGGGACTGGTGATACTTCGTTTCATGAGTACTATGAGTTGGACGACCCCATAGAGAGAATGTGGAGAAGTAGATGAAGAGCGAAAGACCTTCATCTACTTATCTACTCATTACTCATATTATGAGTTCCTGTGCTCTCTATTTGCTGATATTATCGAAATAGATTATGGAAGTGCAGCCCTGTCTTGTCTAAGCCTTGTTTCTAATTCCAAGGAACCCCTTCTTTCGGTCATCCCTTCTTTACGTGGAAACGTTGATACTGTGTTTCATGGCTGCTAGTTCACTGGTATTTTCGAGATGGGTTTTTTTTCCAAATGCTATATTTTCAATATGCTTGTCAATTGAGGTGGCGCCTCATCTGGCAGCGATCGCGGGCGTCGCTCGCACGACGGCAGTGGCTGGTGGAGGAGCAGGAGGCGCCCCTCCCCCTCCCCCCGCCCCTCAGGGAGGAGCAGCCGCTCCGGCTGCACCCGCAGCACCTGCTGCACCTGCTGCAGATGATGTGAGTCATCCCATTTGTTGATTGGTATGAGAATCGCCGAGTGACTTGGCTAGAATGGAATTTTTTCCTACATTTATAATTTATCTGTAGGTAGGCAAATAGCGGAAGTTTTTTTTCCATCGTTTAGTGCATCAGCAGTCGTGAGGTCGCTCTGCCCATGTCTCCGATATGCACACTTTTGCACGTTTGAAAAAGCGGGGGTTGCTTAGAAATGGATGGAATGAGATGCGAGGCATAGGCGATGGAATGGGCGATTCTGCTCCCGTGTTGGTCAGCAGTCTGTAGGAGAGAAGTCATTGGACTCTCACATTTCGTCATGTTCTATCGCTTCTCAGTCTGGCTAGAGATGATGCAAAAAAGGAGACGACCCCATAGAGAAGTAGATGAGGAGCTAAAGATTATGCGCAATGATAGCGAAATTGATTAGTGCTTACTTGCCTCTCAACTACACTGAGTCATGTGTTTTGTGTGCACGCGTAGGATTGATGAAGAAATTCGCCCTGTGCGTCTCAAACTGAGTAATACAATTTTCTGAATAGGGAAAAGCTTCCCAACTGTCGAAGGAACCTTTCCTCGACGAGTAAACTAGTTGAATTCGAGTTGTTCGTATCGTCAAAATTCTGATTCTGATTGCAGAATCGTATGGAGGAGTGAGTGGATGACGAAGAGAGAAGCCCTATCGACTACCGTAATCGGCTACCGTAACCTCCGTCTCTACGATCGATATTCCCTGTCGTTTTTGTATTCCTAAATTATTACATTTGACCACCTCGGTTTTGATTGTATTAAATGACCTTATCGAGTAAATAAAGGAAGTATCTGTACGGGGGAGTATTGACATGAAGAGGGAACACAAGAGGGAGGGTCGAGTCTATGCATTTCACAGGGGAGAAAATGGGAGGAAGGGAAGGGAGAGATAGTCATCCGGATGCAGCAGTTCTGTATGGGAGAAGTTGATGGATCCCTTCTCCCACCTTGTCACCCCATTCTTCATCTATGACCTCGTCCCATGCAGAACCCCTCTACTCTTCCTTCCAAATGTCGCCCCTCTTCTCGTATCCCCTTTCTTCCCTTCCAATTGGAATCTGAGAAGTACTTTGTGTCTCTTTTACTGAACAATTGAAAAGGGGAAAAGGAAGGAAAAGGGGGGTAAGGTACCCTTCAACCTTCTTATCCCTCCCTTCTTTCTAGACTGATCTACCTAGAGAGAAGCGGTCTTCTCTAATCCCCCCCTCTCCCTTAGCCCCTCCCTCCATCACCTCTACTCCTCGTCGACTATTCAGAGTATCTCCCCCCCTCCACTCTCTATCCCCCTCTACTCCATTCTTTTTCTCCCCTCCTCTACTGTCGCTTCGAAGTATTCATCATCGTCGTCTATCATTACGATGAAATTACTACTTTTATGCGTGCGCGCGACGCGACGTGCGACTTCTGGGGTTATCGATACATCTTTCTTCAGTTCGAAAAGTGTTTATTTCTGAATCAGGGATACGAAGAATTCGTCTCTTCAATCCTCGTACTCTGGTGACATAGGGAATGAAGAGATTAATTCTTCAATCTGATAGCCCTATCCTCTCCTCCTCTGAATCGCACCCCGTTCCGTCGACCAATCTCTGAAACCCAGTTCATTGGTCTCTCATCTTTTCTTTGAAGAAGATTTTTTCCAAAAGAAATTTCCGAAAAGGGTCGACGAACCCTCGGACCTCGTGCGTTTCTCTCCTTTTCGCCCCAATGTCCTCCCAAATTAGTCGTGATTCGGTTGATCTATCAGAAGAGTAGGGAGCAACGTCAGTCTTCACACTCTTTCCTAATTATAGATAACATTCACGTCGGTAACATTCAGTGTGCTTTCTCAACATGAAATGTATCCCCTTCGACAATAATGTTCCCGTGTCGTCTCCGATTGATTCTCCCCCTTTTCTCCCCACATAACCCCGAAGATATTTCCGTCTCATCTCAATTCACAAACGTCATCAGATCGGAATGTTATTCGTGCAACTTGTTCCTCGTTCGCTCATAAAATTCATTCGTCGTCTCAGATATGTTTAGGAACTCACTTTTAGGAACCATCAAAAACTGATATTGGAATCTAGGCAACTCATGCTTTGAAACGTAAAAAACAATTCGAAAAAATTGGTTCCGAGATAGGTTCCGAAATGTCACTTTTCGAGGGTTCCATTACGCGAGTTTCTGAACGTCTGCGAAAAACGCCAATTGAGAATCGTCACCGGTCACCGCCCCGCTCGATGGAGAGTCTCCACCATGTACTGGCTACCGCCTAGTCCGGCCGCATTTCCAGGTATCGGGAGGGGGCAATTGGGAATGTTCACGACTACACTCCGGAACTCTGCACGCCGGAAACCAGTTGTCGTATTCTAAAGCGTTTAGCGAGATAAGTGATGTGCTCTAACTACATTCTTCTAGATACAATCTCGCGTCGCCTGGCAACATTACATAGATCAATAGTACTATGTATCTAGAAACAGCTCTCCTACCGTACTTACAGAGTCAAATAAGTCAAATTTTGGAGATTTTTATGCGTGAATCAAAGTTTTCTCTCCCTTTCAAAAATCGTTCGTAAGATTGGAGAAACACAACAGCTCTTCTGAGGAAGTAGATACAGTTCCAGCTGGATACAGTAACCCCCATTTGCAGTCTCCACTTCCCCTCCCTCTCTCCTCCCCCTGCTCGTGCTCCTCCTTCGATGGCCCTCCGCGATCATGGCCAATCGATCCGAGCCAATTCCCATCTACATGGACGAGATGTTGCGTGCGGGAAGGGCAGTGTACGACAAGCAAAGTCCGCCCGTCCAGGAGTTGGGTACGTTCAAATAGTATTCATATCCATCACAATGGCCTTTTTTTGCTGAAATAGATATGTTAGAAAGTCAAGCATTGCGCACCTAGAAAATAGTCCGCCCGTCCAGGAGCTGGGTCAGTTCGAAGAGTAATATTATTCAACAAATTGATATTTTGGAGCATTTTGCGTAAAAAGACTCCACCCGTCCAGGAGTTGGGCGAACTGAGATTTGCGGTCATGTGAAAGGAATAACCACTGGAAAAGTCAGTTCCGATATTATCAATATTCAAATGGGATGATTCTTAGAAAAAATACTCTTCTTCTTGTCTCGATAGCTTCGAAATCAAACACTAGAAATGCGCTGAGTTCGATGAGTTGGAAGCGAGGAATATTGGACACTTCTGATTTATTGAATGACCGCCTTCACCAGGCCATTCTTTTCATGCACACGTGCTCTTTGAGCCCTTCCAAGATGCTAGTCTCAAGACAAAAACGGCACTGCTGTCAACTATATTTACATCCACGGGCATTTACGAAAACTTGCAAGAACAGGAAGTTACAGGGAAATACAGTCGTTGAATTCTATGTAGAGAGTTTGACAATAAGTGATGTGTGCTACCTGTATTCTACAACATTTTTGCGTTGTCTGGCAGCATTTATTAGTTCGAGAAAAATTATTAAAAAAAGAGGGAAGCTACAGTGGGATGTTCTCAGTAGAACCGGATAGGATAGCCTTAGGAATAGTCGATTCTAGACGTAAAACGCTCCCTCATGAAAAAAAAGATTTCCCATTGCAGAGGATGGTACCTATGATGCTAGTAAGTGAGGAGTGCCAATTCAGTTGCCTTTCTTTCTCTGTCTTTCCTCATGTCTGTCTCTCTTTATTTCGCCTGCTCTCTCATGTACTCTGACTGTCAAGAGAGTTCTTCGAGAGCACTCAGATTCTTTCGTTCTTTGCCCTCTTTCCGACCTTCGGTTCGCGCTTTCCGCTCATAAGTTCTCGCTCTAGCGAACTCTCCTCGTTTAGCATGTTCTCTAGCACTGTCTGACCGGTTAGAGAGCACGTGAAGTGAAGAGAGTAATTCTCTCTATTTAGCGTGCTCTCTCGTCTGTTAGATAATGTTAGAGAGCATGCGAAATGGAGAGAGCACGGATCATTACTCCGGATCTCCGTTCTCGAGTGACGCTGAGTAGCAATCTGCGAGCGTGTCTGGGAGAAGCGCTCTCTCCATTCACCACACTCTCTCGCCGGTTAGAGCAGGCGAGAGAGCGTGAGGAAAGGGGAGAGTCAGATAAAGGCGGAGTAAATGGCCTCCTTTCCAGACTCACCGACGAAGGTGAAACTGGCAATGTACATTGAGGGAATGTCGTCATTCAGAACGCAGACAATGGTCAGTTTTGAGAAGAAATTGAGGGTTATCGTCTCTTCATTTTACCTACTCTCTCGCCTCTCTCATGCTTCCTCATCAGTAAAAGTTGATGTGGAAGGGGGCGTGAAGGGGCAGATTTTTCATATTGACAGGCCTAATCATTAGCAAATGACTTGTGAACTATCATGAAGATGTTTTTGCGAAGGAAAGCAGAGTGAAGAGAAAAACGTATGAAATCTTCTTCCTCGTACCTATTCTATCCATAAGTTCATCTTAGTTCCTCTACGAGAGATTCCGAAAATTTATGACCCGTGAAAATTATAGGCTGATATGAGCCAGAAGAATTGACTTCGAGACAACTTCCTTATAGCTAAAAAGAGTCTGATTCAATCTCAAATTTCAAGTCAAAATAAAGCCGGGAGTCCCAAAATCCATGTGATATTTTGTCCTTAACGTAGGCGTTTCTTCTTCAGGATTTTCAATTGGACGTTTACTTCCAACAATTCTGGAAGGACCCGCGATTGGCGCACAATGAATCGAGGTTAGTCAAAAAAGGAGCTGGATGTCTCTCTTCATTCCCATGTTCTCTCGCTTTTCACGCCAGCAAGAGAGTAGGTGGAATGAAGAGACGGCTTCTTCATGCTCACTCTTCATTTGACGTTTTCTCTCGCCGGTCGGAAAATTGATGTGGAGAAACATGCCAATTATCGTCGTAGTCACGTTGACGGTGTTCGATGTTTGGGCGCGAATTGACAAAGTAGTAAACGGCGGCTCCGGATGTGGTGTAGTGGGTGGGTACTGACGCCCTTCCGGGGAATGAGACACCTCGACCAAGTTCGCGTGTGAGGGCGGAAACCGGATAGGGGTGAAACGAAAAAACAAAGTGTTGTTGGTCTCGCCGCGAAATGAAAAAAAATCGCTTTCCAGGAGGGTTCTGGTGCGAGATAAATCGATTCTGAACATGATGTGGCATCCGGATGTGTACTTTGCCAACGCACGCATCGCCGAGTTTCATACGGTAGGTTATCGTATTCAGCTACCGTATGCAAACAACAACAACAACACAAACAACAACAACCCACATATAAAAACAACAATAATCCACCGTACCGCAGGTGACCCAACCCAACTTCCTCGTTTGGATCGAATCGGATGGGTCGATCCTGTACGACACTCGAATCTCACTCGTCGTCCTGTGCACACTCAACCTCGAAAAATGGCCGTTGGACTCGCAGCGATGCAATCTGAGGATACTATCGTGTACGTTTTGATCATTGATCTTTCCTGGTCGCACCGGAAATATATATCTTGAGTCAAAGCTTCATGAAGCAATTCCGTGCCACGGTGTACCGGTATCGGATTATTATCTTCCCATCCTACTACATTCCAATCCGTACCGTGTCCATTCCCGGCTACAGTATCCCATCCTACAGCAGTCATTTCCAAATTACAGTAACCCCTCTTCCAGACGCGTACGACACGGATCAGTTGGAGATCGAATGGATGGCCAGTGACCCCATCACGAGAAACAGTGGAATCGGAATGAGCGACATGCACATTATCGATCTCTATCCGGGATTGTGCGATGGAAACTACAGTACCGGTGAGGATACGGTCAAAAAATGAAATCTGCAGAACTGGTTGGATACGGTAGTCAAATATAACGAGTGTTGAGTGAAAGCTTGGCAAACGTGACCAAAGTAACGACTAAAACGTGCATTTTGTATGGGAAAGTGGATGGATTCTAAAGTGAAAAAGGAGAATGTTGTTCGCTTCTACAACAAATACACGAGTTCGAATCCTCTTCCTACTCTATTTGTCTTGAGATCCAGAGAAAGAGAGGATGGGTGTGGATTCACTCTGCCCAATCCCCAACCCAATCTAGATAGGGGAGAATTGACCAGGTCTGGAAGAAGATGGAAGGAAGAAAGGACTTAGAAAAGGACACGAATCTCTAGTTTCGAACGTTCATTGACAATCGAATACGAAGAGGCACGATAAGAAGAGCCCTCTAAGAAAAAGCGTATCGAGGTTAATGTCGAGAGTCGTGGGAAAGGAGAGAGATATTTACGAAGGTGTTTTTTTCTGGAACATTCGTAGAAGCTGTCTGGGAGATATTTCCAACGTTCGAATTAGTATTTGAACGTACCTCTCCATCCTCTGCAGGAAACTCGATCCGTAAAGTGAAGTGGATTTGACCAGTCACGAGGCATTTTGATGGGGCTTTGAAAAGGGGTATCGACGCTAAAACGCCTTCTGGAAAGCAGTGAGAGACCCGGTTCGGTATCGGTATTACAGCCTTCCCTCACGCCAAACGCTCTGATATTGCTATTGGCCACGAATTAGTATACAATTAGGTGAGTTATTAGGTGGCCTATTAGGTGAGCAATACCAGAGCGTGTTCTATCTTGCGGTATCAAATAATACGCGAAACTGATTGTGAGAGAAAGACTGCGGGGAAGGACGATCTGAGGCGATGTCGGATCTTCATCGATTTATTCCAGGCACGTGGAGTTGTGTGACAGCGGAATTTCACGTGAAAAGGGAGATAACTCATCATGTAATGCAGTCTTACGTGCCGACCACACTCATTGTCGTCATATCGTGGTCTGTTTCCTTTTTTATGGGCTATAGTAAAAAAAACTTTCGGAACGATTGCTGTATCAATGATACATGATACAAAATTTTGAAAAAAAACAACACCGTACTCAAAAGCTCGAAGTGCACATTTCTTACAGAGGGTTGTTCAAATGAAAAATTCATCTTACCATTGCCCGGTCCTTTCCGAAAATGACATTGTTCAATGAGCTCTCTTAGGTTCTCGTTCTGGCTGGACGTAGAAGCAGTGCCCGCTCGTGTCTCCCTTGCCATCACCACTCTCCTCACCCTCTCCACACAGTCATCAGCAGCGAGAATGGCACTACCGGAGGTAAGAAGGGAACAGAGCGAGTAGAGTTCGTCTGGTGTCTCACAAGTTGGAATCTCAAGCTTGATGGCAAATTGTGGAAGCCAAAAGTGATTGATTCCAACTTGCTTGAGGACACCAGAGTCGGTAATGCGACAGGTCTCTTCAAATCGCGAGCTATCGCAAATCGCGAGCTATCGTACATCGCTCCCATTACCGAACAAACGGCCTTTTCTACCTTTTCGGCCTTTTTTTCCTTTTCGCGAATTCGCGCTTAATATTCTTGTTTTATGTTTCATATTTTTTGTCCACCCCGATAACTGGACGAATACAAAAATTGGCCGGTGAAATATTATTTTAAATGGGTGAAAAATTACAGCCACAGTACTGAAAAAGAACAAAAAATTTGTGATGACGTGGAGATTACGGTAGAGCCGTATTTTCATTGAAAATGGAGGCAACGGCTCTCATTTTTCACCTATTTAAAATAATATTTCACCGGCCAATTTTTGTATTCGTCCAGTTATCGGGGTGAACAAAAAATATGAGACATAAAACAAGAATATTAAGCGCGAATTCGCGAAAAGGAAAAAAAGGCCGAAAAGGTAGAATAGGCCGTTTGTTCGGTAATGGGAGCGATGTACGATATAGCATCTATAGACGATTATCTGCAATTAGAATTTCCATTGGTTCAGAGCTTTTCAAGCGCATAACACGCCTCTCACCTAAGAATCGACTCGAAGTATCAGATTCTTGTCAGCGAGTAATTTTTCGATGCCGGGTTTTCAACGGTTTTGGGTCCTCCTAGACCCTTCTAGCAACCCTCTAAAAGGAATAGTGTCAAACTTCATTCCCGGCCGAGCTGCAGCTCCGGCCAGCTGCAGCCTTCCAACTTTGGTCAAATTTTTCTACCCTTCAACGATGTCCTAGAAAAACGTTTTCTTCTTGAGGTATGGCTATTTTTCGATGCTCTATCGACCTGAACTGGTCGCGTATCGATATTTCTTATTTTAAGACTGTTTTGCGTTTTTGAGAAATAATGAAAAAACTGCCTCAAAACCCACGATTTTTATTGTTCACATTTGTAGAGCTCGTCAAGAGCTTTCGAATGATAGGTCTGCGCTCGCATACCGAGTGGACTGGCTATGGGAACATGCCCAAAAACCGTCTTTACAACTTTTTTATGAGTTTTCAACAGTTTCACGCCGCTTCATTCGCTGAAATTGATGGTAAATAATAGGTCGCCGGGTCATTCCCCGCGAAAGAGCGGAATGAAGCGGCGTGAAACTGTTGAAAACTGATCAAAAAAGTTGTAAAGACTGTTTTTGGGCATGTTCCCATAGCCAGTCCACTCGGTATGCGAGCGCAGACCTATCATTCGAAAGCTCTTGACGAGCTCTACAAATGTGAACAATAAAAATCGTGGGTTTTGAGGCAGTTTTTTCAATATTTCTCAAAAACGCAAAACAGTCTTAAAATAAGAAATATCGATACGCGACCAGTTCAGGTCGATAGAGCATCGAAAAATAGCCATACCTCAAGAAGAAAACGTTTTTCTAGGACATCGTTGAAGGGTAGAAAAATTTGACCAAAGTTGGAAGGCTGCAGCTGGCCGGAGCTGCAGCTCGGCCGGGAATGAAGTTTGACACTATTCCTTTTAGAGGGTTGCTAGAAGGGACTAGGAGGACCCAAAACCGTTGAAAACCCGGCATCGAAAAATTACTCGCTGACAGTTTCAGGCCGAATCTTAGGTGAGAGGCGTGATAATCTTGTAGCCGAAAAAGATTTTTTGCTGACGTAACAAATTTACTCTTTCATCACTCGATTCGAAGAAATCAGAGCCGGAGTTTGGGTGCAAGCGACTCATCTAAAATGCAGAAATGGAAGTGGAGGCTCATCCTCTGAACCTCTTGAAATAAATGAAAGTGTGAGAGACTCGAGAGAAGGAAAAGTCACGCTGAGTGTGTGAGGAAAAGTCGAAAACCAGGGATGAAAAGCGACTCTTCACTTTTGCAGGTTTCGTACATGAAAGCGATCGATGTCTGGATGGGAGCCTGCATGATGTGCGTTGCTTTGATCTTTGATCTTTGATCTCTAATCTTTGATCTTGCAGGTTCGTCTTCGGTGTCATGATCGAGTTCACCATCGTGAACTACGCGCAGCGACAGGGTAGGTCAAAGATCAAAGATCAATTTCCCTCCCAACCCGATGGTTTTTGGTTTGAGCTCCACCGATGGTCCGTCGCGAGGGCTGTTGGATTGGAGAAGCCTTCCTATCCTGTGTATTCACTTTGAGACGTCAAATAACGATTCTCCAATCGGACAGCCCTACTCGTTCTTTTTTATCTCCCTTTTCCTTCGTTCCTCAGTTTTCGTCTCTCGTTTCAAAACGCCGTCTGATCTTTAATCTTTCATTTCTGTTTTTTTTCAATTTTCCTCTGTCTCAGGTCGTAAATGCACTCGCAGTGACATGTGTGAGTACCCCTCCCGTCTATCGATAATCGATAGACATACCGTAGTTAATTCCCCTTGCATGAACACTTCGGTTACCGTACCCCCGCTTCTAGACCGAACCATATCTACAGTATCCAATGTGTTCCCTGCAGTGTTTTCCCTTCTGATCGATCGATAATCGTTATTCGCTAATTTGCAGTAAATGCTGAAGAGGAAGAAAAGGAGCGCGAAGGCGGAAAAATTTCCGTTTCCGAAAGGGCGAGGAATCTCATAACTCGTATACGTGGACACAACGAACACCACGAGCAACTCGTCGAGGTACGGTAGGAGGAGGAGTACGGTATCCGGCATGACCTATCGATTCGTTTTGCTTCTCGCATTGTATCCTACTGCCATAACACACTCGCTTTCCAATCCGTTTTGTAACGCGCTACTTTGAGTGGAAATAAGCTAACTTTACAATCTCCCCTCAATCAATCGATATTCTACCATCTGGGAGTACGGTAGGGTACGGTACCCATCACAGGAATCGACGCCCGCTCCCCTTCGTCACTTCTGTCCTGCCTCCTCACGATTCGATATGGTCGATTCATCAGTGGACGATGAAGAGGAAGAGTCGAATCCCTCGCTCGAGGTGGTGGCAATTTGGAATGTTCACCCCGTCCCGCGTCTAACCCCATGTTAGGCTGTGTGTGTGTGTGCAGTGGCCTGCCTCCCCCTTCTCTAAAAATCGAGCCTACCGTAGTCCTTGTGTAGTTCCAGGCGGGATCGGAGACGGGCGCTGACGATACTCCCGTCAAAGTGAGGAGTACGGCCGAGAAATTGGCCAATTGGAACAATGGAGAGACGAAAACGGCGAAGGCAGAAGGAATGACAACGAGTGTGTGGAGTAAGCTACAGCTGCAGAATGGAAGTGGTGAGTAGGGCTGTCAGAGACGAATTATTCATAGTGACAGCCCTAGTAGTAGCGAACAACCGCTCAATCGATGCCCTCCAAAGATACCGAAGAAAAAGCGATAATCTCAGCCAACTACGGTAGCGTGGCAATCGTTGCTGAGGAGGGTCTCAAACAAAGGAATGGAGCAGTCCTAACCGGCAACGGAGAAACACCGAAGAAGGGTGAGTCAGGAATCTGTCCCAATGAACTCGGCTGAGATTACGGTTGTCGATACTTCAGGTGGAGGCGGTCGGGCGGCGATTGGAAGGGCCGTAAGCAAATTGAAGAATGATCGATGGACGAATGTGGTCAGACAGATTCAGAAGAACAAGTAAGAGATCAAAGATCAAAGATAAATCGGTAAATTTAAATCATTCCAGGAAGGAAGCGGGAAGGAATAGAGCTAAGCGAATCGATCAGAAGAGCAGGTACCGTAACCTTCCCCTGATTTCCGCACGAGACCATATTTCAGATGGATGTTCCCTCTCACGTTCATCATCTTCAACATCATTTACTGGCTGTACTACATAGTGCTCACTTGAATTGGAGTTCAAGATTCAGGCCGCCGTCCCCTCATTTTACACGCACTCTCAGCGGCTAGAGTGAGTATGAAAAAAAGAAGAGACTGCGACCCGAATTAAGCACTCTTTGTTCCAAATAATCGTCGTGGGTAGACCATTCCATTGTTTTTTCGGGTTTTTTTCCTTTTCCTCCCTTCCTTCGTAGACCACCCTTCTCACAATCGTTCACAATCATGCTGGTTCATTTGTACTCTCGAGATAAACAGTTTCTTCCATGAATGTTGTCAGACAGACACAGAAGAACAAGTAAGGAATCAAAGATCAGATTCTAAAATGTGCTTCAGAACTCAACAATAGCATTTAATCAGATACATTTTATCGCATATTTATTACTTATTCACAAGGTGCGTACATCACTATACAGATGGGAAAGAACCAATTAGAACCCGATGGACAATTGGGAGGGGTATCGATTCGTGAGTACAGTATAATCGACTACCGTAACCGGCGGCTAGGAATGGCTATGTACATTATTTATTATTTATTCGGCCTTCAGAAGTTCCGCGGAATCCATTGAGGAAACGATCATTACTTGCACCTAAAGTAAAAATATTTTTAAAATATCGAAAAATTATATTTTCCGTTCATGCCTCGCCATTTCCCACGGTTTATCTACATTTTCCATTTAACGGCTAATTTTTTTTCATTCTTCATCTAGAATCTAATAATAATTAATACAATTCTCTTCTCGGCTCACCTTATCTTCCGTCTTCTCAAACTTCTCTCGAATATACGCGACGATATCTCTGATCAGCTCCGGTTCTTCCAGTTTCGAATCGAGATTTACGAATCTGCAAATATTTGGTCATTGAAGAGCATGTACTTGTCGAATCGACAGAAATCGATTAAGCAAATAGCTACAGTTAATTAATGCACCATTTTCACTCAAACGTCTATCTAATTCTGACATGAGTTGATCAGCCATGAACAAAAATGGAGTAGCTCACATTCAGAACTCTCGATAATTAATTTCTTCTCAAAAAAAAAAACAAATGGCAACTGACGCTCCATCGTCCCTCTGCAGTATGGTGAACCAGTGTCGATTCGTCATGAACGGAATGTATCGGCCGGGCACGTTCACGATAAACGCCTTCAATTTACATAAATATAATTTATAAATTATGGTTCTCTTTTTGGAATCATTCATAGCATTATAATAGAATGAACAAATTAATCGTTATCTTCATTTAATTTCCAAAAAGAGAACCCTACTCTTAAATAAACAAACCCATTGCAAATGCGTGCAACATTCGCAGAACTAAAATTAGTTGCGAAATCGTATCATTCGCATCAATAGGTTTTTGATACTGTAATAATATTCAATTCGCTCCTGTTTGATAACAAGTTCATGTTGATACGGGGAATCCCCGCGACGGTCAGTAAACCTCGGCCTCTGATCTTTTCCATCGATGAACGGCCGAATAACCAAATGACGAGTAATTTGTGGTCAAACGTTCGGAATCCATACACATATTTACATGTTCCGTATTCATCTACCGATTGAATAGGAGATAGGATCCGCTATTGTTCTCCAGTGGGATTCCTTACAATTGCTCATTAGTGGGAAAATATCAGAGGGACCTCTAGAAGTACACAGCGATTTGAAATTCTCAGTGGTCTCCTAGGCTATCTCTCTAACAAATGCCCGAGATCCATTTTTTTGGGGAAAAAATGGCTAACCTTGACAAACTCGAGTCGTATCCTCGCGGGATCTTGCCGGCTGTCGAACCACATCATCTGAAATAAAAGTATTTATTAAAATTTCAAACCAAGCGAAATTTAACACTATTTCAACTACTTTACTTTCCAGGTATCTAGAATGACATCAAACCAAGGTTTCTAATCGAAACCCCTGATCTACCGTATACCTGAAGATCTTTCGTCGCGAGAGCCGCCATGAGCACGTTCACGTCGTAATTGCCCAGATTCAGCCACGATCTATAATTACTAACACAGTTGAATTTCAATGAAAAGGGTAATTTGGACCTCCGAATCGTGGACCGACGGTTAAAAATCACTAAGGTATAAGTCGTTTTGAAGAGATTTTTTCCAAAAAATCACATGGTATGAGTTAAATACCTTAAATTCGTACCATCATATTTTGCCACCCTTTTCAACTGTGAGTACTAGTTCATTCTTATTTCGACTTCCTACGCCTGCTCCTCACATAAGAACGATATACTAAGCCCAGAGCATGCATAATATTATGGTTAGAAACAAAAAAGAGGTTGTCGAGGTTTTCCACATAAGGTAATAAGAAGAAAAAATTTCTCAAATCGATGTTTTTTTTATTCATTTTTTTCGTGTTCAATTCATAAAAAATTAAAGAAAAAGAAACAAGATAATAAAAAATACATTATAAAAAATTAAAGAAAAAGAAACAAGATAATAAAAAATACACAAAAAGTCATATAAAACTGACTTATGCGGGTTGAACCACTTCCTCTCATCGAGTGAGTAGCAGATCTCATTGAGTGATTCCTCCGTGAACTCCTCTTGCTGCATGATTGCATTCAGTGCATGCACCAGACACAACTGCTTCCGTTGACGCTCATGGTACATCTAAAGGGTACGGTAGATTACGGTACATTAGATCATTCTGGTGGTGGATTCAGGTTACGCTAAGGTTACCTGGATCCGACAGAATCTTCTAGCGTTAACATACGGTGGACTTATGGTACGGTAAATAAAAGTAAGGTACGGCACATTTAATTCTTCTAGTGTATCGTACCATACGATGGATCTAGATCATGGAACTGGTACATCTAAAGGGTACGGTAGATTACGGTACATTAGAACATTCTGGTGGTGGATTCAGGTTACGCTAAGGTTACCTGGATCCGACAGAATCTTCTAGCGTTAACATACGGTGGACTTATGGTACGGTAAATAAAAGTAAGGTACGGCACATTTAATTCTTCTAGTGTATCGTACCATACGATGGATCTAGATCATGGAACACCAAATGCAACGTTGAACAACGGGAATATAGAAATTTTCGAGAAAGTGGTCACTCCAACTCTACTACCACTAGATACAAGTCTACATCTTTACGTATGAGGAAGCAATAGATTACATTGTAGTGATGCAATCGGACCACGTCTCCAGCCAGGTAGATAAGTCCCATTATTCCCTCTCGTTGACTATTCCGAGTGATACCACCTCTCCTTTGTCCATTCCCCTCCCCCTTCCTCTTCCCTTCATATCACGTCTCTTATCAGTCTGCCCTTAAGTATTTCCATGACATTCAACATGTTGTTCGTTTCTCGTGAGTGTAAACAGCAAACGTCCAATTCGATCATTTAGCAAAATAAATTATTATTATCTGCCAGCCAGACAACACATTCGGTATAACACAGAGGGGAGAGACCAACCTACTCCCCTAAACAAATCAACACATCACAGAACCTGTTTCGGGACTAAAGAGATTGATAAATTATATTGAAAAGGGGGGGGGGACATTACAAAAATAAGGAAAGAGAAAACTATGTCTATGCCAATCCAAAAGATGAGACCGAGCACAGGCACTACTACATTATTTGCACAATTGTCCGACGTATTCTTTGCATAGTCACTACCACAATACAGGGGAAAGGAAGCGAGAAAATACAATAATCGAAGGGGGCAAAATGGGATATTCTATCACACAATCATTAGGGGCTACAATTCTCCATTCATCTTCTTACAATTCGTCTTTATCCTCAGTGGGCGGGGCTCCCTCTCCTCCCTCTCCTCCATCCTTGTACAATTTGCTCACAATCGGCTGCACCTTGCCCTCAAGGTCCTTCTTCTGCTCCTGGAGGTCCTCCACGGAGGCTTCCTTGTTCGACTCCAGCCAGGCAATCGCCGCGTCCACAGCCTCCTCGATCGTCTTCTTGTCGTCCTACAACGAAAGAAATTAGGTACTGTAACAATAGATTACCATATCCCACAGTTACCTTACCTCGTCGAGCTTTCCTCCAAGCTTTTCCTTGTCTCCAATCTGGTTCTTGAGCGAGTAGGCGTAGCTCTCGAGCTCGTTGCGCGCCTCCACAGTCTCCTTCACCTTCTTGTCAGCGTCGGCAAACTTCTCCGCGTCGTTCAACATTCTGAAATATATTACTAATTAAATATATTAATAATTAATCAATAAGTCATAATTCAGGTTCTACTCTTAAAACTATGCAAAAAAGGCCGATTTTTCAAGACTTTTTATAACGTAATCATGGTCGTGCCCTGCTTGGACTACCGTACCTCTCAATGTCTTCGGGCGACAGTCTGTTCTGGTCGTTCGTGATCGTGATCTTGTTCTTGTTGCCGGTTCCCTTGTCCTCGGCCGTCACGTGCAGGATGCCGTTCACGTCAATCTCGAACGTAACCTGCAATCGGCAACTGCTTTTCCATTCTCCGGCTCTGGATCACAAAAGTCAATAATCGATAATCGTCGGCGTCGCTACCGTACCTCAATCTGGGGCACTCCACGGGGCGCGGGCGGCACGCCAGTCAGGTCAAACTTGCCCAGCTGGTGGTTGTCCTTCGTCATCGGACGCTCGCCCTCAAACACCTGCAAGAGCAAATATACAATCATGACCCATTCGACTACCTTATCCCTCTCTCCAAGAGGCGGACGGCAAGTAAATCACGGTTCTGACCCAGCTCCAATTACCGTACCTGAATGGTGACCGTGGGCTGATTGTCAGCGGCGGTGGAGAAGATCTGTGACTTCTTCGTGGGGATCACAGTGTTACGAGGGATGATCTTGGTCATCACTCCTCCGACCGTTTCAATACCCATAGTGAGCGGGTTCACGTCAAGAAGAACAATGTCGCCCGTGTTCTCCTCGCCCGAGATCACTCCAGCCTGTAAAACAATCGATAAATATATGCCCACTCGACTACCGTAACCCCGTGACGACAAATACTACTACACCGCCACACAACAAACCACACCACACCATACCTGAACGGCGGCTCCGAAAGCGACAGCCTCATCGGGGTTGATGCCACGAGAGGGCTCCTTGCCGTTGAAGTACTCCTTGATCAGCTGCTGCACCTTGGGAATACGAGTGGATCCTCCGACGAGCACAATCTCGTGCACATCGTCCTTCTTCAGATCAGCGTCCTCGAGAACCTGCCAAGCAAGCAATTACGTCATCAATCGGGCAAATAGTAATGTGCACCCTACATCGGTGATTTTGTCATCATCAATCAATAATCATCTCTACCGTACCTTCTGGACTGGCTTCATCGTGGCGCGGAAGAGGTCCATGTTGAGCTCCTCAAACTTGGCACGGGTCAGCGTCTCCGAGAAGTCCTCACCGTCGAGGATCGACTCCACTTCAACCTTCGTCTGCAAAGAGGAGGCAAGATTAGAGAGATGTCGTCAATCAATCCATAGCCAATCGATACTCTGCGCAAAAATGCGCACGTGAGGAATCGAACCAGCGGTTACCGGGTGCAGAGCGCACTCGCTACCGGTTGAGCCACCAGGGCTTCTGGCACGCACATGTTGCAACCTGGGGACTATCTTGGGATCGCGCGCGCGCAAATTCACGTGGTGAGCAATTATCGATTCCCCTGACTACGGTATGAAACTTTAGCAGGTTTTGAAAACAGTTTTGAGCTTCTCCCCCAACCCCCTACATGCCGCCATATGTCGCTTAGCGATCGGCCTCCGCCTACTTTGGTGCTTCCCTTGTTAGTGTACCGTATCCCTTCATACCGTACCTGATGCTGGGAGGAGAGAGCTCTCTTCGCCTTCTCAACCTCTCTTCTCAGCTTCTGGACGGCACGATTGTCCTTTCTCAGATCCTTGCCAGTCTTCTTCTTGTACAGCTTGATGAAGTATTCCATCACACGCTGGTCAAAGTCCTCTCCTCCCAAGTGAGTGTCTCCGTTCGTCGACAGCACCTGAACAAAGGGGGAGATTATTGATTGGTTCAGCAGCTACCGTATCCATCAGTCATCGATCCCATCCCGACTACCGTACCTCGAAGACTCCATTGTCGATCGTGAGCATGGACACATCGAACGTTCCTCCTCCGAGATCGAACACGAGGATGTTGCGCTCTCCTAAAATTTATTCATTATTATCATTTTAATTTCGTAATTACGAAATGTATCCCCCGGATAAAATGATGTCCTTCAAATGTGCCCTCACAGAGTACATTTACTGTCCCTTTCCGACTCTCTCATCCCCCTCTCGCCTAACCATACAAACTGTGTGCCAGTCACCCCCGTCTTCTCTTCCGCTATTTGCACACTGACCTCTGTCGACCTTTCCTCTCCCACATTCCCACACTTATCCCAACCCCTCCTCTCAAATGACTGTGTCACCAATCAATCACATCCTGAGACGAGAAGATCAATCAATACGGTCATTCGATACCGTACCATCCCCCTAGACCAGATCAATCAATAATCCGATACCGTACCGTCCTTCTTGTCGAGACCGTAAGCGATAGCAGCGGCGGTGGGCTCGTTGATGATTCGGACAACGTTGAGGCCGGCAATCGTTCCAGCGTCCTTGGTGGCCTGCAAATCGTCGACTAGTGACGTGGTGTACATTGCCAATTGTTGGTGCGCCTCCTTCCGCTCGTGCACCAGTGCACATTCCCCATTGCCTGCCCTCCCGAACCTGTCTCTGGGCGTCGTTGAAGTAGGCGGGAACAGTGACCACGGCGTGCTTCACCTCCTTTCCGAGGTACGCCTCGGCAATCTCCTTCATCTTGGTGAGCACCTGAACAAAAGACAATAAGATGGTGTGGCGTGGTGGGGGGGGCGACGTTTCCCACTCGTCGTCGTCGCTGCACTCACCATGGCGGACACCTCCTCGGGGCTGAACTCCTTCTGGTCCTTGCCAATGCTAACCTTCACGTGCGGCTTGTTGCTCTTGTCAAGCACCTGCAAATACACGCAATCATAGAAGGTTGAACACAATGGTGTATTGAGGAACGCCGTTTCTCATCTGTCGCTCCTCCATACTACACCATGAAGGCTGATTGCGTACCTTGAAGGGCCAGAGCTTGATGTCGTCCTGGACGGTCTTGTCCGTGTACTCTCTTCCAATCAATCTCTTGGCATCGAAGATGGTGTTCTCGGGGTTGATCGTCAGCTGGTTCTTGGCTGCATCTCCGATAAGACGTTCGCCCGTGGGGGTGAACGCAACGTACCTACAGGGACAAAAATCAGTAATCAATCGATAATCAGGCATCTTCCAGTCGGGAGCCACAATAAAATGACTGTATTGGCCCCGATTAGAAGACTGATTGACAAAATAAAATAAATCAATATTCAGGCATCTTCCAGTCAGGACCAAAAACAATCAGCAAATCGATAATTGCACCACTCACGAGGGCGTGATTCTGTTTCCTTGGTCATTGGCGATAATCTCAACGCGGCCATTCTTGAACACTCCGACGCACGAGTACGTCGTGCCCAGATCGATACCGATGATCGTACCGTACTTCTCTTGCTGCAAGAGTAATCAATAATCACTACCGTACTCGGGGAATGCTGCACAATTGGACATTTGCACCGGTACACCACGCACCTTCTTCTCCTCTTCGTCGGCGTACACCGAGAGGGCGGCGAGGGCGAACAGGCCCAGGAAGAAAATAGTCTTCATCTTCAGTGGATGGGGGAGGAAGTAGTCGTTTAGTACTTCGTGTGTGTAGGATTACCTGCAATGGAGAAGGTGAGGGTGAGGCGGGGTGCAAATGACACGTCGACTTATCCCCCGAAAGTGGGGCGGGATGCGCGGAATGAGCGGAGCAGGAAAAAAAGAATCGGAAGAAGCGCGGGGGGGGGGGGGGAGAGCCACGTCGACTAACGACTAACGACACGTCAGCATTCGGACAGTGTGACTAGCAACTGCAAGATGAAGGGGAGAAGATGGGGGAAGAGAAATTGGAGAATCGACGAGAATGGAGAATATCGGTTATTGGAAGCTAGCACCTAGAGGAAGTGACCCCCGCGACATGAACTTGACCCCATTCGATAAAGATAGTAAGGAAGAAGAGAGGGGAGAGGGGGGGGGGGGGAGAGAGCGGGGAGCGCGCGAGAGAATGACAAGGCCAACTGACCTCCCAAACTGCAAAGTACGGGGTTACTCGCTCTCGACCCTCCAAAGGGTGAAGGGACTAGGAAGAAAGAAAAAGGAGGGGGTAAGAACTCTCGCGTTACTCTCTTATCGATATCGTTACTATCGCGCACCTCAACTCCATATCTGGAAGGATTCTGAGCGCGAAAGAGTGGGGGTAAATACGGTACAAGAGGGGTATCCTAGCTCTAGAAGTGAGGGAAGGAAGCGGAAACGAGGGGGCTAAATAAGATGACGTTGCCTACAATGAAATAAGCACAGAAACCGACCTACAGATTGTACAGAATGGATCGAATCCGAGAAGGCAAGACGGACTGCGGGGTCTCTTATAAGAGCGGGCGGGGCTTAGTGAACGTGCTCTGCGCCTATTGGCCGAGAGGGCTCAAGGCCGACGTCAGCAAGGCCGCAACGCGACACGCAACGCGAGTGCGGCCGGGCGCAAATTATCTAACCCGTCAGATTCATGATTTTGTACCCACCCAGCAGGGGTTATCGCGAATATTCTGGAACCATCCAAATTGTGACGAGATTTGGGGAATAGGAGGAGCCTTTCAGACTTCTGATTGTCGCTCATTGTATATGTATTGCACTGCTTCGAACAGCTTAATTTCTGGATTTCACGACACAATTTAGGAAAAATTGCTTTATTTCGCCAATTTGAGATACAATTCATCCATCTTCTTTATAATCGGAGTGTACACGGGTGCTTTCCTCGTCTCATTAGCAGGGTTGGGGGCGGAGTCTCGATGGTGTCTGAAGGGAATAGTACACATCAGCATAGAGAGAAGTCAACATGGTTCAAGGATTGCACTACGTTGACAAACATGGCCAGAGATGAAATGATCACGTAAGCCAAACGGTTCAATAACTCTCAATTTGTTTTCAGAGGCTAAAATAGCCTTACATGAAAGTTTGGTAATGGATTCCCGAAAGATTCGCAATCGCCAGTTCACATCTGACTATAGAAAATGAGACGATTCCTTACGTGGGCTTGATTGTGACGAAACCATAGGCCAGACTGAGTTGGTAGCCTTGAAGTGAGAGAACGAAGGTTATGAGAAGGAAGGAAACGAGGAAGAAGGAGGGAATAGAGAGGAGCCACGGTAGATCATCGAAGAATGACGACACAAACTTGGAGCACGATCGACCCATCTAGAATGTGACTCATTAAGGTAAAGGCAAGTAATCCCGTTAATCAAGGTACATCCTGCGCGGTGATTATTGCCAGTGAATATTTACGGTAAATTCAGTGACACATTAGACTACCGTAATCTTGGATGCCAAAATCAATAAAAGGGGACCTACCACAGAGGCGATGAGCACTATTACGTCACCGATGAGCGAGGCTACCACTTGGAATGGGTTGAGACTCCACATGGAGACGTGTTTGCAGGAAAGGACGAAGAAGAGGAACGATGAGCATTGGGAAGATGAATGAAGGGACTCCCATCGATGGACGAGCTCGAACAGAAGACTACTGCAAAGGGAGACGCCATTAATATTAGAAATACAAATATTTTAAGGAATATCGATCAGAATGCCCTGAAATATGATAATGTGGAACGCCACACTATAAGAATCCTAATGATTTTTTAAAGCTCATGTATTGCACCAACGAACTACGGACTGGTAGTGGCTAATTTTTCAGTTGAGAACAATGAATAAACTCACCAAACAACAACAAAGGGAAGGAAGATATGCAGCAGTGGGTGGTCGGGGAATCGGGCAACAGACAATGACCGAAGAAGAACGAAAGTGGAGTAGAAGAGGATGGACCATATCGAGAGGAAGACGAGTAGTTGGAGAAACGAGAAAATGAAGGAAAGCATCTGCAATTGATTCTTGATAATAAAATTACTAATTGAATAATATTTACTATTCGTTTGTAAAAAATAGATACGAATTCGAATAACTAAATTACTCACTACTAGGATTGCCGAAACGAAAAGCGAAAATATCTAATCCGAAGAGAACTTTGAATTTTCGAAAAAGGGTGCGTGAAAAAGTGCAGAGGGGAATTCTCAAGGAATTTAGCAAATTTGGAATATCTGCCACTCGTCTACGGGATGGTATTCGTGGAGGGAGAAATAAACAATTAGACGTTTCGAAATGAGAAACGAACAACGGTCGATTTCATATCGATTTGTGCCGAGAGTTGGCTCATTTCAAAATAAGAGCAATTTTGAAAAAGGTCATATTGAATTTTAAAAAAGACGCCAACCTTATTCCTTCCACCGATGGGCACACTCTGCACTGGCACAGCGATAGAATGTGGTCATGGGCTCGTCGGCAGATCGGGTCTGCAGTTGCATGAAGTATGCACGACCGTGGCCGCACGTTGGGCAACGCTCTGAAAGATATTGCCTTAAATTCAGTTAGTTTTTTGTCGCATAAATTTTTTTAGCATGAATCAGTGGAGCTCGATGAAATTGAGGATTTTCTGTGTTCGTAAATGATTTACAATATGCGGAACTATCGAATGAGCAAGGAACAAAATATCTACCGTTTGGTACTAAAGTAAAGAAGTGCCGATATAAAATGAGTAAGTACAGTACCGTCAGTGCACTGTGCACTCTCCCACGCCGTCGGCCCTCCCAGCACCTCGTCGATGTCTTTGAGCTTCGGGTATACTTTGCTGCTCACCTGACAAACGACTCAATATAATAATATTAATCAGTGTAATCGCGAGATCCTTGCTTTAATTTGCAAAAAAAACCGGCTTTTTAGATATTTAGCACTAACTACAATTGGATCATTTGAAGTTAGAACAACAATGAGCAGGGCAAACCTTTCGCGTGACTGGACAGATGTAGGGGCAGCTCGGACAGGCGAATTGGAACACTTTATTGCCCTCGCCGACCTGCAGAAGAGTGCCACATTCAGGGCAGAAGGTGAGCATGCTGAAGTGAGACAGAAACCGTGCCAGGCTGGGTTATTATCAAGCGATAGAAAGCCGGATGAGAACTATAACGAAGTTGTATCAAAAATTCTCATCCGACAGTGTCTAACAAGCACAACAAATAAGATGTAACGAAAGAGTAAGAGATCTAATCAATAAGCAGTGGTATAGCCACTCTTAGTGCTCCTATTCATAAAGTCATAGCAAGATCTAATTTATCTAAATTTTGATCCAGAATTCTAGAAGTACAAAAAAAAATGAGTTAAGTTCTAGGGACATGCAAACCGGGGAATAAAAATTCAGAGCCGGGGATAGGTATGTGCCAGTAATGGTAAACTTCGAAATGCGGGAATTCAAATCTGCGCAGTAATTTAGTTTATTTAAGATTTATCGATTAAGTAAGGATGCCCCTCTCCAATTTTCTGTTTTGGAGAAGATCGAACATCAATACATCATCTATAAAAATTTGAAAAATATTGATCGTCGCAAACATATTCAATTTTGCCATCAAATTTTGTAACAAAACAGTTTTTATCAAAAATCGAGTGAATTATGTGATGCCCCTTCGCAGTTTTTTGTCTATTTGTTTTTTCGGCCAGTAGAAAATGAGTAGGCAAAAAAACAGAAAAATCGATCGTCGCAAACATTATCAAAAAGAGCATCGAAAATTCCATGAAATGAAGGATCCTGTTGATTTGTATGCAAACGATGATTATTTTCTTTTATATTTCGCGTATCTGGCAGGTTTATTACACACTGTGTAAACACTTAAAATATGTCTCGATATAGATGAACGACACATTAGCATACTTAGGTACGATTACAGTATGCCAGAATTCTTAAAGTGGTAAATACATTCGCTATGAACTGTAAAATGCTAATATAGTTATCAATTATTGCTCAAATAAAATTGCTCTACCCAATAAAGCAAAAAATAAAAGAAGGAAAAGCATTTGAAAATATTCGAATCTGACATGTTAACATAAAGTGACACAGCTAACCGTACACTCGCTGGCACTACACCACGATGGGCGGGGCTAAGAAGGAGTGCCTGTATCTCACTTAAATAAAAATGTTTTAAAATTCTGGAAGTGCTATCGTGATTCTGCATGTCCGAAAGGCCCAGAACCGAAAAATAGGAATTTTAAATAGAGTTTTAAATTTTACGTGAATGTCCCTACTTAAGTTAAGTTCACTATTGAGGAAAATGGTGTGGTTACTCGACGTTTCACCGACTGTTTTGCGGCTCTATACGCAGCTCTGCTCTATTTCTACAGTGTTTCAAATGCTACAAAGCACATATCAGTAAATAATTGATCAAAACACATAAAAACGAGTCAATATTTAAAAACAATACTTCACCATAGCGCAATAATCGTTATGCACTAGCGTACTCTGCGTCTAAATAGCAAAACCGACATAGCCGATCACTCACAGCAGCTGTATTTGTCACTGAACAAATGATTTTTGATCTTTAAAAATTATCTGAATCGTCCTAATCAAAATTATTGAAGAGGCAACCACGAAGCAGTATCAAATTTCAAATAAATCTTACTCTATGAGGGAACTCTACCGTATATCTGACGGTGAATAGGAGATCAAAATAGCACCTTGTGCAAAAGGGCAAAATTTTTACAACACCCAGGATTCCCAAGCCGTCTCCGATCCAAGTACTAACTGGGCCCACCGTTGCTTAACGTGACAGATCGGACGGGATGTCGTGTTCTCAACGGGGTATGGTCGTAAGCGAGAGCGGGTACGAATCGGTGAGCATTCTGCGGAGCGATGTGCGCTCTTGCGTAGCGGCGTGATGGGTGGGCAGGGTTGGCATTCCGAGCATAACTCGCGAACGCTTTAACGGTTGCACCTTTTTATGTATCAAATCGAAAGTTATACAAAAGATGAGTTCGAAGTGAAGTAGTCCTGTAACTACGTAACTTAAGAGCCCAAATTGTTTATAATATCGAATTACGGTTTATCAAAATTTTGGACTTTGCGTACTACGATTTTCAATCAATTTTCCTTGAATAGCGGATCACAAATTACCTTCGTGATCCATTGGTCTAGACCCTCCCTTCCTTCCCTCTTCACGCCACGTATCCTCAACACTATTTTCGATAGTATTCGTGTCACCTCTTGACAGGCCTCCGATAGGCTCCTCCTTCCTTCAATTCAGAGTGAGGAATTTCCGTAACTAATTCGGGGACGATGTCAGTCACTCCCCGCTATTCCGACCATGGCGTCAATGTTCTTTCCCACCCTCTCCATTTCGCGTGTTCTCTCGCGCTCACTATGACCGGTTAGAGAGCATGGCGAATGAAGAGAGGCAATCCATGTTTTGCACTTGCAAGTGATGAAAAAGGCTCGCTTAGCATGATTGTCTTGTTAGTTGCAATGCTACTAATTTTCATCATGAAAGTGAGAATCGAATGCAGCAGAGAGTATTTCGGGATCTCATTTCTTTTACTTTCTTTTATTATCTGCTGTTTTGCACGCCTCTACGCAGTTGGTTGGAGAACCTTCGGAATTACTGTATAGTTCGAAACATTTGTGTCCGTCTAATTGTTGCACCCCAGCACACTCGCAGAGTTGATCGACGATAGAATGTAAGACGATTTATCTACCCTATTGGTAACTTTTTTCTGCTGCGATTGCCTCGACAAGGCATCCTTCTGAAGAGTTCTAAATAAGGGCGATCGTTTCGTCATTTAGCACATCCTTTCCGCTGTCATTGATCACTGGAAGGTTTCCTCCTCGGTGATTCTCTACAACCATTTGCATCCCATTCTCCAGCAGCAGTATGGTTTCCGTAGCCGTAGGAATCACTAGAAAAACAGCTCCTCTCTTCCTGTATGTTCCCTTTTACTGATGCATCGAAAAGTGGTTTATTTCGATTCTACCGTAACCTCAATCCACAAAATCCAGACAACCCTCGAATGATGTGCGCTTCGTCTTTCTCGAGTCAAAATTTGTCCCATCTCAATACCTGTCCGTTTTGAAAAACTGGCGACACTCTAAACCCTCCGTCATCTCATGGGAACCCATCCACAATCCGAGTACCTCACCTGCCAATTTCCCGGGATGTCTGGTACTCTCTCGAAATCCCGCACTCTCTCGCCAGTCAGCGAGAGCGAGAGATCACGCGAACCGATGAGAGACAGTTCTCGCGGCGAAACTCCTCCCGATTTGCCCGCCTCCTCCTCTCCATTCTCCTTTGAGAGTCCTCTCAGAAACCACCGCTTCAGTAGATATTCTGGCCCTGTGTCAGGCGAAATAATACTAGAATCAGAGAGATTCTGACCGTTCCTACTCTAGTTCGCTGAGAATTTGCTTTGTTATTCGACGGAACGTCACATTTATTTTTGAATCGTGCGAAGGGAGGAGGTGAACGGGCTCTCACGTTATGTGATTGGCTCTACGGAATCACTAGATCTGACCAGTCAGAAAATAGCCTTTACCAGAGCTAGTCCTGATTAATTCTGTCTTACCGCTTGGCTATTCTTTTGACATTTATATAATTTTTGTATAGGCGATCTGAGGAGCGCCGTAACTACCGTTGCTGTGATTATGCATTTTCTTGACCGTTTTTCGAAGAACGCAGCTCTGCTTGCTTTGGGTACACAATTTCTAGAAACCGAACCCAAGAATTTAAATCTCGCGTGTTCTTATGTTTGTGTGGAACTATCTAAAACTTCAATCTCACTCAATCGTTCATAACATCATTTATTCTCGAAACGTGCGCGTTTGTTGAATTGACAAGATTATGAACTTCCGGTCTTTACATTCTATCCTTATTGCACAGCTCACGTTTCATACATGAATCCAAATCGATACCGTATTCCTTCATTACCGTATTCCCCGTTCAGGGTCCCCCAAAATGCACCGCATTATCCTTCTGCTCATTGTCGCCTTCGCTGTGGCCTCCGTGGCGCTGGAGAGAGACGGTACGCATTTTGATCTTTGATCTTTGATCTCTGTCTACCAATAAAATTCCTTTGCAGATTTCGAGACCTGGCAGTACCTCTACAAGCGGAATGTGAGTGAATTAAATAAAGTGCATTTAATTAAATTGATAGAAACAATTAAATTATTTTAAATTAATTAAGTTAATTAAGATGCACGGTGCGAAGCGTACAGAGCTGAACCAGCTCAATTCTGTCCTCAAGAAACCCGTGTACAACTTCATGCGAATCTTCGGCTATAGAGATCAATAATTTCATTCTTAATCCAGTCACTCTCTACTCGTTTCACACACACCTTCTCTAATTATCTAGAGAGCGGGCGAATTGAGGAGAGCGCCCAGTCACTTCTACATGCTATATTGCTGCATCTACCCTGCGAGATACATTCCTGAACCCCTACCCCCTTATGAGAGATCAGAGATCAGAGATCAAAGAGTAAAAGAGATCCATCCCGCCCCTTCCCCCCATACGCCCACAAACTATATAGCCTATTGTTGCTGCTGATAAAGTGTTTGTCACGGTTATCGTGTTGGAGATTCTCACAAGGCGTGTATTGGATGCAGTCATGTTTTCTCCATTATTCCAGGGATTCTCAGGCATTGATTGCGGCTACGAGACAGTATTGGATGCACACAATTTGTAGTGTCGTTTCTTAGATAGGCGAGGAGCTCCTATCAGTCTTACCGTAGGGTTGTTGTGAGGTCCGAGGAAGAGAATGATCCGGAGAAGATTAATCTCAGGATGAAAGTGCCTTGATTAACAGGATATCATAACGTTGTTTTCTCGGCGATTATATCATACTGCTCACCTTTTCGTAAGGTCTTCGCTTGGGTGGAAGGGAATTGCACTTCCTTGCCTGCTCACGACTGTGACAGCCGAGGAACCGGACCAAATGAAATTACAAGACGATCACCCCTATCTTGACCTCTAATGCCCCGCGTTTGTCTGGAGAGTTCGTTAGTGACAATTGGTAATTAATCCTCGTCGACGTTTTCAAAAAGTGAGTCGATTGCACGTTTTGCATCGTGTATCTTATTTTCCATTCCAAGTGCAGCTGACCTTTGAGAAACGTTCGTGGGAACGGAGTTAGGAAGAGGCAAGTGATATCTCCTCCTCTCTTCCACCGGAGAATCGATAGCTCGCTAACCAACACAATGAATTTTCTGAGCATTTGAAACGCTCGATAGAATACTACATAACTGCCATAGGCATTGAGAATTTATAAATAAATTAACGTAAATTAATTCGTTTCCACACTCAAATAAAATTCTGACATATAATTTTCCCAGTTGAAATGGTCGATTTCATCAGCAAAATCTTCGGAAAGAATTTCCCCATACTTCCTATTTCCAACTTCTCCACATCTCGGTCGATCTCGATTTCCTCTCCTCCTCACCGGTCCATAAATTATTCCCCATCTCTTGGCAGTCGCCGACTGAAATCGCGTGTCACCCACTACTCCCGTGTCTTCATTTGGATCGCTCTCTCGCTTCCACACACTCTCTCGACCTCCCCGACTCCATCAAGATCGCAGATATCAAGAGTGCTACTGGATCCTATCCCGGAATCCGAAGCTCCCACCCATCATCCCTCATCCCGGGGCTCCACTTTTTCCTTTTTCAACTTCTTCTCACTTCGATTCGGCTAGAATCGACTAGCACCCGGCACATCTTCTAACCGCCTCTTTCTCATTTTTCTTCATTTTCTCACGTCATGGTAAGTGCAGACGGGGCGTTCGAGAAAGCGGGTCTAGACGGGGGCTACCGTAGTCGTACACTACCGTAGTCGTACACTACCGTAGTCGTACACTACCGTATGAGTATGACGTTTTCGCGGTGGGAGTACGACAGCTGCTCGGAAAACCACCGAGAGGAGGATACGGTAGTTGTGCGACCGTTCGATCGATTGTCGTTTCTGCCCTCGTCTGTCGAGCAATTGGTGGGGATACGGTAGGATTACGGTGGGGTAGCTATATTCTCTTATCATCGACATGATATTTGCCATTCTAATGTGCTCCTTTAAAAATAGACGAAGAGGCTTCTGTCGTGTACAATAGCAATCATTGATGTTCATCATTATCCCCACAAGTTCCGATGAGTAATGGCTATTCTATAAATCATGGTAGATATGGTGTCCCACATCATAGGGTACAGTAGATTGGCTCGCGAGCACAACAATCTCATGAAAAACGAAAAAAGGATGTGAGAAAACGGCTGACAAAACACCATATTTGTGAACTTCTATAGGCTTTTCGCTTTTAGAAAAGCAAAGGGAAAACAATTGCCAGTGATAAGTGCGGGGTCCATGTTGTTAGTTATTTATATTATCCATAAATCCACCCTAAAAATGGGTTATTATTGGGATTAATTTTATTTAAATAAGTGATGATTTTATTCAGTTCGGTTGGATTCACGAGAGTTTCCGGCAGTTGGTCAACCGAAAGTACGGCAGAGAAGTATGGCTGAAGATCCTGTGAGTTTTTGATCTTTGATCTCTTAGCTCTAGCTTCCTGTCTTCTAGCTTTCCGCATTCTTATCTTTGAAGCCATTTGTTCTCGCTTGATTGTCATCATTTTGATATCCTTTAAATGTGCTCTACAGTTTAATACCACCAAACGACCAAACGCTCCTGTCGATTGTTGGCGTAGGCGACCTGACAATGAGCCATGGTGTATCGTGTGGAAATCATCAGTAAAATAATTCCCTGAATTTAATTTCTGATCTTTGCAGGGAGTTATCCCGTTTCGAGGAGGGTACAGAAAGTGAGATCTCTCATTACTACAATGACGATGAGACATTGCGACTGGTCAACGCAATGGCTAATGTTATCGGTCTGTTCGATTACCTATTGAACCTCAATGAATTTCTCTATTTCTAATCTGCCTAAGTATTTGAAAGACATACCGATCGACGGAATCTCAAAAAAAAGCTACTGAATGCCTGTAGAATTCCTTTCCTACAGGAATCCCCATCGAGGAGGTTTGGGAGGCATACGGTGGCTTCCTTATTCAGTTCACAATGGAGACTGGGTGGGATGAACTGCTGAGAGCGATGGCCATCGATTTGGAGGTATGATGGCATGGCGCATTTCTCTTTTTTCTCCCAGCTTTTTCTCGCAGAGTATCCGATCCGATGAATTCTTATTCCTTACCCTAACCACATTCAAAGCTGTCGTAGCGTACCTTTGGTAGCTAAGGATTTGCACCTTCGTAAAAATGCACAGTGATGCCTCAATTTGTATTTGTTTTTTTCAATCGTCTCACTTACTGACTTATGCAGGTGCTGAAACGTATTTGAAATAAAAAAGAAACAGATATCGCAAATCACTAAAAATTGAGGGTTTCCTCGACTCGCTCGACTCCCTTCACTACTTCATCGACCACGTTGTATACCAAACGAAGCTGAGAGGGTGAGCGCTGATAAGGGCGGTTTTATCGTTACTAAGTAAGTCTCACCGGTCCGCTTCCCTTGCTGCATCTCTCAATTGCGAGTCATAGCATCTAATCGTCATTAGGGATCGCGGTAAAGCTCTTTACACTTGTTTTGGATAGACCATAATTCATAATTCTCTTGACTGATGATTCAACTTGAGTAACAAGAGTAGGTGGGTATACAGGTGTCACACATTTTCGAAAAGATGTCATTACGGAGGCAGTATTCCGACCAGAAACTACGAGGATTGCGTGACCTACCTAGGCGAAGATGGGGCAGAAAGTCTTATTGCGGGCTATTTCCATGGATACCTTCGTTTCATTGTTGAATTTGCTCCGATCGGATGGGAAAATAATGATAGAAAACATTGACATATACATCAGAATGTACTTGTAGCCCGTCATTCCGTTGCGAGCCCCAGCCGGATGGAACTCTTCTTCTTCATTACTACTCAAAGCGGAGTGGTCTATACCCGATCGTCAAGGGTGCGAGATATACAAAAAATATACATTAGTTCGGCTTTAGCGTGCGAAATTTTGGCATGAAGGCATGAAGCATGAACCTCAAAAATTGATTTGAAAAAAAAACTAAACCAGGAGTCGTCCGTGAGGTTGCACGTCGTATTTACGACACTGAAGTCGTCATGAAGGTGCAGGAACGCAAGCAGGAACATCTCGGTTAATTAATTATTCAATTAATTAAATAATTTTCAAAATTAATAAAAGTGAAATTTCAGACGCGTTCGTTACCGAGCACGTCGTTTTCGTCATTGTTCAGGTTAGTTTTTTTTTAAATTTTGAATAATTTAAATATTTAAATATCCACAATAATTAAATAATCAAGGTGAAAACGTCCAACACCGCATCTGCCAAGGCCATTACGAGTAAGATCTCAGAGATCCCGATGGCTGCTATTTCAGCGGTAAGAATTTAAAAATAACTTCAAAGCCGACACGGTTCAGCACAGGCTAACGAGTTCCGCGAACTTGCATAACTTGGAAATGCGAAATGCAGATGCGAAATTCTCATTAGCACACATATTCTTTCGCAACTGTGAACTGTAAAAACCCGGACAAGGATTACAGTAACAACATGATATTCTGCAGGGCACTGGAATGTTCGATATCTCCGCCGAAGACTTTTGTCTTGCTTATCCTTACCACATCTGCTTCGATAAGGACCTGCTCATTGAGCACGTCGGTGAGTAGAAAAGATGCCAATACTCGGAGATTTTTTTCGTTCTAAAATGCTTCAGTCCCTTTCCTTGGCGTTCCTTTCCGGTGATCTCTTCATGGGAAAACTATTAGAGAGAATTATCGACTTGCACCCACACCTTATTTCTACGTTCCTTCATCTTTCTCTCTACTGCTCTCCCTATCCCCATCTTTATTCCGCATCGGAGATTCTTCCTTTAAGGAAGTTCCATAGAAAAGAGAAGATGACCGGAATGAATGATGCATTCGGAGTGCGTTTCCACATATTCAAAAAGGCAAAAGAGAGATTTCATTTCCATGAGACTAGTCTGCACCACTTGGGCTTTGGAACTCCAAAACAAGTCTTACAGAATAATCATTTGGAGTTGTAATCATGAAAACAAGAATAGGAGCTGTGATAACTGATACTGTCATCTTGATATATCAATGTGAAAAAATATAAAACGAGAAAGAAGTCAAGAAATTCGCATACCAAAAAGATACCAGTTTTCCGATTCCTGACTTTTCAGGTATTGAATTGATACCGGTTGTGCACTTGTAGAAAACAATTGTCAGGAGCTCACATTCGTCGATCGTACCCTCAATGTCAGCGACAGGAGACGAGAGTTTCGGATATATTCGAGCTTATTCATCCGGAGGTTTGTCAGAATAATTCTGAATTGTAATCCATCATTTTGCTATATTTTTCAATATATTATTACTTCATTATTACTTGGTACTTTCAACCCGATGAATTAAAGTAATAATTTAGATGCCACTCTCGTACGAATCCATTCTCGCCTTCAAGAACTCGCTGTTTGTCTTCAAGATGAAGGTAAATGAAATGACATGACAATATGTTTCATAGACTTGATCGACATTCTCTAGTTTACGAATTTAAATTAAACTAAATAAAAAGTAATTAATAATTTAATAATTAAAGGGTAGCGGTGACGTCGTGCATGAGGGAAACGACGCCGCCGAAGGAAAGCCCGTCCACGTCAAGGGTCATTTTCGACTTCATTAATTATTTTAAAAATTTTGTTTAGGAGTTGCGAATAATACCGCAATTGAGTCTAAAATAGTTGGAGATTTCATTTCCTACCCTCTTTGCATGACATTTATGCTGAGAACAGTGTCACTGCCTAGTCAATTTACTAGGTAGGGAAAACGACTAGCGGGGTGGATCTCGTCGAGAATGAGGGGGGAAGACCCCCTCCCCTCCCTCAAATTGAACTTCGCATTTGAGGTTCAATGACACTTGTCGACGGTGGCAAGTATCTGCTCTACCTCTGCTCCGTCAATGTTACTACTGTAAGGGAGCTCATCGAGCGTAAACTGCACATTTCGGATATGCAGGTCTGTATTTTTAGAGAGTTTGACACGTAATCAAATACTGAAACAACAACATCGAATTTTTAGCGTCACGACGGCACTCGCGATCTTATCATGTTAAATCAGAGCAGAATGTCGCAGGTTGAACTGAAGTAAGATTCTCTTATTTCGGACCAAAATTTAATAATTTTTTAAATTCAAATAATTTCGACATTTGAAATTTCAGTCGCACACTCGAAGAAACGATGAAGAACATGAAGAAAATGGCTGCGGAGTTGGAGGTTTTTTACGCTTTTAGAATAATAGATAGTTTTCGTATATTTCAGATCGAGAAGCAGAAAACGGACACACTTCTGTGCGAGTTGATGCCACCTTCTGTGGCGGAGAGTCTGCGACAAGGCAAAGTGGCCGACGCTTGTGAGTTTTAGGATGTACGGCAGAAAATGGACCGTACGATATCGTGTGAACTCCCGAATGAACATTGTTGTTGAAAAAAGGGAAAAAATAGCAATTCTTTGCTTCTGAAGACGTCGCAGCTTGTTTCTGAACAATACAAAATTTTCCAGGCGAGTTTACCGACTGTACTCTGCTGTTCACCGACATCGTTACGTTCACGAATATTTGCGCAGGTTTATATTAAATTTCTCTTACCATTGTTTTTTTCGCTGTAAAAGGCGTCAATATCCCCAAGATGAGCTACAATTCGTCATAATCGAAATGTTGATCGTTTATCTCCGATCTCTCCAGAATGCACACCCTACGACGTCGTTACACTGCTCAACGACCTTTACCTGAGATTCGATCGGCTAGTGGGACTGGTAAGCTTCTCTGTTCGAAATACGACCACGTCTCTTGATTTTGCACACTTTTCCTATTTACGATCACATGGACTTTGATCTTTAGTTGTTTTTGTAATTGGTGATCTCCCCCGATCTTTCAGCACGATGTCTACAAGGTGGAAACAATCGGTGATGCATACATGATTGTTGGAGGAGTGCCGGATCCATGTGATAATCATGCTGAGCGAGTGCTCAATGTGTCCATCGGGATGCTGATGGAGGTAAAATTGCGATAGATTCCGTAAAGATACAAAACTGTCAACAAAGTCAATTTTCTTAATTTCAAGGAATTTTACATTCCTGCAATGAATAATTTGCAGATAGGAAAAATAGTTTGTGAAATGAAGAAACCTATTTTTTAAAAAATAACTCATACATTTCAGAGCAAGTTGGTACACTCTCCGATCACTCACAAACCGATCAAGATGAGGATTGGAGTTCATTGCGGACCCGTCGTGGCGGGTGTAGTTGGAATGAAGATGCCCAGGTATATCCAAACTTCTGGTGAAGTTGTAAAATTAATGCTGAATTCTTCGTTGTGAAAATCGTCGAAATTTTACAAACAAATGTGTTGATTGAATGAGCTATACATCTAAATACGAAGATCCATTCCTGACGATGAGCCCTAAATCGATAATTTAGGTACTGTCTCTTTGGCGATTCTGTCAACGTCGCCAACAAGATGGAAGCGTGCGGTGTCCCGTGCAAAGTATGGATTTTCGAAAATAATTATTAAATGAAGTTAAATAATTTCTTTTAATTAATACAATATAATGAACAAAATATTTTAGATACATGTCTCCGAGCCGGCCAAGAAAAATGGATCTGCAACGAACACTTCCTTTGTATTTTCGACAAGAGGATTGACCGAGATCAAGGTAGATGAGTATCAAAAATTGTTCCGTAATCGGTACTCAAACCAAAGTTTTCACCATTTCTCCAGTGCGCAAAAACGAAAGTATTGTAGTTCAGAAACTCAATAGCTCGGCGAAAAAATTTCTACTGCAATTAGCGTTGGTCAAATGCAAAAATATTACTGACATAATGTAACAAAAAAAGCAGGGGAAGGGCCTGATGTTTACCTACTTCCTCGACCGGAACGACAGACGGAGCGTGTGGGAGCTGTGCTCACGACCGAGATGTGATTAATCTATTTTTGTTTATTCTATTTATTTACAAAAAAAAATCGGAAAACTACAAACCATGATTGAGTTGAATTGTTCCCCAAAACAGCGAACTATTCCAGCAAGCGAGCAAACGATCGATGGTTACATGGAACTGCACGATCTTGCGATCTATGGTGAGATAGAGGATACACCACAAGGAAGTATCAAGATGAAGAAGAATGGAAAGGTAAGGAATAGGACTCGTCACTCGAGAAATACGGGTAATCGTCTCTTCAATTCCCACACAGTCTCGCCAATCAGAGAGAAGAGAGTGTGTTTGAAATGAAGAGACGAATAGCCGTATTTCGAACTCTACTTGTCACTCTGACAACTGAGTGAACACTTCGAATGGAGAGAGCAATGGGTATTCCATCATAATGTATGGGTAGGTCGAAAATGGGAAAAATGAGGCTCATCGGTCAGAATGACGACGGAAGGTACTCAATGAAAAGATTCCTATGTTGTACTCTATTAGAAGAAGAGAGAGCCCACTGCGATGGAAGATTGGCTGAACAGACAGAGGGACTCAAGAGGCCACAGATCTGAGCAACGCGATCATGAGATGGTAGGAGGCAGCGGGGCGCTTAGTGTGAATGGTCTCTTCAAATTCAAGTAAAACGAGTCGATGGGACGTGATTGTGTGTGATAAAGAAATGCACCGCATGTTAGAAAAAAAATGCACCGCAATTTCAGCTGCACAATCTTATTGAGATCTCAAGCATTCATTTTGAAAAAAAAATTCCATCGCGACGGTAGCAATGAAGGGACCAATTCACGCGTGTATCCAAAATAGTTTTAAATTTCTGATGGAACATTTGCAGCAACGTAATGGCACGGCCCCAGCGGAGAATGGAATGGCCGAGAACGGACAAGAGAATGGAGGATCACTCGACCATCATGTACACTCCAAGACATGCACAATACTTTGACTACTGTAATATTTAATTCAATCCCGCTCTCGTAGTTTTCTCCTACGCTTGCTCTTCTAGATGAAGTTTCTTTCAAACACCATGAACACTAGACAACTTGTATGATACTAGGATCCCGCATCGTTTCCCATTCATCCAAATTTCGTTTCTCATAGATTAATATCTTGTCTAGCTATTAGTTCTATTTTCCTTATTACACCCACGACGCTGTTCTGTGATTATTCACAGATCTCTCCCTTCCTTGCAATCGCTGTCCCAGTATCCATGTTTCTTCCCAATCACCTTCAAACATCTTCTCTCCCAGTATCTTCTGATCAACCAATCACACTAAAATTCTCTCAACAGCAATCGGAGACACTCCAAGACACGCATCTTCTTCTTTCTCTACTCTTTTTTTCTGCACGCTCGCACATGAGTTTATTTATTATTTGCACGTTTATGACCTGACAAAACAATTCCAAATAAGAAAAAATAACAAATACAATCTTCTTTTCATAATTCATACGCATCACTGATCTTTAACAGAACTGGCGATTTCCCCATTATTTTCAATATTTACCGGACCCGCTCATTCCTCCCCTTCTGCATCGATCCAACCTATTGTTCCCAAACTCCCGTGCTTTCCCCCCTTCCTCATCCTCCACCAGCCGTCCGATTATTTTTCATTATTCGCACACTTTTTCGCCTCATTGTGACTCCCTCTCCCAGTGTAATCTCGCTCTTTCTCAGAGAGAGAAGGAAGAGAAATAGAGATTGAGTGTCCAGACATCCCATCACAAATAATAACTGAGAAAAGCAGGAGAATCTCCCTTCTGCTCATATCATTTCCCGTTCCTTGCTTGATATTTCGACTCCGATTTCATCCTATCGATAAAGTGGTTCTATTTCGCTAACAACTGTCTGATCAGATGACTTACTCTAACCGTCTGAGCTCTCTAGTTTGACCATGAACTCTCGTCGATTAAACACGTGTTGAGAGCCCGCTCTCTCGTTTTCGTGTGCTCTCTCGCCGATCAGAGACATCAGGAGACTATGCGGATTGGAGATAGTGATTACTTGCAGACTAACGAACGAACGATACGCAAGAGAGAGAGAGAGGAGAAGAGTAGTTATTCAGTTGGAGAGAGAGATTTCGAGGAGATTCAAGAAGATCCTAAGGAGTTTTCAAGGAGCAATGATGCTTGGGCACGATAAGGTAATAATAATTTTATTTGGTCTGATAGTTATGCTGCTCAAAGTTCTTTCTAAGTTGTTGCATTCGAAATTTGATGCCTTTTGTTCACGTCATGTCAAGTTTGAGGGAACTTGTTGCGTTTTGCCACGCATTAATCGAGTCATTACAAGGGTTACAAAGTAATAGACAGTTAAAAAAATAAAATTATAAATTCAAATAAATGCAGGAAGAAGAGCACAGCATAAAGGTGCGGCAGTACCTCTACGCTACCGTACTTTTATCGATTATTTCGTTGATCATTCGATTCCCATTGCTGAGACACATTGTAGTGCGAGTGGAGACCGTTGAGGTACTCTTTTAAAAATATTTTTGTAGAAATTTCGATGATGTGGTGTTAATTTTCTCGGAATAATTTATAAACATTTCTCACGTAGTTTTTCAAACGTGAAGCGCTCAATGGGAATATAATTTCTTAAAAAAACACTAAACACTAAATTTGTCAAGTAAAATCATCCCAAAATACTACGTCAGGTCGTTTTTCTGTTCCTGTTTCTGGTCTACTACGTGCAATGGGTAATCGAGAAGGTCGGACCGCTGATGAAAGGTATTTTTTATATTTATAGACAAAATATATAAATTCTACCTCAACCATCCTTTCATTTCTCCTTCTAATCGAATAGAAGACGAACACATTTGAGAAAAAAAAAAAAGAACATTCTTGATTTTGACCTTCTGATTCAAGCGAAAGAGGAAACTCGATATCTCTCCCCTCTTCAACGTTCACACGCCCTCGCTTCCGCTAGGTGTTTTGAGAATGTGAGAACAAGTAAACACACTCGGGAATATTGCTGAAATATTTAGCAAACTTGAAAAATAGATATATTTCACAAGGGTTTTCTACGACTGTAAAGATTTGTTAATCATTTATAAATATTGTATTGAAATAGAGTAAACAAATAATTAAATTAATTAATCAATTAACTAATTAAGCTGCTCATCTCGCCCCGTTCGACATGCAGCACACGAATCAGTTTGATCCTCCCTCGTTTATTGATCTCTGCTTCTCTGATTTGAGCAAATACGGTGAGTATTCTACCCTAATTCATTTTTTAAAATTTTTTTTAGAAAAATAAAAAAAATTGTGAGGCAATACACAATACGTGAATACGAGCCAATTATCGAATTTTCCTCAAACTTCTGAAAATATGATGAAACGTGTTCGTCGCAAAGATCCATGCAGACAGCACCTGCTCGCTGACTGGAGTTCGAAATTCGGATAATGGTCTCTTCATTGCTCGTGCTCTCTCACTGGTCAGAGTGACGAGAGAGTGGATGAAATGAAGAATTTCGAACTCTACCAGCCACCAACTGCTCTTTGACACTTCCGCCTTCACCCACTCACTAGACCTTTCCACGCTTCCTCAGATCTAGTAGTTGAGCCAGATGAGATGTGAAAGTGCGGATCACTGGTTGTCGGAATACTATGCTGAATGAAAACACGATGACGTTTGGTCGACCTTAGCAACTGCTCAGCCCAGCACGCGTTCTTTTTTATTGATTGCCGGTGGAGCAAAAAAAAATCAGGCGGCCTTAGGCCGTATATGTCAATGGGCAATAAGCAAATGATTGGGAGCTGAAATGATGGGCAAATGTGATATGGATGAGTTTCAGTGTTTGTACGAATTAGCTGCTGTTGAGTTGGTTAGACGCGAGAGGATAATACAATCATCACTTATTTCAGATGAATTCTGGCGGTACAAACACAAGAACTTCTCTTTCTGTGCTTCTCAAGTGAGTTTGTGAAACTTTAATTGTGAATATTTATGCTAGGAATCGATATTTGAAATTTGTCAATTCGAAAAAGAATACGTAATTTTGAAGGGATTCCGTGACTACATGGAGGACCGCATGCATTTCATGCACGATCCTAACAATAATTTGTCCATATTCGGAATGTTCGACGGACATGGAGGACAGGTATGTATTTTCCATTCTGAATTTTTAGCAATCAATTAAAAAAATTGGCCTGGTATCGAGGAGGTTCGGTATTAGAGATACCCAGAAATAACGTGCATTTATGAGCAACCCATTTAGCGCCAAAGTATGAGCGAATTAAGATTTTGATACAAATAATCGATATTTCAGTTCATCTCCGACTTTCTCGAGACGAACTTCGCTCGATCGATTCGCGATCGCATTCTGCGCTTGCAAAACAGGAGGAAACTGAGCAGTGATGGACTGCTGAACGATTATGATCCGGTAGTGGAGGTATGGTATCGATAATTGAAGAAGCGCATGGTATCGTACCGAATGAAAATTTCGGTACGAATCGCAAAAAAATGGCAAAAATTGGCAATTTTTGGTTACTTTTTCCAGTGAATCGTTCAAAACACAATTTCCTGAGACGTCTTTGGGCTTGTTCGATGCGCAGTCGCGTACTCTATCACTTCTTATTATTAAAAATAGATAAATAAATATAGAAAAGCACGAAAATAATTAAAAATGAGGTAGCTGGAGCAATCCATTTCTATACTCCAGAGAATGATTGTAGAATATCTACTTCCGGCCCAACAATCGATAATGTAGATGAAGTAGTGTATTCTAGTTATCTTGAATATTCAGGGTCTCGTGACGGAAGTGCACAATTTGGATGATTCCATCTCGCGATTGGACCCGGAAAAGACGAGTTTGACAGGTTAGATTTTGATAATTTATAGATGTTGAGGCAAAACTTGCTGATGAGTCATATTTTTTTAACTTCATTACAAGATGATCATCAATAGATTGTAAAAATGTGCTATAATAGGAGCGATGAAGCATATTCGAAAATGTCTTCTAAAAATATAATTATTTTTCAGGTTCCACCCTAATCGCGGCCGTTGTTGAGGGTCAGCGCTACTTGACGGTCATCAACGTCGGCGATTCGCGAGCTGTGGCCTGCGATGGAAAGGGCAAGATGCTCCCGTTGAGCTTCGACCACAAACCGAGTGATGTAAGCATATTTTACTCATATTTGTCAGAATTCTGGTATCAAATGATCCAAGGAGCGACTAAGTTTATTGACGAATACGCGCCAATTCTAAACATTTTCTGATTTTCTTGTATCACTCTATGAATTATGTTTCGCACTTGCTATAGCAACCAGTTTGGAAAACTATCTAAGAGTGCTATTCAGAAAGCCGAGCTGCGTCGAATCGAGGCTGCTGGCGGGTTCGTTACCTATGAAGACGTGCCCAGGGTTCAGGGAATTCTGGCGGTATCGAGGTCAGATTTTTTTGCCTTGCGCTTGCGATCAGCCCGCCTTGCGAGAAAAATTCCTATCACTTTTACTCTTACTTTTTCGCGGAAAATGGAAAACTTCTTGAAATTTGCAAAGTTCAGTAGATTTTCTTCGAGATGCTCCGTGTTTGCGCGATCAAAGTTTGCTCTCTATATTCGAGCTCCCTATCAGGAGATTAGTGGGCGCATCGGACACAAAAGAGCATCGGGTTTGTTGATCGGAGTGATTAGGGAGTTGATTGGGGGCGGTCATCCAATTTCCCTCGCTATCCTACCCGTTCAAATCGCACTTAGGTTTGCGCATTTGTTCGGAAGGAAGCTCTAAATCACGTCTGATTCTTTCCCATCCGAGTCGTGGAAAACAGAGTTTTTCGAAGTACGGGTCACCTACTACGGGTGTTTATTTTACTTTTGCGCACACCATCATACAGCTCTGACCTGTGTTATAGCATGAGGAATGAAGAGAAAAAATAATGCAATTTGACTCAACGAAACCGGGAATCGAAAAAAACGTCACTTCACCAAAACTCTATTTTGAGAAGGCACTCAACGAAGTCCATTGTTTTCAAGATGGTCTTATTATGCCGACCTCCTATCTAGCTACTCTAAATTAGATCTGGTTGAGACTGGTAATTGAGTTCGGAACCTACAGCGCGCCGTGAAATAGGTTGAATGGAACGTTCCGGTTTCTTCTATTATTGTTGTCGGCGATGGACACATTGTGGAACGATAGTGCGTTCAGTCTAGAGGTATCTTTGCAAAAGGCGTTTTGGACAAACACTCGTCAGGAATAAGTGCATGCAGGCAGTTTCCATCCATTTCTTATGGCTATGTTACGGCTATACCCCTGAGAAAAGGCGACTTAAAGCGTCGGGAATCCTCCTTGCACGAGCCGCTCGTTCCATTTCATCTGAAGAGGTCAGGGGATCGGCTGTTTCGAGTGGCGACGAAATGTCATGTTTAATAATCGTCTGACTCTCTCATTTCGAAATGCTCTTTCGATTCTCTGATTGACGATGAACAGAGCATGTTAGGAGATGAGAGCATTACTCTTGAAATGACATGTTCAATATTACGAAGTACTGCATCTTGCATAGGTTAGAACCGTCATTCTTTCTCCATTCTCTTTGAACACGCGCCTCGACCATCTTGCTCTTTCCAGTAGAATGTCACATCAAATGGCGTCGTTAGATCGCAATACGATGCACTTTGATCATCACTCTTCTCTATAAACAAGATGATGGCCCCATTTTCTCTGCATGCCCTACCCGTTATTCCTCCTTATTCTTATTCTGGCCTTTATTCTGCATGTGCTCGACCCATTCGCTTCCTCCTTCGTCGTCCAATTCACCCCCATCTCTCTATCTCCCCGCATATATGTATGTACCAATTTCATCCATTGTCGCATTGCCCCTCCTCGCTCCTCCTCCGCCTTTTCTCCCCCGCCCCTAGATGAAGTGTTTCTCGGACCAAATTTTCGCCTGCCTACGACCCGCACATTTTATATGAAATGCAACAGCAGTTCGTGTTGAGTGCGGTCAACGACGATGTCTAGGAATATATTCAGCTCCATATGTTGCACAATCGTAGGTGAGCAATGGCTTCCTTCAGAGCGCAAGCATCCATAACAGATGATGCAAAAATATCGAATCAACCAATCCCTGGGCAGCACCCAAAATCAGAAGAAGCTCTCACAATTGCTGAGACGCAAAGCGTGGTGTGCAGCGATAAATCTCACTCGCATTCGGACTTCCGGATTGGCAATGGATGTCAGCGCAAATTTCGCAGTCTTGCGCGATACCACGAGGGACACTAGCGATAATGACGATTGTGTGGGGACGAATCGACGCGTCTGCTTCATTTTTATCTTTGCGTCATAATTTGTTTAGATCTAGAAAGGTTTTTTTCCAAAATTTCAAGCCATTAATAAATGCGCTCTCACATTCCCGCGCCTAATCGAACTCAAATTTAAAAGCTTTGAAAGTCAACATATAATGTGAATACGTGAGATCGTCTAATATTTCACAATGAGTGCACGGTCACCGTAGATCGCTTCCTTCTTTCCTCAAGTCTCACTTCCTTTATTTTTCGTTGTCCTCTCTGTCCGCTCAAGTACGGGAATCAGAAACCGATCATGAAACCGGAGAACGACGAGTGCGAGAGAAAAATGGCCAGTTGTATGGCTGTATATCTGGTTCGCCTACGCCCATTTCGTGCCAAATATCCTTGTCTGAAGCGCAATACACTTGCAATTGCTTCATTTGCATAAATTTATTGTAATCATATCGTCTCTTTCGTATCAGCTTCCCTCCTCAGTCATTGTTCTTTTGCTCCCCTCCGCGCACTCAATTGGCTATCAAGCGCCCCTTTCTCTTCTTCATTCCCAGCCGAGTCCCCCTCCTCTCTTCCAAATCAGATTTGCCCATGGGTTCTTCGTGACTTCTCATTCGAAGAGAGACTCCTCGTTGCCCATACTCCCTCGGAGGGCGGATAGACAAAGAAATCAAGTTGAATGAGGAGAGTTAGTCTTCATTCCATCCCGATCAAATCAAGCCCGGGCTCGAAATTGCGCGGTGAAGCGTCGAAAACAATGAGACTTTCTCTCGGAATGGCAAGACTCTCCCTCTCGTCCCTTTTTGATCTCTCCTCTAGCACCCCTAATCAGTACAACTCCTACTTCTTCCTTTGTTTCGAAACAGGGAAAATGAAATTTTCTGATCAGCACCAACGTTTTCACTCGTCTCATATAGCTCAAAATACGCGGCTCTACTCATTTCACGTGCTCTCTCGGAGGCACGGTGGTGAGAACACTGGATGTGTTTTGAAGAGAGGTTCGTAGGATCAGAGCTGAAGCTGTGTAACTTCTCCCGTTTCCAATCAACAACTCGCAGAGTCCAGCGCGTGTTTTTGCGGATCGACGCGCGTAATTTGTCACAAAAAGTTCCCATTCGATCATTCAGATTTGCTTGCACGCGCCTTTCTTTCGAATTTCATTTCATAATGGATTGTTTCGTTTCGGACTTTTTGGTTATGCGTTTCATTGCAGCATTTCAGCGATCTAGTAACGAATTGCGTCCCGGATTAAGTGGAAAGAACGCTCTCATCCTCATTGTTCCTAATTTCCATTCAATATTGACCACTTCTCTGGAGTGGGACTCTTCCAATATTTTATCTTGCATCATTTCTTCTGGTGAGAGAGAGAGAGAGAGCTAGAGAGAATGCGGTAGAGAGAGAGAGAGAGACACAGACTTCCATTTTACAAGTGTCCGAAAACACGATTAGAGCAATCGGAGTCTAATAATGTTACGCTTTTTTGAACCTTATCAGTCATTCGCTTCTTGATTTTCGAATGTACTTTGACGATAGTGGTAGGGTGAGACGCTAGACCACTTTCCGATGAATGTAGACCGATTCGTGGTTGTTGCCTGGTAAGGATTCCCATCATCACGACCAAAAATACATTACGGCGGGACCAGAACGCCAACATATATCTATGCTCACTAGCGGTCCAATTCATAGTTTTTGACTTTCCTTCCAGGAAAAACTGGACACCCGATATCTCCGCTACACCACTTACACTGTATTCCTGTATTTCCCTACGTACTCTAACTCTACTCTAGTAGAATTTTTATTTTCCGGTTCTCTTGGGGTGCGTGTGTCGCAATTCGTGAGATACAGGCGTGATAATATGATTCGTGGTTCATTGTAGAGCGTGTCTGTGAGACTGTGGACTGCTCCTTCCATTTCTACTATTTTATCGAATTGTCTTTGCATATCTGATAGATATTAGTTTGTCAGTGGAATGTTATCCCTGATTACTCTTTTTTCATATACATCTTGATAGTATTGTCTTGAGTATTGTCTTGTTCACTGACACTCAGTAAGCCCTTGCGACACATCCAGAATGGCCGAATGTTGTTGCTTCTCTGTACATGTTACTCCGCTTTCCTCTCCATTCAGTTCCGTTTCACCTTCCCGCTCAGTTTCTATTCACAGTATTTTGGGAACTTGCGAACGCAAAATTGTTGACGCTCCAAAGATCATTTGTGGAGGTCTAAACAGAAATGGGGGCTCTTCCGAGTATAACTCGCTGCCAATTACGAGGGATTAGCATGCCGCACCGTAGTGTTCTATGCGCTCGCTCGTCACGAAAAATAGTTGAATATTTCACGTATTCTCTCACCTGCAGAGTGCCTAGTAGATAAGTGTAATGATGGACGAGGATTGCCGTATTTCGAACTCAAAGGTCCTACTAAATTCGCTTAAAAAGGGAATTACTGCCATGTCGCACACGCTACGGTCTTTCTCTTTTTCGAAGGAATTTGCGCGTGCCGTAAGATTGCTAATTATTTGAGTTGAAAACAAATCCGATTTATAATTACTATCTAATTAAGTATCCATATAATTAATTGAGATCCTTCGGTGATACGTTGCTCAAGAGACTCGGTGTACTCACTGCGCATCCTGACGTGAGGAGGATTGATCTGGCAGAGAACTCGCTGAGGTTCAGTTTTTAACAAGTACATATTTTAATTAGTTAATTATTTAAGTATGATAATTATTCATAAATATAACGTAAAAATAATTAAGGTTCATCATCGTCGCTACGGACGGCTTCTGGGACGTTGTTGACAACGAGGACGCTGTGAAGCTCGCCCAAGAGTATCTGAGGTGATCTTTAGTCTTTGTTTCTCAAACTCTGTTTATGTATTTGTGCAAACATATGTAGTGCAGATCCGCGTCAACTATCATCATTACCTAAATAGTATTTCTGAAATTCAACGCATCGTTCTCACCTTTCGTACCTCCTGGAACCTCATTCTCCTGCAGTCAAATACGATAAAATCACTCATCTTTACGAGTAGGGGGCGTAAGGGCGGACTCTCTCGTTTTTTAAGTATTCTCTCGCTCTGTCTAACCGACGAGAGACAATGTGAAATTGAGAGGGCGGTAACATTTTTAGGTATCAGAGAAGCGAGAGAGCGGGTGAAATGAAGAGACGGTTTGACGTATTTTCAGAACTCAAGACGGGTGGGTGTGCTAGACAGCACAACGTCGTTAAAGTCCACGTTTGAAAACCCATTCCACTTTTGCCATTGTTCACGAATTGGGTAAAATAAGTGTGTTTTTGATGGTCCTGGTCCAGCCAACCTGCACCTTTCGTGGATCTTTCATTCTCGCTCACAACAGCGAAATCGTTTGAAAGATGCACATTTACCTTGCCCATGGTATTTTAGCCGTGTTGATATAATAAAACATAGGCTACTGTGAAACCCACGACGCCCCTTGATTCGGAAGAAGTGCCCTTTGACACGTTCTTCTATCGCGCATGGACCTCCTCTTGACATTCATAGCTCTCTTGCAATTCGAGAAGCTATCGCGTATCCGTATCTGGTATTTGAAGAAAAAAGAGGGAGGGATCGAAGATCGGGCTCCTTTCGTACGCCTTTCTTTTGCATTTTCCCTCGATTCAACAATTCAATGCTTATCAAAATCATGCGAGTAAGATGTTAGATACATGTCTTCTCTTCATGTTAACTTTTCCCTGATTTTTTTTCCCGATTTACGGCCATTTTGCTCGATTTTATTGTGGAAATGCTGACGACTCGAGCATTATTCGCACACGTTTCCAATTGCTTCGCATTGTGCGCGATACGAATAAAGCGATTCTCCGAAGAAGGCGTTGAGAAATAGAATTTCGCGATCAGCCAATTTATTTCCCGGGAGGTTTTGTTCTAAGAAATATCGTGGTCGGTCAAACAAAGGCAGCAGTATTGTCACTATCTACTTGCTTTTACGATTTACTTCATCTTTTTGTTCAGCTACTCTTAATTAATTTAATTATTTTCCGGCGGTCTCGGCCATTCCACTGTACATGACACTTTCATCGTGCTATTTATGGGCTCAAAAATATTCTAATCTTAAAATTAATTTTAGGACTCATCCACGACAGTGGCACCGAGTTGCCTCCTACCTCGTGCGACTTGCTCTGTCTAGGAATACACACGACAACGTATCCGTGCTGTTCATTCGTATCTGACCACAATCGACTACCGTAATCTACCGTACTACACCACATTCCACAGGTATCGCTGACTGACTTTTCAACCCCTAAAGCCTGCGAAAAAACGCTATTTTCGTGCCATTTCAACGGGAGTGCGCGACTCCTCTCGAAAAGCCATTATCCGTGAGTGAGGGCGAGAGGTTTATCGCGATTTCATTCCTTCTTTTTCACGCGCGCGGACTAGAGCCATATTTCCTTGATGCCCCTCCCTCGTCTTTCCGCTCTTTCTTCGAGCCACTTGTGTATTGAAAAGTGATCTAGTTTTCGGTAACGCAATTCGGTTGTGTTTCAAGCGACCTGCAACGGTGCGCAATGGTTGCCTTTAATGTTCGAGAAGTGACTTCTATTTAAATCAAAATCGATAAAAAGATTTGAGACTAGCTCGCATGTCGAAGGTTTATATAATTTATTTTTCCCTTGCACTGAAGTTTCACGATAACCTCAAATTCTCTTAACTGACTAATGCCCCTTACTAAGACTCCAACTGTCTCTACCATTTCTTTCTTTGGGCACTTTTGTGTTTCTGCACGTACTCCGCTCGATTGAAATCTGACAGATTATTTGAGCCATAGGCCCATATTATTCAACGGTTTTTAGAGATCTCATTGCTTGATGTTTTCCGAAAAATCGCTGACTCTTTCCCTGGTGCCCGTATCGAAGCAAGCAATTGGAAAACGTTGGTGCAACTAGCAATCATGCTCTTCTCTCTCATTTCATGCCCTTCTTTTCTCGTCAAAACGCTGCTGAGAGTGAGAAGAAGTCGTGTCCATTTTCTAATCGTTTTCTCTGACATGCAAGATAGTGCGTGAAATCGAGAGAGTCAAAGGTCTCCATTTTGAGAGTGAGATGGGGTCACGCGCATAATGTTCTCTTGCAGATGAAGACATATTTTTTGAACGAGTTTGACTTTTTCCGATCTACTTTTTTTAGTTCTTAGTCTATACTACGCAATACTACGTAATTGTAAGCGTTCCGAGCTGAAGTATTGGCTGTCATCCAATAAATCCGTCATACTACAACAGATAGATCTGACTTTGCCTGACCCTCTCCAATGACCATGCTCCCTCGTTTCCTCTGATCGGTAAGAGAGTATGCGGAATGGAGAGACACTGCTCAACAACTCAGCCCCTTCATCTCTAGTGGGTTCGGTACTGCTCTTTCATTTCCGCACCAGCATTTTCCCATTTCCTCCTTTGTTGCGATTGTTTCGAGCTTGATTTCCCATTTTCTGGGTCTTTTCCGATCAGGGAAACCAGAGAACGGGCGAAGAGATGAGAGCCATTCCGCCTGGTAGTGGTGCTTTCTACCAGAGGCGACAAGGCCTCTGCAAACATAAGGATAGCAGTTGTACGACTCTCTCGATTTCGCATGCTCTCTCGCATTGTCTGACCTGTTAGAGATCACGCAAACTAGAGAGTGCGAGGTGATTACTCTCAGCCGAAAGAGCGCATCCTTCCGTCGAAATTAGAAGAGATATCCGGGATCAGAGCGAATCGTTCGCTCTTGTTAACTTTACGCTTCTTTTCGTCGCATCACATATTTTTTCCCTATCAGCTCCCATCTTTGTTTAAGACTGTAATTTAGCTTGAGATGGTTACACCTTGCTTACCTGTACCATTTTTTCAAATCAAGCCCATATGCGCATTCTCTCCGCGGCCATACAATACATGGATGCGTAACTTGGTCGCGTTACTGTTAACTTTACCTACGCACCTATTTTCGAGTTCACTGATCCCTAAATAGGCAGTTATCGAAGTGCTGTTGCGAATGCTCACATCCGGTGATATTTCAGTGATGAAAATTTTAGACTTTCAACGGAAAGATATCCTAGCACTTTCCACCTAATAGTTTTCGCGATTATGAACGAATGAAAGAGCTGATTTCTTTTATTGACGAGAGTAGGCAACTGTGGCCATCCGTGTGTTTTCCAATTTTTGTCAAATTGCCTTTTCTTTCTCCCCACTCTCTTAATTTCGCCTTGTCTCTCGCCTGACAGATAACTCTTGATACTTCTCCGAATTCCACAGTGCTTATTTCGTGCAGCGGATGTTCCTTATTCAATTGCTGCCTTCGAGAGGGGGAGAGGAGCCTCAAGCAGATTACCAATCTGCCCACTTGATCTTGCTTCCCTTCTCTCCATCTCTTCTCTCTGACTCTCTCCATTTCCCATGCTCTCTCGTTGTCTCTCACCACTCGCTTTGCGCGAGTATTTTGACAGTAGAGAAGGGGTGATTTCGGGAAGATGAGGAGGACCTCTTGAATTTCAGTCTCGACAATCGCACGCACGCCACAGTTCATGCATTTTCTTTGGTTTTCCGGACATCATAAGATAATTATTGATGCTTTTCTCCGATACTCTTCAAGAAATTGTGAAACGTAACAGAATCTCAGTAAGCAATTTCGCGTTGTTTGACCAGAATTTTGTCCAAGTCTGCTATTTTTCGTCAATATCACCTGCAACGGAAACACTCCAGTGTTTTCACTGCCAACATTTCGCTGTACTTCCCTTGAGACCGTCAATTCCTCAGTAATCACAGCAAATCGACTGCACAAAAATTATGAAACGGCTCGACAACGTGAAATATAGTTCGAAATTCAGATCTTTCACGTTTGTTTGTCTGTTTACCCCATTTTTCCATGTTCAACGAATCTATGAATCTCTCAACTATATCTTTTGTTTACTTGTTGACCACTATTTCAGTATTTTCAGTTTTCCTGCCTTCTCATTGCCCTATCTAATTTGGCCCATGATTGTTCGAATATAGTCGAAAGTTTAATTCCATCTTTCTCAAACAGGATTGTCACATAACGGGAATACCCTTTTCGCAGTAGATTCGTGGAATAGCTCAGCTATGCCTCAACTATGGTCTTCCTTCGCCATCTCTTTCCGCTAACCCCATCTCGCATGTGTGAAACGATGCCTCGAGATGGGGCTTGTTAATATTGCATGCACGTTCGAAATTAGCCACGCGTCGTTATTTCGTGTGACCTCAAAGAAGGTCGTTAGAATGCTTGATTTCGATTTCTTCCATTTTCTCTGGCTTGTGATACATCGCGCTAAACAAGAAGAACCATGTCCTGCGATTTCCCTAATTTCCACTATATAATATATCCCAGAGATCCTCCGAGGCGTCTTTTGAATTGGTCCTGATTCAAATGTTAGCCTCCAGTCTTGTTTGTATGTGCAAGACTAGCAACAGTATTTCCACGAGATCCTCAGAATATCAAGCCTAGATGCTATTTTGGTTTTAGTTTAGCATGTCTGAAGGTGCAAAGGTGCACGATAGTACGATGAATCGCATGTGTATTACTCAAAGAGTGTACCTCTTCGCTGCACATGCTTTCTCTCTAGTCAGGAAAATTATCCGCAGCACTTTATCTCTCCACATCTTCCGCGTATCGTGTTTGTGACATTTCTTGCGCAGTATTATGAATAGGTGAGTTGATTCGAGACTGATTCCTTCACACAACTAGAGCGTGTGGAAAAAAGTGATGAGTGAAATGTTCATCACGATAAAAATCATCTTTGAACTCCTTCTTGAAAGCAAAATTATGGTCGCCCTAAAACCTTCTTCGCTTCCTTATCTGTTCATGTTTCTGACAGCTGGCTGCAGCTTCTTCCTCCTTTATTTGAGAACTTCTCTTTTATTCACCCACTACTCTCCTCTTTTTGCACACTCTCTCGTATTTCTGTACCTTGAATCATATGAGACTCTCCTAGTATCCCATGCTATCTGGCCTCCCTGCCCGGCTAGATACGTCCTACCTCCTCCTATCCCCTTGAGATGCTCAGGTGCGGGGTTTATGAAGCCACTTTGCTCCGCAGCGAGCCCCCGCGGATCCAGACTCTCTCCATTCCCCGTGCTCTCTCGCTCACTCTGACCAGCGAGAGAGCATGGCATATGGAGAGAGCCGTGCTCCTCCTACCCCTTTATTATAGTCTCATTCGCCGCATCTGTCCACATACATACACAAGTTTCTCAAGACTTCCGTGAACAATAACTGCTGTCTGTTTTCTGGTCCAGCATTTTTCTCCATATCTCACCCACTCAAAATAAAAAAAACAAGAAGTTATGAGTTCCACACCCCCATAAAATCATCTTAATTAATAGAATTAAGAGGTTTTTGTTGTGTAAACTCCGCTTCCTCGTTTGCAATTCCACGAAACCAATACACCGGAGACCGGTAATTGTTTTCGCAACGCGCGTTACAAATCGTGGTAGGGGAGTGGTGTACCCACGTTTTTCCACAGTACGTCAGAATGTACAACAGATGAACAAGATCTTGCACAGTAGAGTGTGCAATACGGGCAGCGGTATATTCATTTCACACACTCTTTCATCACTCGACCAGTCGAAAGTGTGTGTAAATGAAGAGACGGCGACCCGTATTTCGCACTCTACTGCACAGATCTCTTGCACCTGTCTTACACACTCGTTTCTCATCGATACGATGAAGTTCTATGGAGCTATACGATGCCCAGTCTAGTGATGGACTAGTTCCTACAGCTTCCAACGAAAATTCATCCCCGTGTACTTACAGTCGGCACATTGTTGATGCAATTATTGACCGAAAAGTGATTCTTGATAGTGCAACGGGCCATCCATTGTTGACTGATCCCTAGAACGAATAGGCGTTGTTTTCGCTCACTAAACGGGAAGTGCTAGTGAGCGCTCAAGCGCGAAAACATCGTTTCACAACGGCCAAATCTGCTCAGAATTCTATTTTCTGGAATTGAAAGTCCATGATGCATCATTCAATCAAGCATTTTGTTCTTGTTCGTATGTGTGTATTTATTTATTCAAAGATTGCTTGAGTGAAAACTACACAAAAGCCGGAAGATATACTGACCGGCCTTCGAACAAGTGAAATGAAGATTGTTGACCATTACCCGTTCTTAGATTACGCGACACCCATAGTTCCGATCTGAGTAACTAATCCCCTCCGGCACAGAACGAGTTTTCCTTTTCTTTGTTCCCTTTCGCTTGTGTTTGGACACTTTCGCTATTACTATTGGCCTCAACCGCTGGCAAATAACCCAAAAGTATCAGCAGACATTCAGAATGTCATAGATACAAACTATAAATTTTTCGATCATCATGTTTTGTTTCTGCTTGGATTGATGAATGCCCTAAATACCTTTCTCATTGTTCGTGCCATCAGGGATCGCGCTAAAAACCTAATTCGCTCAGCGAACGTCATGACCTTTTCAGCCCTTTTTTGCGCTACTCTCCTGTAAGAAAGCACCATGAACTCACACAAAGATCCCGTTTTTTCGGCATGTCTAGACTAGAATCTCTATTATATTCTGTCTGAATCCATGCTTTCGAGTTCTAAAATAGCACCATTTTCCCACGTTGTTGACCACATTTATCCGATTAGAAACTAACAACATTTAATTTAATTGTTTTCTTATTTCAGGCATGTCGAAAGGCAGCCCAGACGTGTGTAACTACCTCGCAAACAACGCTTCCGTGAGTATTTTTTACTGCAATTTTTTTTAAAGAATTGTAGTAAATAATTACAATATTTATTTTGAAATTCCAGGACTTCGACTTCCTTCTCTCCCCATCCTCAGGTTCCGATGAGGTCACTAAGATCAACGAGGTAACTTTCGCTCGAGCAGGGCACGGTAGGCTGGGTTACGGTATCGAAGATGAGTCACGAATCACCAACTGCCTTTCCTTCCTTGTTTCCAATCAGCTGGCCGCGTGCTTTTGTGTTCTTCCTAGCGTGCAAACTTGATTGCAAGATTTCTGATTTCTACTTCTGAGAGCACTCATCCTGCTCTAACTCTCATGATTTTTATCGCTTTCGAGCTGTCACGTCAGCAAAGTGTGTCTTTGTATATAAAATGTGCCAATTTAAATTATTCAATTAATACAATAAAATAAATATTGTAGATGGTGTACGGCGTCATCTCGCCCATTATCATCATCTTCGGCATTATTGGCGACGTTCTCACTGTGTTCACCCTCACGAATCCATTGTTGAGGTCCGTTTTTTCAGGCATTTCCTGAATTTCAGGGATGGAGGGGGAGTGGCAAATTTCCGAGCAAAGTACTCAAAGGCTCCAAATGTAAGATCATAATTCGAAATTTTACAGAAAATCATCCATCATCTACACATATCTCACACTGCTCGCCATGACTGATTTGGTTAGACTTAAAAAATATTATTTATTTATTTGTGGAGAAACATTCCATTGATGTATCTATGTATTTTTTCAATCTTGGACGCATTCTACAAATCGCATTAGAATCGACATCTTTTTTTTTGAAAATTGGTATGTGTTGGTAATTGCCCTTCGTAAATCATGTCACCCTCACCTTTCTTATCAGCAGTAGGAGTGCCGAAATTGTCATTCGACAATATTTCCCGCATTTTGCTCGACACCTACTTGAAACGTTCAGCGCAATTTCTCCAAAGTCGATTTGCGCCTTAGAAGGACTCGAATTGAATTGAGGAAGGGGAGGAGGAGGGAAAGAGAGGGTGTGCATATCTATTCCACGAATCTTGAAGAGGAAAGGCAAGCGAGGGGATCAGATGGAAGTGGAAATTTGGCCAGAGAACACAATGAAACGTAGGACAAACGAGGGATTTAGATGAAACCCCAGTATGAAAAGTGTATCAGTAAATAATTTAAATATTATCATTTTCAGTTAACGCAAGTCTCTGTTATTCCGATGATCCTCTTTCTGCAAGGTAATATCAAAAATAAAATAATTATTTAAATTTAAAATTTAAAAAGAATACTTTCAGGTCGAGTGGCCTGCTCTGAGGCGGCTGCATTCTACTACGCCCATATTGGCTTTCCATTGGTTAGTTTTTTGAAAACATGTGATAATTAAACTACTTCCTTCGGTTCAGTCACCAAATATGTTACACCTAAAAGCCACTTCATTTTGTGAAATAAAAAATAAGGTTGCCGCTTTTCGAAATATGTTCAATTCAAGACCACTATCCCGTTCTGAAAAGAAAACGAATGATTAGGCGCTTGATATAGTACCAGAATTTCAAACTCATAGTGACGTAATGACGATTCCCTCAAGTATTTGCTCTAGTGCCCTTGTATGTAGTTTTTTTCTATTGTCTTTGTCGATTGAGGGGATTCAATTGAGAGTAAGTGGCCGGGCGCCTTTTCTTCCCTTCAGTAATGCAATCGGAAAAGAGCAGCACTTCCAATCAGTAAACTCAAATTCTTTCGAAGAATCGAGGGATCTCATGAAATCCGAGAACTTTCAAGTTCCTGTAAAAGCATCTCGTGAATAAAAAAACACGAAAACTATGCGAAATGAGGGGACGTCAACTTGGATTCGAGTTATGATCGTTATCCCTTAGCATGTGTTTTGATAGCATGTGTCGTAGTAGTGTCGACAACTTCCGCGTATCCTCAAGGGAGATTAACATAGAATGATGAAGTGGAGCTCGTGTTGTGATTCAAAAAGCTAAGCGAGCATCTCCTCGAAAAATACCCATTGTTGGTGGTCAGACAGTGTGAGAGAGCAAGGGAATGCGAGAGAGTTTGGAGAGAAAATCGCCGCGGTTTGATAAGCCCGTGACAAGCGACAAGCGATTTTCGGCTATGTTCGAGAAAGGAAAAACAAGTGTCAAAACATCGGTTAGGGGTCCCACAAAAATCAAGAGGAATCGGGTAATAGCAAGTTGTCCATACAATACAGAACAATCTTCGTTCGAAAATTTGACCACAAAAAACAAATAGTGAAATTTAAATAGGTAAAATGCATATTAATTCAGGCGAATGCTCTGATGGGCTCATCGGTCTACATCATCATCTTTCTCACACTGTCGCAATACATGGCCGTGTGTCGACCGTTCGCATACGGAATGCGATCCCGGAAGGTACCTTTTCATATTTCCTATTTCACACTCGGCCATTGTGATGTAAGGATATTAGGGCACAGGTGAAGGTCGAAGCATGGGAACCTAGAAATATTTGGATTTCACATAGGACGAATGAGAAAATATTCAGATCTGCTACATTCTCTTCGCGATCGCATACGTGTGCAACTTCTGCCTCAACGCGCCCTGGGCGATGAAGAAAACCTACATGCTGGTCATTATTTTTTTTAAGTGATCAATACACTCCGGGCGTATGAAGAAAACATATGAAGAAGGCGTACCACCAGCTGATTTGCTGATCGTGATACAGTCTGAGGAATCAATTACGTAGTCTTTACTGACATCTGACGTTCTGGTTGCTTACTCTATCTTCTTCAGATTCCTCCCGAGGCGCGAGCCCGACTACCGTACGAGTGCCCCTACGTAATCTGTGATTCGGTCCCGCCTGTCTGGTACAAAGTGAGCTCGATCTTTGGTATCGTTGTCGTGACATTTTTTTCCTCTGTTTGCGGAAAACATTACGAAAATGGAATGGCAATTCGCTGATTCCAGCCCTACGAGGTTGTCCGGGAGGCGTTCTGTCGCATTCTTCCCTTCCTCGTCCTCGTCTTCCTCAATGCAAGCATCCTCTACACGTACAGGCGAGTACTGAAATTGATTTCAGGATGATTTTAGAACCCAAAATAATTAAAAAAATGTGTGAGTGATTTCAGGTCGACAAAGCAAGACCGTCTGAAGCGACTGACAAACTCGCAGAAGCGATTCGTTACGGAGAAGAGTGAGAAGGTGAACGATGCTTTGGCTTGGCCATTATATTAATTGTCAAGAAGAATTCTCTCTTGATATAAAATATAGCGCGCGAAAGAGATCGAAAGAGATCGAGACATCCCTAGTACTTACTAACATATAATATAATTCCAGGAAGAGAAGCGATTGTTCACTCTTCTCTTTGCCATCTGCATCGTTTTCTTCGTTTGTACGATCCCCGCGGCGCCGTTGGCCATCTTCGTCAGCGATACACTCAGCAAGAATCTGAACTTCCAGGTTAGTCCATAATACCTGCACTTGACTGTTTAGCACGCACACTGTATGTTCCATGTCAAAATCCGAACTTCAAATATTGATGTTCATACTTTTTGAAAGACGGATGAAGCAATAACTGTTCATCTGACCCACAGATGACATTCAAAATGATGTTGAAACACAACTGAGCATTGCTGGTTGTATTGAAAAAACCCCATAAATTATTGTTCATTAAGATCTTCCGTGCGATTGTCAACCTGCTCGAGTTCACTAAATTCGCGCTCAACTTCTACTTCTACTGCCTTATCAATCCCGAGGTAAACTTTTTCAATTTCATTCAATCTTGTTATTTTTAAATAGCATAAATAGCATAATTCATTGCTTTTTTATATTCATTACAACAACATACAACATTTTTTAAATTTTCTTTTGTTTCATTTACTTTTTTCAGCAAATATTTATTTATTTTTCCAGATTCGCAGTATCTGCTCGCACGTTATCACATGCAAGAAGTTGCATCGACCAGCGAGAGTGAAGGGACAGCCAATGACACCGATTAGTATGTACACGAGGTGAGTATAACAGATATATATGGAATAACTACCTCTCACCTGTTCAGTAATCGTTTGTTATAGTAGATGGGTCGTGAAAATGCGACAAAGTTCATATCAGTTAGGTTTCACGGTACCTTCTTTACCATCACAATCGGATGGCGATACGGTGACGATTTGAGGAGGTGCTTTAAATCACTTTAATAGCACAATTACTCAGATCGACGAAATCGCGTGAGCTCGCAATGAACGGAACGCCTACGGGAACGACGGACTCAAGAAGGAGCTCTGCGAATCATGACGGAAGGAGGACCTCATCGTTGAAGAAGAATGGTGAGCAGGAAATTGATCTTTGATCTTTTGATTTGGATAATTTATTTTCAACGATTCGTCTTTGACCCATAGCGCACATTCGTTTTTGTAGGATTCACAATCAGAAGTACCTCTTTATTTTTCACACGATTTTGCCATTTTTTGCGCGATTACTTGTATTCCGTATTCTTCTGTTCTGTGCATCCAAATAGCGGCGTACTGAGAAGAGCCTATTTTCAGAAGACAATCGACCAATAATCTATAGGTCACGAGGTTTGTTAATCGTTGTTCTGCCATAGAATCTCAATACTTTAGCACATAAAGCATGGCAGTACACTCATTCTTCTTGCTCGACTTAATGTTATTACTCGCATGAAAACATTTCTTCTATCTCGCTTTCACCTTTTCTTTCGCCGTTTTCAGGTTTCAAACACAGCGCTGTCTTTCATATATTCTGGCAATTATTTTGTTTGTTCGAGGAAGTGCTTTCCTCCGAATCTCCCCGCATGCTTCACTAGTTAGGGCACTCTTAGACGTTATGATTAGTAAAATCAAGTCAGCTGAGGTTTTCAACGGAGCCAATCACTTAGCGGAATCCTAAGGCGCCGATACGTAGATCTGAGATATCAAAAGAGGGATCGGTCATTTTTTATTTGAAAAGTCACTTATCGATTACATTTGCAGGAGTGCTGCGGGACCGTGCGAATACGGTAGTCCAGGCGGACGTCCTGGCCGACAAGCTTACCGTAATCCGCGAGAGCGAAACTGACGATGTCGGGGATAAGATCTGAGGGAATCGACGACTGACTTTTCTATCGATTACTGACTTTATTGAACGTGTCCATGTGCCCATCTTGCCTGAATCATTCATTGCCAGAATACTTCCATACTATGAACGGGTTTTTTCGATGTGTTATCTCTCTCTTCTCTCTCACTTTTCTCTCTTGTGTTTTGTGCCGCTTTTATCGATCAGGAGATAAATGAATACTTTATTACTAGAAGAACAATAAGATTAGTACAATTGTTGATAATCGAAACAATTTATCACGAAAACCCGTTGTGATCATAATAATGAAAGCACACAAACGCGATAACGACCGCGATTATTATTGATTACTAACTGATTTTTCAACTTGGAAAGATTTCCTACTGAAGATCATGTGAAAGCCATGTGACGCTAAATGTAAGTATCCCTTCTACAGTAAGGTTTCAAGACAACGAAAGACATTTGAAACTGGTCTATACAAACATAAATTCTACATTTCAAAACAAAACGAATAGTAAATCAAATGTCAAATGTATCGGCGTAATTAAAAGTTTAAATTGATATTGATCACCGGGCGAAAGAGAAATAGATAACAGAATCGATTTCAATATTTTTCAAGCCACATCAACCCTCGTCGATGATTCTCTTTTCTTCTCTGTTGGGAAGATGAAGAACATCGCAAGAAGAGAACCATCCATGCAGAAGAAGGTCGTGTTCGCGAGCTGAATATGGAAAATAAAATAAATTTATTTTAGGCAGGAGCTCTATGTTCTTTTTGCTTCCAACCTGTCAAACTAGATTCATCAAAATCGATCACAGAATTTTTAATCCTTTCGCTAAAAGCTCTCATTCTCCTAAATATTTAAAGGAGACCCGTGCAATCATAGGCCATGCGAAACAGTTGATAACTGTCAGAAAAGCACGACAGAAATTCGAATATCACTAATTTTAAAAAAATGTGACCAGCATGTAGAAGTCATCGATGCCCACGGAGTAGATGATCGCGTGCAGCTCCATTACCTGGAAGTAATTATTTATTATTGCAGATCACTCAGGTCACATGGAAAAAGAAACTCAACCTAATCTTATACAGGCGAGTATTACCAAATTGAATTAAATTCTAACTTCTTCTTTACTTCTTTTTTCTTACTGCTTACTGGATATTTCTCTACTCACCCAAGTGAACGCGACTGGCGCCAGTGGCACGAAGTCGATACAGCGAGTTGATATGGCGCGGTACTGACAATTATCTAATTGAATTAAATTACAAAATAACGCCGTTGTCAGAGACAGAATAGCGTGGTTTTAAATGAATTTCAAATATGAAGATATTTTTTCAAGAAATGGTTAATCGAACTGAACAAAAATTGTGTGCTTTTACAAAACGTGTGAAACATATGATACTTTTTTTACAGAAATTATCGAAAGCTCACAATGAGATATGGACAGACGAGTGAGCCTGCCATCTGAGCCCCGGAAGCAAGACGGCCCGTGAGAATCTGGAATTTACATTTTTGAGTAACCGTTGACAGGAACTTGTGTGATGTTAAGATATTGTTAATGTTTTTTCATGGTGTAATATCAGTACAGAATTCGTGGAAACATTTTTCCTCAAACTAGATAGATTTAATTATGGTTTCGTTAGCCGATGAGAATTTGGAGTGTGTAGTGGAGTGCGTCGAGGAACTATCTACCGTCATGCAGAGATAACTGGTAGGCTAGCGACCATCGATCGTGCGATGCTAATATTTAAGATATTTAAGGTCATTTTGCATTCCTCTGTTTTATTGTGCATTCACAATGAATGGCACTCATTTCATCACATATTAGCTCAATTCTAACACAGGATCGATCGATTTTCCTCGAGCTCAGCCTTATCTCCGGAGCGCCATCTCTGGCTCAGCAGACGATTGTCAGATCCTCTCATCTACCAATGATCTATATTCGATCAGAGAAGCGAGAGATCATGCGAAATTATGAGAGTTCTACCTCACCAGACATTGGGTGAATGCGCGCGGTCTATGTGGAACTCTGACCGGCGAAAGAGCGCGCGAAATTAGGAAGGACTTGTGCTAATTCCGCGCGACCTGCTGGGCAACACGATTGGGCAATGGAAATGCGTAAGTTTCAAGGATGTTCAGGATGCGGATTGGAACGAGGAAACAATGGGTAATAGGGAAGAGCTCAATGACATTCCGCACGTTGACGACACAATAAAAAACTGTCTGAGAATGTAGGCAAAAAATTGCAAAAACAAGAAAAGAATGATGACATTTTGTTTTTAAAGCTAAATTAAGGTTAGAGAGCCGGAAGGAATAGAAAAGAGCACAGGGACAGACATTAAAAAGCGCGTTGATGCAATAGAAAAGGTAAGAGAATGTGGGCGAAAACGAGACATTCAAACGAAAGTATAAAAAAGATAGGTTTGCGAATAAAAGTACAAATGAAACACTAGGCTAACTTTACTAGCAGAGTATTCACGGTCGATTGTAAAAGTGTAAAAGGTACTTTTTCGAAAATAGCTTACCTTTCCCTCCTCGTCATTCATCGATCCGACGAGGTAGAAGAAGAGGAATAGACCGACCGCCAGTCCGGCCATCATCCGGGCGAGACGACGTTGAATGTTCTGATTTTTTAAAAGTACAATAGTGCATTGATTGAAATCCCATCAAATCGTCATATCAAAAGATTTGATGGCAATATTGTCGTTTTTTGTATCTCAATGACGTTCCTGTTCAGTCTTCATTCCCGCAGTTACAGTTAACTTGAATAGTAAGTTATAAAGCGTCCAACCTTCTTCGTCTTGTAGTAAATCAACATAGTTAGGAAGAAGGAGTGCATGGCAACCGCGTATCTGAAATACTTTAGGAAAATGAAGGAAGTCTGGGCTAGACGATCTCATGATCGATTAATAATGTACGTTGTTGAGTGTGTCGATTAACACACGTTGAAGTTTATACACATTGAAAATACTCACGTTTGTAACATAATCAGTTTGGTATCGTGGATGAAGAGTGCATATCGCAACCACAGTGCAGAACTGGAAACTGGGACATCAAATAACTAGAAAAGCTACCAAAAAGTATAAATATGTTGCATTTCTAATTTCTGCTGGAATGTTTATGATAAATATCACTATTTCTTGAAATAGTGGATAAAACGCACGGTATAATTGTGCAAACATAGGGTAAGAATGTGTCTGAGTCCGAAGATTGCCTCCGGTACCACTTGTAGACGGCTTGACTGGAATGAACGACGATTGGACACAGTAGATAAATAGCTCAGCGGATCGCCAGAAACAAAACCAGAAACAATTATTGGGTATTTTAATGCATAAAAATGTCATGTAACAATCATATTTTATGTTTCTTACGATAGGAAATTTATCTGAAAATAAAAGTGAGCAAAAATGTTGGTAACTCACAGCGGACTGGTAATGAGGGCAATAGCGTGGAGAGCAGTAGATGTGAGGAAGATATTCCAGAGGAGATTCGTTGAATAGATGGACAATAGTCGAGAGGGAGAAATGTCAACCTGTTTACAGTAATTGACTCTTGTATTTCAGTTAGCCTATCTCTCAGGCGTACATTGTAAAACAATAACTTCGTTAATAACATAAATCAAAGGACATTAGTACCTAGTAGTTAATTGTCCCCGGCGACAGAAATACAAAAAAAGCTTACCTCCGCGATATCCTGCAGCGAAGACAGCGAATCGATCATTTTCGGCTAGTATCTCGATCGGGTTACGGTAGGTCAGATTGTAGTCATCTCAACAAGCGAAAAGTGCGGAAGCATGCAACGTATGCCGCTTTGGCTGGAGAGCCAGTATCGGCTCGGGCGATCTCCCCCCTTCATTCTTCCTCTCCTATCCCTCATCCTTTCTCTTCCTTCCCTCCGGGAACTCTCTGATTGATGTTTATCTCATGGGGGCCTGTCGTTGCGTTGCATTTCGACTTGCGCATTCATTGTGAACTTACAAAATTACGTTTATTCTTAGAATAGCGTCGAGAAGGTGAACGAAAAGATCTAAATTTACAAAATAAATGAAGCTGAATAAGAGTTTAGTGGAAGAGAAGCTTGCGCATGTTGGCCACCGAGCGGGCTTGCTGAAATAATTTAAATTATGAAAATATTATTATTAAAATAATAATTCTAACCTCTTTGAACATCTTGTCGTCCCATGTGGGGAAGAACTTCTTGAAAGTGGGCGATTCTTGGCCCTGAAATTTCATATTTCTTATTTTGCAACTCACATGCTTGGCGGAGGGTGTGAAGTAAAGAAAGTTATTATTTTCTGAATAGGGAATCAACTGGATACTGAAAGTTATGGCCCTCTTAGGGCTTGTGTCATCGATGAAACATAGCATAGTTGACTTTTGAAGAGCAAATCGACGAATATTTACATTTGCATTTTTAAATTTTAATTTAAAAATATAAATTACCTGGAACAGTGTCTCAGTGTGCGTCTGCTTCGGGCGCTTCACAGTGCCGTTGCTTAGATACTCCTACAATTCATTTTTGGTCACTTTTTTTATTTATTTTTGTTTTTAATTTGTTAGCCAAACTAAAATAAAAGTATGTCAATATTAGCTCAGTTTTAGCCTAATTTAATTTAAATTCCAGGTCCTACCTGAGCCGTTTTCTCCGCATACTTCTTCTCTTCGGCATTCGCACCCGCTCCTACCCACACGTAAATGGTGTTGAAGGCATCCAACACCATGACGTCGTCACCGTCGAGGTCCTGAGATTCCACTTAGAATTTAATCAGATCGATCTGATCTTTGATCTTTGATCTCTACCCGAACGATATCTTTGTTGACGATGTGATAAACCAATTGTCTTCATTCGCCTCTATGACCCCCCTACGTTCGCAATTACAAATTTTATTATTTGTTTTAAGAATAAAGCTACCTCCTGATCGAATCCGACAATTTCCTCCACAATAAGCTTGCCGCTCTCATTGGAGCACTGGAAGAGGCGCGGCTCGAACTCGCCCTGTCATTATTTTTTGTTACCGTAACAGTAATCGATCCGTTGGCTACCCTAATTTATTTTTTATGTATACCGTAATCCGGATTAGTTTAACCGATCAATCCATTGACTCCCGCTATCTACGGCCTGATGATATAGTTATCCGCATCAGTTATCGATCGGTAATCTACCGTACCGTCTTGATTGTTCCCATCCAGTCGGCGAACCACTGCGTGAACAGCTGGGGCTCCGTCGACTCGAGCACTCTCGTAACCGCCGTCCAGGGAGGGAGGTGCTGAATGAAAAAATTGGTAGAGAAAGATCAAAGATCAACTTCTAAATATTTCCATTTTGATGAAGTTTCTGAACAGTGCGCACGTTGCGTGAATTTATGTTTCCCAATTTCGAAGCCTTTTTTTGAAATACGTTGAAACATAGTGTGCTTATCGAAAATTTCAAGCATTCGGAGCCGATCGAGGCGGATTCAACGATAAGATAAAATGGGAACCTGTTGATTGAGATAGCATTGTCCCCAGTGGAATGCCTTGGATCTCTCATCAAGTGAACATCCCTTGCCCACCCACACGTAGATTCCACCGTTCACTGCATCGAGGATGAAAGCGTCCTGAAATTGAATTCAGATCAAGAAGAAATCAGCTTTTTTCAATCCCAAAAGTTCTCGGGCTCCGCAAAAATATATTTAAAAAAACAAACATGTTTCGTCCGGAGTTGCATCGAGTGGTCGGATGGAAGAAATAGTAAAAACGTACATTCGAGTCGAGCAGATTCTGCTTGACATCCTCGCCTTGCGCGAGCCACTTCACTGTAGCCTCACCGGATGCGTCGGAGACTCTGAGTGGAATTAAAATTAGAATTATACTCAATAGTTTAAATACCGAGTGGATGAAAGACTCCATACTACAATTCAAAATAGTCCTGTTTAAATTAGCTCAATGCAGCACATGAACCAGAAAACATGAAGTAGTAAACAGCTAAAAAAACGAAAAATGCACATAAATAATTGTAAAATCTTTCCGAATTTCTAACTCACTTCCACAACGTGACCTGGTCCTTGTTGCGCTCCCAGAAGTTGGCGTCGTCATCGGCGGCTTTGGCGACGCTCGGAATTACCTGGAATTATATTCAGGCCAACCTAATTTTATTTTCAGGTCATCATTATGTTAGTCTATACGCTTCAACCTGATATAGTCCATCCAAAGGTTTACACAGATTTTATTGATATTTCAGGCCATCCTAAAATTAACTGAACCCACGTCTTTGCCTCCGAAATGCGACCAGAACTCGGCGCTCTTGTTCCACTCGTCGTCTGAGAAAAAGTTTTTAGTCTTCGTATTTTTAATTTTCGAAGCGAAACCGGAATAGGTTTCAATATGGGCTAGTATTCTAAGAAATTTGTTCCTTGCTGGCGGAAGCTGAATAAATCTACATAAAAGCAAAAGCCAGCACATCTGGCGATCTGGCAATGTTCACGGTCTCTCGGCACACAGGTCTCGGTATATTTTTGAAAACTATGTACATACCGAGAGGCACGACCTTCGTTCTTCCCGAGCGCTCGTTGTCCGCGATGTTCTTCGCTCGAGTCATTCCCTAAATTGCATGTATGATTATTTGAGTTCTAGCTAGCAACGTATCCCTATCCCTTCTCGATTTCCCGTTTGCATGGGCTGAATCTGAGACTGAGTGAGAATAAGTGCGCGGAGCTTGGTTGCCAACCTTAATTTTCTCCAATCTGCCGCTCTCTGGCGGCATCCACACGTAGATCTTCTCTCCCACGTCGAGGATGAAGACATCCCCGAGGTTGAGCGACTCCTTTCCAAGTTTGACCTGGAATTATAACTTTATTTAAAGGAGGTGTCCCACTAATATCTGGCTAACTGAGTTCTCGATGTGAAATGGTGGGTCGTGGCTACACGACAACACTTTCGAAACTCCCATGTGTTCTATTTTCGTTTGAACTGAATGTGAGACATGAGCAGTTGGTTGTGTGCCAACTGACCCTGAAAAGCAGGCAACGAGCTAGAGAGTGAGCGAAATGAGGAGAGCGCTCTCTCTCATTCCTCACTTTACATAGTCGCCTGCGCGGTTCGTGGGACGCCTTCTTTAAATGAAGTAGGCTGGATTTGAGAACAATAATGAGCATAATCGTTAAATATTAAACAGTTCCGCACATTATTCCTATCTGCCAGTTCGCCTATTTGAAAGAGCGATCTGCTTAGAGTATCTAACCTCAGTGCACCGGACATTCCTCTTTCCCTTGCACTTGTACAGCTTCGGTTTGAAGTTCTTGATGAGGTCGTCGATGTTGTCGAAGCCGGAGTCATACCCACCCGCGGAGTATCTAAAACACAACAATCACCTGTTTGTATCCTGACATCGGACAACGAGACTACACGAGGGTACTACTTTTGTGAGGAAACAATAGAGAAGGGCTTGAATGGGAGTTAGATATTCTACGAAAGACAAAAGTTGGACATGAGAACGAAATTGGGAATTTGTTTTGGCAAAACAAATATTAAATGGATTTGGTAGATATTGATGCTGACCGCAGGTTGTTCTTGAAGTAGGAGAGGAAGAGCGCCGACTCGTGACCTTGCACCTCTCTGAAACGAGAAATATCAGCGGGATTTATAAACAAAATCGGTCGGCCAAATAAAGTCTAGATATTAACGATCAAATAAAAAAGATCAAATATCAAACCTGTACTGCGTGGGGAATCCGCCAAGAGCTTGGTCGATTTCTACGGTCTTTGTTGCCGCAGTGCCCATCTCTTCCTGAACACAAATTATAGATTCATAATCAAAATAAAAATAGAGCTCATTCTTGCACTTTTCTTCGAAATTTATTTTAACAATTATAAATAAACTGACCGGAGAGGCGTTCTTGCCGATCCAAAAGTGCACGTCCCACGCGTCTGCGCCCTTCTTCGTCTGAAGAAAAATTTAACAATAATTAGTTTCTACGTTTTCAGAAATAAGTTTTACGGCGGATTGGTTTCATCCTGGATGTAAGAGATCGGTTACTGATTTGAATTGATTGAAGAAGCAGATACGGTACAATAAATGATTATACATTGAGTATGACGTAAGCGTCGCCGTCGAAGAAGATTCCTTGCTGATTGGTCGACACGGGCTCGAGGGTGTTCTTCTACAATGAATAAAGATCAAAGATCAAATGCTTACGTTACTTTTTGTAGACTAATCTGTGGCATTCTATGTTAGATCAGAGGAAGAGTAAAATAAAATTTCAAAGATCATTTCACTAACATTGATTCTCCACACATCCAGTCCCTCCTTCTTGCCCACATTTCTTAGCTCCGGATCAGCGATGAATGGCGCCATCTAATAAAATTTAAAGAATAATATGGTTTCTCAAGAACAAAGGACGCGAAAGAATTGTGAACGATGAAGGAAATGTCATGATCTCAATTTAAAGAAGCGGAGATGTGTGATTGAGAAATCTGTCGATTATATATGTGGAATGACATCGCAGCGCCTACAAGCGCATAGCGCCACGGCACAAGCATAGACATGAACGACACAATGTTTCTCATATTGATACACGGATCAACAAAATCTGTCAGCAATGTAGTCACGAAAGAAAGAAGGTGGCAGATTGCGCCTGAACACAACGGCGCCCCTGCCTCTGTTACAGCACAGCTCGAGGCGCAGTCTCTCCCTTTCACATACTCCCTAACATACTCAGAGGGACGATAGATTAAGCGAAGTGAGGAGTTCCTTGCCATCCCTACACACAACATACGTGCCAGCCGGGGACCAATCGAACGAGACAATCTCTGCGTCTCTCCGATCCCCACGATCTCTTGTCCTGCTTTAACCGGCGAGATAGTGCATTGAACAGAGAGATTCAGAAAGCTGGGCTAGGCTTCGGCTAGAGAGAGAGAGAGAGAGAGGCTTGAAGGAAGACGAAGTGGAGCAATGACCCGATGCTCTCTCCTATTCTCAAAATATCTCACAGATGATGTCCAGACTAGAGATAGGTGAAGATGAAGAGGAGAAGCGAGGAAGGGGGAAATGACTTTTGTTGATGGGCATTGCCGATTGACGAGGCCTGGGAAAAGAGATATCAAGAAGATCAACAAATCAATCGTTCGATTAATTTTAAATTAAAATCCCCTTTTCTCACAGATCAATGTCCCCCATATCAATACCGTGTACATATTCTCATCGTCCCGGAACGGATGTGAAAAAGTGCCAAGTTGCACTCGTATCAAGTGCCCAATCAATGCATTAGACCGGATATATAGCTGGGACAACTTCCCGGTCTAGAGAGGGACGACTGCCCTTCTCAATTAGTCCCCAACATCATCTCTCACTCTGGCAGTCAAAGGGATCCTAAGATGAAGAAAAGCCGCGCGCGCGCTCCTCGCGTATTTATCGCATTGTGTCACGCGAGCGCCCGGAAACTCGTCTGATTCTCTCCGTTTGCCATGCTCTCTCGCCCTCTCTGACCTAAAATGAGCCTGTGAAGAGTAAAGCCACATTACTCTTTGATTCCGACGATGGGCCTCCAGATTTCGCATGCTATTCCTCCCGAAAAGAGGCCAGAGATGGGGTAGAATCGAGCCACTAATGGGGAAAAGCCCCCCGATTCACATGAAAGACGCAGTTGTGTTCGAGTTGCTCAGTCTCTTTGATTGCTGTTTCCTTGTGTCGGATCTTTTTCCCGAAATGTGTGTTTTGCGGACGCTATGATTAGTTTATTTCGAAGATAAACCATGATGTGATTGATGGTTCCGCATTTTTAAAACCGATTAGAATGAAACAATGCCCACCCTCCCAAAACAGTTGAGAGATCTCTTGCTGAGTAGAAAAAAAGAAGCAACACTGATTCTCCCTCAGCCACGATCATGATTCTTCTCCTCCGATTCCACACCATTAATTTTTGCATCCACCTCCTCCCAAATATTATGGGCGTATCACGAATTTATTCTACTGCTTCGCGGCCCATTGCATCAGTGCTCCATTACGCCGTTATTGTCTCATTTCTACTTTCCAGGTCATTGCCTTTCTCGATGGGCCTCGGATATCAGGATCACTGAAAGAACCGCAGCCATGAACAAAGTCGCGTCTCCCTCCTCCATGAAGGCATATCTAGTTATTTTACTTATTTACTATTCCATGCATGTTAGCAATGTATCGGAATGTTTCTTGTACAGGACAGTTAGGCTTCTTTTATAAGTGAATTTATTGTTTAATTAACTAAATAAATAATTAATTAAGGCGGGCAACGTCCTCGCGTTGCTGAACACTCTGTACACGTCGGGCTTTGCCTCGGCGTCACCCGGACTGCCAATGCTCAAAGGTTTGCAGAATTCGCATAATATATCATATTTTAGCTATCTAGTTGTGTGCTTTTGTTTTGTTTTGTTTTGTATGTTTTTTAAATAAAAAAGTAAGACAAAATGAATGGAGGGCTGATTCAAGGCATCCTTGAAACACAATGGGTGGAAAAAAGTAATAATTGAGACCGCACGATGCACACACTGTACGCTGTCTCCTTCATTGTCTACACAACGAATGTAGTGGCGGATTGGATTCATGTTTACTGCACATTGAAGTGAGCTTTAAAACAGGACAATCCTAAAAACGTTCGTCAACCATTACATAATTCAGTGAAATCGGACGTAGCAATATTTATTCGAATTCAGGGGCCTCGTGACCTCCTACCCTCTCGAAACGTGGCTTGTCATTGCTCTCGTCATTTGTGTAGTAGCCGGATCGATGCTCACCGGACTGCTCCTGGTTCGTTTTTTTATAATGTACTTGTCATGAAAAAAGTGTTGATCAAAAAAGGTATTAAACAAAATTCACACAAATTATAGGTTCTTTGTGTGGAAAACGCCTTCGCTCACCGTCTCGACATCAAACCCTACAGGAGTGGCCTTACCATCATAGTTGAAGCGTTTGTGGAGTGGATCCAGGTATACTTTAGTATATCAGCATTTTTTTCTTAGAAGACACTATATGCATTGAAGTATGAAAAAAAAATTTCCAAGAGAGAGACCCTAGTATCTAGTTCGAGAGGCAAAATGCCACAAGTAATGCGACGAACATGCGTTATTGAGCGAGGAGGTGAGTGCGATTATATTTGTGAGTGAAAGGCCATCCCACATCTCCAACCATAGCTCAGTTGGTAGAGCGGAGGACTGTAGATCCTTAGGTCACTGGTTCGAATCCGGTTGGTTGGAACTCGTTTTGCTATTTTTACGAACTAACTTCACAAAAGTTATATCAATTAAATAAATTAAGTTTAGAACTAATAATGGCGAGAAAGACGTAAAGTAGCTAAGCATTGCAAAATGAATTCCAACCAACCGGATTCGAACCAGTGACCTAAGGATCTACAGTCCTCCGCTCTACCAACTGAGCTATGGTTGGGAACAAGCGCCATGACCGAGTGCACATCGATAAGCGCTCTTTTCTTCGTGCTCACAACGGTTGAATGAAAGATTAATCAATTAATTATGTAAGTATTTATAAATTCAGGCGTTCAACAACTTTCGCGTTTCCTTCCTTATCATGGCCCTTCACGATTTCCCGATGACTTTCGTCAATTTCTTCTTTATTGCATCTTGCAGATGTGCTGGACCTCAGGTTGATTATCTGTTTATTCATAGACCTTTGATGGATAAAATCGAACAAAAAGTTAGCATAGTTTTACATCACATAGTTTTGATTTCCACAAAGATTCTACATGTTTTTGTTTTGATTACACAATGCTCACAAGGAAACCAAACCTTTAATAAACGATTTCTTATTGCATATTTTTTTCAAAAAATCCTTGCATTTGCTCGACTTTTCCTGTCTCATTCAATATGTGTTCATATCGTACATCGCTCCCATTACCGAACAAACGGCCTTTTTTACCTTTTCGGCCTTTTTTTCCTTTTCGCGAATATGCACTTAATATTCTTGTTTTATGTTTCATATTTTTTGTCCACCCCGATAACTGGACGAATACAAAAATTGGCCGGTGAAATATTATTTTAAATGAGTGAAAAATGAGAGCCGTTACCCCTGCTTTTACTTAAAATACGGCTCTACCGTAATCAATTGCCATCATTTTGGCAGAGCCGCATTTTAAGCAAAAAACAGGAGGAACGGCTGTAATTTTTCACCCATTTAAATAAATATTTCACCGGCCAATTTTTGTATTCGTCCAGTTATCGGGGTGGACAAAAAATATGAAACATAAAGCAAGAATATTAAGTGCGTATTCGCGAAAAGGAAAAAAAGGCCGAAAAGGTAAAAAAGGCCGTTTGTTCGGTAATGGGAGCGATGTACGATATAGGGTGATTGTATTTTTTCAGATCATTCCCTGGTCGCTCCTCCTCTCCTGCCTCACCACAAACTTTTCTCTCCTCTGGAGACTAACGATGCTCTACTTTGCCTATCGACGTCTTGTTTGCCCGACCATGAAAAAGGTTCGTCTGTGTCTCTCTTGGACAAACGTTGATCAGTGAATCATTGCATCAGTCTCCTTCTTTCGTCAAAAAAACTTTCGAACTAGTGGCAGACTGTTGAAGAAGGCTGTTCAGGCGGCAGCTCCAACGCCCGGTGTTTATCGCTTCCCGACTCCACACGAGCACTTTCTCGAAGCGATTAACACGAGGTAAATCCATCATCATATTATTTGATCGTATACTCATTTAAAAAATTACCAAATAAATGAAAAAAATGCAAATTATAGTGATGATGAGCGACTGCGCGAATTCGACGAGCTGTGGCCAATCCGTTGGGCGAGACGAATCATTTACGGGAAAGATAAGGAGGTAGGGATGTAAGGATGAAAAATCGGGCTCTTTTCCCCGTAATCTTTCACCGGTGGTCAACGTTTGGTTCCTTCTGGGACGTTGTTCGTGTGGATTGCAGAGACTGCTGCTAATATTTTGAGCATTAATCATAAACGTTCGATGTTTTAGCCGTCGGATAAACTGGAAGAGCAACAGAACAAGGTTGTGAACATTGCGAGGAGTGGATCGTGCACTCTGGTTGGTTATTTAAAACGATTTTATATTTGAAATTGAAACAAAAATTACATTGAAATTGCGTTTTCACAAGATTGGTCGTTTGTATCGATCGAAATAAACTCTGTCACCAACTCAACGAAAGAGCACGTGAAATGCAGATGCTTTTCTCCCGCAAACCGTAGTCACTTGACCGCGAGTGCGTGGCTCCAAATGCAGCATGTCAGCTAAGCAGTAAACAAGCGTGCTCGGATGTCAGAATCCGCAACATCCAAAAATCGCTAATGACTTGCAAGACATGTTCGAAAAGTATTTAAAATGGAATAAATCAATTCACACCTTTTCCTGACGCGCTTTGGTGCTCTTTTAGCGAAAAAAACAAATTATAGTGTTATCTCCACCTCCGTCGTGCTATCCGACTGATCATCTGTCTGTGGCTTTGTCTTCTTGGATACATTGGATACCTGTTATCCTGCTGCGCTCCTTGCTGCTATCATTATACGTGCAGGTTTGAACTTTTTCTGCATTCTGATAAAGAAATAAATTCTGATGTCTATTCTCTATCAATATAAAACAGTCCTCATAATTTTGATCTTTCGCTGTAACATAGGTACTAGAGTTCGAAATACGGGACGGGTAATTCGGCCTCGCACCGGGTCGCGCGCGCGAAAAATGAGAAATGAAATTACCCGAGACTTTTGCGTCAAATCGCTCAATTACCCGAGTCCAGGGCAACTTTAGCAGTAATAAAACATCCATTAAACCTTCAAATCATCATTAAATCAGACACAATCTTGGCTGCCAACATAACTTTCGATGATCTATCGATTGATGCCAAAATTAACACTGTAGAGCAAAGTTTAATGCGGTATATCGGAAGCTCAAAAATGATCATTAGCATCGGATTATTGTGATGAGTACGTTCCATTTCAATAACCTCGACTTCCTGAAGTAATTTCAAGCCAAAAAAGTTCTTGAAAGAAGGTTCAAACCTCAACAACAGTCGAAAAAGCAACACGTGAAACTTGAATTATGGGAGCAACCACTCACTAGAAGGCTGGGAGGCAGAAATGATGAGTAATATCTGTCTCACGATCCTAATTGCTCGAAAACAGAACGTTAAACGAGCGAAAACGAGCATTTTTGCCTCTCTGGACTCGGGTAATTGTGCGATTTTGACGAATGGACTCGGGTAATTCTCCCTATCATTCTTCATTGACGGGTACCCGTGGACTCGGATAGTGCTGGATTTCGAACTCTAATAGGTACTTGCTCAATTCTTGTCTATTTTAAATTTGACACCTTCAGGCGCAATAGCTTTCATCATCGCCACTCGTTTGCGAGGAATTTCGTGCGGTTGGTGTTAATATTCATGATAAAAATAAGAAAATTAAATTTAAAAAACAATTGATTATAGTTAATAATTTCAGATACTTCACCTACCTTTTTCACTACTGCATCTTCTTCTTCTCCGTGGGAGCTGTCAGATTTAAAAATATTCATTTAATAAAAAATTAAATAATATTTTATTTCTTATCAGACTTTCTCAAAGACAGTTTAGAACATCTTTATTACTGGAAAAAATCCAAATAATCTCAAAATTACTTTCAGGTGTGCGTTCTCTTCTCGATGAACACTATTCTGTTGTCGTCAGTGCACGTGCTCGGTTCGAATAGTATCCCTCCAGAAATTGATCAAGTAAGTTTCCAATATAACACTTTCATTGGTGTATCACTCTCGCTCATACTACGATCAAGTTGAAAATCATTCATGTCTTTTTTTAGGTGAGTGTGAAACTAATCTCAATTTTCATTTATTTAAAAGATCATCTTACATCTAAATTTTGAAAGTGTTATGAAGCCATTATAATAAAAATACAATTCAGGCCTGTGTCTCTATCTCCGTGCCGAAACGAACCATCGCACTGTCGCTATCCTCCAAGCCCATATTTGATGATAATAAAGTGCCTAGAGGTGGGATTATTTCGATTTATTCCCTTAAAATGTATGACACTGTAATCTTGATGTAATAATTGTAAGTGCGTCCATTCTAAAGATTTTTTCAATCATTTTGAGATTGGTTTCGATTGTTAAAATTCTTCAGGTTTCGAATCGATCGCGTGCAAACCTGTGTGGGAAGATGGAGGACTGGGCATGGGACTGAAGAGGTAAGGTCTATTAAAAATTCGTGACGAATCATCGGGGAGAAAAAGATACATTAAAACGATGAGTAAATTTTGAGACGATGCGGATCAAATCAAAATCAAGACGGAAAGTTGTCGAATTGAATATCTCATGAAACATAAACAAAACGTTTGTTTGAATTATTTTAGCCGGAATGCTTTTGAGGAGAATGTGAATATTGTCTCTAATATTTCCCAATTCCAGACTCCCTGCGGGCCCATGGCAGACGCGACGCAAGCTCAGTGAAAGGGAGTTACTGGTGAGAGATCATGCTTCGCGAATTTTCGAACTGTTGTTATAAATGATATGTTGCTCACAATGCAATCACGCATCAACCAATTATGAAGCAAACAAAACACAAACTCACATTTTCAATTCAGGCGGTTTCCACACAAGTGATCATTAACGGATCCGACATCGAGAAGCCATTTTTACTGCTGAAATATGACTGGGCAGTCATCAGGATTGAGGGTGGGTAAATTTCGCTCATTTTTGCCATTGAAAATTGCGAGCTCCATCTAATAACGTTCGCATGTATTCAATTTTTTTCGAACAAATATTTTGCACTGGTGGAATGCAAACATATGATTTTTTATATTTATTTCTATAGGTGACGATCGCTCTCATCACTTGAAGTGCACGCGCGGCGATCGAAATAAGTGGTCAGTAAAATGCAGATACTCTAAATTCGCGATAAACTCATCGATTCGGATGAGTTTCAGTCATCCACTAAAACCTGTTGTATGCGAATCAATTGATATTGATGGCTCATCAACGGTACAACCATATATCTCGTGAAATATCCATTATCTTGAACGATCTCGGAACAAAATAACGGGTATAATGTTAAATAATGTAAAATAATGTTAGATTTGGGTATGATATATATAATATATATTGATAAAAAACATCCCAGGAACGTCACCCTGCCCAAATCTTCGCATCTCCCCTTCCCCTATTTCATCGGTTGCAGTAAAGACTGGCGATTCGAGGAAGCTGTGCTGATCGACTGCAATGATCTCGAGAAGGTTAGTTTGTTTTCGGACGTTTCTGAATTGGCCCGAGTATGATGTGAATATTACCTACTAATAACATTAATACTTAACGAGCTGAGTAATCTCCGAAAAAGTCTCTGAAATAAAAGCAGATTCACACGACGACTCCCGTTCCTCACTGGGTGTATTATCCGATGGGTCGAGGCGCATACTACCCTCCCCATCAGCCTGTGCGGAAGAAGGTGAGCATCTACAAACTATTATCTACATTGTGCAAAATGGCCACTCGATAGTCGTTGAATATTTATGCTAACAATACGTCGATTCTTCCCATGAGATCACTAATCGAATTTCGAAATCTGCCAAAATAAATACAGATTTCGTATTTTTCCAATAACTGCAGATCTATCAATCGAAGGAAGAAGAACTCGATAGGGAAGATCTCGGAGGGGATAAGCACTGGCACAAAAGGAGGAAACATCGGCACGACGATTGATCTTTGATCTCTGATCGTTTTGTATTTTAATAGGATCTCTGGATATTCGACTTTAAGCGCTTGCTTTGTACATTTCATATCATTCGGAATGAACGATCGCTTTTTATCGTTACAATTCTCCCTACAATTAATGAAAAAGTGGACTACTACGTCTACAATAAGGGTGAGAATAAACTAGATATGTTAGTACGTGTAATCGTGCTATGAGAGTATGTAGCATTTAGAGCCCATAACCCGTATCTTTTTTTCTGTTGAGTCTGAGAAAGGAGACCCTCCGAGGTCTCAAGGTGGATGAAGTGATTTTTGGACGGTGTTCAAAACGGACATTGGACTTCTGCAACTCTCGCTTCGCCATCATTTCTTCTATGAAGCTCTGATGGTCAACATTTTTCGCCTTTCATCCATTTGTCACAAGTGTGAGGAGAAAAAAAGACATGACATTACGAGTCGACAGGTGGTGTATGAAAGATTGGATCTCATTCCCAACGACTAGAGTTTGAAATGTAACGCTACCCGGGACATCGGGTACCCGAGAATGAAGAATGATAGAGAAGGATTACCCGGGATAGTGAAATGAAAAATGCGCGCTTGTGAGTTTGAAGCATTTCTGTCCTTCAAAACGCTCAGGAGTGGTCGGTCTTCAGGTTGTGCTTCTATTTTGCGCAAATTACCGGTATTTTTGTTCGGTTTCTGCGTTCAAACTGTTCAGAATCGACTGCACTAAAAGGAGCCATTTCATTCCAACTATCCCGGGTAACTATCATTCTTCACTTTCCACCTCCATTACCCGGCCGGGTCCGAATTACCCGTCCCATATTTCAAACTCTACCAACGACATCTCAGTTAGTAGAGTGGAGGACTGTAGATCCTTAGGTTTGAATCCTGTTGGTTGGAATTGTTTTTGCCACATTTTATCTACTTTATCGGACTTTTGTGTGCAGAATTTATGTGATTTATTTATTTTCCTTGACAAGCAGAGAGAATGCGTTTGGCAGTGAGGGGCGAGTCGAGGCGCAGGAAGTCGTCTTTGCCTCTGAACATGGTCATTAATTACGAAATTGTGAAAAAAAGATAACAATAGTTTAATTACCTGTAAGAATCGATGGCCATCCTCAATGCGGAGTGCACAGCCGTTGCTAGGAGGAGAGGAGGCTCGCCGATTCCCTTGAATAAATAATTATCAATGAATTTCTGTTTTGTGCACCTTGCCAGCATTCCTAAAGGGAATGAGCGTCAGGAGCTCTGAAAAACGTTTTGAAAATAGTAGAGAATCGATAATTGAATAAGAAATATCTGTGTAATAATTCGTTCTCACCTTTGATCGGTAGATCTGTCCGGGGAAGTTCCGACCGTTCTCCAGAAGCTTCACGCGGAAGTGTTCAGGCACCATGTGCACGGTTGGAATCTTTAAATTACTTATCTAGTTAGATTATATCGCGGAAATAATAATTACACCCGGTGAGCGCGACGAGTTGTGTTCAGAATTCTGAAATGCGTACCTTGTAACTGTAGAGACTTCCATTTGTGATCTTTCCAGCATCATCGTACTCAATCTCTTCGGACGTTGTCAATCCGTATCCCTGAATCACCGTTGGTTCATAGATTTTAGTGACATCGAAGTCTTTATCACTCAAGAAGAAGAAAAATGGCCGGAAGCAATAAAGTGCAATTATGTTTGAGAGCGAAGGGCATCTCTTCATCTCCAACCATAGCTCAGTTGGTAGAGCGGAGGACTGTAGATCCTTAGGTCACTGGTTCGAATCCGGTTGGTTGGATTTTTTTGCGCTATTTTTACTCTTTTTCATTCTCCGTAATTATTTTAAAATTTAAAAAAATTACCTGCATGAAGCCTCCTTCGATCTGTCCAATGTCAAGGGCGGGATTAATGCTGTCGCCGACGTCCATCACAATATCCACGGATTTGAGCTGGAAATTTAATCTTTGATCTTTGAGATCGCTCACTATCTTGGTGCTTAATCACTCAAATGTGCTCATTCCTAGAATACTGTCATCCAACGGCCTGTTAAATTTCTGATCTTTGATCTTTGATCTCTGACCTCACCTTGTGTTCGCCCGTCAGACAGTCCACCTCAACGAGTACGCATGCCGCTCCAGAAGTGAAATACGGATGGTCGTTGTCAGGCATCGCGTGGGCTTTCCTTTCGACACTGGAGAGATCAAAGATCAATTTTGGAAATATCAAAGATCAACTCACGAGACGGTCTCGCTCGCTTGCAAGGGCACCTTTGCCATCCATGCGGCTGCGAGAGCCTTGAATTATATATTTTTATTATTAAATAAAATTGTTTGAAACCAGATGTGTTTCAAACTGTGCATTAATAGGTTGCCGAAGGAAGTCGTTAACCACGCCAGAAGATGGTAAAAAATTAATTAAAAAAACTCTCACTTTGACGTAGTCTCCGTTGCATTGCTCCATGTGAGGTTTAATTCCGGCGAGCAGCTTTTCACACGCTTTCTGAACTAATTAATAAATATTTTCGGTCATTTAGTTAATTAATTAGTTAAAATCGACCTTGACTGCATGTCCGCAGATATCCGTGCCGATGGAGCCGCCTGGAAATATTTATATTTAATTATTTATTTTAAATATTAATTATCTTACCCGACTCTACCGTATTGGCCGTCTTATCCGTGGCCATCTCGATTATAAGCACTTTTTCGTAGGGGACCTGTGAAGATAAGGTCATTAATTAACAAAAAATAAGAACGGGCTGAGTTTCGCGTCGTAATGATAAGAAGGAAGATCAATTTTGAATCAGTGTCTTGTCTGGGTAATTTTCGAAAACATAATCAATTAAAAATAAAAAAAAAACAAACATTGAGAGCAGCAGCAGCGATCTGTGTGATTTTTGTGTTGAGACCTGAACGCATATTTTTTTCTGGTTACCGTATTCCTCAAAGAACGAAAACAAATTTATCCTTTTTTCGTTACACAAATTTGTCCTTTTTTTCGTTACAATTGTCCACTTTCAAAACAAAAAAAAATATTTCTCAATCAATACAAGTCGATAACTACCGTACCCTGTCCCATCTCAACCGTGCCCACGTTTATGCGCACCGTTCCGTCCAGGAGAAGCTGAACGAGCGCCGTGCCCTGAAACATCGATAATTAACGGTTACGGTAGCGTAATCGATCTTCTTCGCAACCGTTTATAAGCTTGGACAATTTGGAAAAGGTTGACGAGAAAGTGATGTAATAGACGCTCAATATAGATCAATGGCCTGACCTGTTCCATGAACCCGGGAATCGTTAGGCCCTGCAATGTGCCTGAGATCGCAACGCCTCTCTTTATGCGTTTAGAGCTGAATAATATTTCCTATGAGCAGATGAAACTGATGGAATCAACGGAGGGATTGATCTGTTCTCACTTTAAACTGTGCTGAAACTTATCCAAATAATTATCGAGATTACGCTGCAACCAGTATGAAAAGAAAAATGGAATAAACTCGCCTTTTGTTGAACTCGTCACACTCCTTCTGTAGTTTGTCGAATTGCGAGAAGCGTTCGACTTCATTCCAGCATTCCTACAATAACCTTTTCAGAATCCACCCAAGAGTTTCTCTAATTTCACAATGGCCTGGAAGACAAGAAAATATGCAAAAAGAGGAGCAATTGCCATCGACTCCAACAATTGCATTCGGCTTACCGGTAGACAGAAGTTATTGAACCTCGATCCGCACAGTGCGATGTCGCCTTCCCGAGCGAGATTCAGTCTCTTCACCTTCAATTATCGGGTTTGAAATGAATTTCACGGATACTTGAACTCCGAAAATTTATGCATTATCTAATTTTCGTAGCAGTCTCCTGGAGAAATTTAAAAAAAAAACGCTTGATGAAGTCACCTCCACTCCTTTTTGCCGAGCGTTAAATGAAATTTGGACTCAAAATGAACGTATAGTCGCCGAGATTTGGTACCTCGTTCAACGGTCTTCCCACACGTTGCGCGACCTTCGCGATTAGAGTTTCCATAAAGAAGAAGGTCTGAGGGCGACCGTAGGCTCTGAAAAGGTTCATATTGGAATATTTTTTATTCATAATTTTTCAATGCTGACGGCATAACGCATAACTGTTAGCTTAACTTTTACCACAAATTTACTCATCAAACGTTCAAAATCGAAACATTCTCCTATTTTTAAACCCCAAGAAGATGTACGACATCATCGTATGACGGGACGTGCCTGAATGCCGTGTTCGATGTCGTATTCGTCTTCAATGCCCAGCACTCGCCCCTCATCGCCGGTACGCGGAAGCACGCGTCAGCGTACTGGATTACGGTGGCGACCTGGTAAGGACACAATGTTTTGTTGTTACCAAACTGCCGACATCATTCCTTCTAATCAAATGAGTAGTTTATTTTCTAAAATTTGGTAGATTTCTCTAGAATTCCAGGAAGGCGAGCATCAGTAAGAAGAAATTGAATCACAATAAATTGCTGACCGACAAGGAATGGTCTGTTGAGTAGCCACCCTGTAGGTACTCGAGCACGTGCACTGCTAACAGACGACCGTCGTCGTCCATTCCCACCCTGATTAATAATAATGATAATAATAAGGATTAAGTCAGATCATACGTTCACGCTCAGATGAGTCGGAACTCTTCATAGGTTGCAATCCACCTGTGAATGCAACGCTTTTTAGCATTATGTTATTGTTGTATACATAATAAATGCTAGATAGTATTAATATAGTCAATTGTCGATTGACATTCCCTAATGCTTACTTGCATATTCCCTAATGCTTACGTGCATTTCCTCACACATTTTGTTGCAAATTTTGCGTCATTCTACGCATCTTTCGCAAGGAGCTCGTTTCCTGAGCTCCTCTAGTTAGTTCACGTTTAGGTCCCCGCCTGTGCTCTCGTTTAGAATTGTTGTTTTATTTATTGGGGATAAACTGATAGTTTATACCACAATAAGCGACCGACGGACAACGCAAGGAAGGATACACAACAGTTATTAAATTTATATTTACCAGTCGACGTCGACATTGATTATTTTTTAAACTATAGTATCGTGACGGTGCATTTTTTTGCAGACCGGTTATGCTTCACGACGCCTGGGTAAACTCAACCGGCTAATATTCAGCACTCTCATCGCTTGCCACTAAACACTTTTGCTCTGCACGACTCTTATTCAGACACGTTATATTCCGAAGTTTCCGATACTGGTTATCAGTGGATATGTATGAACAGTACACGTACCGATACTTGAACAGGGCCGGATGTCTCTTGCCCGTTGCTGCAACGTCATCATAACGATGAAGGACGCACGAGACGGGCTTACTGCAACAGGTAGATAAGGTAAAGGTAAAGGTGTTAGGCATTTTCCTCGCTAGGGCGGGCTCTGCCACCCCAAGTCAAGAAACCCCAAAGATTAAGGCATAAAGCAAGACATTGTGGCTCAATCGCAAACTGGTTCTGTATCGCATCTCAGTTTACCGTATCTTATTTGCAGCCACCATTGCCGGTCCTCTCGGAATGCGATCGCCAGTGCCCTTACCGCCGAAGCCACCGCCTAGTCGCTTCACCTGGAATTCACCTGGCCATTTTTATGATAAATCTCTTTTTAGTTATTTCTTTTAATTTCTATGAACCGTGCCATGCAGAGAATAATTTTCAAAGCTCCAAGATGCATTACGCTGGAAACGTATTCGTACGCTGGAAACGCTGGAACCGTATTGAAACGTATTCGTCGCACGCTGCCTAGCGCATACGGGTCGGAGTAGATCATTGTCTAATCTCAAATTACTTCTTTCCAATTAGACATCATTGTGAACAGAGAAAACATTATTATGCATAGTTCATGTGCAGACAACGAATGAGCTCACCTTGATCACCACATTATTCGCTGGAATTCCCAGTATGGCAGCACACAGATACTGCGCGTCACTCGGAGACTGCGTGGACGTGTATACGGTCCTGGAGTGTTCCGTTATCACTCGCATCAAACCAGGCAATTTTAATGCAATTTTATTTCGTCCAGCTACCATACAACGACTCTACAATCCCTGACCAATTCCACGAATTCCACGGTACCACGCTTCTCTCTCGACGTACGCAGTTCAATTGCAACACCCTAGATTGCGGCACAACTCTTTTTAAAATCTATTGTTTCCCGGAAACGATGTTGTGAACATGCGATTCCATACCACTCATCGTTCTCCATCGGCACGACAACGGAACTCTGCGTCTCGAAGTACATGTGCTCTTGGCCGCCAATGGAGCATTCGCCCTCGAGCAGGATTGGGGCTGCCTGTATTGAATAAGAAATTAGATAAGAAATAAGAAATCGAACGGTATGGCATTACCGGAATTCCTCAAGAACTGGGTAATACCGACAAATAGGACCTCACCTTTAGTGCCGCCTCAATATCCTCCTCGCTCTTCCCGTAGATCTCCGGTTTCTCGCTCAAGTAACTGCGAGCTGCGATTGCTTCCTGCAAATGTTGAGTACTTACAGTGTAGATATGTGTAAAACATCGCAGAAAATATTCGAATATGTAAGCTTGATAAGCGAAAATTTGAAATAGAGTACACTATGTATGTCAAGAGGACCCGAACTATCTGACTAATTTATCGATCATGTAAGGGAAAATGAGTATATTTTCATATTGCTAACCTCCATGGTCAATATCGCGGGCAGTCTCTCGTACTCCACTGTGACTAACTTCGCCGCTCTCCTCGCTGTCTGGACATCCTCAGCGACAATACAACCAATGGGTTGACCGACCATCTCCACCTGAATATGAACAGCTATAATTATTGTTTCGAGAATTGGATAAGGGAATATTGCGATCCCGAAACCAGTTCGCTCCCTCCTATTTCCGAACAACCCTTGTAAGCTTAGTCCTTGCAAGATGCTTGTATTCTTTTGAGTGTTTCAGATTTGGAAAATAAGAGAAATATAGACAAACCACTCCATCAGCGAAGACTGGCGCGTTGTCTTGCAGGTGAATGAACGGTTGCAGACAGGGACGGAGAAGGCCTCCCGGGGGAAGGTCCTGCAATTGAGTTGAAGGATGACAAGATACAACACGCATATCATTTCGAATGATTTCTCATCGCAAGAAATCAGCATTTTTTCATGAGCAGTTTGATTTACAATCGGCGATGTTGAGGGAATATTAAAAAGACGACCGCCCGGGGGCAGGTCCTGCAATGGGAAATAATCAGTCGATACCTAAATTCATTGAAAATTAGGATGAACCAAAGTTATCGCGACGAGTCCAGACTACCGAAGAAAACATTCATTGATGTAGTGGGTTTAGTGATAAAGAGAAAGGTTTATTCACCCTCGCATCCACATACGCGAGCACTCCCTCAACTGCGAGTGCTTCGGAAGGGTCGATGGAGAGAATGCGAGCGTGTGCTTCTGTAGAGTGGACGAGCGCAGCGTGCTTGAGGTCTGCGAGAACATTTAAATCTCTTAGTGCTTCTGATATATTTTCAAGCGCTAATCTAGTCCGGTGGAGTGCCCAGATAATCATACAACAGTAGTTCGATACAACCCCCGAAGATATTTTGTCTCCAAATTTCATGAGGAAGTGAGTACCGCCTCACCATCATACACCAACGATCAGAGGCATAATATTCACCATGTATCTTCACATCGTCTACATACTGCGCCTCTCCGGTCGTGTGCCGATCTGCGGCTGCGTGTCGAAGAGGACGACCGACGGGAGTGATCGAGTCGTCGGCTGCCTAATATTATGAATATCGCCTACTAAACTGCGTTTGCATTTGTCGATTTTGGGATATGAATTCAGTGCGCCTCTTATACATCATTTACTATCTTGTTGCGCCCTCCTGTAGCCAAAATAATTTCAAAAATAATCTCAATGCAACCGCAAATTTTCAGAAATGCAATAGCAAATACCACCGTCAAAGAATCCGAGCGACACTTTCATGGAATGAGTCAATTTGGGCTCTTTCATAAATCGAAAATGCACAAACTTTGTACAGCTGCAGGGGCTCCAATGCGTTTCTCGCAACGTCCAAACCGCCTTTCTCTTCTCCCGCGAGCACTGATAGCATCTGAATAGTGGTTATTATTCATTTTTAAATGATTCGCATTTACGAAAATATCAATAGCTCAGCACGTGCTCGCTGATTGCCCGTTCTCTGATTGTTGGCCAATTCAGGATAACACGCGCAGTGTTTTTTTGCTTTCTTCTCGAGAACCTCGTGGATTATTGATTGAGGTAATCGAGATAATTGAGCGTTCCTCAACCAATTGAGGGAATTTTCGTGGTATATTTTTGGGATTCTCCGCGTTCCGCGAAAAAAAATAATTAATTGTGCAGTTGACGCTGTCAGGTACAGAAAGCCCTTCAGTCTCAATTTCACATTTCCAGTTACACTTGCCAATTTGCGTCTACATTCCGCTACTTCGTTGGGGAAGCAATGCACAATTTATATAATACTATCTATAATATTCTTTGGAAAATAAAATTATTATGATAAAATTTTGTAAAATGATCTTACATCGATGACCGCCGCTTTCGCGATGCTCCTCTTGTAGTCCATATATTTCTGGCCATTGAAAACTTCGAAATCGGCTTGAACTGCAGTCGAAATGTCAGCGGAACTGCCCGATTGTAGTCTGAAAATAGTGATTTGTTACAGAGTCCTCCCCAATCGAAAAATTATATATCTATATGATTTCTGATATGTTTAACGAATTCATTATTTGTAACGGATTATACATGGAATCACTGAAGATCTCATTTGCAAGAAATTAGGAAAAAACAATATTTTCATGGACACTTCTCAAATAGTGTGGAATCCTATCCTATTTACGTGATTGTTGATATGCCTGCCTACCTTAGTTCCGCAATCTGAGACGTTTTCTGCAGCAGCAGCGGCTTGTGATACGCGCCCACGGCAATTCTGCAGCAGCCGGTTCCTGTAATGCGATGCCTTTAGGCGTGGGGCAATAGTTATTCTCCGAAACAATCGTTTGCCTCGCTTCTTTTCCTGTATTCTCTCATTCTGTTTTACCGCGACAATTTCTCGAGATCCGTAAATGAACCAGGAAACCGGAGACCGGAAACGCTCATTAGAATGCATCGTCAAGTAGCGAAAACACGAATTATTTTTGGATGGTTGCAGCTGACGGAGTGTGTTCCATTCATGAGCCATGTCGTTCTATCGAGATACCCCTCTTACAATTTTTGCGCGCTTTTCTTCATGTTGTGGTTAATTCTGTTTACTAATATCGTTAATAATGTCATGATTTCGAGGGAATTGATCTATTATTGTCTCACTAACCCGCATCATAACAAGCTGCTGCATTGAGTACAGCATCATCAGCTCCGAACCGCATACCGTGCTTGAACGCCGCGATTCTCTGCGTCTGTAAATGTTTTAGGTAAAGTCAATCGCGGTGCGCAAGGCACACGAAGGCCTGCAGGGAGCGACTCCTTTTTACTAATCAGACAGCATTTGGTCAATGCCTTTCTCAGGAATTAGAAAATAAAATAATGACGATATGAATAGCAAAAGAAGTACAACGTACCGATGAGGCAGGCACTAGAAGAGCGGTAATCACTTCGCTCTGCTCAAGAGCAGTCTTGCTTCCATTTCTTCTACTGAAGAACTGGTCCGCGGTGAGAGTACGATAGGATGCGGTCGAGAGGTTTAACAGACGAACCCTGTATTTTTTAAATGTTTATTCTTTCTGAACCTGCATTGGAAAGGGATTTTGTGTGCCGGGAAACAGCGATAGTGCGAAGGCTGATAAAGTTACGAAAACTAGATAGATGGGGGCAAGTCTGTATGGGCTTAGTTTCACGAGAAAAACATTTGCGAACCTCCAATTGAGCGCTAGGAATAGTGTGCAAATGTCGAATTTAGCTGCTGCGGTGGCAAGTGCGCCTGACCAACTCTGAAAATAGATAATGCTAAAGTTATTACGCCAATCAAGCCAATTTTGTCCTGCGTGAGGATACTATGATTGTTCAGATCGACAATAACTTCACCAATTTTCTAATCGTCTAGTCTATTCGGTGTACAGTTTTTCACGCATTTACAGCACTAAACAATAGCTACAATGATTCACAGGAAAAACGTTTTGTCGGTATACAATCTTTTTTTCTGAACATTGTTGTTTTGATGGATGAGCACGTCCCAAATCACCGGAAATTACACTAATTGTAGCCCATATTTTTGTCTGCGTGGGAACTTTTGTATGCACGTCACAGGAATCTAGTCTTTCTTTGTTTTCTTTCAATCAAGGTGTCCTTTTCTTGAATTTTCGGAGAAAACCACGCGGACTCTTTCGTTTGCCTACCCTTTTATAAATACGACAATTGGAAAGTAGCTTACCGCCGTATTCTTCACTTGATCACTCGAATACTTTGTATAGAGCTCCTCGATCGTATCCACGTACTGCGTCGTCTCACAGTTGGCCCGGATGGCAGAGAGAAATTCGCTGAAAATTATTTTCCGTTGCCTCTTCTGGATTTCTTGCGGAATTTTTTTTTGAGAAGCGCTCACCTGATGCTCAATCCGCTCCCGATCAGAATCTCCCCATCGACGACGACCACTTGCTTGAGCGCCTCGATCCTCTGGATACTCAGCCAGGTGGAACGGGTGGAGGGTGAGGGGATTTGGGAGTGGTCTGGAATCATAGTGAATAGCGAAACTATTTAATTATTCAGGAAAAGGTAGCGGATATTGACAGTGGGATTGTGTGAAAATCAACGAGTTGGGTATTGGAATTGCATAGACTGTCTGTTGGATGAACAATTGCCGCTGCTAATAATCTTGTCGTTCTCCATCTGTGATTAACGATCTTTAATGCCCAAGATGCGCACGTCGCCCACACAGTTATGCTGCGAACAGTGTCGACGTCTAGACGATTTTTCTGGAGAGAAATGGTCTAGACGAAAATCGTCTAGACGAAAATGAGGGAGACAGAGAGAGGGATTCCCTCTCATTCTCGCCTCTCCTCTCCAAGAGGAATGGTTGGATCGGTGTGGAATGAGTTGCATTTCCATACTGTTTTCTCCCCTCTCGCAATTCGCGACTTGTTTATCTTTTTAAAAGTCGATTAGACCATTCCTCTTGGAGAGGAGAGGCGAGAATGAGAAGGAGTTTGTCTCCGTCAATTTCGTCTAGACGATTTTCGTCTAGACCATTTCTCTCCAGAAAAATCGTCTAGACGTCGACACTGTTCGCAGCATTAATCCCCAACATCACTAATTGGGCTGGAGATGTTATGCCGCTTCACTATCATCGCTGTTCCTTTCTCACGACTTCCTAACGATCACTATGTATCAATGAGCTCGTTCTCGCATTTACTGCTTACTCAGAATTGCGTGGGATACACTTAATTAATTCGACTGATTACGTGTACTTTTCCAGTCTCTGAGCTTCATCGGGCTCAATTTTTCTCAGTATCTAAATTTGCCTATCCTGGTAGAGGTACTCAATAGCGTTAATCAGAGGCGCGTAGAGTAGCGTAGTAGCGCGTAGCGTAGTGGTAGAGATGTATCATTTTAACGAACCAGACTGACTAATCGGCAGTCCGCTTCCGCATTTACAAATTTAAGATATTGTGTCAAAGTTTTCTGCTTAAAATTGTCTGCATTTTTCAATTTTCAGTCTCTTGAAAACTTTATGAAACTCACTGAAACGCGCCAGAATTCCGGTCGAGATGATATTATCGACTTTCGGAAGCGATTGGAACTTGACAGAGAGCTCCTGTAACGTGTTTGTTGTTCTATTTCTTACTCTTTTGTGTTGGTGTGTTATAGCTTTCATCCAGTAGTCACACGACCTATCGATACCTCCAATGTCGTAGGACTGTAGAGAGTGATGCGTTTCCCGTTAATGCTCAGTGGCTGTTGCTGGCTGGCTACCTGGATTTAATTTTCGGATCCAAATATTTTAATTAATTAATCAACCCACAATTAGCGCGGGCGGGAAGATAATCTCCGCAGTCTCGTCGAACTTTTGCATTTGCTCATAGTTGACCAGGCCGCAGGCGATATCGGGCGACTTTTCGGGTAAGGAGTTCTGAAATCATTGATCTCTAGGAGCGAAAGTATCATAGTCTTCTAGAGATCAAAAAATCAAAGATCAAATTCCCACCTCATTTTTCCCATCCTTGCACGGACAACCTCCCTTGCCACCCATGCAACAGCCGCCCGACGGTTCTGAATAGTATTTATCCATGGTTGTTCAATCCGAGAATTATTTGCAGATTAGAAATCCACTCAAAAATATATTCTCTAGATCAGTGATGATGTGAAATTAAGAGTTACATTTTCCCTATTTCGAATTTGAACGTTCACTCACTGGCGAATGACTCTAGTGCCTCGAGTATCGGTCTGTATCCCGTGCATCGACAGAGATTTCCGACCAGTGCACTTCTGATCTCGTCAGCAGAGGGGGATGGGTTGTTCCTACATTTGTAATGATTTCAAACCAGTTTGGCTTTCATTTTATGTTAGTATATTTGATCCTTTTTCTGCACTTCCGTATTGTTTTAGAGAAATACCGCCGACTATGGATCGGACGTGAAACGTAACCGCTTTTTTATAAATATCGTAAGCAAAACGTCTAATAATACCTGAGCAGAGCATAGGCTGCCATGACAAAGCCGGGCGAGCAGAATCCGCATTGCGTTGCGTTTCCGGACGAAAGACGCTCCTGGATGGGGTGGAGACGCTTCTGAGAACCTAGAAATGGTATACTTTCTCCGGTATTATCGCTGTGCTTTAACTTTTTACAATCGCGTTTGGAAAATCGTACCAATGCCTTCTACAGTGAGCACTAGCGATCCGTCCACCAGGTAAAGCGGTGTGATGCACGCGTTAGCCGAGACAAATCTGCAGCATTTGTTTTATTATTTCGAGGTGTGATTTCCCAATAGCTAGCAATTTGAAATCGATAATAACTCTACCTAGCCCTCTTCTCCTCTCTATTCCATCTTGCTATTGCCACTGTGCACGAGCCACATGCTCCCTCTTCACAAGCGAGTTTCGTTCCCGTTATGTGCACTCAACGGCGTTGAATCTTCTTTTATATTTTATACCGAAATTATAGCTTTAGCGTATTCGGCAAAACAACGACGCGTTTATTTTCGAGCTAGTTGATATCTACTTTACATTAGTGTAATTATTTCCTCTGATATTTCCTAGGAAAAGGTGAATTCTCACGCTTGTATCGGATAAACGTTGCGAGTGTCAACTCCGGATCCGGATTGTCCACAGTTACTTCATTTCCGTTGAGGAAGAAAGTGATCGTTGATGTAGTCATCTGAATGTGTTTCTTTGATACTTTTATCAGAGGAAAGGGCATGCTGGAAAATACATCCTTAGGGGAGGATTTATTTGATCATAATAAGAATTTTATTCTTTTAATCAGAGGCAAAAACGGTAAGCTACAAGTTGTAAGCAAAATAACATGCGCTAAACGGATATATGTATGTAACTGCTATAAAAACAAGCCTGGTTTATCTAAGTGAAATCGGTGCTGCTTTTGTGCATGCTATCGAGTGTGGTCTCGGTACAACGCGATAGAAATTGCAATTTACAGATCAGATCGTTTCTGACTCGATGAAGCGATAAATGCCATAGAAAGATAAGAAAGAGTGGCTTTGAGAGGCACTCGATTCAAATGTGTAGAGGAAAGCAATGTTCTCGTCTCTTCATTTCGCCTTATCTTTCGCGAGTGAAAGCAACGAGAGGGCATAGCAGGATTAGAGAAACAGACCATCCATCGGACAGGGACGATGGAGATTCAAAGTTACCAAAACACGAGGAATAGTCAGCAAACAACTGCAGATCAACAATCGGTAAAATCGCAGAGAACAGGAGTGATTAGGGATTAAAAGCGAGATTGGAGGGAGCAGAGAAAGAAAGTTTAGCGCGCTCCATTGTATTGCACAACAGTTTCTAGACGATTAGACAGAGCTAGAGAGTGCTTGGAAACGAGAGAGTTTCACGGATTGAGCACTGTTTGAGAAGGAGAGTTTAGTGCACAACTCACGAAAGGAGCTTTCTCGCGTGAACAGGGAGTGCTTGGAATGAGGAGAGTTTAGCCAGCATTAGTGGGGAAATGGTCTAACGTGTGCCCACCCGACGAGATCGTAGCGACTCGAGCGGTATCACTGATCTCGGTTAAATAAAAAGAAAGATATTGGTTCCACGTGGCACGAGTTCAGGGTAACAACGCTTGTAGAAGGTCAACAGATCAAATCGAGAGAAATAACCACTTTTGCTTATTCCGCACTGTTGCTCAGCCTAACAAACAATTAAACGTGAGTTATATATGAAAAAGGATGGGATTGAAACTCCAGCACTGTGCAGAACCTCGCCTCATTGTCACTGCCGACAAAAAACAGCCTGCTCATGTGATCACAGCATTGAACGGCACCACTGGGCAAAACAGTTTGATAAGGACCATAGAAAATGCCTATCTAATCACAAATCGGGTCCTTTAATCTTTGACCTTTAGTAAATTGCCAGAACTCTTTCCCAACATCACTTACGCATGAATGCAACAACGGACAACGTCGCTCTAAATTGTCCACCCTCTATCCTATTCCGGATCCTTCTTCTTTTTCAGACGAGGGGCCAAGAACATTCACTTTACTTAGCGGGCTGACGTTTCCGTGGCTATTTCTGCATTTGACGTTTTCCTCGTAGAAAGTAGAAGAAATTTCCTAATTCGATTACTCTTGGCTCAGAATTTTTGTGAACATTTTGTGCAAGGTCAGTATTTACAAAAAAAATATTTTTGCCTACCGACTTTTAGGTGTTTCTAGCTGCCAGGACGAATTTTGTGACATCACCATAGTTATTGCCAACAGTGTACCTCCTCTCGCCCCTTCCCGTTATTTGTCTACTAGTGCCATGTGAACGCGGGCGCGGGTGTTTTCCCGTCATTCCATTTATTTCTGCGGTCAGAGACACGAGAGAGTGTGGGAAATGAAGAGAGTCAGACGTTCGTTCCCCCTGAATTGAACAACAATTTAGGCGCGCGTTGGGGAACTTCCTAATAGGAAGTGGTCAATTTGTCAGAGAACTGCGGCGATTCTGCGAAATCTGTCATAATTCAAAGAAGTTCGCTCTTATCACATGGAGACAAAGTTCGCTGCTCCTTTTCTTTGATTTTTTTCCAGCACCTGGCCGGTTTAAAAAAATGTATTTGCGCGTAAATTTCTACCATTTAATTGCTGAATTTTGCACCTAGAAGTTGGAAGCAAAAGTCACACTCACTTATCTGCCTGGTCCAATGTGCCAGTTCTGTGTATTTTCAGCGTTTCGCGAAATTCAATTTATCTGATGTCCGCGATGTCACTGTGTAGTTATTGGATATTGAATAACCTGACAAAGGAACGGGCAACTTCTGACAGCAATAGAGCTTATGGCATAATATTTTCCCAAAAATACGAACTTCCGTATGGCAACTCACTTCCCCGTGCACCCCCTCCCTCTCCTCCGTTTTTTCAACGATGTACTATGGAATCGCGATTTCGAGTGTTTTTGTTCGGTTCAGAGACAATGGCTCATTCGTCTTTCTATAATGCACTCTTTATTGGCCTATTCATCCGCTTTTTCTTACTATTTGATTAGTGTGCTCTTGGGAATCAAAGAGCATTTTTCCAATCCGAAGAATTTTTCTCTTTTTGCTAAGATCAACTATCGTGTTGCTATCGTTTCAGAAAAAGCTGAGATGTGACAAATACTTTTTTAAATTTTATCACAGGACTGTGTGCAAAATAAAGAGACGATACTAGCTCCATGTAGATTAAAAATATCGCAGTGCTCTTGAACCCAGGGTTGAGGCGGCCCAATCTATCACCCGGATGAAAATAAGAGCGGAGAGGTTTCCTATCCTCTCAATGACCAACTTGTGTAATGTTGCGAATAAGAGATCGATGTATTTTTTAGCTTATTCATCCTTTATCTATTGTTTGAGACGAATATTGCGTTCTTTTTCTAATGTTGATTTCGTTATTTTCAAATTCGAAGAGGATGCACCTAACAATGAGTCAGAATAACACGTTGCTTCTCTCATTTTTGAAAGTTTTCCGATCCGCTCAATGACCAACATGTGTAATATTGGGAAGAATGAGGAAGACGGGCTTTTTTCGCCCTGCTCTAGGGATCTCCAACACATGTTCACATGTTTTCCCCTGGAGTTTTCAAAGAGCAAGTTCGCCGTTTCCTCAGCTCTCATCCTTTTCGAAATGTTATCAAATTCTCAAAAGCTCACAGGCTGTCGTTTTACCCGGACTATCATTTTCACTCTTCTTTTTATAGGAGGAAAACTGATCTGAGATTCGCTCGAGTTCGGACCGAGTTAGAGTTCGAAAACCTGTCTGGACCGAAAAACAGACGTACTCGCAAGCACTATCTTGAGATCTAAAGAACTAGGCTGGTCATTCTATTTAAGCTCTCTATTATCTATTTGTTTGTCTTTGTCTCTTGAACTGTGTTCCGCTAAATTTCACGACTTCGCAAAACAAATGCATAATTTGAAAAGTTATAAATACGGGTCTCTTCAGACCGTTGAAAGAGGGTTTAAAGAGAAGAAACGATGCAATTGCTTGTATTTCGAACTCTACTATTGTTGTATTGCTCTTCCAGATAGGCGATCTTTCCTTTTGCACCCCCGCGATTTTATCGCCGCTCATTTTCTGGTTCCTGTCTTGTAAAAATCGCACGCCCCCACATGTTGTGGTCGCGAGCGTCGACGTCAGCCATAATCGATTTTCTAAACTATAGTCTAGTCTAGACTTGTCGTTGCTGATGATATTTGATTGATTATTCGTATTTATTCTGGAAACGTTTCCTTGCCCTAGTTTCTTGTGCTTGATGTCGGCTCGCTGAACTCGTGAATATGGCATTTTCTAGCTCCTGTCTACTCCTTTGTGGGAAATTCCCTCGTTTCTGGACAGGATCTTTGCTCGGAAACGACCCTTTACCTTCAGAGGTCAATAAACCAAATTCCTGTCTGCCTTTTTTCAAGGAACCTCTCGAAATCCACCTACGCGCTCATTTACTGGCTATTCGGATGATGAGTAGAGACTTTTCCTACATTTAGAAGACTTGATGAGAATTTACTCTTCTTTCATGTGCTTGCTCATCTCTAAGACCGACGAGACAGTGTATCGTATGAAGAGACCAATCTTCTGAGAGCTTCCGAACTTCCTTTTTCTCACGTAACAAAGGTCCAATGATGTGTCCAAAAAACTGGACGTGTTAGCTAAAGTGCGAATTCGGACTATCGTCAATTCATTTCACCTATTGTCTCACCAGTTACAGAGGCCCGTGTGCTGAACTCCAGCCTAGGAGACTCCTCGCCAGAAGCGCTCTCTCGCTGGTCAGAGAAGCGAGAGAGCACGCGAAACGAAGAGATCATGTTCGTACTCCTCTCCGTTCGTCCCCCACATACAGGAATAGTCTTCACTGTCCCCGTGCTCTATCAATAATTAACTATTTTCTCGGTGCTCAGTGCCCTCGCGCGATTAATACAAAAGAAATAGTCTTCTTTTTCTATGATTCTGAATAAACATTACGCAGTGTCTCGACAACTAGGAATTTTATCCAGTAATCATCAAATATTATCAAATGACGCAAATGAGTAATTTATGCCGTAAACAGTAATCTGGCCAAAATTTCGTTACTGTTTCAAGATTTGTAAATCTTGTCTTGGATCAGATAGTCATGATTTTGTGAGGAGGATAGATATGTGCAATTCAAGGCATCGAAACTAGAGTTTGAAGCTTTAATGTTTTGATAATAGATAGTGTCTTTATTTCATGTCCAGAGAGTCTGCTTACCCGTAATTCGAATTCTTCTCACTTCCATGTACGATGTTTCGATGAATAACTTCATTTTCACGCCATACACCTGTGCCCTTTCCTCACTTGAACTTCCTCTTCCACTTCCCTAATACAATTCATGCAAATTCATATTACCGGAAAGAGCACTTCTCCCATGAATTTTCTTGATGAATTTTGGCGCCCTAAAGTTTCGCGGCAAATGCAATCATCGTCGTCTCCACAAGTGCTCTCCTTTTAGAACCCACGCATGCGAGCGAGTGATGTTCAGCAAACAAATAAAATGCATCTGAGAAATAGGATCGTGCTCAGTTCTCATAGACTTGCTGAACGAACGGACCCCTTTCTTGTCTCGACTGAGTGTTTTTTTCGCGTCATTTGTCGGTGTTTTCCCATTCAAAAGATCTTGCTATTTTGAGAGCTCGAGAACGCTAGGTCTCGTGCATGATATGGCCATGCTCTTTTTCTGTCTGTTCCATGACAAATTATCACGAAACTCGTGTACTTTTGGGTGGCCGATGGTCTTCTCGTGCGAGATTGTTCTTTAACTTCTAAAACATTCGCACCTCATTTCAACACTCTTTCCGGTCAGAGCGACGAGAGAGAGTTCGAAATGAAGAGACTATTATCGAACTATTGTATATTTAAAAAAACTTTTATGTTCTGACAATGAGGATCCTTTGAATGACGAGGATCATCTCCAACGCCCTTTCGAATATCACATTCATAGCAATCTCTGGTGTGCGAATCCAACTTGGATCCAAGCAAAAATCCAAGTTGCGACCAGGTCTGGGGGCAACTTGGATTTTTGCTTGGACCCAACTTGGATTTTTGCTTGGATCCAACTTGGAAAGGGGTTACGGTAGCCTTCTTTTTTATTGATTGATAATATGAGATTCAGTAATCTCATACAGTAACCAAAGGCTCCGCACGGTTACACCATGCCGGGCCGGTCACATCCAAAATACGGTCCTACTGGGGACCGTAAACAGTCAATCACACTCGTGCCCGAAGGCAGTCAAAACAGAGCTACGAAAAAGGACCTTATAGGCTTGGTGTGTGTTAGACGCGACGGGGCAAGAACTGCTTGGATCCAAGTTGGATTCCTGCTTGGATCCAAGTTGGGTTCCCGAGCTCTGGTGTGCGAATCCAACTTGGGTCCAAGCAAAAATCCAAGTTGCGACCAGGCCTGGGGGCAACTTGGATTTTTGCTTGGACCCAACTTGGAAATCTGCTTGGATCCAACTTGGAAAGGGGTTACGGTAGCCTTCTTTTTCTATTGATTGATAATATGAGATACAGTAATCTCATACAGTAACCAAAGGCTCCACACGGTTAGACCATGTCGCGCCGGTCACATCCAAAATACGGTCCTACTGGGGACCGTAGACAGTCAATCACACTCGTGCCCGAAGGCAGTCAAAACAGAGCTGCAAAAAAGGACCTTATAGGCTTGGTGTGTGTTAGACGCGACGGGGCAAGAACTGCTTGGATCCAAGTTGGATTCCTGCTTGGATCCAAGTTGGGTTCCCGAGCTCTGGTGTGCGAATCCAACTTGGGTCCAAGCAAAAATCCAAGTTGCGACCAGGCCTGGGGGCAACTTGGATTTTTGCTTGGACCCAACTTGGAAATCTGCTTGGATCCAACTTGGAAAGGGGTTACGGTAGCCTTCTTTTTCTATTGATTGATAATATGAGATACAGTAATCTCATACAGTAACCAAAGGCTCCACACGGTTAGACCATATAGGCTTGGTGTGTGTTAGACGCGACGGGGCAAGAACTGCTTGGATCCAAGTTGGATTCCTGCTTGGATCCAAGTTGGGTTCCCGAGGCCGGGATACTGTACTTGGATCCAAGTTGAAAACCCCTTTTTACTTGGATCCAAGTTGGATTCGCACACCAGAGAGGCCGGGATACTGTACTTGGATCCAAGTTGAAAACCCCTTTTTACTTGGATCCAAGTTGGATTCGCACACCTGAGATGCTTCATCTGCCCTAGAAAGCTACTCATGTCGCTCGTGTATTGTTCTGTTTTTGACAACGGTGGAAGCGCCGGACTCTCGAAACACATATTCATATATTTCTTCCCGAGCAATGTATGTGTGATGTCAACACTGTCATTCGCAATACTTGTCCATTCAGCCGGACAAGCGAAATCCTTTCGAGTCCATGTTTCATGAAAGTATGTGTAATCATATCCGCGCAACCCTGTCGTTAAATATGCTTCCTAGACGAGAACAAATGCATGATGTCAACTTTGCATTCCACAATCATTATCATAGTTCGTGCGGAATGATACGCTCGCAGTGACCATTCCACTCTAGAGATGAGCTCCCGTAACAATAGTGCATTCTCTCTCGAGAGCATTGACTCTCTTCATTCTGTGTGACCTCTAGTCGTCTCTCATCAGCCCATGCATAAAACAGTCATTGCTACCGGGGAAGACCTCAAACATCATACTCACTATCCCTATTTTTTATCACCGACGCTCCTTATTTTGCACGCATAAGCAAGTTCTTTGCCTGTACTAAGACCGTCATATCTAAGTATGTGTTTTGTATTAGGAATTTAACTAGCAATTTTGCTCTTGACTGGTTATTTCTGGGCACTGTCGGAAGCCACTTTTGTCTAGAAAAACACACGTCACATACGTATACACAACGAGCAATCCATCAAGAGCTATCTGAACATTACCTTGAAATTCCAATGTGTGAGCTATTTCTGATTCGCGCTGCTCGTTTTCTTAATAGTTTATTTGTTTCTTGTTCACAATACCCTGACATTGAGCTAACAAATATTCTTGTCACTGTATTTTCGGCAACCATCAATTTACGATCCAATTGAACTCCATACCGTAGTAAGGGCACGTCATTCATGTCCGAGTCATTATTAGTCGGTCATTCTTTTTCGAGCAGACTTACTTCGACCAACAAACAACTATTTCCCCATCAGACGCTTGTTTCCCGTTGGGACTAGACGTAGAAAACTCAACCTTATTTTCGGCAATACAGTGTGGCCCGAGGCATTTTTTCTGCATACGAACGTCACATCCGAGTGATTTTTTAGCTGGTCATTCTTTCTTCGAGCGGAGTCCTATAAAGTCGCAATTGTTGACCAACTAAGCACAATGCGCACGTTTCCCGTTGCATTGTGCTCAAACGTTCCCAACATATGAGTTGCTATCAACTGAATAGGACCTAACGCAATACAGGGCCAAGATTTGGCATGCATGAACCTTTTGCAAGCGGCCGGGTGTTTACGCTAAACCAATATTGGGAAGGACGTTTTTCCTGCAAACGGGAGAGTGTTTGTCACACAAAGGTCGAGTAAAGGGCCATTTCAGTGTGTGTTGTTGCGATTTCATAGGAAGATAAGTTAACTACTTCCCCTTTTTTTCGCTACTCTCCCTGCAGTTGCCATTATTTCGCATGAATTATACATTTTTCTGTGCTAGCTCTGGGAATAGACGGGTCATTTTTCTCACCGGAATACAATGAATTTGTATTCTCCTTGCATTCGACATTCCGAGTAGGGTCGGATCCGCTTACCCGATCGCATGCCGCCGTTAAAATATTCTCCACATTTCACATTGTTGTTTTTCGATTTCGGAAAATATTTGACGCCGCTTGTCGAGTTTGACGTTGAAACGAACCGAGAAGTGCTCTTTCTTATACGCCCCCAATATTTTTTGTCAGCATTTTCCTAACAATTGGTGGGCGTAATCGTCATCTTTTTTTTCTTTTTTTTCGAAGAATACATAGAATAACCCTAATGAGGCGGCGCACAGGAAGTCAAATAATATTCTCTATTCTCAGTATGTCCTAGTGTGAGAATTCTTCCAGATCATTTATCTAGTGAGTCACCGAGAAGTCTTAAATCCATGTCATCATGGGGCCTAGAATTAACCAATAGTGAGGAGAACAAGCTGAAGGATATACTGTCCCGATAGGTAGGGCAACTACAAGAGACGAGAGCTTTGCTCGACCCGCCTTTCTCACAACATGTCCAGCACTGTTGGGGGTACAATAGATGGGCCGGTCTTCGGTTCCTTCCGTTTCTTCTCTCGACCAATGTTCTCGTCTCTTCATCTTGCACTATCTCTCGACCGTCAGAGAGAAGAGAGAGAGAGAGAGTATGGATAAATGAGAGAGTCAGACCATCGCTTTTTTGCACTATTCTTCATCTTTCCTATGTCAGACAGTGCGAGAGAGCACGTGGAATCGAGAGAGTTCGACCGTTTTATGCCTTTATTATTCACAAATATGAGGGAATGATCCTCTCGTTCTATTCTTCGTGAGAGTGGGCGAGAAACAGAAGGGGAGATGAGCATGCATTATCCCCCCCCCGTTAGAACACTTGTCAGTCCTACTTGAGATGTCATCATGAGTTACAGTGTATTCATTGTGAATCTCCTATCCTTGACGATATCTTGTATTTCTCGCATATTTCTTGCAGTCTTCGTTCTTCGGTCATTTCCTTTCCCCGTGACAAATATTATTCCTAAATTCGACACTAAATCCACAACGTGCGAGTTCCTTGTTAACGACCACTCTTTTCCCGTTACGGTCCGCTCCGTTTCTCTGAATCTCTCCATTTCCCGTACTCTCTCGCTCCGACTGTCCTGCCGACTTGGCGGATTCATTTTTCTCTGTTCCTTGTGTGTTTTCGTCGACATTTTCGCACGCTGAGGGAGCGAAAAAGAGAGGCCAACCAAATTAAGCGTGCGACGGTCCACGATTGATGATTATGTACACACATTTTTGTTTTATCCGTTTCCTCACTTGTTCCGCCCATTCTATCTCTGGATCTGGAGAACACTTTGAATGTCATGCAAATGTTTGAAAAGGAAGTCCGACTTCACTGAACCCTTCCTCTTTGGATGATGGAAAGCTTCGCAGCTCGTGTTTGACAACCCTTACTACTTTGAACTTGGACTGCAAACTACTGCACGATTTTAAATTTCAAACTCCTTATCCTCTTTTTTCTAGATTCGATTATTCATCACTGTTAATCTTCTGGTGCCTCTACACATAGAGATCACACGCTGTATTACGCGCGCTAGCGAGAACTCATCACAATTATCCAAGTCTCGCCAATTTCGATGCTACTCTATACTTTTGCGCACTAGAGTCATCTCAGCTCTCGGAATCTTATTTGTTCTTTAGAGATAAGTAGTCCCTAGGGAAATGTAGAGAATTTTTTTGGCAAATGCTCTGCATCGCTTCATTTCCTATGCTCTCTATCTAACCCTTCAGAGAACAGAGTTTCTCAGTTTTTTGCCTTGTGTGGGCATGCACATGAATAATTGCATTTGTCTATAGCATTAGACCATAGGCGCATACAAGAACTTTTCATTCAAGGGAGGCTAACGTCTATCCATTTTTCATAGACTCTCGGTCTGTCTAGCAATGCAGTGAGCATAACTTTTTCATTGAATAAATCTTCATTATTTAGAGAGGAAACTAGAGATCAGCTAGTATGACGATAGGCCAGAACTGTTCTAGGAACTTCTTAGTTGTGTGACTTATTCATGTGTGCATCCGACACATCCTAGTACTCGCAATATTCTCATTGTTGGGCGCATTCCTATATTTATCTCCTCCTTTCGCCGTTTTTTGAATAATTTGAAAATAAATTCCCTAAAAAAAGGATCCCCTCTCTTCATTTAAATTCCAGTAAGACTCGTTGTTCGGTCGACCAATTCCAATAGTTATTGGAAATCCAATAAGCGAATTGATCATTCGAACAAGGAGGATTGGCGAGAGCGGTCCTTTGTTCTCTCTTATTGGAATTCCAATAAGAATTCTAATTCCAATAAAAGATCATTTTCCAATAGCAGGCCGCGTTGATCTCGCTCGTTATTGGAAATGAGAGGGAGAGGGGGTCAATTCCAGTAACGCTTCAATTCCAATAAGAGAACTCTGACGAAGATGCTATGTGTATTTCAGAAGCCGTATTCCATAGGCCACCCCTCTTCTCATCAGGAATATCCTTAACTGTGGTTTAGTGAATCAACAATATCCTGTACGGGATTTATCTCGGCATCAGATTCCAGTTGAAGGGTTTCCATCTTGTACTACGAAGATGCTTGGGCAACGAGTTCTCTCTTCATTTCGCGCATTTCTTCTCGCCAAACCATACCCTGTCTGCCGACGAAACACACCGTATAGTGCAACTGATCATTGACTCTCTAGCTCGTTCCTTTTCCTTTTCGCTCAGCGTCAAGCTAATAGTGTTGACCGCTGATATAATTATCATGCTAGGGGATTTCCGTGTAGTACAGTCTGCAGACTATAGACGTATCTCACTGTAGAGTGCGGCGAATAATGGTTACGTAACTTATCTCCACCTTTCAATCAACACGACGTTAGAGTCTATAGCAGTGCTTGTACCTAGACAATCTCCTGCATTCCACGTTATTTCTTTTTCTCGAATGCCTTCAGATCAACCTTTCGATCTTCATGATGCTAGGACACTATCTAGCTAGACTTGTAATCGGCACGGACATTTTTTCACATACACATCCTGAAACCTTCTTCCCGTCACACTCAGAGGGAGAGAGCTCTTATCGAAATTGGAAATGTGCTTTCCCATCGTCGAATTGCGCGAGGACTCTAGAGGAATGAGCTCTAACCTACGAGGGACCATTTGATATGAAGAGACCGTTTCTTGCGCATGCATTCCTACTTAACAGAGATGAGACGATAGGTGCGAGCGGTCTCTCCATTTGGCATGCTCTATCGGCGGTTAGAGAAATGAAGCGAGAGAGATATGTGCTTCTCTCTCTCGATAATTTCCAAGTGCCCTGTCGTGCGTGTAAAGTACGCTTGCATCACTGCGGAAGCGCGAGACTTATCTCCACAATCTGTCTCTGAAGCTGTCCTTCATTTGAGAATCATCAGCCCTCCCATGATTGCGCATGGTCTGACAATTCATCGGAGCACGTCCCTTACATTGCAAAATTCGAATTTTCTTCGTTGTGAATAATCGCGGTACTTTTATAATAAAATGCAGAAATTCGCAATCTTTCCGGTTTCCGATTTGACGGCATGTGCAGTTAGGTTTCACTGCTGTCCTTTTTCAATTTTCGAGTCGCCGCCACTCGCGTAAATTTCGTTATTCCGCTCAAAATACCAGCGTGGCGACTGGAGGCTGATGTGTTGAAATTCGCCACGTTCTATGCTTCATGGGTGTACAAGTGAGCGAAATACTTGCCCATCCTGATAATGTTACTCTATTTTTAATTCTCATTTTTGCTTTTGGTATATTGAAGAGACATACCATAGCATAGATTCTGTCTAGATAGATCTTCGAAAGCAAGTGAGTACTGGTCGAAAAATTGAAACGAGTACTCGTTTTCACGCAATCGTTCGTTTTCGAAGCTCTAATTCTGTCCCTCTTCCCACTTTCTTTCTTCTGATTCTGGTCTGATCATTCTTCGGCTATTCTCTGTGTTTGGTACGGAATTTTCTAGTAGAGTATTCCTTTCCAAACATTATCATTCCCTGCCCCTCCACACTCTGAACGGTTCATGTCTGCGTCAAAAAAAAACAGAGAAGTTCCCACTTATCCACGCTTGTTTCGCTGCCTCACAACCCTCTCCCCTCACCATCTTCCGCCCTTGTTGTGTTATCGTTGTGGGTTGAACTCCGATCTTTTTTTGACTGACAATGAAGTGAACATGCGAAATGAAGAGGCGTTTGTTGAAATGCAAAACCCGGAACACAAAATGTATGCAGACAATGCAGATCCGCCCACATTTCGGTAATATTCCGAAACTCCCACGCTTTGGACTCTAGGAAAGGTATAACGAATAGGCTCGAGTCGGTATTTTGTAATCCCATTTTGATTTTGTTTCAAGCGAAGATTGCTAGTTTTTTCTCACCGTAGGCGCGTGCTATCTATATCCGCCCACCTTCTTGAATCCCTCGGGACCGATTGCAAACTGGTGAGTCGAAACCGTAATAACGCTCTGTTCTCGATTGTAGCACTAAGAGGCGTAACGTCACGATTACATTTATTTAAACAGTATTTTCTTGTTCGCTAACATGTTCTAGTGAATAGAAGATATGCATCTGAGAACTAAAAAGTGTCCTCCCCCACCTCCCATTCCCTCGGGACCGATTATCCTTGCCGCTTATCTACCAAGTTGAGGAAAACGAATGTGCATCCTTCCGTTTTTCCCACGTCCAAAGTTCAATCTTCCTATATATCTGTGATGTCATTTTTCTTACTCAATTTGTTTTTTTTCTCGCGGTTTTTGTTAAAATGTTTTTTTATTGTAACAATTGCAGATGGACGAAAAACCGCACGTTGTACAAATGAGCGAAGAACTGATACGGAACTTCACAAGGGAGGGGAAGGGAGTGTTTCCCGTGGACTCGTTGTCATTTAAAGGTCAATTTTTTGTTTAAAATTTTGGCTGATATTCAGGCTCACAAGTATTAGCATAATCCTTTTTCACAATATTAATTTCAGAGGAAGGTACCGATACGACACCTGCCAACATCGCTGTTCGCAATCTATCACAATTGGACCAGTGAGTTATTCTATTTCATATTTATTGTTAAACGCATTTTTTATGAGAAAGTCGGAAAACTAAAATCACATTTATTCGAAATCTCCGTGTAGAATTCGCTCACATACCGGTTAGAGGAACGAGAGAACACACGAAATGAAGAAACTTGTGACAGTCTTTGACGAATAATTTTCGATAACTGTTTATGCCGGGCAGTTCCCACGCAGGAAATTTGATATCATAGCATTTGTCTTCCCGTGAATTTTCGTTATTCATCTTCGTCTTTTTTGTTTTGCTTCACAGCTCCCAAGTGCCAACAAGTTCACAATTGGAACAAATAGAGTTTGTATGACGCAAAAAAACACATCAATGACTTGTTTAGTTATTCGTCTTATTCTCTTTTTTTGTTTTGCTGCGCAACTCCCAAGAGCCTTTGATCGCAAGTTCACAATCGGAACAAGTAGAGTTATTTGGAAAAAAAAATTGAGCCAATTATCCATTTAACGCTATTTTTATCGATTCTGCCTATATCGGAACTGTCATAATGGAAAACAACAAAAAATCACACGATAGAGAAATATTGTCGCAAATTCCTACGAGATTCTAAGAAGAAACGATAATCGTATGTTGACTTTTCCGAAATACTTTAGACGAATCAGAGATACTAGATCCCTTTTTTCATCAACAGAAGTGCGTCTATTCCAACCAACAGCAAATTGTTGACAACATACCCATCTGGGAGTCTGACTCTTCAATTTGAAACTATTTGTCTGACTGGCGAGAGATCATGCTAAATTGAGAGACCTCCTATCGTCTGGAGACCCGTCATGCATAACATTCGTGACATCCCCCAATAATTCAACGATCGTCTAGCCCTTCTCCCATAGTTTTTCGACAAACGCCTTTCGACGTCACTGTCTCGTTTCAAAATCCTCCGAAATCCCAATCTCGCTTCCGCTACTATCGCGTCTACCGACGATTGAAATTCTTATGTTTTCTCAATTTCTCAATTCCGCACCGTCAGTCGGTAGATAATCTGGAACAGGTGGGTCTAACTGCCTAGTGTAGTCGCACGATTGTAAACTCGCTTGACGTGGATCCGTTTATTTAATCCGGAACTGAACGTAGCAACAACGATCCGGCGTGGGCAGCTTAATTTTCAGAATAGGCACAGAAACGAAATGCGAACGTGGAGTGACGGATCTCTGTTGCCCATTTTGTTTTCTTCTTGTTTTTCTGGGCAGCCAACAGTGAAATTTCCTTACGCTTCGAGAATGCCCATCTGAATAGGGTGCTCCTAGAACTTTATCCAACCTGTCCACGGCACCTCTTCATTGTTCCTGCTCCCTCGATTTCTGTGACAAACTAGAGTTCAAACAGGGCAATGAAATTCTCTATACTATTCTCACGCGCATTCAATTCCCGACAGATGCTTCAGCTGTTTTCTCTGACCCATTTATTTCTCGCCAATTTAGGGAGAACTCTGTTTTTGCTTGCGTGCTCTACATCTATCCATCCCTGAAAGTGTCACTCCTTTCCCTCTAATTGTAAAACCACGCCCTCAGTAAACGGCATCATGCACTAAATTTCACGTTTTCCTTTCCCGGAAATCATAGCTGTATATCATTTCCAAATTCCTCGTACTCTCTGATGTTAGGCTGTATTGGATGTTGAGCGAGATGAAGAGAGCTCAATCTTGAATAATCACGATGTCAAGACATGGATTGTCATGAATATTCTCAATTCGCGCGCTCTCTCGTCTGTCTGACCGGCGAGAGAACATTCGAAACGAGAGAGTCACATGCTGTATTTTCATCACCAATTTGCACATCATCATCAGTACTGGGAATCCTCGAGGCGCGCGTGAGCCTACTTGCAATTCATTCACTAGTACTGGAGAAAATAGCTTCGCATCACTCCTTTCCTCATCACTAAAAGTTGTACTAGATTTCGAAATTAGTGCAATATTCTATTGATTTTAGAGACCATTTGTGCCCTATTTCAAAGTCTTGTACTTACCGTAACCGCGAATTTTCCGTGTACGGTAGGACACTGTTAGGACACAGATAATTTCGATGATCGAGACCGAATCGTAACTGTGCTACTACTGCTAATGATACCTGTCGTTTTCTGTCCCAGCTATCTATCCTCATATTGTTCCAGTGTACTTAAGCTAGGACTTTCCGATCACATACAGGCGATACGGAAAACAATTCGTACGCGTCGGTTACTCTCTTTACGTATTGATAGGGTAGATAGTGGTGCTACAGTCTGGATGGTAATCTTGTAATGAAACGACGACCCAACTGAAACGATTGATTCGATGAAAAAAGTGCTGACGTACTGCGTCCATTCTAATTTTAATGACATCGCGTGCATTGTCCCTTGTTTTTTTGTTGGTTGGAATCGAACCCGGAAGGGCCTCTCTCGAATATTCCGTAGCCTTCAATTTCAGTCTTTCCTTTTGTCCTTCGAATTCTGTTGTTCCGTCGTACTTTTCTTTTCTGTGTTCCTTCTCCATAATGGTTTCTATTTCGAGTTGGACCGTCCGGATGAGAGTCTCTCTTCATTCCGCGATCTCTCTCACCGGTCAGTGCAGAGAGCGTGCCGAATGAGGAAAACATTATCTCATTTGACTATTTGCGGGCCCTTGCTCTTGCTCATGTGTTCTATTCGGCGTTGCAAAGCAAGCCGCTGTAGGATAATCGAGATAAGGCGTTGCGGAAGTATCGAATTAAGTGGCAAGAAGCTCTTCGGAGATTTGCTTCCTACTCGAAAGCAAATCTACGAGACAAATCAAGGTTTTTTGCAAAAAAAAATTGTTTGTCGTCAGTGTCGCACAGGTTGTCACAACGTAAACTGTCATGAAAAATAGTTTGTTTCGTATCATTTCATATTCTCACGTTCCCACGGGTCTCATTTGCTTTGGCTGACGCGCTGTGTGTGCCTACAATTACCGTATCACCTGCGTGGTGAGAAGTGCACCAGCAGGCTATTATAGATCTACCGTACTCCCCAATCACCGCAAAAGTACAGTACTCTGTACTACTCTATACAGTACCCCTGTCATCATGCATTGCTCAGTCTCAATTAGCACGCCTTGTGGGCGAAAGGGCGCCCCGCTATACTAAAAGCGCCGCCCTTCTCGGCCCATCCCCATCAATTTCGCCTGCTCGCTTCTATTATGAGTACGACGGCTATTTTTCAGTCCTATGGCGCCAAACTATGCGTTCAATTGAGGCCCAAATGCCCTCGAGTCGTCTGCACGGCCACAATTAGGCATTTCGAGCACCAATATGAGCTTCATTTTGAGACGATCCAGCTCACTGTTATTTTCACAGTCAAGATATTTGCATGTCCACCAATTTCGCGTCTAGAAAGATGTTCTGAACTATTGCGTACCGCGGACTTGGTATTATTGATGCGTCTGACACAACGAGGGGGGGGGGCTCGAATTTCCGAATCGCCATTGTATTGGTATGTGACGTAGATTGATGAGACGGTCTAGCCGTAATCCTCTCTTCTTTTTTTCGGATATCTGTCTCTGTTATTCCCTCCTTTGTTCAGCCCAGCTATTTCGTGGAACGTATATAATCCAAAAGATGTATTGACGCTCGAAAAATGTGAGTTCACTTTGTGGTAAGTGCACAGTTCGAAATCGGGCGAGAACGGCGAAATCTAGTATCAAAAAGGATCAGACCAAACTGGCCCGTCCCTCTACTCGTCAACGGCAAAAAGGCGCCAGAGTCGCCACCCCCACAAAAGGCGCCACCCCCACAACTTGTGCGGATAAATATTATTATTATTAATTCACGATAATGCTATTTTTCGTCTGGTTTTGGGATGATTCTCGATACAGACAGGATGAAGAGATTCGGTAATCCCTTCACTACGCAAACACTGTTTTCGAGAACGACACATACATTGGCTAAGGCGATGTTGTCTGTGTCTCTCTTTTCCTAATGGTCACTCGTCAGCCAGACAGTGAACGTGAGACAGCTCAGACCATTAGACACATTTGGTCACGCGAAAGCGAATCTCCGTGAATCGTGTGATTACGCATGCTGGTGAAGGTGCCCGAAAATTATAATGTGTCCGTGTTTTCATCTCGCGTATTATTTCACCGGTTAGAAAGAAAGAGATCAAGCGAAAGAAGGGGATCCTTTTCTTGCAAAGCCTTGTTCATCCTGTAGTGCGCTACCCAAGACTGTCCAGCAAAACAAATCCGTTCTGTAAGGAAAATAATCATTCGCGTTAAAATTGGTCTTGACGAACCAAAATAACGCAAATTTTAATCAGCTGCGAAAATATGGCAAGATTCGAAAACAATTATAACACGATTCACAATTTTTTGTTGTTGTAGCAAACCGTAGCTCGTTATTGCGGTTATTCAGCGTTTTGTTGAGAACTCTCTGCTAGGATTGGCTCCCCTTCTGACTTCTCTGACCGACAAGATAGTGTGCGAAATGAAGAGACGACGTCTCCAACCACTTTCTGCTTCATGCTCATTATTTTCACTGCAAGTCAACCTTCCTATCTGCCTGACTTACTCATTACTTGGGTAATGAGGCTACCTAAAGATTGCCAATGCGTAGGTTTGTTCCCACAAAAAAGACGGAACTTGTGTTTTCTAGTGACAGTTGATAATAAATAACGCTAAATTCCCTTCCAATAATTGACGTTCTAAGGGCATTTCCGGACCGGGGGATTTGTATTTCTTCCCACCACTATTCCCCTTTCCCGTTCCGGGTCTATTTGTACCCCCCTCTGGTGTTATTGTACTGTTCATTATTTTCCGAGGTAGTAGACGCATTCATTATGTAGTCTTTTTTGCTTCACCTGCGATACAAAAATCGTCATTCTCCTTCTTCTTCCAGCCTCAAAATAATTCCCCGCCTCATACTACTGTCACTTTCATCAGTCCTTCTCTTCTTCATATATTTTTTTGCCTATTGGACAACAATGACAGAATTGGGTAGCCCCCAACGACGGTCCTTTGGTCGAGACTTTGAGGATATCGCCCGCTGTTTTGCTTGTTTTAGATAAACATTGAGCTAATGAACTGAGCCGTTTTGCATTGCACCGCCTCTTTTCTTTAAAGAAACGGGTGTGACAGACAAGCAGCAATTCCTGAGAAGATTTCACTTCGCATTCGGACCAGGAAACCTACACAAAATTTCGGTCGACGAGATCACTTTACCCATGCATTTGCCATGATTACAAGCTGTGCTCCCTTCCATGAACAACCGTACTTTTAGAAGTTCGAAGCTGGTAATCGTCTCTTCATTTCACATAGTCTCTCACACTGTAGGGAGGTGAGAGAGTGCGTGACATGGCCACACGTACTTCGAACAATACAACCTTGCGTCAGTCACGTAACTTTCCCATTTCTCATTGTTGGTGTTTGACTTTCCTCGGCCTTTCCCGGGCTCGCCTCTCGAATTTCATATTAAGTCACAGCTCCTTTCTTTGCTCAATTTCGTCTTATTTTGCATGCAGCGTCTAAATCGTCTAGATACCTATCACATTTCACAATTTTCCCCTCCAATATCTCACGCTTAGACTCGGATTCTTGGACCTTTTCCATGATAAATGCTCACACCCGCGAGCATATGTCAATCTTAGCGCTCTAGAAGGGCATTTTCGATGTTTGAGAACCACGGGCGCACAAATAAGAATGCGAACTATGGAAAGCGTTAAATCATTTCCCACACTCTCTCGACGATCCGACAAAAGAGTCCGTGAGAATAGAATTTCGAACGCTTTCACTAAATGCGTGAACCTGATCGTCGAACACACGTGCTCTGTTTTAGTTCATGCTCATTATTGAGCTTATTTTAAAGCTGAACAATCACCCGATTATCTTATTTTAGTCATCTCTTTCGGTGGTGAGAGAAACGAGAGATCACGGGAAAGTGAGAGAGTCAGACGATTTATGGTCAAGCACGGCGCCGTAAATGCTAATTTCCCTCGCGACGATCTTCCTTTCCTACTGATTGTTGTTCCTTCTCCGATCCTATTCATAACTTTATTTACGTGCTTCTGTCCAAGATGACTACGGGGACTTCTCCCACTGTTCCATCGATCACTTTAAACACGCACAATCCTGTATTCCCTCCGTTAAAACGTGTCTTTAAAATTATTTTTCTTTAAAATAGTTGATATTGACTCCTGAATTTCAGAGGCATGGCTGACCTTCAAATCGTCACCGGCATCGAGGCGATGCCCATCGAGGTTTTTTTGTTATTTTGTTATTGTTTTGACAAAACAACCTGAAATTAATTGCAGATCACCATCATGTTGATTGTGTTTTCCTTTCTCTTCATCATTGGCTTCAGCGGCAACCTCACTGTTATCATCCGCATTTTGAAGTGAGTAAAACTGTTTTTATCTGATTATGTCCGATTTTTTTCTTGATTTATCGCTCTGTCTGAGCGGCAGCAATGGTTTTTAATAGATTATCGGAATGTTTTTCGTCTAAACCTCTTCATTTATCATGCTATTTTGTCGGACCGAAGAGACTTCTTGTATTTTAATGGCTTAGCCGGATAATGACCCACGCAATAATTGGATGTAGTCTGTTTTGACTAAAATTTATCGGCTTATTTTGTCGGAATGTAGGATTTCGCGAATGATTATTCAGATAGGCACTACAATCCATCGAAAAATATTGTACACGGCCAACTGGTCGTTCGGGATTGACTTTGTGAGTTATTTTAAGCAGGATAACTACCCTCACTGTCATCAATAGCGAATTGAAGAACTGGCGAAACACAATTTACTGTCCGCTATTTCAGAGATCCCAAGCTCTTCCTTCACCCTTATGGAAAAGAGGGAAATCGAAGGATGACTACTCAGCGCTATGTTCTGTTTCTGGCATGCGTCGACTTGTTTGTTACGGTAATTTTTTTATTCTTTTCTGAAAAATGCAGGCCAAATGTGTTTCCTGTTTTTCTTTTGTATAATAATTCCAAAACTAAAGCGTCGCGATTCGGTTCGTAACCGAATCTTACCGAAAGGCAGGCACATGAAAACATGCCACTAACGCAAACATAGTCAATTCATTCCCCGAAAATATTGTTATTCCGTATATATTCGAATTAATTCGTGGTCCTCCGACCATACACATGGGAGCCCGTGGGAGAAACAACGCGAATATTATTTTATTTTCCTTCGTGGGAATCCTGACTGTTAAGTCGGCCACAACACAAAAGACATGGTTATGGGACAAGAGAATTAGGGGATCTAACACCAAGGAAGTCTAGACGAATCTCAAACTGATAAAGCCATACAAGTTTTGGCTTGGCTAACTAAATAAAGTATTCCAGAGTACGATTCCGTTGCTGATGCCATACTTCTACTCGGGCCAATGGCTAATTGGTGAGATTCGGCCTTTCTAAACTCCAAAACCGGAAAATAAACGAAAATTCTGATTTCAGGCAAGTTCATGTGCAAATTCATCTGGGCGGCGGAAAACGTGAACAAGATCTTGTCGATACACATCCTTACGGCGATGGTAAATAATTAACTTAGTTATTAATTAACTATTTTGTATACCTCAAAGAAGCAATGAAATGGCTGATTACTGTTGGGTAGATGCCCTGTTTTTATGGGCTAATAAGGGATGGTTGGACGTCACAATATCGCACTTTGGAATGCTTTTTCGGCGAAATTCTGGACTGGAAATTCACAACAAGAGTTTCGAAAAAAATTATGATATTCTCAGGCAATCGAGCGGTATTTCATCGTTCTGAATTCAGTGAAGACGGGAAGAGGAAGGATGCCGCGAATTGCAACCAGCATGTGGTTTCTAGGTGAGTCTCCCGAGTATTTCGAGAGTGAAAGCTGCAAAAGCCAATAAGATACGAACTGGGACTGCATTCTCTACAATCACTTGCAATTCTTTCAATGTTTTTCGGTTGTGCTTCACCGACGCCTCAATTAACGGAATTTCCTTTGGAAACGTTTAAACTGTCACAGCAGAGAAAAAATATTTATAGATTCTTAGCATAATAATTGGCTTTGATGAAAGATCTTGTGAAATCTTCAAAAAAAAGCATAAAATTTGTATTTTTCAAATAAATAATTATCTTTTTTAAGGAACTATTCTCTCCGTGATTCTCCTCTCTCCACTGATTCTCTTCGTCGACCTGGATGTGATGCTGATTGGTAATACGACAGTGACAACGTCAGTTTGATCTCTGATCTTTGGTCTTTGATCTACCCATTTCACAATCGTGCTTGGTCTAAGAAAATAATGGATTTTGATCCCTTTCCGAACGCTTTCTCATTCCAAATAGAGTGGGGTACATGCACTTCACACGGACTGTTCCTGCCTTCTCCCTTCGTGAGAAATTCATAGCTATCTAGGTCATAAATCGGAGGGATGAAGCGGAGATCATAGCGTGATCACTGGAACTCTGTATGGTTGAACTATGGTCTGTCTCCCTCATTTCGAAATACTCTCTCGTTTCTCTGACCTGACCCGATAAGGCAAAGTGAGGAGACGAGTACATTGCTCGCTGGAAGTCATGTGAGAAAGAGCGGCAAAACACGCTCACATGCCGCAGTTAAGCTGAAATATTAGGCTGACGTCCTGAATATGGGGTTCCTGATGAATAAGTAATACATGTAGTCACCAGATTGAAACATCAACCACAAAAAAGGTCACAAGTTAGACCAAGCTTCATTGGGGCAGATAAACGCATTGAAGTTTTTTGGCATCATAAATATTGTTAGTAAATTAATTAATTTTATAGATGCGTCTCTCCAATGCCCGATCAAGTCTTCATCTCCTTCCTCACATACATGTTCATCTGCTCATTCTGTGTGCCCGCTCTGGTCAGTATTTCTTCTTTTTTATATCAAAATATTGCTTTAAAATCTGGCAGATTCAAATTAAAAGAACGGCTGTGTTAGCGATTGGTCGCTTTTAGGCAAAACATTTGAACATAGCATATTTCAATAAGATTTAAAAAAAATATTTATTTGCAGGTCGTTTCTTTCTGCTACATCGGCCTAGTGCGCATTCTCAAGACCCGATACACCTCCCTCGCTCTTCAGTACAAAGAGAGCACGAAGACGCATCTGATACAGAAGGTGAGAGGAAAGGTACGACACTCTCTCCATTTCGCATGCTCTCTCGCCCTGTATGACTGGCTAGAGAACGTGGGCAATGGAGATAGTTTACTAACCCTCTCTATTCTGCATGAGCACTAGCTTTATGACTGACTGACAAGAGATCGTGGGCAATGGAAAGATAACTGGCACAATCAGAAATGATAATCTAGAGGCTAGAAGAGAAATATCGGCTTAGCTACACACATCACACTAAATGTCGACACACGAGCACTGACTAATTATTAAAAATGTTTTCCCTCGAATTTTCCAGGTATCGAAATCAATCCTGTGCGTTACGGCGTTCCACTTTGCGTGCTGGACTCCGTTCTGGGTACAATATTTTAGTTTAAAAAATCTAATAAATAATTATGTCATTAAAAATATTTCTAGATCCTTTCGTTCGTTCCTTTCGTCGACAAGGAATTGCTGCCCAGCACGCGCCCGGAATTCATGATGATCTTGCAATTGTGAGTGCCAACTCATTTTTGTTCTATTAGTCTGCTATTTCTGTTTTTTTGTAAAGAGAAACCACAAGAACAAATCAATTCGAGAATGTTTCTTCCTTTGAGAACACGGAGTGAAACAAATTTGGATTATTATTCCCAATTAAAATGCGTAATTGCAGAATTCCGGTCGTCCTTCCCTACGTGAACTGCTCATTCAACTGGTGCTTCTACGTGTTGCTGAACAAGCGATTACGGTTAGTGACCTTAAATTGGCCCGAAAGCGATAAACCTATCAACCTTGCATTATTGAAATTCCATTTGTTGAACCTTGTGAATCATGTGACAACCAATTCCTACAAGGTCAGGGCCTAAAATGTGATGAAATAATTATCTATTTCCATTATTTCAGAAAGCAGATCTTCCGGTCGTCGACATCCTATGCGTCCGTGGTCAAGTATCAACCGACTGGGCAGGGAAAGTCGACCCTCTGATTTTTCTCAGCCAATCTCCTTGTAGTCAGCTTTCAATTCTGCTTATTGTTTATTTCACACAAAAGGTTGTAAGTGCTAGCTGTAATTGTGGGCGATGGTTTCTCCATTTCCCACTGTCCCGCCAATCAGTGAGACGAGAAAATATACAGAATGAAGAGACGATTGCATTAATTTTTAACTCTATTTATTTCATAACTAATTCATTGCATGTGTTGACATTGGTTAGATACCAAATTTCTCCTGGATTCACATTCATTGTCTATTTTTTTCCGTATCATCGCATTTCTGTGTACTAGAATCTCCCAATTTGCCATTTTATAGTATTTCTTCACTGAAGGTGTAGATCGCATGTGGTATTTTGCATATTTTGATTATCTTTGTGTATTTTCGCGACTTATACGAGTTCAGATCTCGACTTTTCACTGTGATCTCTCTGCTGTCCTTTCTTGCCCGTGGAGCGAATGAGATTCGCGACGCCTATAAATTATTGATTTCCAAAACTATTCACCCAGAATGAGATCAAAATAACACTCAGCAAAGCTACAGCCTTGGCAGTTGCTTTCCTCAAAGAAATTCTTCTTTTTTTAAATTATCCATGCGAGACCACTCCGCACATTTGACATATTGCTCCTTGTAAGCAACGTATGTGCAAGGTCCACCTACAAAAAAAAGGATATTGAATTCCCGTACTTCGGAAGTAAAAGTCTCGCATTTCGGAACGTTTTGTTCAAGTCGCCCCTCGGAGTCAACCATCCGCGACCACCCCTTTTCTTCGCACCCCATTCACGGGCTGAATTATGGCTGCTCCAGCACAAAGGATGTGCACTAGATCGCAACAGATACTGCAGACAGGAAGCGAAAGTGCTCGCTCGACTCTCTCCATTTCACACGCTCTCTCGTCTGATCGGCGAAAAGCGAGAGAAAAGGAGAATTGGAGAGACCCAGCGATCAGATCGGACAGAGAGAGGGAACGCTCTGAGATAGGGAGGAGATAGGAGGGGAGGAAAGGAGCGAATCAAAGAGAGAGAGAGAGAAGGGGACAAGGTCGCATGGGAGGGAGCGAACCACCCGACTTAGTCCCCTCTTTTACCTAAACGAACGCTTTACTCGGCAATTGTCAGCGTGTCTCTCGCGATTTCGCGCACAATCTCGCTATAACCTTCGCATTTCTGACATTGTTTGAGTCATAATTGACGAATGGAGCACATGTGACTTCAACCATGTTATTGGAAGACCGTATAGCTTTTCGTGGTGATATTCTTGCTCCTCAGACAGTAAATCCATCCTTAGATAATAGCAGCAATGCATTACAATTGACAGCCATTACCCTTCTTCTGGTTGAGTTGCGATTTCACTGATTTTTACCAGTGATTGACCAATTGATGTTGATAATCTAAATCATTCAAATCTGATTGAACAAGACGTCATCGTTTTAATAAAAGTTCTGGAATTCTCTGGAGTCGCGCCAAGTTCCCCTCCTTTCACCTCAGGCGCATTTCATCACATCATGCAACAGTTTCGTTCAGAAAAACTGTCTGTATTTATTGAGTGATCAAGACTGACTCGAAAGCCATTAAAATAATCCTTTCCTTGCTTGTCTCATCAAATGACCAACGGTCAGCAGATCATTTTCCTCTCGCCGCGGGCGCATTTCGACAGAGACCGGCGGCTGATTAGACATGTGATCTCTCCTATTCTCTTCCTTATCTTATAATCTCCCTTCCTTTCTCCGTCTCTGCCCGGTCAGCACTGAGGTCATACAGTAGAGTTCCCTTTATGACTATTTATTCATGCAAACTTCGCTTCTTTAAATTTCGCCTGGGTCCATGGTAAAGCAACCACTGATTGTTCCTGATTATGATACAAATGTTTTTGTCTCTCAGATTACACACAAAAACAAAAAAAGCAAAAAAAAAATCATTCGAAAAGTATGCTTGTGCCTCCCTTCATACCCTACCTATTTTCAGCACTTTATCTGGCCTGTAGAATTTTGTATAATGGCTCGCCGCGGGCGCTCATTTGACATTCGATCTTGTCGTTCTCTTATCTCCTTTAATCTCTTTACCTCTCTCTCTCTGCCCGGTCAGCACTCAGGTCAATCGAGTGGCCGCGCGTTGTTGTTTACCTCTTCCTCTAGTCTGTCTCTCTCGTTTCGCCCCGCTCTCTCGCTGCTCTGACTGACGAGAGAGCAGGGGAAATGGAGAGACGTTCTCTGCCTCCATCTTACTACACCCCGTGCCTTCCCCCACTCTCTGATAAGGTTCCAGTGGTTCCGCCGCGCAAAATTTACTTCCTGGAACGCGTGTAGCGCCTATTTCGATGCTTATGTTAGAAATAGTCTGCTCGATAGTCTCTTTTTGAAGTGGAACCTAGTGCGCTTAGACACTGTTCTTCGCGTCTTACGGGTTACCTATTCATTATTCATTAGGCTGTTTTTCCTGCAGCGAACGTTTGATATTCCATTCCTACTACACTCCTACCATTGTTGAATGATAAGATTCTCATAACTTCCGTTCACAACATTCAAGTGCTGATCGAGTCTTTCTTGTCGATTGACTCACTTGATCGCAATTGATCTATGAAGTACTCATTTACCCCTGTATTATTATGTGCAGTTTGTTCAATTATTTCAGTAGGTTGAATATTTTGATGCAGTTCCTTTTCTTATTTTATTTTAAGCACCGTCACTGTCTGATTTCCACACTATCAACATAGCTAGCCCTGAAAACCCATGGTTTCTAAAAAAAACCGTCTTTGGAAGTAGAGAAATTGTCATCGGATGCGGCACTCCACGAAGTCCATCCCCCCCACCCAATCATCCATCCATCCTCCTCTCACCATTCCCGTTATCGACTTACTTATTATCTGCTATCGTCGCTCACATCGACGTCTCTCTATTGCCATTCCAATCACAAGAGTTGAGTCATGACATCGAAAAACACCGTCTGACGAGGCTCAGCGGCTCAAAAAAGTCTTCATCGCTATTTTTGCGCTCATTGTCTCATAGATCTTTTTTACGGCATTGCAATCACTCTCTGAAGACTGAGTCACGACCTCAAGAACAGGTATAAAAAGAGTCTTGTATTGCACACGTGAACTATTCTTGAAACGAATTGTTCCTCTACGTAATTCCCGAGAGCAGATTCATTTTTATTTGCACCGTGCCATCCACCACATTTAGTGCAGCTCCTCTCCAATATCGTGTCCTTTTCACCCTCATCTCAATGATAATTCAGCGAAATGAAATGAGGCGCAATCGCTCGCGCGCGCCCATTGCTCATCAACCATTTTCGCGCTGACTCAGCCCTCCTCCTATTCTCTTCCCCCCATCAATCGCCCCCTACAAGAAAATCAATCTGACCCGGACACCTTGTGCTGAAGTCCTCCTCTCCACGCCGTCTCTTCATTTCACACAGTCTCTCACTTCTCTGATCGATGAGAGAGCACGTGAAATGAAGTGATCATTATCAGTGTATCTTGAACTGTATCAGAAGGCACATTCACCCGTTGCACTCAGAGTGAACATTGTGATCGAGGAATGACTTTTCATCCTGACAGCGTTGTGGTCAGACTAGGAAGCATTTAGCGCCAGTCGGGCGTACTTTGCCGCGGTACAGCCGGCCACTCCAGTGATTGTGGTGTGTTTGAGGAGAGAGAGGGAAGGGGCAGGTAGAGTGGTTTCAGTTCAGAGAGAGACGGAGAGAGGGAAAGAGTGCTTACTATGTCACGACTCCACTTATCGATTATCAGTACTTTATCGATTATGAATGAATATAGATTTATTCGAAGAATTTCGATCCACTTTTTTCGGTGAATAAATAAATATTCAGCACTTTGTAATTGTTTCTGACTTGCCATAATCACTCGAATATTCATTTATCCGTTCCGCTTTGATCGACTAATTCCGCCCGGCCACACCCTCCATATCGATTGATGCACGGGTGTGGGAATCGATTAGAAATGTGCAGTGTTCGCTAATTTAGTGAACTCCTTTCCTCCTCTATCTCTCTCTCTCTCTCTCTTCGTCCTCCGCAATCGCTCTCATCTCTCACCCAATCTGAGCGCCTATTTCGAGCACCGCACCTCTGATCTGATTTGCGAGCAAAGTTCCCCATTGCTCATCTTGGGCTGTCTGACCGACGAGAGAGCGTGCAAAATCGAGAGAGTACCGATCTGAATCTAATGAATCGTACGCTGATTCCATGTGACACACGCGGGGCGTTTCCTTTTTTTTTGCGGCCGTGATTCTAATTTTATCATCGATCTGCTGTAGTACGAACGTTTAGTTCTTTTGAGTTCTCGATAGATCGCCTAATTCTGTCATCGATTTGAGCTTCAGAATGCGTATTTAGCCAAACTGTGTCGATTAGTAGGCTTGCTTTCAGTTAAGTCAATAGTTCTGATGTTATCTGTGATTTGGTCGATCCAGCTTGAGATTAACTAAGAAAGATCAGTGTTCATCAGTCATTTTTATCTTCAGAGTTCCGTAGATCGACCAGAATCTTTCCATTTGCATTTATAATGTTATTAGCTTGTGAGAGTGTGCGAAGGTTCTACTTCCAGTATCTCATACCATTACGTCTCATAAAGAGTTCTTCTCGTTTCATATCTTACCGACTCAACTCATGGAATAATCTCATTTGCTTCTTGAATCCACAGATCCTTCTGCATCTGAGTCGTCCCATTATGATTGTCTAAAAAGCTTCGTTTCATCCATTTTCTCATTCATAGATCTCATTCGTACTATCATGCTTCTTTTCTTTCTTCTCCCGGTCAGCTGTCAATTCTTCCTTCTCCTATTCCCCCACCCTCGCTTCCCCTCCCCTTCCTTCCCTCAATTCCTCTCGCTGTTTTGAACAGGCGCGCCGGCCCGAGGCTAAATGAGGCACGCCTATTTTTACCTTATCTCGCGGTCACTATCCCAGAGAAACATAGGTTAATCTTTGATGAGGCTCTTCGTTCGTAGTACATATTTGGACTGTGACTACTTCAAATGGCCAAGGATTCAAACGTACTGTCCATAATGGAATTTATTCCGCATTCGCATGATATCAAGCCGACTCATAGCGTCACCGCCCTGAATTCTGCACGTATTACCCCTATCAGCCCTATCTATCAACTCACTGCGAAAAGATTAGCCAGGAATGTGAGGCGCGCGCAGAATGCTGTTATGCAGACTTCAAACTTCAAGCTATCTATCCATCACTTCCGCACCCCTATGTCAGTCTCCTCAGAAACACTTCGTAGCGATACGTCTGTGAACTCTCATGGTCCTCAATTCTTTGTATTGCTCAGAGTCTTTCCATTCTCTGCGATATCTGTGCCAAGCCCTTTTCTTATTCTTTCATGGTCATGCTAAAAGAGATAAATTGAAAAGGTAGAAAAAAATCCACGATTTCACGATTCTTTCGGTGGAGCGGCCACATAGATTTCTCTAGACAGAACCTCAAAGTGGATGAACTCCTCTTATAGGCAATGACCCTCTTATAAGTAGTAACCTGTTCCTATCACTACCTACTTCCTACTTTCGCTCCCTCACTCTTCTGCCATACTGAACGCCTTGTAGAATAACAAGAACTGTTCGCCGTCCCTCTTATCAGCTCCACGCACTTCCCCTCCCCCCCCCCAAAACACTCGCAAAACTGGATGTTTACTGCCCTTTCGGGTAGTTTTCGGGTTCAAAATTTTCGCACATAAAACCGCGTACATCTCAATACCACGACTATCAAGATCCCTTTTGATTAAAAATTTCCCGTCGTTTTTTTGCTAAAATTACAATAAACCAAAGTGGAAATGCGGGCTTTCTCGTCCATCCCTCACACCTTGCCCACTGTAATTATTGCATTACATCCTTGCGTGATCCATTCATAATCGGCGGAGGCGCCTCCAGAGCCGCCCATTAGTCGGCTACCGTACACCAGATCCGGATGCTACTGGCGCCAGCCGGGTATTATCCCCTCCTCCTACTTCTCTCACTCTTCGAGCAGTATCATAACCCATAAGTGCGCAGACTTGATCGTGATCGTCTCTGTGTCTCTTCATTCCCCACACTCTCTCGTTTTCTCTGACCACAAAGATCTCTTCAATTCGCGTGTTCTCTCGTATTCTCTGGCTGAGAAAATGGTCGATTTGATTGCCCTTGCGTCGCGTTTCCGATTGATGTCATCATTTTTATCGGGCACAAGTACTACGCGGGCTGTCTATCCAGCAAAATATGGACACATCTGTGCTCGGGTCGGAGTGGTAAACGATTAGTCAGAGGGTCGAGGCTGCAGAATTGCGCGTATCGTTGACAAATTAGACCTGTTGTCCAGATAGCGTCTAGTCTCTCAATCTTGCTAACGATTGAGAGAAGAGAGAGAGATGCGAGAAATAAAGAGACTACTGTAAAAGGTCTACTATCTCCTTGCACTGAACAATCATTTTAGTCAGTCGAGGTGTGATTTCGTGTGAAATGAAAAGCCGCGCCCCGGTCATATCAGCTGATTTTGCAACCCTCCTTCTCATCGCGTCTGAGCAGGATTACGAATACGCGCGGCGAACAACAAAGGCGGCAGTTGCATACCGAGTAATGGTTCAGCGTGTACATGATATCTAGACATTCATATGCATTTGCTTGCAGTTCGCAACCCTTCACATATTTACTTACCTCGAAAAAAGGTCTACTTAACATCCATGAGGGTGGACCCAACTGATTGTATAGGCTGGACGGTAAATTTTCGATTTCCCATTGCTTTCTATTAGTTTATTTTTCTATGATCATTGTGTGATCTCACATTGCTTGAAAGCAAGGCAGTGCACTTAACACTAGGGAAGAAACTTAGCAGACTAGACGCCAAAGTGGTCGCATTTCACCATTGCATCAGCTGTCTCCTCCTAAATTTACTCGCCCCGAGATTTCTCGCACCTCTTCGTCTCCCTCTGATTGACGGATGACCATTACAATGGGATCATCGTTTCTCTCAGACTCTCTCGATTTGGCATGCTCTCTCGCCATCTCTGATCTTGTTGATCGAAGATCTTATTTACTCCCGTAGGCATAGAATCAGATCTCAGGATCAGTAGGCTGTGGATTTACTCAATTCGCTTATACAAAACCTTAAAATTTAGGAAATTGATATGTCTATAAGATCTTTTTTTGCTATTTCGAATTTGACTGATCATGGTTAAACCCATTTCTCTTTCTCTGATCACCTCAACAATATTGTGTTTTTCTGAGGGGATGTGATCCCTTGTTGCTCTCTCTGGTCAGACGACATTAGAGACTGTGCAAACTGAAGAGAGTCAGAGAAGTTACTGATCAGAGAAGATGAGGAAGAGGGAGGAAGAAACGAGTGAGAGATAAGAAGAGACAATGAGAGGGAGACACACTACATCCCCTCAGACCCTCTCTCTATATCTTCCCTTCTCTCCTTTCCTTCCCCCTTCGAACCCAACTCTCGAATCAATACACCTTGTCGTGATCAGTTTGTCACTTTTCCCAATCCAGAGAATCACCTCTCCATATCGATTAGTCATGATCGATGTCGTTCACGTGTTGCGTCTTATCACCTGATCATAGTCCAGCCTTTACGACTTTTTTTCATCGACTTCTAATCGAGTTTTTTCGTGATTATCAATATTCATTATCGTATTTCTATATTATTTTTAATAAATGTAAACAATTTGTTAAGGTAAGCCAAGAGCCTCGCTCGCGTCGCGCGTGTGTCTCGGCAAAATGGCACAGAAGAAGAGCAAGGTGATTGTAGTAGAATAATTTTATCTTAATATTATTTATTTCGAATCTCGACTGGTCACTTGCGTTTCATAATTGTGATAAAAACGTTGAGAAGTTCTGTCTGTCCACTTTATTGTAAAACAAAATTTCGTTCAACTGAAGAATGAATTTTAAAAAAAATAAATATTTTCAGCTGAAGAAGGAGTTGCTGTCGCAGCTGCCGCCGCCCGGCCCGATGGCCAATCGGATCTCCAGCTCCACGTCCTCACTTCAGAGTGCGTTTCACTTCAAAATTTTCGAAACGAGGAAAAATCTTCATTTCGTGCTTTTTTTATTTTTTCAAATTTTTGAACGCACAATTAACTTATGCGATCAATATCAGCCTTTTAGTTGTCAGTGAAACTTAGTTGACTATAATTCTCTGCGGCCATAGAACGGGAGCGAAAGGGAAGCACTTATTTTCGAGATGCATTGTGTTGATAGAAGAGAATACTTCTCAAAAGTGAAGAATTCATTTTCACACCTTACTCTTCGATTACTTGCATGGAAGACTTTTTTATGTCTGGAATTCCTGAGATTTTTTCTCATATAAAAATGTGCAGACTCGTCCTCCGTGCTCGTGCGTACGTATGTGGACGAGAAGATGTCACTGGAGCAATTGATGGAGATGGGATCGAGAAGCGGACAGAGCAGATACGAAAAGGCACCACGGCCTACGGTTACATTTACATTCTTTAGTCTCATCATTGCAAAATTAGTAGAATACATCTCGTGAAATAGCGGTCCGCGTAAGAAGAAGGGAGCGGTGTCACAAAGAAAATTAATTTTCTAGCTAGCTTTAAAAAAGTAGCATGTCTATGGCATAACACAGGTATCGCGAGAGGATGTAGCAAAAACAGGCCCTTTGAGAACAACTTGCAAAAAGTTTGCCCGATTTCAACCAAACTGTGATAGTATAATACCATGAAGGTCTCATTTCGAAAAATCTAAGTCGTTTGTCCCAGAACCGGTTTTTAGGAAATATCTGGTCTTAGAGCCGGCTCTGATGTATCTCAGCTCTCCGATAAGATAGAAAGTCGTTCTTAGAACCAAAAAATGCGGAAAAAAATTCTAAACATTTCTTCTGTTTTGAGCTAAGCTCAATTCCCCGAAATAAAAAAGTTGTGATCGAAAAACCATTTCTGAACTCGTTTAAAAAATCACCTCGCTATCACCCATACGACTTGCAGGGATTTTTATTGCAGAAAATGAAAGAAGTTACCCATATACATCTAGGAAAAAAATATGCAGTGAATCGAAGATAGGTGAATTTTTTTACAGCTCGTCAAAGTTGAAAAATGTGTGATTTTGCACAAATCAAAGTTTTTTGTATTGTCATTTATACATTTCCTTTTACCTCAAAAACGCTAGAAAGTGTGAAAAACAATATTTGAAAAATTTCTGAAAAATTTCGAACATCGAAAAGTTCAAAAAATGCTTTTCGAAATATCATCTGAGACGCAATATCAAAAATTGTCTTGGATTTGCCATTTTTTTATTTTGACTGCGGTTTTCAGAGGTTTTTATTTCTGAAAATTACAAACGAATTATACGTGCATGTGAGAGAAATAAATTTGAAGATTAATTCTGTTACAACTGTTTTTGTATGAAAAATTGGATACGAATGCCATTTCGTCGGAAACATTCAAAAATGTTTTGTCTTTTTTTCATAATTTTTATTGTTTTTTGTTTTTGTGGAGTTCGAAATATGGGTAATCGACTCTTCATTTCACGTGCTCCATCACCGGTCTGAGTGACGAGGGAGTGGGGGAAATGGAGATACGACTACCCGCTCTGCTCAAGCACATCGAGTCGGGCAAACACTACATTCGCCCTGAGCACATCAGAATCTAGGATCGACTTTTCGAACTCTTCATGAGAACGATCGAGAATGTTCAGACGCCTGTTCCCCTATCGCCAGTCTCCGAAGTTGTCAAGGCATTCAAGAGAGGAGGATCTGATCCAGAGCTTCCCCAAGGGTGGGCAATCAAACACGGAAGAAAGATATCTAGACTGGCAGGAGCAGAGCGGGTAGTCGTATCTCCATTTCCCCCACTCCCTCGTCTCTCAGACCGGTTATAGAGCACGTGAAATGAAGAGTCGATTACCCATATTTCGAACTCCACAAAAACAAAAAACAATAAAAAATATGAAAAAAGACAAAACATTTTTGAATGTTTCCGACGAAATGGCACTCGTATCCAATTTTTCATACAAAAACAGTTGTAACAGAATTAATCTTGAAATTTATTTCTCTCACATGCACGTATAATTCGTTTGTAATTTTCAGAAATAAAAACCTCTGAAAACCACAGTCAAAATAAAAAAATAGCAAATCCAAGACAATTTTTGATATTGCGTCTCAGATGAAATTTCGAAAAGCATTTTTTGAACTTTTCGATGTTCGAAATTTTTCAGAAATTTTTCAAATATTGTTTTTTACACTTTCTAGCGTTTTTGAGGTAAAAGGAAATGTATAAATGACAATACAAAAAACTTTGATTTGTGCAAAATCACACATTTTTCAACTTTGACGAGCTGTAAAAAAATTCACCTATCTTCGATTCACTGCATATTTTTTTCCTAGATGTATATGGGTAACTTCTTTCATTTTCTGCAATAAAAATCCCTGCAAGTCGTATGGGTGATAGCGAGGTGATTTTTTAAACGAGTTCAGAAATGGTTTTTCGATCACAACTTTTTTATTTCGGGGAATTGAGCTTAGCTCAAAACAGAAGAAATGTTTAGAATTTTTTTCCGCATTTTTTGGTTCTAAGAACGACTTTCTATCTTATCGGAGAGCTGAGATACATCAGAGCCGGCTCTAAGACCAGATATTTCCTAAAAACCGGTTCTGGGACAAACGACTTAGATTTTTCGAAATGAGACCTTCATGGTATTATACTATCACAGTTTGGTTGAAATCGGGCAAACTTTTTGCAAGTTGTTCTCGCATTGCTTCATTCTCTCGCGATACCTGTGATAAAGAGAATTAATGCAAAAACTTTCGAATAACACGGAGAACATCGAATTTCAAGAATGTTGATTGTGCATATTACGAAATAAAACAAAAAAATATTGCAGCAAAAGCTGAACCAACTGCCTCTGTCTTTCAATCAACCGCAAGTGCTCAATCGACAACGAGGATCCTCCGCTGGCCATTCGCCACAAGGTCAGTACTTATAAGCATAAATATTTATATTTTATTTTTGATGTGCACGGCGGAACGATTGAAGTTATTGAAGAACCCTTGATCGAGAACCCCTCAGGTTCCTCTGACGACAATTTCTCGCACTCGAGAAACACTCTGTCCCCGGGAGGAATCGATGGTCTCGCCTATGGCACTGCCCCTGCGATGATGCCACGGCATCACAAACAGGTGAACTAAATACGATGAAAATATTTTCCCCATGGTTCTCCCTTTATCTGGAGAAACGAAAGGGTACCAAAACGAGAAATTGTGCAGTAAATTTCCAATGGACAATAGAATTAAGTAAACAAGAAAAGATAAGCATATATTTTTCATAATCCTCTTTCGCGATAACAATCATTGCTTTAAAAACATGATGATTTGAAACCTAACATTTACAGGCCTCCGCTCCCGAACTGAACCATCATCAATACGACGTTAACGCCTTCTCGCCCGCACATACTGCCATGCACCAGCATACTGCCTCCCTTCACGCACCATCCAGTCGACCTGTTCAGGTACCGTGGGATACGGTAGGATGCCGCTGGTTATGGTAGAATACGGTTGGATACTTTAGCTATCTAGAGAGGGCTGGTGCGTGAGAATAAAGTGCGAAGTGTGACATCTATAAGCCTCGGCATAGGAAATTGCATCATTAGTGTTAGTTACGTTCCACTACCAAAACAAAGGAGCTGCGTGTATCTAGAGATTGATCACTGATTCCTTGGTATGATAAAAATGAATCAATTCAGATTCCACAAATCCCACAGCAGATGCCGTACGGAAGCAAGAGTGTGTCGGCAATTGATCAGGTTAGATTTAATTTTACCTTTTTAAACTTTTTTATTTAATTTTTTAGTACTTTTCTATTTTATTCTCCAAAAGTTCCTTTGGAGCCACCCAACTAATGTGGCATCAATATGTCATTACCGCAAATTGCCCAACCTAAAACACAACTGAATACCACGGAAGTTCCTCCCTCATCTTCCTTATTACCCCTGTTGCCCAATCAATCTCTCTGGCGGCTGCTGTCTAACATCGTGTAGTAAACATGCTCGTTTGTTTCGAATCGATGCAAAGGGGGGGGGGCGAAACACCAGTTCCGGGTTGATTGGATATGATTTCGGAATAACGTGGAGCCAGCTATCCTTGTTATAGTCAATTTCGTTTTAAGGTAAACTGAATTCAAATCATAAATATTTGTGTTTCAGCAATTCGGCTTTGACGGTCCAGTCGCTCCTCCCATGCAGCCGCACCACAACCGGTGTGCTCTTTTAATTATAAAAATTATATGTATCATAAATTTAAAAAAAAATAGTAATTCTTAGAAGTACCTCCTACGATGTGACGCACGCCGCCCACTTCAATGCATCACAAGGCTTCGGAGGATATCAGAGGTATTCATGGTACAATATTTAATTCAATATCACCAAAAAATTGTGGTTGGTATAATGTTTGTGTCTTGTTTCAGCGAATTCTTTGCCCTTTGGTTGAGGTAGGTTGTTGTTGTGATAGAGATATTGTGTATTTGAGTTTTTATTCAATGTGATGTTTTACGCAATCGGCAAATATTCTTCAATAAAATCTGAATCTTATATTACTTGTAATTTGTTTGCAGTCAACAAGCCCATTCGCATCAGGAGTTGTACGGTATAGACATACATCAACAACAGCAGCCACAACCCATGCAGCAGCCAAAGGTACGGTAGTTTCTCGACCTTGATCTTATCGATTCGTTTACATTTTCCCGTAGCGAAAACTCCGACAGCTTGGTCATTTTATTCCGAAAAGACGCTAAGTGGAGATGCGCCGAAAATTAATAAACCAACCAGTTTTGAAAATATGTTTCACGCAGTCTACAACTAACTTATAGTCACGTTGTCACAGTAAGGATGAACACTGCAGAAAAAGAAATATAAAAAATCACAATTTCAGGAGAAGAGCCAATCGATGGACCCGATCATAATCAATAGTGTACAGCAGCAACAGCAACAACAACCACAGCCGATGCAACAACCACAATTCGAAACGGTTAGGACTCAATCATAACCTCTCCTCTTTTAGTGATACGCGTGCTTTCAAACGTAACACAAATTCTGTCCGACCCCAATTGAGAATAACGGTATTTTTAAGAACATTTTTCACATTGTAATTTCAGCCGTCCGAGATCGGCCTGTCATTGCCACCCAACTGGTCCATCGGGCACACCGACCAGGTACTATTCTGAAATTGTGCTTTAAAAAACTGAAAATTATCTGAAATTAATTTCAGGGCGAAATCTTCTTCATCGATCACAGCAATCAGACGACAACGTGGTACGACCCGAGGATACGTGAGTTATACAATTATTTATGACAGTAATAATTTATTGCGTATAATCCAATGAAATTCGTGATGAGCATGAGTCAAATGCGTTTTATTTAAAGAATCTTCAACGAGGCAATGATTCGAGAAGCCTCAAAAATAAATGTCTCATATTCCAGCGCAGCACCTGCAGGAGGATCGAATCCGCGTGCAGCACGGCATGGCTGCTGCTGCGGATCCGAATGCGGCTGCAGCACATCAGCAAGCACAGCAGCAGGTTGGAATGGTTTGTTCGAGGCGGATGATATTTAACGTTTTTTTTTATGTAAACTAAAAATTGAAGAGTAAAATTAAAAACCTACAGGCTCAGCAACAAGCAGCAGCTCAACAGCACGCTGCTCAGCAACAGCAACAGCAACATCATTTCGCCATGGGTGAGTAGATAAGATGAACCAGAAAAAGGCATTTGATTTCGAAAAAATCTAACGAAGTAGAGATTCAGATTCATTCAGAATTCAGATTGTAACTAAGAAAATGAGCACAGATATTATTTGTAAAAATCGAAGATCAAAGACGAAATTGAAGGTCAAGTCGCTCAGCAACGACCGCAACCGCACCAAATGCTCGAGCAGTCGAACGCGAGGATTCAGTCACTGGATAGTGAAGTGAATGCGATGCATGAGCGGCAAAGGGAATTAATGCAGCAGGTTGGTTAATTGTTTTTTGGTTAATTCATTGACTAAAAAATTAGCAAAAATCGTGTATTGATGATTCGATGTGATATGTTTCACAATGGATAAAGTTGTGTTTGAAAATAGAATGACCAATTGTAGTTCCAATTGTGAGTGAATAATGAATATATTTAATATATTCACACTGTTGCAGGGCCTGTACGGATCGCCGCAGCCGATGCAGTACGACCACAATGTGAATAATAATTTGAGTAGTGTGAGTAGCGAAATTTGGCACATGAAAGACATACTCACAGACCGGCAGGTAGATTCACAAACCCACAGTCACAGGCACATTGGCTCGCAGACTAAAAAAGGCATGACTTTGAAACTGACGCACTGTTGGACAGGCAGGAAGATAGACACATAGACAAAGATGCTCACGGACTAACTGCTGGGCATACGGGCTTTCTATAACTGTGACTTTATAGATGGACCAGCAACAGTACTTCCAGCAGCAGCAACAACAACAGCAGCAGAGGCCACCGAGTATGCCGACGTATCAGGTGATTGATAGTTTCGTTCCCTAAAAGGGACAGCTTGTTTATGAAAAATCTGACAAGCATCTATTTGCTTGAAACTGTCGAAAATGTGTGTCGAGTAGTGATGAAAAGGTGACACGAAGAAAGAATTATATTATTATTCGAGATTTGAGTCCCCTTTGGGGATGACTTTGGGGATGATGTCACACGAGGGTACCCCAAAAATGTTTTGGTCCAGATCTGGATATACGGCCATAACAGCAAACCCTTTCGATCTGCCAGTTTCTTAATTAATATTAATTAATTACAGCCACAAGACGAGCCGATGGAGTACGCGCCCAGCTACGTCGCTCCGGCACATATGATGAACCGATATGTGGGTTTCATTTCGAACGGTTGGTGGCATATTGATCAGTACAGATTACAGTGTAGATGTTGACTGTTTTTCCTAGAAATATGTGTCCATGATTTTAAACACAACTTGTTTTCGAAACAAAGTTTTGGATGAATTCGATTGGTTATGTTTCGCCATTCCTAAAAGAAAGGATTGAAATAGACTTTGGCAGTCACATTATTTCTACAATTCAAAAACAATCATTTAAAACCATCTTAGAATACCATACAATCCAAACAAATTATTTTGCAGGGAGTGGACAATTTCAACTCTGACGAGTTGAATCAGTATCTGGGCGAGATGCAAATGTGAGACCGCGTTTTCCTGCACGGAAAACCCCGCTCACCCCCCCCCCCCACCCCTCCCTCCCAATTCTTCACCGAAGAAGAATCTCCCCTAATAATCTGTATAATTGAAGCGACCAAAACCGCGAAAAATTCACTTGTTTCCCCACACATTCGCAAACATTCGAAATTTGTTTCCAAAACCAAGCCTTTAGTTAGAATCCACACACCACAGGGAACGCGTTCAGAAGAAGCCAAAATAGTGATCTAGAGCTCATATATATGTTAGATGTCTATTGATTATCCCCCTTCCCAGATACTTTGTACGTTTTCCACCTTTGCTCACAAATTTCCATCCTTTGTCACAATCACACATTTTTCCGCGTCAGAAGCTTTCAAGAGAGAGAGACCACTTTGAACAATGTCACAAAACCAGAGAAATTGCATTTATATTGATAAATTATTATTCATACTTGTTGACGTCGAACGGTGCATACGATAAGACTACAATTGACTACTCTCCGTCAGAAATGAGAACATCATCTGACAAATCAATTTACAGCTGACATAAAATCATATCACGCTTGTTCAAGCTTATTTTTTGTTCACCTGTACAAATTCAAATTTTATTTCGAGAGATTCGAAAAGACTATGTTTAAATATTTTTTGTCAGAACATCTCACAAATCAATCAACCTTGTGGCATTCTGTAGTTTGCTGAATCACGCTTTACCATTCCATCATCATAGATAAGGTCAGCAATTGTATCTCATTTCACAAGGCTCTCTCGACGGTCAGAGAGACGATAGATAATGGGAAAGTGAGAGAACCGGACCATATCTCAAGATAACGTCGGAACCGAATCTCCCTCATTCACACGCTATTTTCGACGGCGAAACGCTGCATATTTCGAGACAGATGAGAAAGAGAAGAGGAAGGAGAAGGAAGGGAAGTCAGACAAAGGCATAATAAACCCCAGAGACGATATCAGTCGATCACGTTCTCAATCGCGTATCATTCGTGTTATGTATTTTACCGTTCCACAGCTAGCTCTCGATTCCGTCTTTCCACAACCTTTTTTTTGTATCTAAAATCGATAAATTTCGGAAACAAATAAAATTGAGAATGCTCTGTATTTGCAGAATGTTATCCGCACTGCTCTATCCGCCACGGAACTACACACCAGCGGAGATCGCTTACGAGGCTGATGCCCGATTGCTGCAACCATTGTGGGACAAGGTCTATGTGAGTAATTTTAGTTATTTCCCCAAAATGTGACAACTCCGGTTGTAATCCGCATAAAAGTTGGTGCAGTCCTAGCGGGACAACGCCTATGCGAGACTTCTACTTTTTGGCATTTGAATTTTGACAGTTAGATACCTCATTTGAGTAAACCAATCGATAAATTTGAGAATATAATTGAAATTGAATGTCAGAAAGGCAATGAGTACTGGCTGACCTCGTCCCTCTTTCCGCCCTTCTACGCACTGTCCATTGATTGGGCATTCGTGTTCATCTTCACTTGTCAGTTCAATTATCAATACTATAAAAATGGAGAGAATCGGCTTATAAATTGTGTTATGGTCGCAATATAATACAAAATAAACATGAAACTTACAATGAAGTTCAGTCATCGACTTGGTCCTGTGCGATTTGCCCATCTTCAAAGACTACAAGATTCAGAAGGATCGAAAGGTAGTTTTAAATTTTAATAACCAATAATAATTAGATAAATAATGGTTAATTTAGGTCACTTGGTCGCTGATCAAAAAGTCCGTCTATCTCCAGTTTTGGAACTGCATGCTATGGTACGTTTTTTCGATTCAATTTGTGTTTTCATAATGGGAAATCGGCAGAATAATTTATTTTTTCAATGGACATAGCTGTAATGCGAAAACTTGCTCATAAACGCTTGTCACTGCATTTTCAAATCCTCTAGAGCTCTCTTCTTCTTTCAATCGATGCCCACTCATCCCTTTCCTGTGCCTTATCAGCGTATAGTTAATGTTAGGCATCATATGTGGGTTGAAGTCCGCGCGATATAGGCAGCATTGCGCGTTATCACTGAGATCACAGAGTTTAGTACACACGAAGTACACTAGAGTTCGACAAAATTGCTCACTAAATGAGTAATCTGGAGCTTGTAGTGCAGTAACATTAGTACCTGAAAGCCTGAAAAAAATTTCACTAAAAAAATTTGAGGATCTTCCCAATCGCCGCTGCGCAATGGTGCTGGGTACCACCTCTCGAATTGCCGGAGCTTGCACCTACGGTAGGATACAGTAATCTTGCACCTACGGTAGGATACAGTAATCTTGCACCTACGGTAGGATACAGTAATCTTGCACCTACGGTAGGATACAGTAATCTTGCACCTACGGTAGGATACAGTAATCTTGCACCTACGGTAGGATACAGTAATCTTGCACCTACGGTAGGATACAGTAATCTTGCACCTACGGTAGGATACAGTAATCTTGCACCTACGGTAGGATACAGTAATCTTGCACCTACGGTAGGATACAGTAATCTTGCACCTACGGTAGGATACAGTAATCTTGCACCTACGGTAGGATACAGTAATCTTGCACCTACGGTAGGATACAGTAATCTTGCACCTACGGTAGGATACAGTAATCTTGCACCTACGGTAGGATACAGTAATCTTTTAAAAAGGTGCCCGGCAATACCCTGACAATATGCAATTTTTATTTGAATGCAACAATTCTGAATTGTGATGTAGTAATTCGAGAAATGCCAGTCAGCATTTTTGCCTGATTAGAGTGAATAGGGGTGACGTTTACCACTCATTTCAGGTCTTCGAAATGGTCTCACAAATCGCCATCTACTTCTTCCTGTTCGATATGACCTACTTCTGGTTCCATTACATCCATCATAAGGTAAACATTGCCTTCTCCTCACTCATTGGTTTCAATTTCTTGAAAAATCATTTGAAAATCGATATGATTTTTTAAAAGAACACTAGCAAGGTGGCATTGAGGAGATAAATTTCGCTGTGTTTCATGGAATCTGAGAGACATAACACAAACAAATTTATTACGTTGACCACTCAACGGTATTATTCAGACATGGCAAATCATGAATTATTCTATAGCCATAGATTTATAATCTAAGCCGTTTGTATTTCAACAAAATTAGCAAAATTATAATTAAACTTGACAGAACAAAACCCTCTATCGCTGGTGTCACTCCGTCCATCACATGTACTCTTCTCCTTTCGCTGCTGCCGCACAACATCTTCACCCATTTGAGCTGTTCTTCGTCGGAGGATTCATTACGGTAAGGTTTCGATATGATAACGGTACCCCTGAATCGGAGTAGAGAACAGGCATTGAAAAGTATGTGACGCTATCTATCATAATTAATTTTTTTTTGTTTTTTTTTTCGAAGAAATTACGATTATTGGAAAAAAAACTACAGAAGAAGTCTCAGGTCATCCCCTGGATCTTCCCCACTCACCCACTCACCTACTGGGTGTGGTTCCTGATCGCGCAGCTGGTGTCGTACGAAGTGAGAGCGACGTTTCCCACTATTTCCATTCTCTTCACATTTTTCACATAGTGAACACGGTCGACGATTCCCACACACACCACATTGCAGGTGCACATGGGCTATGACTTCCCCTTCGCTCTGCACCGCTTCTTCAAGTGAGTGCGGTGATGTTGAAGGGCGACGTTTCCTATAACCGTCAATTTCTAAATATGTGAGTGGTGCATGAAGGCGACGTTTCCCAGGTTCTACTCGGGCGCACCCGCTCATGACATGCACCATCTTCGCCCGCTCACGTGCTTCCAGCCCTGGCTCAACTACATGGACCGCCTCATGGGTGAGGGCGACGTTTACTAAGCAGGATTCTTATCAAATTTTGTGAGTGGTGTGCGAGGGCGACGTTTCTCAGGCTACCACATCACTTATGACGACCTGAAGAAAATGGCGGACGAAAAGAACAAACGGTACGGACAGTACGCGAAAGAAGACGAGGAGGGACTCGATAAGATTAATTAATTATTTGTATAAATTAATATTTTGTACCACTTATCATGTGTGCAATCAATTAACGAGCTCTTATCAAATTCATTCTACGAAACATTTACGCAAAGAACGACAGATTCCAATAAACAGTTGTGAACGTGGAAGACTTGTCAAGAAAATTCATGTGAATAGCTTTTTGCTCATCAGTTTCGTTGATTGCCGATTGCCCTAGCTGAATTTTCGAGCCGAATACGCTGCTCTTGCGCAGTATCAGCACTGATTTGGTGCTTGTTGCCTCGAAGGTCGAGCTAATTTCATCCTTCAATGCTTTCCCCGCATCGAGGGCCGTCTTAGGCGACCTGGATCTGAAATTACACAATTAGTTTCTGTTTTTCGTATCCACTCACCGAATTATCGCTGCAATGTTCGCCATTCTTTCATCGAGTGATTTCTCAGATCGTTTGGCCTGTCGATCGTCATATTCGAAGATGTGGGCGTCGATTCCGCGAATGTTTGCAATGCTCGAGTGCGAGTTTTCGTCGAGCGAATGAATATGCCACGAATCGTTTTCAGTATTGTGTTCGGTGACGATCACTTGGTATCTTTTGCTGTAATGAGATTGATTATATTTCGTCGTATTCGGCACATTCCCCCCTCCTGACAGCGGTACGGGGACTATAATCAGAAGAACCGAGATAGTTTCCGCCAACAGTTCAATTAGCGATATATTTTAGACACAGTGAAATACTAGCTTTAAAAATGTTTGTGATCGTTTCTTTATACGACGCGCGCTCACAATACGTAATACGGGTACTAAGTACAGAACGCTTCTCCGCCTTATTAACGCCACGTTTGGTCTCGTTGGGCTTCGGGCGTACATAGATAAATTATTATTATTATCTAAATAGACCAACTTGAGAAGTCGCGACCCATTTATCGACATGGTGCCCAATTTCCTCGATTTTCGAAGTGTAATACCCACTTTGCGTGTAATACCCACTTTGCCGGTCCTCTCAACTCGAGTTCCTCCTTGATAGACTGAGCGATGGCAGGGTAGTCCTTCACTTCGATCAACGAATTGGAAGTCTCAAGTTTACCAACGGCATAGTCGGTGCTCACTAGTGGCCAGTCGAGCGCCTCAAGGTATTTTTATTGCAATATACCAGTAATAGTATTTTCGGTACACGTTCTCTTTCTACAATCTAGAAAGCAAGATAATACGTAAAAAAAATTGCGAATAAAATCGGAGCACGAAAAATAACAGAACGCTTCTCCGCCTTATTAACGCCACGTTTGGTCTCGTTGAGCTTCGGGCGTACATAGATAAATTATTATTATTATCTAAATAGACCAACTTGAGAAGTCGCGACCCATTTATCGACATGGTGTCCAATTTCCTCGATTTTCGTGTTCATTCGAGTAAGATATTCATCCATGAAAGTCTTGTTTCCATTGAATGTTATATTAACACAGGCGCTTGCTAATATGTGCTGAAAAAAAGGAAATCCTAGAAATAATTTGAAATGAGGCCATCTGCTTCACCAAATTTTCAAACGAGGAATGCGGGATCAGTAATAGGGTTTATACTCACAATTCGGATCAATTTACTTGCTAAGGTACTGATCATTTCCGTCACCGCTCCTCGTTCACGATTGGAGGCGTCATTATAGATACGAATCATGCAACTGAATATGGCTTGGAAATTGCGACTATCAAGATGAAGAATTCGTCTTTTCATTACACGTGTAATCAGTTCTGTGAGAACGTACAAACGAATGCTTCAAATTTTACAAAATAAAAGGCTATTCGATTAGTCTATAATTAGCAAAATTATATTGAAGTAGTTGTAGCTGTCGATTTACAACTGCATTAAATTTTTCATCTTTTTTCAGCCAAAACATTGTCAAAAAAAGTTCACCTTGATTTTTCTACGGAATTCAGCAGAGTGCCCTTTATCAAATCTGAAATGGTCATTCTAAGCAATTTTGGACGAAACTCTCTCATCGATCACAAATACAGGGTGGGAAATAAAACGCTCGTTGCCCATTTGGCCAACGTACTAACACAGACCTGAGTAAAGTTGCGACAGTTCATTCGACTGCTTAGGATTCCCTGGAATACGCGCTTTTTAATCGATGATTCTGATAAAAAAATTAAATATTAAAAAAACCCACAATTTTTCATGATGTTGAAAATATCTTCAGATTGCTCTTCGTTGAGTTCGTGTATTTGCCAACGGAGTACTATTATAATTTCAGTTATTTCAATTATGGAATTGAGAAATTTCCGCTCACCTCCTTTTGAAATTCGAATGTTCCTCTGATCCGAGCTGTCAATACCTAACAAGGAACGGGTTTATGACAGACATATACAATTTTAACCTTTTTCGAGTTCCGCTTCCAACATTCTCATAATTTTGTTAAGCTTCACATATCTCAGAGCTGAACCAGCCGTCGGTAGAGGACAACTTGCGCGGAATACGTCATCAAGTGACTACATTAATGTTTTTTAAGTGAATGTATTTGTTCGATTCGATTTCGATTATTACACATTTATCAAGAGGTCGGGTTAGCTCTGATGTATGAATGAATGGATTTGTAACAAATAAAAATCAATCTTTTCGTTGAAGTAGTATCGTAGCGTGAAGATAAGAGAAAATATTTATAGAACTTACAGCGAGGATTCGATCCAGTCCAAAATGAAGACATTTTTCTCCGAAAGAGTGATATATTCTCCGGTTCAGCAAATCTTTGTTCACTGCGATCAAATAGATCGGTTCGGATGGCTGTAATAGTCAGATAGGAAAATTTTTATGCTACATTCTGCACAATCATTAAAAAGGATATCTTTCAATCACATTATGCACACTCGAATGCAATTTAGTTAATTTCATAGAAAGCTCACGTATGATTGTATATAATCGAAGTTTTGGTAAGATGCATAATTACGAGAAAACGCAAATTTCTTATCGAAGGCTGCAAAATGTTTCGAAATTAATATTTTTATTCTGCTAAGCTCACTTTCGAACATATCATTCATCTCTTGATGGAGTAAATCCAAAGCCCTTCCGTCATCAGAATCCTTTAAAATTAGTTGAAAAGATCTTTTTATTCAAAGATGTTCCACCTCGCGAGCAGTCTTGTTTTTCTCCCACCATGAATGTTTTATCCCGTCTTCCCTCACAATAAGTGCGCTGACTGGCAGAGAAGCTGTAATGACTTGTTCCAATATTTTCATAGATTTCCAAAAGAATATTTATTTCGAGGATGAATTCGTACCGACGAAAAGGCTCTTCGAATTCGCAGTTAGCTCACGAAGAGTCCTCATTGAATCACGAGAGTGGTAGATTGATTTCAGTTGCGCGATGTATTCTTGAGTCTCCGAGAACACTGTGACAATTTAACTTACAAGAAGTTTTTTTTAACATGCAATTATAATAGAAATAAAATTAGTGAGAAAATGTATTACCGTCGCACAGAATCGGGTGAACGAGCATCAACGAAATTAGGAGATTCGCCAGCATTCTCCCTGGAACTATGATATACAATAGTTCTCAACATCGGAATCAGAGCGTATCGTATGTGTACCTACCCTCTAACCAGTGTGCATCAAAATAATTCGAATAAATATATAGAAAATAGAGGATGAACAATGAATGACGATGAAATGTGTCACTAGACAACAAATAGGATCAATTGCTCGAGTCATTCACATAACGTTTATGCTACGATAGTATATGTTGGAGGCTCGCAAGAATTGGTTTATTCAGACTTCACAATTTCTCCCCAGCCAGAGAATGGAGAGTATACACAAAACGGAGACAGTTTACGTTGAAGCAGATGCCTTCCTCTTTCGTCCCTTGTAGAGGTCACGACCCTTGATGAGTCATTTGTGTTTCCCCCCACAACGTTGATTTGTGCGGATTCACGATGATATACTATTTTCCAGGGGTTGCAATGCTCTCGTTTCTATTACTTTCGTTGCTGCTTGCAGCTCCAATTTCCTGCGATAGTGAGTTATTATTTCCTTTATATTTGCAAATATTATTTTCAAAAGAGTTATTTCAGTCCGAGCGAGAGCGAGGGAGTACATGTCCAACGTTAACTCAAAAGATGTATTTTCTCATTTTTTTAAATTTTAAATCAAAATTATAAGAGAATCCATTTTAGAATGTCAATAATCTCGCACTTCGGTTGAAATACAAAATGGAGGTGGGCGAAGACAGAGAGATGGAGATGCTCTACAAGGATATGAGAGAGCATTTTAGATGTCAGAGTTATTTATTGAAGTTTTTTTGTTACTGCTACTCAGTTTACTAACAATAAGCAAAAGTCTGCAGTGCAATAAGAGATCAAAGCATTGTTGTAAAAGTCATTTCATTTCGAATTTAATCTCTCATGTCGAATGCTTTCTCCTCAGTCAATCAGTCGAGGAATCATGGTGGAGATGCGAGTGCACATTTGTTGTTGGCGCTATATCTCATCTGTATTTGCAGTCCGCAACTCCAAACTCGAGAAGATACTCAAGTCCTTTACAGGAAGCAATCGCGATTTATATCAGTACTTGCAAGTAGGTCTTGAGTTTTTATAACATATCTACATATAACAAATACAATAATATTAAATATTAAAAATTTATCAGCGCCTGAGGTGCAACTTTATTAATGAACACATGGTACAATTCCAGCAACAAGACGTGCAAATGGAGAGTTCACTTCTCGCTTACGATTTGATTACCGATCCAACGTTAGGAAAGATAAACGGAACACTCCAACTGTTAAACAATGCTTGGGAACGCGTTTTTAAACCAACATATGTACGTTTAATTTGTATGTGGAAACTCAATGGTGGATAAACAAATTTGCCAAAAAACGTTAAAGGTTTGTTAGATATAGCAATTTTTTTTTCTTTTTTTACTCATTTCACGAATACTCATTTCATTTGAAATTTAATAAATCTCACTTTACAGTTCTACGAGTTTCACATTCGACTTGCTTGTTATGTTCACACGGGAGGACGAAAGGGGAGGAATACCGATGAGAAGATTTATCGAGAAAAAAGAAGCGCTCAAACAAATGGTATTTTTCTGTTTATCGCACGAGATGGTCAATTATTTGTACTGAATATGCTTCAGACGCTAATGTCACGCTCATGATCTAGAGAAAGAAACGGGCAATGGACAATTTACAATAGAAGGCTATTTACAGATTTCAACTCCGATCAACGCTATCATGAGACTAAAGCAAGTAAGTGGCTTATTCATAGTCCCGAATAGAGAATTCGAAATATAATAAACTCTCATTGTCAGAACGGAGAGAGAGTGTGAAGAGTGAAGATTTACTAGAGTTCGAAATAAAATTGTCTCTTCATTCCTCGTACTCTCTCATCAATCAGAGCATGCGAAATGAAGAGACGATTAGTCCCTATTGATAACAGCTTCCAAATTCATGAATCTCTTCAGAGCTCATCAGTCGTTTCGAGAATAAAAGCGATGAAGAGAAGGAACAGTTGATCAAGATCCTAATCAATAGTCAGTTGTCATTGGAGTATTGCAATGTTCCATTAAAAAATAACTATAATGAATGAAGGATTAAACGCTTTTTAATGTGAATTTGCTGCGGAATCCCTATGATTTGTCGAATGATGCATTTTACTAATAGAATTTCAGTTCAAGATTTGACGTCAAAGGATCTCAAAGACTTTTACGCAAGTTGGTCAAGATTCACATTTGTTTACTGAAATATTTTCATTTACAGGAGAACAATCGAAGAATCGAACTTTCATTGAATACAGGTTCCATTTATTTCGTAGATAACAGCGCGTGTTTTTCAACGTACTCACAAAAAAATTTAAAAAATAAAAACAATAAGCTAGGCTCATTTTTCAACAATTTTTTTCAGTTGTCCCATGTATGGGGCATACGAAGCAAGCAATTTCACTAGACAGAGTATCACAGATTTCGTTGAAGGGATGAACTATGATTTCCAGAGAATTGTTAGTTTGAACGAATTCAATAAGCGTTGGCGATAGACAAATGATTTCAGAGACAATTTACTGAAGCGCATGCAACCTACATCTTTCCTGAATATCCTGATTTAGTTGACAGTGAAATGAAAGACGTCAATATAAAACTCGGATGGCTCGAAGCTGCCGTGCACAATTACATTTCCGCATTTTATGTGAGTTTAGGAATTTATTGATTTCAAAATTTAACGTAGCAATTATATTGCAGACTAATGACTGGCCAGATCGGAGTTTGTACTACACATTGGAAGAGTTAATTGCGAACGACACTTCAACGATCACAAGCGACAATTTTTATAAGACGGCGCTTGTGGTGCAAGATGAGTTCGGGAAGCGAGGATCAGCGAGGTTAGCTTATTCATTAGTAAATACAGAGTATTTGACATACTTTCGATAGATGGAACAGTTATTGGATACACTACCAGTACTTGTTGATAGCACAATGCACTCTTTCTATGCGCAATAAATCATTCAGCACCTTGTCTCGCCGCTCAGAGTGAGCGCACGCAAAAAAAATTGCAGCAAGGGCTATCACGTCCTCGTGACCTCTCACTTATCCCCTACCGAATTCTTCATCCATACTCTCGACCCCATATCTCATGCAAACCTCACACTACGTGGCGTGGACATACACGTCTTTCGATATGACCGAGAAGGTTATGCGAATCGAACGATGAATGGGGAGGAATGGTTGAGGGAGAAGAGATTGAAGATGGAAGACCTGATCAGGTGAGATTGTCTTCATCTGTGCTGGGAAAACATTTAATGGATCTCTCATTTCGCAATGCTCTCTCGGTGTTTCTTAGCTGCGAGAGAGCATAGTGAAATGAGAGATCAGTTAAATGTTTCCCAGCCCTGGTCCTGATTCCGTAAAAAAAAATTTGTAGGTCTGTAAACCCGAATACTGCTGAGGCGACGTTTAAACTTCTCCGCGACTCGTTTGGTCCGCTTTGTGACAGTATTGGCTTTAGATCTGTAATTATCCTGCGCAAGAACGCAATCTTCAAGGAGAATGCTGTCATTCATGTGGAGAGCACTGATGGCGTCGGGACTGCGAACAAATTGGAGGTGGTTGACAACACTCCAATGTTCAACAACAGACATTGGAGGATCGTGTTCTTCGTGTGAAATATTGTATTTAGCTTGTTAAATACTCATTTAATACATTTTAAGATCGCGAAAATTATTACGAAATCATTTTATGAAATAATAAGAATAAGAATAATTCATTGATTAAGGAATTTGACATGGTCAGTCAATGAGGGTGAGGTTACGTTGCATATGGCTTGCAGCTGGGCGATGTCTGGTGGAAAAAAGCACTGTAGGTTATAAATTCGTCATGAGGGATTCCTTCGGATGGGGATAAGTCGAGAGAATAGATTGTATTTGAATTGTAATGACTTGAATCGAGCAACCGAGTGTAGAACGGATAAATTGGAATGAAATCAATGAGAATATGAAAAATATGGAGAAAATAACTTCTACAAGAATTGTGGATGTAATAGCGAATGGGAAAAGAAGTATATTGATAGGAGGATGTAGGAGGAGTCCTCGTTTGATGACTTCGTTCTATTGTATTGATTCTTTAATCTTGAAATGTGAATGAGAAGGAAATACACTATTGAATCAAATCAAAGGCTTCGAATAGCCGGCCAGATTTGCGAAGCAGTGGCTCTCATATTGAATACTTTGTCGAATAACTGAGATTTCTCGGAGTACCTATCTAATTATTAGGGCAAAGTACGACTTTGGCGGTATAGAAACATTACTTTATCACAACGTATGCGTGCTGAGAAAATGACCTCCTCAGTCGCTGGCCAGTTATCTCGACTTGGGAGAGCGCACAATGAGAAGGGGCTTTCGCTATTTACCTTCTCTATTCCGCAATCTGCTTATGAACACAATAATAACGAAGACATTTTGCGTACAACGGATAAAGGATGGGATTTATCAAGAAGAGATGGAAAATACAAAAGCACAGGCAAGAGACGAATATGCGCACAATCTGAAAAAAAGCTTCTGAAGGTTTCAACTACACCATCTGATTAAATTTTCTCGAGTCGGAAATTCTGCGGTTTCGGAAAGTGAATGTTGGCGTAGATTGGCTCGAGGTCGATTTCCTTGCCGGGCAGGGGAGAAATGCGGAAGTTCTGTGAAAAAAATAATTATATGAAATCGATAGTTTCCGTTTCGATGTTTCAACCATGTGACGTAAACACTATGATAATTATCGGCGTAGAATGCTGATCAGCTAATAAATTGCTCTCGCGTCGAACAGAGAAACGAGAGAGGGTGGGAAATTGAGAAATCAGACCGAAATTTGCAATACCTGAATAAGCGACACGAGACCAATGAACAACTCCGTCCTTGCCAGTCCCTCTCCCGCGCACTGTCTCTTTCCGATGGAGAATGGAATCGTGCGCTCCACGAGTTCCTGCAACATTATCGTATCATATTTTTTGCAGCAGCATCGTATCCTGACATCAGGAAATGCGTTGGGGCAATCGCTCGTCCTTTTTGCAAAATCAAATCTGCATGGGGTTATCATGGTCCTGTAACCGTCTCTTCCTACAGCGTACTGTATTAACGAGAGAGTACGCGAAATGAGGAGACGACTTCTCTGTCACAGCTCCAAATCAGATCCTCGTACCTTTCTCAAAGTGACGCCGTCCTCAGCGAGATATCTCTCGGGCCAGAACCGGGTCGGATCCACGAAGAGAGGATCCGATTTCATCATCTGGTGGAAATCGCCGTTGATAAGAGTGTTCGCCGGAATGTGGTAGCCCTGAATTTAAACGTCTTCCAGCTGAAATCTTTTTTTTTATATTTGTAGCAACTGTAGTCCGGTGGCCTCTAAACTAATCAGACACCATTTGACTTTCTATCTTTCTGATCGTTATCCAAAATCACAAAACGTATCAAATATTTATTCACCCCAATTGTCGTGTCCACCGTAGCTCTATGCATGAGTACAGGATTGAAGGCCACGATGTTGGCGACTCTCTGCACTTCGTTGATGACGGCGGATGTGTACGGCATCTTCATCTGAAATGTACAAGATTCTCCATTTTTCACATTTTCATTCATAGGGTGGCTCCTTTTCTAAGATTTCTTGTATATTCTGTGCATTTCTGCACGACTACCGTTCGTGGATAAATCGAATCGAATTAGAGATGCAAGGATGCAAGGATGAATTAGGTGTTCAAACCTTATCGGTCATCGATGCGATCTCATCACGATCGATCTTGGAGTGGATCTCCTCACGGAGCTTCTCCTTCAAGCAAATTCATTTACTGAAGATTCGAACACCCATGAGATGCGTTCATGTGTTTTCTGGTCAACTATCGATTAACCCTCATTCTGTCTATCATGTACCTGGACATCCTTATGCTTGGCCAACAGCAGCATTCCCCATCTCAACGTGGTCGTCGTCGTTTCTTGTCCGGCGAGGAAGAGTTCCGAGCAGCACGAGAGCAGTTGCTCGAACCTGACAGACAGTTTTTTTTCTTCCACGAAGTAAAAGTGGGCCACATTCTTCTGTGGCTCCGGCTACATTTTTTTGCCAGTCTATGATTAGCGGACTCTTATCCTTGTTGTGCTTGCGTAGGAAATGCGGATTGTTGTCACAGTAGCAAGCCCTCAAACGAGTGAATATCGCATACCTCTTGTCCTTATTGTTCAGTTGGAATGCCTGCACGTAGCAGGTCGGTTCCTCATTGGGATCGAACTTGATCGCCTTCGCTTGCACAGCGACGTAATTGATCATCTCAATTGATAACTTAAGCTCAAGGAACATAAATCATTCAGTTTGTAATAGTAAAAGGTGTCAATCCGAATAATCATTTCAAGAAGTCTCAAAAGGAATACAATAGAGATCGTACGTTCAAAACTCGGTGGTTCGATCAGATATCATTATCGAGAGAAAAAAGCGGGAGATAATAGGAACTTGAGTCAGACTCATAGTGAGGGAAACTGACCTTCTGGAATCGCTGCTGATGCTGTCGCCAGAAGTAACGAACGAAGGGAATGTGACGTGCCCATGGAAGCATGAAGATGATCGGCATCAACAACGATCTACATGGAAATTATTTGAAATTGTCTCTTCGGCTTCAGGCACTACTTTCTTTTGTGTAATGGTTATATTCTTTTCATTTTTCCAATTATCACGATCATCACTGAACTCTCTCATGATCTCTCGTGTTGTCTCTATATTCCACATCACCGAGATTCACTTACCTCGAGATGCCCTCAATAGCCTTGTTCAGTCCCAGTACGAAGTTCATGAGTGTTTCGCAGTCGTCGAATGGATATTGGAAGCCGAAGAGGAACTCATTGATGATGTTAGCCACGAAGACCTGAATGCGGTGATCTATTTCGAGAATGAGCTTGATCCGATCCTGGAAAGCATAAACCACAACTGACCCAACTACTTTATCATGGACATGCAGGCCACTGAAAACAGCAAAACTTGTATAATTTCTTTCAATTAGATACAGCCGAATAACACAATCAAGCCCAAATGATGATCTTTTTTTAAGTAATTGCGGAATTAATATCACCAAAAGAATCCTGCTGAGCACTGCGAGCCATAATGAAATACGTTTGTGAGTTTAACCTGAATGGACCATCGCAGATCCGTATTCGACAGATCCTCCTGCTTACCGATGAACTCGACCATGTTCCGTGCGGAGAGACGAACCTGTGCACATTGAGAATGGGATGGAGATAACTCTCCTCTTTTCGCGCGCTCTCTCGCAGTCTGATCGATGAGAGAGGGACCATTTATTATCATCACGAGGATGTATGAGTCATGAGGAGTCAGTAGCACGTAATGTGTTGCCGGTTGTAATCAAGTTCGGAAAATGGATGAATCCAACCTTTTACTCTGTTTCCATGCAGAAAGATCATCAAAGTTCCCCACTGTTCGCTACATAACAATCCACATTTTTTTGCGTGGTGAAAATTGCACTTCTTGCAAGGGGAAAACAATCTCTTGCACAGAGATTACTCACTTTCCTTTTTTAATCAAGATCAGTTTTGACATGGTGCCATACAGTTTCTGAATATCAAAACCCACCTTCTCCTCCATCAAATTCTTGCCCATTCCAAAGTCTCTGAGCGTGGAGATGGCGAAGCGACGCTGCTCCTGCCACTCGGGACCGTCCGAGTTAACGATGCCTATGGAGGATTCGAGCTATTGGACAAACATAATCTATTCGATATTCACAACAGTGGAAGTCTATCTTTTCATATGATTCCATAAACCTGGAAGAAGCTCTAATAGGAAGATCGCTGACCTCCATTCTCGCACAATCTCGTCGTTTCGAGCAGAACGTTGTGCATGCGACCAGTGGCGTCATTGCCTGTAATAGTTTGAACTTTTCTATCGATCGCGTCCGAATGAGAATCGAATCCTTCTCACTAGAATGATGCAAGAATCACCGAAATTCCTGCTCAATCAATCACACTGCTCGAGATTCGTCGAAAGACTAGAAGTTAGCTGTGCCTAACATGATGAGCATACGCACTTTTGAAGACATCTCTAATCGTTTCGAAATCGGTGATGTTCACTACAGGATAGGGCATGTGCACGGTGAAGATGGGGCCAAACTTGGCAGAGAGACGCTTGAGACCGACATGGAAGAGGGGAGGAGTGATCTGAAGTATATCATTCATCTAGTCTGGTGAGGATACTTCATAAACGATATGGATAGAGTTTTGGTATTTTTATAACAAGGGAATCAACAAATCTGCTCAATTTATCGAGAATTCTAGAATGTGAACCGAAACTATCTATACCTCATTGATGAAGTTTCCAAATAAAGGCACTGCAAAGGGTCCCGGAGGAAGTGTGGACCTTCGACGATAGAAGAGATATACTTCCCAGACGATAAAAGTCAGCAGTGGAATTACAATGAGAACGGAGATCATTACTGAAAACATAAAAGAGGGAATTAAATGTTTGATAGCGCACTCGAAATGAGCAGTGTATTATTTAAAAGTATCTTTAACTCGATTTGAGTAGGATTGTCGAACAATAGCAATTAGGGATCAAAATATATAATGGACACTTGAGTTCACGTGTGATATCACCAGGCAGAGCGGCGAATGAGTCTGTGAAAAATAGAGACGATTACTCGTGTGCCGAACTCTCAGTGAACAGGGGAACAGATACTGTGAATGTAACGATGCAATTGAGATGAAAAGAAACTGAAGAAAATTCAATCTAGGTTAACGACGGAAGTTTAAACGAGTGGATAAACCAAGTAGGAACCAACTTCATACGCACCCGCGCACGATTGCTTTGCTGAGACTAAAACAGTAAAGAGTGAACTAGCCTACTCACCTCGAGAATATCTGCGCCTAATATGCTGAGACAAGGAAGTTGGCAATCCGAATAGGAGCCAACTGCAAACGCAACCACGCTCGAAATCGCACCGTATTTATAGGGGGGCAAGAGGTTGAAGATCAATGAAATTGCGGCAATGGAAAGAGACAACAGGGATAGTTTACAAGATGAAAGGAAAAGAGGGATAAATAAGAGAAGTGTGAGTGGACCATTTGTGGCACACTATTTAGAGTATATGGTGAAAACTTGGAGAAAGGGAAGACAGGGGTGATTGACTCATTCGCAGAACATTTTGCATAGGGGTGGTTTACGAAATTCCGTTTAGGAGGAGAGAAAATTGCAAGATTTTTAGTCGAAACTTTTAAAGATGTTAAATCGAAATATTCCGAAATTTTCATACGAAAAACAAAGTTTCTTCAATTTTAATTTTTTCTTATTCCCATTGTTTCCCTCATTTCCATCTTCTTCCCTCACTATAAACTGCCTTCTCCTTCTTGCCCATCTCATTCTCCTATCTTTCCCTCCTATCCTCTGGTTGCTCTACTCGATGGCCTCTCCTCCCCCTCCACCATCGCCTCTCGACAAGGATCCAAGGTATCTTGAGGATCCTAACGTAACCCCATGGGTACTGAAGGACACCAACACCAAACCTCCACCATTACATCACTCTTTAATCCTAGGAAAACAGGAGGGTACTTATTACCATATCCTGGTCTACCGTAACCTCCTCCATTTCAGTCTCCTTCGACCTGCGGCGTCTCCGGCCCTCGCCAAGGATCCAAGGTACCGCTGGGATCCTACCGTATTCTCAGGGACATTATCGTAACCTCAACGATTGCAGTATGCCTGCTCCTGCGATCTCTCCTGTCATCAATGGATCGCCGGTCGTGCCCTCTCCCCAGTTGCCCATCCTACCGCCCTCATCCGGCAGCTCCGGCGAGAAAGACGACGAGTAAGCAGAATACCGTATACCTGTCATACACCTTCCGTATTCCTACCGTATCCCTATCGTATCCTCGGATGATTTGTTTTTATCGCTCCCCGCATGGCTTACGTTCTCCCATCGCACCATTGTTCTACAGTATCCCTACTTTTTTGGTACTTACCGTACCCCTACCTATTGTAACCTTACAGTACATTTCAGTTTTCGCGCTGGCTCGGCCGAGCTTTGCACCCCTGCATTCAAGAGTCGTCCGCGTGGAAGGTATCGATCGGTCTATCGTAACCCTGCTTACTGTAATCCATAAAAGCATTACGGTATTGGGGATCTCCTTTGTGACCCAATGGTTACGTCATTACCGTAATGCGGGAGCTACAGTATGCTTAAGAACGTTACTGCATACCCAGGACTGCTGAAGACTCGGAAGCCCTCCTTCGAAGACAATTTCGTCTTCTCGTGAGAAAGTGTACGTCGAAGAAACACTCGAAGCGCGGCCATTACGTAAGTACCGTATCCACTTTATCGATCGATACCATATCCAGTCTACCGTATTTCATTACCTCTGTGCTCTAATATACGGTAACCTTGTTCAACGTGTTCTCAAATCTATGAATTCAGTATGCCTTCACCTACAATGACGTGGTCGCTGTGATCAAGGCTGTCAAGAGAGTAAGTTTACTCGATACCGTATCCCTATCGATCGATACCGTATCCCCTCTACCGTACTCCATTCAGGTGCTGATCAAGGAACCTCCGATGATCGAGATGAAAGTCCCGTGTGCTGTGATCGGTGACCTACACGGACAGGTACTGTATCTACTGGAGTTCGAAATACGGGCAATCGTCTCTTCATTTCGCGTGCTCTCTCACCGGTCAGTGAGGGGAGAGAGTATGTTAAATGAAGATACAACGACCCGTATTTCGAACTATGGTACCTACAGTACCCTTGGGACTACCGTATCCATTTGTGCTCCTAGAGTTGACTGGCCTACCGTGCCCCTACAGCACCCTTGGGACTACTTTACCCACTACAGCACCCTTGGAACTACCTCCCCCCAATATTCTCCCGGAGACCTACTGCATCCCTCAAAAGCTATATATTTACCTTGCAGTACACTGATCTGTGCCGTATCTTCGATATGTTTCGAGATGACAAGACTCCCGGATACGCAATGACCCGATACGTCTTCCTTGGCGACTATGTGGATCGGTAATACTGCGCTATACGGATCGCTGTCTCTTTATTTGACACACTCTTTCGACCGGTCGAATGGCGATAGTACACGTGAAATGAAGAGACTGCGCACTCTAGGTAATACGTGTTCTCTCTACCCTTCTCTCTACCCTTGGTACTCTAACCCGGAACCAGTTTCTGGGTATCCAGGTAGCTCATAAGCAAGCCACAGAGTTCCGAACTCGCGGCTACAGTAGCCCAACCTACCATATTCAGCGGCCGTCAATCGCTCGAGATCGTGATGATTCTCTTCATGCTCAAGTACCTCTACCCCACGCAGGTGCCCCGATCAGTCAATTATCGTACTCTTACCGTATCCAATCTGTCGATGCTTCCACCGTAGCCAATCTATAGACTACGGTCGTCCTATCGTATTCAATTGATCGATTACGTGCTCTACCGTATCCAATAGCTTTTCAGTTCGCGCTTCTCCGCGGAAATCACGAGTGTCGTGCGATCAACAAGGCCTACGGGTTCTTCGCTGAAATCAAGGAGCGCTTCCTCGATCCGGTACGGTAGCATACTGTAGAATACAGAAGCCCGGATACCGTACTCTCGGGTCACGAACTCGGTATGATTGCCATAGATACAGTGTGTTAACGAGTGTAGTTAACCCGGCCACTGTAAGAAGCCGTGCCCTACCTTCGCCAATTTCAGAAGAAAGCCGTTGAATTGTTCGAGATGTTCAACGAATGCTTCACTCATCTTCCTCTCGCCTGCCTCGTTGCTGGTAATTTATTGAATATCCGTTATTATCATGGGTCCCCCTTATTCCGACAGAGCCAAGATTTGTTTACGCTGATGACCTGACCGAGAACGGAAGCAATGTTCCTAGATTAGATTATGTTCCCCGATTATTACCGAAACCATTGCAGACAACATTCTGTGCATGCACGGAGGCATTTCGAGCAAGATGAAGACTCGAGACGATATCATGAAGGTATACTGTAGGCCACCGTGAATTGACGATGAGTGTAAGGTGCCTGAGTACCGTATCGTTGTTCGCTGATAGGCTATCGTAGCCTACCGTATTACTAATTATTGTGATAAGGGTTCGCAAGTGAAGGGGTTGCGGCAAATGGAGAGCTGATTTTCCTTCCCTTTTTCTATTCTCTTCAAGAAGAGTGGCTCTGCCGCGCTCCTCCTTCAAAAAATGACAATGGAAAATCATATCATTTCACCCTCAAAACCTTCATGAAGGGGATACCTGTGCGCTAATATCTTCATGAAGAATGCCATCGTTTCGGCGCCTTTGTGATTGCAAAGTGCATTTTGATTCTTCAATTGCGAACCCTAATCAGCATGTCTGCAGTAATCCACCTTCTAGGGCTCACTTATCGAAAAATGGTCTCTTCATTTTTTTTGCTCTCGCAGATCCGAGAGGCAGATTGCGCAGAATGATGAGAACCATTTCTCGACAAGCCAACCCTAATCCCTACCGTATCCTCAGGTGCCTAAACCGATCAAGGACGTTGCAACCAATCAAATCGCTACGGATCTGCTGTGGGCCGACCCAATGGAGGGACTACCCGGGTACGGTAGACTACCGTAAACTGACCTTTTTGTGATACCGTACCGCGTTCATGTCGTACTTGTTTCGCAATGAATTGAGCTCGAAAATGCCAAAATGATCCCATAGTCTCTCGCTACTCGAAAGGCTAAGAGGGCACGAGGGTTTTTGAGTCACGACCATTTACCGTACACCTACAGTATCCCCTCATATCAGGGAAATTCCGAACAAAGTGCGCGGTGTGAGCGTGTACTTTGGCGAAGCGACGCTCGATCAATTCCTGGTCGATCTCAAGGTCAAACTCGTCATCAGAGGCCATCAGGTAGGGATTGTTATTGTTATTGTTGTTGCAATCTACAGTAACCCCGATCGATTGTAGATGATGATGAACGGCTTCAACTTCTTCCACAACAAGCTCATCACCGTATTCTCCGCCGCTGCCTACTATCCGGATAAGGTACGGTAGGGTCAGGGTACGGTAGCCGGGATCAATCGATAAATATCATGGGGCAGATACCATGGAGACAATACACGTCGTAATCGGATACATTCGGATAGTCTAGTCCCGTGATGGGGTAGGCCGGTGCCTTGGATCAACCAAACACGGTCACATGATGCCTAATCAGACTGATAGTAATTAGGCTACGGTAGTTAGAGTACGGTAGTTCGGGTTTAATTTTCAATCGATATTCGTCTGCCGAATAACTTTACTTCGCTATGGTTGGGGTACGGTAATCACAATAATCAATCGATAATCATCAGCCGAATCGCGGCGCAGTGTGCACCATCGACGCGTGCGGTCGCGTGGGCTTCCAAGTGGTCATTCCGAACAAGGACACGCATCCGGATGACAAACGTGAGAAGACGATGGATTACGGTAGTCTGGAGGATTGTGCTCTACTTTGAGGAGAGAGCTTGCTTTACCAAGTGATATGGTCACTGCAGCATCTACCGTATCCTATCTTACAATACCCCGTCCTACCGTACCCCCATCCTACCGTATCCTTACAGCGAAACTCTTCCGTGGCGATCACGATGTGGCGAACGAGTTCGACACGGGCTACGTCAAGGTGGCTCCCGGGGTTAAGGTAATCCATTTATATTGCGACTGATGATGTGGCCAGAAACGTCTCATCCGATGCTAGATACAAAGATCTATCGTCTCCCTCCTCTAGCTCTTGTCTTCAACCTTCCATGTCAAAATCTCCTGACATGGCTAGAATCACCGAGTATTCCTTAATTTATATTAATAAATGTATTAATTAAATAAATTTCAGAAACAGGGCGCGACGCAAGAGGAGTCGTCGGGCGAGAAGGGAGAGAAACCCAAAACGGCCCAATAAAGTGATAAGAGGCCGTAAACAATCACATAAATCTCGATGAAACCGAGTAAACAAACCAGAAAATAAGCGAATTTGTTTATAAAATGAATGAAGCTCACAATGGACACTACACACTTTCACTGTTCAATTCATCTATAGAAGATTCCCGTAGAAATGGATTTCATCGATCTACCCGAGAAACAGGAAGCCATGCTCACTAACAACGAGAAGGCGCGCAATGCACATGATGGGCAACTCGATCTTGCCTTCCCTGTGGAGAGATGGCCGAGCGGTCTAAGGCGCTGGTTTAAGGCACCAGTCTCTTCGGAGGCGTGGGTTCGAATCCCACTCTCTTCAGATCTTTTTTGCTTGTTTTTTAGTATCTTTTTTTTAGTATTGCAACTGATTGAATGCATAATTTACTGCGGAAATAATTTAAAAACATAGTGAAAATTGTCACATAGCCAATCATCTTTTCACTGAAGTATTGTACTTTCTTGAAGTCCTTGTTCTCATCCGTTAAAAAAGTGGGCTCCCAAGATAGGAGTTTATAAAAATCTATTATTTATTAAATTTAATCAAATCAATACTCTTTATCACTTCTTTGGAACACAATTGGCTATATTTGGCGGTGAAAAGAAAATGCGATATGTTATCGATTCTATCGTATTACTGAATCCCTTGAGGGTGTACGGTAGCTTTGGTTACGGTATATTATGCGGCAATCTTAGCGAGGTTTTCCTTGATGGACGGGTCGAGGTCCGGTCCATTGAGCCAGCCGTCGATATCGAGCTGTAATACGGTTGGTTTTTTTAGGTTGGTTTACGGTAGGAGTTCGGTGGGTCAGATCAGTTACTCACATCCTTGGCGGCCTTGTCGAAGAACTCGTTGAGTGTGTCGACGTACTGCTTCATGGCCTCCTCCTTCGACAGGCCCTTCACCTTCTCCCAAGCGTCCCTGAAGGAATACGGTAGTTCGGTGGGTCGGGCTACTGGTTTGGTGGGTCGAAAGGTTGTTAGACTCTTAATTGTAGATAGGTCTTGTAAAAATATGAAAGGGAAAGTTCATCTAACTTTCGTCCGTTATCTAGGTTCTTCAACTCATTCTACAATACCCAACACTTCTGTGCAAAGTTCATGTTTATCTGGCGCACTTTTCATTTTATCTACCAACTACCAACACTAGATGGTATCTATCATGAATTGTCTAAGTTCAACGTCGCGTCAAAAATTATTCTTCAATCAAATTCCCTACTGTCCAAGTATTTCAGCACTCTTCCTCATCAATGAGAAGTGCAACCAACAGTGAATAACAGTGAAAAGTGCATCGCGACATTCAATTGTGGTCAGCCAAAATAAAAGTGGCAAAACGTTCCTTCCTTCCCTAATCAAAAATGTTCTATCACACCGGTTTGTGAGATGTTGATGTTGATTATAAAACGGCTTTCTCAAGTTAGAGAAATGAACTATCCACTCCAAGGCGCTGGTTAGAGTGGCAGGATGAAGAATCCATCTCTTCATTCATTCATCGTACCCTCACCGGAAAGGAAGAGACGAATTCTTCATCCGCTCAGTTCTAACGGCTCAAAATAAAAGATAAATGAAGGGCCCGTAGTTCCTGATTCCAAGGATGTCCTGTCGTTCTAATCAAAGTTGAGCGTTTCGGAAGACTTCTTCACTAGTTCTTCTATGTGGAAATTATCCCCAGAAAAATAAATGATGAAACCCAGGAAAAGTTCCGTAAGCTACCGCTTCGTTCCGAATTAAAATTCTGACACGAGCAACAAAAATTTGGTATTTTACACATTCGAAAACGCTCAAAACACGCTTAAATATGTCGTGTTTGTGCTTGTTCGATTCCTACATTTATCCTTTACGGGATTATTCATTTAGATAGCCCACCACTTTGCTCGCTCGACTGGGGAGAAGAATCCGGGTCGCTCGGTGTTCACATCTCCCACGGTGGCCTGTTTGAACAGCGAGTAGAACTTGAGCTTGTCGTCGTTCGAGGTTTGAAGGGGTCCTGCAGGGATATTACGGGTTACGGTAGGTGCAAATATCGATTTGTAGGGGTCCTAAAGGGGATTTTGTGAGTTACGATAGGTCGGAATACCGATTTTTATATACTCCTTACAATTAGCAGGAAGGAAAAACACTGAGCTACGGTACGTCGGAATATCGATCGATTTCACGGGAAATGTCCGGGTTTGGATAGGACTGATTCCGGATTTATTCTGATAATTCTTGAAACATCTGTGCTGAAAGGGCCAAAATTTCGATGGCTAGGGCTACGCTACGATGTGGTTGCTCTGTCAAATTCGCCATCTCTCGAGGTGATCAGAGAACGCGAGATAGCATGGAAAATAGAGAGAGTTTCGTACCACTTTTGGGCAGCTTCTGAATGATGTCGACAGCGGCTTGGAACTTGGCCTCCATTTCTAGAATAGGGTAGGTTACGGTAGGTAAGTGGGTCACGAAGATGATTGATCGCGAACTGATTATACACAACACTTCGTTGCTGCGGGGTCGGGCGAGAGTGGTCTGTTCATTCCTTCCTCTTTCCTCCCCCATCCGCCTCCCGTTTCCCGCTCTCTCCTCCCCCTTCCACCTTTCTCCTTCCTTTCGTATCAGTGATGGGGGGGGGGGAGATATTGTGCCAGATATACCGTCTCTCCTCATTCTACGTGCTCTCTCGGCGGCTAGAGCAAGCGATAGACTATTATAGTTAGAGTGAGCACCTCACTCGACCATAGATAACAACAAAAGTGACTACGCGAGTCGGGAGGCTATACTAGACTACGGGGTTAGATGAGTGTTATCTAGCAATTGCCGTGCGGTTTAGCGGCTCTGGAAGGCGAGATAGTGTGTGAAACGAGGAGAGTCAGTGTCAAACGGGCTAGAATGCACTGATGATGTGGAAGAGATTGGCATTCGCGAACTTTGACTTCGTTTTGAGAATCAGATTTGAGCAGAATTGGAATCAGACTTTACTATGATTCACTTGAAATCGGTCAGAGTATCGTCGAGTTAGAAATACGAGTAACCTCCTCATCATATTCTGCTGTTTGGTCAAACAACAAACAAGGGAGCAGTTTTCGAGAAAAATATGATTCTGTTCGAGGTTGAAAAAGTAATAGTGTCTCTTCATTTCACGTGCGCTCTCAACTGCAAGAGATGGGCGCCTTTAAAGTGATGAGACGATTTTCGAACTGTTGATTCTGTGCAGAAAGCAGTGCGTACGATACTACTATGCTGAAATGGAATGACGAGGTAGAATGATTCACATTGAGAGAGAGTAGAGCAGAAGGGAATGGAAAGGCTCTTCATGGAATAGGAGATGAGATGGTGTGCAAAACATCCCCAATATATAATCCAGTGAAAGATTATTCAATACCTCATTCAACCAAACACGCATCTCATGTGAAGACGTTCTGTGATTCTATCAGATACTAGACTGGATTTCAGAAAAATGAAGAGTATTTATCTAACAATAAGAGGGAGATAGATCGTTCGGGAGTGAAAACCATTTCATCAAATGTAAATCAAATTGTTTTACATGTGCGTTGTCCAAAGGAGAAAAAAACCAATATACGGTGGTAGTGCAATATCTAACGTTTTACTGGTCCCAGAACATAAAAGTTTACAAGGTTCATCTGAGTAGCATCTAGGGAGGTATGAACTACTTAGGAGTAAGAGGAACACTGTAGGCAAAACTTGTAATTTAGATACGGTAGGCTATGATTTTAAAGAAGAGTACGGTAGGTTATTACGAACGACAACTATGATCCGATCTGAGCAGGATGTGGGGAGGAAGTAACCGCAAGAGGATCTCTCAAGAAGAGATGAAAGGAAGTGAAGGAGCTGGAGGAGTGCTCTCTCCATATCCCCTACTCTCTCGCCGGTTAGGCAAAGTGAGAGATCAGGCTGAAGGAAGAGAGACGACCCATCCCTCAAGCAAAGTGAAACCGTTTTGACCCCAATCTCTTCGATTGCTCCCGCACTCCCGTGAATGACCATTTACGGCGAGAGTCTGTTTGTGCAAAGTTGTGAGGAGAAGAGGAACCCTTGGCCCTCGATTGATCGATTCTTGCAACTCCGTAAAGAAACGGAGAAAAGAATGACGAAATTTTAAAAATTCTTGCAAATTTTTTTAGATCTATTACAACTAGGGCAATCTCGGACTTTCTTGTCCACAGATTCGAGCAGTTAAATTGGATTAGCGAGAGAGAGAGGAGAGTAATTCAATTAGTGAGAGTCGAATTCATTTCTCGGCTCGCGCGCATAAGTAAGCGGTTCGCGAGCGTCCGCAGGACGCTCGTCTATTACAACTAGGGGAATTTCGGACTTTCTTGTCCACAGATTCGAGCGCATTGATTGGATTAGGCGAGAGAGTGGAGAGAGGGAGGAGACTAATCCAATTGGGGAGAGTCGAGTCCATTCATTCTTCGCCTCGCGCGCATAAGTAAGAAGTTCGCGAGCGTCCGCAGGACGCTCGTCTATTACAACTAGGGCAATCTCGGACTTTCTCGGCGACACGAATCTGGCGGAATAAATTGGATTAGCGAGAGAGGAGAGTAATTCAATTAGTGAGAGTCGAATTCATTCTTCGCCTCGCGCGCCTAGCGGAGCGGTCGGCGAGCGCCCGAAGGGCGCGAGACGACCGCGGAGCGACTGGGGCGAGCGTAGCGAGCCCCCCAGCCCCCGGCAGGGGCCTCCGGAGGACTAGCCCCCGGAGGGGGCTAGTCTATTACAACTAGGGGAATCTCTGACTTTCTCGGCGACACGAATCTGGCGGAATTAATTGGATTAGGCGAGAGAGTGAAAGGAGAGAGGAGAGTCGAATTCATTCTTCACCTCGCGCGCATACCCGAGCGGTTCGCGAGCGTCCGCAGGACGCGAGTCGACCGCGGAGCGACTGGGGCGAGCGTAGCGAGCCCCCCAGCCCCCGGCAGGGGCCTCCGGAGGACTAGCCCCCGGAGGGGGCTATCTTTACAATTAGAGAGAAAGTCGAGTAGAGCAGAGATCTCTGAAGGCACAGCATGACAAATTTTGGTGTGCGACCGTATTATGCAAAGTGATCTTTGTGTTCTCGGCTGATTGCTTTTCCTTGCATTTCCACTCGTCTCACCCACTCGCGCGCGGTTTACTCGTCTCATTTCTGCGAGAGTGAGCCTCATTTCAACAGAATTAATTAATGAATCACGGCCCTGCGACCGTGCATGCCATTAGGAAATGTCGCCCAGCCGTTGTGTACTCGTTTCGTTGTAACAGCAAACAAGTCGTTTATTGGTTTCATTCACTAGTTTTCACACATTTCGCATATTATAACTTGCTATTGTCCTCTCTAATACTGCCCATTGTCAGGAGCATGTTCCGAAAGGCGAGCCAACCTCTTCTCAGAGCCTCCAACAAGGTACGTTGTCGTTTGAAATACATGAATCTGAAAATCGATTTGCTAGAGAGATGCTCATGTTTTCGACTAGAAATAGCTTCTTGTTTTTGAAATAGGCCAGTTGGTATCTGAAACAAAGATATATGACTGTTCTTGAAGCAAAAAATTCGTTCAAGAACGGGGGAATGGCTGGATGATGACATTGTTTACCCACAGGTGGTTGCTGCCGCTTCGCGCAATATGATGCTCCAGGAGCATCATGGCATCGCCCTCCTCAAGAAGTCCGGCATCAAGGTATACATACCGCCTTAATTATTATATTAAGGTGTCGATTTTTACTACAAAAAAACCAATAAATCTTAATAATTGCGCTTAGATTGCGTTTGCGCAAAGCTGCTTGCATTTCTTCTTTGTGTTTGTCTTTAGACTAAAATTATTTAGTTTATCATTTTAATGATTAAAATCATAACCAGGTCCCCGATTTCGTCGTCGCCAGAACCGCCGAGGAAGCCAGAAATGGAGCCAAGTCCATCGGTAAGACATGACGACATCGGATGTGCCCAGCTATCGATTTCGCCTGTTTTAAAGTCGTGACTTCGGCTTCTTTATCTATTTATTTAGTGTATTATTTAACATTAATATAATTAAAGGAGGCAAGGACTACGTGATCAAGGCACAAGTGCTGGCGGGAGGCCGTGGTAAGGGCAGATTCGACTCGGGCCTGCAGGGAGGAGTCCAAGTCGTCTTCTCGTCAGTCTTTCACCTCTGTTTTCGTTTTAGTGTTGTTGTTGACACCACAAATACACATCTTTTGTATACATCTACCGTGATCGTAATCCTCTGTTCCAACCAGTTTAGGAATTGCCAACCTTGGTTTTTGAGCCCTGTTTCGAACGAACTGCATTGTGTCCATACCTGTGCCAAGTATGTACTTGGAATTTTTGCTACCCATAAGAACGGGTAGCCGCAAGTAACTATATTTTTTACGGGTATCCGACCTATTCATCTCGAAAACCTTCATATTTTGCACAAAATCCTCAGAAAATACAAAATTTTCTTACGGGTAGCCGACATTTTTCTAAAAAATTGATTTTTTTCTACGGGTGGCCGCGTACTTAAGTATAAAAGTACACAGGTATGATTGTGTCCCTCTACTATTTTTTCAAGCTTTTTAAAAATTGTTTTATATTGAATTTATTACTTTAGTCCCGACGAGGCGGCCGAGAAGGCCTCACAGATGATCGGCTCCCATCTGATCACGAAGCAGACCACCCAACGGGGCAAACTCTGCCAGGAGGTGAGACCACTGCACTAAACCGGACCAACCCGAATTGGAACGATGTACACGACCACTCATTCACACTAACCTTTAGAAGCACGAAATCTTTCCTTACAATAAGCAACGTTAGGTAATTGCTCAAGATTAGTGCTTAGTTATTAAGGGTTGGCTTTGGAAGTAGGGGCATTACTTGTGGGACACATGAAACCGCAATTTTCTTGGAATCTGTAACGTTTTTCGACTCTAATGGTTGATTTCTTTCTCCGGAAATTACTTGCGACGTCTTTCGTATCTGCGAAGCATCGGAAACTTGTCTGTTGACTTGTCTTCCATTAACTTGTATCAATTGTTTATTGTGTCAGGTGATGATGTGGAAACATATCTTTTGTTGGTCTTTTAATAATAAGATAATATTATTGTCCTCAATCAGGTGATGGTGTGCCAGCGTCTGTTCACCCGTCGCGAGTACTACTTCTCGATCACGCTCGACCGCAACACGAACGGGCCCATTCTCATCGGATCCAGCAGGGGCGGAGTCAACATTGAGGAGGTACGGTACCCAAGAGAGTACGGTATCCATCGATCAATAACTCTCAGCAAATTTAACTGTTGAAGACCCCACCTGGCCTTATCGACGTTTGAAGTTGTAGACGAATGTATACCTGCGAAATGTTTGTTGTTGTATTATCGATCGATCGACTACTGACTTTTCATTCCCTTGTTAGCGATCACCAACTGACTATATTCCCGTCCTAATAGGTGGCTGCGACGGATCCGGACGCGATCGTGAAGATGCCCATCGACATCCAGAAGGGCCTCACGAAGGAGATCGCGATGGACGTGGTGAAGAAGATGGACTTCAAGGTATACGGTAGGGAGAAAGGGAGGGACACGAAGGAGGACGATCGACGACTGGTTTATTTGTTGTACAAATTAGAAAGATAGTTCCCGGGTTTCGACGCTTCTGTGATCTCTTGAACATTATGTTTTAGTGTCGTTTTTTAGCGGCGCTAAACACAGTATGCCGGGGCGAACGCTAAAATTTGCAATTTTGAAAAATCATAACTTCTTTTTTAAAAGTTATTCTTACTTTAGAAACATATGTTCTTTTTTCTGCAGTTAACTTCATTTGCGTGTCCAGGTTCCTTTGAATTTGCTAACTATCTAATTCACAGGAGGACTTTTTTTTTGTTGAAAATTTAGGAAATTAATTATTTCATTAGCTAATTAATAAATTGATAGGAGGACTGCGCCGAGCAGGCAGCAGACATCATCGTGAAGCTGTACAATCTCTTCCGCTCGTCGGACGCAACCCTTCTGGAGATCAACCCTATGGCCGAGGACGTGAACGGCACGGTGAGCAGGGGGAGGCCATCCTTTTTATGGTTAGGTTTCTGAGGAGGGGCTGCGTGCTAGAAGCACCGTGTAAGGGAGTGTAGGGGAGGTGATCCCGTGACGTTAGGGGCCTGAGGATGAGCTGTGAGCTGTGAGCTGGAAGCTCCGGGTAAGAAAGTGCGGGCCCATACTTCTTGTCTGACGTCGCACATCGGAGATGAACCCCGTAGTTTTTTTTTTGTTTTGATATAAATCACTTTTTTAATAAGTAATATTTATTCTCGCGACTCTCCAATGCCAAGTGAAGCAGCAATCTTGCGGGTGGACATAAATATGCGCTCGGGTCAGGCTACAAACTACGGGGTGCAAGGGCAATTTGGATGGGCAGACTCGCGCGATAAGGACAGTGAGCTCGAAAAGACACACTTGATGAATAGGGAGAAAGGTGGAAAGAGGCGAGGGATCGAAAATGGAAATGGAACGTTGTTATTTTTTCTTAGACTTAAGAGGGAATTCATGAATCTTACGCTGAAAAAACCTTATGTTCTTGTCACTCTTGTGTTTCACTTCTTCGGGAGTTCAAAAATTAAAACAAATTTAGTTAATTTTTACCTGCAGGTGTACTGCATGGACTGCAAGGTGCTGCTGGACTCGAATGCGGAGTACAGACAGCAGGAGCTGTTCAGTCTGAAGGATTCGACGCAGGAGGATGAATTGGAGGTACGATAGGGGGGATTACGGTAGTCTACGATCGGAATCGGTATGATGGTCGCGAGGTGATGCACGAAATCGTTTCTCTGTACGCCAACATGTGGAGAGACTGGTTTTTATACCGAGGAACTAACATTAAGAACCCTGTGAATTCTGGCAACATAAAATTCATACATAACTTGAGTAGCGATTTTAGCCAATATTATGTGCATATTCGTTCATTCAAAAATCGTCGAGTATTGAGAAGAAAAAAAAGTTTAGATCCGCGCGGCGAAGGCCAACCTCAACTACATCCGTCTCGACGGCAACATTGGATGCCTCGGTAAGCGGAGAACTGGCCGAGCATCGCGATTTCGTGCTCCACGCCGGACATTTTTTCTATCTATTACAACTAGGTGGATTCGTGTTTCATTGAGATTATGAGTGTAGGGCATCAAACAAAGACGGATCAGGACTTTTTACTATTTCTGGGTTGTTGATCTCATGTTTCAATACTTGAATCGATGATTTGCAGTGAACGGCGCCGGACTCGCCATGGCCACCATGGACATTATCAAGCTCAACGGAGGTGATCCGTGTATTTTAATTAATATTATTTTAATTAATTAATTAAATATTCAAATTCGAGGTGATCCCGCCAACTTCCTCGACGTGGGCGGCGGAGCGACGGTGGAGCAAGTGACGGAGGCATTCAAGATCATCACTGCCGATAAGGATAAGGTAATGGAGTAATTGAAGTGCATCAAAATACTTTTGAGTGGCGCGTTCTAAGTGAGCCGGGTTAGAAAGGGTTTTTTTTAATTGCATGACCGAGTTGAATTTCTGTCAATGCGCTTTGGTGTAGCATTGACAGTTCAATTTCCGCATAGATGCCAATGGTGATAAAAAATGTATCCCTGTTCACTTAACATCAATTCACCTGTTTTGTCTATTTTTAAAATAAAAATGTATGATAATCGCAATCTCAGGTGCACGCGATCCTCGTCAACATCTTCGGCGGCATCATGCGCTGCGACGTCATCGCCCAGGTACGGTAGTCTGTCGCCGTTGTGGGATGCAACGGCTCTTCTATAGATTCGCGGGCCAAGGTCAGAGGCGCAGCCTAAGCACTAAGCACTAAGCTTTGATCGTAAACAGCGTAAAAAATCATCATAATAGAATCTAAAACTGTGGGAACTCTAGGCTGCCAGCCAGTGACCCGCGGATCTATAGTAGTGCCGGATGCAAGGCGCAAGCCCCGCCCACTTTAGGCCATGCCCTAACTTAATATAAATAAATTTGCAGGGCATCATCAACGCGGCGCAGGAGCTGAAGCTCGCCATTCCCATCGTCGTCAGACTGCAGGGTACGGTAACAAGGGGAGGGGGGATTACGGTGGTGGGGCGGAGGGTGCGGTTGAAAAACAGTTTTCCTCGTTTTTCGGGCTTCAGTTTACAGTTTTATTCCAATATCAGGGTCTGGGCCTGTTGGGAAGCCTGTTGGAAATTCGGGCTTCAAATAGTATCAAAATTGTTGAAAACTGAAAATGTATACGAAAATTGCATCCGATCGGATTAGTGTTTCACCTATTTGACTTATCTCAAGACTGTTTCCAATAGCAGTTATGTTCAATTCACTTTCAGAATTACACACAATATCGATCGAACTTTCTGAAGACAGCATTTTATAATACATTTTGTAAAAACAAGAACAACAACAATAATAATACAATTGGCAGGCACGAAGGTGGACGACGCGAAGGCGCTCATTGCGAACTCGAAGCTGCGCATCCTCCCCTGTGACAACCTCGACGAGGCCGCCAAGATGGCCGTCAAGCTGTCCAATATCGTCCAGGTACGGTAGGGACAACAATGGTGATCGAGGACTGGTTTTATTGGCCAGGGCATAGTAGTTGCAGTTGAAAAGTGCTGCTAAAAACAGTTGATTGTTGTTTTTTTTGTTGCAATATTCAGTCCAGGTGTTTTATTTTTTCACTCACGCATGAAATGAAAATGAGTGCTATTTGTTTCGCTTCGTTTTCGCGTTCCATTATTAATTATGAATCTTACAGATGGCGCGTGACGCATCGATCAACGTCAACTTCGAACTGAGTATCTAATTTGATCTTTGATCTTTGCCCCCCCCTCTCCCCATTTTTCGTCTCGATAACGGCCGTTCATCTGCGATGACGTCATCCATTGTTACAGTAGTAGTGTGTCCCTCCTGCCTTGTCCCCTCCTCCCCCTCCTTCCACACGCTTAGTTTCCGTATTTAGTACTGGTTGTACTACTTTACTAGTCGACCCCGGTATATTTGATAGATTTATGTTGGCCCCGTTTATTAGTGTTACTCCCCGTCTTTGTTAGTTTTGTAGGCGCGCAAAACCGATCGATAATTTTGTAAATTATCGATTGCACCGCCCCTAGGTAGTTGAACGCTGCGACACTTCTTGATCTGTATTGAGTTAGTGCTTGGGACGAATCCGCACCCTATACATAGGTTTGTCTCACTGTAGCAATTATTGTGCTATTCGTTCTCGATATATTAATCAGTTTATTATAATTAATCGATCCCTGACTCCGATACCGTACCCATAGTATCCGCCCCCTCCTGATTACCGTACTCTTTGCAGTGACGCGGCCGAGACAATAGTCAATCGGAAGATACCGTATTCCCTTTTCCCCCGTTCCCTCGAGATTGTCTGTGCTTGTACGGTAGAGGAAGTTCCTTGTAGTATCGACCCCTGAAAAAACTGAATAAAGGAGTATAGGATGTCAGAATTGGTTCCGTCTGTGTTGAGTGCGATTGAATCCGTCAGAAGCTTCGGTTTGTAATATCGTCGAAATAGTGATGCTGATTTGCTTTTCTACAGGGAACGTGCTAGTTTTCCCTTTTTCCTACTATGAGTAATCTTTGTATGATGTTTACGTCTAGTGTAAGAGTTAGCAACAACGATGGCATTTGCCTGTGAAGAAAATACTTGCTTGGTGTATTATTTTTTTATGGATGAGAGAGGCCGAGTTTTCGTATTGATTGAGTGTGAGCTGAATAATTAACCAATCGGAACTTTCAATGAGCGAACGCTCCGTTCTGCTGATAGCGCGTATCAAGAGAAATTGAGGGGCGAAAGGGGTAAACAACTTGAGAAGAGAGAAGTAGAGAAACAGAGATTGGTCTTCGGGGTTCACAAGTGCCAGGTAGTGGCGAATAATAGCGAGAATTTGTCTGCGATGATGTGCTTGCTTTCGATTGTCGGGCCTAGATGTTTGTGATTATATTTTAAGCCATGCAAAAAGAATAGTCATCATGTGCTCTGGATTTAACTAGTTTTGTTGTGATGATTGCAAGATTACAAGGAACTGATCTGTATTGACGTCATGAACAGCATGGCATGGCTATTTTGTGCTGCTAAATTCAGCTAAATGGCGCCAGACTGTGCGCAATAGTGACCCTGCTGCTTACTGGTTCTTTTTTCCGTGATGATTCGAGGGAACTTTTGCTGATATTCGAAGTAGTGTAGCCTTGAGTTCTGAATTTATCACTGATCTCGTGTCATCCCACAGGGTAGAAGATCGTTGGGCTTGTTTATATTAGAGATGAGCACTTCACTTAGACGGCCCTCCAAAAATCGGTGGTTTTAGCAAAGAAAATAGGCATTCTGTGGCTTCTTAGAATTTCTAATATCTTTCTTGTGCTTGTCCTTTCTACGTTATCTCCATGTATACAGTATGAGTGAATAGTGTGCCAGTATCCCAAACTACTGATCTCGTAATCACTTCCATGCAATCTGACTGACGGATTGCAGGTTGCAGATGGCTGTCATTCAATCGCGCGACGTGTCGTCAATTCTTGCGCGTTTGATGCCTAAAAGTGCGCGCTTTTCGGTGACGCTGCGGCGATAAGGAGCCCCTCTTCTGGAAATGGCACCGCGTGATCCCCGTTATCACTGCAATTTCGGCGTGCCGTAACCGGAAAATGGCGGCGAGATAGTGTGTGAAACGAGGAGAGTGGTGAAGAAATAGACAGATATTTAGGTGGAATGACAAGATCAAACTGCCGAATATGGAGATGGGTCTGATGAAATGCTTGCAGCAGTAGTAGAATGACGCAAGGCGTGATGATATTGAATTTCTCGAAAGAGGGCGGAGTCAGAGGATTGTCATGATAGGATAGAGTGATAAGGGACAAGCAGATGGCACAGACTTCAGACTGAGCACGTAGGCTGGGCGGGGAGTGGCATGGTCCGGATATCTTGTGAAAATGTGTATTCTGGTTCTTTCTAGGTCACTGTCTGCACTAAAATGCGAGAAAGTTATTCGTTTTCTGTTATGTGTTCTAGTGGCTGACCTGATGAGTTTGTGCTACAGGGAAAGGTACAACGCTGTAATTTAGCTGTTAGAATGTATCTGTGTATCTCTGTTTTGTATTCTTGGATTTGTGATCTCTTTTCCTGCTAAAATCCGAATGAATAACATGTATGTTTCTTGTCAATTTTGAAATAGGTCTGAAACGGATCGGTTGAGTTTGTAGATCAATAAAATCTCATCAAGTGGTGACTCTCTTCCCAATCATCAGACAATCGATTGAAGCCAAGTAAGAGACGAGTGAGCACTGATCTACCCTATTCCTTCCCCTTACATGTGTCAGCTCGCAATCATCCGCTTGTGGCGTATGAGTTTCTGATCGCTGTTTGCATTACAAAGCTTGCTGCGTTAATGTCGTTCGCTGCGTTTCACAGTAGATAGTGAATAGAGCGGGAGAAGCCGGGAACTAGAACCAGAGCCGGATCCAGAGCGTGGGATCTATCAATCCATTACAATCTCATCCATTACAAATCCGTTCCATCCCTGCTCCATACAATTTGTGTGAAATGTTTGATGAACCTGAGAAATGCGCATTGTCACACGTATTTTTTCTCAATATTATCACATTCAGTATCATCTCATCTAAACGATTATTGCGAGATGTCTATTGGTCTACTGCCTATGTATTGGAATTAACGTCTCGTGTCTTTGATTTCTTATAGATGAATCATCTCCTATATTCTTCATTTCATTTTGAATTTTATCTGTCACTTCCGCGTTTCACTGCTTCATTATCTTCAATCTAACCAATTCATATCTCAGATCAGCTCGATACTTCTCGCGGTCTCGCGTCGACTGGACACGGTAGCAGTCTACGGTACCAGGTACGGTGGCACAGCTCCCTGGTTTCCCCCCGGATGCATTTCGGTTTAACAATTCGATCCAGAAGGAGGGATTAGTGCACAACCCCTGATAATTACGATTCGACTTTTGTGCTGTGCAAACCATGTATTTGTAAGGCTCCCTTGAGATCGATTTTTTGTTGCACACCGCAGATTTGGTTAGGTGCCCGTAAATGTGTTCAGATCTAGTTGATGATTATTGATCCATGACTGATTTATTAATTAATTAGCTAATCTTAATTAAGGATGGCGTCGTTCTCGGTTCGTAGCGGCCTCACGGCCACGCCGCGCGCGCCCCACCACTCGCTCATTATCGTTGGGCAGAACAAACATGTGAAGGTGAGACTAAAACGATTAACGTGATTCGGGAGCGCTGACGCTACTTTAGAGGGTCCGCCTAGTGTGAATTTAAGAGACTGCTGCGTTCTAAAAAAATCCAGTTTCCCGCTGGATTCAGATAAAAAAATGAGCTAATGAGATATTTTCCATTTTTTCTCAATGCCTCTTTCATAGTTTCATATAAAACATGGATAGGTAAGAGAAAAAAGAAAAATAGACAATAGTGAAATTATTACAGAACATCTCGTTCGACACTCTCTCGGCCAAACTCGAAGGCCACATCGACGAGGCCGGATGGGCTGAAGCACTCGCTCGTCTCCCTCTCGCCGGATCCCTCCCCTTCTACCTCAATCAGGCTAAGGTACGGTAGATGAATCAGGTTTTGATGTGTAAAAAATCTAAATACACTTTGATTTCCGGTTGATCCAAGTTGTAATAAAAAATTTAATGACCTCCGAGATGGAATTTTTGATGCAAGCACTTTGAGCCCTATGTCACATCCTAAATTGGCAATTTTGAGTTTCACGCTCGTGATGTGAGACCGTCATGCTATCATATTTCAATCATTTATCACAACTATTGAATTAAAATCATTAATCAATCAATGGATGATCGCCCTACCGTATGCAGGTTATCTCCATCTCCGACACGGCGTCCCGTCACAACTCGCCCGCAAACCCGCACTCGGTCACGAAGGAAGTGAGAGCCGCCGGAGTCGTCGGCAAGGAGACTACGGTAGGAGATATTGATTGATTACGGTAGGGCATTGACTGTTAAAAGGTTACAGTGCTAAGAGACTACGGTAGGATTATTGAATATTGATTGATTACGGTAGGGCATTGATTATTGAATGATTACTGTAGTCAGGGCTAGGAGACTACGGTAGGATTATTGATTGGTTACGGTAAATCGAAGGGGATTTGACGGCATACTTGTGCAGGCTTGATCTATTTGTGGATGGTTCAAATGTCTCTAGATGCGCTCTTGATACAGTAATGCCACGGTTTGAAACTTGACAGCTCTGAAACAACTCAACAAATTCTAAACATTTGGTTTCACAAAACATCGGGTTTGTTCGAGCGGGTTTCAATGCGTCCTATCGCTCTTGAAACATTCGATTTTCTCGTTGCATCCCGGATCTACCTGGTCTTTTGGACCCATGGCTCCTCTTTTGCCCAAAAGCTGATAAGTGTCTGATAGTGTGCACGAGTGATAGCGTGATGACTATACTAAAATTGTCGATCAGAGATGGTGCTCTCGCCATTTCGAGAGACCTCTCGTTGGTCAGATAGTGCGAGAGAGTAAGTGAATCGAAGAGAGTTTGACGGGTAAGGCGACGCCAGGCTGGCGAGAAAACGCGCAAGAAGCGCGCGCGCACGTTTCGCAATGGCACGTCATCGTAAAATGTGGCAGCCCGTCTGCACAAAATATACGGTGAAATGGAGTAAGGATGGTTGAGGGATAGGGGACCTACACTCTAATCAAACAGAGAATCCCAGTTGGTATTAGTGCCTCGAGGAAATATGAGAGGACATATTTTGAAAAAAAATCGACAATAACCCACTTACCGTAATCCACTCCCTTCTCAGTCGCTGTCGATCGTGATCGTGACGGAGTACGCGCACGCGCTCGCCAACGTCGCGGCTGTGGCCAGGTAAGGAGTCTGACACGGTTGGACTCGAGTTGGATTACGGTAGTCTGACCCACTGATCTCAGAAATGGCTCTATGTCGGATGAGAACCGACAAAACTTTGTTTCTTCGTTTACGGTGTTGGCAAAATACTACGACGCTCAAATAATAATATTTGGGTTCTCATCCAGTCGGTTCTCATCAGGCCTCCACATAAACATTATCTTTCGTAGCTTTACCTATCGGACTGAGATACGGTAGTCTTACGATCGTCCCTTGGCAGATGCTTCCCGCTGTACTCGCGCAAGACGACGCCGCCGACACTGAAGGAGGTCAACGTTGAGGTCGTCTGCATCGACAAGGTACGATAGAGAGAGGAGGGGGTCAGTGATGAGCACTGGGTCGGATCTACCTCTGTGTTGGAAGCACATAACCCCCCGGGGTTTGAGTGCTATACTCTGAACCTTCGATATTAATCGTTCGTCCGAATCTTGTGCTCATCACTGGGTACGGTAGGAGAGGTTTATTGATTGGTTAGGAAGGATGTGCTACCGTAGAGAAAAGAAAGTGCACACGACATTGAATCACCAGCAGCTCTTGTGCTTCTCAGACGTTCTTTTGAGAATTTTGCCCTAGAAAGTCGAACTTTCAAATTAATGATAAATCGAAATGAATTTAATGTAATTGAGGACGTCTCAGCCGAGGACGTCGCGGCGCTCGACTCGGTCGCCGCCTCCGTTCGCACGACAGCACGGTGAGAGAGATTACGGTAGTGGATACGGTAGAATACGGTAGTCTATCGATTGGATGCGATAGATCATCAATAGGATGCGGCATATGTTTGAAAAAAAATTGAGAAAGGAAAAAGTTGAGATTGAAATGAAGAAGGGGGTGCTCGAGGTTTCACGAATAATACGAATGGACAGGAGTAGGCGTGCGTCAATATTGAATTGAATGTAGATTGAAAATATATTTTTATCGTTCCCATCGATTTACGATTGCGCATGAATTGTGAGGTTGGGTGGACGTACTTGTGAGATTCAGAGTGCACCGTTCATTTGATTTCAAAAAAAAACAAAATACGGAAACGTGGTGACTGAATTCTAGGTCAGTTTTCTAGACTCAAATAACGCATGAGGAGCTCTCCCGATTTTAAAATCACCTCTATCATCGGCTCAATCAGTCTTATCGTAGTCGTCACAAGACAGCAGTCCTTTCCATTCTCAAATGACATGATACATGATACATGATATGATACTTCTCGCTTTGTCTGGATCATGAAACACAAAAGAGTCGGACTGATTTGCAGTCTGATCGACACTCCCGCTAACGAGCTGACGACGGACGCGTTCGTGGACGAGGCACTCGCCGTCGCGAAGCAACTCGGAGCAGGCATTCTGACTACCGTAATCAAGGTACGGTAGAAAGGGAACTACATAATGTGGGGATGTGCTCTGAATATGAAGCGACTAGGGGGGGGCTGTAGACTACAGCCTGTTGTAGTAAGAAAGGAATGACTCATGAATCACTGGGAGTATTCTTTCTTTTTGTAGTTGCGCATTGTCCAAGAGGTATTGTGAACCGCCGCAGTTTATGATTCTTGAAAGTTTTTTGGTGCACGAAATCAGAGGGTTGAAAGAGTGAGATCGGGAATTTTTTTTTGTAAATTTGATAATAATTGCGTATTTTCAAGGGCGAGGAGCTGGCGACGCGCGGCTTCGGCGGCATCTACCACGTGGTAATTAATTAATTAATTAAATTAATTTTATTAATCATTTTTAATTAATTAAAATGAATTAATTACAGGGCAAGGCGGCGCTGCAGCCGCCCGCGTTCGTTGTGCTCACGCACCAGCCGGAAGGAGCCACGGTGAGGGAATATGGGGGTACGGTTGGACAGGGCAGGGTACGGTAGTCGATAGTATTGCGGTAAGAGGAGGGATACGGTAGCTAAAGGTTCCGGGAGTCGATGTGCTTATGGTATGGAGTTGTACGGTAGCTAGAGAGCACGGTAGATGATTGACATTCGGTAGACGGCGGTTTCACCACTAGTTGAAAGTATCAATGAATTTGATTTTTTTTCAATTTGAATGCATCTAGTTTTTTTTAAACGGTATTCAAAATGGAAAAAATCAATTATATATTTGTTCAACTTTCTCATACAGACTAGCGAAACTAGTGATTGTGTACAAGTGAAATTTGCCCCGCTACTGTATGAGTATGAAGCTGGAACGGGCCCGGTTGCTTTGTGTACTAGCGAACTGGCTCGATTATGAGCCTGATTTTCTATCCCATAGTATGAGGCGTCATACTACATTCAAGCCTCATTCTATGAGGCTGAAACGGGTCGAGTTTTCCCTCTATCGTCAATAAATTCATATCTGGCAGAGCACGTACGCGCTCGTCGGCAAGGGCATCGTGTATGACACGGGAGGAATGCAGATCAAGGGAAAGACCGGCATGCCATGTGAGTATCATCTTTGTAGTTTATAGTCTGACGTTTGTAGTTTGTAGTCTGATCCCTGACCTTGACTAGTGTAGGGATGCTGTAGAGTATTTTGGAGACTGAACACGCACAACGAGATCTTTTTGACAATATTTGCATTTTTTTCAAACTCGATTGAGACTCGATTGTTATTCTCAACCACTGTCTCTCTTGTGACTCTGTGGAAACGCAAACTCAGCGGGGAAAATTATTGTGTGAAAAAATCCAATTACCTGATATTTGTCTATGGGACATGCAACAATAGGTAGTGTGCCATGTGGTTTGATAAAGTTTGTATCTTGATCTTTGAACTCTGATCTCTTTGCAGCGATGAAGATGGACATGGGAGGTGCGGCCGCGCTGCTCACCTCGTTCGCTACGCTCGTCGCCGCCGGTTGGTCTTTGTAGTCTGTAGTTTGGTCTTTGTAGTCTGTAGTTTGATCTTTGTAGTCTGTAGTTTGATCTTTGTAGTCTGATCTCTGATCTCTCAGGCTTCAAGCAGAATCTGCACGTGTGCCTGTGCATCGCGGAGAACAACATCTCGCCCGTTGCGAAGTGAGTACGGTAGTTGAGGGGCAGGGGTACGGTAGGATACGGTAGTGATTGATCGATGAGAGACTGTGGAATACGTCTAGTTGCGATGAACTGGGCTTTCATTGTGATAGGTTATTGTTATTTGCTCTTTCCCACATGTGCATCTGATTGGCTTACAGCGATAAAGGTGCAACTTTAGGTAATAGTAGAAACTGGAAATCGCCTTGTGCACAATTTGCAATGTAGAGTAGGAGGGGGGATGTGAGCAATAAAGCATAGATTTGTATGAATGAATTTGATATTGATGATTCAATCCATTATGAGCTAACCTCGGGCATTCATCCAACTGGGAGTTTACCACAGATTTTCGTACCGGGATCCAGGGGGTTTGCGGTTTCATGTACTTGCCAGAATCGAAAAAAACTTATCACTGAAATGATTTGAGCAAGCCCGACGACATCATCACTCTGCTCTCCGGCAAGACGGTCGAGATCAACAACACGGATGCAGAGGGAAGACTCGTGCTGTCCGATGGAGTGTTCTACGCCAAGGAGACTCTCAAGGTACGGTAGTATCGATTGATGGTGGGGGATGCGGTAGTGCTATCTGATCACGTCTACTATGCCACGGATACGGTGGGGTACGGTAGTATCGATGATTCCGATGATTCTCTGAAATATTTCTATGAAACAAGAATGTGCCTGACACAGTTGAACGATTTTTGGCTCGTTGAGGGCGGCAGTAACGAGCACCATTCTCGGACAATTGCAAAAAAACGGGGGTTCGGCAAGAAAATTGTTGAGAATCGCGGGTTTTGCTTCCGAAATCGGTGGTTATAGGCTACAAACACTGAGTCAAAATCGGGGGTATTGTCCGATATCCGACCCCGTGCTCAACACTGGAGGGCTGGGTGGAGGCTACCGTATTAGTTTGTAATTGATCGATTTATCGATTACCGTAGTCCATCAACTATCCATTTATCGAGTACTCCCCCCTCGTTCAGGCTGACGTGATCGTTGACATGGCGACGCTGACGGGCGCCCAGGCGCACATGACCGGCAAGCATCACGCCGCCGTCCTCACCAATTGCGAGCTGTTCGAGGAGAAGGTACGGTAGCGAGTACGGTGGACTGTTATCGAGGACTGATTTTTTAATGTTCGATTAGGCACAGTAAGTATTTTCAAACAGAGTATCATGGTTGCAAAGCAATGTGATTTAGAGTTTCACGCCGTATAAATGTTCCGCATCTTAAGGGTTCTCACAGCGATCTCGTGTTTCTTTCAACATCAAATATACCCAATATTCTGTATTAAAACAATATTGTTTACTGCCTACCGTACTATTCCAATTAAACGATAATCCCCTTCGATAATTCCAATTAATCGGGCAGCAGGGTATATAGTCCGTCTAACAGCTGGCCTTACCAGTGGGTCCCACCTAGCGTTGTCTTACGCTGTAAAATCGCTAAACGTGGAAACACCTTTACCTCTTACAGATCGTTCGTGCTGGTCGCTTCTCGGGCGATCTCATTCATCCGATGGTCTTCGCTCCCGATCTTCACTTCCCCGACCTCAACTCGTCCGTCGCCGACATGAAGAACTCCAACCTCGGCAAGATGATGGTACGGAAGGGGGCGGAGGAGGGGGGGGGGTGTACGGTAGCCAGGATGAAAGGCACACTTTGGGAAACGGTAGCACGCAGACCTCGGCAAGATGATGGTACGGTAGGTACATGGGGTTACGGTAGTCTAGAACAGGGGTTCGGGATTATCACGCTCGTGATTGTTTCATGACCAGTTTATTTCGAGTCTCTCCTGAAATACGTCTGCAGTTGAGAGATTGCTTTGCCAATAAGTAGAGCGAGCATCCTGATTACGTGCCTTATTGTTAGTAGTGTCCTAGTTTGGATGATGCTTGCGTTATTGATTTTTTCGGTAGTACAGTATCCCCAGATTACGGTAGCATTCGTTGCAGGGTCCGCCTTCGGCGATCGCCGGCCACTTCATCGGCAGCAACATCGCGTTCGGCGAGGGACTGCGCTGGGCACACATCGACATGGCGTGCTGTGCGATGGAGGGAGAACGGGCACTCGGATACGGTAGGTGCACGCGGAGGGGCGATCGATGAATGATTTTATTTTGATGTGGTGGCAATTCGGCACTTATCCGGCATAAAATCAGTCATTAGGAACGGTTGTGACTTGTGAGCGATTTTATCGTTCCAGGAGTCGCTCTGGTGTCGGCGATGCTCGGCGAGCACACGAACGCACCGGTGCTGACGGAAGCCAAGTAGTCGACTACCGTACCCCCACACTATCATCTCGTATCGAGCACTGACTTTATTGTTCCTTATCGATCCCCGCTCCTCCTGTAGAACTGTGCATAATCGTGAATAATCTTTCCCTTTAATGCAGTCGTTTCTCCTTTGAATTATCTTTCGTGTGAAGCTCAACTTCATCGGTGTTGGTCCTGTACAGACTGTGGTGATAAAGTATTTTATGAAGATTAAAACAATTAAATTGTCGGCAGTACAATGGCGTTCGGGGCCATCATCAGCCATGGGTAGTTGAGGTAGTATCATAATATGATCACTGTATTTGGCGAAGTAGGAATTGTTTAGAAAGGATTCAATTCAGATTGAAGAGTCATGTTTATTAAAGACCAATTGTAAAACAGAATGGTTACGTCATGAAAAAAGTGACATTATGCAATCAGCGACATTATGTACTAAGGAGCAAACAATGCAAAAAGGCTATTTACACTGCAAATCACATCTCTGGTTTACGAATACGTAGATATTGCACGATGCATCAACTAATAGAGAAGCCATCCCTGATGACTACTCCTCGCCTGTGTCTGTGCATGTTGACTAACATCGTGTTTGCATCGAATCGTTCAGCCTTAAAGAAGGATAGGCACGAGTCAGTTTTCAATGGTCCTGGCACGCCGAGCCTGCATCGTCAATGAAATCGCCAAATTTACCTTTCCCCGGCTCTTGATTTTTCTTTCACCGGCTTTAATGTCCCTATTGGAAACGCTTTTATTTCCGCTTTAATTTATCGATTTTTCTCACTTTTCCGTCCTTTAATTGTGTTTAATTTTGCTATTGATCGGTTGCCCGAGTTCAATATATAGGGAAACTATTGTTTGATCATGCCGCTATCCCCAAAAGGGACTGAATTGATGATATCCAAAAGTTGTACCGATATTGTCAATCTTTTCCTCAGCTCCAGTTAATCAGCTCCAGTTTGGCGATCATTTCCGCTTGTTCTTTTGTTTATTTCATCTTTTTTATTACCCAATGCTCTCTCCATTGTTGCCTCCGTCATGCGGTACCGCCGCGCGGTTGTTTTTGTCGTGGTTCTTCTCGTATTGCCCGTTTTCTGCTCCAACTCGTGCCCTAAAGCGCCATGTTTGCAGTTGTGGGAACGGTAGCCGACAGCGCTCGACTGAACGACAAACGATTTCACCCACCCGACAGAGTGGCCTACCTCCCGATGTCCTACCACAAGGCTAGTTTTTAATACATTTTCATACTTATAAAACCTTTCAAAAGTGCTAATTCTTGTTATTTTTTGTTTATTTCGGGATATTTCAATTAATAATCGATTATTTGTTCAGATGGGCGGGTTTGCGCGCGACAGTAGCAGCGACAGCAGCCAGGATTCGTCGTTCATCGTGGAGCGAGCAGTGCGCACGCTCGCGCAACCACAGCGCGGCCAGGTACGGTGGAATTTACTGATTATTGAATCACTCAGACCAGCGTGTCCAATTTGTATTGTGATTAGTGCTCTGAAACTGGTAAGCATTGGTTGGAACGCTGAGAAATACCCCCAACATTGCCTACGAATGCCCAATTCATTTACAGCGAGTATTTCGGGTGATTTGCTCGATATCGTTTTCAATAGTCCCTTACAAATGCTTCCGTAATACATCAATATTAATAAATGCGCCTCTTTTTACAGCGTCTCATCGGGGGACAGCTCTGCGTTGTCGAATGGTCTCCTCTGGCCGACCGTATGCAGTGACTGCACCACGCTGCGCCCTCAGAACGAGGTACGGTAGCGACAATGAGTAGTTTATTGCTGGTTATCGATTGACTGTTGTTCTGTATTTTCATTACAAACCGGGAACCACAAATATTTAATGGTCTGATACTGGTCTCCATAGATGAAGGGGGGGGGGATTGAACGCGGATATTTAGTGGTCTGACAACTGGCACGATTAAATAAACAGTGGTCTGAATACCGGTCCGGTAGGTACAAACATGTATGTCCTGTAACCTTGTTCGTTGCAGGAAACAGTCTCGATGGGCGAAGACGGCGATGCCTCTCGCTGAGAGCATGCGCTCACTCGGCCAACTCGGCTCGCCAGATGATTGGGATTTCGCCAATTTGGTGCCGCCCGCGCACCTTGAGCACGCAAGGTACGGTAATGTGGCTCTCTGACCAAAGGCATTCACTAACAAGACCGTGATTGTGTATATATTGCGTTCTTTTGTAACATAGTCAATGACCAAATCAAGCAGTCTGGTATCACGATATTCTCATTCGATAAGCCAATATCGAAGATGCTACCGTACCCATCTATTTTTTTCGAATTTGCAAATATCATCTTTTAATTTCGTGACCACAGTTGAGGAACAAATTCTAATTATTTCCTCTTGCAGACCCCCTGTGGAGTTCTCTCCGCAGCTGCCTCCGACGACGTTCCCGGGACTGGCGCCGTATCCAGCCACTAAACGCCGTCTAAGGTTGTGTTCTAGTTAGGGAACTTCGCATGTTCAGAGACTAGCATTTTCCACTGTAGCATCTTGTTGAGCTATTGATTTCTTGTTTGATCTTTGATCTTCAGTCAATGACCTTAGTTTCGAATCGTTATTATTTGTGTTGTTGGTTTGTATATACCATATATGTTCGTTCGTTATTGATGTTGATGCTTTCTCCTTGTATTTATTGTTGATTTACTGAATCGATAAAATGATACAGTATATCCATGAACGAGCTAGCGCAGTGTGATACATAGATGTTAAATTGTTACGAGACCTTTTTTTTGAGCATAATTAGTTTGAGTTTAGTACAAATGTAATGTGGGAAATCTATGTGTCATTTTTTCCGTGGAGGGGATGCAGGAATAGAGCTAGTCTCACAAGGTTGTGAGTATCTTGTCAACCATTCCTCGAGATCAAATGTATAGTTCTCGTAATTATATGTCACATATAAAATGTGCATGAAATATCGATAACCATTTTTCGTCGTACATTCAACCCTAGCGCGCACAATTATTTCGAGCTAGATTTATAGTGTCTCCACGATCTCCCTCTCCCAACTCTCCTCGTAGCGCAGTCGGTTGCGCTGTCGCCTAGCGTTCCTGAGGACACTGGTTCGATTCCCCTCCCAGTAATTCTTCTCTTGCCGATTTCATTTTTAAATTATTCTGTCCAATTAATCAATACCTCCATCAAGTTACAGTACCCCATATCTTGCCTGCATCATCAAGCAAACTTCTAAATTCCATAACTCGGTTTAGAGGTATCTGTGACACTTCGGATAAAGTGATATCTGATATGGTGTCCATTCCCTACTGCACAACGTAGCCAGTTTATGTGACCAAAAACTCGTGCCTATCCTTCTTTAACAACATGAATTATTTATTGTTCCAAGTCTTTGACCATGCCTTCAGATTATCAAGTTTATGACTATAATGGATCTCAAGAACCTGTATGACTCACGTATGTACATAAACCAGTTTACGTGTTCTGAAGATTCGCAAAAAAAAAAGAAATAGGAGATTTCTCACTTTCTGAATGTGGTAGAATGTCTGAAGGTGCTGATAGTACTCGTGAACATCGGTGAAGATTAGCTTGCACGTAAGACATCGAGTCTGTAAAAATTATATTGACAATGAACCCAATTGTTTTTTTTTTGTTTCCTTTATCAGCAATTTACCGGAGACTCGTACTCCACGGACTCCACGGTTATTTTCCCTGAATATTGACATGTTGCAGATATTGATTTTTTGCGTGACGGTCGGATAAAAAAAGCCAAACAGCGCGTATGGATTGATATCTCTTATCTATTGAGATAAAAGATTCTGGACGATCGTGATGGATCAGAAATAATAAAGAGTCATGCTGAAGCCACCGAACCTTGGAATCTCCAATGTGGTTGTGCAGCCGACCCATAAATTCTTGCTCATCGGCCTTGGCTAACTCTGCGACGGCTTCAGCTGCATAGCCAAGAACAGAGTGCCCGAGCGCCGATCCGCCTCCCTCGAATGAGCTAGAAACTACCATTGCGAATGGCTGGAATTCCAAGACGGCGTCGGTGGGACGAAGCTGCGGATCATCCAGACGCATTGACGGCCATCTGCATAAGCGGTAGAGTTAGGGTAGCACGTTTGACAACCGAGATTTTGCCTCGCTATTTCTCTTCTCTAACGATCTGGAAAGAGAATCCCGATATCGAGCATAGTTCAATGTTACAAAGGCAATACACATTTGTGAAGCATGAGAAGTACCTAAGTATCTAGAAGAACATTATTAGAGTGAAATATTGGTTAGCTGACTGACCTCTGCCGTTGATTTCGCACCTTCTCATCAGCTTCAAGAAGAAGACTAGAAAAAATGAATCGATACTATTTTATTATCTTTCATGCTTCACGTTTTTTTATAATTGCACTTCCAAATATGCCTATCGTGCGTTTCAAATGCTCAGCAAACTCAATGTGCTGGTTAGCGTATTGATTGTCTGGGAGAGAGAGGAAGGGAAGGGGTACGGGGGAGGAGAGCAGGTAGGTCACTAGCCTCCTCCCGGTCTCTTCCTAACTCCGCCCCTCGAACGGTAGTCAAAGGTCAACTACGAGTGGAACGGAAAATAATCCTACGATACTGCATTATCTACTTACGCTTAGGGGCCGCAAGCCCCGCCCACTTTGCTCTGACATGATTTCGTGAAAAAGCGCGAAAGAAAAACACAAAGCTCATTCTGAACCAAATCACTAGCTCTAAAGTGCTCTGGATAGCTACTGGCAACCCCTATCGATCGAGCAATATCCAAAAATGGAATATCACCATTGAGTTGGTCAAAATTGATGACAAAAGAAGGGAAGAGGCCTTTTTGGTAGGTTTCAGTGGGATAACTCTTTTCGGATAGTGATTTTCTGACTAAATGGAATATTTCAGGATTTTTAGAGAAAAAAATAGAATTTTATCAACTTTCACTGGCTTGTGTTTCTTTTTTAAAGGTTTCAGTACGCGCGTATTTTCTCGATTCCTACTCTCGCTAAACACAGTGTGAGCGCCAGAGGGGATAGTCAAATGAGAGGAGAGAGGCGAGAGACACACCACACTCCCTCTCCCTCCGCCTCGCTCTCCCCGCCGTTCCTTACCCGTCGTGACTAGCGCGCGCTCTCGCCTTTACCTTCCTTCGATTTCGACTTCGAGCGTCGCAAAGCGCAAGCTCGACTTGGTGAAACTATAGCCGGCTGAGAAGCGGGAAATGGGTAGAATAAGCTCCGCCCCTTTCCCTATCGTCTCGCCTTTTCCTCCTCTCCAACAGTGCCTTTCGCGCGTGCTTCTCGGGCTGTAGCGCAGCTCAGAGACAAGATATCAACAAACGGTAAAAAGGGTGATGCTATTGGGTCCATGAGGGACAGTTTGGACACAAATTTGACCGGATTGTGACAATTCGGCAATATACGTTGTGGCCCCTACTTACGCTGTCATTTGCATCGGTCCTCCAATAATTTCAATGAGTAACATGCTCAGACGATTGGCCATAGGTGAGATCGCCGACACCTGAAAACTTTATTGAATGTTGGATGCGATCTCATTCTCGTAGTGTTCTGACACCCCATATAATCTTCAGATAAGGGTGATCGATGGGTTTTGTTTCAGTAGCATTTCATTAATGCCTTTGCAGTTCGATTACAACCGCCACCTCCTCACTTCCAATCCATCGATGAAATTCCTCCTCATCAAGGTTCAAAGAAAAGGTATGGACCATTTTAGACATTTTAGTTTAGATACAAGTTTGGCCCCAATGCGATAAATCGGCTATCTACGTTGTGGACCCTAGGTATGATAAACCAGCCTTTGAGATGTGATTCGGACAGCCAATGTGCATGAATGTATGATTGGCAGTGAACATGAATCGTTCGCAGAAGGTACAAAATAGGTACTAAAGAAATGATTGAAACGGAAAATGGGCGGGAACCTTACCTCGACATCATCGAATTTTCGAATCACTTTATAGTAAAGACTTCTCCTTTGAGCAACTGTAAGACCTTGGATGCCGTGTTCTGCAGTTGAATATCGTTCGTTTGAAATTCTCAGGAATACAAAATATTTTTAAAAATTGTTCGTCAACGGGCAGGAATGCAAAATAATCTTACTGTAGATAATAATCGAGACTTTTCATTTTCGTCTCCAGTCTCCATCAAAAGCGTGCTCTTACAATCCGTTCCTTCTCCGTTCCTAACTCTCAAATTGAATAACAGTTCGATCAGATTTGCGATGTGCATGACTCATACAGCTGAGCCGCTTCACCATCCGCAGCTCCTCGTGCGAAACTCTTACACACCATCAAGAAGAAATCAGCGTACTGTGAAGTGTTCTGGAAGCAATCGATTATCGAAAGCAAATGCGAGTATGTTCTTGTTTCTTACGAAGAGTCCGGGTTTCAAAGTATCGATAGATAAATGTATCGCTTACTATCCGGTTAGCTATGCAAATATGTACTTACGCCTTCCTCTGTGCATGAAGTTGAGGCTTTCGCGGACTGGCTCTGTGGTGCAGCATTTGCAGCAGTTGCAGCAGGCTCAGTTGCAGCGGGTGTTGCTGGAGATGCAGCAGGACCAGTCGGGGTTGGATGCTTCAGTGAGAGCTCCTACAATTTTGGATTACGAAAAAAAATAATGAAAAAATAACTGACTGTCAATCTTTTCTCCATCTTCTCAAGACGCTTCTCCATATTTTTCACATCATCGTATTTCTTTGAGAGATCTGCCAGATTCTATAAATCTCACTCTTTTTTTCCGATTCAGATAAAGAAGACACTGGAGCATCATTTCTTTTGAGTGTTCAAAGATTTATATAAAAAGTGCTGCGATAATTTGAAAACCAACCTTCTCCAATCGTAGCAGTTTTTCTTTCATCGTTTCTTCGTCTTCCTTCGCACTGATCACCTTGAATGGGCATCCGATTCCGTTGCGAGAGCACAGAGTGTCTAGATTGAAATGGAATATTTGAAGCCTTGAGAGATTACCTATTGCCAAGGTGAGAGGTGATTTTTATGATTCGAGATTTGTCGATATGCTTTTCATGAAATGAGAAGAATGGCCTTCAGACTTCCAATTTGATTAATGCACAGAAACCCGTGCTCACAAAACTATTGAATTCGGTAAGAGAAGGTCGCTCCATTCAGAGAGATTTTTTTAGGTATCTATACTAGAGAGAAGACGAAGAGTTGAATTCTTTATGCAGACAGCGCTACCCAAGACTTTCTTCACCAATAGTTAAAATAGGAGATACCAAGTGTAAGAAATTCGGAGTGATCATCTGGCCGTTCACCCTCGTTCATGAACTGAAATTAATAATTACGAAAATACAAAAAAAATTTGTCTTATTTTATCCTATTAATTTTAATCTTTGTGCTATCTGCGGCAGCTATTATTTCGACAAATGAAGACACCTCATAATTCAATAAGAACAAGATTCTTCAAAATAGATAAGACGAAATCGCTCTCCTTCTCTTCATAATTTTTTTCAAAGAAAAACAGAAAACTGTCCAGATCTATCTAATTTTGATGTTTCTCCATTTGTCAGAAAGATTTTTTAAAAGGATGAAGAGAATTGTAAGCCTCACATAGAACGGAAAAGAGCCGTTGAACCATTTTTCCCTGTACCACTCTTGAATTTGACGCTCAGTGTAAGGTCCCCTGAATGAGAAGTAAGAGTTTCTTGGCACTCTTCAATCATGTATTTCAAAAAATAAACTCACTTGATTTCATTTTGCTTGTCCTTGAAAAATATGTGATTCGGGGGATCGGACCGCATTGTAAAATTGAAGTAAACAGTGAGTTTTTTTCAGAGCATTTTTGTGATACTATCGACAATTGATTTTTTAAAGTTCATATAAATTTGGAGAGATTTTTTTTGTATTAATACTAGTGGCATGGTTCAGAATAATTTTATTTATCTACTCGTGAATTAATCATTAGGTGAGACAAAACAAATTAACAATTAAAGTTTTAAAGTCAGTATTCGATAGGAAATTTTCACCACGCACCGTTTCTATGCGAGATTCACGACGAACGACACTTCGTCATCGCCACACGCTGACTACACCACAATGACAAATATTTTCAAAAATTCAACCTTGTTTTTATGTCGAATCCCGCGTTTTAAACATCATTTATTCGTGTGAATTACACCGAGAACGAACCCCTTGTCCAGTCACCTCAGGCAAATTTATGAGCTGTGAACATATTCTATCCATTTTCATGTAATTTCTCTAGGCTGTTTGCGATGATCTTTGAGCTGTTCAAAGAGCATTTATCATTCTGCACTTATTCAGATGGCCCTCAAGTACGACGCAAAGCACGATCCGCTCGGCGCCATGCGCGCTTTCAAGGTGAGTGCGCATTTTCAACTGAAAATTCTTAGCGTGGACATTTGCGTCGAACTCATTGAACTTGTACAATTCCAATTCACAAATGTGGATCTTTTTTCAATTCATGGTTGTCCGATTCAGACGGCGTTCGCCGACGTTGAGGAGAACCCCGACTGGCGCAGTCGCCGTCTCATCGAGCGCCAGAGATGGAATCCCTACTCGATGGAGGGAGGGTGAGTACTAATGATGACAAACGTGCCTATCATTTTTGAATGCTCTATGGTACTGCAGACAATGGACATTGTATAAATCGAAATATATTAATTAAAAAGGTGCACTCCGGTTAATTAAAATCGTTTTTTTTGTTTCTAATGATTTTTTATTTTATTTTTGTTGAATTTTAGATCGACATGCGCGGTGGCGGGCGACAACTTTGTCGTCGTCGCTTCCGACACGAGAATGACTGCCGGCGAGATCAACGTCATCAACCGAGAGGTCGACAAGATTCACCCACTGTGAGTTACAAATAAATTCCGAGCAGTGGTCGAAAAGTCATGTCAACAGGGTTTTGTCATCGGGCACCTAGTCCTATATTTTCAATTGTTTTCGGACACATAGGCCTAAAAATGACCAAAAAAAAGGTTTAAAAAACATGCTTGGTTAGAACACTTGAAATTTCAACCTTTCGGGCACCTAGACTAAAAATTTGCCCGACTTCGTCGGGCACCTCATGTTGATGTTGACATATTTTTCGACCACTGATTCCGAGGCTTATTGATCTTACTTTTAGACGAAAGTGGTCCAAAACAATCCGTTTGGTTTTGTTACTCTCTATTTTGCATCATAAGTATATAATAATTCTCCAGCTCGGACAACATCGTGCTCACCACGGCTGGATTCCACGGAGACGCTCTGCAGATGAGGAAACTGCTTGAGGTGAGGATTGAGGGCCTCACTTGAGCAGAGGGACTGAGGAACCAATGTTGAATACTGGGCAGTATCAGAAATTACCAAGATAAGACTCAATCTAAAGAGCTTTTTCTTGAGCTTTTTCTTTGTTGCAAGTTCAAGTCTATTAAAACTTTCTTGTTATTACTAATAAAGAGCATTGTTTAAAATGCTAAGTTTTGAATTACAGACTCATCTCCACAAGTATCGCTTCGACTACCGCTCCAACATGACGGTTAGTTTCCTCATTTTTTAACTAAATTTATGTCAATATTGTAAGTTATTAATGAATGAATTAATTAATTTAAATTAATGATTTGAAGGTTGATCTGTGCGCGGAGCTGCTCGCTCGTAACCTCTACTATCGTCGCTTCTTCCCCTATTACACGGGCGCCATCCTCGCGGGAATTGATGAACACGGTAATTGTTTAAATATTTATGTAAATAAATAGCTCCAACGCGTAGTGTTCGGAGAGATCTGTATTGAAAGCTTAATTTTTTATATATTTTAATGGTCATTCATTGCTTTATCAGGAAGTTGATATTTTTTATGTCTTGAGGTTGCCAAGGAGGATGAGTGTTAGAAGTAGTGTATGACTCGTTTTCGTTGGAATAAACGGACGGGAAAAGCATTGACAACCACTTACTAAAAGAACAAAAATTAGACTGACGAAATTACGTCAACAAAACTCTGCTTGGCTGAGTATCAGCGGCGGATACAAGCAGCGAACATTTACAATAGGCATTTTTGTTACGGTAGTGCAATCGGGGCACAATTATGATTTTCAGTTGTAATTAAATGAGGCTTGTACACAGCAATATTCAATGTAGGCTTTCAATACAGATTCTGTCTGATTTGTTTGGGATGGAACAAGTTGATAAATATTGAATAAATAGTTGAAACATGAAATGCGTAGGCAAGGGCGCCGTCTTCTCGTACGATCCGATCGGTTGCATCGAGCGACTGCCGTACTCTGCATCGGGAGCAGCCGAGCCCATGCTCATTCCCTTCCTCGATTGCCAGGTATACGATAATCATAAGCAGCTGCGATTACGGTAGTGTTCATTTGTATTTCTGTCTGTCCTCTAGAAACAGGAGAATCGTAATTTTTAAAACAGGGATTTACCATATCCAAAACGGACATCGCAGAGCCCATGCGCATTTCCTTCCCCGATAGAACCATGTATACGGTAGCTACGGTGATATTGAGTAGAAATGCACGATAGTGCAGTTGGCAATGATGCAATTTGATCTGTGTCTTTGATCAAAATGAGCGATGAGAATTGTAGAGTTATCAAAAGCCTATTTTGAATGAACTATTTTTTCACACTGCAAATACTCAACAATAATTGACAGGTCGGCCACGTGACACTATCGGAAGGGACGGAGCGTCCCAAGCTGACGCTCGAGCGAGCCACAGCTCTGGTGAGTAGTATCGATTAAAAATCGACGATTTCACAAATTGTTTGTATAAACGTATCACAATTTATGTATACCTGGTGGGAAATCAGGCTACTATACTTTTTCAATCAATCAATCTTTATCAAGTCAGGCGATCATCGCCAGATGGGGATGGGTCGGTATTTATTGATAGGTGATTGCCACCAGCCTTCTCCCGTAGAATTCATCTTTTACCTTTACTTTTTGGACGCCGATTAAATATGATAATCGATTTATTAATGGAATCATGCAGCTAATTGTTTTGCGTGATCAGACACTAGGTGGAACGGAGTTACTAGCATTAGTGATCGTCGGTTTATTGTTGTTGCTGTGCAATATAAGCTTCGAGTCATGTACATTCGTGATGAATGTGCATTCACAAAGTAATGTACATTTCGACTATTTTGGGTGCCATTTTTTCTAAGGGGAGTATGCTTCTTTCTCGATAGTTGTATAATTTAATAATCAATTTCTTTCAAGGTCCGTGACGCATTCCGTGGATGTGCTGAGCGTGAGATCACTACGGGAGACTCGATCCATCTCGTGATCGCCGAAGCGGGCAAACCGATTAGACACGAGAGAAGAAAGCTCAGAGAGGATTAAGCTCCGCCCACGTTCACGGCTGTCCCTCATTGAGAATAATCACCCCCTTGCTCGGTATTGTAACTCGGTCCATCCCATACACACGCACTGTTCTTCGTAATGTATTTTTCCTGATGTGTGATAAGTTATTGATTGATAAAGGCGTACTGTAACGGAAGGATAAAGGAGCAATGGCAGTTGATCAAGTCTGAGTATATCTGGAGAATTGCGATGTTTGGTTGTTGTGCAACAACCCCTGAGGGGTCAACAGTGGTTTGGGGAGTGTTGGTGAAGAGAAGAGGAGGGAGGGGGGTAGAAGGAAGAGCGTCAGCGCGGGCTGACGTGTAAGATGAGAGAGAGCGCGCTAGGAGTGTTTACTCTATTCTGCTCTCCTTTTTCGAGGCTCTTGTGTTTCATGTGTCAAACAGGACCAGCTCTGGAAGTGTGTTCTGTGTTTCACAATCTTACCCGGAGTTTGTGCGCTCTTTCTCGTCGATTTGTGCCTAAAACGAACCGTTCACACTCACGCGTTATTGATTTGCACTCTGACATGCACGAAAAAGTAAGCGTTAGTGCATCGATTTGCCTCAACTTTTCTCCATTGGTCAGTGTAATTCACCGCTATTTTATTTTTGATCCTGTTTCCCGGTCGGGTCACGCGGAATCTGATTGTTCCTATTGACAACATGTGCCGATCTCTGTGAATTTGGCTGAACTCGATCGCTGATTGATGAATTCTGGGGGCATTTCCTGACTTTCACTCAAGATTTTGCCTTACTTTCGCCCGGGTGCCTCAGTTTTTCGGTTAAAACGTGATCGGTAGAGTTACAGCACCTTGAAGCTCTCGATAACGAGCGGAAGTGTGAGATTGATTGAACAGCTGCGTTGCAACACGCGAAAAACGACGAGAAATATCCATGTGAAAGCGCCGTGTTTGGATGGTTCTTGGATGGATTCTCTCGTGTGTAATCATTGTTACAAGCAGGAAGCTGCGGATTTCGCGTGATTTACATCTAGAATCGTGACTGACTCCACAAATAGCTCGAGTATGCCGAATAGGGCCACATAGAGGTTCGATTGTGTTTGCGTCATCAATCATGGGGCGCCAATTCAAGGTTCAGATTAGGCCGTGTGCAATGTGACAATCAGAGGTTGAAAGGTGCTATCAATAGACTGATTGTGAGGGGAAGTGCGTCACTCGTGACCTCTTAACAGCGTTAAGAAGCATAAATGTGCTTTGTTTCAGATAGCATTTGCTAACGGGAAGTGGTTGTTTGGAAACGCGAATGTGCCTTGAATCTGCTGTTTTTCTTTGATGATTACTATGGGTATAAGAATGTGCCTGAAGTGTTCTTGAGACTGTAGTCCCGACGTGATTGTTCCTATGTTGTGCGAGTGATGTAAATATGATTCTTAGCCAGTATAGATGATCCATGATGATGAATTCGCAATGATTGAATGATTGTGGAAACCTCCCACTTGCTTTCGATTAGTCTTGTTTTCGCAGACAGGGTAGGTCTTTGTGGTGATAGCGATTACTCGTTCGGTTTGTGCTGACGTAATGATAAGGATTTCTCCTCATTCCAATCAATGAGTCAGTTCTTGTCCGCGATTTCTCCCTCTTTTCCCCTCCGCAATATCGAATTTCCTGTTTTTCGAAAGCGTCACTGATTCCTGAATGTGCCGTCTGGCTTCTTCTACTGTTTCACGATGACACCCTGATCTTTTGCAGAAACACATCTTCCCCCAATGCAAGAAGAGGGGTGTTAGACTGCCGAAGAAAGAAGTAGATCAAAGATCAAGCAATGAGCCGTCCGAAGCGGTTCTCAGTGAGTCTCGACGGAGATCCGAGAGGTGAGATGGTTAAATATTAAATTTGATTTAAATATAGTTATGATTTTTAGAAAATGCTATATTTTTTATTATATGAGCTCGCAAAATAATGCCGTAGCGAAACCATGAACCTGATGGACTTTCATTCCCTGATGATTGAAATAATAATTTATTATAATTGTATTTTTGCAGGTCAATCATGCTCGCGCAGCCTTGTGCCCGTGCTACTGCTCACATCACTCTTGTTAGTTTGTTATTATTATTTTATTTTATTGAAATCGTAAAATATTAGCGTTTGCCCAGCAGTATTGGTCATCTATTCGAGGCATCACGATATTTTGACTATAAAATGGGTTTCAAAACCATCGTACCGCTGGTATGGGCATCTGACCACGATATGTATTTGTGGTCCCCGGTTGGAAAGGAAAATGTATGATTAATAAAAAAGTGTTAATAATATTCGCAGTTTCGCCTCGTCCGCAGCAGTGCTGTCGTGTCCGGCGGAGGACGGAGGTCCGTGCTCGCCGATTGACTTGCGGGCCGCCCTCAATCGATCCCGCCAGAGGTACGGTAATTTCATCGGAAGATAGCTTTTGGGGGGGGGGTACGGTATCTGAGAAGGGTAGATAAATCGATTTTGGTATCTAGGGTTTGCAGTTGGTATCATAACCACACAAAATCATAATCGGTGCCGGGTAGTAGATGTGTTATTACTAACGGGCGTGCTATTGTTGAATTCCTGCTTCAACTGGGGGGTTAGTAACTGCGAGGATGTAAACATGTTGTGTTGATTTGATGAGGGCGCTCTCTCGAGCAAGATCAAGTGGATTTGATCACGCGGAGAGGATAGAGAGAATTAAAGTGTTTTGAGAGCTTCAGACTTCCAGATTCACTATTTTATCGATCGCTAGTGATTGTCTCTTTTGCTACTAGTGAGTTATCGCAAGGGTTCCTTATAAGAATGATTGGTGGTTTTATTTGAGTACTTAACATTTAGTTTACACACTTGACGTGATCAGAACGATGTGAAGGTGCTTGGGAGAGCTTTTTACTGTCCAATCGAATGGGTATTTAGGTGCTCAATAATGTATGCTAGATTCCACTTAAGTCGTCATTGGATATAGGGGAAGATGCGCTGAATAAGATCAGGTGAATCTGTGTCCCGCGTGATGTGATGGTGGGCAAAGATGAGAAGGTGTTTGGCATCTGGTGGCTTTCATCCCCCTCCCCGTTTGATTGCGAGTAGGCTGTTTCATGTTGTAAATAAAGCCCATTAAATCACGCTGTGCGTGAATAGAAAAAATGGGCAAATGGTGCATGAGTTGTGTGAAGGGAAGCAAATGGGATGTTTATTTGAAACACATTCAGTATTTACGATTTGCTCTGGCTCGATCTAGCGAAGTTCGGTTTTCCACGTTTCCCCACTTTCAAGTGTGGCGAAAATTAGCGTAATCCAGCCAGGGGTCATAAGCGGCTCAAATCAACGTACTTCCACGGGTCGGAGGGGGCAATTGTGCCCACTTGCTTACGCTCTTTTTCTCTTTCTCTTTCTCTCTGTTGAGTTTCAATGATGAAAGCCTATCAACCACCACCCTTCACTCTAACCCCTCTCCTCGCGCGAGGTGGCGATTTATAGCGCCCCCCCCCTTTCCGCGCTTGCTCTCCTTCACCGATCCTATCGACGTATTTCTGTTATTCTCTTGCAATCTGTGCATGCTATTAGCGAACGATCGTGCAAAATCGTGTTGCATTAGTTTCATACCAGTCATGAAGCCATGAAGAGGTAGACCATTTCGCTTTCCGTGCAATAAGAATCTTTGAACTTGACAAATCCGTGCTTCATGAATAGTATGTTGCCGATTTTCACCTTCATATTTCTGTTATTTTCTCCGATCAAAGTTTCTATTGGGCCACAAACCTTCTAATTACTGTTTCTCCTTAAAACTGCTTGTTATTTTGTATTTATTGAGCGGCGCCTATAAAGGTCATCCAACTTATTATAGTTCTATTGAAATTGACCCCATCCTACCTGCGCTAGCCTTGGAGATATCGCACGAATGTGAGAGAGAGGCGGCTCGCGCAGCCTTCGCTAGACCAGTTCCCTCGCTGCTGCCCTCCCTCCCTCCCCCCCCCCCCCTCATTCCCTCATCCCCATCTTCATCCAGGGTCTCTCCAATGTGTGCAATCACTCGTGCAGCCAAATCCGATAGAGATCATGAGGGTTGAAGAGAGTCGTATCCTTTCTCCTCCTCCTCCTCCTCCTCCTCATATCCCTCCGCAGCATGAGATCGTCTCTAATCTCATTCCTGCCGCTTTTTGCACCCCCCCCCCTCCGCTCGCGCACAGATCGCTTATTGTTGGGATGGAATAGCCTAACAATTCTCTCAATTTCCCATGTTCTCTCGCTCTTCTGATCGGATTGAGAGTGTCCGATCATTTATTGTGTGGTTGTATGTCGGTAGGGGATGTCCACTCGCGAAAATTAGTAATTGCTTGTCTTTCCAAATTGTGGTAGTCATAACTGCAATTGTGCCCCATTTTGTTGTATGCTGATCCTACTGGTGAGATCAGCATGATTGTTCAACGTTCTTTGCCTATGTTCTCGTAATTTGCCCTCGTAATTGTTGTTGCCGCGTAGTATCGATAGGCTATGGCGCGTGAGAATACTCGTAAACTGATGGGGCAAAAGTGGGCGGAGCCCGGTTTCAGTCCAACGGTTTTTGAGATGACGACCGATCAGATAATGACAGAGTGAACGGGAAACGGATAGAGTTCGACGATTGCTTGTCAGTTTTTGCGCGAGCGAGAGAGCAAGAGAGAGAGAGAGCCGTTAGACTAGGTATCGAGAACCTCTTTCTTTCTCTCTCCCTCTCCCTTCACTTCTCTTTTCTCTCATCCTCCTCCTCCTCCTCCCCTCATTCTGCGCCTTTTGTAAAGCAACACGCACGTTGCTATCGGGTTTTCGCAGTGTTTCTTCATTTTCGGTGATTTCTCGGATGTCAGAGGAGCGAGAGAGTGTGCGGATTGAAGAGAGACAGACAAATCCTTGCATAGTTGCCGGCGGTGCGCGAGCTTTGCTGATGCTTATCGAGAGAGGGATCACGGATGGGAGGATGCATGAAGAATGCTCTTTATACATGTGTGTAGGGTTCCCTTTCTGGAAGCCCCCCCCATCCTCTTCGTTTCTTTACCCAATATTGATGTTCTCCCAATAAGGAAACCCTATTCCTGTGCGATATTGCCATATAAATGCGCGCTTCTGTTGATTTTGCGTATGACAATAGATATGGTTGTATCTGTCATTGATCATGCTTTGAAGATGTTACTGCCTGCTTGCAGGACCTGCCAGGACACCATCTCTATTTTGATGATATCAGTCAAGTATAAGCATCTTTCACTAGCTGACAAATGTACCACTTCTCATTACTCGGTCGAACTAAATTGCTATGGAAACGCCTAGGTTTTGTGCCAGGCAGCCAAGAGTTTTGTCGTCTAGGGAAATCTTTCCCTCCTAACAATCATCGGTCTCTCACAAGTATTCACGCTCCCTCGCCATACGGATCTATGCTCCTGCTTCAAGTTTCTCGCGAATATCCCTTGTTTTCGATACACGCGTGTTCTCACAAATCGAGTTATTCATTATTCATATTCCGCCAGATTATTGTTGTATATTGTTACACAGTTCTACAGTAAATTTCAATCGTGCCACGTTGCTCGTTCCGTGTTCGTTTCCATTCCTGAAATAGAGGAACCATCTCTAGAACTCGCAGCTGCCGCCGCCCAGCCCATCCCACCCAAACTCGATGCTCGCTTGTCGTTTTTTGTGAGCATAGTTCGATGCGGCCGGCCTGCGCGAGTTCTTCGGAAGATCAACCACTTCAAGCAGCAAAAACTCTGCTTCGGAAACGAAGGAATCGACGTCTTCATGCGGATAGCCCTGCTCTTTCTGCTTCTGTAAGTATTTGTGCCATAATTCAGTGCAGAACGCGAAGTCTGATATAGGACCATATCATCGATATTATCAAGTGGAATTCATTGGATTTATCTTTGATCTGTGACTTTTATCAATCGCTAGACGCTGGTGATCGCCAATGATGGGGTTACAGTAGCCGACATTTGCCGCCAACAAGCCAATATTGTTGCCATTCTCTCACTGGGCCGCATTTCGATCGTGTGCATTTGATTGTCATCGGTTTGCGCAACAATGACGCAACCCTTTCTCGACCTTCTCTTCCTTGTTCCTTCGTATCTCCGCGCTACGCGTGCTCTCTCGCGGTCAGAGCAAGCTAGCTAGTGAACAATTGGGAACGACCATTGCTGTCGTTCACTCAATTGTCTCAATGCGCGCGCCAATCACATGGCGGCCGAGCGGCAAAAATAGGCGGCAATGACAGATCACGGGGGAGGGGAAGATCGTACTTTGGATTGGGTTGATATGCATCACGCCAACCTAGACGACGACACTCCCCATTTCACCTGATCTCTAGCCGCGTGCTGCCCGATCGTATCTCTGACGGTCTCTCGAGTGGGCACACTGTCTCCTCCTTCGTCCATGGCGAGGAGGAGGGGGAGTGTTGTCTGGAGGTGTCTGGAGCCGATAGAGAGATGCACTTCGAGAACGTGTGATGGTGATGCGATGAAGAGATGAGATGATGAGATACCTCCGAGTTTATTTTCGAAATTAAATGAGGAAATGAAACGCGAAAGAATCAAAAGGCTTTGTATGTCCGGGAAATGTTTTTTGTATACAAGAGGGCTGCACAATGTGTTAGCTGTAGGTGTTTTCTCGATCTCGATCCTTGTATGGGGCGAGCGAGAGCGAGAGCCTAGTTTGATCTTGCGAGACACGCACCCCCCCCCCCCGAATATGGGTCATATTAGATGAATGCATTTCTTCTCGCGCAAGCTGTAAGTGGATTTCACTTTTTTGTTGCAAGGAGAGGCGCGTTGGAAAGTACGCCCCTTCCCAATCGTGTCCGTTCGATGGTCAAGATAGCCTTCCTGTGGTTTGCAGCGGGGTTGTAGCAATTGGCCCCGGACTATAATTATCATCTCTCGTACTTACAACTCTGATGTGTGTTCACATGCGCTCTGAGTAATGAGCGGTGGCAAATATAGGGCGAGAGATCAGGGAGATTGGAGAGAGACGTGCGCGGACAGAGAACAAGAGACAGCTCAGAGAGTATGGAAATGGAGGAGAACCAAGAGGCAGATTACGACAGTAATAGCGCCAGTTATTTGCGGGGTGAGATAGTATTTGACGAAATACGTTCTGATATCATCTCAACTCCGCACATCGATTGTGATAAAGGGACGGGTTGCCCAGCGGTGGTACTCAATAGTAGTCACTGACTATGTGTACTGTTTAGGCGGAAAAGTAAGGGGGACTTTTTATGTGAGAGTAAACAGGACTGGATGCAAGAAATTCTTTGAACGAAAGGGATTGGATTTGAATAGATAGTACGCTTTTTGGGGCGATGAATGGTCCCAGCGAGTGAGAAATGATAGCGGTGACTGGCCAGAGAGGTCAGGAGGTATGGGATATGATCGTGCTGTGGTTTGTGGTTTCATTTTCATTTCCATATCCGTATTGCGCTGAATGAGCAAATCGAGTATGGCAAGGCACTGTGTTTAAAAATAACCGTAATATACAGTATGTGTCGTGTTGTTGCTAGATTCTACCTGATACTTCGACCAATCTAGCGAACCATCGCACCCCGAGTTTCAAGTGTGTGTTTTCAACGTTTCCTTCCATTTTACTGACGTACTGATGAAATTCGCCCCTTCCCATTCATGGGTAGGAAAGGGTGCAGAGTGAATAGGAAGGGCGGAATGGGGAGATGTTGTGGGGAGTATACTGACGTGGCACTTTGCGCGTTTTTCTGCGGGGATTCGGCTGGTTGCAAGAGTATTTCTGTGAAGATGAGAAGGTATATGGGAAAATGATCGATGATAGCCGATAATGGTCTTATGCAATATTAGTTGTCGTTAGCTTGAAATATGTTTGTTGTTATCGCAATTGGCGGATTAAAAGGAGGGGGGGGGCAGAAAGGGAAGAATACGCGGCCACAAGCGTGGAACGGGTTATCGAAAGTGGCGAAGAAAGGTGAAAAGGAAAAAGAAGAAAAAGCAAAACACTGCACAAGGGTCGCTCTACCTATAGATGAGTGGGCAAGGCAGTGGGTTTGAAACGTCTAAATCGGAGAAGGCCTGAAAATGATGTGAAAAAAGAATTAGCAAAACCGAGGACATGGTAAATTAATTATGTTTCCAGTTTTGCGATATGCGACGCGGCTGCGCAGCCTCCCAGCCAGACACCGCCGGCCGGCACGCAGCAGCCCGACCCTGCAGCAGCTGCAGCAGATCCGGCCGCGATGCGATCCGAAGGTTAGTGTGATTTTTGTGTTTTTCCAGAAATGGGGCATCTACGTTTCAACGACCCGTCAAGTCTCATTCAATTTGTACAATAAATTAGTAAAGCTTGATCTTGTCTTTCAGAATTCGCCAAACCGCCTGTTGCTGAGTATCGAACGGCGGAGGCGCGGAGCGCCGAGCTGCCAGATGCAGCAGCAGCAGCTGCAGCTGCAGCCGCAGCGGCTGCAGAGCCGGCGCCGCAGATCGCAACATTCGACGAGTGGACGAAGGCGAAGCTGCAGCAGCCGCCGCCCGTGATCGTCGTCGTGGGCGGTGGCGGCGCCGAGGGCGCACCACCCGGCTCGACCGCGCCGCACGCGGCCGGCCACGCGACGCCCGAGGCGCCCCGCGTCCTCGTCGCGGTGCCGCCCCTGCCGACGCACCCTGCCGCGGCCACGCGCAACTACGCGTCGCGCGAGTGCGGCGCCAAAGTGATCTACTCGAACCCGGAAGCGGAGAACACGAAAGCGGTGCTGAATGACAAGGTACGGTGGGAACAGGGGGCGAATATCGTGTGAAAATGGGCACATGAAACTCAAATAGTCGCCAATTTTCGAGAACGATGTTCATTGAAGGTGAGTTTTGATGTTTTAGAAGCGTAAGTATTCGGTCTTTGTGTTCGGTATTCATATTCCGAAAGTTTTCACATGGTGAATTGGAGTACCATGAATCTCACAAAGACTAAGGAAATGCACATGTTCCAATACTTCTGAGATTCTGTCTCCAAAAAGTACATTATTAAATCGTATCTCATGGTGTAGTAAAAATATTAATTAATGAGGAAATGACGGAATTGATTATTGATCGGGTTAGCTAGCAATTGCAATCGCAGATCCGATGGATACGGTAGGATTATCGATCGATTACTGATGTTTTTCCGCTCGCAGGAGAAGGACGACTACATGCGGAATCCGTGCGACAAGGCGCAGCACAAGCACATCGTCATCGAGCTGTGCGAGACCATCCAGGTGATTACGGTAGAAATTACGGTAGGGTAGATGAGGGGATCGATAACTGATCTAATACGGGAGATGGATTGTTTAGTGGATAATACGGTAGAAACATTGAGGTACGGCAGGGAAAACTTTAAAAAAAATTATTTCGATACTTGGTGGTTTCGTGTGCCATCATCGGTACTTAACTTTGGAGGATTGCTCTTGCTCATACAACGATCTCTTTTTACGTTTATATTGATTTCGTGTGATATCAAGTCTAAAACGGGGTGTGTATGGGGAAAATAAAGGCGCATTAAGTACGAACCGTGTGATCACAGACTAACTTTATTCCCTCCTTGCAGCCCCGATCGATCGAGATCGCCAACTTTGAGCTGTTCTCGTCGGGACCGGCGAGCGTACGATTCTCTGCCGCCGAGCGATTCCCCACGCAGCAGTGGAGTGTGCTAGGTGGGCCGGGTTTGAGGGAATTACATTTTTGACATTTTAACAATTTTATCAGCTGGTTATGGATTGGATCTCAGCTGGATTGCCATAAGAGTTATGCTAGATCAAAGATCAAAGGGGTACGGAAGGCATGAAAATGATTTAGTCACGCAAATGTGGAGTGTTGAATTCCGGAAGGCATTTTGAGTAGTGTTCGCAAAAATACTTTTTATTTTTATTTTTTGAAATCATGCAAGCAGTAGCGTGGAACTGGCAACAATAGCCATCATGTGAGTGTGACAGTCCTGGTGAATATACAATGAGTTGTAGACACACAGTGCTTCTGCTATTTGCACGGGATGAAACAACGAAGCCCTGGACTGATCTTTGATCTTTGATCTCTGATCTCCCCTGTTTCTCAGGTGAATGGAGCCTCGCGGACACGCGTACGGTGCAGACGCTCCCCGTGACCGCGGACGCCCTCACCTACGCCAAGTTCATCAAGGTACGGTAGTTTATCGATCGGTACGGTAGTACGGTAGTTTTTAGCAACATTTAATGGATTTGCGAATAAAACATCAGTTTCTTGGAAAAGATATGCAGATAAAAATAATGGTGGATGATTTGATGAAGAATGTGTAGGTTTGTCGTAGCATCCGAGGTACGATAGTTTGTCGATGTACGGAGGGAGTACGGTAGTCTTGATGAATGGATAGATTGTATAGATACGGTAGGAGCACAAGAAGCTTGGATGTTAGCAATACTATGGTTTTTTTTGTTTTATAACTTGTTTGCCGTTAAAATTGCGAAACTGCCTTGTGAATCGAACAGTTGGTAAAATTTGGAAACCCGGAGGATATGCGTTTCGCAAGTTCCTTGGATTAGTGGGCTCGTCTCGCATTCGTTCGCTCTTGGTGTCGCTGGAATACAATAATAATAAATGATGCATAATGTCAACACACATTTACGCAATTTGCCTCCTGATTTTATGCTTCCTCTGAACTTCATATTTTCGGGCAAGCCACAATTGATGATATTATTCGGAGTCACATTGTACAGTTCCTTTTCAATTTTCCCCTACACGGCTTCAGTCCCACCGCTCTATCATATTTCCCTCCTAGTATTCCCAATGAACCAGCCTGTTTGCGGCTTCATGAATTCCTTATAGCTCCAACAATCAATTACCGGACAATATATTTAACAAATGATGCTCAAAAATGATTTATTCTTTATGCTCTTGCCTTGCAGTTGGAGCTGCTCGCTCATCACGGCGCCGAGCACTTCTGCACTCTCTCGACGGTGCGCGTGCTCGGCGTGTCCATGGTCGACGAGTACGAGGCGGAAGCAGCCGTGGCCGCGCGCCTAGCCGCGCCCCACGCGACAGTCCCGCCGCTGACCGCGACCGAAGCGGTCGTGACGCCGCCTCCCGTGCAGCTAACGCAGCCCAAGGAGCAGCAACAGCAGCAGCAGCAAGTAAAGAAGGTGAGAGTCCTGCATGAAAAGATTAGGAGAATTTAGTAGAAAAGGATATTTTTTGTTTTCGGTATGCGATGTGAAAATTGGGGGACAAATTGTAGGAGGTTCAATGTAGGAAGTGTATAGTGCGAGTGAAACATGAAAGTCACGATGGTGAGGGGTGGTGTGTATTTGGCTCGGAGAAGACAGATTAATCACTGCTATCCATCGTTCATTGAATGTGTAGCGTGGGTGAAACACAATTTCGCCTCGAGCTTCTTGAGAGTTCTAATGAAATCCAAGATGAAATCAAGAAGTTCTGAAACACAAATGCAATCTATTCGCTTTCAGGAGGATCCGATTCCTGCCGCCGTTCCCACTGAGCCCACGCCGATCACGTCCACTGAAGCCCCGCCCATCGCCGTCGTCGAACCGCCTCCGGTCGCGCCTCGGACGCCTGCGTCTGACGCGTCTCCGCCCCCTAGCGGTTCCGGACTCGTCCAGGACGTGATGAGTGGCACCTTGCTCAAGAAGATCATCGAGGTCGTCGGAGGAAGGAAGAAAACGGCGGACGCGCCTTCCGCGCCCCCGCGTCTGTCCGCCTACGATGCGTGCGACCGCACGCCCACGGACGGATGGCCGCGAGCGACGTGCGCGCGACGCGCATTTTTCTGCCCGCCCGGCACGACGCCCGCGCCTGCCGCGGTGCGGCCCTCGCACGCGGAAGAGACTGCCGCGAAGCGCGCGGCCGTGCGTCGGCAGTTGATTGCCGCGACCCAGCGTGAGGAGGCAGCGAGAGCGGCCGCGGCCGCACCGCCGCCGCAGCTTCCAACCACGCAGATCGACGCGCCACCGCAGCGAAAGGCCACGACGACGCCCGTCGTGCAGCCGCAGGCTGCAGCACCGACGCCGCCTGCTGCAGAAGCTGCACCGAAGGAGGCGGAGCCTCCAGTGGCTGCAGCCAAGCCGCAGCAGGAGCAGCAGCAGCCTCCTGCTGCTGCAGCCCCGCCGGCTGCCCAGCAGCAGCAAGCTGCTCCGCCAGTCGGCATCTTCGAGGGACTTCCAGCCGGAACGAACAGTCACAAGCTGGTTAGTTTTTTCATAGTCTTTTTTTTTCATATTTTTTTTTTCTTTTTTTGGGTCAGCATTGTGTCTCCTATTTACATCAAGCAATCATTGGTGTAAATATCTTGAGACACAAAGCTGACTGGTGGCCCTAATATATGCTTGTTTATTTTTAAAATGTTTCGCTTATTTTTGCAGTTCATCTTTAGTAGACAGTCATGATTATTGATTTTCGATTCCATCTATCGATTATTGTCTCCCTGCAGGAGACGATCTTCATCAAGCTGACGAAGCGGGTGTCGGCCCTCGAGCTGAACATGAGCCTGTCCAGCGAGTACCTCAGCGAGCTGAGCAAGCAGTATATTGGTGAGTGTGTGGGGTGTATGGTAGCCGACGATCGGGAAATGGCAGAATGCAGTGCGCGCAATGCAAAATGTGCCTGAAAATTGTTAAGATGGTGGAAATGGTATGAAGAATCAGCCTTGATAGATCACAGTGAATGAAGTAGAATGGTTGAAGCAGCGATCTGATTGGCCTGAAACTGAGAACAAGTGGAAATGAGAGGAAGTGGGCGGAGTTTAGCCGGCCCGTGCGCGACTTCTTCAATAATAAAACATGCGCCTTCAGCGCACACGGACGAGCAGAAGCGTGCGATGGAGCGGACGCGCGTCGCGGCGGAGCGGGCGGCCCTCGACGTGGCGCGCACCGTGAACGAGACGGTGCGAGACGAGGTACGACTATTGACAATTTGCAGAATAGCCACACGCAATGCAGAATGTGACAGGAATACTTGTTTTTTTAAAATAATTATTTACTTCTTCTAATTAGTACGTCAAACTAGCGCCCTTCGGGCGCTAGACCCTGCGGGTGGCATGCAGCCTTCGGCCGCAGTGAGGCTCGCTACGCTCGCCTAGTGAGCGGCCTACGGCAGCTCGCGATCGCCTCGAATGCGAAGAATGAAGAATGAATTCGACTCTCACTAATTGAATTACTCTCCTCTCTCGCCTAATCCAATCAATGCGCTCGAATCTGTCGCCGAGAAATATCGAGATTGCCCTAGTTGTAATAGATAGCCCCCTCCGGGGGCTAGTCCTCCGGAGGCCCCTGCCGGGGGCTGGGGGGGGGGGGGGGGGGCTCGCTACGCTCGCCCCAGTCGCTCCGCGGTCGTCTCGCGCCCTTCGGGCGCTCGCCGACTGCTCCGCTAGGCGCGCGAGGCGAAGAATGAATAGACTCGACTCTCTCTCTCTAATAGGATTAAAATCTCCGAGAAATGTGGACAAGAAATTCGAAATTCCCCTAGTTGTAATAGATTCCGCGACACTGACATGACATACACAAATGCCATGGTGAAATGGTAAATGGCAGAAAAGGCTTACGCAATGCATACTTTGACAGAGGCGACGTTTTGGGCGGGAACGGGGCGCGAATTCAAATATTGTGTGTTGCAGCTGTTCAACCTGCGGAAGGAGGTGGACGCGCTGTCCGCGTGGCTCGCGACGCTACGCGCCCAGGCGGGCAGCGTGGCGCTCACGCGACGCATCTCCGGCGCGTACGCGGCGCCCCAAGATGGCCACCACGAGACGAGCCCGGCGGAAGAGAGGTACGGTAGCCACACCACGATTACGGCAGCCCCCCCCCCCACTCTGTTACGGCTATCCTATTAGTGTACTAATTCATGTACTGTAAAGAAAAAGAAGGGAGCAAGTACGAATTAGTATGCTAATAGGTGAGTCACTTCAGAGGATTACAGGAGGCCCTTGCACGTTGCACACAAAGTTGCGGTCTGAATGCACGAGAAATGTATGATCGATTTCGATGTTTCTAAGATTTTGTGACATTCGTCGTATGCGTTTCGTGAAATGATGCAAGTGTATATTTTATTGCCAGTTTCGGTGTCCTGTTTCTTTCCTCCATCTATATCATTGATGATCATTCTGTCTGGTCTCTCGTATTTGTCATGTCTCTCCTTATCTTCTATCGCCCTGTCCCTCTCCAGGCCGTTCTCCGCGGCGGAGGTAGGCCATCACAGGAGGACACACCAGCAGACGACAATCGATATTGGAGGAGAGGACTATGCGAGCTACGATGAGGCATACGAAAGCACCTGTCCCTACAGCGACGGAGGCAGGAGACAGCCGCAGCAGGGGTATGACCTACCGAGAACTACCGTACCCCAAGACCCCCCCTCCGACCCCTCTAGAGCTCGAAATATGCACCGCAGTCTCTACTCTCTAGAGAAGAAAAGGTAAAAGGTCAAAGGTCATCCCGTTAATCAAGGCACTTGCGTCCTGCGGGAGATCACTGCTAGGCCTGTGATTAGTGTATGAAATGGAGAGACATCGGCTCATATTTCAAGCTCTAATCCCCTCCTTTATGGCCAGAAGATATCCACTAATAACCAGTGCATGTGCCCGTAACGCCGTGAACGCATGCTTTGTTGTAATGTGATCGTAGACTGAATCGACTTCTCCTATCTCTACTTCTTCCCGGCCCGGGCTCTTTTCGGTTTTAGAAGATCACTGAAAATGATGATGTGGCAATCGCAGACGCGCGTACGGTCCGCAACCGCGACCGCCGCGTGAGTCGAGTGACGCGGAGGCCGGAGAGGAGGAGGAGGGCGGACACGCGGATGCGGATGACGCCTTCGACCTGCGCCACTTCCGCCACCACTCGGACGGCATCTGGACGGTAAGGAGTACTGTAGGATACGGTAGAAGAGGGGGTTATGGTAGGATTGTAGTGGTGCATTCTCTTTTCATTGATTGCGTCTTGGTGCTGGAGAAAGGAGGAAGAGGAAGAAAATCCTTCGATCACATGCCTATTTTTGAGAAAAGGGGACCAACTTTATTTGACTTTCATAGGATCGATGTGAGTTAGGTGGGTGGGAAATTGGTAATTCTTCTTCAACTATTGGAAAAAATATTTTGCCAATTTATCTTTTTCTTTCGACGTTAGTTAGACGGAGAATAATACCATATCATTCACGTTCGTTTCGATACCGGTGGCGTATTTATCAATCCTATTCTAATGCTTTTCCCCATTGCAGACGGAGCAAGTGTTGTACGCGGTGCTTGGCGCACAGGCCCTCACCGTGGCCCTCGTGCTGCTCATGCAGGCCTGCTACGCGCGCGCATTCGGCCGCCCCCGGCGGCCCGCCGACCCGCCGGCTCCGGCTGCAGCCCCGGCCCCGGACACGGCCGAGCTGGAGCGGTTGATCGCGGCGGCGCTGGAGCATCGCGCGCAGCGCGAGGCCGCGGCACCGCCACGCGACCCAGCGGCTGCAGCCGCAGCAGCCGCGTCCGCGGACGCGTCGCCGCGCAGCAGCGCCTCCTCGACGACCTCGTCGTCCGGAGCGGCGCCGCAGCCGCTGCAGCAGCTGTCGGGCGGCAAGAAGAAGCGAAGACAGAGGAGATCGACCGCGGAACAGCAGCAACAACAACAACAGCAGCAAAACCACCATCACTGCAGACAGTGCGGAGAAGGTACGGGGGGTTATGGTAGATGAGGGTGCGGTAGAAAGGGGTTACGGTATCGGGATTTTTAAGGCAAATATTTGGTCCATTTTCAATGAAGTTTCGTGAGCTTTTGGCCCATTTCGGCCCCCTATTGGACTAAATCTACGCATTGGAACCATTATTTTGCAGTTATGGTAAACTTGTCTAATTGTGGATACGGTAGTTAAACAACTTTTCCCTTCAGGTCAGAATCTGGACTGGGACTCGGCAATGGACTCCTCCCTGCCATCTCCCTCGCAAACGGGTAGTGAGGAGGAATTCGAGGCCCCGCCCCCTTCCACTGGCTCCGCCCCCTCATCGCCCCAGGTTGCTTCCGGTTCCAAACCCGTGCCAGAGTCTAATAGTCCGAAGAGTTTATGACGTCATCGTCGTGCTTTCCCTCGTGTATTTGTGTGTATCTTTCAACCCCCGTCTTTTCGATACGAGTAGAGTCTCATACGTTCCATTGTTGTGATACGGTAGTTGTGTACAGAGTGTGCAATTTCCAGCCCACATTCCATTGATCCCCCCTCGCTCCGGCCGGTTACCGTAACCCCGCCCCCCCCCTCCTTTGCTCAGAGAACCCGCTTGTAGACTGGGGTAGTTATCGATTCAATCTCAATATTTGCATTGTATTTGCACTCTCACCGATTGTTTAGCCGACTACGGGTTACCAACCTCAGAGAAACGTTGTAGTGTCACATGAATATATCTCCCCGTCTCATAGATAGATAGTGTTTGTTGTCGTTGGATCATGTCTGTGCCCTATTGGGCGCCCCTCTTGACTACGGTATCTCCCTACAGTATACTCCCGAATCCCTTGCTCCTTCCCGATGTCCTAACTGTGTTCTAATCTTCACCACTTGACGAGTAACCAGCTATTCCCCCACCAAATGTGCTCAAAACGAGAGTATTCAGCCGTTTTTTAATTGATTTATTGATTGTCCTACTACTAGCAGAAGTATACTAACCCAGAAGACCCGAGACTATGACCTGTGAATACCACCCGTATTGTGACCAATGGTTCCCGATCGATAATGATTCAAATATTTCATATTAATTGTAGTATTTTCTGACATGACTTTGTACTGGAGCACTATTTGCATTGACCTTGTTTTGACAATTGAAAAAAAATGGAATAAAACTTAAAATTACTTTCCGATTGCATGGCTCGTTAATAGTGCACACCGTTTAAAAGCAAATGGTGCGATTGGGCGGAGTCGAGGAGGGGCAGATCACAGAGAGAGGAGTCGGTTTGTTACCCGTCGTGAGTAGAGCACACATGAGCTATGAGAGGGAGGGAAGAGCTAGCGAGAGTGCGTGTGATGAGCCAACACTTTTCCCTCGAACCAATCGTGTGAGGAAAATGAGCTTTTTAACTCTGATGCGCACCCAATTTTTGGTCGGCGAGATTGATCGCTATGAATTTCCAGTGTATTTTCTATTTCCAGTATTATATTTGTGATGGGGAATCGTCTCTGCACTTTGTACTCATTTAAAAATATGAACAATGTTGTATTTCTGTGATCAATATAGAGTATGTATCTTGTTTTCCACTGACTTCAATAAAGAAAATTATTGTAACAAAACGTGCAACGAATGCAAGAATCACAATAAGAGGAACAGAATGTGGCCCAAAATATGGCAAAAGATTCTGAAGAGAGTGGGATTCGAACCCACGCCTCCGAAGAGACTGGTGCCTTAAACCAGCGCCTTAGACCGCTCGGCCATCTCTCCACACTTACGCCTTGGTTTATCTCTTTGTTGGTCTCGCGTAAGCCTCTTCATGCACACTCACCGGGGAAGGGGAAACATGCATGCTGAGTGAAGCGTTGGTCCGATTGATTCGAAATGTCAGAACAATGAACATATTGAGAAGATGAAGATAAAATAACGAGGAAAAGCAGGAGTATCTTCATTTTTTAAACTGAAATGGGTTGGTGAAACGCTCGTTTTATTCAGCGAGTTACGCAATAATAAAATCAGTTATATCGTACATCGCCCACATTACCGAACAAACGAACATTTTTTACTTTTTTTACTTTTTTTAAAGTCAGCGAACTCGCATCGAATATTCCTAATTATTGTTTCATATTTTTTGTCCACCCACAATTCCGCGTGATTTTTAAAATTGAACGGTGAAATATTTATTTAAATGGGTGAAAAATTGGAGCCGCATGAGCGAAAAGTGATGCCGGAAGGGTGATTACTGTAGAGCCGGCGTTTAGGCTTTACTTGGAGCCAGCTGCCCCACTTTTCGCCACTTTCGACTCCAATTTTTCACCCATTTAAATAAATATTTCACCGTTCAATTTTAAAAATCACGCGGAATTGTGGGTGGACAAAAAATATGAAACAAAAATTAGGAATATTCGATGCGAATTCGCAGACTTTAAAAAAAGTAAAAAAAGTAAAAAATGTTCGTTTGTTCGGTAATGGGGGCGATGTACGATAGTGAGTGAATTGCCAAATTTGTTCAGAACTGGAAACTGGATTTCCATTTTGGGTTGACAAAATATTTAGTTAGCACTTCGTTCGTATTCACTCGCAAGGCCTCATTTACAATCATACATCAACGTAGGTGTGAAACCTCCGAGATGGAGATTATAAAGCAATACTACCCTGTTGCGGTGTGTCTATGGATATGAAACTGTATCATCTCCTGATTACCTATTTACAATAGGTAAATGATAATATCATAAACTTCTAATTACGCTTCACCCCGTGGCCCTTATCGAATTGGAATATCCGTGGCTCTCGTCGTAAAGTTCAAGAAAGATCGGTCCATTCCAATCTGAGATCAACGCCAGTACCTATTTTGCTGAAGTTACCTGTATTGTCTCATCCATCTTCGCTCATTTTCGAACTTCTTTGCCTAAATGACGGATTCGGGAAGGAATTTGATCAACACGACTTCTGAAAAGGTTATGTATTTCGTCGCGTATGTGCAATGAATGATTTTGATTTAGGCGTTGAGGTTATCATCCGATGATGGAAATGTCATACACATAGCTCTCGATCTGACTGACGCACTGATGAAGATCGATGCTAATGTTCAGGTATTTTTATTGTCAAAATATTCAACTATAATTACCGGTTTTAGACACTCCGCACTGCTTTGAGCACCTTCACAAGTGGTCTAAATATCGCACAGGAAAGCGTCATTGAAAGGTTCGATTCTCGTCCACCATTTATTTCTTCGATTCAAATGTGTTTTCAGAAATGGTGCTTCTCGACATCTCGCCAGTGCTCTGTCAAAGGCCGTTGGGATAACAATGGAATGGATAATCGAAAAGGAGAAGCGCCGAAATGGATCAAATGCTGTGCAAACTGTGAGGCTCTTGAATATCTGAAATTTTAATAAGTTTTAAATTTAGAAAGTGATCCCGATTGCACAGCACTTTCAACATTTTTTTCTACAGGAACTAGAACGTTTGCCGGAACGTACAGAAGATAATATTGTAGTATCAATAAATGACCAAGCCTTGGTACGCGATCTCTCTCTATTCTCTCCTTTTACATAATTCTCTTTAGGTGTGTCAAGAAATATCAGTCAAGAAACAAGGAAATCGTGTGGTAAAAATGGAAGTAGATGAATGGGATGCGCCAATGGATCGGTCTACGTCTCAGAATAATACTGAAGATTCGGATGTTGATGCTGAATCGGATTATGAAGAGTCTGAGGGCGAAAACAAAAATGACGAAAATGTATATTATTCGAAGAAAACGAAGAATAGTTTAGCGAAGAATGAAAGTGAGAAGAGAGTAGACGAATTATCGTGCGACGTTTGCGGCAAAATATTCAAATGGATTGAATCGTTGAGACATCACAAGTTGAAATATCTTGGTGAGTGTGCATTATTCAGTGCAATTATCCATATGAATTAACTGAAATAGGTAAGAATTTCTTATATTTCAGCTGACGGCGACCCTCGAAAGAAAGCTACTCGGAAATTTGAATGCAGCACATGCGGAAAAGTATTGGCCGGCGCTGGAGCCCTTTCGAATCATAAGAAACTTCATCTTGGCGAGTCCAATAAAATGGGCTCATCAAAATTCTTGATACAAATATATCTTTTCTAGATAAAGAGGAAGATAGAAAACCGTATCCATGTGATGAGTGCCGTAAACGATTTCATACGGCAGCCCACCTCGAACGTCATCGTCGAACTCATTTGGGTTAGATTTAATTTATGCTAAAATTAGAGTGTCGAAAACAAAATTCCAAATATTTGGTTCACAGGCATATGAACCGCATTTTTTTGATGAGAGAGAACTCAGAATGAGGAGAGAAGAAAGTTATTAACGAATATTTAGAAATTTGTTTCGACACTCTTGCTAAAATACTTCCCAAAAACGTGTTTTTTTCAGCTGCTGATGATCCTCTCAGACGAGAATTTGAGTGTGACATCTGCGGAAAATTTCTCTCTGGGCCTGATGAGCTGAAAGGTCACAAAAGGACGCATCTGGGTAAATATATGACCATAATTTATTCTCTATCGAAATCATTTGGATAATTTTTGATATGTTTAGACGCGAGGGATCCAGAGCAGGCAAAGTTGAAGAACCCATTCAAATGTGAATTGTGCGGAGATTCATTTGGAACTAATTCTCACTTTCGAAGACATGCGAATGATCTTCATACAGAAGGGATTAGTGAGTATTTTTTTAGATTAAAAAAATATTATTGGTAGTATTATATTGGTACTAGTCGTATCGCCTTAAATATTTCTCATTCAGATAAAGACAACGCTATATTCCCGCATCAATGTAATGTTTGTGAAGCGAGATTCTTGTATCCGCAAACACTACAAAGACATCAGAAAGGACATCTACGTTAGTTTTCTGCTGTTGATGAATAAACAATAATAATTTAACTCTTTTTAGCGAAAGATGACCCTCGCAGACATGAATTCGAATGCTTTATCTGTCAAAAGGTATTCACTTGCAAGATAGCTCTCAAAGATCACAGAAATATTCATCTCAGTAAGTTGCCGAATGTTTATCATAAAAAATATTGGGTTTTTTCAGATGAGGATGAGGTTGATAGTGAAAAGAAACCGTTTAAATGTGAATTATGTGGTTTGACATTCGGATGTGTTAATAAAATTAGGCACCATATGGACACTCACACTGGTATGTATTCATCACATTCATTTTGAGAACAATCACTATGCTTCAGGTAATGAAAGGTTCAAATGTGATATCTGCGATATGACATTCCGTGATTCACATGGTATGAAGAAGCATATGGCCTTGAAGAAACACATTCGATTGGCTAAATTCGCAGAGAAGAAAAATAAAGCAGACAATCTATCAATGGAGTCGAATGAAATGGTTGGTTCAAAAATGTTATTTTCAAGCTCCTTCATTTTCTCATTCAGGAAAATCGGAATGAAGAACATGACAAAACAGATGATGAAGACGACACAGGTAAGAACAGACCATGCAACGATACAGCTGAAAACAAATTATTTATGTTAAGATGAAGAAGACGAGCTCAAACCTTTCAAATGTTCCCTTTGTCCTAAGAGATACAAGCGAAACGACCATCTAAAAACTCACATAAAATCTCACTCAAGTAAGTTTCTTTTTTTTTGCAAAATGAAACATCATTTGAAATTACAGATAACGAGAAGATCAGAAAGCCTTATAAGTGCGAAATATGTGAGAAGCGTTTTGCCCAATCCCCGCAACTCAAAATTCACGAAAAAACTCATTTGCGTCAGTAATACTTTTTGTTTTCAACAGCCTCACATTTTAGTGATTTACAATTTTCCATTATTACAGCAGCCGATGATCCTCGAAGAATCGCGAAAAAAGTAAAATGTGAAATTTGCGGAGAACTGTTCAAAGAGAGGTCAATCGTCGCGCACAAGAAGACTCATCTTCGTTAGTTTATTGTGAAGTGCTGAAAAACGCAATTGTTCGACATCAAATGTTGTCAGAAACGGTTCTTTTTCAATTTGAAAGCTCTTTTTGAAAACGATTAGAACGGTGCTCTTGCAATTTTCAGTGACTGATTTCATGTATTTTCAGCGGATGACGATCCTCGCAAGGGAAAAGTAGAGTGTGACGAATGCGGATTAATTTTGTACGGCAGTCGTCTGAAGAAGCACAAGGAAACGCATTTGGGTGAGTAACAACGTAATAGATGAGATTATTTTCAATTCCACGCGTAGCTGACCTTTGACGAACTGAGTTGAGAGAGGAGGGAGGAAGAGGCCGGGAGGAGGCTAGTGATCCACCTGCTCTCCTCTCCCCTACCTCTTCCCTTCCTCTCTCTCCCAGACAATCAATACGCTAACCAGCACATTGAGTTTGCTGGGCATTTGAAACGCACGATAGTAATAGAAATCATACAAGTTCGTTTTTTTTATCTTTTTTGAATTGTTTGATTCTCCTATTTACACATTTATGTATATTTAAAATTTGGTTACAGATGAAAAGGATCCAGTACAGGCAGAGATGAAACGACCATTCAAATGCGAATTTTGCGATGATGGATTCAGGAGTAAAATTTGCCTCGATCTTCACAAGAAGAACATTCACACAAATTGCAACGGTAATCTAACAAGAGTAAATAGATTTCACAGCATAATGAATTCTTTTTTCAGACGAGAACAAGAAAACGAAAGGGACGTACGAGTGTGATATATGCGGGCATTCGTTCCATAAAATGGAGAAACTTCAGCAGCACAAGAGAGGACATTCGGGTAAGCGATTAATTAATTTTAATTATTTAAAATATATATTAAAACGCTAATCTTTATTTGTAGTCGATGGAAATGCTGAGAAGATTGATGAGTCTCACATAAAGATCGAGCATGATGACTGAAGATTTTGCTACATCACTTTATTTTTTGTATTTTTCCCGAATTCATAAATTAATTATGTCTAAGTGCTTCCATAATATTCGTATTAATTGTTTATTAGTTTGCTGACACACTGATAAACGTATATATTTAAAGAAGGTGTCCCACGAATATCTGGCTAATTGAGTTCTCGATGTGAGATGGCGGGTCGTGGCTACACGATAACACTTTCGAAACTCCCATGTTTTCAATTTTCGTTTGAGCTGAGATATGAGCATTTGGCTGCGTGCCAAATGACCCTGAAAAGCAGGCAACGAGCGAGAGAGTATGCAAAATGAGGAGAGCTCGCTCTGTCTGACCTCACTTTGCATAATCTCTCGCGCGGTTCGTGGGACGCCTTCTTTAATATCATTTAAAAAAAAACAAATAAAAACGCTAAAGATGCAGAAACAATGATATTGGGTGTTTTGTACACTGTTTAATTGAGACCTCTTGGTCAAGAATTTTCCCATTGGACAGTGAGCGTTTTGCTAACAATATTTTCTGCAAATATTTCTGTTTTTTCTCGATACTATATATATATATATATATATATATATATATATATATAATATATATATATATATATATATATATATATATATATATACGTTTGTAATATGTATATATATATATATATATATATATATATATATATATATATATATATATATATATACATATTACAAACGAAGTCTACCGGCTACGGGTACAGCAACCGAATTATAGACTTTGAAGCGAGTACCATGGCTTCAAGAAAGCGTGATTGGAACTCAACGATTACACTGGAAGCAGCGTTCGCATTGTTTTAGATTATACCCGATGAATTTCAGTATATTTTAAATATTTTAGCTAATCTAACATTAACGATATTTTGTGGCAAAGAACTAAAACGTGATTCGTGAATTGTGACTCATCCGATAAGGCTGATAAAAGGAGACAAACGTTGCGAGAAAGAGACTACATCCCACTCAAATAAGACCATCCCACTCATTCACTCGTCTATTTCTTTTCCATTTATTTCCGCCCTTTTTGTTAGTCTCAAATATTTTAATCGATGAATCCATTCCAGCAATGTTGTTAGCTTCACTGATCTCACTTCTTTCGATCCCCAGTGTTCTTTCCCTATCGATTCTCTACAATCACAAGGTACGTGAACTTCAGCGGCAAGTGTCGGAATGGGTAATTTGACTGTGTATTACGCGTACTCTCTGGTCGGTCAGAGCGACGAGAGAACGTGTGAAATGGAGAGACGAATTCAGTAGAGTCGGAGTTTGTTGCGAGACTTCACCTGGCTCCGTCGACGAAATTGACACGCATGCGAGGGTGTTTTACCGTCGGGATGTTTGGCATTGGAGTTTGAGTGCGAAATGGACAAATCAAACAATTATTATACCTATGAGAATAACTAACTAATCTTGTAAGCTAAGTTATTGTAGCGTGGTCGTGAAACCCTCAACGTTGCTGCTGCAGCCTACTCGGACAATCCACTACGATGTCTCTCCTATACTTTTCCCAATTCGAACTACAAAATTCTTACGACCGTCGTGAGTTATTTTAAATTATATTTCGTGTTATATCGCTCATGAACGGGGATTTTTCTCTTCCATTAATTTAGTTCTTACACATTACGCAACACGAGCAATCTATTAAATCCCCCTATTTTTGCCAATGCAATTCCCTTGTTTGTTCTCCCATTGTGCTCGCACCGCCATTCCAAGCACATGGCTTCTCCCGCTAGTAGTGTATTCATCATTGGCTGCGTCGATTTTCTAGTGTTTTTTTTCAGAGAAGGGGAAGCGGGCAAAACATGCTTGTTGTTGTACCACTCACTGAATAGAGCGTGTTCGCCACTTTCCCAAGGACAGTCAGCGCGTTTTCTGAGGCGTAGAGTGCGCATGAAATTGACACATTTGATGCGGGAATTGGGAGCGGTGATCTCCCGTATTCTGCTCGTCACAACAGGGAATACTCTCTTCATTGCACACTTTCCTTAACGTAAGAGCCAGTGAAAGACATCGAACATCTAGGAAGTAGACCATCACAGTACACTTACACAGCACAACGCACGAACGTTCGAAAAACAGGCGGTGCCACGCAATTTTGCGTGTTCTTTCATTTGGTGAGAGCTCTAGAGAAGAGCTCGATAATTGATACCGCCGTCGCTTCATGTTTGCTCATTCTCTGCCCTCTCTGACCGATGAGAGAGCACGCGAAAAGAAGAGACGGAGTTATTATTTCTCTACTCTAGATCGCATAATGATGATTGTTTTCTCTGCAGGAAGTGCCATGTGACTCTCGTAATCACACTTGTGCAATGTTCGCTGCGATCTCAGTGGCGGACAAACGAATCGTCGTATCGTTTAGAGGAACGACAACGAGTGAGTTGAAAGATTGAAAGAAGATTGAAAAATGAGCGCAATACTGAACCTGACATGCCAAAGAAGAAATGAAGTCTCTAAAAAAAATGCATTGGCGATGTTCCGTTCCGCGCCAGTCACAAGCCAATTCAACATAGAGTATGTAATTCATGAACCGTGTTGTCCACACGTCGTCGGGGATTTCGTACTTGCAAAATCCGTATAGTAACGTAGTGTCACTCTGCCCGATCCATCTTTCCACAACTTTCGACATCCACGACGGGCACTGTAATGCACAATACGTAGATTATCTCATTGTCCAATCTTTGTTGATCATCAATATCGGTCAGAAAACACGAATTTGCCCTTTGACGACAGTGTTGTAGTGAGAACATTGTTTGTGTATCCTCCCTTCTTCCTCCTTTCCTTACCGTGATCCAATAACTCTCGAAAATAGCACACGATCCCTTGTGCGTTGTCGCTGTACTTTTCCGATACCACAACGTAGTTTGAAACAACAAAAGCGTTTTCGGAAATCTCGTTGCGCCTCATCAATCCTAGACGGGAAAATTCACCAATCTAAATGCTAATTCACAAGTACGTGCGGGATCTAATCGGCCCGCGAAAAATGACGAGGTTTTCTCGGAATTACCCTTGGCTAATTTTCATGTGTGGTAGAATCATTTAGATTTCCGCTTTGCTCGAAAATCACGGAAGTAAATTCGCATTAGGTGGGAAAATTCCCACCTCTGCCGATCAAACAACAAACACGTTTTCACGTGGAATCAGCGTCGATAGAAGCTATTCCGAGCCTGTGACACTTGCCGGGTTTAGACTTTGAAAAGTAACACAACTAGTTATTTCATTCCGCGTCGACGCACGTTAATAAACCGGTTCGTAACTAGTTACGAATGAAAATAACTAGTTGCGAGAGTCTTTCGTAACTAGTTACGAAAGAATGTCAAGTGACAATGCAAATTTTCCAAATGGAAATCTTATTCTACCAAAGTCCTCTCGCTAGTATCACCCCTGAATGAATTAGCTATCGAGGAAGATCGTGATGTTAATGATAAAGATGGTGATACTAATGATAAAGATGAAGATACTAGCGATAAAGGTGGTGGTACTAGTAAGGGAGATCGTGGTACTAGTGATGTAGATGGTGATAGTAGTGATAAAGATGGTGATACTACCTTGGTGGAATTAAATTTTTACTTGGATAATTAACATTGCCACGTGACATTCTTTCGTAACTAGTTACGAAATCTTTCATAACTAGTTACGAAACCGCTCTCGTAAAGTCAAAGAGTGAGGAATGAGAGATCAATAAAGTCTTTCGTAACTAGTTACATTGTTAATAAACTGTTATTTTTCAAAGTCTAGCCGGGTTCCCAGGCTGGTTCTCCTGTGAAGGCACAATTCTCATTCCTATTATCTTATCACAACTGTCTAAAAAATATAACAATGAGACCCATTTTCGATGTAGAATGCTGTCGAATCTCTGCGGTTATTTCTGGGTTTTGCCGGTCCCTCGATCACTGATAGACTAGAAAAATGCGTATTCTCTGCAGGAGGAAACAGGTGGAATATCGTGTATTCATAGTCGTCGCCTTTCCTCTTTTGGGTACACTTCGAAATGTCTCCCTTCTCCTGACTGATTGAAGAGCAGCAACCATCTGCTCCTCGTGTGCAAATGGCACTACGTAGTAGAGCTCGTGAAATGCAACCGTCGTCTCTTCATTTCACACACTCTTTCGTCACTCTGACCGGTGAGAGAGCACGTGAAATGAAGAGACGGCGACCCGTTTTTCGAACTCTACTACGTAGACGACGAAGAAGGAGGAGGAGTATGGAATCAGAGTTCGAAATACGGGCAATCGTCTCTCCATTCGCCACACTTTCTCACCTGTCAGAGAGGCGAGAGAGTGTGTGGAATGAAGAGACGATTACCTGTATTTCGAGCTCTATCTAGTAGGGGGAATCAGACACCGTAATCATCGTAGACAGACGAGACATGTTTACCGTAATCGATTATCGCTAAACAAAGATTGAAAGAACTACATCGTATTTTTCCAACTCCTCATCAAAATAAGCGCTCCTTCTGACAGTGATTTATGTCTTGAAACGAGCATTATGAGGGCATACAATTTTTCGAAATACGGGTAATCGTCCATTCATTTCGCACTCTCTCTCTCACCGGATAGAGTGACAAGAGAGTATGTGAAATGAAGAGACGGCGTCCCGAATTGCGCACTTTAGATAATGAGTAGATGGTTTCATAATTCTGTTCAGATGAGCAACTCGTCGTGGAAGGACTGGAATCACTGGAGAACGAGGTCGATTGGTACGGAGTTGGTCAAGTTAATCGATACTTCTACGAGGCAACGGAGATACTGTGGTGAGAAGTAGAGTTCGAAATACGGGTCACCGTCTCTTCATTTTGTACACTCTCTCGCCTCTCTGACCGATGAGAGAGTGTGAAAAGAAAGAGACGATTACCCGTATTTCAAACTCTAGTGGTGAGTTGCATGCAATGGAACACAAGATAATCTGCAAAAAATGGCATTGCACATGAATAGAATGTGGCAGCGCTGATTGCTTGCAAAATTGCATGGCAACTTGGAAACAGGAACGTGCACATGAATAATGTTGTCTGGAACTCCTGCAAATCCTTTGGGAATTCACAAATCCTTTTTACTTCCAATACGATAATCCCAGAACCACAAATAATGCCAAAAATGAATCACATCATTTCAAGTGCAGTGATAAAGTGTGTGCGAGGTTAAGAGACCATTTATTGCAAAGCCATCCCTACACTAATCATGCATCCACGGACACTCAAATACATTTATACTTTCAACAAAAAAAATTCGATATTCCGCTAATCGTCAATTCTCAGGAAGTATCTGGAACGGCACATCGATCAACCGTCCTCCTCTCATTTCCGTATAATGTTCACTGGCCATTCGCTGGGAGGAGCGATGGCCACACTTGCTGCCATGAAAACACACGTGAAGAAGCTGAGACCGAAGTATTTGGTAAGTTGACCTTTTAGTTTTATGAATTCGTCTCTTCGTTCCTGGTAGATAGTCTCTAATCATAAAAACACGTAGAATGAAGAGTCTTATTTTTCATCCTGATTATCTTTGACAAATTCGTCTCTTCATTCCTCATACCCTCTAATCGGTTTCATGTATAAAAAAGCACGTGGGATGAAGATATTTATATTCACTCTGACAGCCCTCGGTATGAATAGTTTTGTGTTCACTCATGGTCTTTGTTTAGTACAGAAGGCTCATCAAGGATAGTGCGGCTGATGCAATGATCACAACAAAAATGTTTTCTAGGTCTCACTACATTCAGAACCATCGTATCCTATTTAAGTGAACGAAAATATATGATTCGATTGGATATCCACTCCATGCGTGTTCTGAAAATGCACGGGTCTGTCTGGGAGAAATCAGAGTACCCTTTCTCACGAGGTGGCTTTTTATTATCTGTTTTTTCTTGTCTACGCTATTTTCTTCGACTCTTTCTGCTCGATGAGCGCCTTCCAAGTCAGCATGTGATCTATAGCCATATAAACATCACTAATATGTGCTTACTTTGTTAGTGTGAGTACGGTAATGTCCTCTATGGGAGCGGTCATCACTAGGGCACGTGCTGAGATGGGGAGGCATTCGCTGCCGAGAGGCTACGTGAGAAAAGAAGGACTGTTTGCGTCTGTCTGGGAGATCCCATAAGAGAGAAATACTACAGACTAGCAGACTATTTAAAGGAATAGCGTAGCTGTTGTTTTCCCCATTTCGTGCTATCTTGTGTAGGGTAAATAATCAATTGAAGCAAGCCCGAAAAAAAGTGAAGCTCAAGTAACAATAAACGTACTAGAGATGAATATTAGGGTAGATGGGAAGGTCCTCTCGAGAACTCTCGAGCCGTTGGCCTATCATGAATAAACTCCATTTCCAGATAGAGTTCGAAATACGGGGTAAACGTCTCTTCATTCGAGTTGCGAGAGAGTGTGCAAAATGAAGAGACGGTGAACCGTATTTCTAACTCAATTTCCAGATCTCCCTGTTCACGTACGGCGAACCTCGCGTGGGCAATCGTGTTTTCGCTCACAACGTGCAGGCGGCGATCACTGATGGATATCGAGTGGTCCATCGGGCGGATATGGTACCCCATCTACCCCCGTGCAAGTGAGATCATTAAATATCCTTACTTCTAAGCTATCCCCTTGAAAGCTACCTCGTTGCACATCTACCCCCTCCCTTGCAAGTGAGTTCACTTTCGCCTAATGAATCCACGCGTTGCGGGAACAGCACACGGTCATTCGAGGAATGCTCCTTTCCTACTCGTGTCTTTCCTATCAGCGATCTCCGAAACACTTCTCATTGTTCATATAAAAATAAAATCATAGGCACTGGGCGTTGAAATGGAATACTAGTGTTCACGTGCTCTTCATTTCCCTTGAGCTTAATCTCAGCGATCTCTGACGCTACTTCACCGTGCAGGACAGTTGCTGAAGATCCCGACCAGATCTCCCACGAGTCTAGGCCCCATAGACTCGTTGATTATGCAAGAGAATATGAATCAATCACACGTTTCCCTCGATCACTCATCTCAATCCGTCATCGGATTATTCTCCCACGTTGGGTGGGGAAACAACCCTCGTCGAACTCGCTGAACCCTCTCCGCGGGTGGTTCACTGCTCTGTTTAACTCGCGTGTCCGACATGTGTCATCAAACAGAGGAATACTCACACTGAACGGGATCTACGCACTTTGCGGAAAGCGCCGTCTCTTCAAATGCCTACTATCCCATCCCGATCACGAGTGAGAAACCGTGCGAATTGGTGAGACGACGATTCGGATTTCTCGCCCCACTTCTTTGCACGCTCGATCGTGCAAGTGATTAGTGCACTACGAATTCACACTATCTATCCGTCTCCACACTACAGAACGGCCGGCCTGATCCACCACAGATATCTCGTATCTCGCACACAATCTTCCCATATACATTGTCAGCACGCGTGCACACAGTTCGGGAGATCGGGCTGGGAGTTACTGGGGGTGGCATGAATGTCAGCCTCATGGACACTAAGTCGGTTGAGAGCATGATGTTGGCCTACAGGATGACAGCTAGGGTAAACATTTTGTGGACGGGATAGATGGTTCCCAAATCAAAAGCTAAATAAAATGCTATTTTTTGCAGAGACCTCGGGGCAGGTTGCGATCCAATGGACTTCCGAAGGCCGATCCATCACAGTGTTGAGATCTGGTATCCGGATGAGATGGGAACGACCACGGATTTCATCGTACCGCTGATTCTATTATATACTTATTCAAATTTTACGGCATCACACGATAATTAGACAAACTTTCCAATATATTTTTTTCTAAATTGCAGGCGTGCACTGACACTCTCGACTCGCCGCACTGTTCCAACTCGATCAGTCCTAAGTACAATTGGGAGGACCATCGATGGTAAGTCACACAGCTGTTCAATACGATCATTTCTCAAGCTCAGAAAACCCAAGAAAGCATTTCGAAACAAGGAGTGTATTAAATTTTTGAATGTCGGTGGTAGGTCACGGAAACAGATGACGTCATACCTGGAGAGTATGACAAATAGGATCACAGACAACTGTCGAAATAGGATGAGTTGTTAGCATGACAGGCTCTAGTTATTCCCTTCCGCCCACATGTGTGTTCATTTCATCGTGATTTCTATTTTGGGGGTATGGAATCATCATTCCACATCTGATTATTGCAGGTACTTCGGTGTGTACGTCTACTATCACGGTCAACGAGACTACTGTGAGGTTCCCTTCCCCGAGCGAGACGAGCAGGGTGTCAAGAAATCCGTCTCTCTCCTTTCTCTGCCTCTCACTGCGTACCTTACCACACTCATCAGATAAAGATGCTATTTGAGTCTGGGGACAGATGCTAACGAGACGATGCAAAAGTTGATCGTCACGAGTCGAGAAGAATGTCAGCATGTTTACTGTAGTAGGACAGAAAAGGTCTTCTCATTACGAAGGTGTATTCTTTGAATGACCGTGTGTGCTGTTCCCACAAGGCAGAGATCTATCAGTCTCGAAAGGGCGACTAGGGCAACCCGAGAACCATTATGATGTCGAGAAAAAAACAGAATCAACCCACTCAGTCGGATAGTACAGCATTAGTGAAAGAACTGCAGACATATAGCACAGCAATAATAAGAAACCTGAACATGTAACTATCTACATGCCCAATCCATCACAGTGTGGAGATATGGTATCTACCCGGATCAGATGGAAATGAGTCCCGACTTCATGGTGCTATCGATTCAATTATATCTAGTTATTCATTTAACCCCTTCAGTTACTCGATATGTCATCAGTGGGATACTGCAGTATCAACCACATGAATTCCTCCTGTGAGGTTCGTCACTTGGAATAGCAACTCGATGAGCAGGGTGGGGTAAACAAGTGCCATGCAAAGGAGGCAATCCGCTTGTCCTATTTCCCCCTTCCCGCTCCTCACCTGTCAATAATCCAATCTGTGTATGTGTGTGGGAGAGATGCCGCAAATGAGTGACGTCAACCTATGAACGAGATCTTCGCTCCTGTACGTATAGATCAAGATATTCTTACGTGATCTTTCCCGCTCGTCTAGTCTACTGTGAATGTCGTGAAGAATACAATCGGTAATCTTCACTAAGAAAGAAGAACACCCGCGTGCAATGAAAAGATCGCCAAGATATTTCGACACTATTTCTGGATTTAGCCCATGGGATTTCCACCTTCTCAGTAAGCTGCAGCTCGGAAGTCCCGATCCTTGCTTGTGGGGGAGGAGGGGATCAGGCTAAGGGGAATAACGGCACCCCTGTGTGGTGTGTTTCTGGCGGGATTATAGACGGATGTTGCGAAGTGGGAGTTTGTGCTTGTTCCGTGTTCTCTCTACCTATATCCCTCCGTTGATCTCTCCCCTCGTGTTATCTTGTATCCGAACACGAGTCTAGAGACTATGAATAATAACTGCAGTGCACAATAGACACGAGTTGATAACCACCCTTTCGACCCTACCCTCCTTGTTTATGCCGATGGATCAAAATCTGAAAACGATTCGCAATGTCGTATCTTCTTCATCTCTAGTTGCAGAATAAAGAGCTCTTGCAGATCATAAACACTGTAGAGAAAGGGAGATCGAATGGCGTGTAAACCACGTTGCTCGATGTTGTGATCAGTGTGATAAAGTGGGACTACGGAGCCGTATTCCCCGCCGAAATGGTCGTAGGCATGGTTAAATTGGAAGAAATTGTTATCTAGAAGCACTTTCGCTGTTTTGAACCGATCTAAATTCCGTATCCACTTCATCGCAGAGTAAGCTGCTCTTGCAGAGCGTAAACTCAAATATTAAAGTTCTCAAGAATGTGGGTTAATTTGCCGTCGACCCCTCTTCCACCGCTTCGGAGAACCCCTTCGTCGCATTGTCTGAGACTGTGTCTTTCTCTTCACGTGAAAGGGACGAGGAGAGAGATTCCCCCTCGTCTCTCATCAATCTCACGCAAGACACCGAGATGATTGCGAGACGAAATAGACTGTCCCGCTCTCTCCGAATCACACGCTCTCTCATCCTGTCTGACCAAGGAGAGATCATGGAGGACGAAGAGAGATAAGTGGTCGGTTGAATGCACGTACAGTCACACTTTGACCCTGTGACGACAGCGGAATGACCAACGAAAAATTCCGCAAAGGAAGTGATATGGAGGTGCTCTGCAAGTGTATGGTTCGAGATCTTCCTCGGCGAAGATCACAACAAAACATGGATACGTTATGGACCCAGGTACCACTAAGAAACCAAGAGTATATCTTGGTGCCAATTGGAACCACCTCTTGCACCATTATGCCAGTTACCGAATATCATACTTTACCTTGGCCTTAACTTCGTACCACTGGGCTACCTACATATCCAGTACCTCGCGGATGTGAACCATAATACATCTTGGCACCATACCATGTAAATGTAATGTAATGTCTACCATGTAAATCGAATCACCACTAATCCACATATCCAGTCCCTTGGTGCTACCAAGAAGCCTTGCGTACATAAACAATGGCACAAGTAAGGCACACGATGCACTGCATATCAACAGTAGAATCTTCTAGAAGAGTCAGAAGGTCGTGGCTGTTGATGAGCACTTCGCTGCTTCTCGTCGTCCTCTTCTGTACTCGTCCCAATGACGTTCCTTCGTTCGTACAGTGTTATTCTCTCAATCGGCCTCTTTTTCTCCTCTTCGAATGCCGCAAACACCCCCAGTCCTCCCTATCTTCCCTTCTCCTCCTTCTTCGGGTAAGACTGCACTCTGGTTTTCGTGCCTCCTCTTTGGCCATCATCATAGGAGGGAAGGCCACCTAACTCGAAGAGAACGAGGGGCAAACCACGAGTCGAGTACAGCATGAACCCATCATCAACCTATCCGATATAGCCCACAGCATTCTCCTCCTCCGACAGAGAAGGGGGACGCCTTTACCTATCTAATCGTTCACATTGCATAAATCGAGCTGCAATGCCGCTCTCTTGTCTGGTGAGAACAATGGGGGTCGGAACGCTGTGCATCCGATTCCCTCTCCAACCTTCCTCCCTTCCTCCCAGACAGACAAAGAGGTAGATGTCACTGTCGATTAAAGCAAGAGGGCCCGTCGATGCATATCGCCGTCTCAGTCTGGCACCAAATCTTAAACTGACAGGAGGAAAATAGCTGGGGTGGATACAGTAAACCCGCGGTCACGCTCTATGAGCAAGTGATCAAGAATCAGATGTGTGTCATCATCTCATGTACCCCGACCCGAAATCTTCACATCAATGGCACTTCACCCATCTTCCCCCGTGTCCCCATAACATCATTTCGAGGTAATAACATACTATTTATTATACGGCATTATCTCACAAGACATCGTTGCGGGCGAAGAATAGAGTGGAGAAACGGGGAAGGTATTGAGACCATCGGATGAAGGGAAGAAGTGGGGATACACGTCTCAATAGAGTTAGAAGGAGTCAAGGGACGATGATTACAATGGGTCAAGGAATACGGGAGAAGGTGCCATCGTTCAAACACAAGGACTAATCATTCGATCTACGGAGAATACTAGACGACGCAACTCGTAGGGATGAGATCAAGGGAGAGATGGAATGAGTTAAGAGTGAACCAGCTCAAAAGAGCAGAGGGGTCATGAAGTGAGAGGAGTGGTCCTTCAACGAATTGAGAGACAGAAGGGTGGCCAGGTCTTTGGTCAAAAGGGCATCCATGGATTTGGTCTGGGCCTGCTGCTGTTGCTGCAGGGCCAGAAGCATGGTCAGATCAGCGAGAGTTGGGGCTGCTGGTTGCGGGGCGGGGGCCGGTTGGTACATCATCTGGGGCTGCTGAGAGGAGGGGATCACGGGGGAGAATGAGGAGGTAGACGAGTGGGGAGAGGGAATCGATTCAATCTGGAGTGGCACAACTGAGGGCGATGAAGTAGTGGGAAGGACTGCTGCTGGAGGAGCAGCGACGGAGATCAGCGAGGGAGAGGTGGAGGGCTCTTCTGCAAGGAGAAAAGTTAGTTATTTATTGTTGGGATGGGGGTGCGATAGGCGGACTACGGTAGTCGACTTACTGCAATGGACGAGCGCATCGTTCTTCCTCTGCAGTTCCTCGATGATCATGGCCTGCTCGGTGACACGTTGATTAATGATGGAGATGTACTCAACGGCCCGTTTGAGGATGAGCGCACGAGAAGACTGAAAGATGATAAGATAAGGATACGGTAGATATTTTGGAAGACGATCAATCGCTAACTGACTACCGTACCTTCTCTCCCTCAAGCAGGGGAATGGCGTCCTTGAGCGACATAAAGTGATCCTTGATGTGATCCCTTCTTCGTCTCTCCAGCTCATTGTGATGGGCTCTTCTCTCATCATCAACTCCCGGAGATCCCTTGCGAGGAGTTGATGCCGAATCGTCCTGCAAGAGAGCCGGAGTTAGAACCGAGAGATATGTATAAGACCGAAAGATACCTAGCCTTAATACTTAAGACTAAGTATCTTCTTAATAGAATACTTACATCAGACAGATCCGAGTTGGAGTTGCGCTTGGCGAAGAGATGGCCGTCGAAGGTCTCGTTGGTACGCTTGCGACCACGGATGGCAGTGGTGGACTCAGGAGGAGGAGGAAGGATCATGGATGAGAGGGAAGATTGAAGGAGTACTGGGACCATGATGGAGTCTGAAGTGTAGATGGATGAAGACATTATGAAGACTGATTTATATCAGAGGAGCACGACAAGTTCGGAGGGGGCAACGGGCGACGAATGTGAATGGGAGAGCAGAAGAAGGAGGGGGAATAGGCTGGAGGGGCGGGGCAACAGGGGGGAAAGCCCCCCTTGCCAAACTCCGCCCCCTTTTCTACTCCCCGCCCTCCCATCGCATGAACAGAGCACGTTGAGTGCAGAAAGTGAAGAAATAGGGGAGGGTGGAAAATAGAGAAGAGGGGAAAGAGGCGAGAAAGATGGAACAGTCAAAATAGTGAGTGCAAGAGATGAAGAAGGGGAGGGGAAGAGACCAACACACCAAAACAACCCCGCCGCCTTCTGAAGGACACGAAAAAGCAAGAAACGCAAAGGTGAGGTGTACCCAGAACGAGGTGAAAGAAGTGGTGCTTCAACACTATCAGTTTTCCAAGTAGTCATACGACCGTACTGTTTACCACTATCTCTAGACTACGATATGCTGCAGTCCAGTGCATTATCGGTTCGATACCGAGAAGGTGGACGGGGGGAGATAAATCACAGTCCAATTGTGAGAGTGGTGCCTCGTAATAACAGGCTAGTGTGTACACGCGTGTGTGTCTAGACCGCAGGTAGCAATTACACCAGCAGAAGAAAAGCGATAGAAATCAAGAGCGCAGCGGAATCAAAGATGCGGATACTTGCCTATTTGTGGGTGAAACGTGCGCTTTCTCATGGAGGTACATTCGGGGCGAGGGAAGTGATTGGCTGATGCAATTGGTAAAAGGGCAGCGTATCAGACATTGAAAGGGGCAATTCGAGAGGAGACGGAATGGGCACACGGAGGAATATGGGGACTATCGTAGCTGAGCAACACTCGAAGATGATGAAACACACGGAGGAAAGAAGAGGAGGAGGAGTGGGAGGAGTGAAAGGACACCTTATATACGGGGGCAGCGGCGATGATCTCTAGTGTGCAACCACCCCGATCGCTCTCTGCAGTGCCAATGCCGGAGTGTTGTGATCCGTAGTAGGAACGTAGTCTGGAAGGGGGATCGGAAAGGGGACAGCGAGGAATGGGGGGGGGGGGGCAAGAGGGGGCAGAGTGTATTCCGGGCACCACCGGCCGGTCGAGAGAGGGGACAGAGTACAACTGTGAGAGAGCGGGAGGGGGAAGGGTAGAGGGGCGGAGAGAGAGCGGGAGGAGGAGGGGGGAGACACGTTGTCCCATTCACGTGAATTGCAGCGAGGAGAGAAGGGGGAATAGCATTGTGATAGGAGTGGTGACTCGTCCCCCTTCTGCTCCCTTTGCTCGATCTGGTTCTGTGTACGACAATAGCCCCCTACCACGTGTCTCTGGCGGTGTGCTGGTGTGTGATGCAATCGGGGGCTACTACTCGATTGACACGCGTGATGTCCCCGACAGACAATGAACACACGCGAGTTTGTAAGCATGCCCTTGCCTGTGGCTGATGGGATGGGATGAGATCTATGTTGTCAATCAAACCGCCCCGAAAGACCACCCTTTGAAGAAACTACTCAGGGTTTAGACAACCACCACCCTGGATGTGACGGGAACTGTTAAGGAGGGGCTATTATTCTGCAAGAAAGGGGCCAAAAAACAGGGCGACTGTTCACGTGCCGGACGCGAACCCACAGTCCTGTCGTCCTTTTCCGAGGAAAAGAGTGAGCTGAGGGACTGAGGGGCAGGCAGTAGTAAACACGTTGTGCCTCCCCTCACAGCAAAGGGGCGATGGACGGACGATGTACCCGGTCAAAACAACTCCCTCCCCTCAACTCCTATTCTAATCCACAAGAGGGAATTGAGCAAGAAGAGGCCAGAGTTCCACTACAACCACCCTCGCCTTATTAGGAGTAGAAGCCATAGGAGCGGATTCCGGGAGACGGATTAGAGGGTGGGAGATCAACTCCATTCCCTTCATGTGATTCCGCCTCGAGGGGAAAGGGGGCAAAGAGCGAAGTGATAAGCGAATCGTTCCCCTATCAATTACTATCTCCTCTCACTTGAAAGGGCAGGGAAACAGAGAGGGGAAATCACGCGTGAGCCACGCGACTGGGCAAGAGACACGTTGTGATTGTTGATTCCCAGCCGTGGTTTGTCCTATGGTGGGAACGAAGGCTTTATGGGGACCAGTGATCTACTGGCGCTAAGCAAGTGTGTGGACGTTTGATACGAGTGATCTGATTGGAGCAAAATATGGAATGATCAATCAGTGGTCTAGCGGCGTCGGTTATGTGATGCTATACGTTGCTTGAGTGATTCAATGGCGGCTCAGCATGCAGGGTCCACTTCCTAACTACGGATTTGAGAAGCTATCACCATGGTATGACGTGCGGGTACACTGACCTACTGACACTATCTATTCGACGGGAACAATATCAGCGACGCTTATGTGATGCTATGCGCCGCATGTGTGTTTCAATGGTCCAATATTTACCTAGCTCTGGGTGCTAAGGCGCTGGATTCAGGGTCCAATGGCATACACATTTCTCTACGGCTTCGAGGAGCTATCAACATGGCATGACGCGCGAGTACACTGACCTACCGGCCCTATCTATTCGACGGATGTATCATTCGTACAGGCACAACAGTCAACGCGCCCGTCATAAAAGCAGCGCGCTATTTCGCGATAGTGCGGAGGAGGCGGAGGAGAAATGGAAGAAAGGGGCGAAGCGACACGTGTAGAAATGTGCAGGAAACGACTCTCTAGTTAAATGGCCTAGCAACCCCAAGAGTAGTGCCCCCTCACTTACGGAAGGTCTTTGAGCCCGAGCGGATCTGACATCGATGTGAGAGCACTTTACTGCACGGCGATGGGAGCAGTGAACCTGATTTCCCTCCTCTTCCTAGAGTTGATGCACACTCGTGATTAGCTCTAACACGTGTGTCGATGTGTCCTCACTGATCGTTCTTTGACTGGTTGAGCACTCTTTCACTCGCTCTCCGCCTTTTCTGATGCAAGGAGGGCAGTGAAAGAAATCGCAGCGAGAAACGATTGCAATCACGTTGCGGACTTTGTATCCTTTCTTCTCATCTCTCTAGCGGGTTCTTTCCCCTCTCAGTGAGATGGGACGATGAATGATGGGACGGGCCATGCCGTTTCGTCAGAATGATCACTGATCGTGTCACTCTATCAGTTGAGAGCAGCACCCGGGGGAAACTCTACTCGGTGAGATAAGTCGCCGGAGATCCAATGTGCAAATTGCGCAAAGTGGGTGGATAATTCGGATCAGTGGGACAATTTAGTGTTTTAGGAAGGCGGATAAGATGATATCCCCTGAAGCCCCTTCCTTCATTCCTTTAATCGAGATATATTCTAGAGACGAGGGAGAGGCTAATCCCCACCCTCAATCGGAAGTCTTTCCTTCTGGCAATAGCACGTGGAAAAGGGAGAGGCTTCCTACTCTAATCCCTTAGATAATCAGATGATATTATCAGTCAATCAGTCTGATCTAATCACATACCCTCACCCTCCTGATTTCTGCTGATTAGTTCAGGGGAGATGTTTTCCCGTTAGGAAGGGCACGAGGGCACTCAAGGAGCGCCCACAGAAGAGGGTCAGGGATCTATCGGATGTGGTTAACGATCCTCAATCTCCTCAACCCTCAACCCCACGAGGGAGTGGCAATACTAAAGCATCAGCTCTGTGTCGCACGACAATTCACGAGGAGCGCATTGAGCTTCCACGGAAAATGTATCAACTCGCTGTTACCGATCCTCAGCCTCATCGACACGAGGAATGTCGGTAATACCGATGCGGAAGGTACCCTTCATACAAAAGTGCACTAGGGGGCACAGCGAGAGGTCAGACAAGAAGGGCAGCAAGGAGCGAATCTGTGGCCGTGACAAGGGGTTGTTTACCGCAATCAGCCTCTTGTGCTCCCATTCTAGCAGCTCCTCGCGGCGGGGCACTACGCTCATCTGCTTTCTCAACCGCCGCGACAAAACACAACAGAAAGTGCGGCCGCTCCCCTCCCTCCCTCTCTCTCCCTTGCCTCCCTCCATCCCTTCTCCGCTAAGCGTGGCCCCGCTTGTTTTGGCACGAGTTCCTACCGAGAACTGCGCCCTTGCTTCGAATAATAGCACTTTGATGACCGCAGAGACCACAACCCGACGTGTACCGAGAAGGGACGGGATGGAACATCAGGACGATCGGGGAATAGAATCCCCCTGAGAGCCGGGAGATGGAATGACCGGAGGACCGGAGTATAGGAAGGCAGGAGAGCCGGAGAATGGAATGTCCGGCATTCAGGAAGAAAGAATCCCTGGTGGCAGGGCAATGTGATACCTAGAGCGCCTTGGAATGACTCAACACTGCTGCCTCGGCACACAACCACACTTAATGTGTGTGGAAGCAGCGCCGTTCTAATGGATACCCTTGCCTTATACACACGCTCTTGTTGTCTCCATTTGCCATTCCATCTATCTACGATGGGCGTCTGAGGAGAGGGCACAATGAAAGGACTGCTGCCTAGACGTCGCCGTCCTTTTCCCTCTATCTCTCGCGACTGGTAAAACATGCCTTGCAGCGGCGGCGCAGACTGGGTGGAGGTTGTTGTTGAATGTCGTCTGCACCAGTGCAGTCGGATCTTTGAGTTAATGAACCAATACTACCGTCGAGGGTGGCGCGGATTCAGTGAACTGCGGCCATTGTTACCAGATTGGAGCTCTTGAAGGGATGGTCCTTAGATAACAGCTGAGAGGTCCCGGGAGAGATCAGTGCTCACAGGGCATGCACCAGCTTGGCCCTATATGATCGGATTCAGATGGCCGGGGGAGGCTACAAAAGTCCCACAGTCTCGATCTATTTACTGTGAGCGATGATCGTTCTCTAGGCGGAATTCATCGCATCATCGCTCATTTTTGTAGAATGAACAAATAGAATGTACTTTGGATGTAACACATGAAAAACTGGTGAGACACGCGACAAATGTGAGAAGGAATGTCATTATGGCCAAACAGTGGTATCATCATTCGGCGATTCACGGAGACTTGAGGGGGGAGGGGGTTAGGCATCACTCATCAGATTGCCTGGGACCTTCTCAGACATACGCTTGCTACTTTTTTGCCTAGCTCGTTGCTGGGTGGGAACGAGTGGCTCCAATCTAGGAGAGGGTTAAGGGGCCACTCATCGAGATTCCAAGAGGGGGAGGGGAATTATGTCGCTGATGTCGCAATGTGTGTGATGATGTATGCACAACGGTGTGTAATATGTGTTGTACGGTATAGGATGCTCCGTTATTCTAGCCATACCGGAACATTCCGGGGAGGCTAGTAGTGCAAAAAGATGAGACAAAATGATCCCATCATTAGGCAACACCTCAAACTTGGGTAACGACACCGAGTCAGATCACGAAATTCTCTGCTTCTCTCGTTTTTGTATGACATAAGCGAGCACGTGATTGTTCAGCACAGTTCTGCTACAAATGTGCCTAATCATTCCCTCGTAGAACGCCCTTCTAGTCTGTAGTCGACGATTACCATTCCACGAGCACGCGCCACACAACCACGTTTGCACAACACAAAAAGAGTCACTCACTTCGCCCACAAAAACTACAGGGCGAGTGGAAAGTACTCAGAATTCGGCCCCATTCTCCCTCGTACAGTGTAAATAAGTCACTCATCGATCAGTGGTCATTGTGTTTACTGCGTCCTCGCCATACGATAACTTTTCTCTCTCGTGCCTCGCATCACTCTACATCTGACACTGCCGCACTTACGGTGTGGGAATCTCGCTCGAAATGGTTCGTGCGTGAGATTGATTCGTTGTTCTACTAGCACCCCCTCTCGATGACTGTTCCCGTCCACTTACTCATCCTCTGCAGATGAATCTACACAACAAAGCCGGCCCCGAGTAGATACAGATTACACATGGTGGGTCATTTCGAAACTCGGAAGGATGAGTCGCGCTGTGTCTCGCACTGTCAACACTGAATCAGTCACACAGACACGCGTGTTTGTCCCTTCTCGGTCGTAGGAAAGGGAGTAAAGGGAGGCCACTGTTAAAGTACACAGTGTGCCTCATACGGTTATCGTACGCAGAATGGAACAGAAGTGTATGAATGCGTGACCTCAACTCTGTGGTGGAACTGTGAAAACAGGAAGAGACGAGGCGAGGTAAGAGGATCGAACTTTTGCCTCCGACTATTCTGGGAAGACTCGCGGACAAAGTAGAGTAGACGACGGCATGTGAGTATCATGAGGAGAGATGATCGAGGAAGAGGGGAAAAGGCTTGAGGTAGGTAAGTAGGGATGTACGAGTGAGCACGATGAATGAAGAGATCATTGAAGCTCCAGTTCAACTGATTAACTCGTGCGTATATAGGTCGATATACTAATGCACGTAAAGTGTCCATTTTTGACCGGACACGTGCCGTTTGACGAGCGTACAAAGGGGAGAAACTATTCACGTGCATTCGTTATCATTCCGGTTCGATGGTCCTTGCGGGCATGAATGCATCAACGCGCGCCGTGCTTCACTCTAGTAAAGCAACAGTCCGATGCTCTTTGTCCCCTTGATTTCTGCGACAAGCGTGCTTCGATCACAGAGCCGTTGGACGGGGAGAAACGCGTATCTTATCTTTCGAGGTTAAAGGATGCAGCTGCACTCTAGTGATACCGTCAATCTATCGAGTGATGGTTTCAGCGACAATGATCCTTCGATCGCTGATCGGGGGAAGCCGTCAAGGTCGAAAGATGCAATCCCCCAATCCTTTCCTTGCGGCCACATGGCATCATCATGACACTCGCATTCTTGCACAAATTCCTGTCCCCGAAAGAGTCGCACTCCGCGAGTGCTGATAAGGAATGCGTAGCACGTTTGTTCCAGCGGCCTTTTTCACGATACAATAGACTAGAGACCATAACATTGAGCGGCCAAACTACCGAAAGTGCATTGTATCTCGATAACTCATCCGGCAATGAGGGGGCATCGGTTGTTTTCGCCTCTCTCTCTGCATTGAGTAACCCTCCTCACTCTCGGGCGGGGTTCATGGGGAACCCACACTGACCTCTCTCTGCACAAATAGGCGGCTGTTTATCATAGTTCGTCGTCGGGCATTTCCCCTATTGTTTTGCGATTCTTCGCCGAAAAAAAAGAGAGCGGGAGCGAGATGCTCAGAGTCCGAATTGTGCCAGTTGTGCACGCACTTGGGCCATGTTTTTCCTCCACGAATGGCCGGGCAAGACGTGACTCTCCTTGTTTTGCGTGCTCTTGCGCCTCTCTGGCCGACGAGAGAGTGTGCGAAATGAAGAGAGCGGCTTCTGGGAATGCTACCCGAATGACGAACCGAAGCAGTCGATCAACAGAGAAGGCAAGAACGGAACGCACAGCAGGAAAGAGGTCTATCAAACACGCGAATCGAGGCAAAACACGAGTGGAGTCCACGCTATGCACCCAATTGTGGCGCACGAAGAGGGACAGGGTTCGTATGGTTAAGAATTTTTGAACATTCCACGAAATAAAACTAGGGATGATAAAAAGAAAAAAAAGTTCAAAACTGTAAATAGAATGAAACATTTATTGGGCAGAGATTTTTTTACAGATAGATGGATGGGTGGAGTCCAGGCCTTGGGGACTTCATGGCATGCAAACTGTGTCAAAACACACGGAAATCACGCAACAAACGAAACAGGAAAAAACAAGCCAATAACAACATTGCGAAAGATGTTGCATAGCCAATGATTGTTGACGCTGTCCGCATTCTCTTCGGCAGAGGGATCAGTTGTATCATCCTCTATATCAGAGCTCTTCGCTCGACCAATTCTCGCCGAATTTTTGCAGTTTTGCAGACACATAAGAATGAATCGGATGAAACGTTTCGAATGAATTGATGTAAAGTTCAGTTATCGATTTGAAATCGATTATCGAATGATTTTGAAGAGAAAAAACACGGATTCACGAGTACTTCTGTTGTTCAAGAATAGAACCGCAAAATCAAAGACTATGCACCCAGATTGAGCAGAAAGGACTGCATCACGCACAAGAAAGGTCGATCTGTGATATCGCAGTATTATAACCAGTGAGAGAACACGTATAATGAAGAGACCATTACTCGTGTTTTGCGCTCTACACTGTAGAATATTCTCGGAAAGCCCTATAGAATCACCGTACGCACTCTTTCCTTGTCTACCGTACTCCCCACTCGTCCAATGACTGTCCCCTCCCCCCATATTCATGTTTTGATCACCTTTGCACGCGCGGGCTGAGGAGGAGAAAACGGTCTCCCCTCGAGACTAGAAATGACTTGACTCTACGCATTTTGCGTGCTCTCTTACCGGTCGGGGTAACGAGAGAGTGTGCGAAATGAAGAGTCTACTCTAGACATGATGCTCTGTTTTGGTCGGTGTCGACCTACTGGAAGGACGGGGAAGTCAGACTAAAGGAAGTACGAATGCCATTCACAGACTGAAATTGTTTACCAGACGGGCAAAATCACATCATTAGTGATGAGTTGGTGTTGTTTTGCGTGAATCTTCAGTGCAGTCCCATACAGTTATCGATGTGGGGATTGATATATCATTCACATTGATATATCATTTGCTAAACATCACCAGAGGTATTGGAAAAATTGAGTTCACAAGCAATGCAATCTTACCATGAATTACGGTACTGTACTATACTGATTTTACTGTACTAGCGTCACTCAGCCACAAGATATCTCATTGGGACCTCAAGGGATCGTTTGAGCACACTTTTGATCAATATATTGTGTCAAATTGGCTATCTATGTTATGTCCTCTATTTTGTAAATTTTTTTTACAGTATCGTGTGTTTCAAATGCTCAGCAAACTCAATGTGCTGGTTAGCGTATTGATTGTCTGGGAAAGAGAGGAAGGAAAGAGGTAAGGCGGAGGAGAGCAGGTAGATCACTAGCCTCCTCCCGGCCTTTTCCTAACTCCGCCCATCGAACGGTAGTCAAAGGTCAACTACGAGTGGAACGGAAAATAATTTCACGATATTGAAAAGAAATAAAGGCTTCACATCAGAGTCCTGATTACCATGGTTTAAGCGAGATACAGTAACAACGACGTCAGTGCTCTAAAATTGGTTGTTTATTGCTCACAAATTGGTCTACGTGATCTATCGTATTGTGCAAGAGTTCTTCTTCGGCGGACGTACAACGAGGAAAAAGCACGATTTACTATTAAGTGGGCGCACGGAGAAAAACAGAACAACAGTGTATGTGAGGGTGCACAGGGGGAAGACTCAGTTGCGAATTCGCACGTATTGGGGACTCTCCCTTCCCCTCCCCCAGCTATGTCCTTCCCTACCGCACGTTCACTGTGTGAAGAGAAAGGGGGGGGGACGGACGAGGAATCAAGGATCGCAGCGGGAATGCGCTAATAACAGCGTACTCTGGTCCGAGATGGCATAAGCGGTTCCTAGGAGATGTGCTTGATTTGGGAGCTCGGTCCAAGGTGGGAATACATATTCACATACTGATGTTATCATTGTGGTGCTAGACAAATTCCAAGAAAACAACGTCGCTAGACGGTCGTAATTCATCCAAACTGTCGCAGACTCGACGCATGTTGTGAAAAGAACGCCGATAACGAGTCAGCTAGGATAACTATGATAAAAGACACGCGCAAAGGACAGAGAGCCAGCAATAGAACAGTGATACCAACGGTCCCTAATGGTTCATACATCGAGGAAATACGTCAGATAGGCTAATCTCATTTGTTCTATGGAGAACTTGATTACAAACCATTCTGAGCGGTGAGAGAGTGCGTGAAATGAAGAGTTGACGTTTCGCACTCTCATTTGTTCTATGAGGAACGTGTGTTTTCTGCACGCGTGCGATTTCTGATGTCTTCTAGGCCTCGTTAAGATCTCTCTCTCTTTCTCAACAATAGAGTGTGTACTATTACTGGACCCATTCATTGAGAAGGGAGTATTCTGTGTCAACTAGAGTTCGCTATACGGATGGTTGTCTCTTCATTTCACGTGCTCTCTCATCGAGTAGAGTGGAGAGGGAGTGTGTACTTATTCACTATAAGAATACCACGCGAGTATTCTGAGCCCACTCTCGTCGTATTCTCTACGACGTGATTTCTGTGGCATTTGAACCTCGGTCAACGACCAAAATTGTTGTTCGAAACCAATTCCGGAATTTATAAGAATCCAAGAAAATGCTGTGCTCTGGTGCTACACTACCTTGTTTCTTGGAAGATGCGAAAGGGTGAAAGAAGAGCGCGCGAAACAACAAGGGAACAGTCACGACGGCAGTCCCATGGGGAGATTAGATAGATACGTGCGGCGAGTCATTCGAGGAAGAGAGATGGTCTCGTCTGGGAGGGGGACAATCGTCTGACTCTCTCATTTCGCAATGCTCTCTAATCGGTCAGAGAAGCGAGAGATATTGGGAACGTGAGAGAGTCAGATCATTCCTCAAAGATGTACATTCCGAGGCGTTCTTACACATGAATGTGCGCGAAACATGGTCAACAAATCGAAAGACATGTTTTTGCATGTTTGTAAAGGCAGGTGATATTCAGAGTTGTGCAGTCTTTGGACTGACGATAAAGCAAAGAACAACCATGAGCTATTGTGGAGAAGAGACTTGTGGAGAGACCTTACGTGAGCGGCTAACTTAGTCAAAATTATTCTCAGAGCCGCTGTGAGAGCTTGAGAACTGCACGAATCTCATGAGAAATCTGCTAGCTTTTACCTTTCAGGCGCTATTCCTGGGAGGGATTGCACAGAAAACTAATTCTGTAGAACGTAGAACGTAGTATAAAATTTTCAACAGAACGTGTGTTGATGTAGTATCGAAAGAGGCACCTCACACTTAGTCGTCAAATTATCGATGTGGTCTGCCAAGAGGATCTTTCGTGCTATTTCGTCGCTCTCACGAGTGAGATATGAAGAAACGCATTCTACAGTCTTTGCAAGGATATCCCGGAAATTATTCCCGCTTTGATGCTCGGGAGGTCATAGATTGGATATGCACACGTGTCCCTACATACATACTACTCGTTACTCGGGAGTAAACGTGATTATATGTCCCATCTCCTTCTTTCCTCTCTCGACGAGTAGCAAATGAGGTGAATTAGTAATTAGACGACGTGTGCGCACGTGGAAAGAAGAAGAGAGAGGGAATACACTGTGCATGAATTAGATGCAAGGGAAGGGAGGGGGAAGCAACTATTGCAGAAGTAGTCGACCGAACACTACCTAGAGGGTCTCACTTCCTCGAATTTCGCTGGCTTTTGGAAAAGTTGAAAAAAAACACATAAAAACTAAGATGATGATATTTGACTGCACTGGTTGATGACATTTTTATTGAATAATAAAGTCCGAAGTCCGTCGAGGGCGAAATGTGATGAATATTCTGTTTGGGCACCTGGAAACGTTGTTAGTTTCTGGAAAGGCCGCAGTTTACTTTCTCTAGAATCTCAAAGTGAAAACCAATGCCCTTTCAGTAGACTGATCAATGTTTCATCACGAGAAGGAAGAAAAAAGAGCTCGATAGGAGGCCGTCTAATGTTTCATTTCTCGTAAGATTTCGCTCCCTCGGGAGAGCAACATAATCCCGTCCCATGACCTGATAATAAGTATATTGTCAATTAGAGAGTGCTTTCGCGAGGGTGGAAGATGATGATCTGATACGGAGAACACAATTCGAAGAATAATAATCAGCCGTCTGATGACTAGGAAGAGAAAAACAAGTTTTGATGTTTCTGAAGGAGATTGAGGGACTTACGAAACTTTTCTGCTGATCTTTGCGCTAATATTCCTTCTTATTGGATTTGTAATCCTGATGCGTCATGAATGTGGGATAGACCTTTGCGATATTTCTCAAGCCTTTACCCGGAATAAAAAACGCAATCTCTGAGCACAAAGGGTGAATCATTCGACGTCTATAAACGGGCGAGGCCTTTGGCAAAAAACATCGAATGGGAAAATTACACGCTACGAAACACGTCTAGAAACGTCATCTAAATCTACAATCTCCTAAATTCTGGGCACAATCATTGAGGCGGTGCAGTGAATTCGATGAGTGGCCAGATGATCAGCACGTGTAGGACCGATGTTGACAATGAAGATGGGAAGGTTCTGGAAAGAGATCAAAGATCAATGTTTTATGCTGTCTAGATCGAGGACCAAACACTGAGTTGAAACATTGATAGTTTCTGGAATACATTTCTCATTTCTAGAGAATAATAATAGAGAATAAAGAAACGAAGAAAAAGTATACCCTGAGCGATGCGTGATGCACGAATCGATAGCCGGACATGACGGACAGTGAGGAGCCCAACACGAGAACTCCGTCTGATTCTTCCACCTGAACGAGCTACATCATTTTACATTCATTGCCGTTTGATACTTTCCAGTAATTTCTTTATATTTTTCTCCAAAAACATTATACCGTGAAGAAAAACAGTGTGAACATATTGAAAATTATTATAATTTAAGTAATTTATGAATAACCTTCTCATAGCCGCACCGGGCCCTATCTGTGTATATACCACCAGGCGTGTTTGTCTCATGACAACTGTACAATCGCCTTGACTGTGGATGCAACTTTACCTTTTCATAGCACAGATCGACGTCGCCCCTGGGGACATTATCACCGAAGAAGACGACGTCTGTCTTGAGAACACCAGAGCACTCCGGGCAGTCCGCCAATCTGCAGATTAGAGCTCTAGAAAAGATACCACCGTCTCTTCATTTTGCACACTCTCTCTCCAGCTCGGTCGATGAGAGAGTGTGTGAAATGAAGAGACGATGGTAAGATTTCTCGAGCTCTACTGGATACTGGAGATTATCATATTTAATCGGATGAGGTCTCTCGCTGTTTCAAACTGGCGATAGAGCAGTGTGAAAACCTTGATTTAGATTCTATCGATCTAAGTAGTATAAATGTAACGGTAGTTTTGTTTTTGCAACACATGTGTGAAGTTATTTTCCTAAGATCGAATAGGTATCAAAATGGTAAGACATCTTCATGGTTTTATTGAGCGGGAAAACGCTGATCAAAAAAGGGATGAGTGCGACTGACTTGAATGTCTTCTCCGCTCCGTCCTCAATGGTCACATCCCCGTCCGGATTCAACTCCCCAGGGGATTCCATCGACGTCCAAAGAGGATTCAGAGAGGAGAGGAGCGACTGGAGATCTTCCCTGAAAGAAATAATAGTCTTTGGACGGTCAAAACACCAACCAAATATGATACGCCCTTCTCCGATTTGATCTCATCGACGTTTCCACGATCACTAATCATTCAAATTTCCTGTACTGTAACTGCAACGGAATAAATAAATAGCGAATGATGATTTAGAGACGCTCCAAATTTTGCGTATTTATGCAGAGAAATTTGTTCGTATTTTAAATCAAATCATATCCTGACCTGCTCATGGTATAATCGCACTCCATGCACTTCACTCGATGGCCGCATCCGTGCAGTTCCGTCTGCTGATTCGACCCGGCTCTGGAATTTTCCGGCTCTCAGCAATACCGTATCCGTAACTCCTCTGAACCCTCCGAATGATCGTGAACTATGCCGTTTCCGTATTTGCCCAGCGTCTTTTATCAGGTGAAAATAATATGATTTAACTGATTTTTCAACGAAAAGAGAAAAGTTGTGCAATCCCACGCTTCTCAAGTCTGTATGGTTCGAATCGCAACTCGGATAGACTCTAGTAAGAAGAAGGGCGAAATTCGGGAAAAAGTGTTCACTTTGTGTGCAGTCCATCCACGTTTTGTGTGACCAGCCAGTGAAATCTGAAAGGGGACGGATTTTAAAAAAACTCTCATAAATCCGATTAGATCAATCAGGGACCTGGAACTTGTTCGACCCTTTTTTTGCCAATTCCCAGTTGAAAGTCATTGCACGAGGGGTCGTGTTTATGAGGGGATAATGTATAGCTTACGCGGCGAGACAAGAGGAAAGTATAGAAGGAACCTGTCCGATCTTTCCCATTTGGCGATCGTTCGATGAGTTTCGTTCGGTTGAGCATCGCGAAATCGAGGCCACGCAAGGAAGTTACGGGCCCAGAATCTGAGAAATAATGATTGAAGACTGTTTGCGAAAATCATTCAGTAAACGTTGATTATTTCATACGATAACGTAATTGATTATGAGGATAATGAGGAATCATCCATGTCTCAATCATGACAGAAGGTTGATGCGAAGGGATTTCAGTAGTGCCCATATGGAACCCACATCCCTACATAATGATAGAACTAGCAAATAAAGCCACAATGTGCTACACTACACAGAGAACCATCGTCGACACTTCAAAGTACACATTTACAATCACAAAAGCCAATCGCAAATCATCCCTAGGAGATCACAGTAATTGATTGACATTTGTTTGCGGAAATCGTTCAGCTAATGTCTTATCTTTGAAGAGGACCATTCCATACGATAATGAAATCACTCATTGGTCTGATTACGATTGAATGCAGTGAATGATGAGATGAAGAAACGCCGATGAATCTTCTAATCCCATCAAATTATACGAATATTTGTGAAATTAACCGTTGTCTGGTGTGCTCGCTGCTCATGAATTCCTGATGCGTAACGGGTCGATGATTTGTCCTCGCGTATTGGCCGACCCCAGCCGATCGATAGTCAGGAATACCTGCAATTTGAGATGTTTAAAATAGTCACAGGCCTAGCAGTGGGCTCCCGGAGGACTTCGTGAGCCTAGTGTAAGGGAGTGACCTTTATCTTTTACCGTTTAGCGTTGTTTAGCCAATTCTAATGCATGGTTTTACTTTCATTTGACATTGCTATCTTCAGCGATGCGCATTCATTCAGATAACTTTAAAAATATTGATTTTGACGAATACATTTTTAGGTATTGAAGTGAAAAATACAAATAAATTACCCGATTCCGTGGAAATACCCGCTCCAGTCATGAGAAACAGTCGGTCGACACTGCCCAATTCCCTAATGAACTGCCGAATTTCCTTCTCGGCGGGTCGAGTGAAGGAGGGAACGAAACGAGACGCAGTCGAGGACATTTCGACGTATGGATTTCGAAAATTAGTTAAATATTAATGTTGTTCAACAAAAAATATAGAAATGGCAAGAAAAAATGCACGAACCACAAACTGGGCGTCAAACTGTTGCTTACAGTAGGCGAGAGCGCGGCGACGGGGCAGATTCGTGATTTATAGAGACGATACGACCGCCGGGATGGGAGGAATGAGGAGGAAATGAGGGATGGAAATTTCGATAAAATTAGAATTCAAAAATAATCAGCATATTGAACAGTCCGAGTGTAGAGATAGTGCGTGAAATGAAGAGACGTTTGGTCGTATGAGAAATTAGGATAATTTGTAACATACTCGATGAGAGCTAAAACAATTATTCCCATTGTTTGATGTTGTTAGTAATTAGCATCCATGAAAAAATCATCCCGATGATCTCATACGTCCTAGATTCTGCCGTATTTCGAACGCTAATGAAAATGCGGACGACATTCAAGTGAAAGATCGCCAGACAGATGTCACATTGCGCGAATCAATTCATGATTCATTCCACTCATTTGACTGAGCATTTTCCCCTTCGATCGAAAAGCTGAAGTATGATCTCACTCTCACTTTCCCTTACTCTCTCGCTTTTCTGATCGACGAGAGATCATTGTGAAATGAGAGAGGATTGTTCGAAAAGCCGCTTGATCGTTGTGTGCCAATCATTGGCTGTCCTTGTGCGAGAGAGATATTTTTATGCGTCCTCCCCCCACTCTCAAAGTCAGATAATCTCCTCACATTCAACTCATTACTCACTAACTGCTTGCCCAGATGATAAAAAGGTCTGCCATCAATCTCCTTCTCCTAAGATTCAAGATCATACGTGACTTCAAGATTAGCTTGATCTTCTATCCGAATACTCCACGTACCTCGAATAGAAACAGAACGAATTATATATTCCGGATTTTTACCAAAATATTCTGCAGGATAAAAATGCAATCCGTCTACCATTCTTCTCAAAATTCGTTCATGCATTGAAGATTCGCTGCTTTTTCTTCTTGCCTATTCGAATAAAGGGGCAGATTCCATCATCATTGACTACTCTCTTGTAGAGGAAGAAGAGGGAGATGGGAAGGGGAACCTTATCTAAGGTCCGTCCGAAGTACGGTTGAGTCGAGAGAGAGAATGGGCATTGAAGAGATGGACAGACAAGGAAAGGATTGGTATTCTTATCAACGTTTTCGAGAGAAGAGAGGACTCCTCTGACCCGTCCATTCTCATCGACTCGTTGGATCTGATTCCTTCATTTTCCATGATCTCTCACTCGCTTCTTTTTCCCCTAGTTCAAGTTCTCAATCGAAGTCAGGTGTTATTCTGTGATTGCTTCTCAGATCAATCTTAGCTCATCCCTCCATTTCCCATCTTCCCTTCGTACTTGATAGCTGCTGTGATCGTGCGAGTTGTGCTCTTACTTTGTTTATGTGTTAGTCTGCTTGGTCGCGAGAGGGGGGGGGGGCTAGGGGGAAAGGAACTCACGGTAAGAGAAGGAGGGCGGGGAGAGGGGGAAGAGGAGGACGGGAGGAGGGGCAGAGGGGGGACACCACATGTCATTTCGACGATCTGTCGACTGCGACAATAGTACGAAAAGAGAGACGCGCTGGGCCGGCAATGATCCAACCTCTGAGCTTCTCCTTCAAATTACAGGATGATGGGAAGGGCAAAGGTTCGTTTTGTGTTTGGGAATAAGGAACGAGTAGGTTGTAGCGTTATTGTTCTCATTTTTGTGTGCTTTTCCACTGCCAGGTCACTGAAAAACTGGAACAACTTGTTCAATTGCTAGCAATAAGTGACAATGAGCGCGAAAGGCCCAGCCTCTGGCTAGGTATTCACGATAGGCATTCTCGCCACTAATCCTCACAGTAATCTCCCTTCAGTTTTCCTTCATCAGATTTTGTTGTTCGGAAGGATGTTAAGGTGGAAGAAAAATATTATCATTTTTAGTCAAGTTATCATCACTTTTTGTGGTGATTTTGATATTGACAGTGATAGTGAAAAATCGGATAGTGCAATTGAATTGAAGAAGTTCACGGCGGATGTGTGATAGGGGTGAATCATTGTTGTAGTACATTAGAGGTAGAGGACAGGACGTCTCTTCATTACACACACTCTCTCGCCACTCTAACTGATGAGAGAGTGTATAGATTGAAGAGATTGTCAGTATTTCGAGCACTAATTAATGACATCGAACTCGAACGATATCACATCATCCCACACTTTATGTAGAGGTACAAAACGGAACCTCACCGGTTAGTAACCGAAAAAAATGAAAAGTTAGATGAGAAACGATAATGTTAGCGATAGATTACACTCAAGATGAACGAGTTTTGGTAAGTTACGAAAACCGAATCAGAGATTGATTTCTCCTACCCCATTTTTAATTTCTCGCAATTCTGATCGGCTAAAGAGTGAAATGAAGAGACATCGATTCGATTATTGATGTTCTGTGAATGGACCTCTCTATCGATTACTCAATCGAGTGATTAGAAGAGTGAAGGGCGCAAAAGCGATAAACTGATAAAGTGGAGGGAATGGACGGTCACTGTATATTAGCCCTTCAATTTATTTCAAGCACTCCTCATTTCTCTCTGACCGGTGATCGAACATGAGAAGTGAGGAGTGTATTAACTTTTTGAACACTTTACACCGGATATTCTTTGCTTCCTGTTTTGATGTCGGATTTCTGGTGCGATTCTCGAAAGCATGGCTTTTCCAGTAGAAATCGTCTCGTCATTTCACACATTGTCCCTCGCCTCTCTGACCGGTGAGAGAGCATGCGAAATGAAGAGACGATAACCCGTATTTCAAACTCTCTTTTCCAGGAGAGAGAATGCTCTTTCGAGCAGGGTTGCTGTCTTTGGGGGAGATTATTGGACGAAGACCTCTCCTCTTCGCCATTCCTTCCGCTGTTCTGGCAATTACGGCCATTGTCGCCTTCGTATTTGCACCGTGAGTTGAAAGCTAGGAAAATTTACTGATCTCTCATTTCGCAATGCTCTCTCCATTTCTCTGACCGGCGAGAGACCTTTGCGAAATGAGAGATCTTGAAAAGGTTTTCCGGGCTTTCTGACCGAGAAACATTGTGAAACGAGAAATTGAAAAATTATCACGTGTTGATCAAGTGTTCACTGTGATTGTTCATGATCTTTTGCCAACGAAAAAGAAGAAGATTGCCATCTCCTTAAGCGCTTCGTTAAGAATTTTTCAATTTTTTCATTCTAACAGCCTTTTTATTGAGGCCCCAAATCGATAGTGAAACTTGTGCTCACCTGACTCTGAAAAGTGCAGAAAAAGAGATGGCTCTTGAAATATCTTTGCAAGCCAGTGCCAGGACAGATGTTTAGCCACTGACTCTCGGGGACATAGTTCACTTTACACTCAATCGGGTTGACATTGGATCCTCTCGGCAATGATTCATACGTGCTGTTTTTTTCGAAACTTTGTTGTTGACCTATGTACTCTATTTTCAGCCGAAATGTAATACTGAATATGGAGGACGGATTCTCGAGTAAATATGCGGAATCACACAGAGCCACATCATTGCAAGTCTCCTTCTTTGCTGGAGAGGTACGAATGGGAATTAGAGTTGCACGTTTGGGATCGGCAATACCGAATACTCTTCCTCTGCTGTCTCTCACTTTCGCGCGCTATTTCTCATCTCTAAACGCTGAATGAAGGGTCGGGAATACCGAAACCGACCCTGTAACCTTACAGCGAATTGATTGTGAAGCGCAGAAATGATAGATGCGCTTTCAAAAATAGATGCTGTAACCGGTTCGGAACGATTGCGTGTGATGCCTTTTTGCACTTGCTCTGTCAGTGAAATAGGAAGGGCGATGTTTCCTTTCTTCCTTCCCTAACTTCCCCTTCTCTTCTAACTTCTATGGTTCGAATACAAAGAACAACGGAATGGACCAGATGGCTGGCGGAAAGAGGGAAATTTTGGTGTGTCGTAACATACGCGACTCTGACAGAGAGAACAAAGACCCATTCGCTCCGTGTCTCATACCATCTTTCGAAAGGAGTAAGGGAGAAGGAGGCAAAGTGCTCTAGTATCTTTTTCCAAAGGGAAGACGTACAGAATTTACAGAATCTTTCAAAGTTTGCGAATTTGCAATTTGTTTCATGGAAGTTCCACACACGAGTAATCGTCTCCTCATTTCACATACTCTGTCGCTACTCTTACCAGGGACAGAGCAGGAAAAAAATGAAGAAACAATTACCGGGCAAAAGCGGGGGTCAGAGATAGGGGAATTGCTCAAACACAACCGGCGGGATAGTTGTTGTTGATGCCATTGTGATCGGATTAGCGTGTGTCCTTCTTGCCCTTGTGCTATTATTGCTTCTCTCCATGAGGTCACTCGCTCTTTCAATCTCTTTCTTTTACTTTTTCTTTATCAATCAATCGGGGACCGCTCTCTCCTTCCCCTCACTTTCTGATTTTCTAAGCACCAAAAACGGATTGGTACCGAGACAGAAAGGAGGGAGATATGGGGGTTATCACTAGAAGGGAAGAGGGGAAGGCACGCAAAATCACCTCATTCTGGACCTCAGAGATCATTTTATGACCGAGAGAGTCGATGGAGGAGAGGGGATAATGGGCATTCCTGGGGGTCGGTGCCAGACTGCGTCATTTAGTGAAAAATCCCGTTTTGTAAATTATTAATCTACTGATATTCACGATTCGAGCGAATGATCTGATTTCGGTATCGAAACGCCTCGTTTCAGAAAGTCGGTAATACCGAATGGAGTTGATTCCGATATATTCACCCCTAATCCACGATTGTATTTGTGCTGCCTTGAATTCGCCCCTCGTGGCATTATAATCAGTTGAGTGATCTCTCACTTAGTACTATCTTATACACACATGCGATTGTTTACTGCGCGCGCTCTCTCAAAGTTCGGTTCATAGTTATTGAGAATGATAAGGGGGAGCGAAGTGATGGGAGTAGAACTAACGCTAGCGAAAAGAGATCGAGAGAATTCGCTCAGATTATGGAGGCTTAGTGGTGTATTCGGTGTAGTCGCCTGGAGACGATACGGCGATGATAAGATGATAGGAAGGGTGAATGGACATCAAAACAATCCGGAACGAGAGTAGGAATTATACTAATAAAAATTATACTAAATAAATGTGAAAGTTAATACATCAAGGAGGAAATCACTGATAATGTATTAATTATGAAAGAAGTATGGAATTTCAGGGAGCGTCCGGCAGGCCATGGTACATGGGACTCTTCGCAGAGCCGAGAAATCGATCGGAGGGAAATATTCTGAACACGAAAGAATACGAGGAATTCGCCGGATTCTACAAGAGCATCAAGAAGGATTTGACCATTATGAGCAATGAGAGAGGAAATTTCACGTGAGTTCAGTGGGGAAATGGGGAGAGGCTATTCATAGATGACTGTAAGCAGTCAATGAAAAGAAGCTTTCGAAAATAACACTGAATCATTGCTGCAAATGAATCATCGGCTGATAACTCGATCATAGGCCGTATTTTTAGAAAAGCAAAACCAAAAAGACATTATCACTTGTGCTGAGACGTGGCTAAAGTGTTCAAGGACGTTGTTTTTTGTTGGAAATCGTTTCGGTGCTCTAGATCATTGAGATGAAGGATATTATCGTGAGATTATTTTCAATTCCACGCGTAGCTGAACTTTGACGAACTGAGTGGAGGGAGGAGGGAGGAAGAGGCCGTGAGGAGGCTAGTGATCTACCTGCTCTCCTCCCCCCTACCTCTTCCCTTCCTCTCTCTCTCCCAGACAATCAATACGCTAACCAGCACATTGAGTTTGCTGAGCATTTGAAACGCACGATACAATGGGAGTGATGGGATTTGAACTCTAGAAATGATAAAACTTTTCACGTGCTCTCTCACCGGTCGAGTGACGAGATAATGTGTGAAATCGCCGAAAACAAATTAAAGCAAAAAGCTTAGCATTTTAAGTAAAGCTTGTAATGAAGAGATTCCGGTATCATTTCTCGAGCTCTAGTGGGATGATAGGCGATCAGAGAGATCAATTAACTTTGATACGAGTAAATAATAAATATATTGTAGATTCATGGACTACTGTGGTGAGATGTGCCACCTGAATGATCCACTCTTCAAAACAATGGTGAGATTGAAAAATATTAATTTGGTCTATGGTGCTGTGGAACAATTAATCTCTGTAAGATCATTAGCTGATTGTTTAAGAAAACGTGACTTGAATGTTTAAAAAAACAAGGATGATAACGAAAAGAAATTTTTGAATCACCCACTATTCAGGGAGTGTACAATATGATCGGCTGGATCAGTGGAATGAAGGTGCAATGGCCGGTTACTCAGGTTAGACATTTTAAGAGGATCATATTGGTTTAAATTATCTTCACACGCGATTCAGAATTCGAAACCGTTTTAGCCATCTGAAAGTCGCTAAAAATATTGAGGTGATGCAATACAACGCGAACATCGGCAAGCATCTCTTCCACAGGACGGAGGACAAGCATGGAGAGGTATAATTACAATTATTTTATCCCCCAGGGGTAGGTATCTTCGTATTGGCTAGAATTGTTTTACATTTTTCTTGTTTTTACATTTTTAAAAGATTTATTTGATTAATTAAAATAATTAAGCTCACCGACGTCGATTTGGGAGCCCTCTACTTCATGTTATTCGATAATGGAACAGAGATGAGCCAAGCACTGAAGAACTTCGAGACTGCGGCATACATGTTAGTTTGCAGTTTTCTTTTGTTATTTTTTTATAGAGGATTCACAAATCCACAAACGTTCACAAATCGAAATGACAGTGCCATTAAAGAAAATATGCTATCGGTGAAACATATTCATCACTTCCAGTGAGGCCAACAGACACAACACTGACCCAACGAAGAAAACGAATTTGATCATTCATTCGGCGGTTGGAATGGAGGGAGAGATCAAGAGGGGGCTGGGCATCGTTGGAAATTACTTCGCTATTGGTGAGCGATAGATACCGAAATCGGATATGTTTCAGCATTCACTCAAACATCGAAAAAACGATGAAAATTGATCAATTGAACTTTTCGAGAATCAACAATATATTATATTCCAATATTCAGGCGCCGTCTTCCTCCTCGCCTTCCTCATCGCAGCGATTGCTATCGAATCCTTCGTTCACTCTCGCCTTTCCCTTCTCTCTTTTGGCCTAGTGCCCTGCGCATTCCTCCTGCCCATATTCGCCAGTGTTTCGGGTGAGATTGATATTTTGAAATAGTGGAATAATTAATTTTTTTTTTTTTTGAAATAGTGGAATAATTAATTTAATTATTAAAATAAAATATCTCAGCCTTCGCCCTGTGTACGGTCCTGCAGATGCCCTTCAACATTATGATGCTGATGACGCCTGTTGTGGCCATCGGACTCAGTGAGATTTTAGTTAGATAAATAGTGCCCGGGATTTATGTTTTTTTCTGAATCATGCAAGAACCTCTCAAAATAAGTTGATTGAAAGTGTGAAACTTGAAAGATTCGAAAAATAAATACGATTAGCCGAATTTTGAGATCTAATGTAGATTGAGTAAGTGTTTGTATGTTTTACTACGTTTTTTTTCGATTCCGAATGAAAGCATTCGTATAATAACTGAATGACAAAGCTTAATCATGCGAAACCGTTGGTCATGGTTATTGGTAAATTGGTCATCATTTGAATGTTCGTCCAGTCCGTCTAGTTTTTCGATGAAGATCGACTCATTTCTCTTGTATTTTTTCTCCGATGTTGACGTTCAATTAACGAAATTCCCACAAAATTTAAAAAAAAATATTATATTAGCAAACGGTGAAACATATCCGAATTATTGTTGCGTCATCATTCGTTTTTTCTTTGAGTGATGTATTTTTGTGTGATTTTTCGATCACTATGTCCAAACCACACAATTGCAGCCCTCGACAGTGTCCTACATGTGTACAACTCGTGGCTGCACGTCGACAGGGACATGCAGTACGGAAGTAATGAGGCACAACTGGGATATGTGAGTTCATGTATCGTTTATAGCCCTCGCAAAGATGTCCAGATCATTGGAGCCTTCATTCGTGTCGTTATCTCGCATTTTATTCAGCGTAATAATGGCGTCGAGATTGTTCCATGATAGAGCATAAACGATGTAAGAGAATAGATAAACATAATTACATTGATTTTGAATTTAGCTTACCAAGCTGCCAACAGCTGACCTTACCAGTGGGTAAAAATCAACTGTAAAATCGGTTGACGTGGATACACCTTTACCTTTTAGGTGTTCGAATCATGCATCGCATCCGTACTCATTAACGGTCTCTCCTTCGTCCCTCTCGCACTCGGAATATTCCTGCCCACCGAAGCATTCGGAAATTTATTCCTCACTATGGCACTAACTGCCGCATTTTCGACGTTCTATGTGGTGAGTAGAGGGCGCAAAACGGGTCGCACCGTCTCTTCATTTCACACACTCGGTCGCCTTTCTGATCGGTGTGAAAGTGTGAGAAAGGAAGAGACGATTACCCGTATTTCGAACTCTAGTGAGTAGACAAACAGCAATGTTCGGATGACTTTCATCAGTGGTATAAACGTGATTGTGGTGTTAGAAAGCCGGTGAATGGAAAACGGTGTTCGAACATAAACATAAATTAACGTAATGATAATAATTGATAGATGTTCCTGTTCACTCCTCTGATGGTTATTCTCGTTCCGTGTAAGAATCACATGAAGATCAATGAGAAGACGAATAAACCACTTGAGGCGTTCTGGAGTGAGTCACAGTTTTTCTCGCAGAGTATTCCCTCACTATCATTCTCATTCCCAACCCCTTCACATTCAGAGCGGTAGAAGCCCGAGCAAAAAAAAACAACAGACTATTTGGCATTTGACCATTCAATCAAAATGAGCAAATCCTTAGAAATCCAGAGAAATGCCCAAAATATGAGAAATGCAGATGTGATGTCGCTGTCCTACTCTGTCTCTATCGCCCTCCGACTTGTTTCGCTCATTGTGGTCGCTGCTGGTTTTGCAGCAACGATATACGGTCAGATTTTAGTACGATTGTTTTTAGTCTCCTTGCCAACATTTTCTTTCTTTTTTGGGTTATGAAAGGTTAAATTCTAAAAATGAAAGAGTTTAATTTCTAGGAATGAACAACGGAATGAAATCAAACGTCGACTATCGTTCACTTCTCTCGCCCGATTCAGCAAGCAGAAAGGGAGCTGGAATCATGACGGATACGGTAAGATCTTTAGATATACTTTTAGACAGCTGGCCTTGCCAGTGGGTCCCACTCAGCGTTGTCCTACGACGTAAAATCGCTTGACGTGGATACACCTTTACCTTTTTTTACCTTTAGAGAGATGGTCTGACTCAATTTTGCATGTTCTCTAGTTTCTCTGATCAACATAGATTAATGGCTCTTACAATGGCTCTTACAGGTCTGGCCAGACCTTCTCCACATCATTTTTTTCGTGGAGAGCCCTCCCGATTTCGGCAATCCCGATGAGTTTGGAGCATTCACGGTTAGCCTTTTAAAACAATTTCAAAGAATGAATATTCAAGATCGGATGTGAATAAAGAGTGAGCATTCCTGTTTATTTACTTCCTAGAATCACTCCTGTTTTCAGAATTCGGTACTGTATTCGGGAGTATTCGCTTTGTTATCCTTGACAATCATGGAATTTTAAGCGTTTCCTGAACGAATCGTCCTCTCTCCCATATGCAATGGGCAAGGATGCGGATATGAATTGGCTCGCGGACTTCCCTCTTGTTACGAACACCCCAGCAAATGTTGATCGTTAGTTTCTCATTCCTCTACCCACAACATACAGGTACACTCCCGTGAGGAGCTGCCTATTAGAGAATTACTAACATCGTCGTTATAAAAAAAATAAATTGCAGGATTCAACATGAGTTTGTTCCGCTCGTTCATCACTCATGACGTGTACAAGGCGTGGAACAGCGGAATAAAGTACAAATGGAATAAGGAGTGAGCATTACCGTTTATTCGTTTCCCAGAATCACTCTTGTATGAAATGAAAAAATGGAAGGAAAATGAAAAAAATGGAAAAAAATGAATATTTGACATTGTTTTCGGTAGTATTCACTTTGTTATCCTAGGGGCAGAGACCACAGAGACATTTGAGAGACTCCTGCCAATTGAACAAGTCGAGAGGTGATGTGATTGTGATTGTTAAATTTTCAGTGGAACTCCCGACATCAAGGAAATGATCGTGATGACAGCGTTCAATGGTACTCGATCACTCGCGGGAAAGGCACGACTGATTAATCAGTGTAGAGAAGTGAGCGATTCTATTTATATTTTCCTCTTCAAACAACAGAAAAAAATATCACAATATGGTATTCTTGTCATTTGTGTTGAAATTCAAATTTGTTACGATTAATGTGTTGTAGGAGAGTGTTAAACTACGCATTCGTTATCTCGCAATACTCCTCAATACTAAAATTACTCTTTTTAAATAATCTCCCTGACTGGCAAGATATAATTTGAAATGAGTAGCGCGATAATTTTTCGTTATGTTCGTTCGACAGAAAACACCCCCCCCCCCCCCTGTGTCTGTCAACAACGCATTCCCCTCCGCTCCCTCCCGCTCCCTACCCTCTTTCCAACCCGTCTGGTCTAGCACGCACTCTCTCCCCTCCCTATATAACTCCCTTCTCCTCCCTCCTCTCTTGTCGGTGCTTCCCCGTTCGTTTCTCGCCCGCTCGCTGAGATGATCGCATGCCCCGTCGCGTTTCGCTGATCTCTTCGCTCGTTTCTCGCGTGAAAATCAAGTGCCCCACACTGCCTCCGCTCTTCACGGGCTAAAGAAGGGTCTGCCTGTGATCCCGATGATGCAATCTCTCGGTATGGGAAGGAGTCCCAGTGATCGGCTATACCCATGCCCGCCCCCCGCCTAGGAGTAACCCTCGTAACCGCCCAAAGCACCGACAGTAAGGACCGGCGTCCACTTTTTGAAGTTTTGGGATTTAAAGAATTCACTATTAGAAGAGGAATGAAACAGATAATAGAACTTTTTCATCATATACTGTTCCAGCATTCACTATGAGTAGTTGCCTTATTTAAAAAAAAAAGAAATAAACATGCAAACAATCAATATCTCAAAAGAATCCATTCCAGCTCGCGACAAAGTATCCCCAATTCGATCTGATTCCCTTCGATACGGAAGTCGCAATGGTCGATGTGCTCAATGAACTGCCCCAGTATGCCATCGGGTTCGTTATTTTATTTTTTTATTAATTTATGAAATTCGCTAGACGGTTTCTAGACTTCGCCTAATTTGTTTCAATTAGTTTCCTTTCTATGAACACTAGATACTGTATCGTAACATTCAACTACTTCAATACGGTGTTTTGAGCAAATTTTATTCGCTAGCATTATTGATTATGTTTATTTATTTAATTTTTATTGATTATTTTTAGATTCCCAATCGCCCTTTCCCTCTTCATCTTCGCTCTCTTCCTCATTTTCTCTCCCAATCTCGCATCAGCTGTAGTCGCTGCTGCTACTTCATTCGTCCTCAGCTATCGTATGTTTATATTTTATTGTAAATCTGTAGCAGGAGTGAATTAAATATTGGGGTGATGATGTTGTGCATTGCGTGCATTCTTTTAGGCTGATTTTTCAGGATAAAGTATTTATGTCAGGATAAAGTAGTCTAGAATAAAGTAGGATAGCCTCATTTCAGTGATCCTGGGTTGCACTCTCCTCCTCGGTATGGAGTTGAATCCATTCACGATTGCATTCCTTCTCCTCTCCATTTCCCTCGTTGGAAGACTCGTCGTCCACATCACTTTCCACTATCATGAATCCGGATTGTACAAGGTTCGCCACATTTATCAAAAAAAAAATTCTTGCCTGAAAATAAAGCCAAATTCTCTCTTCAGGACACGAAAGTCGGCGAAACTCCGAAATTCTCGAAATCGAGAGTATCGAGAACGCTCCAGAGATCTACTGTTCCGACGCTATTGGTGAGTCAATTTGAGTTGAAAAAGTAAAATAATTTTTATGAAAACTAGAGAAATGGGAACTTCCTTGTTTTTTGGCCCGGGCAGCGATCGCTCGGATTGTGAAGGGGCAATGAATAAAAAAGAAACGGAAGGAAAACTTTGCGAAAAGAAAAGAAAAAAGCTGGGGCAAAAAACAGAGAATCGTTGAAAAATGTTGTGAGTAAAATATATAATTGATTGCAGTCATCCCTCCTCGGTGTCATTCTCCTCCTTCCTCTGCCCTTCAATCCCATTCCGATGTTCACTTACTTTGGATTGCTAGGCGCCATTCAGTTGGGACTTGGACTTCTGTTCAGGTATGAAATATTTGTATGAACAATTTCTCGTTTGGTAATGCAAAAATGTTGCAAATTGTAAAATATACCAATTTGCAGTTTCCTCTTCCTTCCTCTCCTTCTTCATTCCGTTCCCCGAGCTCTTATCGGAGAAGGGCTCATCTACACCAGACACTAATCTCCCATCTACAACCCTTTCCCTCCTTGTTGTAAAGCAGTCTCATGACAATCATTAGTCCATATCTAGTCCCTCTTTCTACATATATACCATTCAGTGCTCTTTCACCCCTCCCAATCGTGTGATAGACTATATCCTCCTGTATATCAGGTCCCCATCGATCCGGCCATTCCTTCATATCTTCCCTTTCTCTCAGCCACACATTCCCTCGTGCCTTCCTCTCCTCCTCATTCGACGTGCAATCATCCCCCCTTTCCGGTTTCACTTATCGATCCATCTCTCACTTACCGTACCCCTCCTTTGTATTTCTTCTCTGTGGTATACTAGCTCAGTTACCAGTGGGGAGAAACATCGTTCTCCACTGGAGAGTGAGGTAGGATCCCACGGGAAAATGTACCAGACTCCTTCCATTTGTGCCATGACACTGACACTGTCACACACACACACTATGTTCAATTACTTTATGCCTCATCATCATCAGTTACAGTGATTATTATAATTATAATTGTGGTAAAATACGAGAGAGTTTTTGAGATCTGATCAGAGTTAAAATTGTGTTAGCTAGGACGAACTTCGAGCCCATTTTCTTAATTAGTCTTCAATAAAGCTATTCTTCAATTTGCACTCGCTTTGAAAGGAAAACGACAACAGAGAAACAACGAAAGTACAGATAAATGACTAGAAAAGAGAGATCTAATGGAGGAGGGGAAGGAGAGTTAGAGGGTTTCCACCATCTCCTTCACTTGATTTTTGATCCCTTGAAGGATCTGCAGATTTCGATTGTGGACCGAACGAGATTCGGCGTTCTGCGAATATTTTTGTTAAAAATATTATAAACATGAATTATTAACTTCGTAGGTGCAAATTTGCGTCACATTTCTACCGTCAATTGATATAGAGGGGATTCCCTATGTGAATTATTAATGTGCTACTTCTAGAGTTGTCGTCAATTCGCAGTAAAAACGGACTATTTTCGTGCATTTTTTTCATTTTTTAATGAATGAATGTGCTCTCTTACTTCCTCATATCCACTGACTCTCCTACAGAAGGACGACGGCTGCTCGTTGCTCTCCTCCACGTATATCCTGCAAGGGAATCAGTAATTATTGAGTAGATTCAAGCCATCTATTTGTCCACGTTTGCCAGTTATTTTTTGAGCAGAGCTTTTCAAAGGAACATTTTTTTGGTGTGAAACCGATTCCAAATTAGCATGTTTTCACTGTTATTTTTTTCACGGAAAACTGTGACCGACGCCAAATTATGGTTGTTGAAATATGTTTCAAAGTTGCGCATTTTGTCGTCATTCTGAACATACCAACGAGACCAGAGAGAGAGAGAGAGAGAGCAGGATAAATTGAGAGACGAAGACGGCACTTCTTTGATTTTTGGCCCATCGTTTTCTCGCAGAGTATTTCTTCCCTATCATTCTCATTCGCAAACGCCCTACATATTCAGAACGGTTGTTGACTGGGCCAAAATTAGAGAAGTTTCACTCAATAGGGAATGGTAAACAGTGACGGAAACGAACGGTCTTGTGTGTAAGGGACTGATGAGTGCTGTCGGAATCCGTTTTCAAAAGTTGCCATAATGACCAATCAACCACCGAAAATCGATAATCAAGAAACGGACTCTCCCTCCTAATAATCACCTCAAGTCATCGTGTTGATACGATGAGTAGTAGGCCGTCACGGCCTCATGGGCTGTCCGCCGACTGTGCGAAGGGCAGAGTCGGGAGATGAGCGACTCCTGGAACGATTTATTATTATACTGTGCGAATCAGAGCCGTAGTCAACGAATCGCCGGCATAGGAGGTAACGAGAAAACATCTGAACCCAAAATAAATGTACAGCTATGCCAAATTTTGTGTTCCGATGTTTTCTCGCTACCTCCTATACCTGCTTTTAGTTGACTACGGCTCTGATTCACATAGTAACTGGAGATATAAATTCAGAATCAGCAAGATCGACCCTCTTCCCATGCTCTATCATCATTGTAACTCAAAATAGGGCTAACAATATGATATTTCCATTTTAGGTAGGGGGAAGTGTGGGTTGTTTGCATTATTTCCCTTCCTCCATATCCGGCTATAGCCTAGCGTCATTTCAATGATCAAGTGGAGCAGGTAAAGTAAACACAATGGCAATGCCTTTTTTTAGGCCTGCGAGAAGGAGGAAGAAGTGCACTAGTGTATGAAATTACGTCACTGATCTTGCCTGCCCTTGCAGGAATTGACTCGGTTTTGCATAGACTCGGGTTGGTTTGCAGAATCGGTCATAACCGCAATCTATCACTTCATACAAAAAATAACAGGAGAAATTGAGAGAATTTCATGGAAAATTGGTAGGTAATACAGTATAATTTCGATATTAATCGTTACCTGACACATTCTGTGGCAGTGGATGAAGACACAGTGCTTGTGCTCTTCCAGTGAAGAATTAGTGAGAGTTCTCTCTCCGGGATGGAAGGAAATGGATCGACAAAGTCGTGAACAATCCCTTTGCACGAAGGGAGACGTGTCTCTGTGAGGAAGATGCTTCATTTTATATACCTGTCTGACCCTCTCATTTTCCAATCATCTCGTTTATCGGAGGACCACGAAAACATGGAACATTCACTTTCATCCAAGAAAATTGTGGCCGATGTTTGGGTACTACGACAGATAAGCCGAATTATAGGATATCTGTGGACTACGAGTGCCGCTAGGGCTTTGCTAAGGAGCTTTGCAGAAAAAGTTGGTCAGAGATAACGGGAGATTAGATCTTTATTTCCATAATTTCTTGATATTTTCAAGCACGATCTGACGATGCTCTCAACAAGTGCGTTTCTTAGGATTTGGTAGGAATATTTTCTTTCAAGATGGTCAAAACAACCGAAATATCGAAATATTTGAAAAGCAAAATTTAAAAAAAAGATACCTTAGACATGCGATATTGTCCCTGATCGCTTTCCTCTCACACAATTGATGTTCGCTAACATCCATTTCACACGAGAGATCGCATTCACTGCAATTTATCTAATTATTTTTCTGATTTTTGGCTTCCGAAGCCGTGTTCAAAATCTCCATTTTGTGACGAAAGTATGCGTAGACGAGAGTAATTGTTCAAAACTCAATGAGGATCTTTTATTCCTCATTCAATCATGTCTAAGAAAGATAAAGCATGTTCAAAACTCGAAGCATGATTCATGATTCCTCTGATCAAGTTAAACCCATATTCAATAGCGACATTTTCCCATCCTTTGAAAGGATCTTCTCATGAATAAACCACACAAAAATTCCGTTCAGCAACATTTTTCCCGCGCGCTCGAAAAGTTCATTCGTATATTTTGCGTGTGTTGCTTCCGTATTCATTTCTCTCGACGTGACGCAAGCAACCAAAGGCTCGAAATATCCGAAAAGCAAAGTTCTTGGCTGATTAGGGGATGGGATAAATTAGTGCTTGTCCTATTTCGTGCGCACTTTTGCAGTAGATAATGAGCGGTTTGAGCACGGATGGAAGAAATGATCACTTTATTTTGTACATTCTCTAGTCGGTTAGAGATACGAGAGAGTATGCGAATTGAGGAGAACACTTTCTTGACAAGACATCTCCATACGAAAGAGCAGCGCGTTTCGTGCACGTCCGAGTTTACTTCTGTGTAGAGATGTGCACTACGAATTACCATTTTGTAGACACACGAAATGCACTATTCAAAGGATGATAGACTAGCTCTATCACTATAATTTTGACCTATCAGTTATCTCCAGTAGGACGAAAGTGCATGTATTGACGATTAATTTTGTCTTGAGTATCTATGTTAGCCGTTATTTTATAATGTTTATAAATTTATGACCATTATAATATAAAACTGATGAGACATGTTCCAGAAAATTCTCAGTCTCTTACGTCTCGAGACCAATAAATCAGTATGAAATAGACGAAACGTTTCCCTTATCACTCCAAATCAGCTGAACATTCCACCACTCCCTACGTTGTTTCGCAAGATTATTGCACAATTATTAACCCGCCCTTTTGCGAAATACAATTCGAAATGTTTTGCTTACGTTTTGTAGCACTCCTGCTTCTGCTCCACCAAGTAGCAGAATGCTGTAAGATTCTGTAGGGAAGAAACAAGAAGAGGATCAAGAGGAATGTCGAAGAAGTCCAGGTCATAATCCCGAGAGAATGATAACTAAAACATCGTATTAATTAAGTTAATTTGCCCAATTAACAAAAACATACCCTAAAGTCGGATTTGAATTGTGCATCGCATTGGGTTGTGCAGATGGAATCTCGCATCTCAGGGGTCAGAGATGGACGAGAAGCAATCAAGGGAAGCAATGAGGCTGCAAATCAATTAATATAATTAATTATATAAATTAATAAAATAATTATTTACCGATAATGACAAGGTGTCCTGTCCACCGGATAATCATTGTGTGATCAATCTGGAGTGAGAGAGTTATTCAGAAAGATTAATGACGCGAGAGGAGAAATCAAAGACGGAAATAAATGAGTAATGGGAGATCTGTCTATTATGTACTCATCAGAGGAGGAATGAGAAACAGCAAGGAGCCAGACCCTCTCCCTCCTTATCTCTCTCTCTCTCTGATTCACTACTCTCCCACTCACAGGCGCGTTCGGTCAGGTATGGATGGAGCCCTCAAGAAGGGAATGGCGAAGCTCCGCCCACTTTGCGCCGCTCGTTTTTGAAGACGCGCGAAGGGACTGCTGACGTATGGAATAAATGATCAGAAGTAGAGTGAAAAGTATGGAATTACTATTTAATTAGGAGCAGATGATAAGAGTGAATAGTACAGATAAATTAGAGGTCAAATCACTGATCTATTAGTTTCACGCCATCTATCAACGGAGTGACGAGAGAGTGTGCGAAATGCAGAGACTAATTCACTCGTATTTCGCACTTTAAAGGAAATATTGTGTTATGCACTGGAGAAAGACGCCTTGATGTCTCTCTAAAAGAGGAGAGAGAGAGAAGTGACTAATGGAGACTGCGACTCCTACCTATAGAAGAGACAAAGAGAGAGAGAGAGGAGCCATTTAGAGAGACAAGAACATTCACTCCCCTCTCTCCTCTCTTTCTATCCATCTTCCTACAGTCTCTCTTGTACTCGTCTCCCCTTGACACTTCAGAGTGTAAAATATATTCCGTTCTACTCTCTCTTACGTGACCATTTCATGTTCAATTCCGCGTTCTTTGGAGACTCAAAAGTAACAAAGAAAAGGCAACATTTAAGGGTCTAATTGCTGTCCTTTCGAGGGTTTCACAATAGAGTTCGAAATACGGGCATTCGTCACTTCTCTGTGGACGAGCACACAAAATGTACAATGGAGAATCCGTTTTTCGAACGCTATGAAACAACGTGCGTTGTGAACGGTATAGCTCGAGACACCGCCGTCTCTTCATTTCACACACTCTCTCGTAGACAGAGCGAGAGAGTGTGCAAAATGAAGAGACGGAGACATCATTTCTCGAGCCCTAGTGAACGGTAAATGCCAAACTACTCGAGTCGATTGGAAGCCTTTCGGATCTCTCTTTATTTGCAAGGACTCAAGAGAGGAAAGGGCAGCATTGGCCCACGCAATTCAATTTCCCTGCACAAATAATCTCTCCCAATGGGCAAAATTTATTTATGCTCAGATAACCGGATAATTAATTTGTGAATTAATTAGTGAAAATGTTGCGAGTTGCACGAGGTCAAAGCTCGAGTCGATCGGCCTTTGGCTTGGCGACTTCACTTGTTCCTCCAATGCGAAAGTGCTGACTATTCTTGAATTCCGAGTAGAGAGAAAAGAGAAGATGCAGAGATTCGATGCGAGATCTGACGTCGTTTAAATTACACCTTTTGTACTGGAGCTGGGACCGTTTCTCCATTTCACACACTCTCTCGTCACTCCTCGAGCTGACAAGAGAGTGTGCCAAATGAAGAGACTATGAGCGATCTAGCGAGATTTCCGAAAATTTCGAGTTTCTTGCGCCCGAGTCCAAAGTGTCAAGCTAAAGTCTACTTGTGATCAGGGATCTTTGTGTTGGAGAGCGAACCGATTGGGAATGATCATCATTATCATCTACAAATTGAGCCTATCACTACATGATTATCATACACACAAGGGAAAGCGTGCGTGCACTCAAGAAGAGAATGGACTGGCATAATGATAAGCGGCTGTTTCTTTGTTGTTAGTTTTATCCTAAAATAGCTCAATGGACTAAATTTGGACTGCGCACGTGTGAACATTCGTCGAGAAACATTTATGTTGTCTGCTGCATTTCCTCACGGCATAAAATAAAACAGCAGTTGCAAAACTAGGCGTGGAGAAAATGCCTCGAGCCTACCAAAAGGAGACCAAAATAGATCCTCACTTGTTCACAGGAATATCCACAGTATTTAGAACGAGATCAACAAATGTCTCCAGCGGAACGTCCAATTCGGCAGTCGGAAGCTGAAATCATTTCAATTGGTTACATTATAACGATGAATGTATTCAACGCACAGTTAAATCCTTCAACTTCCTCTCCACATTATCCGGCCATTCTTGCATTAATTTCTCAACATCGGGCATTCCTCGCGAATAGTGAACACTCATTGTGGGATGGGAACGATGCAATTCCTGAAGAAGGTAAGGAATCAGAGCGAGGAAGAAAAACTCACTTTAATATTCTCAATCCATTTATCAATTTCTTCTTTGTTCTTATCCGCCCGTTTCACACTCTTCATTGGTACGGCCTCTTGTTCCACGTGTTTCTTGTCTGCGTTCTGAATGGAAAATGAGAGATACTGTAGACATTTTACAGTGTTATCTTGCCTCTATAAGCAATCGAAAACTAGAGGCGATTAATTGTTCGAGATGTAATGTAGACTGAATGAATGGATAACTCACTTTGACGGTAGTCCTCATCTGCATATCTACAATAACGGGATCGGATTGTCTCACAGCCGGTTCATCGAGGAAGAGAAGACCAGTGTTATCATCGATCTGTCAAAGGCAAAGGTAAAAATATAGGTGTATCGTCATGCTATTTTAGCGGTCATTAGAAAACGCTAGGTGGGACCCACCGGAAAAGATGAATCTGAGATGAGGAACATTACATAAAATCGGAATTGGAAAAGGTTTTCAAGGCGAGAAGTGCGTCTATTCATTCATCGTGCTTTCTCGCCAGTCTAACAAGTTGTCGAGCACGAGAAATGAACAGTTTCTTATTCGGATAACCCTAAATTGGAGTATAAACGAAATGGGTCTAGAACGGACTCTATTCATGACCACACTGGCCACTCTAGCCACATCTTCTCACTCAATAGTCATCCCTCTCCCTCCCTTTCCTTCCAGAATTCTTAATGGCACCCCTCCCTTCCTCTTCACATAATCGACGCGTGTTGAGTGACTCCAAATGGACCCACTCTCATTCGAAGACGTTCCTAGTTCCGCGAGGAACCTCGCACTCCTGCTCTGGCCTCCTAGTTCCCAGTTTTCCCTTTTCACTGATTCAATATTCACATAGTTCATTATGTTTTTTCTCGCATACCATGTCTGGTCTGGGAATCTTGATGAATGGATCCGGTTCTCCCACTGCTGGTAGATATTCAACGGGAATGTACGTGTAGAGGGTATCCAGAATTAACTTTTCGGGCTAAAAAAATGTTTTTCAAATGTAAATGTCATTAATTTGATACCGTGAATGAATCTAAATAGCCGATCAGCATTTTCTCATCCGTGTTCAGGGCGTCCATCCATTCTGGAAAGGACTGTGTTAGAATAACAGGACAAACGGATGGGCGAGAGACTTTCTGTTATATTGCCCAAATGGTCCGATACATTTTGCCCCATTTCTCTAGGAATTCCCCCGTTTTATGTTGAGTACTGCCTTACTTCGATCTCTCATCGAATCCTCATTCGTTTGCATCATTCTCCTCTTCATCTGTGGCGCCGCTCCTCCTGGAATTCGCTATTATTTCATTAAAAAGATTAGCGTAATATCCAAATGCTTAGCGGAGACACTACGGTGTTTAGCGCATAATACGGAACGTTTTATTCGCTAGCTCATTATTGACTATTCTCAAAAACTCTCATTTTCTCCTTTAGGAAACGATTAAGAACAAAAGTCGGAGACTTTTCAGTAAAATTTGAGAATGAGCGATAGGAACGCTAAACGGAACATTGTATTAATTAATCATCTCACCGGGATAAAACTTTCCATCCTCATCATCTTCCTCTCTCTCATCGTCACTTTCCTCTGCTGCCACCTAACAATATTTTATTTATTTTTATTTATTATTTTCATATTTATTACCTTCTGCATTTTCTGCAGCGTAATGGGTAGATTTATGCTGGTCATCATCAGGTTTGACATGGGAGACGCCCCTGCACTTTATTAGTTTTTTAATCAATTTCGGAATTCGAAATTTGGAAAAAGTGACCCTACAATCTCCCGAGAACTGAGCGGGGAGCAGTAGAAGAGCTTGACCATGGAGCGGAGCTTCAATGGATCAAGTCAACGATGTTACTCTGTTTTACCAATTTTTTTCTCTGCTTTACCCGTTTTTTCAGGATATCAAGTGCTCCATTCCGACGATATTTTATGTAGAAGAATGTTCACCGTGTGGTTGATAAGTGCTGATCGTAGGATGTGTATTCCCCGTATTCGCTCCATCTTCTTCATCTGATCCCGAATAATAAGCAGGAGGGGAACCAGGTGGATAAACCATCGAATGAGCCGCAGGATCGGCTAAGAATATCGAATGATTACAGTATGATCAGGGGATCTTACCGTATTCCAGCTCAGGGTGGTCTGATTGCGGAACGAGTTGACGATTTTGCACGGAGAATCCGTCGTGATCCGAGTCGTCTGAAATATCAAGTGAGTAAGTTATTCGGTATTACGGTGGAAGATAACGCCGGCAAAGATAGATAATAGAATGGATGAGATAAAAAACGACTAGCTAAGAACAGGTAAGCTACAGTAACACTTTGAGCCATTGCAAAAAGTAGTAACGGGGTTGTCAGGGTGAAAATCTGTATCTTTATTTAATTTATTTTAGCGTAATGGAAAGACTTCTCCACCCTCAAATCTCCACCCTGACAGCCCAACTTTTTTTTCGAACTCTAATTGACAGACCACTGCTTCCATTCAATGCATTGAGCATCAACTTCTTCTGATCTTCTTCCCTCTGTTTTTCCACTCTTTCCGCTAACGTCTTTCGATCTTCCGTGTCCATTTCGCCAAATGGAGGTTCTGCACCCTAAATGTGTTAAATTTAATAATTGAAATTTAATTAGAAATTGCAAATAATTTCACAACTTATTAATAAGAGAGTCTGGAGGGAATCTGGAGGGGTTTTGCACAGGTCAGAGAATTGAAATTTTTGATCCAACTCTTGTCAGATTCTATCGCAAACGGCCTCATAACTACCTCGATCAGATCAAAATTTGCAATTAAAAGATACTTTGATAGGTCGATCCTCGTCGGTTTCGTATTCAGGAGGAACAACGACCTCTTCGAAGAAAACTCGACCCTGAAGTGCAAATTTAGAGGGAAAATTAGGTAGAATATATATAGAACTCGAAATACGGGTAATCGTCTCTTCATTTCTCACAGTATCTGGTCTGTGAGAAATGAAGAGTCTGACAGGTGAGAGAGCACGTGAATTGAAGAGACCCGTATTTCGAACTATAGTAGGATCTCTGATGACGATTGGTGCTAGAGTTTCAAACTCCAAAACGAGGATAAATGAGGGCAAAAGGGACCAGAACTGGCTTCCGTTCACGGTTGAGTGAAAGGGATATGTAGGGGGAGTGAGACGGGATTAGTAAACCCCCTTAGATGTCATGGTAACGTAAGGAAATGAAGAGAAAGGTGGCTGGTTCTGGTAATTTTAGAGGAGATGGAAAAGAGGAGAGATTGATCAATGAGAAATGGTCGGCGCTATGGCGACGGAGCAAATTGCGTCTTTCTTCTGATAATAAAGATGAATAGAATGCTAAATATTGTATATGTTCTAAAAGAAGCACAAGACACTATAAAATTTATGCAAATCGAAGCAATATAAAAAATGAACTTCGTTGATTGTTGGTCGGGTTATACCGAAAGAAAGAAGTAGGAAAGAATACTTGTTGTAGTTGATATTTCCGGGACACCAATTGAAACTAGAGTTCAAAGATTGTTGCCTGTTCCTCCTCGAGCGCTAGTCGATTGTCCTCGTCCTCCTCACTGTTATTCGCATCGTCGGAGATTGCGCCAGAGTGTTTGGATGAGACACGAACATCCGACTTGGACATTAGATACGTCTGGAATGGGATAAATACATAAGACTCCAATGGAATCGTCGAATATTAACTTAATTATTAAGTCTACAGAAGAATAATCCAATAATCGAATGCGGATTGAAAATGCAGAATATCATGAAGCATGTGGATAACGATCATTGTGTATTGAAACGGCACATAATGAAGCCTAGCCGTTGAGAAAAATGCGATTGTTTTCTCATCCAAAGATACAACGAGAAATGACAATACGGAAAGAGAATGGAGGGAAAACGTGTTTATTGGGGATATTGAATACGGAAGTCGTGCGGTAGTCTCACACTACTTCACATACTTTCCTCACTTCACTTCGTTGTCCAGGTGACAAGAGACTTTCGAGAGTGTGAATTTACACTTTCCCGAGTTGAGTATCAACATGATACAACAAAGCTACAGAAAAAGCCCGTTCGAACATAATTGGAATTGCGAACAACACAGTTTCTACTCGATTTCTTTATCAATTTCCACTTTGTCGAATACAATCGAGTAAGCGAACCGCCATTTCAAATAAGTGAATTCAAGCGGATTTAGTTCATTTCTTCTTGCCCTTCTCCGACCCTTCACTGAAATGGGTCGAGAAATGAAGTATTGCATTAAATTGGATGCAATTCGACTGGAATATATAGAAAAGGTCTCATTTCAGCAAAGGTGAGAGCTCATACGAAATAAAAAGACGATAATTTGCATAAAAATGTCAAAATCATTTTCTCACATCGGAGTAACGGCTGGCGACTGGTCAGTTCCCTTACTGCTCTAAAATTAATTAATTAAAATAAAAATTTTATTTATTATGAATTACCTCCTTGTTCTTGCCCGTTCCCGTCTCCTTTCTCTCTCCGTCCTGAATTGATCTTTGATTTCTGTTATTCAATGTCTCTTCACCTCTTCAATCTTCTCAGCGGAAGGGCCCTTTTCTTCCTCTTTCTTCTTTCCTTTGTTCCGAGGCTGGAATGCAATCTTCATTTGACCAGAAAGAAAGCACAACTTCATCACATTTGAGCAATAACTTTCGGGTGTATGACAATTTGCAACTTCTTTACTACACCATTGAGTGGAATTTTAAATGGAAATCCGAAATCTGTCTGCATTATATAAACCAACCGGGCTATCCTCCAACTTGAGCAGTTTCTCCTCACGTTCCTGTCGATAATGAGCCTTTCTCGTCGTTCGCTGGAATTAAATCAGTCCTCAATCCATCCGATCCTCCTTACAGTACCTTCTTCTCGCTCTTCTCGCTCTTCTTACTTTTCGCCGACCGTTTTCTTCCCTTCTTCTCCTCGAAAGTTCGCTCCTGACTCAGACGAGAACGACGCTGAAAAATAGTTAATGTAATGTTGATTTATAATATTTTTCGAATAAAATACAAGACTGTAGCTACCGTAACCCTGCTCTAACCTTTCTCGATCCTTTGTTTCGTCTCGATCCCTTACTTCGATGTCGATCTTCCTCGGAATCATCCTCAACACTTTGTTTTCATTTCTTTTTACCTTTTGAGTGTTTTTTTCATTGAACTTATTTTATTCTCTTTCTTCACTACGCCAACAAATAAAAACGCAACTTCAATTAATAATAACATTTTTATTATCCAGTCAGAGAGAAGTACGAGGAATGATGAGACAGATTCTTCACTCTGCCCTAGATAGTCCTAGTCGCTTCCCTACCTCATCATACTCCTCCTCATCTTCATCCTCTTCTTCCATACTCGCCCCTCTCCGTCTCCGGCCGCCACTTCGACTGAAGGAATACGGTAGAAAGGGGTACAGTAGGTACAAAAGGACGGCCCTTCACTGTTTTTTAGCCCACTCTTTTCTTCACAGAGTATTTCCTCCCTATCAATTTTATTTTCACATTCAAAGCGGCCGTAGCCCGGCCAAAAACAGACAAGTTCCCAAAGGGCGCCTTCGCAAGAAACGACTCACTTAATTTCTTACACTATCTCATCTGTCAGAGAAGAGAGCAAAATAATGGAGATAGAATGGTCAAACCCTCCCAATTTCCCATACTCTTTCTCGCTTCTCTTATCGATGAAATAGCCCGTGAAATGAGAAGAGTCAGTTCTTGTCACTAAGTATTCGTACCGTCTCCCGGGACTGCGTCTCCTCTGTCGATCCTCAATAAAGCGTCGAGCTTCCTCCTCAAATATTTATTTATTTCGATATTTAGCAAAATTAAAATCCCTACCTTCTTTTCAAAAGGTCCATCACCTTCATCGATTTCCCTCATCACCTAAATAGATAATTGTATGTAATTGATTCACTCATCCAAAGTTGTCGATTAGAGTGTGCGCAATACTGGTCACCGTCTCTAGATTTCACATACTCTCTCACCCCTAGACCGGTCGAGAGACTCTGTGAAATGAAGATACGGTGACCCGAATAACGACATTTCTAAAGGAAATTACGACATGACTATAGTTTTTTCAATCATGAATCTTCCTGACCTTGAGTAATTCCTCCTCGACTTTCTTCTTCTTTGCCATTCTCTCCGCTTTTTCCTCCCTTCTCTTTCTCTCCGACGAATCGTCATCGTTTTGCACACGATTCTTCGCCTAGAAAGATCAAAGATCAAAGACCAAAGATCAAAGATCAAAGACCAAAGATCAAAGATCACCCGACCCCCTTCTTTCTCGGGCGGCTCATCGGCATATTCTCCGTTTCCCACACGAGGCGAGTGTCGTCCGTATACTTAATTTATTTTCAAAATTCAGGCCAATTGATTATCCAAATTAGTGCAGAAATAGATTATCCAAATTAGTGCAGAAAAAAAACGCTCACTAGAGTTCGAAATGCGGGTAATCGTCTCTTCATTTCCCACACTCTCTCACCGGCCAGAGAGGCGAGAGAGTGTGCGAAATGAAGAGACGGTGGCCCGTATTGCAAACTCTATCGCTCACCCCGGCCTCCTTCTTCACGGCTTTCATCAGGGCCGGAAATATGCGGAACACTCCTTCGTCAAATGTCAATCCGTCAATGTACGCTATCAGTGGAATGAAGGAAGGAGGAGCTTTGATACCTGAATGAACCAATGGAGAAAAGGATAGACACATACACTCTCCCGAAAAAGAGAGCAGAGCCAATAACCAGTGATAAAGCCGATACAGTACGAGAGCAAACGTAGGCCATAATGTATCGAGTGATAAGGAGATAAGTGATAAGCGAATAGCCATTTCATTAGAAAAAAAACAAAACAATGAGATTTAAACGAACGATTGAGATTGTTGAAGAGTTGCTTCTTGGCAGAGTAAGTTTCTTCACGAGTTCTCATTTGGTCCCAACTCACATTTCCCTCGTTGAACAACTGCAATTATCAATGAATATCGAGCTATTCATTCTGATTTATATTTTTTCTCATTATTTGTTTTAGATACACGAATGAAGAGAGAAATGTTTCATCATCCGTTTCATTTAGGTCTGATTCTCTCTCGCGTCTCTGATTCCGGATGTTCCTCACTTCCATACACATATATGCCCAGCTCTCCAGGTCGTCTCTCTTCATCAGCGTACGCTCCTCATGACATCGTCGTGAGCAGTACTTGAGCGTGCCCACAAATCGCGCCCTCTTGCCCTCGGGACTCAAAATATGCAATTATACAGTAATCATATTCCACTTTGAAGATCCATAGTGGACCACTGTGGAACACCTTTCTTCAAAATGGATCACTGTATTTAAAACAAAAATACGGCGAATTTACATGATGATGTTCTTGTTTTCATCCCGGTACTTTTTCGCGATTCCGAAACCGAAAATGTATATTTGACACTGCGAACGACCGAGTCCAACGGCGAAATTGTGCGGTTTTATGTCTCTGGAGATTAATATGATTAATATTGTTAAAATATCATTATAAACATTAGAATAATGAAATGAAAAATAATATGAAAATTATTCATGATGATTATAGGATGTATAAGTATTGGGTAATGCGTGCAAGACAGATGTTCCAGATTGGTGTTGGGCATTCGGTCGAACAAATCGAACAATATTCGACCAAAATTTTCGAACAATCTAATAATTTAACCAGATGAAAAAGATGTCCAATCCTACGTAGTAAATCAATGTATGTCGATAACCTGTGAATGAAACCGCGATGGTGAAGAGCGTCGATGGCGATTGCGCACTTGTCAGCGGCATAGGCAGCTGATGGGAGACTGAAACGACGAGAAGTATGAAATAGAATAAATATTATTACTATTTCATGAAAATAATGCACCCTTGTTTCGTTGAGGACAATTTCTGACAACCGGGAAATGCTTCGAACTGGGATACAGACTGTATCATACAGTCAAGCAGAGTTCAAAATAGTGCACACCAAGACAAAAGGGGGGAGAAAGCTCATTTGCGTGGCACGAACAATTTTTACTCAAATACATCCTTTCACTTTTTCCTCTATTTCTCTTATTCGAATGGTGAAACATGTTGCGAAACCTATTTCAACAAACTGACAAACAGCGTATACCAAGGAAAGTTTCTAAAACCTTTGGGCGCCTCCCCACGTTCGCTAATTGTTCAATTTCGCTCCCATTCAGTAGCTACTCTCACAAACGTGCGCTAAACCTGTTGAAACCCATTTCACACCGCTTTTTCCTCTCGCGCGGTGCAGAATGACTCGACGGCGCTGTGCCACGCAAATGAGCTTTCTTATCCCTTTTCACTTGGTGTGTAGTGGTAATCATTAGAGAAGATAAAGGAAGAGGGAAGAGTGAGGGAAGAGAGATCATTCCTTGCAGAAGAGTGGGGAGAGCGCGGTCTCTCTTCCTCAAGAATGAGTGAAGGGATTAACTCTTGAGGAAGAGTGAGAACTCTTCCTCAAGAGTAGATTAAAAATTGTTCTAGGAAGACCCGGACTTGGATTTTGAACATGCGCAATTGATCGTGCTTTGTGGTAAGGGTACTATGATTAGCATACACAATGCTAAGCTTGGTTGTAGTCTTTTTTGCGTGACAATCATGCTTATGAGGGTTCGCATGCACGTCCCGAGAAGTCAAATGGAGCTATTTTGGCTGGGTAATACTTCTGAGCCTTGCGGAACAACCTGTTGCACACATGAGATATCTTGATAGGCAAAAAAAGGAACGGTTAGGTCTGTATCAGTAACGGTTAGGTCAGTTAGGCTAAAGCTGCCAAATTCAATCAAACATATGCTAATGCTTAGAAGAAGACTCCTTGCTGTTCTTTTAGCAAGATCTAGTCATATGAGCAAGAAACCCTAGTGAAAACTATTGGAAACGAGCGATTTATCGAATCTACTCTTCCTCAAGAGTTCTCACTCTTCCTCAAGAGTTACCGTATCCTCTCACTCTTCCTCAAGAGTTAATCCCTTCCCTCTCATTCTTCCTCTCCCTCTCATTCCTCGTTGCGCGGAGAGGAAGACCCTTCCTTTCACTCTTCCTTTATCCACTCTAGTAATCATCACATAATCGTCGTCTCGTTTCATTTTACGTGCTCTCTCTCTCTCGTCTGTCAGAGTGCCGAGAGAATGTGTGAAATGGAGATCGAAATACCCGTATTTCGAACCCTACAGTAAAGGACTAAAACTGACGGCATTTCTCTCTTGCACATAACAGTGAAGATATCTTGCAGGGTGTGAGATACAAGTTCCATAATCAGGAATTTGAAAGTGTTGGTCCTTCCTGGAAAGGAGGAGTACGGTATCGATTCCATATCGATTGCCACACCTCTATCGATTAATTTGGTGAAGTATTGTCTATATTTGTAGTTTTCATCGTTGACATCCTTCAAAACTTCTAGTTCAACCTGAAAGAAATGTGTATATTATTTGATGAAATAATAGGAAAAACAACCCTGAGATTGTTGAGCTTTTCCTTTTGATTCAATTCAGTTTTCATTGCATACACGTCGTATTTATTGTTTAACGATGACACCTGCAATCGATATTCGAGCGAGCACCGTATCCTCGATTTCGAAATTCGGAAATCGTCTCTTTCACACACTGAGAAATGACGATTGCCCGTATTTCAACTGTCAATCAATATTGGAATGAGCATTGTACCGTATACCTTGTACACGTGTCCAAATACTCCCGTGCCGAGAGTTCTCTCAACAACGTAGGAGCCCACTGGAGTTTTCACTATCGAACCATGAGGGAGTCTTTTCGTGTCGTCACTGAGTCTGAGTGAGTCTTTTCCTATCTGAAATGATCGAATCAAATACACCCAAAGATTCAATTACATGTCCATGCATTACAGTACCCCTCCAAAACCACATCATTGTTCGTCTCATTCAATTCTTTTGCCGGTCTCTCATTCAGAAATCAAGGAGATATTGTCCCATAGATTAATGTAGCCAACTTACTCTCTCTCTCCTTCCTTCTAAATACTTGACAGGATAAGCAGGACAGTCAAAGTCGGGTTCACCAGGCTTCGGTTCCTGAGGAACGAAAAATAGAGTTCAAAGATCAAAGATCAACTCACATTCTTCTGATTGAGTTTGGAGTCCTTGGGAGTTTCGGCTTCCTTCCCATCCTTCGCTTTCGCATCCTGGGGAATTTCCTTTTCGACATCTTTCTTGATATCCTTGGAATCCTTCTCTTCGTTCTTGGGATCCTTGTCCTTCTCCTTTGGTTTATCCTTTTCTTCTCCCATTTTGGAGAGTAGACCGCACGTCAGAACAGGAAGAGGGAGAACTGAGGAGAGGGTGGAATGAAGAAATCACAAAGTATACAAATTACAAATCAATCAAATTAGATAAAAATGTAAATGAGCCTAGTTCACTCAGCATGAGTACTACGTTTTTTAATTAGTCCGGACATAACGAAATTCCGCACACTCAAACGGTTATTTTGGATTTTCACGCTATTATTTAATACTTATTTATACTTTTTCATTGTGGACAGCTAAAATCTAGTGTGAGAATGTGTTAAAAACTATTTTGTAGTATAAAAAACTCAATATAAACGTAATTAAATGGGTTTGGTGTGGTTGAGCGCCTTTTCCGTTAATCGTCAATTTCCCCCTACGCGCGTACAATTTAATTGTCAAGTTTGGTGAAAAACGTTATAGAGTGCATGTATCTTTGTCTCAAAATTGTTTATTCGGCAAAATATTGTAAATCAGAAGGATCAGAAAGTAGCCGAAAGTAGACAGAAATGCGGAAGCTCCTAAAATTAATCGACTTACAATTTTGACAGTGATTAATTGCCAAACCAGAAGTAATCTGCACGAGAAAACGAGGAGAATGAGTTGGCGATGCTGCTGTTACAGTCACTTTCACTGTGCTTCCATAGATTACGAAGGAACTCTTCTGGGACGAGTCGATACTGAATAGGGATATCAATGCGAAGAATTCGTCTGATGGTAGCTCATCATTATTCATTCTAACATCCCTTTAGAACAGTACCTCCAACTCTCGAAAGTGTCATCATCCTGAGTGCCGGCTTGCACCAACACCTTCTCGCTGGGCAGAAAATTCGATGCCGTCACCGTGATGGAGAGCATTTTCTAGAAAGGTATCAGATCAAAATTGTGGACGCTGTTTTCTAACCTTCTGTGCAAAAGTGTACGAATTGTTGAGGAAGGGAGCGATGGGTAATTCGTAGGGGAAGGAAAAAGTGGAATTGAGCCATCCAGGGGATGCGACTGCGACTATGCTTTTGACGGGAAGGGAGTGATGACCAAATCCTGAAAACTCTCGAGCATTTGCAATGCTTTTGATCAGGCAGGATTGTTCCCCATCAACTATTTATTGTTTATTTTGTTATATGAATAAATCTCACTGTTCTCTTTATCCAATGTGTAGTTAAAACTGGCAAAGATGCTGTCCGTTTCAGTGTAGAGTGTGGCAATGGGAGACGAGACTGTGAGGAAGGAAGCAGAGCCGTAGTCGAACGTGCTCAAAAGAACTGATTTAAAGTGGGAGTACCGTGATGTTGTCGGAGGGGAAGTTCTAAGAGGTTCTACCTAAAGTTTTTACCACAAAGTTTTTACCACAAAGGTTTTTCTTAGAGCACCAAAATCGGTGAACTGACGGTATTCTCATAAGCGAGTACTCCTTGAGACGTGAATCGTATCCAGAAGATGAGAAGAGGATCGAGGTGAAGGGACACTGGAAGGAACGGAATGATCGATATTGATCTTTGATCTCTCACGGGCGGCAGTGTGAAACTGTGCAGATTATAGAAGGGCTCGGCGCTGAGGATTGAGAGACCTCCGTAGGCTGAAATTGAGATATAGTTTTCGGTAAATATTCCGACAGATAGGTACGATTAAACCTCGTCAGTAGGACTGTGTGTAAGGATGAAAAATTCGCAAATTTCAGGTCAGGATGAAGAGACGAATTCCTCATCCTAATTCCCCTGCCCTGAATATCCCTCACCAATCGTTACTTCCGTTCCCAGTACTCCGTTGGCCGTTCGAGCATCGAGTACTGGCATGTCTCGGATGTCATCGAAAATGAGTTTACTCATTTAGTTCTCACGATTGTGCCTTACCAACGCGAGCGATATATATAGTAAAGGGCGATCTCGTCGAAGAGAGGGAATTATTGTTGATAATCTATTCACATATTATTATTTGGATATTCTGCCAAAAGTGATGATAAGTCTGATCGTCATGCACCACCTCTCTTTGTGTAATTTCTCATCTGTTTGACTTTAGAGAAAGCGCTTAAAATGAAATGGGCTGACGCTGATTAATCTTCATAAGTGCTCACCGTTATGGGAGCTCTCATCACTTGGCCTGTCATATACGGACTGCGCGGATTGCTTTGAGACAACGAATACAGACTGAAACATACTTCTAAAGTGTTCGGGGCCGATTAATTCACCTGACAGAACCATTTCCAGTCACGTAAACGTTTCTAGTGAAATCTGCGTTGGCCCCGCTATAATAGGTTCCAAATACGCGAAAAATTCCTTGGGCGAATGCGACTTCCTGCGATTTGTTTCATTTATAGAGGCACAATCAGCATGCTCTGATCATTTTGACAATCTTACAAAAAGAAAGTACTATCAACAGCTTTGTAAACTCACGAAAGACGTCGATGGACCGAGATCCGAAGACGTGATTACTACGGAGAAACGAAAGTCTGGGATGAAATAATGTGCGGATAGCAAGAATACATTTCTTACAGTTAGCCGCATTAACGATACCGAGACAGGCGAGAAGTAGAACCGTCATCGAATCGATTCGACTGAAGGTAGTTTCAAACGCTTAAAAGTAGTTTCAAAAGCTTTCTCCTTTCAACAGTTTCGCACGATCGACACTAAAAAACGTGTGAACTTTAGTGTGATAATCGCATGCAGTGAAAGATTCTCTTCATCTTTGATAATTTGAACCTGCCAGTTCCTTCAAATTATGTACATTTTTGTGGTTGTGCTGTTTCTAGTCGCCAATTCTTCCCCCGATGCACATCAGCCGCCATAGCTCAGTCGGTTAGAGCGTGGGTCTAATAAGCCCAAGGTCGCAGGTTCGACCCCTGCTGGCGGCAAATGTTTTGCAATTACAATTACATTGAATTTTGCGCATTGTTTATGACAGCGAGTAATAACATTATCGAGATCAACAAGGAACACGTCTAGCGATTGCGTAATACTAACAGGGTGATGAGGTGCAGAAATATGATGTCTCTTCTATTCGCCTAATCTCTCGTCGGTCACAGAGAGCAACGAGAGAGCATGGGAAATTGAGAGAGACAGAGAGAGATGGTTGATTGGAAGTAATCTCAGACGTTGTCGACCTCTTCAGCATCAGATTCTGCAGCTGCAGCAGCAGATTGAGGAGGAACGGCGACCAAGTAACCGTAGCTCTCTGCAATTGTCTCTGATCACTTGAAAATTTCGCATCAAACAGAGTGGATTTCACGAATGGATAATCAAGATCTCACTATTATCTCATAGAGAACAAGATGACCAGAATAATGATATTTCATAAAAGTCATTGAAAATGTCAGAAGGGCTTTGAATCCTTGCTGGAGAAAACGCTGAAACCTATTTGGCTAACCAGTGACGTGCTCGAAATACGGGTCACCGTCTCTTCATTACTCGCACTCTCTAACCGGTCAGAAAGGCGAGAGCGCTTGGAAATGAAGAGACGGCGACCCGTATTTATAACTCTACTAACCAGTAACGTGTTCGAGCATCCTTGTGAAGTCAGTGGAGAGCACACTGAAGGAGGGACGATCGGCAGCGTCCTCCGTCCAACAACGAAGCATCACAGAGTAACTGAAAGAAATTCTTTCATGGGACAATTGATCCCCTTCGCGAAATGATACATTCGGTAAAAATGTAGAGTAGTACACATTTTAAACGTTAACATAGGGCAAATAAATGAGGACAATATAGGTTCACACAATAGATACTGGCCAACTCACACTTCTGGAGTGCACCATTCCGGTTTCTCCAGTCGATTTCCCCTTTGCAGATGTGCAAGCAGCTCGGTTGTCTGCAAATATAGATTTTTTCAATTTTTCTTTCTTTTTTGTGTATTTATTATTAACCATAATTTCAAAAAAAGAACAGTAACGAATAATAAAACTGACTTGAAGAGAAGCAAAAGGAACCTCTCCGAATGAGAACAGCTCCCACAGGAGAACACCGTACGACCAACTGAGTATTGCAATATTATTTTCTATCCCATTTTTCATAACAGTTGCGATTCTGAAGAAGAAGAGACTACTCTTACTCTTCCCGGATGGTCACCACGATGATGGCCTTCCTTCTCTACACTCTTCCTGTCATCACTCTCATCACTCTTGGCTCTTGAAAAAAGACTACAACTCACACATCGCTCTTGAACGAGTACTCCAGCTGGGAAAGGGCTTCCGGAGCCATCCATTTCAGCGGCAGACGGCCACCTGTTTTTTTTTTTAATTATTCAAAAGTCACAAAAGAAAATTATGATATTGAAACCTCGTGCTTGATAAAGTAGCGTCTCAGTCAGCCGACACAGTCCGAAATCGCCGATCTGAAATTGAGAACGATTGAGAGAACTCTCGAAACTTCTCCGTTTTTGGCCCGGGCTTTGACCGCTCTGAATGTTGAGGGGATAAGGAAATGAGAATGATAGGGAGGTAACGCCCTGCGATGGTGTTCTAAAAACGATCCATATGTCGCTGCGATACAAACCGTTCCATCACATTCCTTGCGCGAATGTTAAATGTATTGTCGAGTCCCCTTACCTTGCACACATTATTCGCATCAACGAGAACATTCCTCGCTGCGATATCCCGATGGATGCAGCCCGCACTCGTGAGGTATTCCTGATGATGAGGAAGAGTTCGAAAAACGGGTAATCGTCTCTTCATTTCACACACTCTCTTACAACTCTGACCGGTGAGAGAGCACGTGAAATGAAAAGACGATTACCTGCATTTCGAACTCTACTGATGATGGCAAGGAATTGAGAAGGGGAGTTGATTGCAGTCGGGAATACCGTCCCCAGACTGTCTCTCTCGATTTCGAGCTTTTTCATTAGTCTTGTAATTCAAACTAATCGAAAGTGGACTCTAACTCGACCGTAGATGAGAGCTTCTCCCCATTTGACGTCTCGTCTATCAGACAGTGCGAGAGAGCACGCTCGTTCGAGAGAGTCAGTACGTACCAATCCATTGGCGATCTGCCAGGAGAACGAGAGAACGTCTTTGAGCTTCAGTCCATTCGTGTTTTGGTAGCCCTAAACAATCGAATTTCCAAAAAAAAAAGTAAAAAAGCAAAAAAAAAATGCAATTATGATCTTGTCCTGGATATTTTTGATCACGTTTTTGTCAATAAATCAAAGGATAAACTCACAGATACGATCTCCTCCTTCTTCTCTCTGATGTAGTGTAGAAGATCACCCTTCTCGCAGTATTCGACCAGAAGGAGGGGAGATTTTCTAGAATATATTTGTTTATCCCAAGAAGCCTGTTTATTTAGTTCGCATCATTTCCTTATGACTTATGTGAGAATAATTCTTAAATTTTCTTGATGTTTACTAAATTTTCTTGATGTTTACAAGTACTTTCCTATAGCTTTCCGTAACTCCTCATTCTACACATGACTCGAGAGCAGTCTAATTTCTTTGTTCGCTTACTGGAATTCCGGAACGATTTTCAATGAAGGGAACCCTAGTAACGAACCTATCGTTGACCCAACCGATCATCGAAACGAGATGCGGATGGTATTGCAGAGACTTCATGAAGTTGATCTCCTCAAAATATTTTTTTCTTGAATTTTGCAAAACTACTTATCATACAAATTTACAATTTTACAACAACTACGTTCGTCGATAAATGAGTATACAATTCGAAATGCACTCGAATGGAAGGTTAAGTAATAACCTGCATGAAGTCGCTCCTCGCAATATCATCAGCGAACGAGGGAAGCATCTTCACTGCCACATCACAGTCAACGAGAGACGACGAACCACTGAATGGAGGAAAAATATTTAGGAAGACAGAATTCGTCTCTCCATTCGATTTCGCCGGTTAGAAGACAACAATCTATTCAAAATCTTCCAAAAAAGGAAAAAAATGTATTGAAAAAAATAAAAGTTTTTACCGAACGCGAGACGATGAAATCCGCAGGACCGGAGCCTCGCCGATTATTCGACCTGTAAATTCATAGGTATTGCCGGTACTACCCTGAGTTGTAATTTTTTTTTCGTAAATACATTTTTGAAAAAAAAATTCTCAAAAATATTATTATGGAAATCTAAAATCGGAAGTTTAAAAACGTAAAACTCATTTCAGAAATTACCGTTCCGTAAATAACTATTGACAAATATTTTTTGGGAAGTCTTTTTTCGTAAATATTTTTACGGAAGTAAACCGCGACGCGACCGCAACGCAGCACGAGCGCGCACATTGGTTTGGAAGTAATTTTCTCATGTTTACACTAATTTTTTGTATCATTTTTTTATTAAACTAATTATAATAAAATGCGGGGAACCCGACTATAGCAAAAATAAATCGAAAAAGTACTTCTAAAGGTGCGAGCATACTCACGACTTATTTACGGTAAAATATTTACGAAAAGAGATTTCCCAAAAATGACTTCCCATTGCGCATTTCCCAAGCAATTTTTACCATAAAAGTTTTCCCAAATATAGTTTTCCACAAATTTTTTTCCCAAATTTTTTTTATGAAAAAGTGATTTCCGAAACCGAATTTACGAAATAAAATTTACAACTCGGGGTAGTACCGTATTGCCAGATTATACAAAACTTTGAATCACTTGGAAAGATAAATTTTTTCGGATAGGGATCTTAGTAAAGTTACAGAATGATTTCTATTTTTGATTGAAGCTCAACTAATCCGACCTTTGAAGACATTGCAGAAAGCGCCACTGCCAAGTTTCTTGTCATAATTGAGAATGAGCTTCGATCGGTCCAACTCCCAGATGTCATTTGCAGTAAACGTCGGCGATTCCTCATATTTCGCATACGCATTCGAACTCTGCAACGATGATTACGATTACCAATTAATCACATTTATCAAGAGGTATGTGAGAGCTCTGATGTGCATACAACAGTCCACATTGATTTTCTTCGTCTGCAACGAACATCAGATCAAATCTAGAGCAACCGGGGCCACGATTTCGCAAACAGATTCGAGCAACGCAGAGCATCGAAACAGCGACGCAAGTTGTTTATGCAGCGCGTAAAACTAGGAAAACAGATGGGATAATAATGGATCCTACTTTCCGATTGCGATCAGACGAGACGAGATTGTGCGTATCTAAATTGAAGAGGGAGAATGGGACTATTCGAAACATGGTTTTGGCACTCTAGCCGTATAGAGAGCATGTAAAATGAGGAGAAGATTGCCCGTATTGCTAAATGTAATACGAGTAATCGTCTCTTCATTACTCACATTCTCTCACCTGTCAGAGAAGCGAGAGAGTATGTGAAATGAAGAGACGATTACCCGTATTTCGAACTGTAACTCACACTTATGGGTGGAATTGGGAAGAGTCGTTGATCTCCAACGGCCCTTTTTCTTCGATTTCTCCAGCAGATAAAAGCGACGAGAAGGAAGAGAACGATGGCGATACAGCCAACGACAACGCCAACGATGAGACCGACGTTGGCTGGAAGAGATCAAAGATCAAAGATCAAAAATCAATTATTAGGGTTCTCTTATTAGAAACAAAGGATTGGCCCAGCTCTGTCGGCGAGAGAGTACGCCATTGGAAATCCATAGAACCCAATCATGCATCTGTCCGAAACTCTCTATGTAAAAAAACCTTTCAATTTTTGGTGACAAAAAGTACGCAGTTTGAATCCATTTAGGACTACATTCAAGTCCCTAATTCAATTCATTCCCTATCTTCCTCATCTTTCGATTTCACCCCTTGACAACTTTGTCTACGTTTCTTTCGCTTTATTTGCCGTAGAGAGATGACTTAGTGGACACAAAAGTTTGCGAATTGAGCTCGGTCTGTGGACATTGAATGGTACGGAATAGAGAGACCATTCTAAGAAGATAATCACATGTCGAATTCTCACTGTGAAATTCCGGGCGACTGCCTCTTTTTCTCTTGTTGGAATGAAGAAAACGTGAGTGAAATGAAGAAAACATTCCGAAAATCTACTCACTTCCATCATCCTTCTTCGGTTTATGGTCATCGTATTTGTCCCACGGTGGCCCGGGAGGGTAGACCTCCTTTGATTCGGATGATGAGGATGACGCGACATTTGAGTAGGGAGTCGCCGAGTTTGGACTGAAAATGGGAGACCTTTCAGGGAACGGTCATTAGGCCCCACTGTTAGAGAAATCGTGAAATTTTTTTAAATACATACTATCTGCCGAACACTACCGATTTTTTTAGCATTTCGACGTAAAAAAAAGGATTAGCCACAAACATGATAGTTTTGCTGAGTCAACAACAGAAAAAAATCAATGAACCCACGTATTCATTCGCATATTGAGTGATGGGAGTGGAATCGGGGCACTGTAGCTGGTTCCTTCAGTTCCGTAGGGTGGTTTATTCAATGGGTAGACGTCTGGGGGACGGGGCGTTGTGTATCCGTGGCGGAGCGCCGTTTCCCAATCCCAAGTGTCCTGGAATTTCGTCCAGTATTGCCGGAACGAAAATTCCGACGAAAGTGGCAAGAATTCCAAATTGTAGGAAACTGTTATCGAATTTTTTTAAAATTCGTTGTAAAATTCATAATTTTATGCAAGTCAATTTTAGTGGATAATGCGATGAGTTTGTCTTCGGGCAGTTAGTAGGCCGAGTTAGAAGTGAGGACAGCGTTAGTTCCACCTACGTTGCTATTCTTATCCTTGTCGATTTTGCTCAGCAACTCTTTCTTCCACGGTGGCAAATCCTCGTCGAACCATGGAGGGGGTGGGCCGTTTTCCCATGGAGAAGGGCCGTCCCAGGGGGGCGGACCTCCCTCCTTGTAGTCTCTGTCCCAGGGGGGCGGACCTCCCTCCTTGTAGTCTCTGTCCTTGCTGCCGTAATCCTTGCTATCGTAACCGGGACGGGGATAGGGTGGATATCGGGGGTTGGGTGGGGAGCGACGGGAGTTGGGAGGTGGAGGGGAATAACTTACGGGTGCTCGTTTGACGATTGATCGAGATGTGCTGGACATTCTGGAAGGAAAAAGAAATCATGGCGAAAACAGATCGATCGAGCACAATTTGAGCGCCCCGGCTTTGGTGAGTCATCGATTTACATGGTCAAACTGTACTGGACGATTGCAGGGAAAGGGGAAATGTGGTGGGGATAGATGGATACGAGGGCGGACCCTCAACATGCCAACTAGGCAAACGGTTGACGAGAACAGGAGAATTCTTCTAGAATTCTGACCTTACGGAACTTTCGAGTACGAAATCTAGTTTTGTACACGGTTTGTGTATGGGATGGAGCAGCGAGACAACAAGGGATGAAAAGGTACTATAGAAGCTAAACAAGATGTCACACACCATGGAATTTAACGTAACGCTTTATAATCTATCGTGCATTTTATAGACTGGAGCGGAACGTTATATTCCATTATGTTTGGTAACTTTTTGTGCATTGATCATACAAATCGATGAAATCAGTGAGAGATGCGCTTCAAGTATTTTGAAGAAGTCGATCGAGAATGAGTGCAAACAATGAGAGGAAGTTGCATTTCGAATGAGAGGTTTGATCTTCATCATCGACCCTCTTTTTATCATTGATTTGTTAGTACAACCGATATTGACCTAGACCTACAGTAGTTTATAGGCTCATGACGGCAATATTTGCAGAATGTTTCGAGCAAAAACAGGTGACTAGCGGGTGAAAGACAACAGATTGAATGGTAATTCGGGCGAGCAGGAAAGGGAAGCGATTTTACACCCACACTACAAGAGAGATTATTGAGGGGAAGGGATCGATCCGCATAGAAAAGATCGATAAAAGGGCAATATTTTCTCTCTGGCAAAAATGATGTGAGCAAGGGTGGAAAATGAAAGGAGAGGGGGGTGCCTCTCTTGCCTCTCTCTTCCTCTCTACACTAAACTCGGATGGCAAACATAGCTAGAGTTTTAGTGGGAGAACCCAGTGAAATGAAGGGGAGAGATCACAATTAGCATGAGAGGGAATTATCCAATGAGGGAGAAAGGGGGAAGTAGAATTGTCATATTTTGAATTCGACTGTAGGAGATGTGCCAAAGAAATTCGATGAAGCACGGGGTACTACGGTCACGGGGTCGATATCGGTATTACCGTCAAGAGATGAGAAGATACTGGGATCTGCGAAAATGAGCATGCAATCCTACTCTGGTAAGAGTTTCCTGTATCTTGCAGGTTTCCTATTAGGTCTAGTCAACTGTGAAACGTTTAGGAAGAGGCCTTCCTCACTGTGATCTTCTCTTTTTCTAGATATGATCATAACTAATAATTGATACTGAATCGATACTGAGGGGCCATTTTCAGAGTCATGCAAATAGGCGATCACATCATTTTTAACGAGAAAGGGCACAATGTGCTAACAGATTAAGACGATGTTTGAGCACCTATGGGACGGGTGATGAGGGGGGGGGGGGGAGAGAGAGAGAGAGTTCCAGAGCAAGAAGCGATGAGAAACAATGGAGAAGCACTGAGGAGATCAGACAGGGACTAATCCGAGTGATATCCCATTGCCAGGCTACGGTAGAGCTTCTGATAGAAAGAATAAAGGGCACAGGGAGGCAGCGAATTGCGAGAGAACTGGCGAAAGTGAGAGAGTTTGTCGATGGTCTCGCCGCGAATTTGCGAGCTGGAAATTCTCCAAGAACGTCGTGGGACAGAACTTTTGCCGTTGTGCAAGTGCCGATCATCATCATGGAATCCACACTTCAGACTCCCGTCGCATCGTCTCCGACTCCCCCCTTTTCCCAAATTTCGGGCGGTTTTCCCGCGCTTTTTCGCCGTTTATCCACTGCGAGAACTGGCTACCGATGGAATGGCCAAACAGAGAAGATATTTGGAAGCGTCTGAAGGATGAAAAAGACACGCGAGGTGGATCCAATTTCGGACAGTCCGTCCCCAAATGTGAGAAGGGCATTTAAATACGAGAATGCATTTCAATCGGATGAACCTATGAACAATAAAATAATCATGAAAATTCAACACTAATTGATTGTTCCGATGCTCTTTGTAGTACATTCCATTTGTGCCGAATAAAACTGCATCGCTGATGACAATTTCTTCCCGTTGTCTGGTTGAAGACCAATGTATGCAATGTGGAAGAAGAACAAATCGATCAGTTAATTGTCAATCAGACTGCAGTAGGGGTTTCTAAACGGAATGCGGAACTCCCCCATTTTCATTCCTCTATTTCATTCATTCCGCAATGCGGTCGACCCCTCTCATTTCGAATGCGGAATTCCGCAATTCTCATTCTTCCTCTTTCATTCGAGCGGGCTCGGTGGTGGATAATGCAGTTAGAATGGTGGATAATTCAATTAGAATGAATAGTTTCGTTGTATTCTAATAGTGAATCGCATCATTCGGAATTCCGCATTGAGAGGGAACCAGTCCACTCGCAATGCGGAATGAGAAAAAGTCGATACAAGCCGAGGTCTGCCGAGTGATGATAAAGCCTTCAATCGTTTGAAATCGATAAGAATCCCTCCGTTTTCATTTCATTATCCCTACGTTCAATACCAATTTGGAATGCGGCTCCGGCTACATTGAGGGTAAATATAGTGGGCCATACCGTTGTGCTCGCTCTGAATAGGCGAGCTCTGAAGAGGCGAGGAGGGCAAGCAATATTCAGTAGCCACCGTACTCCTTCATCGCCCCTACCCTTTCCTACCGTAGATACCTTATCCTCTTCTATCTTAACTCTCTAATTGGCCTACCGTAATCTCCCTACGCTATTGTACCCATCTAACTGTTCTGGTCTAATGCCGTGCCCGTCTACCCGCTCTACCTTCTCCTAAAGCAACCCCCTACCTCCCAGTCCCGCTCCTACCGTACCTCTCCTGCCCTCGTCCTACGGTACTCCTCTGACAACACAATCTGTCTTATCATCATTCTCCTACAACAACCTTCTAAGTACCTCCCACTCCCTCTCCTTCACTCTAACTACCCTACATTGTCATACCCTATTCTTCAACATCCCTGACACGCATTCCCTTCCTTCGCCTCCCCCCTCTCCCTCTTTGTCTCATCTCATCCATGCACTGCAAACGACCCCACACGCATCGCACGAGCAAGTGCTCGTGCGATGAAATATATCCATCATCAACAGCAACAACAACAACGACAACGACAACAACAACGACAAATAACAACAGCGCCGTGAAGAAACGGCGATACGGCTCACCCAGAGGAGATGGAAGGGGACGAAGCCTCGAGGGATGGACCTGCAATCAACAAATACTTATTATCGGCCTTCGAAAAAGAAATTTCAATAACAATTGCGGCTAACTAATGTTCGAATCTAGTAATCAAGGTGTCACAAATGCAACATGAAGCGCTAACAAGGGAACCGCAAAAGTCGGCCCTCAGGGATCCTAACTTTGCATCACCAATCGAAAGGTACTCCTCTAGGAAGTCCAAAACAACTAAATCATCATTGGATAAATGATTCCTAAGAACCGAAAATCGATACTCAATATTAGGGAAAAATTTGTGAAGAAAATGCTCTCTCTTTGAGCAGGCTAGTGTGCGCGTTGTGGAAATCTGAGAGAGAGTGTGCTCTGGCGCAGCAGGTAACGAGATTAACTTGAGAACACTGTGTCGTTGGTTCGAATCCTTTTGCTACCAATTATTTGCAACATTTTTTGCACTTATAAAATCACTTTATTTTTCATCGTAGACTCAGCCAACGTTGCACAATAAATTGCTGCTTTTCACACATGAAACAGCTTCGCGGACAATGTAGGAACTGATGCTAATATAATATTGCCTTCTAAGTGAAACTATGCGATCAGGTTGCAACATAAATAGCTGTATGATAAATGTGTCACCGTTGGCTTAGCCTACGATGAAAAATAGAGTGATTTTAAAAGTGCAAAAGATGTTGCAAATGATTGGCAGCAAAAAGATTCGAACCAACGACACAGTGTTCTCAAGGTAATCACGTTACCTGCTGCGCCAGAGGACACACTCTCTCAGCTCTCCACAACGCGCACACGGTGCATAGTCTAGCTGGAAGATTTGTAGCAGTCCGCTATCAGTGACGAAGCGACTCGTTATTACCCGATTCGCTTCAAGAAGCACAGGGAAGGTAACAAGAAGGAACAAGCAATAAAGGGAGATTTTTTTTAAATTAAAATTATTTTTGTACAGAAGCGGTTAATAGGAATCACCCTATTCTCACCCTCCACGGTCCGCCTAACTCAGGTAACTCGACAAAGATCTGATCATGTCACATTTCTGATCCACTGACGTATGAACTGACTTCTGACTCGAAAGGGGAAAAGCCCCAGGTTCAAATATCCTCTAACCAGACTCCTCTAAGCTTTTAGTTACCTGAATGTCAAGCGCAGTTCTCTACTCAAGTATCGGCGTTAGACTTTGAAAGTGAACAAGAAACTAGTTCCTTACTAGTGCAATTTTCTGTTCCACTCGAGAAAGAGTAAGCGAAATGATGAGAACCACTCTCGATTTGACTAGTAGGGGCTAGTTCCTGGTTCCCTTTCAAAGTCTAATCGGCACCATTCCAATCCCCGCTGGTAGTACCTGCTGCTCGAAGACGGAAGAGGGACGGATAGGGAAGGAAAGCCTCTTGGACGGAGCGGAAGGAAGTGATCGAGAAGAGGAGGGCAGTCGCATCCTGCACCAAGTATTCATTAGGATCACATTCTTCATAGCGATACCCACCCGATCCAGAGCGAGACGATGTAGTTTCCCAGCTCGTCTATGCGAGAGACAGCGAGTCGAATCTGCAAACACACAATTTAATACATCAATGGATCGATAACCACCGTACCGCTGCCAGCCGCACTCGCAAATGACGTGGCAGGGACGGTCAATGAAGGGGCGGAGATGGGCGGGCTGGTCCTGCAACCAAGGAACTTAGTTTAGTGACAACGTTTCTATGCCAACCTCTCACAGCGCTCGCTGCCCTTCCCTTCGAGAGCACGATGGAAGGTCCTTGGGGCAGTATGGCGAGGGAGGGCTCTGAACAACACCTTCATTACAAGTCTGCTCCGAAATCGATACAGTACCTGGCCACCGTATCCTCACGATCTATCGATCGAGTGACGGGAGGAGGCGGACGAGGACGGGTTGATGGAGGTTCGGGAGAGGCCTGAATTAACTTGATGCATTTGACGTCAATCGATACTTCTTCAGTTGACCGACCTCCAATTCCTTCACCATCCAATCCATCCCTTCTGTGTTGCTTGCTGGCAGGGCCGTACGAGTGCCTGGAATGCATCGATTGATGACGTCATCTTCGAGGGCAGTCCGACCTCTGTCAGCATACCGTCCTCCCATCGCCTCCTTTCATATGACGACGCCGACGATGCCCGTCCCCGTCCATCAATCGCCACACGCTGTGATGTTTCAAATTAGGATCACGTAACTACTTTGAAACTCAAAGTTCGCACTCGCAAAGTGTACGTTTCACTCTGCTTTGCCCTATCCCGCCGTAACAGTTAGAGACGACTAATCCCCTCAAAGATGTATATTCCAATAAAGTGCGCGCGCAATTTCACACGTCAATCTGGCAGTGGCGCACTCGGTCGTCGGGTCATCCACCGCGATACTCGAAAGGGAGAATTTGGTATACGGTTCTGCGAGCCGGCCCGGGACGGCGCAACCGTTTCTGGCTTGTGGCCTTCTCCCACGAAAAGATAGACCGGGCACTTGCGACAGTGCGTGACAACCGCCCCTCACTGTAGAGGAGATGCGCACCACTGCCCTAAGCGACTTAGCTAGCATTGGATGGGTGCGCCGCGAATTATTGCTTTTGGAATTGAAGAACGAACAAATTGAAGAGAAAACTTGAGTAGAAATGAACACAAAATTGCCCATCCAAGCCGTTAGCACTTACTTACGAAAATGCGCAAGAATCCCATGATGACAAATATTTGAATCACTTATCTTATCGAGGCAGCGGGCAGTGGCGGGCGGCTTGAGTGTGCTCGCTGCCTGTACGTCTTCCGAGTGGCAGGTGTGCGGCTGAGACGACGTCATCTATGAAATACCGGGTTAGAAACACGTTGTAAAAAGAAATAGGCAATGACAATAAGAAATGAGATCGAAAGAATGGAGAGCTGAACAGAGTGAATACATCGCATAAACCAGGAACAGTTGGTTATAACTGTTTTTTGCGAAAGCATCGACTACGAAACTAGATCAACTCGCAAGCAAACGAGAAACTGCGATAAACTTTTTCGAAACAGAAACAGAGGAGCTGGCGGCGCGAAAACGGTAGTAAACAGAAGAGCAGTGGCTAGGATGTTCACGCAGGGAGCCAGTAAACAATAGGCAGTAAAGCAATAGTGATCCTATCAAACGCGTTTAAAGGGAACCTCAAACTAATTAAGACGAAAAAGGGGCAGATGATGACAAAATGTTTTCGAAAATCGGAAGGAAGAGCTACGTGACCCTTGGAAGCGAACGATCGAATGACTGGGAAGAGGGGGGGGGGGAGGCCAGTCTCGAGTAGGTCAAACCGATCGATAGTGCACGTGAGCACTCGCGCGCTCGGTTGATCTCGAACTTTCGATGACCACGGTCATGAATGCGCTCTATTCTCAGCTCCAACTCTAGAAGAAGTACTGTAAGTCGAATCCTCTCAAACTTTTTTCACTTGAGCTTTCATTTCAAGCTTTACAACCGCTTGTTCCGAGAAAAGTAGGATATTTTTTTCATTTTTCTTGTTGTTTGAGGGTGTTAGATGTGTATGCACGGCATTTGGGGTCCACGCAAAAGCAAGACTCCGCCCACTTTTTGCTGATTGGCTGCTGCGTAGCGCCCACCGATCAATATGGATTGACCACCGTAATCAATGCGTAGCAGCCCCACCGGCCCTGGTCAGCTGAGTATCCACTCAGACAATGAAAATTGAAAATGAACAAGTGAAAAATGAAAAAAAGATGAATCATCAGTGCGCATAAACTCTTCGCTCCAACTCCAAAGTACCGTAGTTATCAAGGTCGCTGCCGAATCGAAAACTGCGTGCTGTTTCGCCATTTCTCCTCTTCTTCTCCCGTCTCCCCTTGCGCACACGTGTGGTTCACGTTATCCTGTACACGCGTCGAAATTTCGTTGGCCCGTGTTTCGCTGGCGTTTCCGACTAGGGAATGGGCCTTATCTCGGTGTTGTTATCTAGCTTCAGTTGAAGTGTGTAAATCGAAAGGGCGCTGCGTGGCTTGATTCGCGATTGTTTTAATGGTTTCTGCTTCTTGATTTTATATTTGCTATAATTGAATGATTTTAGTATGTCGGAGGCTGCTCGGGTGGAGCCATTGGACTGGCAGGACGCGATAATTGACAAGTTCCGCGCGCTTCTCGCTTCGGCCGAGTCAAATCAGGACGATTGGAAGGTAAATTAGCTTTAAAATTCCATTTATACCTTTCTAACTCATTCTACCACCCACGGAGTGGTCAGTACTGATAAAATCGCCGTGGTTGGCCACTTTGACTTGTTAGTTTCGAAATACACGAGTTTTCAATGATGAATCATCACTTTTCTGTTGATGAACTATGCGGTTCTATCGCTGCTGTACTCATGAATCATATTATTTTCTTCTGTGTAAATGCTTTACATTATTGAGGATATAGAAAGGTCGACCCATCCTCATCTGACGATAGTCGTCTGACTGGATAAATGTTATTTTTATTATTATTGTTATTCAGGAACAAGCACTGGCCCTGCTCGATCGCAGTATATCCGAGACGCGACAGGCCAGCCACAAGCCCATCTTCACCTTTGCCGAAGACGACAGCGATGAGACCAGTAAGTCGACGAATCAGCACACCATGGTGTAGCACCAGGAAAACGTCGCCCTCTCAATTTTTGATAGGGACGATAACAAGTTTCCCCACTTTCATAACCGTTTGTTTGCGGCCAACTCAGCGATAGTCGGCCACAATTTCGCAAGCGAGTAAATAGGCCGATTGGGCTCTAGCTCTGGAGAGAAATATTAGAATATTCAGCATACATTTTCGTTCCTACTGGGCCAGTAATCAGACCACTGTATATCAATTATAAAATCGGTTTTCAGCCACTAAACCTCTGATTTTGGTGTCAGACCACTATATATTTTTCGTTCCCGGAAAGAAATGAAAATGTATGATATTCAGGCTCCGAATCGGCTCCGGAGGCCGTCGATGAGGCTAAAGTCGAGACTAAGCCAGTGATGAGCGAGGTTCGGCCCACACTCGAACGAACTATCGATGAGCTGGAAAGCGATTGGAATAAAGGTACCTTTATAGATTTATCATCAGTACGAAAATTGCTAATAACTTTTGGGCGAAAAATCACATGCATAGATTACGAATGTTTCGCCGGTCAATCATTGCAACAGTGTCGTGTCAATTCAGTGACATCCTTCACTGTTGTAAATAACTGCCCGGAAAGTTCACCGAGAGGAATCACCTTGCACGAATGATCGAGAGTGATAGCGATCTCGCGACGTCATTTCTTGTTGCCGGAAACGAATTATATTGGTCAAACTGGCTGTTCAAAACAAGTGCCCCGACAGTGAATCCGACAGAGATCGAAAGGGTCAATTTGCGAGTGAAAAATGAACAGAGTTAGACGATTGTTGAGATCGGACTATAGGAAATGTAAGGTACTATAGTAGGGTTGCCGGAACGGAGTCGCTTTCGATTTATCCCACACTTTATCCCCTCCCTTCCCTCTCTTTCAATCAAAACCGCGCGAGAGAGACGATATGCAAAGAGGGTGCGGAGACTCCGCACCCTTCCCTCCCCTCATTTTCAATCAAAAACCACGACGGTGCGGAGTCTCCGCACCCTCTTTGCATATCGTCTCTCTCGCGCGGTTTTGATTGAAAGAGAGGGAAGAGGGATTGGTGAGTTGCGGTTTTTTCGAAACCGAACCTGCAACACTATACTATAGTATAGATTTAGTACAACTGTTATGACCCAGACCTACAGTAATATAAATAGGAAATGTAAGGTACTGTAGAATTGATTTATAAAAATTGTTATTGATTTTGCAGGCATTCAATTGCTGCCCGGAGACGTGCTCCGTCTACTCAATCGGGGAAAGGCGAAGTCGCGCGAGCTCGAGGCACGACTGCCCGATTATGAGGTAATAATAATAATATATTTTTCGCTTATGTTAATTACCACGAGTCTAGGATGTATTGGTTTAAGTGCATTCAACAAATACGATATTACAATGTCGGAGTTGCGACAAAGATATGTCGGGGGGGGGGGGTTGTGAGGTACGGTGGTATAGATCAATCGGTACTTCGAGGTACAGTTGTGCACACTCATCCTGGAACTGTTGGTAAATAGAGCATCTTGTGTATATTAGATGCGTATATCCCGAATCTCTGGGGTGGAATGGAAGGGTGAAATTACTTTTTTAAAGTGAAATGTTCCTTTAGTAAAAAAATGACAAAACAGCTGCAGTAATTCGGTTGGGTGTATTATGAGATCATTAACAATCGATTTCTTGAAGACGGCAGTGGCGGTTCGTCGTGCCTTCGTGGCGCCACTCGACAAGCTCGCCAAGCTGCCCTACACCGACTACGACTACAAGTTTGTGAGTGGTTTATCGATTGATTATTGACTTTTCCCTGTTTCAAAATCACAGATATGTCTGTTATCCACAAAATTGTTCGACTTTTTTTGTTTGACATGTTATCGAATTTATCCCGTCTCAATATCACAGCAAAAACCATGTTCTACATTTTTAACCGGGTGACTCGTGTTTCGGTGACTCTATGTGAGATAAGGGAAATGTATTTTTTGATAATCCATCGCTGCCTTCACTATGATAATTCAATATCAATAAGATAATTGCCTGATTACGGTAGACTCAATATCGATTACATCGACTACGACTACAAGTTTGACAATGATTTTTTCCCGCCTTATTATCACAGAAACAAATGTTCGACATATTTCACCCGGGTGACTTATGTTTCGGCAACTCTGTGTGAGATGAGGGAATGTTTTTCTGATGATAATCCATCGATATGTCCCGTATCAGAAATTAGCTAAAGTGTCAACATGATAGTCACCTGATTACGGTAGACTAAATATCGATTGGGAACTGATTTTATTCAGGTGACGAATGCGTGCTGCGAGAACGTGGTGGGCTACGTGCCGGTGCCGGTCGGCGTCGCCGGACCGCTCAAGGTATACGGTAGATCGATATGTGGTGTGATCAGTAGGAAACGTCGCCTTGTCAATTTTTGAACTAGACTTGCACATTTGATTAACGTCGTCCTCACCACACCAATACAGATCAACAATGGCATACGGTAGATGGTGTGGCCCGTAGGAAACGTCGCCCTGTCGATTTTTGAACTAGACTTGTGCAAGTGATAAACGTCGCCCTCACCACACCATACACAGATCAATAATGGCACTCCGCTGCACGTGCCGATGGCGACGACGGAGGGCGCGCTGGTGGCGAGCACGAACAGAGGATGCACGGCCATTATGGTGAGGGAGAGGAGTACGGTAGGGGAGTGAGTACGGTAGGATTCAGAATGCAGGGGTTACCGTTGCATAGAAGACTATAGGAGGCTGAAATATATTATTTATGAAGTTTGAATTGGTCAGACGATTTATGATTTATGCATGCTAAAATGCTATAAATGCAAAGCTAGCGATTTAAATTTTTTTTCGTGATTAATAGCTATGACAAATATTCACGTGGCGATGAAGGAAATTTTTTTATTATTTTTTGCTCTTTTTATTAGAAAAAATGCGTTTTCCGCGATAGAATGGTTTCTGTTTCACAAGTATTACTAGTTCTGTCGCTTATAAGAATTTCAATCTTCTTTTTCTACTCTTTTTTAAAAACAATAATTTGGTCATCACTTGTGATCCTTACCAAGTTCACAGTAGTGGTCTATGATCTTTGATCTCCCCTTCCCTTCCAGAAGTCGGGTGGCGTCTCAGCGCACGTCTACGCCGAGGGAATGACGCGTGCGCCCGTCGTGCAGTTTGATCGTGCGACCGAGGCGGTGTAAGTGATGGGAAACGTCGCCCTGTCGATTTTCGACAAAAATTGCGATTAGTAAACGTCGACCTCACCACACCGCTCACTTTGCAGTCATACACGAAAAAGCTAGTGGAAAACTACCTGGAATTTGAAAACATATGCCGCATTGGGTTTTCGTACGGTTTTCGTTGACAAGGAATGTTACTTACGATTCGCAAACATGCGCCGCATTCATAGAATTAGTCGATTTTCAAGGCCTTTTTCATAAACATTTCAAGGCCTTTTTCTTTTTTATAAACGTTCGTAGGTTTTTGACACATAACTTTTTCATCTATGTTTGCAGTCGTCTCAAGCAGTGGCTGGACAAGCCGGAGAATTTTGCCAAGATCAAGGGCGAATTTGATGGATCAAGTCGGTGAGAAATCCCATTTTGGGCACTTCTTCCATTTTTCGCCCAGTCTTTTCTCACAGAATATTCCCTCCCTTCCATTCCCATTCCCCACCCCTCCACATTCGATGCGGTTGTTACTTGGACCAGAAATCAACGAAGTTTCGGAATTTGACCCTCTACGATTGGGTTTCATCGATTAGGTATTAGTCTTGGGAATATCGATGAGTGATTATTTCTTGTTCCGTCATACAAGCACTGATGAGATGAAAAGGTGACAGAGTCGGGGCATCCGCAAAATAGCTTCTGGACATTCCTTCGGACATCCGCAAATACAAATTTATCACGTTGTAGAAACGGTGATAGTCCATCATTGCTTATGCGGGTATCCATAATTGAAAACATATCACCTTTCCTATTCCATCAGTGAATACAAGTAATATTATTTATGTCATTCTTTAAGTAACCATAATAATCGTCATCTCAGTTTCGCGAAGCTGGACCGTCTCGAGATGCGTCTGGACGGGCGACAGGCGCATCTCCGCTTCACGGGCAAGACGGGTGATGCCATGGGCATGAACATGATATCCAAGTGAGTGGGGTGGTGTGGTGTGTGGTGTAGTGGGATACGTCGCCCTGTCGAATTTTCGACAGGAGTGGGTAATGTTATCCAAGTGAGTGTAGTGTGTGGTGTAGTGAGAAACGTCGCCTTGTCGGATTTTTGACAAGAAGTGGAAGTGGTAAATGTCGGCCATGGGCATGAACATGATATCCAAGTGAGTGTGGTGTGCATGGTGTAGTGAGGAACGTCGCCATGTCGGAATTTCATTAGGAATGGCAAAAGTGGAGGCATGTACATGATATCTAATTGAGTGTGGTGTGGCGTGTGGTGTAGTGAAAAACGTCGCCCTGTCGACGTTTCGACAGTAGTGGCAAAGTGGGAATCGTCGGCCACACTTCGCCTGTAAATTTCAAATTGCAGAGCGACGTCACAGGCGATGAAGTTCATCCAGGCGTCCTTTCCCACGATGAAGGTTCGATTTTTTTTTTAAAGATCAGTGTCAATTGGTGATTTACACCGTCTGTGAATCTAGGTTTCACCGGGCTATATTGTGTGAAATGAAAAAAGTATCAAAAGAATGAGTTAAAAATACTACTAACCGAATCACATGGCATGTCGCGGATTCGCAACTGCGTTATGACATGGGTTTTCAATGAGCTTTAATAATTATCTACTACCGTTTCAAAAACATTTAAATTATCGGTTTATATTATTTGAAGGTGGTTGCGCTCTCGGGCAACTCGTGCACGGACAAGAAGGCTGCGGCGATTAACTGGTGAGTTACAGTAACCTGTCAATGAGAAGGAGTTACAGTATCCCTTACTTTATCGATTTCCTGACTTTATTGAGATCTACCGTACCCGACGCTTCTCCGGTGTTTTTTTTCGCATTCAGAGCAGTTGTAGCCTGAGCAAACAAAAAAAAAATAGAAAAGTGATACAATACCCATGGGGATAGAATACCCCCTCTTCTCCTGACGTTATCGATTTCTCTTGCAACTTCCCGTAATCCCAATTGTTCGTTCCCTCAGGATCCTCGGCCGCGGTCGATCGGTGGTTGCTGACTGTGTCATACCCGCGTCCGTCGTCCGAAGTGTGCTCAAGACGACGCCCCGTGCGATGGCCGAGGTATACGGTTGTTGGGGGGAGGGGGACGGTAGGGTTGATCGTGAGTGAGAAACGTCGCCTTGCCGAATTTTCGACAGGAGTTGCAAAAGTCGGAAATGTCGCCCTCCTTTTTCTGTAAATTCGCGATTTGATGGTTATTGTTGACGAAAGTCCACTGCAGTCAAAACATTCAGTCAGCAAGTGGTAGTGTTTGGTTTCGCGAAATGTCAAAAAAATCGTTTGCAAGTAGCTACAATGATTAATGAGAACAAGCAATTACAACCCTTTCCCTTGTACGAAAAATAATCAATCCTCGATTGCACACGCTGTTATACCGTAACCCCTTACGATACGGTAGCCTTTGCAGGCGCCGTACCGGGTCTTACTTGTGTACACCACCAGGCGTGGGTTGTCTCATGGCAACTGTAACATTAACTTGATTGTGGAAGCAACTTTTCTTTTATGCAGGCGGGTCGGGCCAAGTTGGACTCGGGCAGCGCGGCGGCGGGCGCCATTGGCGGCGCGAACGCGCACGCGGCTAATATCGTGGCCGCCATATTCATCGCCACCGGCCAGGTACTACGGTAGTTACGGTATTGATTGGCACTTCTCCAGTTTTTTTACCCAGTCTTTTCTCGCAGAGTATTCCCTCCCTATCATTATCATTCCCTACTCACTTCACATTCAGAGCTGTGGAAGGCCGGGCCAAAAAACCGGAGAAGTTCCTTGGATTGTACATGTCTTTAATATAATGCTCGGCCCTATTTTTATTTTAGAAATAATAACGAATCCGATCATTAAAATTCTCACATAGGTGTGCCACAACATAACACAATTGTAAAACATTTATTCAGCTGGGAAATTAAGTTCATAAATATCGGTAAAGGAAACATCGTAGCTATAGACACTAATCGATTGCTTTGCCCTACCGTAACCCTCCCCTCATTCCCCTCAGGACGCAGCTCAAGTCGTCTCCTCGTCCATGTGCTCCACTCGACTGGAAGAGACGGAGGATGGATCATTGTATGCATCGGTTAGTATTATTTCTTAATTTTATAATATTGTTTACTGATTGTGAGAAACCACGTTCACATTACTTTATGTCGACTAGACTTCAATGTGTAGGACAGGTGAAACCGGGATGTGCGTTGATCCTTTTTTTTGCATATTTTTCGAAATAAATTTATTAATTTATTTTAAATTTAATATTTATTTCCAGGTAACGCTGCCGTGCGTTGAGTGCGGCACGGTCGGAGGCGGAACGGTACTGCCCGCCCAGCGAGCCTGTCTTGAGGTACGGTAGTGGTGTTCCTCTACGTAGGGTAGAGGAGGAAATATGGTAGTGGGAAGTATATTACGAATAGACGCAGAAGAGTGTGGTATATTAGAGGTTGAGCTATGATAGCGGGCTGAAGGAATTAGGTAGAGATTATGGATTGGAAGGATGTAGAACCTGACGTTCATTGTTTGTAAACGGAAAACTTTTTTCGTAGAAGAGGTGAAACGGGATTTTACATTCTAGAGCCTTTTCGATAATCAAGAGCAGGAGAGCAGAAAATGGTTTGATTGCACTGGTATCCGTTGACATATTGCTGAAGAAAGAACGGGTGAAAGACATATCTGCCGAGCGAAACGAAAGATCTGCTAGGCAAACCGAGTAGCAGACATCTCAAATGATTAGGTTTAAGATAATGATAATAATAAATATTTGAATAATACTATTCATTTGTTTTCGTTTCGCTCACCTTGTTGAAATGTGTTTCGCCCATGGTATGAATGGCTATTCATCTTTCCTTCAGCAATACGTTCTCGGTTACTAGTTCAATAAAACAATTGTATTTATCGCCTGCTCTTGATTATCGTAATAGCCGTACTCGCGTCTACCGTACTCGCGGGCGAGCTATCGCTGATGCAAACAGGTATAGGTAATATTGTATTTTCCAGATGCTTGGCGTGGCGGGTCCGTCTCCGTCATCGTGCGCGCCAGGCACGAATGCGGCCAGTCTCGCGGAGGTAAGTTAATTGAGTTTGAATAAAATTGTTGGAATTTATGGAGAGAATTTCTTTGAATATCGTGGATGAACATATTAGCGGCACTTCATTTGAAAAAGGCCGGATTGTGCATCTTGTACAAGCAACTTTGTTTGTGCTTCAGCGGTGTTTGATATTTCGGCAATTGTCAATTGGTGTAATGGGAGAGCGGAGTACGCAATAATCTACAAAAACAAATCTACTCATCAATAGAAATCAATATTACGGTATCCCTACAGACATTGTGCTAAGTACGTACTTGTCGGGTAACTTACCGGGTAGCCGACTCATGAGCTAGTACCTCGGTATTTTGAGGCCCAGTTGTGTTTACAGATCATCGCGGCTACGGTACTCGCGGGCGAGCTATCACTGATGGCCGCCCTGTGCACGGATGACCTCGTGTCGAGTCATCTCAAGCTGAACAGGTACGGTAGAAGAGGAGATCCATTGGGATATGATGAAATTAATTTCGACGCCATGTTCGAAAAAACTTGTTTCCTACCATCCTGTGTTGTGTTTCGGGTGTAGATGAAGTTGGCTTCGTTGCGACAAATTTATTAATGTTTATCATCAATTTAAATATAGAAATAATGCGATAATCTTAGATCTCGTCTGAACCTGTATGAGAACGCGGCGGGGGCGGCGTCGCAGCCGACCGTGCAGCTGCTGCACCCACAGAATATCGTCAGTTTACTTTCTGGAAATCCTTTCGCGAGCATCCAAAATGTGTCATGCTATTACAAATTTTGAAGGTTATTGGTGGTTTTTTTCTGGCAATTCCCCCATCGGTGGTGTACGTACTCTGTTCTCTAACATTTGTTCAAATTGGCATAAAAATGTGGCATGAATTTTGCTTTCCATATAGCGTAAGCGCTCCAGTTATCGATCAATGGTCAATTGATTATCATTTAGTTTGAAATTTCCTGTTGATAATATGTTTCACAAAGGGGTGAAGTAGCACGTTATCCTGTTTCACTTAGTACATGTTTCATTTTCTGGGAAAAGCAACATTACTCGCTTCTAGTGTAAGCGCTCTAGTTGTCGATCAATGATCAATTGATCTTTTTTAATTTGAAAATTCCTGCAGAAAAAGCAATAGATGAAGTGGTTTGTTTGCCTGTTCGACGTAATATTCGATTGATACTGAAACATATCTCACAAATAGATTTAGAGCCTTTATTATCGATTCCCTACCAATCGATAATTCCTTTTCAGATTCGCGGGAAATCGGCGGAACGCACGATTAAAGTGAACTGCTCCAGCATTCTGTAAGGATTAGGAGCAATCGATTGTTTTAGCTGACAAGATTACGGTATTTTATCGACAAATGACTATTTCCCTCCGTCTCTAGTACCATATTTTCGTAAAAGTGTACACAAGGTTCTTGCCCATTGATGTTGTGATGTGTTTTTTATTCCCGTTTTATTGCACGATTTTTTCACTAAGTGAGCTAGTAGCATTGAGAAAGAACCTAAGAGTAACACCGGCGGGTATCGTTTTAGTTATATCTTTGTATGTCCCCGTTTTATGACAGATGCCTTACAGATTAATAAATATTTCACTTTATATCGAGATATGCAATGCGCATTAGAAGTACGGTGAATTGGTTAGCAGTGGTGATACGGTAACGAGAATCGATTCATACGAGATCAGGGAGAGAGATGGCATGAATCGGGAAACCGATACGGTGGATCAAGGATACGGTATATGGAAGAATTTGAATATTGATTAGATGAATCATAGAGGACATAGTAAAGGAAATGTGATTTGCGTATACTGTTAGCTGATCGAACAGATGTATAGGAAGATACGGTAACATTACGGTAGATCAATGGCCGGCCGTCATTCAAGTCGAGTTCCCTTTCACGGACTTGAGGGACATTCGGCGCTCGCGTTCCGGTGGGCCATCGGTGCGCTTGACGCCGAAGCCGTGTCTGGAAATTGACTAGGCATCATGAAGATCGTACTCGTGATTCTTTCGGTAGTGACACTGCGTAAAGTGCAATGATAGCGTATCCAGTGAATTTTGGCGGTGAATATGCGAAATAATCAATAAAAAGGAAGTCTAATTATTTGCTAATTAGTGCTAATTACTCACCGAAGGGGCGGCAGCTGCTGGAGGGCCTCCTTGCCGCGACGCCCTGCTGCTGGAATTATAGGGATGAATATTCGGGAGTAATCAATCAATAATCGATGATAAAAGCGGTTGGAAAAGTACGGTAGAGACAATGATTCATGATACGGTTATATTTGATGCGGTTAATATTGAAGAAAAAAGTGGACATGACATACCATGAGCATGGTCCGAGAGGGAGGTGGTTGGAGGGGCGAATTGTCTCGTTTGAGAGACGGAAAAGCCAGTGTCAGCCGATCTCTTCGTGAAGTACATGCATCGCAGCTCGCAAATCTAGAAAATAATTACTTATCTCTTTTGAACGTCATAAAATACTGAAGAATAATCAAAGTTTGGAAAAAAATTGCGAAAAATAAAGCAAAAAGGGTTGCATCGGCCGGGAATCGAACCCGGGCCGCCCGCGTGGCAGGCGAGCATTCTACCACTGAACCACCGATGCTTGTCGAGCATGCTATCGGAAAGTGCTTAGGTCTCCGCTAGCGCGTATATGCGGGGTGTTTTCGCAATTATCGTGAAATAATGAATAATTAGATAAATTACCATAATGTAGAGCCAGACGGTCATGATTATGACGGAGATTACACAAGAGAGAATGTAGGCGCCTGAAAAATTTTTGCGATTTAATTTCGTAAATTTTCGAAATAAATTGTGCTGATAAAACACAGTGTTTTTCTTCTCCCTAGTCTTGATCGATAATGTCTAGTCGTTACCGTACCCGTGGACTGCGAGTTCAACGTGACGCGAATTATGATGGCGAAGCACAGTACGCCGAGAAGAAAGATACAGGCAGTCCTGGAAAGCGGTTACGTTAACGCCGGATATTTACCGTACCATGGTTTCGCAAGACTGAAATCGGTAGGCTGTATACCGTACTCTGTTTACGAGCATCGTCAATCTATAGCTTCTTTAGTACACGCAAATAACATCATCAATCCATTGCTCCAACACGGAAATTTCTTAATCCTCTCAATAATTCTCTAGCGGATTATTTCCTAACAAGGTGACTGTAAGCTGACTACAGCTGATGTTGTTTTCTAGTTTGTGGTCTCGGTGTGCGATATAAATGTGACCCAAGTCAGGATCAAAATATTACCCACATCGCCTATCTGAAGTCAGTCTTAGACTCCCACTACGCATTGGCCCGGCTTGTTCAAGGTCAACTAACTCTGATGTCCTCCCTTTTTGGCTCTTACAAATACAGTACAAATAAAATAGAAATACAGGGTGGTTGTGTGCCAGGAATGCGATTCGAAAGGTCACGAGTTCGACCCCGCCCGCCCTCAGATCCACCCAAACCAAGGGGATTAAGAAATGTTGGAAGTGGTGAAAGCCACAGTAAAGAAATCCCCTACCACGTGCACACTACACGGGCGGTAAAGCCGCGCAACCAGCCACTGGTCGTCCCAGGATAGGCTCAAGTTGCTAACCGGCGATGGGGTGGCTAGCCCGCCCTTGCGAGGATAATGCCAACGTCCCTTATCCTTTACTTTACAAATTGCCATCAAGCTTGTAGGCAACTTGTGAGCTCCCAAAATGCACTTGATTCCATCTTGTTGGAGAACACGAAAGAATCGATGATCACTCACTTGAATAATAGATGCGGTAGGTACAGATACCACAACACGTTCTTTATGCCGTAGAACATGAGGTTTACGGAGAAAATCTGCAAATTATCTCTTCCTTATTCTTCGCAGCAATCTCGATTGAACATCCGGTGAAATGGTGCATCGAAGCCATTTCAATCACATCAAATGTAATCAATTTTGACCCGCTTAGTGACAATTTCCAACTTTTGAACAGTTCCCGATCGATAGGGGTTGGCAGTAGCTTTCCAAATCAATTTAGAACGTGTAATTTGGTTTAGAATGAGCTTTGTGTTTTTGTTTTCTCGCTTTTTGGCGAAATCGTGTCCGCACAAAGTGGGCGGAGCTTGTGGCCCCTAATCAAATGGTTCAACGCAAATTTCGATATGTTTCATTCTCGAATGATTCAGTTTTGTTGATGTGATATGCGATTCTCTCTTCTGTTCCGATAAAATAAAAAAAAAAAATTTTTTCTGAAATTTCTCCGCAGTAACGATCGAAGTCTGCAGTGAAAATGCCATCCAATTCACCTGTACAGCCCATGGAATTCACTATTTTACGATTTGAGCTATGTCTGATCACGCGAGCATGAACACTGTCGTCTTGTGCAGTAGTTCCTCGCTCCAATTTGAACCCCACCAATCCCTGGTGCCCCATCCCCTTCCTGACCTGGGTGATGGCCCACACGAGCCAGACCACGTTCAGGTCGCAGGCAACCGAGCGAATCCACGCGAGGGAAGAGATCATACTGAAATATTATTTGAAATTATTAAAAATGGAGACACGGTTTCGGAGATGGAGAAGAATAGGGAAACTGCTGGGAAGAAGTTAGACATGAAAGACTTCCTAAAGTAACGCGGTAGGATGTTTATTGTGGCAGGTTCGGGGGGAGTGAGTTATAGATACAGGAAATGCCGAGAGACACGATGTTCCTTTTCGACTTATCGGTAGACTCTGCCTACACCTGCAATCCGATTTAAAACTAAGTAACGCCGCACAGCGTTCTGACCCCCATTGTTCTCTCCAGATAAGGGTGAACAATGGATGCAAATTTCGCGCCAAAATCCCGACACGAAAGAACTGCAATTTCCCGCTCGATTCAAACAACAGAGCGAGGAGAGCGGTCGCTCCTTCCGCCTAGGCCTTGTAGTTCGATTCATGCAAAGTGAGCGAGTAGATATGCAAAGGTCTCCCCCTTATCTGTCGGAGGAGAATGCTGTGGCCGAATGTCAATGAGAATTGGAATGTCTTTCACGCGCGAATGATCTGCTCAAGTGGATGCAGTAAGGTGTTCTTCGTGGGTTCTAAGTAAAAATATAACTTTATTACTCTAATTTCGCTGCATTTACAATACTGAGGTTATTGAGGGAGATTTTTTTCGAAAGATGTTGCCTCCAACAATTGTCATCATGTCTAGCGCCATCCTACCGCAAATAAACCACTGACAGTGCGTTATTGCCGGAAGGCCGTGGCGAGGTAGCGTTGCCTGCAGCCCCTGCAGCAGTCGCATTCTGCTGCGGCTGCTGCTGCAGCTGTGTCAGAGGGAGCGGCTGTCGGGAAGGAGAGAGAAGCGGCTTGCACACAGTCATGTTCATGTCGGGAAGCACTGAAAAAAAGGAAAATTAGTGGGGAAATTGAGTATTGTTGTCATTCAATATTCTCATTGAATAATTTTTGATTTCACTGTTGTGAGATTTTCAACAGCTTTGAAAGTTGCTTGCTGTAAAGTCAGTCTAGACTTGTATTTTACACATTTCGAGAAGTTAGTCTAGACACTTTTTCATACGTTTTTCAGCAAATTCTACAGCACCAATCCATTGTCAAACATGTTTCAGAATCTGCTTTTCCCTATGAGGCAGGACGATAGAACATGTAAAGTAGAGAGACAAATCAGACGATCATTCATTCTCAATCGAAGGTAAGAGAGCAGGACTCTCATTGCACCTGTCCCTTAATTAGATATGTCTCATGTGTGAATGATATCATACACAACGAGTCGGACACAATTCTTCTCGGTCATTGAACTCTAGAAAAAACTTCTAAATTCTAACTTCTAATAAACTGTGTGTCGATAAACTTATAGATACCACCAGAATAAAGTAGAAGAGGAATATTGCAAGAATACAAATACAAATATGTAATTAAAATAATGTCAACCTGCCACCAGAATAAAGCAGATGGCGAATATCTCGATGATGCCACACACGATTGTCGCAGTGCGGACATGAGCGCAGCACGTCTGAAATTGATGATCTTTGATCTTTGCATCCAGAGACGGAATCAGTTGGGCTCTGATCGTATGTTCGACATTCTTTTGAATAATCTTGCACTAAAACTATGGATTCTGAAGTAGTGCTTGGTGTTTCCGCCTTTGATCTCTAAGCTGGCTTTCAAAGTTGTGTTAGTTGCAAGAGATGTGACGTCGCATGGGATTTGGAGGCTGCGGCGTAGATATCTACGCAAAATGTGCTTCGTTCGGCGGGGCTATTCACACCCCTCTTTTTAGAGCTGAGCATTGAAACAAGATCCAGAAAATATGAAACCTATTCGAGACTGTGTTCTGGTTTCATGATTCTTTGTACGGGGTGACTCTTTGGAACTTCTCTGTTTTTTGGCCCAGGCTACGACCGCTCTGAATGTGGTGGAGGTAGGGAATGAGAATGATAGGGACGGAGTACTCTGCGAGAAAAGGCTGGGCCAAATAACAGAGAAGCGCCGACTCTTTTTGAACAGATTACGACGAACCTTGTACACGCTGGCCTGAGGGTTGAACGGATCCATCGGTTTTTCTTCTTTCTTTATCGGACTGGAAACTCGATGAGCGACGCCTACGGGAGGCTTCTTATTCATACAGAAACACTGAAATCGAATTGATCTTTGATCTTTCAAAGCCTTTACACTTGATTGATCTTTTCATTCGAGTACGCACACATTTTCTCATGATACGTGCACATTGCTTTCCTTGAGGAAATGAAGATCCAGTTTCTTCAATTCTAGTGCTATCTCCCCAGTAGGGTTGCAGGTTCGGTTTCGAAAAAAACCGCAACTCGCCAATCCCTCTTCCCTCTCTTTCAATCAAAACGGCGCGAGAGAGACGATATGCAAAGAGGGTGCGGAGACTCCGCGCCGTCGTGGTTTTTGATTGAAAATGAGGGGAGGAAAGGGTGCGGAGTCTCCGCACCCTCTTTGCATATCGTCTCTCTCGCGCGGTTTTGATTGAAAGAGAGGGAAGGGAGGGGATAAAGTGTGGGATAAATCGAAACCGACTCCGTTCCGGCAACCCTACTCCCCAGTAAGAGAAGCAAGAGAGGACAAGGAATGAAGAGATGAGCTCTTAATTCTAACAGGTGTTCATGGTGCGATGAATATCGCCCTCATCAGTACATGTAGTGTTGAGAATGAATCATCATCTATTCTGAGGCCATTCAGTGATTCCCGAAACTCTCACATTCAGGGGCACGAATAGACACAAACTGTCCCGATGTATTGAGAGATTTCGAAAACAGGTGAAGCTTGCCGCGTGCAAGAAAATCAATGGTGAGGAGTTGTTTTGGTGGTTAGATTTCACGGAAATTGATGAGACTTCATTGGAAACGGATTATCGTATCTTGAAATAAACTAAATGACGAGGTTTCGTGAGTGCATTTTGCTTCAAAATAGAATGAAACATTTCCGAAATGCGTGAGGATAATCTTCCCTAACGCACTAAAGGCCATTCAGTGGTCGAGTGATGAGCAAGTGCGCAGAATTATTGGATGATAAATGTTACAGGTAACGCCAATGAAAATGCGCTATAACTCGGTCTATCGCGATCATCAAAACCGAAAAGGTTCACAGGGAGCACTTTGTGCGAGTACGATCGTACTTACCTTGAATCGAATCTTCTTGCTCGATTTTCGAAATTCTAATATTAGAATGTAAAATAGGAATGATATGAAAGAGGCGCCAGTACTCATTTCCCCGCAAAATCGCTGGAATGCGTATCAATGGGAGTTGGAAGTATTCGCTTCTTCATCTCAATACTCCCTTTGCATCTCCGACAGGAGGGAGACTCTGGATAAAGTTCCTCCTAGCAAGAACACAGTTGACTGCCTACTAGGCAATCTGCACTAGGAAGTCTACTGTATCCTGCTAGGAAACTTTAATCAGAGGAAGAAATTCCTTACCTTGAGACTGTACTTGGACATGTTTCCGTGATGCTTCCCTTCGGAAATTGGCGGTTCTCCGGCTCTCGTAAAGGAAATTGGCGGTTCCCCTGTTGTGGTTAGTGTTAGTAGTTGGCGCAGCCTGGGAAGAGAGGTATTTCAGATCGAGAGCTGTCGTCGAAACACAAGAGCTCGAGAAGGGATGCCTCCGTCTCTTCATTTTGCACACTCTCTTGCCCGCTCGGCGGAACGAGAGAAAGTGTGAAATGAAGAGACGGCGGCATCATTTCTCGAGCTCTAAGTACGAGACCTCGCGGTAATGAGAGTTTACGGGCGGAGGGAGTGAGAGATTTCACGAATAGCATTTGGGAGGCGTCACATGGTGTAGTTTTCAATGGTTACAACAACGAACAATGTATTTTCTCCAAACGAATGACGCAACACGTCGCGATAAGATGTTTGAAAAAAGATTTTGGAACACCGGGATTCGTTCAACAGTTTGAATACAATTGATTGATTGATTGATTAACGTTAGGGATGGCATTTTGTGTCCAACGGACTGTCTGGGACACAATTGTGTCCCAAACTTTCGGACACAATTGTGTCCCAGACACATTTGTGTCCCATTCCTTCTTTCTTCTCTCATTCGGCGCGGTCGACTTGCACTGAATGAGAGGGAAAGAAAAGTTTGGGACACAATTGTTAATTGTGTCCCAAATGCGAGAGATCATTTTTCATTCGGATCATTCCTGTCCGAAAACTGAAAACGAGGGCGGTTGTTTGGGACACAATTTGCCAACCCTAATTGACGTAAATGCCCATCGAAATGTACTAAGAAATGTTCTTCGTGGGAAGACTCCAATCCGAGCCCAGAATGAGAGTCATAAGGGATTCTAGAAATGGATAGGCTTCATGGATCAAATTAGCAACATACGTGGGCGTGAAGAAAAGCTGTACGTGCCAATAACAATCCGCATAGCTCCGCTATTCCAGATGAAAAATTGTCACATTAACGATCAATTGCAAGGAATGTATGCATAAACAATCGTGATTTTTGAAAGTTGGCAGAGTGGAACTCATGCGGAAAGCAGAGAAAGTATGTGGAAATGAAATGGATTGAAGGATGGAATCAAATGAAATGACGAAAATATTGCAGATTGATACAGTAGCCATAGAAATTAGAAGGAAAAACAAGGATATGGACAAAAACTTTATCTCCGCCTTCCCACCTTCACATTAGATAAGAGATGTGAAAAAAACGGATCAGAGATTTCAAGTATACGGTAGCGATAAAAACATGGCTAAAAGATAAGGGATATAGAGTGAAACTTCCGCCCTCTCCCCTCTCGAGCCTTTCCCTCTTCCTCTGCCTCTGCCTCTCCCCTCGCCCTTCCATACACACTCGAGCGCCCGGGCTCCCGATATTGCCCTGGTAACGGATAGGGATGAAGAATGTTGCTTGAAATCTCTTCTGTTTCAGGGGTTTCTCGTCTCACTGACTCGCAAGGTAGTGTATGAAATGACGAAAATGAAGAGTCAAATTGAGTAGAGAAATATAAAGAACGGAAGGAATCGGGCCCTTCACTCTTCATTCCTCATCCGAATTACTTCCATCTTGCAAAAGAGAATAATTAGAGTCCATGTGGAAATGGATAAGAGCGTTAGTCTTCATTCACATGTTCCCTAGCTTTGTCTGATCGATGATATAATATTTCAAAGAGTTAAATGATAGAGTTTTATGTTGGATGGTGAAACGAAGCAGCGAGGAAATTGATAGGAATGGAGACTAGCGAGAGACATGAAGATGAGTCAGACAATTTGGGACCGATTCAACGAACATCCGTAGAATTTTAGACATCTCTTTCTCTTCACCTTTACCAAACGTTACGCTGCAAGATGAGTGAAAATGGAAATCTTGATTAGATCATAACAGTTTATCTCCTCTGAGGGTAACAATATGATACAAAAAGTGAGGCGTAAATCTCGCTGGGATATCGAATCGGATCCAGGATTCAGATATGTACAACATTCGATACAAATTTCAACGAGAAATGGGCTGTTTCGCACTCTGCGAAACACGAAATTTGAGCGTAAAATCACTGAAAGTCAAGACTAGATGAAATTAATGATGGTACATATTGAAACTTACGAGTAAAACTATTTTTTTAGACTTATCATTTGAAGAACATTCCGAAAAGCGAGTTCAAAAGCGAGTTTAAGCGGCCATCGATAAAAAAATGTAGCCTAGATGACGTCATGGATGATGAGCAAATTGAGTGAAGTAGAGGATGGCTAGATACTGGCTGACTAGAAATTTGTACACGAAATGGATGCAAAATGTGAGTTTTTAATCATTTGAGAAGTCAGAATTTCCGTCTATACAGGAGATTCAGAAACAGATTTCGACCACTTAACAATAATCTAATTATTTCTTCTCTGAAGGTGTCATTTCGTAGGATGGCGATATCGCGGCAGCCTCCCTTTCGCGCTTCGTTTTGAACAGATTCTCGATCTGGAATGATTGTGATTGTTGATATTGTTGTTTTGACCCGTCAAAACATCATAACAACTCAAAACACACCTCCTCAATTGGCATTCCTTTTGTTTCGGGGACGAAGAAGTAGAACACAATCATTCCAACTGTAGCGAAACCAGCATAGAGGAAGAACGCGCCTCAATTATTTTAAATTTTTTTACAATATCGATCAAACAATCATCGATCTTGTTCGTTTCTTGATTTCTACAGTGGGTGAAACATAATGGTTCTGCGTAAAAACACGGATTCTGTTGCCTAATCAACAATATTCCAATCTACAGTAATATCTAATCATAATCTTAATCTTACCCTAATATAATCTTATAACAAAAATCTTAATATTAGTAATCTTACCGTATTTCGTGATTGCTTCTCCGAGCGAGAGGAATGTGAGAGCGATGAGCAGATTGAAGGTCCAATTGGTGAATGTGGCCAGAGAGACGCAGGTTGATCGAGCCCACAGAGGGTAGATCTCCGCGTTGAACACCCACGGCATTGGACCCATTCCTGAGAATGGAGAAAGGTTTGGATAGACAACTCCTCAGGTAGTTGAAGCTAGATTCCCGGTTCACATCTCCATCTCCGACTACAGCTGTAAGAATTAAAAACGGATCTGTTCATTCCTTCTCTAAGTGTCAGAGTTATGAGAGAAGTGAAGAGACAAATTCTTGGCTCTGACACCCCTTCCACTTACCTTCGAGCTGTTTTCTTACTCAAACATTGTAAACTGACCGAATGAGAAGGCGACCAAGTAGAGGACCATGACGATGATGGGAAGGACGGTGTATCTACAAATATACAACTAAAAAGACTGAAAAATGCCTAGATACAGAGAAACGGCTCTGGATCTCAATGTGCCTCACTTGGTCTGACAGGTAGTCTTGATCACATAAGGGATGGAGTTGTTGTAGAGGGCGATTCCGCTCTGACAGTACCCGATGGTTGACTTCTTGTTGTCTGAAAAGATGATAATTTGCTTATTTATTCGGAGCTAAACTTCGATCGATTTCGCCTTTTGGACTAGTTTTACTGTCTATCGAAACATTGTTACCGCTTGGTGTTCTACAGGTGGTGAGCTATAATGGGAAGAGAAACAGAGAAAAGCGAGAGAGTAGGCGAAAGTGCCGATAGTACCTTCATCATTCAACGGTAGACACTGTCCGATCATCTCATCGCCCGTTGGGAAGCAGAATCCACACTCGGATGCAGTTACGCACGAGTCGCAGTTACTGCAAATTTCATTTATTTGTTTATTCCAAATTTTTAGTTGTATCGTTTAGGCAATTCGATGAGAGTTGATCAAGTGAAGACAGTTTGTACTTTTTTGTGCTTGTGTACTTTAGTTTGACAATTTAGAAAATTAATGAAGCATAAAAACATTTCGAAACCAATTGCCAGACTTTATAATCCCTGCTCGCTCGCTCTTTCCGACTGTGTGTGGAGTCTTTTCGATATAGATTTTTGGACTCTGTTCACATTCTATGCCATGTACTTCTTTCAGACCAGTCAGAAAGCGAATTGAAGAGAGCTCACTAACTTCTTCTGGATGCAAAAGTCCAGGTCTCGCACTGTTCCGTTGATGCCGTCGTTGTCGCGCGAGTGATCGATTACGGCCGAGTCCTGCGGGGAAGGAGGCGGGTTACGGTAATCAATATCGATTTTAGGGGTAAGGATATCGATTTATACATATTGGTCTAGTTCGGATACTGTAACTTGATCGATAACTGACCTTATTGATCAGAAGGAAGGTTCCTCCCATCATGCACAGTGTAACAATAACGGCAATAATCGAGATGAGAAGAATCGGGCGACGTCCCAACTTCTCGATCAACTTCATGGGGATGAGAGTAGAGACGGCTTGGACGGCTGAAATTCATTAATTGATTCATTCATTATTTATTCTGTTGCAGCAAGCAATTTATATTACTTTTATACATATTACTCGATTAAAAAAAAGTTAAAAATCTACAGTAAATCAATACTACCGCATACCTGAAATTCCGCACGAGATCCAGATGGTTGTAATGTCGTCCTCGACTCCGGCTGATTGAATGATCTTCGACGTGTAGTATCTGGAAGGGAGGTTGCGATCAAAACAACAACAACAATAACAATAACAACAATAACAATAACAACAATAACAACTCACAGAATGGTGTTGATGCCGATCAGTTGCTGGAACATTTGCATGGAGCAGCCGACAGCGAGCGCCCTGAGGACGTGAGGCGTCTTGAAGATGCGAGCGACGACCGTGGTGTGTTCTGCAAGAGGGGTTGTTATTGTTATGGTTGTTGTTTTGATGTTATTGTTTCCTATTTATTTAATTTGGATTGGATAGGCTTCACGCTGAGGACAAACGTCGTGAAGATGTCCGTCAACAATTCTTCCCTACTCAATTTTCAAGCAAAAAAAAAGTAAGAATTTCCATCGAATTATCATACTACAAGATGCTTTCCATGGATAAATTATTCAATATTCGTCAGTCCTCGATCGCCCCTCATCGTGAGCCTACCGTATGCCTTGTGCGCGGCGTTCTCCTCCTCCGTTGCCTCCTTGATCTCGTTCAGATCGTACTCCACCCACTCCGTGTCGCCACCGTAGATCTGCAAGTGTGATGGTGTGCGTGTGCGACGTTTACCAAACAAAAAACAGTCGAAAATTAGACTAAAATGCCAAAGGTGTGGTGTAGTCGACGTTTACCTTGCTCAGCACCACCTCGCACATCTCCTTCTGTCCGCTCTTGTACAGGTAACGAGGTGTGTCCTGTAATTATGTTTGAGATATATTTCCCTCATTTGCCCACTGCTTCCTTTCACAATACATCGCTCTAAGAATCGGTGAGACATCTACTTTGGTTTTTTGTTCCCACTCTTATCCCATTGGTCCACAACCTCAACTTTCATTTCCCACTGATTTCCCATCGGCACCTTTGGTCTTTTCCCACTGGGCAGGGAGGAGGGAGACCAATGGGAAAAATACCAGATCAACGGAATCTCTCATGAAAAAGATGTGATTCACCTTGAGATAAAGGAAGCCGATGAGCTGAATGGCGGAAGGAATGGCGGCAAACCCGAACATTAGCCTGAAATGGGCAACTATAGATTTGGTCAAAAAAGGAGCGTTTATGTTATTTTTGAGGCAAGAGATTTGGCTAAAATGCATTAGATCCCTCTCATATATCTAGGGGCCACAACGCACATAGCCGATTTTACACGATGGGGTCAAAAGTATATTCAAACTATCCCTCAAGGACCCAATAACATCATGCTTTTTACCGTTTGTTGATATCGTGTCTCTGAGCTGCGCTAGAGCCCGAGAAGTACGCGCGCATCGCACTGAGGAAGAGGAGGGAAAGGCGAGACGAGAGGGAAGGGGGCGGTGCCTAATTTGTGTGTGTCTCTCTCCCTCCCCCCGCCCTCTCGCTCGCCTCTCCCCGCGCTCAAGCCCAAGCTTTTGAAGCATGATAAAAATCTAATTTTTTCTCTAAAATTCTTAAAATATTCGTATTAGTCAGATAAATACTGCCCAAACAAAAATTTCACACTGGAAGGCCTCAAAACAACCTCACCCTTCTTTTATATGCAAATTTGATCTACTTAGTGATGATATGCTAATTTTGGGCAGTGCTCAATCGATTGGGGTCGGCAGTAGCTATCCAACGCACTTTAGAATGAGCGATTTGGTTTAGAATGAAGCTTGGGCTTTTGTTTCTCGCTTTTTGGCGAAATCGTGTCTCACAAAAGTGGGCGGAGCTTGTGGCCCCTACATATATCTTGTTTGCCGGCTGAAACATACTTAATTGTCCAGACCAAAGTCCGACTCGTTCACTACATACTCCTTTAGCCAGTAGTGTTCGAAACGGGTAATCGTCTCTTCATTTCGCGTGCTCTCTCACCGGTCAGAGTGGCAAGAGAGTGTGTGAAATAGGGTTCGCCAAATGAGACGAACTCTCACGAAAGATCCTTTATTTCTCACCGAGAAATGGCTCTCGACTGAGAGCTCTCAGTCGAGAGTTTCTAATCCGCTCTCAGTCGAGAGTCATTCTCTCACTCGAGCGCTCGACGAGACGGTCGGTGCAAAATGACAAAGGATTGCCAGAGAGGCGAGCCCTCTCATTCTCCACCTCACCGCGCACCGCAAGGCAAAAGAGAGGCGAGAATGAATGAGAGGGCTCTCGCGAGAGCTCTCGGTCGAGAGTTGCTCTCGCCGAGAACTCTCAGTCGAAAGGAGACCGATTCGTTTGAGTTGAAATGAGACAAATGAAATCTCTCAACTCTCGCCAAACTCTCATTTGGCGAACCCTAGTGTGAAATGAAGAGACGGTGGCCCGTATTGCGCACTGTAGTGTGCAGTGAGGATACTCTCACCTCCATCCGATGTTATCCGGATCAATGTGTGCGAATCCGACCGAAATTGCATTGGAGAGCACGAAACCCGAAGCGATCATGATCTAAAAAATCGATAATAATTCTTCCGCGAATTCCCATAGTAAATTCTAAGACTGTTCGACATTGAATGCAGGATAAATTCGTCCAAAATCGTCACCTGATAAATAGTGATAAGTGTTCCTCTCATGTAGGATGGAGCCGCTTCTCCAATGTAGACGGGAATTATCATGGAAGCGAAACCTGTAAAATATAATCATACAAGTCTTGAAGAATTTTCAACATAAGTGAAGACATCGTAAGGAACACCGAATGTTTCCAACACACAACAAAAAGGGAGGGAGCAGAATTACTGATTCTGTTGTACATTATTATGCATGGCGTACATTAGTCATGACGAACACATTGAAATTTTAAAATGCCAAAATAAAATAAAGTGAAAACTGACCAATAGCAATGCCCAGCAGCGCTCGACCGACGAGAAGTGTGTACCTTGAAGAAATTTGATTAAAATTAGTTAAACTGCCAATATTCAATATTTGTGTTTTACCAAATATGTTTCAGACTGCGATTTAATGCATTATGCATCAGGGCTAAGGTGATTCCTTGATGTTTTTGGATTCAAAAATAATATATGCATTACCGTTCCGGAGCACCGGCGCACACTAGCGCCCCCACGAAGAAGACTCCCGATGCAACGAGAATGACGGGTCGACGACCGAAGGAGTCGGACGTTTTGCCTGGATATACATTTATCCTGATATCAAGGCAATAGGCCTGCAGGAGGAAACATCATTGGGGAGGGGATTGGGATTTTCGTGCTTAGCGATAATGGGCTACGTTTTTGCCTGGTAATAAATGATTATAGATATAAAATAAATCCGTTAATCAATGCACACAAAGTCCATCGACAACCTCTGCTAAACCAGTGATTATTCTGATTGCTTTAGCAAGCACAGATTTGTGCATGTACTGTGGCGATAGGCACGTCATTTCTTTCACAATTTACATTTGAAATCGAAATCTGAAATATATGACCCCTTGTCAAATAGTGTTGCGTTTCCTCGAAAAGTTCTTCTAAAGATAGCTTGTTTGTTCACGCGATCGCAACGCTTTTGACGTTGTATCAAAGGAAAGTGATTGTTGTTGCCAAACTGATATTGACGCGGAAAAGCGTTTTCGCGAGATTTGGAAGCGGCAAACGCATGATTCAGCGAGGATTGAACCAACAATATCAGGATAGTAATATCCCAAAGATCAAAGATCAAGGCGATCCAACCTGCAGCAAGTGCTCCGATAGCCGCCACACCGGGAGTGATGGAAACGATGACCTGAGAGAGATCAAAGATTATAAATTAGAGATAAAAGATTTTAAAAAATCAATCTTACCTCCTGCCAAACTGTTGACAATGGTTTCATTCCCGCGTTGTTCGGAAGGAAAAGCATCACACTGAAAATATGTTGTTTTTTTATTGTTTCGCTCAATTGAGACGGCACTGATTCCTTCGTTCACTGACCATTCCAACTCGTTCAATGTACCCTAATCAGCCATCAATTTGTGTAAGGAGGAAGGATGTTGTGATAACCACATAAATGTTCACCTCGATTGTGCACCAGTATCAACAGTGGAAATTTTCGACTTTTTTCTCTCTCTCTCTCTTGACTCAATGTTGGGCACACGCATTGGATCACAAGAAATGACGAATAGTAGATACGAAAGCATAGTAGTGCTCGAATTGTTCAGGGTGGGGATTGATCCGCTTCATGATGATCGGGATAGAACGAAAGAAGGAATTAATGAGAGATCGAAATGGTGCAACGTCATTATCCGCCCCGTTCTGCACTATTTGGCATGCACTAGTGGAGTTCATGTCCAGAGTTATTCCCCCCGGGATAGTGCGATAGTAAATCAACGGGAACATCTTTCAACACGCATTTTATCGTTCTAACGTCGTATTGGAGGTTCTCATGGTCCGATTTTTAACATGGAATAAAAATGACGCTCACTACAAAGCGGTACCAACAAGAGCTCGAGAAATGATGCCGCCGTCTCTTCATTTTGCACACTCTCTCGCCCGCTCGGTCGACGAGATGTGTGTGGGAAATGAAGAGACGGCGATATCATTTCTCGAACTCTAGCACCAACCTCGACGTAACTCCCGTATCATAACCGAAGAGTAGACCTCCAATGCAGGCCAGTGTTGTCAGTAGGATTACGTAGAAAGTGACCTGCAAGGAACAGAGAATTTACAGATGATTTTCACAATGAAAAGTAAAAGTGACGCGAAAATATTTTTGCGTGAAAATGTAAATGTGGTGGATAAGGTTACCTTGGGCGGCTTTGCCGGAGGTGTGCGACCTGATCGTGACACTGGAGCGATCTGATATGAACACTAGAACCAATGAACATTCTGAGTTTATCCGTAGAATTATTTATTAAAGGATTTCACAACAATAATGCTCATTTGGTTATGTTTTGCAGATATCCGAATAATGAAACTCAACCATTTCAGAGCGATAAAATAGGTTTAATAGTCTAAAATTGGTTCGAAAATAACTCACAACGGCTCCTCCTGCCATGGTTCGTTGCTAGAGAAACTAAGGAAAGCTTCAGCTATCTAGACGACGTCTCGGAAGAAGATCAGCGAGAGGAGACTAAAGTATCGATAATTCACAGCTTCAAAATACTTCACTCGGAAATGGCGACAAAATTGATGCAATTGTGATTGTCAGGAAAACGGTGATAGAGATTGGGAATCGAGTACCGGCAAATATGGAATGAATATCAGGAAAGAATAATGGTGCTGTCATGTGATCGGGTCCCAGAAAGTTAGGTAACCAGGAACCAAACTCGCGCTTTTATTCGAGTGAACGTGCGTGCGCTCCGACTGAAAGCACGCTTGTCTACGCTTTTTCACTCTCGTCGACTCCCCTTATCTCTCGCCTTCTCTGACTAATAAGAGAGCTTATCGAAACGAGAAAGTGAAAAGGAGCGCTGATAAAGGGGTGAAAGCGGGACAAAAGATGAACGGTTTGTGTGGAAGAAGGAACAAGGAGGAGCGTGACGAGAGCTCTGATATTAAACCACACACACTTTTGGACTGACAATGGCGAAATGGGTGGAGAATGGAGCTCAAAGATCAACTATAGAAGATGAAGCGGGATAGTTTTGTTCAATATTCGAAGTTATAGCTAATATACGATAAGTTGGATCAAATGATCAAAGATGAAGGTTACATGAAGGTTACATTCACCTTTTTAAAGACGAGGTGAAATACGAAAGGAGGAAATGATCGTTTGGGTGGGGGAAAGAACGGTGATATTGAGCGCGCACGTGGCCAATAACTCGCGCATTGGTCGGCCGAACACTCTCTCCATTTCGCACGCTCTCTCGTTGTCTCTGACCACACAGAGGTTCTGCTTCTCTCAATTGGACACGATCTCTCGACTGCTCTGACCGACGAGGCACCGTAAGAAGTGAGGAGAGCAGCTGTTCGAACTGAAGTAATCGGTTAGGGAAACGAGAGAGTACGGGGATTGAAGAGATTCAGAGCAAGAATCTATGGACGAACACAAATCGATGAGACAGTTCGTTCGGCTGATTTGTCGGAATTTAATCGACTCGAAATCAAATGAAATCTCGGTAATAGAAAGCCATTGTGCGCAATAGTGTCCGTTTTATCATAGAAAAAAGGTGAGAGAAAAAAACAGCAAAAATAACAAGGGTAGTTTAATTCGGCAAATAGTTGTGCCGAATCTTAGAGAAATGGGGTCGTATTCGCCAATGACAATATTTCTTGATTCAAATCCCGCAGATTTACTCGAAATTTTCAGCAATCTATAATCCACTAATTTCAAGAAAAAGAGCACTGATCTTGTTTGCAATAATCGTTGAAGAGATAGATAATTTCAATGAAACTAAAGTAAAAAGAAGCAGGTGATTGACAAAAAAGGCCAATGAACAGTGCTAACGATTAGAACGAACACTAATCAAATATCGGCTCATCAATAGAACAAAATACAGTACAATTATAAACATTTTTTAACTTTTAGATGTCACACTGCTGATATACAAATAAGTATAAATAATCTACGAAAGTAAAGAGCTCTCATAGAGCGGCGCTATCGAACACTAATCAATTATCACCCCTTCTACTTTCAATGATAGCGCATGCGAGAGAGGAGTGAAGGGAGCTACCCTCTCTTCTGTTCACATTATCTCTTGTAGGTTAGATAAAACGTGAGAGAAGGATGAATGAGGAGACGGAAAGAAACAGTGAAAGTGTGACGGGCGATGGTGATTACTCGATTTAGCGATCTCTATAGGTTTTGGCTCGACTATCATAAATCAAATCCAGTTTTTCAAAAATGATCAAATTTTTCCGTAATATTGTCAAAATCTTTCGCAAGCTACGGATATTCCGCTTTAGCAAAACAAATTCTGATGCCATTTAGGATGAGTTTCATCGTTTTTACATCAGCACGATATTAGCATGAGATTTAGTAAATGGCAGATTTATTGTAGAAAAAGTAAAAGGTGAACATTCATTAGTCATCAAGACTTTTTCCAAACAAATAAGAGCGTTCACAACCAGAAAATAAATCCAATCGTTCAACAATGACAGTTTATGTAAAACAACAACATCGCGGTCAAAGGGTAGCTAAATGACGTTCGAGAGTGCGATTGAAAACTGGTTGGCATATCGAGAGAAGTCGGGATGAATCGAGGTAGTCGATCAAATAATTCTCTCCAATCGTCGCGATCTCTCGTCGGTCAGAGACAACGAGAAAGCAGGCGAAATGGAGAGAGTGCTCTCTATCAAATAGTAGTAGAGGAAGGATTCAAACAATGGAGAGGAATGCGAAATTCCGAGCATAATAATTCGAGTGCTGGGACAGTTCGGAATTAAAATATAGTAAAAATATTAAAAAAAGGATAAACGAAGGGCGCTGAACACTAAATCTCCCCGTCCAACTATCGCCCCCGATACAGACTGCGTGACAGCTTTTATAGAATGAATAACACCCCCCCCCCACTCCAGACAGAATAACACTCTCCCCCTGTCGTTCTCTCGCGCAGGTCAGAGAAGACGAGAGAGTACGCGAAAAGAGGAGGGCAATCGCTTCATTGGGATCGAAAGTAAGCCGATTCCTCTACATACTCCCCTCTAGGAGAGTAAATGACGAATGTAGTGGAGGAGGATTTTCAGAGATACGAGATCAGTTGACATCACTACGTCATAAAGGTAGAGGGCAGATCTAGCATGATCATCCGGGGCTTTTTACAATAGTAAGTCACGTTGAGCTATCGAGAACGTTCGCGATGTTTCCATAGTCGCTATTATTTGGCTATGAAAAGAGGAGTGAGCGAGATCGGTATTTCATTTGTCAGGGAAAAGTAAAGGCTAGTGATGTAACCAGATCATATCGCTCTATATTTAGCATTCACCTTTACGGTTCGTCAGAATGGATTCATCGTATGACAGAGCAATAATGTAACAAAATACTCGCGAGTTAGTGCAACGGGAGAGAACTAGGGCTCAAGAGCAATCAGAATGGGAAGGCATATTCTTCACTGTGACAGCCCTACAGAGAACCATTCGATGACACTCGGGAACGAAAGGCAACAAGATGCGACCCGATAATGCAAATGGATTATACTGTAAACATGGCAAAGTATTCCGACAAATTCGATTCAGAATCGCTATAGTAGTCAAACGACTCGTAAATTCCCACACTATCTCACTGGTCAGCGTATCACTCTACTTTTAACGTCGTCGGGTTATTAGGATAAATCGTATGTGCTCAAAGGATGCTTTTATAGTGGCACAATCGGATAGAGGTACGAGAGAGAATGTAAGAGATAACTTTCCGAATTAACAATAACAACTTCCGAAATGACACCACTCGGCTCATTCATTAGGCAAATATTGACGCGAATTATTCGGAGAAGACAACTTCTGATCACCCAAAGGGAAATGATTTGTCTTCAATAACTAAGAGTTTTTGAAATTACTATCTTATCAGGGTAGAAAACGTTTCGAAAACATACCTACCTCGGATAAAACGGAAAAATCCATGAGCACTATTCCATCGGAAATCCCTAATGTTAATATTATCGAACGGAAGGTCAAATGAAAGAAAAGAAATACCGAATAGACCAAGAACAACATTTTGGGAAGTAATAACGAAATAATTGCAAACACTCTCCAATCGGTAATCTTCACTGGAAAAACGAATTTTCTTCCGGAAACGATTGACGACAAGAAAAATATACGCGGTTGATTCATAAAATTTTGCGCGTTTATTGCTTTTCAGAAAGGGCTAGGTAGAAAATAAAAATTCAGGAAATATTTTAAAAAAGGCTTCACAAATTAGAAATTTAAACTGATCGTTTATTTAATAGTTTTCCTACTATTCCTGATCATTGTCAGTTAACATCTCTCAATTTGCATGAGCCCGTCGATAAATGTTGTTGTATGGAGAAGAAAAGAAGTCAAACCACGTGGAGTTGCTTATCATCGCACGAATTTTCGTCTGATGTACGCAATAAGGGGATTAGCAGCAGATTGGCTGATAATGGACAGTGTCTCGGGTTTTGACGAGAGATCGCATCTCAAAAAATGGTCTCTCCCTTTCGCACACTCTCTCGCAGGTCAGAGCAGTGAGAGTGCACGCGAAATGAAGAGAGTCATTGCTTGCAATGCCATCCCTGACTGACCGCCTGCTCTCCACTTTTCACGCACTATATCCTATCTATAATCGACCAAGAGCTTCTAAAAGTGAGAAAACGTAGTGGACACAACGTCAAAAAGGATTATGATCCATTGTCTCTCCAATCTGTTTTCGGTGTTGAGTGGCAGCTTTTACAGCGAGGAAAAAATCGAAGAATTTCTTCAATGTACCTGATCCCTAGTTAGTCAGACGGCGCGAGAGAGCATGCGAAATGAAGAGAGCAATCAACATTTTTATGGCTATCATGCAATGATCATCATCGAAAACGGGCAGCGAGCCATTGTCGATTTGTTTGCGGTGTGGAATTTTGTGTCTCTCTCAATTTCGCATGCTCTCTCTCGCACTGTCTAACCGGCTATAGATCATTAGCAATGGAGAAACACGATAATGTACCACAGAGCGATAAGAAAAATATGCAATTGTCCATCGGTTAGACGGACGAAATAGCGTTAGGAATGAAGAGACAGGCTGTAAACTGTCCGATTCCGAGCCGTTTTCAATAGCCGATTAGCGAGAATTCGGCACGGTCTCTCGATTGGGTATGCTCTTCCTGACTGGTGAAGAGCGTGCGAAAGAGACATACGGATAGAGTGCGAAACTCGGCCAATCGTCAACGCAAATCGACTAACGGTAGTAATTCATTTTTTTAAATTGTCTGGTTATTTTCTTGAGCCGTGCATAATCTGGAGATTTCCGAAGCGTATCTATAACAACAAGCATCTTTTTTGTCATTTTTATAGAATATTCTCAGAAAAGAGTGCGCATGAAAAAAGTTGACAATTAGCATAAATTCATGAAGAAATCTTTATCCGGAACCCGTTGTCAAATGTATACATAATAATAATGAATATTTTACAATGGCAAGCTCGCTAGATAGCAAGAGTGTGCACCGGTACAGTGGCAGGAGAGATGAATAGAGATCAATGTGGATGCGGACGCGTGGGTTACGGTAGGTGCGGTATTGATGGATTACGGTAGATCCGAAGATAAGGTACGGTAGGTCAGTAGAACCTCGTGGTTACGGTAGCGGGCAGATCACAGGGATTAGAAACGGGCTTCGGCTCACGAGGAAACACCTAAAATCGATTATTTACTATTATTTTGACGGCTGATTCGTCCCAAAACCAGGAACCAGAGAATCAAAAACGGGCCGGAATTAAGCACATAGAACCAGAACAGAAACTATATCAATTATTTACCATAATTATGCTGGTTGACTCGTCCCATAACCAGAAGATTGGGTACTGGAACCAGAAAACAGAAAGTTGGAACCAAATTTGACCTTGAGAATGCCGTTGCCAGCGCTACTTCCGCGCGGTGTGGTCGGCAGCGAGAGGGTTCCTGAGAAATTTTGAGGTTCGAACCGGATATTTGCGGAGCCGGAGAGTAGGTTTTTGTTCTTATTTCGATTTCCTCGCAAAAGCTAGATAAATTGATTGCATTGCTCTCAATCTCGTCTTATGGACGCGGTGAAACATTTTTTGTTCTTACTTTGATTTCCTTATAAATCTACGAGTACTTATAAATTTTCTAATTGTTCTTAGCCTGATGTTACAGGTGAGCTGAAACATAAGCAATTAGAAATATAAATCTTACCGGTCGTCAACAAGTTATTGCTGCTCGTGTTACTTAGGGACGATGGAGTCCGTGTGGGGGAGGAAGTGGAGAGAGTGAGGGCGAGGCGGGGCACCTGAGAGATTATTACTACTTTTTTATTCATCAATGAAGACGATACGCATGAACAGAAAGAACTCGAAGTTCTCATATTTGGTAATAGATTTCGATCTACGGGTAGTCTACGGGTGGATCTACGGTCTCTTCATTTCACACACGCTCTCGCTTCTCCGGCGAGAGTGCGCGTGAAATGAAGAGATAGTTACCCGAATTTGAAACTTTAGTCATTAGTGAAAATGTATAACACACCGATCTCGAAATTGAGGGTGCGGTCAGACCGGAGAGCGGGTGTTTTGTTGAGATCACAACGGACGGAGAGGAACCTACAATAATTATTTATTTTCCATCGATATATATTATAGGGCTTGTCCCTAAAATGACCCCGAAATTACGGAGAAGACTCTAAAGTGAGCACTTTAGATTAAGTTGCTTCCGCAATCTAGGCGATTTTAGAATTGTCATTATATGAAGGGACTACTAATGCATTCATCACTACCCAACAAGAAATGCCCATGCTGAAACCTACCTGAACAACAAAAATTGAAAAAAATCAATAAAGAAAGTACGAACCAGTGGGACTGACTCCGACTGCTCCGTTGTTCACGATTCCGTTGCTATTATTGGTGTTGTTGTTGTTGTTGTTGTTGTTGTTGTTGTTGTGACACAGGGGATGGTAGACGGGCGAGAGGGCCGTCGATGATTTTGATGCGGGAAAGTGTTCCCGCATCGAGCCCGGATGCTCAGAGTTGGACGGTCGACGGGATCGGGCTACTGTAAGGGAGTGGTGTGGTTTATCGTGTGATGTCTGGGGCGTTTTACTAAACGTCGTCTGGTCATTCGTTTTTTTCGTATAATGTACATGGCGCGTTTTACTAAACGTCGGCTTTCCACTAGGTTTTACATTTGGTGTGGTGCATGGTGCGATGCGGAGTGCGTTGTGCTAAACGTCGTGCTCACTGTAGTGGTGGGAGTTCATGACACTCGTCTCCGCTGCCGCAGTCGCCCGTCCTCTGCAGCTCTTATCGTACACAAAGATGGCCAAATAGATGGCGTTGAACGCGAATTGACTGCAATTTGGTCTTTGAACTTTGATCTTTGATCTCTGTTCACCTGAAGTAGAGCACCTGTGTCAGCATTCGACAAGCGATGTTGAAGGCGCTCTCGGAGTCCCCGAATCCGAAGATTTGAATCTGAAATTGTTGAAAATTCATGAAGTTACTCATGTCCTACAGTGATTATTTGATATCGTATAATGAGTGGTGTGGCCAATTAAAAAAATTCAAAGTCAATCATTTGCTACCGTATCTCAATGGGATAGATACTGTCACTAACGAATCGATATCTGACCAATCGATAGACGTTCTCGGGCGTATTCAGAAGGATGCAAACGAGAGCGACGGCCAGCCATTTGATGAGCGCCTTCTGATGACGACGCTGAAGCATCTGATTATTTTGTTTTTCTAATTTTAATTTAATTAATATATAACATTGACATTATTTCCTAGTTTGACCAAGGACAGCCGTTCTGACTCCTCGCTGAATCGGGTTTGCGTCGAACAAATAACCAGAAAACCATCAAATGATGTGAAACCCATTTTCCCTATTTTTCGGATTTCCAATATCGGAAACAAAGGATAGTAGACACTGATCTGCCTACGAGAGAGTGCGCGGAATGAAGAGATTATTGGGAATCCAATAGTTATATTGGAAAATCATTTTCCAATAAGAGAACCCTACCAATCTCACCTTGAGTTTATCCGAACTCGTCCGTGTCAATTTGATCACTTCATCAAGGGCGGACGACTTCTTGTGAGGGCTCTTACGACGAAGGCGAGGGAAACTTCTGGAAACAAGAATTCGAATACATTCTTGGGGTATTATCTAGCGAGGGTACACTCGTGAGCGGATCGATGTATGTCACTTTTCGTGAGTGCTATCCGTCTCCAACCATAGCTCAGTTGGTAGAGCGGAGGACTGTAGATCCTTAGGTCACTGGTTCGAATCCGGTTGGTTGGAATTCCTTTTGCCGCACTTTTAGCAATCGTCTGGCTTCTTTTGCAAACTACGGAACCTAATTTTTGGAATGATCTTTGATCTTTCGAACTCACGTTGACTTGAGGACGACTGAGGAATCCATGACGACGATGACGACGCACGGAATACAGAAGGACCAACACGCTTCGACGAAGTGGAAGAGACGATTGACAGCGAGAGTGGAACGGAGAAGGGGAGACTGTAAAGAGGAAGGGTTGGATGGATGAAATGAGAAGAATTTCGTTGTATCCATGCATTTGGTAGGATTGTGCAATTCTTCACACAAGAAGTTTCGAAAAATTCACAGATACCGTAAATATTTCACAATCTGGGCTATAGTAATTCCACGGTAATGCAAACCTTACGGTGCTTCTACGATTTGATAGGGTAAGGCTTGGTTACCTGCTGACATCCTCCTGGTGTGCTCTCCACTACGACCAGTAACCACGCGTTGAGAAGGGCAGACATTGCCTGCGAATTAAGAATAATTTCAGCGCAAACAATCGGAATGATCTTTCAACTTCTAGATCAGAAACAGTAGAGTTTCTAAATGAAGTACTAAAGCCATTTTCCAGTCATTTTCTCTTGAAATTTGAAACTCACTATTATAAATGCAAGTGCCCGGTACGGCATTCTCCAGAGTCGAAGATGGTAGAGCGGATGACAGATGGCAAGGTATCTGAAATAGTCAGATCATTAGTTGATCTCTCTCCATTTGTCATACACTTTCACCATGTACGACCGACGAGAAAGCAGGTGTGGTAGAGAGAGAGTGAGAGGAGTCAAGGATTGCCTTTAGACGAGTACAAGCATGAGCGTTCGTGGTCCTTCCAAGCATTCGACGGGGGTTCGATTCCCCCCCCCCCCCCCGAATGCAGTGATCTTTTGCCGATTTTGTGAAAGATAATGTCAAGCAGAAACACGAATATGTCTTCTGTTTTAGTTGTTTTCATTCGGGATATTTTTAACACGGCATAGAGTGTCTGTTGAATCCGATTGTTGCTTGTATGTACATCTCTAGCAACTACAATTGTGTAACTAGACCAACCGCAGAGAAGAGAGCAGCAGCCACGACCAAATCGATATCCCGGTAACGGTATGCGTGAGGAACAGCATTCCCTGAACGAGATAAATTATTAGGTTCCTCATTGACCACAACATGATTGACTCTCCATGAGGAAAGTATTGAAGAATCCCTTCTGAAACATATTCAAAATTGAAAAACTATTTCTTCACGATGCTTTTTTGAGATCATTGAATTTTCCCTTAGAGTGCGTGCCAATATGATGTTGCTAGCGTCCTGTGACGCCAGAGAGCTATGTCCTATTCAGACCGCATTTTCAAATCAAAAATTCAATTTCGAATCAAGAATTCAAATTCACGAGCTGCGCAGAGTTTCGCTCGCTCACGCCAACTATTTGAAATGTCTTCATCTCCGCTCTGTCTGATAGTCAAGAGAGCGTGTGATATGAAGAGACAATGCATGAATAGGAGACGTCTCTTCAGTCTTCATGGACTCTTGCAGGTCAGAGAAACGAGAAATTAGGCAAAATGAAGAGACACGGGCGTGATTTTTAAATAACGCCAAAACTCAACACGCGACGTGAATGTTGTTTTGCGCAAAAGATGCAAGCTGCGGTAAACAACTTTGACAGATCTCATGATTCCTTCTCTCTATTTTGATCAGACGAGAAAAAATATATTTCAGGTACGTTTCAGGGTCCTATCTGGTTGCCATAACGAAAGGTTTCGTTATGGCAACCACAGTGAATAGTTCTTATGTTTCAAAAATTTTTTTTGCGTAAATTCAATAATTGAATGACGAATTGACATACCTTGCACATGAGATTCGCTGTGAAACTGGACGCGGATGGGTCGTTGTGGCCAGTGTATGTCATCTGAAGAGATCAAAGATTAATTAGGGAACAGGTGGACATGATAGGAAATATCAATATAATGAAAGCGGTGTATGTCGTCTGAAGAGATCAAAGTGGATAAAGATCACAGATCAGGGAATTCAATCAGAAATATTTCTGCTAAAGAATTGATGCAATTGCCGATTCATTATTCACATGGTGCGTGTAGACAAAAAAGAGTTGGGAGGGTAGGAAAGATCCAACACCAACAATAATTGATATCAGTGATCGATAACTGAGTTTTCAAGAAATAAAGATCAAAGATCAACGCTCACTTGGTGCACATTCTGGGCGCAAATCAGAAGAATCGAGCACAGATCCGCAGCGGCCATTGAGCACAGGGCGATGCCCGTCCCGTTACGGTATCGTTCGTTGTCGGAACTGAGAGGGGTACGGTATCGATTATTGATAGGATGAGAATCGAGAAATGACTTTATTTCTGGTCACGGAATTTGTATCATTCATCAACTGACCTCGCCAACCGCCGCATCCGAAACAGGACGTAGATATTCGCGGGGATACCAATGGTGAAGACCTGAAGGCGTATCTTTGGGTTTTTACAAATAAATAATAAAAATTTAAATAAATTGTAAATATAATTACGGCGATATAAACGAGAAATGTGAACAGGCCGATGCTCTGCATGAAGGGTGTGTCGTACATCTCCATCTACAAATACCGTTTATTTAATTACATTTTTTTAAATAGCTGCTAAATTATTCCCTGTGGATACAAATAGTCTGATTTTCCGAATTCCAGGAGCTGTAGCCAAAACAAAGAACCGATATTATTTATTCCCGTTTAGAAGCTTGCACAAATCGCGATTGTTCTAATTCCTTATCCCATAATTTCTGAGACATTCGCACGGCAAAAGAGTCGGATAACTAATATTTCTTACGGCGCGGAATACGGAGAACTGATTGAAGCCAAGCGAGAAAGTCAAAATGAAATCCATTCCCTATCGTCGATCTTGCACAACAAGCCTGAGATCATCCCCAATTACTGGATATAATCCCCGAAATCTTGCGCCTTCCCACTCGGAAGCTGTGATTCAGCACATCGGTTGTTTCATTTCGAGTGCAAACATTTCCAGTGGAGTACATTTTTCAGTTTGGTAGAGGGGCTTGCACCACTAACACCACTAACAGTTTGTTTTACCACTGGGGCTCACCAAGCGTTGTTTTGCTACTGTAAAATCGTTTGACGTGGATACACCTCTACCTTTACCTTTTCCTGGCACCCTTTACGTCTAACAATAAATCCCGACGAACCTCGTTGGCAAGAGCTTCGGGCGCTCCGCTCTCAACAACGAGTGGAAGGGACGAGAATGAGGAGGTCGAGGGTAGGACATCGTCCATTCTGAGATGGGGAAGGATTACGATGATAGAAGGGTTGATCCAACGCGATAAAAAAATACGAAAATTCGGCGACAATGAAAATTATGAATAAAATTAGATACGTTTCAGCGTAGAGATGTATTCGAGGTGCTTGGGACAGAGATAAAATAATGGAGCAAATGAATCGTTCACTCTGAGAAGGGGATTTAGAAAGATTCAGACGAAACAACACGATTATGAAAATTGAGCGACAGTGAACAGGAGACATGGCGGCATTCTCATTTTTCTAGAGTTTCGATACAGCGATATTATTAATATATTATTGTTCGTAAAATGAACAACAAAAAAAGTTCATTCAGAAGCTCATTATAAAAATGAAATTGACATACATCGAACAAAGAGTTCAAATACAGCACAACGACGATACGCTGATCTCTGTATTTTGTGCATTGCATAGGAATCGATCAAGATTTCTATTACGCTAGAGAAGCAGATCTTATGAATTAGGAAATTCTGACACCTGGACCTTGTTAGAAAAAAGAAGTGAGCAAGACCGGTGTCACTCCGGAAAAGTTAGCAAAGCAAGCGTAAAGGCAGCACCGGATGTGGGCGAAAGCTACGTTTTGATCGAAGAAACAGATATTTTGCGGAAGTATTGAGATATGTGACGGTTTATAAGTATATTCTGTGTCATATTTCCACCCGTTGCAGCATGCTAAAATGATCTATAGCGGCGAGTCTGCTTGATTCTGACTCTTGAGATGTGGGCGTGCATATAAATAGCCGAATATCCGAGCGGAACTAAGCTAGCGGATGGTGAGAATGGAGAAGGGGAGAGACTTGCGAGGGGAATGACGACTGGGTATCCCAATGATGAATGATTGATCGATGGTTAGACAGTGGAAGTCAGCATCGAAAATTGTGGGGATCATCATTGCGCATCAAAAAATATCATATTGTTTTCAAATTCAATGGAGAAACAATCAAAAGAAATCACGCGGAAATCAGGGAAGGAACAACGACAAGAAGAGAAGAAAGGAAGTGAGCGACGGTCTTGTATCTCCATTCTACAGGCTCTCTCGTCGATCAGAGAAGACGAGAGAGTGTGTGAAATGAGGAGAGTCAGACTCCGTCGAGGAAAAATGAAGAAAAAGTCGTTAGAAAGGAGAATGGAACGATGCTGTGGCGTGGCAACGGATAACACTTTCGTGATTTTCACTGCTTTTTCGGATCTGTCTGAGGGGTGGGAGATCTTTTGGAATGGAGAGAATTCATCAAATGAAGGTATCTCTTGGCGTTGTTCAGAAAAATATCAGGCAATGAGCACCTAAAATGTAAACGTACTGAAATGGTCAGAAATTATTATTTTTATAGAAATGAGAGTAATTCGGAGCCAATTCATAGAAACGCGAAAAAAATGAAGGTTATCTATAATCATTACAAACCCAACGCACTAAGAATGCCGTGCTGACATAGTATTTACTGATACGGCGAGCATGTACTAATGACCAACACTCTCTCAACTCCGCGCGAGCCTTCTCCAGTTAGAGTAGATGGAGTGTGAAAACAGGAGAGAATTGCTCCGCGGTCATCAAAATCCGAGTACCGAGTACTCGAATTGTCATTATTGACTGTCGGGATGAAAATCGGATAAAGGTCAGAGGGAAAAGTCATCCTATCATAAGAGCACTTGCGCCCTGCGGGAGTTCAGGCACCATTGTCCATGACTGATATGCATAACAAGCAATGGTGTACAATCACAATGGATTCGATAGAGATAATCGAGAGAAAATGAATAAATTGTCGCGGGGAGAATGAAAAAATGAACAGAAAAAACGCGAAATTCATCAATTATTGGCGTCTATCATGAGTTCCGAAATCTCAATAAGAATACGCGATCTAGAAATAGTAAGCTTGAGAATGATATTAGCGTTGCCGTGCGTAACGGGAATCAGAAGCGACATTGGGGATTTTTTTTTAATAGATAAATGCGGGGTGCTTATGGGTGCATCACCGGTACAAAGGTAACCAAGATTAGCTCAAATGCCGACACATTATTCATTCTCACGTTGCCTCACATTCAATGGAGTCCACGAAATTACATGTATAAATATGATTTCGTGACATCAAATCAAGGAAAGCATCGAATAATACTATCCGACTGAAGCTTCCAATGACAAAACGAGACATCGATCCAATTCAGAAGGGAATCGGGCAGAGTCGTGCCTGTCGAATGATTCCTCGCAATTATGACCGGCGATAGACAAGAAATAGAGAGAACTCCCAGGCGAGATGAGATTACTCACAATTAGCGTGAATTCGGGAAAATTCTGTGGTTGATCGAAACTCTCAATATGTATTCTGGAATCAAACTGAGACATTTGAAAAGTAATGCAGGAATAATGGCTGAAATCAGTGAATATTATCTAGATGTACATGGGTTTGGCACGTGAATATCTACGTTGAAAACTCGATGATAACTTCTACATTTGTGGAAAAATATTCAATGCGCTGGACATAGTAGGATGGGGACACGATCCGGAAAACACAAATATGTTGTGTGCTCGCCAACCATTCACGAAGGGTTCTTCTCATTTCGCACGTCTCAGCGATTCGTTGACAGTGTTAGGGAGCATAAGAATCTGAGAGACCATAGAAAAAATGTAGAGAAAACACGCGTGAAATGTTGTGGAATCAGTGATGAATGGGTCATAATTGAGGAAGTTCTACGTGAATAAATCAGTCATGGACTCAATCTGATTGATTGTGGTGAGTAGAGTTCCCTTATTGGAAAGCGCTCGATAATGAGGGTGGTTGCTTATTGGAAACGACTTGTTATTGGAATTTCAATAAGCTATTGGAAATATTGAACCGCTCTCGCATTGTTCCCTCTCTTAGACTGATTGGGTATTTCTTATTGGAATTCCATTTGGTATTTCTTATTGGAATTCGCCCACCGGACAAGTTCCCTTATTGGAAAGGAATGAGTGAGAGTGAATCCTTTTTCTCACTATTGGAATTCCGGAATCGTCTCCAATAGGGGAACCCTAGTGGTGAGCCAAGTTGGCGCGAAACTTAACGTCTACAAATTATTCTAAATTTTTCATTATTTCTAGCTTATCGAGAGAAAAAATAACCCATATGAGTAAAGCGCTTTTTCATGATAACTTCAGCGTGATTTAGATGCCGATGATAGTGCGCCGACTTGGATAGTGGTCAAAATATGAAAGGATTGTGGTTGCGAGAAGCCTGATGTGAGGATTGATCGAGAAATGTCTAGGCTTGAAGCTGAGATATCTGCATTTCGCCAGTTCTCTCGTAGAGTTCGAAATATGACTGGTGATAGAGTTTGCAAAATGAAGAGAAGATCACTTGTATTTCGAACTCTACTCTCTCGTTGGATAGACAACCGAATTGTGAGCATAATAAAGCCCCCGTGTACAGAGCGCACGATTATTGTGCAATGATCGGGGAATTTCAGTGGGAGGCATGACCGGGATTAACGAAAAGGTGAGTCTGTCAAAATAAGAGTTTTTTCTTGAATCTTGGTAAGTTAGTGAAGCCACGTATGAGATCGAACCACGCGATTGAGTCAGAAATAGAGAAATAGATGGATTTAGTTTCTCAATCTTCTTCGAGTTTAGCCCAGTCTACCTTTTTATTGTGAGTAAAGGAAATAATAACAGTAGGGAAGGGATGTTCTTTTTGAGATTTTACAGATACTTTAGGCCAAAAAATATAAAGTTTCACTATTTTTATGCGCTCAGAAACGCCATGGCCTTTTTTCAATAAGCGAGATCTCTCATAATTCAAGCGGCATTTTAGAAGGCTAGACAGCTGAAACACAAAGATAATGAAAATTTAAGGAAATCTGAAAACGTCTCGCAAAGACAGTCAAGTAATAGACAGAATGAGCGTCTGTGCTCAACGCGTTTGCAAATCCTCCTCTTTCCGAATAGCACGCAAACTCCAATCGTGTACAATTACTGTTGTTGTTGTTGCTGCGCGCTGCTGCAGACAAACGGATACAGCTTACAGAAGAGAATTAAGCGTTCTCCCGTTTGAGAATAGGGAAGGGATTCAGGCATTGGGATGGGAAAATAGTGAATAGGATGAACGTGTGTTGGAACAGTGAATAGATGACAAGCAAGTGAAGAGAATGCTCTCCTCATTCCGCTTCTTCTAAACCGGACATCTCGGCGAGAGTGCTCAGGAACATTGGAAAGAGGCAGAAGATGGTCATTACTGGTGAAAATGAGCTTAGATTCCTCGAGGTATCAATGATTCATAGGGGATTTTAGAGGAGATGTAGAGGTTGGTACAGAGTGAGGAAAGACTCTCTCATTCCGAATGCTCTCTAGAGCTCGAGAAATGAACCCGCCTGAAGAGACCTTGAAGAGAAATGAAGAGACCTTCATTTTAAACATTCACCCGACGAGAGAGAGTGTGAAATGAAGAGACGGCGATATCATTTCTCGAGCTCTAATGCTCTCTCGTCGAAGATCTGAGATTAAAAATGAATCATACACGCGAGATTCGAAGAAGGGTGTAGTGCGAAGTATTATGAGTATTACGAATTGATGAGATCTATGAAAATCCGGTTCTATTGACAAGCCATGTCCTAGAAAATATAGAGATACTCACAGTAAAATTGAGAGAACCCGTGGAATTTTATCAGAGGGGGGAGGAGGCGTGAAAACGGAAAATTGAAGATTTGGAGACATCAAATTGAGGAGATACGCTAGATTTGAGGAAGACCCAGATAAATGACTCAAGGTGTTTGATCATTGCACGTCTTCAATATTTCATTTTTCAAAATATTGATTGCAATAAACAGAGAACTACAGAGAATGTACTAGACAACAGAGTCTTGTTCCGAACTGAATATTTTTCTATCCAAAAATTGTTCGGGTTAGATTGCAAAGCAATGTTCAGCTCTCCAGATAGCATCACAGATTTCCGGTTAGAGAAAGTTAGAGATCGCGCGAAATGGAGAGAATCAGACGAAAAAGCGGACCGTGCAATGGCGAAAGTGGTCATGTTTTGCACGCGTTTACACACATCTCGCTTACACCATGCGTAGATAAGTTGCGTAGAGCATGCTTGACCAATTTTCAGCTTCGAGATACGGAGAGAATCTCTCCATTCCGCACGCTTTGTCGCACCGTCTGACCGGCGGGAGAGTGTGCATAACGGAGAGAACAGACGCCGTGCAAATTGAGTTGAGCCACGTAGACGATTGGAGTGGGTGGAAGGGACTCTCCTCGTTTAGCATACTCTTTTGGTGGTTAGAGAGGTGAGAGAGTGTGCAAGATGAAGAGAGTGATTGCGTATCTATCCGTTAGTAATTGAGCCCAGGAAGCTCAGACGTGTGAATTGGAAATGAGGAATGAACTGGGGCATTTTGCTCGATCCTATAAAACTAAGTACCACATCTATTCGAGATAGGCAGTTCGGAAAATGATTAGATCATTGCTCTCTTTCCAGATTATCAATAAGAAAAGAATAAAACATGAATTCTATCAGAAGAGAAGATCATGAAATGTGATGACCAATTTCATACGTGAAGTTGCAGCAGGGACTTGAACGATCAAAAATTTGAAGTTTTTTTCTTCTTTTCGATGTCTCGCGTTTTGATTATCAGCAAGGCTTCAAGCTAAAGTGAACGATATTAGAATGAGTCCAAGTAAAGTGCAGACATTTGGGAAGACCTACAGTTTAGATAGAAGGATTTCAAGATGTTTCGGAGGATGGATCGCGTCTCGCACTTTCTAGAAAGAGCTGCTGTCCTCTTCGTATTATAAATGATCACGAACATACTGAATTATTATATAATCTCGTAGACCGATAGAAAAGCAGTAGGACTGTCCCTTAGTCAGACAGAGAGTATACAAAAATGAGGAGTCGTCTTCAGTTGAAGGCAGTTCAATAGTGTGAAAGAAGAGAAAGACGAACGCATCAGCAAAAGGAGAATGCTCAAAATCTAATCACTGTCGGAGACAATCGCGTTGGGAAAAGACTCTCGAGAAGTATTGCGCCGTCTCTCCATTTCACACGCTCTCTCGCCCTGTCTGCACGGCGAGAGAGTAGGTGCTAATGAGAGAGTGTGTTGCTCTCGCTCTCTCTCATTAGCTCGGTTTCTCTGACCGTTGAAAAAGGATAATGAAGGACGTTAGGTTAGAGTGGAATGGAGCTGTAACAAAGTTCAAAGATCACAGATCGAACTTCTACCGACAAATTTAGAAGGCAACGCATAAGTGACGAGTCTGCCTCGAAATATTCCGCCTCATCAATCTGTGATCAGTAAATGAGGAAACAATGAGAAGTGTGAGGAGATGTCAGTCTAAGAGAGTTTGAGAGGTTCAAGAATCTGAGTCGTCAGCAATTTAGCCGTGGATCGTAGAGCTCGAGAAATGATACCGCCGTCTCTTCATTTCACACTATCTCTCGAGTGGGCGAGAGAGTGTGCAAAATGAAGAGACGATTACCCGTAATGCACAATCTACTCAATTGAGCAGTGGATCGGGAACAGTTGGGAAAGAATTTCAGAGGAGATCGTAGAGACTGAGATACCTAGACAAGGAAGGCGGTCTGAATGGAGGGCGTGTCTACAAAGTACTGAAGGACCGGGAACTCTTCGGGTAGAATATGAAATATGGGCAATCGTCTCTTCATTTCACATGCTCCCTCACCGGACAGAGCTGCGAGAGAATGTGCGTCATGAAGAGTACCGTATTTTCCCGTATTTCAAACTCTGAGAAAAGTACCTGAAACACCTGAACAAAAACAGGTGAGGTAACAGTTTCCGATGCTTCATTTTCGAAACAAATCGTGACGGCGAGGGAAAAATCATGCGAGTACATACATTAGGTTCAAGAATATTGTAAAAGTGGTCCTCACTTCGCAGTGTGCTTCAGTTGGATTGAGGCAAAAAAAACTTAAATTACGACTAGTGAATGAAAGATCTGTCGAGACGCGCACTAGAGACTCCATAATGAGGCGACGTGGGAAGTTAAAGGTCGGCTGATTAAAGTTGCGAAAAGGGCAGTGGGAACTAGACTCGAGAATTGTTAGTACAAAAAATTGTTAGTACTTACAAAGACAGTACGGGAAACAAAGAGAGCGATGAAGTCTGAAATTTGCCCTTCGATGTGCCCTAGCCTGGACTCAAATCCATAGGCACATGACTGTGTGAAAAAACTAGGCAGATCATCCACTCTCTTCGTTCTGCACTCGAACTCGCCGATCAGCGAAAGCGAGAGATTATGGGGAAATGAGAGAGACAGACGAATCCGTCCAAGAAAGAACATTGAAGCGTGTGCGAAAAACTCGGCGATCTCTAACTTGCCCGTGGGAATGAGGGAGCGGTTTGAGGTTTGATGGAAGGGGTTTGATGGCCTGTCACGTTGGGCCGATGTGCAAATGAGAGGTTCAAGAATCGACGGAAGCGAAAGAAATGAAATGCATCACAAAAGTAGCAACCCGATATGTTACTTGCGATAGAATGGGTCGAGGGTGTTTGATGGATGAAGGATCGGGGAAAGAAATAAGAACATTAGAGAGAAGTGAGGTACGAAATAGCAGGAGCGTACGTCATTTCGCACACACTTGAACAATGAGAGGGAAGTGCGGGTGTAATTACGGTTTTGCTGTAGAAGAAAAGAATGGACTTCTTGATCCACGAAAGTGCGCGTTCCAAGTAGTGGAAGGTGGTGCTCAAAATAAGGATAATCTTCATTGGCACCAAACCGCGTGACGATGAAAAGATCATAGGCAAATAATGACTTTTCCGAGTTCCACCTGTTCAGAAGGAAATATTGGTTTTCGTCATCGACCTTGTATATGTATCTAACAATAAGACATGGTCATAGAGTGAGAGACAATCAGATTAGAAGATTACTTTCTGGCGAGATTACTTGACGCTGAACAGTGCGTAATCATTGTCTGTGAGACGTGCCGCTATTACGCTCTTTTCGTGCTCTATCCAAGGACTATTGTGCGAAAGTTAATGCAAAATATTAGGGCTAGCGCGCAACGGCTAGTGCCTACAACAATTTACACATCCGCATCGGGGCAGATGTTGAATCATTTTTGGAAGTAATGTTTCTTCCGCTATTCTAAGGAACAACTGCGAGAGCGAAAACAAAGAAATTTCGTACACTGATTTTCCTGAATTCGCTGGCGCTTTCTTCGAATAGTTTTCCGCTCTCTCAGCAAATGCCTAGACAATCGCGAGGAAAAGGGAAAGAAATCCGACGAGAATAAGGAAAATAGGGAAATATCCACGTCTTGAGCTTCGCTTTGTTTTGCTTGAGAAACTCAGGCAACGATGCTGGAAAAAAATGGCGAAAATGAGAAAAAATACGAATGAAATAGAGAAATATGTCCAATCAAACAGCGATGTCTGGTAGGTTGGAGAAAAAGGGAGATCATGGAAAATAAAGAGGCAAGTCGAGTGAGAAATGATGGAGAAAAGAGAAGACAACGAGGGAAGAAAAGGAGATTTGATTACTTTTCGAGGAAGGATGAGAGGTCTGACGAGGAATTGAGAACAGTTCTCTAGCGCCACTTGACTTTGTGTTGAATGAGGAAATAAAAATCGCGTTTCGATTATTTCCAGTATTTCGAAAGCAATTAGGAAATTATGATCATTGAACGGAATTAGGAAATTACCAATAAAATGGAAATGGAAGTGCTAAGCACACACACACTGATTCGCCCAATCTGGGTGTAGTTAGGCCTTTCTGAGGAGGGTGCCGAGAAAAGAAGGAAAAAAAGAGAATGAAAACAAGAAATTCCACCGAAAGGGCAATGTTTTTATTCGTTGAGAGGTCTGAAGGGGACGATTCTGTTGAACAATAGGAAAAGAAACAGCTCTCTACAGGACAGTTGACAAACGGATCTGTGCCCGTACCAAGCTGGTCAAAATTTGACCCTATTCCCCCAAATTTCCCCCTCAAAAGAGCAGAGAGAGCGCTTGATCTACCTCAAAATTTCGCCTCTCAAACCTCTATTTTTGCCCCTTCCCTCAAATTTGAGCGAGAGATCGTCTCTCACCATAGGGAGAGCGAGAGAGTTAGAGATAGGAAGACCCTCAAAATTTTGGAGTGGTCTTGAGACCACTCCAAAATTTTGAGGGTCTCTCTTTCTCTGCTTCTCTGACATAGCTTCCCTCTCTCGTTTTCACCCCAAAAGGAACGGTTTCCTCAAATTTTGAGCCCCTCAAATCTTTTAAAGTCAGTTTGCAATGAGCTACCGTATGCACTGTAAGTAGCATGCGGCTCCCTGCGCTAATTTCGATTGTCATTCCCGCTCTCGTTAATTATTGATTTTTGTTGTTTTCATTAATTATGTTATTGTTTTTTATGTTGTGTTGCGCACTTTGGTCACCGCGTCCCACTTTGCACCGGTTATTCTGCCGCGAAACTGTTTGTTAGGCTTGCTTGAGCTCCTTGTTTATTTTCGAATTTGCTTATTTGAATTCGTCCTAATTGTAGTGGTATAAGACGATACCCTCATGTCGTCTGATCGTCTTCCTTCTCTCATGGAACCTCTTCATTAATTGCATTCATCCACTTATGAAGTGGATAAACGGCAGCCATTGATTGATGTTCCATTACAAGATGCACTCTCAGGTATGTCTATTTCTCTCTGTTCCCTCCCCCTAAACTCCCCTCCTATTTCAGAATGGTCCCATCAGCCAATACAGGAAGAATTTTCCATCGAAGTATGATCGAGATGATTCGTCATGGAAACAATCACAGCCATCAGTCAATCTTCCCGTCCTCACAAGTCCCGTGAGTTATCTTCCTTAAGATAGTGTAGATGCATTTGCCATTTTCATCGTCATCTGCACGACGTCAACGACTACCGATAAGGATTGAAGATTTAAAGTGCTTGGACAAGATGAAGATAAATAGCACTCGGATCGTCCACGAATACCCCTCCCCTTATGTCCATCCAATGTCACCTCTAGGTTACTGTATTTACTGTATTGATTCGGGTTCCCTTAATGGAAAATTGTTTCCATTCACTTTCCAATACTTTTTCATTGACTTCATTCTTCACACTCTCTCTCGTATCGGGAGTAGTCTAATTTCATTGGTCGCTTATTGGAATTTTGGAAAGCCTTTACATCAAGGGAACCCTAATATTGACTGGATAGGATCGTTAATTGTATCAAAATCGGTTCCGAATACCTCGTATCGGTTCCGTTTGGTAGATATTATTGTCCCAACATTTGTAATACTCTTCGACGATCCGACAGCGACTACGACGACTTCGAATGGATCTCTTTTCCTCTCTTACAAATTAAATTTTTATTGTCTTCGAGGATACGACAGCGCCTACGACGACATCGAATGGATAATTATATCTCATTTCCTCTCCTCCATATCTCCTCAATCAATTTAATTCACTTTATCTAGTTCATTTCAATCCGTTGTATTTTCTTTGCTTATTGTTGCAGCAACAAGTCACGGTTGTGGCAAGTTGCTATCGTTGTTATTATCTTGCGTCTCCTTGTCACGGTTGTTCTAGCACCCATCCCTCCCCCCTCTTCTCCTTTTCACAGGCTTTTGATGACGACCTCTCTTCACTTCAACGGGAACGAGTCGCATTAGCGGCAAACTCCCGCCCCGGGGTCCCTTCCCTTCCCTTCCCCTCTCCCCTCCCGCTCTCTTCCTCCTCCTCGCATGCTCTCTCCGGTTTACACACTCTCTCACCCGCTTCCCATGTACACTCCCCCAGCAGACAGGGGCAATAAACCATTGTTTCAAATATCGATCGTCTCACATTCGAGGGTGAAAATCTGATTTTTCGGGGTTGGTACGGGCACTGAGTTCAGAACCCATAAAACCCTCCAAAACAACGTGGAAATTCTTGCGATGCATGGTACAGACTAGAGTTTGAAATGTAACGCTACCCGGGACATCGGGTACCCGAGAATGAAGAATGATAGAGATGGATTACCCGGGATAGTGAAATGAAAAATGCGCGCTTGTGAGTTTGAAGCATTTCTGCCCTTCAAAACGCTCGGGGGTGGTCGGTCTTCAGGTTGTGATTCTATTTTGCGCAAATTACCAGTATTTTTGTTCGGTTTCTGCTTTCAAACTGTTCAGAATCGACTGCACTAAAAGGAGCCATTTCATTCCAACTATCCCGGGTAACTATCATTCTTCACTTTCCACCTCCATTACCCGGCCGGGTCCGAATTACCCGTCCCGTATTTCAAACTCTAGTACAGACTTAGTCACGGAGGTTATCATATGAATGTGAGAAATAATGACTGCACAGTAAGAGGATCCAACCATGCGTAAACATTTTTCACCCCTATATTATCAGTAGATAATGTTTTTTTCTGTGCTCATGGGTGTTCCACAACCTACCGGCAGACATTTTGTCGAGGTGGATTAGATATCTAATCTGGTTCTATTTGTAGTAAAGGATCATTAAAGCAAACAAGGATTTAAAGGAGGAGTGACAGGAAAGAATGTTAGAGACTCTCACAACGAAATGCCGGCCATGGGAAGCGACCGTAGTTAGCAGTTGGCACTTTGCCAAGACCCTATTCCTTTCTCCCGTCCTCTGATAGGGAGAGGGAGGAAGGCGATCGATGGGAAGAGACAAGGGGAGACTGGGGTAGATCAGTGCGCAGTCCCTTCCCAGTGAAATCAACAGTTCAAAATCCCCGCCCTTTCCTGCCATGAGGGAAGCTTTGGCACAAGGCCAACTCGCTGTATCTCGGTTCAGAGATGAGATACAAATATGGGGACTTCAGAATTCTGATATGGCTGTCGATAGCTACAGCACTACGTTGTCAACTTAGTGACTCAAACTTTCATGTTACTCCTCCTTTAAGTTGGTCATCTTATAGAAGACGCATTTTGGAATTTTCTAAATAATGAACAAATGAGTGTTCAAATAACAGTGCGTCGTTTAGACACGTGGGTGTGTGTAAACGATTTCGAATTGGGGAACAATTAGGGGTGTAATTGCGAAGTAATTCACGCATTTCAGTGAAGAGGAAGACGATTAGATTACCATGTCTACCTCGATTCTATCTTTCAAAGATTGAAGCAATTATCCCACTGAGTAAGTTCCTATTCTTTAATGTTCGAATCACTAATGGCATTCGTAGGTGGCAAGCTGAACTTCAGTGTAACGCAATCAAAGATAAAATTATCCGACTTTCTACAAAATAATTCATTGTTGACAAGCAACTAGAGAAAATAGTGAGGGGTAAGAAGGAGCAAGAAATTAGAACTCAAGAAATGATACCGCCGTCTCTTCATTTTGTACACTATATGCCCGGTCAGTGAGGCGAGAGAGTGTGTGAAATGAAGAGACGGCGGTATCATTTCTCGAGCTCTACTAGAAAGGCAAGGAGGAAGGGAAGGATGCGGATCACGAGGGTTCGAGAGGAAGCATTGGAGAGGAAGGAACTCGCGTGTGGAACGGTGTAGAGGAGGGAAAATAGAGGAAATAGACGGGTGTGATATTCGAGGGTGTAGCAAACGGTTCAATATTACACATGATTCCTGCAGGTTTCAGAGGGCTGCAGAGGTTGCAGAGAGAATCTGATTTCATTTAATGATAATAGCCTCAAAATTATCTGTACATTGACCTTCACTGAAGGTTCACGAGACTCGAGAGAGAGAAAATAGGCAGAATAGCGAGTGCGGGGGACGAGTTGCAATGTACAGATTTCAGAAATCAGAATTCTGCAAATTTTGACTCGAAAATCCGTTGCATTCGACAAAATCATAGAAATTCAAATGGAAAAGAAAAGGAAAAGCGCGAGATGTGAGGGTGGAATAGTGGAAGAGAGTGGTGCTGTGCGGGCTCGTAAACGTTTCGGCACTTCAGAGAATGATTGGAGCATAAAATCGGGCGAAGAGGATGCGGATAAATTCATGGAATAGAGGGAAGAAGATCGCGAAGAATACTTGAGGGTTTGAATGAGCAATCGACAGAGATTTATGCATTTTTGAATAGGGGAAATGGCGGAATTTCGGAAAGTACGAAGAGTGAATAATTTGTGGGATGAGATCCAAGTGGATTATGGGAATTTGATAATTGCAGTACTATTGTAGATCTTCATTTACAGAAAATATAAGGGGCTAGAAGTGCGCGTGTCTAATCGTCTATGCATTTTATGCACTATCTGACCCGTCAGAGTTGAGAGGTCCTTAGACAGATAATATGAATAGTGCAACTGGAATTGAGAAGTGGTCAGAACTAGAATGTTATCGTAGAATGGGCCAATCCCAATTTAGACCCTAAAAGAGGCGACAATTCAATATTGTCTGCAAGGGACTGTGGATAGAAAAAGAATAAGCTGTAGGGAAAATGTGATAAGAAAGCCATGAACACAACAAGTAGCGACAATATATGTAGGCTGATACAAGACTTCGGAGAAAACTCTCCTCATTTTACATACTCTTTCGTCTCTCTAACTGTTTCGAGAGTAGGGGAAATGGAGAGACGACGGAGCTTACAGGTAGGGAATCGCTAATGATTTCCCAGTTCGCGTGAGCAACTGAGTAAAGTCGCGTGAATCAACAGTATTTTCGATATAACTTCCCTCCATTTGGCATTTTATTCCTGATGGAGGAGCGTCGAAATAGATATCTAGAAGAGTTCGAAATACGGGTCACCGTCTCTTCATTTCACACACTCTCTCGCATATCTTACCGGTGAGACAGTACGCGAATTGAAGAGACGGCGACCCGTAATTCGAGCTTTAATACCATGGTAATGTGCGTAATGAGAAAACGGCAAGACTGATTTCAAACTCAACTCGATAGGAGAATCTATCGATCATAACCTACAACGGAATTTATTATTGATCCCACGGTGAAATATCCGTGAATTATTCGAAATTCTCTCATTTTAATGTCGGTTAGAAAGTGTGTACTAGAGTGCGCAATACGGGTCGCCGTCTCATCATTTCGCATACTCTCTCGGCACTCGACCGGTCGAGAGAGTGTGTAAATGAAGAGACGGAGACCCGTATTGCGCTCTCTAGTGTGAACCTTTGTTCTGTGCTGCATCAAACATTGGCACTCCTTCCCAAGCTTGTTGTTTTCATTAGGTAATATCTCTCCCAGTAAATCCGAGAAGATTTGAAAACTAGGCAAAAAGGCGCTAACCAAAGGCTCAAGAGAAGATACCTAACTTTAGTCGAAAGACGTACGTTAGCCGAATATATCTAGTGCTTTCACACAAAAGCCAAGCAAGTAATTAGCGGTGATTGAGTCCTATTTTTTTAAAATAAAGTGCGAGTAAACCGTTGTTGTCAATAACAAATAAGGGGAAAGCTAGAGGTCATAGAGGAAGAGAAGAGTAAATGAATGGAGTGCAATGAAAGTCATTAGCGGGGATGGGTTTCCCGGAAAAATGGTGGGAATTAGGAGAAAGGAAGAGAAAGAATAATGACGAATTGAGAGATCGTTGATACCGCGTGAAAATAGAAAATTAAAATTAGTGGAAGTTATTTCTATCCATGGTTCGCGAATAATGTAAAACGTAGTCCTGTCGGGTAACTGCAAAGTCGCCAGTTATTTTTGATAATAGATAAAAAAATTACAAATATTAGCCATAAGACGATATTACAGGTAAGAACGTGCAGAAGACTGTTTCCTAATTTGCAATTGCCGCTAATGACGAATGATGTGATGGAAGAGAATCAAAGATGGGAGATGGGAAAGTGGTCTACAGAAACACATCGACACCATCTCAGTCAGGCGATATACGAGGCACTTTTGTGTTCTAAAACAGAGAAAGCACTCGTCCGAAGCAAATGTTTGCAAGTTGCACGGACCTCCGGGGATATGTATGCGAGAATTGAATTTAGAGACTGCCCGGACAATTTTCCGGAAAAAAGTGAGTTTAGGAGAAGATGTGCAAAATGGAATGAGGTTTCCAGAGAATGGATATTGGTCGGAATTGTGGTGCAGTGACGAATCGTGCAAAAATGATGAGCAATGCACAAAAGACTGGTCAGTCGTATCAAGCAATTATTGAACATCGTCAAGAGACGGTGGAGCGAACAGTGCACTTCATACAATCTATTTTCGGAGATCTGTCTGGATCAAAAAATGACAAATCTTGAAAGTTCTTCATTGCAGTGAGTTCGCAAAACATGAGTGAGAACAGGGGAGAAGGCGTGTTAATTCTGACTGCCATCGCTCGTCTTTCTCTGCGCTCTCCCCATATCACACTCTCTCTCTCTCTCTCTCTCTCGTCCTCTCTAGCCTCCTCGTCGTTCAGTGCCTCGACAAATTGTTGTTCCTCCCGATGTAAAGTCGCCTGTTGTTGAGAGTTTGGGAACCACACAACCATATGTTCTGTCTGGGGATTGAACCTCGAACTGAGTACAATCGATTCAAAACAATGTTAATTCATTCTTTAGGGAAATTACTACCCGAGCCCGAGAGACAACTGTCAATGTCAGAAAACATATTGCGAAATAGTTCTCATTTGACCCATGCCGGTAAGAAACGCGGTAGGTTTCAGACGCATTACCGTTTCTGCAAGAAGATATAAATAGACATTATCCACACATTATCTGATTGTGAAGACAATTCGTGGAAAGAAGCAGGTGGTAGGATATGAATCGTAGAGACAATAGTAAGCGATTGTAAACCACAAAAGGGATAAATAAAGCTGCAAAGATGATCAAGATGGGGTATCAGAGGGCCGTTCTTCTGTCAAGATAGTTATTTTGAGGGGTCTCGGGCCAGTGGATTGGTCTTCTTTCCTTGTCACAGTCGCAATGGCTGGGGAAGATTCCTGATCCGTTGGTTACTGATAGGACAGTTGGCGGAGTTGCACGCAGATTGAGTCCCACTGTAGGTCGAAAACGAAGCCTGGCGTGTGCTGGAGTCTTCTGTGTGCTCGAGTCCTCCAAACTCGAAAATCCATCTTTGAGCGAGAAATACAAGCTTGGATTCTGAGGGACCAAACATCATAGGCGGTCATACCCATCACACGGCGACCAGTCCGGCTTGGATGGGGATTCCGATCTTGTTGAGTCGTTGGCAGAGATGAGGGGAATTAGGAGAAACCGCCCTCCATCAGAGAGAATGGAGAGGGAACCGCTCGCGACGGCTAACAGAAATGGGAAAGCTCTGCTCGAAGTAAACATTCGCTAAAAAATAGCAGTAATGTAGTTCGTATCACAGATACTTTGAAGAATGATGTGAAGTGGCGAAACGTTCGCAATTGAGTTTTTGCAGTGGACCAAAACGGAGTATGACGGAAGTATTCTCATCCAAAGGGGAGTAAGAGATACGAGAGACTGTGTGAAATGATGAGACACTTTAAAAGTTAGTAAATGAGTCTCCTCAATGGGAACTCTACATGCTGAACATTGGGAGCACTTGGTAACGTTACGTTTCCCGAAGATCTAATCAGACAAGGCCGCTGGATGATCTACTTTGTGGCACAAACCCCTATCGATTCAACGCGACGGATAATCGACAACAAAAAGATAAGAAGAAAGCATTCCTTGACGCATTGACATTGTATGTTTCGTCCTGCAGGCACTTTGATGTCAAGATAACAGTATATCTATATATATATATATATAATCAGTCAGGGCGAGGGAGCGCGGGAATTGGGGAGAGATATAAGTCTGCTTCTGGGCAAGATTCCCTGCATGGAGATGACGGAAGTTGTAATTAAGTTTGAGCATGAGACATCATGACATGCCATCCCGTTTACGAGTCTACGAAAAATCATTCGAGAGCATGCAACGAAACACTACGCAGGCTCTAACGAAGGCATGAATAGAGTAGGAATAGCTGCTAAGAACACTTGAATGATACATCATGACAGGCCTAACCTAATTGGTCGACGTAATCAAAGATGCTGAGAATTACCGAGATTATTCTGAGGGCTTGACGTCGAACACTCAGGATATGAGCATATATGTACATCAAGAGATGTATACGAATAGATCGCTTGTGATTTAGAAGGACACGGGGCTCAAAATTGGCAATGAAAGTGCACAGGAGTGCGAATGCGTATACATGACTTCTAACAAAATACAGAGTTCATACTCTGCGAGCATATAATTTAGAACTCGTTTTAAGAAAGAAGATTTAGATGATTTGGGTACGGATTTAGAATCTTTGGGTGGTCCGGATGTTTGAAACATCTCTGGAAATATTTGGATTCTAATGTGCAGATAACGTAAGCGGATGTTGCATCCTAAGGTAGCCTACGCATCTCAAGAGATTTCGAAGAAATTTGTTCGCCGAGTTATTTATTGACGAGTATTTTGGGTTTCCGACGTCAAAGTTGAACACTGTCACACGGCATTTGGGGTGGTCTCGAGCGACAATAAAGATGGAAGATTAAGAATATTCGGAACGCTGGTAGTATAAGGGACAAATGTTCGAACTATCGACGTTACACTGAATAATAGAGCGAACTTTTGGCTACGGTGATCTTATGGGAGTATTAGATACGGGCCATGGACAGTTGGTTGACCACAGCCGGGTTATAGACCGTGAGAAAATGCTTGAGCAGACAACAATAGTTGGAGCGGTGCCAGGGAAATGGGAGGAAGATGAGATGAAGTAATAGACTCTCTCCATCGAACGTGTTCTCTCACCGGTCAGACAACACGAGATTGTGCACGGAATGAAGAGAATGGGGCGAGCGAAGTCAGAATCTCTTCAATTCCAATGTTCTTTCGACGATCAGAGAAGCGAGAGAGCGTGCAGAATGAGGAGAGCGCCATCGACCCTCACGGAACTCATAACGGACATAATGATGGGAACGCGTAAATCATTGCAGACTCTCTTAATTTCGCGCGCTATCTCGTCTATGAGAGGGTGAGAGAGCATTCAAAATGAAGAGAGACAGGATGGATATTACTCAAATATCAAGAGGCAATGAAAAGTTTCCCGTGAAGAGCAAGTTCGAGGTAAACACTGAATGACCACTCTTACATTTAGATAAGATTTGGATTAATTTTACGAAACTCAAAAAAATTGTCCGATGTAGATACGATGATCTATGGACGTGAATATTTTAGATTGTCTCAGTCTGATGAGAAAAACTGTTGCGATAAAGTTGATATTGCTCAAGGTTCCATAAAAAAAAGTCAAATGAAGTTTAATGTGGTAGGCCGAAGTGCAAAAATATCCAGAATAATTTCTATGATGTGGTTTTTTGTCAACGAAAGATCCTCACATGATGGAATTACCCGAATGGCGAACTCTTACTCCTAATTAATCCGAATGACTAAGCCCAATGATCTCATTCAAAGGCACCGAGAAGCAGAAAGATCTCTAGCGTTATCTGACCGAAGAGAGAGCATGGGGAGTGGAGAGAGAAAGGTGCTGAGATGTAATGGAAAACAATGAGAAAGGAAAATTGGTAAATATATGGGTCTAAACAAGAGATATTGAATGTAAGGGAGAGCTTCACTATATCTAGGCAGAAGGAGGCTGAATGAAACTAGCGTATCGAGGCATGTGAGAGAGATAGAGAGAATCTGGCGATAGCGAACAATAAACAGCTTGTTCAATGCTTGTGAGCCTGCCATGGTTGTCATTGAATAATGTGATTCACGAAGTATGTGAAAAGAGAGACTTTCGAAAGGACTGAACAGATCTCGGCCAAATGACGGTAGAGCTTTGATATCATTATAGTTGGTTAGATTACGGTATCCCATGTAACGATCTTACGAATGGTTATGTGCGGAAAGATGTACGAAAATAGATAACACTAAGAAGAATCATCTGAGTCATTCAAATTTCGTTTCGTGTAGAAAAAGATTACTGTAGATTACGGTATGATGAAGGCGAGAAACCTTTCCGAGGACCTGTGCAAGGACTGTACAAGTGTGGACAATACACAAGGAAGTTCCCAACCTCTACATATGTGCCTACCCCACCCCTAACCCGCTCCCTCCCTACATCACTGTAAGTGTGGGTTGCAAACTAAATTTGGGCAATGCGAGAAGATATGCCTGAATCTCTTTAGAGTGCATACTCACTAGATAATAATAATAATAATAATAATATTTATCCGCACGATGTTATGATTGTGGGGGGGGGGGGGGGAGGGGGGTGGGAGTGAACGGGGAATTAGAACAAGTTGAGTAATGCGAATGATATGCCCAACCGAGTAGATCATCTAACCTCCTTGCTCATCACGCTCATAAACTCTGAGTACTTCGTTGGAATCTTTCCCTTACGAAGCACATCATAAAGCACATTACTTATACGGTTTGCAAAACTTCTCTCTCGCACCTTCGTTTTGAACGGCTCTTTGCACACTTTATATCCAGCTCCTCTGAGATTAGACTTGCTCAGAGTAAGAAAGTGAGCTTGGTTGCGAGAAAGGCGCGAGTTTCCAAACAACAGTTCATATGCATGCTTGAAGTCATTTATCTTTCGTCGATAAGTCAACGATTTCAATTTGAGCATTTCGTTACGTTCCTCTGGTCGCGGCCTATTTTCAAAATTATATCCAAAACACTTGTAACTAATCAGTCTAGTTACTTTGTTTTGCAGTTTTTCCAGTTTTCCAGCTTCTTTATCATGAACTGGAAAGGCGACACTCGGGCAAAATTCTACCATGGGTCTAACGTAGGTGGTGTAGGCATTCACCATTACTTTAGCATTATTCGTAGTAAGACCACGAAAGATAATGTTAGCACGGGTTGCAGCTTTTTGGGTGACTATGTCAAAGTGGTCTTTGAATGAGAGCTCATCGTCGATTTGAATTCCAAGGTCCCTAATGGAAGACTTAGGCTCAATTTTTGAAGTGTTCAAAAAGTAGTCAGCTTTTGGATTTCCTTTGCCAATGTGAAGAACATTGCACTTTTCACTAGCAATACTCAGTTGCCATGTGTCACTCCACTTTAAGATGGCTATGCAGACGAGAGAGCGTGTGGAATGAAGAGAGTCTGCTGCTGATGCATAACCATGTTGGAAAGTTGTGAGATAGATTCGTCTTACTCTGACTGCTGAGAGAGCGTACGACAAGGAGAGATGCCAGGGAAATAACTGAATCGCTGGAGGAAAGCTGCATGGGCGGTAGGTTGTGAATTGGGGAAGATTAGGAAGGTATGGAATGTGCTGGAGCAGCTGAAATACTCGCAGCTCAAAGAATATTATACAACCGGTCATTTTAAACAAGTATACGTATTTTCACAAAAAAAAGAAAGATGTTTATAAAAATAAGTGAGTAAAAAAAACAGGATTATCAGGTTTCAAAATATGCATAATTACGGTAGTATTTGAATAAAACCCTGAAAGGGCTTGAAGTTTGTCCTTGATGGAGTATCGACTTTACACGTCATTTATCACCATTTTTTCGCTGGCCTATTTTTGCCTATTTTTGTTTTTTTATACGTTTACGTTAATTTAATTTATGACAATTAATTTCAGTCCCCTTTGGAGATGCCACCGAAGCACAACAAACAAGCCCTTCCGGTGTGAGTGGCCTATTTGAACGTTTTCCCATGTCGTATTTTCGAAACTATGTTTTCGTTCTTTTTTGCTTAGTTTTCGCTTTTTTTATTCTCGAAGATTATAGACAGACGAATCGTTGCAGCCGCGCGAGCAGTCGCCGATCGGGCACCGTCACGCAATTCCTCTCGCTGGACCTCTATGCGAAAGGAAGTGAGTACACGTCTACTTTAGAGTTCCCTAGACAAATTGCTAGGGATTTTTTCGCTTTTTGAAAGTGTAATTTCAGGTTTCGAGCGCTCTATTACTTCCTTCGACCCCAACGAGAACCACAACGGCGTTCCATTGTAAGTGGACAAAGGCCGCGGGAGCATGTCTCGAAAATAAGGATGACATCAGCGCCTGTTTTTGCTTTACATGGCTCTTATTATTATTGTTTTCTTTGCTCTTCTCTCCATGAATCCAACTTTGGTCCTTCATGGAACACGAAATTCGCCCGTTGTCTTTGTTGATGCTTATATCGCTCTCTTCACACTAGCTGATTGCGCGTGTTGAAAACGCTCGCGCACTTGTTTTGATTCGCAATTTTGTCATGTGGTGTTGTCGGGGCCGTGTTCATACGTTGGATCAGAGATGATCGCTTCCTAGCAGAGATTAGTGCCAGTCTCGGACGAACGACTAACGGCCAAGATCGGGGGTTCAAAGTAAAACGGGTCAAAAATCGCGGGTGTAGCTCTCAAAATGGGGGGTTATGAGCTTCAAATCAGGGGTAAAATCGGGAGTATAGTCCTATATCGGACCTCATGCTCATCAGTGCTTCCTAGCCGAATGACGTGACTAGCTCTAATAATCGGATGCTTAAGGGATACGCCGCGCGCTCTGTCGGCGGCGTCCTCGCAGGTCGTCCACACTACGAAGAAGCGACGTCAGTCGAGTACCACGGTAGGTCGATGACGCGTCATAGTCAGATATCGATTGATTCGATTGCAGTCCGCCTCGAAGAAGCGCTCCAAGCGCGCCGTGTCCGCCGCGCCGTCAGATGGGTAAGTGCATCGATCGGACTACTGGATTGGGCCCAGTGATGAGCACCATCATCGGACAATTGCACAGAATCGGGGGGGGGGGGGGGTCGGCAAGAAGCCAGTTGAAAATTGCGGGATTTGCTTCCGAAATCGGGGGTTATAGGCTTCGAACCCGGGGTCAAAATCGGGTGTATATACCGATATCCGACCTCAATATCATCACTGACTACTGCACCAGCCTGAGCACTAAGCCTAAACAGCATAAAAGCCATCCCTAGTCATATTTACACGTTACATCTGTGACTTAACAATTTTAGACCCATTCTGGGCTTCTGCAGTAGAGGCCTGGATTTATTACGAGTTGTTAGGTTGACTAGCGTTTATTTACGGTCAAATTGCAGCTCTACTTTAGTTTTATCTGAGTGCTTACTCTAGTCATTGCCAATGACTCATTGCTGAGTAGGCTCAAGGTACAAACAATATTAGAGATATCAAGGGTTAATGCGATAGAATTGCAGCTCCGTGTCGAGCAGAGCTGCGTCCCCGGCTCCGTCCGTGACCGTGGTCGCGGCTGCGTCCGCGTCGGCCAAGAAGCGCGGCCGTCCGCTTGCCGCGCGCCACGCGCCGGCCGCGTCGCCCAAGACGCCCGCCAAGCGCACGCCCAAGGTATACGATCCAGGGATGAAACACGAATGCTACGGGGTGACAACTGGGCATTGGAAAAACACTTCGTTGAATGGATGGGAGTTGCTATACTTGGCCGATGGATTAGCCGTAATTGACACTTCTTTACTTTAGTGCCCAAAGGTAGAAGACTAATTGGGGTAATGGCCCAAAGGGGTAGAAGATACGATCGCTCTTACAATCAGACTGATTTCTCACTTTGGGCACTAATGCATAGACGCGCCCCGTAATTGTATGATTGCAGTCTGGTGCCAAGGCGAAATCTCCGAAGAAGGCGAAGGTGACGAAGGGCCGCCGAGTGGACGAAAGTGAGATGACGTCGTCGAAGAAGGATAAAGCGACGACGGGAGACGATGGAGAGATGACGGCGGCAGTGCCCAAGAAGGCCGGAAGGGGCAGACAGCCGAGACAGGTTGGAAACTTGTCTATCATTTTTGGAATTGCTTATTGTTTAGTGCTTAACCATGTATCATCGATACCAGGGCTGTTCGAAAATTGAATGCGCTCCTAATTTAGTGTTAGCAATGCTCACTCGGTCTTTCTGACCGACGAAAGAACATGTGAAATGAGGAGTGCGTTAAATTTTAGAACACACTTGATCGATACGATAGCACTGAACAATTGAATGACTCTTTAAAGTATTTGCAATGATTGGTCTCTCGCTTTCAGTCGATGATAATAATACCTATCCTCATCTGAGCGTTAACTCCTCACATAAATACATTTATTATCATAAATTATTATTCAGTCGATGGCTGCAGTGGCCCTGCAGATCAAGCAGGAGCCGCCGTCGTCGGATGATGACGAGAACAACCACCGCCACATCCGTCAGAATGTGGTAATTTATTTATTATTTAAAATATTTTAATTAATCACTGCTCATGATTCGATATCAAATGACCATGGAGCACTTGTGCTTCGTATTGGCTTCGTGTAATTCATACTGATGGTGACACTGCTTTACCTTACTGGACCAGCTCAAAAAGGGATTAATTGATGATGATGGTTGATGAATGTTTCCCTCCTCTCAGAGCTCGCTTCGTACGGCCATTGACACTGCGTTGAACGGCAATCAAGACCTGAACAGTGAACAGATTGACGAAATGGTGAGTGAAAAAGTCGCCTCGTTCCTTCCTATTCGATCATTTGATGGAAAAGAGCAATGGCTGTTTGTTTGTCGTTTCAATCATTGAAACGACAAGCAAACATCCATTGTTTCAATCATATCCATTGAAATTCAATGGATAATATCAGGTGTCTGTTCTGCATGAGCTGAGCGAGCGTGCCACGACCGTGAATGCCGTGGACTACACTAATATGATGGATAATCTGAAGATGGTGAGCACGTCTTGACTGGACTCTTGGCTATCAGACACTTCTTTACTTTAGTTTTTCATTCGATCGCTCGCTGTCTCATTTCTCACTACCCACATGCCAGAGCGCTGCTTTTGGTCGCTAAAGTAAAGAAGTGACGACTAATGTAGTGCATTTCTTGATATTAAACTATTTAATTTTCAGGTGGCTCAACGGATCGCTCGCAAGGAGGGACTTCCTGATGTGGCCGCTCTTGTGCACCAGGTAGGAAATATGTTGTCCCTTTTCTGCTGAAATTAGAATGTATTTTGTACAAATGTGATTGTTTTTTTCAGTTGGGCGTGATGGAGAAGGCGAGTCAGGACTTTGAGGACGAGCGGGGAGAGTGGAAGAAGAATGAGAAGAAGGAGAAGGAGGCGGCGGCCAGGAAGGAACAAAGACTCGAGAGGTGCCCCCCCCCTCCCCTACTCATCCCTTTACATTCTCCATCTGTCTAGGCACTGGGTCGGATGAGAAATAACATTTTTTTGAACGTTGTAGTATTTCGTTCGTCAGAATGTTCACAACAATGCGAAAGAAAACGAAGTTTTTTTAATCCTCATCCGGCCCTAGTGCCTTCTGCCTCATGCTTAACATTTGCTATTCTGTTTACTCTGCAGACAGCTCACTGCCGCTAATCAGCGAGCGACGGCTGCCAACGTGAGGGCCGCATCCCATCACACGAAGACCATCGAACTGACGATTGAGAGGGACATGCTCAAGGAACAAGTTGACCAACTCACGGTACGGTATACAGTGTTGGATTACGGTATCTATCGTTTGGATTACGGTATCGATTAGTGGGCTTCTCTGTTTTTTTGGCCCAAGCAACAACCCCTCCGAATGTGGAGGTGGGAAATGAGAATGTTAGGAAGGCAATACTTTGCGAGAAAAGGCAAAAAACAGAGAAGTGCCGATTAGTGTGTATGCGGTAGGGTTCCGCAAGTGAGACATTCAGGGAGACATCGCACAAAGGATAGACTCGTGTCTCCAATTTTAATTCGAGACGAGAGACGTCTCCCTTCATTTAATATGATTATCCCTTGTTCCTTTTTCTGATCGGAGAAAGGGAGAGGCGTCTCTCCATTTCCCTCGTCTCCATTCTTTGCGGGCGGTCGAGAGAAGAGAAAGAAATCGAGTAATTTGAAATTGAGTTTTGGTGATAATTGAATACCAGAACAACGCTGAGTGGGAAACGTGGGAAAGAATTGGAGACGTCTCTCGAATTGTCTCCTTCTCATTTTGGACCGAGAGACACGAATGAAGGGAGACATTGATTGAATTAGTGTCTCACTTGCGGAACCCTAGTCTGAATGAGCACTCTACCTCTTTGCAGGAGCAGCTCGCTCGGCAGAATGGTGGCGGCAGAGGTGAGTAGTGATCGTCGTCGACGACGTCGAGAGAGTCGTCTGCGCTCTCTCCATTCCGCATGCTATCTCGCTTCTACGATCGCCGATAGACCATTCGAATTGAAGAGACTGTGCCTTGTCAGATGGGCAAAAGCGTGTGGAATGGAGAGAGCGCTCAGAGTCAATCGAGGGTACTTGGTCGGATAAGAATCGACTAGATGAGAACCAAAAACATTGTGAACGTGATCGTATTTTGTCGATTCTCATGCGGCATAGTACCCAATGGATAGTGTGGACCTTAGACTGTATCCCGTACTGCAGCTGCCCCGTCGTCGTTGCGCTTGTCTCGCAATGGACGTCTGCTTCCCTCGGTTCGCAGTGGTGGAGGAGAAGGAGGAGGCGCGTACGATCTGCCCGCCGGCTTCGCTGCCGCCTCGGCCCTCGTCCCCGTGGGCATGCAGCCGTGAGTGGATACGGTGGAAAGGGGGGGGGATGACGGTAGATACCGTAGTCGATTGATTGACCCGAACAATGTTTCGAACGTGTTTTGATGTAGGTGTGGGAATGTTTGATGATCGTGTTTACGAATAGCACGATGCGAACAGGAATTGATATAGTTTGAATACAATTGCCAATGTCAGGCTGCAGCCCGCTGCGTCCGCCCCGGCGCCCTTCGACATGAGTCAGATGCCTAGAGGAAGGTGAGGAGGGGAGATGCCGTTTCTCCATTTCACACACTCTCGTCACCCGACCGGTCCAGTACAGTTCGAAATACGGGTAATAGTCTCTTCATTCTTCACACTCTCACACCGGTCAGAGAAGTGAGAGAGTGTGTGAAATGAAGAAACGATTACCCGGATTTCGAACTCTACGGTCCGGAGAGAGCGTGTGTGGAATGAAGAGACGATTGCCCGTATGTAGAACTCTAGTGAGAAGCGAGGGAGGGAGGATGTGGTCTCCCGATATTATTAAATTCGATATAAATAATAATATGCCCTTTGCAGTACGGTCGGACACAGCCAGATGGCCGGTCGAGCCAACGATCTTATTTCGGTACGTGTCGCTGATTCTCCGTCTCTCATTTCACAATACTCTCTCGGTTCTCTGACTGACGAGAGATAACGCAAGATGGAGAGACGCGAACATTGCTCGTGTTTTTCGTCTCTCCAAATCGCGTGCTCTCTGTCCCGCTCTCTGGTATTGCTCGCATAATAGGTCATCTAATTACTCACCAATAAGATCACCTAATTTGTGGCCTATTAGGTGAGTCATACCAGAGATCTGTTCGGCGAAGGAAAGCGGTGCACCCTTAACCAATTTGCTGTTGCAGGGTCTTTCGAACGTGGCGGGCCTCGGCGACACGCTGGCTTCGGTGGCGGTTACGGTAAGTGGCGCTCCTGTAGATACGGTAGTCTATCGAGAACTGCTTTATTTTATTGATTGATTGATTGCTTACAGGCCGCGACGATGCCCGAGCTCGATCCCGACGGCAACGTGGTGCAGCGAACTATACGCACCAGGGTACGGTAGCTCCTCCTCTTTAGTTATCGAGGACTAACTGTATTTCATCCACCGTACTATTGCTTGCAGGTGGAGAGAATCGCCGTGACGGACGATATGGATGTCGACGAGCTGCGCAGATTGGGTACGGTAGACTGAGTATCGATTGTTTTCCCCTTACATTACTGTATTCCTTGTCTCCCTTGTGATTATTGATGTGTATGGTGCAGGATTCGCGGTGGTCCGTCTCAACGGATCGGATGATGACGATGAGGAGGAGGGCGAGTCTGCTCGCATCGAGGAAATGGCCGAGGAGGAAGTCGTCGATGGAGACGAAGCGATGGACGACATTGAGGAGGAGGGAGATGAACCTGTCGTCGAAGAGGCCGAGTGATCTTTGATCTCTAATCGGAGGCCACGCTCCCTTTTCACCCGTTTCCATTTGTGTTATTTCATCCCCCCCCCTCTCCCGAAATTCTTTCTGATCCTTGATCTCGATTGAAGCCCCCCCCCCACCATTATCCGTTTAATACACCCTCCCCTCCAGTTCTGTTCTGTTAATAGAATCGTTTCAGTCTCAATACCAGACCCCAAGTTGAAGTTTCCTCCCTCCCGAGTCTAGGGTTTCTATTAATTTTATAATAACCTATGAGGTCCAACCGCGTAGCTTATTAATATTCTCCGGTAATAATTTCTACGGGAGATTAGATTCCTTATTCTCTGTATTCACAATGATTTATCTCTTCCACCCTTATTAATACCACATTCCGATATGTGCATTCATTATTGCCTCGTCCTTTATTCGTTTTGTGCGCTTTGTAAGCGATGTCATTTGTTGTTAACGATAAAGAGAAGTGAGGAAACGGGAAAATGATGGTTATGATAATCATGCCGTATGTGCGGTCCAAGAATATCGCGCTCTCTCTCTCTCTCTCTTTTTAGATTGTCTTTAACGGACGCAATATGATGATGCAATACTTGCAGTTGGAGGAGTGTCAGGAATGAAGGAGGCAGAGGTGGAAGGAGCGGAAGATGTTGCCTCTATTATGCAAGAGATTATATCACAACATCTCACTCCTTGCGCCGTCAGTTTGCTTTTTATGCTGATATTTCTCAAATCCTTCCTTTTTTCACATCGATTTGAGCTTTCCGAAGGACGAATAAGACTTGCAGATCGCTGAAGATGTCGCGTTGCTGAAGAGAATGGAGAGTGCGTGCAAGCAGGCGATCACGAATCTATTGGACAGAAAGGGTACAAGAATGTGCAACTAGAGTTGGAAATACCCGGCACTCTTCTCTTCATTTCGCAATCGCTAAAACCTACACTACCTGCAAATTTCGGGTTGAAATGAAGAAGTGCCCGTATATTGAGCTCTGTTTTCGAATTTTATTTTAAAAAATAAATGGGCATTTTTCTAGCTCGTTTCACTCGAGCTGCACTCGAATTTGATGTCGTTTACTCGCAAACGAGGGAGCATTGGGAAAGAATGAAGATGGAGTCCACGGATCCCCTTGCTCACTCCATTGCCACGGGCAGATTGTTCCAATCAGTTACTCGAATGGAACCCTGTGACGAATCTTGCGATTCTTACGAATGTTCAAGGTATGCATTGTTTTGCGGCGGAATTGAATAATATTGCATTTTTATAGACTTGCCATGGAGCTTACGCTTGGATTGGACGGAAAAGGTACTTGGTCAATCAACTGGATTTCGAAATATCGGCGATCATATTTTCATTTCGCATGCACTTTCTCTGAGAAAACCAAGTGAAGTGTACTAAGTGACTTGGTTCTCCGTTTTTCGAGCTATAGTCTTTGATTGTTTTGTATGTTAAATAATTGGTAACTTTCGTAGCTCGTTTCACTCACTCTCCAACTACGGAGCAGAAGGAAGGTGAATGGGAGGGAATGAAGATGGAATTCAAGGATTGTCATGAATATCCGAGGTATACATTTGGAGCATGTAAAATAAATTTCAATGTTTGTTTAGACTGTTTAATGATTCATTGGAGTTTCTCGATGAGGAAACTAAGCTCTACTAACTTGCTCTGTTAGCGATACACAGGTTAGAGTTGGCATCACCATTTGGGATTACAGTGATCACTGCAGATTCTCACCTTCACTCCAAATCTACACTATCTTATCGTGATCCGCCTCTCTTCCCTTCCCGAATGATTGACCCATTGAGTGGGAGGAGTCAAGATTCGAAGTGAAGACTCGTGTACACATCACTCAACTTCCGGCTGTTTTATGGTAATATTCTAGAGCTCGAGAATTGATACCGCCGCCGTCTCTTCATTTTGCACACTTACTCGCTCGCTCTGTCGACAAGAGAAAGAGAGTGTGTGTGAAATTAAGAGACGGGACGTCATTTCTCAAGCTCTATAACATTCACCTTATCACCTTTATTCAATACCCTATTGTGCCACTGGTTGGTTCAGATCTATGACGCCTTTCCTACTCATTCATATGCCATGCTCCCAGTCTTTAGGTGTCTGAGACTGCATCAAACAGTGCATGAGTACCACTTTGCTAACTTTATCATTTTGCTCTGCAGTTTCTATGTTTTATCAAGAATCTATGAACTCCTTGAGTCCTTGCTGAATGTGAGATCTTTCAATCAACAATGTATCCTTTTAAGATAACATGCCAATGGAGGCTTCTCGATGGAGACTCGATTCTTCCCTTCTCTTCCCGCTCCGCCTTCTCGATTTCCCCGCTTATCGACCTACCGCAGCTTGCTATGACGAGATGATGATGTAACGACAACTATGAGAATCCCGATCATACGGTGGATCAATGGGATGATCCTGTCACTGGGCATCTCATCTCGCCTAGCTACCGTAGTCCTTGTGCCCAAATCGTCCCCCGGAGCACTCTCCCCACCCTCTCATTTGGTCATCATTTGCCACCCCACATTTCTAGGAACTATTGACACTTAAACCTTGAACTTACACACAACACAAAAGCACTAACTCGTGAAATTGTAATTAGGGATGTTTGTGATTATGCTCTTTCAAAACACAATTCGATTTGTAATGACATCGTTTTATCTACACAATTCTTGGCATGCTTGTATATTCGATTCCGTCTGTTTGTGATCATAACCAATTCTCGCAAGTATTATAAATTATTGAATGCGCATTTTGCTTTTTTTGTTGATAATACACCGGTTGCTCAGCCATTGAATTACATTACCAATTGAAAAAGGTCTGAATTCGTTCACTGCGAGGGGGAAAGCTGCCTATTCCAAGGGAAGAGAATATGCAGCAATACTTACGGTGTTTAGCGGCTGCCGCTCTCCCCTTCGCTTCCCCTCCCTCTCTTGTCTCTCGCTCCCCTCGTGCTAGGTCAAACACTCGATTTTTGCGCGTAAACAAGATGTTTGTGCGAAGAACAAAATCGTTCTGTCATCTTTTTCTTGACGTTGATGTCTGAAATGTACTTAAATATGCCCAGTTATACCCAAAATGAGCAGTGTGTTCAGTGTTAAAGGCGTTTTTTCCGCAATGTTTTGAAGAAACCAACTGGTTGTCCATTGCGCGTACTCATTTTTCCTGACAGATGTAATGAGAGAGCGAATAAAGGAAGAGGGTTTCAGATCATCCATTGGAAGAGTTGTTTTGCGTCCCTTTCCAGCGCCATTTCCAGCCATTTCAAAAGTGTTTAGAAATCCATTACAAAAATGTCTTGCGATCCATTACAAAAAAAATTATAGCGATCCATTACAAAGGTGTATAGAAATCCATTACACCAAAAGTCTAGCGATCCATTACAAAAATGTCTAGTGATTCTGTACAATAGTTGTTGTTTCATTCACTACTATTTGTGCAACATCATATGGGGAAAATGTGGAATTTTATGTATATGTGTAACCGTATTCTTTCCTTGATCACTCTTCCTTTAGCCGTACCTCGTTTTTGTAAGAAATTTTCCTTTTTTTTCCTCTCATGTCGTTTCTCATCATTTTGTCTATTGGAACTCGTCCATTCTCCCTTTCCTTAAATCATTATGTTTAATTCTTTGTCTCCTTAAATCATTATGTATAATTCTTTGTCTCCTTAAATCATTATGTATAATTATTTGTCTCCTTAAATCATTATGTATAATTCTTTGTCTCTAATATCGTTTCTCATCATGTTGGAACTCATCAAACCCCCAACTTGAATAATTAGTGTAATATAATTCAGGACCCGCGCTGGGTCAGTCTCCAAGTGTAGCAGTCGCGCGGCACCCCTCATCACATATCGCCGTCCACGGGTACAACGATCGACCACGCATCATGACGAAAACGGTGAGAGGGCATCTTATGATCATACATGAAAAAGCTAGTCCAAAACTGCCCGGAATTTGAAAACATACCTCTCTTTCGAGGTTTCTGTTAACAAGGCCTTCAAAAAATTAGTTGGTTTCCAAGGAGAAGTACTTGAGTCTACATGATAAAGAACATGTTCTTATTGAAAAGGCTATGTGTGTTCCAGTCAAAATTTGCCCATCGATCTAAATCGTGATTACTGGCGTAGCAGTGATCTTCAGCAGGACGCAAGGGCCTAGATTAACAGGACGATCTTTTCTTTTGCCTTTACCCATCAATCTTCACTTTCAGATCAATCGTGACATGGCTGCGTATTGCTTCGAGACGCTGGCGGCGCGGTTGGACGGCCGTCGACAGCCCGCGGCGCCCGCAACCATTCCCACCGGGGCCAAGTTGTGCGTTTCCCGCCTCCATTGTAGAAAAGTAGACAAATAGTAGAAGTAGTAGAAAATAGTAGAAAAAAAGTTGTAGGAGTACTGTAGAAACCCCCTATTAGAAAAGGTTCCTCGAAAACGGCCTAAATTCCGAGAACGCGCTTGTTTTTTTTTCTCACATCAATGTATCTTATTATGATTATTAATATTATAAGTTATACTATTAATGAATTATATAACAATAATAGAATTGTCAGCCCGCTGTTCGTGACGTGGAAGAAGGGCGGCGCGAAGCATCTGCGCGGCTGCATCGGCACCTTCGAGGAGCTGCGACTGGCCGAGGGTGCGTGCGACGTTTGCTAATCGTCGCCCCCTGCACACCACATCACCATGGCCTCATTACACCATGTGATAGTCACACTGTACACACCACGGCCCCACTTTACGATATGGAATTCGTCGCCCTACGCACACCACCTAGCACACCATGACCCCTCACTTTACCATCTGGCATTCGTCGCCCTGCACACACACCACATTACACTATCGATAATATCCCGTTCCACAGGTCTCGCCGAGTACGCGCTGACGGCGGCGATGCGCGACTCGCGCTTCGATCCCATCGCGGCGGCCGAGATGCCCCAGCTGCACTGCGGGGTGAGCCGAGTAGCCCAGTCGGGACTAGAGTGTAGTCACGATGGGGCACGGTTGGCAGTAGTTTGATCTCTGGACACAAGAAGCTGCATTTATATCGAAATCTGCATTGAATTTATCTTGTTAGGGGCCTAACAAATGGGCTGTATGGACTGTACAAAACTGTTTTCTGGAAATTTTTTACGTTTCCAATTCGACTGAGTTTATACGAAGCTTAGGTGACACACGTGATATGTTGTGTTCCTAAGGAGCGAGGTTAACGAATTCGAGGCTAGACGCTAGTCCCGAGTGATTGCAGGTGTCGCTGCTGGTGCAGTTCGAGCCGGCCGTGAACTACCTCGACTGGCAGGTCGGCGTGCACGGTAAGACGGACAGACGGGCATACGGTAGTTCATGGATCGATGACTAACTTATTTCATTTCCAGGTATCCGCATCCACTTCATGGACCCGGTGGCGGGCCACCGGCGCAGCGGCGTCTTTCTGCCGGAGGTCGCCAGCGAGCAGGGTAATAAAAATAATCAGGGAGGAGGGGGTAGAGGGTTATGTTTGTACGATCGAGTGATGGGGTATGATGGTGAGGCAATCGGGCACTACTTCTAGAACGGGGAGATAGGAATGGCTAGTGGGCGTGGGGCTAGAGCGAGCATGAGCATCATCATCTATGGATAGAATAGAGTCTTTGTCTGTCCTAAGTCTAAATAATAGCGCCGGGTAATCGATAATCAGGGAGTGGGTAGACTGATACGGTAGGACGATGCAGTGACGGGGGAGTACGATAGGACGATTACGGTAGCCATTCAATAGTTGATCCCTCCTTCTTCAGGCTGGAATCACACCGAGACGCTGGACCATCTGCTGCGCAAGGCGGGCTACAAGAACGAGGTGCGCACTCAGATCGAAACTAGACTCTAGTCTCGAATTGTAGTTTGATCTCTATCTGTCTCTTGGCAGATCACCGAGCAGTTGCGTCGTTCGGTGGAGGTGACGCGCTTCCAGTCCGAGAAGGTCGGCATGAGCTTCAAGGTTTGTAGTTTGTAGTTTGGTCATCGAAAGTGGAATGTAGTTTGATCTTGGGCAAGTGATCTAGTGCTTCTGATTGCAGGAGTGGCAGGCCGAGTACCACAACAAGTAATGCGGACCGAACCGTCGAGATCATCGAGACTAGAGTCTAGTCACGATACGCGTTCAATCTCTCATTCCATTGTACATAATTGCAAATTGCAATGCTTTCGTCCTGTATCATTTGACTTTCAAACTTTCCCATTTTGATTACTTTCACAGATAATACTTATTTCCTATCATACTTTCGTTCATTCTCTCGATTTATCGATTGTCTTACATGTTTGTAACATTAAGATTCGATAGGCTCCAAACCTTTCCACTCCGGTGATTATGCATAAAGTACCTGTATATTTTCCCATCACTTTCACGGTTACTGAAACCGTTGATGAATGCAATTGAAATGTCCATAATTATAGCAAATGCATTCTAACGGCGATAAAGTGTTTATTATGTGATTTGAAATGATAGTTATTTGTGTTGTGTGTGAAATAAATGTGAATCGGTCGTTGCTGCTTCCGTCTGTTGTTACTTGCACTCAATCACTCGCACATCTCGAAGTATCGAGACTAGACTGACTCTAGTTTCGATATCGTACATTAATGCGGATGCTGGTGATGTATCGCTAATGGTGAAGTTTATGTTTATGCTTGTGAGAGAGCTGCAGTGTAGTGGTACTGTCAGTAGATAGTAGTCAATGATGATGCTAACGCAAGAAAGTGCGGGGTGGAACAGTGAGAGAAGAAGGACAACAAAAACTGTTATTGTTGTCACTTGAAGTTACATGTTGACTTGAATTGTTCGTGACTATTTGAATTTCTTCTCAAAATGATAATCAGATGAGTGACGAGCTACTGGGCGACTCGATAAGCGAATCGGAATCGTCGATCGTTGACGTCGAATCGATTGAGGTAAGATACGGTATACCGGTATTGGTATTGGTGTTGCATTGGTATGATTTTTTATTCTTTTTACATTCAGACGAGTCCTCTTCCCATGGATGAATCTGCATCGGCTGACGCGAATGATGCAGTGACCGATCACATTGAGCCGATTGAGGTAAGATTGGATGACTCTCTCAATTTCCTACGCTCTCGCTCTCTTTCTGACCGGTGAGAGAGCATTGCGAAATGAGAGGGTCAAACGATTGTTCTAAGATTGTGTGTATGGGATGAGATATTGAATTGGCAGTCGAGCACAAATCTCTAAATGTGAAATATAGAGAATTAACTAGTTAACTAAGCTTTCAGGTTTTTAAGTTAACATGCAAAAAAAGTAACTTCATAATGACGTTATTTCAGCTGAAGTGAATAATTGAAGTCGTTATAAAGTTAACTAATCTTTTAGGTTTTTAAGTAATGAAAACTGTTTGAAATAATGGCAAAGCAATTTTTCGGGTATAGATATAAGGAGGTGATTTAAGACTAAAAAGAAGAAGGAATGACATAATGACGAAATTTCAGGATAATTGAAGTCGTTATAAACTAAAAAATAAATTTGCAATGAAGCGAAGTAAGATTTGTGGTGTGTCAACCACTACCGTAATTTGTCGTTGTGTTGTTTGTAAGTATAGTAAAGATATATTTTTTATCGTTTAGCTTCTATCAAGACAATTGAATGAAAGTGAGTTTTGAGTAATTGATATCTTCACAAGACATTCACACGAAATGTTATAGATTTTAGGAATGGGTAAAACAAATTGTGGCAAAATTAATAACAAAAAATCTTCTAAGGACAACATTGGAAAGAAAGAGGATGGTTATAATAAGTAATAATACATTACATGGTTCAAAAGAACCCGGAAAAAAATATTTATATTATTCGAGTTAGATAGATTAGAATAGTCCGACTCGAGAGCAGTTTTCCCAATCGTCAATTGATGGAACGGAAAGATTGGGATCTGAAATATAACAATTGTTATTGGAAAAAAAAAGAGTAACAAACCATTGAGGTGAGAAACATTGAGATATTTCTTATAATTAACTGAAGCGATGGTCGAGAGAAGATCGTTGAAACGATTACGATAGAATCGAGCAGTTGGTTGAAGCTTCATAATCTTCCGGAACCAACAGATATGATCCAGCACAGTAGCACTATTGAATTCAAACAACACGGACCCGGTAGCCGTATTAACGATCAATGTCTTCTTATCCATATCCACCTTATCGTTGTATGCACCATACGAATTTCCAAACATGAGAAACTCCAAGGGAGAGCATTGATGAATGAGTGCAGTCAGAAACTGTTCTTCATTATCTTTCTTGTAGATACGATGGTAGACTGCTATTTCGTCAGGCAAACTCTATAATGAACAATTAAATAATAAAATATAGATAGACTAAAAAACTAACGGGAAAGGCGCGTTCTCCTTGAACAAATACTTCACGTTCAGCGCCACTTTGAGTCTCCTTCGAGAGGCAGAATGTAGTGTGTATGTATCCACGCTGTTTTCCTTGCCAAAGGACCCGGCTACCAAATGATGAAGTAATAGCAACTCAAAAAATGAGAATTATGTAATGAACGTAAACAAGCTTCGGCCATCGTTGAGAGTGCAGTCTCCCATCTCGACGAATCGATTGAGGTTAGATATTGGGCTGATCAGATCAACTAAAGATGCTGCTCGGACACTGATGAGCTCCAAATGTCCTCGATGTCTGTTTTGCGGATCGGCGGATCCCCGGATCGAAATTTTGCGGGTCACCGAAAAACTAGGGCACCAAAGCTCATTTGTGTGCCCGGAATGTCAATAAAAATACCGTATTCATTTCCAGACGAGTCAGCCTCTGATCGATTCTTCCGATTCGGCCGTCGTGGAGGATACTGTATCTCGTCTCGACGAAGCGATTGAGGTGGGATATTGGGAAATTTTCTGCTTTTTTGCCCAGGCAACAAATGTGAAGGTAGTGGGGAATGAGAATGATAAGGAGGGAACACTCTGCGAGAAAAAACTGGGCCAAAAAAGATGTGTCTAATATTCTTTGGGTCACTCATAACAACTGAAGATTCTATGCGTAATAATAGGCTCCGTCTTGAATGCCGACAAAAAATGCCGTATTCATTTCCAGACGAGTCAGCCTCCGATCGATTCCTCCGATTCGGCCGTCGTTGAGGATACTGTATCTCGTCTCGACGAATCGATTGAGGTGGGATACGGTAGATATTGGTTGATCAGAACAACTAAAGATGCTGCAATATGCAGTGAATGGTAGGCGTCTCTTAATTCCACGCGCGCTCTCCGGTCAGAGAAACGAGAGAGTGTGTGTGAAATGAAGACAATTATCCATATTTCGAACTCTACTAGGGGCCATCCGGTACGCCGATAAAAACATTGCAGACGAGTCAGCCACCGATCGATTCCTCCGATTCGGCCATCATTGAGGATACTGTATCCTGTCTCATAGACCGCATTGAGGTATCATAAATGCACGAAAAGTTGTCACATACAGCGGAATGTAACGTTCCGTTCCAATCTATGGTGTACTTTTTTCACCACTTTCGCATCGTTTATCACGCAGTATGTTTTATTTATTTTTATTTCTAAAGCAATAACCGATTATGATAGCACGATGAGAAGTGATTTCAAAAGAGCGCTTGATTAAATTCGCATTTTCACGCGTTGCCGCGCACAATATTTCTGAAACTCCCCCCCCCCCCTTAGCGTAATAGTCGTGTATCCGGAACGTTTTATTTCTATGATAGGCATTCTTCACCTTTTTGATTGTGCTAAAAGAAGAACAGATGAAAACCCGATACGTGGAAGAATACCTTTATTTAACAGACACACCACCCGAGACTATAATAAATAATGTCTAATTTGTAATGTAAATTAGGAGATATCTTCGAATCGAAGATTCTGTGGGGAAAAGAAGCGAATCAAAATGAACTATTATTAATGATGCTACAACTTGCATTATTTTATTATGCTGCAAGATGATTAGAAAATGATGCAACGGAATAAACATTGAATTGAACAAATTGTCTTTATTTCAGATGTTGGAGTCTGAATCGAGCACAGTGAGGGACGACGTCGCTTCGATCGTCGATCGTCGGATCGAAAGTCCGAATGCCATCTGGACGGGGACGGACGGACGAGCGGAGGAGGGAGGTGAGCAACTGCCCGTTTTATAGACCGGGGGCAGCCAGAAGCTTGGTATGGTTTGGACAGAAAAAAAGAATGCTCTATCTACAGTAGCGCCAAAAAGTGAGTAGTCACTTTTTCATTCTACCATAACTTTTGAACGCCAAAAGGTATTGAAATGAAACTTGGGCAGTACCTTGAACATGCATTGAATATTATTTTGCTTATAGTAGGGTATAGGAAATAATCGATATTATTGAGTAGTGATGACGCAATCGCAGTGCACTATTTCGAAAAGCCATTATTCCTGGCAGGATGTTTTCTAACTCCCAATACTTTTTATGCATAGACATGTGATTGAGGGCTACCCAGAAAAAAAGTTTCAAGTTGCTGCCGCTTGCTGCAGAGGCTGCAGGTCTTTTGCAAAATCAAGGTCGGATTTTCACATCTCCGCTCCCAGACGTGCTAGAGACTCGCTCTAAGGATCATTCTGCTTCTTATGACGAGTAACTAAGATCCTGAGAGTATGGTAGAGATTGACCGGCATTTACAGTTTTGAAACTCAAAAGTTACTTTTTATGATGATCCATGTTTGACCACGTGCCAATCCAAGGGTGCATTTTGTAGACACATGGTTTTGGTGCAGGAACATTGCAAAACCATCCACGATTAACATCCCAAATTTTTAGAGCAATTGCTTTACTCTCCAGTCTGCTGTGATCGATTTACGGAGGTGCATTCAGTTTGAAGAGTCTTCAAAAAATTGAAGAGGATTCTCTTCAATTTTTTTTCTAACGGTTGAATTAAGCACATTCTTTGCCAAAAAATTAACCACCCTCACATTATTATCGTCGCAAGTTTTCAGGTCTGAAGTTCGGATAGAACGCAAAATAATAAAGCGCAAACTTCTAGAAGCTAAATTTGTCGAACTGAATATGCCTCCGTAAATCGATCACAGCAGACTGGAGAGTAAAGCAATTGCTCTAAAAATTTGGGATGTTAATCGTGGATGGTTTTGCAATGTTCCTGCACCAAAACCATGTGTCTACAAAATGCACCCTTGGATTGGCACGTGGTCAAACATGGATCATCATAAAAAGTAACTTTTGAGTTTCAAAACTGTAAATGCCGGTCAATCTCTACCATACTCTCAGGATCTTAGTTACTCGTCATAAGAAGCAGAATGATCCATAGAGCGAGTCTCTAGCACGTCTGGGAGCGGAGATGTGAAAATCCGACCTTGATTTTGCAAAAGTCCTGCAGCCTCTGCAGCAAGCGGCAGCAACTTGAAACTTTTTTTCTGGGTAGCCCTCATTCACATGTCTATGCATAAGAAGTATTGGGAGTTAGAAAAAATCCTCCCAGGAATAATGGCTTTTCGAAATAGTGCATTGCGATTGCGTCATCACTACGCAATAATATCGATTATTTCCTATACCCTACTATAAGCAAAATAATATTCTATGCATGTTCAAGGTACTGCCCAAGTTTCATTTCAATACCTTTTGGCGTTCAAAAGTTATGGTAGAATGAAAAAGTGACTACTCACTTTTTGGCGCTACTGTATATGATGATGCTTAAAAGGATTCAACGGCCTTTGATAATTTTGGAATTCCCCGCTCTCCCGTGTAAAAACTTCGGCCATGCGCAATAACACCGAACAGTAATCGCACCTTTTTAGTCACTACAATTTGCATATTTTCAAAAATTTCGTTCAGGTTCGGTAGTCTCAATCGATTCCGACCTGGAGATCGTCATGGAGACGTGAGATATTTAAAGTATTGTATTATTTTGTCTTTTATTATTTAATTAAGTAATTAATTTTGCAGTCGTCGCGTCGCGAGAGGTCGCGGGGTGCAGAAATGGAACAATGCGAAGAATGGGTGGAAGTTTGTTATTTTCGTTTGGATTTAATTGTAAGTTATTTGGCACTTCTTTACTTTACTGCCCAAAGGCTATTTATTGTCTTACACGCTCATTCGCTTATCTACTCGAATTCTAATTTTCACTAGCTACAAGTTAGAGTGCGGCCTTTGAGCACTGAAGTAAAGAAGTGCCAGTTATTTTATTTTAGCAATAATTAACGCAAATGTTTCGCAGGCCTGACGACGCTCTGGGATGGAGGAGATTCGGATTGACTCCCTTTGGCAATTCGGAAGAGATCGAAATTGAAGCAGAAAGGGAGAGACGGCCGGGAAGATGTAGACGGTAGGGAATACGGTCGGAGGGGTTCATTCGAGATTGTTTCGTCGAACTTTTTTCTGTTTGTTTGGCCCAGGCAAAACGGCTCTAAATGCATTGAGGGTGAGAATGAGAATGATTGGGAGGGAATATTCTGCGACAAATGATTGGGCCAAAATACAGAGAAGTCCTGTGGTCACCATAATCCAGAGTACGCATCGGACAGCGTCATTGGCTCCATATTTTCATTATTTCTCGTGCTCACTCTGCGGTCAGAGAGGCGAGACAGCGTGAAACTCGAAACAGGTTTACAAATTTAACGCACTCCCATTTTCACAATGCTCTCTCGGTCTGTCTGACCGGAGAGAGAACATGTGAAACGAGGAGTGCGTTTATTTTTTTTTTGAATTTTTTTGAACTGCTTTAGTGCGAGATAGGGAGACGATGGAGTATCTCAGATCTCCCTCCGTCTGGTCGTGTGGTCACTCACCGCCGCCTCTCGAAGAGGAATGTACAGTGAGAGAGGAGACCCCCGTGAGTTGAAGTGATATACAGGTTATATAGTGAAAATCAAAGTTCACAGGGGTATTTTGAACGTGCTATGTATTGGTCTGATAACTGACTCATTGTCAGTTGAAAATATAGTGGTCTGATACCGGCCTGGTGATATCCGGTGAGTTGGAGGGAAGAGTTCTCTTATTGGAATCAGTGTTCGAAAAATGTTGTCAAATGTACCTTATGTTCAAATTCGGCCAATTAATTAAGAAACGGTAGAGCATTCACATACTTTTCGATCACTGATTGGAATTGAGAGCCATTGGAAAGCGATCTCATATTGGGATTCCAATTACTATTGGCAGTCCGAAATTGATTCCAATAAGAGAATTCTAGTTTAAGGAGGTATTCTATCGAAGAAAGGAATAAAAACGGGCAGGGATTGACACGGAAAAATTGTCAGGCTAATTTAGTTGTTGCAATCAGTGTGTGCGCTTCACGCAGAGTCGCTCATGAATTACAGAGACCAATGTTCTCGTCTCTACATTTCACCCTATCTCTCGTCAGTCAGAGAAGCGAGAGATAATGGGAAAGGGAGAGAGTCAGAGCATTCCTCATTGCAGAGACCACCGGAAGTCTCGACTGACCCTCCTAGGGGATCGTTCTCTCCGAGAGGAGCGAGAGGAACGCCAAGGGGAGGAGAAAGAGGAGGAGTTAAGGGAGGACAGAGGTGGGATATTGGCAAACACTAGATAGTAGAGTTCGAAATACGTGTAGTCGCCTCTTCATTTCACAGATTCTCTCACCGGTAAGAGTTGTGCGAGAGAGTGTGTGAAATGAAAAGACGGCGGTATTAATTCTCGAGCTCTACTTCCCATTTGAGTCAAGCCCGTGTGACCCTGGCTTGAGTGTACACCAGTTTTGAATAGCTTCTTTTCACTGAATGGATTCTGCGTAATTGTCTCTTGTAATTTACAACTGATTCAGATCCCCCGGAGGCGATTGCAATAGGACTGATAGAACAGAAGGAGGAATGGATAGGGAGAGGGAAAGGTCAGTGGAGTCAATGGATTGAGTAACTGGTATCTGCTGATGCTGGCAAATGGTTTGGATTAGGTCAATCAGAATGAAGGATTTGTCTCTTCATTGCGGCACTCTTCTCAATTTGATCGCTGAGATATTTTTGAGATGAAGAAAGGAAGTATTTGTTCTGGAAGCCCTAATTATGTTTTTTTTTCAAATTAGTAATAATAAAATAATATAAAAATTCCGCAGATCTTGCGAACGATCTATGCAGAGACCCGGAGGAGATTCTAATATCCAAAGGTGATATTAAAAGTATTTATTTTCATTAATTATGATGTTTTTCAAGATGTCGTACTCCCCTCGGAGGACCTGTTAATGGTCAACAGAGAAGAGAAGATGATGCCGGAGATAGGTGATTTGAAAATAGATATTGTCTTTAATTTGTGTCTTTAATTTTTGTATTGTATATTTCGTTGTCCCTTCAGTGGACGATCTGATCAGAGAAAAGGAGAACATTTCGATAGGGATAGGTATTTTATTAAAATATTAATTTTTAATGAATATGTTAATTTCGAAGATGTCGTTCCTTCTCTCGAGATCGTCGGAATAATAATCAAAGAGGAAGCGATGACTTCAATGGGCACAGGTTATTTGATTTTTGGCTCAAGCAACAACTGAATATGCAGTGGAGTAGGGAACAAGAATGATAGGGAGGGGATACTCTGCGAGAAAAAGTTGGGCTAAAAATCGAAGAAGTAGCGGAATTTTTGTAATTGTATTTCAAATTTTATTTTATGCTTTCTAGATCTCGTTCTCCCTCCAGAAGTCTCAATAACAATGACCATAGAAGAAGTGGAGATAATTATAACAGAGAAAGGTTTGTTACATTTTTTATCGTTATCAATTATTTGCTTTATATCAATTATTTTTTTCACTGAGTACGAAGATCCCAATCCCCTCCATTATGATGTTCCCCCTGCAGGCAATATGCCTTGAATCAGGATAAATGTATGTATGTATATCAATTTTAGATCTCGTTCTCCGGGTTATAATAATTACGATCACAGAAGAAGTGGTGATAATTATGGCAGAGAAAGGTTGGTTAACATTTATTATTGTTAATAGTGCTTTATTTTATTTTAAGATCTCGTACTCCCGGTTACAATAGTAAAGATCAAAGAGGAAATGGAGATAATTACAACAGAGAAAGGTTGGTTAAAATTTAATAATGATTATTATATTTTTTATGGTTTGAGATCTCGTTCCCCCTCTCGCAGTTATAACGATCATGGAAGAAATAGAGATAATTACAACAGAGACAGGTTAGCTGAAGCTTTTTTTTAAAATTTTGTTTTTATTATTTTTAAGATCTCGTTCTCGATCGAGAGGTTACAAGAATAACGATAACAGAAGAGATCGATACGATAATAGAGACAGGTACGGTATTCAGATCACAGATGAAATGGGTGGGATTTTTTTATGGTATGGAACTCATTCCAAGGGAATTTCTTACTCACAATGGCTCATACCATGATAATTTTTGGAGGCCAAAATAATCCAAAAATGTCTTATTATTTTTAAACTTAAGGTCTCGTTCTCGCTCGAGAGGAAACAGAAGAGATTACGATAGGGAAAGATCCCGTTCTCCCTTCCAAGACCGTCAGAATAATGATAGGAGAAGAGATCGCTATGATGATGGAGATAGGTACGGTATTTAATCAATTATCGATTAATGATTATGCATTTTTAAGATCTCGTTCTACCGTACGCGATCGTTCCGTGCAGAGGGGAGATGATCGGAGGGGCAGGTAAGTGTATTTATCAAATTAATTAAGTTTAATTATTTTAAACTTAATTAATCTGCCTAATTCGCAGATCTCGTTCCCCCAATGACGTGGCCCCGTTGTTCGCTCTGCCCAGGAACGAGGGAGACAGAAGGTAGGTTATGAGATCTCCCTGTAAATTGTGAGACCCTCCCCTTCTACCTAGAAACGTGGTTACGTTTGCTGATTTATACGCGTAGATTTGTTTGCTCTCTTTAATCGGCTTACATTGTTGCTTATAATTCGGATCCGTGATCCGTGATCTTCTCCATACTCGGACGAACAAATTATGTTGTATTTCGTGGGATTCTCGAGTAACGGTGGTTAGATATAGGCTTCAGAGGCTGGGCAAAATGGGGGGGGGGGACAATCCGACCCAGTTTTCATCATTGATTAAGATTGCATTAATAATTGCAGAACGCCGACGCCGATTCGCGAGCTGCCCAAGCCGACGAGACGAGAGAGACGCGATCGTTCCATCTCCCGCGAGTGGAATCCGCCGCCCCTTCGACGCAAGGGATTCACGAAGGGCGATCACACGAGGTAAGGTGGTATTTAGAGTTCGAAATACGGGTAATAGTCTCTTCATTCTTTACACTCTCTCGCCGGTCAGAGAAGCGAGAGAGTGTGTGAAATGAAGAGACGATTACCCGGATTTCGAACTCTAGTGGTATTACGATCACTGTTGGACTAAGTCCCGATAGTGGGGTGACGCAAGTTTTGAGTCGGGGGCCTCGCACCATGGAGAGCTATCGGGTTAGAATCCCACTGTGATTACGGTAGATTGTAGCGACGGACAGATTGTGTAAAAATTCGTTAAAGAATAGGAAGCTTTCTGGAATGTAGTACATTTGCACTTTCTAGTAATTTGAGGAAAAATAGATTTTTACTGTTGCAGGTCGCCGTCATCGTCCGGTCGACAGAGACAGAAGAATAGAGGAAGGAGAAGGTACGGTAGATTATTGATTCATCAACGATCAGTGAAGAGCACGGGGTCGCATATCGGACTATATCCCAGATTTTGACCCCGGGTTTGAATCATAAAACCCCCGATTGTTTGATGTTGGTGCTGATGACTGTCATCAGTGAGCAATACTCATCGAATTCCCATTCAGATCATCGTCTCCAATCGAAGTGATCGACGATCCGAGAGGAAGTCGTCGTGAGTCCAACTCGTCCCAGTACATACCACCCGATCCACGAAGTGGACGAAGGGATAGGTAAGAAGAGTATGGAAGGGTGAAGAATACGTCTCTTCATTCCGCGTACTCTCTCATCAGTGAGTTTCAGTGAGTGAATACTTGCCAGTCACTACTCAGGCCTATTAGAGCGAGTAGAAGAGTACGTGGAATGAAGAATGACCCGTGAAATTACTCTCTACTAGGCCAGAGTGGCGAGATAGTACGTGGAATAAAGAGACGATTTCTTCACCCTGATTGTCCTATTGATATTCATCGAGACTAGACTGTAGTCTCGTATTGACAGTTCGCCCGTGCGTCCCTCATACGGTTGGAAGACGAGCAGCATAGAGGCGATGGAGACGGGGGCCGGACTGTCTGAGAGCCGGCCGATTGTCATTGATGAGGATGAGGGAAGAGGAGGGGAAGGAGGAAGGAGAAAGTGAGTGGTAGAATGCAATACTTTAGCCACTTTCTGGGCGCTGATCAAAGCGAAGTTTCATTATGGTCATTTTTCGTTTCGAGACAAAGAAGAAAGTGAATGGATATAGTTGCGTATCAATCATTTGGTGTCAATCCGTGACAGAATAGTGACAAACGTGATATCATTTCGACGGGGAATAATAAGGGGGGGGGGTAGGCGAGGCAAGGAGGGATGAATAACTCATAAAACTCAGCTCGTTCAATCCGATCTCCTCCGCATTCTCAGCCATTCGAGACATGTTCCCGACCAATCAAGGAACGAAGGAATCGGCAGGGAAATGTGAGTTGGATGGAATATCCTGAGGGGGGGGGGTGGGTGGGTGGTGCGGTCAGGATGAAGAATGCGACTCTTCATTCCACGTGTACTGTAGTCTGTCGGAACTGTGAAAGAGTGCGCGGAATGAAGAGGGTTCGTCATTCTGAGAACACGTTGCTGGGAGACACATTGCTGAAGAAATAACAATTAAAAATCAGTGCATTCTCATTGTCAGCGACTGGATCGAAGCCTGCAGTTGTTCAGTCTACCACCAATCATGTACCGAAGGGAGCAGAAGCTAAGCGTAAGTATTTTACAATATTTTATTACATTTATTTATGTCAGCGAACGTAGGTATCGCAGGATGTGGTAGTGATGCGTGAAACGAAGAGACGTTAGAGTATTTACAAATTCCGGAACTTCTTTGAATTTTGGCCGGGCAAGAACAGCCCTGAATGCGGAGGGCGTGGGGAACGAGAATGGTAGGGAGGCAATACTATGTGAGAAAAGGCTGGTCCAAAAATCGAATAAGTGCCAGAATATTTACAAATTCAAGAATATTTACTTCAGCACTTGTCAATGGCTGCGTTCTCTCCTTCTCACTCGAGCTCTATTCCAACTATGAAGAGATCATCGACCATTTCGAGAGGTTAGTTTGCAGGCATTATGTCGAATGAGAACTATTTAGCAATATGTTATCTGACATAACAGTTGTCTCTCGTCTCCATAAGTTCTCATTCGACATAGCGCCAGTTTGCAACGTTTATTCTGAAATATATAAATAATGCAGTAATGGAAACCCATGAAATACAGAGACGTCTTGAGAACTGTGATGTTGTGAGTGAGGCGCGGAAAAAAGGTATGAACGAAATGCAAATTCCACTAGCAGACTGCGTGCTACCGTCACGGTGGTCCGTCGCCCGTTGAGCGCCCGCCCGGGCGCATGCGTACTCGAGTTCCCCAATGAAATCGAGGTGGGTGGTCTCCGGGAGACTCTCTTCATTTCGCACGCTCTCTCGTTCTATGACAGCGACGCAATAGCATGTGAAGTGGGGAGTGCGTTCGATTTTGTATTTCCACTGGTAATTATCTTGTTTAGACGATGATTCTGCTCTCGCAGTGCCCGATACGATTCGGGCAGAATATGGTATCGCTGACGGTAAGGAGATATATTGATTTCTATATTGCCAAGGAGAATCAGCTGAGAATAGTACATTTGTATTTTTTACAGTAGAAAGTGGCATTTGTTAGATAACGAAGAGTTTTTATTTTTATTTTTGATTGATTAAAATGAATTTGCAATATTAAGTCTCCGGCCGTGGTCGCTCTCTCGATGGAGAAAGAAGGAATGGATACGGCCAAGCTGGAAGCGGAGATGGTGAAGTGAGTTCATTTTTAATCGTCTCTTCGTTTTCCACACTCTCTCACCGGTCAGAGCGGCGAGAGAGCACGTGAAATTAAGAGACGATTTCTCGTATTTCGAACACAACTAGGCATGCCAAAATGAAGAACGCGTCTCTTCATTTCGTGTTCTCTCCCGTTACTTTAAGCGCTGAGCTGGTGAGAGGAATGAAAGAGAGGCATTCTTCACAACCTGTTTTTGATCAAAATACACTGAGAATGTTAAGCAAATGGGACCTTGTAGGTCTCATTCCCGAACGAGAAATGGGATTGAGGAATGATGTGACGGTGTGGGATTGGGGGAATGATGTGATAGTGTAGATCTCAAATTGCAGTCAATTCGGTCCAATCGTCCAGATGGTCGTCGATGGACGAACGAAGAAGAAGGGATGGGTCATGTTTGTGGATGAGAGCAGTGTGAGTTTGTCAAATTGTGTAAAATCAAATTCGTCGAAATACGTGAAAACCTTGAAGTATCACTTAAAAGTGGGCGCAATACACACATTGTATCATCATTCTATTTGAAAAGTATTACCGAGAGGCATGGAATTTTATGTAGAGTTTGAAGTAATACATAGAGGCGAGACGTCATGTGGAGTGATTGTGACGAGACGATTGACCATATTTAGGGGCCACAATGTGGATAGCCGATTTTATGCAATGGGATCAAATTAGTGTTCAAACAATCCCTCATGGACCCAATAACATCATGCTTTTTGCCGTTTGTCGATATCGTGTCTCTGAGCTGCGCTAGAGCCCGAGAAGTACGCGCGCATCGCACTGGGGAAGAGGAGGGAGAGGCGAGACGAGAGGGAAAGGGGGCGGAGTCTCATTTGCGTGTGTCTCTCTCCCTCCCCCCGCCCTCTCGCTCGCCTCTCCCCGCACAAGCCGGGGAAGCATGCTAAAAATCTGATTTTTTCACTAAAAATCCTAAAATATTCCAATTAGTCAATAAATTTCTACAGGTTTGAGGTACATATTCCAGAATCGCTCAAATTGAGACTTTTCCGTCTTTTTATCGATTTTTGACTCGCATTGAGAAAACTTTTTCAAAGCCTGTAAGAATTTATTGAAAGGGGATGGTTGTAGCTATCCAACGCGCCCTAGAACGCTTGATTTGGTTAAGAATGAACTTTGTGCTTCCCCGTCTCGTTTTCATTGGAGGGGCATGTCACACCAAAGTGGGCGGGGCGTGTGGCCCCTAACCATATTTTTAAATGTTCCCCTCCAGGCGGCGCGTGCGCTCGCAGCCTCTTCTCTCACATGTGAATCGACCGAGGGATCGATTCGATTCGAGATAGTGAATGAGAAGAAGAATGGAGAAGGATTGTGGATGTTAAAGGAGGACAGAATGTGGATATCCCATCGAATGAGAGCGTGAGATTTACAATTTTATAGGTGCTCGTCAAATTCGGAGAATTATGCAATAAATAAATAAATATCTTCCAGGCAGCGCTGTCGATACATGGCTGCAAACTCGAAGGTAAGGTTCTTTTTTTAAAGATTTTTAAAAAAATAGTAATATTTAATTAAAATTACTTAACGTTCTGCAGTCGAATAACCGCACCAAGTGGAACGAACCGGGGATGCGGAGAGTCATTGAGGATCAGGTAAGCTTTGATTGTTATAATTATGATCTTTGATCTCTGCAATGGCTTAGTTTTAAGCGTCATGTTTGCTAAAGTGGATTGATTAACATAGGAATGCCGGTGCAATATACTATTATGGCCAGAGGTCAAATACCTGAAAGGACCAAAGCAAACCAAATTCCGAGGCAAATTTGAGCTAACATTAAAGTTGGAGAAAATCATACCACCGCCTCATAAGAGTAGTATGACCCGAAACCTAATCACCGAAATTGTGTATCATCGCCGTATCGTTGAGATTCGCGACGAAGGAGATGTGCTGCTCGTGGGAGGTCCCATCGTGGGTGGTCTCTGTCTGGCAGACGTCAAACAGTACTTCAAGAGGTACTGTATCCCTTGCATTGCGTTATATAAACTAAACTTTTGAAAAACTCATGTCAATAAAATTGGACTAAAACGTAAACGTGAGTTATGTAAAAATTGAGTGATGTTCAATAAATATTAGCTATTAGTGTCAATAGGCTAATGGATTGGCCATTGAACCGAATGAACGTTGGATACAAATAAGTAATTGAATAATTCGCATCAGTCAATTGGGCGTTCCTGGCCTCACCTGTGTTCACCACCAGGCGTTCTCTTATGACAACTGTAAATTCGCCTTGATTGTGGAAGGAATCTTACCTTTTTCAGTCGATTCGGTGTGATCGCTTATGAGGTGGAGAAGCAAACGGTCCATGATCACGGAACATTTGACATCAATGTGAAAGTGAGAGAGAATGTGAGCAAATTGCAACTTTAACTTTTTCAAATAATATGTAACGAGCGCAAGAATGGAGAATCCAGAAGTTAGTATAGCTCAACAATGAAAATTTCACTGTTGATAATGCTTGTAACGGTGATTTATATTCAGTAAATACACAAATTTATAATTTCAGGGAGTTATCAAAGTGGTTGAATTGCTCTCCAGCGATCACGTCATCTCTGGTCATTCCATCGCACTCGGCGTAAGTTGCGCTTCTCTTTTTTGCCCCTCCCCCTTAATATGACGGTTCTCTATGCTACTGATCCTCGGTGGTTAAAAAAATCAGTGGTTTTGAAACATGAAGTCGAGTTAGGGTTTCCTTGATCCATAATCGCAAGATATTTCGTACACTGTCTTCTAGAGCTCGAGAAATAATACCGCCGTCACTTCATTTTGCACCCTCTCTTGGCCGCTCGGTCGACGAGAGAGAGAGAGTGTGTGTGAAATGGAGAGACGGCGGTCCAGTATTGTGCACTCTAGCCCTGTGCTCATCACTGTTTTTTAAATTCTCTTTTCTCAGTTGGTCTCCTCGATCGAAATCGTAACGACGCCCGTGGATCCAAAGTACCAGCGAATGATGGTGATCGAGTTCCAGAAGTGAGTCATTGTCCAATTCGTCGTCTCCTTATTTCACACCAGTGTTGAGCGATCCCACCAACGTTGGTGTGTACAACCGCGATTGAAACACCAAATAATAGGCGAAAACTATCCATTTTTCTCAATTGTACACCCGCAAACTCTCTCTCTCTCTCTCTCTCTCTCTCTCTCTCTCTCTCTAGAACCTCCGCGAAACGTGAAGATGGTGATTCATGTTCATCACCGGTTTACACGCTCTCTCACCACTGTCTGACCCATGAGAGAGTGTGGGACGTGAAGAGACATCATTTCATGTTTAGCTGACAAGAAATACAATAGTTTCTTCATTCTTCAATCATTAGTAAACAGTTTTGAAGAGTGACCTTTCGTATGGTGGAACGGGCTAAAAAAACCTCTTCGTGCGTGCAAATGTAGAGGAAAATATTATTGTTTGCAGGCAGTTCGGTGCGGTGATCGGGTTCTTGGAGAAGGGCAGGGAGGAGGGCCGTGGCCGATACCGTATCGTGTTCATGCACCTGCACGACGTGAGTGGTGTGAGCCTGTGGTAATCGTCGCCCTGTCGATTTTTGATCTGAAAAGTAGTGGTAGTTAGAATACCGTGATGTTAGGATTAGGAAAGGTCGCCCTGTCGATTTTGCAACAAGTTTGGGGAAATTGACAATCGTCGACCGCACCACACACACACACTGCAGGCGGCTCGCGCGCACGACACGCTGTCCGTCCTCGTTGATCGACCATTTCTGCCTGGAATGGAACAAGTGATCCTTCATGAGGTCGAACACCTCAAGACATGGTCAGTAGAGCACTAGAGATCGAAATACGGCTATAGCGGGGCTATTCCCACCTCTTCCTTTACGCTGAACATCAAAACTGGAGAGCATAAATAACAAATCAACCTACAGTAGGATGGACGGACTCAATTTTCGATTAGGTGATGGCTAATAGAGTTCGAAATACGGGTTCATCTCTTCATTCCGCGTACTCTGTCGTCACTCTAACCGATGAGATAGTATACAAGGAATGACGAGACGAGTATCCTTATTTCCAACTCTAAAGATTACTAATTGGTTGAATACTCAAATTAAAATTATCGCACAATAAGGTAAAAATATTTTTAAATATTTCAGGAAGGAACAGAGAGCGAAGGATTGATGATTACGTGTCTTCTCACAGCTTCTTGAAGTTCATCACCTTACTTTTGTTCTATTAATAGTGAACTATTTGAAGTTTTACCATTGCCTATTTTTTGTGCTGTTAATAGTTCTATGATAGCTAATTCTTTGTCTTCTTTTTTTTTCCTTTGTTTTTTCTCTCTGTAGTACGTAAACTGCGTTACATGTTAGAAGTCGAATTAAACTGTAAGGATAAATTATTGCGACAATGGATTGTGACCATACTTCGAGTTATTTTGTCATCGATAAAAAGCAATTAGATGTTTTATAAATGAAGAACTCTCCTCTCCCACTCTCCTCTCTTCCACTCTCCTCTCTTCCACTCTCCTCTCTTCCCTCGCTCGCGATAGGCGCTTCCCTAATAGCTCTCGCGACTCAATCGATACAGCGCTATTCCCTAAGTATTTGTTTGTTTGTTTAATCGTTTTATTGTCACCACTTCTTAATGTCTAGTCTTAAACGTCCCCCTCATTTGTCCCCTTCTTCCTTCCGGGACGAAACGGAGTCGGCTGCTATCCCCGATCCGACCAATATCCTTCGTGGTATCGCCAAGTACCTCGATGCTCTCACCCCTGAGGAGAAGAGCGGCCCTCTCGCATTGTTGCTAGGCACTTGTGCCATGCAGATCAATGATCTTATGGCTAGATCGACAATGTCGATTGAGGATGCCATCGAGAAGGAGAAAAGGGATAGGTCGGTCGTTGTGATGGGACTCACTGAGTCAGTAGCTGTGAAACCCAGTGAAAGAGTGGCAGATGACATGGCGAAAGTCGTCTCCATGCTTGATCTCGCTGAGGTGGAGCACTCTCCGGCTACCGTATTCCGAATGGGAGTGAAGACGGATTCGCGCCCCCGTCTCCTTAAGGTAATCTTCCACACTCGAACTGCCCAATCCCTGTTCCTTGCTAAATCCCGTGCCCTTTCCACCCAATTCCCATCGGTCTCGATTCGCCCTTCCCTCACCAAAGCGGAGAGAGAAGCGGCATATCAACTGCGACAGAAGAAGAGAGCACTCAAGTCTGAAGGAAAGGACGTTCTGATCTACGCGGGTTCGATCATCGAGAGAGGTCAACTGGAAGCGATGAAGAAGCAGCTTCGCTCTTCTCGCTCCCAGTCTCGTCCACGCCGTCCTCGCACACCTGCACCGTCATCTTCCTCTCAGCCCGAGTCCATCTTCAACATTTCCTCTCTACTGGCCCCTCAGACCACCACTACTCCTAATGCCACTACTGGTCCTTTTTAGCTCGGCCCGAGCTAGCGACATATTCCTTATCTTGCCATTATTACAACATCCGATCGATCGTAAATAAGCTTGATTCATTCCGTACTTTCCTCATGTCATCTCAACCATATATCGTATTCCTTACCGAGACTTGGCTCTCTCCCAAAATCCCTTCCTCTCTGATTATCGGTTCACTACCGTACACCGTTCTTCGATCCGATCGATCATCCCGTGGAGGTGGAGTATGCATTCTCCTTCGTGATTACCTGTCGTATTCTACCGTATCCCTCCCCTCCTCTGACCATGAGATTACATGCATCGACTTATTCCATTCATATGCCTACATCAGACTCTGTCTAGTCTACCGTCCCCCCAGTTACTCTCTTCCTAAGACCGAATCACTTATTTCTTGCCTATCTGATATTCATGCCTCGTCTCCCCATCCTATTATTATTACCGGTGATTTCAATTCCGATTCCCAATGTTCCCATCCCAACCCCATTGATAGAGTATTCCGTGATTTCATCTATTCTGCTGATCTTTCTCACCTTAATGTAACTCCCACGCGCGGCTCTAAATGTATCGATTGGGTATTAGGTAACGATCCGTCCCTTATCCCGAGCATCTCAATCATTCCTCCCTTTCCATCTTGTGATCATTCTGGCTTATCCTTCACCCTCAATTCTCCCCAATCTCCTTCTCTCCCTTCCAAAATACGTGACTTTTCCCGTGTTGATTTCTCTGCTCTTTCCTCCCATCTTGATTCCATTGATTGGTTCTCTCTCTTCCGTGATTGTCCTGATATTGATTCTGTTTATACCAATTTTACTTCTACTATTCATTCTGAAATTGACACGTTTGTTCCCTACCGTACTCCTCGTCCTCCAACTCTCTCTTATCCCCCTCACATTATCCGCCTAATTCGTCATCGAGATGCTTTGTTCGCTAAAATTCACTTTCCCAATGTTAGATCCCTTTTTGACCAATGTAGCAGAAAGCTCTTGTTTGAAATCGACAAATGGACCCGATACTCTACCCGTAAAAAGCTATCCCGTGTAAAAGATTTGTACCGTCATGTTTCCTCCCTAACTAAGCCCAAACTCTCCATTCCTGAACTAGTCTCTCCTATGAACGTACCTGTGTATGATAGTCTTTCTAAGGCCAATCTCCTTGCTACCGAATTTGCTTCTCACTTCACTCTTGACGACGGTTGTCTCCCCTCACTCTCATCTTCCCCCATTCCTCCCTCTCTCGCTTTATTCACGTTCTTTCCTCATGAAGTATTTAAATCACTGCGTAAATTGTCACCCACTGGTTCCACTGGCCATGACGGTATTCCCCAAATTATCTTCTCCAAATGTGCTCATGCTCTCTCCATTCCACTCGCTGACATTTTCAACCTTAGTCTCATCTCTGGTACCGTACCTTCTGCCTGGAAACACTCTCTCATCACACCTATTCCAAAACCTGGCAAAGACAGCAAACTCCCCTCTTCGTACCGACCTATCTCTATTATTTCTCCTGCCGCAAAAACCATGGAACGCTTAATTAAAGATCATCTCAATTGTCACCTTTCCCGCTACAACATCCTCCCTTCCAATCAGCACGGTTTCCGTTCTGGTGCTAGTGTTGTCACGAACCTATTGACTTGCCAAAATGACTGGTCCCTTGCGCATTCCAATAAACTTACCACTGATGTTGTATACATTGATTTTACTCGAGCCTTCGATGTTGTTCCTTATCCTAAATTGCTTACTTGTCTCTCTCACCTCGGTATACATTCCAATTTGCTTTCCTGGCTTCAATCTTTCCTCACTGATCGTATATTCTCTGTCCGTTTCGCTTCTGTTATTAGTGACTCCTTCCCTATCCTGTCCGGTGTTCCTCAAGGCAGTGTCCTCGGACCCATTCTCTTCTCAATCTACCTATCCGACCTTTCTCGTGTACTATCTAAATTCCACAATGTTACCGTACAATGTTACGCTGATGATGTCAAGTTGTATGTTTCCTATAACAAGTCCACCAAAGCTAGTGTCACTGCTGAATTTCAATCTGCACTCGATTGTCTATTCACGTGGGCCCAATACAATCAGTTGTCATTATCTGCTTCCAAATGTTCTCATATTCGCATTGGCTCAAAACAGCTTTCCCCCCGTTATCAGATTGATTCCTTTGTTTTACCACTCGAAAATAATGTACGTGACCTAGGTGTACAAGTTCGTTCCGACCTCAAATGCTCTTCCTCTATTAAAATTCGTGCCCAAAAAGCCACCTCTAAATTGTTCCTTCTACTCAAAGCTCTTCCTTTTAATTGTCCATCAATCCTCATTCGTAGTTACAAAGCATATGTTCTTCCCTTGCTAGACTTTGCCTCTCCCTTTTGGAATCCTCATTATTCTATTGATATTGCCACCCTTGAGAAAGTCCAACATATCTTCACTCGCCAAGTCTTTTATCGCTGTTTTCCTTCTCCTGACTATCCCCTATCCCTCCCCTCATACTCCGATCGTCTCAAAATACTTGGCCTGCGCGCGCTTACCGAGAGGAGAGTCATAGGTGATCTTTGTATGACTCATTTAATTATGACTGGAAACACAATTATTCCTCGTTCTCTATTCTATGTTTACAAGCCACAACGCGACAGAACTTCTTCCTTCGGAATCCACAAAGAGCTCACCACGAGCACTCCACGATACCATTCATTTCCACTCAGAACAGCACGATGGTACTCCCAACTCCCTGTCACAATACGCACTGCCCCAAATATCAGAGTATTCAAGCGTAGACTTGCTGCACACCCCATTATCGCTGACCTTTCCAAACTCCCCTAATACAGGAGAGTTCCCCCCCCACCTCCAGTTATATCCACCTCAAATGCCATTAATATCGTCGCGCCTCGGGCGTAGATAAATTATTATTATTAAGAAATAAGACACGCGGGGGATATGATATACCCTCTGGTAGGCCTCCGCTCTCTCACCCAGCGGAATCTCTACGCGTCTCATCACTCTTTCTGAATGTGAGATGGGTGCATCCGATCTAATCTTCTACTGAGTAACAAGCACGGACATGGACTCAATTCGATACCATTCCTCTTCATTATACCATTTTACCAAGCACTATTCTCTCTTTTACTCATCTTCCACCCTGTGTTTGAGTCTCTCGCTTGTTTCGTGAGATTTTAAATGATCGTCTCTCTTCAAATTAGATAGCAGTTCAATCTCCACTCTGGTGTGCGAATCCAACTTGGGTCCAAGCAAAAATCCAAGTTGCGACCAGGCCTGGGGGCAACTTGGATTTTTGCTTGGATCCAACTTGGAAATCTGCTTGGATCCAACTTGGAAAGGGGTTACGGTAGCCTTCTTTTTTATTGATTGATAATATGAGATACAGTAATCTCATACAGTAACCAAAGGCTCTGCACGGTTAGACCATGTCGGGCCGGTCACATCCAAAATACGGTCCTACTGGGGACCGTAGACAGTCAATCGCACTCGTGCCCGAAGGCAGTCAAAACAGAGCTGCGAAAAAGGACCTTATAGGCTTGGTATGTGTTAGACGCGACGGGGCAAGAACTGCTTGGATCCAAGTTGGATTCCTGCTTGGATCCAAGTTGGGTTCCCGAGGCCGGGATACTGTACTTGGATCCAAGTTGGAAACCCCTTTTTACTTGGATCCAAGTTGGATTCGCACACCAGAGCAGTTGCATCCGTTACATTGTTCACGTTTTTTATTCTATCGTATGTGGATACTTGTATAATCTTACCGCAAACCCATCTTAGATACCATGGCCGCAACTCCTGATGACGTTTCCGCTACCGAACAACAGCGTCAACTTCACCACAATCTCCACCAATCCTTCAATTTCATTGCTTGGAGTATTTTGCACGGCGCGATTGATGCGCGAGAAGTGCACAACTGGTCGCACAATGTGATGCAGCATCAGCACATGCGCAGGGCTGCAGCAGCGGCTGTCCATGATCCGTCTGCAGCTGCTGCAGCTGCAGACGAGAGGAAAAAGCGCATCGAGGAGCTCAGGGAGAAGGACGAGAACTGGTTTGTTTCGATCGATTAATTTATATCCAGTTGTAAGGTGATAACATCAACAAAAATAGTAATATGACCAGTTGATGATGGAAGATAGAGCATATTATCTTTGCAGTCACACCTCCTTCTCCCGTGAGTGTCGTCTGTGTCTCACTCCTAATCCCCGGTCTCGCGTCTGTCTCAGTAGATGCGGCCACATCATCTGTCTGGCTTGCGCCGAACAACTCGCTCAGGGTTTGCTAAAAATCTATTTTTGTAATTTTCCTGCAGCGAACAATTCGCCCAATGTGAGGATAATATATAGTAAAATTGGCTCAAGAGCATTAACAAATCCTCCGAATTCAGGTCATCGCTGTGTCACGTGTCCCTACTGTCAGCAGCGAAGCTACATCGTAAAGTTGTTCGAGGACGAGGAGCAGAATCAGAAGGAGAAGGAGGAGAACGATATCAGCGTTGAGAAGAATCCGAATCCTCTACACGTCGAGGATGCGCGGAATGAGGCTGATTTCGACCACTTCGAAGACCGCTCCGAAGGACCTTTCGATGATCAGGAAGCGGATTACGATGACGATGAAGAATTCCACGAAGACAACGAAGAGGAATCTGACGGCCCACGCAGCATCGACGATCTTGTGCTGTTTCTCAATGAAGGCGTCAAAAAGGAAGAAAAAATCGACCGCAGTGTTGAGAAGAATCTCGAGGATGGCTTCTGGGAACTGTGCTTCGATGGCAATGTATCAATTGATGATCCTACTGATTCGATTGCTGATGATTCTGGTTCTATCAGTACCCCAAAACCTCTTTCGGAAGAAGAAATTGGATACTTTAATGAATAATATTTTTTACATATCTCCATTTAAATTTTGATAATCTCCTTTATGTTCTTCTCAGCCTCTTCACTCGTCCTCATTATATTATATTCAGTGCGTTTTTGTCTGGTATCAGTACCTAAAAGAGTTTCGCCTCACCAAGAGTATAAAGATTCAATTCGATGTCTCATTCTCTTTACAAATTCACAGAAATGAGCCAATTGTATAACTGTAGATAACTCATATGCACGCATTTCTCAGCTTTCACGGTAGTCACTTTCTGACATCTTTGAGCATAAACTATTCCCACGGCAACCTTAATCCACTGAGTCCTCAATGACCGAAACTCAAGTAATTTCTCCTAAAAAACTGACATCCGGAAACACCAGCCACTCTCCTCTCGCTCTACTTTTCTATGTCCCTCTCCATCTCTCGATGACAAGGACCACTCTCACATGAACTCCATCTCTCTACATTTTCCTGTCACTCAATCCATAAATTTATAGCGCATGCACATTAGCAGAATTACCCTGCCCAAATCTATTTTATTTTTATTAACCTCACTAATGAACACAGACAAAAACTCAACGATACGAAGTAAATATGACCTTCTCATGCACATGCAACTGACTGTAACCATCTTCTCAAGTGGGCTAGCCATCTCATTTCCAATTCCCAAACTCGAAAGGATAATCTCGAATACTTTATTGTTCAGAATCTTACAATAATGAGGCATAGTAGAGACAACGACAATGCTTCTTCTTCATAAATTAGAGGGGTGTGGTAAGAGCATTGTTAGGGCAGGAAAACTGATGGTTACTATAGGTAAAACAGACAAAGGGGTGTACGGTATCTAACCATACGGTAAGACGGCATACCACAGTGACGAGTATTATACGGTAGAGCGCTCAAAGACCTTCTGATTGTTGTGTGCGGGCTCAAGATACAACACAAATAATTAAGTAAATTACATTACTGGACAACAGACAAGGGAATACTATACACGTTGCAAAAAAGGTACAATTGTGAGAGACTAAAGCATTGGATTAATAATAAACTACGTTTTGATTTCCACTGGTACTTCTAGCATTGGGGCTCGGCTTTATGGGGCTGTGTTTTTACATATATTGGTACCTAATCAGGGATGGCATTACTGTAGGGTAGAGTGCGCAATACGGGCTTTTTTGTGTGTCCGGATGACGGAATCGGCGCCTCGTATTGCGCACTCTACTGCTGAGATTCGGGAGTGTAAAACGTTTGTTACTACTGTGAAAAGCTACATCCATTGCATGCTGTCTGCATAGAACAGGGACGGGCGCGCGAGGTCAATAATCGGGAGGACTTAATTGAGCGGAGAAGGGCATGAGTCAGTTGGGAGAGTGCACTATTCGAGTCGACGGTTTACCCATTTCGCATGCGAAATGAAGACGAGTCAACACCAATTGCACACTCTAGACAGAAAATCTTCAAAACAAAACAAGACATAATAGAGACAAAGACAATGCTTCTGCAGTTGACAAATCACAATATTCGGGACGGCGGTTACAACAAATCGGAAGTTTAGAGAATTGACTGAATTGAGCGGGTGGACATAAATCGGGAGGAAATTTCCGAGCAGCAAGATAGGGACAGCGTTATCGTAGAACGAGCGCCTTCTCAACTGCTTCTCAAGATTAGGCATGGGAATCAGAAAGGTGGGGGGGGCAGACTTCAGAGGGGGGAATACGGTAAGACGAAAGAGGGGGGACGAAAGAGGGGCGGTAGGCGGGCCGCCTAGTCAAAGTTAGCTCCTCTGGGCGCGCCTCTTCCGCGTCCGCGACCTCCGCGGCCGCCGCGACCGCGCACCGATCCGCGACGGGGCGCCTCGTCGCCCTCATCGTCGTAACGGCGTCTGCCGGCGGGACGAGCGTCGTCCTCGTCGCCCGATTGAGACTGTGACGCCCTGCTAAAGAGAGATTTCATTAGTCATTTGTTTATTCAACACATCCGATAAAATTAGAAACACCTGCATCTTTCAAGTATATCACCAACTTGATCCCCAAATTACCGAGTTCAAACTCATGGAAGATTTTTTTCTGTTTGACAAGTGTGTAAACTCAGTCCACCCGGTCAGCGAAAACGTGAAATTTATACGTAACATGTTGCACCATCCCCCATTTTGAAACCTCAATTCACCCACCACCACCACCACCTCGATACTCACCAATTCTCGTAGTCGCCCGCTCCATCGTTGCCGTTGCGCTTGCCGCCAAAGTCACGGTCCTCTCTGTAATAGATTTCAATTTCCATTCCCACTCATAACCAAAGTGAAAGAGTGTAGCGGGTACAGAAAAAAAGATTATTTTCCGTATTTCCTAGATATTTCCCTTACCTCACATCACCGCTTCCTCCTCTACCTCCTCTATGGCCACCGTTGGCCCTGTTGGGAGGCCCACCGCGGTACGGAGCGTCCATGTCGCGGGCCTACCAATCGACAGAATGAATAATTGGAACTTCGCTTTGCATAGTGTTATTAAACCACACAGTGGGTCCATTAGCCAGTTGAAGATAAAATCAGTCCAATCTTAAGTGTACAGCCGTGGCGGCGACCTCTTTTTAACCATGTATCCACATGGTCCAAAACATGGTAAAAAGGGAGTCGCCGCCGGTGTGGACAGGTATAAGTCCAATAAACCGTACCGATCGATCGGGGGATCCCTCTCTGTCCCGATTGTCGTTGTTTCTCCATCCACCGCGTCCTCCTCGGAAGCCCCCGCCGCCCCGCATGCCTCTGCCTCCTCTGCAAATAGCTTTATTTTTCCTTTTTTTAATGTCAGTGGAAATTTGCACCTTCGAATCAATCTCATGCACAAGTGAGTGCAGGAAAAAGGTTTTTATGCACTAGCTGAGGAGAAATAGTGTGGATAACAAAGGTGAAAACTTTCCACTGGAGTATTCGTGCTTCACTACCCATAAATAGCCGCCCTTACCTGTCATCTCCTCTGTTGTTGTAGCCACCACGCGCGGAGTCTCCACGACCGCGCCACGGGCGACTGTTGTTGTCACGGTCTGCAAAGAGAACCAACTTATAAAAGATAAAATACGAACAAAATTCCCAGTTAGTTTAGAGTTAGACGAAGGAACAAATCGAGGTCACAAGGAACCAAATATTTGACAGTTTTATGAAACCACAAAGTTCCAGGTACGTGCGGAGATTAATTTGCGCAAACGAAAAAAAAGAAATGAATAAATGTCTGACAGTGGTAGTGCGTGGGCGATCCGCTCATCGCCGTCCTGCTCAGGTCGTCCACAACCTGCAATTTATGAGTTTTATTTAGACATCCAAGCTCATCTAAAAAATAATATCAAAATAACCAATCAATGGATATTTTGGCGTGAAAAAGTCGACAATTGGATATTCGAAATGTTCCCAGTTCTGTCCACTCCCCCGAATTGGTGCTATGCCGGATGAGAACCGACAAAAAAAATTCTCCCGTTTGTGGTGTTGGCACCCTGACAAAATACTTCGCCGCTCGAATTTTTTTTTTGGGTTCTCATCCGACAACAATCCCCCACTCCTGTTCCTCCCTACCCTACCCTCACCTGTCTCATCTCATCCGTCGCACGCATCTGGGCGATGTGGTACTCGACGAGGAACTTGGCGTGCCCGAGAGCGTCCCTGCACCATGTTTATTATTTGAGACCTATGCAACAACCTATGAATGGCTCAAAAGCTGCACCATTTTCGTTAGTACTTCATATCACGAGGCCTATGAAACAACAAACTACGAACAAACTAAACTACAAACTACAAAAACAAAAACACGTACCTGGTTCCGGTGAATATGAAGGGCACGACCTGGCCGACCTCGGAGACGGGCTCGCCGTCGTCGTCGGCGCCCGTACGCTCCTCGTTTGCGATCTGAATAAAGCAAATATGATCATTCTTTAAAAAAAAGGTATGCGAAATGTTGCACAAAAGAGATCATTTTCTTGTGAGAAAATGTCACCCGCGCCTTTCATGTTTCACCACTACATCATCTGCGATAGTGAAACGTAGCTAGCAATCAGATTTTTTTTTAAAAGCTCTCTTACCTGCACACGGACGACGCCCGCCTTGTCGATTATCTCCTGGATGGTGGCGCCCTTCTTGCCGATCACCTGCGACGATTATCATTCATCTCTCTGCTTACTGCACTCGGCGCACCACACCGGCACACACCACACCACACCACGCACTCACCTTTCCGACCATATCCGCCGGCACCTCCACCTGGTCGACGGCGTACTCGAGCATGCTACGTGCCTTCACTGCCGCCTCCTCCGTCTCGGCCACCACCTGCAGATGTTTCAGTCAGTAATTGAAAGGGCGACCTTTTGGAAACGTCGACTGTACACCACGCACCTTGAATGAGCCAGCGCCCGACTGGTTGCGGTGCACGGGCGGAGAGACAATGTCGACGACGCCCTCGATGGCGCGAGCAGCCTGAACATCAGCGAGGGGTTACGGTATTCCAAAAATAATTAAAAAAATCGATATTTCCCCTTACCATTATGTTCGAGCCGTGCGCTCCTATTGCAAGACCAACGAGGTCGCCGGGAATGCTGCAAAGATGCATTGATTGATCGCCCAATTTGGATGTTCCCGGTGCTTCCGTGTTTCACAGCATCTCCAACTCACTCAAACTCCTCGACAAAGTTGCCGTCTTCCAGGTGGGGTCCCGCGGCGGCGCCGGTGGCCTCGCTGACGCGCTTGCGCACCTCGGCTGCGCGCTGCTCGAGCTGCAGCCGCTGGCGCAGGTCCTGCAGAATATTAATTAGACCTATTAATTTGGTGACGTCATCGTTTCGTTTCAACGTCGAAAGTTTGTCATTGTGTTGAACACCACCAATCGCATTCGTGAAGAGATACAAACAGAGAAAAACACACAGATTTCCCAAGAAGTAATCAAATCACTCCTCGATCACACGCCATCGTGCGGCTACCGTACCTTGAAGTGCAGCTCGGACACCATGTTGGCGCGCTTGAGCGGCTCCTGAGTCGCGGCGGCGATCTGCAGCCGACTGCCGTCAAACTCCGCGTGCAAACCGGGAATGCCCTTAATTTGTAACATTTATTTTTATGAAATAAACTGTATATTAACCTTGGCAAATTCGGCCGTGTATCGGTCGGTGGCCTTGAAGTAGGAGCGCATGTCCTCTGGCACGACTGCAACGAATATCATACATTTTCATTGCCAACCGGGGACAAAAATATATATTGATCTGACACTAATAGCAGAGGTCTACTGGCTTAAAAACCTATTTTATTGTTGATTGTGGGCTGGCATCAAAATCTATCAAATATAGTGGTCTGATTACCGGCCCGGTAGTTACGAAAATGTATGGCATTGATTGTAATTGAAATAGCGGTTCATACATATAGAATGCAGAGAAAATTATAAATACTACTTCAAGGTCTCCTAATTGTAAGTAAACGTAGTTGGGTGTTTTTGACACCTAATCGCCTCACGCGGGACCCACTGCGAAATTCGACTCCGTAGTAACTAGTGGGAACCAAGTTTCACCTTTCAGTTGTTTAAATTTGCTATGCAACTAAATCATCGAAAATAAATTAGTGTTGTTCCCGTCACATTAGCGTTTCCTTTACGGAAGATATCCTAATGGATAGTGGTACGAAATCAGCAAAGTGCTTATTTTGAGTGACAGCCACAAACTCGAATGAACGCCGAGTGCAACTAGCTTTTGCTATTTCAGATATAAAGAGCAAACAATAAGGTGTTATCGACGAACTATCACGACCAGCTTAAAATCATCAAAAAAAGTCTTGTGCTTTCACCCTTACAACACGGAATTTCAGTAGAAAAATCAAATTCAAATTTGTGATAGGACATTTCTCAAAACTCACGAATCTCATCCTTCTTCCACGTGATTGACGCTCCCTTGATGTAGTTCATTCCATCGGGGCGGACGGCTTCCTAAACAATATTTTATTATCGCATTTTGGGAAAAAACGAGAAAAACATAGGAAAAATAGTAATAAAGTACCTTGCGGACGACATCCGTGCGGTCGGGAAGCACGAGCGAGCGAACCTTGTAGAAGTCGTGCTACAAGAGTATATTTATTGATTGACACTTCTTTACTATCTGCTCGCCCATAAATTGATTTCTCCCTCTCGCTCACTCGCCCTGTCATTTATTGATGTCCAAAACTCACAGAGGGATCAATGCATTTAGAGATTGTTGTTTTAGTATCACTTGCACAATGCATGTTGCCGATTCAATAGTTGTGCACCCTTTTATCGCTTATCGCATGGATACACTGACACCTGATAAGCGTTATTTGAACGCACTGCCGCTATTGAAGGCACTTATGGTCTTGTGATAGTTCTTTAGCGTATTGTGAGCGTATATTAGCTTGAATCACCTAACAACTATAAGTGTCATCGCATTCCAAATGCGTGAAATGTTGCTCGGATCGAGCAATTCACGTTTTATTATTCACTGAGCAAACATGCGATGATGGCATCAAGTCGAAGATGTGAAGTCAATAAAAGCAAGTATACAAAGGGCGAGAAAATCGGGAAACTTTAGGTTTCCTTATGTTGCAACGGGAAATCTATATATTCCGGTGCAAGTATTAAAATGTGTTTCATACTCAATATTCAAGAGACGCGCTTACGGAAGCTCATACGTACGCAAATTCACTAGGAGCTCGGAGTCTACTATCCAATTGAAAAAAAACAAAATACATTGAGAAAGCAAATCACCTTGATGTCGACGACCTTGGCACGCTGCCATCCGAAGTACTCGACCTCATCAGCCACCTGGCCCATTCTCGCTTCGACGATATCGTCCGTATTGTACTGACGTTCGGGGATCTTGCTCGCTGAACATAACGAATATTCAAATAAATGTATAAAAATATATTCAATATTTGAATAAATATGATGCATGAATCGTTGAGTTTCATGCGGAAGATAATGAGACGTGACCACAGCCAATTTTGAGTTTGTCAGACATCACTTGAGTGCAAGAGCAAGCTTACTCGGAGGAAGGCGGACTTTGGCGAGCTCGACCGTCTCATCGGGACGCCAGCTGGTCTTGTAGGCAACCTAAAGCGATATAGTCTATAATTGGTTACTTATTTAGAAATAAAATACAAAACAACTAATCATTTCAATAGAAAATTGCAACACAAAGTTCGAAACTAGCATTTGGATATTTTGAAAGACTCGCCTTGATCTTGGCTCCTGCGAGCTCCTTGATGGTTGCAGGGTAGTATACATCGTTGATGAGAACCTGCAAAGAATCCTTCCATTCTAATAATAAGGGGATTTAAGCTTGAAAACAATAACCTTTCAAAGAAAACAACAATACAGAGCTTTCGTAAACAACCGAAAAATCGGAATTAACGCAAATAATAAGCATACCTCGACTTCCATTTTTATTCCCCTGTTGAGCTGACACTTCTCGTCGGTTATTCAATGACGATCAAACGAGGATTCAAGCCGAAATCGACGTGTTGAGTGCTCCAGATGCTGTCTCTCTCGTTCAAGCAAAATCCTCAGGTCCCGTATGGTCCCCTGATTTTGAGGAAGCGCGCGACTTTTGAATTTGCTTTCTTACTTTTTGACTTTCATGGTGTGATAATGCGGTTTTCCCGGTTTAGTAATTTATTTAAAAAAAATTGTTTTATCATATTTTGTGAAATCAGGTTGGGAAATCACTTAAATGTAGGGGCCACAACGCACATAGCCGATTTTACACGACGGGGTCAAAAGTATATTCAAACTATCCCTCATGGACCCAATAACATCATGCTTTTTATCGTTTGTCGATATCGTGTCTCTGAGCTGCGCTAGAGCCCGAGAAGTACGCGCGCATCGCACTGGGGAAGAGGAGGGAAAGGCGAGACGAGAGAGAAGGGGGCGGAGCCTAATTTGCGTGTGTCTCTCTCCCTCCCCCCGCCCTCTCGCTCGCCTCTCCCCGCGCTCAAGCCCAAGCTTTTGAAGCATGATAAAAATTTAATTTTTTCTCTAAAATTTCTAAAATATTCGTATTAGTCAGATAAATACTGCCCAAACAAAACTTTCCCACTGGAAGTCCTCAAAACGGCCTTTCCCTTCTTTTATATGCAAATTTGATCTACTTAGCGATGATATGCTAATTTTGGGCAGTGCTCAATCGATTGAGGTCGGCAGTAGCTATCCAACGCACTTTAGAATGAGCGATTTGGTTTAGAATGAAGCTTGGGCTTTTGTTTCTCGCTTTTTCGCGAGATCGTGTCTCACAAAAGTGGGCGGAGCTTGTGGCCCCTACTTAAATGTATCAATTTTCACAAGTTGTGGTTCGACTCCACCCCATGTACATACTGGCTCTCTACCCGGCGTTCGCGTAAACCTTTCTCTTCAACTTCTCTTCAATCAAGAGTGTATGGTGATTTCAGGATTTTATCAAACTGTTCATTAATAAAACCATTATACAATGATGTCTTTATTCATTCATTAATTTCATTCATTCGTGACTCTTTTTGCACACTAACATCTCTTGCGTAATTTGTGCAAGCGAGGAGGGACTAGAAGGTTCTTGTACCGACAGTACAATACAACAAAGGCTGGGCACACTATCAGATCTAACCGGAGATAAAATGATGGGGATGATACAGCAATATTAGTGTAGGCAACCCGTCACTGGGAAACTTGAGCTACAATATTCGGGAACATAATTTGTTCACTGAGCAGGGTGATATGAAACAATATACTCTGATAATCTACTCTAATTGGTTAGTTCATGCACGGGTACTTGAGTGGTTCGTATTGCTCGCGTAGAAGGGTAAGGGATTATTAGTTGATCTTTGATCTTCTCAAAGATTCTTCTCCAAATAGGCCGCGATGTCTTTCTTCATCGTCTTTCGCGTTTCGGAATAAGGCATGTTCAGGATTCCTGCAATTCATTTCTCATTCGAATTAATTTGTTTATCCTACGTCAAATCAGAGGAGCACTAGATCAAACTAGAGATCAAAGATCAACTGACCATGGTATGCCTTGGGATAGTGCCTGTCTTCCACTTCCACTCCAGCAGCGGCAAGTCGCTTCGCGTATGCTCGTCCCTCGTCCCTGCAATCGAGTACGTAACCTACCGTAGGCACAAGAAGGCGCAGTATTCGAGCAACAGAAAACTATGCATTCCGATCACCCGAGATACTCTAATAGTTTTCGTACCCCTATAGCATCCCTACAGTACTCGCACTGTATCCCTACCGTACACCTACTGTACCCCATACCGCACCTCAGGACATCGACGCCAGCCGTGAGGACCATGGTGGGAGGACATCCGTCGAGATCCGGGGCCAGAAGGGGCGAGACGTCGGGGTCCAGGCCGCGAGAATAGAATAGCTTCGCCAGTCTGTAGTGGGCTTGTTCATCTCTGCGATTTGATCGCTGTACGTTGTTTTTTTACCTTTGATCTCTATGATTTGATCTTTGGAGCTCTTTGTTATTGAACAATTAAGCAGAACTGTGAAGAGAAGTGTCACATTTTGAACAATAAAGCAGAGCTTTTTTTGCACAATAAAGCTGAGCTAACGAAGAAGTGAGCAAACGAAGAATCGGAATGGTCGTTCCAAGGATAGGGATGCACAACGCTTGCATAATTTTTAATGAAGGGCGACAATTGGGAAACGTCGCCATCTGCACACCACGACGACTCACCTCTCATCCGGGAAGTACTTGTCGACGACGCGCTCGTATCGCGACAGCACCCCGTCCAGCACTTTCGACGAGCCCCTGCTGTGAGGGTGATCTTTGATCTTTGAACTGTGGTATGGTGTGTAGTGAGCTACGACGTTTCATAAACGTCGACTAATCAAACTTGAAACTAAACATGGTGTGGAGCAGTGCATTCCGCCTTTTCCCAAACGTCGCCACCAACCTAGGCGTGTGCTCGGCGGCGATCAGTTTCTGCACGTTAGCCGCCTTCGCGTCAATGTCCAAGTAGAAGAGGATCCATCTGACCAGATAAAGATCAAAGATCAACTTTTTCAACAACTTTCTTTCTATGCTGTTTCATCTTCTATCTCAACCACAGCACCATTATCATCGATGTCTCTGTGTATCTTTTGCCATAACGGCCGACTTTTGACTTGATCTTTGTTGTGTCCTTTACACATCGTCTTGTAAAAAATATCACATGAAAGTGTGTGGCCCTAATTAAAATCACCGATGAACCGTGTTTGGTGTATTCAATCCGCCTTTTCCCAAAAGTCGCCTTGCCAAAATAAGCACCAACCTGGCCATGGAGAAGGGATTGAGCAGTGCACTGCCGGCACATTCGGAGAAGTACTCTCTGTAGGAGGGCAGAGAGAAGCCAAAGACGGTGGTCACAGGGTAGATCAGCACTTGACACTGGAAAGGGGCGGAGCTTGGAAGGAGCGGAGCTTCGGGATTTAGGCTGTCTTGATGAAGAATTCGTCTCCTCACTCCTCACACTACCTCACCTCGCTGTACACCAGACAGCTCACAGAACGAAGAGACAACTCCTTTATTCTGATAGCCTCATTGAGAGGCAACATTATCAAAGTATAACTCTAAGTGGAATCGTGCTGAAGGCTTGTTCAAAATTGTGGGCGGAGCTAGAAGTGGGGTTGAAGCGAACCTTGATCAGCTTCTTCTCCCTCAGTCTCCTACTGATCACCGCCGACAAATTGCCTCCCGCAGAATCGCCCATCACACAGATGTGATTGGGCGTAAGACCGTACTCGGAGAGTCTGGAACGGACGATGATCTTTGATCTTTCAAGGGCGTGGCTTCAAAAGGGGCGGAGCTTGCGACTCACTTTCGCTTCGACAGCGCAGTCACTGCCGCCTCGCAATCCTCCACCGCAGCCGGATACGGATGCTCGGGCGCAAGCCTGAGAGAGATCAAAGATCAAACTACGAACCAGAAAGATCAAAGATCAAACTACAAACTGCTCTCACCGGTAGTCCACAGCGAAGATGGTGCAGCCCAGGCGGAGCACCAACCAGGCCAGAGCGTGGTCGTAGTATTCTGCAGCAGTTTTGCATTAGGACAAGCAGTTTTTCGTCTGATTCTCTCGGTTTAGCGTGATCTCTCACGCTTCTCTAACCTGAAGAAACTTGAATGTCCGCGGACTCTTTCTTTGTTCCGCATAACTCGATCAATTGTTATCTAATTTTAATTTAAGATAATTTAATTTCCCAAAGAGATTTCTCATTTTACATATATTCCACTCCCCCCCCCTTCCCTCTCCCTCTCCCCTCTCCTCCTTCTCTCATTCAACTACTCGACCCCACTCCCGGAGTGGTCAACTCGTCTCTCTCTCTCTCTCGCCATGACCACCGTCGACACGAAGATTACTCGGCCGGTAAGGAGACTGACCTACCGTACCTAAGATACCGTAACCCTCGTATCCGAGCTAGCGTACTCTCTTGGTATACCGTATCATATCGTAGTACCTTGGCTTACTATCCATCTACCAAACCCCACAGCTACTACGTTTGTAGCTTGATCTTTGCTGTTCACTCTCTATGATTTGTAGTTTGATCTTTGATCACTTACAGGCTACAGTAATCTGACCTACCATACCCCTCAACTACCGTACCCATTGCAGAACGAGAACGTCCAGACGCTAGTCGACCGCATCATTAGGCGCATCAAGGTATATGGTGGATCGATCGAAACGGAATATCGTATTCTATGCCGTTCGGGATACGGTGGATCTAAAGAGATCTCGATCAATACCGTAACTTGACCATCCAATGAGAAATAAACCAGTCATCGTTCGGCACCGTACCCTACCGTACCCTTTAGAATAAACCAGTTATCGATCGTTACCGTACCCTACCGTACCCTTATCAGGTGCATCGCACGTGCGAGGGCTTCACCGACGCCCAGATGTACTACGTGCTCGATGAGGTATACTGTAGTTTGATCTTTGATCTTTGATCTCTGATCCCTCCCCTCCTTCAGGCATTCCGCGTGCTCGCTCCACTGCCCGCGATGGTCGAGGCAAGTGCTCTATCCATTTGCCACGCTCTCTCTAACCAGCTAAACAACACTCATAATCGAGAGAGACACTTCAGATCGAGCCGCCCGTCGTCATCTTCGGCGACACGCACGGCCAGCTCAACGACCTGCTACGGTAGCCAATTCAAAATTTGAATTTCGCGCCGATTTTGGACGGAAAATAAAAAGTCTACATAAAATGTCCAATTTTTCAAATTAGAGATTGGAATTCAAGCTCGAATATTTGAATTTCGCGCAGCTTCGCCGACATTGTGGGCGAGCCGCCCGGCACGCAGTGGCTACTGCTTGGCGACTACATCGATCGATGCAAGAAGGGACTGGAGGTATACGGTAAAGGATGGGGTACGGTAGAATGGGGGTACGGTAGACTGGGGATAGGGTACTCTGGCAGAGACGGGGTTGATGCTGTAGGATTACTGTACCCGCCGGTTACGGTAGTCAATCAATAATCGATATTTTCGTAGGTGATCATGCTGCTACTCTGCTACAAGATCAAGTACCCCTCGCGCGTGCACATGCTCAGAGGTGAGAGTGGACAGAGCGGATGTGAGAGTGCCCTAAAGTAGAGTTCGAAATACGGGTACCCGTCTCTTCATTTCACACATTCTCTCACCTCTCTCGCCTCTCTGATCGGTGAGAGAGTGGGAAATGAAGAGACGATTATCCGTATTTCGAACTCTAGCCTAAAGGGGAGGAGTCCATGATAATAGACATGGTTTCTTCCTGCAGGCAATCACGAGTGCCAGAAGACGAATCGTATCTACGGCTTCTACACGGAGATGAAGCTGAAGCGCACGACGGCCATGTGGCTTCGCTTCAACAAGGTAAAAAATTCAAATAGTTGAATTGGCGCCAATATTTTCGCAAAAATCGAAAAGTTGGTCATTTTGTATAGATACTTTTAATTGTGACGAAAAGAGGCGGGAATTCAAAATTTGCAGTTGTTCAACGAGCTGCCGCTGTGCGCGACCGTGTCGCGTCGCCAGCTGTGCATGCACGGCGGCATCTCGCAGCACATCAAGGACTGGAACTCGCTTACGGAGCTCAAGGTATACCGTAATCCGGACAATGTGCGCCGCACACCATAATTACTGTATCATTATATGCAACAACTGGGTCATTTTGTGTAGACACTTTCCATTTCATCTAAGATTTGGCGGGGAATCAAATTTGAATATTTGCAGAAGCCCCACTCGATCCAGGAGTGCGACGACGGCATCGCGCTCGATCTGCTGTGGGCGGACCCGACGAACGATGCGTGCGAGTTCCGCTTCAATGCGGTAGGTCTCGCCAAGCTCCGCCCACTTTAGAAAACTTGGCCATTTTGTGTAGACACTTTCAAGTTCGTCGAAATTTGGGCGCCAATTTCAAATTTGAATAAATCGCGCACAGAACCGCTGCACGTCCGTCATCTTCGGCGACACGGCCATCAAGGACTTCTGCAAGCGGCTGGGTATCAGCATGATTGTGCGCGCGCACGAGGCCGTACAGGTAGGTATATCTAGGCCACGCCCACTCCTAAGCTCAGCCCACTTCCAAAAAAAAGCTGCTTTTTGTGAAGGGACTTTGAGCCACACAAATATTTGGCGCCAAATTCAAAAATTCAAAAATTTCAAACGCAGGAGGGCCACCATATGATGCCCGGCAACCGACTGTGCACGCTCTTCTCCGCGCCCAACTACTGCGGCAACGACGGCAACAGCGCCTCGGTACGTGTGCAGTAGTTTGATCTTTGATCTTTGTAGTTTGATCTTTGTAGTTTGTAGTCTGATCGTTGCAGGTCATGCACGTGAGCCCCACGTTCAAGCTCGGCTTCACGACGCTCAAGCCGCGCATCGAAACGAGCACCGTAAGACTACAAAGATCAAAGATTAAAGATCAAGCTACAATTAAATTCTAGGTGCCGTCCGAGCTGCTCAAGAAGCTGCGCAGCGAGACGGAGGCCAAGAGTCCCAACCCGCAGCCGTGTAAGCGATCAGAGATCAAAGATCAAACCACAAAATGCGATTGCAGTGCGCCGCTACTTGGATCAACCGAGCAGCCCGAAATCGGCCGGTAAGAATACCGTTGTTCACGGGCCCATCGCTACCGTATCCTCCAAATATCGATCCCCTTCAGAATTCACCAATTCCAACCCGACGACCCCCACCAAGAAGTAGACTGCGCATCGGTAGGCGTTGCTGATTTTTGATCCTTGCACTCTGATCTTTGATCTTTGCAGGAGACAAACGCGAGCTGCAGGCGCCTCGCCCTCCTTCTGCCCCCCCCCTTTCTCTGGCACCGCCCCTCTCGCTCGCGCGCGCAACGTTGTCTATCTCGAACACTAATCATCGTGCGCGTTGATAAACGTTCTCGTGATGGAGATATGCGGTGTTGTCGGTGCAAAGCAGAAGAGTATCGATCATCAATCAATGGGTAGATCACAAATACAGTTACAAATCCGTGGCTACTGAAAGCATACTCCACGCCACTAAAGTTGTTGTCTGGTGATAGAGATATGTGTATCGGCCTATTCGTACAGAGCAGAACTACACTACAGTGAACATCCAACATCGAGTGGCTTCGCCTCATTGTTACACATCATTTTTCTGCAAATCTTTCCGAACTCTGACCCAACCGATAGACCATGCGATTGGTCCAATTTGCAATCATCTACTGGAAACTGCCAATTTCCACTGGTTTTTCGTCGGCTCTTTTGATGTATTTCTCGCTGGGGGAACATCACTGATGATAATTAATGTAACTCACGCGGTCTCATCGTTGCCCATCCTCCTCCGTGAATGTAAACGATTGTTCGATCCCTTCTCTCCTCCAGATCCGCCGGACGAAGCACGCGAGTGGGCACACCGTCCAACACTGTCCACGAGTACTGTAACAATAAGGGTTACAGGCTCGGTATCGGCAATATCGCCCCTCTCGCGCTGTAATACCGAAACCGAACCGGCAATCCTACTAACAATTGTCAATTAATTACTGCCGCAGTCGTCCAGTCAGTGGCAGCTGTCTTCATTATCTATTCATGCTTCCACTTTCTCAGTCAAATACTCACCTTTTCTATCCGCGAACTCTATAGGAAGACGATTGGCACTCATATTTATTCTAGATTACAAAAATATTGAGATTGCTCCTCATCAACCGTTTTTCCTTATCATCTTCTGCTAACTCAATTCTCTCTGGAATCCCCTCCGGTTCGCTCCCTTCTATCACGGCTGGCATGATAATTGCAAAAGGGGACCAACCTCGTTTTCTCCCACTAATGACAACTGGAGTCTGTGTAGATAAAAGTGAGAGACGAAAGAGCAAAAAAGCGAACGGGGTCAATGGGCTATAGTTCATTTCTAGACTGGAAACTACACGCACTACAACGATTATCTCAACCAACGCTGAGAATCAAGTCGCGAGCTGATAAAATGCTTCATACCGTAACCCAATCAATTGCCAAATCTACCGTACCTCAACCTCCTGATTGTTCGGAATGGGCAGATAGAAGCCGGCGGCCATCACAGCTCGCAAGTACCAGTTACGCCATTCCGGCCCCGCCAGCATCTCTACCAGTTCGCCCTTCAATACGACTACAGTAATCCTGGTTCGCTGGTTCAGACTCAAAATCTTGGATACGATAAAACTAGTCATTTGAACGAAAAAAAAAGAAAATCTCCAACAAATCGCACTGCAGAAAAGGCTGTAGTAATTCAAACAGTGTTGGCTGCGTCATGATCAGCAAAAGAAAAAGGGATCAACGTGCGTGTTCGGTAGGTCAAATTCATAAAACTCACCCCATACTCGCCCGTCACTCGTAGGATCAGCTCGGTTACGTAGAGTTTCTTACGATCTGCGATCTGAAATAGCATTTCCTACTTTTTAAGACTCACTAGAAATCCAAGTATGGATGAAACCTATTCAACCCTTTCTCCCTTCCCTCGATTCTGCAAATTCTTCCGGTGTTGTCCGACAGATGTTATGGGCAGGTTCGGCGGGTCAGACATGATCAGATATCTACCAAGGCTGTTAAAAATGTAATTTCACATTTCACATTTCCTCATTTCACGAGGTCTCTCATCGGTCAGAAATAGCGAGAGAGCATTGCGAAATGGGAGTCCGTTATATTTTTGAAGAGGGTTGTTATCTACTGTATCCTCTCTCACTCACGCAATCCGGCAGCGGGATGTGTAGCACGACGAATATGAGTAACACGGGACAGCAGGCGACGGCGAATACGGGAAGGAGGAGGGAGGGAAGGAGGGAAGTGATCGAGGCGAGCAATGAGAGTGAGGCCGCCATGCCTGAATGGAGGGATACTGTAGGTGTTCGATGGATCAGATCTACAATCGCGATAGGAAAAACAGGACCTACAGCTAATCGAAATAGTAATCTAGGAGGCATTTAAGAGGCAGATGGGCCAGATTTACGCAACATTAAGGGTGGTTGGGAAAGAGAGTCTTCGTCGACTACAGTAATCTGGGAGGGGTTGGGTGGACCATAGGACATACGAATGAAAGTGTTGAGCGAAGGAGGATAATGAGCGAGATAATCACGGTCGTTGCACGTGAAGTAATTACAGGATGAGAGGGACAGAGTTCAGATCGGTCATCGTCTCTTCATTCCACACGCTCTCTCGCTACTCTGGTTGGTGGGAGATGGAAAAGACTAGATCAGGGATGAAAGGAGTGTCGCAAAACGGGACCAGCCCAGTGGAGGTTGGCGAATGAAGATCGCACTCTTCACTCGTTCACACCCCGTTGAATATGATTTATCTCAAATTGTGAACCTACATCAAATTGTGAACCTCCGCACTATTTTTCAGCTCTGATTTTTCTTTATCTTTTCTGAGAAACATTGCGATCCATAAACGCGCTAACGTGCGAAAGCAAGAAGCCACGCGATTATCTGCCAATAACCAGTAGGAAGGATCAGGAGGGAAGACAAGTCTTTTAACTTCCCACTCTATTCTTACTGCTCTCTCGTTGGCAAGCGTGACTCTCCCTAGGAGTCCCTTTGTGAAAGCATTACGGAAGGATTGCTTTTGAGCCGATTAAGGCATTTATCGCTACTCTTCCTAGATGGTGAAAAAACATGAAATATAACAATGAATTGTAAACTCAGTGTCAAGCGCTGTAGTCGAAATTTCTGTTCGAGACAAAACGAATCTTCCAAAGTTGTTCTGCGTTATCGCACTGATTAAAACAGACAGAAATATACTCTATCAAAATCGCCCTGTTCGGATCAACTCGACCAGATCAACTCGTCGACCCGCATTTCGAATCAACATTTCGAATGAACAAATCAGCGAGGCCACAGATCATATTGACAGCTCATCAAAGGAATTTGTAAATCGCCCAATTCCTCGCATCACATCGTCACTCCCCCTCACGGGCCAGTCAATACGCTAATCGTAAGAAAATAAAAAGACAAGGTGAAGAGATTCAGATCATTCAGTTGAAAATTGTTTGTTGCACATCGCAGTCAAAAAGGAAGTGATAAAAGGCGTAGTCAGTCGACCTTTCAGAAGATTGGAATGACGACCATTGGATGGCGTTAAAAACACGCATTTGGTGAACGGCGACCGGAGTATGATGTGGGATGTTCCAAAAATTTGCCACCTTCTCAACGATAAACGAGGAGCGAAAAATGGGTAATGCAGTGGCTACGACCCGCATTTTGAAATATGCTGAAGAATAGCGAATGGCATATTCAACTTTAAATGTTCACTAAACGGCCGAGCGAATTTCTCTTCCGTTAATATACTGCTAGCCGGTCGTTAAAGAAGGCGTAAACTCCAAATTCGGGGAAGCACTTCCCTGTGCAATCAGGGGGAAGTACTGTAGGAGGGTGAGAGTGACAGACGCGAGAGTTTTTCGCTCCTCTCCCGTCTCTTCCCATCTCCTCTGCGTCTTGACCTAGACCCCTTCCCTTTGCACCGCGCATCTTGATTTTGCCTGTGCCCTGTAGAAACTTTGCGCGCGTGTAACTCGGTTCAAAGTAGAGCTAACGAGTTCTTATTTTCGAATTCGGAATATGGTTTACGGAAACTATCGACCTATGACGTCAGATACCCCCCGAAAATATTGAGTTTCCGCCTTCTTTAAGATCAAGTGAGTATTCGACGCTACGCTATAGAAAGAACTTTGGCCGTAATGGAGAGTGGAAATATTCTCTATGTAACTTGTAGCGATTCACCGGTTAGGGAAACGAGAGAGCACAGAAATTGAGGATGGTCTATCTGGTAGAATGAGTTGCCATTACACTGATGCGATGATCTTCCGTTTTTTGGGAGTACATGGGGGAAATGACCATGTGAGGTAGAGTACGGCAAGTTAGATAGATAAGAAACTTCTTCCAAAGTGCACAAAAAATTGGATAACATCTTCCAAAATGGATTTCGCAAGGTACTTTGAGGCCAAAGATTTTTGAACTAATGTGTACATCATTGTTGTTATTTCGACTTTTTTCATCCGTAGAACCCTGACCAAAATTTAGCGACTAAATTTGTCAATAAATTTTCGAAAATATATCCCTAATTCGTTAATGTACCTTTCACAGTTCTCTATGCGTTTTATATAGTGCCGAGTATGTTATTTCAAGGATACTCCTCACTTCTCACTAGAGTTTGAAATACGGGTAATCGTCTCTTCATTTCACACACTCTCTCGTCACTCTGACCGGTGAGATAGTGTGAGAAATGAAGAGACGATTACCCGTATTTCAAATTCTACTTCTCACTCCCACTCACTATCCACTTATTCTCTCCACTGGGAATGATGTCTCGCTAGTCAGAGAAATATATGGAGTATACGAATCGGGGATGCCCATCCTTGAGTAATATGTCTGTTCAATCCCTGCCTATTGGATGAATAGTACTCGTTGAGCGCATTACAAAGCGTGAGGAGATAAACACACCCTTTGTACGCTCAAAACAGAAATACTTGAGGGGATGAGTGACACACCCTCTTCACTTCGCATGCTTTCTCGCTGGCCAGATTCATAAATAATATCGCGAAATGAAGAAACGGCTCTAGGCCTAGACGCAGATATTAGCGATAAAGATACTGGAACAAAAATGGGAGTTAGCGTAGAGTCAGGTGTCGCAGATTTTACACCTTGAAAACTCAGAACAGCTAAATTCGTGAGGTAATCTGATCACATGCAAGAACTGACTGAAGAAACTGAGAAACGAAGAACGCATCTAATAAAATTCATGACTAGTTCATTATTGCGGTAAAAAAGATATTCACTCTCGGTCAAAATGGACCCATCGCACCGAATGGAGCTGAACTAATAAAGAAGTGTCTTAGATTGACTAGAGATGTGGCACTTCTTAGAATTAGATGTGCTTTGCCAGTGACCGACTCTGACCTGCGAGAGGGTGTGCAGTATCTAGGGAACGTTTGGCATGTAATGACTCTTCTCATTTCATGGGCTCTCTCGCTTCTGTGATCTGTGAAACTGCGAAATGTGAAGAGACGATCACACGCGCAAAGATACGACAATTCTGTGACAATTGGACGATCATCATCATGATCATTAAACCTTTCTAGATAGTAATTAATGATCAGTGTGAAACCCGTAGCGAACGGAATGTTCCCATCACTTTCACTTGTGAGGAAAGATAGTAAGAGAAAGTAACGGATATCACAGAGAGATCAGAGCTCAAAATGAAACGGACCGAACCGAGAACCTTTTCTCTCATGAAACAGATGTTGTCACTATTTCAGAAAGTGCTGGAAGTTAAACGGCATTTCACTCCTCCAATCGCCTGTGGAACGCAATATAACATTCACAAATGTACCACGAGACATTACATTATGACTCAATGCTTTTGATGGCTGGGAAGCGAATTTCCACGTAAGGAATGGAATGTTCCTTTGACTGGAAGAGCAGCCGTAAGCAACGCGTGGGACGCACGCATTTCGTCACAACGATGATTAAGTGCTTAAAATATGTAATTTCTAGAATTATCCTTGCTATGATGTTTTACTTAGAAGTCTCGTAAGTGTGACATATCTAATAACATTTCTGCACTGGACAAACTTCAACTTTGAGCCGGAACCATGCGGTTTCAGCAATATTTCTAATTGCTTTCTTACGCATTTTTTCATCAGTTCGGCTCATGGAAAGAATGGACAAGAAAATACGGCACGCACCGACACTAATAAAATAGTGGAAAGTGATCATTATCAGGAGAGAACATAAATGGCGAATAGAAGAATGTTCTCAACCCTCATCGGACAATGATACGTTGATGCATCGCAGTCTGTGTAAGAATGTCGCGTTTTCATCCAAGAACAAAGTATTCGTTGGTGGATGATCCCTACACTCTGTCTAGAGCAAATCGAGCGTGTTTTCAGGAACCTTGACAGGTTGAAAATTTGTGCACGTTCATTGAGTAGATTGAGAACGCGCCAATTGTAGGAATAATTCGCCAGACGGTCGAATCAGAATCAAAAAACAGGATCAGAAGAGCGCAAAATATGCAGACAATCACATTAGAGTAGCGGAACGAGGAAAGAATGAAAAGCTTTCTCGAGCGTGAAACAATAATGGCCACAACCTGAAAGCTTTCCAGCAATCGTTTTCAGCCAGCGAAATCCGGTGATAGAAAGCTTACATCGTGGCTTGGAAACTCGGAACAGTAACGAGAAGGAGGGGTAGAAATGACAGGAAAGAAAATTTAAAAAAAAAGTACTAAAAAGAAGAAACTAGAAGAGAATGAAGAAAATAAAGCAACAAACGGTTGTTTCAGTGCGATTCGAGATAGCTAGAGGGTGAATAGCATTGTAAATACTTCTCCCCTCTCCTCCGGATCTCAGTCCGTTTTCACTATCGTTTCGTGACCTCCTCACCCCTCTCAGAGAGAGAGAGAGAGCAAGCACCCTTTCCCCTCCCCACTTTGAGGAGGAGAAAGCTCAAGATTAGCATAGAGATAGCGAAACTACGCAATACTTTGAGGGATTCTGAAGGCAACCATTGCTAATCGTTGAGATACGGATGAAGGATTGTGTGAGATGAATAAACTCATGTTTCAACAATGAACAATGCTATACATGAAATTATTCAACCTATCTGTGAAAGTCAGAGATCACGGAAAATGAGGAGGGCGCTATTCGTATCTTTATCGAGCGTGAAACGCCCTGAGAAGAGAAAGTACGGTTAGCAGGCAGAGAAGGACGAGAGATCACGCTGATTGAAGAGAGTTCTCGTCTCTCACTTTCACCTGCTCTCTCTCCAGTCAGAGACGGCGTGAGAGCGGGGCAATCGAGGAGAGCGCGCGACCGGTTCGGTCGAAAGGATGCGTAATCCGAGCGAACTTGAGGACTGCGATGGGCGAGAGATCGTTCGAAATGGAGAGACGAGCAGACAGTTAGAGACAGGTGAGAGACAGGGTGGAAACGAGAGAGTCCAGACACGATTGGCAAAAAAAGCGTGGCACTGGATCGGGTGAGTGAATGATGGTGGAAAATGAGGGGAGGGGCGAGAGAGTGGGCAAAATCGAGAGAGTGCTGAGTGTCGTAATGGAAAAAGCGACTGGAATCGTGTGATGTGATGATGGGGCTGTTTTGGTCGGGAGCGCGAGAGGGATCGTAGAGGCGATTAACTTTATTTTCCACGGCACTTAATATTTTGGTCTGCTGATTGACTTACTTCGTGCTAAAAACATCAACTGGGAGTGAAAATTCAGGGATTCAGTGACTCAACAAAATACGATGCCTTCTAAAGCGCTTGCAAAGAATAGCTGTGAACTCGAGATTAGGATTGACAGACCGAAGACTAGATACGTCTCTTCAATTCGGCTGGTCTCTCGAAACTTTAATCGGTATGAGGAATGAAGAGACGGATTCTTCATTCTGATAGCCCTAATTTACCCTCATTTCCTCATCGTTCAACTATATTAGATTGCCAAGAATTGTATACTACTTTTGGCTGTTGTTTGGGAACGACAAAACATAAATAAGAAGATCATCCTTGGCGATTAACTTTGTTTTGACCTAGCGCGGTATTTTGCTAACCGAGAAGCAGGGTAAGCAAAACATTTGCACTAAAAGACAGGCAGTTCCGTTTTCAAAAGAAAGTGTATTCGTCCGGAAATAAGGAAGTGGAATGATCTACGAATCTCGAATCATGGATCTATCTTGAACTCAAAAGCATCTAGCAGCATGAATCGACAACACAGGGATCGAGATAGTTTCTCCAGAAAAAAATCTCTCGATTGCTCAAGAATGGCAGAAATGGCCGAGCAACAGTGGATTTTGAAACAGTACTACTCTTCATCCGGCCTAAAAGTGTCATGAAAGAGACCTCTCAAACTGATAAGCGACACCGATAGCAACGACTATTTCGCACTGTAAATAGACTACGCAATCGGGAGAAACACTGTCTGTTTCTCTTCAATGACTATACTCTCTCACTCTGTCTGACCTCATTCCGCACACTCTCTCATCAGTCAGACAAATGAAGATACCATGCAGAATGAAGAGATGAACTCGTCAGACAGACTACAAATTACACGGCCCAGAAAGGCGACACATTGATACAGACGCGGCGTGATTGCACAACAATAACAATAACACGGCTCCCTAATCACATTTTGTTTTCGAAAATCGGCACGACATCAAAATTCTTAGCACGCACTCGGCACACAAAAGGAGGAATTCTTTCAAGGAATTTTCTTTTTATCGTCTAACTTTCTCCATTTCGCATGCTCTCTCACTTCGTCTGACTCACGTTTATGGACTATTATCGGACTCATGATCTGCACGAATGAAGCTAATAAGAATTGAGAGTATGCGAAAGGAATGTTGTAACAATTATAAAATCTATGCTCTTGTCTTTCTAACAAATTAATTGTCAAAAGTGACGAACCGCGTATAATGGACGAATTTCCTGGGGTAATAATCATCTCCATTTCCCATATCCTCTCGATGTGTCTCACTGCAAAGATAGATCATTTTGAGAAGGTAATTGGAAGCTTGTTAGATAATGGAAACATAGATTTAATTGCATGTATTCATCATCACGTTTCCATAGAAACAATATCCCGCATTTCTAACTATTGTTATCATGCGTTTCAAATGCTCAGCAAACTCAATGTGCTGGTTAGCGGGCCATTGATTGTCTGGGAGAGAGGAAGGGGAGAGTAGAGCAGGGTATCACTAGCCTCCTCCTAGCATCTTCCTCCCTCCTCCCTCCACTCAGTTCGTCAAATTTCAATTACGTGTGGAATGGGAAATATTCTCACGATATAATAGTTGCTTGCCTCTTTCCATCTTTTCTCCCACTTTGGGCGCAAGCTTTTGATTGCTGTAGCCCTCACGGGATATTAGCATGCAATCTGAGAGATGGAATTCAGAATGGGAAAATTGAAATTAATGAACTGAGGGATCTGAAAAAATCATTCAATGGAGAGAAACGGTGCAGACAGAAATCGGAAAGTGAAAAGTAGGAATGGAAAAAAAAACAAATCAACAACGGTCCAGATTTATGGAATCATTGATTCGCATAATCAGCCAGAATTTTTGCGCCGAAAAAAGGGGCAAATAAGAACGGAAAAGCAATCAATCGCCTCTTGTGTTTAGTTGCCTATCGTTGTTACATCGCCAGAAAGCGAAAATGGAGAGCGGCAGGGGAAGTATACTGTTATCGATAAATTGGACACCTGCTTCGATGCTCTCCTCATTTCGCATGCTCTCTCGTCTCTCTGACTGCAGAGAGAGCGGAAGGTATGGAGAGAGCGCCTCCAACAGGAAGAAAAGAGAAAGTCGTCACTTCCTCACCAGATGAGGTGCGAACTCTCTTCACTGCGTGTGCTCTCTCGTCGGTCAGAGAAGGCGAGAGAGTGTGCGGAATAGAGAGAGAGAGTGAGATCGATGGCAGTGCCGGAAGTATCACTCTCTTCGTTTCGCGTGCTCTCTCGCATTTTGTCTGATCTACGAGAGAGCATGAATAGTGAAGAGAGTCGACACGCTCAGGTAGGTCGGGAATGTGGTACATCTATCGACCGGCTAAGGAAGAGCCGTAAAATACATTTACTTTCGCCGCGATAATATCGTACAAGCTACTTTGCGACTGATAATGCACTAAAAATTGAGTATGTTCTCTCGCATTTTATTCCAGACTGCTCAAATGTCAATAATTCTGGCACTAAAATGTACGCGATTCATCATTCCTTCTATTGTAATACTATGTTAGCGTGTGCCAGTCGCTTAATTGGATTGTAAGGAAGAAGAACGGAGTAAAATGGGAGGAAGAAAGAGGAAATTGCCCACTTATTGCTAGGAGCTACCCTCTTTTTGGAAACTACCTACTTTCCCTCTCGTTCCACTCGTTAATAAACTCGCTAGAACGTACAATTTCGTCGTATTCACTATCATTATTTATCAGGCAATAATTCTTTCGATATGTCAATAATTTCTACTCAGCTTTGGAATGTCAGTGGAATGATATAAAGGGGGTAGGTCAAGAGGAGCGGTTAGTACAATCAATCAATAATTCGAATGTTCACAATGAGTAGCCTAGTTCAGGAAGGGCCATTCAATAATTGGTTGAAATAAAATTCAAAATTGGGCAGGGGGTGTACATTAATTAAAGAGGCATACAATCACTTCGGTAGGTCAGCGAGTCAGTACTGTTACTTGTATCCCAGGGCGGAGAGGACGTTGCCAACAAGGATTAGAGAGCCAGTGACCAGGACGTCTTCCTGGAAAGGGATCAGGTTTAGATGATGGTGATTGATAATTCGACAGTTACAGAATGCCTACTGTTTTGGAAAAGAATGAGACTAATAGTAAATAAAACAGTGATAGAATCATATTTCAGATCCTATTCGAAGAAAAAAAATTGATTCGGTACTCTATTCCCGTCGCAAACGGAATAAAGTCCGTGGATAAAACGGCGAAGATGGTAAAAGATCAAAGATCAAACCTCTTCCTGCCCTCCTTCCTGCAGCTCGTGCAGCGCTTCCGACATGCAGTCGAAGCGACGTACGCGAGAAGCGTCCTGCGAAGAATTAATTCACAAATAGTATTTTTAGTGATGATTGCAAGTCATCGATAAGCATTACTTTAAACTACATGTGTTGTTTCAGGTCCGCATGTAATCACAATTCACCAGGTACTCGAAACACAAATGTTTTGAAAAAGGAGTGGAATTTTTTAAATCTCACAATTCGTGTCCGAGAACATACATCACAAGACCGACAATCACTAATCAGTTAAGACCATTTGAATAAAACAAACACCAATAGTAAATACGTACCATATCCGGTCGCAGCCGGCGCCACGCAGCCTCGCACTCCATCGACTGCCTGTATTTTTTAAAATGATTAAAAATCAAAGATCAAGTTTCACAGATCTCTTTTTAAAGTTATTAGATCCTTAACTTTTTGACTAATGCGTTAATTTGTTGTTGAAACGAACTCACAAGCTGTCAGCTCACACTGAAACCTCAACCTATCTAATAAATATGCGGGATTGATGAAACACATAGTTGATCACCGAAATTGCCTTTTTTCCAACATAAAGGTAAAGGTAAAGGTCACCCCGTACTCTAGGCACACGAAGTCCTGCGGGAGCCCACTGCTAGGCCAGTGACTATTTTATAAGGCCAATTCAGTCCGTAGGACCCAATCTATTCTTCGGACCTACTTTACCGCGTGATCTTGTCACTCCCAATTTCCCTTTCGGGCGCCTTGGTGGGGCGGAGAGCGGTGTCACGGCCGGGAATCGAACCCGAATGGAATCTTTTCCAACATGTTTTCCTCAAAACCATGTGAAGGCAACAACAAGCCGCTCACAAGTCAAAGCGGTTAGTCAAAGCGACGTTCGTCCATGGTAAGAACATGGACCCGAAAAGATCAAAGATCATTCTGAGACCACCCACTTGGTCTGCTCGTCGGGTGGTCGGAAGAAGTTGGCGGCGTCGGAGGAGGGCGGCGTGCGGAGTGAGGCGATTGGCGGGCATAGGAGCACACGGGAGAGAGGCAGGGGCTGGGAAGGAATAGGTCGTTAAATATTGAATCGATTCTGTAAGAAAGAGAGAGATCATGACTGGAGAGCTGTTCAACGCTTAGAAGTATCCGTGAAACGCGAAAGTTGCTTGAGTCCGCCGATTTCGACACACATTTTCACACCATTGAAACTCTTGCGAGCATTGATATTTTTAACGTAGCGATATATGATTTTTTTATACTTTTACAAATAAAATAATAAATTAAAAAGCGCACCTTCAAACTCTCCATGAGTGTCTCCGGTCGACGGTCGCCCGTGCAATGGAAGATGAGGACGATCGAGCGATTCCCTCCTTCCTGAGAATGAAAAATCAATAACTGCTCACTGTATCCATACATCCCCAAAGCGAAAACCGATAATTTCACGCCTTACTATATATTGTCATAAAATTAAAAAAAAAAACAAGAAACAAGCAAATTCGGAGCGGTGAGATCTATGTTTCACGTCTGCTACTAAGGTTTCCTGGATCCGCATACTCTGATAATTTCTTCACCTATCCTCTATCGTTCCCATCAAGCGATGGGCCTTCGACCGCACTCCCCTTCTTCCAATCAATTATCCCCTACCGTACCCTCTTCTGGTCGCTGTTCTCATCGTTGGCGCCGCTCAGACTGGACGCCGTCCGGAACCACTCGACGCAACTCTGGAAGGGAGGATTGATCTTTGATCTTTGTCAAAAATGCCTTTGGTGCTGTTTGTGAATTTTTCGATCGACAAGGAGATTGAGTGTTTCAGGCACTGTAGAAATGGATGATGGGATGGATTGCTCCGATACTGAGTGCGTAAATAAGAAATAGTATATTCATTTATTTTTAAATTCTACTCCCCCTCCCATTCAATCGATACTCCTACCGTACCTGCATACTCTTCACGGTGTGAGCGCCGTCGAGAAAGAACCGACGCGCGCCGCGCTCCAGAATCTGCACATCAGAGCGAATTTATTGATTTTTTGGCTATCGATTAGTGGATACCGTACTCGCTCCCCACCGTACACCTCTTTAGAGCCTCAATACCGTATCCAATAATCGATAACTACCGTATACCTGGCTTCTGCCCGGCCAATGGCAGCGGCCAATCGCTTCCGCCCACTGTGGTGGCACGGTGAATGGGGCTCCCGGGAACCACGGCGTCTGCAAAGATCAAAGATCAGAGATCAAATGGTAAGAATAAAAATAAGAGCCCCAGTATTAGCTTGGATAAGTTTTTCATTCTTCAGATTAATACGAAGAGAAATTGCTGATCAACAACTGCACAAGAATCGCTCATCCCACCAAATATCTCATCCAATTCTGTCTCCAATCAATAAGTTCCTCACTTTCTCATCTCTCCACAACTGTCTCTCCACCTCCGGTCGCTCCTTCCGAAGCCACGCACGCGTCAGTTGCAGCGCCAACGCGAGATTCATCTTCTGGTGTTCACCTGGCAATATTAAAGATATTAGAGATCAAAGATCAAAACGAGGGAGAGATCAAAGTACACATCAGTTACCATTACAATTTGGATGCATTCATGTTTTTTTCTCTCATGAATGAGATCCTCGAAGCTGACATCGAAAAGCATTCAATGGTATCGTGAAACAGAGATGTTGCTGTTGCAAAATTCCAAATTTCTCGTTTTTCTCGACAGAACCCAATACCAAGTTTAACAAAAGATCAAGTTCCACCCACCATCGATGCCCACCCTCGGCGCTCCTCCAGGGAACGCGTACGCGGACAGAGGCGGAGCGGTCGAGAGGGAGGCCACCTGGAGAGAGATCAAAGATCAGATATCCTATTGAAACATTATCATTATTAATATCAAACAAAGAGGGGAATTTCTTTTTCAAATTGCTAATACTCCCACCAAATCGACAGACAATCTTCGCTGTTTCAATCATCAAGCTTTTGCAACACTCGTGAAACTCAAAAGTTGCTTGTGCAATTCTCGTTCGATTTGCTTCCCACAAACATCACAAAGATTGAAGAGAAAATTGCAAACTGCAAAAGTTCAAAGCCCAAACTACAAACTCCGCACCTTCCTCTCCCTGGCCCTCTCGTCAATCTTGGCGGCAGATTCGGGCGTTTGGTCGGCGGACACGAGGGCGGTGGCGCCGCGCTTGAAGATTCCCGCCTGGGGGAAAGATCAAAGATCAAAGGTCAAACCACACAGAGATTATGAATCATAATTGAATCATATAATTTATGATTCAGAAGACCAGAACACATATTTTATCCTGATAGAATCAGTTTCATAATTTTCCTAAAAATTTGACCAGTCAATGCAGTGTAGCGTTCATAGGATAAAACATCAAACACTAAAGATCAAAGATCAAAGATCGAACCTTATTCCACGCGATCTCCTCCAGACTGCTTCCCAACAGTGCGACGTGGTCGTAGTCGAGCGTCGTGATGCCGCACGCGATCGGCGATCTGATTAGAGAGATCAAAGATCAAGGATTTACAAAATAATTATTTTCTATCACCATCGAAAGTCTATCGGAGACACCCCATTTTATCGGATTTTATATCACTTGTGAAACACAACTTTTCCATGAAATCATTCTTCGAGCCACGTTATGAAACTTGAATTGTGGCGTGCTTTTACAAATTTACAAACGCATCTGGTGCATCTGGTGAGTATTATTTTTTCGTATTATTTTCTCTGTTTTTCGTGCAATGCGTTTATCTAATTATTGTTCACATAATGCTCAAAGCGTGGCATGCATAGATCCTTTTGAGGGGAGAGGGGGGGTAGAGAGAGTCTCTTCCTACCGTATGACATTCGTGCAGTCGTACTCGCCGCCGATGCCCACCTCGACGACGGCCACGTCCACCTGAGAGGAAGGAGGGAGTAGAGATCAAAGATCATGATTCTACCTATGATTGTCATGTCATTATGATTGCTTCTCCACGAAACACTAATACGCTGCGGACCGCCCTCTCTTCATTTGATTGGGAGCATCATGGATTTATTTTTTTCAGTTACGCTCAATCTAAATAATAATCGTGGTACAGCTAACGCCGATAGATTGTACAATTAGAGTTCAACCGCATGACCACAATGATGTGATTTTTTTTCTACAAATACAAAATTGTCGACATCAGCAAATATGCAAAAGGGGCATGGGAAGACCCCAATCCATTTTTACTACAATCCAAAAAAACAGCAAAAGGTATTTGCCGCCAGCAGGGGTCGAACCTGCGACCTTGGGCTTATTAGACCCACGCTCTAACCGACTGAGCTATGGCGGCCGATGGAAATAGTGCGTGCGCTAGATACTATGCGGAGAGGGAGAAAGTAGGGTGTGCACCTCCCTCTCGCCTTCCTTCTCTTCTCCCACTCTCCCGAGTGCCGCTGATTGCGTCATCTCACTAACATTCCCCCGTCTCCCTCGGTTCTCCGACTCACCCAATTCAATATAATCTCTCGCCTCTCCCTTGCTCACCCCATATGTTCTCGCCGAGCGAAAGAGAACAGTTAACAGCAGGACGTAAATAACGCTTTTAAGTCTTTGGCCGAACCACAAACTCGCCATATCGCCTTCGGGAAACGTCGCCCAGCCTCACGCAATGCAAAATTTCAAAAGAAATGTCATTTTAGTATTCGTCGCACACACACACCAACCTTCTCTCGTAGGAAGCACTCGAAGGCGAGGACGGTGAGGAACTTGAAGTAGGCCGGCATCGGAGGAATATTCGGGTCCGAGGGAGGGATCTGAGGGGAAGCTATCGTAATCATTGATTTCTTTTTTTCTAAACCTGATAACAATCGTAGTGTAAAGGTAAGGTAAAAGTAAAGGTGCATCCACGTCAAGCGATTTTACAGTCGCTAGACAATGCTAGGTGGGACCTAGGCGCTAGGTGACAAGGGGCCAGTAAGGCCAGCTGTTAGGTGATGATGAACAATGTGACCTAGCTTACCATCGTCCTACCGTACCCATCCCTGTGCTACCGTACCTTCTCCAACCGGTCGTGCGCGGCGAAAAGGGCGTCCGCGAACCGCTCCTCGCTCAGCGGCACGCCGTCGATGCGGATGCGCTCGCGCACGTGCACCATGTGCGGTGAGCTGAATGGTAATCGTCACACGCAATGCAAATTTCGACAAGCCTTCTATTTGGTAATCCTCGGCACACCACCACCACGCTCACCTGAAGAAGCCGGTCCGCAGGCCGGCTGCACGCAGCATCGCCTCGGTGTAGGCGCACGTCGAGCCCTTGCCCTTCGTGCCGGTGACGTGGATGGCGCGCAACGCGTCCAGGTCCGCAACCTGCGGAGGTCGACGTTTACTACCTGTTGCACACGCAATGCAAATTTCGACAGGCGACGTTTCCCAGCCATACAACACCACTCGCACCGTAATCCCCAGCCGCTCGAGGCACGACACCGTCTCGGGCACGTTCAGCAGCTGCATCTGATCGCGTCGCGCGTCCGCTGGAAGGTACTATGATGGCTATTCGCCGCCTTGCCACACCACAGTCAAAAATCGACAAAAATGGGTAAAGTAGTAATCGTCGTCCCCACCACACCACGCACCTTTCAGCTTTTGGATCGTGGCCGAGTTTGACTGCAGCATGTTCAGTTTGTGCACTGCCTCCTGGAATCATTTAAATAATTTAAAATATTAAAACACTGTTTTAAAAGATTGTATACCAAGTATATTTCAAAAACAAAATGCGGCAAAAGAAATTCCGACCAACCGGATTCGAACCAGTGACCTAAGGATCTACAGTCCTCCGCTCTACCAACTGAGCTATGGTCGGTGACGAGCAACACTCTCGAGGAATGGCAGATAGCAACTGCTTCTCATGTCGCTAACAATAAGTCGTCCGTAGTTCACACAAAAGAAAAACGAGCCGATTTTCAAATCAGTATTCGTCGTCCTGCCTACACCACCTCATATCTGGTCGAGGACGACGTCGGCTTCGACGAGCACGGCGTCGAAGGAGGCAGCGTTGAGAAGCATACTGTGCCTGAACGGAGGGAAGAATCTATGAAACTGAGCAAGTTGAATTCGGGTTTCAGCTCTATTACATTCCCAGCGATATATAAGTCAAAGTAATTATAGGAAAACATCGCCCTGCCTCACGCAATGAAAATTTCGACAAGATCCCTAATTTTAGTAATCGCCCCCCCCCCCCACCTCACCCCGGGGCACGCTCATCGCCGTCGACATCTGCAGTAAATCCTCCTGCCGGCTGCAGCTCAGCAGCAGTCGCTGCAAAATTGATTTTCAAATACAATATAAAATCTGAAACACATTCCCATCTGAATGTGAAGCCAATTAGTTGAAGACTACTTCATGCGAACATTTAAAGGCTTGAACAATAGGGAGTATTGGAATCAAATCGACTTGAATTGAACGGAAAACAGTGGCCGGTACACAGTGATAGAGGGAAACAGCGATTGCGCGTCGCGTTAGCACCACCGAAAAATAATCCCCCACCATTTCTGACACTAACACCCCGGCACGCCGATTCCGAACTTTGGACGATCTCTCAATTTCAGGAGATCTCTCGTCAAACGGAATAGTCATTTCCATTCATCAGAGCACTTCTGATAATTTTGAGTGCTAAACGAGACAAACGAAACGATAATGTTCTATCTCTCGTGTTCACTTTATCATCATGCGTTCATTCAACCCCCATCACCCCTCTCTTTCTCTACCAATCGAGTCCGTTCTTTGAGCGGAGCACCATTGATAAAGATAGCGGTACGGGCGCGCGACACATCTCATTCAATACTCCAAATCCCATCCGGGATACCTCATCAGTTACCGTCCCCAACCCGATTACAATACCCTACCGTAATCCACTTACGAGGATCGGTCGGAGGTGTCGTGCGGGTCGTGCCATTGCTTGCTGCAGGGGGTCTCGGGGACGTGCTGGGGATCGGGAGGGACGGGCCGGAGCCGCTGGGGCACCTTAGAGGTACGGTATCTTGCTGGTTAGATTACGGTAACTACAGTATTACTGATCTACTCGAGAGTTAGACAAGCACGACTATCAAGAAATGAGCTCATTGTCAGGTCAGAAAGAGCGAGAGACTGGGCTTAATTGAGAGAGTAAGTGTGAGTGAGATCGTGGGCACACATGCACTTTCCTTATCAGTAGTGGGGAAGTCAAGGTCAGGGTCACGGCCGAGCAAATCAATAAATCAATCATCACATACAGTATCCATCACCGAACAACGAATTGAAAACCATCTGCATACCGCATTTTGATCTTTACAAGATTTATCCAATCTCTTCAAATCTCATATGATGCAAAAACAACTGGAAAACTACTGTAACAATCGAGGAGAAAGCTCGAGATTTACAACCTTAGGAAGAACTCTGAGGATTCATGAAACCGTTTGTTAGCACATACTCTATTATAATCTGTGAGTCAATAATCAATAATCTGGAATGGCTAGCCGCGACGCTTGGCTGATGCGTCGCGGTCGATCAATAATCCGCTTCATGCGGATGGGGAGCATTGGGCAGCTTCGCCTGCGTCACGTACGAGAGATACCTGCAAAAAACAGGTGATTCATAGACTTTTTGCATTAGACGACGTTTCGGAAACGTCGTCTGCACACCACACCACCACACACACTCACGAGTTCCAGAAGAGCGCAATAAACTGCACGAAGACGACGCGCATCTGGAGCGGCACGAGGTAGAAGTTGAAGAGATTGGCCACCGGCCAAACCTGCAGAAATGATCAATAATTCTACTTACCGTATATCTACCGTACCTTCCCCACCGCTAATGTTTATTGCTAATCGATTTTTCATCACAGAAAAACAATAATCGAATACCGTACTCTGCCCCACAATAATCGGGAATCGCCAACTGATTAATACTAATAAATTCTACCGTACCTTGATGCTCGTGGACCAGATGCCGAACCAGTCGCGCTTACACTGCGCCACTGCGTCCCACGGCGAGTAGCCTGCAACACGAGATTTAGTCAACTTTTTGCACTAGGCGACCTTTCGGAAATGTCGCCGTCTACAGTACACCGCACACACCACTTACCCTCGAGCACGCGCAGACACACCAGGATGAAGGCGTTGAAGCCGGGCGCGAAGAATACCTGCAAGGGCACGGTAATTAATAGCCCAACCCGGATACCGTAATCTATTTTCGAAAGCAAATTTTTTTTCAGACAAAAGAAACAAAAGAGTATGCAAATTGAAGAGACAACTTCGTCTCGTTTCGTCCCTCCTCTCTTCATTGATCCCCTTTTCATCCACACTCGGCGGCTGAGTCTGCGCCCGCTCGCACAGTACGGTATTTGTTTACTTTGACCTATCGAATACTGACTTATCGTGCCCGCAACAGTACCGTAGTCATTAATCGATACTCTATCAATACCGTAATCCCCAATCGATGGACACCGTACTCCTTCCAGAATGGCTAACATCGAAGACATCGCCAAGCAGTGCGCACAGAAGAACAAGCAAGTCAAAAAGAAGGTATACTGTAGGCCTCTCTGACTCTCTCCATTTCACCTGCTCTCTCGTTCTTTCTAAATGGCAAGAGATAATCGATAATGGAGAGATGTTAAATTGAATTCAGTTTGCGATCGACCATTAACCAATAATCGATATTGCAGAAAGACTACGATGACTACGAGTTGTCGCTGGGCTCGGACAAGGACGACGAGGTTTGTGTCTGATCCGACGTTTCGGAAACGTCGCTCGCACCACACCACGAAAAAAAGTTACCGTACTTGCAGAAGAAGGGCAGCAAGGACGGCAGCAAGGACGGCAGCAAGGAGAAGGGCGGCGCCGAGCCAAAGACGGACAAGAAGGGCAAGAAAACATCGGAGGTACGGTAGGGTGGGGGTACGGTAGCCACACTCCATCGTAACACGGACTGATTGTGAGGACTACGGTAGCCTCACCATGCAAAATCAAATTAACACAGCGCATTGGAAGATCAGCATTCGCATTCATTCCCATTTCTGTTAGTCGTCGCGAGCGGTTCCCTCTCCATTCTCTCTGATGGAGAGTGGTTTCTTCTAATTCCCCTCATCTCTGCCAACGACTCAACAAGATCGGAATCCCCATCCAAGCCGGACTGGTCGCCGTGTGATGGGTATGACCGCCTAAGATGTTTGGTCCCTCAGAACCCAGGCTCGTATCTCTCGCTCTAAGATGGATTTTCGAGTTTGGAGGACTCGAGCACACAGAAGACTCCAGCACACGCCAGGCTCCGTTTTCGACCTACAGTGGGACTCAATCTGCGTGCAACTCCCTCAACAGTCCTATCGGGAAGCAAGGGATCAGGATCTTTCTCCAGCCATTACGACTGTGACAAGGAAAGAAGACCAATCCACTGGCCCGAGACCCCTCGAAATAACTATCTTGAAAGAAGAACGGCCTTCTGATACCACATCTTGATCAGCGCAATTTTGCGACTACTGATAAATTCTGTATTCTGTATTGGAAGAGGATTGAAGTAATATGGTATTATTATAGGAGAACTGTTGTTAGCAGATCGCAAACTGATAAATTCGGTTAGAGTACGGTACCCACACCACCAATCGACAACTGATCTTCTTGCAGAGTCAGGACAAGGACGAGGAGAAGAAGGAGGGAGGGGGAGGCGAAGAGGGCGAGGGAGAGGCCAAGAAATCGGCAAAGGTGCGGTGGTGTGGCACTTTCTGTCCAAATTTGCACTGCGTGAGCTCGGGCGACATTTCTCACTACACCACATTTCAGGGAGGCACAAAGACACGCAAGTCACTGTCGGCCGAGAAGACGCAGCAGCCGACGACGAACACTGTGGTAAGAAACGTCGCCATACTACACGCAATGCAAAATTTGACAGGAATGCTCGATTTAGTAAACGTCGCCTTTGCAGGTTACGCAGGGCACGCAGCAGCCGTCCGAGTCGGCCGGCGCGGCGCCCGCGAGTGGCAGCAAGCTGCCCCCTCCTCCGCCCACGCTCGCCCCCCTGTCCAAGCCATGCGTCCCGGTACGGTAGTAGAGGGATACGGTAGCGAGGGGAGTACTGTAGCTTCCACTGAGTGTGATCAAAGATCAGGGGGGGGGGGTGCAGATGAAGTACTGTACTTCTCAGATCAATGATCACGCATGCTGATTCACTGTGTCAACAAATCACCCGTAAGATCAAAGATCACGCCCTTTCAGCCCTCGACCGACAGCGCGGCAGCTGGCGGGGCTGCTGCCGCTGCCGCAGCTGCTGCACCGGCGAAGAAAGCTGCACCTCCGCGTACGTTTCCGAGATATGGCTGCCAGGGAGAAGAATGCGTCTCTATTTTTCGTATTCTCATCGGACAGAAATATGAGAAAATGCACGCAATAAAGAGACAAATTCTTCGTCATGACAGTGTTGCTATCAACACGAAGCCCAGAATCAGCATGGCAAGTAGCTGCGACTGATTTTGATCTTTCCAAACCGCCTAGTCCGCCCTTGCGAATGCCAAACCACCTTTACCTTTTAACTTAACAATACTGGTGCGAGAAAAAGTAAATGTCACCCACAGTTTTCAAAGCGTTTATAATTCATAATTAAAGTAAAAATATAAACAATGATTCAGCGCCTCCGAAGAAGAGTGGCGGCTGCTGTACCCTTCAGTAGGAGAGGAGAGACGAAGAAGGCCGACCGAACGAAGAAGCTCCGCCCCCTTCCTTCACTAGCCCCCCTCCACCCTCCTCCAACACTTGCTAACCCGCCTTACTTTCGGTTTCAATCCCTGGTTCACTAGTCGTCGATTCACGCTTGACCCCGCGAGCGACTAATGAAAATTCATTCTGTTGTGCGCACGCTTTTGTAACACACTTGAGTGGAATGAAAACAATACAATTCATAGTCTTTTTTTTTAGAAAAATACACTCGCTTGAAACACCGATCTACCATTATCACTGATCGATCAATAACTACCGAATCTGACCTTCGATTAGCCATCAATCAATAACCACCATGATTTTCTATACAGTACCCATCAATAACTATAGTATCTGATCTTATTGTTAGGCGAGCCATCAATCGAGAACTACAGCTCCTTTGACGAGCCATCGATCAATAACCATCATTCCGATACCGCACCCATCAATCTAACTACCGTGCCTGGTCTTTGGCGAGTCACCAATCCCATGAGTTCCGATACCGTAAACATCAATCGATAGTAACTAATACCTACCGTACCTGATCGACGGCGAGTCTCTTGAGCGGCACCAACTTGGCCGGTCCACTGCGGATCTTCTCCAGCACGAAGAACCATCGATTGAGAACCGGCGCCTGGGGGAAAATAGAAATTACCGTAATCCTAGATCACCGTAACCAAATGAATGTTATGTTTCACGTCTACACTTGATTGCATCCAAAAACTCCTCAACAGATATGCCATTATCATGAAACCCCGTAGAACTAGGTCAAGTACACCGAAAATGTAGCCGAAATTGTTACTCCCACTAATCGATACTCGCTTATTTCCATGCGAACTACTATTTTTTTACAAGTGGTGTGGTGCGTGGTGTAATTTCCGAAAAGTCGCACAATGCAAAAATGTGCCAATTTACTCACTATAATGCCTCCGGCGAGGACGACGAATCGCGCGGTGCGCACCGCATCGTACTCCCGGAGCGTCCGCTTCTCGATCGCAAACTGCGCGATGACGTCACCCGTGCCCGATATCGTGCCTGTGGATACGGTAGTTTATTGGGAGTACGGTAACTTGAGCTCTGTTAAAACCGCGAAAGAGCACACAATTGACCATTTCTAAGGCATTCTTCATGATGAATACCGTATTCCAAGAACATTGATGATACCGTAACAAGGACCCAGCAATCGATACTACCGTACCCACGTACCCGAAGTGATCATCTGTGTGAGAAGCGGGCGGGCCGCCATGCACCGCTGATACCACCCGATCATGTCTGTAAATTGGATACCGTAATCCCGAATTCGCTGATTATGAGTCGGACAAAAAGCAAGTATAGAAACGTTATCGACGTTATGCCGTAGAAACAGATTGCTGCTAATAGTGAATATTGCTTTATTCAGTCTATTTTGACAATAACCATGGAGTGATCATTCACGTGAAAGAGCTGTCCTTATTAAGCGAATTTGAAATATTGTTGATGATGGCATACAAAGGCTAGTAGTATTGCATATTTACGGCAAGGCACACGAATAATTGACAACTATATTATTATACACTCTAACAAACACAAAACTATGTATAAAACTTTGATGCATAGTACAGATATGATAGTTCCATTCAGCAATAGTTGGCTGGGATTGCCGCCTAGAGATCAAAGATCAAAGTAGGCGGGATCAGAAGAGATCCTTGAGGTCATCGTGCAGCAGATCGGTAGGAGATTGCAGCAAGGGGGCGGGGCTTGCAGCAGCAGCAGCAAAGAGAGAAGGAGAGGGAGAGTCGCTCGAGGACGAGAGATCCACCAGCACTGCAATGTAATTTTTGTATAACTTGAAATGATAAACGACTTATTACTTCCAGAAAACATTGCCTCATAATGAACCGGTGAAACGTGAATTCAACGGGTCCAATACTGTACACTCCCCCTGGGTTGCACAAAAAATTCATAGACATGAAGAGGAATTTCATCGAAATGTTCAGTCAATATTTGGAGTCAACCCAACTACGAAAAGGGGAAACGCACGGGATGCCTACTCATCCGTACTATTTCTAATTCTCACAAATCCAATAAGATAATTACTCAAATCTCGTTCCTATAAGTGAAATCGACTCACCATTCTCAACATCAACGGTCTTCTCCTCTTTCTTCTCAGAGATGGAATCCTTCCTCTCATCGACACTTCCATTGACGACGGGCAACGGATCGACGGGCTTCTGAACTTCAGCTAATTGTAAAATCACAAACAAGGTAGACCTCCCAAAGTACAAAACCTAATGGAACTTTCCGGTTTCATCGCTAGCTCATAAACGTAATTTAATTGCCACAAACCATCGCCTTCTTCCTCATCATCTCCGCGAGCAGGCGTTCACGCGTGTCATCCGGACGGCGAGGAGCCGCGTCCGCGTCGTCCACCATCTGATAGTGTGTGTGATGTGATGTGATAAACGTCGCCCTCCGCACATGCAATGCGAATTTGGACAGGATCGCTGTTTTTAGTAATCGTCGCTCTTGACACACCACCCTCACCTGCTCTGCCCTCCATTGTTCCTCTGCCTCTCGCCGCTTCTTCCTTGCTTCCTTCCTGCTCTCCACGGGCTCGGGACGCGCGCGCGATGGACGGAACCACCACTGGAAACACATTAAATTTTTAATTATATTCAATAAATAATTGAAAAAATAACATCACATCACGCGGTTACGGTAACAAAAGGCACAAAGCCCGTAAGAAAGGAGAAAAGAGTGCACGTAGTTAACATGTCACCAGCCATATTTCTGTCTCACCATATCTATAGTATACTAGGATTCAGGTGTATCCGATTACAATGACTTCGAATGCGATCTGCAAGAAACAAAACGCGAGATTAAACCCGGAAGTCACCTGCTGGTAACTCAAACAAAATAAGCCCATAGATCAGATCCCACTAGTTGTCTTTGTTCGACAAAAATTTAATCCACCCCGTCAAATCGCCGTCTCACCTATTTTATGTATGAAAAGAAAGCCATACGCAAGTGCTAACACAATAATTTAGTTTGTACAAATAAATCAATAACTCACCCCTCCCTCGAACCGGGGCCGCTCGGGATACGGTAGGATGGCGAAGCGGGGGGCCGGCGCGCCCGTCGGGTCCTCGGACCACGCGGCCCAGAAGCGCCCGTCGCACGGCCCTGGAAATATTATTTTTTTATACTCGCGGATGAGGTTACGGATGAGGTACACAACTCCAGACAATCCCAGCTATCAAATCATGCTGAAGCTCCAGTGCACAAACCAAAACAAATCCTTGATACGATCATGATTAATCTTACGAGTATGCCAAGTCAGACTAGCCATTTTAAAGCAAGCAAATAAGACACCGACCAGTATGCGTAGGTGCAAGGGCTGTAGCCGCCTTCGGAGCGGATGTTGCCGTAATGGCTGAAAAGGAAGGATTGATTCATTTGAGAATCAACGGAAGTCTCAAGTATGCGATGTGTATCTATACCAAAGCTGCTCAACAATACCAGGTTACGACTTAAATTTTCGAAAAATGTTCTTATTTGCACGAGTCACCACGCTCTCAAATTTTCGGGATGAAATCGGAGCTAACTATTGGTGAAACTTTCATCTCCACCATACAAAATAATCGACACTCACTCAGATTCAGCAGATTATCGGCGACTGCTGCAGCAGCAGCAGCTGCAGCCGGCTGCACGGCAGGCTTCTGAAGGCAATCCATTATTCAATTTCAATCAGCCTTTCACTCGGTGATTCTCGGTTTTTGCATCACTTCGTACCCGTATAAATCTGCCATAAACATTGCGTAGTCGCTCTCTGAACTTCAACAATATACCACACCCACCTGCTCCTTCTTCTTCATCAGTTCTCCGAGCAAGCGCGCGCGCGTATCGTCCGCGTGAGCGCGTCGAGAAGGCGCGTCCGCCTCGGAAGCGGCAGGCGGAGCAGCAGCGTCGGGTCCGTGTACTGAAATCAAGAACTATTATCTGACTCTGTCATTTCGCAATGGTCTCTCGTCGGTCAGAAAAGCGAGAGATCATGGGCACGTAGGAGAGCCAGATCATTCCTTAATTTTTCGAAACTATTCAGAAATAAAAAATCGCTAATAGCAATTCAACCACTCACACAGGTCAAACATGTCGCTACCAGAGGCTGCAAAGGTGATCGTAGGAGAGGGCGGTGCAGCTTCTGCAGCTGCTGCAGCAGACACAACAGACGACTCGGCCTCCATAGATTCGTCGCATCCTTGCACTGAAGGAAGAGTCATAACATGAATTTCGATGGATTTCGAAGTTTTCGAAAACATTGAAACCAGACAGTTTCGTGAATCACGATCATTTCGAAAGGAACACATTTCTTACGCCCCCTCATATCTATAACCAGAAACTATAAAATTACACATAGAGAACAACAAACAACCAAAATTCGTCCTGACAATAATCAATAATTTCACTCACGAATATCGAACATATCACTGCCAGAGATGACGAAGCCGACATTGATCGATGCGAGATGCTTCTTCAGTCTCAAATAATATTAAATGACACTCGCTAATTCTCGGCATAATGAAGAATACCCCTTCTCGTGCTCACACGTGCTCTACTAACATAAGAAGACTCCACAGTATGAAAGAATATTAATAATAAATTAAATAGCTAAAAACAGACACTCACTATTCCTATAGATTGTATCTAACAGAGACTAGCGCCCCGATAACCAGAAAATTTTACGCGCACTTTTACCATATGAATCGTTTGCAGTTTATTGCCGGATCTTTCATAGCGAGTAATGCATTTGATAAATATGGACAGTACGCAGTAGTAAGGGAAATGGCAAGATAGTCATAGATCGATCAGATACCGTAATCCAATCAAAAACTACCGTAATCCAATCAATAACTACCGTAATACAATCAATATCTACCGTAATACAATCAATATCTATCGAAATCAAACCATTAACTACCATAATCAAACCATTAACTACTATAATCAAATAAATAACTACCGTAATCCCCCCATTACCGTACCTGCTATCCTCCTTCGTCTCCCGCCTGCGCTCCGCCGATTGTGCGTCAGAGTCGGTGCTGAAAATAATAAATAATATGAACAGTGATGAGCGCTCCCCACCAACTTGCGGGGGTGCACGCGAAATCGTGTACCCCCGCACGCGCCTCTCCCTACTCTTTCTAACCCGGTGGCTCTAGCACATACCCTCTCGGCAACAAGGCTGTACCCCCGCTGCGGAGGTACACACCAAAGTCGGTGGGGGTAGCTCACCACCGAATATGAAACTTTAAAAAAATATCGGATGCACCGCATTCCTATACAAATTTAAATCAAATATACTACTGTGATGGAATGCTGGAAGTTATTGAAAACTATGAGATTTCGAGTTTCACACATGACTCAAGTATGCTAAACTTTGATGAGTAACAATTAGATTTCGATGTCCTTATAACCAAATAATATGTATAATTGAAGAACCTTTGTAATTGCCGATAGCGAACAATCCAATCTCTCCATTTTCAAATCCTCTTTTTGCCGCGAATCACCTGGTCTCTTGAATGATCACCCCCTCTGTTTCACGCCTAGCCCCTCGAATCGTTCAACCGCATACTCACCTTTCCTTCTCCTCCGCGTACAACTGCGAATAGCTCATTGTATCGGCACGAATCGGCGAAACAACTGCAAAAACAGCACATCTATTCCATCAATCTTCTACCGTATCCGGGATACGGTATTCCTCCCCTTCCATCCCCCCTCACCTTTCTTCTCCTCCTTTCTCTCCTCTTCATCGTCAGAGGAGGTGAGCGAGTCGAGACGGCTGCGCGACTGGAAAAAGTATTCGAAATCATTGGTGATTATATAAATTAGTTATTTTCAGAAGATGGTTCTGTCCACTGATTCAATTGACTTATTGATATCATACTTCAAAATCCTCGATTCACCGGGCCTATATCACCATGACAAAAAAATGCGTGAAGGTTATTCTTTTTTTCGCAGTTCATATGCAATCAATGTCAAGAGGTCGAGGACCCGCTTACGCCATACATGAAAAACCGCGGTTCACCGGGTCTTTGCAATTGACACTATTCACACATGTTCAAAGTCGTGAAGAATATTATTATTTTTCCCAAACTTCGGTCACAAAAACTGTTCATGTGTCGATTACCCACTTATACCAAAACTTCAAATCCGCAAACCGCCGGGGCGCAAATTGAAACACCAGTGACCAATCTCTTCACTCTCCCTAGACCCTCACCGTGACCTCGGCCGTACGACACCAAAGATCAAAGATCATCGATCACATACCTTCTTCTTCTTCTTCATCTTCGGTCGCACTCTCATGTCGGGTCGCTCATCGCCCGTCTCGTACACTCCCCACTTCCGCTCCAGTGCCGTTGTGCGGGGCGGATTGGCCAGAAGCATCTGAGCACAGATCAAAGATCAAACATCAAAAAGTGAACGATCAATGATCAAATCAGCAAGGACGTATTTTTAGCTTATTTGTTTTCCATGCCACTGTTGGGTTCAACGGTTTCATCATAGCTCGCAAACTGATATCAACGCGATGAGACCGAGTTTCACCGTGTGGGCGCACAAATGAAATGGGCTTTTTTGCTAACACTTCCGGAACAGTTTCAGAACTCTAAACTACAACACACCAAAGATCAACGACTAAAGATCAAAGATCAAAGATCACTCACCTCCTGTTCCGTCTTGATGGCCTCCTCGGGCGGTACGCCCAGCAGCATATGCTCACTGCAAGGAAATCAATCGATAAATCAATAAATTTAAACTACCGTATTACCAAATTTTCGCAACGAAGTCATCTATCAATCAAGGATACATTTTTTGACATCACAAGTCCGTCGAATAAATACCCGCGTACTATCGCCGTTCTACGGATCGGACCGTCTATCGGACTCGTTACCGTAATCCACTCACTCGGGCAGGATCGTTGGCGCTCGGAAGACGTCCGCTGCAAAGGTCTCCGAGTCGAGCAGATCGTCGATCGGGGCGAAGACGAGGACGTCCGAAGAGGAGGAGGAGGTGAGAGAGACGAGCGGCTGCATTGGGGGAGGTATGCTTTTGGCAGGAAGTGTTATAAAAAGATCCCTAAAAAGTTAAATGTTGATAAACTTTAACGCAAGTACCTAGATTCGCGTTTCATTATTCCATTACTAGCTCACGCAATTAGACATCAGCGATTTTGCCAGAGGTAAATCTTTAGAATGCAACAATTCTCTTATATTCGTTACTTGAGAGATTCGTGCTTCCGTCATTCACTAAAAGTCCAAGGTTCGAAATAAGAGCCACGACATTGAGGAATCCTCAGGAAATGATGAAATATCGTACTTCACACGAGTTTTATCCTATCTTGCAAGATTCGCGTTTCAGCCTGGTACTATTAAATGGAAGTTCCGCATTATCATAATATGATTCTCTCAAACGTTTCAAAAGCCAACCTGCTCCTCCTGTCCTCTCCATGCAGCAGTCGCGCTCTGGCTGGCTGCAGCAGCTGCCGGCTGCGTAAACGCGAACTGCAGCTCGGCCAGGTCATCCAGCACCGACGACACCTGAACATTATTTTACTCAATTCATAGTTTAGAAAAAATATAGAGGTGTAGAACAATAGAATTGATATTGTTCAGTTCGTTCAAGAAGGCAATTAAGAACACAGTGAAACTCGATATCACGCGGAGCAAAAAGACATCGTATTAGTCGAAACTCGATATGAACTCCATTCTAATTTAATCGCGCTTTCGAACGACATACAATAATTTTGTTCATGCGAAAGTCCAATTTTTTTCAAGGAGAAGTGGAAGTCGTATCAAACTTCCGGAGATCCTATGTAATTGATCTCTCAGTGAAACCAAAAACCACTTCGCAAAAAATACAAATAATGTGATCAAAACGCTCCCACCTTCCTCTCCTCTACTCCTCCTCCTCCCCTCCTCTCCTTCCTTTCTCCCTCTCTTCTTCTCGCTTCCTCAAGAGGATCCACCCAGTACTCCTCTTCAGGCTCCAGATCGATCAGACGATTGCCTGCAATTAATTAATTAATATTTAAATACTGAATTTAATGAATTATTTTTATTTTCCGATCCTCATCTCTAGCTTGACATTGAGACAAAATAAGAAAAAAAACATTTGATTGAAAGGATTCCATTGACTTGACAATTCAGTGTTTCGTAACCTCTAGAGTGTGTTTCGCTATTTAGCTAATTCGAAGATCGAAAGAAGAATATAATGTGATCGCTCTCTAATTCACACACGATCTCTCGCCGCTCAGACAGTACGAGGGATCACAGACACTTGTTCACTATAGTGCCCAAAGGTAGGTAGCTGTTTTCTAGCTGTTTTGGTCACTAAAGATAAGAAGGGCCAATAATTGATCAGGTTAAATAGTGAGAGATGGAAGGAAGACCAACCTGTGAGCACCGAGTCTACGACGGCCTCCGTGATCGGCACGTCCGTGTCCAGCTGCAACCAGTGTATTTAATATTGTTAAAATACGCAAATTAAATTATTGTAAAGCAGAGGTCAAATACTAATGTCATGAAACTTAAATTGTGGCGTACTTTTACACCTTTTGAAGGTTATTGGGCATATTGTGGTTAGGTTTCGTATTATTTTCTCTGTTTTTGTGTAATGGTGGTATGCTTTTCTCTAATTTTTGTTCAAATGAGGCTCAAAATGTGGCATGCATAGGTCCTTGGAGGGTGGCATTTGATCTCTGTTGTAAAACCAAATATCAAAATAAACCATGTATTATTCCTGGATCAACACGGTGACAGATAAACTAAATAGCATCGCTACCTTCGTAATACCATGACACCGTGCAACACACAAGTAGCGGGTGCTGGGATTTGAAATCATTTTCAACAAATATACTAGCTTCCAAATATAAACAAAATAACATACAAATCACTTATTCCCATCAATGACTACCCCCTCTAGCGTCCTACACCGATGACTACCGTATCCCAATCAATCAATATTAGCTACCGTACCTCCTCCATGATCTCGAATGCTCTCCACACGGCCATCCGACCGGGCAGTTCGCGGCAGGCGCGGAACCGCCAGCACGACCCGATCTGCTGCACCTCTTTCTGCAAATCACACTGATGAGCACAAAACTCGGACAAACGACCAAATATCGGGGGATATGAGTTTCAAACCAGGGATAAATTCCGAGGTATATCCCTATATCCAACCCCGTGCACCTCGTGCTGCAAATTCATGCATATTTCATTATTTTAACTTCATAATATTAAATCTTGTTTCATAATTATCCTAGTGAATAGCCTGAACGACAGGAGTGATATGATCATTCGAGAACTTTGGAGGTATAACCTAGTGGATCAAACCTACGGATAGGATCTACACCCTTTCTTTCGCTGTCCATTCCAACGAGTCCCATCAATATCCATCTCCCTACCGTACCTACCGTACCTTCATCTGTCCCTGCATCTGTATAATCGGCGCGTGGAGGGTCGTCTTCTTGCCGACTAGATCGCCCTCGACGGGCACGAGAATGACGGCGTGACACGTCGACTGCAATTGTTGGCGATAATGATATTCATAAAAAAAATAATATGGTTTAAAATAGTCGCCCAAGAGCTATGGAGAAACAGTCACTAATTTGCCTCATTTTGAGTAGATGCATCCAGCACAATTCGGGTCACACCCATCCAATACAATCAGTGCAGTCACCACTTGGCTGAAGTCTCCCAATTCGTAGCTAGCACAATTTGTGTTACATCCATTCTATACAATCTGTGCGACGACCTTGGCTACAATGGTCATGAATCACGCTTTAAAAACACCAAAAACTTATAAATAGCCATTACTACACACATATTACAGCCGAAATCAAGCCTCTTTCCAACCCGTCTCTCCTAGCACGCACTCCCTCCTCACCGTCTTCACCACGGCCCGTCCCTGCTTCTCCTCTCCGTATGCATCAGCACTGAGCGCCCAGCGCGTCACGCCGTGGTCCGTCGGGTAACTGCAAATTATTTTAATATTTTATTTAATTTATTTTAAAATAAATGGAAAAAATGCTTATAAATAAGTAATGAGTTCTTTTGAAAAAATTCATATTCTAACAACTTTGCCGCATCAGACAAAAATCAGAGCACTGCAATAAGAATGACACTTTAAGAAAAATAAATTGACCTCCATTGAGAATATACTAGAGGGGCAATTTTCACGGATACTCACATCGTGTGTCGTCTCGATTCTACCTCGACCAATCTCCGTATATCGTACCCCTACCGTCACACCTCAGCCTTAACATACCTAGGTACTTGGTCATGCGTCGGCTACTCGGCAAGTTAACCGGTACCGACTACGGGTAGGTTACAGGGTAACCGACAAGTAGGTACATAGCAGAGGTACCCCTACCGTACTTACATGGTGGGCAGCCACTGGGGAGCGGGGGCCAGTTTGACGGCCAGTGATCGGCCGAGCACACACAGCGTAGAGGGCGAGTCGTCAAACTGCGAAAAAGTAATCGATAAATCAATAATCGATTACCGTATTAAATCGATAATAGCACAATGCAGAATACCGCAATATCAGTCTACCGCAATTGGTAAAAGTAAAAAGAGAAAGTCATCCCGTTAAGCAAGGCACTTGCGTCTTGCGGGAGATCACTGCTAGGCCACTGAATCGATTGGAGCGAAATTGTCTTCAGAAGAAGAAAGTCAACCCCGATCATCAATCAACAACTACTTTCGATATATCCCAACAGTGGAACCGTAATGTGACTGGAAATTTTACACATACTGATCAGGATCTATAGATATCGTAATGGACAGTAAATCTACAGTACCTCTCTCGTCTCGATCGTCTTCATTCCATGCGTCTTCTCGAGTATAGCGTGTCTCACACCGTCAGAGGGCATGAATGCCGGATGAAGGACCGTACGCTCACCAGACTGAAACGGATCCATACACTTTCATTTCCAACCTGGGACCGAAAATATATAGTGATCTGGCACTAACAGCAGAGGTCTAATGGCTTAAAACTCGATTTAATGGTGGATATACTGTGACGATTCCAGAAAATATATAGCGATCTGATTCCCGGCCCGGTAGGAATGGAATGTATGAACGGATCGATAAATGGTTGAGTAAATAAAGAAAATCGATAAATCAAAGAACAAGAGTATTAATGTATCCAGTTCCACAACATCGATAAAACACTAAGAAATACTGTAAATTGTTTTTAGAAGAAGAAAGGTAATCCCAATCATCAAGCAACATATACTTGTGATATGTCCCCCCCCTGTGGAACGAGAAAGTGACGGGAAATCTACCCCCCCCCCCCCGTACACAGAATATCGATCGATAACCAACTATCGTCCTACTCACATTATTGATGAGGAAGGTGGCGCCTCCGCTCCGCTTCGCAATCACCACCGCCTGCTCGTGGGTGCGCACGCTGGCCGAGCGGGAGACTGCAAAGGACAGCATCAGCAACAATAACAGCAATAACAATAACAATAATAAAAACAAAAGTATTAATTAGACCTATCATGTAGAATCTGAAATCTTCAATCTATCAATCATCAAACCGCCATGCAAAATAGTGAAACCAAAAGGCTACGGGTGCCCGTGATTAACAAAAAAATGCACTCTAACCTCTCAGCTCCGCGATCGTTGCAATCCTGATGAAAGTGTGCGTATCTGCATAGCTCGACGTAGTTTCCATCTGAAGAAGGAATAATACAAATATTTAAAAAAAAAACTATAGCCTTTTCATGTGGAACCACAGGTAAAAAAGGCGTAGTAGTAGTCTCTCTAGTTTTCTAGTAATAGCAATCATAACGTTTGAATTCGCCACATTTCTGCAACTATCAATCAATGCAACCTTACTTTTTTTAGCGTAGATGGACACAAAAATAATTAAAAATAAAATAAAATACCTGCATTGCTCTCAGCTGGTCGAGGTGGTCGTTCGAGATCGAGAACGTAATGTCCATCTGAATGATGGAATCATCAAACTACCGAACCCCCCACCCCCTACCGTACCTCCATTCCCGGTTCCAGTTCCGCCTTCAGTCCTCCCCATCCTCCCGGTCCCTCCATCACAGTCTTCGATGCGTCAAAGTAGAGGTGCAGGTTCTGGTTGCGCCACACGGAGGGAGACATTACCTGCAGGACAAAATCGATATTTACTCCGTGATACAGTAATCGATAAATATGGATACTTTACTCAGAAAGCATATTAAATGCCTCGGAACAAAACAACTTTGAAAAAAAAACAAAACAATGAATTTAAACCTACTGCAACGTCCTAATACCGTAACTAATCAATATTCGATACCGTAACTCTCCAAGTACCGTACCTCTCCGATTCCTCCTTCGCACCAAATGATCGTTGATGGCTCGGAGAATTCTGAAATGGATATTACATTTCGTGAGTTTGAAATTGACTTCCTACTGACATCGTCAAACATCGCTAAAGCAAGGAATCAAATCAAAGTTTCGCCTAGTGTATATCACAATGGAATACAAAGATCGCTACTGATTCGTCTGATTCGAATTAAAAAGATTCAAACATTTTAGAATGTTTTTTCCCACCCACCCTGTCTATCCGTGGGCGGCAGATGCTGCTGCAGTTGCACAGCTGCTGCAGCTGCTGCAGAGGCCGTAAACACGGGCACGTCGCGGTGGCGCTGCAAAATTATTAGAATAATAAAAAAATTGTTTTTTTCAAACCCACACCTTTCACGTTTAACAAATTGTACACATGCATGTCCTAGTGCATGCTCTGGTAATCCCGATTTCCAACCCACTATCATCTTCCGCGTTTCACAATTGGAATACATGTTTGTTTGACTGAGAAACCAAGCAGGGATGTGCAAAATATTTTTCCATATCTTTTCTTTCGCAACGTTCTCTCGGTTTCTTTTTTTTGACCGACGAGTGAGCATTGCGACATGAGAGATTGAATATTTTGCAAACCCTAGAAACGAACCCCTTGACCGTGTCCGTATCCGTGGTTCTGGCTGATTTGCTGGCGCAGTTGGCGCGCCGCGGACATTTCTCCGTCCTGATATCGGCTGCCATGCGCGCCACCTCTGCCTGCCAATTAAATATTTGATTATTTATTGCTAGAGAAATCAGCATTCCTAGCAGTCCTCGTATGCTGCAAGTTTAGATTTTGAGCATACAGGAGTCCGAGAGAATTTAATATCACTAAAAGCATATTTCGCAGTTGACTGGACCCTTCATTTTCCCTTTTCGGGGGCACAAGGAGAAAGAACACTTAAGTTGACCAGTTACAAGCAGATGTTACAACCAAAAGAGCCACATCCGGTGACCTAATATTGTCTAGAAAATGGCCCCGTCATTACCTGTTACTCCACTGGCAGAGTATGAAACAAGACAGCAGTTCAAATAAAATGGCCGGTTAAAAGGGGGAAAATAAAAGAAGAGAAATAGCTAATCAAGTGCAGCTCTCATACAGCTACTAAATTTCCGAAAAGTGTGCATTTCATAGGCACAAGAAGAAAATGAATTGGATAGCTCACCTCTCGTGCTATAGAATACGTTAGGGGACATTTTTCAAAGAATAAATTACAGGTCTTCCTTAGTGTCAGAACAAATGCGACTGCACCCGGTGACTTTGTTCCAAAGACTAAGCAACGATTGAATCAAAAGACATCTGTTCTATCATATTCCAATCATTTTACTAAAAAAAACAGTAAAATCAGGAAGGAATGCCACAAGGGAAGAAAAGTGACAATCAACTGCTGTTCTCATGTGGCTAACATACTTCCTGGTTTGAATTTTATAGGAACAGAAATAAAAAGAATAAGATTGCTCACCTCGTGCGCCATAGTGTCCGCTGCTGCTGCTGTTGCCCTGATAGCCATTGTTCGATGGTTGACCTGAAATAAAGGAGGATTAAATGGAGTTGAAATCTCCCCCTAAGCGACTCCATTGATTTATTGATTCCACTGTCAACGAAGAGTGTAATTACGTTCTTTACGACACACAGATTACGACGATTGTAATCTTCTTACACACACGTACGAAAGTTCCCAGTGAATAGTGTCTAGACGGTGAAAAATGAATGACTCAGCCACGAACCGTAATACTTGCGCCCGTAGAAGTTGCGCTGACTGCCACGAGAACTATCGAAATTCTCGCCCGAATTACTCCAAAACTGGTCGGCGGCCGAGCCATCGACCGCGCCACGCCAAGCCATAGCAACGAGAATGAGCCAAAAGCGCTCCTTTGTTCCCTCTTCGTCCTAATCTAATTCATCCTACTCAATGCAAATGCGTCACTTAGCGCAAATTGAAGGACAAAGAGGCGGTGGGATTGTTGAAAAGGCAAGAAAACTAACTTCTCGGGAGTATCGTGTTGGCGAAGTTGGTGGGAGCACTGGATTCTCGTTGATCAGAGTATTGGGCGCCGTGTGAAGGCGTCGAGCGGTAGAAGGTAAGGTTGTGCAACGCTTTGGCCATCGTTTCACGCCAGCAGCAGCCGGCGAATTCGAGGTTGCAGCTCCTTGTCGATGCCGCGCACAAATGACGCCTTTTAAAAAGTGGGCGGAGCTTGTGTGTGGCCGAAGATGCGCACTATAAACACACCACCAATTTCAATCAAACTGTTTTTGTTATTGTTTTGATATTGGATCCGAATCCTAATAAGATCCTGAATCCAGTAGAGGGCAACGACGTTCGTTGATTCTTTGATCTGTGTACGTGATCCTGAGGGAGAGGGACGCGCGCGCTCTCTCACTTTCGCGTGCTCTCTCGCCTCCGACCGGGTTCCGTCGCACTGATCTACCCAGTCGATCGATCCTCCCGTCCCTTCCCATCTCCCAATCGAGCCAGTCTTGCTTCCTTCCTTCCTCCTTGTGCGTGCATCCCCTTCCTGCTCTGCTATGCTCCCATTTCCCGCTCAAATTTGATTTAACTTGCCGTTGAACTTCTATTTAGAATTCGTTTACCATAGCGCGCCCTTGCCCTAGGTGCTGCTACATCCTATTTCACACCTTTCTGTGCGTGTACGCGCGTCCCCGCTCGCGCTACAAACAACGACACGGCCGTTTTTGATTTGTCATCTTTTGAAGGCTTGAACCGAAAAATAACAGTAATCCCTAGTGATGACTAGGGAGTTCAAGCGAGTGCGTACGTGCAATTCTCCTGATCTTTCCGTATCGATTGCTTGATCTACTCTCCTCTCTCCTATCTACCCCTCTTCTCTTCGTACGCTTCTAGAAGGTGACGATGCTCTTCTTTTTGCTTGCTAGCGCCCGATTTGTCATCATTTCCCTTTGTTTGCCGTTGCATTTTTTGTGACCTGCCACTGTTTCGAATGTCCGTCCTTATGACCAAACCTGCTCTAATATGCTTTGAAATGTCTTACCCCACCCGTGATTATCCGATAGTTGCCTAATGTTGTGTCGGACGTTTGCTACGATGATTTGAAGTTGCCGAAATCGCCGTTTTTCTGTAGATTCCTCAGTTTTTGGCCTTCTGTTGTTTCGAAGTGACTGGCTAGCAGTGCTATTGCGTTGAAATCACTGTTGTGTTTAGAAAAGTCCCGCTGTCTATTCGCCTTTCCGGACACGTCATACTCAATTTCTCTTTGCAACGTTTCTAATCCATTATTTTGTAGATGACGTCGTCTCACACGCACACCTGCCACTCGGAGGACGTACAAATAGCAAGCACACTCAAGCCGCTCGCCACTGCCCGCTGCCTCGATAAGATAAGTGATTCAAATATTTGTCATCATGGGATTTTGCGCATTTTCGTAAGTAAGTGCTAACGGCTTGGATGGGCATTTTTGTGTTCATTTCTACTCAAGTTTTCTCTTAAATTTGATCGTTTTTCAATTTCAAACGCTCTATTTCGCGGCGCGCCCATCCAATGCTAGCTAAGTAGCCGTAGGGCAGTGGCGCGCATCTCCTCTACAGTGAGGGGCGGTTGTCACGCACTGTCGCAGGTGCCCGGTCTATCTTTTCGTGGGAGAAGGCCACAAGCCAGAAACGGTTGCGCCGTCCCGGGCCGGCTCGCAGAACCGTATACCAAATTCTCCCTTTCGAGTATCGCGGTGGATGACCCGACGACCGAGTGCTCCACTGCCAGATTGATGTGAAATTGTGCGCGCCATATTCATATATGTTTTACCGAGGGGATTAGTGGTCTAACTAACTGTTACGGCGGGATAGGGCAAAGCAAAGTGGGCACACGCACTTTGCGAGTGCAAACTTTGAGTTAGAACGTGGTTACGGGATGCTAATTTGAAACATTTCAGCGTGTGGCGATCGATGGACGGACGAGCATCGTCAACGACGTCATCGGAGAATGGAAGCGATCGGAGGACGGTATGCTAACCGAGGTCGGACTGCCCTCGAAGATGACGTCATCAATCGATACTTTTCAGTCACTTTCCCCTTTCGTTTCTGGCTCGCTTGCTGAGATGATCGCATGTTCCGTCGCGTTTCTCTAATCTCTTCGTTCGTTTCTCGCGTAACGGCCCTGCCAGCAATCGACACAGAAGGGATGGATTAGAGGTCGGTCGACCTGAGATATATCTATTGACGTCAAATTCATCAAGTGAATTCAGGTATCTCCGAACCCCCATCCGCTCGTGCTCTTCTCCCCTCTCTTGATCGATCGTGGGAGTACGGTAGTCAGAGGTACTGTATCGGTTTCGGAGCAAACTATGAATGGGTTGTTCAGTGCCTTCCCTCGCCAGACTGCCGCAAGGACCGACTCTATCGGCGTTCTTCGTCGTGCGCCCAATGGGAAGGACAACGAGCTGTGAGAGGTTGGTATAAAAACGTTGTCACCCAATCTAAGCGTATCTGTTGCAGGCCCAGCCAACCGACCTCGCCCTTCATCTACCGTCCCTCATAATCGTCCCCGCACTTCGTTGCGAGTGCGATTGACAGTGGTACGGTAGTTATCGATTTATTGATCGCCACCATTGAGGGTAACGAGCGAGGGTCGCCCGCGACTTCGATGCCCCGCCGAGCAAGCAGTCCGCAGCACCGCCCGCCCCCGCAAATGGTCATGTTTTACAATTATATTATTCAAATTTATCTTTTCTTCACTTTGTGTCGCATTTTTTTCTTCTCCATACTCTTAGTTTGTTGAACTGATTGTAAGGCCGTATTGAGGTGTAGCTAGATGAGTAGCCTAATAGACGCGATTAAGCAGTCGGATATTAATATAGCTATATGTTTGTGTATCGCTCATTCGCAGGAGAGAATGTTGTTTCACGCACTGATTATTGCAATTACACGCTACTAGTAGCTACTGCTTGTTAGGGATGAATGACTTCTGCAACGTTTAGCTTTCGGTTAATACTCTACTTCTTGTGGTCGGGAATTCTAATCAAAACGCTGTTACAAATTATATATTTGCCCATCCATTGCTAGATGCTCTTATTGGTTAAATGGCAGTTGTGCGGTACGGTGTGTTTCCCCCGTGATCTCTGTGAGTGAGGGGCGGCCGATCCAGTACTCTCTTTGTGAGGGTGTTGGTTCGTGACGGAAGGGAGTACTCTCCCGGGGCAAGCTATGCTTCGCCCCATACGAGGCAGTCGCGCGCGAACACAACAGTGTTCGGCCGCATCCCGGGAACACCACTGCCTTTTATTTGCGAAAACTTTCTCTGCGTGGTTGCCTACTAATTACTGATCATTTGATGAGCTGGGACGTTTGAAAGGTGGTATAATAAGTTAGATGTGGGAGGGGGTGGCGGTGATGAAACTATGAAAAGGTTTTTCTAAGAAAAGAAGGAAGGAATAGAAAGCTGAGGGAAACAATCAATATAGGTACGCTAGGTGCGACCATTGAAAGTATGGGAAGCATTGGGTGGTTTATTTCATTAGGAAGAGTAAAAGCGGTCAATATCAATCTTTCGAAACTCTGATGATGCACGTTATTTTTCTTACTATTATTTTTCACATTGAGATTTTGTCAAATCGGAGGTTTATGAGTTCCCTTTCCGTAGAAAGCCTGAGATGTGGATGGGATTGGATATGGAAGGAGGCCTACCATAACCCCACTTAACCTCGCTATCTAGGTCTCATTCTTTCTGCGGAACGGGTACTGATATGCCTACCGTTTCGATGAAATATCATTGTGAGAAATAGTAGTAAGAAAGATATCGTGCATCATCAGAGTTTCAGAAGACTGATATCGGTTGAATTATTACAAAAGAATTTGTTTGATGAGCTGTTAGTTTTCAATGTGAGATAGTAAATTAGAGGTGGGCGAGGGGTCGTAGAGATCAAACGATGGGAAAGTGTTTTTTTTTTAAGTTGGAAGGAGTAGCAAGCTGCCATTGGATGAAGGGAGTGAAGTAAATAGTGGGGATTTTCTTAATTCTCGCACGCATATGAAGCGAAATGCTGAACCATCGCAGGGGGGGGGATGCAGTGCGCCAGTTCGAGTCATTAGTCTGTTTTGTGTTTCCGCGGAAATTTGGTAGTGTCGGCAGAAGGACGGTTCTATTTTTTCTATTTTTTATTGGGTGGTTGAATACACGACGATCTCTTTATTAGTATAGGGATGCTAATTTGACGCATTGAGGAGAGGAGAGGGTCGAGCAGGCCATCCGAGCTACTGGTCCCGACTGGAAGCCGAGGAGGAAGCTACGGTAGCACAGGTTATGCAAGGGCGAATCGACGGCTTATCCAATGAAAAATTGCAGAATGGTCTCGGCGTGCTACCGCGACGCGGTGCCATGCAGCTTCTCGCAAGATCATCGAGGTCGAAGACTTCCTCAAGGACCGCCCCCTCTTCGGCCAGTCTTCGATTCGAAGTTACTTGTTTTCTCGAAAGTAAGCCAAAATAAAATAAATGAAAAGTACTAATTCCAGGAATCATGTCGACTGACTCTGCCGATCCGTTCTACTGGCTTCGTGTGATCATGGCCACCAACATGGAACCTTGAGGGAGCTCGGTGTCTCGCCCTTCGTCACCGCTGGTCGTATCACGCAGCATCTCACTGGAGCCAAGACCATGGAGGTCTGAGGCTCCCCGAAGGATCGCGCCCTCTTCGGTTAATTTTTGGCACAAAATCGATTGTCTTCGTTCACGTTTACAGTAGAGCCGTTGCCTTTGTTTACTCTGTGCTGGTTACGGGAGTTTCTTTCGTTATTGATTACTAATCAGCCAATCAGGAAAAAGTGGACGGTGTCTTCCTTTGCATGGACCCCAATTGCCGTGAAAATCTATAGAATACACATCCTATCCTTCGAGAACGCCTTTCGCGTAGTAAATAGAAAGAAGCTATTCATATTTTGTACAAGCCTAATCGATGTTTTGCCGTCGTTTATTTAACTGTGAGGTGCTCCATTTTGTAAACGCAGATCAACATCACGAAAATTGAATTGGCAATGGCGGTTTATTTCTTATTTTCCAAATGTATTGAGCATTAATTGATTCTGCATCTGCAAAAAAGCCTTCCCCATTCCAGCAGTTTCAATTATTCTAAATAAACACTCCATTGTAATTGTATTATTCAACGTTCAGTTGTAACTTTTGAGTATCACTAATTGGCGCCCTCTGAATTTACACTTCCCGAGCTACGTTTGTGTTGACCTTCAGTGGGTATCATGTGTACTTTCGTTCACTTGGGCTACAGTTGTTGCATTTTCTTCTCAGATTATTGGAATTCTGTATTTGATAGATTATTTTTACTATCGTAACCTCGAATTGTTTCAGGGATTGTCTTCCACCTTCCTCCCCTTCCCTCTCTACCATTCCGCCTATGAAGAATCCGGACAAGCGGGAAGTGTTTTCTGATGCGGATCAAGGAGTTCAAGCTAAGTTTTTCTGGTTAAAGGCGATGGTCAGTGTCACTTCGCTGTGGCCCCCTAGGCGATGGTGCTGACTATTTCGCTGTGCCCCTTAGGCGATGGTCAGTGTCACTTCGCTGTGCCCCCTAGGCGATGGTGCTGACTGTTTCGCTGTGCCCCTTAGGCGATGGTCAGTATCACTTCGCTGTGCCCCCTAGGCGATGGTGCTGACTGTTTCGCTGTGCCCCTTAGGCGATGGTCAGTATCACTTCGCTGTGCCCCCTAGGCGATGGTGCTGACTGTTTCGCTGTGCCCCTTAGGCGATGGTCAGTGTCACTTCGCTGTGCCCCCTAGGCGATGATGCTGGCCATTTCGCTGTAGAACCGGAAATCTAGTGCCTCTCGTTCGAGAGGTATTGACTGTTTTTCAGGAGCCGTAGGACTTCGGCGCATGGATGGCTCAGGTAGTGGGAGCAGGGAGAGATTCTACCGCGGCCAATAGATGACGATTAGCTGCTCCACACTACTTCAAGAGGTACGGTAGATTACGGCTACAACAGGCAGAGTAGAAAAAAAGGTCCATGTTTTGATATTTTTTCCCCACATTTTTGGGCTGATGCCTCCTCGGATTAAAAAAACAAACCGCGGGGTGAAAAACGAGTAACTTTGGTAACCGTGAATTGGTCAAAATTGAGGCGCACACACACGCGCGCCAATTTTGTCCATGAATCCTGGGTAATTTTTTGAAGGGCTCATTTTCGCTTAATTCTTGACTTCATGACTGAATTCAAGTTGCATTGGATAGCCAGTATGACTGGATTAAAGGAAAAGCATGAACATTAAAATAATAGCATGCCCCAGGGTATTTATTTTGCGAAAAATCCAGCGCAGTTTAGGCCTGGGTAGGTCATTAATTTTTGTAATTATTTATGTGTATTCTTATGAATGATATGTACAAAGTGTGCCAAAGAAGATCGAAGGACGGGCCAAAGCGGTGATGGGCGTGGCGGGTGGGTGGGCCTATCACTGCAAGCGGATCGAAGGACGGGCCTTGTGCCAAAGAAGATCGAAGGACGGGCATTGTGCCAAAGAAGATCGAAGGACGGGCCTTGTGCCAAAGAAGATCGAAGGACGGGCCTTGTGCCAAAGAAGATCGAAGGACGGGCCTTGTGCCAAAGAAGATCGAAGGACGGGCCTTGTGCCAAAGAAGATCGAAGGACGGGCCTTGTGCCAAAGAAGATCGAAGGACGGGCCTTGTGCCAAAGAAGATCGAAGGACGGGCCTTGTGCCAAAGAAGAACGAAGGACGGGCCTTGTGCCAAAGAAGAACGAAGGACGGGCCTTGTGCCAAAGAAGAACGAAGGACGGGCCTTGTGCCAAAGAAGAACGAAAGCGGTGATGGGCGTGGCGGGTGGGTGGGCCTATCACTGCAAGCGGATCGAAGGACGGGCCTTGTGCCAAAGAAGATCGAAGGACGGGCCTTGTGCCAAAGAAGATCGAAGGACGGGCCTTGTGCCAAAGAAGATCGAAGGACGGGCCTTGTGCCAAAGAAGATCGAAGGACGGGCCTTGTGCCAAAGAAGATCGAAGGACGGGCCTTGTGCCAAAGAAGATCGAAGGACGGGCCTTGTGCCAAAGAAGATCGAAGGACGGGCCTTGTGCCAAAGAAGATCGAAGGACGGGCCTTGTGCCAAAGAAGATCGAAGGACGGGCCTTGTGCCAAAGAAGATCGAAGGACGGGCCTTGTGCCAAAGAAGATCGAAGGACGGGCCTTGTGCCAAAGAAGATCGAAGGACGGGCCTTGTGCCAAAGAAGATCGAAGGACGGGCCTTGTGCCAAAGAAGAACGAAGGACGGGCCTTGTGCCAAAGAAGATCGAAGGACGGGCCTTGTGCCAAAGAAGATCGAAGGACGGGCCTTGTGCCAAAGAAGATCGAAGGACGGGCCTTGTGCCAAAGAAGAACGAAGGACGGGCCTTGTGCCAAAGAAGAACGAAGGACGGGCCTTGTGCCAAAGAAGAACGAAGGACGGGCCTTGTGCCAAAGAAGAACGAAAGCGGTGATGGGCGTGGCGGGTGGGTGGGCCTATCACTGCAAGCGGATCGAAGGACGGGCCTTGTGCCAAAGAAGATCGAAGGACGGGCCTTGTGCCAAAGAAGATCGAAGGACGGGCCTTGTGCCAAAGAAGATCGAAGGACGGGCCTTGTGCCAAAGAAGATCGAAGGACGGGCCTTGTGCCAAAGAAGATCGAAGGACGGGCCTTGTGCCAAAGAAGATCGAAGGACGGGCCTTGTGCCAAAGAAGATCGAAGGACGGGCCTTGTGCCAAAGAAGATCGAAGGACGGGCCTTGTGCCAAAGAAGATCGAAGGACGGGCCTTGTGCCAAAGAAGATCGAAGGACGGGCCTTGTGCCAAAGAAGAACGAAGGACGGGCCTTGTGCCAAAGAAGAACGAAGGACGGGCCTTGTGCCAAAGAAGAACGAAAGCGGTGATGGGCGTGGCGGGTGGGTGGGCCTATCACTGCAAGCGGATCGAAGGACGGGCCTTGTGCCAAAGAAGATCGAAGGACGGGCCTTGTGCCAAAGAAGATCGAAGGACGGGCCTTGTGCCAAAGAAGATCGAAGGACGGGCCTTGTGCCAAAGAAGATCGAAGGACGGGCCTTGTGCCAAAGAAGATCGAAGGACGGGCCTTGTGCCAAAGAAGATCGAAGGACGGGCCTTGTGCCAAAGAAGATCGAAGGACGGGCCTTGTGCCAAAGAAGATCGAAGGACGGGCCTTGTGCCAAAGAAGATCGAAGGACGGGCCTTGTGCCAAAGAAGATCGAAGGACGGGCCTTGTGCCAAAGAAGATCGAAGGACGGGCCTTGTGCCAAAGAAGATCGAAGGACGGGCCTTGTGCCAAAGAAGATCGAAGGACGGGCCTTGTGCCAAAGAAGATCGAAGGACGGGCCTTGTGCCAAAGAAGATCGAAGGACGGGCCTTGTGCCAAAGAAGATCGAAGGACGGGCCTTGTGCCAAAGAAGATCGAAGGACGGGCCTTGTGCCAAAGAAGATCGAAGGACGGGCCTTGTGCCAAAGAAGATCGAAGGACGGGCCTTGTGCCAAAGAAGATCGAAGGACGGGCCTTGTGCCAAAGAAGATCGAAGGACGGGCCTTGTGCCAAAGAAGATCGAAGGACGGGCCTTGTGCCAAAGAAGATCGAAGGACGGGCCTTGTGCCAAAGAAGATCGAAGGACGGGCCTTGTGCCAAAGAAGATCGAAGGACGGGCCTTGTGCCAAAGAAGATCGAAGGACGGGCCTTGTGCCAAAGAAGATCGAAGGACGGGCCTTGTGCCAAAGAAGAACGAAGGACGGGCCTTGTGCCAAAGAAGATCGAAGGACGGGCCTTGTGCCAAAGAAGATCGAAGGACGGGCCTTGTGCCAAAGAAGATCGAAGGACGGGCCTTGTGCCAAAGAAGATCGAAGGACGGGCCTTGTGCCAAAGAAGAACGAAGGACGGGCCTTGTGCCAAAGAAGAACGAAGGACGGGCCTTGTGCCAAAGAAGAACGAAGGACGGGCCTTGTGCCAAAGAAGAACGAAAGCGGTGATGGGCGTGGCGGGTGGGTGGGCCTATCACTGCAAGCGGATCGAAGGACGGGCCTTGTGCCAAAGAAGATCGAAGGACGGGCCTTGTGCCAAAGAAGATCGAAGGACGGGCCTTGTGCCAAAGAAGATCGAAGGACGGGCCTTGTGCCAAAGAAGATCGAAGGACGGGCCTTGTGCCAAAGAAGATCGAAGGACGGGCCTTGTGCCAAAGAAGATCGAAGGACGGGCCTTGTGCCAAAGAAGATCGAAGGACGGGCCTTGTGCCAAAGAAGATCGAAGGACGGGCCTTGTGCCAAAGAAGATCGAAGGACGGGCCTTGTGCCAAAGAAGATCGAAGGACGGGCCTTGTGCCAAAGAAGAACGAAGGACGGGCCTTGTGCCAAAGAAGAACGAAGGACGGGCCTTGTGCCAAAGAAGAACGAATGCGGTGATGGGCGTGGCGGGTGGGTGGGCCTATCACTGCAAGCGGATCGAAGGACGGGCCTTGTGCCAAAGAAGATCGAAGGACGGGCCTTGTGCCAAAGAAGATCGAAGGACGGGCCTTGTGCCAAAGAAGATCGAAGGACGGGCCTTGTGCCAAAGAAGATCGAAGGACGGGCCTTGTGCCAAAGAAGATCGAAGGACGGGCCTTGTGCCAAAGAAGATCGAAGGACGGGCCTTGTGCCAAAGAAGATCGAAGGACGGGCCTTGTGCCAAAGAAGATCGAAGGACGGGCCTTGTGCCAAAGAAGATCGAAGGACGGGCCTTGTGCCAAAGAAGATCGAAGGACGGGCCTTGTGCCAAAGAAGATCGAAGGACGGGCCTTGTGCCAAAGAAGATCGAAGGACGGGCCTTGTGCCAAAGAAGATCGAAGGACGGGCCTTGTGCCAAAGAAGATCGAAGGACGGGCCTTGTGCCAAAGAAGATCGAAGGACGGGCCTTGTGCCAAAGAAGATCGAAGGACGGGCCTTGTGCCAAAGAAGATCGAAGGACGGGCCTTGTGCCAAAGAAGATCGAAGGACGGGCCTTGTGCCAAAGAAGATCGAAGGACGGGCCTTGTGCCAAAGAAGATCGAAGGACGGGCCTTGTGCCAAAGAAGATCGAAGGACGGGCCTTGTGCCAAAGAAGATCGAAGGACGGGCCTTGTGCCAAAGAAGATCGAAGGACGGGCCTTGTGCCAAAGAAGATCGAAGGACGGGCCTTGTGCCAAAGAAGATCGAAGGACGGGCCTTGTGCCAAAGAAGATCGAAGGACGGGCCTTGTGCCAAAGAAGAACGAAGGACGGGCCTTGTGCCAAAGAAGAACGAAGGACGGGCCTTGTGCCAAAGAAGAACGAAGGACGGGCCTTGTGCCAAAGAAGAACGAAGGACGGGCCTTGTGCCAAAAAAGAACGAAGGACGGGCCTTGTGCCAAAGAAGAACGAAGGACGGGCCTTGTGCCAAAGAAGAACGAAGGACGGGCCTTGTGCCAAAGAAGAACGAAGGACGGGCCTTGTGCCAAAGAAGAACAAAGGACGGGCCTTGTGCCAAAGAAGAACAAAGGACGGGCCTTGTGCCAAAGAAGAACAAAGGACGGGCCTTGTGCCAAAGAAGAACAAAGGACGGGCCTTGTGCCAAAGAAGATCGAAGGACGGGCCTTGTGCCAAAGAAGATCGAAGGACGGGCCTTGTGCCAAAGAAGTTCGAAGGACGGGCCTTGTGCCAAAGAAGAACGAAGGACGGGCCTTGTGCCAAAGAAGAACGAAGGACGGGCCTTGTGCCAAAGAAGAACGAAGGACGGGCCTTGTGCCAAAGAAGAACGAAAGCGGTGATGGGCGTGGCGGGTGGGTGGGCCTATCACTGCAAGCGGATCGAAGGACGGGCCTTGTGCCAAAGAAGATCGAAGGACGGGCCTTGTGCCAAAGAAGAACGAAAGCGGTGATGGGCGTGGCGGGTGGGTGGGCCTATCACTGCAAGCGGATCGAAGGACGGGCCTTGTGCCAAAGAAGATCGAAGGACGGGCCTTGTGCCAAAGAAGATCGAAGGACGGGCCTTGTGCCAAAGAAGATCGAAGGACGGGCCTTGTGCCAAAGAAGATCGAAGGACGGGCCTTGTGCCAAAGAAGAACAAAGGACGGGCCTTGTGCCAAAGAAGATCGAAGGACGGGCCTTGTGCCAAAGAAGAACGAAAGCGGTGATGGGCGTGGCGGGTGGGTGGGCCTATCACTGCAAGCGGATCGAAGGACGGGCCTTGTGCCAAAGAAGATCGAAGGACGGGCCTTGTGCCAAAGAAGATCGAAGGACGGGCCTTGTGCCAAAGAAGATCGAAGGACGGGCCTTGTGCCAAAGAAGATCGAAGGACGGGCCTTGTTCCAAAGAAGATCGAAGGACGGGCCTTGTGCCAAAGAAGATCGAAGAACGGGCCTTGTGCCAAAGAAGATCGAAGGACGGGCCTTGTGCCAAAGAAGAACGAAGGACGGGCCTTGTGCCAAAGAAGATCGAAGGACGGGCCTTGTGCCAAAGAAGATCGAAGGACGGGCCTTGTGCCAAAGAAGAACGAAGGACGGGCCTTGTGCCAAAGAAGAACGAAGGACGGGCCTTGTGCCAAAGAAGAACGAAGGACGGGCCTTGTGCCAAAGAAGAACGAAGGACGGGCCTTGTGCCAAAGAAGAACGAAAGCGGTGATGGGCGTGGCGGGTGGGTGGGCCTATCACTGCAAGCGGATCGAAGGACGGGCCTTGTGCCAAAGAAGATCGAAGGACGGGCCTTGTGCCAAAGAAGATCGAAGGACGGGCCTTGTGCCAAAGAAGAACGAAAGCGGTGATGGGCGTGGCGGGTGGGTGGGCCTATCACTGCAAGCGGATCGAAGGACGGGCCTTGTGCCAAAGAAGATCGAAGGACGGGCCTTGTGCCAAAGAAGATCGAAGGACGGGCCTTGTGCCAAAGAAGATCGAAGGACGGGCCTTGTGCCAAAGAAGATCGAAGGACGGGCCTTGTGCCAAAGAAGATCGAAGGACGGGCCTTGTGCCAAAGAAGAACAAAGGACGGGCCTTGTGCCAAAGAAGATCGAAGGACGGGCCTTGTGCCAAAGAAGAACGAAAGCGGTGATGGGCGTGGCGGGTGGGTGGGCCTATCACTGCAAGCGGATCGAAGGACGGGCCTTGTGCCAAAGAAGATCGAAGGACGGGCCTTGTGCCAAAGAAGATCGAAGGACGGGCCTTGTGCCAAAGAAGATCGAAGGACGGGCCTTGTGCCAAAGAAGATCGAAGGACGGGCCTTGTGCCAAAGAAGAACGAAGGACGGGCCTTGTGCCAAAGAAGAACGAAGGACGGGCCTTGTGCCAAAGAAGAACGAAAGCGGTGATGGGCGTGGCGGGTGGGTGGGCCTATCACTGCAAGCGGATCGAAGGACGGGCCTTGTGCCAAAGAAGATCGAAGGACGGGCCTTGTGCCAAAGAAGATCGAAGGACGGGCCTTGTGCCAAAGAAGATCGAAGGACGGGCCTTGTGCCAAAGAAGATCGAAGGACGGGCCTTGTGCCAAAGAAGATCGAAGGACGGGCCTTGTGCCAAAGAAGATCGAAGGACGGGCCTTGTGCCAAAGAAGATCGAAGGACGGGCCTTGTGCCAAAGAAGAACGAAGGACGGGCCTTGTGCCAAAGAAGATCGAAGGACGGGCCTTGTGCCAAAGAAGATCGAAGGACGGGCCTTGTGCCAAAGAAGATCGAAGGACGGGCCTTGTGCCAAAGAAGATCGAAGGACGGGCCTTGTGCCAAAGAAGATCGAAGGACGGGCCTTGTGCCAAAGAAGATCGAAGGACGGGCCTTGTGCCAAAGAAGATCGAAGGACGGGCCTTGTGCCAAAGAAGATCGAAGGACGGGCCTTGTGCCAAAGAAGATCGAAGGACGGGCCTTGTGCCAAAGAAGATCGAAGGACGGGCCTTGTGCCAAAGAAGATCGAAGGACGGTCCTTGTGCCAAAGAAGAACGAAGGACGGGCCTTGTGCCAAAGAAGATCGAAGGACGGGCCTTGTGCCAAAGAAGATCGAAGGACGGGCCTTGTGCCAAAGAAGATCGAAGGACGGGCCTTGTGCCAAAGAAGATCGAAGGACGGGCCTTGTGCCAAAGAAGATCGAAGGACGGGCCTTGTGCCAAAGAAGATCGAAGGACGGGCCTTGTGCCAAAGAAGATCGAAGGACGGGCCTTGTGCCAAAGAAGATCGAAGGACGGGCCTTGTGCCAAAGAAGATCGAAGGACGGGCCTTGTGCCAAAGAAGATCGAAGGACGGGCCTTGTGCCAAAGAAGATCGAAGGACGGGCCTTGTGCCAAAGAAGATCGAAGGACGGGCCTTGTGCCAAAGAAGATCGAAGGACGGGCCTTGTGCCAAAGAAGATCGAAGGACGGGCCTTGTGCCAAAGAAGATCGAAGGACGGGCCTTGTGCCAAAGAAGATCGAAGGACGGGCCTTGTGCCAAAGAAGATCGAAGGACGGGCCTTGTGCCAAAGAAGATCGAAGGACGGGCCTTGTGCCAAAGAAGAACGAAGGACGGGCCTTGTGCCAAAGAAGAACGAAGGACGGGCCTTGTGCCAAAGAAGAACGAAGGACGGGCCTTGTGCCAAAGAAGAACGAAGGACGGGCCTTGTGCCAAAGAAGAACGAAGGACGGGCCTTGTGCCAAAGAAGAACGAAGGACGGGCCTTGTGCCAAAGAAGATCGAAGGACGGGCCTTGTGCCAAAGAAGAACGAAGGACGGGCCTTGTGCCAAAGAAGAACGAAGGACGGGCCTTGTGCCAAAGAAGAACGAAAGCGGTGATGGGCGTGGCGGGTGGGTGGGCCTATCACTGCAAGCGGATCGAAGGACGGGCCTTGTGCCAAAGAAGATCGAAGGACGGGCCTTGTGCCAAAGAAGATCGAAGGACGGGCCTTGTGCCAAAGAAGATCGAAGGACGGGCCTTGTGCCAAAGAAGATCGAAGGACGGGCCTTGTGCCAAAGAAGAACAAAGGACGGGCCTTGTGCCAAAGAAGATCGAAGGACGGGCCTTGTGCCAAAGAAGAACGAAAGCGGTGATGGGCGTGGCGGGTGGGTGGGCCTATCACTGCAAGCGGATCGAAGGACGGGCCTTGTGCCAAAGAAGATCGAAGGACGGGCCTTGTGCCAAAGAAGATCGAAGGACGGGCCTTGTGCCAAAGAAGATCGAAGGACGGGCCTTGTGCCAAAGAAGATCGAAGGACGGGCCTTGTGCCAAAGAAGATCGAAGGACGGGCCTTGTGCCAAAGAAGATCGAAGGACGGGCCTTGTGCCAAAGAAGAACGAAGGACGGGTCTTGTGCCAAAGAAGATCGAAGGACGGGCCTTGTGCCAAAGAAGATCGAAGGACGGGCCTTGTGCCAAAGAAGAACGAAAGCGGTGATGGGCGTGGCGGGTGGGTGGGCCTATCACTGCAAGCGGATCGAAGGACGGGCCTTGTGCCAAAGAAGATCGAAGGACGGGCCTTGTGCCAAAGAAGATCGAAGGACGGGTTGTGTGAAGTTTGCCAAACTCTTTCACAACTAGTTGTATAGTTATTTATCGTTATTTATCGAAGTCTAGTTCTGGCACAGCTCAAAAATTTCAATTCTCTGATACTGTGGTATTTGGGGTTCTCAAGGGTGCTGATCATGATGGGCACATTCATTTTTCATGTCGAGCCTGGCTTCAGAGGACGTCACGTCGAAAACGAATTTTGGGCATTTCAATGTCCTCGTTAATGCTAAAAATAGGTGAATATGCCTCTTGGGGTTTTTTTGGATGGTGCATGTCTACTTTATTTTGCATAAATGTCAAAATTAATTTTGTACGCAAAGTGAAAAGCACTCAGGGAGACTAGGATAGATCGGACCGGAATGAAACAAGGATTCCAACTGTGTTTTTCATTTTTCATTCTAGCGTGCAGAGAAGGTTTTACGCGAAAAATAGTTGTTTACTGGTTTGTAAGTAAATTGACCTTCCATCCTTCCGGCGGCGAGAGAGCATGGGGAATAGAGAGAGCACAGAGAGAGAGAGGGAAGAGGTCAAGGTAGAGAGACTCGGGTAGATCAAGAGATCGGAAGTCAGCAAGTGGAAGGAAGGTTAAATTTACTTACAAGCCAGTAAATTTTTCACGTAAAACCTTCTCTGGACGCGAGGAAAAACATGGAAAACACAACACACTTTTCGCTTTTGACGGAAATTTGGAAACGGCCATGTCCATTTGAAATGGCTGCTTCCTTCATCCAAAATTTTTTCCCTTGCTTTTGTATTTCAAGATAACGAATAAGGATTTAAAAAATCTCTTGTTAAAAAATTCCGCTTTAGAAATCACTTTCTTTCTCGATTCACCGATTTGTGAAATACTGCAAACAATTCCTTGTTGGAAAATGCTTACGCGCCGCTTATTGTTAGTTGTTACGCTCCTGATTTTTTTATTTAAAAGGGTTACATGGAAGAATAATTGAAAATATGTCAGTCCATTTTTAAAGTTCGATATTTTTCAGCGCTCGCTCTCCTCCGTCTGCCCTTGTTCTCTGAGACGGCCGGCCACTTCCCCTTTCCCACCCCCACCTCCCTTTCCAGCCTCCCCTCGTAGTCCTCATTCTGACACTTCTTCGATTTTTGGCCCGGCCTTTTCATCGCAGAGTATTCCCTCCCTATCATTCTTATTCCGTACCTTCACATTCAGAGCGGTTGTTGTCTGGGCTAAAAAATCGAAGAAGTTCCCTCATTTTTGAATTTACCCTCTGCTCCCTTCCTCTCCTCCCTTATCGTCTTCGGAAGTCGCCCGGAGTTGAGTAGTAGTGTGGTAGTAGAGGTGGTATGGGATAGTGTAGGGTTGGTGAAATCGAGATATTCCGGTATTCGAGATCTCGACTTTAGAGCTCTGTTAGTTGTCTCGAGTTGTCTTGATTACCGGTCGGGCGGCCCGATCGCGAGAGTGAACGCTCGAGACGCGCTCGAGACACGGACGTCTCGTGTCTCGGCCCGTCTCGAGTGTCTCGACTTTGTCTCGACTCTCCTCTCTAGCGCGTGAGTTCGAATCCCGCCCACTGCGGGTATCTTTTGCTCATTTTATTCTTCAAAAATAAACACTTTTACTTCTTTAAAAATCGATCTGAACTCATGTGTGATGACAACAAATGGACAAAAGTGTTTATTTTTGAAGAATAAAATGAGCAAAAGATGCCCGCAGTTGGTGGGATTCGAAATCACGCGCTAGAGAGGAGAGTCGAGACAAAGTCGAGACACTCGAGACGGGCCGAGACACGAGACGTCCGTGTCTCGAGCGCGTCTCGAGCGTTCACTCTCGCGATCGGGCCGCCCGACCGGGTTTTCCGTTTGTCGGACGTCTCGACCATTTTGTCTCGAGTCGAGACACATTGCCGAGATCTCGACTGTCTCGTCCGATTTCAGCAACCCTAGGATAGTGCATCAGAAGATGTCATTGACTGCATTGTTTTTATTCTTTTTTCTTCCTCTTCATTTTCATTACTCGTTCCGGGACCACTGCAAAATATCACCAGTGGCTGCTCGGGCGGGTATCATTTGTGAAGGGGCATGTGCACAGTGTGTGAAAGGGAAGGGAGGGGGGAATCGGTAAGGTTGATCGAATACTGTATCCGTGGACAAGAATGCGTGGGCAGTACGGTATAGCCCCCCCCCCCTCTGAGCGACATTGAAGGGACGAGATCCGTTAGGAAGAGACTGTAAAAAAACGATCCCCAGGCCTACCGAAAGGCAATACTGTATCCATTAGTTATCTGGGGCAATATTATGCGCACTTTTCCTCTCGGGGCTACCATATTTTTTCACAGGCTACTGTATCCTTCTCCCTAAAGGGTTGTTTTCCCCGTGGCTACCGTGTCAACCGAATGAATGCACGTCCGGACTTGCTGAATTCATGAGATGGGTTTCTCATGACAGTGACTACTGTTTTTTCTCATTTTTTCTCATTTTATTTATTTCGTCAGATTCACTGTCTCAGTGCTCTTGTGGGCTTTTCAGATTTAATCGCCAAGATGAATGCGGTTAAACCGTTAAGCTCGAGAGAGCCGAGCTGTCTCTGTCTAGAATTGCTTTCCGGGAAGAGCGGACACTTCTCTGTTTTTAGCACGTTCAGAGCGGTCGTATATCGGGCCAAAAAGTAGACAAATTCTGAATAGCGAAGGGTTCACTCTTATTGTTAGGCCCCGGGAGAAAATACCAGAACACTGAGAGATTACTACAACTATTTTATTCCACAACCGGTAACAACTTACAATTGACAAGTGTCAATCTCGAGATCACAGTACAATATTTTTTTGGGATTTTCTCAATCAACTCACACTCTAGCACTACATAAAATGTACAAGGTACGATACTATATCCAATCTTATGATCACATTGTGAAGGGATGGAATCATACAACAATTGATAAATCAGTGGTAGACAGTGAGAGATCCAGATGAAATTATTTCTTCTTATATACACCAGAGACGCCGCCGAACAACTCGGTCGAGATATCGTTCAGAATCTTCCTCAGCAGCTCGGTCTTACGCAGCAGGTTGCGACGATTCTTGTCCCTGAAAAGATATTGTGATCGACATTCTATTGAGAAATTCAATAACCCATCGCATACCGTAACCCGCACTCACTCCGTATTGAAGAAGTAGCTCATCGCGAACTGAATTCTTTCCGCGAGGACGAGAGATCTCTTCGATTTGGTCGAGTTGAGGTAGCAGATCTCCATGAGGTGAGAGAGCTGAAGAGCAGTTATATGTATGACCTGATGTCAGTACCGTAAAAATGTTCATGATATGTACAGATCATCAGTGGCCGTAACCATTTAATGTTTACGCAAAAGTCAGGAAGGAATCATCGCACTAGGGTTTTCCTCGATAAAATCAATTCGTGAAACACAACCTTCACTTGGTGCTTATCTCGGAGACAATTCTCTTGTAAAAAAGAGTTAAAGACTCACTCTTGTGAACGTCTTGTCGAACTCCTTCCTCGTCTTGATCGACAGCGACTGCAGTCGATCCATCACCTAAAAGGATTACTGTAGTGACTTGGTGTATGCGACGTTTCCCAATCTCCGAATCTAGTCGGAAAATCGACAGGACGACATTTCCTATTCCCTTCATCGATTCAACTAAGCAATCAATATCCGTACCTCCTTTCTCCTCTCGAAGTACGATAGTCTCGCTCCGATCGATAGCGTGAGCATCGTCGAGTGGATTTCCGAGTCGCGCGAGGAAAAAACGTCTATCATCGTGACGCTCTGAAGTTGACACAGTTTTTTTGCTCCGACTTTTCTCGGAAATTATTTCATCCCTATCATTCATGTTCCCTACTCCCACCACTTTCAGATCTGGTGACTTATGGTATGGTCTGGCATCGAAATTTCCAGTGTTCGAGTTGCGTTTCACATCCACTTTGAGTTATTTGGTGATTCATGATCTTATTGGAATAGATGAGAATAATTCAATTCAATTCATGATTGAATGAATGAATGATTGGAGACTGGAGTTTGAAATACGGGTCACTGTCTCTTCATTTCACGCACTCTCTCACCGGTCAGTGTGGTGTGAGAGTGTGCGAAATGAAGAGACGATTACCCGTATTTCGAAATCTATTGGAGACTACCTTCATCATTCCTTCCGTCTCGCATTGCCAGTGGTCATCAGTCCATTTCTTGCTGCACTTGTAGCAGAATCGTTCACCGCACAGACAGAAGAGATTGTAGCACCATCTGAGAATTGGTTTCACAGGTGAAATTTTTATCCGATCAATTAGCTCTAGACCATAGCTGTATCTCCGCTAAGTCATGTTGCTGTGGCATCTGTGCGCTAAGCTATTGTGCGAAAGTAAGTAATTAATTACTCACTCATACTGTGTTTCTGCCAGCAGACCACACTTGGGGCACTGAGCGAGGTTGCGGATGATGGGCGCGTCCGCGGACGAGACATGATTGGTGGAGAGACCTGAAATTTCACGATAGTCAATGATTACGGAAGATCCAGCAAACTGTGCTTGGATAACCAAGTCTAACGACTCAAACTGAAAATTCATATCGTAGAAGATCTATATTTCACACTTGTGAAAACAAGTGTCATACCAAGTGCATCCTACATTGAAAATTGCTCTAAAATGAATACCGCCATAGACCGCACTGACCATTCTTGTGCATGTAGGTACAGTAGTCCCGGAATGCCTTGCAGGACACGGGTGAATGGGCCACCGACGAACACCTTGCACAGATCGACGTCCCACATACACAGTGCACAGAGGGCTTCGAGCTGCAATTATCCATTGGTTATGTTATTCCATAATCCAATATGATACCAAAATGATGCCAACTACTCTCGGCGATACCCAGCGACATATTTACCTTTTTGATCTTTGATCTTTACTCTACCCACCTCACAACCCGATGCAGTCGACTGCAGTCACGGCACCGCACGATCGTCTGTGCTCGCAGAAGGACCTGCACAGGGAAATACCTTCATTTTCTGGCCATTATTTCTCTCTTTCAGTTTCTTTCTCGTGTATCCTTCCTAATACACCTACCACTATTGTTCCTCTGTCAATACATGAGAGGAACACTATCGTAGTCCATTCTGTACCTCAGTCAATGCCTCCGTGTATCTCCTCAGAGAGGCCGAATCGAGCAACGCGGAGGCCGCAGTGATCGTTAGAGTCAGAGAGCAGGAGGGATCCTAAAATTAGAGTACTACAAATCATTATTCCATTGAAACATCAGCTCATCGATATTCTTTGTTTAGAAAAAACCTAAAACTAATCGAATGAAACACTAATAAATGAAAAAAATTGGATGAACCATGTACACATCAGTCTTGTAAGTTGCCTAATCTAAAAGTCTTATCTAAAAAGAATGGAGAAGTTAAGTTTTTTGCTAATCGACTACTAACACTCACTGGACACTCGGTTGGCACTCTTCCCTTCTTCATTCCATCCGAGATCGTCTGCAGCCAGCAACCCGTGCAGCACGAGTGACCACACGATAGGGAGAACGGACGGTACTGCTGCAATGTTCATTGTTTAAACGTGATTTATCCGAAGATCGATGTTCCATAAAGTGCCTCGATAAAATGCTATTGTAGCTTAAGGAACGCGTGAGACCCGTGAGACGTGTGAGATTCCACGAGTACAACTATAGTCTACTTCAAACATATCTTGATGCGTTATCATCCTCGACATTATAGAATATTTTCCTTCTCCGATTGATATCCTGTTTCCTCTCCAAGATCAAATTCGGAAAATATTAAAGTTCAAAGATCAAACATCACCCTCACCTCGAACACTGTATCCGCCGCCATCTCCCTGCAGCAGACGATGCATGCGGTTGATCTCCGATCTTTGATCTCCACTGATCTCCGATCATTGGTCTCTCCTTTCTCATCGAGATGAATTGTGTAGCGGCCCCAGCGATCCGCACACGACAGGCAGCTGCAAAAAATGTTATTTTTTTCTGAAATTCGTGTTGCACTGTTAGCTCATAATCTATGATCTTCAATTGTGCCTAGTGCGTGCCTAGAGTACTACAAATACCGTAGCCTATGAACTCACTCTTCTTGGGCGAAGAGTCCGACCTCTCCTCCTCCCTGTTCCTTCGCAAGAATGCAGATGGGAAAGGCACGACCGAGCACTCGGTGGGTCGAGTCACTGAACGAAATAGCGATTATATGTATATTCGGTCGGAAGGAAGCCGTTTGTTGCGTATTATCTTTTTTCCATTCTTCTATCAAGAAAAAAACATGATAAAATGAACCAGAAATAACACCCACCTATGGACCTGCCATGCTCTCGGCTGCACCGGTAGGGCCGGAAGGGATTCCAGCTGGGACTCCGGCAGTCGGATCTTCGTGTACAGTTGCGGGAGGGCGGTTACTGTAATCGATTGATTGATACCGTATGCTTACAGTTCTCTAGTCTATTATTCATCTAAAAGGTAAAAAGGTAAAGGTTCATCCACGTCAAGCGATTTTACACGCTAGGTGGGACCCACTGTTATTAGCTGTGTAAGGCCATCAAATACCGTATATCAATCGATTAGTACCGTAATCGATAGCTACCATACCCAGTACGATTCTCGAGGGACTCTCGACGATGACAACGTCTGCAGGAGAGACTTCGTCCTCGTCCTCCGTCGACGACTCGGCAAGGATCTGGAATTCATTTTCTATGCGGAATGAAGAATCATTCCAGAATTTCTGTAATGATCATTCTTCCGAAATCGCTGAGCGAGGCGCGGTGTCAATCTTCACAATGAATATTTCGTGGTTTCTTATATGTTTCAGCGATGTTACATATATTTCAGAATTCCGTAATAATTCAGGAAAATGAATTGGACAGACACCGATTACAGAATAAATGAATTGGAGGAATGAGAGGGAAAATCAATTCATCATTCCGGAATAAATTCTGTTTTGTTTAGTATCTACAATAATCCCAAATATGGTGTCATCCAAGATCAATGCTAAAAAGCGCTGACAATCTTGGGGTGTAACCAGGATGTTATGCAAGAAAAACCCTTTTCCTTTTCTTCCTTTCATAGTCCTTTTTTTCGAAAATAAGCCTGACCTCTCTACCACTAATGAGCGACAGCGACGAGGAGCGGAAGGACTCATCCTTGAAGGATTCCCTCTTGCTGCGGGGGTGTCTGGAACGACAATTAATCAAGGAATTAGGCAATTAGTAAATTTCGTCTGTCAAACGTCTTTATGTTAGATCTTGATAAAGCGTCGCTACAACACTGTCGCCTTTGCCTATCACTTTCTAGTGCGACTGAAAACGTTGGTTCTCACATTGTTATCCAATTCTTCTACGTTTAAGAGAATGAAAAATATCACAAAACAATAAATCGTACCTTGGATGGGCGTGCTTCGAGGGCTGCGGTACGAGAAAGGAGGCGAGAGAGGGGGCGACGGGTGGGGCGTGAGGAGAATCAGAGTCTGAAAAGGAAGAGTTCAAAAATCAATTCAGTTGTGCGGATCTGCAAACCTACTAGTCACCCATTTACATCCATATTATCTAATGTATCGTTCATGATCTAGTCAACCGTAAGCACTCCTACAGTAATCGCTGAATTTCCTGTTCAGGTTACGTTACCTTCCTCGTCTTCATCTTCCTTCTCCTCACTCTCGTACAGATCACTCTCGTACAGTGGCTCGAGTATTGCCTCGTGATGCTTACGTGCTACTGTGCTCCGCTTCTTCACGGCTTTCCTGTAATCGAATAAACATTATGGGGTTACAGTACGTATGTAATCGATAAACTTAATAAAAAGTTTGCCAAGAAAAAATGTTTGTGGGAATAAATTTTTCTATCGCTTGGCTTTCTTTCTTTGCAGCAAGGGGTTTCAAGTACACTTCATGTATCAGTGAATTCCGATAGTCCAGGTTGTGATATTCATAACCAATCAATAATCATCGATACCGTAAACCCCACAATTCAATTTAATACTCACTTCTCTCTCGGGAGTCGATTGAACGTCGTTGACTTGGAGACCATCTCTACTGCTGAGTACATCACATGCAGTTTCTGCAAGGAATGCCCTGATTATCGATTAGAATTGCTACCGTAACCCTATCGTACACCCTCAATCGATGCCGTATCTCCAGATTTTACCATATGCCATACCGCAATATCCAAATCAATCGATACCATAACCTGGATTACCGTACCTGGTCCTCCGCCTCCGGTATGCTTTCGCAGCCGGTGTATTCTGTGACTCATAACCAATACCCGACTTACAGTATTCCAAACCATCGATACTACCGTAACCCAGATTACCGTACCTGATCCTCCACAGCCTCATCCGGTAGGTAGGCCTGGACCTCCATGTTCTCGGCCCAGTTCTCCTTCTGCTTCTTGCGCTTCCACTGGTCCTTGCGGAAGTCCCACGGCTTGAGACCCTTGCTGCAGAGATCAAAGATCAAACTACGTCGATTTAAAATCAATGAAAAATTCTAAAAAAGCACCCATTCTGGTGCAGACTGTAGGCCGAAGTTGATCTTTGATCTCTGCCTACTCACGGATTGATCAGTGTCTGCATTCTCGCCTGTCCCTTCTTCGCGTAGTTGTTGATGATCTTCTTGCCATCGCGGGAGACCGTGTGATACGAGCGACTGAAAAAAACGATAACTTATTGACGAATGATTTAATTTCATCTACTTCAGTAATTACAGTAGCCTCTGTTCATGGAAGCCTAACACTAAGCTCAACCCCTTCATCCATCATACTCACGCAGGCTTGTTCCTTATCTCCTTGCCCATCGCTTTCTCCATCGTGCGGTCGGAACGGTCGAACTCGTGCGTCGCCGCCGACACACGCAGGTTGTGACGAGGATCCTGAAACGGCGGATTCCGTTACGGTAGGTACACTATAGCGTGAATTAGTGCGGTAGTCCAGGAAGATCTATGAACTCTTGAAGATCAAGAAGGAAAACATGATAGGATATTGCCCTCTTCATAATCCGATTTCGCATGTTTTGATGAAACATCACGTGAGGTATTGCTAGATACGGTGGCAACCATTCGACATAATACAAATAATCCCTCATAGATACCTGCAACTCCTCGATCTCCTCCTTCAGCCTGTCCGGAATCATCCATCGCTCCTTCTTGTTCAGCGAGTAATGAACACTGAATTTTTATTTGTAGCAAAACAATGCACAATTGTGCGTTATTAAATCATTGTAATTATTACTTGAATCCATCGAGGCCGAGCGGATCGGGGGCCCTCATAGTCGCATTGTTGAGGGCGATCTCCTGAAGACGATATTGGTTATATCATCGATGAACATAACCGAAATGATAGCTCGACATTCTATAAATACGTAAATAAGAAGAATTTTTTTTAGAAGTTTAGATAGGGGCCACAAGCTCCGCCCACTTTTGTGAGACACGATTTCGCCAAAAAGCAAGAAACAAAAGCCCAAGCTTCATTCTAAACCAAATCGCTCATTCTAAAGTGCGTTGGATAGCTACTGCCGACCCCAATCGATTGAGCACTGCCCAAAATTAGCATATCATCACTAAGTAGATCAAATTTGCATATAAAAGAAGGGAGAGGCCGTTTTGAGGCCTTCCAGTGTGAAAGTTTTGTTTGGGCAGTATTTATCTGACTAATACGAATATTTTACGAATTTTAGAGAAAAAATTAGATTTTTATCATGCTTCAAAAGCTTGGGCTTGAGCGCGGGGAGAGGCGAGCGAGAGGGCGGGAGGAGGGAGAGAGACACACGCAAAATAGGCTCCGCCCCCTTCCCTCTCGTCTCGCCTTTACCTCCTCTTCCCCAGTGCGATGCGCGCGTACTTCTCGGGCTCTAGCGCAGCTCAGAGACATGATATCGACAAACGGTAAAAAGCATGATGTTATTGGGTCCATGAGGGATAGTTTCAATATACGTTTGACCCCATCGTGTAAAATCGGCTATGTGCGTTGTGGCCCCTAAGTTTAGAACTCACATCCCATGAGTCGAAGAAGCGACCGGCCGAGTCCTCGGGAACGATCTCCTTGATCACGGTGGAAGGACCGACCTAGAGAAATATTATTGTTCTACTCAATCACAAAAATTGTTATTGAGTTGACGAGTAAGATGTAAGAAAAACAGATTTAGGCATCTGCGCTCAGTTTCTATATGATGAACGTCGTTACGCTCTCTTCATTTCTGATAATGTCAATTCTATAATGGATATTTGTGGAGAATGTACTCACCTGAATGGGACGGACGCGATAGCGACGATTACGATCCACACGCATCCTGAGTATTCATTGATTATCGATTCGAAGTTTGGGGGCCGCGACAAAAAAAGAGAGGCAACGATGTTTCCACGACAACCAAAGCAACGCGCTGAAGTTTGGGCCATGAAATTGTGACATAACAACGAGCAACACTGCATTGGTGTTAGTAATGTGATTTGAGTCGGCGCTGATCTTTTCCGTTTATTCATTTATTACTCCAAAGAAGGGGTCGATGGAGGAAAAGCCCGAGAATGATTCAGAAAAGAGTCACGCCCTCCTTTTATCGAGGGAAATGCGGGTTATATGCACGCAAAATTGCACAATGGTGAGTCATCGGCTAGGGAGAGAGAACACGAAAGGGAAAATAGACTAATAGAGAAGGTGAAAGACGAGGTGACTGAACAACAATTCGCCGATGAAGATTATCGAATTGTAGAGACTAAATTCAAGTAAACTATCGCAAAACGCACTCAAACTCGCGTGGGTTTGCAACCATGGCGAAAAGAGAGCAGAAAGGAAGAAGAAACAGATAAAAGTGGCGAGGGAAAGCGAAAGGGAAGAGAAACTCGAGAGAAAACGAGCACTGTGAGGGTGACAGAGATCAAAAGAACGCCAGCAAACATCAAATGTGTCACGAGCATGGACAACCCAATGCTAAGATTAAGAGAAGTGAGGCAAAACTCAAGAAACCAAGAGCGAAACGAAACAACCAGCCCTCGTCAATAACTTCTGGTTGTGGTTAGAGAGCGAGAGACAGAAAGAGAAGGAGAGTTGCACGGAAATAGTGCGGAATCTCTAGTTTGGGCAGAAAATCAGCAAAGAACGATGAAAACGGCGAAATACCAACTTTGATGTTACATCAATAGAAGCTGTGAAAATTCTATATTTTTTACATAAAAATTAGGGTTTGATGTGCCGATTCAGAAAGAAACCTAAAAAAAAAACATCCAAACGAAACCTTTTTTTTCTTCAATAACGAACAACAGCAAAAAAAACATCCGGATGTACCGACATCTTCTAGAGAAATAGACAAAGAGGAGACTAACAACAACTAAAATAATTGACTGAGAGAAATTAAATGAAGAAAAGAGCAAATAGATACTAGACCCAGATCTACATTCGCTCCAATGTCAGATGTTCCTTACGGTGAATGATATCGTTGCTTGCTCACAGGCGTATCTATTTATCAATAAATATTCTATGAATGTACCATTTCCGGTTTAAAATCTCTTTGGGATGTCAGGGAATCCTTACAGAAGAGAAGCAGAAACTGGCCAGTTTCTTCCGAAAATATTTCTTGATAGTGATGTATTTACAGCGAAGAATCGCAGAAAACATTTTTATTCTCAACAATTCAACCCGAGTGGGACAGTTTCGGAAAGAGCTGTGTAATCACAAGGTAACTGACAGAGCGACGGGGGAGATGAGATCGTTGGGGGAGGTAAGTTCGAGATTGGGTTACTGTCTCACTGTCTAGAATGGAGGGATATTACCGAATCTTGACCTTAGTGTCCTTGTTCGAGTAGTTGATACGTTCCGAATCGATAAATGAAATTGATAATGCAAAAATAAAATCGATAGTTTGATAATAACATGCGTGAAAGTCTGCACTGCAGAGGTACAACAGCACTGAGATTTGATTATGTGAGGGGTAGGAGATACAGCTAACGGAAAGTATTACTGGGAATTCAGTCAGCATGAATGAAACAAATAGGAAGAAAACGACAAGATCAAGTGCGCGGAAATAACGGAAATTAAAGGCCAACACATTATGAAATGGTCGTTTTCCTGCATCCGAGAACGTTTGTAGACCCGTTGCTTTCGGTTGAGGGATTCTTGTGGGAGACAAGAGAGCGGAGAGAGCGGCGAATCCTCAAAATATTATCTAATCGGTTGATTCTTCGAATCCATTAATTGAATTTGGAATGAGTTTCATTCCGTCTCCATATTGGGTTCAGTACATCTTCAATGATAGATGTCTATCATGCATGAAAAGGAATTGAACCGATTCTGGTCGAAATTGGCATACAAGGCAAGTTTCACAGGGATATTGTGGAAGGATACGGTAGATGCCTCACTTGATATGATCCGCCTCCTCCTCCACTAGGAGTGATTGCGACCCGCTGAACATCTTCTTCAGATTGGCAGATGAGTGATTTCTGTAATAATTCTTCATTTTCCAATTGGATTTCAATTGAAATCGATCCGTTAAATAGCTGGTAGGTCTATTGTATATTGGTATTGGCAGTCTATTGGAATCGTAATCTCATCGTCACCTCATTCCTTCATTCGATTTGTCTGTTGCTGAGAGTGATGATTGTCGGCCATCGCTTAGCACTAAACGGTGAATATTATTGAGAATATTGCAAAAATGTAAACATTAAATATTCTGGCACATGCTTTTCACACCGTGCTTTCAGTTTTGTCATGAAATTTACAACACATATCAAAACATTGACCCAGTAATTTTTAGCATTCAAAAAAAAACGAAAAATATACATTTTTAAACATAACACCTTACCGCTTTTTTGAACAAATACATCTTCATCGTCTCGTAGCTAGAACTCATTTTTTGCCGTATTTGTTAGTTATCGATTTCGGCAGTTATGATTGTTTTCGATCTGCCTTACAATTAGTGTTGATAAAATGAATCTTCACATTGAATCGGAATCATTCCGCATCGAACCGCGCAGTCTAGAGATTCAAATGAATCAATCCGATCCTGTCGTTAGTGATTCTTTTTGCCAACCCTGGCCATTATGGAAGTAAGATTCCCATCTCACCCCTACTGCTCCTCTTTCCTCCTCCGTTCATCGTCTCTTTACTGGGAAGATCCTCGACGTTTCCATTGCTATCGTTGGATTCATCTGCAAGGAGAGCCGTCTCCTCTTCGGCTGGAACGAAATCAGTTCATGGTAAAACGATAATACAGTTTTTGTGATGCAGAAAAGATTGCGAAAAATTGCAGCTAACACATTTCGAAATTAATAAATAAGTGCTCACCCTCGTCATCATTTTCATCACTCTTTCTATCCTCTACGGTAACGAGTAGGGCGTTTCTCCTGAATAATTAAGTTAATTATTAAATTAATATTGTTTAAAAACAAGTTTGTTAGTGATAAAGATGAAGAATATGAGAAAAGAACATAAAGTAAAAGAAGATTGGAAAGATGCAAAATAAGAATAAAATGATTAAGAAAATAATTTTTAAAAAAGATAAAAAAAAGCGAACAAAGGAAACTAAATTACCCGAACCTGCCTAGCGTCACGTTTGCGTCCAACACTTGAGCGTGACGTCGCACTTGCAGTTTGATCTGAACGAATGGTATTTGGATTACTCTATCGCACCTCATCACTTCATCGCTTCAATAGTTTCAATCGAGCCATATCAATTTACCCTACCGTATGATGTAGAGATCGAGAAATGATACCGCCGTCTCTTCATTTCACACACTCTCTCATCGATCGAGTGGGGCGAGAGAGTGTGCAATATGAAGAGACGTCGGTATCATTTCTCGAGCTCTCGTATGCTGGCAGTACCCTTCCCATCCCCTAGAATATGATCTTTGATCATCAAATCTATTGATACCTGTTCAACGGGCAGTACCCTTCTCCTCTTCTTGGGCAGTTTATCTCTTGCCTGCGTGTGCGAGTAGAACATGGCGAAGTTCGAGACGATCACCTATATTTATTTTTTTCATTTATTTTTATTTTTTTATATTTTGAACTGGACAATGTCATTGGTTTACTATTATTCATCTGATGAGACAATGTTGATCGTACTCTCTTGTATCATACATGCGTCTACTCAGAAGGATGGGTTCATCCAGCTACAGTAATCATAGTCATTAATAATCGATAATTCTACCGTACCGGCACGGGAAGAGCGATAGTCAACACGCCCATCACTGCGCACAGCGAGCCAACGAGTCGACCGAATGACGTGTGCGGGGTCATGTCGCCGTATCCCACCTGTTTTGTTGATTCATTGGATACGGTATCTCACAGGTTAGCGCCCCTTCTCCGATCTATTGCGCTGTGCCTCATGTTACGGCACCGGAACAAAATTCGCTCTTTGTTGATGTATCATCTACAGTTTTCATGAGCTCGTAATCAGCAATCGATCCGTTTGTCTTACCGTAGTCATGGTGCAGATGGCCCACCACAGCCCGAGAGGGATCGATTGGAACTGATTGTCGGGATTGACCTGCAATTGATTGGTATGGATACCGTATTTGCAATCTCATAATTTTGCTTTGAAGGACAACGTGAATTTTTATTGAAATTTCAATCATTCGTTGATAATATCGAACGAATCGCTCGCTATTGAATCCTGCTTGAAACAGATCGAGTATTTTGAAGGTCTGATGTATTCTCTTTAGTAATTATTGAATCATCTTGCGCATCATTCTGATCTTCATGAGAAAGCTGCTCCGGTTTTGTCAGATAAAACAAAAAGAGTCAATTAGGAAAGTGCACCCCTCACCTCCATCCTCTCCGCATAGTACACCAGTGCGGCGAAGATGACGATGCCGAGAATGAGGAAGAAGACCTGTGAACATTACAAATTGGATTGATATCCATCAAGATCCCATCTTCACGTCTTCAGTAGCAGGTTCAGATTTGCATTCCAATCTTTGATTCTCCTACTCTACTCTTCTGCTTCCCCTGCTACGCCTAAAATGGACACTTTCAGAATACTCACCAGTAATATCAACTCCTTGGCGCTCGCTCGGAAAGTGTGGATGAGAATCTGCAGGCCTCTGAAATGAATAATGATTTCTTCGTATACTACTTTGTAATGATTTCTTATTTTTCCTGAAATTCTCTACATCATATTGTTTTAGGTAATTAACTTCATTTCCCTAAACGGTGAGTCTGAGTGTGAAATACAGACGATGTAAAATGAAGAGACTTGATTGTTACTCATTTACCTGTGATGTTGGGTTAGCTTGAACAGCCGAAAGATGCGGATCATTGATAGGAATTCGACAATGTCCTGAACAATGTAGGAATCAATTCTAGAAACATTTAAAACACAAAAATAATTTGGAATTTCCTGTTCCGAATTCAACTTCGAACGAACAGATATGTTTCAAACGCAAAGGATATTGGTATGCGCATGGTTTATCCGATGCTATCTTGGTATCTAGATTGAAAAAAAGCAGAATCATGGTTGGTATCTTCTTTGTCACGGGGGTTTATAGAAAAAAGTCTAGGTGGATTTGAAAAAAAGCTGCAGGTTGGCTCACCTTGGGAGCGTTGTCGAATAACCGGAGCACTACGGAATCCGTGTAGAATGACAGCGTTGCGATCTAGAGTTAAATTATATTATTTGTTATTTTGTTTTCTTATTGTCCTCCCAATTGATTTATGTTAAAAAATGTTCGAGTTACCAAATCGATTGCATTCAGTGGTGACTTGAAGAAGCCTTTCTTTGAAGGGCAGAATGCAAATCGAACGAGGATCTCGAAAGTGAACCAGATATTGCAGACGAGTTCGACCTGAAGAGATCAAAGATCAGGACTAACAGAGGAGTTTGAGAAATAAAAAAGAGTATACTTACATGTCCGAATATCCAGTGAGGATCGGTGGATGTTCGTTGCATTGTGGGATAGGAAAGATTGGAGTTGTTGATGAAGGAAAGAGTCTGAAAGAGTTCTATACTTTCCAGAGAAAATATAAAATCCGAGAAAAAAGCTTTCGTCGTATCTAAAATGGACTAACCGGTATCCTAAATGCTGGATGCGTTTTCAGACAGAAGGAGAGAATTGATATGACGATAAATGTGACGGATATTGTTGCAATAACCTGAAATAAATTACTGATCATGAATTTGTAAGCGCCCACGGTTTCTACGATACATTCGCATTATTGTATAGAATACGGAATCTCAATTAGCCCCTTACAGTAACAGAAAACCAGATCTGATCTACCTTCATATGACCATCTGATCGTGATTGACCTGAATCAGACCAGAGGTGTGCAAAAATTTCTCGAACTCTCATTTCGCAATGTGCTCTCACCTGTCAGAAAGACCGAGAGAGCATAGTTAAGTGAAAGACCGATACATTTTTTTTTGCACACTCCGATTCAGACCTTCCGTACCTTAGCAGTCGTTGATGAATACGGTTCGTCGAAGAGCGCCCATAACCGCGGTTTGAAATGCATCCATTTGGTACGCTTCTGGAACATTTTCTCATTTTTTTGCGTAGGTTCCAATATCTCAAAATAATGCTTGAAAACATGTTGAACGTACCCCCTGGAAGTAGTCTTCCTCCCAGCCGAACTTTTTCATGATCTGAAATTCATCATTGTAGAATGCAAACAGCAAATATTTTTTGCTGACATACTAGTAAGAGTCACATCTCTCAAGACTTACTAGTTCAAAAAGTTGGCTTAAGTAGGTCTGAAGGGGTATAAATAATAGTTCACGTTGGTCAAAGGTTGAATAAAGGTAGGCCAAGGGCGTAAAAGAGGGTGCTTACCTCCTGCTCCCTCAGATCCGGATCGTCGTCTTCCCGGTAGATGTCGGCGTCCATTTTATCTAACACGGCTAAGGTTTCCTGAGTGTCTCTGAAAGCATTATTTCTTATTTGCTGCAACCATGCAAGCCTATGTGAATTTGTCACTTTTTCTAAAGAAATGCTAATCGGATTTTTAATAATACGCAACGAATTTCAAATGTCTACTTTGCATGGAGCAGCTGCATCCAACAGCACGGTTCAGTATCCGACGCATCCAGGCCCCAGTACTGTAGTTCCTCCTGAAACATGGAAAGATAATTAATGGCATCTGTAGAAATGAGATAACAAAATGTTCAGTGTTGAATCCTTGGTTGAAATTATTGCAATTTAGTTACAATTAGTACAATTCTTTTGCACACTATTGCCTCTCATTGTCAGAAACATTTCTGAAGCACAAAGATAGAAGCCTCCATTCCAGTTATCGTACCGTATTCAAGTTATCATTTTGGTGCGAATCGCGAAATATTGTCACAAATTGGCAATTTTTGCTTACTTTCTTTAGGTATCGTTTCAAACACCATTTCCTAAGCCGTCTTGAGACGATACTAACCTCAAAGAGCGGCCCGCACACGTCCGTGGGATAGTGCAGCTTCCCGGTCCGGTAGTAGTTGAGGATCTGTGAATCATTATTACAGTTGATTTTATCCTCCTCGTCCCTCTTATTTATCCAGTGTCTATTCATATTTTTCACTTGGTGGTTTGATTATACTCGAGCATATATTTTTCTTTTTTCTCCCGTTTAAAGATTGACTTTCTCATCCCTGACTCCTAGGCACATTTCCTAGCGCGAAAACCACTTCCAAATTCGTTTTAACTGCAGCAAGAAGGGTGCCATTTCCGAGAAGAATTTCTTGCCCCGATACCGGAATCAGATAAGGAAATGGGGGGAAGGGAGGAAGGAGGAGGAGGAGGATGAATGGTCAGGGAGCATCGTAACACAAGATGACGTCATGATTGCGTTGGCTTCATGGTCCTTTGACTACAAAACAAGACAACAACCATTTCTCAGAATTTCAAGGTAAAGTCTCGTTCAAATCAATTCTCCCATAAATAGTCGTACCTGCCCAAACACTCCCGGATGCCGGTCAAAGAAGTACTCGTTTAACAACGGATCGAAATTGGCCAGAGATGGCGTCAATCTGAAAATATCCATTGATATCCTCTTTACACGAATCTACATCAGTGTTGATCAGGACTAGAAAACAAAAAAGAAACTCCATCCCATCAATTGATAAGACAATTTTTTAAAGTATCCTTTTCAGGATAGACCTAGTTTCAGCCCACGCTCACTTTTCAAATTACCAGAACAATCGATAACCTATCTAGGTACCATATTTACCTCGACAACCTCGTTGCGGGAATCTTCTTCAGCGTGGCGGTATATGTTTCATGGCGCACTCCCCCGATGTTGAGGACGATCTTCTCGTCCATCGGGAGAGCGCCTTAATTAGTATTATTAATTAATTAAAAATTATTATTTTTATGAAAAAAACGTTGATTGTGAAGAAGTTGGGATTCATTTGCTACGAACGCCAGGATATTTGATATTCATCGAAGCGCGAATTACTAGCGAAATAGTCCAGTTGTAACGAATTCATAAAAAAGGACAAGTTCAGAGAATCCCTGACAATGATATCAGGAGATTAGACATTATGATCACATACGCGTTCAATAATTCATATTTACCATTCCTCTCCGTTGTCCAGTCCATTCAAGGCAAATGCTTCAAATCCTCTCGCAGTTAGTCCATAACACAGGTGCATACAGGCAGGCCGAGAATTGTCTGGTTGTGTGACAAGAATTCTCGCAGAAAAGGCGGAAATAGACGAAATGGTGCTGAATTCAACCACGGATCGGCGATTTTGTGGGCCAGGAAAGGAAGCGAGAAGAATACAGAATTCTCAAGTCGATTTGGGGAGATAATCGACGGGTATCTTCACATTTAACGTTCAAATGTGACCGAAAGGTAAAAGACGTGCAGATATTCTCGAAACGTGAAACATATTCAGTTTCAAGCGGAACACGTGTGTTCGTAAAATATCAACTAAAGTGACGGAACAACGGTGGGAAAAGCTTCTCTTCGTTCGTCTCCGATGGACCAAAAAGAGGCGCCGAAAAGCGCCAAAGAAGAATGAGGAAATAATGCGGGCGTCGGGGCACAAATTCATTAAATCTCACTGCTTTTCTGCGCCTCTTTTCTCTCTTTCTTTCTCTCAACTTTTCGAAGGGAGGGCTAAATTAATTAGAGGAGGACGTGAGGAAAGAGGAGGAAACTGCACTAGCAGTTAGACAGGACCACAGAGTGTGCGGAATGGAGAGAGTCGAGGTATCATTTGTATCGGTTATACGAAGTGAGAGAGTGTGTGAAATGGAGAGAGACGGTGTCGAAGTTGGCAAGATTAATAGAGTGAGCGGCAACTGATAGATCAGTGGGCGAGTCGTTAACTAGAGAGAGAAAAGGGCTGGATGAGGCAAATTGAAGGGACTGCAGGGAAGTTCAATGAATGAATGAGACTTCTGATCTGCGAACTAGAGTTCGAACACGGGTAATCGTCTCTCTTCAGTTCACAAACTCAGATATCGGAAAAGACGATTCGTTCCATAAAACACGATATCCTTTCGAACTCTACAGTACGTGCTAATCGCCTTGCCCATGTGCTAGCGCCGCGTAACGCCGCGTGCCGCGGCTTGCGCGGCTGTGTTTTAAAGAATGACGATTAATTTTTACACAATGAGACCTCGATTTTCGTAATCTACGTGAAATTCCACACCGACTATACTTTTCGCCCATAATTTATAGTTCCTCATTCGTGAGTTGAAAATATTCAAATAAATAGGTTGACCCAGCGAACTAAATCTGTCACGCTTGAACAAGTGGTCTAATATTATCGTTTATCTCCTATCTGCCTGCTTTACATGTCTAAAGCATTTTGAGGTGAAAAAGACACTAAAAAAATAGGGACATGAAAACCGGAAAATCAAATTTGAGAGCCGGGGAGAGGTCTGTGCCGGGAAATGAACGTCGAACTGCCCGGGAATTCAAATCTCCTCAGTAAAATTGTTTATTCGTGTTTAAACGACTATATAAAGATCCGCCTCTCTAATTTTTTGCATTTCGAGGAGTTCGAACAACAATATATCGACAGCGAAAAATTAAAAAATATCGGTCTTCGCAAACATGTTCAAATTCGACAACAAAAATCGGGAAAAACAGTTTTTATTTAATATCAGGTTAATTAAGATATCCGCCTCTGTGTTTCAACCACGTACTTGTTTTAAAGATCATTAAGGTGATATGTGGAAAAAATGAGAAAAATCGGTCTTCGCAAACCTTATCAAAAACAGTGTCAAACATTCCGTGCAATCAAGGGTCCTGTGTTGTTGTTTACAAACTACGACTGTTTTTGTCTATATTTCGTGCACCTAATAGCTTAATTACATGCTGTGAAAAACATTTCAATGTGTAATTCTCAACTTCAGCTACATATTCACCTAATTAGGTACGGCTACAGTATACCGGAATTCGAAAAGTGATATGTACGTTCGCTGAGAACTGAAAAAAAGCTATTATACTTATCAATTATTGTTCAAGTAAAATTGCTCTATCCAATAGAGCAAAAAATGAAAAGACGAAACAAATTTCAAAATATTAGCATCTGACACGTTGAAATATAGTGACCAAGTGAACCGTACACTCGCTGGCACTACACCACGAGGGGCGGGGCTAAGAAGGAGTGCTCGTATCTTGCTTAAATAAAATTGTTTCAAAATTCTGGAAGTGCTATCTTGATTCTGCATGTCCGATAGCCCCGCAACCGAAAAATAGGAATTTTAAATAGAGTTTGAAATTTTACGTGAATGTCCCTACTAAAAAAACGGCGATCGATTTCTTTGGAATCATAATTTTGGAAACGACGATTTAAAACTTTCATTCAGGAAAAAGTATTCAAAAACCTGCTTTATGTATCCGACAAAGTAGAACTTTTATATCGGAATCGATATTATACAACTCCAAAATTTGTGACCCGACGGTTTATAACCGTCAATTAAGAACTGACTTTTTGTAACCCGACGGTTTATAACCGTCAATTAAGAACTGACTTTTTGTAACCAGCGAAGTAAAATAAATAGCGCAAAACAGAAAAATGAAGGTCAGTGGTTGACCTCTTCCTTGACCTTTCCATCAAAAAAGTAATAAATAAAATTAATAAATAAAGTTGAGTGGGGAGAAATCGGTAAAAATCAGTTCTCGATCGACGGTTATAAACCGTCGGGTCATAAAAAATCAGTTCTCGATCGATGGTTATAAATCGTCGTTTCTCAAAATTCGTTTCTTCTGCAAAAGTTACAAAATGAATACGCTCATTTCGACGGTTTCTGGGAAATAGTTCTAGGCAAACAGTAGTATTTCAACGTTTATATTTTCCCGGTTCCCAAGTGATCAGTGTCGAAATTATGGTTCCAAAGGTATCGATCGCCAAAAAAACGATTAGTCAACTGTGTCAGATTTAGTTCGCTGGGTCAACCTATTTATTTGAATATTTTCAACTCACGAATGAGGAACTATAAATTATGGGCGAAAAGTATAGTCGGTGCGGAATTTCACGTAGATTACGAAAATCAAGGTCTCATTGTGTAAAAGTTAATCGTCATTCTTCAAAACACAGCCGCGCAAGCCGCGGCACGCGGCGTTACGCGGCGCTAGCACATGGGCAAGGCGATTAGCACGTACTGTACTGACACTAAATAGATGAGGTCTAATCAGAGTTTGAATTACTATCAAGCCGGAATTTCGATTTCCAAATAGCAGATGAATGTATGACTTTCGAATGAAAGATGAATAGAACAAGCTCTTTTCAACGCAATGAAAAGAAAAACGAAGCAAAAAATGAACAAAGAACGTGGTCCATTTCCTGTTGAGGGCATGTTTTAGAGGCAGTCTGGGTCAGACTCTTGGAGCGAAAGCGGGGCACTTTATGAGGACAAAGTAGAATTCGAAATACGGGTAATCGTCTCTCCATTTCGCACACTCTCTCGCCTCTCTGACCGGTGAGATAGTGTGGGCAATGAAGAGACGATTTTCGAACTCGAGGACAAAGGGATTGACCGCCGAATTGGCTAGAATCTCTCGGAAGAACGGAAGGTGGGAAATGACTTTTGTTAGGTGTTTCTCGGGGAAGCAGGAAGTTTAGGAGCACTCTCGAGTGCTAAACAATATAGTTGAGTTCAGATGTGATGTAACGTAAGAAGATGAACCCGATACTTTAGGCACCTGCGTCAAATCACGGTTTGGGCAGCGGCTAAACGTTGTTATTTATTTTCAGGCAGTTCGATGATAATTTGAATATGAAATGAAAAATAGGCGCCAATGAGCTTGAGTCTAATTGAGAGATCAGCAGCCAAACACCACCTACACGAACTACGTGTGGAAATCTGAAGCGATTCCCACTCTCTAAAACAAATGCAAACTCTGTCAACTAAACACCCACCGATCCGTTTTTCCCACTCTCTAAAACAAATAACTTCGTCAATTCAACAGCAATCGATCATCAATCATCAAGAAAATGAATAATAGGAGCAACTATCATCATTTTGTGCTATAAATTAGTGGAAAAGCTTACCCCATGAGTTATGGGCAACGCGCTTCTTCATCCAGCTACGTTATTCAGACAACGAAAATGCCAGCAATGACAAGCGAATGACTGCCTACATCAACGCAAGTAAGTACTACGACTTGACAATTATCCCACTCTCTTCATTCTGAATGCTCTCTCATCGGTTAGAGTGGGCTAGAGAGCAGATGCAATCGAGAGAGTCTACTCATTGAGACAACGGTCTGTCCGAATAATTACATCCCACCATAAATTCGTCAAGAAACACTGGAAAAAATGCGAATAATGTCACAAAGACTCGAGCGCTCTCTCGTCGTTTTCGCACACTTTCTCGTCGAAGGGCAGACCCTCTCGATTTTGCATGCTCTCTCACTTTGTCTGGCCAAGACAGAGCTTAAGGCTTGAGAGAGTGCAACAAATATTCTCGAGATCGCAGCAAAAAGTGCTACGGAGAGGCCTACTTGTACTCGAACTCTCTCGATTTTCCTTGATCTCTCGCAACTCTGACTGACGATCCAAATGAAGATAATACCACGAGAATCGCGGCTTAGAATGTCGAAAACCAAGGGCCTTTATTAGGAAAGGGAAGGAGTTAGCCCTAAATCTTGAGAAAATGGTGATTTGTTGAGGCAAGGAACATTCCAAACATTCACAAATAATTCCTCGTTGAGAGAAGAAAGCGAAGCGTACTGGCATAAAATCAAAGAACATCAAGTAGGAGATTATTGACTGACTTCCTCAAAACCAGGAATTCTACTCGACCAACATTCGAAAGGATAGGGGAGAATGCAGACTGGAGAGTCTACAAAAGCAAGGCAGACCACGATTCTATTGCTTACTCCCAAAACGTCATGCAATATTAAAAAGAACCAGCATTGTTCCCATTGTTATCCTTTTTGCGAAGAACCGCTTTTGGAAAGAATCTATTCCGGCTCGGCTAAATTGGTAGCAACCAGGAATGGGTCATGGAAATTTCGCTTGATGAGAAAAATCCGAAAATGGGATAAATAAAATTGAAAATATGCAAAAACCTCACCATCACTCCGCACGCTATTTCTCATTGTCGAATCTTGCGATAAGAACTTTCGAAATGAAGGGCCAGCCCGTATTTCGAACTTTCGTACTGCGGTTGACCGTTTTTGCCTCTCGAGTTCCCTCCGTCTTTAAGAGACTTCTCCCTTTCCACGTTCTCCGTCTCTCCATTCCCCATGCTCTCTCGCCGGTTACAGACAGCGAGAGAGCACGTGAAAAGTGGAGAGTCAGACACAACTTGTGCCTTGCCTGCTAATCACATTGTAGGAGGAAAGACACAGAGCGCGCGCGTCTAAATCAAGTGAGGTCCTCCCTTTTCTCGTCTGAATCTCTCCGTTTGACCTGCTCTCTCGCCTTTTCTGACCTAACTTTTCGAAATCCGTGCCTTATCCCATTTGGGCCGAGCAGAAAGTTTGGAATTGAAACCCGAATTGGGTTCGGCAGCCGGGAATTAGGATTAAATGGGATTGAAGTTAGAAAATAGATCGGTTGATCATTGGAACTAGATAGGTTGCACATTCGAAAAGGCTGCATAATATAAAACTGATCGAAGCAGAAATCGAGTAAAATTACTAGGAAAAGGATAACGATTGTGAAAAGTCTACGGCTTACTGCGAAGAAATGCGATTGAATTGCGATTTTTACGACGTTGCCCTTTTGCGATTATCTAATCAAGGTACGAGCGAGTTTAACCTCATGTATCTGCGATAACGCAAGCAAAGCTGATTGCGACAATTAAAAAAATAATATTGTAAACCCAAGAGACAGCGAGCCGTGTGCAACACACAAAACCCGTGTAACCGAGCGTTTTCTGTGGATTTTCCGGAATTTTACGAGGAAGGAATTTGAGATATCCGGAAGGAAGACAGGAGGACATCCAATGGCCTCAACACATTCCTCCGCCCGTCTCTCCCTTTCCCACGCTCTCTGGTCGGTTTGAGAAGGCGAGAGAGCACGCGGAAACGAGAGACGACACGATTCACAGCCGATAAAAAGGAAGGCGAATGGGGATGATGGACTCTCAATTTCACGTTATCTCTGGGCGATCAGAGAGAATGAGAGAGCACGCGAAATGGGGAGAGACAGGGGTTCGCCCCGGGGGATAGAAGGAATGAAATGTGATATCTATCGAAGAAATTCATTGAATTGTCTTGCACATCTGTGTTCAATGTAGTGAGATGCTCTGATCAGTGAAAGAGTCTATGGAATCGAGAGGAAAATCGAGTAAATTGGAGAATGAACATACGGAATCATGGAATGTGAGTCATACAAGCAGTAGGAATAACGACCCAACAAACTTAGAATGGGATACAAAATCGTCAAGAATCCAAAGTGAAGTCCAGGAAAATAGATGATCGCATGTGTTTTTTTTATGAAAAATGAATTGCATAAAATGTATACTAGGCATAAGTATTCTACTCCTAGTTTAGAAGACCCATAAATGACGCAATTATAAAGTACAAAGAAATACGCTCAATAAGTTCGTTACTATTGTTGATTCTTGTTTAGTTGATTCTCACTTGTTGAGTACATTCGAGAACAACGTGATTTTGAGTAATTTTTGCGTAATTCGATCAGGAAATGGGTCGGGATAGTGCAAGAGTTCGTTAGCCGTCTCATCCCAACCCATTTTCTCATTGGTTTAGAGAAGGTATGGGAACTAAACAAGATCCCTATATATTCAAAATACAGCGACTAAGGAAAAATATATTTAAGGTGCTCAACATAGTCTGAAAGGATGTGTTAAATGAGGAAACACGATTTGTATTGTGCACTCTAAAGCGTTCCAGTGTTCCCCTAGTTACATAGGGGCATCGCAGTAGGTTGTAAATCACTCACACAAGACGTTGTTACACGGGTCACAAATTGAGGACTACGTCGGACAGGTAGAAGCAAAGATCAGCAACGAATAATTTCGTGGTAGACTATTTTACGAATATTTTACCCCAGGAGGATAGAGACTCTAAGTTGAACTGCTGATTTGTATTTCCCGGCTACGAGCCTCGCTATAAATACCGATCTAATGCAAGAATGAAATCATTTACAACCTAGAAAAACCAATGCGCACAGATAAATCAACCGCGTCGATAAACAAATTTGTGTCGAAAAAGTGGACACTTAAAATCCACTACAAAACATATTTTTCTAATGCAACGGCGAAAATATGGAAAACAGCAAATAAATCAAGAGATTCCGTGATCACGTCAAGTGACATGACACATACAATTTGGAGTAATGTTTTTTTTTCTGGAATCGGAGTGGAGTAAGCGATGTTGTGATGGCTACACTACAGGAGTATCCAACATGTTAGGTGCATCTCAAAAATTGGTTTTACGTCACACTGATCAGTGAAAAAGTACACATGATGGAGAATGGATTCTATATTCTGAAAACACAAAATACCTACAAAACAGTATCTCAGAAATTCGTCAAGCGTGATCGTTTCTAGAAATATCGCACTATTGACGATTTCAGTCACAGATTTCACACAAATAGAAAAAAAATGGCAAAGCGAGAAGAATCCGCGTGTTTTTCGTTCCTTCTGTTAGGAATTCCTCCGGATTTGCAATAACTCATCGTTGCTTCTACGCGATAATTCGGAATAATGAGGAAATGCGACGAGATAGGTCTGTCAAATCGAATTAAATCAACAATTTCTTCTGCGGACGTAAGGACGGGAAAATGCGCGAAATAGCAAGTCCGTTCAGTGGAAAAGTCTACAAAAGCAATTACTTTCGTGAGCCAGACAGCACAGAGGAAGAAGTAATACCAGAGAGTAGGAAGGAACATGGTTATTGCAGTTCCTCATAGGGAAACAATCGCACGAATATGGGCATTAGAACTCGAAATAGAAACACGGAAATGGAAATGTTAATAATCGCTGTTATTATTATTATTTAATTACTAATTAAAAGAATGCATATTTCCGGAAATAGAAACGCTAACGATGACCATACAACAATGCATCGTAAGGAGAATGTGCGATCTCTAGAACGGATTTCATTGTTATTCTACCTGTTAGACTGCGCAAGAGATTGCGTTAAATGAAGAGACAAAGCAGTCTTCTTGAGAAACAATGACCAAACAATTTCAAATGATATTTATCTGTTAGAAAGAGCGAGAGATCACGGGGAAATGAAGAGAGACACTGTTGCGACACTCGTGCCTCTCAGAATCTCATTCCCGGCAGAAACGAGGTGACATACGCCTGCTACATTCATACAAATGAGGCACTTGTGGGCCCCGACTGAGATTGGATAGCGGACTACTGGGAGTGGCAGGCGTGGAGTAATATTGGCTATACCACGGAAACCACGAACTTAAGTGGACTATAGAATCAATGCATAGGCTTGTCAAAAATAAGGAATGCTTCTCTTCATTGCGCTTATCACACTGATCGGGAAGCATGAGGAATGAAGAGACATATTCTTTACCCCTAAAAATGAATCCTCTATGCGAAACTCTTCATCTTTTCGGAAGGAATAGTAAATGTCAAAAAAATCCAAAAGAGAAAGGAACTGCGTAGGGAACACAAGCACCGAAAACTCATTGCATATTCCTTTGTACGCGGTTGGAATATATAATTAGATATGCCTTAGGTTTGTTATACACTTTAATCAAATTATAACGAATTGAAATAGGAAATAATAGAGATTGAAAAACGCGAATGGTCATTTGCAATCTGTTCCCCCATCTCTTGAGGATGCGAGACATCAAAACAATCACGGAATCTGTCTAGTCTTTGTTTCAGTCTCTCTCTTTCTGAACAGTCTTTGTTTCAGTCTCTCTCATTCTGAACAGTCCTGTTCTTTCAAAGCCTAAGAAAAATAAAGAGTGTCCCTAAAAGACGGGCATTTCGCGATGGCTTATAGCCCTATAAGACGATGCGACTTTAGTATCTTACAATTAGGGACACCCGAGAAATAAAGCGTAAGCACTCAGACAGTCCAGGATTGTTCAGACTTAGACAGTCAACGATCCAAGCAAGATAAACGCAACAAGCGGGAGGAGTTCGATCAATTTAGGTAATGCAGACATCGTCTAGACCCGACGGAGATGTACACAACGAGATAAAAGTAGAGAGAGAGCGAAAGGGATGGGGGTTGAGTAGTTTGATACGGTTCAGAAAAAAAAGTACAGTTCGAAGTGCAGGTAATCTCGTCATTTCTCATATCCTCACGTCGAGAGATTGTCCGGAATACAGAGACGATTACCCGTATTTTGAACTCTACTTCAGGATCGACAGGGTGAAAGTAACTTCAATGCAGGCAGTTTTTTATGCGATCAGACAGAGCGAGAGAGCACGCATTAATGAGAGACGCAGACACGGTTCAGCCCCCAACAGAAAACGGATATACCTGTTTTGGAGCGCCCGGAAATGCAGTCGATGCTTTCTGGAGGGTCAGACAGTGCGAGAGATCAGGGGAAATGAAGAGACTCAAACCGAGAAGGAATGCGAAGAAAAACGAAATGACGGAGCGGAGGGAAGGAGCTAAACAAACCACTGGCAAGGCATTCGACCGAGTCAAAATTCGACAGGAAAGAGGTAGGGGGAAATGATTGCTCGTTGGTCTCTTTAGGAATGCGAACTGTTAGAGGGCACTGTGAAGCATCCATAAAATCGCCAATGCATTCTAGAAGCATATGATATTTGTCACTTAGATGTAGCCAAACATGAACATTTTCACTGAATGGAGGAGCCTGTGCTGTGCTCTATTTACTAGCCAGGATTCACAGTTTTCTAGAGTTCCACCATGGTTGCCTGAACAAATGCCTGAACACTAGCACTTGCCGCTGAGCAAAAGCCAACAAAGACGGTTATTCCTGGCGCGCATAACTACGGAAAAAACGGAATTTGTGTGCTCTGGCTTCCAGAAATACTCGAAAATAACGAAAAAGCGCGTAAGAAGCACGAATGCCGAGCACATTTCGAGGCCAGGAGCGTGCTGTATATCTAAATTCAAAAATCACCCTTTACGGTGCATGTATAGATAGTGCATTTGGCCTGTAGTTGGATAGAGAGTGCAAAAAACGATAAATATCGGGTTCATGTACCAAAAAAAAGGAGAATCCTGCGCAATTGAAAAAAAGAGTTCAGAAAGGAAATGGCAAAAATCGCAAACTTCCTCTGCTGATACAGTCTTTCTATAGAATATCTTTCCTTCAAAGGATCTCTTCATTCCGCATGATCTCTCGCACTGTCTAACCGACGAGATATCACACAGAATGGAGAGACTCTGGCCATCTCTTATGCTTGTTTTTGACTTGCTGCATCTGTTTCAATTCTATAGTTGCTTTCCTATTCGTCTCTCCTCCCACTCGCAAGAATCGCTAATTCAGGGACCGTAAATCACGATTTGCAAATAATGAAATCATCATTATCCAAATCTTCAAAGAAATTGTTTGATCGGCCGTGAACTTCAATTTGTAAAATCATGAGAGGATGTCGCAAAATCAAGAGAACCAGATATCCCATTTTGCACTATCTCTGCTTTCTCATTCGCTCTCAGTTCTCTCTCACATTGTTTGCGATGGGTGCTGAGAGGGGATTTGTGAGATGATGCGAAGACCAGGCAAGCAGCAGAAATAAGAAGAAAAGAGGAAATTCTAGTATGGGATGACTCTGGTTTATGGATCTCGTAGCTGAAGATATAATGAGCATTTACAATGAAGAACACGGCTGGCGCAGAACTAGCGCGAAATCTCGTCAAAGCAGAATTAGTTTAAAAATTTAATTTATTTGTTAAAAATTTGTTGAACAACTCTGTTGTGTTCTTTTTTTTCTTTATCTATGCAAGTTTGAAATAAATATAATATAAAAATAACATACTGCTAAATGAGAAGAAGTCGGAGCCTCGTCGTGAAGTGCGCCTCGACCCTCCGCACAGAGGAGGAGAGAGCATTGTGATGGGGAAAGATCAAAGATCAACGAATGGAGATTAGAGATCGATCATGCCTGAAATAGTACATTTGTTTAGAAGAGGTGTAACGGCATGGCGATATTTTTTTTAATGTGTAAAGAAACCAGGAGAAAACGATTTTTAAAGGTAGATTATAGAGTTTGAAATGTAACGCTTCCCGGGACATCGGGTACCCGAGAATGAAGAATGATAGAGAAGGATTACCCGGGATAGTGAAATGAAAAATGCGCGCTTGTGAGTTTGAAGCATTTCTGTCCTTCAAAACGCTCAGGAGTGGTCGGTCTTCAGGTTGTGCTTCTATTTTGCGCAAATTACAAGTATTTTTGTTCGGTTTCTGCGTTCAAACTGTTCAGAATCGACTGCACTAAAAGGAGCCATTTCATTCCAACTATCCCGGGTAACTATCATTCTTCACTTTCCACCTCCATTACCCGGCCGGGACCGAATTACCCGTCCCATATTTCAAACTCTACTAGATTATAATACGAATAGAAAAATTCAAATAATAAGAGCCGGTGAGATCATTGTTATCAGAATAACGAGAAATGAGCGGATGTCATTGTTTTCTCCTCATCTTCTCTCACAGACTTACGACTGAACACTGGTCTCGAGCGTACAGTACATGAGGTAATGACTACCCTTCTCTTTCTCTTCATTCCTCGTACTCTCTCACCAGTTATGGTGACGAGACAACACGCGGAATGAAGAGACGATTATACGTATTTCGAACTCTATCTACTCGCCAGTCGAAGAGAACATAAAATACGAAAGGGCAAGTAAGAAAATAGAGGTTGAATAAGAAAAATAATGATAACTGAAAGGAATGGATAATAACAAATACGCGGACATCATTAACTCAACATCGTTTGCCTCGTTTCCCCAAGGAATGATCATTGTGAGCAATTTTGTCATTGTTGTTAGCCGTTTCCTAAATTTATCTCTTCCTTCAGACTATTGAAATGAGATAGTATGCGAATCTCATACGAAATGGATGCCAAATCTCAGGGACTTCGCATATTTCGGCATGGCAAATACGAAAGCGGATAGTTCTCCATCATAATTCAAATATTTTCACGTCATTTTGTACTATACGCTGAGAATACGGTGAATAACAGTGTGGTTGTCAATATTCATCTCTAAAAATGCCTGCAAACGAAAACACAGGCCGAAACAGAAATCTACTAATTGGCGTTATCATTTAGCAGATGCCTCCTGTTCCTTGTTTACATAGACTTTATGACCTACTTGTTTTCGGACTTGAGGAACAGTCACCGATAGTAAAACAGGATAATTTTAGTTACTGAACTCGGATGAGCTAAATCATCTTGTCGAAAATAGAAAGATAGCAATATAGGTTGGTTTGTGGACAAGACATAAAATATATTTTCAGGTCAAAAATGGATACTGTTACTGAAAGAACGCAAAACTAATGAAGAAAATGGCACGATGTATTGCACACTCATCGTATATGTAGCAACAAGGTGTTGTGCAGTCGGTCTAACGAAAGAGTTTAGATTGCAATACGTGAATAGTAGAGCTCGAGATGTTTCAATGAGTCATTCATTCTGACCATCATAGTGCATGACTCAGCCTACGCTTCCGCATATTATTTTCTTACATGATAGGGATTAAGTTCGTTCCTTAAAATATAGTCCCTATTCAATCAAATAATGGAGGAAAAAGGAAGAGACGAGGAAAAAGTGGCCCTCGATTGAGAGGGAATCAGATTGACCAGAGAGGAACTAGAGGAGAAAACTGGTCACGAGTTCAAGTTCGAGTTCGACTACGGGTCGCCGTCTGTTCATTTCACGCGTTATCTCGTCGCATTCAATGGAGAGAGAAGCAGGAAAATGAAGAGACACCGACCCTTCGAGCTCTTTTTCTCCCCTGCGTTCAAAGGCTCTAGATCATCCCACAAAATTGAATGAGCTAGTGGAGGAAGAAATGAGCAGACGAAAACTGAAAGGAAACAAACGCGTTGGAATGGAATTGGATTTGAGAATCTTGAGATAAGAGTCAAAAAATTGATTTGCAGTTTGCATCACGTGAAAAGAAAAAAGAGTCATAGATGAGCAGTTTAACCCAGAACGGTCTGAAAATCACACTTTGAATATGGTAGAGATTCGGAAGAAGGTATAGATAAAAAATTGAGGGGGGTAGAGGCGAAATGGTAAATCGGTAAAAGTGACCCGGCAATTTTTTCGTTTGGCTTCACAAAGATTGCTTCAATTTTGGAACTCTAGTAGAAAGAAAGTCTGCCTGTCATAGATGAGAGGAGGAAGAGGACAGAAGTGAAGAAGTGAGAGAGGCAGACACGCAAAGTGAAAGGAAGTTCGGCAGATTTGGCAAATGGGTCAGACCAGAAAAGCACTGAAGACAACCCCGGATTATTCTGAGAAATAGGCTCTAAACAATAGTTTAGGTCTTACACAAATATGATTCAGGAGTTGTTATGAAATTATGGTTCAAAGAGCAAGAGAATGAAACAAAAATTTTCCCAGTATTCCGGAGCAATTCTCGAACATCTACGGATTGGAACCCGGAAACAGGAAATACAGCCGAAGTCAGCCGAAATGGTTGTTGATTCTCTCACGAATGATTCCGCACACATATATAAACCATTGCTTTTAGCCCCCCGTGAAAAAACGTTCACCTAGAAAAAAGCTCGCTCTCAGTTCTCACTACTTTCCCATCAGACAAAGATGTAAATATTTCCGAACTCTGGACATCTGTAGTGTATACGAAATAGTCGCAACCACGCGTAAGGCTCGAATAAATAGCCGAAAACGGCATTTCTGCCAGATTTGACTGCTTGTCAAGAGCGATCTCCCCATTGAGATGGGCGCCTATTGAAATCGAGAAGGCAACGAGCAGGGAGGACTCTCTCCATTTTGCCTGCTCTCTGGAATTGTATAACTGACGAGATAGCGATATGAAATGAGAGCTTACAGTGAATAAAGAAGAGGAAACAGCTTGTAGGGGTGTCAGCGGAATCAATCATTTTTTCTATCATTTTTATCATGAATCGAGCGGTCAGAGCGCGAACAGAACGAAGAAGCTTTATATTTATATTTTCCGCTCCAGAAAACCGATCGCTAAACTTTGTCTCATTAATGATCAATCAGGTCTGTTAAAGTCTGCGTCGGTCAGAACAAACAAGGAAGTGGAAGACTAAGAGAGACTTGCGTATAGGTCACTGGTCAGACTATACTCTCTCTCCTCTCAGTCTGGGAAAACAGGCGAGTGTGTGGCGCTTTTAATACGTGAGAAGGTGTAGAATGAGCGATGCGACGTCAAGCAAGGCTATTGTTAGAGCGGAGAACGGGGAAAGGGAGAGAGCATGAGACATTCTTGGAACGGAATGATGTTGAATTAGAACTGACGAAGGGATCGCAGAAACCAGAGATTAGAGAGAAGACAACTGAAGATGCATAATTGCAAATCGGCTGCATAGTGATTGAACTCATTGCTCTATCTAATCGAGCCATTCCATCGGATGACACACTTCGCATTCTAACAACTGACTAAATCTCCAGAGACGGGAATGTTTTCGTCTGCTCACCAACAAATATCTGCAGAAAAATATGAACACGACAGAATCTGTAGTAATCTGCAGCCATTCTGTAATTCGAAATGCTAAAATGCGAAGTCGCATTACAAATTCGCCCATCAAATTAATCATCAGTGAGCGATTTCTATAATCACGGAGAAAATTGGGGATTTCCTTGTATTCGGTGACTTTCCTCCGGTTTATTGGTTCGAAATAAAAGAAAACACGTGTGCATCTACAGCAAGAGATCCAGGAAATGGCGGGGTGTTAGGAGGTGACAGAGACGTGTCACAGCAGGAACAACAGATAAAATCAGACAAGACAAATGGGAGGTTGTTGCAACGAGACCGAACTCTCTCCATTTGCCATGATCTCTCGCTTTGTCTGAAGGGCGAGAGAGCACGATGATTGAAGAGATCTTCAGAACCTACGTTCACGTTGCTCTCTCGCCGGTCAGAGTAAGCGAGAGAGCACGAGGAATCGAGAGGGTGCTTTCATCCTCGACGCGTAATGTGATGTAGTAGGAAATCACTTGATGACGTCATCGTCGAGGTAATGAAATTTAGATAACTCTGGGGGTCGCTCTCTCATCTGCTCTGACCTGCGACAGATCATGCACTATGGAGAGACGAGAACTGTTTCATGTTCTATAAGATCAAAGAAAATTGGAAAAAGTGCAAAAATACAAGTTTCCCGTATGAAATACAGCCAGAAAGGGAGAGAGCACGCCAAATGGCAAGTCGATCCTCGAATATTCTCTGGGATTCTCTTTGTTTGGGAAGATGAGGGGCAAAGCAGGGAAGGGACTGCGCCGGATTCACAACATCATAAGTGGGGGAGGGGATCCTCTTTAGATCCTCCTTAGGTCCGCCCCCGAAGAGTAAGGAAATATCATCATCTACTAGAATTCGGAAATCTAGTTCGAGCTGAATTTAGAGAACAATCGAGAAGCTCAAGTATCACTTTACGGAATAAATTTTGATCACAGAGCGCACAGTTATTCCACATTTGCATCAGCCTAAGATGATATCGTTCAGCTTATTGTTAGTGGATTAGTGGACTAGATGCTCGAATATTAACGCAGAATAAATAATGAGATCACTGTGGGCAGCTCCAACTGTATCGATAAATTCCGTATATATATTTCCATTTTTATCACTAATCGACGTAAGGGAAAAATATCCCGCTAGTCAATTCCACAATTTTAAATATACAATTTTAGAGCTACGCGGTCAAACTCATACTAGCAAGTGGTCAGCGCATGGGGGAGATACTCAATGAGTGCTACTCATTGTCAGAATATTAGTTCACAATGCAATTCGATCTGTACGCCTCCTCTAGTTCATATTAGTCACCATAATAATAGAAATTTGAGCTTCCCCGACTTCAGTCAAGAATTTGGCAACATATGGGAGCTCGCTAAATACTGACCCATACAGACTGGTCAGTTAGACAAACGAAGAGACCATGAAAATTGAAGAGTGAAGCTCGAATTAGACTCGAGCCCTTCGGAGGGAAAAGGAAGTAGCCTCCACAGGAGCAAATATCATCGACCATCCCTCCTTGAATGTCCTGGTTCTTTCCATTTCGTGTGCTTTCACTGTCTGTCAGGCGAGAATGTGTGTGAAATGGAGAGACGTGCTGTCTCGCCGGTCAGAGAGTGCTAGAGAGCACGCGAAAATGAGAGACGAAAAGCATTGCTTCTTGAACGACGTCCTTCAGTCTACAGCAATTGAACTCTTAAGGGCTCTCTCGAATCCAAACGCTCTCTGGTAAGTTAGATAAAAGAAATAGAATGCAAAATGAAGAGGGAAGGGACAACTAAAGCAATATTGGAAGAGGTGGATGGGTAAGATCTCTCTGGCTGGGGAAACAGTGCGGGCAAATGAGAGAGTCGAGTGGCTGTGATATTGGAGGATATTTATGGGACTGACAAGGGTATTGTTTGCCCTATTGGAGGAGCAGATGCTTTCTTGATCTATCTACAAGGATGAATGACAGATTTGATTCCAGAGGGAGCATAAATGACAGTGTGGCTAGCTTACTGCTGAACAGGAATATCAAGAAAAGAGAGAATTTTTATTTTTTATTTCCGATTTTTAGCACCGTGTTTGGTTAGGCAGCAGAAAATTGCTTCAAATCAGTAGAAGCAAAAAAAAGTTGTATTCAATATTTTTCCTGCAGAGTAAATTTCCATTGCATTGTACCAATGTGAACTCTTATTGGTTGAAGCACATTCAAAATTCTCGAGCACAATTCCAATCGCGATTATTGTACATGGAAATTGGCGCCGACATAACGAGAAAATGCAAAATTCTAAAAAAAAATCATTCAGTAATGAAGGTATGAAAAAATGGGTAGATAATTGTGCAATAACACCGTGGAAATTCAAAATATTACAACATAAAAAGGGACGCGACTGAACCATGAGATTCCATCCAAACGCGAAAATCGCCGAACCGATTCGGGTAGTCGTTCTCTTTTTCATCCCCCATTGTCTCTTATTCTCTCTTTTTCCCGTACTCTCTCACCCTCTCTAATCGACGAGAGACCACTGCAAATGGAGTGTCCCATTCACTCCGTCCGTCCATCCATCACTGTTGCAGGCGGGGGCCATTATCGCGTTTCGTTCGCGCCCTCTCCATTTCACGTGTTCTCTCGCCGGTTAGAGAAGACGAGAGAGCGGGCGGGATGGAGAGAGTCAGAGAAAGGGCAAAAGCTCTCTGTTCCCCTTCGGACTTATTCATGCTTTCGGGTAGTCCGATACAGCGGCGCTTCGAGTGACGTTTGAGTGACGCTTCGAGTGACGCTTCGAGTGACGTTTTCTTTTCTTTTCTTTTGACCAGAATTTTGAAAGCAAAAAATATACATCACATTCATACGCCGATAGTTACAATAATATGCTATACTTCTATATACGGACCAGCCCATAAATTGTTTAAACAGCAAAAAAGTTCTGATAAATTTTAAATTAAACTCATCTATTTATTTTTTTAAAGGGATCAATCAGATCAATAAAAGAACTTGTACAGATTCCAGGGAGGACTCGAGTTCGCAAGGAAAAAATACTGAAACTTTGCCTTTTTCCTCACTTTTTCGCGATGGAAGCTATTTATCACCGGACTTATCCGGTGTGAGATTTTGTTGGTGTTTTGCTAATTTTGTTGTTGTTATGACCTGTTTTTGTTGTTGTTGCAACTAGTGGCAGCTTATGTGGTTGCCGCCATATTTACATTTATCGTCTTGTTCAGATTGCGAAGAAAAGGTACAATTTCGATACAAAACATCATTTCAAAGATGATTTTTAAATTTTCCTATGTTCCTTATCTGCAGAGAAGAGTAAATGCGTTAGAAAATACGAGAGTCAATCTTCGAAAATTCGATTAGTATAGTAAACCATGAAAGTTAACGATCAAATACTAAAATAAAGGTTGCATTTTGAACAAATCTGTCCGGCATTCACTACTATTTCTCTACGGCGGCGGTTTTTTTCGAGGCGAATTAACTGTTATCGAAGTCAAGCGATGTGGATGTGGTGACGAAGAGTAGTAAGAACTGGGAGCTTCCAGCCGGAAGTTAGGCGTCGTCGCCCTGCAATAGTTTACGGTTACGGCACTGGACCCCTATTTCCCGGTCCTACAATTCCCGGTCCTCAAAGCCCGGCTCTCACCGTGCCGGGGGCCGGGCCGACGGGCGTGTCGTCGTAGTCGAGGTCCGGACGGCCGGGATGCGTGTGCTTGATCTCCTGCAACCGGGGCTTAGGTTACGGCTCTTTCATTCTAAAAGCCGGCTCCGGCCGAGCGATAAATCCCGGCCCTCACCTTCTCGGACTCGGGCACGGAGTCCTCGTCGTACTTGGTGTAGTCGACCTGGAATTGAGGGGTTTAGAATGCTACTTTCCGGTCCGGAAAACCGGCTCTCCTGTAATACCCGGTCATATCCTAAATCCCGGCTCTCAATATAAAAATACGGACCTGAACCTCCTGCGGCTCCTGCGGTTGCTCGTTGTCGTCCATTGCTGCTTGAGAGTTGACTTACTGTGGCGTAATGTCGGTAGGAAACAGGCCCCTTATGTATCCACCTTTCCCCCGCAGGCTCCGCCCACTTTCTGCCTCTAAATCTCCCTGTTTTCCTTGGTCTCTGAGCACGGTATACTCGGCCTCCCTCACTTCTCCATAGAAGCTGTTTTCTCTTCTCGTTTTGTTCTTTAGCGGTCTGGGATCTCTCAAAATCCCCAGATCTCTAGCTGCTTTCGTACACGTTGACGGGCGCATAGCAACGTGAAGCCTTGGCGACCCGAGAAACCTGAATCGCGCCGTCTGACTCTCTCGATTGTTCGTGATCTCTAACACTGTCTAACGGCGAGAGAGCGCACAGAATTGAGAGAGTGCAGGCAGAGGAAGCAGCGAAACACGATGAATTACGCGCGCAGAGCATGTTATTGGGGAGACAGATTCTTGGGAGGCTGAGTCAGCCATTTTTGGTCTTTTGAGCACACGAAAGCCACACTTTCAACTTACAACATTTTTTTCAACTTAGAGGATTAACAGAAAAAAATAAAGCTAAAGCACCGAAACATCGCACATTAATTCAGTAGTTCAATTCGGTGCGAGTAAATCGTTGACACTTTTCTATTCAAATTCATTATCGTTCACAGAGAATCTGAAGATTCTTCATCTCCTTCATCTTCATCATCCAAAACGCTCAAGAATTTCGAAACTATCTCAAGATGGCTCAATGTCCTATGTTACGACGTTATTTCATGTGCGGTCCGCACAGAAGTGGTACAAAACCCCTCTACTGGGGATCAACGACTATTTCCGGGCTAGCAACCGATTGGTTCGGTGCCACGGACTACTCCCTTTCTGTCCTGACCCCCCCCCTAGTTGGACAGAGAATGTGAAAGAGCTTGCCCCCCCCCTAGTTGGACAGAGAATGTGAAAGAGCTTGGGAAACAAGGAGAGTATTGCTTCCTTTGTTTTCTTCGGACTCATCAGTTTCACACACTTTACGGTTCACTAGTCTTCGAAAGAGGAGAGAAAAGTCATCTGATTTCACAAAAAGGAAGTGAGATGAGTCTATCGATGGAGAGGACTGGATTGGGCATTGATGGTGAGTTATTGTCTTGCTATCTACTTGTCCAGGGTTGCCATCAAGCCATGTATCCACTCTCGTAGAAAGTTCCCTTTTTTCAAATGAGAGACTATGAAAAATGGGAGTTCCCACGAGCCAGTGTGGGTGAGTGAAATAACTCAATTGGTAGGGAGCTCTCACGATTGCGTATCAAATTTAAAATATATCAATGTCCTCATTATCTTTTGTTACGCAATTTTTCATGGCACGTCAGTGATCAAAGGCTTTTTCCAGAATGGGTAACGCTCGGAACCACCGGCACAATTCTGATCGTATTTGCCGCCTTCTGCACGTGTTACTGGTGCAATATGGGAAAGAAAGTGTCCAGTCAGGTATGGACAAAAATTAGCCTTTGTTCTCATATTTTTTATCAAACGAAGTTATTCCTTACAACCTTTCCTTTTCTGACAATTGGGTGACTTTCCCACTATTCTGACATCTTCAAACAGATTCTTATCCAGGTAATACGAGAAGAATTTTCTCGCGAGTACGGTCTCGATTCCGACCGGCTGGCCAAAGGAAGGCTGTATCGTGCAGTGTTAGTTGTTCATTCATTCGCACTTTTCCGAGCGTTGTTGCAGAAGGAAACTATTCGGTTCTTATCGAAATGGCCGAAAAATATCTGCCATCAATAAATTATTGCAATTATTCGATTAAAGTATGTATTTTCTTTCAGAAACTCCAATACACTGCCGTCTATCGAAGAAACGGAGATAATATAAAAATTTATCTTGAGTTTTTACTCTCTCGCCATTTTCACATTCATGTCGTTTATGCAAAATAATAGAGAATGCCCGCAACGGACGGTTGTCTTCAAGTCATTGTCATTATTATTAAAGTGCCTTTCTCAGTATGACTTTTCACTTATTTCATGTTTTGCTTAATCGCTAATTGTTTTCGTCTCGATTACAATGAGGATCTCTCAGGCGATATGACATATGAAAGATAAAATCATTCTCATCATACCCATTTCACGAGTTAGACCTCGTGATTACACTGTTTGTAAAAGAAAGAGATGCGATAGCACGTAATTACATGTGGTGGGAAGACTCTAGTGTCTCCTTCCCGATCAGAAATGATGAGATAGAATGCAATATCAATAGTGCGAGGTGAAATCTCCGAAATTTCCTTGTTGTGCGAAACTTATTTGACAAGCCTTATCTTAATCGAACAGTCATGTCGCATCAACTGCTCTATAGAGTGAGACAGTAATGATTGAAGGCAGTCGGCCATTTCATTACTATCACAAGCACAAAAATAAAAATGTTATAGGTACCGAGAGCGAGAGATCATGAAACATCTTACAAGGGAAGCACCAAAGTAGGCGGAGGCCGATCGCTAAGCGACCTATGGGGGCATGTAGGGGGTTGGGGGAGAAGCTCAAAACTGTTTTCAAAACCTGCTAAAGTTTCATACCGTAGTCAGGGGAATCGATAATTGCTCACCACGTGGATTTGCGCGCGCGCGATCCCAAGATAGTCCCCAGGTTGCAACATGTGTGTGTCAGAAGCCATGGTAGCTCAACCGGTAGCGAGTCCGCCTTGCTCCCGGTACCCACTGGTTCGATTCCCCACGTATGTATTTTTCTTTTGCCGATTTTTCGCAACTTCGGCAACTACTGTGTGCTATTTTTATCGACTTCTCCGGGGATTACAATGAGTTTCGAGAACGTATAAGGCTGCTTCAAGGGTGGAGAACATCGAACATGATCCTTCGGTTACAAGTCATGGGCATGACCAAATTGGAGAGCGGATCTGCGATAGCTTGCAGAATCCGGCATCCCTGTTAGAATGTTCTCCTATCCAGAGGTTTTTTTAAAAATATTTTTACTGTTTTTTTATGAAGAACATAAGAAGAACTTCAAAATAAGAATATCGAAGTTCTCCACCCTTGAAGCAGCCTTATACGTTCTCGAAACTCATTGTAATCCCTGGAGAAGTCGATAAATATGGCACACAGTAGTTGCCGAAGTTGCGAAAAATCGGCAAAAGAGAAATACGTACGTGGGGAATCGAACCAGTGGGTACCGGGAGCAAGGCGGACTCGCTACCGGTTGAGCTACCAGGGCTTCTGACACACACATGTTGCAACCTGGGGACTATCTTGGGATCGCGCGCGCGCAAATCCACGTGGTGAGCAATTATCGATTCCCCTGACTACGGTATGAAACTTTAGCAGGTTTTGAAAACAGTTTTGAGCTTCTCCCCCAACCCCCTACATGCCCCCATAGGTCGCTTAGCGATCGGCCTCCGCCTACTTTGGTGCTTCCCTTGTTAGTACATTCGTGTACGAGATGTATACTCAAATCCCTTTCATAATAACATGTTATTTGTGTCATACGTATGAGATTTCACATGAGGAAGATATCTCGAGACGTGTTGCTAGGAGCTGGACGGAGAAGGAAAAGAGTGCCTTACCTTATGGGGATTCCATTTTTCACAAAGTAAAAACAATGAAATATTTACGATGGAGATAAATTGCCAAAACAAAAAAACTGATAATCAAAAATGAGATGTTCGTTTCAAAGTGCATTCTCGAAAAATCTCAAGAATCTGGGATAGCTCACCCTATTTTGACTCTGCTCTCAAGAATTACTCATTTAATCCAAACTTCAAACTTTCTTGTTGATCAGCTGTCCACAAGTAAGGCTCGAAGTACTCGTCTCTCCAATTCGCCCACTCTCTCGTCGGTCAGACAGTGCGAGATAGCACGTGGAATGAAGAGACGTTACCTGTATTTTCAACTATCAGAGTCAGAGACGGCGAGAGAGCGTGCGAATCGAAGAGAGTCAGACACAATCAGTGAATCACTCTGTTTTCCACTGTACTGTTTTGGTGGGTGGGCCCGAGGCACTCCATTCCGTCTCTTCGCTCTCTCCTGGTCCTTCGCCACAATGATAAGATACCTCCATGGTCCGTCTCCAGTCTGACAGAGCCAGAAATCATGAGAATTTGAGAGAGTTAGAGAGGTCAGACAGCGTGAGAGAGCAGGTGGAATGGAGAGAGTCAGACTCTACCTGGGATGCGGAATTGCCCAATATAGCGAAAAAGTGGCTGAGCAGTTGATAAGAATGTTTGCTATAGGCGAGTGGCACCGTTCCGAGTAGTCGGACAGTAGTGATGGACTGATGTATAGTTGTGGTGCACCAATAGTTACGTCCACTATTGTTAAAATTGGACCTTATAACCATTTCAGTTTCAGTTATTGTCGTTGGGCTAACGAACAAAAAGATCTGTTATTTGTCGACTCTTTGTTTTATCATATTTTATAGTCTTCAAACAAATCCTTCCGTTTTATTGTCCTGCAAATATTGAATTAACGATTCGGTGTTTACTCTTCAGAAATATCTATCTAGCTAAATTTGCATAAAGATCACCCTCCTGATAACATAGTTCCAGCTGCCTTTTTTTGACGAACAATCCTGCATGCTAATACTGAGCACTCTGTTTCAGTAGTGATTTCGTTTTGGGTCACTCACTGTCGAGCAGGCTCTATTCCAGACCATCTCCTCTCCTTTCATCCATCCTTCACAATTCTCCGTTCCGAGGAGGGCTCTCATAGTCCGACCTTTTCCATTCGGAAGATGGGTCGGACACAGCATGTAAGCCTTGTTCATTATCAATTTAGAAAATAACAATGAAGCATGAAAAGTAAGAGTATTCAAGTCAGCGGTCGTACACCGAGTTTCACAAATATATATCTTTTTTAGCGGTGATTTTTTCAGGATTTTCATCTAATATTCCATACAGGCGCCGTACCGGGCCTTACCTACCGGTTGTCTCATGACAATTGTAAAAATCGACTTGATTGTGGAAGCAACTTTACCATTTTTCCCAAATATTCTCAGGTCGTCTTCGCATCTCTCGTTGTCGCCGTCTTCTTCCTAATCGCCGGCGCCATTATGCTCACTCTTGGAATAATCAAGTTTAACGAAGCGCGTGAGTGATCTTTGATCTCTGAGTTCCTTCTATTCTTTTATTATTTTCAATGATAATTCAGATTAGTTAGATAAAAAGTGAAACATAGGTGAACAAAGAACGAATTAGGTTTCGAAAACAAGATGAATCAAATTGCAGCCCCGTGCGCCGCCTGTTCCATTTCCGCCAAGACCCATCCCGATGGTCGCGAGGAGCCAGAGGGTACGGTAGCCAAATAGTGTGTGTGGTCGACGTTCCCCAATTCTGCAATCCTAGTCAATTTTCGGCATGGTGTGCGATGATTACCATTGCAGAATCAGCTCTGTTCTCTTCGTCGCACGTGCCGGATGTGCAGTGGAAGAGCGAGCTGGCAAACACGCAGAGTCCAGAGTATCGGACACTGGCCAAACTGCTGGAGAATAAGGTGATCTTTGATCTGTTCACATTTTTTTTGTCTTTGTCAGGATATAAAAATTCTTTCAATATTTCCAGATCAACAAAGCGATCGAAGAGGGTCGGAAGAAGCGCAAACGAAGAGCATCTTACACTTCCTTCATGAATGAAGTGGCGCGGAAGGTTTGGTTATGAGAGATCGTCAACGAGAAACACAGTTCGAAATTGACAGAAGAAAAAGCTAAGAAAAAGTAACATCTCTTCGCAAATAAAAAGTATTGCGTATGTCAGGGAAAGCGGGACACTCCTGCGACTCCGACTGGATTCCGCAAGCCGCGAGTGATCGTCAACAAGATTGAGTTAGTTACCATTAAAAAAACTAACCAACCGAAAAACTCAGGAAAAATGAAGAGGGAGGCGTGAATGTGTATCTCACAATGATCTTCCCGGATGGAATTAAGGTTAACTTTATTATATTTGAATATTCTATTATTTTATTATCATTATTTTATAAAAAACGACGTAAGAAAAGACAACAAGAACGAATCAATTAATAGAACATTCATAGCTAATTAATTACATGTGAGGGGTTAATAAATAAATTATATATAACTTTCACAGGATCAACAGCAGCTAGAAGACGTGGTGAAATCGCTCAAAGAGGGTGGAGTGAATTCGAATTTGTTCGGTGAGCAATTGTCTCTCCATTTCGCAAGCCGAAAATTATGCTATTGAAAATCTATTGAAAAATCAATGATCAACTCGCATTCTCAGGTGATCCTCTGGCGCAATGCGAAGGACAGCCCAAGGCACCTCCTGGACAAGACTCACAGACTGGAGAGCTCATCACTACACCGTATCCGGTACTGAATTTTCACCATGAATAAATGACGAAATAGTGATAATAAATTATTAAAACCAAGGAATTTAAGATGACAACCGTCTCACAATCCTACTCCACCGTCTGCTTCACAGTGTCTCCCGAGGGATGGCCCGTCACTCCTCCGACGACGGGAGAGGGAGGAGAGAAGGTCACGCCTGGCACCGGATTGCCTGAAGGAGGTCAGCCAATCTGATCACTGGAATTGGTTACTAAATTGATAGGTTAGGGAAGTTGGACACACATTGAGGTATCGGTGAGCAGTCATTCCGGGAGTCTAATTTCCGGATTGAGGTGAATATTGCCTCTCCGATTTCATGTAGCGCAGATTTCACTATTTGAAATTTCGTTGTGCGTTTCGAATCATGGATAGTACATACAACAAATAAATTTGATGACCTTTCCTGATATTACCAGACAGACTCGCTCCTTTCCAGTCACGTGCGACGTCGGTTCTCGGCAAGTCGCAACGATATTCCTCATCGACGTTGCGCATCCTACTGTGGGAACATTGGAGGAGAAACTTGCGAATGTGAGTATCTAGCCATAAGAGCTCGAGACATGATGAGTAATAAGTAATGAGTTTATCAGTATCGTTTTCTGGGAGCTGATCAGGATAGACGTCAGAACCATGGAAATGATACCCCCCCCCCCCCCGTTTCTTCATTTCACACACTCACTCGTCGACCGAGAGGGCGAGAGAGTATGCAAAATGAAGAGACTGCGATATCATTTCTCGAGCTCTAGTATCTAGCCATGCTCGACCGCGATCAGACTGCATTCTCTTGGCGCTCAGATCAAAGATCGCTCCTCAGATCTCCTCGATTCTCTCCATCCTTCCCTTCTCCGTTCATCTTCCTGTGGATAGCAGTTCGTGGCCGGACGGAGTGACATTTCAGATCGTCACTTTCGTTGGAGATAAGGTAATAAACAGTATTTTTATTATTATTTTTTTGAAAATATTCGATTTGTAATAATTATTTTATATTTTATTTGTAGTGTGATTACCAACGATTTGTGTATTATTCTTTGCAAAATGAGATGAAAGTAGAGATAAAACAACATATTTTTTACATCTTTTAAAGAAGGAGTGGCACGAATATCTGGCTGACTGAGTTCTCGATGCCAGACGATGCGACATGAGCACCCCATAACGCTTTCGAATCTCCCATGCTTTCAAAATTCATCTAAACCGAGATATCCTCGATTGGCTGATTGCCAAGTCACCCTGAAGCGCAAGCAACGAGCAAGAGAGCATGCAAAATGAGGAGAGCGCTCTGCCTCACTTTGCATATCGGCGCGATTCGTGCCTCTCCTTCTTTAAATGCCAGAACCAAGTTTTCCACTAATTGTTCAATAACACCGACCGCAGGCCCAATCGCTCGGCGAGCCCTGCACAGACTCCACTTGCTGGGACAAACTCATCGCCCAGTTGACACCAGCTAATGTGAACCCGAACAACGCTCCCGGACATACACTGGCCAAGTAGGAATTGATCTTTGATCTTTAATCTTTGATCTTTGATCTTTGATCTCTTCAGTGGAATGGAATTCGTCCTTCGCAACATTGCTCCCGTGATCCCTCCAAATCAGGCCCGCTCCCTGATCGTGATACTGGACTCGATGTCAGTTTTGGGAAAGTACATTTTTCTGAGATGTTAATCTTTGATCTCCAGTGACGCGAACAAAGACGCGCTGGTCGCTCAACTGGCCGACACTCTCAAGCACCAGCACTACTTCGTCATCTCTGCTCTGCAGATTGGCATAGCTGACTCGGTGAAGGCTAGGCTGCAGCCAGTAAGTTTCACATGGTCAGATTAAAATTATTATGAAATATGTTCAATGACATAAAAAAAGAAATTTACGCATAAAAAACCCAGCACTGCATCATTCCTTCGTCAATTTAGAACTGCACTGGAGATAAATTCTCTAATGACCTGAAACTGACCTAAAACCAGAAAATCCAAGCAATTGTCACTGGCCTATCAGTGGGATCCCGCATTACGCAAGTGCTTTGAGTTCGGAACCTTTACCTTCTAATCCAGGCCATCTCTGACGGTACTCACTACTACGTCATTCCATCGTTCGATTGGATCAACAATCCGACAGTCGTCGCCCAGATTGACCACTGGATCTGCGATGGTGAGGGCGACGATTACTACTTTTACAGTTTCATTCGATTTTTCGACGTAGTGAGGAAGGTCGACGTTTATGAAATTTCAGCTCGTCTCCCAACCCCGCAGCCCACGGCACCCACCTCGCCCACTCCACCGGGGCTGATCACCACTGAGTCGCCTCCTACCGAAGTCCCCCCGACGCCATGGCCTGAGAGGAAGAGGGGTAAATTTATGTTTCAACATTGTTAATTTTAAAGTGGGAAATCGTTGAGATTTGTCTAGGATTATTTTAGAAAGAAATAATAATAAAATGTTAAAGGAGGGTGAAAGTGAAAGGCTCCTGGCACGAAACCCGGAGCAATAACGTAAAAGTACTGTATTTTCAGTTCATGATCGCTTTCAAAATTTTCTTCCTTACAGTACTCTCCTGCCGAAAGGCATGCCTTTTGTGGCTTTTCTTTGTGCAAATTTGCCTTTTTTTCTCCTTTCTCATGAATTTTGAGTAAATAACTAGTCTAGTCACTTCCTTCTACTTTTACTTTACTAAAATAACGACTAAAATACCACGTAATAGACATTGCATTGAAGGATTAACGTGACGACAGCTTATTTTATCTTGATCTTTGAACTTTCTCTGGTGTGTAATGTTTAGAAAAGGATCAAAGATACTGAAAAAATCTGGCAAAAACGTTTGCACGCAGTGGGAATCGAACTTTTGAACCGAAACAAAGCGAATGCGTGATAGGCGCAGCGCACAACCACTCTGCTACAGGGCGAAAGAGACTCGAGGAAGGAAGTGTCCGCGCGCTCAGCCTCTCCCTTCCCTCGATTTGCACCGCGCATCTTGATTTTGCCTGAGCCCTGTAGAAACTTTGCGCGCGTGTATCTCGGCTCAAAGTTGAGCTAGAACCTTCAAATTTTGAGAATCACTTAGTTATCAAGATGCCAATCGGTCCATATTGTCAGTTTACCCACGAAAACTTTCACTTTCGTCCTCCTTTAAAGCCCACGCATGTGCTCTCGACGTTCTCTTCCTCGTTGATGAATCCCAAAGCATGCTCGACTACGGTTATCATGTAAGTGATCAGAGATCAAAGATCATTTTTTTATATTTTTTTTGTTTAAAAATCATAAATCGGCATAGAGTTTTAGCCTACGAGTATTTTCATGAAAACGAGTTAACACCACCGAGCTCTCACCACCAGCCATAGCTCAGTTGGTAGAGCGGAGGACTGTAGATCCTTAGGTCACTGGTTCGAATCCGGTTGGCTGGAACTCGTTTTGTCGTCTTTTTTTTTGGGACACCTCCACCCAGTTTTACAAGTTTTTTTTCTTATTCAATGCCTTTTCTTTCATATCTCAATGGACATGGTGCGATCTCTCACAGACTACTACTCTGATAATCATAATAGCTCGTTCGTTATTTTAATTTTTTTTAAATAAAATTTAAAAAATAATCTAAACGTTTCATTTTCAGTCGATTCGCACTCGTCACATTCAACTCTGCGCTTGTCTTCTCCACGCATCGATTCATGCCCAAGGTACGCATTTATAAATATTATAAATATTAATAAATATAAATATTAATATAAAAAATATTAATATTAATAGATAAATTAAAATTAATTTTGAAAATATTCAGACAACCTTCGCCGAGTCGTTGAACAGCGTACGTGAGCAGACCGGTGCGACGTATTTTGAGCTGTTAGTTTGCTATTTTCGAATAAATTTTTTTATCATTTCCAAATTTTGAATTATGCTGATCCCAAAAGTATAATCAAAGCAGTTCAAAAATTTAAAAAAATTAAACAATATAACATTTAAGCGGTTTCGACGCCGCTCGTTCGATCGTTAAGGGCGCCACGAGTCGCGCTACGAAGGACGATGTGCGGACTGTGATCGTGTTCATGAGTGATGGGTGAGATTGATCTTTAATCTTTGATCTCTCATCTATCGATTACTTGATCAATAATGTTTTTTGCACCATTGTCTGATCTTTGATCTATTCAGTGCCAACGGTAACGGAACCGTGGAGAAGGTAGTGGGCATCGCGAGGGATTTGCGGACGACCTACCAGACGCAGGTTTGATCTTTGATCTCTCACCGAGCAAAGATAAGCGATCTTTGATCTCTCTCAATGTCAGATCATAGCAATCGGTCTGAACGCGACACAGGACGGGCAGCGGCTAACGAAGGAAGTCATCGGGGTGAGTGGTGCGGTGAAGGCGATTTAATTTGACGTTTAATAGAATGATATTCCTGTCGCTTTTAAACGTGGTTTACTGTTGCGACGTTTGCCTTTGTATGCTCTATGAGTCTTGAGTTCACAGATGTCGTCGAAAATTAATATTTTTGAGATTATGAAGAGAGGCAATCATTCCAATCCGTCACAATCCGTATAAATAGAAACTCTGAAACATATTTCTCGAAATCAAAATTCACTTCGTCATGATGAATGAAAATAATCTAATTGTGATTTGACGCGCACTAAAATATTGATTTTTTATCTCTTCGAATATACGGTAGCTGACAAGAATATGTAATCGACAACTGACTTTCTTCCAGTTTGGCACCCTCGACTCTGCCGTGCAGTCTTCCTACTTCAACATGAAGAGCATCGAGGAACGACCTCAAGGCATCTCCGAAGCAGTACAGTATGCGGGCAGGACCGTCCATTGCAAGGGTACGGTAAACGGGTTACGGTAGGGTTACGGTAGGGGTACGGTAGGGTTACGGTAGGTTACGGTAGGGGAACGGTAGGAGAAATTCGATCTACCGGCTATAGTGAAAGATACGACCGGATTACGGTAATCGATAACTGACCTTTCTAAATGAAGGAGAAGACGTGTGCGGTGTGGACCTCACCTTCGTCATCGAAGTATCCGAATCGGAGCTGGCCGAGAACGTGGATGTGGTCAGTTTTGCAATGCAACAACCTGTTTTTCATCTCAATCTTTCCGATCTTTGCTCTCTCGCCCAGTCTGACTGGATTGCCTATGTGTGGCAGAGGCGATGTCAGGAATCAAAGATCAAAATGGGAATTTGCAGCAAAAAGCAGCAGTCGCTTCGACGATCAACCACTTCCGCCAGAGCTTCGGCCCGTTCAAGGTATTTATTGAAAAATTAATAATAAAATTAATCAATAAATCAATAATCAGGCCCGCGTTTCACTCGTCTTCTTCTCGGCGCCCCAGGGACTTCAGCTCAGCGAATACGAGAGGAGTGGAGTACTGTACTCTCAGGTACTGTGGGATACTGTGGATTGGATTACCTTAGTACGGTAGGTCACATTATCGATTTTTCTACAGCTCGACGACGCTGCCGTTGCCATCAACGCGACGATGAAGCGGCACTTCATCCTGGGTGGTGCGAGCGACGTGAAGCTGTGAGGGCGACGTTTCCCAAATTCCATTCTTGTTGAAATTTTGACGTGGTGTGCGATGGCGACGTTTCCAGCGCGATGGAGACCACACGCAAACTTCTCGACGAGAACGACTCGGGCAACGACCAGATGGTGATATTCATGGCGCGCGGAGAGTGAGTTCATGTTTTTTTTCTGTTGATTTTTGGACATGGTGTGGATGGGCGACGTTTCCCATAGCCCGACTTTCATCTAGATTCCGCGACGGGCAGGCAATCAACTGCTGCGATGACCCATCGGATGCATCGGCTGCTGTGCGATCGAAAGCGACGATACAGGGAGTGGTGATAGGAGGGTTCCCGAACAAGGTTTGATCTTTGGTCTTTGATCTTAAAATATTAAGACAAAGCTCAAAGATGAATTGCAGCCGCTACTCGACAAGTTCACGGGGTCGAACTCGATTGACGGCAACGCACTCGTTTCTGTGAACAATGCATTCGCAAGGTACGAAGTAGAGATCGAAATACGGATCTCTTCATTCCTCGTACACTCTCATCGGTTAGGGTGAAGAGAGAGTACGTGAATTGAAGAGACGATTATCCGCATTTCGAATTTCACATGTTCTTAGATCATGGACGACATTGCCAGCATTGGGTAATAGCTGAATTACATCATGCCTGCAAATGTCAGAAGCTCATGAAGCAACGTACTGTGTCCGTTGTGATATTGCGGATGCAGACTCTGTCTGTCTGATAATTCAAACGACCCTTTTCCAGTGGCAAACGCATTGCCGCCGAACTCATTCCGATCATCGAGGAGAAGGAGAGGAACGCCCAATGTGCCGTCGTGCCTGCATTTGGTGAGTATGTCGGTTACGGTAGATCGAGATACAGTATTGTGTTGTTTGACCTGCGTTTGGTAACGTTCTTGTCTTTCTTTAGTCCTAGTGAGCTGCAAGGCTACGATTTTGAGCTCGGTTTATCAGGATTTGTACTGTGGTTCCTGCATTGTGGTGAATATATCAGTGTACGATGGTCTGATACGTTACTTTCTTATAAAACACAATTGCAGTCCTTCCGTGCCAGGAAATCGTCGATCTGGTCATTGCCATGCACGCGTCCACCCCGGAAAGCTTCAATACGGTGGGCGACGTTTCCCATTTTCTTCAATTCTAGCTCATTTTCAACGTGGTGTACGAAGGCGACGTTTCCCACTGCAGACCAAGTACTTCGTCTCGCGCGAGCTGCTGCCCGACATCTTCGGTGGCCGATTCTCCTCCCTCCCGCAGTCCGAGCACCCCCTGAACATCGCCCTCATCGTGTACTCGACGCTCGGCGCGACTACGGTAGGGCGACGATTACTAACTTGAATTCTTGTTAATTTTCCGACGTGGTGTGCCAAGTCGACATTTCCCAGATCGTTCGCTTCAACGACGCTGTCGGACAGGAGCAACTGGCGGAGAAGGTGGAACGACTCGTCTTCCCCGGAGCCGGCAAGAGTAGGAGCAGCCAGTGAGTGTGGTGTAGTGTATAAGGGCGACGTTTACTTATCTTTCGTTGTGCATCTTTCGATTAAAAATATTTTTTTCCAACTGCTTCCAGCAAAAATAATACAACGTTTGTTCAAGGATCTGCAAGATTTCTCAGTAGAAAGCAGCACAAATAAATAACATTCGCTCATTCAGAGCCTTCGTCGAAACGAAAAGAGTACTGCAACGGGCGAGACTGGGCGCAAGCTCGGTGTTGTTGATGATATCGGATGATATTGAGTGAGTATCGGAATCTGAGAAGAAGTTTCAAGGGAAGCACTGAACAATTCTATTATTCTCAGTTTGTCAGACGTCTCCAAGGCTGTCGACTTCAAACGGAAGGAATTGGCGGATTTGTCGTACACGTTCGGTCAGTTTTTTTTTTATCATTTTTTTAAAACAAATTCCCGATGATATAAAATGTAAAAATTGCGTTCAGAAGTCTTAGCGAGTTGTTCTTTCTATTTTTTTAATTGACAATTAATTAAAATGTAGAAATGATGTTCAGGAGTCTTCGTCGCCCGAGACAGATCACAGCGAGATCAGATCAAGCAGTTGGTCGACCATGGAATATTACTGTCCACCATTGATCAGGTTTTCATCCTTGTTCAAACTGTGAAATTATTTTCGTTGACTAGAGTAGCCCTTCAGAAAATGGCACCAAAATGAAGTTTGTTGCACAAATATCCGTTTATGACCTATGATTATCCGATGCCCCGTTTCTTTTCGTGATTCAAGACACTTTTCCAGCTGAACCTGAAGGCGCGCCGATCCGCGCGCAACTACGCCAATCAGATCGCGCGCGCCGTGTGCAAGTACGTCGGACCGCAGATTTGTGAGTTTCGATTATTGATTATTTTCGAAAACATTAAATTACGGAAGTAGATATAAGTCGGACCGCAGATTTGTGAATTATAATTACTGATTATCGAAAGCTAAAAAAGAAAAGAAAGAGAAAAGAAAGTGGGTTAAATATGAAGTGACAGAAAAAATTTCGAGTGAGTAATTTTTGTGATTTTCGAATACATGAGAAGATGCCTACAAACACCTTCCTTGGTTGAGAAATAAAATGATGATAGAAAAATTTCGAATATTTCAGTGAACACGACCCCGTCGACCTTTCGTCGCATGGCGAATCCTCCCGAGAAGAGCGTGAAGAGGAGAGATGTGCGACCAAGAGAGGTTAGTGGGTGGTAGAGTTCCCAAGTATTGACATTTCTCAGAAGAAAATAGTATGTTTACAAACGATCGTGTAGAAAGTGTAATAGGCACGGGGGTGGGGATGATTTCTATGTCTAGTTACGATATTAGACTTTCTCAGGATTATGTTAACGATGTTAGCGAGCAGGAGCTCAATGTTGAGACCGAAAAACACATCTAATCAGATCTGGCCGGACGTCATCATTCTCGTCGATACTGCGGTGAACAACACACATGAAGAGGAGGGAATGAGTGGGCGGAAATTGGACAAGGTTCGTGCAGAAATAAACAGCATTAGATACGTTGAAGAATTTTTTGGACGAAAAGTATATTTTTGGGAGCCCTTTTGTGGTCAGAAATCATTCAGGAACACTGAAATATGTGCGATTATCAAGGGTAAAGGAAAAGTCAAAGCATTGGAAATATTCCACATTTGAAATTTTTTTAAAGATCAAGCTCTTCCTCAAGACGGACTTCCTTCCCAAGTTTGTGGTGGATGCAAAGCACAGGTAATATCCATTGCGATACTCTACGATGCACTTCAAAAGCAACAAGTACATAAATTATTATTTTAGTCGTTTCGCCGTCGCTTCGTTCGACAGGGAGCTCAGTTTACACTGCAAGTTTACCGATGTGAGAATTTATCCATTTCTTGTTGTTGATATTGACCATTATAATCTGTAATTTTATTCAATTTTTCTCTTTTTCATTCCTCCTGGAAGTGAAATCAGTGAGAAACGCACATAATTCAGATCGCCTCCTCCTCTGACGTCGAGAAGTGTCTTGACCGTAGATTGGCCATACCTGACAGGACAAGCGAGGAGCGGAACTGGGAGAGGTGGAAATATAATTTTGCATTTATTCAGTCCGAGTGATTATAGGGATGATACTGATGGAATATTTTTTGATCATTGTTTTACTTTCCAGGTCCCTCAATAAGATGGAGTCGGTCCTCCTCGACGATCTGTCCAGTGGATTCCGTCCACTGAAGAAGACGATTCTACTCGTGTTGACGGATCACAGGTAAGACTGATCTCTGCTACAATTTGAATAGTGACAATGCATCGAGTGCAAAAGCGATCTCCGACAAATATCCCTGATTCTCAGTTAGCTTTCTCTGAAGCTCAATGCGTCGTAATTGAAACATAATCAAATTTAATGATTTATTTTTATCTTAGATCCAATATGTTGTAAAAAAAATTGTAAACATAAAAAAAAATATATATATTATTCAATCATCCAAAATCACTTCCAGCAATCCCTCCGCCCTCCTGTCCATCATTCGTCGCGGTGTTCGTCCTGTTGTCCTTAAGTCAACACAGATCGAGGGAGTGAAGAGAATGACGGAAGAGACATCGGAGATGATTGTCAAAGGGATTACGGAGAGCAGTGAGTAACGCTTATCGAAAGAGGATTTGTTTCATTTCGAAATCTGGACTGCCACGCTATTTACAGCAATTTCAATATTAAACCAACACAACAATCACAATAAATATTCATTAAATAATAATAAATATAATAACTCAGGCCCTCAATCGCTGTCCCGCATGGTCGCTTCGGACGTGTACCTAATCGTGGACGGACCTGTGAGAAGCGAGGACCAGGAGGTTTATTGCTGTTTTCGTGTTGTTATTGTTTTTGTTTTGACGCATCATAGTTTGGTGGTGCTGAGTAGGGTTGTCTATCCGGATTTTTATCCGTCAATCCGAGTCGATTTCCCTACTCATTCTCACTTCCGCGGAATAATCGAATCGGTCTCCTCTCCTCTCGGATATCCGAGTGGAACACGGATATCCGTGACAACGGAAACTTATTGAACTATTGTTGAAACTCAACCCATTTTGGCCTTTTCGATTGAGGAAGAGTGAGACCGACCCTCTCAAATGAGAGACGGAGGAATGAAAATGACGGAGTTCCGAGTTTTGACGGATATCCGCATACGAAATGAGGCAAGGCGACCGATTGACGGAGTGAATGAGACTGAGGAATGAAAGGAGGGAAACTCCGTAGTCCGGATAGACATACCTAGTAGAGTGCGATAAACGATACGACCCGATACCACGGGGCCCCGCGAATGAAGAATGAGAGGGAGAGAAATGACGGGCCGGCCCGTGAAGTTTCGTCTATTACCCGATACCGGAGCTTTAAAAAGTCTTGCTAGCGCGGGTTTCGCGATCTATAACTGAGCGCTTAACATAGTGAGACCAATTATTCTCATCATTTCGCCTGTGCGCTGGTCTAGCGAGTGGTTGCTTGTGGATCTGCCGATTTCGTCCTCCTTTTTTCTTACTCCAGAGAGGTATGCTTTCGTTTAACGTTGTTGAAATGAGCTCAAAACGGTTTCAGGAGTAGCGCCGAATGATGGCGAGTCAACTACGCTTGCTGCAGATCAAATTTCCCGGTTCCGAACCTCCAACGAGCGAAAATTTTAAAATCATTTTCTTTACATGAGTTTTACATTTATCGATAGGGTGCACTTAGCAATGTTACATGCCGAAATATCTTTCGATTCGGCTTAGTTTGGTCTGAGTTACAGCTATTTGAAGTTCTCCGGTATCGGGTAATTGCGCGACTCGAGGGGTCCGGTATCGGGTCGCCTCATTCTTCATTCGCCGCGCTCTCGACCCGCGACGAGACCGAATTACCCGCCCCGTATTGCGAACTCTAATACCTAGTGCTGAGTGACCATTCCCATTTGCCAGATGGTCCGATCGTTCCTTCACGAACTACTGGCCCAGTTCAACACGGATGATCTCGATGTGCAAGTGACAGTCGTGAACAGTGGTCAGAGGAGAAGTGCCGAGAGCGAGGTGAACATTGCAAATTGCCGGGATCAGGTGCGCCAGTATAGATATCTATGGCTGGCTGATTTGATCACAGTGATATCTTCCAATAGCGACCACGACACTCGTGATGAAGAGTGAACTTTGCTATTTTCCAGGTTCTCCATGAGACACTCGATCTGCTTGAACTCGGCGCAGTGAAGGAGAACCTCGAGGAGAGGTAACATCAGAAAGATCATTACGAGAAATAAAAGCCAATTGCAGCATCCTCTCTACCGTTCGTGACCTTCGAAGAGAATTCCCACAGAGACCATCGTACGCTGTCGTCGTGGCCACTGGAAAGGAGTTAGTGATCACGGCTTTAATTATTTTATTCTACAGTCAACAATATGTCATTCTTGAAACATAAGCGAGATGCACAAGAGTCAGTCCTTTTCACGAAAATGCTCACATATTTTCAATCGTAACATTTCCAGCCCTCTCGACCTCCAGAAGGCCCTTGAAGGTCTCGGTGCCCGGCCCTTCACAGTGCACCTGGTCCCCGAAGCAGTTCAGAGCAGTGGTAAGCGGATTGATCTTTGATCTATGATCTCTGGTCTTAGACGATTTTTGGAATAATCTTCACAGGCTATCGCTTCGACACTTCACTCGACTGGGGCAAGGGAGAGTTCCATCGTTTGGTTGCGGATTTGGAGAAGGGTAAGAAGGTCTACACTGTTCATAGTGAACGAGTTGATACAGCAAGAGAAAGCCAGAATTGATCTTTGATCTCTTCTCAGCCCACGATTCATACCTTCGTTCCTCACCGCGTCTCGCTGACATTTCTGCTGATATTGTCGTCATGTTGGACGTGTCGGCTGGTGGACTCAATCAGGTCGGAAATGACTAAAAATTTGATTAATTCAGCTGAGTCAGAGCATTTGACAGGGAAACTGTCTCATGCATCAATAAATACAGTGAACGATGCGAAACACTGTCGAAGAAGTTGAGAAAGATGCAAGACAATTCCATTATCAGGCCACGGATGCTCTCCTCAACCTGACCTCATCTCTCACTTTGTCCAAGGGAGCGACGCAGCTCGCATTCTTGCCCTACTCAGACAGACCACACGAGGATCAGTCCTTCCTCCTGAGTCATGATGTTGAGAAGGTACTGTTGACAAGGTGGCGTAAAGAGTGTTTTTCCAATGAAATTGTTCAGATTCGAGCCAAGCTCCATGCACTGCCACAGATGAAGGGAGCGGGAAGGGTTGCGAGGCCGTTGGAGTGAGGATTATTATTATTGTTGTTGTTGTTGTTGTTGTTTTGTCTCTGATCACGACTCGTTTCAGGGCCCTCACGCACGTCTCTCAATCCATTCTGCATCCGATGCGCGGGTGGCGACAAGGACCGACCTACGTGGTGCTGATATCGACTGCCAAAGAGTGAGAGATTTTCCATTGCGTGTGCGAGGGCGACGTTTCTTCCAGGATCGACGTCTCCGATCCGGTCGCGGCCAACGCGGCCGAGATGCTCAGAGAGAACGCCCACGTGATGATCGCCACGAATTACGAGTCGAGTGAGTGTGGTGTGGCAAGGGCGACGAATACTAATATGAATGAGAGCTCAATTTTCATTTGACCCTTGGCGAGATTCACTTTCACGATTATCGAGCAACAATTCAAAGGAACTGCCACCACCAGCCATAGCTCAGTTGGTAGAGCGGAGGACTGTAGATCCTTAGGTCACTGGTTCGAATCCGGTTGGCTGGAATTCGTTTTGTCATTTATTTTCTTTCTGGGAGCTGACGAAGCCGTGCTTCCTCATGTTCGTGACCGAATTTCACGTGTATTTTAAACTGCCGCAGTAATTCAAAGATTTTTCAGGGAAAGTTTTCACAGACCTAGAAAATATATATTTCCAGCAGCCAAGGTCCTGCGTCCCTTCGGTTCCTTCCACGTGCACCTGCCCAAACTGAGTCTCCATTCGGGAGAGTTCAGAGCGTTGACGACAGCGATGCTCAAAGGTCTGATCACTGTCTGATGTAGACAACGTTTCAATACATGATGTTTACAATTCCATACAAATTCCAGATCAGATTCTCTTTATCGTTCAACAGTAAAAATTATTTAGGACGCTAAAATATTTTTTAATCATTTCCAGATTACATCACCTCCCTCACTCCCAGTGCGAAGGGCGTTACTGCGGACTACGTCTTTATCGCCAATGAGGGAGCAGGGCTGAAGGAGGAGAGGGAGCGAGCGGTGAAGTGAGAGATATGACAGCAGAGATAAAAAATCATCTTCTTAGATCAAAGATCAATATCTTACAGAGTCGCCTCATCCATCATCGCGCACGACCCGGCAAGCAGACTGGCGTGGATTGTAAAGGGAGGAGAGGTTCGTTGTGTGGTCAGGGCGAGGAATAATAAATCGAAAATCTCCCTTTTTCCATTGTGTGTGCTTGGGCGACTTTTGCCACTGCAGAACACCCCGGCGAAGGGATCGCTTCTGCACCTTCAGAAGTACGCTGATGCAGCTGCCTTCGCTCATTCGATCGCGGCCGGAGCCGGAAAGAAGTACACAATATTTTTCAATCAATTGCATGATTCCATCCCAAATTCGCAGCGGAAATGGTCAAGTTATGAATGGAAGAGAGGCAGTAATTGCTCCCACTTTTCAAACCACAGCATTCTGACCCCCCATTGTTCTCTCCAGATAAGTGTGAACAAGGGGATTAATTTTTGAATCGTTCCCGCCGGCGCGAAAAAATCAAAATCAGCGGGGAGAGCGGCCTCCCCCCCCCAGCTCAGTCCTTGCAGTTCGATTCATGCAAAGTGCGCCTGTACGTATGCAAAGCGCCCCCCCCCCCCTTCTCTGTCGGAGCAGAATGTTGTGTAAACGCTTTCTTCCTCGACCGTTTTACATCGTTAGAGAGCATGCTATACGTAGCATGCTATACGTAGGTCAGATCATGCGAGCACAATGAACATAAAACTTGGATTGGTCATTAAAGAAGGCATCCCACGAATCGCGCGGGCGATTATGCAAAGTGAGGAGTGAGAGGGCGCGCTCTCCTCATTCCGCACGCTCTCTCGCTCGTTGCCTGCTTTTCAGGGTCACTTGGCACGCAGCCAATTGATCATAACTCAGTTCAAACGAAAAATGGTGACTTGGGAGTTTCGAAAGTGTGATCGGGTAACAGCGACCCACCACCTCACAGCGAGAACTCTGTCAGCCAGATATTCGTGGGACACCTTCTTTAAAGAGAGCAATCGAGGATAATGGCAAGACTCTTGTATTTCAGGCCCACTGAGGATCTGGTTGCCAATAGCTCCAGGCCACTGATTGTGCTGTCGAATATCGGTGAGAAAGGTAAAAATCACACAATTTTTTCTTCATTAGGCGCCTTGTGCAGCAATTCCTAGATGGAAATCGTTCTGGAAAAGCAGGACTGAGTCATTACCTTATTCAGAACTACATCTCGCTGACCTCGGTATTCCTCGACCGCACGAGGTTATTCAGATACCGAAGGAGCACTCGACTACTAATCAGGTAAAGGCATTGGAATTTGAGCATAGAACATAATCTCATTGTAGAACACTCGCTCCCGTGACCCATCAAGCCAACCATCTAATCTGATTGAGAGGATTGAACGATGTTAGTTCCTCTGTTTATTATTATGTGGTGTTAGTTTTTTGGAAAGAGACTTGGAAAAAGCACCAGATTTGAATTCCCGCATTTTCCGTTTTTGCGTAATATATCGGTTTCTGATGAATCAATCGATACAAAAAATTGGCTAAGCATGTATTACCCATCTGGGAATCTAAATTTCAATTTTATGATGAATGGGCAATTGGTAGCCGAGATATTGGTCAAAAACGGAAAATGCGGGAATTCAAATCTAGTGATTTCTCCAAGTCTTTTTCCGAAAAACTAACACAGCATTATTAGAATTGGATTTAGGGACCACCATCGATTATGCAAATCATAGAATCATGGCCCATTTACTATTTCAGTTTACTAAACAGACGTATAGAATCATTTTTTGTGAAGGGAATACCTACTTTAAGTCAACGGGTTTCAAGATAATTACAATTTAAGAAAAATCTGTTTGTCAAAAACGAGAGACAACAAACTTCAAAGCGCTCTAGGTTGCGACCAAGGAGAGGGCCGCGACTTTTGACACTTTCCAGTGATAGACTAAGGTTATAGGCATGACATATCCAAAAATTAGCCAATTCTGTAGGTGTCCACGTGTTTTATAAGAGATCAAAGATCACTTCCATACTCAAACTTTGACACTATGCAAATTTCGTGGACGTCTACAGAATTGTCTAATTTTCGGATATGATATGCCCATAACCTTAGGCTATCACTGTAAAGTGTCAAAAGTCGCGGCCCTCTCCATTAAAGGAGGAGTAACATGAATATTTTGGTGACTATTCTGTCAACGTCACGTTGTAGCAATCCATAACCATATTAGAATTCCGGAACTCCCGTGTTTCCACGACATTAATGAACCGAGTTATTGCGAGTTGGCATAGTGCCAGTATTCCCCTGAGTCCAGGCAAAGGCGGGGGTTTTGAATAGTGGTTTGATGGGAAGAGAGTTCGCCGTGATCTACCCCTGTCTCCCCCTAGCCTCTTCCCATCGATCGCACTCATCCCTCTCTCAATCGAGGGACGGGAGATGGGAATAGGGACTTTGGCAAGGAGCCAGCAGATAACTACTGTAATTGCAAGTCCCGGGATTTCGTTGCGGGAGTCCCTGACATTCATTCCTGTTACTCCTCCTTTAAACGAAGTTAGAGAACTTCAAACAGTGTATTTTCATTTCGTGACGTCATTTTTCAGATATTTTTGTTTATAAAAAGCGTGGACGCCTACAGAATTTGCTAATTTTCTCAGCAAAGTTAGGTAATATGGTGTACTAAACGCCTGTGAAATCAGAACCCGCGGCCTTTTCCTCCCCTTTGCATAAATTGGCATCGCGTGCGTGCACAATAAAAAAAAAGAGATGGTGGTCCCTAAATTGGATTCTGAGAAAGTTGATTCGTTAAAGGCAAGAAAATTTCAGACAAGAGAGCATGGAAGAGCACAATCGCCTGAAGGAAACATTTACCTATTATGATCTTTCTTTTTTACCACATTACTATTTATTCACGTGTAGTATGTTAATATTCCGATGATAAAGTTGGCTGTAACTCTGTTTTCTGAAATCGACCCTATCTATCCTCAGCGTTTGATGCTTTTCCTTTGGACTAAGCTTTCACCGAGCAATTATCTCCGCTCGTTTTACCGAAAGCCATATCTGAATTGCCTCCATAAATCATAATGATCCACATTACATCCATCCACATTCCCGAGCAATTTTCTTCTCAAGAAAAAACGTTACTGAAAATGAAAATGGCCTACTCTCGTTTTATAAATCATAATGATCCGCCCATATTTCCGAACATTGCCTCCATAAATCATACTTGTTCGCCCACATTCCCGAACATTTTTCTTGTCAAGAAAAATCATTAATATGCACTCAAAATGGTCGTTCTCGAGCCCATTATCTACCTCGAGTTGATGCGAAAATTGCGATGTTTGGCTTACTTCAAGAGATACTTCAAGATGTCCGATTATTTCGCAAACGGGTAGTATATTCTACGTCTCTCTAATAGGTCTGACAATTATCCCCGATCGCTCACTTTTATGACCAATCGAAGTTCTATGCCCATTGTGCACTCATGATCTTAGCCTCCAAGTTTCACACGCTCTCTAACGGAACATAGTGGTCGATGAAGAGCGTTTGAAAAAGAGGGAGCAATTACTACTTCCCAACCATTCATAACTTCCCTTTTTCTCAATAGAATATTTCCGGAGTCAATACGGGGATATTATTCGGAGCCGTTCGAGAACTTTTTTGAATGAATAATCCTCCATTTCCCTACATCATCCTCAATTGCCTCCCATATCTGTCACCATTTATCTCGTCATGAAAGGCGTTCATTGAAATTATCTTTTCGAGATAAACGGCGATGTCGAGAAAATTGCCTCGTTCGGGCACTAGAAATAGTGGCTCACGTTCCCAGGCATTCTCGGAGTTCACTTTACACGAATGCTTTACCTAGATGATTTTCCATTCATGACAAAGAAAAACGCTCCAAACATTTCTGGTTGTCACGTACGCGAACGCCTCATTGTTATCTGTATACATGTTTTGATTTGCGATAATCAATCAATTTTTGTAGATAGATGGGTACTCTCTCTCCGTTTCCATTGGTCTTTGTAATCATTCTCCTATTCTCTTCATCTACGGTTAGTCCTTTTATTTTTACATTATATTCTCTCGTTCGGCTCCGTTGACTGTACCTTGTAATTAAGTAGATAGTAGATACTTAATTACAAGGTACAGTCAACGGAGCCGAACGAGAGAATATAATGTAAAAATAAAAGGACTAACCGTAGATGAAGAGAATAGGAGAATGATTACAAAGACCAATGGAAACGGAGAGAGAGTACCCATCTATCTACAAAAATTGATTGATTATCGCAAATCAAAACATGTATACAGATAACAATGAGGCGTTCGCGTACGTGACAACCAGAAATGTTTGGAGCGTTTTTCTTTGTCATGAATGGAAAATCATCTAGGTAAAGCATTCGTGTAAAGTGAACTCCGAGAATGCCTGGGAACGTGAGCCACTATTTCTAGTGCCCGAACGAGGCAATTTTCTCGACATCGCCGTTTATCTCGAAAAGATAATTTCAATGAACGCCTTTCATGACGAGATAAATGGTGACAGATATGGGAGGCAATTGAGGATGATGTAGGGAAATGGAGGATTATTCATTCAAAAAGTTCTCGAACGGCTCCGAATAATATCCCCGTATTGACTCCGGAAATATTCTATTGAGAAAAAGGGAAGTTATGAATGGTTGGGAAGTAGTAATTGCTCCCTCTTTTTCAAACGCTCTTCATCGACCACTATGTTCCGTTAGAGAGCGTGTGAAACTTGGAGGCTAAGATCATGAGTGCACAATGGGCATAGAACTTCGATTGGTCATAAAAGTGAGCGATCGGGGATAATTGTCAGACCTATTAGAGAGACGTAGAATATACTACCCGTTTGCGAAATAATCGGACATCTTGAAGTATCTCTTGAAGTAAGCCAAACATCGCAATTTTCGCATCAACTCGAGGTAGATAATGGGCTCGAGAACGACCATTTTGAGTGCATATTAATGATTTTTCTTGATTTTTCTTGACATTTCTTTTTCTTTAAACTTAATTTATTGATTAATTTTAAATTTTTATTTTTTTCTAAAGCGAAAACACGAATAAGACGAATTTTTGCCGTCGAACAAGCACAAACACGACATAGTTAAATGTATTTTGAGCGTATTTGAAAAAAGTGACAAAAATTTGTCACAATTTGACGTTCTTGTCACTCGCGTCGGAATTTTAATTCGGAACGATAGGGTCGTCAGAATGAAGAATCCGTCTCTTCATTCGTCGTACTGTCTCATAGCTCAGACAGACAAGAGAGCACGTAAAATGAAGAGACGAATTATTCATTCTGACATTCACGAGTGAAGTGCCAGATAACCAAAAGCTACGAACTCTATTCGGATTCGCCTTGCACGCAGTGCTCGACAAGACATCATCATTTTTAATGTAAAATGTCAATTTCCAGCTGTCAACTGAATCTTTCGCCTTCAACCCTCATCTCGCTTTTAATGCGACGACCGTCTTCAATATAAAGGCGAGTTTGATATTATTATGGCAGTGCAACAGTCTCCTTACTCTGAATTAACGGAGTTCGCATTTTCAGACGCCAATCAACACTGGTGCGCCAAGAAATCTCGAATGCTGGTTTGCCTGCACGAAAAATGACCAATGTATCGGATACTGGTGAGTTAAATAATCAAAGAAGTCTGGTCGTTATAAGTCGTCTGAGAGAGTCAAGTCAAACTGAAGCAGTGAGTCGTGTTTTACTGGACATGAAAGATCCGTCAATGAATGTCATGTAATCCTGTAGCACGATTCCATGGGTTTCTCGAAGTAGCCATCGTGAAGGACAACATGTAATACCACCAGGGCGGATCAAGGACAGAACGAATGCAAGCTGAGCCTCTGCGGCTCATCCTCCTTCATCGAGAATCCAGGCAACGAAGCGCGGTCGGTTATTCAAAATTCCCTCTTACATCTTGTATAATGAGGGAGCGACGAAGTAACTTTCGTGAGGTCATGCTCCCGAGGGCCATTTCGAATTAACAAGACCAGAGTTTCAATACGATACGATACGATGAAAAAATACGATGACAATCCGATGAAAAGCCCTAGTGCCTGCACAAATGTCAATTGCAGAGACAAGTGGCTAGCCAGATGGCGTGGGACGGATTCGGTCCGTCTGTCTTGGGATGGTCGATACAAGGAACGAGAATTCGGTAGACTCGCTTATGAAGCATCTGCGGCTTACTGCTCGACGATAAACGAGGTTTGACGTACCTATGACCAACAAAACCAATCAAAAAAAACACAAAACCTAACATTCACAGCATGTGGTTAAAACAATTTGATCTGCTCTTTCGATAAACCACGAATATCTAGTTATCTGAATCCCTGTTTGGGTTCCGACAATCTGATTTTTTATTGCATTTTGGATAGTAGACATAAACCCTAAAAATATGAATTCGATAATATTTTGGTTACACAAAGTGGAGAGCTTTTAGGGAGAAGCGAGCACACGTTAGCAAAACCTCTATTTTTCTATTTTTTTTAAATAAAAAAGCTGCGTGATATGACGCTGTATGTTTTTTTGGAAAATGAGAGGATGTAGATTTTATGTAAGACGACTTTATTGAAGAGCAATCATATATAATAAATAATCTTATTGCAGGCCACCAACACCGTTCAGCCAACCACGACTACCACGGCACCGCAACCCTCGACTACCACCGCACCTCATACCACGACTACCATCCCGCCTCAAACCAATGTGACAAACAACCATCATGTCTCTTCCCTGAATAATGTGAGTGTTTTCATGGTCGAGGAAGTCTTTATTGTAGTTTTTTCCAACATTTCTTATCCACTTTTGATTGGGTTGATCTGAAATGTACAGTAAACAACTACAGTAAATAGATAGATCATAGCAAAGATCGTCCTTATAGTACATTCAGTGGGAAAATATTACTTACTTTCAGTCCCTATCGTCGTTCACGAGATCAAGTTATTCTGAGGATCTCAAGTTCATCAAAGAGGACTCGGAAGAAGAGATAAACTCGTCGAAAGTTATCAACAAAAGTATGATGTATCTTCACTAAATCAAATTATCGAAACAATTTCAGATGTTCTCGGTAGAATTCTGCCCTATTCGACACTGAGTAAACTTCCTTCTCTATGCAATTGTGCTGTGGCCCTTACAAGAACCTTCGTGGGTTAGTTTGATATTAAACTATTTGACCAACTTATTTTACAATTGCAGCAGACAAAATCCATCAATTGAATATTGATTCAACTAATACCACGCAAAAGACAACCACGCTAACCGGAAAAATTCCTCGAGTTATCGGGTTAGTGTTTCTTTGTAGTGGCATCTATCTATATATGTGTCTCCATCAGTTTCGTTTCTCCCGACAACAATTGCTGCAATTCTACCACTACCGTCCCCGTCTATGAGCTATGGAGAGACTATAAAACGTTTTTCAAGGGTAATAAATCCCCAAAGCAATAAAAATGACAATATTCGCCTTACAGCCTTCGACTATTCTGTGGACCCGTCCCCACCCTCTGGATGGACCTCCAACGGGCCCAAATTTTATATTTGGACCTAATCACCTAATTCTTCAAAGTATTTTCTCCGTATCCCACCAGCACTACACTTACCTTGCTTCGCTCTATGTCTCCCTCTACCTATTCTTTACTCTGTGCTTTACTTACAACACTCCATCCAATAAAGTACCATGTTAATAAATTTACGCTACTAGGTTTTGAAGTTTGACATCAATGTCCCCCCTTCTATCGATGCTATCAAAATCATTCCATGATATCGAAAAAGGAATAGAGATATAGGGAATAGGAACGGAGATTGAATGGGCATGGTCTACATATTACTTCTTCTGTCATAGCTCACTTGAAAGCAAATTTTTGAAAGCTACCAGCACTACACTTACCTTGCTTCGCTCTATGTCTCCCTCTACCTATTCTTTACGCTGTACTTTACTTACAACACTGCATCCAATAAAGTACCATGTTAATAAGAGGATACAAACCAATAGAAAGAGGAAACGAGAATGAAGAATGATTGGTATCAGCTCGTCAAAGTCGTCAAAAAACCGATACCAAACGGTTGACAACATTTTTGAAATCGCATTCTGTGTTCTCGATCAATAATTGCGCGATTTTCATCTTGAGATAAGTAATTTAAATAATTTTGACCCCTCGCCTGTCTAAGAACTGGTCGCTCGTGTTTTTTCTTCGACTTATGATTCCTGTAGTTTTGGTACGAATATTGGTACGAATAGTTTCGACTAATCCAATGATATTAACCAGAGTTCATGATCGTTTATTGCCATCACCATCACCGGTCCCTATGGGCCCTCATTTCACCAGAATGATATTTGCTAAATCGAATTTTTTTACGTTCTCTCGTGGAGTGTCTCTTAATGAAGAAGCACAAACGTAGTAGGGATATCAAGGTTGATCAACGACATTTGCAAAATGTGTAAACTCAAAATTTTCGATGATTGACTGATAATATGGTCTGATTGGTTCCTTGATAGCATGTGTTCAATCTTCTGAATGTTAAAATCTGCGAGATAATATATCTCGCTTCCCATAGGGATCTCGCCGATAATATATCTCGCTTCAGAATTTTGAGACTAAAAAAGAATGTTAAGGATATTTTAGTTATCAAGAGGCAATCAGAATAGCCAGTATATCTTCGAAAATTTTTGAGTTGGAAATATCTACGACTATTCTTTGACGCATACAACCGCGAATGTCTTCATTCCCACATTTTTAGTCGTTCCACCAGAGCGAACGACCCAATCCCGGGCGCTGCATCTGATCCAGTCGGCTACAACACCCTGCGGCTCTTCATCAGGGAACTGAATAATGAATCTTGATTGAATCTTAAACTCTTCAATTATCAATGCTAGAAAATTTACATTTATCGATTTCAAGATAAGGCTGGCTTACCAACACTGCGTATAGTTTGGCGGATTGATCCAAGCATGTGGCTTCATTCTCATCAATCCTTACTTCTGCGCACGTATATGGAGTATTCGGATCAAGCGTAGAGCATTCTCCAGTGTATTTCGTTAATGGAGCGCACGCTGCAATAACATGTTTTGTTATACTACTGCGTACCCCTCGGATCAATAAGAAAAACCTACGAAAACTGAGAAATTTCGCGCAGATTAAAATTACACTTCGATCTTTTAATTTATTAGTTATAGATAATGCAATTATTTATGTATGTTATTATGCGTTCAACGTTCAGAGGCAAAAATGAATAAATTAATCCCTATGAAAATCGAAGTGCATGGTCAGGTTTTAGCGCTGAACACGCATGCGCACATTGAATAATTTAATTTACATATTTTTCCAAATAACATTCGAAATGTTCTCGAATACGAGGATATAAGCTCCATCAGGGTACCGGGTTAAAAAAACACCAAAAAAGCGTTCCATCCCATCGGGATCCCAACGAAAAAAGGTTGTGCCCTCGATGGAGGAAGGTAGTCTACCCCTAGCAAGCATTGTGCCCCCAGGGTATTGCAGTCCATCTAACAGTTGGCCTTATCAATGGGTCCCATCTAAGTACATAGCGTTGCCTTGCGATTGTAAAATCGCTTAACGTGGGAAGACATTTATCTTTACATTTACTTATAAATCGATTGATAGAGAATCACTCACCACTTGATCTGGTCGGCTTCATGGCAATGCAAGCCATTGTGGCAGAGATTATTCCGTACATTATGAGGATGTAACGCATGCTCCTGCAATAGTATATCAAATGACATAGAACACCAATCAATAAAATCACAACTATCGACGGAAAATGGCGAAAATTTTCGAATTTTCTCCTAATTTTGCGTGCACTCTGGCTCGTAGTCTGTTCCGCTGACATATGAAAGGAATCGCGAAAAGAATCGACCATTCAGAGGGGGGAGTGGAAAACTTGGTGACTAAAATTTTCACCGCCGAGGAGTGGAACATTATCTGGCGATTCCTATCATATCGCCTCATAATACCGGAAACCCAATTCCCAATTTCAACAGGAATAATAATGGTCCGAACGTCGTAGAAGCGCAGAATGTAAGAAAGGCGTTCCAAGTTCGCTAGAACTTTCACTGGATGATATAGATCGAATGATAGATCTCGTTTCTTTGTCTAGCTATCGTTCCTTTATCAAGCAACCTTCATTTCTTGGCAGAGAATCGTTTTATTTCATTCTCTCACGTATGTTTTCTTGCAGCGACGCAAAAATATCACTGCGAGATAAGTTAAAAACTAAACACATTGACATTTTTACTAACTCGGGTGAGTATGAGCTATCAGACTACGGAGACAATTTGATCTTGATCTTGATGTGCATATGATCGAGAGAGTGAAGCAGTTGAGAAGGGGAAGAATGATCAAATATGTTTTCTCTCGTTTTTCTCACGCCAATGGCTTGGTGAATATATATATGTTATTACGGCCAAACGACTGCACGAGTCTGCATATATTCTCCGTTTCTTCATCGCTCTTCTCTCCCTCATTTGTTGCCTGCGACGCAAGTTCATTTTGGCTAATCTACTATATCTCAGTTCAATCGAAAATTGAAAACACGGGAGTTTCAGAAGAGTGATCGGGTGCCACATCCCCTTTGCATCGTGAGTTAGTCAGATATTCATGCCACTCCCCCTGTAATCCCATTGTTCACCCTTATCTGGAGAGCACAAATGATGTCAGAATGTTGTGGGCGAATTGAGAAAGGATCAAAGGGACAGAACAACGTCGATCAGATAACCATATCAAAAAGGAAAGTGGGCAAAATTTGCTTTCAAGTGAGCTATGACAGAAGAAGTAATATGTAGACCATGCCCATTCAATCTCCGTTCCTATTCCCTATATCTCTATTCCTTTTTCGATATCATGGAATGATTTTGATAGCATCGATAGAAGGGGGGACATTGATGCCAAACTTCAAAACCTAGTAGCGTAAATTTATTAACATGGTACTTTATTGGATGGAGTGTTGTAAGTAAAGCACAGAGTAAAGAATAGGTAGAGGGAGACATAGAGCGAAGCAAGGTAAGTGTAGTGCTGGTGGGATACGGAGAAAATACTTTGAAGAATTAGGTGATTAGGTCCAAATATAAAATTTGGGCCCGTTGGAGGTCCATCCAGAGGGTGGGGACGGGTCCACAGAATAGTCGAAGGCTGTAAGGCGAATATTGTCATTTTTATTGCTTTGGGGATTTATTACCCTTGAAAAACGTTTTATAGTCTTTCCATAGCTCATAGACGGGGACGGTAGTGGTAGAATTGCAGCAATTGTTGTCGGGAGAAACGAAACTGATGGAGACACATATATAGATAGATGCCACTACAAAGAAACACTAACCCGATAACTCGAGGAATTTTTCCGGTTAGCGTGGTTGTCTTTTGCGTGGTATTAGTTGAATCAATATTCAATTGATGGATTTTGTCTGCTGCAATTGTAAAATAAGTTGGTCAAATAGTTTAATATCAAACTAACCCACGAAGGTTCTTGTAAGGGCCACAGCACAATTGCATAGAGAAGGAAGTTTACTCAGTGTCGAATAGGGCAGAATTCTACCGAGAACATCTGAAATTGTTTCGATAATTTGATTTAGTGAAGATACATCATACTTTTGTTGATAACTTTCGACGAGTTTATCTCTTCTTCCGAGTCCTCTTTGATGAACTTGAGATCCTCAGAATAACTTGATCTCGTGAACGACGATAGGGACTGAAAGTAAGTAATATTTTCCCACTGAATGTACGATCTTTGCTATGATCTATCTATTTACTGTAGTTGTTTACTGTACATTTCAGATCAACCCAATCAAAAGTGGATAAGAAATGTTGGAAGTGGTGAAACCCACAATAAAGAATTCTTCGACACTAACCTTATTGAGGAACGAGAAATGAAGAACCGTGGTTGGAAGCATAGTAGTGTGAGTAGTAGATGGAAGCATAGTAGTGTGAGTAGTAGATGGAAGCATAGTAGTGTGAGTAGTAGATGGAAGCATAGTAGTGTGAGTAGTAGATGGAAGCATAGTAGTGTGAGTAGTAGATGGAAGCATAGTAGTGTGAGTAGTAGATGGAAGCATAGCAGTGTGAGTAGTAGATGGAAGCATAGTAGTGTGAGTAGTAGATGGAAGCATAGTAGTGTGAGTAGTAGATGGAAGCATAGTAGTGTGAGTAGTAGATGGAAGCATAGTAGTGTGAGTAGTAGATGGAAGCATAGTAGTGTGAGTAGTAGATGGAAGCATAGTAGTGTGAGTAGTAGATGGAAGCATAGTAGTGTGAGTAGTAGATGGAAGCATAGTAGTGTGAGTAGTAGATGGGAGCATAGTAGTGTGAGTAGTAGATGGGAGCATAGTAGTGTGAGTAGTAGATGGGAGCATAGTAGTGTGAGTAGTAGATGGAAGCATAGTAGTGTGAGTAGTAGATGGAAGCATAGTAGTGTGAGTAGTAGATGGAAGCATAGTAGTGTGAGTAGTAGATGGAAGCATAGTAGTGTGAGTAGTAGATGGAAGCATAGTAGTGTGAGTAGTAGATGGAAGCATAGTAGTGTGAGTAGTAGATGGAAGCATAGTAGTGTGAGTAGTAGATGGAAGCATAGTAGTGTGAGTAGTAGATGGAAGCATAGTAGTGTGAGTAGTAGATGGAAGCATAGTAGTGTGAGTAGTAGATGGGAGCATAGTAGTGTGAGTAGTAGATGGGAGCATAGTAGTGTGAGTAGTAGATGGGAGCATAGTAGTGTGAGTAGTAGATGGGAGCATAGTAGTGTGAGTAGTAGATGGAAGCATAGTAGTGTGAGTAGTAGATGGAAGCATAGTAGTGTGAGTAGTAGATGGAAGCATAGTAGTGTGAGTAGTAGATGGAAGCATAGTAGTGTGAGTAGTAGATGGAAGCATAGTAGTGTGAGTAGTAGATGGAAGCATAATAGTGTGAGTAGTTGGAAGTAGAACAGTGGAGCTGGCCTGCAATCAGATATTGTAAACATACATATGATTATTCTTTGTTAGAGTTCTCTTATTGGAAAATCAATGATACACTCATGTTAGCTCTCACCTGCACTAATGAGTCGATTCCTTCCTTCTTCCAAACAACATTTGTCTTATTCCTGCAATTCGACACTTACATGTAATGCTTGCTTATGTTGGTATGCTATCATGCTATCTACATCTATCTACATCTTGTTCATCTTACGATGGGCAAAGATGTCGTTGTTTCACTGTGTTTTCAGGGTGTTTTTTCTTCTTTTGGCAAAAGGAGTGATCAGAAGGGCTTGAAATGGAGGGGATATAATTAAATTCGAAAATTACACTGCGTTGTTGTCATTTTGGCCCCAGCAAGGTTCCTTCGTAGAAGACATGTGGATATCATCATCCATATCAATATTTCGGCACTGACGGAAAGAACTGACATAGCTGGAAGTAAAGAATATACATATACCTAGTGCAGGGAAAATATATTGTCTAAATCAATTCATTTTCGAATGGCCATAACATTATTTCTAATACGTTTCTTGCAGTTTAATGATACAGAATGAACACTTACGCGAAGCTGCTGCATGATGAGTTAGTGTAACAAAGGTCTCTGCATACTAGCACGCTATGGTAATTTGTTGTAGACGCCTTTGTGGTTATTATGGAAAACTTGTAGTCATTGTCAGTCAAATTGTACATTCCGATGTTGATGAAGCAAGCCTGCAAGTGCCGGAGCACTGTATACAGTAATTCAGCAGGTTTTTTAATTTTTTTCACTCGAGAAATAATGATAAGCAACGAGCTACTTTATTTGTATAGTTGATTTCATTTGAAAAAGTTCACTTTAGGTGTGAGTGGCGGCGCTTCGAGAGAAGCCAACATTACGAGGAGGATGAACAACGTCATCCTGTAATGAAGAAATAACTCGATATTCCTCTACCATGACACAATAATAGGAATTGGAATTCGAGAGATGGAAAGTATGCTCATAACAATCAAGTTTCGAATTATCTAGGTGAAAAGAAGTTCTTCTCCCGGGAAAAGTCGTCGATTCGTTGAGTATATTGGGGTTTGCTTAACACTATGGGCAATGCAATCTTTATTCATCCGAATTGATTCTGATTTCGGCATTCTTCTTGAAGATTTCTTTCACACTCATTCATTGCGCATGAACGGATCAGCTGTGTGAAGAGCCAAATATTGGGATGTCTTACCTGGTTACTGCGATGTATTGTTAATTGAGGCGACTTCTGGCCAGATAATATCCGAGAATGGAATATCAAGGATTTAGGATGAGAGAATGAATGGAACTGAGGATCCTTCCCCCTTCTCCGGATTCAGAATCTCCTAGCGACGCCCGCGTCTTCGTGGACGTTCCTCTTCAATTCTCTTCATTTTATTGTTCTATCTGCTGGCCAGGAAAAGCGATAGAGAATCTTCATTGAAGAGTTCCCTATATTGTCTCGCTTACCTCCGTCTCTCTTATGCTCTTCATATTGCGTGCTCTTTCAAAGGGTATACGAACCAAGAGTGAATACGATTTGAAGAGACTCTCTCCTTGGTTTACCCTAGCGACATCTCCATTCGCGTCCTCTGACGCTCCTTAACTCCCGTTCTCTCTGTAGGCTAGACAACGTTAGAGAGCGTGGGAGATGAAGAGAGTCAGACAGTGTTTACGCTGCTAAGACTCGAAGACGATTGACGGATTGATGATGCAGATTGAATGGGGATGGACGGAGCGGGGGAAGAGACGACCATGAAACCAGTGGACTCAGATAGAACAACGAAAAGATCAGAGCCCAATGGAGAAGATCTTTCTGAAAAATGATTACCTTCTGAAATTTTGATGTAACTACGACCGCGAGAGGTGTGAATAGCATCTGAATATGTGCATTCTGCATATTTTATTTGTACAGATTCTTAATTTTGGGAGAGATTGTGTAATGTGATCGCGGTTGTAGAACCTCGTGAAGGGGCCAATGAGATGTTGACTCGATGGTCTCTGCTAGGTTTCACCTTGTCATTGAGAGAATACCTGCAGATTTCTCTTTTCCCAAGCGAACCTTTCGCTTTCACACCTGTTCCGTATCCGTTAAGCTTGAAGAAAGTGAACGGAGGAGAGGAGTGAGGGGTGAAAACGAGAAGCTCAGCTCCTCTTTGTCACATTAGATCAGAACAGCAGTTAATCATGACCGAAGAGGAGATAGGCACGGAAAGGAACTGAAATCTGGCAAGAAAAGGGATCTAGGAAATTATCGGGTTTATCTTAACCAATGCGACAATGCTCCTGATTCTCTAGGAGGGGATACTAGAAGATAAAGAATAATCTGTGAGAAAGACTGGATCAAAATACGAAGAGCCAGAATCCTCCGATCTATAAGAAGCTTTCGAGTCAGCGTGTCTCAGTCCGATCTCTCACAGGTATCGTGTGGAGCTACTTCATTATTCAATTCGTTCTACAAGTACCATTAACATCGGTTATGTTCCCTCACGCGCCGTATTTACTGACGTATTTATCCAAAAACGCGAAATAATAGCAAAATATTCAAAATAAGTTAATTTTCGATGCGAAATAGGGTACGGTAAATATTTATGGTCAAACTTGAATCTTTTTCCCGGCTCTAGATCAACATTTTACGGAATTATCGCTCGAAATTATGAAATTTTCATGAAATGCTTTTGTTATCGCCAGTGAATATCGTTTTTGTTTGCTCTTCATTTCTGATACGACCGCGATTGCTCGGTTTCAGTAGCGATGAGCGGAGGCGTCGCCAGTCCGTCCTCCGAGACATCAAACCCCGAGAAGAAGGTGAAGAAAGAGAAGGTTCGTTGTTCATTTTCTGATTTTGTTTAGCTATTTTATCCTTTTCTATCGATACATTGGACAGAATGCTCAAGGTCGGCTACTTTTGCCTCATTAGGTCTCTTCTTCCAGCAAGTATGCACCCTCTGCAACGTCGAAATTCCGCCCGGTCCGGATTCCCTGCAGAAACACGAGGTAGGCATTGCATACGTTGTTATCTTGGTAATTAAAATATTGTTGAAGAACTAAGTTGCCAAGAAACTCATAGCGATAATAAAATCACGATAGTTTTCTGCCAACGTTTCAATGAACAACACCATCATTAGTGCCATTCCTCATACTGGTAGTACGTTTTTCGCTCAAGCACCTTCTATTCCCCATTGCCCTTTTTCCTCCCATGACGGAAATTGTCGGGTTGTCGTTCCGTCGGTGTCGCCTAGGCAACTCTCCGTCGCTGAATCTCCCTTTCGCCGGCTTACCCGGCTTCTCACTGCTATAATATTTGTCTTTGCCTGTTTGTTTAGTTTGTGCAAAAGCAGCTATAAATGGCATTCGTGGGGATTTTTCAGTATTATTTATTATGTTTTATAATTTATAATTTATTTTAATTTATATCTTATTAATTAAATAATTAATTTTCGGCGGGTAAACGGCACGAACGGATGCGCGCCCAGTGCGATGCTGTTGAAGCACTCGCCAAGCGATCCGTCTTCATCAAGGTATCGCGTATTTATTATTATTATTATTATTTTCCGTTTATCTATGTCATTCTGATTTTTCACCTTGTATGCAGCAAAAACCACACATGAGACATGGGCCTCTTTTGGTTGGATATTTAATCTAGATTTTTAATAAGTCTAATTCACTATTAACTAGATTTCCCCCGCAATTGTAAGGCTGTCTCCGAGACACTTTATTCGCGTTAAGTGCTTCGGACACTGATTTACTACGCTTTCACCTCAAAAGTTGGATTAGGTAATAGGTATTTGAGGCTTATTGCTTTATTTCAATGAGATGTAGATGTATTTGATTCGAAAAGATATGTATTGCAGATCGCTCCTAATCGCGCGCCTTCACCAGTCGAAATGGAAACGGATCGATTGCTGCCCGCCAGGTTTGTCATTTTATTGTTATTATTTTGATTACTATTGTTTTCAATTACTCAATTACTATTGTTCTATTGTTTGTTAACAGCGCAGCGCCTGTTCATTGTGATTTAATGATGGTTTTGTACAAAAAATGAACAAGCCCTGAGCGTTATATGAATGAATGGATGAAACCCGAATCAGACAGGTTTCTGAGTATCAATTTCAGATCCAAATCCGATGTGAGGCTGCGTCTGCAGAGAGATGAGATCGAGCGAGTCATGTCTAGGGTATTTATTTATTATTTTCCATAATTTTTGTTCCTATTTCAATGAAAACATAAATGTATAATATAGTATCTTCCAGTTCGGTCAAATCGAGCGGGTTCTGTGCCGCGCGGAGAGCGGTCACTACGCGATCGTGGAGTACGGTAGAGACGAGGTACTGTTGATTATCAATTTAAATAGAACTCGATCGTTTTTATGAGCTTAGCAAGATGTGATTAGAACGCTGTTATAGCTGATGCGAAAATAATTTTAACTTGCTCAGTCAACCAATTGCATTGATAGTTGGATTTCATGCTCCAATGACGATCACACCCAGTTTGTTTTTGCTTCAGCAGAAATGTACAGGAAAAAATACTGATTCGAAAGCAATTGCAAAAGCGTTATGTCCCGTGACCTGTAAAGATCCTTTGAGCATGATGCTTTGAAAGTGTTATTTTAATTCTCTTTGAAAGTGTTATTTTAAAAACTATGAAATTTAACTCTCAGGACGCTCAAACAGCGCTCGGTGCCAAGTCCGTGCACATGGCGTGTACAACGATCGGTGAAGATGGTGCGCCGGGACCGGTGAGTATTACCAATTGTATCACGATGGTGTATTTTGCTAATTGCGATCTTTTTTATCGGTTAGCCCTTTCGATGAATCTTGAAATGCTTTTGAATGCGGAAATTTTGCTGGGGCAATGACATTCATGTCAGATTGGCTGTTCCCCACTAATCGATAATGCCTGCACAGATCAAGATGGCTACCGTACTCGTGACGGAGCGACGCGTCAACTTCTCCGCTGCGGCGCCCATCGAGAAGCATCGGATTAATGTGGACGAGGTACGGTAACAGTACCCTGGAGCTATCGTTGATTGACTAGAATTTACTTAAATTGACTAGAATGTAAGGTATGATTTTTTTATTGATGCAGATGAAATACATTGAATCAGTGAAAAAGGGTGCCAATGAAACATTGGTGAAACAGATATTTTCCTAGTTGACACTTTCAAAGATTGTGTTTGGTGTTTACTGACTTGCAAGTGAATTTAAATCAGTTCTCGATTGACACATCGGTCAAAATTAGAGGTTATCAGATTACGGTAGCAAATTATCGATTGTTTCTTGTCAGATCGTGGATGCGGTCGCTCGTCTGGCCGTGGGGCCATCGGACGACTCGTACACCGTGGCGATCGATGAGGTCATACGGTACATGGTGCTGAGCGAGGAGCAGGTACACAAACTCGACTTGTTCATTTCTCAAACTTCAAAAAAATTTGTGCAACTATACTTACTCCGCACTTTTGATGGAATATTGTATTTAAAAATAATATTAATTGCAGCTACGCGATCGAGAAGCGCTCGCCACGCGACTGGAGACCGAACTGAAGAAGTATTTATTTATTTATCTTTTTTGTTGTTGTGATTAATTAACTTTTGCTATCGATTGATCACAATCGGCAATGTAGTAGGGAACGGGGAAGATTCTCTAAATTATCAAATTTGAACATAAAATTGACGGTACTTCGTGGCGCCTACCGTAAGCATCTTCGGGTCGTCGATAACGTCCATCGGCACCGTCGATTCGGATATCGTGAGTCCTACCACGACATACATTTTCATACCTACCGGGCCTGTAATCAGACCACTATATTTTTTTTAAATTGAAACGCGGACAGAACAGAAGATTCAGGGAATAATCTGTGAACATGAAGTAGTGGTGAAACCTGAGTAAACCTTGTTGAGTGAAAAATTGAAAAGAAGAGTTGAAAAGTGAGCATCCATGGGTGTAGCGTGAGGATCCATATTAGAGCATTGGATGCTGCTCTGAGAAATCAATATTTCATCTTGAATACCGTAATCATTCACTTGTCCATTCAGGACATGTGCCTCTCTCTTTCGTCCGCGCCTGCATTGGACGGTGCCGCGAGACGAGTGCAATTCCTGCATGAGCAGAAACAGCGAGACAAGTACACTCTCCTGACAGGTATGATTGATCTAGATGTACGGTACGATACTGTAAACAGTTGGATTTTCTATCCAGTCGAGCTCGGGTTTCACAAGGAATAACAAGGAAGGGCACTGAAATTGGACAGGCTGCAATGCATTGTAGTTATGATGGACGAACAAAATTAAATATGCTTATCTCAATGGGCTCGTTGAACTCGGATTTCACAAGGGATAGATGGGTGTTGAAATAGGATACACCGTATTGATCATCTGACCAAGTGACGAACAAACATAATTTAAAATGCAATTAAAAATATTTCTTTATCTCTGTCTTTCTCAGGCGAAGCGGCGCAGTTCCGCGATAAGAAAGTGCAGGCGGGCGAGATCAAGAGGCTGAGTGGTCCTGGTGAGTACTTTAGTGTTGTTGTTGTTGTTGTTGTTGTTGTTTTGGTTATGATGGGGCTCTGTTTCCATGTTTTTCACGTGGATTGTATCAGTGGCTTTTGTTATGAGTATTGTCCCTTTCTTTCATTATGAGCCAAAACGACCTTAGCTTTGATGTCCCATTAATTCGGTGTTTCACGTGGCGGACATATTATGGAAGTGATGGCTATCAACGGTGGTCTTTTCTCGGTCATTTAAATATATCATTGTTATAGTTGATATTTTTTCAGATCGCGTGCGCTTCGTGTCGAAGATGCTGAACGAGGTACGGTAATTGGTTATTGATTGATTTATTGATTTTTTATAAGTTGTGATTATTGATTGACAAATCCTGGCTTATTTAATTACATAGATTGAGCTACAAACACATTCAGTCATATATTGTGCCCTGTGAATTGGCGTTTCGAGATGCATAGATAGTAGTCAGCAAGCAGGGCGATAGCGTCTATTTGGATGTAAATGACAATCCCTACTACAGATTAGTCAGTTGTTGATTTATCAGCTGAAAACAAGCGCGGTTACGGTAATCACGCTATTGTTTATCGAATATCTCCAGGTGCGCAAGGAGTGCAGTTGGATGGGCGTACAACGGCCGGTCGTTGACTGTCGACTGCCGATTGTGCGATTCCTGCTGGATAGAGAGGTACGGTAGGGCACGGGAGAGGGGTATCGAAGAGTGGTTTTATATATTTATATTATTTATATATAATTGCATTATATATTTATGTATGGTTTTATATTTATATATATTTATATGATGATGATACACTTGTTAGTTCTTTATCTGAAACTTTGCTCTACATCCTCAGCTTCTGAAATCTGTGCGCATTGGTGTTGCACAGATATGATATGTCAACGGGGAAATAGGGCCACCAACAGTAATATTTACAACAATGATAATGAGCAGGTGCTGGTCGATCTCTCAGTGGACAATTCGATCGGAGTCGCCAAGTCGGTCTACATCAGAGATTTAATCAAGGTATCATTAACTTTTTATTGTAAAATTCCGGGATTTCCACATTTATGACTAATTCAATGGAAGAATACGTTGTTTGTCAATCATGCTGGCACTTCTTTACCTTTGTGCCCAAATGTAGAAATCTATTTTATTCCTCGCTCCTTCGATAGCTCGCTGTCTCATTTCTCACTAACTACTAGTAAAAGCGCGCCGTTGGGGCCTTCAAGTAAAGAAGTACCATCATGCTGATTAGTTGAGAAGTACCATCATGCTGATTAGTTGATTTTTTTTCAAAATTTAATTATATTTTTTATTTAAAATTAATTTAAATATTTTATTATAGGCAGATGCATCGGGCCGCCTTCGTCGCATGCTAATCGGCCTTCGCTTCTGGGCACTCAGCAACGGACTGTTTGACGCACAGGAGAAGGAACATGTGAGAGATCAATATTGAAATATCGATGAAACTTAAGAGTCCGGGGTTGAATATTACAGTTCGGAAAATGTGATGGGATTGAAACCAGAATTCTTAAATCATCTTAATTTTATAAAAGGTAAAGGTGTTTCCACGTCAAGCGATTTTACAGTCGTAAGACAACGCTTGGACCCACTGGTTAGGCCAGTTGTTTTTTTTATAAATGTTCAGTTAATTTTTTTCAGAAAGGTCACTTCAACGCGTACATGCTAAACCTGCTGGCGATCGCTTTCCTGCAAGCGAACGGAGCACTGCCGCCCTTCCAGCATACGGATACGGTAAGCGGGCTTGGGGTACGGTAGGTCGGAACTTCTCTGTTTTTTGTCCCTGGCTACGATTCTCCGAATACGAAGGTGGTAGGAAATGAGAATGGTAGGGATTGAATAATCTGCGAGAAAAGCCTGGGCAAAAAAATCGAAGAAGTGTCCAGGATTGTGGCAGCTAGTTTTGTGCTTCAATTAAGTTTGGTGCCGATTGAGTACGGTAATATCGATAGCCTTGCAGCCCGAGTACGGTGGTCCCGGCGGGAAGTTCCGTATCGATTTCGTCGTCCCACCGTACACCCTGGAGAGAGTGGAGATTCACGCATTTATGAAGGTTAGTAGCAAGAATTGCCTTAATATTATGTTTGAAAGGGTGTTACTACATAGGTGAGTGAAACTCAAATGTGATGGGTCATCTGATTAATCTCATTTTGAGGTCTTTGCTTTCCAATTTGGAGTAGACTTTACCACTCATAAAAGATAGGTAAAACACGGATGTTCTATGCAAGGTATTCTTGTATTCTGGTTGGAGATTTTAATTATCCCAACATAGACTGGCCATCCCTGTCATCTCCAACCAATGAGGATATTATTGATTTCGCCTCTGACCATCACCTATCTCAATTAGTAACTTTCCCCACCCGCCTCCTCAGTTGCTTAGATCTAGTATTCTGTAACTCCGCAGTTGTGTGTAATCTTTCCCCTTCTGTCCCACTTAGTGACCACGTGTCCCTGATCTTTGATCTTTGTATCCCTCCCCCTCCCTCTCGCCTCCATTCCACATCCCGCATGTATAGACATGCAAATTGGAACTCGATCAATGATCACATTTTTAACCATGACTGGACCGTTGCCCTTAGTGCCCTTGACACAAACAGTGCATACGAGTATTTTGTACTATTCATTAATACCCTGCTCGATGCGTTTGTTCCTTTGTCCAAGCCTACCCATCATTCTAGATACCCCCGCACTCTAAAGATTCTCTATGGTAAATGTGCAACTCTAGTCCGGCTGGCGCCAAATAGCGTTCAATGTATTTCCATGACTAGTCGATTTAACAAAGCCCTTCTTAATTATCATTGTTTCGTAGAAAACCAAATTGTATCCTCTGGAAATCCCAAAGCTTTCTACACCCTTTGTAATGATAGGCTAAAGACACCAAAAACTACCCCTTCTGGTTTGATAGACTCAAAAGGTTCCGTTCTCTTAACTAATGATGAGAAATGTTTTGCTTTCTCTTCGTTTTTCTCGTCTGCATTTTCTGTGCCCCAACAATCACCCCTTCCCCTTCCGTCCCCAAGTTTGATCTTTGATCTTTCTGTTATCTCTCATGCAGACATTCTGGGTGCACTCCGCACTCTCTCTCCTAAGATCAACGTTTCCCCTGACCAAATCCCCAGTATTGTTTTATCAAAGTGCAAATTTTCAATTGTCTCCCCTCTTGTTATTATTTTCAACAAATCTCTCCTTACTTCGCAAGTTCCGTCCCTTTGGAAGCAGGCTCTCGTCAAACCTATCCCTAAGAAACCTAGTAACTCGTTGTCAGATTTCCGTCCTATTTCCCTTACTTCACCAACCTGTAAAGTATTTGAAAAAATCCTGATCAGAGAGATTACATTGTTTTTGGATAGCAACAACCTGTTTGACCCGCAACAATTTGGTTTCAGAAACTCTAGATCCACCTCTTCCAATCTAGCTGAAACTTACTCGCATTACTTGCGCATCGCTCATAGAAAGTCTGCCTTTGACACAGTTTACATTGATTTCAAGAAAGCTTTTGATTCTATCGATCACAGGTTGTTGCTACACAAACTGTCTGAATTAGGGCTCTCTGATCATCTCGTATCCTGGTTTTGTTCTTACCTGTCAAACAGAACTCAATCTGTTTTCATAGATTCATCGTATTCCCCTCCTTCCCCCATGATCTCAGGAGTTCCACAAGGTTCTTGCTTAGGCCCACTTCTTTTTATCCTCTTTATAAATGACATTTCCTCTAACTTCCCTAAGTCAATTAGATATTCTGTTTATGCCGATGACCTTAAATTGTTTGCTGAGGCCCCCGTTTATTCTGAGGACCTTCAATCTGCTCTTAACGTTATCTCTTCTTGGTCTTTTATGTGGAATCTTGGCTTATCCGAGACCAAATGTACTGTCATGCATTACGGTAGTCACAACCCCCGTAGGCAGTATCACATAAATAGTATCCCCCTCGTACCCCCGTCCGATAAGAAGTTGTTTGTCAAAGATCTAGGCGTATTTTTCACCCCCTCACTTTCATTTTCTGAGCATATTAATAAGTTTATCTCGAAATCCCGTTCAAAAGTAAACTTGTTGTTCAAATCCTTCCGTAGTACCTCCCCTACTATCTACGCCAAATCATTCACAACCTTTATCTTACCCCATCTAGAGTACGGGTCTATTATTTGGAACCCTGTACATAGTGTTGAACTGACTAAGAGCGTTGAAAAAGTTCAGCGTGATTTCACACGTAGGCTCTATGCTCGTTGTAATCTCCCTCACGTACCGTATCGCCAGAGATTAATCGATTTAAACATGATGACGCTTGAAAATCGTAGGATCATGATTGACTTATCGTTTGTTCATTCGATTTTGCACAAGAGAACACTCCTCGATACTTCATCTCTTTTCTACCATTCACCCCTCTCTCGTCCTCTCCGTAACTCTCACAACCTTCGAATCGCATTACCTTTCCTACCGCCTAGTTCCCATTCTACCGTAGCTTCTCGAACCATTAACATATGGAATTCTTTACCCACGTCCACAGTTTTCTCTAAAAGTGACTCTTTCCGCCTATTCATCTCATCCCAACCATCCTCCTTCTTCCCTGTTTCCAAAATTAAATCTTGGCTTGATCTTTGATCTCTACCCACCCCTCCCCATTCCCCTACCCTTGCTGCCGCAAGAACCGAATCGACATCGTCGACGGACATCCGTCTCTGGTCAACTCTCTCGCACTTCTTATGTACATTATTCTGACGGAATAAATAATGAATGAATGAATGAAGGTGAAAGACGATTACGATTTTTAACACGAACACGAAAATTGCTTAATAAGTACCTTTATTCCAGTCCTTTTTCATCCACATGACATCGGGCGTGAGCCTACGCGAGTCCGTGATTGTCGGAAGAACGGGTAATTAATATTTTATTAATTGCGATACTATTATTTCGAATTAGATAACAGCTGGCCTTACCCTTGGGTCCTACCTAGCGTTGTCTTATGGCTGTAAAAATTTCTTGACCTGTATGCACCTTTACCTTCAGTTCGATTGTGTGGAACAAGCGATTGTCATTTTCAAATTTGCATCCGAAATTAAAATTAATTAATTAATTAAAAGGCGAGCAGCTGTCCCTACAGCAGTTCATAGCGCGCTTCCCTGCAGTTATCGAGGCTACGGTAGGTATTTATTGATTGATTATTCCATCTTCAGGAACTTCTCTATTTTTGGCCCATACAACGGCAGCTCTGAATGTAGAGGGGCAAAGAATGAGAATGTCAAAAAAATAGAGATGTGCCAACCTTTTTGGAATTACTATTGATTTCTTCCAGTCATAGTGACTTTTTTCAATGCATTAATGCAATTAATTTTGCTATTTATGAAGTCGATGATTTGAGGGCCAAGAAACGCCGCACGTGGACGGCAAATTCGATTTTGCACTGATGAACGTGCAGGTGAGTATGGTATTCTGTTTTGAAAGATTAGACCTGGTCGGTATGAACTTCACGATTTATTAAGGAAGCGAAAAAGGGTCAACATTTGCACTGATGAATGTGCAGGTGAGCATGGTATTCTGATAGATATAACAATGATTTGTATTTCTTTCGTAGTTGCATAATTTGATTCCAAAGGCTGCGATCTTTTGTGAAGAGGGGTGAAAAAGTTCTTTTTCCGTGAATGTGCAGATGGGTGAGTTCGTGTTTCAGGCTAGCAGTAATTGCGATGAATTGTACACTACATTAATTGGATAGGATACTGAAACAAAAAAATAAATAAAACTGTTTAATAATTAATTTATTAATTAATTACAAGTTAAATTGAGGACCCGATCGAGCAGTCTCACAACGTGACTGCAACACTGAATGAGAAGTACGTGAGGAGGATGCGGCATATGATGATGAGGAGTCTCCATGCGATGAAGGGAGACAGGGTACGGTAGGATTATCGATTTTGTTGAATCTAGGCTGGGTGCAACTTCTTTGTTTTTGGCCCAGCTTGGTCTAGTCAACAACAGCTCTGAATCTGAAGTTAGAATGATAATGATAGGGAGGAAATATTTTGCGAATAAAGGCCAAATAACAGAGAAGAGCCGGAGTATCGATTTTGTTCAGTCTAGACTACGGTAGAATTCTTCTCAGGACTCATTCGCATCTATTCTATCGATCGAGAAACGACTGGCGAGAGACGCGACGACCACGCCAACGGCAGAGGGAGATGTGAGCATGGGAGAGAATGGTGAGACGATTGGGGATTATAATATCGGGCTCTAGCTTGAATGAGAACAATTTCGCGATCTCTGGAATCTATATTGCGTTCGTTCTCCGTATTATCTCGCCTCAAAACGTTCTTTGTGTCATTCGTTTGATGGATAATGACAGTGGCGCTTGTGATTTACAATTTCAATTCAATTAGATTAAATTATATTATCCATCAGTGTAAGAAAGAAAAAGAAGTTTACGTAGATCTTGGTTAGGTGAGTTGACCATCCATAAGTTATGGCTAATTGTAAGGCAATTATAGATATATTCGAGAGACCTTACCTTTTATTCCAGGCGCAGCGAGTGAAGGAGGGACGACTGGTGCGTCGACCGCCCGCCCGCTCACAGCGATGGTCGAACCGGTGCAGGCGGGTGAGTGTGAATACTCAGTTGTCGATTGGATTGGGGTACGGTAGCCGGGACATAGTATAGTAGGGTGAGTGAATAGGCAGTTGTCGATTGGATTAGGGTATGGAAACAAAAAAAAAAGAAGGAATAGTTATCGCCAGAAAGTGACCGTTAGTTCGCATCGATAACTCACGAAGCCTGAAACTACCGGGGGGCAGTTTGGTGATTGAATTTGCGTTGAAGCGAAACGTATCTGAATTCAGTGATGTGTTGTTCAATTATTGTTAGTTGCTTCTCCTTTTAGTATAGTATTCCTGGAACTACCATAATCCACCTTCCAATCGATATTCACAGACGCTACGGTAGCGATCTGTTATCCGCGCGGCGAGCGTGCGGCCTCGCAGTCGGCGCTGATGCGCGCGTGCGCTTTCGTCTTCGAGAAGATCCTTCTGGCCGAGCCGTTGGAGGTATACGGTAGGGGTGGTTGGGATATGGTAGACTGGGGATTATTGATTATTGATTACTATAGGCAATATGTGCGTAAATCCAATGATATTTCGACTCTGTAGTTCGTGGCCACATCTCGGCTCTAAGTTACCGTGGATGGGGGTTCTCTCCAATAGATAACCAATCTACCGTACTCGAATCAATATATTTCCCCTGCAGGACCCTAGCAGCAGCACCAGCAGCTGCAACGGCTCTGCCGCAGGGGCGAAGCGGCGACGCGCCCTGTCGGACGAGGCACGCGAGCGCGCGGATCAGAGCAGAGGCGGAGCGCCGATGAGGGAGGGAAGAGCGAGCGGAGAAGGGGTACGGTAGAAGGGCGATCGAGAAATGAGTTTATTGGGTGGTAGTGCAATTACCGTAATTTGCAGGCCTCCCTGGTGAGCGCAACAGCGCCCCCGACCGAGCCCGCCCTCTACAACTGGGGTACGGTATTAGTGCTTTCCTAATTATCGATTATTTTAAAAATGCTGGCATACAACAGCTAGCTTTACCAGTGGGCCCCACCTAGCGTTGTCTTACGACGTAAAATCGGTTGACATGGATACACCTTTACCTATTTAAAAATATATAAATTATTGAATACCAGGAATGTACGCGCTGCCCGCTCGTCTGTGGATCGGCCGACGGAACGTGCGACGAAAGGCGCTGAAAGAGCACGCGGGCAAGGAGGAGATCGAGATTGAGGTACGCATATCTGGGTCTCAAAATACCTATGCGCCTGCTTCGCGGTAAGTTACCCGGTACCGACTACGGGTAGGTTACTGGGTAGCTTACCGGGTAGCCGACAAGTACGTACTTACAACTTGTTAGCACAGGTATAGAGGTTCGGTGGGGTTGATCGAGGATTGAGTTTAATCGAGGTAGCACGGTGAAAATTGAAAAAGAGTCAGTCTGCGCTTACACCATGCGGATTTGAGTAACACACTATGTTCTTATACCTCTCAGATTTGTGAGAATCGATATGTGGGACATTGAGTGCAAAAAAAAACAATGATTGATGGACTTTGTGGATTTAGGTTTCACTCAGCCTTCTAATCAATACTGGATTTTTAGAAATCGATTGAAGAGGTTTGTTTTGTTTCAAAAGATGCATTTCCAGTCGCTGGTCTCGCTCGAGCTGCTCAACGGGGCCGATGGAGGAGAGAAGGCGGCTACCGTATCCTCGCCGGTGAGAGATTGCTAATCGACTACTAACTATATTTTCGTATTTTGTCGATTTTTTATCATGATATCACGTCAGTCAGAGAACGAAAGAGAGAGTGCGAAATGGACAGAGTGAAAGACAATCCGTTTCGCAGCTCTCGCCCATCCTCATTGTACGCGTCGAATTCGGCTTCCACTCGGATGCGATGATGATGAGATTCCATCGATTGGAAGGTACGGTAGTTTAAGAGGCTTATTGATCGGAGGTAGTTATTATTGATTTATTGATTGGCTTCTCCAGAATCTAGAAAATGTTGAAAGCTTCGAAATTTGCTGCAAAAGTGAACAACGCGAATTTCTGTTTCACGCTGTGCTCATAGTTTGCTGTTGCAGAATTTTTGAATGTTCAGTATTTCTCCGCGAGTGAAAATGAATAAAATCTTTTGAGGATATTTATCATGTTACTCATGATTATTTAAATACTTAGATAACGTTATTATCGATTGCTCTCTGGCAGGCGCTCCGCTCGATCTGATGAATGCCGCCCACTTCCTCGAGGGAAATGGACTTCTGGGGAAGTACGCCCATTCACTGCTACAGATGCTCATGGAGGAGAGATACGGTAATCACGTTATCGATTGGTTGCGGGAGTGTACGGTAGATACGGTAGAGATACTGTCGAAAAACGTTATGAGTACGGTAGATAGAGGTGATGAAGGGCATTGTAGCAATGTTGTCGTTTTTTTTATTTTTCTTTATCTCGAGTCAATCCGAGACACGATAACGTGTGACCAAATTAGAGAACTATCCGTTGGGTATTAATTGATCTTCTCATGATCTTTGATCTCTTGCAGAGGCTCCTTCCTCGGCTGAGAACGTGGAGAACAAGAAACCGACGAGCGGAGGAAAGCGAAAGAGGGAGGAAACGGAGGAACCAATGGAAATGTGATTTGTGATCTTTGATCTTTGACCTACCTCAAATTGACCTCCCTTAGCCCATTATCTGGTTACATTTCCCAAATCTCCTCATTTATATTGTTAATGTTTGATCTCTGATTTCTGATCTTTGATCGTTGAAACGCCCCAGTGATCTACCGTATCCGAATGATTAATGATCTTTCCCTTGTGATCTACCTTTCCATGTTGTAAGAAATTAAATCTTACCGTTTTTATCCTTCGTAGTTGATTTTTAATGATAGTACCTTTGGTTGTCCTTGTGTCTTTGATCTTTCACCTCCTCAAATCCTACGGCTAGTTCGATTCTATGTATCGGTTAATTGATCTTCGTTCCGTTTTAATTTTGCGATGCTAATTTGATAAAATGATAATTTATGATGTTTGATGTGATAAATTTAATGGTGGTTACACGTCTGTGCCGTGGTTCCTATTTGTGATTCGTGAATATTTGAAAAAAAATTACTAGAATAGAATAGTTGTATTTCAATTTTTCAAGTTTTCCTGATGAAATGTATATTAGACAAACTAGTGCTGATGCTCTTCAATCCATATTATTACTCATTAGTAGCAGGAATGTACCGGTTCGAATTCCGCTAACTTGTGAAACTGTCTTTCTTTCGGCGCATTCTCTATCTATTGTTGCTCACAATCAGTGATGAGCACGAGGTCGGAAGCTAAACCATCGATTTTCTACCGTCCTCTTGCCGACCCCCGGTGTTGTGCAATTATCCGAGGATGGTGGTCATCACTGTTGTTGATACTGTAATCCGTAATCATCGATCGATTGTCAGGATGGTCAATGCTCCGTCCTCGCTCACTCCCGGTTCGCTGTCGATGTCGGCACGCGAGCGAATGCAGCTGACGGTAAGGGGTTACGGTATCTTACGCTTACGGTTACGGCCTTCATTTTTTTCATTCTGCACAAAGAAATCAATTGATACTTCATGTGACACACAAACAAAATGTTAGCCCTGATCATGCAGTATCATAGTGATGTGATAACTAGCCCGGGTAGTACGAAAATGTTCAATGAGTTTGTCCATACCGTACCCCTATTACAGTATTCTCTCTCTTGTAGGTCAACGAGATCGTTGCCGCGCTGATTGCAGCGAATGAAGAGGGCAAAGACGTGAACCTGAACAGACTCAAGTGCGATGTGAGTGGAATATTTGGTTACAGTAGTGGAATGGCTACACTACGCTTATTTTTATGTGATCGATTACTGATTTTAAAGTTGATGTGAAAATGTTGATCAAGATCGATAATGGTGTGGTTCGATTAGCCGCTTTTTCAGATCTCGCAGAAGCACGGTCTGTCCTCGCAGCCGAAGCTCGTCGACATCATCGCGGGCGTGCCCGCGCAGTACAAGGTACGGTAGGATACGGTAGGGAGGTATCGACTACTGACTTTATTGATTTTGAGTAGAGTACTCGATAAAGTAGAGAGTACGGTAGCGAACCAATAACTGATTTTATTAAAGCAGAGAGTTTCATGCATGAAAAATTTATGTGACAAAATACTACGAATGAATGTTTATGAAAAGGAGCTTGGAAACCGACTAATTCTATGAAAGCCTGTTTGCGAATCGTAGGTAACATACTTTGTCAGCGAAAACCTTAAATGCGGGCTTTTTTCAAATTCCAGGTAGTTTTACACTAGCTTTTTCATGCATGATTTTATTCCAGAACATGCTCGTGCCGAAGCTGAAGGCGAAGCCGATTCGCACGGCCTCGGGCATTGCAGTGGTCGCCGTGATGAGCAAGGTACGATAGTAGTTAGAGATCGAAATTCGGGTAATCGTCTCTTCATTCCGCGTACTCTCTCGTCTCTCTGACCGGTGAGAAAGTGTGGAAAATGAAGAGACGATTTCCCGTATTTCGAACTCTAGTAGTAGTGTTTTTTTATAAGGAGAGGGAGATGAGTAATTCCCGTCATAGTTGATGACTACTTTTTCTTTGTGAGTGTTGCCAGCGTTGCCAGCGATTTACGCAAGATTTTTTTCACCTTGCGTAAATTATAAAACTAGAATTGCTTGCTGAACGTGGGTTTCACGCGCAAGTGAAGATTGGATGGAAATTATTTGCAATAGTGGGATCAACTTGTCGAACGTAATAAAAAATTATTCGAAGGTGTGATAGTATAATAACAGGAGAGTGAATCCGGTGAACTGCGGTTTCATGAGCACATTACTTTGCCGAGCGAATTGTGCGATTAATGATTGAACGAGTCACTATTGTACAATCGATCAATAGCATCTTCGGAACTAAAAATGTTATGGTATAGTCCAGAATGATTTTTTTTAAATTGATTTAAAATATATATTCGCAGCCGCACCGCTGTCCGCACATCAACTTCACGGGCAACATTTGCGTGTACTGCCCGGGCGGGCCGGACTCGGACTTTGAGTACTCAACCCAGTCGTATACCGGATACGAACCGACGTCGATGAGGGCCATCAGGGCCAGGCACGGTGGTTTGACTAGTTTTTTAGGAAAATAATAAATAGCGGTGAATAAAATATCACAAATTCAGTGCTGAATGACTTTGGGAAGATAATGAAATATAAGATAAGATAATGGAAGATGAAATAATAGCAGCAGTAGAGTTTGAGTAGTCGATGAAACTCAAAGTTAACGGGTTGTGATTTGCAGATACAATCCGTACCTGCAGACGCGTGGGCGCGTGCAGCAGCTGGCCGCCCTCGGACACTCGATCGACAAGGTACGATAGGGGAGATTACGGTAGCGTGATTACGATAGGAGAGATACGGTACTCGATGATCTACTATGCTCCATGCAAGATGCTAACCACCGTTACCTTTACCTTATACAAACGATAAGGCATAGAAGAACAAAATTACAAAAATTGTGATTTGTTCTTATTTTACTAATTTAACTAAACAATATATGGAAGATTTTTGGCCCAGGCAAGGGGCCAAAAATCGAAGAAGTGCTAAATATATAATTGTAGGTGGAATTCATCGTAATGGGCGGCACGTTCATGTCCCTGCCCGAGGAATACCGGGACTACTTCATTCGCAATCTGCACGATGCCCTGTCAGGGCACACGAGTACCACGCTGGCGGAGGTACGGTAGAACTGGGGTGTAGTGATGTGATAATAGGAGAATGGAACGAGAATGACTCATGTTACTCGATATTGCTCGGGTAAAATATTCCAGTTTCTTTTATGTTTCAACCCTGCAATAACCTTGTCCAGATTTAGTGATCGACTCTTGTTTCGGAGATAATAAACTTGAATTCTGTGCCGTACTCATTTTCTTATTGAGAACGTATTTTGCAGGCGGTCCTATACTCTGAGAGATCAAAGATCAAGTGCATTGGGATCACCATCGAAACAAGGCCGGACTACTGCCTGCCGAGACATCTCAATGACATGCTCAAGTGAGGAGATCAAAGATCAAAGATTAATTTTATGAAGTATAGTATGAAGTATAGTATTTTATGAAGTATAGAGCATGAGGGTTGTGGGAGTCCCAACTATTATCTCGCTAATTGTCTGCATTGCAAATCGATCCAATAATTACTGATATAGTTTTTATTAGAATTTTATAGGACAATGGGGTACAAATGGAATCGAAACATTTTTGTTTAAATTCCGAGGAACATGGTGAGCTCCTCGTCGGAGAGCGGGCGAGATGCACTAGCTGGTATGAGACGGGGCTTGGGCCGCTCGAGAATCGAAAGATCGAGCGATCCGTAGTCGTAATTGAGGAAGGGGGAGGAGATGATTTCAAGCTTCTCCGGAGATATCTCATCAAAGGTCTTTTCGTCCTTGTAGTGCGATGTCAGTTCGCGTTTGTGCTGAAAAGAGGCAGTTTATGAAAACCGGAGGGTAATAGTTATCTGCAAAAGAAATGGTGATGCAGGCACTAATTCAGATGAGAACTTATGGTTGCGAGAGACAACTGTCAGAAAACGTATTGCGAAATAGTTTTTCATCCGACCTAGTGCCTGCTCGCAAAATTGGTAAGAGTTAACTCACTTTTACGACATCATTGTGAATGGGGAAGAAGGTTGTGGACTGACGACAGAAAGGGCATCGAGTGAGGGTGGAATCGTTCGAGAATCGCGTGAATTTCTCGGCGCAAGGAAGGCAGACGACGTGTCCGCAGTTGACGAGGAGAGCGCGAGTAGTGGGAGTCTCGTCCAGACAGACACGACACTTACGACGGAATGTCAGCTTGCTGGAAGAAAGAGGAATTACATTACGTTTTCCGAGAAACGTATTAGGAACATTTTGCTCTCTTAGCTGTCAGACGAAAGATAGAGCTTTAAAAATAGTGCGTTTTATTCATTCCTGATTTTAAAGTACGTTTTTTTCAACAGTACCGAAACGCTCGATCAGATTGCATATTTGTGAGACATTTCATATGAAAAGAAACGAACCAGATTCGATGTGCCTCCCGGAGTTCGGCCTGTGTGTGTGCCGGGTACGCACCGCCTTCCGCGACGATGTCGGCCATCCGATTTGCGTGACGGACGGCCACAGCGCGCAATTTCTGCCCGTCGACGGCGCCCGTCGTAGTCAGTGGAACGTAGTCGAACTGGGAGCGAAGCAAAGAGTGGATGGAGGAGAAGGAGAGGAACATGGTGCTGGAAAGATAATGAATGAAGAGGGTGATTTGGTGAAGTAATAGAAAAAATGTTATGAATCATGGAAAGCGGTGGTATGTGCCAATGTTGGACCGAGAATTGCATGACTCTGATAATGAATAGGGGAGGTTTGGCTATAACGGAGTCCAAAGATTCATGGTTGGTGGTTGTTGTAGTGCGGAAAGTAAGTCCTTCTACGCTACACGAGAAGTTTATATATTCCAAAGAACAGATCCCTCGGTCGTATCAGATCGGAATATCCCAATGTAAAAGAGAGTGGGTCGGATGGCCAGAGGGTACGACTGGATGAGTTGGTCGTAAAATGGAACGGGTGTGGTACATGACAGGCATAAGATCGGAAGCGTAGAGATCGAGAGATTATAAAGGGTAGTCTGGAATTCATTGAATTTTAAAGATCAAAATACTATCTCGATATTATATCGATGTTGCTAAAAATTTCATTTTTTAAAGTTTGTATTTTGTAAAATAATTCATTAAATGGATAATAATGCAGCTACGGTTGTACTCGTCTGGAGATTGGCGTGCAATCTATCTACGAGGATGTGGCGAGGGACACGAACAGAGGGCATACGGTGAGATTGGTTCACTTCGGATTCTGAGGTTGCTCGAATTCTTTCTTCTATGAAATGCGGATGAAACATAACAGTTCCAAGTTTCCGCCGCATTTGAAAATAATTAAACCAATCATTATACTTTGCAGGTCAAATCGGTGTGCGAGACGTTTGCGATGGCGAAGGACACCGGGTACAAGGTGGGTGGTCTAAATATTATAATTTAATCAGTTTGATCTATTTTTAAAATAGTATTTTACTGATAAAAAGAATAATGAAAATTATAATACACTTTCTGATAAACCGGGTACAAGGTGAATTGAATACTGATAAAAAGAATAATGAAAATTATAATACACTTTCTGATAAACCGGGTACAAGGTGAATTGAATTGAATTGAAAGGTGGGTGGTCTAAATATTGTTATTATTTAATCAGTTTGATCTGTTTTTAAAATAGCATTTTACTGATAAGAAGAATAATAGGAATCCTAATACATTTTTTTCTGATAAACCGGCCACACGTCGGTGGTCCAAATGTTTTTTTAAAATATTCTTGTTATCATTTAAATATATTGTTTTTCTTGATGAAACTGGTTCCAAATATTACTGATCAACGAGAAATTGGGAGATGTTGAGGCAGTGAAACCGCATTCTCAACGTTTTACGACAAATTTCCCTGATGATTTTTAAATTCTTCATCAGGAATATTTTATTTTTTTTTCGAAATAACAATTAATAACTATACAATCTTGCAGGTGGTAATCCACATGATGCCGGACCTCCCGAACGTCGGTCTGGAGCGAGACATTGAGCAGTTTGTGGAGCTGTTCGAGAATCCCGACTTCAGGTGAGAGACCTACCGCATGGAATTAAATGTAAAATGGTAAAGATTTATTCATTGTCGAGCGATTTTACAGTTGTGAGACAACGCTAACTTTGACCCACTAGTATGGCCGGCTATTAGTCTGCATGGAATTATTATAAGGCATTTTTCGAAATGTCTTGAAGATTTGTTCGGAAGAAAAGATTTCGAAAATCGAAAATCAAGTCATTTCAAGTATGACATAGACATAGTGGAACGCGAAAGACGCTAATGAATTTTTGGTGATAATTATTGAAAACCTCAACGAACCACGAGAGAAAAAACGTAGCTATTTATGAAATGCAATGAATGACAGACCTGACGGACTCAAGCTGTACCCGACACTGGTGATCAGAGGCACGGGTCTATACGAGCTGTGGAAGAGTGGCAGATACAAGGTGAGAATGTTTAGTTTTATAATTCATTCTGATACTACTCATTCTTAACTTGGCATTTTTTTATAACTTTTCCATACCATTTGCTGGAGATAATTTGAAAAAAATAATCTGCAGCAAATGATTGTTCTGTTTCAATTAATTGTATTCCATTCTTCAGTCGTACCCTCCGTCGGTGCTGGTCGACCTCGTGGCGCGCATTCTGGCGCTCGTTCCGCCCTGGACGAGAGTGTACCGAGTGCAGGTGAGAAACGTCGCCCACGCACACCACTTGAGAAATGCGATGCATCTGTTAGAGTCTAACCGTTAGGCAGAGAGCGCGTAAATATGATGATGGCTATAAAAAAAACAAAGGGGAAGAAATATCCGAGTAAAGAGTTTCCATAGATGATCTAGTAGGGGTGAAATATAAATGCAATTTGTGAAAATCCTGAATTTTCGTCAACATATCTATTGGTATTGAAGTGCTGGAATAATGATTGAAATCAATAATAATAATAATTGCAGCGCGACATTCCGATGCCACTCGTCACCTCGGGAGTCGAGCACGGTGACTATTTATATTTATTATTATTTATTCTTGTTTACATTTTAAATTTGCTATTAGAAAAGGCAATGTTTCGATGATCTTGCTGAGTTCAGGTTTAAGGTGAAAGATGTATTCTAAGAGACCTAATATGTACCAATTAGAGGTCAACATTGCCTTTTAGAATAAAAAATATTAAAAATAGTAAATAAATAATTTTCCATGAAATCTTCGTGAGCACGCGCTGGCGCGCATGAAGGAGCTCGGGTACGCGTGCAGGGATGTGAGAACGAGGGAGGTCGGCATTCAGGTGGGTAGAATTTGATCTTTGATCTTTGGAAAGGATTGCATCTGTAGAATATTGTGTGCCAAAAAGATAACAGTAGACTGATTATAGGTCTTTGATCTTTGTACTTTCGGTGGAAAATCGTGAACGAACGATACAAAATCAATTCTCTCATTTCAGGAGATCCACAACAAGGTTCGCCCGGAGAAAGTGGAGTTGATCAGAAGAGATTACGTGGCCAACGGTGGATGGGAGACATTCTTGAGCTATGAAGACCCGGAGCAGGTAAGGATTTTATTTATTAGACTTGTTTGTGTCGTGGTGCGTACTTTTAATTGCCCAGTAGGTACATTTGTGTTTCATAGGTATGACATTAGATTCGTCGATCTGAAACAAGGTAGTATCGATTCGAATTATTTGTGAATATGCAGCAATTCCTATTTGTGTAATCGGTGGGTTGTTTTGCATATTGTTTGGCAGGGTATGAATGACTCCGTTGTGCAAAAGTAATGAATTCATATAAATAATTGTTATCGGTGTTGAGGATCTGCTCATCGGACTTCTCCGTCTGCGCAAGATCGCCGACAACGCGCACAGATCGGAACTGAACCAGGTGGATTATTGATTACGGTATTCTGGGTTACGGTAGTCTGGATTCCCTGGCTACAGTTATCTGCACATTAAAGTTGATTTAAAGACAGTAGTATGTATATGTTCTGCGAGATAATGAGCTTTTGTTATTTTTTAAAGACTGTGTGACCTGTTGTTTTCACTGGTTACTTTAGTTCAACATCATATTTGGCCAGCCCTGCATAAGGAAGCGGATCCTTGCTAAGTAAGGGTGATGTGAGTGCGCCTAATGGACTTACACTCGCACACATGATGTAATATTGTTGGGCTTTCATTACATTAGATGCTCTCGGGAAAGATAGCGAAGGATGGGGAATAATGACCCCCTTTAGTGAGTCCGGGATTTCCGGGTCGTGGAGTCCTACTTCAGCTCCAATCTAAACGAAAGACGGGTTAGAGATAGTGAGGGAGTGCTAAATGGGGAGAGATTTAGTCCAAGTGAAGGGCTGTGTTTGCTGCGTTTTAGCACGTTTTAAAGAAGTAGTTTTCACACGGAGTGGGCGTTTTAAAGCTTCGGACTTCTCGCGTGTTTTGTTTCGGAAGTTAGTCACGAGAATTGGAGTTTCACGACTGACAATGAGGTCGTCGGATTTTCGAAAATCATTAGCTATAGTTTATTTGCTTGCCGATGTCGCGCAATATTCATTGACTAAAACGGACAAGCCAGTTACATGGAGTGAACAAGTGCATCCTCTATTCAAGCACACATTGGAAGGACTCCGTTCATTGAGGGGCTGCGTCAGCACTGGAATACCATTAGAGGGAGCTAAATGGAGATGAATTGACGGAAGTGGAATATGTAGTCAGCCTGTTCTAAGAATGTCCTTGTTTGTAGGCAACGATAGGCTCTTGAAAGAGAGGAATTTATGGCGCGAAACATTCAGGCAGATTAAAAATGTCCTGTGACTGAATGTGACTGAGAAAATCTTTGATTAAGGAGATGACTCTGACCATTTTAGCCAGATTGCCATTGAGTCATATACTTTTTTGGCTGGTCCTAAGCATCCAAAGAAGCAGTCATTTGTCCTTGCCCTAATATCCCAAAGTGCGTTCATTCGTCTAAAATCAGTGGATCGAAGATGCGAGCATTCCTCTCAATTCCGTGTTCTTCACTAGATGACCTCGTGTTTATCATCTCATTTGTCCTCTCTGCCTGATCGCTCGAAATCACTGTTGATACGCGAATCCTGACAGGCTCAGCCGGGCGTCAATTTATCACCCGTGTAACAAGCGATAAATCGGCGAGGGACGGCCGATGATGTCCGATGTTATGCTCTCTAGGTTCCCTGACAGATGAGAGATCAGTTGTCGTAGAGATGTAGTTGATCAACCCTGGAAGAAGAAGAAATCAGTTGGAAAGAAAGGCAGATCACCTGTTGCGATCTCTCCCGTTCTTCGTGAAATCTATCAGCCATTTGGATGAAAATAGTAAGGATAGAAATAGGTGATGTCATGAGATCAAATCTTTTTTTTAACTGCGATATTTGGTCATTTTCTAAAGATAAGTTTTACTTCACGACCTCGAGTATTCAAGATGCAATCTCTGGTTCGAGCTCTCCATCCATTCGTGGAACGAACATTGTTGTCGCATTACAACTTGTCAGAGACGCGAGCGTGGTCCCTCTTCGTCTATTCCCTTTATCACGCCGTTGGGGGGTCAGAGGGCCTTGTTCCTTTTTTTCTCGCTGTTTTTGACTGACAAGAGAAACTGTCGATTGAAGTGAGATTAAAAATTACTCCTGCTGACGACAACTTTGTATGTAGTTTATTTTTGCCTTTTATCGCGCCTCTGTCCATTTGAAGGGATGAAGGGAGGCCGCCCATGTGAGAATAGACGGCGGCCTCTGTTTATTTTGCATCATGCGTCCGTCCCTTCAATCAGCGTGGTTTTTGTCTACTTGTTTTTTCACTTCACTTCACTCAGTGCTCCTTTTTTTATAGAATGTAGTTCGACCGTCATGAGAGTAGTCCACCTGTCTAGAAAAGAAGTAATGAATATATTCTCTCTCGTTTTCGTCTGTTCTCACTGGTCAGATCGAGTGAGAGATTTAGAAAGAAAAGAGGAAACAAGGGCAGTGTTCTTGTCAAGAGGATCGAATTTCGTATCTGCCGAGTGCATTTTTTGTCATTGAGCGACGTGTTTTTGCTGAATGAAAAGATCGCTGTACCCTTCGGGGCGAAAGCCTGTCAGTACTCTCTTCATTCCGCATGATCGCGAGTCGTTCAGAGATGGTAAGGTGGATCGGAATAGCGCCTGCTCCACTTGGTCTTCAATAGAACATCACTCAATCGGAAGCGCCGAATCAGGAAGAAGTCTACGAGAATTTGTTTTTGCAGCAAGAGAATGATGCTATTCTATGAATGGCCATCGTGTTTTTGTCTGACTCAATTGAGAATCCACCCTAGCTAAGGGCCATTGAACTCGGACACTTTTCAAGCTCTAGTCTGACCCGAGAAAGAGAAGTTGTCATTTTCTTGCCTGGTAGCAGAAAGAAGGTTTGTGATACTCCACACAGACCTCTGGACCGAGTAATTCCTCATTTCTTGAACGATAATATTTTTGGTATGAAACCAATAAGTTGTGGAGAGAATGTTCACCTTCTCACCTGTCTCTGCTACGTGAGCTCATCTAACGTGAAGAGTGAAAACTGAGTGAGCCGTCGGTTTCAGTATGTGCCTCAGCCGTATTCAATCTTGCTCACAGCCTTTTTTCTATGTCTCTTGCTTGGACGAACTAGAGAGCATTGCAACTGGAGATAGTGAGAGAGGATTCGGTACCCTAGCTATGTGTTTTTATATTCTTGAGTTTGTCCATAACTTGAGTGGTCTCGGGGGAAAGTGGTCGGGTTCGCAGGATGCAAAAAAGGCCCTGAAATGAATCCCGAGTTTCGTCTGTGATTTATCGCCGATGAAAATCATAGGCAGCTTCCTTGTGTTAAGTTCGTCAAGCCCAAGGGACTTTTATATCAGAGTTTGGTGAACTGGGTAAGAGCGGATGTACTGACAAGTAGTGGAGCCTTTCGTTCTCATGGATTTCGAATGGGATGAATTCTTTCATTTTGAGATCGTGTCCGCATTTCGCTCTCTTATTGCTCGCCCTCGACTTCTAATCCACTTGTCTCTCCTCCTGCACATTTGACAAGTCGTCGACTAAAACATAGGCGTGACTTCGTTGTCTTCTCAGCACTTTTTCACATGCACTGCACTAGTCGAGCAGTCCTTCCTTTAAGTCAGATTTTATGTGTACCCTTGGGGCAAATATGGGTTATGTACGTTCTTCTTCCGTGTTTCATCGTTACTTCTGCTCTTCAATTGACCAGAGCGGCGAAAGACATTGCGAAGTGAGAGTCATAGTCCGAACGAACTTTGTGATAGACGAGCGGGGTTATGTGGATTTAGCAGTCTGAAACCTCTGCACAGGAACTTATGTGTTGCACTATTTTCGAACGCGTCGATCATTCTCTATTTGGCCAGCAATGACGATAGATCATCCGAAATTAATAGTTCTTCTCTTTACCGATACATCATTTATTCTGTAGCGTCAGCTTGCTTCTGCTCAACCTTCGTTTTATCGGCGAATTCGACGATTTTCTCGAGCCGGCGCAGCGATTAGGTAAATTATTTAGTGGAATGGAGAGGCTTCGCCTTTGCAGAATAAACACAAAGATGTGAGAAGATTTCGTTGTTTCAGCATTTGCGAAATATGTTTGCTGGAGAGGTGTTGTTTCTAAGCCAGCTTCAGGCACTGTCTATTTTGACATTCCACTAGTTGTGTCGCTGCGATTTACAAATTTGGCATTGGACGAACTATGCGTTAGTCTCAGAATTATATTTAGTTCCCTCGTGAGTTCTTTCCAAATTTTCATCAGCCCTAGGAGCGCCCATGGGTATCCTGCAAGGCTGTTATTGACACTATTTTGCTTGCAATGCGCGTGTTTGGGAGCTTTGATGCGCCGGTATCCCATCGCACTTTTGCGTTCTCCGTATAGTAATAGTGCGTAGGGATTCCCCCGTGGTCCGCGATTTATCGTTTTTCGGTTATTTTCGTTGTGTTATTCCGAGCAATGTATGTCAGACTATGAGTGGTGCGGAATGTGGAGAGCCACCATTGCCGAAGATCGTTCGCGATTTTTATCCGCGTAGACCATCCAAGATCGGCAGAACTTTTCCGGCAATAACAGAAATAGCATGTATTCCAATCAGGCAATAGGAATCTGGAGCTCGAGTCTAGATGCATTAATAAAGTATTGAGGGGATATTATTTTGGCGTGGTTTGAGCGACACATGAGGAGGTTGTACTAACCGCTTGTGTTCTCTGGATCAGTAGTGGATAAAAATGAACCCTCCGGTGCGTATCCGAGGTCTGGCAAAATGGATCGAGTTTCACGTGTCCTTGAATTGAATAAAAATACTAAATCTGAAGTGCCGAATCCCCATGGACGGAACCAAGTAGTCACTGGTTTTGCAGATAAACTTTTCCGGGCATTTTGCTCCAGTTGCGCGGCTTTGAAGAGAAAGCTTTCAAAAATACCTGATGTTCTCAAAAGCGATTATATAGATATATCTGGCTAGGAATTTCACAAGCACAGATCCTGAGATTCCGATGCCAGGGATTCTTGACCGGCGTTTTTTAGTGTGTTAGTCTCTCCGTGCAAGGACGCCAGACCCATTTGAGTAATTGAGGGGGTATCGCTTTGCTTTTTTCACTCTATCCGATCTCGCGGGATTTCAATGCACACTGTGACTACTGCTGTTATTTAAACTTGCATTATTCTCGGTAGAATTATAATGACTCTTATGGTTCAACACATTCGAGCGTCTTGTATTTGTCTTATATTCGTATTTGTATTTTTTTTGTTTTCGAATGAATATGCTAGCCGTTTTTCTGGAGTCGATAGTGTCGCTGTCAATATCCGATCTCGTGGGATTATTGTGTACTCGTAGCCTAGCCTTGCTGTTTTGAGACAGAGACAGACCTAGCCTTGTCGCGCACTTTGCGGTGTGGTCTGGGAGTATTTGGCACGACCCTACTAGATGCACGTACCCGAAACTCCCTTGGGGAGCAAAAATCAGATCTGTCTGGACAAGATAGCGTGGGCGCACGGATTTTGGCAGATGCTGTGTCCTGTGAGAGTATCTTAATCGTATTTCTTAGATTTTTAATCTTTTGTGCAACAGTATAATGATAGAATTGTGAAGGTTGAAAACGGTAGCAGACGTTTTTCAGTTCGTTGATGTTGGTTGCAATTTATTTGGAATGTTCGAGCTGATGTGAGTGTGAATTTGATTTCCCTCAGCCCTCTGATGTGTCGTAGTTCATTGAAAGGACGGTGAAGTTGCGAGTGTCAATATTTTGCAGAAGGCTCTACTTTAAAGCAAACTTTCTATTCCGAAAGCTATAGTTCTAAGTCCTTATTGTTAATATGGCGGTTAAAATCATCGAACTCGTTTTAGGGGTGGCATTTCCAGATCAGTTTAAATACTAGTTCATCGTTTTAAGTAAGAGAGCTCGCTAATGGACATCACGCTCACTCTTATTCGCCATTTTCCGCCTCCCTTGTGATATGTACACTCGACAATTGTTGATGATCTCTTATTGTCACACGCTATCTATCTTTGTCTGACGACGGAGATCTAGTAGTGAGAGCGATAGAATGCTACAGTAAATAAAGCGACAGAGAGCGAGATCTTAGAGACCGGCAAATGATGGTCATTATGAACGAGGGAAAATGTAGAGATGTAGCCGTCTTCCGAGAAATGGTCACGTTTTTTGTAATAAATGACACCCGCGCGCGCATATATTTCATATTGAGATTATTTTGGACATACCATCACTTCCTCAGAGACACTTTTTCCATCTTCGTATCCTATCTTTGAATTTCTATGATGCTGTTACCAGGACACCGACGCACAATTCGGATCCAAATCGTTTTTGTCCTCGCTTCGCGCCATTTTTTCTACTCCTATCGCCTTCTCCCTATCCTCGGGGGCTATTCTCGCCTCATTTGGACGTCGTTTCGGAGATATACTTCCATTCCGGTCCCATCCTAATAGTCTCTCCATCTCGCACACTCCCTAGTTATCCAGAAGTAGTGAGGGTACAGGGAAACTAAAGAGAGTTAGAGGGCTGGTGGGCCATTCGAGAAGTTAGTTCTTTTGGTCCTTTCTCACGCGTCCAAACGCCTGCGGGGCCAATGCTTTTGTTCCCGCGGTGTTTCATATTGAGAATGCCAAGTGGTTGGAAGCCATTGTTCTAGCTCGGGGTTTTAAACGTCGGTTATAGGTTCTACTATGTCCTACCTTTACTGAATTTGACATACTTATTGACGGCACACTAGTGCGGTATTTTTTGTTGCATTTTTCACGTATATCTCCTGTAGAGAAGAGCTCATGTGGGCCATTTGCATTTGAAAGTCTAATTATCCCTGACCTTTTACGACTCCCCTCCTGAAAGGAGGCATCCTCATTTTATTGTTAGTGCGCTTCTTTGCCGAACTTTTGGCCCGAAAATTTCGGGTTATCATTGGCAATTCATCATTGGATAATGCGATCCATACCATTTCGCCGCTATGAGTAATATTTGAGATCACATTGTAGATAAGAGAGGTGTAGATCTTAATATCGATGTTGTTTGAGTTACACCATAGCAGGCGATTCTTTCCCAGCTGATTTCTTGTTTGTCGAGGTTTCTGAGTCTCCATTCCTGGTACCCGCTACATATACAGATTTCTAAAAGATCCAGATCAATTCACAGCTGTCTTTAGTTCTCAGTTCACACCCGTTGAATCGGTTGGTAATGAATGTTTTTACTAGATGTTTTTACTAGTTTTTACTGTCCATTCCTTTATGTATGGAGCAGTTATTGATGCTGGAAGTTGCGACATTCGGTAGGATATAAATGGCTGATACCGGCTGTATCTGATTAGATGTTTATGCATTGGCAATACAATATCGTGGGAGAGCTGCAGCAATATCGCCATTTTCCCTGCGCATTCGGAATAATAATGTTAATTCGTTATTCTTGTCGTTTCCAGAACATGGGAAAACATATGAGCGACTGTTTCCATACCGCATTAATGTTCACATCATTATTGCGCGATTTCGAGTGAGGATTCCGCGAAACCGATTACAGTCGACGGATTCTAGGGATGCCTGAATTTTGTACAGCGCTCCAATTTGGCTAGTTGAGTAGGAGGAAGAAGAGATATAGAGATGTTTTCGTTCACGCGCCTTTTTAAACTTGCCACTATCAGTAGATGTTATTTTATCAGCACAAATCTACATTCTCATTCATGATAGTCCGATAGCGACACGATTGTTCGTACGGTGCGGACATGTGATAAATGTGAGCGAAAACAATTATTGTATTCCCGACCGACTCCGTTCGATTTGTAGATCTATTCATCCATTGGCTTACTTCTTCTGGCATATTTTGTTCACTTTGCAGTGATCACGGGAGCAATAGATCGTGTTGGTCGGAATTTGCGCTCATGCAGCTGCTGTTTTGAAAATACCAACGTTTTTCTCACATCATCACTACCATTTGAATTTAATGGAACGACTTTGCCACGCCGCTCACACGAATCACAAAATAGCGCGAACTACAGCGACTTTCTTGCAATATTCCGACGATAACAGTCCCACACTTGCACCCGCTGGCGTCTCTATAAGCACATTGTCCCCTGGTGCCCCTGATTCGTTGTGAATTTTGGCATTAGACCAAATCCGAGAACTCCGGACGTGAGCGAGAGCTTAAATCTCTCCCTTATGTGCACACTCTAGTGTTGCCTGGCACATGAGAAAAAAATAGAATGATGAGGAGGAAGAGGGAGTGAACTTCGGCCAAAGAGAGGAGATTTGCAGCAATAACAGAGTGGGCAACGAATTTCGTGAGAGCTTTCGGCGTGTTTTTCTTGCTGCAGATGGGGGATTTTCTGCATTTTGAATCGTTCTCGAATTTCATGAGGAAGTCCACCTGATCAACAAGTTTTCGCAATTTGATACGATTCTTACAACATATTATTCGAGGAAGATCACTTCGCAAATAATAATGTTAGGATAGCGTTTGGAGACGAATCTCCGTTAGGAAAAGTGCATGGTGTTTCATCTACCTGACGGTGTGTCAGTGAATGAAAAGGACGAATGGCTCATCAATTATGAATCCACGCCGTCTTCTTCGATCTGTTTCCTCCGATTCCTACTACGGATAGTATCTGTTGCTGTATTTGCCACGCTTGGACGAATATTTGACAGTGAATTGGCAGGTCCCTTGATGAGCCCCCTGTCTATTATTCTTCCCCTTCCTTCAATTCCTCATTCTCCGTGCGGGTTGCCCGGGGCAATAGAGAAGGCAGGAGCGAATGGAGGTCTCGTTTTTATGAGCCAAGTGCCACATGGTCCCTTCCATTCGCTTTCGTGACCTGCTAATACATGCGCGACAGTACCCATTCTGATGCGAATTGCGTGCTGAAATGAGTTACCATAACTATATTGTGAAGAAAAGACCTTCACGCTTCGGCGGAGAACGCTTGGATGTTTTGAGTTCCGCAATTGCCGCGAATTGTCGATGCTTTCCTTATGAGCAGTCACAACCAGCGATGAATCTCTCAGTATTCGGCCTTCTATCTCGTCAGTCAGAGAAAGTAGAGAGTAAAGTAGAAGCACACTCGTCACCCTCCTCCTCCTCGCTCCCTTAGAACAGTTCCTAACTAATTTGTGCCTGCTTGTCGCCCATCAACAGATGAGCCTCTCGCTCGCATTATCTATTGCATTGTATGACCAGCGAGAGAGCATGCGGAAGGAGGAGAGTCTGCTCATCAACATAGTTCGTTTGAGCTGTTCTTTCTCTCACGTCCGCGAAGTCGAGATGGACAAGCGACAGAGCCTGACTGAAAGTGGCACTGTCCTTCATTTTCCTACTCCGATCCCGATTTTTGATGCACAATATTCTCATTTGTTCTATCGAACTCTCATGTGCGTACATGCTTTTACGGGTGTGCGTTTCCTCCCTGAAATCGTCTCTAGCGACAATTCTTTGATCGACTGTAGGTGGTCGCAGATCGTGTAATGACAGGCTTCCATTCAGGGGTGGTAGTTGTTTCTAGATTGAACCTTCAGAGCGCACACTTTCTACCACTGCTTAGTAATTCGAACACTCGATCGAACTTATGTTAGCTGTCAGCGTGTGTAAGTCGCTATAAGTGTTTCGTACGTAAATATCTCCTTCAAAAGCTCTCTACTCCGATCGCCGAACTATTGCAGTATCTGTTTTTGGTGCCGTTCATCCCGGGGCACTAGACACGAAATGTTAGCTAATCGCCATTAGGTATGGACGGAAAACAGCGATTTTAGACGAGTTCTCGCGACCTGTTTTTTTCTCGATTCACTTTCGCCGACGCTTCTGTTTTCATATACGGGGATATCATGCGATTGCGGGCAATATCGGACGTGATTCTCACGAATTTCGCCGTTGGTAGAATGCTCAATTTCAAAACAAATAACCTTTTTTCGTCTTTCCTCTGAGTAGTTTTTGTATTTTTTCGAAGAATATTGACGAATTCAGCCACATTTTGTAGCAGAGAAGTGGTTATTACAGTTTTCTTCTCGAAAAGATCTATGTTTTCATTACACGAATGCAGTGTCGAACATTCATTTACGAATCATGGAAGTAAATTAGAGTTAAATGCTATTTCCGAGGATAAATCGCTTGGGCGGAAACTGTAATATTTTGGCTCGTTAAATGTTCATTCTGACATTGTTAAACCACGTGCCTTATCTCTACTTCGGCATCTGATTTCTCGCCTAGGACGAGTTTCAGCTGTCAGCAAGCCCGCTGTTTTTTGCGAACTTCCGCTGCTCAGGGGGCTGACGAATGGGTGGGGGGAGGGAGTCTCGAGTCTCTTCCATGCGAACACTCTCAAATAGGCTCGACAGAGCAAGTGTGTTGATGGAGACAGCAAGAGATGCTGGGAGGGCAGGCACTTGACGTGTGTGGGGAAGAGAGAAGGAGGAGGGAGGAGACAAATGATTGTGAGTTAGAGGATGCACGAATGGTGGTCAGAAGGACTACAGCCACTTTTTTTCATTTCTTACTTTCTTATTATTCGTCGATCCAACGTATTCGGGTCTAATCGGACAAGTAACTTCTGAAATCCCCTTATTGTTTCTTCTCTCTCTCTCCTATTTTCTCTGAACGTGCGCTCCCACGGAGGATCAAAAGAGGTCGAGATGATATTTGAGAACTATTTTCGAAAGATTGAGGGAGGGGGGGATGTTACAGTTTGAAAGGACTCCGTATGAACTGACAATGAGTACTGATCATCGGGTTCGATAAGAACTTCCCGATATATTCCCCTTTTGGTTACGTATACAATAGGGTTGTCTATCCGGATTTTTATCCGTCAATCCGAGTCGATTTCCCTACTCATTCTCACTTCCGCGGAATAATCGAATCGGTCTCCTCTCCTCTCGGATATCCGAGTGGAACACGGATATCCGTGACAACGGAAACTTATTGAACTATTGTTGAAACTCAACCCATTTTGGCCTTTTCGATTGAGGAAGAGTGAGACCGACCCTCTCAAATGAGAGACGGAGGAATGAAAATGACGGAGTTCCGAGTTTTGACGGATATCCGCATACGAAATGAGGCAAGGCGACCGATTGACGGAGTGAATGAGACTGAGGAATGAAAGGAGGGAAACTCCGTAGTCCGGATAGACATACCTAGTATACAATACAATTTTCAAATCGCTGCTCATGCTTCGTTTCCCTTTACTGTTCTTCTGTATATCGACACTTCGTAGTTCCCTGACCTATCCCTCCGATTTATCTGCCTATTTTCCACTCTCACTTCATTTTTAGCGGTCCCTAGAGTGTCCAGAAAGTACGGGAACTCCGTATTTTCCAGGGAAAATCGATCTTTGACGCTTTTGCCGTGCTAGTATACTCTCGGATTTACATGAAATTATGAGCGCATTTGTTTGCGAAAAACAGCAGCCTCAGCATTATTTAACCCCATGGGTCTCTTCATTTCACATTCTGTCTGACCAGGTCGTCAAAGTGAAAGATCATGCAAAAACGTTGAGAGCGAGCGCATTTGCTCTTTTTTGCTCTTTTTTTGCTCTGCTCTTTTTTGAGCGCTGCCTTTGAGCGTTATTGACGACTCTCATGTGATAGATTTCATGACTGGGGGGAGTAGGAGGAGAGAAGGCGAGAAATAGAGATCATCACAGTCAAAGGGCGTCGCTGGAAAGAGAAGAACGCTGTTTACAAGATCGAATTTCAACCGATTTATTTGCGATTCTCACAATCAGCCGAATTCTCGCATTTGTCGGTCGGTATTTGGCTTTTCTGTCATCGCCATGCTAAAAAACGATTCTCCATTGCCTACAATACATTTACTACTCTCCGCGCGAAATTTTCGCGTCGTTGTCGCTAGATGTTTTTGACCGAAAACAGTTGTTGGAGAGTACAATGATTAGTTATTGCGATCTGCGTTTGCTATCGGATTAGAGAGTGCCAAAGAAATAGCGAATGATAGTCATCTGACTCTCGTTTTTTGACTTTTTAATTTATCTGTGCGTTCTTGCATGATTAATTCACACGTAGCAGGGCGGTAGTCCCCCCCCCTCTGCGTCTGCATTTCCTGTGCAAGAGAGGATCTCATTTCCGGGATCCTTCCTTCATTCAGCCTTTTTCATCTTTGATCTGTTTCGAGGAAGTAGTGTTCACGAAGAATGTATATTTTTGAACGAGTATATCCACTTCATTCAAATACATTAGAATGTGTTACCTAGTGGAATAGGGATAACTGTTCATCTTTTCTGACAGGCGCAATTTAATTTCCGTTCTTCCTTCCTTCGTCTATCCTTTTCTTTTTTTTGTCGAAGTGCGAGCGGCGCGAGAAGCGTTTCCTCGACTGCTTCCTTCTTCTCCTTGCCAATATCGTGATCTACCCAAGCCTAATCCTATCTCGCCAAGTTAGAGATACTAGAGAGCAGGCGGCATGCGGAGGACCCATTTACCCTGTATGTGATGCGTCGCCGTTGCTGAAATGTGGGAAAGCCTTGTTGAAGGGCCATTGAAACTGGGAATTCCCCTGTCTTGGCTTCGGAGATTTGTCGTAGAATTTGGTCAACGAAGAGAGGTGTCGAATTTTTAGCCGGACTGAATGATTTTTAGAGTAAAGCCAAGTAGCGAGCCCGAGCGGCTTATGATTCGAGGCCAGTTCGCATTTGACGGTCTGTGATTACAGGCAAATGGGCACTTACGATGATTATAGGAAAATGATCGGACTCTCCCCCTTTCTCCAGTCCTCTAAACGGTCGTAGTGCAAAAGCTCGATTATTTCATTCTCCATTCTCCATTCTCCATTCTCCATTCTCCATTCTCCATTCTCCATTCTCCATTCTCCATTCTCCATTCTCCATTCTTGCGCTCACGACGGGCGGTCGACTCTCACCCCCGCTCTCTTCCATCTCCAGTTTGGAGAATCCTCGTCCGTCAGCTTGGGCAACCGGACGAGTATCGCCCATCTGGATCATCAAAAGGAGGACCCAGGACGGATTCTCATCGGCTCAAGTGATCTACGGTCAAGAAAGGCCCCACTCAAGAAGGCTGCTTCGTGAATTTACTCTTAAAGAACTCCGGTGGCTGGATGATACGCTTTGTGGCTCAAGATCTATCGACTCAACGCGACGGACAATCGACAACAAAAAGCTAAGAAGAAACCATCCCTTGGCCCATTTTCACTGAGTACGAAGATCCCAATCCCCTCCATTATGATGTTTCCCCTGCAGGCAATATGCCTTGAATCAGGATAAATGTATGTAAGGCTTCCAAATGTACGATCCTCACCTTTCGTATCTGGTCAATGAGCGCGTTATTTGCGCATAGACCTTGTGATGACCATAAATGATCAGCTAGCATTTGTTTCCGTGATCGTTTATCGTTCATGTCTAGGTATTTGACATTTGCTTCGGTAGGCAGGTGATAGGTGTGTGATGACTACTGTTAACGAAGTATTGCTGAATTATTTAATTAGCTTAATTAATTAATTAATCTTAATTTCAGGAGCCGTGTTCGATAGTGCGCGAGCTGCACGTGTACGGCAGCGTCGTCTCCGTTGACTCCAAGGATCCCAGCAAGTTCCAGCATCAGGTATGCGATAGAATCGATTGAGGTTACGGTAGGATGGGCGATCGCAAGCTGATTCACGATCTTTGGAGGGCTTCGGCCAGCGGTTGATGGAAGAGGCCGCTCGCATCGCCAAGGAAGAGCACGGATCGACCAAGATTGCAGTGATCTCGGGAGTTGGAACGAGGGATTACTACAGGTATGATAAATTTGATCGATACGATGTAGATTGAGAGCACAGTAGTTAGTGAAGGTACTGTGGATGTGATATTATTATAGTTGTTGATAGGTGAAATACGTTGAAGCTAGAGATTTTTGGGGATTTCGGACTGACTGTCAATATAATGCGGAACTCTGTTTGCGATGAGAGCTTGAAGATTCACTGAAACTATGACTATCTCTTAGTGCTTTAATGTTTTGGAAATACATTATTCGATTTATTTGTTTTCGATTGGGCAATAGCTGCAATTGTGATGTCACTTTCATTGAAAAAGTGCCTTTTCTTTTCTGTTTTGTGAAGAGCGCGGGGGTTCCAGTGCTCCCCTAAATAGGCGCAGGCACTAATCCCTGCGCCGATTTACTACCCATTGCCGGAGTGGACTTTTGGGAAGCCACGCACCATATTTTCGACCAATTTTTGTTTTCTCACGTTCTCTATCAAGGCGAGTTGTGATAGCGCGGTAAATGAGTAGAGCAGTGTCTGTATCTTTTTTTGTCGTTTTAATGATTTAACGAGAGTAAACCAGAGAGAGAGAGAGAGAGAGACGCATAGGGTTAACGGGCGAAATGAGAGAAGTCTTCCCCGAGCTCTCCTAACCGTCCTAAATCCGCCTAAACGTCCTCTCCGCGAACTGGCTGTTTACGTGCGCTGATTTAGCTTCACCGGACACCCGAGTGAAATATTCATGAACTGATTCTGAAGTAGGGAAGGCACAGGAGAATATAGACTGTGTCTCTTCATTCGACACAATGACATCGTCTGGAAGAGGGATTGGGAAATAAAGAAATATGGAAAGAGGCAGAATTCGGAAGGGGAAATCAGAACTTCTGCATTCTTCTTGCTGTAACGCTTCTCGGACTAGAGAGAAAGCGTGTGAAATTGGGAGGGTGCCTCTCTATTTTTCCTTGATAAGAAGGTGGAGGAAGTGTGATTTGGCAGCGGGTACGTCAGGCAAGCTGGTTCCATATAGTTTGTACGGTTTTCTCTCTATCATATTTTCGAAGTATGAAAATCGCACAGATGAGATCAATATCCAAGTCTTCGTCATTGCAACGGAATAGCACCCACCACGAGAGAAAAGGGTCGAAGTCATCCCCCTAGTTCGGCTATACCACTTTCGTCGTCTATTGTTATTCGTTCGGATTCCAGTCCTACCTCTCCTTCCCCTCCTCCGTGTCTTCATTGTGCTTATCATACTTGATTAGTGCACCGACGACGAGTAAAGGAGGAGCGAGTGGATTCCATCGTTTCCATTCCGAGTCCAAGCCATCCTGACCTCGCTTTTTTAAATGATGATCTGGAGAGGACGTGGGCGGTTTACGTGATTTTCAACTGTCGCCGTTCCTGTTCCTGTCGTTGCTTTTCAAACTCATCATCTATAGCCTGACGCAATTAGGCTACGCGAAAGCGAATATATTAGTGCGGATGCGTTTGTGATAACACCCAAGACACTCTCATGGGTTATTTGCTGTTCACATCCTCCCATCTTTGTACTTCATTTCAATCTTGATTTGGCATCTGACGGATGTTTTTCGGCACTAAAGGGTACAGCAGCTGCCAGTAAAGGAGGATCAACATGTCACTAGAACGTAAATACTTGCAATACGTAATGCAAAGAGGAATTGGTTGTGTGCAGGCGGCGAAAACATGTAGCAATGTTTGCAGTACCTCTTTCCTGTGTGATGTTGCATTGGATTGGGATTGTTTCTTGATTAATCCACGTTTTCAGAAGACGTGATTGTGCTCACATTTTTGGTCTAAATTACATATTTTGACGTTATGTTCTTTCTTGTCACATGTTCACCTCTTCTCCTGAGGCTAATGAAAGACAAGCGCGCACACGCGAGCGCAAATTGTCGCCTCGTCTCCGGGTTCTAACTTGATTGACAAGATGGGTGAGACCCCCGCTACTTCTTCCCTCGAAATAACGAAAGAGAAGCTGTTTGTCAACGCGTATTTCCGCGAATTTACTTTTGTTTTCGGAGAAGGAAAGGAATGGATCAGAGAAAAGTGATGGGAGGTGAGGGCTATGTAGTGCTGTTTCTCAGAATTATCGAAAATTTCCGATTTGAGTTATTGAAACGTGTTCGGGTTTCGTCTGCAGTCATTTACATTAGTGTATTTTACATTTTCAATTTCTGGAGATCGCGAAAACACTTGGCAATGAATTTACCATTGTGTTCATAAACGGTTCATTGTAGTCATTTGCCGTTCCTTTTCGTGATCGAACAGAAACAAATTATCGCTAAGGATTCTAAATAGTGATAATCCCCACTAAGCGGCGAGTGCGATACGATTAGCCGGTTGTTGTGGTTGAACATCCTTCTCCCCTGTCGCTCGCTCTTCCTCTAACATTAAGTGTACACTATGGGGAATCGGTTAATGGTAGATCAGCCATAGACGTGTTGTTCTGAACTACAAGGGCAGAAAAGAAGAAGAAATAAGGAGGGTAGCAATTCCTCGAAAGATGTATTTCCTGGAATATGAACGGATCTTCTGTATAATAGTTGGAATGTGCTCATTCGTTTCCGTTATACCACTCATTTTCTTCAAGTTCTGAGTTTGATGGCCTTCTCTATTTATAGAGTGTCATTAGATCATTGATAGGTCAGCTGCTGATTTTTTCTTCGAAGGAAGGCGTGCGAAATGCTGATTTCTTTAAATCACGAATATTTTCTCAATATTGACATAGTGTGTGAGGAAACGGAGCTAGGCAGCGCGTAGGCTGGGGACGTGATTTGGAGCGTGCCTAATTGATGAGCTCACAATGGGAGTCCACGTTTCGAGAGTTTTGTCATCGTTCAGTAAACCATTCATTACTAGAGCAGAAATATGACCAGAATCTCATTCTTCCGTGTGTTCTCTCGTTTGTTCAAGCAGCGTAGCGATGACAGTTCTAGCAGCCATTACAACGTCATGTCTGCATGCCCGCTGACGAATATACCTGCGTCAGTGCGCGCGTTTAGCTAATAGGTGATCCCGTCTGATGCACAGTCTATGCTTGACTTGGGGTTAGCATTTATGCTGGCTTGCCTCAAACTTAGTCGGTACTTCTGCCGAACCTGCTATTTATTTACCTTGTCTGGCGGAACCGTAGATGTGATTCACCTGCCCAATTTCAGTCTGCAGACTGTCTAGCCGGTTCCCTTTGTACGGCGCTTCTGTCCGATCGAGTACAATTGTCCGACAAATTGCGTCCAACTCATCCATTCATCCACCTGCACTTCGTGTTTGCGCCGTCACAGGCTGCTACTGCAGAGTTATTGTCTGGGGAATTTCATGTAGGCTGGGAATAGCGAATGAAGAGCCCCTCCTTGGTATGCACTATATCTCGCTGCGATAGGATACCGAGAGAGTAATGCAGTAGAGAGATGCGATTGTTGTCTGTCTGGAAGAGCTGTATTGTCCATCAATGTCTACAAATGCAAAGGTCCGATCTATGTACTCGGACTTGTCCAGTCCGTCGGCCCACCCGGACGAGCGGTATTGTGGCTTCTACGGGGTATGGACGATTACGATAGCGCGCAGACCGCCAGTCTTTTTCTTTGTGACGGAAGTGTTTGAATCCGAATCGGTTCACGGCTATTTCGAGCACGGTTCCGGAACAAACTAAAATAGGAGGTGATTTGCATGCTCGATTACTGTACTTTGATAGTGCAATCGCCTTTCGGGGGAAGCCCTTAGGAGGAACTGATCGAGTCTTGTTTTTTTTTTGTCGAATCTGTTAGGATCTAGGATATGAGAAAATTGTGGGGCAATTTGAAATACTACAGATGTTTGCTTGATTTGGAACAGGACGCGTCTTCTGTAAGTAATTCGTGATTCTTCCTCTTTTTTTTCGCAAAGAAGGCCCATTTAGCCTTTTGCCGGAACTCGAAAGTGCGTTTCAAAAAGAAGTATAGTGGTGGTCGATGTATGTCATTATTACCTGCCACAGATAATGCACTTTCTTAATGATAGGGATGGATAATCAGGAGTTGTGAGCGATAATCAGTTATAAGTTGAAGCCAATCGCGAAAAACATCGATAAGTTCATGTCGCTATTTCCCCACATCGTCCCATCCTTTGGGTGTATTTATCTGCTTCTTTTTCTTCTCTTATTTCTATGTCTCACCTGTTCACTTCTCCGAAAAGGAACTTCTTCAGTATGTCAGATATAAGTTGCACACATCTTCCCTCTTCCGAACTGGAATAAATAACCCAGCTCAGCGTCTTCCTTCCATTTGTGCTATTCCTCTGCCTTCGCTTTTCTCAATCTAGGTCCTTTTCACCTATCTCCCTACTCGGAGTGAGGCGCGAGATTCTCTTACGAGTGTTTTCGACAGTATAGCCCCCTCCCCCTCTTCTCTATCCGTTCTCTCACTTCCCTCTCTGGCATCATAGCCAGTTCTTTCTTTTTCTGTCTTTTTTTCTAAACTAAGAAAACTTGAATAAGGTTCAGGTGATTTTGATGTTGTGGTGATTTTTGGCCCTGATCATGTCCGTTGTGATTTATATACTTTTCATAATTAGGATTTTTCTTTGTTGAGTTGATCTATTATCTCTGTGGAGTATACATACTATGCGCATAGTGAAAAATTTCTGCCATTATGTCTCACGTTCGCTAGCGCTGATAATGAGGCGAATTCTGCCTCTCACTAGTTGATGTAGCCTTTTTCCGCTTTGATGGTAGTCTGTCCATTATGAATTTGTCTCTCTTTTGAGTATTCTCTGAAGTCACGTTTATACGCGATGACCCCGGTATTGGTCTATGCGCAACAAGCGGTTATTGGTCAAACTCTCTCAATTTAGTGCGTACTCTCGCCTGTAGAGAATACTCTGCGTCGGAAATCTGGTCACTGATCCCGCAGAGTACGGTAGGGTGAAAGGGGAGAGTGGTGCGAGGGTGAATAATGGAAGGGCTCGGGAAGGAGAAGGAAGAGTGTGTTGATGATAAGCGAAAGCGCTGCATAGAAGAACGTGGGAAGATTGCAATACTGAAAGTATGAGTTTGGCGCTGGTCTTTTGCAGTTTGCGTATTGGAATCGTTGAAGGAACGTGGGAGTTGTACTAATTAGTATTGTATCTGCATAAGTAGATCATCGATTGAGCATAATTATGTATGTTCCGCTTTCTGAACGACGCTGCATTGTAGAGTGTATTAGTGTGTATGCTGCGCACAAGTTTAACATTTGGCAGCTAACTAAGCTGTTCCTGAAGTAACTTCGATAATAATGGTCATTCAGTTATGTCGGATCTCTGACATACCAGAGTTTCCCACGCTTGCGTCTACTGCAAAAACCGTGAAATTTTCATCGTGTCTCGTAGACTTTTTGTCGTATATTTTCCCCGTCTTGGGAATCGATTGAGTTCGCGCTCTAGGAGTTTGACTACATCTATCACCTCGTGTGATAAGCTATTCACGATTGCGGTTAGTTTGCATACATCAAACCGTCAAATCGTGTTTTCAGCGATTTCGTGTGTAAAAGAATTTCTGGACTGATACTTGTTGATCTCGTCGATCTGATGTGACGTCTCACGAGCTCGTGTTTTCATTCTCAACGTGTATTTTTACCACCTCTACAGTACTCCTCGAGGCCTCTCCCTAATGCGTCATTGCATTCCTCCTCTCCTCTGTCCCATTAACTTGCACGTACTTTCCTGTTCGAAGAAAAGCTAGCGGTGGACCTATGACTATCGATATAATACGTAATATGAAGAGACGTAGCGGCTCTACTTTAATCGCTGATGCTTTGCCTATTCATAATATGTTTTTTTGAGTCAGAAATGGACCGAACTCTTCTCGTATTTAGAGTACTTTCGGAAGGGTAATGGAAGATGGAGTGTATTTTCGCAAAGGCCGCGTTCGTAGTATTCAAAATTATTTCAAAATCGGCTAGACTGATATTCTCAGAATTTTACAGTATTTTCGCAGCAATACGTGACGGCGCGATGAGATTTGCAGATTAGGAAAGACCCATTCCTGTCTTCATGCTGCAAGATATTTTGTACACAGTAGCGAGATAGTAGGCGAATGAGAGTGACATCTCTGACAGTCAATTTTGATATGCAACCCACCTAGAGGCGTCAGTTATTTTGTCACTAGTGGCGTGATTTAGTGCATAGCCATAAACCTCCCTTCACGCGATTGCCATGATGCCGATTTGCGTGTGCCAGAAATAGGCTCCACTTATCTATGCTCCTTTTTACTTCGAGGAGACTAGATGAGTTTTGTGGTCTCTGTACGAAATGCGGCGCAAACAGGCCTCGAATCCGTGCAGGGGAAGAAGAAGAAGGAAAAGAATGTAGGACCCCATTGGATGAATAATGGCCTCTCATCTTCCCCGCTCCTTGTGCCCTTCCCTGTTTCGAGGGACACAGAAGAGGGGAGAGAGTAGAAGAAATTGAGAGAGCACAGAGAAGGTTGCTAAGCGCGTAGGATCTGATGACTGGCAATGATGGGCTGAAGGAGGGAAAAGGATATGAATGAGGGGAAGATGGGTCATAAGACCCCCTCCCCCTGTCATCTTATTTCTTACGATTGCCTCCCTGGCGAGACGTACGCGTAGTACGGTAGCCCTGATTTTCATAGATGCTTTGGTTATAGTGCGCCATAGGGTAAGCGCGTTCTAAGAATGTGATCATAGTGAACGTGCTTCGATGATCTTGATTACGAGACGCTATACATAGAGTCGGAACTGTCTTCTTAGAGGTGTCGAAAGGCCGCGTAGGCGCGAACAAGGTAATGGGTAGTTCAAGGGAGGAGTTAGTCTGTCTGACCGAGAAAAAAACTGTCATAATTACAGTACAGCGGGAAGTTAAAAGAGCGCGTAGGCGACCTTATGGTCTATAGAAGGCGTCCAAGTGAGCTTTGAGCTCCGAGTTTGGGATGTTCCACCAATGGGTCCTTCCAGGAAAGTAGCGATGTGATGATCCTAACTAGCCGGGCTACGCCCGGCTAGACCCTGCGGGTGGCAAGCAGCCTGCGGCTGCAATGAGGCTCGCTACGCTCGCCAGCGTGCGCGCAACGCCGGGTTGTGATAGTCTTCTGCGAGCGCTTCGCGTCGCCGGGTTGTGTATTAAGGTTTTATCCCAGTTATGTGCGAACGCTTGCGGAAGGCTCGTGAGGCCTCCCGCACGCGTGAATGTGTTTCACCGTACTAACTTTGATCAAGCGAATCACGTTAATATTATATAAAAGTAATACGGTATTGATTTACGACAAAACTCATAAATCAGACCCAGTGAATTACGTTTGGGCTAGTGGGCCACATTGGTAGATAAAATATTCACAGTCGCGGACCGAGTTGGCATCGTCCCTGGCGAAAGGCTCGTGGGGCCTCGGGCGATCCGAAAAAAGATGGGATGGGGCCACTGCGTGGCCCCATCCCATCTTTTTTCGGCTCGCCCTCAGCCCCACGAGCCTTCCGCCAGGGACTCGCAGGCTCGCTGCGCTCGCTAGCTAATGTCGCCGGGTCTGACCCGTCGAACCGATTAGGGTTCTGTATTAGTGATACGGTATCGATTAATGACAAAAGTCATAAATCTGACTCACCGAACTAATTCCGACCCGCCGAACCCATTGGCGTACTGTATTCGCGATACGGTATCGATTTATGACAAAAGTCATAAATCTGACCCAGTGAACTAAGTTTGACCTAGTCGACAACTTTGGTGCATGGTAATAGTGGTACGGTATCGATTTATGACAAAAGTCATAAATCTGACCCAGTGAACTAAGTTTGACCTAGTCGACAAAATTTTGGTGCATAGTAATAGTGGTACGGTATCGATTTATGACGAAAGTCATAAATCTGACCCAGCGTACTAAATCTGACCCGCCGAACCTTTTGGGATACTGTAATCGGGTTACGGTATCGATTTATGACGAAAGTCATAAATCTGACCCAGCGAACTAAATCTGACCCGCCGAACCTTTTGGGATACTGTAATCGGGTTACGGTATCGATTGATGACGTAATAATAAAAATGAAAAAAATATTTGATTTGGGTTAAGTTTCAGGCGAAAACAATGCAAAAAACGAGTTATTGCATCATAATTACGCAATATTGCATAGTGATGATGGAATTGATTATCGAGTTTTCAATTGCGAGTAGTTTGGTGCCAAGCACGATCGATTTGGTTAAGTTTCCGGCGAGAACGGCGCGAAAAACGGTGTTGTAAGCTATTTCGTCATATTGCATGGTGATGATGAAATTATTGATTTTTGATTTTTTTCTGATCACCACTACAAGACTTTTGCTGAAGGAGTTAGGCTTGGAAACGGGCGAAAAGGGCGATTTTGGGCGATTTCCGGAGCGTGACATACATACCCACATACCCACATACATACCCACCCACGGACGGACAGACAGACACAAAAAAATTATAGTCTCTTAGTAATCTTTTTTGAAAGACCAAGCGTAGGCGAACTAGAAACTGACATATTTTTTCGCATATATAAGAGTCCAAGCGTGGTCTGAGCCCCGAGAACTAAACCGGCAAGCGTGTCGGACTCTGCGTCAATTTTGTTATCATAGTGGGAGAAATGAAGGGTTTCGTCCGCTCTCCTCCCTCTCCCTCCCCTCCGTCCCACTATCAAATTAGAGGCGTTGACTAGCTCAATCTTGGTTTTCGTGGGATATTTCGGTTCCTATGTTCTTTTCTCGCTATTGTGTGACTTACTATTGCGTTTTCTTTTTTTCTGTTTCAGTGGAGTTTTTAGACAATTAACCTCGAGTGTGAGTAAATAGAGGAGGAGTCTGTTGTCTGGCCATAGTGTCTGCCGTCTATGTTTGGTTTTTTTCTAATTTTGTTCAACAATGTTCGAAATTGATTAGAGCGCGGTGAAATTAGATGCGTAAGCGAGCGGCCTTCGCAACTTTTCTCGAGAAAAACGAGACATGTGCTAATTTAGAGTTTGTCGAAGAGAAAAGTTGCGAAGTTGAGGGAGATGGGAAGTGTCACTATCAAGGAAGTTCTCGAATAGCATAGCGAGCCGAGCTCTAACTCTCATCGTTTTTCCTGCTCTCTTGCGTTGCCTGACTAATGAAAGGGATTGTGGAATGAACATTTGAAGCCAAGTGGCGGAGTTGCTCATTATATATCCTCGTTCAGCAGTGACTAACACTCCTGCCCTATCTAACCATTGATGCTTCCTCATAAGAAACAGTGCTTTGGATTTGAGTGTAAATGTTAATTGTGAGCGCCTGATGCCTTACGCCCGAAAGGTTACTGTGTTCACAATGCGCATCCTGCTTACGGCATCGTGCTGATTCCATAGAATCCCACAGTAGTAATGAGGCACGATTTCTGATTTATAACATGGGAAAGGTTACCATATTCTTCCCTATTGCGCAATTCCGAGAAGGCTTTGAGTAATTGTGAGAACCGGCTGTGGTGTTTTCTCTGGGAAAGGTCGGATACAGTAACCACACGCGCACACGCTTCCTCATTGTCAGCATCATGCTTCGCATAGACTTTCGAGACTGATTATGAGAGCCGATAACTAGGAAAAGGCGACGGCATTTCCATCGCTGTCTCGTGTGCTTGCCTGCAGAACTGCAGTTACTGTGGGAAATCGTGATGCGAGAAAGGTTACAGCGTAACCGACTAGGTATTGGTGGCTGTATTGATATGACTTTCTTGTTCAATTCGTCGTAAAGTTTCTGTGTATCTCACGAGAGTCTCATGTGTTCTCTAATCTGGAGTAGGTTGTCGTCTCCTCGCTCGAACGGGCACATCCTCGATAGGATACGCACCCTAAAATAGCCAGAGAACACGTGTCAAGTAGTTTTTTCGCGTTCTCTGACTTGTCGGTGCTGCCCGATTTCCTCAATTGTCTAGGAAAAACAGTTTTCGTAGATCGTCAGACTTGATAGCAAAGAACAGCGCCTGTGTGAGGGGTAATTCGCAGAAAGACTGAGATTTCCCGATTGTGAATAATGGATGGAACGCGCGGGCGAAGTTTGCGCTTCCCATATCCTTCTTGTTCGTTTTTTTCCAAGAAGAACAGCGCTCGACGCGCGTATCAAATTAGTCTTTCTGAATAGGAGAAGAGGAGGGAATGTCGCAGAGGAATGTAGTGAAGACGTAAGAGAACTTTATGCAGTGTTCCGCCCAACTGTTCTTGATTGTTTTGAGAGTCCTGCAGTTTTCCTGGTAGCTTCCGCACATGCATAGGAAAAAGGACACAGTATAGACAAAGACCTCGGGCAGTTCGTGCCGGCCCCTCACTTGAGGCGTCGTCTTTTGTGTGCATTTGTCGCCAAGTGCAACCTCCTTCTCAGTATTGTCGAGCGTGGTCTAGCAGAGCTTCAGAGCAAGGCTCAATGCAATGTTATCGCTCTGTTGCGAACCAGCAGGGGGTTCACGTGGGATGCAATGAAATATATTTTGGATTAGTCTGACTACTTCAAGCTGTTCATACACCGTGTTTCGATCCCCCGAACTTGTTATTGATATGCGCGCCTTTCTCACTTTTCGCTCCTTTCCGAGTTTTTCGCGCAGCTTTCGCACGATTGCGAGACGGTGGGAGAAGCTGGCTGAAGGTGGGAATTACCTGTCCCGGACACTATCTCGATATCGCATACTTTCTCGCCGGTTAGACGAAGAGAAAGAGCAAAGGAAACGTAGAGAGTGGGCATTGCACATCCAGGGGCGGGGAATGAATAATGGCAAGGGGGGCCGGCCAAGAGAGTAGTTCGACTCCTGATTACGGTTCGCACACGGTTCTCTTGCGTGAATTAATTATGTTTTGTGAGTTTTCATTGTGGAATCAGGCTGCGATTCCGAGTATTCACGGCTTACCTTTATTGCTCACTGAATGGAACTATCCCGACTTCTGGTTCAGCAGAAGTCTAGGCGGGCAGGTCTGAATAGACATTTGATTAGCGCTGTTCATTTTTACTTGTTTACGGGGAATCTCGAGGTATTTGTTCCGGAGATCTTCAATGTGCACTGGCCTGGGTGTCGAGCTTCCGCGAGTTCTGTCAGTAACTATGTTGCATGCTCCGACTACAATTCCTCCCTGGAAAAACGTCACATTGTAAGAGAAGGATGATGCGTGGTAAGCACTTTGCCTGACGTTGGTATATACATCACAAACGCCCCAAGATCACAAGCGTGATCTGTGGCGCGCACACTTGGCTACTCGAGATCGTGAGAAGGATGCCAAGTGGCGCCCATGGGACTACAAGAAGGAGCTCCGAATTCCTTCTTTATTCTTCGTTTCTGGTGATTTCCATCTCTGAAAGCTTTTGGTAGAGCATATCCAACTGTATTCCGTATCCGAGATCATCTGTGACTCAGTGGAAGGCGATATTTACCTCTATCCGTGTGCATCGAACGTCAGGCGGGATAAGAAGAGGAGTTGATCTGTGGTTCTCAGGGGTCTGAGGAGTCTGCTGCTCAGTTCCCACTTGGAGATTGCATGTACTGTCATCGCTTACTCATACTGTGAGCAGTTAGCGCGTCACAGAGGGATAAAAGGGGATTTGATCCATCTGCCCAGACATAAATATTGGAACGGATTCATTGGTCGGTTATCGAGAGCATCCCTATTCTAAGTTTATTCCGTTCAACCCGCGTATTCTCGGTTTCCTAGCGCTTGATTGTCGTTCGTATATTAAACATGATTTTCTTGTTCTTGCGCTCTTTCAATGGGCGATGTTGTCGTCTAGAATTGGAGCAGCTTTCTATAGCCTGCGACAGCGTATTGTTAGCTTTTTTTCAATGCAAAGCGTGCCGTTCCGAGACTCGTCCTCTATTTTTAGAGCACCTTAGGACGATTACCGTCTGAACGGTCGTACGGATCGAATGCCCTGGATGATTATGTGGCTGAGGGATTTATGAGTTCTTCCGAGGTCGAGATACGGTTAATGACTGCTCGTTAGAGTAATGAGTACAATTGGACATGCGAAGGCATTCGTACGTGCTTTCATCTGATTATGAGAAGCATCAGTTCTGAGTTCGAGCCAACATCTCTTTATTCCGCATGCACCCTGCTCGGTTAGACAGAGGCATAGATCATGCAAGTGACGGCAGTTGCAGTTCTATTCCGTCTGTTTTGCGGCGGGGCTCTGATTGTCCAAGGCAATCAGCTTCAACCGCTAACGAACTCCACGCTGAAACAGTGGAGGAACTAGGTATGTCTATCCGGACTACGGAGTTTCCCTCCTTTCATTCCTCAGTCTCATTCACTCCGTCAATCGGTCGCCTTGCCTCATTTCGTATGCGGATATCCGTCAAAACTCGGAACTCCGTCATTTTCATTCCTCCGTCTCTCATTTGAGAGGGTCGGTCTCACTCTTCCTCAATCGAAAAGGCCAAAATGGGTTGAGTTTCAACAATAGTTCAATAAGTTTCCGTTGTCACGGATATCCGTGTTCCACTCGGATATCCGAGAGGAGAGGAGACCGATTCGATTATTCCGCGGAAGTGAGAATGAGTAGGGAAATCGACTCGGATTGACGGATAAAAATCCGGATAGACAACCCTAGGAGGAACGTGCCGAAAGGGAAGGATGATGATCCTCCCCAATTGCTTGGTCAAGCAAGAGACAGCACGTTTTTGCTCCTCCTCACTGCAAACATCCTTCAGCCCTACTTCTCTCATCCTCATCTCTCGGTATGGGAGATGTAGATAGAGTCGTTTCTCTATCTGCGACTCCACCTCTTTTTTCTGACACCCCCCCCCCCCACGCACTTCTCGTGCATTGAGTTATCTCGCATCATGGAAGCTGGAGACATGTGGGCTCCCTAATCGCTCTACATTTGCGAGAAGAAAACGGAGATGCTTGAGTGTTTGGAACGCGAGCGATTGAGAATAGGAAATGAGCTTCCTTGCCGAACGCTTCCTTGGTTACTCTTCAGCTCACGTAAAGGTAAAAGGTAAAGGTCATCCCGTTAATCAAGGCACTTGCGTCCTGCGGGAGATCACTGCTAGGCCAGTGATAACGAGGCCAATTCAGTCCGGAGGTCCTAATCTCTTCTTCGGACCTACTTTACCGCGTGATCTAGTCACTTCCAATTCCCCTTTCGGGCGCCTTGGTGGGGCGGAGACGGTGACCGGGAATCGAACCCAGGTAGAATGGAATACCACGTAGCTTGTTATTATATCTACATTTATTGTCTGATCGTTACTCAGATAGATGGAGATTTAACCGAATAATGCTGATACCATGGTGCAATTCAGACACAGTATGTCTTCTGCGTTTTAGCCGTTCTCTTCTCTCAATTTGTGTGGGCTAGATGTTGCGTTTCCGAGCCCCTGTAATTGGGAAGCCATTGCGATTCTTCTTTGCCGGTGTAAATCTATAGAGATTCTGATTTTTTAGCTTTCGAGTTCGGTTGTCCAATCACTTCGTTCAGGCCGCTTCGTTTGAGCGTGTTCGGCTGAAAGGATAAAGGCGATTTCCGCGCTTTTTCCATCGTAAATATCGCGATCTCTCTCGATATTGGCATGGTGATTTCCCCCGGTTGGGAACGTTTTTATTGAGACAGTGGGCCCAGTTTCGAGTCAATATCTGCTGACTTTCCTTCCTCTTTTTTTCCTCGTATCTCTCGCGAAATCGGCATAGTGATTTCTTTTTTTCGCTCTAGTGCTGGGAAAGCTGCTGCGTTATCTCTTCGCATTCATTGTCTGGGGAGTATGGAGTTCCTCCTCGCTCTCTTCAATTCGCATGCTCTCTAGCGGGCCCAATAGAGCGCGAGAGCAGTGGAAATGGAGAGATTGTGCCTGAAACAGGAAGAATTTCAGCCCATTCCGGAGCAATTCAGCCCAATTTTCCTCCTATTCCGTTCCCTGCTCTTCCTTTTTCTCTATTCAATGTGATGTTCTTCGTTTGTGCACTAGAATCTGTTTGGAGACTAGACTGAAGGTTTCCGCAGTTGTTTTCATAGTATCTTCAGTTTCTGAAATGTGCAATTTATTTTATCGTCTTCCTTGTTTTTATATCATAATTTCTAACGATGTTTGTTGCTCGGTTCGCATTTTCGGGAGGCCCTATTCCCCCCACCTCTTCTAGTAAAAACATGTAGCGGGCGAGAAACTCCTTCTCTGCCCGCCTCCACACACTCTCTTAGTCTCAATACACGGCCAATAAAAGTTCTCGGCCCCATCTTCTTCTCCTTACCTTCAACATTCCAATGGGGGATGAGCGGGAGTAAACTCAATTTATCCCCTCACTGACAGAACCCCCAAACGGCCTGCCTCTGAATTATGCATTGGTGCACTTTTTCTTCTTGCTGCAACGGAGATTCAATTTGGCAGCCACGGGGCTGCTTATTGGCACTGCAGCGAACGTCATTCTTTAGAAAGATTCTGTGAACGATTTGAGGCCGTGCTTGTTTGCATTTTCAAATAAGAATCAGCCCTTTCTATCACCAGTAGAGCTAGTGATGCGAGGGGGAATAAACGCGAAGCTTGGTCGGCTAGGACACGAAATCTGTCAGATTCAGAGCGCTCCTTAAGCTTGCGAAAATACGCGACGAGCGTCATGGAAGGCGCACCGCGAAAATTTTCCTGTTAGCGGCTATAATTTGGCATTTTGCTTTCTAGTCTGAGCTAATACTTGTATGTAGTAGCACATAATTTGAATAATTGTCTGATTTGAGACCACGGAAAGTTAGAGACTATTCCGCGTTGCTTATCTTGCGTTCCCGGAATTATGCGTGCATTAGCACTTTTTTCCGGCGGCATTTATCGCCGAGGAAATAGATGCAGATTGAATGATGAGTCTATCAGAGAGGAAAGGGGAAGTTGGGAGCATCAGGAGAAACTCGTCATTGCTAGAGAATCGCCGAGGTTCCTGTTCCTAATTCGAATTTTGCTCATATTTTCTTTATTCATTTCTATATCCACAGTACCTTCCGATGCATACCAGGGCTGTTCAAAAATTTTAACACTCCTCATTTTGCAACGCTCTCTCGCTTTTCCTGACCGGCGAGAGAACGTGTGTGGAGTGCACTAAATTATTGAACTGTGTTGATTCGTACCGTGCTTCCTACCGTACCTCGCGTCTACCGTATCTCTGAGCCAATCGATAAATCAATATTCGTTGCAGGAAGCTCGGCTACGAACTGGACGGACCGTACATGAGCAAGTCGCTCTAAGCGGATCCTCCTACCGTACTCCTCATCACCCCTCCCTACCGTATCCCACACATTCCCCACCCCCATCATCACTTTTTTATCTACACACCTTCATTGTTACCTGCGATCACACACACGAAGAGAAAGTACTGAGAAGAGCAAGTGAAGGAGAGGAGAGACAGTCAAGAGACCCCCCCCCTTCCTACCAATCAATCGATGGACGAGTACAGTATGCCGTCGTCAGTTGACGATAGCAGCACCCCGCTTCCGTATCCCATCCTGCAGTCAGTGGTCGGAGCGGCTGCAGCGGCCATTGAGATCGTGAATGCCAGTGAGTTGGGGAGCGGGGATTACGGTAATTTGGTGGGTCAGATAGTGGTGGGATATGGTAGCGGGTGGAGTTCGGTGGGTCAGATTCGTTATTTTTCAGCCGTTGTCGAGGTGGCCGCGGGCGGCGACCTACTGCAGAACGTGCTCGGCACGACGATGCGACCGCCCGTGATACGAGACGAGACAGTGAGTGTGTCTGATTCTCTCGATTACGCATGCTCTCTCGCACTGCCTGACCGGCGATGGAGCGTGGGGAAGGGGAGAATTGGACTAGGCAAAGGTTGCTCTCGAAACTAGTTATGAAGACTCCGTCAAACATAGGAGATCCTACCGAGTCGTAGCATAGATGATTTCTTTTTTTCTTTAGAAAGTGCGCAAATTTAATTCTCGCATGAAATATCGAAATATATATGAATTCATGAAGTCATACGCAATCATATATGAAATGGAAATAGGAATACCGTACCCTAACGTACCGTAATCTCAGCCATGGTCCGTCTCGCTGATCTTCCTCGCGGTCGCCGTGTCGATCATCATCGTGGGCATTGCGGGCAACGCGTTCGTCGTCGCTGTCATATTCACCGACCGCAAGCTGCTGCACAGGTACGATAGTCCGGTGGGTCAGATTGAGGGTGAACCGGGTCAGAAGGGTGACAGGAAGCTCGGTGGGGTAGACCGAAACACTATATTTTATTGTTTCAATAGGATTTTGCTCATATTGTTTTTTTTACCTAATAAGGCAAGAGTTGACGAGTAGGAAGGGTGAAACATTTTTAAATTTAAAAAAAAATTAAAAGGGTTTTTCCAGCTCGGTGAACCTGTTCCTGCTGAATCTCGCGCTGGCCGACATGGGCAACATTATCTTTTGTGCGCCCGATGTCGTGTTGGTTAGTAATTTTAATAATTAAATTAAGTTAAAACAAAAATATCCTTGAAAAGGGATGTTGATCTGATATTATCAAATTTTATGGAGCTTGAGATAAGAAGGGATGCTGAAACTCAAAATAGCCAGCGGGATATTTCATTTATTCTGAAAAACAACTAAGAGGCCGTTTGTGTAAGAATCGAACAAGATCAGGGTAAAAATAGTGATATGAGTAATGAGTGCTTTTCAGTACAGTTTGAGGTTATGAAAATTAAATTGTTTGCAGACGCTGCTGCAGTTGCCGTGGGTGCTGCCCGACGTGCTGTGTCCGGTGCTCCGCTTTCTGCAGCAGTACTTTCTCTTCGCCAGCGTCTTGCTGCAGGTACGGTCACTAATGGTCTAACTTCCGCTAGTTGGCCGGAGCTCCGCATTTTTCGAATTTTTCTGTTAGGGGACGGGGGGGGGGCGCAAATTTTCGAACATTTCTTCCTGGGAACCCCGCTCCCTGATGAACAAGCGGGGATACATCACATCAGTGGGTGCGGTAGCGAGTGAGTACAGTAGGAGTGGAACGACTGCTCACTTCTCTGTTATGGCTCAGCTTTTTATGCAGAGTATCCCCCTATCATTATCGTTTTCGACGCCCCTCCACATTCATAGCGGTCGTAGTCGGGGCCAAAAATATAGAGACGTTCCGACGATTGTTGTTGATCACGGCATTTTTACTATTAGAAATGAAAAATGGTCGATACTGATAAATGACGGTAGGAGTACGGTATTCCTCTCAGATGTCGATCGGTATCGAGCGGTTCATGGCCATCTGCTCGCCGCTACAGATGCAGAGATTCTCGCGACGAACGACTGGTCATTTTTTTCTATTAAAAATCGAATTTATTGTTAGAATACGTTCTTCGACTAACATTGAGAGCTTCAAAAAATATGCATTAGTCATGCATAGCCATTATTGGTTAAATACTTGTTTTTCGAAGCTGAAACTATTAGAAGCGAGACTTAAAAATGTGTTAAAGTGATGGATAAATAGTCTTTAGTAACTAATAAAATAATTAATTGCAGTTTTCTTCCTGTTCGTTGCGTGGCTGCTGGCGGCGCTGATCGCCGCGCCCACCGTCGTGTTCAGTCGAGCACAGCTCGTGCCGAGGTGGGTGGTCTCACTCATTTCGTGGGTGGTCCGGATGGCCTGATCTTTGATCTTTAATGTTTTGTAGTTAGAATTCGGTTGCGAGAACTATTATTTAAATGTTGCCGATTGCAGGTTCAACAACAGCAACATCTGCGCGGCCCACGACTTCACCGGCAAGATCAGGTGAATTTTCTTGTATTTTTGCTATAAAGAAAATGGTGCGAGATCTAATGTGTAAAGGCAAAAGATAAAGGTGTATCCACGTCAAGCGATTTTTACGTCTTAAGACAACGCCGTGTTGGATCCACTGGTAAAGTCAGTTGTTAGATGTAATGTATATTTTCACCTATTTAAGTTAAGGTAATTGTAGGAGCCCCGGCCTTACCTGTGTAGCCCACCAGGAGTGATTGTCTAATGACAACTGTAAAATCGCCTTGATTGTGGGTGCAACTAGTTAACTTTTAATTATAGAAGCATGGTGGAGATCGTTCACTTCGCGATTCTCTATTGTATTCCACTCGTGTTGCTCACAGTGCTCTACTTCATCATGTGCAGGTACGAAAAATTAACTTTTTTTGCTGCATCTCAGGATAATATTCTAAATTTTTGACTGTTCAATCAGTTTATAAACATAGAGATAAAAGAACACAGAAAAACATGAACACCTAACGAAAATCAATGTATACTTAATTTCCCACTTTCCCTAGTGGATACAATAATTGAAATTCTTGCAGACGTCTGTGGGGCAAGGAGTGCATGATTGCGGGCGAAACGCAACAGATAGCCATTCTGAGGTGGGTCTTTGAGCTTTTTATTGGAATCGATGACGTAGGTCTAAATACGTTTGCTTCTTCGTAAAAATCACATGTTTTCCATTCACCCTTATAATATGTATTTGCATTATCACAAAAGAATTAATTTCCTTATAGACTTCGGCGTTCCGTCGTGAAAATGCTCGTGATCTCGATGCTCATCTACTTCATCTGCTACACGCCCATTCAGAGTGAGTCAGAGATCAAAGATCAAAGATCAACCTCTAAGATATGATAGGGCAGTGGTTTCGATGTTTTGTCGAATTTTATTAGATTTAGATACAAATCTCGAGATTATTAATTTGTTGCTGGATTTTCGAATTTTCATTTATCGATGAAAACGTGACTTTACAGGTCTCGGCATCCTGCACCTGAAGCCGCCGCAGTGGCTGCGCCTCTCGATCAATCTCTTGGTTCTCTTGAGGTATTTAGGCTCTTATATACTTAGGATCTTACTTAGCGTCTTAAGGCTCTTAAGGTATGGTGATTGGATATTGATCTCGGTTACGGTAGCTTTCGTCCATCGAGATCTGATTTTTCTGGGGTACTGTAGTTGTTCTGGTTATCGCAAACTGATTTCCGACTTGCAGCTCGGCGGCGAATCCGATCGTGTATATTATGTGCTGCCGCCACTTCCACCAGCGATTCGTGTCCATGGTATGACATTTATTTATTCCTTACAGATTTTACCATTTTGTAAAAAAATATTTCACTCAGTGCAGTGTGGTCTGAACCCGCTCATTGAATTGTCCTCCAAAGTAGGGCGCGTGTTCTAACCAAATTTTCTGAAAGTGAGAAAATGTGAGAGCCAATTTTCGTGTGTCCACTTTCCGTCCCCGAGGGATGAAGAGGGAAACATTTGATTACGACCTCGAGGACCACATTTGAGTGTGAGTATAATTGAGTGAGAGGGTTCACAGTCTACGTCAGACTAAGTGTGAGGTTTTGCCCACTTTCGGTGAGGGACTTGTACAAGTAACCGAAGTTTCATTGAATTCACCCTGAAATCAGGCAATCGACCTGAAAGCAATACGTCAATGCGTAAGATGCCGTGAAATAGCGAGAAGCCAAAGAGCGAAGGTGGTTTGAGGATAATGAGAATCGTAAAAATGCTAAGTGTCCATCCTAACGCTGCTTGTGCATTGTTTCTAACTTCAACGCAGAATAGAATAATACGTGCAGTAAAACGTTATTTTATTTTTAGAGCAGCCTTTGAACAGCTATAACGGCTTACTGTGCAACAGGAGAAGTATCACGAAGACGCTTTTAAAATCGATTTCAATATTGCGTGAAACTAAAATATTCCAGGTGAACCGTACGATTCGTTGCTGCCCGCGCTCGCCCGAGAAGTACCAGACCGTTATCACTGACGCCGATAAGGTGAGAGAATTATCGATTGATTATCGATCGGTAAATGGGCTACAGTACCCTACAGTAGCCATCAACCGATCGTTGATTGACTTATTTATTGATTGATGGGCAAAAGTATTATATCCCCGATATACAGTTCCTGATGGAGATCACATCCAGATTCAATCCAAGGTTGTTTCGAAATCATGTTATTTTTTGTACTTTGAATGCCCGTAATATCGGCTGTCTTTCTCGTGAGATGCAGTGAAACCCGTAGTAAAACGATTCTGGGTCTGGTTGTCGAAAGCTGAAATTGCCGATCCGCGCTCTTAAGAGAAACTAGCAATAAAAATACATCAAACTATGAATGACGGTTGCAGTGTGCGCGTATAGATAGCCAATCTCTAGTCTCTAGCTCAGTTTTTGACGTTTTCTCTCCCTTTTTTCTTCTTTACTCTTTCTCTTCTCCCGTTTCTCTATCTCCCAAAGAGCAGCTTGTGTGCAAAACCACGTCATAACAAGCGCACAGCACAAATTTTGTTTTTTTTCCAAATATTTTTTATTAGCGCATTATCCTTTTAGTGCAGTATCCGTAGCAGTTTTACCGTACCTCTCTCTTCCTTTTGTGCCAATCAATAGCCCTTGCCCATCTACAGTATGCCCGGATGTCGGTAGTGACGCACTCGTCGAGCTCCCGCCGCCACCGCAAAGGTATACGGTATCCACGCACCAATCGATCGATTTGCACCTCCCGATCGATAATCCCGTCCTTTCTCTCCCTACTGTCGCTCTGCAACCGGCTGCTTCCAAGCATGATCCAACCTTTCCTTTCCCTAAGTTGAATCCGTGCTCTGAGTTCGAGAAGATTCGGCTTGGAGATACTGTCCTATGCCCATGCATCTCAGTCGCAAATAATTTCCCGATTCACCACTCTTCCTTTGTTGATTTGATCGTTATTTTATTCGGCGCATGAAATTGACTAATCACTCGATGCATCCAAATACAAACCCTCTGTTCGATGTTATCTAGCTAAAAGGAGTCGAACAATCACCGATTGCAACAGAAAAGGCGAAGTCGGTTAGAGGCTCTCTCCATTCCCCCCACACTCTCTAGCGCTGTCTGACGGGCTAGAGTGTGTGTGGATGGAGAGTGCGTCCCGGGAATGAGCGACCGACAGCGCATTTTCGATCCCTGATCTTTGATCTTTCTAACATCTTACTGAGTGGTCTCAATTTGCAGTCAAGCAGCGTGAAAGGTCGGTCGATGTCTCGCTCTCCGTACGTCTCCTTCCGCAGGTAGATCGAGACAATCGATTATTGACAGATTAGAGTTCGAAATACGGGTCACCGTCTCTTCATTTCATACACTCTCTCGCTTCTCTGACCGTTGAGAGAGTACATGAAATGAAGAGATGATTTCCCGTATTTCGAAGATACAGTTTCCACACCAGAGGTATACGGTAGTCGACGAGCAGTGTCGATCCATAAATGGGGACGAAAATTGGGTGCATGTGTAGTGTAACTTTTTTTTACTCTTTTTTCGAATGGTACTCTAACAGTTTTCAATTTTTTTTCTTTTCGGTTCGTTGGTTTTTTATAGAAGGAACAATAGCACGAGTGCATGTGAATTTGGCACTAAGTCGGATGTATATCCATCAATCGGAAGAAATCGAAAAATTTGGTTCTCATCCAGTAGGTGATCATTCCAATGTTCTCATCCGACCTAGTGCCCCATAAATCATTCGACAAAGGGGAACAGATTATAACCGGGCGATCAGTTGCAGATCGACGCGACGCACGACGAAGCAGCAGCCGACGCTCTCGGTAACGCTGCTGTAGGTCGGCGGAGGGGCGGGGATCGGGCGGGCCGAGCCGCCCTCCGCGACCGCGACCGCGCCGCGAGCGGCGACAGCAGTCCGCCGTCGCTGTCCGCGTCGTCGCCGTCGACGCGCGGCGCCCGCGCCTCAACCGCCTCGGCCACGAGCTTCCACTGGGCGGCCACCCGCGATTCCAATAAGTACCGCCACTTTAGATGCACGAACCCCAAAAAGTCCACCGAAATGATCAGCGTTGATTTTTCGTAGCTTTTCTGCCCACAGTTCTTTGATTTTATATTAAAACGAAAACTTTTTGAATGACCGTATGCAGAAAAACGCTATGCCCCGAGATCTCTCTCTCTTTTACCTGTAATCTCTATGTCCCCCATTTGCTTGAATCAGGTTGGTGTCTCTCTCTCGCTCGCTCTCCCCTTACGCTCACGGTATCCCGCCACGTCTGTATACTGTATCGTCCAATTATCGATTGATTTGTATCCGGAGGGAATAGCTCCTATGGTTGTCTCCCTCTTCTCCTCCACTCTGCCCCTCTCAATACAATCTCTTCCCCCCTGTGATCGCTTGCTTGTTGATTTCATAAATACAAAACAAATACTGGATCTATATTATTTGAAGATTATTACGACGTTATTGTTCCACCCCGCCGAATTCATTATTCACGTTTTTTTTATTCGCCTTCATTCTGTGTATTTTTGTGAGAAGCCTAATCATGGGAATCGAATAAAGAGTTTATAACTCAGAACGGATGTAGTTATTATTGTGTTGTGAGTAGAAGAAGCGTTTGTAGTACGCACAAGGGATATTTGGATATTCTTGTGACCCGTTTTCCGTTCGTCCGTTAGCGTCTCTCTCCGGTCTCTCCTGAACTTCCCAATACTGGTCGTTATTGCTTGCTAGTTTTCTTGGCATAACTGCATCGCACCCAACGTGCTTGTGTGGTCGTGCTTCTGGCTGTCGATTCTGCCTTTTTTAGTTGCAACGGTTTTGCACGATCCTATTGCGATGAATGTTGTTAAGTGAGGATGTCATTCCTGTTTCAGAACATCGACGACATCGAATGGCAACGGGAGACGGCCATCCAATAACCCATTGCACTCCCGCTCACTTTAATAACCCTTTTATATTTTCACATGCACTCTGTAGTATACTTCGTGTGATCTTTTTTGGAGAGAATAATTGTGATGTGATTTTTCTTTATTCTTACACATGAGTAGGTTCTTTACAAAAACAATGGATCTGATGTGTATATAAGTTCTAGTTATCTAATTTTCATTCGACATACTGCTTTTAGTTGTTTTCATTTTCGAATAACCCCACTGTATCTCCTCTAATTTTCACAGTCATCGAATGTAGTTGCACTAATTATTCCGTTTCTTGTATAGTTATTGCAAGCTTGTCATTTCCGAGCTTAAAATGCACGGCTGGTTTGGTGTATGTGTCTTTCTTTTACGAATGAACTATGTTTCTACTTGTGCTACTTCACTGTATGAGAGACTCCCCACAACACCGAAAGAAAATACAGTATGGAAGGGGGTGGGAGAGTGGCAGAATGAGAATGTCGAATATGTTTCATCGATGCTTCAATCGTGAAGAATCTCTACTGTTTAAATGTTTAATACATTATATGTACATATGATTTCTTCATGAACTTTCTCATTTTTCCTCATTCGGGATGATTTTTTTTGCCAAATTTCCCATTTTTTCTCTTAAAGATGCTTGTGTGGCTTTAGGACTCTCTTCATTTCTTGTGCTATCTCACAAAGTTAGGGAATACGGGAACTGCAGAGAGCCAAGGTCTTTGTTCAACTTCTCTGTTACTTGGCCCAGGCTACGACAGCTCTGAATTATGGCAGGGGTAGTAGGGAATACTCTGCGATAAATGACTGGACCAAAAAATACAGAGATGACCACCCCCAACTAAATTCAACGTTCTGTTTGTATAGCGACATTCAGCGATTTATGACACCCTCGTGACTGTTGATGGCCCGCCATAAAACAAACCCTATGGCCATTTCGTTCTCTTCACCCCATAGCTCCTAATATGTATATCACACCCGCAGGCCGGGAACGGTGCGAATGCAGAGTATTTAGTTTGTAAGCCACTGACGCCCCGCCGAATATTTTTTTAAGTGTAAGAGAAAGCGAGAGATACGAGCGCGTCAATAACCATTGCATTACGTGAATTGCCCGATTTCTGCGCCTCTAGCGATACATAGTCGAAAGTCTCATCTATATTTTCAAAAAATACGCCATCGAAACCAATTACCTTTTTTGGTATGATTAGGCTCGTTCTTACTTTGGATTAGTGTCTCTAAACCACTAATTCATTCGATGCCCTTTTTCGTCGTGCAGTCGCAGGGTGATTCACCCAAGAAGAGAGAATGTATTCGTATCTCCTGTCTATGTCTCTGACTCTTCCGTATTCTCTTTCTCTACCACTGTGTTCTTTTCTTCGATTAGATAGTACGGAGAAGTGAAAGATACGAGCCTCGCCTCTCTACATAGTAGTTACGAATCATAGCCTATTATTATCTTTTTATCCCATATAGGGTCATATAGAGAAATTGAACGGTTTCGTTCTTTGATTTTTTTGATTGACAGGGAGATGAAATCTTTCAATCGCATATAAGATTTTTCTTGCAGGCAGACGGTAAGGCGCATTTTCTTTTTGAAGAAGAGAGCACCAGACAACCCCCCCTCCCCATTAAATTGAAGGTCGAAATCAGCACTCATCGTTTTAGCAATGTTAACATTTCTTCATTCTACCTAATCTCTCTTCAATCAGAGAAACGAGAGAGCATTAGAAATAGAGAGAGACAGATCATCGTCAATCCTTATCACTTATCGTCCGTCTGTCGCACTCTTCTTCACGCTCATTTTAATTTTAAGAAGGTTAGAAATGCGGGAAATTGTCTACTAATTTTACGTACTCTCACATAACTATCAAACCGATGAGAAAATACGCCTACTCGTTTTTCGAATTTTGCATTTTAGCGAAAGTGAGAACGCTTGAACAGGAGTGCGAACTACAGTGCCCGTACCAACCCCGAAAAATCAGATTTTCACCCTCGAATGTGAGACGATCGATATTTGAAACAATGGTTTATTGCCCCTGTCTGCTGGGGGAGTGTGCATGGGAAGCGGGTGAGAGAGTGTGTAAACCGGAGAGAGCATGCGAGGAGGAGGAAGAGAGCGGGAGGGGAGAGGGGAAGGGAAGGGAAGGGACCCCGGGGCGGGAGTTTGCCGCTAATGCGACTCGTTCCCGTTGAAGTGAAGAGAGGTCGTCATCAAAAGCCTGTGAAAAGGAGAAGAGGGGGAGGAATGGGTGCTAGAACAACCGTGAACAAGAAGACGCAAGATAATAACAACGATAACAACTTGCCACAACCGTGACTTGTTGCTGTAACAATAAGCAAAGAATAATACAACGGATTGAAATGAACTAGATAAAGTGAATTAAATTGATTGAGGAGATATGGAGGAGAGGAGAGATATAATTATCCAGTCGAAGTCGCCGTAGTCGCTGTCGCATCGTCGAAGAATATAAACTTTTAGGTACAATAATATCTACCAAACGGATCCGATAGGAGGTATTCGGAACCGATTTTGATACAATGAACGATCCTATAAAAATCAATACTAGGGTTCCCTTGATGAAAAGTATTTTCGTAATTCCAATAAGCGATCAATAAAATTAGACTACTCCACTATACGAGAGAAGGTAACGAATTAATAGAACATTATTGGAAAGTTAATGGAAAGTACTTTCCATTAAGGGAACCCGAATCAATACAATAACTACCGTAACCTAGAGGCGACATTGGATGAAGACAAGGGGAGGGATATTCTTGGACGATCGTTGTGCTATTATCTTCATCTTGTCCAAGCACTTTAAATCTTCATTCCTTGTCGATCGTCGTTGGCTGCGCGTCAGTTGACGATGCAGGACTCGGGCTTACTGGAAAGTAGTGCGGTGATACGACGAAATAATCAATGGATCAATTGATTAATATTCTATGAATCAATCATCTCAGTCTCACTATAGAAGGAACAATTAACAATATAGAATGCAATGCTTCCTTACCTCTCTTATCCCTTCCATCTCTCGCGCCTTCTCTCCTCGAAGATACTCGGCCAACTGAAAAAAGAGTGATTGATTATCAATTGAAAGTATTACAAGGGGACGTAAATGTTCCTCACGCAACTCAATTTCTGCTTCCTAATTAATAATGTTGCGGGCCGCACAACACCGGGAAATGGGAGAATCGAGGAAGGTGGGAGGCAATTGTGCCCATACCTTTATACATTATCTAATAACTATCGCTCTTCCACAAATTATCAACTCAGTTATACTAGGCGCACATGAGAAAACACAAAAAAAACACGCTGCAAATGCCATATAACACATATTTTATAAAATTACCTGATTGACTTCATCATTGGTGTAATTGCGTTCCACCGCACTGGCGATATCATTCATCTTCTTGTCAATTTCTCCCATTGTGGGAAGGGACCGGTTCTAAATTTACATTTTGTTATTTAAAACAAATTTATTATTGTGGAAGACGTTCGAATCATGTAAGCATTACTCACATGTCTCCTCATGGAGGACATCCACTCTTGGAACTCTTGATTGCTAACTCTGTTAGATACTAATTCCAGTCGATAAACTCGCTCCTCCGTTCCCTCAACCTCAACCTGAAGAGGTCAAGGGGTGGATTGGTGAATGAACTCTTATTTACTGCAAATACATTATATAATCACGAAACGTACGGGTCTCTTCGCAGCAAGATTGTTCGGAGATTGCACGGCGCTTGGACTTGTGATCGGAACCCGAATCGTCCGAGTCCATACTCTTGTTCTAAAATAATTGAGCTTTATCGATTTTAGGGCAGAAATGAGTTGTGAAAGAGGTGAACAAAGAACAAACCTTTCCCTTCTTCTTTCTATCGTCGTCGGAGAAGTGTGAATCACTCGACATGGTGCCCAGTCGTGCAGAGGTGCTTATTAAAAGAGATCATTGATATAGCGATAATCCCAATTGGGAGTGGATCGAACCAGTATTAACAATATAAAACATCATTTATACGGTGAAAACCCCCATCCCCCTTCGCGATAGTCGTCCTCCATAAGATCCTTCAGATGGGGTCTGAAGGTGACGGAAGGTTCCATCTTCGTTCTCATCTGCAATTTCACTTTCTCTTTCATTAGCTTTCTAGACCTAACCTCGAATCTTCTTTCACTTGATTTGATCTTGAAATGGCGGAATATCCACGCCAAAATGGTCTTTTCCTCCATCAATGCGAATCAGAACTAAAAATTATTAATTATATCCATCTAATCTAAATACTACCTCCGTCAAATGCAGTGTCTGCTTCTAGCAGATAACGGGAGAAATTAGATGTTGAGAAGAAGATGAGTACCCTTTGGAACCAGCTGCAATCAATCAATCAACTCAAATTTCAGAATCACGTTCCAATTGGAATTATAACTTGGAGATCCGATAGAATACTGGAAACAACACCACCAAATTAATTTTTAAATGGGAATCAAGTAAATTTCATGCTTGAGTTGATCGATTCGTATATGCGTCAGCATTGAGCGTTGATTCATTCCATTGGTTCAATTTCTTACAGTTTCCATTCACACACCTGTACATTGTCATCGTTTCCAATGAGATGGAGAGCCCACGTGAGGGCAGTTGCTGTCGTAAATTCATAAACGAAAATTCTAAACGAAAATTCATAAGTCTGCTTTCCCTTCCTCATCTACACTTACTCAACAGTTATCCTTTTTGGATTTCCAGGCAGTTTGCTCACTCCTTTCCTCACGTAGCAATCAATCATTGTTTTATTGGAGAATGCAGCATGTACGAATCTTGCCAATTTGACTTGAGAAAGTCGGGCCAACTTCAGCTCCTCCAGACGACACTCAACCTGAAGAGGTCAAGGGGTGGATTGGCGAATGCGAAAAAACTCTTATTCACTGCAAATACCACGAAACGTAAAATTACGAAACGTACGGGTCTCTTCGCAGCAAGATCCTCTTTGTTCGGACTGGCTGATCGAGAACGAGAGTGAGAAGTTGATCTGATAAAGGAATATTACAAAAAAGAAATTCAAGCTACTTTTACCCGCTAGAAGGAGAACTCGATCTACTTGAATTGCTGCATGAACCATGATGAGTCCTCCTTTCCAAATGCTCTTTCTCTCTTTCACTAGATAGAGATCGATCACTATCATCGGAAACGGCTCATTTGCGTTCCATTTTTTGTCCTTGTTGCTCCAATCTTTTAGCGAGCGTCTCCCTGTAAATAATCAATGAGTCAGTTAAGATAATGGTCTTCGCAATCAAGGGCAATCAATCAAGGGATGAAGGGGCCCTTCCGTAGCATTTCCTTCATGAGAGTACATTAATATGAATCACAATAGATGGTAATTACCTGAGCAAGTCTTTCTCCCACATCATCCTCGTCTGTTGTCTCATCGTCGCTGCTGAGCACAGTACTGAATATATCACAATTAATAATGAACATTCGACCATTAAATATATTTTGGCATACGTACTCACACGAGAATGTCAATTGTCATGAAAAGCATCTCGGGATTGCTCTGCTTGTGATAATGAATATCGATGAATGCCTTCAATCCCATTGTCGCAACGTGAAGTCCCCTGCAAAATATAACAATGACCAACTATAATGAGAAGCAAACGATGGTGAGGGATATAGATTATACCTTGGCGATATTTCTCAATGCCCATACTGCATCTCTTCGATCTTCAAGAGCAGCAGAGGCTTCTACTCGATCGATAAGTTTCTCGAAGACTTCAGCTTCAGATTCGTCTCGTTCTTCGTCTCGTTACCTTCTTAGAATAAAAAAAGAACATTACAGTCAAATATCCCTGACAGGGTGGATTCAAACCATAATAACACGCAAAACCAAGTATTTATACAAAAAAAAATGTGTGGCGGATGTTCCAATTGGCCTCAACGAAGTCATCCATCAGTTTGCGAGCGAGAATCGAGTCCTTCCCGTTGAAGAAGCACGAGGTCAAACCTGGAAATAGCCTGATCTACACACAAATTTATGCACAAAATGTTCCCGTTATGAGATTGCGCTTATCAATCGTGAAAAAATTAATAGCAAAATATAGGTGGACAAATTAACTATAGGGGTCGGCATAGTCAAGACTGAGGGGAAAGAAACTAAGAAATTTACAGTTCGCCCCTCTTCCCCTTGTCAAAGTGGCAAATGCATCTACACGATCTTAAGGAAGATAACTCACGGGACTTGTGAGGACGGGAAGATTGACTGATGGCTGTGATTGTTTCCATGACGAATCATCTCGATCATACTTCGATGGAAAATCCTTCCTGTATTGGCTGATGGGACCATTCTGAAATAGGAGGGGAGTTTAGGGGGAGGGGACAGAGAGAAATAGACATACCTGGGAGTGCATCTTGTAATGGAACATCAATGGCTGCCGTTTATCCACTTCATAAGTGGATGAATGCAATTGATGAAGAGGTTCCATGAGAGAAGGAAGACGATCAGACGACATGAGGGTATCGTCTTATACCACTACAATTAGGACGAATTCAAATAAGCAAATTCGAAAATAAACAAGGAGCTCAAGCAAGCCTAACAAACAGTTTCGCGGCAGAATAACCGGTGCAAAGTGGGACGCGGTGACCAAAGTGCGCAACACAACATAAAAAACAATAACATAATTAATGAAAACAACAAAAATCAATAATTAACGAGAGCGGGAATGACAATCGAAATTAGCGCAGGGAGCCGCATGCTACTTACAGCGCATACGGTAGCTCATTGCAAACTGACTTTAAAAGATTTGAGGGGCTCAAAATTTGAGGAAACCGTTCCTTTTGGGGTGAAAACGAGAGAGGGAAGCTATGTCAGAGAAGCAGAGAAAGAGAGACCCTCAAAATTTTGGAGTGGTCTCAAGACCACTCCAAAATTTTGAGGGTCTTCCTATCTCTGACTCTCTCGCTCTCCCTATGGTGAGAGACGATCTCTCGCTCAAATTTGAGGGAAGGGGCAAAAATAGAGGTTTGAGAGGCGAAATTTTGAGGTAGATCAAGCGCTCTCTCTGCTCTTTTGAGGGGGAAATTTGGGGGAATAGGGTCAAATTTTGACCAGCTTGGTACGGGCACAGGTCGCTTTTCACTACATTGAAAAACGTGGAGAGAAAGTGTGAAACGAAGAAACGGTGACCCGCATTTCGTGATCAAGCTTGATTAGAGTGCGCGAACTAATTAGGACAATCATTCTTTGTGGATAGCTTTCTCTCGTGATTAAATCCCGCTTATTATCGCGTTCGGGTCATCTACTCCACCATAAATGATAATATCAATTTCATTATTTCAGAAAGATTCAGGCTGACGACTGTACGCAGCCACGACAGCCCGAGTGAGTCCAAATTATCTTTTTTTATATTCCTACCCTTTCCTCATTTCGCTTTGAAGTAGAAATTTGACACTGAATTCTCTCTAAAATCTATTGCAGCTCTACACCGAAAAACCATGAACAGTTTTAATTTAGCACCTTTCTTCCGATCTTTTATTCGGTTGGAAATGTCAGTCTCTCACGTTAAAGTGACGGGTAACCACTATGAGTATCTGTTATCGCGGTTGGATTCTAATTTGACGGGGCTGATAGGAACGAGATAGTAAGTGATGTTGAGAGAGGGCTCCCCTTTGTTCGATCGGATCCTCCATTGCAGCCTTTTATCAGCACATTATGGGTACGATTATATGTAGCCTTAGCGTCGTGTTTTCCACTTTCTTCAAAATATTGAGAACGCGAAATGTTTTGTTTGAGGTGAGCCTTTAGCCATCGCATCTCGCTACCTGAGCTTAATCATGTGAGAAAGTTCTGTTTAGCTCACGTGTCTTTTTCTTGGTCTCCTTTCGTTTTTTTTCTCGAGGAAATACTTACTTAGAATCCATTACATTTTCCTGAGCCAATCAGCGCATTAAAAAGGACCCATTAGTATCGTCGACTCCGGGTGGTGATATGTGACTTGCTCACAGACTTGGAGCACTTTCTCTCTCCTACTCTTGCATGGCATTTCTTCATAGATAACAATCAGCGGCTATCTGCAAGATCTTGTGAACGCTTTTGAACCTCAATTGACGGTTGCTCGTCTTGTTAGCTTTTTCATCGTTTTGCTATTGTTTATAGTGAATCAAAGCCGGACGAAAGCTCTGTTCAAACTGAGCGAGAGAGACTGTGAATTAGATGTGAATTAGGGGTAATCGTCTCTTCATCTCACACACTCTCTCATAACTCTGACCTGTTATAAATGACGAGTGTGAATGAAGTGACTTCGTCCAGATATGTGCCCTTTCCAGGATGCGGGACTGCATCTTCTTCCTCGGTCGGCAGGATGAGATGAGGTATTTACAACTTATCTTACTTAGATATCTATCTTGCTTTCAAGTTGTTAGTTATTTGTTTCTTGATTTCTCATTATAAATGCTATGATCGTCCAGCAAAACTACCTCTTGTTTACTTAGATAATGACATTTTACGATAGATGAACCCCTGTCATATAGGTCTGAGAAAAATAACGCCGATGTGGTGATGTCCACTACTGAACATTATTCAGGGGTCCGTACACAGAACGTGAGCTACAGCAGTGGTATCGTAAGCGATGGCTCACGAGCGATACCGTCATTTATGTGAGAATTACTCTTCTATAGTTAATTTCGCACAAAATGTTCTATCTGCATCTTTCAAACACATGATTTCAAAAAAGATAGTTTCCCTAATCGCTACAGGAAACATTGTATGTGCATGTTGAGCATCACGTAGAGGGACATACTATGTATTTAAAAAAATTGCAGTTCACCGACGGCCCGCAGCCCACAACCACTGCAGAGTGCTTTACGCTCGGTATGAAAACGAATTTTGACGAGTTCGGTACGACAAATCTTGATTATCGATAAAAACAAATGGCTAAGTGTGTGTGAGCATTTGCAGGGAATGACTAGTCGAATGTCTTCGCTCTATGATCTCTCTGGTCTTTCAGACGATCTTGTAGCCCACAACGGTAACGGAGCTCCCTTCACATGGTTCGATCGAGAGGAGAGGAAAGTGGAGAGGCAAAGAGAATTGAGGAATGAGGAAGAGTTGCGGCAACGAATTGGCACATTGGAAGAGGTCGGTCAATAAATTACCACCCAAAAGGCTGAAATTGGATTCCAAACACATTGGAAATTCGATAGTGGATACTCAGTGATTCTTGTCATTTCTGTGAGGTATGATAAGATCAGCCAGTGATACGTTTATTTACTGCGCATCACCAGGGAGAAATAGGGCTGTTGTGATATTAGGCGATTACTGCATGGGAAGAGAACAACGTCGAGCGGGCATCTGCAATTGATAGTACTACTCTGACGCTCTCAATTCCACCTGATCTCTCGCCTTCTCTGACCGGCGAGAAAATGTTGTGCATTGAGAGAGGGTACAGTACTTCTCTGGCTCAATTATTTCCTCGTGGTCTCTCGTTTTCTCTGACCGGCGAATGACTATAGGTAATGGAGAGACTCACATCTCAAGTCTTGGTCGGCGTGATAGCGGCAGGCGACTGGGGCAGAGGAGTCATGCCTGAGAGGGAATTGTCGTTTACTCTCTCAATATTGCATCCTCTCTAATCTTATCAAGGAGAGGTCGGAATTTGTTCATCAATCTTTATGCCTGATACATAAATGAGGTTGCTCACGGTAGACTAATCTTAGATCCCTACGCCTTAGTTTACGCCACTATATAGTTGAATTCATAGTCACATATTCCTCATTCTGGCGATCTATTTACGGTATCAAAACACCCTTCATATCGAGACTATGAATAATGACTATGAATTCAGCATGAACTAGACTTCGGTAGCTAAAACTGTAAATAAAAGTAGCTAATCTGTAGGGTTCTCTTCTTGGAATTTTATTGGCTTAGAATTCCAATAGAGACTCATTAACTCATCATTCTCCACAATCTCTCGCAACCAGAGCAGTCAGAACTCTTTGCTCTTCTCATTGGAATTCCTGAATCAATTCCATCAAGAGAACTCTACACAGCCAGTAAAAGGGGGGGGGGTCATTTGCGTGGCACAGAGAAGAATGATGGGAAATGCAAGACATTCTCCACCGCCCGGCTCGGTGTCTCAATAGTCGCCAGAGTTAGGCGGTGGATTGGGGTGAAAAATGTCCGTGCCACGCAAACGAGCGTTCTTCACCCCTTTTGACTTGGTGTGCTAGAGCTCGAGAAATGATACCACCTTCTCTTCATTTCACACTCTCTCTCGTCGATCGAGCGGGCGAGAGAGTGTGCAAAATGAAGAGAAGGCGGTATCATTTCTCAAGCTCTAGTTTGCTCTACTAATCTGTACCAGCGGTGGATCCGATCGATCGCTCGAGCACCGACATCGACGACGATGACGTCGTCCGAGACGTCGTCGCACACACAGACGACGATGAACTCAAACATTATACATTCGAAAACGAGCACGAAATTGAAAACGAGTACTCGAATACTCCATTTCACACGTACGACCGACTCGCTTCCAAAAACGAGCACCAAAATGACTGGAAAAAACGAGCACTCGTTTAGAAAATTTGTCAAGTACTCGCTTACTTTCTAACATGTAAGGTCTAATGGGGATTATGGTCGTAGCCTAGCAGTGGGGTGTGACTTGAAGGGGCGTGGCCTAGAAAGTGGGCGTGGCTAAGAAAGGGGCGTGAGCTAAAGAGGGCCTGGCCTAAAGTGGGCGTGGCCTAGCAAGGGGGCGTGGCCTTACTCCTCCATTTGGTTCGTCTCAAACACGACGCGAATGTGCAGGTCCCTCTGTCTGCTCGAATTGGCCTGTCGATCGAAGATCGTTCCGAAGATCTCGTTCAGCTCCTGAAGAATGAGATGAGATTATGGTAGATTGGGGTACGGTATCTATCGAATATACTGTTTTGTATTACGGTATTGACTAGATGCCGTTGTAAAAGTACAACACGAGCTATTTTCGGCTTTAGATAACAACAGGGAGGCATTCGAACAGACTTTCGATCATATTACTCAATGTACAGACATGGACGGGGCTATGATACACAAATAATGTCTAGGGTAATCTGGTATATACCGTAACCGAGTACCGCAACCAAACGCTCTGATACTGCTCACCTAGTAGGCCATACAATATCTCACCGATTTGTGTACTAATTCGTGGCCTATTTGACGAGATATTAGGTGGCCTATTAGGTGAGCAATATCAGAGCGTTACCTGCTTCTGGGCGCATCCGAATCGCTCGACGGACGGCTCCTTTCTTCTAGCGGCGCTCACGGGCGCCTGTTGCGGCTCGACCACTCCGGACCACGACATTGGGCGAGAATGAGGGGCGGGAGGGAAGTGGATGGGAAAATGAGAAATAAAGTAATTATGCAAATGGGATGTAATTACATTTAAATGATAAATTTAGTGTAGTTCAATGTATGCGTTTCAGGCAATCGATGAACATCGAGAACGCATCGGCGGTTTTGATGCTTTGTTGCAGCGACTCGAAGCGGCAGAGAAGGATCTGGAGGTTGGAAACGGACGATCTTGGTTCGAAATACCATTCGAACTTTCAGAGACTATCAGCGCCTGCACAGCAAACACTTCCGAAGGATTTAGAAGTAACTGCTCCATTTATTCCCGTGACACTCGAGGTTCCACTTACAACCGCTGTGCAGACCTTCACCACTCACCCCGCCTGGACAGCAGAAGACCAGTCCGACTCGGAAACGGAAACGGAGACCGAGACTGAATCAGAGACGGAGTCGTCTGAAGCAGAAACGGAGTCTGCATCAGAGTCTGAAGAGCCAGAGATGGAAAATGCTTCACTGACGGCGGAGTCCGTTTCACAGACCGCATCTACAGCAGGAAGCGAATTGGATTTCGCGATGGGAGGAACGGATCTGGCTGCCGAGGAGTCTGTTTCGGAAAGGGCCGAGTCGGTAACGGATACCGAGTCGGAAGCTGATGTGAGTCGGCATTTTCAGCATTTTTTCATCGGTCATCCATAGATCAAGCTCTAGCCGCATTTCAGATGACCCTTGCCTATTCCGTCCCTGATCCCAGTGACAACGCTTTGAGACAGCGGTCGACTGCAGCATTTGCAGCACAAGAAGACGATGCATTCGAGAAGGAGACGAGGGAGCAGACGATGCCTCTGGTGGAGCTGCAGTTGCTGTCGGTGGACACAGAGGTGAGAAATTTAATCAAAGTTGACGAGAAAAGTAATAACAATTCCTATTTCATCAGTCGAACATAACAGCTGGCCTTACCAGTGGGTCTCACCTAGCGTTGTTTTACGACGTGGATACACCTTTACCTTTACAGTCAAACAATTCGGACGAATCTCCGCGGGCGTCAGTCACCTCTGGACTCCCACAGGTATTGAAAACATTTGAACTAGGCAATGTTCTCGACTCATTGTCAGAAGAGTCCGAAGAGGAGACTCTCTGGTAAATGTAAAAGGCAAAGGCCATCCTGTTAATGAAGCACTTGCGTTCTGCGGGAGATCACTGCTATGCCAGCAATAACTCTCTGGTATGATTTTCTTCTGTTTCAGATCCAAGTCCGCCTAAACGAGGTGATCACCGACCTTCTCCATGATCTAATCGAAACGAGATTCGACAATGCTAAACTGCGATCATTCATTGACTGCGAAAGCGTCGAAAAGTGGCATATCGTCGCTTTTGGTGAGATCTGCATAGTCCCAGCGAAAAGATCAGGCTAAAACAAGCAAGATTGAAAATGATAATGCAATAATTTAAGTTGAGGAATGGTCGACGAACCATCCCTTCGATCATCCGAGCTGGAGGGAGGCAGTGAGAACAGCCATCTACAACAATGGCACGCGAGATGTGAGATGGACCCAATTTATTGACACTATTTCGGCGACATTGAAAAACGGCATTGCGTCTCAAAATAAGTGGAAACTGATAATATGGGCAAAACGTAGTTATCAGAAATAACCGTTTCTCATGGATCAGCGTTGTAAAGTGTGTTTGTGGCATCCCCCCCCTGAAAAAACGGGCTTCTGATACCCCATCTTGATCAGCGCAACTTTGCGAATACTGGTAAATATGTATGTATCTATTCCCCCCTCAAACATAGTTCTTGCAGTGGATGAACTGCATTCAGCACAATCGTTTCTGCTACGGTATCGAGCACATCGTGCGACATCTCTGTGAACATCTCTCCCAGGTTGGAGGCACTTCTCTGTTTTCTTAATGAAACTTTCCCTACAAAATATTCCTCATCCATCATTTTTGTTCCCTGTGGCCTCCACATTGTTGTTCTGCGCCAAACTCAGCGGATTTCCGGTTGGTCAGGTATATACACGAGTCGAATTCGATCCGACGTGCCGTCTGTTACTGATATATTTTGAAATTATTTGAGCATTTACCAATGCGTAGGCATATGTCTAGTTTGCTTAATTTAATCATTGATTACATAAATTTGCAGGTGCGCAAACCAAAATTGAGGACGCGTCAACTGTTCAATCTGCTACTGGATGTATTCAAGGACCAAATTGAAGAGTAAGTGCACATCAACAATATTTGTCCCGAGAATTGTGTCCGAATGATGGAACTTCTCTGTTTTGTGGCCCGCGCTACGACCGCTCTGAATGTGAAGGGGGTAGGAAATGAGAATGATTGGGATTCAATACTCTAGTGCCCGATTTTTGTTTATCAGGAAACGTTTTCATTTAGATGGGAGCAGATCGAGTCTGCATCTCTCATTCCCCTTCCGAAAGAAAAGCGTGGCAAGCTCGTCGATGTGCCGTTCCCGATTGAATGCGGAAGCATCTTCAACAAACTGCACAGGGACTACAAATGTTGGTTCGATTGATTAGTGTATGAGCTGTTTAGGTTGCTAAATGAAAATTTCATAAAGAACAAATAATGAAAGCATATCCACAGCTAAATTTTGGTCCAACTGCAGACGCATCGACGATCGAAAGACACAAACGTAACACAGCGGTTGCAATGGAAAAATTGAAGGTAATCATTGTGATGTTTTCAATGGTAAGATGCTATTACTGAATATTATAAGAGAAGGAATCCCACTAATACCTTGATTTTCGAGAACTCGTTGTGAAATGATGGGTCGAAATTACCCGATAACACTTTCGAAGCTCGAACTTTTCAGAAGTACCTGGTTAAAGGACTGGCAACTACGATCGAATTGATAGGAAATAGAGAGGTATTATTATTATTTTTGTAATCATCTAAAGAATTCAGCGAATATTACAGAAAATGCACTAAAATGTTCGAAAATACATTATCTATCTTGTGACTAATAATATGACAGCGAAAAAAACAAGGCAGACAACAACATAGCCATCGTATCAATCTTCTTCAGACTCGCTGCGATGTGTGCGGTGTCGCTACAGGCAAAGTGAAGCAGTACTTCCTCCATCATCTCACCTACGAACACGCTTCGAGGGTAAGGAACACTTTTCGACACTTCTTCGATTTTTGACCCAGACTTTTCTCGGAGTATTCCCTCACTACCATTCTCATTCCCCACATTCTGAGCTGTTGTTTCCTGGGCCAAATCAGAATAAAAATGTTCACGGGAAGTCTCTTTATTCATGCACAAGATCGAAATCAAAAGGAGCCAGCGAGAATCGACACTAGAAAGTTGATTATCATTACAGATTGAATTGGACCCCCTCTCCCTCGCCGTATATCTACACAAGGACCGTCTTTCCTTTATCATCATCTCAACGAATATCATGAAGATTCTCAAGTCTGATGGCGCAAAGATAGCCGGATTCTTTGTGGGATTCGTCGTGGTCTGTGCTGTTATGTTCATGATCACCATGTGGTTGATCGGCAAGAGCTTCTGATTCTTCCTTGACCACATTCAATCAATCAATCAATCGATCTTTATCAAGTCAGTCGATCATCGCCAGATGAGGATGGGTCGATATTTGTTGATAGGTGCTTGCAACCAGTCTTCTCCAATAGAATTCGAGAGATCATCGCGCCTTTTTCATTCATTGTTTCATTGTTTCTATTCTGTGCACTTCTGGCTCAGCCATCTGAATATTATCGCCTAATTACACCTTTTTTTCGCCCCAGGCTTTTTTAATTTTCACAAATTTTGCTCAATTTCCCCAGTACCTCTATTTCCCATTTTTTGCTCATCTTTGTACAAGTATCCTATCAAATCGACCCGTGGTGCTTTTCATTCTCCTACTGATTTGTTGTTTTTCAGGTGTTCGCGTATAGAGATCTGGCTTACCTAGGCATTTTCTTTGTTTTCAGGTTTTTGGATGTACCGGCATTTTCTGTTATTATGAATTGTTTGTGACGTGTGCTAATAAAAGTAAGATCTGCTCTTTGAAATTGAAATCCGTGTAATGCGTTCGAATCGCTCTGAGCTGTATTTTTATGGGATTTTTGCTTGCGTGCTTTCCAGTTCAATAGTACTGTTTGATTTTATAGATTTATTATATTTTCCTGGCTGATACAAATGGACGAAGCGTTAAATAATAAATCGTCGTAAAGTCATAATATTTGAATTGGCGTTGGCGGGAACATTTCACATTGACTTTATATCGACGCTTTCGATCGCTTTGCTATCTTGAACAACTCGGCTCGGAATAAACTTTTGCAAATCAATTCAGAATGGAGTCAAATTCTCCAACCAACATTCGAATCTTCTTCAAGGATAAGCAGAATGAGCTCAAGTAAGCAGAATTGCATCGTGTTTTATGTCTGATTATCCGGCTCATTTCAGAGGCCCTTACACAGAAAGCGAGGTCCAGGAGTGGTACAGAGAGAAATGGTTCGAGAATACATTCCCGTTTTATGTGAGTCTATTAGAGTTGTTATTTCGAGTCACTCGTCACTCGCGAGCGGTTTCTTCTCTCTTCACTCGCGAATGACTCGCGAGTGCATTCTTCACTTTTCACTCGCGAGTGCTCGGGCACTCGCGAGTGGATTTACATACACTCGCGAGTGATTTCGCCCTCGTCTCTCGCATTGTTCGAAGAGCGATAACTCAATTATGGGCACGAAGAATGAGAGAAGAGTTCACTCGCGAGTGTATGCAAATCCACTCGCGAGTGAATTGGCACTCGCGAGTGGTTTCATTCCACTCACTCGTCGAGCGAGCGCTCGGCGAATAACGCTCGAGCGAACAACACTAGAGTCTATGTAGATGTGAATGCGATATGTTTCAGCATAACAAATTTTAAAAAATTATCAAGTCAATTCAATTTTTAGTTCATGAAAGGCGATGAATCGCCAAATGACGATACTCCATTTTTCACCCTAGGTGAGGAATTCGTAACATAATCCCCCATCCATAAACTGTGAACTATACATGTAAGGCAAATTATGCACAACTTTGAGTTGTTCTCTTTTCAGCGGCTCTTCGTTCCCTAAACGGAAATGGTTGTCCCTTCCAGAACACTGAATCACAAGCTAAGTGCGATCGTATGGAAGAGAAGTTAGCTAAATTGGAGAAGGTAATGATTGAAAAAAAAATTATTTTCTGAAGTTCAAAGTCAATAACATGAAGTATTGACGAATAGATCTTTAAAAATAGCATTTTTTAGGATCTGGCGGATCTATCGATGAAGTTTGATGGAATGAAGGTACTAGAGGAACGATTGGATGATGTCCAGAGGGGCCTTGCGATACTCATGGTTCACCATATGAATACTGAAAGCGCTGCAAAGATGCCGCCTATCCAATCGAATGACCCTACAGCCGCCAAACCTGCTGCATGTGCAACGGAGAAAAAAGTGGAGCCAGAAGCGACTGGAGCTGCTGCAGCTCCAGTGGAAGTCTGCTGCCATGGTGCACGGTTTACTCCGGTGAACCTCAATATAACCTCAATATTTAAATTATTTTGACAATTTCTTATATTGCAACACATAATTCAATCATTTCAGGCACCAAAACCGGTCAAATGGCAGCCACAGGTGAGAAAATGTCTTAGAAGAGCTGTAAATTTTTGCTGGATTGATCACAGATCTTAGATAGGGATCAATATCAATTTACACAATCTCTCTCATCTCAAATTTCCAGTGGCTCCTCGCCATAATCAGTTTCTACCTGCGCATGTGCGAATCGTTCAGAGCTGGTGATGATCCGAAGATTTCCGCCAAAGACAGAACGTATATCGTTATCGGTAGCTCTTCCTTAAATATCATTATTTAGTGAGCAATACGTGTTGTCGTCTCTTCATTGCATATGTATTCGCTCAAAATCGGCTGAGATATATGGGGCTGAATATAGAGACGATTAATCGTATTCTCCAATTAATGGTTACAGTCGTTTTATTTGTAGACCGTGTTTTGACACAATGCTTGGATTTTTTTCAGAACTATCAGGTCGTTTTATGTGAATCAAGATAATTATTTAATCATTTTTTTCACAAATCGAAATATAGCAGCTCCGGATTGAGCTTATTTATTGCAGAGAAAGGCCTCCGCGATCTGAGCTCGGATCAAAATAAACTGATGTTTGAAGAATTGTACAAAGCAATTGAAGACTATCCGGTTCGTTGCGATCTCGATTATATTACCCGTTTCTTTCGACAGGCTGTGAAATTATCTGGTAGGAAGAAGCGCGCGCTTGCTTATTATTTGTTGTTTGCTATTGCAGTTTCTCTTCTGCGCCTTCTGCGATCGCTGTATTTTCACTGGTCGACAGATGTTCTTGCACATTGCGAGCGACGAGCACAAGACCAAGGTGTTTTACTTTATATATTTTATAATTTTGGCTGGACTGTTTGGACAAATGCATGCTGTTCTGGTTATGACACATTCTCGTTGGAGCTAAATGCACCATATTTCAAAGAGGAATATTTTTTGTCGAATTATCATTTCATTATTTCAGTTGAGGGGAATTTCGCGAAACGTGTTGCATGTAAACGATTTACTGATGAAGTACGTCGACGAACGAAGAGTCGCTGAGTGAGTTGAACATACGTGAACGGATGTACGAAAACTAAATTAGAATGTCGACTGAAAATGAGAAAAAGTCATCGTGCTATTTTCACTCCCCAAGTGTAGCTGAAACTAGTACTGTCATGTTGAAAAATTCGTTTCATTATTCCGGGTGCTCTATCGTCACTATTGTATGATGTGTGAGAGAGTACGCAGATCGAATTCCCCACACTAAAACAATAGTCCTGTTCAGGATGCATAAGGAAGCGACCGATCGAGTGAACAGTCAACGAGAGAAGTTAGTATTTTTCTTGGAAATTTTATATTGGTAGTTACGGAATACTTTCTACATGGGGGATCTGGAATTCTGCAAGACTCGCCCATTCGCGTTGCACGTTAAATTTCGAAATTGCACAGCAACTTCGGCTTGGACGATCCGACGGACCAATTTGCAGGTGGTCGTCGATCAGTTTGGATGACCCGGAGCTTCGTCCGACGGAGCAATTCCTCAAGTCGCTGCCAGGGAAATATTTTTGCTCCCACGATTCGGGGCCAAGCTTGAACATGGTTGCCAGCACCGTTCACGTCTTAATGGATCTTCCGACAGGAGATAATATGATGGCTGAACTGAACCATCACATCGGCGCCTGCAAGGTTTGTCAAAGTGCTCATAATCGTGTGTCTATCCACTCTCGCCGGGTCAGAGTAAAAAAAAGAGTAGGTGAAATGCAATCAAGATTATTCCTACATGAAACTCGCGGATCCAATTTATATTTTATTCAATTTTTCGAAGAGTATTTTTATCTCGTTTCCAGACTCGCTGCCTTCCGTGCAAGCTGATATTCGCCAATGCAGCAGAATACTACACTCACCTTCTCACTTTCTTCCATCTCCGCGAAGTTAGTTATTTGCTCGATGCCTACCCATTCACATAAAATGTTTAGGTACATGAACTATTTCGTGAAGGGATTGATCATGTGGTACTTATTCATTTATCGATATTTCTCAGGCGGAAACTCTCGACCTCGTGACGCTCCTTGTAAATGTAAAGAAGAGACATCTCGCTCGTCTTCAGCCTTGGCCACAATAACTTCTTCGATGACAATGACGCCTTTTCCCATTTTTGTATTAGTTAATTATGCTATATGCACCAACTCTGTGAAAAAATATTTGTTATCGTTCGATCGTCACCAGGCAATTTAAACATCACCTTTTGATCTAGAACTGGCGTATTCTCACCTCAATACTTACCTTTCACTCTTTTTCTAATATCATAAATGATGCTTAATTGTTTGTTTCAATTCTCCTTTGCTGCATAAATATTTTTGAAAAACGTTTTTTATGTATCTGGCGTCCATGAATCGCTTTGACCTTATCGTTAGTGAACTCGGCTCAGTTTGAGAATCTGTCAAATCATTTAATAATTGGATTTCAGAATGGAAGTCTCGATCGACATCAAAATCTTTTTCAAAGACAAGCAGAACGAACTCAAGTGTGTTCTCTTTTCACGAAATTTTTTTAAAACTCGAATCTCTTAGGAACTTTTCAGCAAAAATAATATTGCATTGGATAAGCCATTGGATAAGCGTTACGACATCTCAGAGGACCCTATACTGAACGTGAGATCCAGCAGTGGTACAGAGAGAAATGGTTCGAGAACTCGTTCCCGTTTTATGTGAGTTGATCGATATTCGTTTCTACATGGTATTCTCATAGTTTCACACTTTATCTGCAGCGTAATTCTTCAAAAAAATAGCTAGATTTCTCATTTTTTCAGTTCATGCCAGGTGACGAACAACCTAGCGACGATACGGAACATTTCACTCTAGGTAAGGGATTTTTACTACACTCGCTTTCAAATGTAGCCCTGAAACATTACCATAGATCTTTCTCTCACAGCTACTCTTCGAACGGTGAACGGCAACGGGTGTCCTTTCAAACCGATTGAAAATGAATCTCCCAATGATAACTTAGAGGAGCGACTGGCAAAGTTGGAGATGGTAAATTCGTCTGAAATTGTAAGCAAATAACTGCAACAAATAAATTATCAGGAACTGACCGATCTGATGACAAAATGCGATGAAATAAAGGAGCTCGAGAAGCGATTACAGCAAGCGGAAAAATTGTTGGAGGTAATTTGGGGACTTCATGAAAGTCAGCATATTTCTCGGTGTTCGCGAATCACTACAATCGTAGAATTGTTAATTCACTTTTACCTAAATATGTGTATTTTTTGCAGGATCTTTGTCTCGCTATGAAGGTTGATAATACGGTTGAAAGTGAGTTACCAGCTGCTCCAACTGGTACTACGATTACGAGTAACTCTGACACCAATGCTCCAGATTATGGATACATGACCGCCGACCTGCCCTTGGTACCCGAGATGATTTTTTTAATTTAAAATTTTTATTTTATTTGTATTTATTGGTAACACTATAACCGAGAACAATGCAATGTCTAAAAAATAGCTCTTTACTATAGATCTATAGATCTGCTCCATCTATTCGCGCTTCTCAAAAAAATTACATTGTGTTAAAGCAATGCCGTCCTGATAATAGTCCTAACATTTTTTTATTTAGTCGTACTGACAGACGAAGTAATATTTTTCCAGTGTGCGAGATATCTGATAGATTTCTTCATCGCGACGTGCAAGGACTTCAGCAACAAAGATGTTATCCACATCCAAATCCCATGTGATATCACCAGACATATCGGTTAGTAATCGACATGTCATGCACGATCTTGATCTTCGGATGCCAGTGGGTTTATTAGTGAAAATACTTCTGTATCCAGAAAAACATCTCCTCGAGGTGAACGGCTCACCTGAGATAAGGAAACGCATGTTCGATGTATTGATTCGACGAATTGAGGTGGAACCGGTAATAATCAAATTTTTTGATTGAGTGAGCCATTTATTGATTGATTTGCAGTATCTCTACTGCGCCTTCTGCGATAGATTCTTGTTTACTGCTCGACAGACATTCATGCACATGGCCAGTCCATATCACGACGCAAAGGTCTTTATTATAATTTTTTTGAATGATTTAAAAATTGTTTGGCTTAACAAATTCTCTCAATGTCACAACACTCAATTCAGCGTGTGAAGGAAAACTACTTATACATAGGGGCCACAAGCTCCGCCCACTTTGTGCGGACACGATTTCGCCAAAAAGCGAGAAAACAAAACACAAGCTTCATTCTAAACCAAATCATTCGCTCTAAAGTGCTATGGATAGCTGTTAGCATTACCTATCCATCGAGCACTGTCCGAGAAATATATTACATCGCTAAGACGATCAAATTTGCATATAAACTAAGGGAATGGGTCGTTTTGACATGTTTCAGTTTGAAAGTTCTGCTCGGACAGCAATTTTCTGACTAATTGGATTTTTTTAGGATTTTTAGAGAAAAAATTAGATTTTTAGCATTGCTCCCTGGCTTGTGTTTTTTGGGCGGGGAGAGGCATGCGAGAGGGCGGGGGGAGGGAGAGAGACACACGCTAATTAGGCTCCGCCCCTTACCCTCTCGTCTCGCCTTTCCCTCCTCTTCCCCAGTGCGTTCCGCGCGCACTTCTCGGGCTCTAGCGCGCCTCAGAGAAAAGATATCGACAAACGGTAAAAAGCATGATGATATTGGGACCACGAGGGATAGTTTGAGCTAACTTTTGACTCAATTGTGTAAAACGGCTATCTGCGTTGTGGCCCCTACTTATACAATTAGCAACTACGAATATGAAGGGAACGTTTAGAAGAACTTAATATTAAGTTTTCTCGATTCACCTGACAAACATATTCGTAGACCATTTGACTAGTTGGTTAGAAATAAACTATCCGCCGAGCCACTTCATCTGTTCTGCTTCCGCCCGAATGTTTACTCTGATAACTATCGAGGTGATTCTTCAAACCTTTTTCAGGTGACACCTGAACATGATTGCCCAGAATACCATTACATCAATATGAAACTTATCGAAATTGTTAGCAAGGAGATATTGGAGAAGTAGGTTTATAGTTTTCTGATGTATCTAATAGTTCAACTAAATTGCAGAATTCTGAAAGATGCAGTGGAACGCATTGAACGACAATTATTAAAGTACATTTTTTTAAAATAAAACATTCTTACTTTTCTTTTGCGATCCCTTCATCTTAATCTATCAGTCAACATTATTAATCAACTCTCGTTCAGGTCTCAACCTTTTAGTACGGCGGGTGATCCAAGCCTGCGACCGACATTTGAGTTCAAAATTGTGTTTGCTGCCAAGTATCTATCGCTGGTTAGCGTGGATGAAGGTTAGGAAAGTCGTTTCGTTATAGTCTAGGTCTCATTCAGGAAGGACTTTCATCGACTACTAGTTCTTGTCGGCGATAAAAACAGATTTTCACAGGCACGGGCACTTTTCAAGAAAAACGTACACGGCGTCTTTCAACAGCTGTGAGCAGAGTGCGGGAGCATGGAGATCTTCTGATGAAAGAGATTGACGACCATATCCGCAGTGGAAGGGTTTGTCATCGGATTTAAAGAAACAAAATAATTATTTTCTATTCTTCTTCAGCCTTGCTGCGTTCAGTGTGAGATGTTCTTCGATAATGCGGCGGAGTACTATGGTCATCTGCTCACTTACTTCCATCTACGCTATGTGAGTTGTCTTCTCTAACCACGGCGTACATCGCAATATCTGGTGTTGCTCATCTAATGACTCAATAATAGGCGACGTATTAATTCAAAATTAGGCAAGTTGTTACGTGACACAGCATTCTGACCCCCATTGTTCTCTCCAGAAAAGGGTGAACAAGGGGATTAACTTTTGAATTTTCCCGCCACACCATAATCGGACTGCAAAAATTCAAAATGAGCGGGGAGAGCTGCCGCTCCCTCCGCCCAGGTCTTGCAGTTCGATTCATGCAAAGTGCGCAAGTACATATGTAAAGATCTCCCCCTTCTCTGTCGGAGAAGAATGCTGTGGTGACCTTCACGGAGAGCAATAATACTCTATTAATAGAGTTAATCCACCACTATATTTATCATTAAGCTAGCAGATACGATAAATCGGGTCTTACAATTAGAATATGTTTTTCAGTCAAAAACTCCGACTCTGCCTCTCGATCCGATCACGATGGTTGTGAACGTAATGAAAATGGACATTGCCAAGCTCCAGCCATGGCCGGAGTAATGATCCCGCCAAAGGATGAGTGTATCTCTGCGCAATATCTCCTGATCGTGAACTAACCCTAGCTGCTCTAATTCGAACTACTCTCCATCAATGATTCTAGTATTTTCATACCTTTCAGTTATGTACCTCTTGAAATACTCTGGCTTTACTCTGGTTACGGTTTTCAGCTTATTTTTTCAGTTCATTCGTTGAGTACACGTTGAGTACACGTTGAGTACACGTTGAGTACACGTTGAGTACCAAATGTTCGTCTTTCGCTTTATCTTGTGGCATAAAGAATCTTCATGATCTTCAGTTCTTTTGATATATCAGGCGTCACAAACTCGCTTGGATACTTGAAAATTAGATCTCGGCTAATTTTTTTGCACTAAATTACATTTTAGAATGGGTTCTGAACCCACAGTAAACATTCGCATTTTCTTCAAGGACAAGCAGAATGAGCTCAAGTTGGCTATACTTTAATCAACTTCATTGTTTCATCTCTTACTTAGGTTTACTATCTATCTACATTGGTTCAGGGGCCCTTACACTGAACACGAAGTCCAGGAGTGGTACAGGGAGAAATGGTTCGAGAACTCGTTCCCGTTCTATGTGAGTCTACGTAAATGTATTATGCCTCGTCTATTTACGATCTTAAGAAATAAACTAATATTTTTTAATATTTTATAGTACAAATTTAATATTTTTAGTTCATGAAAGATGGCGAAGTACCGAATGATAAGACTCCATTTCTCACTCTGGGTAAGAATTTTTTGTACTCTTCTCGATACACTGCGTTACAAAAAGAGCTTGCCGCAGATCTCATATAAATTCGGTGAAATCTCATTTCGTATTTTTCAAGGGGCTCTCCGGTCGCTGAACGGAAATGGTTGTCCGTTCAAGCCAAATGAAGCAGAATCGAAAACCAAATGTACGGAAGAAAAGTTAGCCAGGTTGGAAAAGGTATACATTTGGATAAATTTACAAATCCTCCAAGAGCGCTTGGAAAAAATTAACAATGCAAAAAATGGATTGGGATATGCAGGAACTAGCTGATCTCTCGGTGAAGTGCGAAGGAGTGAGGGAGTTAGAGAAGCGATTGGCAGTTATGGAGAAGAAACTGGAGGCCCTTCTGACCCAATCTCCCTCATCGAACCCTGATCCGACTCCTACAGCAGCTGCTTCACCAAAAGGTAAACAAGCAGTTGAAACTTCTGCACTTTTATCCTGACCCTTTCTCCGATCATAGGTAATTAGCAAAATAAATGTAGTACAATAATGTCGATATGATATGAGAACAAAAACATAAAAGATCATTACATATACATATCAGCTGAATCTGCTGCAGCACCCAGGATCGGATTTCAAGGGCAGTATTCGAAGATGTTGGAGGGATTAGAAGATGGTTTTCCGAAGAGCGAGACAAACAAATCGGAAGCTGAACAACACTTAGAGGTGAATTGCCTGGTACTTTTTTTATCGGATTCTGAAAATATAAATATTTATTCAGTGGGCAAATACGTGGTTGGGATACTTCCTCGACATGCTGGAGATGTACAAGACACGTAATACGGAGAAACTGCTCGGGCCAGGCAAATCGAGATCTGAGGCCATCTGTTAGTTTAAGATGGTTATCCGAAGAGCGAGTCACAATCAAACAAATCGGAATCTGAACGTCAATTTTTCTAATAAATTCCTTGCTAATGATTTCGAACGTTGTCATTCGAACTTTCGTGGTGGGCTACTCTTTGTGAAAATACCGTGGTCGGTAGCAGTCTATTCAAATTACAGTTGAACTTATGTACATCAACGTGTTCGAGTCAGAGGCGGCTACTGAGAAGTGCAGAGAAGTCATGCTGCTGAATCTCAAGAGTGTTGAGGTGACCTTGAATTATTGGTACTTTCATAGCTCCAAGCTACCCTCACAGTTTTCAAGGATTAGTCAAACATTTTTTTCACTTCACATGTTCTTACTAAAACAATAAAATTCATTATTTTGTTAAATATGTCTTCCCTTTTCAATGTTCAATAATCTTTTTCAGTACGTGTACTGCGCCGAGTGTGACGTCATCTGTCAGAGTGACAAGCAAATTCTTCTGCACATTTACGCTGCCCACGCAAACGTAAGCAATTGAGTGCAATGGGCCACGTGAACAAAGAATTCAGCACGCGAAAGTACTAAAGTATTAACTCAATATTTGCAAAAAAAAGTATTTTTGAGCAGTTGAGTTTTGAGCATTCTCAAATTACAAAAATGCAGTGAAGGTTAATCTGTATTCGCATAATTAACAACATTTTGTACAGAGACCAGAAGGTCAGATGCAGATGTGGGGCTTCTTCCTGCAGACGCTCATCGAGGAGGAGTGCAAGAGGTATTTGGCATCTGATTTTTGGAATATCTTCATGAATCTTTTACAGACTGAAGCTGGAGGAGCTGAGAACAGTAGCCGATCTACACGCCAAGTTTGTCCATTTTGATACGTTTTGTACGCAATATGCGTCGTCATTGTCGACAGTGTGGCGTCCCCAGTTCATGACAAGTGTGTTCTCAGGTACTCCAAGCTCGATGTGTCCACCTATTTATTCCCAAAACTAGGATTCGTTGATGACATTACTCAAAAATATGGAGACGCTGTGTGTGACTATATGGGCAGTGAGTACTTTTCTATAGCGTCTTACAATCAACGAGGATAAATATCAGATATCAACTCGAATCGAGCGCAGATTGTCACCAAGATGATGCCTCGCCTCAAGGTAGTCCATTTTTACTTTTTACTAGTGTTAACTTAATTTTTTTTTAAATATCAAGCTTTTTCTTTTAAATAATAGCACAATGCTCAAATGTATTTCGTATAAAATTTAAATAATAGAAATATATATTTCAGCAAGAAGGTCTGGGTAGGAAAATGATGGGCGAACTGCATGAACACATTGGAGGCAATCAGGTCTTTCACGCAAATTAGTTATTCAATTTCTTTTTACTGTTCGGTGGAATGTATTAACAATAAATTACAGACTCGCTGTTACGACTGCAAGGTGGTAACGGGCACTCGGAATGAGTACTATCAGCACGTGCGCACGCATGCTCATCTCGTCAAGGTTTATCCATTTTTGCATTCTTCAAAGTGTAAACAGAGCGTAATCAGGTTGATGTTGATAGTTTTATTGAGACGCTTCTGGATAATCACATTAGCATTCTCTTGTTTTCTTGAACAATGAGTCCTATGAGCTATCAAATATTCTAGAGAGTTCAGAGTGAAGAAATTGCCTCAAAATTGTGATTCCGAGCGTTACCTCGAAAACAGTTTTTGTTCTGACTGCAAACATTCTGCGATGGCATTGTACTGTTCCTCAATTTATATGCATTGCAGGCGAATGCGATGGACCTCATCACGCTCGTTGTTAACTTGTACAAGAAAGATTGATGGCGAATAATCGACTACCGTAAGCTTCTGCATACCGTGTCACATCTTATTTGTAATTATCGATTTATTTAAATTATTGTTCTGCACTAAACATTTAATCAATTCTGGTTGTGAAACGCTTTAATACAATTACATTCTGCTTTATCTGTGGAGGGACTGGTGATGGCATTTTCTACTTTTCGATAGATTTTTTTGTTCCAGATTTCGATTGGTTGATTACATTCGCATTATATTCTTTTTATGAACACGCATTATGTTTCTCATCATATTCGCTGTATGAACGAATGGGATAAAGTGTTGGTATCTATAAGAGCCGGATTCTTCAAGAGTCGGATACAATCCAGAACCAGGTAAAGTCCGACCGTCCACCAATAATAGAACTGATTCATTACTACTTTATTCAACAAACTCGAACAATAAAAATTTACAAACTTTGCACTGAACAATGCACAACCGGAAAACTGATCATTGAAAGAGAGGTGACATGGTACAATGAGGATGAGATGTAAGGGGGGGGGATGGATGAGATTCACGGAATTAAAATGGGACCAGATAAGACCAGATAATTTAAATACCGGATAGGGCTAACGGGACGGGCCAGAAATCAAACATCGGACAGAGCTAAAGAGGGCAAGTGAAACACATTTCGAACCGGACTAAAAGGGGGCGGTGCTTGGGGTCTCCCCTCAATCTTCTCTTGGTGCAATATACCCGAATAGTACATCTCCTCTGCTTCTCCATCCGAGATTCTTCCTGAGTGCCTCTTCGTAGTGATTGGCTGTGAGCAGAGAGGAGGCTGCACCGCGATTCACTCCTGTCATTTTATTCATTTTAATAATAATTATTATTTTTATCTAAGTATTTTTTACATGAACGCGAAAGCTAGAAAGAATTTTGCTAGTGCAAAAAAGAATCAATTACCCTCAAATATATAAAAATGAAATAAATAATTAATTCCCACCCGAAGTGTTCTCCTTGAGCAGGCACATATACGCATCGTCAACCACCTGAATTTATTTCAAATAAATTTTCAACATAATACATTTTTAATCACCTACCTGTGGTTCCACCCCCTTTTCTACCTACCTGTGTGACGATTTCCTTGGCCAGCCACGAGATCACGTAGGTGAGGACGGAATCGAGCGGAGGCAGACCGAGCCATGAGATGAAAAGGGAGGATTCGGGCTGACTGCAAGAGGAGGGATGTCGAATAAATTACTTTCCTCATTTTTCTAGCTCTTTCAATCATTGATCGATGAAAGAATGAAATTTTAAAGCATCTCTGATTCAAGCACTCAAGCATTCATACAGTTTTTAACGAAAAAAAATAGCAAGCATGCATATTAGCGGCCTGATTCGCGGATCAAAATCAGGGGAACAAATCGATAAATCAATTCTACCGTACCCCTTGATCATCTTCCTCTTCTGTCTCGACACGAACGCCGCCTGACGCGCCTCCGCGAACTCCTTGTACACGTCTGCATGAATTATTGCCATTAATTGCACAGGGGACAATCAATACATTAGGGATTGTTAGGGCCGCTCCACACTATTTCTCTTGCGGGGTATTTAGCCATCTGATCTACCATTAAGTTAAAGACATATAGTATTATATAAATGCGCACCCTCTCTCAATCTTCTCACTCTGGTTGCCATTCGTCGATCGCGCGCCTGTCGTGTGAGGTCCTCGAATGAGGCGTCCTGTAGGAAATTGATTGTAAGACCCGCATTTTACAGTCTACGTTCCACCTTCTTTGAAACGTGCAGTGAACAACACCGAATGTTTAAAAAAATATTTCTCGAATCCTAAGCATCCTTCATAATCAATACTTTCGTGTACCGTAATCCCTAATATCAGCATACCGTACCATGAGATCGGCCGCAGTGAATCCCGCCTCGAGACTGTCGACGGCCGCCTCCAATTGCGCCAGCGCCGAATTCTTGGGCGCCCTCAAACGAATTTTTTTTAAAGGCTAGTCAGTCTACCCACTCATAATATCGAAATGCAATCTATTACCCGCAATGTTTAACGAAAAAAAAAACAAATTTATTTCAAATATGTTGCCCTTCTCACAATATTCCACTCTGTCTGCTAACAATATTCGAAAATGAAGGGATTCGTATTTAGGCTTCTAGTCGGGCCAGAATTGACTAATAACCAACTTGATGGCGACAGCTCCGGGCGTCTCCTCCTCGCTGCTTTCGCTCTCACTCGACGCATCATCCTCCTCACTCTGAAGAATGATTACGATAGATTATTTGGAATACTGTATCGAAAAATAATAAACCGTTCCGCGTATTCCGATTCCTATCGTTCATTTCGACTTTTGACTGGAGGGTCTCCGACCCTAGCTCTTGTTCCTAATCGTTTCCTAGAGGCACTAGTAGCATTTACTGAGAAAATTAGAATTTTAGTACTAATCAATAACGAGCTAGCGAATAAAATGTTCCGTATTATGCGCTAAACACCGTAGCGTCTCCGCTGAGCATTTGAATGTTTACGATACCTGTCTTTCATTCTATTATTTCTAATTCATTGCACCTTATGTCATTATTTCATTCTATTTTCTATCATCTCATCATTCATTCTAATCTAGAAATTGATGAGACAAAGCGATTACAGTAGTATTCGCTCAGATGAGTAAATAAAGTCATTCCTCGATCGCCCTCCCCCCTCACCTCTCCCTCATACGGTACTCCATCCTCCTCCTTTTCATCATCATCCTCTTCGTCCTTCGTGTGACGAGTCAACGACGTCACCACGAGGGCTGCCTGGAGTACGATAATCTCGATTATAACTGGATCGTAAAAGGATCCAACTCGAACATTCAAGAAACATGTTTTGTGCTCAAGTACTCCAACAATTATCGATTAATCGGTGAATATATAAGCACATGTAGGCACTGCATGTTATTCTTATCCATTACCAGCCTACCTGACGTTTAGAATAACAAACACACAAATACGATTTGTGCGTTAGATGTAGTAGATTTCTCATGGACTACCGCCTACCGTAATCCCCCCCCCCTCTCTCTCTCTCTCTCTCTCTCTCTCTCTCTCTCCCCCTCTCTGACCTTTGCATGATTGAGCAGCCGGCCGAGTACGAGTTTGTGACGGGCAAAGTGCACGAGGAGATCGCGTAGAGTTACCGAGTCCCGACTGGAAATATCAATGTCATAATGTATACCGTTATCTTTAGTTATCATTTTTTATCATTTGCTTATCATGTGCCAAAGTTTCAACACCTTGCGAGCAAATTTTGAAATACGTCTCCATGGTCCGGTTACTCCACGAGCTAACTCACAACTCAAATGAAGAGACTGCTATCCGTATTTCGAACTCTATTCATGAGCTCTCTAGCGCTACTATTTTCAACTACCGCATTTCGAAAGGAAAAAAATCGTTTACGCTTACCAAGCATAACTGCAGCATTCTTCTGAGCCTTCCACTACCATTTCAAACCACTGTATTTAGGGACCACCATCAAAATTGGCGATTTGTATTTGGGGTGTCAAGACTTATCGTGATCATTAGTCCTTAGGTGTGGAATGAATTTCCAAAAAGAAAAATTAAAAATAATAAAAAAAGAAAAAAGATATTCGCAAAAGAAACAAAGTCTCTCGCTTCAAAACGAGAGTCACACCACGCCAAGACGACGTTTGTCACGGCTCCGGGTACAGTGACGGCCCTGGCTCTGACGGACTATTTCCCGGTTCTGGCTAAAAAAATTTTGGTTTATTTTAGAAAAAATATTTTGTCTGCTTAATTCTACAATGCCATGCTTTCCCTCGATTCCGTGCCATGCTCTCCCTCGATTCTGTGCGATTCCACCCTCGATTAAGCAGTGATACAAATAAAGGTCATATTTGACGTTTCGTCATGCACCATCCGTGGGCACTGACCAATCGACGTAAATATCAACCTGGGGTTTGTCCATGGGTTGGTGGTTCATTATCAACAACAATTGGTCGCGGCCCATTCCAAAGTAAGATGGTGCAAGCGACCAAAGTTGAAATAACATCGGTCATTGAGTGAATCACGTCACATTTTGGCTTGCACCATCTGTGGGCACTGACCGATCAGCGTTAAAATGGAGGAGGGGGTCGCCCAGGGGTTGGTAGTCAACTATTAGCAGCGATAATGCGCGGCCCTCGCCTAATAAGGACAGTGCAAGCGACGAAAGTGGAAAAAACACGAACAGAATGTAATTTCTATCACATTTCCGCATGCACCGTCGTTGGGAACTGGCACCATGACGTCAAATTTGCACAGGGAACCGAGGATGGGTCACTTATCAAGTATTAATAAGAATTGAGCGCGGCTATCGCCACTACGGGACAGTGCAAGCAACTATATGTCGAAAATTTAAAAGGATCACGCGACAACTGACATATAAGTGCATGCACCGTCTTTGGGAACTGGCACCATGACGTCAAATTCGCACAGGGAACCGAGGATGGGTCACTTATCAAGTATTAATAAGAATTGAGCGCGGCTATCGCCACTACGGGACAGTGCAAGCAACTATATGTCGAAAATTTAAAAGGATCACGCGACAACTGACATATAAGTGCATGCACCGTCTTTGGGAACTGGCACCATGACGTCAAATTCGCACAGGGAACCGAGGATGGGTCACTTATCAAGTATTAATAAGAATTGAGCGCGGCTATCGCCACTACGGGACAGTGCAAGCAACTATATGTCGAAAATTTACAAGGATCACGCGACAACTGACATATAAGTGCATGCACCGTCTTTGGGAACTGGCACCATGACGTCAAATTCGCACAGGGAACCGAGGATGGGTCACTTATCAAGTATTAATAAGAATTGAGCGCGGCTATCGCCACTACGGGACAGTGCAAGCAACTATATGTCGAAAAACTACGAGCTGGTAGCAGGCAACTTTGAATTTCGTCGATAACGAGCTTGGATAACCATGAAACAGCGGCAATTTTGGCGTGGGACTAGTGCATGGGGCCTATTTACCTCTGATAACAACAAAAGTCGCGACCTTTCAGGTTAAAATACAATTATCGATCACCAAAGTAAAAAATAAAACTGTGAAAAATCGAAATCACGAGTGTGACCGGTTTAAACTCCGTCAAACTAAACACTGGTCCCGGAATTTCGGAACACGGCTCTGTCTCACACTTTTTTCCGGAATTTTTTTTCCGGCTCTTCTAATGGTGGTCCCTACTTTGGTGATCGATAATTGTATTTTAACCTGAAAGGTCGCGACTTTTGTTGTTATCAGAGGTAAATAGGCCCCATGCACTAGTCCCACGCCAAAATTGCCGCTGTTTCATGGTTATCCAAGCTCGTTATCGACGAAATTCAAAGTTGCCTGCTACCAGCTCGTAGTTTTTCGACATATAGTTGCTTGCACTGTCCCGTAGTGGCGATAGCCGCGCTCAATTCTTATTAATACTTGATAAGTGACCCATCCTCGGTTCCCTGTGCGAATTTGACGTCATGGTGCCAGTTCCCAAAGACGGTGCATGCACTTATATGTCAGTTGTCGCGTGATCCTTGTAAATTTTCGACATATAGTTGCTTGCACTGTCCCGTAGTGGCGATAGCCGCGCTCAATTCTTATTAATACTTGATAAGTGACCCATCCTCGGTTCCCTGTGCGAATTTGACGTCATGGTGCCAGTTCCCAAAGACGGTGCATGCACTTATATGTCAGTTGTCGCGTGATCCTTTTAAATTTTCGACATATAGTTGCTTGCACTGTCCCGTAGTGGCGATAGCCGCGCTCAATTCTTATTAATACTTGATAAGTGACCCATCCTCGGTTCCCTGTGCAAATTTGACGTCATGGTGCCAGTTCCCAACGACGGTGCATGCGGAAATGTGATAGAAATTACATTCTGTTCGTGTTTTTTCCACTTTCGTCGCTTGCACTGTCCTTATTAGGCGAGGGCCGCGCATTATCGCTGCTAATAGTTGACTACCAACCCCTGGGCGACCCCCTCCTCCATTTTAACGCTGATCGGTCAGTGCCCACAGATGGTGCAAGCCAAAATGTGACGTGATTCACTCAATGACCGATGTTATTTCAACTTTGGTCGCTTGCACCATCTTACTTTGGAATGGGCCGCGACCAATTGTTGTTGATAATGAACCACCAACCCATGGACAAACCCCAGGTTGATATTTACGTCGATTGGTCAGTGCCCACGGATGGTGCATGACGAAACGTCAAATATGACCTTTATTTGTATCACTGCTTAATCGAGGGTGGAATCGCACAGAATCGAGGGAGAGCATGGCACGGAATCGAGGGAAAGCATGGCATTGTAGAATTAAGCAGACAAAATATTTTTTCTAAAATAAACCAAAATTTTTTTTAGCCAGAACCGGGAAATAGTCCGTCAGAGCCAGGGCCGTCACTGTACCCGGAGCCGTGACAAACGTCGTCTTGGCGTGGTGTGACTCTCGTTTTGAAGCGAGAGACTTTGTTTCTTTTGCGAATATCTTTTTTCTTTTTTTATTATTTTTAATTTTTCTTTTTGGAAATTCATTCCACACCTAAGGACTAATGATCACGATAAGTCTTGACACCCCAAATACAAATCGCCAATTTTGATGGTGGTCCCTATCACCAAAGTAAAAAATAAAACTGTGAAAAATCGAAATCACGAGTGTGACCGGTTTGAACTCCGTCAAACTAAACACTGGTCCCGGAATTTCGGAACACGGCTCTGTCTCACACTTTTTTCCGGAATTTTTTTTCCGGCTCTTCTAATGGTGGTCCCTACACTGTATTTCAAAAATAATTTTAAAAAAAACAATAATGAACGCTACCGCACCCATTTCTAAAAATGGATAATCATCGACCACCGTACCCATCATTCGTTGCCGTCCGCTCCGCCGTCGTCATGATCATGCGTACCTGCTGTTGCATCAGTGCGAGGAGCATACGGGCATTCGTCTGCGAGAGAGAGAGATCAAAGATCAAGTCTTATAAGAGGCTAAACTTTAACTAAAATATTGCACGATTCGGGCCTTCGTCTGAGAGAGAGATCAAAGATCAAATACATTGACTAAATTTTAATTAAAAATATCACAAATTTCTGATCGTTTTCTAGTCACATTAGGGCTGTCAGAGACAAGAATTCGTCTCTTCATTTCTCTCGACACTCTGACCGATGGGGAATCAGGATGATGGAAGACACCCTTCCTACCAGAGGTGTGCAAAAATCTCTCTACCTCTTATTTCACCATACTCTCTCGCTCTTTTTGATCGATGGGAGAGCATTTGAATCGAAGGCACCCTTCCTACCGTACCTCACTGGGTTCATTGCTGTCTCCCGTGGCGAACATGATCAATTTGGTCGTATCGAGCAATCGCTCGTCCGTTTCCGCCCACTCCTTCTCCGTCGACACGGAGGGACTGCAATTATTAAAGATTAGAGATCGAGCGATTGTCCTCCTCGGCGAAAGTGTCATCAATAGACTACTTAAAATTGTTAAGGGTCAAAAGTCTTCTAATAATTTCCTCCAAATTTTCCTTAGAGTTGACTCATGCGTGCTTCAGTCACGAAAAAAATTACAATAACGAAAAACTGCCAGCTGTTTTTCTCTGAATTCGCATAAATGCGTCCACTCTCACCCTTTGGGCTGCTTTCCCTTCTTTCTCGGTGCGGGCGAGTCCTCTTTCGTCTCCGACAGCTGTCGCTTTCTACCCGACATCTAATTAATTAATTTATTTTATTCCTTTAAATTAAAAATGGAATCTCCTCTTCTTCCTGAATTCTTCATGATTCTCCAGTCCTCATTTTCTTCACCCCATCCCCATTGAAAATACTCCATTCGGACACTCGTACCAGCTCTTTGCTTGCTTTTCGCAACAAAAAACCCCAAATATATTTATAAATTCTTTATCGCTCTCTCATGCTATTTCTTCATAAAACGATCCGTATGTACACGGTGAGGGTGGTTGATATAACAATCGATTACATGTACACTCTGTGGGTGGGGGTGGGGGCGTGATATAGGGAGGATTATTAGGGGGGGGGGGGGGGGCTAAGCAAATCGATACACACAATCAAACACTCTACGAGCAATTTCTATTCCTAGACTGTATAATTTGATGCACTTACATGGAATTAATCGACAATGCGAACACTGAGGGAAACAAGAGAGAGGAATGACAAGACTAACGGCGAGAGAGGAGATACGGAATCTTTCTGTCGTGTATCGGTGGTGTACTGTAGTAGTAGTGGGCGAGATTTCCAATTGGGGCGGGGAAAATGGGGGCGGGGTCGAGGAATACTACCCGTATTGGTCCTCTAATCGAAAGAAAATCGGCATGAGCAAGTTTTGCAGCAAAATCACAATAGAAAATCATCAGGCAGAAAGAAAGACAACAAATCGGTGGAATCAATAAATCGATGCAAACGATCACAAGTATCCGCTGCTCCATCGCATCAGATTGCTCATTTTCATTTTATTGATTTTCCGTGCCGATGGGGCTACCGTACTACTCCCTGAATCGATGTTCCCCTCGGGACGCCGTCGAAGGAGCAGATTCGCCATCGGAGACGTCGCGTCGGGAGCCATCGCGTAGAAGGGATTGCACTTGTCCGGCAGTTGCAACTCGCCTGAGCAGAATCGATAATTGGAGGTTACGGTAGTACAGTACCGAATCCGTTCAATATTCAAAACTACTGTAATCTACCTCAGCCCCCTTCTAGCTGGTAGTAGTAGGTAGTCAACTCATTCTACAGTAATCCCATTAACAGCTCATTACTACCGTAATCTACCGTACCTCTTCCTGGTCCTCCGTAGCCCCCTTCTATCGCAATCACAGTACCCCCATCGATACATCTACCGTAATATATACCGTACCTCCTCCTGGCAGTAGCTGGACGAGACAGAACTTGGCTGGTTCCTCCCCGGTGAGTAAGTGCTTCTCGAGACAACGACCGATCAACGCGCTCATTCGGTCGCCGTTCTCCACCTGACAAATACTTTCTCACAACCTTGAATTGAAATTGGAATTTTTTTCTTCGGGAGCGATTCGGTTCCAGGGTTCATTAATCGAGTACAAAATAAGTAAATAAATTCTTACCTTAATACACTTGTAATTCGCTGCTCCTCCGCTCTCCGTCGTCGCTTTCGCCGCTAGTAACTCGTCGTCCAGACCCACTCTGCAACGTTTATTCAGTAGAGCTCGAGAAATGATACCGCCGTCTCTTCATTTCACACACTCATTTCACACACTCTCTCGTAGACAGAGCGGGTGAGAGAAAAGTGCAAAAAGAAGAGACGGTGGTATCAACTCTCGAGCACAATTATTTAGTTAATTAAATACAAAATTAAATATACTACATCTTCAACCCAGCACTAATTGTAAACTGCGGTCGTCAAAGTCATTTAGAGAATTATTTTTCGTAAAATTAAAACCCACTCGTTACTTTCACGCTACGCAATTTCCATCTAACGTTGTGCAGCCCTCAGAACCAAAATATTAGTCGAATCTGGTAGTCCCTATCATTCCACCAATAAACATATTCGCCCGCATCATTCGCGCTGCATCCTTCCCTTATCTAGACTATTGAGCATACATCTCTATTCGTTTATAAATCCAGTCAACCTCGCACTCCAATCCGTATCCTACATGTTCACCTCCAGCCTATGCCTCAACCATGAGCATTCACCTGCATCATTCTGGCTGCATCATTCCCTTGTCTAGAATAATGAGCATGTATCTCCAATAGGCGGCCCACCAAATTGATCAAATACAATATTCCCGTCTAGCACCGTCCTAATCGTAAACCTTTGAGTTTGTATTTCTCAATCTTCATCTACAATGACACCCTTTGCAAGCAGCTTCTTACCTCGCCAATCGGAAGTTGCTGCCTGCAGCAGCTGCAGCAGCTCCGACCGTGCCATTTACTGCTGTCGGATGGGCGGATGACGACATCGACGATCGCGGAGACGAAGAAGAGGAGGAGGACGAGGCCTGACGAGGGGGAGATAAAAGATCAAAGATTAAAACTGAGCGATGGATCAATATTTAGCAATACCATATCACCTCTCCTTACCACGACAGTCACTTTTACCGTAATATAAACTGAATATCGTTGTCTTTTTTTGCAATAAACTGAACAGCAGTCCAAGCAATAAGCAGCCTAAAGCCAATCAAGCCATGCAGCAAACTCAAAGATCAGAGATCAAAGAACAGAGATCAAAGAACAGAGTACAAACTACAGACTACAAAAGCGGCACCTCGTTGAGCCTTCGCAGTCGCTGATTGCCGTTGATGGGTAGGGAGGCGGAGAAGGGCTGTAATGAAGCAGAGAGGAGATAGGGAGAAGAGATTATTAGCGACCACACCTGGGCCTCTAAATACCTAGGTACCAGCTCATGCGTCGGCCACCCGGTAAGTTACCCAGTACCGACTACAGGTAGGTATGTTAGAGACCACCCAAGAAGGTTAGCACAATGAGAGGCAATGCATTATTTTGACATAGGCAAACTTAGAGATTGTTGAAGAAAAAAGATAGAAAGATGAAAAGCATAGCCATGCGAAAGTTATGTTTCAACTATTCCTTATAGATTCAATAAACGAAACATGATAAAAAATGCAAACAATCACAAGCGAGAGATTTCATGCACGCAGTCAAAATTACGACTTAAAAGCGAAAGGGGATAGTAGAAGATTAATAGCGACCACCCGAGAAGGTTAATAATAAACCTAATTAACTCAATATGCGTAATCATACTCACCGAAGAGTGATGTGCCGGGGTGCTGGCCGAACTATCGCCCGATTGCGTCCTCTGATGGGGCGGAAGACCGGCCAGTAGAGGATTGAAGTCAGTCGAGGAGGTGCCTGGAGATATCAAAGAGTAAAGATCAGAGATCAATCAACATATGAAAATATTTGGGTACGGTGTAGTTGGGCATTGAATCGCCATTTGGTTTAGCTTCGAAAATGCGTTATGATTGAGATGCTGGGTCATCCCAGCTTACGACAAATATCATAGTTGCAACTCGAAACCGCAGGGATGATGAATTCACTATATTCTCCTTTCTAACTAACTGACTTACTAAAAAATCTATTTTTCATACAAACAAATGGTTCATGCCATGCCTAGCTTTTATACAATCCACTATCTAACCGATGGTGCGCCACAATGTCTAGCTTCATACAAATCAATCGTTGACTACAAAGTCTAGCTTTCAGAAAAACTAAGTGTTCACCACTACAACCCACGTGTCTTATTGCCTATTATTGGAGCATGAAATCACGTTGCATACAAAATCACAACATCCATTTTCCGACACTCCATTTTCATTCAATGTATTCACTCACCGGCTCTCTTACTGTGATAAAACCTCCGTTTCCCTTTATCCACTGTGTAATCGGCTAGATACATAAAATTCAACCAAAATACAGCGGTAGCGAACTTCCCACTGTGATAAAAACCTCCTTTTTTCCGTTATCAACTGTGTAACGGGCAAGATATAAACCAAACGACAGCGGTAGATCACTCCACTCACCAGCCCTCCCACTGTGATAGAATGTGCTCCTTCCTCCCTTCCACGAGACGGAATTGATCGGCGTCGACGGCGCTGTGAGGGACTGACCGCGCAGCGAGGAATTGCCTGCGATTTACGATATTTACAACAAAATATATACAAAAATAAAAATGAAATCATAACGATATAATTTCCAGCTTCCATTCATGATTGTGATCATCCTTACGCTGTTCATTGACATGTGAATAGTACGAGAATCACAAAGTCACGGGGTTAACAATCACATTCTCGATCACTAGCGATTTTTTCCAGAGAAAATTCATATTTCAGGATTCTGAAAAGGCTAAAATGTCATACCATTCACTCCATCGGCCTCATCCGAGTGGATGCCCGAGTCCCGACTCGTTTGTCCGGGCAGTCCCTTGGCGAGGAGAGTCGGCGACCCCTCCCCTCCTCCTACTCCGTTGGCAGCTGGGGCGCCTGCACATAATAGATGCAGATAAATAAAAAAAATTTAAATATACAAATTGACGAAGAATGAGGCCCATTTATCCACACTGAGATTCTATGTTTCACTATATCATCAAAGAAGGAACTCCCAAGTGTCGTACAATATAGAGCTGGCATGCGTTTCAATAAAAACATTTCGAACCAAAGCCTATCGCGGTTTCACCCACTCTTCTAAATCCTAAATTTACTATCAATCCAATCGTACGCACTTCTCACTTCGAACAACAATTTCTTCAAAACAAGTGGCAAAGGTGGCTATAAATTTCACGAAATCGTCCCTGCAACTTTTCCAGTTTTCTACCGAGCCTTTCGCTGTTTCATCCAGGGCTCGATTACTATGTAAAAATGACATATCCAACCCACATTTGGCTGATTTTAGCGGATGTGGGAGGGAGAAAAATTAAAACTAACCCACATTTGACTGATTTTTGCGGGTGTGGGAGGAAAAAAAAAGAAAACCAACCCACATTTACACATTTTTGAAAATATATGTGATCGACCCCTGGTTTCATCAACCCCTCTAAACCAGAGTTTTGTCTTCAATGCAGTATATAAACCAGAGTTTTGTCTTCAATGCAGTATATCCGCGACTAACTTTTTCAACAGTACCCACATTAAACCCCCTTCACCCCACAATTTCAATTATCTCTCAATTACTACTCTCCCCTCCTCACCTCCTCCTCCCGCTCCTCCGGATCCTCTCGACGACAGGGGAACAGCCGTCCGATCGTCGCACTCTTCGAGACGGACGACCCACCGGACACTGATATGAGATAACATGAGGTTGAAAGATGGAGGCCTACGATTCGTGTCCGAGCCCCCAAATAGATATCTGGCCGCATGATAGTTCTATTAGAGCTGTTTCAACCACTGTTCCGAGTAAACTATTATATCTGCGAGCATGGTACATCAGGAAAGGAGACCCGACTGGTCTACTCACCGGTTCCGGCTCCCGGCTGCGGCGTCGACTGCGGTAGTCGCTCCACCTCGGACGAGCGAGTGTAACTGCAAAGGGGGGAATTGACCAAGAATATCTTCCTTTCAGCAATCCCTAAAGACAACTTTGCCTTGAGCCAAAGTGATTTGTGCTCATCACCTAACACAGAAAAAAAAACTATTTGTCTTCGGTTCATATTTCAATCACAAAAAAAAAGAACCAGAAGAATACAAAATATTTTCGAAAACCAATAAATTGGCAGTTTCAGCTGCACCTCAATACTTCTGAACGTCGAGCCATTTTCAATTTATCCTTTTTCTCATGATAATTGAGCATTTTGAATCCAAAACGAGACCCAAGAAATTAAATAATTAGCTAATTAATAACTAATAGTTATTAATTATCCTGATTTCTCATATCAAATTCAACATTTTATATCCGAAACAAAACCTAAGCAATTAAATAATTAGCTAATTAGCTAACTAATTAATTAACTAACCATTCCTTGTCGCTCATCGTGGGCAGGTAGTGGAACCACGCGCAGAACGCCGCGTCCCGGGGCATTCTGCAATTATTATTATTCGATTGAATCAACAATGAAATATAAAGTATTCGATTTGAGTAGCCCAGGCACGTCTAGGTTTCAACACCTATTTGTAGCACGCAACATCGTCAATAACCAGTGATCCTTTTATTCTAGGTCTAATAAAAACAAGCAAGCTGATTTGCACCACATCAGAGAAATATTATTTTATAGAAAGCACACTGCCGGTCACTTCCCCGTCTCAAGTTTCTATCATAACATCACTAGATTCATTATCTAATGATGACAAGAACTTTGATTATAATCTTTACCATTCACCACAATGTTATTCCTACCGTATCTCGCCACTATCGTAACCCCACCATATCTACCGTACCTGTAGGCCCTTGCAGCCGACTGCAGCAGTCGCAGCTTGGCCAGCACTTCGAACTCGCGCTCACGCTTCTCGAAGTTGATCAGACCGTCTGCAAGTATTATTATTATTGTTGTTGTTGTTATTATTATTCAGAATTAAAGTCTATTCTGACTCCATCTTAATCTTACTAGGGAAGTCTATGCGGCATTCATTCCGTATTCCCGCATTATTTACATAAACATCTCATTCCGCATTGTGAGCCAATTCTTTGCACTGGAACAACCATACAGATTCGTGTTTCGAAAGCACAACTTTACTGCCACTCGTTTTGATTTCAGTCTCTATCTATCGTATGCCAATTATTCTACCGTACTCCCCTCCCTACCGTACCTTCGGTGTAGTCCGGGGTCGCATTATCGATCATGGTGAGGTCGGTGAGGAAGGAGCCGAGGTAGGGTACGGTGCCCTGGCACTCCGCCAGGTTCACGTCCGATTTCGTGCGACGACAATTCTGCAATTGAAAGTGTTTGAAATATTATAATGGCACATATAGAAGTCTCAGATTGCCACTATTGACCTTTCCCGGGACATAAAGAATGAGTGAAACGCAGATTCAGACGGTTCAGAGAACATTGAAAAACTTCACAAAGCCAATTGTTTCGAATATTTAAAATGAAGATAGACCCTTTACCTTTGAGAATTACCGTATTCACCTATTCTACCATACTCCTGGTCACCGTATTCCCGGACGAGGCTCGGTATTTTTTCCACAAGGCATTGTGTCACCAGCCTTTCCCTAACAGTGACATTGCCCCCCCCCCCTCACCTGTATCAGCTGCGGTCTCCTCAACGGCGAGCTCTTCGCCGTGCCCTCCTGGTCCAGTATCCGCTTCTCGTCGCCTGCATTTATTTTTTTTTCTATTTTTAGACCCTCAATTTTTGATCAAGATCAGGATATGTGTCCTGAGACGGTTCCCATGGTAGTACGTAAATAGCAACAATATTAGAAAAAATAATTAATAACATTTAAATTAAATAAATAAATAAAATTCTCACCCGAATCATCGGAATCGAAGATCGCGGACAGCTCGCGGAACGTCGCCAGCGATTTTCTGAATAATAATTTGACTTTGAAAAAAATATTTTGACAAAGTTGAACTCGCGTTTCAAGCACTACACAAGTTCGTGTGGGAGTAGTGCCGTACGTTGATAGTGCGTTCACTTGGGTAATAAAATAAAAATTGTAACAATTTGTAACAATTCGAAGCATTATGCAGTGAACTTGTATGTTTCATACTAACATTAAGCATATCTAACCTTCAATGACAACACAATGATTTTTCTGAAACCACTCCTAAAAAAAGCAAAATCATGCTAAGTTAGGTAAGCTAAGTTTTCTCTCTTTGTTGCATACTTTGCAGGAATACATGATTTAAGTCAGTACAAGAAAGTGATAATGCATAGTTCTAGGCCTACGTGGGCCCAAATAATACTTCACTCACTGTGGCACGAGTGCCCATGTGGCCTTCAGTCGATGGATCGGCTCACTCTGAAGGGAGCCGAGCACTGCTTTCAGCGAGGAGAAGTTCTTGAATGCGCGCAGCTCCTAAACGGAAAGAGCAGGGTTACGGTAGGCAATCAGGAACCTAATCAATATGTGCAGTCTTTCTCTTACCATCACCTATCCGTCTTCCCTTCTTGCCATCACCTAGCTACATCAACAATGAGAAGACAATAGTAAATCAATATGTGTGGTATTCCAGACGAAACGTGAGGTTCACAAACAACGGGAAAGCTACCGTAATCCCTACCGTACCTTTGCAATCTCGATCCATTTCGTGATAACTCTCGCCCTGAACTCGGTCTTGCACTCGGGAAGGACGACTGACGTCTGCACGCGCTGGCACACCGCGTTGAACTGACAAATAGAATAATGTTAAAAAAATAAATATATAGAACTGGCTAACCCGAATTGCGAGGATAATGCCTAACACCTTTACTTTCTATAGAAAAGATAATACAATTTGCACCAGAATGATTTGTGCTCCACAGCCCGGCTAACTATACTTCGATGCTGATTTTGTGAAGAGCGAACGGAATTCGATTAAAAAAGAGAGTAATAAACAGTGACATCAATCGATTGCCATGCATCATGATCTGTGTTTCACAGACAAATCAAGTGCGGGCTTTCATTCATTTTTCAATGGTTGTCGTGTGCAGAGGAAAGACATTCTATCATCGATAAAATGGTTTTCCCAACCATACTCTGATTCTACCGTACTGCTCCTTTCCACCTACCGTACCCAACTGCTACCGCATTCCTCCTTTCCCCCCCTACCGTGCCTGATCGATGGACACTATGACCTACCGTACTCCCGGCTCCCTCGTACCGTACCCAACTCCTACCGTAGACGAAAGTACCGATCGGATGCTTCTTCTCTCTACGTCAAATTTGTTTATTCTATACCCACCATTTGGCCTATAAGGATATGAAATACTTACTGTCCCAGTTAGTTCATTCGCGCTATATATTGACTTGTTTCCGCGTTAGTTGTTTGTTGTTTACTTTCATCTCCTTCATTCCCTATCTCTCTTTTTCCCTCAGTGATGAGCGCTCCCCACCAACTCGCGGGGGTACACGCGAAATCGTGTACCCCCGCACGCGCCTCTCCCTACTCTTTCTAACCCGGTGGCTCTAGCACACACCCTCTCGATAACAAGGCTGTACCCCCGCTGCGGGGGTACACACCAAAGTCGGTGGGGTCGCTCACCACTGTTTTCCCTACTTGCGAGGGGCGTCGTACTGACGAGGTCCACCCTTCGTGAGGCGGTTGGGTGTCTACGACCCAATGGACCGAAACATCCAACCGCATTTCTTTAGGAAGTCTTTATTATCTAGTCTCTTCCTAGCAGTTTCTCTAATCTTTCCGTCACATAAACCATGTTTGATTTTAATTACCTCGTACCGTACCCAAATGCTACTGTACTCTCCTACTACCGTACCTGATCAATGGTCGCTTTGACAGTGTAGTATCTCTCGGCGCCCAGCTTGTGTCTCCTGCTCCACACACTCGATTGGCACTGGTGCATGATAACCTCCTTGAACAGCGTCTGTAATTGAAATTTATTCAAATAAGTTCGAATTTAAAACAAAAAGATATCACATCAGTGAAACACTAGACGGCCAATAGGAATCTCAGTTTACAAATTATGCATTTAATGACCAGTTGTGTCGTTCAGTCCCATTCAAGATACACGAAACCTCAAAGGATATAGAAAACGTGCGACCCCAGATCACCTACTTGTACTGATTGCGTATCGGGACAAATACCCCATTTTCGAATCAATAAATCGATAATGGGAAATCTATCGCTATTTCATGTACATTAAACCTGACGGAATAAATAAGTAATGAAGGAATGAATCATTAACTCACCGCATCCCAGTAGGTCAATTGCTCCGCAATCTGCACGCAATTGCCCATTGAGACATCGAATTGCCTGAAATTGTTTGGTATTTTAAATTTAAAAAAAACAATAGTCTCAATTTATTACCATTCACTCATTGTCAGGCATATTGCCATTTCTCATCATTGTAATAAAAAGTTATGACTTTTAGCTACGGTGTCTTCAAAGCATTGAAGAGAGAGGAATTTTCACATCTAGTAGAAAGTGTGAAACCTCGATCTAAATTTCGCTGTGATTTTGAATATTTGTGTATTTTTTTGTCAAATAAGCTAGGAAAAAAACAAAATATATTGCCATTTTTCCGTAATCTAAATAAAAGTAATGTTATTTGTACCGACGACGTCTACAAAACATTGAACACAACGGAAGCTGCACATCTAGTAGAATTGAGTGCGTAACATAGATCCACATTCCGCAGCGATTTTGAATATTTGTCTATTTTTTCAAATAAGCTATGGTAAAAAAATCTGAATCTCACTTCTCACCTCACTAAACCTCTCTCACAATCTCAATCTCACAGAACCTATCTCACAAACAATCTCACAGAACCTCATAACAGTAAAAACATCAATCTCACTTTGCCCTCTCTCCAGCGTTCTCGACGACATCGGGATTCTCGTAGCCAAACTTGAGCGCTTGCTGGTCGAGCGACGAGACGCGCGCTGCAATTACTTTATTATTATTTAAATAAATAATATTTAAATTTTCCCCTCTATCCCGCGCTTTTCAATGCTTTCTGGTTGATCTAGTGAAGAGACGCGCGCTGCAATTACTTTATTATTACCTATTCTTTAATCACCAACTCGAGAATTGTGCGGTAATGACGGGTATGGGGCAACATGTGGTATTCAGACTGTCAGGCGAGCTTTTGGGGATGGGGATTTGAATAAATATGATTCAAATTATTCCTCAACCCCTAGCTTACATTTAGTCTCTAACGGCTCACGAGGGCACGATTCTCTTGGAGATACCGAAGAGTGGCTAGAGAATGAGTGAAATGGAGAGAGTGGGAAGTCAGGGAAAGGCAGTTTGGTCAACATTTGTTGTCTGACTCATCGCTTTTCGTCTTACTTCTCTCCCAAGATCAGAGAGGGTTTACAATTTTGAACTCATTTTTAGTTTATTTTTATTTTTTTTCAGTAACCGATTCTCATTTCAGTAAGTTGTTCGATTGTTCAAGTAACCTTAGCGGTGGATTGAAACATTAATTTTGCGTTAATTTTGTTTTGGAAAGTTCGCAACCGTCCACTACCAAAACACGAGATTTGATTGTCAAGACAAAAGTGCGAAGCGCTAATCAACCAGTTTTCTTTCTAATTAGGTATTACTAATTACTAATTAACTCACCCATAAGACCTCCATCCGCCTTGACTCCCTTGAAATGCTGTCGGAGTTTCATCGCTTTCGAACGGAGCTCGACCAGTCTGCAAAGATCAGAGATCAAATGACAGTACTCAGACATCAAAGATCAGTCATTCTCTAATCCTCGTTTCTCCACAAAAATACTTTTTGAAAAGGAGAAAAACAAGACGTCGACATGAAACATAGGTGAACTTTATCAGAACAAATATCATTTTTCCTTCAAATCAATACCCTATTATACCCACACCACATGGACGCCTAATCAATACCCTATTATACCCACACCACACGGACGTCTAATCATACCTCAACTTGCTTTCGCAAACTCTACTAGACAACTAGACATTCCAACAGGCCTTATTAACGCTAGAAATAGCTTAATCGTACCTGAATTTGCTCGCAAACTCGACGAGCTTACTGAGGATGACGAAATCGTCGTCGGTCGCGTAGAAATCCTCCGGGTACATGTCCAGCCAGCAGACGAGAATGGAGCGGATCGAACTGCGAAGGGGAAATCATTGCATCAAAACAACAACAACAACAACAACAACACTAAAAAGGCAACAATTTTTAAACCAGCAAAATTTCCGCCACACTGCTTCTACATGATCCCGAGTCTAATCATGCTGAGATTTCATGAAGGCGTATTTTTTAAACACACACAACAAATTTCAAACTCAAGGAATACTCGCGTTCCACTCTTCTTACAATATCAACTAAATACTCCCTAAATTGATTTTTACCTTACGATTCTCCTTCAAACCCATTAAACATCGCAAAGACAACTATCGAAACAAAAAATTCAACCACACGGAACATTCTCGTTCCACCAATCTTACAAGACCATCTAGAGAACTCAGATTCGATTATTTTCATCATTCTCAAAACCACTAAAAATCGTTCAAAACATCCAATTGAAAAATAGATAAATAACTAATAATAATAATAATAATAATAATATATAATAATAATAATAATAATAATAATAATAATAATAATAATAATAATAATATACTTCTGTGTGACGAGTGCCTGAGTGCTCGCGCCCGCGTCCTCCTCCATGGTCGCGTAGCGCTTCTGCAGTCGCTCAAGCACCTGCGATTTATTATTTAAATTTAAAAAAAATAAATATATTTGAATTTTCAACCTCCGGGGTTCATGGTTCGCAAAGCTCAAGCAACAGTAATGTATCATTTAAACAAAACATTTTGTTTCAACCTCCTGGATTCATGATGCACTGGCAAATCAAAAGGATAAGTAAAGGTAAAGGTCATCCCGTTCATCAAGGCACTTACGTCCTGCGGGAGATCACTGATTATGAAATAGACCAAATACTTTCCCATTATTGATGTTCCAACCTCCGGGGTTCATGGTTCACTGACAGAGCAAAAGGATAGGGAGAAGCAAAGTGTCAATAACATCTGTGTGTTTTGGAACTAAGTAAAACAATTTCACTTTCTGTAGTGTGGAATTGAACCCCGAACTAACCGAACTTGTAAGATATGAGTAACTCGTACCTCAAACGGTTTGGAGAACGCGCGATAGGTTTGAGATAACCCAAAACTCAATTGTTCTCACGTGCATCAGCTAGTCCGTGCTTATAACAAACTATTATCAAAAATGCGCACCACAAATGGCTTGGAAAAGGGCTCAAAATTTTGAAAAATAGCTCAAATGAGAAACACCCACATCAAAGGGCTTGGAGAAGGCCCTGTAAGTTTGAGAATAACAAAAACTCAATTGTGATCAACATTTTCGTTACATTTTAACTATTATGTCAAAAATGAATAACTCGTACCTCAAAGGGCTTGGAGAAGGCCCTGTACGTGGCGAAGAACACCTGGAAGTGGCGCGAGTCCATCACATTGTCCGGCCCGATCAGACACTCCTGCGAATATGATTAAAGGTAATAGTAGTCTTAACACAATGTGCTAAGCCTAAGCCGCATAAAAATCATCCTTTGATTCATTAGACTAAACTGTTCTAGACTAAGTGATATGGATCCATTCTGGTCTTCATTAAAGGTAAAAAGTTAAAGGTAAAGGGGGTTATCCCGTGAATCAAGGCACTTGCGTCCTGCGGGAGATCACTGCTAGGCCAGTGATTATGGTCTACGGAAATATATACAGTATGAAAGCAACAAAATTCTAATTTACGATTCCCATCAGATTCCCCGTTTCAGGGATTACCTATGAACACTGTTACTGTGAGCGATGTTGATTACAACAAGTCATTGCTTATATGAAATATACACCACTTCCCTTCCCAAATCATTGCTAATATGAAATATACACCACTTCCCTTCCCAAATCAGTACTCTACACCACTCACCACCAGCTTGTCGAGGGTGCCCGCCTTGATGTGGCGTTCCTTGACGCTCTCCCACTGCAGATGGTCGGTGGCGCCGCCTGTAAGGAATATCGCCAGTTTGTGATACTCATAGATACAGTATCCCCCGGGCTACAGTATGCAACAAGACGCTATTACGACAGCTTCGTCACATTCAACATGGATGCACAAAAGTATTTTTTTGAAAAAAAGTAAAGTTGCTTCCATAATCAAGTTGATTTTACAGTTGTCTTGAGACTGATGGTGTGGTGGTGTACACAGGAAAGGCCAGATACAAAAGTAATTAATATAAAATCAATCAATAAATCAATAATTAAATACTCCCTCACCAACTCCAGCCATCTCGGACGACAGCGGCTGCTTGTCGGGGTCGAGCGGACGGTAGCGCTGCAATATATCCATATTTACTAAAAATATAAACTTTTCTTTAAAGGAGGCGTATCATGAAAAATTAGTTCATGTTGTTGAGATCATGATCCGATTGGAATCCATGGCGATGTTAGAAAGCCGAAGTTTGAAAGTAGCGCATCCACTCTGGACCGAGATATCCGCGTTCAAAGTATCAGGATAAAACAGGGAAAAGCCCGCGAAGAATTCAAATATTTTATGGAGCGCTAATGGGGAGGAAGGGAAGGTAGATCAAGAAGATAGATGGAAAGGTCATCGTTGTCTCGCAAACTATTGATTGGCAAGGGAGGGATTTTTGTTTGTTTCCGTAGGCTCTTCCCATCGACAAAATCTAATCTACTCCTTGGCAATTTTCCAAAAGTTTCTTGGCAATTTTCCAGAATCTTGCAAAACTCGGCATATCGTTGTAAGAGTCGCTATGTTTGAATTTCAAAAGTTCATGATACGCCTCCTTTAAATCGGCAATCATAACTCCAGTATAATTGCAGTTTCATCTGTTGCCTATACGCACCGGCGAGCGGCATGGATCAATGTCAGTACGATACTATAGATCTTCAAACAATTTTACCCAAATTTTCTGCATCTAACACATGATTCAGCAAATCTTGGTAATCCACTCCCCCCCCCCCCAACTCCATTACCCCCTCTCTACTCTATTGTGCGTCAAGAGGAGCCCCTCTCACTTTCGGTAATCGCTGCTGGATTGTATGACGACGGGAGATACTATTGCTCAACCAATTCACTTTCACTTTGCTCCTTGGCCCATCAATCAGATCGAATAAAAATCAATCTGATCGAATCTTGTAAGCGACATCAAGAAGATCCAAAAAAAAAACTGTACTGTATCACTCGGTCGAACCCCTGTACACACCACTCTAGCAACAAACAGCTGGAATTACGAGGTAGGGACTAGAGCACAGCGAGCGAGAGGAGGCAGTGTAAACGTAACAGAACCGGCTCTCCGAATCTCCATTCTACCCCAACAGCAGCGGATCACCATAATACCCTCTGGTCTTTTTACCGCCGCAACTCCGGCGTACGGATTGCGAAAGAACGCCCGTTGTCGCTTTTTCTCGCCAGATCAACAGTGCCCGTAAAATTCCAGCTTCGGCGTCTCTCTAAGTGCAGCCAATGAGCGAACTGAGCAATATCTCCAACGTCTGTGAGCATAAAATCATTCCTATACACATCAAAGATCTTGAAAAAGAAATATACAAACTAGAGGCAGTGATCGAAGAATAAAGAAAAGTCGTCCCATAACGGGGAGGAAGGAGCGAGACCGGAACACCAGGAACCACGGTATTGATGCGATCTCCATCTCTCGATATACGGTCGTATTTATTATTGCCCCTCCTATCGGAACCGCTTTTTGCCGCCTTTATACCGTCCCCCGCCACGGGCGGGCCACACAATGGGACAGTGGGGGGATGGGGTAGATCAATGTTCTTGTGACCTCTCGTGTTTGCATGATCTCTCACTTTCTCTGACTGGCGAGATAGCATGCGAAATGGAGAGATTCCGACCATTGGAAGCGGTCGATCAATCACCGTTTATGCGAGGGGCAAGTTTCCACACACACAAACGTGTGGAACGGGGCAGGCCGCCTGCCACTCGTAAACCACCCCATCCCAGATAGGTCATTCAGCCAAGCAATATGTCGTTCCCATTATGCAATCTACAGGGCTAGACAGAGACAGAGATAAAAGTAATCGAGGAGGGTTAGACAATTGAGGAGAGGGATGCGATGTGGGGCGAGTGAGCTACGAGTAGAATGGATAGGGAAGGATGAGGATGGATTGGAAAGATCTAAACGAGTAGTCTCTTTTGCAGTCGAAATGCAGCCGACAAACGAGCTTGGCCAATCGCCGTTGTTGTGTAATTTCTCCACTTGCGATAAGGCCACGAGGAGCGGGTCAGAGGCTAATTCGAATTGCGATTATGCTGACCAGAGGATCTAGTGCTAATTTGGAAGATTTCGTGCACATCTTAGGTGAAAAGGGGCCATATCTAAGCCCATTTTAGCACACATTTGCATGAAAATTAGTGGAAAATGCTCGCTATGGCCATACCATTACAGCGTAATTAGCAAAACATTAATGAGCAAGAGTGCGGCGCAAGTGTAAATGAGGGAATGACGAGGAACCTTAACACTTATCATTCCACTTTCACCCCTTGCGCTAGTACAAGTTTTATTAGGGTTTCAAATGCCATTGATTGAATGGCGAAGATGTGATCTCCCACATATAGCGGATACGTGAAATCTAATATCCAGGGATTCATTCATATTGCGAAACACCAAACGCTCGAGAAAAACTATAAACATCCGTCATCAAATAGCATAGATTCAGCAGCAAGTGAAAGAATGAGATAGATCACAGAACGAGAAGAAAAACGGGAGGAAGAGAAGAAGTTTCGAACAATGATTCACCCAAACACCAAGAATTCTTGCGAAAAAAATTCCGGCGATCAATCAATAATTCTCCCTACCGTACCGTCTGCAAAGTCACAGTAATCGTCGCAGGGAGCAGCCGCATCCTTTTTTGCGTGCGTTGTGTGCCGTTCGGCGACGTTTCCTAACCGTCGCCCTGCGCACACAACTAGTTTGCAACAGGCAGAGAAGTCACAGTGTGGCGCAGTGGGGGTAGAATATACTGACTGAGTGAAGGGATCAGGAGAGATGGAGGAGGTGGAGTAAAAATCAGAGAAATAGAGAAAGAATTCGTTTGGTGTGCTAGAAAGTTTGCGCAGACTTCCACACAGTGCCGAACCATGTGGTGATCAACCAAAGAGATGGAGGAGAAAGGAAGAGGAATCACTATAGACCGAAAGGGAACACAAAAATGCTGAAAGACCCATTCTATGGTCAGAAAGCTCGAAAAGGAAGAGAGAAGAATGGGAAAAGGTGAAAAGAATGGCTGAGTAAGAACTGACCATGGCCAAATTCCAGGTAGAACGGAGATGGAATCACACAAGCATACACAATATAGCTGGAAGACCAGCTTACAAAATACTTTTCAAAGCTACCATGACATAGAGGTCCATCGAAAATCCAATCAATCAAAGTTCAAAAAAATATTCCACAAGCCCTAGAATCCGGACATCAATTCCAGCGAAGGAGGAAGGAAAGCGGCATAAATAATTAGGAGAAAAAGTTTATATCCAAAAACATTTCATAACCACCCACGCAAGCGCGCAAAAACGCGTGCGAAAACACTGGATTATGCAGATTTTTCAATATTTGAACTTCTGGGAAATTATAATAATGCAGATTTAAATAGGGGAAACACCTCACCTTCTTTAAAATACCCATATTCAGTAGGGACGGAGGAATGATTTGAAGCTGTTCCTTTAATCGATTGCGCTTTTCCTGTAGCGATTAAGCAGAGGATGCTGCAGGGGCGAGTGTGCTATAGGAATGACAGGGAGACGAGGGAAGGAGGATAGAGAGGGCGGGCGGAGCGGAGGGCGGCTCGAGGAGGGAGGAGCGACGACTAGAGACAACGTGTAATCGAGAGAGCGCAGAGACGAACAATGCGGATCAGGGGCGATGAATGAGCCCGCGGGGTTAAATCGGTAGTAGGATGGAGGGGGGGGGGTGCTAGAGAGAGCGAGAGAGCGGGCTGAATCGAGAGAGTCAGAGAAACGAGGAAAATGATTGTATTGGGAAGGCGGTTAATCTCTGATCGCGTGAGTGCGCTGGTTCAAGGAAGGGCGAGAATCTTCGTGAAGGAATCATTGTAGGGAATTGGAAGCAGGAAACTTACAGGGCAGAATATAATCTATAAAAATTGCGAAAATCAATCTTTAATAAAAATGATGAATGATTTTGTATAGATCTAATGAAGAGAACATCGGTTCAAGCTGAACGAGATATGTTAGTTGGGACAGGGAAGCTAAAATCTCACTTGTGATATTTCTGACCCCGTTGAGAAATATCAATGATTAAGCCTGAATATGTGATTCATGCGTGAAAAATAGAGTGATTGCGAGTGAAGATGATGTATTTCTAGCCTTTTCTGAGCTATTTCGACCATCAAGAACATTATCCTTGCATTCAAGGCTCAGGGGAGTGCAAAATTAAGATACGACAAAGATATTTCTTATTTCTAACATATTCTGATCAATCAGAGCATTCATACTCTTCTCGCTTTCATATTTCTCTCATTGCGAGTTTTCAACATTAGTTGAAAGGTGATCGCTCACATTTGTTGCATGACTTCTCAGCTCGAGCAAATGACTCCGTGACATGCATACGTGTGGAATGTCGTGCATCGACTAACTCTCTCACTGTCCCATGCTCTCTCGCTCTCCCGGGCCTGAAGCAGTATAACTTTTTTTTATGCTCGTTTCTCTCACTTCTTCGTAAGTGATCTTTCCCCTAACTCTTCAGTCATTCTGACGTTTGAGCTATTTCAAGCTCCATCATGTATCACCAATCGCAAAAAGTGATCAAGACTAATCGAGAAGGAGCTTCCTCTCTGGTTCTCTACTCCATCTTCAATCTCCCTCTTCTCTCCTCCTTCCGGTTTGACCTCTCCAGCGCGCAAAAAGGTGAGAGAGTCGAGCTAATGGAAGCTAGCAGTGTGGAGAAAGAAAAAACATCGGAAATGATTGAAGAAAAACGATTGATGAAGAGATTGCTGGCAAGATCGAAGAGAGATAAGGTACTTTGCAAGAAGCCGAAATGAAAGGATGCATTATTGCACAGCGAAGAGAAAAATTATCAAGATGATTACTTCAATGGAAAAATCCTTTCCCTTGGGCTTTCAAAACTTATTTGAAGATATCGACACGCCGAATTCGAACAAAAAATAAATAAACAAAACGCAGCTCCTCCCTCGCAATTTCCACTGCAAAGAAGTGTTTGTTTCAGGGGGCGCGCGTGTAAACTATCGAGAGAGTTTACTGTAAACATCGTGACGCTTTCCCACTCTACGTCATCGATCATCAACATATCGAGTTGATCAGTTGAATTGACGTTGATCAGGTATTGAGCAATAATAAATAAGAATTCATCACCGGTCGCAATTAGCGCTGATCAGGATAATGTACCTCTAAAAAGACTGGCTTAATTACGGTTTGAGACACCCTGGTTGTCCCGTTAAACTGAAAACACCTAATGAATTCCATCTCCCAATTGTTAAATAATGAATTACTGCATCCTCACCGCCTACTTTCTGTTTCAATAACTACATCCTCCACAACGACAATAATCACCGATCCATTCTTTTCTCCTACAATCAATCTACAGAGTAACACACTAGTCCATTCTAGGTTTCACCCGTACTACATCAGTTGTCCAAATACATTCTATTATACAACGAACGTAGCCACTGCTCCTTCAATCCCTCCCATCTCAGCTGACCATCGTTGCACTTCTCCCGTTGCGTTTCGCTTCTCCTTCCCCATGTGTACCTCCGGATTTGTTCCCGTTCTCTTCCTTTCCCATTATCTCTCAATCCCTCTAACCATCTAGATAGTACTCCGATCGGAGAGAGTCCTTCTGGAGCCGCTCCCTAAGCCGTTTCCTCCTCCTCCGGATTATAGGCACTCCAGGAATGGTTAAGCGAGAGAGCGTGCGGAATGGAGAGAGTCCGACCACCGCGCTCCCCTTTTTTCTGTCTTCTCCTTCCTCGCGCATATTTACCCATCGCATTACTATATTTACCCATATTTGGGACAGCAGTTTGTCTTGTTCTTGTACGATTAATCGAAATGATGCTGACAAGCCTCGATTAAACGCTACTCGCAGGGGAATCATTGTATAGGAAGTATTTTACAAGCCAACTATTGGTTTTGTGGACCCCTTTTTTGATTCAAATGATATCAATTGTACTGCGAGAGATGAATCGAGGTAGAGTCCCTCTAACCGTCGGCAATCGTGTTTGTTTGACGCCTCCAATCAAACATGATTTCACCTCAACCCCCATTCCTCTTCCCGCCGTTCCCTTTCCCACTCACAAACACCTATACGGTCAGCCCCGGAACACTACAAACACACCCAACTATACTTGACATTTCTGTAACTCTAATTCAACCCAGCAGACTTACGTTTCATCAACCAGCGACAAGCACACGAATAATTCTGCTACATTCTTTTCGTTTTGAATCAAAAATAGCTCTAACTATCCAAAGTTCCTAGTCTTTCAAACTCTAAAGGGTTCATGATCCCAAATTCCCTTCCTATCAAACAGATACCACGGCTGATCAACTGGGAATCCACTCGAGTTTCAAACTTCAAGCAGTTTTAAAGCAGTGAACAAACAGATCAGGGTAAAATGAAATTTTGTAATTTTAATAATAATGATAATTAAATAAATACTGACCGGAACGCCTTCGTAGCCCGCGGGCGGTACGTAGCGCACCTAAAATTTATTTTATTATATTTTTTAAACCCGATCAAATTTGGGTTTCACACGATGCTTAAGCCTATCGAGATTCGCAGTTATTTGATATTGAACGCATTTCCATCTGATAGACAGCTCATTTTCATTCCGTTCCGAAAATATCGATTTTCAATCAACCTCTCTTTTTAAAGTAGACTTCATAATAGTCAACTTACTAATCGACTGCCGCATTCTTACCCAAATCAATCAATAACCATGCAACTGCCGTACTCCAATTATCGATTTTCAATCTACCGTACCTTTCTGAGGTAGACGGCATACACGGCGTCGGGGTGCTTCTCATCTCCCCAGTACTTGGCCATTGCGAAGCCTCCGCTCGCTGACGCCATTCTTAATTGGCTTAATTAATTATAAATAGCATAATGAAAAATAAAAACAAATCGCGACGAAACGCTAGCTATCTAAACAACCCGTACTTTGCGTGTTTCATACGAATTATAAGGGGTTCAAGAGACAGAATCTTTTAATTTTTGTAATATTTCCGCAGCTAGAATACATGGAGAAAATAGATACGTGGAGTAGGAGGAAGAGCAATAGTAATAAGTGAGCGATCGAGAGCGAACACCACACGCACAATAGCAAAGAGAGACTTTCAATCAGAGCTAACAACTGGGCCTCAAAACAAGTCCCGTGGTGATTAGTAATTAACGGAAAGAGGTGGAACTGCTGGCAGACTCGTCACACACATAATATACTACGGATGGTGGGTGGAAGTTTGTCCGGTGATCACAAAAGAGAAAATCAAGGATCGATTACCGACCAATCTAGTGGAGCATAGAAATATTAAGAAAAAAAACTGAAAGTACTAGTGGACAATGATAATGGAGATGTTTAGCTACGTTATAAGAACTTTATGAGAAAGGAATCCAATACACTTTCCGTAGCGATTAACTCAATAAGAACTCGCAATATTAACTGAAGAGGGGGGTAAAGAAGGAAAAATAGTAATACTGGAGAGAAAATGTACCCTGCTCAACGGGGCGGGAGGGGGTGGAAGTTTACCCGATGACTAGTATGTATCCCTCCTCCATCTATAGCACGGGCAAGAGAGGGGGACGAAAAGTGAACACACGGGCCATTACAACAGCACGCGCCGCGATAGAAAGAGTCCGGGTAGTAAAAAGGCACCACGAGAAAAGAGGAAGCAAGAGTTTTATCTAAATTGGAACGAAACTGGAGACGTGTAGGCAGGGTAAATAAGTGAACGGAAGGGAACAAAATGAAAGAGGTAAGAGACGAACAACAAATATTGAACAATAGCGCCGTTATTTCGATTGGAATCGACCAAAACAAATGCGTCTTGCACTAAAGCTACTAAGTGGGCGGTTTTAAACATAATTAGACAATGCAAAATAATGAAAACAAGGTAGAAACAGCGATCGATCGATGAGACGCGAGCGAAAGTGATTGGCCAGTTTGCGATTCGAAGTCCCGGGTTTTAGGAAGATCACGCACGCGTATTGGAAAGTGACTTTTATTTTTTTATTTTGATACAATTTTATTGAAAATATATTTAAATTATATGTCAGAAAATGATGTTCAAGGAAGAAAGCAAACGAGGGGCAAACGGTTTGCGGAAGCTAGATTGCGTGTGCTTGCCGTTTTTGTTCGACAATTAGCTGGTGGGCAAGGAAGAGAGCAAATAATTCCAAATGAGCGCAAAGAAAGAAAGGACGAGCAAATGAGGACGAAGGCGAAGAGAAGAATGACACTTTAGTAGGTTCGATCTATACTAGATACCGTACTCTCACGGTATTACTGTAGTCTTTGGGTTGAGATAATCTCCATCTATTTTTTGGAAGTGGTTTAATATTTTTGTTTCAGCAAAAATTGTAAAATTCAGTTGAAAATGGCTGTGAAAAGAGAAAGAATGAACTAAGAGCGAAGAAAGCGGTAGCGGCAAACTAATAAATCAATATGATTTCTAGATCTCACCCAATCGATACGACCTAGTCAGTAATGAGCAGTTCGCAATGCAGAGATGATCGAGAAAGAGAGGGAGAAACGACAGGAATGTGGTCAAGAACGAATGATTGAAAGCGCGAGCAACGGCCTCTCTTCATTTCTCATACTCTCTGATACTCTCTGAACGTTTAGAGATAACGTAAATCGAAGAGAGTCAAATGATAGAAATGAATGAGCGAACTAACAGTATTGTACAGTGATTGAAGAAATATCGAAGGAGTGAAAGAGGAGCAGTCTAATCTTCTTGCTTTTTGTATTCCACATGCTCGCCGATACGATAGACAATGAATTCGTTTTAAAGATGAATCTAACCAGTCTCATATTTTACTTCAATCTAACTATGAACTGTACAGCTGATCATAAATCACTACAAATCGTATATGAAGTCGATAATCGACAGCGTCTAGTAGTGCACTGATAACGCTTTTAATCGAATTATGCTTATCAGAGACTGAAAAACGACCATGGTCGCTCAAATTATAGCAGTGCACCTCTCGATAGTGAATCGGATGCAAGCAAGTGATGCCACAAGGGAGGGAGGGGTGGGGGAGTGGTCAATATTACGAGAATCGAGCAGTATTGTGAAGAGAGTTTCACAGAATCTCATGAGGAAGTAGAATTCGGCAAATTTGATTTCACTATCGCTACTAGCTCAAATCAAATTTCGGAAAGAGCACTTCTCGAGCAAAATATAACATTCAATGAACTAAAACTCCGTAATTCAAAAATACCTTCGCACATTGGCTTGAGCAACATTGGTAACCAAAGCGATATTGGGGAGATAGAGTAACAAAATGAAGAATTTACAAATTCCCCCGAGTAAAATTGTGGTGTTAAATGCGCAAACATGGCGAAACGTCCACTAGAAAAACGAAGTGATGACATGCGCAAAGATGGAGAGAGGGGAGGGGAGTGTTGAGTGAAGAAAACGGATCTCCCTTCCCTCAGGGGGTAGGATGAGTGGAGGAGTGCGTCTCTCTCATTTCACCATGCTCTCTCGCTCCTCTCTAACTCACGAGAGATCAGAGGAAACGACGAGTGCGCACGGTAAATCCAGTGACGACGATGCTCCGTTCACCCGTCTAACACTAGAGGGGAAGAGTGCGGGAAGAGAGGGGTGAAGAGGGGAGAGAGAGAGAGAGAGTTTGAATGACGGGAATAAGGTCACCTATGATCGATCCGTGTCTCTCCTAAGAGCAGAAAGAGACAGGCAGAGCGAGACTCTCCTCATTTCCCGTGATCTCTCGTCAATCAGAGTAGTGATCAGACGAAATGGGAAGAGATGGGAGGAGTAAACTCTCTCCAGTTTACGTTATCTCTAGTCGATCAGAAAGTGCGAGATAGCATCTGATCATGGGAGAGTCAACACTTTCCCTGGAAGCTTCAGAACCTACTTGAGAGACGAGAGCGCACGCGAAAAAGAGAGACTGGAAAAAGAGGCGAAGGAAACTGTCAAGAGTTCTTGAGAAGAAGAACGGTTTGAACTGGATAGAGAAAGTATCTCTGGTGGAAGGAAGAATGGAGTCGATGGGCCATCACATAGGGAAAATGGCCGTGAAAAAGGCCGCGTCGATTGCTGGGATTATGCAAATGTTTGGGGAGGTAACATTGCGGAATGGCCGATTGAATGACAATTCGTGAAATATGCTGGATGGAACAACAGAACAAGGCACCCTAGAAAGAACGAGGATTTCTTCATTTGCCCGAAGCAGAAATGAACACTTGGCAGAAAATGAGATACGTTTCAAGCAATGCTCGAAAGGAGATGAGAAACAGCGAATCTAGTGGATCTTTCATTTCACAAACTCTCTCCATTGACTTGTGACAAATCAAAAATATGAGACGATTTGCGAACTTTTTCGACCCATTGGTGAACGTGCTAAACGTCGACTCAATCGTCTTGCGGTGGATGAGATAGAACAGCGAAGATTACGCGTGGGCCGAGCGAACAGGTTGATACAGTAACTGGTATATCTGACGATCGCTAACTGTAGCAATTGATCATAAGGATACGGTAAGAGATCGATCAATGTACGATCAATTCCCTTGCAACTAATTGCAATTCGCAACCTAATCGATACTAATTCGCGTTAATCAGCTGATTGTCTTCACTTTAGGCTCACTAATTGATCAAACACTAATAGTTCCACAATTGATAGGAACCTTGTAAATAAGAGATTAATTAGGAGGGATCTGTATTCTACAGCCCTATACATGCGAAATATGAAGAATTCGATCATAATAATCAGTCCTACTATTTCACCGGTCAGAGTGAGGAGCGAGTGCGAAGACCGAAGAGTCGAATAACATCCCTAATTATAATCAGTGCACAACTGCGGGGTAGTTCGGCATGGGGGTGAAAGGGAAAAGGGGGAAGAGAGAGAGAGGGGAAGCTTCTTCCCATTTCCAAATTCGTGCGCGACTAACCGGTCTTCGCCCCCTTCCTCTCCCCTCCTCGTCTCCTCCTTCCACTTACTCTCTCGGTGATCATACGAAGCGAGAGAGCAGGGCAAATAGAGAGAGTGGGCCGAGTACCGGAATAGGAAGAGGGAACGACGTAAGAGAAAGGGCAGGGGCGATCCGATCAAACCGTCTGCCCCCCTTCCGCATTCTAAACAACGGCTCCGCGGACTAAACCCCGGCTTTGTCTTAGGAACAACGGCGTTTGCAGGGCAGATCGCACTTTTTGCCACGTAAAAACCTAGCATGATGACAATGCAAAAAGCTTGGAAGATCAGATAGGTGAACTCGCTAGGGGTAAAATGCGTACTGGCTTTTCTGTGTTTTTAGACCCATCCTTTTTTCGCATCTCATCTTATCGATATCTTCACCTATCCATCTACATTCAGAGCAGTTGTGTTACCTGAGCCAAAAAGTGAGAAGTCCGCGTACTGTGGTCTCACAAGCCTCGGGGGACATGCGCTTGTATAGTGCTTATGATGAGTGCACTCTATGCATTACTCTCTCGATTCTCTGACACGCTTGAGCACGCAAAAATGATGTGGATTCCTCTTCATTCTTTCGTAATAGTAAATAAGTGCAATAAAAGTCGGAGAAGTGGCATAACAGACAGAATAATAGGCAGAATCACCAATGATCATCGAGAGCTCGTCTTCCTCAATCTCTCTTTTTTTGATTCCAAAGAGCAAATGTAGTTCCCAGCTGAACACAAGGGGCTCGAATCGTCATAATACTTGCATTGTTTAATTCGGAATGAGTAACCAAGCGCCCTATTCATTAACAATCATGAATCAGAAAAACGTGCAAAATCAAGGCAAGCCATTCTTCAATTACGATTGCTATTCTCAGTTGAGCAAGAGAGGGCGCGGCACGGAACAAACCGGTGTAAACGCAGTTTCCTCCGCATACTCCCCCCCCCCTCGAGCTAAGAGTCTCATAGTATATACGAAATAAGCTATGGCGCAATCCTTATCTATACTAATAATGTAGCTGCAAGTTCGGTATTGCCGATGGCTGTCGGTAATAAGCGAAAGAAGCGAGAATCTGGTGAAGATCGATAGAACTACAGTGCGAGGGTCGCTCAATGAATGAATATTATGCAAAATAAAGTGACGGGCTGTGCTCGAATCATAGTCTTCATTGTTCCGGAGTTGTTCGAACACACAGTCCGACTACGAACACAAAAAACACACTTTTTTCCGGAAAACAGAGATTTCTGAGAAGAATATCGGATACATTTGCAAAATCCGAGCGAATCACAACAATAACAATCGATTCAAAGCTACTGATTATCGATCGTAGAACGCAATCTTCGATAAGAGAAAGAGAGAGAAAATTAGCGTCAACAAGCCTACTAAACGGGGTATCAGCCAAGAATCGTCCATACTACAGTGATAAGAGTCGTGATCAGCATCTAGAGAAAATTTGCATGTGAATGTTGCAGATGAGTCGGGAAGGAACTGATGAGGATGATTACAATCTCGGATAATGAACAAGCACATTCGCAAAATTGTCATGACATCATGATATGGGCTCATAGGAAGGCAATGGATGTGGATCTGGATCATCATATGAAGTAAATAAAGGAGTCATAGGCAATCGTAGGCTGCTAAACTTTCCATTAATCCACGATACGTTCCACTATCACTGTGATAAGAGAAGGGCTCTACAGGAAGTTTGCGAGTGCATGGACACTCCTCTCTTTATCGTTCTCTTCCCTCTTCAACCCAAGCGATCACTCACTTGCTAGATGGGGGAAATATGATGAATGATGGATAGAGCCACTCTCTTCAGTCCAGACGGTCTCTAGCCAGTCAGACAGATCTATTGAGTATGTCAAATGGAGCGAGCGTATTCTCTAAGGAGAGATGTATATTTTTATATATTTTTTTAAATTTTTTTATATATTTTCATACTTATATATTTATATATACTTATATATTTTTTATATATATTAGTATTGTGGGCTGGATGAAGAATCACCTTCTTCATTCTCATACTTACCGAATCATCTTACCGATTAGAATGAAGAGACAGCTTGCGGAATGAAGAGATATCTTCTTCACTTCGATGCCATGAGACCCAATGAATCTCACTCACTCACTCTAACCACTGCGGTCTGTCAGGCACTAACGATACACGTTCGATGATAATTTTCCCATATTTTTCAACAACAAAAAAAGTTAATTTAGGAGTTATTTCGTTCTTATGCATGCCTACTCCGGAGCTACTTTTGTGCAGACTCCACCAGGTATATTCTCTCCTGATAAGGATCAAGAATGGGAATATTTTTTTGAATTGCTCCCGCCGGCGCGAAAAATTCAAAGTAGATGTCTGTCGCGATCGACAGTATGACGTTTAAAAAACGAATATTTTTGTCCGGTAATGTGAATTGAACAATCGGGTTGTTATAGCGCTGAAGTGTTTCAAAACGCTCGCGTTGCAGGCGCGTCGCGTTTTCTCTCGAGTACTATTGATCGCGCTGAGACCCTTCGCCCAAGTATCATTTTCGCGCATCGTCAGAACACTCGTGCGTCTCGGTCGCGTCGCGTTTTCGTTGGGTGGTTGAGTATTGATCGTGTCGAGACCGAGCCTCTTCGCCTGAGTATCATGCTCTTTCAACGTCAAATTCGCTGCTTGGCTGTATCACAAAACCTGACAAGCAGCCATCATATCGATTCCGATTATCCTATTCTTCCTTTTTTGCAAATGCAAATATTTATTTTTTTAGTATTAGGCTGCATATTTTCCGCAGCCGGCTCGATATTTGATTTTTCTTCGTCATGAGAAGTCGAACGATGTCCATATCGGCGCTGTTTGCGTAATAACAATAACTTTCTGACTTTACGAACGGAACTTACTCACTTTCCTTCTTTTCATTGCATTCACGTTCTGGGGAGTATGGGTCTCTTCATTTCTCTCTTGTACTCTGCCTGGTCGACGATAGATCATGTGGAATGAAGAGACCATTGCCTCGCGCTCGTCCTCCCTTTTTCACTATTGAAAAGGCGTGAGAGAAGGAGGATGGTTCAACAGTTTTTCTCCCGCAATTTCTCTCGCTTAGATTTGTTCCTACACTCTCTCAATTTCCTTTAGCCATACGCTTCTCTGTTCGATGACAGATCATTATGAAACGATAGGTTCAAACGACTTCTTTGATATCATGCGAAGGGATGTGGACTACAAAGAGATGGAGGTCTCTTCCTTGATATCCTCTCATTTGTCATGTATGCCATTTCGTTAGCCGCCTAGTCCAATGCATTTTATGCCCGTCTGCGATCTATTCACAATCTCTCGCACTCACTGACAGACGAGGGAATAGATAGAGGTCTTCTTTTTCTTTTCTTCCCTTGCTCCTCTCTGACTTTGAACCTTGTTTATACGTTTCCATTTCGTGATAGTCCTATGTTCAATTTGCGCCCCATTCCTTCTGATTTGAAGATCTGATGTGTCATAGGAACTAGTGACTCGAGATTCCGTAGTCTGGCCAGAAAAGGAGAGTTAGAGAGCAGGCGCCCAACCAAAGGATTAATCCCCCATGGGTTAGGAGCGAGACAAATACCGGAAGAGTGAGTATGTTATTGGCGGTTGCGAATCCTCCAGGAGAGGGCTTGAGCGAGTGGTAGTATCTTACCCGATTCATCTAGCTCTGACTCCAAGACTAGGAGGTAGAGCGAGGGGAGGACACTCTCTCATTGGTCAGAGTATTATCTATATTTTGAAATGCAGATGACAGGTAAAGTTAGTGAAGAATACGGAAGAAATCTCTCTTCAAATCACGTGATGTCTCGATCCGTAAAGAGATAGAGAGAGAGAGAGAGAGAGATTAATTGTCGCTCTCTGTTCCATTTAGTTTAACAGGAAAATTCTAGTGGATTCAGAGTGTACGCGGCGGATAATCCCGTTATTCTGAATCATCACTGACTCGGGAGCACATTTTCAACGAGATTAAATCTTATTTCTTCCTAACAATCGAAACTTTTCTCTGTCGCTCGCGCGTATGGAGGATGCAAACGTAGCTCTGTGTCATGATTCGCCCTTTGCCCCATTCTTCTCTTTCTTGCACCACACTCTGGTATTAGCTATTTACTAATTCCCTCCTTGAATTGGCAATGAATTGTGACTGGAATAACAATGTTCACCCGCTGGATGCATATGGCTTGATTGATTGCAATTCGCTCCCCTTAAAGGAGGAGTAACATGAATATTTTGGTGACTATTCTTTCAACGTCACGTTGTAGCAATCCATAACCATATTAGAATTCCGGAACTCCCGTGTTTCCACGACATTAATGAACCGAGTTATTGCGAGTTGGCATAGTGCCAGTATTCCCCTGAGTCCAGGCAAAGGCGGGGGTTTTGAATAGCGGTTTGATGGGAAGAGAGTTCGCCGTGATCTACCCCTGTCTCCCCCTAGCCTCTTCCCATCGATCGCACTCATCCCTCTCTCAATCGAGGGACGGGAGATGGGAATAGGGACTTTGGCAAGGAGCCAGCAGATAACTACTGTAATTGCAAGTCCCGGGATTTCGTTGCGGGAGTCCCTGACATTCATTCCTGTTACTCCTCCTTTAAAACCCTGTGAGCCTCAATGAGGGTGTAATTCCCCTCCCGCAGTGTGAGCTTCGTTCCTCACAGACTTTAACTGTTTCCTTTCACATCCATCTGCTCTTCAACCTTCTTCACCTTTTCCTACCAGACACGCTAACTGTTTCTTTGTGCCATATGTGGGCCTCTTTCTTCCGCACTTTCTCTAAACATTCAAAGGTCTTTCTTTCTTCTTCATCTTTCCCCTTGTTTATCTCTACCATCGATGGATGCCTCGCGAAAAGCTTCATAGCTCTTTACCATTCTGTAGCAGGGATTTCTATTTTTATGACGATAAAACATCAGCGGTTCTCCTAGCGAGTGTCAAGCTCTCTTGCTCACCCATTTCGTTCCCAGGCTGACGAGAACTTTCCACTCTTTTTCGCAATTCGCACCGAGTCGTACCCAATTTTTAGTTTCCGCTCTTGCTTCCGTGTTGTTGTTGTCTCGCCTGCTTTGAAAATGCAGTGCTTTTGTATGTCAGATCGCTAGGTCTCACTATCAAGGATTCCTGCAATAAGGCTAGGCGCAGTATTGGCGCACGTACATACGAGAACCTTCCAGTATATTTCACAATTCGCACCGAATTGTACCCGTTTCGCGCAGGCCTATATCATATATGCATAGGCTATATGCTCCGCCCCTTCTAATAGCTTATGGTACCAATGCATTCTTCTTGTAATTTTCTCGCGATATAGTATTGAAACGAAACTTTTAAAACAATATATATTTCCCAGGGTTCAGATATGGAAGCGATTTCCCAGAAGCTTCAAGAAATTAGAAGAAATGTGAGTACCACTATTTCATTTCCTTTTTCCCTCAATAGTCGATTACCGTCCCATGACAACGGCAACAGGCAACAGATATCCAAACCACTACAGTAGCTATATTTATTAACCATTTCTACATTATTCATTTCTTTAATTTAATTTTGTTTGTTTTTTCAAAAGTCATAATATATTTTTACAGTCTCTCAAGCTTCCCTGGTCAGCACTTGCTCGCAAGCTCTATCAATCCACAATTGATGGGATCATCGCTGTTATCGCGAATGATGATCAGGAGGTAGGAATCTAAAGATGTGGTTGTTTAATTTTAATACGCCAGCAGGGACTTTTTCCGATGACTAAACAATAGGTTTTAGAGTGTCAAGAAGGGAAGATGGGGCAAAAGTTAAAAATGTATATTTTCTAGAAGCTGAGACAAGCAAGCAGACGTCTCAAATTTGAATTTACGGAATTATCATGGCAAAGGTCGGTGACTTTTTCGATACTTATTTTCGCAGACCAAGTGAATGAAGAAATGCTCTTGCAGCCAAAACGCTTCATATGAAAACTGCGCGTACGGTATTTCTGTATCTGTGCTGATGGTCTTGGAGTGGTTAGTTGGCAAAAATGAGAATATCGACGCAGCGAAAGTAAGTTGATAAATCATCTCTTCTCTTCACAAATATCTTCAGGAATCGTTGGGCAAAATGGAAGATTGTATGATGAACGTGAGTTTATTTTTTAACAAATATCTAATGCACGTAAAGAGCTGGTATATCACTAACTGATGTAATAGTAGTCTAATGATCTATGATACTAATGACTTATTTCAGGCCTTTGAACTGTCCGGCATAGAACCAGCAGGATCCCTCTTTCAAGCAGCCATCGATGGCCTCATTACAATAATCAGGAGTGATGCCAAAGCAGAGGTTAGATAGTGGTGAATATCCGTACAATAAAATGAAAAGGAAAGGTGAAACCAATCTGAAAAGGATACAACATCAATAGATACAATATCTTAGGCACTGAGAAAAGACAGTCGACGGCTCGAGTTCGAGCTCTCGGAGTATGATGCGAGAGCCGAGCATGAAAGGGAAACGAGGTTGGTGGATGACAGAAAATCAGACTTGGGAGAATATTCCTGGATTTTTTCTGTTCTTTTTTTTTGCCCAGCCGTTAGTATCCCCTCCCTTTAATTTATATTTCATATCTTTGTTGCATGGTCCGAAAAAAATAGTTCATTATTCACTACTCTTGCAGCGACCTATCTCGGAAAGTGGTATCCGACGAGTGCATTGCGATTAAATATTTGATTGATTATCTGGCCGATCAAGAATGCCGAGTTGAGGAGAGAGTGGGAGAGGTAGGTATTTTGTGCGCTCTTCTGCTATTCATATCGGGCTATTTTTCGTATATTGAATTTCCAACTCTACCTATATTTCAGAAAGTTCCCGTGATGGATAGTGACGATTTGGACATGGTCGACGTCTCGGATATGGAGAGCAACGAGGGAATCGTCACTCATGTCGTAACGACTCGCGAGGTAAGTGTATTCACTTAAAGGAGGCGTATCATGAACTGTTGAAATTCAAACATAACGACTCTTACAACGACATGCCGAGTTTTGCAAGATTCAAACATAACGACTCTTACAACGACATGCCGAGTTTTGCAAGATTCTGAAAAATTGCCAAGAAACTTTTGGAAAATTTCCAAGGAGTAGATCAGATTTTGTCGATGGGAAGAGCCTACGGAAACAAACAAAAATCCCTCCATTGCCAATCAATAGTGTGCGAGACAACGATGACCTTTCCATCTATCTTCTTGATCTACCTTCCCTTCTAGGGACGGCGACGATGTTTACAGATGATCAAAACAATTCACAAGTTTATGCGCAAACGGAAGCTTACCCTACCCCATTTCATGTTTTCAATTTAGTTTTTCAAAAATAATATCAAAATAAAGAGAAAAACAGCAAAATAAGGAGGCACGAAACCCGACGATTTGAGTTCAAGCGGAGCGCATCGCCTGTCAACCTTTTTATCAAACTATCGCAAACTGAAGATGCTCAAAAATTCATAACCATTATTAATCATCATATTTATGAGCTGTCATTATTATTCGCCGTCTGCCCGATATCAAAAGTGTCTCCAGGAATGGAGATTAGTGGAGAAAAAGAGGCTTGGATTACATAAAAGTGCGGAGCTTCACTGGATTACGGTAGCTCGACATTTGAAGCTCAATTACTACAAATCCGCGAATCGTATATTTTTTGTTTTTGCATATGTGATGTAAAACGACATTTTAAATAATATATGAAAAAATCACGAATATACGATACGCGGATTTCGAGAAAATCGCTGAAACGTATTTTTATAACTGAAAAAATGCCAACTTTGACTGCATCAAAAGCGCTTATTTTTTGCATTGAACTATTTTTTACTGGGATATCCATTTTCTGTATCTCATAATCTATAGTTTCTGAGAAAATCAAGTCGCAATTCGAATTTTTGAAAACACAGTATTATTTAATGGCTCTGTGTCGGCTTCCGCATGCATTACAATCTATATTATCTTGCTTCATGTTTGCTCAGTATGCTTACTTATTAATCTAAGGAAATAAAAAAAATGAATTTTGCGTAGAAATATATTAAAAATAATAATTTAGAAAGCGAAACATTTGAATGAAAGATTACGGTAGATTGAAAAGAAAAACGTCGGAGGGTGTAGTCCAATAATCCGTACTCAAAAATTCACGCCGCCGTCCCTATTCCCTTCCTCCCCATTAGCGCTCCATAAAATATTTGAATTCTTCGCGGGCTTTTCCCTGTTTTTTCCTGATACTTTGACCGCGGATATCTCGGTCCAGAGTGGATGCACTACTTTCAAAGTTTGGCTTTCTAACATCGTTATGGATTCCAATCGGATAATGATCTCAACAACATGAACTAATTTTTCATGATACGCCTCCTTTAACAAAATAGGAAAATGGTAGGGAAGAGCCGATGTTAAATTACTCTTTACAGCCCAAGCCGCCGTTGATTGTGCTTCCAGGCTCCTCGGATATAGTCGACCTCAATGGTGGCAAAATCACACAGGTCAGAATATCACCACGTGCTCTCTTGACGAAAACTTCATCAGAAGCGAGCCTCCGATGCGAGTGAAAGGGAGGCCGGCGGATCGTCCAAGAGACTCAAGCTTCCTGCAGAAATCTCAGTCGCAGCAGATATCGAAGGCTCACCGTCTGGAAGCCTATATATATATGGAACACTACAAGCTCCAGTTTCGACAACGCCTGTGACTCCCCGTGATCCAGTCCCATGTGCTCCAGTAACCACTGCTCCGGAAGTCGCCTCGCCATCTGTTGCCTCCTCTCATGTGACCCCTTCGCCTGCGTCTGTTACAACTCCAACTCCATCGCCGACTTCAACGCTCTCTAATACATTCCCTGACTCGCTCGTCTCTCCAGTTTCCACTGTTGAGACTGATGAGACTTCCGCCGCTGTATCTACATGTTCCATCCCAGACAGGGAAGCTCCTGCCCCTTCAATCCCCATCCTTCGTCTCTCGCTCGCCGGACAGCCCCCGAGCATCTCGGTTGCTGCAGCAGCTGCGGCAGTGAAATCTGCAATAGTAGTGAACGAATCTGCAGCAGCAATGAACAAATCTACTGCAGCCGCACCCTCCCATCTACCCGCGCCAATCACCATGACTCCGGTGAGCTATCCTCGATCTCGAAGACAGAACTTGTACATTTGCAGAAGCGGCCACAGATGAACAAGACGCCGCAGCAAACGCCGTCGCCGCAGAAGCAGCCACGCATAGACTCCGTCTTTGTGTCCGTGAGCAGACCAAGAGCCGTCAGACTACGGATCCGCGAGTTTGAGAAGGTAAGCGGAGCGGTACCATGGATGGAAATTGCCCATAGACCAATGATCAAAGTCATTTGCAGCTCTACACTCCGGATATCAAGTCGGGCAAGAGGGAACTGCCGAATACACTCATAGATAAGGCCAATGAGTTAGTTTCTACTTCACTCCTTACACACACTTATTTCTCGTAAAATCGGCGTTTTTTTTCAGCATACAGAAACTCGCTCGCAAACTAAAAATGAATCAGTCGGAAATTCAAACTATCACTGCCGAGCTGGCTAAGATGTGCGGCTACACCGTTCCTATGCTACAACTTAGAATTGAAAAGGTGATGCATTTATTAACGTGTCTCCGATCGTTGATCGAAGATCATTTCTCACTTCTCATTCTATTCCTAGATTGATAATCATCTCTTCTTTTATCTATCTCTGTTCACTCTTCTATCTCGTATCGCCCCCGTAGATTGTCTCGTATATAAACCCTGCCTGCTTCCACCGATAAATCTTAGTAATCCCACTGAACCAACCGAGTCTGCTACAAGTGGTGCATCGAATGGATGAGGCTCCGGCACGCTGCCGGAGCCGAACCCGAGTCTTCCCCTACTCACCCTCTCCTGTAGTCGTCCATACCCCCCCCCCCCATTCGTCTCGGCTGTTCCCCTACCGTAGTGGCTGCATTGACCCATTTTCCTTCTGCTCTGGTCCCTGGCTCCGGCCAGTCCCCTCTTCTCCTCTACCGTGGCCTAGTAGTGCTACGAAGTTCCCCTTCTTCCATGGCTCCAGTCGTCTTCGCCTCCCTTCGGCCTGACTCGTGTACTCCAAGTGGCTCCGCGTACTCTTTCGCGGCTTGGAGGGTCGACGTGTGTTTCGACCTCATAATCGAGGGACACACGGCGAGTCACTAACTCCGTTGAGGACATCCGCACGACCCCGCCATCCCCTTCTTCCTTCCTTTTCTCTACAAATGCAGCCTCTCACGCCCTTCTGCGCGCTTTCGTCCAACGACACCATCGAGAGCCCGTATGGGACAGTCAACGATGTATATCATTATCGCATTTCCTGCATCCCCCTCTATCTCTCTTTTCCCCGTAGAGTGTCTCCGATCGTTGATCGAAGATCATTTCTCACTTCTCATTCTATTCCTAGATTGATAATCATCTCTTCTTTTATCTATCTCTGTTCACTCTTCTATCTCGTATCGCCCCCGTAGATTGTCTCGTATATAAACCCTGCCTGCTTCCACCGATAAATCTTAGTAATCCCACTGAACCAACCGAGTCTGCGACATAACGAAAGGAATGCAATCTTTTTGGAACAAACTAAAACACTCCAAAAAGTATCAACAAGCCTTTTGCAGGAATGTGCCTGCTCCTCCGGAGTATCGGAGCCCACTTCAGCCGCACAGGCCGCGGCTGCATCTCAATTTCTGTCGACGCCACCTCCAGCGCAGCGACAGCAGCAATCAGCAGCTCAGACCTCACCGCCTCTCAATATTCAGAAGACCGCAGACCGAACTCCAGCAACCTCACAGCCGGCCGCTGATGTGGTTAGTGTTTTTTCAAGAACCATAATTGATCGTTGCATTCAGCCGCTCGTAGCAGCTACAGCAGCTGCACCACGTACACCACTATCGAGCTCAACGACTCCTTCGACAGCTGCTGCACCGGCGCCAGTTCCTACTGCTCCTATTACTGCCCCCGCCACTGCATCACCCTGGAAGGAGGCGAAGCAAAGCTTTCGACGCTACTTCGTCAGCGACCAGGGGGACATCCTCATCAAGGTGCTCGAGCTTCCCGGAATTCGAGATCGTGAGTGTTCTCGTGCCGTTTGCATACACCGTGTGCATATTAAACCACTACTGCATACTACTAATAAGGCTACTAACCTATGCAATTCAGCCATTGCGAGTTACAAGCGGACTCTAACAAAAAAGTGGTTTCTTCTTGGAGACGCAGCCTTTATGTGCATCGATTTTAAGGACAGCGGTCCAATGGCGTATGTAATTTCCACCTCAATTTTGAGTCTCTTCCAATTGCCAAGGAATGTGCACACATTCAAAAGCAATTCAGCTACGCCTACGAAGTTCTCGTCGAGCTCGGCAAATGTGTATTAAACGATAAGCCACTCCACTTTCTTGCGTATCTTGACTACGTCGTGCAGCTCTTCTTCGGAGAGAATGGCAGAATCGAGTGAGCCACATAATTTGAAATAGTAAAATTTAAAAAAAAAAACTTGGGCTATGGTGTTAGAAGAATCCCATGTTGTATTTTCCCAAATTTTTCATTCTTCTAGCCGCCTCGTTCGGCACTTCGCTCACACCGAGAAGTACAAAGAATCGATGGAACGCATTCGGAATCTTCCAGAGTATCTCACCCTTTGTCAGAAGATAACGCAGAGGTTAGTCCAAGAAGAATTCAATCAACAAAGTCGTTTTATTAATTTTGTAGAGAGGAGCAGCTGAGAGAAAGGGCGCGGAGCATTCTGATGGCTAGAGCGCAACTATCGAACAAAGTGGTGAGCATACTCATTTTCGGGAGACTTATTATAGGCTGCCATTATTTCAGACTCCGCCGCCCGAAGTATCTGAGCATCAGCCCGCGAGCAGACATGCTGACCAAGCCCACGATACGGAGTCCGCAGCTCGATGCACTAATGTATCTAACAAATGTCTTCGTCGATCAAGTCTTAACTTGTTCTTGTTTCAGAAGGATGTCGTTGACCACGAAGAGACTGTACCTGCTGAGAGCTGTGATCGAAATGAGAACAGAAGGTTCGACGCTAAGTCGGATGTTGACCTTCGTAAACAATATATTTACAATATATTTCAGTGAAGATCCATCGGCATGGTCCAATGCGTTCAAATGCTCCCGTTGCGGACAGGCCTTCATCAGCATGATTCGGTTCCAGGTGCACCTCGTTCCACATTGCAAAAGAATATGAAGTTGTGTCATGATGAGATTGCCTGAGTATCTTAGTGAAACATATATTTTCAGAAACACCTTGAGAAAAAGCATGCGACCCGTGTCGATGATGGTGAACCTGATTACACTGGTGAGATTCCGCACGATTGAGAATTTTCCGCAAGTTCTTCACAAAGTCCACCAAATTCATGAAATTTGTTCTATGGCGAAAGTTCTGGATCAGAAAAAATTTATCCTTTTCATTGTCGAACGAGACCAATCAGTCAGTAAGATATTGCCGACGATTAAAGGGGGAGGGGCACGAATATTTTCGCACATAAACTGAGCCTGTGGAGTGATAGGGATCCTGTACCCGATCACAGATCACTTTATCCCAAGTGCTAGAAATGCCTCTGAACCTCGCTACGGATTTTTGAAGTGACATTGATTGTGCAGGCACAATTTAGGGTACTGTACTTTCGAATTGATTTCATTGGATTTTCTGGCGAAAATAGCAGCAATAGTGAAAATGCACTGGGCGGGAGTCGAAACAGCGGGTGCTGTATAGACAGGCAAAAGCGTAAACCACTTGGCTACGGGCCATGATGTGAGCTATGCCTAGTTGGCTATGTTAGGGAGAGGACCGAGTCAACTTGAGTGCTGATTACCGTATGTTACAGCTGGGGTGCAGGCATGTCGTGGTGGGACCCACCAATTTTGATTCGTGCCCCTCCCCCTTTAAATTGGGATTTCTGCGATCATTATCAGCTCAACATCTTTTTTCAGTATGCCGGGTCAAGCGGCGCCACAAATGTGGGATCTGTGGCAGGGCGTACCTTTCTAGCCAACACCTTTTCATTCACAAACGATGTCACACTGGTGAGAATCATGGTTGGGACTGTGTACCTTATTCATGAACCTTGAACCATATTCCTGAAGCCTTTCAACTGTTTGATTGCAGAATTTATGAGAAATTATAATATTCCAGGCGACTACCCGAAGAAATGCTTCTCATGCAAAACGGGATACAACACTGGAAAAGAATTGGAGAGACACTTGAGGCACCATAAAATGGGCACTATCAGGCGTAAGTGTGGTTCTAATAAACGGTCGGAATTAGTTGTAGCAGGATGCGCGGGTCCTTGCGTAGTACGAGTAGTGGGAAATGTCCTATTACAGCTCGCGGTTCGCTGCTGTGCCCTCATTGGGGCTGCACTCTGCGGTTTAAGACGAGGAAGGTACTTAGGCAGCATAGGATGAAATGCAAACACGGAAGGGCGAGAGGTAAGAATCGGTTACGTGACTGTTTTCAAGTGATCATAAAAATATAATTTCTAGCAGATGACCAAAGAACTCCCCGTGCAGCAGCCTCGGATACTGTCACAATCCCTGCAGGTGAGCCAACATGTCCATTTCCCTCGCAAATGACGGTCAATCAAGTAAACGGTGGAAACTTTATAATGATTCAACCAGACGTCCCCGCTACTACATCCGCCCCTACCGCTCGACCTGCGATACCCACCAATTCAACACCGATTGTAACCAGAGTAGCAGTCGGGGTGGACACGTCAACGACGCCTGCAGCTCCGGTTAATCATGCACAGACTCCGATGGTTCCGACCTCTGCGGCTCCAGCCGCTGCAACGCTGACAACGGGTACGCATACGTGGATTAGGTTAAAAAAATGAACAGCGGAAGTAGTGAACATGCTGCTATGAAATATTAGACTCCACTGACAACCACGACCGCTGTTTATCTCCTCATACTGGAAAACGGATCGCTTCCACAGAATTTCATCTGAGAATATACCAAAAACAGATATAGGCAATTCTATTATTGATAGATCCGCATTCTCTAATGAACTATTCGAATTGATTTTACAGATAAAACTCTTTTTTCAAGATCGTCAGGCGCGCCCGTTCGAGTGCGAATGCGGCAAGAACTTCCGTACGAACATCCTTCTTTCCATTCACAAGAAGAGGCATAGCGGTGAGTACTCGTGCATCATCCTGTAGTTCGACTCCCTGCTGGTGTACATAAATAGATTATAATTTATGTTAACGGGAACTAGGGACCACCATCCATTTTTATAAATGTGCACGAGCGCCATGTACATTCATGCGAAGGGCAGGGAGAGGCCGCGGGTTCTGATTTCACAGGTGTTTAGTACACCATGTGAACTAACTTTGCTGAAAAAAATTAGCAAATTTTATCGATGCGCACGCTTTTTATGAGCAAAAGTATCTGAAAAATAACGTCACGAAATGTAAATAGATTGTTTGAATCGCTGTAATTTTAATCTTTGATCTCATATAAAAAACGTGCGCACCAATAGAATTGGCTAATTTTTGGATATGGTATGCTCCTAACCTTAGTCTATCACTGTAAAGTGTCAAAAATCGCGGCCATCGCCTTGATCTCATTCTAGAGCGCTTTGAAGTTTGTTGTCTCTCATTTTTGAAAAACAGATTTTGAATAAAATGAGATTATCTCGAAACCCGTTAACTTAAAGTTGGTCTTCCCTTCACAAAAAAATGATTCCATACATCAGTTTAATAAACTGAAATAGTTCAAGGGTCATGATTCTATGATTTGCATAATCGATGATGGTCCCTAAACGGGAACACATATTTCTGTGTGAATTTGAGAAATGAAGTTCCACAATTGCAGATCGAAATATCCAATAAGTCTTACTCTATCTATAGGCGACTACACGTATCGTTGCGATTACAATGAGTGCAACACGGGCTTCCACACACGTAATGAATTCGTGAAGCATCGGATCAACCACGAGAAAGGCACCGTCAGAGGCACTATCAGAGGTACATAGAATACGGCGTCAAGAGATTGTCATCTCTTGAACAATATTTCACCCCAAGAGAGCTTTAAGAAAAAAAACAAAGTTAACCGATAAAGCTCAATAAAGATATTATAGTCCGCTGTCCCAACTGCCGGTCGCGGTTCAGGACGCAGCGAGCGCTCGAAATCCACCAGAGCAAGGAGCACTCAGGTGAAATCGTATCCATGAATGCATTACAAGGGCAGGCTAGCCCTAAACTGTAGGTAAGTAAAGCAAGAAGGATATTCATTTCAGCTAGTATTTCATCTCAGCCGACCGCTAGAGTTGTCTCCGCCCCGTTCGCTCACACCGTCCCGCCTGCTGGTGAGCAAAGTGGCCTCTGTTCATCGCATTTATAGAGTAGCGGTAAAATGTGAAGAAAAATAAATAGAAAAAATGTATGTATGAAAATTAAAGTAATTGTACGCAGACCCTTCACAATCTGCACCCGCTCGCTCTGTCATCAACTCTTCAGCCGATCAGATTAAGGGAGATAGTTCGCGTCTTCGAGACACTGAGAACACCCCTCCGGAAAAGCTGACGGATGATGATCTCTTGTACATGTGAATATGTACCATCATTGAGCCATACCTACTTTTTCCCTTTCCGAAGGGAATTCACCAAATATTTTTCCCTCTTGCGTTCATAAATTATTGCCTCGATGTCGTGCGTTTGTTGTTTTTACTGATCAATAGTGTTTATTAACCAGAAGATTTCAAATAGATAAATGATCCAATGATCTAGTTTTGGTAAATGTTGCAAGCTAGATGGAAGAAAAGGAATGGCTGAGTTGTAGAGACCGCAGTATACTTGATCAATCGAATATTGAAATGACTATTTGAATGGCGCAAACAAATATCCTTTGTTATTCGAATATTTCCCCCCTCTCCTTCTTCACCGCACGGTATTCACCGCACCGCTCGAATATTTTCATTATTCGAATTCGAATTAATTTCATTATATAAAATAATTGGTTATTCGAATAATGAAATCATTCGAATAATGTGTCATTCCTCGTCATTCCAATAACGAATATATTCGATAGGCGGTCTCTATTGAGTATATATGTATTTGAAAAGTGGGATTTGTGGAGCAATCGTCTGACCCTCTCATTCACAATACTCTCTCGTAGATTAGAGAAACGAGAGATCATGGAAAGAGAGGAGAGGAGAGGTAGAGAGGAGAGAGGAGTTTGTAGAGAGGAGAGGCATGAACGTAGCGGGAAATAAAGATAATATCGGGCCGCTACCCTCTCCCTCCCTCGTAACGGCCCGCTACGTGACCTCTCTCTCTCTCGAAGCGGGCCGTATAGCCCGGATTGCCAACCCTACTACAGATTCAAAGGTAGGGGCTAATATCTTTTTATGCTCATTCGAATGCGCTGTCGCATGCTAGATCAGAGATCAGAGATCAAAGATCAAAGACCAAAATGTTTTGGATAAAAAATAAACCCAAACCGCTGAAGAACATCAGTGCCGTAGAGCCATGATTAGAATCAATGACAGGGCCGAATAAACCCAAACAGTTGAAGAACATCACTGCCGTAGAGCCATGATTAGAATCAATGACAGGGCCGAATAAACCCAAACAGTTGAAGAACATCACTGCCGTAGAGCCATGATTAGAATCAATGACAGGGCCGAATAAACCCAAACCGTTGAAGAACATCAGTGCCGTAGAGCCATGATTAGAATCAATGACAGGGCCGAATAAACCCAAACCGCTGAAGAACATCAGTGCCGTAGAGCCATGATTAGAATCAATGACAGGGCCGAATAAACCCAAACCGCTGAAGAACATCAGTGCCGTAGAGCCATGATTAGAATCAATGACAGGGCCGAATAAACCCAAACCACTGAAGAACATCAGTGCCGTAGAGCCATGATTAGAATCAATGACAGGGCCGAATAAACCCAAACCACTGAAGAACATCAGTGCCGTAGAGCCATGATTAGAATCAATGACAGGGCCGAATAAACCCAAACAGTTGAAGAACATCACTGCCGTAGAGCCATGATTAGAATCAATGACAGGGCCGAATAAACCCAAACAGTTGAAGAACATCACTGCCGTAGAGCCATGATTAGAATCAATGACAGGGCCGAATAAACCCAAACAGTTGAAGAACATCACTGCCGTAGAGCCATGATTAGAATCAATGACAGGGCCGAATAAACCCAAACCGTTGAAGAACATCAGTGCCGTAGAGCCATGATTAGAATCAATGACAGGGCCGAATAAACCCAAACCGCTGAAGAACATCAGTGCCGTAGAGCCATGATTAGAATCAATGACAGGGCCGAATAAACCCAAACCGCTGAAGAACATCAGTGCCGTAGAGCCATGATTAGAATCAATGACAGGGCCGAATAAACCCAAACCACTGAAGAACATCAGTGCCGTAGAGCCATGATTAGAATCAATGACAGGGCCGAATAAACCCAAACCACTGAAGAACATCAGTGCCGTAGAGCCATGATTAGAATCAATGACAGGGCCGAATAAACCCAAACAGTTGAAGAACATCACTGCCGTAGAGCCATGATTAGAATCAATGACAGGGCCGAATAAACCCAAACCGTTGAAGAACATCAGTGCCGTAGAGCCATGATTAGAATCAATGACAGGGCCGAATAAACCCAAACCGCTGAAGAACATCAGTGCCGTAGAGCCATGATTAGAATCAATGACAGGGCCGAATAAACCCAAACCGCTGAAGAACATCAGTGCCGTAGAGCCATGATTAGAATCAATGACAGGGCCGAATAAACCCAAACCGCTGAAGAACATCAGTGCCGTAGAGCCATGATTAGAATCAATGACAGGGCCGAATAAACCCAAACCGCTGAAGAACATCAGTGCCGTAGAGCCATGATTAGAATCAATGACAGGGCCGAATAAACCCAAACCACTGAAGAACATCAGTGCCGTAGAGCCATGATTAGAATCAATGACAGGGCCGAATAAACCCAAACCGCTGAAGAACATCAGTGCCGTAGAGCCATGATTAGAATCAATGACAGGGCCGAATAAACCCAAACCGTTGAAGAACATCAGTGCCGTAGAGCCATGATTAGAATCAATGACAGGGCCGAATAAACCCAAACAGTTGAAGAACATCAGTGCCGTAGAGCCATGATTAGAATCAATGACAGGGCCGAATATACCCAAACCGCTGAAGAACATCAGTGCCGTAGAGCCATGATTAGAATCAATGACAGGGCCGAATAAACCCAAACCACTGAAGAACATCAGTGCCGTAGAGCCATGATTAGAATCAATGACAGGGCCGAATAAACCCAAACCGCTGAAGAACATCAGTGCCGTAGAGCCATGATTAGAATCAATGACAGGGCCGAATAAACCCAAACCGCTGAAGAACATCAGTGCCGTAGAGCCATGATTAGAATCAATGACAGGGCCGAATAAACCCAAACCGTTGAAGAACATCAGTGCCGTAGAGCCATGATTAGAATCAATGACAGGGCCGAATAAACCCAAACCGTTGAAGAACATCAGTGCCGTAGAGCCATGATTAGAATCAATGACAGGGCCGAATAAACCCAAACCGCTGAAGAACATCAGTGCCGTAGAGCCATGATTAGAATCAATGACAGGGCCGAATAAACCCAAACCACTGAAGAACATCAGTGCCGTAGAGCCATGATTAGAATCAATGACAGGGCCGAATAAACCCAAACCGTTGAAGAACATCAGTGCCGTAGAGCCATGATTAGAATCAATGACAGGGCCGAATAAACCCAAACCACTGAAGAACATCAGTGCCGTAGAGCCATGATTAGAATCAATGACAGGGCCGAATAAACCCAAACCGCTGAAGAACATCAGTGCCGTAGAGCCATGATTAGAATCAATGACAGGGCCGAATAAACCCAAACCGCTGAAGAACATCAGTGCCGTAGAGCCATGATTAGAATCAATGACAGGGCCGAATAAACCCAAACCGTTGAAGAACATCAGTGCCGTAGAGCCATGATTAGAATCAATGACAGGGCCGAATAAACCCAAACCGCTGAAGAACATCAGTGCCGTAGAGCCATGATTAGAATCAATGACAGGGCCGAATAAACCCAAACCGCTGAAGAACATCAGTGCCGTAGAGCCATGATTAGAATCAATGACAGGGCCGAATAAACCCAAACCGCTGAAGAACATCAGTGCCGTAGAGCCATGATTAGAATCAATGACAGGGCCGAATAAACCCAAACCGCTGAAGAACATCAGTGCCGTAGAGCCATGATTAGAATCAATGACAGGGCCGAATAAACCCAAACCGCTGAAGAACATCAGTGCCGTAGAGCCATGATTAGAATCAATGACAGGGCCGAATAAACCCAAACCGCTGAAGAACATCAGTGCCGTAGAGCCATGATTAGAATCAATGACAGGGCCGAATAAACCCAAACCACTGAAGAACATCAGTGCCGTAGAGCCATGATTAGAATCAATGACAGGGCCGAATAAACCCAAACCGCTGAAGAACATCAGTGCCGTAGAGCCATGATTAGAATCAATGACAGGGCCGAATAAACCCAAACCGCTGAAGAACATCAGTGCCGTAGAGCCATGATTAGAATCAATGACAGGGCCGAATAAACCCAAACCGCTGAAGAACATCAGTGCCGTAGAGCCATGATTAGAATCAATGACAGGGCCGAATAAACCCAAACCGCTGAAGAACATCAGTGCCGTAGAGCCATGATTAGAATCAATGACAGGGCCGAATAGCGATGATCAGGGTGGGGCCCATGGCTTTTTCTGATGTTCCGAATGCGCTATCACATGCTAGGTATAGCTGAAATGTTCACGAGATCAAAGATCAAGAATCAAAATGTTTTGGATTAAAGTTCAAATACATCGAGTGATGTTTAGGAAAAGTTCGTACCACATCTTTTGTTCCAACTGCGCTTCTACTTTCTACTACGTTTTGCCCTAGACCGTCGCCAATGAACCAGGATAAAACACTGTAGGAACCAAACAGCTAGGGACCGAGGAGCATGGACAACCCGGGGATTCCCAATCCAGGGGCGCCTTGGATATCCAGCTGATCCCAAACAACCCTCTGCTGCCGTCGTCGTTAGCCGTGGGATCGTCGTAGTGTCCTTGGCGGGCTCGGTCCCTCGAGACGTCTCCGTTCGGGCGGACTTGGGCACGGGCACGGGCGCATCAGCAGCGGGCGACGGACTGCAAGGGATGCGGTAATTACACGCGGTACCAAGGGTGCAATAGCAACGGTTCCCCGGGTCAGTACCAGGTATGGGATGCCAGGGATGCGGTACCAGGGTGCGGTGCCAGGGTACGGTATCATGATACCAGGTTATGGTATCTGGCTACGGTGCCAGGATACGGTACCAAGGTATCAGGCTACCTTCTTGCCAGTAGAGATCTCCTCGTGATCATCGTCAGCAGCGACGGGCGCAGCCGGGTTGGCGAGAGGAGCAGTAGGAATCTGCAAGAGCACGGTAGATTAGGATGCGGTACGTGTCAGGGATGGGTACCGGTCACTGGGGTTGGGTAGCGTACCACACTAGGGGTACGGTAGGTCAGTTGCCGGATACAGTATCACACTTTAGATACGGTTGGTCAGATGATTGGGTACCGAACCACACTTGAGGTACGGTAGGTCGAGGGAGGGGGCGGTTGATACCATACCGCGACGCGTTGGCGGTGCTCGCTTCGGTCGCCCCTGCGTCAGTGATGGGCGCTCAGGGGTCGAATCCTCAAAGAAAGCAATGGGGTTACGGTAGGGTACCCAAGATCCTCCCAGGGATCCCCAACATACCGTGATGTTGGGTGTCGGCGCGAGCACGATGGTGGCGACCGCACGCGATGGAGGTGAGGGGCAGAAAGGGGAAAGGGTGAGGGCGACGGGCTTTTATAGGGTGAGAGAATAGGATAATGAAGAGAATGAATAGGGTAATGGGGGGATAATGAGTGAATGGAGAGAGGAGAATGATGAGATTAGAGAAGAAAGAGCGAATGACAGATTAGGAAAATGAGTTGACGTCTTGAAGTCAATTCCAATTCTCACTACATTCGTCTTGATGCATTTATGTTTCTAGTTCGTACAACCGATATTTATCAACAATTTAAAGAATAAAAACGCCCGTAATTAGCATATAAGATCAAAAGAGGCTGTAAACTAACAACAATGATGGGCTACGATAGATCAAGCGAAGTGTAGGGTGGAATGGAAAAGATTGTATTACGGTATCACCCTAACAAATCACAATCATTACAAGATAAAGTGGCAAAAAAATCAGTGCTACGAAAGTCCTAGGCCACACCGAGTTACACTATCGAACTGTGATCAAGTTATATCGATAGGATAACCTAATATCAATCAATAGTAATGGATTACGGTAGGTCAAAGTGGGGGTGACGGTAGGTCAACAAGGGGGTACGGTAGTCTACTCGTCATCCGAATCGACGGGTTCCTCTCGTTGGCTGCCCACACTAGCCTGCTTGCGTGTCTCGAGTACCGACTGCAATGTGCCCCACACCATCGATCGATTCTGTAAAGGGAAGGGATAGTGAAAACCAGATGAGAATGTTGGCAAAATGTGATGGTACGAATCTGAGGTATGGAACTCATACCATATGATTTTTACCCCCGGTCCAAGATTGGGAAAATCAGGTCATGCCCATTTTCAACTGTGACGGTAAAAGTTATTACGGTATACAACTATTAACCTATCGTGTCATCAGAGCAAAAATACACCACTCATTAAATATTTAACCCCTTTTCAGTATTCCCATTGAATTTCGAACATTCTTCTTGGAAATCGGTTTCCCCTTTTTAGAGGTCCAAAATGGTATTGTGACCTGGAGGTGCTGCTGCTCGGGCGGTGATGGAACGGCGACACAGCCCACACGCACACACTCAACGATCTCCTCCAGTCTGCACATACTTCATTACACTTATTTAACTTTAACCATTCATCAGATGCATTTAACCATACCACCACATCACGACGCATCTGTTGACACAATTCCCGAATCTCTAGGCCAATATTATACGAAAACAGTTTCTAACTCCGAATTGAAAATATAGTGTTACAATTCTTCCTAATAGAGCTGGAATTGCAAAACTAATTTTTTTTTAAATATTTTACCATTCAATGAAACTGTAAATCACTTGGTGAGCAGTAGTTCTAACATGGGACGTTATTTCGGAATGTTTATCTTAGATAATATTAGCTGAATGCCCACCTCGATAGCAGTTTCTCCACGGCGATTTGTGCCTCGGCGCCGCTCGCCGACCGACTGTCGTTCGCTAAAATAATATATCTATCTGAGGTGTGCAAAATTTTCACGACCTCTCATTTCACAATGCTCTCTCGCCGGTCAGAAAGAGCGAGAGAGTATGGCGAAATGTGAGGTCGAGAAATGTTTTGCACACCCCTGATATATATCATTTCATTTCTACTATAATTTTAGCAATTCACTTGATGACGATCAATTTACAAAGAATATTTCCCAATTTAATCAATTCTTGCAACCCAAATTCACAAGCTTGTTGGTATTTAAAATACTTTCGTCTTTCCGTATTTTATCACACAATTATTCTTACAATTCGCTGCATCGTCCACGCCCAACAGCTTCTGTACGAAATCGCGCAGCACCTCGGTCGATTTGCCTGAATCAAACGTACATCGACTACTGTACCGAGCTCGAGAAATGCCGCCGTCTCTTAATTTCATACTCTCTCTCTCTCGTCGCAAGAACGGGCGAAAGAGTGTGCAAAATTAAGAAACAGCGGTATCATTTCTCGAGCTCTACTACTGTAATCTATCTACACTACGACGGCACCAAAATGAACAAATTGAATTCTACCGTACTCCTACCGTATGCTCACCATTATTGATCAGGGAGTACTTCACGGCGGCCAGTGCAATCTGCGACGGCGCGTACAGTAGCATCGCCTCGCCGAGCAGCGCTTCCTGACATTCAGTCAATTTTCGGATAACGGTGGATTATCGATCATTTACCGTGTCCAGACTTGTTGTCGTATCTGTGTATGACTGTGTATAAATAGTTATTTATGACTATCGAAGACCGTTCAACTACTGTGCCCGAGTAGCTAATGTAATCGCTACCGTACTCAAATCAAATACCGTACCCGGAAAAACTTGTCGGCCTCCGGTCGCAGCGATTCGATGTTGAAGTTGAGCAGCAACAGCGTACGTTTCATCTCCATCAGATGACCCTGTTAATAAAAATAATAAATTAATTAGTAAATAATTCAAAACAATTGAAATGAAAGTTCTATCAAACTTTTGTATTTATGTTTCACGATCGATACGTAACGGTGACGGACTTGCCGTGTCAATGGATTTAACCACCGCAGCGAACAAAATGGATCACTTTGTATAAAGAATTTAATGTTTCCCGTCCAAGTTATACATATAAATCAGTTGTCAATAAACTGTTTACCGTATACCTCGAATGGTCGGAAAGGGCAATGGATGGTGAGATGGTACTTGAGCACGCGGAGAATCTCCGGTTCCAGGGCGAGGATGCGCGCCTTGTTCTGCTCCGGAGTACCCGATCTGCAATCGGTTCAGTGATGTGCGCTGGGTCGGTCGGATGACCGTACCCCCGATTTCACCCGTGGTTTGAAGCTCTTAACCCTCACTTTTGTGAGCAAACTCAGCAATATTTCACCGAGTTTAATCTAAATATTGGTGGTTCGTCCGAGTATGATGCTCATCACAGAATTCATTGGTCAATTGCATTTTATTATTTATAACAAAAAAAACGATATGGCAAATATAAACGCAGTATTTCGTCGTCGCATAAGAATGGAAAAATATTTATTGAATACTACTCCTATTTATGCCTCACCAATACTAATCATACATTGTAAGCTCGAAAGAACACGCTAAATAGAAAGAGCACTCACTTGAGATTCTCGACAAAATCATCGATTGGCACGAAGAATTCGTCAATCTTCGTCGCGAGATAATAGCACGCCGTCATCACTACCTTAATTTTGATTATATTAATAAGAATCTTGGTTTAGAATTGAAGAATAATAGAGAAACTGCCAAGCTGAAATAAAAAAATATATAGAGAGAGAGAAATATTGCAAAACAGTCGAAAATGAGGGAATACCCTTGCTTGGCCTTCATACTTGCACTAGACCGGGTGAAAAAAAAGAGAATTTTTTTGCGTTTGAGCGACTATCAGACGGCAAATACCTGCGTACCCCTGCTCCATTCACTGATTCACATTCGTATCTTCCTACCGTACCTTGGGACTGTATTCCATGGCGGATTTGACGAGGAAGAACCGCTTGAAGTACGCGTACGCCATCCATCTAATAGACGGCCACAACTGCGGTCGGAACGCGTCGCCGAATCTGCACAATCGATAAATCATAATGAAAAAGAAACAAGGTTTTTGGAGATGAAAAAGATAAGGGCTACTGCTGGGAAGAGACTAGGCGTGAACTTCTACGAAAAAAAAGCTGCAAAAAATAAATAATTCGCTCCACAGTAACCGGAAAATAATCAACAACTATGCCTACAATACAGTACTCACTACAGGTAAAAATTTATTAGCTGAAACTACCCTAAAAAAGCTAAAACTGAAGCAATAATCCTACGGGAGAGAACGTTACATATTCTTAAAGATAGGAAAGTAGGAATCCGAGTTGGCGATTTTGACGTATCGCCTGAAGAGATCAGCTGCTGTCCATTTTCCGTTCCACGGTAGGAGTCGTTTATCCTTTACTTTTTCTTTCCCTTCACTCTTCTTTTCTTCTCTTTCTTCTCGTTCTCTTTCATTTTCCGCTTCTTCTTCCTCATCAACTGCTTCATTTCGAACGCTTTCGGATGTCTCGGAAGGGAGCGCTGATAGCGAGCTTGTGAGAGCACTCTTCGGTTAAGCAGGCTACTCTCAAATACAGAGTCACCGAAAATTGTGTGAGAAAAGGGGCTCGACGGCTTTTCATTCCATTCCTTACGCCATCATCATCTTCTTATTCTAATTTCTCATCTCACACGATTTCTGACTTTCGGAGGAGAGGTATCAAGAAGTCTTGCTACAATATCATTCCATCTATCATTCCCTCATGCAATCGACTATTTGAGAGATCACATAGTTTAAACGATCCATGCAACAGTCGAGTATACGATGCAGAGTGAAGTTTCCAATCGACATTCCATTCCGCCAAGAATGACTTTGTTCTCCCGTCGTGAATTTTGGCCTTTCCAATCATGCAGATTGAGAAAGTATGGAGATGAAGACTGACAGGCAATTGCTTGAACATGCCATCATCAATCCGCCCACAATGAAAATCAAAGATATCACAGTCATAAACATATATCCGCCAACTATCATAGCCATCACACTTGAAAGGGTTGTAAAAAAAGGTCTTTCAACAAAAATTCACATTCTATTTCAGTCACACAAACTTTCTGCACGCCAAACTACCGTAACCTCATTAGTTCGCTCTGTCAAGCCCTTACAATTAGTTCGATGGGTCACATTCATCAACTCACGCGACGCCTCTCTCCGAGACCATCCTGATGATGGCCTGTTCCTCCTCCGTGGTCAGATAGCCGCCGGCCTCCTCAGGCTGCGCGTACGGTGCGAAGCGAGAGCGGTACTGGAAAATAAGAGATGTGACCCAACGAGCTACCGTAACCTAAACAATGTCCTATGCAAAAACTAAAGAGCAGTCATTGCTTCTTTGACGATAAATCTTGTTTTTAGTAACTATCGACTACCGAACGTCCTTGCTCTGCGTCTGCTCCTCTTACCGTATCCTTCCTTCTCGATAATCGATATCCTTAAACTACAGTACCTCCTGATTCGCCGTCTCCCTCCTCTCGGTCAGCTCATCCAGCGACGCGAACGTCCACTCGCGCTTCTGTGTGCTCGTCGAGTACATTCTGTAACTGATTACGGTAGGATACTGTAGTCCGTCGGAGCACAATCGTTACTACATTCTCTCATTTTTACAGTATTCCTAGTTCTGTAGCTCTAAGGGACAATCACAATAATAATTAAATTTCTCTTTGTCATCCAGATAACTTCGTTGGGGGCACTGAACCAAGTGTCGTTCACAACAACCATCTTTTCTCTTCTCGAACTTTATCAATTAGAAGGAACAAAATCCACCCTTAGGACAAAATTAGGCATCGTATCAACGAAAATAACGGTGAAATATCAAAATATACGAACGTAATGAGCACACGTAGAGGGTAATAATTGGATGAGGGGGGATGGTACGATACTAGAACAGGGTATAGGGCAGGGAAATGATTCAGGAGATTAAAAAAGGTGTCGTTAAAAGATGTTTGAGCACTTTAAGGTAGTAGCAATAATACCGTGGGTAGTACCACGGTAAGCAATTCGGGATAAACATATGTATGAGCTAGCGATATCTAAGCAGTTCTTCAAACCGGGACATGGGTACGATTTCGAGAGCAAGTAAATGGGCGGATTTTTGTATTACATGACTGCTCCGAAGAGCTCGAAACTGGGATAATAAAGAGATGAGTGACCTACGAGCGATCGAATAACAACGAATAATATGCCATCTATCGACTTTCTGAGGGATGCGAGACAGTGTGCAAAAGTAAGAGAGTACAGGGCAGAATAAGAGTACAGCCATCAATGATAAAGCTCAGTGTGGATAATACTACCAACAAGCGGCAATCGGCAGGCTCTCTCCATTCTCAGTGTTCTCTCGCTGAGAAGAGAAAGCGAGAGAGTACGCAAATAGGAGAGAGTCGAGACATTGCTCACAACAACAATAACGCGATAATGAGCGAGAAAGAAAAACAAATCACAGAAACCGAATTCCTGGTGATATAACGGAACCAGTAACGGTAATGTCGATGGACACAAATAGGGTTCACAAGAAGGGAAGGTAAGGATATAGGTTGATACTCAAAATAGACAAGAGATTGGGGGCTTCGACCTTACGCAATACGGGCATATTATTTCACTAAAACAATTCAATTCATAACCTGGGCATTTGCAGCCGTCGATTATACCCTGGCTAATCCGACAATGGAAGCCGGTTGTGTGGAATACAAATTGGGAGGATATTGTAGGTGGAACCAGGGCTGGAACCGTGGTTTAGGGGGTGTGGTGGGTGGCCTAATTGCCGGCTCCTCCGGTGGATCGAGAGGGCAGCAGTCTCGGACGAGGACTGAGAATGGGCTCGTAGGTGGGCGCCGAAGGGCACACGGACGGCTGCAATGTGGGTGGTCTCGATTTAAAAAAATCAATGAATCAATCAGGCACATCTATGTTTCACATCAATGTTATTGCATACAATTTTTGCACGCTTATGTTAGACCATCTGCAAAATATCAGGGTTCGTGCACCATCCATGCTTCATTACCCACTCTTCAGTCATGAATATTTTCAGAATAAACAAAACCCACTAATCGACCATAATCTAACGGACGTCATCTGTTTTCCACTCCAGCATTCATTTTCGTAACTACCGGGCCGGTAATCAGACCACTACATATTTAACGGAATCAATCGTCAGACCACCATATATCCATTATAAAAGTGGGGTTTAAGTCATTAGACCTTTGATATTAGTGCCAAACCACTATATATTTTCAATCTCCGGTTGACAATGAAAATGACTCACCGTCTCGCTGACATGTCTCGTCGGCTGGGCCTGCAGTGACATCTGTCTCTCGGGCGACATCGATGCCGTCGAGGAGGAAGAGGCCGCGGTGAAACTGAGAGCACGACGAGCCGGAAGGCCCATCATCTCACGAACCAACTGGAAAGGAGCCGCTGAGCTTCTGGATACCAATGTGAATATAGCAACCCACATTTCTGAAATTTGAGTAAGAAACTCAAAAAAAGCAACCAACATTCGGTGGTTTTAGAATCCCAAGTAAACGAACCCTGGTCCCCGGTTGGCAATGAAAATTAATGAATCTAACCTTTGCATCGGGTCCGTGTAGGGACTGTGCCCCCGTGGTCGTCGGGGAGATGTGCTGCGTGCGTACGCGACCGGGCGACGCATTCTCCGGATCCGACGTGTCCTCGTAGTAGCGGACGGACGCGTCGTCGTCGACGGGCACGAGTGTGGGCATCGCGGCGGCTGCTGCGACTGACGCGGATGCGGATGCGGACGACGCCCGCGTGACCGCAGCGACGGAGATCGTGCCCTGATTAGGGAAAATGTTTACACCCGTATTCAAGGCACACGAAGGCCTGCGGGAGCCCAGTCACCTTTTTGATAATGAGGAATGATTGTTATTATTCGCGAAGTAGCAGGCTTTTTTTATGTTTCAGAATTGTTCTGGAATGTTTCTGCTTCAGAAACTCACAAGGTTCGCGAAACTATTAATAAAAGTGAACAAAAACGTAGAGATTCGTGTTTCACCAAGTTATCATAACTCGCCAAGTTCACACACGGATAATAAACGGTTCAATGTAATTGAAATAAAAATAAAGTAGTAACCTTCTCGGCCTCTTTGAGCACACTCGCGGCCATGGTCGCCTTGTGCTGCGGCTTGCGGGGAGAGGAAGTGACACTGCGAGGAGGCACTCTGCAATGGAATGCAATGCAATTTACACTTGAGCATACGTGCAAAAGACACTCTCTCCGGGGATTGTCAATATGCACTTGATTGTATAGCCCTTTGTTTTTCTAATGACAACCGAAATTCGTTCTGCTCTGGCACTGTTTCAGATCACACTTCAGTACCCCCTGCGGCTACCGTATCCTCACCTGGTCGGTCCGAGGATGCTCTCTTCGATCTTCAGATCCGGTAGGTACGGATGGTTGTTCAGTATCGAGACGATCTGAACAATTTATAAATTAAATTATTTATTTAAATTGTTAATTGAGTTTTTTACCTTCTACCTTTTTACCTTTTAAAAAAAGGCAAAAGTAAAGTTGCTTCCACAATCAAGGAGATTGTACAGTTGTCATGAGACAACCACGCCTGGTGGTGCACACAGGCAAGGCATGTGTACGTTAATTGAGTAACTTTCATTTGATACAAATAATTTGTTCGGCATTCAGCATTTAAGCAGACGTTATCACTCGCAATTGCATGACCTATTATGAGTACTGCGCAACACTAAAGTTGCGGGAAGACATACACCATTCGAAGAATGCTAGCCGATTTTCAGTCCATTCCTATTTCCTCCACCACTTCCACTACCGTAATCTACCGTAAAAAGGTAAATGTCAAGGTTCACCCATATGCACTTTCGTCCTGTCGGAACCCATTGCTAGGCCAGTGACTATTTTCAAGGAGAATCCAGTCCGTAGGGTCCAATCTATTATTCGAAATCCCTTTACCCCTTACCTTAATATCCCTTTATCGCGTGATCTAATCACTACCGTAATCCGTCTACCGTACCTTGCCAGAAGTGAATAGGGCGCGTCCGGGCGCGCCTCCGTGGGCCACGAACGTCAGTTCGTCAGCCTGCAAGGAAATCGATAATCGATTACCGTAATCGATTGATTGACTCTGCTCGCCTTTGTAGTCAGTCTGTCAATTCTCTATTGCAAACAATCAATCTATTTCAAAATATTGAATCAACCAGGCTGGTTCAAGCTTCACCAACTTTACATATGTTGGAAAGTTAAGATGACTATGATCGAGTTTCCGAATTCTTGAAGTCACCACCACATATATTGAAGCTAATCAACAACTGACTACCGTATCCTATATCAATCGATAATCACTCACGTGTTCCTTGGTCATGCAGGGAATTCCCGCGCGGACCATGTGCGCCGGGGCCTTCGCCAGCTCGGGGCAGCCACGCAGCTGCAATCGAGATTCCGTAATCCAGTGCTACTATAACCGATCTCCCCCTAATTGCAGCTGTGCAATTCAACCAACCGACTATTTTTTACACATCAGATAAGAACTTTTTAAAATATCCCTTTTATTGCGAGCTTTCCAATTACACATGAAACATAAACTTTACTGGATCAAAAAGTGTGTGCGTTTGCACACATCACGAATCTGGCCCTCAGCACCTCATACTGTGCAATTGCCAAAATTTTAGCACCATACCACATCTGGGTTTCATGACCTAAATATGTGACCCCTGATTGTCCATATTACGATTCTGACCCACTGCACCTCCTCCTGTCCCACCGAACTACCGTATACCTGCAGATGGTTGCGCATGTCGATGCAGAAGAATGCGCCAGCGCCGCACAGACCGCAGCGCAGTCGCATAACGCGCAAGTGCGCCACCATGTGACGACGACCGTCCTCAAATATAATAAGGTAAAGATAAAAGTGTATCCACGTCAAGCGATTGTACAGTCGTAAGACAAGGCTAGGAGGAACCCACTGGTATGGCCAGCTACAATTTACCATTTTAGTTATTATTTAAATGTAATTCTAGTTGGTCTACCAATAAGACCAATGTTCTCGTCTCTTTACTATGCCTGATCTTTCGTCTGTCAGAGAAACAAGAGAACATTACGAAATGAGAGACGCAGGCCATTAATCACCAATCCAGTTTGTACAAACTCATGATTTTAGCATGATTCCCGTTACACAAAATTTTCATATTTTCACGGATTCGCTGAAAGATGATGATTCTGCGAGTTTTCGAAATATCAGAATAATCAAATTCTCACTGACCCTGATGTTAGGCAGTTTCGTATTGCAGTATATGCACTCGTAGTACTCCCTCATCTCCGCACTCTCCGCTAGGGCGTTATCGTGCTTCTGAAAATCAATATTACCGTAACCTTTGTATTAAGTACTGTAGACCTTGTTTTCCTACTATACCGCAATCGCAGCTGCACATGTGCCAACTTCAACCGCTATCAATAGTCTCTCGATACCATGGAACGCAAAAGTACCGCAATCACTTATCAATCAATACAACTGTAGTTCACCCAGATACCATAATCACAGCTGCACGTTTGACCGTGGAACGCAAAAGTACCGCAATCCTTTACTAATCAATACCACCGTAGTCTACCCCAGATACCGTAATGGGCAACACCGCTTCCAATCAATATAACAGTACCTCCCCACCCAGATACCGTAATCACTCACCACTAATCCGGCAAAGAATATGGTCTGCTGTTGCTCGGACAGATACACGGGAACAGAGGAGAGATCGCTGCGCTTCGGTCCGTGCGCCGGATCCGCCACGTTCACGATCTATAACGCTTTTGTAGGCACTTCTAAAGAACGAAGGCCAGCCAGAAACTCGGTAGAGTTAGGACACGACGAAGACTCTATTCTATCTATTGATGATGGTTAGGTTGTTAGCATACACGAAAAAGCTAGTGGAAAACTACCTGGAAATTGAAAACATATGCCGCATTTAAGGTTTTCGTTGACAAGGAATGTTACTTACAATTCGCAAACATACGCCGCATTCATAGAATTAGTACATTTCCAAGGTCTTTTTCATAAACATACCCCGCATTGGTAGGTTTTTGACACATAACTTTTCATGTATGCCTGTTAGACGTATACGGTAATTCGAGTTACAGTCTGCAGTACCATAATTTCCTCGTTCGTATCCGCCAGTTTGCCGAGGTTCTGCTTGCGCTTGCGCGATCCGGAAGCCTCTGGAATAAGGCGATACTGAGAAACGAGAATGCAGCAGTAAGCTGCCGAATTCACGATAAACGATATGTAATGTACTGCAGCGGTTTTTTTAGACAGTTAATTCGCCCAAATCTATTCAATTCCTATTTTTTACAAACACTTAAAATAATAACTAAATCACTCACCATCGTGGCCATTGGCAGCCGCAGTTGAAGCAGCGATTCGCTCCATTACCACCTTAATATAATTAATTAGAAAAAAAGGTACGAGTAGTAGAATTCAATTATTCCAGGAGACGTGAAAGATATAAATATAAATTGAAGATTACTCACCTTGCCCGATTTCGGAGTGAACAGCAAAATCTCGGTTTCGCTGCAAAGTTAACAACTTTTTTTAAATGCGTAATAGAGTACGTGCAATTCCCAGAATGCCCCTTATACTTTTTTTTATCAATTTGACTACTAGCGAGGTTGAGGTTCCTCAATTCATTGAAACCTATGCAGTGATTCTCAAGATATTGCAATTCGACCCAATTAATTTTTTTCAGATTTCGAAAATGGATGTAACTAACCGCTCTTTCTTCTCTACTGCTCCCTCATTCTTCTTTTTGGGCGGTGTTTTATCCTCCTTGGCTTTCTTGGCAGGAGTCTTCACAGTAATAACAGGAGTGACCACTTTTGGAGTGACCGTCCTCTCCACCTTCTTCTTCCTGTTAATTATTATTCATTAATTAACTTAGTTAGCGTAAACACTTGATATTACTAAATTATCTTAACAATCAACTGACTTCGGTTCCTCCTTAGGCTGATCATCATCATCACTCTCTTCCATCACTGCAATTACTAATATTCAAATAAAGAAGAAATAGTGGGTCTCTCTCTCATTCCTTCTCGATCACTCAAGAATACTGTCCGGATTTTGCTCAAGCTTGCGAAAAGCGACATGTTACATTAGTTACATAAAAGCGTACGGAAAGAATGTTCTAAAAGGGTACTTTTACCTTGAGACGCAGAATCACCTAGAGGCCAAATTCCACCCGATTCGGACTCATTTTTTGAACGTAAAAATTCAAATAGCCATTCTTTCCCTCACATTTAGCAACAATTGCCTCACCACTTTGTTCATAGGCATTCTTCTCGACGCCCTCATATTCCATGTCTCCATTCATCATCCAGGCCGGTCGCTTCCTGTGACGGGCCGGACGAGTAACGTCGCTGCTCGTCGACTCCACCTTTAATTCACTAATTAATTAATTAATAATTTAGTCTCGTGTTTGTACTCGAAAAGGGAACAATTGGAAGTAGCGTCTGCCTGTGTCACTTATTCAAATTAACACAATTTTTTTGGATCCATACCAAGGGGTCTATGGAGAAAAAAAATTAAATTTTAAACAAATATTTTCATTGCCATCCGGGGACCGAAAATATATAGTGGTCAGATAGTGAAAATCACAGTTGAAAGGGGCATTTTGAACCCCCGAGCGTGATATGGAGTGGTTTGACAACTGGCTTCGTTAAAAATATAGTGGTCTGATTACCGACACTGTAGGTATGAAAAGGTATGATTTTAAATGATGCGACTTACCACGACGACATCCGTATCCGGTGTGTTCACTGCTCCACATGCCAACGACGATTTCGATTTCTGAATACACAATTAAAAAATTCAATTAGCGTTCCTTTCCGTGCCATCAGTACTACCGAAATATTGCCTCCGTGAGTAACTCTATAGCTACAATGTCGCATGAAGACTCTCCCATTACTAATCTTTGAAAAGGAACTAAGAACTAGTTCCTCCTTACTAGTCAAATCGAGATTCTACCGTACTCCTACCGTATATACCCCCTCCCCCTTCCATCTACCTACCTCATTGTTCTCGTCCGTCTTATCCTCCTTGACATTCTTCTTCTTATTGTACTGTCGCTTGGGCGCCTTCGCTGACTCCTGTAATTCGAAATTTGTCGTCGACCGTCTCTTCATTTCACACGCTATCTCGGCTTCTCTAACCGATGAGAAAGTACGATGAAGTAAGAGACTCACCGCTGTCGACTCTTCGGCTCTCTTGTTAGGCGGTCGACCGACCTTGGGCTGCAAATGAATGCCAGTTAGTGCTTGTTTTGCTTCATTACAGTACTCCTCACAACTATAATCCACCGTGTGGCCTACTGTCATAGTCATAAAACAACTCAGTTATCGGAGCCTCTACCGTAATCCGTACCGTTTCATTCTTCTCCCTCTCCCTTTCCTCGTCCGTCTTCTTGGGCCGACCACGTTTCTTTGATCCCGAATCGGCGTGCACCGGAGGAGGAGAGAAGAGAGGGGAGACACTACGCGAGTTCTGAAAACGGTGAGATAAAAAAAGGAGCGTAATCATCGGCAGCCACTAATTTACATGAGTGGGTACATGAGTGAGATTCTTTTTCTTCTGCGATTTCAATAGTAAAAGTAATATCCGACTAGGGGTCCGATTGCGGGAGTACACACTAATATTGGTGGGGTCGCTCAACACTGTCACAAGATCTCCATTCCCTAGCAGGCCTGAAGCGCTTTCTTCTTCATTCAACCCCCTTCCCCCCCCTTAACAATGCTTCCAAAATTGAGAAAGAAGACGGGAATGGAATATAATGCCTTACTGAAACAACACTTTGCGGTCACATTGCTATCTATTCTTCCTTGCTGTTTTCATGCCAGTTATCTCACAAAATTAAATCGCAAATGATTCCTGACGACTGAAACCTAATGCCGCCTAGTCATCCATCCTTCTTGCGGTGATATCTGCGTTCTTCTCGTCACTCTACTCTCATAAACCCGGCCAGACTAGAGCGTACTCTTGGAGCAAACCTCAATATTGAGTGGCAGCCACTAACTTTGGGAACTGCGGGAGTAGAGAAGTGAAAAAAAATTTCAGTGACTTCAACAGTGAAATTATTTATTATACGGGGTCCGACGAAGGATTTTGGGAGAGTACTCTAATATTAGTGGGGTCGCTCAACACTGATTAACATTTCTTTTCTTAGTCCCGACATCGCAATATCGTATTTGTTGAAACACACTTTTCCCAATCTTCTCTTGACTCATGATTATTATTGCACATGCCATAAATATATTATAACAGACCTTATACATCGTGCTCAGTCCCTTCTCCGGTTCTTCCTCCTTCTCTGGCGATCCGAACGACGCGCACACGGCAACGATCACATCAGCCAGGCATCCCTCCACCGAATTGTACTGAAGCTAATTAGCTTAATTAGATAATTTATAAAAGTTTATGATTAAGACTTTATGACGTCATCACGGACCTCCTGTGAGAATGTAGGAACGCAATAGACAGACAAGTTTTTTTGGTTATTGATTCAAATAAATGCCTTTGTGGCATACATTTTCGAGGCAAACCGGGGACGAACGATATATATCTTATCTTATCTCGAATCTTAGGTGAGAGGCGTGATATAGTGATCTGACAGCAATGAGTCTAATGGCTTAAAAACCTATTTTATTGTGGATATATTGTGGTCTGACTATCAATCCATCTGACTAGAATAAGGCGGGAGTGGTGTAAGGCGCCGCTCGCCATTCGAAGGGTACCGAGTTTAATCCCCCGCCGAGGCCAACCAAGCCATGCTATCCCCACGGGGTCGGCAAATTGGTAGCAACCTCGGTTGCGAAATGTAAGGCTACCCGAGAAAGCATTGGACAGCCGGGTATGCAGTCCGTCTAACAGCTGGCCTTACCAGTGGGTCCCACCTAGCGTTGTCTTACGACGTAAAATCGCTTGACGTGGACACCTTTACCTTTTTTATCAATCCATCAAATACATAGTGGTGTGATTACCGGCCCGGTTGGAACGAAAATGGTTGCTTTATGACAGCATGATTACTAAGTAATATAAAAAAATTTTGTCTGTCTGTCCGTCTGTCTGTCTGTCTGTCTGTATGTATGTATGTATGTATGTATGTTTGTCTGTCACGCTCGAAATTTTTTTGCTCATATCTCGGCTCAAAACGATAGTACACCCCTCGGACCTTTACCAAACAACTTCTCATGAAAAAAATTTTTGAAAAAAAATCGATAATTGATTTCGTCATCATTTCGTCATAATCCGTTTTTCGCTCCATTCTCACCGGAAACTCAACCAAATCGATCGTGCTTTGCACCAAACTACTCGAAATTAAAATATCTAAAAATCGATAACCAATTTCGTCATCACTATGTAATATTGCGTAATGATGATGCAACTCGCGTTTTTGAGTACAGTAAGCTCAGAGTCGATGCCAATCGATGTTTACTGATAATGTTTTAATATTTCGCAATAGGGAAACGTGTTTAACGCGTTTTTAAGAGCGCGTTTTTAACCCGGCGTCATCTGGCGAGCGAGCGTAGCGAGCGAAGCCTGCGAGTCCCTGGCGGAAGGCTCGTGGGGCCGAGGGCGAGCCGAAAAAAGATGGGATGGGGCCACGCAGTGGGCCCATCCCATCTTTTTTCGGATCGCCCGAGGCCCCACGAGCCTTTCGCCAGGGACGATGCCAACTCGGTCCGCGACTGCGAATGTATTTTCTTCCAATGTATTCCACTAGCCCAAACGTAGTTCAGTCCTCACGAGCGTTTTGCAAGCGTAGGCACATGACTGGGATAAAACTAAACACATAACCCGGCGTTGCGAAGCGCTCGCAGAAGACTATCACAACCCGGCGTTGCGCACACGCTGGCGAGCGTAGCGAGCCTCATTGCAGCCGCAGGCTGCTTGCCACCCGCAGGGTCTAGCCGGGCGTAGCCCGGCTAGTTATGTATTATTAATTATTATTTGATAAAATATTGTATGGTGGGCTGTGAAAAAAGTACGGAGAAGAATGCAGTGATCGCCACGAGAAGGAAGAATGGAAAGGCGAAATTAGGTTGCAGTCAGGAATCATTTGCGATTTATTTTGGGAGAATAATTAGTTAGTTGATTGAGTTCATTTTTCTATGATCGACTTTCTCTTCTCATCGTTTGTTCCTATCAACAAGAAAGCATGAAACTTTTATTCATCTAAAATCGCCTTTTTTACTCAACCAAATTTCATAACTAAATCAAAACAACTGATATTTGTTTCTTTTGTATACTTATTTCTTTTTGTGAGACTATTTCGTTAGTTGAACTTATTATATTTTAAAATATTTTCTCTGTTCTTATCGATTGTTCTTATCCACTTGCCCATTACAAAGTACCATGAAACATTTACTCACCCATGCTTTATTTTAATCGCCCCTTTAGCCTGATTTTTTTCAATAAAATAAACAAATTGCTTAATTGGATACAATGACAACAAAAAACTCCTGCCCTGAAGTGGAAGCTCCGGGTTCGATTCCCGGTTTGTGCATTAACTTTTGCTATCTCTAATAATATGTGCACCTTGAGCCTACACGGCAATGACTAGAGTAATCACTCAGATAAAAATTATTATAATAAAAACTAACATATGCCTCATCCTCCTCCTCCATCTTCACTTCCCTATCCTCTACCATATCATCCGTCTTCTCCTCACTTTCGCTTTGTTCGGGCGACGGCGATCGCTGCTTCTTCTTCTTATGCTGCTGAAAATTATCACGTTTCAGCAATTTTCGTCTGACTCTCTTCATTTCCCTCTCACGTATGCTGGCCATTGAGCCTGCCACACAGAGGCAACTCTCTCGTTTAAAGTCATGCGACACAATAACAACAACAACAACAACAAACCTTGCTCTTGTGCACTTTCTTCAGCACCACCGGCGCCTCTTCCTCATCTTCCATTGACTCATCCTGTGAAGATTAATATTTCATTGGGATAACGCGCAATCATTAGCCGCATTGCACACCACAAGGTTGACACAGTGAATGTGAAACAACGATTCACCATAGGATTTCACAAACATTTCTAACTACTTCAACGGGTCGATTTTTTTCAAGATTTTCTTTAACAACTAATCTTTTTTTTACCAATGAATGTCATACCCTGGATCAGAAAAGAAATATATGCTATCGACGCGTTAAGCAGGGGGGCCGCTACGAAGAAACCAACTGGCCTTGACCTTTGTCACTTAGCATCCCCGTCAATTTTGTGAAACGAAAACAATACCACTAACAACAACAACAACAACAATCCTCACCTCGACAGCAGGTCCTATCGGGTGCAGTACGGGCGGCTCTCCGTAGTCCTCGGATGAATTGCCCGACGGGACTGAATAGCACAATTTTTAATGGTGTGCGAAAAATGACTGGGCCACGACATAGAGAAGAACTAAGCTCGGAAGGTTCCAGACATTTTCGTACCTGTCAGGACGGTTATCAGATGACTACAAATCAATGAATGTTCTCTCCGATCACCTCTGGTCGTCTGTCTCTCCAGTACACGCGACGCTCTCCGCGACGCGATCGAACCGCCGCGCGCCCCACGACGCGCAGCTCCCGTGCCACGACGACGCTGTAATCAGGACGTCTGGGGTGTACCAAAAAATTCTCACTATCTAATTTCGCCAAGGTCTCTCGGTTTCTCTGACCGGCGAGAGAGCATTGCAAAATGAGCGTTCGAAATTTCTTTAGCACGGCCCAGATGTAAACGTCAATTGGAGGAAGAAAATAGGGAAAGAGATTTAGAGGAATATTCTTCATCATTACGCGTGAGATGTTCCTCCATTTTCAAAATATCGAAGAAAATTCCGCTATGTCCGTTATCTAGTGGTATCGAAGCGTAAACTTCCCGTTTTCCCCGCTCAAAGAAAAAGAGCAATTGTGCGCCATTACGCCCCCTTTCAAACATCGCTTTCCTCAAATGCACCCCGCACCGCACCACCCCCACTTACCCCTCTGCCTTCCTCCTCTTCCTCGATTGCCAGCTCATCCATGCTATCGTTGTCCTGTGGCTCCTGGCTGGCGGCCTGATCTCTCTTAAAATTAAAAAAAATAATATAAATTAAAATACAGTTAATTAGTAATTAATTAATAATTACCCTGATCTGATCGCGATCCAGCGAGAGCGAGCGTGCACGGCGCACAGTGGACTGCAAGAGGGGAGGATTACGGTATCCACCATTTTCCACAATAAAATCAGTCGTCGATGCTTGAACGTGGTGCACTTACCGTACTCTTTCTGCCCTTGATCGACCTATCCTCTTCGACGCGCTTACGTAGATGGTCCTCCTTCACGTTCGAATGAATGCGCAGCATGTGAATTTTCACGCCGTCCAGGCTGGAAATCACACAATTCACGATTCGTCATGCACCACATGGTGCGCCGAGTATGCCTCCGCCTTCTGCTCTTTCCCACTACTCACTCGTATACGTTGCGGTTGCACAGCAGACACGGCCATCGGTCCTCGCCCTCCTCGTTCACGAACGCCTTCGTGTGACGCAGTGAGCAGTGGTACGCGAGCGCCTGCAAAAGGAGCTGCGGTGTGTTGTGTAATACTTGCGTGCAGCGAGTGCAGCTGTCAGAGCGACGTTTCCTATACACGCACCATGATGCGCCCATGATTCTTTGGTCACATTTTTTCTCATTGTTAGAATACAAGGGGCTTGTTATTCTAACAGCACACCTCCACAATACCATACCCATCTACCGTATCCCCTCCACTTTCACAGCCATTACCGTACCTGCAGAGTGTGGAAAGGACGGATGTGGGCGCACAACGGATGCTCGCACTGCAAATAAGCCATTTATCGATTGCATTACTACGGTACCTTCTACTTGATCAAGATGCACACTTATTGCGAAAATTTTCACCAGTTGAAACTATGTTTCACTCATTGTCCGGTTTAACTGAAAAAAATTTGGTACGTGGAAGGAAATGAATCGATATACCGTAGCCCTTCTGCCTACAGTGCAGTGTAGAGCGACCCCACTAACATTAGCGTGTACCCCCGCAAACTCTTTATTAGAATTTCTAATTTAGAAAACGCAAATTTAGAGACAAAATATCGATTTGTCACATTTGTATCCCCTTCGACCCCTCAATTTAACCACGTAGGGTTCGAAGTGAGCGTACGCCGCTCACCACTGCTACAGTGCCCTTCCCAATAAGCTACCGTACCTGCAGAAGCACGTAATTGGCGCATCGGACGTCATACTTCTCGAAGATCTCGATGATTTTGAACTGCAAGGCAAAATAATCAGTTGGCAATCGATCATAGCTACCGTACCACCCATCGTATACCGTACCTCGGGGCCGGCCCCACCCTGTACCTCCGAGTCGGAGAGCTCGCGATACTGCGGCTTGTCCGACAGCGGCACCTTCCGATTGCGCAGCGACATCTCCTTGTACCTGTGAATGGAATACCGTAGTCCGGTTCAAGCGGGTCAGATCTCTTGGTCACGTGACACATGAAAAAGTCAGGAAACAAAATTCTTCGAAGTCCGGGTATGTTTATGACAGGGACCTAGGAAAACAACTAATTCTATGAAAGAAAGATATGTTTGCGAATCGTTACACGACTTGTAAACGGAAACCTTCAATGCGGGGTATGTGTTCCAATTCCTAGCTTTTTCATCTATGTTCACGTACTTGCTCGAGTTGTCCTGAGGCATTACAATGGCGACGCGGTCCTTCGGAAGGAACTCCTTGCTTGCGATGGTGGCATTCCCAGTGTTGATGACCTGAATGAATCCAGTTACCGTAATCCAAGCAAAAAAGCGATTTTTTTGGGTATCGCATTTTCCTTGAGCATGCGGCTGCATTTTATTTGCTCAACCACTAACTGCAGGTTGATCGTAGAGTACGGGAAATATGGAAAAGCGATGAAGGAAGAAGTTAAATGAGCGGTGAAGGTAGAAATTTAATGAAGAGAAGATATCGCATATTTCAAGCTCTCGTGGCTTGGATGACAGACCTTCTGCATTCCATTCTCATACGTCGTCATTGGCATTTCCCTCCAGACGCGCGGCAGCGAATACAGATTCATGATCGCCTGTAATACGGTAGGATTTCAATCGATAACTGACTGGCTACCGTAACCCTGTACGAATACAGTATCTACCGTACCGGGTGGTCTCCAATCGGAGTGAACTGGGTCTCTTGCATTTTCTTCGTCAATGCCAACACCTGTCCAGTGCGCTTCTTTGTCGCCGTTTCCGCCTTTCCTACAAATACGTAATCATTGGCTCGATTAACAACTAAAAACAAATAAGCTAAAATTTATCCTCGAAATATTAGGTCAGACTTTAAGTTAGTAAGGTCAAAAAATTCTCGTTTGAAGAATCTGCGGAAAAAATATTGATTTAATTCATTATCTCCAATGAAAAGTATAAGGAACATTATTTCCGCATATCAAAATCATATTGTACGAGCTATTAATCTTTGAGCATGCACATAAAAATGAGATGTTAAAATATTCGAACCCGGGATGTTCCCCAGAACTTTTCGTATCAATATCATATTACTTTTTTTTCAATTGGCCGTTCTCTTTATACTCGCTTCATGAGTTTAAGAGCGTTTAAACTTTTCTAAAGACCACTTTTGCATCCATCATTAAGTCGTTGTATTAAATTTAGTTTATGCTGTTATATGAGCGACAACGATAAAGCGAAATGGCAAAACACAGCATACTTAATTAAGCTAATTATCCGTATCATTCATGAAAGTATAAACACTGCTGGGCTATTAATCCGGTCGTTTAACGGCCCGAAAACGTACTGTTTAGCGTAAAAAAAAATTTGCAAAAGTGCGCGAAGCCCCTGTTACTTATCTGTTATAGCTATAGCCCACCAGTGCTGCAAACCCACAAAACAGTAAACAAAAATAGCATGATTAACTAATTAATTAGGACTTAGTGAAGGGACGGCCGTTTGGACATCATTATTACCATCATCTTCCACGGGTTGAGCTGCCACTTTGACGTAGGCCAAACGGCAGTAGGTACGTTTGTGAGAGACGAAGTTGATCAGAGAGCGAAAGATGTTGCGGCAGTATCTGAAAAGCACGGAATTACCTACTTTAACAACCCTCTTTATGCTGATAAACACTCACAATCAGCATGATATATTTTGAATGGATTTGGCAACCTACGCATTCCAGCCCTATTCTGGTTAGTAATGAAACTGTAGGATACTGATACCGTAATTCCAATTACCATACCTGCATTCGATCAAAATATCGCACTCCTTGTAGAGTAGATTCTTCACTTCTGAGTTACACTTTTTGGTGTAGTTGAGCATCCCTTCAAGTCCTGTAATTAGAGCACTAATTAATTATTAAAATATTTATAACATTTGCATTTTGGCAGCTACTTTGCCAAAAAAAGCTAAACATGGTGAACTAAACTAAACCCCTCTTGCATCTAGTTTCCCTAGAGCTAGTATTGCACATTCAGAATAGAGGTTGATTTTGTGTTTTACCTATTCTTCAAGTACGAATGGTTCAAATTGTGAATAACTCATCCTTCTTGTCATAAGATGATGAGCGTGAAACGCAGAACCAGTGTGTTAGTTTTTTTTTTCTTTGTGATGTTAATTGTAAGAGCACGGGTTATTGATACACGTAGTTTACTAGCATCGCGAAGTTCTTGCCACCGCTCCCCTTAGTCATCCCTCTTCATTTTATTCTGATGAGACGTACTAATGTAGGACGACCACATAATTTGTGGAGTAAGCTCTACCCCGTCGTTGGCATTAGTGCGGTCTCGTTGTCATGACTTCGCGCGGGAAAGATTGATGGACCGCGGCTCTACGCTAGCAAAGCTCCCGCGGTAGGCGGTACACAGAGAACGGGTGTCCGTCGCGTCGCGGTTGAAAGGCACAAGGGAACTTCATAACAATACTACCATTCGAAAGGGCATCAGAAGTTGTGTTGATTCGCGTTCAAACTCCGAATACTGCGTGGAAGGAGCTATGCCACTTTTGTTACTACACAATCAGACACACTCAATACCAGGAATGCGATAATTATTCCTCACCCTCTTCTCCAGTGGGCATTGTATGCTGCAGCACAGCAAGATCCTCTTTGGTCGCCATCTTTGCTCGCCGCTCTTATTGCAACTCCTCAGTCGACTGTTGCTCCAGAATCACGACGATACGAACGGATGAACGCTGCAAATATATTTTTATTATAAAATGCTAAAAATTAGGCTATACATTCAGGAAAAGGGGCCAAAAATCAGAAGGAATAGACGACATAAATCTAGTAACGCATGTAAGAAGAAAAGAGAGTAGCGCGCTCAAGATAAAACGCGGGATGACTATACAGAGCCGATAAACTTTGTGAAATTAAGATACCAGGTAATACATCTCGTTAAAAAATAAAGTCTAAATCAGCGTTCAAAATAGTAGAACTTATAAAAATGAGCAAGTTTTCATGGAAAATATTGATGATAATAATTTACAGGCAACATCTGCTGTTCTCTCACGGAATGTAATTAATCAAAAATATAACTACCATAAGGTTTAAAAATAATACTAATTGATCCTTTTTTTATCGACTAATTGATAAAAATAGCACTTTTAAAAGGAATTTTACCGAAAGATAGAAAACCATTCAGCAATTCCACTAGGTACATATGCAGAGTGGTACGGTAGATGTGACGCAGCGGGTAGGATTGCTCAAGCCGAGATCTCAAACAGTGACATGCGCGGAAACTTGAATTTTTATCTTCTGTATTTTAGATCGATACGGACTATCAGAAACAGAAACAAAAACATAAATCTAGAAATTAGTACCCCTAATTGCGTCATTTAATAAATCCCTATGATAATTCTAAAGGTGACTGAATAACGGATTGAGGAAAATCCCCAAGTGCGAGTAGCTTGATCAGTTCATAACACGCTATTCTCGCTCCACAGACATCTGAATCATTTATCCCGAGCCTCTCTTCATTTCCCGCACTTCCTCACTACGCGCAGTTTGTCTGAGCCGCAGACCTAAGAACGCGCAGATATTATATTATTCTTGACTCTGGCGAAAGAGACGCCATCCGGTGAGTGAATCGGAAAAATGAACTAAAAATTAAATACCCTCAAACGCGGGCTGCGTCGCACCAAGCACCGCGAGAAAAAAATCTGGAAATGAAAAAGGTGTGGTTAACTATTTATAATTTGAAAATCCCGAATTGCTTACGTATAACTATGATGAACTTTACATGCGTGCACTCGAAAATCCAAAATGCGAAAAAAATAAAACTGAATAATTCGCTTTTAGAAAGCAACCCCAAGAATCTAACGCTACGTGTTTTCGCTCGTGCTATTTATTGTTGTGTTATGGATAAATAACACTAAATAATAAAATAATTAAATTTCTAAAACACGCAATTGGCGAAAATGAGATCATTCTTTACACTAAAAACCTGAGATACAATTTGAGCTGACTAGATGCTTCACAAAATCTCATAGATAATTGCCAAAAAAATTCAACTGAAGCAAAGGGTTGGATTAGATATATTTCAAAGAAAAATTAGAAATTTGTTAATAAAATGAATAGTTAAAAGCCAAATTTTAACAAGTAACCCGTTAAGAGCGAGGGGAATAATTTTTAGGCTCTTCTTCGATTTTGATAGTCCGCTCGTAGCAAGGGTCGCTAAACCGAGTAGTGGTTGAAATGAAAATTCTCGTTTCAATAGGATATCAAATATGAAATTCATTATTTTTAAAATTCACTCGAAATTTATGGGAATGAGTATAACTATCTACAACAAATTAGTGAAACATGACGATTTAATAATTATTCGAAATACTAAAAAACGTAGAAGCGGCGTGCAACGCCACAGCAGATGTAATCTTTATTCATCGGTTGGAATTTGGAAAATAAGTTACTTTTCTTAATTAATCTCTCAGAACTACAAGGTTCGAACTCAAAAATCGATAATTGAACCCCGGGAGAGCGAGTTTAGCACCACTCCGTCAAGGTCGCCTATGGGCCCCTCATTGTTAGCCAAAGAGATGCGCAGCGCAGTCCGCGGAATTTTAAACAATACTGGATGGCATTTTAAGAGTGAATTATCAATAAAATAGGCAGAAATGAGTCTTTTAAAGAGACAACAAAGATCCTCTAAAATCTTGCACAAGCGAAATGATGGGATAACGCAGGTGACAGGCGGTCATTATTTTTAGCCAATTATATGCTTGAATCAGCTGGAAAAATGCTTAATTACTATTAGAACAGGCAATGCTTTAGATGGAAACAACAGAGAAGGGAAAACATAGCAACACATAGCCGCATGTGCGAGATATCGAGTAGGACCGCTATACTAAATTTCTAAAGATGTAGTTTTTTCTTGGACAGACATCAAACTGATAACGGAAATAATATTCGACAAAAAGTGAGAGAATAAAATTATTGGGTATAAATTGAATGACTTTCATGCAGTAAAGTGAATGACGAGACAAGTGGACAAGTGAGAGACGAAATGGGCGACGACAGCTCACCAATCTTTGATATCGTTCCTGCTGGCCTTCCCGGTGTCGTTGACGTAACAAAAACGCAGGAAGATAATAGACGATAGACGATGTCGAATATCTCTGAGAAACGAAATATAAAGAGCGGAGGTGCGGCTCTGAAATGCGGCAAAGTGCGGTACCGCACCCCTAACGCGTCAACGAACAATAAGCGCGCAAGAAAGAATTGCTGATTTTTATTAATTTGGTTTTTAAAAGTGCGATGTTTTCATGACAGGATACTCAAAACAAGATTGCACTGAATATCGGAGCAAAACGAAAAGCTCCAAAACACTAAAACGACATTTAATCAGCACGTGAAATTAGATCAATTTTGAAAAGGTTTCTTACAGTAATCGGGCCAATTACAGTCCTAAAATTGTGTCACGTTCTTCATTTGATAGCACTATTCAGATAATCAGAATACCTAAACACAGATAATTTCCGTTTCCCTAGAAATGCTTGTCTGTCGAGATACTTAATTTCGTATAGTTGAGGCCGTGATTGATATTTCCCTTATTCGATTGTCGCTTTAATTATTTAAAAACTGTAATGTATCGTATTGCGAACACTTCTTGTCCACTTGCATAGTACATAAACCTTATTATAGTAGTTTTCAAAAATTTTCAAAATATAGTCCCAAAATAAGATCAGTTTGCGATGGCAAGCGTTAAACCGGACTGGCGCGGGGGGTGCGCGAGCTGCTGACGCGCTTGCTTCCCTGTGTCTCGTTTCTCCTCATTTTTGCTCGATCTTGATGTTTTGCGTCGCCCGTTGACATTCTTCGCCTGCCGAGTGGCCGACACATGCGTCAGTGCATGCGGTCGACGTTATCATAGGACCCACTCGCGTGACGCTCCCTTGAAATCGTCATTCTTTCGCCGTTCATCCCCCTTTCACTAATTGCCTTTGACGTTTCTTCCATTCTTTTGTGAAACTAGTGCACCAGATGCTGGCCAGGCCAGTCAGACGCCCTTTTCATCCCGCGCCTTCTCATTCCTTGAACAAATAGCGCGCGCGTTTCGTTGAAGCCGCCATGCGATCCTCTTTTCTCCTCGCTCGTCTCCTCCGTTTCCCTTACAATCGTTACCCATTTTCCCTCGAAACTGCCGTGGGTTTGCGTCTATTTTAATCGTTTATCTAAGATCCTGACAGATGGGAGCCCAGACAATCAATCGATTCGGAGCGCGCGGTTTGATTCATTCTGACTCTCACTTTCTCTCCTGCTCCGCTCCCTTTGTTGTGCGCGCGGCCCGTTTAAAATATCCATTATCAGTCACCGTCTCTCCATTTCCCATTCTACCCCTCTTTCAGCCTTCAGAAACTCCTCAGTCACATGTGGGATTCGACTGGATGAGTCACTGTCCTTTTAGTTCCTTAGCCTACCAGTTTTTGCAAATCCCTCACTGCAAAGGTGCATCTTTCGCCGAAAAAGCTTATCAGTAACGTCAGTTTTATTGGCCTCTGCATTTCCAGAGATATTTTGTAATCACCCCCTGATAGGGCGAGCTGCGTCATATGAATTTTCTTCTTTGCTTCTCTGACTCTCTCCTTTTCCCATAATCTCTTGTACTGTCTGACTGTCAATGCAGAAGAGTAAGTGAAGAGACGCGCAGTCTCTCATCCCTTTTCCATACATCAGTATACTGAATATTTTTGCGCGTGCCCCTGTTGACTGTTGCAACTCTGATCGGTTGGCTCGGTTCACCGATACTTTTCGCTCTCTCATTTTCACACGCTCTCTCGCACTGCCTGACCAGCGAGAGATAAGGTGTTATCGAGAGTGCGCAGGTTCACTGAGCGTCCTCGCGTCTATTTCTCGCATCATTCTCTCTCCTTTCCTCCCCCATCACAGTCAACTTGCATGTAAATCACACTATAATCCGCGAGGGCTATAGGAAAGACGTATCGATTGAGCGGGGTTCCCCCGCACTCGTTGTTACAATGAAGAGTAGTGCCTTCTTATGGTCATAATTTAACCCATACCCGAGGGTTCTTAGGCACCGACACGGGATTCCGGTTCCTAACAGGTTGCTCTTTTGGACCTTCACTGTAACATCCATCCAATTTCGATGATTGATAGTTGATTTCACAATGATTGTTGATCCATTCGATTGATATTGACACACCTGGCTTGCCTTTTTTTCTGTGTAGCCCCCTCCCCTTTGTTGTCAGTTGCTCGTTATCTCTCTCTGATTATGAAATAGACTTTATTTGCTATCAAAATGTAAGTAGTCATAAGATCATCTCAGATCGTCATGCAACTTGTTGATCAATTAACTGTAACTTATAAACCGTTTATAAACAAGTAGTAATAAGATCATCGCAAATCGAATTAGTATTGATTATGCCACCTGCGCTTGTTGATCAATTAGCCCTAACTAATAAACCGTTCCGCTCCTTTGCCAGATGCCGCTGCCGATTTTCGGTAAATCGCACAAGTCGCCGGCGGACATCGTGAAGAATCTGAAGGATGCCCTCATCCAAATCGAGAAGGGCGACAAGAAGGCGGATAAGGCCGCCGAAGAGGTGAGGATATTTGATTATGACTGATACACTTCCAATACCAACCGGGAATCACAAGTATATAGTGGTATCCATAGATGAAAGGGGTAATTGGAACGCCCGAAACGCGGATATTTAGTGGTCTAACAACTCACACTGTTAAATATATAGTGGTCTGATTGCCGGCCCGGTAGGTACAAAAATGTATGATTATGACTGCCGCTTTAGAATGTTGAGGAAACTTCAGCAAGCTACTAAAAACTGATTGTAAGGTTATTGGAAATTTCAGGGGCAAACTCGCAGTTGTGTTTTGAAATGATTTTTATCATTTCGTGAATCATCGGTATGAAGCGGAGGAGGCAAAACGAACATTATGAAATTCAATTTCGCTTGGCTTCAACCCCTTCAGTGAAATGACCAGACTGTGTTAATTGCATGTTTTGAAACCCGACTCCTCCGAGTTTGCGCTGTGAAGCTTAGTCACTCTGCGGCAGTGAAATGAGGATGTTGAAAGATAAATACGCCTGTTTTCGTCTTTCGAGCTATTTTAGGACCACTGCGCATCATAGCACAAAACCGATACAATGGCATGTACACTCTGCGCAGTTTGTTCGATCATTAACAGAGGAAGGGTGCAGCATTAAGAGATCTGCATCCCCTTTCCCTCGTGCTCAAAGTGGGATATGACGTTTTTATCTCGGGCGTTGAAAAATCAAGCTCTTATTTAAAATTTGAGCCTTGCGATATGTGTGTTTCACCGAGGGTATTTGTATACTTTACCAGTTAGTCGATCAATTTTGTGTGGCTTCTTACTCTGTTAAAAATATATATGATTTTTGATTATTTTTTTTATAATTTAAAAACAATAATAATAATAATACTATTCAGGTGGGCAAGTGGCTGCAGGCAGTGAAGGGCATCATCTATGGCCAGGAGGGCCAGGAGCCACACTCGGAACAGGTACGGTAGATTATCGATTGCCTTTTTACTGATACGGTACGATCTTATCGATTGACGATTAGCCGCATTATCTGGTTGTGAGGGTACTGTTATACATATGGGCCTTTCAAAGTGGTGTTTCACCAGTGGCATAAGTCGGTTTCTCTAGGTGCTTTGCTGATCACACTAGGGGATTTCGTACAAAACAGAATACTTGAATGAATAATAGTTTGTAATACTTACTAATAATTATAAAAATGGGAATATCCAGGTGGCTCAGCTGGCCCAGGAGACGTACTCTGCCAACGTGCTGCCCATGCTCATCAAGAACCTCTCCAAGTTCGACTTCGAGAGCAAGAAGGTGAGAGATCGTTTGTCTGACTCTCTTCATTTGGCCTGATCTCTCGCTTGCTCTGATCGACGTGAGAACATCTATTTCATAAGTTGGCTTTGGTCTTTTGTGATTCGATAGTCGCCTATTTTCTGTATTACACAAAAGTCGAAATAGTATTGTCTACTGTAACAATCAATCGATATGTGTGTATATCTGATATGATAGGAATCGATATAGGTAGCCATCGATTACCCTCCCTTTCTTCCCCTCACAAGGGAAGCACCAAAGTAAAGGCTAACAGATCTGAACCGGACATATATGGGCAAGTAGAGTAGGAGGCGGGATGCATAACGCATATTGCCAAAGTTGCTAACGGGTCGCGTGGTCATAAAATCGATAATTGTTGTACGTTGTCAGGACGTGGCGCTCATCTTCAACAATCTGCTGCGTCGGCAGATCGGTACTCGCTCGCCCACAGTGGAATACCTGTGTGCACGGCCGGAGATGCTGCAACAGCTCGTCAAGGGGTACGGTAGGATAGAGATATTGATTGTTTGATTGGGAATACGCTAGAATGTTGGTCTAGGATACGGTACCATTGATTTATTGATTGGGAAATTTTTGAAAGTTGGTTGTCTTGTGTTTCAGAGATGTGATATGGCAATGCTGAAACGAATAAGGGTGATATAGTTGTCTTCTTAAATTTTCAACAAAAGTGGACGATCCGGAAATGAAAAATATGAGTTTTTATTTTATTTTTAATTGAAATTAATTGTCCATTATTCAGGTACGAGTGCGCGGACATCGCCGTCACGTGCGGATCGATGCTGAGGGAGTGCATCAGGTGAATCATACATTTTGAGGAATGTTTCCCGTCTCTTCAGTTTGCCTTATCTCTCGCCGGTCAGAGAAACGAGAGAGTGTTTCACAACGAGAGAGTCAGACCATTCATCTACATTTTCGTGACCAATAATACATCGTGGTCTGAGACCGAGAACCACAGTTGAAAGGGATATTTTAATCCCCCCGAACACGAATATGTAGTGGTCTGAAAGATGTATCGAATAAAAATATAGTAGTATCATCAATCTGTGTAATCATACCGGCCTGATAGTTACGAAAATGTATGAGGTGAACACTATTGAGATTATGAGTCTAGTGTTCACTTCTTCTGTACAAGCTACTAGTTATTGGCGAAAGAAGAGAGCTATATCTCTATGACGAAACCCAAAGGTGCATTGTGCAATTTGTTGAAATTGGTTCATTGGTTGTGCAACTTCCGGTGACTGCTGATTGTTTGTTACCGGTAATGTTGAGCTATGGGGGAGATGTGAAGCATAGACAGATGATTAATAAATTTGCTAATTAGTCTAATTACTTGATTAACTAGCTCAATTCAGACACGATCACCTCGCTAAACTCGTGCTTCATCACGAGTCTTTCTACCAATTCTTCGAGTACGTCGAGATGTCCTCGTTCGATGTGGCTAGTGATGCATTCTCCACGTTTAAGGTGAGGCTAATTGGCTTAATTAATTAGATTAATTAGACTAATTAAGTAGTTCGTCTTAATGTTTTATAGAAACTGCAATACGTAAAAAGTTGGTTGTCTTGTGATTCAGAGATGTGATATGACAATGCTGAAAACGAATATGCGTGATATCGTTTGTTCCTCAATTTTCACCAAAACTAGACTAATTAGTCTAATTTATAACTAATTAGTGTGATTAAGGACCTGATCACTAAGCACAAGACAATGGCGGCCGAGTTTCTCGATGCGAACTACGACGTCTTCTTCACACACTATCAGAAGCTGCTCAACAGCGAGAATTACGTGACCAGACGGCAGAGTCTAAAGGTAGACTTGATTGGCCATATGTGATGTATATTCTACTTTGTAGAAGTAAATAGAGCACTTCTCTGTTTTCGGCCCTTAATTTCGCATTCAAAGCGGTTGTTGCTTGAGCTAAAATCAGACAAGTTCCGTCAGTAATTAGTATGGGCGAGATAGATTGATTTTCAAGATTGGGTTGGGATAAAATGGGAGCTCACTCGCTTTTCTTGAGTTTCAGCGTCGATTATAAAGGGCTCAATCGTTCTTGAAGAAGTTTCTAATGTAGAGCTTGCGCTAATATTATTATTATTGTTATTATTTTTATTATTAAATATTATTATTATTATTATTTTATTTTAAATAATTATTATTAATTGCAGTTGCTGGGCGAGCTCCTTCTCGACCGCCACAACTTCAACGTCATGACCAGGTAGATATTTATTCTTATTTAGTTTACATTTTGGAATATCTGCAAAAAAGGAGAAAAACGCACTTATCCTCCATAGGTTATGAGGCATTCGTTCAAGTTCGAAAGCATCCAACAATATTATCGCCAAAAATTAAATAATTATTAATTAAGCTAATGACGTCGTAATTTCCGCAGGTACATCTCGAACCCGGACAATCTGAAGCTGATGATGAATCTACTGAAGGAAAAGAGCAAGAGCATCCAGTTTGAGGCATTCCACGTATTCAAAGTGAGATTATTTCATTTATTAGTTATCTTATAAGCAATTATATAGTTCGTGGTATAGAAAATGATTAATTATAAATAGGGACGATCATCCACGCATACTTTTCTTTCACCAATCGCAACATTTGTGTTTCACAATGTAGTTAAAGTTGGGGGGAAGGGGACTAAATTGATAATTTCTTGTCTGTTTGGATAAAGAAGACAAAATGAAACAGCAATAGTAATAATATTTTTAATAACAACAATAATAATAATAATTCCCAATTCTCAGGTGTTCGTTGCCAATCCGAACAAGCCCCGTCCGATCGCGGACATTCTGCTGCGAAATCGGGAGAGGCTCGTCGAGTTCCTGTCCTCTTTCCACCAAGACAGGCATGTTTTCTCGTCTAACTCTCTCCGCTTCGCGCGCTCTCTCGCTGTTCTCTGACCGAACGAGATTTACAGATTTCGAAACGAGTAGATTTGCAAATAGTTGGCAACTTTGTCAGGTCATGTTTGCGTTTCACGACAAAGTTATGGTAATGGGAAAAGCTTTAAGGGTGATTCGTCTCAATCATCGAGTGTTAATAAAATAATATGGGTAATAAACGAGTGGATTTGTGAATATTTGACAACTTTGTCACATGACAAAGCTAAGATAGTGGAGAAAGCGTATGGTTGATTGGTCTCTGTCATCGAAGCCTAATAACATAATAATTTAAATATTCCTTTGTGCAGGACGGAAGACGAGCAATTCAACGACGAGAAGGCGTATCTCGTCAAGCAGATTCAGGAGATGAAGGTGTAATCGATCAATTATCGATTGATTGACCTACCGCCGTGACCTACCGTAGTTCTCCCCCCCCCCCCCCCCGCCTCGCCCCCACTCGGATATTGCATTGTGATGATGTAATCAATCGAAAATCGTTTGATCCCATCAAAACTGCGCAACCTCCCCTCATATATTTTGTAAACCTATTGCATGCGCCCTCTTTCCCCATCCATCCCTTGAACGGTTTGTAGAAATAAGTATCCAAAGTTTCGTTTATGTGTGTGTGTTTCGCTCTAAAATAACTAGAATGTCGGTATCGACTCGATAGGACTCCCCTCCCCTTCACTCTGGCCCCGCCCCCTACTCCTTGCTCGAATCACTCGAATCTGTTGCTCCTTCTATTCCATTAAAAGCTGAATTGATTGTATACTCGTATTACGGGATGATTTGCACTCCCCTTCCTCCACTTCTCGCCCTTTTTAAACAAAAAAAAATTTGTTGCTTTCGGAATATAACCAATTAGGGTTGGCTCTAGGCCCGAGGGGCCACTTCTTGCTATTCTAAACAAAGTTCGCCCTGCCTGTTTTGAGCGGTGCGAAGTGGTTTCTGGTCCAGGGCCAGCGAAATAACAAGCGTAGTTTGACCAAGTAGTGCCTGCCCCCTGTTCCCTGAATCAATCGATAATGGAATCAGGAGGGCCCTCACTCTTCACTCCAATAGTTGCTCCCTCGATTGTCCAGTTTCTACAGTAAAAGTACAGTAACCCCCCTACCCCCCCCATCTCCTCTCGAGTCTCGGCCTCTCTCTCTCTCTCTCTCTCTTTTGTATGTATCCAGACATATCTCGTATCAGATATGATATGCTCGACATAGATATCTATTATGTAAGCTAGAAAATAATGGATAAAAAGCGCTAATGATTGGTGTTGATCTTGGAGTTGCAATCATTCTAAAAGTCTTCGATAATCGCAAATGAATCGCTGTATTGCCATTTTAATATTTCGAATTTCGCGAGATTGTTTCTTCATTCTACAGACGTAGTCATCTCTCGCTGTGAGAGTGTAGAATGAAGAGATGATTGTCCGTATTTCAACATGTATGCAATAGTAGCCTCTCCAGTGAATGTGTGAAATGTCTCTTGAGAGTACAATACGGAACATCTCTGGAGTCTCAACGGAAACGCGTATGCAAATGCAGAGGAACATCCTGAGGGATAGGACTAATTTGTCATGTGTTGCTCGACTTGAGCTCGGATTACTACTATTGGGATTCTCCTTATCTACATTTGTGTATCTCGAATTCCGCTAGAAATTTGATTCTGTGATTCGATATATTTCACGCTGTTGATAATAGCTATCGAATATTTCATTACGTAATAAGGTTGTTTTAAAGATTAGCAAATATTACTTCTCAAGTTTATGACCGTCTGACCTTGGGCAGACTTGCGCCACTATTCAAATGCCCTCGTGCCCTATTGAGAATTCGCCTCCTTGTCACTTGCGTGTCTTGAGTCCCCGGAGAAATTGGTAGTAGGACTGAGGGTGTCTCTCCCCATTTTCCATACTCTCTCGACACTCTGGCCAATGAGAGAGTGTGTGGAAGGAAGAGAGATGTCTCTCTCCATTTCTCGTGCTCTCTCGGTGGTCAGACAAAGGGTTGTGGGAAAGTGAGGCATTGGTGATGGGAGATGGCAGAGGAAGATAGGACGGCTTGACAAGCGTGTGAGGCTTACTCCGCTTGCTGCGCTATGTGTTGCGCTGGACCCATATTTGTACTACTGACATAGCGTCTGATTTAGCTGCGTTATTTCATCGACAGAAAACTTCTGTTACAGTGTTTCGGCACTACATATTGCACAGTCTTTTGTATCTAATCGGCAGAAGATTTCTGATCGATTTCCATTACAAAATTACACAGATATCGTACATCGCTCCCATTACCGAACAAACGGCCTTTTTTTACCTTTTTGGCCTTTTTTCCCTTTAAGCGAATTCACGCTTAATATTCTTGTTTTTTGTTTCATATTTTTTGTCCACCCCTATAAGTGGACGAATACAAAAATTGGCCGGTGAAATATTATTTTAAATGGGTGAAAAATGAGAGCCGTTGCCTCTATTTTCAATTAAAATACGGCTCTACCGTAATCTCCACGTCATCATAAATTTTCTTTACTTTTTCTGTATTACGGCTGTAATTTTTCACCCATTTAAAATAATATTTCACCGGCCAATTTTTGTATTCGTCCACTTATAGGGGTGGACAAAAAATATGAAACAAAAAACAAGAATATTAAGCTCGAATTCGCTTAAAGGGAAAAAAGGCCAAAAAGGTAGAAAAGGCCGTTTGTTCGGTAATGGGAGCGATGTACGATATCTCCCTTATATATCTACTTTCAAAGATGATTCTCCTTTGTAAGTCACATGTATTCTCACTCGAACGATTTTTTATGTCTTGATTTTGTGATTCTCACATTACTCATCACTTTTTCAATGGGAATGCATCTCATTCATCTTTTGAATGCAGCGGGAAGAGTTCAGAAATTGTTGACTCTGATCTTTTGAAATCTATTGTTGTCTCTTCATTTTCCATACTCTATCGCTATGTCTGAGCGGCGATAAGTGTGTTGAATGAAGAGACGAAGATGAGGCATACGTGAATACCTCATCTCTAAGGACCAAAAGCATAGTGAATGGGTCTGTCTGTCTCTGCACTCTCCTCCTTTCGCACACTCTCTTGTCTTCTCTAACCAGCGGGAGTGAAGAGAGCACTCGCACCTCTAATGACCCACTACTCCCGCACTCTCGACCCACTACACACTTTCCTTCTCATAATGGCTGTACTCTCCTCATTTTCCATGCTCTATCGCTTGCTGTGCTCTCTCAATTTCTCTTGCTCTTGCTCGGTCAGAGAAGGTGAGAGGGTGTGCTGAATGAAGAGAACGATCCTTGAATCTCAGAGTAGATCAAGCATACGCGATTAGCTGAGATTTCACTTTAGAGAATTCGCACTTTCGTTGGCCAAACCAACACGACCCTTGGACCTTATCCCACATTCGAATTGTGCGTTGTAGTGTTCTTATTGAGCCACCCACCTAGGGTAAGTTTTTCAATAGCCATCAAGGGTCAAGCATCTTGAAATGGACGACTGGGAGGCGTTGCTATTGAAGAAGAACTAACGTCGATCACTTTTTGAGCCCTTTGAGGGGCTTACAATTTCGGTGTGAGTTGTGGCGCAATGGGAGACGCGGTTTCCTTTGAGCCAGCATCAGCTATGATGAACTCCAAAGGATGTGGATACTCTGCCTCATGAGGGGGCAACTCGCTAACTACTATTAGGCGGCTACTCTAGGGCGAGTAATAAGCGAAGCCATCTGCCACTATTATCAAGAGGAGAGGAAGAGGGAGAACTCCAATGAATCCCTTGTTTGACCGAAGAACTGGTGTCCATTGGGCTCATTTTCGCTCTTTTTCATGAACTTATATCTAGCTTGTTTGTGAAGACTATTCTGTTTTTAGACACTTTTCTTTATTCTTCCAATCTTTTCTCAACTAATCCAGCCGCATCAAGTGTCTTCCTTTACTAATCCCTCCACTACCGCTTTTTTCATTTCCCGATAGAGCGTTCAACTATTCAATGACTCTTCCAGTGCAATTTTTGAGGCTCTTCTCTAGTCCCGTCTCGACTACGCATCAGACAATAGACGTCGTTCTTTACTCTTCCACCGATTCGTCGATTGAAGATTGCCTCTCTCTTTTCCCTCTGTTATCTTTACGGTCTGAGTACCGAAAGATCACGCGAAATGAAGAGGGCTCTAGACGATTAGACAGAGTGAGATAGCACTATGAATCGAGAGAGTCAATCCCTAATCCCGAGGTTGGATCGAATTTCGGCCCCGAGGATCGAGACTATACCCAGATCTTCTTTGATTGAGCGAGAGAGATCTCGAGTGTCGTTAGAAGGCGCAGTGATCTATCACCTTTACTACCGACTGTACGCGGGATTTCTCGATGGAGGAACATTGGGGACTTCTGTAGCAGTGGGTCCCACCTAGCGTTGTCTTACTCGTTTCACATGGATACGCCTTCACCTTTTTTCGTACTGTCGCATTTGTCTTTTTCACTTTCTCGCTCAATTTTTCGCGAACAATCTGGCTCGATGGGTCCTGTAGCTTTCAATTGATTATCATTTCAATCGGACTGTATTCTGCCCTAGTGCCAGTCTGCCGAGTTTCCCTGCCCACTAGTAAATCACCGCTGTCTCTGTCCTAAAGTCCGAAGAGACAAGGAGGGGGAAGCCCATTGACAGCGCGGTCATAAAGGGGGCTGGTGCAATGAGTAGCGGAGTAGATAGCTGACAGATGTTTGGGCAGTACAAAATGTTAAATCTTGTCGCGCATTCTTCCCCTTTCCTGCTATTATTTCGAAATTAGTTTTGATTTCTCTGACACGAATTAATCTCATTCGTTCTGCAGTCATTTCACATCACAATGAAGCATACCCGAAATGCCTGCAATTACAACGAGCGAGCCCTATCATGGATCAAAGATGCGTAGGTGCCAATCTAAAAAAAATTGTTTGAAAAAAATCACGGCTCGCAATTGCCGATATTTCCGGGTGCTCTTCTGTGCCTTCAATCGCACGCGTTCCTAACTGCATTCCACAGCCTGAATTCGTTTATCTTTTCCGGAGGAAGCTAGCTGACTCTGGTTCCCAAGGGGCATTGACCGATGTCCAGTCAGTGGATTGGCCCCCGGTCAACTTTCTGCTATGTTTGCCATAGCTCATTGTTCGGCCTTATTTTGCGCATGGATCCTATTGTTGTAAGACAATCTCCTTCAATTCTGGATCATGGCAGTCAGAATGGAGAATCTGTCTCTCTGATCAGGGTGTGCGAGGAATGAAGAGATAGTGTCTCCATCTTGACATTCCCATTCTGGATCCGGCCAAGCACTAGGATACCAATACCTAGACCACTTTGATTAGCCTTATTCCAAGCGTAATTTGAACTTTGGTCGGGAGCAAAACTACACTTCATTTTCATCCGAACATCCAAGAATAGGTGCGTGTTAATCGATCGCACGGCAAAACCGTGTGAAGATCTTTCCTTTGTCTCTCTGCACCCTTCATCCCTCCATTCCTCTGCCTCTGAGATAGAGCACGCTGTAAACTAAAAATTCTGCACCAGACGCGCGGACGCTAAAAATGAGGCTTGTTATGCTATTTTTTAGCATTTCAGTTGCAATTTGCGAAAATTATATAACAAAATAAATAATGCTACAAAACAGTGAAAACAATATTGAATGCGTTTTCATTGGATTTTTAAATGAAAATGCAAAAATAAATCCGCAAAAAAATTGCTCGGCAATTTTTTCCGTGAAAATTTTGCCGAGCAAATTTTTTACGTTTTTTGCTTTCGTCGACAAGGAGTTGATTTTCGAGCAAAACACAAGTAAGAGAGGGAGGTCGAACCAACGACCTTTTGAATTCAATTCAACAGCTTTACCATTGAACTACGCAACCATATCTCACTCATTCCTTATTTCCTATAATGAGGGCCTAGTGTGTCGAGTATTTATGAAGAATTAGTTTGTTTCAATGACTGTGTTTTTTTTCCTGTGCCTTCATTCACTCAAGTGTATTTCTTGTTACGCACTGAGTTTTAGTAAATTAAGATTATCGAATTATCCGATAACAAATTCATAAATACTCGACGCACTAGGCCCTCTTTATAGGAAATAAGGAATGAGTGAGATATGGTTGCGTAGTTCAATGGTAAATCTGTTGAATTGAATTCAAAAGGTCGTTGGTTCGACCTCCCTCTCTTACTTGTGTTTTGCTCGAAAATCGACTCCTTGTCGACGAAAGCAAAAAACGTAAAAAATTTGCTCGGCAAAATTTTCACGGAAAAAATTGCCGAGCAATTTTTTTGCGGATTTTTTTAAACAATTTTATTTCAACTACCTTTTTTAGATTTTCGATAATTTAACTGTTTTAATTCTAAATGCAAAAGTAAACATTAGGAACATAAATAACAATATTGTGAAAAATAAATCCGCCGCGCATCTGGTGCAGAATTTTTAGTTTACAGCGTGCTATAGCATGGCAATTGAAGAGTCTTCTCTGTTGATCCTTGTCGTCTCTATCATTGGGATCTTCTTTCTCCTTGATTCTCTTCTATTTCAGCCCACACTTCGGTAATCCGATGCCCTCACTTATTTGCCGTTCGTTTGAGACTTCCACAGCACCTGGAAAATGCACGGTTTTCCAGCGATTCAATATATTTGTTTATAACAAGAAAGCCGAATTAGCATTGTACCAAAGTGCACCCATCTACATAGATACATTTATTTGCGCCCTGAAACGTATCCGAATTCCGCATATCGTTTTTTGTTTTTTCTGCGAAATTTCTATTCATAAAGCGGTCAATTTCGATATTTTATTATGATAAAAATGTCATAGACAATTAGACTAACAAATGGCCAAGCGTTCGAAAAATCTGCAAGGACCTCCCCGCACTGCGATTTCTAGCCGATCGTGTAGTCAAATACGTCATTTTTTCTCTGTTTTCCCAACAATAAGTGGACACTGATCCACTTGAAATACGGCAACAGTCCCGAGAGAAGCGAGAGAGAAAGACGGATGTTCTGTCTGTGCTCTCTCGACTCTCTGACCGAAGAGAGATGGGGCGGTATGAAGAGACACTCGCGAGAAGAAAGGAGCAGTTCTTGTGTGGAGAGTGGCACCCTCACGAGAAAGTGTGAGTATCATTTCGCTTGCCATCCCCCTTGTCTCCCCCGTTCTACTTTTTTCCCTCGCGATCTTTTCCGTGGCTCGATTCGTGAATCTTTGCGAAAGATCGGATCACATTTACCGTATCCGATTACCGTACTTCCTCTACTGTCGAGAATCTGTTGTTTTTTACGGTAGTGTCGAATCGTGGATAGGCTATCAGGATGAAGAACGTATCTCTTCATTCCGCTCGTTACCAGTCCTATTGATCTGAGATGGGTTCTTCATCAATGGAGCCCTCATGTGATACTTTGCATTAGTCATCTTTTGTCTCTGCCGTTTTTAGGGAAACAGCCACTTTCTTGGCTTCTAGAGGATTGTATAAAAACTCTCAGATATTTATGTACCTGAAAGAAAGCGCGCTGAATGAAGATAGTTCCCAATACCCCAGCACCATAATAAGTCGATCCGCGCATAATTAGTCGCTCCGTCTCATTCTTCCTCACAGTCGTATCCCTTTCTTCGACACTCTCTTGATTCCGCACACTCTCTCGCCTACCATTCTCCTTCTTTCTTCAGAAATGTGGTTGCGCAGTGAAATTTACAGCCCTCCGAGGAGCGCTCTCCTCAATTTCCATGCTCTTTTGTATTCTTTCTCTGACTCTCTTCTGTTCGCATACTCTCTCATCATCTTTATCTCTCTGATTCTCTCCGCTCTCTCGCATCTCTGGAAGAACATCCGACTAATCATAACCATGCGAGTGGGCGCACTCTCCATTTCGCATGATCTCTCGCTTTCTCTGACCGGCGAGAGAGCATAGGGAATGGAGAGAGTGGTGAGATAGATGATCTCTCTCGTGTAGTCGTTACGCATTCATTAGGTTCTTCCCCATCCGAATTGTCCGCATTATGGAGAGCTCAATGAGCTAAGCTTCTCGAATGCAATATCCTTTTCATTTTACACACTCTCATTTCAAAAAAAATTGAGAACACGGAGATTTACTTTTGTTCAAGCCACGCTTAGAATTGGCCTGACGTAATGACGACACCTTCTTTATATTAGGCACGCTTTTTCACCCGGACGGAGTTACCCAAAATATGGTCGTGTGTGAAATAATGAGACAAATTTCGAAATGCTCCACGTAGGCCCTCTTTCAGACTCTTTTTATCGATTTTTAACGTAGCGATTCGCGCTAATAATTAATTCTTCTCGTCGCTAGCTGAATTTACTCTTGTCGTGAAACATACTTTTTTCAATCGCCAGTATCCGTGGCATTTGCTTTGCTCTTCTCTTTATAACATTCAGTCGCAGGAATGACTGCTCGAGGCGGCATGTGAGTGATGGCGAGGAGTGGTCTAACATTCATCGGAGTACTGTGGATGATCGTATCCTGTCTGGCAACTGCTCTGCTGGCAGGTAACATCCCATCAGGGGTATTTATTCTAGTCTCTGGTCCCGATAGAGTTGTAGCAGTAGTTATATCTAGTAAAAAATGTCTCAAAAACGCAGCAGAAGGTAATTCTCATTCCTCTATTATCCTCTTTCTTCTATTTTTTACTATTCTCCTGTCCGATAGGGTGGTATCTATCTGTAGATAGGGCTGAAATTAGGTGCTGCGGATAAATTTTCTTTTTTAGGTGAGTAATGATTCAAAATGAGGAAACTAAATCATTTGCAGGTGGAATCATAATTCCCGAGTGGCTCATCGGCTCCGTTTCTGCCAACGGAAAGACGGTGAGCTTTGATGGCTTTCAGTTTCAATTAATGTACAATAATTGGTATGAACAAATCAATCGCATCAGTTTTGGCATTACCTTATCACACAGCTGAAACGTATTCCTCAAAGAATTAGTTTCATTATTTATCTAGTACATTCGATCCTATTGTTTTTTTCAAAATGAAAAAGACGAATTTCGAAAATATGAACGCAGGTTGTGGCATTCTTCGGAGCGTACAAACGATGCAACTATCCGATATTCGATGAAGAATCTTCAATGATCGCTCTAGTGGAGGAATGCGGACGGTGAGTATCCATTTCACAGGGGAACGTCAGATTGCGGAGCCCTGCGAATATTTACCGAATTTAACACTTGACTTTCAATTAGGAATTCGCAATGCATAAATATATGCAAGAGATGAGTATACTGTCATGGACGAGGTTCTCTGTTTTCACAGATTTATGATTACACGTATGACCATTCCCTTCTTAATGTTAGATACTCTTCCTTCTTCGTCGTCCCGTCCCTATACTGGCAGCTGACGATCATTCTCGTTATCACGGGTGAGACATCATAAATTTCAACCAATTTCGTTTGATTTCGAACAAGACTGTAAGGAACAGTGTTCATAGCAGCGGCATAATCTTCTCAACGTTCACAATGGTTGCATAAGTTTCACGAATGCATTGAAATCAGTTTTGAGAATGGAAATTGATACTTTGGCACTCTCTTGGTGTTAGAAAACTATTCCAAATCCCAGGCACGTCCCTCTCAATGTTGCTCTCCTTCCTGATCATTCCCTCTCTATGCACACAACACGTCATCAATTCATCGTCGGCCATTATCGTCGGCTTCTTCCAGATTGTTGCTGGTGAGATCTTCCCATAATGCATCCATTCGAATCTCATCGATTTGTCAAGTAACGAGTATTCAAACACTACCGAAATTTAGTCGCATGTCGATAACAATACCTCATCGACAGCGACGCCTATCACTCAAATGTGCAAGAAAAATAATTTTTAACGCGGAAATCAGTCACTGTTTTTTAAGTATACAAGAAGACAAAATATTCAATATTTGCAGCAATATGTGTCTCGGCTGGACTGGTCGTCTACCCTCTGGGATGGGACAATGTGGAAGTGAGAGGATCGTGTGGAAGAGAAGCAGATCGATATGATTTGGGTACGGTGCATTTCGCGAGCTGATTGTTCCGATGTGCGGTACATGATAACGTAAGAAGGGCGACGTCGGTTGCTTTATGCTGCTTAGATAGTTGATTTTTAAAAAAATTGAATGCGGGTGGAAAATTGTTCATCTCTGCATTTATAAAATTTCATTTCTGTTGTGAAACGTATCTCATCAGACTGGATCAATCGCTTCAGAAATATTTTATTTACAGGCAACTGCCGTATCGGTCGGGCGTTTCTTGCAATGATTGCAGGTACAATTTTATTATTGTACAATATTCAACCGTTCAGAAAATTTGTTGCAAGATTGCTTTCTCGAAGCCGAATTGAAGTCAGATTTAGATAATACTTTTCGCTTATTCACCTCATGTGAAACCTAATCGATAGATATCAGTGAGAAAAGGGGCCGGGCATTGACAAATGGAATTCTTTTCCGGTGCTGATACTTACCAGATTCCGTGATTTTCACACGCAAAACAATTAAAAATATAATGTAATTACTTAATTAAAGGAGTCGGTCTACTCGTCTTCTCTGCCATTCTCTCAATTTGTGGAGGAAAGAGCGACAGGAGTTACAATAGGTCAGACACATTTCGGGTTCGCTGACTCAAAAGAAGCGGAGTTGAATGTCGTAAATGCGAAAAAATTTTAATGGCGTAAATTATTTATCTGAATGGCGAAAATGCGTGTATCATTCATTACTTTACAATATTCCAGACACACTCCTCCCGAGAAGAGATCGGTCGTGCTCACTCAAGCAGAGCACACAGTCATCAGAGGATACGATGGAAATGGACAATCTGTAGTTTGTATGCGACCTGCGTGATCTTTGATCTCTCGTAGTGAACCCTTTGTAGTTTGATCCTCACATTCGCCCAGTGCTATCGTATATTAAGATTTTACTTTTTTTGTTCAATAATTTTCAATTTTGGAATGAACAAGAAACCGATACTGTCACTTTGAATCTCATTCATCATTTCGTGAATGAGTGAAACTCAATCTCAACGCGACAATTACATAGATACATAATAGCAGTCCCCTGAACACGTTTCAATGTCTTAAACTCTATCTGATCTTTGACCTCTCGCCACTAATCTGCCTCATATATTCGCCTAGAGGGTGCGCATCGTGTAAGAATTTCTGTATACAATGATAAAAAAATTTCCGGTTGATCATCCATACTTTATTGACACAACGAACCAAATCCTTTCAAGCATTCTGCACGAATATCTACTTGATATCGCGTGATTAGTCATATTTGGATGGGTTTTGGATTCAATCTTAATCCCAATATTTCTGGAGAGAACAAAGGGGGTCAGAATGCTGTGCACCGCGACTTTGTCGTAGCCAATTGATGCAGATGTTGCAGGAAACACTAATTTTGTGTTATCTTTTTTTCGTCTATTAGATATCCATTAAATTTGTTTTTTTGATAAATAATTTCGCAGAATTATTTTCATGGCATGAAAACCTGTCACCCGCAATGCAAATATCAGAAGAAGATCTTTGGTCATCGAAACTACTTATCTAACAATAAGATGGTCTTTGATCGCTAAAGTGCAGATATTTTCTCTTCTCAAGGTGACAATATTTAATGGTTATTTGAACTCTGGGTGCACATTGTATACGTGCTGTAGATGGTCTTAATGGAGTTGAGCAAATACTCTCTCCTTTTCGCACGCTCTCTCGCTTTCTCTGACTATCTAGAGACCAATTACAGTGAGGATAGTCAAGGAGCACTCAACAAACACTTGTCCCACTTTTTCGGTCTGCGGTAGGCGCAAAAAGCGGGAAATTGTCGCAACCTTGTACACGGAACGCATTGAATTCGTCTGACTCTCTCACTTCAGCCTGTTGCCTCGCATTCTCTGACCTCTTTTAGATTACAAGTCGATCAGAAATTGAGCCTACGCTCTCTCGATCTTGCGTTGTCTCTCCGGTTCTCTGCTCGCAAGAGATTGGATAGTCATGAAGAGGCCTCTTTAGAGAAAATGAAGATCAGGAGAGGTCTATAAAGGGAGCAAAATCTGAGTGTGAGAATGACAGCACTTCCGTGTCTGCTATTCAGCATCAATGTTTCGCATTCTTGCACATCTTCGTTGATCGGCTATGACCTCTTCCTCATTCTAAACCGTTTTGTTCTTTTGGTAAGCAATCCTGGATCTTCCCCAAAAAATAGTCCCTCGTGTAATTTCACCTTCTCAGATTCACACGTCACAAATCTTTGAGGTATGACGAGAAAATGTAATAATAACTTGTGCGTCATTCGTCCATTGAGATCATTCCATTACACACTCAATCATGAATAACGTCTTCATTTCCCAACTCTTATCAAGATTAGGCAAGGATTCTCAGACCCATTTTCATCTGATTTATCGCTCCCATCCGAGAGCCGGGAGCCGTAACATCTGGCGACCGGAAACTAGGCCATTTCTCGTTGTAGCAGTTGCGCCCAGTTGTCTGTCTCTCTCAAATACGCACACTCCCTCGCCTTCTCTGACCGAGGAGAGATTTGTCTGACTCTCTCGATTACACATACTCTCTCGCTCTGTCTAGCCGGCGAGAGACCTTGAGAGTATCTTGTGATCTCAATTCTCGCTATTTCTCGCTAGCTTTTCTTCCTTCTAACTATTATATTTCTCACGAACGTAAGCTCTTTTTATTTTTCGTAGGATGTTGTTCAATCTCTCGGAATTTATTGGCTTTGATTGTTTTACTAGCATCTTTGCCAATTACTCACAATACAACAATAGGATGATTATTGCGTTTATTGCATGATTATTGTATTCCCATCTCAACCGCCGACTTACTGTTTCACATATTTATCAGTTTTTTTATTCCAACTCTGAAATGTATCCGGTTCAATTTTAAATCAAAGCTCGCACTAGAGTGAAAGATAAATCGCAAAGCGAATTATTCAATGATTCTTCCTGATTCTCTCAACTTTGCTTGCTCTCTCAGTTCTTCTAACCGGTGAGAGAGTATTCGAATCGAAGAGATCCCCAGATTCGAGGACGAATTTTGAGTCGATCGGTACACAATTCTGTTTGGGGGTCATACAGGTCGGCATCTCTTCATTTCGCGCGCTCCCTCGCTTTTTCTGACCGCAGTACGATGAGTATAAAAGTAGGTGTAGGAGGAGTGTCTGGTTCTCTCGATTTCTCGTAATCTCTCGCGATGTCTGACCGACGAGAGAGTACGTGGGTGGAAGAGGGCAAACTGTAGAGCGAAGTGGGTACGTGAGAACGGAAGTTTCTTGTTATTTCACCGACAAGTCAATGCGTTTTTCCTATTTCCAACAATAAGAATCTTTATAGAATTGTCTAATAAAATCCCGTTATAATACGAAATTATTTTTGTTCATGGAAATATGTTTATATATTTTAAAATCCAATTCGAGCATGAGTCATACACTAACTTGTATTATCGTTACACCAAAATTTGGTGAGATGTTGTGTGGATTACACAGCATTCTCCTCCAACAGAAAAGCGGGAGCACTTTGCATATCTACTCGCTCACTTTGCATGAATCGAACTGCAAGGCCTGAGCGGGAGGAGCGACCGCTCTCCCCGCTCAGTTATTTGAATCGAGCGGGAAATTGCAGTTCTTTCGTGTCGGGATTTTGGCGCGAAATTTGCATCCATTGTTCACCCTTATCTGGAGAGAACAATGGGGGTCAGAACGCTGTGATTAGCGACAGTTGCTATTACGATCATGGAACAAATACTCATGTCAGTGTCTCTCGATTTCGCCGACTCTCTCGTTCTGTCTGATCAATGAGAGAGTGTCTGCAGGTTGCCGTTGAAATCAGTTACTTTGTTCTCTGCTCTGACTCGGGAAGTTTGACATGGATCTTATGAAATCGTGTCACGTCAGATCGATTGTTTGAATTATCGAATTGGTGTTATTGATGCGGTAATTGATGGTTCGAGGACATCTCGTTGAGAAGAATACATTACATTTCTTATTACCACTACAGATCTTTAAGCGCCTTTCTCACTGGTTCATCTTGTTCACTGCGAAAACTGTTGACAATAACTGATTGCGTACACCGCAAACAAAGAGACGGAGTGATTTTTGATGTTGTACCTATCATCTGAGAAATCTTGGCGAATGTTGAGTCACTCTACTTGATTGATCATGGTCTGGTTAGATCAATAGAGAGAGCACGTGGAATCGGGAGAATTCTGAGGAACAAGGTTGACGAAATGGAACTGATTGCGTCAATGGTGTCCGCGTGCACAATAATCGGGGTAAACTGATAGCTGAAGGAGGAGGGCAAACGATATGACACGTGGTGGAGTGGGTAAACTATATATCAGATGATGAATGGTAGCTGATAACTGGTGTTAGCTTGCCCCTCGAACTCACCCTCACAGTATCATTCATGTTGACACATACTATCATTTCACATCATCAACATTCGCTCATCAATTGCATTTCATAGGATTTTAATGTTACCAAACACTTTTTTTTTAGTATACTATTGAGATAACATTTCGGAATTGCTCTAAATTGCTAGATATTTGGTTGTCTCGTGTCCATAAACGTTTTCGTAATCTGAATAATCTGAGTTTATCATAATTGTTGGTTGGCGACGTTCGTTCAACTCGTGTGATAATTTCTTAACTTTTTCATCAATTTTTTCCTCATCCCATTTTTTAAGGCGTTGTAACCGAATTCGTCATTCACAATTGTGTCAGCCTCACCTTTGACGTTTCTCTTCAAGTTTCTCGGGGCGTTGCGGTGCCTTGAAGGTTCATTCCCTCAAGTGTAACAGCACGTGTGAGAGAGGGAGGGAGGGTCGAGAGAAGAGAAGATGAGGGAAGAATCAAGGAAGAGACGGATGGGAATGATCTGAAGGAGAGTTGAGAGAGAGATGCGGAGAGAGACTCATCGAGAGAATTTGAAGGAGTGGGATAGAGTGGGCTGTTCGGAGAGGTTGCTAGAGAAATAGATGAAGAGAAGGTTAGAAGGTGGAAGAAGACTCTGAAACGTCTCGTAAATCTTGTTCAGAGGATCGTTTTCCGGAAATTGTGAGAGATTCTTCGAGAGAATCATTTCGAGTTCGACCATTGTGTTGTCGTTTGGGCAATTCATTCTGTTTGTAGTTTCTGACAATGCAATAATGATTATCTATTCAAGCTAGATTGTTTATTTTACCGTACGATAGGATTCGTAGAACCATTGAGCCATATTCGTATGTCCAGATCTTATTCGATACGTGAAACGCATTTGAAAATTGATCCATTAAACATTTAGAATGCGTCATTTGCTCATTTTTCATTAGAACATTTAACATTTTTCATTTTTTTATTTTCATTTCTTGGAATGGCAACTAATGATCCTAAAGCGGTGAAGCGTCATTTGATAGGCATATCAACTGTTCCAGTTAATTATTCTACACCTTCTTCTGCTCTAACTCCCATTATACCCGTCATTCTTGAGGATCATTTTTGAAACAATTTGATCGCATCTGTTCGTATTTATTCGTATAGTTTTCGACCGTTTGATCTTCTGTTGTAGTGCTCAGAATGGACAGCAGTGTATGAAATATAGAGTGGGCGATAATCTGTTGTGCCTTGAGGGGGCGATACATATCATCTTAGCACCTCTTTCCCACCAGATAAGAAATGGGAGGAGAATGGAGGGATGGGTTGACAATGTGCTCCCATCTACATTCAACGTATGAGCTGTGCATGTCCTTGCATCAGGCTGACATCAGAATTGGAGCCTGAGATATCAGTCTACTCTTACATACTGTATTCTCCACTCTGATAACACTCCGTATCGTTTTCTGCATTTTCCTGAATATTCTATAGAAGCGCCAATACATGATAGAATTCACTGCAGTGCTCCTCAATCTCTGATTTCCTCATTCCGCAGTCTCTGACTGGTTGTTTGAGAGTGAATAACAGAGTACAATCACTCTTTTATTCTTCCTTTCTTCTTGCCTCGACCAGTGTTTTCCGACGTCCATTGGCTATTCTTCTGCAGACTCACATTTTGTTTTCCCTTTTTGTTCCTGCGGCATTTAGATGTTGTCTTGCCGAGTGATTGTGTATGTGTGTATGGGTATGTTATGAAATGAATTTGAAACCGCCTGTCTGCATAGCTGAGATTAGCATTTTGCTACGGATTTCTCTTACCAGTTAGAGTGCAGATGAAAACAGGACATCACATTATTCTCGCCGTTGTTTTCTCTGAATGTGAGGTCTTTCCTTCTCCTTTTGCAGTCATGTTTTTGCGACGGAAATGGGTACGAATCTTACCCATTCTTCACTTTTACTGATACCTTCAAGCGTTAGGTTAAAATTGCGCTCACCGTCCTTCAAAGTGAACTCCCGCTCGTATTTTGCACTATGTCCAGCAATCCCTCTCATTTACCTTGTTTTCTTCGAGGGAGCAATCTATTATTTTGCTGTAATGCGATTCAATTAGAACAATATTCGAGCGCTTCAGAATAGCATCATTATGATTCGAGTACACTCGCGATCTCTTTTTTGGAACAATGGCTCTCTCAATTCTCCTTCGTCTTTCGCTTCTCTGATTTACGAGAGATAATTTTGAGATGAGAAGGGCCATTTTTCCTCCGTACCTATTCTGCACTCAACTCCGCATCCATTCCCGTTGTTTTCTCTGAGGACATTTCTCCTCTACTTCCAGTGTTTTCTGGTAGACTGTGAATGCGTCGTAAGACTGAAAATTCATGCAGATAAAATATTTTGCTTGTGTTGCAAGTTGCAATTATCACTACTTTTATTCGTTTTCACTCCATGAAATCTCTTCTAACATGCAAGAAGATCAGAGAGTATGCTGTCTGATGACCGCTCCTCCCATTTTTTTTCCTGATGTTGTCTAGCATAAAAAATTAGTCCAAAATGACGATATAATTGATAGTGACGCAACGTTCCTCTTGGGTGCAGTAAAGATTCTGTGAGCTTCTAACTGCTCTGTATGTATGTATCTATCTAGAATGAAAACGAATGTGTTGCTTCAATATCTGGTTGGCGTCATGAAGGATTGCGGTGAGAAACAAGTCGTTAATCACCTCATTTCGTCTCTAATTTTTGTGTTGAACATTTGGACGATACCATTGTTGTCACTTCATTCACGTGATCTTATCATAGGCCCATATACACCATCAACCCTATGGTCTTCCTTGTCTCCCCGCCTCTCTTTATTTTTTTCTGCTTTGTGGAGCGAGATAGTGTGAACTCCAGAGAGACTGCGGCCCGTATTTACAACTGTTATCTTCTCTTTTGTGTATATGATTGCACCCGGTCTTTGACTTCTTTCTGTTCCAATCATCAGTCTTCTCCTTCCTATCACCCTCGTCACTCCCTCTTCCACTCTGATCGGGTGTGCAACCAACTTGTTGATCCCCGTTTTACTTCCCCCTTGTATTCTGCCGAGTCCATTCGCCCCTCAACTCATGTAAGTCCTTGGCGAACTCTTCACGTAAAACGATCCGATTTTCGAGCACTCTCTCGTTTTTCTGTGCTCTCTCGCCTAATTAAAAGCGAAATCGCAGGTTGGATCAACTGTGGACCGAGTCGTCTCCGGTGGAGGGTTGGCCGTGTGCCGACCCTACCATGCCCGGATGGATACTGAATAGGAGAAGGCTGGCCAGCAGACATGAAAGTGGGTTGATCATTGGTCTTTGAACCGTCATATCCGAAGGGAAGCATTCCGAATAGTGGACAACTGACAATAGAGAGCAAATCATCAATATGCTTGTCTCATTCACCTAGATAGATGCTGTCAAACGCAACAGACTCTCCTTTAGAGCAATGTCGGAAATTGATGTTTGGTCTTGTCTAGGTTTCCGGGGAAAAGTAGTGGGAAAGTAGTGTTTTGCGGAATTTGTTTTCCTTGAATTTCAATGTAAACCATCAATTTTTCTGCGCTTTCTTTCGATTTCACACGATCCCTGGACAGGAGATATTGAACACTGTTTTGATTTTTTGGAATAATTTATTTATCATTGCCCCCAGACTGCTTTTCGGTGCATGTGTATCTAGTACTATCTATCCATCCTTGTTTTGCGCTCTTTTTAGTATTTTGCTGCACTTTTGTAGAGCATCACTCAGGTCTCGTTGTTGTTGCTCACACTGAGAGACAAAGGAAGGACGAGGAAAACAGGGAATCGGGATTGAGGGGGCTCGCTGACTCACAGGAGTTGTGTCTCGTTTCTCCGTTTTGACTGCACTTTCCTGACGGAGGAGAAAGGCGGTAGCATCATACACGCAGTTTCTAGCGGCAACGGTCCAGCACAAACTCCTGGATATCTTCTTTCGTTACGTTTTGATGACGCGGCTCACAAATTAGCGTGCCTTGGATGCCTCTGAATTTCCTCTTCACTTCGAATTCTGCACATTTTGGGAGGGAAGTGTCTTCTAGGTAGAAGGGGATGACACGGGGCACAGACATCACTCACTGCTTCTCCATCGAGTCAGAGGGTCAGCTGTTCGATGTTTCGTCAAGTAGAAATGACAAGTGCGAGAAATAGGAATCAATCTCAATAAGCTCCCGTCTTTCCTAACCACTCATATCTTCGCTCGTTGAGGTTTTTCGCACTGAGAATTATCTGGGATTTCCACAGCGCTGACTCACTGATTGTGGGTGGGCGCCAATTGGTGATCTCGTTCATTACTATAGAATAGGGTTGCCATGATGAAGAACCCGTCTCTTCATTCTTCATGATCTCTTGTCGCTCTGACCGATGAGAGACCCGTCTCTTCATTCTTCATGATCTCTCGTCGCTCTGACCGATGAGAGACCCGTCTCTTCATTCTTCATGATCTCTCGTCGCTCTGACCGATGAGAGACCCGTCTCTTCATTCTTCATGATCTCTCGTCGCTCTGACCGATGAGAGACCCGTCTCTTCATTCTTCATGATCTCTCGTCGCTCTGACCGATGAGAGAGTACGAGGAATTTCCGATTCTTCACTCTGAATCCTACTTCAATGTCAGAATGAAAAATCGTATAGCTCAGTTCTTCAAATGTCAATTCGAGTCATCTGTGGAGGCAAAACGATGAATTCATCTGTCGTGTCAGGGAAAAGTGAGGGGTCCCTTCAATGTGTTCCCATCTGCTTCGAAGCCTGCGCTCTGACTCTCTCATATTCCCACACTATCTCGCGCCCTTCTAGAATCGCTCTATGCAATGATATCCGAGAGAGCGGTCAAAAAGCGGAGAGTCTCCGCCCCCTCGCCCCTCCCTCCCTTCCCCGCACTTAGCCAAACTAGTCATCCCCACCCTTGGCATCTGTCCGCGACAGAAAAGTCGGACTCTTTGTTTCTCCCTTCTTCTCCTTTGCTCTTCTAACTTTCGACCCCACGTGCAAGAGCAACGGCAAACGTTCGTTGCTTACGTAAGATAGAGCTATCAAGAAATCGAGCCGATTAGTAGATAAATAGAAAAAGATCACTAAAAACTCAGTTCTCGATAGGCCAGTCGCGCAGCGCTACCGTAGTCGGCGACCGGCTTTTCCTTGAAACGCGGGTCTGCCTGAGGCGCTTAAAGCCGCCTGGCGCTTTTCCTTTTTTCTTGTTGCTTCAATTTTTGCATATTTTCCTTGTGCTGCGGCGTTTTTTTGTTTGTAAAGGAGCAGTTTTCTCGTGGTAGTTAGCCCGTGTAGGCCTGTCTTTGGGGAATCTGCTTGTCTGCCGCTCTCGCCAGCCGCTGGCTTCTGTCTGTCGGCTTCTTTCACTATGTCTGCGCGTGCCGCTGTTTTTTCCTTGCTCGCTTGCGCGCTCGTTTTCGTTCCTTTTATTTCTTCTCGGCGTCTGTTGACAGCTCGATGCCTGCCTTGAGTGCCACTAGACCGCCGCAATTCCGTTTGATCACGAAAACGATGCAATACTCTGCTCTTTCTGGTGGGTAGATCCCGACGAATGCTTTACGTGTAATTGTTTGCCCTTTTTAAACCCTCATTTTGCACGCTTCTTCCGGCTTGAATTCCCTAGATTGGTTCCCCCGCGTCGTCGCGTAATCAGATTTCCCGTGGCTCTCAAGAGTGGTTGTGGTTTGTTGGTGATTTCAGTCACTAGCTTCCATTTTCAAGATTTTTATAAGACGGATTTCTCTGTTTTTGTGAATACTAGCCTTGATTGCAGACCGATGATTCATGTTGCATAGGCTTTCAACTTTCAACAAAAGCAACTACTTTAGAGCTCTCGCTTCCTTCGTTTTCCTCTTGTGAACAGCGCATAATTAGAGCGTTTTGCTTCTAGAATTCGCCTCGTTTTCGCTCGCTTGTTTGCTTTTCGTGGGAATTTTTTTGCTATTCTGTGCACAACTCTTAATCGATCTCTAAAGTATCGTTTGTTGTCAGAATATACCTCCCTCCTTTCCGCATGCTCTCTAACTGACCAGTGGAAGCGAGAGAGCGTGTGGGATGGAGAGAGTGCCTTTGAAATCAGGTATGTCGCAGTCGGTCACTAGAAAGCGCCACCACTCGGCCGGTGTAAACGACTCGGCCATTGGAGGTAAATTAGTCACAAATTTCCTGTATTAATATGTATTTAAGTAGTTATTTTTTGGCTTGTAACCCTAATACACCTTCAGTTAACAAAATCTCATGCGGGAAGCATTGATTGACTGCCTTTTCTAAAGCAAACGTGAACCTAGGCTGAACCCTGTGATTGAGAGGAGAAGCTATATCAAGCTCTATCAATCACTATTATTGGGGCGCGTAATTATACGCCTGATAACGAGATAGCGAGAGGTCAGAGCATGGCACGAGACCCGCTCTCCACGTTTCACACACTATCTCGTCGCTGTGATCACTGCGAAATTAGGATGATAATAGGAATGCAACCCGAACGAGCGATAGCCTCCTTATCTCATCCCGCTCTCTACCATTTCCCGGTTCTCTCCCCGGTCACGAAAAGCGATATAACCTTATCTCATTTGACAATCGTCTCTCACATGAGCCATAAGAGGTGCTAGGAAGGGGAAGGAGTGGCCTCTCACTCTCTTCATCTACCACACTGTATCGGGCTCTGATTGAAAGGGAACAGTCGGATTGGAGAGAGAGAGAGAGAGGGTGAGGGAGGAGGGAAGGGGCGGGAATAAGGAGAGACATGACACTAGTTGCGTCTCTCTTGCTCGCTCCTCATCGCCTCTCCTTCTGACCATGTATCGGTTCATCCAGCAAGAGATGGATCTCCCTAAGAGGCACCGGCGTAAGTGATTAAGTTATTTATTAATTGTTAATTAGATACTTAGATAATTAGTAATGAATCATTTCTGATTTGCGGTCACTTGGCATGTTGGGGTTTCTCACGAGAAATGTACCCGACAATTTCTCGGAATTCAAAACGTCAAAGCGCGTTACGAGGTGTAATGGGGGTATTGAATTACCCCCCTGCCGCGCCGATTTGTTCTAGCAATTCACTCCTCCGTATCCCTAGGATCTCCACTCCTTACTTGTTCTATCGCTTTGTCTGCTCAGAGGGTGGATAAAGAGACCCATTCCTCACTCCCTCGTTTTCCGTCGAGTTCTCAGGCGAAATGTGTAGTAATGCACTTAAACCCGGGCGACTCGGGGAAATTCAGTGGATTTCAGAGAAGATTTTTCAATTTAGCGAGCAAATTCCAGACAGATTTTATCAGAATCTGGTGCTGGGGCGTATTTCTCCGATTTTTCGAATCCGTTTCTTATCCTGATCATATCTGATCAGAGGACAGGGATGAATGAGAGAGTCAGACGACTTGATAGATTCCGGGTTGCGTGATATAAATGCCTCTTGCATTCGCCCGTTTCTTCATTCAGTTTTCTCTCCTTCCTTCTCACTTGCTGGCCAGGTACTTCGTTATTCTAGCGCAACCTTGTAAGACAAATTGTATGTGCGAGATAAGGATCTAGAGACAGCGGCGAGTAAGTGACCTGGCAGGGTAGTGTTTCATCTTCATTTGTTCTAGAGTTGGACAGGAGAGTACGGGAAGTTCAAGGCAAATTCTAGAAGGAGACTGTTGCATTTTCAGATCTGTTCAAGCGCTTAAACTTTTGAACTGGTCTACGGATTCGTAGTTTAAGTCGATTGGCTTGTACTTTCTGTTGATACGAGGGTTCGATGCCGATCGAGTGGGTCTATTTGCGAAATTCGTTAGGGAGAAACGGCTTAATTGCGAGGGGAAATTTTGTGTATGTCGACGCATCCTCATTCTACCTCAGTGAATGAAGAAGTAGGAGTCACTTCTGATCTGAGCCTTTCTAGAGAATTGCCAGCACAAACTTCCGCTCCGATTGATCTTATGGATCCCTTGTCAAAGAGAGAAAGATAGAAAGAGTTTCCCCGTTGTTCCTGCACGATATTTCCCCCTGCTTCTTCTCCATTCATTCATTCATTCATCTATCCTCCGGCCGCACTCTCTCCATTCCGCACACTATCTCGCCCCATTTCCCCCTCTGAGCGCGCTCTTTTATTGCCACAACAGACACTCATAGTGCAACGGGGAGCAGAAAGGGCGCCTTTTCCCATTCCGAACATTGATTTCTCATTCCGCCCTCCCGACACTTACGCTGTTTAACATCGACCCTCCTTACAGGCGACACGATCTCGTTGGTGGACCCGGTGGAGATCGAGATCGCGAGCGGCGGCGGTAGCGCAGGTAACGATTATTCCGTTCCGAGGATCGGCCCCTTTTCCGCCCCCAACACTCGCGCTGTTTAGCACCGATGTTGTCTTGCAGGCATCGGCATCCCCGTGCACATCGACAGCGAGGCGGCAGCAGCAGCGGGCGGCACAGACTCGGCCTCCTCCGTCCTGAGCAGTTCGTGCCCATCGGACGAGGGATACTGTAGCCCCGGACACAGGTACGGCAGCTGTGTTGCATAAAAATTACATAAAAATGGCTGAACGCAAAACTAATATCCCAGGTGTTTCAAAATGAAAACTCCGTAGGTGACTTTGAGTGTCACTTGCGCAATATTCTTACTCTCATTTGTATTAGGTTGCTATCACGAAGTTTCGCATTTCCGAAACTTAAATAAAGTACATATAGGTACGGTAGAGGGGTTACGGTATATCGATCGATTGCAGGGAAGCGACCACTCGCGGCGGCGTGCTCACTGGCGCAATGACACAGCAGGTGGAGGCACGGAAACGGGTGTACAAGGTACGGTAGGAGGGGGGGGGTTACGGGTGGTGGGGATATCGATTGAGATCGACCAACAGATTTACTAAAACTTGTATGGTTTGAGTTTCACAAATTATACATATCTTGCGATTTCTTCGACCTTTTGATTTTGTATCACTGCATTTTCACTAAAAGGTCTTTTGGCCGACGTTATTTCGTGCCAGCCATATTTCAGTTTCATGAGTAGCATGTATCTGCTGGATACTCTGAACCGTATCCATCCTCATTGCAGGTTGTGCTAACGGGCGGTCCGTGCGGCGGCAAGACCACTGGCCAGGTTGGTTTGTCTGGTCTGTGAGATGAGATGAGGGGCGGTGAGTCGGCGCATGGCGTGTCATATGTGGTAGTGTGCAAGTAGTAGCCGAGGTTTCCGAAACGTCGCCTAGTACAAGAGTTTAATGGAATGGCTGTTAAGGAGCGCTTGGCGACATTCTTCGAGAACATGGGCTGGAAGGTGTACACGGTGCCTGAGACGGCCACCGTACTGCTCAGCGGAGGTACGGTATCGGGGGAGGGGGGGGGGGGGTACGGTAGATAGGACAATATCGATTGGCAAGCCTTGTGTATTGATTTATAGATATAACCTTATGAATGTAACTTTTCGGTCTCGTTGCGCCTCGGGCGTAGATAAAATATTATCATTATATAACATGCAATTTGATCTACATTACATCATCCTTTCCTAACAATCAGCCTTATATTTTATCCCTGAAACGGAAATGTTCCGAGATGTTGATGCTGGGCTAAATCGCCTTGTCCTTATGAGTACTGATTTAAATTCATTTATGGCTTATATTTCGTGTTCTAAAAATACGGTAAATTATCTATTTTTCGCAGGTGTGAAGTTCGCCGAGCTGACGCCTGAGCAGGCTTACGAGTTCCAGAAGGATCTCCTGCTCACCCTGATCAGGATTGAGGATGTGAGTGGGTCTTGAGGGGAAGATTGGAGATTACGGTAGTCGAGGTGGTATTGATATTGTGTCCTTTACGAGTGTAGGCATGTTGATGTTTCATGTGCTCTAGATGTTAACTTGCTTGAATATTTTGGTATTTTGTCCAAGGGAAGTGTTTCAAATGAAAAGCACAAGATCTCGGCTCCAGACATCCTTGGGTTTCGTGTGTACTTTTTGTCATAGTGCAGGAATGGGTGACGATCGGCGAGATCAAAGGCGATCGGCCGAAGTATTTTCACACCTTTCTGTTGATTCTGAGCGGACAGTCCGAATGTTTGCGATGATTGGCGGTCATGCGATTGATTAGGAAAAGGAAGGGAAGCGGGGGTTTGATATCGGGATAATTGCGGAACAAAGGGACCTGTGCCTTGAAAGGATGATGATGTTGGTATTGTTGTGATTTGCCTGCCTTTGATATCGTCAGATGATGAGAATCATACCACAAAGACGCTGTTGCAAGGCAAAAAAAGTGGGCTTTGTTTAGTTTGTAGCGGAAGGGAGATTGCAGTTATCAAGCTGGGTATAGCCCAGATGGGGAATTTGAAAGTGATCGTGTTGGGTAATCGAAGACATAATTCAAAATAAGAATATCGTGGATCAGATTGAGAGATGAACCGTCTTGTGAAAGCATGTTGTTGTCATTCTGAGAGCTAATGCTTCCAGTAATCTTCAACTACAAGCCTTGACTGACAGCAGTAGTCAGTCAGTCAGTCAGTGTTTGCGTTGGGAGGTGCGAAGTTGATGGATAGTGATGAGATGGTGATACGGTGATAAGCGCTGATTGATGTGTGCAACGACGCGTGGCGAAACATGCTCACCACTACTTCCGACTCTCCATTCGAAGCACTGTCTCGCCCAGAATGTAGAGTAGATACGCAACACGGGTAATCGTCTCTTCATTACTCGTGCTCTTTCGCCACTCTGACCGGTGAGAGAGTGTGTGAAACGAAGAGACGGCGACCCGTATTGCGCTCTCTAGTGGAATGGCCAGTGATTGTATGTCATCAGATTGACCAATACTCGGCCCCAGCTGGGATTATGGGCGTCCAGGAATCAGATGGCCATTGAGTCAGAAGATCAGTTGCGTGTGCTATAATGTGTGATTGTATATCCAGCTGATCAAAGGCCCACTCTTCCGTGAAAGAAAGAGTAGAAGTCAAAGACATATGGGGGTTGAAGCATCAATCGGAGTGGAAGACTCAAAGAATGGGGATGATTCTGTCCGATCAAAGGCTTGCTTTCCATGAATCAGCAAGACATGCGTGTAGCGTCAATTACGCCGCGTAGTAGGGGATCATCCGTGACTGTGGTATTAGAATAAGGGCTTCTTCCTTCTTGTGGAAAGCCGGGCTTATGATCCGTCAAGAAGGAAGCGGAAGCTTCTCGAGATGCATTCTGATTCTTCTTTTTCATTATGCGGGTTGCGTTTCGAATTGCCTGATTAAAGGTGATGTTGCATAGTGGAAAAGTGCACTTTCCGAGGGCAATTCTGAGAAGCAGAGGTGGAAAGAGATATGAATGCGTATGCATTGAGGGACATGAATTATTGAGAGGAGCGTGTTGGGCAGCAGCTTTCTATGAGAAAAGTTTGCACGCCAGAAAGATCCAGGGATGAATGAGCTTCACTCATTTCATAAAATATGAGAATTCATTTCATAAGAGCTTGATACGCTTTTTCCTTTCTATGAATGAAGCCTTATGAAAGCGAATTTTCTTTTCGAAAAGTGCTCGGGATGAATAAGCTTCAATCGTCCTTCAAAGTGGGCAGTGTATTCAGTAAGGGATGTTGAACTGAATGGCCGTCCAAGATGACAGTTGCATCTTTGGCCTACTACTCTTTTTGTGTTTGTTTAATCGTGATTGAATTCGAAATTGACGTCTCATGAACAGTCCACTCGTCCAGTGTCCATTTCGCCCTTGTTTCAATCGCGATAAGACCGACGAGAGGGAGGGGAGAGGTGGTAGAATTTGCTTAGTAGTAAAAAGATGCGAAGACGAGATAAGAAATTGGGAAAGTGGTCACGTGAAATGGAGCGAGATCTGTAAGAGGAATGTTTGAACGGATGAGATGTGAAATGGAGATATTGGAGATCAGTCGCTTGCGATTGCTATGACAGTGGCTTGACAGTGGCTAGTGTCGAATCTATTGAAGCTACAAGCTCGAATATGCTATTCCTGTGCTCGAAATCATGCTGATTAAATGATTAGCGAGGCGGAATCGGTCACGAGACGATGATTAATAGCCAGCATTTTCTCACTACAAATTGTCTCTCATCGATCAGAGAGGAACAGAGAGTGGGCGAATCGGAGAGAGTTAGAGACAATTACACGGAATCGACGATCGATGACGTGACCCGATCGGGTGCGATGATTGGTCGGAGATAAGAATGTTTACGAGTGGGAGAATCTGGAATGGAAGGAGAGGGGCTGATCTCTGTGGAGCGAAACGAGAAACTGGAGGGGTTGTTAAAGTTAGGGGCCGTGAGCATTGATTGAGCCTGGTTGGCAATTCGTAGCTAGATACCAGTGGTAGAGCACGAATCGCGCAAGTGGCGAGGATTTAGGAAATTTAGGAGAATAGGTGCCTAAAATTGTTCTAGAATGGAATTGAGAGGCTGATCTCCGTGGGGTGAAACAAGAAACAAGAGGGATTGCAAAATTAGGGAACCATGAGTATCGAATACAAGAAAGCTACAGCGACTGTACCATTTTACAAATAATAGTAATTCTCATTTTGCAGGTGTTCTTCCACCAGGCGGAACTGGAGCAGAAGAAGCGCGTGCTCATCATCTGCGATAGGTGAGGAGAGGCTCTTTTTCGAATATTTGAATCTCGCGCCGGAAATAAGTCTAAAATAGCTCCGCTTTCGAAATTTCGACAGCGCTGCTGCCTTTTTTGAATCATAATTTCTTTTATCGTAATGTGGCTTGTGAATAATTGAACTTGATGATTTGTTCGGGAGTGCATGATGGTGCTGAAACATTGATGTGCCTAGTATTTCTTTTTTGTCATTTTCGCCTGAAACGATTCTGGTGAGTTGGACCTTTCTAAATAGTTGCAACGGCTGCAAGATCATCATTGATTGATCAGTATTAATTATTAATTAGCTAATTAGTCCTAAATAATTAATTACTGAAAAATTAGCATAATTCTCTCGTCAGAGGCGCGATGGACCCGTCGGCGTACATCGACGCGGAGCTGTGGCACAAGATGCTCAAGGAGATTGGACTGGAGCAGTTCAACATGCGCGAGAACCGATACGATCAGGTGCCGTTATTTGAATTTTTGAATTTCGCGCCGAAATTCGACCAACAATAGCGCGGCTGTTGAAATTTCGACAGCGGAGTATTTTTTTAAAAGTTTGCCAAAGCCCAATGGGGATGAATTGGTGAACCGGATGTCGATAGGTAGTGTAGAAATGCTGAAACGAGTTACAGCCATGTGGGAATAATCTCTTTTTGATGTGTGGACTTGCTCCTGGAAAGCTAAATTCGTTTTAATTAGAGCGTGCAATACGGGTCGCCGTCTCTTCACGCACTCTCTCAGCACTCGACCGGCCGAGAGAGTATGAAGAGACGGTGACGCGTATTGCGCACTCTAATTATAATCTGGTCATAACAGCAACTTCACAGGTGGTCCATCTCGTCACGGCTGCCGATGGCGCCGAGAAGTACTACACCCAGGTACGGTAGAAGATATATTGATTTTTCAAATGTTCATTCGCTTACGAAATCAGCTGAAAATTTGAATATTCGTGTTACCTGCATAGAAGACATTGTTTGGTTACTGGCTTTTGGACATACGAATTAACCGTGCAACGCTAATCTCGCTTGTGTGGGCATTTTGATTTTTCCATGAAAAGAACATAGACTTGAGGCTTCGGGTGGAGCATATAGTACCGTAATCGCGTGTGCTACCGTACCTCCCCCTAATCAATCGATACTCAGGCGAACAACAAGACGCGCAGTGAGGGCATCCAAGCGGCCATGGAGATGGACAAGATCACGAGAACGGTTAGTTATTTTAATTTTTGAAGTTTATAAATGATTCATTAGTTATTTTACTTGAATATGGAGGTGGGAAGACACTGAAAAACAATTGGGAAGTTTGCCGTTTCATGAATATCTCAAGTTCTTGAAGTAGGCAATACTTTCAATGTTTCAACGGTTCCTCATATCCAAATATGAACTTGCATGGTTATTATAAAAATGATTATGATAATTCTTGGTCAGGCCTGGCTGGGCCATCCGTACGTGGATGTGATCGACAACGTGGAGACGCCCACCTTCGAGGACAAGATCAGGAGATTGATAGAGGTACGGTAGAAGGGTTATTATCACAGTTGAAAAGGGTTTTTATAATCTCCGAACGTACCTCAGCTAAAAATATAGTGGTCTGATTAATATTCTGTATATGATATTCTATATATAATATTCTGTATTACAGAATCTGTAATATACTGTCTGGAACATTCTAATTGTTTTTTTTTGTGAAATGTTAATTAATTTCAGGTGATCTCTGACCGCGCGGGCGTCGAGGTGTCCGATCGACTCAAGCTCAACTCAAAGTGAGTTTACCGTTTCAGGGGTACTTTGTTAGTCTGCTGTTGATGGTGGACTCGATTATATTTTCTTCGGCCATTTAGATATTCTGTTTCCTAACTGGCAATGTGATGCACTTGCAAGTCGCTCAGAAAATGCTCTTGACAATTCGCTGTTTCGCATTTGTGTCTTCTGCCTGTGGAGCAGTTAGAGCGCAATGTTCGAGTCTTCGATTCAAAAACACATCAATACTTCTTCTGAATTGGAAACGTTGAACATAGATTCTATGGTATGCAACTATTTTTAACATAATAATTATTATATTTATAAAATGAATTAAGGAAGCGCAAGTGGCTGGTGCTCGACTACGATGAGTCGGCGTTTCCCAAGTTTGAGGAGTTTGAGGTCAAACACGACTACCTCATGGCGGAGAACAGGGGAATGCAGGTACGGTAGACTGATGGGTTACTGTAGCAATTGATTGGGGGTACTGTAGCTAAGGATTCGCAGTCAGAATAAGATATTTCGACTTGCAGTTTCGTGCACCACATATGAGTGATGCGATTGGGCTTGTGATCTGGAGTTACAATTCGATATTGGTTCCCCTAAAACAAAAAAAAATCAAATTATAGACATTTATCGATTAATCGATCGCATACATACCGTAATCTCTTGCAGCAAGTGCGCCTGCGGTCTCGCTGCCAGAACAACCGGACGACGTACACGCTGACGACGCGCACTGCGGCCCCGTCGAAGGGCATGATCGAGACGAGAATGCAATTGAGCATGAAGGTATGGTAAACATGGGGGGATACGGTAGGCAGGTATCGAGGAGTGACTTTATTTGCAAAAACAAAAAGTCAGATGACCGTGGAAGATTTGTGCCACGGCTATGAAGCCATGGCTTTTCAAAACTTTCACTTGATGTGTTTTCCTATCAGCCGTTATCGTAGAACATGTCTAGGATAGCGCTGACGGACAGTCACATCAAAGACACAACAGGGAAAACACTTCTTGAGGAGAGGGTGCGTGCTAGTGGCGCCGGGTGAGAGAGTATAGAGAGGCGCGCGCACTGGTGAGCTTTGATGTCCTAGTTTACCGGGGATCCGCAAAAGGTCCGGTCCGGCCATCCGCAGTGGCAAAAATTTGCAATTTAATGCTGTGTTATGCATCTAGTGTTATTGGGGATGTGAGTGAACTTTTTCAGAATGCGACTTGGCGGATCGAAAGGTAATCGGTACGACTTGGAAATGGCAAAAATTGAGAATTTTTAACTACGTCTAAACATGTTTTTCACGACCGTTCCTAGTGTGTTCCTAATTCAGCAACTAGGAACACACTAGGAACTGAGCTGTATCTCTGCGAATTCTCGATGAATTTGGCTAAAAACATGTTCGCCGCGCGCGTAGGAGTTCGCGATTTCGCGTATAAGTTAGATGGACGGTGTGCGAAAAGGCCTGATTACCACTGATCTTTTGTTAATGAGTTGTTAATTACAGGACTACCAGAGCTACTACCGTCTGAAGGACAAGCAGCGACAGACGATCCACAAGCTGCGAAAGTGCTTCTCACACGGAACTCAGGTGAGAGAGTACGTTAGATTAAGGTAGTGAGGTTACGGTAGCAAGAAAGTAATCAATGCGGGGATTGTGCAATAAGCGTAGGTGAAGTGGCAAAAACATAAAAATTGGTGAAACAATTTTCGGGAAACATTGTGAATTCATGTTTCACATACTTGTCTAAATGCGGAATCGACAACGAATGTTGATATATCGACCATGCTTTCGCAGAAAAAAACCTTTTCTTCGCAAGTGTGCATAGATTGTGATCTCTCAGACTTCCTTGATTTGGTCTATGGTACAACCTAATCAATAAGCATCCTACCGTACCCCCGAAAGGCTAATCGATATCACTTACAGTACTTCAACCTGGACATCTACGTCGACCCTCTTCCGCCCGCCTGTCTCGGCAAGCGATTGATGATCCTGGAGACGTATACGACGAAGCCCGTCGGCGACCCCGAACCAGAACTGCCGCCCTGGTTGAAGGTCGAGAAGGTACGATAATTATGGACGATTACAGTAGATCTGTATTCAAGAGGGAATTGAATACGTTCGAAAGACCAATAAAAAAGGAAGAAACGCGCTTCGAAACACATTGGCAATCAGCGTCATAAGTTTCGTGTTTCATTGGCATCATATCCTAGCAATGCAATGGATTTTCGCGATAAGACATGCATGCGTAGTTGAAAAACATTCAATTTCGATTGAATGGTTACTACAGGTGTAGAGAATGGAGATGGTGGATACGGTATCGGGCCAATCGATAATCTCTCTCCTCTCTTCGTTACAGGAGATCACGGGCGACTCGGACTTCTCCATGTACTCGCTGTCGTACAACTCGCGTGCTGCAGCTGTCCCGCCCACTGCCACAGCTGCAGCTGCAGGTGAAAGAATGGAGAGGGGTACGGTAGATACGGTGAAGGGTTGGCTATTGATAACTGACTTTAAAAAGTGATGAATGGGGAAGCAAGATTTCGAGTAGTATAATGTGCGGTTTGACTCTGACAGTAGAGATATGTGTTTCAAGTTTAACATAAGGCAATGACATGGTGAAACTCTTCAATGCAATTCTCATTTTTGATTCATAAAATTGGTTGCGGCACTTGTGTTTCAAGTTTAGGTTAAAGCACGATGAAACTATTCAATGAGATGTTGATGTATAGGCAAATATTCATTGGTGAATGCAACAGCTGGAGTATTATTCGTTTTATTGTTTTGTAATCATTATTTAAACGATTAAATAATTAAATCTCGTCAGGAGTGTCATCGTGCTCGTCGTCTCCGCCCCTATCGAATGCCTCATCCGCATCGGCTCTTCCCTCACTGGGAGGGGCGCCCTCGCCCTCGTCTCCGCCCCTCAAGAAGGCCCCCCTGTCCTACGCGGATCTCAAGGTACGGTAGGAGGGAGTACGGCACTGCTTTACAAGCTCAAAATGGAATGACGTTCGCGTTCCTAAGCCTGAGCAAAGCCCTAAGCAGTAAGCACTAATCAATCTGATGTCTAATGTGGCAAAGGCTTAGATCTTACAGTGCTTGTCGTAGTAAACGTCATCGAGTGATGGTGATTGGGTACGGTAGGGAGGGAGTACGGTAGTTATTGATTAGCGATTGTACTTGAATATCGTCAATTCCTGCAGGCGGAGATGCGTCGGGAGCGCGGTGCCGCGCAGAATTCGAGCCCGGATGAAGAGCGGACGCAGAAGAGCGAGGAGCTCATGTTCAACGAGGACGCCGACGACGCATAGAAGTCGCGCACTGATCGGCCGCAGCCCTGCCCACTTTCTAGTTCAGACCCCCAACCCTCCTTTGCTGCTTTAACCACTCTCTTTTATCTCAACACACAGCATAAGTGTAGATCGATATAACGACTGCCCACTCGCCCCTCTGAGCTTTATCCGATGATTGTATCGACCCCGTTTTATATCACCCCGTTCGTCTCTTCATTTCGCACGCTATCTCGCTTGCTGGTGAGAGAGCATGCGAAATGAAGACACGCTCACTCGTTTTCATTCTAAGCTTGCTTTTATTATCCGAGATTGTTGTGCTTGCGTGTGCACGGTAGTGCAAGTAGATTGTCTATCAGTAACTGTTTGGTTTTAAGGCTAAGGTTTTAAGGTTTAATAGCCTCCTCCCCTCCCCCTCATTGTTATTGCCCGTTTTGATAGTTTTACGTTGCATTTTGTTAGCACTACCTTTTCTTGTTTTTTTTATCCTCAGTAACCCACAAATCGATTAACATATTAGCCATCCGTTTTGCGCAGATCAAAAACGATCTTTTCCTCAGATTACCGTAAAAAACAAGGAGCTGCCCCGGCTCCCCCCCCCCCCCATTCGATTCCCCTCGCTCAACCACCATTATCCTACCGTAACCGTGATTATTACTGTAATATCAGACTTGTCCCTTCCTATCTGTTAATCATCTTCTCCCTTCCTTTCCTTCTCTCTCACTCCCCTCCCCTACGGTTACCAGTTGTGTTAGTGTTCACCCATAAATCTTTTTTCGATCGATTTTTAAGATTCCAAAATAAAGATTTCTTAGATTACAGAACTATGTCCGGTCCGTGTGAATTTGTTTGAATAAGTTCTCAAATGTGATACTTTGACGGGGTGTTTTAACCATAGAATCACTCAATTTCAAGGATGTTTCGAAACTCACATTTTGAATGAGGAATTTCCGGAATGGAATGGGCGAATGAGTCATTTGGGTGTATTGGAGGAGGGGGGAAATGAATCAACCCGTCGGTTTCCCCCTTTTGAGCATCCCTTCAAAGGTGCGAACTCTATGGGTCTTCTTTCCGTTCGAAAATGCCTTTTCTCTCCTTTGTCTGTTGGGCTTTCAACCGATCTCCAGTTAATTTTGAATTGCTTATCCCTTCGAGCGATCCTGTTGTAAAAAAAGCATCCGTCCTTTTTTTTGTTGAGACTGACAATTTTTGCCCTTCAATATCGCTCGTTTATGTCCTCAATGTCAGCAATAGCTTATTGGTTTCTCTCTTCGGTCGATTTGTGCATCTGTGATGTGGGCTACGGTAATATTTGGAAACGTCACTTATCGATCCGTGCTGTCTCATGCATTTCTTCTCATTCCATTCCTATCGATCGGTTGGCGCGCTTTCAACGAATGGTCTGACATCTCCTTTCTGAGTACTCTAGCACTGCCTATCCGAATATAGAGTGTGCTAAGTGAGAAAAGATACGCACCAGTCGACTTGTATTTTCACCCATCCTATACCTCAGTTCCGGGCCCTCTCGATGATTTACTCTTTCGTTCGTGATCATTACCTGACGATGGTGAGATCGAAGACAGAGTGGACACACCCACAATGTGATTGTGGACACTCTTCTTCGGACATCCGCAAGTAGAGATCTGTACCATTTTAGGAATGGTGACAGCCTGCCAGTGCCTATACGGACCTTTCATAGCCCACCAGTGTTCCCTGGCAATCATCGACCAATAATATCTCACATTCAGCATCCATTAGAGAGCTATGTATCTAATCAATTTTGAACATGCACTCTTTTACATGTTTGCGTGCATCAATAGCTCTGCAATAACACCGTCACTCCACGAAATTCATTCAAATCGATGTGCCCCAATCGCATTTGCATGGAGTAGATGCGATTTTGCATGCTCGTTCCCTCGTCTGGGAGTAATCTCAACGCTGTGAGCTGATAGAGAGCGGTCGGTTGCCCATTTTCTCCTGTTTCTCATGTTGTTTTTCTCGTCATAACTTGCACTGTTTTCGCCCCACAAATCAATCAATATTCTCCCCCTTTCATTCTCTGTGCGCTCTTCATGTTCCTTGTCTCTCTCTGCCTCCAATCCAATCACATTTGCGTCCCATTTTGCCCTATAAAAGCACGCCCTCAGCCCCCATCTCTCCATTCCCAGTTTTTTCTCCTCCCCACCTCCCCCCTCTCCTTCTTTCGCAGGTATGTCTTGACCCTCTGCTCTTGGATCCTGGGAATCCCAGTACCCCCCAGAGGATCCCAATACCCCCATACCCCCAACTACAGTACTCTCCTTGCAGAAATGGCTGACGCAGCTGCTCCTCCCGCCGCCAACGTTGACACGGCCCGCGCCCCGGTGGGTACCCTGACCGAGGCCGAGGAACCGGTACCCGGCGCCCTGGTGCCGAATCCGGAGGTACTGGGGCCTGGTACTGGTACCCGGTACCCCCGCTGGATCCCCATCATGACCTACCGTAATCTCAGGTGCGCGCCGCAGACCCCGTCGCTCTCGGCAATCAGTACAAGGGCGAGTTCACCGCCTACGCCGAGGGACTCCGACTGAGATCCGCCCAGGTCCAGGAGGTACGGTAACGGGGGTCCAGGGGTATCCAAGGGTACTGTAACTGAGGACCCTCTTGCAGCTCGTGCAGCAGCAGCTTGCGTCGACTGCGTCGCAGGCCGAGACGTTCAAGGCGACGCTCCAGGACGTGGTGCAGGACAAGAGCGACGTGCAGACGCCTCCCTCGGCGGTGAGCATATTTCCAAACGTCGCCCTGTCGAAATTTCGACAGGCGACGATTCTCGATGGCACACCACCAACCGTACCGTACTCTTGCAGGTGCTTCCGACGTTCCTCTGGACCACCGTGCTGACTCTGGGCGCGAGCGTCGGCTTCTACGTGGGCGCCAACATCCTCGGCGGACTCGTGCATCTCTTCTTCGGAGGTGAATATCGACTACCGTAACCCGCCCACACGCGGATCCCCGATCGAAGACTGACTTTATTCAATACCGTACCCTTTAGGATTCTTCATCGCCCTCGGTGCCCTGGTCGCCCTCCCGCTTTACGCCTACTACACGATCAAGGCTAAGCAGGTGCGTACCGTATCCTAGGGAACGTCGCATGTCGAAATTTCAACAGGCGACGTTTCACATCAGTACGTTGTTACCGTAACCCCGACCGTCATTTAGGCCGTAGCTGGATCGGACGCGGAGCTGCGCATGTTCCTGCTCGCGTACGCGCTCGGAAGTGGAGTTCTCCTCGGAGCTGGCTTCAACTCTACTTATTTCTAGTGAGTGTAGGCCTCCACTCGTACTGTTGATCGACGTTACTATTTGACGGTCCCACTTACAGTTCCGAGCCTCTGGCCTTCCTTACGCCTCTGGTTGTCTCTCTGGTGTTCGCGTACGGTGCGCCTGCCCTTGGAGCTGCTCGTCCCACCCTGTAGGTCCAGCAAGAGCGTGTGGTGTACTGTGAAACGTCGCCTGTTGGATTTTCGACAGGCGTCCTTTCCCAGGATAATGCACCTGTTTCGCCTTGATCGTGTAGTAGGCGTAGAGCGGGAGGGCGACCGGTAGATAGCAGTACGGTAGTCGGGATTATGGTACCACGACTACTGTAGTTACAGTAACCTTGTCCCTTTAGGCTCGGTGCCTCGGTCGGTGGTGCTCTTGGCCTGACGCTGGTCGCTGGAATCCTCACTGGTACGGTAACTGAGCGGGAGATGGATTGTCGATGAATGACTTTATTCCGTAGCCTGTCAATCAATAACTACCGTAATCCTGCAGGTGCCCTGTCGACGTCGTACCTTCTTCTATCTCTGATGTACGCCGGAATCGCCTGCCTGACGCTCATGACGCTGTTCAAGTTTGTCAAGAGCGAGTCGGTACGTTGGCCTATCGACTACCGTAATCCGCGCTCGGACCGGTGATCGAGGACTGATTTCATTTCTTGCAGGATGCCACGCACCTGTACATGCTTGGCTACGTCGTTGCCTACTTCTACGTCAAGGTATGGTAGATACCCGATCAATCGATAATTACCGTAATCTTCAGGCCCTGACTTTCTTCGTGATGGGATCCTACCATCCGTACGAGTATGAGGTCCTCGCCGCCCCTGCTCCTACCGAAGCAAGAAAGTGATCTTTGATCTCTGCCTCCTGTCGTCCGAAGCCCCGCCCACACTGACCTCCCTTGGCCCCGCCCCCTTCGAGCCCCACCCGCACCCCACCCTCTGCCCTACCGTATCGCCCGAGTGATACCGTACTCGCGCCACTACTCGACACCAATGCACCCGTGTGCACCCGAGCGATTGATTGTGTAGAGGAAATGTAATAAGTAATGTAATGAGATAAAGATGGCTCGAGGGTAATCGAGTGTGTTGATGCAAGGGATGGGGGTGGGATGCACGTACAGGCAGACAGATGGGAGAAGGTATATTTGTGGTCATGGTGAATTGCGAATTTATTGACGTGATGATCGATCATTCTATTGGCCAATTGAATTACGAAGTTCCATTAATGCGAATGAGCGAAGTCGGCCGCACAATGGGCACAGTGAGAAAAGGAATAAATCGAATGACGTCATGAGAAAGTGAACGGCCAATTGAATAACAAAGGATTTTCGATTGAGGGAATCGAATGCTGATATATTTGATTGGTCAATCTTATTAGGGGACGCAATTCGACGGAGACCCAAACAATCCTCGCTCCAAAAATACCCTCAGACTTCAGTACGAAAAATATGAGAATTCGAAGAAAAGATTACTCGTGTCGGAGTGAAAACAATAATTTGCACCCTCTCAATTCCACATGCTCTCTAATTATCTCCGGCCTGCGAGAAAGCATGCATAATATCGATAGTCAAAACAAGCAGAGTCGATAACTCAATTGAAAGTGAGCCCGGGGGCTATGAGTTCCGCCCATGGCTGTATTAGCCATGTGAGTATCTCGTAGAGCTCGAGAAATAATCCCGCCGTCTCTCCATTCTGCACTGTCTATCACCGATCAGAGAGGCGAGAGAGTGTGCAAAATGAAGAGACGGCGGTATCATTTTTCGAGCTCTTTTAGCCATGTGGATAGCCTTGAAAGAATTGTCAGACAGAAGAATCCATTTCCTCATCCAGAATGATCTGTTATTATGAGAGATCATGGGTTCTTCAAAGTGAAGAGACGGATTCTTCCTTCTGGTCTTTGTTGAACTATAACTAATTTTTAATGCGTTTTTTTCGAATTATACTTCCATTGTCTTTGATTTAGCTTCATTTTATTCACCTTCCATTCAGATGACTCATTCAAGCGGCCGAAGGATGACATTAGAAAACATTGTGAGTTGCGTTTTGATGAGGAATTTGTCGTAATAGAAAATTGATACAAAACATTGTTTAATTTTAAAAAATCCAACCTCGAAAAAATTTATACTATTATTTTGAAAAGGGATGAAGATGAAAACTTCACAAACTAAAAAAATTCTCGAACCAACGAACCTTCCCGAAATCCAGTCTTCAATTCATCGAACCGGTGCAAATCCTCAGTCCGGGAATAGTCTTCCTCTCTCTCTATCTTATCCACCTTCATCTCCCAACTCAATTTGGCTCGCAAGTGAAATTGGGGGCCTGCCAGCCCGGGGGCTATTTCTCAATCCCCCCTTCTTCTCCGCTTTTCCTCTTCCCTTTCTGAGAAATTGCTGTAGGATAAACTCACTTTCCAGTAAATTCCGAGCCACTTTTTTGGGTAGATTCCATCTCTATCTAGAGGTTAGCCCTCATTCTGAGAGTCAGGCAATGCACAGGAAAACATTCGTCTTGTGTTTCTTTCTCGGAAAGGAACTGGGGATTGATTGGGCTGCATTCTATATGGATTGACTTTGAGACATCGCAACTTTGTGCTCAGAGAGTTTCCTGGTATGATGTGACTTTCCTTACAAAACTTGAGCAGGTCTCTCACCTACGTACCGTATCTACCCATATGCGCACTCTGTACCGCTGCTCATTAATGATCGATGATAGAAAATCAGATATTTCTTTTGCATTTTTCAATTAAAAAATACTCTTCTTCATCATTTTCAGATGGTTTTCAAACAACTGTCCACTGATTCGCTTCGCTTTCTCGATCCTCCGTCTCTCCGACAGAATGTAGACGGGTCAATTGAGATCGAGACCGTATTCGAGAGTCAAGCACTACCGGATATCCAGTGGAAGTTCGGGTTCGTTATTTGCTCGTTACTTTAGATCGAGACGTGCTTCTCTCCTTTGTTTGTGCCAATTCATATCCTGCTACACATAGATATTCCACAAGGTCACTTTATTAGATACGTGAACCGATCTTTCTCTCGCAATCTCGCCATATTTCTTGTAAAAAGAATTAACGGAAATAAATGAATGAATGAATGAGCAAATGTACTAGCCCAGAGTGGAGCATTTTGAAAGGACCGAAAAAAATGAGATGATAATTGCAGCTCGAGCGAAGACATAATCGCATCGCAGCTGAACGGCGCCGAGGGACGACTGAAGACAACGTTCGTTAGAAGGTTCGACCTGATTCATCCTCCCTCTTCTTATTTTGTCCTACAAATTTCCCGAAAATACCTAGCCATTAGGTAGTCAAGAATCCGTATCTTCATTCCGCATGATCAATTACCTCAGAGTGACGAGATAGTGAGCGGAATGAAGAGTAGGATTCATGGGACTTCTTCGGTTTATGGCTCAAGCAACAACCGCGCTGAATGTGGAGGGGTGGTGAATGGGAACGGTAGGGAGGGAATACTGTGCAAGCAAAGTCTGGCCCAAAAATCGAAGACGCGCCGGATTATTCATTATTTCAGAAACGACGAGACGTGTTCGTCCACCCTTCGTATAGAGGGAGCGGGAGATGGCGATGCGGGCATGTACAAGTGTGACATATCCAGTGATGCCGCGTGCATTACCGCACTCATCGAGGTTAGTAGAGATGTATCCACGTCGAGCGATTTTAAAGTCGTATGATAACGCTAGGTGGGATCCACAGGTAAGGCCGGATGTTGAATGATAGGTAGATGATGGATCATTTGCGACTTTGCTTCTTCTAGGGAAAATTCGATGGACGCACAGTGCTGATAGACTGAAGAGGCAATCTCACACATATTGAAATCTTCAAGTTACTCAAATCAGAAATGGATTGCAGGTGAAGAAAGACTTCTTCAAACGGCCTTTCTTTATCCAGAAGACCGGATTCCATCTACGGGATAATGGGAGAATTGTGGTAAGGCTACTTTCCTGAAGCTTTGCTCACTTGTTTCAACCAAATGATTTACACTCAGTTATGAATGTTTGCCATCAAAGTTTGATCTTTGAGCTTTGCAGATCATGGATTTCCGCGTGCGATCGCCGAAGAAGATCACAGCCAATTGGAGTCAGGACGGACTTGCTCTTCCCAAATCGAGAACCGTCAATTTCGTGCACAGAAAGGAGAATGCGGATGTAGGTTCACATTTTTTCAGTAGGCTCTGGCTAAGGAAAATGAAAGTGGGAAAGTGTGCGATTGTAACCAGATGCTGACACACCTCGCTTCTTCCAAACCAGTTAGCCTGCAGCCCTAATCTACTTCCGCTATTTCCCCTGAAGCTCGTTTCAGTCCAAATGATATCAGCTTAGCACATTTTTGGGTGAAATATTTCAAATCACATTATGACTGGCCGCTTTCCCGACCTATACGTCATAGAAAGAATTGTGATCTTTGATGTAGGCGAGAAAGGCTTGGCGAGAACTGACTCTTCTCATTTCGCTCGGCTCTCTCCTCGGTGAGAGAGCAAGTGGAATGAAGAGATAATTACTTTGCCAAGCCATCCCTACATTGATCTCTGATCTCTTTCCAGACCTACGGCGTGGTTCAAATTGTGATCTTTGATCTCTGATCTCTCTTTAGACCTACTACGGCGCGCTCATCCTCTGTCGTGACTCAGCGAGTGAAGCAGCTCAGTCGACTTCCGTCTATGAATGCAGAATAAAGAACGAGCATGGAGAGATCGTTGCGAGTTATGGACAGGTCGGTGATCTTTGATCTTTGATCTCTTGGGTTTCAATCTGTTGATTGTGATTGATCTTTGATCTTTCCAATCGTTCAGGAACAATCGTCTGGCTTGCCGCACATCACTCGGCCATTGAGTGGTCGACATATGGTCAAGGTAGATACTTTACTGAGACGTAGTTAGACTACGGTATCACTTATCTGGATTATGGTAGAAATGGTTACGGTAGCCTGATTTCTCTTCAGGACCACGTGCACATTGCGCTGTTCGACGTCGGATTCGCCTCGGCGAGCGAGCCTACCGTAACCTGGTGGAACATTCGTGGTGAGACCCGGGAATTGATCAGCCTCGTTCGCAGGTGCACTGTAGTCATTTTCAAACTCTCGAAATCAGTTATGCTTCACGTGATCTACTTGAGTATTTCTTGAATATTTCGATTCGACGATGATTCCGAGTACTTGCTATGAAGTGTGTCCGAAAAGGAGCAATGTTCCCTTCTCCTCATTTTAAATTGTCTATCGTCAGATAGAGAAGAGAGATCATTTTGAGCTGAGAGAGTCAGACGATTCATCCCGAAAAGTGTAGATCTACAGTAACTCATCGCCGTTCCTTTCCGGCAAACCTCTAGCCGAATCGGGTCGAGTGAAGGTGCAAGTGCTGAAGGAGTCCGATGATGGTATCTACACGGCCCGCATGCAACTGGCCAATTGGGGCGAGCGGGACGCAGGAAGGTATACGGTAGGAGGAAGATCAATGATGATTCCGCCTTTCAGATACACGTGCATGATCGAAAACGAGTGCGGAAAGACGGCAGCCGACGTAGTATTTCGTGAGGTAAAAATAAATATAATTACAAATATTAAACCGCAATTTTAAAAAAGGCTGAATATTTCCAAAAAAAAGACAAGGAATATTGTACTCCACGAGTTTCAGAAATGACGGTTCTCGGGATTTAGCACGAACCGAGAACTGACTTAAATTTTCGACTTTTTTGAAACTTGAAATTGACTGCCCTAATTTCTCAATTTATGCGCTGTTTTAGAACTAATTTCGCGTTTTCTTAGGTTGACCACGTCGGCCATTTGATGTCGCGTCTGTTCAGTCCTGCAGTTGAGCGCCGCGGCAGCTCCCCTTGTTAGTAGAGCCCACAAACTGAATCGCGTTTCCTTTTGCAATCATATTTTGCCCCCACATGTTCGTGTACTTGCCATTTAATCGCCCCATTTCACAGTTATATTGTATTTCCGCTGCCCGTGTCGCCGATAAATGTATTGTTCGCACCAATATCATTGTTTGGTTTGAGTCTCATAAGGTTTACGTCCTCGATTCGTCTTTTTTTGCTTCTGCTTTTCGATATTAGTATTATTATTTATTTATTTATAGCATTAAAAATGTCTGATTCGTCCTCGGATGAAGATGATATGCAGAAGCAGCTGGCGGAGCAGCAGAGACGAAAGAAGCTCAAAATGAAGGTGTCCTTTCGCTTTTTATTTTGTTTGTTGGTATTTTTAAATAGAAATGTACAAACGATAATTTGTATCAATGTCGTAACATTTTGCGTCTACCTGTCTAGTAGCTACTTGTATTTTTAATAGAATTCTTTGGAAATTGGCTGTTAGTTTCGAAATGCTCCAGAAAGACGCTGGAACGCCTCTGACCAAAGAGGAAGAGATGGCAGATGCAGAGCCTGAGGAGGAGGAAGAGGACCACAGGAGCTTCGCTGATCTGGTTTGTCTAGTTTATCATGTCCACTTATGCTATGGGAATTTTTCTCAAAACGGCTAATCTCTGTTAACTTCTATGTTTCTTCTTTACTTCAACTATGTTGTAAATCAACTTTGCAATATGTCAGATACTAGTGTGCAATATCAAAATTGAAATCGCCAGTAATCCGTCCTAATGATTTAAACAATTCTAATTTGTAGGGTGTGTGTGAATCTCTGGTGGAAGCGTGCACTGCTCTCGGATGGAAGGAACCGTCCAAGATTCAGAAGGTAAGCGCATTTTTTTCACTTATTGTTCCATCGGTATTAAGTACTTTTCGTATTCCACCTTAATTTAATAGCAAAACATTGAAATTGTTGTCTTGAGAGCGATTCGATATCCTGGCCAGTCTGAGTTTCACGGTAGTTATAAAGATTCAAACAAAAATTTGCTTTTAATACTGCTGGCAGAAAGTGTTCTATTATACAGCTAATCAATTTAATGGTGTGTTTAGATAGGGGTTGAGATTTGTTCCTTTACAAGAGTATTATGATTGTTATTATTATTAATTCAGGCTGCCCTGCCCGCTGCACTCAAGGGTAAGGACGTCATCGGACTCGCAGAGACTGGGTGAGGATTTTATTATTTATCGATATTTAAATTCCTAATTTGCAAAAAATGAACTGGTTGGTTTTGCTTTTCACTGCTAACTTAATGGACATTGTTCATCTTGCAAAGTAGCCCATTCTCAGCAAGTAGTGGAATAAAAAATCTGATCGATACTTTGGTTCGTGGTGGTTTTGGTTTTCACTGCTAACTTAACATATATTGCTTATCATCCAAAATAGTTCTTCATCAATGGACATTTTGATAAAACAAAACTATCCTTTTCTTTTAACTGGTTAATTTGCATTTATTAATTGATTAAAGCTAGCTGATTAAGATCGGGGAAGACGGGCGCGTTCGCCCTTCCCATCCTTCAGTCGCTGCTCGAGAGACCACAGAAGCTATTCGCCCTCGTACTCACGCCCACCAGAGAGTTGGCATTCCAGGTAGGTCGATAGGGGGGGGGGGCTTCTAGAGTAGGGGGCCAGTCAGAAACTCGGCAGTGTTAGATGAAGATTCTAATCTGTCCATGCTTAGGCTCAGGCTGCTTAGGCTCATTCTTTAGCGCTTACAATTAGTCTATCCATTCCGTATGCTTGTCCCCCCGTTCTATGGACGTGCCTGTAAGGTACGTGCCTGATTTGTGTACGGATACATATCTGAAGAGGGCTCTGTGATCGTATTGATCTTAACAGTGATCGCGCAATATTTAGTTAATGACGCAGTGATCGAAAAGTATGTAACCCATGTCAACTGCTTCGAGGTGGTTTTCTCTGCCGTTTCTTTATCAATTGGTCTAATTTTTTTCCTACATGCATCTGAGCCTACCAGACGTAGGAAAAAATCTATCGCAAGGGCAATCGATTGCTGTCGGGCACCTTTCTAGAAATCAGTGTCGGGCACCTAGGTGCTCGAAATAAGGTGCAGTTGACATGACTTTTCGAACACTGTAATGACGGGATGGATACATTCATTGACTGTGTCAGTTGCTATCCTAGTATCAGTGCTGCTTGAAACGGAATACCACGGGGCCGATTAGCTGAACTAGAATCAGAAGGGTAGTTAACATTAAGGATTTATATACCAAACTGACTGGAGAACACTGCAACCATCTGTATGCTCAATCTTAAGTATAGCTCATGAAACCAGGAATCACGATGTTGGGCAGATATTAGAACTGAAGAAATTATTTGCACAGATTGAACTGAAGAAATAATGAATGAATAATTACTAATTTCGAGTTGGCTGGCTTCACACTCACTGCTTGCTTCCCATGCACCCTGAGTATCTACATGACATGAAACTGATATCTGCAGGGTGGAAAATAACTTGGAGTTAAAGGAGAATGATTCTTTCGATTTTACTATCTTTTCCTGTATTGTCATTACTATCAATGCCACATGAAACCTACAACCATTGGGGAAGATGGGGAGATAGTGTGCATCGTTTTCCAAAAAAGAATAGTGATAAATAAAAATAATATTTGTAGATCGCACAACAGTTCGAGGCGCTCGGCACGAGCATCGGTGTCATGACGGGTATAGTTTTTTATCATTCAAATATTTTAGGTTCTATATGTAAATAGTTTCCTCTGTTAATCCACTTTCTTGGTCGATCGGCAGTATGTAAACTATCTGAAACGGAAAAGCACCGGGCCGATTTTATTAAAATTGTAATCAAATTTGTCTCAATTGCAGCCGTAATCGTGGGCGGCGTTGACATGGTCACGCAAGCGATGGCCCTGGCCAAGCGACCCCACATCATTGTCGGTACGGTATCTATGATCGATTATCGATTTTTGCGAGTAAAGGAATACGGTAGAATCAGTGATGAGCGACCCCTCCAACCTTGGGGCCTCCAACGTTGGAGGATCACGCTCATCACTGGGTAGAATTGTGTTCCTTTCGGCTATTGAATATTGAGCTACCGTACTCCCTGATTACAGTACCCTCTCTGGAAACTACTGTATTCCCTGATTACCGTAGCCTCTGTAAACTACCGCAGCCCCTACTAACGGTACCCCCTCTCTCAGCCACGCCCGGTCGTCTGGTGGACCATCTGGAGAACACGCGCGGCTTCAACCTCAAGGCGCTCAAGTTCCTCGTCATGGACGAAGCGGATCGCATCCTGAATATGGACTTCGAGGTACGGTAGGAGAGAGCACGACCGATCGAGGAATGGTTTTTTTTATGGAAATTGGAATTTTGGCTTTGGGAATAGTTTAAATGTAGAGAACCTCCTGATTTCATGTTACACATAGTCCATGTATATGGGAGTGGGACTCTGGATTTGATACCAACAGGAAACCATGTTGAGTTAATATCATATCCCTTTGCAGTAGATGTCTAAACGGGTTTTCAATAGGGATTGCCGAGTGAATCTCTTACTCTGACCCCTCATTATACCTTCACTATTATTCCAACATCCCTCCTTTGCAGGCCGAGCTCGACAAGATCCTCAAGGTGGTGCCGCGAGACCGGAACACGTACCTCTTCTCCGCCACCATGACCAAGAAGGTGCGAGTTAGGGGTTGATGTGCGCTAGGAGCGCCGGGTTAGATCATCTAACTTAGATGGAAGGGGGTAAGCGAGGAATGTACTCGTTTTCATCTGAACTGGCAAGGTATGTTGCATTTGTGTTTCACCAGGTCTGCATATTTAGGTTTGCGGTGCTGGCATAGTTTCACTTGGGTTTTCGTTTTAAATAACAATTATTCAGGTCGCCAAACTGGAGCGCGCCTCGCTCAAGGACCCGGCTAGAGTCGAGGTGAGTATTTGTTTTTTTTTGTTTTGATTTATAATATTTTAATAATATTATAATTAAGGTTAACACCCGGTACAAGACGGTGGACAAACTGAAGCAGAACTACCTGTTCATCCCGCACAAATACAAAGTGGGTGTTTAAAATATCCCGGCTGTTTCTGGTTTCACACGTTTACTGAATTTACTGCAGTTTGTGAATTGACCACCTTGTTTGAGGTTTCATCAATTTGATATATTTTCCTTTTCTTCACTCACGCCGATAAAAACAACAACTGTGAGTGTGCACCTTTTCCTCATTCTCCCTTAGATAAACGATAGACTGATTGAAATTTGACTGGTCAAAGCAAAGTGCATGGCAAGAGGTAATGCGCCCCCGGGAAGATTTGGCAAATACCAGGGTGGTATGTAATCGACCCTGGCGCATCTTTTGTCTCCCAACAACTTTTTCCTAGGACGTCATCTGAGAGATCAAAGATCAACTTGAAAAATCGATCGTTTTAGTTTTTGCCTTGTAACTCGCGAGCGCGTGCTGCTACGACTTAGCGACCAACTAGGGGAATGTAGAGCTCGCCGAGACGCGTCGATGGGAATTTAAAGTGAGAAAAAATATTAACAAAGAGCCGTGTTGTAAATGTGGTGTAGTGGCTAAGAGGATCGCCTACCACCCGGCCTACCCAGGTTCGACTCCAACAAGAGGCAGATGATTTGCCCGATTTTTAGCTTGGTTCTGGATGGTCGGGGAGTGGTCAGGGAGTGTTTTAATGCGTAATTCGTGGCTCAGGCGGTAAGAGGGCGGTCTAGCGAGCATGAGGTTGGGGGTTCGACTCCCGGCCGGTGCCAAAGCATTTGCCAAGCATGGGGGAGTGGTAGGAAGTGGTAGGGGAGTATTGTAACGTGTAATTCGTAGCTCAGGCGGTAAGAGGGCGGTCTTGGAAGCAAGAGGTTGGGGGTTCGAGTCCCGGAATGTGCTAACCCATTTGCCAAGCATGGGGAGTGGTAGGAAGTGGTAGGAAAGTGTTGTAACGTGTAATTCGTAGCTCAGGCGGTAAGAGGGCGGTCTTGGAAGCAAGAGGTTGGGGGTTCGAGTCCCGGCCGGTGCCAAAGCATTTGCCCCTATTTTAGCATACTGGAGGAGGGTAAAGTTGTGCTTCCGAGTACGGTACGGTAACCACCAAACCCGGCGCATCTAGAGCGCAAACATAAAATCACTCTAAATGGGCCGAATCCCTGCTAGACAAACACAAAATAATCAGGAAAAATGCGCAATTAAACTAAAATTTAACGGTTTACCCCTAGACGAGCGCAGCTCGGCTAGTCTGGTCTGTGTTAAATCATTAGTGCGATAGTTGGAAATTTGGTAGTAGTGATCGACACGGGCAGTAAGGTTGCAGTTTCACCGTCCCTAGTTGGCGAGTTGAGTGCAAATTTGATTCATCACATCTTTGCTCTTTAAAAATCAATTGTATAATATTACTGTTTACGGAGCTAATTATGCTAATTAATCGAATTACTTGCAGAAGGCATACCTTGTGTACCTTCTTTCTCGGTGTTAATTATGCTAATTAATTGACAGGAAGCGTACCTCGTGTACATGCTCAACGAGCTGTTCGGTTCGTCCGTAATCGTGTTCACGGCCACGTGCGCGGCTGCAATGAAGACTGCGATGCTGTTGAGACAGCTAGGCATGCAGGTATGGCAGTGTTCAAAAAAGTCATGTCATAAGCGCATACTTCGGTCGATTGATTGCCTTTGCGACCTATTGATATAAAGAAACGGCAGAGAAAATCATCTTGAAGCATTTTACGTTGCTTACATACATTTTTATTACTGATGTACGGTATGTGGACTTATCGTACTCCGGTCCTGGTTGATAGCTGTCGATTCACCTCACAGAACCAAGTTGATCCTGTGAGGTGTAGGCATTAGGTCAAGAGCAAAAACGAGTATAGATGCCCAGGTGATGTCGTGATGCACGCAGTTGTGAAAGTATTCATCATGGCTTTCTTTCCAATACGAGTTGCATATTTGTGCGAAAATCATAAAAACTATTACATTTTGCAATGTTACTGCCCATGAAAGTGGGCGGAGCTTAATCAATCTGCATTCAGGCGGTTCCCCTACACGGCCAGATGTCGCAGCAGAAGCGTCTGGGCTCGCTGAACAAGTTCAAGAGTAAGGCCAGGAACATTCTCGTGTGCACCGATGTGGCGAGTAGAGGTACGGTAGCATTTATTGATTGATTGATGGATGGGAAATTGGGTTACGGTAGGTGGGTTGATTAGGGAAGCTGCATGGACTAGGCGTATATTGGATTCCTGATTTCATTTCTGCGACTTGGTGATATTGTGTGTCATGCTTATGATGTAAGAACTCGATCTATCGTTGTTTGATACTGGTGAGACGGCTGCTCCAATCAGAAACAACATTTTCTTTCCCAGTGGCAGCCTGCTTTCTTGTGCTACTAGTTCAGTTAAATAATCAATGATATGGGATACTGTATCCTACCGTACCCCAATCTCCGATTCAGGTCTCGACATTCCCCACGTGGACGCCGTGATGAACTACGACGTGCCGGCGCAGTCCAAGGACTACGTCCATCGAGTGGGCAGGTACGGTAGAGTGATGCGGTATCGATTGATTCGTGGGGATGATAAGGAGGGAAGGGTACGGTGGAATACGGTATCGATCGATTTGTGGGTACGGTAGAGTACGGTATTGATCGATTAGTTGGGACGATTATGAGGGAAGGGTACGGTATCGATCGATTTGTGGGTACGGTAAGGGAGGGGTACGGTAGCGAAAAATCGACGTTCGGGTACGACATGATTATCTTGGTATCAGAGTTGCTTCCGGGCTTGTTAGCACTTTAGGAACCAGGTGAGTTCTGGTTTCGTCTTAACTACATGTCATTCGCAACGGGTCCTTGAGTTAATATTTTCGACGGTCTGGTGCCCATTATATATTTTATGCCAAAATCCTAGCTTAGCCGTACCGTTCCGTTACAGTAAGGTTACGATAGAGTACGGGATCGATCGATTAGTAGGGACGATAAGGAGAGAGGGATACGGTAGCGAAAGATGGTCGAGTATGGTGGTATCAGAAAAACTTTCGAGTTTGCTAGCAATTGAGGAACCAGGTGAGTTCTGGTTTCGTCTTAACTACAAGTCATTCGCAATGGGTCCTTGAGTCGATATGTTGTGGACTCTCATTATATCATCTCACAGCTTTGACTTACTATTCGTTTACGCTAATCTTCTCATATATTTCACATATCGTTCTCCTCTATTCTGCTACCGTAACCGCCCTCCTTCTTCTCAGAACGGCACGTGCCGGTCGGGCGGGTCTCGCCGTGACCTACGTCACACAGTACGACGTCGAACAGTACCAGAAGATCGAGGCGCATATTGGTGAGTGGTACGGTAGCTCGATGAGTACGGTAGCATTGAGGGTACAGTGGTAATTGATTGATTGTGGTAGTGTGGGAGAAAATTTGAAAAAAATCAATTTTGGCAAGAAAGGTAGATTTGGAAACGTGGTGGTGTGAGGTTACGCGGTTGATAGATTATCAGATGTCGGTTTTGAAATTTAATCGTAGTGATCGTACAGGTGGTTCTATGTTAGGCAACGAACATAATTAAGAGATTGATATCGGGGCCTTGATTAATTTTGCCTTTCCAATTGAATCCATCAATCTAAACGCATTAGCAGCTTTATTACTTGGCTACCGTACTCTATAACCTACCGTACCTCACCCTGATCATTCAGGAAAGAAGTTGGAGGAGTATCCGACGGTGGAATCGGATGTAATGCTGCTCGTGGAGAGAGTGGCCGAGGCGGGAAGGATGGCCAAGGACGAACTGAAGGAGATGGAGGATAAGAAGAAGTTTGGAAAGAAGAGGTACGATATTCTACTCTAGAGTATGCATGGCAAATGAAGAGCTGAAAAAAATCCGGATTATCGATTGGAGTATGCTAATGAGCTGTGAAACTGTAAGGAAGAGTGGTTTTGCATACTACAATCGATAAACCGGGTTTTCAGCTTCTGATTTGACTTCCCTACTCTAGAGTACAGTAATCGACAATGTGTGGATACGGTAGCTCGATCTAATCGATAATCTTCACAGAGGTCACGATGACGATGATGACATGGAGGAGAATCAGGGAGGAATGAAAAAGAAGAAGAAGATGGGAAAGGGAAAGGGAGGGAAAATGCAGATCAAGAATAGGATAAAGTGATTACGGCAGATTATCGATTGATTGAGTTATCCATTCATTCCTCATTGTTATCACGAATTGAATTTCACCCGTTTTGTCGTTGTTTCGTTACGTTTTTGCTCGTATTACCTCCTTTTATCGACTTCGCATAAAGTTATGGTCGTTTTGAGATTCGGTGTTGAAAGTGAACAGAGAGTAGCGGTAGGCAAAACACAGTTGATTTTTTTATGAGTCTAGAATTCATGTTAATCAAAGATCACGGGAGTTCATGGCAATAAGAATAAATTAAAACGAGATGCTTGTTGGAAAAATTATTTTCCCGCAACACACAACAGTATTTTCACGAATTTTAGAGGCTTAGAAATTTGAGAAAAAAATTTCGAGAAACACTAGAAAAGTCAGTACTCGATACGCAGTATGACGATTTTTCGTACAGTACTTCTGCGTTGTTGTTCTCGCTCCGTTTTCGCTTTGTTTTCGATTGTTTTCGTCGTCCCTCTTTTCGGTTGTGATTAGGATTCTATTCCCCGACACGGACAACTTCCCTATTTACCAGACACGTCGGCGGGATTCAGCGTATTACCGGGGTTTCAAATGGATATTTTAGATTTTTTGTTGCAGTTCGAAAATGTTCGTTCCCTCGTTCACCTTTTATAAGCCTTCTTTCCCCGTAGAACGTTGCTATTTCGCATTTTCGATAGCGTAACTCGAGCAGCGTGTATGTCTTCATTATTCCGTTGTCCTCTGAGCCTTTCGTGCGAACTAGCGTTTTAAACATTTCAAGGTTCATGTTTTGTTAGCTTCCCACTCTTTCGAAAGAAATTTCATCACGTTGCTTAGCCCCATCTCGCTCGCTTTGAGTAATTTTGACCACCGTGCTCACTCAAGTTCGGAGTCTAGCCGGACCATTTTTGAGCTCACTTCGCTTATTTACTTTCTTTTTGCCTTTCGATCGTCAGCAATGGCATTCATTCCAGTTCTGCTCAATGTCGGAACGTAAGACGATGTCGCGTGCGGCCGACTTGGCCGAGGGTGGCGGGCGTCCTCTGAAGAGAGGCGCGACGGAGATTGTCAACGCGTCCGCCGACGACGACGACATCTTCAAGGACGCCGTATCGGAGGTAAGCCAGTCGTAGGATCAACCTTAGGATAAAAGCGTAATGCTTAAACTGCTTAGGTCCAGTGCTTAGGCTTAGTCTGGCCCTCCCTCGCGGATCTATAGATGTGCCCAGCCGGGCCACGCTAGAGCTTATCCCTGACCTAATTAACATTCATTTCGCCTCAGGTATCTGACGACACACATGGTAAGAAAAATGACAGTGATAGAGACTTTTTGTTCAAGAATTTCACGTAAATGTGATGTTGAGAAAGCATTGCGATCAAAGCATGAATGAAAATCTATGAACATTATTATATTTATCCTGTTTGCAGCCCAAGCGCCGCAAGGAAGACGGGAAGAAGGAGGATGAGGAGGAGGATAAGGTATTGGCATAATTTCAAAGTCATTTACATCATTATAAATTCGAAATACAAATAAACTGATCATTCAAAATGCAGGCGAAATCTAAGCACACTCTCGATTCGGACGAGGAAGACGAGGAGAAGTATGATCGATTGGATATGAAGAAGGTGAGTGGAGATTAGTCTTTATCATATCTAAACAATCACGACGATAGATGTATAGAACGAGTAAATTTTAGAAATAGAGCTTCATCAAACCGGTCCGTATCCGACGGACGGCCATTTTTTTCCGACAAAAGTGGCCATCCGTCGGATCAGTTATCCGACGGACGGCCACTTTTTTCCTTGCCCCAGCATCGACCGCGACGCTACCGCACGCGCGTTGCGGACTACAAACTACAACCATTTCGCAATTATTTCAACGCGGTGTTTGGGTTGATTTTCTCCTATTTTAAATATAAATGTTTATAGATTGCACCACAAGGGTTCTAGAAGAGCGAAGAGGGATTACAATGGAGGGCGTCAAATAATAGTCCCCTTCGTTGCGCTATTATGCCACTTTTCACACAAATACCCCGTTTAATTTATTGCATCTGTTTTTCAAGCATTTTTTTCGGATCTATTAATCTGCATATTCGGGAGATAACCAAGGTCTTACAATTAGGCAGCGTTTGGTTGTAGAAGTTTCTAATCTACGCATCATACTGCAAGACACATCCCGGCTTTCCTTCGAAAAGGTATCGAGCCCGCGAAGCGGGCGAGCCCCGCAGTCGATCACAGCCGCCGAAGGCGGCTGTGATCGGCTGCTGCTTAGGCATTTACAGAAATAACCTCGCTCGCTGCTTAGGGAAGCGTTTGATTGCAGAAGGTATACAACAACACCGCGAGGAAATGACATTATCGAGAGGAAGGGGGAGGCGGGCGAATCTCATTAATACTTTAACTTTGGAGCAACGCCCATCGATGCTGGCGGGACTTTTTCTGAAGGACGTTGATGTCTGGGAGAATAACTACCCTTACAATAAATTATAAATTATTACTTTTACTACGTGTTTATTGAATGTAAAATATTTTAACCATATTGGAATAGTCTTCATTGTCCAATATATTGAGACCAGCCGATTTCGCCCCCGCCTCCGGCGGGGTCTTATCGTCTGGAGGTCTCTTCAATGTGCGTTCCGCTCTCCCCTCATTTCACAATACAGAAAATTCGTGCGACGTGTTTCGATGTGTTTACATTTTCATGACGTCACGACTTGTTTACAGTTTCGAGACGCGTCCAAACCTGTTTACGTGACTTTCACAATAGTGGACAAACACGCACGCAGACACAGGGAGACATCTCTCCTTTATTAAGGAGTAATGATACCAGCCGATTTCGTCCCCGCCTTCAGCGGGTCTTATCGTCTGGGCACCAGACTCTGGAGGTCTCTTCAACGCGCGTTCCGCTCTCCTCTCATTTAACAATACAGTAAACGCGCGCGATATGTTTACACTTGTTTCCTCTGCGTCTCTGTCCCTGCTCTCTTTCCCTGGCGCTCTCGCCGCGAACAAACAGACAAAAACACACAGGGAGACATTTCTCATTTATTAAAGAGTAATGATGATATCTGATAACCTAGAACATGAAATAGCACGGAAAGATCCTAGGAGAATTCAAGATTCTAACGCGCGGCACGAAAAACGCAAGACTGGGGCCGCGAAATTCGAAAATCCTACGCGTTGCGGTCGTCAGAGAAAAAACTCTCTCAAAATGTAACGCTATCTCGCTGTATAGCGCCCAGCGTACTCATTTATTAACAAGTAGGGATTTAGTATTTGAATACGCTTGTTAAATTTACAATTTTTGTGTTAAACGATTACTCGCATAATTGTAGGGCTGCAAAGGTAGGAAGAGCAAATATTCAAAAGCGTACCAGCGAATGAGAGAGGAAAAAGCGTAAAAGCCTTCGGGACTTCCACTGTTTAGCGGATGTTGCTGTAGCTCATTTTTTGCAGCATTTTTCCCGAACATCCTAACTAGAATTCACCATTTTGTGTTACGGGATCTTTTCGTGATAGTATTACATACAATCATTTCATTGTCTATTTTACGGTCTGCCCGCGCGGGCGGACCGTAAAATAGACAATGAAAAAAGTGGCCGTCCGTCGGATAATTATCCGACGGACGGCCACTTTTTTCGGAAAAAAATGGCCGTCCGTCGGATACGGTCACGTCTTCATCAATATTGAACCTTATGCGCCGACTAAAGTTGAAGTACTGCGGGTGAAACTCGAATCATTCTGAACCTATATAGTGTTTTAGTACGGGTTCAACCAGATTGCTTGGCCATAGTTGGGCGTGAAAAGTGGTGCAAGGGCGGCTCCAGTCTGCCGTAGGATCATTGTATTTAAATTTAAATTGTATTTAATTAACTAATAATTAAATCATGGTCAGGTGGACGGGCAGGAAGACGAGACGATCGAGTACGATGGAGACACGAAAATTACCGCGTTTAATATGAAGGTGAGTGTTCACTTAAATTTTTATTCGTTCGCAGCAGCCTCTCACATTTCACCAAAATGTTGAGTAGCTCATAGTAGAAAAGAAGAGTTGATCATGAAACTCGGAGTTTGCTGGATATACATGTGCAATTTATTATTTTTATTATATTATATTGGTCCATTCAGGAAGAAGAGGACGACGGTCACTTCGACGCCTCGGGCAATTTCATCTTCAACAAGAAGGACAACGACGCCAATGTGAGATTTACACTACTATGTACATCATCTTAATGTTTTGGCATAAATGGACACGAATTTTATCATATTTGGCTATTGTGTGTTTTTAAAAACGGAAGGTTTCAAGCATTGAAGCTTATTGCACCAACACAAGTTTAAGTGATACGAGTGAAACTCAAATCATTCTGGACGGCTAGGATTTGTATTGTGTTGCTTTGATACTTTATCGGCGATACTTTTCGCGACGATGGTACTGTAGTAAATCGATCAATCCGCTCAGGACGCGTGGCTGGAGGGCATCGATTGGAGTCGCGTCAAGAAGAACGCCGGCAAGGATTGGCAGGGAGAGGTACGGTAGTCGGGGTGATTATTGATTAGTTATTGATTGATGAATGAATGCCTTCGGTAATCTGCTATTGATGGTTCCTTCATTATTAGTTATTCTTTAGCATGGCAGGATTACTGGATGTAAGGGCGATAGTCCAATAGATGTATTGTTTGTGCGGCACCAATTCTCCTGGATTTTTTTCTGCCGGTTTTCTCTTTTTAATGTGCTTCACTTTGCAATCGATGTGTCATGATTCTGGAAATGGTGTAATGGTAGAGGTACTCAAGATTTCCTGGAGACGTTTCAATTTCTATTTTTTCTCCTTTTAATAATATTTTAAAATTAAATTATCATTTTAAAGGGCGACGAGGAGGAGGAGGGCGCTCCGCCGCCCGTGCTCACGGATGTGCGGAGAAGGGAGATCATGGGAAGACTGCTCGAGCTACTCAAGGTATGGGGGTTCGACGGGTTATGGCGAGCTTAAGGTTAGGGCTCCTCGAGTTACTCAAGGTAAGGAAGGGATCTAGGAGAGACGGGTTAGGGTGAGATCAGGGTGTAATTATGAATCCAGATAGTCATTAAAGTGTCGATTTCACTAGCCGAAATTCATTCACGGTTGAATTTGTAGAGGGAGCGATTTTGCGTTTCAGCGATGGCTCAAGTAGGCCAGCTTGTCAGTAGTTTCAATCTCCTTTTCTCTTCCTGTAGATAAAAATATCCACACTCTTCTTCCTTCTATTCTTGCTTCAAATGGTGAAACTATGATAGAAGGAACTTTCACGTTTCCACAGTTGCTCAAGATGTCAGACGCCTTGTTTCATTTGGTTCTAAAATGTGCCAAAATTTCCCAGTTTCTACCACTGTCCGCTGTCGAAATGCTATTTGCAATGCTACCGCACCCCTCACCATTCCCCCATACTGCACCCTCCTACCGTACTCCCCATTTCAGCCGGAGCAGACGGTGACCAAGGCGCTCACGACGCTCAAGAAGGTGAAGGCATTGACGCCCGCCGAGGAGAGAAAGGTACGGTAGTGAGAGGGGGTTATTGATTGGCTATTATGAATTTTTACGATATTAGCTTATTTTATCGTAAGGCCGTGTTATAGCCATAGTGAAAAACACGTATCGATGTATCTGTTACATCATATCGCAGAGCTCGTGTGACGAAACGAACACACCGATTATCTAATGACTTAATTAACCATAATTAATAACAATAATAAAGTGGTTAAGGCTCGTTGGGCAGCGAAGAAGGAGGGCAGGGAGTACGTGGCGGATGACAACGGGAAGAAGACTGCCGAGCTGTCCGCTCTCGCCGATGAGCTGCTGACGGCGGGACATGTGAGTGGAAGGGGAAAGAAGGCGAGGCTTTATGGGTGGGAGGAGGGGCCTTATGTGGACATGGCTTTCGGGAGGGGAGGGAGGGGGTGGGGTGGCTGGGCTTGAGGGGCCGCTCACGGCATCCTGCCGCCAATTATGTGTGGATTCGGGATCGCTTTGTAAGAATGCGGGAAGCAAATGAGTTGAGGGATCAGGAATTGAAGTAGAGGGAGATCAGTAACCCTGTCCAGGCTGCGCTATTCAGCATTGCGTTAAACGTAGACAATCCTGCCATCATTTTTTGGACTCTTGATCACTAATCGTTTATTGAAACCGGTGGAGTTGAGTGATCAAGACTTGAGGTAGAGAGAAATCAGTACAGGCTTGTCAGGCTGCGCTATTGAGCATATGGTGAAATATAGTCATGGTTTTGCCTCGACATAACCAAAGATTTTGTGTAATTTATATGAAGAACAGAGGTCCATTAGAAACTCCAGTCAGACTGCGATATTGAGCATTGGGTGAAACGTAGATAATCCTGCCTCCAATTGCGTTCAGGCTAGAGTTATCGGAATTCGAGGGAGATAGCGGTTCGAACATTAGTTTAGAGATACTTCAGTAACTCTGATCAACTCTGGCCGTGCTGTGCAATGTGTGAAACTTGTAAATACCTATTTTAGAAATGTAAATATTATTAAAATCGTATCAGATGGACGCATACGAGTGGCCGCGCGAGAAGGTGTCCTTCCTGCTGGGCAGACTGCAGAAGACGGCTGTTGATGAAGTTTGATCTTTGATCTTTGATGTCTGAACTTTGAAGGGCTATTTGAAATAGTTCGATAATTTGCGAGACGAAAATACGAAGTGGCACCTCTCGCTTCAATGCTTCACAAAATTCTCTTAAACGAAGCCACTGAGCTTTTACAATTATTGTCGAATCGGCATACCAATATAAAATCTTGAGATGGTCGAACGTTTAAACAAAATACAAAATTTTAAGTTGGTCGAACGTTTAAAATGCTACAATAATATGCGTTGAGGTGGATATGTTCGGCGACCCGATCGTGCCGGCTGCAGGGGCTGCCGCTTCTTCCAGCAGTGCTGCTGCAGCTGCTGCAACTGCTGCAGCAATGGATGATGATGAGGTGGGTGATGGTCCTTGTTCTTGATCTTGGAGGGTTCGATATAATCGCTGATCCCAGTTGCTTCGAGTCTAGTAGATATGATGAAACACGAACCGGGCGATCACTGGTTTCAAAGAGTTTTAATGACTCGGAATAGTCGATATCCAGTGATTGTTCGCATACAACGGAGCCTAAAATAATCGTTTCAATATTATGGAACGTCGTGAACTTGATCATTTATGTCTGTAGTTTGTAGTCTGAACTTTGACTATTGAACGGTGTAGTTTGATCTTTAATCTTTGATTCATAGGTGATGTGGGAGTACAAGGCGGAGCCGGACGACGACGACGTCAAGGGCCCCTTCAACAGCATGCAGATGGCGGAGAAGCAGGTGAAACTAGAGTGGAGTTTGATCCCGAGACTAGAGTGCAGTTTGCACTTTGATCTTTGAACTTTAGCAGCCTATCCCGTCTGATATTGGATTGTGAAAGAGGTGCATAGGCAGATATATAAGGTCGAGCTTAGAAGTTCGATTTCGAGCGAGTTACTTTGTTTCCAGAAAAAAATATTTAGCAAAAATCATTCAAAAAGCCTCAGAGATGCCGCGTTTGCTCTCACTTACAGTCGAACGGTAATTCCATTCTTCATCACAGGCAGAAAAAGCACCCTGCACTCGACGGGGGTCGAACCAGCGACCATCGTACACATAGTCAAAATCGCTAACCACTAGACTACCATCGTAATCTCTTGCTCGCTCCCCCGGCGCACACATGTTCACAGAGTTTGTGGTGCAGTGGCCAATCTCGTGCTCTCTTGGTGGTCAGAGAGGGCGAGAGAGTGTGTGAAATGAAGAGAGTTAGAGAAATGGTCTTTTCAGGGTAACGACGAGCTGGGTGCGAAGTGCGTGGCTCGCAAGGTGGGATCGGGCAGCTCGTTCAACCCGGCTGCTCGCATCGACTTTGACCTCTACTGCTGATTGATCTTTGATCTTTTTGTAGTCTGTAGTCTGATCCCGTCCTCATAACATTGTGTTGAGATCACACTCAGACCCGAATACTGATCTTTGATGTTTGATCTTCCCCTTCCGCTCTCTTGTTGCTGTGTTCCGTGTTCAGTTTTTCCTATTCAGTCGTCCCAGTTGTATGCATTCTCCGATCTCTTCGCCCTTATGGCCTCCATCCCCCGAGTCTACTGTATTTGTTGGCCTGTTAATATTGTACCCTCCCGATCTGTAGAAGCCCCCCTGCCTACTTTTCGCTTTTTTGAGACGAGTTTGCAAGTTGCTTACCCTGTAATTTTTATTCGTAACCCCTGGTAAAAAGCAATGTTTTGCACAGAAGTTGTTGTGTGGATGAAATGCGAGCGGTTGTAGCCCGTGAAGTATCTGATTTTAATTTTGATTTATTATTTTTAAAGTTTACTTACTTTAAAGGATGTCCCAGCAGCCGCCGCCACCGAAGGGAGAGGACAACAAGGTGAGCGGGGGTTTCAATAGGTAGTGAAAGTAGGATGTAATGACGCGCATGGATGATGCCTTCGTTCGAATTCACCATTTTACAACTGTCGCCGTTCATCTTTCTAGAAGTACCCAAAACATGTGCGGTGTATTATTAGCATCGATTTGTAACTGCCAGGATTTCGATTGTGTGGAAAAACTTGATAATTGAAGTTGCACAATTAGTTTTATTGCAGTTCGACAACCCGTTCGGGTACGAGAAGGGCGCAGGGATGGACATGACCCTCGTCGCGTCTGTCTCAGTCATCGTACTCACGTGAGTAGGAGGGGATTTCAGTAGGGAAGTGATACGGTGGTTCGGATTACGGTAGAATAGGGCGGTGTATGAGTGTTCACATGAGCGAAGACTTGACTTGTGCAACGGATATGCGCGCAAGTCAATCATCGCCTCAAAAATCAATATTCAATCGTTAATCCGCGCAGGTTCGGACTGATCATCGCGTATATGGTGAAGGTTCAGATGAGCGAACGGGCAGCGAGAAGGAGGTACGGTAGGGTGGAGATACGGTAGTGGATTCGGTATAGGAGGAGCCTGTATTGATTTAATTGGTAAACGTGATTCGATCCCGATACATAAGAAGCTTTCATTTCGAGTGTTTTTCAATCCGGCTATTTGTGCTAACAGTATAGTTGTATCATAGTCTCAAGGAGCGCCTATGTAATAGAGTTCAATGTAGAAGAAGCTCATCAAAATGGCCAGTTTCTAACTGATTGTTTCTTCCGTGCATACGTTGAGGTATCAGGTTCTCAAGGAACGACTAGATAACAGAACTGTTGATAAATAGTGCTCATCAAAATGGTCACGTTTCTATCGGCATAAGGGGAATACGGTGGTACGGTAATATCGATTGATTCTCTTCTGTGCAGAACCGAAGCAATGATGGCGATGGCTGCCGAAGATGAGGTTAACGAGAGGAGAGAGGCAACCAGTGAGTTGTTGTTGTTTTTATGTATCTTTCATTAACCGAACGACACTTGCTTAGTTTCTAGTAGAGAGGTTATGACGCCCGCAGCATTCTTGCTTCGTAGTGGTTATGTAACGCAAGTTGGGCGACTGGGAGTGATACAATTCGTGCTTTCTCTTTAGTTATAATTTCACTCTAATTTCTTGCCTTGCCTGTTAGTTTTTTATTTGTGATCATCTTATCTCAATTCAAATGCAATAAATGCATGCGCTTATGGCTCAAGTCCGGCGAATCAGAAAATTTCCACCTGGCGATTTCGCGCTGCACAGCGTGTCAAAGTGACGAGCTCCTTTGTTCAACTCGGCCCTCGTATTCTAATAAGGGAAGAGAGGGAAGATCATTTCGAATCGAGCGCGCGGTGGTTTCTCCCTCGAGTGAATCCAAGGAATGATTCGGTGAATCTCAGCTTAAAATCATCGAATCCATGTCAAAACAAAAGCATCTGATCTGTACTATGTGTCTGCATTATCAGTGTAGAGCGGGAATCTCTACTTTAGCTGATTTTTGTGATAGGAGCGTTTTCATGAAAAAGTCTAAAAGAGGAGCAAGTTGCGAAAGATAAAAATTTTAAAAAACCGAAGCGATTTTCGAAAATTCGAAAACGAGCAAAGTGTGGGGAAGTACTTTCCGCATCTTTGGAAACTAGTAATCATGCTCTAAGTTTTCTCCGGGCTGAGGAGAAGGGATCTAAGTCTCAAAAAGCTTCTTTTAAATCGTTCTAATCCATTTCTTCGGAGCTGCGTTGAAAATAGAGACAAATGGTCTAAGTAAAAGATGTTCAGTGCTTCCCAAGGATTATTTTGATATCCCAGGTGTGGGGGTTTCAGTCGCAACGGATGGTAGCTGTTTTATGCAAATGACTAAGGCTCAGGACTGAGAACGAATTTCGATATGCCGTAAAAGCGGAAATGTTCCCATGACTAGAGTCTACGATTTGCTCGTTTTAGAATTTTCATTTTATTGTTAGTTTTGATCTTACGTTAACAAAGTCAAAACGAAGTTTGTCAAAGAAGAATATGTTGATCAATTCCGATATGTTTCACATTCAATATTTAGTATTTCGCAAATTCCAACTTCATTCTTCTTCTAAGTCAGACCGTTCCCGGCTCATTTCGAAAGGGAAAATGAGAGGGACAGAGAGTTGCGAAAAATGGCCCGGGCCATGCAAATGAGGATTTTCATCCACTCTGACACGCTGTGCGCTGCTCACAATGTTCATCTGCTCAGTGGCGTTATGAGGAGCAATGATATTATCTTTCGGCGGTGTTAATTATTTTAACTTCCCTGCTTATGCAACGAATGCCGAAACAGTGATCACAAGCTTGCAAACTTTCGACCAGTCTCTTTCGCGCAGCGCGGTTGCTAGTACAGCCAGAGTTGTTGCCCGCTAACAATGCGGTGTCGTAAAATGGTGATATAAAAACACTTTCAGAGCCTAACAATATCGTGGTCAATTCATAATAAACAAAATTCGGGTAATAGTCTCTTCATTTCGCACACTAGCTCGCCTCTCTGACCGATGAGAAAGCACGCGAAATGAATAGATTATTATTCGTATTTCGAACTCTGGTAATTATAATAATCTTAAATTTCCAGTGGCTGGCGGTCGTCGACGCGGTGCCGTCCGACATCGTCGAACGAATTTCGGCGACGAGGACGACGGAGATTTCGTGGATCAGATGATGGCACAACAACAGGGAGGAGGAGAGGAGATGGGTACGGTAGGGAGGGATTGAGTACGGTAGTTATCGATTGAGTACGGTAGCGAGAGTAGGGAGCCGATAGTACTGAGTAGGGTTGACCGTTCGCACAAACGCAAGCGACCGATACGCAATGGATGCGCAATGCAAATTGATTCCCTCTCATTGCGCAATTCGTCCGAGGCTGCGGAAAAGCTCGCGAGTAGGGGTGAAACATATTCGAATTGCGGACTCATTCCCATCTCACCCATTCTTTCCCTCGCCGAATCGAACAATGAAATCGATACACAATGTATACGCAATGCAAATTTTCGATTGCGTTGCGCCAACCCTAGTACTGAGCTTGTCATGGGGAAATGTAACTAGGGAATCTCGGGCTGCATGAGTATTTCATACTTCTTTCTAACTGGTTTGTCCAATTCGCTTAGCAACTGCTTACATTAATTATTACAACTTAATATGGACATGGTAGATATTGTATTGATTACGGTTTTGAGAGTAGCGTACATGAGAAGTTAATGTTGAGGTTAAGGGAGAATATCCAAGGGAGATACAACTAGGGAATATCGTGCTGCACGAGTATTTCATACTTGTTTGTAAATAGTTTCTGTAATGGTTAGTAGAATGGACGTCCAATAATTAATGAACAATAACATTTTAAAAGTTGTTTTAAAATCCTAGTTAATTATAATAATTGGTAGACGAGGACGCACTACTGGCCGGCGTGGGCGGAGGAGAGAAAGTGGGCAAGAAAAAGGCAGCCAAACTGGAGATGAAGGCCGAGAAGAAGGCCGCCAGAGAACAGGTTTGATCTTTGATCTTTAGTATTGGATACGGTAGATTCGTTTGACTATTGACTGGGGCCTATGAGCGGGCTATACCAAGTCTGTTACTTGCTGATAAATATAAAAAAAGGAGTGGATGGATCGAAGAGGAAGATCAGGCGAGTGATTGGATGGTGTGTCAGGGAGATAGTTGATTTTTGTTGTTTTGCTTCCTGGATAATCGATACATTGAATAAGGTACGCTGCAATTAGAGTTTTACAATACTCAATTTCCGAAATTCGTTGTGTCACTGAGGTTACGGTAGTGATGCATCAAGTCCGCCCTTTACCCCTTCCCAATTGCAGGAGCTGCGCGACCGTGAGGATCGCAAGAAGCGCGAAGCGGAGAAGGAAGTGGAAAGGGAGAAGGTGAGGGATCTTTGATCTTTGGTCTCTAGAGAAGGAATCCTGATTGGAGCAGATTTGACAATGTTTCACGAAATTGCCTCCGTGATTCGAGGTTGCGCCCATTCTAGTTAGTTCGCTAGGCTGTGAAAAGATCAATTAGAATAGGGACAACGATTGCGAAAAATATTGAATCTTTCATTGTATATTTATTAAGTTTAATACTTTTTTTGCTCATCACTGATTGCTAATTAATTAATTAATTACCCTCCCTTGAGGAACGCGAAAAGGAGCGACTGGAGGAGGAGGCGGAGAAGGAACGGGCGAGAAAGGAGAAGGAGGAAAGGGAGAAGAGAGAACAGGAGGAATATGAGAGAATGAAGGCTTCGTTTGCTGTCGCGGTTAGTTGATTATTGTACATTTGTGCTTGGGATGCAGTAACTGAAAAACTTAATGATGGGATCTGTACGCGTGTCTCAAAAATATCGAGCGAAGGAATGAGTTAGGGAGTTTGTTGTTGCACCGTTTCATGAAGTATGTCTGAGATTGCCATCGTGAATGTTCGAGGCACGGTCTCTACAAACAAAATAAACATACTAGGGTTGATTGTATGTGTGGATTACGGTACTTAATAAATCAATACGATTTATCTTTACTGCAGGAGGAATGTTAGATTTTAGTTGTTGGTTAGATACGGTGCAACAAAAATCGATTTGTCAATAGCCTTCGCTGCTGAGGGCTATTGGATTTCAGTTGTCGATAGAATCTTGATTGCGGTACGGTATGTATCGGTTACGGTAATCGATAAATCAATAACGTGCGATCTTCTCTGCAGGAGGAGGGCTTCGATCAGGTGGAGGGAGAGGAGGCCGAGAATCTCATGCAGGCATTCATCGATTACGTCAAGGAGTGCAAGGTACGGTTGGGGTACGGTAGGATCGATAGGATACGGTAGTAAAAGGTAAAGGTGTATCCACGTCAAGCGATTTTACGTCGTAAGACAACGCTAGTTGGGACCCACTGGTAAGGCCAGCTGTTAGATGGCCAGATACAGTAGTGGTTGTTGATTTTTATAGGTTTTTAATGGTTTTGTTAGTTAATGACATAAATTGTGATTCAAGCTCCCAGGTTGATCGCGGCTGCGCAGTTTAATGGAAAGCGCTTGCCCTGGGGTGTGATCAATTCTGGTCAAACTTCTTCCGTAATAAAACTATTTAATGATCCAGCTGAATAGTTTCCGAACTTTGCAACAAAAAGAAGCGTGTTGAAATCCAGGGTGTTTTAAGTTGCAATGGCTCGTATAAGATAGGCTTGGAAAAGAGTAGCCCATTCATACAGAGCTTTGGTTATTCCAGTAAAAACAGTTCCAATAATAATGACAATAATTCCGAATGAACTGATGATAATGAAAATAATTAAATTCCACCAGGTGGTGAACATGGACGAGCTCGGGTCGCACTTCTCCCTCAAGACGGAGGAGGCCATTGATAGATTACAGTGAGTTGATCTAACACAAGAAATTTCCTCGTTATCGGCCTTTGAAGCGGGTGTTTTGAAAGCAAATTTGGAATCTGTATGTCTAAGTTAGTCTTCAGTAAACATTTCTATTAATTGTAATAATTGTAAGAACGGAGAATGTGAGTACGAGAATGTGTCAGGCATGGAAGCATGCCTGAGAAATTCGATGAGATTTCATGTTGCGATACTAGGGACCACCATCAAAATTGCGAATTTGTATTTCGGATGTCAAGAAGCGTCGTAATCATTAGTCCATGGGTGTGGAATGACTTTCCAAAAATAAAATTTAAAAATAATTAAAAAAGAAAAAAGATATTTGGAAAAGAAAGAAACTCTCTCGCTTCAAAACGAGAGTCACACCACGCCAAGGCGACGTTTGTGCCGGCCCGGATGTGATGACGGTTCTGGCTGTGACTTTCTAATTTCCGGTTCCGGCTAAAATTTTTTAAATGTTATTTCAGAAAACACTTTTTTCGTTGCTCAATTTCACTTTGCCCTGCTTTCCCTCGAGTACGTGTCATGCTCTCCCTCGATGTTGTGTGATCTCACCCTCGATTGAAAAGTATGGAAACAATACAGCACATTAAGTGAATTCCAACATATTTTCGCTTGCACCATCCGCGGGCACCTATCGATCGGCGTCAAAATGGAGGAGGGGGTCGTCCAGGGGTTGGTAGTCAACAATCAACAGCCATAATAAGCGGCCCTCGCCAAAGAAAGGCAGTGCACAAAAGTTAGCGTTCGAAACTTGCCGAAGTAGGAGCTCGTAACACCTATTTTCGACAATATCTGACGTGGGCGACCATGAAATCACGGCATTTTTGGCGTGGTGGTAGTCCATGGGTCCTATTTAGCTCCCATATCAACACAACTCGCGGCCTTTCAAATTAAAGCACAATTATCGATCGATAAATGAAAAGGTCAGCGTGTGCGAAACGGATTTTCGACGATAACGGACGCGGGAGACTATAAAATTGCGGCATTTTTGGCATGGGGGGTAGCACATGGGGCCTATCTAGTGCACATAACGACAGAAATCGCGGCCTATCAGGTTAAAGTATAATTAACGAGCAAAACAAGCCGAACTGGGTGCAAGCAAAATCAAATTTTGGCGATATCAAGCGCGGGGGCCCATTGATTTGCGGCATTTTTGGCGTGCAAGCTCATCAAGGTCCATATTTAGCTCAGGAATTGTCAAAACTCGCGGCCTACCAAGTTAAAGTATAAATATCGAGCAAAATGTTCGAACTGAGCAAGTGTGAAATCGAGAAATCGGCCATTGCAAGCGCGGGGGCCCATTGATTTGCGGCATTTTTGGCGTGCAAGCTCATCAAGGTCCATATTTAGCTCAGGAATTGTCAAAACTCGCGGCCTACCAAGTTAAAGTATAAATATCGAGCAAAATGTTCGAACTGAGCAAGTGTGAAATCGAGAAATCGGCCATTGCAAGCGCGGGGGCCCATTGATTTGCGGCATTTTTGGCGTGCAAGCTCATCAAGGTCCATATTTAGCTCAGGAATTGTCAAAACTCGCGGCCTACCAAGTTAAAGTATAAATATCGAGCAAAATGTTCGAACTGAGCAAGTGTGAAATCGAGAAATCGGCCATTGCAAGCGCGGGGGCCCATTGATTTGCGGCATTTTTGGCGTGCAAGCTCATCAAGGTCCATATTTAGCTCAGGAATTGTCAAAACTCGCGGCCTACCAAGTTAAAGTATAAATATCGAGCAATAAAGAAAATTGATAAGTCTAAAACGGTTTAGTCTTTATCCCGGCTCCCGGAATTTTACCGAATCCGGCTTACGGCTCTCAATCTCACACTAATTTATGGCTTTCAATTTCCGGCTCTCACGATGGTGGTCCCTATTGCGATACTCGAGTTTCACCCTCCATTGATAGCGAGGCACGAACAGTAGACTTTTATCAATCAAATTATTAATTTTATCAATCATAACTATTATTTTAATCAATAATTCGTATCAGACACTTTCTCTCTTCGGGCGACCTGACGGGTGTGATGGACGACCGGGGCAAGTTCATCTACATCACGGAGGAGGAGTACGCGGGAGGTACGGTAGTGGGAAGGGTACGATAGAGTGTACTCTAGACGAAGATGCTGTAGCTGGAGATACGGAAAGGGTAGTACTATTATATTAGACTTGAATTACGATATAATATCGATTATTTCACAATTGAAAGCTATCATTTGCAGTGGCCAAGTTCATCAACCAGCGCGGACGCGTCACAATCAATGAACTGGCCGAGTACAGTAATCGCCTGATCAAGCTCGAGTCCTGAGCGGAAGATGACTACGGTAGTCCCGCCCCTCCGTTCTCAAGGTTTCACATGTGTACTGTATCTATCTGTCGTATGTTATCTTTCTTTTGGGTTTCAGAGCTGCAGTCTAGAGTATTTCCCCGTATTGTACTATGTGAATTACGATAATATTAATGATCTTGCGACCGAATAAATTATTGATTTGTTGGTTATTCGGATTGATTCTCACGTTAAACTTTTGCCCTGCACATTTTCGAATGATATTCAATCGATTATAATATCTTTATTATACATAAGCGAAGATTAGCGAGTATGCAATGAATGCGGCGGACGACAATAGGAAAAATGCACATTTTGTTCGGGAAATCGCCTGACTCTCTCCATTCACCTCACTCTCTCGCTTTGTCTGACTTGCAAGAGATCATTCGGAATGGAGAGACCAGACTATTGTTCTAATCTCGGGTCATTTCTGAGTGTTAAAGGGTATAGAGATCAAAAATCAGTCGGAATAAGATCATGGGGGACACTAACTCGGATCATCATCATTGCTACAACCGGGTGTTGGCTTCCGGATACAACCGGGAAATTCGGGCTGGGAGTAAAAATTGGTTCTGGAATGCGAGTAAAGCTGTCTAAAATCACTCAAAAATGAAGGACAGTCGAGATATAAGAAAAAGTGAAGCAAATTGCAAGCGTGTTGTCAAAATATAAATCCTGTCACGAAAAGCAGTAGCACAACTATAGGGGCAGTGAACAGGGGTGGGGGTGAGTATTACTGTAGTGTGCGTGGTGTGGTGTGTGTGGGGGGTACGGTAGGTCGATGATCACTTTGCCAGATCGACGATTGTGTGCGAGTAGGTGGCCGGCTGGTAGATCATCTCCAGCGCGTCGTGCTCCACGATGCGGCCCGTGTACCTTGAACAATGGGTGGTGTACTCGCTAGTAAACGTCGCCAGTCGAAAAATCGACAAGGGCGCTTCAACTGGTAATCGTCGCCCTTACCGGTTCTTGAGAATGTACAGGAACTTGCGCGGCTTGCGTGAGACGTCGTCGCGGCGCTTCTGTAGAAAGTAAATAGTCAGTTATCGATTGCAAGGCCTAGTCATCTACCGTACTTGAATGGCCAGCACGTTGTCCGCCTCCTGCGTTACTCTGGCTGATCCGCCAAAGTGTTGCACGTCGAGGTCGGCGTCCGACTGAAATTTATGGTGTGCCCATTAGGAAACGTCGCTAGTCGAAATTTCAACAGGATTGCCACTTTTAGTAAACGTCGGCCGCACTTACATCCGTCTTGCGCGGATGCACAACGAGCGTCACGTGGACGCCGTAGTCTGTGGCCAGTCGTCGCAGCATGCCCACCAGTCGGTCCTGGAGAGATGTGTGATACCGTAATCCCATGGTACGGTAACTTCAGCCTATTGCTGAATCGTGCAGGCCAGATAAGCTCGTAGAGTATAAGTAATTGAGAAAGCCTTCCATCACAACTGTTTTTGATGGATTATGAAACACAATATCGCATAGAGCTATTTCAATAATCTTTTGCCTCCGAATCTCACTTCCCTCGAGTCCCCTATCCGATCATCGCTATAGCGCGCTACCGTAACCCCTCCAACGCAGCTACCGTACTCACCTGTGCATTGAATCGATCGAGGCTGTTCGCTCCGTCGTCGTTCACCAGGCTCATGCCTGTAAAGATTGTGTGTTATGCCATTGTGTGCGTCGTGTGCTGCCTAGGAAACGTCGCCCGTCGAAAATTCAACAAGGACACATGCAATTGGTAATCGTCGCCCACACGCACGCACCGACGAGGAACTGGAGATTGTCGATGACGACGTGCTGCGTCCCGTTCGCGATCACGTGGTTCTTGATTGCCTGCACAGTGCACGATTCGAATTACCGTATCACTTTCGAGTATGCAACGTCCTACCGTATCTTCTCTACCGTTGGGGAATGCATCACCAAAACGCATTCACCTTATTACAGTAACCTCGAACTTGTGATATCGTTGACCTACAGTACCCTAATCTACCCTATTCCCTACCGTACCTCGAATATCTCCTTGATGCTCCTATCGCGGAACTCGTGCTTCTTCATCATTGTCAGCGAACCCTGTAACAAATAAACAAAAATTCTCCGAATGTCTGCCATACTTTCTTCATGTCCCCCCTGTTACAGTAGTGCTTCACTCATATGTGAAAAGCGGTCGCTTTCGTTGATCAACTGATATGTCTGGCGCTCCCAACTCAAAAATCCACGCGTTCTCAGACAATGCTAGTGCGCATGCAGAAAAAAAGAGATTCATCTTCATATCATTCTCTCTTCATTCTGCACGTAGACAAGTTATTAAGAAAACCTCACATCTGATCACAACCGTTTTTGATAAAATGTGAAACACAATAGCGCATAGTGCTATTTCAATAATCTGTTGCATCAATAATAGATATCTCGCTTCGTCCGAACCTATCAGAGAGCATGAACAATGGAGAGATTGCTCACCTTGGTCCGCTCGAATCGATCGAGCCATGTCTCAACGAGAGGATGGTTCTCGACACGATGCAACGGCACCCTGGAATACGGTAGGAATGTGGTACGGTAGGCGATCCATGTATCGATTGATCGAAACTGTCGCCATCTCACAGAAGAAATAACCATTACGATGAAGGCATAAAGAGATCAAACTACGCATCAATCGATATCTACCTACCGTAGTGTTCTGACACGACAGATTCGAATACGGTAGGCTGGATGGATATCGGTCAATAGAAAAGGCATGCCAAATAGAAAACTTGGTGGAATTAATATTCTCATCATTGTCAAAGGCATGCTCTACTACCAGAATCTGTATCTTTCTTCTACGAATTGCACATGAGTGAACAATCAAATGCTCTACGAAGCCTCAAAGCACCCGCTCTCGAATTTGCAAAGTTCACGCTGACACGAGAGATCACGACCACACAAGGTTACGGTAGCACCACGAATCGACATTTACGAGCGGCCCCTTACTTTACTCCATTGACATAGGTTCGAGAGCGGGCGAGGCTACGAAGATGGGCCGGCCTGAGGGGAGGGCGAGGGTTCACTATGGTGTTAACTCTAGGAAACGTCGCCTATCAGATTTTCGACCGGTGCGCCTCCGTTTATTATTCGTCGGCGAGGAGTGGTGAGAGGGAATGAGACAGATATAAACCAGATTCAAGTCTGGGCACTAGCTAGCTAACCATAGGGGTCACCAAGCTAGAAGAAACTCGAAGATTAGATAGTGACCACGTGGTGTACTCTAGGAAACGTCGCCTGTCGAGATTTCGACAGGCTCACTTGTTCTAGTAATCGTCGATATCACTTACCCGGCGAACTGCACGAGCATCCACCTCAGAATGTGCTCATCCGACATCTCGAAGGAGCAGAAGAGTGTGCGCACCTAAGATGAGAGGCGAGGAAGATTACGGAATTAGATACGGTAACTGAATACTGTATTAATTTATTGATTAGTATATGAGAGATGAAATTCGATACCATTGAAAACCACTCGATTTTCTCAATAAATGTAGCGAAATATCGCAAGATTCGTCTCACAATACTCTCTCTCTGAAACTCTTAACACCTTTCCCATTTATAAAAAAAATCAAATAAGTTAGTATTCGATCCATTCTAGATTACGATATTCCACCTCAACCTTTGAGTACAGTGGCTGTCGACTCCCTAGAGCTCGTGAAATGATACTGTCGTCTCTTCATTTCCAACACTCTCTCACCGGTCAGAGAGGCGAGAGAGTGTGCAAAATGAAGAGACGGCGATACTCACCCCCTGGCTGAACAGATCGAGGGCGTACTCGCAGAGGAACGTCGTCTTGCCCACGCCCGTTTGGCCCGTGAGCACCGTCAGCTCTGCAATTGAGGTGTGGTGTGTGGTGTGTGGTGTGGTGAAACGTCGACTGTCGAATTTTTGACAAGACAAGGGAAAAAGGCAAATGTGCTAGGCGCTTTCATCCTAGGGCGGACACACCAAGCAAATTCTTTTTCGGCGACCTAGGAGATTACAAGAGAGGTAAACCAATCTCTGAATCTATGTTTCACAGCAAGTACTAGAAAGATGAAATACGAAGTTTTCCAATTATTTCTATTTCAATTTGACAATCAGACTATGTACAGCATCTAATCGAAGGATTACTAGAGGATGAATGGAGTTTGAAATAACCATATTGAGAAATACACGACTCACCGCCCGACCGGAAGCCAATCAGATAACGATTGAGAGCGTCGAAGCGCTTCCACTGCAATAACGATCGTACGAATACCGTAGTAGCACAAGACCACCGAAACTAACCGTAATCCATCAGCGGTCAATGATAGAACTACACCATCGTGATGTCCTACCGTATCTCCTAACTACCTTACCCTCTGACTACCATAACCCCAGATTACCGTACCTGGGCCATGCCCTGCATACGCGGCTTGCTGTTGATGATCTCCTGCTTGATGTCCTCACGCACGTCGATCATCGACCTGCACATGGTGCCATCGTGAGCGATGTTTACCAAAATATCTCGATCCTGTCAATTTTTCGACAGGCGACGTTTCCTACACACCACACTCACCTGAACCCCCGGTTGCGGACTTGGATGGCCTCTTCCTGGATGATCAACGGAATCTCGCGCGAACGATTGTGCCGCAGTAGCTCGATTGGCCGATCGTTGTTCCTAAAATACACAAGTTCACATTTTGTTAACAAGTGTCTTTTGCCCACTTCCACATGGCGCTTGCATATTTCAGCATAGCTAGGTAAGCTTGTTAGCAGCTGGGAACATCAATAACATATCGATGTTCTCTCAATAAACATTGACTATTACGTTTCAGCTTTGCTACGAATGGTCTGTGTGTGTGGGGGCGCATGAGTTGCTAACACCATTGCTTGAAGATCAAAAACCGAAACAACAAAGATCAAAGACTACATTCTCACTTGATCAGATAGCATCGATTCGCATTGAGCAGACTGGCAAAGTCTCTTGCGTAGTCCAGATGACGATGGGGATACCAGAGATAGATGACGTCGAAGTCGTCCAGGTAGGGAATCACCTGCGAATATTCATTTATCGATTACAGTATCCAATTCAATTTCAATTTATTTATCAGAATCATGTGGGATGAGTGTTAGGTCACATTACAGTACCCAGGGACGGTACAATCGATATTCCCTGATTAACAAGTTGTACTAGTTGCATTACAAGTTAGATGTTAGAAGTCATCGTATCATCCTATCGATCTACCATACCTCCATCCTACCGTACCTGTTCGTCGATATGTTCTCCCTTCGGGAGGGATACGGTAAGCATTCCGGATGCATCGTACACTGCCAGCGCGTCCCGCTCGTTCGTTGTCACAACGATCTAGACGTAAAGGTAAAGTTACTTCAACCATCTGCATACAATCAACGATCTGCAGTTTCACGGCGAACGTTGATTAGGAAACGGAAAAATCGATAGCGCCCCGGCAAACTTACGCACAACTATTAATTAATTAACAATTTAATCTTTAATTTACCCACCTTCCTGTCAGCGAGCGTTGCCATGTGCAACCCGAACATGCCCGTGAATCTGGAGAGGAGAGAGGGGATTAGAGATCAAAGATCATAGATTACATAACAACATAGAAGATCAGTTCACACTTAGACTACTTCAACCACATCCCAATTATTCTGTGCATCATCAACCACACTTGGTTGTTTCCGCTTTCAGGTGCCTCTCGGAAACTGGCAATGTCCACCTCTCGAATCACCAATTCATTAAAGTTTTCGTTTCGACGTTTTCGTTTTTCGTTTCGACTTCAGTGCTCTTATTGCAATCTCCATTTCTGTTCTTCTTTTATTTATCCACTGAAACCCCAACTCTCCTAATCTCTCCTCCCTCTTAAATAATAGTTCCTCGATGGTTTGATGGAGGTGGGGAGGATGTGGGCGAGAGACAAATAACGACCCTACGATGGAGAGAGACCATAGAAAGGACCAAGGAATTGCGTTCGCTTCGCTATTGCAGGACTCTCTCCATTTCGCACACTATTTCTCTCCTCTAACAGGCGATAAATCGTGTTGAATGAAGAGAGGATTCGCCTTTTGCTCTATCATACTGGATTCTTTCCCGTTGGCACGAGCACATAAAAGCTTTCCCTAATCGTCTGACTCTCTCCATTCCCCATGCTCTTTCAGTTTCTCTGTTCGGCTAGAGAGTATGCGAGAAGGAGAGAGTCTATTTTCTTTCGAAATGCGCTCCCCAGTGTTCGACTCTAGTGCAGTTTTGCCACAATGGAGCAAGCGCTTTCACATGATTCCGATTCGATAAAAGGATAAGGAAAAATGTGAGGACAAGGATCAAAGTACAAACAACAAACCCTAAACTCCACTCTAGTCCCGTATTCACCTCGGTTCATCGATGGGATAGTTCTCCTTCTCCAACTTGTCCTTGATCCTCCTGATCAATTTGAGACCGTGCGGCACGCGTCCACGCGACACCGGACCGCGGTATCTGAAGGAGCAAAGGTAGGGATCAGAGATCAGAGATCAAACACCAAAAAAGCATAATTATCGACTGCTGAAACCGCCAGCTCACCCTCTTTGGCGCAATTTATTGAAAATTCGGGGCTGTAGCACCGACAACGTTTTGGCATATTTATGTTTCATGACTGCTACAAGGTAAATGTTTGTGAAGGCTCATCAATGATTGATATGTAGTTTGCTCTAAACGCAATCTACTCGTGGTGTGCCTCTGTAGCGCATAGCGAGCATTCAACCCATTTTGCCTTTTCACAAACGTCTCCACACACCACGCACCCTACCGTACCTCGGATAGATGAGGGCCGGATGGTCGTAGCTGCTCATGTGCACGCGACAGTTGAAGCGGGACAGCGTGTCCATACTGATCGTCTGCAAGGAAGAAGGATGATCTTTGATCTTTGGCCATTGATCTTTGATCTCGGTAAACGTTAAGTTGCAAGCTAAACCATTGAAATGAGAAGCCAGCCACAAAAAATACTTGTCCTTGGCGCATTTTTACAAAAATCCAACCGTTCAAATTAATGTTTCACGTGTAATACTAGACAGACAAAATGCTCGTATTCTCAATGAGTTATTCATTGACATTGAGTTATTCATGAGTCATGAGTTATTCATTGAATTTGACAGCGATCACAATCACAAATCCCTCATGATAGCCCAAGGTTAAAAGTACAGAATCTGAGATCAAACTACAAACCGATATTCCGAGCATCTGGCACAGCTCGAGCAGCTCCACCTTCTCCTCGCGGTCCACCTGTACGATCGATATCATCATTAGGCTACCGTAACCCGTCGTGGTGTGCATCTCGGTGCATCAGGCCTTTCTGCCTTTTCTCCATCTACTTCTACCGTAACCCCTCGTGGTGTGGTGCGTGCGCCCCACCGCTGCGCCCTTTCACAAACCTCGACGATGGGCGTCGAATGGTCCCAGAAGTACCGGATGTTGTCATCCACAGCCATCGGAAGAAGTCTCTCGGCGCGTGACCCTGAGGATACGTGTTTCAGAACACGATCAAAGGGTAGAGATATCGTGGGTTTAGCCATGTCAACGTGCATTGAATCATAATAACATGTCTAAAATTTGCAGATGTCTAGGGGTTTTCGGTCTCATTTGAGAAGGTTCTTGGAGAAGTTTTAGAGATGAAAATGGGGGGGGGGTAGGAAACCCACCAGTGCCTACTTCAGCAGTATCCAGGGCGTCCCGTGGAGAAAGCGTCTCGGCCCTGCAATCAATCGATACATTGAGGATACAGCATTCAAACGATTCATTTACACAACACAAGGACTACGATAGGCTACAGTATCCCAACTTCCTAGATGTAATGATGGAACTTCTCTGTTTTTTTGGCCCGGGCTATGACCGCTATTAATGTAACAATAAAGGGGGTAGGAAATGAGTATGATAGGCAGAGCATACTTTGCGAGAAAAGACTGGGCCAAAAAAAAACAGAGAAGTGCCGTAATGATTTCTACAGACGAAGTGAAGCAGGGCGATCACCCATTCAACCAGCAGTCTAGAATGCGAGACTGCTCCATGGAACCGTACGCGAATTGTCCACCGGAGGAAAGGCTGTCAGGCTACCGAGCAATGGTCTCGTGCTCTCTCCATTCCCCATACTCTCTCGTCCTCTCGGACCGCTCAGAATGGTGAGATTCAGGAAAGTCTCGGAACCGGAAGTATCGTGAACGAAGAGAACGGAAACCGGCGTTTTTTTTTCTCTAGGGAAAGATCGCGTCACACCATAAGATTTTAGGATAGACGATTGGTTACATTATCAAGAAGACTAAACTGCGATAGCAATTACACCCCCCCCCCCATATCATAGAGTTAAATAATCCAGTGAAGATAATCCTGCCCATACCGATAGGGTCTCATCACTAGGTTCACACATGTTTCACGAGTAATGTAAAGTCGCTGCGGACTGCAATCGAGGATATTTCTGCAGGATACTTTGCATCAAAATAAACCATTGTATTAACACGATAAAAATTCAGAATCGTACTACGAAAGTGAGGCTATCCGTATTCAGAAATCCACAATTCAAGCAGGAAGCTGTAGACAGAGATCTAATGTAAAGTAAGCGCTACACTGCCGATTTCTGGCGGTTTCCGTGCGCCTTTGGATGTTCTTGCAAGACGCCATTGCTCCGCCACTGCTGTAATACTGCCCAATCATTGTACCGCAATGCCTAGAGTTCAAGAGCAGTGGGTTACCCCCCTGAGTGGGTAAACGAAAGAAAAGTGCGCACCCTCAACGACAATTCCTTTCAAGTCGCTCAAAAAGGTGTACAAGCTTCACAATGCGCAAGCAGGAAGTGTTGGACAAGCCAAGACGTGTCTGAACTACCGTCTCCGGTGAAAACTATGCCCTTTACTGCCCAGACACCACGTTCCATGGACCAGCCTCGGCCTGTTAACGCTCCACATGTCGCAAGCAGGAAGTGGCACTGCATTGAACAGCAGTGAAGGAGGGAAGGAGGGAGGGAGGTAAGAAAACATTCCAGAATAGGGTCTGGGAGAATGAATGAATGGAATCTTAGATCGCCCAGACAATCCCCCAAAGACAATGAGATACTTCGAAAAGGGCGGAGAATTTCGCAGCAAATAAGAGAACAGAGATAAAAGTGGATAATTTCGGCTAATGTTAAGCAAAACAAATCTATTTCGCAGCCCTAAAAGCCGTCTACTAAACCGGGGAAGTTTCACCCTTCCCGATTCCTCCACTCTCCCCAAGGTGATGCGGAACCTCTCACTCCCACTGACAGCTCAATCTTCTGCGCCCCCAATAATCGGAAGTACTCCTCCACTCACTCACGCACAAAACGTGCACTAGCACGTACGAAATATCAAAAAACCACATCAACCAAAAAAGTGAGTGTTCGATACTGGACTACCGCATACCTTCACTTGCATGCAACTACGATGACAAAAAGACACAGTCCAATCGGAAACAACTCAGAGCGCGATACTCGTCTACCGTACTCTACCGTACTACTCACTCGCTGCTCATTGCACCGTACTCTTCGTCGCTGCTCAGCATACTCCTGCCTCTTCGCCTTCAATCGACAGTCCGTCTCTTCATTCCCTACACTCTATCGCCTTCTCTAGCTCACCTCGGACTGCCATCCAGCATCTCCTGTTCCTCCTTCTCGTCCAGCCACTTTACAGCTCGGGCCGTCGTTTGACCACCTAAAGCGCGACCGCGACCCTTCGCCTCCACGCTGTCCTCGCTATCTGCAGAGCCGGAACTGTTGCTTTCCGGCTCCGGCTCTCGCCATCTCCTAATCGCCGGCGTACTAAGCGGAGGCGGTGGGGGACTCAGTCTATCACTCGACAGCGTGCCCGAGTCGTTGCTGTCATCTTCGGAAGGTGTTGAGGAGGGAATGTCTAGGCTGTCTAAGAAGGGACAGTTTCCTCCCGACAGGGGCGGGTCTGAGGGCGGACTGGAGCAATGAGTGCAGCAGTGACCACGACAGTTGTAGCGGAAGGGATGATGGTTGCGGTGCGCGTCTAGTCGGGGCATACTGTACTAAGCTGGGATCACTGATTGGCTCAGTGTTGAAGGGTATACTGTACTGCGGGGTGGCCGTATCAGGTGGGTGGGGGCTGCTAAGGTGCCGGAAGGCGGGAAGGAAGTTTAGTCTCTTTTTGAGAGGTGGTGGAGGACGGGTGGTGAAAGTGGTTGTTTGGTTTGGATTGGGGTGGAAAGGAGAAAAGGAGGGGAGGTGTATCTGTCGTGTAAGGGAGGGGGTTGAGGGGGGCTGAGTGAAGGGAGGAGATAGAAGAAGAGAAGGGAAAAGTGGTGCTATATACCTGCTGCACCATTATTTCTTTGCGCTTTCACACCTATTGAGTGTCTGTTTTGCATTCATCTTCGCTCGAGTAGGACTGGCAAGTAAAGCAAAACTCTTGCCATCCAGCACACTATCCAACATTTCTGATCGGCCAGAGAGCTCGTGGAAGGAGGTTATCCTCACCTGCCAGGCCTACTCAAGTCTCCATCACAGCATCCAGTGTATGTGATAGAGCCGAATGTCTTCAGTCACAATCCGCCATAAAAGATCCATCACAACGGGCTATAGGGACCGTCAACTTCATTCGTCAGATTGGGACGCGTACACTATGACAAGGAAAGGGTGTGGGTGTAGGACAGGGAAGTAAGCGCCAGAATATGGCGCTGCAAGCCAGGCCAAAGTTCAAAGATCAAATATCAGACTCACCGTACGACTGCTGCTTCGTAGCGTGCCAGGAGGCATTTCGACGATGGGGCATCAATGAGTTCAGCAACCAACTCCACGTTTCGCTTCGTCTCCAGATTTTATGGCGACCTCTTGAGATAAGACGATATTATTGACGACGTGATACCAATCAAAGGTTCTTCAGGTCTCGACGGATCAATGAATGACGATACACTCGTTTCTCGGGATTAAAATACTGTGGGACTATGGGCCTCTCGACTGAGTGGGTGGGGAGAAGTGAAGTCACTTGTGACGTTGGGCCATCAATCTGCGTCTTTCCGGGCCGTTCACTCCACTCCGAAGCAGAAGTTACTAGTACCCCGCCACAAGGGGGCAAATGGAGCGAATACGCTACTTCTGGAGGCACACGTTTTAGTCCTGTCTCTATATTCCACATCCTTGCTCCGTTGTCAGTCATTTCGAGAGAGTGGGCTGAATGGAGAGAGTCAGGCGATTGTTCGAGGTCGAGCGAGGTGCTGGGCGACCTCTTAGTTCTCGGTATCTTCCTTTCTCCCGCTCTCTCGCTTGACTACTCAACTAGAGAGCATTGTCGTTAAAGAGAGACGACGATTGCCCCCTTGCCGTCTTCTCTTCATAATAGTCGCTGAGTGCACTTCCTCCGCTCTCTCGTATTCATTTGATCTCTGGTCCATTAGAGAAGGTGAGAGAGCGTGGAGAAGAAAGAGAGCGCAGACAACCTTGTCCTCTTGAATTGGCATATTCCGTGAGAGGTTAGAGAGTGCGAGAGAGCGCAGACGACGTCGAGACGAACAATTTTATATGTGTGATTGATGGCGGAAGGCGTTGAGGAGGAAAATGGCCCGAACGAGAAAACGAGGAGAAAAGGAGGGGAAAAAGGTAGACAAAAGTAACGAAAAGTGCATAGTATAGCAGTAGTACAGCTTAAGAAGTAAGCAATTGAGCTGGACAATGGCTACCAGCTATGGAAAATGACAACCGATTCTTCACACAGTAATTCATGTGCTGGCACGGTTCAGGTGTCCCCTAGGCCCCGCCCCTTCTCTTCCCTCTCGATGGTGTTCCCCCTCTCACACACACATACACTGAACCATGGAATGAAGTATTGCCTCTCCTCTCCTCTCGTCTCGCATAATATATTGGGATTCCTAACTGTCATCGGCTGACATCTAGGTCTTATTGTTTCTTATTGTGACAGGATCAATTAAGGAATGTTAACTACTGTTCCACACAAATCATCACACAACATGAGGCCCACTACTCGATCAGCACTATTGACAACAATAAACTCTTTTTTTGGATGAAGCGCCGAAGGAATCGCTGAAAACTACGGGCACCAAATAAGGAATACTCGTTAAACATGAGCGCATCTAGTGAGCTAAGATGAATCATGCCGCCCTCCACAACCCCGTCCTCGATAAAATCACGCCGTAACCGAACCCGTCAATAACAGTTCAAGCGCACCAGTCAGACTACACAGGATTCTACAGTATTCTGAAGAAAAAGTCAGGTATCGATTGCATCACGCACATCTACCGTACTCCTTCCAAAACAAGTCAGTCCTCAATCAACCCAATTCGTGTGCCTACCGTACCCATCCATGATCTTCCTCAGTCTCTCCGCTCTTTCCTCTCTCTTCCTTCGTTGTTGCTTCTCGTGTTGATCGACCAGATCCAGGTACGATACGCGATCGTACAGATCCATGTCCTGAGAGGAAGAAGGGATTACGGTAGCTTATCGATCGATAGCGCAAATGCCACATTGCGATGGACCTCATAAGCAGAAGTAAACGAATGATAGAGATTAGATTCCGATATTAAAGATAAAAATAATACGCGACAGAAAAGCCTAGAGCTAGAACAAAACATACAACGAATAGTTGTTACATAGGAGAGGTATCAATGAAGAATATTATTTTTTGTTTTTTTTTTCCAAGAACAACAACTCACCCTTTGATCTAAACCATCCCTATTGCATTTACTTCATGGCTGAAACACAAATCGACGCTGTAAGTCACTAACTACGTATTCGCAATTTCGATAATTTTCATTCTCTTTTCAGAGCTAACAATACAACCCCGAATGCGAGGTACTGAAAATCAGCATTATAATCGCAATATTTAGTGAAATTTTCAATTTGCAGATTTATGTTTCACGGGCGCTATTAGTGCGATGCAAATAAATGATCACCAATTTCATTCCGTTCTCCGAAAAAAAACAAATACTGGAACTTCGACAGAATACAACTATCACCGTTTTCAATCAATAATATAACTACCGTAATCAGACTACCGTACCTCCAATGCCGCTGCGTCCATCGTGCCGCTCACCGTCTCCTCGATCGTCTTCGATTCTTCCACCTGGCAAAAATATGAATTTGAATTTCGCGCCCTTCACCTATATTTTTTTCAGTCTCCATTGAAAATGTCCACTTTTTCCAATAACTCTTACCTGAGTCCTTCCGTCCTCCTTCTGCTCCTCCTTCTTCTGCGTGCGTACCTTCCTCTGTAAAATTCGCGCATTATTTCGGCGGGAATTTTCAAAATTCAAATCCTGGCACCCCGCCAACTTTACCCTGCCGCAGTCCTGGTCCATCAGCAGTTCTTCGTCCCTACTACTACTACCGTAGGCCAGGGACGGTGGTGCGCCGCGCGGGTTACTGTAGCGCCGTGTAGGGGGCGGGGATACGGTAGACGTGTTTCGTGGTGCGCGACCATTGCGCTGCTGCTGCATGATTGTCGCTATGATTTGGTGCAGCAGGACTACTGTAGGCTTAGGCTGAGAAGCACTAACGCTGACTGGGGAATAGAATCGGAGAGGTAGTGGGGGGGGGGAGTCAGAAGTATATACTTCTATTTTGCGGTCTCGGAGCTGGACGATCGAAGACAAACGCCGGAAACCGCGCGTCGCTTTGCACCGCCGAGAAAGCTGGCCATTTAGACATCAACCAGCCCGCTTTTCTCCCGAGATTGCTCTCTTCATTCCGCCTGCTCTCTCGCTGGTCAGAGTGAGCAAGAGACTACTGTGAATGAAGAGAGCGCAGACAGACGATCGAAACGTTAATGCGACTCACGCAGTACGAAATTGCGTATAAGGGAAAGGCGTCTAATATTAAAACACTTTGATAAATTTAATATTTAATTCCTCAGCTCGCGAAGAAGCACTGAAGCCCACGGCGACCACCAAGCAGAAGTAATGCTCGTGAAGCCTAACTCCACGAGCCAATTCGTACATTGTGATACAATCTGTTGTGATACACCCGACCTGCTTGTGATACAATCTGTTGTGATACACCCGATTCGACACCGTTAGCGAGTTCGTCCTTGCGCAATACTCAATGATATCAAAGTATATCGGGTATTATTTTTAGACATCGACACAGGATAGCATTGAAACCCATCGCATTTGTCCTGTCTATGCAGTGCCCATGAAGCACAACTCTCACCGGGCTGACTTCGGCCATCTATGCGCTCGCTCTTTCTTTTCGATGATCGATTAAATTTGGTTTTAAAACATGTAACGCGCAAATATTGAACACTTCCAAATTTAGCTTACCTTCGTAGCAACCACGAAACCCCGCTCAACCTTGTGCCTTCAAACCGCGAAATCATCCCAGAAATTAAAAACAGGTAAAGGTTCACCCCGTGTTAAAGTCACTTCCAACGAGCGGGAGCACACTGCTAGGCCAGTGACTATTTCAAAGGATAATTTAGTCACACCAATCAATCAACAAGGAACCATACTAAAACATAACCGACCTGCTCCGGTTTCAGCTTGCTCATGCTCTGATGTGAGCAGTAATCGGGGCTACTGCTTCCTCCCTTCCTCCTTACCCTATCCACTCCCCTTCTCTCTCTATCCCCCACTCCCTCACCTCCACAGAGTACGGTAGTGCATGTTCTATTGAGACACTACCCTTCTCCCTCCTGTCTCTCCTCATTTATACTGCTCTCTAGCCGGATAGACGGTGTTAGAGATCATGGGAAATCGAGAGAGACACCGCCCCTCCCGCACTGCCTAAAGTGTATTGTACTAGGAAGCTCGTCTATGCGGGAGCCGTGCGCAAATTACCGCGATATTCGGTCCCGCTTCAATTTTCTCCATGTAAAACTTGCGGCTGCACGCGCGCTCTCTCATTTTCGCATGCTCTCACGTCAACTCTAGCTTCTCTGGTGCCTCTCGAACCGCAGCACTGTCTCGCTAGGCTATAGCTTATGCGGAAATCGATCATTATCCTCACTCTTTCTTCTCTTCCTCAATCGGGGAAGAATTGTGGTCCTATCGGTCCATACATCGCATTCACATCGAATAAGGTTCAACTTACACCATCCAACCACTCCCCGCCAAATCGATGTTACATCAGTTTCACAAACCATGAAAGGGCTTCTCGCAGCAATTAACGCTCAATGCTCCACAAATAGCATTTTATGATTACTGACAAGACTATGATAATCCTCATTTGCAACACGGTATCGCCCAGTCGCATTTCAGCGCCAACAAAATGAAAAAAGCCATTTATCAACTACTGATCGATCGGCCTACCGTATGCGTCAGTTCTTGATTGAATCGGCGCTACCGTACCTCGAAATGGGCGAATCCTTCCGTGTTCCCACAGGCGATGCAGTGCACGCGCGCCGTCACTGGCGAGATCATCGCCACGTCCTGAACGGAAGAGAGAAAAGAATACGGTAGTCACGGATTACTATAGTGACGAAAAATCGATAATTCCTAATTCTAAAACGTACTATAGCAATAATGTACGGTCACATTATTGATCCCAGCCTCCTAATACTCAATCGTACCGTACTTTAAATCTACCGTAGTCTTCCATACCGTACCCTTGTACACAATCACACCGTACTGTAAACCTACCGTAGTCTTCCATACCGTACCTACCTAGGCATGGCTTGGCAAGAAATGGTATCTTAATTTCGCGCACTCTCTCACCGGTCAGAGAGGCGAGAGAGCACGAGGAATGAGGAGAGTCATTTCTTGCAAGCCGTCCCTAACCCTACCGTAACCCCACTGACCTCCTCTCCGCAGTCGGCGCAGCGTGTGCGCACCCAATTGTTCGCCTGCAATTGGGATACGGTAATCAGAGTATTGATTATCGATTAGTAGATTAGATCCGCGGTCTGGGAAACATTGTTCCCTTCACTAAACTGGTCAGATCTACTGAACGAGTGGCATGAAAATTACTTGATAAAACATGCATTCAATTGAGAAACGAGGCAATAATGAATGCAAGTCAATGATTGGACAAATGTTGATGATTTTGTTCATAAGGATCCCTGAAGCCATCAAATATCCCGAGCATCTCCGAACGTCATCCTCACTTGCAATACGAAATCACCTATTCTCACTTCGCGCCAAATGTATAAAAAACGACGTTAATCTAACTGTGAGTGTAATTAAAGCGAACGATAACGGAACCGATAAATAAACGGCGTATGGTCCGGCTACTCTATACCTTCGTTGACCACTACAATCTATCTCTCGGGAGCTCTAGTCCGTCCTTCCCTACCGACACAACACAGTACAATACAACAGCCCCACTGAACAGGCGGTCTTCTATAGTCACCCTCAGACCACCTCCACCCTCACTGCCGTTCATACACTTCCTTCCCTTACCAACAAGTAGTATCACAAAAGCGCCTCTCCTGATTGCTCTCTCGCTTTCCCGCACTCTATCATCTACGAGAGTGGACGAGATAACACGAAAAAGGAGGAGAGTCTACTCACTTCTTTTCTGTTTTTAGATATGCCTATGGCCCCCAAAGTGCTTCCTGTAAAGCGGGTCTTGGTCTGATCTCTCCCTTCTCCATGCTCTCTCTCCGGACAGAGAAAATAGAGAGCATGTGGAATGAAGAGACCAAAGGAGGGAGTAATCGTCCGACTCTCTTCATTTAACACGCTCTCTCGTCGGTCAGAGTCGGTTAAAGAGTGTGCGAAAAGGAGAGAGCATCCGAACGGCGGTCGCCCATAATTTCTTCCGTTGCGGTAGAAGGAGATTCGCGGTTTCACGAGGGGCCAATCCCTCACTCTACGAAATGATGTATCGTCGACGCGTACTATCAAGAAAACCCCAATCAATAACAGTGATACATATAATTTGATATCGGCAGAATTGCTCATCCACAAAATCACAACGCCACATGCCGATCCGGTGTTTAATCTACTGAACAAAAGAACCCTCTCGCTCAACTATGCAATCAGCAGCAGAAAGGGTCGCAAAAGAAAAAAAATAAGATAAACTAGATTGTTTTACTTTAACGCTGCCATTGTCCATTTTTTCTATGTCCAATCAACAACTACCATATCCCACCCACCGTAATCTCGTGCCCGGTAAGCGGAAGCACCGGATTTGATTCCCGGTCTGTGCATTAACCTTTGCTATCTCTAATAATGGTTGTACCTTGAGCCTACTCGGCAATGACTAGAGTAATCACTTAAATACAAAATATTCTGATTAGTTCCATCGTACCGTAATCTCGTGCTTCACGCCCATCTCCCGCAGCGCCTCTAGCACTTCAGTTCTTGATGGGCATCCGTCGGGGTACGGTGGCTGCTCCTCCGACGACGAATCAGCCGCCACTTCCGGGAACGCGTCCTAAACGGAAAAATACCGTGCACTAGAATACGGGTAATTGTCTTTACATTTTCCACGCTCCCTCATCGGTCAGAGGGCGAGAGAGTGTGTGAAATGAAGAGACGATTACCCGAATTTCGAACTATACCGTACTCCGTCGATAGCTGAATCGATTGTTTTCCGGAACTCGTACTTTTTTCAATTACAAGTGAAACGCAAGCTACAGTGAGTGAATGGCAATTGTCACTCAACAAACAACAATCCGTAAATGTCAATGTGTAATCGTAAACTGATCGGTACAATCAATATACCTTGGGTACGGTATCCGGGAGGGGCCGTCTCGGCGAGTGGTTCCGCCGCCGCTGCTCGTATACTGTAGTCGGCCTCCTGACTGCTTGTCTGGTTACGGTACCCAGCAGGCAGATCGATCGATAAGCGATCCTTCGCATCGCTACATGCGAGAGGATTCGCTACAAGACCGAGTTACCGTAACCGATCACTACCGTAATCCTCCTCCGATAAATCGATACAGCAATTCTCTCCGTTACATCTCTCCGTTTCGATACTTGCTTGGGGTTAAGCGTTGACCCCGTGTGGATACCGAACATGATTATCGATTGATAACAAGCAATTTATCGCTGATAAGCGAATTTAGACACGAGAGATTAGTACAAAACAGCGTATTGGAGGAAGGAACGGGAGTTGACATATCGAACGGTGAGAGCGGCAATACGGACGTTCTTCTGTATTTACCGATATCACATTACAAACTTTGATTATAGTGATAATAAAGTCAGTTCGCGATCCGCTTGGGACTCACAAACGACTGAATACCGTGTCTATCTAACATTAAGCATCGATCGTATCTACCGTAGCCTACCGTAACCTAGCACTTCTCTAATCGATCAATCGACAACTGGTGGAATATACTCGATATGGAGTGGGGATGGTTATCGGGTGGTGGGGGGTCGTACTCTAGGGGATACTGTAATCGTGGGAAACTTGGTAAACTTCAGTGATTAGCTCGATACGTGTAGGTCAAAGATGGCAATAAAAGACGGAATAATAACAACGATAATAGGACAGTAACTAGCGATGATTTAGTGTAAAACTGTCTTAATTAAGAGAAAAAAGAGACAAATAATAGGAGAATACCTAGAGGGAAATACGATTGTCCGTCTCTTCATTCCACGTGTTCTCTCACTGGTCAGAGTGTCGAGAGACTTCATGAAACGAAGAGACATCAACCGATATTTCAAAAATTTAACCTACACCGAGCGTTAATCGAGAGCACACGAATATCGTGGAAAAATAACAACAAAAAATCGTTTTAAAAATACAATAATAATACTCTGTGGCTAAAAACAAATGACGAGTGGGGTTAGAGACAATTTTTTTTGGTTTTTTTAAAAATGAAAAACGAAAATGTGACCTAGTATTTCAATGAGACAAAAACAACACATGGTGTCTAAAAATCTGGTTGCAAGGAGGCGAAAAAAATCAGCGATAGGGCTATAATCATCTATCAAACGCATCTAGCAATACAAGGGATCACAGATCAAAGTTCAAAAATCAAAGTTCGAAGATCAAAGTTGGAAGATCAGTCCATGGGCAGGACGATGTCTTCCTCCTCTTCGAGGTACGTCGGAGATGGCGCCTGAATGAATGAAATAACACATATTCTATCAGAATGATAAGAAGGGAGCATGGTTAAGACTGGTTTGATAATCGCGCATGAAACGAGGAAATCACCTGCGCCAAGTTTCGAATCTGCGCACTTTTTTTCAAGCGCGATTTAAAGATGTTGGAAGGGGCGTGGCCAAAAGGGTGCGGGGCTTGGCCGATAATCGCGCACGAAACGAGCAAACCTGCAGCTCCCTCGCCTCCGCGCTGGCGCGCAGTGGGTCGATGAGGAAGAAGTTGCGCGGCACTTCGTCAGAGACGCTGCAATAGATGAATAAATGAAACAAGTAAACGAATCCAAGCAACCGACACAGGAAGAATCATGTAATTCAATTATTTCAACCATTGGACTAACATGCAACGATTTCGAATTTTCAAAAGTTTCATAACATCCAATTGAAACCAAGTACTCCCTTATTTTTAGATATAAGTAACACCAAAGCGTTTCTTTATTTTTTTCCATCACCGGTGCGCAACCATTGCAGATTGGGACATCCATCTCCTTTTACGAAAACTATGAAACATAAAATCTACTTGTGACGAACATAAAACAAAAATAAAACAACAAACAAACTCACAATTTATCCGGTAGAACGGATCGACGGGGCGGCGACCGAATAGGCTCCGATAGGGAAGAATCGTCTGGAAAAGAAGGGATTTCACTAATATATTCATTTATCAAAACGTGGAGAAAAATGTTTGATAAAGTCTAACGGATTGACCATCTCACGTTCGTGTTTCACCTATTCCATAAGGCACATTAGTCACCGAGCTAACTCAGTTTCATTCACACTTTTGTCACTATACAACCAATCATTCATGTTCTTTTTTCGTGTCCAACTCTAGGTTGGGAATCCCTCTACCGTAATCTCTCTAACAATCACTCCCACTGAATGCCGGCCCATTGCAGGCCCATTGGCTGATGTCAGGATAAATATTATCACTCCCACTGACCTTCACTCCTCTCCCTCCTCCTCTCTCCTCCTCCATTCTCCCTCTCCTCCATCGGCGGCATCTTCATTGACTGATGCGAGTCTTTGCGGCGGCGCTCCTCCGCTTCCTGCAGGAAACATTTTTAAGCCATTTAAATAATAAATTTAATGTCCAAAAACTTGGCTTCATCGACTTCGATTACAGAAATAGGGGCTCTTCCCGTTCATGGTAAGAAAGTGAGCAGGGTCTTAGAAAAAGTTGCCAGAAAGAGGCCGAGCATACCTCCACAACCGTGAACAGCACTTTACAACGGACCCCATACTACCCAGATTCATACCCGTAAGAAACTGGGTGTGTCCTAATAAGTGGGCGTGGCCTACCTCAACAACGGAGAACAGTTCGGCAATGTATTCCTCCTGTCGTCTCACTACCATCTGTAGCGAGATGTACTTCTGCTCCGCCGCCTCCTTCTGCTCGTTGAGAAGCTGCAATTGGAAAGTAGAGTTCGAAATACGGGTCGCCGTCTCTTCATTTCACACGCTCTCTCGTCGACCGAACAGGCGAGAGAGTATGGGAAATGAAGAGACGGTGACCCGTATTTCGAACTCTATTTTAAAGGCAAAAAAGAGGGTAAGTGGGTATCCACGTTAAGCGATTTTACAGCCGTAAGATAGCACTAGGTTGGACCCACTGCGGCTGCAATTAAGTGTGAAGTTATAAGAATATTAATATTGCAAATGTGCCTGGCGCGAATCAGCGCAATACCACAATTCACAAATTAGTAATATTCGTGAAGCATCAAGCAACCGCTTGCTAAATTGAGCTTTTTCGACGATTCATCCATGAAAAACAATTATCTGAAGGATCCGGAGCAATACCGAGCGGTTGCAATACCGAGCGGTTGCAATAACCTTGTCCGATCAAGCTTTTTTTGTGCATTTAACCCCATCGATCAAAGATCAAACCTTGGCCGATCGATCCAGTTTGTACCGCATCTCGTGTCCCTTGCTCGTTTCGTGCTTCAGCGCCCGCTCAGACTCCTCCTTCTTCAGCGTTAGCGTCTGCAGATATATTTTTTATTAATTAATTAAGTCTTATTGACGCTCATTAAGAATGAATTAACCTCATACTTAAGAAAATCACAAAGCTTCACACTTGACTCATCGGAACTTTCTTGCTTCAAGACATTCACATAAGCCAGAACGAAATAGGGAATTGATTCCGTTCCTCTATTTTTGCTATAAAACTAATTCCAATCGAGACAGTTGCATCTCCCAGCCCATTTTCGTTTCATCATCCTTTCCTTACCCAGACGATGTGCCTTCCTAGATTTGTCCTACTATCCCATCTCCACCCCCAAGCTAACCCAGCTCCTAGAACTACCTCGTCTAACCTTTCATCAACCTGTGCCAAGTATGTACTTGCCATTTTTGCTGCCTATATGAACGGGTAGCCGCAAATAATTAGAATTTTTTTCTACGGGTAGCCGACCTATACCTCTCAAAAACCGTCATATTTTGCACAAAACGCTCAAAAAGTCAAAAATTTCTTACTGGGAGCCGACTTTTTTTCATCTACCAAAACTTTTTTTACGGGTAGCCGCGTACTTAAGTACATGAAGTACGCAGGTGTGCCTTTCATGAGTTCATGGAACCACAGTGTTTCAACTTCCATACAAATTCACCATTGCATCTCTCAATCGTTTTCCGGCTAATCTCAAATTTTTAGAATACTGAATTCTGCTGTATCCTCCTTCGTCTCATTTCCTTAACCGCCCGTTCCTTTCTATTCACATGCACTACACTTCTCAACATCCCATTCCCGTTTCAGCTCCCCATGATATGATATGGCTAGTGAATCGGCTCGTGCAATTTATTCATGGCTTGCACCTCTACCACCCTCCTCATAGTCGAAATCAACAATTTTCTTTTCCGTTTCACCACTTCATGATATTGTTAGCGAATCAGCTCTACCAATTCCTTGTATAGCTTCTTCCATACCTCCATCTCCCTCCTCATCCTCTCAATCTCCGCTCTGCTCTTCTCCAGTTCCCTCTCCAGTTCTCTCGCCCTCTCATCGCCCGTCCAATCGGGAGAGGCCGCCCCTCCGCCGCCCTCCTCGCGTCGACGACGCTCCGCCTGTAGAAAAATGATCAATTATGAGACAACTCTCTCAATTCTACACACTCTCTCGTCACTCTGGCCGATTAGAGAGTACCAGATATGAAGAGACAATTACCCGTATTTCGAACTCTAGTGGGAAAATGATCAGAATTGAGAAGACTCTCTCGATTCAGCACACTCTCTCGCCCCTCACATACATCCCCTTTGTTCATATCTTTTTCTTTACAAAACCACCGAAGTTGATCACAATCCACCATTACAATCAGTTTGCGTAAACTAGTGTACGGCGATGCACGAAACCAAAAAGTTCAATTAACTAAGTGTAAATAAAATGCAATATTCATCTTTCTTTTTACAAGTTAGTTTGACAACAACCTAGTGACGAAACAACACTCTTTTCGCCACAAGAAGTAACGCCTTTTCGCCACAAGAAGTCTCGAAACGCCAATTCAGCTGGTCAGTTTCGTAGATTCCTTCGTCGTACAACTCCGCAAACAAGGTTGATAGTTTAAAGATCACCCCCAAAGATCAAGGATCAAAGATCAAAGATCATACTCACAATCAGCATATCATCAGCCTGCTGCTCCAATTGGACGACGGCCGCCTGTTGCTTGGCGCACTCCCTCCGGGCAGTCTGAATTAGTACAAAATGAATTCAATGCGATAAAATCATTGAATTTTCCGGTAACTGGCTATCTCACGTTACTAACAGCCGGTCTTACCGATGAGTTTCACCTAGCGTTGTCTCACGACTTTGAAATCGCTTGCCGTGCACCATTTACCTCACATTACATGGTGGGCTGCAGTAATCCACAAGAATAGCTATTTTAGCAAATCGGTTTCGTCAACAAAATCAGATTGAAAACGTGAGCAACCAATATCAAGAAATGGCGAAACCTAGAATTGCTAAATTTGTCTATTGATTGGACAAAATCATTTAACTTTCCAGGTACTTTTTGAGTATCTACGTCACATTACATAGTGGGCAGCAGCAATCCACCAGAATAATTATTTTTGCAAGGCCGAAAGTCAACTTCATCAGATCAAAAACGCGAGCAACCGATGTCAATAAATGGCGAAACCGAGAAGTGGAGGTGACATTGCTTGCGCAATTTCTCCATTGACGGGAAAACTCGAAGCGAGATATTATCTATCAGTACATTTTCAAACAAAACAAGTAGTATACTAGGTTACAGTACTACCAACTACCGTCTCGATCTACCGTAACCCCAATCGATCTACCGTATCCATACCGTACCTCAAATTTGTCCTCCATCATCTGCAGCTCCACCTGCGCGTCCTCCGCACGCCGTAGTAGTGCGTCGTGCTAACAATTATTTATTATGATCATCAATTATTTATTTTAATTATATCAAAATATTACATTTATTTTTAAAAGAAACAACAGAAGAATTACTACTGCATGCACGAGTTCAACCTAGTCTAGCAACGGTGAAACTAAAATTAAACAAGTCTAAAAATATGTTGATCGAAATATTTGATAGTATCATTGGCAGCAACCTGCGATCACTCTGCCCTCCCATATTACCTACCGTTTCCCAAGACTATCGTACCCACTGCATGCATGTGTTTTTGCATGTTCGATATCCGGACCCGACCATCTTTCGCGACGGAAGTGGATACGTAATCCTGAGGTTTGGTGGTACCGACACCGAACGTGCATCCCTACATACTGGCGTTACAAGGTACTTCCTCGATGCTACCGTACCCCCAGACTACCGTAGCCAGTAAGATCCGTATCCTCACCTCCGCCCTCCACTTCTCCCGATCGGCCATCGCTTGCTTGGCCGTGTGCTCGGCCTCTTGCGCCCGTCGCACCAGCGCGTCCTTCTCCTGAAGGGAGAGATCAAAGATCAAAGATCACAAATCCATATAATAAATTCACTTGCTTCTATGTACGTGCACTCATGTCTCTTATTTACCCCTAGGAGATTCCAATTCATTAAGTTGTAACCATTTTCCCAGCTTTGAATACACGATGTGACAAGAGATCGCCTGGTTAAATGTTCGCCGTATTCCTAGGTCAAAGAATACCCAATGTGCAAAGACGCTTGGATTCGGCCTCGGGACATTTGAAAATAAAATAAAAACAATCAAATACTCTAGTTCGCCATCGGAACCATGGCGAGGGGGCGGAGCTTAGCTCTTCTATTTTCGAAACTGCTCGCTCACCTCTTCCATTCGCGCGTGCGCCTTCTCCGCTTCCATATTTCGCTCTTCGAATTTCGCATTCACTGCTATCAACTGCCTGCAAAGGAACCTCATTACAATTATTATGATGGGTGGTCTAGCCCATGCCTGTCGTATTCCTCCCTTGTTTCTCAGGCTTGCCAGTAACAGGACAAAGTAACGAGACGAGATCATTGCATTCTTATTAGGCACGGCTTTATTTGAATTTCGTTCACGGTTCGCATCGAGAGAGAGAGAGAGAGAACCAGCAGAACGATGCGCTATTGTAGATACGGTGCCACGCTGGATCACCTAGTTCGCAAGGCACAGTCTCATACTTATTTATCTCTTTCTAAAGCAACGAATCTATTGAAATCAGCAAAGCCCTGCGCTAATATAATATAGGAACGCTGCCATACTGAACCACCCAGTTCACAATACACATGTGACAACCGCAATATCCCCTGACCATTAACCCTTCAGACTGTCTAACCCGTCTCGTCTAGTGCTCACTCACTTTCTGTAATCCGACATTGCCTTTATCATCTCCTTCCTCTCCTCGTTGTCGCGCACCTCCTTCTCACGGAACGCCTGCAGCTCCGACTCGTACACCTTAATCAGCAAGAATTAATTGATTAATAAAACATGCTTTTAACAAATATTTCGATGCTGATATTGAGTATCCGCTAATAATCGAACATCATTGTTCATTCAACTTGATATAGGTACCTTGAAGCCAGAGACCATCAACATGTTTCGTATCTCGCTAAAACAATCCCCGCTGATTTGGTGCCTCGTTTTTGCTTCATACCCGGATGCGCAAAATAGCTCAGATTTTTTGTACGCACGCAGTGGCAAATCAAAAACCAATCAAGTTCGCTACTCTAGTTCGATGTTGACAGCCAAAGTGGGCGGAGCTAACTGGAGGGGGGCGGGGTTTGGCTCTCACCTTCTGCTGCTTGATCCGGCCGAACAAACGCCGGTTCCGATTCGAGTGCAGCAGTCTGCAATCACAAGCCATTGCGTTAATTTTCACAACGCGTCACTTTGTGGTTTTGTGTTTCAACACTTTCCCAAAAGCCACCCTTCTATCACATTTTCAATGGGCATTGATGACGCCTACCTAACAAAACGACACAACGAATTTCCTCAGCCGATCTACCGTATACCCCCTGATCACTGATCCCTTTCAAACAGTGACAAGCCCGCTACTACATCAGACCAATGAGCTACCGTACTCCTAATCCTAATTGATCAATATTGTCTACCGTATCTCCCTCCCTACCGTACCTGCAACTTCTCTCGTACAGCAGATGCTGATTGACGAGCGAGAGACGCGCCTGCAGCATGTCACGCTGCAAAATTATTAATTTATAATGGTTTGATCTTTTTTTTAGTTCGAAAAACGATCTGATTGTAATCACCCACAATCGCATTCAAGCCTGGTCGTATCCATCCTGCCACTCCAATTCACCATGATTCAAAAAGATGAGCTCTCTAGCGCTTTTTCCTGCCTACTAGGGTGGCGAAAGTGGCACATCGAGGCGCCGGTTTTACGACCTCTCTCGAGCTGACCTCGGGTCATCGGGTACCCGAAAACGAGCCGGATTTTTTCTCAGCTCGGAATGGACCAAATGAGTTGCGGTTTTCACCATTCGAATCAGCGCATCAGTGGCTGTCGAACTCACTTTCATTTGAAAGAAATAGATGAGTTTGAACAAATTTCGATTGTGGGCGCTAGAGGAAGAGAGGGGGGGGGGGAAGGGGCGGAGAAGGGAAGCGCTTCCCATCTCTGCGCTCTCCTCCCTCCCCATGCTCTCTCGCCTACCTCTAACCACTAGCGTCCCAAATCGTAATTTGTTTAAATTCGACTATTTCTTTCAAATGAAAGTGCATTCGACAGCCACTGATGCCTGCCGTATCATTCCCTTCTTACCGCCGTACATCCTTTCCTACCTTACCCTCTCTACCTACCGTACCCCACCCTCAGCTAACGTACCTGCTTCTCCACCGGTAGCCCCTTCAGGATGTGTCCCAGATCATCGTAGATCTTTCCTGGCAGCCGGTCCGCCATGTTCATCTCCTGCAATTAGGCTTCATTACTTTACAAATGATTATCTTGAAAGAAGAACGGTCTTCTGATACCCTTGATCAGCGTCCAGAAAGCGACACTGATACATATTGTATTGTACTTTACATTATTCAAAATATAAGTATAAAGTGAGTGTATTGAAACAAAAAAAATGCATAAGACACCCGCACGGTTCCCGCTGCACGCTCACTATGACCATCATCAATCGCGCGCATGATCAATGATTGTCCGCGTTCTCTTTTCAAACAAAATCCATATTTCTTCCATTGATCATTTCCAAGCTGGCGAAAACCGTAGACAAGGAATTGAACTTAATAGAACTCCGCAATGCACCCGCGAGTTTCCCGATGCACTCCCACTATTACCAGCTGTCAACGCATGCGTTTTCAATTACGATTCGAACGACATTTTGATAAAAAAACACTTTTTTCGGAATAGTTTACTCCCCGCGAACTTCCCGCTTCACGAATCCATCTACTACAGACTCAAACTCAGCCATGCAGTTATTCCATGGTCCGCCTATGCCACAAATAGTGTTCTCAGAAGGTTCTCCGTCAAACAGAGCGAGAGATCATGCCAAATCGAGAGAGTGCAAAGTGCTCTAACCTTCAGCTTCGCGTGGAAGTTGGCCGACTCCTTCATGTACATTGCCCGATTTCGCTCGTGATTCCGCTCCAGATCCTCCTCGAGAGAATCGTCTGAAGGAGAGATCAACGATCACGAGAGCAGAGATCAGAGATCAAGTCCCAGAGATCAAAGATCATCTGTCATAGTTCACCAACATTCGCTTCTTGATGAGTTCCTACGTACATTAGACTATAGAGATCAAAGATCAAACTCACAGAAGTTCTTGCAGGGTTCATGGAGCGCTACGAGGTAGGGAAAGATCTCCTTCAGTTTCTTCCCCGTCTTCTTCTTCTGCTTATTTTGTTATATATTCATTTGATTAATAATTAGTGAACTCCAAATTTGCATTATTCTAACTACCATTAAAACATCCATTCAAAATGTAAAAGTGCTCTTGAGTTTCAGCCTACCCATATAACTTCAAAGTTGTCTTTATTGATTTTACTGTATATCGCTACTGTCACCACTTCCCCACATGAATATCGTCACTCACCCTCCATTGTATGGTCGATGCCCTACCGTACCCTGCCCCTCAACTACCGTACCCCCATTGCTACCGTACCTCCGGTTCCTCGGCATCGCCCAGCAGACTCTCTCGCACGTCGTCCGGTATTCCCGCGCCGCCTCCCGACGTCGTCATCTCTTCTGAATTAGAGTCTCTTCATTCTTCACACTCTCTCACCGATCAGAGAGGCGAGAGAGTATGTGAAATGAAGAGAGACGATTACCCAAATTTCGAACTCTACTTCTGAAGTTCACTTCCATACCCAAAATATAAGATTTTTTTTCACTACAAAACGAGATTATGAAATCGAATCACGCATACCTTACGTGACATAATTCAACATTGAAACTTGAACCAACGATGTAATCCAAACACTATTTGGTTCAGATTTGTTATGCAATTCCAAAGCAACCAAATTTAACATAATTCACCTCATTTCTTGTAAAGGCGCAAAACAACGGAAATGGATGAATGAAAAATTATTTTGAGTATTTAAAAAAATAATTTAAAAATACTCAAATCACTCTGACCTTCCCACTGCTCGCCCTGCTCCAACTGCCGCTTCCTCTTCTCCGGGTTCACAATTGTCGGCAGGGAGAACGTGCGCTTCCTGAGTGGAACACGGGCGGGTTACGGTAGGGGGTACGGTAGGTATCGATCGATAGATATGATCGAGAGAAGAGAAAACACGTATCATGAACCGTTATCAGAAGAATAAAAGTCGATTTAATCAAAATGTTGCGTGAAAGAACTGCCAAGTTTCAGGTCTCAACCAAACCACAAGACAGCTTCGATTTTCCTGATTTCAATTGTATCTCAAGTCCTGGGGTTTGCAAAATAAATAACACAAACGCATTGCAGGCTTCTCGTCGAAGCAATGGACAGACTTCTTTCAGGATTCAGTACCCTGCACTAGGGTTGCACGTTCGGGATCGGTAATCCCGAGAATGTCGGTATTACCGACCTTTTTTTCTCAAGACTCTCTCGCTCACGCGGGCTATTTCGCGCGCTATATGTCTCTAACCGTCTGGCACGAGAGGTGTCGGTAACACAAATACCGAACTTGAAACCCTACCCTGAACTACCGCACCCCTCCCCAATCGCAAACTGACTCACAAATTCTCTTGCTTCCATTTCTCTCCCTTCTCCGCGCCTTTTTCTGCTCCTTCTTTTGCCGGTTTCGGCTCGCCAGCCGGCTTCTTCAGATCTGCAGAATAGACAATCGTTATCGCAAACTGATTACCGTACTCCTCGTCATCCCCCTTTCCACATCCGAAAGGTAACTAACTGTGCTTTTGAAAGCACATGAGATGACCCTCGCTGTTTACGAAATATTAGGTTCTTTCGTGTTTCACGTATCCCTTATGATTACGCGTCTCCCTTATGATTGCTACAGTATCCCACCCTCCCTGACTACCGTATCCTACCGTACCTTCAAACACTTTCCGTTGTTCCATCCATCCATCAACATGCGTTTCCTCCTTCTCCGTCCCCTCCGCATCCGCCTCCACGGGCGGGCACTCCGACGCGAAACGCTGTCTGCAATTGGCATTTTTTTAAATGATAAAAATAATTTAGTTAGTATTGTGTACATATGCTCTCACCGATTCATCGTCGAGAAGAAATTCCGTATGGTGAAGTGCGTCTCGGGCAGCGACTCGGAGATCGGACCGACTGAAATGGTGATAATTTTATTATTAGTAGTACTAATTAACCCAACTTGATCAGCGCCCAGAAAGCGAAAATGATAAATATTGTATTGCATTGTACTGATTGCATTGTACTGTTGAGCGTGGACAGGATTGTAAATTTGCAAAACGCGCCGCTCACATACTGAAGCTGAAACTGCAACACGCCTGGACACACAAATCAGAAAATGTTCGTAGTTATTTTACTCCTTTCATCACATTCTGACCATTCTCTATGTTTGGACACGGTTAATTATGAAAATAAATAACATAAATAACAAATAAATAACAATAACATGGTATCTCACCGTCTGGGACCTCGCGGCTGCGCAGCAAGATGTTGTCGTTGCTGCCCATCTGCAATTGTTTAATTATTTATATTTATATATAATAAATATGAAGGATATTCAGATTCAGAACTGATTTCAGACATATTGTTGATATTACGAAGGTACGTACATGCATTACGAATCAAAAACAAGAGAACCCTGTAACCCATGTACCAGTGCTGCAACCAGAACTCACCTACGGTAACTTTGCATTACTTCAACCTAATACACCTCGACGATTCTCAATCATTTTCAAACCCGTCTCGTCTAGCACACCCCCCCCCCCTCACTCACATGCTCACTCCTATCCGTCGTGGCACTCGCCCTCTCCTCGCCCTCCTCCTCCACAGAGTGGTCCAGACGACCCGACACACGATGCACTCAACATTTTCATTATTCTTTATATTAACAAAATATGTTTAAAATTGTATCAACAAATTATTATTTTTACTAGGGGTGGAAACAGATGAAGAACTACTGACTCATGCAACCCCATCCCTTAACTACGCCATGAAACATGAAATATCCTTGGCGTGAATTTTCGATTTATGCCAACTTTTCATTACTGGCGAAATGGGGTTTAATTTTTATTAACAGATAAGCGACTTGTTGTGCGATTAGAAGCTAAACTCGCTCCGGGCATATAGCTTGAACGTGAAACTACATCTTTTTCAAAATTCTACTTCTAAATGTAGAGCCGGGAAGTGCTCAAACCGAAGCCGTCAAATGCCCCCCCACTCACCGGCCGAGTGGGTGGTGAGGAAGCTGGTGGATCTGCTTCTGCTCACTCCGCCGTGTCCGTCGTCCTCACTGGCTGCAGGGGTCGTCTGCAGCAGGGCTGCAGCTGCTGCACCCGCAGCTGCGGCCACTGACGAACGACCACCTGCACAAGAGATTGATCGATAGGGAGCACTTCTTCAATTTTTGGCCCAGCCTTTTCTCGGAGACTATTCCCTCCCAATCATTCTAATTCCCTGCCTTGTCCACATTCTGAGCTGCTGTTACCTAGGCCAAAAACCGAAGAAGTTCCCGAAAGGGGGATACGGTAGCTGACTGATCGATCAGGGTCGATTAATTCTCTAGAACGTTGACTCTTGGCCTTACTACATACATCCGTTCCATAACCAATTAGAGAAAATTAGCTATATACAGAGAGATCGATAATGAAATACGGTAGCTAATCTATATTCAAACAAATATCTATTTCTATAGAGCATTCACTTGTTCCATATCCAGCTTGGCTACCGTACCCCTCCCAACAATCACTACCGTACCCTTCTGTGGCGTTGCATTCCTCATGCTTCCCCGTAGACTCCTCGCTGCGGCCCGTGCCTCCTCGGCCATTCGCTTGTCTACGGCCAGAGAGGCAGGGGAGACGACAACTGTCGACCCGACCGACGCCTGTGAGGGTCATTGTAATTACTTCTGTACCATGGCTGGGAAAAGACTAAACGGATCTCTCATTTCACAATGCTCTCTCGGTGTTTCTAACCGGCGAGAGATCATTGTGAAATTAGAGATCCGTTAAATGTTTCCCAGCCCTGTACCGCACCTCGAGCTGCTACTGGATTCATTAGGTTTATCAAGGACTGATTTACAGGAATCAATAAATCGATAATCGGCTACCGTACCTCGATGTGCGGGGTCTCGACACGCTCGGCGTCTATCGCATCCATCGCGTCCTCCGCCTCCTCCAGCTGTGCAATTATCGATTAATTATTGATCGATCAGAGAGATCGATATGTATTCAAATTGTATCGTAATATTCTCCTTGTTTCATCGAGCAATTGTCTACCACGTGAAACCATAGTTCACGTACTACCGTTTTCACTAGCGCAACAATTCATGTTATTTAAAAGGTATTTAAGACAAATAAAAATAATAAAATAAACCAAATTCACCATCTCACTGTTCCTCCTCTCGCCCTCCAACTCCACGCCCGCTTCCTGCAATTAATGATTTGTTATAAAAAAATCATGTGAACAAAGAATGACTCACTCTCCTTACCCCCGTGTGATATGCACATCGTGAAACATATCTTACTTCAAACACATTATCAAGAACCAAATGATACTGATGAATATTTCCACATAAGTACAAGGGCAAAATTACTCTCCATTCTGGCCCTGTGTGGTATGTAGATCGCGAAACACGAAGCTCATGGTCGAGTATCGGTTAAAACGAAAAATCGTGCTCCATTTTAGTCTATTTTTTTGTTGTTCGCAACAAATACAAGAACTAACTGATTCTCAATTATGACCTTCCCATGAATGGTTTCTCTGAAACGGCAAACCTCATGGAATACTATGGTGTCTTCTTAGGCTCTGCTAAGAAGACACAACAGTATTCGTTCATCATGTCGAGAATAACTGAGTATTATTTATTGATTACCTCATGGAATGACTCATTCATCCGCGTGTTACTGCGCGTGAATATCTTGCCGATCGTCGCCCGGAAGCTCTTCCTGCAATTTTATTTATCTAATTATGAAAATAAATTAAAATATGCACACCTCCCTCCAGTTGCAACGAACCATCCATGCATGTCCTCTCTGGCACACTGCCGTATCCCACGATTGATCGATTTCCCTATCGATTACCGTAGCCACTAGCTACCGTTACATACATTTCCCTTTTCCCATGATCGATCGATCCCCCCAATGGTTACCGTACCCTCCAGCTACCGTACCTGCCCTTATCGCCGGTTTCGGATGGGCCGGTGGATCGTCGCCTCTTCCCGTCCAACACCATCGGCTGGTCCAGTGTGCTCACGTCCTGCAATCGATCGATATCAAGGTGTCGACTACCGTACCCATCAAATATCGCACGCTACCGTAATCCACACTGGGCTTATTTCTCTTCATAATCAGTGCTCCAGAGTAATTTTAATGCATTAAAAGAAGCTAGAGAATTATGGGTATTTTAGGCAACGAAAGCGACCGGTATCGATTGCATTTGCGGAAAAATAAGTCTCATATGATAACCATGAAACATGAAAAGACGTGGCTCTTTTTTCTTTGCAATAATTGATCAGAAATTATCGCACAAAAGTAGAATGCTATTAGAACACTGCGAAACACAAATCATGTGGTAAATTTGAAATTAAAACAAAGCTAGAGATTTGAGACGTTGACCAGTAACTCTCGAGCTTCCTCATTCCCTTATTTGCCAAGTATCGTTTGGAGGTCTAGTATGACGAACAAACGCTACAGCAATTCAAACTATTATTTTCGCGTTTCATCACAACCACATGAACTTCGTGTTGAGTTATCGGCACTAGCATACCTACTCAGAACCGCGATAATGTATCCTACATCTCCTCCCCCCTCCCCCTCCCCCGACACCTATGTGTTTCATAATCCCTTCATAGCATTTGCTCCTACCACAGGGACAATGCCACCCTCTTGCGTAACTGAACTCAACAATCACACCTGGGCCTCAAAATACCTAGGATCATGCGCGCACCAACAAGTACGTACTTACATTTAGCACATGTATGCGAGCAATAAACCGCTAATGCCATTACTAACCCTGCTTCCCTTCGGAGTGTGACTTCTCGTGCCCGGGGGCGTCTCAATCCTCGACATCATCGCCGCTTCCACTTCGTGATCTGCCGACATCTCCTCGCTGTGGTCCCACGCTGCAATTAAGGTGATAAATTAAATTTAAATCAATTAATAAATTTTAAAGAGCTCTTCACCGGCGATTCAAACCGAGTCTATCATCATTTTGACGAAATTAGTCTATCATTGAGGATACACGCAAACGCCTCTCCAATACTCTCTCACCCGACGCTTCTAGAACACACCCTTTCTCCTGAATGATGTATTTCCCTTCCTGGGTACATCCAAAGGTAAGTGGAATTGTTCCCCACTGGCTCCATTCTCCCACCATCAGCCCATTTCAAGTTTCAGCCAACGTTCACAAGTCGAGCCGTTCACTAGATACTACATCAACACCTACCATCTCCCTCATCCTACCGTATTCCATTCACCAGCTCAGCTACCGTACCCTCCCACATACCAGTTCATCTACCGTACCCTCCACTCCTACCGTATCTACCCTACTCTCACCATCTGTAGATGTCGTGCCCGATGACTTCGACGGGAAGAGCACTCGATAGACGTCACTCATCACCGTTGACGTGTCCTCCTCGAATGCTGTCTCGTTCGCTGAAGAGATTCATCAATTTCAGGAATATTCGTGTTTCACCTACATATTTAATGCACCAGCTGAAGAAATCCAGCTTATGACACCTGACACCCACACTAATGACACCTGAATTCTCCTATTACAAAAAGTCGAATGATAATAATAATAAACCCAAAATATTCCGATAGATGTAATTCTGATGAAACAAGGAACCGGAACTTCATATTCTAAAATGAAGTGATTTTAGAATATTTTTGTAAAACACCAGTCCATCGAACTAGTTGATAATGCCGAAACAAATAATTTTGATGAAACATGAATCATGATTGGAACTTTTAAATAAACATTCAACCACCAATTTTCGCGCGAACAGAAAGCAAAATACTGACCCAATCATGCTTACCACTAACTACAACTTACAGTACCCTGGTTCTACCGTAATCCTACCGTACCTCTCAATTCGCCGGACGGGGGAATCATTCCGAACATGATCTTCTTCGCCTCGTCCAGGAAATCGTGCGCCTCTTTGTTGTGCCATCTGAAGTTTCACAATGAGAATTCCTCTCCTTTTCACTTTCTTACCGTACCTCCTATCGATCAATAACAGCGAAAATGCTACCGTACCTCTGCTGGTGCAGCTCCGACTTTCTGTTGAGTGAGAAGAGCCCAGGGTGAAGGCGAATCTGCAAATGGGCGACGCTTGTAAGAAAGACCTGGAGAGGAGAGGGGCACGGGATGGTTAGGAAAATAGACTAATTACGAATTTGGCGAGGGCCGGAGCTAGGATACAAGAAGTAACTAAAACGGAGCTAGGATACAAGAAGTAAAAAACATGGGTGGGGTGAAGTAAGGGCGAGTGGGTCGAGCAAGGAAAAGTGCGTGTAACTATTCTAAAAGTGGGCGGAGCTAGAGGCCAAAAGTGGGCGGAGTCAGTCAGTCGGTGGTCTCACCTGGGTGAGCATGGGCTCGATGATGGAGCGGTAGATCTTCTGCTTCGCCTCGTCATTCTCGTCCATGAAATACTCCCTGCAATTCATTGTTTGTATTGTTGTTGTTGTTGTTATTAAAATTGTTAGTCTAGTTGTTATTACTACTTTTATCATTGTTCAAACAATAGAGCACGCATTTCGAGCAGTGAAGAGAACTTTTTGCGAAAAATATCACTCTGTAATATTGTGTTTCAGCAGTTCTACTTAGTTTTAAAACTTCTACATTTTGTTGATAACCACAGCTCATAAACAACAGCTATTTTTCTACCCGTCAAATGTTATCAATGTTGAAAGCAAGGCTACAACATTATCCTTACTGACCCGCACCAGCTTCGACATTGCAACATCAGCTTTTCTCTGCACGTCTATCTTATCAGCCGCTACACAGTTGCTAACCGGTTAGGAAGGAAGTCTCTATCTAACACCGCTCCATTTTGCAGATTATATTTTCGCTACTTCATCAACTTGCAACCCAACATCGCTCCCCGCCCTCCACTTTTATTCTAAGACACAATGAAAATTTGCGTTTCACACGTTCTATATCAGTCATCCACTTGCGCATGGCACCAATATCAGGAATGTCTATGCCTTAAAACACCATATTTAAAACGGACTTGAGCCAGGAGACGAAGTAATTGGGATAGACGCCGTACAACACCATGAAGTACTGTCTCACTCCATAGTGGAAATGCTCCAGATGAACCTCCTCGATATCGTCACGAGGCTTCTCCGATCGCAACTGAATATTCATCGTATCGTCTAGAGCTTGAGAAATGAAACTGCCGTCTCTTCATTTTGCAGTCTCTCTCGCCCGCTCTGTCGACGAGAGAGAGCGTGAAATGAAGAAAGAGCCTAGTATCGTTACTTATTTTGAAACTTATTTTGGCCCAGGCAACAACAGCTCCGAATGTGGAGGAGTGGAAAATGAGAATGGTAGAGAGGGAATACTCTGTGAGAAATGCCTGGACCAAAAATCGAAGAAGTGTCCTTATATTTAGTGGATAAGTCAGAAGGGTTAGACTAAACTCGTAAATGGGACTATTTCCACTTTCTCTCTCTAATTTCGATTACAAATGGAAGTAGATGACTTGATTAGTGATATGCAACTTGGATCTTGGAACTTCAATATAATAATTAGCTAATTGCTCACCCTCAGTCTCAACTGTTCACATGCCATAATGAACACCTGCGATAGCGTCTTGAGTATCGACTCGTTAAGGGCGGAGCACACCTTAATTCGTTAATTAGTTGCAACTAATTAATGAATAAGCATCTTCACTTCCCACATTATTGAATTGTACGGCCAATAAACTAGGATCGAAATTACTAGCTTTTCAGGAAAGTACAGAATTTATGGATCTAGCGAAACACTACACTGTCGGGACAAAACAATAATCCCAGGAAAACTCTCAAATGATTCATCCTTGCAAAGCAGAATGCTGAGCTCGAAAAATCAATACTAGATGGATACGGAAGTCTCAGAGTACGGTACTCATAATCATCAATACTAGAGGGATACGGTACTCTCAGAGTACCGTACTTACAGGAATGAGAGCGGCAATGAACAGGATCACTGCAATGTCCTCGACGACGATACGGTCTCGTTGACGCTTCCGCTGCGAATTATCGATTGATATCGATTGATTAGGCCACGCCCACTTTTCACTAATCAGTGATAGAAACGTATGATGCATAGACGATGCATAGACTGTTGCGTCCAAAAAAACCTCTTCAGATCGTAACCAGCACCATTGCTGTTGCAAGCTCACATCAGGTACCGTCTAAAGTCTATGATTGTGATTTTGATACATTATATGATCGCTATGGTAAAAGGTCAGTTATTTTATGCCTAGCCGGATACGGTAGCCCACAGATCGATAATAAGTCTAAAACTGACCATGATATAGTTGGCGACCTGCTTGAAAAGCGGATGGAACGCGATTTTTGGCACCCATGACGGACCCTGGAAATAAATATCGTTAAATGGCATAATACACAAGTGTGAGCTAATTGAATACGTCCGCATTCGCCGAAAAAAGCCGAAAAATTATTCTCATATCTTGCTGGTGAAAACTGGTTTCACCTCTACTACATGACAATTGAGATTGTTTTTTCTGCAATTTCATTAGCTTGATTGAGAACAATGTCAATAACAATGCGACTAAGAATGAGTGAAAACCACCAGAAGTTCAGTGTTCATTTGGTCAAAATAAAAAAGTAGATGGATAAATTAAAGGATACACGACCCTCTACTCCTCCGCATTCAAAAATGCCAAATTGGCGGCGCGGTAAGAGTCGCGGCGAGACTCACCACCTATTGCAAAATCAGGCGCAGGCAAGAAATGCGCGAAATTTAAGTGCTGGAAGAAAGCTAAACACAACTGCCCCCAGAAAATACGGTAGAAAAGCCCAAACCTACAGTACATTATTTGAGATAGCAAAGGTTAATGCACAGACCGGGAGTCTACAGTACATATCTCGGAATTTGGCTATTGAACGGAAAGATGACCGCAGTTTGGAATGGTTCTCCAAGTGCGAGCAGCGTTGGCCAAATTGGCGCGGTGGACTGCGTTTTTGGGAGAGCGAATGCGGAGGAGCGTAGGGGTTTGAAGGGTCGTGAGGATACGGTAGCTAATCGATAATTGAATGATACGGTAACTGATCGAAACCTGTTGTAGCATCTGTCCCAGGAGGATGATCGTGTTTAGTTGCTGACGAGGGAAAATGTCCGCCAGTTCGTTCATCAATACCTGCAATCGAATACCGTATGAAAGGGGCAAAATACTTACATTAGGTAATGAAGCACAACATGTAGTATGCTATTGCAAATGCTATTGCACTTGCGGTGGTTAGGTTTCGGATAACTTCCTCTGTTTTTCCTCTAGCGTTGGTATGTTTTTTCTCTCACTTTTGTTCAAATTGGCCTGAATTCTTAGAACTCTGTGAAGTGCGGGCCAAAATGGAGCAGAAGAATCGCCAGCTCACCTTGTCATGTGGTTCCCTTACGGCGCAGAGTAATTCGAGTGCGCGTTCGGAGCGTTGGTATGCGTAGTAAGCGACGACCTGCTTGATGCCATTGCCTGCAAATCGATTATTCGGATACTGTAGCTACTAATCGAAGACTCTCGCTCAGACAATCAGAGGCTCCACAAGGAAAAGAAGATGCAGAATGATGGAAAATCGAAGGCACTTACCCCTATTCGACACTCCGCCCAATTCCTTAAGCCACTTAGAATCAGAGCAAGGAGCTCCATGTTTCAGCATACATTCCTATCGAAATGGTGGAGAGATCAAACCTCCGCACGATCGATAGCTACCGTAACCCGCGTGCTAATACAGTATTCCTTCTAACCTTGGTCGAGCTGTGTGACTATGGCCCGTTTGGCGTCTTCGCAACTCCTCGCGTCTTGCGACTCGAGGAGCTTCAGTGCCTTCGTCAGGTCCATTGTAGCCCAAGCAAGAGTGGAAGTGCACTGAAACAACAGACAATGTGGTAAACAACGCTTGAAACGCGGAAAAACGGCAATATTGAGTCTATTTTGGACCATGGAATGGTTCTTCCTCTGTGCAAGGGTCGATTCAAATCAAAAGCTCATGAACTTTGTCCAAAATAAGCGCTACAATCAACAAATTGATTTTGGGAAATTTGGTGTGCTCACATTCTGTGTTTTGATAATCCGTTCCGCGACAATTGTAGGACTAATGTACACTACTAAAAACAGTGAACATTTTGCATTTTTCTCAATCAATATTTGAACGTTGTTTTGATCGATTTGTGCGTTTTATTTACTAATTTTATCATTCCAGATAACAAATCACAATGCCCCGCTCCAAGCGTGATAAGGATGGTGAGTGTTTGATTGCTATTTTTATAGTATTGGACTATTCCGTTTTTCGCTATTTTTTAATTCATTTCATCAAAATTTTATTGATTGACATTGCAGTTTCACTCACCAGAGTCAAGAAGAAGACCAGAGGAGCCAAGGAGGGTCTCGTGCATCAGCTTAGAGAGGCCGTCGACGAGTACCCGCACGTGTTCGTCTATGAATTCGAAAACATGCGCTCCTCCAAGTTCGTTCAGGTCGGGTTTTGCTTGTTTATGCATTGCAAATTCGTGCCAATCATAGTTGTCCATGTGCAGAACACATTTCAACACCCATATGTTCAGGTTCGGCAAAAGTTCAAGTCGAACTCGCGATTCTACTTCGGAAAGAACAACGTAATGGCGATCGCTCTGGGCAAGGATAAGACGACCGAGTGCGCCACCGGAATCAGCAAGGTTTACATTGATTAAAATATATGATTATAAATAATGTGACCAAATTCGAGGCCTCTATGTTTTTTAAATAGTACTTATCAAATATTTAGTTATACGATTTGTATTTTAGATCAGCCAGCTGCTCAAGGGCCAGTGCGGGCTCATGTTCACCAGCGCCGACAAGGACGAGGTTATCCAGTGAGTTAATTACTTTTTTCTTTTCATTTTTTAATTTTGTGAACAATCACATCACATCACATCATTTTATCCAGGCCGATTCGGTTACAATAGGGGTCAATACGATGAAAAAAATGCTCGATCTTCTTCTTCGCTCACACTAATACTGGGGAAATTTTGTCGCATATTGCAATGCGACACAGTCTTATTTTGGTTTTACTAATACATTGATAATTTCAAATTCAGATACTTCCGCGAGCTGAAGGACGCGGATTTCGCACGAGCCGGCGTGATCGCTCCCCAGACGATCGACCTGAGCGCGGTAAGAAAGCGTGAAATTAGAAAATATTGGCACTTCTTTACTTTATTCTTAGTTCCCAAGAAGTAAAGAAATGCCAATATTTTCTAACTAGTTGAAATCAATTCAACTAGTTGAAATCAATTCAACAGTTGAAATCAATTCAACAGTTCAAGTCGAGTGAACAAGAAATATGACACATGTCTATACTTGCTCATTTAGGGTCCGCTTGAGCAGTTCGCATTCTCGGTGGAACCGCAGTTGAGAAAACTCGGCATGCCCACCTCGCTCGTTAAGGGTCAGTTAAATAACTTAATTAATTATAAAATTAATTTACTAAATTTCAGGAGTGATTCATCTGACTCAGGACTTCCGTGTGTGCACTGAGGGAGAGGCAATCAAGCCGGAAGAGGCAAAGATCCTCAAATTCCTCGAGGAGAAACTCTCCGTCTTCCAGGTGAATTTATGTTTCACAATTTGCAAAGTTGGTTTTTACAAGCTAGTTTCGGTTCAACGACTATCATGTGATTGTAACTCGAGCTCCTAAAATGGGAACATTTTGCAGGTGAACCTCAAAGCCTACTGGAGCAAGCAGACTGGTCTCAAGGACTTGGCGTAATCACTAATTCATCGTTAATTATCCATCTTATTTTGCAAAAAAAATACTGAATTATTGTGCGGGAAGCACTGTCGTTACCTCTTACTCCTTTCCACTGAATAGTTTGAATTTCGAGCATTCAAATACATCCTGACCATTGTTACGTTTTGCGTTGTTTTCGTTTGTTGTTGCACAAATAAATGTTGGATTAGCTAACACTTTTTACCATTCACATTCTATGGTTAAGAAAGCCAGAAAGAGTACCTAGACACACGGGAGGCAATTTTTTTTCAAATTGTAACACTGTTGAATGTGTGTTTCACAAAATGTACATCATTGTAGTGGGGGGTTACTCAATGATAGACGCAGATTGATTTTGAGCAATGTTTAATATTAGCTCGCTTGACGTTTTATCCGTCCCATACATCTGAACTGAACTACATCACGTTCATTTCTATCAATTGGATCGATAATCCTACCATTACCGTACTCTCAGATGCTTCCGCGACTTCTCGCTCGTCTCTCACCGCTCCCCACCCGATCGATAGGAGTGCCCACAGGTATGGTAATTAAAGTATCTGACTCATTTGAATGCATCCATAGGAAAGATTGATCAGCTAGGGACTTGTGTGAAGTGTCGATGGAATGGACGGACCTTGTCCATTTTCAATAGAATATCGTTGCATTTGCTAACTGAGTGAAAAGACGACTACATCCAGTTTGTGGGTTCACAGTCCTATTTTTATACTTGACATGATGAGTGCATTGCGGGTTTCCCTTGTGTATATGTTAATTCAGTGAAACAGTAATAGTCCAGGGCTTTCAAAATTTGTACTTTTGTTTCTGACACTCATTGTCAGCTAACTATTCAGTGTGAATTATCATAATATCAAAGCGGATGAGAGCCGATAAAGCTCGGTCCGATCGATCGATAAAGTGGTGATGTTCGAGGTTACGGTATCCGCGCGGCATCCAGCAGCGCGAGAGGCAAGCCAATGGAGGAGGCCCGGTTCAGCAAGAGCGCAGCCTTTCAGGTACGACATTATATGACGATTATTTTTGCAAATCAGGAAAATCAATACAGTGGTACTTTGTGCATTTTTTTAAACCCACAATGAGATTAATTACGTTTTCATAACTGAGAGCAGAAACAGTGAAACTTGAACCTTCTTGCAATTAGTGCTAGTTTGGAAGCTCTGATAGACATGTATTGTATTTTCATACCTGAAACTTGAAGTCTCTTTGTTAGTGCAATTTTCGAAGTGCAGTTCGAAGTCTATTGTGTTTTCATGCCTGCAAGCTTTGACATACAACCAGTGAAACTTGAAATCACAAGGTGAACCATTCAGTTTGCAAGCTGCGACTTCAAGTTAACATGCCTCTAAGCGATTGTCGACAGTGGGCTATCGTGCTCGTACTCTTACAAATCTTATCCTGTTCCATCTGACACCCCGTGACCTCCCGTAATCTACCGTGACCGACCGTATCCCCATTGCAGCGTTGATACTTATACTCTTACCGTCCTTATCCTATCTTCCCACGTTCTATCCCGTGACCTACCGTACCCTACCGTACCCCCATTGGCAGGGTCGTGCGGGTCGTGGTGCGGGCGTCGTCGGGTCCGCCCACCAGTTCGACTACTACTCCACCGACGAATTCGGCAACAAGAAGGTAACCTTCTCGAATAACATGCTACAATATAAAAATGATTGAAAAATGAGATAGTCTGATTATGAATCATAACTTCACTTTTGGAAGTGAATTTTGTGCATTGCTGCACATACTGGTGCTGCTTCCCTTTTTACTTGAGAATGTAGTCTTGTAATTTGTTTTAATTAACAAATTAATTACAAATGTGTTGCAGCTCCTCTCCGCCATCCTATCCATCACCGCGCTCGTAGTGTACTTTGGCTGGCTGAGGTACGGTTTGGGGTACGGTATGGGGATACGGTAGGAGATGTAATCGAGCGAAAACACATCGAAAATTCGAAATCGAGAAATTTTACCGAATGAACTTAGCATGTGACAGTCCAGTTTCAACGCTGGTACATGATCCGAGAACATTGGACGCGACAATTTCTCATTACTTTGTTCTTGTACAATTCTATGATATCTATATTATCGATCGATGGGAGCAAAACATTCGGTGAATAGACATTTTCACATTTCCCCCCTTACATTTTCAAATTCAATTGCTGTTGCGGAAACATGAGCACATGTAACAATTGAGTTTCACCACTACTACATGATGCAGACTAGGTACATCACTTGAGGAGGGAGTTTCTGAGAGAGAGAGAGTTTACCGTAATCCACCCTCACGGATACCGTAATCGTCCCTTTTCGTGCAGGGAGCCGTCTGATCTCGACGAGATTCTGAACACGCCTCAGCACATTCTGACGGCGAGTCTCGAACGGAAGATGCTCAGTGATCAGATCAAACAGGTACGGTAGAATGGATTTATTGATTTTTCTTCCACAGCAAAAACGCATTATAAATTGAATGCTAGATGTGGATGGTGATATCAAATTGACCTCGTTGGTCAATGTTCATAGGATACAGATGAAGCATGAATCCGTTGGTGGGAGGAATGTTAACGAAAATCAATTGCTATAGGTTAGGTTAGACTTGAGCTCAGTGCTGTCATTGAGGGAAACCATTCTCGCGTAATTTATGAATTGTCTGAAACTCTACAATCGCAAGTGGTTTCGAAATTATTTTCTTCACAAATGTTGATTTCTTCTGTACCCAACTATCTGTTCACTTAATTAACGGAACTAGTTTATTATCCTAATTATCCCTGATTAATCAATTACACTAATTAGTCGTAATTAAGGCGCAGGAGAAGGGCGAAAGCACGGAGTTGCTGCAGGCACAACTGGACTACGTTGACGTGAAGGAGGCCGCGCTCAAGATCCAGTTCAAGAAGTGATCTTTGATCTCTGATCATTGACCAGATCTTCCCCTTTGACAATTCCTAGTGTTCTTTGATCCCACGTGATGTCAGTTTAATGATCGTTGACCCCTCTTGACGTCATCTTTAGTGACCTTTGGACAGTGTGATATGCGCCCAATATGTCACCTGTTTAGCCTCTAGTCTGTTTTTTGTCTGTTGATTTGTTGTTAGTTAGTACGAAGAGAATCACATGCCTACTGGGTAATTGTAACATAAGCGTCGCTATTTGAATTGATAAATTACTTTTATATTTTCACTATCACATGAATTGATGACATATTGAAGGAATGAAGGCAGAATGGGATTTTTATTGTGATACTTGACATGGGATAAATCCATACGTTCTGACATGAAAGCTACGAAATCTCAAGTGAAAGTAAAATAAATGTCGCTGTCTACTCGGAAGAGGACATAGAGTAAATAACTTCCAAAAAAAAAGATTTCATCGCGGTTACCAATGACTAATTATCCATCGACCAATGGGTGAAACTGTTGCAGAAACTAGGTATGAGAAAAATATCAATTAGAAGAAAATTTGTCAGCTCTGCTTGTAAAGTCACGCGTTCATTTCTTGCTGCAACCGCGCGCGAGCGTCCGATCACTCCCTTGCGACTGCCTGTCGCAATCCCGTCACGACTAGAACACCGGTTGTCTATAAGGGTCAAATCTCACTGCCACCCTGGGGATACGGGAGCCCCGGCTCTCGTCATTATTCGTTTTCCGAACTCTCGTCATCGGTTACGCTCGCCCCCGCCACGTCCGTTCCCCGGGTGGTCCGCCCGGTCAGTGGGTCCCCCACACTGATCCCCGCGGTCAAATTTTGCAAAAAAGCCACTCCCGGCGGACGTGACACTAGGAACGAATTCTCAACAAAAAACCCGATGAATTTCTGAGTATTGCTCATTGTAAAGAAGGGATGGTCCAGCTCCAGGTAAAGAAAGATCTTATTGTTATTGGGATAATTGATAATTTTACACATTTCCGAAGATCTCTTCAAGGGAAAGATTCTTATGAATCATGACTCTCTTTTTGTTCCATCTCTGCATAAATCGATCGGTCAATCTATTAGAGTAATCGAGGAATGAGAAGCAATCAAAATTCTTGAAAGAGCGTTGAAAAGAACCTCACTCCTTTTTCCACTAATGGTAAAGTACTACGCACATTTTACAATAAAGTCACGCGCTCATTTCTTGCTACAGCAAACGCGCGCGAGCGTCAAATCCCTTCCCTTGCGAATCCCCTGACTGTCGCGATTCCGTCGCGACTAGAGCGCGGATTGTCTACAAGGGCAAAATTACATTGCCACCCTGGGGATACGGGAGCATCGGCTCTCGTCATTAATCGTTTACGCTACGCCATCATGGGCTTCGCTCGCCACGTCCGTTCCCCGGGTGGTCCGCTCGGTCAGTGGGTCCCCCACACTGATCCCTGCGGTCAAATTTTGCGAGAAAGCCACTCCCGGCGGACGTGGCACTATGACTCATAGTCTATGAGCAAATTCCCTACAAAATAACCCGATGAATTTTGTAAGTATTGCTCTCTGTAAAGAACGGATAGCCCGGCAAGAGATAAAGAAAGATCTTATTGGGATAATTGATGGATCTTTTCTTCAAGGGCAAGATTCTTATGAACCTTCGCTCTCTATTTTTTTCCATCACTGCGCCAATCACTCGGTCAATCTATTCGAGTAATCGACGAATGAGAAGCAATCAAGTTTCTTGAAATGAGCGAGAATCTTCCTCCTCACTCTCATTTCACTAATGGTAAAGTACTACGTAATACGTACATTTTACAATAAAGTCACGCATTCATTTCTTGCTGCAACCGCGCGTCAGATCTCTCCCTTGCGACTGCCTGTCGCAATCCCGTCGCGACTAGAGCACGGGTTGCCTACAAGGGCCAAATCTCACTGCCACCCTGGGGATACGGGAGCTTCGGCTCTCGTCATTATTCGGATTCCAATCGGCAACGTCTTCGGAGCATAAGCCACTTCCGTCCCCGGGTGGTCCGCTCGGTCACACTGATCCCTGCGGTCAAATTTTGCGAAAAAGCCACTCCCGGCGGACGTGGCACTATGGGCAAATTCCCTACAAAAAACCCTATGAATTTCTAACAGTACATCGACAGAATGAAATGAAAAATGGAGGAATGCAATCCTCAGCAATCCATAAGTGTGTCATAATTACGAATATTTTCGAAATATGCCCCCGCCTCTTTTACCAACCCATCGTATCTAGGACGCACTATCTGCCGTCCCTATATAAGTTCCTGCGATCTCTAGCATCCCGCTCATTCCAATTGAACATATACTGAAATTGGAACTGCACTGAAAATTAGCTTGAAAGCTTGAATATGGCTGAATAAGGCTTGAAAGGATGACTCGCGAATTCGTGAAGCGTTTTTTATTTTTTTATTTTTTTATTTTATTTTTTTGCCCTTCTACAAGAACACAATTTTTCCAGCTACAAACAATGCAAAAACTTTTTGAATTATCTACATTTCTCTCCTGCTGGGATAGAAAATGTTTGAAACACGGCAAGCTATGTTTTCAACTCCATTGGCATACCCATCGTTCTCATTCAATGTTTCGTGAAAAGTAAGTAATATATTCAATTCTTTTATTAATTTATCTGTTGAGGTCCATACCCGTGGGGGAGGTCCATACCCGTGGGGGAGGTCCATACCCGTGGGAATTCGTATCCTCAAACAATAAGAGGTAGTCGGGCGCAGCAGATGATTGAACACGATCATTATCTCGATCGATATCCCGATGCTTCCTGATTCGCCGTTCGATTCGTGCCAATCGTCGTAATGGACGTGTGACGGTGCATGAGACAGCGAGGAAGGAAGTGGACGAGGAAGGGAAGCATCTGGAATGGATACTGTTCAGATGGATACTGGTGGGATGAGAATACTGTAGCACTATTGTAAATGCATGAAGTAGTGATGCTATAGTCTATTTGGATACTGCAGTTGTAGTAGTGAAGCTGTAGCAGTAGTACACAAATGCGATCACTATAAGAATGTTACCGTATCGCTTCCTTACCTGAAGCATCGATTCAGCAATGTCCGTGTGCCTCGAAATGACGATTGTGGCGTGGACGAGTGGATTCAGGCCTGTCGACAGCTGTGAGTAGATAGCGACGGCGTCAGCGATGAGCTAGAAATGTATTTTTTTGGATTACGAAGTAACTTACCAGCTTCTTGATCACTTTCATGAACATTCCTAAGGGATCCACTACGTTTTTCTCCATTTCATTCTCTTGGATTCGGGAATTCCACCGTTTTTTGCTCGTCAAATTCACGTGATTCTTTCTCGCAACGTCCCCACTTCGTAATCAGTCACAATCACATGACTTTCTTGCCCACCTTCATTTCTACTCTACTCGTCTTATCCTAACGATGGAATTCATCCCAGAAATAGCGATGATCTACGAGTCGCGTGCTTTCCATCCCCACACTTTTTGCTTGATTTTTCACACACCGCTGATTTTGCACCCCGAATCACCCCTAAATCAACTTGCTGGAGTGAAGGAGGAAGTGGGAATCGTCGAAACATTAGTCAACCGAGAGCTTTACAACATAGCGGATAAATGAATATTTTCTGGTTTTGGTGCAAAACAATTAGTAAAAACTATAAAATTGAAATTGAGATGGAGATTCCTGGTCTCCACTGCCGTACCTATTTTGAGTTGACTAACGTGTTCCCGGAAGTAAATTTCACGTAACAAGATCCCATTGGACACCCCCACACTACTACAACTCAATCAACGCGAGACGATGAGGAAGTATTACGAGTGAAATAGACTATTTCAAATATAGTAACCATCTGACTAGAGAGAACATGAGGGATAACACTAAGATCATGGATTGAAGACAAGTCTGACATCAAGGAGTTTCCAGTTCCGTTCGGTTGGAAATCATCACGGGAGATCGGACAGCAATTTTATTAGGCGTTCATAAACCTATGAAACGGCATCTGATGTCGTTATCATATGGGTAGAAAATATGCACACCACAGCACACCAGTGACAACGGTCGAATGCCCTCGTTTACATTTAGCGCTTTAATTAGCTAACGAAATGAGAATTGAGCTCGAACCCTTTCGTCTCGTCACTTGCTAGGTTAGAGATCAAAACAGCAAGAAGAGTCGGAACGAGAGGCAAAATGAATCTCGAATATGTTTCATTCCGACCTCATCTTCGGAACATTACGCTTGGTTGGATAATTCAATTAAATTCAATATCTATAAAAAAAAAGAAGATAAATCCACCAGGATTTAGGGAAAATAAATAGATGTTCGTTAGGATGCGATGGAGGTCCGTCGTCATCGTGCATTCGTCCACACTTCGCAATATAAAATTCACCTGATTCTCACTGTCTCCCCAGATGACCTCCACTACAATGGGGACGACGTAGAGGGAGAAGGTGGCGATACATGAGATGAGCATCGATTGGGTTAGTTGACGACCCTTCTTGAGCGCGCGCTCCTGCTATCATTCATATGTGATTGGAGAGGAATTTTCCGTATGAATTTGAGGAGATAACTATTATCTTGACTTGTTGTTAACTATAACTTGTTAACTATAAGACGATTGAAAGAGCGCTTCTGCTAAGATTGATATTTGGTTTGGAGAGGCATTTAATATTCGAACGAACATCGTTTATGAAATTTCCCTTAGCTTTTTTAGCACCTGAGAAACGTTTGTTTCGATTGGGAGCGCGCTCAGAAAAAAAGTTTTGTTTCTAATAACTCTTTCGAAAATTTTGTTTCGTGGAAAATTGTTCAAATAGTTGCATTGAAAAAAATGAAGCCAACAAGCCTCAGTAAATTATAACTGCCTGCTTACATCACTACTCAACAGTCCACTCATCCTCTTCATGTGCCTTCTTGATACGATGAAGACGATCACATAGAGGACGACTGCGGAGATCGAACCTGCAATGAAATACAGAATACATCATTTTATCAGTAGTCGCAAAGTTGCGCTGATCAAGATGGGGAATCAGAAAGGCCGTTCTTCTATCAAGATGGTCATTTTTGAGGGGTCTCGGGCCAATGGATTGGTCTTCTTTCCTTGTCATGTATTTTCAAGGCACACAATTTCAAATTGCTAAATATTCCTATTTGCCACACCATCAGAGAAGTTTGAAGATTTGAGAATGAGTAATAAAAATGTGACCGATGATTCGTGTGTACAGAATGGTGTCGGTGAGCTCGTGAATAACGGATTTGCCGAACCTGAAAGCGATATTTGACGAATAAATGAACATCCATTTCAACCAGTGCAGATCAAGAGCAGTGCAAAAGTCCCGTTCATTGTCAGGTTAGGTTTCACAGTGCCGATATAGTGGGACGGAATGCATTAGTGTCGCTCAATTGTTGATGGTTTAACAATGCTCACCAACAAATGGGATCCAGTGTGGCCTTGCCTGTCCCTGTCACGAGAGTGATTGTCCATCCCGCTATCGCTACTGCTGCCCACGAGACGTGCCAGAGGGAGGTCTGAGTCATCTGGAGGAAAATCGACAATGATTTGGGCAATTGTCTCTTCATTTCACGCGCGCCTCGCTGCTCAAACTCTATCATTGCTCACTTAATACGCCACAAATTAGTACAAAATTACGAAAGTTAGTGAGTGAGAAATAAGAAACGAATGTCGACCGACCTGAATCGCAAGCGGCCTCTTGTAGTAGAATATCGGCGCAATCAGGGATATCAATCGATCGAGAGAAATGGCTAGTTGAACTACTGCGGACATTGGGTCGGACCTGCGAAAGAGAATGATCAGGTGCCCTCAATATCTTTTATTATTAGCAGATTTCAACGAATTCTCTTTGTGAATCATATTGGGAATTGCTCACCACACAAACAGTAGATTCCACGGCATAAACATGCAGAAAGTGCGACTTCTCAGTGTGGTTTTTCCTGAAATTATGCCGTTCGCTGACATTTATTTATTATTCTGTCCTCTGAACATGAAAGTTTCCAGAATAGCGCACTCGATTCTGTGATCGTTTCGTTCAGCTAGTTTACTGCGTTTTTATATCTCGTGAGATCTTAAAATCATGAAAATTCCGCGATGATGCCTGACTATCCCTCACTGCGCATACCTTGCGCACACGCGCTAGCGCCTGAGATGCATTTTCGCTCGACTTTTGCCACGTTTCATCTCTGAAATCTCCCGTGTCGTGTGATCCCTAATATTCCGCGAATAGGATTCGAGGTTGGAATCGTAGCTCGTGCGAGTTTCACAATCGCAATGATTTCCAGCACACAAAAACCTACGAGATCTCTTTAATCGTGGAAAGAACGCTTTGACTTTGGGTGCTAGAAAACAGATTGTCGTTTCCCCGAATGTTCCCTCTTTTTTCGGACGGATGAAAGAACATGCAAAACACGAGTGAAATTTTCAAACATTTATACAGACTTTCGAAGTGGTCCCGATAATCACATGCCTGAGAGTAATGTGGAGAGCCTTCCTGCGCCCGCTACGAGAGCTGCGAGACCGACGATTGTGTCAGTGATGAACTACAACGGGGTTCGTATTCAACATAGCTACTCGTTTCCAAAGAACACCCCAATCACTTGATGGATAAATGTTTAGACCGTGCACAACCGATGAGTTTCAGCTACACCATGTATTCAAGAGAGAACTTCAAATTTGATCTGGTGGCTTCTCGGCTTCATAAAAATGATTAAACCCACCCTCGGAACTAGTATGGCGTATTTACTCCTCAACGATGCTTTTCTGAGCAGTGAACAGACGAGAAGACCGTTCACGAGAAGGATTATACTGCCTGTAACGATATCGGAACTGATAGATACACTTGTGTTTGACGCCTAATACATGTGCTGATAACTCAAATTTATGCTATGAAAACTTCATTCGCAGATCTCATCACCAAACTGTTGGTATTAGTTACTCAGAGAGAAGATATAATAGTATAATACCTTCAATAATGTACAAGCTGAACTGGATGATCATTGTCATGTTGTAGTTGGGAGCCCCAGTGAGTTCTGAAGAAGCAGAAAGGTAAAGTAAGGCAGGATTGATGTGTCTTCAGGAAGAAAATCCCTTTCGAAAAGAACTAGATTTAGAGCAATGTGCTAAAAACGGAAAATGAGATGAATAGAAGGAAAGGAAGGTGTGAGTTGCGAGTGAATGAGAGATCGCTTACCCATGAGGAAACTGCGAGCACAAATCGGCTTGTTAGGGCGGAGAATTGTGGGAGTTTGCCGTCGATGGGGGGAAGACTGAATATGGTCATAAATAGGTATGGAAGAGATCAGGAAAGTCTCAGTAGCGCAAAACTGCACGGCTTAATTGGTGCGATGAGAATATTTACGTAGTAAATTTTGCGTGTTAGATTTTCCGTACTACTCGTCTGTGATGGAAAATACTCTGAATTCAAGCAAATCAGACTGACACAAAATTAGACATCATAGATAATATTGTCTGTCTCGATCAATTTCAAATTCTTTATTCTAGCAAAGAAAAAAACGGCGTGGTTGAAAGATTGGATTTCAAGCCCGAGAGCGAAAAGTATAACATTAACAATAACATTTGAAATTTTGTTCGAAAACAGATGAAAGGACAGATGAAAGGAGAACTTGTCTGTTTTTGGCCTATGTTGCAACCGCTCTGAATGTGGATGGGGTAAGGAATGGAATGACAGGAATGGAATACTCTACGAGAAAGGTCTGGGCCAAAAAAAACAAAGAAGTGCCAGAGGATAAAGGTTGGCTTTGAAGCCCTGAATTGTACGAGGAAGGGAGGAATCTGACTGACGCTCACAGGCGATATTTCTACGAAATGATTTCCTATGTCGTCTAGTTCAGCTTCCCAGTGAGTGCACGAGCTAGACTAAGGCGAATTTAGGTCTTGGTCAAAGCTCAAAACTACGCAGAAAGGTCCTGAAATGCTACACGGTCGCACTCAAGCCGTGTGCAAGAAATGTGGGCCGGAAAGGGAGTGCCTGATTGGACGGAATGTTAGGGATAATCAACACTCCCTAATCCCCACTTCCAAATCTTGTATTGGGGATACTGAGATTAAGTTATTTCAAGAGCTTCGTTCGATACGATAGTTTGAATCGTTTCTCAAAATAAAAATTTAAAAAAATCAAAAAAATGAAGAACTGCGCGATAACTAAAGAAGTAAAGAAGATGATAATGCGAACATGCACCGACAACCCCCATTGAAAATGTTTAGATATCTAAGTCCACTATGCTTACCGCATCTCAGGAGCACTCGAACTTATGATAAACGACCTAGTGCCTCCTGATTGAATGACGAATAGCTTCTAGTGGTTTTATGGAGAGATCACTCCGTAGCGAGAGCGAGCAATAGTCAAAGGCTCTCATTTAGACATGCTCTTTGATAGACCGGAGTGGAGCAAGTGTTTAGAGAAGGCCTGACTCTCTTCTTTTCGAGCAATATCTTGGCTGTTAGGCAGTGCAGAAGCGTGCGAGATCATAGTACCAACAAACGGAGAACAAATCGGCTAGTTAGCGAGAATGTTTAGGAAATCATCGGAGAAAAACACGGGTGTATGTCATCATGGAGAAACAGTGAAACAGCATACGATGTCCACTTTAGAAATCGTATATTAAACTCGCGAAATGCTTCTCACGTCACACCTTTCGTTATGTGCGACGTGTGAAGGGATTATAGTCAAGAGGTTATCTCAGGCATACTTCGAATTTGATCGCAATAGTCGGTCAAAAGATCATGGAAATGATAGTGAGTCTCTTCAAAAATCTTATCGAGTTATTTGAACGCAATTATGTTATTCAATGTCTGCAAATATGCCGAATGAAGAGTTCAGGAGAGCAAGTTCTTTCGTTTTGGGAAATGCGTAGTCTAGAAAAATGATCCATTCATTGAAAATCTTCCTGTAATTAAACTCTCATTGTTGCATAATTATCTTGAATTTGTCCTTTTTGAAGTCAGAAGTAAAAAAATACGTATTTCTGCATACAAAGTTCACATAGTCGGGCCTTTACCCTCTGGGTATACTCCAATGCTTGCGACTTTCGGATTCCGATCTCGACTCTCCTCTATTCACACGCTCTCTCGTCTCCGTAGGACGAAAATGGTCAGAACGGATACCCGATTGCATAGTTACCGCCAAGCAAATTGGACGTTTCCAATGAAGAGGAAGCGTTTTCTTGGGGAGTAAGTTGTCTCAATCACTTCAATCACAAGTGATCCATGCCTACGCACGTTTCTCTCTTCGATTGTCCCGAGTTCTTCGATCGCATTATAGGGTAATATTTAACTATTATTTAATTTTGTTCACTATTATGTTTGCGATGGTACCTGTGAACACTACTAGGCGTGGTTGTCTCATGACAAATACATATGAGACAACCACGCCTGTAAAATTGATTGTGGATGCAACTTTACCTTTTACCTTTTATACTATTATGTTTCACTAAGAATATGTTATTTTTCTTTTAAATTTGGATCACGTTTTCTTTGCAGCTGTGACGATACTCAAGTTGACTTAGAGGACGCTAGTGAGCACATCAATCAATTCTTCGACCATCTTCGTAAGGACCTTCCCGAGAGATTGAACAAGTACATCAAATTGTGAGTTCACCATCGTCTGAATTTGAAATGTGATTCTTGCAAATGGACAAGGAACGAGTTCTTCAGTAGGTTTGTTAGAGTGCATGCTGAGTGAATGAGAGTATTTTTTGATTCTAAAAAATATTATAAAAACATGTTTGCAGTAACCTTCCCTACCGTGCTCCGACCAGCAAATACTCGTGGGAACCTGTGCATGTCTTCGAGAAAAGAAAGCAAATCGGTCTCAACGACGATTTTCTCGATGTATGCGCTAAGATCGACTCGAGAATTGAGACGGAGCGACGGACGGGGTTTGAGACGGAAGTGGTGAGACAATAATATTATCAAGTTCCTACAGGGTCCAACTTAGCATTGCCACTGTAAACTCGTTTGAATTGGATTGGCCATTGCCTTCCCTTCAAGAGGTCAAATGTTTGGAATATACAGGAGTGTCAAGTCATGAAAGTACATTATTTACAGACGCTGAATACTCTTAGCGACGAGGTGGAGTGCCTTAGATCGATGCTCAAGCTAATCGAACAGATTATTAACGTGAGTTTTTTTGTATAATCAAATTAATTTAAATAAGTTTTTTTGCAGCCCTCAACAAATCATACAATTGCTCAGAAGACTGTCAAATCGCAATCCGGCCTTCGTCACCAGCTAGAGGTGCGCTTGATAACTAGAATTTTTTTTTGTCAATAACGTTTTAAAAAGTTAATGTAATCTCGGAATTTTCCAACCAAGAATTCACTCATTATTAGCACACAGAAGGTGAATGAGTTAAACCGATTTATAGGGCGCTTCACTACTTGCATCTCTCTCACCCAATTCGCTCCCGACCGTGAAATGTGCGGGTAGAGCGAAACGAGTACAACGAAAGAAGCCAATTGAACGGAAAAGTGATCGATCAACGTTCAGCTTCTCCTCCGGTTAGTTTCTCCGTGTTTACGCTTACTTGGACATTAGACAGACAGTCAAAGCTAATAATTCAGATCGCTCAACACTTATCGACCTGCATACAACGAATGGTGAGGCCAATAAGGAGAACATCGCGCTGGAGGAAACTGAAGAATGTGAATTCGAGGCCTACAGCGAGGTAGGCATTATTTATCTATGATCTCCGTACAACCTTGTCTTACCACAATATTTTAGGAAATCCACTCGATAAGGGCCTCCCTGTCCATTCAACTGTGTCAATTCTGGGAAGAGGCACGAAAGTCTTCTTCTGTCTACAAACATGCAAAGGAAATAAGTGACGAGCAGGTATGAACAAACTCTTTCTTGAATTATTTTTCAAAAAAATGGAAATAATGAATAGCCAGCTACGCTGGCTAGGTGTCGCCGGGTCCGACCCAGTTGGCATCGTCGCTGTCGGAAGGCTCGTGGGGCCGAGGGCAAGCCGAAAAAAGATGGGATGGGGCCACGAAGTGGTATGACCACGAAGTGACCACGAAGCCTTCCGACAGCGACTCGCAGACTCGCTTCGCTCGCAGGAAAGTGCGTCGCCGGGTTGTGATAGTCGTCAGCGAGTGCTTCGCGTCGCCGGGTTATGTATTTAAAACATTGATATAGAATAGTATAGAATATTAACAGTCGCGGACCGAGTTGGCATCGTCCCTCGCGAAAGGCTCGTGGGGCCTCGGGCGATCCGAAAAAAGATGGGATGGGGCTCCGCCCCATCCCATCTTTTTGTCGGATCGCCCTCGGCCCCACGAGCCTTCCGCCAGGGACTCGCAGGCTCGCTTCGCTCGCAGGAAAGTGCGTCGCCGGGTTGTGATAGTCGTCAGCGAGTGCTTCGCGTCGCCGGGTTGTGTATTTAAAACATTGATATAGAATAGTATAGAATTTTCTGAAAAACAAAAAAAAAACAAGGAAAACATCAACACGCGAAAAACAAGTTATTGCCTAAGGATTACGTCATATTACATAAGGATGATGAAATTCATTCAAAATTTAGTGGCGCTACACTTACAGGTTCGATTGAGCCTAAGCACGTCTCGATCGGTCGAGTTTGAGCTGATTTACGTGCGAAAAAATGAGTAGAAAAATGAGTATTGCCTAAGGATTACGTCATATTACGTAATGATGACGAAATTTGTGTGAAAAGTGAAAGTCCACTTCATGACGAGTCGTTTGGAATGTTGCATGCCTGATTCGGTTGAGTACCCAGCGAAAAAAGCGCAAAAAACGGTGCAGATGTGAATTTCGTCATATTACGTAATGATGACGAAATTTTTTTTGCAAAAAGTTTGCCTGTCCATGAGGAGTCCAATGGTACCGGAGATAGACGTGTACAATCAGTTTGAGCCGAGTTATGGGCAAAAAACGAAAGCGTGACAGACGTTACAGACAGACAGACAGACAGACAGACAGACAGACAGACAGACAGACAGACAGACACTAAGATATGTGACTTATCAAGTAATTGAATCTAGAGAACGGACTTATGGCAAAAATTGAAGAGGTTTGATTCAGGATCCCCTGACGGTCTACTACTTCCCGGAATTCTGCCCATCCTCAACGATCATCGACCCAAATGATCTCATATTTTCTTGCAAGATGATCACGAATCGATTGAACGAGCAGAACAAGTGGAAGACAGAGGAGGAATTGTGTCGCCTTTATTTTCCATGAAGTAGCGTCATAATAATAATATTTATTATTGTTGTTTTAGTTAGTCACGAACTAATTAAGAACACATTATACTGATAATTAAATGCGCATTTAGCGCACGATAAATTGATTATTTTATCAGCATTTTATAATTTAAACAATGTTGGTTAATGATCACTGGAAAATATTGAGAAGTCGTTGGGCCGGGCACGAAAACTGGGGCCTGATAATATGCAAACTTTTTTGCGAAATTGCGTTTACTGCAACAGTTTATTGCAATCTAAGGGAGAATCATTCGGGAAAAAAATGTGCATACAAAAGAGTGCATTTTTCCGTAGATTCTGTAATCATTTTTCCTCTCGCTCCACAATGAAAAGTAAGCCAGTTTTAAGACCCTTTTTATTGGAGTTTTCGAGCTAAAACAATTCAGTTCTCGTCCTCCTTCTCGTCTGTCTTGTCGCTTTTTGCGCAGGACATGTGGGTGTTTTTATATTTTGCATAGCAATTTGATAACATAAATTATATATTTTCGGATCAAAAGATCGAAATATTAAATTGATTTCAGCCGTGTAAATGGCGCGGTCATGCTCCGATGTGTTTCATCGGTTCTGAGTGGGATTGCCAACCGGGATGGTTCGAAGTGATGAAAAGCCCTCAGGTAGTGCCAGGCGTCATCGCCAAATTCGGAGGGTGCGTGTTCCTTCAGCCAGTTTCCCTACGCCCTAATATCGTTGACATCAGCAACGATTATTCACAAATTTGATACTATTTTCAGCACGTGCAATTTACTCTTGTGGTGGGGCTACAAGACTCTTTGCTGTCAGAACGGATTCACTGGGCAACCCTGAGTGACTTGTTCAGAAGAATAAAATTAATTTGACGAAGGACATTTAATTCATCCATTCAATATTACAAATCACTGATAATCCTAGTGCTCATCAATTTCTTCATTATCTAAAAGAAACGATTCTTTCTTCTGCATAGATTGTGAGATTGTGTGAACATAGACTGTGAAATTTGAGAAGCATCAACGATCACACTCTTCCAAACGTAGGGGCCACAAGCTCCGCCCACTTTGGTGAGACATGATTTCGCCAAAAAGCGAGAATGAAAAGCGCAAAGCTCGTTCTGAACCGAATCAATCGTTCGACATCGCTATGGATAGCTCTCACCATCCCCTATCGATTGAGCACTGCCCAAAATTTGCATATCATCACAAAGTAGATCAAATTTGCATTTTAAAGAAGGGAAGAGGTCGTTTTGACGGGTTGCAGTGTGTAAGTTTTGTTTGGGCAGTAATTTTCTGACTAATTAGAATATTTTAGGAATTTTAGAGAAAAAATTAGAATTTTAGCATTGCTCCCTGGCTTGCGCTTTTTGGGCGGGGAGAGGCGTGCGAGAGGGCGGGGGGAGGGAGAGAGACACACACAAATTAGGCTCCGCCCCTTTCCCTCTAGCCTCGCCTCTCCCTGCTCTTCCACAGTGAGTTGCGCGCCACTTCTCGGGCTCTAGTGCGCCTCAGAGAAAAGATATCGACAAACGGTAAAAAGTATGATGATATTGGGACCACGAGGGATAGTTTGAACACACATTTGGCCCCATTATTTAAAATCGGATATCTGCGTTGTGACCCCTATCCAAACGTAAGAACAACACAAAACGTGCAAAATCCTGCCAAATTCAAACCCCACCTTCTCTCGCACCTCTAAGAAAGGCCCCGTTGCCCACCTGCCTTCCGCTCTATCATTACTACTCCGATACTCTCTCCAATGACAACGCTCCCTCATCCACTCTGACCGGCTAAGGAGGTAGAGAATTCTCAGAGGAATGCTCAACCTGGCAATTACCCGCAATGAAGATTGAGGGATCAAAGGAGGATTCTCTCTCTTCCTCTCTCGTTAGACTGGAAGAATGACTCAAGCGAAGGCAATCAGTCAGGGAAGGTCAGAAGACTCTTTTGGAGGAAGCCGCGCCCCCGGAACAAATACGGGAACTTGTTTGACCCGTTTATCGCAGAGTATTCCCTCCCTGTAATTCTTATTCCCCGCTCCCTCCACATTCAGAGCTGTTGTTGCCTGGGCAAAAATTTGAAAAGTTATGGTCAAGACTTCCGAAACGTTCGAAGAAATGGGAGAGATGGGCTCCAATTTAAGAAGTTCGCGCGTTTTTTGTTCTCGAATTAAACAGCTTTACGAGTATTCCCCAATATGAAGCTCAATAATAGCCAAACACTCGCTTCCTGTCCCCCAGTCCCTCTCCCCATCTCAACCTTCGCTCCCCCCTCTCCTCTCACTCCCGATCGTTATCTGCAGGCACGAGTGCGCGCGGCAAGTTAGCGCCCTCGTCTCTTCTCTCCTCAAATCACACACTCTCTCGTCTCTCTAACCCGCCAGTCATCATTGCGTTTTCCTCTCATCTCCCCGTATCTCCGAGCCGTTTTTTGCCCCGTTTCAGCCCGTTTTTTGTAGCTGTAGGAACGGCGCCTCTCTCCATTCAACGCACTCTTTAGCTCCGTGTAAGAACGGTGCTGCTGCAAAAAACAAGGTGAACAAAGCGAAAGTGAGAGGGGATTTTGATTGAAGGGCGATTAGGAAGTATAGAAGAAAGGAACTCCACCTTCATCAAGAACACAAAAAGTTCATGCGATCGGACAGGACAGAGAGTTTTATTGTGAGCGATAGGCTCTTTTATAGCAGGCCACCCAGACTGGATTAACGGCGAATTTCGAGTGGTCTCTAGTAGAGACTCTCTACCTTATTTTTCCGCCGATTGTCAGGAAAACAAATCAAAATTAATCAGAAGTCGATTTTCTTTCTACATTTTTTATCGACGGTGACATTTTCGAGCTTACTCGGTAGTGTTTCAGTGGAAGCATGGGAATGTGATTCGTGATAAGATGTTCAAATGTTTTGAGCAAACTTTGAACGAATTAAAAAATGGATATTTATCATCACTGTAGGAGCCCGTACTCGAAGGAGATCAGTGAACAATTGAGGAATGCTAAACTGTTTGAGATATGCAAGACGGAATTTGAGGTAGGAGAAACACATACGAAAATGAGATGAAAATACCCGAGGAATGGCGAGATCAAATAAATAAATTCAGTAATCGATAGAGGGAGATCGTGAGAGGGGAATACGGTAGTCTCACTTCTGACTGGAGGGTGCCTTGAGGATTTTGTTGAGGTGCGCGATGTATTCTTGAGCCATTCTCAGCGTGTCGAACTTTGATAAACGTCGGCCGGAGTCGTACTCGGGTAGGACGGTGCGCAGCTAGAACACGGTAGGTTACGGTAGGTCATGATTACGGTAGTTATTGATCGAACGGGCAAATAGGTGGATTGCGCGCCCGGTTGGCACAACTACACAGTGGTGAGTTAGGAAATGACAGATGGGGCTACCGTATCCTATCGGTGCAAATACTACCGTAATCATCAGTTATCGATCAACTACCGTACCTTATCGTAGGCGACGTTCAGGGTGGTCATTCGCTTTCGTTCCCGCTCATTGGCAGCGCATCTACGCATCCGAAGGACTTGCGGAGACGGCGTCTTGTACCTGAAGGAGGCAATCGATAAATGGAAGTTACGGCATCTGTTCATTGGCTTACTGTTGTAGTTAAGATAGAAAGAAACAATAAAGCAGATGACAAAGATCAAAGATCAAACTACTCACCTCCTCAAGCACGCCTTGCCCCGTCCTCTCTTCTCCGATTCGTCACCACTGCTGCTCTCACGCTTGATCTCGGATCTCGGCATCGAGGCACGATCGAATCTGGAAAGGACAATCGATAACTGGCGAATAATACAGCTTTCATGATTGCAGAAAAAAGCTGTAGAGCCGCTGCTAAAGCAGCTAAAGTTCGAGCACACAGGGCAAGAAATGTAATCATCAAGTATCGTAGTAGTCAGATCAGCTGTCGTTCAAAGATCAAATATAACTCACGCAGCCGCCGGATAGGCCGGGCTCTGCATCAGTGGCGTCGAGTATCCAGAAGGCATCATGACGTCATGGATGAAGGCGTGATGATTCGCGTCAGACGACGTCGTGTTGAAACCGGTATTACGCGTTGAGAACATGGCCGCATGATACTCCCACTCCATTACGATTACGGTAGGGGATACGGTAGGAAGGGGTACGGTAGGCGAGGGATTAGGGCAAGAGACAATGGGCGCAACTGGTGAGGCGGCGACTAGTGGAGGGGGTGGGGGCGGAGCTCCCCTCCCCCCTTCTTTCCCCTCCTAAGGAGGGCGGGGAATACGGTAGGGGGGGGGGTAATTGGCATGGCGAAGGAATGGGCGCGCGCAGTTAATTGAAAGAGTCAGCCAGTGATTGCCTAATCCACGCCCGGTCAGGAGAGTTCACAGGAAGAGCACTGGAATTGCTTGATTGTCGGTCGGCGGAGTTCTTTGATCTGGGAGAAGTGAGAAAACGCTTTGCATCGAAGCGTGAATAAATGGCCAATCAGAAGAAGTCTCTTTGATTATTTGTTGAGCACGAAGTTCAAGGATCCAGTGCATCCTATGCTCATTTCTCCTGAAACTTCCATTGTGAAACGTAACAGAACAAACATCGAATCTTGGACTCCCTGCCACTAGAATAGGCCTATCATTAGCCATCTCAGGCTTTTCTATCAATGGAGTGTTACTTCTGCCAGATGACAAGATGTTATCAATGATAATTCCGGAGAGGGGTGAGTAATTGACTGATTTTCCCTGAGGTCTGAAAAGTATCTTTTGTGCTGGATGGAACTCGTGCTATTGGCGTGACCACTCAACTTCGCCTAATACTATCTCGGTGAAAGATATCCGAGCATTCATTATGCTGGATCATAATAGAACTGTGAACGCGATCTCATCAGCTAATGTTAAGCCACCTTGTGGCCGTTCTATCAATGGAGTGTTACCTAAGCGCCGATGGCTATCTTTACCCATAATTGCGGTGGGCTTAATTAACTGAAACCATAATGGTGAAGCTGGCAGATCTTGCGCATTGTTGATTGGGTAATGGGACAGGTGATGGAATGGAGTCATGCCAGTCAGTCAGAGCGAGAGATCAGGGGAAAAGAAGAGAGTCAGACCATAGCTCAGGTGAAATAATGATGGATCATGCATGGAAGTGGCATGAGAGGAAGCACAGATGGAGATACCTGATTAGTGAATCATTTTTAGTCATCTTCGACTAGTTTTTGCTGCATATTTCAAGCAATGAGCAAATCCGTGGACTCCCCAGGTGTTATTACCGGCACAATACCTACCTATAGGTCCATAACTACCCGCAATCATGCTCAATCCGTTGCGGGTGGCATCAAAGACGGGCCTCTACAGTCGATCAATTAACTCCCTCTCGGATGGCCTTTTGACCGGGCGCGGATTGTGCAATCACTCCTTTGTTCTGTGCAGTGTTCGGCCCAGCTGCCTCACTCTATCAGATCGTCAGTAGTGATTAGAGCATGGGGATGCAATCTCGATTATCTCTGTGGCTCTCACTGATGATGCTTGCGATTTTCACTAACCCGTCAGCAACTTTGGCAATGGGTTATACGAATCTCACTCCTTACCCACAGCTGCTTGCAACGTTCATTTTCAGATCCGTTAGCTTTTACTTTGACGCTTCCTTTGTAAGCCAATGCGCCAAAATTTTCGAAACTCGCAAGCAATGAAGAACTAGAATGCACCCTCTCCATTGTTCGCCCATTATAATTCATGATCTGTCGCCATCCTCTCGGCCCCATAAACCATGCACTCGGGCCAGATATCGGAGACAAGGAACAGACAGATTGAGACCAGGGTCGACAAAAGAAGTGAATCCAGGGAAATCTGGAAAATGAAGCGGCCTTCGTCCATTGGAAACTTTGGCACAATAGCTTACAAGGATAAAAAGAAAAAAAACGTAAAAGATAACTGATCTTCTATGAATGAATTCCCGTGTATGCGAACACAAATGTAATTACGGTATGCTGCTTGGGAAGCAGTTACCGTATTCTACCTTCGTCATAACTCACTGTCCCTCTTACAGTTGTCACAAAGCGAGTGTTGCTTGCCCCTCTCCCTCCTCATTCAGTTCACTCTAGATCGTAATCAGAAGGTTCGCAACTCGTAGAGTAGTGGGGTTTACCTAACGAGTGAAATGGATGGTAACATTGCATCTTAGTGCTTCTAGGTGAGTTCAAATTCTTAGTGCAGAAGAAGTCACAAAAGTGCATGAAACTAAATGCGACACTAAGATCACTCCACTAATGGAGCATTCGAAATTCCCATAGCAGCGATCACTAGCTTCCACTAGGTCAGAGATAAAATCATTTTTTAGTTGGAAGATATGTTTATAGATGAAAAGTGAAACATCTAAAAATTTTAAATTCGCTTACATCTAGTAAATTCAAACGGTAAACTTGTTAGCTGTCCCTCCCCCTGCCCTCCTCCCTCTTGATGGCACCTTCACCCATATGGTGGCAGATACATGAGAGTGCGTGAAGGACACTGGGCCACTGTCTTAGACTTAGACATTCTATCTGACTGGTTAGAGAAGACGAGAGACAAGGGAAAGGAGAAGAGTCCAGACACGAGGATGAATAATGGAGAGAGTAATGCTGCTGATAGTTGTCATCATCATCGTCAAATAGTGGTAAATTGGTAATTAGCGCGCGAGAGAGAGGGAACGATGATTTAGAGGGATCGAATACGGTGTAGGAGCAGCGAAACCCGGACTATAAAGGTGTAAAGGTGTATCTACGTCAAGCGATTTTACGTAGTAAGACAACGCTAGGTGGGACCCACTGGTAAGGCCAGCTGTTAGACTACCGGACTATGAAGTTGTTCAAGTAAGGTGGAACTTCGTTCAAGATGCATAAGAATGCAAGAAAGGATGGGTTAGAAAAACAGGGAAAAAAGATGCTGAAGGGTAGCAGAAAAACGAGGAAATTCCAAGACGCGGAGATGACAAGGAATGAGCGGTACTCTAGGCGAGAAATGAAACGATGTGCTGGGACCTCTTCCTTCTATCGGACTGGTTCCTCCAATCGTTCCCAGTCTCTCCTTTGATCTTACTCGATTGTTGATTCAAACCCTACCCTTATCTTCCTATTCATCTATAGGATCCCCCCAGGATACTGCGAGAGATTATTTATCGCCTGGTCCCCTCTCACACCTCTCTTAGTTATCAGCGAAGACAATCGGTGTGAGGATACAAGGTCGAGTAGATTTGAACGATGGGAGGAGGCTAATTATGAACAATATCTAAAATTGTTAGATGGCAATCACGAGTGATCACTTCTGCGTGCGAAATTGATGAGGAAGCAATATCCAGTAAAAACGTTTCAAAGCACACTCATATCGAGTTATTAACTGGCTGAGTCAATATGTGTTGGAGCAGTGCTGGAAAAAATATTTTCATGAAACTGAATTCAGTGTTTTCATTCGAAACGGCGTCAATATTGACATATTCAAAGACAGCAGCTTTTTTCACTCACTTTTTCCCAGTGGATGAAAAAACAGTGGATACGCCCACATCAATACGTTGCAAGCTGAAAAAAGGATTTATCGAATGTAATGTATAATGTAATTCAAGGCTGTCCAGTGAATCCATTCTCACAGCAGAGTGTCTTGATACCCGAGATCGTGCAATCGCTGAAATTAGGTGTCTATTCATTTTACATGCTATCGGACACTTTCTCATAGCGGTGTGAAATGAGATATTAATACTCACTATGTGCCCCAATCGGTGAGAACACCTTCCGGCTTGATTTTCTTTCTAGTCACCATGAATGTTCCGGCAGGACAATCGTATTTACTGCAGATCGGCCCGTGTCCAAGCCACTCACATGACTGAAGAACAAAGATCAAAGATCAAATAGAGTATATATCAATTATTGGTCCAAGAACCAGTCAACGCCCTCTGTATTGGAGCTCGAGAAATGATACCGACATCTCTTCGTTTTGCACACTCTCTAGCCCGCTCGGTCGGCGAGAGAGTGTGTGAAATGAAGAGACGGCGGTATCATTTTTCGAGCTCTGTATTCAATTATGACAATTTTCGAATTGAGGATCACAGATCAAGGGTACGCTATGAAAATAACAAACAGGCCCAGCATGAATTGAAACGGTAACGAAGAGGGCCAAGAGGATGACGACTGGAAGATCTGACGATAATATGTGTTTTTTTTTTAGATATTTATAAAAAAGGAATGAATGAATCATACCTTTCATACCGGAAGATCGATTTCCCTGAGAATGTTATGGAAAAAAGCATTTTATGTATGAACACATTTTCCCAAACGCGTGTTGATTGCAATTCCACAACGAATAACAGAGTATGAGCCGACCGGGAAAGGACAGCCGGAGAAAAATCAAGTAATCAGAAATAAATTTAAAAAATATTCCCGCATCAAAAAGAAACTACAATCTTTTCATGAAAACTGCCTTCATGCATTGTCAGTCTTTATAAATCATTTGTGCCATCGTTTCAATCGGCATGGCTATCATTTCGTCATCACTACGAGAGATCATTCCGAATGGAGAGTGTAATTCTCCCAACATCCCTCTCCATGATCTCTCCCTGGACAGTCGAGAACAGTGAATGAAGAGGGGAGGGCTTAGTCGGATTACCGTGAAAGGAGAGAATGATCTGACTCTCCTCCTTTCCCACGCTATCTCGTATCTCTAATATCCTAGACAGTACTTTGAATGGAGAGACGAGACCATTGCTAAAAGTATGATCTGACTCTCCATCTTTCCCATGGTCTCTCGCTCTGTCTCACCGGGAGATATTATTCCGTATGGAGATCATGCAAGAGAAGAGGAAGAGAGGGGAAATTGACCAAGTACCTCTCGAGAGTAGTGGAATCGCATAGAGGAATCTTCCCATCTCACGAATGGACTGAACCAGGTACGATTTTCTCGGAACTTCTTTCCTTATGGGATTATTAGTGTATCATTCTCATTGAAATTCAATAAAATGTTCTATTTTCCTCTCTTCTGTTCAATGTATCTAGCGTTCCTCAACTATCCTTTCGTTACTTTACCCACAAATTGTATTGCTTTTCAAGAATTATTCTCCGGGAATGATGTCTTGAAAGGAAGAATTTCACGGCATCATCAGAGTTCCTTTCAGATATCAAATGGCTCATCTCTTCGCTGAGACTGAATCGGGCAAACCCCAGCACTGGGGATGCCTCATTGCTGTGATTATTATCGTGAGTTCCGTCTTAGGTTACTTATGAATGACACCTATATTGGGGGGGGGGGGAAACAACAGTCTGATGAAAATTCTGATTTGAAAGGAATTGGTTCTGTTCAGTCATTGTTCGGGCTTGAATATTTTTTTAAAAGAAATTAATAAAACACAGATCACATTGCTCAACGTTGGCATTATCGTCGTCGTTCGCGTCATTCTCGAGAGCAGAGACGAAATCAACGAATTGATCATCAAAGGTGCTTTTACTATTTTATATTTCGCTCATTTTTTGTAAATTTAAATATGTTTCATCGTTCTCTCAAGCGATTGTACGCTCAGTGAATGTGATATGTCGTGCAATCCCTGCCACAAATTATTCATTATCAAGCCAAATGAATACAAAGTTCCCAATTCAGACGATTACACTCGTAATCTTCTCATTTCCTTCCTCGGGGTCTTCACTCTCTCCTTCTTCTTCGGTTGTTGGTGCTGCTTCTGCTGTGGAGGATACATGTGCCAGTAAGTCTGGAGATTAGCTTAGGGTCAAGTTAGGGTCAACTTTAGGTATCACATGAACATTCACCTTCGGGATTAGTTCATAACGAAGTATGAATGCCGAACAGATTTTGGTTCAGAGGGACACGAGTATTCTTACTGGCACTACTATCTGAGTTATCTGAGCACATGATAATAACTAATTATCTTCAGTCTACTCTTCATCGCTCCTCTCGCAGTAATGAACGGAGTCTCGAATCTCTCATCTCGATTCATCTCCTCACACAATATTCCCGTCCAGCGATTGCATAATGAAACGGATGGTTAGTACCTTGATTCTGTCGCTGATCAATCACTGGGAGGGAATACTCTCCGAGAAAAGACTGGGCCTAAAAATCGAAGAAGTGCCTCCTCGATAGAAAGCGAAATTTCGCAGACACAACTGGCCTTACCAGTGGGTCCCACTCAGCGTTGTCTTACGACTGCAAAATTGCTTGACGTGGATACACACTTACCTTAACCTTTATTGCAGACATCGACCTCGCCGATCTCACGCATCAACTTCATTCGATGCCCATGCACCACTTCACCATGACGGACACACAACCGTTCGAGAGGACCATTGGTGGGTCAGATACCGAGAATCCGATAAGGATTTCTATTATGAATAAATGCTGCGTGGTGATTCTCGGTATAGTGAAGACTACTGTGTTAACATTTCAGTTGAACATGCGATAGCGCGAGAGGAGGGAAAGCGTTGATAATAGTGGCTTTATCATCGATGAGACGGCTCAGAAAAGAAGCGTCGAATCTGTTACAATTGTCTAGCTACTTGTAAATCACAGCATTCTGACCCCCATTGTTCTCTCCAGAAAAGGGTGAACAAGGGGATTAACTTTTGAATTTTCCCGCCACACCGTAATCGGACTGCAAAAATTCAAAATGAGCGGGGAGAGCGGCCGCTTCCTCCGCCCAGGCCTTGTAGTTCGATTCATGCAAAGTGCGCAAGTACATATGTAAAGATCTCCCCCTTCTCTGTCGGAGAAGAACGCTGTGAAATGTCTGTCGGGGGTTATAGTTTCCGTATTGACTAAAATAGAAAACGATATATGTAGGGGCCACAACGCACATAGCCGATTTTACACGACGGGGTCAAAAGTATATTCAAACTATCCCTCATGGACCCAATAACATCATGTTTTTTACCGTTTGTCGATATCGTGTCTCTGAGCTGCGCTAGAGCCCGAGAAGTACGCGCGCATTGCACTGGGGAAGAGGAGGGAAAGGCGAGACGAGAGAGAAAGGGGCGGAGCCTAATTTGCGTGTGTCTCTCTCCCTCCCCCCGCCCTCTCGCTCGCCTCTCCCCGCGCTCAAGCCCAAGCTTTTGAAGCATGATAAAAATTTAATTTTTTCTCTAAAATTCCTAAAATATTCGTATTAGTCAGATAAATACTGCCCAAACAAAACTTTCCCACTGGAAGGCCTCAAAACGGCCTTTCCTTTCTTTTATATGCAAATTTGATCTACTTAGCGATGATATGCTAATTTTGGGCAGTGCTCAATCGATTGAGGTCGGCAGTAGCTATCCAACGCACTTTAGAATGAGCGATTTGGTTTAGAATGCAGCTTGGGCTTTTGTTTCTCGCTTTTTCGCGAGATCGTGTCTCACAAAAGTGGGCGGAGCTTGTGGCCCCTAGATATATGTTCAGGGTCAGAACGGATCATCGAATCAGAGGCGAATCCCGAAGACGATACGCGTCGATATCCGAACCAATGGTGAGATGAAAGATGAAAGATCAACTTGTTCTTCCTTCGTTTTTACGTACAGTTAGAATACGGGAAGCAAGAGGTAGAGTAAAGATCAAAGATCAAAGTAAATTTCAGGAGAGGCCGGGCACGAGCTTACTCGATCGACGTTGGACTTGCCTGAATAGAATAAAAACTTTTTAAAAACGTTTTTGTTACTCGAATCCCGCGGAATACACTTGCATATATTGATATATTGATATATATGCATATATTGATATATCAAATTGTATTACAGTCGATACAATATTTCAATTTTTGTTCATTATTTTCCACAGGAAAACGATAATAAGTTAGAAAGACAGACAGGGGTACAGGAAACGTGTAACAATCGACTGGCTCGCCTTCGCGCACGCGTCGCGACCGCGTCGCGCGACTACCGTAATCACAAATATCAGTTATCGATCGAGGTACCGGAAGTAGTGCACGATAAATACTGACAATACAGTACAATAATAATAATAATTAAGCAATGCTATGTACAGTGAAAGCTCGGCGATTAAAGATCATAAATGGGGGATAACAACAATTGGGAGGAAATAGGAGAGGTCTAGGGTCGATAATTCTATCGCTAAGTGGGTTTATTTTCCGAGGAATTGAGCGAGAAGTCCGGCTGATGAGGGCGATTCGGCCTCGGTGGGGGCTGAGGGTCGGGCGCCACTTCTGAAATTGCATCAATGCCGTTTTCTGATCAAGGGTTAGATTCATTTTGATTGTACACAACTGACCGTAGCCTTGATTGGTGCACCGGATATCTACGAGACATATCGTCTTTGTGAAACCTCTATCGACTTAACTCGAGGGACAATCGACACCATAAAGCTAAGAAGAATCCATCCCTTGTCCCATTATCACTAAGTAGATACGAAGATCCCAATCCCCTCCCCACTGATGCTTCCGCCTGCAGGCCTATTGCCTTGATGTCAGGATAAATGTATTATCGCAATCATTAGACAAGGTCATTAGACGTATCCGTTATCATTCGTTGTCATGTCCTCCTCTCGCTCCACTCCTCACCTCATGAGCGCATTGAGTATGCCGTCGATATCACTCGCTCCCTGTGCCAGTCCGTACTTCTCACTTCGATCGAAAATGTACATCGGCCTTCGCGTTGTCGTCGTCGTCGGTCGCTCCATGCCTGAGAGGATATGGGTGTCCCCGGTTCGCTCCACCCCTCATTCAATAGCTATGTCCCTTTGCCGCTCCACCCCTCATTGATTAGCTATGCCCCAAAGTTGCTCCACCCTTCATTTATTGAATTTGTCCCCGGTTCGCTCCACCCCTCATTGATCAGTTATGTCCCCGGTTTGCTCCACCCCTCATTTGTTGGAATGTCCCCATTCCACTCCACCCCTCATACCGAGCAGCTCGAGGAAGTTGAGCTGCTGCGAGGGTTTGCTGTCGTAGGACGGGCCTGGAATTATTATAATATTATATTTCAGGTTCTTGAGAATATCATGAATGCTGTTGTTTGGATTTGAAGTTAGCCTCTCAGTGTTAGGTGAAGAATTCTCTAGTAAAATTGATCTTTGATTTTAATCACTCACTGAGCAGATCAGCGAATGAGGGAATGAGTCGAGCGGGTTGCTTGGGTGCAGGAGGAGGCGGCGGAGGAGGCAGTTGCTCCTGAATTTGTAGACTTGAATTTTAGAAAAATACGATAAAAATCAGAATTGATCAGTTTGCTATATCTAACGTTAAATGATTTTTTGCACTGGCTGGACCGTCAGAATCAAAGAACGATCGAACTTCAATTGAAATACCGAGAATGAAGCACATTTGTAAATGCATTCGCAACCCCATTGCATCTGAGTACACGTCAATGAACAACGGGGATAAATAATCCAGGGTTCAACGATCTGTGACTATATGTCATGTTGAGTAGCCCAACACGAGCAAAGATCAAAGATCACTCGCCTCCTCCTGGTATCCTCCCTTCGAGTACCCGAGGAACTGCTCGAATAGACTCCTCTGGGGACGGGGCCGAGGAGTGGGAGGAGGAGGAAGGTTCTCCTCGGAGACTGACGAACCTGAGAGGGGAGAAATTGACATGACAATGACAATGGAAAAGTGGACGCTCCTTTAAACTTTATTATATCTGATAACGCTAACCATCACTGATGAGATTTATGCAGAACTTTTTTTAAAAATATTTTTTGATAATAAAATCAACGACCAATGATGTCGACCATTGACCGAAAAATATTTCTAAAAGGAAATACAGAATGTGAAACACATTCGCACAAATTCTCTCTATTTCTTCATTATCGGACTATCTGGATTCGGATAAAATGAAGGTAAAGGTCATCCCGCTAATCAAACCACTTGCGTCCTGCGGGAGATCACTGCTAGGCCAGGGATCCCCCGTATTCGGATAATGTGATGAATCTCACCGAGGAATGTATTGAGCAGACTCTGGAAGCCGCTCTGGCCTCGCGGAGGAGGGGCTTGCGATCGAGAGGCCGTCTGGAATACATTTTAAAAATACTATGAATTCGATTTCTGCCTACCGTACCCCAACTGCAACCGTATCAACAGGAGCTGCTGAACTTTATGCATCGGCATTTTTTTATCAGATTTCAAGATAAATGAGGTGTATAAGTGCGCTAAGTACATCGAAATCTGCCTAATTATAGCTGTCGTTACATAAATCCTACCGTACCTGCAATCCACCGTACTCCGACAGGAGATTTTGCGCTGCTCGTGCGAACATTCCGTTGCTCGAACTGCCGCCTGCATTATTTATCTTTATTTTCTTTCAATTTTTGATTATTTTTAAATATTATAACACCAAAGAAATGCAAGCTAATCATGATAAAACTGACCTCCGTAACCTCCCGACGATCCCCCGGACGCGAAATCACTCAGAATTCCATTGCCACCGTAGTTCGAGTAGGAGGGCATGAAAGATGAGGAGGAAGAGGAGGAGGGCCCGGCAAAGTCTGAAGATAAAGGAATCGCTGATATTTCGCAATCGCTTAAAATCGCAATCGAATAATGTAAGTTTCACGAATGGAATGAGTGTTTTGGGATTCGAAATTCAAAAATAAATCTTCCCTTGAGAGCTTTACGAATATCAACGACAAACATGAGTACACAGCCGTGAGAATAATGAGATTCATCGTTAGCTCACCAGCGTACGGCGACAGTGCGGATGCAGCTGATGATGAGGAGGAGGAAGATGCGCCTTTGGAGTTACTGTAATAAAACAGTAATTTATTTTGAATTTAGGTCCCTTTTTTCATCATCAGTTTTTTTCACTAGAAGGTGATGGAACAGCATTATCATTTTGCATTCAGAACGGTCCTGGGTCAAAAATCGAAGATGTTCCCTTCGACGTACCCGATCACGCACATAAGACGCACATACGCAGAAGTTACCTGGATCTATGAAATCGTTCAACAGGCCCCAGACCTGCAGATTGAATAGAATATTGAATATTGAATATTGAATACCCGATCATCTGCCCTCCCAGCTTCATCATCTGCGTTGCGAAGCCATACACTGCAAGGTAAAGGTAAATGTGTATCCATGTCAGGCGATTTTGTCGTAAGACAACGCTAGGTGGGACCCACTGGTAAGGCCAGCTGTTACACTGCAAGGATTTTTCAATTAGTATGTATTTTATTAAACAAAATTGACCACTTAATTCCCGTCTCCCCTTCGCAATCCTATCCCTGTTCCTAGCGCCGTGTGCGTGGGAAATTGATAGGGCGCAACGGGGATTCTTTCCGGGAGTGTTATTCACTTTCCCCATTCCGCCCGCTCTCTCGCCGATCAGATCAGTGAAAGGACGTATGGAATAGGGAGATGGCGGTTGATTCTTCTCAGTTTCCGGACACGCGTCCCCTTCTAATGTGACAAATTCGCGTGAGCTCCGACTGGTCATTCCAACCGGTTTAGCAGTGTCATTTTAGACACTTTTTCACGCGCCTTTTGGGTTTACTTTCGCGCATAAAACCGTGTACATTAGCGATGATCGATCGATTACAGAGCCCAGTTGAAAGATGGGTCTCCTTCTGTGAAATCTTGACCAGGCGAAACAGAAATGAAATTATGGATGAAATGTTACCCATTTTTTTACTTTATTGAGCCTCGAAGCATATTTCTCGCAAGAAGCTTTTCATAACATCCCTAGTGCTCCTTGATCAATTGCCATAATGTTTTCTCGATCGTCATCAAAACACTTCAATAATTATAAACAACCATCACTAGTCCCCTCATGCTCTCTGCTCCTTGATCAATTGACATGCGCTCGTGTGGGATCAATAGGCGGCTTCGCACTTTTCCCGTTTTTCTCCACCCTCTAACCTCTTAGAGATCATGGATAATGGAGAGAGCCCCACTCTCAGACTCGTTCTCCCTCCTCAGGCCGTGTGTGTGTGTGTGTGTGTTCAGTGTACCTAATGTGCCAATGGGATAGATCTCAGGGGACGATAATTCGCTTGTTTGGCAGTGCGAACCGTGCAAAGCAATGCTGTCTCCGTCTCCTCAATCCTCGTGCTCTCTCGCCGTTTTTTCGCCTCCTAGACCATGAGGAGAGTTCTACGAGTAGACATTGAGATCCCATCGACCATAAATCGGCCGGTGGATCTAACTTCCAGAGAAAACATGAATGCACAAAGCAACAAAGCAACACAATAACCGTTCCACCGTGTCTACACTGACTATGTACGAAAAGGCGCTGTTAGGTGAAACGAATAATTTACTCTTTCCTTAAATTTTCGCCCCTAAAACATCCCCGAGACGAAAGCGCTCTTGAAAGCCGGAATTCGTACAAGAACGATGATCAAGGTTCTCTCAGGTAATGAAGTTAGTGCCGTAAGGGCGCCCCGAGGGGTTCGAAGGTCACGAAAAGATAAGTGACTCACACTCGGCGAATTTCTGCATATTGGCTGCCATGCCCGCACCGTCGCCCGCTGAGGAGACTCCTGAACGGAACGGTTACGGTAGAATAAAAGCTGAAGATGTATCCACGTCAAGCGATTTTATAGTCATAAGGTAACGCTTGGTGGGACCCTCTGGTAAGCCCAGCTGTTATTCGGAATACAAATACCCTTAGGTTCAGAGCTTTCTAGGGTAGGTTTTCTAGGGTACGGTAGGCAATCGATCGATAAATATGTCTCCGTGACAAAATCGATAACAAGCTGATCAGGCTACGTTATCACATTAGCTGTTGCTTCCTTGTGGATGCTTATCTAACGCGCTGCTAACAAAATAGCAGATAAGCTTTCGCAAAACTTCAAACTTGTAGAAACATCAGGACGAAGTGTCCGGCTCTTCGTTACGGTTTAGTGGATCAGATCAGAATTGCAAGGAAAGAAAATTCGGATTCTTCATACCATCATTTTTTTTTCATTCCGTTGAGTTTCAGCAAGAGAATATCTCGGCAACAACGATCCGCCAAATAATGGTCGTGCCTTTTTCTTTCTAAGCCAACTACTAGCAACGATTACTCGAGACGAAAAGTGACGCAGCCACGTAAAATAAGAAATTACCTAGGGCGGAAGCTCCTCCGGATTGTGCGCGAGCTACGGCAAGAAGGCAGGCTGAGACGAGCAACCTCATCTTGAATTAACTAATTAAAATGGTTAATTATCGTACATCGCTCCCATTACCGAACAAACGGCCTTTTCTACCTTTTCGGCCTTTTTTTCCTTTTCGCGAATTCGCGCTTAATATTCTTGTTTTATGTTTCATATTTTTTGTCCACCCCGATAAGTGGACGAATACAAAAATTGGCCGGTGAAATATTATTTTAAATGGGTGAAAAATTACAGCCGCCGTACAGAAAAAGAACAGAAAATTTGTGATGACGTGGAGATTACGGTAGAGCCGTATTTTCATTGAAAAAGGAGGCAACGGCTCTCATTTTTCACCTATTTAAAAAAATATTTCACCGGCCAATTTTTGTATTCGTCCACTTATCGGGGTGGACAAAAAATATGAAACATAAAACAAGAATATTAAGCGCGAATTCGCGAAAAGGAAAAAAAGGCCGAAAAGGTAGAAAAGGCCGTTTGTTCGGTAATGGGAGCGATGTACGATAATGACGGTCGTGATGCATAAAATGAAAGCGAACACGGTAAAAATGAACAACGACTTCTGAGCGTTAAACCATATGATACAGATGACTTCTGAGGCAAAACAGCTGCGAGAAAAAGGTGCCCAAATTTCACCCTAATCCCTATCGCGAGGCGTGCTGAAACCGAGCCAGTTTCTGCGCGCGGGTGGTTGGGCGCCTAAAGAGAGCCGATGGGGGGAATACAATGGAGTCAAAGGAAGAAGGGAGGAGAGGGGGAGGGAGCAGACTAAATGGACACCTCCGATACCTCAAATGAGACACCTCACTGAGATTCTCTCGCTCCTCATTCAATGACAAATTTAGAGCGACGTTGCGGGTGCAAAAACGTCGTAGTCAACTCGAGCGCGTCGAGAAGGGATTGGGTTTCAGAAGGGATGCTCTCGATGATCTCTAGCGAGAATTAGATGAGTGGACTTCGCAACAAAAAGGGGAAGACGGAAAAATTAAAGAAATGGTAGAAAAGGGACACAGTCAAGATAGGATCATGCGGAAGGAATGCTATTTGTATTTGCGGATCCCCGATGAATGTTTGAAGCCACGATGAACCAGTAGGAATCCGAGATGATCAATCAAACTTCGAGTAAAAAGAGAGAATACATCAAAGCTCGAGAGCCTCTCATACTGAATGCAGCTGTTTGGGAGGAGGGAACAATGGGAGGAAAGATAGAGAGTAGGTCAAGGAAGAAGATGAAGCTCTAAGGATAATGAGAGGTCATGAGGTGAAAGGAGGTAACGAGTTCAGAGCTTGTGGAATAGAGGAGGGATTCGAGGTCATTTAGTTGTTACTTTCTCTCCCACTTTCTTCTCGATTAAACCATGTGATGTGCAGTTCACAGCTGTTTCATGTGACAGTTTCCTTTCAGGAACTTATCCTGACTGTGAGCACAACGAATCCTGGCAAGGATTTGTGTATTCCTAAGATTCAGTATGCAAAAATATAAATAGTGAATGGTGATCTGACATAAAGTGTGAAATGTATCAATTATTGCATGTGGAATGCATCCAATATGGAATCCGACCTGGTTTCGCTCACTTTTTCTCCTGCTGCAGCACAAAAAAGGGTGGCAGCTAACCAGGGAAGAACAAAGGAGGAAGGATGAATGAAAGAGTGAACTGGATAGGCCGAGCGCCTTTATTGGCTCCCTCCTCATCCTGGGCATTTACCTCAACTCTCTTATTTTCCCCCGCTCTTTTCCTTTTCTGACCAGCAAGATGTCGTCTGACTCTCTTCATATAGCACACTCTCTCGCGCTTTCTGGTCCGTGAGAGAGAAGAGAACGAGCGAAAGTGAGAAATACCTGCCATCCTCATTCTTCCCGGAACAAATACATTTCGACGCGGCAATAATACCAACGGATATAGTGGACAAGTGATAAACGTAAGATGCAGTAGGCAATACATTACTAATACGGGTTGAAAATAACACATGGAATCGTAATAAAATTCGAAATAAATGAACACGACAAAGTGGGTGAAAGGTAGTTGTATCCACGTCAAGGGATTTTACAGTCATAAGACATAGCTAGGCGGGACCACAGGTAAGGCCAGCTACTTATTGAGTGGGTGAAATGGAGAGATGCGGTATTCCCTTCGGGCAATGTGTGGATTAGCAATTGAGATCGCTACTGGGCAAGCAGCGATTAGGGTGGATTAGAGGATGGCAACTAAGAGATGAGCTAAGAGAAGGGAAGGGAGTAGACCCAATGGCGCTGCCGATTGAAAGCATTGGCAATTCTGCACGTACAATGGGGGGCATAAACAGTGTTTCACTGGACCAATGTACCCTGAATTCCTGGCTAAAATATCGAAAAGCAAACAAACATTCTTGGTATTTCTACTGAAATTTGGAGAAAAATTGAGATATGACGCTAGATGGAAATGGCCATCATTCCCGCCTAAAGTAACAGATCAGGGATCTCTTTGCGGATCCCGTGCAAACGGGAATGGAGACTAGAGAGTGTGAGAATGAAGGGAGGAAAAGTGCCTGACTCTCTTCATTTCAAACACTCTCTCGCTTTCTCTAACCGCCACGAGAACAGACTCTGCTAGAGCCAAAAAGAGAAGGGAATCAGAGATTGGAGGGGGAGAAATGAGATCCACGCCTCCTCCTCTGGAGGAGCAATGTTCACGTCCCTCTTACGGTCTATCTTTCAAAAGGTGACATCGAATATAGCCAAAAAGTGGCTTAAGAATTTGATTGAAAGAGGGATGAATGAGGAGGTATTATAAAAGGGATTCAATCGCAATATCGGGTAGATCAGTGTTCTTGTACGCTATTCTCACGCTTTATTGGGGCTAAAGAACTAAGAGAAACACTCCAAATCCACTGCAGCTGATACAAGGAATGGATAATGAAAGCAAAAGTTAAGGCTTAAATTTGAAAATTGTGAAAGAAGCTATTCCAAAGCGAAGAAGCGGATACTAAAACCGAGCTTGAAAGTTCGGCGGGCTTTCAGTGCAAAATACCGGTCGGAAACCAGCCCCCTCCACAGGAACTTACCCCCGATTAATAATAATGCGATCGACTGAATGGACAGTGGGAGGATGGGTCAGTGAGGTCCATTTTGTGAGCGGTTTCTTCATCTTTTAGCTTTTTGTCTGATGTTGCAAATTTACGCGACGGACCTGAATTTTTATAGCATTTTTCACGACACTTTGACAATTTCCTCCAAAGAAAAGAACAGTTCAATAATATTTATCAGCAAACAAACAGTATAATCTCGGTCAAATTTACAAACAAAATCACGTTATCACGAGGACGGAAAACTAGTGGAATTTCGAAGATGCGATCGAAACTCGGGAGTGAATTATGAGTACTAGACCGAATAAGAACATTCGGATAAGAACCTACTGGATGAAAACTATTAAAACAATTTCTGACCATTGTAGCATTTTGTCAGCAGGTTCTCGATCCAAAATGCGAAAGAAAACGATAATTTTTGTTTCTCATCGAGTAGTTTCTCATCCGAATGCTGCTCTCTCTCATCCGACCTAGTGCCGAATTATGAGATGATAAAGTGCGAAGTAAAAAGACATTGTGAGTCCTCCGGTGTGTGGTGCAACCCGTAATTCGTGAATGCAATAATATGGACGGTAAGTGATACAAATTAAGTATTCAGGTGATTAAGCGTCGAATGAGCTACCACTGTCAAAATGGCAACAAAGATAGAAAGAGAAAGCGATTGGTGGGCAACTAGAATGCTAGGCGGAGCAACGAAAACTAAAGAGCAAGGCACTTAGGAAATCGATAAATATGGAATGGCTGGCGGGAAATGCAAATATTCAAAAACTACAGTAATCCTTTCAAATCAGTCGTTCCTCAGGCGGCAACTTCAGCATCGTTCCCATCTGAAAAAGTCAGTGTTCGATAGTCGGTGATTACGGTAACCGTACCGGGTATCGACCCATGTCTTCCTGTTGGGACGGAGAGTAGTGACCCTGCAGTGCGCCTTTGCCTGCGAAGAGTTATGAAGGTTAGCGAGCGGAATTTGATTATGATCGGAACGGGAAAATGATAGATACCTTTGAGGACGAAAATGAGCAGAGCGCAGCCAAGGATGGCGAGCACTATCATCACGGCGATCACTGGTCCGACCACGTAGGCGAGGGATAACCGGGACTCTTCGATCTGAAATAAAGTCAGTCTGTGATGGTTCTACCGTAATCGTAATTTTAAATCACTTCTCGATCACTAACCTTGGTGGCGCAGGTGGGTCCGGAGTACGGTGGATGGCAACTGCACTCCGAGTCGACCCATTCCCGCCCACCGTCCGACTTCACTTGAGGACGGGCGCAATCACCGTGAACGCACCTGAGAGTACCGTGGGGTTACGGTAGTTCCGTGGAACACATAGATGATTACACGAAATTTTTCTCAAACACTATGCTTGGCTCGTGGATAACTAACAATTTGCGCGCACAAAACCAAATGTGTTTCAACGACATCTCTTATTTATCAGAGCATTGACGGTCCAATATTCCCTTGATTTGACGGCATACTAAAAATAATCCCATTGACGATCGTGAGATCGAATTACAACTTTTTGAAGAACGAATAAAATAATGCAGAAATTGCCTACAGTATGATCTGTCATACCATGTGCATGTAATACGGTTGTCGAAATATAATTGGAAAATGGAAGAGCTCGAGAAATGATACCCCCGTCTCTTCATTTCACACACTCTCTCGTCGACCGAGCGGGCGAGAGACTGTGCAAAATGAAGAGACGGGGGTATCATTTCTCGAGCTCTAGAATATAGGTACGAAACGACTCACATGTGCAGTGTGCGGTTCGCTGCGTCGGGCACGCACGGATTGCGCAGCGTGCAGCGGCGGCCGAGGTATCCTACAGTGGTGTGCCCCGATTAGGAATCGTCGCCTGTCGAAAAATCGACGCGACAGCCGCAATTAGTAAACGTCGCCCACTCACCCATGGTGCAGGTGCACTGGTACGAGCCGGGCGTGTTCGTGCACACACCGTTCACACACGCCGAGGGTACGGTAGCACACTCGTCCACGTCGTCCTCACACGTGCGACCACTGAAGAATAGATTTCGATAAATGATACCGCCGTCTCTTCATTTTATGCACTCTCTCGACGGCTCGGTCGACGAGAGAGTGTGGAAAATGAAGAGACGGTGGTTTAATTTCTCGATCTCTAGTGAAGAAGGAGGAGGAATGACGAAATCGAAGAATGAGCTGATTGGTTTTGAAAAGCACCAGGAGAGAATTATTTTCTAAAGAATCTAAGAAAGGCTTATTGCTTGCGTTATCTTCAAAGAGTGTATCTAGACGCTATGAAATTCACCTTGAACGGTGACGGTTTTGGTGAAAAGAAAAGGGAAAAAATATCGTACATATTTTGGCATGGTCCTCACAGGATATGATGAAGATAGAATTACTTGTACTTGGGATGGTCAGTATTCCAGTCATGAAGCCCTATCTCTCACCCATAATTCTCCGTGCATTGGCACTCGTAATCGGCCACTCGATCGATACACTTTCCTCCATTTTTGCACGGCGAAGAGAGGCACTCGTCAATGTCATGGTCGCACAGGGAACCTGGGGAGATCGAAGATCAGATAGTGAAGATCAGCAAAATTATTTACTTGAGAAGCCGAGAGACGATCTGATTGTACGCTTTCTCTTCAAAGAATGTATCTAAGCGCTTCGAAACTCACTTTGTCACAATAAATCGCAAAAGTCACTACTCGGGTAGTCATTTTGCTCTAAGATGATCTTACTGTTTGTTAAACAGATCCCTACTAAATGATGTTTCCTCCTGTTGAACAATTCTCAGAGTAATATCCGATGGACAGATCAATCCGTTACGGTACAAAAGACATCGATCGACTCACCATCGAATCCGGGGGCGCATTGGCAGGTGAATTGGCCACGGGACGAGGAGCAGGTCGCTCCGTTGGCACACGGGCCCGTCTCGCACATGTCGATTTCCACCTGGATAGTGTACAGTACTCTTTATACCGTATGCCTTGCCTATCGATAACTGACTGTATTTTGTGGAATCGTGTCAGAAAAGTGAAGTAAAGTGACGTAAAAAAGTATGAAGTGAAGTACGTAAAGTAGCTTGTGGCCCCGATGTGATCTTTGATCTCTCACCTCGCACCGGTCTCCCCGGTATCCTTCCTCGCACTGGCACACGTGTTCCGTGGGTGTTTTCTGTCTGCATGATCCATGGACGCACGGGGAAGAGAGACACGAACCGGCAACCTCGCATTGATCACCTGAAGGGTTCATTGTCCATTTGCTCATTATTTGATAAAACAATTCTGATTGTGTTCATTTTCAGTCACTTTTCTTTTGAATTTTCTTTTGCAAACTCAGAAACTAAATGCCGCATCCTTCCTTTCTCTTGCGAGCTTTCCATGCATTCAGTATTGGTTTCACAGTCCGTGTCTGTAGATACCTATCTACATCACGACCGTTCATCACTGAACTCACCCAGATAACAAACCTTGTCTCCAACTACATTTGTAGATACTACAGTTTGTGTTTTTCATGAGCATTAATCACTCACCCAGATAGTACTCCTTGCACTTGCACATGGTCTCCCCACTCGACTCCTCCGCACACTCGCCATCGTTCTGACAGGGAACAAGGGAACAACCTCCCACTCGGAGAGAGCACGACCTGTGAATTGATCTTTGATCTCTAATCGTTGGGAATTGTGATCTTTGATCTCTAATCGTTGGGAAGGGGTGATCTTTGATCTCTCTAGTCGTTGGTGAAAATCGAGTATTTAGTAATGCATGGTATCTAGAGATTGATCTTTGATCTCTGATCGTTGCTCTATGAACTCTAAGTAACTCTGAGGTATCAGGGGTATCTTGACAAACTAGAACAGAGTCTCAAAGTCCTGGGCAGATTGATGCACCTATTTTTGACCGAAAGTCCAACCCAAAGAGAAGGTAATTCGAAGATAAGTGGCAACTGACGGTCCAGCCCACGGTGCGATGCAATGACACAATGTCCCATTCAGCACTGGTTGACAGTCTCCGTGGGAGGAACAGGAAGAGGAAGAACAGGAGGAGAGAAGGGAATCACAGTGGGATCCCGTGTAGCCTGGAATTGAATTACAGTGTAGAGAAATCCACGTTGACACATTGCACATAATGTTGGTCTCTATACTTTCGATTGCATGATATTCTTTGTTATTATTTTGCGCGCCGAATGCAAGTGATATGACCAGAGTGAAACTCTCAACTCAACCGAATATCTCAAGGAATTATTTTGTAAACCCAATGAAAAATAAAATAGATAACAAATTCTCACCTGGCAAGCAGTTGCACTTGTACCCGCCCACAGCATCAACCGCAGTCGTGCACACTCCGTGACTTCCACATGGGGAGAGGGAAGGGGTCGAGTGGCAGGGTGAGGGTGGGATCTGATATGAATCGAGTAAGATCACATAGTGACCCACACATCCATCAAACCCACGCTATCATCCAAAAGCTAAATCAACCTGCAGACAACTCTGCGCTGTAACTTCGCAATCATTTCCTACTGGCATGCGTACTCTTCAAGAAACCATGCTCTCTCATTCACTTTTCTTCATCTACCGTATCCTTACAGTAATCGTCTACACTACAGTTCCCAATGAGTATACTCCTCACCTCGCATCTCTCGCCTGTCCATCCCTCCTGACACTCGCACGAGTATCCCTCACTGCCGCTAACGCATCGACCAGCACAGTTGTCCGGTGAGCAAAGAGAGGAACCCTGAAGGAAGTGGCTTATTATTAGTATCATTTATGAATTATCTTTTATCTGCATACATGAAGTCTTAATAAAAATAGATAAATCGATACACACAACTTTTTCGAAAAAAAAATAATTATAAACTCCTGACTGTACCTCGAGTGCGCAGGTGGCTCCATGATGACCCGGCAGGCAGAGACAGTTCCACGCTGCGGGCGATGAGTTACTGCGACTGAAGAGATCAAAGATCAGGTTGAAATAGTTGCTCATCTGTGATAGATAGATATCTGTGATTCATTAACAGTCTGAAGACTGGAAGAAGCATATTCGAGATTCGAATTCTTCACTCCTCATTTCATCCATCTTTGTCGTTTGATACAATCCATTCACATTGTGCAGGGCGTGGCTTGTTTCTAAGAACAGCCAAAGATCAAAGATCATGGCTCACCGACACACTCCATCATTGCGGCACTTGTCGTGGCTGTCGCACGGGTCGTCGATGATCTCACAGGATGCACCACTGTAGCCGGAAGGGCACGAGCATCTGGAATCGAGGAGATCACTTGGTTATTCACGTCTACCATGATTAGAACCAAGGAGCATTTGTGAACCCAAAATCACCTTCGGACAACAATCAAATCATATATCTTTTATATGAAAGAGTAGGCCGAGGATGTTTGCGTTTCTTCTTCTCATTCACGTTATACCATCTTTTATGAAGTGACTGTTCAGTATACTTTCAATCGTAACGATGGTTGATTTCTATAATAAACTAGTCGTTTATTATAGAAATCAACCATCGCTCTCCTCATTCTCTCCTCTCTAGAAGAAGGCATTTACCTAGTAAACGACTAGTTGTTTCGTTACGATTGAAAGTCTACTGCTCAGTCTAGAAATCACTCACTGCGCCTCTCCTATCCTGTCCACACAATGTCCCATTCCACAGTGCATCTTCGCGCACTCATTCAGCTCCCGCTCACAGTATTCGCCCGTGAAGCCGGCCGGACAGTGGCAAACGCGTCTACAAAGATCAAAGATCAAGAGGGGCGGAGTCGGGCGTGACTTAGAAAGGGGACGTGGCTTACTTGTTCCACACATCCTCGCATCTTCCCCCATTCATGCACTGATCGGTTCGGCCGCACTGAGGAACCGCCCGGCAGCCGGAGGAGTCGATCTGAAATAACAAAGATAAATAATAGCGTTGTAAAAATGCGAAACTAACCAAATGCAGATTCTCAAAATACCGCTACCTATCAGCATCATCTAAACTAAAAAATCGAGCAAGTATGTACCAAAAAATTTTTTTAAAGAATTTTTTGTACACAATTGGTTGCAATCTTGATTTTCAACCTAATTTGTGGTTATTACTTTTTTCGATTTTTCGAATTTTTTTTCGAAAAACTTTTTCGAAAATTTCCGAAAAATCGAAAAAAACGAAAAATGCACAGCCCTGGTGCTACATCAAAACAGGTCTCAGCAATCAGATCTTTCTAAGTTTAAGTTGTGATTGTAGAATGTGAGACTGTCATAGAGGATGAGAATGAAGTCATTGTGGGCCGGGGCTTAGGACGTGGGGAGTCTTTCTAAAGTATTCTCACCCGATGCCTCCTCACTGCAGTCCATCCGCTGGTCTGTGACTCATTGGGCAGGAAGGAAAGCGGAGTAGACGATTCGATTGAAATGCCTACAAAGGTTATTCAAACTTTGTTATACCGACTATTCTCTTCATTTTGTTACATCAAACATATCGAAGTGCAGAAATGGAATGAGTTTCACCGGTTCATCAAATTCTGTATTATTTCTTGCGCAGTAATTAAAAGAGGGTTTATTCCATAAATAAACTAAAAAATAAAAATATATTTACCTCTGATGCATCCCCAGAATGAGTCCATAGACGTCGTTGCTCCCACTCGAATGGCCGATGCTGAAGGGTGAGAGAGCGAGGAGGCACGAGGGATTCCTGTGAATTGGTTGATCATCCGGGCATTGGTAGATCATTTATTGAATGTGATTGTGTTTTCGAACATTTTTGAACACTATAATGACGATACATGTAATGATAACAAGTTTTTTGGGCACTTTCGCATTGTATTCTCGTTGTCGTTTGCCAAAAAAGGGAAACCTTACCATAAATCTGTCCATCGATCCTCACAACATTCTTGTGCACGCTAACATTCCTCCACTGTCCCGTACTCAATCGCTGTTTCAGTTGAAATGGAGCCCCTCCTCCCAATTGCAGACGACCGTCAACGAGGGAGATTGAGAAATCCTCCTGCACATTTTAATTATTATACTATCTAAAGAGAAGACATGAAAAGTAGTCATAGAATGAGTAGATATGTGTGTTTGCTAACTCACAATGGTGAGTATGTGTCCGCTCTCCGAGTTTGTCCGAATGGCGAAATCGATCTTCTCCACGGGAATGGCCGAGGAAAGGGCGAAATCAGCGAAGGACGACTCAACGAAATGAGCGGGGCCCGAACCTGTGAGAATAGAATGGTGAAGTTTTCCGGACAGGCCTAACGACTGACGCCCTGCATATCAGTGAATGATATTTCACAGCTATTCGCCTAAGTGGCCTTCGATTGATAACAACCAATTCTCTTTTTGGTCGTCCCTGTGCGCAGGAAGTCAAACAAAGAAGGCGGAGCTTGGACAGATCAAAGATCAAAGATCAACCAGACTCACAACTGTATCCATCAGCATGACTGTAGCAGAGGGCGCCCGTCGGACAGGCGTGATCGATGCAGTGATCCTCCTGAGGATGAGATGATTATTACTCATTGTTTGTTGAGATATGACTATGAGTGTGGCTAGTTGTTACACTGAATGGCTGAAATGGTTAATAATTGATTTATTCAGGCGCAAATGGCTAGAATTGGCTTTCATCAACATTATCAGATTACGACGGCTTGTTGAAACTTATCCGAAAAAAATTCCACACTTCCACTTTTTTCGTGATCGGTGATGTGGCCTTGTTACGGCAATCTTTATTTTCTGTTCTGAGCTTTTATTGGTTAGAACAAGAAGAGTGACAAACGAGATCGGTATTCACCTTCACGCACAGTATTAAAGGGCCTTTGAAACTATTTTCACCGAGCCAATTTTTAGATTGTTGGATGTCCACAAATTGAGAATTCGAAGACCGTACCTGCTCGCACTTTCTCCCCGTGAATCCTCGCTCACACGCGCACGAGTAGTCATTGAAGAGAAGGGAGCAGGTGCCGTGACCACAAGGGGATGAGGAACAGAGATCGTCCGAGATCAGGCCTGATGATGGAATCAATGCACTTAACTACTTCAGAGACCGAAGACAGGATTTATGAAGAAAGCCTCTCTTCAATCCGCGTGCTTGTCATGTGTCAGGGGTATGGATTGAAGGGTGTAACCTTGACACGCTGTAGCCCACCTTCTTCTATTCCACTCGAGTGCAGCAGACTGCCGAGTGCCTTCACTTCGATCGACGTCGAATGGAGAACGGCAGAGAGATCGTTCACGCGTATGTCTTGCAGGGAACCTGCAAGCAATTTTTTTTCCTCAAGTTCATGATTGATCTTTGATCTCGGGTTTGTTGGGGGGTCTGAGAGAGTGACTTTGGTAGGCCGAGGAGAGTCAAGAACGGCGATGAACGATAAGAATCTTTGAGGCTCACCCTTGAAGTGTTTCTCCGTAGTGAATGCTCCATGGGCAGATCCATTGGCTGTTCCGATAAGTAGAGAATCAGTGAAAAGCGGATAGTCGAAGCGGGATTCCAACTGGGCCTCCCCCGAGGAACGCCGTCGATCGATATCTGATAAGGTACGGAAGAGTGGGAGTACGGTAACGAACGATAAGGTCGTCGACCAAGACTTGGATACAATAAAATACATAGTTGTAAGGTTACGATATGGCTCTATCGCTTACTGAGTGGTCTCAAAAGAAGTAAGTCGGAGTATTGAATAGTGCTCCTCAGACAGAAAATTTATGAATTCCCAATCGATACCTCAGCTACAGTACCCTACCGTACCTTCAGCGTGCTCTTCTCCCTGCTCAACACGACGAGATGCTCCTCGTTATCGTCCACTCTCGTCTCGGAATCCACGTCGATTATCGATTTTCGGCCGACCCGAGCGCGGCCTGGATACGGTAATTGAGCGGCGATTTCGTCATCATTCGCAAAAAAAATGGTTTCGAGACACACTGTGCTCAGAAAAGAGACTAGATTTGTGCTAATATGGACTAGAGCTCGAGAAATGATACCGTCGGCTCTTCATTCTCCACACTCTCGCCCGTTCGGTCGACGAGAGAGAGTGTGAAATGAAGAGATGGTGGTATCATTTCTCGAGGACGGATATGCGACAGTTGAAGATGGCATTATGGAAGAGAACTGAGAGTTCTACAACGGAAAGAGTCCAATAAAATCAACTCACGGTCGAAATTGGCGCGACCTGTGAATTTTGATTGAATAAGGACGTGATTTCGTGATTTAAATATTTTTTTAAAAATCTAACCATGCATGGTTCCATTCCGTATCTCCAGCGACATGAACGTAGCCAGGTCTCGAGCGTCATCTCCTGGAATAAGGGTAATTAGCTTAATTAATGAATCTAATGATTTAATTAATTAATTAACTTTTCTTAAACGCATTACCTGATTGTTTATATACTATGCCTACTTTCGCTAGCCATCCTAGATCGAATTTTCTTTGTTGACTATGTTGCAACATCGTATCTCATGTATCTCGTTTTCCCCGTACCCTAAACTGTTTGTTTGCGTTGATTACATGATAAATTATTGTTATTATTATAAATTTATAACTATTTACCCGGTTCGACTCGCTCCCCAAGGACCATGAGCACTGCCTCCTGCTGTTGTGTGCGAACGAGGAACGAGAGGGAGGAGGAGTATTTGAGCTGGAATAGAGTTGAACTTTGATCTTTATGAACATGATGTGCCGGAAAAAATAGCGTATCAGGGAATGTATACGCCTTCTAAAGGAGGAGCACGAATCAAAAACCAAAGATCAAAGATAAAACCTCGCTGGCGACGCCATTCGCAATGCCCAGATGTGCGTAGCTGATCTGGTTGTCGTGACCTGCAAGGAGGATTATCGATTGAACAATTGTGGTCTGATGCTCATCCATTCAATACATTATCCAATTTTGTTTCACATAGTGAACGATTTTTGCGATGAGTTCAGTTGTGTTTCACAGGTTCTTCACAAGACGCGTCACGATCACATTACAATTCATGCACTTCATCTTCTTCAGAAATAATTTAAATCGATGAATACTAGGATTCTCTTATTGGATTTTCCGGATTTACAATAAGGCGAACAGAGCATTCACTCCGCTCTGTCTGCGAGAGCGTTTTTTTATTCTGATTGTTGCGATGAGATCAGTTGTGTTTCACCGGTTCTTCACAAGACTCGTAGCGATTACCTTTTAGTTTATTGCATTATACCTTGAACAAATAGTTTCAATGGATTTAAAGTCCAGTGAGAATAACTGACCGAACGTCGATGGTGGAAGGGCGTATTTGCAGAGTGGAGGCAGGAGGGGCGATGGGCAGACGCATGAGAATGCATCCCACAGGTCAAGGCACTCTCCTGTGCCGCATGGGGAGGAGGAGCAGGGAGAGTGATGCGTGCAACCTGAAAAAAAATTGGTTGAAAAGAATGAATTCAGTGCTTATCTTATGAAGACAATAACTGATCTGCAGTAAAAAACATGAGAAATCTGCAAGAAACGCCTTGTCGACGCTTAGCAGGTCTTAGGTATGTAGAGATGGGAAAGGAAGAGGGAAGAGTCGCGAATTTATGCAAAGTGAGCAGCGCTCTTCCACAAGAGCGAGAGGGAATGGCCTCTCTTCCACAAGAGTTAGATCTCTTCCATAAGACTGAGAGCAAAAAAGCTTAAAAAATAAAGGAATTTAGGCGGATTTTTGCACCCAAGTGATAAATATTTTGAAAATCATTAAGGTAGGTTAGTTTGAGAAAAAACACAACAAAATTGCTCCATTTTCTAAGCTTTTTCGCTCTCAGTTTTATGGAAGAGATCTAACTCTTGTGGAAGAGAGACCATTCCCTCTCGCTCTTGTGGAAGAGCGCGGCTCACTTTGCATACATTCGCGACTCTTCCCTCTTCCTTTCCCATCTCTAGTCTTATGGGCTGTGTGCCCAATGAACCATGTCTGGTCGATCAATCGGTCTACCGTACTCAATGAATACCGTACCTCTCGTCAATGCCACTCCTCTCGGCAACGCAGCCATGTCCCGGTACTCTCCATCGATGACGAAGTCTGAATAATAGGTAGGTCAATGATCATTTGTTCGCCTTTTGACAGTTATCTTTTTTCCTCTTTTCATTACAAATCATGCCAAAATCTAGCGCTGGCCTTATCAGGGAGCTGTCTCACGACGTAAAATCGCTTGACGTGGATACACTACCTTTACCATGCCAAAATTTATTCCCGCTTGAGAAAATAAGAAGAAATGAAATCTGACCAGAAATGCATCCGACGAAGTAGCTGGTCGATGAAATCTTGCCCAGTCTCGTTGAGAATACATCGAATGAGAAGGGACGAGGAAGGGGACGAGTGAGCAGATGGCGAGTGGACGAGGAAAGGGATAGGAGAAGGTCCTGATAAGTAATAGTTTATGGAACTGGGAAATCTCTATCATATTTGGGAGATTATTATACGAGAATTAGAGGAACAAACATATTGTTAGAGAACTCAAACTGAAGAATCGCGCGTGAAACACATTCAGTGATCGCTGGAAGAATTTTTTCTACGTGAATTGATTCACTCCTTACAAATAGCTGCTTTAGGAAATAAGTTGTACCTTCTCCGCTTTCCTCAACTCCATCGCGTACCACTCGCCGTCGTTCACTCGTGTAGGAAGGATTATGTAGGCAGTGGAGGAGATGTTCAGGGTGAGGAGGCCGTCCTAAAGATAGATTACTGGGCATCTTTCATTGCTATCAGACTACCGCCTGCATCTCTAGGAGTTCTCTAGGACTGCAGTTGCCCTTATGGATCAGGTGATACCGAGGTTGCAACACGTGGAGTGGATTCGCAAAGGCGATTCATACCTCCAGGAACACCGAGTACAACTTCGCTCCGAACAGATCCTCTCCCGATATCAGATGGACGTCCTTCAGTGTGGTACGGAAGGTGAACGAGGCAGAGTAGGGCAGCGGGCCTGCAGAGATCAAAGATCAACGGTAAGAGAATCGACGACTGAGGCAAGAGATCCGGATAATAGCTGGGACCGTAACCGCAAAATAGTAACAACTTACCGGAACTGGAGCCGATCATAACGTGCGGGCTCTGGTGCACGAACAGCGACTGCGCTGAGAAGGACACAGCCGTCGCCAGCGAGCAGTCAGAGCCGCCGAATCTGCAGAGAGCCGGAGATTAGGATAACCGTGATTTAGTCAGAACCGGCGTTTAGAAAACCAGAGCCGGCACTTACCCCACTGGACAGCCGCAGGAAACAGTCGACGTGGTGAGGGTAGAGGAGCGACGACAGATGGAGGGAGCGGGGCAGGCGAGACCGGAGCAGGACTGGAAGGGTCCGGTGTTTAGGGAAGCCGGAACCATCAAATGGCGTACCTTGGTGGGCTGCTCGCATCGTGGGCCGACGAATCCGTCCTCGCACTCGCACACCGCACCCTCGTCCGTTTCGATGCACCGAGTGGAGTGGAGGCATTGGGCGCAGGTTACCTGCGATGGGGCACAGTTACAGACTTTTCATTTCACGCTCTTTATCGGAAATCTGTCTGGTGAGAGAAATGAGATGCACTCTTCGTCCTGGCAGCACTCTTGGTAACATCCACTCTTCTTATTATTTTTCGTAGTAAAATCGATCTTAAATCAGCACAAGAGTGACGCTCAAATGTTTTGTAGACTGAGTGAAGCGTATCCGAGATTACATAGTATCCCCCTCCGTTATGCCTAAATATTTTTTGATCTCAAGAGCTTTCGACTGTTCTACATCGCCCCATTCCTTCAAACTTTTTCTCACCTCGGGCGCCGCCTCGGGTATAATCACCATCTGCGGCGGAGGAGGGGCCGTCGTCGTGGAGGGAGAGGAGGTAGATGACGTCATCGGAGCAATCGTCGATGGCTTGTCAGTCGTGGTAGTGGAAGGAGTGGAGGTGGAGGAAGAGGAAGAGGAGGAGGGAAGGTCGGCGAGTTCCTGCATTTCCTACGTTTTATATTCGCAACGTAGATATTTTTTCCCAGGGTTGAAATATGAAGATCAGTAAAAACAGTTGAGTTTCACGTCGATCATAATAGCTTCGAGGGAGAATTATATCCGATCGCTTCCTTTCTTTCGCTTTATAAACTATTTACTGAAAATCGGAAAGGCAGTCGGAATGAAGATCAATCTCTTAATTCGGCGTACTTTCGCGTTGGATACTCTACTCGTTGAGGGAGTACATTAGATGAAGAATCGGATTCTTAATCCTGACAGACCCATTGAGTACCTCGGGTTAGCGATGGCAATTCAATGCCCAATACTGGTAGACAATATCAATTAATTGGGTAATTGGTATTGGGTTGACCAATAAATTGATTTTTATTCTATATTTTACGACGGAGAGAGCGGCCGCAAACTCAATTAATTGGGTATTTGAATTGGGCGGGCATCCCTACCTCAGGCGTCGGTGTGGGCAGACTCTGGAAGACGTCCACTCGATCATCGCAGAAATTACCACTGAATCCACGCTCGCAGATGCACTCGAACGAACCCTCGTCGTCTGAATACGGTAGGATTACGGTAGGAGTACGGTAGGTCGAAGGTACTGTAGACAAGGAGCGCCATAGGAAACGGTAAGTGGTTGATGGTCTATTTTGGCACGGATTAGTAGAAAAGTTCTTGAAGATCAAAGATCACCGTACCTCCCAGTTCCCTGCACGTTCCTCCATTCTTGCATGGATGATCTGATGCGCAAGCAGTGACTCGACGTTCACACCATGTTCCTGTGAATAAAGTTTAAATGCAGCTAATGGTCCCTCTCCTCTCTAAAGGTAAAGGTAGTATATCCAAGTCAAGCGATTTTACGGTCGTAAGACAGCGCTAGGTGGGACCCACTGGTAAGGCCAGCGGTAGCCTTTCTCTAACTGGTGAAATAAGAAGCATAATGAAGAGGCGAACACTCGTATTTCAAATTCTACCTGTGAACGAGGCCGGACATGCACACGTGGGCTCGCCATTGGAAAGCAGACAGTAACCTGAATAAGAATGCGGTATCTGGATACTGTGGTTTGAGGTTACGGTATTAAGAATACGGTAGGGTACTGTAAGTTACCGTACCTCCATTGGCGCATCGGACGTGTGCGCAGGGGTCCGGAGCAGATACCGTAGTACTCGTCGAGGGCGCAGCTACCGTAGTCGTCGTTGTGGGAGTCAGGATCTGGAGGTATCAATCGATTAAGTACGAGAAAAAGTGGGATACGGTAGAAATACAAATCGATAAATGACTAATACCGTACCTCGCAGTTTTGTCCCTCGAATCCTGCGGGGCACTCGCAGAATGTCGCGGCGAGACCACGCACGCATTTGCCTCCATTCGAACAAGGATTGCCTGGAAGGAAAGGATTGGCTAGCTACGGATCACTCGGTCGAGTTCGAATTGCGAATCGCAGTTCACGTCCCGAAAGAGGAATGAGACTGCAGCCCGCATTACGAACTCGACTCCATTGAAGAGGACAACAGACCGGTAAATACTTTATTAGCAGATAACAAGAAGGAGAATCATGGGCAATATGAGTATTGTTAGCGGGAAGGTTGGGCTAAGTTTGGCAAGGAAAGGCCTCCTCGATGATATGTGAGCGGGTACGGTGACTGGGTTAGATATGGTAGAAGTTGGAAGGTTGCTTTTGGGTACTGTAGTTGATGGGGACGAATCTATTTCGACAGTAGTAAAGAGAGAACTAGCGTAGTCTAATGGGAAGGAATCGACTACTGTGGAATCGTCGATAGATTCTTCGTTTACTTCTGCACTGGGCGGATTAGTTTCGATGGGACTTGAGAATCGGTTGGTTACTGTAGTTAATGGGCCGTGGGTGACTACAGTATCATTGACTACGGTAGAACAGGCTAAACTACCGTTGACTAGACACTCCGCGGTCCTCTCGCAGGCCACTCCAGAGAAGGAAGGATCACACAGACACATGGACTTTTCTGCTGTGAGCTGCACGCACTTGCCACCGTTGAGACAGTCCCCGCACGAGGAAGGAGACTGCAAATCCGGGAATTACCAAGAACGAGGAGAACCGTGAAGTAGTTGTGAATGAGAACGTCGCTAGAGACTAGGCTTGTGAGACTATCTCATAAGCAGCGATGTCCGAGTGGTTAAGGAGATTGACTAGAAATCAATTGGGCTCTGCCCGCGTAGGTTCGAATCCTGCTCGCTGCGGTAAACTTTTGCCTTTTTTTAAATATTTGATTTCCTTTCGCGCACTTTTTGCGTCGTTCTCCCTTTTGTTTACTCATTACAAAATAACAAGAAAACTATCAGAAATGCGGTATTCTTCATTTTGACGGTTGAGAAAGTGGTAGGATTAAAGAATAGATTGTTCCGCATACCACCGGTGTGCATCCATCTCCCACAACTGTTCCATTGGCACACGCACACGCGAATCCTCTTCCCTCAATGTGGACACATCCTCCATTACAGAGCGATGAGCATCCCTCGATAGAGCATGTACGACCTGAGAGAGAAATTAGAATTTGATAACCCGTTGACCCTATTTTCGTTCTGATTTTTGAGCAGTTTATCTCAGCTTTTGTTTCTTCTCAATTTATGTTATTTCTATGATAGAAATGACTGAGGTTCTGCTATCTACGCAAAAATGCAGAATAACTCTGTAAATCTCGGATAATAAATAAAACTCACCCATGAATCCAGCCTTGCATCTGCACTCGAAATCGCCCAGCTTGTTGAAGCACTCACCGCCGTTTCTGAACCATGCTGTTATTTCATCCGGTCAAAACAACAACAACAACAACAACAACAACAACAACAACAACAACAATAACAACAACAATAACAACAACAACCCACTCGCAGGGACTCTCGGCGCACTCGTTTACGTCCTCCTCGCAGTGGTCTCCCTTGAAGGACGGAGGACAGGAGCAGCGAGCTTCACTCTGGAAATAAGACCGGATTGAATGTATGTCTAATCAATACAAAATTCCTAAATATTGGCGTTTCTTCACGGTTTGTGTAGTAAAAATAAGGCATTTTGCTATGAATGAAGATCCGAAGATAAACGATGTTGGCCAGACACGATACTTCAAAAAAACTACCCGTGCACAAAGTCGCTAGGAGAGTCGCGGGATGGGGGGGGGGATAATTCATTCGTTCATTCATTGATTTGCGTTTCTTTTGAAATGTACAAGAAATATGGCGATATTGTTCCAGAAACGAATATTCGAAACCACCCTACCTTGACGACCATACACTTTCCGCCGTGCTTGCAGGGCGTGGAGTAGCACGGGTCGACCATGCACAGCGAGGAACCTGTCTCGGTTTCGAGGCATCTGTGACAACATTATTTTCATTTTTGAAATCGCTGGTACGACAAAATCAACAAGACATTTCGAGAAAAGCAATAAACGATTCGCTGAAACTCATTTGAAAAGGCTCCATATTTTTGAGGAAATGTGTAACTGAATTCGAAATCACTCGAACTGGTTGAGTTTCACCAGCCATTCACAACAAACGTAATGATGGTTTTGCAATGTGAATCTGGTCAGCTGTCAGTCGAACTATCAAAAATCGTTCATAGTCTCCCGAAACCTTCCATAACGGTCTAGCTAATTCGTGTCTGACCTCTGGTCTGACGGGCAGTCCAAATCCCGATTACAAGCCATTGCAGGACGGGGCGCCTCGATGTCGCATTTCTCACCGATCCAACCTGAATTTTCTGTATTTTCAGCACGTCTTTCCACCCCTCGTTTTCGCCAAGTAACCCCAACTCCCTCTACTCCACACACTAAGAAAAAGTCGTTCATTTGCATTGACGGGATCGAGGGGATGGGGAATGGCACAATGGCAGTTAGAAATTCCTCTTTTTTCTATTCCAATGTTCCCTTGCCGATTAGACAGGGCGAGAGAGCACGATAAAAGAGGAGAGCCAGACAGCAACTCCATTAGGAGTGCTGACTGTTGTGCTCAGTTGTGGTAGGCTAAGCTCCCCGGGATTCTCGAGGCTATTCGGGGGTGATTATGGGTTGGGCAATCACAAGGACCCTCAGACAATTGAGCTACGGAGAAGCAATCATTCCTAGTTAGAAGATAAGAACAGAAACTCGAGACTATCTAGTTTCAAATATCTTCAATCACAATCGAGGTACTGAGAAGACGTCATTCCTATCTAGCTAGAAGATAACAAAAGCAATTCGAGACTAGAGTCTAGTTTCGAGTATTACCCTTATTGCAGGTGCACTGGCGACTCTCCGGGTCGCAATCACCGTGGATGCAGCCGCACGCGACCTGGAATTAAAATCAGGATGATTCGAAAACAATTTTTCCTTTCTTCAATTATGTGTTCGTGAAAGAGAGCGAAATAGGTTTCATCTGTGTTATTTCGGTAGAATGTTTCAGCAAGATCAGTGGAGAAAAAGGAAACATTAGACGGAAACATAGTTACTCCATAAATATCATTTCTAGATCAAAGATCACATCGCCCTCACCTCACAAATCAGCCCTCCAAATCCTCTGGGGCATCTGCATCCGAACGAGTCGTCGTCTCTCACCTGGAATTGGTCGTGTCCAGACTAGACTCTAGTTTCGAATGTCGTGTAGTTTTGACTAGACTCTAGTTTCGAATGTCGTGTAGTTTCGACTAGAGTGTAGTTTCGAAATATAAAGACCCAAATCCTCACCATGCACGTGCCGCCATTCAGGCATATATTGCGATGGCAGAGACCGGCCGGGGACGAAACTGCAATGACGAGACTAGAGTGTAATTTCGAATTTGTGTAAAGTTTCATTATTTTATGCCGCATTGCGTACACTGCATTGTCAACATGTTGATGCGTCATTTTCGCTGTTTTCTTTCGCTCCCCGTTTATCCGTCGTTCCGATTGTTACGTTTTCATGCACAGACTGTGCTCGAACAACGAAGCGATTAGCGATGTTTGTCAAACTTTCGAAAATGGCACCCGCTCACAAGGGTGGCAGATTTATTGGACTTCATTCTATTGAATCAAGGCAGTTTTCTGCTTTCCACGGTTGCTTGTAAATAGGCTGATAAATTAATGAGTTTCGGATTAGCCTAATAAATCCAACCCGATCCCCTTAGCTCAAGCCAAACCATTCCTTCCATTATCTAGATCGCAATAAAAGCTTCCGCCTGATAGAAATCTGCCCCCTTTCGGGTAAGTCATCATTTCAATCGAGCATTAAATTGATGACGTCACTCCCTCTCGGGAGAAAGTTCGCTCTTGAGACTGACTACTGGTGCGAATCGGGTCATTTAGAGTCCCGATCAGAGAGAGCGAGAGAGCACGCGAAATGGAGAGAGTCAGACACTTCCATTTAGTCCCAGGGAAAGTAATAATCGAGCGAGATTGAGATGGTCAACCTTTTACCACGGGAATGGGATGAATTTCGTCTGTCCCTCTCGAATTCCCATGCTCTCTCGCTCTCTCAGACCACCCGGAATGGATTTTCACCCCATTTAGTCAGTAATCGCTTCGGACTCTCTCAATTTCGCACTCTCTCTCGCCGGTCAGACAAATGGCTACCAATAACGTGATGAAATGATCCAACACTTTTCGAAATGTTCCCACCCTCTTCGATTCGCCTGCTCTCTCGTTTTCTCTAATCAACGAGAGAGTATGGGAATGAGAGAGACCGCTTTGGCCTACGGGCGGTTATCACAATCCACTTGAGATAGTGTTTATCTAAAGGGAGGCGTCCTGTTGAGGGAAGGGTGACGGAGTGAGCGGGGCTTTGTGGGGTTGGAGATGGCCACTTACTTTTAGTTTTTTGGCCAGTTTCTGTGGATAAAAATGGTACAAAGTGGGTTCAGAACATTCAATATCAATAAATTGCAGTGCTGCACTATTTTTGCAGAAGGCCGTCAGATCAAAAAGCAAATGAAAACGGTTTGGTTTTCTCATCAAAACAATTATCCGGATGTTTAAAAAAATCACTTTCATACAATTTTTTGTGGCTCCACCCCAGGAAAATAAAATGCGCAAGTTGTGCTCCCTTTAGTGTTCCTAACTTGTCCATGTTCATCAACCCACCCATTAGCGCCCCGTCGTCGCTCCTTTTCGGTAGGCTCACTATCGGATATCGATTACACTCTCTCACTTTCGCATGCTCTCTCGCCTTCTCTGCCCTGCTAGAGATCAGACAGAAGCGAGAGACGACTGACTACTTAGCCTATCGCATTTCATTCACCCCGTCGGTAGCCCCACTGATTCATTCAGAGGCAAGCAGGAGGGGATAGATCAAACATAGGAATTGATACCCCTGGGGGCAGACTCTCTCGATGCAGCGTGATCTCTCACCCGTTAGAAGAAGTGAGAGAGTGTGTGGAATAAGGAGAGTAATGCCTTTGATATCCCCCTTCGCGCATGGCAAGGGGATAAAATAACGTTCAGCCAATACCTGGGCGGATATTTGCAGGGAATATCTAACGAGATACTACCAATTTTTTAAAGCCAACAACTACATATCTTTCAGAAGATCGTAGATAACAGGATCGTAGATTGTACGATTTTTCAAGCAAAGATAAGATTTGAACCCAAGTATAGGACAGGATCGATTCGTAATCGCAACCCATTCCAAGCCTTTCCAATCGCACTCCGACCCCTTAATGGGGCTCATTTTTTTGTCGTTCCATTCGCGCGGGTGAAAAGAAAGAGCGAAGAGTACAATCAATCCCATAACGGTCTGTACTCTCTTCAATTCACACACTCTCTCGTTCACTATGACCACAGAGAGACAATCCCGAATGGAGAGAGTCAGACTATTTAACGGTCCGCGCGCGGCCTCGAGTCTTTGATTGAAAGGCCAGAAAATGGCGCGCGCCCCGATAAATCAGTGGTTGTGAATAGGCGGCGCCGTCTCTTCATTGTGTACAGTCTCTCGGTGGCTAGAGAAAGCGAGAGAACATGGAAAAGTGAGAGGGTCAGAGTCCATTCTACGTATCCATTGTGTTCGACCGTTGTTGTTGTGGGGACACGCACCGTGATTAGCCGGATCCGTTATTTATTCGACGGACGGATCTAGTATTCATCGAGTACAGGTAGTAGTGCCAGCCTGTTATTGGGCACTTTGTTGGCCCATCAATTGAGTTCCTAGCGTTATTGAAATGCATAGACTATTGAAAAAAGTTGTGAATGCACGTTGCATTTTCATGATTTAAAAATCAATCATTGTAAATGCCATGATTTGGCTCGTGCAGGCCTTGAGAATCATATTTAATCACCCTCCGCTCCTAATAATACGGCACTCCCAAATCCTCGCTCATAATCAGTGACCTTGCATGACCCAACAAGAGACAGAGAGGGGAGGTTCAGTTAGGTGGGCAGGAAAATGACCATTTGAAAGACGGAGAAGGACTCTCCTCATTTTCCATGATCTCTCGCTCAGCTCTAACCGGTGAGAGATCAGGTGTAATTGAGAGGGAAGGGAGGGCTGGAATTGCCCTATGACCCGTGCGATACGGAATTAGCAGGTAATGAGAGGGGGGAGGGTTACAGGTGACTTGCTAATCCCCGTTTGATCTTTGATCTTCCCGCCTAATCTGGATGGCGGTTCATGTCAGGACAATTAATCCAGGACTTTTCATCAAACTATTGTATTAGGATAAGGGCTTCCATGACGAAATTGCCATTACGATGAATGAAAAGACAGATTGTCCATACTGACAGTCCTGATCGGGATGTCTTCATTCAAATCCCCCCCCTCCGAGTCCATTGTGCAACGCAATCAGAGCATGTAGTGGGAACACGCGCAGATTCTCTCCCTTCCTTCCCCTTCCTGGACCTGGGTAAGAAGATAAGGCCCCTCTCGGTACCTCTTTCCCTATCTCCCCTCTCTCTCTTTCTCTGTCGTCTCTCCATTCCCCCTGCTCTCTCATTGACCAGATTGGAGTGACAAGGGAGGGAGAATGAGTGTGCAAACATGCACGGGGAACGGGTCAGAATGCCATGGGATGACCGGCGCGCTCTCTCCATTTGTCATGCTCTCTCGTCGGTTAGAGACGGAGATATGATAGACTCTCTCGTTTTGACGTGCTCTCTCGCCAGGTAAAGAAATAAGGAGATGATAGACGCGGAAAGAGGGAAAGATTAGAACAACTCGCGAGAGGCGCGCGGAGATTATATGCCCAACGAGAGGCGATAATTCGCAAATAGAGCATAAGAAGCGTGAAGCAAGCAATGACATTCTAACGGGATTATCGTTGCCTTTTCCGGGTCATTAAAAGCCGGAAAATAGATAATGACGAAATAAAAAAAGAGAGACTTACGCTGGATAGCGGAGAGCAGCAAAAGTGAGATTCGTAGTGGGCGGCTCATGCCGTGCGCCCATGCGCGCTGCGGAATATGCGCTGCAAAGTTATTTGAATTAATGAATGAACAGACTCCTTCAAAGATGAATGACTCCTTCAAACGTGCAGTGGAAATCACGGATTCTGCGAAGATCATGGAAAAGTGATAAATGGGAAATCAATAATTCCTATGAATTTCGAAGACGTTCCTGGAAAATATCCCAAAATGGCGGATCTGAATGGCGAATGAGGAGCGTATGCTCTTTATTAGCCATCTCCACTGCGATTCGAGAGAGCATGGTGAGATCAAACACAGGGAATAAGATCAACACGGTAGATCAGGGGGCAAGAATTGGAGAGGTGAATCGAACTATCCTTCATCTGGTCAACCAAAGGAACGGCAGAGTCTACTAGTCAAAGAAGCGATGAGAGACAGTGTGAAATTGAGAGAGTACGATCAGTTCACAAGAAGAAATCGGAGACTGATCACGCAAGTGAAGGAAGAAGTGTCAGTTTGAACGGAATGGACGAACGAAGGAGGAAGGAAAGCGATAGCCATGAATCTTCAGTTCGTGAAGTACAGGTTGGTCAGGTAAGTATATCTAGTGGCAGGAACATACTTCCACTGGTCTAAACAACAACGAAGCCGTTGGAAAACGGATAGATGCAAATTTCGGAACGAACAAATCAATAAATGCTTGGACATCAAAGCGAGAAATGGATGATCTACATGCGCACACGGGGGATCATTCGCGCTCGAACGAATACCATGTGGTAAGAGAGAGAGAGAGAGATGGAAGGGGGGAGGGGAGGGGGAGGAGGGAGGGGAGGAGGAAAAAGAGGTAGTATGCAAGGGAGGATGACTAGATAGTTGGTAGATAGGACAGCGAGAGAGGGAAGGGGGGAGATTGACAGATAACCTATGGACAGTAATGAGACGGGTGAGGGAATGAGGGGTGAACTGACGGGATCCATAATGTTGGTTGATTGAGAAATATTGTGTCCAAATTTCCCAGCATCAATATTGCTGAAGGTTGTTAGCGAATGTATTATGCGCTTCTTGAAACGTATGTGGTGTGAATAAGCGACCGTAAAGGATCGGTTTTTTTAGATTATCAATAAAAATCGCTGTTCGCACCTTGCAACATCCTAGTGAAAGTGAGTGTACCACCCCTCAGTCCCCTCATCCCCGATTGACAGATAAAATGGCAGTAATGAGCGGGGATTCGGGACAGGGCGAGCACTGGAGAGGGAGGGAGAAGGAGGGAATGGGGAGACGATTGGAGGGAAAGGGAAAAGGGAGTAATCAGGTATGTTGATTATGATATCCGGAGGGAAGAGGGGAGGAACTGTGTTCACTTTCACTGTAAGGGAGAAGCGGAAATGGGTAGGTTTCACGTTGAGAATAAGTGCTTAAAAGAAACATCTCTGCAATTAGACTGATGAATTGTTGTTGAAAAAAATTAATGATAGATTGACAGTGCAGTGAAGGGAATAATGGAATTCCGGTAACAACGAATGAAAATAAATGCAGAGGAGTGAGGAACATCGCTCAATTGCACCTTCATCGAAGAGTAAATGAGTATGTTTCAGAGGGCGCATAAGGGATGAATGAGGTGACTTTCTCAATGAACGATCGGTTGACTATAAAACAATATTCATCATAATTGACTCGGGAATTAGCGGATGAACAGAAATATTTGTCAACACGGAGCGTTGTAGAAACGAACCGTAATGGAGCGTAGAAATGAATCGAGTAAAATGGGCTACGCTTAGACAAAGTTGCTCAATCAAAGAGAGCCTGGTTAAAATTTTACTCTCCTTAGTTTGGTAATCTGCTGATGCTACAATTTGGATGGCACACAATTTGAACACGTAGACTAATGTGGAAAATTCGCAACACTCTCAAGAGCCGATCAAAAAGAGCCTCATCGTCCATCCCTCCGTTTAGAGGGGGGCGATCTCTAACTGTGATAAGGAGATTCGGAAGCTGAGAGAGAGAGAAGAAGAGTGGACAAACACTCCTCAGATTGAACGGTCACTAGATGATTGGGGAGGGGAGGGGAAGAAGGGGGCGGAGCCTCCCTCCGCCATTCCTCCGTTACCCTCTGAGGCTATGAAAGACTGCGGTATGGAGTTCGAAGTACGGGTCTCTGATCGATGACAGAGTGTGGGAAATGAAGAGATTACCCCTGTTCGAACTCTACTGCGGTAGGTCATGTGAACCTAGGAACAGGATTGGATGTATGGTAAAAGGTGTTTCAGAGGATATGTTTTTTAAGATTTTTTTTTGGAGAGTTCTTAGCGCCATCAGAAGTGGCCTGTTTGGTGATGATCTCGCTAAACCGTTGTAGGAAAAAGGGAAACGGGAAGAATTAGTGAGAGGTGAGGGCGAAGATCAGAAGATTATTGACTGTATTCTAGTGTATCACTAGAAACTGAGAAAAATGTATACGTTCGAACTGCCTGACGGAACAATGGGAAATACAAAGAGACCGAAACTCTGACCAGGCCAATAGCTTCATGGGAAAATAATGTTTAGCTCTACGATGTATACTTCTTCTGTAGGCCTCTGTACGTACGCAAGATCTTCTCAAGTCACAGTCATTCCCAATTTCCCCTAGACGACCACTCAGTCAAAACAGGGACTGTCCAGATTAACTCCCCTTAGCACCTGCCACCGCCCTCCATTGTTGCCTAGTTGTCTGACTCTCTCAATTTCTCATGCTATCTCATCGTATCTGGCAGGTGAGAGAGCGTGTGATATTGAGAGAGCGGCAGAGAAAGGAGAGAGACAAGGGAGATTGAAGAGAGACTAATGACAGGTAGATCAACTGGATTGGAGGGGATAACGGAAGGAAGGAAGAAGTGGATAATTGGAAGAACGAACAATACTCTCACTCTCTTCATTTGCCTCACTCTCTCGGTATCTGTGACCAATGAGAATTCATGCAGGATGAAGAGAAACACGTCGAAGAGTGTTGTACAGTTCGTATTGTAGCATCTCAGAGATATCAACGAAGAACTTATAGGTATTTCAAAAAAGGTATTGAAATGTCGGCTGTAAAATTGAGATACGTTTTATGAGCAGCATGAATTTCTCTTCATGATTGTGGTAATGATTCCGCTTTGAGAATTTAGTTCGGAAATTAAACTTGTATGTACTACGCAAATGCGGAGAAAAAAATGGAGTGTTATTATCTAGATAATGTAGATAATGTAAGGGATGGGGCAAAAGTAATGGAGTGCTTACGCAAACGATTCGAAACAATGGACCAACAGTCGAAAGATGAATGTCAGCCATCGTCTCAGTCGCAGAGTTCATACATTATAATTACGCAAGACGAGAGTACACAAATATGGGGTGAATGACCGAAAATGTGCATGGAAATGTTTGCAGAGTAAGGGTCAACAACTCGACATGGGGGCTGGCATAAGAAGAAATGACAGTGGTTTATTCTCACGCTGCGAGACAAGATTCACTATCCAAATTTGTGATAGCTTGGAAAAAATTGCACTCGACGGTCAAGAAGGTAAAAAGGTAAAGGTGTATTATCCACGTCAAGCGATTTTACAGTCGTAAAACAACGTTAGGTGGGACCTACTGGTAAGGCCAGCGGAAACTCTAACTGTTAGAAGGTCAAGATGATCTAAGGAGAAATGAAGAGACTATTTCGTGTGAGTGAAAAACAGAACGTTTCAGAAGCGACCATAAATCGCGGAACAACATCAACCTACAGAAATTCTCTATTTCAGGATGTCTGCAGACAATTCTAAGATAATTCGGAATTCAAATTTGATAAAACCTGTTGCACTTCAGAACAGACAACTCGTACCAACGAACAAGAACAGTTATGTAGGGTTGTGATGGGGTAGGCAATGTAAGGAAAAGGGTAGTGCAGATAAGTGAGCCCAATCAAGAGACACTCTTACACGGGCAGACTAGAGTAGAGACCAGGTAAATCAGTGAGAGGGCCTCTCGACTGGTCAGCAAGTGTAAGAGAGGGTCAAGAGGAGAGACTTCTCCTCCTCCAAAAGTCAACCGATGACTAGCTCATCAATCAAAGTATGTATCAATGAGGAGAGACCGCAAGGATGATGTGATGTTATGAAGTGGGTCATGTTGCAACTTCCTCGTAATAAGACTCCTGAATTTATTTCAAACCAGATTTGCCCAAACATGGTTGGTTCTAACAATACGAAACAAGTCTATTTGAGAAATGTCTAAACAAAACATCTTGAATATACACAAAGACGAGAATTGATCTTAGCTCACCGAATTTGAAGATAGAAAAAGGGGAAAAGAGGAAAAAGAACTCGAAATCGGTAAGAAATGATGGCGAGTCTCACAGTAAGATTGACTGAGATAGCTCTTCGAAGACGCAACAATTATGACTGGTTTCCTGTCTCGGGCAATAATTGATCCACAACCACTCAGATCTGCCCTGATTTATCGATTTTTATTCGAACTGATCATAATATTTCTCGAAAAAATCCCATTTTCATCTCAGCATCGAACAAGCTGGCAGGAAGGTCCTTGTTTTTCCGTTCCGTTCCTCTCTCCGGTCCCGTTCGGCCACACTGTGGTTAGCACCGAACAGCTAGCCAAGGTCGAAGTGGTCACTTGGTTAGCACATTTTCACTCCTTTCCACCTGTTTTTGCGCATAGATCTCGATCGAAATGAATCAATTATTGCTTGATGGGATCTCTAACACAGTTCGACCGTTTTCGCTTCGTGATTTCTGTTGTTTGTCGTGTGAATTATTCGTTTTGACGGTTTATTGAGGTTCCAATCTCCTTAGCCATCAGTATTACTTTGAAATAGCCGTGCTTTTATTAAATTTCACTACTCACTTTCATTTTAAATTTATTGTAAATCATTTCTTTGACAAGAAACGAGCTTCTTCCAAGAAATTGATTCATTGAATGTGAACAGATGTACGATAATGCATCATTTCTCCAGTTCTTGAAGTTATTCCATTGTACAAATTCTTCATTCAATCACTAATCTCCTCTCAGATGCTATTCTTCCTCTTCTTCCTCTTGCCTTTCATCTCCGGCCACATTCAACAACTCAAAAGTACATTCAAATACAATGAGGAATACATGCTCCCCACCCACCGACGGGTCCTTCCCAGTAATGATGGTCTTGCATGTCTATTTTGCATGCAATTATCAGTAATTTGTGGGCCAAAATTGATTTCAAAACCCTATAAAAATTTCTTCAATGTACGGAAACTTTGCATCCTGAAGAGCTTAGGAATTGCATGGAAATCATTTATAATTTTTTTTAGTGCTTAAAATGTTTTCAGGTGGAGGCGAGCACGATATGATCTGTCGAGCGTGCGGCAAGACCATTACCAAGGGAACGGTCCGTTATTCCATTTCATTGTCTGAAACTCTGAGGCACGTTTCCGATACTCTCAAACGAATTTTATTCACTACGCTTGCCGGGCAGAACCAATTCCGCAAGCTGCTACAGTATCCTTTCCTTCAGTCCGTGATTGACAAATCTCACAGTATCCACGCATCGATAGGTCTCATTGAACACCGTATTCTCGTACCGTATCCTCCTTTCAGTTCGTGGTCGACATATCATACAGTATCCAAGCAACGATTGGTCCTTTACAGTATCCATTTCAGTTCGTGATCGACAAGTCCGACCAGGGCCCTTCCCCTGGGACCATCGATTACGAATATGAAATGGCAGTGGGAGGCACGAACACGACCATCCATGTGTTTACAAATCCGGCTGGTATGTATCCGTATCCGTAAAATAGATAGGGGTACGGTAGAACCGGTGATTAGATCTCCAGCAAGTGATCAAGATGTGTGTTGACCAATAAGTTGATCTATTAGTTCACTAAGTTGATCAGGAGTACGGAAGATAGTGTCCGGTTCCCGAAGATATCTTAGAGTAACGATCACGATCATCCGGCAATCCGTAATCCGGTGAATCGATTGAGGGGTTACGGTAGTACCGGGTATTGAATAGAGCCTCGACATTAGTTCAAGGTAGTGTGGGTGCAATGGGAAGAGGGTTACTGTAGGTTGGCGTGGAATTGTCACGGACGAATTCGAATAAAACGTAGTCGATGTGAAGACAAGTAGAACACGAGAATAGCGAACACAAGAAGACTACCATCACCAGACGAAGAGTACCGTAATCGACCCAAAAGTACCCATAAATCTGTAGGTACAGTATTCCTTCAACAAATTTAGATGTGGGCAACACATTGACTTGAGCATCAACCACTTTTATTCAAGGGTTGTACTCGATGGGGAGGTTCTTTCTGCGGACCATGCCGTCACCCTGGAACCACTCGCGGCGGAACTGCTTGGCGGCTCCATCGGGGGTGTTGGTCCACTCGATGGTCACACGATCGTTGTTGGTGTCCTGAAACGGATGAATTAATCAATGAAAGGGGGGGGGGTGTTAGGCTAGGTGTCTACAGTAGGATACAATGAGTTGGATACTGCAGATGTGTGAGTAGTGCGATGGTACCACGAAGTGTGGTACGGTAGGATTTGATAGAGAGTATGATAGTGATGGTCAGAGTGTGGTCGGGTCAGCGTTAAACCGTACCTCCTGGCCGTAGGCGAAGGCATCGCAGGAAACAGCGATGAGGGCGTTCTCCTTGGGGTCGAGCACTCCGGCGGCGGGGTCGACACCGAGTCTCTTCATGTTGGTGGTCTTGAAAGCCCATCCAATGCGGCGAGCCGAAGAGTTGGTCACCTGCAATGATATGGGTTGCGGTAGGTAATAAAGGATGAGATGGGGGCTACAGAATACGGTAATGGATCCTACATTTGGGGTGAGGGGGATACGGTACCTTGATGTGGTAGGTGTGCTTGTCGTCGTAGGGGGCGTTGAAGACGATCTTGGTGCCGGGCTGGGTGGCGATATCTCCGGGAGGAACGGACTGGGCCATGTCGACGACTTGGTGTGAGGAAGGGACCGAATCGAGGGGGTTTTATAGGCCGGAATGGCTCAATAACCATCGAATGACTTCATTCAAAGAGGGGGATCAGACAGGAGAGAGATCGCACTCTCTTCATTTGAATCGATTTGAGAGGGGGGACAAATAGATTATTGGCTGTCAACGCAAATGAGGAGATCTATTGAGAGAATGAAGACACCGAACTCGAACTCGAGGTTACGGTATTGAAAGCGATCGAGTAATGCAGACAGATACAGTATCCCACTGAATAGCAGAGAATGGTGAATCTGACTTGTCGAACTACCGTAGTCCACAGTAGTGGATTGAGAAGACCACGAAAACATGTACAGAACAATTATCTCAGATGAAAATCTGTTTATCGGCACATTCAAGGGTTGTACTCGATGGGAAGATTCTTTCTGCGAACCATGCCGTCACCCTGGAACCACTCGCGACGGAACTGCTTAGCGGCTCCATCGGGAGTGTTAGTCCACTCGATGGTAATACGGTCGTTGTTGGTGTCCTGAAGAAGAAACTATTATTACGGTAACAAGGTGGTATTAATGATACGGTGGAATTCGAGTGTGCGGCGGATACTGTAGACTACACTATCGGATACCGTACCTCCTGTCCGTAGGCGAAGGCGTCGCAAGAGACAGCAATGAGGGCGTTCTCCTTAGGGTCGAGGACTCCCGATCCGGGCTCGACTCCGAGTCTCTTCATGTTGGTGGTCTTGAAGGCCCATCCAATACGACGAGCGGAGGAGTTGGTCACCTGAATGGGAAAGGTTACTGTAAGAAGGAGTTGGATACAAGTCATGAGGGGTCAAGTGTACGGTATCTATGGACCAGGGGTACGGTACCTTGATGTGGTAGGTGTGCTTGTCATCGTAGGGAGCGTTGAAGACGATCTTGCTTCCGGGCTGGGTGGCGATATCTCCGGGAGGGATGGACTGGGCCATGTCGACGACTTGGTTGTGAGGAAAAGGGAGATTGGAGGGTCTTATATAGGGTGGAGATTGGGGATTACCATTGGAGATCCTCAGTCAAAGAGGGGGATCAGACTGGAGATTGATCTCAGTCTCCGCATTTGACTCAATTAGAGATTCAATGAACAGGGGGATCCCCAGTCAAAGGAGAGGCTTACAATTAGATCTCGGAATTCATCGCCTTCGAGAATGAAATGAAGAAATGATTTTGGAATTTCCAGGTGAACGATTCCACGTGCTCAACGTATACGAAGCGAACGTCCGATTGAACACTGAGGTAGTTCTAGGGGATCTGTAGGTAACCTACCGTAGCCCGGGTTATGGTATCGATCGATTTCGAAATATTGATGGTTACGGTAGTTAATTACGGTACCTGTTCCAGCCCACCGATGACGCAACGTGGTACCCGGGCCACACTTGGGTCATCACAAGCTGCGCCCAGTGTGGAGCCCACATGGGATGGTAAGGGTACTGTAGGATGATCTTTGATTTTTCGTATCGGAACAGCTTGTAAATAGATAGAGCCGGGAAATAGATAACCCATCCGGAAAGTAGTCAACGTGGATAAACTAATCGCAGGTTCTTCGAGCCGAGAGGCACCACGCCTGCGGCTGATCGAGCGAAATCCTTCTACGGAGTTGTGCTGGATCGAGTGATTTCCGGCGAATGTAAGACCAGTGATTACATCCGAAAATTAAGCGAACAATATGTGAAGTAGAATCATAGGTTGATGGGTTCAAAATATTTTTATAGCATCAAGAGAATCATCAAATCAAACCATAAAGCCACCCGTCTCACATTAACAGCAACTGAAACCTCAATCTTACCAGTTAACGATATCATAGGTTTGAAATCATCAAATATTATAGATTGCGACTCGCTGATCCGAATCCCCGGAGGTAAACCATAGAAGATCAAAGATCATCAATCGACGGGTCGCTCACCACCTCTTTCACCCCTTCACGAGTCTCCCTTTCTCCGCATATTCTAGCCTGTGTGATCTCTTCTCTTTCCATGCTTCCCATGTTCCATTCCGATAAATTCAGGCCTTTTATCGGTAACATTAAGCAGTTTGAAGGAGTACACAATAAATAATAGCTCTCTATGTACAGGACTCGTGATTTTTGTTACAGAACAAATTTTGTGAATACTAACTAATCGATAATGGAGGAATAGAAGATCAACGGGGATAAAACGGAGTCACGGACGTTCCCTTGGATCTCTCGGATCTTCCTCTTTACGGAACAGCCTGAGAATAGTTAACTTCTACCTCACAATCGATAGGAGAATAGGGAGAGAACAGGACACACGTTCAAGGCAAACCTATATTGAGAACCGGGAAATACAGGGGAGAGGCAGAACCGGAGGAATGGGCTCACTTTCGGCCAGCGAAGATGAGAGCCAGGAGGGAACCGACGGCGATTGCGGCCCCGCCACCAAGAATGGCCGCACCGAGCAAACCGTCTGAAAGCATTCGGTTTTGTGTTTTACAGCTAGCATAACCAAAGATGAAAAGGATAGATTGCAATGTTTTTGGAAAACAGGTGTTCTTGATAAAATCCTTAGAAAACCGACTAATCTTTGAAAATCGGTATTGCTTCCAAATTTTAGCTACAAGCTTCGTTGACCGAAAGCTCGGACTTATTCTAATCTTTTAGTGTTAGTTCTCTACGACATAGCAGGCAATTCTAGGAACGAAAAAAATAAACGCAAAAAGGATTAACGTAGGTCTGAACAAAATACAATGAAGTTAACGATTTAAAAAAATCAAAAGTACCGTACCATTTCTCATCTTCTTCTCGATCAATTCCTTCAGGTTGATCGCCTGTCGATTCGTCGCTTCGGCGTGCAGTAGCGTCTCAATGTAGGCCAGAGCACGGTCGTAGTCCTGAATGGAACCGGGTTACGGTAGATCGAGGTTAAGGTATTGATTTCATTCTTTGGAAGAATTTTATCCGGACCAGTTTTTAACACCTAGCCATTTAGTGATTCATAACATTACGATTTTGGCCTGTGACGCAAGTTGTCACCGTTAGTAAGCTTGAGGAATCGTGTGAGAGCAATAAATTTCGTCAGTGAGTCATAACAACAGGGTGATGGGTGTTTCGAAACTGGTGGTTTCGTATTTCATCAATTGCAGAAAAGCCGTAACACCGCTTCACCGTGATTTGAGCTGGGAACTTTTCGAATAATTTATAGTGTAAGTATACCTACACTGACAACTGTCGAAGCATGTTTCGCTATTGCGTCATGAACTTAGCCGAATCGGGTGAGTTTTTGACGCAACAACATTTGTGTACCTTGATTCGGGCATGTCCCACAGCCAGGTAGTAGATGTAGTCCCTCATGGAGATATCCTGACCGTTCTCGCGAAGGAGCTCTGCAAATCGATCATAGATAAGGAATCGACCATCAAAACAAGTTCCAAACTGGGCTAAACTTGTAAAATAGCCATGCAAAGCTGTTTCGAATTTGATACAGTAGAAAAATGCGTCAGCTATGCTATAGTGAATGTATTATTAACGAAAATATGGAGAACAACACAATAATAAAGATAAAATCTCTAAAGTAAACGTACGCTCGAGGATGGCGATTCCCTGGTGCACATCGTTCTTTGTCGATTTGATCAATCCGTGGGCGAAACTGAACTTGGCCAGATGCGAGGGCTGTCCACGACGGACTTGCGTCTCGTACTGGTCGCGGAGACGCTGACAAAACACGATTTATTCGATAAATAAGGAGATATTTCATAACAATCGAATACAGAACAGTGAGAAGCAAGCGAACCTCGAGCTCGTAGGGGTCGATTCTCTCGTCGAGCACGTTGTCACAGTCCATCATCATCGAGTGAGCGATCTATAGATGGGGAAATGAACGACGGGCGTGATAACAAACGAGCGAGATCTTGCGAAAGAACGTGAGGGAGGGAGAAGGTTCACACGTGAGTTACGTGAGGGAGTGCAAAAGACGGCTCCAGAAAGTTCCGGAAGCGAGATTCATTTTGCTAATTTGGCCAATTGTGGTGATATTCTGATGATCTTAATAGGATTACTACATTGCTCCGTTCACTATAACATCAGTATTAGACAAATTAAAAAAAAAATCAAGCAGTGTTGATAATTCCAGCATTTAGTAATCTTGCCAAAAATTTGTCCGTCTTTTATCATGCACATACTAAACGTCGGATTCCTGGCTTTCCTACTGTAATCATTTTTAGTCAAACTGCGCGGGCATAATTAATTCTTCAAGAGGAAGAAGAGCAATTTCCGTGCTTCTGCCCTAGCGCATGTTTCCTCCTTTCTCTTCTTTTTCTGCCCATATCGATTTCGGCCATTTCAGTAGCGATGCAGCGGGATCGGGATCGGGAACGGGACCGCGATCCCAGCCTCCGCAAGGTGTTCATGCGGGTCTACAAGTGAGTTTTTCTTCGATTTTTGAGGTTTAAATGTATTTTAAGTTCTCTATATTCTTTTATTTTTGCATTTATCAATGAAATATGATATTTAGAAGCGACGCGGACGTGCGAGGCGCGTGTAACGCGGCAGGGGCCGCGTTTGTGGTCGGATTCGGCTCGACGATCGGCTGGGATATCCTGTCGATGTCGTACTTTGCGACGTTCGGGGTGGTCCTGCTGGCGGCACTGTACCACTCGAGGAAGGCCAGCCACAATCCCGTGATCAACTGCCAGGCCGCTTTCCTAGGATTCGTGAGTTTCTTTCAGAATTGGAGGACTTATCTTGGGCTAAACTGTTTAAAAATATTTCCATCTCTCCTTTTGCAGTGCTCACTCGGTATTTCTGTCTATGAGGAAGCCTTAGAGATTGAGAGTCATCGACATTGGTTTACGGATAGTCTAGCTGAAATTCTCAAGGTGGTATTTCCTCTTAGAAAGGCACATGGAGAAAGGCACGAGTTGATCTACCCCTTTTTTTCTGGTAATTTGGGATCTTTATTCTATCAAGATTCAGGATGGTTCGTGTTAAGCTTTGCGGAAAATGGAAGGTTGAGGTTCTAGGGGAATAATGTAAATGTATTGCAGATCATGGGCACAGCCATTCTCAAGGGCGGCATCTCCGGCCATCCACACTACATGATCTTCAGCCTGTTCGTTTTTTTTAAATCTTGAATTGCTGTAACTACCCTATTCTGAGACTGAAACATGTATCGATTAGGGTGAAACTTCACACCTTTGTGAGATGTTTAGTTTCCATGGGAACAATTAGCGCATTCTGACTCGGAATTGTGCTTACTGGAAAATTGTGCCCGCCCCCCCCCCTTGGAGAGTCTCGATCGATTTGTTATAAAAACATCATTGTATATGAAATTATCGGCAGAAAGAGCGTCAGGGTTCAGTTCGAATTGTGGAACAAGAATCCACCGGGAAAAAAAGGACTAATATTGATCGACAAAGAAATATCAATTCAAAAATGAATATTTTAGGTATGTATTCATGCTGTGCTTCTTCCACTTTACCGAGTTCATGATGACCGCCTTCATCAATCGACGAGCACTACAGGTATTCATTTTAACTACTGATTAGTGATGATGATAAAACAACAATGATTAGAATACCGTGACCCAGAGTTAGATAGGTTTCAATACTGACTATCTATGCAAATTCCTGATGGATGGAAACCACCCTCGCTATTTTATGTTTCATTGCCCTATCGTGTGACGATATTTATAATGTTTATGAGACGGTAAAATAAATTAGCGATCACTCGAGATTTGTGCTTCGCTAACTGGGTATGTCGAGTCGAAATCATCATGAAACGATTACACTCTGATTAGGACCGGAAAAGTTGATGATGCCACGAGAGTAGCTGTTTCTAAATTCCGCAAGCCTGCAAACAACCCAAGTTTCAAAGTTCTTCAGTCAAACTCGATCCTAATGGTTTATTATAAGCATTGACACTTGTGTTTCACCACTCCGGTAAATTGGCTTTAAATGAATTTCGGACGATTCTCCCTTCGTACGTTATTTATAATCATATAATATAATCATTCTCAGCCCGATTCATTCCTGCTCAATCACTCTGTCGCATACTGGGTGGCGGCGGCCTCGTCGTGGGTCGAATTCTGGACGGAGGCCTACTTCTTCCCCCTATCCAAGGTAAGAATCAGTTATCGCATCACATCATGTTATCATGGTCGATTCGGATACAATAGGGGTCACTCCACTCCACTCCAGTTTACAGTAAAACTGGTCAAATATCGTGGGTATAGCTGTCAAAATCGGCGGTTATAAGCTTCAAACCAAGGGTAAAATCGGGGGGTATAGTTCTATATCCGACACTGTGCTCATCTTTAGTGAGGACGGAAAGGGGCGTTCTAGATGCGGCGGGTTGGCTGCACGAATTGATTAATAGTGATATTGTTAATTGAATTGACTACAAAAGTTGGTTGAAGTATGAAATAGTGCACCCATAGAGAAATACTGGTCCCATTGATAAATACTGGTCCCTTAGATATACTAGTCCTAGAAATACTGGTCCGTTTGAAATTTACTGGTCCCAAATTTTGGAAATAAATATACTGGTCCCGTCATAAAAATACTGGTCCCACCTTTTTGAGATTTACTGGTCCCATATTTCTTCAGTAAATATACTGGTCCCCATTTTGGGAATTTACTGGTCCCGCAATATTTTTATAAAAATGCTGGTCCCGTCTTTTTTAGTGTTTTTTCCATGTGATTTGTCTGTATAAAGTTTATCGATTCGATCGAGATACGAAAAACAATTGAGAGTATTACTCGAGGGCCGATGCAGTAACGATTTCATCTTCACTATTCTCATCCAATTCAGAGAGATCATCGTTATCAATATCGTAGAGGCTCATCTCAGCAAGCAGTTTGTTGACCATTTTCTCATTCAAAAATCTTCTCCTAAACATATATTGACAGAGGTAGCCATTGAGCTCGTCAGTGCTCAGATTTTGGATGCGCTTGATCATTTTCTTGGCTGCTCCCCAAGTGCTCTCGATGCTCTGGGTGTGGATGGTTGGGTCGGAGGGATCCACGAAGTGCAATTTGTGGTTGACCCACTGGTGATCAAATTGCGGCTGAAGATGCCTGATCCCTCGATAAGCGGCCCAACCATCACTGGTTATGGTAGTTCCTGATGAATGATGGTGGATGAGTAAGTGGATGAGGTCAACTTAATCACTCACCTGGGGCAATGTGCTTCTTGATAAGAGGCAGAAGAGTATCAGAGTCTCGTTTTTTCACAATGAACATTCCAACCCTATTTGTGCCTCTTTCAACCATCGGCCTTATTCTGCTCACTGCTGCTACTTTTATCGGCGATCCCACCCTCACACTAGAGCAAATTATTGAAACTATAGTAATAGAAAGGCCTACCCTCATTGCGTACGAGAACTATTTCCTTGACGTGGTTCAATTAGTCGTTACTGGAAGATCTGGAAATCTTGTCGGAGGAGCAAGCAAAATTGTTGACGTTGAAACCACTATTTTGTATACCGATAAGTACAGCTCTACTATTAATAATCGTCGCTTCACTCATTGCATTGTATTCATTGAGAGAGGGTCTGCTAATTATGTTGTTGCCGAAGTTGCCAAATTGGCGAGAGTCGAACTGGCGAGAGTCGAACTCCAACGTACAGTTGGAGTTCGACTCTCGCCATCCAACACTGAAAAAAAAGTGGGACCAGTAAATTTTTGACCATGGGACCAGTATTTATTTTTACGATATTTGGGACCAGTAAATTTTTGAAGGGGGGACCAGTATTTATATCCCCTACTTTTTGGGACCAGTATTTCTTCAAATACTTGGGACCAGTATTTTTACCCGGACCAGTATTTCTAAAAATAGAAATACTGGTCCGACGGGACCAGTATTTATAAGAGGGACCAGTATTTCTCTATGGGTGCACTATTTCATACTTCAACCCAAAAGTTCAGTAAATTAGTGCTTTTGTAAAAAATCAACACTTGTATGGATGATGAAGCAGCAACTGTGTTGGTCAGAAAATATTTTTTTGTTAATTTCAGACCCGCTTCCTGCTCCACATCGGGCTAGTGATCACACTGGGCGGAGAGTGCCTGCGGAAGCTGGCCATGGTATGCACCGCTAATTATGAGAATTAAGTTTACAAACTTAATTATTTGTAAACAAGCAACCTTAATCTTACATTTAGGTTTGGACTATAGTTAAGTTGTTATCTTGATCAGTAGATCGTAGGGGGGGGGGGTCGAATAAATTCTCTTTCCATCCATCTATCATCTCCAGATACACGCCGGTTCTGGCTTCACCCATCGATTGGCTATGACGAAGCGACCGGACCATCGATTGTGCACTTCTGGTCAGTCTATTTTTCATTTTGAAATTCTTGTCTTGCGATTGACAAGCTGTCTTTAGTCTATGTCTGCTGTCAATGTCGTACATTAATTTTTTTATCTTTTAAATTTTTTATGGCAAATTTAAATTGAGATACCGAATGATCCACAAAACTCGTGAGAGTAAGGTTTCAATGTTGGGATACAAGTAGTGGATTTGAAATCTATCCAGTGGCACTTGAAATAGCTATCGTAAATCAATCAATGATGTTGTTGTGGCGACTATCCATACCATAACCCTATCTATCAATACCGTAACCCTACTCAGGTGTCTATTCGTACTTCCGCCATCCGGGCTACGTGGGCTGGTTCGCGTGGTGCATCGGCACACAGGTTTGTGTTTCACTCTCGCAATGATACACGGTCCCTTGCGGTTATCTAATCGCATAAGGTCTGCATGTGCAACGAAAATTTTACTCTTTTTTACGCGATAAAGATTGGAACATTCCTTTTTTGGGAAATAAGGTAGAGTTAATTTTCGTCGAGAGATGAGAGGAATCGTTTATTTCTTGCAAACTATCTCTAAAATAAGGAAAATATTCAATGGTGTTTCTCTCAGGTGATGCTCGGCAACCCGATCTGCACGGTGGTGTACGCGGCGGTGAGCTGGAAGTGAGTGGTGCAATTATCAAATTGAAAAATCAGTTTAGTGAGCGGTGCATTTAGCAAATTGAGAAATCAATATAAAATTTAATATTTGCACTATGAATAGGATAATTGCGATGTAGCTATTATGGGAGAGGTTGTAGGAATACTTGCAACGTCGTGGTTTCAACACTAGATCATTAGTGAGACACGGTGGTGTTTTTTTTAATTTTTTCGCTTTACTTGCTTGTAAACAACTGAATAACTAATAATGATGAGGGGTTACCTGTTTCAAATTTGTTGAACTGGTTTACTTTTGGTTTCAGTGTGTTTGTATCAATTGGATATCGTCAAGTGATTCAATATTGGGATTGTATGTGTTGCAAAAATAAAACCATAAGATCGGTAATATTTTTGTAGTCCCAGGAGAGGTTTTATTAGGATTTGTCACTTCTCGGTTTCACTGCTAGATCATTAGCGAAATATTGAGGCGTACTTTAATTCGTCCAAGAATCGTTTTTATTAATTTCGGAATAACTAATAATGATGCCGAGTGGCTGCTTCGGTTTTGTTGAATGGACTAGTTTACTTTTGGTTTCACTAGTCTTGTATCAATGGGGGCATGCCAATGTAATTCAGTGACTTTTCCATTGCTAGCTTGCTAAAACAATCTTTCAACACACCACTGTCACTTATTGATTGAGTAGTTTCGAGAGATATTCGATAGATAAATACAATCATAAATAAGTTAAATTGAAGGTTCTTCTCCGATCGTATCATTGACGAGGAGAGGGATCTACTGCACTTCTTCGGGGAGGAGTACAGAGAGTATCAGGTGAGCAGGGAGGGAATGCGCACTGGAGAGATCGAAAGGTGACCGAGTGAGGGTCGTAAAATGGCTCTTGGGATTCCTTCGGACAACCGCAAATAGTGATCTGTCAAAATAGTGTTCAAATAGGGCTCGATTACTTAGGTTTACAAAGGCGTTTAATGTTGAGTGATCTTTGAAATTTGTACTGGATCTTTTCGAATGCGGCTTGCCATATTCACATTGGTACCCTCTGCGAACATTTAGATTCGAACGGTGACCCAAATAGTGAATATGTAGGTTGATTATGTGAAATGTAATATTTCGAAGAAGTTGAAATGTGCAACCTAGGCAGATTTGGGTAACAGCTGAATTACATATTCCAAATCAGTAGAGATGAATGCTGACAGTCGGAACTGCATGCTTACAAAATATTTTATGTTTTCAATCGACCATTCAATCGATTTACTTCTTGCAGTCCGAGGTCCCGACTGGAATTCCCTTCGTCGAAGGATGCGTCGCGTGAGTACGGTAGCCAGAAGGTACGGTAGCCTCGGTCGATCCATTCTCACTAACATTCGCTAGAAAACGATTGTATTATTACTATGCCCCAAGATCTCGTTTGCTGTATTATCCGTTTTTATAAGTTCATCTCACTCTTTTTTCATCGAGTCTAGTTTGCAACCAGTCTAGTCTAGCATAATCATTACCATTAATGATTATGCTAGTTACTGTATCTTTTATCCCCCGTGAATCGAATCCGTTGAGATACAAAATATTTGTAGTGCTAATCAAATACTTTATTACTGTCTCTCTCGAAACCGCATAGTGGGATACGTGATAATTTCGATCTCAACCCTTACTCGAGAATAAGCAATGGATAGTAATTTATGGATGAATAACTTATTTGTGTTTGTGTTGTTTTTGTGTGGAATGCAATAATAAACGTAATTTGTGAAAGATACTCTGAACTGGTAGGGGTACAGCACAAGCGGATTGGTGACTAGAAGGGTACGGTAGGCGAAGGATGGCTTGGGGATACGGTAGGATTACGGTAGCTTATTTTGACTTCTTCTTTCCCTGAGCTGCCTTCTTTTTGTATCCGAGGATCATTCGAAGGGAGGGGAAACCGAAGATGAAAGTCTGTACGAACCATTTGAAGGATGTGGCGAACGAGTTACCCGACTGAAATTGAGCTATTACTTTAAAAATATAATTATGTATTTAAAAAAAAACTAACGGAAACAGAGAGCCCGAGCGCGAGAAGTCCCTCGCCGGCGTGAGCCGCCACAGCGAAGAGATTGGTGTACCGGACGATCTGGATTGATCCTTGATCTTTGATCTTTTTGGGATTGATCTTTGATCTTTCGGGAGTGATCTTTGATCTCTACCTGGGGATTGGCAATGGAGAAATCGGCAATGAGCGGGCCGACGGCGGGAATCACTCGGAGCAGATTGGGAGCGTAGAATGCGATCTAAAAGGAATTTGATCTTTGATCTTTGAGATTTACTTTTTCTTTCTTCCAGTAAAACTGTGCATATTGGTATACAAATATGGTCTGATGTATAGACATTGCAAGTTTACAAATAATAATATTTATTTGACTTACAAAGTTAACGAGGAGCGCGGGAGGGATGATTGCCCACCAGATGGGATGCACGGAACGGAAGTAGTTGGCCATCTTTAATTTATTTTAAAATTGTATATATGCGAAATCACGCGAAATTCATTGCTAAATGAGAAATAAGAGATGAAATGCACGGAAATTCGCGAAATTCGTTACTAAAAGAGGAATAACAGGAGTTGATTCGGTCAAAAGGACGCGTACTATAGATCTTCAGATCATTAGACGGAGAAATATAGTTAGGCACCTTGGTCAGCACTCGCGTGGTAGTGTAGTCTGCGGGCGGATCGTATCGACAGTTGAGATAGTCACGAAGGGAGAGAAAGACCGAACGGGTGCAGAAACTGTAAGGGGATTCAGGAGATTGTAGGAAAGGGGCGGAGTCTACCAATTTTATTCATCAGAAAAATGCGGGCCTGAACAACCAGTGCTTGATTGGGTAAAAATGCTCAAATGTTTCTCATAATTGGTCAGATGGAGTGAGCGAGTGCAGTTATGGAGGCAACCGGGTGGTTTTGGGAAACGGGAAGGGTAAAGAATAACAGAGAGATTGGGATCGAGTGTGGCAAGAGAGGCGAGGAATGGTGAGTCGGTGATTGTTGCCTCCCGATTGATGTGAAAATAGTGGGGTGCGAACGCTAGTTGAAGAGAATGACATGAATGGCTTCCTAGTTTTCGCCTTATTCTATTCCCTTACTAATGAAAAAAATTTGTACGATGATGAGAGTAATTCTTCAGACACGAGCTACGGAAAGCCATATTCGGAAAGAAGAACATTAGAGCCACTAAGGTGCCACTAAGGATAGTTAGACAGAATGGGTAGCCTTACATGATTTTCTATTTTGCACACCCTTTCTCTGACCTATCAACGAATTCACACAACCAAGACACCATTTCTTGATAAATTGTTGAGGGAAAACTTCAAACAAGGAGCGACCAAATGCAATATCTGCTTATTTCATGATCTGACATAGGCGAAAAATTGGCGCAATCGCGAGACTAATGCTGATGGACGTGCGAATTGAAGAGAATCTCGATGAGAGGAGTGAGTGAATTGACGTGGAATTATCGCTCCAAGTGAGCAGAAAGGGGCAGAATTCGATGCGAAAAGCAGATAAGAAGACTACGAGACTACGAGCAACAACTACAAGGTGTATCGGGTGGAATTGGGTGGATAGGTGGAACGGGAAAATGTGAACCCATGTGTATGAGAAACGTGGAGAGCACTGTGTGCCATCTCAGTGTGGCAGAGGGCAGAGCAACAATAGGGCAGGTAGGAATCGTCTCTTCATTTCCTACACTGTCTCGCATCTCTGACAGGTGAGAGAGTAGGAGAAATGAAGAGACGATTACACGAATTATGAACTCTAAACAATAGGGCTGGTAAGAAGCGTACAGAATGAAGAATTTGTCTCTCCATTCCTCATGTTCTATCACTCTAATCGATGAAAGAGCACGTGAAATGAAGAGATAAGTGCCCGTATTTTTCTACCAGATCAGATTAGATTGATAAATATCGATTGATATGACACATCAAAATGGTTATACCTCTTGGTTAGCGCGATGAGGCTAATTGGAGATGGAATGAAGGCGAGAGTCTGCAAGAGGGAAAGTGGGGTGAGAGCATTTCGTTGTCTAACTCTCTCCATTTCCCCCTGCTCTCTCGTCCCCGTCTTACCCACGAGAAAGTGAGCGGAATGGAGATACACCCGATTACCTGGGTCAGACCGTTTTCTTTTCCGCCTCATTTGGGTCGAAATGGAACCGAGTTGTGCGGAAAAACGCGCAAAGATCTCGTCTCTTTCTCATCAGAAAAAAATAAAATCAGTTGTCGATACCTGTTCTTCCAAAATCGCGGAGACCATGAGCCGGGCGCAGGATGAAATGGACATGAAGGGGATCCATCTGAGAAAAGGGTTACGGTAGATTTGGATAGCGTAACATACACAATTTCTCGGTATGCTGAGAGGTGGTGAATATCTGGTATACTGAATAAGTACGGTATATTTTGCATACTGTAGTAGGTTACGGCAGGTCAATCAATACTCACGTCGAGGTCGGTCGCATGCCTACGTTGAGGATCATCGGCGTACGGGCGAAGTAGGGGCACAGCTGAGGGTACGGTAGGCTTATTGATTGATTGAGAACGAGTACGGTAACTAATCGATCGATACCCTACCGTAGTGCAGACGATCCCGTCGAGACCTCGATCGCGCAGTTCCATCTGTAGACACTCCATGACACCACGAACCGCGAACTTCGTTGGGCTGCAAAATGTTGGACTTCCACTGTTTAGCGCCGTTTTCAGTTTTGAGCATTTTTATACGGGAACATGGAGCTTGAGTGTGCTGCAAAATCTTCGGACTTGCGCTGGTTAGCACCGACCACTCACCAGTACGCAAGACCGTATGTCTCTCCGGCAAAGCCAGCGATGGAGGATACGGTAACGATGTGCCCTGCATTGCGTTGCTCCATTTTGGGTAGGAAAGCTCGGATGGTCTGCAGAGATCAAAGATCACGATCGGCGAAGATCAATGAGTCCTCACATTAATCGTTCCCATGATGTTGATGTCCATCGCCTTCTGAAGGTCGTCCGTTTTCAGGTCAAGAAAGGCGCCGAAATAAAGGACGGCAGCGTTGCAAACAACGATTGAAACGGGACCTGAAATACAGTAATCCGTGAGATCCATGATCCATGAGAGGAGGTTGCAGTTCGCCCAAATTGGAAGATACCGTACCCATTTCGATATCGATCTCCTCAGCTACAGTATTCAGATTGGCCGCATCTCGAATATCCGCCACCCATAGTCGAGCATCGCCTACCTCCTTATCGATTTCTGCACAGCATTCGCGAAGACCGGCCTGGAATAAGGCCATTTTCATTCCTCTTCATCTTTATTTCATTCTCTTCATTTATCTTCAGCTTTTTTTTCTTCTCTTCAAAATCTCTTTAGTTCCTGATAAAATCCTACGCTATCTGAACAGCTTTTATATACGCAAGGTGAAAGATGAGCTTCGTTAATTGAGCATAGATCAAGTGTGGTTCTCTTTGAGAAAACTATAGAAACTTCACATCAATTTCGTACTTCAACAGCTGAAGAATGTATTGAAGAACTGAAGAATTTACCCATACAATTAGGACGTCTCGGATTTTCACGCGAATATTATCACGCGTCTTCTGAGAGATTGCAAGAAAACAACCCCCCTGAGGAACTAGGAGCCCAAAGTTTGAGCAATCTCGATGAAATTTTTATGGTAGCCTATATTGGCGACGAGAAAATTTTTGTAACACAACTTTTGTCCCAGAACCGGCTTTTAGGTATTGTCCGGTTCTGGACCCGGCTATGTCATATCTCAGCTCCCAGATTAGCTAGAGACCTCCAGTTTTGCTTAAAAAATTCGGAAAATTATTCTGAACAACTTTCAGTTCACATGGAAGAGGTTGGACAACTATTCCATTACTGAAACATTGAAAAACCGTTTTCGAAATCAAAAAAAAATTCCCCCTGGCTCGGGGACCCCCCATTTTAATAATTTCTGAATTCATTTTTAGAATCTACATACTCGAGTTAGTTTAGGAAAAATTCAACCGAAGGGCCAGGCCCATGGCCGGAGGCGTCCGGCAACAAAAATGACCAAAAACTGCCTATTTTTCATAGAAAGTCAATTTTCAACAAGTCAGAACTGTAAATTTAAGAGCTCTTCTGAGGCATATTTATTTTAGAATTACTTAAATGTACCCAAAGAACATTTCCTGTGCTTTTTAAGGCACTCTGCGCAAAACAGATTTTCATGATTTTTTTGATTTTTTTAAGAAATAAATCAAAAAAAATTAATTTTACTTTTTTTCTCGGGTTGCTCTGAAAGTGTAAGAAATTGAAATATTGATCCAATGAAGTAATTTTCTGAAAATTTTGCCAAGATTGACATCGAAAGTCAAAAGTTATGAGGCCTTAAAAAGTCGATTTATCTGAAAAATAGGCAGTTTTTTGTCATTTGTGGTGCCGGACGCCTCCGGCCATGGGCCTGGCCCTTCGGTTGAATTTTTCCTAAACTAACTCGAGTATGTAGATTCTAAAAATGGATTCAGAAATTATTAAAATGGGGGGTCCCCGAGCCAGGGCAAATTATTTTTTGATTTCGAAAACGGTTTTTCAATGTTTCAGCAATGGAAAAGTTGTCCAACCTCTTCCATGTGAACTGAAAGTTGTTCAGAATAATTTTCCAAATTTTTTAAGCAAAACCGGAGGTCTCTAGCTAATCTGGGAGCTGAGATATGACATAGCCGGGCCCAGAACCGGACAATACCTAAAAGCCGGTTATGGGACAAAAGTTGTGTTACAAAAATTTTCTCGCCGCCAATATAGTCTACCATAAAAATTTCATCGAGATTACTCAATCTTTGGGCTCCTAGTTCCTCGGGGTCCTGCAATCTCTCAGAAGATGCGTGTTATGTGGATTACCGTACCTCATTGACATCGATCAGTGCCACTCGTGCCTTTCGTCTCACTGCGAAGTAGTAGGCCATCTTCCGTCCGAGACCCGAACCAGCGCCCGTGATTACCACCACGGAGTCGGAGACATCCTGGAGTACGGTAGGGTACGGTAGAGCAAACAATAAATCGATTTTTCCGGATAGAACGACTGTTCTTCATTGATTGGATGTGACCAGACGAATAGCTGCTGTAGACACTACATAGAGTTCACTGTCCTAAGTGACCTTAGGACAGGCAGCCTACCATAGTGATACTTAGTAACCGTACCTTCTCGCTTCGGGTCATCCATCTGTAGACGTCCTTAGGGAAATCTATGAATGCAACGTGAAGCAGTACTCCCAGTGTCGAGAGGAGCTTGAACACCCATGATGTATGATCATCCATTCCGATGCATAGAGAGTCCCGAAGCGAAGATCCCTCTTATCGATCGATCGGCGGAGATTACGGTAGGTCAGCGGGACTCTCGGCTTACGGGGGGCGAGAGTCAAGGACAGGGGAGCAAATTGCTCAGAAAAGGTGGGAATGGGGTCAAATGTACGGAAGAGATTTAAGAGAGTCAGTTGGGATCGAACGAGAGCGAAAGGCTATGGGGGGTATTCTCGTGTCCCGCTACTAGGAGAAGGAAGGGGATGGGTAGTAGGATTAATGGAGGGGGATTCGCATTGTGGTATTGTACTCTTGCTGGATCACCGGGCTTTTTGCTGTGGCCAGGAATTCCGGATCCGCTGAAAGGTTGTACTGTCTTTGTGCGCATGCATGGAGGACAATGGGGAATGTCTTCAGAAAGAAGCGTCGAGTGGATACCTGAAAATTAATTCCCGGCAGGAAGATGCATGATTGCGGTAGGTCAAAGAACTTTTCTCCATTCTTGCGCTCACGACGGGCGGTCGACTCTCACCCCGCTCTCTTCCATCTCCAGTTTGGAGAATCCTCGTCCGTCAGCTTGGGCAACCGGACGAGTATCGCCCATCTGGATCATCAAAAGGAGGACCCAGGACGGATTCTCATCGGCTCAAGTGATCTACGGTCAAGAAAGGCCCCACTCAAGAAGGCTGCTTCGTGAGTTTACTCTTAACCATGCAAGTCAGAACTTCGGCGGCTGGATGATACACTTCGTGGCTCAAGATCTATCGACTCAACGCGACGGACAATCGACAACAAAAAGCTAACAGCTTGTAAGAAGAAACCATCCCTTGGCCCATTTTCACTGAGTACGAAGATCCCAATCCCCTCCATTATGATGTTTCCCCCTGCAGGCAATATGCCTTGAATCAGGATAAATGTATGTAAAGAACTGTGGAAGATCCAATTTTGGATGAGGGCAAAGAAAGGATCTAGGCAGCCGTCCTTGTATCACCCTTATCGATTAGCGAAGTATGAAGCTTATATAATGATCCGAATTGCAGATGCCGAGATGAATGCAGCTGATTTGGTGATACCGTAATCACATGATACCGAAACGGAAAATAAGTGCTTTTCATATTTCAGAATGAGATTTTACAATTTTTCTTCTGTTTTTCAATTAAAAATGTTTCTATTAAAAAGTTCAAATATATAATTATCACACAGACAAAAAAAAATGAAGTCAGTTTGCGCTTCTTGTCCGTAGCCGCCGTTCATCTTTTGACTAGCGCGCCGGTTACTCGCGGACCAAACAATTCTTTGTCACACTGTGCCTTTGGTGAAGGTCGAAATCTTGCATGCTCGCACTTTCGCTGTTAATCGCTCGTTTATCTCCGTTGTGGACCTCGGTCGACTATGGCAGAGAATAAGCTTATCGACTTTTCTCCCGTCACTCCCCTATTTCTGCCTTCTTATCACCGAGGAATCGGCTCTCCCCGATCATGCGAATTTCTTCCCAATCGCCGTTTATCAGTCAATGCATGATTTGTCTATCGATGCACCACTTTTCCAGGCTGTCCTCGCCATTTTCCGCTGTCAATTTATTATTAGCCTGGGACTATTTGCGGTTGTCAAGCCGCCTCCCCCGCACCCAACTCTGCCCGCTATTTTCGTTAGTATCCTGTTTCTGGGCATGTCGGCGCTGCTTAAGTGGCCTGTCCCGTCTCATTTCATTACGGCATACACGGCACTTTAGGCGAGCGTGTGACCGGAAAGTTCCGGGCGAGGGAAAAGCTGCGAGGACACAGAAAGCGCGTTTTGCTCGCGTTGTCTTTCACTCTTTCCTCTTCGCCTCTCGTCGTCTTAAACGCTCCTAAGCCCCAGCGAGTAAGCTCTCAAGGGAGAATTCAGAGAGGCCGTTGACGTACTCAGAGAGAAGCGCATAGATAAGTAGAGTTGAATGAAATTGAGGTCCCCCCCCCCCTGAACATCCCCCCTCAGAGAAAGAAAGGAAGGCTCTTTCTTCCAATTCGAAAAGAATTATGACGAAGCCTGAGAAAGGCGGGCCGAAATGTTGTTACTCGGTCCTCTTTTCTCTTCTTTTTGTGTGCATCGTTCTCTTTTTCTTCTTCTAAGGGTTCCATTCAAGTTGTTGGCCAAAGAAAAGCTAGTGCATTTTCAAGTTCTGTGGTTATTGCCCGTTTTATCGCTTTTCCGAGTACTTTTTCCTTGTTAATGCACGTGTTTACCCTCAAAATTGATGAAATTGTTCAGCTCCAAGGCCAGCCAGGCCGATTCCGAGACTGGGCCCCGCTTCTCTCCTGGATATGCGCACGGCGCATGGCGCCTATGCCAGGTGACTACTTTTTTGTTATTGTTTTGATTTCATTGATCAGTTTTTTTAGTTCTCGCGAATAACTCTTCCGACAATTATAAAATCAGTTAAACCCTGATCATCTAGTATTGCTATAACCGAAAACTGCCGGATAATGATAATCGAACTACCCCATGTATTTAGTGAACTTTACCCTTCTATAGTATTTGTTAAAATTTATTTTTAATCATAATTCGCTACTCACATTGTAAGAATTAGAAGAAACTCTCAGACGTAGTACTTCAATAACCGAAAACTCGCAAGTCAAAGTATTCGTTCTTTCGTCTAATCCTGTGCAAACAGAGTGCACAATATCACTAGTAGTTCTGCTAGAGGTCATCGATAGTGCGACTATCGACTACATTAACACACAGTAGGCTGAGATTACGGTAATTGACTAATCAATAATTACAGTAATCCTTGGAACGTCGTCAGCCACGTTCTCTGGGTCGCACTCCTCTGCTCGTGCCTGCTAGGCCCTCCCCTCGCTGCGGCGCAGGTATGCATCATGTTATTATTTGTGTGTGAAACACAGATTCATTGGGAAACATACCTTTTCGACCGAAAATATATAGTGGTTATACACTACTAGGTATAAAGGCTTGAAACATGATTTTATAGTGGATATACTGTGGTCTGAGGTCAGATTCCATAAAATACATAGTGGTCTGATTACCGGCCCGGTCGGTATGAAAATCTATGATTTGTGTTACTATTTGTGTGTGTTCACTGGGATAATAAGTGTGCTTTATCTGTGGATGCAGGGGGTATTTATAATGCAAGTGAATCTACGGAGGCTAAAGAAATAAGATGATTATCAGTGATGATAGGAGATGTGGGCTACATAGCGGAGCTAGACAAATGAACTTTTATAATTAAATGTTTCTAAAAATATGTTCCAAAAGCGCTAAAATCGAAATATGGCCGATGATTCACCCACTCAGTTTGTGAAATCTATAGGGGTAGGTTCACGATTGCAATTACTTTTCTTCGTATGAGTCATACGTGATAGGTTCGCGAATAAGAACCGAACCCACATTGCCATCAGTTTGTTTGTATAACAAGCGATTCGCATCCATTCTACACTTTGCACTTTCCCCTTTCATACCAAAGTTTGATAACCAAAAGTCTCACTGATCGAAGTGGAATTTGACGAACCATAGAATCTAGGTTCATATAAACTATTGATCCACTTCCGAACTGTTGGAAAAATCGTTTACAATTTGTGAATCATAGATTATGTGCGTGGTATGCGTGCACACTCTAGGGTCCTTCCATCTCTTGTGTATAGTGGACAGGGGGAGGAGGGGGGGGGGGGTGAGGAATAATGGAAGGGGTTTATGTGCTGATTGTTTTGATTGTCTGCAAGAAGAGAAGATTACGGCACATTACCGCCGTAGTTCGATGGGAAAAGAGGGACGAGGAAGGGGGGTGTGGGAAAATATGAGGAATTTATCGAATTTTAAGCTACTAATTTTGTGTATTTTTAATAATATTCTTTTAAATATTAATGGAAAGGAATTGGGGCCTGCCTAGCTATTGGCTAGGGATGACTCAACAGTGGGGGATATCATATTTCGTAATAGCGCGTCGCGAGAGTCTATGGCATCTCTCTCACGGAATTGTTGCTCGCAAATTTGTAGTCAAACATTGTTTGCCCCTCTCGCTCAAAATTGTGGTGGGGATCAAATTTTGATGGACTCTGAGGGTCTCGTGATTCATTATCTCACTCTGATATTGCGGAGATTAGTCTGACTCTCTTCATAACGCGCACTATCTCGCGGTGTCTGACCGACGAGAGAGCACGGAGAATGAAGAGAGCTGTGCCATTTCGGGAAAGGTCACGTCATAAGCTGGTTCGGCAAGGGGCGAGATAAGGAGCGAATGAAGAGATCACCAGAACCAGGGAAGGAATGGGGATTGAGGGAGGATAAGCATACCTAGTGATTTGTACTGAAGAAGAACCGTGAAAATCGGTACATCAGGTTTATTTTGTACTATGAGATCCACGTGAAACCGGAATCCACATGGCCACTACAGTTTGGATTGTTTATGATTTCGGTTACATGACTAGCCCAGTGCTGGACCTGGACAAGTTATATGAAATTGGCGTAACCCAAAAAGTGCATGTTTTGCGAATATGTAGTTTGTGTCTCCGAAATGGTGTGGATGTTGAGGGAGAGCCGGAATAACAAGCGCGTCTTCCCTGCCCCCCCCCCCTAGTTACGCAGTCTAGAGGTGACGACGCTGACCAGGGAGGAATTGTTCATGAAGGCATCGGAAATGTCTGTAAAAGCATTGAAAAGATGTGTAAATTTACATAATGCACATACAAAACAGGCAATAACCCAGAGGGGAAAGTGCACAGAATCTCAATTAATGTTGATAGATTTTAATACGTTTTTAAAATGATTATTCATTGTTTGTCAGGGTGAGGGCCTCGCGGGTGACGCTGCGGCGGCTCCGACCCTTCCTCCTCCTCCTCCTGCAGCAGCTGCAGCCGATGCAGCAGCAGCAGCACCGTTTCCCCAGCCGGCACACCGCACCCCGCAGATTAATGTGGAGAAGAAACCCGTGATCTCCGGTCAGTTTCGTGTTTCAATGCAAAGCAAACTAATAAATTTTATTGAAAAGTTAGTCGTTTCCTGTAGATGGTTTGATCTAGTGTATCGATAAGAAGTATACTATTAAAATACGTTATTTTATTTTAGGCATGCGCATCGAGGCGAAGGAGGATCCACATGGCGAACCCGCATTTCTCGGATACAGCAAGTAAGCCATCAACGGTTATTGATGATCAAATCTTGTGACAGATCCCATATGAGGCTGTTCGCCTAAGGTTCAACAAGCCTCCACAGGGGTCGGGAACAGGTAAAAAATCGAAAACTCCAAAAAGTTGGCCCTAGGGGTTATTTTTGACCCTCTACACACTGGTGCACTCGATTTCGCAATATGTCCCCTCCCCGCTCCAGGAGGGGGCACCCCCCATTTTGCCCCAAATCACGTTTTTCGCTTATAATTCCTCGGAAAGTCGTCAAAAATGGGTGAAATCACACCTGTACGACCAGAATTTCGAGCTCTATCTCGTGGTTATGCTGAATAGTCATGATCTGTTTTCGTTCTCGAGAAAAAGTCAATTTTTGAACCGAGACTTAGGGTGAGAAAACCCGCCTGCAGTAGAAAGAGGACATTCTTCCGATTATTTTGATGTATTGGACTTGGGGTTTGACCTTACATACGGGGGTCTTATGGGGGGTGGAGCGAAACGGGGACACAAAAAATTTCGCGACTACCCCCGTGTTTGTGCTCATTTTGAAGAGCTCGTTAAGCTGATCATTTTTTGTGTTGGACTTTTTCCTGGAAATGTTTCCTTAGGAAATTACAGCAATCGAAAAAGTGATTATCGGACCTCTCGCGAAAAAGAAGAATTTGAGCGATTGTAAAGCGGGGAGGGGACATATTGCGAAATCGAGTGCACCAGCGTGTAGAGGGTCAAAAATAACCAGTAGGGCCGACTTTTTGGAGTTTTCGATTTTTTACCTGTTCCCGACCTTTGTTGAACCTAAGGCAAACAGCCTCATATAAAGTCTCTCGAATAGCGATAGGTAATGGAACGTTGTTTTTGTACTTTATCCGTTGTTTTTGTTTATGTTGTTTTGTGTGCTTCATCCGATGTTAAGAAATCTCAGACGCGGTATGAACATTGTCCGTCCGGGCGTCGAAGTCGATGCCGTCATCTTCGGATTCTGGCTCGATGAGGTCAAGGAGGTGAGCAGTTGATCTTTGATCTTTCGTATCAAACACCACTCATGTAGTTTTTGCTTGATCGTGTTGATTGGGTCCAATTTTGCAAAAAGCACCAGTCGCAATCGTGGTCCACCCGGTGCTCTTGATTGAAAAAAGTAGGGCAAAAGATACAGCTAATTCGGATCTCATCATTCGTGAGAGGAATGAAAACAACATGATTAATTTAAAAGATTTAATAATAATTAAGCAAATTGTATAGATCGCATTCACCTCCACTGGAAGCTGCAACGAATCCTTGCTTGATATCCGCATGGCCGACGACAAATTCAACGTGAAAGTGGACAAGATGATCACGGTCCCCCTCACATTCCCGCTGTTAGTTGTCTTTGATCTTTGATCTTTAATCTTTATTTTATTCTTTAATCAAAAGATTCTGCAAAAGAGTGTCTCATGCAATATGCAGATTGGTGTGTCTACCTATGCCACTTACGATGAGAAATCGTCGTCTTGTCGCTGATATGATGATTCAGTAATCAGTAAATTACAGCTCCGACGTACCAATGTATCGGATGTGCATACGACCGAAGGATTCGACGCACTGGGTGGAGGTATTTATTTTATTATTTTAAAAATGATGATTAAAATTCGTTACCTTGTGTTGAGTATAGCTAGGACCCTGTCAAGTCTTCATCTTGTCTTGACGCTTGTGACAAAAAATCGTTGACCAAACCTGAAGCTGCTTACGATTTGTGCGCACGCAACCGTTAAATATTCATCGGCGTATTCGATGAGTGAGGAAAGTTGGCACGAATGGTAGAAGGAATCTGCCAGCTATATTATCACCCTTTTCTACATCTTTCTTTCCTTTTGATCTTTGATCTCTATTTTTGCATGGTTTACTAAATAGGTTAGAGAAAGCGGAGAGAGCGCGCGAACAGGAGAGAGTTAGACGAGAAAAGGCGTCTCTCTGTTGCAGATTACGGAGAATCGCGCGATGGTAACGACGGAGATTCCGCCGAAACAGTACTACTTCTCCTACTGGGTGCAGGTCAGTGGGATATTTGATCTTTGAACTTGATCTTTGATCTTTTATGATCCATTGAGGTGAGTTTTAGCGAATATTTCATGAAAATTTGATTAGCTTAACTTGCAAGTTGCGGTTTCACAAGTCTTAGACATGGGACGATGATTTGGTAGCTATATATTTGGCTTCAAGGATTCATTAAATCAAATATGTAAGTCGAACTGGAATAATTGTTAGCGGCGAATGTTAAAAAACATTAGATGGATATGCAAGGTCTATTTCGATTTCATTATCTCGTTGCCCGATGTAATGTCCACCCGAAGATTTGCGCTTCACAATGGGCTCATTAGCTATACCTCGCGCAATGCTCTGATTAGCAATTGACGAGCTGGTGGGAAAATATTTAATTTAACACTTAATTAATTAATTAATAATAATAACTACTCATCTCAAGATTGCAATCATCTCCGTGCTGCTCACACTCTCCGGCCTCTTCTCCGGGCTGAATCTCGGTCTGATGGCACTCTCGCCGCAGGAACTGTTGCTCATCCAGAAGTCTGGTCAGTGAATCTTGGTTTGAACATAAGATTTCGTATTCGTTACGTTTGATAAACTGACACCCATTCACACAAACGGAATGATTTGGATAGGGTAGAATTCGGTAGTTGGGTTGTTGACCAGTGGTCAGTGAATCAAACAATGCTCTCAAAACTTCACTACTGTTGTTTTGTTTGGTCAAACAAGAGGAATAATTATGAGAGGGTAGATTAATGGTAGTTGGCCCACTACCTATTCTGAATCTAGATTGGTCCATCAGACAAATCCGAATGTATTGAGGTTGTGAGGTTTGCGTTTCACGTTTAGGTAGTAAGCTGGTGAATGTGTGGATGAATGATATTGGTTCCATCAATACCCGAAAATAATAATCGTATCTCCGATTGCAGGTTCGAAGACGGAGAGAAAGTACGCGGACACGATCATACCCGTGCGTGAAAAGGGCAATATGCTACTCTGCTCACTGCTGATTGGTCAGTTGATCTTTGATCTATGCACTTTGTGTGGTGTTTGAACTCTGTAGTCTGTAGTTTCACAAAGGTGTTTTCGAGTTGTGCAAGAGTTGTTAGTAAGCGTGCACTCTGGGGAGAGTGCTGAGGGTGCGTGCACTCTGTGGGTTAGGGAAGGGAGAAGAAATAAAGAGCAAAGAGGTTTATTGTTAGAGGGAGCGAGGGTTTAGATGACGAGGCGATTCACGTAGTTAACAATGTTCTATAACTGTGTCTGACTGGCAAGGGAGCAAGGGGAATGGAGAGGAAGAGTGAAAGGGCACTTACTAGTAATGACGAAACTCGGAACATGCTCTTTGAGTAGTTTAGATGAGGGGGCAGGGAACGGGGATGACTGATTATTGTTTTAAGAGGGATCGGAAGTGAAATTGTCATCTTTTCAATTGCCCGCTTGTAATGATGAATTGTCAATAATAATAACACAAATTGTCCGCGAATGTTTTTGATTACGAAAGGGGTTTTCTACCACTTCTCTTCTTTGTGCGAAAAGCATTTGCTTTTAGCCAATATTTGTAGATGGAAAACAAAAGGATGAAAAGACGCCGTGAGAGGGATTTGTAAGTAACCTAAAATGGGATGGAGAGAGGCATGTTTTGGTCGTTGACTTCTAGATGCGAGGGCTTGAGGGGCCGATTACTCTCTCCATTTACAATACTCTCTCGCCCTGTTTGACCATCGAGAGAGCATTCGGAATCGAGAGACGTCGCCGTGAAGGGGCGATTCCCGACCTCGCGACGCACTCGCAGGGTGAGAGGTGGGGAAAGGGAGAAGGCACTCTCTCACTTTTGCGTGGTATCTCGTCTTCTCTGCTCGTCTGGAGCTCTCTCGATTCGACACGATCTCTCGCCCCTCCTGTCAGCCTCCCTGGGAAAGGTGGAGGAGTGAGAAGCGGAGGGCGTGTGAGACAACTGATCCTAGTGTCGACGAGAAGAGAAAGAGAGGAGGAGGAGTAGGCTGGAGAAAGGGGAGCAAGGCAAAGTTCGAGTTGAGTCATTGTGAGGGAGAAGGAAGGAATTGAGGGACCTGGAATTGTGAAACGGGAGGATTAGAAAGGATTTTGACATGGTGATTCAAGGGAGCATGGGATTGGTAAAGGTGAGGGAGGGGGTGATGAGGTAATGGATAGCAAAAGCATAGGAAAAATAGTTTTAAAACATTATTAGCGTTTCTAGGCACGTTTGTGATTCACGGTGTTGATGAGAAGGTAGGAAGTGTCAGTGAGCCAATCGAGTTAGCGCCTGTCTCTCAGAAATAAGAAACATGCATAATGAAAAAAGTTTGCGAGAAAGACTTGGTGAATCGGTTGCGCGCAGGATTGGTACGGACGGGGATAGTTCCGTTGAGATAATGGTTTTAGGGATCAGTGTGAACAATAATGAGATTTTACAGAAAGTGGTCTACTTTTCACTAGGTACTGTGGTGCAGCACAGGATTGATTATAATGTGGGAAGTGTCAGCGAGCCAATCGAACTGCGAGATATTCTTTTAAAGAAAGTGATTTTAAATATGCAGTGTGGAACAAGTTGGCGCAACTTGGAAGGCTTGGTGTTTTAGGGGTGCGCAAGCTCAATAACAATGACTGAGGCTCGAGCGGGGCAGTTTGTTCTCCATCCAGCGAATAAAAACTTGGTGATTCTCGGCTGCTCCTGGTTGATAAGAGCGATGTAGATGCATGTGAACCGTTGTTCATTACATTTGCGCTTGAATGGAAAAACAATAATAACAAAATAATGGATTTAACGCATGTGTAATAATTATCACTAGTCAAGAGAAGATTGGGCTAACAATAAGTGTTAAACAATTACGATATTACGATGTTGGACTGGCGACAATAATATAATATCGATTGCAGGCAATGTGATGGTCAATTCGGGCATCTCGATCTTGCTGGACGACCTGACGGGCAGTGGATACATGGCACTCATTGCGTCATCTGCTGGTAAGGATCCATACCTGGGCATCAAAATACCTAGGTACTAGCTCAAGAGTTGGCTACCCGGTAAGTTATCCGGTACCGACTACGGGTATGTTACCGGGTAACTTTCCGGGTTGCCGACAAGTACGTATGTACGCACAGGTATGTAAGGATCTGGTTTATTGCCTAAATAAAATATACTGAAATTAATATTGCTAATTGTAAAAGATGAATTGGAATATGTGATTTGTGTATTGGATTGTTCGGTGTTGAAGGATGGATGATTTAATTTTTTTATTGAATCAATATGGGCTTATTTGCAGGTATTGTCATCTTCGGAGAGATCTTCCCGCAGTCGCTCTGTGTCAAGTGAGTTCCGCATCTTCATTATCGATTTTTGATTATTATCGACCCCCACCCAGTTGTTATTTGGCTACACTCGTACATTTTTATCATGCATTTCGCTTCTGCAATCTTCAATCTGCAAAAATGTCTGAAATTTAAAGAATTCCCTTTTTTTTTATAAAACTGCTCACTTTGAGTTTCAAGTTTTTTTTTTAGTTTAAACTTTCAACGAATAGTGAGGTTGTGGTATGAACGAGAGCACGTAGTTACTTTCATCCTTGTAAGAAAAACAACATTCAAAATTACAATGATTCCCTATTCTACTAAAATCAATTTCATGAACCTACCGTAATCACCTCGTCCCTGATTCAGGAAGGGTCTGGCAGTCGGCGCCCGTACCATATGGCTCACCCGGTTCTTCATGGTACTGACTTGGCCTCTCGCTTACCCGATCTCGAAACTACTCGATTGCATCCTCGGAGACGAAGTGGTCGCGTACGATAGAAAGCGGCTCATGGAGTTGATAAAGGTACGGTAGGGGGGGGGTAGGGTAGAAGGGGGGGGGTGTACGGTGGAGGTATGTAGTTGGATTTCTGCAGCGGATGGAATGAGCTGGATTGACATGTCCAAGATAGTTCGGGTTAGAAGGAATTCGCGAATCCGGAATGTGAGGGGTTGAAATTGTGCGAAACGACATAGAAATTAGGCTCATGTGGTTGATACATGTACGATAGGGGTGAGGGGTACGGTAGAGTACGATAGGTGGAAGCGGATGGATTGACAAGCTGAATTGACGTGTCCAAGATAGTGCGGATTAGAAGGAATTCGCGAACCACGAAAACTGAGGGTTGAAAATGTTCGAAGCGACATAGAAATTAGGATCATGGAGTTCATAGAGTTGATAAAGGTACGGTAGGGGTGAGGGGTACGGTAGTCTTCATTCTCTTTCTTCATTCCGCACAGTGAATATATAAAATGAAAATATGATAATTCTTTTTTCTTCACTTCGTTTGCGCTGCAGTGTCTGGTTATGATGAAAAATTGATTTGGTGCACAGGGGGAGGGGGACTATTCGAGGATAGTTTTGGTTGTAAGGAATACGTGAATCCGGAAAGTGCCAGGAGCAAAATCTTGAAAATAATGTTATGAAACATCAAATCGATACCGTAACGTGACGAGTAGGAAAACAGTATATGTTTTATATTATATATTTTTATCATGAATTATTAAAATAATGATAATACAGATGTCGACGGCGGAAGATGGACTGGTAGCGGAGGAGCTGAAGATTGCAGTGGGAGCCATGGAGATATCTGATAAGACCGTCGGAGATGTCATGACCAAGATCGATGTGAGTGAGGATCTGTGGTTGGGGATCCCCTGGTACGGGTCCTGGATACGGTAATTCGGGTCTGGGGTTCTGGTACTGCCGATCGTGGATCCTAGACTAATAGTAAGGACCAGTTGTAGTAAAAATAAAAATAGTTGGAATGAGATTCGTTCATCAAATCTGGCGAGAAAACTAGTGGCATTTCGTGACAGAATACGCGATTGCTTGGAGAGGGGAGCAATCAGGAGGGAATCTTAAAGTTGGCTTTCGAAAACGGCAACTCGTAATTAATGAAACGTCTCTGTTTTTGTTAGCCCAGGCAACAACACCTCTGACTGTGGAGTGGGTAGGGAATGATAATGATAGGAGAGGGGATACTCTTATTGTGAGAGAAAGGACTTGGCCAACAAGAGCCAATTGTCTTTTGTCAAATGTCAATTGCCACTATTCAACTGTCAATTTGCAGGACGTGTTCATGCTGCCCGATACGACGACGTTGAACACGAAGACGGTGGCGGAGATTCTGCGAATGGGATACACGAGAATTCCCGTGTTCTCGGGTGAGGATTTGAATTGTTGAACAAATTGATCTTGCGCCTGGTCGTGGCAATATATGCATTTGATATAACCAGAAGTGGCTGGGCAAGGTAAATTTTCAGGGTGGGATACACGAGAATCCCCGTGTTCTCTGGTGTGTTGAGCTTTGTATCCTGGTGCAATTTTGAACTCGTTGTGACTGACTTAGAATTTGAGTCGTGGTTTACGGTCACTGGGAGTGATCGAGGAGTATTTTGCTTCAGGCGATCGTAACAACGTCGTTTCTCTACTGTTTGTGAAGGACCTCGCGCTGCTGGATCCGGACGACAACTTCACCATTCAGACGGTCAGGGTTTTTACTTTTTTTCCCTGCCCCTCTTTCCAGTGAAATTGCACTGTCTCTGTAGCAGTAGTCTTGTAGGATTGGCGGTGCGAGAGATCACCGGGTGGTTGAGTTTGTATTTTTATTGAACGGCAGACAAATGCGGTTGAGATCATTTAACTAGATATATTATCCTGAAATTGCGTCATTATAAATGTACTTTTTCTGCAAATAGGCTTGATAACTTAAAACGCGTTCTCTGTAAGAATCAAGGTGGGGTGGCACAGTTTTCTTAAAATAGTCTCTCAAGGCTCAAACTTCACCAACATAACCCCTAGGCATCGTATTTACGATTTTCGAACTTTGATCTCGAATTTGTTGATCTTTGATCTTTGATCTTTCAAAAAATAAATTTCAGAAATACCTATCGTGTGATAGCTCATTCGAAAGAGCATGAAAAGTTATGTAAAAAACCGAAAGGATTTTGAATTTCATCCAGGTTGACCCAAGTTACGACTGAAAATATGACGATTTTCGTCCATTTCGATGAAAATCGTTGTGGCTACCCATGAAGCAAAGCCCACCTAGTCTCTATTTTTCGATATTATTTGTATTTTTTATATAAGAAAATCTTGGCAAAGATTGCGGGTCACATTTCGTGCGCCAATTTATTGAAATCTTCAACCAAATGTGGCCAACCATGTCTTTTTTCTCAAACCGTACCACTCCGATAGGAGGGTGACTGTTTTTTCAGCACTTATTTAAGCCCCAAGTAATGTTTTTTCGTCATTTTGAACCCTTTGATGATTTTTCGTCAACAGTAGGACCTTGATTTTCGACACCACTCACCTCGACTTTTTTCACATAAGGGTCCCCCCTTATGTGAAAAATCAGGTTCGGGTCAGGACAAATTAGGACTTCCGATCTGAGATAAAGTGTCTTAGGGTGTCTAAAAATCATTTTTGTGATTGTTTGAGTACAATCCGACATGTTGTAGAGGTCAATTCTGACATGACCCCTAACCAGGTTTTTCACATAAGGGAAATGTGAAAAAAGTCTTATGTGAAAAAAGTCGAGGTGAGTGGTGTCGAAAATCAAGGTCCTACTGTTGACGAAAAATCGTCAAAGGGTTCAAAATGACGAAAAAACATTACTTGGGGCTTAAATAAGTGCTGAAAAAACAGTCACCCTCCTATCGGAGTGGTACGGTTTGAGAAAAAAGACATGGTTGGCCACATTTGGTTGAAGATTTCAATAAATTGGCGCACGAAATGTGACCCGGAATCTTTGCCAAGATTTTCTTATATAAAAAATACAAATAATATCGAAAAATAGAGACTAGGTGGGCTTTGCTTCATGGGTAGCCACAACGATTTTCATCGAAATGGACGAAAATCGTCATATTTTCAGTCGTAACTTGGGTCAACCTGGATGAAATTCAAAATCCTTTCGGTTTTTTACATAACTTTTCATGCTCTTTCGAATGAGCTATCACACGATAGGTATTTCTGAAATTTATTTTTTGAAAGATCAAAGATCAAAGATCAACAAATTCGGGATCAAAGTTCAAAAATCGTAAATACGATGCCTAGGGGTCATGTTAGTGAAGTTTGAGCTGGATATGAGAAAATTTTCTAAAACTGTGCCATCTGACCCCCCTTTCACAGAGTTCTTACGGAGAACGCGTTTTAAAAACTTGAAAGCTTAGTTAACTAGTTGCGTTCTCTATTCACACGAGACGACGTGACTAAGGTTGTTTTCTATCCGATATGTTGAATGCCTGGCTGATTAGACATTTTTGGATAAGCAAAGAGACGCAGATTGTTGAATTGTAACTTTCAAGACACTTATGTGCTACGTGTGGCCCCAAATCACCTGCTTACTTTAGGGGAAGAGTGGTGAATATAATTTAATTCATGTAATTAATTACAGGTGTGCAACTATCATCAGCACGCGCTCCGTTTCGTCATTCACGACACGCCGCTGCGAGTGATGTTGGAGGAATTCAAGAAGGTACGGTAGATTGCTATCGAGAACTGGTTCGAGTAGGGAGTATCTGGAAATTAGGTTCTAAAGGCAAAACTTCGAAATTTCAAAATTGGGTTGACGGTTTTCGGAACCAGTAAGGTTGAGGTTGCGAGAGATGATCATCAGTTGAACCGAGCAGTGACTTCCAATCTGACTGGGGAGTCTAGGGGAAATAATAATTGAAAGCATTCACGAGTCAGTGAATCTAGTGATAGTGATAGTGTATGCATAGTATTATTTATTATTATTATTGTTATTATTATTCTCATTCTTACAGGGCGACTACCATCTCGCTATGGTCAATCAGATCGTGGAGAACGAGGATTCCGACCCGTCGTACCAACTGCAGGGAGTCGTCACGTTGGAGGACATTGTCGAGGAGATTCTGCAGGTACGGTGGGGGAGAGGGGGTGCGATAGGATGAACGGGGGGGGGGGGATGGGGTACGGTAGGATGAAGGGGGGGGGGGTTCGGTAGCTGGTTAGAAGAATTGCTTGGGATTTTTATAGTGGTATGTAAGAAGGATTCACTGGAAAGCTACGCTAATGAAAAATGAGTTTTGTTCGCGCATTGACTTTTGGGAGGGCTCAGAAATTTCGTTTCACCCGTGAGATTTGGGTTGTGCGGATGTTTTATATCTGGAAATTGCCTGATATCAGTAATATCAATCCTCGGATTACATCAAAAATACACTTGTATGTATATAACGCGAGTTTAAGGCATTCATTTTTTCCTTTTAAACGGTATTGTTTAAAATTTAATTAATTAAATAAAAATGGCAGGCCGAGATCGTGGACGAGACGGACGCGGTGATGGACAACGTGTCGAAGATGAGAAGGAAGGCGGCCAGGGTGAGGAGTTTGATCTTTGATCTGTAGTTTGTACTTTGCAGTTTGAAGTTGGAGAGTTGCACTGGCAAATAGGTCAGATAGAAGCGGAATCTTTTCATTTCATAGCAGCAGTGTGTGATAGAAGAGCGAAGCAAAAGTGAACTGGCGGTGTGTGGTTTCGGCGGTAGCTCATGTAGAGATAGGTACAGGTATCATTAGTGTTTGCCATTGTTCTTGGTAAATTATAAGCTTCTTTCCAAAACATATGGATTTTTTAGTGTTTCAATTTAGCCAGGTGAACATAGGCTGCGGTGAATGCATAAGGACAGTGATTTCGAAATGGTTTGATCGGAGGTGGGTTGCCCATCAAATACAAAAAAAAAAATTAGCAGCTCAAAGTTTGGTGATCTGTGGTTTCAGTGGCAAATGAAGTGGTGTACATTTTTGAGTTGTACGATGAACTCGAGGCTTATTAGCAACTATCTCCACTGAATTGTCTTGTGCAAGAAGGTTGTGCTGACATGTGAGATGTACATTGGAAGGACCGAGGGCAGTTCTAGCTGACCTAGAGAGTTCAGTTGTTGACGGGGTGGCGTGGGTGGTCGAATACTTGCCGAAGAACCAGGAAGAGCACGATTTACATTGTTTTTGCCCGTTCCAAGCGCTTGCGACCATCATTTCTTGTTGGTTTCTGTCGCTTGTCTGCCTCTCCACTAATTGTCTTATTCTCTCCATTTTTCATGCTATTTTGAACTCTCAATCCTCCCGAGGAAGACAATTCCCTTCCCCATCCTCCCTCTTCCTCTCTGATCTAAGGAAAGTCGTCATGCTCTGGTAATTTCCGTCCCTCATTTCCTCACTCGAGAGGGGAAGCCGTGAAAGAAGGGAGGAACAAGCAAAAGTATAGACGATGTCGAGGAAAGAAGTTTTCCTTATTCATCACACGAGATCAGCCGATTCTCCCCCTGTCCCTGTAATGACAGTGTGTCCGCAGGGTGCATTTAGCAGGCGCAAGCCGGCAATTCCCGAGAGTGGCAAGAGGGGAAGGAATGTTTCCGTCCCCGAGGGAGAAGCCCTATCAGTGGTCGGATCTCAGACACACCATATTTCGTGCACTTTCGCTTCCGCGTTTCACGTGAGATGGAAGCGAGAGGCGAGGGCTATATATCATCCTGCAAATGGAAGGGAGGAGAAAATGCAAGAGAGCAAAACTATTCCATGGATAATGGATAGCAAGGCATAAATCGTGATTCGAAGGAGGAAACCGAGGAAAAGAAATGAGATGTGAATAAGCGATGGCCGTTGAGACCTTTCGAGAGCTCCCCCGTTTGCGTGCCGATTCTGAATAGCTGACGAATACACGGCTTAGGCCGAGATTTTGAAGTGGGAGGAAGAAGCGGAGAAGAGATGGAGGGGGTAAGCGGACGGCCCCGAAGCCCCGCCCCTCGCTTCTGATCCCCTCCCCTCTTCCCTCCTTCTTCCAGTCGTCTTCTACCCTCACTCCCTCCCCGCCAGACCGCCGGACACACCACTTGTCATCAGCTAGTGTCTGCCCGATCATCGGACCCACCGAACCTGGACCGCCAGAATACCGCAGCAATGCTTCGCCCGCCGCCGCTCCACCGTGTGCCCTCGGTCTCTGGCGTGTCTGTGGCCGGAGAATACTCGGGCCGGGCCGTCGATTACTCCCGGGATCTGTCCCTGCCGCTCTGCCGGATCCCGATGCGCGACGACATATCGCTGGGCGGCTCGATCTACCCGTCGCCCACGTCGGCAGCCGGAGTTGGCGTGCACTTTTCCGTGATATCAGGTAACATGCCGACCCAGGCTCTGGAATTCCCGGCTCTGGTTCTTGCCACTAAACACCGGCTCCAAGCAGGTGGCTCGACTCGCTGTGCCTCTGTGCCATGGGACACGCCGTACACACTGTACCTGACGACACTGGTGATGCTGATCGGCGGAACGTTCTCGCTCACGTTATTGTACATACTGTACACGAGCAAGCTGAAGACGGAACCGTGATTTAGGATTTCCCGGCTCCGACCTCCAATGGGAAGAAGAAGCAAATGATGGCGTTAGGTGAGCATGGCTTCCTACGAATCTGACTTTGGGAGTAGACTGTGCAAACGTTCAATGCCCAAGTGGATAGATCTTCACTGTAGTATACCAGGATGTTCTTTCCTTTTCTCTGAGTTTACTGTAGCTTCACTTGAGTGGGGCAACAGGAAAGGAAAGGGTTCCTGTTGTGCAAGGTTGCTAATGGAAGACTGTGAATTTGGGCTACGACTGAGTGAAAGACCTGTCGGAACGCCTCTCCTCACTATTCTGCGTATGACAGTTCGCCTTTGATGTGTGAGAGATCGTCGCGAACCTCGCACTTACTTTTCTCCACTGCTTCTCAGAAAAGGCGTCTGACGTCCCTTTTCGAGGAGACAGTCTGAGATAGAATGCGATATTGAGAGAGCCAGACCGTGGCTAGAAAACAGCACCACGATAGCTGCATTTGACGCTTCGCCTTGGGTTATTGACACTTGAGAGGAGAGATTGCGAAGCGTCTTTGATGAAATTGGAGAGCCATGGACAGAGGATGCTTCCAAAGGTTCGTTTAGCGAGCGTTCCAGCGAAAGAGCCAAATCTGGCCTTGGAGTAGGCGCATTTGGCGCCGTCTGCCAGAGGCCGCCGTCGTAATTGCATTGGCCGAGAGTGGTGGGCCCCGCGCTGATTCCTTGCTCCTTGAGTCGGACAAAAATGGAAGAGTGGTGTATGGCACGTAGGAGTGATGGAGGGATGTTCAAGGAGGTGGAAATTCCATGGCTACAGTGATTCTGACACTGTGGTTAAGTAATTAGCGAATGGAATGCGATATTTTGCACGTAGGAAGGTTATCGGAGAGAGTCGTTCGAGTGGAATGAGACGAGAACTGTGGCTGATTGAGTAGTAGTCAGTGTAGCATGATTTCGTGTTAGCGCGTTGGGAACTAATAGTAATTCACCAGAATCATTTGCTATTTTAATTGTTTCAGTTTCGTACGATGATCCATATGAGACACTATCTGAGAGGACTCACCTACCACCCGTACAGTAAAAAATTATAAATTCTGAAAAAAATTCCCTAGGGTCAACTTTTCGCGTAGAACTCGAAAATCGACCCTAAAAAGCCGTATCTGTAAAACTAAAATTTCTATGGGAGACTTCATGTTGAGAGGGGTGCCATGCAAAGTTTTTAGTCGGGCTTCCAATGATCCAACAAAGTATAAAATCTTTCAGATAATGAAAAATGAAACGTTTTCACAAAAAAAGTGAAAGGAAAACTCACCTGGAAAAAAAGTTATAACTTTTTTTGGGCTGAATTTATTTTTCGTGGAAAAAAAATGAACTACCGTTGCTTTTTAAGTATGATTTTCAGATTCCTCATGAAAAATTACATATATGGTAATTTTTTCAGATTTTTAAGTTTTCTGATAAACGGTTTCCCGACGTGCCAAAGAAGCTCCAAGCACTGATGTCGCTGATGAGCGGTAAAGCAAATGTCGAAAATGTATCGCAATCTAGCCAAATTTAGCTCAGATAATATTTGTATGACATCTCTCAATATTTTATGAGCAAAGAATTTGATTCCGCGACAATGATTTTTTTGACCCATGACCCGGGGTACATGCCTCAAAAGTGATTCCCCACCATGAACATGGTTCATGGTTCAAAATGTATCAAAAAAGTCATGTTCGAGAAATTTCAACTGCTATACGCCGATGTGTTGCATAGTCCCCAAGAAAATTTTCACCACCGGAAATATCGTAATTCGGTTGTTTTTATTGATTTATTAGAATAAATATCATTTTTTTCTTTAAAAAATCAATTCTAAATTTCGCAGCTTCGGATTACGGTATTTCCGGTGGTGATAATTTTTTTGGGGGACTATGCAACACATCTGTATGACAATTAAAGTTTCTCCAACATGACTTTCTTGATACATTTTGAACCATGACGGTTTTGGATCATTTCTGACCCATGAACTCATTGAACTCAAAATCATTGTCACGGAATCAAATTCTTTGCTCATAAAATATTGAGAGATGTGACACAAATATTATCTGAGCTAAATTTGGCTAGATTGCGATACATTTTCGACATTTGCTTTACCGCTCATCAGCGACATCAGTGCTTGGAGCTTCTTTGGCACGTCGGGAAACCGTTTATCAGAAAACTTAAAAATCTGAAAAAATTACCATATATGTAATTTTTCATGAGGAATCTGAAAATCATACTTAAAAAGCAACGGTAGTTCATTTTTTTTCCACGAAAAATAAATTCAGCCCAAAAAAGTTATAACTTTTTTTCCAGGTGAGTTTTCCTTTCACTTTTTTTTGTAAAAAAACATTTCATTTTTCATTATCTGAAAGATTTTATACTTCGTTGGATCATTGGAAGCCCGACTAAAAACTTTGCATGGCACCCCTCTCAACATGAAGTCTCCCATAGGAATTTTAGTTTTACAGATACGGCTTTTTAAGGTCGATTTTCGAGTTCTACGCGAAAAGTTGACCCTAGGGAATTTTTTTCAGAATTTATTATTTTTTGCTGTGCGGCTATGTGTGAAAAAAGCTAAGTTTTCTCAGATAGTGTCTCATATACCAATGTTTTCTGGGCTGCCAAGCTGAACTTGCAAGGCGTGCGAAACACGAATGGGGACGCAATTCTAGACAGTGAATGGGAAGTGCCCAACAACTGCACAGCTGTTGATAAACGCGTGCTCGTCCTTTTTTCTATTCTCTCTTTTTCTCTCGTTTTCTTCCCGCCCCTCTCCCTCTCCCTCTTGTTATGTGAAAAGTGTTAAGAGGAGGAGACATCTGTTTGATGTGTTGTAGAGGGAGGAAGAAAGGGGGATCAGCGGGGGTGAAAAGGTTATGGGAGATTAAAGGATGGAATTGGACTCGTAGGTCCTGGAGTAATGTCTCGGTAAAGCACGAGCAATGAAGAATCGTTGTTCGCCCCCGAAGTTTAATTGAGAACTTGGCTAGAGCTTGTTGACGCGTAGGAAAGGAAGTGCAACCATTGAAATAAGCTCATTTGAACAATGCCCTTGCCCTGGGGGTGTTTTTCGATTCGTAACTGAAAAAAGTAACTCTTGAGATTCATGTATTCTCGAAATTATTATTTTGACAACCTCTTTCATGCCTAGCGAGTGATGAGTGGAGTTGGCTTGAAGAGTTTATGCTGAAACTTTAAATCTAACGGGGAATTTTTTTGTTCTATTAAAGTGGCGGGATCGCAAAGTTCTAAAGTCTATTCGAAGAGTTACTGCTGAAACGTGAAATCAAAAGGGGAAATGCAGGCGGGGAAAGGAAGACGAAACTTTGCTGCCGCATGACTTATGCATGGAATTAGAGAGTCGGCGCAGGGGGGATTTTAGATGGTCTGGCTCTCTTCGTTTCACGTGCTCTCTTGCCCGACATAAAGATTGAGAGATAATGAGAAAAGAGGAGAGTCGGAGTTTCGAAGGAGGAAGAGGGTGGATTGACGCAGTGCCTCGGGGCATGAAATAACCCCTCTACGCAGTTTAAAATGAGATTCGAAATAAGCCGCGGCGGGGGAGGGCGATTATAATAGCGCTGCTTAAAGGGGATATTTTTATGCCGAGAGCTGCTGCTACCACGATACTGGCACAAAGTACCTATGAGATCAGTCTTGTTTTTCGAAGAAAATGTTGGAGATATTTTTTATGGTCTACTCTGTAAATCAATCAGACTGGTGTGTGATGTTTCGACATTCAAAGGAGTGAAAGTGATTGCAGTCTCAAGAGGGTAGAGTAGCAAATAGCAGGGATCGGAAGGGATTTATGAAGATTATTGGGAAAAAATTTTCCGGATGCAGAGGGGATTGAGCACTAGGGAAGATGAGGCATGACTATGATTTCGCCTGAATACAGAAATCTTAATTTTCGAAATATTTGTGGGCCAGAAGTTCATCGCATTGAAAAATATTTGATGTTCGGTAGATGTAAAGAGAGTGAAACTCAGATTGGGATGGAAATTGTGGGAAGAATAAATTATTGTTTAGCTAATTAACTTAATTAATTAACCTCATTGCTCAGGGTCACGAGATGTCGATGATGCTGGATGCAGAGGAGCCGTCGCGTGTGATCAGCGTGCAGATGCAGTTGGTGAGTGTTGGGAAAGGGCGTCCAGTGAGGTGCACCCGGCATACGACACTCGGCTATTGATTACTAATAATAACAGTGAACGAGATAGTTTAGAAGAATTCGTATTGAAACAAGAGCGTACCGTGCATTATTCATGCAGTTTGCCTGACGCTTTGAGAAATCCGAGTAGCAGAAATTTGACTGGCATGTTTCGAGTATTATTTTTTGTCTACCACTCCTTTCCTTTTCCGGATGCTCATGAAATAACCAAGTAGCATGAATCTCCTGGGCGACGGATTTGTTATTTTGTTAGAACGGATTTGTTATTTTGTCTGCAACAGTAACTAGGTACTCATGATCGAGCAGTGAAACATCGAGGAAATATTCCAAAATTAATCAATCTCAGGTGACGATGCAGTGGCTGACGACGAACATCTCAGCCTTCCATCAGGAGATTATCGATCGAGGAGTGTTAGAGAAACTGATCAGACAACACGTCAGACGGGTCAGTAGTTTCATCATTTATTTCAAAGCCCCACCCTCCATCGTTCAAAAGGTTGCAGTATAGTAGCATTCTGCTTAAATATAAACAGGGAAAAGTAGAGAAGCGTATCGGGTACAATGCCAGGTAGATGAGTAGCGTTTGAGATTATGGGTGTTTTGGACGAGAAAGCTCTAGGGGACTATGTCGAATGAGAACTATTTCGCAACATGTTCTCTGACATAACAGTTGTCTCTCGCCTCCAAAAGTTCTCATTCGTCATAGCGCCCGCTCTAGGGAAGAAGATAGACACATTGCTACTTCGATTCATGCATAGATATAGTATCAAAGGCATGCATATGCAGACAGGGAAACTTGTTGGGGTGTGCCTAAAGTACGGGCACGGCTACGGGCACGGCTACGGGCACGGCCCTCGCTACGGCCCTTTCCTGATATCATTCCCGCACCATAATAACGTTCATAAAAATCAATTCGGACCTATTTTGAACCATCTTACTCATGCTACGGGCTACGGCCCTCGCTACGGCCCATGCTACGGCCCTACGGCCCATGCTACGGCCCTACGGCCCATGCTACGGCCCTCCCTCCCTACGGCCCTCATATGATTTTATGCTTCTGATATCATTCCCGCAGCATAATATCGTTCATACAAATCAATTCGGACCTATTTTGAACCATCTTACTCATGCTACGGGCAACGGCCCTCGCTACGGCCCATGCTACGGCCCTACGGCCCATGCTACGGCCCTCCCTCCCTACGGCCCTCATATGATTCTATGCTTCTGATATCATTCCCGCAGCATAATATCGTTCATACAAATCAATTCGGACCTATTTTGAACCATCTTACTCATGCTACGGGCTACGGCCCTCGCTACGGCCCATGCTACGGCCCTCCCTCCCTACGGCCCTCATATGATTCTATGCTTCTGATATCATTCCCGCAGCATAATATCGTTCATACAAATCAATTCGGACCTATTTTGAACCATCTTACTCATGCTACGGGCTACGGCCCTCACTACGGCCCTATCGTTGTGCCTCCATCTATCCAAATGCCCAAATTTCATGTCCCATTTTGGGGCCGTAGGGCCGTAGCAAGGGCCGTAGCGAGGGCCGTAGCCCGTAGCATTAGTAAGATGGTTCAAAATAGGTCCGAATTGATTTGTATGAACGATATTATGCTGCGGGAATGATATCAGAAGCATAGAATCATATGAGGGCCGTAGGGAGGGAGGGCCGTAGCATGGGCCGTAGGGCCGTAGCATGGGCCGTTGCGAGGGCCGTTGCCCGTAGCATGAGTAAGATGATTCAAAATAGGTCCGAATTGATTTGTATGAACGATATTATGCTGCGGGAATGATATCAGAAGCATAGAATCATATGAGGGCCGTAGGGAGGGAGGGCCGTAGCATGGGCCGTAGGGCCGTAGCATGGGCCGTAGCCCGTAGCATGAGTAAGATGGTTCAAAATAGGTCCGAATTGATTTTTATGAACGTTATTATGGTGCGGGAATGATATCAGGAAAGGGCCGTAGCGAGGGCCGTGCCCGTAGCCGTGCCCGTAGCCGTGCCCGTAGCCGTGCCCGTACTTTAGGCACACCCAAACTTGTTGCAAGTTTTTTGTTCTCGAATAGGGTGAAAAAGAATGAAAAAATACAGAAGTTTTGCAATTTCTTCCGATTTATTCAACGACGGTAGATTTTTGTAGCACTAGGAGGTTATGTGTCCCAGCCTATTCCCATAATGAGAGCATCAGGGAATTTGATGATTCTGTATTCAGATGTGAGGGAACAAATTTACTTATTATTTGTCGAATCTCTTGTACATGTGTTGGTTCCTATCCATCTGCATAAGCATTTCAGATTGAGTGAACAAATCCCGATGGGAATTATGAGTGTTTTTCTCCAGAGTGAGAGCTAGAAGGAGCTTTTCGGAGGGAGGGGGGGGGGTCTCGTGACAAAAACATTGTCCCGCATAGTCAGAAGAATGATGGAGGAGCAAAAGCACTAGATCTGACGGAGAGATAAGATTGCGGAGGGATATTTCTAACGTATTCTTGGAAAAATGCTGGGTAAAGGGCAGAAAATGCTCGAGAGTGTGCGGATCAGAGTGAGATTTATATTATTTGTATTTCTTAGGCTGTTTTCAACGCTTTAGATTTTTGTGGAATTGGCACAGGAGGATAGGTGTTGCAACTTGTTCTGAAATTGAGAGTGTAGAGGATAGTGATAATTTGATAGCTCTTTCCACTAGAATAGAATTACTTGTTATTTTTCGAATCTCGATTAAAATATATATCAATTTGCAGGTGGAGCTGACGCATCTTCCGGAGATGTTCGACAAGCGGACGGCCATCCCGAGAATAGCCAAGTTGTACAGGTACGGTAATCATGCTTATCATTATCACTGATTAGGCTGGTTTAACTTTATGTGTAAACGTATGGTCTAGTCTAAACGAAAAGTCGATAACCCCGCGGGTTTTGTGTTTCGCTGTGAATACAGATGTCAGACTTTTCCGAGGGTTCGAAAGAAGGAACTTGTGTTAGTTTTTTTTGTTAGCAAGGCACTCGAAAGTTTCAGTAGGTAGCTATAGCGAGACAAGTGCAGTGGTTTATGATATCATATCAATTCGATTGCCATTAATACCGGAGGTTACATGTGTTGAAGTGCAATGACAAACATATTTGGATTGCAGCAAACAGGAGTACTCTGAACGGTTCATTCTCATCTTAGAAGGAAGAGCACTCGTCACCATTGGACAGGTGAGGGGCAGGCAAATGTGGGCGGGGTCAAGCGCGATTGGTGCACGTTTATTGTCGAAAAGTGTTTATGTATGAGGGCACCATAGGGATGAACGCACTTCATTGACCCTTACATTGGTAGAACGATTGTTTGTCTGTAGATTGAGAACATGATTGAATTAGCAGAACCCGAGTCGAGTATGGTGTGACGGTGCAACACGAACCGTACTGGGGCAAATTTGAAATTTGACATCGCCCAATTTGTCGGGTAGTTTGTGCTATTCTGAGGCGTTGCGTTGATCCATTTCATGTATATGATCTCGGGGGTAATTGTGGACAACTTTCACTGTTTTTGCCTGTCAAGACAATATTTAAGAAGTTGTGTAGAAGTAAAATCGATAATTACGGTATTGATTGCCCTTTGCTTCGTTGCAGGACTCGATGACGTTCGAGGCGGGCCCGTGGCACGCATTCGGCCAGGAAATGCTACAGAAGCTGATGGAGACGGTAGCGTGTTATTGATTGATTGATTGATTGATCAGATAGTTTCCAGATGTTACGGTAGGACGTTTGGCCCTGGCCAGCACGGCCTTTGAGACAATAAAATAGTCCACTGAATTAATCCCATCGTGGAATTTGTATCAGATTCGACTGATTGTGAAATGATTCGTGTTTCACGGATAGTAGGTATTAGGGTTGCAGGTTCGGTTTCGTTATTCCCGCGCCCTCCTCACTCTTCTTCCTTCTCCCGCATTCAATCCTGCATGAGCGAGAAGATATGTAAAGAGGATGCGGGATCCCGCAAAATTGCGGGACTTCCCCCTCTCATTTCACTTCGCTCTGATCACTCGATCTCGAAACCATTTGCATACGATAAAAAACAAAGACGCCGAGTAATGAAGGAGGGAAGAGGAGGGAAATGAGAGGGGGAAATCCCGCCATTTTGCGGGATCCCGCATCCTCTTTACATATCTTCTCGCTCGTGCGGGATTGAATGCGGGAGAAGGAAGAAGAGTGAGGAGGGCGCGGGAATAACGAAACCGATCCCGCTACGGCAACCCTAGTAGGTATGCTCATCGGCATTATTTTTTCTGATATTTTTTGGCAGTGAAATTTCTAAACAAAATATAACAGCTAATTTAGTGAGCACTACTTTATCACTTGTTCTTTTTTATTTTTCTATGTTTTCTTGTTTTAATTAATTACCGTAATCCCTTGCAATTGCAGCACTCTGCGGCGGGGGCGTCGATCACGCACTCGCGTGGTTCCCTCTCGGCCGGCGACGTCAGCGGCGACAAGGCCGCAAGCAGCAGAAAGAGCGGATTCGTTCCCGATTTCAGCGTGGTACGGTAGCGTTTGGGGGCGAGTTACGGTAGCCCAAGGGGGGGGGGGGGTGAGGCTACCGATTTCAGTGTGGTAAGAGTTACAGTAGCTTTGGGTAGAATGGCGAGAAGTTTTTTTTTGAAAAGCGAGAAGTCATTGATGTTTGCGATAGTTCCAATGATTCGTATTGGGCGTGAAGCCTGAATGATTTGGGGGCAATTTGAAACCGATTCTTGCCAGTTCAGCAGTTAGATGCGGCTTACATTAGAATATCAACTTGATTCGCTCGATCATCGTTACTAGGAACAACAAGGATGTTTCGTATTGGGCGTGAAACCTGAAATCTAAGAAAAATGTAAGGTGACACGCATTGCATCATCATGAATATTGCAGACGGTTCTCGACGACTGCACCTTCCTGGAGATCTCGTGCTCATCGTGGATGCGCGCCTTCAAGTCGACACAGTTGTCCCGCGGTGCGCCCGCCAGGTCAGTGGGCGGATCCGCCGTGTGGGCGCCAACCTGGCTGCTGGAGGCCGCCCGTGGCGCCGGCGACGCCGCTGGCGCGCCACCCTTCGAGGCCACGTCAGAGGACACACTGGAGGACCTGCCCCTCCTGGGCCACTCTCCTGGAGGGCGACGCCGTGTGGGGGGAGCACCCCCTCCACGCGCCCTCAGTCCAGCCCAAGCACTGAGAGGCTGCCAAAGCTCCGCCTTCCTCACTACCACACCCTACTAGATTCCTTCTCCCGAGAGAGATCAATCGATAGTCTCTGCGTGTGTGTGCGTGCGTGTGATACGGTAGATTACGATAGCTGCTTGTTTAGCCGATCTAGCCCCGTACCGTAACCCTGTTGTGTGCCAAACGCAAGAGCTTCATAATATACCAATCTCTTTTTTTGCTTCCATGACCTCCCCCCCCCTCCAAAAACCAATCTCAGTTTATGCTTAATTTCGCTTGTTCAACCCCTCTATGTTTGTGTGCTAAATACGATGTTTTTAATTATTTATTTAATATATAACTAAGCTATTAACTTGTTAGGATATATTTGTTTCAACCATTTGCAATGTTTTCCGTCCTCAGAGTCTCGTCCTTCAGTATTTCACCCCGATTTCTCACCACAACGTGACATTTACACCGCCTCTTCGTGTTATATTTTCCAATCTTTCTCGTTCTCTGTATCAGAGAATTTTACCCCTCACACACACAGCTTTACCGTAATTCACCATGAGAATAGAGTGTCGAAAATAAATATCCAAATATTTGGATAACAGTCAAATGAACCGCATTTTTGATGAGAGAGAACTCAGAATGCAGAGAGCAGAGTGTTTTTTTTCTCGAATATTTGAAAATTTGTTTTCGACACTCTACATGAGAAGCTTTACTCACACTGTATCATCCCCGTTGAGGCCAAGCTTGCTCCCCCCGTCATTCACTTCCCATCCTTTTTCTGTCACTTACCGTATCCCACGGCCCCCTAGGAGCCGACATAGCACACAGTGAAAACGTCCGAAAAAATCAGGTTGAATCTCAGGCAAAATTGCGCAAATTCAAACTTTGGCTTGCCTGAATCAGGTTGAACCTGATCCCTATCACTGCAACTGCGTTTTTCCACATCTGCAACCAGAAAAAAGTATAACATAGTTTCTGTGTTTAGCGGGAAAAAAGAGCAGCACAAGTTTCGCAGCTCAGGACGTTTTTCTCAGCCCTATGTCGGCTTCCCGGGGGCCGTGGTATCCTATCCCTGTTCTTACCGTAATCCATCCCCCGTGTGCTACTGTCCCCCTCCTCTTTCCTTTGTATATACCACTTTCGGTGAATGAAGTGTGTGAACGATACTCGATTGATGGGACATCGAATGATCTATAACAGTAAGTACAGTAACCTCAGATACGGTAGAAGTCGTCGTGGGAGCTTGAGGGAGATTGGAATGGTCGTCGCATGGAAAGCGCCTGCTTCTCGCAATAATCTATCTTTTGTCTGTACCTCTGTCTGTCCGTCTGTCAGTCTGTTCGGTCCGTCCGAGATTTGAGTAGAATATCGATCGATCGCTGGTTCTCGAATCTAATATTTCCACTTTCACTAATTCCTTGGTTCACTTTTGCAATCACTGGCCTAGCAGTGATCTCCCGCAGAACGAAAGTTCCTAGATTAATGCCATGACTTTACCTTTTTTTACCTTTTACTCTTGTCCCCAGAAGGAAGGCGGAGCAAGCAAATGAGAGACCGATACCTTGAAACAATCAATAATCATCGCCAGCTACCGTATCCTATCGTTCAGACCGTCGCTCCACGATGATTTCGCGTTGAAGAGGCAGGGACCACTGTCGAGCAGTCAGCACTCGCTCGTTGAGGTACGGTAGCGATAGATCGATAGTACTGAGAGTACGGTAGTCGGTGATCGATAGTACTGTGGGGTACGGTAGTCATAGATCGACAGTACTGTGGGGTACGGTAGCATACGGTATCGATTGCAGGCGCCATCATCTAATGGAGTGAAGCGCCATACGAGCTACATCACTCCACAGGTACGGTAGATATCAGAATATCGATTTTTTCTCTGCATAAATCTGCTACACAATCCTATCGATTTTTTCACAGTCTGTCTTTCTCACATAGATTTTTCCCTATCCACTCTTGCTGAATTTCCCACAACCATCGCCTCTTCAATTTGCGTGCTCTCTCGTCGATCAGACAGAACGAAAGAGCATGGGAAATGAAGAGACGGCATAGAACTAACCAGTAGCGAGGCCTTTCTCAGTGGGACAGACTCACGAATCGACGAGGCACTTTTGTCTAATTCCCCCTCGGGTTACGGTAAGTACACACGAGTGATCTCTCGGCTTTCTGTGGCTACAGTATCCTCGTCGCACACTCCTCTGCCTTGGTTACCTTACAACTGTAGCGAGTGTACGGTAGACGCTTTCTCCTATCTGATCATCGTTGTGTGGTGCGGCACTATCTCTTTCGGTTACTGTATATTCTTCACTTTCCCGCAAGTGAGAAGAATGGATACAGTGTGTGCTAGAGTTCGAAATAGGAAGTAGGTCGTGTACCCGATTTCGAGCTCTAGCGTGTACATCCGGCGTGTGCGAGTCAGTTGGTGATAACCGTCGATGGTGTGCCTACCGTAATCCGCGCGCATTTTGCAGCACGACGGTCTGCGTCGCGTGAAGCGCACGGCGTACGACGACGCAACGAAACCCCGGTCGGCGTCTGAATCTGAGCACGTCGAGCTGCTATCGTCATCGATGAGAATCCCCCTAATCGACGACTCGGCAAGATCCCAAAAGGAATCTGAATCCGAAGCATAGATAGCCCCCAGCCCCCTCTTCCTTTCTAGCATTCTTCCAATATTTCTGAAATCTAAACCCCCTCCCTTCTGACTATCAGCGTAGTTGACCGGAACGGTGCTGCTTTTATGCTCCCCTCCCTGCTCAGATAATTCTCTTCCCGTTTCACTTCTCACTTTAGATAGTAAGCGAGAGAGCATTTCGGAGAGAAGGCTGTGATACTAGCGACTATTCTCAAGACAACCCTCTTTCAGCCCTCAAACACACTGTACATTCCCGCTAGGTCTGCCCTGAACATAAAAATAACCCCGAGCTTCGCCCGTTGTGCTCTAGTCAATAAGAATTTTTGTCTTTTTTTATTCGTTAAATAGTCACTCAATATACTTGCTCATTCACCGTTTACCAATGCTCTCCCTGTGTACCTCAACCACCACCACCCCAATGATATATGTATATGCAAATACCGACGCTCACTCGTATATTCAATAAACTCAGTGCCTAACCGTTCATTCGCAGCCAAATTGGCTACAGAGTTTATTGACTGTAGCGCAGATATAGATAATCGGTTCCTCGCGATCGATTGTGTTATACATGTTCCCAAGGAAGTGAATAAAGATATTATTATTATAAAAAAATTGTTAAATAGTACAAATATTTCAACTGAAAAAATATAGAACATGCAAAAAGTACTGTAAAATTTTTTTGAAAGTGCGGCAAAAATTATGAGTACTGTATCGGGATTTCGATGAAAAGGGCGCGAAAATTCAAACATTTATGTAACACGGTTGTTTACCGCACTTTTTCATTTCTTCGATTTTACTCGCTTATTGTCACTTTTTTCTTTATTTTTTAGCCATGTCCATCGAGCCCCAGCCCAAGAACGTCGATGAGGAGAAGTACCTTCAGCAGGTTTGGGCCCTTTTAATCTTTCTTTGATTTTCATTGACTTCCTTCCTAGCGATTTTGCAACTTCCGCTGGGTTTCTAGGGAAGCAACTTCTTTCCTCGTTTGCATTCTTGAACGTTACGGCCGTTTCTCAGCTGTTTGTTTTGCCAAACAACGGACATTTGAATTTAGATCGGCGAAATCCTCAAGAATGGCGTTGTACGAACGGATCGCACCGGCACCGGAACCATCTCCATCTTCGGAATGCAGGTATTGATTGGTGTGTGAGGTGATAGATAGTTGATATAACTCGGTTGGTTGTATCAGAGCATCCGGATATTCATTATTTTGGATGAAAACCTTTTAGTATTCCATTTTTTCGGTGTATTCCTGAAAGGCTATCAACCAAAAGTTGTCATCCGAACTTAGATATTGGTCCTAACCAATTGGCGTTTGTCTTTTTTCTAATGACGCTCATGATTTTGATCAAATGATTATGCTTGAACTTGACGCACTTCATGCCATGTCACTATTACTCCATATTGCGCATTCTGACCTACTTTCGGTGCATAGAATTAATATTTGAGGCTCGCTACTCGCTGCGTGACAACACATTGCCGCTGCTCACCACCAAGAGAGTCTTCTGGAAGGCCGTCATGGAGGAACTACTCTGGTAAATTTTATTATTTGAATTTCTCGATATTGCCATCATATTTCGCTACTTCTCTCGCACTATTGCTGAATGAGGTTCATGAAGCGATGACCAAAGTTAACTAATGCACGCCAAACTTGCTGGTAGTGATAGATAGTAGATACTCCGGAATCATCCTTCTTTCATTTCTATGGTGACTAAATAGATATCATTCAGGTTCATCTCTGGCTGCACCGATGGCAAAGTACTCGCGGATAAGGTTAGTGTGCTCATTGATGATGATAGAGTAGGGCCTCTTATCTGGAGCTCTATAGTCCAGCGAAAAATAAATTCTTGAATACCAAGCAATAATTTTTTTTAAACTGCAAATGCTCGTATCCATTACTCAGAGTGAGTCTTCTAGCTTCATGAGAACGTTTTGAAACGTGAAAGAACAAGGTAGAATTGGATGATGTTTTTTTCGCTACGTTTGACAGGAGCTGAAAATATTTGAGATTCATTGGTCTAATGTGTCACTGAAACCGAATGCTTCGTGATAGTAGAGGCTCATTGAATATAAATATCATTAAAATCCAGGGAGTGCCTTGCCCTTACCTGAGTACCCTGTAAAATCGCCTTGATTGTGGATACACCTTTTTAACGTTACAGGGAGTGCACATTTGGGACGCGAACGGTAGTCGTGATTTCCTCGACAATCTCGGATTCAAGGAGAGGAGAGAGGGCGATCTCGGACCCGTATATGGATTCCAGGTGAGATGACGTTTCAATTCTGGTTTCAGAGGGTGAATGTCGGCTCCAGTTTAGGATGTGTCTGATATCATGGGCTCTGATAAAGGGAGAAAGGGCTATCATGGAATTAACTAGTAGGGTTGACTAAACGATAACAATAATACGGGCTCACTACGAGCGAGAGAGCGTATCGAGCCCGCTACCACTCGCTACCCCTCGCTACGTTGCGGGAAAGGGAAGGGAGTGTGAAGCTCCGCCCCTTTCTCTCGCCTCCGCCTGCTCTTCCTTCACCGCAACGTAGCGAGGGGTATCATAGATGCACGAAAAGTTGTCACACACCACGGAATATAACGTTCCGTTCCAATTTATGGTGTACTTTTTTCGACACTTTCGTATAGTTTTTCTCGCAGGATATTTTGTTTTTCTTATTTCTAAAGCAATAACTGATAATGATAGCGTGATGAATGTGATTTCAAAAGAGCGCTTTATTAAATTCGCATTTTCACGCGTTGCCGCGCACAATATTTCTCAAACTCCGCCCCCTTAGCGTAATAGTCGTGTGTCCGGAACGTTTTATTTCTATGATAGCAAGGCGTAGCGGGCTCGTTATTCCCCCCCCCTACGCTCTCTCAAACGTAGCGAGCCCGTTACGAGACCTCTCCCTATAGCGAGCCCGTAAACCTCGTTTGGCCAACCCTATTAATTAGGGATTTTTGGCTACCGTTAGCTGCTCTAATGGTATGGCATTACTATGAAGCCTAAACATGGCCAGGTTGTTGTTCGTTGGGGAGCAGTAATATTTGTTTGGTGAATTAATCGAATGTTCAGAAAATTCAGAAAATTGCGCCTATCAATACTCAAGGTGAAACCCAAATCTCCCTTTGAGTGGCTATTTCTCCTATTATTCTCCTTTCCAGTGGCGTCATTTCGGTGCCAAATACGAGGGACCGGATGCGGACTACACGGGAAAGGGAAAGGATCAGGTTCGTTTGAAATCTATTTTGTACCCTCGTGCTCGCACATTAAAAGTGTTGAGCAATTGCTAATTTTCTATGAGGGAGTGAGGTAGGGATGGCAAAAAGTGTCTGAACCGACCAATCCCTTCTCGAATAGAAAGTCAGGAATGAGTGGGAGAGAGAAATGATCTCTCGAAACTCAGATATTTTGGATTTTGAACACGTCACTAAATAATTTTGTTATTTTATGAAATTGTGAAACATAAGCAAATGCGAAAATTCCCGTTGAAGTACGACAGAATAGTGTAATTCGGTGAAACGCTAGTGTTATTTGTAAGGCAAATTGACCGTGAAAATATTTTAAATAATTTTCTGAAGTATAATAGTCGGCATTTTTGGTTGGGACACTAAAGTGTCTGAGACAATTTGGTGTCCGAACTTTGAGACAATTCATTGTCTGAGACACCAACCGGTCCGAAAAGTTCGGAATGAAATTGTCTGAGACAACGCATTGGACCATTTTTGCCATCTCTAGAGTGAGGGTGGAGTAGTCAGGTAGAAATAAGAAGGACTAGCGCAAACTGCAACTAGCGACATTTTCTTGCTACATATCAAACAAAGTGTCCTGGACCATTGATGTTTCTTGGGATTGTGAAGTCTCCTTTAGGCGCATGCAACTCGAGACATGCAGTAAGCACTGGTGGGCTATTACCTGCAAGATAACAGGGGGCTCTGCAATTTTCGATGAAGTTCTCATATTGTTAGGGTACTCCGCACGTATTCTGTGCCATCAGGGGCTCCGTTAATAGACACCAATTTCCCTTACGGGACCCCGCACCCTTACAACCTAGCGGGGATATAGCCCAACACTGGTAGTAAGTGAGACAAATCATAATATTTTGCAGCTCGCCGAAGTGATCAAGATGATCAAGGAAGATCCCGACAGCAGGAGGATCATCATGAGCGCGTGGAATGCCGCTGGTGAGTGGGGCTCTGGCATGGGTTTAACGAATGATTTTCCTAACCGAGTACGATAATTTGTGCACTATTAGTGAGAATGCTTGAAAACTTATGGGGGGATGTCTCGCGTGTTCAATAGCCAATTATAGAAATAAATACTTTTTAATCATCAGAAATCGAGAGAATGACTATCGAGTGGTGATTCTTCGAGTCATACAACAACTGTGAAACGTGAAAGTGCGAGGTAGAATAGTGAAAATTTCCTTTTGCGGAGTTTCCACAAAGCGCGATGAAAACGAGCTAATATTAAGAGAAAGAGTGATAGGAAACGGGAATCAGTTGGTAGTGCATTAATGGTCGAATGGCAATGCCGCATTAAAAATCGTATATGGAATGATAGGTGTACCACATTTAAGACTCCTAAAGAAGCCCAGTTGAGACGTGAGCGCTGAAGTGATGCATCCCCAATAAAACCGTTCCATTCGTCAGATTTGGACGCGATGGTCCTTCCTCCGTGCCACACCTTCTCCCAGTTTTATGTGCACAACGGAGAGCTGAGCTGTCAGCTGTACCAGAGGAGCGGAGATATGGTCAGTCCGTGTGGTCTATCAGTGTTGAGAGACCCTTCCAACTTTGGTGTGTGCCCCCCCCCGCGATTGGTCCGCCGTGCTCCCGAAAATTAGGCGAAAATATTGATTTTTCACTTTTGTACCCCCGCAAAACCTGTCGTGGTTCGCGTCTGGATGAGGGAAAGTGACTAACAACACGGGATTTGCAATGTGTTTTCTTCTAACGAATGAACGCAAATGACACAATAGCAATCGCTGAAACATGGATGTCCCATTTCAATATTTTGAATATAATAATTGTAGGGTCTCGGCGTGCCCTTCAACATTGCCAGCTACGCGCTGCTCACGCACATGATCGCCCACGTTACTGGACTGAAGGTACGATATGAGTGATCTGATGGATTACGGTAGCTGCCATTTGATGGATTACGGTAGCTGCCATCTGATGGATTACGGTAGCTGCCATTTGATGGATGCGGCAGCTGATATCTGATATAATACGGTAGCTGCCATGTGTTGGGTTACAGTAGCTGTGATCTGATGGATCACGGTAGCGATACTACGATACCACGCAGTGTCAAAGGCTAGGGTATCTGAAGGCCCGTGAAGATACTTTTGACAATGGATTGCATTCAATAATCAGCAGTGCCTTCTGAGCTTCAATACATTTACAAATAAAGAAAAATAGTTTGGTTTTCGTAGAAAATCAAAAGGTTAATCAGAGAAATGGTTATTTTTTAAAAATAATATTTCAATATTTAATGACTCAATTCCAGGCTGCTGAACTGGTGCACACACTCGGCGACGCGCACATCTACAGTAACCACGTGGAACCACTCAAGATTCAGGTATACGGTAGAGTTATCGGCACTTCTTTACTTTAGTGTCCAAAGGCCGCACTCTAACTATTGGGTAGTGAGAAATGAGAATGGAGCGGGCAAATGAGCGAGGAATAAAATAGTCTTCTACCTTTGGGCACTAAAGTAAAGAAGTGCCGATATATCGATTGGCTGGCGGAAGGCGATATCATGATATTGTAAGTAGCAAGCCAATTATAAGGAGCTCCTCAGTACTGAAGTACTGAAATACTGACGAAAAATCAATATGGTCTGGTCCAATTGTAACTTGATTTCCAGCTGGAACGCACACCGTACGCCTTCCCCAAGCTGATACTGGACGAATCGATCAAATCGATCGATGACTTCCGATCGGAGCACATTAAGGTAATGCAGAGGAAAAAAGTAACTGTACTTGCTGATTGATTGATAACTTATCAGAAGATTCTTTTCGTGGAATTTTTTTCTGAATGTGAGAGATTCTCTTGCCCTATCGCCTAGGTTAACAGACACGCAAAATGTACAGATTACAGTAGCTTCGATCTGACGGATTATGTACATTATGTATCAGTACCCATTTCTTCTGAGCTTCAGCACCAATTTCTTCTAACAATGAGCTTCAGCACTTTTACAAAATAAAAACTAGTGCTGCGATATAAATAATCAACCATTGCAGATTGAGGGATACAAGTGCCATCCGACGATCAAGATGGACATGGCAGTGTGAGGAGATGAAGAAGGATGGAAGAATCGATCGATAACTGATTTTATTGTTTTGTGCATACTCTGAGTTATACTTTGTAAATGGCCCCCCATCTGAGCTTGATCTCGAAGCTTATTGTACTTTGTTGTAAGCGAAGATAAATTGACCGATTTTCAGGGATTTTGTGTTGTACATACGAGCCGGATGTTTGGGTTATGTCGGAAATCAGCATAATTAACAGTCTTTCTCTGGTCTGCCAAACGAGAGATCAGCCTCCAGGGCTTTAGAAAAAGTATTCCTCAATCTTTCTTACAAAAGTAAAGTCACTTTAAAGTCGCACTAGAGCATCTCTATTTTAAATACTGACCTATTAGCAATCCATAGATGATCAGATGATATTAGATCTCAATTGATTTTGATGGAGCGGATGGAGGAATGAGAAACGAAGTGATCGAAAACTCACGTCAAATGAATCTTGAAGTTTTCTTCATCAGCTTTATTTGGAGACCACCACCCACAAACACCCAAAAAGGGGCACAGTATCACAGATATCTGATAAAAAATAGAGACAAGTCTCCAGTTAGTCACACAGCAGACTTTAATCTTTGATCTTTAGAAAGAAGAAATGTTGATTTTATGCTCAGAGAGGGATGGTTTGGAAAAGTGGAAACGATCAATGATCTCCATCTGGTAGCCATACCAGAGACAAGTGTCCAGTTAGTCACACAGCAGACTTTAATCTTTGATCTTTACAAAGAAGAAATGTTGGTTTTATGCTCATCAGAGGGGGATTATTCGGAAAAGTGGAAACGATCAATGATCTCCATCTGGTAGCCATACCAGAGACACGTCTAAAGTACTGGTACGAAAAGAAACATGGTTTGATTCTCAGCTAGTCACACAACAGATATTCAATTTTGATTTTATGGATCACGAAAGCTCAATTGGTCTTGCGAAGTCTGAAAGGCAACGATAGCGGATTGGACCGTTAAAACCACAAGGGGCTCCTGCCCAGAATAGGTACGATAATCGGAGACCAGAATGGGTACGGTAATCTAGATCCAAGATAGATACGGTCGGCACCAAAGAGGGGTACTGTAGCAGGTGCTTAGTAGTCGGGAGATGGGTCAGAGTACGGTAGGCGGGGGTGGGGTCGGGTCAAACTAACGTCCGTCCCTCGTCGAAGATGCTTCATTGTCAGTGTCCTCTGTGAAGAAGTGCCGAGCGGTCGTCGAGAGCCGATCGCCCAGACTGCAAAGATTGGTCTTAGATTAAGGTAATAGATGCGCCGGGACCCGGGTAAATACAATCCAGAGGAGCACCCCGGACATACCCCGGGGAGATCCGAGAATCCCACAAGCGCACCTTGCTGCTGCTCCTTCGGATCCCGCGGCGCATCGAAGAGACGAGAGACGACGACCCTTACGAGGGAGAGAAGGATGGAAGAGTGGTAAAGAGAGGGAGGTACAGACCGTTAGATATATAGGGTGAAAGAGGGGGAGAATGGAGATGGAAATGAGTGCGATTTGAATGCAATTAGAAGAAGAATGGAGCGAGGGAGTGGACTCTCTCAAGAGGGATAATCCTACTGATTGAGTGAATCGGGACAATGAACTTAAAAAAATTTTTTCAAAATATTTATTTCCAAATGCCTTGAAAAAAATATTTTTCAAAAAAACAACAAAATATGTTAGTTCTCGATGCACCTCTGTAAATGGATGGTGCACTTGGAAAATGAAGAACGGTGTGCTGCACGCAAACTTCGTTGTTTTTGTTTTTCACTTGATTATCGATTGATTACGTTTTTAATATTTAATTTCTGCGTTCAGAAATGAGCCGGACCTCAGAGCCCTCCACATCGTATGATCCATTGGCTCAAGTGAGCCTGCTCTCCGATTTGCACGTGAGTTTTGAATTCCGCCTTTAATGCTTGTTAGCTTGTTTTGTTTTTGTTTTTCGTTTTATTTTTTAGTGCGTAATTTATTGTCGGCTTAAGGCTGTCGCCGGGCACCATTTTGGCCAGCGAGAGCTGCTTAAACAGCTGGATGAGCGAAGACAGCGCATGCGCGAGGCTGAGCGAGAACTGAAGAAGGACAGAGCGGTTGGTTGAACATTGGCTTTGCACTCATTGAGTTTGTAGTTAACTAGGTGATTAGTACTTCGACTCAGTAAGTTCCTCATTGCTCTAGTTTTCGTATAAGAATGGGAGTACTGTTAAAAAAAAAGGAATTATCTTGAAAACGCCTTTTCAGCTGCGCACAACTTGGATGACGTTCGGTCACAACTCGACGTTTATCGCTCTTCCCACACAAACGGCGCTGAAGATCACGGCGGCCGATCGAAAGGTGGTGAAAATAAAATATTTGAAGCTTGAAATATTTACTGACATTGCGTATTTATGGGAAAACATAAACACTGCTTATTGGCATTCACCATAACCTCGGTAACTGAACATTATTCCGGACGTTGTGTAGTTCTCGAGATAATGTCACTCTGAGAACGGTCGGAAAACAAAGAAACTTGAAAACGCAGGGAGCTAAACATTGCGTCATTTTGTTATCTGTTGTGGTATCCCAGACTACTTTCTTGAAAATGCTAATTTGCGATAACGGATTCAGTGGGGAACCCTGTGATTTTTCGTGTGAAAAGGAAGTAGAATAAGTGATCAAGGATGTTACCTCGTAGTTCCCGATCTCTGCCCGATTTTATGATTGATTTGGACGGGGTACCAATGTTCTGACTCTCCTCGTTTTGCATGCTCTCTCGCCGGTCAGCTAGATGATAAGAGTTGAGGAAATTAAGAGAGTCCGACCAATTCTCGGGTAACTCGTAGTGTCGCTAATTCGAGTAGAGATTGGGTGTTTGAACTCTACTCGATTCTTGGACACTACCAGTCGTCCCCTATAGGCTGTTATCGCATGTGCACATGTATCATGTGTTGCTCCCGTTGTTTGCTGTTTTTTTGCTCGTCTTTTGGGCTGTTTTTAGCAGGGCGCGTGCCTTTTAGTGCTACTTTCGCTGCTTACGATAAGGGGAACGGAGGCAGGCATAACAAGTCAAGTGACAAAATTTACAAAAGCCGGGTTCCGGAGTTTAGGTGATACTCAAACCCCATCGGAACTCGAACGGGGTGGGTGTTTTGACGCATGATATAGCAAGGTTCTTTTCCTTTTATTACCGTTTAATTGCCAGACAGTAAGAAATAGTGCGCGATTTGGGGAGAGCTAGACGAAAAAGCAAGAATATCTCAATGAGTGAGAAGTTGTTCTAATGGTGGTTTGCATCACCGATCTCCCTTCTCACTTTCTTTCTTTTCTTTTTTCTCTCGCCTCCTGCAGCAAAGGATGAGATGAATGGTCGAACTCTCTCCTTTCCGCATGCTCTCTAGCACCGTCTGTCCGACGAGAGAGCGTTGCGACAGGAGAGACTCACTACACTACGGGAGAAAAGATGGGAAAGGTGCGCGTAGCACCGATCTTTGGGGAACTGAAAATAGATATGATGAACGGTCACCGATGATTTGTTGCGAGAAAAGGAGTGATAGTGTACAATAAAGAAAGGAAATGTCCTGAAATTACTTCTATCTTTTTATTTTTTTATTTTATTTTTGGATAGATTAGTGATGCTCAAAACCTCGGTTATCATTTCGATGATCAATTTCCCTGGATTGAAAATAACTAAAGAGTGTTGAAGAACAAATGCCAAAATATCGGCTACAGTATCCTCTAATTATTGATTTCTTTGCAGTCAATCGATACAACGATCGATGAAGTTCGTGAGGAAGTGAAGAAGAGTGCGGACGCACTACTGAAGATGGAGGGACGGGCGGATATGGAGAAACGTGGATTCAATTTGAAGGATATTAGATCGTAGTACTGTAGGGTACGGTAGCCCCCCTATTGTTATCGATCCCCATTGTTCTACCGTAGCCACCGATCAGATTACGGTAGCACTACCTTTATCGATTGTTTCGGTGCCTTGTTTGGCTTTGTTGTTGATGTACATACCTTGTCTATCGTTTGTTATGCTACCACTCCATCTGTTATCTGCACAGGAATAAAAACTACCGTACCCCTCTAAGAGATCCATCGTGTCGTAGCGTGTGCTCGTGGTGTCCCTACCGTAATCCGTTGTCCCCGACGGCTGCTACAGTACCTGTCGTGGTGTGCGTACGTGGTGCGTGAACTGGTAAACGTCGTCTGGTCGCGCGCGTGACTGCTGTGCTAAACTAGGGTAGAGTGCGATTCGGGTGGAAAAGTGCGTAATAAGAGTAGCGAGAGGGGATCAAACGTGTTTCGCCGTATCCTCTCGTCTTCCTTCCCCTTCTTTTGTCAAATTGAGAATCGACTCGCAACAATTATCGTCCCCCTCCTTACTATCGCATTGTCAATTACCTTATCTCTTGTTGTCCCTGCGCTCTCTTCATTAGCCACACTCTCTAACCTCTTTCTGCATCTCTGCACTCTCTTCGACTCCCCTCGCTCTCTCGCTGGAGCTCCTCCGCCCGCCTTGGTCGGCAGCTCCAATAGGGTAGCGCTCCCCTATCACTGTCTGCTCACTCTCCTCAATCATCACACTCTCTCGTCCTCCTCCTCACTAATCAACCGGGGTAGTTCTACGTACTGCCCTGTAGTACTAAGACGCGCGTCCCGACCCGACCCCCTTGATCTACTCCCGAGGAGTACGATAGTGTACGGTAGCATGCAGGAGAGCATATGGAAGGAACGGTATGTGTTATTGATTTTTTAAACGCGCTTTTGTAGGCTAGGAATACATTGAAAATGAGTCGGTTTAACGTTTGTCCATAAAAGTGTGAATTTATGAGGTCTCTGGGGCTGCGCGGGAGGCTTATCTTGCGAATGTTCTTTGTTTCTCGCTTATCACTGATATCGGGGCGCTATCTCACTGGTTAGAGAGTGCGAGAGAGCGTGCGAAATGAAGAGAGGCATAGCTGCGGCCGCTATCGGTCTTCAGTCTTCAGTCGATACGGGGATCAGATTGATCAGAAAAGCACTGAGAATTCTTGAAGTATAAGTAATATTTATGTGGGTTCGCTTGTTTGTTGGCTAGTGATGATGCAATAAGACCATTTTAAATGGGCATTTAGTATTAAAAGCGATTTCCAAAGCATTTTCCGGAAGGTTAGCAGAGTGCGCTATGTTTGCACTAGTTTATGTGGGAGTTGTGCGCAAGTAAGAGACAATTGTTCTCTCTGCTCAGTTGTTATAACTCTGGAATGCACCTGATTGTTCATTCTTATAATTTCCCCGTGAATCACCAATCCACCGACTCAATGTTTCATCTCATTTTCGGGAATTCCTTCAAAATGTTCGCCCGTGGGTTCAGAAAGTGACGTGTTTCTTCTGGCATCATTGTGAATTGTAGGTGGAAGTGTGATTGTCTCCTCTGCAAGATAGAGATTCTCGGAAGTGATTGTGGGTTGGTAATCGTTTCTCGCTGATCATTGTCACTCTCGTTGATCTCTGCCATTTCTTGAAGCTAGAAGTCGTTTGCAAGTCCTTTTTTTATTGTTTTTAATTTGTTTTCAATGGCAGATATACAGGAAATAGCACAGGACTTGCGTTTAGTCAAATATTCCATCGATTTGCTACTAATTGAGTTGTACAAAGTACCTTTCTTCTTCACATAAGTTGAGAGGAAATTCTGTGGTCCCTCTAGTTTAGTGTTTCACTTCCTTCCTATTTTTGTTCCTACTTCCCTCTGATCAACTTAATTCGACGCAAACTCTCCTAATTTCCCACACTCTCACGCTGTTCGATGCGATTGTTCGTAATTCGAAATATTGCCGTGTAATTGAGCGTAAGAGGGCAAGATCAAAGACCATGCCGAGATTTGGGAAGAAAACAGTGCTGGAGAAAGACAAGGCAACAAATTATCGTCGTGTGTTTCTCGTGATTTGCGGTGGGAGTAGACTCCGCCCCCTTACTCGACCCCCATATTGGATCTTCGTCTTCCTTCCACTCGATAGCCATTCGAACGACCTCCCGTTAATCATGCAAGTTATCCTATCGAACGTCGGATTCCCACAGGGATTGTCGACGTGGAGGGAGATTATCAAGCTATTGCCAGGGAAAATGGACCTTGGACGAAGGTAAGGTACATGCGGATTGGAGATCTGTGTCTTACCAAGATCTCCAAAATTTGACCTTTTTTCTTCTTTCTACCCTTCAAAGGAATAGTGGAACTGAAGTTTTCGGCGCTGTTTTATCAATTCTGAATTAGATAATGAATCATTGAACTCGGCATTACATTTCTCCTTTACTTTGGAATATGTGAATAGGCTAGCTTACAATTCTGATGGTTCCGTGACGTGACATTGATTCCGGTGGTTCCATTTGGGTGTTCATTCGACCGATCGTTTCTTGTCCTCTTTCCGATTAACAGCCGCAAATCACATGCAAATCGGCATTGTTTAGCCGTAGTTCTGCCTTCCCTCTAACCCTCTTGTCTCTTTCACCCTCTTTGCCCCCCTCTTCCCCTCCTTCCTTCATCTCTCAACTCTCCTCTATCGCGTTGCTGTTCTGTAGTGAGATTTCTCGCTTTCTGTGTTTCACAGAAATATTTTCCGCTTTTTTTCGCTTGGAGAGCTGAGGTTTCAACGATGGGTATCATTAACGGCAATGATTCGCAGTTCTCATAGTGTTTTACAATAATATTGTGTAACGGTAGTTAATTGTGCGTTTTCTGGTCCTGGAGATGTGAGGTTTCACGCAAACATTACTTGCCGTGAGAATGCTCCTGTTTCGATTTTGCTCGCATTTTCGTTGAAATGAATATTTCTCGTTATATTTTGCCAGTGTTCATCGTTCCTGCAGCTGTGATTCCAAAATTTCAAATTCGTTATCTCCCCTGAATAGTGCGGGTCATAACTAGCTCACTTCGGGTGATTCACTAGACCTACTTGTGCTTTTTTCTGCTCCCGAGTGCTCACTAATCACCCATTCTTTAGTTAATTATCCACGATCTCGTTAGATTGCTAATCTCATTAATCATGACAACGTTGACTCATCGGTTCCTTGTATTTACTCCCTTTGTTTACTCCAAGGCGAGAAATATTCTCCACATTTATTGCAGTTTGTAGTGGATAATGGTAGTGAGTCAACCGGCAAATTTACGATGTAAAATGCAGGAGATGAGATAGATTGTTATCGGATGTGGGTGCTGATTGAAGAGAGTCGCAATGATATGAGGCTGTTCGCCTGAGGTTCAACAAGCCTCCACAGGGGTCGGGAACAGGTAAAAAATCGAAAACTCCAAAAAGTTGGCCCCAGGGGTTATTTTTGACCCTCTACACGCTGGTGCACTCGATTTCGCAATATGTCCCCTCCCCGCTCCAGGAGGGGGCACCCCCCATTTTGCCCCAAATCGCGTTTTTCGCTTATTATTCCTCGGAAAGTCGTCAAAAATGGGTGAAATCTCACCTATACGACCAGAATTTCGAGCTCTATCTCGTGGTTATGCTGAATAGTCATGATCTGTTTTCGTTTTCGAGAAAAAGTCAATTTTTGAACCGAGACTTAGGGTGAGAAAACCCGTCTACAGTAGAAAGAGGACATTCTCCCGATCATTTTGATGTATTGGACTTGGGGTTTGACCTTACATACGGGGGTCTTATGGGGGGTGGAGCGAAACGGGGACACAAAAAATTTCGCAACTACCCCCGTGTTTGTGCTCATTTTGAAGAGCTCGTTAAACTGATCATTTTTTGTGTTGGACTTTTTTGTGGAAATGTTTCCTTAGGAAGTTACAGCAATCGAAAAAGTGAATATCGGACCTCTCGCAAAAAAGGAGAATTTGAGCGATTGTAATTTCCTAAGGAAACATTTCCACAAAAAAGTCCAACACAAAAAATGATCAGTTTAACGAGCTCTTCAAAATGAGCACAAACACGGGGGGTAGTTGCGAAATTTTTTGTGTCCCCGTTTCGCTCCACCCCCCATAAGACCCCCGTATGTAAGGTCAAACCCCAAGTCCAATACATCAAAATGATCGGGAGAATGTCCTCTTTCTACTGTAGACGGGTTTTCTCACCCTAAGTCTCGGTTCAAAAATTGACTTTTTCTCGAAAACGAAAACAGATCATGACTATTCAGCATAACCACGAGATAGAGCTCGAAATTCTGGTCGTATAGGTGAGATTTCACCCATTTTTGACGACTTTCCGAGGAATAATAAGCGAAAAACGCGATTTGGGGCAAAATGGGGGGTGCCCCCTCCTGGAGCGGGGAGGGGACATATTGCGAAATCGAGTGCACCAGCGTGTAGAGGGTCAAAAATAACCCCTAGGGCCAACTTTTTGGAGTTTTCGATTTTTTACCTGTTCCCGACCTTTGTTGAACCTAAGGCAAACAGCCTCATATATAGGATCCCACGAAACACCAATCTCGCGCTTTCTATGCACTGTCTGCCCGGCGAGAGAGCAGGCAAAATGAAGAGACTGCGACTAATGCTCCCGAGATTCGTACAGTTGTTGTAGGTGTGAATCATTCATTTTGATCCATCCTTCCCCCGAAAATCGCTTATTTTCGTGATATCCGCTCTGTTGTGTTCCTCATGTGTACCGGCAATGCGCATCGTTTAGAGATCGGACGAGTTCCGAGTTGGCACGTCCTCTCGTGGCCAGTGAATGAGCTCCCTAATGTTAGGCTGTAAGGCAGCTTAAGGACCCTCCCATGTATCGACCAATAATGCATTGGCTGCTTTATATTTAGTTCTGTTCTCCCGGAAGCCCTCAATTTGGTGGATATATGCTCATCAAGGCCAGTTTCCGCAGCAATGATCGGCTGATTAGTGCGACTATTTTCGGCCCGGACAGCGCTAATTCGGAGCTATTTATGGCGCGAAATGTGGATAGTACTTAGGAATAAATAAGTCAGCTGACGGATAGTAAGGCTAAGGGGTGCAATGATAAGTAGAATAGCTTGACTATCTCAGTCCGCACTGTTCTATCGTAGATCAGTGGATGCTAGAGAGCTGAAAGAATGGAGAGAGTCCGATCAATCTTCGATTTGAGGGGGCAAATGGCTTTAGTAATGGGAACTGTTCTAGAGTTCAATGACGATCGGTAGCTTGATATTTTGCACAAAAGAGAATGTCGACGAATACTCTGCAAATGTGGCGATTTATAAAAGGCGTTGAAACACAAGAGTGCAGAGGTGTGCGTGGGATGGAATGAGAAATGTGCAAGGGCGATAGGAAGTTGTGACACTGTACTCATTCCTCGTTGATTCCAATCCATTTCGAGTCTGCGATTTTTATATAACGCGATTTTCAACGAATGGGATTCATAATCATCGATGTTCTTGGAAATTAGTTGCTTTTGGGATACTGTTGAAACGCGCACTGACCATCTCGTTAAATTTTCCATTTTGCTGGCAATGTTAATTAAATTTATGATTTAAATCAACTAATGTTGCAACTACGCTCTGTCTTTATAAAAAAGTCCCGTTTCTTACTTTACTTGAAATGTGCTAGATTGAAATTTACTACCGTAATCCCAAGTAGTTCATTACCGTACTCCTTTTATCAGAATGGAAGTGGACGACCGATTCGACTTCGAGTCGGTGGATGAGAATACGGATGGAGAGGAGGACCCGCTCGACACACTCGGACCATCGAACATCCTCCCGTTCAAGAGGGGAGGAAGGATGGCAAGCACGTGGAGGGATGATGATGAGGAGGGACCGCCGAGTATCGCAGGTGAGGGGGAGGGGGGGGGGCTATGGTAGGAGTGGGTTGGGAGGTACGGTAGAATTAGAAGTACTGTTGTAGCAGACAGGAGTGTAGTATGGGGAGGAGGCTTTAGGTAATCGACGTGGTGGGAAGCGTAAGGTAGATTTAGGCAGAGAGGTACGATAGAAACCCTCCAATGAAGAGATTCCACATGCTACATTGATGTTGCATCAATTGATGTAGGTATACTGACCAGGGGTTAACTAGTACGTTAATTTTAACTTACCGTACCCGCTTTTCCTGATTTTGGACATAAAACGTACCCGCCGGAGGCGGGCCGATTTGGAAAAATAGGGATTAAAATGGTAAAAAAACTGATATTTGGTCAAAACGTGCACGTCTTTTCGCCATGCGAGTGGAAAACGTACCCGCCTGAAACGATTGTTTTTACCTAGGTAATTGATCCCTGATACTGACAAAGGTAGGCTGAATGATGATGCTGCCTGGATTGCTTTAGTACAATCAAGTTCATTCTAATATCAGACAGAGCTGTATTTTTTTTTTGGTTTCATAGGATTCTTAAGAAACGAGAGCTTACGATGAAGTGATTCGGATCGATAAGATTCTAGTATAAAAAAATACAAAATGCAGGTGAGAGGAATGGTGATTCTCCGTTCCGTCGCGGTCTCCGCTCTTCCTCCTCTCTCACAAGAGTATCCGCTTTGATCAGGAGGTGAGAGGACTGGTGGGAAGGGGGTTTATGGAGAGGGGCGCGTGCTAGACGCGACGGGTTGGAAAAGATGGACGCAAGATTGACCTATCGTGGAGGTACGGGGTGCTCTGTGGTGATGTAGTCAATGGTGATTCTGAAATGAGTGGATATTAAAAAGTGAATGCAGATCTATGTTTTATCGTGCTGCTATAATGTTGCAAGACCGTGATTGCACAATGTGAGCTTGTCTACCAAGTGTAAAAAAAACTAATCATACGATCCTTTATTTTTGATCTCTGTATAATCTCCGATTGGTGAATAAACGGCGTGTAACTCGTTACGAATTGGAGTTTGATCTGTGGAGATCCGAATTGCACTGTAATGATGTGAAGATTTTGGTGATACTGAAATAAGTGTTTTTAAAAAGTAATTGGTGAGTAGGAAGATCTATGTTTCATGCTGCTGTTATAGTGTCGCAGAACCGTGCTTTCACAATGAGATTGTACTCATCGTTTTACACAACAAAAAGACACAACAATTTATTTGATTATGTAAAGAGATCAGCTAGTTCTTAATCTTTGATTTCTGTTCTGATCTTTGATCTTTGATCTCTCTCCTTTCAGATCTCTCCGTCTGCCGTCCCGCCGTAGCGTGGCCACATTCGACTCGGAAAAGGAACAGCAGGTGAGGGCGGGGCTTGTTTCAAAAATCATTTAAATCGTGATCAAAATATGGAAATAATCGTAATTGGGTGAGTTTCCTAGGTGCAAAGGGATGGTTAGGAAGCGCTTGAGGAGCAGTGCGACTAGGCAATTTTGTCATTGTTTACTGTGATAGAGAAAAATTTTCAAAGAACAAAATTTCACGTGTGAAAACAACTAGGAGCTTTCGTGCAGCATTAGATTGATATGACGGGCTTGGGCTGGGGTTGTTTGATATTTCCGAGTCTGCGTCTCAAAAAAAGATAATTTGCCGTAATTTGATTCGTGATTTGGGTTGTCTCCGTGAGATTTTACACAGCTTGGGAAGGAATGATGGAATGAGGTGGGGTCATCCCCGACCCCTCTCGAATTGCCCCCTTACGTTTGAGAGTTGCGAGGGTGGAGGAGGGTGCAAAGTGTAAGGAGCAGGAGAGAGCAAGGAAGTGACCAGGGAGGTTAAGGGGGGGGGCATGAGGAGGATATTGAGGGCTCTGTGATAGCAGATTATTGGTCAATTTAACTTGAGACACACACTATGGTTTGCGGAAAAGTTCGTATCGAGAAGATTTGTGCTGAATTATCTCGGCTAATGCAAGTGGACTAGGCAGGTTGCGGAGTATTGAAATGCTGATAGAGGGCTCCAAACGGTCTACGATCGGAGCGCTATGGTCAATTTAGTTAGATACGGAACACCCTTTGGTATGACAAAATAGAATTGCGTGCAAAGAACGGTTAGAATTGAAAATGCACAAGCGGACTAGGTAGGTTGAAGTTGGATGTGAAGGTGAGGAACAAGATTGTTGAGGCACAATTGATGAATCTGCTGTGGAAAATATACAATTGTATTGTCTTGAAAGTTGACCAGGTGTATTCGTGGTGCGTGCAGTACTGATATTTGGCTACTAAAACCGTTTCCGATTTCATTGCACATCTTAACGTTATTAGGTTTGGAAATACTTGTTGATCTTTAGAGTATGAGCCCCCTTTCCAACCTCTTTCTTCTTTCTAAATAGCTCCCTCCCCTACTCACTAGTACTCATAGGCTCAGACGAAGACAACTGCGAGAAGAGAGTGTCTGATTCTTTCCATTTACCATGTTCTCTCGCGCATTATGCCCGCCGAGAGAGCGTGGAGAATGGAGAGAGCGGGGCCACTTCTCGCGCTTGAACAATGTATGACGCCCCAGGGACCCATTTTTGGGTTGGAGGAAGGAGGCATTGCGGTCTCTCGATTTCGCATGGTCCCTAGCAGGTTAGATAGGGCGAGAGAGCACGGGAATGGGAGAGAGGCAGAGAAGGAAGAGGAAGTGCGTCTGCAGCCGGCTGCAACACTAGAGGGTGCAGAAGGGGGGAGGGGGGTGGAGGACGGATGATAGTTTAACAAAAGAAGGATCTTTGTGATATTGTTCCGAGGTCGCCCGTATGGAATATGGAGAAGCGCTGAAACATCGAATCATTGAGTGTGAGCACTAGTGGTTACGCATGACCTCCACATGATGTGCCCCCTAGGTGAAAAGGTGCCTAGAGCAATCGGGTAACTGAGAGGAAGCTGGGAGGGCGAGGGACTGTGTGAAATGGAGAGAGCGAGAGACCCCCTTACTGCCGGCGACAGAAGTCCAGAATCGATGAGAGAGCGTGTGTAAGGGTGGAGGGAGAGGGGATAGACGGGACGAGAGATCATGGGGAAGGGAGAGAGTGCAGAGGGAGGGATCGAGGGAGAAGGGGGGAGTTACGCGCCCCTGAGGCAGAGGAAGTAGGGGAGGAGGGAGGGAGGGAGGGGAAGAAAGACAAGAGTCTTGCGCGAGTGTGCGACGACAGAAGACGTCCCGTTTGAGGTTGCGCCCCGACTAAATGGTTAGCCTGGTTAGTACTGATTTTGTAGCAAGCGAAAGCAACGCTGCACAGAATAGGCGATGGTGAATGGATGCTGTAGGGGATGAAATTGAGTGATGAAATTATTTTGAAGAATAGCCTTCTCATCATCGATTGCGAAGAGGAGGGGCCCAAATCAGTAATACGCGAGGTGAAACGTAGATGTCACATTCTGCATAAAATGGATATTTTAGGGAATGAGATTAAATTATTTACTCAACTCGTATTCGTAACATTAATTATGATGGGAATGGTCAAAGAAGTATGAGAGGTGAAACGTAGATGTCACATGCAGAAACAATTTTGAAATCGCGATCGAATTCAATGTCATTCCAATGATCTGTATGAGGTTAATACAGTTGAAATTCGATATGGGCAATTAGTGTTATTCACATTTGCTAGCATGAGGGTTTTCGCCTTTTTTCACACTGTATGCATAAGGGTTAAGACGTCTTAAAACCTATTTTTCATAATAAAATATTATTATTCCTTTTGCAGTTACTGGACGAGGAGGGCGGTCCTCGGTTCACGGAGTGGACGGACCTCCGACTGCTCACGTATCCCGCCTATCCCTCGCGATTGGAGGAGATCAGAGAGAACAGAAGACTGAATAGGACGATTAAGGTATGCTATGTACCGTTTGTGGGCGAAAATGGAGGGGAAATAGAAGACTGAATGGGCTATCAAGGTATGCTGTTATGACTAGAATGGAGCAAAAATCGGCACCTCGATTATGAGTGACTGGGAGCTCGAATTGGGCAATCAGGGATGACCGAGGGAATCGGTGTTTCAACTGGGGCTCAATAAGTTGGGGAGGTAGCGATGGTAATGATTTGTTACCGTCTTTACTAAAATAAATAGAGATTTCATGATGGGAATTGGGATTCCGAAACATTGTGCGTCTAGGTGATTTCACGTTCCAATTGCTGGTAAAGAGGCTTCTAGGATTCTCGTATTAATTATCGCTTGACAGCCATGAAAATAAATTGTATGTTATCGTTGTTTCGGTATGTGTCAAGACCGAAGTGTCCCTGCCTCGGGTCGGGGTTCTCTCTTCATGCTCGAAAGCAATCGAGCAGTTTGGGGCACTAACAAAGAGTGTGTGTACGTTTGACGCTCGATTCCCGAAGGAGAGGCCGGGATCGCGGTCGCGTCTCTCCATTCCGCACGGTCTCTCGCCTGCCAGACAGAGTGAGGGAACACGGGACATGAAGAGAGGCAGACCAAGGGATAGGGTGTAGTGGTCTTGTAAACTATGGTGTGGCAAAACTATCGGACGAAAATATTTCGGTTAGAGAGTGGAAATTGTGGATGTAGTACAATGCGGTTTGAGGTTTCGGTGATATCACTACTACATGGTTTCTGGTTGTGATTTGATATATGCAGTTTTTTGAGCCTAAAACAAATTTGACAAGATGATCAAAGTGGATTAATCATGGGATAGTCAAAGTTAGCACAGCTGACACGTGAACCCCCGTTGATCAGAGAAATTAGATAGAGGATGAATCGATTCACGATCAAATCTCCCCTTCTTCTCGTTGAAAACGAGTGAAAATCAGAGTTTTCCGATCTTTTTTACGACGATTATTCGCGATCTCTCGTCCTTATCTTCTGTTTACGGCCTTGCCACTTTCACTAGAGAGTCCCCAGAAAGGGATCCGGGGGATCCCCCGGTCGATCCGACAGTTCACTTTCTTTTTCTTTCCGATGTTCCCAGTCGTTATCAGTGATAACTTATCACCGCCGTTTCATCAAGAGATCGGAGACCGTTATCTAGACTCCGCCCATCCTTTTCTCCGAGATGCCCTCTGACAGTGGATCAAGATATGTTTTCATTAGAGATTGTTCGCTCATCTGAGCACCTTATAGTGGCTTCATCTATTGTAGTGCCATAGTTGAGTATCTAGTTTAGTATAGCTCCCGTGGCAAGTGAATCAGTACCCGTCTCTTTCTCACTTACACTAGGTTTATTTGCACCCGATCCGAGAGTGCCAATCGAGGTTTTTATTCGGCGTGAGAGCGAATTTGTGACGAATCACACTTCCTGGTGAATGGGAACTGCAGAGTTGTTTCATAGTTTCGTAATTTCGATGCTGCTACAATGAGCCTCCATTTTGGAAATATAAAACTTTTATGTAAAAATTTTCCATTTTCTAACTTGACCGTTCAATCTTCAATCTCTTCTGATTATCTGCGTGTTGCTCGCATACGCATATGTTACAACCATCTTTTACCGACGTGTCTCCCCTTTGCGACCTAAGACTAAGGTTAAGGCTAAGACTAAGGATGCCTCCGTCCTTATCGCCCGCTTACGCCTCTTCTCGTCGGTTCTCTTCCACTTCCTTCATCTCGCTCGATCGTCGTTTCTCGACGGATAGCGTCGATTCGGGCGTCTTCTTCTCTGGTGGAGACGAATTTGTCGATGAGGACGATGCATTCTCGTCGGCCGATTGGAGATTCCTTAACGATGACGATGTCTCGAAGGAGCTGATCGAGGAGCTGAAGCGATGGGGATACCCGAGTGTATCGGTACGATGATTGTAGAAAAGGGAAGAGAGGTAGTATTGGCTCTGTGGGGATAAGTCGATAGTTAGTAGAATGGGTGTAGCGTGAAGGTTGCTGGTCGCTATGGGATTGGCAAATTGGTGACGTTCGAATTCAGCACGATATTGATCCTGTAGCGCGATCCAGATAGTTAGTTGTAACACGAACTTTGCTGGTTGCAATGGGTTAAAAATTGATTAGTGTATGATTGAATTCACCTAATTATTGTGCCTGTTGCGCAAAGTGGATGATTAGTAGGATGAGTAACCAGAACAGTTCTGGTCGGTATGAGATAGAAGGGGATTGTAGTCCATTCTCAAGGGGCGATCACTAACCTCGTCCTTTCGGCTGAGAGTGTGAAAGGCATACGCAAACTTGGCACGTGTTGAGTGTCAGGGAGAGAGAAACTCTCTTAGTTTGGCCTGTTCTCTCTGTTCTCTCTTACCAAATAGGGGCGAAGTCGAGGAGGAGGGTGGCTCACTCCACACCACTCCTTCTTCTTCCAGGCGAGAAGCCGCAAACAATGAGGTGTCAGCTGGGAAGAAGGGGGGGGGGGCTGACAATGAGGTACAAAAAGGGATGAGGAAGAAGGGGTCGAATGGAGAAGTGGTCAGGTGGTAGAGGTGTTGTGAGTCGGATTATGATGTGCAGTGGTTATTTGTACTTAATGTGGAAACGTGAAGAACTTATAATGGGTTTTAGCACATGAACAGGAGAGATTTAACAAATTGCTAAAACATCAATGCACTATGGGATGCGTGTGAAACGGGGGATAACCGGATGATGAATGTACGGGAAAATGAAAGTTTGTATTTGGGGCTCGATAGGCGTCGTATCGAAATTTGAGGGAGCCATCGACATATGGTGCAGCACTGAAACACGTATTTCACAGGTGAAACAGATCGTGAGAAAGGCGAATTGGCCGGCGAGACACGAGGTGCGCAAGGAACTGTGGAGAGAATTGTGCAAGTGAGTATGGTAGGTTACGGTAGGCCGAGGATGAGTATAGATTAGTGGTACGGTAGGATGTGGCTACGGTAAGCTAGATTGGAAGAGATTACGGTAGACCATGGTTTTGAAATGATGGGGAAGGTACGGTAGTTTATCGATTCCCTCCCTGATTTCAGGGACAAATCGTACGATGCGTCGATTACGGTATTCAACGACGAGATGTCCACGCAGATCCTGAATGAGGGTGAGTATTGATTTTTTTCGATTACCGTAATCCGATCTGATCGCCAAATGACTTTAATATTAATCTCATTGGGAAATGTGACTGATTGTGAGCGCTGATAGCTTATCAGTGTGTTCAATTCGACTAAAGGGTAGACGAAAAGTGCAGTTAGACCTTGCCCCCGAGTGACAGAGAGAGAGAGAGAGTCTGGGAAAGCGAGAGAGCATCTCAGAAATGATTGTGATAGGCGATAAGTGATAGCGATGATGCCGGAGGGGCTTATTGAGATACAAGGTCGAGAAAAGACGTCGAAAACATTGTTCAAGCCATTTTTACAGGCGAAACCCCAAGATAAAACGCAGAATTCTGAAATAGCGCCAAAGTTGGGAACAAGGTGATTTGGCGCTCAATGTGCTCATGAAAGCACGAGTGATTATTAGTGAAGTTGATCAGTTCGACCTTTTCTCTACCAACCAATTATAAAATATGATCATTTTTCTCAGAAAGTCTCTTTCTCTTAACAAAATAAATTGGTATTTTGTGGTTTCAGCAGTCTGTAATATAAGTGCAAATCGAGGGACTACCAATGGCGTTCCGGCTGTGATAGGAAAAAATGAAATCTCGAAAACTTTTTCAAACAATCATGATTAATTAGTGAGATGCGTATGTCAATCTTTCCTTCTCCACACTCGCTTGTCAGACACGAGAGAGTGTGTCAAATGGAGAGAGTCATCTCTCCCATGTTTCAGTCAGTGATGACGAACGACCAATATCGGGGAATATAACCGGTCAAATATAGTGGGTTTAGCTGTATAATTTGGGAGGTTATGAGCTTCAAAGGTAAAATCGGGAGTATGGTCCTATATCCGACATCGTGCTCATCACTGATTGCAGCTCGTCAGCGCTCACCGTCCTTCCTCTCCCAGGAGGGCGCCGTCGTCAACAACTTCTCCCTCACCGAGGATGGCACCGTCAGGTGGGGTATTGAGGAAAGGGCGGGTGCTAGGAGAGTCGGGTTAGAATCGAGGGAGTGGTGGGTGCTAGGAGCGCCGGGTTGGAGTGGAGGAAAGGGCGTGTGCTAGGAGCACAGGGTTATAGTGGAGGGAAGGCACGGATGCTAGGCGCGCCGGGTTGGTATTGGGGGAGGGGCAGGTGCTATGAGCACCGGGTTAGAATTTAGGGAGGGGTCGGTGATTTGATAGAAATACAGCCGTGTGAAGAACCGCGCTTGAGTATGTAGCTAAGCTATAACGCGAATGTGATAGGGTTAAAGGTAGTGATACTAATATATTCTTTTTTATTGAAATCTTTTTTCAAGTTATCGATGTAGTGTTGCGCGCGGTTAGTATTCGGGCTGAAACAGTAATGGGGCAAGGCATATTTCAGGAAGAATCAGGATTGATTTGCAGGTTGATTCGAATGCTCGCGATGATCGAGCAGCTGCGACCGGACATTTCCTGCGCCCCGGTACGGTAGTTTGATTATTGATTGATTGAGGGATTACGGTAGTCTGTTCATTGACTGGGCTATCGATATACCGTTGATTGCTTTAGATTTTAATTTATCGAAACCTTGTTAAAATCCATGAAATCATGCTTTCATTATGTATGGTTTCACTAGGTGAGTTGTGGTTTCGAAGATGCTAGATAGGCTCGGTTTTCCTACATGACTCGATTGATTGAAGAATTGGTTCATAAAAAACAACAACAACAATTTAACTGTTGTATAAACAATTTGATTCCCCCATCACGTTCATCTTTCACTAGGCGATGTGATGTGGTTTCTAAAGATGTACTTGACATCTCTTGTTTCTATTTTATCAATAATGAATCGTCTCCGGAAAATTAAAATGAATGGTTGATTACAAAATAGCGTATCAAATCATTCGGATTGCCTAATGATGAAGTAATCGCAGATCATGTACCCTCTGTGCGCGCTCTTCATGCACTACATGGACGACCAGGACGCGTACGCGTGCGCCCAATATCTCTCCCGAAGGGTACGGTAATGACTGATTATTGATTGGAGGGTTACGGTAGGCGAGTGATCGAGAACTGACCGTTTTCCCTGTAATTCCTCTGGAGGGTATAGACGTGATTCGATTGTTCATGTGTTGCTCAGTAGGGTATACTGTGGATACAGTAGATTGGTTGATAGACTTATTGTACGTTATTGATCGATCAGGATTAAGGGATACGGTAGATTCGATTATCGATTTTCTCATTCTCAGGGTCAGGAGCGCGACCCGCCCGTGCACCTTCTGATGACGCAGACGCAGTGGGACGCCACGCCGCACGTGCTCCTCCAACTGGTGAGTACGGTAGATTATGATTGGAGTACGGTATCTGTCGAACACGGATATTGATTGACGGCGATGAGGTTACGGTAGTCGAATGCTATCGGATGAGTATGATTATCGACAGGGACACAGTAGGAGGGTACGATGGGATTTGTCAGAGCCCAATTGTTTCTATCATTATGGTGAGTCAATCGTTGGTTTAATATGGATACCGGAGCGGGAAAGCGATAGGATGAATTTGAGATTGGTTAAAAGTATTTCATCTGCACAGTTGATATTTATGATTGTTTGGAAACGTTTTCGGGTTAAAGGCAATCGTGAAACGCTATAGTGGTTGGTCGTTGACGGAAAATGAAGTGCTGCTCTTTTCATTTTCGAATATTATCTCTCCCTTGTCAGATAGGAACGGCTAGAAAGAGCTAGAGAGCGTGTGGATTGGAGAGAGTTAGACGAGATATGAAGTGGTTATGCACAAAATGGCACCGGTTTGCAGATCAAGAAGCACAAGCCGAACGCGTACGCACTGCTGAAGAAGAAGTGCGGAACGAGCGATGATGAGATCCTCGTGGAGACGGTGAGTACGGTAGGACTGATTGGGATACGGTAGCTATCGATTATTGAAAGGATTACGGTTGGATTTTAGTATTGATTAATCGGGGAGGTGGGAATTGATTGAACAATAAAATTGTTTTTATTTGAATGAGATGAGACGTACATTGAGTACTCACAATAGGGTAGAGTTTTAGCGGACCTCTGAAACGCAAAAAAAAAATCAGGCATCTAGAGATGAAAGTTTGAGACAAGAAACAAATATTAGTTGTTATTTTTTTGTCATCGGCCACACAACGTTACTGAAAAATGTGGAGCCTGCTAGCATTGAAGGATCTCTGAAACTCAAATGATATCAGTTACTGAAATTTTTTCATTTCATTCTTTTCAAACTACTCTCATTGCAGATGGTCGAATGGAAGCAGTGGGTATTTCAGTATCTGCCCCTCTCCCATATTGTGAGGATCGTGGACTGCTTCCTCGTCGAGGGTACGGTAGCTTATTGATTTATTGATTGATTCGGGGGATACGGTAGGATTGAGTTATCGGTTATAATCATTGTTGTTGTGTTTTTGTGATGGGATCTTCCACACCTCTATTGCACATTTGAAAATTCTCGAACCTAAGAGGAATGCATGAAACCGAGAAGGGCAGGTGGGGACTGATCTCTATTTTTCTGATTTTCCTGATACCAGTATCAACCTCTCCCGTTATTCGTACGTCCCCTTGCAGTGTAGTGTGCGAAACACCTCGCAATTTCGAGTGCATGTTTACCGATTAGACTGGGCGAAAGGTTACGGAAAATGGGGGACCAAATGAATAGAGAAATGAAGATCTTCTTCATCTGCAAAACGGCGCCATTTTGTGCACAACCTCCTCGTTTATCGTCTAAATCTCTCCAATCTGCGCGCTCTCTCGCCTCTCTCTAGCCCAGGCGTCAAACACTCATGTCATGAAACCAAGAATGTGGTATGCTATCACAAATTTTGAAGGCTATTTCACTTGCGGTGGTTAGGTTGGGGTTAGTTTCCTCATTTTCTTCGATCTGTGGTATTCTTTTTTTCGCATTTTTGTTAAAATTGGCCTACAAATGTAGTAGGTCCGGTAGGATTGTTTGGCCTCTGATCTAGCCCCATCCTTTCTTCTCTGCAGGCCACAAATTCCTGCTGCGTGCCGCCATCGCGAACGTGTACATGTGGAGCAAGGTGAACAAGGTCGGTTTAATTTATTCAAATTCAATGACATACCTGTGCCAAGTACGTACTTGGCGGCTACGCGTACTCTCTCGCCGCGAAGCTCCGCCCCTTTCTCTCGCCTCTCTCGCCTCTCTCTAACCCGACCGCACTAGAGCGCGCGCTTTCTACAATAGCGCGCGAAACGCTGGTAGGCCACCCGTAGTCGGCCGCCCGTAACTTTAGTACCTAGGTACTTTGAGGCCCAGGTATGTTCAATGAAATAGAATATACGTTTCGCTGTCAACAAAGTTGTAGTGCAAAATTGCACAAGGAATAGTTGCGTTTCGTCGAGCGTGTATGTAGAGTAGTGGTAGTTAGCTGGCAATTGCTTTTCTTCAATGTTTCGAAAATGGTATCAAATACTACACTCAATCAGCACTCAAGCAATAATAGTAATTCAATCAATTATCAATACGATACCGTACTCTTGCAGGAATAGGTTCACAAGGAATAGTCGTGTTTCGTCGATATTCTATCAAGAGTGGCAGGGATTTCTTGACAATTTCTTGCAGCTATTACTTCAAAACAAACTATCCAATTCGTATCCTCAATACTAACACTCAATCAATGACCGAAAATCAATACTGATCAATCCAATACCGTACCCTTGCAGAGCAAGGCCGGGCCGGCGGAGAGGCGAACGGAAGCGGAGCGAGTGGCAGCCACGAAGCACGAGCTCGCCCAGTGCGCCGCCACGTGCCAGGTACGGTAGTTGGGGAGTACGGTATGTCAGATTGAGCAGTGTCGTAGGGCAGATTATTGTAGATGGGAGTACGGTAGAACAGTGCAGTGGGTCAGATTACGGTAGGATGAGCAAGGCAATGCCGGTGTTACTGCGTCTTTCATAGCCCCTTAAAATGGCGATGAAATCGGCAGTAGTACCGACGGGTCTGGCCAGACATTGGTTATGGTGAGGTGGTGGAACGCAGATCAACCGTGAATGTGGGAATGGGCGGTTCAGCTAAAAATTGATTTGTTCCTACACATTGATTTGTTTAGAGTACGTAAGTGCGGTTCTGTGGGTCAGATGGAGCATGCGATTGGGCAGATTATGATAGATGGGAGTGAAGTGATGGGAGAATGATGAGTGAGGCAGGTTACGTTTGTGGATACGGTAGTGCGGTGGGTAAGATGATTGAACAGTGCGGTAGGTCAGATTGTGGTAGGATGAGGAAGGGACTGCCGGTACTCCTGTGTCTTTCAACGCCTTGAATAGTGCGATGAAATCAGCAGCAGTACCGACGGTCCTGGTGAGCCATAGGTTATGGTGAGGTGGTGGAACGCGAATGAACCGTGAATGTGGAAATGGGCGGATCAGTGATTGCAGGGGCTTGCATTGATTTGTATGGGTTTAGAGTACGGTAGTGCGGTGCGGTGGGTCAGATTAAGCAGCGCCGACACGTGCCAGGTACGGTAGTTGGGATACGGTAGTGCGGTAAGTCAGATCGAGAGTACGGTAGGGTAGATTATGGTAGGATGAGGTGGGGACTGCCGGTACTCCTGTGTCTTCCAACGCCTTGATTAGTGCGATGAAATCAGCAGCAGTACCGGTGCTGGTGAGAATGCAGGGGATATGGTGGGGTGGTGGAACGCGAATGAACCGTGAATGTGACAATGGATTACCGGGGGTTAAATTGGTACACTGATCAGTTGGGAATAGTGCAACTTGCACTGATAGGGGCAGGGGTTGCCGAGCTTGGTTAATTAGATATTTTTATTGTTCCAGAGTACGGTAGTGATGCGGTGATTCGGATTACGGTAGAAAGGGGGGGGTGGGATGCTGCTTATGGCAGGGTATTGGCGCGTGCGTAATCGCCGTTCGAATGGCGATGAAGCTCGCAGCAATACCGGTGGTGGTGAGAATGTAGGAGGTATGGTGGGGTGATGAAACAGCGATGTGCCGGGAAGGTTCCAACTTGCAATGTTAGGGGAAGGGATTGCCGAGGCTTGTTAAGTCGCTTATTGTAACGCTTTTGAGTACGGTAAGGGTGGTTTTGAGTGCGGTCAGGGTGCTGTGAAACAGATTATGGTAGAAGGGGATGGGGTGAGATGCGGCTGGCTGGGTATTGATGCGTGCGTTATCGCCTTTCGAATAGCGATGAAACTCGCAGCAATACCAATGGTTCTGAGAATGCATAGGTTATCCTGGAGTGATGGGACACAGATGTGTTGGGAAGGTTGCAACTTGCAAGTAT